>CM070530.1:15263415-25263415 GCA_036346145.1 Olyra latifolia
TGACAATCGTAGGCATCTTCCTCGACGGGCTCCTCCATGTCTAAAGATAGATATTTATGCGAGGTCGGTGTCATCCAAACACCGGCGAGCTAACACCCAACCCAATGCATTTAGTGATAGAGGTTTCAAAGGAAAGGCTGGGTTTATTTATTTGCATGAAAGCCGTTTTGGAAATGAAAGCCTATGACTTAGCAGCTTAACCAAATTTCTGTCAAATTGATTATTTATCATATTTCCTTTTCAATGCACAACTAATCCCATGGCGCTTCCAAGCACTCGCCAAACGTTCTCTTCCCACTCCCGCCATCATCTTCCGAGTGTGGCGACTCGCTAGGATCACATTCCCCAAGAAAGTACCGGTCTCATCCTAGCTGGGCCGCCGACCCACGCTAGACTCACGGCTCTCAGAAGAATGGACCTAGATCATCCTCGATGACGACATGAAACCGTCTTCACCTCAAGCATGGCGGCAGATGGCACGCCCGCAAGTCGTAACTACCCCGAATCCCCACTACTTGCACTACCGCGATGGCCGCGGCGTTGTGGTGTTAGGAACTATCTCCCGCAGCAGATAGTCAAGGACGCCACACTGCATCCTCGATGCACCCGTCTGGGGAATCTTGATTCAGCCCACCACCCACTAAGGGCCTCACCCTTATGCACTTCCTTCTTCGCTAACTCGCACCTCCGTGTGAATCACACGATGTGGCGGAACCCTCCTTTGGGGCAGCAGACGGCATTACGCGGATCTCGCCCGCCCTCTTCCATGCACTACGATGTGGGCGATTAGCTCCTCAAATCACGAGCCCACCTACTCCATCTCTTACCCAATGTCGACCCTACCGCATTGCATCACATCACAACCATACACACACCGGCATGCCAGCCCAATTTCCAATTAACCATATTCATTGTGTGATCATGTCGGTGAATATCGGTTCACCGCTCCGAGGCAATTCTAAGCCTAAAATTAATAATTGGACCGAGCAATGTCTAAGCAAGATTTTAACCAAGACTTAGGAGTCTAAATCAGTTTATTTAAATTAACCAGGCTACCAAGGGTGATCATCAAAGCGATCAATAGCAAAGCCAAATGACAGATGATTAATTCAAGACAACATCATCATGGTAAATTGATAGCAAGTAAGTAAATGGCATGATATATCATGATTGAACAAATAGGCATAAGTACTTAAAAGGGCATGCAGTTTAATATCAGAAACAAATACTTTAGAAATCTGGGATTCAATATGATATTATTGGATGTTAACTTGCACTAGGAAAGCGATACTCTCCTAGTAAAAGCAACACTATTAAGGTTAAGTATTAACTCGCCTAGATCCCGTGAATCCAAAAACTGGTCTTCATCTTTCAAATGCTCGCTGGGTCCTCGGAATCTATCGCGAAGAGCCAATAATACAAATAAACACCAAAGTATGCAGAAACATGATGCATGAAATGCAATGCACATTGCTAACGTTGACGATGGGGTTATGTAATACATAAATTGTACTTATATAGGATGTCCCATAAGCCTTCCTTAGTAATACGATTCTTACAGTACAGTAGATGTATGCATACAATATAAGACAACCTTTAATATACTTATATTTCCCCAAAATAATTTATTAAAGATAAATTATGTTTTCTGACAATGATGGCCTTAGCTAATGGGTTTATGCAATTAGTATTGCCTTAAACCATTTAGTAATTAAGTATTGTTCATGATAAATTAGATGGTCCATATGATTCCTAAGGTTGTTTTAATGTCATCACTTAATTAGTTAAATCTTTAATTAATTATAGGAAATTCTAGCAAAAGGGAATTCTAAGGTGATAGGTGAAATTATAATTTTTCTTGGTTCCAGATGTTATTCTATATTTTCTAAGATTTTCTCTGTGTTTCGGTCTTAGGTTTTATCTAACTCCCAATTATTTTAATAAAAAAGGAAATTACTAAAAGAGGGTTTTAATTACCCTAATTAGGAAATTATACATAAATACCATGCTAAACTAAGTCTCAATATTTTAATAATTACCTTAATGTTTAACTATGTCCTTGCAAAAGTTAAGATTTAATTTAAATCATTTTATATTTAAATTAAATCAAATTCATTGCTTTTCTTAATATTTAAGGAAAATGGTTAAACCGCTCAATTTAATTACCTAGATTGCAATATTGATCCTAAAAGTGTGCAGTCAATTTATTAAACTCCTAAATCATATTTATGCTCCAATCGAACTTTATCATCATGTAAGTAAATTAATAACTAATTAAATAAGGTGGGAATTCCTTTTTAATTACTATTAAGTGGGTTTTCTTTTAAATAAATAACTCTAAAAATAAACTAATTATACTAGAAATGTATAAGCATTGTCTTACTGTTTTCTACTTAATTTCAGATATTTTTAACCCCTTTTAACTAGATATAAACAATTAAGTCATTTGTTATAAATGTTTTCCTATAGCTAGAATATTGCGTAAAATAAAATATGCTCGTAAAAATATGAAAAATTCACAGAGCTAGAATACGCCCGATCTATCCATTTTAACTTGTTTCACCTAAGCGGATGAACCATTTAATTTTTCGTGGCTTTGCAAAGGGTTGAAATTTTATGCCACTTTAGCTAGCAAAGAACAACTAGTAGCTACACCCTCCATCGCCTTTCACCCGTGGCTCCTTCAACAAGCAGAGCTGCAGCAACAAGCAACAAGTGGAAGTGAAGGGAGAAGAAGAAGAAGGAGGAGGAGGAGGAGCTCACCAGGCAAAGAAGAAGATTTGGCCGCATGAGCGCAAGAAGAAGAAGTGGTGTCAGAACAGAGCAACGGAAGAAGAAGAAGCAAAGAAGAATAACTCCAAAGAAGCCGGCCCAACCAAGCAGGAGCTTCAACAAGGGCGGCAAAGAAGAAGAAGGCAAGAAGGCTGTGAAGCACCTCATAGAGAGAGCAAGGACACAACATGGGCCGGACTTGCAAAGAAGACAAAGAAGAAAGCAAGGGAAAAAGGGAAAGGAGAAGACAAGAGAGGATGCTCACCTTGCTAGCTCGGTTTGGGGAAGGAGATGGGGTGGCCGGCAGAGGAGTGGAGGTGGCCGGCTAGTGCTTGGAGAAGAAGAGCAAGGAGGTCGGGTTGGGAGGCGGCCACTAAATGGAGGAGCAAAGAAAGCGCAGATGAGAGGAAGCCTGGGCGGCTTAATGGCAAAGGCAGAGTGAGCTCAGCCGGGCAGGAATTGCATGGCAAGCGGCAAAGCGTGCGCAGGCTGCTAGCCACGCGCCAGCGCCATCGGGGGCAGCCACACGGGCAGCTCGGCCAGAGCTTTGGCGAGCACGCGGCGAGGGCAGCAGACGCTTGCGGCCGCGTGGAGCTGCTGCTCTGCAACGAGCAGAGCTGACAGAGGAAAAGAGAGAGAACCGAGAGAGAGAGCGCCGGGGGTGAGGTAGAGAGAGTGAGCAGTGAGCGGCTCACTCACTGGCTGACCAGTGGGACCCACCTGACAGGTTGACCATTTAATTATGTATTTGATAATTTGAGACTGATATATATATATATATATATATATATATATATATATATATATATATATATATATATATATATATATATATATAACTGATATATATATATATATGAATATATGTATGTATGTATATTAAATCTTTCTCAATTTCATTTTGGAGTTTCAAATTGAATTTGGAATTTAAACTAGTTTTTAACATTGGTGTTTTGGCCCCTTTTTTTTTAATTGAGATTTCAATTGAAATCCACAAATCATGCTTTCTAAAATTTAACTGTTGATAATATTTACTATTTTCATGAAGCCTCCTAGTATCATCCATGTTTTCAAAATATCCCATTTTGGGCTGTTACACCATGCAAACCGAGCCGCAGCCGAAACGGGGCCGCATCGGTGTGGCTCAATCAAGCCCATGAAAAATGGAATCCGTTGAGATGGGTATCTCTAATTCCAGCCCATTAATAACTGAGAGCCCAAGTAGTCACTAGTCATCAGGTGGCCCGGTCTCCGTCCCAGGCGCTGCGTTCTACGGCCCCGTCTCCAAGTCCAACCTCGTCAGCCGCCGATGGCGCCGCCCATCAACCCACTCTTCCGCCTAGCAGCCCTAGCTCACCGGCGGTGAGTCACCGCCGACGATCGATCATGCCCACTCGATAGTTTTCCTCCGATCCGCCCCTCTCCCCCTTCCCCAAAAACCTTGCCCCGGCCGGTCGCCGCGGTCAGGATCCTGGCCGATCGCGCTGCCCCTTCTCGTCGTCGCTCCTCTTGTCCTTACCCACTCCTTCCACCGCCAAACCCTAAAACCCTACCGTGGCTTAGCTTCAATTCCTCACCATGTCTACATTATGGAGATCATGCAAAGCACGCCAGTTGATAAATCATACAAAGTACGCCAAAGTTGATTTCTTGGGCCGTATACACATGTCTTGTGCACACGAGTTCCATCATCGGCGCTTGTTTCGATATGCAACTATCTCCTCCTCAATGGCCAAGTCCAACTTCCTCAAATAGCACCGAGGTGTTCGAAAACAGCTTGCTCACCGACATCACAAGGATCCTGCTTGGAAGAGACCTCCAGCTTGTCGATGATTTACCAAAGCTCGTCACATCTGGCGCTCATGTCAATCCAATATTCAGCAGGTTGGTCACCCTACTTATGTGCTTTGTTTTGATGTCTATGCCTACTATGCGTGCTTTGTTTTAATGTCTTCATGCCATAAAAATTGCAGTCTAACTGAATTTGAGGAAACACGGCAATTGGACATATTTCGAGATTGGGCATCCCACTTTACCATGGTTTCATGGTTGATAATCAGGTATATATATATATGTGTAACATCTAAATGGATTTTTTTTCATCTGTGAAATAATTATAATATTCTTTTGGTTCATGGAAATAAAACTAAAGGTACAACTTTATAATGATGTAAGGTACATGCAAGTATAAGATAGAGGTTTTCTTTTATTTGGACTATAGAACATTATGTGATCTAAAAATGTTTGGATGTGATGTCTTCGCCTATGAAATATTCATTATACTCTTGTTGTTTGTGGGAAAAAAACTTTAGCAGGAAGGTATAGCTTTATAAATAATAAAGTACATGCAAATATATGATAGATTTATTTTTTCTTCGAAATATAAATATCATATGATCTACTTGCAATGCGATCTTTTTCTATCCATTACGCGATCTAATAATTTAACATGTTATATGATCTAACTGAAATTAAAATTTTATGTGATATAAATAATAAGGTACATGCAAGTATAATGTATATGATCTAATTTTCACCTTTAACGTCATGAGATGTGACATTGGCTATCCATTGATTTTTAGGATTTCAATCTGCTCAATGCAATTGGGCCATGTACGCATTTACACGGTGAAACAAAAGGTTGAGGTATACAAGTCTAATCGCATACTGGGGGTATTATCGACAATGATTGCGAACTTATTACTTGCTTCATGGATAGCACAAACGAGCAATTAAGCTCACAGAGGTATTTTTTTAAAAAGGCTGTTTTTGGTTTTAAAGATACCATTGGTATCATGAATTAATCAATAATCAATTAATGTTGCTTTCTACAAATTGTAGCCTCGCCTCTCTACGAGAGACGATTAAGGAAGAAGAACTCGGAGTTTTATATTGGAAAGGACAGTTTAGTACAATTTGTAAGGTATGGAGAATTATAAATTATAATCTTTGGTTTTGTGTGGTATGAACATTGTTAAATTGAAGTCTCTTATTCTATTATGTTCGCTGATTTTTTATTTCTTTCTACATGTTTTGTGTGTAGCACAATGGAGCTTTATATTTGTTGGTAACAGCTGAACAATTTCTTTCCTGAACAATTTCTTTCCCACACACCTGATGCTGTATGGCAGACCTTAAACAATGTTTGTCATACTCATACCTCTCCCTTCTGTATAGCACATATACACTTGGACTTAGACTAACTTATATTATTCCTTTTTGATAAACTTTTTTTAGGTCAATGGAGAAGCAACCTTTGTGACAAGCAATTTTCTTCTAATAGTGGTAGGTTCACTAATGTATCCTTTCAATTTTAATTTGATACAATGTGTAATTTAAAATTTATGAACTACCAAATATGTGTAACAAACACATTTGACTACAAATTTTATGTTCTTAATTTTTGCTGTAGATGACTAATTTTTTTCAATCTGTTTTTTGTTATAATGCTGTGTATGTTATTTGCATGGACTATATTGCATTATCTGATGATGCAAATGGGCAACAGCCAGATAAAACTTTCTACAAGTGCGGGAAGCGGAGATGTTCGAACAAGACTACACCTCAATCAACTATGAAAGACATTCTCATACCCATCATTCACGAGGCTTCTTGAAGGTCTTTAATTTATCTTTTTTCCCAAAGGAACCATGAAGTATGTAGATTTAATTTATTTTTACATTTAATGATGCGCTTGTTATATTTCTGTTGATGCCCTATAGGATGTTAATTCAAAGCGAGATGAAATTGCATGCTATTGGGATGGGGTAAGTGTTCTTTTGGCTTATATGCCAATTTTGTTTCTCTTATGTACCTAAAACTTGTCTCATTACTCGTGTTTTTAGATTACCACCGAATATGCAAAGCATATGTTTTCCGTGTGGATGCTCAAATAATGGTATATCTCTTATAAATTTTATTACCTTCCACTTTGGATTTATATTTCAATTTTGAAGATTTGTGATGGAATTTTTTCCTAGAAAATTTGTGGATCCTCTCTTAAAGAAGCAATAGAAGGATGTATCCGGTTCGCAATTTGCCTCACTCCCACCTGATTTTGCCCAAGCTAGCAAGAAACTGTGGGTAAGTGTTTGACCCTGTTTTTCCCCTCACCATAAGCAGTCACTATCATCTATAATTGAAAATGATTTTTTTTTATTTTTCTGCAGAAATTCATGAAAGATGGGTCAAAAGTTTCATCAAGTGATCTCCTTGATTTTCTTGATTTGGCAAGCGAGAAATCGTTTTTGACGAGTGATATTGTCATCTACAAAGAGAACACGCAGGACTTAGACAAAGCTAAAAATTCGTTGCCAATTATGCTTGCATGGTTTAGCTTGAATTTTGAACGGCTGCCGGTAAAAATGTGAAATTTTATTTTTAAAAAGAATGTTTTGTTATTAATTTTATGGAATTTATTATGATGATGACAGATGGAAGGATGGAACACGCTGAAGGCTTCAGATGCACTAAAACATGGGGATCAACTTATTATCGAGGAAGAACGACGGTTATTTCGAATATCATCCAATATCATTAATAAACCATAATCTTGAATAGACTATTCGGTTCACTCAATTTATCTTTTTATATTTTGCAGGAAAAATATGGAGCTAAAGAAAGCTGAAAGGAAAATTGAGAGAAAAGAAAGTGTAGTAAAAGATGAGATCAGTACAATGGAATCTACTGTAGACTCTCCTGATCCAATAGACAAAAGCATCCATGATCAAGTTTCAGAATCTATCAAGGACCTATCTTGGATTTTAAAAGCTTTTCAAGAGTTCTTTAGAGGGTAAATATCCAATTCCTACCCTTTCCCCATCCATCTCCCCTTTGAATTTAAGTTTGTTGATTAAAGTTTTTTGTGACTTCCATAGGTTTAAGGACGGCAAATGTGATATACCCTTTTTTGAAGGTCAAATAAAGGCTATGGAATATTGTCGTAATTTTAAGCTTCGTGTGCCTTATGAACTACTTGAGCAGCACGGGAAAGAATTTGCAGAAGCTGTTCATGGCAACCTTGAAATGTAATTACAGGCTTTTCTGTGATTAGAATCATTTTTTTCTGTGACTAGTATCAGATATTGTCGTCCACACTTACTAATTTGTTCCCATTTTCCATCTTATTCTTTCTGTTGTATTTCTCTCTGTGATATATGTAATTAGTGGTAATCAGTTACAAAATGTTAAGACTAGCAGTTAGATATGGATTATCTAATTTAATCTAATGTTTTTTTATTTTTTTTAGGATTTATGATGATTTAAAGAAGTGTCTTGCTGAAAATTTAATCTATTGTTTTTTTTTGGGTAGGATTTATGATGATTTGAAGCAGTGTCTTGCTGGATATATGATAGAACAGAAATTCACAGGAACAATGGAAGAGATATTAGAAAAGTTAGAACTGGATATTTGTTGTTTACCCCCACCCAAAAGGTAAGCTCTTGAAATCTCTGCCAAAACATCTCTGATATGTAAGCCAGAATTCTTCTATATCTGTTATCTTGAACTAAGTTCAAGGTTATTCCTCTTGTGCATAATTATTCTACCTCTGTTATCTAACTCCTAAGTGCAAGTTTGTTTTTCTCCTTTCCTTTTGAGTACTGGGGAATAAATTATAACTATATTTTTTCATATTCAGCTGTCAGTCTTTCAGAGATTTTGTGGACCAACATCAATTAGTAGAGATTTTTGAACTATATTTTCAGCAAAAAGTTGTTACTCTGTCATACATTGGTAGGCAGGCAGCAAAGCGCTTGTTAAAGTTTATTCTTAAGATCCACAAAGGTAAGCACTGTTGGGAAGGATATTGGAACATTTCTGATGTCCAAGTTACAAAGGGTGGTTCGAAATTTCTCATAACAAAACAGGCTACAAAGCCTATTACAAAAGAAGGCATGATTGCTGATCCGAACAGATACGTTGAAATATTGGTCCAATGTTTTCACAAGTGAAGACATTGGTACTGATCCGCCATATATGCATGAGTTTCAAATTGATATCATGAGGGCACCAGATCCTAGGTCGAGCTGCACAATTTTGATCGTTACTGTAGTATCTTTGTGCCCACCGCTGTTCATGACTCCGCATGCCAGATCTGAGCTGCTGTGCAAATTAGTTCTCATCTGCGGCTCCATTCGTCAGGATCACAGATAGGTGAACTTTGATTTGTTGATGAATACCCGTCTGTCTGAATGGCGAGACAAACCTTGTAAAGAAGAAAGATATAAGGATGTATATTACTACAATAATAGTTTGCGTGGAGAGCCATACTTCTCTTCTAGTCGGCACATCCTGAGATTTTTAAGAAATTTCTTTAATCACTCATTGGAATACACAAAGGTAAACTTTCTTCATATCTTTTTTTCATTACTACAAACTTTGATGAGATAGCTACTTTCCTCTTTTCAGAGGGAAAATGTAAAAAAAATATGTCATGATCTACATTGCCTTCATGCTGAAATTTCCTTGAGAAACTCATTACTAGCATTGGATGCACTGTGTGGATAAGTAGTTTCCATAGATCTCTCTCAATTTCATTCTGTATCTTCAAAATCACTCTGGAATCACTATTATTTCAACCATATCAAGTGTTGGTCAAGTTTATTGAAGCTGGGTTATTACAGAATTCAGGAGCCACAAAGATAGTTACCAAATCATTCAATTATATCTTATCTTTTTTCTACAAACTTGAATCAAATACTGACATTTGATAATTCTTTTAAGGTCAATGGAGTTCAACAAATCTGTGACATAACTCAACTAGATTTGATCATTGCATATGATCTTGCAAAATATGTCACGGAATTGATATGGTTTATCAAGGGCATATCCCACGGATGCAATATGGACAGCGTGTAGGTTTATTTATTCTTTTTTTTGATACATGTTGTTTAAAATGTGTTTTTGATTTTTTTTTTTTTTGTAGATTTTCAAGTACATGGAATGCTTTTGAAACATCTGAGTAAGTATTTAATATTTTGAATTTGTAAGTGAAAAATATGTATAATCCACTTTCAGGTATATAAAAAACCAATTATTAACTGTCAAATTGCTTTCTTTCACTTTACATTTTTGCATATATGCAGTGGCCCTCAAGAGGACGACGATGAATGAGATGATGGAAAAGGAGGGTGCAAAATTGGGACATTTTGGTAAGGATTTTGGTGGTTATAAGGAAGTTCTCGTTCCTCCTTACCCTCTATTTCATGGTCCTAATCATCGTTGTGTTGGCTGTGCTCATCCACAGGACAAGGAAACGATCCAAAGAAAAAGAGAGAGCTGGATATGGCAATGACTTAAGAGAGAGAATCGGTAGTGGCTGGCTTTTTGCGAACCATCTTATCCTTGTGATACTCCTGTGCAACTAACTACATGTGTTAGTTATGTAAGCAGAAGCTTGTATGATGCTCCTGGGCAGTTAATTACAGGTGTTAGTTATGAAAACTAAAAGATCAGGACCTTGTTTCTTTTGTGAATCATGACGATATCTGATGCATTATGTTTGTATGAACATCGCATATTTCAAAACATGAGGCTAACAGGCCAAAATTTGTCGTGACTGTCTTGGGCGGCCTAAAGAGTGAAAACATGGTCCCTTCAGTACCATCTCTTGGCTTCAAACTGTAGGCTTTTTTTGCTTCTTGGCAGGTTTGCCCACACGGATTACCTTTGCTAGAAGCCTTTCCCCCCCTCTAAGCCTTTGCTTGTAGTGATGCATTTGCCCCCTTTCTCATTGTCGATCGTTTCAATTCTTTTAGCACTTGAGATCTGATCACTTTGATTTGTGTGTTGGGTCTTTTTTGCATCTGCTAGTATAAGTTGGTCATCAGATGCCTTATCAAAACTCCATAAGTACCTGATGGAAATTTTTTCGAAAGAGTAAACGACATATGTTTGCTGTGTACATGGATGTCTCATTAAAAACCTTTTATGAGAAACTTCTTTAAAAACTCAATTAAGGAAAAAAGATTACAAATCTATGCAACATTGTATTATTCTTATATAGTATAACTAGTCAGGTTCCCCGCCGCACCGAGTGCGGCAGCTACATACTTTTCGCCAGTTCTAGGGGTCTGGATCTGGTGGTGGCGAGAGCTGACTTCCAGACATGCCGGGCATGGCTGCCTTATGGTTGCTGGCCGTGGCCCTTTGTTTCAGTGGGCTCCCAGGGCCGTTTGATGACTTGCTCAGTGTGCCTCTGGATGGCGGGCTGCCTGGTCCCATCCCGCTTATCAGCGGCACCTTTGCTGGTGCAGGCGCAGAGTCTGCAGGAGCTTGATGTTTTGGCTCGTTCAGTCCATCAATGTAGAAGCTTCCCACCACAATCTGCGCACATAATTATGGTAATTAATCGTTTGTAAAGTATGTGGTAAACCACAGTTTTAACAACGTCCATAGAACATCAGCCAGAGTCAGGCATGTCCTTTTCAAAAACACCAAGAAGTCTTTTCTAGACAAAAAAATTGCACTAACATTTTTCGCATAGCTTGCTAAAAGATATTGAAGAAACTCTAAGGCACTAAACGAAGTATGGAAAGCAGTATATATTTAGTTTGTATGAAATAGAAAATATTAGAAAATTATAATGACCAAACTTATAAAAGACAGTTCCAGAAGAAACTATTTCTACACAACTGATAAATGAGTTTTAAGGTTTGTGTGAGGAAGAGTACAGACCTGTACGGGTGAAGCAGCTGTCAGGAGTCCAGCAACGCAGCCACCCAAGACACGGCCATCAGGGTCTGCTAGTGAGACACTGAGCTCACCAGTTCGACTACAATGGCCTCCATCATCTGATGGAATCAACGACCCAGAAAGTGACAGTATCTGAAATCGGCCCGGTGTAGAAAAAAGAGGGTATCATCACCATTTTTTATCTTAGCAGACATATCACCTACAATGAAAATTCTTCAACATACATGATACTTTAGTTAGACCAGGCTAATGTTACAATATTTACCAATTACCATATAAGAATCCTTTATAAACAGCTTATGTCGTGCTAGGCATTTCATGGAAAAATTGGATTACCTTGATAATTGTTACATTTGAAATGGCGCCATTTTCTGAAAGCATACAAACTCCACGGTTTCTCT
Source organism: Olyra latifolia (assembly GCA_036346145.1). Lineage (NCBI taxonomy): Eukaryota > Viridiplantae > Streptophyta > Magnoliopsida > Poales > Poaceae > Olyra > Olyra latifolia. Next base: position 15,275,284 of record CM070530.1, read on the forward strand.
GACGAGCGAATGACATAATCTTTGCAGATACATCCTGAAAAGAATCCAAGTCATTTCCCATAGATGATTTATTCAACCCTAGTCCTGCATCTACATACAATCGCAATCGCATCCTGCCAAGTGCTGCTATAGCATATTTGACCTTTTTGGCACACGCAGAGAATTAGCAATGATTGAGATAATGGGAACTATACTAAAAAAATCATGAGCATCCTCAAAGATGATATTTATTTTTCAAAATAACCGATAGATATATTAGATAGTCAATACAATCGACTATGAAGCAGAAGATAGAAGCCAAGCCAATAACTCAACATTTAAATGATTGATTCTACTCAATGAAAGGATCATATTATTTATATCAGTATATGGAGTTTATATGAGGTTATTAGAGAGAAAAGAGTAGAAGATAAACTGCACAGAACTAATAATCTAGAAGTGTAGAATGGGAGTATAAGACTATTTTTTCACCTGTTCAATGAAGAACCGATAGGCACAATTGAATATTATCAACTTTCAGTATGTTCCTTATAATATCCTTAAAAAAACATGACAAATACGTCACCACAATGTATAGGTTAATGCAAAGATGGAAGGAGAATGTCCCAAAGAAAATACAAATTTAGAAAGATGGCAATTTCACTAAAATTGGTAACCTCGTTTCAAATAAAAATAATGTAAAATGGGTGCTGTACAACCAAATGATAAAAGTTTATAATGGCATGAATGCAAAATGATAAATGAAATGGACGTGCTAGAAACGCAAAGTGTATGGAGAACACATGGTTTCGTCCGATAGAGGTGCTCCGATCAGTGGGGCTGATTGCGACGGTGAGTTCGGGGACTCCGACCTAGGGTGGCAGCGCGCAGGGAAACAACTGCAGGGGGCGACGGCTGACAGGGCTCTGGACTACGACCAGCGTACGGATGCGGATACGGGCGCAGGTATGGCCGGGAACGGCGGCGGTGGGCTGCGGCCAGGGACGGCGGCGACGGCGGTCGCAGGTGAGGCCGGCTACGTCGGTGGTCGAGGAGGGGGGCGCCTGGGCAGGGGCGGCGGCAAGACAAGTGTGGCGGCCACGGCGGCGGCAGGGGAGGGGGCTGGGCGGGCGGGGCAACGGTCGGAGGATTGGCGGCCCAAGACGAGGATCTTGCCGTGGACAGCGGCGGCGAGACGGCCACGGCAGCGGCGGTGGTGGTGAGAGATTCGGCGACTGGCGGCGGCGCATGGGAGGCGCATGGAGGGCGGCGGCGGGCGGGAGAGCCGACGATGGCGGCCGCTGGGAGACACGGTGGAGAGCGGCGGCGGGGCTACCCTGAGACGGAGGGAATGGAGGGAGGAAGCCGGGTTTAGGAGAGGGAGCTACAGAGCGGGAGGCGCGGTGGAGAGCAGCGGCGGCGGGGAGGGGCCGACGGCGGCGAGGGGGACGGCGGCGGCACGCGGGAGGCACGGAAGCTGGAAGTGGAGGAGCCAAATCGGGAAGAAGCGGGAGTGGGAGGAGGCAATGGGCCGGAGCGCGACACAGAGCACAGAGCAGAGGAGACGCGTCGATCAGAGATGCTCATCTACGATCGTATGATACTTAGGTTTACTATTATTTGTAGTATTCTTAGTAAGAGTAAAATAGTCCAAATACCCTGCTCCAATTTCTATGAACAACTATTTAACTAAAGAGAAGGACAATCATCATATCATAAGCTCAGGATGGTTTTCAAAGAAGCAATGAAAAAACGCCACATCCTTCCACACAGTAAGATCCCAATGTCAAAGATGTTCAAACAAAACCAAGCACATCAGCTTCATCCTTAACTCGAGAAAAACAACGGAGTTGCTTCATGCAAAAGAATAACACAAAAATAAGATAGGGCTCAAACCAAGGTGCAAGCATAACTACAATTAGTTCTAAGATGGGCATGGAGCTTACCGTTAGGCTTAGGTCCTCAGCTACTTTGCAACAGAAGAGGCTGCTAGCCGATCAGGGTCCATGCTAGCATGCCCTTGTAACTAACGTGTACGTTTTTGGAACCTACCATTCCAAAACGATCAAATGATAGTCTGACATAGATTGAGAAAAAAACATTGATGTACAACATAGAACCTTACTGCTTCCACAATAAAATTACTTTGTCACACCAAGAAATAAGACTTGCTGAATTACAAAACATTGTAGAGCAGAAACTAAAACTAAATCCATTGCATCGACACATTTTCGAAGCGTTAAGTTTTAACTGTTGTACATCTATAGACAATACTATTTTTCTGCACAACCATCATATGGTAAAGTCGGAAAAATATTATGAACACCAACTTCAAATGTGTCGTGGATAATGCTTAAGGTGCATATTCTAAGGTGGAAGTATAGAAGAACATTCATAGCAATTCATGTATGTACCACTAAAACCCTTCAAAATCTTTGAGCATTCATTTCACATCCGCCATTCTGAGACCTTCCAGCCATCCTCAAAGGTAAGGTGCATCCATTTTTGTTGCTCTGGTCGTGCAGTGGACCGAAGCAATGGAAATGTCAAATATCTATAAGAGGGATTATTATTTGATTATCCAAAAATTGTTTCTTATGCAAGGGTGCCCCGAGCCAGCCATCCTCAAAGCTAAGGTGAATTTTCTTTTTTTTGTTTGATAGTACATGCAGTGACTGGTAATATGACCCAAAGTAGTTCCTTATTCAAAATTTACTTTGTATAAGGGGGTTTCTAAATATTTTAGCCAATAAACTCAAGATTATGCACTGCTAGGGTAATCTAATCCAGATGAAAGAAAGGGTTAGCAGACATAACTCATAAGAGCCGCCTAGTACTGACATAATAAAAAAAAGGTGCTACTAAGCATTAAAAAAATTAATTGGAAGTGAAAATTGGGTATGCGTTTTTACTTTTTAAAAAAAGAACCGTTATCATTAAAATGTAAACATTCCATGTGAATGCAGTAGTGCACTCAACAAAGGAACTATATTCCGCTGAAAAAGTTTGTTCGAAGTGAGAATTGGGTATGCATTTAAAATGTAAACATTCCATGTAAACGCAGTAGTGCACTCAACAAAGGAACTATATTCCATTAAGATTGCAGTTGAAACTGATGAATCATGAATGGCAGTTTACTTACAGTTTTGCTACTCAATTTAAAAGAGTACAACAAATAAAAAATTAAAGCAATGCAGCTACATAGAAAGAAATGAAGATGGTGAACTTGACAGATATGATGCATCTATGTTTCTTTAAAATTTTCGACAGCACTAACCGAATAGAGGAAGATGATAGGGAGGAGGATCTGGTGTCCCCGCTTTATGTTTCTTTAGAAAGGTCATACTGTCATAACAAAAGACAATCTACTGTATAAGCAAAATAGAAGAATGGAGAATTTGGGCTGGCTTGCAATGTAATCACAATTAATAATCAGGTATCAAAGCACTTATAGCCCATTTAGCTTGACAAAATTGATGATGATAGAAGGAACTGCACACACAGCTGATTGTATCCAACCGACTATGAAAGCCACAAAACAGGTCAAAGATTATGATCAAGCAATCATTGAAGGTCGAGTGAATTTGATTGATCTGAATATACCTACAATACATGCTGCGTTGTAACACCCCAAAGCTGAACTGGGAAGATAGCAGTTTGGTACCAAACAGTTTTTAAAAAGTGTAGTTAGTGCTCAGAGGAACAAAGATATTTATAGCATTTAAGAGTGTTTTACCGGCCACAACCTCATCTTGGATCGAACCAGATGTTTGCTATCAAATAGTCTGACAGTAGAAAAGAAAGTGTGTAGTCCGCACTTAGTAAAACATGTTTAACCATACACAATACAGACAAAAAAAATTGGCAGTCTCTTAAATGTGAATGGGAGTCAAATTAAAGATGAAGAGGCATGTAAGTGTTCCAGTTAACTTGTTGTTGTTAAAATGGTTGTTCAACAATTAAAACCTAGGAAATAGTCGGAAGGGTGTGCTTACATACATATTATGCTTAACTGTTCAGGATTCAGGAGAAGGGAGTAAAACTGAATACTTACACGTGCCTTGCATAAGTAGGTCCAGGTCAACTGGTGTTGCTGATGATTAGCTCGATAGGTACAGATAACGTTAAAATGGTTGTTCAACAATTAAAACCTAGGAAATAGTCGGAAGGGTGTGCTTACATACATATTATGCTTAACTGTTCAGGATTCAGGAGAAGGGAGTAAAACTGAATACTTACACGTGCCTTGCATAAGTAGGTCCAGGTCAACTGGTGTTGCTGATGATTAGCTCGATAGGTACAGATAACTGATTATCCAGCAGGTCTTTCCATGAGAGCTTTGAGAGTAATCGAAGTGAAGCATGTATATTGCCTTTAAACATCTTAGGATTCATTGGGCTATATAGAAAATTGGGGCAAGCTGATTTTGCAAGACAAATGAATGCAGCATAAACACAAAAAAACAAGGAGCAAGATGGGCCGGGCCGAAAGGCTGGAAGGCTGACGGAGTAAACCAAGGAACGGAGCGCGCTGCAAGGCTGTGATGCGACGGAGTAAACCGCGGAAGTCGCTGTGACGCGTCGAACAGGAGACCGTGGCACGCGTCAAACAAAAGATGCGGTATCTGGTGTCTACGATCGTATTGGTATTATAGGATTGGGCACTCGAAGGTTCAAGATTTATGTCAAAATATTTGAAGTTTCTCAACAGCTGAGATCGTGTTTAGTTATCGGGATCTCTAGAACCAAGCTTATGCAAGACGTACGTTTGGTTGGCAAACTATGTACCTGGCTAGGCCCTCGCGATGTAATCCCGTGCCTAGGTCCAGGCTATGTGAAAACGAGCTCGCTAGCCGTTTCCGCCGAGCTATGCTTGCGTGGAATGAGCTCGCGCGGCTAGCCTCCGACGGAAGGCAATTAGCACGCTAGGGCTGATTGAAACCAAAGTGTTTTTATAGTTTTAAGATAATATCATGGTATTTTATATCATGAGACGTTTGGCTGCCATGTAGAAAACTTTGTTTTTAAAAATATGATATTTTTGGAGTATTGAAAATTCTAATCTAAACTAAAATTTTCACTTCTCTTCTCAATTCTCTTCTTTGGTTATGGTCAATACTTGATAAAAAAAACTTTGCATCCAAACAATTGATAATTGCAAGAAATACCATGGTTTCAATGAGGTTTAGTAAAACCATGATATTTAAACAATTGGCAAACCATGGTATTGTAAAATCATAGTTTTGAAAAATTTTGTTTGCAAACAGGGTCTAAATTTTCTCATTTCTATTCCCTTAACGTGTGTTTCAGAGGTAGATGTAGAAAGTGGCACAGTGAAAAGTTTGCAAGATTCTCACATGACTATGTTGAATATTTATTTCATTCATCTTATACATCTCATGAGCATATAAATATTTGAAAAAAAATACCTATTTGGTCCTTCAACTATCGCCTGCACCAAATTGGTCCCTAAATTCTAAAACCGACATAACTGGTCCTCAAACTCTTGAAACCTGGTATGATCGGTTCTTTGACCGGATTTCAAGCGGTTTTGCAGACATGGCAGCAGACGTGCCTCATTTTGCACTCGAGGATGCTAAGTTGGTGCCACATTGACACTGATGTTGTATGTCATGTCACCCTTCTCTCTCCCCCATCTCTTTTCTCTCTCTCTCTCTCTCTTATCTCCATGCGCTCTCTCTCACACACAGTCCAATTTTCTTTACTCTAATAAGTTGCATATTACCAATAATGCCATGACATATAAAACTAAAAATTCAATTTCTTCTAGAAATTATTTCACAACTGCTATCCTTTGTAAAATATGTACCTTGCTTTCAGAAGAATTTTCTTCTAATTATTACATTAATTTTGTTTTGAACAAAATGTGTTGTTCTTTCAAATAACATACATGGAATTTTTCTTCGATTTTTACTTTCACTTCCATGTGGGCCCCACCTGGCATCACATGCTGAAATTACCAATTTACCCCTAGGCTGCCACCTCATCATGTATGCATGCAAGCTTTGCTCCAAATACTGCCACCTATGCATTCTCCTACCACCTTACTCTCTCTCTCTCTCTCATTTCCTCTGCCAAAAGCAGCCAGCAGCACTGGCACACTGCTGCATCTCTCTCACTCCTCTAACTCGAAAGCACCCTGACCTTGCCGTGGTCATCGCCGCCCACCGGAGGTCTCAAGGTGGCTCTCTCTCTCACACAGTCTCTCTCACACACTCTCCTCTCAGGCTTTCTTCCTCTGCGGGAGCACCGTCGGAGTTCACCGCCGGTTGCCGCCGACTTTGCCGTTGCCATCCTTGAGCTCCTGCGTGCCATCCTAAGTCGCAGCCACCAGAGCAATCGCCAGAACCGCCGGATGCCGTCATCACTGCTCGAGCTCACTGCGGCGACGCCAGATCTCCACCGGGTAATCCTTAGTCCTCTCCTCTATCGTGTGAGCATGCCTAGGTCACCAGAACCCGAACCCCGCCGGCGGCTGCCTCTTTGTCGCTTGAGCTTGCCACCAAGACACCTTTAGCGCCACGGTCACCGTCCGCAATTTAATAAATTTTTTCCAATTTTTTTCTAAAACTATTTGCTGACATAGACTCCATATCACCCAAAACTAAAGTCCACGTAGGCCATTACTAGGTGGATTCGTTTGAGGGGCTGTACCACAGGGAGGTGGAATATCTGGTTTTGGAGTTGAGGGGGCAAATCAAACTTTTGCAATAGGACAAGGGGGTTAATAAGACTTTTTCCAACATACAACGTGCTACCTCGTAAGTCGAAAAAAAATTCTACGCCCGTCCGCATACCGCGACCCGTGAGGACTGGGCTCCGATGCTTGACGTGTGTCTCAGGGCAAATCTCAGTGGAAACAGCCCCAAACGCTCACCTCTCCTTGCTGCGATACCCGGCCGCCTCGACGCAAATTCACGCCTCGACACCGCCGCCGCTTAGGGTTTTGGCCATCGCCGCCGCCGCCTCCGGTCATGGCCTCCTCCCGCACCGACGGGCTCGGCCTTCTCCCATGCCAAGAAAGTCACAGCCTCGGTCGAGCCTAGTCCTCCCACGACGTCGCGGAGTCACGTTGTACTACGGCGCCGAGTATGCCAAGAGGCACGATGGGTCGAGTTCTTGGTGCCGGTGCCACCGAAGACAGCTCCCACGAATCAGCCATGCCAAGTGAGCTCTGAATTCTGATGGGTTTCAGGTGATAGTGTTCGTCGGAAATTCAGAACTCCAAACCAATTGCTAGTGAAGTCTGAACCCTGAAAGAAAAATGGAGTATCTCTGCTTGTCAAAGTTATTATTATTTTTTGTTTTGACTTGACTGTAATTGAGGAGATGTGTCAGGTTGAGAAGAAGCTGTATTTGTAATTGAGCAAAGTGCATCAATAGAGAAAATTGCATTGTAATAGTTGTTATGCTTGTGAAGTAGGAGATATACTGCCTCCTTGTTGTACTGTTATGCTTGTGAAGTAGGAGCTATATGACATTATCAATTTCACAAAGCATGTGCACAAGTTGGAATGGTCTTCAGTTCAGAGGATGGTCTTTTAGTTTATAATTTCATACCTATATTTATTTAGTATGTGTCCACTGAGCAAAAGTTTATGTGTACAACAACAGTAAGCTATTCAGTGCTTGTTACATGGAGTTGAAGAATGCACTCAGAAATCAGCCAATAGAAAATTACTTTTTGATAGCTGCCAAATGATGCAAGATTTGAGTAGTAGGCTCATGTATCTTTTAGTAGATAATTTCAAACCTCTATGTATTTAGTAACTCTGTATGAATGGATGAACCGTGTGAATGGATGAACTCTGATTGCTGAAATGGATGAACTCAGATGAATGGATGAACTCAGATGAACTCTCCAACATTTGGGCATGTTGCACCTATACTGTCTAACTGGTTGTGGTAAAAGAGGCCCCTTTCTACTTTCCACTTATACTAGCTTAGTCTTTCTTTTTGAGTTGAATGGTGCCATTTCTGAGTTTGTAAATCCAAAGTAATTATTCTGGCCATTTGCTCTAAGGGACTTCTTTTACAATGCTTTGTGCTAGACCATCTTCAACTTCCATTCAGTTTTGAAAGTTATTTCTGTTAGTGGTCATTCAAAATTTCAAGTTTGAATGTATATGATCTGGTTTTGCACCATTCTTCTATTCTCCCAACCTCTGTGCACTCTTCCTATTTTTCCTTTTTTATTCCTTGCAAAATGCAGCACATCGTATGAAAATGTTTCTTCTCAATGATCTCAATTACAAATTTTCAAAAAACTGATCTCAATTAGTCAGCATACGAGAAGTTGTGTCAATCCATGCTGCAGCTTGTTATCCATGTTACAGAGTAATTACAGGAAAATTATGTCAATCCATGCTGCAGCGCAATTACAGAACTTATGTCAATCCATGCTGCAGCTTGTCATCCATGCTGCATAGTACATGCTCCTGTACAATGAAGTGATCAAGTGATGAACATTTCTGAAAATTAGCTATTCTTGTATTCAATTGAACATTTACAGAGCAATTACAGGAAAATTACACTTAAAATGCACATACACTGAAAATTACAGGAGATACAAGGCAACTACCGAGCAAATGCAGAGCAATTTAGCAACACAACAATTCCACATGGCAGCAGCAACGAAAGTTCCACATGGCAGCAACAACAACCCTCAAGCAGTTAAGCAGCAGCCCGCGATGGGGGAGGGAGAGGCGGTGGCTCCGGCAGGAAGAGGCACCGCGGAGAGGTCGCCGACGCAGGAGGAGGCGGAGACAGGAGGACGACGGTATGGGAGAGAGCGAGGCGGCGATCAAACCCTAAAATTCGGGGAAGGGGAGAATGAGAGCGAGCGAGCGAGCGCTGGAGGATGACTGGAAGAGACGCCTGCGTGCGGTGGGGAATTGAGGAAGGAGAGGTCGCGTGCTGAGATTCGCATGGCCATGCATCGCTCATCCAGGAATGGTCCGCACGGAGCTCGCGTGCGGACGGTAAGCCAAAAAATTTTTTCCCTACTCCTAAGTCATACCCGGAAGGAAATTCTCTGGGATACAGCACCAGCCCACGCCTCATGCGGCCCCATCTGGATATACGACGCGTGTCCACAGCTCCATCTCAAAGCAAAGCAGCGCAGCGCAGCGCAATGCCTCGCCTCCCTCCCTACCGACTCCACCCTGCTCGCCTCTCTGAGTGATCTCCTCCTTATGACGAAACCCTAACCCTTGCCGGTGAACTGCTCGCATGCTGCTACCGGCGGCCGATTCATCCATGGAGCACTCCTCGGAGCAGGCCGTTGTCCCCGTCCCCACCACGGAGCAGGCATTGCCGACACCCCCCACCACGCAGAAAGCCGCCGCCCCCACCCCGCCACGCAGCAAAGCCGCCGCCGACACCCCCGCCACGGAGAAGGCCGACGCCGCCACCGAGATGTCACCGAGAACATCCACATTCTCCAAACAAGGTAAATTTCGTTTAATTTGTACCCTCCCTAGGAATATTGGATTTAGCATTAGAAAGAGCCACGCAAGACGAGGAGGAGATAAAACCTTATATCGAAGCATTTGGTCTGCAACAAAAATGGGGAACGAGGTAATCACTCTGACATGTCACGGTGGAAGAGAATGCTAGTACTAGGAAGTCTTGCAATGCGCGGGTTCAGTTCAAGATTAGTCGAGAGGGTATTTGGACAAGGCAAAAGGTTGTGCTTGAACACAATCATTATCTTGCTAGTCCAAACAAGGTACACAATCTAAGGTCCCAACGACATATGATAGATGTCGATAAACAGCTAATTGGTCAAATGAGAGATGCTGGATTGAAGCCAACAGAAGTGTACGAGTTTTTCAAGCAGACGTACGGAAGAGGTGAGCATGTGCTCTTTACACAAACGGATTGCAATAATCAGATAGGTCGCGAGCGCAGGAAGTATTTGGCAGCCAATGATGCTCAAACGGTGCTAGAATATTTGAAGAATAAGCAGCTGGAGGATCCTAATTTTTTCTATGCCATACAATTAGATGAGGAGGCTGGTTGGTTAGCTAATTTCTTTTGGGCGGATGGTCAGTCTATCGTAGATTATGCATGGTTCGGTGAGGCTTTGTCATTTGACTCCACTTTTCAAACTAACAAGTTCCAAATGCCTTTTGCTCCACTCCTTGGAACAAACCACCATAAACAAACAATTCTTTTTGGGGGCAGCCCTCCTGTATGATAAAACAATTCAATCATTTGTATGGATTTTTAAGACATTTCTAGCAGCGATGTCTGGTAAGCAACCTAGCATAATTTTTACAGATTAATGCGCTGCCATGGCTGCAGCAAAAAAAAACCGACTCAAACTTATCCTACTTATCTCGTGTCTTATTTGACTTATTTCACTTTTTGTTACTTTTTGAGTCGGTTTTTTTATCTCGAGGCGTGTCTATAAGCTCTCTAAACCCCAAAATTGAAGGCCAACCGCTCTCGAGGCTATATCGAAAAAATCTCAAGTGACAAATAAGTAGGCAAATAAGTAGACAAATAAGCTGAAAAGAACCCACTCTACGACTCAAAACTGATGTTTGTTTCAATGGCACCAGTCTTCGTTTGCATAATTCAATTGACATTTGTTCCTTTTTTTAAGGTATTCCTGCTTACTCCACCTCCGAGAGTAAACGAAGGGGACAATGTTAAAGTTTCTTTCTCAATGGTTCGCTCAAAACAAAATCACCGGCTTATGGATGTGGAATTGACCTATGTATTGCATGAGTCATCTGGCAAGCAACTTCCAGCAATCACAAACAAGATTTACTTAGAGTAGAGCAAGGTTTGGTTCGCAAAACCACATCTATTTTTGTTTTTAGCACTTCTGCAGTTCTACTGTCCAAGAAGTTTGCTTACTAAAAAGAAAGAAATTATTTTGCATAATCTGTGCATGAACATGCTATTGGACCACATGAATCAAGTTCTTTGTCATGTCAAGACATCTGTTGCTGTTCAAATGCAACTGCAAAATGACTGACAAAATAACTGAATATGCATTTCTTCTTCAGTTAAGCTTCATGCTAATAAGAGACATCTGCTACACACATGATTGTTTGAATTGAGGATAACTTCTTGATCATACTTTACCACATGTACCCTTTTCATTTTCAGATCGAATGCACAAATTCAAATTGAACCAGAGCACCATATACAATTCAAATTTAAGGGCTTGACATATGAAAATCACAGCCATTTACATTTGCAACTGCAATAAGCATTATCCATATGCAATTTACAAATGCTTTCAATCTGAAAATTGAGACCATACAAAATTGGATCATACAAGTTCTTCACATCTAAACATCTAGACATATACATCTGCAATATCAATTCTCGGCAGGGGCGGGGGCAGGGGTGCGGTGAGGTAAGCTGATGTAGAGGCGCGGTGAAGTCAGCGGCGGTGACAGGGCAGAGGCGCGGTGAAGTCGGCTGCGATGATAGGGCAGGGCCTTGGCGGAGGCGAGGCGCCGAGGAGGCCGCCACCGCAAGGTCATCGTCCTCTTCGTCGTCTCCTCGGCGTCGGCGTCGGCGGGAGGCCACCGCCAAAACCCTAGGGTTTGGGGGGGGTCTCCTGATCTGGAGGTTTCGGGCACCGGGGATGAGGGGAGAGCGGTGCTGGAGCGCCGGAGTCGGGGCGGCAAGTGGAGGGACGGCCTGACGGGAGTGTTGCCGGTGAGCTTGCGGGTTGAGACTTGAGAGAGTCAGAGAGAGAGAGAGAGACGGCGGTATGTAGTCGGGGAGGGAAGGAGGCGAGGCGCTGCGCTGCTTTGCTTTGCTTTGAGATGGAGTTGTGGACACGCGTCAGATATCCACTGGGCCGCGACGAGGCGTGGGCTGGTGGCGATTCAGAGAATTTCTTCCGTCATACCCCATGTCCATTGCCATTTCGGGCCATGGTGGAGTTGGGATGTTCCAAGGCCCATTAGCATGCCTGGGGAGATTATAGACAGTCGAAAGACTGCAAACCCTAGCAATCGAATCGAGTAGGTATTTGTTTCCGCCGCCGCCGCCTCCTCCTCTGCTGTGATGGCCACCACCGGCTCCGGCGTCCAGGTTCTGCTCAACGCCGATGCCTACGCCGGCGCGAAACCCAACGCCACCACCGCCAAGGGCTTCACGAGCGACGGGCGTGCCATCGAAGTGTCCTTGTGGCTGGCGCGCGCCGCCCTCCACCTCTTCGCATCGCCACGCCAAGCGGCTTGCGAGCGGAGCCGGCGCCGCGCCGCCCGCGTGATCCGCGCCATGGACGACCTCCTCCTCCTCCGCGTCCCCATCCGCGGCGCGCCGGTCCCCTTCCAACCAGCCGTCCATGGCACAGTGATTGCGACTACTTCATCTACCGGGCCGCCCCAGCGATCGTGGTGGAGAGGCTCCCGCACCGCCCGTGCTCGCTTCCACGACGACGCCATCGCCTGCTGCCTCGCGGTGGCGACCACTACACCGTGGCCGCCTGCTGCCTCGCGGATGCAAGGCCCGTGCGGATGCAAGGCTCGGCGTTGTTGCTGTGTTCGGCTCCACTTGCTGGAGGCCGAAGTCGGAGATCGATGGATTTGTCCGTGGACATCCCCATGAACAGGCTCCAGTTTTTCAGCCCCATCACAAGCGCCGTGCTCACCATGGGAGGTGAAGGCGGCACCATGGCCTGGGCCGACCTCTTGTCCACCATCCTGCTCTACGACGTGCTCCACCCAAACCCCACACTCCGGCTTCAGCCGCTGCCATTGCCCATGGCACGAATCAACAAGATGAAAGCCAGAGGTGACCAGGTTGAATTAGGGTGTCCAAAGCCTTACCGGGGCATTGCCTTCATCAAGGGCCAGGGCTGCCTCAGCTTGTCGAGCTACAAGTTGAGAGCGTGATGCTTGGTCACAGGGATGTCGGAATCAATGGCTGGTCAATCAACACATGGACCAACTGCAAGATGACTGGTTCTTTGGAGGACTGGCACATGGACCAACTGCTCAAAGCCTCTGACATCAAGATCGACAGCAGGATGCGGTCGCTGTTGCTGAATTCTGGGTTGCTGCAGCTGCGTCCTGAAAAACCACAACAGGATTGTGAGGCCGCTGCAGCAGAGCGAACCTTGCAGAACCTCTTCGTGTGTGAGCCCATTCCCAGCATGGATGGCGGTGATAGAAATGTTGTTTACTTGATGAGCAGTGCCAAATTCCTTCACCCCAAGTTATGCATTCTTGCTGTTGATATGGACAGCAAAAAACTGCTTGATTTGGGTGAGTTTGGCACTGAAAGAAGGTTCCATGCAGATGCCATCTGTTGCCCTGGCAGTGTCTCCAGCTATATATGAATCAATAGCCGGAATTCGCAAGGCAGCAGCAAATCCTTGGTTCCCTACTTCTATGCAATTAACAGCATTCAATAATTCATAGTTTCTGTTGTAAATGAATTACGCTTTCGCTCTATATTGATACATCTTTTTTCCTAGTCATGTCTTGATTATCGGTCATTTAACTGCTTTGCTCTTACATTGTAAGTTGGTTCTTATAGATAGTTACACTGTTTTGAGTGCGACTTTCAAAGAAATGGGATGTTTAAGTAGTAGCGATGACTATTGATCAAAATACCACCATTTCCTTTGTTACCAATCATTGGCTCTACAGTTAGGTATTATTAGGGGTTCTGGTTACTTGGTAGTTACATAGTTAGAACATAGTTACTCTGTTTTTCAGTGCAACTTTCAGAGAAATGGGATGTTAACTAGTGACACTTATTGATCACCTTTGTTGGCAATCCTATAAGGTCATGTTCCATGCAGGTGCTTAGATAGTTGCTTACAGGAAAAAAAAAACGTTTTTTTGCCACATCATCTTGCACAGGTGCTTAGGGGAGAGAGAAGATGCCTGATTTTGCTTCGGGTGCTTGATGCCTACGACATTTTATTTTCACGCAGCCTGCACCGTTGCTTCGCTCCCACCAAGTATCCCTGCCTTTGCAGCTCGAGCTACATACATCTGCCACCATGCCATCCCGACCCTCGCCGCTTCTCCTCGCTGACTCTGCCATTGACAGCCGTGCTGTCCGTGCCGTCTAGGGCCATCTACTGGCAGCGCAGAAGCAGCCATCACCGCCTGTGAGCGGTGCCTTCCCGTAGTTCCGCCCCAGGACAGTCGAGCAGATCCTTAAGCACCTACCCATAAGCATCTTGCATTGTACATGGGCTAATTGGCTCTACAGGTAGGTATTATTAGTGATTCTGTGGTTATTTGGTAGTTAGAGAGTTAAGACATAACAAGTGTCATGCCCTGAACTACTCTCAATCTAGTATTCCGTTTATAATATAGACCCCCAATCACTTCTAGTTTCATACCATATAAGACCCCATTATCCATCAATAATCCTACTACTGCTTTTCAATTTCATTCAAATGGTTGTACAATTTGATTGTAGGTGGTCTTAAGTTAATTGATTGTTAAATGCAATTAGGTTTATGGGTTTTGAAGTTTATTGATTATTACATAGTAATATAATATCATGTCCTGTAGGTATGTATTCTTAATTTAGTATCCATTTCATAATATGGCACACTGGAGAAGAGTATTCCTACCTAAAACAGTAAAACCTAGCAAGTAGTAGCAGCGAGTATTTAATTGCATCTTTTAATAGGGCTGGACTGTCTACTTCTGCATGTATCTTCTTGTTCTTATTTTCTTAATCTTTGCGTAAACAATGAAAATCAGGATTTAAACTATGAAAGGGTTATGTGGACATGTTGCACAAAATAACCATATAGAATTAAGGATTCGTATCTTGTGCATGTAAGAATGCGTGGTTTTCTAAATATGAGCATGGTTTTGAAAAATGATAAAAAGGAGGTGAAGCCACCCACTTCATTTTTAACTTTTTAACCGAGTGTTGAAACGTGTCTTTGTAGACGTACTGTAAAATGAGCATGTAGGCAAAGATATATCATACATATACTTATATAGTATTCTCCTCTGTAATTTGAGGCTATGTTTCAATACATCCTTCTCCCAAGTGCTCATTTCCCCTGCAAATTGCAATATGTGAACAGATACAATATATTACAAGTATTTATCTTTCAAATTCAAATCAATTAAATAAATATGAAAAATATCACATATTCATATACATTCTTCTCCTCTCTTCTCCCAACCAACGAACTACAAAAAAAAAAATTGGACAACTATTTTCTCATTAGCCATCCAACAAACCAAACCATATAAAGTATTAGTAAGCATGCAACCTTGTTCATCACCATCTCCAACATGGTTGCTTGCCACTTCATCATCATCCACGTCAAAATCATCAAGCATATCATTCTTTGTCGTCTTCATTGCTTGAATGAGTTCAACGCTGTTGTCTTGGCATCACCAAAACGGTAAGGCACAAAAGGGGGTGCTTGTCACAGCTAACCCTCACCTTACGTGTGGTGCGATGCTTGGATATGGGGCTGATGCTGATCAATCTGCTAGGTTTGTGCCCAACTGCCTCTTTGTGAGCTTGTCATGGCTTTATTTGAGCCCACCGCAACTTGATCCGCTTGATTTGACCCTGCTACCGCTGTGGCTGGAAACTGTCTCTTTGTGAGCTTGTCATGGCTTTATTTGAGCCCACCGCAACTTGATCCGCTTGATTTGACCTCGCTACACTGTGGCTAGAAAGGAGGATGTGGTGGCTAGGTGGGAGGGGAGATAGAGGAGATGACGACTAGGTGTATCTATTTAATTTGTCGCATTGGGGGTATCTACTTGATTAGTTTATACATTTAGTATGAGGCCCAGGCCCTATATGATTTTTTTAATCGAGGAAATCCATGATTTTCCATTCCAAAGACTCTTTGTACCTAAGCTAGTTGAATTTTATTAGCTTGCAAAAATAATGGACATGAACCTGAAAAGTTAGAAACACATTTTTTTTAAATGCTTTCTTCCACCTAAATCGAATTACTTGCTTCCTAAAAAATGAATTTTATTGTTTGTCTGCCTGCTTTGCATCCTTCATCAAGCTTTTAAGCCATTTTATTGGTTGCAATAACAGGTGAAGCTTCGCTCATCGAGATGGTGCAAAGGGAGTAAAAAGGTAGCATGAAGATGTTATTGTGAAGGTTTGGAATGATAGGGTCGTGGCCTATTTGGTAGAGTTGTTTTTATTAAGAATGGAGATGTTTGCATACACCATTTCTATCGACTTAGTAGTGTTGGACACATACATGTGCCTGTACCTATTTCTTGTTGCCCGTGTAAGTTGAAGTGTTGAATAAATTTGTGTGGTAAGTATTTTATGAGAAATTGTTTGTGCTGAATATGTCTTGTTTGTGTTTTGATTTTTACCATAATTGTGGTAGTAAATATTAGAAACATTAATGTTATGTTTGGTTGCTTGGTTCATTGCTGAGATGGTGTTTGATTGCCAGCATGTGTACCCCCTCGCGAGGAAGGTGGCCTTGTTTCCTCCTCCCATCTCTGGTGCAAAGGAGGCAACTACCAGTGATGTCGCCACTACATTTGCTTGTGGTTGGTAGGCGTGCTGTTCTCCGACACCATCGTTGGTCGTAGTCCTATCTCATCCTCATCTCATTCCAGGTGGTCCTATGGATGGACTAGCCACATGAGCTCTCCTGTCTTCATTGTTGCCATTAGCTACCGGTCGCTGTTGGGCCACCCTTGCTCTCATTGCACGGCTACTCCCTTAGCATCGGCACCAATTTTCATCACCGCTCCATCACCGTGGACACCTCCCTTGACCTTGTCTTCGTGTAGAGCGGGATAGAGGGTAGGAAGGAAATGGGGGTGTTGGCGGTCCCATATTGTCCACCTTTGCTCCATCGACTGGTCGTGATGTTGCTCACGTCTTAGGCCCTCTTCTATTCGCGGTTGGATTGTGGTTGGGTTGCACGTAAATCGAGGTCTTTAAAATAAATAGTAGAAGGGTTAAAAAATAGTAAAAAATTATTTTTGAGATCTTTATGTACAACTCTACGAAGCTTCAAAAAAATATTATACAATTACTATAAAACTTTGCACTAAATTGAGCCATCGATTTGCGTGCAACCCAACCGAACCGCGAATAGAAGAGGACCTAAAAGGATGGTGCCAAGAGTAGGCAATCGGTGGACAGCACCATGGTATTCAACAAGGGCACCATCTTCCACAAGCCTCAGGAGATTTATGAGTTGCTTAAACCGTAGATTTGAATATAGATGGTTGGACTTTAAATTTGTACCTATAGAATCATGATGTTTATAGGGACCTATCTCTAATGCATCGTATGGCATAGAGTGCCTGTTAGGGGTGGAAACCAATGAAGTGAGTCTGCCTTGGCTGAGCTGTGCATAAGCGAACCGAGCCTAGCTCGGCTCACTGAACAAACGAGACATAATAGGCTTGGCTCACTGAACAAACGAGACATAATAAGCAACTCGGCTCGACTTTATCCCAGCTCATGAGCTGGCTCGGTGGCTCGTCGAGCGTGGTCAATCTGCTGAGTGCATCGGCCAACCGCCAACAACATCATTAACACAAAATACATGTTACGTAGCAAGTAACTAAGTAAACACATGCCAATCTCAGCAGGCTAAGTAAGCAACAAGCAAGTAACAAACTAACAACAGGCCAACAGCAGCAATACAACATCATGATTCATTATTCATAGCCTCATAACGCACAACACACAACACACAAACGCACCGCTGTCCACTGCTGCACCAGAAGGCAGCACCGCAGAGTCAAGCGGACCAGCATAGGTGATAGGTCAGAGCCATGCAATTATGCAAATTTTGAATGTAAAACATACATAAAGTTTAATAGTTGAGTGCATTATCCATTAGCTCACATGCTCAATGCTCACTGTCACGACCACAGTCGAGCCATGCAAATTGCAAAACATACATAAAGTTTAATAGTTGAGTCTATTATCCATTAGGCATTAGCCACAGTGCCACACCCACACAAACAACAGTACAAAACAGTTAATTGCCAAATACCAATTTGCCGTGAACCATCATGCCATGCCATTGCCACATATGCCAAACAACTCCTTTCCTTCTTCATGCCGCTGAGCCACTAGCATAGCATCCCACTGCCCACAGTCACATGCCCACATCCACAATACCACTGCCATAGTGATGCCATTGCTAGTAAACCGGCCCAAAATACTAGGCCCAAAAAAATTATTTATGAGAGACATAATTTTGAAAAAGGTACTTACTTTAGTTACTACTTATTAGTTGCTCTCTACCATGCTTTTAGGAGCTTTTATGTTCTCAACATCATCCACATCATCTTTCTTGTAAAAAGACAAACCAAATTAATTGAAGTAAGTGAGAAAGTAAGCAAAAATAATTGCAAAAATGGTGAAATGATCATATGAACATACCACAATCATAGAGAGCCTTATTAGCATCATGTGTGCCTCTGATCCAACTAGAAGCACATATTAATGCCTCCATCGTCGATAGGCTTACAGAACTACGATAATCATCTAGAACTCTACCACCGGTGCTGAAGGCTGACTCGGAAGACATAGAGGTTGCCGGTAGTCGAAAAACGTCTTGCCATCTTCAAAACCAACTGAAATCTATGTGCATTCAACGTCCACCATTGAAGAAAATTAAAGTCCTCATTTATCAAGTGCTCATTTTGAGAATCGAAATAGATGAACAACTCACTCTTTGACGGATTGGAATTAATTGATGATAGAAAGGACTAAAATTCACTTGAGGCTACCGGTGAGGTAGATGTATGAACAGTCGACGATGAAGATGCACAAGACTTTTGACCTACTGCCTTTCTCTGATAGTGATCCCTCTCATACTTCTCATTTAGCTTCTCTAATTCATCACAAACATCAGCTATCTCCATCTCACTTTTTGGGGCATCATACATTCTTCGAAAGAACCACTCCAAATACCTAAACTTATACCTTGGATCTAGAATGGTAGCAATCAACATCACATTATTTTTATCTTCCCAATATTTGTTGAATTTACTCATCATTGCTTTGCCAATATTCTTCATGTCCAGATCATCGGAATCCATTGCAGCCCTCAAAGCAACCTTCACATCCACGATGTGAGGATAGAACATATTTGCTATTGGATAAGCGAGGACGCGGCAGAGCGCCGGCCGCCGTCCTCGGCTCTTAGGGTATTCCCCTCACCTCACGGTCCTCACGTCGCTCTCGTCTCGTGAATGCGATATGTCGATCTACTACATGCTCTAGCTCTCTTGGCTTGCCGGTTAGGGCCTTGGACCCTTGGTACAGTGGTACTAGGGTGGGTTGTGTCAGCTGGCATCTAGGGGTCGACGTCAGCGGGGTCATCGAAGTTGTCGCCCTGTTGTCGCCCTGACCAACTGATGGCGTGCCAAGTCCGATGACACTACTGTCTCTAGATGCGTGCGAGTTCTCCGAACCTTTTGGAGGATCCATCTGACCAGCTGCTATAGCATGCTGAAAGTCTAGCTCATGGTTCAGGCAAGTAGCATAGATCAAATCGCTTCGGAGTTGTTTATTTTCCTCCCAAAGCCTTAGTATCTGATGCGTCTCAACAGCTCCTAAGGCGAAGAGACTCTGGGTAAGTGGGCAGTCAGTGTGGTGCGGATCTCTGACTTGTAGGGAAGTCGGTGAGTCGCCTTCTTGAGCGAAAAACTCGAACTTTGTGTGGCAGAGACGAGGTGCGAACTTCCTCCTGAGGAACATCATAGCCTTCATACAGGCGTCCTGAGCAGCATCTGTTCTGGTAGATCTTGTAGAGTCGAACCGAAGTGGTCCGTCACCATCTATACTTTGGATTAAAGGTGATCCCAAGTAGCTGAAGGGGATAGTCTAGGTCTTCAACAGAATGGAGCTTATTAATGGCTCTTGTAAAGAATCTGCATGGCTTCGTTGAGGTACCAAGCCCACAGTTGCAATTCTTCAGCACAGTGAAACTGATAACCCATCTGCAAAATTCAAAGGCCAGATTCCAAAAGCAAAACTGAGAATAAAGAACATCTTTATACTCAATTCAACTTTATCCAACCAGTAAATTTAGCAGCAAAACTAAGAGTAACAGTAAATTCTTCCTACAACTTGTTAGCGGCTTTTCCAATCTAGGTTTTCCTACGGTTAAGCATGGCTTTGATACCAAATCTGTGGGGAGCCTACTTCCGATACGAAATATTGGATTTCGAGTACCCGAGTTACATCCGTAACATCAGAAATGGCTTACGGACAAACCAAGCTCACATATATTATAGACCAAAGTAGTTTAAGTACATACAAACATAATTTACATATATCAGAGTTTCAGCTTCCATAGTATAGGAAAAATCTAGAATTCTTGGCCGAACATTTCGATCTCTTCTTTAGTAAACTCCGTATCTGCAGCACAATTGAGATCTATTCGTCTGAAACGAATAGTCCCCGAGTAAACGGGCAAGTGACAACCTCACTTGCGTGAATTCTATAGAAATAAGACTAATAATTGCATGAAAGGACATATGAGTGGAGTTCAAGCATTTAGTGGAAATGCAATAAAACATATAGATTTCAAACTTATAAACTTATTCGAATCAAATTCAATTTTTAGCATTGTTTATTAATTCATCACAATACTATCACCAACACCAACCTTATGCTCATCTGCTAACCACACGAAGATTTTGATAAAACAAGACATGAATCATATGAATAAGATAGGCATCACCCTTTTGACATAACTTCATATACCCGAAGTAGGGCCCATCGATGTATTTGTTATCAGCTCTGCAGAACCTGCCCAACTTTACCCATAAAATGTGCGGTAATACGGATGGGCGATAGATATGTCATTCTTATCCACTCTAAACTCAAGTTTTTGTAGAAATGAATTCGACTTCGGATGACCACGTCATCCGTGCCCTTGATTTTGGCCCGAGGAGTTACTTTACCCCGAACATGGCCCAAGTCGGCAACCTACCTTTTTCCGAATTCACCACTATACTTTATAGAGCAATGATTCCAGGCACTCCCTTCATCACCTGGTGCCCTCGAGTATGGCACTTCTCCCTAGTACATGGCCCGAGAGGCGATCGTCCTCTTTCCGAATAAGCTATCACCAAGCTTATTCTCATGCTCAAATCCTTCACTTTCTCGAAAACAGTGACATGATGAGAATTTCTATTCTAGGGTTGTGGAGAAATCGATCATGTATTGGGAGGACCATTTGGTTGTGGGTTTTTTAGGTGAGAATCATTTTAAAAGGGGATGTTTCGAATATAACTATCTATAATATAGTGCAATACATATAGATAATCACATATAGGCATAAATTATGCATCAAGTGTAGAAAACCTGCCTTCTTCGGCACTCAAGCTTTGGTCCTGCTGATCCTCAGGGTACTTCTGCTGTCCTCAGGGTACTTCTGCTGTCCTGCTCTGAGGGTGTCTTGATCGCCTTCTACGTATCGCAAAGAAAATGACAAACAAATCAATTAAAAGTCCAAATAAAACCCAAATGCTTAAATTGAATGAGATATGCATGAAATGCATTGAGATTGGATTTGAATGAGAAGGGTGGAGAAAAGAGGTGAACATGGTGATTATTTGAATGTTAAGGGTCTAGGGATGAATTTGGAAATATTTGAATTGATTTACAAATTTTTAGAGGTATTTTCTATTTTAGAGAATTTTGAAAGGGTAATACTTTGAATGGTTTTCAAATATGAAGAGGGGTCAAAATAATTCTTATCGGTGATTTTGGTGGTGATAAGGCTATAGGAATTTTGGTTTAGGGTTCAGAAAGGGTTTTGAATTTTTGAATATATTTATCAATTAAATTATGGATTTGAATTTTGAATTAATTTGAATAATTTTCAAATAGAGAGAATTGAAGAAGGAATTTATTTGGGCTATTTTGGAAGAGAATACAGCCCAAAGTATTTTTCCTAGGGTTTAAAACTTATCTTGAAATTTTGGTGAAAATCTCAGAATTTTTTAGGGTGTTTTGGATTTTCAAAAGTTGATTTGAATTCAAATCTGCCCAAAATAAAAAAAGGGATTCCTTGGGTAAACTAGGCCGTAGTGGGCTCGGCCCAGTTGGGCTGCACAGGCGCACGGGGGTGGTCCGACAAGCGGCCCCCATGAGGCAGCGGCAGGGGGAAGAACGAGGGGCTAACCAGTGGGGTCTGGGTGACAGAGAGAGAAGGAGAGGAGAGGCCGACAAGGGGGACCGGGCTGTCGGGGGGAGAGAGAAGGAGGAAGGAGGGGATCTTCGGTGGGTGGTGGCCGACGGCGAGCGAAGGCCAGCGGCGGCATAGAGGTTGCTGGATCTGGGGGAGGTGGATGCGGCGAAGCGACTAGCGGGGTTGGATTCACCTGAGGCGGCCGATGGCGAGTCGGCGACGAGCTTGAGGCGGCAGGCCTTGCAGTGGACGATGGCGGCGATGCTCCGATGAAAGATGACGACGACTAGCAGCACCGCGAGAAAGACGACGAGCGGTAGGGGTTTTTGGCTATTGGCGCCGAGCTCAGAGATGTCCGGAGCATGGCAACGGCGAGGTGGTCGGAAGGGGAGAAGAAGAAGACAGTGGGATGATTCCGAGTGAATGGAGAGGAATGGAAGGATGAAGTTTGCCGAAAAGAGTGGTCCGCGGCGATCTCCGGGGTTTAAATAGCACGGTGAAGTCGGTTCCGACCGTAGGGGTTTAGGGTTTTGGTCGGTGGAACAACGGCGAGCAATTCAGAGGCGCCAACGGGTCCTTGTCGGTGGTCAAGTGTCGGCGTTGACGGGCGGTGACGAGGAGCTTCCAGAGAGGACCTTCCCGTAGGCGGCGACGAACTGAAACTGCGGCGGCGCTGAAATCCGACGGTTTCGACGAAGGAGGCGGCGGCGCCGGGACGGAAGATGGTGGCGGCGGGATTCCGTCGGGTGCGAAGCGATAAGGAGCGACATGGCGAGATCTTGGTCGTCCATTAGCGCACGTGGTTAGTCTCGACCGTTGGATGCAACTTAGGTTTCCAATGGGCCGGGCCAGGCCGGTAACGGGCCGCAGACCGTGGGGGAATTTCCGGGGAAAAGATTTTTAAATCGTCTTATTAATTCCAGAAGAGGAAGAAAAGGATAAATAATGCTAGAAAATTATTTATAGCTCAGAAAAATATGAGATAAATTTCTATAAATCTAGAAAAATATGAAGAATCCAAATGTGCAATAATATTTGCCATTTGAGGTATTTTGGTTGCTAAGAAAATTAAATTATGCCCTTAAGGCTAAGGAAAAATTAATGGATTAATTAGGAAAAATCCCAGAAAAATCACACATGATCAAAAGTGGTCCCGCATGCAAGAGATATGATTTTGTGAAAAAAATTTTTGCAAAATTTGGGTATGTTACACAAGCCAACGCGAGCCGAACAGCGAGCCGCGAGCTTTTTTTCCAGCCCTAATGCCGGCACTCACTGTCGTTCCTCTATCCCACCCACTGGCCTCTGCTATTCTAATGTTAAGCGGGTGGTAATCCTGCTTTTTTCTGCTTGAGGTCATTGACCCACAATTAGCATTGCACCTACCACAAATGGAAGAACATTGTACCGCAAGGAACATCATATGTAAATGCAGTCGGTGCATATCCTAAGCTCATCTCCTTGCTTTCTCTTTAGCCGCCGCCAAGGGAAGAAAAAAGATAGTCAAGCGCCGCCGCAGATCCGGCCGAATTTCTCTTCACTGATGGGGCCCGAGCGGTCGGTGCGGAGAGACGGCGTTGGATCTGCGGCGGGAGGAGGTTTAGTTTCGGTTTTTCCTTTATTTTTGAAATCTTCATGCATGTTTGAGGTCGTCGTCGGGTTGTCCGACTTTGGTCGTGTCTGGTCTTCGGATTAGCCAATAAAAGACCTCTCCAAGTCATTAATGGCGCGGATGAGGAAGAGAAAGAGCCTCGATGCGGGATCTACTCCGGGCGGCGGTGACGGCATACGGTTCAGGTCTCTTTGTCGGAGGATTATTCGAGTCGAAGAAGAGGGAAAGAGTTGGGATACGTTCTGGCAATCTCACATGCTAGCGGTCTCGATGATGTCGACGACGGTTTTCGGCAACGCGTGGTTGAATCCATCTTTCTCGATTATGGCCATGACAGGTATACAATCTTTCAAGCCTACTATTGATGTTGATCTTCAATTCTGTCTCCCTGCGAGGATGTGCCTGGAGGAGATGAAGTTGACAGTGGTGCAGATGGCGACGATCTTCGGATTCGATGATGGCAGCGATTAGAGTGAAGCTAGATGCATAGTTTGTTTCTCAGTTAGATCTTATAAACTTTCTGTTGTTTCTCTGGCTATTGGTCATAGATCTTTCTATAATACGGTTTTGATATGAATGAATCTTTGCCCTTTTCTCAAAAAAAAACACATAACTGATGAAGGTACTCTATTTATTCCTCTTGTTCAATAAGTCTACAAATAACATCTTTAGAGGGGTAATGGCTATAGCATTGGGAATTAAAGTATTGCACAAGGATCATGATCATACAATCACCATTAACGCGTGTCAATCTATAGAAGTGGTGTGTGAGAGTTTCTTCAATACTCATTATGGTTTAAGGGCCAATAATAAGCTTTCTGTTGCTTCACATAGTTCATTTTCTTTCAGACATTGTTCAACATTTATTTTTTTAATTAAGATTATTGGTTTGTGTGCATCTTTCGGTTGTAGAGGCGAAACGTAACTCCATTATCTAAAAAAACAGACGACATATATAGACCTTACTTATAGCCTGTGCTTCGCGATGCTCTTATATAAGAGAAAAAGAAGAGCTTGAGTTGATTCCATCCATAGTTATTTTATTTTGAAACCAGAATTTGTAGCTCTTTCAAATAAACGAGAGGTTGTGTATGGATTATATAAACACAACGGACATATAAAATATGACTATATAATAAGAACCAAAGAAGAATGTGATGTCTGTATCAAAATGGGCTAATTAAGCTTAGCATGTCTGCGGAAGGACACTGCCAGCCCTCCGTATCTCGACGTTGTTGCAGACGCTGGTGGCTTCGACGGCGCCGCCGCCCTTCCGGCTGCCGGTGAACTTGAGGCTGACGTCCTCCAGCCGTATGTCGTGGCACGGCACGGTGCTGCTGCAGTCGAGCTTGATGGCGCTCGTGCCCCTGATCCTCCTGAACCGCACGCAGCTCACCTCCACGGCGGCGGGCTGCTGCTCGCACGGCTTCGGCCGCAGCCGGTCAGCCATGGTGCAGTAGTTCTGGTTGATAATGATGACGTTCCGCACGTCCGTCATCACCATGTCCTCGAAGGTGATGTCCCTCGCGTACCCGCTCCCACCCTGCCACATACTATTAGGATCAGAAAGTTTTATCCGATCTATCAAAAAGTTATATATGGAATACGAATATGAAGTTACATATATAAATCTATATACCATAATAAAACTATCGGATTTGCTAGAAATTAGTTGCCTGAAAACTTCAAAACTTTCAGTCGATTTTCACTTACCTGGGAAATCCGAGCGCCGTCTTCTTCCTCCTCGCCGGCCCCGTCATCTTCTTGCTCCTTCCACCGCGGCCGCCGCCATTAGAGAGCTCGGGTTAGGGTTAGGGTTCGGGGTTGGGGGGAGGGGTTCTCCGTGCCGCCGGGCTTAGAGGGAGGCCGGGGGGAGGCGGTGGCACGGCGGTGGGTCGGGATCGAGTGAGGGCGGCGGCGGCGCCATCGGAGCCGAGGAAGGGGGCAGATGGCGGTCGGGCGGTGGGGGAGGGTAGGATTAGGTTGGGCGGAGGTGGATGCGGCGGCGGGGGGTCGGGGGCGGAGCGGTAAGGCGGCCGCGCGCCGCCGGCCGCGGGCGGTGGGGAGGGGAAGAAGGGGGTCGGGTACTCGGTGCGGGGGAGAGAGAGGCCCGGGAGGGAGGGAGAGAGAGAGAGAGAGAGAGAGAGAGAGGGGGGCGCGCAGGGGAGGGGGGAAAAAGGTAGCGCTGCTGATCAGCTGTTGGATTGAGATCCAGCGGCCCAGAAAATCGACAGAAAGTTAAATAAATTTCAGTTAACTGTGCAATAGACAATCCCTAAAACTATATGAAATGAAACTTTTTTAAACTGCATAAAACTTCATGAAACTATATAAAACCACATAAAACTACCCAAAATTAGATTTAACGGCTAATCCTTCGAAAAGAACATCATTGCCTAGATTATGCAATAAACGTATTTAAACAGTCATGGGCAATAACTAAGCATCAAGGGTAGAAAACCTGCCTTTAGCTATATTTCCTGATTTATGGATCGGATTCCGAGTTCTCCTTCTCGACAGATCCAGAAATGATCACTCCATCTTCTACTCGTCGGGAACACGAAAAGGGCGAGAAAATCCAATAAACATCCAAATGAAGATCTGCATAAAAATGCAAGGCATGAAAGCATGAAAAACATATTTAAAGAAGAATTTTCTTAGAGATGAAAGGGGAGGGGTGGAGGAGTATGGCAATGGGCTGTATGATTTGAGTTTTTGCCAGAATTCTCTTTTAGAGAAAAAGGGTGAAGGGCAAAAAGGAAATTGGGCAGAGCTTCGACTATTCTCCAGGTAGAAGGAGTTTAAGGCTCGGTGTATGTGTTAAAACAGTTGTGGATCGACAAATCTCCAGATGTCAGCGTCGACGACATATGCGATGCTGGAGTTCCGAGGTGGAGAGTGTCGAAGATAGGGGTGATAATGTGAAAATATCATTTTTTAGAAATTAATTTGAGTGAAAAATTAATATTTATATTAATTTTAAATTTTGGACTTAATCTTAACATCAAAGACATTTTTATTATCTAAAAGGTAGAAGGGTTTATTTGGTTCTTCAATATTTAAAAGGTGATATTTTGAACTTAACATGCTTCTAGATGATATTTCAAATTTTTGAGAATTTGAAAATGTATTTAGTTTGGGTGGTTTTCAAATAGGAAGAAAGGGAGAGAATTTTTATTTGGGTGTTTCTAATGCTAAAAATAGTTCTAGGAAATTTTATTAAGCTTCTGGATTTAAATTTCAATTTTTGAGAATCTAAGAGGGAATTGATGTGAATGGTTTTGAAATAGGAAAGATAGAGGAAACACTTTATTTGAGCTATTCTAATGCTGAGAAGGTTTCTAGGGATTTTATTTGTGCTTTTGAATTTAATTTGAATTTTGGAGAAATTTTGAATAAAAAGGGAATTTCTTAAGCCTAGAGAGAAATAAATCTATTTCTTTTAGATTGATTATGAAAAGGGGGACATTTTATATTTTTAATAAATACTAGACTACAATCTACAATTTTGGGAATTTTTGTGGGATTTTTAGAAGTTGTTTATTATTTTAAGTAAATTGAACAAAGCTTTCTTTTTGAAATAAAAGGGAAAAGAGGTTTTTGAATCGGGCTTGCTGCAGGAATGGGCCTTCGGCCCAGGGAGTAATGAGGAGGAGGAGGAGGAGGCGGGGGATCTGGGCGATGATGTGAGAGAGCCAAGCCATGAAGCAGGCAAGGTCGGGAAAGGAAGTCCAGTGGAGGCGAACCTTCCTAGGGTGTCAGCAGGGCTCTGCGATGGCGGAGGCGGCCGGTCGGCGAGGTCGAGCGGCGGCGCTTCAGGGATGACGACGGCGGGCGCTTCAATGACGGCGACGCTGGCGACAGCAGAAGAATGAAGCTCATGGCAGAAGCGTGGCTTCTTCTTCCCCTTGGCATCGAGGTGAATCGAAGTCCGAATCGACGAGGCGATGGATCGCCGGAGACGGAGAAGGCAACGACGGCGGGGACGCTCCGGTGTGAGTTGGAGGGAGAAAATGGGTAGAGGACGAAGAGAACATCGGTGCGGTGCTGTAGAGGTGCTTAAGTAGGCTGGGGAAGGATGGCAGCACCTCAGGGAGGCAGTTTTCCATGGCGGTGGCGGCAGCGAACGTGGTGGCGAGCCACTGGTCACGCTGCCGTGGAGGATTGGATGGCTGACCGGGGGTTTGACCTAGCGAGGTCGAGGGGATTCCGAAGACTTTGTTTCCAGCGGCGGGGAGAGCCTCCAGCGGCGGACGGCGAGATCCCATGGGCGGCGGCGGTCTCTAGTGTCGAAAACGTCGGGCGGAGGGTAAAACGGGAGGCGATGACGTGACCGGAAAAATGGTCACTGTCGGATCAAATCGAAATAAAACGTGACCGTCGGATTCTCATAATCCCGAAATGGTACGCGGGGAAAATCTGGCCGACAAGCGGGGTCCAGTAGTCAGCAGGAAAAGGAGGGAAAAGAAATATAAAAGCATTTCAGAAAATTAGTTTAGGCTTCAAAAATTGATTGTAAATTCATATGAGGTCAGAAAAATATTAAATTAGTTTCTAAAATCCAGAAAAATGAGGAGATCAAGATGGTGACATAAAATACAATATTTTATGGGATTTAATCCATGAGAAAATAGAAATAAGCTTTTCTTTAAATGGCTAAAATATATTTTGAAGTTTTAAAATATGAGAAAAATAGGGGAAGTTTAAGATGATTTAAAATAATTTTTTTGCACAAAAATTTCATGCTAAAATTGGGTAGAAATCACATATGTCCTTGTTCTATACCATTCGTTTTCCATCCAACGGTCATCCAATCTCCAATCACATGTAGAGTAGAGCACACGCAAAGCAGAGATCCAGCGCGTAGCTGCAGTCAAAATTCAAAAACTCAAAAACAGAACACCTCCCCCTGCCTTTTTGGCCTTGTTCTTTTTACTCCTAGCTTTTTTGAGCTGAAAGTAGCTGAAAGTTTTGAGGTTTTTTTATTTTGGAGAGTTCAAAAAATTATGAAAAATTGTTTTAGGAACTCTAAAACGAACTATCTAAAACCCCATAAAAATTACTTCAAAATACTATTTTGGCTTTGTATAAAAATGATAAATTTTCATTTAATTTAAGCTCATTTAATTTTATCTCGAGTCTTGACCCTCGAGCCTCCTCCTGCAGTCTTGCTTTCCACGTTCGCCTCCTACCTCAGATTCCAGTCCTCCCAGCCTCCATTCAACTGCATCGCGTGGCATCCCTTTCTTCTGCTGTGCCTGAAGAACGACGCCCCGACCAGGCTTCCGTCGTCGCCACCGCTGGCCATAAGCCTCTTCCCCCTCAGTCCTCACCTGCGACCACGTACGTCTCCGCTGGTTCTCGCCCTCTCCCCCTGTTCCTCTAGCCTGCTTTGGTGGCAGCAACTAGGGGCAGTAGAGGGCGGAGTGCGGCGAGGGCGCAGCTGGAGGCATGGACACGCCAGAGTTCCCGGACCTAGGGCGGCATTGCAGCGTCGGCAGCAACCAGATCGACTTATTCCCCTTGAGCTTCCTCTCGCTCTCTCCCCTTGTTCCAATAGCCTGATTTGTTGGCTGATGCTTCGTCGCCCCAATTAAACTGCTTCTTGGTATGTGGGCCTGCGCAATTTTAGTGTTGTGGATTATGGAATCTGTGAAATGATCTTTCCATGTAAATGGAAATCTGATGGATGCAATACCTGGGAATAGATCCTGGAAGCGGTTGTTTGGGGAAAACTTTGATTGAGGTTTTGGACATTGCTCTGGTAGACTCCTATATATTAACATAGTAACAGTAACATGAGGAGATCTGTCCTCCTTCCACGTTCATCATTCAGATTATGTAGCAACACATTTTTTAAATTGCTTCTTCGTCATTTTGAAATTGCTCCAACAATGTCAGTACATGTCCTTTTCCCTAATTATTATGTATGGATGTTAGTCTCTTCATTTGCATGGAAGGTGTTTGATAAAATGCACACCTGCGTGTTAATCTCAATCTCATTATTAAGCATGGATGTCAGTCCCTTCAATTGCATGGAAGGTGCTTGATAAAATGCACACCTACTTGACCAGATGCCGGGGTCCCTCCTCGAGGCACTTACCTTTGAGGTCCACCTACGAATCAGTACTAGTCCATGGATCAGTACGCTAGTGCTGCTCATACATAGCCGGATCATTTCATACAGAAGCAAGATAATTATTACAACTATGGTGGTTACGCCATTGGCGTTTAAGTTTACAATTTGGCCATTCAGGCCTCAAAAGTTTACAAAAGCAAGAATAAACATCAGAGTTCTTATGCAACGAAATGAAAGACAAAAATCTAAAGACCCTTGGCTATGCCTATCAGCAAGCAACTGAAGGGCAACCTTAATCCTGGTCCAGGTTCACATCCATCATGTCACCGTCTTCATGGCAGGCATATGGATCATCTTCCTGTCCTCCATAATCTAAAAGTGGTTGTGGTGCGAGTGTCAGCGCGCAATCAAATCGCACTGGCGAATTAACATCTGTCCTTAATGCAGAATTTAGCATGAAGGCCTTATAGTAGGTTTTGGGCTCTTTTATTTGCATAAAGCCAGTTTTGTAATAGAATAAAGTAAAATCCTAAACTTGGCATATTTTAGAAAAAAAAAACATCTCCAAAAAGATGTCGAGTATTTAAATCATAATAAATTAAACTTTAGGACTCTTAAAACTCTTAAGTCAACCTATGGCAGTTTCGGCTCTCTGCCAACCTCTCGACGCCTCAAAATTTTACCCTCCTGTAATTTTCATCCATCTTCCGCCATCATATCCGGGAGTTGATATTCCCGTTGTGAATCACATCCCCTAGAGCTTGCCCTTTCTTGCCCTCATTGGTTTGTCAGGCCAACTAGACTGAAGGGGCCGAAGGGAGATAGATCTAGATCACTTTTGTGATGACATGAAACTGTCTTCACTTCAAGCGTGGCGATAAACAAAGATCGCCCGCAGGTCGTCTACCCTGAGTCCCCAACGCTTGCACTTCCGCGCGATGGCCACGTGTTGAGTCTAGAATCCCTCCTCGAGGAACAGCGGCACCTGGCTACGCATGTCACTCCGCGCCCCATACGATAGAGCCCTGCTCAAACCGCCTCTACACTTGGAAGGCCGAACCAATCCAAATAATCATCATGCGGTCACTTATGCTGCATTTACAATATCATCTCCTCTAGGCTCATCAGCCTTTTTAACAACTAAGCCCGTCGGCCTTTCAACAGCAATCTCTCCACTATAAAAACTCTGAATATCCAGCTTGGTATACCAGCTTTACTTTAACTCAATTATAACTCAACCAACAATTAACCAACCAGCTCAAAAGTAACATGTTTTCTATCATTCTCATCTAATCAACCAAACAAGATGATAATCATGATAAATGATGTGATAGTGTCAACCGATGAGTTGCTCATCGGTGCGGGCTTTGTGGGCCCGTCTAAATCAGAGTTATGACCTAAGCATGTTTAAGCATATTTTACCCAAACTATAAAGTATAAAATCTTATAGTAATGGTGGACTATCAAGAATCATGATATCAAGGTAATCATGGTGGGTTAAGTAACAGTTCAATAATAAGGCATGATATATCATGCATAATTAACCAATTGGGTGAATTAAAATTATTAGAGCATGCATGGTATTATTTAAAACAACATAATTGAGTAAAACTGGGATAATGGATATGAGCTAGGATGATAACTCGCCTTGACTTTCTAGTGGATCTTCAACATCAGCGTCTTCATAAAAACCCTAAGGGCCCATCACGTCTAGGCATAGAGACAACAATATTAAGATCCAAATGCGATAAATAGATGATGCATGTATATGGAGTCAAGCTAGCTTTGCTGGTGTGGGGTTATGGTGAGTGATAGTGGTGATTTGTATTATTCCTTATTTATCAAGGAAATTCCATGAGCCTTCTTAGAATGAACATAGTATTTCATAAAAGCTCATGGGTGGTGTGGGTGTTCTACTGTAAAGGTTTGCTACGTTTAATGATGCATGAATGCAGGGACTAAATACATATATGTACATAATTACATAATACCCCCTTTTTGGAAATAGGATTTACGGGTAAATAATAAAATACGCTGGTATAATCGCTATTCAATACTCTAGGCTTAAGAAAAAGGGTTAAACTGAAAATGAGGCTGGTTGAGGTACTAGGGATAATTCCATAGCATTTCTGGCCAGAGAAAATAATTTATAAATTTTTAAAAGAATAACTGGAATTATTTTCCTTATAGGAAAGAAGCTCTAAATATTATTTGCTTACTGTTTTATATAGAACATATATGGAAATTATATTTTTCTTGGGTCCAGAAACACCTAAAGTATTTTTTTAGAATTTTATTGGAATTTAAAACATTTATTTTATATTTTTAATAAATCAAAAAGTGTTTTCTGGATTTTTTTAAATGAAAGAGGAAAGAAAAATGGATCGCTATAGTTCTGGGCTCGTCCCAGCACTGTGCGGAAACACAGCCGACCGGCGTGACCCACAACGGCCCAACGGCACGCGCGCGCGTGAGAGAGGGAGACCGCGGCTGATTCGCTGACAGGCGGGCCCCACGTGTCAGCGGCTCGAAAAGATGACGTCACCGTCGTCTTCTCCGTTGAGCCACGCAAGGGAAGATGAAATTGATGGCAATGCCGGGCTTCTCATGGGGTTTTCTCAGGCACTACGGTTCTGTGGAGTCACCGTGCTTCCGTGGGTGCTCGCGGCGCGACCGGCGGCGTCATGAGCACCCGCGGCGGCGAGCTAGGTTTGAGCATGGCAACGACGCGGAAGGGCCTGGGGAACCAAAATGGCAGATGATTGAGCAACAAGGAGGGAAGGCGAAGCTCACCGTGCAACCAATTGTGTCGGAGGGAGTTCGAGATGGCGTGTCGACGTGGTGTCCCGCGGCGGCGCGAAACAGGGGCGGCGGTGCGGGACGTTTCCCGCGCACCTCTAGCCAAGGGAAGAAAGGGGAACGGTGAGGGGGAATGCGAGGAAGCTCCAAGTGCAAGGAATTAAACGATGGCTCACCGGGGAGGCGGCGCTGTTCGTTGTAATGGCGCGGCAGGGAAACTCCGGCGACGAGGCAACGGGCAGCGGAGCTTTCCCCTGGTGAGCTGAGGACGACACGGCGTGAGCATGGGTGCAAGTGAAGAGGGTAGGCAAGGATGGCGAGGGAGAGAGCGTGTCTGAGAGCGGGTATTCAGGTGGTGGCGCGCGAGGAAGACAAGGGAGACAGGGGCGGCGGCTTTGTGCATGGCGATGGCGATGCTGGCGAAGGGAGACGGCACCACGATGACGCGGGCGCTCAAAACAAGCAGCAGGTGGCGTGGCAAGGTGACAAATGGCCGCTCGGCTCAGCGGGCGGAGAGAGCGAGGAATAGCGCCGGGACAAGAGAGAGGAAACAGGGAGGGGGAGAGAGAGACTGCGGGTGGGTCCCACAAATTCAAAAGCGGTTTAAAAAAATTGAGCTAAGTTTGATTTGAATTTAAGAGGATTTCAATCGGTTCAAAATTTTTGAGAAATTTAGCCCAAATTTGGGCTGTTACACTAGATCTCTGGATGGGGATAACACTAGCTGCCCATGCACATGAGCTTTAGAATAGCGTGCCCATGCATTGGAAAAGTTTATCCAACTATTCTCTTGCAATGTCAAAAGCCAATCAATGTGGTAGCATGCCAATCTGCTACTGGGTATATATTCTTTTCCAATTCTAACCATGTTTGCTAGACAGAATTGCACTAGCTACACAAACTTGTTAGTCACTATTACAACAATGCCAAATGCCATATCACCGTTTTTTGAATTTATGCATCTGATGCAGCATGTTCCTATTATGAGATTAGGAGAATTTGTGGTCTTTGCTGCCAAATAATTTTGAACTTGCCATCATGAACTTATCAAGAGGCAACTGATAGAACATAGCAAGTATGGTTCCAATTGTGCTACAATGAAACCATGCAGTCCTAGCATCAAACCGAGATAGAACATAAAAGGAGCATCATTTGTTTGCAAATGCATTCAGTTGGCTAAAACCTAGAAAGAGCATGTATAACTGATGTAGATTGTAAAGCTCATAATTTTCATGTCCATCTTGAAGGATTTTCAGCAAGATGCCATTGCTTCCTACCCTTCCGTCTAGAAAAGAAAAGGAAGGTCAAAAGGTCAATGTCATGCTTTGTTAAAGTGTATACAATTTACACTTCTTAAATCTAGCACAAATGCCTCTTGATGCATTATTCGGTTGTTGTAGTATTAGTAGATGAACAAAATGCATCAAAAAGATCCATGTGGCTACTATCCCTCCGAGTTCTTGAACACCCTCAACCAACCCCCCCCCCCAACCCCCGCCCCCGCCGGGCAACCCCACCACAAAAAAAGTGCTAAAGGTAAACATTAATTGTCCTATCGTTTTTCTATGGAACATTGACCCTGTGAATGGACTGTACAATGGGACAAGGTTGGTGGAACGGTCATTTCAAAGAAAAGCTACTGACGATGAGATTGTGGTTGGTCAACATGCTTCGAAGAGGGTTTTCCTTCCCCAAATACCATTGTGCCCCTCCAACGAGGATATGTTCCCTTTTCATTCCTAGAGGAAGCAGTTCCCTATTAGACTCATCTTCGCAATGACGATAAACAAGGCTCAAGGGCAGACCATCTCGAATATCAGTGTCTATCTACCGAACCTGGTGTTCTCTCATGGTCAATGATGAGGACATGGCTACCCCGGATACACCCATGGGACCAACATCCAAAGACTCTCCTAGTGATCAGCGACTGTCGACCAACATTCAACGACCAATTACACAGACTCATGCGCGACAACTAAATTATCAGGTAAATTCGTTTTTAGGGTCGCATAATTTTACATTGGAGAATAGACCGCTACCTGATAATATTCTCATACTTAGGAACCTGGGCAAGAATCATGAAGAGAGCATTAATCCGCCAACACAAGTCATAAAGCAAGGTGGGAACGCGAAGCAAGGTGGGAACGCAAAAGGTTTCAACTTGGCCTCCAATGACCAATCAGGAATTAAACGCTCATAGAGAATGCAAACGGACTCCGTTTAGGGCATGCGAGCACTTGTTGGAAAGGAAATTTCGTCCTCTTTCCAATGGATCCGGCCTCATATTAAAATTCCAAGCGAGTCAACAAAAGCAAGCAAAAACGTCCAGCCGTATCGGCCTCTTCAAGTGCTGCGCCACCATCAATGTTGGGCTGAGTACCCATGTAACTAGAGTGGCATGAGGCCACCTAGCAGCCATCTCATGGCTATATATAGTGGACAAGCTCCCTCTCTTTTGCTTAGGCTTTGTTTAGATTAGTTGTCTCATGTGTGGAACTATATCCTTATTCTCCTGACTCGGCTAGAGCAGCAGTAAACAAGTTCAAAACCTCAACCTATGTGTGTGCTTCATCCTTGTTCTTGCTAGTTCTTCAATTGCTTGCAAGAATAGACCTTCGTGGTCAGGTCATCTGTGTCTTGGCACGGCTGATAACGATCAGGAGTGTGGTTTAGCGATTGCGGGCGCTTATCCTTGCGTGGTTCGTAGCCGGATCGTCAAAGTCATACTCCGCCAAATCGAAGTTATCCCCTCACCGGAAGATCGGGCCGCCCGTGTGTTCATCAGTCAACTCTACATCATGTTGTCTAGATCTGCATCAAGAAGCAATATAACGATACTCACCGTTGATGATAAGAATAAATCAAAGCATCAAAGGTCGAGGAATACCAATGGCTCATTCACCAAAAACATTGT
Organism: Olyra latifolia; assembly: GCA_036346145.1. Taxonomy (NCBI): domain Eukaryota; kingdom Viridiplantae; phylum Streptophyta; class Magnoliopsida; order Poales; family Poaceae; genus Olyra; species Olyra latifolia. The sequence goes on from CM070530.1 coordinate 15,310,819, forward strand.
GTATAATGGTGCTTACGTCTTAACTGATGTGTCGGTCTAATTGCATGCATCTCTAGATAAAAGCCGTGCTTATTAGAAAGATGGAAATATTTCTCACTTTTTTGATACCACATTCCCTCTTTTTGTGTCTGTAGCAATACACGGGCATACAACTAGTCACTTCTTAAATTCCCTTCTAAAAGGCTGGTTCAACCTTTTTTTTATGTGTTGCTCCATTTTAGGACAGTTGCAACTTCCTTGACAAGGGAGTTAGAATTTGATTACCACGCACATAACTTGCAATATTCATCCAAGACTCTGACTGTAAATTGCAGTCCAGCTAAAGTAATGAAAATACTATGTTCACATTTCATACACAGCAGCCGGCGTCATTACTGTACCCTGGTTATTGTAGACCTTAGTGGCTGCAGTTGTTGTCTTGTCAAAGACTTAGATTAGATAGATAAAATTCAATTTATTCTGATGTTTTTTTTTCGAACCGAGAGGCAGGCGCTCTGCCAATTTTCATTAAGGGGAAAGAATTTGTACAAATTTACAGGGAGAGTGAGTTAGGGGGGGAAAGAAAAAGGAGGAGAAGAAGAGGACCAACTACAAGGCGGGGAACTATGCGGAGGCTTGCGGGCCCTCCGCGTGACCCCACAACAGAACATCCTCACGAATACGCTCAACGACACGCAAGGGGGAGAGGCCCGAGTTCTGGAAGATACGCCTATTGCGTTCCTTCCAAATGTTCCAGATGGTATAGATGATGAGGCCATTAAACTCACGGCGCTGGCTGGCGGGGAGGGAGCGAGAGGAGAGGGACCACCAGTTGAGGAACTCCCGAGGTCCGATGCTGTGCACGGAGGAAGCCGGGGAGAAGAGCTCTTTCCAGACCAGCCTAGAGAAGGGGCACCAGGAACACAGGTGATCCGCCGTCTCTGGGTGGAGGTGACACAGTCGGCAGATGGGATTACTCTGCCAACCTTTGACGGCAAGGACGTCGGCCGTGTTAATCTTCCCAAGGCTGCAGGACCAGGCGAAGAATTTGCATTTGTTCTCAGTATGGGCCTTCCAGATCACGGCGGCCTGGTCAAAAGGGATGGAGCCAAGAAATGAGCCTTAAGCCGAGCTAGAAGAGTAAACGCCTTGTTGCCCCGAGTCCGACGACCTCATCCTGTTTAGAGGATCAAGGGCGACGGATTGGAGAGCCGCCCAAAGGCGGGCAAAGTCAAGCATTGCTCGGGGAGGCAATGTGATGGACGACATGGGCCCAGCGCTAGTCAGCCAGCTGGTGTGCCAGAGACTTGTGCCTGACTCGGACGGCACGAAAGAGGTGGGGCACGAGGTGGCACGGGGCCTGACCATGAAGCCACTTGTCATGCCAAAATCTGCAAGTCGGCCGTTCCTAGGGTAACCACGGTGGTCAGCATGGAAGAGGGAGCGGTCCGAGTCGTCGCAGAGGATAGGGCAACCAGCCCACGGCTTGAGGGCAGTCCAAGCCAACCACACCAACAGAGAGCCGCAAGGCCCCGGCCAAGGAGGGTAGGTCAAGCACCCCAAGGCCCCCCAGACTAAGGGGGCGACAGACCTGACCCCAGTTAACCAGAGAGCGACCTCCTGGGGCGTCCTGAACGCCCCCCAAAGGAAAGATCTTCTGAGACGGTCAATCTTCTTGATCACCCATTTTGGAAGATGGAAGAGGGCGGCGAAAAAGGTGGGGATCGCCGTGAGCACCGCCTTGACAAGGGTGAGGCGACCCGCCTTGGAAAGGAGCCGGCCTTGCCACAGGGGCAATCTGTCTCGGATCTTGTCAACGAGCGGCATCCAGAGGCTACGGCCAAGCTTACGCCAGTGCAGAGGGAGCCCGAGGTAGCGGCAAGGAAAAGACGCTCTAGAGCCCGGGAAGTCTGCCAGGGTAGCTTGCAGAGCAGTTTCATCGCAGTTGATTGGGTAAACCGCGCACTTAGCGGGGTTGACTTGCAGACCTGAGGCCTGACCGAAGGCGTCCAGGAGAAGAAGGGTGGCCTGCAAATCCGCTCTCGTGGGGCTGAGGAAGAGGCAGCATCGTCTGCGAAAAAGGAGGCGCGGGCTTGTGGTGTTGCAATTGATGGGCGAAGAATGCCTTCTCGACCGCCAATTGAAGGATGCGTTGGATGGGGTCGATGGCTAGAATGAACAACATAGGGAGATGGGATCACCTTGCTCGACTTCTGTGATGAACAAGGCGAGGGCCTCGAGTACCATTGAGAAGGACGGCGGAAGAGGAAGTGCCGAAAGCGTAATCGCAATCCAATTCAACCAACGCCGCCCAAACCCGAGCTTAGAGAGAAGCTCCAGAGGTAACCCAGTGTAAAGAGTCGAAGGCTTTGGCGAAGTCGAGCTTGAGGAAGAGGGACGGATTTTGCGTTTGTGTAAGTCCTTGACGACGGTCCGGACATAGAGGAAGTTGTCCGATACATCTCCTCTTGATAAACGCGCTCGTCGTAGGAGACCATTCGCCCAAGAACGGGGCCATCCTGTTGGCGAGGAGCTTTATGAAGATTTTACCCACAATATGGATCAGCCGATGGGGCGAAAGTCGAGAGATCTTGGCAATCGGCCTTCTTGGGGAGAAGGACGATGTTGGAGGTGTTGAGGAGAGAGAAACAAGATCGGTCTTGCTCAGAGAGACGTTGGAAGATGGCTAGAAGGTCAAGCCGGATGATGTCCCAAGAGAGATTGGAAGAAGGTCGCGGTGAAGCCATCAGGGCTTGGCGCCTTGTCCTTAGGAAGGGCGAAAACCACACCAATTTCTTCCTCTCGAGAAGGGTCTTCAGGGCCGAGGTCGAGGTGAGCGAAACCAAGGCGGTCCCACCAGGACCAAGGACTGTTAGGGGGCCCGAGGTGCTCGGAAAGAAACAGGCGATTCACCATCTTGCCACCTCCGAGAAAACAGGCCAAAGGGGTTTGCAAGGAGTGAATGAACTTCTTACGACGCGGTGACTCGCTTGAAGATGGAAGAACTTGGTGTTGGCGTCGCCTCTCGATCCAATGGTCCGGGCTCTCTGTCGGATCTGCCGCTTTTCCAATGAGGCAAGACCGAGACAACGAGACTTGGCCGAAGACTAAGCTCGCTTCGGTCGGTGAGGCGGATCTCTTGGCGCAATCGAAGCTTAAGTGATCGCTTTGACTAAGGCCACTGGATGGCAAGATTGCCAATCTTCTCCTTGGCCCAGAAGAGAGAGCTGCATCCGAGAGAGCTTGGTGTGGAGGCGGAAGGGGTTGAGATTAACAATCTCCCACTCCAAGCGTTTTGGACACCTGGTGAAAGCCTGCAAAGAGGCCAAAAGTTCTCGGCTTAAATTGTCGCGGACACGGTGACTGGTCGCCTAAGAGGAGAAGGGGGCAGTGATCCGAGATGAGGGAAGGGAGGGCTTGCAGGGTGGCAGGAGAGAAGCGGAGGTCCCAGGCGGTAGAGCAGAACATGCAATCAATACGGGAAAGGGTTGGTGAGGCCCTTTCATTGCTCCAGGTGAAGCGGCGGCCCAGGAGGCTCAATTCTCGGAGGGTCAGCGAGTTGAGCGTGTTTCTGAAGGCATTCATGAGGGTAATGTCCACGTTGCTGTTGCTCTTGTCAGCTGCCTGGTAGATGAGGTTAAAGTCGCCGACTACAAGCCAGGGGAGATCCGGGTCAGTCGGCGCACAATTGATGAGCTCATTGAGGAAGAGGAGCTTATCTGCGCGGACCTGCGGTCCATAGACCACCGTGAGCTGCCAGTAAAGACCTGAGGAGGAGGAGGAGTGCACTCTGAGGGTGAGGCTGTGGCTGGCGATTTGGACGGAGTCTAGGGTAAAGAAGTTTTGTTTGCCAAGACGAGGATGCCTCATGGTGCCGAGGCCGGAGGAAGGCAAACCCATCGTCAAGTCACGGCCGGCGATTGGCAGTTGTTTGGGTGGACCGCCTGCAGCTTTGGTTTCTTGCAAGCGACGATCGTTGCGCTGCGTGGAGGACACGAGGTCGCGGAGGGCCGCACGACGAGCACTGAGTTGAGCCCCCGACATTCCAATCGAGGAGGCGAGCTCAATCGACATTAAAAGATGGGGCGACGCAGTAGGAAGGCCCAAACAGAGACACACAAAGCCAAGAGGCTACATCAAGTAAAACCCAAGTAGGGCTGGGTTCTTTGGTACAAGCCGCAGAGGCGTTGAGCAAGCTTCCAGAGAAAAACAGAGGGTCTCCTGGGTCGAGTGGGATTGTTGGCCATCTGCGCCCGGCATGCCGCCGAGCCCGTCTTCTAGGAGAGTGCCGAGAGGGGAGACCGGGAGTGGAAGCTGGCTTGATGCAGTAGCGGTGGCGCCGACTTGGGGCAAAAGAGCTCGCCGGTGCCCCAATGAGCCATTGCAGAGGGAGAGGCGTCTTCATGGGGCAAGGTCGGGCGCCGCCCGCTCCAAGGGCACCGGCCGGTGGAGGCATCAGTGGCCTGGGAGCGACCACCCAGCAGCTCGGTCAGGGCCAGCACTGCATCGTTCGGTAGCGGAGCGCGAAGGAGGTTCTTGAGGGCGGGCAGTTCCTCGGCCGGCTTGATCCAGGAGCCCAGCCAAGGCGCCAGCTTCTTGGCGATGAGCCGTCGAGCCTTGTCTTCCGCCGCAGCTTTGGTCGGTCTCTTGTCGCAAGCCTCAAACTGCGTCGCTCCCTGGTGGCTACCGAAGTGGGGACCGCGAGGGGAGCCCGGCGCTGAACACCTGGAGAATAGGCGGTTTGGCGGGGATGACGATAGAGCGCACGAAGGCAGAGCAGGGCCGGGAGGGTGGACGGTTGGAGGGTACCTCGGCGAGGGGAGCAGAGATGAGGACTGTCTGCTGGGCGAGCAAAGACTGTGGGGCGGAGCAAAGACAGTGGTGGCGGTGAAGCCCCGAGGGGCGGGGCGGTGGCGTCAGTCTCCGGACAACGGCCATGGGGAGGACCTCAGAGATGGGGTCGGCCCGGCGCCACAGGCTGCTAGGACGATCAAGACGGCGCGGCAGGGCGTTGCAGGGGCGGCTCTGACGCGGGAGCCCGCTGGGGGGCCGGCGAGGAGGCCTGCCGAGGAGGTAAGGTAGGGGCGGCACCCAAAATCCCAGGTGAGGAGGAACGGGATGGGGGCCTGACCTTGAGGCGGCGGAGGGGCTTGTGCGCAGGGACGGAGGCGGCGCGGCGTCGGTCCATGCAAGGGGTGAACTAACGAGACGCCAGATCCTGGCGACACGGGGGGGAGGACGACGCTTGTCGGCGGCTCGAAGGGAGTCTCGCGGTGACGGGGCCGACCGAGAGCGCCCCGCCCACGGCCGAGAGGCTCGGCACCGAGCTCACCACCCGGAGGCGCGGAGCGTGATCTTCTCCGACGGCGACCCCTGTCATCATCCGCGTCGGAGTCTGACCTCCGGCCGGGGTGCTGTGAAGAGGTCCCGGGATGGCTTCACCATCAACCTTGCCGAGGGACCATTGCAGCTGGGTCACCCGAGGTGCAGCGTGGGGGCCTGTGGAATGATCTTCAATGGTGTCGAGGTGCACAAGGACCTCAGAGGGATCGCCACCTTCTGGCGGGCGCCGTCACTGCCGGGGTTCTCCGCGATGCTGAGGTAATGGACCTTGGCAATGTCGTCGGGGTTCGCCGACCAGGCCCAGACGTTGAGCGTCGCGGTCACCCTGCGGCTGGTGCAGTCCTCCTCGACGCATTGGAAGGCGCAAGCAGCGCCGATGACACTGATCACCGTCCTCTCCCCCCAAGCATGCAGGGGAATGTTCTCGAGGCAGAGACGGACGCGGAACCGCAGGTCTTGCGGGTCGCCGGCAGTCGGGGCGCCAAGGCTTGAATTCGAGCTCAAGAGCGCCCTGGGAGAAGCGGCCGCGGTCGACGGCGCGGCGGCGTCGCTCGGCATTGGGGAAGCGGACCAAGAAGTCTTCGGGGTGGTGGCGGCTCACGGAGAGGACTCCCGTTGGCCTCGAGACGGCGCATCGCGCCATGTGGACGTCCTCCAAAGTGCGCCCGAGTTGTGGTGGCGCCCGCCATGAAGCAGGACCAAGGCCCAACGCGCGTGGATATGCTCGAGGTCCTCGCGCATGTCCGCCGTCTCGGCAATGATGCTGCCGCCCCGGCGGGGGCGACGGGTGGGGTCGCCGTGGGCCGGCATGGGTCGGAGAAGTGGAGCTGGCGGAGAAGCAGAGGGGGACCCGGGGGGAGAGGAGCGACAGGCCGCCTCTTTATGCCCGCTATGCGAAGCAAATCGACGACAAGCAGGGGTCCTGCGCAGCGCCACGAAGTGGTCGCTTCCGAGGCAGCGGAAGCAGCGTGAGGTGGTCGGAGTGAAGGCGATGTGACGCCGCTGGTTGAGGATTGCTGAGGATTGAAGATGGCCATGCTCCCGAGGAGGCGCGCGCGTTACCGAGGCGAAGGAAAGAGGAGCGGCGGAGGTCGGCGTGGCAGGGGAGGCAAATGGTGGTTTACTGCCACCACCAACCCGGCGCCAGGGTAAAGTCGGTGAGGGGAGTGAATGCAGGGGGGGAAGTCGTCGACCGGGTCGTTGGGGAACAGATGGAGGTGGGCCGGACTTGAAGGAAGGGTCGGGTGGCGAGCGGACAAGCCTCCGGTCGGTTGGCGCAGATCTGGCGGAGTCGTGGTGACTGGCTGGCGTGGAGGAGGAGGCGACGGCGAAGACGGAGGCGGGAGGGCGGGCGCCGGCGCAGTGTCGGTGGGCCGTGGTGGCTGGGTCCCGAGAGCAACCAAAGTGAGGGAGTCGCTGTGGGCGAGGGTGGCTTGAGCGGCGAGGCGGCAAGGAGGAGGAGGGGGAGAGGCGGGTGGTGGCGGTGGCTGGGCATGGCGGCGGCGGCGGGGCATGGCGGGCGGCAGGAGGCGGCAAGCAGGAGGCGGCGGGGGGACAAAGTTGCAGGAGCAGCTGGGCATAGGTGAGTCTGCCTCAAACTTTGATTTGTATTGCAGTACAATCTTGTACAAGCGATTTGGTGAGCGTCTTACTCTTATTCTGATGTTGCCATATGAATTGTATCACTAGAGCACCCACATCTAACAGAGCTTAACTACTTCACCTACCCCTCTCTTTTTCCAACATACGGTGAGATTTGTAAAGCAGAAGTATGCATCATAATCATTTTTGTTTAAACGTGTCTATAATATTGCTTACTTTTCCACGGACAGCAAAGATTAATCAGGGGGGCGTAGCTTGGAAACGATTTGTGGAGTCCATTGCTAATGGTGACTCCCATGCTCCATTTCGAGGCAACAAGCTCACAATGCTGTTACATGTTCAAAACTATGAAAATTCACATTTATGGATGAAACCTTCCCGCTGACAATTCAAACCTTCGCATTCATTCGTTGAATTTTAGGATTCTTTTGAGGACGACAAAGTTCAAAATCTTGATGATTCTGTGTGCGAGTCCTGAGTCCTGACCCATAGGGATTGCACAAAAGTCTCTACCCTGGAGGATGGTGCTAAAGTAAAATGCATTATCCGTTTGTCAAAGATGTCTGCAGGAACTCGTGCCATTCTGATCTGAGAAAGCTCCTGGATGCTCACTTCAAAGAAGCAGGTAACAAGCAGCAACATCAGTTCACCTTCCTCCTTCTCAGGGTACGATATTTTATCTGTGTCATGCTTTCATCCAAGCCTTCTCCGGGATGAAAAATAAGCCTGCACACGTGCAATGAAAAATCGTCTATTCATCGATGAAGAATCATGCATGCGCTGACAGTAGCAAAAATGTGGGTATCTCTCTGATTGTTGCAGGATCCTTCTTGTGCTTCGGTGCCACGAGAGAAGCAACCCACTAGACACTACAAATAAGCAGTTTGCCCAACATGAACAAACAGCTGAACAGCCACCTCACTTGCCTGCGTGCCATGAAAAAACCGGTCAGTCAGAGAGCAAACTCAGCAAACTCGATTTAATGATGTGCACTGAGTCGATGCCCTCTCGCAAGGACAATCAAATGTGCCTGAGAGATATAGGAGCTCAGAGCTTGAGCTTTAGCAGATTCTTTTGCCTGGCTCATCAAAGGCGTTTTGTCATTTCGTGGTTACGACGATGTATCATGTAAACCGTCAATTTATAAGTGTCTGATCTCTGAAGTATATCTGATTAGGTGGAAAAAGAAACGTCGAGCTCAGTGCCCCTCAGGATTTGTTGAACTGTTCAGAATTTACAAAATATAGAGGGGAAATTACATATGTTATGGGGTCGAAAGGAATATATGATATTGCCCTATTTACACACCGATATGCAAAAATAACAAAATGCATCAACATTCAGATGGAGCAAACAGATTGTTGCCACGTCACTTAACAGGGAAGTACAAAAGTTCATGATCTGTCTGATCCCGTCAAGCTGCTTGCTATCAGCAAAAAAAGCTGAGAAAACCATACAAGTATGAACTGAACAATATTTGCTGCTTTTCCATACATTGCCAATGTAAGTATGTAACTAAACAATTAGGGTAATCCGCAGCCTAAAACAGACCAAATGGTAATAATTTTTTTCTGCTGATTTTAATGCAGCCTAAATAAACCAAATGGCAATAACTTATCGTTACTACTAATTTTAACGCCGCAAATTGCACTAAACACTGCAGTCCCATCACAGCAGGGCATATTTTATCGGATAACTGCAAATCCCATCTTTGATCTTTCTTAGTAATCAGTTGGATCCACCTATTACGACAAAACAAGCAAACTCACAGAGACACAGACCACCACCCCTATGAGTTAAAACCAAGTTCTTTCCAGATGAGATAAAACATAAACTAGCTTCATCCATATTCACCAGTCAGCACAAATATGTTCCCCAAATCATATTTTGACTGAGCTGTATGTGTCTTACCAACATCAAGAACATTCAGCAGAACTTCGCATCAGATCACAAAAGATATTTGCCTGAAGGAGTTCTCATCGACAAAATCATAGGCTTAGTACTAAAGACATGCTATGCCTAGTTAACGAGCTCATCCGCTTGCTTGATGTTGCTCAAGAGCAATGCCGCTTGTCCTCCCTAGAAAGAGATCTCCGTTCACAGCTTAAAAGTCGCTGCCTTGGCCTTGCTACTATTGTCAGACTGCGTATTAAACAACGCTCTCGTCTCCAGTGGATCAAGGCGGGGGATGCCAACACCAAATTCTTCCACCTGAGGGCCTCTAGTCGCCGCAGGAAGAACCTAATCCTCTCGCTGGACTCGCCGTCAGGGACGGCTACCTCTCCTTCAGATATGAGGAATGAATGCTCAAGATTCTTCTCTGAACACCTCGGCGCCTCCCCCCCTCGTCTCTTGTCCCTCGCGTGGGACCGGCTGGGATACACGCCTCAGGACCTTTCCAGCCTGGAACTACCCTTCGAAGAATCAGAAATCAAGGAGGTCATCTTCTCCCTCCCACCAGAGAAGGCGCCAGGCCCAGATGGCTTCACTGGGCTGTTCTACCATACCTGCTGGGAGATCATCAGGCCGGACATCATCCGAGCGTGTCAGTGCTTCTATAATCAGAATGGTTCCCCCTTCGGCTTGGTCAACTCAGCCAATATTGTCCTTCTTCCAAAAAAAGCAAATTGTCGGGGTCTTGCTGACTATAGACTGATCAACCTCATCCATAGCTTCAGCAAAATCATCTCTAAGCTGTTGGCGAACCGGCTTGCCCCTTTCTTGAACGGCTTGATCTCTCCCTGCCAAAGTGTCTTCATCAAGTCACGCTGCATCCAAGACAGCTTCCTCTATGTTCAGAACGCGGTAAAAGACCTCCTTAAGGCCAAGGAACCAGCCCTCTTCCTCAAACTGGACTTTGCCAAAGCCTTTGACTCTGTTAACTGGAGTTACCTCTTAGAGTTGATGCATTCCCTGGGGTTCGGCACGAGATGGCGCAACTGGATTTCCACCCTTCTGGGAACCTCGTCTTCTACAGTCCTGCTAAACGGCTCACCCAGCCCCAAAATCCACCACCTCCGTGGGGTGCGGCAGGGGGACCCCATTTCACCAATGCTCTTCATCCTGGCCATAGACCCTATTCAGAGGCTACTGCGGCTGGCGGCAGAGGAAGGCCACTTCGCTCCTTTACGGCCAAATTCACTCTCCTTGCGCACCTCCCTCTACGCAGATGATGCAGCAGTCTTCATCGCTCCCACCAAGGAGGAAATCACCTCTCTCCTGCTGCTCCTCGACAAATTTGGCCAAGCTTCCGGACTAGTCACTAACCTCGACAAATGCGTTGTCCTGCCTCTCAACTGCCAAGACCTGGATCTTGAAGATCTACTAGAGGATTTCACTGGAGTCAGGGGTACTTTCCCCTGCCGCTACCTTGGCCTACCGCTCCACTTTCACAAGCCAACCCGGAGCCTCTACCTCCCCCTCATTGACAAAATGAAAGCGAGGCTGCCCAACTGGAAAGGAAAGCTTCTCTCCAAGGCGGGTCGGCTCACTTTGGTCCAATCCGTCCTCTCATCGCTCCCTACTTACTTCATGACAGCCTTCCCATTACCTAAATGGGTGAGGAAGAAGATAGACAGAATTCGGCGCTCCTTTCTTTGGAAGGGGGTTGAGGATGCGCCTGGCGGGCACTCTCTGGTGAATTGGAACACGGTTTGCCACCCGAAAGCCCTCGGGGGCCTAGGAATCCTAGACCTGGAGCGCTTCAGCAGGGCCCTCAGGCTTCGGTGGCTTTGGCAGGAATGGAAGTCCCCAAACAAGCTTTGGGTTGGCTCCTCCACACCTTGCGATGACATTGACCGCAGCCTTTTCAGAGCAAAGAACCGTCGTCCATCAGGCAACGGGCCAAAGCCGACTTCTGGCATGATAGATGGCTAAATGGAAATGCCCCCCGGGATTTGGCGCCTAATCTGTATAGGAGCTCCTCAAGGAAGAATAGAACAATAGCACAACATCTGTCCAACTATAGTTGGATTCGCTCGGTGCGCCATCTAGGGATCCTTCAATACCCCCAGGAGTTCTTCGCCCTTTTGCAGTGTCTTCAATCAGTTTCCCTTTCCCTGGAGGTAGACGACGACATCACCTGGACACCTCTACCCAGTGGCATCTACAGTGCGAGATCAGCCTACAACATATTTCCACGGCGATTCAGCTCAGCTTTTCACTCCCTCATTTGGTCAGCACAAACAGAGAACAAGTGCAGATTCTTCGCCTGGACTCTCGCCCATCATAGGATTCTCACCGCTGATGTTCTGTCTTCCAGGGGGTGGCCACACCAAACCTCTTGCGTGCTCTGCTCGGTCAGTCCCGAGACAGCGGACCGTCTCTGTGCTCATTGCCCGTATGCCACCGCAGTCTGGGACGCCATCCTCAGCACGTCTTTCGACTCCCTGCAGCGCTGCCCTCACCTCACACCTTTTGCTAGTTGGTGGCTTTCGGCCTCTGCCAGCTTGCCTAAGGGAGTCAGAAGGGATTTCAGCGGCCTTGTCATCTATACAGTCTGGAATATTTGGAAGGAGCGTAACAGACGGATCTTCCAATTTGTTAGCCTGCCTTCCCAGATCGTCGTAAGGAAAATTAGAGACGATTGTCGCCTGTGGGGTCTTCGGGCAAATCTCTCTGATGCCTAGTTAACCTCTTCTTCCCCTCCCCCCCCCCCCTCTCCTCCCCCTCCCCCCTTCTTTTTCCCTCTTTTGTACATTTCGATCCCTTGAATGAAACGGCAGTGCTCCTGCCTTTAGTTCAAAAAAAAAAGACAATGGTAAACAGTTAAAGTACATCCTCTACCAATGATCTCATCAGCACATCACCAATCATACTGCAGCGGCGGCGGGTTGCTTTGGTGGATTGCCGTATTGATGAAAGAAGAACGGAACGGAGCTCACAAACGGTTAAGAAGCCGATTTAAAAAGTTTTAGGGAGACTGTTAGCATTTTCGTTTTAAAGATTTTTAACACGGAACTTTTGGTTTTGGGTATTTGACACTCAATTCGTACGTCTCACGTCTCACGGTATTTGACATTCAATTCGTGCATCTTTCGGAATTTGACACCGAACACTTGAATTCTCTCGGTATTTGAAAAAACTATCCTCCACTACGCCTACATGCTGTTGTTTCCTGAGCTATGCGTGTGAAAAAGACCTGAAAGCATGCAAATTTATCTAACCAACCATCCAAAAAACTCTTTTATCTATCCCATAGATTCTGTAGCTGAACGCATCTACGTGGGTAAAATCGGCTAACTTTAATTTGGCTAATTGCATGTTTGCAACAGGTAGAATTTTTTATTCAGGATATTCGTATATACATCCCGCGTATCATCCTTGATTATGTATTTTTTTTTATCATGTTTCCAAATAGAGCTAAAAAAGTAACAATTAACATGGTTTACAAAGATGAAGCGCACACCTGATCACTCAAATTTGTAAGGCTTATGTAAGCATTAAATAACCATGTAGATAGTATAGCTCTATACAACCCATTACATGAACCGTCTCTAATGCTATTTATAAGTGACATAGCAATGCTTAAAGACAGCTACCGTCTTAATCATTGTACATGCTCTTACAAAAATGTATTCTCCCTCCAGCAAAAAAAAACATCGTAATCTGAGCGTCCAATCTGGAGCCAATCACTACCAACATACACTAATTACAAAAAATCAAACTGGTGACTAATTAAAAAAAAATCAAACTGGTGGTACATGTGCTGTGGCAACAAATTGCTTCCCTTTCTGCTATCTCAAATTATTGTAAAATGCTTTTAGAAATGCTCTTGTGCAATTCAAAATTTGTTGTGCATTTGCCATTGAAATCATGGCAAAGTTTGCTTAGATCCTGAGCCAGAATTGGAGCTCCACAATAGAATACTTCTTTCTGTACACAACAATAGTGGTTACATTCTTTACAATGATCATAGAAGTAGATAAAAAAAAATACTGATTCAGCCAGAACTGGGTTGTTCTGCAGCTTTCGTTAATCATGTCTACTCCTTAATTTGGTCAAGCTCCTTCCCTTCTTTTTTGCTGTATGCATTGTTGTAAGTCGAGCAGTTTTGCATATCATATGTTCTAAGTTATCTACACATGCTAGCCCCAGTTTTATGAAGAACAGATAAAAAAAAAATATCCTAATGGATATTTCATAGTTCAAAGGATAGAACAACATATTGAAAATATGAAAAATAACCAACCTATATTAGCATAAGGATGTTTAAAGGCTATCTTAGATAGGACCATCTTAAAATTTGGCCTTGCAAAATGTGTTCAGACCTGCAAAGCCAGTATGTCAGTCATCAATAAAATTACTAACTGCATGAACATGGGAAGCTGTTTGTTTTCCACATGCTCACCCTAATAACAGCGAAATTCAAAAATTAACATTGCAAATATGGTACGTGCACGGTGAACCTGACAAAATATCAAGACAGCAGCATGAGGCTAATTGGTGAGTCACAGCTTACTTTAGTTCCAGACTATACAACACCATTCTTGGCATGGTTGAGAGCTTTCAGCATTGTGATAACTGATAAGTGCTGGCTGAGCATCCCCTATTCCCCTTCCTCGTAAACACATGTGAGGTAGTTGTGCACTTGTGCATCTATATGATATTCTAAAATTAAAGGAGGGCAGTCGTATAAGAACAAAATAGCAAGGAAACACATTGTGTGGCTTGAAAAAGATGACGATGATGATCAGCCGATATTAGTTACCCGTTGATCTAGTTCAGCAATCTCATTCATGACTCTCCTTTAAACCAAGCAAAAGAGCCTTGTTCACATGTCACCCAGAAAAGATAAGCATCTGTTGTTCTCAAAAACCTCTTTGTTTTGATGTGATCCTCATAAGGGTGTAAATATTAACATGTGCCTTGGGTAAAGATCAGTTGAAGCTTCCTGCAAGCATAGGTGAGTATATCACCTTAAAAAGTCTAAGGGGGTAATATGAGATCTGTAGTAAGGGAATTTGCCCGTTAATTTTTATGAGTATGCTATTTTTCTGCCTTTAGCGCATTATTGTACGAGTTTCTAGAGGATAGAGCACCGCATATGCAGGAAGGAAATTGCAGTTTAATAAAAAAGTCTAAAAAAGCTTTGACTTTATGTCACTATCAATTAGATCAGTCTAGTCTGTCATAGTTTGAATAAACAATATTGGCAACGGATGGCTAACAAAATTAAAATACAATCAGCCATTGTTCCTATTGTAGTTAAGAAAGAATATCAGGAAAAAGCCAACTGAAAATTTGATAGTGACCACTTACTTCCTCTTCCTCCATTCTGAGGATGTTGATCAGATCTTTCAATATGCTCATAAAAAATGTCTTCCTAATCTAGCAAGTAAAAGAACATTGAATTTGCTAGTCCTTGCACAGGAAAATTGTGCGGTCCATCCATCAAACGTTTTGTTAAGCTGCATTTTCAAAACAATATTATCAAAGTGGTACAAACAAAATATTACTGCTAAATAACAAGAATAAGCATACACTTTCTTGGTTGTTTCATCTGCTCTAAGGAGGACGCTTCCCCACCCACAGGTGGCTCACAAGTTGCAAGAATACATGCTTGAGCTCTCGTGTCCACTCACCAAGTTGTCAAACATGAATGCTTAGATAGTCACTCCCAGGTGCCGAAATTATTGAAAATGGATGCCTGAAAGGGGTAAAGAAGTATTTAACTTTTGCGTGAATTATTTTTGGTCTATATATTCTAAGTGCAAATAAACAGGGAGTTAGATATCCTAATTTAGTCATGTACCGTCCAAAGGGTGAAACAGCTGGACATTGAACAAATATATACTGTCCGCCCCTGTAACCAAATGTCAGGGGCTTAGACATTTGTAATGAGAGAACATTACTAGGATATATGGCCACCTGAAAAGAAATAGCGTGTCAGAGGATGGGGATCAAACTGTCAAACACAAAAGCAGTAACCAGGATTGACAGAGCCTTTGGCTCCATACACTGGGACCTCCTCTTTCCCTCGGCCTCACTTCACGCCCTCCCGACGCTGGTCTCGGACCACGCCCTGCTACTCCTTCTAGGCGATGTCAACCAGCCTACAGCGCGATGCTTTCGCTTTGAAAACTACTGGCCAACCATAGATGGCTTTCAGCAGGTCGTCCAGACAGCATGGCAGAGGGAGGTGGCCAGCCTGAACCCGTACAGGGTGCTCCACATAAAGCTTTCCCGCACGGCCAAAGCACTCACTATGTGGGCCAAGTCCAGAATAGGTGGCATCAAATTGCAACTCGCCATTGTCCAAATGATCATCCTACTCTTGGACAAAGCTCAGGATTTGCGACCCTTGTCTACCCTCGAGCTAGATCTCCGCCGCCTCGTCAAGGATCGCCTTCTTGGCCTCTCTGCCATTGATAGGGCCCACTCCCGTCAGAGGGCAAGAACTCTTTGGATCAAGGCGGGGGATGCAAACACGAGATACTTCCATCTCCGGGCCAACAACAGACGCCGAAAAAATTTCATCCACTCGCTTGACACTTCGACCGGCGTTGCCACCAATCACTCGGCCAAGTAACAAGAATGCTACCGTTACTTCCAGGAACACCTAGCCTCATCGCCTGGTCGGGACTTCTCTCTCTCCTGGCAGCTCTTGGGTTATGTGCCCCTCGACCTTGCCCACTTGGAGGCCCCCTTTGAGGTGGAAGAAATCAAGGAAGTGATCTTCTCCCTACCAACGGACAAAGCTCCGGGTCCAAACGGCTTCACCGGTCTTTTCTTCCGGGTCTGCTGGGAGACGATAAAGGACGACTTAGCCAAAGTCTTCCAACGGTTCTATGATCAGGATGGTACAGCCTTCAACCTCCTCAACTCGGCAAACATCATTCTCCTCAAGAAAAAGGAGTCCTGCCAAAACATTGGAGACTACCGACCGATCAGCCTCATCCATAGCATCGGAAAGTTGGTCTCGAAGCTGGTCGCCAACAGACTGGCTCCGCTTCTGGAAAGCCTGATCTCCAAGAACCAGAGCGCCTTCATCAAAAGGCGCAGCACCCAAGATAATTTTCTTTATGCGAAGAATGTTCTGCACGAACTCCAAAGAAGCAAATCCCCAGCGCTCTTCCTCAAGCTAGACTTCGCCAGGGCGTTCGACTCGGTTCACTGGGGTTACCCTCTAGAACTTCTGCAGGCGTGGGGTTTTGGCCTGAGATGGAGAAACTGGATCTCCATCTTGCTCGGCTCCGGCTCATCCTCGATCCTTCTCAACGGGATCCCTGGCCCTAATCTCCCGCACAGTCGGGGAGTCAGACAGGGGGACCCTCTCTCCCCCTTCCTCTTCATCCTAGCCATGGACCCCATCCAACGCATCATTGACTTGGCCTCGGAAAGGAGTCTCCTTACACCAATACAGTGCATGCGTCTCCCTTTTCGCATATCCCTCTACGCGGATGATGCGGCTATCTTCTTGAACCCAACCAGACAGGACATCAACACAGTCACAACTATTCTCCAATCCTTCGGCGCGGCTTCCGGACTCCGCACCAACTTCCAAAAATGCACCGTTTACCCAATCAACTGCTAGGGACTGAACCTCGACAGCATCCTCGGACCATTTCCAGGTTCGCGAGGCAGCTTCCCATGCCGTTATCTTGGCCTACCTCTCCATACCCGCAGGCTCGGAAGGTCGCTCTTCCTACCGCTTATCGACAAGCTGCGGGGCAGGCTGTCTTCTTGGAAGGGTGCTCTCCTCTCCAAAGCTGGTCGGCTAGCGCTGGTCAACTCGGTCCTCTCAGCTATGCCAACTTACTTCATGTCCGTGTTCCAGCTGCCAAAATGGGTGATCAAGCGTCTTGACAGGATCAGGCGATCCTTCCTTTGGTGCGGCACGGCCGACGCTAAGGGTGGACACTCTCTCGTTTGCTGGGACAAAGTCTGCCGTCCAAAGCCTCTAGGAGGGCTTGGCGTCCCTAACCTCCTCAGGTTCGGCATAGCTCTGCGTCTCCGATGGCTTTGGCATGCTTGGAAGTCGCCGGACAAGCCCTGGGTAGGGTCTCCTACGCCGTGCACTACTACAGATTGCGCCCTCTTCCGCGCAGCCACAATCGTCCAGGTGGGCAACGGTGCGCGCACAGACTTCTGGTGCGACAAGTGGCTGCACGGCCAGGCACCTGCGCACCTAGCCCCGGACCTGTTCAAGATCGCCACGCGGAAGCATCAAACGGTGGCGGACCAGCTCTGGCACAGCCGCTGGATTTAGACTGTCCGACATCTCCACAGCTCCACCCAGCTGGCTCAATTTGTTAGGCTCTGGCAACAGATCTGACTGGTCTCTTTAGATCCGTCTGTTGAGGATGATGTCAGTTGGTCTCACTCACCTTCCGGTGACTACTCATCGAGATCTGTCTATCGCCTACAGTTCCTTGGCAGCACTCATTTCGAACCCGCGTCGGTCATCTGGAAAGCTTGCACTGAGAACAAGTGCAAATTCTTCGCGTGGTCCTTATCGCTCGGCAAAGATCAACATCATGGACAAAGCTAGCGACCAAAGAATGGCCTCACTAGGCGACTTGCCCTCTGTGCTTGTCTACCCCGGAGTCGATCGACCACATGTGCGCTCGCTGCCCCTACTCCTCCTAGGTGTGGGAAGAATGCTTAAGAGCCTACAGCCACGCCTTCCCCACGCTTCAAAACTGCTTCAGCTTCACCAGTTGGTGGATGTGCACGGTTTCGCACATGTCTAAACAAGCTAAGCGGGACTTCAGCGGTTTGGTAATCTACACCATGTGGAACATTTAGAAGGAGCGCAACCGCCGCCTATTTCAGCAAAGCAGCGTCTCCACCTCCCAGCTTTCCAACATGGTTGCGGAAGACGTTCGCCAATGGAGGCGGACGGACACCGTGTGTTAAGTCTGTAAATCCTCTCAGCTAGATCCCGCTGGGGTCCGCTTTCCTAACCCCAGCCCCCCTCTTCCCCTTGTGCTTGTTCCGGTTCAGTTTTGTAACCTCTTTTCGTCTTTAATGAAATGGCAGAACGCCTGCCCTTCAGTTCAAAAAATTATAAAATGAATGTGCATTGGCCCTCAATAGCTGGACAGAACTGCAGATCTGAAAAATCTCAAAGAGTCCTCCCCCACCCCCACATACAGACCAACTGGGACTGCAAGAAACATTCATGTCTGCATGAAAGAATTACAGATTAGATGTACATTGAATTGCTCTGGTATAGGGAGCAAAGGAAAAAAAGAGACAATTATCTCTCCGTCTTTTTGTACCAATGGTGGATAAGGTATAGCCACTCTCCATAAATAACAAGTGATATGTACACAATGATGAACACATGATAAGACCAGCCACAAAAGCAAAGAAGCCATTTAGTTCGTTAAATGGCTTTGGAAGTTTCACTGAGCAACAGCGGAACCACCAGATTGCTAGAGTACATGTGATGAGCATGCACACAGCCATGATTACCCCAGTTATGCCCTCCACTCCTTTGACCAGAGTCACGTATGTTGGCTTATTTTCCCCAAAACTTGCGCAACGGATAATACTTCACCTCTAATGAATCTACGAACCATGTAAAATCACATACAATGTGGTACCCTGCATGGAGGATAACACCAAACACATTTACCGCTGCAATAGTCTACCATTACAATAAAAAAAAATGTTCCTTGTTAGCCATATCCTTAATATGGTTGAATGCCAAATTGTCAAATATATATTCCCTTATTCACCTAACTAGCATAAATATTAAGACAAAGGTCTTCTCTTCTTTTTCTGTGTGGATGACAAAGTACCTTAATGAGTTGAGCACCACAGGTGACCACAATATAGTTATATTCTTTTTGTTAAACTGCTTTATTTAACCCTATGCATTTCAATGACAATGCTAAATTGTAACTCATGCTTTTATTTCTTCACAAGAAGTTCCATCCCATAGGCCATAGCTAGGTAGAGAGACTTGGTACGGGCTGTTAACATTACATTACCCATCTAATAGTGAGCAATCACAAGCTGCTACACGCTGATCGCTAGTTGCTATAGTCCAATCATGGCCCATGTGCCTTCTGCAGGGAACCAACCAGGCAACCGGGTTTTAGATTCTATTGTAGTGCCTCCTTTAAGTGTTTAAGAGGATCACGTTCTCTGTAAAACAAACGGCAAACAGTAGAACAATGACTACTTGACTAGGCCAAATATTGCTGTGCTAAATGATGATGTATTACAATTACAATGGCTATATAACAGGGTTAATTTAATCTAGTATTAGTCAGATGCCCGCGTTGCTACAGAGACAACAGAAAAAAAATACCAGAGAATGAAAGAATCCAAATAATTTAGACCAAACCTAGTTGTAGACTGGTAGAACAACAACAACAGTCTTACAAAAAAGACATAACTGGATCAAATTGATTCTCACAAAGGTGGTATATGCATCCATTGACAATTGGTTTTCCAATGCTCTCCAGGCGTATTTAAAAAGAAGTTTCGCTTCATGAAGAAAAAATAGGTCCATTTATCATGAATAATAGCACAGCTCAATTTAACACTCAATAACCTATCATCCTAGCAATCAATATGTTAGCACAGAGCCACTCAGCCACAGACAGAAAAAAGAAGGTTAAATCCCCCCAACCACTTCAGCACAGGGAGTAAAATAACATCAGCCTTCTGCAAGTGAAACATACAAGACAGAGCAATTATAGCACGCAAATTATATACCTCTGTATCATAATGGCTGTGAACAATACATCATCAATAAACAAATTAAAATAGAGTTTCCAGACTACTTTGCAACATTGTACCAACAAAAGTTACAAACCTAAATTAATTATGCTTGTCTCACACAAATTACCTGCAATCAAAATCTTAAAAAGGCTCAATATTTCACCAAGGTGGATCTTCTAGTTGAAAACAAAATGAAACACGGCGACAAAATGTTCAACACTACACATCAGAAGCCTTAAAACAATATGACATTGTAGCAAATTTCTTCGAACAGTATGAGAACACATTGTACTAAATACCCTTGTGAGAACAATCTGAACTAGGGGTCTGCAGCATTGGGATTGTCTTCTCTACAGAGAGCTACCACAGCTTTTTTCAGAAGAACCTCAATTGGCTGATGTGAGTTCTCCACAGCCTGGACTGTCGCCTGCCATCTCTCATCATGTTTTCGTTCTGCTGCAACATATCTCTTTAGGACGTCCTTTTGTGTATCTCTGTTTCCATGCTGAAGTTCGAATTTGTAATATAATGCCCAAAAAACATCAATACCAGGAGCAAGAGTAACAGCGCTGTTCAAATAACTCCTGGCTTTATTGACTTTCCTTGCATGCCAAAAAAGTTTAGCCACAGCCACAATGACATGTGGATCACGGCCACACTGCATAATAGCTTCTGCGCTCTTTGATTTACGTTGGGGGTACGGCACCAATTCAATAGCTTCAGCCCACAGAATACCGCTTGTTGGACACTCTTGTAGTGCTTCAGCTAGTATAACGTCAGCTTCCTTTTTGTTTCCATGCCTCAATTCAGCTCGAATTGCAGCAAGCCATAGTTCGGGTGTAGCTGGATTCCTTTCTCTTGCCATAGTGAGTACATCACGTGACTTGCCCAAACCATTTATCCTCTCCTTTAGGCTAGCTAGAGAGAGCCAAAGAGGGATATAATCAGAGCAGTGTCTGAGACTATTATCGTAAATCTCCTGTGCCTTCGCTCCATGGCCAAGCCGGTCCTCCATCTGCCCAAACATTAACCACAATTTGAAGGACGATGGGAATAATGTCAGACCTTCCTCCAACAACCTCCTTTCCTCGTCCGCATAGTCTAATTCCCTCTCAACAATGGCTGATATCACCCAAACCCTCTCGGTGCCTCCTCTTTCCCTGGCCTTAGCCAAAAGCAGTCTTGTTCTCTCTAGCTCATTGTTTTCAAACTCTAACTTGAAGGAAGCTAGCAAGATCGCCTCAGAATTGGGGAGGGAAGCATAAGCTTCCTGAAGAATAGCCCGGGCTGCAGGTACATCTCCAGCAAGCCATTTCTCCTTTGCACCCATAAGCCATAACACTTCAGATTGTGGCTTGTATAAAAAAGCTTTCCTCAGGACTTCGTCAAGAGATTCTCTGGTCCCATGGCTCTTTTCAAGCTGCGCCGCTTTGAGCCATATACTCTTCTTGGTAAGGAACACACTGAGTGCATGTGCATAGATGGCACGGGCAATCTCTATTAAACCACGCCTTTCACATTTCTCAGCATCAGCAACCCATCTGTGTTTCCGGTCCTTGTCATCAACCCCAACACCAATGGTGTTCTTCACAATAGCCTGGCAAGTCAGCACATACCAGCACGCTCTGCAGCTTCTGCTTCTTTTAGCCACACGTCCCTATCAATATCCAACCCTTGTCCCTGCAAAGACCTTAAACCTCTCTCGATCGCCTCGCTGACTGATTCAGTGTTCTCATTTGCCTCCTCCAGCTTTGCAGCAGCAATCCAAATGGAAGGCTCCTTAGGGAGCTTCAACCTCGCCTTGTCAAGCACCTTCTTTGCTTGGTCATATGTCTCGAGCCTAGCTAGCCCAAGCCACAGCGCACCATGGAGTGGGCAGCACTCCACGGCCCTGCGAAGCAACAGCCTTGCATCCTCCTCATTTGCCAGTTCCACAACAGCATTCCACAGCATAACTGAATCAGGGATGTGCTCCAACCCCTTCCTCAGAACCTCGCTCTTATTCAAAACACTAGTCTCTAGTTTTGCAGCCTGCATCCACAGTTTGACGGAATTGGGGCATGCTTTCAGACCCCTGGCAACCACTGCCTTTGCCTCATCTGGGCCAGCAGCCAAGTGGCACGCCTCAAGCCAAGCATCCTCATCCTCGGGGCACTCCTGGCATCCCCGCTGAATGAGTTGGCGAGCAGCCTGGAGATTGCCCGCAAACTCTTCAAGCCTAGCAGCAGATATCCAACCTTTTAGATGCTTCGGGTTCGTCTGCGTCGCAGAATTTAGCAGCAGTCTTGCCCTTTTGATGTTAGAAACCTGAGCATCGCTAGCGGGTTTTGTCAAGCGTTTCAGATCTGCCGAGAGCCCCCTTGGATAAACAATAGTAGGCCCAGACACGGAACCTGATAACCTAACCAATTCCAGTGGGGGCACAATACCACGACCCTCGCCGACGGCCGTCAGATCAGTGATCGGAGCCTGCTGCACCCATGGAGTCTCTGTGCCACCAGGTGCACGGCTATGGGTGCCCTGCGCTGTGACACGCTCCTGCTCCTGCCGGGCCTTCTCATCGTATCCCTCGGTGGCGTCGTCATCGCCGTCGTCCCCGCCGCGGCCGCGGCCGAGGGAAGAGGCGGCCGTGGCAGCGGAGCGATCCGGGAGATCGGGGGCCGCGTGGGGCAGTCCGATATCCGAACGGGTGGCGTCACGGCCGAGAGCCGCGGCGTCGGTCATGCCGACGAGGAGGTGGAGGAGGATGGGGCCGGGGGCGACCTGGAGAGGGAGGGAGGGCGGGAGAAGGGTGCGTCGGTTTGAGAGGGGAAGGGGAGGAGGCGCCGGCGGATTAAAAATCTCAAATACTTAAAACGCTGTAGTGGTAATGGTGGTGGCTGATACGTATATACAATCTGGATCGTCTATCAGCTATCCAACGGCTCCATCATTGATAGTCTCCCCATGAATCTGGCTGTTCAAATTTTGAATCCCACCTCCGCATCCTCCAATCGTGGAGCGGGCCCCACCGAGCGCTTTTATTTCGGCTCGGTCGGAGCTCGCCTGCGCCCGACGTCTCCTGCCCCTTCTTCCCTCACCGCATCCTCTCTCCTCCTCACCTCCGCCGCGCCTCCCTCCCCTCCCCCAGCCGCCGCTCCGCCGCCTCCCTCCTCCTCACCTCCGCCTCCCCAAGCCGCCCCGCCGCCGCTTCCCTCCTCCTCACCTCCGCCGCGCCTCCCTCCCCTCCCCCAGTCGCCGCGCCGCCGCCTCCCTCCTCCTCACCTCCGCCTCCCCAAGCCACCTCGCCGCCGCTTCCCTCCTCCTCACCTCCGCCTCCCCAAGCCGCCTCGCCGCCGCTTCCCTCCTCCTCACCTCCGCCGCGCCTCCCTCCCCTCCCCCAGTAGCCTCGCCGCCACCGCCTCCTCCTCACCTCCGCCGCGCCTCCCTCCCCTCCCCAGTCGCCTCGCCGCCGCCTCCCGCCTCCCTTCCCTCCCCTCCCCCAGCCGCCTCCCTCCTCCTCACCTCCGCCTCCCCAAGCCGCCTCGCCCCGCTTCCCTCCTCCTCACCTCCGCCGCGCCTCCCTCCCCTCCCCCAGTCGCCTCGCCGCCGCCGCCGCCTCCTCCTCACCTCGGCCGCCGCCTCCCTCCTCCGCTGCTCCGCATCTCACCACCCGGCCTCGCCCGCTTCGTCACCCCTCCGGCGCGTCCTCACCCCAGCGGCCCGGCCTCATCTCCTCCACGCCGCGGCTCCCGGTGGTGGTGGCGCCGGGGATTGTGGCCGCGCAGGCCGATATCGAGTTCGGTGCCGACGCGGAGAAGGCGGCGGCGGTGGTGGCGCCGAAGAAGGTGGCCACGGAGGAGGACCCGCGGCTGCGCTGGGCATTCGTGCGGAGGGTGTACGGCCGGCTCCTCCACCTCCTCCCAGTCCCTCGGCCTCCACTCCGCAGCTCCTCCTCCCCAGTCATATCCGACGCCGGCTCCTCCACCTCCTCCCCAGTCAGATCCGACGCCGACTCCGATGCGCGCAGTGAGCATCTTCCTTTCTCTCTTTCATCTCCCCCGATGGCCGATGCTAACAGCGCTGTTAGTAAAGCTCTCACATTGGAGGTGTTGGTTCCCTGCATTTATTGATTTGGTCAATTTGGTGGTGAACACGGGGTGAATTTTGGTCCATTTCGCAGTTTCGCCGTTGCTTTTAGTCTCTCAGATTGTTGGCTAAGCAGTCGATGAAAAGGATGATCATTAAGCTCACATTCACCAAGGTTGCTCTAAGATTCTTCTTCCGTTCCGTGCATTAGAGTACAACACTCACTGGGGGATCAGATCAGACAACGAGCAGCCAAACAGTACCACTCATTTCCCTCCAAATGAAATTGCAGAATCATTTCTTGCCACTCTTTGTCAAAATCAAGCATAGTAACTGAATCATAGGCTAATGAGGAATAGAAGAGTTTTTGGGGTTCATGGAGTGATTGACTGTGATTTTGTTGTTGCCTTGTTAGTCAGCAGCAATTTCCTAGGTTCTAATTGTTGAACAACGATTTTAACAAGAACAAGTTAACTGGAATATTTACATGCCACTTCATCTTTAATTTGACTCCCATACACATTTAAGAAATTGCCAAATTTTTTTGTCTGTATTGTGTATGGTTAAACATGTTCTACTAAGTGCAGACTGCACACTTTTTTCTATTGTCAGACTATTTGATAGCAAACATCTGGTTTGATCCAAGATGAGGTTGTGGCCGTTAAAACACTCAAAGTGCTATAAGTATCTTTGTTCTTCTAAGCACTGTACTACACTTTTTAAAAAACTGTTTGGTACCAAACTGCTATCTTCCCGGTTCAGCTTTGGGGCGTTACAATGCAGCATGTATTGTAGGTATATTCAGATCAATCAAAATCACTCTACCTTCAATGATTGCAGCATGTATTGTAGGTGAATTTATCGATGTACCAGATGCTACCATAAGCAGGATAGTGCCTTTGAGTCTAGATCAAGTATCTAGACACTGATTCCTCGATAAAGCTTAGAAGTTCTAGAAATTATCAACATCGAGTGTTTTTTTTGGTTATGGTAAATATTGTTAATTTGATTATTAGTTAAACCTGTATAACAATGCTCACATACAATCTAATCTATTTTCTGGTTCTAACTAATTTTGTATTTCAAACTTGTAGAAACATATTGCAGTGAATAATCTTGCTTATTTGAGTTTGGACTGATGTGGTCATGTATGTATCTTGCAGGTTACAAAGATAAACAGATTCCACAGCTCAATGGAAACGACAAGGTCTGTGCCTTTACTTTTGTTTTTCCCCCTTCATGTAATTCCTTCATCTAGAAATAAGACCATCATCACGGCATGTTTTTTTCTCTTGCTGTGTTAATAATGTTAGCCCGATCACTGATTAAGAGTAATTCTGTTTGAAAAGAGTAAAATTTCACCATGTTCTATTTTGTCACTATCTTCTCTGTTGTACTAGATCTAACGTGTTATGGTTAAGCTCTCCTTTCTCATCAAGCAGATTGAATTCCACAATTTTGAATCGACAAAGGTTCAGTTACGCAGGCAATCCTGTAAACCATAAAGTTTAAATTGAACTATTTTACTCCATTTTGTGCTAGGATAAAGTTTGCTTTGTCAAAAGCCCAAGTTTTCTACTTTACGAACGAGTAGTTGAAACATGCTTTCTCGTTTTTCATGAAAACTGCATTGGACTTGGGAACACAAAAAAAAGAAAGTTGAGAGCCTTTGTGCTGCAAGACTGATAATGCCACTCTTCCTTAAGCTCAATGCAAGACACTTTACAGCTACCAAACAAAACATGTTAAGCTCTAATGGCATGAAACCTACGTGCATGTATGTGAAACCTATGTGCCTTGTTCTTTTTAGCTTAATCTAGCTGTAGATTATAATCTGAGAAAGTTGTAGGCCCTCGATAGGGGGCTTGAAGAGCCCAAAAAATTATTTAAAAAATGGTTTTAGGAGCTTTGAGAAGAACCACTAAAAGCCTTAAAAAAATGGCTACAAAGTGTAACAACGTTTGACTTGTACAAAAATGGCAAATTTCTGGCTTTAGCTTTTAATTTTAATTTAAGCTAAAAAGAACTCCAAAACTATATCGTTCCATTTCTATACCTTGAACAGCCTCATCTGTATGAATGCAGTGATATTATGTTACAACTACTAATTAGTTGTGTAATCGGCATATTTTGTACTGATTTGGTGAATGGTGATCTGCGCTTGTTATTACTACCATTCCTTTGCACAATGCTGCAATCTAATGCATCACATGTATATATCATATTAATTCCATGCAGTTCCATTGAGAACTTTCAAAATTTGTGTGACAGGTGACGTTGACCCTCAATGTATCTGCAAATTTGGAATCACTATTCACTTGGAACACAAAGCAGGTGATGTTTTCATTTCAGCATAATATGCAACACTATACTGTGTTTTGACTGTTGAATGTGTAAAAGTTTAGAAAATCAAGTACACACAGACATATCTCTGTGTGCCTAATAAATGATAATAGATGTATTTCACGAGAAATGTTGCTCAAGTGGCTATCATATTTCAAAACCAAATCTGTGTTAAATGAAGTGAGTTATTGTTTGTTAATGATACCCGTTTTCAGTGTGTGAAGGGGCACTGGTTCAGTTTTTCATAGACGTGTATCACCTGTACCTTTCTGTAGCCAGCACCAGCTTCATCATTGTCACACCTGTACCTTTCTGTAGCCAGCACCAGCTTCATCATTGTCACGGATGTTGTCAAGAATAACTTGTCTCCTTGATGTTAATGCTTGCAAAACTGTAGAATCCTTCTATTTCACCTGAATACAAAATCATCAGTTTTGTGTCATTAGTGAGTTTCTTAGATATCTGTTGCAATAGATTCTGTTTAATTAAATGGAGGGGCTCTCAACAAACTAATTGGTCAAGTTACCAACCTGCTGTCTTGCAATTGCATCATCAAGATGCTGGAGCTCCATCCGATTATGCTTATTGGTTTCTTCAAGCTCAAACAACGCTTTCTGTAGATTTATGCGTTCCTGAACATTCTCACCAGTTTCCTGGCTCAAGATATTTAGCCAAGATAGCTCATTGTCTGCAGCCTTTTCAGTAGGTTTTACACTTAACTGATGCTCCTTCTCAGCTAATTCCTTTTTCAACCGAGAAACCTCAACCTACAAAGTGCCAATCCAACACATTTAGAATTTTACTATGCTAAACATTGAGGTAGAACTGAGAAGCGCCTTTTGTTGTTTCGCATTAAGGAAAACCTGGAGATTGTCAATCATCCTTTGATAGTCTTCCACATGAGTGTCAAGTGTTCCGATATTTTTCTATATAGGAGAGAGAGTAACATAAGAATAATAAAACTAGCTAATTCAGCATATATGATCTGTTTGGTGAAAAAAAATGATGAATTAATAAACACAACATTTTGTTGTGCAGCTTATTTACTTGTTTGACATAATTCGTGTAGTTTAGAGTATGAAATGGGATCAGTTAGCCCCATTTGTATCTTTGATCTTTACTTCAACAACAAGTACTACTAATTGAGTAGGCCACATCATCATCGCCATTTTTTTCAGGTGTCCTACAAAGAGAGGATAGGAAGTAGAGGGGTCTCTCGTTGCTATTAGTAAACTTGCTTACCTGGTGAGAGAATATTATTTTCATACACAGGATTTGATGTAGGATCTTTCTTCCAGTACTCTATAGTCTATGGCATAACATGAAACAAGCTTCTAATTTGCATCTACACAAACATGCCCTGCATTTTAGACTTGGTTTATTTCTCTTGTCCTGAAATTCGCCGTATCATTAAGACCTCAAGCTTACATGTGCCTGAAATTTGCCGTATCTGCAGTATTTTCATGAACTATGAGGATTTTCTTTTTAGATTGGCGTCCTTATTAATTAGCAGAAACAACACAAGAAGAGGATGCAAGTAAAACAAAAGACATCACGTGCTTGTGGCTAGGCGGCAGGAATTTCTGGCTCATGTAACATTTTTATTTTCATCACATATGTTTCCACTTGATATGTATTTAAATGTTTTTTTACAATTTCTGATTATTTTATGGGAAGAGTGGTGCTTATCAATTTCAGTGTGATGTATGCATATAATTGATTAATGTCCAATATAAGATTCACTAACATATAAGAGTTGATGTGCTTGTCTATGCACGTGCTCTGGTGTGGCCGGACATATACAATTTCAATCTGGTGTGGCCGAACATGTATAAATTACACCATACGCTCGATTTCATTAATTGCCACATAAGTACGTATCTGCATATTACTACTTTCGCTTGTCAAATTTATCCAATGTTTTGTTTCTCAATCTCAATGCATTGTATGCCTCAACGTTGTTTCTCCGTTGCAAAGCACGGGCATCCAACTAGTTAGGGGTGAAGCCGGTTCGGATGTCTCTGGTCTACCAGAGTGGTGTCGTGTCCTTGTACAGTACGGCTACGATTTGTTTAGGGTAAATTTTTTTGGGAGCGACTGCAGCCCGCCCTCCTTCTCCTCCTCCGCCACCGTCCTTGACCAGAGCCCACCCCCACAGCGGCACCGCCATTGAACCCCCGCCACCTCTAGCTCTACTGCCATATCCCCTCTTCCTCGGGCGCCACCGCCACCCTTATGAGCCCAACCAACTGCCAGGCCACCACCTCCCTGACCTCCCTCTAAGCCTGACCATACCTCGAACCAAAAGCGGCGGTGGCGCCGCCAGAAACGAGGATGACGCCGCCGCGGCGAGATCGCCTGTGCAAACTCGTCATTCACATGCGCTTGCGAACGAGCAAAACTGAATTTTTTTATGCCATTGGCACAATTCTTTTTATGCCATTACGAAGTTGACAGACCTGTACATGGCATTACAAAATTGTGTGCTCATTGTACATTACAATCAATTTTTATTGTTTTGTTTGCCATTGTTGAACAAATTCCATCAGTCAAACTGTTATGAAAAGAGAAGGGGTTTCCCCATTGTACATACATGAGAAAGCAATAAAGAATCGTTTCCCTCCTACATCTGTGTTCATACTCTGATTGTCTTGCGTGTGAATCAACAACCTCGAACTACACCCGTTAGCGTGGTTGTTTAACACGTTATCAGCACGACGCTCAAGGAATCATAAGGCGCTGGAGGGATCGAACGACGACATTAACTTCCTATCGGCATCGAATCGCCATCACGCCGGCAGGTCTAGTCAGGACCAGCCGATCTGTCCTACGCGACAGTCGTCGAATCCCTACTTTGATTCACGAAGACCGAAGGTAAAAGAAAATTGAATCTGTATTCAGTAGATCTATGTTTAATAGATTCGTAATAGAGAAAAAAAGGGAAGATCACGCATGCAACTCGAAGTTGCCGCGCACGTAGCGTCGCTGATCTGTTGCCGGCCTTGGATTCCACGCTCGCGGCGCCGTCGCGTGCCCTCAGCCCGGCCGCCATGTGCCCGTAGCACACATCACCCAGCACCGGCTACCATTGTTCCCTCGCGAGCGCGCAAACGGTCCATCTCGGACCGCGCGTTGCCTATTCGACGCACATGCAGCCGCTGCCTCGGGCCGGGGGCCGCCCCATGCGCAAGACGCACGCCGCCCGAAGCACCATCCCTTATGCCCTCGTGCGTGCACTCCGGCGGCCACGCAACGCGCCGCCGGCCAGCCCTCGCCACGTCGTCGCCGCTCGAAGCCGCGTCACCGTCGCACCGGCCGAATCCCGCACCGCCCATCGGCCTCGAGCACCGCCGCCCTCCTCGCCGCCCGAAGCGGCTCCCGCGCCGGCCGCTCGCGCTCGAAGCGCCACCGCAGCCGCCACACCCGAGCACCGCGCTCGAAGCGCCGAACTGCTTGAAGTGGCTTCACCGCGCCGCTACCGCCGTGGCCGCTGGTCGCCGCCGCCCGCAGCAGCACGCCGCGCATGCGTGCTCGTCGCTCGCAACAACATACCGGCTCCCGCCGCCATCACAGCGCCGCACGAACCGTCGCCACCCCCGAGCCTCCCGGCTTCGCTACTCCGCTACCGCCGCAGCCGCCGATCGTCGCCGCCCGAAGTGGCCGCCGCCCGAAGCGGCTACACCGTGCCACCGTGTGCCGAACCGGCCCCGCTGCCACGCATCTAGAAGCCGTGCCGGCCGCCGCACGGCCATACTTAAGCGCCGCCAACTTCGCTCCACACCCACGGCGGCGGCGGCTAGGAAACCCTAGTCGCCCGTTGCTCCTCCAACTGGACCAAGTGGACGGCCCATGAAAGGAAAGGGAAAAAAAATAGGGGGGCAGCAGGTCCAGTAGGCCGGCACGGTAGGTCGCAGGCCCACGTTGGGGCAAAAGGGAGGCGGGCCGAACGGCCCAATGGCTGGTTGAAGCCAAATTTTTTAGAACCATCCCAAAAAAATAGGAAATTACCCAAAGTAATTTTCCAGAATGCTAAAATTTGCATAAAAGCCTCTGTAAATTGCATAAATACATTTCCTAGCATAAAAGGGCCCTGAGATTTCGAATTTTAGTCCCGTTTTTTAAATTTGAAGCTCTCTTTTACTGCTTTCATGCTTATTTTATGAATTTTGCTATGATTGCATGTATCTATTGCTTTTAATTTACTGGAATCCATGAGAAAATTGAAATTTTGGCGACCATCATCCGGATTACACGCAGTAATCTAATAAATGAACTTAATGAACACGCAGATGACAGGCATCGTGAACCGTGAGTTTCAGGAACTGGCCCCGCATGGCCAGAATTATCTCATGTGGGCATCTGATGTAAAGATCGTGCTCAGGAGCAAGAAGCTCCGATGTGCTATCAGCCTAGGATCCTCGAAGGACGAGCAACCTACGCCCGAGCAGAACGATCAGGCTTTGCATTTTCTTATGCACCACCTCTCAGCCACTCTGAAGAATGAATATATGGCCGAGGAGAGTGCACTTGAGCTATGGAACACACTCCAGAAGCGATTTGAAAAGCTCAAGTACACTATCCTGCCCTAGGCACAGCAGGATTGGAACCGCCTGAGGTTTGCAGATTACAAGACTGTGGCTAAGTACAATTCTGCTTTGCATAGAATTGTTACCAATCTCACTCTCTGTGGCAAGAAGATCACAGATGAAGAAAAGATTAAGAAAACACTCTCTACCTTCCACCCTAGTGCTATCCAGGTTGCCCGCAGCTATCGACAGGACGCATAAAGGGAGTATAGCGAACTGATCGATGTGATGCAAGTTGTGGAATCGCAGGATGAAGTTCTTCGCAAGAACTTTGTCTCGCAACCAGGAAAGGGCAATGGCACAGAAGTCAATGCCAATAGCTACAAAATAAAGAAGCCCAATCAAAGGAAGAGGGGCAAAAAAGGGAGGAAAAGGAGGGAAAACAGCCCAGAAAAAGGCCTAATGCCCAAGAGAAGTCAAATAACAAAGAGAGGCCACCGGTCAAGCCGTATGGAGAACAGAACCAGACGTGCTTACGTTGTGGCACTTGGGGACACTGGTCGAAGATTTGCCGGGAACCCAAAGATGTTGTCGCTGCATACCAAGCTAAGAAGAAGGAGAAGGGCAAAATGCAAGCAGAGGCACACTTCGCCATGGCAGACGACGATGATGCCTTGGGTTTGGATGTCCCTGAGACCACCCCACTTAATGAAGGGGGGAAGACCTCTGTTGATGACATAGAGGCAAAAGTGGACGCCCTCTTCACTGAATCAATTTAGTGCATAAATAGCAATTTTTAGTACTTTTTGGATGATGGTAGTTATTTGCGAACATTTGAATAATGAATTGTAAGTTCTAGAAGAGCAAACTATTATTTTTCTCATGGTTAGACATGCAGTCTATTTTTCAGTATTTTATTTTTTGCAAGCAATTATTATGCCACTATTTTGATTGGAATTGTATTGTATCTTTCTAGAATTTGTGTAGCGCCCAATGGAGGAAATTTGTATTGTCGATAGTGGCACGACAAATACCATCTTGAGAGAGACCAAGTACTTCCAGTCGATCACGAAGAACATTGGAAGTATTACCACAATCGCAGGCAGCAATTCATATATAATAGGCTCCGGAAGAGCCACAATTATACTGCCTATGGGTACTAGCCTGAATATTGAAGAAGCACTCTTGTACCCAGAATCCATGAGAACTCTCTTAAGCTTCAAAAACATCCGTGCCAATGGTTTTCACGTAGAAACATCTCAAGAAAATGGCAAAAAATATCTATGGATCATGAAGCATGCAGGATGTGAAAAGATGGTAGTAGAGAAATTTTCCTCATATGAAACTGGGTTGTACTACACAAAAATAAATGCACCCGTAGTGTATACTTCCCTGAAACTGCATTTAGAAGCTCTGAATTATTTTTCCTTTGGCATTGCTGCCTAGGCCACCCTGGTATTACAATGATGAGAAATATAGCAAACAACTCGCAAGGCCACAACTTGAATGTTAAAAATTTCCCAAATCAAGAAGGTTTTGTATGCCCCACATGTGCCACCGGGAAATTTATAACTCGGCCATCCATTATGAAAGTAAGAGATGAAATCCCCGCATTCCTAGAACGCATCCAAGGGGATATTTGCGGTCCAATTTAGCTCTTTTCAGGACCATTTAGGTACTTTATGGTGCATACAAATCAAGAAGATTTTGTATGCCCCACATGTGCCACCGGAAAATTTATAACTCGGCCATCCATTATGAAAGTAAGAGATGAAATCCCCGCATTCCTAGAACGCATCCAAGGGGATATTTGCTATCCGATTCAACTCTTTTCAGGACCATTTAGGTACTTTATGGTGCTCATTGATGCGTCCTTGAAGTGGTCGCACGTCTGCTTACTGTCCACTAGAAATCATGCGTTTACAAAACTGATCTCGCAGATCATTAGAATTAAGAACACCTTCCCCGATCATCGTGTGAAGTCCATTAGAATGGACAACGTCGGAGAATTTACTTCAAAGGCATTTGATGATTACTGCACAGCATTAGGCATCGCAGTTGAGCACTCCGTACCTCATGTCCACATGCAAAATGGGCTAGCAGAGGCTTTGATCAAGAGAATTAAGTTTATTGCCCGGTTGCTTTTGCAGAGTTGTAACTTGCCCAACACTTGTTGGGAACATGCAGTCCTGCATGCAGCAGCACTCATCAATTTTCGACCATCAGCCTACAACATCCATTCACCAATGCAACTAGTGCAGGGGGTCATACCGAAAATTTCCCATCTTAGAAAGTTCGGATGCATGGTATATGTACCGATACCGGCTCCACAGCGGACTGTCATGGGCCCACTCCATAAACATGGGATATATGTCGGATTTGAAAGTGCATCTATCATCCGATATTTGGAACCTATGTCGGGGGACTTGCATACGGCCCGGTTCACTAATTGTATTTTTGACGAGGATAATTTCCCGTCATTAGGGGGAGAAAATTAACCTTTGGATGAAAAATGTCATAAAATCATATGGCATTCCACTGGTATCCCCGCACATGACCCCGCACTAATGAAGCAAATCAAGAAGTTTAGAAGATAATTGATTTGCAAAACCTAGCAAATGAATTGCCTGATCATTTTTGTGATCTGAAGAGCGTGGTCAAGTCGCATGTACCTGCTCGAAATGCACCAAAGAGGGTTGAAATATCAAAGAAAACAGAAGGTACCCCGAATCCCGTTCAGAGGCCTCTCAACAAAAACGAAAGAACAGGAACTCTGGCTCCTCAAACCCGAAGTACTCGGAGACGTCCGGGGAAAGAAGGGCAAGAGGACTTACCACAGCCTATCACAAAAATGCCCCAAAGAAAGAAGGGGAGCCAGTTGAGACCTAGCACTGGGAAGAAGCCCGAGGAAAGGGCAATACCAGACTTGAATCTTCCACCGAAGGAAGTCGCCAGCGAAAATGTGTGCGCACACATAGGCGAAGAAAAGCTAAAGGAACTTGCCCCCGCGATAGGAAATAGCGGAGGAAGGCAAGTAGAAGTGCAAGAAGAAGCACCCCATGATGAAATGGCCATAAATTATCTATTAACGGGAGAGTCTATGAATAGAGCAACAGCCGACGTGGATGCATATTTTACAAAGAAAATTGCCACCATCATCGACCGCGATCCTGAGCCTGCATCTCTAGCAGAATGCAAGAAAAGGTCAGACTGGGAAGAATGGAAGAATGCAATATCTGCTGAATTGATCTCTCTGAACAAAAGGGAGGTGTTTGGACCTGTATGCCGCACACCTCCCCATATTCACCCCGTAGGTCATAAATGGGTCTTTGTTCGGAAGAGGAATGAAAAGAATGAAATTGTAAGGTACAAGGCAAGGCTGGTTGCTCAAGGTTTCACTCAACGTTCTGGAATTGATTATGAAGGAACCTACTCCCCGGTCATGGGCGGAATAACCTTTAGATACTTGATCTCAATGGCAGTCAACTTGAAGTTGAAAATGAAATTGATGGATGTTGTAACTGCATATCTTTATGAAAACTTGGGTTCGAACATATACATGAAAATTCCAGAAGGTATCTCTGTCCCGAACCAAGATAGAGCAAATAGAAATCTATATAGTGTGAAACTTGAGAAATCACTGTATGGACTCAAGCAGTCAGAAAGAATATGGTATTATCGCTTAAGTGAATTTCTCTGCGAAAAAGGCTACACAAACAATGAAGATTGTCCCTATGTATTCATACAGAGATCCCCGAACGAATTCTGTATAATCTCTGTCTACATAGATGACTTGAACATCATCGAGACAAAGAAAGAGATAGATGAAGCCTGCTCATACTTGAAGTCTGAGTTTGAAATGAAAGACTTGGGAAAAACTAAATTTTGCTTAGGCTTGCAGCTCTAGCATATCCAAGGTGGAATCTTGGTACACCAATCATCCTACACCTAGAAGGTGTTAGAGGGATTTGGTTTTGAAAAAGCATATCCTGTGAAAACCCCAATGGTCGGAAGGTCATTGCAAGCAGAGCAAGACCCATACAAGCCTAGAGAAGAGGGGAGGAAGTCCTGGGATCTAAAACCCCATACTTAAGTGCAATTGGTGCGCTCATGTACCTCGCAAACAACACTAGGTCGGACATTGTGTTCGCCGTGAATTTGCTGGTTTGGTACAGTGCAGAGCCAACCAAAAGACATTGGAAGGGGATCAAGGACATCTTCAGATGCCTTCAAGGAAGTAAGGATCTTGGCTTGTTTTACGAAAGAAATCAAGAATTGAATCTAGTTGGCTATGCAGATGCAGGGTACCTGTCTGACCCGCATACTGGTAAGTCACAAACCGGGTATGTTTTTCTTTGTGGTGGGACGGCCATTTCATGGAGGTCGTCCAAGCAGACACTTGTGTCAGCTTTTACAAACCACTCGGAAATAATTGCCCTGTATGAAGCCTCTCGGGAATGTGCATGGCTTCGAAGAATGGTTCACCACATTTAGAAGTCATGTGGACTAAATATTGAGCAAACCCCCATGATAATCTATGAAGATAATGCAGCTTGTGTTGCTCAAATGCAGATAGGCTATATGAAAAGCAACCTGACGAAGCATATCAACCCCAAGTTCTTCTATGCTCATGAAATGCATAAGATGAACGAGATCAAGATATTGCACACTAAGTCATACGAGAATTTAGCTGATTTATTCACTAAATCTCTCCCAGCATCTACTTTCGAAAGGTGCGTAAAGGGAATTGGGATGAAAAGACTTAGAGAAGTGCAGATTTTAGGGGGGAGAATGTTCACATACTCCGAAGTAAATCTTAGACATGTAGTCTGAGTATACAAGGGAATGTCATGAAGACGATTTGAAAATTGGGTGAATTGTAGTATTTTTCCCTTAGTGAGTTTTCATAGAAGTTTCTCACATAGGTTTTTAACGAGGCAATTCGTGCAGCACAAGGCGTATGCTATGTATTCTTTCTCCAAATTTTTTCTAATGGGTTTTTATGGAGTTTTAATGAGGCATATGCATCTCGCGGCAAAGGCCAAAGGGGGAGTGTTAAGAAACTGGCCCATAAAGGCCCGGTATTGGCCCATACCGAAACCCTAGAGCTACGCTATAAAAGGAGGAGAAGTTTCCCATTGTACATACATGAGAAAGCAATAAAGAATCGTTCCCCTCCTACATCTGTGTTCATACTCTGATTATTTTGCATGTGAATCAACAACCTCGGACTACACCTAGTAGCGTGGTTGTTTAACACCAAGTAGTATTCCAAGCCTGTCAGCATGAGTTACCTCGTTTGGATCCACAGTGTGAGCACTTCCATTTGGGGGGCAAAAGATTAACATTGCCGCTACTGAATCTATTTTTTCCATTTCAGTGCTCCCTTACCCATCCTACAGGTCAACGGGACAAAATTTGTGTTGCTGTTCAAATTATATGTTTGATCAGTGTGCTGCGAAGGGGCGTAGATGCGCGAATGGACGGTACGATCTGCGTCTATGTATCGTCCCCCGTCTGAACAACGCCAGCTGGTTTGATGGGCTCTCCTAAGCTCGGTTCATGGGCCTTAGATAGTCGGGCCGTGCGCTTGTTTGGGTACACGCCGGGCCTCGTAAAATGAATTGCATATAAGAGGCTGGTGAGAAGCTCAGTAGTTGCTGGTTGTCAGCAGTGTTTCTTTCAGCGTTTACGTTTATGTTTGCTTATAAGTTAGAAATTTATAATTTCTCAATAAGGACATTCGAGGGATTAAAAAATTATAGAAAAACGGTTTTGAGAGCTCTGAGAAAAATAGTAAGACCTACAAAAATTGGCTACCAAACGTCAAAGCGTTTGACTTGTACAAAAATAACAAATTTCTAGCTTATAGGCAAACGCAAACGCCAAAAGAAACACTAGTATGTCAAAATACCCCCGTGTTTAGGTATCACGGATATGGAAGACCTCATGATATGCTGGGTTGGGCTGGGTTTTGTGCCAGGCTTGAAAAAGCCCGGTCACCCGGACGCAAGCTTGAGCCTAGCCCGGCCTGATTTTTCTCACCAAGACAAAGCCCAACCCTGGCCTTGTCAAAAGCCCGAAGCCCGAAAGCTCGACCCGAAGACCGACGACTTCATGTCAACAAGGAAAAATGGCGGTCGACTTGGGCTAGGCTAGCTCAGGCTGCCCAGTCCATCCCTTTTTTGTTCTGATATTACAATTTACTATAATATTGTCGGTGGTAGGGCTTTTTAGACTTAACTTGACTGCCCGAACCTTACGGATTGGCAACTAGGACCCTACCGACTTAGAAAAATCGGGCAGTCAGAGCAGGCCGTCGAGCCAGTCGTCCATGATAAGGTCTAGGATATGGGTATGGAATTTGTACCCGTGGGTACCTGATTTTTTTTTTAAAGAACATGCAACAAATTTTTTTTAAAACAAAGCAAATAACCCTCGTTACTCAATAATAAAAGTTACAAGACAAACTAAAACTCATAAGTCTCAACGGTAAGAACCACCAACTCATATAATGAACAATACAAAGAGTATGGTCTTACAATCTGCTAGCTCCAAAAAAAATTGTATATGGCGTTC
The DNA here is from genome assembly GCA_036346145.1 of Olyra latifolia. Classification (NCBI taxonomy): domain Eukaryota; kingdom Viridiplantae; phylum Streptophyta; class Magnoliopsida; order Poales; family Poaceae; genus Olyra; species Olyra latifolia. The sequence continues at coordinate 15,347,940 of CM070530.1, forward strand.
GCAGCATCTTGTCCTCTCCTTTTATAAAAGAGCGTTACGAGAAATTTTAACATTGATATTTGAGGTAAACTTCTCAAAAGACAGAAAAACATGATCACTCGACATACGCTTCTCCACTAGCCTACCGACGAATCGCAAGATGAAATCTAGAATTCGTGCATCCGGTTCTTAACGCACCTAACTCATTAAGTTATCGGAAAACATAAAAAAGTCTATGCTTGCCCTCTCTGTGGGGATCTGGTTCATGTTTAAAGTGATGATGATCCTCTAGTGAGTAGATTTGATCTGCATTACTGTAATGACGCCACTACTAGATCTAACACCGAGGATCCAACCTCGCGTGACTATTTCATCAGAGACATCACTGTCGTAGACCGCTGAAGAAAGCCAACGCCGCATGATCTAACTCCTTGTTGACGAGAGAAAGATTCTTATTACAAACCTTAAATCACTATTGTTAATAACTCCACCCGCAGCAGATCCGGTGCCGTCTCCCCCGCCGACGGCATAAAGGCAGTCGGTAAAGAGAACGATAGGCAGATCTGTGGCGGTATATGGATCTCCTTCTCTTTTCTTTTCCTCTGGCGGCGCCGCTAGGAAAAAAAATGCAACAAATATCTACCAGGGATTTGTTCCAGCAGTATTGGATTGTTGGGTTAGCGTATCCTGTGCAGCAGCGGCCCATGCAACAACAAGAGCCCGTGTCGAAGCCACAGGAGCAAAAACAACAAAAGCTCGCAACAGCACAGGATCAAAACCTGGCCGGTCACCACCACTGCGGCGCCGAAGTCTAAAACAGTGCCACATACCTTCACCACTGGCGGGTCGTGGCGGTCAAGGACCTAGATAACCACGCTGAGCTAATAGACGAACGCGGATGTTCTCTTTAGATTTTTTTTTTAATGTTCCTATGTATTTATAAGTACAACTTTAAGAGCTTTTTGAGATATTTTGAAAAGTCTGTTGCATCTCATTCGATTCATATTTAAGAACTCTAAAATATGATTTCAAGATAGAAAAAAACGGACTGCAAAAACCATAATGTTTCACTTTCAATTTGGAGATAAGAAGATAAAATAAAAAGATAAGCCGAAGAGAAGAGCTTGAGAGGTGTTCTCTTTAACTTATCTTATCTTCTTATTCGCTTATAAGCTGAATTTTAAAAGTTTTTTTTAAGGTAGTTTGAAAAATCCGGTGCACTTATTTTGTTTTGTTTCTAAAAGATTTGGGACGCACCTTTAAAAAAAAGAACTGACTGCAAAAACCAAACCGTTTGACTTTTTGATTTGGAAATAAATAGATAACATAAAAAGATAAACCGAAGAGAACAACCTCTTAGGGCATGTACAAAGGCAATTAATAGGTAGTCCCTTAGTGCTGATATGGACCCATTTTGATGATGTGGCAAGGAGAGAGAGGGTAATAACTCCAGAACCGTCTCTTGGCTAAGGGACTCCTCTGGGTGTGGCTCCCAATGGTCTGATTCACTGACTTGCGGGCCCGGTGGAGAGGAGTTTTAATGGGTGAGGGGATGAAGAGATCTTGTTTAATCTCTCTTTTGTATGAGCTTGTCTCTTGTGCTTTGATTACTGTGCTAAGAGACAATATAGAGTCTCTCCATTGTACATGCCCTTAGGGTAGTAGAGGAGCACATGGTGGAAGCAGGCTAGAAAACTATCGAAGCCGACATCGGTCCTGTGCCCGCGGCCAAAGCTGCCATTGGTAGGGCTAGGGTCCAACGGTTATGGGGGCCCTGACTTCCACCACGTCTTCCCCACCATGTCCTTGATCCCAAAGGCCCAAACACCATACTAACGTCGATCACTGCAACTACGGACCTAGATGACTCTGGTGAACCGGAGCAGGAGAACCATGTGGAGGCCGAAGATGCAGACTCAACGTAGCCACGACGACCCAAAGAATAGTGCCGAGACTGAACCCCGGCATGGTACAACATAGGACAATGCATTGACAGTTGTGGAGAGCGTCCGCCCAGCGGTAGAACCCGCTCCCGCCAGTGACCCGTGACACAGAGCCCCTCCTCCACCTCTAACATGACACCAGTCTCCTAAAGAAACCTTAGCCTAATCTATTAGCTACCCTAGCTCTATCTACATCCAGAGGAATTACCTCGACCAGCCGCCCTCTTCCTTCGATGCTGGGGAGGCCACCGTATTACCCTTCAAGAGACTCTGTTTTTAAAAAAATCTAATAAAAATATTTAGAAGGGGCCAGCTAGTTTCCTGTAGATCTGCGGCTTTCCCCCTTTTCGCCCTTTCTCTTTACTGTGCTCCACTTCTTAGGGAGCCACGTTAATTTCAACATCAATGTGTAGGCAATGCTGTACGCAGGTTCCTTTTTCCTATGCCCTCATGCAACTCAGAATTGTAACCCAGTGGCCAACGTCTAAACGAGAAATAAAATATAGCGGCATTCTCCTCTAAAAAAGTTGTGAAACTAGCCCCTAGCTGCTAGTCCTAGGTTAGAACCCTGAATTCAAGCGAGTAAACAATTGTCGCCGGCGAGATCAACTAGAACAGGGGCTTCGCAAAGCTTTGATACTGATGATCACCGATCTGAATTCTGCTGCTGAGATAATGAATTCTGGAGCGTGGGGTTACCAAACGGCACGGTACAGCAGCGACGCCAGGCAGGCGGTCTGGCGCGATTGCAACAACGCGCATGGCTGGGGCTCGTGCGGCTTCCATGGCCGAAATACCAAAAATACCATTGGACATAGAGGTGGTATCAGGAGCTATGGATGGGTAAGATTGAAGGGGATGGTAAAATAGCTCCTTTTAGGAACTTACGAAAGATTTGCACCTCTGTGAATCAAGAAAGAAAAATCAGAACCAAACAGTAATTCCACGATCCTCTTGAAAGATGAGAGAGGCCTGTGCAACACTTGAACAAACAATTAACCAGGATAATAAACTTCAGATTAGCAACCAGCAGCACTGCTGCTTTAAATAGTGGACACATCCAATTATTATTCTCAACCGTGGCCATTACATTCAACAAGTGCAGTGTCGGTACGTTATTACAATTCCATTTCTGATATATCCCGAGGAGGGCGGAAGCAGTACCCCTCCTTATGCGTGGAATTCTTGTTATACAGACAGTGAAGGGTGAATAGGTTTACACAGTCAATTCGGTCCTTGAGACAAGAATGCCATCAGTGTCGGCATAGAGCCACTCGCCGTCGCAGATCCTGGTCCCTGCAATCGTCACAGGGACGTGCTTCTCACCGATGCCCTTCTTGTTCGCCTTCATAGGGTGTGAGTTCAGAGCTCGCACGCCAATGTCACAGCCATTGATCTCGTCTACGTCCCTGATGCACCCGTTGACAATGATGCCTGCCCACCCGTTGTTCTGCGCCTGCTGGACAGGGTTGCCTCCCAAAATGGCGCAGCGCATGCTACCACCGCCATCTACTACCAGGACTCTGCCATGACCTTTCTCCTCAAGGAATTCACGGATTAGAACATTGTCCTCATATACCTTTAGTGTCACAATAGGGCCAGCAAAAACCTGCCGCCTTCCGTGTATTTGAAATATGGGCTGAAGGGCACGAAGCTCGCCATTCATGATCAAATGCGGATTTGCATCGCACACTTCAGCTGTGGCCAATGGCAAGGCAGCCATATTGGCTTCAGTACTGCATGTCAATAAAAGTAGAAAACAGAAAACATTAGAGGAAAAGGTTTCAGGTGCAAAGAAGTTCAACCTTTAAAGAGCAACAAGTTCTTCAAAGAAATGCACTTTAACTTTAAGCTTCGAATCCAATTAGGAATACAGAAAGATGGCATCATGCATTATATAGCTTAAGAGTACTTTCATCATACGCAGACCCCAAACAGAAACAAATGTTGATATTCCATTGAAAAAACATCAGGAATTTGTCCATGATTCACAACTGAATAACCTTTTTTTTTTCCTTATCATCACACAGGAACAGAATAGTCAACCCAAAGAAACATAAGGTTCTATCTTTCCATCAAACACATCAACCACCAAACTGACCTCAAGAAGAACAATGAAACACAAACCTGATTTAACAGCCTAAGTATGTAATCTAATATGTGATTCTCAGCAGCATTTCTAATGATACCATATGCAACACTGACATCGATCCATTACTGATTAGGCTGTCTGGCCGAATCTGTAGCTGACATATGCATGGGCTGGAAGTGTGCAGCTCTGGCCCCAAAATAGCAAAAATAAACTAATATGTGTGGAATAGCTTGAAGCCCTGAAAGGCTGAAACTGTTGATGAGGCATAAGTTAGAGGTCATTACCTAAGAGGCTAGAGCTCTGATGTGCGAGGATGAAGAAACAAGTTGCATTGTTGAAAATTGTAGTTGGCATGAACAGAAGAGAACCTTGATGAGCCAGGATGCATATAATTTGGCTTTGGCTATTCCACCTGCTTCAGCCAAGAAGTAAAGTTGGAGACTGGGATCTTTCTCAACCAAGCAACCCCCTCAATGGTTGCTCGATTAGCCAGGCAATGCAATATCCTAAATATGTATACAGAGAAAAGATAATATTGCTAAACCACAAAACAGTCAATATATCCTAATAGCCCTGAGTATCGTGGCATAGCATGCGATCATGACCTTAGTGATTAATGTATATAGTTAACAAGATTTCTGTTTCTTGTTTAGTATCTTACGAGGGGAAAAGGTAGAGTTTCATTATTTATTTGGAGGTGCTAAGACTAAGAGCCTGAAAGGGGATTGGATTGGTTAGGCGCTGCATCAGCTAAACCATCGTTCCCAATTCAATTCAGACTTGAAAATCAGTAGGTGGGATTGCTTGAGGAGACAGTAGTAAATTCCTGGTAAGATTTAGCCAATTAGGATTGCAGCAAGAAGCTAGGGGAATGGTGGTATGGCAAAAAGGGAGCACCTGCACCTTGTGGCGGAAGAGGGGGCCAAGGAAGGGTGGCAATATGATCAACTAAGAGAATAGAGTGGGTTGGTGACGTTGGTTGCCTGATTGCCTTTATCACAAGATATTGGTTTGCTTCCCCTGATCTAGATTTATTAGGATGCGATGGGATGGGGAATTTAGTGGCATGCTGGAGGCGAGGTGACCCACAGTCTAGGGTAACAGTCTTGACAGAGAAAATTTAGTGGCGTTTGACCTAAGAAAAGTTAGATATATACTAGTTGGATGCCCGTGCATTGCAATGGAATGCATCTATCCATATAGCTCGAAGACTGCAAGCTACTATATCCATTCATATGTATTAACTGAAGAACGAACAGCAACAGCTGCCTTGTCATTAAAAAGAGCATGTTCACTAAGATCAAGCACATGTATTCAAGCATTTACGTTAAAAGTAGTGGTCAAGTTTTGTTGCCTCGCCATATCTTGAACACCAATATGGTGTTGTTAAGCATCAAAGGATCATTAACTATAGCATGCAACAAAGCAGACAATAGCAAAGGTTATATATGGAGCAGATCTAAAGTTATTGTGCCTGATATGATTAGTAGGATCAATAGTTCTATGTACTGTTTATACAAATGAACATAACAGATAATGATTCAGCGTATGTAGAGACCTTGTGTTCTTTGCTACCACCTTCCTATTTGGAGAACATCAAGAATCAATCATAAAGCTGCGAGAACAGATCAAGCCTCAAGCGCATATCCGGACAATACCTAGCTTGAATTCACAAACGTGCCTATGCTCAAAACTCAGTAAGCACAAGTCAATGATTGACCAAACCCGAAGCACCAGCCTGACATAAACTTGACTCCAACAAAAAGCACCACAACCAAAATCCCAAGCCCTAAGCTACATTGCCACAACAGGTTTTTTTATTAGTAGAGATTTTAGCTCTAAGGTTTCATTTTTGTTCCAAAAAAAATATATATACTCTTATCTGCTCATCATGCCAATTGCTAAGTCTACAATTTTTTACTTCCAGAGTAAACATTCACGGCAACAACTGTCAACGAACCCCCGATCCCGATCACACGAACCAGTTTGGTGTTTCACACATGAGTCCGACCAAAAGAGGGCGAATTGAGGGGTAGTAATTAGAGTAGAGAAAACAGATAGGGGGAGCTACCTTGGTCGCGACCCTTGCTCCCCGCCATCACTAGTGCTGCCCCTGTGGCCCGTGCGTGCAGGATGGGGGCTTGAACGGTGCTGATTCGGTACGCGAATCTTGGGCCGGCGCAAGGTAGCCAAGTCTAGCGTGGTTTCACCTTGGTGACGGTGCAAGCGATGACGAGAGGGGATGGGAGCCGGTGAAGGAGAGAGGGGGAGGGAGAAGAGAGAGGACTGAGAAGAGAGGAGGGCGAAACGTCAGGGCTAAGGTTCGGGGTGGATTGGTATGGACTATGCCACTAACAAGAAGGATTCAGCCTGTCAGGATAGCAACCCAGAAGGGGCCCAACTGGAGATATCGTTTAGCCATGGAAGGACGGCCTAGGTCACACCAGGACTTTTGAGTTAGAGCTTCTTCTCCTCATCCCCTCACCCTCTATATGACATGGGCACATGGCGGCACATCTCGTCGTCTCCACTTCATTTGATTGTTGGCTCTCGCTCTGCAGCTGCCAGCTACATCTCCCTTCCTCCGCGCCCTCCCTCCCTCCCTCTCTCTCTCTTCTTGGTTTCACACGTGCTTTGCTCCTAGGTAGTCTGTGATGCGGCTAGGAAAACCAAAGGAAATTTAGGGGGGCTAGGAATCTTATAGGTGGGCTAGGAAAACCAGAAGAAACCTAGGGGGAAGAAATGGCTCAGAGAAAACCTTTCGCCGAAATCACATCACCCTACCACCATCCCAAGAGAATCGATTCCAGAAATCCAGAGAAGGAATCATTTGTGCCTGGGAGGTGGCCGTAAGACCGGCCTTTCGATTTCTCCTCACTGCCACAACACCTCACCCGCAGAATGCTTTGTAACTTCAATAAAAGTAGAAAAAAGAAAGCATTAGAGAGGAAAAAGTTTCAGGAGTAAAGATGTTCATCCTTTAAAGAGCTAGAAGTTCTTCACAGAAATGCACTTTAAGCTTAGAATCCAATTAGGAATTCAGAAAGATGACATTATGCATTATATAAATAAACATTACTTCTACCATACGCAGACCACAAACAGAAGCAAATGTTGATGTTCCATTGAAAAAACATCAGGAATTTGTCCGTGACTCACAACTGAACAACTTTTTTTTCTAATCATAACAGAGAAACAGAATACTCAACCCAAAGAAACATAAGGTTCTATCTTTACATGAAACACATCAACCACCAAACCAACCTCAAGAAAGAACAAAGAAACACAAACATGATTCAACAGCCTATGTATGTAATCTAATATGTGATTTTCTCAGCGGCATTTCTAATAATACCAAATGCAACACGGACATTGATCCATTACTGATTAGGTTCTGTCTGGCCAAACCTGTAGCCGACATATGCAGAGCTGGATGTATGCAGTGGGCCCCAAAATAGCAAAAATAAACTAAGAAGTGTGGAATAGCTTGAAGCCCTGAAAGGCTGAAACTGTTGATGAGGCATAAGTTGGAGTCATTGCCTAAGACGCTAGAGCTCTCAAGCAATTTGGCTTTGGTTATTCCACCAGCTCCAACCAAGAAGTAAAGTTGGAGAGAGGGATCTCTCTCAACCAAGCAACTCCCTTAACGGTTGCTCAATTAGCCAGGCAATACATGAAATATCCTAAATATGTATACAAAGAAAAGAAAATGTTGCTAACCATAAAAAACAGTCGTATTGTTGTATAGCATGCAATCCCGGAAGGGGGATTGAATGCAGAAAGAAGCTGTGAGGAATGGAATGGTATGATATTGCATAGGTGCACCTTGTGGCGGAAGGGAGTGTCGAGGTGGGATGGCAATATGATCAAATATGAGAGGCGATGCGATGGGGAATCTGTTCGGATTGCAGAATATTGGTTTGGCTCTTGTGTAGTGTAGTGGTGAGTGATGAATGGTGGGTAAGTCACTCATCCTCAACGTCCAGTTAAGCATCCACGCTCCATGATTTCCCCCTCGCCATCTCTGGATCGCCCCTATCCCCACCGGCCACCGCCCCCTCACCCTCTGCCTCACACGTCACACGCCCCGCCGCCCACGCCACCAATACGCCCCCCCCCCCACCCCCCCACCCACCGCCCTACCCTGCGCCCTCGCCGCAGAGACCTCCGTTGGTCGGATCTAGCCCCGCCACAGCCGGCTCCGCAGCACCTCCTCTGCCCACGTGTGCTTGGTCTTCTCGGTTCGGCTCCCTCCGGTGTCGCTGCGGCCGGCCGGATCCGGTCAAGGTGACGAACGAGGCCGAGTAACGCTGCCATCAGTTGGGGAGGGGAAGGAGGGAACCGGCTCTACGGAAGAGGAGGTCGGGCGGCGCCGCAGCGCATAGAAGGAGAAGGAGGGGGCAACACAAGGAGAAGGGGACCGAGAGAGAGGGAGAGGAGGTTTGAGGAAGAGTTTCCCACCCGGTGCCGCCGTCGCCGCACCGCACGAGTCTGGATGTCGCCCTCTCAAGCACGCCGCCGCGAGATGGTAGGAGGAGAGCGAGGGAGTGGGGAGGAGTCGAGGACGACGAGCCGAGGTCGCTCTCGGGCCTGAAATTGCTGCTGTAGATGGCGTTGAAGCCGTGAGGGGATCGGGGACTCGGAAGGCCAAGATCGGGGAATAATTAGACCATACTCGATTCGTCTGTCAACTTGTCTATGTCTATGACATATAGGACTGTCTATATCTACGAGAGTAGGTCAAGATGGCATAAACCGAATCGCGAATTTTAAAGAGTGTCAATAGTGTGAATGCCCCCAAGATCAGGAGGTTGGGGCATTGGAAAGAGGGCTATTTCAAAAAACAAATGCAGAGGGGGCCGAAAATGCAAAGGAGGCGGTCCGGGTAGTCTATAGGTAGGTTCTTTTCCGTTTTTCTTATCTACTTATTTGCCTTATCTCGTCACTTCAAGAATTTTTCGAGATAGCCTCGAGAGTCGGTTGGCCTCCAATTTTAGGGTTTAGAGAGCTTATAGACACGCCTACGAGATAAAAAAAACCGACTCAAAAGTAATAAAAAGTGAGATAAGTCAAATAAGACATAAGATAAGTAGGATAAGCTGATTGAGTCAATTTTTTTATCTCGCAGACGTGTCTATAAGCTCTCTAAACCCCAAAATTAGATGCCAACCGGCTCTCGAGGCTATCTCGAAAAATTCTCGAAGTGACAAGATAAGGCAAATAAGTAGATAAGAAAAGCTAAAAAGAACCCACCCTATAGGTGGCTAGTGGTGGAAACAGCCGAGCTTGAGCGAGCTGGGCCTGGCTCGGCTCAGGCTCGTTCAGGCTAACGAGCCAGCTCGGCTTGGCTCGTAAAAATGGCCGAGCTAGAAATCTAGCTCAGCTCAGGCTCACTCGGCTCACGAGCTGGCTCGTGAGGCTCATCAGGTCATGGGTCCGGAGGAGCGGACATCACGATGTTGGTGTTGGTGAACGCGATCACGCGACCGCCGGGGACACGGCGACCGAGGGTAGGTGGCAGCGACCGGCGGGGAAGGACGCACGCTGGGAGGGGACTAAGGAGAGGCGGTGGCCGGCATAGACATGACAACGGGGAGGATTGAGGAGGCGGCGGTGGGATTAGGCGGCTAGGATCCAAACGGCAGTTGAGGAGGTGGCAGGGACCGGCGAGGATGGATGTGCGGGAGGAGGCAGCTGGCGGGGAAGGACGCAGCGTGAGGCGGCGAGGAGGCGGTGGCCGGCGTGAATCTTGGCAATGGGAGGGCCGAGGAGGCGGCGGGATCGGGCGACTAGGATCCAAATGGCGGTTTAGGAGGAAGCAATGACTGGCGGGGATGGACGCGAGGGAGGAGGCGGCCGGCGAGGAAGGACGCGCGTGAGGGGGTGACCGAGGGTAGGCGGTGGTCGGCGTAAACGCGGCAATGGGGAGGACTGAGGAGGCGGCAGTGGGATCAGGCGGCTAGGATCCAAACGACGGTTGAGGAGGAGGCAGGGACGGGCGGGGATGGACGCGTGGGAGGAGACGGCCGGCTGGGAAGGATGTGCGTGGGGAGGCGACCAAGGGGAGGCGGTGGCCGGCGTAGACGCGGCAACGGGGAGGATTGTGGAGGCGGCAGCGGGATCGGGCAGGGGGAAACGAGCCTCGAGCGAGCTAGCCTCGGCTAGTCAAAAACCGAGCGAGTTATGAGCGAGCCACAAGCCACAAGCTAAAGTTTCAGCCTTATAGGTGGCCAATGACCAAATTAGGCTGGCCCAGTTCGGGCCCTCTTAACTCGGTTCACTGTATGAATAGGGCCAAATGACCCAACGGGTTGAGGTTTTAACTTAAGCACGGTTCATACGAAAGAATTTGGCAGATTACATAAACGGATCAACCCATTTTGGCTATATATATATATATATATATATATATATATATATATATATATATATATATATATATATATATATATATATAAATTTATGCATTATAAAATGAAAAGATAAATTATAGATCATAAGAAAATAGACATGTAAATATATATATTTAATTAAATATGTGGGCTACAGTTATAGGCCAAATCGGGTCGGGCCACCACTATATGAACGGGGCTAGCCCGGTTTGGTGAACAATATAAGCCGCCCAGGTTCGTCCCACTGGGTCCATCCTATTTAGCCACCTCTAGGGTCGTCCCATGACGTAGCTACAGTGATCGACAAGGAAAAACGTAGTGTCGCTTGAATGAACAAGGGTTAATCAGATACATGCCACCACTAAGTTGCGACTTCACTGTTATTATAAAGTCTAAAACCACCCCGTACCATTAAAAGTTGTAACTCTTATATATATGTCGTTACAAAGAATTTTGGACTAGATTTCCCATACCTTTTCTTCTTCGTACTCCCTAGCTTCTGTCTTTCCTTTCTCCTCCTTCCCATGGCCACCATCGACCACCACCGACGAGCTTCAGCCGTCAACCACCAACAAGCTCCCTCTCCCTCCCTCGTGTTCTCTCTCTCTCTTTGCAAGATCCTTCCTCGGCGGCAACTCCGAGCAAAGGCAGTAGAAGCGACCAGCTGTAGTAGCGAGTAGAGGCGGTGGCGGTGACTTCGAACAAAGGTGGTGGGAGCGACCGGCTGCAATAGCGAGCAAAGGTGGCGGTGGCGAGCAGCGAGCGGAGGCAACGCCGAGCAGCAAGTAGAGGCGGCGTCAGTAAGCGGCAACAGTGGGAGCTAGTAGTGAGTTGAGGCGGCGTCCGCACTCCACAAGCGATGACGACGGCAAGCAAAGAACGGTGGCAACGAGCAACGAGCGAAGGTGCTAGTAGTAGAGAGCGGCGACGACAGCATCAACGAGCAGAGGCGGCTAGCGGCTAGCGGCAAGGCGTGGCAAAGTGACCTTCGAGGAAGGACGAAGACGGCCTAGGAATGGGCGTTGACGGCTTGGGAGAGGCATCGTGGAGGGTTGCCATGGAGAGGAAGGGAGAGGGATGGGCACCATAAAGGGCCGTCGCCGCTGGAGTTGGAGAGAGTGATGAGGAGAAGAAGATGACTACATGAAGAAGATATCAAGGGTGGTTTGGTCTTAAAATGTCCTCACATATTCTTAATGGCATATGTATGAATCTTGGCACTTTATAATGGTATGGGAGCAATTTTAGATTTTATAATGGTATATTTGTGAAATGACAACTTAATAGTGGTATGTATCTCCCAATAAACAAAGTATCAAACAAATGGAATACCACAGGGGTTAATTAGAGACAAAAACAAACAAATTGCATTACCAATTGAATCCACCAGCAGCAGCAAATGGAAGGAAGAGGGAGAGATGGCGTGGCAACACGAGGAGTGGACTCGAGTGGGATTGAATCTAAGGCCCTGTTCTCGGTAGTTTATCTTATCTGACTTATTTGTCTTATTTGACTTTTCTTCTAACTTTGAAACCTTCCCGAGGTAGCCTCGAGAGTCGGATACGCTTCATTCGACTTGTGTTTTAAAGGTTTTAGACAAGTCTTTGAGATAGAAAAAAGGGATTTGAAAAAACAAATCTTTTTTTTTATTTTAAACGAAAATAAGCCCTAACCCCAAATAAGACAAATAAGGCCTTATAAGGTGACAAGAACAGGGCCTAAGGCGCAAACATCTCTAAATAAATGTTAAAATCGAGAAAAACATCTTACGTCCAACATTGCTCTTATGGGAATAAAACACCTTTAAATAACTGTTGAAATATTTTTCATAAATATTTAAAACATTGTTTAAAAAATAAACATTGTTTAAAAAAATTTTCAAATGTTATTGAAAAATGTTTCAGCGGTACTTCAATAATGTTTCAGTGTCAAATGAGGGTCGGACCACTTCTTCGGTGAATCTTTGCCAGAGCCGCGTTGCTGTCGACCGAGGAAAAGGGCGGGGAAGCCACTAGAGAGGAGGAGAGTGACGTGAGGCCTAGCTTAGCTCCCACTCTTGTTGTCGGGGTGTTGTGGAGCATTATTAATTTGTGTCGATAAGTTATTGAGTTTTGTTCCGACAGTTCACTGCTTTTGTTGCAACGAACGTCTGATTTTTTACTTTTCATCGAATGTCTGATTTGTAGCAGCTACAATTTGGTTTTCTTTAATTTCTTATAAGGAGTTGAGAGTTTTTAATGAAGTTGGAAAGCAGTTAAATCCTTGCAAAGGGTGATTATTGGAAATAAATGCATATAAATATAGAAATAATTTAGGACATGCCACTTTCAAAGATGTACAATCCATAATATGTTACTCCTTGTGTCACTTACATGTAGGAAATAGATGCAAATAAATATAGAAATAATTCAGGACATGCCACTCCAAAGACGTGCATTCCATAATATCTCACTCCTTGTGTCACTTACATGTGGGTCCAGGGCCCACATGTCAGTGACACATGAGTGACATATTATGTATTGCATATATTTGAGAGTGGCATATGATGAAATCTCTCATAAATATAGATAACTGCAGGGCTGTTGTATAAAAACCATATTTAAACATATAGCTATAATGCATGTATAATCAATCACCTCCATGTTTTTATTCGGAGAGAATTCCTTATTTGCCACTAAGACTTATGTGCTGTTCTTGTTAGCTTATAAGTCCTTATTTGTCTTATTTATCTTATTTAGGGTTAGGACTTATTTTCGTTTAAAATAAAAATAATTTATTTTTTGAATCCTTTTTTTCTATCTCAAAGACTTGTCTAAAATATTTAAAACAAAAGTCGAACGAAGCGGATCCGACTCTTGAGTCTACCTCGAAAAGCTCTTAAAGTTAGAAGAAAAGTCAAATAAGACAAATAAATCAGATAAGATAAGCTGACGAGAACAGAGTCTTAGGTCTGCTCTTTTCAGCTTATCTTCTTATCTTACGTACTTATCTCCAAATCGAAAAGTCAAACACTTTATTTTGCAGTTCTTTTTTTTCTATCTCGAAACCATATCTCAGAGCTCTTAGAAACAAGTCAAACAAAGCGGACCGTCCTTTCCAAACTATCTCGGAAAGCTCTCGAAATTCAGCTTATAAGCAAATAAAAAGATAAACAAATAAGATAAGCTAAAGAGGACAGCCCCTAGGTGATTCCATGATCTGTCATCAAGATTTTTCAATATCATGATTTGTCATTGTCTCTCAAATTTCTTCCCCTCAATGCCACTGCCGTTAGCTCTCTTGGATTCAACCGTTAGAAAACTTGCTAATGCCCAAAATACCCCTTTCATAATTTCTGGATTGAAAACTTTAAAACATTGAAACTCCAAATTGAGTGATTCAAATGTCTGAATTTATGTAAAATCATATTTCTAGTGGCTATTCAAATTTCATAATTTTCTGAATTTTCTATTTTTTATCTTACTTTAATGAGACATGATACGTACCATTAATTTTAAAACAAAATTTACATCCTAAATTTTAAAATTTAGTACGCATAATTTCCTGAATCTATAGAAATTTTTCTCTTAATTTTATGATTTTATTTATTTTTATTCTATTTTTGTAACGTATTAAAAAGGCTTTTTATGCAACTCCGTCATAATTTGACCGCTCAACGATGACATTGAGGGAAAGAAGCATAGAATCAACTAAGGCAGTGTTCTTTTCAGCTTATAAGCTTCGTTTGCTTATAAGTTGGAAATTTGTAGCAGCTCGATAAGGGCATCCGAGGGATCAAAAAATTATAGAAAAAATGGTTTTGAGAGCTTTGAGAAGAAATAGTAAGACCTACAAAAATTGGCTACCAAACGTCAAAGCGTTTGACTTATACGAAAATAACAAATTTCTAGCTTATAAGCAAACGTAACTTATAAGCTGAAAAGAACACTGCATAAGTATAGATGGCAAATAAGGATTTTTCTCTTTTGTTTGTAATGGCTTTGCTAACCTGGGTATTGGGTATTTGGGTGGAGACTGGGGAGGGGATTTGCGGAAAGGAGTTTATAGGCAACAATCCGTGGAGCAGAGGGAGGAGAGGAGGAGAATATCAAGCCAATCTAACGGCTAATAACGCAAAAGGCAATTGATATTTCGAGGATAAATATATGCGGCTGTTGCGCATGGTCTATGTGATAATGCACTGACTTATGTGCCCCACTTCCAGTGTAGCCACATTTAAACTCATTTCGTATGCAATATGGTGCACACCTTTTTTCTTTCGTATGCTCTCGGGTAATTCATAACAGAAAATTTTGTTTTTGCAATTGAATAGTCGTGCAATTTTGGTTATGACACTATAAAAATAGACATGTTATTTTTGCCACTAGTTTTTTTCGGTCTATTTAATTTCTGCCACTACCGTGAGTTAAAAACCTTTGACCGTCACATGAGGCTAATGACTTTGGTGGAATGATACTTATACCCTTGTTTCGAATGGTAAAAAATAAAGACAAAAATTTGTATGTAGCTTAGAAAAAATATGAGAAGGCTTTCTAAAAATTCAAAAAACTTAGGAGAATCTAAATATGGAAAGAACATGGTTTTGAGTAACCGATTTTTTTGAAAATTCTATTAGTAGATTTATTTTATATTAAATAAAATAGTTACTCAAAACCATGATTTTATTTAATATTTAGATTCTCCTCATTTTTCTGAATTTTTAGAAATTTGTCTCGTATTTTTTCTAAGCTACATACAAATTTTGAATTTATTACTTACCATTCAAGCAAAGGGCATAAGTGTAATTTCATCCGGGATGTTAGCCCCACGTGAAGGTCAAAAGCCTTTAGGACTCACACCGTAGTGGCAAAAATGACATGGGCATGTCAACCCTGCATTAAACGAGTAATAAAATATAGCGCACCTCACTTATAAAATTGACACTGGCACGGTTGCCCCAAATCTTAGGCTAGAACTAAGAGTGCGTTTGGTTTGAGAATAAGGGTGGATGGAACCACCCCATCCATGTATTTTTGGGATGAGACCATCCGAGCAGCCTGTTTGATTGGGTGGGATGGGATGAGCCTGTTTTTTGTTTGGTAGGCTGGATGAGTGAGAAAATACACCAGATCTAGAGTGAGGAGAAATTGGATGGCTGCGTACGTGACTTTTTTGCGTGCTCCTCCATCCAGAATTTAAGAAAAATATTCCTGTGCTAGGATGATTCCATCCACCTTTATCCCAAACCAAACAGATAAAAAAAACTGGATGGAATGGTCCATTCACTCTACCAAACTGATCCTAAATGATGGTTCGACTGACTTTGCCAATGTACTGGAGGCATGGATTTCAAGGAAAACTCTGAATCAAGCGAATAAACAATCGTTGGGACTATTCTGGTCTGGTTGATAAACAACGGGTGCAATCTCAGAGCGGTCATTTTTTGGTAATGGAAACATAGCACATGACCGCGGTCTCGAGCTGTTCCCAATCCTTCCTCGATTGCATTAAACAATATTTAACTATGAGCCTATTATTGATAGATTATTTACTTAAATTATTTTATTATCTTTCTATAATACTTTTTTATTACCGAGTATAAGTAAATACAGCTCTTCACTTCTGCAGTTTATTCGTCGGCCCAGAAGTTTAACCAGCAGCTAGCTTGAACTAGTAGACTATTACATATCAGATGATTCTTTGGCGTCGAAGAGCATCCAGATCTCGTTGACCCTGCCGGTGAACTCGAACGGCGAGTTGTACTGCGCCACCGTGTAGGTGGACGCCGGGTCGGCGCTGCGGGCCTCGGACACGGCGGCGGCCCACCTGGTGCCCTGCAGGCTGGCGTCGAGCAGCGCGGCCTGGACGCCGACGTCGGAGTCGGCCACAAAGCCGGCGAAGCGGCGCACCGCGGCGTACCTGGCCCCGGCCCACCTCTGCAGGTGCAGGCCCTCGGCCGGCGGCGGGTCCGGCTGGTTCTTCGCCGGCACGTAGAAGCTGACGACGAAGGAGGAGGCGCAGAAGGGTCCGTCGCTGGGCGACACCTGCGTCAGCACCGGCGCCGTCATCTCGATCGTCGCGTTGTACGCGTTCTTGCCCTGGATGTAGTCGAAAAGCCTGGCCCATTAACAACAACGAGTGTCCAGCTATGGTTAGCCCGGCCCATCTAATCTCTCTTTCTGAGCCCATTTGTCCCAATCTACTGCACGGTGAGCTGAACAGAGCAAGGTGAAGCTTACCGGAGGAAGCCGGTGCGGGTGGCGGCGTGGAAGGAGATGTCCTCGATGGGCGCGGTGGACATCCACACCGCGTCCTTGTACCGCCGGATCTCGAACCCGTTGGCGCCGTCCACCACCTCGTACGCCGGGCACTCGATGCGCTCGCACGTCGGCGGCACGGCCGCGGCGGAGCCCGAGACGACGGCGAGCAGGACCGCGCCGGCGAGCAGGAGGAGCGGGCCGCTCCGCCGCGCCATGCCTCTTTCGCTCGCGGTGGCAAAGCGGACGGGTGTGGAGTTGGGATCGTGGGGGCTCGGACGCGTGCGGCTGGGAATGGATTGGGTCGGGGTGGGGTGGGATAAATAGTTTCGCGCTGCGTGGCTCAGGATGGTTGCGGCGCGGGCGCTTCCACGTCGCTGCCATTCGAGCACTTGGCCATCCTCGTTCGAGTCGGAGGATGGAGACCGAGGACGAGGAGTGGGAGGGAAGTAAGCAGACGCACCTAGAAAGTGGAAGCGTTTGTTTGGCTGTTTTTGTCTTTTTGAGATTTTTCACTCAATTCTTGTATTAGTAGTTTTATGGGCTGTTTGGTTCAAAAGGGATTATCCGATTCTAGCTCCGAACCTAATTTACTTGTTTGGTTTGAGTAATGGAATGGGTTATTCCATCACCACTTTGTCAATCACAAACATAAGACTAGTATAAATTAAGGGAGGTTGTTATTCCATCAAATTTGATGGGATCATGTTATAATGGCTAATTCATCTAGCATGAGATGGTTTCTCAAACCAAACACCTTATTAGTTTCTTGTTCTCCTCAGCTTAAATTTATATTATAATCTACAACTAAAAAATTATTCTTTTTATAGATCAAAACACTTTCATGTTTTATAACCTTTTTAAAAAAGATTTTTTTTTTGCAAACTCCCAAAATCAGTTTTAATTAATTTTTCAATCTTGGTAAGAACCATAACGAAAGTCCACAACTTTTCTGAAATATGTATTTGGTTACAATTTTTTGCTTGGTTTGTCACTCAAGAAGGAATCCTAATTGCATTCAAATTGGCATCTATCTATCCTATTTTTCGTTCCCTATATGCAATTCTCTCCCTATTAGGGCATGTACAAAGCCATTTAATAGGGCGTCTCTTAGCGATGAGGTGGACATGTTTCGCTGATGTGGCAGGGGGGAAAAGTGAAAAAAATGCTAGAGTCCACTCTTGGTAAAGAGACGACTCTTCACAAGCTCCTAGGCAGAATTAGAGAGGAGCAGCATTAAATATCCACCTCATCGCTAAAAGACGTCCTATTAAATGGTTTTGTATATGCCTTTACATACTTGTCTTTTTTACTTAAAAAAATATGCTAAGTGATACTATTGTCTCTCCATTGTACATGCTCTTACTGTTCAGCTGTCTGTGTCTTTTTCGAAACTGGGCAATTCATTGCTATAACCATATATTAGAAAGAAGTGCGTTAAATACAAGAGCACGAAGCTCAGAAAACGAAAAATAAACGACCTACAACGCGAAGCCTAGTGCGCACTGCAGCAGGCTCTCCCCCCCCCCCAAAAAAAAACTCTTCTTACCGAAACACAACTCAACTCTTCTATTATTTGATTCAACACAGTTTGATGGAAGTTGCAATTATGCTGAGAGATGCTCTCGTTTCTTTCCTTTCAAATAAACCAAGTCGTGGTTAGTATGACTCCATCAGCCTCGTTGAGTTGTTTCCTGCTCATCAGCTCCCTGTATCAAAATCATCTTCAGCAGTATTTCCTATCTCATTCTCTACATTCTCTCCCCTAAACTCTATATACACTATTACATCCATCTCTATCACTATTTAACCCTGTATATCAAAAACATCTCCAGCAGAAATCCCTAAAACTCGTTCTCTGTATGCAGGGAAAATAGGAGCTGTTGCATGCTATGCGGAGAGTCAGCAACTTATTGGTGTGCCTTGTTCCTTCGCGAATCAGGTTTGGAAAAAGATCTTTCTCGGTGTGGTTTCAGAAAACAACTCATATGTTTACTTTGTTCCTTTGCGAAGGAGGTTTGGAGAAGGATCATTCAGTGACTTCAGAAAAATGATGGCTGCCTCATGACAACGATGGGGATATACGTGGGACGACGGTGGCAAGCCATTCGCAAACTGATTTCTCCTCACGGTTGAAGAGAGAGATATGAACTCCTAATTTACTCACACTGGCACGCCTAGAGAGAGAGAAACAGAAGAATTGTATAGAACTATCGATTGGGGAGCGATAGCTAGTTAGCTTAGCACTAGCCTTGGTTGCTCGATTTGTTATAGTTCCATTTCACTCCTGTTCTTATACGTAATGTTCTTGTAACTCTTCTCTCCTGATGGAACCGGCAGCGAGCGGCTAAAAAAATATTTGGTTAGAGTCTTATAAAAAAGTTGTACATTCCCTGAATCCTCTGTGGCCATCAAAGAATTCAGAAAACAAATTCCGCATTGTTCATGCCACATGACTTTGGGCCAAGAGCGCAATAATTCTCTTCTTATCTTGCTGAAGAAAGAGCGGCCATTTTGCCGTAGCTTTCACTCTTTCAGACGCCCGAAATATTTCCACTGCGATATAAAATAACGTATGGACTAGGCATCCCTTGGTAGATGGTGACTCCGGTGTCATTACAAAATCTTGCGTGCTTGATCCGAATTGAAATGCAATTAAACCTATCGAAACCCACCGCCTGATCGTCCTCTGTTGAGTCTGTAGATTTCTCGTGTTCACGTGGAACAAAAAGACATGTTTCATGTTGTCTTCTTCAGCCATAGCCTGTCCGTATCGACGATTTGACAGCTATGAGATCTGGAGGTTGTGATGCGGTCATCTACTCCTCGTGAGATTACCGCGAAAGGTTCACGCGAATCGGTTCCCGTTTGATATGTAGAAGACCAAGTAAAATTACGCGAAATGGAGAGTATACAGCCTCGGTAAAACACCGGAGCAGAGCAATACAAGAGCCGTTATTTAGAACAGTAGCAGTGAAGCACGTAGTTAAGCTAGCCTTTAGCCTCCTCACTTATTGGCCTTACCGTTCACGGCAGCCGCCTCCTTGCCGCCGTTGGCTGCGGCGGCGGCGGAGGTCTTGGCCTTGCCGTTGGAGGAGGCGGTGGCATCGTCTTTGCCGAAGGCGGAGGCGGGGTAGGTCCTGCCGAGGCCGGTGGGGGTCTTGAAGGTGATCTTGGAGTGATCGTCCTTCTCGAGGAACATGTCGGAGAGGGAGACCCAGATGAGGAGCTCCTTGGTCTTGACCCCGGTCATGCGCTTCATCCGGCGGTCCTCGACGAAGGCGGTGACCTCGGTGGCGTACGAGACCTGCCTCCCGATCTGTTTGAACGTGTGCGTGATGGCCTTCTTCTGGCGTAGCCACACGAAGCCGGTGGCGCGGTTGTACCCAACCTCCTCCATCTCCGCCAGCGGCAGCAGGCCCAGCGGCAGGTGCGTCTCCGCCAGCAGCTCCACCGACTTCTCCGCGCACAGCGCCGTGCCGCGGTACACTTCCGCCCCCTCCCCGTGCGCCTCGATCGCCTGCGACCCCATCACGGCACCGCCGCCGGCACGCGTCGGTTTTCTCGCGGATTTGCTCTGGGAGAAGGCAATGGCAATGGCGGTCGATGCGGTGGCAGTGGTGGGATCGGGAGGTGTGGGAGGAGCAAGATTTATAGGGGGAGGATTAGGGATTGGATTGGTGGCGTTGGGAGATTCATGATGGAGTCTGGGTCGGGGAGGAAGAGGACAGTTGGGAGGCTTGGAGCAGTGGATTTAAGGCGATGGGTTCATTTATGAGGCGGCGACCAGGTCGGGCACGGTGGGCCCAGCCGGGCTGCGATGGCTGGTGCGGTGCGGGTTGGGTTTGGGCTTCGCGGCTGCTGGCGATGGGGGCCTGGGTGGTTTGGGTTGGGTCGTTACTTGTTCGTGCGTGATGACTAGAGTCGTGCAGGTTGCAGTCGTGCTTAGGGCTTGTTTGGGTACTTGGGGAATCTCACCGGTGACAAAAATCCACAAGGGGGATTTTTGTGCCATCTCAAATCCACGGTGTTCCATTCCCTATCCTTCCCCTTCCCCCTTTCTTCCAAACCTCCACGCAGTGCTGAAACAACACTGCAGTGCACAACTTGGTCAGTCGAGGTGGCAGATGGGGAGCAGAATAGGCGGATGGCGATCTGGTCGACGGGCGGTAGCAGAATAATGCTTGTTGATGGGGAATAGGGGAGGTGGCATGTAGCTCCTTGAGCCCTTGCTCCATCGCAATTCTTTGTCGGCGAGTGGGCGCTGATCGATGCGACGCGAAAGACAGCGAGTTCGCGACGTTGTCGGCGAGCCCGAAACTCCGGCAGACGGCGAGGCAGAAGAAGAGCCGAGCGTGAAATTTGGCGGCGTGCTGAGGATCTTGTGGCGCCACGATGCCGCCATCGACGAAAGCAAAGATGTCGTCCTCTGGCGCTTGGTGATGTACTCAAGAACACCACCTTGTTGTTGCCGCCGCCGCCACCGATGCAAACTTCCCGCCCCATGCTGCCGTTCGGGAGCGAGCCGTGGGTGCGTCTTGGTAGTTAGTGGTGGTAGGTGTGGGACACCACGGAAGAAGAGGAGGTGGAGGTGGGCGGAGGTGGCCTTGAGGGCTAGAGCGGAGATAGGGCGGAGGCGGAGGCGGAGCCGGAGGCTGGAGGACGGCGAGGTGGTGGCAGGTTCCTCGAGTCGGAGGCGTCATGAGTGAGGCGAACTCATGAAGCAAGGAGGAAAATCCATGAGGCTAGAGGCGGAGGATTTCCCGGGATTCTTGCGAAGGGCCAAAATTCCGCGGTCCATGCGCTTCCAAACGCGGCGCGAATTGGCCCGGTTGAGTTCTCCCGCGCGGCACTCCACCATTGGGATCGGGCTGGGATCCCGGCGGAGATAGGAGTTTCCAAACGAGCCCTTAGTGTTTAATCCATGCCGGTTTCCAGCGTATTCAATCCGCGGATGTACCGGACCAATTCTCCTTCCCCATTCCCTCGCTACAGCACAAAGAGTAGTCAGGCAAGGCGACTGCGACTTCGAGATGGAGCCGGCGATTTCGGCCGATCTTGCATCTCCACCGTCTTCTCTGGCTTCGGCGGCGGTGAGGGGTTGGCTGGAGGCCTTCGGGCTCTGTACAGGGTACTCTTTTTGCTTAGCCTAGGTTTAGATCTTGAGTTCTAGAGTTGAGGTCGTCGTCTGGTCACCGACTCCAGCAGCTTCGAGTCTATGTATTAGCCAATAAGAGACCTCTCCGGGTCAGTGGCGGCACGGATAAGGAGGGGGAAGAGCCCGCGGTGCGGAATATGCTCCGGGCGGTGGTGATATCGCACGGCTTAGATCTTGTTGTTGGTGGGCTATTTGGGTGAAGGAGTTGAAATGGGCAAGATTTGGGTTGTGTACAGGCGGTTTCTAGGTTGACAACCTCGGTGTCGATGACGACGGTGTTCGGCGGTGGCTGTTCGGTTTCGTCATCCTCGTTTATGGCCGTGACAGGTCTGGGTGCGTAATGATTTCTCTTGATGTTGATCTTTGCTTCCGTCTCCATTTGGGATTGAGCATCGATACTGATCGTGGAGACCTTTGGCATCGACGGCGACGGTGACTGGACTGAAGCTCAATGCACCGGTTGTTTTACAGTTAGGTCCTCTAAGGATTTGTTGTTGATTTCGGTGTTAGCCATGAGCCTCTCTGTAAAAGATTGTGCAATACAAATGAATCTTTATCCCTTTCTAAAAAAAATTCGTGGATGTGGATTGCCACTGAAATAGCACACCAGATTTAGAGTTTGTTGATGGGGTGTCTCTTTCAGAACACAGGAATCAATTGGCATTTGGGATCCAAGATCTTACTTCGATGTGTTGTTTCGGTCTTAATCTAGCCTATAGGTTGTAGCAGTTATATATAGTGATTGTATCCAAAATAAAAGCAGTTATGCGCGAAGAGAGAAATTACTCTACAAGGCACAAGCTACATGGACATACAACGGGTTTTTGAAGCGGCATGCCAACATGCAACTATGCAAGTGAGTGTGAAATACAACCGGCAAAGACAAGCGCTGCAATAGTGATTGTGTCGGTTTGCCTTCAAATCTTGGACTAAATTAGGCTGTGTTTTGATCTTCAAATCCTTACTTATGCCTCTCTCTACGCTCCCCTTTGGTGGTCAGGTGTGAGGCCTGTCCTTTGCCACCACTTGATCTGCACTAGTCCCTGGATGAGTACACTAGTGCACACCATTTATATAGCCGGACCATTTCATACAAGTGGAAGACTTATATTACATTAAATATCTGCATTAAGCCCAAAGGCTATTAAATATTACAACATGGCATATTGGTCCAAAATAGTCCAAGAACAACAAAAGATCAGATTGCGATAAAAGATCCATAAGAGTCTCTTGCCGGCTATGCCTAAGCAATCGACTGGAGAGACGCCATAAGCTTCGACTTGATCGTCAGCGAACTCCTGAGCACCGTCTTCATTGCTGGCGTAGTGGTCTTGCTCATACTGAATATCTAAAAGAGTATATGTATGCGAGGTCAGTGTCATATAAACACTGGCGAGTTAACTTCCAACCATATGCATTTAGTGATATAGATTCCAAAGGAAAGGTTGGAGTTTGTTTGTTTGCAGAAAGCCAATTTTATGAATCAACACCTATGACTTAGCGGTTTTTAACAAAGTTCTACTTACAATGTGTTATTTCAGAGTCTAAGTTCCACACCATAATCCATCCCATCCCATGGCAATTTCCATGCACTCTGCCAAACGTTCTCCTTGCTCCCGCCATCATTTTCCAGGTGCAGCACACCAGGTGTGGGATTACACTAGCCCACGAGAGCCCGAGTCTAAAGTTGGGTTGCCAGCCTACCCTAGGGGTCGCAACTCAAGTGGGTGCAATCCAAATCACCCGCAGGTGACGACGTCCTCCGCCTTTACCTCAAGTATAGTGGCATTCAGGGTACGTCCACTCTCAGAGCCTCGGATCGTACTACCCCTGAACCCTACTCATACTTGCACTACCGCGCGATGGTCGGCACGTTGTAGTGTTAGGAACTATCCCCCGCAGGCGGATAGTCAGTGACTTCCCACTGTGCATCCCCGATGCACCCGTCTGGGAGAACTCGTCTCGACCCTAGCCTGTTCACTTAGCGCCACTCGGGGTACGTCCACTCTCAGAGCCTCGGATTGTACTACCTTCGAGCCCTGCTCACACTTCCTTCTCCGCTATCGTTCTTCCATGTGCTCTGCACACGTTGTGACGGAACCCCCTAGGCAGCGCTAGGCAGTATGCGTGTTCCATCCGCACTCCTCTCAGCACCATGTTTGAACAGATGGCCCTCATCACACTAAGTAGCCCAGCTACTTCACACCCTTACCCAATGCCGGACCCAGTCCTCATTGAAACATACCAAATCCAATCCTTACACACACACACACACACTGGCATGCCAGGCCCAGATTCCAGTTATCCATGTTATTGTAAAATCATGTCCGGTGAATATCGGTTCACCGTTCCGAGGCAAAACTAAGCCTAAAAATAATTATTAGACCTGAGCAATGTCTAAGCAAGATTTTAACCAGACTTAGGAGTCTAACCAGTTTTAAATCATAGACTTAAGAGTCTATTAACTGTTTTGTTCCTAAACCAGGGTAATTCAAGGATTGATTGTCAAGGCGATCAGGTTGTGATTCAACTAAACAATGATCATCAATACAATCATTAGGGGTATCGACAGTTCAACAGAGCAAGCATGATATATCATGAATTTAACAAAGTAGGTACTCAGAATTTGAAAAGCATGCAATTAATACTTTAAAAGAAAATAATTTAATTAAAAAATAGGATCAATGTGATTAAATGAATGTTAGCTCGCACTAGGGAAAGCTGACTCTCCCTAGTAAGAGTAATTAAACACCCTTTAGGGTAGATGTTAACTCGTCTTGGATCTTGCGTATCCAAAACCTGAGTCTTGATCTTCGGGCTGCTCCGCGTGATCCTCGGAATCTATCGCGAAGAGGCAAGTAATACAAATAAACACCAAAATATGCTGGAAAGATGATGTATGAAATGCAAATGTGACAAGGGTCGCGGCTATCTGGGCGTCGCTTCTTGCTACTGAGATTCCTAAATAAGTTTCTCTACTTATCGAGGAAGTTCTATGAGCTACTAATGTACAATAATTCATAAAAAGATAACGGTGGTGTGAACGTTATGAAGATGATATGCGATGATGCATAATGCAAAATGTAAAATGCTACCCATAGTAATTTACCCAAAGATTAGCAAAATAGTTGTATATGGAAAATAATTTTGTTTGAAGTATTTCCTTCAAAATAATAACTTGCTGTTACTATGGTCCGATTAGTTCAATTTTGTTTAAAAGTGAAAGATTATTTCCTAAGAGAGGTTTTACATTACTCTAATTAGGTAATTATGTATAATTACCAAGCTAAACCAAGATTCAATATTTTAATAATTTCTTTAATGGTTAGTAGTGTATCTATAAAATTTTAGGAATTTAAATGAGTTCATTTAATATTTAAAATAATTCAGGTTCAGTTACTGCATTATAATTCCTTAGGGAAATTAGTTTAAAAACTTTAACGATTTATCCAGGGAGTGATAATAATGCAAAAATTGAAAAATAAATTTAATTAAATTCTAATCTAAGTCTATGCTACTCTGGAAGTTTTTCATGATTTTAGGAGTTCACTACTTAATTTATCTAAATGGAAATGCTATTTATAAAATACCCTAAAAGGAGTTTCTTGAATTAAGTAGAGGGTTAAAAATGAGTTACTGTTCTTAACTATTTTTACTAAAGCCATAATGTCTTCTAGTATTTAACATAATTTTTCTAGAATTTTTGGAGTTGTAAATCTATTTTTAATAATTTGATTTTGTTTACTGCTATTAAGTAAATTGTTAAAGGACTAGAAAAATCTCCATGAACAGTACTGGGCCAGCCCAGGGCGCAGCCCTCGTGAGAGCCAGGCCGAACACGGCTTTCCTAATTCCGCAAAGAGTCAATGGAAGGCGTAAAACGTGGTTTACGCTTTGATTAATTTACAGCCGAGACCATGACCCCACGGGTCATTGACTCATAAGGCTTAAAGGGACGGGGTCCTACCTGTAAATGTCTCACGCCCAGGCCTCCTTTCTTCTTCGCTGGGCACAGGACAAAACGTGAGGTGCCATGGTAGGCTCGGGAGCTTGGCAACGCCGGTGAACGGGCGCACAGAGGTGAGGTCGACGGGCAGCGTTCGCATCCCTACGCCGACCCGCACCCATGGGCGCCGACGGCGCGCCGAAGAGGGCAGCCATGCGGCGGGTTCCCACAGCGACCGGCGATGGCGAACATGGGGGCGACGAGCTACGACAAAAACGGCCTAATGCAAGGGTCCTAGGCATCTAAAGGGCGCTAAGAAGGTACCTTCGGCCGTGATTGTGGCAGGGACGAGCCGGAGGTGGCCGGCGACGAGCAGGGCGACCGCAACCGGGTAGGGAGCATGGGGACGGAGCATACCGGTGGTCAGCGTGCGAAAATACGAAGTGAAGAAGGTTAGAGACATCCAGGGGATGCTCCATGCTCAAGGAATCGAAGGAATTCTTACCGGAGTGGCTATGATTCGAAAGGGGGTACTTTGGCCCGGCGGGGAGGATTTCACCGATTTCGCGGGCTCCAGGGCGCCTTGGCTCAATTGCTCTGGGGACGTTGGCGAGAAGGATATGGGGGAAGATATGGCTGCGAATTGGTGGCTTGGAATGCACCGTGGTGGATGAATTGAAGTGCCGAAGGCGGGCGGCTGAAGCAAAACAGGGGAGAAGAGAGGGCGGCTTGAGGAGGGGAGGTAGAAGGGGTAGGAATAGGACGGCGTAATAAGACGCTTGTGGAGACGAGCGATGGTGTAGAGGCGGCTGCACTGTGGAGGAGCCGACACGCGGTGGACCATGAGCTTCGAAGTCGGCGTGGCTTAAGCAAAGACCTGACGACGGCTTGGCTTATGCTGGAGGAAGCGGCCATGCGTGGTGTCGCCAGAGGCGGCGACCACGGGCAGCTCGGCCAGAGCAAGAGCGCCAGCACGCTAGAAGGAGCGGCACTCCTTTGCCCGGTGGGCAAGAACAGGGGAGGAAGAGAGAGAGTGAGGCGCGGGGTGAGAGTGTGAGAGAGAGGGAGAGTGAGAGAGAGACTGACAGTGGAGGGCCCACAGGAACAATGTTCAAGTTGACTGGTCAATGGCAGAGGTAAAAAAGGATTTTCAGAAAATAAATTGGCTAAGAGTGTGCAAGAATTGGCATTCTAGGTTTGAAATTCAAATCAAGCTAAATTTGAATCAATTGGGTATAGGTTTTCTATATTTAATTAAGGAATGTTCAAAATTTATATTAATGAATGTAGGGAGTCTTAATTGATTCTAATTGGATTTAAAATATCCACTAACTAGTGTTTGTAAATTTTTTAGCAATTATTATAAAAATTGAGTTTTCCTGACCATTGAGTTACACAGGGTCTATTTGAATTTATCATGGATCCAAGTCAGCTTGATTTTGGAAAAATTATCCTAAATTAGTATGAAAATTTGGATTATCAAGGCAATTTTGATTTAAGTTATTTGGGAATTTTGATTTGCAAATCATAGAAAGTCCAAAAATTCAGTTAATAATAGATATTACAAAAGTTTTTGAAAATTTCCATATTTGGGCTATTACATCAGGCCCATCACCGTAGCCTTCCCCGCCCTAACCATCACCACCACACAGAAGGGTGAGTAGGGCTACGGGAGTCATGATGACGGTCACGGTGTGGCAACACTGTGTGGCGATGTGGTCGTCTACTTTGACGGTGCGGTGGTCGAGGACAGGAGGGTTCTAAGCTTCACCAATGGATAGGAGGGAGGAGAGAAAAAAAGACAACCTTTTTTAGAGAAGGAAGAGAGGGGACTGGTTGGCAAACTTAGAAGAAAGGAAGACCCTTTGTTCTAAAATATGCTAAGAGAGAAGAGAAATAGGTGTACGGGTATGTCCGCAAATCCTTACGCCTGTGGAAAACCCACATTCCATTCTTTTAAGCTAGCGATGTTCATGTCAAAGTCTTATATTCCACGAAGAAGCTGTAGATTTACAACTCTGTAGCGCCCAAACGCCCTGAAAACCACATTGATTAGACGTGTGACACTAAGGGTGCGTTTGGTTGAGGAGCCAACTGAAATAGAGCTACTCCATTCTAGGTCTCAGGATGTTTGGTTAGAATGGAGCCACTCCGTTCCAGGCCGCAGAGTGTTTGGTTGTGATTCTTATAGAGTGGAGCCACTCTCTATATGGAATATTCTCTATAAATGCAGAACCAATCCATTCCTATTTTTTGGCCGAACGGATCCGTTCCACTCTTAGAATCAGAAATGGAATGACTCCGCTCTACTCCCTCTCCAACCAAACGCAGCCTAACAGACCTCTCTCACTCTCAGCAGCATATGCATGGGGCGAGTGGCTGTCCATAATTCTAGCTCCGGTGATCATCTACCACTAGCTAGTACAACAACTGTGGCTGTCACTCACTGCCTCGAATGGACTCGACCGTTCCACGACTAACCACATGATTTCAATGTGCGAATCCTGCAACCGGTGACGATGCTACCGGCACGGTGGCATGTACGCTTGCAAAGTAAGAGGACACGGATTCCGAGGGCACACCAATAGATCCAGCCGCGTTCCACCATCAACAGTTGAACACGCGCGCGCCCCACGCGTGACACATGCGTTTCCATCTCGATTCCATGTAGATCTGCTCTGTGTCTTCCTCGAGGCCAGACACCGCGCTCGACCCCGAGTATGGCTAGCTGCATGCATGAATGGCACTGTTTTCATCTTATTTTGTTAGGTCGATTCGTCCCCTTTTTTTCCTACAGATTATAATTTACAGGCCTTCTTACAAGTAGTAACAGGTCACATTTTTTTGCCTAACAGTTTTGTTAACCATATTTTAGACAATTTTTTGGTAAATGTATGAATCGATAATATGAGGGCTATATGGCTAAAAAAAATTAAAAGAAGATAAAATAAGAATGGCGGCGGTCAGGAAAAGGAGGAGGGGCAGCAACGACCCTCTGTTGGCCAAGAGGAGGAGGCGACGGCAAAGAAGACTATTAGGAGGAGGGAGGCAATAGGGAAAGACCAAGCCCCAAGGATGGAATCGGAGGAAAGACTGAGGAGGAGGAGAGAGATGTCTCGATTTGGGGATGGACAGCGTGAC
Organism: Olyra latifolia; assembly: GCA_036346145.1. Classification (NCBI taxonomy): domain Eukaryota; kingdom Viridiplantae; phylum Streptophyta; class Magnoliopsida; order Poales; family Poaceae; genus Olyra; species Olyra latifolia. Next base: position 15,376,827 of record CM070530.1, read on the forward strand.
CGATCGGGTAAGGGTTAGCATTTGGGCCACTATGGGGCTGTTGTTGCGGGGTCTAGGCCATATGGATTTTTGTGTGCATGTTAAGGTGGGTTGCCTCGCGTGCAAAATGCTAGAAGCTATGAGTGAACTGACCCTGACTTGGCTTAGGCTCGTTTTAACGCACAAGTTAGAAAATAAGATCAGTTCATGCTCATTTCCAAACGAGCTTGAGCCGAGCCGAGCCAAAACCCGATCTGAGCCTAAGAAAGCTGTGAGCTATGAGTTAAACTTCTAGCCCTAGTTCCGACTCGATCCTCTCATTCTCACTGGAAGCTCTAATTGTCGAGTCCAAGAAACTCGACATTGTTGGCCATGGTGAGTGGTTGAGTGCACACTATCGCTAGCCGCCGTACAGGCTAGTTCCGGCGAGCATGACACAATTGGCCTCAACAACTGCGGATGCAACGAGCATGTTTGGTCTTAAAAAATATAAAAAATTTTTTAGTAGTTTGAAGAAAAACTACTAAAAATTTTATAAAAATGGATACAAAGTGTTATAATGTTCGGTTTATAAAAGATAATAAATTTCTCGCTCACTGACCGGCGTCCACGACGCGGCGTTCCCCTGTTTGGTGGGTCCCTGTACTCCATCAATTTGACTAGTAGTCAAAGATCGATGCTGAAATTTTTGGGTAGAGTCGATCGCTGCAATGTATTGAACCGGTTTCTTTTCTTCTCTCTCCTTTACTGAACCAGCTAAAAACATGAAAAAATAATTAAATAATCCATTAAAAAATATTTTTAGTATATTATATTATAGTGTATAGAAATTAGGATTTTACCGATGGTGGCAGCTGTGCTGCACGGTGGCAACCGCGGCGGAAGCCAGTCGAAAGGTGGTAGCGATCAGGCGGCAGCAGGTGGCGGAGGCAGCTGCCGTTAGCATCTACGGTGAGCATTGGTTGCAGAGACAAGCTTATACATATATTAAATAGGCTTCATTGAATTTTTAAAAATTCATATCAAATCGAAAAGCAATGAAAATTGGAAAAAAAAATGGAACAATAGGTTTATGAAAAGGGTCTAAAAAAGTTATGATTTTTTTTGGAATTTTTCATCTTCAAAATTTTTCTAAATTCAAAATTTGAGGAAAAATTCAAATTTTTAATTTTTTTGTGGACCTTCTCATGAACCTACTGTTCCATTTTTCAAGTTTTATTATGTTTCGATGTTACATGATTTTTAAAAATTTTGGAAAGTATGTTTAGTACATGTATAACTTAGCTCTCGGCTATACTCTAGGGTGTGTTTGGTTGCTTGACTCAAGGTCAAGCTAGGCTCTATAAATGCAGTAACGAAGCGTTTGGTTAGTCAGACGCATAGCGTGGAGCCAGGCCGGTCGATGCAAAATCCTTGTCTTGGCTGGCTCTAGGAACGCTCACGATGGTCGTTTCCGTGAGCGTGCTCGCTCGGAGCAAGTGTGGCATGGCGGGAAAAGCATGACGGCCGCGGCACGGACGAGCAAGACGGCGGCGGCACAGACGAGCAAGAAGGTGGCGGCGCGGATGAGCTCAACGACGATGACGTGGATGAGCAAGACGGCGGTGGAGCAAACGAGCTCGACGACAGCGGCTGCGAACACAGCAACGTCCACGGGCGAGCACGGCGATGGACGCGGAGGAGCTCGACGGTGCCACTGACGAGTTCGGCGGCGCCTGGTTGCTCGCACCATGGCGGCGCAACTGCTTGGGATGGGACGTACGAGAGGTGTTCGATGATATGTAATGGCATTCGATTCACAGCCAGAACGTTGCGAAGTGTGCTCAAGACATGTTCAATGAAATGTCAATATGTTGGTGCAAGTCCAAACACAAGCGACCAAACACGATCTCTCTCTAACCTGGCTCAGCTCATCTAGACAACCAAACACCAGCACATGCATGCACTCAGTCTGGCTCAACTTAACCTGGCTCACTCATACGAGCCAGGCTCGGATGGGAAGACAACCAAACAGACCCTAAGTAGCAATTGTTAGTGCTGCCTGCCACACCGTGGCTGCTCCTGTTGCCCATGCATAGCCTGTTCGTCCTGTCATCCCACATGCCCCTGGCAGTTTGCTCTCGCCATACGGCACGACGGCCGCCGTCACGGGTAAAATATCAATTTCTATATACTATAGTATAATATATTAGAAATGATTTTTCTGTGAAATATTTGATTAATTTTTCCGCTAAAAGCACCCCTATTGCACTGTAACTGGGTGCAGCTAACCGGTGCGCACGAACAAATATAGCTGTAACCCTTGGGACAGAAATAGAAAGCATCCATGGCGGTCAGCGTCTTGGACAGCCAATCAAACCCAAATCGGGTTCATCGTGCACTCTGTTTTAAGGGTAAATTGCAAACGTGCCATTATAGTACGTCGATTCCGCAGAATTACCATTACAAAACCTGATATTATTTAGATGCCATTACAAGTCTAGGTTGATTTCAAAACTGCCATTCTTGCAAATACGAGCTCAAAATATATCCTAAAATACGATATGAAGGTGGGTCCCACATGTCATTCACTCTTCTTCTTCTTCTTCTTCTCCCTCCTCCTCCGCCTCGCCTTCGCTGACGCTCGCCGCCTTGATGCCACGCCATGCCTTGACCTCGTCGTCGCCGCCGTCGCCGCCGAGCCACGCCACCGCTTGACCTCGTCGTCGCCGTCGCCGTCGTCGGCCAGCGCCAGCCTCTCCTCCTCCTCCTCTCTCCTCCTCCTCCTCCTCCTCCCGCCTCCTCTCACCTCGAGCTCTCTGGCAGCCTCGCCGTTCTTCTCGCTCGCGCCCGCCTCGGCCGCCTCGGCACAAGCAGTTCGGCGATGGTGGTGGAGTTGAGTGGTGGAGTTCTTGGAGTCGGGAAGGAGGAAGAAGAAGAGTCGGGAGAAGGGGAACAGCGAGCTCGATCTGCGGGCGACGGTGAGGTAGTCTTGAGGACGGCAGGCGTGGGCGGCAGCGATGGCGAGGCCTCAGCGGGGCTCGAGGCGGGCTCAGTGGTGAGCAGGACGGGGGCGGCGGCGACGCCGAGGGTGAGCCCGGTGACGAGCTATGCTGCGGGTGCCGGGCGGGAGAACAGAGGAGGAGGGAGGAAGGAGAAGAAGAGGAGGAGGAAGAGGGAAGGGAGGAAGAAGAGGAGGAGGAGTGAATGACAGGTGGGGCCCACTTGCCATATCGTATTTTAGGTTGTATTTTGAGCTCGTATACGCAAAAAAAGGTCCGTAATGGCAGTTTTGAAATCAAACCAGACTTGTAATGACATCTAAATAATATCAGGTTTTATAATGGCAATTCTGCAGAATCGATGATCTATAATGGCACGTATGCAATTTACCCCTTTTAATGGGCCAATGCTATATGTCCGTTCAGATCTTTTCTTTGCTACGTATACGTAGCTTACTTATTTTTTGATTTGCTTGTACGAGCGCGAGCTAAAATACTTCCTACCTACTGCTACAAATATTTATCATTCAAGACATATGCAAGTTAAAGTTACTTACTATTTTAAATATTTAGACTATGTGCATAAAAATTATATGTGTAAATTTATCTAAAAAATACTTCCAAAATATAATAATTCTATTAAATTCTATAAATAAACTAAGATAAATTTACATTTTAAACTTACATAAATGTTTTAAAAAAGATATATAGGAGTTTTTAGGGAGTAGTTAAGTACGGGCCATAATGGCATAATTAATTGTTTTCGGTAAGATTTGGTTTGGGTCGCTGATGCCTGATGAGTCGAGTCGTGCAAGTCAGGTCGCGGGTCCAGCGTCCTGGCATTTGATGGCAGGGTTTAACTGTTTAACTGTTGTACTTGCGCTAACCGTGCTGACGGCTTGTTTGGATGCCCTAATTCCGCCCGGCGTTCCGGGCTAATTCCAAGAAAAAAAATCCTGTTGATCCCGTGACGTGTTTGGATGCGTAGGGACTAGATCCCTGTCATTTCCACGAGGAAGCATTTCTCGCCTCCACCCATCGGGAATTTCCTCGGACTCTGTCCCGACCCAAGCGGCTCCCTTGCTCGGCTCCCTCCCTTCTCCTCTACCTCACCGCTACCCCGGCTCCAGTACCGGCCCCGTGTTGGCCGTACCTATCCCAACCCTGTCGCACTCCTTCCTCTCCAACCTCACGCAACCTGTGACATCCTAATAAAATTATAATGTCACATATTAGCAATAAAGAAAATAAAAGCCAAAAACATAAAGTAATAATAAGGAGAAGGTCCTAACAGGCTTGGATAGCCTAATTAGGCCCTGACTAGGCCCAAAACCCCAAACCACCTAGTCCTAAACCCCCTAGGACTCTAATTTGACCAACTAAGACCTAATTCTAGCCCAATTCAACTTCACCCATAATTAGGGCTGACCCAAGCCGACCCAAGCACTATATAAACCCCCTAGGGTTCCTGATCGGCCACTTCACCCCAATCCTCGAAACCCTAGCCGCCGCCTCGGTTTTCGTGCAAAACCCGAAGCAAACTAAGGTAATGCTCATATTCTAGTGCCCAATCGCCAAATCCAAGGCCAACACGATGTAGAGCTCGTCGTGCTGGTCAATTTGACTATATGGATCGCCATATTTGGTGGAGAATGAAGGAGATAGAGATCACGAAGAGATGGTAGGAATCGGCATCGTCATTGCCGCCGGCCGCCGCCGCCGCCCCGGATCCGCGCACGGCCTTCGCTCGCTGTCAGCCGCCGCCACCACCGCCGCCGCGCGCCACGCCGCCGCATGAAGCCAACCACACGCCGCCAATCCGCCACCGCCACGTGTCCCCCCGCCGCCGCCGCGTGCTGCATCGCTGCAGCGTGACTTCGCGCCGTGTGTTCGCTTTTTTGGCACCGCGCCGCCAGCGTTACCCGCCTCGCTTCGCGGCGCTGCGGCCTCAGGCCGTCTTCGCCCCGCCCGCAGCCCGATCGCGCTCGCTGCGTCCTGATGGCGTGCCGCCACGCGTTAACGCCAATCCGCCCGCGCGGCCGTCCCAAGACGCGTGGTTAACCGGGATTCCCTCGGTTTTTGCGCAGTTAACCGGGTTAAATCTTTTCTAGCTTTTCTGATTTTTCATAAAACTTCCCCGAATTGTTTAGGGAGTTCCCGAACTCCAAATTAGATGATTCCAGAGCCCAAAAATCACAAAAATTTCCTAGAATTTTATATATTTTTATCATACTATTTTCTCTGTGTTTGTTATTTATTTTTGTTTTATTTCTCTTTCGCGTAGAACCGACGTGTACCTACTGTCCGGGAGACGTTCCGGAGCCGTTCGAGGGAGGTGATCCAGAACCTAGCTTCTTTGAAGGCAAGCTAGATTCATATTGAATTCCTAGTTTGCTAAATTTTAATTATTTCATGTTTACTTAATTTGCATGCTTAATTTATCATCATATGTGTCAGTTTGTTCCGATTTCATATTAGTACTCCGCTGATATGACGTAGCCTTCCATTGTTAGCCTATTTTGGTACTGTTTTACTAGCCTATCCTTGTGTAAATGCTTAGCCTAGCTTCTGGGATTGGTAGTTGATAGGTTTCACATATTATTAGCTGGTACCCGTGGAGTCTTGGCCGTGGTCTTTGTTTTGGTAAACCTAATCAACTAAAATCAACGTGGTGTGTGTTGATTTGAGGAGACCCGAAGAGGTGGACTTGGGATTGTGGTTGAGATGTGCGGTGTCCTCGGTCTTATAAGGACCGTATCTTGTGACTACTAAACCGAACTGAACCGTCTGACCACTTGTGCCTTACGCCCGACCAGTTAGGCTGTGGAAGCCTTTGTTTCATTGTACTCGTAGTGGGCGGACGTGATTCGCTATCACCGGTTCGAATGGCTTAAATGGGGGCTAACTTCATGCGGTGCGCTATCAGGTCCGGCTGAAGGAATGCGCATGACTGTCGGCCTGGTCGAAGTGTACCGTGTGGGGCGCGAAACCAAAAGAAATGGTACGAGATTGGGACAGTGGAAGCAGGAACGGTTTTGTACTGTTTCTCCCTCAGGATGAGACAGGGCTTGTGGGGAACGTGTACACACTCAGCAGAGTTAAAACTATCATGGTAGCCGTGCCGCGGTTATGGGCCGGGGAAAGGAGTTTTCACAGAGTAGTCCAATGTGTTTTAAATTAATAACTTGATGTAGTATAGGCAGGGATTGCCTCTCTTGGAGCTGGTTAGCCGTCCTTTGGCTACGCTCGTGTGTTATCATGAGTTCAATAAATTAAGAACAAATAACAAGTAGATAGGTGATATTTTAGCAAAATAACCATACCCATCCATTGACCTTGCATTCATTTATTAAGGACCGCTTGCTGAGTAGCCGTGTACTCATTATATGGACCACGGATATTGTTCAGTCAAGATTTCAGCAACGGTGCGGTTGTGACCGGGGAGGTCAAGGTGATTAGCCGCTGTTACAGGTCAACCTCGGGATGTCATCGCTTCAGTCTTCCGCTGCGTTATTCTTATGTGCTTGAATTAAACCCTGTGCAAGACTATGTATTTGTCTTTGTCGACTGGGATGATATTTATGTAAACTGTTAAATTCTAGTTAAATGCAATGTCTGTGATGATATTCCAAATGTCCTTGAGTGCAATACTAGCTATGGTCTTCTGAGACTAGTATTCGGTCACTTAAGCCGGTAGAAATACCGGGGTGCACGACACAACCCCTTGTGCTCGCCGTGGTGTCGCAGCCGCTCCCATCTACCCGCGTTCCATTCCACCCGCCGTGACGAGCTGTCCGGCCACTGGAAGTGGAGTAACTGCAGGGTATCGATGCGGGTGCCAGCGATGTGAGAAACTGTAACATCCTCATTTTTCAAAATTATTCATTCATGCATCGTGCATATTGTTTTAAAATTATTTAAATTTTGATTTTGAAAATAATAAAAAATGAGTATGTTCCATTTCTAGAAAAAGTTTTAAAATACTAAATTGTATTAAAATTATTCTATATTTCTAAAGTAATTAAATGGCTAATTGGCTAATAATTAATTTGGTAAATTCAAAGTAATTCAATAATTATTTTATAATTATTCTTTAGGCCCTATAAATTTTTTATTATTTTTATTTCTATTTCCACCCTTGGTCCCCACCTACCTCTTTCCTTTTTCTTCTTCCCTTTTTCCCTTTCCTTTTTCTTTCTTTCCCTTTTCTTTCTTCTTCCTTCTTCTCCTTGGCCAACTCTCTCTCCTCCCCTCCTTCCTTGCGTAGAGAAGGTTCCCACAAGGGAAAACCTTCCCAACCTCTTCCAAATCTTCAAATGGAAGAGGAGGATCCCCTTCCCCTTCTACCCTATTTAACCCGACCTGCACCCCATATCTTCGTCCCGTCGCCCCGAGCCAAATTCGCCGTGCATGAGTCACCCTCGCCCTTCCCCTTCGGTGACACTCTTCCTCGGCGTGCCCCTAACCCGTTTTGTCCATTGTATCCAGGAGATCGCCATCAGAGCCGCTGAATTCTCTCGCCGGAGCCGAGCCACCGCCGCCGCTGTTTCAGAGTCGATGCTAATTTGCCGCCGTCTCTCAGTAATCTCCCCTTCTCTCTGCTCCTTAGCATCCCTAGACGTAGAGGAACCCCTTCATCAGGCCCTTAGGGCCGGATTGCCGCTGGCGAGCGCCGCCATCGTGCAACCCCTTCTTCCCTACGGTCGTCGCCGTTGCCCCGCCATTCCCGAGCATAATTCCTCATAGGGGCATGCCCTTCGGCATTGCCTCAGTCTCGCACTGCTTTTGAGCAGGGCCACCGCCCCCCGAATCATCGTCGTTTAGTCGAAACGCCGTGCACCGCTGCGAGCTATCACTGTCGCCGCCGCCGTCGATTTCCTGGTAGGCCATCCCCACAAGGAGGATCGCCGAACCTTGCTAATCCTTCCCCGCGCCGCCTCCCCCGTTCACTGTCGCTGACAGGTAGGCCCTGCCTGTCAGGTCACATGCAAGCTATCCAGGCCGAGCTGGGCTGTCTTTTTGCGCTAGACTGGGCCGCGAGGGCGCCCGTGCTAGTGTGGAGCTCTGGGCCGTGTTCGTTGCCAAGCTAAATTAGTATTTATTAATTTTAATAAATAGTGAAACTTGTTTATTTTGTATCTTTGATTCTATAACTCCAAAAATTATGAAACCAATTTTTAAATATTTATAAAATTAAGATCTACTGTTCAGTTAATTTGCATATACATCTGCACACATGTTATTTTCTGCTATTTTGTTCTCTTTGTAATTGTTATTTTATTTGTCATGCGATAGATTCGATCGAAGGTAAATTCGCTAACAACACTTCGGAAGAGAACCCTAGTTTTGCTGACCAAGGTAAGTGCTGATCATATTTTTTCTATGATTGCAACTGGTTTTCCTAGAGTTTTACAAACCTTGCATATTAGGTTTAAAATTAAAGATGCTAATTTGATTAGGTTGTTTAATTAAAACCCTACCCAAATAATTAATCTGATAATAAGATTTAACTTGCAACCCTAGTATATTAAATTTGTTGATTATTACTGCCATCCTTGATCTAGAATTATTTATGCTTAACAATGCTTAGATTATCTGTTTGTTAGTAGATAATTGATTCTCGTCAATTGCTTGATTTACTTGCATGGTTTTAAAAGGATAGTTGGTGCTGTTGTGTTTCATGTTTGGATTAGTTGAGATAGTGGGTGCTATCAATGGGCAAATATTTTTGTAAAACCCTGATTAGGGTGGATGGTTGCAAGGCTGGTGCGGTTAGCACGAGACTCGGGCCCAATGTGGGAATCACCTCAATCCTTAAGGACCGATTCCTTGAGAAAGACAAACTAGGTACAACAGTGCGAACACAAGTGCTTGTATAGGCAACCCCTAGCTGATTACGCTTCGAATTTTTAGTTTGAGCATTCCAGTTGGTACAGTAGACAACAGGTGTTGGTTCTATTAGCGCATGAGTGGACTTCTAACTCGAGTGGTGTAACTCTCTAGCAGTGGAACCTTAGCAGGAGTGCCGGCTTAGAGCTAGTTGGTTAAACGCTTTGTGATGGTTCACTTATGGATCATCTCTTGTGGGTAAACTATGCAACCTCTGTAGAGTGTTAAACTATCATGATAGTCGTGCCCACAGTCATGGGCGGACGACAGGGCGTTAACTCAATGGTATTTTTTATCTATTTATTTTCAAAATGGTGTTTTAAAGTAAAACCGCGATTGCAGTCGTGAATTTTGGGTTTCCTCCTCGCAGTTGGAGCTGTGAGCGATGAGGATATTGTGCATGGTGGGTGCCATGAGTTAGCCAAGTTTGGACAAAAGCGATTGTTGTCGGAGTTAAAAGAAAAAGATTCAAATGTTTGATTTTTCTCAACTTCGTTTCTATCTTTCCAAACTATAGACAAAAACTTTGTAAAATTGACTTTTGGCAAAAGAACCCCTTTCCTTTCTTTGTTAGGCCTTTATGTTGTATTAGTCAACTTTTCTTGTTGAGAATGTTGCATTGTTACCCACGCCTTCTGAACCACGCCATTACAATGAGCAGATCCTGATACACATAACTCTTATCTTGAAGAGGAGATGTACCCAAACGAAGATTTTTCGGGTGGAGTTTAGGTGGAGTTTATGATGAAGACTACTTCAACGTCTAGAAGCACATTCTAACCGTCTTACTTGTAGAGTTATTTGAGTCTTCCATTTGGACTTTCATTTATGCACTAAGACTTCCGCCAATATAAGGCCATTGTGCCAAATTATTGTAATAAGTGACATGTTAGCCGATACTTTGATGTAATAACTGTTTTATTCATAATAGTTATAACCTACTTGATTCAGGAACTAGTACGATAAAGACTTGACTCCGTCCTATGGGTCCGACAGAAATGGCCGATCTGGGCGCCTCCACCGGTGTTTTCCCGGATCTGGATGCCTCTGCTGGCGTTGTGCAACGGCGTGGCGACCTCCACTTGGTCGACCTGCCTCTCACGCGCCACACGCACCTAGGCCGACCGCTGTTGGGCTCCAACGCGTGGTGCCGGTGTAGCTGTGCGGCATCTTGACGGCGCGACGTCGGTCGCCAGGCTCCAATGCGTGGCCACGGCGTGGTTGCAAGGTGCAGAGGCCTCTGCTGATGGGGCAAGGACTAGAGCGCCCCGATGCCGCCCGCCGCCTGCATCTTTGTCGGGCCGGCTCGCTGGTCGGCCGACCACCAGAGTACATGGAAGGGAGAGGCTTCTCTGGTGATCTGGTCTGGGCGTTGGGCACAGGAAGAAGGGGCAGGGAAGGGATTGGGTGCAGGGGAGGGTGGGATTTGGTAAGCGGAAGGAAATTTTAACCCAGGGAAGTAAAAAGACAATAAAATCGCCCTGGTTAATTTTCCTAGGGAGTTATTTCCCTCTCCACCCAAACAAGCCTTGATGGGGATAGGATGGCCAGGCTAGGGCTCACCGGGCAACCAGTTTTGTAGTTATGCGACAAAATTGATATTTTGCTACTCTATAAAGTGTTGCCATTTTGTCATCCTCGCTAACTGTCGTTAGCACAAATAATTTCATATGTCAGTGATAAGGAGTGACAAATAAGTGAATTACAATAGTGAGAGTAATAAAATATCAAATTCTCGGAGTTATGCTAGCGCTCGCAGCCCTCCTGGACTATTGCTGGTGCCACATCGAACAAACCGGATTACAAGCTATACCATATGCAATACGAATATTTAAAGATGCTTAGGGAAAAAGTTAAGAGTTTTTCAACATTAAGATAGCATATATACTTAGGGATGTGCTTAAGCTATAGGAGCTTGCAAAATCTAACCACGTGTAACTTCTTTGAATTTTAAAGACATAGGCAAGTAGGTCTGTTCTTTTCGGCTTATTTGCTTATGCTTATCTATTTATTTGCGTGTAATTTTTTGAATTGTAAGGACATAGGCAACTAGGCCTGTTCTTTTCGGCTTATTTGCTTATGCTTCCCTACTTATTTGATTAACTTCGAAAACGCAAATGTTTTGGCATTTTTGGTCGATTCTTTTTTGTCTCGAAGATCGGTCACAAAGCTCGAAAAAGCAAGTTAAACGAAGTGTGCCGGACTCTTCAAGCCGCTTTGGAAAGCTCGCGAAGTTCAGCTTATCAGCAAATAAGCAGATGAGCAAATCAGATAAGTAAAAAAAATGATCTAATATGATGTTATCTTGTTAAGGACTCATACAATCTTTTCTTTATGGTCTATATATAAAAGCTTTGACCCGATTATAGCTACAAGAAAGCCAACAAGTATTTTTGCTTGCTCTTTGCAACACCTTATGGGTGCGCTAGTGACGTGAGTTCCTAGGATTTGCCCTACCTAAAAGATTGCACTTTTATGATTTACCTTCCTCGTGTCACTGACATGTAAGACCTAAACCCATATATCGGCGAGATATAAATGAGTAAATCCTAGAATTGCAATAATTTTGGGGGCAAGGTTAGTGGTAGCCATTTGGGCCACACCAAATGAACCGAACCGAGCAGCCCATTACTGTTCACTAGGCCAGTCCGGCCCGGTTCGGTTCGGTGAACCGTGCTTGGGCCTAACTTTGGCCCGTCGGGCCGGCACGGTTCGTTACTATGTGAACCGGATCAGTCCGGTTCGGTTCGTTTCGCTCGATTTACTGTAGCAACAATTCAAAATTTAAACCCCCTCTCGTGCGCCCGTGCCCACGTCCTCGCGTCCACCGCTGCATGCCCTCGCGTCGCGCCCGTAGCCATGCGCCCGCTAGCTCGCATCCCTGTGCTTGCACCCGTGCTCGCACCACGTGGCAGGCACCGAGTCACTTACTGCGCGCTATGCCATACGAGTGAAGCGGGCCGACCCGGCCCAACTCACTAGATTTCTTCGGTTAGTTTTCAGAAAAAAAAATATCGTTGGATGAATATAGCCATCTTTTACCATTTGAACCTTTGAAAATTCATAAAAAATAGAAAAAAAATCCAAAAAATCTTAGGTTTTTTTTCTATAAATAGGCATGCATCCCCTCCATATCTTGCCACACTTCCAACCCCATTCTCTTCTCTGGACTGCGAGCTAAAAATTTAGTTGTTCTTTGCAAGTTTAGCAAAAATTTGAAATGTTTTGCAAAAAAATATTGCCAATTTCCAGATTCAGTAGCGTGAGGTTTGTATGATTGTATCACAACAATATTTTTTTATTGTATTTGTCATTCTCTAATTTATTTGTTCAATTGTTTTGCAGTTGCAACTATTTGAAATGGCCGATGGAAATTCTTCCTACGTTGAATTTCATCTTAGCCAGTTTGGCTTAAGACCGGAGGACTATGAACCGATTTGTCATAGTGTGCCGGATCCGGATGATGAAATAGGAACATAAGGAACCAGGGAAATACCCTATGGATCTTTCGATTCAACCTGTGTTTTGGGCTCTGATACCGTCGGATCGAAGTGGGCCTGAGTGAACCGGTCGAAGGTGTGAGAGGACTTCAACAAGTTGAAGCCCCTTGTCAACGGAGGACAAGTGAGGTATGCAGCTAGATGTAAAATTTATCGACAGGAGTTATTGGCGGTGACAGGTTCAGGCACGGGACACTTGAGGAGACACGCCATGACGTATAAAAAGAGGAAAGGCATTGAATTGAGGCAGCAGCAATCGAACTACAACCCTCACGGGTGCAGTAAGTAATTGGGACTACAATCCCGAAGTAGGTAAAGAGGCTTTAGTTTGTCTAATTGCTTTCGAAGATTTACTGTTAGGATTTGGTGAATCTTCTGCTTTTAAAAAATATATTAAAATTGCTCATAATCCTAGATTTACTAGTGTTTCCCGTCAGACAGCAACTAGAGATTTGAAAAAATTGTATAACACCAATAAGTCAAAAGTAAAAGAACTGTTTAAAACTTACACATTTTATATTTTGTTAATCTTGGACTTCTAGGCTGATAGGGTTAGGGAAGATTATTAAAGTGTTGTTGCTCATTATGTTAACCAAAATTAGGAAATAGAGAAAAAAATTGCCCTAAGACTTATAGATATTAACAGAGGTGAGAATATAGTTGATAGCATTATGAAAGTTGTCCAGGGATTTGAAATAACAGATAAGATTTTTTCTACTACCTTAGATAATGCATCAGCTAATACTAGTGCTATGAACATTTTGACACCTCTGCTAGCTACATATGTTAATTCTTTCAATGCTTCAGCGTTGTGCATTCTATATTATTATTGTAATTGTTAAAAATGGTTTAAAAGGAGTACAACCTTACCTTCAAACTATTCGGGATGTTATCTCATTTTTAATAGCTTTAATATAAGAATTACTGCATGAAAGAACTATTGTCGTGTCTCATAGGTACAACCTAGAAAATTTAGTTTAGACATGCCTGTTAGGCGGGATACCACCTACCTTATGCTTCAGCATGTATTACCACACAAGCAAGTTTTTGAAGTTTTTATTAAAACACAATATCAAACTCGTGATGACACGCCACTTCTGACTCCATAGGTTTGGCAGGTACTGTAACAGCCCCATTTTGGACACCTGGAAAATTGTAATGTATGCATGCATTTGGGTATAATTTTAAAAATCCTTTTTGGTTTTAAAGTACATCCATACACTTGTATATAAACATATATATATATATATATATATATATATATATATATATATATATATATATATATATTCTTATAACCAAAATTTTTCTTCAAATGACCAAGAGTCTAAATTCCTTTAGGGTTCAAATCATACCCATTTTTTTTTAATTTTAGGGTAAATTTTAATCTACCCCCTAAGATTCAAATCTATTAGAATATTTTCCCCAAAAATATTTAATTCTCCTTTCTTTCTCTCTTGGGCTCAGCCCAACCTAGGCTTAGCCCCAGCCGGTCCAACCAGGCCAGCCAGCCCGACCGAGCCAGCTAGCCTAGCCGGCTCACCCCCTGGTCCTCTCTCCATCTTCCTCCCTTTACCCCGCGGTCAGCTCCCTTCCCCCTCTCTCCCCGTGCTGGCGTCCGCATCTTGCCCGTGGCTTAGTTACCTCGCCTGCGTGCGCTACCCCACCGCTGCACCTTTGCCCGCTGCTGCAGCGTCGGGCGAACGCGCCTTGTCCCCTTCTTTTTGGCCATCTACGCTCTCTCTCACTCCGTCGTGTCGCCTCTTGCTCGTGACACGGACCGAGCAGCCCTTGCCCCGGACTGGCCTTTAATTACTCGCCGCCCTTTGCTCTTTCTCGCCCGCAAACGCTCCTTCGTTGCCAAGCCACCCCGGCCAGCAATCTCCTTTGCTGCCCCTCTCTGCTGCATTCTCCCTCTCTCGCTAAGCTCTGACCGCGAGCAATCGAGCTCTAGCTCCTCGTCGCCGGTGTTCGTCGCCATCGTGAGTTTCTTCAGCCACCATCGCCATCCTCATTGTCAATTCGATCCAGCCCTTCCTTGGCCTATTTGACCACCAAAGGTATAACCTTGGTAGCTCTAGATGCTATAGGACCTATGTCTTAGCTCGTTCTGGCCATAGCTCATAGTGGCGGCGCTCGTCGCTACTGGCCGCTACTCAAGCACATCGCGTCATTGCGCCGTTGCTTCATTCCACGAGCCGTAAGTACCTTTGGGTGCGGGCTATCGTTAGGAACCCATTTTGGCCATTATCTCGTGCCGCCTAGCACTAGCGCATTGGCCAACCCAGCTCTACCGGATCTCCCTAGGCCGTTAGTCCCTCTGTCCTGAGGAGGAAGATGACGTGACGCAAGCTCGGCATCATACGATCGTTTCACCGTGCCCAGTCACTGACAGGTGGGCCTCCAGGACCCACCAGTCAGATTTAATGGAGGCGTATTCTGGGAAATGCGTTTTCCCCATTGGGTTGTGCCTCTGGTCGGATCGCACGATGCGCGGGCTGCTCGTGGGCCAACTGGGCCACGTGCACGCTCGGCCAGCCGCATAGTGCTAGGCTCGGCCCAGTACTGTTTATTATATTTTTAGCTTTTCTTATTTTAGAAAATCTAGTAAATGGTACGGATTTATTAAAAATAGTAGATAGCCCCCAAAAAATTATGAGAAAATTATAGAAAATACTAGATTGTAGGCTGGAACTAATAAAATCATGACTTGGAACAGTAACCCACCTATGTCATCTGTTTTAATCCAGAAACCTTATTAAACACATTTTGAATAATATGATAAATAATCTTTCTATTTACTTAAATTAGTTAATGAGTTCCTAAAATCATGATAAAATTCCAGAGAAGCAGAGACATAGTTTGGAATTTAAGGAAATTTATTATACAATTTGAACATCAATACTATTCTCTGGATAATTTGTAATAGCATTTAACCCATTTTCCTTAAGGATTAATAATGTTGTGGCTTAACCTGATTTATTTTAAATACTATGTGAACTCAATAAATCCCCAAATTTTTACAGAAACTTTCCCAACTCAGAAGTAAATTATTAAAATATTATAACCTATTTTATATTGTTTCCTATACACCAGATGCTTAATAAAAGTAATTAAGACCTTTTCCTAAGACTTAATATTGCTGTTAATCAATTAAATTAATTATAATACTGCATTAACTACTCTGTGATAATTTCTAGGAAATACTTCTGTCGGCGACCGGGAGGCGAACCTCCGCAGCGCCGATGAGCAAGGAAAGGGGGTTTGAGGCCCGAAGGCGGCCCTGTCCCCTGGACCGAAGCCCGGTCGCTTGGCCGGACACTGCCGAGGGAAAGAGGCTTTAGTCCCGACGCGGTCGGACGCGTCGAGACCGGAATGGGGGTGATGATGACACGAGTGTTTTTATCCTGGTTCAGGCCTCCACCGTGGGATAACAGCCCTACGTCCAGTCTTCGTTTAATGCCGAGCTTAAACGAGTACAAGGGGGTGAAGTCCGGGCTTTGGGAAGCCCGGGTCTCGAGTACAATAAGTGCTCAAGACACTGTGTGTGTGTTCCTCCAGTTACCTGGATGCGGAGAACTACCGCCGGGGACTAGAGCTCCTACGAGGGTGCAGGTGCTCCTGTTCTACAATGGCTATTCTCCGAGTGTGTTGTGTGCATGCAGAAGCGGGTGTCCGTCGTTGTGGCCTGTATGCCCCTTTTATAGGCGCCCTCCGACCACTGTAGCTTGCGCTGACCCGTTGAATAATCGCTGCCTTTTTGCCATGCCGGAGCGTACAAAATCTACCGGGTAATCGAGTGTATCTCCCGATCACCGTCTTGGGACCGCTACCGATCGGCGACGTGTCTTTTATCTTGGCGGATAGCGAGGCGCCGCCAACTCCGTCGAAAGCGCCGCCAGCGCCTTGGTGCAAGGCGCATTTAATTCTTGATGACTCTGGGGAGTCGAAGCGTATCCTGTCCGCGGTGCGGCATGATTTACCTTGGGTCCTGAGACTTGGAATCTCCGAAGCCCGGGAGAAATGAGAGGCTCGGGCTTCCGAGGCGGGGAAGCTCGGGCGCGAGCTTGTTGGCCCCGAGCTTGCCTCCTGTGGGGCCGTAGGTAAGTTAGTGGGCCGAATCATCATGGGCCACGTACTTTCCCCAACAGCCAGCCCCCGAGCCTCGAGCGGGACGGTGACGTGCCGCTCAGAGGTTTATCCCAGAATCGCCTTGAGGCGAAATGCTGCCTTACCGGCGCGCTGGGCCCTCACGGCCGGCGGGAATCCCAAATCAGCCTTGATTATCTTGCGCCGCCCCTCTCCTCGGTTCCCATGTCTCCCGGCGGACAGGCGACGGTTCGTCTCCCCTTGGCGGTTTATATCAGGCGGTTTCGCCTTCGCAGCTCCCTTTTACGCCTTCTTGTGCTACTCGCGTTTCTTGCCTTCTTCCTTCCTCTGCCTCTCCGCCATCTTTACGCTCTCCGATCCTTCCCCTTCTGATGGCGCCCTTCACGCGAAGTCTCCTCACCGAGGACGACTTGATGGGGCTGGAAGCCGCCGGCTTCGTCGAGGTTGGCGGATGGAGGGCGGCTGGCAAGGAGGCGATCCCTTCGCCCGAGAGCAAGGAGTTCGTCTGCTTCGAGCTCTTCGCGATTCACGGACTCCGGGTTCCGGAATCAGAGTTCGTCGACGCCGTCTTGGCCCAGTGCGGGATCGAGTTGGTGAATCTCAATCCCAACTCGATCCTGTTCTTGACGATCTTCGAGCATCTCTGCGAGGCGTTCGTCGGGGTGGAGCTATCGGTCAGCCTCTTCCTTCACTTCTACGAGCTAACCACGACCGGCGGAAACAATGTGGCGGGGTACGCCTACTTCAAACTCCGCCGCGACATGAAGTTCGCGTACCCGGTGTTCAAAGCCAAGGAGAACGTCGGGGGTGGGCGTCGCGGTGGTATTACGCCAAGATGTTCGATTACTGCCGACTGTGGTTCGCGAATGCGAATCCTGGGAAGCTGACGATGCCCGACCTTATTTGGAGCAGCGGAGTAGCCTGGCGCCAAGATCCGGATTTGGCGGTAGGGGCTTAACGGCTACGATATCGTAGCCGACTTCACCAGGCACCGGGTGAGCCCGCTGAGGAAGCGGGTTCGTCCCTTTTTCGAGATTCGCGGGTGGGACGATCTCACCCGCGAAGGCACTTCTCGTAAGTCTCTGTTCTTGACCTTGCAGTCCTTTGTCCGAGCTTTCCTTCAGGCGTGTTTGTAATATTCCCGCTCTTTTCTCTTGCAGCCTTGCCCCAGGACGACGTGGTCCGGGTCGTGGGGCTCCTCCTGCCCGCGAACCATAACGAGCCATCATGCTCGGCGCCCATAACATCTGGGCGAGGTGCGTGCTCCGCTGAACAAGCGCCTTTGAAGCAGTTTACCTTGGGCGTGGGCTGATGTTTCATGACTTGCTTCGCAGAGGAAGCGGCGAAGCCGAACCCGCCAGCCGCGCGCGGCCGGCTTTAGGCTGCCGGCTCAACGGCCGGCGGCGGCTGGCTTAACCGGCAGCGGAAAGGACGGGCCGCGAGCAAGCGACCGCCCTCGAAGAAGCCAGCCGGTCGCTTTCCGGGCAAAGCTGCTCTCGCGTGGCGGCAGCATACTGAACTCTGACTCCGTCCCGACTTCGGCCGGCCGAGGTTCCTGCTCGAGATTTGGCCGTGCGGATACCCAACCGACGCCGAAGAGGCGTCGGTTGGTGTTGGATGACGACGATTCGGACGACGCGTTGGCCGAGACGGACGTCGATCTTGCACGTAAGTCGCTTGTGCTTGCTGGTTTCTCCTATCTCCTTTCTTAATTTGTCATGGCCCTTGGGCCGATCGGGTATGCTCTGATTCTTTCTTGGTTCTCAGTCGCGTTGTCTCCCCAAGCGGGGAAACTCATCCCGGTGTTGCCGGAGGAGGTGGCCCGGGAGAACGACCCTGTTAAGGGAAAATCCGGGCCTCGGGGCTCGGGGCCCTTCGCCCTCCTGCTGGTGGCACGCAAGGACGTGCGCTCCTAGACCGTGCTCGTGAAGGTGGAACGAACGACGACACCTCGACCGGGTAGCGTCCGATCGACTTCCGCGGCACCAAGGAGCTTTTTGATAGGAGTAACATACCTGTCCCCCCCTTTGGATCGTCGACACCCTCCTCCTCGGTGGGGCCTGGCATGCAGGTCATTCTGACCGCCCGATGTCGTCCGGTGCGGTGTGGGCGTGGCTCATTGGTTGTCTCGGGGTGGATCGCAGCGACACCAGCGTGGGTCGAGCACCACCTCTCGCTCGCCGCCTGGCGCGGGCGAGGGACCTTCCGGCTCCGACCTGTCCTCGGCCAGTCGCTCGAGGAGTGGCTGGCGAACCAAATGGGGATTGGGCTGAAGGTAGATGCCGCGGTGCAAACTGATTTCCCCCCGAGCCATGCCTTCATGCCGTTGGGCTCGTAGGGGAATCAGCCGAGCCGACAGGAGGAGCGCGTGATGTTGTAGGGGAAGTGGCCGAGCCGGCAGGAGGCTCGGCTGGGCCTGTGGGAGGAGTGGTCGAGCCTACGGGAGGCTCGTCCGGGCCTGCTGGAGAAGCGGCCGAGCTTGCGGGAGGCTTGGCGGGCCATGGAGGAAGAAGCAGAAGGGCGAGTGGCTCGAGGCGATAGCTCGGGCCACCAGTTCTGTGCCGCCCGCGCCAGGCGTTCGAAGGCGTGTATGAAGCCGAATCGCAGCTGCCGCCGGTAGTAAGTGTCTCCGAGCTTGACTTTTGTCGTTTTGTGTCGACCACCTTTTGATTTTTCCTTTCCCTAGCCTATCCTCTTGGTGCAGTTCTACATGAGGTCGTTGGCATCGCTTGCTCATTTGAAATTTGAGCACGATCTTTGAGCAGGAGGCCTGCAGCGGATGGCTGCGTTGGCGGCAATGGGCGGTATCCGCGTGGCGAGCTTGAGGAAGCTTCGCTCGAGCTCAATCAGCGATGGCTCTGGAGGCTCGAGTCGCGGCGGCCGTGGCGGCCTTAGCCATGGCGCGAATGACACCGGAAGTTTCATGCGGTCATTGGAGGCCCTACGGCCGCGCTCGCGCCACCGAAGCTCGAAGGCGCCTCCGGTCGATGGGCGTCCGTGATCTTGAGTTGCACGCGATGGAGAACACGACCTCCTCGCCGCGGAGTTTTCTCGGACGAAGTCAGCTGCGGCCGCGACGGATGATCTGCCGAAGACCTACGGGGATACCGTGCAGGACTTGGAGGCGGCCAATGAAGCCCTGCGGGTCAAGATGCAGACCGCCCGAGATAGGGAGAAAGCGTTCCTTGATCTTGGGGCCAACATGATAAAGTCTTGGCCGAGCCCAAGCTCGGTGCCAACCTAAGTCATAGGCTTCTTCATCTTTTCCCTTTTTGTTGGGCGGTAATCCAGCTCGCCCTTGTAAATACCCTTGATAATGCAGTTGACTTATTTTGACTCTTTTCCTTCGGTTCATCTTCTCCCTGGGATGCCGAACGTCGACTTGACTGTTGCGCCATGTCCCGAGAGACATTCGCGTTCAGTCTTGGAAACAGTTCCGCGTCGGAACTGTTTCCCAACGCTATTGCTCCTGGGATCGCTTCGGCTTCCCGAATCCTAGCTATAAAAAGGGACCGATGCGACGGCCACTTCTCATTCCAGACTTCTTCCCTCCGTACCTCCTTCTGCTTCCATGGATCGCGAGGAGAATCGCGAACTTTAGGCGGATTACGACCTCGCCCTTGCCAGATCGCGGAGGAGGAGGTGCGCCGCATGACGTCGCCACCGTCGAGGCGCTGGTTGAAGTCGTCCCAAGGCTCCGCGAGGCTTTTGATCCGCTCGTGGGGGCGCTAGTCCGTGCCCGTGCCCGCGACGCCGCCGCCGCCCCGGTGCTCGCCGAGGTAGCCGATGAGATCGTCGGAGCACTGGGGCGCGCCCGCTGAGGCTTTGTAACTGGCTTGTAGGCCATTCCAGAGTCTTTTAATAAAGTTGTTTTGTAGTTGTTGCTACTCCCCTTTGTCTTTGTCGTCTTTCCTGCATGCGAACGATCACAAGTAGTCGTATAGGCAAGAAAGGACTCGAAGGTCGTAGCGTAGTCCTATCGATCCTAGCCCCCGAGCCATGGCCGAGCTTCTGAATAGGAGCTCGGGCGTGGCTTAGAGAAGATCGAAGGTCCTTGCTCGGGCATCTGACGTTGGGAAATCAACTTTTTAAGAAATCGACCCTTCGAAAAAATCGACCCTTAAAAATCGACCCAAGCCCCCGAGCCATGTCCGAGCTTCTGAGGAGAAGCCTGGGCGTGGCTTAGAGAGATCAATTTTTTTGAAAAATCGACTCGCCCCGAGCCATGTCAGAAGCCGAGGAGAAGCCGGGCGTGGCAGAGATCAATTTTTAAAAAATCGACCTAGCCTCGAGCCATGTCCAGAGCTTCTAAGGAGAAGCAGGCGTGGCTAGAAGATCAATTTTTTTTGAAAAATGGGCCCTAGCCCCAAGCCATGTCCAAGCTTCTGAGGAGAAGCCCGGGCGTGGCTTTAGAGAGATCAATTTTTTAAAAAAATCGGCCCTAACCCTCGAGCCATGTCAGAAGCCGAGGAGGCCGGGTGTGGCTTAGAGAGACCGTATCCTGGGCAGTGCTTGTGGCCCTGCTCTTTTAAGGAAGCGAGCCTTTGGACCCTGATTATCCCTAGTCAGTGGCGATTTTATACGGGCTTATGATATAGGGCGAGCGTGTGTTCGCGGGATCTTGCGTGGTGCGATGGATATCGGCTTACCCGTATGCAAGGGGGTCCCGGGGGTTAGCTTCTGCGTAGCTACTATTCTGCCGATGTGAATTGGAACAGCCCGGGCCTTTCTCCCAAGCCCAATCATAGGTTTAGGTCACCAGGGTTAGCTTGGGGCTATCCAGGGGTTGAGTAGATGGACAGAAAAGGAGAAAAGTGGGGAAGGAAAGAGACTTCGACCTTTGCTCGAGGTAGAACAACCGGAGTTGGCGATGTTCCAGAAGCTGTTAGGACTCTTCCATCGGCATAGCTGATCTTCTGACCCAGCGTGTGGTCGATACTAGTGTCTGGGCCTTCACACCTTGGGGTGAGCTTGTTGGCATGGGCTAGGTTCTAAACTCGTCTTAGAACCAGGTCGCCAACTTGCTAGGTCCGGGTCTGTACCCTTTTAGCCGCGTGCCGCCGTAGGGATTGCTGGTATGCTGCCACTCGCAGTAGTGCTTGCTCGCGGCAGGACTCAGATAGGTCGAGATCCAACAGTCGTTCCCCGTTGTTGTCGATTTCTCCTGCAAAATCAACACGAACTGAACCAAGCCTTAGCTCGGAGGGTAAGACCGCTTCCGAGCCATATACGAGCCTGAATGGGGTCTCCCCGGTAGCCCGATTGAAGGTTGTTCGAGCTACCCAAAGCACCGAGGGTAGCTCTTCTACCCAGTTGTGATGCGGCTCGATGAGAGCGTCGTAAACTCAGCGCTTGATGCCCTGCATAATCTGCCCATTTGCACGTTCAGCTGCGCCGTTGCTCTGCGGGTGAGCCACCGAGGCTAGGGCGACCTTCATGCCGAGCTCTTCACAGTAGTCCTGGAATAGCTCGCTCGTGAACTGTGTCCCATTGTCAGCGATCAGCTTGCTCGGGACGCCGAACCTGGTCACAATGTTGTTCCTGAGGAACCTCTTGGCCGTTTGGGCTGATATGCTCGACACTGGTTCGGCCTCGATCCACTTAGTGAAAGTGTTGATGGCGACGAACAGGTGTGTGCAACCCTTTAGACCTTTGGGGAATGGACCAAGTATGTCCATTCCTCATGTCGAGAATGGCTAGGTCAGCGGGATGGTCTGCAGCTCGTATGCTGGCTGGTGGGATACCCGGGCATGATATTGGCAGGCTGAGCAACGTTTTACTAGCTTCCTTGCATCGGTCAATGCAGTGGGCCAAGAATACCCCATGCGAAAGGCTTTTCCCACTAGGGTTCTGAAAGAGGCATGGGCCCCGCAGATCCCGTCGTGGATGTCTCGGAGGAGAAATTTGCCTTCCTCCTGGGTCACGCACTTGCAAAGTACGCCGTTAGAACCCCTTCGGTACAACAAGCCCCGAGTAATCGGTAAGGTCGGGCTTATCTTTGGAGCCGGGATTTCTCAGCTGTGTCCTGTGGCAGTGTCCCATGCGTCAGGAACTGGACGAATGGTGTCATCCAGGTGTCACGCTGTTCTAGGAACGAAACGGTACCGGTCGTTTGGGTCGAGGAAACCGTCTTCTCGGGGGGCCTCATCTTCGGAGGGAATAGAGGGCTTTAGTAGGTGCTGCACGAGCACCCCCGCTGTTGTAGGGATAACCACCCCGTCTCTGGGAAAGGTGGATGTTCACGAAGATCTTTGTGAAGATCGCCGTGAAGGATTACACCGGGGGTAAGAGACAAGCTTGCACAAGATGACATCAAGACAGACCGTGAGTGGAAAACTTGGACATGCGCGAAGGATCGAGGAGAAGGACGTGAAGGGTCAGGTGTTCCGAGCGCATCTCAAGCAAGGAGAATCCTCGGGATTTATACCGAAGGGTCGCAGAGGACGTCTCATCGAGGGATTCACGAAGACCCCTTGGAAAACCGAGAGTGATCTTTTACAAGTCTCGGGTCAGAAGACGAAGACTTCGCGACAGCCTCTGACCAGAACGAATCAAATCAAATCAAATCAAATCAACTACTTTGTCAGAGTATGCCCCCAAGGGCATGTTAGGGAGCAGGATAACGTGGGTTGAAAGAAAGGTAGTCTAGCCATTGATTGTAGGATCAACGGTCCAGAGATTAGGGCAGTTTGGGTATTCCCCATGGGCCAGGGTACTTTGGGTATTTCCCATGCATGTAAACCCTGACCCTAAAGTTGTATAAATTAATAAGTTTATCAATGAAAAAAGGACCAAGCATTCTGATCATTCTCATTAGCACTAGTTTATTCACTGAGCGCTCTACTCTCTCACCACCACTTTTCGGCGCCTCTCCATCACCGGGGAGGGGCGCCGATTCTCACCATCGGCGGGATTTCCCGGCGACACCCGCCGGGGCGGTTTCTTGTGAGGAGCCAAGCTTTGCAAGCTTATCGGCCAGGCTATTAGCCAGTCTGGGAACGTAACACACTTGAAGTTCGTGAAGTGTTTCTCCAGCTTTCTCACCTCTGCCAAGTATTGCACCATTGAGTTGTCGAAACACTGATACTCCTTGTTTACTTGGCAGACGACCAACTGCGAATCCCCTTTCGCTGTTAGCCGTTTTATGCCGAGCGCGATGCATGCTCAGTAAGGGTGGTTAGGAGGCCTTCAGTACTCCATGACATTGTTCGTCTTGGGAAAATGAAGCTGTACTATATGCTGAATTTGTTCTCCTTGGGGGGAGATGAGAATAAACCCGCAACCTGATCGCACGAATTGGCGCGACCCATCAAAAAACATGGTCCAGTGCGCTTCTTGGCTTGGGAGCTCAAGCGAGCCTCCCGAAGGGTCGGTCGGGCCGGTCCACTCAACCAAGAAGTCGCCCACGACTTGGGACTTGATTGCTGTTCGGGGCACGAACTTTATGTCGAATTCACTAAGCTCGACCGCCCACTTTGCGACCCTCCCGTTCGCGTCCGGATTCTGGATGATATCCCTTAGCGGGAAACTCGTTGGGACCGTAATTGGATGGGCTTGAAAATAGTGACGCAACTTTCGCGAGGCCATAAGCAAGGTGTACAAGAGTTTCTGAACCTCAGGGTACCGCTTCTTAGGTCCGTGAAGTACCTCGCTTACGTAGTAGACAGGTTGTTGTTTGCCCTCGCGTTCGACTGCTAGTACAACACTCACAGCCAGCGAGGTAACCGCCAAGTAGAGGAGTAGATCTTCCCCGAGCTTTGGCGTAGCTAGGACGGGAGACGTGGACAGGTAACGCTTTAGCTCGTTGAAAGCGGCCTCGGTTTCCTCTGTCCACTCGAAACCATCGTGCTTGCATAGGATCTTACAGAAAGGTGCACTGCGCTCGCCAAGACGAGATATGAATCTGCCGAGAGCCGCCATCCGCCCGGTGAGGGCTTGCACCTCCTTGGTGCAGGTTTTGTCCCGATGCTCGTCCTCCCTATCACGTAGCCAAGCAACATCCCAGATCGAACACCAAAGACACATTTTTCAGTATTCAGTTTAACTTGATGCTTTCTAAGATTAGCAAAAGTTTCCTGAAGGTCGGTCACATGGTCCCGTGGGACTTTACTTTTTACAACAACATCGTGTACGTAGACCTCTACATTGCGCCCTATCGATCGTGGACCGTCTTAGATATTAGTCATTTGGGCGTGGCTCCGCGTTCTTGAACCGAATGACATGGTCGTGTAGCAAAAGGTATCAAAAGCGTCCACGGCGATCTTCTCTTCGTCTTCCCTTGCCAACGCGATCTGGTGATAGCGAGTAGGCGTCGGGGAAGCTCATAGCGCCCGAATCCGCCGTTCGTCGACGGTTGGTCTATCTTGTGGCGGAGAAGTGTCCTTAGAGGCGGCGGCGTTGAGGTCGCGATGGTCGACGCACATTCGCCACTTCCCGCCCTTCTTCTTGACGACGACTAGGTTAGCGAGCCAGTCGGAATGCTCGACTTCTCGGATGAAGCCGGCTTGGAGGAGCTTGCCAAGTTGCTCCTTGATGATGTCGGCCTTCCATTTTTGGAAGCGCCGTAGGGCCTGTCTGACAGGCTTTTTGTCAGGCTGAACAGCTAGCTTGTGCTTGATTACCTCCCTTGAGACTCCGAGCATGTCGGACGGTTCCCATGCAAACACGTCTGTGTTAGCCCGAAGGAAGGTGACGAGCTCGAGTTCCTATTTGGACTCGAGCCTGACCCCTACGTGGATCTTGGTTGGGTCGTCCTCGGAGAGGGGGACTATCTTGGTGGGCTTCTGCGGCTGCATGGCCACCTTGGGGCGGACTGGCGGCCGTTCGGCCTTGGCCGGGCCGCGCTCGGGAAGCTGTCCGACTATGGCCAAGACGCTCTCGTCATAGGCCATTGCGGCCTTGTGGCTACCCTTAACCGTGATGACCCCGTGAGGGGCCAGCATCTTCAGGCAGTGGTACCCGTGGTGGGTGGCCGCCATGAACTTGGACAACGCGGGGCGTCCAAGGATGGCGTTGTATGGAAGCTTCGAGTCCACCACCTCGAAGGTGGCGTACTCGTCCGAAAGTTACAGGGGTCCCGAACATCACGGGCAGCACGATCTGCCCGATCGGTTGTAGGGACGACCTAGGGACAATGCCATGAAAGGGAATGGCAATGTCCTTGACCTTGGACCGTGGAACCTGCATCTGCTTGAGAACCTGAGCAGTGACGATATCCAAGAAGCTCCCGCCATCTATCAGCACGCGATCGACTCGCGTGTTGCTGATGGTGGGACAAGCACCACCGCAAGCGCGGGGAACTGGTCATTCGGGGGCAGTCATCCTCAGAAAGTGATCGACTGATGAGACCACCGCAGGGGTGCGTCTCCGGGCTTACCCTTCTCGACGTGGTAAACCTCTCGGGCAGCGGCCTTAATCTCGCGTCGCAAGTTATAGGCGGAAGCGCCGCCGAAGATCATGGCGACATGCGCGCAAGCCTCCTTAAAGGCGTCGCCATGGGCGCCCTGAGGCGCCCGGTCGTCCGGCACCCCGTGGTCGGGGAACTCGGGCATCGGCCGCGCTGGCGTAAAGTCCTCAAGCAGCGGCCCCGTCCTGCGATTACGCAGTCGTGGCCAGATCGCCGATGGAGAAGGAAGTGGCGGTTGTTGGAGGTTAGCCACTGGGCGATCGCGGTCGAGCGAGCTTCGCCCTGCCAACTGCGCCCGGCCGTTCCGCCACCTCACGGGCGGTGGCGCGGAGGCTGCCGCTCAGGGAGAGCGGGCCTCTCGGGCTCTACCGCCGCGACGTAGTTCGGGACGACAGGCTCTTTCTTCTTCTTGGCATCTGTGCCAGTCCGGGCCGCCGCCTTCTCCTCCGTCCTCCCTCTCTTGCGCTCCACCGCCTCGGAGGCATTGATGTATCTTTCCGCAAGACGAAATAAATCGGCTGCGGTGTGGACCGGATGGAGCTTAAGGTTCTCGGTGAAACGGGTATTCCGCACTCCCTCCTTGAAGGCCTCAACAATGGCCTCGTCGGAGATCGACGGAATGGTGTTGCGCACCTGGAAGAACCTGCGGACGTAGTCCTGCAGGCCCTCTCCCACCCTCTGGACCACAAGCTTGAGGTCCTGGGGCTTTCCAGGGCACGCGTTGCAGCCCTAGAAGTTCGTCCGGAGCGCCTCCTGCAGCTGTTCCCAGCTGCGCATCGAACGTCGACGCTGGTTGAACAGCCAGGTTCGGGCCATTCCCTCCAAGACGGTAGGGAAGTAGTTGACCATTATGGCCTCATTACCGCCCGCGGCCAGGATGGCGGTAGTATAGACAACGAGATATTCGTTGGGATTCTTGCTCCCGTCGAACATCTCGATGCTCCCGGGCTTGAACATGCAAGGCCATGGGGCCTCGCGCAAAGCTCGGGAGAAGGTAGGGCATCGGCGGCCCGTTGTTTCAACGGTCTACCACCGAGCGGCGGCGGAAAAACTCCGCTGGGGCGCTGAGGAGCGCCGTCCGTTGTGGACGTGGATGCCTGTCGGCGCGACCGAACGCTTTGGCCGCGCCGCCTCGAGGAGCCACTGGTGTGCGATTGGGCCTGGAGGTGCTCGCCGAGATCCCCAGCGAGCTCCTCTAGGCCGTCAGCAACCGCGGCGCCTAGTTCGGTCATGGTGAACCCTCGCGGGTCCTTCTCCAGGTCACGCATGACTTAGGCAATCGCCTTATCCCTTTGCTGACTACGCAGCACTGGGTTGTTGACGGTAGTGGTGGGCGAGTGCGCGCGTCGCGGCGCGGCGGCGGTGTCGGGCGGCGAGCTGCGGCGGATGTCGCCAAAGTTCGTCCGATCGACCCGGCGAAGAGGCTCTGGCGGCTTCACGCCGCTGGTGCTCTCCGCCGGCAAGGCGATCGTGGTAGTCTTGAGGTTACTCACTTTGACGCCGCAAAGACATGGCGCGAGCGAGCTCGCGAAGGGACATATCGGTGTCACCCGGAGGCTGTACCGTCGGCACCTTCAACGCCATGGGTTCAGGTCCGTTCTTGCGGCCCGCCCCGACGGGCGCCCGTCTTGTGCAGAATTGGTCCTCCTCTTTGGGCGCGACGGCGTATGCGTCGCGGTCCGTCGGATCTTGACGCGTGGTGGCGGTGCCTCGATCCCTCCATGAGGGTTTCACGGCGTGAGTCGACAAAGTGCAGATTTGGCGGGCAAAGGCGGGGGCGAACGGCTACTCCCGAGGTGGGTGTTGCTTCCACCTCCATCTCGTCGGACTGAGCTCCGGCGAGGATACCAGCCTGCCACTTCTCATATGACTCGTCAACGTCGTGGAGATCGTCGCGATCGTCGTAGTTGAGGTCCACGGTATCAATGTCGTTGTAAGACAACAAGGCCATCATCGACTCGATCGAGGGGAGAAGACCGCAATCAGGCCCCACGGTGGGCGCCAGCTGTCGGCGACCGGGAGGCGAACCTCCGCAGCGCCGATGAGGAAGGAAAGGGGGTGCGAGGCCCGAAGGCGGCCCTGTCCCCTGGACCGAAGCCCGGCAGCTTGGCCGGACGCTGCCGAGGGAAAGAGGCTTTAGTCCCGACGCGGTCGGACGCGTTGAGACCGGAATGGGAGTGATGATGACACGAGTGTTTTTATCCTGGTTTAGGCCTCCACTGTGGGATAATAGCCCTACGTCCAGTCTTCGTTTAATGCCGAGCTTAAACGAGTACAAGGGGGTGTAGTCCGGGCTTTGGGAAGCCCCGGCCTCGAGTACAATAAGTGCTCAAGACATTGTGTGTGTGTTCCTACAGTTACTTGGATGCGGAGAACTACCGCCGGGAACTAGAGCTCCTACGAGGGTGTAGGTGCTCCTGTTCTACAATGGCTATTCTCCGAGTGTGTTGTGTGCATGCAGAAGCGGGTGTCCGTTGTTGTGGCCTGTATGCCCTTTTTATAGGCGTCTTCCGACCACTGTAGCTTGCGCTGGCCCATTGAATAGTCGCTGCCTTTTTGCCATGCCGGAGCGTACAAAATCTACCGGGTAATCGAGTGTATCTCCCGATCACCGTCTTGGGGATCGCTACCGATCGACGTGTCTTTGCCCATGCGGCGGTTGTGATCGCCGCCAACCCGTCGAAGCCGCCAGCACTCTCCGATACGGTCGTGCATTTAATTCTTGACGACTCTAGGAACCCGAAGCGTATCCTGTCCGCGGCACGGTATGATTTGCCTCGGGTCCTGAGACTTGAACCTCCGAAGCCCGGGAGAAATAAGAGGCTCGGGCTTCCGAGGCGGGAAGCTTCGGTCTTGAGCTTGCCAAGCTTCGGCGCGAGCTTCTTTCCCGAGCTTGCCTCCTGTGGAGCCGTAGGTAAGTTAGTGGGCTGAATCATCATGGGCCACGTACTTTCCCCAACAATTTCAGACAAAAGTATTTTTTAGATTTAAACCTACTTTTTATTTTAGGGTATCCTAGTTAGGGTTTATTAGTGTATCATCATCATCATCATATATTGCTTTGTTATCACTCATGCCCTAATAACCCCGTAGTAATATGAGCATTAGAAGACTCAAGAAACTTCCTTGATATGAAGGGAAAATAAAAATGGAGATACTCTATCACGATTCGTCGACCGCTAGACTAAGTGCGTTGCATCTTATGCATCATTCTTTCTTGCTGTATTTGGTTATTTATCGTCGAATTATTCCGTCATTAGACACCGAGGATCCGGAAGGACACTTCAAGAAACCTCAGGAAGTGACTCTCAAGAACAAGGCAGGTTAACATCCTAGAGCATATCTCAACCCAATTTATGAAATTTACTTTGTTTTGGTATCAAAGTTGCATGCTCTAAAATTATGCTATACCCACTTGTTAATCATGATGATATCATGCCACTACTTGATGTATTCGCTACCCTAAACTGATTGCCTTGATGATCACATCCTTGATTCAAAATAGATCAGTCAAATAAGATAATTTTAGACTCCTAAGTCTGGGTTAAAACTTGCTTAGACTTGCTCAGGTCTATTATTAATATTTTTCAGGTTTAGAATACCTCGGAACGGTGAACTGATATTCACTGGACATGCTATTAATTTGGACCTAGAAACATTTGGAACATTGGGCCTGGCATGCCAGAGTGTGTTGGTTTCGGGTGGTATGGTGGTATGGGTCCATGGAGATCGGAGTGAGTTTGGGTTCAAGAATAGTGTTGTGGGTAGAGGCTCAAAATGGGATAAGCTTTTGGTATGGGATTGTGAGCATTCCGGTTGAGGTGTGGAGCCTCCGAAGCTGAACCGAGAAGAGGTTCATGACATATGTGAATAGTGTTGAGAAGACTGGAATGGCTGTCCCAGGCGGAGCACGGAGTATCCCACATAGCGAAGGACGCTGCCATCCGAAGGAGATGGTTCCTACACAACGCGTGGCTATCGTGCGGTAGTGCAGGCGTGAGGCCCATTGGCTTGTTGGAGAGTGTCATGGCAAACCCCAGTTCGAGGTGAAGATAGGATCTTGTCGTCACTGAGGGTGATCCAGGTCACTTACCGCCGAGAACCTAGTGTGGGCTGGCAACCTAGCTAGACCGATCGGGCACTTCACGGAGTGGTGGCCTACAACGGGAATGCCAAATCCTGGAACAGATGGTGAGAGTTTGGAGATAAACAGTCGGAGGACTGTTGGTTAGGTTTTGGGTGGGTAGAGTTGGTATGAGTGGTCATGGGTGACTTAGAGATAAGTTGGTTAAAACTGGAATATTTGAAACAACTACTCAGATCCCCAACATTATGATTTGTGCTAGAGTGTAGGCTGATTTATAAAACATTTTAACACTTAGCTTTGGTGCAAACAAAATAACCTCTAAGCATTTCCTTGAAGCCTCTAGCATTAAGTTTGCAATAGGTGGGTGTTAACTCGCAAGTGTGGTATGATTGCACACTTACCCTCGCACACACTCACTCTTTTAGATAAAGGAGTCGAGCATGATCCCTATGAATGCCATGAAGACGGTGATCCCGAGTATGCGGACGACCCGGAGGAAGTTTAGGGCGTCGCTCCAGTCGCTTGCGTAGTTGCATAGCCGTCCAATGTTTTCTTTTGACTCTTATCTCTTATGTGATCTCATTCGCACTCTGATATTTGTGATACAATTCATAAGACTATTTGGCCGGTTGGCCGATTTGTAAACTTAGTAGCCCTCAGGCTTATTAATGGTTGTTATTTAATTAAAGACTTCCGTTTATTTGAAATGATCCAGCTATGTATTGGTGTGCACTAGTATACTGGTCCAGGGACTAGTGCAAATCAAGAGGTTCTCAAAGACTTGGATTTTGAGGATTGACAGGTACTTACCCATTTACACTTATTTTTAGAGATTTTTCATGACGCCACTCTCACCGCCTCTATTGTGTATGAATCTTTGTCTTGTTCTATTATTCAATGCATTTATCATATCGCTAATCTTTAGAAAAGATTTGAAAATGGTGTTGTTTTATTTGATGCAGTTAGCCATATGAAAGCCAAATATCTAAAATATTAGAGATTTATATTGTTTTGCTTTTTTTGTTAGACCCAAGGGCCAAACTTCTAGGACTAACTAATGTTCTAACACAATTTGGTGCTGCTACTGGCATATATTACTCTAGTTGTTTTTATCACGTTAGAAGTAGACTAAATGATTTGTATAGAAATTATGAAAAAAAAAGTATGCAGTAGTTCATTCACAACGGCCTCCACCAGTTCAATAGACAGGTAGGAAGATGTCCTTTTGAAAATATGTCATGGGTAAGGACAATTCAAATTCTTCGAGTACGACACCTCACACCGCACAAGCACCATCATGCAGATCTGTTGATGAGTTTGCCTCGTACCTAAAGAAGGACTTCGTCGACTTCCAGGAAGAGAAGTTCAATATTTTCACATGGTGGCAGCAGCATAGTGGAACATATCCAGTGCAATCCATCCTAGCATGGGATGTGTCAACTGTTCCCGTCTCCACGGTTTTCTCAGAGTGTGCTTTCAGTCTCGCAGGAGAATACTTGGGGATAGATAAACTTCCCTCCATAGCGACATGATTGAAATACTGCTAAGCACGAAGGACTGGGCGCTAACAGAAAGGCGACTCTAGAGCCTTGCCACCAAGAGGCACAATCAAGAATTGATGGCTACATTCGAAGGCCTAGAAGTTGATGAAGAAGGCTCTTGAAACATTTGTATTTGTATTTAGAGTTTTATGTTGTACTTTTTTTCTTTGCCAATGTTTTCTCAACTTTGACTTTTTACCTGGCAGAGTTTTTAACGAGACAACCATGTGCTACATCCGTAATAATAAAGCTATTCAATGCATTCCAAATATTTTTTTCCTATTTTGGAAATTTTTAATCATTTTCATGATTTTTCATTGCCATTTTTTAAATTTCTCTATTTTTCTATTTTTTTAAAGTATTTTCCTCGAAGTGGGCCAACCAGCACCAAACGGGCCAATTGGGCTAAATATGAATCGGGCGGACCCGGTTCGTTCAGTTCTTTATCCGAATTGAACATAGGCTCAGACCTCGGCCCGTTAGCTCGGTTGGCCTAATTCATATAGTAACTGAGCCTAAAACGAACTGGGCCAAAATGAATCGGATTCGAATCGAGCCAAATCGGGCCAGCCCTTTGGCCACCTCTAGGCAAGGTACTTATATACCATGCATGGAGCTAGGGGCAGAGGGCCCATTATGGCATGGTGTGGTCCATGCCACACCAAGCTAGCTACCAGCTAGTACTCATCGCGGGACCAAATTCCCAATCCACCAGGAGCCAGGAGCAGACAAGGCTACTGAGCAGTTGCTAGCAGCCTAGTTCCGAACGGACTCAATGCGAGTACACAATCACGCCACGTGAGTCGCCTGTTCATCTCCCGTACTGGTGACGACAAGTCCTGACGACAGAGGGCCGACGCAGCGAAGCCTCCACTGGCTCCAACTCCACGTGACGACGCGGCACCTCCACGCGAAGAGCTGACAACGCGTTTACCCTAGGTCGCCTATCTCGACTGTGTGCGGTGCCTGTCGCCGACTTCGATAATTTTTCTCTAATCTAGTGATCTGAATAAATTTGTCGGACTCGATTTTTTTTTTTCTAATCTAGTGATCTGAATAGAATATCCTCGTGTGTCCAGTGTGCTTGTAAACCACCTAAAGCCCTAAACCTAATTTGCTTATTTTGTTATCTGCACTTGCAGATTGGCAACTTGGGATCGGCTTGTCCCACCTCGGCCTCACAATGGTACCTTAAAAAGGCAAGGAGAAATCTAAAATAAAAGGTAATTGACCGAGTCATGAATAATTTGTTAATTGTTAATTATTAATTCTTTGATGATTGCATTTGTAGATTTGACAAACTATCAAAAGATGAAAACTCGGCAAATGCAATTGCCTCGGCCTCCGAGACGCAATTAGTATTTTAATGGTACTTTTTTACCTTCTCTTATATCTTTTATACTTAATACTATTTTTGTTCTCTTTTACTATCATATTCTCTTACTAGTGTATGGATTACTTTGCTTTGATATTTGTGATATTATTTAATGTATCTATAAACTTCGTCACACTAAATTTTTTTCCGTCCTCCGCCACTGCATGAAGCATCGTAAGTGTGCAACTTTACAGTACTCCATGCAAGTGTCACATAAATATCATGTTTACTGTATCGTTCTAACTAACAGTGTAATGTTCTGTTGTAGTAGTATCCTGGGTCCTCCTTTATTTCATTCCCTTCCCCATCCCCTTCCCCATTCCCATCAAAGATTCCTTCTCTTCCCAGGAAATATCTCCAACCCAATTCCCTTCGTCACTCCCATCCCAACCATATCACTCATTTTTTATTGGTTTTTGCAACACCTACATAACTACCATGTATTTGTACTATCTACGCGTATAATTGAAATATGTACCCCTGATGGGCCGTGTTTTGTACATGCATTATACGTCAAAAAAATAATGTAATAAAATAAATTGTTCCCAGCAAATTAACATACTTCAATTAATTATTCAAAAAATTGACACAGATGACAAAAACGGCGGGGAATACAGATGTTGACGAAATGTATACTTAGTATAATATACTGCGTTAATTTCAATAATTACATTCGAATAATAACTTCGTGTTCGGATCATAACTTCCAGTCTCATACAATGGTAATTTATTGGGAATCTTCCAAGACAAGAATCCGTAGCAGTGCATCTGTGTCCTCATGGTAGCTTCCTAGAGAAGGCAGCTGACCGGTTTCCTTCCAGGAGAAGCATCTGTGGCTATAAAAGGGTGCCTGGTTAGCTGATATCGACATCACTTGCACAATAACTTTAGCACCCTCTCTTTTGTAGTTCTGGTAGCCAAGGACAACGATATGAGTGGGTGGAGTCATGGAGCCTCTTCAGATGATCTCAACTCCTCATCGAGCGATGACGATTTTGAAGAGGACGCACTTTTCATGCTTGCGGCGATAGAGGAAGAAGAAAATGTTGCCAAGAGTGCCAATAGAAGATGGGGTAGATCAGTACATGGGCATGCCACACTCGATCGTGGTCGAGATGAAGGTGCTGAAAGGCTATACCGTGATTACTTTGCTGATAACCCTGTGTATGGCCATGTATACTTCAGGCGTAGGTATGCTTATTATCCTGCCCTTTTACAAGTTTCCATCAAATCTGTTTGACTTACTTTTGCCCTATTGCATGCCAGGTTCAGGATGAGCCGTCCTTTGTTCTTGCGCATTGCTGCCGCTGTGGAGGCCCATGACAATTGGTTCAAGCAAAAGACGGATGCACTACGGAAGCGTGGTCTTCATCCACTTCAAAAGATTCTCGCAGCTATCGTCAACTTCGCATATGGGGTCCCCGCCGACGAGACGGACAAATGCGTTAGGATCGGCAAAACGCGACTTTGCTTGCTCTTAAGAAGTTTGTTGCCGCCATCGTCAAGTGTACGAACGAGTATCTCCGCACGCGAGCGGCGAAGACATCGCTCGTCTCCTTGCCGTTGGCGGCGAGAGGCTTCCGGAATGCTCGGCAAACATCGATTGCATGCAATGGGAGTGGAGGAATTGCCCCAAGGCATGGCACAGGCGTTTAGGGGCCACACAAAAAAACCCTCCATAGTCTTAGAAGCAGTAGCTTCTTACGACTTATGGATATGGCATGCCTTTTTCGGAATGCCCGGTAGCTTGAATGATATCAATGTGCTACATCGTTCTAACGTTTTTGACGAGATGGAAGGTACCGCCTTTGGTGGTTAACTACACCATCAATGGCAACAACTACGGCATGGGATACTACCTTGCGGATGGAATATACCCCGAATGGGCAACCCTTGTGAAGCCAATTCATGCCCCTCGGGGAAACAAGAGGACACTATTCAGCGATGTGCTTGCTGCCGTCAGAAAAGATGTCGAACGAGCATTTGGCGTCCTGCAAGCAAGGTTTGCAATCATATGTGGTCCCGGTCGATGTTGGGAGCAGGCAACTCTAGCTAACATAATGAAGGCTTGTGTTATACTCCACAACATGATAGTTGAAGATGAGAGGGATGGTCCACCGCAAGGGGTCGACTATGAGTACATGCCACCTTCCGTTCGATGCACACGCGAAAGTGATGCGCAGGTCCTGCACTACATCCAGGCAACTCATCGCATCAGGGACCGTGCAACGCATCGGCGGCTACAGGAGGACCTAGTCGAGCACCTTTGGACTCTATTCGGCGGCCACTAAGGGAATGTAACTGTGCTAATGGCTTGTCATAGGTTACCTGTTTACGTGTGTTGTCATTAGGTCCATGTTGTCCCCTTTTTTTATTATGTCGTTCGTGCTTCTAGTTATGCACTATGTATCGCATCGCATGTATGTCTGGTTCTACTACAATAATTGGCAAGCACTATTATTTATTCCACATTTATGTTTCATTCTATATTCGGTCAAATTCTATATTCGGTCAAGTTGTCGTGGATCTCTATGATACAGATACATATCACGCCATCTGCCACCATTTCTCCCTCTTCTAAAGTAGAAACACGAGTTTACTTTGGATTCCAATGGAAATGTAACGTTTTCTTTTTTGAATTCTTGTATTCGAAACTGCACGGCAAACATGGCTTCAAACAACATCACTCAGTTTATTCAGCTCTCCACTAAGGGTATTTTTGGCTGTGATGTAGGTCACCAAAAATTCCAACATGACATATAGAGAACATAACTGCGCATACTATGTTTCACAGAAGACCTCGCAGTTTTGGAAAATATAGAGAACATAATATTGTGCAGTTAGTTCACAGACCATTCCATTACACTACCTTCATTCAGCATTTCAGCACACCTAATACATGGCACTGCACTATGAACTTCATACGGGTACAAATTATTCTAGCACATAATGCTATAGTTCATGCATTCAGCTCAAATGTGACTAAAGGAGCAGTACAGGAACCTTATACCCTGTAGTTGTCATGCATCTTTCTCACAAACTAGGATTATAACGACCTCCACTGGTCATAGTAGCTTACAAGCTGCAAAATGAATATATGTATTGGGCCGTTAGTGCACATTCCTTCATCAGTTAACAGGAGAAGTGAATGAGACATACCACCTATTAGCTTTCAATTCTTTGTCATCCAGTAAGATCTGTTGCCCATCAGTCCTGTTGGTCATATTAGTTAGGAACAATGTCATGAACTGTGTAAAGAGTACTGAGTAGAGAAGGAACAGGTGAGGACAATTGATTTCATGTATTGATGTGCAGACCCTTCTGTAGCAGTACTCCATTAATGGAGTGAGCAAGAAACCACATTGACATTGCAGAATCATCAGCAACAATTGATCATTGGACAAAGTAACATGGCATGATCCCGAGTACAGGATAGTTGCTGCTCAATGTTAGTAGCATTACTTCTTTCAGGTATATGAATGAACTACATGGATATAGTACAAGGTCAAAATCATTAGCACCTGAATCATCTTGTTCATGATATATCCAAATCTAAGCAATACTCTCTTTGGTCGAGATCAAATACTTGGTAAACAATGCATGTAATACACGAGTACGTTATCCGGGCTAGAAAGTAAAATAAATCGATCGCCACTCTCATTGTTGTGAAACCATTATCTAATAATATACGTGTCATAGCATCTATATCAGGTTAATATCAACAAGTACCAAAGCAATAACATGTCATACTATCGATCGATGTGACTACCTCAATGATGAAGGTAATAGCATTAACAAAAGTGATGGTCATAGCATGAGGCAATATCGCAAGCGATGTGAAATACAAAAAGTGATGGTGAAGGATTATGTACTTCATACATAAACATGGAAGGTACTCACCGTCGATCTTTGAAGGATGGGTCCAGCCCCACTTACTAGCGATCTCGGGCGCCTCTTGAGATAGTACTCCTTCAACCAACGGTGCACTTATTTGGGTCTATCTTGTGAATTCGCTCTTCCTCCCGGTTCTCCATCATGGTTTGCCTCCTCTCCTTGGGCCAATTATCTTACGCTTATCGTTGTGCAAGTCATCGAAATGACTAGCATACACCCCTTGATGCAAGTAGCGGCGGTCACTTGAAGAGCTAGCCTTGCTACCCCTTGCCGCTTGCATGACATCCTCCCTATGGGCCTAGTAAGATGTGGGGTCGTCGGCGATGCAGACACATTCCCCTCGATCTGTACTGGTGTGTCCCCAGGAGTAGGAGAAGGAGACATCTCAGGGGGAAGGGAGGGGGTCTTCTAACGTTTGGTGCCCAACAACTCTGTCCACTTGGGATGGTCAGCCAACATGATCCAGCAATGGCTGAATCCAAACGGCTTGCCCTCGATCTCCTTGTACATCTTTGCCGCCATTGCCATCTTAATTTGCAAAAAAATAGAGGCATTAGAACTATGAGCATGCCTTAAACTAAACATGGTACAAAGGGAACGTTTTCTTACCCTATCCCGCTCCGTGCTCCCACTCTGGTTTAGGTTGTCGAACTTCTTAAGGTATCCAGCAAACTTGCTTCTGAGACTTCGTGATGATGACCCGATGATTAGTCATTCCCTTCTGAGATCTTGCAAGCATCCCCGTCTTCATGTACTTCTTGTAATAATCATCTATTCTCTCCCAGTATGTCCCCGCTGCCTAGTCCGTACCCACAATGGGGTCTTGGCTTACATTAAGCTAGGCAGACACCAGGAGCTCTTCCTCGTTTGCGGTCCACTTCGTCCTATCCGTCTTCGTGGCTGCCTTCTTCTTCTTTTTAGTACCCACCGTGTGTGCAAGGAACCTCCGATGAACCGGGGTTGAATGGAAGGTGGGTTCACGGGGGAGGCGGCGAAGGGAGAAGTCACCCTCCCTCCGCTAGTCCTGCAAGAGCTGGATCGAGTCGGTCTAAATTGGACCACGAGATCTGGCCTTGCCTTCGTCTGTGAGTTCTCTAGGAAAGGGTCCATGTCCTCCCTGCGACCATATGGCACATGTATATGACCATTTGTGTGAAAAAATAATAAAAATAATATGTCACTTGGGCCACAGGTGCATATGATAAGTTAACGGTAGGCGGTACAAGGGAGGACATAATCAACTTGTTCACAGTACGACATAGGAAGTACAAGACATACATAAATAAGGGTACCATAACAATGCCAGCACAACATGCCACCGAGAAACCTACAACCAGTAATAGGACATAGGACATACAAATTGCACAGACAGAACACGCCTTCAAAGACCCACTCTGGTAGGACATTGACATACACAAGTTCATCATCCCTTGATTAGTAACCCTAGGTCGGGTGCCACGAGCGGTCGACTCCCATCCATCCATGGAGTCACCGGTGTCATCGGAGGAGTATTCTGGCATTTCATGCACCGAGGACCAAGGAAGTCCTCATCAGGATACAAGTCCTCGACGTCGACGACAAGGGTGGGGTCTTCATCTTCAACATGGGGGGGTTTCACCTTCGTTTCTCCAAGCGGTATATTCTGCATCCTACCCTCAATAGCAGCCACTTCTGCATCTAGGGTGAGTTCCCCTAGCCTTATAGCGATGGAGTCCACCTCAAGAAGAGCCCGGTTCAAGTCATTGGCACTTTGCAAGCTTCCATGGATGAAGTTGTCATTCACAACCTTCCTCGTGAGGCACCTCGTCGTCCACAAGCTTGATAAGCTTGTCTGAGAATAGTTGATGAAGGACATGCGACCATCTACACGCACGTACATGTACATCGCATTAATACTACAATGGATTAGAACAAGATTATCCGGCCTTTCTAATATATGTCCATATGTTCATACTTTGTTGAACATATGATGCTAATAGTGTATGCTTAAATGCCTTGTTTTCGGTTGGAGATGCAATTGCACTAAGAGACTCTATAGGAAGCATATTTTTGTAGTTCCACTCTTGCGGTATACAAAGTTGCAATGAATTATAGGAAACATAGTGCTGCACTACTAAAGTGAGTAAACAGGAAAGCATTGAAGATATGCTCCTAATAATAACATAATTCAGTGGGTAAACTGTATTTAAAGCATTGAGGCAAACTCGGTAATACACTTTTTGTTTGCGTAACACCTAATTGCATTATTAACATAGCTTCGAATTTACACTATCACAAATGCATAATCTTGTTGTTAATACCAATCATGAAATCCATACAACAAGCTTATTGCGCAGACTAAACTTGTCAATTTCATTTTTAAGAAGTTTTGTTTAGTGCACAAACTCAACTTCTCAATTTCACCCGGGCTTGTGGTGGTGGTGCTACATGGCCTCGCCTCCCAGTGTGGGAAGGGTGGCCGGGAGTGAGGACATCATAGAGTGCTGACAGTGGGGAATTTGGGGAGGCGCCATGGCCATGATAGGGGAGGGGAGAGTGTGGCGAAGAAGGGAAATAGCACGGAAGCTCGGCAGGAACATGGGAGGGGAAATCCTCCAAAAACCCTAGCAGAATGCAGTGGCCGGCGGCGATCTGTCCGGCCAAACCATCCCCCTGCACTAGCGCTCCGACCCAACTGACAAATCCCCGGGGGGGAAATCAAGAGGAGCAATGAACACACAATCCCTAATAACCTGCGAAATCCACGGCGGCCGCCGCTCTGGACATATGCCGCAGCCCTACGCTCCTCCGACCACGGCGACGATGGGTTCGCGGGGGCCGAACGGCCACATCCACACAACTCTACCCCGAAATCCCCCCAAATCCACCCTAAAATCCCCCCAAATCCACCCACATCTCCCCAAATCGACCCAAATCCACGTAAAATCCCC
The DNA here is from genome assembly GCA_036346145.1 of Olyra latifolia. Taxonomy (NCBI): domain Eukaryota; kingdom Viridiplantae; phylum Streptophyta; class Magnoliopsida; order Poales; family Poaceae; genus Olyra; species Olyra latifolia. The sequence continues at coordinate 15,416,519 of CM070530.1, forward strand.
CAAATGTTGGCGACAAATAGGACGTACCGACTCTCCGCCGCCCAGGTCGTCGTTGCGCCGCCTCCTGCTTGGCCCGGTTGCAGCACCTCCTGCGCGGCCGCGGCTCTACCTCGTTCCGTCCGAGCGCGCAAGCCAACGGCTCTTCTCTTGCGGGAGCCGGGATGGGGATGTACAGAGCAACCCGGGGGGCTGGGTTTCTCTCTCATCTTCGAGGAATGGGGCGGTGAAGGGCGGCGTTGAGAGCGTCCTCGTTCCGTCGCGCTGGGAATGGAGGCACGAGGAGCGGGGCGGGAAGGGTCTCCGGTTGGAGACAGTCTTACCTCTGACGCAAGAAGGCAACGCCCTCAGGAGCGTACCTAGACACGCAAGGATCGATCGAGTGGAACTCTTGGCTCATAAATTCTGGTTCTGTTGATCATCCACCAGCTAGCAGCACTCAGCAGCTGTGGTCGGCTCGACTCGACCGGTCCACGCCACAACAGCCTAGTTTCAATGCGCAGATCAACCCGGCAACCGGCAACCGGCACACGCAGACGCAGTAGTGTCCATTCAACTATCAGCAGCTCGACACAGGTGCGTACCATCAGCAGCTCGTGGCTGCCACATCGGCTCGACTCGAGTTGTATGGCTGGCATTGTTTCCCTCGTGTTTTGCTGTGTGGACGTAGACGTGCGTTTGCTTCCAGCATATCGAGTACGACCTGCAAAATACTTTATTTAACTTTTTAAGATAGAGTTTTTATTGAAGAGAATAAATTTTTTAGAGTATAGTATAAAGTGTAAAGAAATTTTATAGAATGATTAGAATAAATAAACATCAGTGTTATAGAGGAGAAATTTGATTGGTCTGATGGAGATGCTTGCCCATTCGTGTTGTTGCATTAATGCCGGACGCATACTGCGTTACACCCAACGTCGATCAATCGGCTTCGCGTTATAGCACGTCGCGTTAGAGCATCCACACTAGGCCCTTCATCATCCCACTCTATCATCCCTTCAAATACACCCCTCTATATTCTCTCTCCTATTAATACAGGTTGTTCTCACATCAGGAACTCTATATCCTCCACTCTATTTTCTCTCTCCACATGAGAATGTACATATGTATGAACCGCCAATGAAGCTACGTATTTTCGTATATACAAGAACACTCGGACGTACTACTATATGCTACATGTTCGTAAGCTGTGGAATGGATGCCTTGATGTATTTAATTTATTTAATTGAAACGCATAGAATTAAATTATAAAATTCAAAAAAATCACCTCGTAGCTCTCGATGAAAACGCCATTTGTATATACCTTAGCTGGGATGGATATGTAGTGAACACATAGGATTCTCAACAGGCAAAATTATTACTCGGTGGGCATCTTCCCAGGCGATGGCGACTAGTCGGCCAGCTTTAACGCAGAGGAAAGTGACAAGTCATGTAGCTTTACCATGCGAAAGTGACATTTCGGTAAGCTTTTCCAGGCGAAAGTGACAAGTCAGGCAGCTTTTGCAGGGGAAAGTGACAAGTCGGGCATCTTTTGCATGCGAAAGTGACAAGTGAAGGAAGCTTTTCGAGGGCTCACTTTCGTACCAAAAAATTATGAAAAACCTAAACCAATGGATTCCACAATAAGCCTCACTTTGTCTTCCCGTAAGAGGTAGATGTTGCGCTGCCTATATATATCATGTCATTCCCCGTGAAATGACCTGCATTCCCGGTATACTCCACCTCCATCCAGCTTCATATTGATATGGATTCTTCCTCATCAGATGAAATATATGAGCAAGCGGCAATCGACTCTGACACCTCAGAGGAAGATGAATGCGCTGCGTTGTTCATGTTCACCTTGCTACAGCAAGAGGCAAAGAGGGGACCTGGTGCTGGAGGGTCAGGTAGTCGTCGCCGGACTATCGATCGTCGTCCCCATGAAGGATATGCTCGCCTCATGAAAGACTACTTTGCTGACAACCCTATATACCACGAGGGCCTTTTCCGTCGCAGGAGAGTAATTTTTCAGTTTTGCCCAATGTTTGCATTTACCGTTTTGTCATAGTAATCGCTAGCTTGCTGTGATAATTGTTGCCATCAGGTTCAGGATGAGCAAGCGTCTTTTCCTTCGTATTGCAAAGGAAGTTCACGCACGAGTCGAGTACTTCCAGCAAAGACGGAACAACGCTATGAAACTCGGACTACATCCCCTTGTCAAGATGACGGCCGCCGTTCGTATGATGGCTTATGGCAATGCTGCGGATAGCCTGGACGAGTACCTCCGCATCGCTGAAACAACGGCGTTGAAGACCACACGGCTATTCGCACAGGCCATTGTGGAGATCTTCGGGGGGGAATATCTCCGCGAGCCGACCCAAGCTGACACGGATCGCCTCCTTGCGGAAGGTGAGAGACGGGGTTTCCCGAGGATGTTGGGTAGTTTGGATTGCATGCACTGGAAGTGGAAAAATTGCCCGATTGCCTACCACGGTTCATACACCGGTCACGGGGACGGGCCCACACTAATCCTAGAAGCCGTTACCGCATATGACGGGTGGATCTGGCACTCCTTCTTCGGGGTGCCAAGTTCAAACAATGACATAAATGTCCTTCACAGATCACCCCTTTTCGATCGCCTAACAACCGGCGAAGCACCTCACGTGGAGTACACCGTAAATGGCCGCACTTACTCCATGGGGTATTACCTGGCCGATGGTATTTACCCCGAGTGGGCAACTATCGTAAAGAACATTCCACTGCCCTTGACACGTAAGGCCGAGCTGTATTCAACCACGCATGCCGCTTGCAGGAAAGATATAGAGCGTACATTCGGCCAGCTGCAAGCGTGGTGGCATATTCTCCGTGAGCCGGCGCGCCTTTGGGATGAGAAATCCCTGCGTTACATGATGAACGCGTGCATAATAATGCATAATATGATTGTGGAGGATGAGGGAGGACTAACGGATGATCCACCTGACTTCGAGTCCATGGGCGAACTGGTCCACCCAACTCGCAGAGGGTCTCAAATGTTTGACGACTACATGGCAATGCACTTGACCATCCGTGATCGGGCCATGCACAGGCAGCTGAAGTCAGATTTGGTCGAACATCAGTGGGCGAGGTATGGTGCTGTGTAGGCCGTTTAGGCCATTATCCACTCTGTAATGGCAACGTTGCCTACCTATGTAATTGTACTTTGTTTGCAACTATCGTAGTGTCCACATAGTATCTTATGGGGCTGTTCACTAGGACAGAACTATATGTATTATTCCCGCGGTATTATGTCAATCAATAAATCATGCAGTTAAGCGTCATTCAAAAGGTCTCTCATTATCCCAACAAATGTATGGTATTCAAAGGACAGTTTATTACATAGGCAAACATACTCCCAACAATAATGCATAACTTAAAAGGTTATGCAAACTCGCAACAATAATGCATAACTTTTAAAAGGTTCTGCAAACTCGCAACAATAATGCATCACGTAATTCATTTACGTAGGTAGGAAATATTATTACAACGGCACATCCAAATCAGCAAACTGTCATGCATGATCTGCAGGTTTTACTCGCCTTCCTGATCTGCCCTAGATTTCTGCATTATTTCCTTCCGCTTGCGGGCATAGTATGCACGTTGTGCTCCAGTCAAAGTACTCAAGTCTTTCTCCATTATCTGTATTTCGTACTGCATTTGCTTCAAGAAGCTCTCGTGCTCCATGCGCTTCCTCTTAATCTCAACCTCCTTCTCCTTTGCCTGCGCAAGTCTGTCATAGTAATCCTTCTTCACTTGCACATCGCTATCCCTCCTCGAGTCCCACCTCTCGAAGAATTCGTCACACGGGCTGCCCACTGATATGGACCACGACTTTGCTTGCTTCCTGCCCATTGGCCTAGCTTGGGTGGCACCTGAATTGGATTGCATGAAGACAGGGGCTATTGAGTCACCGGGAAGCACCTTCAAATGACTTCATTTCTTCTTTGTTCTTTGGGCAGTGGAGCTACGGTTAGCCACTTGGGTTGGTCTCGCAACACCTTCCAGCAATGTTCCAGGTCAAACTCCTTCCCAACATCGCGCTTGAACAGCAGCTCCTTCGCTTCATTGACCTGCAACAACCAATAGGATGCAATGAACCGTACATGAATATACATATGAGCTTATCATGACAAGGAATAATAAGGGTAGCAGTTGTGACATAACATACTTACATGATCTTCATTTGTAGTGCCGCTATCGTTACGTTTGCATATAGCACGATAGAAGCCAACAAACTTTGCAACATGGCAGTTGATAGTACGCCAACGGCACTCCACAGATCTAGGCCCCCTTTTTATTCCCCTCTTGGAGTACTTGTTAAATTCTTGAGAAATGTTCTTCCAAAAAGTATCACCGGTCTGATTATTTCCTACAATTGGGTCATATGAAGTATTCAGCCATACTGACATCAGCACCACATCCTCATCGTGGCTGTAATTGGGACCTCTCCCTCACGCCACTTTCGCCAACGCTCGCTTTTCCTTCCCTTTCCTCTACCCCTCGGAGTAGCTTGTGCCTCCTGCGACGCCGGCAGCTCATCAACATCTATGAAGTTGTCAGTTGACCCTTGTTCTGTCCAAGCCACTCCCCCCGACGATCCGGCCGTGTAGTATCCAAAGGGAGGCCGCACTGCTGCAGAGCTGTACATGGGGGCAGGAGGTGATGAATGCATTGAGGGGGGGGGGGAATTGCATTCCCACCTGGGGCCATGGCATAGACGGATCATATCCGGCAGGTGGACGCTGCCCTTGACATCCGGCATATTGCATCAACCGCTGTAGGTCATCATCATCCATCTTCGACCTGCGAGACAGGGACAGTTCAGTATAAATGATGATGTAGTGCACATAGCGAGGACAGCATGATGCACAGGGCAAACGATAATATCATATCACGAGTGTGAGTACTAAAGGATCGACATGTCACAGTTGCACTACGGCAAGTTTATATTGCATAATTATGAAACGCACATTCATACTACACACACTGAAATAGGTAGAAATACCCTTAGTTGCAAATACAGATGACGCATTACCCACTCCTACTACACATTTTACAAACAGATGGACATGCACTAAAAACATACATATCTTGTGCTATCTATATTCCCCTGGATTGCTCACTGTCGTAGTCCAATCCGTTGTCTTCACAGTAGCACTGGAAGCAGCAGTAATTGTCCTCCTCGTCGTAGAACAATCCGCGGATGTCATCTTCATCTAAATCGTCCCAGGGATCAGCGTCTTCCAGGTCGTGGAGAGGCTCTGTGACAGAGCCGACCACTGGGGGAGGCCTACACATCTCGCACCGAGCTTCCAGTGCAAGCCTGTCGAGGCGCTCTGCCAGTGCATCGAAATCAAGAACAGCCATGTTCACAGCTTCCGGGCTGGCCGTTTGACCAGGATGGAAGTGGTACTCCGCCAGTTGGCGAGCTTCGGTGGCTACATCCTCCACGGCATCGATCAACAGCTGCAGTAGTCGAGCCTTGTTGTCGCCGGCAGTTGACATCTATATGGAACGAACTATGTTCACACCGAACATATGTAATGGATGTTTCAAACATTACCAACATATGATTAGAGATAAACACAGCAAAGATTACCAACATATGTATCATACTATGGTCAGCAAAATTCATTGAAATTGGTATGTCCAGCAAAGATTATCAGACTAGGTTCAGCAAAGATAATCACAGCAAACAATAACAACATATGTATCAAACTATTTTCGGGATCAACTTAGGAGGATTGCATAGCTACGCCGCCGGAACTATGTTCAGCAAATCTCATTAAAATTCATCCCCAAAATAGCAAGCAGTACGTCGTACACTCATATATGACCTCTAAGTCGCCGGATCTAGCTCTAATCGGTGCGAACTCTACGCGGATCTGAACCCGAGTTCACATATGAAGCCTACGGCGCCGGATCTTGCTTTTCGCCCAACAAATCCATGGATCTGGGACTCGACCAGCCGGGAATCGTGAACATACGGACCTTTTTCTTCGAACGCCGGTCGACCCGGGGTCAGAGGAAGAGTTCGCAGATGGAATCGAGTCGGAAGCCGCCGCCGTCTCCGCCTTCCACACCTTTCGCACCAGCCGCCCCTCCTCCACCGCCGCCGGGGCGTCCAGCCCTCCACTGCTCCGCGCCGGCCTTCCGCCTCCTTCGGAACTCTCCCTCCTGCCGCGCGAAATGGAGGCCGTTGCCGGAGATGGAGCCAGGGTGACGAATGGCGCCCACACGCGGACTCGCCAGATATGGCTTTTCCTCACCGACGCGCTATCTCCTAACCTCTGTTTGCCGCGCCTGCTACGAACCCCCATCACACGCAAAACAATTGTGCGGGGCGCTTTACATTGCGGCACAGTGATATGGCGCGCCTGATGTGGATGCTCTTCCTGGTGCGTGCGAAATACTCCTAGAACAGATATCGTTGCAGCCGCCGGGCCATCTGTCCGATGTCAGCGAGGACAAAAATGCAGAGCATTCATGGCGGCCGTCAGTGTCTTGGATGGCCAGTCAAACCGTGGCATTTTGCATTCCCATCCGTGCAGCGGCTGTTCGCTGTTGCTACACATGGGCAGATGGAATAGGGATGGATTCTTTATTTATCTACCCCATACCTTCAGTTGCGACCGTGACAGTTGACAACCAATTAAAGAGAGTGCCTCCTCCGGTTCTCCCTGTGCCTCGCTCCTACTTGTTCCATGCAATCTTCGGACACCATCAACTACCCTCACCCTCTCCTCATCTCTCTCTTTTTTTTTAAAAAAAAAATCTAATTTATATAGAAATTTCTCTGATTAACATAGTAATTCTATTTTTTCTTGCTCTAATTAATACTCCCTCGGATAAAAAGTTATTGACGTTTAACATCTAGTCAAAGTTTAAAACTTGAGTTATAAATATCTTTTTAAATAATTAGATTGTGTACATAAAAATTATATGTATAAATTCGCCTAAAAAATCCTTCAATAATATTATAAATTTAGTGGATTTCTAAAATAAATTACAATAGTAATTAGTGGTCAAAGTTGCATCTAGGAAACTATATACAGTCAAAACATCAAATATTTATGACCGAAGGAAGTGGTATAATATATAGATAGACAACTAAACGGGCATAGCAAATTAAAAGAGGAATTAACTAATTAAGGAAAACGGGAAAAGAGGAGGCTGGAGGCGTACTCACAGATTGATTGGAGTTGACTGTGGTCGCCAATCCAGGAGGAGGGGGGGGTGCAATCAAGATTCAATATTTTCATATTGTTCATGCCGAAAGTTAGATCAGTTAAATAAACGTGGTTTTAGAGTTTAGAATTCTTGTCAGCACCAAATACAATGGTTCAGGTTGTGCCAACCGATTTGACATGAAATTGACAAGGTGGATAATTAATCAGCTTAATTAGCAGATTAACTCTAAGTATTTAGACGATAACAAAACTATCGGTTTAGATTAAATCTACACCAATGATTTTAAGAGAAACCAATCTACTATAAAATCGTTGATATCAACTAAATAGTAGAACAAAGGGTAAATAAACTATCGGTTAAACCAATAAGTTAATCAAATCAATAGAACGAAGATAAACAGACTATCGGCTATATTGTAAAGCCAATCTAGCCGATAGAATGTGGGTAAGCAGACTATCGTCAATGAATGTGTTGACCGATAAAATAAGGGTGAAACCTAACCTTAGTTAAAACAACGATGCATAACAAAATCGACTAAGATATTATTTCGATAAATAAGCGAGAAAATCGGACTTAACTGAGACAATACTCACCTAGGGTGTATCCTGAAGTAGATCGAGAAGGCGAAATAAGTCGATCGAAAACAAAATATGGCGAAACTGGGCTAAATACGACGAAAAGTAAAGAGCAGAAAATAGTATATTTGATTGATTAATTGTTGGATGATTTATATGCCCCATGGGACTGCATATTTATACCCGAGACTTGACCTAGACCGACTCCAACTTGTGTTCACCAAGGACTCGATTTATTTCCTAATCTATGCAAACCGACTTAATTTATTCCTAAATTAGTCATGGTGTCCGACCCTAACTTCCTTTAATAATGCGCAGACTTCTCTACTAAAAATAGCCTCGCGCAACCGTACCTGGAATGCTTCAAAAACCACCTCTTGGATAAGGTTCGTCGTGCAGAATCTCCTGGCCCTTTGTGTAGATATTTTCAGCCGATGTTTCTGGAATCTTCTATAACATGTATCGGCTTTTTCAAAAAATGGATGCCAACGCATCCAATAGGGTGTGTTGTCCGTGCCCAGAGAAGTTGAGTGGCAGGTCAGGCATCTCCAAGGGATACCCCAGATGGGTATTAGGACAATGCATAGTAAAAATAGTAAGGGGAAATAGTGATAGGAGGATTGTTGGAAAGGTGAATAATGATAGAACAGTCCTATTGATAACGTGGCATATAAATAGTGATGGAACAAAATAGAAATGGGACATCTGCCAGAGATGCTCTTAGGAGCATTTAGCTTGCTCTTTGGGCGAGCATTTAGCTTGCTCTTTGGACGTTCAAGCCGAGGCCTGTACTGGCCATTTGCTGATTTGCGCTCAGATTTGGTTGGATGTTCTTATATATGGGTACACTGTATGGAGCTCCATGTCCCGGACTGAAGCCCACCCAGCCATGGGTCTAGATCCACCCTGCAACTTGGTCATGTTTGCAGATGACGTCATCTCCAACAGCTCCTCTATCATCTTACTTCCCCTAATGTTGGAGAGTGTAGAAATATAGAGATAGAATCTCTGAAATATAGAGATAGAATCTCTTTTAGAGAGCATGTATAAGGTGCCGAATTTTAGAAAAATTGTTGGAGGAGACGGCTAGGTTCATCTTCGCACCTGACCTCAACAGGATGCTCTAGGGACCAGAGCTTTAGACCATTAGCAACCATATCCCTTCTTCGTTTCCGTTTTCTTCACAGAGGGAATCTCGTTCGCTTCAATGTTCCAACATATTGCATTCACCATTCTTTTTCAGAAGAGGTTCTCTTTTCCATTCCTCTTAGGAAGAGATTTTCTTTCTTTTCTTTGTATTATTTCCCTCGAATGGAACCTGTTGGAGATGGTAGAAAATAAATGCAAAGATGGTGGAAAATAAAGGTAAAAAATTTGGTGTAGAAAGTGGAGAAAGAAATGACATGAAGGGAAAATGGTTAGATGGTCTGAGGCCATCCTAGAGCTCAAGGATTTCCTCAACCCAGGGTTCAAAAACCGGTAAAAAACGTCGGTTTCTCGCCAAACCGCTGAGTGGTGATTTGAGAAACCATCGATTTTTACCCGGCCCATTTTGAAATTTTAAATTTAAATTTAATATTTTGAAAAAAATTTAAAAAACTTATAAAAAAACTAGAAGTTTTTAGAACATTCTGTACAAAGCAAAATTTTAAATTGAGATTATTATCATGGTATTTTATGTGAAGAAATTTGTGCAAAAGTGGAAAACCGTTTTTTCAAAAATTGGACTGATTTCTAGAAGGCCTGGTCTGTACACTTGCTAACTAATTGCTCTGCTTGTTTTTTCTTTTGTCACCACCACCACACTGAACTCACTGATTGATGCTCATTTTGCTACCGTGAATCACAGGTTTCGGGTCACCAAACAGTTTTCAAAACATTGATATGTCTATCATATGACTTATTGTTGATATGTTCCAACTCTCAAATATTTAGCAAAGGTCATGCCAAATTTTTTCCTTGTTCAAATATATGTTTTTGTTGAAAAGTATCATGCATATCACAAACTACGACAAAAAATATGTCAAAACAAGTGTCATGGCTCTATAAGATTAAAGGAACATATAGTATCAATGAAAGAGCAAAACATGTACAAGATTTATCTCATTGAATTGATGTACCCAAAGTCAGATTATTGACTTGATATTGATATGTTCCAGATATCATATATTTATCAAAGGTTCTTTCAAATTTTTTCATGATTAAACAAATTACCAATACATATATCCCATTCATCTATGATTTTTCCTAATTTTTTAAAAAAATTTCAGACCTCTTTTCATTTTTTTTATTTTCCACGTTTTCCTAATTTTCCCACCGGTTTCTTGCTATAACCGACGGTTAGCCGGTAAAAACCACCGGTTTTTTTTGCCAAAAACCGTCCGCTCGTCAGCTGCTTCCCGACAGTTTAAATTTAAATTTGAGCGATTTTTCACCGGTTTTTATTGGTTTTTGATATAAAAAAAAAAGCAACCTGCCCAAACGGCAGTTTCGGTCCCGAAACAGGTTTGTGAACCCTGCCTCAACCTCACCTCCATGCTGGCACTACCGAGCCAGAGAAGCATCACCTTTCTAGTACCGGGCTGCCACGATGAACTGAAGTTGCTCCGTTTCATTGCACGAGTACAGGTACGTCCAAAAGTTCAGTTTGTTATATCGGTTTCAGTGTTTCCTCTTTGATACAGTGAAGATACTAGGAATTGTATAGATATTATATTCTTATGTTACAAAGTTTGGAAGAATAGGCATCGATACTGGATTGATATAATGAAAGTTCGTGCAGTTCGCTTGGGTCAGGATGCGCAGGCGCCCTAGGATCCACCGTCATGCATGTTGTATCAAATTTTAGATAATGAAAAAAATTCCGCCTCTGCTCCTCCTGGACAATGTGCCACTAAGAGCAGAATCTATCCTTTCCATGGCCTACATCATGATCTCCGTCATAATCTTCAGAGAAGCTTACCGCTATATCGTAAATACGCTCATATACAACTCACTATTTTACCTCATTACCAATGAGCCCATCATGACATCATGTAACTAAGGACTCTTCAATCCAAAGGAATCCATCTATCTGTTATATTATTAAAGCAAAAGCGAAATAAGCCACACCGTTCAATCTAACATACTAAAATTTCCATCTTAATTAGAGAAAAAAAAGAGAAAAGTTATAAAAGCTTATATTAAAAGAAAGGATGCATGCTTAGATTTAAAAGAGTCCATGTCACATACAATAGTAGTGTATCCGAGCTGCACTTGTTTAAACTAAAAAAGGGGTTCATATTTAGATTAAAAGAAAGAGTCCATATCAAGTTAATACGAACATATCCAAGTTGTAATTATTGTTTAGATTAAAAGAAACAGTATATATCAACTATAATTAAGCATAGAGTAAATTGCACGTAGGTTATTGAAGTTGTCTTGTGTTTTCACTTATGTATAAAATTTTTAAAACCGGATATTTGGGCATACGAAGTTGCCTTACCGTTTCAAGTAGGTCTAAATTGGTATGGAGAATATGGCTTTGATGACATGACCTGACTAGTTAGCATAATACATGGCCAAAAATGACGACTTGTTATTCTAAATCAATACATGGCCAAAAATGACGACTTGTTATTCTAAATCAAAAAAAAATTCAAATTAAAAATTCAGATTAAAAATTCAGAAAAATCCTAAAAATTCTAAAAAACCTCTAAAATTCTTTAAAATAGAAAAACCTAAAATTCATAAAAACCTTAAACAATTTAAAAATTCATATAAAAAGAAATAAATTCTAAAACTTGTTTAAAAACTTAAAAAATCTTAACAACCCTAAAACTTTTCTAAAATTCATAAAAAATAAAATCAGAATAAAATGGAGAGAGGGGGAGAGGAATGGAGGATATTTGAGTTTTCATTTCGATTTTATATTTTTTTTACAAATTATAGAAAAGTTCTAAGGTTTCTTATAATTTTCTAAGTTTTTTAAACAAGTTTTAGAACTTTTTATGCAATTTAAAAATTTTAATTTTTTTTAAGATAGTAGGTTTTTTAAAAAAGATTTCTAAAGAAGTTTAGAGGGTTTTTAGAGTTTTTGTAGAATTCTAGGATTTCTTTACTAATTTTTTATTTAAATTTATTTTTTAATTGATTTAGGTTGACAAGTAGCCATTGTTGGTCACATATTATGCTGATTAGACAGCCCATGTCTTCAAAACCACCTTGTCCATACTACTTTGGACCTACATGAAAATGGTAATGCAACTTCGTGTGCCTAAATATCTAGTTTCAGAAATTTTGGATTTAAGTGAAAGCATAGGACAACTTTAAGAACCTGGCGTGCAATTTACTCTTAAAAATAGGTCAAATTTGGAATGAGAATAATATAAAATTGACAATTTGATTTATACAAAATTAAAAGTAAAACTAAATCTAGAATAAAATTTAAATAAAATTAGTAGTTGGATTTCACATGAATCCTAACCTAAAACAGAAAATTAGATTAAAAATATAAAAAAAGCAATTTATATTAGTGCTTTCCATGGCTAATACTACTATGTATTTGAAGGAAATTTAAATATACTAGATTTATGACATGGACTATGTTAAAGCCAGCCATGGCTAATACGACTAAGAATCCTTACCATAAAATGTCTTTTAAATGTTGACACAAATCATTATTGGGGCTAAAGGAGCCACCACACTCGATCTGAGAGGATATAATTCCCAATTAATCAGGGATAAATGAAAAAACCCACACCATCAATTGTAAATCTAGCAATATTAGAATTATTACCATATCCTTTGGATTACAATAAACTATATTACAACTTAAAATGGTCAATATGACTACACATTTGAAACAAATATAACTATATACAGTAGATTTGTAACATGGATTGTTTAGAGATTATCATGGTCAATGCGACTATGAATAATTATATATGTAAAAAGGTTTGTTGGACTTTAATACAAATCTAGCCGCACTAATGTGTGGGTCACCTCGCTCATTTTTTTTTTTATGTTGAAGTCGTCTCTCAAAGCTCATAAATACAAGTTGAACAAAATGGGCTAGCTTCTCCAAAGAATTCTTGAATTTTAGGCTCCATTTGTTATAGGGTTAGATTAACTGGATTAGCTAACATTAACCCAGCTAGATTAGTTTAACTTAGCTTGACCTAACTTTTATGTTTGGTAACTAATTCAGTTTAATCTAACATGTTTGGCTGGGTTAGTAGGTCAGTATAGAGGGATAGCTTATCCCACCTTTTTATTGAGTTAGCAAATCCTATGTTAGCATGCAGGATTAAATGCAATCTGGTTCCTAGGGGTGTTTGACAAATTAAACCCCTAATTCACCCCTAAATCCCGAAACAAACACAATTCAATAACTTCAACAACTCAACCCAACCCACTGGAACAGGGTAGAGTTAGATGCATGTGAGTTGAATGTGGATTTGGAGATAGTAATGTGACTAATGAGGATCAACATTTTGAATCAACCACAAGTAATTTAATTAACAGATAGTACATACATGTGACTGATGAGAATCGGTCACAAGTAATGTAACGGACAATACATATATAATGAAAAGATATAACTTTACTAATGAAAGTGTACTACCTACTAGAGAACTATTTATCGTACACTTAGGCCATCTCCAATGGTGCTAAATCAGTTGGCTATAAGAAGTTCACCTCATCTTTTTGCTTATGTGGAGGAGAGAATGAGAGGAGAGAGATAAGAGCTAGCTCTTAATTAAGAGCTAGTCTATAGTGTTTCCCAAGACAAATAAAAGACAATTACATGTGGACCCATATTTATTGTTGTAGAGTATATTATAGCCAATCCATTGGAGAGCTTATCTTTAAGCTATCTATAAGTGACATGGAGCTTTCTTATAACTAGTAGTTGGCTCTACCATTGGAGATGGCCTTAATGACATACGCATTGATCATAGGTCAAAACATACATAGAGAGAGGAGACACCTCGATCGGGGTTTCTTACCAGCACTAGGTCTAGCAGAGGCCATAGGGGTGATAAAAGCCCCAACTCCCAAGGGTGACATTTGAAATGAGACACAAAGAAAATAAAGTGAAAAGGTGATCGTTATTAGCTTAATATTTCTCATTACATTAGCAATTACATCCCTATTTTTTTAAAGCAACTAAAGTCTAAAAATCGAGAAGTGTCCTAGAGGAATCTTTTTGTTGCAATGGTCCTAGTCATACAAGTTTGTTGAGATCCTTCCTTCTGTCCAGGCCAGATATCTCTTATCATGTGCTTCGACCGGACAAAGTGATCTCGGCCCTTCGAGCCGGAGCCGAGTTTGGGTTGAGGCTTGATCTCGGCTCGTATATGCTATATAACATATATGTTCGTAGTGGTTTGAATTAAATTTAAAGTATAAGTCTAACTAAATTGAATAGCTGAATACTTTGATTTTTTTAGTCTAGCATTTTTTAAATTATAAAGTTACATCTAAAACTCTTAAAAATAACATGAACGAAGCGAACCAGCTTCGAGAAGCAGATTAAAGAACCTTTCGAAATCCAGCTTAATATTCAGTTCAGCCACTTCGAACATGCTCGTAAAAAAAGGAAAAACTTGAGTAGGCTTGAACAATGCTACAGATCGAGTTTGATTACGCTCGGCAAAATATAATTTTACTAAGAAGAAACAAAGTTTGAACAAGCTCGAGTAGGCTTGGATGATACTCGAGTTCAACTAGACTTGAAAAAAAATGATTTTGCTAGTGAAGTCGATAAAATCTCATCATAGCATGAGTAGGCTCGAATAAAGCTCAGCTCCACTCGTGTAAAGCTCGAGCCAAGCTCAAATCAAGCCTAGAGTGAGCCAAGGTCAAGCAGTTTGTGAGCCTCGAGGTTACTTTATAGCTCTATGCATCGAGGGCACCCAAAGCCTTGAGGATCCTTAGCTTGAAAATGCAACCTTGGCCCTTCGGCCAGTGTTACCCTAGACAACGCGTGCAGACGCTTGGCGTCAACTCCACACCGACTATGACCTAGTTGGTAGGCTAGGCAACACAAACCCATTTTAGACCAATTGGTCTGTATATCATAGACGACTGAACAGTCACGTGCGATTTTCTTTTCTATCCTAGGGGTGGGTTCTTTTCAGTTTTTCTTATCTACTTATTTGCATGAATCTCGTCACTTTGAGAATTTTTTGAGGTAGCCTCGAGAGCCGGTTGGCCTCCAATTTTAGGGTTTAGAGAGCTTATAGACATGCCTACAAGATAAAAAAACCGACTCAAAAAGTAATAAAAAAAGTGAGAAAGCGAGAGGAGGAAGGGGAGAGGAGGAGTAGGAAGACTAGTGGTTGCGCTAGAGAGAGAGTGAGCGAGAGAGAAGAGAAGCAGCGGCGCGCGAAGGCACGAATCAGTAGCGGGAGATGTCATGTTGCTATAGTTTGTTGATAGGCCTGCTTGGGCTGGCTTGTTGGCCTAACTAGTAGTCTAGCACATTGCACACCCAAATAAGGTTCCTTCGGTCGCTGAGAGCAACCCAATTCTAGCTAGCCGCTAGCCTCCTCTTCCTTACCTTTTCTTTTATTCCTATTCCTTTCCTATATCTTTCCTTCTTCTCCTTCTACCAGGCAATGTTGTTCACCCGTCCAGACACCACTCCACCGCCCGAATAGCGCTTAGGATAACATTGCCATCGGCTATACTCCGAGGATGTTTTGAATCCTTGGGAGGATTCGGCTTGATGAAGCGACCTTAATAAGAGGTTCATTAGTTTTCTAGAAGTTCTTGTGGACACCCTGCCGCTTCGCATGTTGAGGGGTGGTGAAGCATCCCTACAAGGCTATAACACACATAATCAAATATTAAATCATATTATACGTTATTCAACCGATAGAAAAACAATAGATTTATTAATGTTTATTAAATATCCATTTTATTGAGCTATCAGAAATCTTTCAAATATCCTATTGCAACGAAATATAAGAAGAGTAATGGGGAACTTAAAATGGAAAAGCATAGTGTCTATCATTGATGATTCTTTATTTCAAAATAAAGCAAATTTTAGGATATGCATCTGAGTAATGTAATATAAATCGGTAAAAGGCAAACGAAGACAATGGAAGCCTTTATTATCCAGGATCCGTATGGCCAGGCCAAATATTTTTAGCTTTGTTCGTTAGCCCAACTATGAAGACCAAAACAAGCGATCTTTTGAGTCAGGGACACTTGACAGCTAGGGCAGAAGATCATACGCATCAATATCACTTTTAAGACTGCAAACACTATATCGGTAGTGTACAATCCAACAAAGTTATACTTTCATAAGATACTGTAGGAGTATGAAAAATCTCTCTCCCAATTCAATCTGCACGTGGAGGAAAAAAAGGGCCACTGAAATTAAATCTAAAAACCTCTTTAGGAATGTTAAGCGTATGGATAGAACAAAAAGTATAAAGAAGCAAGACATGAAAGCATAAGTCCTATTCAGAGAATTTTTTTGTAATACCAATTTGAAAAAAAAGGGGGGGTGGCCCAATGCCCAGCCAACCACCGTCCCAAAAGTGGGATAAGCCCGGAGAGCACTAGAATTCTCGCTCACCTTTTTCTCACTCAACCATTGCTCTCAATCGGCGCCCTCATCTCACCCGTTGCCGGCGCCCTCATCTCACCCACAGCCGGCGCTTCTTTGGAGGAGCTGTGCACAAGATCCCCACTCGTCGGTCCGTCGCCACCACGCCGCCACCACACCACCACCAATGCCTTCCCCCAGCGCCTGCCGCCTAAGCCGCAAGCCACCACCTTGCCTCTCCTCTCCCTCTGCCTCGCCAAGAGCCGCCCCTCACCGCCAACAACCCCGCCGCCGCCCTCCGCCGCCGCCGCCCAACCACCGCCACCTGAAGTGTGCACCCTAAATCTTTGCGTCGGCCACGGTAGAAGAAGGGAAGGAAAAGGAAGGTAGAAGAAGAGGAAGGGGATTTTAGGGTTTGGACTAAAATCCTCGTAAAGGTAACCAAATTGATGTTTCCCCCTGCAAGATTGATGTTCTACTTGAGGATTAGGATGGGATTTGAGGAGGGATTAGGAACCCTAGTTCGAAATTCTTTGATTTGGAGATCGAATCGTATATACGGGGGGTTGCGACCTAATTTCAGGATACGTAGGTCGAGATTCTGAAGAAATTGATATTGTAAGATTCGTAGCTTATGTTTTTATCTTTCCGTAGAGTGCTAGAACGTGAGAATCGGCCAAGTGGTTTGGAAGATACGGCCTTCGCAAGCCAGCTGTCCGATTTTTGGTCGGGTCACAGTTTTGGACTATTGCAGCAGCATCTTGGGAGCTTGATTAGGGGCAGTCTGGTCGGGGTTTAGAGCAAATTCATATTTTAGAAATCATAGTTTTGTGTCTTTATATTTTCATAGAGACCTGGAATGCATTAATGGGCTAAGCGCTTTGGAAATTGCGGCAGTTGCAAGTTGGCTGTTTGGAATTCTAGCTTTCCGGATGTCCGGGCGAATGTCATGGTATTGGGTGAACCTAGAATTGGGGATTGGGGATTAGACTTAATTATTATTCTTTTGTTATCGTAACCTTGTGTTAAGCTATACTGCAGGCCTTGATGGGATTTAGGAGATGTCGTCGCCTTGGGATTAGAAACAGTAAGGTTGAAATTCAAGCTAGACGATTGAAACGCATATGCGGTAGGTCGAGGCCTTTATGCGAGCTGCTTATGGTTAGAATTAGAGCTCGATCATGTTATAAGAAAAGTAGATTATGTTTCTAGCTTTTCATAGGATCTGAGAACGCGTGGTTGGATATTTGCCTTGGGAGATATGGCCTTTAGAATGCTGCTATTAGTTAAGGTCGCGATGGGATTTTTAATTATGCTAATGACAATTTGGCCTAGATAATGGCTAATTGAGTGATATTTGAGATGAGAACCAAAAAGGGGGTTTAATCTTAAATAACATAGAAAGATTTAGGGCATAATCTTGGTAAATCATATGGCAATAGTAGGGTCAATCTTATATGGCCTAAAAATGTAAGGATTAAATGGTGTTTAATATGAACTTGTTAGTGTTAGGTAATGCCGGAAGCTTGGGAAATTAAGAAAGATTAGATTGCTTGATTCTTGTTTTTACTGTTGTATGGCCATGAACATGGTATGCTTGAGATTCTTGTTTTTACTGTTGTATGGCCATGAACATGGTATGCTTGACGTGTAGGCGGAATCGCTTTGAGGTCTGTGCCGTCTTCGCAACTATTGGCTTCCTTCGGTAAAGAGGCAAGTGCATATTTACTCGAAGTAACTTATTCTGTTCTGTCTTTTCACCGTGAAGTTTCTTTATGACCCATTGAAATGTCTATGCATATAACTCGAGTGGATGATTGAAACTTGTTAAAGCTCGATGATATCGTGGTATGTGATCGTGTGGGCTTGCATCGTTTTGCATTCAGGTGCATGGGCCAAGTCGGTGAATGGTCATATGACTAGTCCGGAGTGCTTTGGCCAGGTCGGTGAGAAAGCCATATGACCATGACTTGGGGCCCTAAGTCCTACGGGAGTAGGCACTCCACGGGAGTGGAGGTTATGTTTGGACCCCGTATGAAAAAGGACGGGGCAATAAGGGTTTCATCGACGGGTGAACCCTTACTATACCGGTATATGCTAAAGAGAAGAGGTGCATCCTGCATTGCATTGCATTATTGGATTTGTGTTCGTATATGGATGATATGATTGGTTCATATATGGATGATATGTGTGCATGGCACTTATGGATACATATTTGGAAATGGTTAACCTGTGTTAATGATCGTGCTTTAATATTGTTGATATGACATTTTTATTTCCATATACTCTTTTGATTAGATATGCATTTATGTTCCTTTGATTAAATATGTACTTGCTGAGTCTTGGACTCACTCTTGTTTTCTTTGTTTTTTTTAGGTAGCCAGGAACGGTGGCATGCGTGGGCGGGTAGTTTCACTCACACACTTGCACCACTCACACCGAAATACTGCTAACTACATAACCTAGAATAAATAAATCAATGCTTTGAACTTTCACTTTCCGGTTGTATAAATGTATATGATTGTGAGTTAGTATTAGGATGGTGCAGTCCTAATTTTGTGGCTCCTCCACGGCTGAGAAGGAACCAGGTAAGTAAGGTCTCCTGTTGGCCTTTGGTTTAGATTGGACAGTTGTGTGTTGGATAGAATGTGGATGGATGAAATTGTGGCATTATGGGTTGTTGTTCATTATGGATGGTATGATGGCCATGGTGTGATATATATACATATGAATTGTGTTTCTTTGTCTGCTGAGTGGATGTCCATATTCTAGGGGAGGTGCTGCCGAAATTTTATAGAAATAGGGTCTTGGTAACATCTTGGGCTCAGTAGAAGCCGGGGTGTTACATTTTTGTACTCAATCTTGTTGGTCAGCCCCTAACAAAATATATTTGTGCGTACTCAATCTTGGCTGGTCACCCTCTACGCGAAATTATTTGTACCTCTCAAAGAATCTGCGAGTGACAGATCAATAAGTGTGCTGCACAATATATATGAATGGGTAGTTGCAGTGTTTACATCAGGTAAATCATTTGAATTGACACAACTGTAGGTGCATTACCTTGGAAGTCTATATAAACAAAGCTCGTAATGAAAACCAAAAGACTGCAATGGAAAAAAAGTCGTCGTGCATATCGGTAATGCACTTAATAGCTGAATTTTGTTTGTATAGATCTGTATTAACAAATTGATCACCAATGCTTCAACATTCTTGGTCTAAATAACATACTCTTATCAGAAAAGTTATAGTGGCACATTAATGTGCAAAAAGAGAGACCTACAGCTAAAAACATTAGTTGACATACCAAAGATCTATTAGGAAAGCCGGTCTGAATTTTTTCCTTTCAATGTTAAGCTGGCACAAAATAGTATAAATCTAAATAATCAGGATAGAGGAAAGCAGTTCCACTCCTCGTAAGTCTGATCTCTTCAGAGGAACCCAATCACTCCTTATGGAGATAGCTAATGTAATCTATTCGAGGAATAGGAAAAACTTGCACTATGGTACGATGTAGGCCTTCCAAATGCTATTGCATAACGCATCCATCATCTTTCCGATAACTACATCTCATATGCGGACTGGGTGCTGCAGGAGGCCCCAGAGGCAAGTCGAGACCCATGGAAACTTGCAACAGGTACAATAAGATCATTACTGACATGGGGATCCAGATCATCGCCTCGCTTTGCTTGGGACTTTTCCCGATTTATTCTTTCTGCTTGACGCTACATGAGGAGTGGAGGGCAATATCATTGAAAACCGCAAGTGAAAACACCTACTTTTAACCATCAACTTGTATAGCAATTGAGCAGCACATGTATAGAAAGTGGTTTGAAAACATTTTTATTCAAGAGTACATATTGTCTAGTTCCAATAGATTTATACAACTCAATGAATACCTGTGAATGGGTCAAGGCACATGCCTAACTAAGCATAACCCTTATGAATGTGTTATTACATGCAATGATGCAAAGCTTCATCATTCATGGATAACATATTTAAATTCTGAGAGCAAAGACCCCTGAAGATAGCATTCAATTTGCATGCAGGCTAAGAAATTTCAATATAAACTGATCAAACCAACAATAAATTAGAAGAGCAAATGCCAAAACTATATGAATCAGGCAGAAATATGAACCTATGGAAAATGGGGAACATATTAAAAAATGAAGATTAGTTCCCACTTGCCAACATGAGAATTGAGATTACACACCAGGTCATAAATATAGTAAAATGTTAGCAGTGCTACTGTGTGATCTCCACAAAATGTATAGATTAGTTCAAGTTACAATGTGGGATATAAAATTAAGCTAGCCATCATTGTGTACCTGGTGCAGACGAGCTCTTTTCTGAAATATTTTATCCTCATAGGAACCAATTGCTTGAATGAAGCGTTCAACTTTGTTCAGATCCGGCTAAAAAACAAAAAAAAAATTGATGAAATACCAATATGGCTAAATTAAAACCAGAAAATTTCTGAAAAGGCCCCATGGACCAACTCCAACAGAAAGAATTTGATTACCGTGCAAGCATCAGTTAAATAGCCACCCATTGAAGGAAATTCTTTCTTGTATACAGCCATTAGTAAATTAATAGCTCCCTGCAGAGAAATAATGAAGTTAATATCAAGCCACAACCATTTAAATGAGTAAACTGCAAGCTAGAAACTCGCTTAACTTTTAAAGGATAAAATAGAGATTCAGTCTAATAAGTAGCAACATTGATATCTTCATAGCTACTAGCTGCAAAGGAGGATATTCAGTAAAATATTAAATACAAAACGGGAACAAACCTCACGAATCTCCAGTGTCGGCATATGTGGAAGAAAATCATTGCCAACAAAAAAGCACATGAAGATGAAATCATCAACAATGCGTTCAAAATCAATCTGGAAAGGTGGATTTGGCATTCTAAACTCGTATTCTAAGTACTCTCGAAGGGTCCATATATTCAAGAACTGCGAAGACACAAAGAGGAACAATACAAAATGGAAATAAGTCCCTCAGTAAATCCATCTATTATACTCATCAGACAACAAGTTGCAGCAAAAGAAATAGGCCATCATTACCTCGTAAGGTTTTTTTGGAACAATAGCTTCACCCTTCTCATCAAACTCCCCAGCTTTTCTTTTTTCTTTCCCTTCACAGTTTGCCGCTAGATGTCCCACCTGACCACAAGAAGCATTTGTCCTGCTGTCCAGGTGTAAAAACCACCTGCAAAAAAAGGTATTTGATGAGCTTTCAAAGCATAAATTCAAATAAAATAGAAAACAGACAAGAAATAACCCAGCTTTTAGACAAGGATAAAACTTATAAATGTTTCAAGGAAAAGTAACTGAGTAACAGAGATAGAAATCAATTTATTTTTCTTAGCTTAAGGCAAAAACATGTATTTACAGTGAAATTCAATATTTTGAGAAGTGCACGGCAAATCTTTGGGACAGGGAACTCAAGAACTCAAGAAACTGCATTGATCAGATCTACAGCAGTGGCGGGTGAATCAAGCAGAAACAAGCTGAAATTTCATATAAACCTAGATCCGCGGCGGATCGAGCTATTGCAACATCTAATCACATTGATCCGTACAGAAATTTCATAACGTTTGACTACATTCCTAACCTAGCTAGGACGTCGCTTTTGAAATTGAGATCTACAATGATCGGATCTACAGCAGCGGTAGGCGATTCAAGCAGAAACAAGCAGAAATTTGATATAAACCTATAACCGCGGTGGATCGAGCTTTTGCAACATCTAATCACGTTAATCCATACAGAGATTTCAAATCAAAACCTATAGTAACAACCAATTAAGTGGGCAGTTTGCGGAGAATTTCTTCGAGGGGTACGAAGGAGCGCGTGCTTATTTAATTCATGGACGATACCCTTCTAGACGAGGATGGGGGCGAGGCAAGAGGCCGACGACGGCGAGGTGCAGCGGGTCAGCAGGTTGAAGTCGAGGTTCTCATGAGGGCGAAGCGAGCCAAAGGGCGCGCGAGGAGGAGGCGAAGGCGAGGAGGAGGCGGGCGGCGGAGGCGGCGGAAGAGCGAGGGCAGGCGTTGAGGAGGCGGCGGCGTGAGAGAGGCAAGCGAAGGCAGGGCGTTGAGAGGAGGCAAGGCGAGGGCGAAGCGTTGAAAAAGCGGCGGCGTGAGAGAGGCAAAGGCGAAGGTATCGGCGGCGTGGGGAGGCGAGGGAGGAGGCGGGACGGAGCGTTAAAGGGAGCCGGCGGCGTGAGAGGAGGCAAGCAGGGGCGGGGGCGTGGATCTACGGGCCGCGTAGGGTTGGGATGGATGGGAGGCTGAGATTTGCTCAGAGAGAGATGGAGGGCTGAGATCTCAAGTTGGTGACACTACCACCACCACCACCACCACCACCACAAGCCTCTTTTTAATAGTAGAGATTCCTATTCCTTTCCTATATCTTTCCTTCTTCTCCTTCTACCAGGCAATGTTGTTCACCCGTCTAGACACCACTCCACCGCCCGAATAGCGCTTAGGATAACATTGCCATCGGCTATACTCCGAGGATGTTTTGAATCCTTGGGAGGATTCAGCTTGATGAAGCAACCTTAACAAGAGGTTCATTAGTTTTCTAGAAGTTCTTGTGGACACCCTGCCGCTTCGCATGTTGAGGGGTGGTGAAGCATCCCTACAAGGCTATAACACACATAATCAAATATTAAATTATATTATACGTTATTCAACCGATAGAAAAACAATAGATTTATTAATGTTTATTAAATATCCATTTTATTGAGCTATCCGAAATCTTTCAAATATCCTATTGAATATGGGTAGGACCAGGTATTACTCTTCCCTAGTCGTAATCCATATTTCATGAGATTTTCTAGATATGTACATCGGTAATATCAGATATGGCTTGAGACTAAAAAAATATAGATACATTGGATTTTTTTAATACAACAGAACTAATACTTCTGTTCCATTTTCACCGTTTGCTATATATATACGTCTGGTCTTTTTTTTTTCTTATGTATTTATAGCTCGGTTAATTTATGACCTAACCTGGCTTGAAGTAGTACGAGCTACCAGTTGGCCTTCTTAAAACATAGGAATTCTATATTTTACAGGCTGCTGTTCAATTGCCACAAAAATGGAAGAAAATTCCTGGTTCCAAAAAGTCGTGAAGTGTTTTTTTTAAAAGGAACTTTGACATTCTATTAATAAGACTGGCTAGTTAAATCACTAACAACCGCGTTAATTACAAAGTTAGGGATTTGGTGGAACCATAACTTGATTACCCCCTTTTTTTTTTGAGAAGAACAAAATGGGCTTACATGATTACATTTGGGGCGACAAAACAGAATAGAACAATTAGCAAAAGCTTGAAGAATTCGCTTCCCAGTCTCCTTGAAGATTAGCTCTACACATCGACAGATCAAATTTCCAAAAAGTCGTGGAGTGTTTTGGGCCGTCTGTGGGTATATGATGTGCATACTTTGCCACTGGTTGTGATGAACGCAGGCACTCGCGGGCTAGCGCCTAGCGGCTCGCCAGCCTCGCCTGCCGTCCTTCCCCCACGGGCCACGGCGAAGTTTGTAGAGACCCCGCCGGCCGCCGCGCACGCGCACGTCCTTGCTCCCGGAGTCCTCCGCTTCCGTCGCGCGGTTCAGGCGCCAGCCGTCTTCCACGACGCCAAGCAACTGGAGGCCTGGAGGAGTTAATTACCGTGCGGTAGGCAGGTTTCGATCGTGTCGTGCTGCTCAGCGGTGGCTGCTCACCCCTGGAGTTCTGGACTGGAGCCGCAGCGTGCAGGCGGGCGGGATGGCGGCTGTGCATTTATGGGGCACGTTGAGAATTTGAGATTTGAGTTGCTTTTCAACTGTAAGGAGGTAGACCCGTAGCAATGATAAGTTTTGGTGTGTGTCGCTCAGGGCAAAATTTCAAATGCGCAGCTTACAAGAAGAATTTGGCCTCCTTCCATGTCAGGTTCGAGTTGCTATCTTGTCCTTCGATACTTTGATGAGTTGAGTTGCAGGCTTGTAGCTTCAGTTGGATTTCAACCTAGTTATTTATCATTGCATTTTGATATGTTCAAGAAATTAAAGTAGTCGTCTCTTGTCAGCCACAACACCAAAATGGCAGTTATTGTGAGTACAAGTGCTAATTTATTGAAGAATTCAGAACAAGGTGTTCTTATTATGTAGATAGTTGCTGTGGTCTCAAATTGCAAAACTTAGGGCCTGTTTGGTTCGTGACTAAGGTTGTCTAGCCTAAGTTTAGCAGCTTGTGGCACGACTAACTTGGCTAACTCGGTTAAAGTTAAGTGGTGTTTGGTTCGCAGCCACAACTAATGTTAGGCTAAGCAAAAACTTGTAGCGAGTGTTTGGTTGCGAGAGTAAAAAATTGCCTAAGTTATTGTGCTCGTCTTTTTTTCCTACGAGTACGAGAGCCTCAAAGTATACGGTATACGACGTATACAGTATACGTGAGCTACGACGACGAACGGGCTTCAACACGGACGTATACGGTGTATGTCGTGGCAGCGACGTATACGCAAGCATACGGACGGGCTTCAACACGTATACGTCGACGTATACGCAAGCATACGCAAGCATACGGACGGGCTTCAACATGTATACGTCGACGTATACGCAAGCATACGGACGAGCTCGCGCGCCTAAGTTGAGGCGCTCGTTTTTACCGCCTAAGCTTAGGCAAGAAAATTGTATGGCAAAAGAACAAAACTTGGCTAAGAAACTGTGGCAAGCCTAAGCTTAGTCACGAACCAAACGCACGCCTAAGCGAGTGTGGCGCGCCTAAGCTTAGTTGTGACTCGCTTAGGCAACGAACCAAACAGGCCCTTAATAACTAGAAGGTCGGAATACCTCAATATGTCTGAATGCCTCCCTTAATTTCGTTTTGTTATTGTATTATTCTCAAGCTCAGTTATAATTCAGTTGCCAATTTTAATTCATGTGGCTTTACTATTTTATGTTCTAAGTTACCTATTATTGTGCAATTGCATTATTAAGATTATTATTATTTATGCCAACTGAAACGAATTCAGCTGCCCTCCTTTCCAATCCATGTCAACAGAGACACTCAAGTACTTGTTATTGCTGTTCTGGAAAAATCTTATTCTCCCACTATATATATGTAGTCAGGTGGTCTGTGTTCTTCCAACATTTGGTCAATGTAGCAGACTAACCTTTTTTTTTCATCAACTGGCACCTATCTCAAGGATAAGTTCTACTATGTACAATTGTACATTATGCATTTCTCTTTGAAGAATTTCTGATATTGAGCTTCCTTAATCAAATCTCCATGAAAAACAACTGGTCGCCATCTCGGATTACTGTAATATCATCGATTTCAGCAAAATCTTGATTGAACAGTTTCATAGGACAATAACCGACAAATTTTTGACCTGCAGAAATACAGGATAAGAACACTGACATGTATCTGAATTAAAGAACAGTGGGCTTTAGTGGTTAATCATGTGTCTGAATCAAAGAATACTTACGGGCTATGTCAAAAGTTCATCAAGAGATCCAGGTAGATTTATAATTTTTGCACATGGTACTCTTGAACTTTTGTTCCCTTTTGAATACGTATGGATTATCACCCTTTTTCTTTCTGAAGCCACAGAACCACCATCATTAGTTGAACAAATTCCACCTTCTGTGCATCTATCAGTGATCTCCTGAAGTTCTCCAGAAACCGAGCATGTAATCGCTCTATCTTGAATTCTTGACTGCCTTATTTTTGTGTATTGCCATGTATCTTCAAACATGTCATGAGCTATCATATAGTTGCTAGTCAATATTTGTTGACTTGCATCTACCTTTCCTTTGTCCATACATATCCATTTTCTATGAATATGATTTTTCATACCTTCGCCATTACCAGGCAAATCCATTCTTTCATTGAAGAGACCCGGTTTGATGGTCTTATGAATTGCTCCATGCCTACCTGATTCATCATGTTCTTTACAATGTTCTTTGCCGCAACATGACAATACTGTTTCTATTGATTTTGATCCATTGTCTCCATTGACTTGATTGAATGCTGAACATCTGTTGTACTCTCTGAATTGTTGGTTGAGAACCCCTGGAGATTTATCCATCACCTCAATACAGGACTTATCTGGGCTCATCTTCTGCCAAATGCACAAGAATACTCATTTTCTTTCTGCATAAAAATGGCGATTAGAAAACATGACACTATGAGGGTCAGATCAAGAACTCACCTGGAACAGATTGCTCATTATAATTTGTTTGTCATCTTTGTTTTCCTGAATAATGTTTTTGAACACTGTTGTGCTCAGCCTTAATAGTTGTGAAACTTTGGTTGTACGGTAAGTACATGTCTGGGGAATGTTGTAGAGAATCCCTATCTCACCAAATATTTCACAACCAGACAGTACTTCCTGAACCTGGATTTTGTGATGATACATGTCAATTTCTGCGCTACTCTTTGTATTTTAATATACATGAACATGTGCTAAGCCATACCTTTTCTGCCCCATCAATCCTTATTTGTTTTTCCTGGCAAAGAAAAAAACATAAAATACTATGTATGGTTGTAAGAAACTGTAGAATAATGACAATCATCAAAATTATAGTTGCACTAACCACTGCTCCTGAAACTAATATGTAAACATCTGTCGGTGATTCATTTTGGAGTATGATTACTTCTCTTGGTGGATAGTATTCTGCTTCCATTGCAGTGACCTACTTTCAGAGGATGATGTATTAGCTTCCAGTTATTGATGGTTCTCTAATGGGCACATTTTACAATTGCTCTGGTTTTGTTGTGTTCATACCAGTTGGAGCATGCATGTAAAAGAAACACCATTGAAAAGATAGACTTTTTCTAGGACAGGGAGGAATAAGTGGCACGCTATGTTCGAACGTATTCCTTTGGGGAGACTATCCAATGTTTCCTTCTGTTTCAACCCCTCTGTCTTGTACCTTAGGCAGATGTGAGCTAGCATTTCATCCCTAATGTGTTCAGGTAACTGATTTCTTGCAGCAAACTGAGAGGCACCATGGACTGTGTCCCTCTGCAACATTGAAGACATGAAACCTTAGGAGGTTGAAAGACACTAAATATGGTATTCTTGAAATAAAAGAGATAAAAGTGTACTGCTTACAGTGCATGTATATTCGTTGGTGTGCGCATACAGGTGTATGTATGTGCAGCTAGAATTTTCATGCCCATGTATACATTCATGGTCTTGGATTATTGGAAATCCAGAGTCCATACATGCTAATTACAGATGTATAAGCAAGGTTTAATTTTTTCCAACTTATCCTGGCATATAATCTAGGTGCATACGCATTACAATACAATTTCAAGTTAACAATTTAACTCCATTAGCACATGATCCCACATTCCCACCCTACCCTCTAACAACTTTTATTTACATTTTTTATAAAAAAATTCAGTCCATTCGTAAAGCTATGAAAAGCAGTAATATCAACATTGCCTGAACTACAAAAAGACTTCTTGAAGGTATTTGGAAGAGTACGTACGAAATTCCTGGTACGGCAACTTCCCTGGACAACCAGATTTGTCATGTTACCTATGAGGTATGCTGTCAATCCCAGGTTAAATAGCATATAGCATATACTAAATAACATCTCTCTTGGATTCTCTGCATGTAAATCCCCATAACCAGTTGTTGTCAGTGTTGTAATGGACCAATAAATTGCTGTAACATATCGATCCCATAGACTCTCTGATCTGTAGTTTGGTATTGCTGCTCCTATCCAGGTTCTTGCTGGATTGGGGTATCTATCAGCTATTAAATAGTTGAAGCATCCTGAACAATGTACTGCAAAAAGAGTAACCTGCAAATTTTACCCAAACATGCAGAACTAAGTTTCAGTCACTGGGTAGTGTGCATTAATTTGTTACTTGAAGAGAGGAGAGCATGCATACTTACTGAAATTAGTTTGGTGCACCTTATCCAGTAGTAGTTCAATCGGATATCCTTTTCAAGCCTAGAGGGGATGCTTTACTTTATTAATTTCATGTATCTTTTTTTCAAGTTTCAATACAAAAAAGATTCGAACCTGGCAAATAAAGCACTGAGGCGTCGGAGACGCCACAATCGAAGCATGTTAAGTATCCTATAAGCAAGGCCATTTTCGTGCTTTTTAAAGAGTAGCCCAAATGGTTGATATGGAATCGTCGAACAAATGTCAAAAACGAACCAAGAAGATAGATATCTGCATACAGTCTATTATCAGTTTCATTCAAATTATTATCTTTGCACATGCCCTCTAGCATTCAGAATGGCATAGTTGAGATGCAAGTGCCAACCTAGCTGCAATCCTTTTTGGGTTATCCACTAGAAGATAGGACTTTCGATCCAGATATGCTAGAAAAAGGTGAGAATAATATCAATTGCAAAGAAGCTGTTGACAACATTCTCAACAAGAAAAAAAGCCCATGTGAGATGTCTCAGAAATGCTAGTTCAAATGGGCAGATCCATGCTGAATAGACAACAAGCACAAGCAAGAATGTCTCCCAGGTCCTGAGCAGTGGGAAATTACGATAAGTATTTCCAATTTTCCATGCACATTTGTATATCATGTGAGAGAGAGTAAAGAAAGTAATTTACCTGTAACGAGAATCATAGGGAGAAATGATGAATTTCCTCAACTTGATAGATTGGTTTGCTCTTGCTCCTAGAGATGGGAGTAGGTCATTGTGGAAGATATTGCTAACATTTTCCATTGGAGTGTCTACTTAGAAGTAGGATGGACCTAACTTGAGATCTTAGCTGTATATTTCAGCCTTTCACTGAATCTTGAGATGCCTTGGATGGATGGTATTATTTCTGTGGTGAAGTGGTGGTTGTGGATGCAGCATAAATAGTTTGGCTCCAGCAAAGAAGAGGACCAAGGAAACAATGGAAGTGTGATCTTTGATGGGACTTCAAAATAAGGTGACATTTTATTTGTTAGGTCTTTTTCTACCTGAAAATAAAAGTATTAAGTGGTCTGAATTTACTGCTCGTGGTTTTGGTAGGTTAGCTATGAATGAGTTGATGAGTTGTAAATGTTTTGGTGTACCAAGTGGTCAGGTTTGAGGAGACGATGTCAGGCAGTCTTTTGGGGAGTATCAATTTTTAAAATTTGATGGCTAGATTTTGGAGAGTTGTAGGTTGTAGTCATTAGAAATTTAGAGATTTTAAGTATGTTTTTCTTTTAGAATACGAAATATCTGGTTAATTCATTCATTTGTATTATTTGTAGGAATTCCCTAGTAGTAATGTGCAGGCTTGCTCTTAAGATACATAATTTCTCATATGCTTTGCTGTTTACATAAAAAGTCCTGCTCTATGAGGTACTGCATTTATGTGTGAATTTAATGGAAACAATTTCAGGTACTGAATTTATGCGTGATCAATCGTAAAACTTTCAGCTGGCATCTGAAGGCACCAAAGTAGATGAAATATCCCAGTTGGAGAAAAATCATCGGTGTATCTTAGCTAAGAACAGCTGAATTACTTTTATGATTGATGCCTTGCAATGGTTAATTGGAAATTAAATAATCTTAAACTCTTGTGATTCTCATCATCAAGGGTATTTGACACCATGCATCTTCTTGATCATAAAAATGCGAAGACATAGAGGACTTAATTATATTGCTTCTCGTTTGCAAGGTGCCTAGCTAACCAGAGTTGTTTTTCCATTTGATTGCTCCTTGTGCTTGAGATGCTGTTATTGTATACTGCTAGTCTTAACATCTTGTTCCGTGGTCTGCATTTTGCCAGTTATGTTGTACTTCCTCTGTGCAATCATAAGGTCTCTTAAATATGTCTGGGACTATATTGAGAAAAAGTACAAGGTTGTCACAACTATCATTACTTTGTGATCCTTGAGCAATCTAAACATGCAACAAGCATTAAAGGATTTTTTGGTTGGCTGCAACTGAAAAGCATCTGTGTAATTTGGATCTATTCATACTTCATATTAGTCATTACAGCAAATAGTAATCATCTCAAGAACAAAAGTGAGTTTCTAATGAAGTTTCTAAAACATAAATAAATAATTACTATTTTGGGATACAAACCCGCAGTCAATTCTTACCCCACCAGTGGAAAACTTCCATGCACCTTTTCTTGCAATGGACGGCTGCTACTGTTAAAATACAGTCACTCAAAAAAATGTTTTGAGATGGCCAGTGTCATATCGATTTGCCTTCGCAGGATGATAAGAGCTTACCTTTTTTTTAGCAGATAAGAGTTTTCTTTATGATCAGGGAAACTTTCTTTTATCTGTGAAACTGGATGTGACAGTTACTAGAAAAAATAGCTTGCTTGCAGGAGCTTGTGCTGTGAACAAATGTGCAAATTGCACGGTTTCAGTTTGGCCTACCGCACAATCCACCGACTTCCATCACGGACTTCCTGGGGGCTTGCATCTTGTAATAAGCCTGGCACCTGGTCGACCATTGTGTCCAATACTTTTTCAGCTCCATCACATTTTGCTATTTGATCACCTTTTGCTTCAGATGCTGCGCTCAGTTTTGCTGACATGTGATCCTGCATTCTAGAGCCCAGCATCTGGAAATGATTGGGTATTCTTCAACTTTCAGGAACAGAAATGTCTACTCGTGGAGGATGGAGATGATTCTGGTCATTCCTTTTTGGCTCATTGATGCGAAATTGTGGCTCACATGCTGTTAACCAGCAATATCCGTATGTTTATGAAAATAATGAAAGAGGAAACCACTAACATGATTCAGTTTCATTTTGTAGAAGTTGCATGTAATTGGGTTTTGGAAACTATGTAATGGTTATTACTGGTCAACATTCTAGGGGATTATCCCTTGAAGGAAAAATATTAAATTTGGTACATGCAGGTAGTTTTGACTGAATTGGTCCTGATCTGGTTACTCGAACAGCAATTGAGGAAAGCAATAGCTGCTAGAAATTTATGTTTCTTTGTTTCCTACATAAGAAATTTCAGGCTGGAGTTGTGGTTTGTTCACTTGTCTGATCCTCCAAATCTTGCTTGCGACGAGCCAGGACGAACTGTCTCCGAAAAATACACGATCGTGTCTTCATTCGCAGTAGGACTGTCTGGTGAAAGCATTAGTTTCTAAAATTTAATCACGTCGAAAGGAATCATCTTGCGTTTTGATAAGTTTTCAATAACACTGGCATGCTAGTTTCATTAATTATATGAAAAATATATGCACCGTGGCCACTTGTCAACGGGCAACCATGTCAGTATTTCTGGAAATAGATCGTCATTTTTCTATGGTTTGGATCATTGTTATTGATAGATCGATGGTTTGCCCTAAAGATGCCTGTGATTGAGTGAATCAACTGCAAGCCTGCACCTTTTCTTTCGAGGGAAAAGGGTGAAAAAAAAAAATCCAAAGAACTGGGAAATCATGGGCCTCATGCCTGTCCATTAAGCCCATTAGAAGCAGCTAATAATGCCATGTTTGGTTGCTTGACATCCTCTAGTCTAGCTCGTATGAGGTATCCAGCCTCTGTGAGACAGGTTGAGTGGATACAAGGGATGGTGTTTGGTTAACTGTATGAGATAAGTCAAGTTGTTAACAGATGTTATTTGGTTGGTTGTATGAAAATGGATAGGACACGATAAATCTGGTGACAAAGGACCCACCAAATTACATGCGCTTACGCGAGCGGACTTCATTGAAGCGCCAAATTCCCCGTTTCCACACGGCCTGGCTGAACGCCTTGAATTGCATCGCGGTGACCAGACTCCGCCTCTTATGCAGCCAACCAAATAGCTGCGAGTTGGCTCGTGCAGTCCTGGCCGCCACTGCGCAGTCATCCAAACACGCTATAAGAGAATTTCCAATTGGACACGTCACACGTGAAGGGAATCAACTGTCCAAATGTATTTGCAACAAATAATGGAGCCAAGCCCATTCATTGGAGTCCATTTGAAGCCCACAAGAAGGGAATTTCCAATTGGACACGTGAAGGGAATAAACCGTCCATTTTTTTCACAACTAATACGGTCCGGACGCGTGCACCCACCATGAGTGACAAGGCTGTCCGGGTCACCGGCCTACGTGCACCGCGTTCACGGCGCTCTCCAGCATCGACCCGTCATCGCCGTCGTCGTCGCCGTCGCTGTTCTCCGTCGAGGCATAAAAGTACCCCGCGATCTCCGGCCACCTCCTGTCCCCTTCCCGCCTACGAGCCATCAACTATGGCTTCGCCTCCCACCGTCTCCTCCTCCGCGTCTCCCACACCCCACCGCCCGCGCTTACGCTCCCGGCGATCTCTCCGGCCGCCGCCGCCGCGGTTGCTCCCGACCTCTCCATCTGCATCCTCTCGCCGCCACTTCGCTCTCCAGGTGAGTCCCCAGATCTCTCGCCGCCCACATTCTTACTCTCATCAGGGCTCCGCCTCGTGATTGCCGCCTCCTAAATTCATCGAGGGTGGTGCACTAGTACGTGTATGGGTGGCGCCAAGTTATTTCTCCCATATTTTGCTAATCCTCGTGTTGCCGAGGATGCCATTCGATTCGTATTTTCGCTTGGAATAGTTAGGATGTTGGCTGTTGCCCAAAAAGAATCAGGTAGGATTTTCAGGTGGTAATGGTATGAGTTGATATAATGATATTTCACTTCGAACTAATGTATTCGAGTGAGATACTACTACATTTTTGCCAAATGGAAGCGTCTGATGGAACTCATGGAAGTGGTGTAACTGATCGAATTGCCAACTTCTGCAGGGAATCCAATTCAGAAGCATCGCCTCAAGACCCACACAGAGGCGTCGTTGTTCCATCCGAATTGCCACAGCATTTGATGATGTGCTGTGATTTTCTCTTCGTCAGAGAGCAGTGTTACACCGCAAAGGTAGTTTATTTTACTAGTTGTCGTGATCTGGTGTAGGATCTGGGGGATTTCTCTTTGGCGCATGACGACGGGGATGATCCATTTGGTGATGTTCTATATTCAAGTGAGAGTGAATGGAGTGATGAGGAGGTTGTGTTGAATCCAATTGGGGATGTTGAGTTACCAATGACGAGCAAGAGCCGCTTCGAGGGGGCAGAGGGTGCAATAACTGTTGCTGCCCATAGGCTTGCCAGTATTGAGAAAGGACATAGGAAGAGCAGGTAAGAAACTAGCTTTTCTGATAGAAAATCAAAGGATGGCCATATAAATTCTTTCTAAAACGTTTTTTCTTTGAAGTTGGAGGAGTTAATGAATTGGCAGCATTTGCTGTGGAAAGTGGAGTACAAATAAGTGTAGTTAAGTGGTGGTATGGGCATGACTCATATACCATTATAGGAATGTGGACAGGTGTGAAAGTTCTTTTCTGCATAACAGCTATTATTTTGGGCAGTAATATGCTCTCTGTACTTAAATACGAACATGAAGTAGTAGTAGCACATTAAGAGCATATGCTGCAATCATCCAGGTTAATAGTGCTACGAAGATTATGTAATTCTTGTTCTTCCTGGTAAATGGAACAGAAAGGTTATTAAACAAAAAAAAAGATAGGTTTTTTACAACTGCGTGAGTTAGGTTCTGACTGAAGTTCTTTATATCAATTCCCAGAACTCAACAAGGGCTGATGAATAATGTTGGACTGATTGCTTTCTTAGCAATGTTACTTTTGTTTGTCGACTGGTGTTCTTGGAGGATTGTTAGACTACCTCTGGACTCATTTTACTTGACTCGCCCTTTTTTAATATCAACAGTTCTATCAGCCTTGGCTGGATTTCTTTTTGCACCAATTGCTGATAGCATGAAGATTCATCATTTCCGGAGGAGGGGCAGGCCTGTTTCTCCATCCTATAGAAAGCCAACCCCATCAATGGGAGGACTGTTCTTTGTTCCCATTGGTATTTTTGTTGCAAGAAGGCAGGTTGGTTTCAACTCAAATGGAGTAAATGGAGCAGCTATAGTAACCCTCATATTTGCAATGGTTGGGTTGCTTGATGATATTTCAAACCTTGTCATGGATTGCAACGGTAAAATACCTCAATGGATAAGATTCTTGGTTCAGGTAAGATGCTTTCTCAAGTCAGACTATATGATGCCCTTTTTTGTTACATTGGATGCAATTAGAAGCAACCTCGTGTACTTTGTAGGTTGTTGCTGGGATTTTCTTCTCTTTCTGGTTGGATTATACAAATATTTCGACACCGTATAACATGTAAGCATTGCAACTGACATATACCTTTAAGCTAACTGCATTTTGGCTCTGTGCTTGATCAGTTGTGCACTTGTGCTATGCTGTAAATGTGCTAGTCTTTTGAGTTGGTGTTCTTAGATGAAAAGCAAAACCTATATTAATGGCCTATATAAAAGGATTGTTACACAGTACATTCCAGTTAATAGGACCATACAATATTATTTGTGTGGTCATCTGTGATGCCACCTTATATTACTACCCAATTAAATAACTAATACTCATTTCGAACTCATGTTGTTAGCTAGCAGATATCTTGGCATGTCAATTTTTCATAGGCATGGTTTCTTTGTTAGGTAATTATGTGAAGATGTCTAAATTCCTAACTAATTTTTAGTATGCTGAGCAAATCATATAGCCTTAAATTATATGATAAGAACAAATATGTGTGATAATATAGTTCTCTCAGTTTTTTAGTCAGGTTCATGACTTCACCATGTTAACTCTTTTGGATTCTCTGACCTTTACTGATGCCAGTTTGCTCATGAAGGAAATTCCTTATTCCTCTACCTCCTCCTCTTGGGTTTGCATTCTTGGGAAAACTTTATCTGGTTCTGGCTGCAATATGTTCACTTTCCATGGGTACTGGAGTAACATTGGTTGATGGTCTTGATGGCTTGGCTGGTGGTGTTGCTGCTTTAGCACTCGCTGGATTGTCTGTTGCTGCTCTTCCAATTTGCTCAGGTACTTCATCACTTCAGCTTGTTAAGCTGTTTTCTCAAGTTTAGTAATCTTACACTGTACTTAATTAATTAATTACAGCATGCTAGCTTCTTCTTTTGTTACTGTAGGAAATCTCTTTAACTCATTGCAAATGCCAATGGCGCATCTTGCTCATTTTAGTAGAGCTTTCCAAGGGTCTATATTCAATTGGCTGAGAAGGGTTCATGGCTTCATGCAGTCTTCTTTTAGCCATATATGCCTATGTTAATATGAGATGAAGGGAGGAGTAGTGTGTAAATAGTTAGATGTATTGAACAACCTAATGGGGCAATATATAGAGTACAAAGGGAACTCCTAGAGAAGAGAAAAGACTACAATGCCCTTACACTTGACACCCTTGTCAAATGCAATGCATATGCAATAGCATTGCATTTGAAAGAACACACACTACTAATAAAAGGGAAATTCAAAGTCTGTGTCTTATTGATGTCGTCAAGTGTGCAAATTCTAGGAAAATATCCTGAACTCCATAATGAACTCAACCATCGAGTGTAACCGATAGTGATGATGCATGGCTCGAAGGAGAAGTTAGCACAGATCGTAGCCTTGAAGACATCATCACGAAGGAGAACATGATGCATGACGAAGGAGGGAGAGGCACAACAACCAAGGAGGACCAAGGAGCAATGACTGAGAAGTCGAAGCCAAGTCTTTGTGAAGATAAAGACTTCTACAATCTGCAAAGAACTTCGGTGGTGCCAACAAGTCAGGAAAGGAGGACAACCGGGACAATGAGTATAGGTGGAGCAATGTCATGGCGAAGGGAAACAACAAAGTAGAGAGTGGTCAAATCAAGCTAAGTAAGGAGGACGGAAGCATGGCAGCACAGGTCACAGACCTTGGAAGGCATCACAAAGAGGAGAATGTGATGCGTCACGAAAAAAAGGAGACCGTGACGCCAAGAAGGATCAAGTAGGTACAACAATTTGCCAAGGGAAAAGGAAGGAGATAGCAAAGCAATCGGTGATTGATGAGGAATGATGCACTCGCACGAGCATCGATGAATTGAGAGGCAAAGGAGCAATGGACTTGGATATGGACGCGACGAAGCAACAATTAAAGACCCTAAAGACGCAAAGATACAAGCAGCAGAGAGAAGGCGCAAGTAGTGGGTAGAGATGCCTAAGGCAAAGAAGTGAAGCGCTAGGAAGCCCAAAGCGACACCATGGAGACACAAAGAGCACAAGAACTAATGGCAAAGAGAGAACCCAAGGATGGTGAAGAGCAGCCGTGTAGAGTAGGATCCGACAATGGCGAGGATAAGCGATGTCACAGTATGGAAGAAGCTAGGATGACTGAAGATGACAAGTGACGGTGGTGGAACCAACTACATCGGGAGAGGCCAAATCCGTGGAAGAGGATAAGAGGAAGACCGACTTGTGAGAGGACCCAAGAAAGCAGGCGAAGAGACGGCATTGGCTTGCTGTTGCTCAAAGGGTGATGCAAGGTCACAGATAGAAGAAAAGGGTCATGGATATAAGGTGGTTGAGGTGCTGATGAAGCTTAAAAAAGTCAGAGTGGATGGCTGACAGTGGCGCGGGTAGCCAAATTGGCAAAGGGATGACCAAGGCCTAGGTGTCTTTGCATAGGCGAGATCTTGTTGAGAGAGATTTGGTTGATTTCCTTCGTAGCATCGCTTCCATGAAGATGGCGGTGTTGCGATGAGGAGAAGCTCGCTAGTGGTGGCTACAACACCGTGTGGCTTTGGGGTAAGTCCGAGCTTGGTCGGCGTTGTTGCCTTGAAGAGAAAAGAAGAGAGCCGCAGAGCTCGGCGCAATTGGTGGAGCTTGAGCTAGCTTGGCGCCCAAAGCTTGGGAATGGCGCCGACTTACAGAGCAGAGTTGGAGATGGTGATCCGGCCTGGTGGAGTAGAGGCGCAAAGGGGGCCAACCTTAGACTTGTCTCTGAGCTTGGCCGTTCGTGGCCCGGCCGGGCGCGGATGGCGGAGGAACCCTTGCTCTGGCCACCGGTGGCGGATCAAGCATAGGAGATGACTCAAGGCGCCGCCGTGAAGCTTAGGGTGGGCAAAGCTCCCAAAGGCCAGCGGTGGCCCGGCCTAAGCATTGAAAGGAGCTCGGCGACAAGGCGGAGCCGGGGCGAGCGACCGGTTCCTGGAGACGAGAAGCAGCGGATTTGGGCGTGGCCCGGCTAGATCCAGCTTGGAATGACAATGGGCAACTAGATCCGGCCCGGGGTGGCCGGAGCTAGCATGGAGTAGCACAGATCGGACGCGGCTGTGCTCAGGGTGGTGGTCCTCGGCGTTGGAGATGGCAGGATAGATGACGTGGCCTGCTGCTGCCCTTAGGAGCAGCCGAGAAGAGGAGGCCGTGCGTGTTGCTGCTTGCTCGAGGAGGAAGAAGAAGCCAGAGATGCTGCTACTGCTTTGCCGCTGCTGCGCTAGGAAGAAGCTTTGGGGAAGAAGGCTGGAGCAAACCAGTGGTCGCACCTGGGAGTGGAGACTGCTCCTCCCGGGGGCAGTGGCGGCGGGAGTTAGGGTTGAACCTACTGCTGTGATACCATGTTAGTGTGAGATGGAGGGAGGAGTGGCGTGTAAATAGTTAGATGTATTGAACAGCCCAATGGGGCAATATATAAAGTACAAAGGGGGAACCCTAGAGAAGAGAAAAGACTGCAATACCCTTACACTTGAGTACTTGACACCTATCACTAGTAAGGAGAACAAAAGGAAAAAATGGTATTGGAAAAAAGTTCCATGTACTCTCTAGTCAGGAACTCTGGACAGCTGCTGTATCAAAATCAAACCTACCCTAATATAGTGCAAACTGCAAAGGGATCGTCCAGATGAACACTAACCTGTTGTCTTTATCTAATTGATCTTCTATTCCTACGAAAAACACTATTAGTTGCAAGTTTAATACTTGGTGTTCATTTTACTAAAACTGACTGAATTGCTACAGAATTGAGTGTTTTTGGAGCATCAATGTCAGGTGCTTGCACTGGCTTCCTTTTTCATAACAGATATAGGGCCTCAATAGTGATGGGTCGAGTTGGTTCTTTTGCACTTGGAGGAGCTCTTGCTAGCATTGCAACATGTAGTGGTATGTTTATTCCAATGTTAATTGCATGCAGTGTCTTCATTCTCGAGCTGCTCTTGGCATTATTGCAGGTATAGTGCTGTTTGTATAATTGTATTTCTTCTTTTACTTGAGTAATTATAATACATACTAATGGACGATACCCTTAGTTACCATTTCTGTAACTGTTATACAATATTTGACTACATGGAAGCTTTTGGTATATATTGGCAATTGGCATGCATAATTATTTTAATACACAAATACACAATCAGTTCATGAGCAACAAAACATCACATATTCACATGGAAGCACATTTAGCTGAACTGAGTTTTGCTTCCATAATTTATATTGACAAACTTAGTTTTTTTCCCCCTGTTTACTAAAAGGGGTAAGATTCTGTTATTAATTATTTCTATCATGCGTCATGTTCATATGTTTGCTGAAATGCTGAGTAGTTTTAACCATCCAATCTTGTAAAAAATATAGTGTAGTGCAATACAATGCAAGCTATATTTCTTGTTCTACTCAGATTTA
The DNA here is from genome assembly GCA_036346145.1 of Olyra latifolia. Lineage (NCBI taxonomy): Eukaryota > Viridiplantae > Streptophyta > Magnoliopsida > Poales > Poaceae > Olyra > Olyra latifolia. The sequence continues at coordinate 15,455,301 of CM070530.1, forward strand.
AGTTGATGCCCTTTGAGACAACAGTTATTTGAATAAAACATTCGGGGTCTAGGTGGTCCGCTCGAGATGATTATGTGGCGTAGGGCAGCTTAGGTGTCTCTAGTCCAGACCGTCCGGAACTTTGCTGGTGACACCCGGTCTTCAGTTATCTCTTGTGGAGTGGTGTTGGGTCCGAACCATCCGGACACTGGTCCGAACCGTCTGGGTTTCGTTTCACGCGCTCGGTCATCCAACAGGGGCTTGTGAGGAGGTTAGTCCGGACCGTCCGGACATGTGTTCAGACCGTTCGGACTCTATAGTAATGTCTCCTCCATGATGCATTTCATACCATCTGGACACATTCTGGATGGGTTTGTTTTAGTGAAAGTTGGGCCCAACAATCAGATCTGTGCTGAGGCATATATAAGACCGGAATGGATGTTAGAGAGAGGCGATACTTTATTTCCTAGGGTTTGAGAGCTGAAATTTGAGAGCCACCATATGTTCTTGTTCCATCTCTTGGTGTGCTAGAGTCTCTCCATCTCCGGTTGTGCTTCTTGGTGATCTCAATCCGGAGGAATTTTCTTCGTCAAGCTTGTTACTCTTGGAAAAGCCACCGGTTTCTCTTCTCCGAGATGGGTGGGCTCGGCCAATGGCTTAATAATTTAAATGACTAAGGCGTTGGGTGGCATCATAATAAAAAAATATATATCTTAACACCTAAAAACTATATAAGAAACAAAGATCTAAAACAAACTACCTAAAAATTATAGTATAACTAGCATGATGACCCGAGCACTTGCATGGCTAGATTTGTTAGTTCATCATTAAATTTGATGCAATTTATTAGATCCAATTAAAAAACATATTAAAAATTTACAACATTATAATCTCATGTACTTGCATTCCTAGATTTGTTAGTGTGTACATACATTTGGTACAACCTGTTAGATTTAATTGCAAACATATTTAAAAACTACACTATTACAATTTAGACCGGTATAACTAATGGTATGAATTTTAATGAGAGAAGGATAAAACTACTCACGGTAGATGTCATATAAAGATTCTTCCATGCTAATGTATTTTGTGGTCTGGTGTGTGTTCTTACTGGGTTAATTGTATAGATGTGACACAGGAACTCTATGATGATTTTATACCCTCCTCCTTTGTAGGATATATCACTGCAGAATTGCACGGAAAACCGACCACGCTAAGCTCTCTCGACAACAAAGAAAAGACCGTCAAATACAATAAACATTCTCGTCGGCCAGTAGAACCCGCCGAGTATATAAATCTCTATCGACGGTGGCCTCAAGCCGTCGAGAGAGGTCGATGACATTCATGGGTGCAAACCACCGGAGATGGTGTTAACCTCTCTCGACGGCTTACCATTAGCCGTTAAGAATATTTGAGCGAGAAAATGAAATTCGGGCTAAATTTGAGCGATTGGCGCTAGGGATCTCTCGATGGCGACCACAAGCCGTCGAGTACCTCTATTTGTATATCGGCAATACCGCAAGCCGTTGAGTAACTATAGTTTTTTCATTTTTGCAAATTTTGCCAAATGCATACATATGGTAATATGAATTACAATCATGAAATTTGGCTTCGCAAGGTTTATGAAATTAGTTCTTACACTTTGCAATCAATTTCTAAATTTTTTCGAGTAGTGAGTACGAAAAACTAATTTAAATGTATTATATAATGATGGACATGGTTTGACATTAACAATAAATGTTTGGATTGTGGAAAATTTAAAGAAAAATAAAAGTATCGAACACATCACCACGTAGATTTTGATCCGATGTATAGAAAGCAATGGGATAGAACCGCCAAGCTACCAATGATTATCTCCGAACATCTCGCTATACACTAAAGGGTATCAGTAACTTCGATTAGAGGCGATTATATGGAAACCCGTAGCTAGAAACGTCAAAATTTTTTAAACTTTTGTTGAGCAAGCTAAGTCACATATGGAGCAATATAATCAAAGGTTATGGTCAATATCACCTATATTTTTACAAAAATTAAAAAGCCGGGTTGACCATTGTTTGTGTAAGAAAGGGGTCGTCGAGTAAGAGATCTATCTCGACGGCTTCATCCTAAATCGTTAAGACAAATTGACTGTCTCGGCGTTGGTCAACCCAGCCGTCGAGATAGATGTCTCTTGACGGCCAGTACAAAGAAGCCCTCGGGAGAATAAAGGGGTTTCTCTTGATGGAGTAGGGGACAATCGAGAGGCCCCTTTGTGGCTTTGCCCTAGAGAGGCTTCTCTTGACGGCCAGAGGTTCTGGTCGATAGAGGTGGTCCATTGCCCTAGCTGGCAGAGTAGGCCTCTCGACATCCCAGCCTACCTGTGGCCGTCAGAGAGATTGGCCATTGCCCTGGCCGATGGAGGCCTCTGTCGATGACCTCCTCGTGGCCAGATTGAGAGAGGTAGCCATGGCCGAGCCCTAGGGATGCCTCTCTCGACCAGGCACTGAGGCTACCGTCGATAGAGGTGGTCTGCTGTCTCTAGCCGGAGGTAGGCCTCTCAGCAGTCCCAGCCTACTGTGGTCAGTCGAGAGATTGGCCATTGCCCTAGCCCAGGGAGGCCTCGTCGACGGCCTCCTCGTAGCCATCGAGAGGTAGCCATGGCCGAGCCCCAGGGATGCCTCTCGATGGTTTAATGGCGGCCGTCGAGAGACAAGCGGTTTAAACCGCAGGGCTCGGGATTGGGCATTTCAAGTCCCGAGCCCCATTACACTGGCCGCCTCGCCATCAGAATGGCGGCTTGCTTGCCCGCCGTCCAGCGTCGCTCGCCTCGGTCGCGCCTCCTCGTCGCCATTGCGGTTACTCACTGCGCCCGTCCGGCCGGCGTCGCCCGTCCGGCCTCCTCGATCGCCTTCAGCCGCCCATCCCCGACACCTCCCGGACGCCGCCGCGCTTGGCACCACCTCCCAACGCCGCTTTTCCTGCTGCCCATTCACCCTCCCTACCTGGGTCGCGCCAACTTTGCCCTAGTGTAACTCGTCCATCAGGTAATTTGTCAATTTTTTTAAAATTTACATGTTAGTCTCGACGGCCGACACACCGTCGAGACTTAGGATTAGGATTGCAATTAGTATTAGTATTAGGATTAGTCGATAGAAATTAGTAGAAATTAGCAGAAAATATTAAAATTGCTAAAAAATTTATAGAAATTAGTAGAAAATATTAAAAATGCTAAAAAATTTTAAAAATTAGTAGAAATTTCTTCCCTAGGTTTTTCCGCGATTAATTATTAGAAACTAGTAGCTTCAGTTGGATTTCAACCTAGTTATTTATCATTGCATTTTGATATGTTCAAGAAATTAAAGTAGTCGTCTCTTGTCAGCCACAACACCAAAATGGCAGTTATTGTGAGTACAAGTGCTAATTTATTGAAGAATTCAGAACAAGGTGTTCTTATTATGTAGATAGTTCTTTGTGGTCTCAAATTGCAAAACTTAGGGCTGTTTGGTTCGTGACTAAGGTTGCCTAGCCTAAGTTTAGCGACTTGTGGCACGACTAACTTGGCTAACTTCGGTTAAAGTTAAGTGGTGTTTGGTTCATGACCACAACTAATGTTAGGCTAAGCAAAAACTTGTAGCGAGTGTTTGGTTGAGAGTAAAAATTGCCTAAGTTATTGTGCTCGTTTTTTTCCCTCTGAGTACGAGAGCCTCAAAGTATACGATATCTGACGTATCAAGATATCGTGAAGCTCTGACGACGAACGGGCTTCAACACGGACGTATACGGTGTATGTCGTGGCGGACGATATCTGCTAACATCTGAGACGGGCTTCAACACGATATCGTCGACGTATCATAAGCATATCGCAAGCATACGGACGGGCTTCAACATGTATACGTCGACGTATCGCAAGCATACTGACGAGCTCATGGCGCCTAAGTTGAGGCGCTTGTTTTTACCGCCTAAGCTTAGGCAAGAAAATTGTATGGCAAAAGAACAAAACTTGGCTAAGAAACGTGGCAAGCCTAAGCTTAGTCACGAACCAAACGCACGCCTAAGCGAGTGTGGGCGCCTAAGCTTAGTTGTGACTCGCTTAGGCAACGAACCAAACAGGCCCTTAATAACTAGAAGGTCGGAATACCTCAATATGTCTGAATGCCTCCCTTAATTTCGTTTTGTTATTGTATTATTCTCAAGCTCAGTTATAATTCAGTTGCCAATTTTAATTCATGTGGCTTTACTATTTTATGTTCTAAGTTACCTATTATTGTGCAATTGCATTATTAAGATTATTATTATTTATGCCAACTGAAACGAATTCAGCTGCCCTCCTTTCCAATCCATGTCAACAGAGACACTCAAGTACTTGTTATTGCTGTTCTGGAAAAATCTTATTCTCCCACTATATATATGTAGTCAGGTGGTCTGTGTTCTTCCAACATTTGGTCAATGTAGCAGACTAACCTTTTTTTTTCATCAACTGGCACCTATCTCAAGGATAAGTTCTACTATGTACAATTGTACATTATGCATTTCTCTTTGAAGAATTTCTGATATTGAGCTTCCTTAATCAAATCTCCATGAAAAACAACTGGTCGCCATCTCGGATTACTGTAATATCATCGATTTCAGCAAAATCTTGATTGAACAGTTTCATAGGACAATAACCGACAAATTTTTGACCTGCAGAAATACAGGATAAGAACACTGACATGTATCTGAATTAAAGAACAGTGGGCTTTAGTGGTTAATCATGTGTCTGAATCAAAGAATACTTACGGGCTATGTCAAAAAGTTCATCAAGAGATCCAGGTAGATTTATAATTTTTGCACATGGTACTCTTGAACTTTTGTTCCCTTTTGAATACGTATGGATTATCACCCTTTTTCTTTCTGAAGCCACAGAACCACCATCATTAGTTGAACAAATTCCACCTTCTGTGCATCTATCAGTGATCTCCTGAAGTTCTCCAGAAACCGAGCATGTAATCGCTCTATCTTGAATTCTTGACTGCCTTATTTTTGTGTATTGCCATGTATCTTCAAACATGTCATGAGCTATCATATAGTTGCTAGTCAATATTTGTTGACTTGCATCTACCTTTCCTTTGTCCATACATATCCATTTTCTATGAATATGATTTTTCATACCTTCGCCATTACCAGGCAAATCCATTCTTTCATTGAAGAGACCCGGTTTGATGGTCTTATGAATTGCTCCATGCCTACCTGATTCATCATGTTCTTTACAATGTTCTTTGCCGCAACATGACAATACTGTTTCTATTGATTTTGATCCATTGTCTCCATTGACTTGATTGAATGCTGAACATCTGTTGTACTCTCTGAATTGTTGGTTGAGAACCCCTGGAGATTTATCCATCACCTCAATACAGGACTTATCTGGGCTCATCTTCTGCCAAATGCACAAGAATACTCATTTTCTTTCTGCATAAAAATGGCGATTAGAAAACATGACACTATGAGGGTCAGATCAAGAACTCACCTGGAACAGATTGCTCATTATAATTTGTTTGTCATCTTTGTTTTCCTGAATAATGTTTTTGAACACTGTTGTGCTCAGCCTTAATAGTTGTGAAACTTTGGTTGTACGGTAAGTACATGTCTGGGGAATGTTGTAGAGAATCCCTATCTCACCAAATATTTCACAACCAGACAGTACTTCCTGAACCTGGATTTTGTGATGATACATGTCAATTTCTGCGCTACTCTTTGTATTTTAATATACATGAACATGTGCTAAGCCATACCTTTTCTGCCCCATCAATCCTTATTTGTTTTTCCTGGCAAAGAAAAAAACATAAAATACTATGTATGGTTGTAAGAAACTGTAGAATAATGACAATCATCAAAATTATAGTTGCACTAACCACTGCTCCTGAAACTAATATGTAAACATCTGTCGGTGATTCATTTTGGAGTATGATTACTTCTCTTGGTGGATAGTATTCTGCTTCCATTGCAGTGACCTACTTTCAGAGGATGATGTATTAGCTTCCAGTTATTGATGGTTCTCTAATGGGCACATTTTACAATTGCTCTGGTTTTGTTGTGTTCATACCAGTTGGAGCATGCATGTAAAAGAAACACCATTGAAAAGATAGACTTTTTCTAGGACAGGGAGGAATAAGTGGCACGCTATGTTCGAACGTATTCCTTTGGGGAGACTATCCAATGTTTCCTTCTGTTTCAACCCCTCTGTCTTGTACCTTAGGCAGATGTGAGCTAGCATTTCATCCCTAATGTGTTCAGGTAACTGATTTCTTGCAGCAAACTGAGAGGCACCATGGACTGTGTCCCTCTGCAACATTGAAGACATGAAACCTTAGGAGGTTGAAAGACACTAAATATGGTATTCTTGAAATAAAAGAGATAAAAGTGTACTGCTTACAGTGCATGTATATTCGTTGGTGTGCGATACAGGTGTATGTATGTGCAGCTAGAATTTTCATGCCCATGTATACATTCATGGTCTTGGATTATTGGAAATCCAGAGTCCATACATGCTAATTACAGATGTATAAGCAAGGTTTAATTTTTTCCAACTTATCCTGGCATATAATCTAGGTGCATACGCATTACAATACAATTTCAAGTTAACAATTTAACTCCATTAGCACATGATCCCACATTCCCACCCTACCCTCTAACAACTTTTATTTACATTTTTTATAAAAAAATTCAGTCCATTCGTAAAGCTATGAAAAGCAGTAATATCAACATTGCCTGAACTACAAAAAGACTTCTTGAAGGTATTTGGAAGAGTACGTCACGAAATTCCTGGTACGGCAACTTCCCTGGACAACCAGATTTGTCATGTTACCTATGAGGTATGCTGTCAATCCCAGGTTAAATAGCATATAGCATATACTAAATAACATCTCTCTTGGATTCTCTGCATGTAAATCCCCATAACCAGTTGTTGTCAGTGTTGTAATGGACCAATAAATTGCTGTAACATATCGATCCCATAGACTCTCTGATCTGTAGTTTGGTATTGCTGCTCCTATCCAGGTTCTTGCTGGATTGGGGTATCTATCAGCTATTAAATAGTTGAAGCATCCTGAACAATGTACTGCAAAAGAGTAACCTGCAAATTTTACCCAAACATGCAGAACTAAGTTTCAGTCACTGGGTAGTGTGCATTAATTTGTTACTTGAAGAGAGGAGAGCATGCATACTTACTGAAATTAGTTTGGTGCACCTTATCCAGTAGTAGTTCAATCGGATATCCTTTTCAAGCCTAGAGGATGCTTTACTTTATTAATTTCATGTATCTTTTTTCAAGTTTCAATACAAAAAAGATTCGAACCTGGCAAATAAAGCACTGAGGCGTCGGAGACGCCACAATCGAAGCATGTTAAGTATCCTATAAGCAAGGCCATTTTCGTGCTTTTTAAAGAGTAGCCCAAATGGTTGATATGGAATCGTCGAACAAATGTCAAAAACGAACCAAGAAGATAGATATCTGCATACAGTCTATTATCAGTTTCATTCAAATTATTATCTTTGCACATGCCCTCTAGCATTCAGAATGGCATAGTTGAGATGCAAGTGCCAACCTAGCTGCAATCCTTTTTGGGTTATCCACTAGAAGATAGGACTTTCGATCCAGATATGCTAGAAAAAAGGTGAGAATAATATCAATTGCAAAGAAGCTGTTGACAACATTCTCAACAAGAAAAAAAGCCCATGTGAGATGTCTCAGAAATGCTAGTTCAAATGGGCAGATCCATGCTGAATAGACAACAAGCACAAGCAAGAATGTCTCCCAGGTCCTGAGCAGTGGGAAATTACGATAAGTATTTCCAATTTTCCATGCACATTTGTATATCATGTGAGAGAGAGTAAAGAAAGTAATTTACCTGTAACGAGAATCATAGGGAGAAATGATGAATTTCCTCAACTTGATAGATTGGTTTGCTCTTGCTCCTAGAGATGGGAGTAGGTCATTGTGGAAGATATTGCTAACATTTTCCATTGGAGTGTCTACTTAGAAGTAGGATGGACCTAACTTGAGATCTTAGCTGTATATTTCAGCCTTTCACTGAATCTTGAGATGCCTTGGATGGATGGTATTATTTCTGTGGTGAAGTGGTGGTTGTGGATGCAGCATAAATAGTTTGGCTCCAGCAAAGAAGAGGACCAAGGAAACAATGGAAGTGTGATCTTTGATGGGACTTCAAAATAAGGTGACATTTTATTTGTTAGGTCTTTTTCTACCTGAAAATAAAAGTATTAAGTGGTCTGAATTTACTGCTCGTGGTTTTGGTAGGTTAGCTATGAATGAGTTGATGAGTTGTAAATGTTTTGGTGTACCAAGTGGTCAGGTTTGAGGAGACGATGTCAGGCAGTCTTTTGGGGAGTATCAATTTTTAAAATTTGATGGCTAGATTTTGGAGAGTTGTAGGTTGTAGTCATTAGAAATTTAGAGATTTTAAGTATGTTTTTCTTTTAGAATACGAAATATCTGGTTAATTCATTCATTTGTATTATTTGTAGGAATTCCCTAGTAGTAATGTGCAGGCTTGCTCTTAAGATACATAATTTCTCATATGCTTTGCTGTTTACATAAAAAGTCCTGCTCTATGAGGTACTGCATTTATGTGTGAATTTAATGGAAACAATTTCAGGTACTGAATTTATGCGTGATCAATCGTAAAACTTTCAGCTGGCATCTGAAGGCACCAAAGTAGATGAAATATCCCAGTTGGAGAAAAATCATCGGTGTATCTTAGCTAAGAACAGCTGAATTACTTTTATGATTGATGCCTTGCAATGGTTAATTGGAAATTAAATAATCTTAAACTCTTGTGATTCTCATCATCAAGGGTATTTGACACCATGCATCTTCTTGATCATAAAAATGCGAAGACATAGAGGACTTAATTATATTGCTTCTCGTTTGCAAGGTGCCTAGCTAACCAGAGTTGTTTTTCCATTTGATTGCTCCTTGTGCTTGAGATGCTGTTATTGTATACTGCTAGTCTTAACATCTTGTTCCGTGGTCTGCATTTTGCCAGTTATGTTGTACTTCCTCTGTGCAATCATAAGGTCTCTTAAATATGTCTGGGACTATATTGAGAAAAAGTACAAGGTTGTCACAACTATCATTACTTTGTGATCCTTGAGCAATCTAAACATGCAACAAGCATTAAAGGATTTTTTTTGGTTGGCTGCAACTGAAAAGCATCTGTGTAATTTGGATCTATTCATACTTCATATTAGTCATTACAGCAAATAGTAATCATCTCAAGAACAAAAGTGAGTTTCTAATGAAGTTTCTAAAACATAAATAAATAATTACTATTTTGGGATACAAACCCGCAGTCAATTCTTACCCCACCAGTGGAAAACTTCCATGCACCTTTTCTTGCAATGGACGGCTGCTACTGTTAAAATACAGTCACTCAAAAAAATGTTTTGAGATGGCCAGTGTCATATCGATTTGCCTTCGCAGGATGATAAGAGCTTACCTTTTTTTTAGCAGATAAGAGTTTTCTTTATGATCAGGGAAACTTTCTTTTATCTGTGAAACTGGATGTGACAGTTACTAGAAAAATAGCTTGCTTGCAGGAGCTTGTGCTGTGAACAAATGTGCAAATTGCACGGTTTCAGTTTGGCCTACCGCACAATCCACCGACTTCCATCACGGACTTCCTGGGGGCTTGCATCTTGTAATAAGCCTGGCACCTGGTCGACCATTGTGTCCAATACTTTTTCAGCTCCATCACATTTTGCTATTTGATCACCTTTTGCTTCAGATGCTGCGCTCAGTTTTGCTGACATGTGATCCTGCATTCTAGAGCCCAGCATCTGGAAATGATTGGGTATTCTTCAACTTTCAGGAACAGAAATGTCTACTCGTGGAGGATGGAGATGATTCTGGTCATTCCTTTTTGGCTCATTGATGCGAAATTGTGGCTCACATGCTGTTAACCAGCAATATCCGTATGTTTATGAAAATAATGAAAGAGGAAACCACTAACATGATTCAGTTTCATTTTGTAGAAGTTGCATGTAATTGGGTTTTGGAAACTATGTAATGGTTATTACTGGTCAACATTCTAGGGGATTATCCCTTGAAGGAAAAATATTAAATTTGGTACATGCAGGTAGTTTTGACTGAATTGGTCCTGATCTGGTTACTCGAACAGCAATTGAGGGAAAGCAATAGCTGCTAGAAATTTATGTTTCTTTGTTTCCTACATAAGAAATTTCAGGCTGGAGTTGTGGTTTGTTCACTTGTCTGATCCTCCAAATCTTGCTTGCGACGAGCCAGGACGAACTGTCTCCGAAAAATACACGATCGTGTCTTCATTCGCAGTAGGACTGTCTGGTGAAAGCATTAGTTTCTAAAATTTAATCACGTCGAAAGGAATCATCTTGCGTTTTGATAAGTTTTCAATAACACTGGCATGCTAGTTTCATTAATTATATGAAAAATATATGCACCGTGGCCACTTGTCAACGGGCAACCATGTCAGTATTTCTGGAAATAGATCGTCATTTTTCTATGGTTTGGATCATTGTTATTGATAGATCGATGGTTTGCCCTAAAGATGCCTGTGATTGAGTGAATCAACTGCAAGCCTGCACCTTTTCTTTCGAGGGAAAAGGGTGAAAAAAAAAAATCCAAAGAACTGGGAAATCATGGGCCTCATGCCTGTCCATTAAGCCCATTAGAAGCAGCTAATAATGCCATGTTTGGTTGCTTGACATCCTCTAGTCTAGCTCGTATGAGGTATCCAGCCTCTGTGAGACAGGTTGAGTGGATCTGAGGATGGTGTTTGGTTAACTGTATGAGATAAGTCAAGTTGTTAACAGATGTTATTTGGTTGGTTGTATGAAAATGGATAGGACACGATAAATACAGGCTGACAAAAGGGACCCACCAAATTACATGCGCTTACGCGAGCAGACTCATTGAAACGCCAAATTCCCGCTTCACACGGCTGGTCAACGCTTTGAATTGCATCGCGGTGACCAGACTCCGCCTCTTATGCAGCCAACCAAATAGCTGCGAGTTGGCTCGTGCAGTCCTGGCCGCCATCGCGCAGTCATCCAAACACGCTATAAGAGAATTTCCAATTGGACACGTCACACGTGAAGGAATCAACTGTCCAAATGTATTTGCAACAAATAATGGAGCCAAGCCCATTCATTGGAGTCCATTTGAAGCCCACAAGAAGGGAATTTCCAATTGGACACGTGAAGGGAATAAACCGTCCATTTTTTTCACAACTAATACGGTCCGGACGCGTGCACCCACCATGAGTGACAAGGCTGTCCGGGTCACCGGCCTACGTGCACCGCGTTCACGGCGCTCTCCAGCATCGACCCGTCATCGCCGTCGTCGTCGCCGTCGCTGTTCTCCGTCGAGGCATAAAAGTACCCCGCGATCTCCGGCCACCTCCTGTCCCCTTCCCGCCTACGAGCCATCAACTATGGCTTCGCCTCCCACCGTCTCCTCCTCCGCGTCTCCCACACCCCACCGCCCGCGCTTACGCTCCCGGCGATCTCTCCGGCCGCCGCCGCCGCGGTTGCTCCCGACCTCTCCATCTGCATCCTCTCGCCGCCACTTCGCTCTCCAGGTGAGTCCCCAGATCTCTCGCCGCCCACATTCTTACTCTCATCAGGGCTCCGCCTCGTGATTGCCGCCTCCTAAATTCATCGAGGGGTGGTGCACTAGTACGTGTATGGGTGGCGCCAAGTTATTTCTCCCATATTTTGCTAATCCTCGTGTTGCCGAGGATGCCATTCGATTCGTATTTTCGCTTGGAATAGTTAGGATGTTGGCTGTTGCCCAAAAAGAATCAGGTAGGATTTTCAGGTGGTAATGGTATGAGTTGATATAATGATATTTCACTTCGAACTAATGTATTCGAGTGAGATACTACTACATTTTTGCCAAATGGAAGCGTCTGATGGAACTCATGGAAGTGGTGTAACTGATCGAATTGCCAACTTCTGCAGGGAATCCAATTCAGAAGCATCGCCTCAAGACCCACACAGAGGCGTCGTTGTTCCATCCGAATTGCCACAGCATTTGATGATGTGCTGTGATTTTTCTCTTCGTCAGAGAGCAGTGTTACACCGCAAAGGTAGTTTATTTTACTAGTTGTCGTGATCTGGTGTAGGATCTGGGGGATTTCTCTTTGGCGCATGACGACGGGGATGATCCATTTGGTGATGTTCTATATTCAAGTGAGAGTGAATGGAGTGATGAGGAGGTTGTGTTGAATCCAATTGGGGATGTTGAGTTACCAATGACGAGCAAGAGCCGCTTCGAGGGGGCAGAGGGTGCAATAACTGTTGCTGCCCATAGGCTTGCCAGTATTGAGAAAGGACATAGGAAGAGCAGGTAAGAAACTAGCTTTTCTGATAGAAAATCAAAGGATGGCCATATAAATTCTTTCTAAAACGTTTTTTCTTTGAAGTTGGAGGAGTTAATGAATTGGCAGCATTTGCTGTGGAAAGTGGAGTACAAATAAGTGTAGTTAAGTGGTGGTATGGGCATGACTCATATACCATTATAGGAATGTGGACAGGTGTGAAAGTTCTTTTCTGCATAACAGCTATTATTTTGGGCAGTAATATGCTCTCTGTACTTAAATACGAACATGAAGTAGTAGTAGCACATTAAGAGCATATGCTGCAATCATCCAGGTTAATAGTGCTACGAAGATTATGTAATTCTTGTTCTTCCTGGTAAATGGAACAGAAAGGTTATTAAACAAAAAAAAAGATAGGTTTTTTACAACTGCGTGAGTTAGGTTCTGACTGAAGTTCTTTATATCAATTCCCAGAACTCAACAAGGGCTGATGAATAATGTTGGACTGATTGCTTTCTTAGCAATGTTACTTTTGTTTGTCGACTGGTGTTCTTGGAGGATTGTTAGACTACCTCTGGACTCATTTTACTTGACTCGCCCTTTTTTAATATCAACAGTTCTATCAGCCTTGGCTGGATTTCTTTTTGCACCAATTGCTGATAGCATGAAGATTCATCATTTCCGGAGGAGGGGCAGGCCTGTTTCTCCATCCTATAGAAAGCCAACCCCATCAATGGGAGGACTGTTCTTTGTTCCCATTGGTATTTTTGTTGCAAGAAGGCAGGTTGGTTTCAACTCAAATGGAGTAAATGGAGCAGCTATAGTAACCCTCATATTTGCAATGGTTGGGTTGCTTGATGATATTTCAAACCTTGTCATGGATTGCAACGGTAAAATACCTCAATGGATAAGATTCTTGGTTCAGGTAAGATGCTTTCTCAAGTCAGACTATATGATGCCCTTTTTTGTTACATTGGATGCAATTAGAAGCAACCTCGTGTACTTTGTAGGTTGTTGCTGGGATTTTCTTCTCTTTCTGGTTGGATTATACAAATATTTCGACACCGTATAACATGTAAGCATTGCAACTGACATATACCTTTAAGCTAACTGCATTTTGGCTCTGTGCTTGATCAGTTGTGCACTTGTGCTATGCTGTAAATGTGCTAGTCTTTTGAGTTGGTGTTCTTAGATGAAAAGCAAAACCTATATTAATGGCCTATATAAAAGGATTGTTACACAGTACATTCCAGTTAATAGGACCATACAATATTATTTGTGTGGTCATCTGTGATGCCACCTTATATTACTACCCAATTAAATAACTAATACTCATTCGAACTCATGTTGTTAGCTAGCAGATATCTTGGCATGTCAATTTTTCATAGGCATGGTTTCTTTGTTAGGTAATTATGTGAAGATGTCTAAATTCCTAACTAATTTTTAGTATGCTGAGCAAATCATATAGCCTTAAATTATATGATAAGAACAAATATGTGTGATAATATAGTTCTCTCAGTTTTTAGTCAGGTTCATGACTTCACCATGTTAACTCTTTTGGATTCTCTGACCTTTACTGATGCCAGTTTGCTCATGAAGGAAATTCCTTATTCCTCTACCTCCTCCTCTTGGGTTTGCATTCTTGGGAAAACTTTATCTGGTTCTGGCTGCAATATGTTCACTTTCCATGGGTACTGGAGTAACATTGGTTGATGGTCTTGATGGCTTGGCTGGTGGTGTTGCTGCTTTAGCACTCGCTGGATTGTCTGTTGCTGCTCTTCCAATTTGCTCAGGTATTTCATCACTTCAGCTTGTTAAGCTGTTTTCTCAAGTTTAGTAATCTTACACTGTACTTAATTAATTAATTACAGCATGCTAGCTTCTTCTTTTGTTACTGTAGGAAATCTCTTTAACTCATTGCAAATGCCAATGGCGCATCTTGCTCATTTTAGTAGAGCTTTCCAAGGGTCTATATTCAATTGGCTGAGAAGGGTTCATGGCTTCATGCAGTCTTCTTTTAGCCATATATGCCTATGTTAATATGAGATGAAGGGAGGAGTAGTGTGTAAATAGTTAGATGTATTGAACAGCCTAATGGGGCAATATATAGAGTACAAAGGGGAACTCCTAGAGAAGAGAAAAGACTACAATGCCCTTACACTTGACACCCCTTGTCAAATGCAATGCATATGCAATAGCATTGCATTTGAAAGAACACACACTACTAATAAAAGGGAAATTCAAAGTCTGTGTCTTATTGATGTCGTCGAAGTGTGCAGCTCTAGGAAAATATGCTGAACTCCATAATGAACTCAACCATCGAGTGTAACCGATAGTGATGATGCATGGCTCGAAGGAGAAGTTAGCACAGATCGTAGCCTTGAAGACATCATCACGAAGGAGAACATGATGCATGACGAAGGAGGGAGAGGCACAACAACCAAGGAGGACCAAGGAGCAATGACTGAGAAGTCGAAGCCAAGTCTTTGTGAAGATAAAGACTTCTACAATCTGCAAAGAACTTCGGTGGTGCCAACAAGTCAGGAAAGGAGGACAACCGGGACAATGAGTATAGGTGGAGCAATGTCATGGCGAAGGGAAACAACAAAGTAGAGAGTGGTCAAATCAAGCTAAGTAAGGAGGACGGAAGCATGGCAGCACAGGTCACAGCCTTGGAAGGCATCACAAAGAGGAGAATGTGATGCGTCACGAAAAGGGAGACCGTGACGCCAAGAAGGATCAAGTAGGTACAACAATGCCAAGGAAAAGGAAGGAGATAGCAAAGCAATCAGTGATTGATGAGGAATGATGCACTCGCACAGCATCGATGAATTGAGAGGCAAAGGAGCAATGGACTTGGATATGGACGCGACGAAGCAACAATTAAAGACCCTAAAGACGCAAAGATACAAGCAGCAGACAAAGAAGACGCAAGTAGTGGGTAGAGATGCCTAAGGCAGCAAGCTGAAGCGCTAGGAAGCCCAAAGCAAACACCATGGAGACACAAAGAGCACAAGAACTAATGGCAAAGAGAGAACCCAAGGATGGTGAAGAGCAGTAGTGTAGAGTAGGATCCGACAATGGCGAGGATAAGCGATGTCACAAGATGGAAGAAGCTAGGATGATGAAGATGACAAGTGACGGTGGTGGAACCAACTACATCGGGAGAGGCCAAACCGTGGAAGAGGATAAGAGGAAGACCGACTTGTGAGAGGACCCAAGAAAGCGTGCGAAGAGACGGCATTGGCTTCTTTGTTGCTCAAAGGGTGATGCAAGGTCACGAGAGAAGAAAAGGGTCATGGATATAAGGTGGTTGAGGCTTGATGAAGCTTAAAAAGTCGAGTGGATGGTCGACAAGGGCGCTGGTAGCCAAATTGGCAAAGGGATGACCAAGGCCTAGGTGTGCTGCATAGGCAGATGCGCTGAGAGAGATTTGGTTGATTTCCCCCCTTCGTAGCATCGCTCCATGAAGATGAGCGGTGTTGCGATGAGGGAGAAGCCTGCTAGTGGGCGGCTACAACACCGTGTGGCACTGGGGCAGAAGTCTGAGCTTGGTCAGCGTTGTTGCACTGAAGAGAGCAGCAGTAGAGGCCGGCAGAGCTCGGCGCAATTGGTGGAGCTTGAGCTAGCTTGGCGCCCAAAGCTTGGGAATGGCGCCGACTTACAGAGCAGAGTTGGAGATGGTGATCCGGCCTGGTGGAGTAGAGGCGCAAAGGGGGCCAACCTTAGACTTGTCTCTGAAGCAATGGCGCAGAGGCCGGCGGGCGCGGATGGCGGAGGAACCTTGCTCTGGCCACTTCGTGGCCGGATCAAGCATAGGAGATGACTCAAGCGCGCCGTGAAGCTTAGGGTGGGCAAAGCTCCCAAAGGCCAGCGGTGGTCTGCCTAAGCATTGAAAGGAGCTCGGCGACAAAGGCGGAGCCGGGCGAGCGACGGTTCTGGAGACGAAGCAGCGGATTTGGGCGTGGCGGCTAGATCCAGCTTGGAATGACAATGGGCAACTAGATCCGCCCGGGGTGGCGGAGCTAGTATGGAGTAGCACAGATCGGACGCGCTGTGCTCGGGTGGTGGTCCTCGGCGTTGGAGATGGCAGGATAGATGACGTGGCCTGCTGCTGCCCTTAGGAGCAGCCGAGAAGAGGAGGCCGTGCGTGTTGCTGCTTGCTCGAGGAGGAAGAAGAAGCCAGAGATGCTGCTACTGCTTTGCCGCTGCTGCGCTAGGAAGAAGCTTTGGGGAAGAAGGCTGGAGCAAACCAGTGGTCGCACCTGGGAGTGGAGACTGCTCCTCCCGGGGGCAGTGGCGGCGGGAGTTAGGGTTGAACCTACTGCTGTGATACCATGTTAGTGTGAGATGGAGGGAGGAGTGGCGTGTAAATAGTTAGATGTATTGAACAGCCCAATGGGGCAATATATAAAGTACAAAGGGGGAACCCTAGAGAAGAGAAAAGACTGCAATACCCTTACACTTGAGTACTTGACACCTATCACTAGTAAGGAGAACAAAAGGAAAAAATGGTATTGGAAAAAAGTTCCATGTACTCTCTAGTCAGGAACTCTGGACAGCTGCTGTATCAAAATCAAACCTACCCTAATATAGTGCAAACTGCAAAGGGATCGTCCAGATGAACACTAACCTGTTGTCTTTATCTAATTGATCTTCTATTCCTACGAAAAACACTATTAGTTGCAAGTTTAATACTTGGTGTTCATTTTACTAAAACTGACTGAATTGCTACAGAATTGAGTGTTTTTGGAGCATCAATGTCAGGTGCTTGCACTGGCTTCCTTTTTCATAACAGATATAGGGCCTCAATAGTGATGGGTCGAGTTGGTTCTTTTGCACTTGGAGGAGCTCTTGCTAGCATTGCAACATGTAGTGGTATGTTTATTCCAATGTTAATTGCATGCAGTGTCTTCATTCTCGAGCTGCTCTTGGCATTATTGCAGGTATAGTGCTGTTTGTATAATTGTATTTCTTCTTTTACTTGAGTAATTATAATACATACTAATGGACGATACCCTTAGTTACCATTTCTGTAACTGTTATACAATATTTGACTACATGGAAGCTTTTGGTATATATTGGCAATTGGCATGCATAATTATTTTAATACACAAATACACAATCAGTTCATGAGCAACAAAACATCACATATTCACATGGAAGCACATTTAGCTGAACTGAGTTTTGCTTCCATAATTTATATTGACAAACTTAGTTTTTTTCCCCCTGTTTACTAAAAGGGGTAAGATTCTGTTATTAATTATTTCTATCATGCGTCATGTTCATATGTTTGCTGAAATGCTGAGTAGTTTTAACCATCCAATCTTGTAAAAATATAGTGTAGTGCAATACAATGCAAGCTATATTTCTTGTTCTACTCAGATTTAAGTTGATGCCCTTTGAGACAACAGTTATTTGAATAAAACATTCGGGGTCTAGGTGGTCCGCTCGAGATGATTATGTGGCGTAGGGCAGCTTAGGTGTCTCTAGTCCAGACCGTCCGGAACTTTGCTGGTGACACCCGGTCTTCAGTTATCTCTTGTGGAGTGGTGTTGGGTCCGAACCATCCGGACACTGGTCCGAACCGTCTGGGTTTCGTTTCACGCGCTCGGTCATCCAACAGGGGCTTGTGAGGAGGTTAGTCCGGACCGTCCGGACATGTGTTCAGACCGTTCGGACTCTATAGTAATGTCTCCTCCGCAATGCATTTCATACCATCTGGACACATTCCTGGATGGGTTTGTTTTAGTGAAAGTTGGGCCCAACAATCAGATCTGTGCTGAGGCATATATAAGACCGGAATGGATGTTAGAGAGAGGGCAGATACTTTATTTCCTAGGGTTTGAGAGCTGAAATTTGAGAGCCACCATATGTTCTTGTTCCATCTCTTGGTGTGCTAGAGTCTCTCCATCTCCGGTTGTGCTTCTTGGTGATCTCAATCCGGAGGAATTTTCTTCGTCAAGCTTGTTACTCTTGGAAAAGCCACCGGTTTCTCTTCTCCAGATGGGTGGGCTCGGCCAATGGCTTAATAATTTAAATGACTAAGGCAGTGGGTGGCATCATAATAAAAAATATATATCTTAACACCTAAAAACTATATAAGAAACAAAGATCTAAAACAAACTACCTAAAAATTATAGTATAACTAGCATGATGACCAAGACTTGCATGGCTAGATTTGTTAGTTCATCATTAAATTTGATGCAATTTATTAGATCCAATTAAAAACATATTAAAATTTACAACATTATAATCTCATGTACTTGCATTCCTAGATTTGTTAGTGTGTACATACATTTGGTACAACTGTTAGATTTAATTGCAAACATATTTAAAAACTACACTATTACAATTTAGACCGGTATAACTAATGGTATGAATTTTAATGAGAAGGATAAAACTACTCACGGTAGATGTCATATAAAGATTCTTCCATGCTAATGTATTTTGTGGTCCTGGTGTGTGTTCTTTCTGGTTAATTGTATAGATGTGACTGGGAACTCTATGATGATTTTATACCCTCCTCCTTTGTAGGATATATCAACGCAGAATTGCACGGAAAACCGACCACGCTAAGCTCTCGACAACAAAGAAAAGACCGTCAAGTACAAGAACATTCTCGTCGGCCAGTAGAACCCGCCGAGTATATAAATCTCTATCGACGGTGGCCTCAGCCGCCGAGAGAGAGTCGATGACATTCATGGGTGCCACCACCGGAGATGGTGTTAACCTCTCTCGACGGCTTACCATTAGCCGTTAAGAATATTTGAGCGAGAAAATGAAATTGGCCGAACGGGTGGCGACTAGGGATCTCTCGATGGCGACCACAAGCCGTCGAGTACCTCTATTTGTATCGACGGTACCGCAAGCCGTTGAGTAACTATAGTTTTTTCATTTTTGCAAATTTTGCCAAATGCATACATATGGTAATATGAATTACAATCATGAAATTTGGCAATCGCAAGGTTTATGAAATTAGTTCTTACACTTTGCAATCAATTTCTAAATTTTTTCGAGCCGTGAGTACGAAAAACTAATTTAAATGTATTATATAATGATGGACATGGTTTGACATTAACAATAAATGTTTGGATTGTGGAAAATTTAAAGAAAAATAAAAGTATCGAACACATCACCACGTAGATTTTGATCCGATGTATAGAAGCAATGATGGGATAGAACCGCCAAGCTACCAATGATTATCTCCGAACATCTCGCTATACACTAAAGGGTATCAGAACTCGATTAGGCGATTATATGGAAACCCGTAGCTAGAAACGTCAAAATTTTTTAAACTTTTGTTGAGCAAGCTAAGTCACATATGGAGCAATATAATCAAAGGTTATGGTCAATATCACCTATATTTTTACAAAAATTAAAAAGAGGGTTGACCATTGTTTGTGTAAGAAAGGGGTCGTCGAGTAAGAGATCTATCTCGACGGCTTCATCCTAAATCGTTAAGACAAATTGACTGTCTCTAAGTTGGTCAACCCAGCCGTCGAGATAGATGTCTCTTGACGCGCCAGTACAAAGAAGCCCCGGGAGAATAAAGGGGTTTCTCTTGATGGAGTAGGGGACAATCGAGAGCCCCTTTGTGGCTTTGCCCTAGAGAGGCTTCTCTTGACGGCCGAGAGGTTACTGGTCGATAGAGGTGGTCCATTGCCCTAGGCGAGGTAGGGCTCTCTCGACAGTCCCAGCCTACTGTGGCCGTCAGAGAGATTGGCCATTGCCCTAGTCCGATGGAGGCCTCACGACACCTCCTCGTGAGCAGTTGAGAGAGGTAGCCATGGCCGAGCCCTAGGGATGCCTCTCTCGACCGGGCACTGAGGCTACCGTCGATAGAGGTGGTCTGCTGCTCTAGCTAGAGAGGCCTCTCAACAGATCCCAGCCTACCAGGTGGCGGGTCGAGAGATTGGCCATTGCCCTAGCCCGGGGAGGCCTCGTCGACGACCTCCTCAGAGCCATCGAGAGAGGTAGCCATGGCCGAGCCCCAGGGATGCCTCTCGATGGCTTAATGGCGGCCGTCGAGAGACAAGCGATTTAAACCGCAGGGCTCGGATTGGGCATTTCAAGTCCCGAGCCCCATTACACTGCCGCCTCGCCATCAGAATGGCGGCGCCTCGGCGAATCCCATCGTCGCTCGCCTCGGCTTCGCCTCTCGTCATGCATGGCTACTGCGCCCATCCGGCCGCCATGCGGTCCGACCTCCTCGATCTTGCCGCCTCTGACTCGCCCACCTCGACACCTCCCGGACGCCTTGCGCCTTGGCACCACCTCCAACGCCTTTCCTCGCTGCCCCATTCATTCTCCCTACCCCTTGCCGCGCCAACTTTGCCCTAGTGTAACTCGTCCATCGTAATTTGTCAATTTTTTTAAAATTTACATGTTAGTCTCGACGGCCGACACACCGTCGAGACTTAGGATTAGGATTGCAATTAGTATTAGTATTAGGATTAGTCGATAGAAATTAGTAGAAATTAGCAGAAAATATTAAAATTGCTAAAAAATTTATAGAAATTAGTAGAAAATATTAAAAATGCTAAAAAATTTTAGAAATTAGTAGAAATTTCTTCCCTAGGTTTTTCCGCGATTAATTATTAGAAACTAGTAGCTTCAGTTGGATTTCAACCTAGTTATTTATCATTGCATTTTGATATGTTCAAGAAATTAAAGTAGTCGTCTCTTGTCACCACAACACCAAAATGGCAGTTATTGTGAGTACAAGTGCTAATTTATTGAAGAATTCAGAACAAGGTGTTCTTATTATGTAGATAGTTCTTTGTGGTCTCAAATTGCAAAACTTAGGGCTGTTTGGTTCGTGACTAAGGTTGCCTAGCCTAAGTTTAGCGACTTGTGGCACGACTAACTTGGCTAACTTCGGTTAAAGTTAAGTGGTGTTTGGTTCATGACCACAACTAATGTTAGGCTAAGCAAAAACTTGTAGCGAGTGTTTGGTTGCGAGTAAAAATTGCCTAAGTTATTGTGCTCGTCTTTTTTTCCTACGAGTACGAGAGCCTCAAAGTATACGGATAATGACGATATACAAGATATCGTGAAGCTACGACGATTTAACGGGCTTCAACACGGACGATACGGTGTATGTCGTGGCAGCGACGATATCGCAAGCATACCTGACGGGCTTCAACACGATATCGCCGACGATATGCATAAGCATACGCAAGCATACGGACGGGCTTCAACATGTATACGCCGACGATACGCTAAGCATACTGACGAGCTCAGGCGCCTAAGTTGAGGCGCTGTTTTTACCGCCTAAGCTTAGGCAAGAAAATTGTATGGCAAAAGAACAAAACTTGGCTAAGAAACTGTGGCAAGCCTAAGCTTAGTCACGAACCAAACGCACGCCTAAGCGAGTGTGGCGCGCCTAAGCTTAGTTGTGACTCGCTTAGGCAACGAACCAAACAGCCCTTAATAACTAGAAGGTCGGAATACCTCAATATGTCTGAATGCCTCCCTTAATTTCGCTTTTGTTATTGTATTATTCTCAAGCTCAGTTATAATTCAGTTGCCAATTTTAATTCATGTGGCTTTACTATTTTATGTTCTAAGTTACCTATTATTGTGCAATTGCATTATTAAGATTATTATTATTTATGCCAACTGAAACGAATTCAGCTGCCCTCCTTTCCAATCCATGTCAACAGAGACACTCAAGTACTTGTTATTGCTGTTCTGGAAAAATCTTATTCTCCCACTATATATATGTAGTCAGGTGGTCTGTGTTCTTCCAACATTTGGTCAATGTAGCAGACTAACCTTTTTTTTTCATCAACTGGCACCTATCTCAAGGATAAGTTCTACTATGTACAATTGTACATTATGCATTTCTCTTTGAAGAATTTCTGATATTGAGCTTCCTTAATCAAATCTCCATGAAAAACAACTGGTCGCCATCTCGGATTACTGTAATATCATCGATTTCAGCAAAATCTTGATTGAACAGTTTCATAGGACAATAACCGACAAATTTTTGACCTGCAGAAATACAGGATAAGAACACTGACATGTATCTGAATTAAAGAACAGTGGGCTTTAGTGGTTAATCATGTGTCTGAATCAAAGAATACTTACGGGCTATGTCAAAAAGTTCATCAAGAGATCCAGGTAGATTTATAATTTTTGCACATGGTACTCTTGAACTTTTGTTCCCTTTTGAATACGTATGGATTATCACCCTTTTTCTTTCTGAAGCCACAGAACCACCATCATTAGTTGAACAAATTCCACCTTCTGTGCATCTATCAGTGATCTCCTGAAGTTCTCCAGAAACCGAGCATGTAATCGCTCTATCTTGAATTCTTGACTGCCTTATTTTTGTGTATTGCCATGTATCTTCAAACATGTCATGAGCTATCATATAGTTGCTAGTCAATATTTGTTGACTTGCATCTACCTTTCCTTTGTCCATACATATCCATTTTCTATGAATATGATTTTTCATACCTTCGCCATTACCAGGCAAATCCATTCTTTCATTGAAGAGACCCGGTTTGATGGTCTTATGAATTGCTCCATGCCTACCTGATTCATCATGTTCTTTACAATGTTCTTTGCCGCAACATGACAATACTGTTTCTATTGATTTTGATCCATTGTCTCCATTGACTTGATTGAATGCTGAACATCTGTTGTACTCTCTGAATTGTTGGTTGAGAACCCCTGGAGATTTATCCATCACCTCAATACAGGACTTATCTGGGCTCATCTTCTGCCAAATGCACAAGAATACTCATTTTCTTTCTGCATAAAAATGGCGATTAGAAAACATGACACTATGAGGGTCAGATCAAGAACTCACCTGGAACAGATTGCTCATTATAATTTGTTTGTCATCTTTGTTTTCCTGAATAATGTTTTTGAACACTGTTGTGCTCAGCCTTAATAGTTGTGAAACTTTGGTTGTACGGTAAGTACATGTCTGGGGAATGTTGTAGAGAATCCCTATCTCACCAAATATTTCACAACCAGACAGTACTTCCTGAACCTGGATTTTGTGATGATACATGTCAATTTCTGCGCTACTCTTTGTATTTTAATATACATGAACATGTGCTAAGCCATACCTTTTCTGCCCCATCAATCCTTATTTGTTTTTCCTGGCAAAGAAAAAAAACATAAAATACTATGTATGGTTGTAAGAAACTGTAGAATAATGACAATCATCAAAATTATAGTTGCACTAACCACTGCTCCTGAAACTAATATGTAAACATCTGTCGGTGATTCATTTTGGAGTATGATTACTTCTCTTGGTGGATAGTATTCTGCTTCCATTGCAGTGACCTACTTTCAGAGGATGATGTATTAGCTTCCAGTTATTGATGGTTCTCTAATGGGCACATTTTACAATTGCTCTGGTTTTGTTGTGTTCATACCAGTTGGAGCATGCATGTAAAAGAAACACCATTGAAAAGATAGACTTTTTCTAGGACAGGGAGGAATAAGTGGCACGCTATGTTCGAACGTATTCCTTTGGGGAGACTATCCAATGTTTCCTTCTGTTTCAACCCCTCTGTCTTGTACCTTAGGCAGATGTGAGCTAGCATTTCATCCCTAATGTGTTCAGGTAACTGATTTCTTGCAGCAAACTGAGAGGCACCATGGACTGTGTCCCTCTGCAACATTGAAGACATGAAACCTTAGGAGGTTGAAAGACACTAAATATGGTATTCTTGAAATAAAAGAGATAAAAGTGTACTGCTTACAGTGCATGTATATTAGTTGGTGTGCGCATACAGGTGTATGTATGTGCAGCTAGAATTTTCATGCCCATGTATACATTCATGGTCTTGGATTATTGGAAATCCAGAGTCCATACATGCTAATTACAGATGTATAAGCAAGGTTTAATTTTTTCCAACTTATCCTGGCATATAATCTAGGTGCATACGCATTACAATACAATTTCAAGTTAACAATTTAACTCCATTAGCACATGATCCCACATTCCCACCCTACCCTCTAACAACTTTTATTTACATTTTTTATAAAAAAATTCAGTCCATTCGTAAAGCTATGAAAAGCAGTAATATCAACATTGCCTGAACTACAAAAAGACTTCTTGAAGGTATTTGGAAGAGTACGTACGAAATTCCTGGTACGGCAACTTCCCTGGACAACCAGATTTGTCATGTTACCTATGAGGTATGCTGTCAATCCCAGGTTAAATAGCATATAGCATATACTAAATAACATCTCTCTTGGATTCTCTGCATGTAAATCCCCATAACCAGTTGTTGTCAGTGTTGTAATGGACCAATAAATTGCTGTAACATATCGATCCCATAGACTCTCTGATCTGTAGTTTGGTATTGCTGCTCCTATCCAGGTTCTTGCTGGATTGGGGTATCTATCAGCTATTAAATAGTTGAAGCATCCTGAACAATGTACTGCAAAAGAGTAACCTGCAAATTTTACCCAAACATGCAGAACTAAGTTTCAGTCACTGGGTAGTGTGCATTAATTTGTTACTTGAAGAGAGGAGAGCATGCATACTTACTGAAATTAGTTTGGTGCACCTTATCCAGTAGTAGTTCAATCGGATATCCTTTTCAAGCCTAGAGGGGATGCTTTACTTTATTAATTTCATGTATCTTTTTTTCAAGTTTCAATACAAAAAAGATTCGAACCTGGCAAATAAAGCACTGAGGCGCCGGAGACGCCACAATCAAGCATGTTAAGTATCCTATAAGCAAGGCCATTTTCGTGCTTTTTAAAGAGTAGCCCAAATGGTTGATATGGAATCGTCGAACAAATGTCAAAAACGAACCAAGAAGATAGATATCTGCATACAGTCTATTATCAGTTTCATTCAAATTATTATCTTTGCACATGCCCTCTAGCATTCAGAATGGCATAGTTGAGATGCAAGTGCCAACCTAGCTGCAATCCTTTTGGGTTATCCACTAGAAGATAGGACTTTCGATCCAGATATGCTAGAAAAAGGTGAGAATAATATCAATTGCAAAGAAGCTGTTGACAACATTCTCAACAAGAAAAAAAGCCCATGTGAGATGTCTCAGAAATGCTAGTTCAAATGGGCAGATCCATGCTGAATAGACAACAAGCACAAGCAAGAATGTCTCCCAGGTCCTGAGCAGTGGGAAATTACGATAAGTATTTCCAATTTTCCATGCACATTTGTATATCATGTGAGAGAGAGTAAAGAAAGTAATTTACCTGTAACGAGAATCATAGGGAGAAATGATGAATTTCCTCAACTTGATAGATTGGTTTGCTCTTGCTCCTAGAGATGGGAGTAGGTCATTGTGGAAGATATTGCTAACATTTTCCATTGGAGTGTCTACTTAGAAGTAGGATGGACCTAACTTGAGATCTTAGCTGTATATTTCAGCCTTTCACTGAATCTTGAGATGCCTTGGATGGATGGTATTATTTCTGTGGTGAAGTGGTGGTTGTGGATGCAGCATAAATAGTTTGGCTCCAGCAAAGAAGAGGACCAAGGAAACAATGGAAGTGTGATCTTTGATGGGACTTCAAAATAAGGTGACATTTTATTTGTTAGGTCTTTTTCTACCTGAAAATAAAAGTATTAAGTGGTCTGAATTTACTGCTCGTGGTTTTGGTAGGTTAGCTATGAATGAGTTGATGAGTTGTAAATGTTTTGGTGTACCAAGTGGTCAGGTTTGAGGAGACGATGTCAGGCAGTCTTTTGGGGAGTATCAATTTTTAAAATTTGATGGCTAGATTTTGGAGAGTTGTAGGTTGTAGTCATTAGAAATTTAGAGATTTTAAGTATGTTTTTCTTTTAGAATACGAAATATCTGGTTAATTCATTCATTTGTATTATTTGTAGGAATTCCTAGTAGTAATGTGCAGGCTTGCTCTTAAGATACATAATTTCTCATATGCTTTGCTGTTTACATAAAAAGTCCTGCTCTATGAGGTACTGCATTTATGTGTGAATTTAATGGAAACAATTTCAGGTACTGAATTTATGCGTGATCAATCGTAAAACTTTCAGCTGGCATCTGAAGGCACCAAAGTAGATGAAATATCCCAGTTGGAGAAAAATCATCGGTGTATCTTAGCTAAGAACAGCTGAATTACTTTTATGATTGATGCCTTGCAATGGTTAATTGGAAATTAAATAATCTTAAACTCTTGTGATTCTCATCATCAAGGGTATTTGACACCATGCATCTTCTTGATCATAAAAATGCGAAGACATAGAGGACTTAATTATATTGCTTCTCGTTTGCAAGGTGCCTAGCTAACCAGAGTTGTTTTTCCATTTGATTGCTCCTTGTGCTTGAGATGCTGTTATTGTATACTGCTAGTCTTAACATCTTGTTCCGTGGTCTGCATTTTGCCAGTTATGTTGTACTTCCTCTGTGCAATCATAAGGTCTCTTAAATATGTCTGGGACTATATTGAGAAAAAGTACAAGGTTGTCACAACTATCATTACTTTGTGATCCTTGAGCAATCTAAACATGCAACAAGCATTAAAGGATTTTTTGGTTGGCTGCAACTGAAAAGCATCTGTGTAATTTGGATCTATTCATACTTCATATTAGTCATTACAGCAAATAGTAATCATCTCAAGAACAAAAGTGAGTTTCTAATGAAGTTTCTAAAACATAAATAAATAATTACTATTTTGGGATACAAACCCGCAGTCAATTCTTACCCCACCAGTGGAAAACTTCCATGCACCTTTTCTTGCAATGGACGGCTGCTACTGTTAAAATACAGTCACTCAAAAAAATGTTTTGAGATGGCCAGTGTCATATCGATTTGCCTTCGCAGGATGATAAGAGCTTACCTTTTTTTTAGCAGATAAGAGTTTTCTTTATGATCAGGGAAACTTTCTTTTATCTGTGAAACTGGATGTGACAGTTACTAGAAAAAATAGCTTGCTTGCAGGAGCTTGTGCTGTGAACAAATGTGCAAATTGCACGGTTTCAGTTTGGCCTACCGCACAATCCACCGACTTCCATCACGGACTTCCTGGGGGCTTGCATCTTGTAATAAGCCTGGCACCTGGTCGACCATTGTGTCCAATACTTTTTCAGCTCCATCACATTTTGCTATTTGATCACCTTTTGCTTCAGATGCTGCGCTCAGTTTTGCTGACATGTGATCCTGCATTCTAGAGCCCAGCATCTGGAAATGATTGGGTATTCTTCAACTTTCAGGAACAGAAATGTCTACTCGTGGAGGATGGAGATGATTCTGGTCATTCCTTTTTGGCTCATTGATGCGAAATTGTGGCTCACATGCTGTTAACCAGCAATATCCGTATGTTTATGAAAATAATGAAAGAGGAAACCACTAACATGATTCAGTTTCATTTTGTAGAAGTTGCATGTAATTGGGTTTTGGAAACTATGTAATGGTTATTACTGGTCAACATTCTAGGGGATTATCCCTTGAAGGAAAAATATTAAATTTGGTACATGCAGGTAGTTTTGACTGAATTGGTCCTGATCTGGTTACTCGAACAGCAATTGAGGGAAAGCAATAGCTGCTAGAAATTTATGTTTCTTTGTTTCCTACATAAGAAATTTCAGGCTGGAGTTGTGGTTTGTTCACTTGTCTGATCCTCCAAATCTTGCTTGCGACGAGCCAGGACGAACTGTCTCCGAAAAATACACGATCGTGTCTTCATTCGCAGTAGGACTGTCTGGTGAAAGCATTAGTTTCTAAAATTTAATCACGTCGAAAGGAATCATCTTGCGTTTTGATAAGTTTTCAATAACACTGGCATGCTAGTTTCATTAATTATATGAAAAATATATGCACCGTGGCCACTTGTCAACGGGCAACCATGTCAGTATTTCTGGAAATAGATCGTCATTTTTCTATGGTTTGGATCATTGTTATTGATAGATCGATGGTTTGCCCTAAAGATGCCTGTGATTGAGTGAATCAACTGCAAGCCTGCACCTTTTCTTTCGAGGGAAAAGGGTGAAAAAAAAAAATCCAAAGAACTGGGAAATCATGGGCCTCATGCCTGTCCATTAAGCCCATTAGAAGCAGCTAATAATGCCATGTTTGGTTGCTTGACATCCTCTAGTCTAGCTCGTATGAGGTATCCAGCCTCTGTGAGACAGGTTGAGTGGATACAAGGGATGGTGTTTGGTTAACTGTATGAGATAAGTCAAGTTGTTAACAGATGTTATTTGGTTGGTTGTATGAAAATGGATAGGACACGATAAATACAGGCTGACAAAAGGGACCCACCAAATTACATGCGCCCATGCGAGCCAGACTCGCTGGAAACGGCCAAATTCCCCGTTTCCACACGGCCTGGCTGAACGCCTTGAATTGCATCGCGGTGACCAGACTCCGCCTCTTATGCAGCCAACCAAATAGCTGCGAGTTGGCTCGTGCAGTCCTGGCCGCCACTGCGCAGTCATCCAAACACGCTATAAGAGAATTTCCAATTGGACACGTCACACGTGAAGGGAATCAACTGTCCAAATGTATTTGCAACAAATAATGGAGCCAAGCCCATTCATTGGAGTCCATTTGAAGCCCACAAGAAGGGAATTTCCAATTGGACACGTGAAGGGAATAAACCGTCCATTTTTTTCACAACTAATACGGTCCGGACGCGTGCACCCACCATGAGTGACAAGGCTGTCCGGGTCACCGGCCTACGTGCACCGCGTTCACGGCGCTCTCCAGCATCGACCCGTCATCGCCGTCGTCGTCGCCGTCGCTGTTCTCCGTCGAGGCATAAAAGTACCCCGCGATCTCCGGCCACCTCCTGTCCCCTTCCCGCCTACGAGCCATCAACTATGGCTTCGCCTCCCACCGTCTCCTCCTCCGCGTCTCCCACACCCCACCGCCCGCGCTTACGCTCCCGGCGATCTCTCCGGCCGCCGCCGCCGCGGTTGCTCCCGACCTCTCCATCTGCATCCTCTCGCCGCCACTTCGCTCTCCAGGTGAGTCCCCAGATCTCTCGCCGCCCACATTCTTACTCTCATCAGGGCTCCGCCTCGTGATTGCCGCCTCTCCTAAATTCATCGAGGGGTGGTGCACTAGTACGTGTATGGGTGGCGCCAAGTTATTTCTCCCATATTTTGCTAATCCTCGTGTTGCCGAGGATGCCATTCGATTCGTATTTTCGCTTGGAATAGTTAGGATGTTGGCTGTTGCCCAAAAAGAATCAGGTAGGATTTTCAGGTGGTAATGGTATGAGTTGATATAATGATATTTCACTTCGAACTAATGTATTCGAGTGAGATACTACTACATTTTTGCCAAATGGAAGCGTCTGATGGAACTCATGGAAGTGGTGTAACTGATCGAATTGCCAACTTCTGCAGGGAATCCAATTCAGAAGCATCGCCTCAAGACCCACACAGAGGCGTCGTTGTTCCATCCGAATTGCCACAGCATTTGATGATGTGCTGTGATTTTTCTCTTCGTCAGAGAGCAGTGTTACACCGCAAAGGTAGTTTATTTTACTAGTTGTCGTGATCTGGTGTAGGATCTGGGGGATTTCTCTTTGGCGCATGACGACGGGGATGATCCATTTGGTGATGTTCTATATTCAAGTGAGAGTGAATGGAGTGATGAGGAGGTTGTGTTGAATCCAATTGGGGATGTTGAGTTACCAATGACGAGCAAGAGCCGCTTCGAGGGGGCAGAGGGTGCAATAACTGTTGCTGCCCATAGGCTTGCCAGTATTGAGAAAGGACATAGGAAGAGCAGGTAAGAAACTAGCTTTTCTGATAGAAAATCAAAGGATGGCCATATAAATTCTTTCTAAAACGTTTTTTCTTTGAAGTTGGAGGAGTTAATGAATTGGCAGCATTTGCTGTGGAAAGTGGAGTACAAATAAGTGTAGTTAAGTGGTGGTATGGGCATGACTCATATACCATTATAGGAATGTGGACAGGTGTGAAAGTTCTTTTCTGCATAACAGCTATTATTTTGGGCAGTAATATGCTCTCTGTACTTAAATACGAACATGAAGTAGTAGTAGCACATTAAGAGCATATGCTGCAATCATCCAGGTTAATAGTGCTACGAAGATTATGTAATTCTTGTTCTTCCTGGTAAATGGAACAGAAAGGTTATTAAACAAAAAAAAAGATAGGTTTTTTACAACTGCGTGAGTTAGGTTCTGACTGAAGTTCTTTATATCAATTCCCAGAACTCAACAAGGGCTGATGAATAATGTTGGACTGATTGCTTTCTTAGCAATGTTACTTTTGTTTGTCGACTGGTGTTCTTGGAGGATTGTTAGACTACCTCTGGACTCATTTTACTTGACTCGCCCTTTTTTAATATCAACAGTTCTATCAGCCTTGGCTGGATTTCTTTTTGCACCAATTGCTGATAGCATGAAGATTCATCATTTCCGGAGGAGGGGCAGGCCTGTTTCTCCATCCTATAGAAAGCCAACCCCATCAATGGGAGGACTGTTCTTTGTTCCCATTGGTATTTTTGTTGCAAGAAGGCAGGTTGGTTTCAACTCAAATGGAGTAAATGGAGCAGCTATAGTAACCCTCATATTTGCAATGGTTGGGTTGCTTGATGATATTTCAAACCTTGTCATGGATTGCAACGGTAAAATACCTCAATGGATAAGATTCTTGGTTCAGGTAAGATGCTTTCTCAAGTCAGACTATATGATGCCCTTTTTTGTTACATTGGATGCAATTAGAAGCAACCTCGTGTACTTTGTAGGTTGTTGCTGGGATTTTCTTCTCTTTCTGGTTGGATTATACAAATATTTCGACACCGTATAACATGTAAGCATTGCAACTGACATATACCTTTAAGCTAACTGCATTTTGGCTCTGTGCTTGATCAGTTGTGCACTTGTGCTATGCTGTAAATGTGCTAGTCTTTTGAGTTGGTGTTCTTAGATGAAAAGCAAAACCTATATTAATGGCCTATATAAAAGGATTGTTACACAGTACATTCCAGTTAATAGGACCATACAATATTATTTGTGTGGTCATCTGTGATGCCACCTTATATTACTACCCAATTAAATAACTAATACTCATTTCGAACTCATGTTGTTAGCTAGCAGATATCTTGGCATGTCAATTTTTCATAGGCATGGTTTCTTTGTTAGGTAATTATGTGAAGATGTCTAAATTCCTAACTAATTTTTAGTATGCTGAGCAAATCATATAGCCTTAAATTATATGATAAGAACAAATATGTGTGATAATATAGTTCTCTCAGTTTTTTAGTCAGGTTCATGACTTCACCATGTTAACTCTTTTGGATTCTCTGACCTTTACTGATGCCAGTTTGCTCATGAAGGAAATTCCTTATTCCTCTACCTCCTCCTCTTGGGTTTGCATTCTTGGGAAAACTTTATCTGGTTCTGGCTGCAATATGTTCACTTTCCATGGGTACTGGAGTAACATTGGTTGATGGTCTTGATGGCTTGGCTGGTGGTGTTGCTGCTTTAGCACTCGCTGGATTGTCTGTTGCTGCTCTTCCAATTTGCTCAGGTACTTCATCACTTCAGCTTGTTAAGCTGTTTTCTCAAGTTTAGTAATCTTACACTGTACTTAATTAATTAATTACAGCATGCTAGCTTCTTCTTTTGTTACTGTAGGAAATCTCTTTAACTCATTGCAAATGCCAATGGCGCATCTTGCTCATTTTAGTAGAGCTTTCCAAGGGTCTATATTCAATTGGCTGAGAAGGGTTCATGGCTTCATGCAGTCTTCTTTTAGCCATATATGCCTATGTTAATATGAGATGAAGGGAGGAGTAGTGTGTAAATAGTTAGATGTATTGAACAGCCTAATGGGGCAATATATAGAGTACAAAGGGGAACTCCTAGAGAAGAGAAAAGACTACAATGCCCTTACACTTGACACCCCTTGTCAAATGCAATGCATATGCAATAGCATTGCATTTGAAAGAACACACACTACTAATAAAAGGGAAATTCAAAGTCTGTGTCTTATTGATGTAAATCAAGTGTGCAGCTCTAGGAAAATATCTTTGAACTCCATAATGAACTCAACCATCGAGTGTAACCGATAGTGATGATGCATGGCTCGAAGGAGAAGTTAGCACAGATCGTAGCCTTGAAGACATCATCACGAAGGAGAACATGATGCATGACGAAGGAGGGAGAGGCACAACAACCAAGGAGGACCAAGGAGCAATGACTGAGAAGTCGAAGCCAAGTCTTTGTGAAGATAAAGACTTCTACAATCTGCAAAGAACTTCGGTGGTGCCAACAAGTCAGGAAAGGAGGACAACCGGGACAATGAGTATAGGTGGAGCAATGTCATGGCGAAGGGAAACAACAAAGTAGAGAGTGGTCAAATCAAGCTAAGTAAGGAGGACGGAAGCATGGCAGCACAGGTCACAGCCTTGGAAGGCATCACAAAGAGGAGAATGTGATGCGTCACGAAAAGGGAGACCGTGACGGCCAAGAAGGATCAAGTAGGTACAACAGCTGCCAAGGGAAAAGGAAGGAGATAGCAAAGCAATCAGCTGATTGATGAGGAATGATGCACTCGCACAGGCATCGATGAATTGAGAGGCAAAGGAGCAATGGACTTGGATATGGACGCGACAGAAGCAACAATTAAAGACCCTAAAGACGCAAAGATACAAGCAGCAGACAGCAAGACGCAAGTAGTGGGTAGAGATGCCTAAGGCAGCAAGCTGAAGCGCTAGGGAAGCCCAAAGCAGCACCATGGAGACACAAAGAGCACAAGAACTAATGGCAAAGAGAGAACCCAAGGATGGTGAAGAGCAGCCGTGTAGAGTAGGATCCGACAATGGCGAGGATAAGCGATGTCACAGTATGGAAGAAGCTAGGATGACTGAAGATGACAAGTGACGGTGGTGGAACCAACTACATCGGGAGAGGCCAAATCCGTGGAAGAGGATAAGAGGAAGACCGACTTGTGAGAGGACCCAAGAAAGCAGGCGAAGAGACGGCATTGGCTTGCTGTTGCTCAAAGGGTGATGCAAGGTCACAGATAGAAGAAAAGGGTCATGGATATAAGGTGGTTGAGGTGCTGATGAAGCTTAAAAAAGTCAGAGTGGATGGCTGACAGTGGCGCGGGTAGCCAAATTGGCAAAGGGATGACCAAGGCCTAGGTGTGCTGCATAGGCAGATGCGCTGAGAGAGATTTGGTTGATTTCCCCCCTTCGTAGCATCGCTCCATGAAGATGAGCGGTGTTGCGATGAGGGAGAAGCCTGCTAGTGGGCGGCTACAACACCGTGTGGCACTGGGGCAGAAGTCTGAGCTTGGTCAGCGTTGTTGCACTGAAGAGAGCAGCAGTAGAGGCCGGCAGAGCTCGGCGCAATTGGTGGAGCTTGAGCTAGCTTGGCGCCCAAAGCTTGGGAATGGCGCCGACTTACAGAGCAGAGTTGGAGATGGTGATCCGGCCTGGTGGAGTAGAGGCGCAAAGGGGGCCAACCTTAGACTTGTCTCTGAGCGCAGCCGTTGCGTAGGCCGGCCCGGAGGCGCGGATGGCGGAGGGAACCCTTGCTCCTTGGCCACTTCTGGTGGCCGGATCAAGCATAGGAGATGACTCAAGGCGCCGCCGTGAAGCTTAGGGTGGGCAAAGCTCCCAAAGGCCAGCGGTGGCCCGGCCTAAGCATTGAAAGGAGCTCGGCGACAAGGCGGAGCCGGGGCGAGCGACCGGTTCCTGGAGACGAGAAGCAGCGGATTTGGGCGTGGCCCGGCTAGATCCAGCTTGGAATGACAATGGGCAACTAGATCCGGCCCGGGGTGGCCGGAGCTAGCATGGAGTAGCACAGATCGGACGCGGCTGTGCTCAGGGTGGTGGTCCTCGGCGTTGGAGATGGCAGGATAGATGGCGTGGCCTGCTGCTGCCCTTAGGAGCAGCCGAGAAGAGGAGGCCGTGCGTGTTGCTGCTTGCTCGAGGAGGAAGAAGAAGCCAGAGATGCTGCTACTGCTTTGCGCTGCTGCGCTAGGAAGAAGCTTTGGGGAAGAAGGCTGGAGCAAACCAGTGGTCGCACTGGAGTGGAGACTGCTCCTCCCGGGGCGATGGCGGCGGGAGTTAGGGTTGAACCTACTGCTGTGATACCATGTTAGTGTGAGATGGAGGAGGAGTGGCGTGTAAATAGTTAGATGTATTGAACAGCCCAATGGGGCAATATATAAAGTACAAAGGGGGAACCCTAGAGAAGAGAAAAGACTGCAATACCCTTACACTTGAGTACTTGACACCTATCACTAGTAAGGAGAACAAAAGGAAAAAATGGTATTGGAAAAAAGTTCCATGTACTCTCTAGTCAGGAACTCTGGACAGCTGCTGTATCAAAATCAAACCTACCCTAATATAGTGCAAACTGCAAAGGGATCGTCCAGATGAACACTAACCTGTTGTCTTTATCTAATTGATCTTCTATTCCTACGAAAAACACTATTAGTTGCAAGTTTAATACTTGGTGTTCATTTTACTAAAACTGACTGAATTGCTACAGAATTGAGTGTTTTTGGAGCATCAATGTCAGGTGCTTGCACTGGCTTCCTTTTTCATAACAGATATAGGGCCTCAATAGTGATGGGTCGAGTTGGTTCTTTTGCACTTGGAGGAGCTCTTGCTAGCATTGCAACATGTAGTGGTATGTTTATTCCAATGTTAATTGCATGCAGTGTCTTCATTCTCGAGCTGCTCTTGGCATTATTGCAGGTATAGTGCTGTTTGTATAATTGTATTTCTTCTTTTACTTGAGTAATTATAATACATACTAATGGACGATACCCTTAGTTACCATTTCTGTAACTGTTATACAATATTTGACTACATGGAAGCTTTTGGTATATATTGGCAATTGGCATGCATAATTATTTTAATACACAAATACACAATCAGTTCATGAGCAACAAAACATCACATATTCACATGGAAGCACATTTAGCTGAACTGAGTTTTGCTTCCATAATTTATATTGACAAACTTAGTTTTTTTCCCCCTGTTTACTAAAAGGGGTAAGATTCTGTTATTAATTATTTCTATCATGCGTCATGTTCATATGTTTGCTGAAATGCTGAGTAGTTTTAACCATCCAATCTTGTAAAAAATATAGTGTAGTGCAATACAATGCAAGCT
Source organism: Olyra latifolia (assembly GCA_036346145.1). Classification (NCBI taxonomy): domain Eukaryota; kingdom Viridiplantae; phylum Streptophyta; class Magnoliopsida; order Poales; family Poaceae; genus Olyra; species Olyra latifolia. Next base: position 15,490,693 of record CM070530.1, read on the forward strand.
ATATTTCTTGTTCTACTCAGATTTAAGTTGATGCCCTTTGAGACAACAGTTATTTGAATAAAACATTCTTTTTTCACTGACAACAAAATTTATGTGTGCCTTTTTCTGTCTCAGATTCCTTTCCACATGGCTATGAACCACTTACATGGGACAAACAGATGCCCCTTGCGAATTCTTCCCACACATTACTATCTTAGATTGTGGGGCATAAAGGAGCCTTATATCGTGGCGGGTGCATACATCATATCATGCTTCTTAACTGTGTCAGCGGGATACCTTGGTCTTATTTCGGCATAAATGGAAGCTTAGATTGTCATTCTTTCATTATTTTTACTTCATTTATGTAGTGTACTTTTACAATGGTAGTTGCACAGCTTTTGTCAAGCCTACGGTTGACTGATATACCAAAATTTTGGTGTGGAGGCAGTAGAATCCCTCAGGTTAGGAAACTGTGCAGTATTGTATGATATACCATCAGCTGTGGTATCTTCTGCATTGCACGAAACTATAGCCTTTTTTTTCCGTTACTCCTGTTTCAGCTTCCCTGACCACTACAACTTTGAAATAGTAAATTTAACTGCACGTTTCTGTTATTTCCGAGGCTGATTATTGAATGTATCAAAAGATTTGTAGTAATTGCAGTTACCGTATCAGCTAGTAGAAAAAAACCTTGGCTTTCCGTTTTCGAGCCTCGAGCTTTGGATCAGCTCTAGGGTCGCCGGAGCACACTGGACCGCTGTCGGCGATTTGTTTCAAAGACAGGAGATGATGAAATATTTTTCAAGCCTTCCAGCTCAGATAGGAAACACTTTATCACGAGGTGGTTATTTTATTCAGTTAATATTAGTGCAATGATGGCTTCAGAGTTGGTCGGCTAGCCTGGCGTTCAGAAGTTGTACGTATAATGCACTGTACTGGTGATTATCAGATTTTGAATAGATTCGTCTCTAATTGCTACGCTGTTCTATTCATCTGGACCAGACAGGAGATCAAGGGAGACGCGCGAATCTGGCAGGTCAAAGAAAAAAAAAATGATACACCGAATCAACGAGCAATGCGAGATTCGTAGATATTGTTGTAACTTTGGTACCTAATGTTAAGGTTATCTTCAGCCATTTATCTTATCTTTCTTTTGTCTTATCACTATTTATGTGTCATCTCATTAATAGGGCTGCTCTATTCTTATTCATATTTTCAATAATAGTTCTATCGCTATTCCTACTCTCTATTTTATCCATTTCTTGTCTCATCACTGTTTACTACAGTGATGAGCACCCTATATGGGACTTCTCGCTGAAGATGCCATCATACGTCAGCTCACACGAGAGCCTAACGTCTGTTCGCAGGTCGCAGCCGGGCAGCCGGCCCTTGCGAGACAAAAAAAAAAAGGCAGAATTATTGCACGCCACTGCAACAAGATCACATTTGTCCATAATACAATTTTGGCCGTTAGTCTTACATTGATAATCTATAATTAATATGTTATACATGTTTTATAAATGATATCTATTTTGCACGTATCTAACTAAAAAATATTTGTACGCATTCATAATTAATATTATCAGGTAATATTCATATTCTTATCTGACACTATCCGTATCCGACATTATATTTGTAATATTAACAATGCATATACCAAATGAGTGATATCCAAGTGTATCTAATCCCATTAAGAGAAACTTAGTTAGCTTTGTCGCCGAGTGGTTGGATTCACTGGACGTGTGACTAGGCTGGGCACCCACTGCGCACGGATTTCTTGCTGCTTCAGTGGCCAAGTTCACAGGAGTACGGGATGCAATGGCGCCCGCACGTCGCTGGTCGCAATCGTTGCCTTGCCAGAGCTAGAGGAGGAGTAGCACACGAATGTGCAGCAAATCCAACCGTGGAAGATTTACCCTAGGTCTTGTTTGTTTGAGCTGTGACTTCTCCAAAAGTTGCTTTTAGCTTTTGACTTTGGAGAGCCAGCTTTTGCAGAAATTATATTTATTTGGTAATCCAGATTTTGGTTCTGCGGCATCGAGGGAGAAGGAGCCGGCAGCGGCGGCGGTGTCAAGGAAGGAAGAGGAACCTATTCGCCAGAGGCAGCGGGGCGGGCACGGTGTCGCGGTAGAGAGAGGGGCGATTTTTAGGGTGGAAGCGGTGGGATCCTTTTTATACGATGTCAATGGTGGGTAATTTCTTACCAACTATGATGGCAATGTCGTAAGTTTAACCCGCAAAAGCCACAAAAGCCGATGAAACTGAACTTCTCGATCCCAGTTGTAAGTTGGCTTTTGGATGGTTCGCTTTTGGAGAAGAAATGTTTAAAAGCTGGTTCTTTATTTAAACTTCCGGCTTCTACCGTCTAGAAGCTAGGTAGAAGACAAAACAAATATGGCCTTAATAAACCGTAAGAAAATACATGGGTAGATTTATAGCGAATTTTTTACCTAGGTGCCAAAGAGGGGACTTCGGGGCCAAAACTAGCACATACTTCGGCCCCACCCCACCCGGCCCTGTCCTCTCTGAAACTGACCAGGGCCACTACAGCGGGCAAGCAAGTGCCAAAAAAAGACGCGCTTGTTTCTCTCTTTTCTGGAGATGCCAAACCAGTGACAAGCCTATGGAACCGCCGCTGAGGAGTGCTTCGGGTTGTTGAGAGAACCACCACTCCACGAGGGGAGGGGTAGGTTGCGGCGTAGAAAACCCCGCTAGGATGGCAATCCGCACCTGATGAGAGAAGGTGCACTGAGTGGAATTGTGTTCTCCATTACAACAAATTCAATATGCGTTGCTTCTTGTTGGAATAAGAAAGAGTGGCTGAGCTTCCATGCATTTCTTGAATGGGCGCCGTACCATCTAGTGAACTTGATTCCCTCTGCAAAAGTTTGTTTTCAACTACTAGTATGCCAGTACCAATTCTACCATTTCTAAGCATTAATTCTGGCAATCCCTCAGGATTGTGTTCAAACTCCACCACTGCTTGTTAATGATGTGGTGGATGTTTCATGTGCCTAGATGTGGGTGTTTGATGATGGGACCTGACAAACATATGTGTAGTTTTTTTTTTTTTTTTTGCTGCATAGCATAACAAATGTGTAGCTAAACCCAGTATGAACAACACGCAATTCTTATGACATTTCCTGCCTTTAAGCAACGATGGCTCACCGCAAAGCCCACAAAAACCATAGAATCAAGTGCTGTGCCGCAGCCTGATGGACCATAGCCCAGTCTTACCAGGCCTGGCCTAATTCGTAGCTGATGGCATTTTACAATATGATATGAATACATGATATACACTGACCAGGCCCTGCTGGGTTGGTGTGATTGAGCAGCGGAGCTTAGCCCATTTACACATTTGTATTAGACGCTACTTCTGCTTCTGCTTCACTGGTCATTACAACCTCGGGAGTTTGTAAATTTTATACTGGGCATTTCTATTATTTCCGATGCTCGTTACTGAATATATGGTACGTTTGTAATATATATAGTTACAGCTGCATGGTTTGAACTTTCCACTTTTCAAAGCTCCAGCTTTGGATCAGCTCCAGTCCAGGGTCAACTGGAACCATCAGCGACTTCAAATAATTGCCGTCGCTGCCTGCTAGTCTGAGATAGCAGATAGGGAACATTTTTATCACGGGGTGGTTATTTTACTCAGCTGTATTAGTGCGATGATGGCTTCAGAATTGGTTCGCAGACATTTCGAAGCTGTATATATAATACTGCAGAGAAGATTTTAAGAATTTTATCAGATGTGTCACTGATTGTTACGCTGTATTCTATACGAGGGGAGCAAGAGATACGCACGCGATTCTGCCGGGTCAATGAACGTTAGGCAAGTTAATAATCAAGCTGGATATTTTGAAAACCTTTGATTTCGGTGCCCTGGGACTGGAGTATCTTCTTGAGCTCCTACAGCGCTATGGCTTTAGTCAGAAATGGAAATGGCGGAACTGGATCGCAGCGATTCTCTCATCGTCCTCTTCAAGAGTTCTGTTAAATGGTGTGCCCGGCAGCTGTATCAGACATTGACGGGACCCTCTCTCGCCCTACCTCTTTATCCTGTCAATCGACCCTCTTCAGCATTTCCTTCGGTTAGCTTCTGACTGCGGAGACCTTACCCCAATCAGGGACATTCCTTCTAGTCTCCGTTGCTCTCTTTACTCAGACGACGTGGTGATCTTGTCGAATCCCATCAAGGCAGAGGTTGATCTGCTCCTGCAGGGTTTTGGGGGTGTTTCCGGCTTAAAAGTCAACACGGCGAAGAGCACAGTAAGTCCCATCATCCATTGCAATGATTTAAACATGGAAGATATCCTCTCCTCTTTTCTGGGACGCAAACAGGAGCTGCCAATGAGATACCTGGGTCTTCCACTCACTGTCGAGCGTGTCAGAATTTCACACTTTCAGCACATCCTGGATAAAGCGCGGTCTCGGCTTGCAGGGTCCGGAGGGCGAAGGATTCCAGTAGCCTCAGTCCTGAAACCATCATCTTGCTGTTCTGTTTCCGTGAGGAGGGAATCTCGTTCTCTTCAACGTTTTAACAAATTCCTTTTACGATTCTCTTTTAGAAGGGATTTTTTTCCATTCCCTTTAGAAAGAGATTATCTCTTCTTTCTCTGTATTATGCTCTTTGAATGGATACTCTTAGAGATAGTGAAAAATGAATGAAAAAGATATAGTATAGGAAATGAAGAAGAAAACAAAATGAAGAGAAAATGATTGAAGATAGTTTGTACTCTTCCAATCTACCTGCTTACGGTTACCAAACCCCCTAAGAAATTCATAAAGGAACTAGACAAGGTTGGCGCCAATTCCTATGGGCTGGCAACGAAACTATGCAGGACACGAAGTGCAAAGTCAATTGGCAAAGGTGCTGCTTCCCTCTCCAGTATGGCGGGCTTGGCCTTGCGGACTTGGAGCGCTTTAGCCGTGCCCTTCGCGTTTGATGGTTGTGGTTCGAATGGCAACCCACTGCAAAACCTTGGTTTTGATATCCGACACTCTGCGATGACACGAACAAGGCACTCTTTGAGGCATCAACGTCAATCTAGATTGGTGACGGGAAAAGGGCGTTCTTTTGGAGTTCCTCATTGCTGCGCCCTTTCCCCTTTAGGTTCTTCCTGCCCTCGCTCTTTAGGGTCTCTCGGAGAAATCTAGAATAGTGGCATCCGCACTCCATAATAACAACTGGGTGCGAGACTCAATCCACAAGCTCTCCCCTACCCTCCTGGATGAATACCTCGGTATTTGGGAGCTGCTGGACCATCAGGCATCACTCTACATGATAGTGTCAATGACACAATTTCTTGGAAGTGGACAATACATGGTAATTACTCAGTCAAGTCAGCTTACCTTGCGCAGTTCAAAGGCTCGATATCCTCCAGCATGGTTGCTAAGGCCCTGTTTGTTTGAGCTGTGACTTCTCTAAAAGCTGTTTCTACCTTTTGACTCTAGAAAGCTAGTTTTTGTAGAAGTTGTATCTGTTTGGCAACCTAGCTTTTGGCGGAGGGAGGAGGAGGCGGCGGCGGCGGTGTCGAGGGAGGAGAAGGCGGCGGCGGTGGCGTTGTCGAGGGAGGAGCCGGCCGCGGCGGCGTCGAGGAAGGAGGCGGTGGTGGTGTCAGAGAAGCCACAAAAGCTGGTGAAACTAGGTTTCTCAGTCCCAGTCGTAACGTTAGCTTTTGAATAGTTAGCTTTTGGAGAAGCAAGGTCCAGAAGCTGATTCTTTGTTTGGACTTTCGGCTTCTACAATCTAAAAGCTAGTTAGAAGCCAAAACAAACAGGGCTTAAGTTGTAGAGAGTATAGGCGCCTTCAAAGTGCAAAATTTTCTCCTGGCTTCTTCTCCAGAATAGGCTTTAGACGGCTGACAGATTGTCTTTAAGGGGATGGACAAACTCTACTCTTTGCCCCTCTGTGTGGTCTAACCTCGGAGAGAGCCTTACACCTCTTCGCCGAGTGTCCTTTCTCATGCTCAATCTGGGCAGGATTGGCGACGTGGTCAAGCTGTGACAGCCTTAGTCCTTCCTTGTGGCACCCTAGGGCCGCTCTTGAGTCTTGGTGGGAGGACTGTGTCACACAACCACTCTAGCCATGAACACATGCTCCCAATTCCTCAACATCATGGCGTGCTAGCTGATATGGTGTGAACGGAACAATCGAATCTTTCAAAATCATTTTTCTAGTGCGCAAGATGTCGCCTCTTTCATTAGGGACGACATCTCTTAGGGCATTTTAGCGGGAGCACGTCAGCTCCACATTTTTCGATCTATAATAGGCTCTTGATTTTTCAATCTGTAATAGGCAGATTATTAGCTCCTGTGAAATATATTGTTACTGTTGTGTAACATTGATACGCTATTAGGACATATAAATATGCAGCTCGGGACCGGCGACTTACAAAAAAAAAAATGATCGCGGACCGCGAGCTCGTCGTGATCCAATTAAAATTTGTGCAAAATCATCGGTATAATCGGCCGGTGTGACAAGCACGCATCCTCCGGTTTGTTTCAGCCTTTGCGAGGACGAATCAAAATAATTGTTTTTCTGGCCATATGCTCGTCGTCGTTTCATCCTTTTAGACGATTTTCCATGTGTTCCACGCAAGATCTCCATTTCTAGTCTTAATTAATCCCCGGTAGCGTGCATGTGAATGAGATTGATGCACAAGAGGGAATTAAAGAAGAAACGATCCTGCTGAGATGGTCCAGCTGGAAAATTGCACTGAAATTAAGGGAGAGCGTTGGGATGCCCTCATAGCGGACATGGGAGAAGTTGAGGTTGAAATATACTGTCTGTCTTTCCTCGTCAATTTAAACTTTTAGGTGAATTAGTCACTGCTTGTAATTCAATATGGTATCAAATTCAGAGGTCTTGAGTTTGAGTCTTGGTAGATGCAACTTATATAAAATATTGTGCTAGAACTCTTTCTCAGGGATAGGATGGCTAAAACTCCTTTCCTTTGATTTCTTGGTGGCACAGACGACCGAGATCCTGCAAGGGGAAGATTAGCTAGATGAGTGGAAGGAGAAATCAGATTGATTGAGAAAGCAGACTGTCCAGAAGCAAGATTAGGTTACCGTCCACCCGAAGAGTACAAGGATGGTAGGAGCAAAGCGGGAATAAACAGTCCATCCGGTAGGACCGGTGGTAGAGGGTATAGATGGTAGATCAACTCTGTTTATGGTGGGGGAAAAGAAAACAAACTCTTCTGATAGGACAGAAGTCGAATTGCCCCTCCTTCTATCGCTATGCCTGTTTTGTATCCTTTCTGCTCCTATTCCACGTCTAAGCCTTAAGCGAACCTCCACGTGAGGGGGAGTGTTGGAAGTATAAGTTAATTGCTCATCTTTCCCCCATTAACTTAGGCTTTCGGATGAACTGGTCTATGCATACAACTCAATATGATAATGGAGCCAAGAGGTCATGAGTTCGAGACCTAGCTAATGCATTGTTAAAATAATACAATATTTGTGGCCCACTTCGAGTCCACTTCTATGGCCTAGAAGTCTAGATTATATTGCCCGCCTTTAGACATGAGGGGGAGTGTTGAAATATATTGCTTGTATTTCCACTTCGAGTCCATGTCTAAGGTCTAAAGGTTAGACTTTTAGGTGAATTGGTGCATGCAATTCAATATTGAGCACGATTATATGATTGCGGAGTTGTACCTATCCCTATCATGTCGTTGGTCTTTTGAAAATAAGATGTTCCAATACTCAAGCTCGAATGCAAAACAAATCGAACTCAAAACCTGAACTAAGCTCGAGTGCAATTAGATCTTAGCTTGAGCATAGATGTGAGGGAGAGTGTTGAAATATATTGCCCGCCTTTCTTCATCAGCTTAGACTTTTAGGTGAATCGATTGCTGCATGCATTTCAATATTGAGCACGATTATATGACCAAGGAATCGTACCTATCCCTATCACGCCATTGGTCTTTTGGAAATAAGATCTCTCGATACTCAAGATTGAACGCAAAACAAATCAAACTCAAGTTCGAATCAATTGCTCGAGTGCAATTAGATCTTAGCTCGAGCTGCTTGTCGAACCTACTAGGACAACCACCCTACGGCAGGCCCAAACCTTCTTCCAACAACCTACCCAACACTGAAACCCTAGCCTCCCCTCTCCCATCCTTGTCCACCCTCCCACTTATCATACGTGTGCCCATATAGCCACATTTCCTTCCCTCCCTACTCTTGTGTGTCATGCCTCTTCTCTCCCTCTCCAATGCCTCCTCTCCTAGCTTCCAACGCAGGCCCCTCTGAGGGTGCTCCTCGGACGTGGCCTCTAATGCCTCCTCTATCGACGCCTCCTACCTAGACGGCTCCTCCATTGACAACCACATGGCTCCTCTGGCAACATCTCCCCCAACATGTCTCCTCCAGACCCTGCCTCGAAGCATGTCCTCCAACCGCCCTGAGCGTTGCCTCAAGGTCAACCTCCAAGCTTTAGCGTCACCCTCCCCAACGTTGCTCCTCCTGGCCGGTCCTGGCCTAGGTGCCACCCTATCATCCTCGAGTGCTGACTCCATCCTCGAGCTCTCATACCCGAGCAACCGGTCGTTGCCACCACCAAAGGATGCTAAGTAGCTAGGCAAGGCCGTAAGGAACATGCATGCTATGTCTAGCTTTTCTCGAGCTTGAGCTTGATCCTGTAATTCTCTTGAGCTTAGCTCGAGCCAGCCTGAAAACTCCACACCCATTCGAGAAAAGCTTGAGCCTAACCAAGTTCTAGCCGAGCATGCCTAAGCACACTCAAGCCCAACTCAAATCTAGCCCTACCTAAAGGCTAAAGCTAGAGCGCTGTTTGCACGGTCCATCGTGGTGTGTTCTGCTTTCCGCATGACACTATTCCATTTTTTTTAGAAGACACGTGTACTATTGCATTGCTGTGTAGGAAAGTGGCATGCATCTAAGCTATTTTGGTGCCTATTGTGCGGCTCTGCATTGTACGACTAAGGCTGAATGGCCGAACAGCTGAACGACTGGAATGATAAACTTCGAGCAATCGGAATGTTTGGTTTGACTAGATTTTGATTCTTAGAAGATACATGAATGTTCGAGGAATATCTTCCAAAAAAGACAAAGCGCGCGTTTGCTCCAAGAATCATAGGCCAAGCCAAACCGTGCGACTTGTTAATGCATGTCACCTAGTTAGTATTTATTAGTAGTTGCTTGGGTATGTGACCGGCAAAATTTACCGCGCCGTCTCTCTGATTCGCTCCGATAATTAAGTTGACGAGGAGTGAGATACCCATGGGAATGCATAGCGTGACAACGTTGCGCTTGCAGAAAGGCAGACAGGACAGGGACCGGATCGCTTGCTACAGCTAGTGCGAGTGTGTGACTGCAGCATGGGCAGATGAAAGATTCTTGCCATTTTGAGGATCGTCCAACGTATACGGATAGTCACCCTGTTGGGACGTATATCCTCCCTCTCTCTAGGGTAGAGGGATCAAAATCTCAACGTATTGCAAATCGCATGGTGTGAATCTTCTTTTTCTCTCTTCTCTTTTCTTCCTCCTCTCCTCGTATGTATAGAACTACTCTCTACTCTCTCCAGTAATCGCAGAGGATTCGTTTCCACACATCATTGATGCTTCTTGGTGAGCTAAGAAAACATACATACGTACATATACGACCTTAAGTTTGAACACGTTGTACCGATCCTAAGAAACCTAAGTGGATGAGAATAGACAAACTCACTTCCACCACTAGACTACAGGCCCATTTGCCTCTTATAAATTTGATAGCAAAAGATATTTTCATTCGCTTCTCTTATGCCTCAACCCTATTTTCTAAGCGGATGAACTGTACTCGATTTTAAAGGAATGGAAATCCTTCATTTTTTTTTCTGAAGAAGTCCTTCGATCCAAAGATGTTCAACCAAATCTGAGAAACACGATCGAAAAGGGTAAATAATCCTGTAGTTTTTTTTTTTTTTTTGCCAAGCATGTATATTGTAGTAGCGGTAGCAGTACTATTCAACACGAACACAAAGAATAGTTATTCTGCGTGCGCTAACATTACTATCAGTTATATCTTGAGTTACATGATGATTCTTTTTTTCGCATAGAATAACTTTTGCATAGTGACGATGATTGTAAATCATTGTATTGATTTTTAATAATAAAATTACTCTGGACTCTACAAAATCATTGTGTTGGACTGCTGGTACATATCGAGTGCAGAATAAATATTCTACGTCTACATATAGAATAGTGATTGATTTTTAAAACTATGGCATTTTCACAATCCAGAGTTTTGTCTTTAAATTACAAAAAAACTACGTTGCCAAGCAGACCAAAGGTAATCACAATTCATGCATTTTATAGGAATTTCTATTACCCAAGCCATTCAATCCCCTTGTAAAGAGGTAATGCATTAATGCCCATTCTGACAGTCCAAATTGAGAAGCAACAATATGCGGTGATTATTCTTGGATGCTAATTGCCCATTGAATGACTATAAAGTCTGTTTGGTTGGAAACAAACTTTGTTATATTTTATCTATTTTTATTTTTATTTTTTATAAAAAACTTAAGATGCGACAAAATGTGGCTGTTGGCAAGCTAGTCGGGTGGCAGTCGCCGGAGGCAGAGCAGAGGGAATAGCGCACGAAATCGTACATATCTGTGAACGATTTGCCCAAATAGATCGTACGAAAATTACAGGGCGAGCTAATGAATGAAGAGCGGAGTAAGCTCTCTTATTTTATTGCAGCGAATCCATTGCTGATATACAGGGCTGTGCATGCAACGACGAACTGGCTCAGAAGGACGGGAACTTGACGCAGCGCTGCTTGAGATGCACGGCGCAACCGTCACTGGGCACCATGGTCGGATTGTGCACAGGCCTGTCGCACCCCTCCGTCCTGTCGCGCCGGAAGTCGGCCACGGACACGAACAGCGCCATGAACACCACCAGTTGGTTGAGCGCGTACCGCTGCCCGACGCACTGGTGCGCGCCGGCGCCGAAGACGAGGAAGTTGCGCTTGTACACCACGTCCTCCCTGCGCGCCTCCGAGAAGAAGCGCTCCGGGTCGAACTCGTCCGGCTCCGGGAAGCCCTGGAACGACGACTCGTACATCGACGGGAACACCAGGGCGCCCTTGGGGACCGTGTACCACTCCGTCAGCTGGAACGCCTCGCCGGCGATGTGCGGTAGGATGGGCGCCGGGGGCCGGTGCCGAACCACCTCGCGCGCCACTGCCATGGTGTACTTCATCTCGAGGATTTTCTCTCCGGTGATGGGCTCGCCAGACTCCGGCGACCAGAGCGCGGCCACCTCGTCTCGCACGCGAGCGAGTACGTCCGGGTGGGAGTCGAGTGCGGACACCGCCCAGCAGAGGGAAGAGGTGGACGCGTCCTGGGCGGCGAAGAGGAAGCCGAACAGGAGGCCTTCGACCTCCTCGTCCTCGGTGTGGGCCGGCGGTGGCCGGCCTGCCGCCGCGGCCTCGTCGATCTCTCTCATTGTTTCCTGCATCAAGTAATCCACCAGGCACTCCGGCTCGCCGCCGGCGCGCATGCGTGCCTTGCTCTCCCGCGCGCTCTCCCCGAGTGTGCGCACCAGCCTCGCCACAGCCAGCCTCGCGCGCCGGAAAGCGAACCCGGGCAGGTCCAATGGCAAGGCCATAACACCGACATTGAGGAGACCGTAGTCCCTCTCGAACCTCTCCCTCGCCTCCTGGGTAAGGTACGGCCCCACGAACACCGTTTGCGAAGTCTCGAGGTTCATGTCGCGGCAGGGCACCCGTATCGACATGGCCTTCCCGCCGGCGGCGCTCCTGTCAAGCCACCTCCGGATGTGGGCGAGGATGACGCGCTGCTGAATGGCGGCGTAGGTGGAAAGCGCGCGCGGCGTGAAGTTGGGTGCGATCCGGCGGCGCAGGTCCTTGTGCTCGTCGCCGAACATGTACAGGAGGTTGCCGTCGCCGAAGAGCTTCTTGCCGAAGGGGTGGGCGGTGATTTGGAAGGCGTCGGGGCGGACGTTGGCGAACACGCGGTGGGACAGCTCGGTGTCGCGGATGAAGACGATGAACCGGCCGATCAGGTAGTCTGCCGCGAGCCCGGCGCCGGACTCCCTGGCCCGAGCCGCATGGGCGTCCCAGAACCCGGGCGGGTCGCGGATCAACTGCACGACGCTACCAAGGAACGGCACGACGAGCGGCGGGCCGGGCAGGGAGCCCTTCTTGCGGTGGTAGGACAGTTGCTCGATTAGGAAGTAGAACGCCACCGCCGCCGCCACGAACGGCGCCGCCGCACGCAGGTCCAAGAAACTGGCAGAAAGCAACTCCGCCATTGAGCCCCGCCTGCTCGCCCGTCTAGTGCTGGTTCCAGGCTCGCAGCCGGGAAGCTCAATCGTCAAGCTCTCCTCCTCGCCCCCTAACCTGTGCACTGCTACCAGCCTTAGCCCCTATATATATATAGCAGCCTACTAGTATTTGTATTTTGGTCTCTAAAGCACTAGTAGTCATGGGATGACACGAGTACGTGCTTCTTAGCCAGAAGAAGAAGAAGAAAGCCATTTTTTTTCTTGTATATGATACAAGTAGGAAGATCCAATGTATGTGTTTAATTAAGATAAGCATTGATTTTTTTTCATAGAGCGAGCGATATATTAATATATAGCACTATTACTCTATTACTGTCCAACTATGCTTCGTGTTTTCAAATATGTGGAGATGGAAAATGGAATCGTGGCTGAAAATGTCAAGTGAACCATCAAATATGTTAGCCGATTCACCCGAGATTTTTTTTAAAAAAAAATTATTTAAACCTAGACAAATACAAAATTAGGTTTAAATTCTGACATATAAAAACTCTACAAATATAAAAAATAAAGCTAGAAGTTGCAATATAATTATACCACATTAGTTAGGACTACAAATATATGTTATAGTAGCTGAGTTTTCGTGCTCTGGTATGAATTAAAAGAGTATCAAATAACGTCCTACAACAATGTTAAACTCATACATTCGGCTATGCTTACAAACTCGATTGTGTCGTGTTGAAGAACCAATTTCGAAGGATAGCATAGCAAGCCTGAAGAAAACTGAAGCTGAAATTCAGGAACAGAGTCTGCACTGTAGCACGTCCAGCAAAGTTCAGTTAGGAATGGATTGAAGCTTAGAGCTCAATTCTCTGATTCTGTTGTAACCTCTTGTGTTTATCTGTTGTACAATGCATCTATATAATGAGAAGATCTGAGCTTCGAGAGATGCATCTCGACCCAAACTTCTTTCCATCTCATCTACTTTCACATGGTATCAGAGCCTGATCCCATGAGCTCGAGATCAACTTGTTGGGATTAAAAAAAAAAGGGGCGAAGAATAAAAATAATAATATTATTAATTTCGTTTTAATATAAAACATAATTAATGATTATCCCTAATTGTCCCTAATCACGTTCTTATCTCTAATCCCTATCTAAGCTCGGTTCTATCTCTATCTCTAAACCAGCTCTATCTATCCCTATCTCTAATACCCGGCGAGTCTCGTCTCAATCTCTCAGCTATTTTCGCATCTGTACAACTACCCGAAATCCTCTATAAAGCCTGCCAAAAAGCTTCCTCTCGGGGACGTTTTGGGCAGCCGGGAGAAACACGCACACAGAAAACTTTTTGCAGGGCAGACGCTTTTCCATCTGGAGAAAATACGGAGCTTCATCGCGCAAGAGCAAGCCGGAGACGACGCACGGTGTAGATCAAACCGGAGGAGGAGACGCCGGCGAAAAGTGTCGCACCACCGAGCCCAGAACACGTGAAGCAGATGAAAAGCTGATCGGAGACGAAGAAAATCTACACACGCAAGACAGAGCAGACGGAGCCATCGGAACAGAGGCTTGGATTTGCGAATAAAAAAAAGAGAGGTAAGAATCCCGGAAGGGCAGAGCATCCTGTTTGGCTTTTCCCATGTCCTCTCTCTCTGGACAAATCTCTCTCACGTCCTCTCTGCATGCGCCATGCATGAGCAAAGGGATTTACATCTACTCTCTCTCTCCATGCATATTTCTCTAGCTCCACGTGATGGTAGCTTTTCAGCTTTTCCCATCTGTTATTGCACCTTGGACTGCCTTCTCTTCCTGGTTTCTTCCTGAAAAACTATCTTGGCTGTGTGACGTGCTGCCCTGGCCGCTGGATGTCTCAACCATCTCGTTCTCGGGCCTCCCGGCCGGCCCGCTGCCTCCACGTCACCGTCGCGTCTCGCGCGCCGAGAGCCGCCGCCGCCGCCGCGTCTCGCTCGACGAGCGCCGCCGCCGCCGCGTCTCGGGCGACGAGAGCCGCCGCCGCCGCGTCTCGATCGACGAGCACCGCCGCCGCGCGTATCTTTTGCTCCCAGCTGGTGCCGCCTCAATCACACGCCAGCCGAGCCGCATGGCCCCGAGCCGCTGCGGGCCATCACCGCCCGTCCTCGCGCGCCGGCCTTGCCGCGTCCATGCGTCGGCCTCGCCCTCGGCGCGCCGTGTCTCCCTGCGCCGGTTGTCTCCTGGTGCTGCCCACACTCGTCGCCTGGTGCCCGGCCCCGCGCTCAGCCACCACGCGTCTCACCTCCTGGTGCTCGGCCTCACGCCCTGCCTGCGGCCGGACGCCGCGCGCCTCGCCTGCGTGACCGAGGCATCACCGTCTACGACGCCCCAGATACGCGCCGTGCACCCGGCCTCGTCCACGCCCCGGCACTGCTCTCCACGCGGCCCGGCCCCCGGCCTCTACGCCGACCAGCCTCACGGCGCCCCAGCGTTGCTCCACTTCGGTTGGACGTCGTCCTCGTGCTGGGCGGTGCCGACTCCAGCGCCGTTCCCTCACGCGTGTCTACCCCGGCGGATCCGTCATCGGTCTTCCTCATCACGTCCCTGCGCCGGTCTCACCGCCTCGCCACTCCGGCGCGGCCCCGGTCACGTCTCCGACACCGCTCCAGTGCTCCACTTCGACTGGACGACTTCCCCACGCACGTCTTCGCGCTCGGCGTCGGCGTGGCCGGAAATACGTATACGTATACGTATGCTCTTTTTTGAGCAGGAAGATGTTGCATGAGCATCACAAGTATCGAGGCATGCAAAAAAAAAATAAAATAAAGAAAGTCCTCAGCTTGTTTTGCTGAAGCGTCGCGCAAGCATCAAATAAAAAATATACATATGGAAACATTGCTTACGTGCATGACCGTGCATTTTTGCATGGCCCATGCATGTCATTGTACTAGCTACATTACGAAGCCAGAACAACAACATCTTATATCCGGCAAGTTCCCCGGACAAACCACTTTGAGACGCGCTACATCTACAACTCAACATCAACTCCGGTGATCAAGACTACATCAACATCCACATCCAAGAACACACATGCGATGACACTCCCGGTGACGCCAACAAAGTCGTCGACTTCAGCTCTCAGTTCGGTGCAGAGCCGTGCACCTATCAACTACAGATTTCAACGTGCCGTTTGACAAAACAAACTCAAGCGACACGGACGGGTGGAGCTAAACAACTGCTCTGCTAGGCATCATGTGGGCCCGGTCTACCCCACGTGTTCTGCCGTCGCCACACCGGTCTACACCAACAAACACGGTGATCCACGAGGCGAAAAGAAGAAGAAGATGATCAAGCAGCTTAATCGGAGGTGTTCCGCGTGTCACTTCGCGGATGTAATTAACTGGGAATCCTTCCTAGGTCCCAGGATTCAGAACCCTCACAATCGTCAACGACGGAAGTCTACAACGCGCAATCTTTCCACAGGGACTTGTATTTTATTGTGATAATGAAATATAAGTTTTCCTGTTTCTTTCTTTCTTTGTGTATTTATATACACTGGCACGCCTGCGAAAACCTTTTCTTTTAGAAATTTTCCGTGCTAACACAACTATGTCTTCCTCATCGTCCAACATCAACTCTTCGATGAACAACTCATCAGGAGCCCAGGCTTCGACTCCGGCAGGAGTTATGCCGGCGCCATCCTTCAACCAGTTCATCAACGTACGACTGACAAGGGAGAATTATCTGCTGTGGAGGGCACAAATTGTGCCTTATCTTCGTAGCCAAAATCTGCTAGGCTATGTCGACGGCACCGTCAAGGAACCATCTGCCATGATCACTCAAGGTATTGGTACTGAAGCCCAACAGGTGCAAAACCCTGACCATACTCGCTGGTTTCAACAAGACCAACTTGTACTATCAGCTCTTCTCACTCCTTAAGCGAAGAGATCCTGGCATTGGTCCTGTTTCTGACGACATCAGCTACAGTATGGACCTCTCTGGAGCAAATTTTTGCCTCCAGATCTCGTGCCCGCATCATGCAGATCAGGATTCAGATGGCAAATTTTCAAAAGAAGGACATGTCGACTTCAAATTACTTCCACAAGACGAAGGGACTTGCTGATGTCATGGCATCAATTGGCAGTCCTCTCCAAGAAGAAGAGATAGTTTCCTACATACTGGCAGGACTGGGTGATGACTATGATCCATTGGTCACCTCAATGTCCACCAAAATAGATCCAATCTCCATAACGGATTTGTATGCTCATCTTATTAGTTATGAGTTCAGGAAGGAAAACTCCAACAGTATGGTGACTCAAATGTCGTCAGCAAACAATGCTGTCAAGGGATCACAAAAGAATGGTCAAGGCAATTCAGGAGGACACAATAATTTTTCACCAAGAGGCAGGGGTCGTGGACGAGATGGCCATGGTAGTCGAGGAGGGGTCGTTTTAGCAACATGGCAATCGACCGATATGTCAAATCTGCGGGAAGATTGGCCATGATGCTCTCCGATGCTATAACAGGTTCAACCACAGCTTCCAATCAGAGGAACCTCGTGTTGCTGCCGCTGCTTCATCATGCTATATGGTGGACACCAACTGGTATGCAGATACAAGGGCTACAGATCATCTCACTAATGATTTGGACAGGCTGTCTGTGAAAGATAGATACAAAGGAAATGATCAAATTCAGGCAGCAAACGGCTCAGGTATGCGAATCTCTCATATTGGTCATAGCACTCTTTTTAGTTCAGATAAACCCCTCTCTCTGAGGAATGTTTTCCATGTTCCTCAAGCCACAAAACATCTCATTAGTTTTTCCTAACCCTACTAACTGCATATCTACATGATATATCATACTTCGTTTAATTTCTACGTCGCATTTTTTGAAATTTTACCCACACAATATATGGCTATCCTACCATGTTTTAAACATATGGCTATCCTACCATGTCTCATACTAATATTCAAATTTCACTACTAAAAATTCCTACGACGTTACATTTGTAAGCATTGTATAATACATTATTTGTGGAAAAAAAAATTTCGGACTTACCTCCATGCAAATGTCTGCTCTTCCTTCTTCTATTCTTCCCTTCCTCTTCTTTTTTCCTTTTCTCTCTTTTCTTTTCTTTCCTCTTCTTCTCCTCCCGGCTCCGGCTTGCTCTTGGTCTCTCTCGCTCTCGCTCGCTCTCTGTGCTCAGTGAGAATGAGAGAGAGGAGGAGGCCGGAGTGGATAAAAGGGCCACCTATCGCCCGTTGCAGGGGTGATCGCCCCATATTGGTGCGAGATCACCCCATATTGGCGCGATAGGTAGCAGGTAGCAGCAGAGGCGGCAGTGCCAGTAATGGTCACGTTCCTGACCGTTAGTGTGCCTCCTATCGTCCGGACATGGGGCGATCGCCCCATGTCCGGGCGACGGGCACCTACTTTTGCAATTTTAATTTCTTCACGATTATTTTCAAAAAATATTTAAAATAAATATTAAATAAAAAAATTCGGCGGTTGGGCATGATCACCGCATCAAGTGATGCGCGCATGTGTCAGCCTGAGTTTTGACGTGGGTATCCCATGGAAGTTAGGCCCGATAGCCTAGTTTTGTCGGGCCTGGCCCAATTTGTACCTGCGTTTTACTAGACCAGGCCGTCGGTGTGATTGGTCAGTGGAGATTAGCCCATTACGCATTTCCGATGCTGACTGTTGAATATATCCTACATAATTAATAATTATAGCGATTGTATCAGTTATGAAAAAACTTGTTTCAAGTTTTCACTTATCATTCATGAGCATACATTGTACCCACCGTTGGAGGTTCGATTCAAAGACCGGAAATCGGGAAGTGACATATTTTTCCGGAGCATTTGAGCATTTGTCACACTGAAATATTGAGATTGAGAGTTTGTTACTCATTATTACTTACACGTCGTTGACACGGAAAGTAGCAAATTCTTAGATATCAATCTTTGCAGTGCCAAATCCTAAATTATTCCTATTTTTCCATGCTTTCAAGAGCAAGATAAGAGCATTGTTTATCGCGGAATGATTAGTTTTTTTAGGACGGAATGGTGGTATATTCAGCTATCTTAGCGTGATGGTGGCTTCAGAGTTGGTTCGCTTACTTACACTTTGCGTAGTTGTACCAAATCAACTCGCCATGGAATGGATTGTTATATTGTCGCGTAACAATTAACATTGATTCGTTACTTATGATGATTGGTTTAGATAGATTATTTGCTTAAGTTGGTTATTCTTTTCGACACTTGGACTTTGTGGCACTGTTTTTCAAAAACTAAAGTCATATGTGGAATACTTTTAAATCCGGTTTCGATTATCAATTTTGGCTTTTCGAAGCCACCGCTCGAAGCGGCCAAATTTCAGTTTCAGCGGATAATAAGATAATTTCATTACTAGAAAACACCATCTAATGTGGTATCTTGCACGAAATTATAAGGGCACTCTCAATGTATGGTTTCAATAAGTCGTTCCTAAACATGGTACATCGGCTATAGATATAACTATCCAATGCATCGTATCTAGTAATTAATTTATTCTTCGTCTTCTCTTTCTATTTGTGAACATTATAGAAACGACTTGATACTCCCGGTAGAGATTTTTTCTTGTTTCTTTCCCTTATTTTTAGGATAGAGACCATCTCTTATGTAAGAAACGACATTACTCTCTCTTTTCATTAATTACCCCCACTTTAACAATCCGTCCTACGTGATACTTATAGAAATGGCTGACATCATTGTATTGAGAGTGCCCTAAGAGCATGGACATGGTCCACGCTAGTTGTTTATAGCCGTATATAGGTCTTGTCATATAGGATATGATAGGATGTGGATCAAAGAGGAGAACATAGATAATTGAGCCATATCTTGTGTTGTACTCAGCTGTAACACACAGAAACCAATTAAAAAAGTGTATGTGATTGAGCTGTCTATAAAGGTATACAAGTACAAAATCTGTTGTATGGGTTGTCACTGATACCATATACGATGACATAGAACTCCTTCTAGACACTGGTTGTCTCTACCATCTCACAAGCCCTAACATTTAGTTGCAGCTCGATAACAACCGTTCCTTAGCTAGTTGCCAAAACAAATGCAAAGTACTACACAAAGGGGTACCGTTCAACTCGTTTCCAACGACATCAGAAAACGACAAAACCGTGGAACGCTACCGCCCGGCGCGTCCTGCACAGCTGCTGACTGCTAGTCCACAACTAGATAACTTACGTACGTACTTGTCTTTTTTAGTTGATTTTAACCTCACAATTTCATATCTATTTCATATGAAGTCCATTTAATATAAAACAAAATTTATAATTCATCTAAAATCAAGATCTAGCTTCTTATATTTTTCAATAATTTTATAAATTTATTTTATTTTCTGTTTTTATTAGCTTTTGTTTTTAGAAGTATTCACTTTTTGCTTTTTAGTGCATTAACCATGATAATACCTAAAGCTTAAGGATATCCTATGTTCTATGGTACATGATACTCCAAATACCTGATACTTCGATGATACCTCAATCTCAATGCTATGGATACTCAATAATAATTTATACTAGATTAAACCTGATACTTGATGATGATACATGTTATTTGCTGATGATACTTGATACTAGTAATACTTACCAATGATACTTGATGATAATTGAGGTTCGACAATATAGTTAACTATAATTCTTGGATACTCGATGATACACAATATCCGATACTCTCTGATACTCGATAATACCCTAAACCTTGAAGATATCCGATACTCGATGATACTTGATATCTGTCGATACTCAAAGCTCAATGATCCTCGATATTCAATGATGTTTTCCATGATACTTTGATGATACCTGCTCACTATATCCGATATTTGATGACAGCCAACCTGATACTTTGCAATACTCAACCTAATACTCGATGATACTTATGATATGTACATGCTCATGATTGTTGATACGTGATGATACCCCCAACTTGAGACTTGGTTATACTCAATCCGATACCCGACGATACTTATGATATAAGTTCAATATCTTCGATATTCGATGATAGCTGATACTAGATGATACCTGACTGATTCTCGATGGCACTGCTTTATTTATATGTTAGCTAATACTAGATGATACTTGATACTCAATGATACCCCATGATACTTGCTAATACTCAATGCTCGATGATACCTGAAACCCAACGGCCACTCTACAATGTTACAATACTTGAGGATAATCGATACTCGATGCTCATCAACACCTGATGCTCGACAATGCCAATCTAAAGCCCCATGATAACACTCCCGATGCTCGACAATATCTAATGATATCTAAATATTGTTGACACCATGAAACCGATTAAAAAACAATTTAATTTTTCTTTACTATAAAAAAGAAAAAACAAACCAATATGGTGACCTACCACCCAGGTCGACGCAGGACGCACACTAGCTAGCCTTTTTGTCCTTGAGCTACACCGTTAGGTTCCATCCAAAAAAAGGCGAATTCTAAGGAACGCTATAGCCGTACCGAATGGGATAGGCAAGTAGCGCATGTCCTTTCCACCTGTGTGCATTTGCATGAGATTAGCGGTTAGATTGTGGGGCAAGCAAGGGAATATGGGCATGTTTGGTTCGTAGTCCTGAATAGCCATGCCAATACAAAGGTCATGGCCAATCCAGGGCATGACCTTTTAAAGGTAAAATTTTAAGCGTTTGGTTTGAAGCCAACAAAGAATGACTAATAAAAAATTCAAAATAATTCAAAATTTCAAAAAATTGAAAAGTATTTAAAATGGGTTGCTTATTATTTTAGATGAATTATGAAATTTATTTCATGTAATTTGGACACTGTATGAAATTGATGTAAAAATAAGAAGTTTAATCGGAGTAAAAAAAAAAGCAACTAGGCAAGCGTGCCTGCAACTAGCACCGAGCGTGAGGCTGCGCGTGGGCCTAAACGCGTGCGCGGAAGGCACGACGGCGCGGGCGCCAGATTTCCGCGCCGTCGCCGCGGCCGCATGCGAAGCACAAATTTGAGGGCGTGCCAAATTTTGGCGTTGGCAAGGTACACGTCGGCTACCATCTAAATGCACGCCATCCGAGGGCACGCCAAAATTTTAGCAGGGTGAACCATGGCTATGATCCAAACACGCCCTATATTTCACGTTTGTGGTCATGTACGCGCAAGGAGCAGCATCTGTGGGGCCATGAGGCGTGAGCTCGATCAAGTGAGTTGGTTTCGTTCAAATTATGGGACGTGAGCCTGGTTCCTGGTAACTCTTGATCAACCTTCTACAATTAAACTTGTTGATCGATACATGTTTGAATTTTGGTGGAACTTTGAAACTTGATGATACTCGAAAAATTAATGATGCCTGCAACTTGATACCTAATTTTTTCGATGAAACTTTGATGATACCTGCTTGTTGATGCTTGTTAATTGATGATACTTGATACACGACAATACCTAATACTCTACGATTCTCAATGATACATGATACGCCATGATACACAACTTAATAATCGATGATACCAGACTCAATACTCAACGATACTTATAATATATGCTCATAATGTCCTATACTTGACAATACTTAATACTTATCGGTAGACCTGATTAGGCCACTGGCCGGGTCGGGCTTTAAAAAGCCCAGCGTTCTGCAGCCAAGCCTGAGCTTGGACTGGCCTGATTTTTTCTATGAACTACGGCCCGAGCTCGGCCCGAAAGCTCGAAAGCCCGGTCAAAAGCATGAAGCCCGGCTCGATTTTCAAGTTGTAATTTTTGTCAAAAAGAAGCTTGAGCCCGACCCGATTTGCCTGACAGGCTTGAAATTTCAGCTTGAGCCCGGTCCGACCTAAAAAAATGGGTCGGGTCTGGACCGAGTAGCCGAGACAGGCTACCCATGAACAGGTCTATTTATCAGTACCCAATACTCGACGATACTACTCTTGATACTCATTTATCAGTACCCAATACTCGACGATACTACTCTTGATACTCAACGATACACAATGTCCGTTGATATCCAAATTTAGTGATACTTGAAACTTGATGATACTCTTAAAAAATTGTTGATACCTGCAACTTGAGACCTAAAAATTAATGATACCTACAACTCAAGACCTTAATTATTTCAATGAAACTATGCCTAATACGTGATGATACTTGATATTCGACCTGATACCCTATGATACTTGATGATACCTAGTACTTCATAATACTCGTCAATACCCGATACTCCATAATACCCAACACGATACTTGATAATACCTTGTGATACTTGCTCATAATGCTCAATACTTGACAATACTCAATACCTGTCGATACTTGATGCTTGACGATACCTAATTTTCGACGCTATCCAAAGCTCGAGGGCACCTAATACTTGCCTGATGATCCCCGATACCTATGGTATTTGATAAAATACCCTCATACTCGACGATACTTAATACCTAATGCTCCTCGGTACCCGATACTCGATGATATGTGATGTTCGATGACAATACTTGATGGTACTAGAAAATTGTTTGACACATGAAGCTAGCCTGGCACATCGTGGCCACACCGGCCAAACTGCCAAGAGCATGGCCTCGCGGATCGCGAGTTGCATGCACACGTACGTGATTGTATGTGCGGTGACTCGGCTTGCATGCGTGGGGTGCAGGGGACGCGGAATCTGGATCCTCTGCCATTGCAGTTATATCTATAGCCATACAGTTACAGCCCCCGCCTGTCTTGTGGGGTTCGGGCCCCAAATAGCAGTGGGTGGGCGATGGCAGAGGATCTCAGTTGACGCGGCTGCATGTGCGTAGGAAGCGACTTGCATGCGAGATGGGCTTGCATGTGCGATGGACGCGGCGGCATGCGGATACGTGCGTGACTTGCTTTCTTGTTGCGTAGATACACCATTTTCATTGCAGCGAATAGTATGCCGTCGGTAGCCCCACCCAAAACAAATACTGCAACACGCGCATCGCGAGCTCGCCGTGACCGGATAATATACTCATCTCGTGCGCTAGACATACCTACGTGAACTAGCCAGGTGCATGCTGCGCGCGGCCGCGCGCCCACGTTGGCGTAATGCCCATGCATGCATGCATGGCTCGACACATGGGCCGATCGATCTGCACGTCCAAACTCGAGAGGCCAGCATGCTTATCGGCAGTTGGGGCCTTGCCAGTGCGAATCGACGCCAAACGGGCCCGCGCGCGCGCGACGCCACGAGAAGTGCTGTGCGATCGATCGATGCTTCCGGGGGGACAACGAGTGGGAGATGGGTTTTCGGCGAGCCGTGCATGCAGCGCGTTGCTTTCGGGGACAACGATCGAGATATGGGCATGCATGAGCGTGAAAACGTTGCGCTTGCAAGTTGCAAACAGCTGGTAGTTTTCGGGCACGTGCATGCATGCCGACTTCGTGGGCGGCCGGCCAACTTAATTCGATGGGAATGACACCCTGGGCCCTGGCAGTCGGCGATCCGCCACACTCCCTTCCTTCTCTTTAGCGCAAGTCTCACCTCTCCTCCTCTTCTTTCTCCTCTCTCTCCGACAGTGCTCTGTGTGACCCTGCCGACCATCAACTCGTGACCGCTGGAACCCTCACCACTCCACCTTTCTTCCTCCCCGCTAGACCCTAACTCTAGCCCGCTGTGTGTCGATCCCTATGTGGGTGCCGCTCTCCACACTCCGACCACCCGCAACACCGACGACACCACTGTCTCCTCGCTGCACCGCTGGTCCTTCGTCTCCCTGATCTATCTCTAAGCCTAGGGGCAAGATGAACCGCACTCTGAACCTGAACCCTAACCAGGAGAGGAGGGATGGAGGGGACGATACATGTGACAAGGAAGAGGAGGGGGAAGAAGAAAAAGAGGCGGAGAAGCGACACCTCCGCTTGTGAAAAAGGGGGGAGAAGGGAGATAGTCGCCTAAGCAGGTGAGATAGTATCTACGGGACTGCCAGGGAGGAAAATTGTAATTCAATATCGCAGATAAGATTTGGCTAAACCGTTCATAAGAAATCGGATACATAAACGAAGAGCGGAGTAAGCTCTCGTGTAATTTTATTTCCAACACAATCCAGAATATTCGTCGCAGATACCAATAGGGCTGCGCGCACTTTGAAGAACCAGCCGGCGGCGGCTCAGAAAGACGGGAACTTGGAGCAGCGCTGCTTGAGAAATACAGCGCAGCCGTCACTGGGCACGATGGTCGGCATGTACACCGGCCTGTCGCACCCCTCCGTCCTGTCGCGCCGGAAGTCGGCCACGGACACGAACAGCGCCATGAACACCACCAGGTGGTTCAGCGCGTAGCGCTTCCCGACGCACTGGTGCGGGCCAGCGCCGAAGGCGAGGAAGTTGCGCTTGTACACCACGTCCTCCCTGCGCGCCTCCGAGAAGAAGCGGTCCGGGTCGAACGCGTCCGGCTCCGGGAAGCCCTGGAACGATGACTCGTACACCGACGGGAACACCATGGTGCCCTTGGGGACCGTGTACCACTCCGTCAGCTGGAACGCCTCGCGGGTGATGTGCGGCACCAATGTCGCCGGGGGCCGATGCCGGACCACCTCGCGCGCCACTGCCAGGGTGTATTTCATCTCCAGCATCTTCTCGGCGATAATGGGCTCGCCGGACTCCGGCGACCAGAGCGCGGCCACCTCGGCGCGCACGCGAGCTAGTACGTCCGGGTGGGACTCGAGCGCGGACACCGCCCAGCAAAGGGAAGAGGTGGACGCGTCCTGGGCGGCGAAGAGGAAGTCGAACAAGATGCCTCCGATCTCATCGTCCTCGGTGTGAGCAGGCGGCGGCCGCCCTGCCGCCGCGGCCTCGTCGATCTCTCTCACTGTCTCCTGCATCCAGTAGTCCACCAGGCACTCCGGCTCGCCGCCGGCGCGCATGCGCGCCTTGCTCTGCAGCACGCACTCGCCGAGTATGCGCACCAACCGCGCCACAGCCAGCCTCGCGCGCCGGAACGCGAACCCTGGCAGGTCCACGGGAATGGCCATGACGCCGACATTGAATTCGCCGTACTCCCTATCGAACCTCTGCCTCGCCTCCTCGTTAAGATACGGCCCCACGAACACAGTTTGCGATATCTCGAGGTTCATGTCGCGGCAGGGCACCCGTATTGGCACGGCCTTCCCGCCGGCGACGCTCTGGTCGAGCCACCTCCGGAGGTGGGCGAGGATGACGCGCTGCTGGATGGCGGCGTAGGTGGAAAGCGCCCGCGGCTTGAAGTTGGGCGCGATCTGGCGGCGCAGGTCCTTGTGTTCCTCGCCGAACATGTAGATGAAGTTCCCGTCGCCGAAGAGCTTCTTGCCGAAGGGGTGGCCCATCATCTGGAAAGCGTCGGGGCGGACGTTGGTCAGCACGCGGTGGCACAGCTCGGAGTCTCGGATGAAGACGATGAACTGGCCGAGCAGGTAGTCTGCCGTGAGCCCGGCACCGGACTCCCGCGCCCGTGCCGCATGGGCGTCCCAGAACCCGGCCGGGTCGCGTATCACGTGCGCGACGCTGCCGAGGAACGGTACGACGAGCGGCGGGCCGGGCAGGGGGCCCTTCTTGCGGTGGTAGGATAGCTGCTCCACCAGGAAGTAGAACGCCACCACCGCCGCCACGAACGGCGCCGCCACCCGCAGGTCCAAGAAACTGGCAGACAGTAGTTGCACCATTGCTCGTAACCAGGAAGCTTAAGCTCTCCTCGACACCCTAATTTGTACACTGCTACCTCCTACTAGGAGTATTTGTAGTGATCTTGCAGAAAATGCATATAAATTTTAGGAAAGGCGTAAATTTTATTTCACGTGTGACGCAAGCTTGCGAGCCTGTCCACAAACCCACTTGTTTATCCCGCAAAATACAAGGGAGATGTGCACCGGAACCAGAAAATTCTAAAGAGGGGAAAAAAAAGAATATCTAGGGCTCAAGCACTAAAAATATCAAATTTCTAAATCATATTATTATATTGTGGCAATACAGTTATTAGTTATACCACGCTATAGACCATGATAATATACAAATACAAACAACTATTTAATAGTTTCCAAAATTGTTTAAATATAATAGCAAATGAGATTGGAAGCTTTGACCTATGAGTAAAATGCATGTGATGTAAGGAATAAAAACGTACCACAAATTACTTCACAAGAGTTTATCGCTTGATTAATTCTTGAAATTAGGAAATTAACAGAGAGAGAGGTGAAACCTGCTGTCGGCACGACATCATCGCATGGATTGGGGTGGCAGTGTGGCACCGTGACGGCATGGCGTATTCCGCTGTGGGACGTCGGTCGTGGCGGCCGTCGTCCATCCATGCCGGCACAGCGGCGCCCAACGTCCCGGAGTTGAGACCTGGTATCTGGTCTGCGGCTTGAGACAGACGGAGCAGGCGGAGTGACAGAAGCGAGGCGGTCGTGATGGGAGGATTCAAGCGATATGGAGAAGCACCGCTTCAGCATTAGCTTTGAGCTTTCGCTGGATTATTGGGCCTATGATGCAAATTACCATAGTAGTATTAGTGTATTATTTATGGGTTATGGGCTACCCAAATACCTATATGGTATATCCGCTTGCTGGCATCGACCGGAGCTCAAGCCCTACTATGCCCACTGACCACAGTGCAGAATTACTGGAACAGAGGAGAGCACTGATTTGGCAAGTGTTGCCCTGCCCTTGCCAAGAGACCAACCTTGCCTCAAACTTGTCAATTAGCGGCTGGAAGTTGACCTTGCGAAGCGTGAGCACTGACAGCGGCAACTCAAGGTAGATTATAGGGAAACTGGAGAGAATGGCCGGCAAGCGTTGCAAGGTGGTTTGGAGGTCAAGGTGTTGGCAGTTTATTTGGACCACGTGGCTCTCTTCAAAGTTGGTGTTAAGGCCAGTGACTCTTACAAAAATTCTGGAGGATTTGTGCAAGGTTTGACACATCCTGGACTGTCAGCGAGAGGAAGATTGATGCGTCGTCCGTGTAAAGGCAAAGTCTGATTTGGGTTATTGAAAATGAAAGACCCACATCTGTGGCTGCATCAAGCAGTTACTTGAGTGGGTCGATTGCCAAGCCAAGACGAACAGGAGCGGGAGGGGTCTCCTTGACGAAGGCCTTTGCCATGCAGTACAAGTGGATGAGGAGAGTATAGCCGCAATCCAGTTTCTCCGATGAGAGAGGGAAGCCCCTCCTCTGAAGGAGATCGAACAGGAAGTCCCATCTAAAATGGAGGGCAGGGCATCTACGCTTGTGCAATCCGCCTCGAGAGATTTTGAACAAACACGAAGTTGTCATGGATACTTCGGGACTTGATAAAAGCGCTTTGGCCCACAAAAACCAGGGAGTTCTTGTAAGATTTGAGCCTAAAGGTAAGTACTTTAGGGACGATCTTGGCCACCCCATGGACGAGGCTGATCAGACATTAGTCCTGTCAAACATGTCTAGATTTCAGATAAGACGTATTGATTAGGTTCTCTTGTATATAGATAACTAAGAATCTTTTCTGTAATCTATCTGTAACCGTGTTGTATTTGGTTGTCGATGCTGGTACTATACTACTATACATCGTCTGGCACATCGGTTCAAATATAAGGTTGCGCCGGCCAAGGGTCTGTGCGCTACTTCCTCATCTGTTGATCAATCTCCTTCTTTCACGTATATTTACATGGTATCAGAGCCCCAACACCACCATGTCGATCAATAGTTCCAGCTCCGCCGTCTCCCCTGTGATTGCTGCTGCAACCTCTCTGGCCGGTGGTTTTCTTGCGGCGCCTACGTTCGGTCATCTGATTAACATCAAGTTGACCGGATCGCGTGCCATATCGCGTGCCAATAGTTGATCAATGGTTCTCTCATATGGAAAGCTCAACTCATGCCATATTCGCGTGCTCAACGACTTCTTGGCTACATCACCGGCATAATAGTTCGCCCGGAGATGAAGATCTCATAGGCGGCCTCTACCGAAGGAGGAGAGGCCATACAGGTTGATAATCCTGCATACATCTCATGGCTTCAGCGAGACCAGATTGTCCTTGGTTCCATACTGTCATCTCTCTCTGAAGAAATCTTGCTTCAAGTGCTCTTCTTCACTACAGCAAAAGAGGTTTGGGATGCCCTAGAAGCTATGTTTGCCTCTAGCTCCATAGCATGACCAATCCATCATGCAATTCAGGGTCCAACTCACCTTACCTAAGAAGCATGACCAATCCATGGCCGACTACTTTGCCATCAAGAAGGGCCACGCTGACACCTTGGGTTCAGTTGGTCAGCCACTGCGAGATAAGGAGAACATCTCATATATTCTATCCGGTCTTGGCACTGAATATGATGCCTTGGTCACTTCAATCTGTACAAGGTCAGATGCTATGACTCTCACTGATCAATACGCGTTTCTTCTGAACTGTGAAGCCAGGAAGGAGTCACGCACTTCTCCAACAGAAGAACTGTCAGTAAATAATGTTCAGCGCAACAACAATAATGGTCGCCGAGGGGGGTAACCGTGGCCATGGCGAATGCTTTAGTCGTGGCCACGGTCGTGCCCCTGCTTCTGAGAATCAGGCCCAGAACAATAACTTTGTTGGATCACGGCGAATGGTGTGCCAAATCTGTAATAAGGTTGGACACACTACCCCCAACGTTGTTATCGACGGTACAACTATGCTTATCAAACGGAGGACCGTTCTGCTACAATGGTGACAAATACTTACTCCGATGACCCAAGCTGGTATACAGATACAGGAGCAACAAACCATATTACTGGAGACCTTGATAAGCTCTCAATCAAGGAAAAGTACCACAGGAAATATCAGGTTCATGTGGCAAACGGGACATGTATGACTATTGCACACACCGGTTACTCTCATATTTCTTCTTCTAGTCGACCTCTCCATCTACATAATATTCTTCATGTCCCTCGGGTCCCAAGGAATCTACTTTCTGTTCATCGTTTTACTAAGGATAACAATGTCTATCTAGAATTTCACTCTGATTCTTTTTTTGTTAAGGACAAACATCGGGGAGGATCATCCTCCAAGGTAGATGCCATCGTGGTCTCCATCTAGTGTTGCCGCCTCCATCTGTGCCGACCAAAGCTGCCTTCACTAGTGTCAAAGCGTCCTATGATCTATGGCATTGTCGCCTAGGTCATCCATCGTCTTCAGTAGTTGGTCAAGTTATTAGAATAAATCATCTTCCAGTAATGTCAAATACAAGTCATTATTTATCTGTAATGCCTGTCAACAAGGAAAGAGCCATCAACTTTCTTTCTCTAGTTCTGAGTTTACTCCTGAGTCTCCTCTTAGCATTGTCTATTCTGATGTCTAGGGTCCTGCTGTTATCTCCACCGGAGGATATCAATATTATGTTTCATTCATGGTTTTAGTAGTTATACAGGTTGTATTCCCTGAAAACAAAAGCTGATGTGGTTGCTGCCTTTGTTCAATGTCAAACATACATAGAACATTTTCTTAATAAAAAGATCCTTTGTTTTCAATCGGATTGGGGTGGTGAATATCAATCTTTGCACAAGATTTTTACACAATCTGGTATAAAACATCACGTATCTTGCCCCCCATACGCATCAGCAAAATTAACACTGGTCTTTCTCTATTATCCCAAGCATCTATGCCTCTGAAACATTGGGTAGATGCTTTTCAGACCGCTTATTATCTCATAAACTGGATGCCAAGTCGTGTCATTGGCGGCTTGACTCCATTAGAAAAAATGTTCGGCCAGAAACCTGACTATACATTTCTGAAAGTGTTTGGTAGTGCGTGTTGGCCAAACCTTAGACCTTATAATACACACAAATTCCAATTTCGGTCTCAACAGTGTGTCTTCATATGATATAGTCAACTTCACATGGGTTATCGATGTCTCCATAAACCTATTGGTCGAATATATGTTTCTAGGGAGGAATAATTAGCTGTATGACACTCAATTCGTCTGTCAATTTGTCTGTGTCTATAACACGTGAGACCGTCTGTGTCTATGACAGTGGGCCAGGATGGTATATACCGAAACGCGAATTTTAAAGAGTGTCAGTGGCGTGAAAGTTGTCTTGGACGAATTTATGTTTCCTTTTGGCCAACGGGTCCAATGGGTCATTACTCCGCATGAGATACTCCTTCCCGTGTCGGCTCCTATTCAGAATCTTTGTTGCTCGAGTCAAGAGTCTTCAACTCAATCTGAGAGCAACAGGGGTGATGACATATGTCTACCAGTTTCTAATGCTACTAATCCTGTTTCTTCAATTGTACATGGCTCTTCAGGTATGAGCTCAGGTGTTGGCGCATAGGGAACTGATAAGCAGGAAGTTCTCGAAACTGAAACTAGTATTATATCTTCTGAAGTGATTCCTATTTTCTAAGGAGGGAGTAAGAACAAGGTTGCAGAATAATATACAAGTTCCAAAGCGATATAATGATGGCACAGTGAGGTATCCTATCCGAGGTCGAGCAGCGTACTCTGCTAATTTATTCAGACCGAACCATTTTCTCGTGATGAAGCCCTTACCGCTGATCATTGGCGCCAAGCAATGGATGCAGAGTTTGCATCTCATTGACCAATCTCGCCGCACCATGCCAAGAATCGGCCAACATGTTCTATTGTAGTAGCCGATTCTTTTTCTGAGAATGTAGTAAAATCAAACTCACTGGATATGTAACTTGATCCAAGTATTTAGGACATGGCTTCTTATATCTGATGGATCTGTCCTTAAGCTGAATTTCAAATTGATCCCTCAAAACTATGGTGATATGATTGGCCACACTAGCTGATTGTTGCTATGATTGATAATGGCACTCGTTATAGGCTTGCCCTCGGACATATACTCAGGAGTTGCTCATGTTTGTCTCAAACCAATTGCTTGGACGACAAACGATTTGTCTAGTGTATAAATCAGCTGTGAAATAGATTGAATCGACTGTAAAGTCTGATCATTAAAGTTTGTACCTGATCATTAAAGCCATAGTCGACTTGCTTCCCGGGTGCATACTCAAGTGTGCATTGCAAAGGCGCCAAGTTGACTTAGGGTACATGAGAATTACTCACAGTAGGTACTTGAAAATCATCTTGAGGCATAGACACTGTTGAGTTTGTAAGAGTACACATTGGCTGAACGATTGATGACATGGGAGCCAACTGTTATGATGTTTGAGTGTCTGCCATTAACCGAGTAGATGGTATGACTTGTCTGATTGGCCTAACTGATGGTGTAGTTGCCAATGTTTGCAATGGCTGATAATTATGGTCGTAGTTGGCCTGCCCCCCGAGTATATATTTAGATGTGGGCCATGTTTGTGTCAAACCAATCGACTGGACGGCTAGCATTCTATATGGTGTATAAGACGATTGTAAATTAGGTCGGCTATTGTAACACCCCCAATTTTTTAAAACAAGAAAAAGAAAATAATAAAAATAATATAAAAGAACTGAACACAATATATTCTTAGAAATGTGTAAATAAGTGCTTAAATATGAATAAAGAAACTAAATTAAGCATTTAAGTGGAAAAATTTAATAGATAAACAAAAATTTCAAAATAATGAAGAAGGGATAATTACTCAAAATTCCAAAATAAGGATATAGGAAAAATAAAGATAAAACTCACTAGTAAAAAGGTTTTACTAATAAGATTTTAGGAGAGAATTGAATAAAATAAAAATTTGAAAACTTTGATCAATTCCTCTACTGGGCTAGCAAGCCTAGCCCAAATATTTTTCTTCTATTTCTTTTCTCAGCTCAGGCCAAGCAAGGCCAGCTTCATCCGCAGCCCATGCCAAGCCGGCCCAGCCAAGCCCACCCCAGCGCCCCTCTTCTCCTTTCTTCCTCCTCTTGCTTCGTCCTCCCTACTGGCGCACCCGACCGGACCAACCTGGCGCCGTCCGGTCCGACCCATGCTGATGAGTCAGCATGGGAGGAGTCGCCACGCCGCGCCACTTCAGCTCATCGCCATCATCAGGCACGCGCGGTGGCAAGCCTTGCTTCACAGCCGTAACTATAGTCACCTCGGGTAACATCCCGACCAAATCCACCCAAGCCCGGCGAAATTCCAGCACAGCCCTCGCCGCGCGAATGCCCGGAATGCCCTTGGCCATGTCAAAAACCCTATAAAAGGGAGCCTGATGCCCTAATTTGCCCGTTTCTCCCACTCGGCCAAAATCACCCCCTTTTTAAATTCTGGCCAACCGTTGCCACCCGAGCTTGCTCCTTCGGTCTAAAGCAGCCCTAGACCATCACCGAAGCTCCTCCCGGGGCGAGCTCGCGCTATTGGCCGCTGACGAAGGCCACCACCGATGCCCTGCTTGCCCTACTCATGGCCTCACCGCCGCCAGCCTGACCCGGTGTAACACCCCAATTTAAAATTTAGAATAATAGAGAAAAGAAAATAATAAAGATAATAAATGAGAAACCTAAATCAATAAAAATGTACAAATAAACTATATTAATACCTTAGATGATTGAGGATTTAGGTAAGAAATTTGAGTTTCTAAAATAAACCTAATAGGAGATATGAAGTTAATATAAACTTTAGAAAATTCACCTTAATAAAATTATTAATAGAAAACTATATGGCATAAAGCACAACAAGATTTTAAATTTTTGGAAAAATTTATCAAATATCTCCTAATAGGTCTAGATTTCTGTTTAGCATTTTCCCTTCCAATTTTATTTTTGTTTTTCTTTTCTCCTCGGCCCAAGCCAGTTGGGCGATCTCCTCCCCACCCTACCTCATTTCCTCGGTCTCACTTCGCCCAGTAGAACTAATGCTTGACCACCCAGCCCACCGGCTCTTCCTCCTCCTCCTTCCTCCTCTGGTTCGTCTCCACCACCATGGCGCCTGACCCATTGTCCGTGCCGCCACGGCCGCCCGGCTTGAGTCCGACCCATGCCGATGAGTCAAGCATGGAGGAACCGCCACGTCGCGCCACCTCCTCCTTCGCGCCATCATCACGGAGCCCTCGGTGGCGAGTTATACTCGCCGCCAGAACTCATCCGCCTCGGCGTAATCCCAACCTAATCCGCCGGGAGGTGAAATTCGTGCCATCCTCGTCGCTCAAGGTCGATTGCCCCTAGTCTGCGTCATCGACCCTATATAAGGGAGCTTAACGTCCAATTTTTCCGTTTGCAATTCCCGATCCGTTTCACCCTTTCACAAATTCCGCAAGCCGAGGCACTCGAGCTCTCATCTTCGGATTGAAGCGATCTCGGTCGTCGCCCACTTTCCCGGGCGGATCGAGCTCTCGGACACCGAGGAAGGCTGCCGACGAAGCCTCCTCCTTCCGCCTTCCGCCTCGCGTCGCTAGCTCAACCCGAACCATTTCAACCCCAATTAGACATCAAGTAAGCCCCCACCAACCTCCCGATGCTTGTTCATGTGAAATCCGAAATAAAACACGCCTAAATTGCCCTATAACTAGCTCATCAGTAGCTAATGGCCGCCCGCCATGGCGCCATCGGCTTCGCCGCCGGCCAAATTCGGGCGGACGACTGCGCCTAGGTGTCCTATACCCGTAGGACACATAAAGCGAGAGAGATAGGTCTCTAGCGCCTAGAACCGCCCGCCGAGTCTTCGCCGGAGTTCACCGAGCTCGCCATGGTGGCGGCGACGGCGCGCGCGCCTCCTCATTGTCGGTGGGAC
This sequence comes from Olyra latifolia, assembly GCA_036346145.1. Taxonomy (NCBI): domain Eukaryota; kingdom Viridiplantae; phylum Streptophyta; class Magnoliopsida; order Poales; family Poaceae; genus Olyra; species Olyra latifolia. The sequence goes on from CM070530.1 coordinate 15,524,544, forward strand.
CCAGAATAACAATCGCTGGATTTAAAATCCCGCGACGCCTTTGCCGAGATCGACAGGTGGGCCCATGGACCCACCCGTCGAGCAAGTGGCCGCGCCTTCCGTTGAGTCGCCTTCCTACACGGAAGACGACCGGTGAAGTCGCGCCACTTGGTCGCTTCGGTCTCCGATCCGTGGACCGCTGCCCACGCGTCGCCTCGCCATGGCCGACCAGTGGAGCCCATCGTCGTCGGCCTTGTGTGAACGCGCCGTGGGCCGTCTCGCGGGCGTTCATGGGCCAAAGGCCGAGTCCCCACATGAATTTACTCGAAGCGATAACGGCCGAGCAGATTCTTTGTTATAAGATTTTCCAATTCAATTAATAAATAAAAGAAATGTGTATATTGCGATACAATTTCTAGAAATACCAAATGACCTCCAAAATTTATGCAAAAATTCTATAAAATACTACAATGTCCAAGGAACTTAATAAAAAATAAAATTTTAGGACTTGCAGTAAGATTTACTTCTTTAAAAATTAACAACTAAATAAACTAAATAAGAAAGACCTAAGAGTAATATGTGGATATATATATATATATACCTAAATATGCCAAAAATTTAAGGAATAATACATAGACTTATAAAGTTTCTAGAAATTCAATTCTAACTTATTTTATTTATATTTCCTCACCCCAAAAACCTATACATTAAGTATAAGGAATAGATAAATTAATAAGTAGGAAAAATCATGCGGGTTTACAAATAATCCTTATTCCTAACAACCCATATTTATCTCTTGCCAAATATTTATTCGGATTATTTAACAATCTAGAGGACGAGACGATCGACGACCCATTGGAAGAAGATCAAGTACAAGATCCAGATTACGAGGAAACAAAGTAGCTAAAATCCTTGACCATTCCTATTTACCTAATTCTTCTTTTTAAACTGTGTTGATTTACACCGATAGTTGCATGCCAAAATGGATTTCTAAACATATTATGATATTTTCCAAATGCTAATAGAGCCAGTCTAGTTAATCCTCTTTGTGAGTAATCCTGATAAGCATAACCCCTTATCTTAACCTTTCCTATCTTATCTTTTGATAACCTAAGGTTTAGAAAATTAGATTTTATGGCTAGTGAGCCTTCAAACATGGCTTAGACCGCTTAAGTCTAGAGTCCATGGACCACTTTCTTAGTGTCAATGCGGCCTCGGGATGACGAATCAATCTAAGTAACGGCATAGCCGCTATCAACGGTGCAAGTGCAACGGTATAGCCTGCTATCAACGATACTAATTGATTCCGATGCACACACGATGCACGCGAGCGGTACCTCTAAGGTACGGTCCCATCATTTGCATGACATGTACCACACGCAATTACATTCCTCGGATTAAGATTACGACAATCGAAGCATCCGAATGGCTTTATGTTGGACAGTCTAATCTTTGTGAATATCTTGAGTACATAGTTATGGAAATGTGTCGAGCCCCGTTCCGGAGAATTCCTTGCACTCGACTAGCCAAAGAAATAATCCATACACTCAGGTATTTGCTTAGCCTGAGTGTGAACAAAGTCGCTATTCATTCGAGAATTTATTGATTGGATCTGAGAATCCAGGTCTTAGTTGAGCTCAAGGGGATCACGCCTCTTGACGAAGAGGGTGAGTCCACCGCCATTTACCTGGGAAACGTGCTCCTGTGTAATATGGACACGGAATCGCCAGAAGATGGGAATCGTGCTCCTGTGTAATATGGACACGGATTCGCCATAACATCAGAGGTAGTTCACCATGGCTATGGGAGCTAGGCTACTGATTGTGGAGATATCGTCGTTCTGTTGGTATCTAATACCATTGGTATACATATATGACCAAATCGTCTTTGAATTTTTACAAATGTCATATACCATAGGCTCTTCAACTCTAATAGTTTTACAGCATGATTTTTCTGCAAATAAAATATATCTATCACCCCACCAAAATATGGCCTTGCATCTCCCATCTGCATTCAATAAGATTTTAGTTCATGGCTTGGTTGATTGCGCCACACTCGCACTCCACTCACATTTTAGGTGAAGAGGAAAATGACGAAGCCCCATACGACTGCTTTGATGAAGACGACGGAGTAGAAGAAAATGGATCAGACGAAGGCTAAAGGTCTACTCCAGTCACTCACCTGTTGCCGCCTCACTACTTCCGCTTTTTGTTTAGTTGTTCAAAAAAAAAATAGTTCAGAATTCCGTTTGTAACAACGTGTCCGACCTTAATGCTACTCTTGGTTGGTAAATGTAATATATTTAGTAAAGAATGGCTTGTTTGACCCCAGCTCAATATATTATTTATGCGCGGTGTTAGTTTGATCCTGATCTAACACTATGTGCGCAAATATGGGTCCTGGATATTATCTCTTCGGAGCCGGGGCCCACACCCGGACAGCTTCAACCCCAACCAAGCGTCGGGTAAGGAACCTCGTAGCCTCCCGAAGCTCCCCGCTCAAAATCCAAGCTTAAGCATGCCCAAAATTACCTTAGCATTACTAAGCCGTAGTAAATGGCCGCTCCGGCCATGGCGCCGCCGTCCCGGCTCGTCGCCGACCAAATTCCAGGCAAGACGACCCGCGCCTAGGTAACCCGAACCTGTAGGCATCATAAAGCAGCTAAACCATGCCCTGTAGCGCACTAGAATCAACGCCGGAGTCCTCGCCGAAACTCGGCCAGGGGAGACGGCGAGCTGATGTCGCACCGACGTTCCTTCCTCTCTCACTGTTAGGCGGGACCCAGCGCCACTGTCCGCGGAATTTAAAATTCCCATGACCCCTTTCACCCGAGACTGACAGGTGGGCCCAAGGACCCACCGTTAGTTCAAGTGATCACGCCTCCATGCCAGAGCCGCCTCCTATTGTGGAAGGCGCACGGGCAAAGTGCACCTTCCCCGCGCGGTGCTCGGTCTCCTATCCGTGGGTCCTTCTGGCCCACACGTCAGCCATGGCCCCGTCGCCGATCGGTGGAGCCGGCTTGCCAGTTGACTCATGCGCGAGAGCGCGCGCCAGCGTGGGCCGTTTGGTCTTGGGACGCCGCCTTCTTTCCCGTGGATCGAACCGGAGCGTGAACGGGCTGAGCCCGTTACTGTTTTAATAGTTTTTAACTTATTTAGTAATTAAGAAATTCCAGATAGTGGTTTTTAATTCCTAAAAATACTATATGACCTCCAAAAATTAGGTAAAAATTCTATAAAATACTACAAGACTCAAGAAACCAAATAAAATTACTTTGAAGAGGTTTACAGTAAACCATTACCTTTACAATTGAAAAATAAATAATTTAAGCAAGTATAAACTATATAGGAAATACTTAGAATAATATTACCTATAAAGATAACATAACAAAAAGGAATTAACCAAAAAGGAGAAAAATGTGTATTTATAAAGTTATTTAAATATATTTCATTAAGTAAAATCTAAATTATAGCCTGTACACTTCTTGTTCCCAAAACTTCTATAATAGGAAAAATAAATTATATATACGATCAAGTAGGAAAAATCTACGCGAGATCCTAAGTAGCCCCCTTGCCCGACAACCTTTATCCATCTTTTGCAAAATATTTACTTTGGAATTGTTCGATACTCTAGAGAACGAGGCGACAGACGACCTACCAGACGAGGATCAAATACAAGACCTGGACTACGAAGAAATAGGCGAGCCAAAATCTCTTGATCATATTTTTACCTAATTTTACCTAGACTATGTTGATTTCCAAGTGATAGTTTGCGTGCCATAAGAACTTTCAAGAATACTATGTTAATATTAAGTGCTAATAGAGCAAGTCTAGCTATTCCCTTCTATAAGAAGTGTTAATGAACATGAATCTCTCCTTGACTTTTTCTATCCTATCCATTGATGACCTAAGGTTTAGAAATTAAATTTTATGACTAATAAGTCTTTGAACATGGATTAGACCTGCTTAAGTCTAGAGTCCATGATCAATTCTTAGCTGTCAACGGTACGGCTCTAGGATGACGGATCAATCTAAGTAATGATATAGCCCGCTATCAACGGTACAAGTGCAACGGCATAGCGCGCTATCAACGGTACAACTTGATCCCGACAAACACCGTATGCGGAGCAGGTACCTCTAAGGTATGGTCTCATCATCTCCATGACGTGTATCACGACAGAGTTACATTCCCTCTGAGCAAGACTACAGCATTGAAGCATCTGAATGGCTTCATGTTGGACAGTCTAATCTTTGTGAATATCTCGAGTACACGGTTATGGAAATGTGTTGAGCCCTGTTCCTGAGTATTCCTCGCACTCGACAGATTATAGAAACAATCCATACACTCGGGTACCTCTAAAACCTGAGTGTGAACAAAGTCACAAAATTCTGAGATTTTGCTAATTTGGATCTGAGGATCCTGGCCATAGTTGAGCTCAAGAAGATCACGCCTCTAGAAGAAGAGGGTGAGTTTACTGCCACCACCTGGGAACCGTGCGCTAGTTGTTGTATGGGCATGGGTTCGCCAGAAGATGGGAATCATGCACCAGTTGTAGTATGGGCACGGATTCGCCATACTGTCGGAGATAGCTCGCCATGGCGATGTGAGCTAGTCCGCCGTTTGTGGGGACCATGACCATGGCAATGGTATGGGTCTACCACATGGGACACGTATTCCTTGGTTAAGGATACGTAGTCGCCATCCTGATACACTAGTATCTGAAGTACGTGGCATACGTATACAGCCAGATGCGTCTTTGGTTTTGAAAAGCTATATCAATAGACTTTTAACTCAAAAATTTCATGGCTTTGATTTAGAGCAAACAAAAGAAACCCAACTTCCACCAATGAGGCCTTGCATCATTGATTTGTATTCGGCAAGATTTTAATTCGCGAGCACGGTTGATTGTGCGCTCACACTCGCACCCACTCACATTTTAGGTGAGGAAGACGACGGCGAGGACCCATATGATTGTTATAACGGAGAAGACGAGCTTGAGGATGAAGACCCAGGTGATGAATAAAGGACGACTTCAGCCACATGCCTGTTGCTGCCCCGCTACTTCCGCCATGCTGTCTATAGGTAGTTTTAGGTTTTAGTTTGTAATAACAGGCCCTACTTGGCTTCGCACTCTGAATCTTTGAAAATGCTTTGGACCTTATGTGTAATTAACCTGAAAAGAATGGCAAGTTTGATTCCAGCTTATTGTAATAATTATGTACGGTGTTAGCATGATCCTGGTCCAACACTATGTGCACAAAAAGGGATCCGATTCTATCCTATGGAATCGGGGCCCATAGCTATGAAACTGATGACCACAACATCTGGGTAGTATTCCCTATAGTTTGCGCTTGAGGGCCACTGTGCATTACAGGCACTATAGAGTTAACCAAAGTGTATGTCAAATGAATAGTTGTCGGTACTAAAGCCGTCAAGCCAAACACCTAAAAATTGGCCTTAAATTGATTGATTTGCGGTGCACCTTGTCCCGTTGAGAAAGGCCAGCGTAATTAGCAGATTTCTAGTCGACATAAGTTTTTGTGTTATGTACTTCGCACTACTAGCAATCATCGGCGTTAAGGTAGTCATAAAAGCCGATTAATTGGTTAAAGCATGATGGAAAGATTGATTAATTGCAGCTGATATTTCATCATGCGCAAGTCAATATCGGCTAGTTGATTGGTCCTGAGTAATGGTTGGAAAGCTGGCCCTCTAAACAGGAGCACCATCTCGGCTTTTTAAAAACGAGCCAAGGTAAACTTGCTTTAATTCCAACACACGAGTAGCCAGATCCTGACACTGTTCTTCAATAAGATCAGCGTCGGTCACTTTGATGACAAATTCTTTGATGACATCAGAATGATCGGCCATATTGTCCGATCTAGGTCCTACTAGACGTGTCAAAAAATGTGTCCGTGCCAAAATTTGACAGTCAGTTTAAACACACCATGGGCTTAGGGTTTTCGAACCTTGTCAGCACCAAGTTTAGGGTTCAGGGCGTGCCAGCCGATTTCACCAAAAATCGGTAAGGTAAAAAAATTAATCAACTTTACTTAGCCGAATAAATCCAAGATATTTAGAATAACCTATCAAACTTAAAATTAAGGTCAAAAGTTTGACAGGGCCAAAGTTAGCTGTAAGCATCTAGACCCCTGGATACCGAATTTATTGTTTTGATGATTGATGACGATGGTTTAAGGGGAAATCATGGATTTCTTGGACCCCTATGAATTTAAATTATTTCGGCATCAAGCGCGAAGGTTAAGGACCTAGTAGAGAATGGATCAGGTGTCGGAGTGATCCATCCTTAGAATAGGTTTCTTTTCTTTTGTGTTTTGTTCGCCTATCTATTAAGAGGGGTTTGTCGATTTAATCCCCTTGGATCATCTTCACCGGAAGCACAACCTATCTTACCTCCTCGAATTCTAGGTTTTCGGTGGTGTTTCGAGTTGATTAGGAGTGCATTCTTAGGCCTAGAGGTTGCTGAGCAGGAATAGTTTTCCTTTTAGCTCTAATAGCCTTTAGGGTTGAGCGAGAGTTTTCTTCTTGGTGGTATCCAAACCATCTGGACCAGTCCGGACCATGTGGTGGCCGCTCGGCTCCGGTGGTTGTTGTTATGTGGGGCGCGACATTATTTATCCGGACCGTTCGGACTTGAGTCCAAACCATTCGGGGTCTAGGTGGTCCGCTCGAGATGATTATGTGGCGTAGGGCAGCTTAGGTGTCTCTAGTCCAGACCGTCCGGAACTTTCTTTGGTGACACCGGTCTTGATTATCTCTTGTGGAGTGGTGTTGGGTCCGAACCATCCGGACACTGGTCCGAACCGTCTGGGTTTCGTTTCACGCGCTCGGTCATCCAACAGGGGCTTGTGAGGAGGTTAGTCCGGACCGTCCGGACATGTGTTCAGACCGTTCGGACTCTATAGTAATGTCTCCTCCGCAATGCATTTCATACCATCTGGACACATTCCTGGATGGGTTTGTTTTAGTGAAAGTTGGGCCCAACAATCAGATCTGTGCTGAGGCATATATAAGACCGGAATGGATGTTAGAGAGAGGGCAGATACTTTATTTCCTAGGGTTTGAGAGCTGAAATTTGAGAGCCACCATATGTTCTTGTTCCATCTCTTGGTGTGCTAGAGTCTCTCCATCTCCGGTTGTGCTTCTTGGTGATCTCAATCCGGAGGAATTTTCTTCGTCAAGCTTGTTACTCTTGGAAAAGCCACCGGTTTCTCTTCTCCAGATGGGTGGGCTCGGCCAATGGCTTAATAATTTAAATGACTAAGGCAGTGGGTGGCATCATAATAAAAAAATATATATCTTAACACCTAAAAACTATATAAGAAACAAAGATCTAAAACAAACTACCTAAAAATTATAGTATAACTAGCATGATGACCCGCGCACTTGCATGGCTAGATTTGTTAGTTCATCATTAAATTTGATGCAATTTATTAGATCCAATTAAAAAACATATTAAAAATTTACAACATTATAATCTCATGTACTTGCATTCCTAGATTTGTTAGTGTGTACATACATTTGGTACAACCTGTTAGATTTAATTGCAAACATATTTAAAAACTACACTATTACAATTTAGACCGGTATAACTAATGGTATGAATTTTAATGAGAGAAGGATAAAACTACTCACGGTAGATGTCATATAAAGATTCTTCCATGCTAATGTATTTTGTGGTCCTGGTGTGTGTTCTTTACCGGTTAATTGTATAGATGTGACCTGGGAACTCTATGATGATTTTATACCCTCCTCCTTTGTAGGATATATCACTGCAGGAATTGCACGGAAAACCGACCACGCTAAGCTCTCTCGACAACAAAGAAAAGACCGTCAAGTACAGTAAACATTCTCGTCGGCCAGGTAGAACCCGCCGAGTATATAAATCTCTATCGACGGCTGGCCCTCAAGCCGTCGAGAGAGGGTCAGTGACCGCTCATGGGTGCCAGCCCACGGAGATGGTGTTAACCTCTCTCGACGGCTTACCATTAGCCGTTAAGAATATTTGAGCGAGAAAATGAAATTCGGGCTGAACGGGTGGCGCACTAGGGATCTCTCTCGATGGCCAGCCACAAGCCGTCGAGTACCTCTATTTGTATCGACGGCCGGCTGCAAGCCGTTGAGTAACTATAGTTTTTTTCATTTTTGCAAATTTTGCCAAATGCATACATATGGTAATATGAATTACAATCATGAAATTTGGCACTGCAAGGTTTATGAAATTAGTTCTTACACTTTGCAATCAATTTCTAAATTTTTCTGAGCCGTGAGTACGAAAAACTAATTTAAATGTATTATATAATGATGGACATGGTTTGACATTAACAATAAATGTTTGGATTGTGGAAAATTTAAAGAAAAATAAAAGTATCGAACACATCACCACGTAGATTTTGATCCGATGTATAGAGCAGCGGTGGGATAGAACCGGCCAAGCTACCAATGATTATCTCCGAACATCTCGCTATACACTAAAGGGTATCGGTAACTCGATTAGGGCGATTATATGGAAACCCGTAGCTAGAAACGTCAAAATTTTTTTAAACTTTTGTTGAGCAAGCTAAGTCACATATGGAGCAATATAATCAAAGGTTATGGTCAATATCACCTATATTTTTTACAAAAATTAAAAGAGCCGGGTTGACCATTGTTTGTGTAAGAAAGGGGGGTCGTCGAGTAAGAGATCTATCTCGACGGCTTCATCCTAAATCGTTAAGACAAATTGACCTGTCTCGGCAGTGGTCAACCCAGGCCGTCGAGATAGATGTCTCTTGACGGCCAGGGCCAAAGAAGCCCTCGGGAGAATAAAGGGGTTTCTCTTGATGGAGTAGGGGGACAATCGAGAGAGGCCCCTTTGTGGCTTTGCCCTAGAGAGGCTTCTCTTGACGGCCAGAGGTTACCGTCGATAGAGGTGGTCCATTGCCCTAGCCCGAGGTAGGCCTCTCTCGACAGTCCCAGGCCTACCTGTGGCCGTCAAGAGAGATTGGCCATTGCCCTAGCCCGATGGAGGCCTCTGTCGATAGCCTCCTCGTAGCCGTTGAGAGAGGTAGCCATGGCCGAGCCCTAGGGATGCCTCTCTCGACGGGCAGCCTGAGGCTACCGTCGATAGAGGTGGTCTGTTGCCCTAGCCAGAGGTAGGCCTCTCTCAACAGTCCCAGGCCTACCTGTGGCCGTCGAGAGAGATTGGCCATTGCCCTAGCCCGAGGGAGGCCTCTGTCGACGGCCTCCTCGTAGCCATCGAGAGAGGTAGCCATGGCCGAGCCCTAGGGATGCCTCTCTCGATGGCTTAATGGCGGCCGTCGAGAGAGACAAGCAGTTTTAAACCCGCAGGGGCTCGGGATTTGGGCATTTCCAAGTCCCGAGCCCCCATTACACTGGCCGCCTCGCCATCAGTGGCGGCTGCGCCCGCCGGCCAATCCCGTCGCTCGCCTCGGTCTGCCCCTCCCGTCGCGCCTGCGGCTACTGCGCGCCATCCGGCCGGCGTCGCCCGGTCCGCCTCCTCGATGCCGCCGCCTGCCCGCCCACCCCGACACCCTCCCGGACGCCGCCCGCCTTGGCACCACCCTCCCAACGCCGCCTTTCCCTGCTGCCCCATTCACCCCTCCCTACCCCGGTCGCGCCAACTTTGCCCTAGTGTAACTCGTCCATCAGGTAATTTGTCAATTTTTTTAAAATTTACATGTTAGTCTCGACGGCCGACACACCGTCGAGACTTAGGATTAGGATTGCAATTAGTATTAGTATTAGGATTAGTCGATAGAAATTAGTAGAAATTAGCAGAAAATATTAAAATTGCTAAAAAATTTATAGAAATTAGTAGAAAATATTAAAAATGCTAAAATTTTTTAGAAATTAGTAGAAATTTCTTCCCTAGGTTTTTCCGCGATTAATTATTAGAAACTAGTAATAATTTGAAATTAGTAGAAATTATTAAAAATTTTCTAATAATTAATATTAATTGGTAATATCAGAAGTTAGTAGAAATAATTACAAATTGTTAAAATTGATAGAAAATGTCGCCTAGCCGTATGTCACCCGTTCGGGAACGTCACAGCCCGTAAGGATTTAGGACGGTGATTTGTCCGGTTCTATTATGAAAAGTGGAAAGTGTTCTCGAATTGTCCGGTGGACTGTCAATGCGGTTCGCTGGCCGTAACTTCTCTCGACGGTGATGCGGCCGTCGAGAAGTGGGCCGGAGCCGTCAAACGGCCAAACGGCCATCCGCCGAATTGTCTCGACGGTAGATTCCTGGGCCGTCAAGAGATGTTTTATCGATGGCCAGGCCATCGAGAGAAGCCGTTTCTCTCGACCGGGCTGGCCCGACTGTCATTTCTCGATGGCCGGCTTTCTAGAGAATATATTCTCGACGGTTTGGTGTCCTTTCTCGATAGTTTTAGCCGTCAAGAAATCGTGCGTTGCCTCTAGTGTATAGATGCATGCAGATTATTTTTTCTTCCTCAGGTGTTTCTCTGGATTCCTTCATCTTGGCATATCTCCTATCTACATGTCATCTTTTAATATGATTATAATTTAAAATCATTGTAAATGCTTTATGAGAGCCCTAGGTTGATACATTATCTGCCCCCGACCTTTTTGGCTTTGACAATTGTTGTTTCTCCTTTATTATTGAGCTAGCTAGACTGGCAATAACCTTTTTCTCAAGCATCTGAGAACCTTAAATTTTGTCTTAGTCCACTCATGTCGTTGGCAAATCTCCCGCACTGTCCTGTATGGCTATACACCGTGTTCACATTGATCCTACGTGCACATCACCAAATCAACCAAATTATGTATGGTCCTTGCACAAAATTAGGCTAATTTGGCGCAAGAGTATGCTCGCTCGGCGTACCTGAGTCTAGGATGACCACTTATTTCTGGCCATTCCATGAAACCCCGGTCGACGAAAGTCAGCAGCTGGTCGGTAGGGAGGTTCATCGGATCTAGCTACTCGCACTAATAGAGAACTCACCTTTATACCGATTGGGATTTGGGAACTGGCTTTAGTACCAGTTTTTGAACCGGTACAGGCCATCACTGGTTCCCTCACCTGGTACCCACAACGTCATGACTCTAGCCTCACCCTTCTAACCAACCCACCCACCATCACGTACTGATATAGATAGAATATGCATTCCTTTTGAACTTTTCTGAAATGAGGTATTAGTAACCGGTACTAATGAGAGGGCATCAGTTACCATGTGCCTTCGGTACTGGTTCATATCACGAACCGAGACTAATGCGAGGGCATCAGTACCGATTCATGGTTCCAACCGGTACTAAAAGCCCACTACTGCCTTGTAGCCAATGAACCGGTATTGATGCCACTATCAGTACCGGTTCCAATCCAACCGGTACTGATGGGCCGGTATGAAAGGTCAGTTTTCTAGTAGTGTCGATCGATGTCCGTTCACATCACCTCCAATGGGATTTTTATATAGAGACTAATGTGGAGATAAATTCTAATTTGATTAAAAGCTATATATATTTAATATCCAAACATATCTACAACATTATAATATGGGATTACTATAATTGATGTTATAGATTTCTCTTTTTCTCTGATTAATGAGGGAATTTCTAGCTCTCAAACAACACTGACATATTTGAACACATTATAATGGATAGTGTATATTTTCTCTAATTAATATGGAAATTTCTAGCCTTTTGGAAGATTTACTATCTATTGAACTAAAAACATATTTAAGATCTACAATGTTATAATATAGACCCACTGTAATTAGTGGATCTATTTTCTCTTTTTTACCAATTAATTAGAGTGTCCCAAGCAATGCACAAGAGCAATAAAAACGGGAAGGAAATTCTTTAAAAAAAACATATTTAAGCACTGCACAGGAGCAATAATCTAGACCCGCTACAACGAATTGATCATTTTTTCTCTCTTTTTTCTCCAATTAATTAGAATGTCCTTGAGAATCGAATTTTCTAATTTAATTATAGTGGGGTTTAAAGAATCTTCTAATTTAATCAAACTATTTCTAATCTTATTATATTATAAATCTTTTATCTACGAACAGACCTACACCGGTATAATTTTGTTCTATTATAATCAACAGTCTTAAAAAAGGCCCTGCCTTTTGGCTCGTTCTTGAGACCTGCTCCAAGAACGCGATGCGAGAGAGATGGCACACGCTGAGAAGGTCGCCGGTGATGGCTGCTCCTGTGGCGAAGGGCAGGTGGAGGTGGAGGTCGGGGTGTAGGTAGATGGTAAGGGGGTCATAGAGTGCCGGATATGCCAGGAGGGGGGGGAGGAGGACGCCATGGACTCCCTCTGCGCTTGCACTGGCACACTCAAGGTGACCTCTGTCTGTCTCTGGCTAGAAGTTTCTTTCCTCGCATGTTGAGGAGTCAAGTTGAGGCAGAGTGCAGTGGTTGGTAAAATCGAAGTGGAAATTTGATGATTATTTCGTCAACTTATTCAAGGAGATGTCAAGGTGTTCTTCCTTAGTTCCATCCATCTGTTATCCTCCCCTTCCGTCTACTGCAGTTCGTGTTTTACTCCAAATCCTATTTCCCATTTTTTTGCTAGATTATTTTGCAGTCTTATCTATAGAGGTCATCTCTAATTCTCTGTTAGGCTCTAGACTGTTATATATTAATTAAGAGCAGCAGAAGTTCTATTAAGTGATTGTCAAGTGAATTTTTTTTATCACAACTATGGTAGCAAACGTGTTACAGTGTTTCATCTGTTGCTTTGGCGCTCCCCCTTGCAAGTTAGCTGAATCTGTAAAATTATATGGTCTGTCAGTTTGCTTTGTCAAGAACAGTGTCTTTGCAATTGAATGGATTCTCACATTCTGTCCCTTTTTGGTGATGGTTCATACTTCATACTATTTTTTGCAGATATGAACAAACATTCAGATTTCAATAGCTAGTCCATGCTTATCCAAATATTCCATCCTCTTTCTGTTGTCAAGTAATTGCTTGTTTTTCTTTCACGTTGTTTTACACGTGAGTTGGGATTGTGTGCTGAAGAAAATGTTAATGGTATGTTGATCAACTGGCCTTGGTTGGATGCAGTTTGCCCACTGGAAATGCATATAGAGATGGTGCAACAAGAAGGGGAACATTACATGTGAAATTTGCAACCAGGTGGGTTTCTGTTATTTCTGTTACAAGACTATAGCAATGACGCATTACATTTCCATTTTTAGGCTATGGCATGCTACTTACACCTACTTGACGTTGGTAGATGTACACCTCTTCGGAAAAAGTTATCTTAAAACAAGTAGTTAATATTAGGTTGTGGCGAATAGTCAAATAGACATCACATAATCAAAGATTTGCCTTTGCCTAAATACTCAAGTCTATATCTGTTTCTAATCTTTAATTGATTTATTTTTATATATCGGTACAGATTTGCAATCACCTAATATTAATTACTTTGTTTCAAGGTCCATAAACTTTTATAAAATTGGTGCACTAATGCAAACCCCTCGGTTCATCAGCAATCCAATTTCAGGCCAACTGCATTTGGGGGAATAAAAATATTATTACTGAACCTTTTTTTTCTGTATTCTGCTCTTGCCAATGGATCCTTTGATATTTGATTATTGTGGCTTTTGTGCAGGTTTACTCCCCAAACTATGTCGCTCCTTCAACCAAATGCTGTTCAGATGAAATAGACATGGATCTTAGGTACTTGCTGCTACGATCCTTCATCCTTTGATGAAATTGTGGAAATCGGCTATATTATTCTGTGAATTGAAGAATGTGATACATTTCAGTCTGCAATTAAAGCAGCACCACTGTTTTCCCCTCAATTTGTCCATAGCAATGCAGAAGTCTATACTCTGGTTTCTGTATGTCCCTTTTTTAGCAAAGTTTCTACATATCTTTTGAATTTTCTAAAGCATATTTGTGAAGTGCTGATTATTTGTTTATAACCAGGCAAAGCTGGGTTGGACGAATTGATCCCCATGATTCCCATTTTCTGGCGATTGCTATTGCAGAGCAGCAATTGCTGCAACCTGAATTTGAGGATTGTGTATCCTGAAAATCAAGTGGTGTCACATGTTGCCGAACTATTACTTTAATTGTATGTTAAAGAAATCTTTTCTTAGTAAACCTACATTACTAGCGTCTTTGTATCTTTGTAGTGATACGATGATTTATGAAATGCTTGCAATTTTCCTGTTCATATGTGGTGGCTGTGAGTCAAATAGGCTTAAACTAGTACGTGCATCCGTGCAGCGCAGTGTTTAGCGTGGTGTAGGATGTGTCCACCAATGCGATTGCCAAAAGAAAGAAAATAGACTTAAACCAGGAGTATGTATCAAACACATGAACTATTAGGTTCTAGGCCAACCACCCCAACACATGAACCACGAGCAAGTTTTTTTTTATAGAGCAACTAGGAAAGTCTCAAATGCAAGGATCATCACGTCGCAGGTCAAGGACCTCATCCAAACATACCTGCAAAAGCACCAAAGGTAGTATTAACCATTCACCTAAAATCTTCCTCATTTTTAGATCTGGAGCCAACCTACTAATCAAACACCTACTGACAGCTCCAGCTCCATAGTGGATCTGCTCCACAGTAGAGTTGTAGAGCAGAGTTGAAAAATTAGAGCTGGAGCCTTACCAAACACATCGTTAATAGCACGGTAGCATCAATGTTCTGGGCCACACGCTCTCTAGCTCTTCGCGTCCTGGTACACACCGCTCGACGAGGAGCTCCTCCCACCGTCGGGCTGTGTCGCCGGCGCACCCTACAACTTCGTCAATGCCCATCGGCGCGCACATCCTTGTCTCTTATAACTTTGTATGGCTGATTCTCGATGCATGAATGGTTGAGAAAGTAACAACCTCTTCATTTAAGAGACGATACATGTTCTTCTTATCTCTAATATATCTCTACTATAAAAAAGTATATTGTGATGTTGAGTGGTGACGGTGAGTCGTGAGTGATGGGCTTATCTCATATTTTGTGTTTCCCCCCTTATGCTTCCTGGTTTTGCACTCAAGCATGGTTTTTAACCATTTTGATCCTTAAGGTTTTCTTATTTCCTTTGCATGCCCCCAACCCCATCGAGATTGACATCGCTAGCAATGGTGGTGAAAAGCTCTAGCTCTTACAGCACAGCCGATGGCGCTTGACTAGGATAGGAGGACATCAGGACAGGGAGTGGGTGATATATTGCTAGGACAAAGAGGTCCTCAAGGGGGTGTGACATCGGCGCTCGGTGGGGTGGCACCTCCTCCAAGGTGGAACCCAAGAGGGATGGCTGAGAAGGAAGGGGCTTGACATTGGTGACCTGGAGGAGGGAGAGAGGAGTAGGGGTGTGGCCACCAGCTGTATGTAGTATGGGGGAAGGAGAAGGTCGTCTACATGGCAAATGACGGCGTTAATGAGGGAGGTTGTGAGAGCAGAAGGGGGAGGGGTGGCGATTTTATCTAGGAAGAGGGAGAGACATAGGAAAGGATTAGACTTAGGTCTTTGGTTGGGCCTTCCAAGTGGGCTATACAGGCTTTTTAGATCAATGGGCTCAAACTTGATAGAAAATAGACTAGATGAGTTTTTTTTTAAATAATACATGTCTACAAATTTATTATTCTTTCTATAATTATGTATCCATCCTTGAATTAATCTTATATAAAATTAACGATTAAAATTGCCTATATTTGATCCCTCGACTCTGGGCATTGACGTGATTTGGTCTCTAAACTATAATATCATGTAAAAGTGGTCCATCAGTTGTGAAGACCATTCATGAATGGTCATTTGACTGTGTCAACGGTGGTTTTAACCGCTCAAAGGTAGTTTAATCAAGGTGTTACACATATTTTTTACATAAAATATTTCACAAAATCCAAACTATACTGTATATTTGAGTTACTCAAGATTATCTAATCTCAGCGAAACTTAAACCATTATTATGAATTTTACACAAGTGCTTACCATTTTCTCCTATTTTTACTATTAAAAATGCTAGAGAAGTTTAAAATTGATAAATTGTTGTCAAATAGTTTTACGAGCTTGTATAATTATTAGGAACTCCTATACACAATTTATTTTGGATTTCATGATTTTTTTTATGTAAATATATATGTAACGCTTCAGTCAAACCACCTTTGACCAATCAAAACTCTAATGACTTGGCCAAAGGGCCATTGCTGAACCATTTTCAAAACCGAGGGACCAAATTTACCTAGTTGTAGTTTAGGGACTAAAAGAACAATGACCATAGTTTAGAGACTAAAATACTTTTTCCTATTCAAAAAACATCATTAGAAAATTACATTGCATGCATAACTAAGACGACATTTAATTAGAATTTGTATAATATTTTACTTAAATCTGTTGTAGCGCATGTTCAATTGGATGGTTCTAAGAAAAAAAATTTACCTTTGCCCCTAAAACATATCGGTTTGTCTACATACTCCTTGCCCTTCAAGTCTGGATATTACCCCCACCAACTATGTAAAAGGGGCTATTGACTCAGACAACTTTATAGGCAATTTTGACAAAAAGTCTAATTTAGCTCCTAGACCATAGTGATTTAGTGGTTTATCTGCTTATCTCTTTTGCCCTTTCACTAACAAAGGTAAGTCACCTAGGTGTTTGTTCGTGTCTCTTTATGTTCTACGCCCATTAATTTATATCTAATCCGCAAGCTTAAATATGACTATGGCCCTGTATAGCATGGATGCGGTTGAACGGTTGAGTTGGAGTGTTAGGTTTTAAGAAGGTGGAATGTTTTTTTGGACTAGAAGTGTTTTTTTAGACATACAATACTAGAAAATATATCTTTGTCCATGGCGAAACCATCCACCCTAAGGTATGGACCGTCCACACTAATTAGAGTCGACAGTCGGCCATCTAGCCTACTTTATCAATCCTGACTCCTTTTTTGACGGTAGTGCTATCACGCTAATAGGGTCAACGGCCACAAGAGTGACCATCGACCATAAGCAGCAGCCCACCGGCTGTTAGAGGTCATGACAACTTAGGGTGGACAGCCAAGCCATCGACGCTGACTATTTTGCATGAAAAAAACTCAAGAGATTTTAGCTATGCATATAGCTGCCACGATTTCGGAGGAATCAAATAAAGCAAATACAATGGTCATTGTATTATGATTGTCTCTTTGCAATTGCAATGGAGTAAATGAATTGGTCGCTGTACAACAAGACAACTATCAATATGAACAGAAGAACAATGTACACATCATCTAAATGGAAGGAGGAGAATGTGCAAGTGTCACTCATTTCATCGTCTCAAGAATGGCGACATTAAGAGGCAAGACGAGGCAGGCAACCAGATTTGTAGCTGCTCACTGCCGCCTGGAAGGCAGGGCCGCTCACCACCCTTCCTGGCCATTCATCGGTCTCGGTCACTCGCCGCTAGCCCCTCCTCGCTTATCACTATTGCCCAAGCCGTTCGCCCTAAAGTATTATCGCTTCGGGCTCGACAGCGTTATCCATATTGTTGACACTAATATACACGGTGTTAAAGTACCGGCAGGATGATAGTTATGGTCGACGGCGATTTCTGAGCCGTCCATCCTAAGAACATCCACACAAATTACTCTATCTCTATTTTTTTTCTCTTATACTCTATTTTCTCTCTCAATCCCTCTAAAATTACTTCACACTTTACACTACACTCTAAAAGATTCCTTCACTCCACCAGAAACTCTATCCTCGCCACATCAGCGCTACAGTGCATATAGCGCTACTGCTGTGGATGCTCTAAGTGATAATTGATGGTTGTTTTCTGGTCATCGACTCTAGTTCTAGCCTGGACAAAGATATATTTTCTTGTAGTGATATAAATACTATTTTCATGAATATTTAAAAAAACATGTGTTTTATAAGTGCAAACTACCAAGTAGGTAGGCAGGATAGTACAGTGGTTTTATTATGTAGCTATATCCATGTATTGTCATCTTGCGTGTTGATTCTCTTGTGATCAAAATGGTGGTTACAAGTATAGATCGATCGATGGATGACCGTGATGCACACGACACAATATACAGGTGAATGGCATGAATGCATGAATGCATCGTGCAATCAAATTAACTCTTGTACGTACATGCTTGCAAATCACAGCACACATAAGAAAATCAAGTTGCAAGAAGGAACAGGAAGCGGCGGTACGTGTACGTACGTACGGTGGGATGTGCATGGGGAACAGGGAAGTATGGGGAAGCCACGTACGGACGCGCGTAAAAGACATGGCATTCATTCACCCCTGCTGAATGGGTGATTTCTTTCCGCTTCAAAGTTTTTAAAATATATCACTTGATTTGTTAAATGACATGTTGGTCTTGTGTTCCTATGTTATTGATATATGCAATGACATATTTCGAAATGGCACACTTTGTAGTAATATATATCTATTTTTTTTTTATGGATAGACAACGTGATATAATGATTGGGGAATGGTATTCCCTGTAAACTCATAGAGCAACGCTGCAGAGGATATATTTTTCCATGGCTGGGACTAGGAGTGCACCTACGAGCTGTATGGCTTTGATGTGCAATATGAGACAACTAACTAAACAAGGATTAACTCTTCGATCGAACGGTCATGGAAGACACATACAGGGCGTTGTAGATATGTACAGTCCAATTGCTTTCAGCGTGAATCTCTGTACGTCTGTACTTCCACCGTTCTCAAATGCTTGCCATTTTTACTACGGCCATATCTAGACAACGATTGTTTAACTAGGCTAGTTGAGTTCGTGATTTGCTACGAATTAAAAAAAAAAATCAAATGATGTTTTGTCACATTGGGATCAATATGTTTGGCTCATGTACTTAACTATGCTCACATATTCAATTGTGTCACGTCTATATATTCTCAACTTCCACTATTTTTATTGCTCAAAATTCGGCTACTTTTTCATGCTAGACTGTGTCACGCCTATACACCATCGGATCCGACTGTTTTTTCATAAGTATCATTGAAATCTTCCTATAATACAAACATAGTAAAATCAAAAAGCAAATCAAAGCAATAGAAAACATTCTTACTAATTGAAAGTTTCAAAATACAATGCACTACAATAAGATAGCAACGTACATAAATAGAAAGCATCCTCATGATGTATGGACCGTTGGACAAAGAAATGATGGTTAGGATTGGTAGCAAGTCTCATAACTTATCATTCACCGTAGGACACTTTTTGAGTGAAGTACACATATAACAAAGAGATATATGATAGGGGGAAATGGTAAATTTTATATTGGGGTTAGTGAAATACCAAGTTTTTTTAATAAGGGGAAGTATATTAATACTTGCATCCTATACAATCCAAAATTACATAAAGGTCCCTAAAAAAATAAGATTACAAGCACAAGACTCCTAGGACCTAAATGCAAAGACAACAACTTTCTCCTCCTTCCCCGCGCTGAACACCGGCGAACAGAGGGGAAAACCTAACCAGTGGCCTCGTCGGAACCTACTCCTGGGCTTCACAGAGAAACCTAGCTAGCTTAATTCGCTTCCCGCACGAAGCACAGTGGCCCAACAAGAAACTTGGCCGTCGCATGTGAGGCCACCTGCCGCTCGGAACTCAGATCCTGAAGGCGAACAGGATGCAAGTTCTTCCCCGGTCCTTTGGCCGGAGAGGACGCATGAGCTAGCCGCCTAGCCCCACCGTCAGAGAAGAAGCCGGAGAGGATACCCGAGCTAACCCTACCGTCGGAGAAGAAGCCGGAGAGGACGCATGCACTAGCCCCATCACCAAATTGAGAAGGATCCGGAGAGGACGCCCGAGACAACCTCATCGATCTCGCCAGCACCGGAGCTAGCTGCTAGCCCCATCCGCTGGAGAAGAAACTAGTGAAGATTATTTAAAGCTAACCCTAGGAGAGAAAGATCACACACTCTAGCTAGCAGCTAGCTTAAAGTGTACTTCCTCCGTTTGGAAAATAAGACATATAGTTTTAATAATCTTATGTAGAAATATAAAACATGTATACTATCTTAATGAGGTGTTTCCTCATATATCCCTATTTATTCTCTTCAACCATCTATATGTAATTATTTATTAGTATACACAAAGTATTCTCTCATCTTTTCAAGACAATCATATAGGGTATATAAATCACTTTGTTTCACTACTTTCTCAAATTCATCGTCATCTTAATTCTTGTGTCAAAGCAAAACACGTCTTATATTTATGAGCAAATTTATGAGCGGAGGGATCGAGTATTTGTCCTGCACCCTTCTCAGTGGAATAAGTCATGCATCCGGTGGTTGATAGGTGTGCTCAAACAAATCTTCACAATTCTGACAGTCGTTCCAGTTGTTGCTTTTCCGCCACCACTACGTACAAGGTTGTTAGCATTAGTCCAGACACCCCAGTTACGTGCTAAGGACATGCACAGTCATATAGATAAATTGTTGTATATAGTGATCCCAATGTAATGTATAGTCGATGGAATGAGTTGTCATTTTGCATGTCTATATAGGCTACTAATCACATGTAATCATGCTACAGTCAACTAAAACATAAGAGACGTTTTAAATATATGTACTTCCTTTGTTTCTTTTACGTCATCTCATATCCTACGTAGCAATCCTTAGAACATGTACAATAGTCCACACCACCAATAAACCTTACCATGTAGGATGTGAGATATCGTGGAGGAGAGAGAATGGAGCATAGAGAATTAATTTATCTCTTATATTGTAGTTTTAATTTTTGTAGGAACTAAAATTTTTGGTATTTCAAGCAGGCACTTAAGAATTATTAGCCTCTAATATTAGTAGTTTAGTGCACTAGCGCTTGGTCCCTACAATCCTTAGGGATTCTTTGATTTAAAAGAATTGGAAAAGAAAATTGTAGATTGAGAAATGTAATAAAAAAAATCTACTTCAGGTGTTACAACACCTCAATAGGATTGCTCCAAAGGAATTTTGCAGTATAGGATTTTTTCCTCTAAATTTTGGAGGATTTCAAGCAAGGTCTAACCTCCTTTTGCAATCCTTTGAAAATTCTCAATATTCCTATATTGTTCTTATGGTACAGTGAATAATTTTTGTGAATTTAAATTCTACGGGTTTAACATGTGTAGTTTTTTTCCTTATTCTTGTGTCAAAGAGCTGACGAAGCTCTCAAGGACGAAAACAGTACGTGGGTATATATCCCATTGAAATAGAGTTTCGACTTGCGAGTTAGCCACATCCTCCTGAGAATTATGGCTAACATTAGAAACATTTTATTCTCATATAAGCCAGAAAATATTCTCTTTATATAGCAAATAAGATTTCAGTGTGGGCGCCCTTACATGCTTGCAGTTGTAGCCCTTTTATTGTATTTGCGTGGACGACATATAGGTTTTTTTTTAAAAAAAATAAAACTTTCATTAGATCAATGATAGATCAAAGTCTTACAACCACATGAAAAATCATTACAGCGCAACTTCATAGATAAACCTAGCACCTCCTACTAGAAGCATAATGAAGAAGCATCATGCATTTTCCTCGCTCAGATCGAGAAAATCTCTTTGTGAGCTCTAGCAGCATTAGCCCTATTCTTTAATTTCCAGATAAAAATCAAGCAATGGATTATAATATGAAACTTTGAGGGCTTGATAGACTGTTTCGAAATACCGAAAAATTTGGTTCCACATGGTTTTGGACAAGGTGCACCATGGGAGGATCATGGTAAGGGGGCATCGTTGGGGGATCATGGCATAGGGGCTCTGTACAAGGAGCAAAGTTGAGGGGGTTTGCTATAGGAGGATCACGATTGAGCGGCACTGTCGTTGGAGGAGTAAGCCCGAGGGACGCTGCTGTTCTATCCGCTGGACCGCAGTGCTCTGTATTGAACGAGGAGGATGCCGCCGTTCCATTTGCAGGGCCGCGGTGCTCCGTATTGGACGAGGAGGACGTCGTCATTCCATCTACCAAGGGTGCCATGGCCATGGCACGAGCATGAGCTAGGGCAAGGACAGATGGCATGGAAGGTGTAGTGTCTGCGGGCACCATTGATGGCCACGGCCTAGGGGTACGTTGGGAGAAGAAGCTTGCACCATTCCACGTCGGGAGGAGATGAGCCCTGCCTAGGGGACAGCGGCGGCGGAGGAGCAGGGCGAGGTGGCGGCGTCGTCCCAAATTCAACCTCTGGATCGAGAATAGCAGGTTGTGAGCGGGTGCATGCGGCAGAACGATCCCTGATAGATTGCTACGGATGAGCAAGTCGGGGGTGTGAGGAGGAAGTTTAGGGGGGTTTTGTGCATAATGTCGTTAAGTGGATTAGTGGAATCCCACCAGTTTACATCCAGCCACCCGAGAGGAATCCAACGGCCTAGGTCGCGAGTTTGCAGGTTTTTACAAAAAGAAAGGTTTGCACCAAATCCACCACCTTAGCTAGATGTAAGCACCCTTTGTCTCCTGTGTCCCTTTATGTATATATTCTTCTCTAGGACACATTGATGTGAGACCTTAGGGTATCTATGGTTCATGACCCTTGGTTGCACTACCAAATATTGATCATGCCATTATGATTTGGCACCTATTTCGTTTTTTTGCCAAAGTTTGGCTCATCCATAAAAAATTGGCTGGACTTTGAATCCTAATGCGGCACTTGGGCGAGTGGGAGCGAGGAAATCCCACGCATGTGTGTTGGCTCACCAATGTGGCACACACTTGTACAAGGAAATGTGTAGCCACCACTGACTCGACTGAGTCTGTGGGCGACCAATTTCCAATACTTTTATATTGAAAAATTAATCACCCTAAAGTTACAAAACCTCAGAATTGATATAGTAATAACTTTATTACAATACCAAAACAAAGTAATTTACAGTTATATTTCTCCTATATTACAGCTTGTTTGAGTGTACAAGAAAACTTAATATTCTTGACCGAAGAGATCCATTTCTTCTTGAGAAAATTCAATATCTGCAGCATAAGTAGGATCTGTTCATTTAAATGAACAGTTCCCAAGTAATGGGTAAGTATAAAAATTTTATACCAGCAGGTTTCTTTAAGAAAATAATAATATTATATGTTGACATTATTCAAGGAATAGTTAAGGCTTTATGGTGATCATGCAAATTTTAGATTTTTAAAAGTCTTATTTATTTCTAAAACAATTTTTCATAGTAATACAAATTCTATCAACTTTCTCCATCCTTATTCATTTACAATTCAGACAATATTTTCCATAGAATAAATTCATGGATTTTGATAAATAAGAGAGGCATCACCCATTTGACACAACTTCTTATACCCGAAGTAAGGTCCATCGATGAATTGGTTATTAGCTCTGCAGAACCTACCCAGCTTTACCCATATAGTGGCCTACTACATGGATGGGAGCAAAATTTGTGTCATTCTTATTTATTAAGCCCAAGTTTTTATAGAAGCAAATGATATCTAGATATTCTCATACCACAGATCGAGCAAATATCTAGTGTCCTTGAGTGTCAATCAAACTCTTTGATTCCTCTAACCCAAGACGACAAAACACTGTTTCCGAATTTGCTTCTATAGTTTATAGAGTAACGATTTCCAGGGAGTTCACACTCTCTCCACCTGGTGTTATTGAGCTGGTACTTCCTTGTACCGGCGGGCCCAAATAACAAAACACTGTTTCCGAATTACTCTATATAAATACAATCAATCTTCCAGTTCTGACTTTTCCATCACAAATAAGTTATCCAAAGTAACTTATTTGTATGCAGATAATCCTTCATCTTATCATGAGATAATCAAATTTTAATATTTTGCCTATACTAGGTTTTATCGAGGTTGATTATTTTTAGGTGGCTTTTTAAGGTATTGGGGTTTGGATAAAATTGTATTTGGAATGTATAAATAAATAGCTAGAAAATATATGCAATAAATAATAAGTAAAAGAAATGTAGGTATATTAAATTGCATCAAGGATAAGAAAACCTGCCTTCTTCGGTTGTCGGTTCAAGATCAAAAGATTCTTCCAGAAAATCCGACTCAGAAGTTTCAAGTAGTCCTAAATCATTTTCTATAAAAGCAAAAACATAACAAAGATTTAAAGGATATAAATTTAAGTAAAATATGCATATGATTTTTGAATAGATAGAAAAATGATGATTTTATGTTTTAAAATTATTTTCTTTATAAAATGGGATATTAAGAAAATTTTGACAGAGTTTGGAAATTCCTCAGGATAGCAAGAAAATTTGTTATTTAAATTTTGGTTTTATATAAAAAATGGATCAATTGAGCTCTAGAGATCGAGATTAGACAACATTTCTCATGTTGGAGTTAGAGATAGAGCCAATTGAGAATAAAAGGAATTTTTCAAAAGTTATTCTTTTACCACTTTAAATAACTCATAGGAAAAAGGGTTTTTGAAATTTTATTAATTATTTTATTATATAAATGTTAAATTTAATAATTTAAATAAATTATTCATATTATTTTATATTTTTGGAAATTTTGGCAGAATTTTTGGAGCTATTTTAATATTTTAAATAAATTTTGAAAACCTTTCTCTAATAAAGAAAAGAAAAGAAATAATGAACAAGAATGGGCTTTGAATTGAGCCGAGATGGGCTTTGGCCCACTGCTCGGGTGACTGACAGTGGGCCCATTGTGATGAGACATGAAGGAAGCTCGTCAGGCGGCATTGCTTGTGGTGGGAGAGAAGGCGGCCGTGATCGGGGAGGGTAGAGAGTCGCGGGCTACCTCTAGGTGAGCTTGGTTGGGGTTGAGGTGGACGGAGTATGGCCGACGACGAGGTATGGCGGTGAAGCTACAGACTCGGCGGGTGCTTCCTAAGCAAGGTATGGAGGTAGAAGAGTGGCGGAGGAGGTGTCTTGAGTCACAACGAGGTGGGGATGGCTTTTATAGGCTCGGGGTGGCTTGGCGCCACGGAATCACAAAGACGGCGGCGGCGGCGTGGCGGCGTGTCGGCGAAAGCAACATTGCTATGACGGCCGGATGAAGTCGGCGACGTGGAGTATGAGGTTCGTGGCGTCGGGAGAGTCCGGAGAGGTCGAAAAAGGCGTGGCGAGCTCCAACGGCGATGCGTCGTTTTCGTGAAAACCGCGGCGATGACGGCGGTGGCCGGAGTTGGAGACAGCGGTCCGTGTACGAGGGCGGGAAGGTGGCGTGGGCGTGTCTTGGCCATCGGATCAATTCGAGTGGCTAGGATTAAATCCTTGAAGTGGTATGGCTATCGGCCATTAGATCAAGATGATTTGATCGTGGCCGTCGTGGTCACTTATGGTGTTGGTAGGCGATTCGGGCGAAACAGAACAGGCCTTAGGCCCAAGTAGCGCCCGGCCGAGAAGGAAAGCGTATTCCCAAAAGGAAAGCGTAATTTTGATTTTTCGAAAAGGAATGGTGTTTAGAATTTTGTAGAAAATTATAGGAAAATCAGAAAAATATGAAACAAATTTCTAAATTCTTATAAAAATAAAGGAATTTAATTATGCATTAATATTGGTTATTTATGTAATAAATATTTTTGAAAAATAATGGATGTAACTTTCTTTTAATAATAAATAGGTATTAATTTTGGAAATTTATCAAGAATTAGGAAAAATTAAAAGGAGTTTTAAATATGACTTTTGCGGAAAAATTTTTATGCAAAAATGGGAAAAATTTTGGTTATGTTACAGAGTCGACTGAGTTGTGCAAGTATGTGGCACAATGGTAGGCCTTCTGCTCACATAAGAGTTGTGGTGTGTTTGGTTCTCTTGCTCGAGCTTGCCTAGCAAGGATAGGCGTTTGGTAGTTACAAAGATCCTTTCTTTGTTAGGCAAACTCACCCTACCTAGCAAGGAAATCATTGCCCGCCTGGACGAGCCAAATTGGATTTCTTTCACAAGCAAGGTTCTACTTGAGCAAAGAGGAGCGTTGGGGAAGGTGCCTGCTACTGGTGTGGGCGGCATGGAAGTGCTACCGCCAACCTTCATGCGTCGATCCTCCTCTTGTTGTCGTCGATTTTGCCTCGCCGATGTTGATTTGCTCCCTGTTCATCGTCGATTTGGCCTTGCTGGTGTTGATTTGCTCCCCCTTTGTCGTCTATTTGGACTCCCTTTGTCGTTGATTTGGCCTCACCGGTGTTGATTTGCTCCCCCTTTGTTGTTGATTTGGACTCCCTTTGTCGTCGATTTGGTCTCGCTGGCGTTGATTTGGTCCCCTTCATCTCATGGGTGCCACACCAGGAGGTGCCCCGATGGGATGACACGCCGTGCAAGGAGGGGTTGCGTGGGAAGGGAAATCACTTTGGCCAATGAGGTGCCTAATGGTGGGGTGGCGGCCCCACCGATGAGGAAGCACGAGAGGATAAGGAAAGATAGGAGAGGCCATGGAGTCAGGGATAACCAAACACCTCTAGTTTTCTTGCTCTGCCCTAACCTTACCTGGCCAGGCGAGCTGGGCAAGGCAAAGCGAGCCAAGTGAAGATACCAAGCACACCGTGATCTCCGGTTCAAGCCCCTTAGGCTTACAAAGTTTTGAATTTTGATTTGAAAAATAATCATAAATAAATTTACTAAAATTTTCTATTTGAAGTTAGAAAGTTTCAAATTTTTTATTTGAAAAAACTTTCTTCTTTTTAAATCCAAATCCCTATTTTATCCAAGGTCCAAATTGCACAAAACATAATTCTAAATTCATCTAAAATCATAATCTACATTTATGTAAATTTTCATTGGTAAAATACTTATACCCAAATTGGCAATAAAACAAACAATGCCAACATATTTTACCAAAGCTAGGCTACTTCATTTTACAACAAACCAAACAATAGCCATTCCGATTTTGCCAAACTTTGGCCATGTATTATTTCAGTCCAAATACGGCAATGTTGCCAATGATTTGGTCATTTGCTAAATTGGCCATAACCAAAACATTAGCAAAGCTACTCAGGTCAGAACCAAATACACCCTTAGAGCATCCATAGCAGGATCTCTATATTCGAATCTTTATATCCCTTAATACTACCTTCTCTAAAAAGATTGCATCGCTATATTTTAATTAGACCTGATCATGGGCAGCCCGGCCCGATGACCCGACCTAGACCCGGGCCGATTTTTTCGGGCCGGGCCGAAAACCAAGCTCGTCGGGCCGAGCCCGGGCCTGCAGAAAAATAAAAAACCGTGCAAAACCGAGCTTTTGGGCTTCGAGCTTTTGGCCGGGCTTTTGGGCTTCGGGCCGGGCCCGGTTCATCAAAAAAATTTCTGGCCAGGACAGGCTTGGACTTGGATCAAAGTGACAGGGCTTTTCCAAGCCCGGCCTGAAGCCCGGCCCGGCCCGAGGCATGATCAGGGCTAATTTTGACCATCTCCTGCAGCATCTCTAAAATCCACTCTCTATCTTCTTCCTCCTATATTTTATTCAGAACTCATAACCAAATCCCAATCGTCATATTCGTATATGGGAACATATTTTTACAGTATGCAGTGCACCCTAACATAAAAACTTGTAATGCATTTAATTATATTATTAAAGAGTTGCTAGTACGGCGTATAAACGTGTATACTCCGTACATGTAGTCATTAGTACTTCCATACGAGAATTGCAATTTCCATGCCATGCAGCTAGCTATGGCATGCATTGTAAGCTTGGGCCAATAGGGTTGGCTTCCCGTAGAAGCTGCATGTACCGAAGCTTGCAACGAAAGCTTCACACCCTATAAAAGGAGTTGCTTGCAGCAATGGAGTTTCTCCCCTCCTCTTTCCCCCTTCATAGTACCTTCCTGCAGGTAGTATGGCGAGGAGGCAAAGTTTGAGAGAGGTGTTTCGGGAGTGCTCAATCTGCGGAGGTGGTGTATGTCGCAATGCTATCACAGGCCATGATAGAGGAAGAGGAGTCAAGCTCGAGGAGCCAGGGTGGTTCTATTCCTAGATGGCAGCACATTGACCAGAACAGGGCCAAAGGTCATCTGAGGCTATACAACGACTACTTCGCCGAGGACCCTGTGTATGACTCAACCATATTTTGTTGCTAGTCTGCACTTTCATCTATATTTCCTTTTTAATTTCAACTTTGGTAGTCTACTTGTTTGTTTATAACATTGTGGAGCACAGGTTTCGTATGAGCGTGCCCTTTTTCTTTGTATTTTGAATGCATTTGAAGTGCACGAAGATTACTTTAAGCAGAAGAGGAATAATGCTAGAACTCTCAATGTGTCAGCACTATAGAAGGCCACGACGGCATCCCGTATGATTGCTTATGGCATGGCTACATATGCTCTCAATGAGTACGTTTGCATTGCCGAACCTACTATATTATCGACCACCAAGCTGTTTGCAAGGGCTATTATCAAGATATTCGGTGATGAGTACTTGCGTGAACTATACGAACAGGACAATGCCCACCTTCTTGATGTTGCCGAACAGTATGGGTTCCCAAGCATGCTCAGAAACATTAACTACATGCATTGGGAGTAGAAGAACACTCCGGCAGCATGGCATGGGTCATACAGTGGGAATAGACCTGATCATGCGCCGGGTCGGGTCAGGCCTGACAATTTTTTTGATACACCGGCTGTGGAAAACATGGGCCCTGGGTGTCCGAGGATATACTACAAGACGTACTGCCTCCTTGGGCCGAGTCAATTGGGCCTTCCAGAAGGTAGGCTTGGAAGGCGGCGCGGCTGAAGATAATCTACAAGGAAACGAATTCGTTTCCTATTCGCGGTACCTGGATATAGGCGTAGCCAGATCGATTATATCTATATCTTCCAAACACAGACCAGGGTTTCTATCTGTAACCCGACTCCCTATACTATATAAAGGGGGTACGGGGCCCCTAGTTGATCATCCAATCTCTCATCTTGTAATCATCATCAGAATCCACCCCAATACAATCCACGAGCACAGGAGTAGGGTATTACCTCGCCCCGAGGGCCCGAACCTGTATAATTTCGGCTCCCTGTGCTACCATCGTAGTTGTGATCTCTCGCATCGCCCCATAAAATACATTGCCGACGCAAATCGTCGACAGTTGGCGCGCCAGGTAGGGGCTAGCGTCACGATCAACTACATCAACCTCGATGGCTTCCATTGGCGGATTCGTCTTCACCTACGCTCCCGGCCAAGGCTTCATCTTCGGAGATCTCGGCTTCATTGCCGGTGACTTTGGAGAGTTTCGGCTGTGTGAGCCGAACTTTGTTCGGTCCACACATTATCGAGTGAGATGGTACGCGACTCCGGCCGAGCCTCGCCACTTTGGGATCTCTTCCCTGGATTCTGATCTGGAGGAGATCCGATCTGATCATGACGATCTCGACTGGCCTACCGCGGGGCTTCCCTTCGGTTTTGGTCGGGATCTACCACTTCTCTCCTTACCAGCACCTTGTGCTAACGAAGGATCGAGCCGCGATCTGATTCCTGGCCTGGATCGTTCTCAAATCCAGTCAGGGGTCACGATCCCTCTGTCATGGTTCGCCTCATTTGGATTTGGAAACTCGGCTGCTGTTTTTCATTGGTTAACGTGCCGGCTTTTTTAGTCAGGGACAAGGGGCAGAACACGGCACGTGCACACCAGGACGAGCGTTCTGAGCCAAAGCTCAGGGACAACTCCTACCCGGTTATTTCCCCGAGTGGTTATGCCATTTGGTCTGGTCAATTCGGCTGAAAGATTCCAGCAGATTCATTCTGCAGAAACTCAGTCGGATCCTCTTTTGACCAGAGATCCTGCACTAGAGGTGGGAGTTATAATCACTCCCATCGACGAGCCAACGAATCGGGATCAGTTGAGCCTTTCCTTCTCGGAATCCGAGTCGGAAGAGAGCGTCAATGGGATCCCCGACTTCCGCGGAGTCTCGTCTTTGAACGGCCAAGCCTCGGTTGCCCGGCGCTGGGGAGGCCGAGCCGAACCAAACCGCGAAGGCGGAGAAGACCTGCGTGACCAACTACGTGGTCGTGCATGGGAAGTCCAGGAGGAACTGCTTCAAATCCGTATGGGAGATCACTTGGTCTTCCGTACACCACAGCAGAACATCCTTGCCTGCAAGACCCTCCTTGACAATGTTGGTCCTTTACTTGGAGAGAACAACCCCGCAACACCAATCATGGAACAAATCAAAGCCATGGTGACGACAGCGGCTGTTCAAGGCACTCGGGATCAACCGGCCAACTCGGCCAGAAACCAGACTGCTACAAGTAGTACCCGGCACAGTCGGCACACGCGGAGTCGCGGGCACAACGCCCGCCGGAGTGCAAGCCGCGACCTTCGCCTCGACATCGAAGCCCGGCGCAGGGAGCGAGACGAAGATCGGCACCGTACTCCACCACGTCGAAATCTTCCCGACGATCTCCTTTCCCTACGGATGGGCTGATTGATGGGATCAAGGCATTCACCCCCCGATTCCGTCAGGTAAACTGGCCTGAAGGGTTCAACCCTAAAGGCATTGCGAAATTTGATGAAGAACGGGACCCCGAGGCTTGGTTGCAGATTTATTCTCTGGAGATCAAGGCCGCGGGTGGAGGATACGACGTGATGGCAAACTATTTGCCCATTATGTTAACCCCTCTGGCTCAGAACTGGCTTGCAGGCCTTCCAGAGAATTCGATCGATTCCTGGGGAGAACTTTGCGACCAGTTAGTTGCCAATTTTCAGAGCAGTTACGAAAAGCCCGGAACCCAGTGGGACCTTTATTAGATTCATCAGAAAAAAAGATGAGTCGTTAAGGGATTTCATTCGGCGTTTTACCAAGAAGAAGAACACAATCCGGGAGATCTCAGAGGCGGTCGTCGTAGCAGCCTTCCAAAAAGGAGTTCGCGACCCCGACCTAATCAAGAGGATGTCCCTGAAGCCTCCGACCACCGTCAAGGAGATGTTCGCCTTGGCGGATCGATATGCTACCGCCTTGGATGCCCTAGCCGAGTGTCAAGAGGATCACCCAAGCAGGCATGAAGGCAAGAAGGACAAGCCCGAGTCATCCTCGAAGAAAGACAAGAAGCGCAAGGGTGAAGAGATGGTAGCGGCCGCGGAGCAGGGTCGGCTAAGGCCGCCTCGACCCGCCGACTACAATAAAGTCATGGAGGCGCCGTGTCCTTTCCATCCAAACGGAAAGCATGCGGCCAAGAATTGCAACATCTTAAAGAAGTTCGCTGAGGATCACAACAGCGAGACTCCGAGAGATGCCAAGCAAGATGACAAGCACAACCCTCCCGAGGGCGACGCTTACCAAGAAACTGAGCGAGAGCTCAACTACATATTCGGGGGATCAGATGCATATGAGTCCAAGCGTAAGCAAAAGCTTACCGATAGGGAAATCAATGCAGCTATCCCGGTGACCCCGGGGTATCTCCAATGGTCTGAAATTCCGATCGTATTTGATCGCTCAGATCACCCAGATCACGTCCCGTGCCCAGGAAAATATCCACTCATCCTGGATCCTGTGGTGCGGGGCGTCCGACTGCGCAAAGTCCTGGTTGATGGCGGGAGTGGATTGAATATCCTTTTCGTTAAAACTCTGGGCGAGATGCAGATCCCAAAGACGACGCTCCAGCAAACGGAAGCGTCGTTTCATGGTATAATTTCGGGAACCTCATCGGTGCCAATCGGGAAAATCACCCTCCCTGTCACCTTTGGGACTCGGGATAATTACCGGACGGAAAACCTCGGTTTTGAGGTGGCTGATTTCGAGACTGCATATCATGCGATCTTGGGAAGGCCGGGTCTGGCCAAATTCATGGCCGTCCCGCACTACACCTACCTGGTTATGAAGATGCCAGGTCCGCGGGGCGTAATCACGATCCGAGGAGACGTCAAGTTCTCCCGTCACCTCGATAGGAAAAACTGCAACTTCGCTCAATCCATGGAGGTGGCGGCTGAGTTGGACAAGATCCGACAGGCAGCCACTACCCTTCACGACGAGGGCAACCTGCCAAACAAGAAACCGTCCAAATCGAGCATCAAACCTGACGAGGATGTCAAACCTATTTTGCTCGACCCGTCTGACTCAACCAGAACGGCTCTGATTGGGACAGGGCTCGACCCAAAATTGGAGGACACGCTTGTAACTTTCCTCCAAGAGAACCGGGGCATCTTCGCCTGGAAACCATCTGATATGCCGGGCGTCCCGAGGGAAGTGATCGAGCACTCCTTAAAAGTACGACGACAAAGCGGCCGGTTAATAACAACTCGCCGATTTGCGCAAGATCGGAAGGAGGCCATTAAGGTGGAGATCACCAAGCTTTTAGCCGCTGGCTTTATAAGGGAGGTACTCCACCCCGACTGGCTAGCAAATCCGGTACTTGTGCAGAAGAAGAATGGAACTTGGCGCATGTGTGTCGACTATACCGACTTAAATAAAGCGTGCCCCAAGGACCCATTTGGACTCCCTCGCATTAACCAGGTGGTTGATTCCACTGCCGGTTGCGAGCTCCTGAGCTTCCTGGATGCATACTCAGGCTATCACCAGATTAGCTTAAAGGAAGAAGACTGTATCAAGACTTCGTTCATCACCCCGTTTGGGGCCTTCTGCTATGTCACGATGCCCTTCGGACTGAAGAACGCCGGCACAACGTACCAGCGCTGCATTTAGCGATGCTTCCACAACCAGCTTGGGCGCAACGTGGAGGCATACGTTGATGACGTCGTCGTCAAATCTCGGGTGACCTCTGACTTGGTCACTGACCTATCAGAGATATTCGAAAGCTTGTCGGCATACCACATGAAGTTGAACCCGGAGAAATGTGTCTTCGGGGTTCCTTCGGGGAAGCTTCTCGGATTCGTGGTATCTCACCGTGGAATCGAGGCTAACCCGGAGAAGATCAAGGCCATCATGGAGATGGCACCCCCAACATGCATAAGGGATGTCCAGCGTCTCAGCGGGTGCATGGTTGCACTCGGTCGGTTCATCTCACGACTTGGTGAGCGCGGATCGGCCTTTTTCAAGCTGTTGAAGAAGCAGCACGACAAGTTCGTCTGGACACCTGAAGCACAGAAGGCCTTTGAGGATCTCAAGTCGTTCCTCACCTCGCCACCTGTTTTGGCATCCCCTCTGCCACAAGAACCACTTCTACTATACATAGCGCCTACCACTCATGTAGTGAGTCTTTGCGGGTAGTAGAACGGGGAAGAAGAAGGACGCGCATACAAGGCTCAACATGGGTTTACTTCATCATCAAGTATTGGGCGAGACCAAGGTGCGTTATCCACAGTCTGAAGCTCTCAGATGCGGTCTTGATCGCCTCTCGGAAGTCAAGCACTACTTTCAAGAACATCAATTTCGGTGGTTACCTCCTTCCCTATTGGAGAAATTCTCCATAACCGGGAAGCCACTGGGAGGATTGCAAAATGGTCGGTGGAACTCGGGGCTTTCGAGCTCTCGTTCAAGCCACGCAGCGCCATTAAGTCACAAACACTCGCTGATTTCATCGCCGAGTGGACGGAGATGCAGACTCCCCTTGCCGCCGAAGAAGTCGAGTACTGTAACATGTACTTCGACGGATCTCTCCGGCGGCAGGGCACGGGGGCTGGCATCGTTCTTATATCACCTGGAGACGAGCGACTCAAGTACGTCCTCCAGATCCACTTTCCAGCCTCAAACAACGCAGCCGAGTACGAGGCGCTCATCCACGGTCTTCGTATTGCCGTATCGCTCGGTATCCGACGATTGGTGGCTCGCGGAGACTCCCAGCTTGTGGTGAGCCAAGTGCAGAAGGACTGGTCCTGTGTCAACGATAACATGACCGCCTATTGTCAGGAGGTCAGGAAGTTGGAGGATAAGTTCGACGGGTTGAAGCTCATACATGTCCTGCGGCGAGATAGTGAGGCGACGGATGAACTTGCAAACATGGGCTCTAGTCGGGCGCCAGTTCCGGCTGGGATCTTCGTCCAGGAGCTCCACGCCCCCTCCATCACTCCGCAGGAGCAACTACCCTAACCTGTCGAGCAGCAATCCGAGGTAGAGGTGCTCGCCCTCGACTTGGATTGGACGAAGCCTTACCTGGAGTACCTACAAGAAGAAAAGCTTCCCGATGACCGGGGGGTTGCCGAGCAAATCCAACGACAGTGTCGCAACTATGTGGTGCATGAAGGAATCTTGTACCGACGAAGCGTATCCGGCATACTTCAAAAGTGCATACCCGAGTCTGATGGACGCACCCTGTTGCATGAAATCCACTCGGGCATGTGCGGTCATCACGCTGCTTCCGCTACATTGGTAGGAAAAGCCTTCCGACAAGGGTTCTATTGGCCAACCGCGGTCTCTGACTCAAAAGAGATCGTTCGCAAATGCGAGGGATGTCAGTTCTTTGCCCGACAGATCCATGTGCCGGCACAAGAACTCCAGACGATCCCATCACCTGGCCGTTTGCAGTCTGGGGGCTCGACATTGTCGGACCTTTCAAGAAGGCTCCAGGTGGTTTTGAACACATCTTCGTTGCTATTGACAAGTTCACCAAATGGATTGAAGCCAAGCCTGTGACCAAGATTACGGGGGCTAAAGCCACCGAGTTCTTCTAGGAGATCATCGGCCGGTTTGGTGTACCATCTCGGATCATTACGGACAACGGCTCTCAGTTCAAGAGTGACGAGTTTTAAAGTTGGTGCGAAGATGTGGGCATAAAGATTTGCTTTGCTTCAGTGGCGCACCCACGAAGCAATGGGCAGGTCAAACGCGCGAATGGCATGCTTCTACGAGGTGTCAGGGCGCGCATCTTCGATCGGCTCAAACCCTATGCGGCAAAATGGATGAAAGAATTGCCTACCGTACTCTGGGGGCTTCGAACAAGTCCCAGTCGAGCTACGGGGCAGTCACCCTTTTTCCTCGTATATGGGTCTGAGGCGGTCCTTCCAACGGAGCTGCAATTCGGATCGCCCCGAGTCCAGAGGTCCAACGAAAACGAGTCAGAAGCCAGTCGGATTGACGACCTTGACCGACTGGAAGAAGCTCGGGACGTTGCCACGATTCGGTCAGCTAAGTACCTCTAGGGCCTACGCCGTTATCACGATCGCAATGTGCGAGATCGTACTTTCTCGGTTGGAAATTTGATCCTTCGAGTTAATCAATCTAGTGGCCACAAGCTTTCTCCACAATGGGAGGGACCGTACATCGTCGATTCTATGACACGCCTGGGGCTTACCGATTAAGGCGAGAAGATGGCGCTCTCCTGGACAACTCATGGAATATTGAGCAATTGCGTCGGTTCTATACCTGACGGCTATTGTAAACCATGGTCACAAATAAATAAAGATAAGTTTTCGCTCACATTGTCTTTTATGCTTGCACAATTCAGTTTCTGACTTGCTACATATTTGTGCTTCAATTAAAGTAGTAAGTCGGGGGCTACACCTAATTAGGTGCGCAATCGCGCACCTAATCTCCTATATAAGTTTGACTTGCTCCCTAATCAGATCCTGATTAGCTAGTAAGTCGGGGGCTACACCTAATTAGGTGCGCATCCGTACACCCTTTCTCTTTTATTGAGTCTGACTCACTCATTGGTCGGGTTCCGACTAATGATATAAGTTGAGGGGTCTTACCTAATTAGGGGAAGTCCCCACCACTGCATTTGTTCCTAAAAACTTAATTGACTTTTTTGGTTCGAGCTAACAATGAACCCAAGCGATAGTCATCCTGAGTAATGAAACTCCTGCTTTCTAGCTACATTCATGCTTCCGGGTCGCGTTATCGGAGATAGAGCTCCGTGCCAACTCCTAATGCTAAGGAACTTGATGCGCTGGACAGAGTGCTTAGTGAAAGGGACCTAGCTCGCCTGGGTGAAGCGTACTACTCGGGTCGTAAAAAATCGATTAACTTGCATTAATACATAGTAAAATAAAAGAGAGAGAAATAGTAGCATTGCACGTTCAGAATAAACAACTTTATTTCTTAATGGCTCATGAGCCGCTTCTGAGATGTGGCGCAGCGAGGCTGTGCTCGATGGTCGATCCGTCACCTTGGCGAGGCCCGGGGCGGCGTCGAGTAGAGCCTCGGCGATGGTGGCGTCGCGGGCGCGGGAGCGGACCAGAGCTTCCACGATCACGTCGGTCATCTCGGCAAGGGCCGGGATGACCTCCACCAGGACCGCAACGGAGGCGACGTCGCGGGCGCGGGCCTCGTTCTCGGCCATCTCGGCGAGCACGAGATCGAAGTCCGCCCAGAGCTCCGCCAACTCTTCATCGGCCATTGGGGCAGGAGGAGGTGGAGGAATCCAGGAAGAAACTTGGTGAGGAGCGGCTACTGCGCCGGCCGCCCTTTATAGCCGAGATCGAAGAAGTCGAACCGGTTTCGGGGAATAATGGCGTCGGGAAGTAGCCCCGATGAAAACAGTTCCTGGGATTTGACGTAAAAGTTTCTGGGAGCACGGCGCTGCATTCAAAGCGACGCTTGAGCTTCCAGCGAAGTGATGCCAGGATGACCCGTGGCAACAATAGATAAGCATGCGTTCGTCGAGGAACCGCGGGTGACGCTTCAGTTCCCGGCTGGGCGGGAAGGCAAAAAGCGTTGGTTTTGCTGTTGCAATGATCGGGCCCGGATTTAGGTTCCAGAAGGCACGCTCCTCGTGGGCCGTAAGTTTTACGTTGCCCACGTGCGAGTGTTGATTGGACCGAACCTAGTTGGAAAAAGAAAAAGGGGCGCGCCCCTGGATGGGCCGTATGCTAGTTATCGATTTTTTGATGGCTGGGTGCTTCCCGGATAATTAATCAGCTTTTGATGTGCCCCTTGGGGACGGTAGTCGGTTCGGCTTTTTAGCCGGGCCGCGCATCGGAAGTTCTTTACAATTGTCCTGGTAGCACATCTCCGGATTGTTTGTCAACAGGACAAGCACCAGTTGGGCAAAATTAATCCAGCTCTTGGCGTACCTCTTGGGGTCAATGGCTGGTTCGATTTTATAATCGGATTAGGCGTCAAAGAGTTACCTCTTCAGTTGGGTCTCAGTGGCACATCTCCGGATCGTTTGTCGTCAAGACAAACACCACTAGGAGGACCTTAACTTGGAGGCGGGCGTATTCCTCTGGGGATCACTAGCTTGAATCTGCATTAGTCGGATCAAGGTGCCTGAACACCCTACACAAGTTGTGGCATGTCCCATGTCGGACCGAATGTTGAGCTCTGCAAGTCAGGTTTGAATGCCATAAGTTGTAACAGGGAGGATAACACTGGGTGGCATTGCTTACTCAGTAGCATCCACTTTTTCTCTGGTATGCCTCTCCGTGGGGCCATTAGCCAGCATACCGACTCGTCGGGCTGGGTACCAGGCATGTTTAATGGCTTGGGAATTTTCTCGAGTTCTTTGCAACTGTATTGTTTGATCAGCAGGTTACTCGGCAAGCAGACTTCATCGACCAGGCGAAGAGTGACGTCACTCGGGTAACATCTGAAGGACTGCAAGCTGAACCCCGAATCAAGACAACCCAATCCCGAAGCACTCGGGGGCTACTGTGGAAAACATGGGCCCTGGGTGTCCGAGGATATACTACAAGACGTACCGCCTCCTTGGGTCAAGTCAATTGGGCCTTCCAGAAGGTAGGCTTGAAAGGCGGCGCGGCTGAAGATAACCTACAAGGAAACGAATTCATTTCCTATTCGCGGTACCTGGATATAGGTGTAGCCAGATCGGTTATATCTATATCTTCCAAACATAGACCAGGGTTTCTATCTGTAACCCGACCCCCTATACTATATAAAGGGGGTACGGGGCCCCTAGTTGATCATCCAATCTCTCATCTTGTAATCATCATCAGAATCCACCCCAATACAATCCACGAGCACAGGAGTAGGGTATTACCTCGCCCCGAGGGCCCGAATATGTATAATTTCGGCTCCCTGTGCTACCATCGTAGTTGTGATCTCTCGCATCGCCCTATAAAATACATTGCCGACGCAAATCGTCGACACCGGCCCTGGCCCAGCCCAAAAGCCTGAAACCCAGGCCAAAAGCCTAAAGCCCGACTTTGCATTGATTTTCTGTGTAGGCCTGAGCCAGCCCGAATTTTTCCCTGGGCTTGGTTTTCTGGCCTGAGTCCAGCTCGGCCCGGAAAAATCGGGCCGGGTCGAGCTACCCATGAACAGGCCTAAGTGGGAATGCCAATGGGCCTATGCTAATCCTCGAGGTCCCTGTGGACGATTTGCGTCAGCAATGTATTTTATGGGGCGGTGCGAAAGATCACAACTACGATGGTAGCACAGGGAGCCGAATTTATACAGGTTCGGGCCCTCGAGGTGAGGTAATGCCCTACTCCTGTGCTCGTGGATTGTATTATGGTGGATCTCAAGGACAATGAGATGTTGGACGACTAGATGATTGGATGAAGATGTAGATGTGAGAGATGTGTTCTAACTAGGGACCCCCGACCCCCTTTATATAGTGCAAGGGGTCGAGTTACAGATAGGTTCCCTAATCCGTATAAGGAAGATAAAGATATAACCGGGTTGATTACGTCTATCTCCATGTATTCGAGTAGGAAACGAGTTCGTTTCCTTGTAGATCAAGTCGGGCCGCGCCAGCCTCCAAGCCCGTCTTCTGGAAGATCCGTGTGACTCGGCCCAAAGAGGTGGTACATCCAATAATATATCTCTGGATACCCGAGGCCCATGTTGTCCATAGTCGCTACATCGCACGATCTTTGGATATGGCGTTCCTTCTTCGGAATGATGATATAAACGTCATGCAGCGGTCCTCTCTTCTTGGTAGGTTAGCTGAAGGAAAGGTGCCGAGGTGAGGTACGTCGTGAATGGCCATTCATACAACATAGGTTATTACCTTGCAAATGGAATATATTCGGAGTGGGCAACCTTCGTGAAGACCATCCTGGCTGCGCGGAGAAACAAAAGGAAGCTTTTCGCAAAAGCTCAAATAGGCACCTGGAAGGATGTCGAGCGAGCGTTCGGTGTCCTTCAATATCGGTTCCATATCGTTACAGGTCCAACCCGCTTTTGGGACCTAGATACACTCCACAATATCAGGACTGCATGCATTATCATGCATAACATGATAGTGGAATATGAGAGGGACATGGCATTAGTAGACTTCAACTACGAGGGGGTCGAAGCATTGGTGGCTCTGTCGCATGAACACGATCCGAATATCGGAAGGTACATTGCAATGTACCAGGGCATTCGGAGTCACCAACACACCGGTAGCTCCAAGACGATCTAGTGGAGCATATGTGGCAACTGCATGGCACGGAGTAGTCGCATTGTTTTCATATTTTCGTCCCATGATTATGTTGTGTCCTAGTATTTATGTTTGGCTTACAAGCATATGGTTATGTGTTGTCCTAGATTAACCGTTGTCCTACGTCCCATGTCATGTAACCCGCTTGTATCTATTTGCATAGTTTATTAAATAAAATGTTGTTGTCGTAGCAATTACTCTGAAATAGCATACCATCCAAAGAACATCGTATAAACATCTCACCATATTTAACAATACTTGTTTTGCAAGGCGACATACAACTGACAAATTAACTCAAATGGCCAAATGAACATAACTCATGCCGAGACATGCGAAATGAAGAACTAAATCGGTCATCAAGTTCGACACATTTGGAGGTTGGCATCAAAGGCTGAGACAAATGAAATGAAGAAGTAAATCGGTCATCAGGTTCGACACATATCAGAGTTGGCATCAATGGTTGTGCGATGACCTGAGCGATTTAGACGCTTTGCGAGGATTTCTCCTGCAGAAGGCTATAGTATTGTCTCTGGGATCAGGCATCCGACTCAAATCCATGCCCATGATTCTCTCCTCTTCCTCCCTTACCTTCCTCTCTTCCTTCCTTTAGAGAATTGCAATCTCCTCACGCTTCAGCATTAAGTTTTGTTCCTCGGTTTGAAGCAACGAGTTGAACATTGTTGCCCGTTGTGCCATGTCACTTTGAACATCGCCCCTTAACTCCGAAATCAGCTCGGTGTATTTGTTGGAGGCGGCTTGAGCATCAACTGTGCTATGGCTTCGAGCCTTCACCTTCTTCCTCCCAATAGGCCTCTCCAAGGGCGACTCTTCGTCATCTTCGACCACCTCATTAGACCCTAGCGGAGCACTTGAAGACCCTAGGGTAGAGGTTGCCGCCGACTTTTGCTTCTTACTATGTGTAGCTTTGTATGATGTCCATTTGGCCTCTTCTTTCAGCAACTCCCAACACCGGACCAATTGAAATTCCATTCGCTTCTTAGATTTGTACAGTGCAAGGGCATCGATCATCTGCAGGTTTTAGTAGTATCAAAACAAAGCGGGTCAAATGACAATAACATGAATAATGGCATATAGGGTATATGAATTTGCCATATCTCTGTCAGTCTTCCTACTACGATGTAGCCTTTTTACTTGATCGTGGCAACCAGAAAACTTGTTCACCTCTCGGTTGATAGTCCTCCACCTTTGCAGAAGGAACTTCTGTGACCTCTCAAACTAGAAGGTCTTGTGCGTATCAAAGTACTTACAAATCCTCTTCCAAGATACGACTCTTTGGTTTGGTCCATTCCAACAATGGGGTCCTGGCTGATATTGAGCCATGCAGAAACCAATGAGTCCGAACGGAACCTTACACACCTTGCCATGGCAACAAGTCCGAACAGCCTAAAAGATAGTCAGCATAATGTCCTTCCATTGCAATCCTGCTGAAAACCATGAACAAAGCACATTTTGTGAAACAAAGGTGTAGTTGTCATCGAAAAATGGCGCTCACATTCAGTTCCAAACAGCCAATCGAATGCATCGATCCGAAGGCACAAAACAGGGTTGATTTCTGATTAAATAAGCAACACATGTTGATAACACATTTACTTCGTGACAATACTTGGTTCACAAAACAGGAATTATATAAGTAGGTTCTAAACATAGGACTTGCTCACATTTAGTTCATCACACATTCATAATACATGACTATATTAATATATAACTTGCACACAAACAGCAAAATAGACTTCAACTACGACGACCACTATACAGTAAATCTAGATTATTAACCGACCCACCACATCCTAGGTGAAGTGTTATCGTTGTCGTAACTGAAGTTATCGTCATCGGTATTGTACCCATAGTAGTAAAAGTCATTACTCGTTCCATCATAGTCCATAGGAACACAATCATTCGGGCTGACAACACGCTCCGGACTACTGACCGATTGCTCAAGGCTTGCTTGTTGCCTATCACTGGCTGTATCGGCTAGGGTTGCCCTTCCTTATAATGCGACCTCCTCTAGTCATGTCGAAATTGCCTCAATTTGTAAAAGTGTACAATTGAAGGAGTTACTCCTTTCGCTACCTTATCCTATTTCCATGTTTTTGTCGCTCCATTCCCATATGGGTGGAGAACCCGTCGCTGTCTCGGCTATGCTACCTGTAGAGCAGCTGGGCTCCAAATTGACCTTCACAGCTTCATTCAGCGCAACAAAAGCCTCTTCAATCTATGCAATTGTTGACTCCAACAGATCGACAAGCTTCTTCTTCTCGTTACCCATCTACAAGCAACCAATTCCGATATTCAACGCGAAGATCACAACTGTCATGTCCTTTGCACATGGCAGTACGAATTAACCTGGTTCTAACAAATCGCCCCTTCGACAGATGTAACATAACCAAAATTTTTCCCATTTTTGCATAAAAATTTTTCCGCAAAAGTCATATTTAAAAACCCCTTTTAATTTTTCCTAATTTTTGATGAATTTCCAAATTCAATACCTATTTATTATTAAAAGAAAGTTACATCCATTATTTTTCAAAAATATTTATTACATAAATAACCAATATTAATGCATAATTAAATTCCCTTTATTTTTATAAGAATTTAGAAATTTATTTCATATTTTTCGATTTTCCTATAATTTTCTACAAAGTTCTAAACACCATTCCTTTTACGAAAAATCAAAATTACGCTTTCCTTTTGGGAATACGCTTCTCTTCTCGGAAGCGCTACTTGGGCCTAAGGTCCGTTCTGTTTCGCCCGAATCGGCCTACCAACACCATAAGTGGCCTGAACGCCACGATCAAATCATCTTGATCTAATGGCCGATAGCCATACCACTTCAAGGATTTAATCCTAGCCACTCGAATTGATCCGATGGCCAAGACACGCCCACGCCACCTTCCGGCCTCACCACGGACCGCTGTCTCCAACTCGCGGCTTGGCGTCCGCCGCGGTTTCGGCACGGAAAACGACGCCTGTCGCCGTTGGAGCTCGCCCGCCTTGCTGACCTCTCCGGACCTCCCGACGCCGCGAACCTCATCCTCCACGCCGCCGACTTCATCCGGCCGTCGCCATGCAATGAATTGCTTTCGCCGACACGCCGCGCCGCCGCCGCCGCCGTCTTTGTGATTCCGTGGCCGCTAAGCCACCCCGAGCCTATAAAAGCCATCCCACCTCGTTGTGACTCAAGACACCTCCTCCGCCACTCTTCTACCTCCATACCTCGGGAAGCACCCCCTCCGGAGTCGTAGCTTCACCGCCGCCATACCTCGTCGCCGGCCATACTCAGTCCACCTCAACCCCAACCAAGCTCACCTAGAGGTAGCCCGCGACTCTCTACCCTCCCGATCACGGCCGCCTTCTTCCTGGCCACTGCAGCAAGAACGCCGCCCGACGAGCTTCCTCCAGTCTCCTTGCACAATGGGGCCTACTGTCAGTGCCTGTGCACACCAGTAGGACAGCCAAGTCTTGGCCCAAGATAAGCCCATCATTGTTCATTTCATTTTTTTTTTTTTCCTTATTGAGAAAAGGTTTCAAAATTTATTTAAAATATTAAAATAGCTCCAAAAATTTCGCCAAAATTTCCAAAAATATAAAATAATATGAATAATTTATTTAAATTATTAAATTTAACATTTATATAATAAAATAATTAATAAAATTTCAAAAACCCTTTTTCCTATAAGTTATTTAAAGTAGTAAAAAGAATAACTTTTGAAAAATTCCTTTTATTCTCAATTGGCTCTATCTCTAACTCCAATATGAGAAATGTTGTCAATTCGATCTCTAGAGCTCAATTGATCCATTTTTTATATAAAACCAAAATTTAAATAACAAATTTTCTTGCTATCCTGAGGAATTTCCTAAACTCTATCAAAATTTTCTTAATATCCCATTTTATAAAGAAAATAATTTTAAAACATAAAATCATCATTTTTCTATCTATTCAAAAATCATATGCATATTTTACTTAAATTTATATCCTTTAAATCTTTGTTATGTTTTTGCTTTTATAGAAAAACGACTTAGACTTCTGAAACTTCGAGTTGGATTTTCCGAAGAATCTTTTGATTTTGAACCAACAACCGAAGAAGGCGTGTTTTCTTACCTCGATGCATTTTGATATACCTAAATTTCTTTTACTTACTATTTATTGCATATATTTTCTAGTTATTTATTTATACATTCCAAGTATGATTTTATCCAAACCTCAATACCTTAAAAAGCCACCCAAAAATGATCAACCTCGATAAAACCTAGTATAGACAAAAATATTAAAATTTAATTATCTCTTATTAAGATTGGGAATTGTTTGTACAAATAAGTTACTTTGGATAACTTATTTGTGGTGGAAAAGTTTGTAATTTGGAAGGTTGATTGTATTTATATAGAGTAATTTGGAAACAGTGTTTTGTTATTTGAGCCCGCAAGTACAAGGAAGTACCAGCTCAATAACACCAGTGGAGAGAGTGTGAACTCCTCGAAATCGTTACTCTATAAACTATAGAAGCAAATTCGAAGCAGTGTTTTGTCGTCTTGGGTTAGAGGAATCAAAGAGTTTGATTGACACTCAAGGACACTAGATATTTGCTCGATCGTGGTATGAGAATATCTAGATATCATTTGCTTCTATAAAAACTTGGGCTTAATAAATAAGAATGACACAAATTTTGCTCCCATCCATGTAGTAGGCCACTATATGGGTAAAGTGGGTAGGTTCTGCAGAGCTAATAACCAATTCATCGATGGACCTTACTTGGTATAAGAAGTTGTGTCAAATGGGTGATGCCTCTCTTATTTATCAAAATCCATGAATTTATTCTATGGAAAATATTGTCGAATTGTAAATGAATAAGGATGGAGAAAGTTGATAGAATTTGTATTACTATGAAAAATTGTTTTAGAAATAAATAAGACTTTTAAAAATCTAAAATTTGCATGATCACCATAAAGCCTTAACTATTCCTTGAATAATGTCAACATATAATATTATTATTTTCTTAAAGAAACCGCTTAGATATAAAATTTTTATACTTACCCATTACTTGGGAACTGTTCATTTAAATGAACAGATCCTACTTATCTTCAGCAGATATTGAATTTTCTCAAGAAGAAATGGATCTCTTTGGTCAAGAATATTAAGTTTTCTTGTACACTCAAACAAGTCAGTAATATAGGAGAAATATAATCAAATTACTTTGTTTTGGTATTGTAATAAAGTTATTACTATATCAATTCTGAGGTTTTGTAACTTTAGGGTGATTAATTTTTCAATATAAAAGTATTGGAAATTGGTCGCCCACAACAGACATGGCAGGTAGAAATTTCAAAAGGAGCAAGAATACTATGGCACGATTGGCACAGCTCCAGATCCAACAAAATTGATGGAATTGGTAGAGCACCCTATTCCTAATTCCAGAAATTCAAGGAACTGGAGCTGTGGGTACATTGAGAATGTTTAGGTGAGTCATCTTATTTACATTTTAAACTAAAAATATAAACTTAAATCACTTTATTTTAACCTACAAACTTCATATCTGAGGTGGAGTTAGGAGCTAAATCTGTGCCAAGCGGCGCCTATGTGTAGATCCACCCAATTCGATAAGAATTGACCTCAAATCCCCTAGACGGCATGCTCATTACACCCAAATCCCCCAAAATCCACCAACATCCACCCCAACGCGCAGCTATTATATCGATAGATCTACTAAGCCATGAGCACATACCAGTGATTGCTGGACTTCACCAAGACCGGAGACGACGATGACTACGCAGAGGGCACACCACCGACGAGATCCAACGACTTGCCTTTCGCCACCTCG
This sequence comes from Olyra latifolia, assembly GCA_036346145.1. Taxonomy (NCBI): domain Eukaryota; kingdom Viridiplantae; phylum Streptophyta; class Magnoliopsida; order Poales; family Poaceae; genus Olyra; species Olyra latifolia. The sequence continues at coordinate 15,569,432 of CM070530.1, forward strand.
GCTGATGGAGCCCTATAGACTGTTTCTTTGGGCGGTTGCGTTTGCGTTTGCTTATAAGCTAGAAACTTGTTATTTTTGTATAAGCCAAACGTTTTGACGTTTGGTAACCAATTTTTGTAGATCTTACTATTTCTTCTCAAAGTTCTCAAAAATATTTTTTTAATAATTTTTTAATCCTTCGAATGTCCTTATCGAGAAGTTACAAATTTCTAACATATAAGCAAACACAAACACAATCGCCTAAAGAAACAGTCTACTAGTTGAATCGGCACTTTTGGAACACACACCATTCTCAACCCGTTCCCGTCGGAGACTCCTACCCCTCTGGCTGTGTTTCATGACGAGGTCACCGAGTCTCCATGAGTGTGGGACCAAGCGGTGGTTACAATCGAAGATGAACGCGATAGCAATGTAGACCATCAAGACGGTCTCCAAATTTAGAGAACCTCTCTCCTATTTCTGTCCCTCCTATCCCTGTTCACCGATACGGACTCTGCTGGGTCGCGTCAATCGTCATGGCGGCTAACGCTGGCCGAGTCCGCATATCTGGCCTCACTGCAGTATTTTACGGACGCTGCTGGCCTTCTCTTACCGCCTCAGCCTTGCTGTCGCCTGCGAGGCTCCCGCACGACGAGACGACCACGAATCACGGCCTCAAGGGACGTATGGAAACAGCCGGAGTTGCCGAGAAAATCCAACGCCGAAAGATTGACTAAAATCGCCGACAACACATGCGACAGATGGATAACAAATCCAACATGAATCAGGAGCGGAGCAAGCAACCGGAATTCGTTAGCCAAAACAATCGAGCAAATTTCATTGCAGATATTACCAATTTTTGGGACGTACCAACCACCACCAGATATGCAGTCACCAAACCTTGATTGTACTGTTCATGGCTCGCCTTCCTCGGCCGGCGACGGCAGGGACCCAACCCAACCGAACCCAATGACGAACAAAATAATTGACGAATGGACCATCCCACACTAGACATCAAGCACCAGCGCCTACAAATCATCACGCACCACAGCGACCGACCAGATGAAGAAAAGAAAACGAGGAAATGAAAATGAGAGAGCGGCCGAGCCGAGAGGAAACCGAGGGAGGGGGAGCAAGAATACAAGGAGAACCAGCTCAGAACGATGGGAACTTGGAGCAGCGCTGCTGTAGGTACACGGCGCAGCCGTCCTTGGGCACGATGGTCGGCATGTACAGCGGCTCGTCGCAGCCCTCCGTCCGGTCGCGCCGGAAGTAGGCCACGGACACAAACAGCGCCATGAACAGCACCAGGTGGTTGAGCGCGTACCGTTGCCCGACGCACTGGTGCGGGCCGGCGCCGAAGGCGAGGAAGTTGCGCTTGTACACCACGTCCTCCCTTCGCGCCTCCGAGAAGAAGCGCTCCGGGTCGAACGCGTCCGGCTCCGGGAAGCCCTGGAACGACGACTCGTACACCGACGGGAACACGATGGCGCCCTTGGGGACCGTGTACCAATCCGTCAGCTGGAACGGCTCGCCGGCGATGTGCGGCACCATCGTCGCCGGGGGCCGGTGCCGGATGACCTCGCGTGCCACCGCCTGGGTGTATTTCATATCCGAGATCTTCTCCGCGGTGATGGGCTCGTCGGACTCTGGAGACCAGAGCGCGGCCACCTCGGCGCGCACGCGGGCGAGCACGTCTGGGTGGGAATCGAGGGCGGAGACGGCCCAGCAGAGGGAGGAGGTGGACGCGTCCTGCGCGGCGAAGAGGAAGTCAAACAGGAAGCCCCCGAGCTCCTCGTCGTCGACGTGTGCCGGCGGCGGCCGTCCCTCCGCCGCTGCCTCGTCGATCTCCCGCACCGTCTCCTGCATCCAGTAGTCCACCAGGCATTCCGGCTCGCCGCCGGCGCGCATGCGCTCCTTGCTCAGCCGCGCGCACTCCCCGAGCGTGCGCACCAGCCGCGCAACGCCCAGCCTCGCGCGCCGGAATGCGAACCCCGGCAGGTCCACGGGCAAGGCCATGATGCCGACATTGAAAAGGTTGTAGTCCCTCTCGAACCTCTCCCTCGCCTCCTTGGTGAGGTACGGCCCCGCGAACACTGTCTGCGAGGTCTCGAGGTTCATGTCGCGGCAGGGCACCCGTATCGGCATGGCCTTCCCTGCGGCGGCGCTCTGGTCGAGCCACCTCCGGAGGTGGGCGAGGATGACGCGCTGCTGGATTGCGGCGTAGGTTGAGAGCGCGCGCGGCGTGAAATTGGGTGCGATCCGGCGGCGCAGGTCCTTGTGGTCCTCGCCGAACATGTAGATGAGGTTGTGCTCCCCAAAGAGCTTCTTGCCGAATGGGTGACCGATGAGGTGGAAGGCGTCGGGGCGGACGTTGGCGAACACGCGCTGGGACAGCTCAGAGTCGCGGATGAAGACGATGAACCGGCCAACCAGGAAGTCGGCCGCGAGCCCGACGCCGGACTTCCTTGCCCGCGCCGCCTGCACGTCCCAGAATGCGGTCGGGTCGCGGATCATCTTGGCGACACTGCCGAGGAACGGCACGACGAGCGGCGGCCCGGGCAGGGGGCCCTTCTTGCGGTGGTACGACAGCTGTTCCACCAGAAGGTAGAACGCCACGGCCGCCACCACGAACGGCGCCGCCGCCCGCAGGTCCAAGAAACCGGCAGACAGAAACTCCACCATTGCCCCCACCTCGCAGCCGGGGAGCTCACGGCTCAAGCTCTCCTCCTCCTCCTCCTCCTCTCCCTAATCTGTACTGTACACTACAACCAGGACTAGCATCCGTATCGGTCTCGCAAAAACGGCATATTTATGCCATGTGTGAGGTGGGGGAGAAGGGAAGGTTGGAGTGGGAATCGGCAGTCAAAGGCTGCCTTGGAAAACGAAAGGGGCGGCCTTTTGGGGCTGGCTGCCTGGCTCTGGGCTCGGGCGGGCGGATTGGCTGATGGCTGCCGCGCGCGCGGTGGAAGAAACGAGGCGCTCGGCCGGGGCGGGGCAAGGAGGAGCCGCACGCCCGCACGGGGAGCGAGCGGAGCGTGGCCTTGTGCACAGTTGGAAAAATTAATCAAATAATCGACAAACAATTCGAATTTTATAAATTAAATAATATTATAATAAAATTGGACAAATATCAGTTGCAGCCCGGTGCTGCACGAAGGCCTCCACGCCGCAAAGCGGCAGCCACGGTGCCCACCACGCCATATTTGGGAAGCGAAGCTCAAAATGGAAGGGACAGCGGCATGCCATGATGTAGCTAGAGCTCGGCATAGAGGAGGCGTCAACGGCCATGGCAGAGACGGAGCTCAGCGTGGTGCCATCGAGCAGGGTAGAGCAGGCGACGACCCATCATGGTGTTGTGCAGATTGGTCATGACGCCGTTGAGCAAGGTGGAGGAGGAGGCGACGCGCCATGGCCGAGGAGAAATGAGGGGAGCGCGGCACTGCTCGGGGTGAAATAAAACTCAACGTGGCAGGGAGGAAAAAGTAAGATACATGTAGGTCTTAGTAGTTTATAATAGCATCAGGTTAATTATAGACTTTGCAGTAGCACATATGTGAAGTGCAAACTTTATAATGATACCAATCTAATTTAATTTTTTTTAAAAAAAGAATTATTTGCGTCTGCAAATTTTACCTATAAAGTTTACTGCATGTTAATGACGCCAATTTTCTTTTCTTTTTTCGTTCGTCGCTTATTTACATTGCCTAGTCAACTGAAAGGGAAAAAAAAATCCTTCTTTCAAGTGAAGCTAGTCGAGCATTCTTCTTCAAGCGAAATTACGGTCGAACGTTCTAGAGCGGCGGCTTGAACGACCAAAAGGTCAAAGCAGGGGGAAAAAAACACGGATTAAAACTCATCGATCTGAAGTCTCATTCCAAATTCCGAAGATCTGTTCAATTTTTGTTCCTCGAGATGCTTCACGGCGGGTCAAACCGTTTCTTTTACTTTTAAAACCGGCCGGCATACTCTTCTTATGATTGCGCTAGTATTACGTGATGCGAGTTGCGGAACTGATTTGCGCTTTCGCGATCGGAAGTGCTGCAATGAAGCAAGACATGCATGGATGTTAGACCGTCAGAAAGACAGGATCAGCTTCATATTGGCTATTTAAGTCATTGTGCTAGACCTATCCGTAATATTGGTCCTATTTTTTATCTTATTTTATTGTTTATTCATTATTTATCTTCTATTCATAGCATTATTTTACTATTCATCTCTGGCCATATTTTTTAATCCCTATATTTCTCTCTCTTACTTTATACTTTTAACTCTATTTCACTGTTTATAGCCTTATTTCTATAGTAATAGTACCACCATTAGAGAGATGTCCTAATATCTTGGGGAATACACATTTTCTTCTTATGCCCGAGGGATTGGTTCTATTTTGGGGCTATGCATGACATCTAGGCCTTACTTTGGTTAAGTTCTGTCACACTTAAAATCCAGTAGCTAGGGCCTGTTTGACATGTAACAAGTGTATGATACGCAAATCAGACGTATAAAAAAAGATGTGATATATTATAATGGTGACATCGATTCAAATCTCTCGCTATTCATGATTGTGTTAACTTTTGGAATCTATATATAAGAGAACATGAAACGTCCCCTTGTGCATTGACTGATCTCATCCATCATTGATTCTTCCACCTATTCGCTCTTTGTTGTATATCATGTTTGCTTACGTTATATTATGATGATGCCCCGCTTTAGGAGGAGCATCCCTAAATTGATCAAGGTTGTGATGCGAGTGCATGATATCAAGAACAATATTTGTACCCCCAACTGGATTGGGGTTGTGATACATGGCACTTGCGTGCATGATAGCAACAACAATGCAGTGGAGAGAGAGAGCCAAAATAACAGCAACGAAATAACAAATAGGAGAGAGAGATTTGGTGAAATTGACCGTAAATTTTCTTTAAGCACAATCTCAAAAGACAAGAGTACAAGGAACTGTCTCATTATTTATCACTCAGTATTCATGGTAAACTCACTTTTTAATAGCGGAGAAATGTGACCGAAAGTGGGAAGCGCACAGCCTCTTAATGACCGGAAGTGCATCCTCTGCCATAGGTGCACGGTATTCTGTTAGTGGAACGATAGAGTAATGTAGCAAAATACTGCAGAATCGGCAATGTAGGTCCTGTTTGGCAACAAAGTATTTTCATAGTTTCTAAACAAAACCATGGTTTTAGAAAATATCATGATTTCTAAAGCCATGAGGTGTTTGGTAACTCTGCAAAAAACGTTGTTTTGAAAATCATGATTTTGCCAAAACCATGGTATTTTGAAGTTTTGGAAACTCTACTTTGAGCTAAGTTTTGGCTCATTGCTATCACTATTCATAGAAAATAACTTTGTAACCAAACACTGTGTAGTTCCAAGAAATACCATGATTTTGTGGAAGTTGACAAAACCATAGTATTTTTGTATATAACACGTATAAACCATGGTATCTCAAAATCATAATTTTTTAAAACTTTGTTTTCAAACAGGACCGTAGTAAACTGTACTAGCAAACAGTATCTTTTATTGTGCAAAGTACTGTTTATCACTGTAACTGCAGAGAACGGGCAAGAGGATACAAATCGCTTGATGACCAACCGTAATCAGAAATTCACAATAGACAAGTCAGACGTGGGTTGCTGGCTTGCTACTGACAGGCTGACGCATGCAGCCTCTGAACGAAATCTGGGGCGCTCGGCTGCGGCGTGCGGGTTCGCGCGAGCAGGACAGAGCCACGGAGGACGAGACACCCGCCGGTGGGCGACGGCACGGCGTCCGGCCCCGCCTGCCGGCACGCACGAGAGCCACGCGCGCCCGCCAATACCATGCCGTTGGCGACTTCAAGGGAGCGGATTGTTTTTTTTTGGGCGGTTGCGTTTGCGTTTGTGTTTAAGGTAGAAATTTGTAGTTCCTCAATAAGGATATCCGAAGGATCAAAAAATTATAGAAAAAGTGGTTTTGAGAACTAGTTGAAGAAATAGTAAGATCTACAAAAATTGGTTACGAAACGTCAAAACGTTTGTCTTGTACGAAAATAACAAATTTCCAGCTTAAACGCAAACACAACCGCAACCGCCCAAAGAAACAGAGCCTAAACACAGGAGCACGCGGCCTCGCATGCACTGTGCGCGCAACGCGTCCAAGTTGCATGCAGCCGTGCAGCGGCAGCCAAGTAGTCTCAGATCGGCGAGTTGACTTTTTTTAAGGATACAAGCTCGGAGTCCAGACGCACGCGCCACACGCACTAGGCTATATTATTGTCATCTTAATTTATCTAACATATCTACTTATCTAGTTTATCGTCTAGCTTTAAAAGTTTTTTAAAGATAGTCTTAAGAGTCGGATCCACTTTGTTTAACTTGTGTTTTAGAGCTTTTAAACAAAATCTTCGAGATAGAATAAAAGATTCAAAAATCTAAATTATTTTTAAATGAAGATAAATAAATAGACAAATAAGTCCGATAAACTAAGGATAACTATATCGCACACACATCATATGCATAGGCATACATGTGTATCGCACTGACATACGCGCGTGTGTATTCATTCTCAGAGAATTAAATCCTAAGAGCATCTCCAGCAGTCACTTCAAATTTCTACTCTATAAAACTATTCCTTACTTTGTCCATCCTCTAAAATGTTAGAGTTAGAGAAAGACCTTTTAACCCCTGGCAACAGGGCAAGTGAGGGGCTATGCGAGTAATTTCAACTAAAATGTCTCTATTGTCCCTGCTTTGGCTTAGCCAGTGAGGGTAGCAGGGTTAGTTGAGGATGTACAATCCCTCCTATATAAAGGAGACATGAACCAATGCAAGAAAAAGACTTCTTTTTCTGGCAATTCTATTCCATTACAAGTGCGAGCACATCAAGAGAGAGGGAGAGAGAGTCTTCCATGTGAGCTGCTCCGGACGTGTGAGTTGCTTCGCTTGGACCTCACACACTGGGGGTAGCCCACTTTCCTGTTTGCGGGTTCGCAGCCCGCCAACAAGGACGGTGGTCACTAGTGGCCAGGCACGCAAAGGAGAGGTGGCTTGCAGGCCCGTTGAAGGCCTTGTGCGAGCTGGGTAGCCGCACAGGGCCTCCAAATTCGATGGGCCCCCAGTCCCAACGTCCAAACATCAGGTAGTACCATAGTAGTCCAGTCGGCACCCAGCAGCCGCTTCAAGAAGATTAATTATGAAGATATAATTGAAGATTTCATTTAAAAAATACTAGACGGATGATGCTTTTCAGTAGAACATGAGGTCAGTTTTTTAGCATTAATATTTGATAAATTTTTAAATATGTATGAAATAGCACATATTGAAGTTATATAATTGAGTAACAGTATGTCCTAGTTATATGAGAAATATATTTTTAAAAAACTTTTAGGGCCCCATTATGCATTTTGCACTGGGGACCCGAATTTCTGGAGACGGCCCTGGTGGCTTGGCCAGGCCAAAAAGGGAGAGCAAGAGGAGGAAGTAGAAGGAACCCCGATTGCTTTTCTTTTAAAAATCTAGGAACATTTTTATAAAAGAAAAATATCAGGAGGAGGAGCAAGTGCAGAGCATGAATCTTAGAGTATGATGTGGTGATCACGAACGTGCCTGCGTTCGTATGTACCAGCCGATTTGCATTTCCCTTTCTGGTTAGGTTGCTTTGCTACTCCAAACGTATGCTCTAAGCTAGCAGAAGATGATGTTCCCAAGCATGTTGCTGCTAGCTTAGTAAGTATCCACATTGAATGCACTCTCGCTAATATACAGGAGTACTCTAAAGTTGAATTAAGTGCTGAAATATCCAGCCTGTATCTGTATAATGCACGAAAGCGATGCAGCTGAAATCGTAATGCCTGGATGTGTTGTATTCATGGGTGGTTTGTTTTACAGTATATTAAACTCAATATGAGTCATTCGTTCTTCTCCATTCAAGATTTAGATCTTGGTAGTATAATATACGTAGGGACGAAATTATCGAAATAATAATTGATGTTTTGGTAGTATAATTTATAGAGAGATAAAAATGTAAGATTAATTATTTTTATCTATCATTTCCATTCATGGCAGTTTGGTACTATACCAATATCAATACACCTATGACCCTATATAAGCCTAGGGTTCTTATCACTTTAACTTAGCATAAAGAACACATGCCTCACAGGCTCACACCTTCCAACCTGGGGTCTCTCCTCCCCTACCCTCGCACGCCGGGTTAGCGCTCAGCAACCGCCGCCGCCACTTCTCCCCAACGCGGCGCACCTCTTCCACGCCACACGATGGGTCGGCCTCCAACGGCGCCGCTACACATCCTAGGATACGGCTAACAACGATCTCTACTATACCCCAACAACTGATTTTCTAATGCAATACGTAGATCTCCGGCCGGATCATTTCGGTGCCCAATTTGATCTCGTTGACATTACGGTGGTTGTTGTATTTTTATAAAGATCAATAGATCATATTACTAACCGACTCAAACATATTTCCTATTCTAACGGGAATCAACCTTCCCAAGAATTTTGTTAAAAACACCGGATATCCTTTGTATTGGACGGTCAGATCTAAAATATACTTACATTATATACTTGCTGGTTTCGGGGATGGAAACAGGGGTGTAGGCATGAGCCTTGGCACCCCCCATGATCTATATACAATACTATATACCATGTAAATGTTAGCTAAAAATTATTAAAAATGCATAGATTTGTAAGTGAAAATAGTTATAAAAATACTTAAACACATGGATTTGCATGTTAAACAGTAAAAAAATTCTAAATATGTTGAATACATATTGATTTGCAGCTTAACATCTGAAAAGTTGAAAATTTTTTAAATGTGCATGCATTTGCAATTCAAAGTAGTGAAATAGTTCTATTTGCATCTCTAGATACAAAGATGCTTTTTATTGGCCCTCTCAATGTAATTTTCTAGCTCTGTTCCTGGCTGGTTTAATGTACCGTAAAAGAGCTCTATTTTAGATACTTAAACACAAAACGAGAATCAATATGAGCCTATACAACAAGTATACGCATGATATACTAATCAGTCATTAATATGAGCTATACCATTCAAATCTGTGAGATTTAAAACTTAACGTCCTAGAACTGTCATGGATAGATATCTCCCTCGTACAAGCATGTGTGTACCTGTGACTGCCATGTGTTCCTGGTGGCTAGCTATTAGCAACCGGTAGATCAGATAACACCTGGATGAGCATGATTGTTGGGAGGCTTGATTTCGCTTTAGAACATGAGCATGTTGCTCTGTTCTCCAGTACATCCATGCATACAAAATTATAGAAACCATGGGACCATCTCGATCCTGCCAAAATGTTAATTGGGATAGAACTATTTGGGTAAGCTTTGAAAAAGGCATAATCTGACCCTGTACTCCTACAGCGATTCAGTGGCTAATTCTCGTTAATTTAGCGTCACACCAATCATGCAACGCGTAGCTCCAGTACCAGAAGATACGGGATCAAAAGGCTTATTACAATTGAATGCTACTAATACACGTGAGTACGTACCGCTCTGAACTCTGCTTATATTGACAGTCACATACATTTCCTCCAGCCCTCCAGGGGTACTACACAATGGTCGCGATTTGCACCAAATCTCCAGGCTGGGAACCTGGCTAGTTTCACGCAGTCGATTCGACCTGCATGATGAACTGCGCTGTCCAGATGCAAATCCAAGGCACACTTGTCTCCAATGGTGAGGCCATGATAAGATGGCCTCACATGCAGTGATCCAGAGCTTAGGCTCTGATGCTGCTGCTAAGAGCATTTCCAATGATGCTTAGTCAGCAAGTTATAAGGATATCAACTCAATATTTTTGTTTATGTGGAGAAGAGTTAAGGAGAAGAGAGATAAAAACTATCTACTAACTTATAGTCAGTTAACTGATTTCAAGATGCATGTTCTCTATTATATGTAGAGCCATAATAATTTTCTAGACTATGCTATAGCTAGTTTATTGAAGAGGTTGGCTATATGCTATCTATAGATGACATGTCCATTTCTTATAGCTAATGGTTGGCTATACCATTGGAGATGCTCAATCACTCAGCTGGATGCTACTTAACTAACTAGCCAGAGCCCTAAACCGCCATGGGGCACCGGGTTTTCAGCACCTGACGCTCCGCTGCCTCAGCCTCAACCAGCTCAAAGTAACATGTACTAGTAGCTAGCACCAGCCACTCCAGCAATGTGCACGCGAATTACCATAACGTGCGTGAGATTCGACACCATTGGTGGCCTCTGACAGGGCCCGTGAGGGGACTGCGGCTCTGCACGTGAGATGTGCCCAGATGGAGCAGATCGCCAGCTGAGTGAGTGAAGATAAATCCGAGCAATATGTGCAATGACATCATCTCTAGCAGGCTTTATATAACACTATTTATCTGATTTTTTAGAAATAGAGTACTGTTAGAGGGAAGGAATTTTAAAGTGTAGTGTAAAATGTGAAGAAATTTTACAGAATGGATAGAGTGTGTAGAAAATAGTGTTATAGAATAGAAATTTAAAGTGGCTACTGGAGATGCTCTGAGGCGTGAATGTTCTGCTAAGGTGCTAGACTTGACACTTGACAGAGGGTTCGTGTGCCAGGTAGCTTGTCGGTCAGATCCATCGAAATGGCATGGCATATTGGCTTGGATTGCTTGGGCTCGGCTCGGCGGCACCGGGAGGTCAAGGTGTAAGCGCAGAAGCCATAATGCAATGTCACACCACGATATTACTCTTTTTTTCTTTTGAAACAGCGATATTACTTCTGGGTTGTTGATTAAGAATCAGAGCGTCGGGTACTGTGAGGAAGATCACTGTAAAAGAGCTGTAGCATCTTTTTTTTTTTTTGGCTCTCCGACAGCGGCAGATTGACATGGGAATAGGAGCTACCTGTCCATGCATGCTGACCGACAGACCCAGCTAGGATGGTGGCGTGTAGCTACCGTTCAGCTATGGACGATCGCAAAAATATTCAGAATCCTCCTCTTGGCACATGCACGTACAATCCGTGCAAGTGCAACAGCCGGGCCGGTGATCCTAGAGCTTGGAGCTTTCACTCTACCTGCTTGTGTGGACTAGTGTTTATGCATGGAGCGTATGTGCTAGTCCGAATGGCGGGACCGTACAAAATGCTTCTCTGGATTTGATCTGATGCTGATTGTTGACTTGTTCCGGACTTCCGGGAAGATGTCTGAGGTGCTTTCAGACTTTCAATTAAATTAAGAAGAAAATACACGCATCCTCCGCCCCAAGACATAAATGATACCGAGATATCTAGATGGATCGGGACAGGGCAGGCCACTGGTGCTCTAGCCCGTACTAGACCTGAGGAGAGGAAGTTGAGTAGCTAACCGGTGGGGGAGGGAGCCACCATCACTGCTATGGGGGAGGAGGGAACCGCCGCTACTGCTATGGAGGAGAAGCTTGTCACCGTGAGAGGAGGAGGAGCCCGCCGACACCGTAGGGGACGAGGAGCTTACCACCATAGGGAGGAGGGAGCTCATCACCACCATGGGAAGAGGAGGGAGAGGCTCGCCACCACCGTGGAGGGCACAAGCACTCGGGGGGCCGCTAGGATCAGGGTGTCGTGGTGCCAGGCTGAGGAGGAGAGTAGTGATCACCGAGCCACTAGGGGGAGAACCAGAGACGATGGAGAGGAAGGGTGGTGGGGTGGCGGTAGGGTTGTATAGAGAGAGAGAGAGAGATGAAGAAAGGGGCAGCTAGGGCTTGAGGCTAGAGGAGTTGCAGCGAGCTAGAAGAGGTGACTAGGGTTTGTGGCTAGAGGAAGGAAACGGCTATAGGATTTAATCCTACAATGGAGAAGAGAGGTTGGGATGGGGCGGACCTAGGGGCTAACTTGGACCCGACCTAGCTAGAAGCAGGGACCTAACCTGAACTCTACTCGGCTGTCAAATCGGGTCGATTCCCAGTGGGTTGGGTTAGAACATAGATCTCTATCTACACCGTCTAGATGAAGATCCAACGGTTTGAATTGAGGTGGATGAGAGATTGCTAATTTATCTTGATGCTTTAATTTAGCATGCTTTCTCGTTTATACCATTCAGTTTTAATCCAATAGTAGATGCACCGTGTTGTTTCTTGCTGAGTTGCCCTGTTTGCTATGGCTTAAAGCTGAATTAAAATTTAATACCGCATATTTGTCTTTTCTATACAAAGCAAATATTTCGTCACTTATTAGCCATTTTTTTTTAAAAAAAATCCTAGTGGTTCTTATCAAAACTCTTATAACCAACTTTTAACATTTTTTGGGTCTCTGGAAGCTTCCTAAGCCCTAACCAAAACCGGTACTCTTTAGATTATAATATATATATATATATATATATATATATATATATATATATATATATATCTGGATTAAACCTATAGCAAACAAGGTCTATCCTACCTAACAAAGAGAAAAGTAAACTCGTTTAGAGAGACTAGCTGAGTGCCGTGCTTCACTACGAGGAAATCAAAATTCCACCATCGAGACTATGATAGAGCTAGCGGGTCATATGCTTTCGGCTTTCGCGCGGTGTGACGCATCGCGAGTGACCACATGAGTGTCTTCTCAGTATATGCTTGTTTCATATGATGGCATGGTTGATAATTTTAGTAGATAAAATGAATTTTTATTATGGATGTCATGTGGGTAATTTATGGATGAGATGGATTTGTTACAATATATGGCATAGTAGGTAATTTTAGAGAAGTAGATAAAATAAATTTGTTATAGTGATGGCATGGTAGATAATTTTAGTGGATAAGGTGGATTTGTTATAATGGATGACATGGTGAATAATTTTATGGATTTATTAATTAAAATAGATGATATGATGGGTAATTTCACTAAGTGTGACGCCAACCAATAGCTACCACCGGCGAGTGGCTTTTTAAGAGTAGAAATAGAGACGAGATAAAGCGGCTGCTTCCAAGTTCCGATTTGCAATGCCGGTTTACGGGGTTAGGTACAAAGGCTTGCAAACCATCCATCGGAACGGGCCCATCATACATTTTTAAGTCTAGTAGTTGGAATGTTGGATTGGAAGATTGAAACCCCCGACGGTTTGATTTGGGCTTCACAGATGGGAACGACATCGAAAGGTTTCATCTTGTTCACCGCCATACCGGCCTACTTTCGATCATCTGTGAGTTGGGTCATGACCTGGGCCTTTTACTTCTCTTTTCCTATCATTCCAAGGTGGCCAAATTTTTCCCAATGAAAACAGTTCAGCTGTGATATTATGCAGGCAAAATTGAGGTCTCGTTCTTATCGGACTTATCTGACTTATTTGTCTATTTACTTATCTTTATTTAAATTAAAAATTATTTAGTTTTTTTAATCTTTTTTCCATCTCAAAGCTTGTCTAAAAGCTCTAAAACACAACTTAAGCGAAGCGGATCCAACTCTTGAGACTACCTCGAAAAGCTCTCGAAGTTAAAAGATAAGTTAAATAGATATATAAGTCAGATAAGCTAAGGTGAGGGGAACAAAACCTAAGGGTGTCCTACAACAGAATTCCCCTAGTTATAAGCCTACATGAATATTCCCGTTTTACTAAAAACAAGCAATGTGTCTCATGCATTTGCGTGGCTAGATTTCTGTCAAACTTTAAGAGAACTTTATATACAAGATTAATACTTGTATTGATTATGAGAAGCTCTAAAAGAGTCAACCTCAATCTCACTGTGATTTTCTATTATTTTTATTTTAAATTACTTTTTTCTTTTTTATTATAGTGGATATGTGCACTTTTTATATTGTTTTTATTCTATTTTTTAATTTTTACTGTAGTTGATATGGACTCATTTTTAGGTGTTGTAGTAGTTAATACATACAAGTTTTCTATTATCTTTATTCCAAATTTTATTTCTCTTGTCCTGTAGCAGTTAATATAGACTCATTTTCTATTATTTTTATTCCGAATTTCTTTATTACAATTAATATGGGCTCCTGTTCCAGTTCTATAGTAGTCCACGTGTACTCTTTTTCCAAATTTTAATTGCTTTTATTTTATTATTATAGTCGATATGAACTCTTTATTTTAATCTAAGCCATTATAACTTGGATTCACAATGATTAATGGTGTAGATCTTTTCTTTTTTGATTAACATGAGAATTTATAGTATGTATGTATGTATGTATCTCTACTACTTAAAAGTGGCTTGTGGTGAATGACCCTTCGTCCTTGCATTACCTACACATATACCTAGCCCCACTATCTCCCTCGTCTATTCAAAATTTGAAATCACCGTCGGTGAAGAGGCAATATTTTGAAATCATTCTCAAAATGGGTATTTCGTTTTGATCCAATATTTTAAAAATATAATAAAAACCATGTAAGCCATGAAAATTGCCTAAAACAACAAGACAATATTTAATTGCTTGAAAAAACATAATACTTCATAACTAGCGAAATTACTAGGCAGTTGACATTGCATATGATAGAATCTAATAATTTTCGTAGCAACGCACGGGCATTCAGCTAGTGTGTATATATATGTATGTATAGGAAAGCAGTTCAAGGCTGCATGGAGTCTAGGCTACATGATCGAATACCCTATGTTGTATTTTTTAATTTGTGTTATTTGATGTGTACATCTTTACATACCTACTAAATAAAATATTTGAGATGTCAAACTCAAAAAAAAAAATTTAATTCATCTTCAATTCGAACTAGTTTAAACTAGTTTGAACTATATTTGTCTTAAATTTAAAAGTAGTTTAAATTGGAATTAAATTTTTTTCAGAGTTTGATATCTCAATATTTTTTAGTAGGTATATAAATATACAAATACTAAACATAATGAATCTCAAAGCGCATCTAGTGGTAATGGATCATGGAGCCTAGGCTTCATGGAGCCTTACGTAATTTCCCTATTCCCTATATATATCGTGTGTGTGTATGTATGTATGTATGTATGTATGTGTGTGTGTGTGTATATATGTATGTATATGTATGTAGAAACAATATTGTATTACTTAAGCTACATCAGAAACTTAGATCGACGTGGTTGGGCCACACATTTAATTCTGCTTATACATTATCTGTGTGGTACCTTAGCACACTCAATTCCCTCACATACCCCCTTAGAGCTAGGGGTGAAAACGGTAGGATCGGGTCGGATAATGGCTATACCATATCTGATCCCGTATAAATTTTTAGATTCAGATATGGATACGGAAACCTCGGATATGGATACAGGTGCGGGTAATATTGTAACATCCTCATTTTCAAAACCAAAATCATATGCATTGCATTGCATTAAAATTTCTTTTTAAACAAAATAATTTTCAATAAAATGAGTATGTTACTTGTCTAATAAAAACTTTTAAATTAATTGAGTTGTTTGCAAATAATTTTGGGTGGTAATTAAAGTATAAGTATTTAAATTGCAAAAGAGAAAATAAAATTATATTTGTAAATTGGTTTTTAAGAGAGAAAATCAGAAAATGTAATTTAAAAACCTTCCCTTGCTCTTGGTCCCACCTGTCATCCCCTCTCTACCTCTCCTTCACTCTCTCTCTGTTTTCCCTCTTCCTCCCTCACCTCTTCTCTGTACAATGCAGGAAACTCCCCCTCCATTCACTCCCTAACCCCCTCATTCACTCCTAACCCCCCTTTGCACTAATCCGGTTTTGATTAACCCTCCATTCACACCCTAACCCCCCTCATTCTCTCTAATAGCTTCAGTTACCACCATCAGTGGTGTTAACAAGCCACTAATTCCCCCCATCTCTCCCTGTCTCCCTAAAAAATCCCCAGCCCGAGCTCCCTCTTCCCCTTTGCTTTCTTCTTTGATTCGGCCTGAGTAAGTCTCCTTTTCCAAAACTGTTCCGGGACGTCCTAGATAATCTTCTCACGGTTCCATTTTGCCTAGGAACTCGCGTATCCGAGGTTCGTAGCTCCGGGAATCGCGTGCCGAAGACCTCGCCGGACTTTCATCTTTTCCTCGATTTTGGCACTGTTTCGGTGAGCCGCTCCTCTTTCTTTTGGTTCATGTGCAAAAATCCGGTCTGGGCACAGTGTTTTGGGGTCCGCCGCCACGTCCGCCAAGCCGAGGCGTGCCGACGCATGCGAGCTCTCCGCCTGCGTTCCCGCGTTGCATTGTTGCTTGTGTATTTGGCCGCCACGCCACTGGCCGCCTCCTTACCACGCGGCTGGTGGTGCGCTTAGCGCCGAGTGGGCAGCGTCTTTGGGCCAAGCCCATCGGCCGGCCTCAAATTTATTTTCTATTTTTCTTAAACAGTAAAATGGTTTATTTCATAACTTTAATTCTACAAATCCAAAAATTACAAAATAAATTTCATAATGTTTGTAAAAATATGTTCTACCAATATTAGAATTTTAATAAATATTTTAGAACACTTAAATTACTGTTTAATTAATAAATTGATGAGATGTCTTTAAAATTGGTTATTTAAATAATTTTTGTATTAACAAAATTGCAAATAAAAATTGTTTTAACCAGAGAGAAAAAATTTACCATTTTGGGTTAGTTTTTGCATAGCATGAGCATACATGTCATTTTATATTTTAATTGAGCATTCTTGTTTTTTTTTTGTTAATTTCGTTTGTTAGGATCTAGCGACGATAGTTTTACGATCAACCCTCTGGAAGATCACAAGGCTGTGCTGATCAAGGCAAGTGTTGATCCTCATACCCATGTTGGTAAAATAAATTTGTTAGACATTTAAATTGCATACTATGTTAAAACCTAAAAAGGCTAATTAATAGTTGTTAGCTAAAAACCCCCAATTAAAGATACCGTTATAAAATCATTCCTTGCTGCTTTAGGTTAATATCACATTGTTAAATAATGCCTACACCCTTGAATTAGGTTTTGATCATATTAGCTATGCTTAGTTGCAATCATATTAAAATTGGATACATGATGATAATCTCAAATGCTTGTTTACCGTGGATTTCAAAGATAGTTGATGCTGTCAGATTTTAAAATGGGCATAGTTGGGATAGTGGGTGCTATCGGGTAAAAATGTTTTATAAAACCTGATCGGGGTGGATGGTTGCAAGGTTGGTGCAGCAAGCACGAGACTTGGGCCTAGTGTGGGAACCACCTGGGTCCCTAAGGACCGATTCCTTGAGGTAAACGAGCTAAGTACAACAATGCAACCATGTGTGGCTGTATGGGCGGGCCCTGGTTGAGTATCCTTCGGACTCCTGGCTTTGGCAGTCTAGTCGGTGGAGTAGACAGTCGATGCTGTTCTATGGACGCAAGAGGGGCATTGCAGTGGAAACCTTAGCGGGAATACCTTAACTAGGAGGATGTTGGAGAAAGGCCCTGTGGTGATCATTTTTCCTTGGGGGCACCCTCGGAAAACCACCTCGCATGGGTAAAGCGTGTAACCTCTACAGAATGTAAAACTATCATGATAGCTGTATCCACGGTCAAGGACGGACGACGGGGAGCTGCCTCATGGTACTTCTTGCCTATTTGTTTTTAAAATGGTGTTTTAAAGGAAAACCACGATCACAGTCATGTGTTTTGTTTTCTCTCCTCACAGTGAGTGCTGTGAGCGATGAGGGTGTTGCACAGTGGGTGCCATGAGTAGCCAGGTTGGGCAAAACCGGTTGACATCGGAATTTCAAAGAAAACAATTCAAATATTTGTTTTTCCGTCAACACTTTTCAAACCGTTTTATAAAATCTTAGGCAAACTTGCAAAACTGGCTTTATGCAAAAGAACCCTATCCTTCCCTTGTAAACCTTAGATGCATTTAGTCAGCCTTGCTTGTTGCGTATAAAGTATACTCACCCTCGCCTTTTATGCGGGGCTGCTCATTCCAACGAGCAGGTTGTGATCAGCAATAGTATTCCGAAGAGGAGATGTATCAAGATGAAGGTTTTGCTACCGGAATTCAAGATGAAGGTTTCTCCGACACCTAGGACACTACTACAGCTCGCCTGTGGGATTGATTGTTGTATTTTGCATCTTCCATTTGGAGTTATGGAAGACTGTTAAGACTTCCGCTGCTTAGACTTCCGCTGTGGAAGGCATGCCTGCCTGAATTTTGTACTCTGATTTAGCGCCTTGTAATGCACTCTGATATAATATTTATTCAAAGTGTAACGACAATGATCCAAAGATCTGGAATTTATGTGTACTACCTACTTGATCCAGAGACTAGTACAGGTAAAGCACAGAAGGGACTCGACTCCGTTTTGCGGGTCCCGACAAGTATCGGATACGAGTACGGAACAAATACGGGTCGAAACGGGTACTGTTACGGATGTTTTATCGGGACATTGAAACCCCACAAAATATTTGTCTCAACACAACTTGAGTATGTAAATATTAAAGTGATTAGGGTATGTACAAAAATTATACAAAATCCAATAAAAACTCCTTTTCTTACAAAAACAAGGAGCAATATTTTCCTTTTGGGTTTTGACATAATCAACTGAAATATCACATGATATATCAATCATAACCACACATTGACATAGGTGCATCACATACTCTAAATATCCAATACAAAGCTCAATAATTCAGTCACACACATTGACATACATAGCAATGATAGCATTGTGTCATACATAGCAATGATAGCATAGTGACACAATGACATTTATTTTACAGATAGACATAGGCTGATAGGCACACATAGTGACATACTATCATACTAACACTTAAACCATCACAGTTCACACATAGTCCATAACAGTACAACACATTCTCACAAAGGTTTAGACACATACACATGACAGTTCATAACACAATATTTTTGCTCTAGGATGCAACAGAAACAAATATTGAAAACATAATGGAAATGCAGCCATGCAGGTCTAGTCCATTCGCCGATCATTCTTCCATGTCATACAAGTCCGGCTCCAGCCCATCCTCCTCAAAGTCATCCTCTGGATTTTGTTGCAACAAATGCAAAGGGAAATCATATTTGAATAAATACACATGCTAAAATGTATTTACATGAACAAATGAAGTACGAATCGTTGTTAGAAAGCTTGCAAAACGCCGCTCAATGCTATCCATGTCCAACTCAGAAACAAGAGAACCACCAATGATTCCACCTGCATGTTTGCTGAAAAATTATATTTTTGTATAAAAACAGCAAAGCGCAATAGCAGAAAATAATATTACCTTTTCTGGATGTTGTTGTCCAATCTTTGGTGTAAATCAAAGCTTGAACAATTTTAGGATCTAAACGGCTGTGGAAAGGATCAACTACACGCCCACCGGCGCTAAATGCTGACTCCGAAGCCACAGTGGACACTTGAATAGATAAGGCATCTCTAGCAAACCTAGAGAGAATAGGAAGCTCTAGCTGCTTGGCCTTCCACCATGTCAAAATATCAAATTCATCTTTGCCTCTTGCTGTCCACTGCACTGTTGGTTGCTCCATGTACAATTCTAACTCATTTTTGGTGCATTGTGCCGAGGAAGAACTAGCATGCAAGAACCTTTCAAGGTCAGAATCAATATCATCATCACTCTCCTCAAGTTCATCTTTGTCCACTGGAGTAGCCTTTTTTTTGACACATTTGTAACTGTCTTCGATGAAGTTTCAGATGAACTAGACATATAAGCTAGGAATAGCTGATTAATTGTACTAAGGAGCTTATTAATTTCTTCTATAGCATTATCACCCTATATCTTCTCTCTAAAATAGTGCAACAACTTGGTCTTATATCTAGGATCAACAAAACATACTACAGCAAGTGCCATATTGGACTTTTCCCAATACTTATCATATTCAGCTTTCATGCACCTATCCATAGAAGATATCACTTGATTAGAGCTATAACACCAATCTTGGATTGCAAGCTTAATCTTGCAAAAATGGTTGAAAAAGAGATTTGCTGTCGGATATGAGGTGCCAGAGAATAACTCAATAGCATCATAGAATTTCTTCAAACAAACGCACAAAGATTTTGCCATTGTCCAATTTTGGTTGGTTGGAGCACAATGCACATATTTACTTCTGTGGCGAAGGAAAAGCATATCAAATGTTGTTCTATAGTAAATAGCTTGTTTCAACATGAGATAGGTGGAATTCCACCATGTAATGGAAAAGCCTATCCAAGGAAAGACCATTTTTTATATCCAAGTCATATTCTGAAGCACACTTTATAAATTCTTCCCAGTGCAATGGAGAATTCTTCACAACTACAATTGTATTTCTGGTATTTGCTATAACTGGTGCAATTTGCTTTAGACCATCTTGGGCAATAAGGTTTAAGATATGAATCAAGCATCTCACATGAAATAATGCACCATCACAAAGCAAAGGTGATTGTTTTAATTTCTAAACTAGCCCCCTAGCAAAAACATCATTCACTGAAGCATTGTCCAAAGTGAGAGCAAGTAGTCTCCTATCAAGATTCCAGTCAACCATGCAGTCATAAAATTGTGCACACAAGTTCTTTCCCGAATGATGCCCTTCTACATGCATGAACTTAACAATTCTCTTTTGCATGCACCAATTATCATCTATCCAATGTACAGTGATGCACATGTAGCCTTTGTTTTGGTTTGAAGTCCACATATCCATGGTTGTACTAAATCGACATGAAATTGTTTTCAAGTATACATACAACCTTTTCTTTTCCTCTAGATAGATATTTAGTATATCTTTCCTTACAGTGATCCGACTCTTAATTGGGAAGATTGGGCGTAATGACTTGATGAACTTTACAAAGAACTCATGCTCTACAATGTTGAAGGGATATTCATGCGTGATGATTGCCAAATAAAACTTTTTTAGACTATCTGCCTCATCGTACCTGTAGGTCTCAACAGCCGCACCATCATTGTCACCTCCACTCTTCTTCAATGTGAGTAACTGTTGACTATTTTTGATGTGGTGTTTGTTTGCCAAGTGTTTCCAAAAGGATGTACGTGCCTCTGTTACCTTCACATCGAGCCTTGTAAACACACTTCTTGCATTTCACCCACTGCTCTTCGATCACCTTGCCATCTAGACCTTTCTTCTTAATTTTGGACTTCTCATAATACTCCCAAACATTAGAACAAGACTTCTTTAGCCTCTTCATAGGAGGGTCAGTCTCAGTATCACCATTACCTGTTAAATCAACTTGAGAAGTACCATCAGGTTGATCTTGATCTTCAGCAATTCCAGCACCACCATCAACTGTCGGTTCGAGTGTGCTACCAGTGGTATGTGGCTGTGGCATCGGTACCAAAGCTTCAACAGGATTGCCGGCATTGGATACACTTGCACTGCTACTATTTGTTGTCGATTCCATCACAAATCTACCAAAAGAAGATAAGAACAATTGATGTATTTAGTCACTAATAGCATTATTGACACTGTCACATAGACCATGCCACAGAATTACAAAAAGAAACTAAATTAAGGAGAAAGGATTAGGGAGGCGTCGTAGAGACTAGAGACTGAGATAGTATATTACCCGAGGTCTAGAGTTGGTAGAGCTGTAGAGGTGGCCGAGGTCGCTGACTTACTGTGTCTGTGCCGACTTGCGAGTAGAGGTGGCTGAGCCCAGGCCCTGTGCCCTTGCAGAGTGCGGGCTGCGCGCCTGCGCTGCCTACACATGCACGTCGGCACGCCCTTATGCCCCTACGGAGGCGGCGGCGCGGCGGGATCTAGTGGAGGCGGGCAGGCAGTGGGATCTCGTGGAGGCTGTGCCGGCACGACTGGTCAGCTGGTGGAAGCAAGCAGGCCGCATGCAGGATTCTTGGTCCGAACGTCTGGTGGAGGCAGGAGGCCTGGCAGGAACCGGAGGAAGGTAGGCTGGCTGTTGGCTGCGCCGATGCGGCGTCGTCGCCGGTGAGGCGAGCCGGCGACGAATGGATCTCTGGTGGCAGTGGCCAAATAGGGGTTGGTCCGGTTGGAGGATTAGGGTCTGGGGAATGCCCAGAATGGGTGCTACCATTGCTAGGAGAGTACGAGTATAGGAGGCCATGGGCCGGCCCTTGGCCTAGGAGGAGGGAAACTAGGTCTGGGCCGTCTGGTTACTGGGTCGGATATCCGAACATGAATAGTATCGGATATCCGAATCTGGATCCGGATCCGTTTAGATTCACCGTCCCGTATCCGTATAAAAATATCCTTATCTGATTCCGGATCCAAAAATATTCGACCCAAAGATATCTGAATCCGGATCCGATAGGTTCGGACAGGGAAATATCCGACCCGTTTTCACCCCTACTTAGAGCTACCTCGTTGTTATTGTAATTGGAAATCACTATTGGTTGGCTCCACGGTTTGCTTGGATGGGGCTCTTCGCTCTACCCCTCTCGCTTTACCACTAGCTAACTTTGGTCCATGCAAAAATATGTAACCCATTTTCCCGTTCCCCTTCCTCTATCAGGGCTAGTTTGGGAATTGGGAGCACAAATCCTGGCCAGGATCTCTACCCATTCCCAGTCCTTGGGGCAAGTTTTTGGGTCACCTAAAAGGACTATTTGGATGCCCATAGGGTAGAGATTTCCTGGCCTAATCCATCAGGTTTTCACTAGGAAAAAAACTCACACCTCCATACGTTGGGAGCATTTCCTGTCCTCTCCACCTCGCTCGCTCGCGAATTGCAACTCCCTTGCCTTCGCCTCTACCACACTTGCAAATACTACCTTTCACACATCTTGCCAGCATGGGAAAGAACACCAATGTGGGGAAGGACACCGACGTAGGGAGGTCCATGGTGTGACTTCTCTCGGCGGTGGTGTAGCTCCAAGGCGACGGCGGCTCCGGCCATGGGGGAGGTGAGAGTCTGCACATGTTATACCAGACCCAGAGTTGTCCTTTTGGGCACGAACGATGAGGACGACACCAGATTTGGGTGCTGGTGATGAGGACAGCACCGGATTTGGGCGCCAGATCTGCCCGCTCGTCACAAACTTCCCTGGCTACCGCTTCTTGCCCACCACCACTATCGGCGTGCATACCATGGCTGTCCCCAGCCAGCTGCACGAGTGAGGCAACAACTGGAGGCGCAAGGTGGCACCAAGGGTTAAGAAGGTCATCGTGGGCTCGTTGGCTCGTGGCGCCAAGGGTCAAGCCATGTGACAGCTCCCTCTAGATTGGGAAGTGGTCTTCGTGTTTAGGAAAGATAGTGCACAGGATAAAGGAAGGGTCATGTAGAAGAGAAAAGAGAAGGGATAGTGTGGCTCACACACGGACGGGTAATTGCAAACTGCATCCCAGGGAAAGTGATTGACAAAAAAACCCATGCCCTCATGGGATTTTTTCCCCGAGAGATTTTCGCCATACAACCAAACAAGCCCTCAGTCTTGGAGGCAGCCCAAGAGCGACATCGAAATGTTGCCGAACGTCATTGGCCCTTCACGGCTCCCAAACACGACGGGCACGTATCCTCGGCTCCGATCCCTCTCCCTCTTACCTTTCTCTCTCCTATCCATCTCTATCCCCCACACGTGTATACTCTCAGATTTAGAGCATGCCCCTCTCAACCTCCTGCTCCTCTCTCTCTCTCTATCAGCATCCTCCCCCACCCAAACTTAAGCTCCATCAAGCCATTAATGCCGACCTTCTACTGCCTTTTTCTCCCCCTCTCTCAGTCTCTCTCTCTCTCTACCTCTCTCTTGGGCAAGGGGCTGCGCGGGGAGCTGTTGTGCCGCTTGGAAATTCGTTAGCCCCCTCCTAGAGCTCGCTATATGAGGAGGTTTGGTACTCCATTGGAAGGAGTAAGAAGCTGGATAGAAAAGATATGTAATGCAACTCGGTTTAAAATATCACACTGGTACGTATGAAACCTAGTTTTTGCTTTGGTAAAAAGTGTAAAAAATGTGAAACATTTCAATTTCCTCTTGTGAAACATGTTTTTGCTAAGGTAAAACATTGTTTTTGCCTTTGAAAAACATGACGTTTGTTCTTGTGAAACATTTTTTGTATGAGGGGAAACAACTTTGAATAATTATGGGAACATTGTTTCAACGATGTTTTGTCAAAATTTTGTTGATGTTTCATCAATACTTTACCATGCTCCATTGGTAGTTCGTTCATGTTTCATCAATATTTCGCTATGTTTTCATTAGTACTTCGACATGTTTCATCAGTATTTCGCCTATTTCATTAGTGCTTCGTATGTCTCATCAGTAGTTCGCTTATATTTCATCAATACTTCACCATGTTCATTAAGCAAAATCGATGTTTTAGTTGGTCAAACATAACGAAAGGTGAGAACGATCCGTAGCGACAGAACCATCCACGCGGGACATCCAATTTGAGGTGTTTCCCTGGAGAATTTTTAGTTCGGAAAATTTGCCTTTATTATACATTTTATTTTTTGCAAGGATTTTTTTAAAAGAAGAAAAAATGAATTATGAGGGTTGAGAACGTGACGTGCTACGTTCATTTAGAACCAGTAAGTTACTCGGCATTTAAGAAGCAGGTTTTTCTCTAGGATGTGTTGGGGAGCAAAAGCAAACCTAACGTGTCTGATTGCGGAGTAACTTGTACCGGTTGATATGGGTACAACACACGCACATGCACATGCCGCAAAAAGAACATGCCTGATCCCTTGCAGCAAAAGGAAGGCACCTCCTCATGTTGTCACTCATTTTTATAACCTTATGATGAAGTTGCAAGGAATTCTGAGGTGCTTACATGTTTCGTTGATGCCCAATTTGCCTTGCACGTGACAGTAAAATCTTCTTAATTTTGTGGAGTAGACTAGTGTGTATATATATACACACACTTGTTACATTCACAAATCATAATCCACCGAGAAAAATTCGATTGTCAAATACAAAACCAGCCAAACCAACCAATCTGAATTACAATTACAATTCTTAGCTACAACCTTCGCCCAAGATGCTAGGATAAAATTACAAATCAGGGAGGTAGAGAGGAATCAGCAGCAACAGCAGAGGATGCAAGGATGAATAGAGCAGCTGGAATGAACAAATCATCGAGTTACATTATACCCAAAAAGAACGTAAAACGGACAATGTGCACCAATCCTAACAGCAACCAAGAACAAACACCTCGTTGTCATTAGGCCGGCAACTCCACTATGACGGCCAACTCATCGATCACGACGGCAGGCAGGGCGCCAGGCTCTCCTCGCCAGCGATCAGGTCCTTGTCACCGCAGACCAGGGATGGCGTGTCGGGGGGTGGGGATTCCGCGCTCTTGAGGCTTTGTTGCTGGTAGATTTGCCTCAGCTTCTCTATCTCCTTCTTCAGTGCCTCCTGATGAGCTGGGCAGGGAGAATTCAGACAGTTTTATATATTGGAAAATTTCGGGACAATGACCGGTGAGAATCGCTGATGAAGTGAGGTGGCAATGACGGTCACCATCTTTGAAGATCTTGTCCTGCGCGAGGGCCGCGATGCGCTGCTTGAGCTGGCTATTCCCTAGTGTCAGCAGCGAGCGCTGGTGGTCGAGGAATGCGACGCGTGGGGACAGTGTCGACACCTCGGTCTGCTAGAAAGAACACAACTTTAAGATTTCATGGCGTTCTTAGCATAAGTTTTCGAACAATGTGTTCTTGGCAAAATTTAGCTCAAAAATGCTCGCGGAATGCATAATTTGGCTACGAAATGCATGATTCTGCAAGCACCTGGAGCGACGTGATGCTGCGCTCCAGCTCCGTGATGTACTGCAGCTTGCGCACGCGTGACCGCTGTGCGGACTGCCGGTTTGCCAGGATCCTGCGGTGGCGGTGACGAGGACGACAAGAATGCTTAGGAATCGGAGAATTATGCCTCGCCGAGGTGAACATTGTTGGAATTGTACGCTGCGGGGGCAAGTGAAAGTCACCTCTTGACCCGCTTGGGATCAGCTACGGCGGGGGTGGTCAGCTGCCTCGACGCGGCATCGTCGCCGTTGCACTCGCTCTGCGCCTCCTCGGTCTCACCCCTATCCTGCTTCTCGTCATTGATGCTGTTGTGATCGGACGGCGACAACTCGCTCGCCGTGGCATGCTGGGGCGACGGCAAGTCGTCGGAGAAGATGGACATGAGCTGGTCGTCGTCGAGGCGGTCGAACTCGTGCGCCTCGATGGCACCGGCATCGTCGCCGGGGACGACCTCGAGGAAGGCCACGGAGTCGCTCACCGAACGGCGGTGCGCGCCGCGCTTGGCCGCTGAGAAGTCGAGGAACTCATCGACCCACGATGGTTGCTGCTGCTGTGCTCCGTTCATCGCCGGCACTGGGAGCGGCGGCATTGGCGCGGCGAGGAACACGCCCATGGAGGGGCTGCGTTGGTGGTGGTAGGAGTGGGCGTGGTGGAGCTGCCCGCTGCTGAACTCCGGCCAGGCCGACGCCATGGAGGGGATCTTGGGCGGCAGCTGCGCCATGGCCTGGACCGCGCGGTCGACTCAATCAACCGCAATGCACGCGATCGATGGCGCAGCGCCCAAAACCTTCTGCAGCGCCGCTGGCTCGAGCGGTAATGTAGGGGGTACGCGGTGCCTGAGGTTGTGCGGTGCTCGTTTTAGCTCGTGTTTTTGCTGCCACTGCCGCCGCTGCAACAATGGCGAGTGGAAGGCCCGGGGTAAGCGGCGCGGCTCGGTTCGTCCCTGTGCTAATTCTGGCAATGGGAATGACAGGGACAGGGGAGAGAGGAGAGACGATCGGTTCAAGTAATTTTGTGGCGCACATGCGCATGCGCATGCTGCGAAATAACATGCCTATGATGAAGGAGCAAGGAATAGATGCTTGCATGTTACGTTGATGCTCAATTTGCCTGGCATCATTGCATGTGACCCAGTAAAATCTGTAGTTTTGAGGAGTAGACTGGTAGACTTGTTTATGTCCTGAGTTTGCCTTCCATGTCGATTAATGATTGCATATCCAAACAAGATCTTGTGGTGGGCATTAATTAATCTTGAGGTCCTGCATTGTATATGAACATGCCTTATTAGATCATGTACAATGTTATAGACAGCTGCTGTCTATAGCAAGTTGCCATGTCACCTATAGACAACATTAAAAACAACTATACAATGGTACAGACAATCACTTTCTTTATAGACAACTTATCTCTACACATAATCACCTTGGTTCCCATGCTACAGTCAACTACAAATGTATAGACAGCTTCTTTCTCTTTCCTCTTTCTTTTTCATCCATATCAGCAAATAGGTGACATGGCAACTCTTACAGGCAGTAGCTGTCTATGCATTGTACATGCTCTTAGAAGATTGAGACCATCATCATGCAGTTCTTTTATGTCTCTTTTGGTACTCTCAATGCACCATCTCTTTAGCTGTTTATAGAAGGTGATAGAACATTAAATGCTCATTTAGAGATGATCATCTCGGTGGGCAGTTTTCTACATGTTGTTTCTAATCATATTTAGAAAACAGCTATTAACTGCCAATGGGTTGTTGTCTCTAATACTCCCACTAGGATGATCCAATCATAGGAGTTAATCGGCAATGATCAGTTTCTACATGTTGTCTCTAAGGGCATTCCCACTTCACGGTCTCTACATATCTTCAGTAAAGGTGCCCCCTCATTTTACAAGCGATGGAAGGGACAGTACCCCCAATGTAGTGTATCTTGAGTTGTTCCATCGCAATGAATAACTTTACCTTTCCCCTTTTCTTTCTCCAGTCTCTATATCCTTCTACCTCTCTTTGTTGCTGGCTTCGATTCGTGAGACGGGCCCGGCAAGCACAAGGGCAAGGTAACGGTAACCATTACAGCGAGCTCAAGGGCAAGGCGGTGCCCGCTCGGCGTGGGGAGCTCGATGGCAAAGTGGCGGTATGGCCCAGCGCAGGGAGCTGGCGGCAACCCGCGTGGGGAGCTCTAGGGCGAGGCAGCAGCGTGGCACAGCGTAGGGAGTTGGGGACGGCCGGCGCGAGGAGCTTGAGGGCGAGATGGCGGCCGGTTTAGGGAACTCTAGGGCGAGGCGGTGGCAGCCGGCGAGGGGACCTTCGCCTGCCACAGTGGTCTCAACGGTGGGCATTCAATGTGGTAGGAGACGATCTACTCCTAGTGCTATATTTCATCGTCTTTTTGGTGGGAGCCTTTAGTGAAGAAATGGTCTCTAAAAGAGGAATGCTTGTGCTCTCTCTCCATATTAATTAGCCTGCCTATTACAATTTAGCTAAGGTGGCTTCTTTAGAAACAGTGAAGAACGTGAGAGAAAACATTAATATTGCGAGTATTAATTAACACAATATGTGGCCAAGCAGAGCATGGATCTTTTTGCATCTAGTAAGAGAACACATATGTGAAGTCATGAGTGATGAGCATGTGGTGGTTTTCGTTTAAATTCAAAATTCAAATCCACTTTTGATTTGGCATGTTACAAATTTGATTCTTGCGAAGTTTTGAACCCCTGCAGCTTGGAGCTTGCACTTAGACGTTGCGCTTAACGGTCCACGGAACCTCTGGTTCCCGGCCGAATCGCTCCTAGATCACCGGACGGCGTCCGTCGGTCCACCGATTTCGTCAGGCTCATTATCGTTTTCATCGCTCGATGAATCCGTAACCCGATCGGAGATCGGTTTGTTTCCTTGTGTTCGTGTTGTTCTCGTGTACGCAGTGATGGTCTCAATGCAGTTGGCCCCACGAAAGAACCGCCAGTGGGCTAGCGGTGGTGCGGAGGACCGCGCGAGTCTGCGGTGGAGGTTTTTCGGCGCCGCACCTGGACGCCGCTCGTGCACGACCTCGTCGAAGTCTTGGGAGCATCGGAGCCGCTGGAGGTGGTTGGCAATGCTTCAGATTCGTGCGAGAGAGACCGGAGTGTGTTTTCGGGTTTTCTACGCCGTACAGTGTTTTCACAAATGTGTGGCTTGGGCTATAAATAGGACCCCAAGGCTTCACTTGGAGGGTGTCCCTTGAGCCATTTGTAGCCAGCCAACATAGGTGTGAGTTGAGGAGCTGCGTCTCTGTGTGAGTGTGGGAGGCTGCGTCTCCGGGTCCCCGATCAGTAGTTACGTTCATGAGCTAATAGATCGGCGTTTTTATATCGTTCTTGCACTTACTTTCAGCATTTAAATTCAGCATTTAAATACCGTGAGAGTGAAATGATCTTGTGGGATTTGTGTGTGTTCTTGTTTCGATCTTGAGCCATCCTGAAAAACTCCGTGCCTCCTTTTCTATTCTATATGCTTTGATGGCTCAAGTCTCTTGAAGTTCCTGTCTTGTTCTTCGCGCAGCAGGCAGTGTTTGATTTTTATAAAAATCTAGAAAAATCTTTTTGAGTGATTCTTGTTGGAGAAGGTGCGTGACTCATATATCTATTCACTATAAAAATTTGGAGTCCTGTTCTTGCACCGTTTGGGAGCAGTGAGGTGAAAACCGAGCCCCAAACTTTCTGCTCGATGTTCTTGACAGCTCGTGGTTTTGATTTTTCATATTTTCTGCAAAAGGAGTTTTGAGGAGATTTCTGGTGGAGTGCTTCATGACTTATTGATTAATCGGAAGAAAAATTTCCAAACATTGAGAAGCACCAGAAACCCACCATCCCTCTGCTCCAAGTGGAAACAAACTCTGGGGTTTCTGTTTTTGCTTTCCAGAAAGCAGCTTGTGATGTTTGAATTTTCATGATTTATCTACATGGAGTTTTGAGATGATTTTTGGTAAAGTTGTGCACGACCCATTGAGAAATAGGAGAAAAATTCCCAAAATTTGATGAGCACCAGAAAGCCACCATCCATCTCCTCCAAGTGAGAACAAATCTGCTTTTTGCTTTTCTGAAAGTCACTTTGGTTATTTGGCTTGATCTCCTTTCTTAAAGTAAGGTTTGAATTGATTCTTCTCTTTTGGACACTTGACAACCAGGATTGTGTGTGAAAAATCCCCACATATTCCATGACTCTCATTCATGCTAGGGGTACACATAGTTGTCAAGTTGTTCATATTTTGGGGTGCCGGTGAATTCGAAAAAGAACGGCAGTAAAAAATTCGAGGCTCTCATTCACCCCCCCTCTGTTCGCCGTGGTTAGTTTCACAACATATGTAGCCAAGAAACAGAAGGCGACCACATCTGATTCCTGCGGAGGGATTAAGAAACGGTGGTCTCCTCCTAATGTTAATTTTTACCATCACTTTGGCCTTGTGAACTAGATGGATATCATCTTCTAAATAATAGACGATGATTCTCTTATCTCATTAACTAACCATCCAACTCATCTTTTATCCTAGTTAGCATTTATAGAGGTTGCCGACTAGGATGTATTGGGAGTGCCCTTTGGATGCATATTTTGCATGGACTCATTTATTTTGAATGGGATTTCAAAATATTTTTCTCGGAATTTTGGTAAATCATAGCGATTTTCAAATTTTCACCGAGTTCAACGGGATTTCGCTTGAAATTTACGGGATTTCAAAATTCGCCCATGAAGCAGGATTCAGGAGTCTAAGCGAAATTGTGATTTGGGAACCCTACACCTGTATAGGCCTATTTGAAACATAGGGAATTTCTCTTATTCATGCAGAAATTGAACGTTTGTCTATGAAATTTTTGAAAAATTCATGCAAAACTTCTATGTTCTAAACAACCCAACTAATATCGTCTAATTAATTACACCAAGTAGTGTAGATTTGGCTCCTTAAGTGAAGTATGCATGTCCCTAGTTAGACAATTAACACTACATGTAGGGTTACCATGTCGTTACAATTAGCACGGAGTGCAATTAAGTATTGTTGGCTAGATCTTGATCATCTGTCCCGTGGCTGCATAGAAATTGTTAAGAAGCCCTTACTACCAGGTGTAGTTCAGGGGCTCCTTAATAGATGTAATGTGGAGAGAGACAGAGAGATGGAGGAATGTATCGATGCTTTCTTATACAATTTTCTTCTATACAGCAGGGGATCCTACTCCTTTTATAGCTTAGTCTAAGGTTTTGGCAAATGGGCCACGTGGGCCTCCTTGGCCCAATAAGAGTTTCTCAACACTCCCCCTTGGGCCTTTGCCGCGAGATGCATATGCCTCAAAAACTCTATAAAAACCTGGTGGAAAAAATACTTAGAGAAAAAGCGCATAGCATACGTTTGTTGTATTGCATGAATTGCCTCATTAAAAACCTTATGTGAGAAACTTTCATAAAAACTCACCAAGAAAAAAGAGTACAATTCATCCAAATTCACAAAATAATCTTCAAGACTAATATTGGGTACTCGCACTTCATGTTCGAGATTTATCTGGGAGTATGTGAAGATTCTCCCCCTGAAACATGCACTTCTCTAAGTCTCATCATCCTGATTCCTTTAATGCAAATTTTGAATGTCGATGCAGGTAGTGACTTAGTGAATAAATCTGCAAAGTTCTCATATGACTTAGTGTGCATGATCTTAACTTCGTTTGTTTTATGCAATTCATGAGCATAAAAGAACTTGGGGTTAATATGCTTTATGAGGTTACTTTTCACATAGCCCATCTGCATTTGAGCAACATAAGCTGCATTGTTTTCAGAAATGATAGTGGGGTTTGCTCAATGTTTAAGCCACATGACTTCTGAATGTGGTGAACCATTCTTTGAAACCACATGCATTCATAGGAAGCTTCATACAATGCAATGATTTCTGAGTCGTTCGTCGAGGTTGTGACAAGAGTCTGCTTAGTGGACTTCCATGATATTGCTATTCCACCACAAAGAAAAACATACCCGATTTGGGACTTGCCTGTATGCGGGTCAGACAAGTACCCTGCACCGACATAGCCAACCAGGTTCAGGTCTTGATTTTTTTCCATAAAACAAACCAAGATCCTTGCTTCCTTGGAGGCAACGGAAGATGTCCTTGACCCCTTTCTAATGCCTTTTGGCGGGTTCAACACTGTATCTAGCTAGCAGGTTAACGACGAATGCAATGTCTGGCCTGGTGCTACTTGCAAGATACATGAGTGCTCCAATTACACTCAGATACGGGAACTCTAGCCCTAGGACTTCCTCCCCCTCTTCTTTAGGCCTATATGGGTTTTGATCTGCTTGCAATGACTTTCCAACTAGCGGGGTTTTAGCGGGATGTGCCTTCTCAAATCCAAATTTCTCGAGCACCTTCTGAGTGTAGGATGATTGGTGCACTAAAATCCCCCTGGACATGTTCAAGCTGCAAGCCTAAACAATACTTGGTTTTGCCCAAGTCCTTCATTTAGAATTCAGGCTTCAAGTATGAACTTGATTCATCTACTTCTTCTCCTGTCCCAATGATGTTCAGATCATCTACATAGATAGAAATTATGCAGAACCCATCTTGGGATCGCTGGATGAAGACATAGGAACAGTCTTCACTATTTGTGTAGCCCTTCTTGCATAAAAATTCACTCAAGCGGTTATACCATATTCTTCCTGATAGTTTGAGTCCATACAGCGATTTTTCCAGCTTCACACTGTATAATTTTCTATTCGCTCTGTCTTGGTTTGGGATAGGAATACCTTCCGATACTTTCATGTAGATATCTGAATACAAGTTTCCATACAAATATGCTGTAACAACATCCATCAATTTTATTATCAAACTTAAATTGACTGCCATTGAGATTAGATACCTAATGGTAATTCCACCCATGAACAGGGAGTAGGTTTGTTCATAATCAACTCTTCGACGTCGAGTGAAACCTTGTGCAACCAGCCATGCTTTGTACCTTACAACTTCATTATTCTCGTTTCTCTTACGAACAAAAACCAATTTGTGACCTACGGGGTGAATATGGGGAGGCGTGCGGCATATAGGCCCAAGCACCTCTCTTTTGTTCAGAGAGATTAATTTATCAGAAATTGCCCTTTTCCATTCTTCCCAATCCAACCCTTTCTTGCATTCTGCTAATGATGCCGGTTCGGGATCATGATCAATGATCATGACAATTTTCTTTGCAAAATGTGGCTGTTTATCTATTCAAAGATTTTCCCGTTAATACATAATTAATGGTCATTTCGTCACGGGGTACTTCATGCACTTCTACTTGCTCTCTGCTATTTCCCATCACGGGAGCAAGTTTCTTTAGTTTTTCATCGTCTATGTGTGCGCACACGTTTTTGTTGGCGACTTCCTTTAATGGAAGATTTAAATATGAAATTCCTTTCTTCTTAGGTTCCTTTCTAGTGTCAGATCTCAACTGGCTCCCCTTCTTGTTTTGGGGCATTTTTGTGATCGTCCGTGGTAAATCCTCTTGCCCACTTTTCACCAGATATCTCCGGGTACTTTGGGTTTGAGAAGCCAGAGTTCCCGCTCTTTTGTTCTGAGGCCTCTAAGATGGATTAGGGATATTTCTGGTTTCTTTAGTATTTCAACCCTCTTTGGTGCATTTCAAGCAAGTACATGCAACTTAACCACGCTCTTCATATCACAAAAATGACCAGACAGTTCATTTGCTAAGTTTTGCAAATCAATTACTTCTGGACTTCTTGATTTGCTTCAATAGTGCGAGGGTCATGAGTGGGGATCCTAGTGGAATGCCATATGATTTCTCAGTATTTTTCATCCAAAGGTTGATTCCTTCCCTTAATAACGGGAAAGGTCCTCATCAAAGATGCAATCAGCAAATCTGGCTGTATGCAAATTTCCAGTTATGGGTTCTAAATACCTGATTATGGATGCACTCTCATCACCAACATATATCCCAGATTTGTGTAGAGGACTCATAGCATTCCGCTGTGGGGTGGTATAGGTATATATACCATGCATCTAAATTTTCTGAGATGGAAAATTTTCGGTATGACCCCTAGCACAAGTTGCATTGGTGATTGGATGTAGTAGGCCGACGGTCTAAAATTGATGAGCTTTGCTGCATGCAAGACTACGTGTCCCCAGCATATGTTGGGTAAGTTACAACTCTGTAAAAGCGGTCGGGCAATGAATTTGATTCTTTTAATCAATGCCTCTGCTAGTCCATTCTGTGTATGGATATGTGCTACTAAATGCTTAATTGCAATTCCAATGGCCGTGCAATAATCATCAAAAGCTTTCGAAGTAAATTCGCCAGCATTGTCTATTCGAATGGACTTCACACGATGATCAAGGAAAGTATTCTTAATCCAAATGATCTGCGAGATCAGTTTTGCAAAGGCATGGTTTCTAGTAGACGACAAGCATACATGCGACCATTTTGAGGATGCATCACTGAGCAGCATGAAGTACCGAAAGGGCCTTGACAGGGGCTGAATTGGATCACAAATGGATCCCTGGATGTGTTCTACGAATATGATGATTTCATCGATTTCATCTTTCGCTTTCATAATATATGACCTGGTTATTTATTTCCCAGTGGCACATGCAGGGCACATAAAATCTTCGTGATTCGGGAAATTTTTAACATTATTGTTGTGGCCTTTGAGTTGTTAACTATATTCCTCATCATTTTAAGACCAGGGTGGCCTAATCTACAGTGCCATAAAGAAAATAATTTAGAGCTTCTAAAAACCGTTTTTAGGGAAGTATACACTGCCGATGCATGGATTCTTGTGTAGTATAACCCAGATTCGTATGAGGGAAATTTCTATATGATCATCTTTTCACATTCTGCATGCTTCACAGTGCATAGGTATTCTTTACCATTTTCTGCACTGGTTTCTGCGTGAAAACCGTTTGCGCAAATGTCTTTGAAACTTAGGAGAGTTGGAGTAGATTCAGGGTACAGTAGAGCTTCTTCTATTACTAATATAGTACCCATTGGGAGTATAATTATGGCTTTTCCAGAGCCTGTTATACATGAATCATTGTTTGCAATTGTAGTAATATTGCCAATGTTCGTTGTGATCGACTAAAAGTATTTAGTCTCTCGTAAGATGGTATTTGTTGTGCCACTATTAACAATGCATATATCCTCATTGGGTGCTACACAAATTCTATAGAAATACAATGCAATTACAATCAGGTGGTGGCAAACATTGCTAAAAAAATTGCACGACCAAACCATGAGAACTTAACATTTGCTCTTCTAGAGCTTACAATCCATTATTCAGAGTTTAGCAAAATCACTACTATAATAAAATGCAGATAGTGCGTTTCATGCACTAAACAGAGTCTGCAAAATAGGCATTCACTTCTGCCTCCATGGCATCAACATTGCCTACCATGGCGAAGTGTGCTTCTGTTGGTGTCTTGCCCTTGATCTTGTTCTTGGCCTGGTAGGAATCGATGACGTGTTTGGGTTCACGGCAAATTTTTGACCAGTGTCCCCAAATACCAAATCTGTAGCACATCTAGTCCTGCTGTCCATACGGTTTTGTAGGCGCCTTCTCCTTGTCGTTCTGCTTCGCTTAGGTGACTGACTTTCCTTTCTTGGCCGGTTTCCTGTTTCCACCCTTCTTGCCCTTCTTCTTATGATTGGGCATTCTCGCCTTGTAGCTGTTGGCGTTGACTTCTGTGCCAACACCTCTGCTAGGTGGCTGTGAGAGGATGTTCTTGCGAAGAACCTCATTTTGTGACTTCGCAACTTGTGTCACGTCAATTAGTTCGCTATACTCCGTGTATGCGTCTTGACGATAGTGCGGGCACTTTGGATAGCACTTGGGTGAAAAGTGGAAAGCGTTTTCTCAATCTTCTCCTCATTTGTGATCTGTTTGCCACAAAGAGAGAGATTGGTACAAATTTTGTGTAATGCAGAATTGTAGTCGGCCACGGATTTGTAGCCCGCAAACCTTAGGCATACCCAATCTTGCTGCGCTTGAGGCAAGATGGTGTATTTAAGTTTTTTGAACCGCTTCTAGAGTGCGGTCCAAAGATTCATTGCACTTCTCTCTGCCATGTATTCATTCTTTAAGGTGGGTGAGAGGTGGTGCCTGAGAAGTGTAATGAATGATTGTTCTGCTCATCAGTAGGCTTGTCATCCTTCGAGGAGCCTAGTTCGATGGCATCTCGGAGCTTCTTGCTCCCAAGTATGATCTGGACGTCAGATGCCTAAGTGAGGTAGTTCTGGCCATGCAGAGCTAGTTTCTTAAATTCACGGCTGATGATGCCTACCATCTGCATGTTTACAATATTCCTTCATCAGATTACTGCTTGTAATCCAATATAGAGTGATTGCTAAATAAATTTTGCATAAAGTTCTCATGATTTTTGATATATTAATTCACAGCAATAAGAATAAAAGACTATAAAATTCACAATTCATGCATATGAACATAAATAGCATAAAAAGTAAGGTTCAAATGCAAAAACAGGATTAAAATTCGGAATCTCGATGTCCTTTTATGCTAGGACATGTATTTTCAGCAAATTCAGCACCTTCCAGGGGCCGTTCTGTAATTTTCAGCTTTATAGAGAAATTTCTATGCAATTTTTAGATTTTTCGAGGGCCTAAATGCAAAATTTGTCAGCCCATATTCTTCCCCCCGGGAGCCGGCCTGCCAGGCCTTTTTTAGCCCATGGCCCAGGCGCATTATTGCACGGCCTGTTCGGCCAGTTTGGTCCATGGCCCATCATTGCACTTGGGCTGCGCCCTTCATAGGCCGGCCCGTTGCTCCCTAGGGTTTTGTGGGCGACGAATTTTCAATACTTTATATTGAAAACTAATCACCCTAAAATTACAAAACTTCAGAATTGATACAATAATAACTTCATTACATTAGAGTTTTTACAATACCACAACTAAGTAATTTACAGTTTTATTTCTCCTATTTTACATCTTGTTTGAGTGTACAGGAAAACTTAATATTCTTGACCGAAGTCTTCTTGAGAAAATTCAATATCTACAGCGTAAGAAGGATCTATTCATTTAAAATGAACAGTTCCTAAATAATGGGTAAGTATAATAATTATACCAGCAGGATTCTTGAGAAAATAATATTATTATATGAAAACAATATTCAAGGAATAGTTAAGGCTTTATGGTGATTATGCAATTTTGAACTTTTAAATATCTTATTATATTTCTAAAATAATTTTTATAGTAATACAAATTCTATCAAGTTTCTCCATCCTTATTCATTTACAATTCATACAATGGTTTTTATAAGGTAAATTCATGGATTTTTATAAATAAGAGAGGCATCACCCAGTTGACACAACTTCATATACCCGAAGTAAGATCCATCGATGAATTTGTTATTAGCTCTACAAAACCTATCCAGCTTTACCCATATAGTGGCCTACTACATGGATGGGAGAAAATTTGTGTCATTCTTATTTATTAAGCCCAAGTTTTTATAGAACCAACCGATTTACGAATGACCTTGTCATTCGCTGCCCTTGAGTGTTTCCACCAGCTATACATGCTGTGACCCTGGCCCAAGACGGCAAAGATAACGATATTTCCGAATTTGCTTCTATAGTTTATAGAGTAACGATTCCAGAGAGTTCACACTCTCTCCACCTGGTGTTATTGAGCTGGTACTTCCATGTACCGACGGGCCCAAATAACAAAACACTGTTTTCGAATTACTCCATATAAATTCAATCAATCTTCCAGACTACAGCTCTTCCACAACAAATAAGTTATCTAATCTAACTTATTTGTATAGACCAATTCTTCATCTTTTTATGAGTTAATCAAATTTTAATATTTTTGTCTATTCTAGGGTTTCATCAGAGGTTAAATATTTTTAGGTTGCTTTTAAGGTAATTGGGGCTTGGATTAAAATTACACTTGGTATGTATAAATAGGTAACTAGAAAATATATGCAATAAATGATAAGTAAAAGAAATTTAGGTATATCAGAATGCATCAAGGATAAGAAAACCTGCCTTCTTCGGTTACTGGTTCAAACTCAAAAGATTCTTCCAGAAAATCCGACTCAGAAGTTTCGGGAAGTCCTAGGTCGTTTTCTATAAAAGCAAAGACATAACAAAAATTCAAAAAGGTATAAAAATTTAAATCGAAATATGCACATGATTTTTAGGTTGATAGGATAGTGATGATTTTTATGATTTTATGGTTTAAAAATCATTTTCTTTATAAAATGGGGTATTAGGAAAAATTTTAGCAGAGTTTCGGAAATTCCTTCAGATAGCAAGAAAATTTGATATTTAATTTGTGTTTATTTAAAAATTGGATCAATTGAGCTCTAGAGATCGGGGTCGACAATATTTCTCATGTTGGAGTTCCGAGATAGAGCCAATTGAGGGTAAAAAGAGAATTTTTCAAAAGTTATTTTTTTACTACTTTAAGTAAAAGGAAAAAGGGTTTTGAAATTCTTATTAATTATTTTACTATAAAAATGTCAGATTTAATCATTTAAATAAATTCTTTATATGATTTTATAGTTTTGAAAATTTTGGCAGAATTTTAGGAGGTATTTTGATATGTAAATAAAATCAAAAGAGTTTTCTGGGAAAAGAAAAAGAAAAGGGAATAAAATGATCAGTATTGGGCTTAGTTGGGCCGAGGTAAGCTCAATCCAGCCGTGCGCGGGGGCGGCCTGACAGGTGGGTCCCGCGTGCAGTGAGACAGGAGTGAGGGAAATGGTGAGGCTCCCCGGGTGGTTTCGTCGGCGGCGAGTGGTGGCCGAAGAAGGGTGGCAGGTGGTCGAGAAGGGTAGAGGGAGTCATGGGCTACCTCTAGGTGGTCTTGGTTAGGGCCGAGGTGGACGGAGAGTGGCTGGCGGCGAGACAAGGCGGCGATGAAGCTTCAGGCTCCGGCGAGGGGGTGCTCCGGCGAGGTATTGAAGTGGAGAGGGGGTGGAGAGGTTTGCTTGAGTCATAACGAGGCCGGGGGTGGCCTTTTATAGGCACAGGGTGGCTTGGCGGCCACGGATTTGCAAAGGTGGCGGCGGCGGCGCTGGCGGCGTGTCGGGAAGCAATTCGTCGAGCTCGGCTACCGGATGAAGTCGCCAAAGTGGGGGATAACGTTCGCGGTGTCGAGAGTCGAGAGGTCGAATCGTAGGCGGCGGCGAGCACCAACGGCGATCCTTGGCGTTCCGTGGAAACAATGCATGAGGGCGGCAGCGGCGAACTGGAGAAGACGATCCGTGGGCTAGGGTCGGGGAAGGCGACGTGGACGCATCTGGTCCATTGGATCAGGTTTGGGTGGATATGATTAAAGCTTTAAAGCGGTATGGCTATCGGCCGTTGGATCAAGATGGATTGATCCTAG
This sequence comes from Olyra latifolia, assembly GCA_036346145.1. Classification (NCBI taxonomy): domain Eukaryota; kingdom Viridiplantae; phylum Streptophyta; class Magnoliopsida; order Poales; family Poaceae; genus Olyra; species Olyra latifolia. The sequence goes on from CM070530.1 coordinate 15,608,321, forward strand.
CCGTTCACAGCCACTTAAGGCATTGGTAGGCCGGTTTGGGTCAAAACAGTAATGGGCCTTGGGCCCAAGTGGAGCTCCGGTTGAGAATTGAAGGCGTATTCCATAAGGGGAAAGCGCACTTCTAATTTTCCAGAAAATGAAAGGTTTTTAGAAATTTGTAGAAAATTATAGGAGAGTCAGAAAATTATGAAATAAATTTCTAAATTCTTAGAAAAATGAGGAGAATCTAAATATGAAATTTAAATTATCATTTCATAGGATTTTGTACTTTAGAAAATTAAGATGAGCTTCTTTCTTTTAGGAGAAAAATAAAAAAAATGCTTAAACCTTTAGAATTGGTTTTAAAGAGTTTTAAAAAGAAATTGAATATCATGATTGAATATTTTGCAAAAAAATTTTTATGCAAAAATAGAAAATTTTTGGTTATGTTACAGGTTTGCGTGCGGCGGTCGAGTATGACTTGTCGCTTCAGCAGCAGCAGGGCGTGGGGTGGAGTGGCCGTGGGCAGCTGCGGGCAAGCAATGAAGCGGTGGTGGTGGCCTTGATGAAGCCGCTTGGCGCAGAGATTGGCAGTTTCGGGAGTGACAACGGTGGTGCCAGTGTACCAGTCTTGGGAGGCAAGTCTGGGCAATGGGCGCCGAGTCGCGGTGGCGGGTGCCGCGATGCATGGGTGGCGCGATCCCAAGGCGCGGCAGTGCGTCGGGTGACGCTTTGGAGCGAAGGGGCGGCACGGATCCCAAGGTACGACGGTGCGCTGTGGGTGCATATCCGCTGTCGAGGCGCGCTGGCGCGGGCAGCGACGCTATAAGCGGTGCGGGACCCGAGGTGGTGGCAATGATGCGTTGTGTGCGTGAGGCTCGAGGCCGGGCGATGGTGGGGTGCTTCATGGGTGTCGAAGTGTAGAGGCCAGAGCCGGGGCTAGGCGGTGCCGCTTTGCTACGTGCGCAAGAACCGAGGCCGGGCATTGGGGTATCGGTGTAGGGCAACTCTGGGTTGCATGTCATCACCAAACAAATTTCTAGATGCCAAAACTTGTAAAAGGTAAAAGAGAAAGATTCATGTTCATCTTTTACCTTCTTCTGTCTCCTAAGAGGAAGAGCCTCATGCTGATAACGTGTTAAGAAGTCCTTGCTACCTGGTGTAGTCCAGAGGCTCCTTAATAGATGTAATGTGGAGAGAGGTAGAGAGATGGAGGAAGGTATCGATGCTTTCTTATTCAATTCTCTTCTGTACAGCAGGAGATCCCTAATTTTTTATAACCTAGTTTAGGGTTTTGGCAAATGGGCCACGTGGGTCTCCTTGGCCCAATAAGTGTTTCCTAACAAAATCCATAAAATCACTACCTGGCTAGCTAGCCTGTCCAATCCATGCATTACAGCTAATAAACGATAGAAGAGAGAGAGAGAGCGAGCGCCTCGCTCGACAAGGACGACCCCATGCACATGTTAGGGTATCTTTGGATCGCTTCCCTAGTTCTCCCTGCCGCTGGAGGGCTAGCCGCGACGATGATGCGCCTTCTCAAGGCGTGGGCGCGAGATTTGGGCGTCCTTGCTGATGCGCCGTTTGCAGTAGAAATCGTGAGGGCGTGGGCACGTTTCGGTAAGGCGAGCGTTGGCGCGGCTGCGAACCAAACTCCCTGAAATCCGATGGCGTGCCGAACTTTGGCACGGCTATTGCGGGACGTGATCCAAACAAGCCCTTAATTTGGCTCAGCTTTTGTCGTGCAACGGCGGAAAGCAAATGACGAGTGCGACGTGCATGGAACCTCGATCGCCGATTGACGCGTTGCCTTTCGACACGATTAATGGACGTGTCTACAGATCGGACGTCCGATCAAAAGTTAAAAATCAAACGTTGTTTCAGTAAGTACAATCAAATGTTTCACTATGCAGAATGAAATGTTTTAGAAACATAGATGTTTCAACAGTTAAAAAAGGATATTTCAGCACGTAGAACCAAATGTTTTAGTAGAAAAAAAATGGTTCATCAACCATCGGACGCTGTTGTAGTACGTTAAACCAAATGTTTCACAAAAAAATGAAATGTTTCAGAAGGGCAAATACATGTTTCAATAGAGAAAAAATAGAAATGTTGAAAAAAATTCAGATGCTTCTTTCAGCAAGCAGAACCAAATATTTCAAATGGCAGAACTCAATGTTTCAAAAGGGCAAAACACATATTTTAATAAAAGAAATCAAGACACTGAAACATTGAAATTAAGACACTGAAACATTTATGTAAACATGGTGAAACATTTAAGTTAGTCTACTAAAACATTGAAACAAATCTACTGAAACAAGATAACGAAAAAGCAAACATAATGTTTCAGTAGAAACATGAGGAAAAAAAGAATGTTTGAGAAGATGAAACAAGATGTTTCACAAGCACAAACATTATGTTTCAGCAAGGCAAACCCAATGTTCCATAAACAAATAAAGTGTTTAACCAAAGCTAACAACATGTTTCACAAGGCAATACCTAATGTTTTATACTTACCAAGCTAATGTTTTAGTCCAAAAAATCCTTTTTTCTTCAACGTCTAGCTTCCTCTCCAAAATCCAAGCATCTTCTTCTCTAGATCTGGCAAACCCCCACGCCGTGCTCGCCAGATACGGCCTCTAAAAGCTTGCCAAGCTCACTCACTATCTGTAACACCCCATTTTCGCTTTTGGTTAAAATATTAATAAATTACCAGCTAATATATTATCGAAATAAAATTTGAATAATTCAAAGAAATTTTATATAAACAAACTTGTATAAAGAATATATTCTTATAACTATTTCTAAAAGTTAAACTTTAACTTTAATACACAAGTATAAATATAAATTACATGTGAAAAATATATAAATACACATAGATAAATAAGTCTATGATTAAAATTATAGATTTTTCATAAACTATACACAATTAAGTGCATAGTTATTTCTTAGCTCAACTTAAACAAAAAGAAATTTATAGGTGCATGAGCACATGTATGTGTACATATACAAGTATTTTCTTTGCCAAAATATAAATAGTAATCATAAATATATGTATATATAATATAATTTCCCTATTGCTCCTAAATCCCAAAATACAAAACCTCTCACTATTCTTCTAAATTACAATCCTAAGTAAACTAAGATTAGATTTTTACCCAAAAACTATGTTCATACTTGAACTATGAACTTGTGATGTGAAATTACCGAAATGCCCCTGACCTCATCCCTATCTCACCTTTCCTCCTCGCCCATCGCTTCGCTTCTCTGCCGAGCAGTAGCCGCCACGCCCGGCCAACGCTCTCCCCGCCATACCGCTTTGCTCAGATCGCGACGCGTCCACCGAGCAGTCCCGCTTTAGCCCGACGCGCCAAAGTAGTGCCGCCAGACCGCCATGCCAAGCCGAAGTCATCGCCGGTTGTCCATGGTAAGGACACCTGCAAGCCATGCATCCGTGCCACGCGCACGCCGTGACGGCTACGCCTTCCCTTCCCTTGCTTATCCGCGGCGATCCCATGCCTATAAAAGGCTAACCCGAGCCCAATTTCCCCGTTTCCTTTTTGTTCGGTTTCCGCCGCCATGCTTCGGCGATGCAATTCGCCATCACCGCCAAGCCTCGTGGCTTGAAATTGCAGCCACGCCTCCCTCACCACCTCCTCTCCAACGTCCCAGAAGGAATCGGCCTAAGACGCTACGGAGGCCGAGAGCGATAGAAGCTCCTCCCACGGCCACTTCCACCCCTTTTCCTCCGCCGCCACAATGGATTATCATCCACCTCGCACCTAGAGCATCCGAAGAGGCCCCAACCTTCCCCAAAGCTTGCCCAAACTCGTTAAGAATCGGAGCTCGCCCGCGACATGAAGCCGCCGCCGTCCCCTGCTCTGCTCACACGTCGCCGGACAAAACCCGGGCTCCTCCACCCACAAAGACCACATGGTAAGCTCCCACTCCCCCTCCCGATGCTCACACACCATAAATTTCCCCTCGAAGCCCTTTCTATCGCCGCCGCCATGCTCTCCCGAACCCGCCGCCGCCTTTGCACATGGAGCAGCCAACTCCGGCCACCTCCGACCATGCCGATGACACCAATAGGTGCGCGGTATCACGACGATTCCATCGAGCCCAAGAACGCATTTAAACCGTGGACCAGAAGGCCGAATCGCCGTTGCAAACCCACGCGCGTCCGATTCGAGGAACACGGCGATGACGTCAAGAATCGATCATCAGGCACCCGAGAGGTGACCGGTGGGCCCGAACAATTAGGAATCCGTTAAACCCCGCTGGATTCTCCTTCGCGTGATGCGTGGGTCCTTGACCCCACTGTAAGGTTAAGTGAAAGCGATTTAAATGCATACGCCCACTTAAGGAAAGCGCCCACTTTGGCCGAGTCCCCACGGGCCTCGTGGGCCGCATACTTATAACCGGCCCGTTACTGTTCATAACAAAACAACTGACGATTTACCTATTTAGAAAATCCTGCAAATTGAATATGGTTTATTAAAATACCTAGAGACTCTCGAAAATTCTAGTAAAATTAAGTAAAATACTAGAAGACTTATTAGACCTAGGAAAAATATAATATTGCACATTTCACTGTTTTATGTCTCTGTAATATTATTATTACCCTTTCCTAACTTTTATTTGGAAATAAAATAACCCAATTAAGCCTTATGGTTTATTTAAAATAGTATATGACTTCAAATAATCCTATAAATATTCACGTAAATACTACAGACATTTGAAGTCTAGGAAAATATTAGTTTATAATTTATATTATTTCTACCCTTTACAATATTACTAATAGCCCTTTTCTAGTTATTTCTTTTATAAAGAAATTCTAGGATAAGGTTTTCTATTTGTTAATACTAGTAGACCTCCAATAAACATGAAGATAGAAATATGATTTCCTTTACATAAGTAATACACGTATTTTCCTAAATATAATAAGCTATAAATTGGGTTACAATATATGGGTAGAATCCATATGCATACATTCGTATATAACCCATACACGCGATCTTTATGAGTAAGATTTCTTATCGATAGCTCATGGAACTTTCTCGATAAGAAACTTACTTAAATTAAGATCATACCGTAGCCTCGGTGAATAGTATCACCCTCAACCTCGTGCATATCATTTATCATGCATTATGCATATTTTATCTTCCGTGTCTTTATCGCTGTTTTATGATTTTATGCGATAGATCACGAGGAACCAGAAGTTCAACCTGAAGATCGACAACAAGACACACACGCTCGGTCCAGGCGAGCCAAAATCTCTTGATCATTCCCCTTTACCTAATTTTGTCTAAATGATTTTGATTTCAAATGATAGATTGCATGCAAATATGAATTTCTCAAATATTATATGTTGGTATCAAAAGCTACTAGAGCAAGTCTAGTTATTCCTATTTATAAGCAGTGTTAATAAACACAATCCTGTACTTGATATTTTCCTATTCTGTCCATTGATAACCTAAAGTTTAGAAATTAAATTCCTTGACTAGTAAGTCTTTGAATTGGCTTAGACATGCTTTTAAGTCTAGAGTCCATGGGTTTGACCTTGGCTGTCAACGATACGGTACTAGGATGATGGGTCAACCTTTGAATTCAAGATAGCTCGCTATCAATCGGTGCAATGCAACGGATAGCACGCTATCAATCGGTATAAAGCAACGGTATAGCCTCCTATCAACGGTGCAATTGTAACGGCATAGCCACTATCAACGGTACAATTTGGCTCAGACAAATACCGTATGCGGAGTAGGTACCTCAATGGTACAGTCCCATCATTACCATGATATGTATCATGACAGGGTTTAGTCTCTTTGCTCACGATGGTGATGCATAGTGTAGCAAAGATAAACCATACCGCCCCTGATTAAGACTACGACAATTGCAGCGTGATTGCTCACTTGTTGGGAAGTTTAATCAGCTCGTGCGTATCCCGAGTACATCATTATGGGAATGTGTTGTGCCCTGTTCCGAGTATTCCTACACTCGATAAGCTAAAGAGATAGTCCATGCATTCGGGTACCATTTATGCCTGAATGTGAAAATAGTCAATAAACATGTGATTCCTGTGATTGTGATTAGGATCTGAGGATCCTGGCCTTTGTTGAGCTCAAGGGGATCACGCCTCTTAGCTAAGAGGGTGAGTCTACCGCCATTTACCTGGGAAACGTGCTCCTGTGTAATATGGACACGGATTCGCCAGAAGATGGGAATCGTGCTCCTGTGTAATATGGACACGGATTCGCCATAATTACCTGGGAAACGTGCTCCTGTGTAATATGGACACGGGTTCGCCAGAAGATGGGAATCGTGCACCTGTGTAATATGGGCACGGATTCGCCATACCGTTGGAGATAGCTCACCATGGCGATGGGAGCTAGTCTGCCATTTGTGGAGACCATAACCATGGCTATGGTATGGATCTGCCACGTGGGACACGTATTCCTTGGCTAAGGATACGGTGTCGCCACTGTGAAACCCCTGTGATATAAAGAATCGGCATATATAGCCCAGTACATCTTTGGTTTATGAAAAGGCTAAGTCTTAAGTTATTTTAACTTAAAAATAAGCATATTTGATTTTGAGCAAACATGTGAACCTAACCTCCACCATAAAGCCTTGCATCATTGTTTAGCTTTAGGTGAGGTCTTGGTTCATGAGCTGATTTGATTCTTGGCCACACTCGCACTCCACTCACCTTTTTAGGTGGCGTCGAGGTGGAGTTTTGGCCTAGATGACATCGACAAGGATGAGAAGGACCTAAGTTTGACGTAAAGACCAAGGGCTAGGTGGGACTCCGATCGCTTGTTCGATTGGGTTGGGCACTGACCTTGAGACCCTACTCTTCTTATTGTTTCCGCTTATGCTAAACTCGTAAGAGTTCATTTTGTTTTGTAGATTTGGCCTTTTCGGCCTACAAAAACGAGCCATGTTGTAATTGAACTCCATAATATTAATAATTTTTATCGCAGGTATGAGATGATTCCAGCATTTTGTAAAAGGTGCCGTGCTAGCAAGACAAGATCCTGGGCTAGCACAGGTGCACCGAGGTTCCCGGTAACCGGGGCCCACACTATCCTTACCAAAGCGATAGAGGTAGAGAGAGAAGAGTTGGGGAATAGATAGAGGAAGAACAACCCCTAAGACATGGTATACCTTAGTAGTTGCTGCATTAGCCTTTTTTATGACATGATGAGAGAGAGCAGAGAGAGAAATATCCTTCGTGTGCATGTAGTTGACTTTAGCACAAGAATTAAGAAAATTGCATTAAATATAAGTGAATTGTGCTGTCTATAAAGATAAATGAAGAGACGACCTACTATATAAGTCTTCATACATATACCTATTGTACCTATTGATAACATGAATAAAAGTACAGACGACAGTTGTTTATACCATTGTATATGCTCTAAAAAATGTATAAGTGCAGACAATAAATGATAGTGTGCACCACACCTTCCCCTATAGAATGGGCTTCGACCCACAACCTTCAACTTAGAGGTGGCCAAATGGACCGGCCCAAGTAGGACGAACTGGGCTTGGCTCAGTTTCATTCAACCGAACCAAATTGGCCGAGATCTCTCACGGCGGCTTAGTTTGGATTGGTTCAGATAGCGATGGGTCTCGGTTTGGTTTAAGACTATAGCTCGCATATTTAATTAAATATATATATTTATATGTTTATTTCCTATGATTTATAATTTATTTTTTTATTTTATAACATATTTATTAAATATAATCATTTTATTATTTTTTTGAGAAGGGTACCATCCAGTTCATTCCAACAGTCAAACATATTACAAACAAGTCCTTGGTAAAAAGCAAAATTACATTCACGTCCTTGAAAGACCTATCTGCATGGCACAAGAAGCTTCTTCCCCAAATCTCATCGCCGGCGATGACCTCCATCTCCAATCGGGAAAAGGACGCAACCAGGCTCACCTCCTCTTAGCCAAGCCTCAAAGGGCGACGGAAGAAGGAGACAACAACAAGTAAACCATCAAAGATGGCCATAATCATCAAAGAACTAAGCTCCGACACGGCCAAACGAAAGGAAAGCGAAGCCCGGAAAGCGACACCACCCGTCGCCGGAGTAAACAACATTTTCGGCGAAAGACCCTCACCACACACCCTCCACCCTTCAACAAAAAAGACCCACAACCCACAATCCCAACTCGCCCACCTGCGAAGGACGCGACGCTGAACAATTTGGACACCGCCCGGAGAAGATCCCTCACCGAGGCTCTTCCTCTCCCTCATCCGTTCCATCCCCAGATTGAAGAGGTCCCCCTTTGGCTTCATCCCAAATATAACTTCGATGTTACTCACCTGCACCGAAGACGTCCTTATTGATGCCGATGAGACTGTCCCCAGCAGCATGGCGACGAGCGGACGAGCACCATCCACGCTGGCTCCAAGACCATGCTTGCATGGGGGACGACGACCATGAGCTCTCCAGATCGGCTGCGACCTTGACCAAAAATACACAAGACTAACCCTATTCTACTCCTAAACCTAGTATCAGTCTGGTCTCGGCCTAGATCCGGCTCCACTACCCGACGATGGCGGGAGGCCAATCGGCGGCGAATCCCACGGATCTAGGCGTTCGCCGCCGCTTTCGATCTCTCCGCCCTGTTTGTCTCTGCGAACGGATAAGAACCTCAGGATCTTCACGACCTGGAACGCTATCATTTTATTATTTTTATATATTATTTTTAGGCTAAAATGGGTTGGCACGCCAGAATCGACTAGCTTCGGTTCGCTCGATTCTTGTCTATGAACCATGCTTAGACCGAGACTCTAGCCCGTTGGCTAGTTAGGCCTGGCTTATACAGTAAATTGGGCCAAGCGGACCTCAATCGGGCTGGCCCGGTTTGTTCGTTAGCCACCTCTGCTTCAACCCAAAAAAAAAAAAATCCTCCAAGCCCACCAGCCCACACGTCACAAGCATCAAAAGAAACGCCCATGGGCCATAACCCATTAGCTTTCCCCAGTCAACTGTCTCTCCTCCACTCGCACTCGCCCTCGCACTCTCGCTCTCGCTCTCTGCCCCTGACTCCCGCCTCTTCTCCAACCCAACCCTTCCCCAGCCATTGCCGGCGACCGGGAGCGAGGGCCATGTCGAGGTTCTGGAAGCCGGGGTCGGAGAAGCCAAGCGCCTCGCTCGTCGACGACGAGGAGGGTGGCGTCCTCTTCCTCCCGACCAGCACCAATTCCTCGTCCTCCTCCTCCGGGTGCGCTTCCTCCAAACCCTAAACCCGCTCTTCCACGCTCTGCTCTCGCCCATCGTGCTCGCTACACGTGATTCCTAAATCCGTGGCTGAGTGCTGATGCCTCTGTTGCTTTTGGGGGCAGGTTTGGGTACGTGTCCTTGGAGAGGCAGCGGCAGCGGCTGCCGGTGTACAAGTACCGCAGGGCTATCCTCTACCTGGTGGAGCGGTACGCCACAACCATCGTCGTCGGTGAGACGGGCAGCGGCAAGTCCACGCAGATCCCTCAGGTACCTGCTCTAGGCTTTTTTTCTCGAACAGCCCGTGGGTGCCTATAGAATCGGGCATTTATTTCTTTGTGCGCTGCTCTCTATCCGAGCCATTTGATCAAACAGCTGGTGCACTTGTGCTAGTCCTGTGCCCAGGCGAGTCTTGTCTATCATTGGTGATATGAGCTGCCTAAAATTCCAATATTTGTGCATTGTTCGTGCTTGTGATTATTCTGTTTACATTCCACCAAACACCTTAGCCTTTGCTCTATGGATCTATGTTATGGAATTATTACTGGATGAGAACTCAGGCTTTGGCTTGTATGGTGGTTATGATTACACCTTTCTGCATTTGATTGATACAATTAGGTGGCGTGTACTACTGTCTGACTGTTTCCTTTATTGTCTGTATTGTGCTACCACATCCTATGGATATAGATCATCATAAAGACTAGATTTCATAGTAAACAACTAATCATTAACAATGGCCTGTAGATCACCTAGAGCCATTGTGAGATAACAAAGGGCACGGGGGGCGTAGGAACAAAAAATTGCAAGAGGTGATAAAAATGTTTAGCTTGTTAGCAAATGGTTTTTTCTGCCTGTTAGCAGCCTTTTTCTTAGATGAAAGTTGCACCCATTTTGCACTTAACCCCCTGCTCTTTTTTTGGACTCCCACAACACAGTACCAAAACGGATTCTTCACTCACAGCATGTGGTATTAGTCTCCAAGTAAAATTCTGCCTATTCTCAGAGAATAATTCTCAAGCATTTGCTGTCTACCAAATAATTACATGTTGCCTTGTTGGCATTTTTCCTTCTTCACATTTATGGCTTCATTATCCTATAATTGTTGGACTGCTTGGTTGTTATTATCTGGCAATGGCCATGGCAATATGGTTAATTTTAAAGGAAACATGTATAGTGCAGACTCAATGGGCGCAATCTTGCAAACCATTTTTAGTGCTAACTGAACACCAAAATTATAGAAATAAATTGAAATGATAGTTTATGGAGTTTTGTGGATCCTGTAAAACTTAATTTTGAAGCTAAGCTTTTGTAGAATAATACGAAGAAATTTTTACTGTGCACAGTAAATTTTGCCTTCTATGTCCTTTTTATTTGCAGTTTTCTCATATGTTTGAGTTTGTTCTAGATATGCTCCAATTTCAGAATTTCAACTTTCATGTATATAACCTGAAAGCTGTTTGAAAATTCTGGTTTTATTGATTAACATGTTAATTTCGTAATATTTGAAAAAAAGCCACTAAACTTTTAAGCATAAAGCCCCTGAAACCAGCAGGCACCATATAATTTGTCATTGTCATACTGGCAATTAATGTTTAATTTCTAACCTCATTGTTTTTTTGAATCAGTACCTTAAGGAGGCTGGTTGGGCTGAAGGTGGTCGACTTATAGGTTGCACCCAGCCAAGACGATTGGCTGTGCAGGTATTTAGTGTCCTTAAATCTATATTCAGTTGCACAGCCTTCTCCGGATGCTATACAAAACTAGTTGTCAAATGATTTTTCTGTTTGACCATTTGACCATCTGATGAAGTTGTGATGCATATTATTCTTTTTTGTTATACAAAAGTATACTATTTTGTTGTTATATGATACAAAAGTAGGCATCAAGTAATGCCAGTCCTGGTATTATGCTGGCATGTCCTGCAATTCCTTATCAAACATAATACGGAAAAAAAATTCAAGTCATGGTAGGTGCCTGTGTGTTTGGATAAATTTTTAGTGCTGAAAGTTTGAAACTTTGTCCCTGTTTTTCTTTGTCTTACAGTTTTTTGTTGTTTCTCAGCCAAACACTTTGACTTCTGTAAGCTGTTTCTTGAATATGTTGAAGCCACTTCACAAAGCTTTCAAGACCCATTTGAGCCAATTGTTCTGGCTTCTCAAAGCTCTCAAAACCCAGCATTTCAGCTGTTCAGACATTCAGCGGCAGCTGTAGAAAACAGGGCCTTAACTGTCTATGGTTATTCTAGGTCAAACATGTATCATTGCATATACTAAATAGTATTTCAACTTTGGGCTATATCCTGGTAAAATGATGCCCATTGAAGAACCTCTCTATGTAGCAATGCAGCATTGGAATATCCTGCTGAATACTTATTATTGTGGTCCTATAGTGATTTCTCACATCTTATTATAGAACAGTCAGCGAATTCTTATGGATAGTAGTTAGGTGTAAATTTTGCTTCTATCACAAACTGCTTTCTTACCTTAGTGTTCCTGTTCTGAAAGATATTTTCTGTTCTTGCTACATTTGCATGTGCTTCTCTTCTCTTCTCTTTTCTGGTCATTGCCTTTTTTTAACCCATTTAAATAATTTGAACAGTCAGTTGCATCAAGAGTAGCTGAAGAAGTAGGTGTCAAACTTGGAGAGGAAGTTGGTTATACAATCCGATTTGAAGACCGAACAAACCCGGTATGATGAAGTTTTCTTTCTTGCACCACTTTGCATTCTGAATCTTTCTTGCACCACTTTGCATTCTGAATCTTTCTTGCACCACTTTGCATCTGAATTTTGAAATATGAAACACGGTAGTATTTCTGCAGTTCTATAGTAAGACTAGGCTATACCCCATATGGATACCCTTTCACTTCCCATGGGCCACAACCCACTTCCCACGTTGGTCAAAGCATGGCCAAAGAAAACCTAGGCCACCACCTCCACCTCCCGTCATACCCCACTACTGACTTCTACGCACACCCATGTCACCCCCTTTGTGTCTAGAAAAATTCAGCAACCCAAATGGTAGACTTGTAGTAACATGATTTGTGTAGCGTTAAAACATATTAAACATGGATCTCATTTTGTTAAGGTTGTAACTTCAAACACAGCTGTGCAAACGGATAGCAGACCGGATGTTCAATTAAAGAGATGCTGCAATTCAAAGTTTGCAGTCAAAGAAAACTCCCATGTCTGCCTCCGCACTTAGAAAAATGTACTAACCATCCTGCACATTGCAGTATCACTACTTCCTCCCACTCACACCTCCTTTTGATGCTTAGACGATGATATGTACTTTTCACCAGATGTTACTATATGTTCCTTGCAAGTTGCAACTTTACTACAAGACAGAGGTATTATCGGATTCTAGAGGTGTACTATCCTGGTGTTACTGCATAACTATCAGTTTTTACTGCATATCCTTTGCGGTGTTACTGCAAGATGGAGCTTTTATATGACTGGATTCTAGGCACAACTATCTACATTACTGCATGTTACTTGCAACATTACTACAATACAGAGGTTTCAGTGAAAATCGATTCTTATTTAACCGATTTTATTAGTGTTCTAAAAATCGGGATTAATCGTCGATTAATTGGTAGTCGGGGGCAGGCCGATGCGATTTGGACCACATCTGTGCATTAATTGGTCCAAGCGATTAAACGGTCAAAAATCGGGTTTGACCGATTAATCACCCGACTAAGCAGCTGGATCCCACCTCTTTTAAATGAGAAAAGCAACAGCAGTACGTGCCCGCTGCCCTGCCTGTGGATTTGGGGAAGACGCAGCCCCAACGCTGTCGATTCCACTGCCGCCGTCGTCTATCGAAGGGAGGCGTCGACGACACCCGGGGAGGAAGAGAATCTGTGAGCTTTGGTGTCTGGTTGTAGGTGAGGAGGCAGCAGCGACCGGGGAGGCGTCGACGGCGAGGAGGCGGTGACCAAGGCGGGGAGAATGAGGAGGCGTGGCGTTAGTGGCTGGTGGGAGGTGAATCAGGTGAGGACGCGGCTGGTGGGGTGGATGTGGGTTAGGGTTTGGTGAGGAGCCTGCTTATATACATGAGATGAAGGGAGGAACTTGGTTTGTTGGATCAAGATCCTACGGTTAGAAGCTATAAGATTGTATTGTTGGGCCATAGTGGGCCTCATGTTGGGCTAGCACTACATTGCACCATCCAAATATGGTGCTACCTCTACTATCTAATATTCAAATCCGCTGATTAATGCCCACCAACTAGTTCCGATTAATCCCCGAGTAATCCAATTAATCCCTAGTCCCTAGCTCACCGACCGACTAGTGATTAGCGATTTCTTGAACCTTGGATTTTATTGATGAATCAGTTTTAGAGAGGAGTGGCAAAGCATGTAACAAGAGGGGATTTGGTTCAAGTAGGGAGGAATGGGAAAGGGAATTTGTTCAGGGCGGGAGGTATGGGAAGAAGGAAGGGGATATGGAATAGTCCTGCCTTGAGATTAAATAAACATAATAAAAATTTGGGCACCAAAGTAAAATTTATTGGTTTTCTTGCCCTATTACCCTGCTTATGCCCTACCTGATTTGACAGGGTATGACCATGATCAAATTTCTAACAGATGGGGTGCTGATTAGAGAAATGATGGAGGATCCTCTTCTGACTAAATATAGGTACCAGCTTATTACCCTCAATATTGGTATGACCATAAGCAGCAAGTCCAAATAGTCAACTGTCTCTTTGTCATGATTACTCAACCATATTTGATCCAATTGTAAGTGGTTGTCTTTATCCTGGCTGTACACTGTGATATTTATAATGGATAAAAGCTCCTTTTCTAGAATTCTAGTGGAAGAAAATACATTCATAAATTATCGAATTTGTTGCCTTGGAGGGTTCCATACTGGTTTCTTTTTTTCAGACATCAATCCACATTTTTCTGTTTTATCAGTGTAATTATGGTAGATGAAGCTCATGAAAGATCCATTTCGACTGACATGTTGCTGGGACTCTTGAAAAAGGTTTGCATCTTTTGAAACACAAGTCTGATTTCTTTTCATGCTGTTTTGTTTACCACTATGCATGTATCTTTACATGAATAAACCAGATTCAACGCCGCCGGCCTGAGTTGCGTCTAATCATTTCCTCTGCAACGATTGAAGCAAGATCAATGTCAACCTTTTTCAACATTAGGTCATTCCCTATCTAGTAAGAATTAGTTTCATATATTTTCACCTTTGCACATCATTGTTTTTTGTTTATAGCTTGAGCAAGTAAAACAAGTACAATGTGGCTAGCAGGAAATCCTCAAGAGAGCAATTTAGTCATATAGATAGTCTGCATGAAGATGCATAATTACCTATCAAATATAGTGAAACTTGTAGATAGCTTCCTCAATAACTGCCATGGCCCTAAATTATTCCCTATACTTGGTAACTTTATCACATGACGCAATCTAAGGATACTGGCACCTGTAGAAATCTCATGTTGGTGCCATTCTTTGCAGGTAGGTTTTTTTTTGAATCCCTTGCTACAGTAAATGTACAAATAGTTTGTCTCTACAGGGTAAAAGGTACACAGTGGAAATTCATTATGTTGAAGAACCTGTCTCAGACTACTTGCAATCTGCTGTGAATACTGTCCTCCTTATTCATGAAAATCTATTGCCGATCAGGATGTGATTTTTAGCTCTGATTCGCGCACTGGTTTCTGGTGATTAAACATCATAATATCATATGCTGTCAGGCCTGAAATTTGAACTTTCTTTCAATTTTTCCCTTTCTTGTATAGGCGGAAGGATTCCTTGCTTGAGTCTGCTGATCATTTGCCCAACCCAGAACCTGCTATCCTTTCTGTAGAAGTATGTTTTCCTCTAAAGAATAAATATACATGGAGAACTCCTCTCCTTACTGATGAAAGTATAGTTTGTCTCTACAGGGTAAAGGGCACACAGTGGAAATTCATTATGTTGAAGAACCTGTCTCAGACTACTTGCAATCTGCTGTGAATACTGTCCTCCTTATTCATGAAAAGGTTAGTAATTTTTGCTGGCTAATAAACAACAGATGCCATGTAGGTTATTTTGCTTCTTAGAATATTGTATCACCACTTGGTACTTTTGCATTCATTTGCATCTTTGATTATACTTTATTTGTGTGGTCCATCGATTGACGGTAATGTGTTAACAGTTATCATTTACTTCTCGTAGGCTATTTTCCTTTTTTTTGATAAAACAAATGTCAAGCTTATTCAGATTACTGTTTCAAAATTTCAACACAACTCTGCAGCTAGCATAACTTTGCTACCGCTGGCTTATATGAATGGAGGTTATTTGTCGTTACTTGTCACTCTATTTTAGTTTAGCAGAAGTTATTGGTGCAATTATATGCTCAGTCTTGTAAGCATTGAAACTCAAATTGTTCTTAACAGCTGCATTACTCCTATATTATCTCTATTCCTATAGCCGTAAGTTACTCCTATATTACAAAGCGCTAGACAGGGTGCTTAGTAGTGCGCCACGTTGGCTGAGTTCTATTTGCCATCGGATCACGCTGTCCACCTCCATCCAGCCGCTCGCCTCGGCTCATCGGCTGAGTTCTGTTCGCCGTCAGATCACACTGTCCGCCAACATCCAGCCGCTCACCTCCTTGGCCTTGCTCGCGGTGCTAATCAAATCCCTCCCCTGCGCAGCGAGGTTACAAAGCGCTAGACAGGGTGCTTAGTAGTGCGCCACGTTGGCTGAGTTCTGTTTGCCATCGGATCACGCTGCCCACCTCCATCCAGCCGCTCGCCTCGGCTCGTCGGCTGAGTTCTGTTCGCCGTCAGATCACGCTGTCCGCCAACATCCAGCCGCTCACTTCCTTGGCCTTGCTCGCGGTGCTAATCAAATCCCTCCCCTGCGCAGCGAGGCAAATCCCTAATCCCCTTCGTCTCCGGCTTTGTGCGCCTTCGTTCGCTGTCGCCGTCGCCTTCCAGACCTTGCCTTTCCTTAGCCGATGATGCTCTCGTCACATACACAGGAGGCTAACCCTAGCCAGCTCGTCTCCCTTCCCACCCCTACTCCTGGCCGCCGTTGCCCTCCTTCCCGAGCAACGCCCTCCTCCCCGAGCGATGGAACAAGACCCAGCCCCTGCTCGCTCTCCGTCTGATGCCTCCCGTCCCATCTCTTGCGCTTGCGCTTCCTCCTTCACCCTGTGTGCCTCTTTTTCTTCTCGTAAAATCAGCATAAGGGGGCACGAACAGGGCACAGCTGTGGATCCACCAGTCGACCATGCCACTGCCTATAGGCTATGCGTTCAGATCTGCGCAATTCCTCGCCGATTTCGGTCTCCAGAGCCGTCCTCGCACAAAGCCGACAGTCCTATGCTTGATCTGAGCTGTCACACGCGACTCCGAGCACTGGACGCGGCCATCCAGCCTACCTGTTCGTTGGCTGCTCGCCTGCCCCGAAATTTGCTGCCATCTAGGTGATTTCGTTACTGCTTTTATTAGCTTTGTTATTCAGTCAGATTCGCGGCTTTTTTGTTTGTTTGGATGTCCTTTGAGCTATCCACCCAATTGCTTGCACTCCCAGTGAGTTATTAGCTTCTCGATTCAGTCACGTCAGGAAAGAGAAGAGGCAATCAGGTTTCCATGCTTTTAGCTTTTAGGTTTATTGCTTTCTAAAAACTGTTGTTGAGCAATGTTATAGTTGTAGTGTTATAGACTCTCTGCGACTTGGTACTGAAGTATTGCTCTAATGTTGTTACCTGTTCCATGTTGAATCACTGTAAAGTGGCTCTTGCATTTGAGGCCTGGACATGACAAGAAAATTTGTTGTCTTTATGTTTACACAGGACTATATAGTTTTCTTCCTTGATTTGTATTCTCAATAAGCATTAGCCCTTATTTATACATACTGTGAATGTACATATGTAAACCATAGATTTTATCTACATGCCCTATTTATGCAAGATGAAAAATACTAGATGTACATAGATCTTGTGAAGATACATACCTGCTCAGCACTCACAAACATTTCAAAATAAAACGATATGTGTGTTAAAGTAGAACTTGTATAGGGTCCTTTGTGCATATTTTACCTTGCCCTTGTACTTGTGTATATCAGCCCAATTGGGCCCATGAGCAATTAAGAGCCAACTTCACATGGTATCAGAGCTCTGCTCCTACCTCTAGGGTTTCCACCCACCATCGCCACCTTCTCCGGCGGCAGCGCCACCACCGCGCTGTCTACGCCGGCGTTGCCCTTCCTCGTCGCCCCGTCTCCTTCGTCGTCTGACCACACTCGTCTGCTCCAGGAGATCACTCAGCGTCTTGAGCACATTGAGCGTCGGGATGCCCACTCGATCTCTGTCATTGACACTGCTAGTCTTGCCAGCCAGCCTCGCTCAGGTATATCTCAGCCCTGGATACTTGACTCTGGAGCTTCCTTTCACATGGCTCCTGATCCTACATATCTTGGTCCTTTGAGCTCACCTATCACTCCCGTGTCCATCAAGACCGCTGATGGCGCACATCTTGTCGTTGCTGGTCGGGGCACACTCCACACACCCTCCTTTCATGTTCCAGCTGTTTCTCATGTTCCTTCTCTTGATATGCAGCTTATTTTTGCCGACCAGCTTACTGATCATCACTGTCGTGTTATTCTTGATTCTGATCATTGTTCTATTCAGGATTGCTCCACGGGAACTCTAGTTGGCACTTGCCATCGGCTCCGTGACTCCCCGCGTCTCTGGGTTCTCGATTGGCTTCGCCTTCCCACCTCCTCTGCCTCCACTTCCTCGACCAGCCAGTCGTACGTCGTCATTGATGCCACTGCCTTTGCCACCATTGCTTCCACTAGTTTTGCTCAGTGGCACCATCGGTTAGGTCATATATGTGGGTCCCGCCTCTCGTCCTTAGCTAGTAGTGGTCTGCTTGGGAAGGTCTCTGGTGATACCTCCCTGCCCTTTTGTATCGGCTGTAAGCTTGGCAAGCAGCTACAACTTTCATATCCTGCTAGTGTTTCGTCGTCTTCTCGCCTTTTTGATTTAGTTCATTCTGATGTTTGGGGCCTGGCTCCCTTCGTTTTGAAAGGGAGCCATCGTTGGTATGTGATCTTTATTGATGACTGTCGGCGGTTGGGAGTACGGAGCCTCCAGGCGCCGAGCTTACTTGTTGAATGTGAGGATCAACCGACCTCTTTCCTGCGGGCTCAGGGGCTTTCGAGAAGGCGAACTTCGATCAGTAGCCATCGGCGGAAGCACACGTGATTTAGGCCGGTTCAGCCCTCGTGTGGAGGTAACAACCCCACGTCGATGGTGTCTATATGGGATACAAAACGGATTACTGGGGAGTTTTCTCTGATGGGAAGGTGAGCTTTTTCTCTTCTAGCCGCCTTTTTTCTCTCGGCTGACCCTCCTCTCCTCTTACATGTGTGGCAACACGATCTATTTATACACGGGTGTAATCGACGGTCGGTTAAGGTGGCGCCTATTGTCGATGGTATGGAGAAGACGCCTGTTGTCCCGTGATCCGAAGCTCGTCTTTGCCTTGCGTCATTGCCATCATTCGTTCTACGGAAAAAGGCATGGGTGCAGTGCAACAAGACGTGAAAGCAGTGGCCGCGCTCGATCGGTGTGTTCGACGGACGTCTTGGTCCTTGAAGATGTCGAGCACTTAATGTCGCGGATGGGAGGCTCGTGTCTTGGTCGAGAGGAGTAACCGGACTCGGCGGGCAAGGTCCGCTTCCGGGCGGCGAGATCATCCTTGCTCGGGGGAGGCCGGTAATGACTTTTCTCGATATACCTGGCTCTATATTCTGACTTCTCGTGCTCAGGTGTTGTCTGCTTACAAGGCTTTTGTTGCTATGGTTCGCACTTAGTTTGACTCCCCTGTTTGTGTTCTTCGAGCTGATTCAGCTAGCGAATACTTGTCTGCCTCTCTTCGCAAATCTCTTCTTGAGCAGGGCACTCTTCCTTAGTATTCTTCCACGGGTGCTCATGCTCAAAAGCAGTGTTCTTAAGCCTTAACCGTCATATTCTAGAGAGCGCTTTCGTGCGATGATGCTTGTTGCCTTTGTTCCTCCTCACTTCTAGGGTGAGGCTGTCACCACAGCTGTTTACCTCATTAACCTACAGCCTTCTATCGCTCTCGAAGGAGCCACACCTTTCGAACGACTCTTCGGTCGCTCTCCACAGTAGAGTCACCTCCGCTCCTTTGGCTGTGTTGTGTTTGTTCTCCTTTAGCCTCGCAAGCGGAAGAAACTCATTGCCCAATCCGCTCAATGCGTTTTATGACTCTGAACACTAAGGTTTTCGTTGCTGGGACCCTGCTGCTTATTGGATTTGGGTCTCTCGTGACGTCGCCTTTGATGAGTTTCGTCCCTATTTCACCCCCGATCCCTCCTCGTGTTCCCAGTCTTTTGCTGACTCCCTTTCTTACTCTACCTGCCACCCACCCCTCTCCGCGACCTGTTTGTCCGCTTCCCGCACCTTCACCCTCATCACCATCACTCTCTTCACGTCCTCCAGCCCCTCCTTTGTCCTTGCCAACACCACCATCACCCTCCCCTCCAGTTCAGGCTTCGTCCTCTTCCTCTCCTTCCGATCCTATCTCCATATCACCATGCCCATCCCTTCCTGCCTTTTCTCCACCACCAGTTCGTTTTCGTTACACTCGTCGCCCACCTCCCTCTAGCTCCCCTTCTCTTCTAGGACCTATTCCTTCCTTGGTTCCTACCTCCGCTCTCGAGCCTTCCCTTCTCCTGATGCACCTTCTCCTTCCACGGATACGCCTCCCTCTTCGACAGAGGCGTATTCTACTCCTCCCACTATCACCACTCCTCCTCACTACTCTCTCCATGACCGGAGCACGATTTCCCATCTTGCTCGGTATGGTTTTGCTGCTCCTGTCACTCTCCTTTGAGCCTACCACCTATCGCGATGCTGTCACTCATCTTGAATGGCAGTTGGCGATGGCCGAGGAAATAGCAACCCTTGAGCGTCTTGGCCAGAGGATGTTGTTCCTCCATTGTCACTCCCATCACTTGCAAGTGGATCTACAAAATCAGGGCCTATTCTGATGGATCTCTTGAGCGCCACAAGACAGCTTGTTGCTTGTGGCTTCCGGCAGGAGTATGGCATTGACTATGAGGATACCTATGCTCCAGTTGCCCATATGACCACCCTCCGTTCTCTTGTCGCTGTGGCCTTTGTTCGTCGGTGGATTATTTCCCAACTTGATGTTCAGAATGCCTTCCTCAATGGTGAGCTACGTGAGGAGGTTTACATGTCTCCACCTCCTGGCTACTCTGTTCCTGCTGGTCATGTGTGTTCTCTCCGTCGCTCCCTCTATGGTCTCAAACAAGCCCCTCGTGCATGGTTTGAGCGCTTCACTTCTGTGGTCACCAGTGCTGGCTTTGTTGTGAGCGACCATGATCCTGCCTTGTTTGTTCACACCTCACCTCGTGGCAGGACGCTTCTTCCTTATGTTGATGACATGCTCATCACAGGAGACGATCCCGAGTTTATTGCTTTTGTCAAGTCCCACCTAGCTGACTAGTTTCGGATGTCTGATTTGGGACCTCTTCACTACTTCCTTGGGATTGAGATCATGTCCACTCCTGCGGGCTCCTACCTCTCTTAGCAGAAGTACATCAATGATTTGCTTGCACGTGCCTGTTTGACTGACCAGCTATGCGGCCACTTCCATGGAACTTCACCTTCAGCTTCGTTCCACGGATGGGACTCCTCTTTCGGACCCTACTCGTTATCGCCACCTTGTTGGGAGCCTTGTGTATCGTGGCATCACTCGCCTTGACATTTCCTATGCTGTTCATATCCTTAGCCAGTTCATGGCCACTCCCACCACTATCCACTACAGCCACCTCCTTCGTGTTCTTCGGTAACTTCGTGGTACCGTTGATCGCTGTCTGTTTTTCCCCAGCTCCAATTCTCTCCAGCTCACAGCTTACTCTGATGCTACTTGGGCTAGCGATCCCTCTGATCGCAAGTCTCTCTCCGTCTACTGCGTTTTTCTCGGATCCTCCTTGATCGCCTGGAGGACCAAGAAGCAGCAGGCTGTCTCTCGCTCCAGTATTGAGGCTGAGCTCCGGGCACTGGCACTAGTAACGACTGAGGTGACCTGGCTTCGGTGGCTCCTTGCGGATCTTGGCGTGGTGGTGTCCTCTTCTACGACGGTGTCGTTTGACAGCACATGTGCTATTAACATTGCTCGTGATCTTGTGAAGCACGAGCTCACCAAGCATATTGGCATTGATGCTTCTTTTGTTCGGTCCAAGGTGCAACATCAGGTGATAGGACAATAGTATGTGCCATCTGAGCTCCAAATTGCTGACTTCCTCACCAAGGCTCAGACTGGCGCACAACATGACCTGCATCTCTCCAAACTCAGTCTGGTTGATCCATCATGAGTTTGAGGGGGGGTGTTAAAGTAGAACTTGTATAGGGTCCTTTGTGCATATTTTACCTTGCCCTTGTACTTGTGTATATCAGTCCAATTGGGCCCATGAGCAATTTAAGAGCCAACTTCACAATGTGCACATCAAAATTGAAGCAATTGTTGTTTAACAGTTATACTTGCATAATTCATCATAATAGTTACAGATCTGAGAAAACATTCTTACTGTTTCTTTTATTTGAGACATTTGTAGAAAATTTTAATATCTACCTTATAAAATAAGCATGATCTCCATCAGTTTCTCTTCAATTTTTACTTTATGATATTAGACAAGTTGGTTAGAGGAAAATGCTAAACAGATACACTCATAGTCCATCTGATGAACAGACATAGTTTTCTTAATCTTTTGATAATGTTGTAGTCTATGAGGTGAATATGGAGCTGCAATCATTCATCTTTACAGTATTACGGTAGTGTGTATTGCCATATAGTTCTTCTATGTTTAAACTCTATCTCACTCCTCCCATTTATTAAATAGTTCTCTTCTATCATTATTCGTTGATAAATTTCTGCAGGAGCCACCAGGGGATATTCTGGTGTTTTTAACCGGCCAGGATGACATAGATGCTTCTGTTAAGTTGCTAAATGAAGAAATCCAACACCTTGGAAGACACTATTTTGGTAACATATTTTCTGCATCATTTAGAATATTGAATTTAACTACGCTAATATTTACTAGTCACTTCAAAACTCCAGAGGATAAAATAGGTTGTATTGAAAGTGGATGTTGGGTCATTGGAAGTCCATGCCCTTGCCAAATTACTTTATCTGCTTGTGGTAGTAAATTATGATTTCTCATGCATTCATATTGCATTGATTCTCAGACTTGCTGATTTTGCCCTTATACTCTGGCCTTCCACGGGGAGATCAAGTAATTAGTCCTCATTAGTTGGTGTATATTATAGTAAAATATGCTGTGATTTGCTGACACTCCATGTTGATACTATCTATTGTTCTCTGGCTTTCTAGGATCTCATTTTTGCTCCTACTTCAAAAGGGAAAAGGAAAGTTGTGATATCAACCAACATCGCTGAGACATCATTAACTCTGGAGGTATTGCATGGCTTTGCTGACAAATACTCCTTCTGTTCCTCTTTTAGATGTCGTTAATGCATGTAGTCAACCTTCTAAAACTTTGACTGCTAATATATAAAAAATTTTTGGATTTTTGATATGGAAATGGTATTACTAGATTTATCTCAAAAATACTTTCATAACATTATATTTTTTAAATATTGTTACCTACATTTAATTAGAAAAAATAATAGTGAAAATTGTATATTGGAGGTGGTGATAATGTCCAAAGTGGCATCTAAAAAACAAAGGAGGTAGTATCATGTTGATTTTTGCTGATTTCTATCAATATTGTGCAGGGTATGGTGTATGTTGTTGATAGTGGGTTTTCCAAACAGAAGTGTTATAATCCGGTATGCTCTATTCAGTACTGCAACCTTGCTATCTTTAATATAGCTTTAAATTTGTTCCTTTTCATATATTTGTGTCAAATTTGAATGGCAAGTGGTGTAATGATCTGAAAGGTCCAATTCTGACTTGCTAGTGCCATTCACTTGGTATATGCAACTATCGCAAAATTCTTATTTTTTATGACCTGTCAGAAATCCTTGATTTTACCATCCAGTAACTATTCTGTATCTGCAAGGCAATCTAGATGAGTGAATTCGGCTTATTAAAAATACGAGCCCTTCTACTGTACTCCATCTTATCGCTTAGGGTTAAGAGATCGCTAGGCGGTTGGATCAAATATGTATGGTCCATATGTATTCATCCATCTTACCTCCTAGGGTTTAAGAGATCATTAGACCATCTGACCAAGTAAATGAATTGTCCTGAATAGTTTAGGCGCATCTTAACAAAACCCTAAGAATACAATGGTGCCTTGATTTCCTTATTTGCTAACATTTCAAAGCTATTTATGGCACACTTTTGGGCTCACACTGAAATACCCGGCCTATTGAGATGTTGAGGCCCGCGTGGCCCATGTGGATTGGTTGTGGTGGCATAGTACCACCTTGCTAGTCTAGAGAGTTGTACTAGCATATAATGTCAGATGGACCTAAACATAGTGCCTAGGTTAATCCTTTTGGGCAAAGCGAGGCTGAAAGCTCAAGAGTGGTGTTATGCATGCGTGAGTCAACCCCTTAGATGGGCTGGGCTCAAATTAAATTTGGGCCAGAGTGTTACAGATGGTATCAGAGCATCAAGACTCACTGTGCGGCACGTGTGGGCTTAGTGGTGCAGGCATATGACGCATGGTGCGTGTGGGCCCAGAGTGGTCATATGGCATGGCGTATGGGCTGACCTGTTGAGATGTTGAGGATCACGTGGGCTATGTGGATTGGTTGTGGTAGAATAGTACCACCTTGCTAGTTTAGAGAGAGTTACACTAGCATATAATGCCAAATGGATCTAAACATAGCATGCCGGGTTAACCCTTTTGGGCAAAGCGAGGCCGAAAACTAAAGAGTGGTGCTATGCTTGTGTGGGTCAGACCCGTAGGTGGGGTAGGCTCTAAGCGAATTTGGGCCAGTGTGTTAGACACATTTGTGTTACAGTCTTACAGACACATTCCTGGCAGCATTTACTCCCATACCTCCTTAAAACTAGACTGGGCAATTAAAACAGAGATCAAATTTTTTGGTGTAATCTTTTTTTTTCCTTGTAGTTGTTTGGTTTAATATTTTCATATAGCATAATTATATGTGTTTTTGGCACAGATTTCGGACATCGAGAGTTTAGTTGTTGCACCAATATCCAAAGCATCTGCAAGGCAAAGAGCAGGCAGAGCTGGCAGGGTCCGACCTGGGAAGTGCTTTAGGTATGCTGAACAGTTTAGTAATTGAAGTCTTGTGCTTGTGGATAATGATACTTTGTTATTTTAATTTATGTTTCTCCTTTCTGATGGCAATCATATTGGTTAATTATGCTGGTGCATTTTTACCACACCTAATTCTGAACTCATTTTCATTTAAAATATTTCATGCCTCTTTATGTCTGTCTGTTTTCTCTAGATGACTAGTTAATTGTTTTATATTATTATTTTATCTACTATCATGTTTCTTTTTCCACCCTTGATTTTGAAATTCTGTACATTCGTGATTCAATATTCTGTGGACTGTAATAATTTTCACCTTGGGCTTTGGGTTAAATATTTCACAGTTTTTGTGCATCTCATTAGCTGACCTCCTGCAGGCTTTATACAGAGGAATATTACTTAAATGAAATGCAGTCAGAAGGGATTCCAGAAATGCAAAGGTCTAACCTTGTTTCCTGCATAGTACAGGTATCTTGCCTTGTCTATTTCCAGAGTAATGCACGCTACAGATTTCAAACACAATTTCTTTGACAAGTTTGCACTGAAGCATGTGCTATACATATAACATAATTGATTTAAATTTTCTTTTAAGTTGCGAAATTTATGATGGATTGGTTTTGTTTGTTCATTTTGTAATGTCAAGTATTAATATAACACATTATTGAATTATATTCTGGGATGACAGTTAAAAGCACTGGGCATAGACAACATTTTGGGATTTGATTGGCCTGCTTCTCCATCACCGGAAGCAATGATTCGGGCTCTCGAAATTCTATTTTCCTTAGGAATCCTTGATGAAGATGCCAAACTAACAGTACCTATTGGTTTCCAAGTTGCTGAGATCCCTCTGGTATGTGTAGGCGTGTAGCTTAATACTTTGTTCTGATATAAATTGCATCTAATTTTCAGAGCCTTTTGAAATTGAGCTGAAGTAGCAAATCACGTTTCCTGCAGTAGTAAGGTAGTCCCACCATGGTAACTAAGTCAAATCAATTTGTTCCTGAGTTTGGGTTTGTTAAGGGTACATTGTATAGGAGCTTCTTTGCTTATTTTTCTTTCCCTTGTACTTGAATATATTGGCCCAATGGAATACATGAACAGAGTTCACATCAAGGTTGAGCGAGTTTAGCCATTTTCATTCTAGTCAGTCTCAGTTTTCACTGTTTATTAATATCTAATGATATATGTCTAGTGAATAATGGCACCAAGCCATAAAACTAATGCAAGAAAAGTTCAGAATTCGACTGAAGTTGGCTGGGAGTCGCACCTTTAGAGGGATCAAGCTGGTGACTGCCAATTCCACTGGGAAATCGTTGCTATCTGTTTGATCTGCAGTGGCATGGGAACTTGGTCTAAGAAATCCCCTGTATCTGTTGAACTAATGCCACTTTTTTACGGTTCATCAAAAAGGAAAAAAACCTTGTATTGAGTACTTAATGTGTTGTTAGATCTCTCAGTCAAAAAGTATAGCACGAGAAATTAATTGTAGGTTGAATGAATCATTGAAGTCATATATAATGAAAGATAAAGTAAAATTGGACTATACAATGATTAAGGTCAGAGTGACATGAATAGAACAATTATGCTGAATTGAATAAAACAATGTTGGCCCAGGAGCTCTCAAACTCACTCAAGCACAAACTAAATCTCTCAACGAAACAAAGAGCTTAAAACTACGTCTAGTATTGATTGCATCTCATTGGCTTACACATCTCAAGAGTCACAACTCTTGATACATGAACTACCTAGTTCTATTTATAGCCAACACCAGCAAAACGACTTACAAACAATCGACTTAGCAAAAACGGATGATAAAGCTGTGCTGGAACCAGCTCACAGCAGCTACGCGAGCTGTCCTCGCGAAGGATCTAGCGGCAGCCTGCAATCTCCGTACCATACATAGCTCTGCATGCATGCATGCACATCTCTTGCATTGGCCAGCTACTTTTGCATGCACATGGACCCCACCTGCTGCATACACACACACAACTCAACTTAGGAATTCTAATCCTAATTGGCTACATCTTGTGCCATACAAGTTCAAATTTGCTACTATGAGTTTGACTCAAATAACTAGCTCATTTTGATAACACACAAATCGACCTAATCTAAATATTTTAACAGCTAGGTCAAGATTAACCTAACAATCTCCCCTTAATCTTGACATTCTTAACTCAAAGCAGTCGGACGCACCGAATGGATTATCCACAATTTCTGGCCACATACAACAGCAATCTTCCTTGTAGACGACGCCTTCGTCTAGTCGATCTCCTCTTGTTACACACAGTGACATTATTGATGCTCACACAGAGCTGCTCACATAGAGTATTCTTACCAGTGATTACAACTCACACAGAGAAACAATCTCATGACTCACATGGGGTCCGATTCTCACACAGAAAATCGATATCACATAGAGAAACAAGAAAATTCACACAGACTTCCCTTGCATGAGTTCTTCATGTTTCGTCATAGAAGTGCAGGTTCATCATCATACACTTCACCAAGAAGTGCTTTCTCCTGTTCTTTTTCGTTCCTGACTTCTGAGGGACATTCTTTTGCAAAATGCCCATAGCCACGACAGTTGTAGCAACAAACACTTGACTTGTTGCGTTGTTTCCATGGCGGACAAGATGCACTTCCCTGTTCGCCCTTCGCCTTGTCAACAACAATTGCTTATGGTCATGGCGTGGTGCGTACTGCGAAGTTGCTCCTCATGAGCCTTCAACGAACCGAACACCTGAGGCAGCTTCTTAGTCTTCAGGTCACTAAATTCCTCAATCGTTGTGGCGAGTTGCGCATACTTCTCTAGGACGGAACGCAACACCTTTTTAACGACATATGATTCCTCCAATTTATCGCCTAGGCCTCTGATTTGATTCACCAAACTCGTCACCTTTCGCTCGTAGTCGTCGACGGTGTCGCTGTCCCCCATGCGTAAGTTCTCGAACTCCCATCGCAAGGAGTTGAGTTTGACTTCTTGCACATGATCATCACCAAGAAATATCGTGCGCAAAGTGTCCCACGCATCCTTCGCGCTCTCCTTATCAGCAATCTGCATCAAGATATCCTCACCTACAGCACCGAAGATGATCGCCAAGGCAGTTTGATCCTTTTCCTCCTCCACCATTTCATCTTTCTTCGGCTCGATTGCGCTCCACACCTTTTGAGCGCGCATGTTCGCCTTCATCTTGACTATCCACGCAAGATAGTTCGTCTGTGAGAGGATGGGGTAAGGCAAAGCCACTGTCCCCTCCTTCACTTGTGTTGTTGGTGAAGACGTCGCTCCCAAATTCTTGTTGACAATGCTACACCAGATCCAGGAGTCTTCCATGCCGGGGAAGCCATCTCCTTGAATCGATCAGATACTCACACAGAGTAGAATTAATCTCACACAGAGAACCAAGAAAAACTTACACAGATATTTTTCTTGGACACAAACTAGCTAGCTCTGATACCAATTGTTGGTCCAGGAACTCTCAAACTCACTCAAGCACAAACTAAATCTCTCAAAGAAGCAAAGAGCTTAAAACTATGTCTAGTATTGATTGCATCTCATTGGCTTACACATCTCAAGAGTCACAACTCTTGATACATGAACTACCTAGTTCTATTTATAGCCAACACCAGCAAAATGACTTACAAACAACCGACTTAGCAAAAACGGATGATAAAGCTGTGCTGGAACCAGCTCACAGCAGCTACGCGAGCTGTCCTCGCGAAGGATCCAGCGGCAGCCTGCAATCTTCGTACCATACATAGCTCTGCATGCATGCATGCACATCTCTTGCATTGGCCAGCTACTTTTGCATGCACATGGGCCCCACCTGCTGCACACACACAACTCAACTTAGGAATTCTAATCCTAATTGGCTACGTCTTGTGCCATACAAGTTCTAATTTGCTACTATGAGTTTGACTCAAATAACTAGCTCATTTTGATAACACACAAATCGACCTAATCTAAATATTTTAACAGCTAGGTCAAGATTAACCTAACAAACAATGTTGAAAGAAAAATTAAGGACATACATGCTTTACTATTTCAGAATATATCCTATAAGAGGCTTGATTTACTTTGTGGTTAAGCTTTATGAACTGTTGTTACCGCACGTCTGCACCATCCTGTTTGATGAGATTGTTTCTACACTTACATGCGTTATTAATTTACTTACTTGACACTTCTGGCATACAATCTTACTCTACTGAACATGATTGGTGATATTCCAACAGCATTTGAAAATTGTGCCGCTATCTTGGCCATTTACTTACAGTATCTGTTCTTCTTTCATACTTGTACCAGTTTTTCTGTACCTTTTTTTTAATCAATTGTGGTGAACAAAGTTCTATATTCTCATTTGTTGCAGGACCCTATGATTTCAAAAATGATCTTGTCTGCCAGTGATTTTGGATGCTCTGATGAAATATTGACTATAGCAGCATTTCTGTCAGTTCAAGTTAGGATTTCTGCCTTACATGCCCTTTTCTTGTGCTGTTTTAAACCTCTAATTGCTCTGACACTACTAATTTATACAGTCTGTGTGGGTTTCTATGAGGGGAGTGAAGAAGGAATTTGATGAAGCCAAGCTTCGTTTTGCTGCTGCTGAGGTTTGTAGGATCAACTTTGTGGCAAATTTCTTTGTTTACTGAGGAACCCTAATGTTACTTAGATATTAACCTTGACAGTTTTACACTCATATTGGTGCATAGTGTGGTCAATCGTTAGGTAACACCCATAGACCACAATAGAGGAATATCATGTCATTGAATAGATCCTTGTCTTTAGTTTAGTTCATACATGATCGCATTCCAAATTATACGGTTGCTCTGTTTTTCACTTTTGGGCAAAATCCTTAATGGATCATATTAATGTTATACTGCTTAAAGGTGTGTTTTTCTGGTACTGTTTTGATATATTATGATGGGCTGGAGGCTTGTAAGCTGATACTGGTCATCATCGCCGTAATAACCGGCTAGTGCTAGAATCAACGTTTTGGGGTAACTCAATATTTGTTACTATTGTTTGGATTTTCGACCTTGGATAACAGCATTGGTGTTACTGAACAAAACTATGAAAAATTACACCCTGAAAATGCATATGACCAGCACTATCCACGTTTAAGAGTCTCCTTCCCTGTGTGTTTCTGTGCATTCATGTGCAGGTTTGTCAGAAGTATGCAATTTGATTATGCTTACTCTTGGTTATTTCTTCAATCTTCATCCTTGCTAATGACCTTGAATATACACAGGGAGATCATGTAACATTCCTGAATATCTACAAAGGATTTCACCAGTCTGGAAAATCTAGTCAGTGGTGCTACAAGAACTTTTTGAATTACCAAGCTTTGGTCTGTGTTCACTGCATAAGGGCATAATCCTTTTTTGCTTAAGATTATGCTCATATTCCAAACTATATAGTTTTCTTTGCTGTACACATACTCACTTTGAACAACATCCTCTGCTCTTTGCCGCAGAAGAAGGTTATTGATATCAGGGAGCAGCTTGTCAGGGTAATGAAGAGGTTTGGCATACAACTGAAATCATGTGACAGAGATATGCAGGTAGGATCTTTCAAGTTTCAGTTAATTTTATGTTTCTTTTGATATTGTTGCTTTGGTTGTTATATTTCATAACACAGTGTCATTCTTTTGTACTAGAATAGTAGAATGATATTTGTGTGCATCATTAGTTGTTTGACCCAATTGAGTGGAAATATATTTTCTTTTTGTTTCATGCTATTGTATTCATATGCATTTTGGAAACTAGATGCTCTGTATCCAGCTTGATTGGCATAGTATCTGATCACATTCCAACCTGTCATAGATTATCCTCATTTGAGGAGAATATGAATACACAGTGTGTACAATTTGGACAATGAATTATCAATATTCAGATAGTTAAAGAATAATATTATCTGATTGTCGCACAAATGTCCACATTCAGAGAGGATATGTATACATAATTACATATGCAAACCACCATTAGTCTGTATCTATTGTATTTTAGAATTAGTTATCTTCAGTATCAGCTCCATATAATTCTTTTCTGCCTCATGCTACTGCTGGAAGTGCTTAGAATCCTCCTGAATAGATTCTTTTTATGAGCTGTAACCCCCACAAGTTACTGAAACTTTGATGTGTTTATGCTTGCTAAATTGTTGTCTCGATATTCTGCAGGCAGTTAGAAAGGCCATTATTTCTGGTTCATTTGCTAATGCATGTCATCTAGAGGTATTTGCACGCTTTCTGTATTATGTTCTCATGTTACATTGCAGAGCAGATATGATGTTCTCATATATCTCTAACATGTAACCAGAGCTTTTCCCAAAAAGCCTAATATATGATTTGGAGCTGAAATGTTTATGGTGCATCGATAAACTGGTCTATAGGATTAGACTAGTCCAGACTCACAGACTGGCCAAAAAGATTGTGAATGAACTCCAGCCTCCTAGGATTTTGTTAAACTGGCCACTGGGAGAACAGACCTCACATTCCAAATGCATTCCTGTTTTACAACAAATTATTAGATAATTAGAATGTTGAAAGTGATAGTCTAAGTTACAGATGAGAATCCCAACGAGTATGCATATAAGCCAACTGGCCAAGGGCCTGGTACAAATGACAAATGGTGCTATTTAATTGGGACTTGGGGGTGTGTTTATGTGTGGACTAAAATAGGAGCAAAAGCATCCGCCTGTGAGGTTAGAGTGGATTTCTTCTGAATGCCTGCCCATAGTAACTGTCTGTGTCTGTGGATGGGTCCCTGGAGGTTCAACACCAAAACTGCATGTGTTGTCCACTCCTTAGTGGTGGGCACTTTTGAGGATGAAAGTTTAACCTTCGCCAGGGATGGCCACCCTTCCAAGGTGCCCCCTAGTAGAAGGGCTTTTTTTGAGTACTTGCTCAACTGTCTTAAGTCATAAAAGTGGGCTGCATACTCCAATTGGCATTCTCCATGAAGGGGGTGCCCTGCAGTGAGTGGAACTCGGGGAAGTCTCCTTATGGTCGGGCCAGGTGTTCCCTAGCTCTTGGGCCAAGGCAAAGGAACAAGTGTCCATTCAATAATAGCTTTTAAGAAATATCAGGGTTTGCAGGGAGTTCAGTCATTGCCTCATTGGATTTCAAAATATGAGTTTTTGGTTTGTACCCATGTTTAACATTTTGCTACACCGTATTACCGCTTTATGTTTATGAAAAAAATACATGTTTGTGTGCATTTGTACAAAAAATTGATCTCCAGCTGATAGAATGCTGATACATGTCGAGTCAGGCAGTCAGGCATTAATCTTGGAAAATGATTTTAGAACTGGGGATCATTTTAGAAGAGACAAAACATGCAGCTTTTTTGTTGATATTTTGTAGTTGACATCTTGTAAGTGCCATACCTATGAGATATATGGATATGCTTGTTTTGTTGTGCGGCCGTGCAGTGTAGAGATTCAATAAGGTTGGCCTGTTCTTCGTTCTGCAACCTAAATTAGTTAGCTATCGTCTTTGACATTGAGAAACATATGTAACTATATATGAATTCTTATGTGGCCGATGTGCTCTTGCACTGTGCTGCATTTATCCTGATGTACAGCAACTATTTTAGCTAGCACGCAACTTGCTGTTCACATTTAATTTTTGTGTGACCCTGCTGGTATTCTCTGCTATGTAGGAATATGGCCAGAATGGAATGTATAAAACAATTAGGACCTCACAAGAAGTTTACATCCATCCGTCTTCTGTGCTCTTTAGGTGAGTGTAATGATAATTTCGTTTTTTGGACTTTTTTATATATTTTTTATACACTTCATGACATTGTCCTCACAATTTAGGGTTAATCCAAAGTGGGTAGTCTACCAGTCTCTCGTTTCAACTGACAAGCACTATATGCGCAATGTTATTGCCATTGAATCATCATGGCTTACTGAAGCTGCACCACATTTTTATCAGTTCCAAACACCCAATCCAGCTCTTCATTAACTTTTATGGTAATTCCTTCTGTTTACTCAATTGTCTTTGGCTAACAATGCTATGGTTTCAAATTTTCATTAGTTATGTTGATTGCAAAAAGTCCTATATGGTGTTGTTGGCAAGAGTAGACTAAATATTTGCACCTTTTTGCCCTGTTGGTTAATCTATTCACCTTTTTATCAGCTCAGCTGGGTACTGATGCAGATCAGTGTGACTTTGCTTTCATTGTCAAATATTAGCTGCTTTGATAATAAATCAATCAGTGCACATTGGGAAGCAAACAATGTTTATTCGACTAACTTGGCTTATTTGTGTCCTTGGCATTAATTTGATGGAATAGAGCTAAACTTTGGTTTGGTATGTTATATTCTTTGTTTTTTTAGAGAAATTTTGTTTCTTAGTAGCAGAATTTTACCAATGAAAAGGAACCTACATGCTTTTATATAATTAAAACTTAAGTCTTATCCTATTCCAATAATATATGAATGTTGTGTATTTACATTGACATTAGCAATGCTGATATGTGACATCCTCAGCCTTACAAGTAAGACAATTCTTGTTATAGGCAATACTTAAGTATATCAAGGCCTCATGGGAGGACCTATTCATGGGAAATTGGAGACATTCAACTTCTGAACGCCTCTATTGTTTGTTAGGATCATCTGATGCAATTTATTAGACAAAAGTTTCTCGTGTTGTCAAAGCTTCGTGTACCTGCCAATTTGCCACATACTTTAGTTATTAAATGATCATGAACCTAGATCCTTTAGAAATGTTACATAGCAAGTGTAGTATCTAGATGTCAATAAGAGAAGGACTCTTTCATTTAGCTGACTCGTTAACCAATCCATCCACCGATATCGCTGCATTTTTATGGCGGATGACAGGGTAAGCATCTGCCTCTGCTTCGGTCATCCCCATATATGGAAACATCGGCGTTGGTTGCCATTACTTACTGTCAGCTTTTTTCAGAACTCCATGCAAATAGCTAGTAGATTCTTATTATGTTTCAAGCTTGAACTAGTTTATCTTAATGATATTAATTTTTTTTCATCTTTTTAGAATAAGCGAAGCCTCGAGTTAAGAAGGGAGGAAACGAAGGTTGAAAAGGTTGTAATGTTTCTGTAATAAAGGGTTACAGGTCGCTCTCTATGGGAACCTGCCTCCACCTTTTTTGACAAGTGGAGAATCTGATAGGCAGCATAAGAGCTTGCCTTCAGCGCAAGGTAAAGAACAGAGAGATTTGGTAGGCCCTCAAACCTAAAAGAGTCAGCAGGGAGCATTGTATCTATAAATGCTCTTCAGATTTAAATTACGACCAGCATGCTGAAAAAGGGTCAGGATGCTAAAGTTGCTTCAAATTAAAAGAACACCCGATTGTAGTCTTGACTTGGATAGCATATTGGATAGCATATTTTGCCTGCCGGCGAGTGTTCCTAGTCTTTCGAAATTCTATTTTGAATCATGTTGTGTTACTTCTTGGATCTCAAAGTCGTAACATACTGTGAAATAGGAGCATAAGCAGCGCATAACCAAAAGGCAACGATTCCTGAACTTGCGCTAACTGTATGAATCAAGTTTAGGGCATCTCGGTTGGGTACTTGGATCAATAGGCCTTGAAGAGGCTAGGACTCGGGATAGACCGATCATTTTTTTTTTTTCACTTTTCATAGTGGCTGGATTAATTTCAGTCTCTTTGTTGCCTAAATTTCCACACCCTTAACTCGTTGAGGTTGAGCCACTGTCTTGTTTCCTACATGGAGCATACGTGGCCCTTTTTTTTGTTTTTTTTTTTCTGAAGGAAAGTATAAATGTCTTTATTAGATGCAAATCGAACCATTTTGGCCTTTTGGGGTGAAATATCGAACAGGCGACTGGAGGAAGTGAATGGGGGCTTTGAAGAATTTATTTGGACTGGTGCTTATGGAACCCACTGTCTTACTTAAAATGGGAACACCAAACATTTGTGTGTAGCTTAAGACTCGTAGATAAAACAGTGAAAATATGTGGAGAGTTTTAGTCATAATCCTGGTTGTTTAAATGTTCAAACAAAAATAATCATGTTCACAAGTGGTCAAGTAAAAGACAAGCAAGCTAACAACTAAAGGTGTTTTTGGAAAAACAAAAATAGGATTTCTCTAGAAAATTATCCTTCAATTATAGGGATGGTTGCTGACTTTCTAAGCCACTAAAAATTATGGGAATTTTTCTTCCTATGCATTGATACATCGTGCAGCAACATCTCGAAAATCAAATCAAAGCTTCTTGTGGAAAAATCAGAAAAAATTATGAAACAAGAACCGTCTGGAATTCGCGCACAAAAAGTTTAGTGCTCGGTATTTACCTTATAGCTCTCAAACAAAGAATCCAAATAACTCCAAAATTTTTACACAGGTAGATATGGAAGTCACGGCCCTTTTCCCACAAGAATCACTCAAAAAACATTTTGGATGATTTTTCTAAAAATCATACACTAACTATTGCGCAGGAAGAACTAATCTGCCAACATGAGCAAAAGCAGGAAGAACTTAACCTCTTGTTTCTCATAGGTTGCCAAAGGTCTCAAATCATATATGCAACCTTAGAACATCATGGATCAGCAGCATGTAGAAGAAGGGGAGGCAAATAAACAAGCTGTGAAAAAAACATTAAAGAAACTAGATCGAAAAGCATGAATTAGGTAAGAATGATGCCATAATATGAGGAACTAGTTTCTATTGCTTGAGAGGATTTGTTCACAGTCACACCTAGGTGGGTAAAGCTCACAAAAGAGTATAATACAAGCAACAAAATCTCAGCCCAAGACTTGATGGAGACAACCCTCTCCACCCCTTCTTTTATACGGCAACCGGGTGTTTCACCCTTGATAGTCTCCTTGGCTTCCAAGTAGCCTCATCAAGGGCTACAATTCACCCACTCAACCAGCCACTTATATGGGCCTAAACCACTCATACACAGCCCAACATGGGCCAAACATGCCATATATGGGTTTTACACAAAATCTGATCAACCCGTTGCAATAGGCCTTCATCTATCGAACGTGACCGCTCCGTTTCCGTGTCTTCGGGCCTCCAACCCGAACCGGAACATTTGAGGCATCTCAAGTCCTTCTTTATGGCGTTCTTATGAGCCCCAAGCTTGAACCTATCTGTCCCGCGATATCATTACCGTTCTAGACCTCGATCCATCCAATCTAGTCCTGCTACTATTGCCGACCATGGTTGCCTCCAAGCTTGCGCCACAAGGACCAAACCATTTTCCACAAGCAAAAATATTTTCTTACTTTTGTTTCATGCATGTTAGTCTAATTTCATTATGAATTCAAACATATATGAATACATGCCCAAGTTCCTACTCGAACTGAAACCGAATCCTTTGAGACCAGTGCTCCCCTTACTATAATAGAACAAAGATGAAAATTTTAAAAATACTTCTCTTGCATAAATGAAAAAAAGTCATAATACGAAAAATATGCATCTCGAAAGTCTCTACAAAATCCATATATAACATTTCCATCCAAGCTCTAGAAGAGCCTGAAAAGCGCAAAATACTCTGTCCTAGCACAAATGGACGAACCAGCTCAAATTAATTTCAAAAATAAACTCCTCGATCAAATCAATTCAAGTCACGTATACTCATCATAACATAAAGGCCTCTATATAGTCTCGTAGGGGCAACTAAATGGCTCCCCTGCATGTGGAGTTCATCAGTCCATGTGAGTGACGCGCAAGTGGCCGGTTCAGGATCTACTTTCATGCAAGCCAGGTACGGGTTTCGTCCTCTGCTGATGTGCTGTGCAAAGGAAAAGGACACGTAAACCCTTATCTGTATCACAATCTGATATGGCTTATTATACCCTCTCGACGTGTGTATCCCGCGTGCGGTTCACCGGCCCAGTCGCGTCGGATTGGCTCTGCGGACGCGCATCGGTTCCTGAACATGGTTAAGTTACAATTGGATGGATCGGCACACGGCATTGTCCCTGTCGACAGTGTGTAACTGGAAAAGGGGGCAAAGCCAAGTAGATCTTGTTCATACAGGCCATGGTTAAAAAAAAAAACAAACGCGCAAATCTGTGGGAGCTGGTCGGTTTAACCTCTTTTCGAACTAGGGTGTGATCGGATCTCCCACTTGCTGTGTTGTGTTTCGAATTTTTGCGGTGAGGATGCATCTATGGAACAGACCTCTATCAAAAAGGTCATCTGTGGAACATAGATAGTGAGTGATGAACGTTAGCACGTTTTTGATGATCGAGCCCAACTGCCCCACCCACCATGTTAACAGCTTAACGCGCTGATACAGTGACAACTTTTAAGAAGGGGAAAAAAGGAAATGGTAAGGCTTTGCAACTGAGAAGGTCACACAGCCTAGCCCCCAAAATATTTACATCGCACATGAATTCACCCTAGATTGTAGCTATTGTTACATCAATGACCTCCAAGGCAAGATCCAATCGTAGGTAAAATCTTAACAATATTAGGATTTTGCCGAAGTATTTGTAGGTTCATAGTTAATATTTGAGCTCTTTTACGGTATATTAGATACAATATGCGCCTTTCATTTGATCACTTAATGATTTGATGATACAACATCCGAGTGGTGTGGATAGATAATATATGCAATTGCACGGTTATAGATAATATATGCATTTGCAAGGTTGAATATAAGGCCTCTTTGGATCAAAGGAATTTCAAAGAAAAAATGGAGAATTCAATTCAAAGGAGAAAAATTCCACTGAAGTGTTTGATTTATAGTATTGCAAAGGAATTTTAAAGAATATTTTTTCTTCAAAATTTGGAGGATTTCTAGCATGAAATCTAATCCCATGTTAAATTTCGTTGAGAATTCCAATGCAACCTCTTTCTCTCAGTGCTATTTTGATTAATTAATATTTAATCATAAAATTTCTGCTTTTTTATTAGCAATAAAACACACCTTTTCAACCGTTCCTCTATTTTTCTTTGCTACAATTTCTTGGTTTTTCTTTCCTACGGGATTCAACATGCCAATGCATTCCAATCTTGTGTTTTTCTTATTATGTGTTTTTCTTATTCCCATCTTCTTATAATCCTACAAATCAAAGAGGTTCTAAAATATATTGTCGCCAAATATTACCTCTATTAATGCATCGTAAGATTGGTCTAGAATTTTATTAATATGCTACCCTATACTAGCAATTTATTATAAATAATCTATTACATAATTAAAACAAGAGCTAACAGAGGCACCACATTAATTGGATTAATTCTCACATAAACTAGAGAGAGAGAGAAAAAAAAGAAAAGATCTACATCATTGATTATAGTGGAATTGGATTGATTCCCACATAAACTAGAGAAAAAAAGAAAAGAAAAGATCTACATCATTGATTATAGTGGGATTAGATTACAACGGCCTAGATTAAAACAAAGGGTCCATGTTGACCACAATAATAAAATA
This sequence comes from Olyra latifolia, assembly GCA_036346145.1. Lineage (NCBI taxonomy): Eukaryota > Viridiplantae > Streptophyta > Magnoliopsida > Poales > Poaceae > Olyra > Olyra latifolia. The sequence goes on from CM070530.1 coordinate 15,646,198, forward strand.
GAAGCAATTTAAATTCGGAATAAGAAATAGAAAAAGTCTATATCAACTACAAGACTAGAAAAAGAGTTTATATCAACTACAATAAAAAATAAAATAAATAAATTTCAGAATAAAAACTATTAACAAAATGAGTCGGTATCAACTACTGCAAGATTAGAAAAGGAGTCTATATCAACTATAATACAAATAAAATACCAAAATAGAAAGATAGAAAAATCATATATCAACTACATTGAAAATAAAAGCAAAATAAATTTGAAAAATATAGAAATTCGTAATGAGGTCTAGGTTGACTCTATTAGAGCTTACCATGTTCAATACAAGTATAAATCTTTATATATACAAATTTTACTTAAAGTTTGACTAAAATGTAGCCACGCAAATGGGTGACACACCCTGCTCTTTTACTTGTATATGTCCTTTTAATTGTGATTTTTTCTCCATGTCCATCATAATTCAGCTAATGATCTTTCCCGTGCACAACAATTTTGCAAACAAATGTCCTGAAAGTGTAATTTAAAGTGTATTGGTGTCGAAATACACTACTCCCTCCATTCTATTTTATAAGGCATATTTTGACTTGAGAAAAGTCAAACTTTATAAATTTTGATCAATATTTAATCAAATTATATGTGTCTTTAGTGGATAAAAGTTGTATCAACATGTTGGCCTTTCAAATTGCTTTGAATACAATGTGATATTATAGAAAACACCAATATATAATAAGAGAAATTAATAGTCAACGTTTGTCTTGAAAGACTTTTTTTAAGTCAAAATACGCCCTACATTTTGGAATGGAGGGAGTATATATTTCAACAAATGTTTCTTTGGTCAAATTAGATAACATCGATACGAGCTCAAAATATTCTATTCAATTCCGTATCGTGATTACGAACAGCCTTATTGATAGAGTCCTATTTGGAACGCATTAATTCCATGACCATATGCCAATACGGGGTTTGCGCTACGTATTTGAGTGACCTCCAGTTGTCAATTGCCGTGGGCTTAATAAAAGTTACCTTTTTTTTAGAAAAACTTATTTAAGTTACTAACACTGATATCTTTACTCTAGCAAATGGCGAGAAAACACGGGATTCTTCTTTGTGAAACGCGGGTGCTCCGCTGATCCAACACTGATTAGTGTTAATAATCCAAGTCCCTTTTTCTAAAGCTGCGAGTGACAGTTTGTATATGCTCAATTGTCTGAGCTGTGCCCACACACTAATTGCTGTCAGTGTGAAACAGATCTCGTTCCCATGCAGAAATGCAGCAGAGACTTGGCTACGATGGAAAGCGGCCAGGTGTAATCCACTTGCCACGGCAGGCGTGGACGTAGCAATACTGGAGTTAGTTAAGCATGCAGGTATAAACTGAGCTTATCCAGATCTGACCACCAGGGTACAGGTGACAGGAGCTACTCGGTTGGTCGGTCTCAAAACATCCATAGCATTGAATCCGTTCTTTGAATCGCTTCTTGCTTTTCCACAGTGATAAGCCACGTGAATTGTTATACCAACTAGACGCCTTAGAGTAGGTTTAATGATAGGTCTATTTCTTTACTGCAGTTGGTCACAGTACTGTAGAAATAAGATAATAAATAATAAAAATAGGGCTAAGAGCAAAATATAAGAGAGAGAAATATATGAATTGCGAAAATAGGTCTAGCGTTACTTGACCAAGAGATGAATAGTAAAATAGGATCAGGAAATAACCCAACATTAGATATGTCCTTAACTTCTTGAAGCAACCTTTTTCATTCTTACATGGAACAAGGCTGCCCTTGTCAAGCCACCGTTAGCCAGCCGTGCACTGACCATTGTGTCTCCTCTCTCGTCGCTGCCTTTCCCACCCCCTCCTCTCTTTCCATGTCACCTCCTACCCTGTCTTGCTTCATTTTTTTTTCCCTTTTTTTCTCATGTGCTTCTAATTTTAAAAAAAGTCATCATCGTTTGTAAGTCCTCATTTTGTTTCCTGCAATAGTTTCTAAATCGGTAGGCTAGTGCACACAATTACATAGCCGGTTCATTTGAATACAAACATTACAGAGATGTCTCAGCTTCTTAACTGAATAGCGCCTTTCAGCGAATAATTTACAACAGGGCCAATCAGGCCAAATAACATAATACATCACAAAAGAAGGTTTAGAGTTCAATGTCAAGAAGAGAGAGAGAGAGAAGGATAGGTCGGGTTAGGTCCTAGATGGGTTGTGCACAATGGGGCAAGCCCAACAAAATTTAAATTTGAATTTGGATGAATTTGATTGAATTATGGTTTGAATTTTGAATCAATTTTGAATTTTTCGGACGGTGAATAGTAAATACTTTGAGTTTGTTTCTAATTTAGGAACTTTTCAAAATTTGCCTAAATTTAGGCTTACAATAAACATGTCCTTAAGCATGCTTTTAAAAAAAATACCGGAAGAGAAACTAGCCAAAAAGGCTTTGCCTTTTGGGATGCGAGAGGGAATTTAGGCATGAACAACTCTTGGATATACAGTCCTGGTCAACAAAATAACTAAGAACCCCTGGTTCATATGCCCCGTAGCGAACTGAGCTCAGCTCTGTCGGCTAAGGCCATGTGGGTGGTCTGGCTATGCGAGGGCACTCGGCTTGGGTGCACACAACAGTGTATTTATTTTATAGTTTAGAACTAAGATAAACACATGCGTGTGTAGTCTAGAGGCCGTAAAACTAACTTCTAAAATCGGCTTTCTATATATAATGTTAAAAGTAACAAACTTCTAAAATCCCTCGCTATATTAGTACTATCTCTTGAAGCGATTTGGATTTGAGGAGCCCCATGTCTCAAACTTTTGGAAAGTGGGAAGACTTTGGAGTTGGTCTAGGTACGGTACTCAATGTGTATGGGCGTGCCATACCGCCATGTGAATTTATCAATGTTTTATTTTTTTAAAACAAGATAAATTGCCAACCGTTGCCTGTCTCCAAAATAAGCCCTTTTTTAAAAAAAATGTTGATATACATGGGTACCGGATCATGCACATGGGCTTCAACGCTGCATTACCCACGATTCATGACACAAGTTAGGATCTCACATAGGTAGGCCAATCTGGCAAAGTAGTACACTGCCTTGCTTCTCTCTTCGCCCGTAGATCTACTGCTCGTCCGGACCAGGTCACCCAGAATCAGCACAGCACCACGCTGCCTGTCTGCACATCCAGGTAGCGTTGGACCCCTCGGCTGCAGCCTGGCATATCTAACGACGAGTCTAAAGGGCCTCTAGGGTAGGTGGCTCTATTACTATAGATTAGATGTCATAAAATAGAGTTAAAAGTAAAATATAAGAGAAATAAATATATGTATTGAAAAAATAAGATTACTTGACTAGAAAATATGAACAGAAGATGAATATTAAGTAAATAGTATGATAGGACTAGAAAATAGGTCTGATATTAGACATGCTCTCAGAACATGTTGATCTACAGTGCATCCAATCGGAGCAGATGTCAGCGTACTTTCGTCCTGTGTTTTGCACTTGCAAGTAGATCGAGTACTTTTTATTGGTTGGAACACCATGCATTAGTAGTCAGCACGACCTTTGCTGATAAATAATTTTTTAGTGGCAATAAATAATTTTTTAGTCGCAATAGCGTAGAAAACAGCCTCTACTCTCCATCAAATTGTTTATGGGGTGGTTTACGGGTAAACAAAACCTTCTCTTTTTTTTTACTTGAGGCCTCATTTTGTCAAACGTCCTACCGAGTGAGGCAAGAATGATTCATAAAAAAGTACCAAGTTGCTGCCGCACTGGTAGCTATTATTTTTTTAAAGAAGGGCAAATAAAGATAGTACCAATGAAAATTTCTGTATTGGTTTTTCTCAGTTCATCTTTTAGTTGTTATTGAGCTGTTTTTAAAGAAAAAGGCATATATTGTTGGGCAACAGCTTGTCTACATATAAATTTTTTCGTAACAAACATGTTAAAGTACACAAGGAGGATAAGAAGCGTCAAGTTCTTTTTATATAAAAAGGATAGAGTGTAGCGTACCAAATTTTTCCCAAAACTAGTAATATTTTTCCGAATTATAATCGCAACACGCACGCCCTCGAGATATTTCCAAATTATTTGTGGATCTCAATCGTTTTTGCAATCCTTTTATTGGGCTCCAATTTCGAATTTCTTCTAACAATTTCATGAAAGTGCCACGTTGGAACTGTAGAGAGGAGGAGTAACAGTAGAAAATGGAAAAATACCGAACGCCCTTTTCCCGCCATTGATCACAAAAATGGAAAAATAAAAATAGGATTCAATTACGTAAAGAGAAGAAATAGAAAATAAAAACTCTCTAGATCGCAGCCTATAAAGCTACGCGCACCCACCCTTCCCACCAAAAAAGGAAACACCACCGCCGCAATGGCGACCACTCGCCGGCAGCGCCGCCCCTTCCCGCTCGTGCCCCTCCTCCTCAGTCTTCTGTGCGCCGCCGCCTACGGCCGCCTCATCTCCGATGGCTCGCCGGCCGGCCAGGCCTCCTTCCTCCCCCGCGCCCTCTCCACCCCCGTGATACGCCTCTCCTCGTCCTCGTCGCCGTCGCGGGCCGCGGCGGAGGAGAAGTGCGAGCAGTCGTACGGCTTCCTTCCCTGCACCACCACCGTGCTAGGGAACCTCTTCCTGGTGCTCGCCTACGGGTTCCTGATGTTCAAAGCGGCCACGTACCTGTCGGCCGGCAGCGAGCTGCTGCTGGAGATCATGGGCCCAGGCCTCGTCGGCGGCCTCCTCCTCCCCATCCTCGGCGCGCTCCCCGACACGCTCCTCGTTCTCGGTGCGCTCGTCTTTGCTTGCTAATTCGTTGATACTTAGTACCATTATGAATTGCGAGGTATTTGGTTGCCTTGCTCGCCTGCTTTATGGTTCAAGCCTTCAAGGTGAGGTCTTTGCAAAGCTTGCTTCTTTCTCACTGCAGCATTGAAAATTTTGCTTCTTATGCAAGCTCCGATTTGCTGTTGGAATTACAAGTGCTAAGAAACAGTATTTAAATGCAGAATAAAATTTTTTTCCCTTTTATTTTGCGCTTTTCAGTTCTTGGTTTGTTTCAGATCTGAAATCTTTGTGATTGGATGTGAGAGAGCATAAACTTTAAGCAAAGTATGTTTTTGCCGACGCCTCCTGTTTGTTCCCAGGATTTTAGCTCTACTGAGCTCTTGCTTTCTCTGATGTGTCAGTTTGTTATGCTAAAGTTCCACTAGTGCGTGTCTCTGGACTTTTGACCCTTCTCCCTTTTCTTTTTAGTATTTCTTGTTATCTTCTTTGCATAATTGACCTTTATGTTCTCTACGAGCTGCATACAATTTGATTAGCTGATGGGTCTGAGTTGCTTTGCTATTTATCTTTATTGTGTGTTTTTTGCCAGCATGTATCTGGTGTCTTGTACTCATAATGAGCGGCGTACTTAGATCTCTATAATTGGGGTCCTGTATTTCAGATTTTGTCCTTGTGAATTTTGAGTTATACCAAAATTTTGGGAACTTTTATTTCTTGTTTTCCTCTTTGATTCCATAGGGGATTCTTTAGTCTGTAGTTGGAATTCAGCTTTGGTAAAATTAGGCTTTCTGTGTGCACTCTCTTCCCATTGGAGGTAGTCGCAAACCATCTTATATCTGAAAAAAAGCATAGGCGCAGACAAGTCCTCCTTACTTCACTTCTTTACATTTTACTTGACCTAAAAAAAATCTTTTTATTATGGCTGTAAACATTCATAACGCATTACCATGATCCTTGTACAATAGCTAGGCTACTTGCATGCATCACGAAGGATTTGAATTTTCTAGAGATCATAGGCAAGTTCCTGTGTGAATTATGCAGTGAACTTTTACGTAATAATTACTAGTAATGAGAAAATAAACTAACTCTAGAGTTTCTATGCATTCGTACAATGGTGTGGATATGGACTTTGATTTTTTTTGCATTTAATATGCGAAATTTTACTACACAACATGGTTGCCACTTGCCAGAATTGCTACATCGATCTCAATGAGATCTGCATACTACGGTGACGTAGCACTGGCCGACTACACTAGATCAATTCATATGGTACGACTACACTAGATCAATTCATTCTTCTGGTTTCAACACAACAACAGTACAACTCCATTTTAGCACGTTAGCCACATTTCATTTGTTTTTCTTCTGCTTTGTTTTAATGAAATGCTGAAGTTGTTTGTAAATTCTATTTCTTGTTCTTTCAAGCGCTAAGCCACATATTTCTGCGATACCATGGTCTATTATGTGAACATTGAATTTGTCCATCACACGCTGCTCAAAACAGACATATTCTGCTCCATATGCTACAACTATGAAGCTATTACGGTTGTATGGATATTCATCTCTGTGCAGACTATGCTTCATGTAAACTTCCAACGAGAATTCTGATCTGCTTGTTCCATCACATTTACAGTATCAGGTCTCTCCGGGAGTAGAGAGACTGCGCAAAGTCAGGTCCTGATCGGAATGGGCCTGCTTGCTGGTTCAACCGTCTTTCTTCTTACCGTGCTTTGGGGAACCTGTGTCGTTGTTGGCAAATGTGACATTGGGCCAAATGGTGTTGCAATTGATACACAGAACGATAAGGGCTTCAGCTTGACTGGTAAGTATTCTGAATTCTGATTCTTGGTAATTCTTTAACTTCTGAAGTAGAAAGGTGAAATGTCAATTTCCATCTCGGAGGGGGAATACACAGCAGTTCCATTTGTGATTGCGTTTTTTTTTTGAGGTAATTTGTCATTGTGTAAGTTAACGAAGTTGTGGCTGCTTATGTATAAGGATGGTATACTGTGGCAATTCCGCTTAAAATGTCAAAAACTATCAAACTAAAGCTATTAGTCCTGAACATTTGGTTAAGCTTGCCTCCTTTTCACTGTTTGTTCTAAGATGAACGCTCTTTCTTTCTGCAGGCTCTGGTATTTCAACCGATGTGCAAACCAGCTACGCAGCACGAATCATGGGAATATCTGTTCTTCCCTTTGTTATTGCTCAGTTCCCAAAAATGTTGAAGACTCGCCATGGGCAGCGCCTATCCGTCTTGATTGCCCTTATTGTATCATTCTTGCTTGTACTCTCCTACTGTCTGTATCAGGTAAAGTTTCACTGGCATTTTCAGCCTCCTGAAAATGATTACAAGACTGGAAAACCTGTGTCACAAGAATCAATTTTGACAAGTGTTATATTCTACATTTTGCATCAGGTTTTTCAGCCTTGGATTCAAAGGAGGAAGCTCGCATACGCAAAGCACAAGCATGTGATCTCTGGGATCCTAAAGCATGCCACCCTAATGGAACCACTAGGTCGGCTGCTTAACGAGGATGGCACACCTAATGTAGACATCATAAAAAAGTGTGTGCCTAAAACATGTTGTTGGTCTTGAAATGCTAACAGAACGTCCATGAACATGACATGAACCTTTGTCTATGGTCATACGCAGGTTGTTCCACAAGATTGACATGGATAAGAGCAACACCCTGTCCCGAGCTGAGCTTCATGCGCTCATTATCGGGATCAACTTTGACGAGGTCGACTTTGACAGGGATGACGCTGTCGAGAAAATCATGGATGATTTCGACACGTCAGGAAATGAGTCCGTAGAAGAGGCAGAGTTCATTGAGGGAATGAAAAAGTGGCTTAACGAGGCCAAACGCAGCATGCCGACTGACAGGGTTTTCTCGAATAAGTTCATCAGTGACTACCACGCGGTAAGTTGTTTACTCATCCTTGTGAAGGCAAATGTGCTCAATGAACTATGCAAACACTTAGTGACTTTCTTCTGAAAATTCCATTTTGTGCAAGTAACATTCTTCTGAAAATTTTATTTATTGTACCTCGGACACGAAGGGATACACTCTTAACAACATTGTCTGAATTCTGAAGAGAACAAGGCAGGAGCACGACCTGCTGGTGGACAGATCCGACGAGGCCGTGGAGAGCATCGAAAACCCCGGCTGGTGCATCGCCAAAGCCGTGGGGTTCCTGCTTCTGGGCGCTGCCATTGCTGCTGCATTCGCAGACCCGCTTGTTGATGCCGTCCACAACTTCTCCAACGCCACGCACATCCCGTCCTTCTTCATCTCCTTCGTCGCCCTCCCACTGGCCACCAACTCCAGCGAGGCCGTTTCCGCGGTCATCTTCGCCAGCAGGAAGAAGCAGAGGACATGCTCACTCACTTTCTCCGAGGTACATCACTTACAGAATTACAGACACACAGTGACAATATTCAGCATCCAATATTTTGATGCTGCTTTTGCAGGTATATGGAGGTGTGACCATGAACAACACGCTGTGCCTGGGTGTGTTCTTGGCGCTCATCTACATCAGGAACCTAACGTGGGACTTCTCGTCGGAGGTGCTCATCATTCTGCTCGTCTGCCTCATCATGGCCCTCTTCACAAGCTTCCGGACCACCTTCCCGCTCTGGACCTGCATAGTGGCGTACATGCTCTACCCGCTGTCGCTCGTCATCATCTACATCCTGGACTATATCTTCGGCTGGTCATAAGCTCAGCTTCTGAACCACTGATTTTGGCGGCCACTTGTGCTTCAGCTTGATCTTCTTGTAATTTTGATTACTTGTAATTTATCTGTCTAGTCTTTGAGATCTTTATGTTTGTGGTAATCACGCTGTGCACTGTTTTATCTTTGTATGATAGAATTTATCTTTAAGGTGCTATCTGGGTATCACATTTCTGTGTTCTTTCAGCAGAGATGAACACAATATGGAGTTAATTGATAGTTACCTATTAAAAATGAATCAAGATGAACATGTTTCTCCTTGACAGCCTGAAATTTGCATCCTACATAAATAAACTTTGTCTAAACTTTTTCCTTATGAAAAAGATATTGAATTGTAAATCATTGCGCATTAGATCTGCTTCTGCAGACACCTTTGCATTTCTTGGCACACCTTTGTCATCAATGTCTGAAAATTTTCAGTGTCACTGTGCCGCTGGCTAAATCTGCAGGGAGCTGATCCCACAGGTTAGCTGTAATCCCCATTCTGCACATGCTCTCCTTTCCTTATTGAAACCCTTGCCTGTTCAACACTACATCATCTATTCATCTGACACTTTTTTTTTTTGTTGAGTTTCTACTACATTGGGCGCAAGCTTATCTGGACCATGTATAAATACTTCTTGCTTCCATCATGCACACACTTTGCATTGCTAGAAATGACGGCTAAGTGACCATGACCAGAGGTTTATTGGAAGTGAAAACATCTTCTAAAAGCAACTCTTGATACATCTCATCTTACTAATTAAACACGTCTCTCTCTACCTTTTTCCACAACTGACTAATGCTCATTGATTTGGTTCCATGTCTTAACGCTTATCAGGAAGCAACAGGAGTCCAGTGATCAGCCCTTCCATAGCTTCAGCTCCAGGTCGACACCTTCAGGCACGTCGTTCTTGCACTCGGTCAAGGCCCTCTCACAGCGCACTGGACCGACTGGCAGGAAGCTATAGAACGTCTGCGACGATGCTGAAACGCCCCCATGCTGTTCAAGTTCATCATCAGTTAGGCAGCAACATTTTCAGAGCCAATTCACAAATGCATTACAGGTTTCAGAAGATTGGTAGAGCATTTTCACTCGCCTGAGATGGCATGGCAGTGAAGTCGTTGTACTCCGGGATATGTATTGATGGCGCTCCATGAGGCTGCTTGATGAGGTGTGGAGCCTGTGAGCTCAGGGTGAGAAAGGCAGTGTCTCTGGCACGGCCCTTCTCCCTGTTGCTCTTGCAGTGGGCAAAATCAGATGCCCAGTCTGAATAAGTTGCATGCGCACTTGCACAGCAAAGATGGAGGTGAAATCAGATTATCACTGAAAAAAATTACTTGACTGATATCAGATAAAAAAAAATGCACCTGAAAATTGCAGGTGAAAATATGGTACACAGGTTATTCATTTCTTCCCTAACTTTTCTCACTATTGTGTCGTTGGGGCAGAGATAAAACATGTTGAATAAGGGCAGAAGAAACTCAGTAATTTCTTAACAGAAAAAAGTTGTGATTTTTGCGGTATTGGGATAAGGCATAAGAGAAAATGTGGCATGTTTCCCTCAAAATTTCCTGCCTTACCTGAACCAATTAGTAGCTGCTAGACACAAGAACTGTGATGTTGTGAAAACATTGCAATAAAATGACTAGTCCACGGGACGAAGAGCAAACCGAGCCTTCAACCATAAATTTACTTCAAAATTTTTAACTTGGATCAAACCAACAAATCAATTGAAACAAGTGGAAACTGGGAATTTACCTGAAATAATTAGTGCCTCGGAACTCGTACCTACTCAGGTCAGGACCAACATCGGCCAACCCAGGCTCGCTCGCCGTCCTGACGGTAAAAGGCGCCACCGGAGGAGGGGCTTTGCTCGTCGTCCTGAAGGCGGCCGTCGTCATGCCCTCGAACATGAACGGCCAGGACCTATCCACGCCGGCCGTCTCCTACACTCTTAAGCAAATCCACATTTAGCGGTCGTCACAAGCACAATTACCACGCAGCAGCGAGGCTGAGAAAGAGAGAGAGAGAGAGCGAGAGAGATGCATACCCTCTCCTCTTCGGCCGGCGCCGGCGCCGCCGCGCTGCTCCTGCTAGCGCCGCTGCTGTACATTTGGTTTGAAGGGGGCTCCGTTGTGTGGCTCGACGACGCCGTCAGCGACAAGCCTGTGCTCACCTGATCAGAAAGATTTGCATGGGTTTGAGACCTCAAGGGCTCAAGGCTCAAGCACGTACGCCGCCGTGCACAGTGGCATGAAGAGGGCAGGGAGGCACGTACCGTTGGGAGTGGAGGCTGCGGGCACAGGCTCCTTTTGTACGGGTGTTTTATGTGATCCACCGGGTTCCAGAGCGCCGGCGGGATGCCGCAGTGCACGCCGCCGTCCGCGGCCGGCCTCGACAGCCCGGTCAGAGGGTGCGACGTCGGCGGCGGATGGTGCAGCGGAGGGAGGTGGCCGAGGCAGCCGGCGCCTCCTCCGCTGAGCGCGTGCAACGACGGCGTGGCCGCCGACGGCAGGGGGGTTCCTCCCTCCATCTTCTTCTGCTCCTCGATGCGGAGCTTCTCGAGCTGCGCCACGCCGAGGCCGCGCTGTGGGATCTTCTTGGGTTTGTTCTTCCTCGACGCCCGCGCCACGCCGGTGGCCGCTCCGCTCCCTCCGCCCCCGTACCTCACCAGCTGCTGCTGGTACTGGTGGTGACCGCTGCTCTGTTCTTGCACCATCTCTTCGCGCCAAATCAATCGGACATGAGAGACTTGATTGTTTCTTGACGGCGCATACGGAACGACCGCGCGTGGTGTTCTTGATCGAAGGATCAAGCAGATGCGCGCGTAGGTGGGGGGATCGATCGATTGCTCACTGGTGCCCCCGCAAGGAGCAAGAAACTAACGGCGCATGCGCGGGCGCGGTCCTCGCAGCCTACCAGATCAAGAACCGGTGGCTCGATCCGTGTGGGATCGAAGCGCGTGAGGCGGGGGGTTTATATAGGTGAGCGGGAGCCGAGAGGAGTGTGCGAGCGAGTGGTGAGTGGCGCCAGGCCCAGGAGACTCGGGAGCGGGAGATCTAGCGAAGACGACGAAGAGAGAGAAGCTGGGAGAGATGGATCGAATCTTGGTTCTTCTGCTCGGCTGATCTGCCGCCCAAATCCTCGCTCCACTTTGCTCCCTATTCTCCCGAGCCTCGGATCACACACTCGCACACCCTCTCTCCCTCCTCTCCTTCCCCGAGGTTGTAGGAAAAAAATGAGCCGAAATACTAGGAGCAAGAGGCCCTCTCGTCTCGGCGAGGTGAGAGACAGTTCCAAGTGAACGGCTGCAGCCGCATCAGCATGGCGGGATAACTGTGGCTGAGATTTTCGTTAGAAACTGTCAATTTGCGGTGATGAGCATGCATACACTGATATACACCCAAAGTTTCAAAAATCGATTTTACCCCAAAAATCGCTCAGGTCCGATTTTCGATTTGCCGCTGAGTTTTGAATTTTAAATCAACCAGAGGTTTAAAAAAATCAGAAATCGCTTGTTTTTTCAATAAATCGGTCGATTTCTTTGATAAATCGACCGATTTCTTCGATAAACCGTTTGAAAACAAAAAATCGGTATTGGAATTTTGAAATCTTGAGCCAAACTTCGAAAAATCATGATTTTTGTCGATAAATCGACCGATTTCTTAGATAAATCAACCTAAGGTTTAAAAATCAGAAATCGCTTGTTTTTTCGAGAAATCGGTCGATTTTATCAATAAATCGACTGATTTCTTCGATAAATCGTTTGAAAACAAAAAAATCGGTATTGGAATTTCAAAATCTCAAGCCAAACTTCGAAAAATCACGATTTTTATCGATAAATCAAACCAAACCGATTTCAAATTTTGAATTTAATTCACGATTTGCCGATGTCGAGCCGCCGCGATTTCGCGGTAAATCGCTATTTGCCGCAATTTATCGACAATTTTTGAAACCTTGTATACACCGATTAATAAGCATAGTATGTCTCCAGGCAAGACGAGCAGTGGCGGAAGTTGAACACAAGATAGGGGGGCATGCCAGGCCAGGGGCTCCCATGATGCTTGATAGGTAGAATGAATAAGGTGTTTTGCGTATTTGGGTGTTTAGATTTATGTCAAAATTTAAGAGACTTGTGTATATAAGGATTCGTAGACATATTGTTTCTGATAAACTCTAATATAATCCAAATCACAAATCGAATATAGCTTAATTTGCTTTGGATGGCCGTATTGGCCACGGTATGCTTTACTATATTCCCTTGATCTCCCGACGGATTAATGTGGCTACTCCTCAGGGACGTATATGCAGACCCTCTAATTGCGTATGTATATGTTAATTGGTTCTGGCGAGTGCGTCAAATTTATGCGTCTGCTTCGAGGGTCTCTAGATTGATCATGGCAAGAATACTAGATTGATGCAACCGTTTCATGGTTCTCTTTGTATAGTGCCGTGAGGGGTAGGCATGGCAGTAGAATCCAATTCGATATGGGTCGTATAGATGGAATGAAATTCGACAAAATCCTGCATGTAAGAATAGTTTATAAAGTAAACAGATCTCGTTCCATGCTAAGCAAACGTAAAAATAGAATCCAAACAGATAGGACACATATAGATAATTTCAATCCAATAAAAAACATGCATGTAAGATTAGTTTTCAAAGCAAATGGATCTCTTTCAATGCTAAGCAAACTTTACTTTTTTATCATCGAACTGATCTACGTTATAATCCGGCCGTTGATGATGTAGATCTTTCCCCTTTTTCTTCAATTAACATCGAAATTTTTAATATTTTAGAGTGAATGAAATGGTTTTGTTAGACCCTGGCCATGGCCCAAGAGGCCCTCACTAAGCCAACCCCCCTCCCCCCTCCCCCCTCCCCAACACACACAAGAAACTATCTTTATTCTCTTTCGTCTAGCAAACCAGTTAATCCAAAAACTTAGAGCTGGCGAGAAAAAGATAATCAATATACTTCAATGATATTTGCCATCTTAACTAGGTTTGTTTAGAATACAGGAGTGGCTAGAAAAGATTACTGATTATGTGCTATGTTAGGATCTCTTTTCAAAAGAAAACATTTTCATAATAGTTCTTTGAAGCAATGGGTTCCTTCTTTTTCTACCTTGTTATGCAAATTGTTCAGGGTGAAGGTACTGGTTTGGGGAATTCAGATCCCACTGGCCTTCCGCACTGACTTTTTTGAGCACATACAGCTTGCCGGTGTACAGTTGTGGTCCCTTCAAAACCCACATGTGCCACTTGGCATTGCCATTTTTTTTCCTTTTCGAGAAAGTCTAAATATGACCTTTCAGAAGTTATTTACATGAACGAGGGCATGGATATTATATATATTTTTTTTTTCCAAGAATAAGATTTGGTCAAAATAGTGCTGGCAACTTGGAATTAATATCTATGAATCAATGAGAACTATTAACACAATATATATGCTTTATATGTTTCAGAAACATAAAAAATTAAAATAAGAAACGTTGTTCAACATAGGGCCCTAATCACGTTTAGGAGCACATGAACTTCACGCAAAATTATTCAGACTCTATAGTAGTAACATGAAATTGTTTGGTTTCCATAGTATCAAGTTCCAAAGAGGGCTTTAGCATTTGGATCACTTGGAATCCAACATACAGTAAGAACATTAAAATAACTAAAATTGTATCAACAATACCCACCTACGAACAAAAGAATCGCCCTCAAACAAAAAAACAAAAGAATCAAGAGGAGAGAGGAGAGAGATCATTTTATGGCGTGTTTAGTTTCGGTGAAAGCCTAGCCTAGCCTAGCCAAGACATGCAAGCCCGCATGAACTTGGATGAGCTCGTGCGGAGCGTGTGTGTGGAGGAGCCTACACGGCTGCACCACGCGAGCCTAGCCTGCCTCCACCCCTGTTTGGTTGCCCGCATGGTGGCTCGTGCTCTACCTCGCCAAGCCCTCTACCGCTTGCCTTCACTCCCACTACTCCATCGTCTGAATCTATCGTCGTTGAGCCCTCCACCGCCTGGATCCACGCTCGCCAAAGCTTCCTGTGCTCGGATCCATGCTTGTTGGAGATCCCTGCGCTCAGATTCGCCACCGAGGAGCCTCCACAGGATCCATGGTCATCTGAGCTCCCTTGCTCGGATTCATGCTCGCCGAAGCTTTCCCGTGCCACCGCTATCGTTTCCCCCATGTCACCCTTCTCCAGTGTCGCCACACCCCCCGCTCGTACTGCACGCTGTGGGCGTTTTCCCCAAGCCATACCCGCTAAGTGTTTTTACATTGATTGCACCTAGATCAAGAACGTGTGCAGGCATCTAAACACATGTTACCTACATCTGACGAGCCTAGCCAGCCTCGAGCCAGGCAACCAAACACGCGCTTAGCTGCACATACAAGAATCCCTCACTCCAATCTAGTCCCCTGGTGGGCCTGACAAGGTTTCCAAAGAGAGAGCACAATCATAGACCCAAATGGTCTAATCCCTACATTTGGTGCAGCTGGTCAGGAAGACTCAGGGACCCACACAAAACATTTCAATGAGCCGAGACAAACGGCAGCTCACCCGGTGGGGCCCACCTCTCAGAGCCTCCTGGCCTCCTGGGTCCTGATCTCTGATTTGGACGTCCTCCCAAACACGATCTCCTCTTGATCTCCCAACGCTCTCAGCGCCTCGTTTCCATTCTGCCCCCTTTTTTAGGTTACCCTCTCTCTCTGCAGCTCTCTCTCTCTACAAGCTAAGCAAATTGCAGAGTTCGGTTCAGAGGATCGTCCTCGGTTTCGCCTCATTCACTGCACGAGGTGCATGTGAGCGACCTAACCTCACCGGGGGATCATCTGCAATTTGCATTTGCTGGGGTGGCAGTGGGGAGATCACATAGAATTTATTGGTCGATGCGATGCCTCCTGAATCAGCTGCATCGGCACGAGACTCGTATGCGTGTTTGCGAGCATGCATGGTACCTGCATCGTCGTCGTCGTCTTCTTTCTGTTACGTGGGTTGGGCACTGTTCTTTGAATCTAGTGGGGGCGAGCTAAGCTAGTGGCGATCGTGTGTGTAGATGCATGTTGGAACGTGTACTGACATGTCCGAGGGCTGGTATTACATAGTGGTTTGCAAGTTGGGGATTTGGCTGTTTGTGTGCGTGTGTGTGCAGAGAGAGCGTGCATGCCGTGTGTGATTTCCCTATCTAGATTTGAGGAGGTATGTGTCGGCGACCGAGAGGAGAGCCTCCGCGGGCCGATGAGCAAGGGAAAGGTGGGTGCGAGGTCCGAAGGCGGCCCTGCCCCCTGGACCGAAGCCCGGCCTGCTGGCCGGACGCTGCCGAGGGAAAGGACTTAGTCCCGACGCGGTCGGACGCGTCGAGACCGGATGGGGATGATGACACGAATGTTTTTATCCTTGTTCAGGCCTCCACTGCGGGATAATAGCCCTACGTCCAGTCTTCGTTTAATGCCTGAGCTTAAACGAGGTCCGGGCTTTGGGAAAGCCCGGGCCTCGAGTACAATAAGTGCTCAAGGCACTGTGTGTTCCTACAGTTACCTAGGCACGGAGAACTACCGCCGGGAACTAGAGCTCCTACGATAGTGCAAGTGCTCCTGTTCTACAGTGGCTATCTTCCGAGTGTGCTGTGTGTATACAGAAGCGGGTGTCTTTTTTGTTGCCAGTATGCTCCTTTTATAGGCGCCTTCCGGCCACTGTAGCTTGCGCTAGCCCGTTGAATAGTCGATGTCTTTTTGCCATGCCGGAGCATATAAAATCTATCGAGTAATCGAGTGTATCTCCCAATCACCGCGCCGGACCGTTACCGGTCAGCACGTGTCTTTGCCCATGTGGGCGGTTGACGGGACCGGCCGCCAACCCGTCAGAAGCTGCCGCCAGCGCTCGCCGATGCAATCGCGGCGCATTTAATTCTCGGCGACTCGAGGACCCGGCGTATCTGTCATGGCGCGCTGCATGATTTGCCTCGGGTCCTGAGCTTTGAACCTCGGAAGCCCGGGGGAAGCGAGAGGCTCGAGCTTCCGAGGCGGGAAGCTCGGGCGTAAGCTTGCCAAGCTCGGGCGCGAGCTTGCCGGCCCCGAGCTTGGCTCCTGTGGGGCCGTAGGTAAGTTAGTGGGCCGAACCTTCATGGGCCACGTACTTTCCCCAACAGCTAGCCCTCGAGCCTCGAGCGGGACGATGGCGTGCCGCTCAGAGGTTTATTCGGTAACTGGCTTCGGGCGAAATGTCTGCCTTTTCGCGTGCGCAGGGCCCCCACAGCTTCGGGTGGGAATCCCAAATCAGCGCTGTTATGCGCGCCGCTTCCTTCTCCTTGGTTTTCGCGTCTTCCGGCGGAAAGGCGACGGTTCATCTCCCCGCGCCGGTTTATATCAGGCGGTTTCCCCTTCGCCGTTTCCCTTCACTTTTTCTTGTGCTACTTGCTTCTCTTTTTTGCGCTTCTGGCTTTCTTCCTTCCTTTGCCTTTCCGCCGTCTTTACGCTCTCCGATCCTTCCCTTTTCGATGGCGCCCTTCACGCGGAGCCTCCTTACCGAGGACGACCTGAAGGGGCTGGAAGCCGCCGGCTTCGTCGAGGTCGGCGGATGGAGGGCGGCCGGCAAGGAGGCGGTTCCTTCACCCGAGAGCAAGGAGTTCGTTTGCTTCGAGCTCTTTGCGGTTCATGGGCTCCGGGTTCCGGAATCCGAGTTCGTCGACGCTGTCCTGGCCCAGTGCGGGATCGAGTTGGTGAACCTCAATCCCAACTCGATCCTGTTCTTGACGATCTTCGCGCACCTCTGCGAGGCGTTCGTCGGGGTGGAGCCGTCGGTCAGCCTCTTCTTCCACTTCTACGAGCTGACCATGACCGGCGGAAGCAATGTGGCAGGGTGCGCCTACTTCAAGTTCCGCCGCGACATGAAGCCTGCGTACCCGGTGTTCAAGGCTAAGGAGAACGTCGGGGGGTGGGCGTTGCGGTGATATTACGCCAAGGTGCTTGACGACTGCCGACTATGGTTCGCCAACGCGAGCCCGGGGAAGTTGACGCTGCCCCGACCCTCGCTGGAGCTGACGGAGGTAGCCCTGGCGGCCAAAATCCGAATTTTGGCCAGCCGAGGGCTTAATGGCTACGATATTGTAGCCGACTTCATCAAGCACCGGGTGAGCCTGCTGCGGAAGCGGGTTCGCCCTTTTTTCGAGATCCGCCGGTGGGACGATCTCACCCGCGAAGGTACTTCCCGTAAGTTCCTCTCTTCGATCTTGCAGTCCTTTACCCGAGCTTTCTTCGGGCGTGTTTTTAATGTTTCCGCTCTTTCCTTTCGCAGCCTTGCCCTAGGATGACGTAGTCCAGGCCGTGGGGCTTCTCCTGCCCGCGAACCATAACGGGCCGTCAGGCTCGGGAGTCCGCAACGTCCTAGTCAAGGTACGTGTTCTTGCGGGCTTAGGCGCCCTTGGAAACGGTTTCCCGTAGGCGCGGGTTGATGCTTCGCGACTTGTCTTGCAGGGGGAAGCGGGAGAGGAATCTAGGCCCCCCGTTCCTGCGCCGGTGGAGGTTTCAGGAACCGCTAGCTCGATGGCCGGCGGCGACGCGGGCTCAGCCCCGGCACGGAAAGGACAGGCCGCAAGCAAGCGATCGCTCTCGAAGAAGCCAGCCGGTCGCTTCCCGAGCAAGGCGGCTCGCGTGTGGTGGCAGCGCCTGAAGTTTCGATTCTGTCCCCACCGGCCGGTGGATGTTCCCTGCTAGGGACCCGGTCGTATGAGATGCTGGCCGGCGCCAAAAGCGTCGGTTAGTCTTTGGATGCGATGATTCGGACGATGTGTTGGCCGGGACGAACGCCGAGCTTGCACGTAAGTCGCCTATGCTTACTGGTTTCTCCTGTCTCCTTTCCCCATTTGTCATGGTTCTCGGGTCGATCGGGCATGCTCTGATTACTTTTTTCTTGGTTCTCAGTCGCGCTGTCTCCCCAAGCCGGGGAGCTCATCCCAGTGCGGCCGGAGGAAGTGGCCCGGGAGAACGATCCTGTCAAGGATGAGCCCGGGCGTCGAGGATCGACGCCTTTCCTCCTCCCGTTGGTGGCGCGCAACGATGTGCGCCTCCAGGCCACGTTCGTGAAGGTGGAGACGGATGACGGCACGTCGCTCCTAGCGTCGCTTTGCGTCGAGGGGCGGACCTCGACCGGGTGGCGTCCGATTGACTTCCGCGGGATCCAGGAGCTTTTTGAGAAGAGTGACATACCTATCCCTCCACTGGACGTGGGCGACACCCTTCTTCTCAACTGGAACTGGCCCGTCCGGGTTATCACGGCCGCAAGTGTTGTTCCAGTACGGCTGTGGAGCGTGGCCCCGCTGGTCGCCGCGGGATGGATTGCAGCGACGCCAGCGTGGGTGGAGCACGCGCTTTCATCTGCCGGGATGAGCCGCCAAGTGTCCATTCGGCTTCGACTAGTTCCCGGCCAGTCGCTTGAGGAGTGGCTGGCGAACCGGCTGGGGACTAGGTCGAAGAAAGACGCCGGGGTGCAAACTGATTTTGCCCCGAGCCATGGCTCCAGGTCGTTGAGGCTGCCGGGCCTTCAAGGGAATCGGCCGAGCCGATGGAAGGGACGCACGAGGCCGCAGGAGGGGCGGCCTATGGAGGGAGCGCCCGAGGGACCAAGTAGCTCGAGCGATAGCTCGGGCAACCTGGTTAGGACGCTGCCTGCGCCTAGGGTGCCAGCGCAGCTTGATGCGGCCATGATCTGCGGCGCCACGAGGCGGGTAAGTGCCTCCGAGCTCAGCTTTTGACGTTTTGTGTCGACCCTGCTTTGGTCTTTCTTCTTCCTTAGCCCATCCTCTTGGTGTAGTTCTACTGCGAGGTCGTCGGCATCGCTTGCTTGTTCGGGGCTAAGCATGATGCCGAACGAGAGGCCTTGCAGGCGGATGGAGCACGCTGGCGACAACAGTCGATATCAAGACGCTGCCGAGCTTGAGGAAGCCCGCCGAGCTCGATCGAGCGATGGCTCTGGAGGCTCGAGTCGCAGCGGCTGAGGCGGCCTTAGCCACGGCGCGGGATGACGCCGAAGAAGTCTCTCGTCGGTCGCTGGAGGCCCTCCAGGCCGAACGCGACCGCTTTTTGCGTGTTTCGAGCGCGCCGGTCGGTGGAGGCATGCCGCGCCGCCGAGGTTGCTTTCAAGGATGGAGGCGCGACCTCCTTGCGGAGCTCTCCGGACGAAGTCACCGCGGCGCATGACGGAGGATTCTTTCAAGACCCATCGGGATACCGTGCGGGACTTGGAGGCAGCCAATGAAACCTTGCGGGTCAAAATGCAGACTGCCCGGGGTAGGGAGAAATAGCTCCTTGATCTCCAGGGCCAACATGACAAGGCATTGGCCGAGCTTCGCAAGCTCAGGTGCCAGCCTAAGTCGTAGACTTTTTCGTCTTTCCCCTTTTTTGTTGGGCGATAATCCGGCTCGCCCTTATAAATACCCTTGATAATGCAATTGACTTGCTTTGACTCTTTTCCTTCGTCACCCCTTCGGTCTGCCTTCTCCCTGGAATGTCGAACGTCGATTTGACTGTTGTGCCATGTCCCGAGAGACATTCGCGTTCACTCTTGGAAACAGCCCACGTCGGGCCGCTCGACGCCATTACTCACAGGATCGCCCGGCTTCCGGACCACGGCTATAAAAAGGGACCGATGCGACGGCCACTTCTCATTCCAGACTTCTTTCTTCCGTACCTCCTTCTCTTCTTGCTTCCTTCAGTACCTCCTTTGCTTCCATTGATCGCGAGGAAGAGTTGGCGGAGCTTTGGGCGGATTACGACCTCGCGCTCGCCGAGGCCGCGGAGGAGGAGGCGCGCGCCCGCGACGTCGCCACCGTCGAGGCGCTAGTTGAAGTCGTCCCGAGGCTCCGCGATGCTTTTGACCTGCTTGTGGAGGCGCTGGTCGGTCCGTGCCATGACGTTCTTTGCCTGCCGCGGCTTTGATTGATCTTGCCGGCCGCCGAGGTAGGTGATGAGATTGTCGAGAACCTTGGGGCCAGCGCCCGCTAAAGCTTTGTATAACTGGCTTGTAAGCCATTCCAAAGTCTTTTAATAAAGCTGTTTTGTGGTTGTTGCTTCCTTTCGTCTTTGTCGTCTTTCCTACATGCGAACGATCACAAGTAGTCGTATAGGCAAGAAAGGGTTCGAAGGTCGTAGCATAGTCCTATCGATCCTAACTCCCGAGCCATAGCCGAGCTTCTGAATAGAAGCTCGGACGTGGTTTAGAGAAGATCGAAGGTCCTTGCTTGGGCATCTGACCTTAGGAAATCATCTTTTAAGAAACCGACCCTTCGAAAAATCGACCCTTGAAAAATCGACCCTAGTCCCGAGCCATGGCCGAGCTTCTGAGGAGAAGCCCGGGCGTGGCTTAGAGAAGATCAATTTTTGAAAAATTGACCTAGCCCCCGAGCCATGGCCGAGCTTCTGAGGAGAAGCCCGAACGTGGCTTAGAGAAGATCAATTTTTGAAAAATCGACTCTAGCCCCGAGCCATGGCCGAGCTTCTGAGGAGAAGCCCGGGCGTGGCTTAGAGAAGATCAATTTTTTAAAAATCGATCCTAATCCCCGAGCCATGACCGAGCTTCTGAGGAGAAGCCCGGGCGTGGCTTAGGGAAGATCAATTTTTAAAAAATCGACCCTAGCCCCCGAGCCATGGCCGAGCTTCTGAGGAGAAGCCCGATCGTGGCTTAGAGAGACCGCATCCCTGGAACGTAGCTTGTGGCCCTTGCTCTGTTTCTTTGTAAGGAGCAGAGTGTTGGACTTTAGAGTTATCCCGGACTGTGACGATTTTATGCGGGCTTATGATATAGGGCCAGAAAGCGTGTGCCCGCGCGGGATCTTGCGTGGTGCGATGGATATCGCCTTACCCGTGTGCAAGGGAGTCCCGGGGGTTAGGTTCTGCATAGCCACTATTCTGCCGATGTGAATTGAAACAGCCCGGGCTTTTTCCCAAGCCCAATCATAGGTTTAGGTCATCGGGGTTAGCTTGGGGCTATCTAGGGTTTGAATAGATGGACAAAATAGAAGAAAAGAGGGGGGAAAGGAGACTTACGACCTTTGCTCAGGTGTAGAACCTCCGGAGTTGAACGATGTTCCAGGAACTGTTGAGGACTCTACCATCCAAGCATAGCGATCTTCTGACCCGGGCGTGTGGCTGATACAACCGTGTACGGGCCTTCCCATCTTGGGGTGAGCTTGTTGGCATGAGCCAGGTTCTGAACTCGTCTTAGAACCAGGTCGCCAACTTGCAAGGTCCGGGTCTGTACCTTTTTAGCCGCGTGCCGCCGTAAGGATTGCTGGTATGCTGCCACTCGCAGTAGTGCTTGGTCGCGGCAGGACTCAGATAGGTCGAGATTCAATAGTCGTTCCTTATCGTTGTCGATTTCACCTGCAAAATCAACACGAACTGAACCAAGTCTGAGCTCAGAGGGTAAGACCGCTTCCGAGCCGTATACGAGCCTGAATGGGGTCTCTCCGGTAGCCCGATTGGAGGTTGTCCGGACTGCCCAAAGCACCGAGGGTAGCTCTTCTACCCAGTTGTGACGCTGCTCGACGAGAGCGTCGTAAACTCAGCGCTTGACGCCTTGCATAATCTGCCCATTTGCACGTTCAGCTGCACCATTGCTCTGCGGGTGAGCCACCGAGGCTAGGGCGACCTTCATGCCGAGCTCTTCGCAGTAATCCTGGAACAGCTCGCTTGTGAACTGTGTCCCGTTATCGGCGATTAGTTTGCTCGGAACGCCGAACCTGGTTACAATGCTGTTCCTTAGGAACCGCTTGGCCGTTTGGGCTGAAATGCTCGACACTGGTTCGGCCTCGATCCACTTAGTGAAAGTGTCGATGGCGACGAACAGGTGTGTGTATCCCTTTAGGCCTCTGGGGAATGGACCAAGTATGTCCATTCCCCATGTCGAGAATGGCCAGGTCAGCGGGATGGTCTGCAGCTCGTATGCTGGCTGGTGGGATACCCGGGCATGATATTGGCAGGCTGGGCAACGTTTTACTAGCTCCCTTGCGTCGGTCAACGTAGTGGGCCAGTAGTACCCCATACGAAAGGCTTTTCCCACTAAGGTTCTGAAAGAGGCATGGGCTCCGCAGATCCCGTCGTGGATGTCTTGGAGGAGAAATTTGCCTTCCTCCTGAGTCATGCACTTGCAAAGTACGCCATTAGAACCCCTTCGGTACAACAAGCCCCCGAGTATTCGGTAAGGTCGGGCTTGTCTTTGGAGCCGGGATTTCTCAGCTGTGTCCTGTGGCAGTGTCCCATGCGTCAAGAATTGGACGAATGGCGTCATCCAGGTGTCGCGCTGCTCTAGGAATGAAACGGTACCGGTCGTTTGGGTCGAGGCAACCGTCTTCTCGGGGGCCTCTTCTCTGGAGGGAATAGAGGGCTTGAGTAGGTGCTGCACGAGCACCCCCGCCGGGGCGGCTTCTTGTGAGGAGCCAAGCATGAAGTTTATCGGCGAGCTATTGGCGGTCTGGGAACGTAACACGCCGAAGTTTGTGAAGTGTTTCTCCGGCTTTCACTACGCAAGTATCGCGCCATTGAGTCGTCGAAACACTGAAACTCCTTGTTTACTTGGCAGACAACAAACTACGAATCCCCTTTCGCTGTCAGCCGTTTTATGCCGAGCGCAGTGCATGCTCGCAGGCCAACGAGGAGGCCTTCGTACTCCGCAGCATTGTTCGTTGCAGGAAAATGAAGCTGTACTATATGCTGAATTTGTTCTCCTTAGGGGAGATGAGAACAAACCCGCAACCTGATCGCTCGAATTGGCGCGACCCATCAAAGAACATGGTCCAATGCACTTCCTGGCTTGGGAGCTCGGGCAAGCCTTCCGAAGGGTCGGCCGGCCCGGTCCACTCAGCCAAAAAGTTGGCCACGACTTAGGACTTGATCGCTGTTCGTGGTACGAACTTGATGTCGAATTCACCAAGCTCAGTTGGCCACTTTGCGACCCGTCCGTTTGCGTCGGGGTTTCGGATGATATCCCTTAGCAGGAAACTTGTTGGGACCGTAATTGGATGTGCCTGAAAATAGTGACGCAACTTTCGCGAGGTCATAAGCAAGGTGTACAAGAGTTTCTGGACCTCAGGGTACCGCTCCTTAGGTCCATGTAGTACCTCGCTTACGTAGTAGACGGGTTGTTGCTTGCCCTCGCGTTCGACTGCTAGTACAGCACTCACAGCCTGCGAGGCAACCGCCAAGTAGAGGAGTAGATCTTCCCCGAGCTTTGGCGTGGCTAGGACGGGAGACGTGGACAGATAACGCTTTAGCTCACTAAAAGCGGCCTCAGCTTCCTCTGTCCATTCGAAACCATCGTGTTTGCGCAGGATCTTACAGAAAGGTGCACTGCGCTCGCCGAGACGAGATATGAATCAGCTGAGGGCCGCCATCCGCCCGGTGAGGGCTTGCACCTCCTTGGTGTAGGTTTTGTCCCGATGCTCGTCCTCCCTATCACGTAGCCAAGCAACATCCCAGACCGGACACCAAAGACGTATTTTTCAGGATTCAATTTTACTTGATGCTTTCTGAGATTAGCAAAAGTTTCCTGAAGGTCAGTCACATGGTCTCGTGGGACTTTGCTTTTTACAACAACGTCGTCTACATAGACCTCTACATTGCGCCCTATCTGATCAGGGACCGTCTTCTGCATTAGTCGCTGGAACGTAGCTCCCGCTTTCTTTAGACCGAATGACATGGTCGTGTAGCAGAAGGTACCAAAAGGTGTTACGAAGGCAGTCTTCTCTTCGTCTTCCCTTGCCAGCGGGATCTGGTGATAGCCCAAGTAGGCATCCAGGAAGCTCATGAGCGCCGAGTCCGCCGTTGCGTCGACCAGTTGGTCTATGTGCGGCATGGAAAAATTGTCCTTGGGGCAGGCGGCGTTGAGGTCGTGATGGTCGACGCACATTCGCCACTTCCCGCCCTTCTTCTTGACGACGACTGGGTTAGCGAGTCAGTCGGAATGCTCGACTTCTCGGATGAAGCCGGCTTGGAGGAGCTTGCTGAGTTGCTCCTGGATGATGTCAGCCTTCCACTTTGGGAAGCGGCGAGGGCCCTGTCGATAGGTTTTTCGAAATTTGATAGCCTAGCTCAGGCTCGACACCTCTCTTGGGACTCGGGCATGTCGGACGGTTCCCACGCGAACACGTCTGCGTTAGCGAAGGAAGGTGACGAGCTCGAGTTCCTATTTGGACTCGAGGTTGACCCTCACGTGGGCGACCTTGGTGGGTCGCCCTCGGGAGAGGGGATCGCCTTAGTGGACTCCTGCGTGCCGCAGGCCACCTTAGAGGCGGTGGCGGCTCGTTCGGCCGCCACGCCGGAACCGTCCGACCATGACCAAGGCGCTCTCATCACAGGCCATTGCGGCCTTGTGGCTGCCCTTGATCATGATGACCCCGTGAGGGGCCGGCATCTTCAGGCAGTGGTACCCGTGGTGGGTGGCGCCATGAACTTGGACAACGCAGGCGCCCAAGGATGGCGTTATCGAAGCTTCGAGTCCACCACCTCGAAAGTGACGTACTCCGTCCGAAAGTTCTGGGGGGTCCCGAACGTCACGGGCAGCACGATCTGCCCAATCGGTTGTAGGGACGATCCAGGAACAATGCCGTGGAAGGGGATGGCTATGTCCTTGATCTTGAACCGTGGAACTCGTGATCCGCCAAGAACACGGCAAAGGCGATGTCCAAGGAGCTCCCGCCATCCACCAACACTCGATCGACTCGCGTGTTGCTAATGGTGGGACAGAGTACCAGCGGCAAGCGCTGGGGCCTGGTCATTCCGGGGGGACAATCATCCCGGAGAAAGTGATCGACTGATGAGACCACCGCAGGGGTGCGTCTCTGGGCTTACCCTTCTCGAGGTAGTAAACCTCTCGGGTAGCGGCCTTAAGCTCGCGTCGCGAGCTATAGGCAGAAGCGCCGCCGAAGATCACGGCGACGTGTGCGCGATCCTCCTGGAAGGCGTCGCCATGGGCGTCCCGAGGCGCTTGGATCCAAAGACCCCATGGTCGGGAGCTCGGGCATGGGCCGCGCCGGCGTATAAGTCCTCCAATCGCATGCCCACGCCCCTGATTCTGCGGTCGTGGTCAGACCGCCGAGGAGAAGGCGATGGCGGTTGTTCGGAGGGTTAGCCCTGGGCGGTCCAGTCGGTGGGAGCTCGCCCGCCCTTGGCTCTGTGCCCGGCCGTTCCGCCACTGCCGGCGGGCTGGCATGAGGCGGCCGCCAGGAGACAAGTTTGAGGTCTGGGGCTTTCGAGCGCGATAGCGACTCGAAGTTCGTCCGGGCGCCTCTGCACTGTTCCCAGTGCAGATGAACCCGGCGCTGGTTGAAGAGCCAAGTTCGGGCCATTCCCTCCAAGACGGTAGGGAAGTAGTTGACCATATCGGCCTCATTACTGCCTGCGGCCAGGATGGCGGTAGTATAGACGGCGAGATATTCGTCGGAATTCTTACTCCCGTCGAACTTCTTGATGCTCCCGGGCTTGAACTTGCGAGGCCACGGAGTCTCGCGCAAAGCTCGGGAGAAGGCCGGGCATCCAGGGGCGGCCCCGTTGTTTCAACGGGTCTACCCGAAGCGCCCGAGGCGTAAAAAAACTCCGCCGGGGTGCGCTGAGGAGCGCCGTCATTGTGGGCGTGGATCTTGTCGGCGCGATCGAACACTCTCGCGCGCCGCCGAGGAGCCATTGGTGTGCGATCGGGCTCGGAGGTGCTCGCCGAGATCCAGCCGAGCCTCCTCTAGGCCGTCCAAGAACCGCGGCGCTTAGGTCGACCATAGTGAACCCTCGCGGGTCCTTCTCCAGTCACGATGACTGGCATCGCCTTAACCTTTGGCGACTACGCAAAGACCGGGTTAGTGACGGTGGTGGTAGGCGAGTGCGCACGTGCGGCGCGAGCGGCGGGTGTCGGGCCGGCAGGCCTACGACAGATGTCCGCCAAAGTCCGCCCGACCGACCTGGCAAAGAGGCTACGAGCGGCTTCACGCCGCTGGTGCTCTCCACTTAGGTCAGTGTGTGGTTGGTGCGGGGTCGCTCCGCCTAACGCCGCAAAGACATGGCGTGAGGCAGGTTCCCGCGAAGGAGACATGTTGGTGTCACCCACGGAGGCGGTGCCGTCGGCACCTTCAACTACCATGGGCACACACCGGTCCGCCGCCCCGACGGGTCGGGCGCCAGTCTTGCTGCTAGCAGATCGGGTCCTCCTCTTCGACGGGGCAGACGCTGTGCGGTCTATCTAGATCTTGACCGGTGGTGGTGCCTCTAGTCCCTCCATGAGGGTTTCGCTGACGTGAGTCAGCGAAGTGCTGGCTTGGCAGGGCAAAGCTGGGGAGCGAACAGCTACTCCCGAGGTGGGTGTTGCTTCCACCTCCATCTCGTCGGACTGAGCTCCGGCGAGGATACCAGCCTGCCACTCCTCATACGACTCGTCAACGTCATCGAGATCGTCGCGATCGTCGTAGTTGAGGTCCATGGTATCAATGTCGTCGTAAGACAACAAGGCCATCCTCGACTCGATAGAGGGGAGAAGACCGCAATCGGGCCCCAGCTGTCGGCGACCGGGAGACGAGCCTCCGCGGGCCAATGAGCAAGGGAAAGGTGGGTGCGAGGCCCGGCGGCCCCCGCCTCGATCGGCCCGACACTTGGCGGCCGGACGCCGAGGAAAGGACTTAGTCCCGACGTGGTCGGACGCGTCGAGACCGGATGGGGATGATGACACGAATGTTTTTATCCTGGTTCAGGCCTCCACTGCGGGATAATAACCCTACGTCCAGTCTTTGTTTAATGCCTGAGCTTAAACG
Organism: Olyra latifolia; assembly: GCA_036346145.1. Taxonomy (NCBI): domain Eukaryota; kingdom Viridiplantae; phylum Streptophyta; class Magnoliopsida; order Poales; family Poaceae; genus Olyra; species Olyra latifolia. The sequence continues at coordinate 15,673,483 of CM070530.1, forward strand.
AGTACATGGGGGTGAAGTCCGGGCTTTGGGAAGCCCGGGCCTCGAGTACAATAAGTGCTCAAGGCACTGTGTGTGTGTTCCTACAGTTACCTGGGCACGGAGAACTACCGCCGGGAACTAGAGCTCCTACGAGAGTGCAAGTTCTCCTGTTCTACAGTGGCTATCTTTCGAGTGTGCTGTGTGTATGCAGAAGCGGGTGTCTTCTTTGTGGTCTGTATGCTCCTTTATAGGCGCCTTCCGGCCACTGTAGCTTGCGCTGGTCCATTGAATAGTCGTTGCCTTTTTGCCATGCCGGAGCGTACAAAATCTATCGGGTAATCGAGTGTATCTCCCGATCACCGCGCCGGACCGCTACCGGTCAGCACGTGTCTTTACCCATGCGGGCGGTTGACGGGACCGCCGCCAACCCGTCGAAAGCCGCCGCCAGCGCCTCACCGATAAGATCGCAGATTTAATTCTTGACGACTCGAGACCCGAAGATATCTGTCATGGCGCATCATGATTTGCCTCGGGTCCTGAGCTTTGAACCTCAGAAGCCCGAGGGAAGCGAGAGGCTCGAGCTTCCGAGGCGAGGAAGCTCGGGCGTGAGCTTGCCGGCCCCGAGCTTGGCTCCTGTGGGGCTGTAGGTAAGTTAGTGAGTCTAACCTTCATGGGCCACGTACTTTCCCCAACAGTATGTATAATAATAATAATAATAATAATAATAATAATAATAATAATAACTACTACTACTACTAACTGCATTTCTGAAAACGCCTTGCTATTTCTCACATGTGGTGATTCACTCGATTAACCTACGCCTTTAGCTCCGCTTCTACACGTCACCATGCAACTAGCTGGGTTAGAATTGGCAATGGCATTTTCTTAGATAATGAAAGAACATTCTAGCCTCTACATTATGAGATGTACACAACCATACACATAAAAATTGTCACAGCTTAAAGCTATCTGACAAAGAAATAACAAGTCACATAAATTTAGGAATAAAATTCAAGCGGCGTAATTCCTATTACTAAATCTCCATCCAAGAACGGCGAAGAAAGTTGGCAAAATCCATACCCAATGTGGCGGTTGGTGAAATTCATGTCCAAAGAATCTAGAGTAGCTATTGACGGAACCATGCCCAAAATGGCGGTCAGCAGAATCTCAACGATGCTCGGGCTACCCCCGAAAGTGCACATCAGCTTCCCCTTCAGAGGTGGTGCTTAATGGCCTTCTTTCAGTGGCGGTGAATGGCAATGGAGTGTCAATCTGACAACCCGATCTGTCCTCCTATCTGAAGAACTCCGCAATGGTCTATCCTCCCTAGCAACGAATGCAACGCTGCTTGCCTTGTTGACAGCGGACCGAGGGAGGAGGTGATGCGGCGGTGCCCAGTGGTGGTATGGAGACACATGACCGAGCCGAGTTGACGCCAAATCACGCATGGCTCCGCCATCCCGTAGCGTGGAGATATTCACATTAGAGGTAGCGCTTGTCGGAGTTGCTTTAGCAGGGGGTGGGACTGCTCAAAAAGGGTGGACTGGATTTGAAAGTGCCGATCAGATCTGGCTGGCCTGATCTGGAGCTTTGCCAAGAGGTTAGGGAGCGGAAGAGCTGCCCTTGCTCAGATCTAGAGGACGTTTTTGTCACGCCATAAGCACCACAGTACGGCGGTGACCTTGTTGGTTGTCTCGCCACCGCCGACGACTGCAACGCCGCCATGGCCACCTCCACTAGCGAGCCCACCAGCAGTGCACAACCTTCCTAGCGTCCCCTTCCTCTAGCGCCTAGGATGAGATCTCCCTTCACCACCAGCTCCTCGGTGTGAACGGCCATGATGGCCACTTTCGGGATTAGCGGCGGTGACGAACGATGAAGAAGGAACAACGAGCAGTCCACAATGAGGCCCGCTGCCGCTGTGAATAGGATGCAGGCAGCGCCGCCAAGGAGAAATGGGAATGGAGAGTCCTCAATAGCATGAATACATGGTAATATTATAAGAAATAACTTGGAATCCTATACATACTATAGAAAACTTCACATATCTCAATTCTACGATTGACCAAAACATCCTAAAATATTAATAGTAGAGAGAGTTGTGACTACCCTAATTCGCCGGTAACCACTTTTTAATAGTATAGAAATTTGCTAGGAATGTCATTAAAACTTTCAAAGTGTTGTCATTAGAGATGCAAACGGGATGACCAACGGCTAATCTTGTATATCCACATAGGCCCGTCTAGCATTAGATGGGTGTCCGGCGCTGCCCATAAAATGGTGATGTAGGTGGTACGGCGTCCGCGGGTTACGCAAGAGCACAAACTAGGAGCTAGGGAGGTGTGTTGCAGTGGGTAAAAGAACAAGTGCAATACGGGAGAAGCCAAATAGAACAATTGCGCAACAATGGCCACTGGCCAATGGGTAGGATCGAGATGGTTTCCTATGGTTTGGTGAGAACGCATCTTCTCTTTCTTTATCTCCCTAGTCTTCTCTCTCATCTACCCTTCTCCCTTTTCATTTCTTTCTTCGTTTCTGTTGAGAAAACAGACTAGACATTGCCGCTCTTCCCAATCTGTCCAGCGCTGCCTATAAATTGGAGGCAACCGCTGCTGTTGCACGTTGTTCTTCCCGATCTGCTCGCTAGGCCCGCCGCCCCCGGCCTCCCTCTTCTCACCTCCACAGCCGTTGTTTGGCTCGATCCCGGCCAACGCGTCGTCCAATGTCGACCTTGCCTTACCGTCGTATGGCTCCGTCCTGGCCTGCGCACACGGATGCCCTTGGGCTGGATGCGTCACACACATGTGAGGAGAGGGTGTGCAAGGAAAGGATGTGGTAGCAGCAGGTACATGTTGCCACATCATGTAGGTGTGGTTGAATTGCTCTAGCGGACTTCATGGGTTTTAACGGGTGACACGGGCTTCCATAATTGTCCGTTTTTCTCGGTAAACTGATATATATGGGAGAACACTTAACAAATTTTTATGAACAAAATTTGTGGACACGCGGCAGCCCACTCCCGCTTGCATCCCTATGCTCCGATGATCATCGTCCGCATCCCCACGCTACAGCTAGCCGCGTGATTCATGTACACGAAAGTTACTTTCTTTCTTTGCCTTGCAACTTAAGAGAAGCCTCAAATGTCTAAAATCTTTAGCTCGATCTCTCCCTTCACTTCAACCCACCCGATTTCCAACTGGACGATGCACATGCATGCTCCGTTGTCCGGCCATATGACGCATTTGGTGATGTTTGAGCCAGCAACGTCAGAAGAATCTGAATTTCCCGCCTCAAAACCACACACTGGCTCATACTTTAGAACTAAGCCAGTAAGTTGGAAACAAGGACCATGCATGCATGAGCCTAGGTATGGTTTTAGTCCTTTTCACGAGGAACATGTCTGTCAAGATATTGTCGGATTCTTAGCACAAATAAAGGCTAGCTCTTTCAGCGTCATCATAGTGGATGTCATGTCGTTATCCATACACATCATACAGATTACTGAGATTAGCACACACTACATTTGACAGGAGCAGGGTTCTGATTATTGGGCTATTATCGCACCGATAATTGATTATATCGCTGATCTCGGTAAAAAAAAAGTCAAATCGGTTCGGAAAGTTTGTGTTGTATGGTTTTGTCTAATTTTGAAGAATATTTGGCAGAACTTTGTTTCAATTTTTCGCTTGATATTTTTTTTTAACCATTTTCAACTTTTTTAATTCATATTTCCAGCCAAAAATAGTCGAAATTTTTTTACTATCGCCTATATGTAAATTTTATATCATGATTTTCAAAACACTGAGGGAAGCCCAGAGCAGTGCAATTACCACTACACATTGCAACGGTACAATTCATGCACCTATTGGATTAAAAAAAGGGATTTTTAGGACGGCCTAAACTATTTTAGGGAACTTACTTTGTAGCACCTTAACCCAAATGTGCTTAGAGACAGTTTACACATGTGTATCACCTCTCTTAGGTTTTCATTCTTGCTTCGCCTAAAAGAATTTCTCCTTCAATACTATGTTTTGGACTATTAGGGGTTATAAGATAGTGAAACTCTAGGTAAATTGGTAAGGTGGTACTAAACAACAGTCTTAAAATCTCCTCCCTGATGGGACAATGTCCTCGGTGGAGAAAAGACTAGGAAACTCTGCTCAATACACAACCCCACGTGTTAATGTACCACAAACACGATCCGTGCAGCAAGGATTGATATTCTGATACCATTATATCACTCGGGCCCAAATACGCTTAATTATAGCCGACTCACCTTAAAGGCGACCCACACATGCGTAGCACCTCTATTAGGTTTTGTTCTCCCTTTGTCAAAAGGGCTAGCCTGAAAGTGCTATATTTTGTGCTATCTCCTTTTCCATGTCGCCCCCTCTCCTCCAACTTAGTCAATATGGACGCCACCCTATCTCTCTCCTACCCCTGCGTTCGCAAACGTTGTGGTGCGACGTGCAGCTCCTCCAAGTCTGGTCGAAGGCAGGGTTTAAAAACCCGTTTCGAGACCCGAAACTGCCATATGGGCGGGCCGGTTTTTGGCAAAAACCGTCAAAAACCACTTAAATTCAAATTCAAACGGTCAGACAGCAGCGGGCGAGTCCACCGGTTTTTGCAGCGGTTTTTGCCAAGAAACCGGCGGTTTTTAGTGGTTTTTGGCGGTCTAAAATAAGGGAAATGTGGAAAATAGAAAAAATAAAAAGAGGTCTGAAAAAATTTTAAAAAATTAGGAAAAATCATAGATGGGTGAGATATATGTGTTGGTAATTTTTTTAATTATGGAAAAAATTTAGAAAAACCTTTGATAAATATATGACATCTTGAATATATCAATATAAAGTCAATAATTTGAACAAGATAGTTTCCAACAAAAATATCAATATAAAGTCAATTTGAACATATCAATATGAAGTCAATAATGTGATATGCATGGTTGTTTCCAACAAAAACATATATTTGAACTAGAAAAAAAAAAGAGGTCTGAAAATTTTTTTAAAAATTGAAAAAATCATAAATGGGTGGGATATATATGTTGGTAATTTGTTTAATCATGGAAAAAAATTGGAAGAACTTTTGATAAATATATAACATTTGGAACATATCAATATCTAGTGAATTGCATACATACATATATTGCATTGCATATGATGATAGACATATCAACATTAAGTCATATGATAGACATATCAAGGTTTTAAAAACTGTTTGGTGACCCGAAACCCGTGATTCACGGTAGCAAAACGTGCATCAATCAGTGAGTTCGGTATGGTGGTGGTGACAAAAGAAAAAAACGAGCAGAGCAATCAATTAGCAAATGTACAGACCAGGCCTTCTAGAAACAATTCAATTTTTCAAAAAAACGATTTTTCACTTTTGCACAACTTTCTTCGCATAAAATACCATGATAATAATCTCAATTTAAAATTTTGCTTTGTACAGAATGTTCTAAAAACCTTCTAGTTTTTTATAAGATTTTTTTGATTTTTTCAAAATATTGAATTCAAATTTAAAATTTCAAAACCGGTCGGGTAAAAACCGGCGATTTCTCAAACCGCCCCCAGCGGTTTGGCGAGAAACCACTGGTTTTTACCGGTTTTGTGAACCATGGTCGAAGGCCTGGATCCTCCCTCCTCAAGTGAGCATGAGCAGCAAGTGAACTTGTGCGATGGGAGGGCGATGAACACCTAGGGTGTGTTTGGTTCATAGCTCTGGATGGCCATGCCAATTCAATGGTCATGCCAATCCAGGGCATGCCAATTTGTTGGTAAGAAATGAGGTGTTTGGTTCGTAGCCAAATAAAAATGGCCAGCAAAAATTAAAAAATTGAAAAAATTCAAAATTATTTAAAATGGGTTGCTAATGATTTTAAATGAATTATAAAATTTATTTTATATAATTTGAACACCGTATGAATTTTACACAAAATTGTGAAGATTAAAATGAAATGTACACTTTAGTACAGCTAGCAACGCATGCAGCCAACCAATCAAATCGCACCACTCGTCATTTTCCCTGTGCGGGCAGCCAATCAAAGGCCATGCATGTGGGCCCTGCTCATTTTCCCAACATGCCACGCCTAACGTTGGTGAAGAAATCGTTCGCTTGCGCTAACGAAGTCGCTTGACGTTGAAAAAATTTGGCGTACCAAATTTTTTCATTGGCTCGCCAACAAATGGAAGCAAACCAAACAATTGCCAATTTCAAAGACATACCAATATTTTGGCATGGCAAGTACTGGTCACAAACCAAACAGCCCCCTAACCAGGCGAGCGTCATGTCCATGAGCTCCCCACCTCTCTCATCCTCTTCTCTCCATCTCCAACACGTTTGGGATCTACCTCTCACAAGCTAGCTCAAGCTTTACACGACCTCGAGCGGAGCCTCATCTTTGCCTCGGCCAATCAATCGAGTTGAGCCAAGCCAGCCTCTACAAGCCAGTGGAACTTCGGATAAACCGGTAAAATTGTATTAAAGGGCTGGATGTTATAATTTTATTTAATCCACGGCCTACTGATCTATACCCTAAGTGGTCATGCGACAGATGAATACATTTTGTGTTCGAGAGTGGCTATACGGCATGTGTATGATCCTCTATATATTTTCTTTGTCGTCCGATGCTTTTTGAGTGTTGTTCCTTGCTGGTCAAAAGAGCAGAGTACCGTGCATTTGAGCTGGCAGGACTCGGTCCATGAACCAGTGGGAAAATACCCCGAACGTTGCAAAGATTGGGGAAAATTCAATCCAACGGGGGATTTTTTTTTTTCATGTAACGTTCAGTTCGGATGATGAAAAAAATGTTTGCAACGTTCAAATCGGAAGAGGAAGAAAAAAATCCGAACGCATTAGAACAAGATATCCAGAAAATAATAAAAATAAATTCGGATCTTCCAAGTAGCAGGTCGGATCTGTAGATTGGATGTCACATTCAACGAATGGGTAAATAATAAAAATAAATTCGAATCTTCCAAGCATGTAACCTTCGGGTGCAGCGTTCATCCTCCAAGCTTGAGAAATAAAAAAAAAACATAAAGCTTCCAATCTTGGGAAATTTTGCAATGAATCAACGGATTGGAACAAGCACGGATCAACGAATCTTGCATCTTCCAATCTTGGTAATTTTTGCAACGAATCTTCCAATCTTACAGAAGGAAAAGGATTTCTAAAGAGAAGAAAAATTCCCCAAGGATTTTTTGAGAGAAGAAAAAACCAGGTCAGCTTGAGATAGAGAGGAGAGAGAAGAAGAGGCTACCCCTTGAATCTGCGCTGGGAGAGGGGGTCGCCACCGGTGAGGGAGGAGATGGCTGTGCTCAGCGGAGGGGTGGCTGTGTTGAGAAAGAAGAACACAGAGAGAGGAGAGAGAAGTGAGGCCGTCATTGAAGACTGAGGAGCGAAAGAAGAGGTTCCATGAACCATCGACCAAGGACCAATGCAACTGGTAGACTCTCGACTCCCGAGCACCCCACACTATGGCTTCGTTCTTTTTTGCAAACCACCGGCGGTCGGCGGCCGGCGGTTTGCTACAGTAAAAAAAAATTTTAATTTTTTTTAGATTATTTAAAAAAAATTTTAAAAATTTTTAAATTTGCTACAGTAAAACCGCCAACCGCCAGAAACCGCCAAAAGAAACAAAGCCTATAGACCGGGCCCCACATGCACGGATCTTTTAGAAAATACTCTAAAATCGGCCTTTAGAACATCGGTAGCACACACTTTATAGTACTGTTCTTTTTAGGGATAGAATAGCTGTTGGAGGAAAGGATTCTTTTAAAGTGTAGTGTAAAGTGTGAAAGAATTTTAGAGGGGTGGATAGAATGTGTAGGGAATAGTGTTATAGAGTAGAAATTTGAAGTGGCTGTTGGTTAGAGCATCTCCAGCAGAGCCTCTAAAACAGAATCTTCTCTATATTTAGAGTCTCTAGTCCTCCAGCGAAACCTCTATCTCAGCCTCTAAATTTAGAGTTTCTCTCTCCCAGCCTCTAAATTTATGTAGAAACTATAGAGGTTGACATAGAGAGCCTCTAAATTTAGAGGCAATTTAGAGGCTGAGAGAGAGAAACTCTAAATTTAAAGGCTGTGATAGAGACTCTACTGGAAAACGAGAGACTCTAAATATAGAGAATATTTTGTTTTAAAGGCTCTGCTGGAGATGCTCTTAAGATAGCATCCAACGATAGGAATATATATGGAGGATCTTATACAAGCGGAGTGGAGTTTCCATATTTGTAACCTAGAGATTTTTTGTCCCTACAAGGTAATTGAAGTATTAGAAAAGCATCCATGCTAGGAGAAGGAGATCATGGGCTTATCCTCGTCGTTCGTTGTGTGCCGAGATCTGTGCATAGAGCCTACCATCTCTCGCATGTTCTTTTAAAAAAAAGCCTAGAAGCTTAGAAAAAAAAGATTAGGTCATCCTTCCTCATCCTTTCTCCCCCTCCTCCCATCCCATCCACCCCGGTTGAGCCAACTCCTCTCCACGGTCACAGCCGTCGGCAACCACCATGTGCCCTTCCCGCCGGTGCCTGAAGGGGTCGTTGTGCTGGCCATTAGTGTGGCCCGTTGTGCCAGCCATTAGTGTTGCGCCAGGACCAGGGCGAGCCAAGCCAAGCGGCTTTGGCCAGGACGAGATGAGTCGAGTGGCCATGGTCGACACGACAGCTCATGCAAGCATCAACGAGGAGGGCGGCAGTCGTAGGCTGTTGCACCATAGGGAGAAGCCGGCTCAGCCAGAGTGGAGGGGAGGGAAGGGGAGGAGAGTAGGAGAGGAGGAAGGAGAACCTGATCGTTTTTTCAAACTTCTAGGTTTTTTTTTTTGCAAAAGCGGATGTGAGAGAGTGGACTTTGTGCATGGATCTCAGCTGGCGACCAACGACAAGGATAAACCTAGGAACTCTTTCTCCAAGCACAATTGGTGCACTCTTGAAGTATATAAAGAAGAACTCAAGAGTTATTCATTCATATTGTTTCAATTAAAAAAAGACAGAGTGGCAAGGTTGATATGCTATTTTTCAAAAAAAAAAAAATTGCTCTGCTAGTCTAGATGTACCAGTGCAATAGGAACAGCTGCGCACCTACTGTTACTGTAAGACCAGGCTAGGCGATTAGAAGGAGGTTGAATAGACGTCAAAATGGTCTTGACGCTTTCTTCAACAACATGTCCTAAAAATCAAGAGAAGGATAAATACAAGAAAGAGATTCTCAAGAAACAAGATCACCCATGAATCATTATCGAAAGAGTAGCACATACCCATAGTAAAAAGTCATGAATAACAATTTGTGGGTCATGTGGCCATGTGAATTTTTTTCTAAGGTGCTCCTGTTTGACGAAGGTTCAACAAAAAAAAAGAATCAACTCCAAAGCAACTTTAGAAAAAGAAAAAGAATTAGTACAAGTCCAGCTACTTTTGGAAAGCAAAAGTAGACTTTCAGTAGAGAAACATCTTGGTCAAAAAGTGATTTTTCCAAAAATGTGATTCATTTGAATTTCCAAAATTTTCCCTGGAGGGCATACTAAGTCACAAAGGTACGCACCAAATGTCATCTTAAGATCAAGAGTATAAAAAATGGAGCAAAAATAACAAGCGCTGCTGGTCAGAAATTTCGGACAGAATATTTCGGGCTTGCTAAAATCTTCATAGCGTCCAAATGGTAACTCCTATGCAATTGCCGCTTGGAGGATTGGTAGAAATGTAAGTCACGTAATTTTTCCAGCAAGAATTAACTCATAATCATGTCGGATGAATTTTGTAAAAAAAATAAGGATTGCCGTATGGAGAAACCGCATTGCTAAAATAAGCAAAAAGATCAAAATTTGATCTCGGTGTTCTTAGTGAGTTGTAAGATGAAGATAACTGATATGGGCAACCACAACGCCTTCTAGATCAACAGGATTTTAGCATATAGAAGGAGAGAAGGAAAAGGAACTAGTTGCAAAAGAAATAAAAAAACAAACTAGATCAAACATATAGAACATAAGAAGAATAAATTAAAACTTTTTGTGCAATCTTTTTCTATTGCTTGGTTGGTTTTGTACAATCACACAAGAGTGGACAAAGCTTCCATGGAACACATAATTCTGAAATAAAACACTAACCAAGACTTAGGTGGAGGCACCTCTTTATATAAGCCTTTTGAGTGTATCTCCACCTTTCAAGGTTTGCTTAACTTCTAAACTGACCAATCAAGGGTTAAGATTCACTCGTTCCACTACCAACAACCAACCCCACACATAGGCTTTACATAGGCCACACAAGATCTACATAGGCTTTACACAAAGCCTGATTAACCCGATGCAACAGGTGTTCATCCCTTGACTTGTCCACTCATTTTCCACGCCTCCGGACCTCCAACCCGAACTAGAAATCTTGATCCACCTCAAGTCCATCTCCATGACCTATACGTGAGCCCGGTTTGAGTCCAACCGCATTCACCAAAGATCCTTAATCGTTTCGAACCCTGGTTCTCCCAATATAGCCTCGATGCAGTCGACAACCATAGCTATTTCCAAACCTGCACTTACCTCGATGCAAGTTAGCATATTAGCATTTATAAACATACAAAAACCCTAATTAACCCAAAATTAGCACTAATCGGAACTAGTGAAAACTGACCTCAAATGCACAGTAGCTTACAAAAATTATATCAATTAAACCGTACATCAAATGACTTCCCGCCCAAAACAAAAAAAACTTCGTCTTAAAATTCTCTACAGGAGCTATGAAGACCAAAAAATCATCCGAGCAAAGAAGCACAACAAAATAGTTAAAACCGTGAAAATTATACATGCTGAAACATAAATCTATCCGACTTTAAACAAGTCTCAGACATATAAACTCCTCGACAAAATCAAATCAACTCATATATACTCATCTCCACCTCCACGTAAAAAGCTTCACATATTCTCACACTCACAGTAAACGCTGTAGATAGCACTGCACGTGCTTCACCAGCTGCAGCATATCTCCATCCATAATGGCCAAGCCAGTAGCTAGCCAGCTGCCATTCTGCCAAGCCGGCAAAGATGGTCATAAACCCAACGAGAGCCCAGAGTTACCCAAGTAAACCCCAACCTGAACAATGTTATCACGTAGCAGTACGATGCAAGCAAGATTCAGACGATCGAGGTGGGAAGATTGAGCAGCTCCATCTCGATCTAACAACCATATCTCTTCCTGGTGTCCAGCTCAGGAGCGACCCCAAAACAGGAGAGAGAAACTCCCTTCCCGGACAGCCATCCCGGCGATCTTCTCCGGTGGCCGGCCGGCGAGTGGGGCGATTTAGCCGGTGGATAGAGGGGGCGCTGGCCGGGTGATCGAGTCACGCATACACAGGACCACTCGGAAAGATGAGGTTGGGGATTGGAGCTTCGAGAAAGATTCGCCGAGATCGGGTGACTCCACCGCGATCCACACCCTAGCTGCTGCTGGCTCGATCGCGCGCGCGCGCACGCATGCGTCCATGGATCCCAGCAGTTTTCGCGGTCGCGTGGGGCGCCACCTTTCGCGCATGTCGAGTGTCACCTTCCCCGTCCCGAGCTCCTCGTCAGCGAGGCCGGTGCCCTACCAGATCCTCTCGCTTTCAGCCTGCCCTGATCGTGGATCTCGCGTACCGGCGCACGTCGTTGGCACGCAGATATACATACACCACTTCAATTCATGGTTTGTAATTGCTATTTGCTAGCTTTTACTACCCAACAACCCGAGAGCATGCTTGCATATGTATATGCCGTACCTGTAAGCAAAAATGTTTGACATTTTTCTTGTGGTGCATATGGATGACAGTCATGGAAAACAATTCTGGCAAAATTTCGCCGATTTTTGCTCTTACACACCGATACGGCCCAGTAGGAAAAAATGCCGCCTAAAATTTTTCGATGGATTCCAACTCTAGAAAGTTCTAGTTTTACTGGAAATTTTGGTTATTTCAGACGATTTTTTTAATTCCAAACTTTGGTTAAAAAATTTCTGTCCAAAAATATGAAAAATCCGGTAACCGCTAGCTTTCGCTCTTGACGCTACCACCCGGTAAAAATTTGAGAACAATTTTCTTTCCCTTGATGACAGTTAGCCATCATATAGCACGCCGTTTATTTTCTGTGATCCGCTGTTATAGTAATGTGTTACCTCAGGTAGAATTAGCCGGAGTACCGTGGTAAGTAGCTCATGGCTCCCGCATCCTGTGGTCCTTTCTCCCTGAGAGGAAACCGCTTCTTTTAGTTCAGAACGGTGCGAAGCTTGCACCCATCCTGTCACTGTCTGCGCCATCGTAGCAAGTGATAGAGACCTTGGTGATACGGTACACTTGTCAGTAGCGTGGGAGCCTCGGCGTTGCACGTCCTTATTACCTACCCCATGTGCCATGGCTCTCTAGGTTAACGTTTGCTTCAGCTTAGGTTGGATATGCGGCATATGCCTACGTACGGTGGTGTTTCAGATCTTCAGAAATCAACACTAGTGCACATATACCCGGTTTGTATATATCGCATATACTCAGTTGGTGTTGGGCCGATGATGCACCTAGGCGATCGATGATGCAATGGAATAATTGGAAGTGAGGTTATTTTGCATCGATGGCCAGGTCAGCAAGTGTCAAAGGTACTCCAACTTACCTCCTAGGACATAAGAGATCACTTGACAACTAGATCAAATATGTAATATATGCACCAATTATTACCTTCCGGATATCATTGGACCGTTGGATAGTTTAGATGCATTTTGGAAAATTCATCTGCCTATTTTCATTGATCTCCATGGAGGTTTGGGCTTTCGAGTTGCGTGCCCTCGTTATTTTTGGACAAAATGTAAACCTGGTTGCAAGACTTGTTGGGAGGAAACGCACCAGAACTCAAAAGTTGTCGAAGCCCAAATAAGGGCCGAACATGATAACATTAACCCTGGCCTAGCTTTGAGGCCCAGTCCAGTGACATCACGTCAAACCATCTTGAGGCCCACTGGCCCACAGCTCGAGCAACCGTCACCCCCGCGCCAACGGCAGCGCAACCCACGGCGGCGTACGCAGCACGCGCGCGCTGCCGGCCGGCGGGGAGACGGCGAGGCAGCTGCCGGTACGCATGCCGCGCACCCGGCCACATGCTCACACATCAACCGCCGGGTTGCACGGACGGTGCAGACTGCAGGCCTTCAGGCTGTAGCCGCAGCCGCGGTGAAGTGTTATCACACTGTCCATGGCACGGCGGCCGTGGCTCGGAAAAATACAGGCGCTCGGAGTCCGCCGCCGGCCGGTGCGCCGTTCAGCCCATGTAGCCACGCGAGCAAACACTATTCGATCGTACAGCGTGCTCGCCGTGCTGCTCGCTTCCTTTGGAGCTGGACGTCGTGTCCGGGAAAGAAAAAAAATCAATCACCGAGATGAGATAAGCATCGCCGGCCTCGATCATGTTGGAAAATAAGAGCTGGCTAACATGGGTTACTATTGGTGTTAGTGGGCCATTAATAGGAGCAATGAGAGAGATAGTGGCTGCAAATTAGCATGTGGTCTATATAAAGCAATGTAAGTATAGGTATTAGAGAAGTAGAGAAAGAAGATTGCAAGAAGAAAAGACTAGCCAGTTGGGGTTAAGCCACAAAAGATACTTGTGTTTTTATTTTTTTTGTATGTGTGTGCGAAACACGATGAGCTAGTGTTTTTTGAGGACTTGTGCCAGCAATTGGTATCAGAGCGAGGTCGTGAATATGCATTTCGATGCTACCGTGGTGCTACGTCGAGGAGCGGTGACATCGGCGACACCAGCGGCATGACACCGTGGAAGATAGCGCAGTTAAGGAGCGACGATCGAAAAGGGAGTCAACAAGCAGCGTGACAAGATGGCAGGAGGCCATCTGCGTGCCGCATCAAGATGGTGGCCAAGATGGGACAAGATGGCAGTGGAGGCCGTCTATGTGTTTCGTCAAGAGGGCAACCATGGCATTGTGTTCTCATGTAGTTGTATCCACGAGAAATTGTGTGCGTAGGTGTGAAGATGAGTTCATACCACTGTGAAGATGCGAAGAGATCGACGAGGTGTGTCTAGGATGTTGAGAGGGCGTGTTCGCTGTCCTACAGTTGATGTATGGATTCGACGAGTTGAGTGCAAGACAATGCAGACAGGGGTGGATCCAGGCCTCGGGCTGGGTGGGCTTTAGCCTGGGACCTGGCAATCCTACCAATAGTACCAGTTCATAGTATATATAGGTCCAAGTGAAGTCTCAAGAGGTTCAGCCTATGGTTTGATGGCAGCTGCACCGTTCCAGCAAGGCAATTGGATATTGGCAACATGTACTAGCCTTACGGCCCACTGGCCTAGCTGCGGGCTGCCCACCAGCAGTCGTGCATGTTGTATACTTGTATGCGATGACTCGAAGCATTGACGCGAGTACGCAACACGACGATGCCTGCTCTCTGTGATCTACCCTATGCGGCTCGCGGCTTCATCCCAGCGTTCACACGCCATGCTTGCACATTCTGCCGGCGTAGCCGCTATTGCCGCGCCTCGATCGATGATCGCGATTGCACACTGCCGTCGCCATTGCTCGCCGTCGACGCATGCATGCATCATCGTATCGATGATGACCAAGCCATCACCCGGACATGTTTACTTATTTCGTCCTTATATAATTTTTATATTTTATATGATGTAATCATTGCTCAGATGATCATTTCTATAAATATTTGCACTAAATTAGGAATAGAGATTAGAGAATGATGAGGAATTTGCACTAAGTTTTAATGCACTAAATTTTAAGAAATTTTATAGTACACTAAAATGAACGTTGCCCATTCACTCTTCTCGATCTGACAACCCTAAATACAAAGGCCAACTGGCTCTCGAGGCTATCTCGAAAAATTCTTGAAGTTACGAGATAAGTCAAATAAGCTGGATAAGATAAGCTGAAAAGAACCCAACCTAAGTTCACCGTCTATGTTTGGTAAGTGTTTGAGCATGTTGTAATTGAGTCCGAATGCTTGATTAGAGTCATGTCAAGATTAGGGGGAGAATGGAGAATATTGGAATAATCTTGAATGTTTAGTGGGTTATTAGTAGGAGCAATGAGAAAGATAGTGGCTACATATAAGCATGCGGCCTATATAAAGCAATGTAAGTATAACTATTAGAGAAGTAGAGAATTAAGAAGATTCGAAAAAGAAAAGACTAGCCAGTTGGTTGAGCCACAAAAGATAATTGTGTTATTATTTCTTGTGTGTGTACAAATCACGATAAGCTAGCGAGTGTTTTCGGGAAACCTGTGCCAAACAGATGAAGCCGCCGAGCCTTGTGGCTGGGTACGAGCCATGGATGTGTGCTTCCCTTTCTCTGTACGAAAAAGAAACCGATCGGTTAGCTCGTGGCAAGCAGGCAAGGCAACCCATCGATCTGGTAGGCCTACTGAAATGAAAATATGAAATATCTTTGCTGGAACCTAGGTAGCACCCTACCAGAGTAGCAGTGCCTTTCAATTCTTTGTTTCCTCCCACGGGGGACATGTTACTTTGATTTCAGATAAGGTTTTGCCAATGATATGTGAATTAATCACATTAGATATAAATGCCATGGATTGAGATGGCCTGCTTGCTGGTAGTTGGGATAGATGCAAGTGAGATCGCTTCTTTTTCTTTTTCTTTTTTGAGCAGGATGCAAGAGAGATAGCTGATAGGGAAGGCCCAAGGAAGTTCATCTCTTCGAGGACGAGGTAATGGGAAAGAACCAGTCGCTTATCCAGACTGAAGAAAAGAGGAGAGTGTACAAACGACAAAAGAAGGCGAATAGGGAGCTGCCAAGTGGAGTGTTCCACTGTAGCAAGCGATGCAAAGCGAAGCAGAGCAGAGCGCTTTGGAGTTTGTGAGCATGAGCTGCCTGCCTGCGACCACCACCTCTGAGGAAACAATCTCTCAATTCCACAGCACATTTTGTGGTCTGCACATTCCTGAAACTGGAAGGATATCCTCCATTCCTTCTGTTTCTTTTTTTTTTTTTCTATTGAGAGGGAATATCCTACGTTCTTCGAGTCAATATCTACTTGCATGCTTTATGCTTCAGACATTAGTGAAAACTTCAGATTTTTGCAAGCTCCAACTGCTTACATCTTCTTGCGTGCTCTGCTCCACTGATATAGCAGTAGGCAGTACGTAGCACACTTGTAGTCTTGCATGCTCTGATGCGAAGAGCGGCACATTCCAGGATGACGAAGATTATTCTGTATTGCGTGAGTATATGTAGCGTATTTCTACTAATTCTATTCCCGTGTTGCACTTCACCATGCAATGCATCTGATGGTTAATAAATTGATCCATGAAATCATAAAAAAAGGCTCGCTTTGCTGGTGCTTAATTTTTCCCAGTGAGGCTGTGACAGTTTCAGGAAAACAAGAGAGAACTTCTATATGCCTTGCACATTAAGCACATGCATGCGTAAGCTAGTCGTATAGGGGCGCAACCCATACGGCATACGCCATGAAAAGTGTGTCATTACTCCTACAAGATAGCAACAATGTCCTTTTCTGTTCAATCCTAGCAGGCATGAAACCATAGGGGAATAGAACTTGTTTTTAAGCTGTGTATTTCAAGATCCTAAAAAATCATGTCCATGCATATTCAAGACAAGACTAGCTACTACTGCAACTATAAGATCCCTCAACATTACACATAATTGTGTCAACGGTGTTACTGCAGGATATAATTTAGAAAATAAGGGGAAATAATGAGACCTACGTTAGACTTGTTTAAGTACTCTCTTGGGATGATAAAACAAAAATAGTGATTTCTATATTGAGTTGCATGCATCGATCAATTTATCCAAAAGTCTAAACTGGTGAGGAAAGACAGGCAATTTATTGAGTTGCATGGACCAAAATCAAAACCTTTCCATCTCATACCATATATTGTGTTGCATGCGCCAACCAATTCATCCAAAAGACTAAGCTAGTATGGAAAAGAGGAACAATTCACTTATACTTCAACAATCTATTTGCAAGGTTATGTTTTCTTAATTATAAGCAACATTTGTTAACCACTATATCCATATAGAATAGTCACACACATTTGAAAACTAATCCAAATTAAGACCAATATATGAAGAAAATCAACTTAGAAAAGAATAAGTACATACTACATTCCTTGACCATAAAAAAAGTTCATTCTACCACCACCGCTGCCCCTAACAACAAAACTGATTATTTAACAATCTCATGTATCAATACTATTTCATTTAACACCCTAGGTGGTTTTGGTGACGTGGCATCTGATTTTGTCGACGTCGCCACACACATGTTGCATAGTTTAGAGATTTTCATATTCCAGAAATTCTATGAAAATTGTCAAAAATACTTTGATGGATAAGGATCATGATGAAAATATATGTAGAAAATTTTTCAAAGGTAATAAGTTTTGTTTTAAAAAATTGATAATTAATTAAAAAAAATGTAGTTTTAGTATTTAAAGTAAACTTTGAAAATTCTAAAATTATTTTCTCCATGATCCTTATGCACCAAAGTATTTTAAAAAATTTCTAAAGTCAATAACTAAGCCACAACCATGTATGCATGTGACGTAAACAAAGCTAAATGTCACGTCACCAAAACCACTATCCTAAATCGCTTAGGTATTAAATGATCTGTCATTGATATATGGCGCATGGCGCTGGTAAATAACCAATTTTGTAGCTTGGTTTGGATGAAAAAAGGAAGTGCGTAGGTCTGCACTCATCTGACTGGCCTGGCACAAACTGTCGGGGGCTGGCTGTCTTACCAGGATTTGAAGTCCGAGACTTGCTCAATTTGTTGAAATTCATGATTTCAATTTGAGTTCAGATTAGAGATTCTTTGATGTGTTTGTAATGGACAATATAGATATTTTCGGATTAGCGTGTGTCAAATTGGAAAGAATCAAGGCTCGGAAATGTTTCCTTTGATTTTTGTGACTACAAGGCTTGAGAACTAAATATTATGGAGGCCGAAGGATCGGGTGTTGATGCAAGTGGAATCACTAGGTTTGTGGTGATCCTGTCTATAGATGATTGAGTGGAGGGAGTTCTATATATAGACCAAAAATACAAGGATATGCTTGTAGATTATGACTCAATGCAGTGCAGAAGCGAGAGACTGTCAGTAGGTGGTTCAAACGTGTAAAGGCTTGATTAGTTTTTTTTAACCTGATGGCAGGAGGACTGCCGTAAACTTTACAGAGAAAAAAAAGTAAAAGTTAAGTTTTAACCTATTTACAGAGGGCAACTGGGGATTACTCCCCTGAGCTAGTTATCCTGTAGGTTCTATCTCACAGCTGCTCAACGCCAAGCACCAGTTTTGGCAATCCTACCTAACGAGACTAACTACCTCAAGGTAAGATGAAAACATATTTATAAAGATCCTCCTATTCCTCTCAATCCAAACATTGCAGCATGTATAAACTACGACGCCGTCAACTTGACGCCGATGCACCTTGTCGAAGCTCAGCCTGAGATGCTGCCACCAGGAAAGGAGATCATCTGAGGAGGTCGCGGTGCACACGATCGGCTGCAACGACAGCTGCTGTAATTCGATCGAGAAGAAATTTGGCCCATGCTTGCTTAGTGGAAGCACATTGCACAAGAAGATGGGCAGTAGTTTCAGAACAGTAACCACAAAGGGCACAGAAGGTGCTATGCGGCCACCCCCTTCTTGCTAGATTTAGTGCAGTAAGGATCTTATCCTGCAGACTCAACCAAGCAAAACAACGGCACTTCGGTTCAGCTGATGCCTTCCAGACCATTCTTCAGCTCCGGTCATTAATCAAGGTGATGAATTGGGCTATGTAGGCAGATTGCGCCGTGTATGAACCATGATAAGTCCATCGCCACCTGAAGATATCTTCTTCCTCTGTGTTGAGCTGAAACCCCTGAATTTTGGCCCACAAAGAGCAATACTCAAGAAGCTCTTGTGTAGTCCTAATTGGCAGCAAACGCCTGATCCAATCAGAATGAGCAAGCTCATCATGAACGTTCCTATCCTTCGGCCGCATCCTAGGCTGGACCAGGTTGAATCATACGTTGGAGATGGAGTTGAGTTTATGTTGAACACTAAATAGAAAGAGCTTTTTTACGGTCCTTGAGCAGGTACCGGGAGGTACCGCA
The DNA here is from genome assembly GCA_036346145.1 of Olyra latifolia. NCBI lineage: Eukaryota > Viridiplantae > Streptophyta > Magnoliopsida > Poales > Poaceae > Olyra > Olyra latifolia. Next base: position 15,692,569 of record CM070530.1, read on the forward strand.
CTAGTGTAGTAAATTGTGGTACCTCCTGGTACCTACTCAGTGCTAAGATTACCACAAATTAACACTAGAAATTATGGTACCTCTCAGTACCTCCTCAAGAACCGTAAAAAATCTCAAAAAGAAAGAGCAGTGTAGGCCCTGCAACTTCAAGATTAGGGGTAAGGGCATGTAGGTATGTATCTTGTCACATGTTGTTTTTCGACGGTTAGTGGTTGTAAATCAACAACAATAACGTAGAAATAACATCAAGATCTAACAATTCTAGACCTTGTTGTGGTCTTGATTTTTTTTTTTTTTTGCTTGCTGGCATGATTCAAATTTTTGTAGTAGTCTTGACTCTTGTGGCTAGAACATCTAAGGTCATCTTTGGAATTTGGATTGATTTGGTTTGTGATGCTTGATTCGTTAAATTAAATTTCAAGTTTTCAGTTTTAATTGATCTGACAATTCGTCACGGATTTAAGGTCAATTCCTTTTATTATTTTGTGGAATATGTTCTAGATAGTCCCTGAAGTCTACTTTTAAAATTTGGGAATCGTTAAACCACTAGATGAAAAGTTCCATACGAATTTGTTTTGAATCAGAAATAATTGCGCATTGTTCATCAAGCGGCAGTCACACTGGCCACAGCGGAGTGCTAGCGGTCTGGCTGGCATGTTAGGGTTTCAACGTGTGGATTCGGTGTTGTTCTATGTTTTGAAGGTTTAATGCCTTATTGATATGCTATTTACTGTTTCTGAATGTGCATACTAGATAGTAGAACGTGTTTCCGTTGTGCAAAGTATCTGGGTTGCGAGAAAATACTAAGCGCCTATTTAGCGCTTCTCTCTAGTCGTACAGTTGGATCTTATAGACTACTAGATTTTTTCCATAGTTGAGAAGCGTAATAAATCAGGCAGCATCGACGTTGAATTCTTGTTCTGTCTTGAGAGAGGGGACACACGAAGCCTCCGAGGAACTAACTGCAGGGCAGCAGAATGAAAGCCAGAATGACAAACGAAACCGACAATTTGCTCATGGCAAGAAGGTTGCAGTAAACTTTGACTTCTCCACCCCTCCATGAACGGCCATGAATCCATGAAGCTGGACGAGTAGCTCCACAAGACATCCTCAGGCCAAAACATCAGTCACACTGTCGGAACTCGGAACTAGCTAGCTACAGAGGATACGAATCCGTTGCCTCTAGCCCAAGCTGCATGGGAACGCAATTCTTTTTCCATGTTCCCCAAAGCCAGCCATCGCTCAGCTTCAGTGAGCTCCATGCATGCAGCTCGAGGCTCAAACAGAAAGGCCGTAGGCGAGGGCCCCGCGAGAGCAAGCAGGCGTTGTCTAGGGCAGATCGATGCATGTTCGCCTGCCTAGAGAGCCCGAACAAGGCAAGAAAGACGCACTCAATTTCCCTCCCTTTTGTCCAGCACAAGCAGCTCGATCGCCACCACAACACGGCTACGGCCTACAGCTGTCCGTGCTCGATCTCCTCATGCCGTCCAGCCGATCGACGGCTGGGGCTGGGAGCATAGGTTTCCTGCGGCAAGCATCCCAGTAGCGACAGTCCTAGTTATTGCGTTTGGCGTTTGCATTCGTCCTGGCAAACAGAGCCCCAATTCGACCAGATTCCGCATATGCACACACGACCGTCCGATCCGTGCAAGCTTTGGATACATATGCTCGTACCATTTTAATCAGAGTAAATTCCTTATTTGCAATTTAGAGCCAGCCCCTTCCCTAATTCGATTTCCCTTAATTGCTATCATCTCTGAAGTTTCTTCCACTCAATGCCATCGTTGACCGGTCAATTTGTAACGGAGCTACATAAAGACAATTATGTTCCTATCTTGTTAATATGTTTCAAAACAAAAAAAAAATCATAAAATAGTAGAAAATTAATAAATTTATGAGAAAAAATTCTATGGGTTAAGAAAATTATGTGTGCTCCAAATGAAATTTAAAAAGTTTGGGTTGTAAATTTTATTTTAAAATTAGTTGTACCATGTTCATGAAAACAAGAGCAAAAAAGAAAATTACTAATAATTATAAAATTTTGACGGTAAGTAAAACATGATTTTACATAAATTTAGAGATTTGAATCACTCAATTTAAAACTAAAATGTAGGAGATGCAATACTTCAAAGTTTCAAATCTATAAATAATGAAAGAGGCATTTTAAGCATTAACCAGAGCTTTACAGTGGCATTGAGAGAAAGAAGTTTAAGAGACGATGGCATATAAGGGAAATCAAAATTCATGATGAAAGATTAAGGAAATGGCTAACTATGAGTGGCAAATAAGGAATTACTCTTTTAATTAGCAAAAAGAGTGATCCATCTTTAACAAGTGTCCATGTTGTTGATTAATTAAGCACAACTCTGATCCAAGTAATCCATACGTGAACCACCCAAACCAATTGAGGTAGAGCCCAGTAGCATAGCATCAGCTGATCAAGATGACCATAAAATACACACAGCTTCCTCACAGCGGGCAATACGCAGTAGGCAGTACGCACCAGCTGGAGATGCTAAAGCCACGGGCAGCGATACAAAAACGGAACCGACGATGGAGGAGGGCAAGGAGGATTGCTTTGCGAAAGATGGAAATAAAGAGGGTCAGCGAGAGCGCGTGAGCTTCTGCTTAGCTAGATCCAGATAATAATGTATAACTAGAAATTTATATTTTTTACAGGCCAAATATTTTATTTTTTTAACTTTTTTTAATTTTTTTTCTCGAAACTCTTAAACCTATTTTTAATAATTCTTTTGGTCTTCCTATTCTTAATAAACTTCCCGTCGTCTGTTTGGACGATGAGGAGTGTCTTTGCGTTTATATTTTGCTCCTTTTTAATGAATCGATAGAGCCTTTGCCATTGGTTTAGAATTTCATAAGGCCCCACTGGCACGGTCCCAGCTAGAAGGATACTTGGGCTTCGCCGGGGGCAAAGCTAGCGAATTTCTAGCCGCCCCGGCCGGCCGATTCCGTTCTGCCTCCTGGAGCAATGAAAGAATCGGGGAGGTTTGACGGCCGCCGGGGTTTCGCGTGCGTATGGAACGGAATTTAGCCGAGTCGGTTTGGCGTGCGCGCGTCTGTGCATACGCCGCTACGCCCAAATTGGCGCCGAGAGCTGACGGGGGAGGCTGAACCGCGCAACGGAATCGTTCGTTCCCGACCGCGGAGGTGGCCGGAACGGGACAAGGAAAACGAGAGGCTTGCGGCGGGTTGGCTCGTCAACTCGTTGGGTTGTTGTCATGCGCTTGCTTTGCTAGCTAGGTCGATTCATTCAAATCAATCAAAATTTCAGAACAGCTCAGCTGAGAGGAACAGGAGCTAACTGGTGGTAGTACAAGACTAGAAGTAGCACAAATGACGTCATATATCGCTGTACACGTACGCACGAACAAATAAACCTCCTTGATTAGGCCTCTATAGTCGATAATCTATACATCCTAGGTTGCACCGTAGTGGTCGCTGTGGCTATTCTCCAATCATGCGGTCACGCTTCCCAAGGCGGCGATCCAGCCGCCCGGCGGCTAGACAGGTGGCAGTGGCGCGTCTGCCGTCGCCGCCGCGGGGGTCGTGTCGGTGCCAGCGCCGGCGCCGGCGCTTGACTTCTTGGCGGGGGCGGCCGCGGCCGGGCCGACGGCGGCGCGGCACATGGGGCACGTGGAGTGCGCGCGGAGCCAGGCGTCGACGCACCCGGCGTGGAACAAATGCGCGCACTTTGGCAGCTGCCGCACCTTCTCGCCGGCCTCCACCTGCCCCAGGCACACCGCGCAGTCCAGCGCCGGCGGCGGCGCCCCTGCCCCGCCAGCGCGGCGGGGCCCTGGTACGCGAACGTCGGGAGCAAGGCGACCGCGGCGGCGCTCATGCCGCGGTCGGCCGCCGCCGTCTCGCCGGCCTGGTCCTCCGCGCCCACGCTGCGTTGGTGGCGGCGGCGGCGGCTGCAGGCGTACCACACGGCGAGATAGAGGAGGAAGGTGAGGATGCCGATGGTGAAGGAGAGGCCCATGAACAGCAGCCGCGCGCGGGTGCTGTATCTGGAGCTGTCCGCGAAGAGCCACGAGTTGGGCGTGCTCATGTTAAAAACTCCTCGCCTCCTCCCGCCAAACGGCCCTCTCAGCTGCCTCTTCGGCGCCGGAATAAGCAGCCGCACCAGTTGCTGTATACTACTCCCCTAGCCGGCGACTTGGACGGAATTCCGGGTGCAGTGCACGCGAAGCTGTGGGCGTAGCGCGGCCGGAGGCCGGAGCAAGCGGGGATGGCTCGTTTTTTCTTTAGTTTCTCGTTTGCTGGGGCAAAGGGCCGCCGGGGCAATATATATATATATATATAAAGGGCGCTCGGGATTTGAGAGGCTTCGACGGCACGCGCAAACGTGAGGTGAGGTGAGCCGTGAGCACGCCTGGGCCCCCCGGCGTCTCTGTTTCTTGAACCTGGAGGAGAAGTGAGATAACCGGGGTGCGATTGCTGTTGGTGTTGGCGTGGCAATTGGACTTTGATTTGCGTGAGATGGGTAGGGATGGGAATCTGTTGACATCCGATTTAAAACAGACCGATCACCTGAAAGCATCTTGGAATCAGTTTCGGACCTAGTGCAATACGGGCTAAAATAGGTGCAAAAGAGAGTCTAAGTCGACTTGTACAAATATAAAAAATTGGTCACTGAAAGGATGAGGAAGAGTCCAGAACAGGTTATTAAGAAGTATATTAGTAGACAGAGTCGAGTTTGTATTGCTTATGAGAATAAGAATCCTAGTCGAGATATGTATGAGAACCTATATAAATAATTAATCCGAGGGACATGTAAGAGGAACACACATCAATCAAACATATCTATTTTTTACCTGTCTTTACTCTTCGTCGTAATTAGAGTAGTTTTGTCATATTTTGTCTTTGATCGACTTGTTGCTTATCGTCTTTCGATCGGCTTCAAGGTACACCCCAGGAGTTGCTTGCAAGTAAGTATTGTCTCGATTAAGTTCGATCTACGGGTTTTTATCGGCTTTTGGTCGAAATGTTATTTTAGTCGATATTGCTGCACGTCGTTGTTTCGACTAAGAGTTAGATTTCACCTTCTTTCTACTTATCAACATATTTGTTGGCAGTACATTGTTTACCCTCGTTCTATTAGCTTATAGCTTCCTATTCGCTGATAGTCTATTTACTCTCGTTCTATTGGCTTATAGCTTGCTATTCGACTGTGGAGGCCCGATCGGGATCCACCTGAATGATTCCTGCACTGGTCCATGGACCATTGCATAGTTGGATCAAATGAGCATAAAATGATAAAGTAACTAAATATTACAGAAGGTATCGTCTTATGACGAACAGTTACAGTACAGCCGTTCAAGGCCAAAAGTTATAGTCCACCAAAAGAAACTTTTAGAGTCATGCGAAAGTCTTTAACAAAAAAAGATCCAGTGGCTATGCATCTCTGCAAGAGGCTGGAAGGAACGCTCTAGGCTTCGCCTTCAAATCCCTTCTCTTCATCTTCGAAGGAAGCATACGGGTCTTCCAAGCAATCTCCATCTAAAGAGTGAGTGAGTGAGAGGGTAAGTGTGCAATCAAACCGTACTTGCAAATTACCACCTTCCTAATGCAATTAATGCTAAAGGCTGCAAAGGAAGGCTGAGGATTTTTTTATTTGCGACAAATTTTAAAGTCATATTAGTAAGATTCCTATGACTTAGCAAATTTTCAATAGAAAAGAGAGTGTTATAAGAAAGAGCTGATCTCCAAGCTATTAGACTACACCCTGTACCATCTTATGGTACCACTAGACCAATTCTGCTAGAACATCTGTTCCTAGTCTTCCTCCAAACATCCATCATCTTATTCCGGGATTTGCAAATCCCATTGTGGATCATCGCTCCTGAATTGCCGGTCCAACGAACGCATGACCTAGACCACCTGGGTGGTGGCGCCCTGCTGCGTTCACCTCGAGTTGAAGCTTCAGCGAGAGCCTCTGCAGAGCGCTCTCCTAGGCTTCCAACCTGCACTACCGCGTGATGGCCACGCGCTGTGTCGAACGCATTCAACACTTGCTCAACAAGGGACCTCTTTCGATCCCACTTCACAGTTCTCCTTTCACACACCGGCCATCTTATTCCAGGATTTGATAATTCCATTGTGAATTATACCTCTAGGGATTTCAACCCAGTGAGCGTATGACCTAGACCACCCTCGGTGGTGGTGTCCAGCCGCGCTTACCTTATGTTGGAGTTTCTGTCAGGGCCTCCGCAGAGCGCTCTCCTAGGCCTCCACACCTGCATTACCGCATGATGGCCACGCGTTGTGTCGAACGTATCCAACACTCAAATCATAAACAAGAAATCCTTTCAATCCCACTGCACACAGCCTGAGAGCCAAAAATCCAACCTTCGCTCACTGCCTCAACTCAATAGGTCCACGATCTTCTTGTCTAGAACCACTATAGACCACAAATCAATCTTGGGTCTCAACCCAACTCAGCCACAGGCATACATCTCGAGACCGATAGACACAGCCTACCACACTAAACTATATCCAGTTCATAGTATAAGTATAGTATTTTATTGGTGGGCTAGTCTTCACCACTATGGGATGTTGTGCCTCGAAAACAATCATTTTAGACCTAAGCATGTCTAAGCAAGTTTTACCCATAGACTGAGGGTCCAAATGTTTATTTGTTTTAGTGGATTACAAGGGATAAGACTATCAAAACAGTCTTGACATGATATTCAAGGCAATCATGGCATGGTAATTGAAAATGTCAAGGATCATAGCATGTATATAACATGATTAACAAGCTAGGTATTAAATTCGTATTGCATTCAATTGTCTTAATTGGATCATCATAAGTTTTAAATAAAACTGGATAAGATATGAACTAAAGATGTTAACTCACCTTGTTCTGAGGCTTGGGGGTCTTCTTCGATGTTGTGGAACCTTCCTTCCGGGTCTTCAACGTCTACTTGATTATAAAATCCAAACATAAATATGCAATTCAGAAATGATGCATGAATGCAAGAGGAATAATCTACATCGAAGCTAGGGTTTGCGGGTTGTCATCTAAAAATGAATGGGTATACCATAGTATTCCATAGTTACTGTTTTCCTTACTGGAAACTAATTTTTAGAAATTAATAATATAATTTGAATATTAATATAAAAGCATTTAGGGTTCTTAATTTACAATGCAAACTTTATTAGGGTAAAAGTGGATATCATATTTTTAATAATTTGTTTCTGAGTTAAAAAGGTCTCTAAAAAATTTTGGTAATTTTTAGGGCCTACTAGGTACTTTAAACAAATCAGTTTAATTAACAGCCATTTAATTCCTTAGGAAAAAGGTTTTAAATTTTACTAATATTTAAATAGTGAACAGGGGTTATGCTATAAATGTTCAAATAATTTTATTAAATCCCAAGTTACATCTACAGTGTTCTGAAATTTTTCCATGATTTATGGAAATCAATTAATAATTTATAAAATAGGAAGATTAATTTTTTAAATAGGAAAATAAGGCTTCTAGATTAACACAGAGGGAAAAAATGATTTACTATTTAAGGTTATAATTTTATTAGATACAGCCTGTTTCAAGTCATTATCATAATTTTACCAATATTTTAGGAGTTGAAATCATATTTTTAGAAAATAGGAAATTAGGTTGAAATTCCTATATGGGGCTGGGCCGAAATTAGCATTGAACGGACCAGTGTGGCTCAGTCCACGAACGGAAACGGCCTAGACAGTCCGCTAAGACCTTGGGTCCGAGGCGCTTTGCCGAAGGCGCGTTTTTTCAGGGAAAACGCATTGTACCGAATACGCCTCCACTAATATTGACCAGTGGGGTCACGGCCCCACCTGTCAGTGGCTATTAACAATAAAACGCATGAGATATAAACTTAAACCTCTGTCAGTGTGGCTCCACCTATCAGCTAGAGATAGGTGGCTCTTCGGCTGATCTTCAACGAGACCTCGACGGTTGATGAGCGGCGCTACGGTGCACCATTCTAATGGTTCTTTCCCAAACAGGTTAGGCTAGGGAAGACCTAGGATGTTCTGGCCGAACTTCACCGGCGGCGATGCCATGGGCGCGTGGGAAGCATCTAGGGCTACCAAGGAGCTACATGAGGGGTCAGCGCGCCCGAGAAAGCAACGGATCGGGCTGGCACCGTGGAGGTGGTGGCAGCTGGGAAGGGGCGTCGTCACCGAGAAGCTCTAGTGGTTCCTGGCCAAAATTGAGTGATGGGAAGTGAGGGGCTACCCATGGAGAGGCTAGGGACACATGGAATTGGCTAGCAACGTACCGAGTCGATGACGAGAAGAAAGGGGGCGATTCGGGCTCGCCTATGGCGATGGCAAAATACGGCAAAATTCGGCCGAGTCTGGGGGGTTAAATAGGCGTCACGAGATGTGGGAGAGAGGGGGAGAAGGATCCTGCGGCAGGCGGCTTGAGGGCGTGGCGCGAGGCGCGGCAATCATGCGGAGCGCGGCGACGACAGCGGCCGCGGCAGAGAGGGGCTCGGGACGCGAGGGCGCGGGGGCGAGTGGCTCGACAGCGAAAAAGGAAAGGGAAGGACACGCTGGCATGGCCAGAGGGCAATGGCATGGGGTAGGAGGGCAATGGCGCCGGTAGATGCCGTCTGCAAGAAGGATGGGACGCGGCGGTGTGCCCTCTGTGAGGCTAGAGAGAGAGAGAGAGAGGAAGGAGAGGGGTGAGCAATTTTGATAAGGGATGATGAAATTTGCAATATTGAATTTGGATTTTGAATTTAAGAAAAGGAATTTTCATATTGTGAATAATACTTACAAGAAATGCAATCAAAATTTAAATTTTAGCAAAAGTTTTTAAAAGGGCCCAAAATGGGCTATTACATCGATAATAATCTGTTTATCCCTTGTTCTATCAATTAGACAATATAATCGGTTAGTTGATAGTCTGTTTACCTTCTTTATACTACTTTGTTGATTTTATCGGCTTAGTAGTTGGCTGTTTACCCTTTTGAATCTATTGGTTTTGATTTAATCTAAGCCAATAGTTTCGTTATCTTTCACTTTTGCTCGGACTTGTCTTCAAGTTTTGCGGGTAATTCGCATTACGGATCTTACGTCTTTTCTTGCCAATTGTAGATCAAATCGGCTAACACGCATTGAACCTGCTTTCGGTGCTGACGGGATCCTATTCCCTAAGTTCGCGTGTGTTTAGCTGAAAATAACTTTCAACGTCAACAGAATCGAGGGGGTCGGACATAGGTATTATAGTTGTGGATATGTACCTGACCTAGAGGAATTCAGGACTAGAGGTGGAGCTAGGGTGATCTCTACAGTGGCGGGAGGATAGGGGGACAAGGCTCGACGACAGGATGGGGCATATACAGGCTGCAGTGAGGACGGCAGGGCGGAGCTGCCCTATGTGCAGAGGCAACAACAGCGACCTTTAGGGGGCATCAAAGGCCTCCTTGGCACGCACTTTGCCAGTGGCGGGATGGTGGCAGTTGTTACACGCAAGCGGTAGTAGGTGGCAGGGCATAGAATGGGGCAAGGATGCGACCGCGCGGGTAATAGGTATCGAGCATGGATACTATAATACCATACCCGTGAAAATAATACCCATGGATATCAAATCTCACCATACCTGTACCTGTGGGCTTTAAATCTCACGACACATGTACCCGATGGGTATTTACCCATACCCGTATACCCATTGCCATCCCTGATGGTAGGTAATAAAGGACAAAGAGGAAGGCATGGAGAATAACCATACATCAAGGGGCTCCACAAGTGTACCTCGTTGCTGTTTAGTACCACAGTGCTAACTTACTTTGAGTTCTGTTAGCTTATAATCGAATTTTGGAGCCCTAAAATTGGTTGTGCTCTACACGAATTTTGGGCTTCTAAGGTGGGCTCTAAACCTCTAAACAATTTTTTGGTCAGGTTCTGCCGACAAGAGGTTTCCCTTCCCATGTCTGCTCTGAAATCTAAATGTGTTACGACGTAGATGTTTTTTGAAAGACCCAGCAAGGCTGGTGTTTATTTCAGTGTTCGAAACAACACCTGATATTTGTTAAAAGTTATGTAACAGTATTTTATTGATTTATATCAACTCTAAAATCTCAAAATAACACAACATTAATTATACGGTGTAGCAGAATCACAGTATTCCATTGAGTGCTCTCCATGATATCCCTGGAGATTGATGTCGAGATAACAGTTTATTAGACCAAGAAGCTGCAAAGTTAACACGTGTCGATAGCTCACCTGTCTGCGAACACACCACACTGCCTATCAAAGGTAGAGTGAGCAAGTGAGGCGTCTATAGCTACGTGTATTCCATAATTCGCATGATCGCATCTCCCCAAAATCGCAAAATCTCAAACCCTAGCTGACAACAGAACAGTTTGCCTGTATGTCTTTTTCCTTTGGTGTTCTTTCACAAAAGCGAGAGGATCTAGCCTGTCGATTGTCACCATGCCTCAATCTGGAGCATTCCCCGGAGCTCGAATAACACCCTAGGTTCAATCAATTGTGTGCAACACAAGCGATGATCGAGTGTCTTTCGGCGTGGCGATCAGTGTTCGTTTCGTCTTAAACCTCAACTCCTCGCGTGGTCCGACCACTTGATTCGTGTTGGGAAAAAAAAAGAAAAGAAAAGAAAAAACATAATTGCAATTAATTTCATTTTAACTTAAAACTAGATTAATTTTTTCTACAAGATTCTAGATAAAATAAGTAATAGAGTTTGTTACGAACTGTTATTCAAGTTCAACTGAATTCTGTTTCTACCTCTATCCCCCTGAACCCTTATAAAAAGCCTACCTCGGCTCTCGCGCAAAAAAAGGAGATTGGAAGGAAAGGCCAGAAAAAGGCTACGCGTGGAGAAGATCAGACAAACAAACACGAGACGCATTGAACAACTCGGAAATCGTGTGAAGAAAGAAGAACCACGTGGAGCAAGTCACGTCTAAGAAAAAGGTAATCTACCTTGATGGCCACAAGCAGAAGGGCTTTTCACATCTACCCTGCCTCTTCTTTCTCTTGCTTTCCTTTTCCCCTCTGCTTTTTTTTCTCTCTATCTTCCTCGGCCTTCTCTCTCTACTACTCCTTCAATCACGCACAAGCTGGCGCCTTGCCCCCGTGAGCCTCCACCGTGCCGCCTGCCACTCCTGCCACGCAGCGTGCTCCCGCGCCTGGCCATGCCACTCCACGGCGCTCGCTGCCGCGTGTGCCTCGCCGCTCGCCACGGTGCCGCCCCTGCAGCCACCGCTTCTTTGCTCCCGCCACGCCGGTGTTTTGCCTCGCACCGGTGCCTTTCCCGAAGCGCGCGCGCCGCTTAGTCGCGGTTCCCACGCCGCCACGCCGCTCCACGGTGCCCGCTGCTCCAGCGCCTCACCGTGCAACCTAGCGCCGTTTGCCCCCCCTCCTCGGGCCTCCTCTCCACTACGTCGCGCGCCCGGCCCCAGGACGCCACCTCGTCTCCGCTGCCGCACCGCCACCTCCTCTCCTCCACTCCGTGCACCAGGCCCCGGGCCGCCGCCTCCTCTCCATTACGACGCGCTGCCCCGACTTGCTCCCGTGCCGCCTGGTTCGCGACGATCGCTCGCCGTCCCGGGCTGCACCGCGCCGCCTTGGGCCCGTGTCGTGTAGCCGCGGCCGTCACAATGCCCGATCGCCGTCTACACCGCGCTCTGGCCCGTGCCGCTCCGTCCCTGGGCTCTTCCATGGCCTCTCGTGCTGCTCTGGTAGGTTGGCACTCTGCGTCATCCCAGTCAAATCCAGGCCGACGCCGCCTGCTCCACCTCGCTGCTGCGTGCAGCCTTCACGGCCTGCCGCTGCACGTCTCCCCTTCACCCGCGCTGGTACCGCCTCGCCGCCTCCACCGTGTGGCCGCGCCTTGCTACCTTGCCCCAGTCGCCGCGCCCACTGCTCTGCTGACGCGCCGCCCTACCATCTCGCCCCGCGCCCGATGCCGCCTAGTGCTTCCTCGCTGCCACACGTCGTGCTTGGGATGCTGCGTTTGCGCTGTGCTGCCAAGCCGCATGGCCTTGCACCGCGGGCTCCTTTGAGCCGCCTCCATCGCGTGTCCTCGCCTCGCCCTGGGTCCCGGTCTACCTGTGCCGCTTGGGTCTCCACGGCCGCGCCGCTGCCTGGTCCGGCTCATACCGGTCCAACCTTGTCTGCTCTCCGCCAAAGGACTACACCGCCGTCGGCGCCAACCGCGCCCGGGATCATCTCTCGACTTCATCCTCGTCGGCCCCATGCAGCTCGACGCCGCTCCATTGGCCCTGCTCGTGGCACCGTCGCCCCAGCTACGCCGTGGCACCAAACGGATTACTGTTAAAGATATTGCTCACAGCTACAACTTAAGGTGCCATAAGCGATGGGCTCGGAGGAGGTTTAATATCTCATTCAATTCATCAACAATTTCAACGTTCGGCGAGTTCCCTGGACGATCGCTTCATCAACAACACAATGTTAGGAGGATTTTCCGGACGATCAACTCATCAACCACTCAACGTTCTGAGGGTTTCCCGGACGCTCACTACATCAACAACTCAACGTTCAGAGGGTTTTCCCAGACAGTCGATCAACACCAATAATCTAACGTTCAGCGAGTTTCTCGGACAATCACCTACAATCAATATATCAAACAACTCAACGTTCGGCAGGTTTCCCAGACAATCACCTCAAGCCGTTGTATCAACGGTTAACATAAACTTTGATGATCAAGATCACTTCAGCGTCGACATTCAAGACTTGACATGCGAGGATACTTCCGATGACGCCAGCAAGTCGTCAACTTTAAATCCAAGCCAAGTGTAGAACCATGCACCTCATCAACATAAATTTCAACGTGGCGTTTGACAAAATAAGATCAAGCGACACGGACAGACGGAGCTAAACAATCAATGGCTATGCTAGGCATCGCATGGGCCTAAATTTACCCTATGTGTTCTATCGTCACCACATCGACATACACCAACAAGCACGATGAACCACGAAGCGAAGAGAAGAAGAAGACAACAAAGAAATTTAATCAGAGGTGTTCTGTGTGTCAATTCATGGATGTAATTAACTGTGAGTCCTTTCAAACCCTCAGGATTCAGAATCTCCATAACCATCGAAGATAGATGTCCAAATTATAGGCTATAGCGCGCAATCAACATGAATCAGTATTTTATTATAATAATAAAATAGTAGCTTTCCTATTTTCTTTTTCTTTTGTGCATTTCCATACACTAGCACGCTTACAAATTTTGATTCCACCAAAGGCTGAAATTTGTATGCGAACAATCGGCTGCGTAATGTGCACTGATTAGTCCCGACTTGGTTGGTAATTTGATTTCGACGACACCACCCAGCGATCGAGACAGAGTGATTTGGTTTTGTGGACGGTTCTTACTGGTAGTAACATTTGTTAGGGCTCGGTGGCCGTAATCTAATTAATAATTAGGGCGCATTATGGACGCCATGATGGAAAAGCTCGTCGTTCATTGGATTGCTCGAGCTGGTGGAGCCGGCTGTCTGCAATATTCAAGATCGCAAAGTTACATGCGCTTTTTAGGCTTTTAGCACGCAGGATTAGTGGACGGTCTAAGGATATTTATGTGATGATGTCGCCAATTAAAAACCAAAAAATCTATCAAATTCTTTCTCATCCAGATAGGTGCACCCAGGGTTCACAATATCAAAATCACAAAATCACGTAACACGGGCTCCAAGTGCTACCAACATACAAATTTCAATTATTTTCAATAAAAATTTCAGCAACATATCCCCATAATTTTATCAATATTTTCATCACACAATTATCACATAACTAAAGAGAGCATTGAACATGAAAATAGTAAAAAACACAAGTTTATAGCACCAAGGATTTCATAGTGTTACCTGCAACCACATAACCATGCAGTAATGCTTCCGAAAAAATAGTTCGGATTTCATAGTGATACCTTCAACCACATAACCATGCAGTAATGTTTCCAAAAAAAATAGTTCAAAAGTTGGTAAAATTGTGCCAGTATCGTCTATCAAATTTTTTATCTGAGTTTGGAAATCGATAAAAGTCACTCGATAATCGCTAGATATCAACCTATATATATCAAATTTGAATTTTTCCACAATTTTGAATTGACCGAAAATCAAATATTGATTTTTTCAGCAATTTTGATTACCAATTTTTATTTTTTAAATTTAGGCTGATTTCTTCGGGAGGTTTTTTCTATTTTTTTTGAGAAAAGGGATTCCATTTCATTCAACTAGCAGCTTCGAAGATACAAGTTGACCCCTAAAGAAAAATAAAATTACATCCAAACCCTTGCAAGGTCTAAGCAATAAAGACTAGAAGCACCTCTCTCCTCTCCTCACGCCGGCGTTGAAGATGAGAAGAATGCCACTAGAACCATTCCCTACAGCCATAATCATATAGGCCGACGCACAACAAGGTCATCACTAGCAATAGTCATCACAGTTTGAATCTCTACCTTGGCCACACTCGAGGAAGATGTAATCGATAGGTCGTCGCCACCACCCGCCGCCATCGTCACCAAACCCACCGTCGTTGAAGTCTCTCTGCAAAAAACCTAAACCTTACCTCTTTCTGCACTCTTTTCTCCACCGCAAAACGGGGAGTCTCCCCTTCCTCCTACCTGCCGCCTCCTATCCATCGGCTTGAACACCGGAGACGAGGAAGCCGCAGTGGAGAAAATTCTTTTGGACTGTGCTTCAAAATAAGATACTAACGGCTGAGAACTTACTTAGGAAGGGATTGTCAAGCTCACAATTTTGCCCCCTGTGTGGAATCAAAGCCGAGACAACGGATCACCTCTTGGCCTACTGCTTTTACAAAGGCGGTGTGGCACAGGATGTATGAAGAGAATGAACAGCTGCGGAAAATTCAACCACCAAGCAGTCAGCAGAGCTTCAGAGATTGGTGACACATTGTTAGGAAAATTTTCCGGAAAGCTCAGAGGCACAAGTTCAACAGCCTAGTGATGTACATCTGTTGGAATGTGTGAAAAAAAAGAATAAGAGGTTTTTCTAATCTAGTTATAGCTCTGTGCTGCAAGTGTTTCGGATGATTAAGTAGGACGCCCTCAACAGAGTCTTGGCTTTTGGGTCTGATGACCACGGCTGATTGAGCAGCCATTAGTTGTTACTTAGATTTGTTCGTATTAGTTTTCTGTTATTCCCCTTAGTTTTGTATAGAAGCTGTAACTATTCTCACTCTTCTGAATAAATGGGTAGAGCGTCTGCCGGTTCTTAAAAAAAAAAATTCATATGCTGCAGTGGCATCTCTCATCTCTGCCCGCAGATCTGTACTAAATTCCCTTGAGCTGATTGACCAAAAAAGAGAGGCAGAGGAGGAGCTGGTGTGACATGGACTGGAAAGCTCTCCTCCTCTCGGCTCATCTTTTGCAATGATCTGACAGCAAAGGTGTGGGTTAAGCTCCCCTCCTCCAAACTCGTCATTATGTTCTACCTTTTCACTGCCAAAAGGCTTTTCTCCGCAAGAAAGAAACTATGGATTTTGCATCTCTCGGCCCTCGGTTTCCGGTGGATTCTTTGGGTGGTGGGTTGTGTCATATCGAAGTGGCATGTACCACAACTGTAGCAGCAGTACTGCTTTTCTTGTTCATGCTAAAAAAAGTTCAGCGTTTCTGTCCTACAAAGAGTATGCACACAGCTGTGCTGCTGCTGAGTGCATGTTGGGCCTTTAATCCATGACCGTCGTCCGTAACTCCCCGAGCCAGTACGTACGGGAACTCCGTAAGCTTCATGCCTTTGAGTTAATTAGGACCATAGACTGAGCCCAACCCCATAATTTCGCCATTTTTTTTTACCAAATCTGCCTAGGATCTGCCAAAGTGGCAAGTGCAATGATGTAAGCCACAATCACAAGTTCACAACTTGCGACTTCTTTGATGGCTCGATCAATACCACCAAAAAGAAAGTTACATCGATAGAAAATAGAACGAATCCAGCGGTCAAAACGAGTGAATAACACCCAAACGAAGTACGGGGAGAAGAGATCACCCGGACACTCGCGACTCACTTGAGCTGAAGCTGCAGGGAGCCCACTCCACCGCGCCGTGGCCCGTGCCCGCCTCGTCGGTCTCGCAGTCACCGGCACGCGCCCCGGCACACGGGGCACGTCGGCCGCAGGCGCAGCCAGGCGTCGACGCATCGCGCGTGGAAGGCGTGCCGGCAGCAGGGGAGCGCCCGCATCGTCTCCCCTTCCTCGACGGCCGCCAGGCACACCGCGCAGCGCTCCTCCGCGTCGTCCTCGCCGTCCCCGCGGCGCACGCGCACGTGCACGAGGCATGGCAGCCGCGCAATGGCGGCGCCGTCGAGGCCCGAGGAGCTGCCGTCGCCCGCGACCGCGGCGTGGAGGCCGGTCAGGCTGGCGACCAGGTGGTTCGCGTACAGCACCACCGAATACCGGAGGAGGAAGACGGCGAGGAAGAGGACGAGCAGCACGAGGGCCAAGCCGTCGCACTCGCTGCCCAAGGCCCTCGCCACGCCGGCGCCGTCCACGCCCACGGCGGTCGGCATCGCCGAGGCCACGCTCCGCGCTATGCACCGGAAGCCTAGCATGCGCGCACCTGACGCATGCAATGCAAAACGAACAACGTTGCTGATCACACGTCCCAGTGTTCGCGTTGCGGCTAGCTAGCTTGCGATGACGCTTGGCTCACACGAGTTGGGCGGGCGCAGCTGTTTCGTTTCGCAGAACGGCGAATGTGGCTGCAGCGGTTTTGGGCTCTGCATGCGTCAAGAGTTCCTCGGTGACCTGCGCGCGGAATAAAGTATATATCAGTTTGGTAAACTCTGGCGGTGGCGGAGCGTACGTACGTGGTTGGCACTTGGGTTCGGACGTACGGGCGATAGGCCGTCGTCGTCGTCAACGGCTGCGGGTGGCACGGTTCCGGCGCCATCATGGCATCAGTGGGCAGCGTGCACATTGGCGCGCGGTGGCCCATGGAATGCGATGTGGGGAAATCGGCTGGCGCTGTGCCGCTATCGCGCAACGGCCGAGTTATTATCGCCGGTCGACACAAGGAAAACTAAGGCATACATAGCGCATGTTTGGATCCCCGGACGAGGGCCGAGGAGTGGCCAGGCCGCACGGGTGTTTATTTGGTTGGCTGCGTAGAGGGTGGGGTCTGACCGTCGGGATGTAAATGCACCGGCTCGGCCTGGCCCGAGGGAAACGAGTATTTTGGGCGTTTCCTACGGCCAGGCTCGCGCAGTGCAGGTGTAGGGCAGAAGCGGGACACGGGTTAGTGCAAAATAGTTCTTCCTTAAAGTCTGACCTCATGTTTGAATTTCTAAAAAGCAAATCATTCGTATGAATCCAATAAATTTAAAACAAAATAGCTGTATAGAAAAAGCTTACGCAGAATTGGATTCCTTCAACGATTCCTCTAGAAGATAACTAGTAACAACTCCTACCATATGGCAGTACACAGACAAGACTGGAGCAGTGTCTGGTCAAGTGATTTCTAGGGTATTGCCCGAATGGCCGTATTGACCTCTTTGTTGAATTAGCCCAACCGGTTGGTGCTTAATGCCATATTGGTAATATGCCAATTTTAAGTAGCATAATACCTGGTGCTGTTTTTAGAATTCAGACAACAATATATTGGGAAAATTGGTACTGCTAGGCGCTATAAAAGTGGTGGATATGTTGTATACAACTATATAATCAACCATCTACGGTATAGCATTGTAAATTCAGAATATACAACCCTAATATATTTTGTACATTTTACAGTTAAAAAATAAAATCATAAAGAATTTATTGTGCCAAATATAAGTGTATTTAGCTCATCAGATTGTGAACTACACAATTTAACATTTGAAATATCAAAATCAAGCGTATTTTAAAAATTCAAAACAAATCGGAGAAAACTAGAAGAAATGTTGAGGTGGCAGATACATGTATACAACACATCAAATTCTGGACTCCATACTTTGGCATTTGAAAATTTATACGAATTTTTAACATCATGAAATTTGTTTGGATTCGGTATTTGGCACCTCAATCTTCCTTCTGATTTTTTATTTGTTTGTTTTTGTCTTTAACTGTTTTTTTAAAATTTATTTGGTTTTGATATTTTAAATTATGGAGTTTGCAATTTGATGAGATGAATACACTTGTATTTGGCATCTTTTTTTTAAAGTTTTGTGAATGTACAAATGTGTCTTAGGAACGTATATTCTAAATCTACAATGTTTTACTCTTTATTTTGTTGTGTGCATAAAATATTCACCACTTTTAAGGTGTCCTAGAGCCATGTATGTATGTATGTATGTATGTATGTATGTATGTATAGTAAGAGTATCTTTAAGATAACTAGTACTTTTATTGTTGAAGGTAATAATATTGTTTTCGAAGCGGCAGCTGGAGCATGGGCAGTGGCCGGATGGGGCAACTCTGTCTGGGAGATGTCAGGGCGACATATCACCCAACGGGCTGGATCCTAGTAGAGCGAATGCGGGGAGACGTATGAAGAGGTCGGGATGCGCGACAACGCTGTAAAGCTCAAGACCCCCAAGGGCACTTTGTGGAGTTTTTGCCCATGTTGGTTTTGTTTTGGTGATGATGACAAAGGATATCTTGAAGAATTGAAGAGCCAAGGATAAGGACATGTTAGAATGAACTTGTGCATCAAGAAAAGTTCATCTAGATTTTCTAGAGCTCTTCTTTTATTTATGTTTGTTTTTGAGAGGCCTGAGATGTTTTTGATCTCGTTTAAACTTGTCTTTCATTGAAGCACACTTCTCTTAGTAGTCTAGGTGACCCTAGTGAGTGTCTTGTTTGCATGAGTGTTAGAGGTAAGTGTCGTGTGGCTATCGTATGGTACTGCGTACCAGACGAGATGCCATCACATTGTGTCCAGTATGGTTTTGCAGTGCTAAGTGTGAGGCATTGTGGGCACCATATGGTACTGGTTTTGCAGTGCTAAGTGTGAGGCATTGTGGGCACCATATGGTACGGGTACCATATGACGTCCCGTCATATCTTTTTCAAAAGAGATTTTTTGAGCATGTTAAGATCCCATATGGTACGGGGTACCAAATGGGGTCCGTTGGGTTTTATTCAGTAAGGGTTCTAATGTCGCCCATGGGTGCCGTATGGTATGGGTAGGGTCCCGTTGGGTTTTATCTAGTAAGGGTTCTAGTGTTGCCTATGGACATCGTATGGTACGGAGTACCAGACAGCGTGCCATCGGGTTATTTCCAGAGAGGGTACTGGGTTGGCCCTAGCACACCGTATGGTACGAGGTACCATGTCGTCAGGTTCTTTCTAGAGGGGTGATGGAAAGGCCCCTGTTGGGTTTTATGGTGCCATATTTACCATAGAGCATGCCATCTTGTTTTGTCCAATAAGGTTTGGGTATGGTGTATCCTGGGCTTCGTATAGTCTGGTGTGGAATCGTACCATACAGGAGTCGTGTGCTCCATATGGTACAGGACGCGTCGTACCATACGGCCGCAACGGTTCTGAATTAGGGGCTCAATGACTAGTTTTTTAGTGTAGGCTATCTAAGGACCCAGGGTACCTCTTGGTTCAAGCAAGAACGACTCCATTGCTTATCCTTAAGTCCATTTTAAGTGTGAGTCATCAAAAACTAAGGTTTCTATCCATATGATGTGTCATAAGAGCTTGAGTGTAATGCCTCATTGTGTGCTTCCATAGAAAGCTTGATCCAGTAAGATCAAGTCATCTCAAACTTATTACTCAAGTTCTTACTTTTGGAGGAGAGGCTTGGTGATCTCTCAAGGAGCTTGTGAGAGACTCCAAGTTGTTGTACAAGGTCAAAGTCCACCTACCGGAGTAGTAAATGACTATCACGAGTGAAATTAGGATTATACCCCTCTTCGTGAAGAGTGCTCTAATGAGGAGTAGAGAAAGGGAAAGTCTTTTCTGAACCTCAGGAAATTTTTTTTATCCCTCATATCATTTACTTCGTTGCATTTACGTTTCCGCATTTCTCACTTTCTCGAACATGTGTGTTGCTTGCTCTAGCAGTTTCTAGCTTGCTCTTGTAGAAAGTTTAAATCTTGCTCATGATTTCAAGAAAAGTGAAAAAATTAAAATTTGCATCAGGCCAATTCAACCCCCATTCTTGGCCTAGGATCCTTTCAAGCACGCCATTTCGGAACGCACAAGGTGAGCTATTGTTGCTGTGTTGGCTATACGGAGGGCACAACCGTTGATGTCTCTCACGTATTTGATGAAATTCTTCGCACCTGGCTTAACTCAAAAACAGGCTCGCACATGCTAAGCTTAGCAATGTGGGCAACCAAACACAAAGCTCGTACAAACTTAGTTTGGCTTTCACGGGTCTACTTACCTCGCCACATTAGGTCATCCAACCAATCAAACAACCCCCCAAACAAAGAACTTTTGGCGCTTACACAAACAACCATGGCGTCGTCTGCTCGACGTACTACTACTAATAGGGAGAATTAAGTATTTGCCCCTCAAAGAGTAGTAAAATGAGGATTTGCCACTCAATACCATTGACATACTAAGTGGCCTTTGCCTTCTCCCTAGATCCGACACTTCCATCTCCTCCTCTTCCTCGCCGACCCTGTCTCCTCCCCAATCCAGCGTTGCCCTCTCCTCCTCACAGCCTCTACTTCCTCCTCCTCAGTTCACACTGCCTCTACCTCTTTTTCCTTGGTCGCGCGGTGTTGTGGGATTGATCCACCTATCCCTCGATATAAGGCCTCTGAGAACGTTTCCAAGGCAGAAACACATAAGAGGAAGACGCAGGCAACTGCATTCAGAAGACATCTCTACTTGAGGAAAGCATGGATACATAGGAGCAAGTGGGTCTATTATGGCCCAAACACGCCTCTCCCTGAAGAGAGGTGTGTACCCTTTAGAGAAGTCGCGCGGAGGCCAATCCACATATGAATGGACTATGTTATACAAGGGCCTTGTCGTCACTCGTTACAGCTCTAGTGCAGCTACAATAACCTGCGAATGTACCCTTGTGCCCTTGCCCTAGGGGCAATTGTGGGGGCAATTATGTAAACTCCCATGTGTTCCTTATCCTTTTCTATTTCACAACCCTATAAATAGGGGCTCGCTGTACCCATGTAAGGGGAAGGAATATAACAACTTGAGTCTCGTTCTCCCATATCCCAAAGGGGGTATCATTATAAATCCTATTGTTTGGTTCGACCATCAATAATTGGTGCCGACAAGCGGGGATGGATGGAGGGGACGCGGTGACAAGGAATAGTGGCTTCAGCTCCTAGCCAGCGGCAGCACGGGAGGTGCTGCACCCACACCGGTGGGATGGAGGAGGACTGACATAGTTAAGTGGAGAGAGAAGAAGAAAAGAACGGAAAAATAGAAAAGGAGAGGACAAAATAAAGGACCACATCAACCCCGAGGTGGTAGCCAACTCGTATTTCACGCACGCAACCACGTCTACATCCACGTCACCTAAAACCGATTAAGGCAAGTTTGATCGGTCAAGAGACCAAATTAGGATGGTTTCGATAAATTATCGAAGACCAATCTCACATGGTTTTGTAGCACAAGAACTAATTTGACTTAAACACGATAGTTTAGGGGTCTAAATCTACACTTTTTCCAATTTTAATTACTACTACTACTTTTGTTGTTGCTAAGATGATCTGGTTGGACTAGGTAACTATTGAGTAGTTATAGTGCACAACTTTTTAAAAATTGAGCGGTACCAATTCAGTCTTAATAATAAAGTATTATAATGATATGTGTGCAATTTTCACTACTATAAATTAGAGAGAAATTTATAGCATTTGCCACTCCGAAACATGTATATCTAGGATTTGTCACTCATGAGTCATGATCCACGTCTTATTGATATGTGAGTCCTAAATCATGCCAGTAACACACCGAGTGACAAATCCAGTAATACACCTTTTTAAAGTGGCAAATCCAAAATTTTCTTAAATTGGACCTGAGAAAAAAAAAATCAAGAGCCAAACTCAGCCTGGTTCTCTTTGGGCTCCCCATGATAGGGCCGGCCCAATCTCATACTAGGCTTCGCCCACCTTGGTTGACAGGCTAGAGTGGCCCCAAAATTTAAGCCAGCATGACTGTAATTTTTTAAACCATGTAATTTTTTCAATTACTTTTTACTCAAACAAATGTAAAAATGGAAATACCTTTTTTCCTTCATTTTTTCGGGAACCGGTTGACTACAACACATGGTTCAAGATCACCTCCCTAACGGGGCGCCAAAATTACACATATACACCCAGCAAAAAAAAAAAGGGAAAAACATCACAGTGCGAAACAAACGCGCGCGCCTGTCGTACGTCACTATTGTGCTTCCAAATCCCTCTCCCCATTCTCCAACCTGGGCGGCTCCGGCTCCGGCGCCGGCGCCGGCGCCGGCCCAACCTCGGCGACCGGCTTCTCCGCGCCCCTGGCATCGTCGGCCGGCTTCACCACCTCGGCCCGGCACACCGGGCACGTGGTGTGCGCCATGAGCCACATGTCGACGCATCCCCGGTGGAAGAGGTGCATGCACCGGGGCAGCTGCCGGGCCACCTCGCCGTCGGCCATGGCACTGAGGCATATCGCGCACTCCCACCGGTTGCCCTCGTCCCCCGTGTCGCGGTACTCGAACTTGGGCAGCGCGGCGATGGCATCCTCGCCGAGCCCCGCCGGCCGCCGCTTCTCGGCCACCACGGCTGCCGCCTCCACCGTGACCCGGTTCCACGCCCGCCGCATGAGGTAGCACCGTATCACACAGAGCACGACGAGGATGATGAGCAGCGACGCGAAGGAGATACCGAGCACCTCGAGGTAGGACGTGGTGGAGCAGCAGTGGTGCGGGTTGTGGCGGTACGAGCTGGACAGCCGGGAGAGTGCGAAGCAGGACTGGTCGACGGGGAGGCACCCGGTGGTCTGCTCGTGCATGGCCTTGCCGTCCATCGCCTCCGGCCAAGACGCACGCACCAACGGACGCGCGTCCGCCGCCGCCGCGCGGTGGTACGTTCGTGGAGACGACGACGGTGGATGCTGCGAGTTTCGCTCGATGGATCGTGTTGGCGGTGTCGCCGAGGGGGTGCGCGGTGGTGGTGGCCGGCCGAGGCCGCGGCGGGAGCGTGTGATAAATAGAGCGGGTGCCTTTGTTTGGGGGTTTGGTTCTGGTTTGTGGTGATGGGAGCAACCTGCGGGGAGAGAATGATGCGAGGGTATTTTGGTAGACGCATGCCGACCCTTGACAGAATTAGCTTGCCGAGAGAGATGTTGCTGCTCTAGTGTAAGCAAGCAACAGATGAACCACGCACGCGCTTTGCTTCGCGCACGTTCTTCTCGTGGAGACAGGTCAATTCTTGAGCTCTTTTGTGTACATTAAAATTAAACTCAATGTAAAATGTTCATTTATCTCGATCCAACGGTTTAGTTTTCTTAGATAATAAAAACATTTTGAATTTGGTTTCTGCATTATGAGATATACACATCCTATTACAAGCATCAATCCACACTACTAATATCTGGTTAAATAAATAAAACAGACCACAATAAGCAAGAAATACTAATGAATGAGAACCAAGTTTATCGATATATCACCAACCATGACCAAAGAAAAATGTCCATGGCAATAATCTGGCAACCATTGGTGATCTCTTCTCATCATCCTTTTGTAGCAATGCCTAGTGGCACAACCAATAAGTCCTCTAAAAATAGCATGTAGTTTGTAGAAATGTATGTTAAAAACCACATTATTTCAACAAAACAAAATGATCCAAAAAAGAGCGGGGGTGCCATTAAAAATTTGTTTCTTTTGCTTTATACCCATTTCCAAAAGCCAGACTCCTGTCTTGTTGATAATAAACCTCGGAGTCGTCAAACCGAACATAATTTGGACAGTTCCGTAAACTGTTCTAGATATTTGACAATTGAAAAAAAAATCTAATGTTTTCATTATTATTAAAAAAAATAACACTTTTGACTAGCCTCTTCTTACGAGATTGTCTCTCGTTACTCGTTAGGACTATTCCTTTATCTGAATACCAAACAATCCAACGAGTTAGATCACTTATGATTTAATTATACTACACGAGAAACGACATAGGTAGCATATAAGCCTTCTAATTTGATGGTTGAATCTAAATATACTACCAGAAATACTAACTCTGTTCTTGTGAGGTTAATTCTTGTGGTCTTGTGGAGTACTCCCTCCGTCACAAATAAATGAATAGTGTCGTTTTGGACATCTACATAGTCTTCAAAATACATCTTTGACTATTAGTTACTATCCCAATTCATTTACTAAACCTACCAAAATTATTATATTATAAAAGTACTCTTCAACATGAATCTATACAAATATAAATAGTTTAAAAGATATTCATAACTAAATTTTTAAAACTTTGACGCACTTCAAATGATATGCATTTGTGATGGGAAGGGGTATTAGTCAGCTTGAAAGGAGCACGCGGATCGAGGTTGGATATTTTGCATGGTCAGTACATACTTATGCATGCACGTACGTCCATCGGTTTAAAGTGCTAACTGTTAGTATTTAGTGCTAGCTAGATCGGAGATCCGGAGGGTCAATAGAATTGAGAAATTAAAATTTTGTCTAAGTTGGTCCAAAACTAGCAACGCAAAAATCGAAAGAACCTTCGTTGTCCTGCTTGGGACCATTTCAAAGAGATATTCAAAGGGGATTTCGTGGTTTCGGACTAACACCCTGTGTTGATCAACTCTATCTAATAAAATGGTATTTTAGCCCCGATCAGTATGGCAAAAGTAAACATGACTATAATCGATACGTGCATGCTGTCGTGTCACCTCCTGTATATTGTGGATCGAAAATGTAAATCCGTAGGTACATGTGGTTCAAGGCATGTCTGTAACCATCAACGGATTTATATAGTTTTAGGATATAGGTATCCGATCCTTATGGACTAACATAGAAAAATACAAGCTATATATAACCCAGCGTGAGGTGTAAAAGGTTTTGATCCTTTTGTTTCGGGGGGAATAGCTTCTCATCATATTGTTGTGTGTACTTTGGGCATATTAGCGGGCCTATTCCATCGTAGTGATCTCACTCTAAGATTCATGATCTACCATCACTCTCTCACGCACTCTTTTGCAAAAAAAAAAAGCATGTCCGTAATGCAACCGATCGGGTCCTTCTTCTTCCTCCCCTCTCCCTCTCCTCCTCTCCCCTCCAGCCCAGCCGAGCCGTCTCCACTTCATGTGCACGACTGCTGGTAATCACGCCGGCACCCTAAATGAGTCATCACGCCATCCACAGACGCTCGGCGACTTGGCGTTGGCGCGGCGCGAATAGATGACCGGTCCAGCGGCTCATGCAGAGGCCAATGTGGTCGCCGATTAGGAGGGCGGAGGTTACTTGTGAGGACTAAACCCTAGGTTTAAGACACCGAGGCCCCGAACACAATCGTCCACGATTCAGTTGCATTCAGACATAGCACTTGCTACAACGCATTATTCAAGCCAAAATATTGTATGGAGAAAGTAGGACCAAACGGCCAAAATTTACAATACTTTAATTTACATCATAAGTCCTTGCACCATAGGCATGCCTGAGCGAAGGATGACACCTCAAAAGTCTATGTTGTATTTGTCCCAAAGCTCTAGAGGTATGTCCTCGGAAATGTCCTCCGTAGAAAAGTCGGGTTCTGCCTGTTGGAATAGGCAACCCACAAAAAATATGTAGGGTGAGTACATGGCAAAGTACTCGTAGATTACCCTGTGAATGAACTATTAACTATAATGGAAGGTAAAACAAAGCAACTGAAAATGACATAAATAAGTAAATAACATGTAATATCATATATCTAGTTTGCAAGTTCTAAGCTTTTGTAGTTTGTCAACTCATTTAACCAATCATGTTAAACGGGTTTTCACTGAGCTAAGTATTTTAGTAGCATCTCCACAATGGCAATACTATCTCTGTCTTTCCTAAATCAAAACCTGAATATGTGTCATTATGAATAGGCATCACCCCTTAGACATAGCTTCATATACCGAAAGTGCGGTTCATCGATGAGTTATTTAATTCTGCAGAATTTGCTCAGCTTCACCCGTACAATGCCATAACATGATGAGTGTTGGGACAACAGGAACAAGTTTAAACATCGTTATGCTAGTTTCCACCTAGTAGAACCTATGGACCCTAGTTCAGCACTGGGAACCCGTAGGTCGACGGGCATGTCATGCTCGGCTCTGTAGGGTTGCCTACTGTTGTCTATTACGGCTAGTGGGACCTAAGGCCAACAAGCCCATCTGCCAGCAATTCATCTCTTGCAGAAACATCGTAATAACAAATGTAAAAACAAGCTCGGGTCCATTTTCATGGTTGTATGGATCGGCGACAACTATGTCATTTTCACTTTCACACAATTCAGGCTTAATATTAGCCAAACACCACCACGCTCTACCACGCCGCCCTTGTTCCCCTAGGGAACCATCATCTAGCCTTCCCCTCTCCCATCGTCTGTGCTTTATCATACAAAAATCTCATCTCAACTTCCTCTATTTTTCACAATATATCTCCACATGTGATGATGAGTGCCGTATTCTACACTTTTCCAAATTTTAACCCTATTTAATAAGTTATTTATCCCACCTGAGGCTAGCAAGAATGTTATGGCTCAATTTTATCAAGGATGTGACATGACTCCAAATAGGTTATAACTGCCACTACGCAGAAAACAATTCAATTATCATATCAAATTAACTAGGCACAAAATAAAATATCTATAAAGTAATGCATATGATAATAGTAAAATGGGAGCAATATGCATCAAGGACGGGAAACCTGCTTGGATTGGCGAGATTGTAGTGATCAAAATCTTGTTCAGAGATGTTTGCTCCTCCAAATCCTTCTGTTCCAGAGTATACAACGTTAGCCTCATGCCCCTCTGGAACCTCGTATCCTAGAGAAAATAGAACATTTCAATTAAAACAAAAGCAGGTAAGAGTTAGGGATAGGGGTTAGCCATTAGTTAAAAATTAACAAAAGAAGAGCCAAACAAATAAAATCTCAAGAGTCAGGAACCGGAGCTGACGAAAAAGAATTAGTCAGGAAGGACCTGACGACAAAAATTAAGTGCGGGAAAAATAGCCAAGAAGAACCTGACAACAGAAAGTAGTTAGGAAGGACCTGACAACAGAAATTAAGTGTGGGAAAATAGTCAGAAAGGACCTGATGACAGAAATTAGTCAGGAGGGACCTGACAATAGAAATTAAGTATGGAAAAATAGTCAAGAAGGATCTAACAATAGAAATTTAAGTGCGGAAAAATAATCAGGTCAAACCCGACGACAGAAATTTCTCAGAAAGGACCTGATGGCAGAAAGTAAATTTGAAAAGATAGTCATGAAAGACCTCACAGCTGGAAGAATAAAAAACACAACGACCCGTTCCTAGGGTCTTAAAGGAGATCGTCTGAACATTACCAGATTTTTTTTCGAAGTATGAATATGATTTTATTTCTCTCCTCTTTTTTATACTATTGGATGTGGTGTTTATGCTTTTTTTGGGCATCTGGGGTGTTAGCTATTTTTTAAAAATATTTATACAATTTTCTTAGCTTGTATAGTATTTTTTTTAGAATTTTTCTGGAGTTTAACTAATTTTAAATTGGATTAGGGACTTGGTCTCCTTGATGGGCCGCTACTGCTACCGTGCAGCCCACCACTCGTGCGCGTGCCACGGCCCACAAAGCAGGCCAGCGCAGCCCAGCACCTGCGCACGCGCGCCATGGCCTGCAAAGCAGGCCGGCACGGCCCACCTCCACCAAGGCCCATGACCTCTTTCTTTCTTTTTCTTTTCCTCTTCCTTCTGCCTCCACTCTGGCGAGGTCTCGACAGCGGCTAAGACGACTGCCGTGGATGCTCTCGGCATGGCGGTGTTCGGCATGGCTACCTGGGGTGCTCGTGGCGGTCGGACTTTGGGTGTTCATGCTCGGGAGAGTCGCAGTAACCGGTACGGTGAAGATTAGCGACGACTATTTTGGGTCGCCGGCGTTGGCAGTGAACCAAGGCTATAGCGGTCGTGGGGTTGAGTCTGTGGGTTCCTGGGATAGGCCTAGGTGCTGCTAGCCCATTGGTCTGGAACGAGATGACTTGTGTCACATGAATTCAACAAACTTGGCCATCGGCCGGAGTTAGGGAAAAGAGGTGATTTTGGGCTCGCTGGTGGCGAGGGAGGGATGGAGGTGGCTTGGTGATGCAAAGGGCGAGTAGGAGCAACCATTGAGATGGCTTGGGAGGGGTATTTATAGGCAGAACTGTGTTGTCATGACCGGCGGTGAGGAATCAGTTAGGTAAGGGGGAGGACGAGAATGGTGAGGTTTGGTGGGGATTTAGGATGGCCGAGTTCGTCATGATTGAATTGGTGAGGTGGAGCATTGTTATGTCCCAGGTAAATTACAAGTAATTTGAGGAGGAAATCAGGAGAGAAAAGAGGATTTAGAGAGAGGAAGCAAGAGACACGTAAAGGAGAAGACGATGGGAGGAAGACAATATCAGTTCTCTCTCTGCATAAGGAGCACAGCTTACAATTAGAGTATTTATCTTTCCTTGGCTACGCAGAGCCACATGGCCCACCGGCCCACATGAAACCCAGCCCAAGACTTAGACAAATAAAAGAACCCATGCCATCATATTCCTGCTATCACTTCTCTTCTTCTGTCTCTATGATGTCTTTGCACATCCCCTTGATCCCTGACATTGCCACACCCATGAGAACAAGCTTGTCCCCAAGCTTGGTGCACTAGGGTACCTTTTGACAGCCATGACACAAACTTCCCATGTAGCCATTCTTATTAGTAGAATGCATCATACGCTGCAGAGCTCGTGACAAATGATCTTAGTGTCACTGGAGAAAGTTGTCGGCGTTGTAACAGGTGTCGAACCTTGGAGTTGTCTACCTGTATGAGATCATAAAGCACACCATCTTTAGGATCAATCCGCCTTGTGATAGTCATATTGGACAATATTTTCAGAGCATGCCGATCAATCATATAGGAATTAAGAACCTCCTGCAACCAACAGCTTAGGCCACTAAATACGGTTGGGAAACTGAAAAGAAGGTCCAAGCATGGCTCAACATCAGCTTCACTAGTAATTGTTTTGGAAACACTTGTCAATGTTGATTGGATTGTTTTGTCTCATAGCAGATGTGAACCAGTATACATCAGCTGACCAATTGAAGCTTTCATTTTCCAGGAATCCTCTAGTGTATTGATCCAACAATTCATATGTCCTTTTTACCAATAATATTGGAGTAGATAAAGGACTCATGCAGGAGATGATAGTTCCTGCTTCTAGCATTTCTTTCACACTACATTCTATTCATCTTGTTGCAAAAAAGTAGCATCCAGAGAGCCTAGAGTTTGCATGAGCAGGCAATTCATGTTGCACTACGACCGGTATTGCCACTTTGCCTGACTGCCAAACAAATAGGGCTGGTTCTAGTGGAATCCCAGTCAACCTCTTATTGCTTGTATTATATTTGCAATAGCTGATAGCGGAGCGTATTTGCGACACCACAGATTGTCTTTTCACCACACCATTGAGTTTGGCCAACAAGTCCTATAATCCCCTGAAATCAGTCGCGTTTTGTAGTTGTGGCCAATTCAACAGAAACTCATAAGCCCCATCTGTGCTAATCTGATGAGGGCTCATACCCACATACAATTGTTGCACCTCTCTTGAAATACTTTCTGCTTGTTTATAGGAAATAGAAGGAATGCATTGAGGGCCGAGATGCAACTTCAAATATACAAAATTCCCTACAAGGCTGACAAGGAGATTTCCACTACACTTTTTATAGCAAATCTGAGATATTATCGCATTCAAAGTGTAGCACAGCTTAATTGTATATGAGCCCTTCTTCCTACCACCATTTTTCAAGTTCAGTTTTTCTGCAGCAAGCAATTCGTTATTCCTTGCAATGTGATCAGCTTATCTTGGTGCTTAAATTCAATCCATCTGTCAGCCCAGTTGCAAAATGTGGCGCCACACTAAAACAACCAATCCATGACAAATAATGCCTTAAAAGAATTATCAATCAATGTACTATGACATGATTTCTGAAACACAGCTAAGCACATATCAGTTGAGTTTTCACATAGTTCCTCTTGGGCTAAACTTTTATATGCAGGTGGTGGCCAAGGTGGAACCAACGGCTGAACACTTTTGCTAGAGCAGTATGGTGACTTAATCACCATTGTTTGGGATGGTGGTGGCCATGGCGGTTGGTTTAAATCCCAACAGCCACACCAACAGTTGATGTCATCTCCAGTGAAGAGGAAGGTGGCGCATCTGGTCAATGTCGAAGCCGCAAGGTCCAAGGATGGCCATGGAGGTGGAGGAGGTTTGTGGACCACGCTCGATGCATCTATCTTGCCGAGCACCTCAAGCAGTGAGAGCTGTCTTGTTGTGCCTTGGCCCACCTCACACCAGGACGTGTCAGCAGCCAGGTATTTGAACCCTTTCACCAGTTGAGTTACCACCTTGTGAAGATGCGGCATAGTTGTGTCCTGCTGCCCTGTGCAGATTGCCCTAATGAGATGCAGCGACTCAAGTTCATTGTCAGAAAACTCCAGTTAGTGATGCGATCGAGGCCCTCGACGGTAATGACGGTATCAGAGTGGATGATCTGTCCATGGTGCCCAGACGGACAACTTCCATGGTACTTGGCTCTAAGTGGCCATCGCTGAAATCGTTGAGGTAGTTGTGCTCGAGCGATAGTCGAGAGTCGCCCGATTATTTGTTAATGTCATCAGCATCATGCTCGTTGTGGACAAGTACCTGCACTTCGATCTGGTGGCCGCTAGACTCCCTTCCCATGGTCCAACGCACTGGGCGACAGATGATGCATAGTTCCTTCACCCACTTGACCCGACGAGCACACCCTGCAACAGAACCCTTATGACCAGGCATTTCCTCAGACACCTTGTATGCATTGATTGGGGTAGCCAACGTGTTGCCTTGGCCGTGGTTCCTGACGGCACAATCATCAGCGAGGGAGCTTGGGTGGTAGAGGTGGCCAAGGGATATGTCACGGTTGCAGTGAGGTCGTTGTAGCCGACAACACCTCGTTGTCGTGGTAGAGGTACTATATCGAACACGTGGTGGTCGTCTCGCTGCCGATGCTTTGGTCGGACTCCATAGGTGCCAGCAAGGCTGCCAAAGGATCACGGTAGTCATATTCCTTAAAGATTGCCATCACCCCAGAGCAGATCCGTTCCAGGAGCGCTTCATTAGAGTCCAACCAGGATGCGGTCGCCATGACAACAGCAGAAGGAAGGTGGGTGGCTCTGACACCAAGTTGTTATGTCCGAGGTAAATCACAAGTAATTTGAGGAGGAAATGAGTAGAGAAATGAGGATTTGGAGAAAGGAAGAAGCAAGAGACATGGAAAGGAGAGGACGATGGGAGGAGGAACACAATATCAATTTTTTCTTTGCATAAGGAGAGTAGCTTAAAACTAGTCTTTTCTTTTCTTGGCTACGCAGAGCCACGCGGCCCACCGGTCCACATGAAACCATCCAAGACTTGCACAAATAAAAGAACATATGCCATCCTATTCCTGCTATCACTGGTCTCCTCTTCTGTCTTCCTGACGTCTTTGCGCCATCTATTTGATCCCTGACAAGGATGTGCTGGTGCCTCCCCCGGCTGCATGCCTGCCAATGCCAAGTAGAGATGATGACGGCAGCGGCGGCTTTGATTGAAATTGAACGGTGGGAGGAGAACATAGGAGCCGGGACGTGACTGAATGAATTCGCGACACTGAGAGCTCCATCTTCTATGTGGACACCGAGATGAGATATAGACTGGAGCGCGGTAGCGGTGCAAGCAGGAGATGGCGGCGCTGGCTCGTGCGAACGGAGGCAGAGGCGGCTCTGCCTGCCTGCCTGGAGGTGGAAGAAGCAGGGGCGCCGTTAGATCTAGGGGTAAGGGCGTTGGCCGTTGGATTGTATTGCTAATGGGTATTGGGCTTGGCAAAGCAGGCTGTGGGTGGCTGTGCGTGCAGCTTGGCTGATGCGGCCTAGTTGGGAGTCGGCTGGGCTGCCAGCATGATTTCGGCCCATAGATAGAGTGGGAGGGAGGGAATTTTTTTTTTTTATATTTAATTATTTTCGGAAATAAATAAATGATATTCAGTTTTAAAAAAATAAATAAATAGACTCCCGTCGCCAGCCCGTTGGGCGGGAAGTTTGAACCGCCCTCCGGTCGGGCGAGATATAAAAAATCCGCCCAACGGGAGGCGACCTTGCTCGCATGCTACCAAGACTGAGGTGGAGCAAATTCCGCCCGAAGGGGCTAAATTTGACGCTGAAAAATCCGCCCATTCAAAGGCGAGATTTGAGGCGGTGAATCCCGCCACCAACGGCTAAATTTTGCCTTTTAAGCCAAGGCCATGCCAGACTGTTCCCATTTCACATGCGAGAGAGAGGGAGGCGAGAGAGAAGTGAGGAGAGAAGAAGACTGAGCAGTTCTTCGATTTAGCAGTATTTTTATTATGTAGTAAAAATTTATTTGATAAAACTTGGTAGGATAGTCATATAAATTTAGTGTATGTTACATTGTGTGTAGAAGCAGGTAATATTTAGACTAGGGTTTAGGCTAAAAATAGTCGTGTAATATTTAGGCTAGGATTAGGGTTTAGGCAAATAGCATAGTTATATTTATGCCCAGGTTAGGGTATTACACGGCTAAAAATAGGCGTCTAATATTTAGGCTAGGATTAGGGTTTTAGTTACAAATAGCACGGTAATATTTAGAGTTTAGATTTAAATAGTATAGTCAATAAATTGTACGATTGTGTGGTATGTTTCGAACATGGTAGGGTTAGGATTTAGATAAGGAATAGAAGGGTAATATGTAATGTTTACATTGAAAATAGTATAGTACTTTACTAATTTATTATATGTTGAAGAGTATTTTATTTATAGAGATAATGAACAAGATGTTGGTCGATATTTTGGCTATAGTAATATTGTTAAAAATAGATGTAGAAAAAGGAGATTGACGATAATAATCAATGTGCTAAATTTGTTGGGCGGGGTATATGATGCATAAGGTCAATTTTCAGATCCATTATGGGAAGGAGAGATTGTGCAAGGTCCTTATGGGGTAGATTTATCATTGTTCCAATCATGTACATTAGGGATATCAAGACCCACCTAAAGGTCATTTAGTGGGCTACAACATTGGTTATTACGGACGTTTCAACTCAACGAAGAAGAACATGTCATGAGAGTTCGTGCATTGGTGAGCCGTCTTCTTGAAGGTTTTTTGGGAGTTGATACCTATATCGAGTACTCGGAATTGGAGACGCTACGTTGAGATTGCAATCGAACGGTGCCTTCCTCTAGTTCTCTTAGTGCAGTAGAGTACAAGCAACATGCGGATGTGGAAGAGCCGGGGAGACTAGTGGTCTTTGTAGTGGAAGAGGAGGTGGAGGTTGTAGGGAACACGGAGGTGACAGAGGGCGTGGGAGAAGCGACGCGAGACAGATATAGGAGAAGAAGGCAATGAAACAATTGAAGAGGCGCCAAGGCGTGGCGAAGGGGAACGAATCGAGTCAATAGTTGCTGAAATGGCGCCGAGGATGCACGAGCATGAGGAAGTCCTCGATGAAGATACGCCGACGATGAGAGAAGTTTGAGTGATCGGCCGGTGCTCGTAGAGTGGAATACTTACAACTTCCAAGATTTATCTGTACATGAAGGCACGCACACACCATGGGATTACCATGAGAATGAGGTGACTCAGTGGAGCCATGTACCCGACTAAGGAAGCTGTATTGGATGCCGTGAAGTATTGGTCTTTATCTCGAGGAGAGGGAGTTCAGGTAGTGAAGTCGAGTAAAAGCGTCTACGATGTGATGTGTGTTGTTCTGGTTGCCGTGGGCGTGTACATGCATTTAAAGGAAAGTGGGTGGATTCTTGGGTGTGTTCAATTGTAAAGGAGCACGATCGATTACAAAATGCACAACAAAGGCACGTAAATATGACATCAACATTTGTTGCGCTTGTAATGTACTCACAAATTGTTCGAACATAAGATATGAGCCTCGGTCCATTATACGGGCCATTGAGGAACAATTCGAAGACACCATAAAGTATCCCATCGCTCAAGAGCTAAGCGAAGGCTTTGGAAATGCGGTTCGGGACATATGAAGCATCGTATGCAAATATGTCCCAACTTCGCAGACGATTAGTAGAAGAAATCTGAAACGCATTTATGACATGAAGGAGTATCTCGCTTCGGCGTCGACACCGCAAGTGGGTTCTCGAACGGATATTCTTTGCATTGGGTCCGTGCATAAGAGCCTTCACATATTGTCCATCTGTGCTCTGTGTAGATGGAACCTTCCTCACCGCAAGTATAAGGGGCAAATATTGACAAAGAATTGCCGTGGATGGCAACAATCGATTTACCATGGCATTTGCATTTGTGGAGGAGAGAATACAGATAGATGGTATCTTGGTTCCTAGAGCGTGTCAAACATCTTTGTTGTCACAGGAGACCAAATGTGTGTGTCATTCATGATAGACATGCAAAGCTATCTGCGTGCGATTGATGAGATTACAAATGGCTCCGACAACCTAGGGGTGCCTAATGGAGTGATATGCAAAGCGGTGGTGCATGAGGCATATGGGAGCAAATTTTTTAGTCACTTTAAGAATAAACACCGCATGAACCTATTCAAGAGGTTGTGCAAGCGAATCAAGAAAGAAAATTCAACAAATTATGGAAAACACTCGATGAGATGACTACAAAGCGTAGCTGTGAACTACGAGCAAGGCAGGAAGCGAGGCGACACGAAGCTTCGCCGTGAGATGCTTCTCGATTGATTAAGGATGATCCAAAAGAGAAGTGGGCTCTCCTGTATGATACTGAAGGGGCTAGATACGGAATAATGACGACAAATCTGGCAGAGGTGTACAATTGGGTCATGCGGGGGATGAGGGCATTGCCTCTGGTTGCAATTGTGGAGGGAATTCTTCACGGTACATGCAAGTACTTCATGGATCGTTATCGTGCCGCGTCTGCTGCTATGGTCGACGATACCGATATACTCGCTGCTATTACAAAGTATATGGCCGAGAAGATAGGTAAGGCCGAAAGACATTGCGCGACGGCGATGGGGACAGATCATCTCAGGTACCACATAATCTGCAGGGATAGAGGGCGTCGTGGCGGTAAACGTGAGCGGGTTACGCAGGAGTGCATACTGCGTGATCATACATGCACATGCTCATGCCGCAAGCCGAAGCTTCTTCACAAGCCATGCTCTCATGTACTAGCGCGGCTTCAATGACAAATCACCCTACTTTTCCATTTGTGTCCGAATATTTCAGGAAGGAAACAATCCGAAATACATGGCATGCAGAGATATATGGGTATGCAATTTTCGGTACATTTACTGATCCACCTGGTCCGAACAGCCGTCATGTACGGCTAGGGAATTCTGAAGTGTGATCTTGGTCGTCGCCGACACCGTCGCAGATTCGAACGACATGGATCGGTCGGAGGTGGAAGAGTTGAGAAGAGATGCGGAAAGTAACGAGGACGGTCACACTTATGTGAACCGTGACAAGCCTATTGCATTTGGGTCCCACGATTTGGATCTTGGCCCGTCCGGTCGGGGCGGATGGGACTACTTAACCGTTCGGTTGAAAATGTATCTATGAAACCTTAATCGAACTACTTGATATGTGTAATTTACATTTGTAATATTAGCGCCAATGTAATATCTTGACTTCTTGGTGGCAATGTAATATGATGACTTATTTATGTTTATGTAATATGTTATGTTTGTATGATATGTAGTGTCTGTTGATGACATTATCTTTTGGTATATACGTATTTTTCTTTATGAATTAGTACTGCTTGAATTGAAATAAATAACTCATACTTGCATATCTCGCAGGTGACGTGACGATGGCCGACGAGATGGGCGGCCGGAGCCGGCGCCACAGCAGAAGCAGCAGAGAGGGCCCGCCGACCCTCCCTTGACCGTAGGCATCGGGCCTACCTCGGTCTGATGAAGGGCGGTGCTAGGTGTCTTCGACTAGGACACCGCCGAGTTGCTCACTCGACGACGTTGGGTTGACAGTACATCGTATAAGGCGAACCTTCCTTACTTTCGCTTTTTATAATTTACCTTTACTTACGTCATGAATGCTTCATTTTCGCAGATCGCGCCTCTCGAGCCTCCTCCCGTGTGTCGGATGCTAGAGGCTACTACCAGCGTTCGTTGGAGACCCGCCCGGCAGATCGTCGAGGCGTTCGGTTTTGACCGGTCTCTCCTTGCAAAGACTTGTGGACCGATAGAGGCCGGAGACACACACTTTTCACCTCCGTCGCGGGAGATGGCGCCGACTCTGCGGGACGCCTCGCACCTTCTAGGGCTTCCGCGGCGCCGGTGCCGTCGTGGCGGTGGGCGTCTCACCCCGCTGGCGTGTCGACTGCTAGGCGGTTCGCCGGGTAGTCCGTGCACCAGCGCAGAGTGTACCGCCTTTCCTCAAAGCGGAGACACGTGGTCCATCGAAGAGGTGGCTTGCGATTCACGGTAAGAACTAACGAGCGACTTGTCCTTCTTAAATTACATGCTAACATTGGTACTTGCAAACATTGACAGGCGAAGCACATCCACCCTCAGGCCGATGACGCTACTGTGTCCCGACATCTTGAGGCCTACCTGCTTTGGCTGTTCAGCTGGGTGATGTTCATCAGTACGGACGGCCATTGATCGACAAGCACCTCCTCGGGTACGCCAGGGAGATCGCCGACGCCGTCCCCTACGAGGTCCCCAAGACAGTTGAAATTGCGGTTGTCCTTGCGGGGACGTACAGAGGTTTGTGCGACGCCATCCTGAAGACGGATGCACAGCCGATCCTCGGTGGTGCCCCTTCGCTTCTGTTTGTGGTCGTATGAGCGGATCGCCATTGGGCGCCCGCTCATGGATCACTGATCCTACGAGGCGCGACTACCACGACACACCGGAGGATAGGCCCACCATGGGCTTCCTTTGGTTTCACGAGGGTACGTAATGTTTAAATCATGATTTATGCATTATTTACGTAACATAGCAGTAACTACATTTGTTTTCTCCTTTTGCAGCCTACCTGGGCCCACGTTCAGGCGCACAAGGACTACCCAGAGTACGTGAGGCAGCTGGACGAGGTACAGGAGGGGGATTTCGTTTGGACACCCTACAGTGAGGACCGAGTGCTTGCTCGCGCCCCTCACGGGTTGTCGTCGCTTTGCGAGCGGGACCAGTTGTACTGGCTTACGACCCGACCGTTGCTCTTCGACATCTTCGTCGAGTAGTACTCACCGCAGCGGGTGATGCGGCAGTTCGGCCTCCACCAGGACTTCCCTCTACCTGTTGTCCACACCGTCCGTCGAGCTCACCAAGACGATCTTTTCCATTAAGCTCTAATTTCCATTTCGATCATCCGCCTTATAAGTATTATACACGATGTTTCTTCGCAGATCCACTAGACGTGGCCACACCGCCGTTATCCGTGGGCTCTGTGATGGAGCCTTGGGTAGCACAGTGGGAGGACGCTCTAGATGAGCGGGTCGAGGAGGACCGGCCGTACGACGCCATGTCGTATCTGGCGTACATACGGTGGTACAGTGCGTCTACGAGGACGCGGGTGGGTCACACCCTTCCACCGAGATCGCCCACGCCGCGCGAGCCATCGACACGCGTACCGCGCGCGCCGCAGAAGTCGCCTACCGGCGGTACCGATCTTTACCCCTTTTCAATTTCTATTTTAGCAAAGATACACCGCTTGATTGCTATGGGCCTATATACGATCGACATTCTTCGTGAGTGCAACGCCGATGCACGACGCATTGTCGGCGCTGCAAAGACGGCATTGGATGACCGGAGGAGAGATACTCGCGACCTTCCAGAGGCTCTACGAGAAGACAACGAGAGCTATACGCCTCACGTGCTGCAGCCT
This sequence comes from Olyra latifolia, assembly GCA_036346145.1. Classification (NCBI taxonomy): domain Eukaryota; kingdom Viridiplantae; phylum Streptophyta; class Magnoliopsida; order Poales; family Poaceae; genus Olyra; species Olyra latifolia. The sequence continues at coordinate 15,730,549 of CM070530.1, forward strand.
TCCGGACGCCCTACAGCCTACACCGAGGGTATGAACTTTATTGCCCTTCTCCACCCTACCTTCATTAAAATTTATAATGTGACACTACCTTAATATGTAGGATTGTACGGAGCGACGACGCAGTTTGACCAGGCTGGCACGTCGGCCCAGGGGCCACCACTGTTCTCCTTGAGGGTACCGCCAGGAGGCCTTTGGCCGTCGTCGCAGAGGCCGCCCCAGGGAGCGTGGAGGCAGCAGTTCGCCGAGGCCGGGACGTCTTCCTCTGCCGCCGCGTCTTCTGTCCAGACCGCCGCGCCGTTCACACCCTACGGTGCTTCCAGGGCACCACCACCAGGGTCGCAGCCCACACCACAGGCACCGCGCCCTCCTGTTACAGGTGCGAGTTAGTTTTCTAGTCGAGCACTTCAATTTCATGTATTTATAATTTATCGTTTAGTAATGTGGACATTGCATGGATTAGGTCCTATCTTCACAGAGTGGCACAGTCCGGTCGGTCGGTCGTGGACGACCGAGGCCGGACGACCTTGACGTGGACCGATGCCGTCCCAAGACGACGAGGTTGGGGCTCCCGCTTGTCGTCGGCGCCTCTGCGGCGACACTGGCCGTCCACAGTCGACTTGGCGACGCCGCAAAGACAAAGCTCGTCCTCACCGGGACGTTCACCCGCCGGACCGCTTCACCTTCCCTAGCGCGACGGTGGGCGTGCCGCAAAAGGCACTGACCGAGGGATCGATCCATGGGTGAAGCCAGCAAGGACGACCGTAGTTTCTTTTCTTTGCATGTTTGTTTGTACCTTCTGATGTATATATTCAGTAGTTGTATGAACATTTTCGCCATTTATCATTTTTAGCTTTATAGCTTTTTTATTTATGCCATCTATCGCTCCTGATATTTTTCGTATTTTCGCCCCACCGAGTGCGAATGTGGCTCGAGAAGTTATGTGCACGCCATCGGTGGGCTCGCCACCCCATAAACCCTTAGGTGGCCATACACGTATGAGGGGCTACGGCATTACCGCTTTGAACGCGGCGGTGTGGCCAATTAGCCACTTCATGTTCTATTCTTCTTTATCTTGTACGCCAATAAGTAGTGTCTTGTATCTCAAGGCTTTGCACGATATGAATGAGATGAAGATGGTGCTCATTGACATTGACAATGTGAAACGCATTACATGGTAGTAATCCACGTAGCCCGAATCTTTATGCAAATGACTTGAAATAAACCCCTATTGTAGTAAGGACGCTAGGTTTACTGCCATCTACGGAGCGGTTCCACACGGGTATACACGTTGTAGACCCGAGTAGCAAAGTCAACTCGCTCCTCAAGCCGGGAGATTCTTGCGTGAAGATGTTCAATGTAACTGAACGCGGCCATTGGGAAGGGATCGTCCATCCATTTGGTGAAGCCGCAGTCATTGGTCTACATATAGAAATGAGAAAAATGTGAGATGGAAAATGTATTAAACACTTGGCTGTTGTCCGGATGGTTACTCACAGCGAAGTACGCGCAACGGTAGAAACGTCGGCCAGTCCATCCTTCGACAACCTGGTCAAAAGTTTGTACAACTGTGTCCACTCCGTGCGCACAACGTGGCCATCCCCTGTAGAAGTTTGGGTCTCTTATCATTGTTGGCTCTGTGTTATAGCTAGCTCTTGTCCGAATAGGCAGGTCTTCGCTTGGTAGACGGGCTTGCGATCCAGGACCATTTGACGTCCACCAGGCTTGTCGGATCCAACCGTTCGGTGTGGGTCGTGAAGCCATATGTGCGATGTGGTATGTCTATCTCTACTCGCCTCCCCTCCTACGAAGCCAACCCTAGTAGGGAGTATACACACATAGAGTCAGAGTGAGAGTGAGGGTGGGAGTGAGAGGGACGCCAGCTCTGCCTCGCATTATATAGGCCGAGGTGTACTTAACGAATTGGATTAATAAGTTGTTCATTATGCTTACTGACATCGTTTAATGATTAAACACATGCTACCAGTGCCCTATATCTGCCTCGGCCACATTTCGTCGGTACTGGAGGCCAGTGATTGCTAACAGTGCATGCCCGGTCACATCACTAAATGCGCGTCATCGCGACCAACAAGACCGCCGCCACCGTCATATCAATAATTGCGGCGCTCGCGACCTCTGAGACCGCCGGACACCGGTCACAGCAATAATTGCGGGTCACTGCTGACCAACAGTACCCGCCGGACACCGGTCACGTCAATAATTGCGGGCATCTGGCGACCAACAAGATACGCCGGACACCGTCACATCAATAATTGCGGCGCTCGCGACGGCCAGCACCGCCGGACACCGGTCACGTTAATAATTGCGGTCATCTGGCGACCAGCGATACCGCCGGACACCGTCACATCAATAATTGCGGCATCGCCGACAGCAGCATACGCCGGACACCGGTCACAAGCAATAATTGCGGGCTTTGTTGACCAACAAGATGCCGTCGACACCGGTCACATGAATAATTGCGGAGCCGCCACCAACAATTCCGCCGACACCGTCAATCACATCAAATGCAAAGAAGAAGAAGATGAACTCGGTCCATGCACCGAGCGGACTTGGCTATTTATTTTCCTCCGGCCTCCGAGTCCTCTGCGCTCCAAGTTTCCTCTCAATCTCACATATTATTTCCATCACATGGACCAAGAAGACTCGGCGGGGATACGAAGCAATGTCATGCTAGCTTTTTCAACTCGTGGTTATTCAATGAATGTTACTGTTTAGACCCATTCATCCTTCACGCTTGTCGCTTTTGTTTGTAATATGATCCTAATATCGCGAGTTTTGCGATGTTACGGGTTATATTACACTCAAAATGTGACGTGTAAGTCGTGATGGATGAATGGGTCTAACCGCATGACTGAACTTAAGGCCTTTAGGAAATTAGACAAATAGGTACGTATTATTTTTATTTGAAAGCTAGCATGACATACATGGTGCGATGATATGGAAGGGTGGTCACCATGGACGGGTGAATGAGGGGATCAGAGGCAAAGAGCGGTGATGCCTCCTTCCTCTCTATATAGGGCGTTACGTCATTATCAGCACCTAATTAAATTAGCTTCTAATTATCATTAATTAACTGTTCACGTTGACATGGCAGAATCTCCGTCGTTCATTCCATCGGTAGTAGCGGTCAAGAGAAGATAACAAGGTGGAGTAGTGCGGTGGCTGAATGCTAGCCGCCTAGGAATGAGTGTTGTCCGAATTACCGCCTTCAAAGACGAAATTTGGTGGCCGTTTAGCCACTTGTTTTAATTTCATCGCTAACATTGCATGCCGTCGACGAACAAGACCTCTTTTCAGCGTCGGTCACATCGCCGCAGCAAAGATCCATCATAAATCATCGCATCGCCGACCAAAGATCCGCCGGACACCGGTCACAGCAATAATTGCGGGCGCTGGCGACCAACAAGACTACCGACACCGGTCACATCAATAATTGCGGGCACCGCCACCAACATCCCGCCGACACCGTCTAATCACATCAAATGCAAGAAGAAGAAGAAGATGAACTCGGTCCATGCACCGAAAGCGGATTTGGCTATTTATTTCCCTCCGCCTCCGAGTCCCAAGCGCCCAAGTTTCCTCTCAATCTCACATATTACTCCAGCCCATACACCGCACAAATCTAGTTGTAACGAGCAATGGCAGCCTCATTTGTGAGGACCGTCCGCAAGCAAGTTTAACACCACCGTGCTGAAGGGTCAATGTTCCAATGTGCTTGCGGTGACCTTTGCAAGTTTGTTCAATCCGACGAAGATTTCTCATATACTTACGGAAGGAGGTTCTTCATGTGTGCAAACTACGAGTACGATCCACCCAAGGTTGCCTTTGGCGGCGCCCAAAGGTACTTGCTCACCCTATCTCGCATGATTAACATATAGTCTTATGTGCTTCATGTGATCTGTCTTGACTTATATTCTTCATTTAACATATAGTCTCCCCCACCTCTCTGCGATTTCTGGCAGTGGCTAGACACGGAGCAATCAGAGGAAGACAAGAAACACATCGAGCGTGAGGTCCGTTGGAAGAGGCAGTGGTTCAGGCAGCGCCAATATGAGGAGGAGCAGGAGGAGAAGCGAAAGCGTTCGGGAGGAGTACCTAAGCGACAAGAGGACGCCGAACGTCAAGCTGCTGAGGCACGAGAGGCTGAAAGGGAGAGAAAGCGCGAGAGGGCACGTCGTGCAAGGGAGGCTGGACCTGATGCTATCAGAAAGGGAAAATATCCCCGTTGTACTCAGTAGGAACATCCTTGTAATCCTGAGAATAAAAATTTCCTGAGAGTGCTCTTTCTTCAACGCGGCATGTGAGGGTTTATGATTAAATCTCGCCCAACCGCATAATCGGTTTATTGTTCTATCTATTTATTTAATTTTCTGAATAATTATTAATATAAAAAGTCTCTTTGAAACTTATTCATTATTTCCATATTATTATTTTTAAAGATTACATAGACCAAATAATGTGCCATATATACCGATAATATATATACTTTTATATATAATATATATCATACATATGTTATATATTAACTATTATTATATATAACATATATAATATATTATATACATGTTATATAGTTATATATGGCATATATAATATATAATATATTATATAGTTATATATGCCAGTGCTGCGCTACCAAACCGCGGTGGAGGGGTATTATTGTCTTTGGGTTACAACAATGGGCATTTTTATATTTGTAAATTTTTTTTTGGGTAAGCAAAAAAAAATTTCGGTTCGATACGGCGCACCTATTATGACTTACATTTTCAAACGATGCTAGGACTCCATTTATTTAGTTTTATTTTTATGATACATAGTATTTTATTCTAAAGTCACATAATTTATTTTTTCTGAAAATTGCAAAAAATTGCAGAATCTCGCCCTATTGGCGGGCGGACTATACTTATCGCCTGTTGGAAGGGCGATTTTGGGGCGACAGCAAAGCCCGCCCGTTTAACGGGCGGTTCATTTATCTCGCTGCCCATCAGGCGGACTTTGCTCCACCTCGGGCTTGGCCCGGCAAGGCCAAAGATCGCCTCCCGTTGGGCGGATTTTTATATCTCGCCTGACCGAGGGCGGTTCAAACTTCCGCCACGGTCGGGCGACAGAGTCTATTTATTTATTTTTTAAATCTGAATATCATTTATTTATTTCGAAAATAATTAAATATAAAAAAAATAAAATTCGGAGGGAGGAGGGAGAATGAAAGTAGCCTTAGCTGTAGTGAGCTGAGGTGGATGGGCCAACCAGCCCGTGAGGTGGCCCGAGGAAAAATGTGTTTTTCGGAATTAAAAAAAAGAGGGTTTCTAGTGATAGGTAAATCATTGAAAATTCTATAACATTTATAAAAATATGTGGAAAAATACTAGAGGCTCCTAAAAATGTAACTTTTTTAAAAATATATTATATTTAAAATTATAATTGAAGTAGGTAGTTTCTAGTAGTTATTAAATCTAGGAAATCGCATCAAAGATTCATAAAAATGTGGGAAAATTTATATGGATTCAGAAAATGTATAGAACCCATTTTTGGAATGGACTTGATTCTTATGGACAATCTTTTGTTTTAAAATTTTATGTTTACACTTGGGATTTTCTGATGGTTGAATAAATCATGAAAATTCTAGGTTGTGGTACGAGGTTTAGGAAGGTATATGAAAATCGGTTTAGGACTTAGAAAATTACGAAGAACCTACTTATAAATTATTATGATCTTTATGCAAATGATAGAACTATGTACATTATTAATGTCGGCTAGGGAGTGATAGCGTTTCGAGCAATAGGATATGTAAGAGAGTTGATTTTTAAGTTCGTAGTCACTAGTGTAAACATCAGAGACTAGGAACAGTTAGCGTACACCAAGGGTTTTAGAATTAATGATGTTTGGTTGTAGAATCTCATAGAGACGACCACGTCCTAGAGAGATCTAAAGGTCAATCTGAGAGCGGCACAAGTGGATAACATAAGAGTGGTGGAGTGTGGAGATGTGAGAAAAGGTGTCTAATCAAGATGAATTAAGAATTGTGGTGTCTCTTTGTGACTGATTCTTATATGGGGCAAAATCCGATATATATAAATAAGGTGTATAGAAGATATGTTGGCTAAGGCAAATATACAATGTGAGCTTTGCATATTTAGGAGTAACCGAGTGGCGTGCTAGAGACATGGGATGGCGGTCGCATGAGCATAGGCGATAAAGTTGCTCTTCCGGTGAGACAATTGTGGCTAAAGATGAGTATATGGATGCTATCGGGGATTGAATAATGTCTACGGGCTGGGTGTGTCTCTGGCAGCTCGAAGTCTTAAGACGTACCCTTGAATGTCGATTCCAAAGGGCCTGTCTGATCATTCTTCGCTTGTCTGGTCATTCTTCTTGACCAGGTAGAATCTCTGCCTGTTCGTTCTTCTTGACCGGGCAGGATCTCTGGCTAAGTGCCAGACACAACACTTGCCCGGGACCCTTATGCTAGGGGCTGGTACTGTAGGGCTCCGGTCTGGTTAAGGTCATTACACTTGGAGACTGGATGCTCGGCGAGATGCCATGTGGCCATGATCCCTGCTTCCTTGAAGCTGTTACCCACAAGCTGAACGTGGTGCTACCCGACGTTTGCATTAAGGGTCACATTTATTATAACTAATGGTGATTAATTGGGGCAGTTAATAGTCTCGTATGTTAGCTTCCCTGAGCTTATATATACCCAACGTTTTTTATAATGAAGAGAGGGGATCAGAGAGACAGGCTCACACACACAGAAGCATACATAATACATACACGCTGGAGTAAGGTTGTTATCTTATCGCCGAGAGGCTCGAACTAGGATAAACATCTTGTCTCGCCCGCTTTATCACCCTATAAGTCTATAGCATCCCAAAAGCAACACCTTACCAGAAAAAAGATGTTTTGGTCCCTTAATCAAGAAATAAGCTCAGCGAAGAAGCCATTTTCCAACTGTCGACATATGTGTATGCCGACGTGCGATCATACGCATTAGATCATGTTGGCCTCGTCCGTTGGAAGATAACTCTAACTGAGTGCAAGACAGAGTTGGGTCTATTATCTGAATTAGGTGGTAGTAAAGGTTGTGAAAGTATCGGTGCTATAGCTGAACTGTGAGGAAATAAGAGGTAGACTGCAGCTAGAAGGCAAAAGGAAACGTAGCTTGATCGTACAAACTAGTTTCTCTACACATTTGGTATTCATTTGATTTGGGGGAAATTGCTACAACTTAAGTATTCTAGTTTAAGTTGGGTGGATCATAGAAGAATATCATTTTAAATATCAGCTCCCAATTATGCAGTTGATATTTTATTCTACAAAAAAATCTACTCAAAATTTTAGGGATGCTACATCACTAGTGCCCGCGCACGTGGAGAGAAGCGGGCTCGACCAGGCTAGAGGGGAGAGGAGAGGGAAAGGGGGAAGGAAAAAAATACTCTCTTTTGAAAATCCAAAGGCAACATTCACCTATGTGAAGAGCAGGGGGCAAAGCATGAACTATGATTCTATTGGCATGAATCGCATTCACTTGCGAAAAATCTGCTAACTACCATTGTGGATTTGTTCTTGTCGATTGCCCTCGAACGAACAAGAGGAACTGTATCAACTTTTGATCGATTGCCCTCGAACGAACAAGAGGAACTGTATTAACTTTTGAACCAAGAAACAAATTTTCTAACCAAATTAATGCATTTAGCCTCCGAACGAACTATGCCTGCCTGTGCAATTGTACATCACGAAATGTTGCTACCATATGCACGAGTCACGGCACGGCAGCTGCTATTGCCGCTCCAAGTCCACTTCCTGGCCGGGAGCCGGCGCCCCGAGCCTCTCCGATCCAGGGTTTAAAAACCTATTTCGTGACCCGAAACCGCCATATGGACGGACCGGTTTTTCGGCAGAAACCGTAAAAAAACGCTAAAAACCGTTGAAAACCGTTCAAATTCAAATTCAAACGGTCAGGCAGCAACGAGTGAGTCCACCGGTTTTTGCAGCGGTTTTTGCCGAGAAACCGGCGGTTTTTAGCGGTTTTTGGCGGTTTGAAACAAGGGAAATGTGGAAAATGGAAAAAAAAAAGAAAAGAGGTCTGAAAAAATTCAAAAAAATGGAAAAAATCATAGATGGGTGAGATATATGTGTTGGTAATTTTCTTTAATTATGAAAAAAATTTGGAAGAACCTTTGATAAATATATGACATCTTGAATATATCAATATGAAGTCAATAATTTGAACAAAGTAGTTTCTAAAAAAAATATCAATATAAAGTTAATTTGAACATATCAATATGAAACCAATAACGTGATATGCAATCAATTAGCAAATGTACAGACCAGGCCTTCTAGAAACAATCCAATTTTTCAAAAAACGGTTTTTCACTTTTGCATAACTTTCTTCGCATAAAATACCATGATAATAATCTCAATTTAAAATTTTGCTTTGTACAGAATGTTCTAAAAACCTTCTAGTTTTTTATAAAATTTTTTTCAATTTTTTCAAAATATTAAATTCAAATTTAAAATTTTAAAACCGGCAGTTTCTCAAACCGCTCCCCGGCGGTTTCTCAAACCGCTCCCGAGCGGTTTGGCGAGAAACCGACGGTTTTTACCGATTTTCACCGGTTTTGTGAACCCTGCTCCGATCCGGCTTCCGCGGCACGGGCGCCCCTGATGCTGACGACGGCAAGGCCACCGTTTCATCGTCGTCCAACGTGTTGGCCCAGACTCATCCGAAGAACACTCGTCCATTATTTTTTTCTCCTTTTGGATACACACGCACTTAAAAGAGATGAACACAATGACACCAGTACTTGGTGCAACCTCGTAACACACGAGCGCTGCTTTTTCTTCTTCTTATTCTCTCATTCAACTCAAGCCGTACAAGCCCTTAAGTAGAGAAAATCACGCACACACGCGACTGGCTACCGGCCCATGATATGCACGTTCCCATGCGGAACCACGTACACGCTTAATCTCCTGGAGACTCGGCTGCAATGCAAACTCTATATGATCAATGCACCACACCAATGCACCACACCAATGCATCGGCTAACAAACAAACCAATCCCCTAATCGCATGTTTTACAAATTATCATGCATACATATGCACCAACCTGACCTATTCTTAAGCCACGCTAAGAACTAGTTGGCCGGACAGCATGTACGGCTAATGCTCATCTAACTAGCCGACCATGCATCACGTCCCACGTCCTTACCATGCGGCCATGCACACAATGATCCTAATGACAAACTAAAATACGTACAAGATTAGTTCCAACACAACGTTAACGTCTCGACCGGCACGACAAACGCGGCCGCTTTCTCGTCGGCACGCGCGGCGGGCGGCGCCGCCTTCCCGCGGCAGACCGGGCACGATGCGTTGGACAAGAGCCACGCGTCGACGCACTCCTTGTGGAACACGTGCTTGCAGCCCGGGAGCTGCCTCACCACCTCCCCCTCGACGACGACGCTGAGGCAGACGGCGCACTCGGCCTGCGACGCTGAGCACTCCCGCCGGTACGGGAAGGACGGGAGGAGCGCGATGGCGGCGGCGTCGAGGCCGAGCTTGGGCGCCCGCAGGAGCCGTGCGCTGTGGGGCCAGCTGCGGCTGAGGTGGAGGAAGCGCAGGGAGAGGAAGGCGCCGACGAGGAGGAAACAGCATGCGAAGGACGCCGCCACCGCGCCGACCAGCGTCGTGGTGCTGCAGCATTGGGACACGGCCGCCGCTCCCGGCATGGCCGTGCTGCCTGAGGACATGGTCGGGGAGGGGAACGAAGGGCTTCGTGAATCGTGAATTGTGAGGATGGAAGCTACTACTGCGTTTCTGCAGCAGACGACTTATAAATAAATCCATTGAAAATGTCGTGCATAAGCTGTTTAATTAGGGAAGGGTGTGTTTGCGTGTGCCAGATTGATATCAGCTGGTAATTGAAATCGTTCAATTCTGCTTCAAAAACAGTGTGTGCCAATTGCCAGCCACCATGTTTTGACTTGTAATGTGCTCGGGAGAATTGTGACAAAAATTTATAATGCATGCAAACAGAATAATGAAAGGGAGGGCCGGAGGGGTGTAGCTTGCTAATGGTTTAATTTGGACCCTTTCTTCTCCTTGCCGGAAGAGTTGAATGTTGATGTGGGATGACGACGTGGAACTGCAGGCACGAAAGGTCATAAACATTTTTGAAGTGGTTGCTGCTGACTTTCTGAACAGGGAAGTGTATAAATGTGGTCAAGAGTATTATCTTATATCAATCACACACGCACTTTCAATACTGTTGGAACAAAAAAAGAAAAGAAAAGAAAAGAATTGCAAATAATTTTGTTTCAATTTAAAACGACATTAATATTTATGTACCATAGAGCGAAACGGATAAGTGATGGAGTTTGTGACGAACTCGAATTGGGGTTATCCTTTCTATCTCTAATCCCTGGACCCCTGTATAAACAAGCACTAGGCTCGCGAAACGGGGGCGCTGGAAAAAGGGCATCACGTGCAGCAGGTCAGATAGAGAAGGAGACCGAGGCACGTAAAAAAAAAAAGGGCAACTACCTCTCAGTTGACGGGTTTTAACTAAAAACTCAGTCGACGTTTCTAGTCCATTGGATCTCAATCCAACGGTCCGGATCAATCGACCCACGTCCGTGCAGCATGGCGTCCTAGACGCCTAGCCTTCCACGTCCGTGCTGCACCTGCCTTCACAGCCAAACTCGTAATTAATCAAAGAGGTGGTTATTTCCTCTTTAACTTTTGACTCTACAAAATAAAAAAAAATTACGGTGTAAATAAAAGAGGTCCCAAGATTCAGAATCTCCACGGTCGACCGGTCGTCGAAGACAGATGTCCAGCTATGGCTACAACACGTATACCCAACGGAAATTAATATTTTATTGTAATAATAAAATATTAGCTTTCCTGGTCTTTCTTTTCTTTTGTGTATTTTGATACACTGGCACGCCTGCAATTCTTTTTCCTTGTTTCCCCTAAGGGTGTGAATTTGTGAAAATTTGGTGGCGAACAAATACGAAGATAATACTCTTGACCATATATATATATATATATATATATATATATATATATATATATACATATCTATCTATCTATCTATCTATCACATGCACTGTCAACACGAAGATAATACTCTTGACCACATTTATGCACTTCCCTGTTCAGAAAGTCAGCAGCAACCACTTCAAAAATGTTTATGACCTTTCGTGCCTGCAGTTCCACGTCGACATCCCCCATACATACATGCATACATACATACATACATACATACATACATACATACACACACACTAGGGGAGAGAGCGCGCGATTGCGCGCATTGTTAACTATTGTACCCAGTTTTTTGTTTTATTTCTTGTGCTTGCTTTTGGACGTTTTGTGGGTTTGCAAATAGAGGTAAATGCAAAAGAAACAGACAAACAACCACTACGAAATAGAAATAAATACAAATTCAATATTTTGTAATTTTTAAAAAAAGAGAAATTCAAACTCTTTAGTGATCTCTTTGTGTAGCCATGGTGTAATTTTTGCAAGAGTTTTTTTGAATTTTTAAATGTCATAGAAAAAGGAAATAGAAAGAAAATTGTGTTACAACAGGCAATGGAGACAAATTTTTTTGTAATTATCAAAAAAAGCAAACCTTTTATGGGTCTTTCTCATGTAGACATGGTTCTATGTTTGGAATTTTTTCTTTTTGGGATTCTAAAATGGCCTAAAAAATAAAGTAGAAAAGGCAAAAAAGGAAAAGTTTCTAAAAAATCTCAATTTTTTTTAAGGTCTTCCTCGTGTAGGCATGGTTCCACTTTTGTCAAGTTTTCAATTTTTTGAAATTCTAAACAGCGAAAAAATAAATAAGAAAATTAAAAAAATAAAAAAGTAAACTTCTTACATGTTTTTCTCATGTAGCCATGGATCCATTTTAGCAAGTTTCCTTTTTTAATTTTTAAACGGCCTAGAAAAAAGAAAGGAGAAAAGTGGAACCATGCCTACATGAGGAAGATAAATTTTAAAAATAAAAAATTTTCAACTTTTTAAAAAATTTTCAACTTTTTAAAAAATTTTCAACTTTAAATGGGTTACAAAAAAGAGAATAGGAAAGGAAAAAAGAAAGCGAGATTTTTTTTAAAGTTAACAATTTTTTAAATTGTAAAAATTTTCAAAAACATCTAAACTTTTATGGACCTTATTTGTGCACGCATGGTTCCATTTTTGCAAACTTTCTATTTTTTGGAATTTTTAAATGGCGTAGAAGAAAGAAAATAGAAAAGAAAAAAAGGAAAAGGAGAAGGCAAGGAAGTAAGGTACTAGGGAAAAGGAGCATGGCTGGGAATCGAACCTAGGCCAGCAAACTAAGAAGTAGCGCGGGTGACCAACCGACCGTTCCATCCACCTCGTTGAGAAAAAAAAAGAAAGAAATGCTTTTATATATAATCTAAGAACGGATGGCCGGATCCCATTTCGGCCGACGATTGGACGGCCAACGTCCTTCGGCCGACGTGGCCACAGGACGGCGCATCTTTGCTACGCAATTTAATATAGAACGGACAGCCGAATCCCATTTCGGCCGATGATCGGACGGCCAGCGTCCTCTGGCCGACGTGGCCACGGGACGGCGCGTCTTTGCTACGCAATTTAATATATAGTAGATACGTACGTACGTACACACACGTGCATATATCCATCACAGCCTTTAAACCGCAAAAACAGAATAGCTGCACGCAGAAGCATTGTACCAAACAGTCAAACTGGTGTTTCAATTTTCTCTTAGAAAATATGTATCCTAACCAATATAAATGGCATAATGACTACCGACATACCGTTCAGAATAGGATCAAACGCTGCAAAACAAAATGTTTTAACAATGGTTTAACAATATTGCATCTCATACGAATAATGTATTGTCTGCACCAACACTAAGATGTACATGACAATATTAAAACAATAGTTCAACGATGTTGCATCTCATCTCTACTATTAAAAAGCACCCTATGGTGGTCACTAGTAATAGGTTCTTTTGACAAAATTACCCACCATGCCACTCCCTTCTTTTTGGGAGGCTGCGGGGAGTGAGAACGAGAGAGACAAAGATGGAGAGGGAGATAGAGATAGAGATAGAAAGAAATGCGTACGGGTAGAGAGAGAGAGAGAGAGGAGAGAGAGAGGTAGGGTCGGCGGCGGTGGCGGCGGCCTAGAGGCGGCGACAAGCGGCGGTGGCCCGGAGGCAGCGGCGGTCGATGGAGTACAACGACGAATGGCGGCGACGTGGATGGTGGCGCGAAAGCCGGCGGCGCGGCTCTCAGATAACAATGGTTGGGCTTGGCGATCGGGAGGGCAAGCGGCGGCAGCTAAGGAAGCAGAAGCGCACTGGCTTGGTGATGGCGGTGGCGGCGGTTGTGCACGTCCGACGCGGTGCAGGCGGAGGCGGCACGACACAGCTCGAGTAGAGGCGGCACAGGACATGGCGTCCTACAGCGGCGTATGGATGGATGAGAGGCGGCGTAATGGCCGGCACCGGCGGCGGCGGCGACGCGGTCGGCGCGGCTGGGAGAAGCAATGACAATGGCCTGGGCTCGGGCACACCAATGCGGCGCGGCAAGAAAGAAGTGGCCGGCGGCGCAATGCTCATCTGACGAACAACGGCACAACCACGAGGTGGTGTTGGCGATGGTTGAGGGCGACAGGACGCTGAAGGGCAGCGGCGGCCGGCTGTGGCATGGACCGTGTGCGGTGACACGCAGGAGCGGCCTGGTCGACAGCTAGGGTTGGGACGGTGGCCTGATGCGATGATGCAATGTGGTGGGCTCGATGACATGGATCGTGACTTAGCGGCGGATAGGCAAGACCTGAAGGTGGCGGTGCAAGTGGTCTTTGGCTGTGAGGACAAATAGGGAAAAAACTACCTCGAAGGCGGCGGTGGCTCCGCAGGGGGTAGGGGCGACGATGATGACGACGGTGGCGGTGGTCGGTGCTTAACAGATCAATGTAGGGGAATTAGAGGAGAATCTAGATGTAATTAGGGGATTATATAGGGGAGAGTTGGGGTGAATTAGGGACGGGCTCAGGTTGGGCTGGGCCCAATCCACGATGATTTTGGAGGAGAGAAAGCGTAGTTGTAATTGGATTCAGACATTAGAGAGAATAAATATTTTTCAAGGTGTCACAAATATTGCCTACAATTTTAGAATTTTTGTCACTCCTTGTGGATTTCGTAACAAAGCACGGGCACTAACCAATGTAAGCAATGTTTGAATCAACACCAAAGCTCACAAAATATTGCAAATATTTTTTTTATAATGTTGCAAACACACATGACAATATTGCAATATTACTTATAAATATTGCACGCAGCCTTTGTTAGCTTCCTCGGCTTTATCGGTCCCTATCTCTTCTCCTCCAGAGGTGCCGTCGCCTAGCCTGGCGTCGTCACCAATCCCTCTACTTTGCTCATTCCCCTCACGGCCTCATGCCTGAGCCCAGGCCTTGCTTTGCTCCGTCCACTTTGGTCGCCGCCATGCCGCTCGGCGCTCACACCCACGCTTGCGCTTGCGCTGCGTAGAGGCAGCCGCCACAGGGAGAGTGGAGGGGCGGGATCAGGAATGGTGTACTATCCTAAATGGACCTATTTCTTCGTATCAAGTCAAAACTAATTCATTGTTTCTTAGCGGCCGTGCATGGGCTAGGGCAAATAGGAGCCCCAAGTAATTGGGCTTTTCAGCCCTTCACCAAAAATTTATCTGGCTGTTGTAACGCAAGAACAAATCAAAGCCCAAAAATGTATCTTGATTACCAGCCGAATTGAGGGTTGAGATCATCTGTCACAATTTTGTATGTTCTGAATAATATTCCAGCACAGCTCCAGTGAACTCCGCCGAGCAATATTAACCCGTAGGTTTTCAGAAGTAAACAACAAGAAAGGAGAGTGACTTGGTCGCTGTCACTTGCGCGCCCTAAGGGCATCTCTAGCGGTGGTGCCTAAGCCCATGCCCCATCACTGTAGCAAAACAGTGAATAGGAAAAGTAGAATGTATGAATAGTGATAGGGTAGTTGTTGGGAAGGTGAATAGAGATGGGGTAGCCCCATTTGATGAGGTGACACGTGAATAGGGATTGAGCAAAAGGGAAATAAGGCGGACTGCTAGAGATGCCCTAAGCGACCTCTCCCCGACACTTTCCGTGCTCTACCCTGCAGCTACTTGCCTGTCAGAGAGCAATTCTGACAAGAAAATGGCATATATTTTTTGTAAGAAACAAAAATGCATTCAAGTGTCGTGTATCTGAGCTGTGGCATAAGTATAACAAAGTACATAGTGAAAAAGGACTAGTTTTTTTAGATAACGAGTGAACAATGATTAGATACGGGAAACATATGTTTTTATATATAGAGAGATAAAATCTCATGCGGCATTGCACTTGAGTCTAATCCTACATGTGCTATCACTTAGAGATTTCTCCCTTCTATGTCACAATAATTTCTTGATTTATTGTCCTGAGTACCATTGGCAAAAAACTATATTTTTTATTTAAGCTATGCAACATGCAAAAATTATCAAATAATCACAGAGCTATCAAGTATGCAACAATTTGACTGTATATATTTTTTTTGGGTATTTTTAAGATCAAATTTGTATGTGAAAAATGTTTTTAAGTGAAAATTGAACTTTAAAACTTTTATAAAAAATACCAAAATATCCGGATTGAAAGTATTACATCTTTGATAAACAATGTGACTTTTTGGTATATTTATATAGCTTCAATAAAAAAGATCAATTTTCGCCAATGGCACATAAAACAATGATAGAGCAATTACGATGGTAAATATGAGAGATGTCACAAAGAGCGATAGCACTTAGCTAAGAATCAGACACTGCGTATAAAGATATCTCCCTTTTATATATTGATTTCCTAGTGCTAGCCATTGGAAAGAATCACACACTGCACAATTCCCAGCCTATCCTATAGTTTCTCAACTTCAGTAATCAGTATAACCTTCCATTTTACTTGGTAGTTCATCGAACTAGCTAGGACGCTCCCGATTGAGCAGACCGCGACGTTGACCCGCGCGCCTCTGCGCCTTGTGTGGTCACGACCAAGGTTCCGCCGGCGCCGAACAGCGCCGGCGGCAGCGGCGCCACCGATGAGGACTGCGCCGCCTCCGCCTTGCCCTTGCCCTTCTCCCTGAGCTCCGCTTCGGCCCGGCAGAGCGGGCACGTCGTCCTGGAGCGCAGCCACGCGTCGACGCACTCCACGTGGAAGACGTGCCCGCAGTTGGGCAGCTCCCGCACCTTCTCGCCGTCCTCGAGCTCCGACAGGCACACGGCGCAGTCGGTCCCCGCAGCGCCGCCGCGGGTGGTGGAGCCTCCAGTGCCGTCGTCCTTCTCTTTCCGGTACGAGGTGACCGGCAGCGCGGAGAGCGCGGACGCGTCCAGCCCGTGCTGGCCGCCGACCCCGGCGCCGAACGAGTTGATGGAGTGGAGGATGCCCGCGGCGAGGCCGCGCCGGCGTCCGCCACCCGGCCGCACCACTAGCTGGTACAGCAGGATTCGGACTAGGACGAACACGGCGGTGAGCACGAGGAGGATGACGACGGCCGTGAGCAGGACGCGCCCGTTGAAGTTGTAGCGCTGCTGCGGAGTGAACGCCGTCCCGCCAGACTGATCGGAGCTCCCTGACATGGCCAAGTCCCTGCCTAAACTTTCAGCTTGTACCACTTATCAAGAACTTGAGATGCAAGAAGAGAGAGAAGAAATGGACGGTTTAGAGTGTATGACACGTTAGTTAGAAGAACTCAAAGTCTGCATGGGATAGCTCAGGGCTTAGCTTCGGCAAGACGGCGATCAGGTCAACATCGGGGTGGTGCATGTCACTGTGGGTTGATACGGCACTGACATGTGGGCTCTCGAGAATTACGTGCCCATTATTTTTGAGCTGGGAGAAATGGCCATGTGTTCAGCAGGCTCTGGTGATTTGGATTTGAACGGCGACTTTAATTATCGAAGATTTTTTTAGGTTACTGAGCTTTCAATAGACAAGACTTCGATGGCACTGACATGTGGGCTCTCGAGAATTACGTGCCCATTATTCTCTGGTAGGTGCATCTGGGATGGCACGAGGAAGCTTCGGTGACAAATAACGAGTCAGGATGGCACATGAATTTCACAGAGATTTCCTTTGAATTTCCTGGAAAAACGCAACAATCTGGATTGAGGACTAGATTGCGCACTCCGGAAGCGTGAATTTTTTTTTATTTTTTATATTTATTTTATTTTAAAATAAAAAATCAATACACTGTTTAAAAAAATTAAATAACTAACCGCCCGCCACCCAAAGGTTGGGCGGGAATAAATTCCGCTCATCCGTCGGACGGTTTTTATATATCTCGCCCGTTGGATGGACGGCTCCCATTGGTCAGGCGGGATTAACTGGCAAGATTTGAAATAATAAAAACAACCATCATCCCTTAGGGATGAAAAAGTTCTAAGGGCACACTGGTTAAAAGAGTTAAGCTAGGCACGGCTACTCGCCAACGGTATCGGGTTCGAGTTCCGTTCGGCTCCCCTTTTTCCAACGTCCCTTTAGGATGAGAAAGTCCAAATGGCACACTGTTAAAAGAGCTGAGCTAGGCACAGCCGCTCGCCCACGGTCACCGGTTCGAGCCTTGTCCAGCTTCCCTTTTTTTTGAAAAATAGATCCCGCCCGTTGATTAGGCGGGATTTAATCTCGCCTAACCAACAGACGGAATTCTCGCTAGCAGAGCAACCGCCATCCAACGGGCGAGATATATAAAAACTGTCCGACGGACGGGAGAGATTTATTTCCCGCCCGACCGTTGGTTGGCAAGCGGTTAGTTATTTAATTTTTTTTAAATAGATATTGATTTTTTTTATTTCGGAATAAAAATAAATATAAAAAATAAAAATTTCCGCGTCGCTGTCGCTTCCAGACCTCAAGGTCCAACCCCCACCAAAAGTTGCCCAAACACACACGATGAGGACGCAGCTGCGAGGGCGCGCGCGGGGTTCCTGCGGCTTGGCCCATGGACGATGCGTCCTATAAATATGGTCCGACTTCAGATGGTCGCCTTCCATGAATCGCGTGTGCGATCTATCTTCTTGGTCTCGCGGTGGACCGACAGGTTGGCTTGGCGAGGCCCAGCTTTAGCCCGTCTTAGTTAACTTAGTTTTGCTCCCTGAAGTGTCCTGAACTCTAAAACTCGGTTAACTTAGTTTTTGAATTATCAAAACTGGATATAAATGGTCCTTGATCGAGTCAACAGCAGTTTTAACCGGTCAAAGATGGTTTCATCAAAATGTTATATGTATTTTTATATAAAAATATTTCACAAAATCCAAATTAAACTATATATTTGAGTTTCTTATAATTACCTAATCTCATAGAATTTCTTCACATTATTTTTTTTGAACTTTATGTAATTGTTTAGAGTTTTGTGCTATTTTTATGACTACTAGAAAATTTTAAAAATTGGCACAATGTGCTACAGATATGGAAAAAAAAGTTTGCGAACTTGTAAAATAGATAGGAGCTCAAATATACAATTTATTTGGATTTCATGAAATATTCTATGTAAAAATAAATAAAACACTTTGGTTAAATCACCTTTGACCGGTAAAAAACACTGTTAACTCGGTAAGGGACCATTTGTGTCTTTTCTTGACAATTTAAGAGCTGAGTTAACCATGTTTAACTAGGGCTGGAACTTTAGCTCGTGGCTCGCGAGCAGCTCGGGCTCGGCTCGGAAAAAGCTCGGGCTCGGTCTCGGCTCGTTTACAAACAAGCACGAGCCGAACACATTTTTTAGCTCGTTCAAAAAACGAGCACGAGCCGAGCTAGGCTTGGCTCACTCGTGGCTCGTTCACATATTACACAGAGAGGTGAATAGCAATATCCCGACCCGAGCCCCCAATCCCCTATTCCCCTGTCCCCTCAGTCCCTCACCTCACCTCTTTGTCACGCGGCGCGGCCCTCAATCCCCCGTCCCCTTGGTCCCTCACCTCACGTCTTTCTCACGCGGTGATGGCGCGGCGACCTCGCCGGCGGCAATGCGGCTCCCACGCGACGACGGGCGGCATGGCAACAACGCGCCCTCGCCCTCGCCTCCCTTACGCTGGCGACGACGCGGTGGCTCATCACGCTGGCGGCAGACGACGACGGCGGCGGCGGCTCCTCCACGGTGACACAACAGTGGTGGTGGTGGCTCTCACGGCGGCGCATGGCGGCGGGCGGCTCCGACTCTCTGGCGGCATGGCATGGCGGCTCCCCACGGTGGCATGGCGCATGCGGTTTGTCCACGGTGGCGATGGCGATGTGCACCTAGATCTCCTTTCTAAGCTCTCTTTTTGATCGGGTCGGGGGTGGGCCGACGCCACCCCTCCATCTTAACCTCTGGCTGCCCCCAACCCTCCATCTCCACCTCCGACCAACACTCCATCTCCACCTGTGGCAGCCCCTGTCCTCTCCCTCTCCACCACCAGTCAGCACCGCCCCCTCCCTTTGGTCTTCTAGCCAACGAGCCACGAGTGCTCGCGAGCTGCTCGCGAGCTTTTGCGAGCCGAGCCGAGCAGGTTTTCTAGCTCGGCCATCCGAGCGAGCCGAGCCGAGCTAGCTCGCTCGCAAAACGAGCCTGAGCTCGAACATGCCCGGCTCGCTCAAGTTTGACTCGGTTCCACCCCTATGTTTAAGAGACCAAAATGTGTCAAGTGACATAGCTCAACTACTAATCTGGTTTTTTTTTTTCGCTTTGATGGATTGATGGCTGTATCCAGCGATCGATGCCGTCCTGGCTCTTTTTGTTTGGTACCGTGATGTTTCTTGTCGTCGCGAGAGTTAAAAGGAGGCAGCGTCCCGTCTCTCCTCTGCAGCATGACATGACAGACAGCGAGGTCCCACTCTCCAGCCACAGGTACGTGATATGCATCTTGCTGTCGTCACAACACCTTGCTAAACGGCACCTGCTGGGAGGGAACCATGTTCTTGAGCTATAATTTGGCACCATAGTAGATTGCAGATGGAAGAATGAACTAATGCGTCAACCAGATGCACCTAAACATAGACGTCAAAAAAAAGTTTGGGCCCCGTTTGCATGCCTTATGCAACCCTGTGGCCTGTGGGAAGCTTTTGAACTTTCTTTAGCTCGTAGATGTAAGGCAATCTTCACTAGTGTATGTGTTCTATTGTCTCAGCTCTATCGCCATTCATCTATAGTGTTAGGATACAACCCCATCACTATTCCTTCATCTATAGCATTGGGACACAACTCCATCACTATTTATTGCCCTATCACTAAATAATAACCTTATCACTATTCTCACTATATATATATTCACTATTCGATGTCCTGTTATTATTCACCTTCCTAACAATGTACCGCAAATTCAACTGCTATAATGTTGGGGCATCCCAAATAGGGCACAATGTTGGAGATGTCCTAAGGACAAAAGAAAATAAAGAATTTTCTAAGACGTAATTAAACTATTTTCTAAGATGCCCTAAGGAATTGCTTCCGACCTCTACATGCTAATATATACACAAACCAATGTCTTAATAAAGTTTGACTAAAAAAACAACATCAAGCAACATAAAGTCTGTTATCAAACAAGTCTGTTATCAAACAGCGCAAAGTACTTGATCCAGCAGTACAATGGTTTTTTTATTAGGATTGGCTAGAACCCAGACACCTGATTCTAACCAAAACCATTCAATTTACAAAATAATTTTTTTCAATAAGTACATATGAATTTCACTATCATACGAAACAAAAAAAAACCTAAGTAATTAACTGAAAAAAGGCATTTGTACAAAACAGCGAAATCCAGACACTTGGATCCAAAACCGACTAGAATCCAGCCGCATGGATTCTAACCAAAATCCAAGAACTTTTTGTAGGCATCACTATGCCAACAAAAATAATAGCCATTAACAAGGAAACGTGTACATGAATTAATTCATTGGCGTATTTTCTAAATTTTGCCAAGAACAAACACTCGGATACACCATCATACATCAAACTGATCGATCCATTATGGTAGTAAAAAAGGTTTAGTAAACCCTAAAAAATATTGAAAAACAAAAATAATTATTTTAGTGAAAACAAATAAAAGCTTAGTAAACCCTATAAAATATTAAAAAATGAAATAATTATTTTAGTGAAAATAAATACAAAATAATTTTTCACAATATGTACATAGGATTTTTATTATCATAAAGACATAAAAAAACAAAAGTAATTAACTGAAAAAATAGGCACATGGACAAAACAGCAAAATCCAGTTGTCTAGATTTTAGCAAAGTCATTCCTTATTCACTGGGATGTAAGACGGGTACATACATTTGAATTGTATATGTTGAGCACCAGGGTCAAGAGATCACCATTGGATCAAATATATATGGTTCAAATATACTCATTGTCTTCTCTACACAATTGGATCATTGCAAAATAAATGACCCATAATAGTTTGAACGTGCCATAAAAAAAACCTTGATCCAATGACCTAATCATCTACTATTTTTGAAGGGCTTGTGCGCTAGGGTTAAAGACGATGTAGCTAGGCAGAAGAGCTCGTCCGATGAATGGTCTAATTTAATAACCTACAGGCGATGTATTGTAGGTGGTGTTCCAGTGTGCTGCAAGATTCCGCCTACATTTCTGCTGGGGGACAAGGAGCACATTTCAGCATTCCAGATTCTCCAAATGCAGCTACACTTTGCCTTTTGCAGCTATATGTTTATAGTGTGTATAAAACAGGACAGATCGATTAAAGCTTGCTGCGCACAAGTGATGGATCCATTGGGTGGATAACGTTTTTAAAGCGCAAGAACATGGCACCAAGCGCGCGCATCTTTTGCGGAAAGCTAGCCGCAGCGAAGAACTGCGACGCTATAAGCTGCATGCTACAGCCAGCTGATGCCAAGATGCTACTGCAATCAATCGCTTTTGTGCTCTAGCGTCGACGACGAGACCAGTATGTGTCCAGTGTCCCAGCCTGTTCGTGGCAGCAGCAGCACTGACTACTGAACGCAACGCGACGGGAGCGCCTGCATGCCGGTCTGACGCAATCTGTATTTACGGCGGTGAATTGAAAGGGGTAATTAACGGCCTGAATGTCCAGTGAAAACGAGTGTGGAAATGTATGCTTGCTTGTGCTGTCGTGCAGTCGTGCTTGCTAGCTACGCATGTGAGTGTGTGATGTGAGACTCGCGGCAGTTTTCTGAGCGTCTAGCTAGCCAGCCGGTGGCCGCATATGGGCTGCGAGTAAGACAGCGGTGACCTACTGGCCGACGGGAACAGCACTCCATGGAGAGGAGTCCCCCATGCTGAGCTGCATGCAACAGGGAGTAGACTCAGGTA
This sequence comes from Olyra latifolia, assembly GCA_036346145.1. Classification (NCBI taxonomy): domain Eukaryota; kingdom Viridiplantae; phylum Streptophyta; class Magnoliopsida; order Poales; family Poaceae; genus Olyra; species Olyra latifolia. Next base: position 15,752,928 of record CM070530.1, read on the forward strand.
CACCGATGAGTCATGCCCTCTCGCTATCGATCCCAGTGATGGATCCACCACGGCACCACCAGCTCACCGGCCACCGCTGCACGCGCTAGCTTTCAGCGCTCTCCATCTTGTCCATCTCCGGGAACACGACAGCGATGTCCATCAGGCGACGACAAGCCCCACGTACACATGCGGGCGGACGGGCTCTTGTTTTGGCTACGGAAAACGACTCGTCCCGTTGCGCGTACAAATGCACGCGGCACGTTCCCCGGCGGCTGCTCGCGTCCCGGGGATCGGATCACCAGTACAGGTACTTGGTCGGTTTCCTCAGCCTGTTTCGCGGCCGGCGGCCGGTCGGCCGGTCGGAGGGTGCGCGCGCAATGCAGCCTGCAGGCGACGGCCGGCTAGCTAGCTATCGATCGATCGATCTCCTCCGTGTCTGCATGTATGCATGCACGCACGCGCATCGGCCGGCCGGCGACTGCGCAGCTCGTAGCCATTTGAGCAGTGGCCGCATCACAGTATGAGCCAGGGCACGTATGTAGGCTCCACCTGCCTGCGCTAGCTGCTGCGCAGGGCATAAGGCATCTCCATTTATCGTCCTCCAGCGCGGCGTCGTACGGCGGAGCGCAGCGCCGGCGGGGCCAGCGAGCGAGCGAGCACGCCACGCCGTGCCAACGATCACATCAGCCGCGCCTTTCGGAGGCACCGTATTGATGCCGATCGGGGGGGTTACGCACGTACGTACGCGCGCGCAGACACCCGCATTTATGGTCTCATGTGCTTCTCATGTTCCGATCTGGGGAGGCTACAGTCCGGCTGGCCGAGATCATCAAGTGCCCCGCCTGCCGCTGCCGCTGCCGGGGCCGGGCACGGCGGCCGCCGGACGGACGGACGGAGCTCGCGCGCGCGCGGCCTGAGCCGCCTCTCGTGCATGGCGGCCCTGCCGCCCAGCCGGGCCGGCGATCGCCATCGCCATGATTCCGCCGTATGCCAGCGGCAGGAGGAGCAGCGATCGCTGTCGATCGAGATCGCAGGAGAGGTTCGGAGATGAACCGGAGGGGTGTCCTTGATTGCCTCGATCTGTTGCTCTCCCCGAATCTGAGGAGAAGAGTCAACCTGTTCGCATGCATGCCCCTGCATGGATATTTGTGACCGTTGTTGTTTCCCCCCGTCTGGACTCTGGATAGAGCTTCCTCATCTCTATATATGGTTTGTTTGGAATACAAGAGTTTTGTGGAAAGGATCCGTGTTTCAAATAGACTCTAAAGGTTGTTCTTGTTTCTGTTAAGAAAGCATGCATGTATTAAGAGGATTTCTAATAATAGAGTTAACCACTAGCTATAAAAATGTTCATTTCATCTAGAGAGAGCAAATAGACAACCCCTCAAATGAACTGGCTATAGCATCCTCTCTAAAATTAATATGTGCTCAATATACTAGTATGTACACATCTTGGAATACGTTATAAATTGATTCTTAGTTAATAGCTTTTTAGATAATGAAATAAAATCCCAGCCTCTACCTGCAATACTCTTAGTTAATAGCTGCCTCTTATCTCCCTCCTCCCCTTCTCTTCTCCAAATAGACAAAAGTTGAGTTGGATTTTCTTATAGCTAGTGGAGGATTTCTTATATGATTTCCTCACAAAAGATTTTTTTTTTGAGGTATTTCAGTTTGTATGATCACATCCAAATTGATGTAGCTCTCATGCTTGCTATAGTTAAATCATTCGCTAAAAGAATTCCCGGTATTTCCTAATGGAATATTGATCTATTATGAGTTCACTCAAGTGGCCCATGTATATGCATGTCTGAGGTGTAATTAGTTCGTTCCCATCTTGAGTATAAATTGAAGAAAAGTTATCCGCTAGCTAGCTTCAAGCTAACCTTTTTTGTGTAAATTAAACTAAGGAGTTATCCATGTAATCGGACTTTGAGATCTAGATGTTCTCCAAATTGAATGTACAAATTGAATTTTACATGGCCATTTTGTGAATACCAATATTAGAAGCTCAATTCGTTAGCTAGAGCTCTCACATGCAGGCGCAACTCGTTGTCCCTAACAGTAGCTCTATGTATGACAAGATCACTGAAGCTAGGTGCGTATATAGATCGATTCCGTGACCGTCAACATATGATATGTGCGTTCTTTCTCCAGCAAAGCCAGCTAATTGTTTGATGCTTTATTGACACTCATCTATGAATTAAATTGCCAAAACAAATTAAGTAAAAACACCATGCACCATGATATATACCATGGACCAATCCATTCTCTGATCTGACCATTCCTCGAATCAAACATGCGATACATGCCCGTAAATCTTCAACAGTTACCAAGTACTTAAACTCGATATGGAGAGTTGCATGAACCGTACTGGATGTCTGGTAGTGCACAACCTGAGTCATTCATTGTCGTTTTAATTGTTTGGAGCAACTCATACTGGGCCAACATATTCCTGGTCACCTACTGAAAAGGATATTTCTCAAGTGGCCATACATAGGGGATAGGAGAGTGAATCACTCTCACCTCATAGACGACAGTTACGTTAAATCGGTACAAGGTTTGTATACGAGTTTGTACGAAGGAAAAACAGACACTCAATTAGCAGAAATCATTCTACATTTTATGCACAAGCCAGAACTGTATTTTTATCAATTCATCACAGAAAGGAAAAAGAACTGTAACTCCATGATCGCTATCTCCTTCTTCGCCAATAATGGATGGAAAAATTTGCTCCGGATCGGAGTATTTTAAGCTCTGTTTGGGTTTCCTATTTCTGGACTTGTAGTTGCTAGTCTTGTTTGGTAATTTGACGCGTTTATGTATTTGACTATATACATCTTAGGTTGTAGAGGTCGAATTTTTTTTCCCATTATTAAAAAAGCATTAGCATGGAAAAGGTATGGGTGGCACTTATCTTATATGAAGGATCCAATTTTTTTAGCAAAAATGTACTTCGTTTATAGTAATTTACTGTGGTAAATGAAGCATTACATATTGAATGAGTTGCAACAATCTATTGATGCAATTAATTGTTAGCTTGTTACAACTAAATTGTACTCCCTCCTTTGGAAAAGAAAAATATATTTTGAATCATCTTGTGTATAATACATGCATGCTATCTTAATGAAATGTTTCCTCATATATCCCTATTTATTTTTTCAACTATCTATATTTATTCATTAGCACACACAAAATATTCTCTCTTATCTTTCTAAGACAATTATATAGGGCGTTTAAGTCATTTTCCCTCGTCCCTTTTCTCAAATTCATTACCACCTTAATCCTTATACCAAATCAAAATGCGTCATATTTATCGATGGAGGGATCGAGTAGCAACTAGCAGCACGATATTTCTATAAGAATTAAATGATATCATATTTAACGATCATGCAATCTAATTACATTGCATTTAAGCAAGCGGATAGGTAGAGTATCACCTGTGATAAGCAGTACAGTTACCCACACAAAAGGCCAAAGCGCAAAAGGAGTGGCCGACTCATTGGAAAGAATTGTACTGCCACACTAGACCCATATATATCCTATACAAATTCCTTCGAAAATGGAACCGATAATGTGAAATTGATAGGCTCAGAACATCCCTTCAAGCACTCACCAATCTTGATCAAGAACACGCAAACGCACTCCATCCAACGATCCAATCGAAGCAAGGACAAAAGAAATTCGCAGAAACGGCTCAATTATTCCGGTAGGAATCAGTAACAATACTTCCAATAACATGTATTACAAGCAAGTCCTAGTGCAATTAATGTTCTTTTTTTTGTAGAAGATCCTAATTAATGCAATGTTGCATACTTACTGCCACGGATTTGCAGCATATACACTTGGCGCCAACAAATTAAGCTGTACACTTTGCTGTCGCAGCAAAGGATGTGCAGGCTCATAAGCATCACAAGTACTCACTGTCGACCCGGCCTTGTATAGTACTCCCTCCGTCCTTAAAAACATGTCATTCTACGATTCAAAATTTGTCCCTAAAAACATGTCACTTTAGGGCAATAATTGCTAGATTCTCCTCTCACCCCTATAAAGTATCTATATATTCTCCTCTCACCACTATAAAGTACCTATATATTCTCCTCCCAACACTATAAAGTACTCTAGATTCCTATCTATATATACTCTCCTTAATCTACTCAAAATTTTTCAAAACGACATGTTTTTAGGGACGGAGAGAGTATAGTAGTATGCTCACACAGTGGCGCTGTAGTAGCTAGTGTGTGCGCGTATACAGTGTACGATCATCGCTTATTCCATCTCCCCCAGCAAAGCACCCATTTATGGCGACTCACCAGCAGGGGGGGAGAGAAGCTTGGCAACTGAAGCCTGAATGGGAGCTGCACTGCTGCATGCATCACGCCCTGCCTCCCAACAACTAATTACCAGCCTTAAAGTTGCAGTACAGACAAGCGAGTCCATGTGGAATCCAATCAGGGAGAGAGGAGGCCAGAGGTGAGCAACCATGGCCTGGCCCCCATCTCTCTCTCTCTCTCATCGGGTCATGGCGTCTGAGACTCTGGGTGCAAGCAATGGCCTGGGGTAAAATGGTTAAAACGTGTGCCACTGGTGGCGAATTGGCAGTGACACACACATACAAATGTGAAAACCTTTTTCGTTGTGGCATTCTTTTAGCTTGCCCAGTGATAGGTAGTGGTAGTGGTAGTAGATAGATGGAGTAGATTGATGTAACGCTGCACGGCTCTAGCTGCTGCTGCGCTAGGAAAGCTGCGGCTGCTGCCTGCTCCTGCTGCTGCAGCGGCAGGGAGAAAGAGACCAGGCCAATGCATCACATCACATGGATACGGCAGGGGAGAACACTGGCGCAGAGGCCGGGTTTTTTTTAAAGGCTCAAAGCGAGCATTAAATCCAGCCCTTTCTGTTGTGTTTTTGTAAAGGTCGGAGAGCCGGCCGGCAGGCGGCAGCTCTTTCTTCCTCGGCTCCAAGCCATGAATTTTTAAAAGAACAGTGCAGATGTGATAGTAAAATAAGGAGGCTGAACTGCTGGAGTTGGATGCATGGCAGAATGGGCGACAGACAGAGAGGAGAACTTCAGGGAAAGATCTGTGACAGGCACAGTCTGTTCCAAGCAGTGTTACACTTATCGTTTCGCATGCAAAAATCGACCCGGCGATTTTCGATTTACCGCGACAAATCACGATTTATCGAGCAAAATTTGAGATTTGAAATTTGAATCTCAAATTGCTTGGTAAATCGGCAAATCGATCGATACCTCGGCAAATCGAACGTAAATCGCGGCAAATCGAGCCGGCAAATCGCGGCAAATCGTTCAATCGGCAAATCGACGGAATTTTTCGGCAAATCGAAGGAATTTGTGGGCAAATCGGTTGGTTTACCGACAAACCAAATGGGGGGTGTGATAAAATGGTAAAAAAAAATATGGTGAGAAAAATGGTAAAAATTAATTTAAAAATATGAAAATGGTTAGGGAATGAGTTTTTGTAATTATGTAACATTTAAGCAACATTTAAAATTATTAGAAAAATCGAGTTGAAACTTTGTTTGGTGCGGAAAAATGGTAAAAATTGATTTAAAATTATGTAAATGGTAGGCATGACTTTTGGTTATTATTTAACATTTAAACAACATTGAAAATTATGTAAAATGTTAGGAAAACCTGCTGTCTTTTTTTCCAAAACCTTTTGCAGGTGCTATGCTAATTCACTGAGAGTAACAAGTAAAAAAGTGAGAAAGCAAGAAACTCTGGCATCGCTCAGCAAGTGATTAGCAACTGATTAGCAAACGGCTCACTAGGTCGACCCGTATTTGACTTGCAGACAGAGCTGAATACGTCGACCCATCACGGGCTGCCGTTTTAAAGCCGTCGTATTGATTTCATGCAGATGCAGCCGTATTCAGGTACGTGCACGGTGCAGGTACGTGTATGACGACCGTACAAAGTACTCGCAAATCACTAGCATAAATACGAAGAGGAGCACTCGTGTGCGCACCGACCGCCTCGAATTGCCACTCGCGAGCTTCGACTTGCCACCCACCATCGCCGACTTGCCGCCCGCCGTAGCCTACTTGCCACTGCGAGATCTGAGCAAAGAGCAAGGAGTCAAGGACAGTGGAGTAGCTAGTGGAGTAGCTAGCCAAGGAGGGGACCCGAGGAGAGGAAAGGCAACGGCAATGAATCACGGGACAACAGAGTATGCAATAATGAATCATCTATATATAACTATATGAACAGTACATTTTCCAATTTTTCACGATTTCAATTCAAATTTCCTCATGATTTCGATGTTGTTTTTGATTTTTTTTTTTCACCATTACCTTCATACAGGCTTATAGATTTTTTGAGATTTTTTAGAGATTTTTTCAATTTTTAAATTTAAATTAAATTTTTGATTTAAATGTCGATTTGCCGTTGCCGAGTCGGCTCGATACGTCGATTTGCCGCGGCAAATGGAACCTTGGTTCCAAGTCACAGTGAAGGAAGAGAGATGGGAAGGTGAAAGATAAGCTCACACCGCTCACTCCTCTCGCCCCCATCATCGTCGTCATCATCATCATCGTCCAACACCCAGTTATATATGATCAGTTTCAGAACAACATCTAGTAGCAGCACATCATGCAGTGAGTGCTCCTGAACCAACAGGAGAGTACTTAACCGGAGCATCCATGCATCACCAACAAGAACAAAGTAAGAAGAAAATGAAGAAAGGAAGCAAGCAGACCTCGACCTACATCGACTACACCTACTGCAATGCAATGCAGCGAAGAGCCTGGCTACACAGCCAGGGAAGGGTGCTGCATAATTGCATTCTCACAAAGCCTAATTCCAAAGAAGATCCGAGTGATCGAATTCTTGGAAGCAAAAACCAATGACAAGAAACAGCAGAAGAGATGGGAAAACTAGCCAGCCAACCAACCAACCAAGAGTAGTGCTAGCTCCAGAAATTCGCTCGTCCCGGTTGCAATCCGCGGCTCCAATCCTGGAGCAGCAGGAAATCGAGTATCTGACAAGAGGTTCGAAATCGCGTCAGGAAATTGAGTTCAAGAAAGGAACAGCGATGCAGAATTGGGAAATGAAGTAGAAATTCTCACAGTGATGCGAGTGGGGGAGCTGATGGCTGATGTTACTGGTACATGGTGAGGTGGTGCTGCTCATGGAGGTTGGTGGTGAAGTCATCTGTGCTCTACTGCTGCTGTCAGTGGTGGGAAGCCGAGGAGACAGACGGCGGCGGCTTGTCGCCATTGCCGCTGCCGCCGTTGTGCTCCTCGCCCTGTATCCTCGCGGGGATGCGGAACCCGGAGAAGCTGATGCCAGGGGCGAACCCGATGGCGGACACCGCGGCGGGGCTCAGGCCCGCTTGGTGGTGCTGCATCGGGTTGTCGGCTTCGACGGTCTCCGGCCATCCTCGGTCGGAGGGCTGGTTACTGGACTGAAGGGGTCCCCTCTGGAAGAAGAACTGGCCCTGGCCACCGAGCGCCGCCTGCATATGCGCCGCCTGCTGCGACACGTTGAAGAGGTAGCCGCCAGTGCTCCCGCTGCCACCGCCGCCGGGATCGGGCACGTTCCACGGCACCATGCGCTGGTTCTGCGCCTGCTCAGCCCACATGGCGCCGCCGCCGAATGAGTAATTGGCGGCGCCGGGGAAGAGCGCCTGTTGTGCGGTGCCACTGCCGCCGTGGCCGTGCGACCGTTGCTGCTGCTGGTGGTGGTGAAATATGGGGTCATGTAAAGGCTGCAGCGATAGCCGGAGCTCTTGGCTCTGGCTGCCGGTGCGCGACAAGAGGTCCGGCGTGTAGCTCTGGAAACCCATGGCAGACGACTGCGCTGCCGCGGTGGACGACGCCTCCTCTCCGCCTGCGGTGCCGCCCATAGGGAAGAACGACTTGATCGTGTCTGCGATGGCGTCCGAGTCGAGCGACGGCGGGAGGAAGCTGGTGCCGCCGCCGCCGCCGCCGGTGGCCCCGCCAGCACCGGCGCTGGCGAATTCGAACGCCGCATGCGCGACGGTGATAGCCTGCGCCTGATCATCAGAGTTTTCCGCGGAGTCCGGGTGGGTCGAGGAGGACGGCGGCGCGGCGGCATTGCTGGCCGTGGGGGCGGCGGCCGTCGGCTGCCACGCGGGCAGCACGTCGAGCTTGTCGATGGCGTCCTTGGCGTTCTTGATGAGCCAATCCACGGCCTTGCTTGGCCGGTCGTATCCCAGGCGGTCCTGCACGTCGTAGAACTGGATGGCCGTGTGGGCCGACAGCCGCACGCGCCGGTCGCGCGGCCCGCGCGCCGTGCAGACCTTGCTGTGCCGGTCCTTGCGCCCTGTCGACCTCACAATGTGGCCTCCCTGCACGGCCACGATCTCCCCGCCTCCGCCGCCCCTCACCCGCGAGTGCGAAGCGGGAGTCGCCGCCACGATCTCTCCGCCGGCACCTCCCCGCGCCCGCGTGTGGGACGCCGCAGCCTGCTGCGGCTGCGCCGCCTGTGCCGTGAACTGGTGCAGGTGGTGGTGCCCAACGCCCCCGAAGGACAGGAGCTGCGGCTGGAACCCGTGGTGATGGGACTGGCCGGCGTCGCCCATGGGCGCGAGAAGGGCATACTCGGCGGACGAGCCCGGCTGCCTCACTGACGCCGCCTGCAGGTGCTGCAGCTGGAAAACGGGGACCGGAGGCGGTTCTTGGTCCTGCACGTCTTGCTGGAGCTGCAGCAGCCGGTGGTGGTGGTGGTGGTGCTCATCTGCTTCCTGCTGCCCGCCGCCGCCGCCTCCTCCTCCTCCTACGCCGTCGCCTCCGTGCGGAACCCGGTGGTGGTGCCTCGGATCCAGATCCCCCGCCTGCTTCGCCGCCGCTACTGCTGCTGCGTCTGCTCCAATGCGCGTCCATCCACCTCGCCGGATCCCATAACTGAGACAACAAGAAACACAAAAACTATCAAAAGATTCGAGGAGGCGGATGCATGCATGCGGGGGAGAAGTGGTGGCCAGGGGCTGACCCAGGAGAGGAGTGGGGGACTAAACTAGAAGCAATCTGATGGACTGGACATCACATTTTAGCAGGGGGGACGGCGGGGGAGGCAAAGCTCTCGCCCCTCTCTCTCTCTCTTCTTCGCTATGGGAGCTTGGAGAGAGAGCAGGAGGCAGAAGGGAGGCAGGAAGACAGGATGATAAGAGTAGGATTTGGGCTTTAGTGAGGAGAGAGAGTCCTGTTTCAGTGCTGTTGCCACACTCCTGTGAATGTGTGTGTACGAGAGAGAGAGGGGCTTGCTTGGGGAGTTTCAGCTGAGTGAGAGCTGCTGGCTGGAGCACCCCTGAAGGCCTGAAGCCAATTTGGGAGGGGCTGCACGGCTGATTTGTTTTGGCATTTGGCAGATTGAAGACAAGATCTTGGCTGTGAGATGGATATTTATGTTCTTTGTATGGTTGCTATAAGTTGGCACTGTAATTTTTAGAGTTCTTGGAATTCATGCCCAGACTGTACCGACAAACAAAATGGCAACTGGAATTTTTGAAAGGCAAGATATACATTTGTGGCTATGTTCTCTTCTTTTTTCTCTTTTTGAAAAGTTATGAGTTACAACATAGCATGCATGAAATGCTTTTGTTCTTAGACCATCTCCAGGAGCTTCGCTGCTCATCATGGGATGGTGAGTCTAGGAAGATAGCTAGCAAAACTAGTGTTTAAAAAATATAGGAAAGAGAAGAGGCATTGAAGAGGGTGGGTACAAATAAACAATAAAATATACGAAAAGAGAAGATGCATTGAAGAGGGTGACTATAAATAAACTATATAAAATAGGAAAAGAAGATAAAGAATAAATAAAATATATAAAAGAGAAGATAGAAAATGACATTTTAGCGAGGTGGCCGGAAAGGATGAGCCAAAACTTTTTAGAGAGCTAGCTACGTGGGGTTTCAGTGGAAAAAAATAGAGAGCCTACTGGAGATGATCTTATACATTGATGGTGTGCCTTTTTTGTATCCCCCACCATGCTAGAAGTGTTGTTGGGAAAATTTGCCAACCTCTTTGTAGTTCAAACAACAAGACATGTCCCATGCATTTACGCGGATAGATTTATGTCAAAAATTCAAAACCCTTTCATAGATATTTGCTCGGAAGGATAATTCTTTCTAATGTGTAGCCATATCGACCATGGTAAGAACTAATATAATCTAAGTTTAATTTACAAGATATATTAATAACTCCAATCTCGTTAGATGCACCATTATGTATGACACTACCATTGTACTTATTTCGATATCTACCTTCTCGTTAATCTTCACATCACCTTTGTTGGTGATGACGCTAACTCATCGTGCCATCCACAACTCTAGCGCTTAGTTTTTCTCTTTTAGTTCACAATTTCACATACATGGTGACTCCACACTTCTATTTTAAAAATATAATAAATAGACACAAAAATATATATATATACACACACACACTATTTAGGAGCTATAGCTATTCAGCATCTCTGGTCAGTTTGGGACGACCTGGTTGAGCCAAACCATGTTCTCCACAAAAGCCGGCAGCAATTAATTACCCATTAATTAGCAACAATTAATCCTGCCTTCTCCAAATTAAGGATCCTATTTAACCACCTATTTTCTCTCTATGTTATTTCCTAGATCCAATCGGCCGTGAATGGTCGTCAGTGCCACTAGATCCAACCGGTAGCGATGCAACTTCAACGACCATCCTCGTGCAGCGGCGCCCTGATGACCTTTTCGACCCTCCAAGCGCGGCTGCGTTCGGTGACCTCGTCCTCCTCTCCACGCGTGGTGGCGTCCTGGCGACCTCATTGTCCCTTCCAAGTGCGGCGGCACCCCGGCGACCTTGTCCACCTTCCATGCGTGGCGGCGCCCTAACGATCTCGTCCTTCCCTCCACGTGCCACGGCATCCCAATGACCTTGTCCACCCTCCACATGCGGTGTCACCCCAGTGGCCTCGTCCTCCATCTATGTGTGACAACACGCCGGTGACCTCATAGACCCTCCATGCACCGGGGTGTCCGGGTGACCTCGTTATCCCTCTAAGCGTGGCGACGCCCTGGCAACCTTGTCAACCCTCCACGTGCAGCGGCGTCCTGGCGACATCGTCCTACCCTCCACCCGCGGTGGTGCCCTGGTGACCTCATCCACCCCTCCCCTCCCCCCTCTCCCCCCCACACGCACAGCCCCGCCTTCTTCCTGATCGGAGATCCCACCAGATCTCTAGCGATTATCCTAGTTTACTATACATTATTGACAAGTTACATGCAATATCATTCAGTAAAGTTGTAACCGATAGCCATTTTTCTCTTTTTGATGTGCACAATTTTTCGATTGTTACTGGTCAGGAACTAATTATAACTATCGGTAATAACAATTTTCATTATATATATATTTTCTCCTATTTTACTAGACATTACAACCACTTAAAAACAATTATCTTTACATTGATCTGATTTGTAATGGATAGTAACGAGCAGTAAACTCGGTGAAACTGCTGCCATGAAAAATAAAAAAAATTTATATGACGAGTTTGATATTGTTTTGTATGTAAAAATATCAGAATCACAAAGGTGAAAATCGTTCGTCGATCGGATCTTTGAATCAAAATTTACAACAATTAAGGGACAAAATTATGTTTGAATGGAGTAGTTAATGCATTCCATGTTTTTACGGATTTGACCTCTGTAAGAGGTGGTTTGCATGCAAAGGACTTTATTTCATTAGTAATCGATAGAAATTTTGTTTCCATAACAAATACAGACTAGTTCGGTCCCGAAACCGACCGGGACGCCAAATAGCTGCTCCTGAATAATGCATTCATGGATATATATATATATATATATATATATATATATATATACATTTTATATTAAAATTCTGTTATTTATAGACTCCAATTTTCTATCAATTTCTATTTTAATTTTAAATTTTTATTTAGTTGATATGGAATCTTTTCTAGTGTTGTAGTTAATCTGTTCTTTTTCATGCCTTGTAGTTGATATAGACTCCTTTTCTATTAACTTTTTGTTAGAAATTTTAGTTTTTTTATTGTTGTTGATGTGGACTCTTTTTTTAGTTTTATAGTTAATATGAACTCTTTTTCCTATTATTTTCATTCTATTTTTAAAAACAATTTTGTTGTTGTAGTTGACGTGGACTTTTTTCTATTATCTTTTATTCTATCTTTTTGTCATATTTTACTTTAGTTGATATGAACTCTTTCATTTAATCAAAGTCGTTACAATCTAGCACTACTGTAATCTATGATGTACCTTTATTTTTCTGATTTATGTGGTAATTTCTTTGATTAACGTGTTGGCTCCATTGGCAAAATAATATTAATACATTTTATATTATTTTCAATTACAAATTTTAGTTTTTTTGTTATTGTTGATATAGACTCTTGTTCTAGTTTTGTAGCTGTTATGGACTAATTTTTAGTTGTTTTTATTTCAACTTTTTTGTTATTTTATTTTTTGTTGTAGTTGATATGGATTCTTTTTCTAGTTTTGTAGTTGACATGGACTCTTTTTTTGTTTTAAATTTTTTATGTAGTTGATATTTACTATATTTTAATCAAGTCGTCATAATTTGGACCTACTGTAATCGATGGTATATATCTTTTCTTTTTTCCTATGATTTACATGAGAATTTCTCAAATTAACGTGATGGCTCTGTTAGCTCTTCTTTTAATTAATTACGTAATAAAAAGATACCAAAAACGTAAGTATGTACCCTAGAGCTTAGTTTAGAGCAATTTTGCGTTAATACAAGGGCTTACTCTTTTGTGAAAGGGAACAAGCTTGAGTTCTTCCCCGGGGTAGGATTCACTTTCTGCGTCATCGGTCTCATTGTCGGTGGTACAGGAGGTTTTTCTTGGGTGGCTAACCCGAGGGTAGCTGCACCAACTTGGGTTTCCTTTGCCGCTCCAAAACACTCTGTCGAACCTCCTTCAATGGTCTAGATGTGTCTTGATATCCGTTGAGACGCTACCTATTGCGGCACTTCACTCAACAAAGTTCGGCGGGAGGATTAGATATCGTCATTGTTGGCTTGTTTTTCTCGCTGGTGAGGCGATGGAGGGAGAATTTGAACCCTGTACCCTAGGATGGCAACTCTCTAAATATTTAAGGAATTTTCCTTCTGAAAAAATAAGGCTGCCTGGCTAGCCAGTGGTAGTATATTTTGGATTATCTAATTCTTTGTTTAGACGGTTATCCATATAATTATAGTACACATGTAGTATAAATTTATTTCAAGTAATTGAAACTGTTAGATCAAAGTAATTGATAGTCCATAATTATCTTAGCGTACCATAAAAGGCTCTAATTATACGTATGAAATTTACAGAATATGAATCGCTTTTTATATGATTCGGGAACGATTGACTCGATCGATCGAGCCATGTAATTAACGCACCGGTGATGAAATGCGCACGGGCGCCGCCGCAACTAATCGCGCGGCGGCTGCGTTCTCCGCCGATTTCCAACCAGCTAGCCGGGGCGTGTCCGACAACCGCAAGCGCATGCACGCGGCATATAAGGTTGCATTGCACGCGACGGCGTGTGGCACCAAGCCCCGTTTCATTCCCCATCGCTGTGGGGGGAGATCTGGCTGGATCCGTGGCCTATCTACTCTCTCATCTCTCTCTTGCTCTCTGAATGCAGTACTGAGGCTGTTTGGTTGCCTTCTCTCACGAGCCTGGTCCGTTCGACTCAATCAGACTGATGGGATACGGGATGCACATATGCAGAGATGGTGTTTGGTTGAGTGTTTAGTAGGTAGGTATTTTGAAATTTATATAGCAAGTGTGGTCTAGTTTTGTTCGAAAAAATGTTAGAAACCCATATTTGAAATCGGTTTGGTAATCAGAGATGCTAATCAAAAGATATAAACAAAAAAGAAAAAAACTTGCCTAAAACACGAGGTTGGCATGCATGGTTTGCTATTATGACTGACAGTTGCCCCTTACGCAGAACACGAGGCTACCCTTCGTTGCATCTAGAGATATGTCCATTTTATCCGTATCTCCGGAGCCAGGCTGTATTGAGAGTCTTGCATCTAGAGAGCCAGACTAAAAACTAGATGTAGGCAACCAAAATAAGAAAAAAACAAGATTCTGTATTTGTAAATGCAAATCTCTGTGCATGCAGGAAACCAAACAGCCCCACTGTAGAGCAGTGCTGCGTTTGTGGACAGTGGGATTCGTACAACATTTGGCTTCCTCCGGGGTGCCTTTAATTGCTTTGCCAAAAGAGACATGGGCTTTTATCCCACACATGGCGATGCACTACTGCGAGAGACGACGCACACGCACACACCACACCACGACACCAGTCACACGCGCCTAGGAGCAAGCCGCGGCTGCCCCTCCAACGTCTGGCTAAACAAAAACGCTTAAAAATTGCATGCTAATAAGCAGTGGAGCACACACTTGCTGCCTCTCCAGGCAGACATGGACATTCCAGTAGAGAACAATCAGGCCTGCATTAAGACTCATCGCAGCTAGCTTGCCTTCCCGCATGAGATTTATCATGGGAGCGGACCAAAGATCTCACTAAGTTCGGCCTAAAATGTAATGCACTAAACTTACGCGGAAATGCCAAAAAATAGCTACGCCAAGCAATAATAAAAAGGTACAACATAAATGCACAATCAATACGAGAATCTAACTGTATAATTCATTATAGGACAAAACATGAAAAAAAAATCTAGAAAACACAACATAGTATGTATTGGAGAGTGCATTTTCTAATTCTAGATAACGAATATTAGGTTTATCATAACCTATGTTTTACTCATAAAAAATAGGACATAAATCACAACATATGCCATTTATAGTTTTGTACTGAGTTTTTGTTAGGCACTTGAGCTTATACATGGAGGAGTACCGCTGTTAGGAGCACCAGGACCTAGGTTATAGCCCACCCAGCCCTGGGCTGGATGCGCCCCTGGGAGCTGCTGCCCTGCTTCTGCTCACTCCTCTCTTTGAATTTTTTTACAAGGTCCGTATCTTTCTTAAATTTTCACTGCATAAACTAGTCTGCATCCAGTGCATCCACACGTGCTTTTAATTTTAATTAATAAATAAGTCCATATTATATCCTGAACTATTAGAAAAGTGCGTTATCCACACCCTTAACTAAACAATTGGTATTTAACACCACCATTTATGAAAACCAGTTTACTTAGCTTGGTTATACACTTGGTGGTTGTTTTGCTTAGGTGACATCCATTTTTGTCCACGGTCTACTTAAGTTAGTGATTTTTCATATTGAAAGGGTAAGAAACAACAGTAAAAAAACTCAAAAATTTTATACGGGTATTCTTTACAGTTTATTAACTTATGTCTTATCTACTTAATTATTTGCTCATCTCTTAAAGTGAGCTTCCTAAGGTGGTCTCGAAAGTCAGATCCAATTCGTTTGACTTAATTTTTAGAGATTTAAGACACGCCTTTGAGATAAAAAAAAAGAGACTAAAAAACAAGGGAAATTTTGCTCTAGAACACTCTAAATTTCATGTTATTTGCTATAAGGCACTGCTGAGTCAATAACATGTGGTCTCAGGGCCCACATGTCATTGAAAAATATTATATTTATTAGGAAAATTGGCTACATACTAATAAGAAAGTGGTGGTTATGCCATGTACCCCTGATTAGTCCCTTTACAACCAAAAATATTATTTAATTGACCAGAGTGACAACTAGCTAATTCCTCAATTTCACAGTGGCATATTAACAAAGTGTTGATTTGTAAGGGGAACATGACATAACCATCATTTTCTCCGTGGTATTATGTAGTCAATTGTCCCTATGTATTACCGTCTAGAATCTGTCTGTTGTATACAGCCATCGTTTATTTCATCTACTACAATCCGTAATTAACTGCCATGAAATTAAGAACATATCAGAAGACTCCTTTTTTTTTCGACGGTAAGAATATTACTAGTTGATAGCTCCTCTAGGATTACTAATCCCAAGTTCCCAACTTAATTTACTCATTCATGACTTCCAATGTACTTACACACAGTCATTTTATAACTTATTAATTATAGTTATCCTTTACAGAGTAACATATGGTTGAATTCTCTAGCCATGATTTTTTCGCTCATCATAGTCGGTACACCGTATGAGCTGAGCTCGATCATCTCTCACTACAACAAAACATGTCATATATACATGTATATCTGTACCGGTTCAGTTAGAACTAGCACAAATAAAGTTATTAGTGCCTATTCTTCAGTGGATACGCGACAAAAGATTTTATGTGCTGGTGTAAATTATCAACCAACATAGGTTATAGACCATATTGTGTTTGTTCGTATAACAATCCAGAACATATAATCTGTATATATATGGTGGTTGGAAATTAGAACAGGGACAAATAAAGTTTTCTCGCTTGTCAACTGAAGAGGCGCATCGCTTCGTAGTCATATGTGCTGGTTAGTAATTACAACCGATAGACATAACGTTTCGTCTCCCGAGGCATTTCGCGGGCTTTTTTTCCGTACACATCTATATAATCTAACCATCGATAGACCCCCCTCATTCTGATCAATTGATCTCTCCGTCACTTCCCACTCCTTAATCTCCGCCTCTTTCCACTCTGCCATGGCCCAATCCCCTTTCTCTCCCTTGTCGCTGTTGCCCTCTTCACCTGCCTCGCTGCCAGCCCTTCGCACAGACCGCCTCACACTCGTAGCCAACCTATCCATCCGCCTTGCCCCGCAACCCTCTCCACCCGCCTCACCATGGTCACCATGGCCTGCCGATGATTCGGTGCCCTGCGGAATCGGCGCCCAACTGACAATGGGCCACATCGCCATCAGATCCGTCTTCAGATACTTTGGTGTGCGGCCCCACTGGTGAGGTGTTAGATGAGGAAGAGGCGCTGAAGGACAACGATGATGACGAAGAGCTAGCTCTGACCGTCATGTCTGAGGAGGAGTCGGAGGAGGTGGTTGTCTGATGAGCCCAAGGGTCCGACGATGGGACACCTTCCCCGATCCTCCAGACTGCCCCACCCCGCCGGGCAAGTACAACGACTACTCCTCCAACTACCCCGAGGCATTGGGCGGTGATGACAACTACGACGACGATGACCAGTGGATATAGATAGCTAGGGTAGTGTATGTAGTTTAGGCTCAGCTAGCTAGTATTTAGCTGCTAGGTGCTAGCTATGCTAGTTATTTTTAAAAATATTTAAAAATATATTTGTGCCGGTTCTAGTCATAAACCGATACAAAGAATGGGTCATCTATGTCAGTACATATATGACCGGTCGTATCAGTGTTTTTTGTTTTGTGCCGATTAAAAAATCGGCACTGATGACCATTTAGAACCGGCAGTGATGACGTGTTCTATAACAGTGTCTCAACAGAGTTCACAATTTCATCGAATTTCACTCTTACCGTTGGGATGCAGCTTGCAAAACAACTCGTTAAAACAGAGTTGAATTCAAAATTTTAAATTTAAATAAAATATAAAATCCTAAAAACATTAATGTGTTTTGGACGTTTGGCTTTTTTTTTTGGAAAAAATATCAAATTTTGAAATTTTTTTGACCTTACCCTCATCCCCCTAGTGGCAATTCGTCAAATTCCTTGTGGGCAGCCACTGCCTCGCCCACCGCACCTACACCTGCACACTTGTTGCCATGCCCACATGTAGCTTTTCCATCGGCGGTTTTTGTTCAAAAAGCTATAGGATTTCGATACCGATTTTAAATTTTGGGTGCTGAATTGTTCAAACTTTTGGCAGTTCTCGACGAAAACCTCTACCGCTAGGTCTGTTTATTTATTTTTATTTTTGGAAAACAAAAATGAACCTTGTAGCCGTCACCAACGCGGCCAATCAATGAAGAGTTGGGTAGTGCACAGTATGTGTGCTGCCGCAGCCGGCAACTGTTGCTCAAACTCAAAAGGTTACACCCCCAGTAAAAACTAGAAAGGAGCATGCGTGGAATCCGCGCCGGTCTTATTTAACAGCCATTTTTATAAAAAAGTTCAAACTTCTATGGACCTTTTTCGTTCAACAATGGTTCTATTTTTGAAAGTTTTCTTTTTTTGGAATTTTTAAACAGCCTATAAAAAGAAAATAGAAGAGGAAAAAGAGAGCAAAAACGTTTATTAAATTTCAAAATTGTTCTAATTTTAATTTTTTGAAAAAAATCCAAGTTTTTTAGGGCCTTCTTTGTGGAGGCATGGTTCCATTTTTGCAAACTTTCTTTTTTTTCTCTATCTAACAGCCCTTTTTAATAAAAAAAATTCAAATTTTACGGACCTTTTTCGTCTAACAATTCTTCTATTTTGGAAGTTTTATTTTTTGGATTTTTTAACAGCCTAGGAAAAAGAAAATAGAAGAGAGCAAAAATATTTATTAAATTTTAAAATTGTTCTAAATTTAATTTTTGAAAAAATCCAAGTTTTTTAGGGCCTTCTTTGTGGAGCCATGGTTCCATTTTTGCAAACTTTCTTTTTTGGAATTTTAAATGGCATACAAAAAAGAAAATAGAAGAGAAAAAGAGAGCGGAAATTTCGTTTGAAACTGAAATTTTTTTTAATTTCAAAAAATTTTCAAAAACATCCAAACATTTTATGGACCTTCTTTGTGCAAACATGGTTCTATTTTTGCAAACGTCCTATTTTTTAGATTTTTTAAACGGCATAGAAAAAAATAGAAAAGAAAAAGGAAGTAAATGAAGAAGGTAGAGTAAGCAACATAAAATTTTCTAATTTCAAAAAAATTTTAAAAACATCCAAGCTTTTTATGGACCTTCTTTGTGTAGGCATGGTTCCATTTTGGTAAATTTTCTATTTTTTTGGAATTTTTAAAGAACGTAGCAAAAAGAAAATAGAAAAGAAAAAAAAGTAGAGGAAACAAGTACCGGAAAATGGGGTCGGTGCCAGCAACCGACCTCCAACCGAGCAGGAAGCCCGCGTTGTATTAGAGTCGCGAAAGAGCAATTCTTATAATAGAATTTAGGATGGACGACCCCGTTTGATTGGCCGAGATGATCGGACAACCGACGTTTTGCTGGGACATGGCTAGCGCGAGTTGTCGCGTTTAGAAAAGCGCTTAGGCGCTATGGAAAAGAGGGGTGGCTGGGAATCGAACCCGGGTGAGCGACGTGAGACATAGCGGCGACGACCAATCCGCCGAACTCCACGCCTCGTCAAGGAGTTGTGGAAAGCTGTTTTTATATATAACTTTTGAACGGATGGCCGGATCTCATTTCGGCCGATGATCGGACGGCCATCGCAGCAGGATGGGGAGGACGGCGGGTTGAGGTTCAACAAACGTGAGGATGTAGATGTAAAACATAAAGTAGTGAGAGCCGCTTGCTGAGTTGATCAGACGGTCCTGATGCCGCGCGTAAAATAAAAAAACTAATGGTTTTTTTTTTTTGCATAAACACACGGTTTGGCGAACCGACGGACGGATCGAGCCGGATGGACAGATCGGATGGCCGAGGATTTTTTGCCGACATGGACGTAGTGGCTGGTCGCGAATTCTTACCACTTTACTTAAATATGACATTAATATTTCACAGCGTATGGAATGTGCAATGCAATGAACCATGCGCGTCGGAATATGTCAAAAAATCAACGTATACGAAAATACAGCAGTTGATATGGTGGTTAGAGTGTGGGATAAAAATATAGAAGAGAAGATAATGCTGAGAATATAGAGTGTCTACTTGAAGAAGATGTTGTAATTAAAGGAGAGAGAATGTAGGGGAGGATTTTAGAGGGGATGATCGAGAAAATATAGATAGACACCTAGAGATGCTCTAATAAGGCAGTGTCAGGGACTACTCGAGCATGGCAGGCATGCACTCTCAAGCGAGCGACGACTCATTTTGATGACCATGCAAAGTGCTTGAAGAAACACGTGTAGTGATCTTGTCAACCTGCCCGCTTGTTTAGGGTGTCTATTTGGTAGGCACGGAAGATAAGAGTATGTTTTGCGGCAGTTTTGTTTTTTCTTATATTATTTGACTATTTTTTTAATGTTTTATTTTAATATTATTATTCAAAAATCACAAAATCACGAGATAAATATTCTCAAATTCAGCGTCAATTATCATTTTCGAGTTTTCGAAGCCCATAATCAGAGCGCGTCAAAGTTCATTTCAGCAGATAATCATTTCAGTGCGGTAGAATACACTCTAAATTCGAGACATTGAAATATTTCCCTGGTTCAAATTATTCCGTACAAAACTTTCGCCTTTCTAAACCGGGCCTATTGGCGAAAGACTATAGTATACGCTGATACAAGCTAGCACGGTCAAGCAAGTATATTCAGTACGTATTATTTGACATTTGATGTGCCAAACGCGATACTATAAACAAAACTTTGTTCTATATTTTTATTTTATTAGTGAAGAGAGCATGGAAATGCATGTAGCCCTTTTAGATGCATAGGGATTCGTAGAAAGTTTATAGCCAGACGGAATGCATATAGCCCTTTTAGATACTGTGGAAATGCATGAATTTCCCCAAAATTTATATAAAATTCTTATATTCCAAACATGATATGAGAAAATCACGTAAAATCCTGCATATGCACAGATCCAGCTGGCCAATGTGAACCATCAATTCCCATTCCCAAGGCTAAAAAAAAAAAGGCAGCGCCAGCCAGCGTGCGCTTGTACTGGCCGGATTCTGTTGGGCGCGCCACCGACCGCCGTAATCAACTGGCGCGCGAGAGCGAGCGCAGCATCCGCATCCGCATCCGCATCCGCATCCGCATCCGGACGGTGAGCCGATCCAGTCCGAACCCATCAATCAAATCAACTGACGCGTGACGTGACGCATTCTTAAACCGCGCCTCCCAATGGGAGGGGGAGGCATTGCCTTTTCTAGCAGGGCCAGGCAGAATTCATTGCAGGCGTCACCAGCTGTACACGAACAGTTTGCTGTTTTGCGTACAAATCCCGTAGTTATTTTTTTTAAGCACTACAGGATCCAGCGATTCGAAATCCCATAGTTATTGCTCACTCGGTCGCTCTGTACTAGGTAACTACACCGGAATATTTCTCCGTGCTAGGCACACCGAGAATCTTTATCATTACTGCCCTAATGGGTTGTTCTTTTGGTCTGAACTTATTTGTTGATCTTTTTATTTAATGATAAATTGAGTTTCGAGAGTTTTAGAAAGTGGCTTAAAGAGTCTAGCACACTTTGTTTAAGCATCTTCAATAAGGCTACCTCAGTTAGTTATAAGGTTTCTAACTCAGCATTTTGTTTATGTGGAGAAAAGAAGAGGAGGAAAGAGATAAGAGCTGGCTCTCAAGTAAAAGTTAGACTATAACGTTTTCCATGACAAATGAAGACTATTACATGTCGACTCATATTTAATTTTGAGAGTATGCTATAGCTAGTTTATTGGAAAGTTTGTCTATACGCTATCTATAAATGACATGGAATTTGTTTATAGCCAGTAGTTGACTCTATTATTGGAGATGTTTTTAATTTGCATTTTAGAGCTTTTAGATACACCTTTGAGAAAAAAAAATAATGGACCAAAAATACCAAAATATTTAAGTTTTCAAAACGAAGATAAGCAAAAAAAGTAGACAAGCATAAGCAAATAAGTTGTAAAAAAACAACCCCTAATATTAGGCCTGGGAAAAACTACAAATCCCTATATTAACCAAGAAAACAACAACTAAAAATGCTCTTTAGTTATTCAAAAAAGGAAAAGGCTAGGGGAGTTTAAGGGTGGAGAGTCCACATTTAAATTCAGAATTAAAATCCAAATATATATTCAACATTTTTGGGATTTCAAAAGACTACATATTAAAAATTATAAAAAAATATGTCCTCCGTGATCCAAATGCGCCAAAATATTTATGAGATTCTTGAGGTGTTCTCTGTAACTTATGTACTTATATGTTTATATACTTATTTTCTTATGTCCATTTTTAAAATACAAACACTTTTTTTTTGGTCAAAATTGGCTATGTAACACTCTAAATTTGATGTATTTGCTGTAGGACACTGACCTTGTCAATGAGACCACATGTCATTGACTCAACAATGCCTTCTAAAAATTAACATAAAATTTAGAGTGTTCTAGAGCAAAATTCTCCTTTTCTATATTGTAGTAAATAAGATATTTTTGAGATACACCAAACTATTTTAGCTTATTCATTTTATTCGATAGGGCTCAACAAATATCTTACCTAACAGGGTAAGTCAACGGAGTATCGATCATATAAG
This sequence comes from Olyra latifolia, assembly GCA_036346145.1. Classification (NCBI taxonomy): domain Eukaryota; kingdom Viridiplantae; phylum Streptophyta; class Magnoliopsida; order Poales; family Poaceae; genus Olyra; species Olyra latifolia. The sequence goes on from CM070530.1 coordinate 15,775,114, forward strand.
GCATGGTGTATTTTTTTTTTTTGTAGGAATTACATTTGCATGATTCGGCCCGAGTTCCAAATAGGGCATGTCATTGTGCAATATGTCCACACATCCAAGAGATCATGGAATATGTATGTGTGCTCGTAGCAAAATAAAAAAAAACTACTACATCCACAAAAAAAGAAAACGGAGTGGAGGCCGACATTCGAAAAGCCCGTGATATTTTATATTCTGACGCATGCTAAACAAAGGCAGCTTTCAACTCCATGCAAACAGGCCACATGAACAGTAGCATGCTAGCTTCAGTCGCCGACTGACTACCCTGTGCTGCATATATGCTATATACTGTATATATACTCTTCGCCAACCGTGGTCGCTACTTGGGATTTCAATATGGAGCGTGAGATTTGAGGTTGACTGGAAACTTTTGTTTATGGGTGGATCCATTTGCCTCCTTGCCTTGGTTTACTCGTTTCCCTTTTCATGTGGCCAGAATGAAGTCGTACGTACGTGACTCGTGAGGATCTGACTCTATTTGTTTAAATTGAATTTCGTGCAGATCAGCGATATCCTGAGCAGTTAGTAACAGGAGATCGGAATTTTTTTAGTTAGCTTATCTGCTTCTTATCTGTACACATGTAGCATGAAGCCCTAGCATTAGTTTCTCACATGTGCATTCATATATTGTCATTATTGCTACGAACACTCTTCAGACACAAAAGGAAAGTTATTTGGATTAATTGAGTTATATGTACACAAACATTGCAAACTTCGATTGTTAATACCTTAACAAACATTTAGAACATTAGGGACATGAAATTATATGTGTAGATTATCTCGGAAGGAATTTTTCATAATATATAATTTTGTTATATTTTATCGAATTCAGCTAATCAAAAACCAAAAATTCTATAAAACCAAGATCTATCTACTTGTAAAATTTCATAACTTTTCGAGCTTGTGGAATTTTCTGTTATTTTATTAATTCATTTCACGAGTGTTATTTTTAGGTGAGAACTCAGGGTGAAGTTTGAATTTTCATAATTTTATATTAATTATATTTGTATTTTTATTTATTTTTTATACTCAACCCGATACTTCTAATAACTCAAGACTCAAAGATACCATGATAATCGATCTGATACCCCTAACCCGATACCCCAATTCTCGACGATACCCCTAACCCATACCCCTCTATACTCAACTCGATACCCCCCCGGCCCCCGATACTCAACGATACCTCTAATGCTCAACCCGATACACAATAATACTCCTGATACTCAACCCGATAGCCTAACTCGATACCCCGATACTCGATGATGCTTCTGATTCTTAACTCAATACATGGCAATACCTTGCGATACTTGACAATACTACATGATACCCGACCTGCTACTCGACGCTACGTGACCCGATACATGACGATACCCCCGACCTAATACCGCGCGATAGTTGACGATACCCTCGGTACTTAACCCGATACACGAGAATGATAACCCCAATACTCAACCCGATACACCCAATTCGATACCCCCTACTTTGGACGATACACCAAATACTCAACCCGATACACGATGATACCCCTGATATGTGATACTCCACGATCGCCAATAGTTTGCCGATACTCAATCCAATGATACCTAATACTTCCCACCCGTACAAACAACATTTTGTTGGTGCATTCTGCGTGGTGGATGACGTGCATGAGTGGGGCCAGCCTACCCATACAACACCGCAAATGTGTTTTTCTCTAGACGATGCGTTTTTTCTCCGTGTGCTAGAGATACGTAATCACATCCTTTCTTGTCGGTGCCCTGTACCGTTGTCCGGACTAGGGACGGTATACCGTCCCCTAGTCCCTTCCTGTATGAATACATTAGGGTGCAAACGACTCATTGAAGTTAAATTTGACGAACCATGTCAATGTTGAAAAGAAATTTCTTCGTGACCATAGAAATATACACTAATTGTAATTGGCAATAACCCTATCAAGATTGTATCCCACTAGTACAAGGATATTTGTTGGGGGTCATTCCCCTCCGTTGGATGGTTCTCCAAGATTCATGTTTTTCCCTCTACCCTTCTCCATGATATTTTACAAAAAAAAAATCCTCTCCATTATATTGAAATTGCATGAGGACCTTCTCGCCCTTCTTCCTCACTCTTTAATTTCTCTCCTCCTCCTCTAGTCCAACAGCCTGAACATGAACGTAGTCGAGGGCGTGGGGCGGTGACGACAGTCAGACTGGGAAACCTCTGCCATGCTCGGGCTAGGGAGTTGCAAGTTTGGGAGAGGGGACAGAGAAGGAGAAAGAGAGAATAACCTCATGCAAGAATTCATATAAAAGTGATCCTTTTGCAAAATACTATGCGAAAGGGGGGGAGTGAAAAACACAGACCTCGGAGCACCATCCAAACAGACCTCGGAGCACCATCCAAACAGATGGGAATGTGCATGGAAATCCTTGTAGTAGTTAGGAATCCTTATTCATATACTCCCTCCGGTCACAAATACGTGTCGTATTGGACATTGACATGGTTTGTAATATATACCTTTGACCATTAATTACTATCACAATTCATTTACTAACCCCACTAAAATTATTATATTATGAAAGTACTATTTAAGACAAATCTACACATGATTTTTATATACTCAATCTAAATAGTTTAAAAGATATTCGTAACTAAAATTTTAAATTTTTGACTTGCACGTACTTCAAACAACATGTATTTATAACCGGAGAGAGTATGTACATCTTCCCGTGGAGTTTTTATTAATTCATTTGGAAATTTAACGAGTAATTTTTATTACATCTCCATACACTTATAGGGACATTTTTGCCTGGAGTACGTCGTGAGGTCGAGTGGCAGATGTTCAGGGGCAGAGCTTGGGCACAAATCAAGTAGCAACCATGCATCAGTTAATAGTGAAACAATTTCATCAGAAAAGCTGCCTATGACTTAGCATGGCGTATCACTCAGGACAGGGACGTAAGCAAAGATCTCAAAAAAGCAGGGGACTGTATATATATGCATGCCACAGTGCACAGGCCGTTGCGGTAAAAACAAGCACAAATCTTGATGCGGTTGTACGATGGCACTGTTGCTGACTTTGCTTGGTGTGTTCACAGCTCACGGGGTGGTCCATGACAGAAGCTTTTTTGCACGATACATCGCTCCAAATTCCAACACCCCCGCTGCCCCAACGTTTCTAGATCGAAGAGTACGCAAATGGAATGGTTTCTTGTGAAGTCCTAGGGTTGCAGAGATCGTGCATGTTCTCAGTTCAGTGGAGGCGACCCACGTACGAATAGATTCTATACGTTCTATTGTACTACTAAATGTTTTTAAAAAGCTCATTATGCGATCGCAGTCTGACGAGATCGATCCAAGGTGAGATGATCGTCGCCACCCCGGCCGTTTCTTTCTGCAGTGTGATTTCAGCTAGTGCCATAGGCTGGCTGCCTGGCTATATATGTATAGCCTGCAGGAGGATGATGACAAGCAGAGGCATAGAAGCTAGGTAGGCATGCATGCATGCACCTCACCGGCCGGCTGGGCAGGCAGGTCGCTGCACCTGCATGCATGCCGGGAAAGCCACGCCAGTCTGCGACGGCGCATGCAGAGCACACTAGCCGCCGGCCGCCGGGCATGCAGCTGCGATCATCGATTGCCAAGCGCTCTGGCCAGTGGTCACCGTCGTACTCACTCCGGCCGGCATGCATGCATGCATGCACTTGCGCTCTCTGACGCCCATGCATCTGCCTAGCTAGAGCTTAGCTAGTACGATCGATCGATCCACACATGCGACGCACGCACTGACGTCCCGAGCGCCGGGGCGGCGCCTGCGCGCGTCGCCTTTTCCTCGCCTGTGCTGTGCGTGCCGTCTTTTCAGGGCCTTTACAGTTGGGCCAGCGCGCGCGCGCGCCGCGATTGATTCGATCGGCGTAGGCCTACGCGGCAATGATCGGCGATCGGCTAGCGCCACCCCCACCCTGCCGGGCGCGGACACGTCGGTCGCCTCCCCCCACCCTGGCGTTGCTGGCTGGCTGAGTAGTGGCATGCGGGCGCGCATCACCTATCATCAGTCGTCCAACCATGGGTGATCCAACGGGTAACCTTGACACACAGCTCAGTTTCACAGTTGTTTTATAAGCTTAAATGTAAGAATTTCAAATCAAACTATTGGACCTGCAACTCCCCGTCACCCCACCTGCCAATGATATCCCCATCAACCCAATAATTCCACTTTAGCACTTTGTCCTGCTCAGCTGACCAGGCCACAGACCATTAGCCTACACCCAAATCATATAACAACAAATATTAAACCCTAATCCACAATTCCCTCACTGGCTCAATTCCGACGCTGATGATCTGCTCTACTCGATGGCTCGTTGACAGGGTAATGCCACCACGACCTATAGAGGGTCAGCAAGGGAAGACCCATAGAGGGATATGTGGGCGCACAGAAAGCTAGAGACATGCTGAGGCCATGCGTCTCTGAGGCGAAGATGGCGTGCAGTTGTGGCCTATGCAGCGTCGAGGCCTTGAGCCTCAGGATGGGCGGCATGGCCGGTAACGAGGCTAGTCACGAGGACTAGAGGGCTGCAAGTAAGGGCTAGGGTGAAGCCATGACCAAGCCAACAACACATCTCGACATGCGGCGGTTACAAAGTGCTACGCCACACACCGACGACCAGGACCTAGGACCATCAAACCATGGTCACGGGCTGTAAGATGTGATCTATTCTCGTGTCACATTGCTGACATAGTATGTGCTCATTGGCACTGCTAAATGCTCTGATATCTCCTTGTCTCTAAGCGCCTTTGAGCCTCTCTTAGCCTCTGATAGTTTTATTTGTGAGGAATGTGGAATTGTTATATATAATTTGGTAAATGCTAAATTGGGAACATTGCTAATTTGGATAGAGCCAGAGCCCACAGAGCATAAACAATTCGATTTGAACCAAAATTGCAAACAGAACAATGTTGTACAAGGTGCATTTATTAATTTTTATTACATAGTATGTGATATTGTGAAAGACTTTATATGGTTCATTTATGTTGCGACTTTTTTTAATGCTTGTTGGCGCAAAAAGGGTCTTTTGCACAAACACACGTGGCTTAGGAAGTTGTATCCCCGACAGCACCGGAAGAAGGGTTCAAACGCGTGCCAGCCGATTTGGTCTACAATTGGTAAGAGAAGACACAATCAGCTTTCAGATAGCCAATTGAATCTGTAATGTGGCGAATGTGCAACATTTAGAAACATATTCGAGCAAAGTAATAGGTAGCGAAGCTATCAGCTCAGATTGGATCTAAACCAACAAGTTCAAGGGGTAAACAGTCTACTGCGAAGCCGATAAAATCAACAAAGCGATAGAAAGAGGGTAAGCAGACTATTAATTAGTCGATGATGTCGTCTAGCTGATAGAACAAAAGGGTAAACAGTCTACTGCCAACGAATGTGTTGATCAGCAGAAAGAGGTTGAAACCTAACTCTTGGTTGAAACAACGATGCGCAACAATATCAACTAAGATAATGTTTCGACCAGAAGTCGATACAAGCCATAGATCAAACTTAATCAAGACAATACTTATTTGCAAGAACTCCCGAAGCCGATCGAAAGGCGATGCGCAACAAGTCGATCGAAATCTAAATACGACAAAAACTATTACTAATGTGACGAAAAGTAAAGAACAGGTAAAAAGTAGATATGCTGAATTGATGTGTGTCCCTTTACACGCCCTCGTGGGGAAACTATTTATACATACCCTTTAACTTGACTCCAACTCGGATTCTCGACTCATGACCGATACAAACTCGACTTTATCTTCTATTTCTAACTAAATCTTCCTAATATACTAGGGTCTTAGCCGACCCAGACTCAGTTTCCATATATATCTTATTAGCCGATCTGGACTCTTCCATGTTTATCTCTTATCCAACTTGGGCTATCGTAGCACTTTGACTCAGTTTCCATATATATCTTGTTAGCTGATCTAAACTCTTTTATGTTTATCTCTTAGCCGACTTGGGATAGCTTAGCACTTGTTCCAGCCCGTTTTTCCTAAAGCCCAAGCCGATTTTCAGCCTATCGGCTTCTTGCCAAATTCCGGTGTGAACAATGCTCACATGTAAAATTTTAAGAAGATCACGATATATGTGTATGGCATCGGAAAAAATGTCATGTAAGTATTGTCGACGATTTGTGTCGGCAATATATTTTATAGGGCTATGCGAAAGATCACAACTACGATGGTAGCACAGGGAGCCGAATTTATACAGGTTCGGGCCCTCGGGCGCGAGGTAATACCCTACTCCTGTGCTCGTGGATTGTATTATGGTGGATCTCAAGGATGTTGAGATGCGTATGAGGATGATGATGATTGGATGCCGGATGAGATGTCGAACTAGGGGCCCCAGACACCCTTTATATAGTTCAAGGGGCCAGGTTACAGATAGAATCCCTAATCCGTATATGGAAGATACAAATATAACCGATTTGGCTACGCCTATATCTATGTATTCAAGTAGGAGACGAGTTCGTTTCCTTGTAGAACACGTCAGGCCGCGCCAGCCTCTAAACCCGCCTTCTGGAAGGTCCAACTCAATCGGCCCAAGGAGGTGGTGCGTCAAATAGCATATCTCCGGATACCCGGGGCCCATGTTATCCACAGTAGCCCCCGAGTACTTCGGGACTGAGTTGTCTTGATTCAGAGTTCAGCTCGCAGCCCTTCAAATGCAACCCGAGTGACGTCACTCTTCATATGGCTGACGAAGTTCCGCTTGCCGAGTAACCTACTGATCAAATAACACAGTTGCAAAAGACTCGAGAAAAATTCTCAAGTCTTAAAAGATATCCGGTACCCAGCCCGACTAGTCGGTACGCCGGCTATTGGCCCCACGAAGAGGCATATCGGAAAAGTGGATGCTGCCGAGTGAGCAGTGCCACCCAGTGTTATCCTCCCTGTTGCAAATTGACGGGGACCTGGAGTGACGTTCGAAGCATTACACGCTAAAACACAAAAACACCGGCCTCCCCCGAGCAAGGAGCCGCCCCCCGAGCAAGGAAGTCTTTGCTCGGGGCTCGGGGACAACCAATCCTGCTCGGACCCGAGTCCGGGTCACTCCTCCCCCGGCCTGGCTTAGTCCCTCTCCACTTTGCTGCATTAAATGCTCTGACGCCGTCTGCGACAACTACACCAGGTCACAGGGGGCTGCGGCCACCAACCCACGTCTTGTTACACTATTCCCATGCCTTTTTCCCGTAAAACGTGAATGATGGCGATGACACAAGTTGAGGACAGGCTCCGGACCGCCGGACGAGAAGGCGTTCCCTCCATACCGCTGGACAATAGAGCGCCATCTCCACTAGGACACTGATTACACCCGTGTATAAATAGGCCATATTGCTGCACATGTAAAGGTTAGCTGCTAGGAAACACGCACAGACACCGTAGGGGCTCCGGCTAGCATCATCTCAGGCCGAAGCTCATCCTCCAATTGTAGAAAACTCATCTCCCCTGTAATCCTTCTCGTATCTCATATAGACACCACTGGACGTAGGGTCATTACCTCCACACGAGGGGCCCGAACCAGCCTAAATTGTGTGTGCTCGTTGTCAATGGTTACTTGATCGAAGCTCGGATTCTCGAAAGCCCCAAGCCCGCAGGAAGGAGGCCAGTTGATCCTCATACTCAACAAGTAAGCTCGGCGCCTGGGGGTTCCATACTCTCAACCGCCGACACAAATAATGACATTCAAGCCTGACCTGCAGAGCTCGACATTCGAAGCAGCATGGGATATGTCACAACTTGCGTAGGTATTCAGGCGTCCTGACCCGACTAGTGCGAAGTCAAGCTAGTGATTCCTAGAGGAATACGCCCGTCTCCAAGTTGAGGTCCTCCAAGTGGTGTTTGTCTTGGCAACAAACGATCCGGGGATGTGCCACTGAGACCCAACTAAAGAGGTAACTCTTTGACGCCTAATCTGATTAGAAAATCAGACCAGCTGTTGACCCCAGGAGGTACGCCAAGAGCTGAGTTAGTTACCCGGGAAGCGCCCAGCCCTCAAAGGATTGATGACTGGTGTAAGGCCCAACCAGAGGCGCGCCCTTTTTCCCAACTAGGCTTGATCCAATCAGCACCTGCACGCAAGCAATATCATGTACAGCTTACAGCCCACATGGAGCGTGCTTTCTGGAACCTAAGTCTGGGCCCGAATATTGCAACAGCGAATCCAGGGCTTCGTTCCTTCCCGCCCAGCGCGAAACCGAAACGTCGCCCGCGATTCTTTCATAAATGCGCGCTATTCCCTACCGTCACGGGTCATCCCCAGCGCCACTTCGCTGGAAGACCAATCGCCACTTTGAATGCCGCGCCATGTTCCCAGAGACCTCCTCATCAAAGCTTGGGAACGGTTTTCCTTGGGGTTGCTTCCCAATGCTATTTCTCCCCGAAATCGATTCGACTTCCCCAATCTCGATTATAAAGAGAGGCCGGCACAGCGGCCGCTCCTCACCCAAACTCCCTCTTGAATTCCTCCATCTCCACCTGCTCTCATGGCTGATGAAGGGTTGGCGGAGCTCTGGGCGCAGTACGACCTCGTGCTCGCTGAGGTCGCCGAAGAGGAAGCCCGTGCCCGCGACGTCGCCTCCGTCGCGGTTCTGATCGAGGTCGCCCCGACCCTTGCCGAGGTGGCCAATGTGATCGTGGAGGCGCTGGTCCGTGCCTGCGCCCGCGACGCCGCCATCGCTGAAGCCCTGATCGACGCCGCCCCAGGCCTCACCGGGGTGACGGACCTGATCGATGCTTGCAAGCCATTATAAATATCAATAAAATTGTCTATTTTGCCTCCAGTCTCTTCTCTGTTTTTTTTATCTCAGCACAAGCTAATAAACTTTTTACGATTCGAGTCACACGTTTTGCCCAAGCGAGTTAGGTCCCTTTTACTAAGCACTCTGCCCAGCGCATCAAGTTCCTTAGCATTAGGAGTTGGCACGGAGCTCTATCTCCAATAACGCAATCGGGAAGTATGAGTGTTGTTAGGAAACAAGAGTTTCGTTACTCGGAACGACTAACACTTAATCTCATCATAGACTTGAAAAGAAAGAAACTCGATTAGATGTAGTGGTGGAGACTGCCCTTAATAAGGTATGACCCCCAACTTACTGACTAGTCGGGATCCGACTAAGGAGCAAGTCAAGTTAATTTTAATAAGAGATTAGGTGCACGATTGCGCACCTAATTAGGTGTAGTCCCCGACTTACTACTTAATTGACATACAAATAAGTAGCAAGTCAAAAACTGAATTGCATAAGCGTAAAAGACAAATGTGAGCGAAAACTTATCTTTATTTAATTGTAAACATGTGTTACAATAGTCGTCAAGTATAGAACCGACGCAATTACTTGATGTTCCATGAGTTGTCCAGGAGAGTGACGTTTTCACGCTTTAGTTGGCGAGCCCCCCGGCGTACCGCCGAGTCACGTGAGGACGTCCTGATTTACTTGGAGAAAAATCGACGAACGCCGCCTCCTATTTCGGGCCGAGCCTTGTTCCTATCTGAGCCGTTTTGGATGAATCGGACGGGTGAGGCGACGCATGTTTGACATCTTCGTCGGGCTTGACGTCTGACTTGGATGGTTTTTTGTTTGGTAGATCGCCCTCGTCGCGAAGAGTGGTGGCCACCTGCCGGATCTTGTCCAACTCGGCCGTCGCCTCGATTAACTAGGCGAAGTCGCAATTTTCCCTATCGAGGAGATGGGAAAACTTGACATTTCCACGGATCGTGATTACGCCCCGTGGTCCTGGAATCTTCATAACTAGATAGGCGTAGTGTGGGACGGCCATGAATTTGGCCAAGCCCGGCCTTCCCAAGATTGCGTGATACGCAGTCTCGAAATCGGCTACCTCAAAACTGAGGTTCTCCGTCCGGTAGTTATCGCGAGTGCCGAAAGTGACCGGGGGAGTGATTTTCCCAATCGGCACTGACGATGTTCCCGGGATTATGCCATGAAACGGCGCGTCCATCTTCTGGAGCGCCGTCCTTGGGGTCTGCATCTCGCCCAGGGTCTTGGCGAAAAGGATGTTTCATCCGTTCCCGCCGTCGACCAGGACCTTGCGCAGTCGAACACCCTGTACCACAGGATCCACGATGAGTGGATATCTTCCCGGACAAGGGATGTGGTCCGGGTGATCTGAGCGATCAAAACTAATCGGAACCTCAGACCACCGGAGATACTCGGGGGTCACCGGAAAATCTGCATTGATTTCCCGATCGGTAAGCTTTTGCTTACGCTTGGACTCATATGCATCCAATCCCCCGAATATGTAGTTGAGCACTCGCTCGGTTTCTTGGTAAGCGTCACCCTGAGGAGGGTCACGTTTATCATCTTGCTTAGCGTCTTTCGGAACGTCGTTGTTGTGCTCCTCAGCAAACTTCTTCAAGATATTGCAGTTTTTTGCCGCATGCTTTCCGTTTGGATGAAAAGGACACGGCGCCTCCATGACTTTGTTGTAGTCGGTGGGCCGAGGCGGCCTCTGCCGACCCTGATCCGCGACCACTACCAGCGCTTCACCCTTGCGCTTCTTGTCCTTCTTGGAGGACGACTCAGGCCTGTCCTTCTTGCCTTTATGTTTGCTTGGGTGATCCTCTTGACGCTCAGCGAGAGCATCCGAGGCGGTAGCATATTGATCCGCCAAGGCGAACATCTCCTTGACGGTAGTCGGGGGCTTTCGGGACATCTTTTTGATTAGATCGGGGTCGCGAACTCCTTTCTGGAAGGCCGCGACAACGACCGCCTTTGAGATCTCCCGGATTGTGTTCTTCTTCTTAGTGAAACGTCGAATGAAATCCCTTAACGACTCATCTTTTTTCTGATGAATCTGATAAAGGTCCCACTGGGTTCCAGGTTTCTCGTAAGTACCCTGGAAGTTGGGAACGAACTGGTCGCAGAGCTCTCCACAGGAATCGACTGAGTTCTCAGGAAGGCCCGCGAGCCAGTTCTGAGCCAGAGGGGTTAACATAACGGGCAAATAGTTTGCCATCACGTCGTATCCTCCACCCGCGTCCTTGATTGCTAAAGAGTAGATCTGCAACCAAGCCTCGGGGTCCCGTTCTCCATCAAATTTCACAATCCCCTTGGGGTTGAACCTCTCGGGCCAGTTTACCTGATGGAATCGGGGTGTGAACGCCTTGATCCTGTCAATTAATCCTTCCCCGGGGGGAGGAGATTGGCGGGGGAGATTACGACGCGGTGGAGTATGGCGCCGATTCTCGTCTCGCTCCCTCCGCCAGGCTTCGATGTCAAGGTGAAGGTCACGACTTGTACTTCGGCGAGCGTCTTGCCTGCGACTTCGCGTGTGCCGACTGCGTCGAGTGCTACTCGTGGCATTCTGGCTTCTGGCCGAGTTGGCCTGTTGATCCCGAGTGCCTTGGACAGCCGCTGCCGTCACCATGGCTTTGATTTGTTCCATGATCGGCGTTGCGGGGTTGTTCTCTCCAAGCAAAAGACCAACATTGTCCAGGAGGATCTTACATGCGAGGATGTTCTGCTGTGGTGTACGAAAGATTGAGTGATCTCCCATACGGACTTGAAGCAGTTCCTCCTGGACTTCCCGTGCACGACCGCGCAATTGGCCCCGCAAGTCTTCTCCGCCTTCGCCGTTTTATTCAGCTTCTACCTCCCCCATGGGACACCGAGCCGATCCGGAGGCTTGCCCATCCAGCATGTAGACGCCGCGAAAGTCGGGGAACCCATTGACGCTCTCTTCCGACTCGGATTCCGAGAAGGAAAGGCTCAACCGATCCCGATTTGTTGGTTCATCGATGGGAGTGATTATAACTCACACTTCTCGTGCTGGATCTCTGGTCAGAAGAGGATCCGACTGAGATTCGGCAGAACGAATCCGTTGGAATCTCGCAGCTGAATTGACCAATCCGAATGGCATGTTCACTCGGGAAGTTGTCCTGGTTAGAGTTGTCCTCGAGTCCTGACTCGGAAAACTCGTCTCAGTGTGCGTGTGCCGTGTCCCGCTCCTTAGCCCAGATTGGAAAAGCCGGCATGTTATCCGATGGAAAACAGTGGCCGAGTTTCCTAACCCGAACGGGGCGGACCACGATTGAGGGATTGTGGTCCCTGACTGGATCTAAGAACGATCCAGGCTAGGAATCAGATCGCCACTCGATTCTTCGTCAGCATAAGGAGCTGGTAAAGAAAGAAGTGGTAGATCCCGACCAAAACCGAAGGGGAGCCCAGCGGTAGGCCAGTCGGAATCGTCATCATCAGATGGGATCTCTTCCAGATCGGAATCCAGGGGAGAGATCCCAAAGCGGTGAGGCTCGGTCGAAGTCGCGTAACACCTCCCCCGGTAATGCGTGGACCGAACAAAGTTCGGCTCACAAAACCGAAGTTCCCCGAAGTCACCGGCGTTGAAACCGAGATCTCCGAAGATGAAGCCTTGGCCGGGGGCGTAGGTGAAGACGAATCTGCCAATTGATGCCATCGGAGTCGAGGTAGTTGATCGTGACGCTAGCCCCTACCTGGCGCGCCAACTGTCAACGATTTGTGTCGGCAATATATTTTATAGGGCTATACAAAAGATCACAACTACGATGGTAGCACAGGGAGCCGAATTTATACAGGTTCGGGCCCTCGGGGCGAGGTAATACCCTACTCCTGTGCTCGTGGATTGTATTATGGTGGATCTCAAGGATGTTGAGATGCGTATGAGGATGATGATGATTGGATGCCGGATGAGATGTCGAACTAGGGGCCCCGGACCCCCTTTATATAGTGCAGGGGGCTAGGTTACAGATAGAATCCCTAATCCGTATATGGAAGATACAGATATAACCGATTTGGCTACGCCTATATCTATGTATTCAAGTAGGAGACGAGTTCGTTTCCTTGTAGAACACGTCGGGCCGCGCCAGCCTCTAAGCCCGCCTTCTGGAAGGTCCAACTCAATCGGCCCAAAGAGGTGGTGCGTCAAACAGCATATCTCCGGATACCCGGGGCCATGTTATCCACAAGTATATACACCCGCAGTTCTCAAACAATAGATCCACCACTGCATGAACTGCTCCTCCCCGAAAGGCAGCACCGAGCCCGCGGCCCGGCGCATCCTTACCCTCGTTTTCCTCCGGCCGCCACCACTGCAAACACCTTTGATATAAGCGAACTTGTGGTAGATTGTTTCAGCTATTTGCTTAGCTTTTTCTTCGATGGTGGGCCCAAGTTCCCAACGCCGCTGCTAGCAAGAGCTAGGAGCTGGAAATAGTAGAAGGTGGTACTTGAAAAGTGATGGACACAAGCAAAACGACCGGTCACGATTAATGTTTCTTTAGACACGTTAGCGAGCGAGGGACGAGCGCAATGTGTACCTCAAGATGTTGAGCTCGTCAGTAGGGATGAAAAAGGTCCGGATCAGCCAACTGATCTTCTAGTCATCTGAATTGAATCTAAATTTTGGCTCCATAAAGATCGTGAATTGATCCATGAAAAAAATAAGAACAGCCAAAGCCTAAGTCCAACCCACTTTAGGGTCGCCATATTTAGACATCCAAAGTATAACTTTTAACCTCTGCACCAACTAGAATACATATAGCTATTACACAACCACAAATCAAACACTTATTACAAACTAAAGGCCAATAACTAAAAGCGATATGACAAACAAATTATCATACTAAGACTAGCTGAAGAGAAAGAAGTCCAAACAGATTGAAGCTGACCGCCAACCTTCATGTCATTCTTATACAGTTTCGTAGGAAACCTTCAAAGCCCAAATTCCAAATGTCTCCCATGTCACCCAAATGATTGCCTTTTTGGCCATGCCCTAAACTTCTCGCGTACTCCAAATCTCTAGCCCGCTGCTACTCATGTAGGTTCCTCACGAGGGAGATGTTTGCATCGCCGATATGTCGTCCCTTACCGTCGTGCGTCGTTGATCCTGTCCCCCACCGCCGACACTCCTAGTTCCTCTTGCCACATTCTCCATCGTCGCTCCATATATCGCCACTTCTAGACCTCTGCCTCATGAATGCCCGTCTTTTGCCTCATTTAGCCTTGTTTGGGAAGCATAATCCTGATCGGGATCCTTGCCTATTCCTAGGGAAAAATTCCACCCCGAGCAATCCCAGGTGGATTTTCTTGGACCACATTTGGTTAAGGCGGGAGAAGGGAAAATCCTACCGTATCCCATCAAAATCCTAGGGAAAAAAATCGCCTTTCGTGTTGTTAAAAATTTTCCTTGACTCTCCTAGTCTTCACCTGACTCCAAGGCCTCGACTATCTCTTGCCTCACTTGCCTACTGCGTCACCCAGCTGCTCATAGCGCAAACCGCCGCTGCCAACGCAGGCCTCCCTCCATCCCTCCCTTATTTCTCTCTCTCTCTCCCCCCCTTCCCCTTCCCTCTCTCTCTCCTTTGGACTTGAGCTCGACCGTTGGTGGAGAAGGGGTGGACAGGGCATTGTGGCCGGGTGGACAGGGCGTCATGGAGGGGTCTGACAATGCTAGACGGGTTGGACATAGTGTAGCTCTAGGGACTCCGTGACGACGCTGGAGGCAACTCTCCGCGGCTAGGGTTTTGGGAGAGGAGGAAATCACGGCAGTGGCCGCCACCTATGAGAGGAGGTCCTCGTGCTTGTTCTTTGTGCCGCTGCATGCGGCTAGCTAGATCTGAGCTACGTGGAAGGAGTTTGGAGGCAAGGTGACGAGGATCTAGGACCTAGGGGTAGTGGAAGGATTTGCCGCTGTGGATCGAGGGTGAGGTCAGGGACGTAGGGAAAGGAGCATGTCTTTGATGCATCGAGTTTGGCTCAACGGGGAATGGGGATGATAATCTTGGGAATGAAATGGTAGAAAAATCCTCTCACTGGATTATTCCGCCGGGTTTTGATACCATGTACATCCAAACAAAGCCTTAATTACTAGGTGTTTTGTATTTCACCGGCCTGCTTTGATTTTTTGCATAAGGGGGTATACCCCATTCCCATTACGAATAACGGAAATACAGAGTTCAACAGTTCACCGACCAACCAAGTAACCATCCAACAAAGTACCACCAAAACATGACAAGCACCTGCAAATAAGGCTAAACCAACTACCCAGAGGGAACATAGATTCGATGTGAACATCTACCACCCATCACGTATTACAAAAAACAGATAAAGAGCCTAGCAAACTCCCCCTAAAATACGACCTAGACATTTCCTTGAGAATCCCCAGCATCACCCACGGGTGGCAGCATCTGTCTACGAAGTCCACATCGATCCATCCTCTTCACAATATCCAAAGCTTTTGCCACCCCCGCTGAGAAAATTTGTTTACTGTCTTCAGAGCCCAATCCTGCCCAAAAAAGAATCAGAGCACAAGCTGAATGAATAATAGAGAGAGGTGACCAAATCTTGCCGTCCTCAAAACAGGCCCTATTTCTAGCCTTCCAAACTGCCCAACAAATGGCAAGAATACAAACACCGCTCAATCTATCATCGACCTTTAGGGTCCTGACAAACCACCCGAACGCACTTTGAAAGGAATTGGGTCTGAAACCAGAACCGAAACACACCGCTACAACATTCCAAATTGTCTTACTAACGACACAGCCAAAGAGTAAATGATCACGAGTCTCCACTTGATCACAGAAAACACACATAGGGTTCCCCACCCAATTCCGTTTCCTCAAATTGTCTCTAGTTAGAATTGCATTTTGATTCAATAACCAACCGAAAATCTTAATTTTCTAAGGGACACAACACTTCCAAATAAGACTACAAAGCTCATCCTTTGGAGTAGAACAAACAGAGAGCGATTTAAACATCTTGGCTACAGAAAAGTTCTTTTTACTACCATCAGACCAATAACCACTATCCACACCATCTACAAAACTAAAATTCTGGCAACGAATAATAACTTCATTCCAAGCAGCCTGATCATCAGGACTAAGAGTTCTATTAAAAGGAACATTCCACATTAAATCTCTAGCTTTAGAAACTGAACAAACTTTGAGACTACAAGCTAAAAAAATGCCAGGGTATTTAACTTTCAAAGCAGTATCAAACAACCATACATCCCCCTAGAAATCAGTTAGATTACCATCCTTAACCAACATTCTCCTATTTTTAAAATATAGATCTTTCACCGAAAGGATGTTTTTCCAAATAGAAGAATCATTCACACCCTCTTTAACCTGATAAAGAGGCTTACCAAAATGTATCTTTTCCTAACCAAATCTTGCCACAACCCTTCCCCCATCTAATTTCCACCACCATTTAGTGAGAAGACTAATGTTCACATCCCTAAGATTTCTAATTCCTAAACCTCCTTTCTTTTTCTCCAAACAAACTTTACCCCACCTCATTAGGTGATACTTCCTTTTCCCTGCATTACCATACCAAAGAAAAGCTCTCCTAGTCTTATCAATTCTTTCTACAACACCTTTAGGCAGACGGAATAAGGACATAAAATAAATAGGCATATTAGAAAGGCAAGAGTTTAAAAGCACCACTCTCCCACCCAAAGACAAATTAGTACTTTTCCACGTAACCAACTTTTTTTCAATCTTAGAAACCAGAAAATCCCAATCTCTACTCAAAACCTTTTTAGCACTCACAGGCATTCCTAGGTACTTAATAGGGAAATTACCCACTGGACAAGTGAAGACCTCTGAATAATACTGATCTAGGTTGCAATCCCCATTAATTATGAAAATTTCACTCTTTTGAAAATTTATCTTCAAACCAGAAATATTCTCATAGATAGTGAGCAGAAATTTCATGTGTTTATTCCCCTCTAAATCATTCTGTAAATATATTATAGTATCATCGGCGTATTGTAAATTAACAACACCACGATGGAAAAACCTACTGGCTAACCCACAAATATAACCCCCCCGTCTGCGCTTTATAAATCATTTTACTAAGACAATCCGCCGCAATATTAAAGAGGAAGGGTGAAAGAGGATCACCTTGCCTCACACCCATTTTACATTGAAAATATTGCCCTACCAGCCCATTAATGGACACACATAAGGAGCCTCCCCAGACCGTCTGCTTAATCCAATTACAAAACACAGGATTAAAACCTCTCAAATGTAAACAATCAAAAATAAAGTTCCAGCCAATCCTATCATAGGCCTTTTCAAAGTCCAATTTAAGTACTATTCCGACCTCTTTTCTGGATCTAGTTTCATGAAGGATCTCCTGAAGCAAAATAATACCATCCAAAATATTCCTTCCTTTCATAAACGCCGATTGATTTTTAGAAATTATTCTCCCCACAATACTTTCTAATCTGTTAGTAAGAACCTTAGTAATCAACTTAAAAATATTATTCAAAAGGCAAATGGGTCTATACTGGATAATTCTGTCAGCTCCACTAACCTTCGGGATAAGTGTGATCAATCCATAGTTCAACCTGGAAATATTCACTTGATTTAAAAACATACCTCGAAAAATATTATAAACATCATCTTTAATAATACTCCAGCACCTTTGGTAGAACTTTGTAGGGATACCATCCAAACCGGGGGCTTTATTTTTTCCCATCATGCACAAAGCTTTATTAATCTCCTCCTCCGTAACGGGAGCAATCAGCATAGAATTTTCCTCATTACTAACCAGCTCCTCTCCTTCCCACAAACCACCATTTATCCTAAAATTACTATTAAGCATATCCCCAAAAAGGGATTTATAAAATTTGGTAGCATGATCTAAAATATTTTCATCACCCTGAATACTTTCATTAGCAATTTTATGAAAATAAGCAGTATTATTATCTCCTTTTAACAACCAATTTTCCTGAGATCTTGTGTGCCATTTAATTTCCTCCTCCTCATAGATATTGAAAATCTCAACCAAATATTGCACTTTTTTTTTCTCCATCTTCAGCCAAGAGAATATTGCATTCCTCCATCATCTCATATTTATGAATCCAATCCTTCAGAAACCACTTTCTTTTGTTCGCAGAACCCCATTTATTAGCCCCCCAACCTTTTAAATATTTTTTTAACCTCTTGATCTTATAATGAAAAATCAAAATACTATCACCCATCCGACAAGGTTGATCCCAACTACTCTTGACCTTATCTATAAAATCTTCATCCTTAAACCAACACATATTAAAACGAAAAATATTGTTGCGCCTGTTACTATTACTATCAGAGAACAGAATAAGAGGAGAGTGATCTGAAAACATCCTAGGCAGCTTGCGAACCAAGGCCAAAGGAAATAAACTTTCCCAAGAGGAATTCATAAGAACTCTATCAAGCCTTTCCAAAATAGGGTTATCCTGCATATTAGACCAAGTATATTTGCCCCCACCATATCAACCTCTCTAAGGCTATGAACATTAATAACAGAATTAAACAAACCACAATACCTCGAATTCAGACTCCCCTTGTTTTTATCATCTAAACATCGTAAAAGATTAAAGTCACCCCCAACAACAAAAGGATTTAGAATGTCAGAGCAAAAGTACGACATTTCGCCCAAAAAAATATTTCTAGCACAATCATGAGCAGCACCATAGACAATTAGTAAACTCCATTTAAATTTACCTTTAATGTCCCATAGGTCAAACTGAAGAATATACTCCCCTTTTCTAACCGCTAGCACATCAAGCTCTTTACAAAGAACCCCACCAAGAATGCCACCTGCTCTACCAGTAGAAGGAATCCAGTTCCAAAAATAGTTTATGGCTGGGTCTATTTTCCGAAAGAAAGCATCCAAATATTTACTCTCTTTAGTTTCAATTAAGCTACAGAACGTGAGCTGCTCAGCACATAATAAGTCTCTAATGAACACTAACATACCTTTCTTGGCAATCCCTCTACAATTCCAAAAAATACCTTTCATATTCATTTTTTCTTATTTCTCCCTTTTCTCAAGCAAATAGGACTCCTTCTCTCATTTACAGGTGATTTCTTATTCCTTTTAACTCTTTTAGATTTTAATCTACTATCTTTAACAAGAAGATTTTCATCCTCCTCTGAATTTTCAGATACCAAATCCAATAGATATTCCTGATTAGTAGAATTATTATCACCCTCTAAACCCCCCTTCTTACCAGTATTATCTACACCATTACTAACAACTTTCTCACTATTTTTCTTGTAAAGATTTAGACGAGCTAGTTCCAAATCTTTCACCAAATCAAAAGTTTCTAACTCACTCCCAGTAGGAGAAATCCCAAAACTACCAGCCATATTACATAAAAAATTAGAATCTAACACAACAAAAGAATTTAGGTTAATAGGATTACCTTCCAAATTTTTTTCTGCACAATCTTTTGAGCTTTCAAGAGCACAGGTTCATAATCTCCTTTCAATCTAGCACTCCTTCGAATAAATGGCTTCCCCACTTAAGACAGGCTTCCCAGCCCCAACAAGCGCAGATACAACACCCCCAGCATCTGCAGAGGCTCTTCCTGTCCCCTCATCCTCTAAATCAGAATTATCTAACTCACAAATAGAAACAGAAGACCCCCTCAAACACTGATCTGTATCTTCTTCCACATTCCTCATCAAACATAAGAATCACCCTGATTACTCCTATCCACACATGAGTTACTGATAATGCTCCAATTTCTCTTAAGCCCATGACCTAAATTGGAACAACCAACCAACCAGCTTTGATTGGAAGACCATCTATTTAAGGAATCCAAATGCTTGTCTCCAAAACGCCTCATTCCCCCTTTACCTCCCAGCAATTTGGAATAATAAGACCAGTCCATAATCTCCTTTTCTTGCACAACACACATTTGTTTGTCAACAGAGCTGGAATCAACGGCCACCAGCCATTTACTTTCCCCTTGAGATTTACCCCCTCCAGAAACTTTCTCCCACAAATTATTATCACTCCCATGACCCGAAACCTGAATGTTATCTCCCCCAAAAACTTTATCTGTGGTCTTAGATTTTTTAGGCATCTGCTCCAATTCTTCTTCCATTAAATCATCATTCTCAACCTCAATCCCCCATCCCGGCTTGTTAGAGCTAAAATCAGGCTTCTCAACTTGGAACTCAAAATCATACTGACCTCTATCAATAGCCCTCTCAGCAAACTCAGGAATCCTGGTCAAATCTTTACAATAAATTCTAACTCGGGCATAATCATGTCTACGAAGAGTTCCCAAGTAAACTCCCTCCCTCTTGCCCGTGTGCTACCTGGTCAGGTCCCTATAAATTGTTTTTCCTGGATCATGGTGCCCAGACCTGCAACCTTTTTGCATGCCTAGTCGCCGGTAACTTCGGCACGGTGCGAAAGTAATTGGATCCTGCTTTGTACTGGCATTGTTTCAACAACTATTGACTTTTGCGTCCTAAAAAATCGTTTCTTTGAATCAAACACCGTCCTTTTTCGAAGCCGTTTGTTGATGTCATAGTTACTTTTTAAAGCTTTGAAGCCCCTGGCCCAACAAAACAGTTCAGCATTTCAATTCAAGACTTTTAACAGTTCCAAGTTCCAACTACAAGAGTGTATGTGCTTAATATGTTCAGCGCTCGATTCTAGTTAAGTAATATTATGGCCAGTTAGCTAATTGTGCGGCCAATCTTGCGGTCTGGTCCTTGCCCTTGTATGAGAGGTGCAAATTGAGCTTGGTTTTATCCCCAACAACAATATCCAAAATCGGATATCTATATCTATATTTAATATATATGTATTTCTATTCTCTCTAATAGAATATCTAAACCATAAAAATTATATGGAGAGAAGAAAGAGAATAAATAAAAATAGATATTCTAAGAAGAGAAATCTAAATAGATATTATGATATGTCATCCGCAATTGAGAGGCGTTAGCAGTAACTATGGGCATGTTTGGTTCTCTTGCTCACCTTGCTTTGCCTTGCTCAGCTAGTCTAGCCAGGCAAGGTGAGGCAAAGTAAGGGATGTAAAGGTGTTTGGTTCTCATTTTATTTGGCTTGCCTTAACTCTCTCTTGCCTATATAAAATCTTGTTCACGCAGGAAAGTCAATTTAACTAGCCTAGGTGGGCAATGATTTTTTTACTAGGCGTAGCAAGTTTTTAAGTTGCTACCAAGCACCAAACCTTATCAGGTAAAGCTGAGCAAGACTAACCAAAGATACCAAACAGCACCTATATTCTAGGTAGGGAGCGTTTTTTAGTCTCCTGTTGGAGACCGTCGAGTATCAAGGAAAAAAAGGACGTGCTGACTGCTCGTTCGACGTGACACAGGCTACGTCACATCCCGCTGCTAAAGCAGGCTGTCGTGCCAATGAAAACATTTCCACTAGTTCTGTCACGAGCTGTTACAGTCATGAACTCAAGATTAGCTAGCTAGAATAATTTGACCACCGTTTTTTTTATTTTTTTCAAGGCTCTCTTCAGAATTATATAGACTAGGTAAATCCAGATTTTTGCTGTACTTCCGGGTCATCTGAATGTAAGAATAAGTTTTTTAGACGCATCCGAGCTATTTTATTTTATTTTATTTGATCTAATGACCTAATAATATATTATTCAATAAAGAGTAAGACAAATTAATACATCTATATCATATATATTTGTTTCAACAGTTTGACCCTACCATTTGAAGATCGGCTGAGTGAACAACTTACTTTTAGCAAACCGTTGTCGTATAGATGATAAGTTGCTATATATTTAGACATAAATAAATGCTGCAATGCACTCACTCAGAGAGTGCATTTGGGATAGATGTTCATTTGAAATAGCTCATTTGGTAGGCGGCAGTTGACATTTTGTGGACGATGGATTGTCTATCTTGCAGTATGCAAATGATGTCATCATTTTTATGAAGGGAAAATTGGCTGTAGGACACTCAAAATTGGTTAGGTATGTCGGGTGCTATTTTAAAAATGGTTCTATCCTGTATGACACTGGAAATTTAAGAAATAGAGCCACATGACACTCGGGGATGCTTGGGTGTTTGGAAAAAATTCAAAACAAATGTGAAACAAACCTAAAAAAGTCTAAAAATTGTTTGAGGTGTCAAACATACTTGTATTCACCACCTCAATTGATAAAATCCATAATTTAGCATTTCAAATGACGAAATCAAATGAATTCTTAAATATTAAAAACAAAAATCAAAACACATATCAAAAAACGTGAAAAAAATCTAAATCTTTTGGAGGAGCTGAATAAAGGTGTATTCGACACATCAAACATTTTTCAGATTTTTTCAAGCCTTTCTGGTATGTGTTTTCAAATGTTTCCAATATATAGGAATTTATTTTATTTTAGCATTTGAAATGCTAAATTATGGAGTTTCGAGTTGGGGGAGCTGAATACATGTGTATTTAACCTTCAGATTTTTAAAAAATATTTTTGGCCTTTTTGTGTGTGTTTTGAATTTTTTCAATATCGATGAATTCATTTGATTTTAGCATTTGAAATGCTAAATTGTGGATTTTATAAATTGAAGTGGTGAATACAAGTATGTTTGACATCTCAAGAAATTTTTTAGTTTTTTAGCTTTGTTTGTATTTGTTTTGAATTTTTTTTTCAAACGGCCAGGTGTCCCCGAGTGCCATATGGCTCTGTTTCCCAAATTTTCAATGTCATGCAGAATAGTGTCATTTTTGTAATGGCACTCGGCATACCTGACCAATTTAGATTGTCCCACAACCAAATTTTTTTTATGAAACACAATCTCCAACAAGCAAGGAATATGAAGCTTTTTTTATATACCTTCGAATTTGTTTCGGGATTGAAAAATAATTTTCATAAGAGTGAAATTTTGTTTCGCGGTCTAAAGATTTGCATTTATGAATGGGCTTAATGAAAGTCAAGACAAATTTTTTTAAACAGGGATCTTTCAAATTCGAAGATGGAAAACAGATTAAATTCTAGGAAGATAAATGACAGGGTCAACTCCCTTGAGAGATCAATATCTGTCTCTGTTTCAAATTGTTTGAAGAAAATATGATGCATTAGGTAACGTGTTTAGTGCTTGTCCTGTCAAAGTATCTTTTCATTGAGCTCTAGTGGGTCAAAAGCTATTAGCTAGATTGGCATAATTTACTTAGCCGATTCTCCCACATTCATTCGGGTCAAGATAGAGACTTTTACTCTTGCAACCTTAATAAAAATGTTCATTTTTCGGTCCATGGACGTATCAAAGAATGGTAAATTAATCATCAAGTCTCTTGTCCGAACAATTGTTATGGGACTTAAATTACCTTCCAAGATTAAAATTTTCCTTTGATATTTGTCTAGAGGAATTATTTTAACAAAAGATAACCTTGGTAAATGAAATTGGAAAGAAAGTCAGAAATGTGGGTTCTGCAATTGTAATGAAACTATGCCTCACCTCTTCTTTTTTGCCACGTGGCTAGAGCAGCTTGGCGCTTTATTTATATTGCTCTAGGTTTAAAATACCCAATTAGTTGTTCTCACATACTAGGAGGCTAGTTTCAAGGTGTTGCGTTGGAAAAAAATTGGTTGGCACAACGACTTTGTGTTGGGCTATTTGGCTTTGTCGAAACGATACTATGTGTGACAAATGCAAAGATTTTTTTCTTCATACATGTCATTTTTAGAAGAGCCTACTGGTTAAGCACTGGTCCTTGCTGCATAAAGAGGATGATAAAGATAGATGCTCAGCGCTTGTCATTCCATGGAGGTGGTGGCATTGTCTTTCTTTACCAAAAATGGATGGCAACTTAATAATCGTATTAGTGATGTTTGAATCATTTTTTATTGATTTCATTTCCTTTGAATGTAAGTTAGTCTTTAATTGTGACTGTGTGGGTTATAAGCAGCCTTATACATCCATCCACGATGTAAAAATAAGTTGGCAGTCAATGCCTATGCACAAATACGACGGACGCATATCCTCTGATATACATGAGAGTGACTTTGGGTCACTGACATGTGGGCCTGACGTATGTCAGAGGATACACAATCCAAAGACGACAGCTCTCCGTGACCGCTCTTGCTGTGCTGCTCGCCTGGGGCACGCTAGCGATTGCCGCAAAGATGCACCTTGAGGATAGACGTTAATTAGGATCTTCAATCTAGGGACAGAGCTTAAGCGGGGCCAATCTACCTAGCCCGTGCTCCCTCCCTCCTCCGCTAAACAAAAAAACCTCCCTTCTCCGTCAAACAAAAAAACATTGACTGAAAATATAGTCGTAATTCTACCTATCGTATTGTGTGGCACCCTGTCACCTCCTGAATTCTGTCCATTTTGAAAGAAAGTGGAATTTCCACATCTACATGGAGTTAATGTGAAGAGTTGTTAGATCTACTCTGACACCTGTACAACTATATTCCCGTGAATTTGATTTTCTCATTTTGCAACGGAAGTTGCTCTATCCATAGAATTCCTGCTGGGGAGATTGTAACTCTCTATACATGTAGAGTTGATTTACTCGTCTAGGAATGGAAGCTGCTCCATGACCCCATTCGTAGGATCACTGCCGGGCAGACTGCAACCGGCCCGGCCGACCGTCAACCCATCGGCGATCTCCCGTAAAGCAATAATGGGAGCGACTAATCATCGGATGATTGAAAACGGCTAAAATTTCAGTCGATTATTTATACATGTAGATCCAGCGCCATGCATGAATAGCTAGCTGCGTCACATGCATGCATGCAATAACGCCAAAGGGCATGGTTGCTGCTGGCTATATACAACAAATCAGATTAGCGTCCATGTCTAATTAGCTAACACCAGTATTTCTCTATATGCAGCAGTACCATTTCAGTCTACGTACTCCCAACAATCGTAACTAGCCTTAAAATTTGTTTGGTCCATTCCTCTATCAGTTACTACATGCACTTTGCATCCTCTCGTCACATAAACTTTTTTACAATTAATTATACACTTTTTACACATTCAATTATATGTATATTTAGTTATTTACTAGTATAAAAACATATCGACTGAGATTTTATCTATATTTAGGCGACTGACGGGGGCAATACCGAGCAATAATTCCAGCTTCAAGTCCACGCACTGTTCTCATTCTCTCGCCATCTCCCTCCACGACGGGGACGCTTCACCAGCTTCCTCCCCTCCGCCCTGTGGTCACGCCTGGTCTCCATCGATGGCCGTCTGAACGCGCGCCCATGACAACCCAAGCTGCACGACAACTACTACAACCTATGGTTCTCTAATCAATCCCTACTATTCCGACTACGTACTAGCTAGCTAGGCTACTATCCAGTGACAGGCACGTGTACACAAACAGCACAGTGATAGCTAGAGACGGAGACGGAGACGGATCGATCGATCCATCCGATGCGGTGTAATAAAGAGAGAAATATCTAGAAAAGCAGCTGGAAGATAGCTAGATACGTACGGCCTTGATGTGATTGCCTGCAGAGTCAAGCCTCGAAAGACGACGTGCATCTTGGTGCGCCGGGAATTAACTTGCCGTCTGAATGCTTGGCCACCTCGCATCAGGAGTTGCTATTCATGCGGACGTGTGTTAGGTTAAGCTGCATTCCTTGAGCTTCGATGGTGGAAACATGTGTCCGGTTGTCTTGCATTTGGCTCAGCCGAACACCAGCACTCCATCGAACATGCATGAAAATTGCATAGGGCGTGCCCTAGACATACCATGGTGACGCGTTGGGCATGCCAGCCACGCTAGGCCTGCCATGGCAACATGCTGGGCACACCGACCTCGTCCTGGGTGTGTCGTTGATGTACGACCATGCTCTCCACTACTGAATTCACCACACCTCACCCAGGTTGGATACGGCGCCGCCACTCCTCGCCCCCGTTGGATCCGGCGCCATCATGGCTTGCATAGGACAGATCCAGAGCCACCGGCCACTCCTCACCCCGGCCGGATTTGCCGCCGGCGGGGTCATCTCATGCAGATTTGGCCGACACCGAGCCCGGATCTTGCCATCGTTGGGGGTCGTCCTGCCCTAATCTGTTGTGTGGAGGTCATCCTCGTTGCGTGGGGGTCATCGGCCGCATCGAGTCGCCCTCGCCAGCCATGTGGAAGTCGTCGTCGCTGACCACCTCTCCTGTGTCCTCTCCTCGCATGCTCGCCTCGTGCTGACCCTAGCGTTTGCGCTGCACTCACTTGCACTCAGGCTCGCTAGAAACACCCAGGCTGTCGGGTCTGGCCGGAGCAGTGCTTTTGCATGTGACTAGCATGGCTCTGGCTCCTACATAGACAACCAAACACAAGAGTGTTGGCTTGCACAGGCTTGGCTCAACCTTACGCAGCCAACCAAACAAGCCTATAGAAAGATATGTAAGAATACATGTTTGACATTTATAAGTGTTATTATGTAGGAATATAATAATACAGAGGAGGGAGAGTACTCATATAGATCTGGGTTAACTAAATATATGCCACTGCAAATATGGCAATTAAAAAATATACCATTTTAAAGTATGAAACCAATCCCATGCCATCGCAAAGTGGCAAATCTTCGAAATATTGCATTATGGACGATTTTACCACTTAACCTTCATCAAATTTACAACAAATTTGTCATTCCCCCTTCTTCCTCCCTCATCTACTGCCTTCCTCCATCAACTATGTTGGCAACCACCTTCACGTAGAGATGGGCCTCCTCCCTCCTCACTCCTGCTGCACCACTATGAACATTGTCATCCACCACTTCAACCTCCCCGGCGACTTGTACCTCCATGGTCGGTGTGGGAGGCCTTTGGTGAGCTCGCACCCTCTCCATCTCCTAAGGCGAGCTCACCCTCTCCCTCCCTGGCTCGGTCTCTCTCTCTCTCTTACAGCATTGCGGATCTGGAGGGGTGTTGCGATGGACTCGGAGGCAGTGGAGACCTAGAACTATTAGCAACGACATTCTGGAGGAAGAAGAAGGGGGTAGAGGTATTTTGGACCAAAAAGCTAGCAACGGCATATTTTGAAGATTTGCCTCTTTGTGATGTCAATGGGGCTGATTTCAGGCTTTATAAGGGGATATCTTTGAATTATTATCTTTGCAGTGGCATATATTTATTTAACTTTATAAATTTTGGTTGTCTATTGCAAGTATGGACTATATATAGCACGCACGAGGAAGAAAAATACATATGAAAAAGACTGGCTATAGCGACTTGTAAAGAGATAACCTGTTATAAATGTTGTCTATGTAAATAATATGGCTTGAATTATAGACAGTGATGGTCTTAGGATATGTTTAATGGTAGCTTCATCCTGGCCCTGACCTAACTACATCACTGTAAAAATGAGGCTGTGAATAGTAAAAAAAAATAGGGTTGAGAGTAAAATATAAGAGAGATATGAAATAGAGATAGAATAGAACCAGCGTTATGCTAAGAATAAAATAGGAACAGAATAGCATAGAACGAGATTGGAGCTGACATTGCACGTGCTCTAATTAATTTATTGTGCATGTCCTTGCATGGCGACTGGCCGGCCGGACTGCCGGACCGGCCGACGAGCGTAGAAGAATAAAATGGAGATGCATGCAAAGGTGGCATCGATCTGCAATGATTCGAGACGGCGCCGATTAAAGA
Source organism: Olyra latifolia (assembly GCA_036346145.1). Classification (NCBI taxonomy): domain Eukaryota; kingdom Viridiplantae; phylum Streptophyta; class Magnoliopsida; order Poales; family Poaceae; genus Olyra; species Olyra latifolia. The sequence goes on from CM070530.1 coordinate 15,802,559, forward strand.
GACTGCTACAGCTAGCTGCGCCTGATCTGAAACCTCCTTGATTTGCACAGTGCGGATCGATCGAGTGCTAGAGAACAGTGCAGTGGCACCGCTAGCTTGTACTGCACAGCAACTGTAGCTCGGCACGCATGCTGCAGGCTGCAGCGATCTATCCAGCTCTCCTCGTGGAACCACAAGCCTTTTTCTTCCCTCCATCCGAACTTCTCCAAGATGATTGTTTCACATTTTAGCGTGATGATATTCTATGCACATAGGAGAGTAGCTAGCACGTACGTACGAGGAACGGTCATTGGATGCCCCAAGGAAGGTGTCAGTGGTACCAAACCACCACACATGTAGTATTTCTTTTCCCTGCATGCACTGGCGTTTCGAAGGAGATAAGAGAACGCACACATAAATAACCTTTGTTAAAAGCTGGAGTACTACTCTTCGAGAACTGCAAGGGCTATCCACACATCAGCCCAAAATCGGCCACTGTCCGATGACGCGTCCTCGCGTGCATCTGGCCATCCATTCCATCGTGTGGCTTTGCGTAAAAAAAACTCTCAAATATTTTAATTTTACCTTTTTGTCCGTGATGCTCTTGATCTGGCCATGCATCATACATCGGATGGCTGCTAACCAATCTCCTTTTACATTTACACCCTCTCACTTCTTCCCTACCTCTCCCGGTCCATTCACCTTCTCAGATTCACGATTGCTCCTAGAATTCAAAGAAATTACCTATTTATTGCCATTTAGATAAGATGCAGCAGCCACCCTAGGTCCCCAGCGGTCCAGCTCTACTGTTCTCTAGTTGCCCTCGCCCACTCTTCCTAGCTTCGCCTCAACCGCCCATGAGGCTAGGGTTCGGCTCTCTCCAAATCTACTACCGCCGCCACCCTTTCCCTCCCGACGCCCCTCCTTTCCACACCACTGTGCTGCCCTTACCTTCCTCTTATAGCCACCGTGCCGCCTCCTCCCATTGTCCTCCCCTTGCCACCCTTGCTCCTTGGTCCCATCTCCTACCACGACGCCGCCCTCACGTCCACGCCTCCCCTCCAATTCGGATTTGCGTAGACGACTAGCGAATCCACCCTATACAGCCTCCATCGTGTCGGATTCGGTCGTCTCATGTCGGATCCTGGGTGCGAGGCACAGACCCGGGCTCTACCTTGCCTCCGGCGTCTCCCCTAGCCTCCTGTCCCTGCTCCAAATTGGACTTTGAGCAACACCGCCACCATAGAGCCGACCGTCCCGTATCGGGTCACCCTACCCTCACGACCCTAAACTCTATGTACCATCCTCTTTCCCTACCTCCCCTTCCTCTTCCCATGACATCGGGTGGCTTCCCCAACCTGACCTGCTTCTCGTGCATCTGGACATTTTGTAGGCCACCTCGTCGGAGTCGCCCTGATCTTCTATGTGGTATTTTGGCTTCTTCACCGTTCTTTCGAGCGTTGATCTGGCCTCTACATGTTGCCTGCAGATCCATAGATAGGTTGATTCACTACGCCAAAATGCCTCATATGTGACGTTTATCTATGCCGGTTCATTACGAACCGACGCAGTTAAGGTTACCTGTAACGCGCGGTCGGGGCAGTTCGGACTTGTCTATGTCGGTTCTAATCAAGAACCGACACAGATACCAACTAATCTGTGCCGGTTCGTAACTGGAACCGACACAGATACATCTGTGTCGGTTTCGGCTGTGAACCGACGCAGATGCTCAGGTATATCTATGTCGGTTCTTAGATAGAACTGGCATAGATATATCTGTGTCGGTTCTAGCTACGAACCGGCACATTTACTCAGATATATCTGTGTCGGTTCACGGATAGAACCGACATAGATACATTTGTGCCGGTTCTAGCTACGAACCGATACAGATTACTTAGGGTGCGTTTGGTTGGAGAGTGAGTAGAGCGGAGCCATTCCATTCCTGATTCTGAGAGTGGAGCGGATCCGTTCGGCCAAAAAATAGGAATGGATTGGTTCTGGATCTATGGGAAATATTCCATATAGAGAGTGGCTCCGCTCCATGAGAATCACAACCAAACACTCTGCGGCCTGGAACGGAGTGGCTCCATTCTAACCAAACATCCTGAGACCTAGAATGGAGTGGCTCCATTCCAGTTGGCTCCTCAACCAAACGCACCCTTAGTATTTGTACCAGTTCTTGGATAGAACAGGCGCAGATTATTTCAAGCCTATATATAGTTGCCCGAATAGTGACCGAACAATGCTGCTGCTTCTTCCCATTTGCTTCTCTCCCATTTGCTCCTGTCTAGTGTTTAGTGATTTTTAGTTTGGATCTATTGATCAATGTGCGAGCTCCTAGTGATATAAAAGGTGAGTAATAATCTTTTTAGATCTTGCATGGTCCAGTGTTTAGTGATTTTTAGTGCTACTATCTATTATGGTTGTAGATATCTAGCTCTAGATTTTAAATTTTTACACTTACTTCCAATATAGATTTTATCTCTAGTTTCTAGATGTTTAGATCTTACATAATATTTAATTAACTCTAGTTGTAATTTACATTTAGTTGTGTAGATTTTTGGATCTTGCACATAATATTTAATAATGTTGGGATTATTATTGATTATAAAAAATTGAAAACTAAGGAGTGCATTTATTAAATTAGATTTCAATCCTACATGATTTTTAGATCTACATTCAAAATTAAATTAGTTAGTTTGCTAGCTCTATGTATTATTTTAGATCTTTAAGATTTAATATGTGTGGTATGGCTCTAGGTGTCGGATTATTTATGGTGAACTAAAAATCCTACATGTATTTAAGATTTAATTTACATTTAGTTGTGTAGATTTTTGGATCTTGCACATAATATTTAATAGTTTTAATAGTTATAAAGTAGCTACGAATTTAGTTAATGTTGGGATTATTATTGATAATAAAAATTGAAAAACTAAGTAGTGCATGTTATTAAATTAGATTTCAATCCTACATAATTTTTAGATCTACATTCTAATTAAATTAGTTAGTTAGCTAGCTCTATGTATTATTTTAGATCTTTTAAAATTTAATATGTGTGGTATGGCTCTAGGTGTCGGATTATGAACTAAAATTTGGATTTTCATGTAGATGGATCGGAGATGGATGTACGATGAAAACTGTTGTACGAAGGAGTATATCGAAGGTGTGGTTGGTTTTCTAAGAGTTGCCGATGAGCATAGGAGAAGAGAAAAAACACAATTTATACTTTGCCCATGCTTTGATTGTAAGAATGAGAAGATGTACTCAAGTAGAGATCAGATCCACACGCACTTGATTCGAAGGGGCTTTGTACATGGCTACATATGTTGGACAAAGTATGGTGAAGAGGAAATCTTAGAAGAAGGTGATAATACTGTCGACGAGGAAATCAATGATATATTGGGTCATGGCAGCAGTTATGGATTAGGCGAGGATGGATATTTGGTCATCGATGAACCTCATCTTTCTCAGATATTATGCGATGCAGAAGGAGACTATAACACTGAGAGAGAGTTTAATCAATTCATGGCCTTAATACATGATTCGGAGAAACCCTTGTACGCAAAGTGGGATATACAAAGTTGCACACCGTGCTTTCATTGCTAAAATTGAAAGCACGCTATAAATGGTTTGACAAGAACTTCACGGACTTGTTACATGTTTTGTCGGACATGCTTCTAGAAGGAAATGTGTTGCCCAAAATGACATACCTCACCAAGAAGATTGTTTGCCCCTTGGGATTAGATGTGGAATGAATTCATACATGTTCAAACGATTGTATCTTATATTGCAAAGAACATGCGAGAAGACATGTATGCCTGGTTTGCAATACATTGCGGTACAAGCGTAATGACGCTGACTCCAAAGAAAGTGAAGGTATAAAGATTACCAAAGGACCTCCCGCAAATGTTGTGTGGTATTTGCCGATAATCCCCGTTTGAAGCGTTTGTTCGGGAACAGAAACAATCAAAACTGCTAAGATGGTACTTCGAAGAGCGTAAGAGGGAAGGAATGCTTAGACATCCTGCTGATTTCGCCCAGTGGAGAACAATAGATAGTCTCTTTAAAAACTTTGGGAATGAACCAAGGACTATTCGATTTGGGCTGAGTACAGATGGAATGAATCCTTTCGGTAACATAAGAAGTACTCATAGCACTTGGCCCATGACCCTTTGTATTTATAATCTTCCTCCTTGGTTATGTATGAAAAGGAAGTACATTATGCTGTCACTGCTTATCCAAGGGCCGAGACAACAAGGCAATGATATAGATGTTTATTTAAAACCTTTGGTGGATGATCTTTTAGTACTATGGAATGAGGGTGTGCAAGTATGAGATAAGTACAAATGAAAGTACTTCAATCTACATGCTATGTTGTTTTGCATGATAAATGATTTTCTTGCCCTTGAAAACCTTTCGGGTCAGACAACGAAAGGCTGTAATGCATGTCCAGTTTGCCTAGATAAAACCGAGAGTGTTTGGTTGGAGCATCGAAGAAAATGGTGTACATGCGACATAGAAGGTTTACCAGACATAAATATCCGTAACATTACATGGGAAAACAATTTGATGGAACAAGAGAAGAATGTGTAGCAGCCTGGCCTCGTAGCGGGGGAGAGGTTTATAATATGGTTCAAAACGTAGAAGCTGTTTTTGGAAAGGAGGGAGGTAAGCAAAATAAAAAACTATCATGTTCTAAGAAAATCATTTGGAAAAGAGGTCAACACTATGGGACTTACCTTATTGTAAGGACATAGATGTTCGACACTGCCTCGACTTCATACACATAGAGAAGAATGTTGTGACAACGTGCTGGGTCTCTTACTGAATGTTGAGAGAAAAACAAAGGATAGATTGAAGGCACAAAGGGACCTACAAGATAGGAATATCAGGCCGGAGCTGCATCCTGTAGATACGGGAAATGGAAAATTATATCTCCCACCAGCTTGCTACACTCTATCCAAAAAAGAGAGATGATTTTTATAGATTCTTACATGGTGTTAGAGTTCCGTCAGGATACTCTGCCAACATCAAGAAACTTGACTTGATGAAGGACCTAAAGCTAACTGGTATGAAGTCTCATGATTGTCATATCATGATGACCTAGATGCTGCTAGTTACAATTAGAGGAATTTTGCCCATCAAGGTCCAAGAAACAATCATGAGATTGTGTTTCTTCTTCAACGTGATCTCGCAAAAGGTAATCGATCCCGTGAGACTTGATCAAATGGAGCATGACATGGTCGAGACGCTATGCCAAATGGAGATGTATTTTTCTCCATCATTTTTTGATATCATGGTCCATCTAATTGTTCACCTTGTAAGAAAGATAAAGATATGTGACCCCACATTCCTGCATCAGATATACCCGTTCGAGAGATACATGGGGTTCCTAAGACATACGTACGTAATCGGCCTTGGCCTGAGGGTTGCATCATCGAATGTTATGCGACGGAGGAGGTCATCAAGTTTTATGTTGACTACATGGCCGATATCAACCCTGTTGGTGTACCTGTGTCTCACCATGAGGGGAGGCCAGCTAGACAAGGGAATATAGGAAGAAAGTCAATTGTTAATTATGATTACAATTTGTTCTTGCAAGCACATTTCACAGTCTTAAAACAATCGATCGAGGTTTTTTCGTATATCGCTATGCACAGTGATGAAATATGCTCAAATAATGCAGGACGGTCAGAAGCCTGGATCACAAGACAACATGATAAAACGTTCCCCCGGTGGTTCAAACAGCATATGTTTGGTAAATAAACTAGTGCAACGTTAAATTGGTTGGCAAAAGGGCCGTCGAGTAAAATTGTCACATGGCATGGATATGATATCAACAAATATATATTTTATACGACAACTTAGGATATAAAAATCACATACCAAAACAGTGGCGTCTGCAGTGATGCCTATGACAACACTGAAAGTAATAAGAGGACCTACTATAGATTTATAGATAAGATTTGGGAGCTAGACTATTGCATTTTTAAGATACCATTGTTTCGATGTCGTTGTGTCAAACTACAAAAAGGTGTGAAGGTGTATAAGTATGGAGTCACTACTATAGACACCGCGCATATTGTATACAAAGATGAACCATTTGTACTAGCAAAGCATATTGCACAAGTCTTCTATGTAATGGACCCAGTAAATAAAAAGCACCATGTTGTTCTTCATGGGAAGAGAAGGATCGTTGGGGTGGAGAATGTGGTCGATGAGGAAAAGTAGAACCAATTCAATGAGCTACCTCCTTTCATCGAAGGTGACATTAGGCGTGATAAACAAACCGATATAGAAGATATGTATCATTGTAATGATCATAACGAAGGCCTAATCGTGAGAGAGACATAGCTATGGAAAATCATTTTACTAATTGTAATATTCGGATTAATCAAGTGTATAGCATATTAAGCATAATTATCGTTGTAGCAATTTAAATAGTCCTGTGAAATTTATCATAAATGTGTTAAGTTTAATCAAGAACTAATATCATACTATAGTTTTATGTGATTTTCAAAATTTTCTATATTTACAAAACACTTATACATTTTTATAATATTTTCTAATATTACACTATAGAGTATTTATAATTTTTATAATACTATTGAACTAATATCATACTATAGGATATTTATATTTTTTACACTATAGGATATTTTTTGTAATACTATAGAACTAATATCATACTATAAGATATTTATTTTTTAACACTATAGGATATTTTTTTATAATACGGATATTTTTTTATAATACTATAGAACTAATATCATACTATAGGATATTTATTTTTATAATATTCTCTAATATTACACCTTCTGTCTGAAAATGAGCATATGTGTCGGTTCTAGCCACGAACCGACACATATTATCAACTTATCTATGTCGATTCTAGCTACGAACTGATATAGATGATGCTATCTGTGTCGGTTCGTGCCTAGAACCGACACAGATGTCCCATATGTGCCCTAATATTTTCGGCTGCTGTGTGAAAATTTTCAACTTCGCTCGTACCCTCTACTCCTGTCTTGCCCTCTGCTCGCTGCCGCCGCCGCCCCACTTCTCGTTTGAACTGCCGCCGTGCACCGCCTCGGCCACGTCGTGCTCCTCCCCACGTCGGCCGCCGCTTCCTCCTCCTCCACGCACCATCGCCTTCTCCTCCTTCCTACGCCGGTAGCCTCATCCTCCTCCCAGCGTCGGCCGCCACCTCCTTCTCCTCCACGCACCACCGCCTCCTCCTCCTCCTTCACGCACCAGCCACCTTCTCGTGGCGGCTTGAGGTATGCTCATGACTCTCGACTCCGTGGCTAGGGTTTGGATTTTTCAAAATGCAATATCACAATTGTCTTGTTCTATTCCTTTATTCAATTTGCATCCGACGCGTCGAGTGCACACATTTTAAATTCAAATAGCACTGGACTGGGCAGTGAGACAATCTGGCAAATCTACAAATTTGCATGAGATAATGTAGGTTGCATGTTGATCTTGGTTTGGATGCATGGACGATCGGTGACTGATGCATGCAGGGCTGAAGGTGCTGAATAAGTGTTACTGCACACATGTTCCACGGCACACCATTATTGGACCTATTATTAATAAATAAAATTTTAGTAAGTATAGTTATGATTATAATTCAGCCGAGATCGATCATGATATGTTTATGTGCTAATTAAGCTAGCCGTGTATGTCAAATAATTACTAACTATTTCCGGGCCGGTCTGAATGATTGGCTTCTTAATTGCAACATATCTATATCTATCCATATATATGTATGCAACCATTAACGAGTACTGTAGTGATAAGAGTAATCAATATCCATCGATGACATTGATTTAATTTCGTGCTTGTAGAAATGTGACAACCTGAATGCTTCCCTTAATAATAGATGATGATGTTGCCCCCTTGTTCCAAATTCCCGTCATATTCCAGTAATCGGCACAAGAGAAAGGGAGCAAGCATATCGGGTATTGCTTGCTTTTAGGTGCCGAGGAACAAAGCCACCGCCATGGAGGAAGGAGATGGGTATAGTTAGATTGCATTTAGAATTTAACATATTTATGAGCTGAAATTCTTGTTGCTTATTGATAGATTGATACTAGTCTAAGTCTATATATAAGTGACTAGGACGAAACAGTTAGACATAGAGAGAATCGGTTCAGATGCAAACCGATTTGGGATAAACCCAACTTAGGGTTTGGGCTAAGCCGCCGCCGCTGCCGCCTCTAGGCATGCACAATTGAGCTATTTTGATGAATCTTAGAGGAGCCTTAGTGTCATGCCATCATTCTCTAGAACTTGGGTGGCATGGAATCCGTCGTGTCGATATCCTGCCACCAAAGAATTCGTTAATAAGCTTAACCATTCGATTTTGACATATGGCTAGGACGCTGTGTGGATCTTCAAGGATGGCCATCCGGTTGTTGTAGCAATGAATTTGTTAATAAGATTAACCATTCGATTTGTTTTTATTTATTTTAATTTAAACTCACTACTAGTCTGTTCTTATAATTAGATGCCCAACGCTACCTTGAGCCTGGAGAATAGCCCGAGTAGGTACCTAAACCTACAGAACAAGGGCCAAGCGGACTCTAAGGCAAACCCTAAGGTATTACGTATGGGTCCCTCTCTTACAATTATATATACCTAGAAGTTAATTTCTCAGCTTGTTTAATGGCTTTTATTTTTTTCAACATTTTTAGATGGAGTGTCGAGCCACAGCATCTCGGGCCGCATCAAATCGTCGAGCCTGAGGCAAGAACAAAAAGCCTGAGGGTCGATTCACCATTTCGAATGTCGATGATGACGTCCACCCTACTGCACCACAGAATGCAGTTACAAAATTTACCATGATCTGCAGAATCATTGTTAGGGATAAGGTGCCCATCTCCTTTACTGACTGGCACAATGTGCCTGATTCCATCAAGGACGATCTATGGATAGAGCTTATACACAATTTTGAATTCCCCGAGGAAGCGATCCCCCATGTGTGGCATCATGCACTAATGACTATGGGAATAGCATGGAAGAACTGGAAGGGACGATTGAACAAGAAATACGTACAGACTAAGCAGTCGGCCGCCCCTGACCATCCACAATTGGAGCCATACTGGGATGACTTCGTGGCGATGATGGAAAGTGACGACGCAAAGCGATCAAGTCTGGCCTACCAAGAAATCTCTAAAAAGAACACACACCCGCATAGGCTTGGTTCTAAAGGGTATAAGGGTAAAGTTGAAGCCTGGAAGAAGGAAGAAGAAGAAGGAAGACACCCATTGCTAGACTTCCCGTTCGGTGCAAGAATTATCTAAAAGCGAGGAGTACTGTAACTCCTTACGGAGCCGTGTCATTTACAAATAGTTCTGATGAAATTGTATGCCAAAGAGCACGTGACTTCTGCAGCCAAACAGCTGAAGGCATTATTCATGCAGATAGGGAAAAGGACGAATTGACCATGGCACTAGGAAATAAGGAGCACCCTGATCAGACGTGTGGTGGTTGGGTGTAAGGTTCCCTAGAAGGAGGGATTCAAGGATGATATTTCCTCTTATAGGAGCCGGAAGAGACACAAAGATGTCCATGTCGAACGGGAACTGCAACAGATATGGCAAGAATTAATGTTAGATATGAAAATCCGCATAGCTGAGCAAGTGGAACAACAAGTACAGGTTGCGCTTTCTAAGTAGCTGGCTCAACCAGAGGCTACTTTAACTAGCCCCTCTATGCGTTAGAGCAGCCGCACATGCACGCCGCTTGAGAGGGAGGACTTAGGCCACTTCCCTATTGACGACATACAAGAGCCAAGACCCTGCCAGCTCAACGTGCCCATCATGAACCTTACAGTCAAGGTTTCTATAGGCATGGCTTACCCAACCATTGAAGGGGGTACCTTGCACAACTCTCCGATTGCACCAACGCACGCAATGGTACAGGTGGATAGGGTGTTTCCCCAGTTTGTCAATATGGTGCTGGAAATGCCCCCGAATGATGAGGTTACAACACTGGGCCTCGCAAAGCACACATTCATCTAGTGGCACAAGCGTGACATTACATTTGACGGTGAACAGTCCTTAAGAAACAGGAGGAGCAGGACCCTGAGCCCCCCAAGGGGGACCTCTCCTAGAAACCTTGGCCAATCTTCTCCCAGCCATCAAAGTATCAGGACAACACAGTCGAGAGATCGAAATCTTATATTGTCTCCTGAAAAGTCCTTTCTTCGAACCCGCTCCAAGCCAGTGCAATCAAGGTCATGAAGGACGGAATACCAGGAGGTCCTTAGAGACCGAAAGGGCAAGGAGCATTGCCCGCAAGATGATGCTGATGTCCGATTAAAATTTCTCATGCGACACCCACCAGTCATAGAAAAAAGGTTGAGATCCATGACATTCAAGCTGATTGGCTTACATAGGTGGTACATGGAGCAGTCGAATCAATGTATTCTGCCAAAATTAATCACGGTTAGATACAAAGGGAAAGATTTTCACCATGGCGAGGGTGGCATCTTCAAAATAGATTTTGAAGATTTGCACTACATGTACAACTAGGACGCCCTCGACAATTCTTTCTTGAGGTGTGGGGTACTGTAAGTGTAACACCCCAATTTCAATAAAAGAAAATAACAAAGATAATAAATTAGAAATAAACCTAAAACAATTAAAATGTATAAATAAACTATATTTATACTATAAAAGAGTAAGGAAGGGGTAAGAAATTAAAGTTTTTAAAATAAACACATAAGGGAAAATAATGACAAAATAAATTATTAGCAAAAGGAAAATTTTCTCTAATAAGAATATTAACAGAAAACTTAGCAAATTAAAAAATTTGCAGCATTTTAAAATTTGAATTTTGAAATATTTTGGATTTTTCTAATGGGCCTAGTCTCCCATTTCCTTTTTCCTTTTCTTTTCTTTTCTTTTCTTTTCTTTACTTTCTTTTCCCAGGCCAAGTTGGGCCACCACACCAAATTTCAGTCGGATCGCCCAATTTAGGCCCAACGTGGCGCGTCCTCCTCCTTTCTTCCTCCTCCGTTCGATCTCCTCCACCGGCGCGCCTCGGCCGCCGTTCGCGCCACGGCGCCGCCGGCTTGAGTCCGACCCATGCTGATGAGTCAGCATGGGGGAAACCGCCACGTCGCGTCACCTCCTCCTTCGCGCCATCATCACAGAGCCCTCGGTGGCGAAAGTTACTTTGCCGCCGTAACCCCGTCCACCTCGGGCGTAACCCCGACCAAATCCACCCTGTTCGGTGAAATTCCAGCACCGTCCTTGCCACGCGAAGGTCTGATTTGCCCTTTGCCCCGTCGACCACCCTATAAAAGGGAGCTCAACGTCCCAATTTGGCCGTTTCTTCTATTCGGCCGAAACTACTCCCTTCACGAATTCCGGCGAACCGAAGTAGCTCGAGCTCTCATCTTCGGACTGAAGCATCCCCAGGTCGTCGCCCACCTTCCCCGGGGGCGAGACTGAGCTTTCGGCCACCAGGGAAAGCCACCGACGAAGCCTCCTTACTCCGCTTTCGGCCTCGCCGCCGCTAGCTCAACCCGGACCATTTCAACCCCTACCGAGCATCAAGTAAGCTCCCACAAAGCCCCCTGATGCTTCTTCATCAAAAATCCGAAACAAAACTGTCCAAATAGCCCTAGAACTATCTCACCGTAGCTAACGGCCGCTCCGGCCATGGCGCCGCCGTCCCGGCTTGCCGCCGGCCAAATCCCCAGCGGGACGACCTACGCCTATGTGCCCTATACCCGTAGGACACATAAAGCTGAAGAGATCGGTCCCCTAGCGTCCTAGAACCGCCGCCGAAGCCCTCGCCGGAGTTCAGCCCGGAGATGCAGCGGGTGAACGCCGACGCGGTGCTCTCTCTCTCGCCGCCAGTGGGACCCAACAGAACAAAGGCGCTGGATTTAAAATCCCGCGACACCCTCTCGGCTGAGATCGACAGGTGGGCCCGAGGACCCACCCGTCAGGTCAAGTGGTCGCGCCTTCCCGTTGGAGCCGCCTTCCCATACAGAAGACACACACGTGAAGTGCTCCTTCACCCGACCGCACCCAGCCTCCGACCTGTGGACCCTCGCCCACGCGCGTCGGCTCGCTTCGCCGCCACCAGTGGAGCCTCTTGGTCACGGCATACACATGACCACCAGGCCGCCTCATGTCATTATGGTCAGAAGTCGATTCCCCAAAGGGAATCGATCTGAACGGAACGGCCGAGCTCACATCGCTCCAAGAATTTCCAATTCATTTAATAGATAAAAGAAATATGTATATTGCTTTACAATTTCTAAAAATACTAAACGACCTTCAAAAATTATGCAAAAATTCTATAAAATACTACAAAGCTCAAGGAACTTAATAAAAATAAAATTTAGGGAGTTACAGTAGAATTTATTTCTATGAAAGTGGAATACTAGATAAATTAAGTAATAAATTAAATAAGAAGGACCTAAAGGTAATATGTATATACATATATATATATATATGCCAAATTTAAGGTTAACTAAAAAGGGTAAAAATACACAGACTTATAAAGTTACTAAAAATTAAATTCCAATTTAATTTATATATGTTTTCTCACCCTAAAACCTATATATTAGGTATAATAAATAGATAAATTAACAAGTAGGAAAAATCTGCGCGAGATTTCAAATAACCCTTTTTCCTAACAACCCATATCTATCTATTGCCAAATATTTATTCTGGATTATTTAATAATCTAGAGAACGAGACGACCGACAACCCATTGGAAGAAGATCAAGTACAAGATCCGGATTACGAAGAAACAGGCGAGCTAAAATTCCTTGACCATTCCTATTTGCCTGATTCTTCTATTTGAACTGTGTTGATTTATACTGATAGTTGCATACCAAAAATGGATTTCTAAACATATTATGATATTTTCCAAATGCTAATAGAGCCAGTCTAGTTAATCCCTCTTTACGAGTTATGCCGATAAGCATAACCCCTTGTCTTAACTTTTCATATCTTATCCTTTGATAACCTAAGGTTTAGAAAACTAAATTTTATGGCTAGTGAGCCTTTAAACATGGCATAGACCTGCTTAAGTCTAGAGTCCATGGACCACTTTCTTAGTCACAACCAGACGGCCTCAGGATGACGAATCAATCTAAGTAACGGCATAGCCGCTATCAACGGTGCAAGTGCAACGGTATAGCCTGCTATCAATGATACTAATTGATTCTGACAAACACCGTATGCGGAGCAGATACCTCTAAGGTACGGTCCCATCATTTGCATGACGTGTACCACGACAGAGTTACATTCCTCGGATTAAGATTACGATACTGAAGCATCTGAATGGCTTTGTGTTGGACAGTCTAATCTTAGTGAATATCTTGGGTACATAGTTATGGAAATGTGTCGAGCCCCGTTCCGGAGAATTCCTTGCACTCGACAAGCCAAAGAAACAATCCATACACTCGGGTATTTGCTTAGCCTGAGTGTGAACAAAGTCGCTAATCATTCGAGAATTTATTGATTGGATCTGAGGATCCAGGCCTTAGTTGAGCTCAAGGGGATCACACCTCTTAGCGAAGAGGGTGAGTCCACCGCCACTACCTGAAAAACGTGCACCAGTTGTGTGTGGGCACGGGTTCGCCAGAAGATGGGAATCGTGCACCAGTTGTAGTATGGGCACGGATTCGCCATAACGTCGGAGGTAGCTCACTATGGCGATGGGAGCTAGGCTGCCGATTGTGGAGATATCGCCGTTTTGATGGTATTTAATACCTTTGGCATACATATATGGCCCAATACGTCTTTGGTTTTACAAATGTCGTGTACATTAGGATTTTCAACTCTAAAGGTTTTAAGGCATGATTTACAGCAAGCAAAATATATTTATCACCCCACCAAAGTTGGCCTTGCATCTCTTAACTGCATCCAACAAGATTTTGGTTCGCGAGCGCGGTTGATTGCGTTCACACTCGCACCCGCTCACATTTTAGGTGAAGAGGGAGACGACGAAGACCCATACGATTGCTTCAACGGAAATGACGGATTAGAAGAAGAAGGATCAGACGAAGGCTAAAGGTCTACTTCAGTCACTCACCTGTTGCCGCCCTGCTACTTTCGCTTCTGTTTAGTTGTCCAAAAGTAGTTTAGGTTTTCGTTTGTAATAACTTGCCCGACCTAGATAATACTTTTGGTTTGTATATGTAATATATTCAATAAAGAATGGCTTGTTTGATCCCAGCTCAATGTATTATTTATGTGCGGTGTTAGCTTGATCCTGATCTAACGCTATGTGCACAAATATGGGTCCTGGATTTTATTTCTTCGGAGCCGGGACCCACAGTAAGTACCTACTTTCTAAACTCATGTTATACGCCCATCAAACCACCGTTCAATTTTGTATCCGACTCTTTTCCTAATGCAGACACATGGCAATTCAACTCAGAAAGGCCCACCATAATGATATCAGATTCCTTGACCCAAGGGTGGTCCATGCTCATAATATCAAACAAAAACGAGATGACTTCGAGGCCTACCTATATAAGGCGCTCATCGACATGCAAGAAAAGGATCTTATATTCTTACCCTACGTGTTCGAGTAGGAGATTATGTTTCTGAAGCTAGCCATATTCCCCCTTCTAGACAATATCTTGGTACTAATTTTTCATATTTGTGTAGCTTTCATTGGATTCTAATAGCCATACATCCCAAGCTCAGCAAGATGGTCATCATGGATCCTCTAGACAAGAATATGGAAGAATAAAGGAGATAGTGGATCTATTGACCAAGATCTTCCAGAGATACTGCATGTATAGTTTGAACTATTTTCCATTTCACAGAACTCTAGGAGTCAGAACTAAATTTCCTATATGTACTCTAATCCAACCATTTATGTCATCCTTCATGAATGACTCGTTACATGACATCTTTCATTTTATTCAGTGTGTCAAGCAGCCTCGAGACACCAATTTGTGCAGTTATTATGTTTGCCACCTTTTGTAATAAACATGCCTCTCTACAATTCCAGATATGGACATAGAGGTTCATGTGTCAACACACATTAGCTACAACATACCATTCTCTAATTTCAATCTAATTTACTTTGTCCTCATAATAGAGAATGAAAATTCCGACTGAATGTCTGTCTCCTAGCGTGATCCTAGCCATTCGGGGACAATAGGCAGGCTCCATCTTTGACGAAGTCATCAATTCAAAAGGAGAATTTCATGATCGAGACAGTAATGACCCAGTGTTCCATGTAAACTTACCTGATCTACATTGTTCTGACCTAGAGAATTGACATTGTGTAATATAAAACACTGTAATAGGCCTATATGTTGCTACATGTAGTGTTGTCGTCAGTTGCTTGTATTGAACTTCATATTATCAGTCGAATTGTGATGAGGATGGGTATATTTTTTGGACCATGTTGTTTTTTTTTGTGAGACATACATGTAGTGTTGTGCTCTTTTATCCAAAATGCGATGTTTGCAAGAACTTTGCAAGTATCCATCTCCTCTAGTTTATGAATGAGCTGAAGTTTAGCTTTTTTATTTATATGTTGAACTGTGCTGATGAAATTATAAGATGGTTATCTAGTCTGATTGACAATAATATGATTGTAGGTAGTCAAGGCATCTGTGTCGGTTCGTGTCGATTCATCAAGATCATCCATACCACAGATCCTGCTACAAGGAGCTCTTTCATCCAAAATGCAATGTTTGCAAGAACTTTGTAAGTATCTTGCTAAACTAGATTGACAATAATGTGATTGCTTGATTGAGCTCTGGATGGAGGCCTTGGAGGCTTGGATACATGATTATGATTGATGATAATTTAGCATCTGTTTTGATTGCTCTTGATAAACTAGATTGACAATAATGTGATTGCAGGTAGCCAAGGAATCTGTGTCGGTTTGTAGTTAGAACCAACACTGATACTAAGTAAACTGTGTCAGTTCGTAAGTTGATAATCTGTGTAGGTTCGTGCTACGAACCGACACAGATGTTATCTTCTGTGGCGGTTTTTAAAACCGGCACAGATGAGTGCTGTCATCTGTGCCTGTTTGTCAAATCTGCCTTTATGGCGTAGTGATTCCCTCCGTATTTTCCATGCATAGCAGTGCCTCATCTACTTAAACAGGTTTGATGCTCAGCTTTTATTTCCAGTCAACTAATGTATGTAGTTATTTGCATTTGTCTTGCAGCCAAATCATTGCACACTCATTTTTTTGTAAAGAAAATTATCTTCTATGGAGTTTTTTATTCGCATTCAGTTCCATTTTGCAGAAATCAAAATAAGAATATTGTGTGCCTGAGGGAAACATGTACTAGCATGGTTATGTTGTGGTCGAATGATATTTTTCTCTGACACCAAAGTTGCTACCACCGAAGAAAATGAGCCAATTGTAAATAAACGTTTCCCACAAAGTTTATCCCGAATAAATGTTCTAGAGACACAGGTTTCTGTATAAGTTTCTTATGAAACAAACAATGTGTTACATTATCATAAGCAGGGTTTAGGGGCCCGGTTTCTTTCTCTCTTTTTTTTTGAGATTTTTAGTGGGAGAAGTGGTTCTTTTGCTTACATTCTCAGTAAGCTTTGCATAAAATTGTTCTTTTTTTCCCGTTGTTTTATTTAGATGGTTAACATAAATTTGGATCAAATCCTAGGATCCATTTTCTCTATACATCTCTGGTCCTAGGATTGAATCCATCCTCTCTGCAGATAGAATGGTGTTTGTTGCATGCCATCTTAGCAGCAATACCTATTGCTGCTTAGTACAGGTTCTTTTTTTGGCAAGGCTACCTACAGGAAGTTGAACTTAGTTATAGTTGTTGTAGAGATGGTGTAGGGATGCCACATTCCTTAGACTTGTCGGCAATAAAATCTGTCAATTAAATGCTAAGGGATAATAAGGATAATGAGTTGTAAAGGCAAGCCCATGAGCTGCCTAAATTTATAAATGTGCTAGAATGCCCCTATAAAGAGAGCAGGTGGGAGGGCACGATGGGAAAGCAGCCTCCCACCTCGCCCATATAACCTGCCCCAAGGGCTCATGTACCGGGGGAGGGCAGGAAAAAATCCCCAAAAAATTAATAAAATCTTGGCTGGCATCTTCTTCCCCGAGGCTCTCTACTGCTTTAGATCCCCTTTTTTCGGAACATCCCCGTGGCTACGCCCCGAGCTTGCTCATGGGGTGCCTCTAAATTTGTCTGTCCGGTCTAGGCTGACGACAGTGGCGCCGTCCGTAGGGATTCTGGCCAAGAAGCCACACATCGGGGGAGATCCAACCACCACGATGCTCATCTTCCACGGATTTCACCTCAACGGTGCTTGTCCTTGGTGAATCCGGCCTCCACGAGCTCATCTTTAACAGATCCAACCTCCACGCATTTATATATGATGGATCCGCGCTCGCACCAAGTGTTTTTCGCAAACTCGCCTCCTACGAAGCTCAACCCTAGCGGCAACAAGGCCGTTCGTGAAGGATTCAACCTCAGAGAACACGTCATTGCCAAATCGGGATCTGAACAAAGAGCGGCGGAGCGAAGAAACCGCCGAACAAAGAGCGGCGGAATGAAAGGGCCACCAAGCGAGGGGATTGCCAAGCGGAGCAACGGCCAAGCAAAGGGCCACCCAGCGAGGGAAACGGCTGAGCAAAGGGCCCCCAAGTGAAGGAATCGCCAAGCGTAGCAATGGTCGATCAAGGAACCGCCAAGCTTAAGCAATCCAAGCGGTTTAATCAAGCGATGGCATCCAAAGCGAAGCAAAACGAAGCCAAGCAGTGCCTTCCCGGAGCAAGGCCTCCCCGAAATGATACACATTCCAAACCCATGCAGTTGCCAGCATAGATGGAAGCGAAGCAGGCACACCGAGGAGAGATGCGATTGAACTTCGTCAAGCGAAACAGTGAATCTCAATATTGCTTGGAGGCGTACACATACATGAATACATACATACATTTGTACATGTGCACATATATCTCCATGCATCGTTATATCTATGATGAAGAGGTCACAAATCACACGGCGAAGGCCACGCCAAGTGGTAATTGAAGACCCCGTTAAGGGGAGGACAAGCGCTTATAGGTTACGCCTACTCGCTCCTACGTCGAGTGCTTGGTCGGGCTAACGTCCCACCCACTCCTTCGCTTCGGCGAACGCGCGGTTGGCTAAGGCCCAACGCGTTAGCTCCGCTTCGAGTGCTTGGTTGGGCTAACGTCCCACCCACTCCTTCGCTTCGACGAACGCGCGGTTAGCTTCGCTTCGAGTGCTTGGTGGGTTACGCCCACTCACTCCTAAAGGCCACACTAAGTAGTAATTGAAGACCCCGCTAAGGGGAGGACGAGTGCTTGGTGGGTTATGCCCACTCACTCCTGAAGGCCACACTAAGTGGTAATTGAAGACCCCGCTAAGGGGAGGACGAGCGCTTGTAGGTTACACCTACTCGCTCCTACGTCGAGTGCTTGGTCGGGCTAACGTCCCACCCACTCCTTTGTTTTGGCGAACGCGTGGTTGGCTAAGGGCCAACGCGTTAGCTCCGCTTCGAGTGCTTGGTCAGGCTAACGTCCCACCCACTCCTTCGCTTCGACGAACGTGCGGTTAGCTTCGCTCCGAGTGCTTGGTGGGTTACGCCCACTCAATCCCGAAGGCCACGCTAGATGGTAATGGAAGGCCCCGCCAAGGGACAAATTATGGTGCTTGCCGGGGAGTGAGCGGAGTAGACCACCGCTTCGTGTCCTTTTCACCAGGGAGTAAGGCGGAGCACTACCCTCTCTCTGCGTCCCCTTCACTAGGGAGTAAGACGGAGCAAGACCACCGCTCCGCGTCCCCTTCGCTAGGGAGTAAGACAGCAATGCCACCGCTCCGCGTCCCCTTTGCCAGGGAGTAGGCGTAGCAGGACAACCGCGCGTCCCCTTCGCTAGGGAGTAAAGCGCTGCGCCTCCTAAGCCAAGGGGTGAAACACTTCAAGAATCTTATATAAGCTGCTCACTAACCCGAATTTGCCTCGAGGACGACCAATTACATTTGCTCCCCGCAAAAGAGTTCATATCCTAAAACAATTTTTGCTTGCTTTTGGCTCTGAACTACCTCCGTCTCGAAGGATTTTGCCTCGGCGAAGCGGCCCAGCGGACTCTCCTTCGCAGGCTTCGGACTAGCTCCGTCTCGTAGGCCTTTGCCTCGGCGAAGAGGATCGGCAGACTCTCCTTATAGGCCTCGGACTACCTCCGCCCCGTAGGCCTTTGCCTCGGTGAAGTGGATCGGCAGACTCTCCTTATAGGCCTCAGACTACCTCCGCCTCGTAGGCCATTGTCTCGACGAAGAGGATCGGCGGACTCTCCTTCTCATGCTCCGAACTACCTTTGCCTCGTAGGCCCTTGCCTCAGCAAAGCAGATCGACGGACTCTTCTTTGTGAAGCTTCGAATCGTCGCCGGTCTCGCAGGCCCAAGCCTCGGCGAGTGCCCCTTCGCAAGTGAACTTGAAAATCACATGAATGCCACGCCGAGTGGCAATTGAAGACCCTACCAAGACGAAAATTATGGCGACACGAAGCAAAGGCAAAGCAACACCAAGGAGTAACGACGAAGCATGCGAAGCAAAGGGAGAGCGGTGTAAAGTGAAAGCAAAACGGATCAGATGCTTCACCTTACCAACACCAAACAAGCACTAGGTGAAGCAAAAGCAATGGTAAAAGCAGAGCAACGGGCGCAAGGACGAGCAAGCCCTACAAACCCGTGATCTACAGAAGGGAGTTTGTATCCTTAATGATTTTAGGATTGCCAACCACTTTTGAGCGTCACGTCCTTGGAATGTGTAACAAAATTTCAGGTGTATTTAACGCAAGAACTACGGATATTAAACACGAAGCTTCGGAGGCTAATGGATTTCTCCTTCGCGAAGCATCGGATTTCAATGGACTTCTCCTTCACGAGCTTCGAAAGCAAATAGACTTCTCCTTCGCTAAAGCATCGGAGGTCGATGGACTTCTTCTTTGCGAAGCTTCGGATTTCCATGGGCTTCTCCTTCGCGAAGCTTCGGATTTCAATGGATTTCTCCCTCGCAAGCATCGAAGGCTAATGGACTTCTCCTTCGCGAAGCTTCAAATTTCAATGGATTTCTCCTTCACAAGCATCGGAGGCTAATGGACTTCTCCTTCGCGAAGCTTCGGATTCAATAGATTTCTCCTTCGCAAAGTTTCGGATCTTAATGGACTTCTCCTTCGCCATCTTCGAGTATCGGCGGACGCTTCTCCACCTGCTTCGGAACACCGTCTCATTCATAGGCTCTAGCTACGACAAAGCAACTCATTGGACGTTCCTTCGCTAAGGGGCCATTCGATAAATGTCGTGCACTCTTTTCTCCTTCCTGTGTTTTTCCCACTGGGTTTTTCAGGAGGAGTTTTTAACGAGGCATGGGCACGACGTGGTATCTCGACAACCCGAAGGACTGAGGCAAAACATTTGCGTCCGCTTGCCCCTCGGGATCTCGGCACAAACGAATGAGGGAGTCCTGTTGTAGAGATGGTGTAGGGATGCCCATTCCTTAGACTTGTCGGGAATAAAGTCTGTCAATTAAATGCTAAGGGAGGATAAGGATGATGAGTTGTAAAGGAAAGCTCATGAGCTGCCGAAATTTGTAAATGTGCTAGAATGCCCCTGTAAAGAGAGCAGGTGGGAGGGCATGATGGGAAAGCAGCCTCCCACCTCGCCCATATAACCAGCCCCAAGGGCTCATGTACCGGGGGAGGGCAGGAAAAAATCCCCAAAAATTAATAAAATCTTGGCTGGCATCTTCTTCTCCAAGGCTCTCTACTGCTTTAGATCCCCTTTTCCTGAGCATCCTCGTGGCTACGCCCCGAGCTTGCTCATGGGGTGCCCCCAAATTTGTCTGTCCGGTCTAGACCGACGACAATAGTAAATTAGTTTTGCTTGTAGAATGCTTGATTTTCATGCCTACTTATGAATATCATTTGCTTGTTGTACTCTGTATTATAGACATATATCATCTCTATTATGTAACTAGAGTAAACAGATTTTAGTTATATTAAGCTATAGACTTGCTTCATTGTCCTTCCAACATATAAACTTCCATTTATGTACTTTAATTTGTATTATGCTATACGTTATAAATATGCAGCATTATTTCGTGGATAAAAAGATGTCTTCACATGCTGTCATATCATTTAGCTGCAGATTTTAGTTTTAATACATCGTTTCTTTACTTATGACAATCTTATGATTAAATATAATTTGCTTAGTCTTGAGTGCTTATCATTTCAGAGATTCCGAAGTAAACTTTGGACTGCAGAAAACTTCGATTAATGAGGAGAAAGTAGTTTGGTTGGTTTCTCAATTATTTTGTAGGTTGCAAGGCTTGGTAAGTTTATAATTTTTTACCTTTTGTTTTAATTTAAAAAGAGTAAATTACAAACTTGATTCTCAATGGCATGCATATTTGAAAGTAGTTTGATTGGTTTCTCAGGTATTTGCAGGACGTAAGGCTTGGTAAGTTTGGAAATATTTAGTTTTGGTTTTTTGAAGTGTAAATTACAAGGTTGGTTTTCATTGACATACATGTTTGCTCTTTTATTCTATCTCATTTTGCTGTCGGCAAAATTTTGTGCATATCTTGTTGAGAAGCACCTCATATGCTTTTATCACTATGGAAATGGTAGCTTTTGTGAAAGTGCTAGGTAAAAAAATCCTTTTGGATAAAATAGATCAGTAATTTTTTCTTTTTTTACAGCAACCCAGCTTGAAAAATTCCATATAACTAAAAAGCAAAGTTATTTCTTCGGTCTTCATGACTTCATGTCCATGTCTAAAGGTTGGTTTAATTTAGTAAGATATTGTGTATTCAGAATAATGAATAGTTTTGGTATCCTTTTGACTTCATTGCCACAACCTTTCTTTGAATATAAATTCAAGTTGTTATAAGCTAAGCAGATAATATTACATTAATTTTCTTCTTACATGCTATTATGCAAATGTTTGTTTCTTTCCATTTTTATATTAGTAAAGGGAAAATGTTTGATTGATTTTTTTTAGCAAAGATATCCTGCATTACAAAAGCATTCATTTAAATATTTCACCGCTGCAGTGCCGTATCTAGGAAATTCATGGTGTGCTTCCAGAATTATGCACATCCTAGCATCAAGAATAAAATGCTTTTGCCGTAAACATAAAAGGAGAAGGAAAACAATTGCGTAAGTGAAAACTGGAGCTGTGTTAAGCTCTCTCTTAAGCTGCTTTCTTTGCTCTCTTTGCAGTTCAGACTTCTAATAAAAGGGGATGTCGGGTTGAGGTGATATGATTTCAAGATGGCTCATTGGTTGAGTTGAAAGTTGTTTGATTTGTTATGTTACATGTGTAGTTTGTGATATAATTTTATATCGAATCTATGCAAATTATGTATAAAATTTCAAATATGGTGATATGCTCCCTTGACCATCTTTTCGGATTCGGTTACAATGCATGGGCATCCAACTACTGGATAGTTATATGTGTTGCATTTCATAGCTGCTGACAGGTTGAACAAAGAAAATGCAGAGTTAAATTTAGAGGGCATGATTGGCTGCCTATATATTCATGCTGCAAACTTTTATTTTTTTTTCCCCTCTAAAGAGTGGCTGCTCCATGTGCTGCCACTAATTTGGTCAGTTAAATTGTTCTAACAAATACACCAGATCAAAATTCACTAACCAACAAATTAATCAGCGCTCTAAACAACTTATAGGGCGCGAAACGCGCCAAATGCTCTGTTATAGATAAAAAAAAAAATGCAGCAGTAGTGCTACTGTAACATGCATGCATGCATGCCTGCAATTGTACCAGCAAACGGTACCAGCGCCCAATGATGAACAAGTTGTCCTCCTGCCTATCTGATCTTATTTCAGGGTAACACCAGCGAAGCTCGCTGCATGCTGCGAGAAAACACGAGCTGAGTCACTGGCGCAGTGCCTCTGTTTGGTACTGGTAGCAAGGGACGACTGGGAGCAGCGAAGCAAGGAGTAAACAAGTGAAGTGCATGCGTGCATGCATGCCTGGCTCGCTGCTTCTTCCCAGATGCGCAGCAAATCAGATGCTGGCGACGAGTCCCCGCTTTCCACGACACGCGCAGGCCGGGACGCAGCAGCAACAGATAATCATTTTTTATATAAAAAAGATAAAAGGGTGCAGAGGAGCACACGTCCCCTAATTATACCTTTAAGACTGGCATCACGATAGGACCTTTCAGGCTGCCTTTAGCATTCTCTTCGCTTATTTAATCAAAACTCCAAACGTTAACTTTTGAAGTCTGTTTTTTTTATCTCGAAACCATGTCTCAGAGATCTCATAAACAAGTCAAACGAAGAGGACTAAACTTTCTAATATACATCGGGAAGCTCTCAAAATTCAGCTTATAAAAAAAATAAGAAGATAAGATAAGCTAAAGACAACAACCTCTTTAGTCATTCTCTCTCATGTTTAGATGCTGCCTATAAATATTGTGCAGACTTTTTATTTGAACAATATGATAGGTGTTCTATTATTCCATTAAAGAAGAAGTAAATATAGGAAAAAAAAAAAGAAATGGCGCATGTTAGACTATAGCGTGTGTAACACACGTGGTATCACCGCACGCCTGATCTCTTATGATCACGCGTATTAATGTCCCTGGTGCCCTTCCTAATCTCCTTGATATGTTCTATAAATCGATGGCGTAGATTATGGAAAGTTCTTACCTATATGTATTTCTATTGCGACAACATCAACGCTGTCTACCTCTTCACCAACCCGGTGCAACATCAACGTACCAAACATGTTGAGATCGGCCTGCACTTTGTTCCGAGAACATGTTGCTCTCGGCCACGTGCGTGTTCTCCATGTTCCGACCTCGTCGCATTATGCTGATATCTTCACCAAAGGTCTGCCTACGTCGGTCTTCACCGAATTTTGGTCCAACCTGAACGTTCGTGCTTCTACCGTTCTGGCTGCGGAGGAGTGTTAGTTTCAGTCTCGGTCCAATCTGACCATTCGTGCTTCTCCCGTTCTGACTGCGGGGGAGTGTTGGACTATAGCGTGCGTAACACGCGCGGTATCGCCGCATGCCTGATCTTCTGTGATCACGCGTATTAATGTCCCTAGCGTCCTTCCTAATCTCCTCGATATATTCTATAAATCGATGGCGTAGATTAGCACAAAGCACCAAACACACCGTGGCCCAACACCACGAACTCAGCCTAGGGCAAAACACGCCACCAACCTAGCACGATTACATCACTATCGGATCTGGCCACCACGGGTCATCCAGCCACCCTGCACAACTCCGATCATCACCCTCCTGACCACACCATATCATCCGGCCACCCCGCACTACTCCGGTCATCACCCTCTTGACCACACTGTCTAACCTCACATCGCCTCCATCGCTGAACCGACACCCTATGCCGTTGAAAGCCTAAAACTGGCCTTAAGCACTACCTTCAACATGGCCGCTCTAGCACCAATCACTACTGGTCTTACCTACGAGCCTCACGCTACTCTGGTCAATGCCCTTACCTTTGGCCTCAAGCGCCCGGCCAGCTCTGCAGCCTCACGTTGCCCTCGGCCAACAGCACCTTCGCCTCTGACCATCATCTACAGGTCCCAACGCCATCTTGAGGTGGTCTTCTACGTAGCACTGGTGTGCACGACATCCGCGACGTCCCATCTTGGTCCACGTCACTATCATCTTCGACCGTCGCCTACACAGCCCTGCCAGCTTTTGCCTGGTCTTCCACAACACCAGTACCCGACGAGCCACCGCCTCCTTGAGCGTCTCCTCCTGTGGCCACCGAGCCACGCCCCCTCCAAACCGGAGGGGGAGAGAAGTCGCGCACCGCTTCCACACCCGATTTGGCCGTGCGCACCAGATCTAACCACCCCGAGCTTACATGCCACTGGATCCAACCTTTTCATGGCTCCTTCGGCCGTCCCCAAGCTCTAATCACCACCGTGGGACGCGCTATCACCGGTAGATCTGGCAACACATGACGCTTTGCTGTAGCAGTCTAAGCCCATCTTCAACGAGGCCGGTGGCGGCCACGTGCCGCACGCCGTCCTCCAGGACCTCAAGCTCGACGCCATGGACTCGCTCCGCTCCAGCTAGATTGGCGGCCTCCTTCGCTCTAACAACATCGTTGTCGCTGGATCTAACCTCCATGCGGCACCTTCGGCCTCTCCTGTGCGGCTATGCCACTATCCTCTACACTGGCTCGTGGAGGGGACGTGCCGTCGCATTTCGGTGCAGCCGGGCAAGGGAGTAGGTAGAGGAAGGGGAAGGAAAAAGAAAGAGAGCAGGGGGAGCACTAGCTCGGAGGCTCGCCACCATAGTCACACCGGCAACGACAATGGCAAGGAGAGGCTTCGGCAGAGGGGAGGCTTTGGCGACGAGGTCAGTCGCCCTCCGAGTCGCCCGTGGGAGTGACTTGAAGGTCTGTGTTAGCAGCCAGTTTGAACCGACTTTAAAAAAGCTAATGTGAACCTAAGCTACCGACAACCTGTCACGATAGGACCCCTCATCAGTGGGCCCAATGGATCCAACTATCATGGAAAGAGTCTCCAAGTGTTAGAGAACAGTCATTGGTCCCGCCTTAGTGCCTCTAAGCTTTTGTGAACGCACTAAGACTATATCCAAGAATTCGCATTCCCTCTCCCCTTCCCCTTCTCAACAGAATCTCATTCCCTTCATCATTTCATCATATTCCCTTTGTCGTTCTTTTGTAAAAGGGATTCTCTATTCTTTTTCCCTTCAGAAGGAATTTTCTCTTCTTTTTCTATGTCATTCTCTTCAGAGGAAAGCATTGGAGATTATGGAGAACAAATTAAAGAGAACCTTGTTGGAGATGGTCTAGCAGCTTGTAGAATGCTATGATAATAGTAGTTTCTACATACCATGTCACCTAGGACACAAGGTAATTAATATAGATAAGAGTGTAGCTACATTCAACTACTCGACGCGGTAGGATAGAAAACCAAAATATGGCAGGTTTATGAAATAAACAACTATCTATATCATTGCACGAGTAATCTGCGGTGACGTTTAGTTACATGTAACACCACGAAGTGCTATAAACAATCGTGGTCTAAACCATGATACGTGCTCATCAGACCTATTGAAGTTAAATAATCCAATCTCACGCACAGGTGTTAAGCAAACAAGAAGAAAACAACAACAAAAATATAAATAAATATCAAACCGAGGGTCCCACGTGTCAGCGGGTGGTGGCGGAGGATCGGGTCGCGCCCGGCCCTCCCTGAGAACGAGGCTGCTTTTCCCAGCCGCGCGCGCACCACGTCCTGAGGTGATCTTTGCCGTACACATAGGCGCGGCTTGTTTACCGCGCATCCAAGCTAATCCTACTGCTAATCTAGCTTTCTTTTACCGCTAAGCCGGGTTACTTTAGTGATTAACCTACCCCGTAGGGATCGGTAACCCATACGGGTAGGGGAGTCCCTAGGTT
Organism: Olyra latifolia; assembly: GCA_036346145.1. NCBI lineage: Eukaryota > Viridiplantae > Streptophyta > Magnoliopsida > Poales > Poaceae > Olyra > Olyra latifolia. The sequence continues at coordinate 15,828,998 of CM070530.1, forward strand.
TTTTCCGCGGTAGGGCAGGCTGTTGTTTACGCTGCTCCCGTGGCGCATGAATCCAGCAGCTGACAGTACAGTGCGTCGCAGCTACTGCATCGCATCGCTCGCATGCATACGAGTCCTGCGAGGACGGTCAGATTTTTTTTTTTGGCCCCATTTTGTTTTTGTCGTCTCTAAGCTGGGTAAGCAGAGTTTAAGCAGTGTTTACAATTTCATGAAATTCGACCCTACCGTTGCATGATAATTCATCAAGTAAAATAGACCAAAAATTTGAAATTCACATTCAAAATCAGTAAAAGGGAGTCACTAAACAGTTTGCTAAAAATACCCAGAGATTTTGCCGCTCAGCTAAAACCACTCGGCTTTATGAATCAAATGGTATTACCGAAAAAATTAAGAACGAAACCAATCCAAATACCGAGAGATGCCGTTGTTGAATACCAATATTAGGCCCTGTTTGGAATCAAGATTTTTCAATACCATGGTTTCGCAATATATAGGTTTGCCAATTGTTTTAGTTTAAATACTATGGTTTTATCTAATTTCATTGAAACCATGGTATTCTTGGAACTACAAACTGTTTGGCTATAAAGTTTTTTGGATGACATACCGTGGTTTTGCCAAGTCTTCTGCCAGTGCGCGGTGAAAACTTTAACTCAGACTAGAGTTTACGATACTCCAAAAAAACCATAGTATTGGCAAAACCATGGTTTTCAATGCAGAGTTTTTTTAGATAACCAAACACCTTGTGGTATAAAATACCATGGTATTCTCTTAAACCATGGTATTGTCTAGAAACCATAAAAATACCATGCTTCCAAACAAAGTCTTAGAGTTCAAAATTTACCCGTTTTCAATTGGTTTTCCACCCCAAAAAAAAAACTGCTACCAGGTCGCCTCGAATTTCCTCTACCAAACGAAATGAGAAACTGTGGGGGTAAGAGTAGAATGAGCCGTACCCTTGCATGGCCATGCCCATCTCATCGTCTGCACTAGCTACATCTTTCTCTTCTTTGGGTCCTAAATTTTGTTTATGTCCTTCTCTCTCAATTTTTTTTTTAACAAAAAGGGTTCTGGATAGAGCCATATATAGAAGAAGGTTGGAGTATTGTGGAGACTACAGCCCGTCTGGCCCGAATCATTCTAGAAAAACGGCCCTAAAAAAGGACTGCAGTTCATGGAGTGTGCTGACCATGTCGGCCCTCCAATCATAGGCCCAGAGCCACGCGTCCCCAACTTCTTCTTTGCAAAGTACCGTTAACGCTTTTTCCATGGTCATGTTTAATTCCACTCTATTTCTTTTTGGGAAAAAAAAAAGCATTTCTACGATATCAAAAACAACAACATCATAATAATATCAAATCAGAGCTTCGCTGCACCATACTTAGGAAATGTACTAAAAACATGACCGCTTATGCGATAAACGCAACATAAGCTACATATCTTCCAATGAAGTTGCACGCACACTAACATACACAACATTGGCATAAGGCGTCCCAATTGTCACGAGAGTATATCACTGACCCCAAAAAAAATCATGCACTGATCTCCTTCAAATTTCGAGGGCACCTGGGGTCAACATCATGAAAGAGAGGAAGATCCGATGGGAGACTCTCTTGGCAGAAACTAATAATTTCCAGTGTCTTCAGTACCTCCTCGAACAAAATTTTGTTTCCAAGCGGGGCAAAATGCAGTCCATCACTGCATGATATAAATAGATTATGCGGTGTTTGCGGTCGGAAGCACACCATAATTCACTATGACTGCTGTTTCACAACTAGATCATTGTCTTCAAAAAACATAACTGGATCATCGTAGAATAGCAGGCGTGCATTACAAAACACCAGGGCATAAAAAAATAGACTGAAGAGTGGAGGAAACAAAAATGTGCTAACATACACTGACAGTCCATTATCAAACTACCAGGACATGCAGAACTTCAAAAAAAAAACAGAGTGAATTAGATTTGTAAAAGTTTCTTATCTCTTTCAACTTTTTGCTAGTCTATTGGTCCTTGGCAACAGAGCATGGGTGTCAATTTTTATCCTATTTATCCGACTCGCCTACTAGATAAGATGAGAACACGATGTAGATTTTTAATTCGTATTAACAATTTCATTATGTAAAATACGAATACGAACTTAGATGTAAAAATCTATAATGTATATGTATTTTATATAGTAAAAAAGACGGAAAAAACTATCAAACTATCCGTTTTTGACACCCCCATTCAAACATTTACCGACACCATTTGTTACATCTGAACAGTGCTACTGCAGAATTTTGTTTTTTTGGGGGAGGGAAATCGTCTTACATGGGATGCAGAATTGTAGATTAACAACTCATTCTTAGCTATGGTCATCGATTTTGTTTCATTATTAACAAAACCAATAACAGCACTACAGTTCTGCCCAGGAATTTACACTTGTTGAAATACTTTTACATTCAACAAAACCATTTTATCTGATCACCCAATATGCACAACCTGCTAAATATGCAGCTGGTAGTGCGAAAAAGTAACTACCACTTATTAAGGCCACCAGAATCAACATTAGGTAAAAAAATTTGAAATAGATTCATACCTTAATGCAGATGTTTGCCAATCAGGAAATTGCTGTATCTTTGTCCAGGTATCTATGACTGGATGATTCAATTCTTTAGCAATAGCTATGCATGCTTGCGCATAAGTTCCAGCAGCTTCATTGGTTCTTTCTGGTTGTCTTGAAGGATCATCATCTCCGTAGATGTCTCTGTGTGGAGAAAGGCAATCAGCGTGGTTTGCCTGCATGTCTGCTATACTAAAAGATACAATTGCTTATATGGTATCTTGAATAAAAAAATCTTTAAATTAGTTCAAGTCCAAGGCCGCCAAGTGGATAACTGGACAACATTGTTTTTTCCGGCATATAGCTTCAAATTTGTCATTGTTATACAAGTCATACACGCTGTAACACTTTGTAATCATTTTTTAAGGCTTTTAGTGGTTTTCTTAAAACTCTCAAAACTATTTTTAATATATTTTTTAGCTTTTTCGAGCCTTTTTTTGAGGGCTCTCAACTTTTCAAATTATAATCTATCGTAGCATTTTAGCTTCAAAGATTCCAGATTAAAATCAGATTAAAATCTATGGTTTAAAATTTATTATTTTTGTACCAGCCATATTCTATAGTACTTTGTAACCATTTTTTTTAAAGCTTTTAGTGCTTCTTCTCAAAGTTCACAAAACTATTTTTAATATATTTTTCAGCCTCTCGAGCCTCTTTGCGAGAGTCATCGGCTTTTCAAATTATAATATAGCACAGCTTTTCATCTGCAAAGAACAATGCAGTAATATATAGACAATATTTAAAGAATTCTACACCATAGGCTCACGGTAAAATATCTATTGCTCAAATATATAAGCAAGCTCTGGATACATCTAATGAATTCTGGCCAAAGTTTTAACTTTTTGAACGAAATTAGCTGCTTGGGTGATTTAATTTCGGAGTTGAGAACACAAGCAATTTCCTGGTTGTTTCTCCCCTCACATTATGTACAATATAACTGTCAGGTATGATATCCACAAGAATCAAGGATACTGGACATACTGTCATAAGACACATATTGTCATGAAAAAATCCAACAAGTATGCTTCATATCAAAAGGTAATCCGATACGAATACAAGGATCAGCATGAAGACATTAGGTGATTTCTTTATGGGGTTATTCCTTCCTTACGGGATTCTTGCTGCTTCATAGATCGGTGGAGGGGTGATAAGTATAATAGCAGTGGAAGGCCATGTCTCCTGCGAAGAAGCAAACCACGGATATACACACATATATCCAAGCTAAGAGCATTTTCAGAGGTAGCCGAAAACACTATTTATCTTATTTTTTAGGAATAGTGTCAACCGGAGATCAGAAATTTTTTAGAATGCAGCGTAAAGTGTAAAAATTTTTTTAAAAGAAAGATGTAGAAAATAGTGTTATAAAATAGAAATTTAAAGTGTTTGCTAAAGATAGACTTAAACCGGAAAAGTCTTGTCATGGATACTGCGACCAAGTAGTATCTGGTCCGGAGATTTGACCTTGAAGTAGGCGCAGATGGCGCGGAGGTTGCTTTTGTACTCCTCGAGCGGCACGTGCAGGTGCCCCCGCACCTGGTCGGGGAGGCTCGCGTCGTTGGCCCCGAAGAACACCGTGATGGCCGCCGGCTCCGCGGCTCCGGCGGCCGCCCCCTACATGGCCCTTTCCAGAACCTTCAGCGCCCACCGCGTGTTATACCCGTTGAAGCCGCGGAGAACCACGTCCGCCTAATCAGCGCGGCGCCCAAGAAGGAAACGGAAGGCGGTCACACCTACGCGGAGCATCTAGCGGCGGCGATCGGAGAGGCGCGCGGTAGGTACCTTGCGGGCGAAGTGGTCGGCGAGGGTGGCGCCCCAGCCGCCGGAGGCGAAGGCCTGCTCGGTGATGGAGTCGCCGAAGAGCACCAGCCGCGGCCGCCCCATCTCTCTCTGGTTCTGATCGGGATCGCCCCGTGGGTTCACTGGACTGACAGGCTGGCTACCTCGGAGATCACGAGAGGAGCACTTCACTCCTGCTGCGGTTTCGAAAGTTGACTTGTCGTCATGCCGGGCGGCCGTTTGAACGAGGAGGAACCCGAGGCGAGCTCGTCGCGAAATTGAATCGCCCACCGCGAACCGTCAGTGCCGGCGAGCATATACCGGCTGGGCGCCGATTGGCGGCTTGGCGCATCTCGAGCTCGGCATTAATCACGGGAAAGTACCATGCGTACGTTCAACTGTTGAAGTGATGCCACCATCCCTGTACGACGGCCAGTATCGTGCATAGTATGATGTGAACGTGGCACCGTTTGTTTGGACCCGCTAAATAAATAAAAAATCATAATTACTTTCAAAAATATCTAAGTTTTCGATTTTCTTATGGCATAATATTTGTTTCTCTAATTTTTAGTAAATTGTTTGAATTCTATGTATTTTCTAAATTTTCTAATTTTTTTTCAATAATGGGCTGTTGAGATCTGCATTAGAGTAACAATGCACAATTCAACCCTCTCATTTTGTAGAGAAATTTATAGAATAGGTCCAACCAAAGTAAGCGAGTAGTGGAATATGCCAATCAATATTTACAACTTGATATAACAATGTATGTGAAAAACCTACTACTATAACTGTAAGAGGAGTAAAAAGTACCGGACCAACAAGGTCACTGTTCAATATTTCACGGAGAACGATAAATGGTTATTAGAAGTATTATACTAAAACCTCTAGCTCAGATACACTCATAACAGTAGCAATCATCAAAAAGACCGCTATAAGCCTACAACCTTGATAAAACAGCTAGCGACAAGACTAGACGAAAGACAAACATAATGGCTACAATCTGTCCCTTTTAAGTAAAACTCATTTAAGTGGCAAATTGCATAACTAAATGCTCTAAAAAACGGTAGAAAGCTATGTCAATAAGTCCTCAACACACTGGCTAAATATCATCTTTATCAAACATCGTTTGACCCCCAAGACATAGCATATAACAAAGTCGCATACTGTTGAATATGTTGCTAACATAACTGTCAAACTCCCCCCAAATCTACATCTTCAGTAATTTTTGAGCTAAGAATCTACACCTCCACTAATAAAATCATCAATCCAATAAATTAAATACAAACAAATATAAAACAATCTGAACAAAATTGTAGTCGATCCAACCATGCTTGTATCTCTAATCAAAGGCATGAAGATAACGTAAGAGGAACTGAAACAGACAATAAAGTTTTCTCTTCTCTCTTGTGTTTACCTGTTTTGTGCTAATGGTTGAGAGTACCTCCTGTCTGCAGAGGTGGAAATGAGGCAAGTTCGAGCAAGCTAGGGTCTGACTTGGCTCGGCTCGTTCGTCACTGAGCCGAATCAAGCCGAGCCAGATACGATGACTGATTTAGAAACTAGGATTGGTTCAGCTCATTAAAAACTTGCGAGCGCTTGTGAGCACCAGGGTTTTAAAATCGATTTTACCCCAAAAATCGCTCAGGTCCGATTTTCGATTTGCCGCGGCAAATCATGGAAAATCGGTTGAAATTTGAGTTTTGAATTTTAAATCAACCGGAGATTTAAAAAACAGAAATCGCTTGTTTTTTGGATAAATCGATCGATTTTTTTGATAAATCATTTGAAAACAAAAAATTGCTATTGGAATTTTGAAATCTCGAGCCAAACTTCGAAAAATCGTGATTTTTATCGATAAATTGACCAATTTCTTCGATAAATCAACCAGAGGTTTAAAAAATCAGAAATCGCTTGTTTTTTGATAAATCGACTGATTTCTTCGATAAATCGTTTGAAAACAAAAATCAAAAATCGGTATTGGAATTTCGAAATCTCAAACCAAACTTTGGTAAATCATGATTTTTATCGATAAATCGACCGATTTCTTCGATAAATCAAACCAAACTGATTTCAAAATTTGAATTTAATTTGTGATTTGCCGATATCGAGCCGCCACGATTTCACAGCAAATCGCGATTTGTCTCGATTTATCGACGATTTTTGAAACCTTGGTAAGCACTCGGGATCTTGAGAAGATAAGGAGAGGAATGAGGCTAAGGTGGTGTCGGCGCCACTTCCCAATAGCCCAATTGTTGGCTTCTCGTTGCATGCCTTAAGAGTTGAGATCGTCGTGGAATGCCATGGAATGAGAAGTGGCGGCGTGCAGGAGGGGTGGCCGGAGATGGTGGCGGTGCATTGGAGGGGTGACTAGAAAGGGGAAGGGGTAAGGAAGAAGCGTTATCGGGACCATCATCCGTGAGGAGGTACGAGCGCCATCGAGATGCCTCCTCTTCACCACTCTCTCCTCCTCTACTTGTGGTGCACCCCCATTGGCGGCCGCTCTACAACAGAGGCAAGGAACAGAGTGGCGTGAGGCCGAATCTAAGGACAGCGGACATAGCTGGATGAGCAAAGAAACCAGATCTAAGGATGGCAGAGGCGGGGGACGGAGGGAGCGAAGAAGCCAGATTTGAGGCTGGTGGAGGGTATAGGGGCAAGGGGTGGCGTCGCGGTGAAGGAAGTAAGAGGAGATGGGAACCAAGTGCGGCGTTGACCTGTTGAGGGCCTAAGGTTATGAAAGATAGACGTGCCTTATTTTGATTTATTTGACTTTTTTATTACTTTTTGACTCCCTTTTTTTTTACTCGTATACATGTTTAAAAGCTCCCTAAATCCTAAAAACCAATGGCATCCGACTCTCAATGTCATCTCGAAAAATTCTCGAAGTTATGAGATAAGTCAAATAAACAAATAAGAAATAAGACAGATAAGCTAAAAAGAACATGCCCTTATTTCAACTGCTATTCGCTTGTGAATTGTGGAATGGCATGACCATTCGTTATGCCATAAGAACAACATAAGCCACATCTTCTTTACTCGCACACATGCCGACAAACACTACATTCGCATAAGGTGTCCCAATTGTCACGATGGTACATCACTTGATCAAAACATGCAATGACCTCCTTCAAATTTCAAAGGCTTTCAGTGGGTCCTTGGGATCGATTTCATGGAAGAGAGGAAGATCCGATGGGAGACTGTCCTGGCTGAACCCTATGCTTTCCAATGTCTTCAACACCTCCTCGAACAAAAATTTGTTCCCGGGTGGGGCGAAATGCAGTCCGTCACTGCATGACATAAAAAGATCATGTAGTGCTTGTGGTCAGAAAATACATTGTAATTCAGTAGAATTACTGTTTCACAACTAGATCATAGCCTTAAAAAATAACCATATCACTGTAGAATAGCAGACGTGTGAAAACATCAAGGCATAATGTATTGAAAGGAACAAAAATGCGCTAACATAAATCGACAATTCATTAGCAAAATTACCAGGACATGCATAACTTCAGAAGAAAATTAAGTACATTAGATTTGAAAGTTTCTTCTCTCTTCAAATATTATCTAGTCTATTGGTCTTTGGCGACAGAGCATTCAATGTGTGTGTTTGTGTGTGTGTCGAAAAGGTTTTTTTTTGGGGTGGGTGGGGCGGTGCTCTGGGATGCAGAATTGCGGATTATCAACTCAGTTCTTAATCTGATCAGAACTTCCACACAACCTCCTAAATAGGCAGCTGGTATCGCAAGCAACCAATTACCACTTACTAAGCTTTCCAGAATCTGCGTAAGTATAAAATCATTTGAAATAGATTCATACTTTAATGCAGATGTCTGCCAATCAGGAAATTGCTGCATCTTTGTCCAGGTATCTATGACTGGATGATTCAATTCTTCAGCAACAGCTATGCATGCCTGCGCATAAGTTCCAGCAGCTTCATTGGTTCTTTCTGGATGTCTTGAAGGGTCATCATCACCATAGATATCTCTGCATGGACAGACAGGCAATCAGAGTGGTTTGCTTGTGTGTCTGCTGTACAAAAAGGTACAGCTGCTTTAAACGGTATTTTGAAAACAAATTTTCTTTACATCAGTCCAAGGGCCACTGAGTGAATAACTGGATATAACTACAACCAAAAGATATACACTCACACAATGTAGAGTGAACATACTTATGCATGTAATATATATAGACAAAATTTGAAGAATTGTACACTATGGACTCATTGTAAAATATCTACGGGTCAAATATATAAGCATGCTCGGGAATCTGGATACATCTAATGAATCCGGGTTAACATTTTAACTTCTTGGAACAAAATTAGATTTGGATGATGTAATCAGAGATCAAAATGCAATCAAAATCCCGGTTGTTTCTGCCCTCTCATTATGTTCATTATTCCATTATAATTGTCAGGTACACAAGAGAATCGAGGATACTGAACATACTGCTATAAGGCATACAGTATCATGAACAAATGCAACATGCAACAAGTTTGGCCTATAGAAGAAGGAAACCAATACGAGGATCAGCATAAGGAAATAAACCAATTTCTCTTTATCAGCCACTAGCATTGCCCACGAGAGCTAAGTGGAGTTGATTTCTCCATCTTTGGTGTCATTCCTTCCTTACCTGATTCTTGCTTGTTCATAGATCGGTGGAGGCGTGATGAGTATAATAGCAGTGGAAGGCCATTTCTCCTGCGAAGAAGCACACCACAGATAACAGCAAACACACACATGTGAGCATTACACCCGGAAATTCAAGTCACGGATACTGCAAGTAGTTTCGGTTCCTTGATTTTTTTTTTTTTTGAGAACGGTTCCATGATTTAACCTTGAAGTAGGCGCAGATGGCGCGGAGGTTGCTCTTGTACTCCTCGAGCGGCACGTGCTGGTGCGCCTGCACCTGGTCGGGCAGGCTCGCATCGTTGGCGCCGAAAAACACCGTGACGGCCGCCGGGTCTGCGGTGCCGGCGGCCGCCCCTTCCATGGCCCTCTCCAGCACCTTCAGCGCCCACCGTGTGTTATACCCGCTGAACCCGCGGAGCACCACGTCCGCCTAATCAGCGCAGGACCGCGAGGTCACACACACACAGACACACCCACGCACAGCGTCTAGCGGCGGCGACCGGAGAGGCGGCACGTACCTGGCGGGCAAAGTGGTCGGCGAGGGCGGCGCCCCAGCCGCCGGAGGCGAAGGACAGCTCGGTGATGGAGTCACCGAAGAGCACCAGCCGCGGCCGCCCCATCTCCTCTTTCTGGTTCTCTCCAATTCGGATCTCGGATCGGGATCGTTGCGTGGGCTCACTGGACTGACTACCTCGGCAACCACGACACGACACAAGCACTCCACTTCTGGCGCAGTTGCACAAGGTCTCGTGGTATATCTGGCCAGTGGCAAAGCTGACGCGTCTTCGTGCTGATTAGGCGGCTGTGTGGACGAGGAGGAATCCGATTATCCGACGGAACCTCGTCGCCAATCGTCAGTGCCGGCGAGCATATTCCTGCCGGCGCCGTTTGCTTGCGATGTCCCCGCCATGGGTTCGTGGCTGGGCTGACCTCAGGCATGGTGACAAATTAGGGAAAAGGCCCAAGTATGTCGGGGCCCATGAGGCCATGACTTGAGCCGTTGAGCGCTATTCTGTCCGTGCGTGCGTGCAGGAAGACCTGTTTCTTACATCTCCCTCGACACAACCGCATATATTGAAGAATATGGAATACCATTGGAATTGAAGTAAAGTTCGCAGTTGCCCCCACAAAGTTGTATGGAATTCACCTCCAAAACTTTCAAATTACTTTCTTGTCTTTTGAAGTTGTTTCCGTTTACACCACAGTCCAAATCCGTTAGTTTTTCGCTAATTACTTAGTTGATATTTTTTTATTAAATGTTTAGTTAGTTGCCACACGTGCTGTTTTTTTAATAAGATATGATTCACGTTACCTCCCTCTTTCTCTTTGAAAATAACTCAACTTTGATTTTTTTAAAAAAAATCAACTTTTCAACTAATGCAAAATTTGGGAAAAAATTCAACTTTTTATGAAAATTTAAATCTAAAACTTTGAAATTTCAAAATTTTCTTTTTTCAAAAATTTAAAAATCTAAATTCAGAAGTTTAAAACATTCAAATGCAATATTTGGTTTTGAACTTGAAATTTTCAAAAAAAAAATTTTGAAAGTCTTACAAATTTGAATTTTTTAAAAAATCGAAGTTGATTTTTTCAGAAATTTTCAAAGACTTTTTTTTCAGAGAAAGGGACGAGAGGCGACGTAGATGACATCTCATTAAAAAACCGCATGTGTGACAACCATCTAAGCAATCAACCAAAAACTAACGGTCAACTAAGCACTTAACGGATGACCTAACGGATCTAGGGTTATGATGCAAACGGAAACAACTTTCGGAGGGTGGAAAAGTAATTTTAAAGTTTAGAAGGCTAAGTGAGACTTTGGAACAACTACAGAGGTAACAAGCCAACAATCTACTATACTCATTGGATTTTTTGAGAGTTTTTTATGGTATACTACAATAAATATGTAGTGTTTTAGGTTAATTTAATTTCATACTATATGTTTAGTATTATTACGTTAATGACCTTCTAAATAGATGATTAGATCTAAAAGATAGTACCATTAACCTTTAAGTGCAATAAAATTGCTCAAATTTTATTATAGCACAATTTTATTGTACCTGTCAATGATTGGGAAATAGGTTCCCGCCGAGCTTACTTATTGATTGAGGGACCAAATAACCCATTCCTGTCAAAGGGCTTTCATCATAGATGCATCGAGCCGCCGAAATGGAAAACGGGCTAGGGACAGAGGTTTATTCTGCTTTGGGCTTCTCAGAAAGAGATAATAATCCTACTCTAGGTGCACGGGTGCATTTGTGTTATTGCGGCTATTTATACTACAATGTATATGCAGTTCGGGTACTACATAACGTGAAAATCCTATCTGGATAACCTAGAATCCTATCAGAATTACAGATATATTCTATAAACACGCTAACTTGAACCCTAAGAAACATCCATATCCGAAAGGCTTCGGCCTCTAGATATGAGAGAATTCCTAAGTCAGCGAGAACGTTGAGGCGATCATCTTGATGTATCTCCTCGCGGCTCATAACAATACCTATATCGGCCTATAAGTAAAGAGGCCTACTCCTAAGCATTAATCGCTAGGGTATCAACCCGAACTTGCCATGCTCGGTGAGCATGGCTTATTCTCCCTAGGTACTGTTGACACATAAAGTTGGTTTTAGCTAAATACACGTAGGCTTAGGGAGTAGGATCCCTGACAGCACCGAAAGCAAGGTTTAATGCGTGCCAGCCGATTTGATCTACAATCGGCAAGAGAAGACGCAATTAGCTTTCAGATAGCCAATTGGATCTGTAATATAATGAACCTGCAACACTTAGAAACAGATCTAAACAAGAGTGAACGGTAACAAACTATTGACTTAAATTGGATCTAAACCAAAAGATTAAGGCCCTACTTGTTTGAGCTATGGCTTTTCTAAAAGCTGTTTCTGGCTTTTGATTCTAAAGAGCCAGCTTTTGCAGAAGCTGTATCTGTTTGGCAACCCAGCTTTTGCAGCCGTCGAGGGAGGAGGAGGCGGCGTCGGCGGTGTCGAGGGAGGAGGAGGAGGCGGCGGCAGTGGCAAGGGAGGAGGAGTTGGCAGCGGTGTCGTAAGTTCAATGCGCAAAAGCCACAGAAGCTGGTAAATCGGGCTTCTTGGTCCCAGTTGTAACGCTAGCTTTTGAATGGTTAGCTTTTGGAGAAGCAAGGTCCAGAAGCTAGCTATTTGTTTGGACTTTCGGCTTCTTGTAACATTCCAAAAGTTTGCATAAAATTTTTTTCACAAAATTTAAATTTGATAGTGCATGCATGCATAGCATACATCCATTACATCAAACACTTACATTATTTTAGTTTTTACATTTTTATTCATTTATCAAAGTAAGAAAATCATTTTGATAAAAACCTAAATCATAAAAGTTTTTGATTTTATAATAAATGCGAAAAATTAAGAATATCTCTTAAAAGACAAGGGAGATTTTATAGAATTTTTAGTAAAAGAAAATCACCATTTAATATATCTAAAAGTACACCCTAAAAGAGTTATTTGATTTTTTTCATAAAAGAAATATTGTAAAATAATAAAATAAAATTCATATTTAGAATCTCCACATTTTTCTGAATTTTTTGGTATTTTTACTTTATTTTTTCTAGGTTATAGAAATCCTTAACCTCTTAAACCTAATAGCCTTGCCCGAATTGGAAACTACCTTATTTGGACATGCCATTTTCTGAAGCTTTCCCGATTAAGAAAATGCGCTTTCCCTTTGTGGAAAATATGCCTTCGACGTCGGTCGAAGCACGAGCCGAGCTAGCGCTCGCTCAGCTGTGGCGCTTAAGCACCGCACGTGGCCTGGAGAAGGGCTGCCACGTGTTCCCAAAGCTCACTCACGCCTCACCGCCTTCGGCATCGAAGCCGTCACCGCTCGAAACAGAGAAGCACGGGGAACAAAAAATCTAGTCGAAGATCACCAAGGGAGCTCGACGTCGGGAGCATTAGCAACCTCCCAGGAGCAGATTCAAGTTGACCGTGTCACCAGAGACCTCGCCGATGAGCTCGCCATCCCTTTTCCCCTTTCACTCGGCCGTTTCGGCCATATTCATCGATTAAGCTAGGCCGTACCATTTTGTTTCAAATTGATGCTTGTGCTAGCACCCTTGAGCATCATGAAAGCCTACCCGAGCATCCCCAACCCTCAATTCGGTCAGAGCAACCGCCGCCATGGCCACCGCCTAGGAAACACGATCCACGGTGCACTGTGCTAGCCAAAACCCGAGCAACCTTTGCCTCACTAATGCCATACAGAAGTCTTATATCACCCCTAGAAGCTCCCCATCCCATTGGATTGGCCGAAGACACGCTAGAACGAGCTAGACCCGCCGTCGCCGTGCCTCAAATCCCTAGCCCGCCGCCGGCGAACCGGACGGCCTCAACTGAAGTTAAACCCTAAAATAGGTTCCTTTTGCTCATGAGGTCCTTCCCACCAAAAATCAAAGCCTCTAGTGCCCTGAGGCACCCCAATTTGGCAAAATCAAAACCGTCGCCGGGAGTCAGAAACAAGGAGTTTGGAGGTTGAAGACGACCGGTTCAATGGAAACAGAGAAAACCATCGGTTTGTCTTCTAACTGGCCGGTTCACCTCTATCCAGACCGGTTTTGGAGAAAATTCCAAAATGAAAAATGCTCAAAATCTCTAAACCTAGCTACTGGTATAATTTGTTTACACAATAACAAAGAAGAATATGGCAAATAAGTTTACTTTTCTTAAAAGACTATAAAATGCAAATTTTGATATTTAAATTACTGTTAAGAAAATTTCAAATAAATCAACAGAGAAGTTTCCATATCTTTAATATCATTTTGAGATGGTTATAAATTTCATCATACGTATGCTGGTATTTATTTGAATTTCTCCGTACAAATAGAATCCGCAGAAGAACACCCGGAGGAAGGAGTTGCGGAAGCAGGAGACCTAGAAGTCGAAGAATTTAAGGAGTGGGAGAACATTCCCTCTGAAGGCAAGTCATGTACCCTTGATCATACTGTTACCTTTAATTATTAAATTATGCATTCTTTGAGTTATATAGGAAAATGGCATCTTTAAATGCTTTGAAATGTTTTACTTAGGGATAAATACTTTCGTAGTTGAATTAAAACCATCCTTGAAAATTGCTGGTCATGAGTCATGGAATCAGAACCAGATAATTTGTGAATAGTGCCATGTTCACTTAAATATTTTGATTTACTCTGGAGCAGAATAATTGGCTAATATGGAATGACAGACCGAGAAATCGTACTTAGACTAAGTATTATTTGCTGATGTGATGTTCCTGCTGATGTGATGTTTCCACGTTTGCAATAAGTCACTAGCAGTGGAGCTTATTGGCCTTAGTCTCACTTGCCAGGTCTCGATAACAACAGGAACCACACTTCTATAAGGTGACAAAATCTGTCGGCCTACAAATTCTCATGGTTAGAGTGTGGTAGTGGTCTTGTTGGGTGAAAACTAGTTCAGCAGTCTAATTCTTTTCTATGTTGTATCGACCCTAGCTAAGTCATGACATCATATGGGTAAGCTAGGCAAGTTCTGTAGAACTGAATAATTAAATCATCGATGTGTTGTGCTTCCAGTATAATGGAGCTATGTCCTGGTGATACCGATCATTAAAGCTTAATGAACTCTGCTCTATCATGTTTTATCTGGTTGGCACTTTTGTAGATTATGGAATCTGTTGAATTTCCATGAAATTGGTCTGGTTGATAAAGTAAAATGACCCAAAGGCTTAACTGATAAAACATTTGGGGTATTTATAAAATAAATTGCATTATATTGGCTGAGTCCAAATACTAAACCTAGTCAATCCCTTCAGTCCTGAGCATTTAGTAGTTAATAGGGAATTTTACTTGATTTGCTAAGAATTTAAAGAATTCTCATACTCACAATTTCGATTGCGGGCTGCTTATTCATCCCAGCAGAATCGGAGTACTTTGAAGAAGTTGATTACCCCGTGGAAGACCTGGTGGAATGGATTGGCGACGACGTAGAATTCTAGAGTCACTCCTACGCTCAGGCATTTCTTGTGAGCGTAGAATGGTCTTTCTGATTGTAAATTAGTAATGTAAGCACTACAGTGGCTGTTTAAATTAGCTTCACAGACTATTTTAATTATCAAATAACTCATATTGTGCTAACTAACGATGCAAGTTGGTATCTTCTTTGAGCACAACTGAATCATGGGCAGTTGTGCCATGTGCAACATCTATATTCTGGGCGTCTGCGACACTTCTACAGTCTAGAAGCTGGCTAGAAGCCAAAACAAGCAGGGTAAATAATCTACTATAAAGCTGGTAGACCAACGGAATAGCAGATCGAAGGGTAAACAGACTACCAACTAGTCAATTTGATCGTCTAATTAATAGAATAAAGGATAAACAGACTACCGACGAATAGCGAGCTATAAGCCGATAGAACAAACGTAAACAGACTATCAGCGAATAACAAGCTATAAACCGATAGAACGAGGGTAAACAATCTACTGCCAATGAATGTGTTGATCAGTAGAAAGAGGGTGAAATCTAACCCTTAGTCGAAACGGCGATGGACAGCATTATCGACTAAGATAGTATTTTGACCAAAAGGCAATGCAAACCCGTAGATCGAACTTAATCGAGATAATACTTACTTACAAGCAACTCCTGGGATGTACTTTGAAGCCGATCAAAAGGCGATGCATAACAAGTTGATCAAAGACAAAATACGACGAAACTACTCTAATTGCGATGAAAAGTAAAGACAAGTAAAAGGTAGATATGTTTGGTTGATGTGTTGATTCCTCTTACACGCCCCTCGGGCCAAGTATTTATACCGAGCTTTGTATTAAATTTGCCTAGGACTCTTACTCTTATATTCGATACAAACTCGAATCTTATTCTTCTAATTATATCTAAACTTCCTAATATACTTGTACGAAGCTGACCCTAACTCCTTTGCACCTCGTCAATCTGGCTGGGACTCATCCTTCCATATTCGTTTTAGGAGATCCCAATCTCCTCATTCCATATTGGCTTACGTTGATTTAGTCTCCTGTTTTGCCCGTACTTTACTAAGCCCAAGCCGATTTTGGGTTATTCACAACTTATCAACCTGCTTCCAAAATCGGGTGTCAATAGGTACGCACTCTAAGGGCATATATCTAATTATGCATAGTGAATACATCCTTCACCTGCTCCATTCCCCGCACTAGAAACACTTAGTGCGAGAGAATCCTATCGATCTTTTTCTACCTCCATCTTCTTCCCACGACCTCCAATTTGCCTCCATGGCCAAATTCGGTCCAAACTCCATTACCACCGAGTATCTGGCTGAGCTCGAGAGTTTAGGCCACCTTGACCCGAAGTCATGGTGAGCGCTTGGAGCGGAGGAGTACTCGAAATTGACGGACGATGAGGTCGTCTCCATTGAGTTCTACGCCATGCATGGTCTCTGCACGCCGGAGTGTGATTTCATCGCCAACGTGCTCACGTATTGTGAGTGCGAAATCCTCAACCTTAACCCCAACTTGATCCTTATCCTCACCATCTTCACACACCTCTGAAGGTTTCCTGGGCATCATGCCCACCGTGAGTTTGTTTTTCCACTTTTACTCCCTTTTCGCACCGGAAATAACTTTGAAGTCGGCTGCGTTTATTTCTAGCTGAGCTCCTCATCCCCTTTCCCCTACCCCGTCATGGCCCTAAAGGACTCCATCTCCGGATAGGCCAAATGGTGGTTTTACCTCAAGAAATCTGTGGACAATCACCTTTGCTTCCGCGGAGAAGTCCCGATCAAGAAGAGCATTCCCAACCCTTTCGTCCAAGCTAACAAAGAGGGGTGGCTCAACTTGATCAACGAGCTTACCTCCAACGGGTTCACCAGTTAGGCGATCACAGAAGACTTCCTGCGGAACAAGGTGTGCCCCTTCGCAAGTGAGAGCATCCATTCTATGAAATCACTAGTTGGCAAGGCTTCACCCAGGAAGTAGAATCTGGTATTTTTCATCCCTCTTATTATCCTTTCATGCTTAGGCGACATCCTGCTCACATCTTCTTCGTCCTTTGTAGCCCTAAGCGCTTCCTGGGTAGATGCTTGGGTGGCCGAGCTCTTCGGCGCATAGAAGTAGGGAACTTCCTCTTCAGTGCCACGCATGTACAAGGTCCGGGAGTGCTTTGAAGAGGTACATTATCCTAATTACCCTCCCGTCCGTGCTTGGGGATGCCTCTAACTCATGTTCGGGCTTGTGACCCTTACACGAGAGGGAGGACCTAGAGCATTCTCCGACTAACACCAAAGCGCAGGAAACGGCGCCAAGAAAAACAAACAAAGAAGTTCCTTGCCTGGAAGCGCAGAGCTCCAATTCCCCATGCCGCTCCAGGGAGGCGTTCGGCCAAAGTCAAGCCAAGTTGAAGCCCCCTCTAACGGAGTGTATGGAAGATTCATCTAGAGTACGCCGACAAGGTCAAGGTGCGCGAGCTACGACTTTGGACGAGAAACATCACTGCAGAAAATCGTGAACTTCTGGAGCATCTTTCACAGCTCACCGAGAAGTGCAAGCGGGAATTTTTGGAGAAGGAGAATGCCTGACTGCGAGCCATGCTCGCAGTGTTAGCAGGGGCGAGCTTGAGCTCAGTGCTCCCCATAGTCCAAGGGATAGAAAGACCGAGTAGTGATGATGATGAGCCCTTGATCCGGAAGGTCCGTTCCACAATGGTTAGGGCTCAGAAAAACCCGGGTTGATCCTAGAGTTCACAGGAATGGAAGACGACGAGCAACTTTCTTTCCCTCGCCCGATTGAGGAGGAAATCTCCCTTTTGGACCATGAGGTCGAGCTCATTGTAGATCGGATTATGGCAGAGGATGACACGGAGGATGCAGACGGACACCCCCACCCTTCGTTAAAGCCCCTGGATCAGGAGAAGAGGAATCCCTAAGCATGGAGCATGCTCGGGACGAAGTCGTGGAACCCCTAGAGGAAGCGCCTCCCCGAGGGTCCCTACCCCCATCGCTTCCGAGGGCGCCGAGCAGCCCCCGAGCATACATGATGCTCGGGAGGAGACCATAGGACCTTCGGGGGTGACTCCCATCTAGGAGGGGCTTCCCGCCCTCATCCCTAAGAGTCTTGGGCAGCCCCGAGCTCGCAAGGTGCCCGCGTCCTTGCCATCAAAGTTTCGGGCGCCTCCTGCCAAGCCAGTCTCCTCGCCCTTCCTTTGAAGAATCCTGCGGCGAAGGACAACCCTAAGCATAGAGGAGAATGTCTTCGCCCAGTTTCGAAGCAACCTGCTTGCTCGGTGCTTCAAGGTAACGACTTCTCAATTTTGTCTTTCTTCGTATTCCATCCTTGTCTGCATCAATAATCTTCATCTTTATCTTCCATAGCTGGTATAGGACACCTGTGCTAACTTCCAGGCGAGCACAGTGGCCCCTGAGGAGGTCGCCAAGGCTCACACCGAGCAAGAAGCCAAGGTCACGGACCTAGAGCAGCATCTTGCCGAGGTTCAAGCCCACTTTGAGGCCGAAGTAGGGCATCTTGAAGCCCAGGTAGGGGTGGCTGCGGTGAAGAACTAGGAGGTCACCGTTGCATTGGAGCAGGACCGTGCTCGGTCCAAGTTCTTGGAGGCCAAGGTGGAGAAACTTACCAAAGCTGCTCGGGATGCTTCAGACTAGGCTAAGGAGAGCCAAGAAGCAGCAAGGCGCATGCGGCTAGAAGTTCATGAGGGGTGCCAGGCGTAAATCCGGGTCCTAAATCTCTAGACGAAACTCAACGAGCTGAAAGAAAAGCTCTTAGATCTGGAGTTGGAGAGACTGGACCGGGATCTAGTGATCTCCCCTTAGCAGCTTTGTAATTTTCTTTGTAACCTTGTCAAGCAAAAATAAAACTTACTTTTATGAGATGGTAGGTATTACCTAAGTTCACCTTGGTAGCTTCTGGCTTCGATGATGTCTTTTTCGTTTCAAGTTCACCTTGGTGGCTTCTGGGTACGATGATTTCTTCTTCTTTTCCGCAAAAGGAGCAAACAAAACATACTGCGGTAGAAGTAGGTATGAAGCAAAGAGAGAACCCGAATTGAACAGCACGATCCTAACCCTAGCCCCCTCTGTGACTAAGTTCTATGCACCTAATTTGCGAGCACGGACTTAGTCATAGGAGAGGCAACATCGACTCTGCCCTCGAAATGCCCGGTAGCCATGCCCCTAAGTTGCGAGCATGGGTGGGGACGTTCAAAGAGAAAAAAAGATCGCGCTTAGGCCCATCCCTCCCAGTGTGCTAGCCCATGCACCTCAGTTGCAAGCATAGGCTTGGCAGGTACGGGAGATGACTCACGACCATGAGGCGTTTAGATTGTAGGACGATCACGCTCTAGCCAAGCTAGGGTCTTGAACTGACCAATAAGGGGGGCTTGTGTTCGATGAGCATTGGCTTATTTAGACGCAGACCCTTTGGCGGCAAACGCAAGGCTGAAATTTGCATGATATTCACAATTGTCACTTCCCACGCTCCGGCTAGGACTAACGAGAACTTCTTGCCCTATTCCTTGTGCTATGCTGATGCCAATGTGCCCTTGCACGAGTTGGTACTTGGTCTAGCAGGGTCACCCCGAGCATCCTTGATAACTGAAAAAGTGCAAAAAAATCAGGCAACAATGAAAAGAAAAACTGATAATTAAAAGGAGAGATTACACGTAGAACTTTTGAAGCTGGTGAGCTAACGTTCGTCTTCCATTGCTAGCGTACAACCCCTAGGCGTACTGCTGAAACAACCGTATAAAGACTATTCCAACGAGAGAATAACTTGTCGGTGTTCGAAAGGTCTTAAATTCTTCATAAGACTAAATCACCAACTTGTAAGGTCCTTGGTCGTATTGCTTTGGCCGCAATGCTTGCGAAGAGCTTGCAAGTAAGAGGCGGAGCGTATCAGAGCTTGGTTATGTGTAGCTTCCAAAAGGTCGAGGTCGAGAAGACGTTCTTCCTCCTGGCTGATTTTGTCAACCGTATTGACACTCGGAGATCCTAGCAAATTTCGGGGGGGGGGGGGGGGCAGAATGGCCTATGCACCGTAAACTAGCTAGAACAGGCTCCCTCTGTTGCTTTACTGGTCGTGGTGCGTATCGACCATTCGACGGAAGAAAGCTCATCCACCCATGCCCGTCCTTGATGGCTTAGATGCTCGAAGAACCACTTTTTGATCCACTGGATTACTTGTTCATTGGTGCGCTCGACTATGCCATTGTTTTATGAATGTGCTACAGAGCCAAAGCAGATCTTTGTGCTGGTTTGTTCGCAGTACTCCTGGAATAGCCTACTAGTGAACTAGGTGTCGTTATCGGTGATGAGACGATTTGGGACCCTAAACCTAGCGACCACGTTGTTATGAAAGAACTTTGTAGCAGCCTAAGCCATGATGGTTGAGACCTGCTTGGTCTCAATCCACTTGGTGAAGGTATCGACGATAACGAGTAGATACTTGAAGCCCTTTTGGCCTAGCTATGGTTAAAGTCACAGGATATCGGTTCTACATGTAGAGAATGGCTAGACCAACAGGATCATTTGCAAGGCATAGATTGGTTGATGGACCTTGCGGGCGTGGAACTGGCATGTCTTGAAAGTGATCACGATGGCAGGAGCATCGATGAGGGCGGTTGGTCAATAGTATCTCATCCTAAAAGCCTTTCCCACTAGGGTTCGAAAGGATGAGTATGCTCCACATGTTCCTTCATGGATTTCTCTAAGCAGGTAGTTGCCCTCCTCTTGAGATACGCACTTGGAGAGGACTCCAAGCGCACCTTTGCGATGTAAGGCTCCTTCGATCAGCTTGTAGGCCATAGACCATCTTAGTAGCTAGGAACGCTTGGCTAACTCTTCCAGCAGGACCCCATCCGCTAGATGTCGAATAAACAGTGTCACCCAATCTTCTCTGTGCTCGAGAAATGTGACAGTGTCACTTACCTGAGTTGATCCCTCCTTGGTGGGTATGGAAGGCTTATACAAGTGCTCGATGATCACTCCTGCCGGTGCTGCTTCCTGAGAAGACCCGTGAAAGTGCATCTAGGCCCCCTAAGTAGGTTTTGGTATTAATAACAAACGATTAAGGGACTAATGCATTCAATGAGATGCGAACAGGTTTACAGGCCCATGAATGATTGAATGAAAGCGTCATGGACCCCTCAAAATGAAATAAGAAAACGGCGATATGGTGAACTTTTAACTTGTAATTATTTTTCTTTTATTTGAGTCTAAGGACAGCCGTACTATTAAGAGGGATACGACAGAAAAAGATTTTCAAATGTGTCAAGTGCTCATTAGATGAATTTTAGTTAAGTTAGAGTGACCGGCCACCTCAAATCTTTGTCACTTGAAGTTTGGATCTTTTGGAGGCCGGAGAGTCTGGTGGCATACACCGGAGTGTGCAGTGGTCACCCTACTGGACTATCCGATTTTTCAGGGTTTTGAGTGCACTCGTTTGCCTCTAAATATTTAACCAGAGTGTCCGGTAGTGGAGAGATTGGACTGTCCGTTTTTCTAAGATCTTGTGTGTGCTGCCTTTGCCACCATATTTAACCAGAGTATCCGGTCCCCATGCCGGAGTGTCCGATGTTGACTTAGCCGAAATTCAAAAATTAGCGTAGGGCTACATGATTATGCAAGGCACATCAGAGTGTCCGGTGTTTATTTTCTGGGCCTAACGGCTAGATTCGAGGGGGACTATTTAAGCTCTCCCCTCTCTACCTTGTAACGATAACTATTCATTGTGCCATTCCCTGCAGATTCTAAAGCCTTCTAAGCACTTCTTTGAGCTCGTAGCTTCCCCTACCTTTGATCTTAGTGATTAACCTTATGATTAGGGTTGGGAAGAGAGATTGAAGGCTAGATCCATTCTTGAGCACTTGCATCATCTCCAAGTCGTTTTTCCACCGGATTTGTTACTCCTGGAGGTTGAGGACTCCTAGACGGCTAGGAGTTACTCAAGAGCCACCAATCTTCGTGTGGTTGGCCTTGAGAAGTTTGTGAAGGCCGATTCCGCCTCCGCAAGGGAAGGAATCAAGGAGTAAAGCTGAGTAGTGCTTGGTGCAACCTCGGGAGGAAAAGGGTTGAAAGAGACCCCGGCTCAGTGTGACCGAGCCGCCTCAACGGTGATGTAGGATCCCCTCAAGTATCCGAACTTCGGGAACAAATTTCACTGCATCTCCATCTTCATTTCGGTTTCCCTCTCAATTTACTTTCTTGTCAAATTCGTTATATTGTGGAGCATTTAACTTGGATAGTGTCCCTAGTAGTGATCCATAGCGTCTACTCCTGCTTGTGAACTATTTGATTGCAGGTAGTATCCTTAGATTTGTGAGATTTGTCTTGGTATTCAAAATCTCCTATTTTTCTGTGCAAGTCGGACAGTCCGGTACTTAGCACCAGATACTCCAGTACCTATCAAAGTATCTGGCCCTGAAACACCGGAGTGTCCGATATCAGCTTCCGCATTAATTTCTGTTTTAATTGGTAACGCCTATTCACCCCCTCTAGGCGACATCCCGATCCCTCAACCTGAGCTTGGAGAGTTGATCGGCTAGAACATTGTCCCTTCTGGGAATGTATAGTACTTCGAAGTTCTTGAAGTACTTTTTCATCATTATTACCTCGAATAAATACCGGATCATCGATTCGTCGAAGCATTAGAACTCCTTGCTGATTTGATTGACGACCAACTGTGAGTCCCCTTTCACAGTTAACCGCTGCACGCCGAGCAATTTGCATGCCCGCAGCCCGACCAGAAGCCCCTCGTACTCTACGACGATGTTGGTCGCCGTGAAGTGCAACTGCACAGCGTAATCTATGCGTTTCCCCTGAGGTGACCCTTCAGCGATCGTAGGAGCGTGATCCGTCAAAAAACATCGTCCAGCGACCACTGTTCGAGGAATCGGGATTTGGATGGGCTTGGTCGTGATTCGTCTAATCCACAACAAAATCTGCCAGCACCTGGGCTTTGATCGCCAAGCGGGCTATGAAGCAGATGTTGAACTGGGAGAGCTCCATGGCCCACTTTGCTATGCGCCCGCTTGCATCTTGGTTTCTCAGAATTCGCCCAAGGGGAAACTGGTTGGTACCATGATCATGTGGGCTTAGAAATGGTGTCGAAGCTTTTAGGACGATATGAACAAAGCGTAAAGGAGCTTCTAGACATCAGGGTAATGCTCCTTTGGTCCATAAAGCACTTTGTTCATGGAATAGACGGGGCGCTGGTTCCCATCCCGGACCACGGTCAAGAGAGCGTTGACGACCCGAGGGCTAGCGGTGATGTACAAGAGCAAAGCCTCGCATGCTCTTGGCACGGTCAACAAGGATGGCCTAGACAGGTACCATTTGTGGTCTTCGAAAGACATTTTTGCCTCTACTGTCCAAACAAAATCGTCGTGCTTCTAGAGCGCCTTGAAGAAAGGCAGACCACGCTTCGCCCAACCGAGAAATGAAGCGGCTTAACGCCGCCATGCACCCCGTGAGGGCTTGTACTTCCTTCACGTTGGAGAGTGGCACATCCTTTCTGTGGCTTTGATCTTCTCAGGGTTTGCGCCTACACCTGCCGAATCGACCATTAACTGACCTTTTCCGCTTGCACACCGAAGACACACTTCTTTGGGTTAGCTTTATTCGATGCTTCTTGAGGTTACTGAAGGTTTCCTCGAGATCCGAGACATGGTCAAATTCGAGCATGCTCTTAACCGCAATATCATCAACGTAGATTTCCATGTTGCGGCCTATTTGGTTGGCGAACGTTTTCTGCATCAGGCGCTGGAAAGTTGCTCCTGCATTTCTCAGACCGAAAGACAAGGTCATGTAGCAGAATAACAAGTTGATCTGGTGATATCCTGAGTAGACATCCAGAAAACTCATCAACCAGGCTTTCGCTATTGCGTTGACCAACTGATCAATGTGTGGCAGCACGAAGTTGTCCTTGGGGCATGCAACGTTTAGGCCCATGTAGTCCACGCACATGCGCCACTTTCCCTCTTTCTTTTGAATAATGACCGGATTGGCCAACCATTCTGAGTGGTGGACCTCACATATGAATCCTGCCTTGAGGAGCTTGTCGAGCTAATTCCTTATTATTGCTTGCTTCTCGCGGGATAATCGCATGAGTTTCTATATTACTAGCTTCTTGTCAGGCTAAAATACTAGCCTATGCTCAACCACCTCCCTTGGGACATCGGGCATGTCGGACTGTTCTGAGGCGAACATGTCCGCGTTTGCCTGGGGGAAGGTGACAACCTCGAGTTTCTATTTGGGGTCCAAAGCAGCCCTTAGGTGAACGACCTTGGACAAATCTGAGTCAGATAGGGGGATCGCTTTGGTCTCACCGCCGGGCTAGAGTGAGATTCTCTTGTGAGACGTCTTCGGTTCTTGGTCGGGTTTGCGCTGGGAGAGCTGTCTGACCATGCTTAGCGCCTTTTCATCATAGCTTAAGACGACCTTGGCATTTCTCCTGACAGTGATCACTCTGTTTGTACTAGGAATCTTGAAGCTATGATAGGCGTGATGTGTTACGACCATGAATTTTGCCAGGGCAGGCCTGCCTAGGGTAGCATTGTAAGGGATCTCAAAGTCAACCACCTCCAAGGTGATCAACTCTATCTGGAAGTTGCTCGGGCTTCTAAATGTCCTGGGCAAGACGATCTAGCCAAGGTGCTTGGCAGAGGTCCTCGGCATGATTCCATGAAAAGGGATGACAATGTTTTTGATCTTTGATCTAGGGATCTACATTTGGTCTAGTGCTTGGGCCATGATGAGATCAAGGGAGCTGCCTCCATCAATAAACAAGTGCCTACCGTTGTATTGCTAATGGTTAGGCTTGCGACCAATGGGAGCTTCTAGGGCTTGGTGACCCTAGGAGGGTAGTCCTCCTTTGAGAAGGTGATTTGCAGCTTGGTCCACTTAAGCTATTGGATCAGGCAGTGGCCTTGGTTGGTATGGTACACTTGCCACATCGCTTTCTTGAGGTCTCGTCTGGATTTGTAAGCGGAGGACCCCCTAAAGATCACGACAATGTGGTTTTGGGGCTCCTGGAACTCCATGTCTTTCTTGTCATCGGTGGCTCTTTTCTCCTTTTCTATCGCATTTTACCATAGGCATGGTGGGTATCTCACCCCTGTCCTCGTAGAACGCCTTTAACCGGGGCAACCAAGTGCAGCAATTGCGCCAATCATGTTCGTAGGTCTCATGGATTGGGCAGAACATGTCGCTCTGGTACCCGTCTGGTGGCCCTTCATCGCGACGTGGGGGAGGACGAACCCCTGTGCCTCTCCCCATGTTATGAGGTCGGGGCGTCTGCTCCTATTGCCGCCGACGTGCTGGAGATTGTTACACTTACATGATGGACTGGTGCTCAGAGTGTTGTTCAATAGCAGCAATAATGCCTCACAAGGTTTGCTTCATCTTCTTCTTCTTGATCTTCCTCTCGAGCGAGGGGGCCCTTACCTTCTTGGAGATCTCTAGGCTCGGCCTTGGTGGTAGTTTTCCCTCATCGAGTATCCTTTTCCGTTTGACCACCTCGTCGGTGTCAGCATATCGGTCGGCCATGCCAAAAAGCTCGCTAGTCGTCAGGTTCGATGAATCTCCTGATCCTAAATGAACCGAACATCCCTAACTCCGAACTTGAAGGCTTGTATAACTGACTCATCTGAAACGTTCGGGACGGAATTGTGACCTTGATGAACCTTTGGATAAAGTCACAGAGAGACTCCCATTCGGTCTGGATCACGCGTTCAAGGTCTCTTTCCCTGCCTGGTCGAGTGTAGCAACTATGAAAATTCGACCTTAGGGTATCACCGAGCTGAGCCCAAGAGTGAATGGACCCCTCCTTCTGATTGAAGAGGTGAGTTCGGCACGCCCTATCGAGCAAGGTAGGCGATGGCGGCCGTATAGATTGAGAGGAACTCGTTGGAGTTTTGGGCCCCGTTGAACCTTTCGATATGTCCAGGCTTGAATTTGGTCGGCTAGACGACGTCGCGAAGAGCGCAGGGAAAAACCCGACATCCATAAGTCGCGGAACTGTGATGTTCAGATCGATTGACGCGATCCAGACCATCATGAGGTTGTCGGTCATACGGGTGAGAATCGAGGCTAGAGAACACTTCTCGGTCATGGTACGGGAGCGTACCATGCTAAAGCTATGTCCGTCCCAGCCATAAGTCCCCTAGCTCTCTTCTCCATGTCCTCTTGCTTGGTTGTGGTGCTGATGACGATGGTCACGGCTCTCCGAGCTCTCCTCTCCATTACCTTCTGCTTGGTTGTGGTGCCGACTGTGAGCCCCCGTTACCGGGAACCTCGGTGCACATGTGCTAGCCCAGGATCTTGTCTTGCTAGCACGGCACCTTTTACAAAATGCTGGAATCATCACATACCTGCGATAAAAAATTTTAATACAATAGAGTTCAATTACAGTATGGCTCGTTTTTACAGGCCGAAAAGGCCAAATCTACAAAACAAAATGAACTCTTACCAGAGTTTAGCATAGCGGAAACAATAAGAAGAGTAGGGTCTCAAGGCTATGCCCAACCCAAACAGGCAAGCGACTGGAGTCCCACCTAGCCCTCGGTCTTTACGTCAATTTTCCGGTCCTTCTTCTCCTTGTCGATGTCGTCTAGGCCAAACTCCACCTCGACGCCACCTAAAAAGGTGAGTGGAGTGCGAGAGTGAGCGCCAAGAATCAAATCAGCTCATGAACCAAGACCTCACCTAAAGCTAAACAATGATGCAAGGCTTTATGGTGGAGGTTAGGTTCACATGTTTGCTTAAAATCAAATATGCTTATTTTTAAGTTAAAATAACTCAAGACTTAGCCTTTTCATAAACCAAAGACATACTGGGCTATATATGCCGATTCTTTATATCACAGGGGTTTCACAGTGGCGACACCGTATCCTTAGCCAAGGAATACGTGTCCCACGTGGCAGATCCATACCATAGCCATGGTTATGGTCTCCACAAATGGCAGACTAGCTCCCATCGCCATGGTGAGCTATCTCCAACGGTATGGCGAATCCGCGCCCATATTACACAGTGCACGATTCCCATCTTTCGCGAACCCGTGTCCATATTACACAGAGCACGCTTCCCTGTAATTATGGCGAATCCGTGTCCATATTACACAGAGCACGATTCCCATCTTCGCGAATCCGTGTCCATATTACACAGAGCACGCTTCCCTGTAAATGGCGGTAGACTCACCCTCTTAGCCAAGAGGCGTGATCCCTTGAGCTCAACAAAGGCGGGATCCTCGGATCCTAATCTCAATCACAGAATCGATGATTATTGACTATTTTCACATTCAGCGTAAATGGTACCGAATGCATGGACTATCTCTTTAGCTTATCGAGTGTAGGAATACTCGAACAGGGCACAACACATTCCCATAATGATGTACTTGGGATACGCACATGCCGATTAGATCGCCCAAGGCACCGATACAAAGGATGCAGTAGTCTTAATCATAGGCGGTATGGTACATCTTTGCTACACTATGCATCACCATCGTGAGCAAAGATACTAAACCCTGTCATGATACATATCATGGTAATGATGGGACTGTACCATTGAGGTACCTACTCCGCATACGGTATTTGTCTGAGCCAAGTTGCATCGTTGATAGCGGCTATGCCGCTGCAATGCACCGCTGATAGAGGCAACACCGTTGCTTTCGCACCGCTGATAGCGTGCTATGCCGTTGCATTGTACCGCTGATAGCGAGCTATGCCGCTACAAAGGTTGACCCGTCATCCTAGTACCAGATCGTTGATGACCATGGTCAAACCCATGGACTCTAGACTTAAAAGCATGTCTAAGCCAATTCAAAGACTTACTAGTCAAGGAATTTAATTTCTAAACCTTAGGTTATCAATGGACAGAATAGAAAAATATCAAGTACAGGATTGTGTTTATTAACACTGCTTATAAATAGGAATAACTAGACTTGCTCTAGTAGCTTTTGATACCAGCATATAATATTTGAGAAATTCATATTTGCATGCAATCTATCATTTGAAATCAAAATCATTTAGACAAAATTAGGTAAAGGGGAATGATCAAGAGATTTTGGCTCACCTGGACCGAGCGTGTGTGTCTTGTCGTCGATCTTCAGGTTGAACTTCTGGTTCCTTGTGATCTATCGCATAAGATCATAAAACAGCGATAAAGACACGGAAGATAAAATATGCATAATGCATGATAAATGATATGCACGAGGTTGAGGGTGATACTATTCACCGAGGCTACGGTATGATCTTCTTTTAAGTAAGTTTCTTATCGAGAAAGTTCCATAAGCTATCGATAAGAAATTTTACTCATAAAGATCGCGTGTAGGGGTTATACGTTATATATGAATGTATGCATATGGATTCTACCCGTATATTGTAACCCAATTTATAGTTTATCATATTTAGAAAAATATGTCACGTATATTACTTATGTAAAGGAAATTTACATTTCTATCTTCATGCTTATTGGAGGTCCACTAGTATTAACAATTAGAAAAGAGCTATTAGCAATATTGTAAAAAGTGGAAATAGTGTAAAATATAAAATATTATTTTTCCTAGACTCCAAATATCCTATGATATTTATGTAAATATTTATAGGATTATTTGAAGTCATTTACTATTTTAAATAAACTACAAAGCTTAATTGGGTTATTTTCATTTTCAAATAAAAGTTAGGAAAGGGTTATTATGATATTACAGAGATATTAAACAGTGTAATATGCAAAGTTATATTTTCCTAGGTCTATTGAGACATCTAGTATTTTACAGAATTTTCCTAGAATTTTCTAGAGTCTCTAAGTATTTATAGGAATTCATTTTACTTGCTGGGATTATCTAAAATAGGAAAACACTAGAAAATCTATTATGCACAGTAATGGGCTAGGCCCATCGCGTTGCGGTCCGCATGGGCGCTGTGCGGCCCACGAAGCCCATGGGGACACAGCCTTATACGAGGGCGTCTTCATAGCATGAAAGCGTAAAACTCACAGCGCGCCTTCCCTTAATCCGACGGGTGGGGTCAAGGGACCCACGCGTCAGTGGAAGAAGGAAAATCTCGCGGGGTTTAGCGGATTCTAATTGGTCCGGGCCCACCGGTCAGCCTCTCGAGAGCACAGTGTTGTGTTTGATGACGTCACGCTGACGTCATCGCTTCGTGTTCCTCTGGAACGGTCATATCCGCGAGCTTCCAACGGCGATTGCCGGCGATTCCGGCCACCATTTTGTGTGTTCTTGGGCTCGTTGGAACCGTCGTGGTGCTGCGCACCCATAGGTTTCATCGGCATGGTCGGAGGTGGCCGGAGCTGGCTGCTCCACATGCAAAGGCGGCGGCGGGTTCGGAAGAACGTGGCGGCGGCGATGCAAAGGGTTCCGAGGGGGGATTTATGGTGCGTGAGCATTGGGAGGAGGAGTGGGTGCTTACCCCGTAGTTTCTAGGGCGAGAGATGTCCCGTAGCGGTCCGGCGACGTAGGAGCAGAGCAGGGGACGGCGGCGGCTTCGCGTCGCGGGCAAGCTCCGGTGGTCGGCAAGCTTGGGCAAGCTTTGATGTAGGTTGAAGATGTTCCAGGGATGCTCTGGCCGCGGGGAATCGGAGCTTGGCGGTTCCTAGTGGCCGGAGGAGCAAAGGGGGTAAATCGGCCGGCGGGGAGGAGCTTCCATCGATCTCGGCCTCCATAGGATATTAGGACAATTCCTTCCGGGACGTTGGGGAGGAGGTGGTGGGGAAGCCTAGGTTCTAATCTCTTGGCATGAAACACCGCGGTGAAGGAGATTGGCTTCGCCGAAGCAAGGCGGCGAAAACCGAGCCGAAGGAAAAACGGGGAATTTGAGCTCGGGCTGGCCTTTTATAGGTTTGGATCGTCGTGGATAAGCAAGGGAAAGGAAGACGTAGCCGTCACGGCGTGCGCGTGGCACGGTTGCATGGCTTGCAGGTGTTCGGGCAAGGGACAGCGCGGCGGTGACTTGGCTTGGCCGGGGCGGGATGGCGGCGCGACCGGAACGCGTCGGACTCGAGCGGACGAGCTCGGTGGGCGCGCACGGCGCGAGCAAGGCAGGCGCGGACGGGACGCGCGTTGAGCCGGAGCGTGGCCAGGGCGAGCTCTGGCTCGGCCAGAGTGAAGCAGAGCAATGGGCAAGGGAGGAAGGAGGAGGATGCCTCGGCTGGGCCTTCCTGGGCCGAGGCTGAGTGATGCTGGCCCAAGGGCTAGCCGAATCAGCCCAAGAAAAGCAATTTATATTTTGGGATTTAAGGGCAATAGGGAAATATATATATATATATATATATATATATATATATATATATATATTCATATATTTATGTGCATATGTTCATAATTACTATTTGTATTTTGACAAAGAAAATGCTAGTATTGTACATGTTCTGTTAATATTTTCTATTTATTTAAGCAAAGCTAATTTTAAGGAAAAGTTTTGCACATAATATGTTTAGTTTATTTTATTAGGAAAATCATGATTTTGGTCATAGACCCATGTTTTCAAACTAGGATTTTGGAAATGTTTATAAGAATAATCTAAATATAAACTTTGTATGGAATTGTTTAGACATAATTTCTATGATTTATTTAAAATAGTGGATTGACCGATAATTTATTATTATTTTTATCGTAAACGAAAATAGGGTGTTACACCGACAATGACGGTCACGGCTCTCTGACCTCTCCTCTCCATGTCCCTCTTCTTGGTCGTGGTTTCGACGATGATGGTCACGACTCTCCCGGGTAATGCTCCGGGATTTGCTGTTGTAGGAGTCAGCCGACCCCCCTTGAGTATAATCCCGAGCACGCCCTTCAGGTCGTCTTTGCTTGAGTGGCAGTGGAGGGGCCAGATCAACGGCTAGCCTCTCGAAATCTTCCGTGATGGCGATGCCCCATGGTTCCTTGATCTTCTTGCCCGGGCTTGTTTGTGAGCTCGCACATGACCACTGCAAGTGCCCATAGCCTTCCCTACCTAACGGGGACCGAGGCGGAAGGGTGCTGTTCCCTAGACTGGGCCCCTGGTGCTCGGATAGGCGGAGGTGGAGATGTTCGGGCATCATTGTGGTGCCTGCCCCTAGTGCGACGTCGGATGCTCGTTAGGGTTCATTCCATAAAGATTTTGAGGCAAGATCGGGCGGCGTCACGGGCATGCTACGAGGCAGCTTCAGAAGCTTCTCTCTTGAGTTGGTGATCGCCCTAGGTAGCCATGTTGATGCATTTGCTAGCAGAGGGGTATGAGGGTGTCATCATCGAGCTTCCGCACGATGCAACTCCGTCTTCGAGTTCTATGCGATCTGGGATATCCAGACCAGCATAGAGCTCATCATCGTCCCCATCCAACACGGGAAAAAGTTGTTCCAGCCAGGCTTAGAATGAGATCGGCTCAGGAACATACTCCGAGTCTGCTCCATCGCGACGGCCATAACGCCGGTCATCGAGAGCGCTATGATCAGGTGAGCGCTCAACATTGGACATCTCCGAGATTCATTCAGCAAAGGATCTGTCGGTCCCCATGGACAACGTTAGCTGTCGACGATTGGGAAACAAGTTCCTGCTGAGCTTATTTGTTGATTGAGGGACCAAACAACCCTTTTCCGCCAAAGGGCTTTTGTCGTAGATGCGTCGAGTCGCCGAGATGGAAAACGGACTAGGGACAGAGGTTTATCTTGGTTCGGAAATCTCAGAAAGAGATAATAACCCTACTCTAGTCACACGAGTGTGTTTGTGTTATTGCGGCTGTTGATGTCAATGCCCTCCCCCTCCTATGGGGGAGGTATTTATAGTACAAGGTATACGTAGTTCAGATCCTACACGACTTCAAACCTATTCGAATAACCTAGAATCCTGCCAGAATTACAGATATTCTATAAACACGCTAACTTGAGCCCTACGAAACATCCATATTTGGAAGGCTTCGGGCTCTGGATATGGGAGAATTCCCAAGTCAGCGATAACGTCAAGCCGATCATCCAATGTATCTCCTCGTGGCCCAAGACAATACGTATATCGACCCATAAGCAAAGAGCCTATTGACGCTGAAAATTGGTTTCAACGAAACACACATGGGCTTCGGGAGTAGGATCCCCGATAGCACCGGAAGCAGGGTTCAATGCGTGTGAGCCGATTTGATCTACAATCGACAAGAGAAGACGCAATCAGCTTTAGATAGCCGATTGGATCCGTAAAATAGTGAACCTGCAACAATTAGAAGCAGATCCAAATAAGAGTGAAAGGTAATGAACTATCGACTTATATTGGATCTAAACCAATAGATTCAACAGGAAAATAATCTACTATAAAGGACCAATAGAATAGCAGATCAAAGGGTAAACAGACCATCACTAGCCGATCAGATCGTCTAATTGATAGAACGAGGGATAAACAGACTATCAACGAATAGCAAGCTATAAGCCGATAGAATAAGGGTAAACAGACTATCAGTGAATAGTAAGATATAAGCCGATAGAACCAGGATAAATAGACTACCGCCATCAAATGTGTTGATCGGTAACGAGGATGAAATCTGACCCTTAGTCGAAATGGCGATATGCAACAATATCGATTAAGATAGTATTTCGATAAAACCAAAAGCCGATATAAGCCCGTAGATCGAACTGAATCGAGACAGCATTTACCTGCAAGCAATTCCTGGGGTGTATCTTAAAGTTGATCGAGAATGCGGTGCGCAACAAGTCGATAGAAAACAAAACACAAAGAAACTATGCTAAACTAAACTAAAGTCGATGGAAAGTAAATAACATGTAAAAAGTAGATTTGATTAATTGGTGGTCGTCCCTTTGCACGTCCTAGAGGCTACATATTTATACAGACTCCGATAGACATCGACTAAGACTCTAACTTCATATACGATACGGTCTCGACTCTATTATCTTCCTATTTTCTCTGTTATTCTATGTAATATCCGTACAATCCGATACAAACTCTATCTACTGTAACCGACTCGACTTTTGCCATATCTGATCCAACCTACGCCATATCCGATACGGCCTGACCCATATTCCAGCCAATTCTAGAACCTTCCAAATCAAATCGGTCTTTCCATATTTCGGTGTCAGTATACCTCTTTACAAAAAAAAAACTATGGATAATAGACAAATACAATTCGAAGTGACAAAATTTTCGTCCGTGATAAAGGCGCCTAGCAAATATCGCAATACCTAAATAACTAACCGCGTGTAACAATGAGTGCAATTAACACAACCTTGTGACTATCCATTATAGTACCTAACATGAATACTATATTTGTTTCTAACTCACTTAACTGTTTCATGGTTAATTCGACGCACCACTTAATTACACCATACTACCTCACATAGTAAAATCAGAGCCATCATGTCTCACAAGAATGATTAATTCCACGTACTACTTATAATTAAATAATTGCTGCGTCTAGCATGAATGGTCGAGCATATATGATTCTCAATCCAGTTACATAAACCGTAGTGTGCACTGCTGCACTGTCCCAAAACGAAGCGCAGCAAACTGGAGATGAGCAGATTCTTTTTTACCGGCAATGGAAAGGAGACAAGGAAAAGAGGCTAAAAACAGAATGGGGAAAAACCCGGGGCCCGGGCGTCCCTTGCACAGTAGCAGCTGCCTGCCCCACCACCTCCTGCCTCGCGCACCAAGCCCTCACCGAACCCCTTCCCCTTTCTTCCCATCTCGTCCCGGCCGAAATCCCCAAATCGCTGCCCCCGATCCGCCGCCGCCGCCGACTCGACGCGGCCGTTGACCCCGCGCGCATGGCCTCCGGGCCGCCGTCGCCGTCGGGCAAGGCGTACTCCCGCAAATCCCACGGCCCCGGGACCAACTCCTCCCGGGCCCCCAGCGCCGCCTCCTTCGATGCTCTCAACGGCCAGCGCATCCCCACCGTCACTTTCAAGGTCCCCTCGTCACCGGCCACCCGGCAGGAGCTCCACCGCCGCTTCACCACCGAGCTCGCCCAGGTGCGCGCCACCGTCAAGCGCCTGACCTCCCTCCCCGCGCCGGCCCCCTCCTCCGCACTCTCCGCCACTGACCCCTCCACCCCGCTTCCCCCGCACCCGCCCGTCTCCAAGCACAAGTCCAAGAAGGGGCCCCCGAACCCGGCCGCCTCCGCAGAGGCGCGGCGCAAGCTCTACGCGCCCGTGTTCAAGAGCTGCGGTGCTGCGCTCGCCAAGCTGATGAAGCACAAGCACGGCTGGGTGTTCAACACGCCGGTCGACGCCAGCGCGCTCGGCCTGCACGACTATCACACCATCATCACCAAGCCCATGGACCTCGGCACTGTTAAGTCGCGGTTAGCCGCAGGGCAGTACAAGTCCCCACGGGAGTTCGCCTCTGACGTGCGTTTGACTTTCCAGAACGCTATGAAATACAACCCCAAAGGGCAAGATGTGCACTTCATGGCCGAGCAGCTGCTGAATATGTTTGAGGAGAAGTGGCCAGAGATTGAAGCTGAGATAGCACAGCTATCACCGCAGCCACCAACGCCATCATCGGCAGCACCCAGGAAGCCAAAGGAGATAGACAATGCTAGGGTGTTAGAGAGGTCTGACACGACAGTGCCTGCCGTAGGGATGGAGGCTACACCAAAACCGCAGATTGGCAAACCCCCAGTTTTGAAGAAACCCAAGGCGAGGGAGCCTAATAAGAGGGAGATGACCTTCTGGGAGAAGCAGCGGCTTAGCAATAACCTTCAGGACTTGCCACCAGAGAAGCTTGACAATGTTGTGCAGATAATAAAGAAGAGGAACCTGTCACTCAGCCAGCATGATGATGAGATTGAGGTTGATATAGATAGCTTTGATGTTGAGACATTATGGGAGCTTGATAGGTTTGTGACTAACTACAAGAAAAGTATAACCAAGAATAAACGGAAGGCTGAGCTTTCTGTGGCAAGGCTTGATGAGGCTGAGCATGACCCCGAGCTGGAGAAGATAGAGCATGCAAGGCAGGATGAGGCAGAGGCAGAGGCAGATCAGGACCATATGCTCACAGTACAAGAGACGGTATGCTTTTCATTGATGGAGATATAGGTGTGGGTTAATCTTTAAGCGAAATTGTTTGTATAGTAATTATTATTGTCCTGCAGGTACAGATTCCAGAACCAGAAACAGTTGATGTTGAACCACCTAAGGAAATTGCAGCAGGTATGCTATATATATATATATATATATATATATATATATATATATATATATATGCCTTTAGAGCATGCTTGTAGCTGTTATTGTTGTCTTTGAGGAAACAAATGTATCAGTTTTACTTTAAAATGTGACCGTGACTTGTGTTTTTAATCTGCTTCTATTATTAGTGTAAGTTTTAACAACTAGTTTTCTCAACTACAGATGACAATGAGAGATATGTAGGTTCATCATCACCAGTTCATTTGGAAGATCAGAAGGGAGAGAATGCCGGTAGATCAAGTAGTTCTGGAAGCTCTAGCAGCGATTCAGGGTCTTCCTCTAGTGGTAAACATCCTCTTCCTTTGCAGAAATTTATAACAAGCAGAATACCTTTTGTAAGAAGCTTTATAAAGGGTTTTGTTTGGAAGTACATGCAAAACACATGGAATTTACCTTGAGAAACATGTGCAGATACAGACACCGATAGTTCATCAGCAGATGGCTCTGATGCTGCACAGTCACCCAGAACATAACATCTATATAGGCCAGGTATATTTCATATTCTTTTAGTGGGCAAGCATCCTCTCCCATTTATTTTCCAATCACTTAATTGGTGAATTATTCACAAAAACTTATCCAAGCTGCAAAGCATAGTAGCTGTGGTGAGAAAGTCCATATTGCCTGTGCAGCTTGCTTAATTATTTTTGTAGACAACTTTAGTCACTTAAGTTTTTACATAACATACAGAGGATGTTTTTGCTGATAATCAGCAGCTAACTTGTGCAAACCAGAATAGGTCTACCTGTGTGCTTGTATTTCATTTATCTAAATGTGTGGCTGCCTGCATCTTTCAAAGAATTAAGAAGGACCAAAGTGCGAAGATCCAATCGCATTAGATAGTTGGATGTTCCGTTTAACGATAGCATCGGCACAAGCTAGTAAGCATGTATATCACTGGTTTTGTGCTATTGTTGTTTGAGCAAATTGTAGCTATGCTGCTATGCAATTAGATGGATATGCTAGGGGAAAACTTCTCCTTGGTTATTTGACGAGGACCACATTAAGCAGTAACTTACCTTTCAGGCTGGTAGAAGATAGTTTCTAGGCATTAGGCGGCCGGAGGGAGGGCACCTAGCACCTAGGCCGCCTAGGTGGGCGAACTGTTTTACAGGCTGGCAGAGGGCTGTGGCTGCAATTTTTTTTCCATTTTGATGACATGTACTGATATTTACTGATGTAAGCAATACAGCACAAAGCAATCAGCCAATGAAAACTGAAAAGTTGAAACTTGAAAGACAAAAAAAATTACCTTCTCAGATCCTCAGTCCCAGGCACAGGCACTCAGGCTTAGGCAGCAAAAGGAAGGCATGCAGGGAGCAGGGGAGGATCTCAGTAGCACTAGCCAGGAGGGCGGATTGCCAGATGGGGGAGAGGAGCAGGGGAGGGAGGGCGGACTGCCGGCTAGGGGAGGATAGCAGGGGAGGACGGCGAACTGCCGGGTGGTCTGCCAGATGGGGGAGAGGAATAGGTGACGAGGGACTCCAGCAGCCGCCGGCGAGGGAGGGTGTTGATGTCACACGGTGGGAGAGGGCGGCAGCTCAAGTCAGGAGAGGGAGAAATTGAGAGTGTAGACAAGGAGGCTCCCTATAACCCCAATGGGCCAAAACAGGCCCCAAACCTCGCAGCCCACCAATCGCCCAGGCCCGCCTAGCCCAAGATCCGCCTAGGTGGGCCGAGCACCTAGGGCCCTGATTAGATCCTAATCGCTAAGGTGTCCGGCCCCTAGTGCCTACCGGCCGCCTAGGCTGATTTTTACAACACTGATGTGGATTGACTTAATATACAATGGTATTGCCATGCAATGATGCAAATTAGGGGTGTAATCGGATCGGATATCATCTAAATCATATCTGGATTTGTTTAACTTTTTTCGGATTCGGATTCGGGTCGGATAATTTTTGGATTCGGAGTCAGATTGGATAATTTTCGGATTCGGATTTGAATAGGATATTCTTTCAATTAGAGTGGATATGGATAATAATCAAATTCTCTCTTCTGCCTGATAGTACAATAGTTTTTACTCAATTCAAAAGCTATAAATTAAAACATCACATATTCTTTAAGGTACAACACATGTTCAATACGAATATAACACAAGTTAAACATGAATGCAACAGTCCAGCAGTCATCAACCCCTCAAAATGAGTATAATGCACAATAATTATTTCGGATTATCCGAATCCGAAATATCCGACTAAATCTGAAACTATATCTGAATCCAAATCTGAAATTCCAATTTCGGATAATATCCAAATCTGAATCTGAAAATTTAAACGGTCACTAAAATCAATAT
This sequence comes from Olyra latifolia, assembly GCA_036346145.1. Taxonomy (NCBI): domain Eukaryota; kingdom Viridiplantae; phylum Streptophyta; class Magnoliopsida; order Poales; family Poaceae; genus Olyra; species Olyra latifolia. The sequence continues at coordinate 15,866,481 of CM070530.1, forward strand.
CAAATTTGCTAGTTTTCGGATTCGGTAAGCGGATATCCAAAAATATCTGAAATCCGATTACACCCCTAATGCAAATGATGTAAAGCTAAGAAGGTTTGTAGAACTGTGATATTGAAATTATCCATGATAATAATTTGCCAGTATATGGTAAAAGAGAAGGCATTTTGTGCATAATTTTGTAGAAGGTTGGCAAATTTTCTGCCTCCTTTTTTCTTTGCATATAGCCCCCAAAAAAATTGGACATAGTGGACATTGTGTTTTAACTTTAACTTTTAACCACTTGTCTTCTTCTCTATTGGGTGTCACTGTGTCATATGACAAGCCCATGCTGCGATTTTGAAAATAAATTTAGTTTTATATTTATAATTAATTTGTCATGTATTGACTTAATTCACTGCTGTGGAACTTCTTTCTGCTATGTCTACTAAAAATGTTTGAAAATGATATTTCTTTTGCAGAAAATTTTTATATTGCGCAATTTTTTAATACCATGTACTTGTTTAGTTTGGACTATAATTCTTTAATGCTTATTTGGAATTGGTTTGTTTTAAGTTATAAGTTGTAGTAGTCTTAGGTCTTATTCTCGTCAACTTATGTTATCTGACTTATTTGTCTTATTTGAATTTTCTTCTAACTTCGAGAGCTTCCCGAGGTAGCCTCGAGAGTCGGATCTGCTTCGTTCGACTTGTGTTTTAAAGGTTTTAGACAAGTCTTTGAGATAGAAAAAAAAGATTCAAAAAATAAATCGTTTTTATTTTGAACGAACATAAGCCCTAACTCCCAAATAAGACAAATAAGGCCTTATAAGTTGACTAGAACAGGGCCTTACTGTCCAGTAAACTGGACTATCTGTTAGATAATACAACTGTTCTTATGAACTACTTTAGCATCTTGTGTACAATTTATTCCTTCTTATTAAGACTTCTTTTGTTCTTTATTATTTGCACTAAGTATCTACTTGGCCTTCATCTAAAGATTAGTGAGAGCTGAGATTACGAGAACAGTAGGCTCTATCCTCCCACATTGTCTTGAGCTGATGCAATTATCAACCTTATGATCCAAAATGATTTGATATACATTGCTTTCTTTCTTAGTTATTATTCTCGGGGACCAGTTTGTTGGTGTTGATATGTCTGTCTACCTGTATGCTGTTCCAGTTCTATCTACCACAAATTATTTATATTGGAAGTTGATGGACGATACTTCTATGGATTCAAGTTACAGAGTGATTACTTGTTTAGTTGTATGGCTGTTTCCCCATGGAGTATGCTAGTCTTGTAATCTTGTTGTTTGTTATTCCAATTGTAACTATTGTTCAAACTTTGAAAACTGGGAGGGGTTCACATTGAAACTCATTGAAGCTTACTGTTTACCTGCTTTGCTTATTATGGAGTTCAACTTTTCAAGTAATATAAAGATAGGGTGGCTGTCTTTTGTATTCTCATCAGCTGCCTATAGATGGCCATGTTTGTCGAGCCCATTTGGAATCGGTAGTATCTTTGCCAGTGGCAGATAGTTTTGCAATCTACGTAGCAGTGTTCTGTGGTTTAATTGTGGATTATTGAAAAATACTGGCATAAATTTACATGAAAAATTCAATTAAACTAAATGGGTGTAGTTCAGCTATAGTAGTGGGTAGTGATATCAGTCCCACCAGCAGCTGAGGGAAACATGCTATGGTTTTCAAATTGAGACTCTTAACTTAAAACACTTTTATCATAAAATGTAGTGTACATTGTAGTGTACCAGTTTTGCACCAGAACATTGGTACTCGTCTATTGTAATGGAAAATTATCTCATTTTGTGAGGAAGCTTTTGAAAAGGCCTGTCAAATTGTCATAAAGAAAAGATGTTTTCTACATTACTCTCTTAACGTGTTATCCAAATGTCACGTGTGTGATACATCTATTGAACCCATAATATCCATTGTTAGAACTGCGCACAACAATTTTTGTCTCTGGCTACTTTGTTTGATGGAAATCACGTCATGGGACACTGTTCCCAAGTCATACGCAGTATGAATGGATTGGTTTGTTGGCATTCTGCATGTTATGCTAAGTTTTATTGTGTGGAAACTATTGTATTGCTATTTGCTAGTGAAAGGCTGAAGCTTATATCCTGATTGCAGATTTTGTCATTTTATTGTGGGAAACTATTGTACTGCTATTTATTAATGAAAGGCTGAAGTTTAAATCTGTATTGCACCTTTTGTCATTTTGTTGTGGGAGAAACTATTGTGTTGCTATTTACTAATGAAAGGCTGAAGCTTATATCTTGATTATACCTTTTGACATTTTTAAGTGGCTGTTTGAGGTAGCTAGTTTTTTATTGCCTCATATAAAGTTATAATGTGACTATGTGAGTACTCCAAGCTTTTTGGATTCTAGCCGAACAACCTGTGCTATATTTCAAAGCTGCAAAAAAATACCACATGACATAAAATTTTAATATTTGATAACCTATTCGAAAGTCAAGCTTTTGAAATGTGGCATTCACAAACTTGCTGTCCAAATGACCCATGAAACTCTGTTTCTGAGAATTTTGCTCAACAAATCAGAACATGTTTGTCCATGTATTCCCATTAGTGGTACATACATAATTACTTCTCCATTTCTACTCCAGATTCCTGCCACTTGTTGTGATTAATGATAAAAAAATTATAACTGAGCAGATCATTTAGAAATTTGCTAATGTGTGTTATACCGCCATGGACCCATGAACATATTGTGGTGCCGTAGATCAAATACATGGTGCTATCACATTAGGTGCTTCTGAAATGCATCTTGCTTTGAGTAGCAGTCTAGCAGGTGAATTGTTATCAGACTTATCTCAAGCTTCATGAGCCTTACATCTCAAATTTCCTTTTTCTGTGCAGATCTTGACGTCAGACTGGAAAGATCATAGCTGATAACTTCACCAAAGATTCTGGCATGATATTGTTGGCGAGATTCAATGTTGTCTTCTTGTAAATTTTGGTTATGTAGGAACTCTAAGCCCCTAACCAATGCTTCCGTCCTTGTCACGCTTTGTTCTTTTAGTCTCATAGTGGATGCCAGAGACTGCATATGCATTTCATGCATCTGAACCATTATTTGCAGTTATGTACTTATTGTAGAGTGCTGTGTTTACCCTAATCATTGAGCTGGAAGTTATCTAACATTGGATAGAAGAAACCTGCAAATTGGGAAGTAAAACGACCGGTGAAGACCAGGAACCTGGAGGCCTCACCCTGTTGTAGATTGTACAATTGTTATACGTGGGTAATTTCTGTTATTTTGGATTAGCATGGATAATTCATCTTTCCCATTGCCCTGCTTGTTCTAAGATGTCTGCACGTGTGTTTGAACTGGAACTTCATTGCAATGATGGCTAGCAGCTGCCCTTGCTTTTATATGGTTTCATGCGTTGGGAAACCTCATTGATGGTTGCAATGTAAAGCATGGGCCTACCAGCACGGTGCCGACTGCCGAGCTGCTGCTGTCACGGTTTCATGCGGATTCAGATGGCCTAGCACCGGTGGACCGATTCATTGATGGTTTTACGGTCTCACATTACACGTGCTTTATTCAAGCATCATTTGGCACCTGCGAAATCCTTGTTCTCTTCACAGTACTTCACATTCCACGTGCGAAACGAGTCAATACTAGAGCTCCTGGTTTCTCTTCTCGAATAGGTAGAATCGTGCGGAACAATTCGATTTCTAGTATGAAACTGAGCATATTCTAAGAGGTAAATTCTGTCGAAGCAGTTAAATTTTAAATCGTACATTCCAAACAGAGCCTAGCATATTCCAAACAGATCCTAATGCACTTTACTGCTTACATATATATGTTCTGAGCCTGCTAGACTACATAATTGTCAAATTGTATCGTCATTTTGTTCCAACATTTTTATGCAAAATATTCACTGGATGACACATTGACCTGGCCTCTGTGGAGTAATGGAGTCCTTAGCTGGTGTGGGAAGAAGGATTGGATCCCGACTTGGTCGGTCTGCTTTGGTCGTTGCTTGTGCAACGAGGTGTCGCAGAGGAAGATGAACAATATTTGGTCCTTGTGTACTTGCACTGTTCTTGTTGATGATTAAAGAAGGTTTTTCCGCTAAGTTTACTTTTTGAACAAGGAATCAATATGTTCCTTTTCGATGAAGTGGGACTTCAGAGACATGTCGAGATTATCAGGAAAGCAAACGAACAAGAAGCAAGGTTTATTCTGGTTCGAGCATCTTACGACACAGATAATGACCCTACTCCATTACTGATTGATGGTGTAAGTTGATTACAATGGCCCTCTCCCTTTTTTGAGAAAACAAGAGGGTATTTATAGGTATTAGGATAAGCTAACGACTCTATCGCACTAATACCGATATTTACTTACGTCAGTTACAACTTAAATTGTGGGATTAACTGCACTCTAAATACATGTTAATGCTAATGCCATGCCCGCATCATGCGCAATGACTCTGACAGCATGGTCGTCATGGGCATAGAGTGCAGCTTGACCATCATGCTCGAGCACGAGCTCCCAAACTTGCTTGTCGCTTTGCATGGTCATCACTCCTAGGACATCCTTGTAGCCAAGCTTGCATGCTTAGGCACAAGCACATAAGCTTGGGTTAATTGAGCCTGACTCCTTAGAGCTACTCCTTGTACACGGCTTTCAAGAGCACGTATCTTTGTTCTAGATATGGCTATCAGGATACCTAGGCCGTTATGGAAATTATCCAATTTTCGACCGTTCTTTACAATTTCATAGGGTTAACATGTAATTCAGATGTAATTCAAGGCTTTAATGTTTTCAATTTTAATGAATTTCCTTTTTTAAATATATTTAAATCTTAGGACTCATACACCCGTTTATAGACAGGTCCCGGAACAAGAAAATATTACTAAGAATGAAATTCCTCTTGGCGAGGGTCTCGGATCGGACGTCCGATAGGATGATTCCCATCGGACACATGACGTCATGCTGACGTCAGCATGGAAACTTAGAAAATAATTGATGAGACTTGGAAAATCTATTGATGAAATTTAACAATATACATATAAAACAGGGGCAAAAACTGATAAAAACTTGCAAAATAACGGTTGAAACTAGGAAAAATTCTGATGAAACTTAATGAAACTTGAAAAGGACCAATGAAACTTGAATAAGTATTAATAAAACTTGGCTAAACTATTGATCATGTTCCATTGTTGTTCAAAAATCACCCCGTGCAAATAGAAGAAGTTTCACGAGAACAAAACTAAGTTTCACCAGATAAAAACCAAAGTTCCGCACGTACATAGATAAGGGTTTCATGACAAAATAGGGATAAACCTTCTCCCTAGCCCTCTTCTTCTCCAGATCCAGCGAGCTCCCACGCTATGCTCACCGGATCCAGCCGCCAAAAGAGGTTGTCGAGAGAGTAGAGATGGGAAATAGAGAGAGGAAGAGAGGTAGGAAGCCATAAGAGAGAGAGAGAGAGCACGAGAGAGGATGCAGTTGGCGAGCAGCAAGGCCGATGGCTAATCGGCGAGCAGTGGAAATGGTGCCGGCGGCTAGCTTGGTCAGTAGCTAGGATCTGCTCGCCTCACACTCATCTCCTGTGTCTCTCTCACAAGGCTTGGAATAGATGGAATGAATTGAGAGAGAGAGAGAGAGGCAGAGAAGGCAGAGAATAGATGCCCAAATGGATAAGGAACAAGGCCCTGCACAGTAATGGGCTAGAAGACATCGTGTTCACTGGGCCGGTGTCTGGACGCTCTGAACATCTGAGCCACAGCAATTCCCTAAAAAAAGGGGGAAAGCATCACCATGGGCTTTGGTATAGGTGTGGGTTCTCAGAACTTAGCAAGGTAGATTACCTGACTAATAACATATCTGAGAGCTTCAATAATCAAATAAAGGGGTTCAAGGGTCTACACATTCATGAGCTTGTGGACAGGATTACAGAGTTGATAATGGAAAATTTTGCTCTTAGAAGGTCTGTTGGCAGGACATTGGAGGGAGAGATCCTTCCTAATGTGATGAAAGAGTTGTTTATTTTGAGCAAACAAGTTGGGTTACTTAATGCAAAGATCAATATGACAGATGATTTTAAGGCAGAGGTAACCCTGGAGAATGAAATCATGGACAGAAGGCACATTGTAAAGCTCAGTGAGAGGACTTGTTCTTGCAGGCAGTGGCAAGTCTCTGGAAAGCCTTGTAGATATGCATTGGCATTTATATGTTCAGTGAGAGGATGAAGCATAGAAGATCATGTGGACAACTGCTACTCCATTGCAAAGTTCAGAGCAGCATATGAGGAGATTATTCCAACCATGACTGATATGACACAGTGGAAGGTAGTTGATCTAGGCCACAAGGTATTTGCTCCTAAGCAGACGAAGGTGGCAGGCAGGCCAAGGAAGGCTAGGATTAGGGGTTGCATGGATCCAACAAAAAGAAATTAAGGTGCAAAAGATGCGGAGGCTTGGGGCTCTTGGAGAAGACCTGCAAGCTACCAGCCCCTTTTGATGATGGCACATCTCAACAGCCTGACCAACAAACTGATCAACCTGAGACATCTAGGAAAAGGTACTCCATATCATTTCGTTTATATGTACTGCAATTTTGTTACCATTGCATTTGATGACTGCTATGTTTATGGAGGAAGAAGAGTACCAAAGCTCAAGTAAAAGAGGCACCACCCACTAAAAAGAAGGCATTTGCTACTAAGAGAAAGGAACCAGCAACCAGGAGCACAACAACAATAAATGCAGGCCTGTCTACACCCAAGAAAAGTACTCAGCAATAAGAAGGGCACACCTCAGAAAAAGACCCCAGTGGAGAACAAGTGGCTGGACTGGATGTCTTCACAGGGTTTAAGGAGATGAAATTTTGGAAGTTGGGTTGTTAAGTTCCAGAATTATGTGCTATGTTATGCTGAACATGTTATAGTTTGAACTTTGTTATGCATGTCAGCCCTTTTGTCTGTAATGTTTAAGAAGTTTCTGCGGTGGTGGCTATAATGTTTTGTAAATCAGTGGTGGTGGCTGCAATGCAGTGCTGACTAGGCTAGATTATTATGTGACTGCAGTTTGAACAAGTTATGTGCTATGTTATGCTTAAGTAATGGGTCACAAGGTCAATTTGTCAGATTTTTTTTTGCTGAGCTTTTATGACTGGAGTTTGAACTACTTTATGCTTAGATTACCATGTAATGTAATGCAGTGGTGAACTAGTTATACTGACATAATCACTTCTATGCCAAATTCCTCAAAACAATTGTTTGATGACATAATGCAGTGGAGGTTGAACTAGTTTGCTCAAATTCCCCAAAACAATTGTATTGAATTGTCAAGCATCTGTATCGAAATATAATTCGAATGGAAATATCATGTTCAATTGAAAATATTGCCTTTACATATACACATTTTTCTACAATATCTATCAAAATTTGGTACAATGTCTATATATTTTTCGGATACAAATTTTCCTTCTAACAGATACAATGGACAACAAGCATTCTTCACAGCAAATTTAGCTTCTTCACAGCTCCCACTTCAGCAACCACAAGTCCTCAGCAACAAATTGTCTCTGCAAATTTCAGCAAAACAATCCAAATAAACCCAGCTGCAACAGTCAAACTACAAAAAACAATGCTGATAAGGCATACTAACCGGCGATTTTCTCCTTTTCATTGGGATCTTGCAACCGCGGCCTCCAATCCAGTTCAACCGTGACTCTCCATCGGACCGCAACTCTCCATCGGCTTGCGCGAAGTCTCTGTAGTGGCGAATTTGTCTAGGATTCATGGAGGGGGGGGGGAGGGGGGAGGGGGTCGAGTATTTCACTAGGGTTCATGGTAGGGGGTGGGGAATTTCACTCGCGCGGCGGAGAATTTCTTTAGGGTTCATCGCACGTGGGTAGGGAATTTGTTAGCAGCGCGGTCATGGTTCGATTCAACCAAACTATATGACTTGGGCTGGGTGCGGCGCGGAAGGCACAACGGTCCTGATCGGCAAATTTGCTCGCGTCTAGCCGGAGCATACGCACAAATAGGACACATGTTGAGCGCGATAGCATATCCAAACCATTTGCGGTTTCATAATGTCAATTTCAGCGATACGAAAGGAAAAGCGACAAGTATCGATTTTTAAAACCTACAGTGGCTTGGTATAAAAGCCATAGACGGATACCTCTCAAAAAGAGAAGCCATAGACAGATAAACCTGCCAGTCCCACCTCACGCCTTTGAGCTCAAAACCGAACGGCTCCTCCGGCCAAATGCTCCCGCTCCGCCGCCTACCCGCGCTCCCGCTGACGAGTGGCCCCACGCCCCGCCGCCTCTTCGCCACCGCCGCCTCGCCGCTCCCATGGCCGGGCCTCCATGCCTGGCGTCGGGCCCCGCCCAACGACCTCCGCTCGTGGGGCCCGCAGGGCCCCTGCGCCCCGGACGCCGACGAGGCGGGCCCGCCCGAAGGCATCGCCTGCGCCGGCTTGTCGCTGGCAGAGATGGGCGCCCTTGTGCTGTCCACCGCCGACCCCCTCGGCAAGGCGCGGCTCACCCACGCCGCCTTCTTCCGGTGGGCCGGGGGGCTTCCCGTGGGCACAGCCGAGGCCCCCGGCCACCCCGCCAGGCCTGACAAGCCCGTCGTGGTAAATGCTCATTCGCTTCGCCTCTTACTTACATTTGCCTCTCTCTTCGTCGCTGGGGCATTTCATCGAGCAGGTTGTGTGGTGTTGCTCCTGCTACTGCCGCAGGTGACGCACAAGGAGATCATGACGCACAAGGAGATGGGGGTGCCGCTGAATGCGTACATGCTCCATAACCTGGCGCACGTCGAGCTAAATGCGATCGACCTTGCTTGGGACACTGTCGTGCGGTTCTCACCGCTCCGGGACACCCTGGGAGATGGCTTCTTCGCGGATTTTGCACGCGTGGCTGATGACGAGAGCCGCCATTTCCGGTGGTATTCTCAGCGGCTCGCTGAGCTTGGGTTTTGGTGAGTGGCACAAAGAATGGTACACTGGTTTTCTATCCAGTTCTATTGTCTGAATACTGAATTGTCATGGTCAGAGGATGAAATCACTAGCCACTGACGATCACCCTATTGCCTCGGGTTATACCTGCATAGTTTTTGAGCAACATTATACATGCACTGTGATATTTTTTTATGAGCTAAGTCACATTGCTGTAATTGCAATAGTTTTTGTGGACAGCTATGGCGATTTGCCTGTTCACAACCTTCTGTGGAGGGAATGTGCAAAATCTTCGAGTGATGTTTCTGCACGATTGGCAGTGATTCCTCTAGTTCAGGTGCCAGATAACTATTAACTTTCTTCTGTTCGATGCCTGTCCAAAAATATGTACTTTATCTTTGTTATTGACTTGGGCACCTAGTAGGCTTCAGGTCTTTAGATCAGAGTTTTTGTTGAATTTTACTTTATTACAACTGACCAATATTTGATTGTTAGAATATTAATAGGAAGCTAGAGGCCTTGATGCCGGACCAAGACTGGTCCAAAAGTTACTTGGTTTTGGGGATCATAGATCTGCAGACATTGTGTCAAAAGTAGCAGAGGAAGAGCTTGCACATGTTTCTGTAGGTCTATACTGGTTCCTGAAAGTATGCCAAATGATGGGTCGTGCTCCTGATGCTACTTTTAGAGGTTTGGTTGTCTCCTTCATTCATTAAATACAATTGTACAAATTATGTTGATTAATAGTGCCCTTTGTAACATTACAGACTTAATAAAGGAGTATGATGTTGTATTGAAAGGTCCATTTAACTATCCAGCTCGTGATGAAGCTGGTATACCCCGAGAATGGTAAGTTCTGACTCAGCTGTGACTCGAGTCTTAGGATATGGATAATCAGCTGTGACTCTGAATCTTAAAAAGCATTTAGGATAGGCAAAAGTACACCTAAACTATGCCCGTTGTACAAATTGGTCCCTAAACCCAAATACCGGGTTATCTCGGTCCCTCAACTAGCAAACCCGGGCAAAAATGGTCCCTTCACCGGTTAAACAGCGGTTTTGGAGAAGGTTTCACTGATGTGGCGTCCACATGTCACTCTATCTCCCCCTCCCCCCCCTTATATCTTACTCTCTCTCGTCCACATCATCCAAAATGCCCATATAGACGCCACATCAGTGAACCCCCCCTCCTCCCCCCCTTCACAATAAAAAAACCCTGTTTGACCGGTCAAGAGACCATTTTAGCCTAGTTTTGCTAGTTGAGGGACCGACCTAACCTGGTATTTGAGTTTAGTGACCAATTTGGTACAACGGGCATAGTTGATAGTTTAGGGACCAAATAAATACTTTTTCCTTTAAGATATGAATAATGTTAATATCGATATTACTCAGGTACGATGAGAAGTTTAAACTTGAAGCTGCAAGTAAACTTTTAGAGGTGAGAGTCTGATATTTTGTTTATTCTAATGCTTTTCAATGGATGTAAACTTATGGTCTGTACTTTGCAGGTGCATGACAGGCTAGCTTGTATTGTTGAGATGGAGAAAGAGAATGCAAATTTGAATAGCTAAGCTTCAATTGATGAATACATGATAGAGACTTGATAGGTACTAGTTCTACACTGATAATTTAGCACATTGAAAGTTTTTTCTTGTTTTATTTTGTGGTAACATTGATGTCGACATCGTTAATTGCCTTTATTCACTTACTAAATTTAAGTAGATTTCTCACCTATCCTTTTAAGCAACACTTTTCTTGCTTCTCTAATGTACTACTTATTGTATCTTTTAAATTTGAGATACATAAACACATCTATTATATTGTGTTGTTATAAAAGATAAGGAACTTTTTATGGTTATGATAATGTGCATTACCAGATTCAGCTTATTTGCTCACTTCTTGGATAATTCTTTGTGAACTTGGGATGCTTGCAGAAAAGCAAACAGGAAAAATGTTTCGTGCACTGGCCAAAATAAGCCCTTTGTTAAAACAAAAATCTGTCAAATCCCCAGTAAGTGCTCTAGTCATTGGCATACGGTTCCACCCGCCAGATGCCCTGACATGTCTAGCGATGCACAAATTTTGTTTTAGATTGGATGGGCTACATAGGGCCCTTGAAAAATCCAGTCTAACATAGTAAAATGTAACTATGTGTTTACACCAAAATTTGGATAAGCCGATTGGTTTGAAAAGTGTTAAAATTGGGCTAAGTCGGGTATGAATTAAATCTGCTATAATAGAGTTTGTGTCAAATTGTATAGGTAAGGTGATAGATAAAATAGCAAATAATAGGTCGAGACCGTACCGTATACGAAGTCAGAGTCCTGGTTGATATCTGTTGGAGTCTGTATAAATAGGTAGCCCTTGGGGCGTGTAAAAGGATGAAGACCAATCAATCAAATCTACTTTACTTGTCCTTTACTTTCCATCGACTTTAGTCTAGTTTAGCATAGTTCCACCATATTTGGTCTTCGATCGACTTGGTGCACATCGTCTTCTCGATCAGCTTCAAGGTGCTCCCCAAGAGTTAGTTGCAAGTACTGTCTCGATTCGGTTCGATCTACGGGCTTGTATCGGTTTTTGGACGAAATAATATCTTAGTCGATATTGTTGCGTATCGCTGTTTCAACTAAGGGTTAGATTTCACCTTCGTTCTACTGATCAACATATTCGTTGACGGTAGTCTGTTTATCCTCGTTCTATCGGCTAGTTTGGTTTTACAAGTTAGTCGATAGTCTGTTTACCCTCGTTCTATCGATTTATAGTTTGCCATTTGTCGATATACTGTTTTCCTTCGTTCTATTGGCCATATCAACTCGCTGGTTTAGCCGATAGCCTGTTTACCTTTTGCTCGACTATTCAGTTGATTTCATTCCCTGTATAGTAGATCGGTTACCCTTTGAATCTATTGGTATAAATCTAATCTAAGCCGATAGTTTCGTTATCTTTCACTCTTGTTTGTGCTTATTTCTTAGTGTTGCAAGTCTCTTACAATATAGATCTAATCGGCTAGCTAAAGCTGATTACATCTTTTCTCGCTGATTGCAGGATTAAATCGGCTGGCACGCTTTGAACCTTGCTTTCGGTGCTGACGGGGATCCTAAACCCTAAGCCCACGCGTGTTTAGGTGACAATTAACTTTCGGTGCGAACACTATGCAAATTGAAAGACAAAACAGACTTTTACCTTAATGTTCTATGTGCCTACCCGCATTCCACATCATGCCACAACTTAACGTAGTATCGTTCTCTCTTTGAAAAGAAATAGTCTTGAGTCTTTATGAAGTCTGGCTTTATTTCGATCGTGTTTCATTTGTTGGCTTCATGCTGATGTTTGCCCATGGGACATGCTTCTGATGTCCTTTGTTCTTTTAAAGTAAGTTTCTGGTGTTATTTCCATCTCATTTCCAATTATATTGCTGATTTCTAGTGAACTGCCGCAACACGCAATACAACTCATCAGCGAAAGGCTTGCAAGGTGCAAAGATTTCCGCTTCTGAACATCAATTTCCGTTTCCAGTTCATAATGACGGTTCAATGGTAATTTTTCCTTTTTTTTAGGCTGGTTGGCTTGATGTTTGCCAAGTTGCTGTGCGACGAGGCAGCAGATACAGGAGAGCCTCGAAGCTGTGCCGTCTGTACATCAACCATCGGAATCCCAGCCTGAAGGTGTTAGATATATGTATATATATGGGCTCTAGGCCCTTTCCTTTTATATTTTGGATTTTTCTCTTTTGCCCCTGTATTGTGTATATATACTGGCCTTTTGGCTTCAGATCAATATAAATCCTATTCATGACATGGTATCAAAGCGTGATTAGGGTTAGGGTGTTAATCGTGTTTCCCGTTGCCGCCGGCTCTTCATCACGCCGGCTTCTTTTCCCTGCCGGCTCTTCACGTCGGCCCGTCGTTAGCTTCACCACGTCGGTCCATCTTCATCGCGCCGCTGCAACCGATCGTCGTCGCGCCGCTGCTCCCGCCGACCTTGTTTGGCGTCGCTCGACGCGCGTCGCTCACGGGATCTGCCGCCGCGCCGATGCCGCTTCACCTTCGCGTCGAGTTCGAGGGGGCTCCGTCGCCACCGACGCCTTCGTCTTCGCGTCGAGTTCGCGGGGGCCGTCGCGAGGCCGTCTCTGGAGGGACGCCGCTGCCGCTGACACCGCAGCCGTCGTCGTTGCCGCCGCCGCCGCCGCCACTGCTGTCGGTGGCTCTTCCTCTTTTCTTCGTGCATGTAGCACGCTTGTATTTAGCGGTACTAGTTAGTCAGCACTAGTACGCCAAAAAAAATAAAAAAAATGTCGTCGGGCACCGTTTCTGTTCCTCGTTGCCCAGTGATTTTGATGGCCTCAATTATCAGGATTGGTCTCTTCATATGCGTCTTCACATGCGTGGCCAGCGTCTTTGGAATTTTCTCACTGGCGAGCTTCCTTGTCCGCCTCGTGCTGATCCCCCTGTGCTGTCCACCTCGTCAAAGTCTATTGATCCTACTCAGAAGGATTCGGATGATTCTGCTGCTGATAAGAAGGCCTCTGATGATCATAAAGAGGCTATGGAGTCTTATAAGACTCAATATACTGCCTATAAATTCTGGTGTGATGAGGATGCTCGTGTCTCTGCTATTTTGGTTGCTAGCATAGAGGTGCATCTTACCGGAGAGGTGGTTTCTTTGACTTCTGCACAGCTGATGTGGTCACATCTTCGTGATTGCTATGAGCCTACTGGTGACTCACAGTATCTTGCATTGTGTGACACGGCGATCCGCAGACAAGGTGACTCTCTGATGGATGAGTCAGATGCTCAGTTTTCTGCAGTATGGTGTCAGCTTGATTCTCTTGATGCTGCAGATGTTGATCATGACCGTCGGACCTGTGCTTGCTGCCAGCGCCAGTAGTCTCGTTTGAGCTTCGCCGCATCTACGACTTTGTCACGTGTTTTCAGCCAGAGTTTGAGCAGATTCGTGCTCAGCTTCTTGCTCGTCATCCTCGTGTCTCTTTGTTGGAGGCTCTATCTGCTCTTCGTACCGAAGAGACTCGACTTCGTGGTGCGGGCCTCCTGGCTTCTCCGTCTGTGTTTGCTCTTCGGATACCTACTTCGACATCTTCGGCTTCTCGTTCTTCGACTTCACCAGCCCTGCCGTCTTCTGGAGTGACGAAGAAGGTTGGCCTTCACTGCGCTTATTGTGACAAGGACGGTCACATGGAGCAGTTTTGTTATCGGAAGAAGAAGGATATTGCTCGGCGTCGACCACCAAAAAGTACTGTAGCACCAGTTACAGGAGATTCAGACTCCTCCCAACGCAGTCCGGATCCATCTGCTGAGATTTTGATGCTTTTGCGTCGCATGGCTGCTTCTACATCGACAGGTTCTGCTGGTTCTGCTTTACAGTCTTCTGGTGAGAGACCACCTTCTTCTACTTCAGATACATCACCATGGATTCTTGACTCAGGTGCCTCTTTTTATGTGACATCTGATTCTACCTATCTTAGTTCCATCAGTCCTTTGACCACTCCTTTAACTGTTCAGACGGCAGATGGTACCTCTAACTAACTATGCAACTTATATCTGCCGGCCAACTCACTGATCATGGCTGTCGTGTGATTCTTGATACTGATTCTTGTTCTATTCAGGATCGTCGCACGGGTCTTCTAGTTGGTACTGGCCCCTGGCGCCGTGATTCGCAGCGTCTTTGGGAGCTTGACTGGCTTCGTCTTCTTTCCGCTGCTCCTGCCAGTCTCTCCGTCTCCGCTGCTTCCTCCATGGCGTCCTATACTCAGTGGCATCATCGTTTGGGACATCTTTAGTTCATCGTGGTCTGTTAGGATCTTTGTCTGGTGATGCTTCTTTAGATTGTGCCGGTTGCAACCTTGGCAAGCAGGTGCAACTCTCCTATTCTTCTAGTGAGTCTATGTCAGCTCATCTTTTGATCTTGTTCATTCTGATGTATGGGGTCCGGCCTCTTTTGTCTCGTAAAGTGGTCATAAATATTATGTCATTTTCATAAATGATTTTTCTCGCTACACCTGGATATATTTTATGTCTCATCGTAGTGAGATTTTGTCTATCTATAAAAATTTTGCCACCATGATTCGTACTTAGTTTGATTCTTCCATTTGTGTCTTTTGGGTTGACTCTGCAGGGGAATATCTTTCTGGGGCTCTTCGTGGGTTTCTCACTGAGCAGGGCACTCTCTCTCAGTTCTCTTGTCCCGGTGCTCATGCTCAAGATGGTGTTGCTGAGTGTAAACATCGACACCTTCTTGAAACAGCTCGTGCGTTCATGATTTCCTCCTCTGTTCCACTCCATTTTTGGGCTAAGACAGTCTCTGCTGCTTGCTATCTTATCAATCTTCAGCCTTCTTCTGCACATAAGGGTGGTATTCCCGTAGAGTGTCTCCTAGGGCACACACCAGACTATTCTGGTCTTCGCTCTTTTGAGTGTGTGTGCTATATTCTCCTTGCTCCACGTGAACGCACGAAGTTGACTGCTCAGTCAGTTGAGTGTGTTTTCTTGGGTATAGTGCTGAGCACAAGGGTTATCGGTGTTGGGATCCTGTTAGTAGACGGATGAGGATTTCTCGGGATGTTACCTTCAATGAGTCTCGTCTTTTCTATCCACGTCCTTCTTCCCTAGCTTCTACTATCGATTCCTTGTCTTTCTTGACTTTTCCCAATACCCCTATCTCCACTATACACCTTCCTATTTCCTCCTCTCTAGAGCCTTCTACCTCAGAGTCTCCTTCCTCTACCTCAGAGTCTCCTTCATCGACTTCTCCCCCTGTTCCAACTCGCTTTGCATCTCCTTATCCTATTGTCTACACTCGTCGTGTTCAGCCAGTTGAGGATCCTCCTGTCGCCTCATTTTCTGATGAGGCAGCTTCTACCTCTCCTCATTATGCTCTTCGTGATCGTCAATCTATTCGACCCCCTGAGCGGTTTGGCTTTGTTAGTGCAGCTCCTGTAGAACCGGGCTCTTATCGTGATGCTGTTGTTCATCCCGAGTGGCAGCATGCGATGGCTGAGGAGCTTGCTGCTCTTGAGCGTATTGGCACTTGGGAGGTTGTGCCTCTTCCGTCTCATGCTCGTCTCATCACTTGCAAGTGGGTCTATAAGGTTAACACTCGCTCTGATGGTTCTCTTAAGAGATTCAAAGCTCGTCTTGTGGCTCGTGGTTTTCAGTAGGAGCATGGTATTGATTATGATGAGACCTATGCTCCTGTGACTCACATGACCACTATTAAGACTCCTTTTGCTGTGGCCTCTGTTTGTGCATGGCCTATCTATCAGCTTGACGTCCAAAATGCCTTTCTTAATGGGGAGCTGCATGAAGAAGTTTTTATGCGGCCTCCGCCGGGGTATTTTGTTTCGGATGGGATGGTTCTTCGTTTTCGTTGGGCTCTGTATGGGCTTAAACAAGCTCCTCGTGTATGGTTTCAGCATTTTTCTTCTGTGGTCACTACTGCTGGTTTTTCTGTTAGTGATCATGATCCTGCGCTTTTTGTTCACACCTCGTCTCGTGGTCGCACTCTTCTTTTGCTCTATGTCGATAACATGATCGTTACTGGTGATGATCTATCTTACATTGATTTTGTCAAGACTCGTCTTAATGAGAGTTTCGTATGTCTGATTTGGGTCCTATTTGTTATTTCCTTGGGATTGAGGTTACCTCTACTCCAGAGGGTATTTTCTTGTCCCAAGAGAAGTATACCGGGGATCTTCTTGATCGAGCCTCTCTTACTGACCACAAGACAGCTGAGACTTCCATGGAGTTTAATCTTCAGCTTCGACCCACCGATGGGGAACCTCTTTCGAATCCTACTTGATATCGACACTTTGTTGGTAGCCTTGTGTACCTTGGTGTCACTCATCCTGATATCTCTTATGCTGTTCATATCTTGAGCCAGTTTGTCTCTGCTCCTACTCAGCTCCACTATAGTCACCTCCTTCGCGTGTTGCGCTATTTGCGTGGCACTATCTGCCGTCGTCTTTTCTTTCCTCGTTCCAACTCTTTACAGCTTCATGCTTATTCTGATGCTACCTAGGCTAGGGATCCTTCTGATCGCCGGTCTCTTTCTACATCTTGTATTTTCCTTGGTGATTCTCTCGTTGCTTGGAAGACTAAAAAGCAGAAGGCAGTTTCTCGATCGAGTGCAGAGGCTGAGTTGCATGCTATGGTTCTTTTGACAGCAGATGTTACTTGGCTACGTTGGTTACTTGAGGATTTTGGTGTTCTGTTACTACACCGACTCCTCTTTTGTCTGACAGCACAGGAGCTATTGGTATTGCCCGTGATCCGGTGAAACATGAGCTCACCAAGCATATTGGTGTTTATGCTTCCTATGTGCGGTCACAGGTTCAAGAGCAGGTTGTCTCTTTTCAGTATGTGCCGTCTGAGATTCAGCTAGCAGACTTCTTCACGAAGGCACAGACTCAACAACAGCATAGTTTTTACCTCTCCAAACTCAGTGTTATTAACCCACCATGAGTTTGAAGGGGTTGTTAGATATATGTATATATGGGCTTTAGACCGTTTTCTTTTATATTTTGGGCTTTTCTCTTTTGCCCCTGTATTGTATATATATACTGGTCTTTTGGTGTTAGATCAATATAAGTCCTATTCTTAACCGAAGGAACCAGATGTTGTTGGCTTGAACTGCACGAGCCGAAGAACACAGGTCCAGGTAGAATCCTCATGGTAGAGAGCATTGAATTCTTTCAGTCAGTTATCCAATCCAGCAAATTGTAGCTGCGGATGAGCATTACTATTGGACGTGGTGGTCATCAACACAGGTGTGCACTCTTCTCAAAGAGGATTAGATAAACCAGTACTACAGCTCAGTACATACTCTATGGCTGATCCCGTATCACCGTGAAAGCTCAAGCTTTACAAGCTGGCCATTATACTTTTTTTTTCAGGTTTTAATAGAACAATTATTGAGTTTGGATCAATCTGGGCACCGGGCACCGGCCGTGGTCCGTGGAATTCAACGCGTACGTACGTGGGAGAGAGCCCGGTGGCGCAACCGCCGCGTCCGATCTTTCGCCTTCCGTTCCAACTCCACCCTCGGTGATGGCTGACGGTGTCACGTTCAGGCACGCGCCGCCACGCGTCTGGTCAAAGACCGGCGTCGCAAGACACGTCTCGTGGCTGGGTCTGGGCGTAACCAACGACCGTTCCACCCCACCCCCACATCGCGGCCGTCCGTTCCGTCTATGGATGGCCCCGATCCGACCTGCCCGATTTCCTAGCTGCCGTCCGCCCGCTGCACTGCATTATTGCCAACCTTTCTTCAGAAACCCGGATGAATCCAAGCAGGGAAAGCGACCGCGCCGCGAGGCGGCGCGTATTCAAGGTCTCCATATATCATCGTCCCATGCGCTTCATTTTCCACGCCTACCAGCGCCGCCCGCACCTTGATCAGGGAGGGAGACCAAGCCGGAGAGGGGGAAGATCGTCCTTACGAGGATGTGCTGTGGCGGCGACGGCGACGGCGGCTGCCGGCCGATCGGGTGGCTGCTCGGCCTGCCCTTCGCGCTCCTCGCCGTCCTCGTCTCCGTCGTCGGCGCCATCATCTGGATCGTTGGGTACGTTAGCTCTTCTTCTTCTACCTCCTCCTTCCCTCTCCCCCCTCTCGCATGGTGGCGCTGAGACGAGATTGGGTTTCTGCAGGCTGCCGATCTCGTGCATCTGCCCGTGCTGCCTGTGCGTGACGCTGCTGCTGGAGGTGGCGGTGGAGCTCGTCAAGGCGCCGCTCCATGTCATGACGTGGTTCACCTCCAAGATACCCTGCTGACCTCGCTGATTGATTAGGCTCCCTCGTTCGTGTCTCTTCTTCTTCGTTGGTGGTGCGCGCATGCCCACAGATCGCGATTGGTGTATATCCGTGTGATTCCTTTCTTTCTTTATGTGATTCGTCCTGGAAATTTCGTGGTTGTCGGTTGTGTGTTGTGACTCGCTTGAGTTCATTCCTACTCTGATAGTGGTGACTGCTTGGGAGTCGGTTTCGTCAGGGCCACCAGTAGTTTTGAATCCGTCGGTTTCTGCGTCTGGTCTAAACGTCTGATTACACTGTCTCCAACCGTTTCCCACACTTTCATTCCCTTCCCAACCCCTGACGGGAATCTTTTCCCAGATTTCATTCCCTTCCCAGCCATGCACTCCAACAGCATCCCTTTCCTCATTCCCTTCCCTTCCTAAACTTAATATTTTAATCTTTCATACATAACCGCCATTTCATATACGCCGTACGTACGAAGATGTATTTGTAAATGAAAAAAAATGAACATGAAATAAAAAGTCACGTAATTAATATATGCATTAGCAATATTTTAATATTAATAACGCATTTTAATATTCACTGACGGAAACAAAATGTAAATAGCGAATATTTATATCGGAAGTACGGCACAATGACATGATGATTATTCTTTAAATTGACACGACAAATATTTTTATGTTAACAGCTTCGGAAGCAAGGCATGCTACAGTTCTCGCGAGGCTTCCCTAGGAAGCCACAATTATATTCAAAAGCTTGGCTTGCTGGAAGGAAGGCATCCTGCAGTTTTCCTTCTAGAGAAGGAACCACTGTGTTTTATAAAAGAGGCATGGTTCCTCCTTGCATCACACTTTATCCGATCTTCTAACACACCGCAAAGATCTCCCAACAAAACATCTCGTGAGAGCATGAGTTCGCATCGACGTGGATCGAGCTCCGCGTTAAATCGTCTTCGTCAATCGAGATGATGATGGTGACGAGGACGAACCGCTTCTCCGTATTGCGTTGGAGGAGGAGGAACTCATTGCGGATAGCATGTCACCCGTTAGGGTGGCTCGTTTCGGGCATGCGGTTGTCAACCGAGGGCACCTCGAAGGCGGCAAGGCTATACAACGACATTTCGCCGATCGTCTGTGTATGGCCATACCTTCTTCAGACGGAGGTAATGATTTCACAGAGTACGTACATTCATAGGAACTTAGGGAAATGACTCGTCCTGGTTGTGCAGGTTTAGGATGAGCAGGAACCTGTTCATTCGGATTACCACTGCAGTTGAATGGCATGATGACTGGTTCACGCAGAAAAGGGATTGCACTGGGAAGCTTGGACTGTCATCGCTACAAAAGATGACTGCGGCTATTCGTCAACTAGCGTACGGTGAATCTGCCAATGCTATTGATGAATATGTTCGCATTGGTGAAAGCACCGCTCTTGAAGCACTTAAGAGGTTTGTGAATGCAGTCGTGGAGGTATTTGAAGGTGAATACCTTCGGGCCCCGACACAAGAGGACACTGCACGACTTCTAGCTGTAGGTGAGATGCGAGGTTTCCCGGGGATGCTGGGGAGCATTGATTGTATGCACTGGGATTGGAAAAATTGCCCGAAGGCATGGCAGGGTACATACACAGGCCATACCCGAAAGCCCTCCATAGTTCTCGAAGCCGTGGCCTCATACGACCTTTGGATTTGGCACGCATTCTTCGGAATGCCCGGTAGCTTGAATGATATAAATGTACTGCATCGTTCACATGTTTTCTCCAGGACATTAGACGGCAGCAGCCCGGAGGTGAATTTCACGGTGAATGGGAACAACTACAGCATGGGGTACTACCTCACCGATGGTATATACCCCGAGTGGGCCACATTTGTGAAGCCCATCGCGGCTCCTCGGGGAAACAAGCGCACATACTTTGTTGGGGCGCATGCCGCGGCACGCAAGGACGTTGAGAGAGCTTTTGGTGTCTTACAGGCAAGGTTTGCCATTGTCCGGGGTCCGGCAAGGTGCTGGAAGGAGAGTACTCTTCACAACATCATGACTGCCTGTTTCATTTTGCATAACATGATCATCCAGAATGAAAGGGACGGGCCGCGACAGGATTTCATGTACGATGGAATGGGTGAATACGCATCGGTTTCACGTGGCTCCGACAGGTCCATACTGCAATGCATTGAAGCAACCCAGATGATTCGAGACCGAGAAGTTCATCGCCGGCTGCAAGACGATCTCGTGGAGCACATATGGGCACGTCACGGGGCCGAGTAGAATGCTATCTGTCGTAGTAATAAATTAAGCAATGCCTTAGGGCATGCTTGGTGTGTTGTGTAAAATTAAATTTCGTTTCGTCGTGCGTAGTAAGAGCTTGTCATTGTGTGTCAATGCAGTTTGAAGTGTCGATGCAGTGTAGTAGAAATAAGTTCATCAATGTCCTTTTGTTTTCCTAAATGCCCTGGTTTGCAAAGAACCAAATAGTAAGGGTTTGCAAATATCCGGCCCTATATATATGACACTGCATCATGAACAATTCACACTTCTCACAAAGGAAGCACATGAACAACAAGCAAATGTTTCACATACATAATGGTCGTGACAGTGCCATGATGGGCAAATAGTTAGTCCATACACGTACACCAACCGAAACCGAACAGCTAATATATGAACTTTTATTCCCTGCCCCAGAATGGAAAGAGCATATCAACAGTATTATCGCTAGTTGTACCAACGGGCAAAACCGCTCTCCCTTTGAGTGTGCATGCCATCATTTGCACCTGCAAAAACAAGGGTAGCACCATGAATCCAGCGTACACCAACCCAAAAAACTGATTGTTTGCAATGTACATGGAGCAGGTTCATCGCGGCATGCACAAATGATAGCATAATGGGTGAACTTAATGCCTCCGGCCCCAACATTGCCACCTCCATGCACTCTATCACAACAGAACTCATCGTTACCAATTCCCGGTGCTATATGATCCCGGATCTATGAACTGAAACCAAACATTCCCCTCAAACCAGATTTATGTCATCCCTACAAACCATTTTACAAGGTCGAGTTAGATCAAGGTTTGCTTTGTCTTTGTAGTACATACCGACAAGGATTATTCCCGAGGACCAAACCTCTTCAACAAGATCTCATCTGGCGTTCTTGAAGTACATCCTTTGAGCACCTTGCGTGTTGCTTAGGTCCATTGCCATTATTTTGTCTTCCTCCGCATGCTCCATGATGGTAACCTCCTTGCGCCATAGCTCCACCATCATTGCCTTGTCTTTGGTTCAACTCAACAAATTGGTGCGTGTACATGCCTCCTTTGAAATTACCTTGTGATGAGCTCGAAGTACTAGCAGGGCTCTAGCCTTCCTAGGCGTGTCACGACCAGCAGTCGTGGTAAGTCCGTCGAGGCAGGGACTCGTCACCAATTGGTACATCATCGAACTCCCACATATCGGGCTGCCTCTAGGGACACAAACTCGTTTGTTATTTGTCGTTTGGTCGCGAGATGAGCAGCCCACCGGTGTTGACTAAGCATGGACCAACAAGGCAGATATGCAAATGTCTTGCCCTCAATCTCCTTGAACATCTTCGTAGCCATAGACATCTAGCATCAAGAAGGATAACAAGACAGGGATGTTAAGAGAACATTTCCCTATTACTGGAATTAATACAAATGTTGAGATCGAATTCACGAAGGATCTTACCTTGTCCTGCTGATTTGTTCCACTTGGGTTGAGGTCTTCCACCTTCTTCATATGGCCGGCGAACTTGCTAGCATCCCCACTGATCGTTTGCCAATGGTTGATTAACCCCTTCATGGACCTTTCCTGCCAGGCCGGATTGCCATGTTTCCTAAAGTATTCCAATATGCGGCCCCAGTATGTATCCGAGCTCTGGTTGGTACCAACAATGGGGTCCTGGCTCACATTCAACCAAGCGGACACAAGCAACTCTTCCTCTTCTGGTTGCCGGGTGGTTCTGCTAGTCTTCGCGGCACCCTTCTTCTTCTTCCTTGCAGCCGAACGTGGCCCTGCTGCCTGCGACTCACCTGAACCCTGGCTGAAAATTGGGGGGCAACAATCTCCATCTCCGGCAGGGGTCGAGGTGAATGGCTGCAAGGGCTCTCCCCTTGACTGCTGTGTTGTGAGTGCAGGCCCACTCCAACTAATTTGCTCAACTCCGTCCTGCAGCAAATTCACCAAAAAAGGATCCATCGACGCCCTGAAATCACGTCAAAGTAATGAGACATGCACCAACTGTAACATCCTCATTTTCAAAAGCTAAAACTCATGTGCATCATGTCATTGCATGTCATTAAAAATCCCTAAAATTTAAAACTTTTGAAAATGAGTATGCTACTGTTGAATAACATTTAAATTGTGAAAACTAATTTGGTTTCACTAGTGTTTTGATTGAAAATAAAAACACCTTTGTAAATGCTTGAGTTTTCAAAAGAGGATAATTGTTGTGGCTTATAAAATGAATTGAGTTCAAGCATGGTTTTCTTTCGAATAAAATAAACATAATTTTATTTTATTAAACTAAATGATTTAAGGGTGGTCTTATAAACCTAAAAATGTTTGATTTGATTTTAATATCAAACCCCCAAGGATTTCATTTTCATAAAAATGATCATTTTAAGTAGTGGTTTTCTAAACCAATGATCCTATTTGACTTTCAATATCAATCTTTATAATTTCCATTCTAAGTAATTTGAATTCCAAATAAGCAGAGCATTTGTTTTCAAACAAAATGCCTTGCCAAAATATTTATTGTTTTGGTTGATTTTCAAAGGAGGAAAAATAATTTCACTTCCTAAATGGTTGCTTTAAAAGATTTGTATTCATAAACTAATAAATGTTTGGTTTGAACTTCAATATCAAAACACTAAGGTTGTTAATATAAAGTAATTTGATTTACCAACAAAAGAATTTCATTTTCAATTATCTTAAAAGAATACGTGGAAAAACTATTTATTTCTGAAAAGTCCTAAAGGCTTTTACTTCTTAAATTCTTGTTTTAGGTTTTGGATTATCAACCTACACTTGTACTTTGCCAACTTTAAATTCAATAAAGTGAAACTATATGTTCCCTTGAAATACATTTTGAACTTTCACAAATAATACAACAATGGATTTTTAATGAAAACAAAAATTTGTTTTCAACTACCTTTCAAGAAAATGGTTTCAGCTCTAAAAGAAAAGTGTTTGGGTTTTTATTTTCGCGAAGCTTAAATTGCGCTTTGTTTGGTTTTGGGCCCCAAACAATTAAACCTTTAAAGCTATCTTTCCAAAGGAATTTGAAATTCCAAAAAGGAGCAATTTTGTTTTTCAATGTTCAATAAGGAAAATATTTAACTCCTTAAAATAATTATTTTAACCCTTGAGCTTTATAAAACCTAAAAGCTTTGCCGTATTGTTTTGGATTCAAAATAAACAAACTATATTGTATCTTGTTCAGATTTTGAGTTCAAGCAAATAAAATTAAAAGCCCTGTTTTGTATATTTTGAATTTCAATAAAACCCTTTTCAAAGAGATTTAAATTTCTAAGGGAGCAAATATTTTATAAACAAATGATATTATCCTTTAAGTTTTGGTTTAATAAACACTTTGGTACTATAGCTCTCAAAACTCTTTTTAATTCAAAAACAATTGGAAACGATTTGTTATTTAAATAAATGGGGTTTTGAAATGGATTTCAACCTCCAATTTATTGCAAGCCCAAAACCCCCTTTTGTGTGGTATTTGATTTTGTACCCGATTAAACAAAACTAAAAACCCCTTTCAAACATGATGTGAATGTGGTTTACATAAAGCTCTAAATGTTTAATTTTAAATGCTGGTTGGATTCAAACCTCTAAAAGGATTTCACTTATTTAAAGGAAATGTTTTATTTTCCAACTCATATTTGGTTTTGAACCCAAGCAACAAAACTTTGATTTTCCCCAAGTGATATTCAAATTTAAATAAAATCCTTTCTCTAATGTTTTAATTTGACAATTAAATTCAAAATTCAAAAATGATTTGTGACATCCCCATTTTCAAAAATCAAAACATGTGCATCACATACATCATGAGCACCTCTGCATAATTTTCCAACCAAAACGATTTTTGAAAATGTTTCTGTCACCATATTTTAAATTCAAATCGATTTCAAATTGATTCCATTTATCCCTAATCCTGGAATTCAAATTCCATTTTGAATTTCCCTCCCAAGCCAAATTCAATTTCAATTTATTAATCTTATCCCATTCCATTTTTCCCTCTCTATGACATGTGGGCCCCACCTGCCATCTCTCCTTTCTTCCTTCTTCTTTCTTCTTCTCTCTCCTTTCTCTCCCTTCCTCCTCCCTGTTCACGCATGAACACCCTCACCTCCCACCTTTATCTCCCCCACTAGCTTGAATTGCCATTAGTCCTCCCTAATGGCGGCCGTTTCGCAATTAGTGGTGTTAATCACCACTAATCCGTCCCCTTTCACCTCCCTAATCCCTTTAAAACCGCCCCCAAAGCCACCTCGGTTCCTTTCCTTCGATTCTGCGATTTCTCCGAGGTGAGCTCCGTTCGTCGATTCCTCCGAGGACATTGTTCATCTTGACTCATGAACAACTTTCATGTTCATCTTTCCTTGTTTAAGTGGTCTAGGTTCGCGGAATTGACGCCGAAGGAGGAGCCCGAGTCCGCCGGGTTTTTTGCGCTAAATTCGTCGCCGCCGCTTCTGTATGGTTCTCTCTTCCCCTTCCTTCACCTTCCCGGTGTCTTGCGCGCCTACCTACGCCGGTCGCCGGCCCAGCTAGCCGCCGCCGCCCGCCCGCATCTCTCTCCCACCTCGGCCGCGTCTCCCGCCAAGCCATCCTCTCGGCCCCGACGCCGCCGAGCTTGCCGACCGTCTCGCTTCCATGGTTTCCGGCCTTCGCCGCCGCCTCCATTGCTGGGGGCGCCGCCGCGCCGCCTCGCCGCGCCTTGGCGCGCTTCGCCGCCAACCGCTCCGTCCGGCGACCACCGCCGCATCCCGTGGGCCCTCTTCCTTTCCCCCTCTCGGGAGCCGCATGGCCAGGGGGGCTGGCCGCCGCCGTTGCCGCGCCGCCGCCGCCTCCCTGCTCCTCTCACCGACAAAGGCCCCGCCTGTCGGTGGTCTGAGCCGAGCCGAGCCGCCCTCCTCCTCCTTCCCGCTGTGTGGCCCTGCTCAAGTCGAGTGACCCAACCAAATGAGCCCCCCTTTTCCTTTTCTAGAAAATTCCCTAGCTTGTAAAATCTATATCTCCTTGTAGAAAAATCCAAAAATCTCCAAACCAATTTTGTTAGACTCAAAAAATTGCAACCTATTTAAATATGTCATTTGTATTACTTTCACTGTTCAAATTTAACTGTAAATATTTAAATGCTAAGAAACCTTGTTTTAATTATCTAGGGAGATTTACTTGTCCAAAAATTATCAAACCAATTTTAAAATGACTTTAAAATGTTTACCTTGCATCTGTAATTTCCATGAGATTTTTGATAACTATTTTACCCACTGTTTTAGATTTTTGGTTAGCAAAATAATTAGTTTAAGTGCATAATCTTTCCATTTAAATTCCAGAAAAATGTACAGTGGCTTATTTAGTTTTAAACCACCTTTTTACTGCCCTGTACACCTTACTTGAGCATTTTCATGGGTGTGCATCCATATTTCCGCATGATGTTTATTGTTTCATTTATCGTTATTTCCGCGATTAGGAGCGTGCGACTCCGGAGATCGTGACCGACATCGCGTGGAAGACTTAGGGTTTTCTGCTGGTCAAGGCAAGTGTTGAATCTTGGTCCTATGATTTTAAATGGTTTTATTAGATATTTAAACTACATGCTATGTTAAAGTTAAAAATGCTAATTGGTTAGATGCTAGCTAAACACCCCAACTAACAATATCAGTATAAACACCTTCTATGCCACCCTAGGTTAATATTATATTGTTTAATATTGCCTTCACCCCCTTGAACTAGGTTTTAATCATGTTAGTTATGCTTAGTTGCAATCACATGGAACTTGGACATGATAATCTCAATGCTTATTTCATCAATGATTTTAAAAGATAGTGGGTGCTGTCGTGTTTGCAAATGGGTGTAGTTGATAGTGGGTGCTATCGGGTAAAATGTTTTATAAAACCCGATCGGGGTGGTGGTTGCAAGGTTGGTGCGATAAGCACGAGACTTGGGTCGATCTTGGAACCACCTCGATCCCTAAGGACCGATTCCTTGAGGTAGTCGAGCTAAGTTTAACAGTGCGACCATGTGTGCCTGTATGGGCGGGCCCTGGTCTAGTATCCTTCGGACTTCTAGTTAGGGTATTCCAGTCGGTGGAGTAGGCAATCGGTGTTGTCCTGCAGGCGCAAGAGGGGCATTGCAGTGGAAACCTCAGCGGGAATGTCCTAGCTAGGGGAAGGTTGGAGAAAGGCCTTGTGGTGACCATTTTTCTTTGGGGGCACCCGAGGAAGAATCACCTCGCATGGGTAAAGCGTGCAACCTCTGCAGAGTGTACAACTATCATGATAGCCGTGTCCGCGGTCAAGGACGGACGACGGGGAGCTGCCTCATTGGTACCTCTTACCTTTTTGTTATCAAAAGGTGTTTTAAAGGAAAACCACGACTGGTGTCATGCGTTTTATTTTCTCTCCTCACAGTAGGTGCTGTGAGCGACGAGGGTGTTGCACGGTGGGTGCCGTGAGTAGCCAGGTCTGGGCAAAACCGGTTTAGGCCGGAGATTCCAAAACGAAATGATTCAAATATTTGTTTTCTCTTAACTCATCTTAAACCTTTTACAAAATCTAGGTAAAACTGGCAAAACTGGCTTTTTGCAAAAGAACCATAACATTCCTTTGTAAACCTTAGATGCATTTAGTCAGCCTTACTTGTTGAGTATGTTGTATACTCACCCTCGCCTTTTATGCGGGGCTGCTCATTCCAACGAGCAGGTTGCGAACAACAGAACCCTAAGGAGGAGACGTATGAAGAATGAAGGCCCCATCGCAAGTTTTCAAGATGAGGATTACTCCGACATTTAGGTGCTCTACTTCGGCCGTGCTTGTGGAGTTGTTTTGGGTCTTCTTTTGAGTTTTGAGACTTTTAGTCTCACCCCTGTAAGGCCATGAGCCCTCTGTTGTTTAACGCCATGCTTGGCGCACTCTGATGTAATTTATACTTTTACGTTCAATGGCAATGATTCAAACTGTTCAACTGTGTGTACTATCTACTGATCCAGGGACTAGTACAGTTAAAGCACTGAAGGGACTCGACTCCGTTTGACGGGTCCCTACACCAACTGCCAATCCATTTAAGGCAACAACCATATAGGCGATGCACTGCACTCTGCTCTCAGAACTATGAAAACTATCATATATAATCAAGTGCAACACATCTGGACATGAAACATTAATAAGCATTCAACCGAGTTGGGCATTGGGAAACCACACGGGAAATTTCATTACTACATCGACATACAACACACATACACTGTCATACAAATAACTTGAGCAGA
The DNA here is from genome assembly GCA_036346145.1 of Olyra latifolia. NCBI lineage: Eukaryota > Viridiplantae > Streptophyta > Magnoliopsida > Poales > Poaceae > Olyra > Olyra latifolia. The sequence continues at coordinate 15,894,699 of CM070530.1, forward strand.
AAACATGCAATATAAACCGTGACCACATACATAATGACTCCATACATATAACTAACATATGCAAAATATCAGTTTGGCATGCCCATACATAGTCACATATCATTACTAATGGACACCGACTACATTACACGAAACGGTCCAAATGCCAGGACCGATCGGACTCCCAGCCATCCATGCTATCATCATCGGAGTAGTCCTCAGGTTCTACATAGTCACCAGGGATGACGTCGTCGGGTTCAACGTCACTCGATCCATTGTCATCACAATCAAGGCAGTCCATGACACGACTTGAGGCAGCACCATCACCGCCTTCAGAGCTGCATGGGCGACATTGAAAGCGAAGGAGATTTGCTCCACCGGCAAAGCGATGTCATCGACCTCCAATAGGGCCCGATTCATGTCAACCCCTTCACTGAGTTGCTCGGTCGAAGTTGTCACCACAACCTTCTTAAGCGCCGCCACCTCAAGGTCAACATTTTCATGGAGGCTACTCAAAGTCGCTTCGGCGAATGCATGCATCCATCTGCACGTAAAAAAATCGAATGCGGTTGCAACAACGCATGTATTTATATAAGTCTAAGTGGGTAATATGTGTTCCTATATAAGTTTCTTGATGGGTAATATGTGTTCCTAAACCCTTAACCATAATATCCTTGATGCGTAAATAGAACCTATAAATTAATGTATGTTATAAAATAAGCAACATATGTTCCAAAATAAGATAGTAAATCGCACATGGCACCATATGAGGCAGTGATAGTAGTAGAGTATCTATGTAGTAACCAAAATTAGTAAGACAACAATGCAAACACAGAGCGTAAATAAATGCTATTAGGTTGAAGGTTTTGGTCGCACATCTAAGCAAAGGCGCACATCTAAGCAAAGGAACAATGCAAAGAAGAGGTGATGCATACATTCCTATTTCATGTTATCGCAAAGAACACACTCAAAGGACTGAATCATGGCAAAATTCTTTCATCGTAGCAAGTTCTTTTCAGTAATTAGTCAGCCAAGGCAAGCAAGCCAATAAAAAACCTTCCATTTCATCATACCAATCGGACAACAACACACCATACATATATATATGTAAACCGAACAAATATCCTGACCACATCGGTGCAATGCAACCCACCATCCGAGAATCGGGGGCAAGAAAACGATGTTCATAATGTAGAAAGGCCAGATCTTGCCGGGATGATCGGCAGGTGCAAACAAAACAATGGCAGTATGATGTGTTTGCTTCGATGCTAGAGTTTTGCAGCGCAATCCTACCCTATGCAATTTGCTACATCACTGGAATGTACATACATCACTGGAATCTCCGTCCCGGCCTCCGTGGCTACCGACGTCGGCGCCCACCTCGCTGCCCACAAGAAGGGTACACCGCCTCCGAAGGACCGCTAACTCTCCCTCTCTGCGCCCCGGCGTAAATAAGCCCAAGTGCTACGCCGCGCCATCGCCGGTTTTTTTCCCCAAATCGACGGGGTGATCAATCTATGCCGCACAAATCGGTCCAAATCAATCCTTCCCCTACCAAGATCGGGTCTCCTACACTACCATCCCACCTACCCCAAGCACAAATCGACAAATCTCCACAAATCGTAGGAAGATTTGGGGTAAAAATTTTTGTACCTCAAATCGCCGCTCCTGGAAAGGGAATGGTCGGCGTCGCCGTCCGTCTCTACCGCCCGTGTCGCCGACCCGGATACCCGCTCCCCTTCGCCTCCGCCTTCCGCGATGATGAACCGCCGCGGATCCCTTCCTCGGACCGTACTCGCCTCTCGCCCTTTCGCGCACCGCGCGAGGCGATTGGTTGCTCCTCGCCCGAGGTGTGCCCTGAAAGGATCGATGGGGATACCTCCCCGGATTCTCTCTCGCTCGGAGCGATTCCCATCGCCGATGGGATGCCGTTCGAAGCTGCGTTGCCCATCCGCCCGGCGTTTTCCCATTGCGAAGGGAATGGGCGCCGGGACGGGATGCCCTTGGAGATAGTCTTACTGACTAGGGGTTGCGGAACGTGTATGCCTACCTTCTGCGGTGCTCGACGTTGATTGAGATTTTTGGCGTGTTTTGGTTGGGTGGCTCCGGCCTGGTCAGGCTTACGCGAGTCACTCAACCGATGTTTGGTTGGTTGAACGGGCGCGGAAGCCTGACCACCTCTATGCAAAATTACTGTGCTAGCCTAGCTCACGGGAAACACCGGCTGCGGCCGTTTCCGGCGGCCAGGCCAGCACAGTGCACGCGGAACAGCCAGCACTAACATCCACCGACAACATCAGTCCAGTTCAATGCATTTCTTTTTCATTCTTTGAAAAAATTTTAAAAATTCAAACGACATCCAAATTCAATGAAACAAAAAAAAATGGAACCGTAGATTCAAGTACAAGGTATTGAAAATTTTTTAGAATTTTTATTTTTGTTTTCGAATTTATTGATTTTCTAGTATTTGTTTTTTTGAATTTTTTTGTTTTTGAATTTATTTTTGTTCTAATATTTTTAAAATTTGTTTATTTTCACTTTTGATTTTATTTTCTTTGTTTTAAATTTTTCTCTTTTGAATTTGTCCATCCCGCTTTCCTCCCCGTGCAGCCATCCAAACAACATCTCATCTTTGCGCAGCCTGTTCAATCTCATACAACCAACCAAACAACATCCCCTTGCATCATCTCAATTTGTCTCACCAAACTGGCTGGTGAGCTCATATCTTTGACTAAGCTTATCTGGCTGACCAAACGGCCCTTTGAGTTTCGACTTGATCTTGCGATCATGCTTAGGTTAATCTTGTGAGCATGTGCAGGGGTATAACCGGTGATATTTTGAATTTTATTTTTTTTATATTTATTTTTTTGTCGAAAATAAATAAATGATATTCAGTTTTAAAAAAATAAATAAATAGACTCCCGTCGCCAGCCCGTTGGGCGAGAAGTTTGAACCGCCCGACCGATGGGCGAGATTTTAAAAATCCGCCCAACAGATGGGCGGACTATGGTAGCGCCGGCCCACGCGCGTGGGGGGCCAAAATCCGCCCGATGGGAGGGCGATATTTGAACCCCGGGAAAAATCCGCCCACTCAATGGGTGAGTTTTGGCCGCGGGAAAAAATCCGCCCATCCAACGGGCGATTTTTGAACTGCGCTGAAAGCCCGCCCGCCCAACGGGCGATTTTTGAACCGCGCTGAAAGCCCGCCCGCCCAACGGGCGATATTTCGGGCCTTTTAAGGCCGCCGTGCACCGAGGGCCGGCACTGTTCTCATTTGCAACAGAGACAGAGAGGGAGAGCGAGAGAGGAAGTGAGGAGAGAAGAGAAGCGCGGAGCGAGTCTTCGATTTCATAGGTACGTATTTTTATTATGTAGTAAAATTTATTTAATAAAACTTGGTAGGATAGTCATATGAATTTAATGTATGCTACATTATGTGTAGAGCAGGGTAATATTTAGGCTAAAATAGTCGTGTAATATTTAGTGTAGGATTAGGGTTTAGGCTAAAAATAGCACGGTAATATTTATGCTAGGTTAGGGTATTACACGGCTAAAAATAGCTGTGTAATATTTAGGCTATGATTAGGATTTTGGTTACAAATAGCACGGTAATATTTAGAGTTTAGATTGAAATAGTATAGTCAATAAATTGTACGATTATGTGGTATGTGTCGAACATGTTAGAGTTAGTGTTTAAGCAAGGAATAGAAGGGTAATATGTAGTGTTTACTTTGAAAATAGTATAATATTTTATTAATTTATTAGATGTTGTAGAGTATTTTATGTTTAGAGATAATGAAGAAGATGTTGGACGACATTTTGGTTGTAGTAATATTGTTTAAAAATGGATGTAGAAAAAGGAGATTGATGTATAATAATCAGTGTGCGAAATTTGTTGGGCAGGGTAAATGACAGACAAGATCAATTTTCAGATCCATTATGGGGAAGGAGAGATTGTGCAAAGTCCTTACGGGGTAGATTTATCAATGTTCCAATCACGTACATTAGGGATATCAAGACCCACCGAAAGGTCATTTAGGGGGCTACAACATTGGTTATCACAGACGTTTCAACTCAACGAAGAAGAACATGTTATGACAGTTCAGGCATTGGTGAGCCGTGCTGGTGAAGGTTTTTTTGGGGAGTTGATACCTATATCGAGTACTCGGAATTGGAGACACTACGTTGAGATTGCAATCGAACGGTGCCTTCCTCTAGTTCTCTTAGTCCAGGCCGAGTACAAGCAACATTTCGGCAGAGGTGACGAATGCGGTGAAGAGCCAGGGGAGACTAGTGGTGCTGGAGTGGAAGAGAAGGTGGAAGCTGTAGGGAACACGGAGGTGACAGAGGACGTGGGAGAAGCGCATGCGGAGACAGATACAGGCTTACTGCGTGCAATTGATGAGATTACAAATGGCTCCGACAACCGAGGGGGTGCCCAGTGGAGTGATATGCAAAGCAGGTGGTGCATGAGGCATATGGGAGCAAATGTTTTTAGTCACTTTAAGAATAAACACTGCATGAACCTATTCAAGAGGTTGTGCAAGCAGAATCAGCAAAGAAAATTCAACAAATTATGGAAAACACTCGATGAGATGACCACAAAGCAGAGCTGTGAACTACAGACAAGGCAGGGCAGGGCCACACGAGCTTCGGCCATGAGATGCTTCTCAGATTGGATTAAGGATGATCCAAAAGAGAAGTGGGCTCTCCTGTATGGTATTAAAGGGGCTAGATATGGAATAATGACGACAAATTTGGCAAAGGTGTACAATTGGGTCATGCGGGGATGAGGGCATTGCCTCTGGTTGCAATTGTGGAGGGAATTCTTCACGGTACATGCAACTACTTCATGGATCGTTATCATGCCGCGTCTGCTGCTATGGCTGACAGTCGCTTGCTATACTCCGCTGCTATTACAAAGTATATGGCCGAGAAGATAGGTAAGGCCGAAAGACATCGCGCGACGGCGATGGGGACAGATCATCTCAGGTACCACATAATCTGCAGGGATAGAGGCGTCGTGGCGATGGCGTGGCGGGTTACGCAGAGTGCATCTTGCGTGATCATACATGCACATGCTCAGTCCGCAAGCCGAAACTTCTTCACAAGCCATGCTCTCATGTACTTGCGGCAGCTTCATTGACAAATCACCCTACTTTTCTATTTGTGTCCAAATATTTCAGGAAGGAAACAATCCGAAATACATGGCATGGAGAGATATATGGGTATGCAATTTTCGGTACATTCTTGATCCACCGGTCCGAACAACATCACGCATCGGCTAGGGAATTGCTGAAGTGTGATCTTGGTCGTCGCCGACACCGTCGCATTCGAACGACATGGATCGGTCGGAGGTCGAAGCGTTGAGAAGAGATGCGGCGAGGTGCAATGAGGACGGTCACACTTATGTGAACCGTGACAAGCCTAGTGCATTTGGGTCCTCGATTTGGATCTTTGGGCCGTCCGGTCGAGGCGGATGGACTACGACCGTTCGGTTAAAAATGTATCTATGAAACCTTAATCGAACTACTTGATATGTGTAATTTAGATTTGTAATATTAGCGTCAATGTAATATCTTTGACTTCTTGGTGGCAATGTAATATGATGACTTATTTATGTTTATGTAATATGTTATGTTTGCTTCATATGTAGTGTTTGTTGATGATATTATCTTTTTGTACATACGTATTTTTCTTTATTAATTAGTACTGCTTGAATCGAAATAAATAACCCATACTTGCTTATCTCGCAGGGTGACGTGACGATGGCCGACGAGATGGGCCATCCGAAGCCGGCGCCACAGCAGCAGCAGCAGCAGCAGCAGGGGGCCCTGCTCGACCCCTCCCTTGACCATAGGCATCGGACCTACCTCAGTGCAGTGGAGGGCAGGCTGCTAGGTGTCTTTCGGCTAGGACACCTGCCGAGTTGCTCACCCTGGACGCACGTTGGGTTGACAGGTACATCGTATAAGGCGAACCTTCCTTACTTTTATTTTTTATAATTTAGCTTTACTTACTTACTGAATGCTTCATTTTTTCGCAGTTGCGCCTCTCGGCCTCCTCCGTAGCCGGATGCTCGAGGCTACGGCCCAGGCGTTCGTTGGAGACCCGTCCCCGGCAAATCGTCAGAGGCGTTTCGGTTTTGACAGGTCCTTCCTTGCAGCACTTGTTGACCGATGGAGGCCCGAGACACACACTTTTCACCTCCCGTGCGGGGAGATGGCGCCGACTCTCCAGGACGTCTCGTTCCTTCTGGGGCTTCCGTGCCCCGGTGCACCGGTCGTGGCGGTGGACGTCTCACTCGCCTGGCGTGTCGACCTGCTAGGCCCGTTCGCCAGGGTAGTGCGTGCACCAGGCGCAGGAGTGTACCGCCCTTTCCATCAGGCGGAGACACGTGGTCCGCCGAAGAGGTGGCTTCTGCAGTTCACGGCAAGAACTAACGAACAGACTTGTCCTTCTTAAATTACCTGCTAACATTGTTACTTGCAAACATTGACAGGCGGAGCACATCCACCCTCAGGCCGATGAGGCTACTGTGTCCCGACACCTTGAGGCGTACCTGCTTTGGTTGTTCGGCTGGGTGATGTTCACCAGTACGGACGGCCATTGCTTCGACAAGCACTTCCTCGGGTACGCCAGGGAGATCGCTGACGCCGCCCCCTACGAGGTCCCCCAGTACAGTTGGGCTTCCGCTGTCCTTGCGGGGACGTACAGAGGTTTGTGTGACGCTGTCCTGAAGACGGATGCACAGCCGATCCTTGGTGGTCGCCTTCTTACATTACTGTTGTGGTCGTATGGCGGATCGCCATTGGCCCCACTCATGGATCACGATCCTTACGAGACGGCGTACTACCACAACACACCAGAGGATAGGCCCACCATGGGCTTCCTTTGGTTTCGCCGGAGGGTACGTAATGTTAAATCATGATTTGTGCATTATTTACATAACATAGGACTAACTACAGTTGTTTTCTTCTTTTACAGCCCACGTGGGCCCACATTCAGGCGCACAAGGACTACCCAGAGTACGTGAGGCAGTTGGACGAGGTACAGGAGGACGATGTCGTTTGGACACCCTATAGTCAGGACCGAGTGCTTGCTCGCGCGCCTCACGGGTTGTCGTCGCTTTGCCAGCGGGACGAGTTGTACTGGCTTACGACCCGACCGTTGCTCTTCGACATCTTTGTTGAGGAGTACTCACCGCACCGGGTGATGCGGCAGTTTGGCCTTCACCAGGAGTTCCCTGTACCAGTTGTCCACACCGTCCCGCGTCAGGCTCACCAGTACGATCTTTTCCATTAAGCTGTAATTTCGATTTCGATCATCCGCCTTATAAGTGTCATACACGATGTTTGTTGCAGATCCACTAGACGTGGCCACACTGCTGGCTATCTGTGGGCTCCTGTGATGGACCTTGGGTAGCACAGTGGGAGGACGCTCTAGATGAGCGGGTCGAGGAGGACTGACCGTACGACGCCATGTCGTACCCGGCGTAAGTACGGTGGTACAGTGCGTCTACGAGGATGCGGGTAGGTCACATCCCTTCCACCGAGATCGCCCACGTCGCGCGAGCTACCGACACGTACCCGCTGCACCGCGCGCAGGCTGCATACCAGGCGGTACAGATCTTTACCCCTGCTTTTTAATTTCTATTTTTATCAGCATACACCGCTTGATTGCTATGGGCCTATATACAGATCGATATTCTTCGTGAGTGCAACGTCGATGCACGCACGGTGTCGGTACATGCAAAGACGGCATTCGATGACCGGAGGAGAGATACTCGCGACCTTCCAGAGGCTCTACGAGAAGACAACGCGAGCTATCGCCTCACGTCTTTGCAGCCTTCCGGACGCCCTACGGCCGCAGGGGTATGAACTTTATTGCCTTTCTCCACCCTACCTTCATTAAAATTTATAATATGACACTACCTTAATATGTAGGATTATGCGGAGCGACAGCGCAGTTTGGCGAGGCGGCACGTCGGCCGGGGCCCTCGTCCTCCTTGAGGGTACCGTCAGAGGCTTCGGCCGTCGTCGCGATGGCGCCCGAGGCGTGGAGGCAGCGATTCGCCGAGGCGGGGCGTCTTCCTCTGCCGCGCGTCGTCTGTCGAACCGTCGCGCCGTCCACACCCTACGGTGCTTCCAGGGCACCACCACCAAGGTCGCAGCCCGCACCACAAGCACCGCGCCCTCTCATACAAAAAGCGACTCACTTTTGTGGTCGAGCACTTCAATTTCATATATTTATGATTTGTCGTTTAGTAACGTAGACATTGCATGGATTAGGTCCTATCTTCACAGAGTGGCACAGTCCGGTTGGTCAAGCAGTGGACGACCAGGGCTTGGACGACCTCGACGTGGACCAGTACTTCATCCGGCACGACGAGGTTGGAGGCTCACAGTTGTCAGGGGCGCCTCCTGCACCGACACAGCCGTCACAGGCTGATTTGGCGACGCCTGCACCACAGGCTCGTCCTCACCGGGACGTTCACCCGCCGGATCGCTTCACCTTCCCTACCACACAGCTAGGGCGTGGCTGCAAGGCACAGCCAGAGGGATCAGTCCGCGGGGTCAAGCCCAAGCGGCGACAGCAGTAGTTTATGTTCTTTGCATGTATCTTTATACCTTCTGTTGTATACATTCAGTAGTTGCATGAACATTTTCGTCATTTATCATTTTCAGCTTTATAGCTTTTCTTATTTATGCCATCTATCGCTCGTGATTTTCTTCCGTATTTTCTGGCCCTGCTGAGTTGGGCCCCGCGAGGCTACGGAAACCATTAAGTGGCCACATTTTAAGACTTTTTTGGCCGCAAGTGGCTGCTCGGACTTTTCTTCTTTTCTTCTTTATCTTGTAGGCCATCTTATCACATCGTTTTTACATCCCATCGCTGTCATTGCTTGCTGACTCACCACGGGCTGCCCGTGAACTCCAATAATTTGTACCTGCCTTGTCCATCTCTGTGCTTATTCAGCGAATGTTCTGTTTAAACGTGTTACATGTAACCCGTGAGGGATGAATGGTGTCTAACTGCATGACCTGAACGTAGGATGAATTCAGACTTAAGGCCTTTAGGGGATTTGACAAATAGGTAGGTATCATTTTTTATTTCAAAAGCTACCATGACATACAGGGTGCGATGACATACAGGCTATAATTAGGGATGTATCCGTGAGGGCATCCGCTCAACGCCGTGAACCCAATTGAAAATATGAAACACATTACATGGTAGTAATCCACGTAGACCGAAACTTGATGCAAATTACATGAAATAAACCCCTATTATAGTAGGGACGCTAGGTTTAGTGCCATCCATGGAACGGTTCCACACGGGTATACACGTGGTTCATGCGAGTAGCAAATGTAACTCGCTCCTCAAGCCGGGAGATTCTTGCGTGAAGATGTTCGATATAACTAAACGCGGCCATTGGGAAGGGGTCGTCCATCCATTTATTGAAGCCGCAGTCATCGGTCTACATTTGGAAATGAGAAAAAGGTGAGATGAAAAATGTATTAAACCCTTGGCCGTTGTCGGGCTGGTTACTCACAGCGAAGTACGCGCAGCGATAGAAACGTTGGCCAGTCCATCCTTCGACAACCTGGTCAAAGTTTGTACAACTGTGTCTACTCCATGCGTACAACGTGGCCATCCTCTGTAGAAGTTTGGGTCTCTTATCATTGTTGGCTCTGTGTTATAGCTAGCTCTCGTCCGAATAGGTAAGTCGTCGCTTGGTAGACGGGCTTGAGATCCAGGACCATTTGACGTCCACCAGGCTTGTCGGATCCAACCGTTCGTCCCGTGTCGTGAAGCCATATGTGCAATGTGGTATGCCTATCTCTACTCGCCTCCCTCCTATGAAGCCAACCCTAGTAGGGAGTTTACACACATAGAGTCAGAGTGAGAGTGAGGGTGGTAGTGAGAGGGACGTCAACTATGCGCCCCATTATATAGGCCGAGGAGTACTTAACGTATTGGATTAATAAGTTTTTCATTATGCTTATTTACATCGTTTACTAAATAAACACATCCTACCAGTGCCCTACATCTGCCTATATCAATGCGGCCCGTTCATTTCGTCGGTGCATTCACTGTTAACAGGGCATGCGAGCTGATCGCTTTCCACCGCCCGTTGACATCAATAATTGCGCGGCACTGCTGACCAACAGTACCGCTTTGCCCCGTCACATCAATAATTGCGCGGCACTGCTGACAAACACTATTCGCCAGACACCGGTCACATCAATAATTGCGCGGCATCGCATTTAACAAGACTACCGACACGGGTCACATCAATAATTGCGGGGCACTACTGACCAACATTACCCGCCTGTCACCGGTCACATCAATAATTGCGGGGCACTGCTGACCAACATTACCCGCCTATCACCGGTCACATCAATAATTGCGCGGCATCGCGACCTCTGAAGACGGCCCGACACGGTCACATCAATAATTGCGCCGCACTGCTAACCAACAGTCCCGCCTGACACCGTCCAGTCACATCAAATGCAGCACCAACACTCGGGAGGGATTCGTGTGGTTCCATAAACTCGGTCCATGCACCGAACAAACTTCGCTATATATTTTTCTCCTGCCTCCGAGTCCTCTGCGTTGCAACTTTCCTCTCAAACTCACATATTACTCTGGCCCTTACACTCCACAAATCTCATTGTAACGAGCAATGGCAGCCTCCGGCTCTGAGACCCGTTCGCGAAGCAGGTTTAACACCACCGTGTCAGAAGGGGTCAATGTTCCAATGTGCTTCTGCGGTGACCTTTGCAAGTTTGTTCAATCCGACGAAGATTTCTCATATACATACGGAAGGAGGTTCTTCATGTGTGCGAACTACGAGTACGATCCACCCAAGGCTGTCTTTGGGTTGGCGAGCGTCCAAAGGTACTTGCTCACCCTATCCTGCATGATTATATCTAGCTACATGGCACATGTGATCTGTACTGACTTATGTTCAACAAATAGTCTCCCCCACCTCTCTGCGATTTCTGGCAGTGGCTAGACACGGAGCAATCGGAGGCAGACAAGAAACACATCGGCGTGAGGTCCGTTGGAAGAGGCGATGGTTCAGCAAAGCCCGAGATGAGGAGGAGAAAGAGGTGAAGCGAAAGCGTTCGCATGAGGAGTCTGGAAGCGACAAGAGGACGCCGAACGTCAGTCAGCTTGAGGCACGAGAGGTGAAAGGAGAGAAAGCGAGAGGCACGTCGTGCAAGGAGGTGGACTGATCCTATCAAGAAGGGGAAATATCCCCGTTGTACTCAGTAGGAACTTCCTTGTAATCCTGAGAATAAAAATTTCCTTAGAGCACTCTTTCTTCAATGCGGCATGTGAGGGTTTATGATTAAATCTCGCCCAACCCGACACCGGTTTATTCTTCTATCTATTTATTTAATTTTCTGAATAATTATTAATAAAAAAAGTCTGCTGAAACTTATTCATTATTTCCATATTATTATTTTTTAAAGATTACATAGCCCAAATAACAGGCCATATATACTTTTATATATAATATATATCATACATATGTTATATATTAACTATTATTATATATAACATATATAATATATTATATACATGTTATATATGGCATATATAATATATAATATATTATATAGTTATATATGCAGTCTTGCGCTACCAAACATGGCGGAGGGTATTATTGTCTTTGGGTTACAACAATGAGCATTTTATATTTGCAATTTTTTTGGGTAAACAAAAAAAATTTCGCTCGATATCTGGCGACCTATCATGACTTACATTTTCAAACGATGCCGGGACTCCATTTATTTTTATGATACATCACTTACTTTATTCTGAAATCACATAATTTATGTTTTTCTAAAAATTGGAAAAAATTACGGAATCCCGCCCTATTGGCGGGCGGACTATAATTACGCCCGTTCAGATGGCGATTTTGGGCTAAGAACAGGAGGCAGCAAAGCCCGCCCATTGAACGGGCGGTTTATATATCTCGCCCTACCGTCGGGCGGTCTTTCGCCCACCACGGGCGCGGGCCGGCGGGAGCAATACCCGCCCATCCGTTGGGCGGATTTTTAAAATCTCGCCCTCCGGTTGGGCGGTTCAAACTTCTCTCCCGACGGGCTGGCGACGGGAGTCTATTTATTTATTTTTTTAAAACTGAATATCATTTATTTATTTCTAAAAAAAATATATATAAAAAAAATAAAATTCGTGATATTTTTGTACCTGGCTGTCGGTTAATAGGCCTCTAATGTTGGTGTTTTGTGCTTGGACCAACAGTTAATGGGTCTCAGGCTGCCGGTCATTGGGTCTACTGGTGGCCCTGTCGTAATGGGCCTGTCCTGTTCTCGTGGGCCCCACTAGCTGAATTGCGGAAATTTTCATCTTCATAGAGTTTTGAGATAAAAAAAAAGACTGGTAAGTTAAAATGTTTGGCTTTTAAAAACACTAGTCAAGTTACAACGCGCTGCGACGGAAGGGAATTCACACCATAGAAGATGATTTTATGAAAATCTCTATTCCTAAATCCTAGCAATTTAAAGTTTAAAATACAATCAATCGCTTTCCACCATACCCACACAATAGAGAAAAAAAATTCTACGATTAAGGCTTGAGTGCGATGTCACCGAGCGAGTGACAGTGCGAGTCAGTGGGTGCACAACATCTACCGGAAGGAATGATGACCCTGGTGATGGAAAGGGCGAAGATGACACACATGATGGTTGAGGGACTAGTGTGATGCCAGCGTAGGAGTGGTAGGTAATTTTAGTGGCAGCGGATGGAATTTTATGGGATATCATATGATGAATAATTTTAGTGATGATAGAGAAGGATTTCGTGGGATGACTTTTGTGTGTAATTTTAGTGATGTAGAAGGGGTTTTATAGGATAACACTAGTAGGAAATTTTAGTGAAATGGCGTACCAGTATTCACCACTAAAAACATTTTAACAATAGAGATTTGTTGTGGATTAGATAAAATACCCTAACAGTTAAACCCAGAACAAATAATGTGTGACCAAGGAGTATGACGAAGAGACAGAAGCTCGGGCTTAACGGGACCATGCCCGGGTTTCAATTCCGTATGCTCGTGAATGGGCATTCTTGCTCGTGGGGCTAGTATACGAGACGACTATGAATCATGAGTGGATACAATTAGATAATCGGCTCGAGTCCAAATCCTAAACCTCCTCGAGCTCTTTACATATTTGCAGTCCAAGACTTTATATCTACGGGATTTCTTGGAGCGCAAGTTAGTATGTTTTTAGGAATACATATGTAATTATGGTAGGTTTTGTTGATATCATGAGCGCTTTCCTGTTCGTATGGAACTAGGATTGCATGTACCTTATACTATATAAATCTACCCTCACGGAGGGAAGGGGCATCCCATGCAACAATCCAACAAATGCAACACACGACTGGAGTAGGGCTATCATCTTCCTTGCGAGAGACCTGAACCAAGATAAATCCTGGTTTCTGTTTCGTTCCTTTTCGGTGGCTCGACATGACTTCAACACAACCCCCTTAGCGAAAAGGAGCCTAATTGATCTCTCATTCAAGAAATAAACTCGGCGGGGAATCTATTTTTCAATCATCGACAGCTCGTACCGTCTGTGTGGAACGACATATCCTTTGCTGAAGAAATCCAGAAGATGTTGAGTTTCTAGGGTTTATCTGATCACCACGCTCCCGATGATCTGTACCACGCTAATCACGATGGGCAAGCTCGGATTATGTTCTCGAGCCGATCTAGTTCTGAGATCTACCAGAATGTGTTTTCCTCACATAAGATGAGGATGATGAAAGCTCTATGTGTTCAAAATGTGGAGTCTCCAAGATTCAATCGACTATCACGCTCCTGATGATAGGTACTACATTGATCATGAGGGAGCATGCTCGGAGCACGTTCTCGAGCCGGTTCAAATTCTAAGAATTTCCAGGACAAATTCCCCCATGCCTAAATGGAGATGACGACGAGCCTTATAGTGGACTAGATATTTCAGCCTACATAGAGCACGTACCACATAGACTTTTGAGCATCTCGATTGTCACATACGAGCATGGGTGGTCAAGCTACGTTCCATCTTATGGTCGGTGCGTACCACGACAAGCCGAGCAACCGAGGAAATTCTGTTTCTGCTCGTTTACAGTGTAGAGACCATCTTACCCGCCAAAATTCAGATTGGTTCCCAACGGGTCCAAGGGAGAACGCCTTCTCGACGTCAACCTCTTTGAAGACGTATGCCATCGAGCTTTGTTGCACTTCGCCTCTTACTTGCAAGACCTTCGCAAGCAAGCGGTGAAGTCGGTATGATCAAAGACCTTGCAAGTTGGCGATCTCGTCCTACGCAGAATCTCGAACCTATCACACGCCAACAAGCTCTTCTCCCGCTAGAAAGGTCCTTACATGGACGTTTTGGCAACATGCCTGAGAGCTTTGCGTCTAGCAATGAAAGAAGGTCGAGAGCTCCTAGCACGTGGAATATTGACCAACTCCGTAAGTTTCATGTGTAATCTCTCTTGCGTAATCTCTTCTGTTGCGATCCTTTTTTTTTAAATCAACTCTTTGTGCTCTTACAACTTTCGTCCTTGACAAGGTGTCATGAGTCCTCTACGTTTTTTCCCTGGTCAGCCGAGCAAGCCTCGCATAGAGACATCTCGGTCTCACGCACCATGATGACAGTACGAGGTTTCGAGAAGCCAAAGTGAACGATTCAACATTTTTCTAGTCTTGGCCTCTGTGTGATAATATGACATGTTAATTATGGATACTTCGGCCCTGCATTCACCTCCAAGGGACTTCGCCTAAATAAGCCGATATCTATTGCACATAGGCCCCTCTTCGGTTGGTTCAAGAACCTAGCGCAACTAGCATGTAAATATCCATTAATTCCAATGTCACATAGTCACATGTCGTCCCTCCTTGTCATCAAATTCATGCTAGCAACCTAGGTGCATGAGCTGGGACATTGGGGGGATAAGGCTAATGTTCGGTTCTGTTTTAGTGTCCTAGCCCATGCTCGCAATTTAGGAGTGTGTTGCTTGGGCACTAACAAAACACGATCATACCCAACTCTTCTGTAACTAAGCTCGTGCTCACAACCTAGGTGCACAGGTCTTTGTTATAGTGGGGCTGGGAGTAAGAGTGTACTACCGTGTTTTTCCAAAAACTCGTTTCCATCTGTGTATTTTAGTTGCTCATTTGCTCCTTCTGCAGGGACATACAAGGAAGCAAGGCACGCAACCACGTGTTCTCCGCCTCCAATGCTTAATGTTTTCACTTATCAGCAAGCTGACAAAGAAT
Organism: Olyra latifolia; assembly: GCA_036346145.1. NCBI lineage: Eukaryota > Viridiplantae > Streptophyta > Magnoliopsida > Poales > Poaceae > Olyra > Olyra latifolia. The sequence goes on from CM070530.1 coordinate 15,909,985, forward strand.
CTCTATTAGCTCGAGATTCTCTGTGGAACCAAAATTTTTTAACACACCTCATGGAATGAACATAGCTCGTTCCCCGTGGATGTAGCTTGTTCCCGAGCATGGCATGGTTGGAAGCAGCAATAGTTTTTCGCTACTGACCACCAATCCCTCCGTTGAGTTTTTAGGCTCAAGGGAATCCCTGACTAAGTAATTTTCCACTTGAGCCTCGGTGGCTAGCTATCGGGAATTGGATAAAATACCCTAATAATTAAATCCGAAACAAATAATATGTGCCCAAGGAGTATGATGAAGAGATGGAAGCTCAGGCTTAACGGGATTATGCTCGGGTTTCAATTCTGCATGCTTGGAGATGGGCATCCTTGCTTGTGGGGCCAGTATGCGAGATGACCATGAATCTTGAGGGGATAGATTAGATAATTGATCCGAGTTCAAGTCCTAAACTGTCTCGAGCTCTTTTTATATTTGCAGTCCAAGATTTTCTATCTACGGGATTTGTTGGAGTGTAAAGTAGCATGTTTTAGAAATACATTTGTAATTATGGTAGGATTCGTAATTATCATGAGCACTTTTCTGTTCAAATGGAACTAGGATTGCATTTACCTTGTACTATAGAAACACACCCCGCGGAGGGGAGGGCATCCTATCTAATAATCCAACAAATGCAACACACGACTAGAGTACGGCTATTATCTCCCTTGCGAGAGGCCCGAACCAGGATAAATCATTATTTTCGTTTTGTTTCTTTTCGGCAACTTGACATGTCTTCGACACAATCTCTTTAACGAAAAGGGGCCTAATTGATCTCTCATTGAAGAAATAAGCTCGGCGGGAAATTTGTTTCCCGATCATTGATAAGATTAACAAGCCGTTAAAAGCTTTTTAATAGAAGGATTGTGGAACATTAACTATAGATTGTAAGTACGCTACAATTTGTCTTCTTGAAGCGGACTATTGTGGTTAATGGCCCCATGCGTGGACAAACATTTTGTTTTTTACTTTTTTTATCTCAAAATTGTTTAGATCATATTCAGAGTGGCTGTACCGAATGAATAAGATGTTTGAGTTAAAGTGAGCTACATGTTAAGTTAGATCTCTAGATGTTCTTGAATTTGCTTTTTGAAGCCGGTCTGCTTCATTTATATTATTTTTAAGTGTTTTTAGAGGTAGATTCATAATAAAAAAATCTACAATAAAAATCCAAATTGTGTAGCTTTTCAGTTAAGGTTAAGCCACTCCTAACATGCTCTATAGTGATCTTCGAGCCACTTCGATAAGCTATACTACCTATTTATTTTCAAATAGATATGTAGATAAGTTAAGATGAAAAGAATAGAGAATTTGAGGATGTCCGGAAGTCCGCATGTGCCTTGGTTAAGTAAAAACAACCGGTAGAGCCTCTCCCATAAGACAAAGGATATGCTTCCCTAATTAGGATGGCTGGGTGGCACGGTCTACAGCAGGGCTTGCAATCGGCCGAGTAGACCTATATCTGACTACCTTGCTGGCGGCCTTTTGGGCTTTGAGTGGCACCGTAGTGATGGGCCTAATCTGATGTTTGACTAAACTGCGAGCCTAACAACACAAATCGACCCACCCTTCGTGCAATTGAGGGTCGATGTTTAATCCATTGTTCGAGTACTTGTTGGTACTCTAGTAGGAATTCAAGGTGACCCTGCAAAAGAGAAGCAACTTGAAGAACCGGGTAGGCGACTAGAGGAGGTGAATAGGAGCCAAATTGATTTAGACACTTTTCCACCCAAGAACCCCTCAAAATTGAGAAAGCAAGCACAAATCTCTAACACAGACAAAATTGCACTTCTGCGGGACTTAACTCTGAGGTTCGGCACCAATTGAAAAATCATAGACTAAATTGCACTGGTGCAGGATCGAATTCTTAAGTCCGACAACAATGTATTTGACACTGTTGCAATCGTGAGTGGCCTAGAATTGATGAAACTTGTGATTCCTTTGATTAAATGTCACTATTTAAAACTTAATCTCCTTAGGCTATCTAGGACCTAATCTGACCAAGAATCGAACCAATAGTGCTCAAATACTTTAACCTTTTTCTTGTTGCATCTACTCTAGGTCTAAAACTGGGCAAAACACAAACCTTCAATTAATGACCAAAATTCGTGGGGAATTTGTATGAGGTAGACCTAGATGAGTTCCTACCCATTTTGTGATCCTAAATCATAGGTCCAACCCAAACAAAACAAGAGGAATAAGATTACCTAGGATTCAAGCCAAGAACACCCAAGAACAAGACCAAAACAAACCAGAGGAAAAGGAGCACGAAATTCAAACCATAGATTGAAGCCTTCTTGATAATTAAGAAGAAATGATTATAGTGAAATGATTGGTGAGGATCAAAACAAACCCATCTCCAATAAAACTTAAGTGGTTTAGCAAAATGTATCTCCCTCAAGCCCTCTCCAAAGCTTCCAAAGTGATCACCAAATCCTCATATTTCTCAGGTCACGAACCCCTTATATAATGGAGACTCGACCATCCATCCCACTTAGGGTTTCTTCTCACTACATATTGGGCTCACCCAAAACCCGCTAAGACATAAGGTTTTCTCTCTCATAGTACACTTCTCAAAGCGGATCATACATAACACCCGGCAACTTGTTTTGATCCAACTCCCTCTCAACCTGCATCGAGATCTAAAACCACTTCTCCTTGCACTGCGGTTCCTCCGAACCACCATCCATCGCTTCCATGGTCGCCAAGTCTACCACGCGTTCAACTCCCCTTGGACTGAACCGACTTGCGCACATTGAAGCTTTCTTCTGCAATCAGCCTCGTCCATGTGCCTAGACCCGTTTCCGATTGACTCGCACGAACCTTTGATCGCCTAGACCGTGGATCACACATCCAAATCCTCGATCCTCTTCGTCGACGTCGACTCACTCCGGTCACCTGCGCACATGAGACAAACAAACCATTTTTGTCTCAAACAAGTATCTCTTAACTTAATCCACATTAGTCCATGAACACCTACACTACATCAAACCATCATGAAAATAACATAGAGCACATGCCAAACCAAAGCATTTACCAATTCTAACACATGCCCACACCTAAGTCCCTACATAGCAGTACACAAATCAATTTTTATAAATTCATCCATTGCTCAAATAAAAAAGCAGTCACATTAAAAAGATGCGTCTTTAAATTCTTTACAACTTTTATATAAAACACGTTTTCATCCGAGCACGAGAAAACCACCAAAATCGCAAAATACCGTAGATTGTCACAGTGCACTCGAGGGTCCGAGGGTGACGGACCAAAGCTTTAGTCCAGCACTTCATTCCGGACCTAAATCGTTTGGTCCGAAACACACGCAAATCTCACTGTTTTTGCATGCCGGACATAACCCTTAGGTCAAGCACACATACAAAACTCTGTTTTGTTACGTTTAAGTCCGATACACATATAAAGTTACTGTTTGACGCCGGATCAGCCCGGGAATCACTCAAGCTGCTTTGCAATAAATCCCAACTCAAATACAAACCCATCCAAATGAACACAGGGTCACCAAAATGTCAAATACTCGTAACGACCTTTACATGGCCTCACACAGCTGCCAGGGGAAAATAAGCAGTGGATTCCTCTCTGGAAAAGATATAAAGGTGAAGAATATGGTGTTCAAGGACAGCGTGACAGTTTTATCATTATGCAAACATGTAACAATGCTATTTCAAAGATCTCAGCCAGAATAGTAAGGTTGTTTCTAGTCTGTAAATAGCTTGTCTCGTTTCCTAGCTACTTCAGAGTTTGGAATTTACCTGGTTACTTGTTACAATGCTATTTCTAGTTTAGCCAAACATGTAACGAGCAGCAAATATACCGTTGAAAAAAAAAATGCAGACAGCGTACCTTAAAAGTCGTTTTAGTTTTATTTCAATTTGCTATAAACATATATGAACTTTATGGTTAAATGCCTGTGACCTATCCACCGATCTGAACTTCTGAAGTTTCTTTACTGCAGTACATAGGTTGATGAACATCACTAAGGCCTTTTCTTTTCAACTTATTTGCTTATTTTCGGTTGCAAAAAAAGCTTTTGCTTTAGAATTTTTGGTCTATTTTTTCTGTCTCGAAGATGCGTCACAAAGCTCTAAAAAAACAAAGTCAAACGAAGTGTGCCGAACTTTCCAAGCCGCACCGGAAAGCTCTCGAAGTTCAAAGTTTAGCTTATCAGCAAATTAGTAGATCAACAAATCAGATAAGTCAAAAAAAAAAAGCCAGCTACAGGGGTGAATCCAGCATGTAAGTGCTAGGGTCAAGCAACCCAGTGACTTAGAGAATATCTTATGTACATATTGTATACTTTCTTAGGATATATATATACGTATTACAACCTATAACCTAGTATAGCAACCCCAGTGATCCCAATGACCTAATTTTCTAAATCCACCCCTAAGCTACTCTTCAGGAAGTGGAAACAATGGAACACTACCCTGTTTGGTTTGATAAAAGGGAAGATGAATATTTGGTGGCATGGGTTGGCCAATCATCACTCCATCTAATTTTCATTACAAAATGAGAAATATCAAATTTGTAGAATGAACTCATTCTTTTAGTATAAGGTGGCTTCTCAGAGCAAACATCCTATAAATCCTGCTTGATTGCAACCTTGCAACTAATGACTCTTGGTCCGCTTTTGGACATGGCTTCCTAATGCATGATTGCTATAAGTCATTTCTAAATATATCACATTATATAGAAATGACTATATATACCAATTTTATAATGCATTGTATCTAGTAATTAATTAATTTTTATTTTATTTCTATATATCAACCATATAAAAATGGTGCAATGCTTCCAGTGTGGATGATTCTTGTTTGTTTTCCTTGCTTTTAGGATAGAAATGTTTCTTATATAAGACTTATATAAGAAATGACTGTACTCTGTCCTTATCGATTACCCTACACCTCATCGATTCATCATATGTGGTAGTTTAAGAAATGGTTGACCAGAATGCATTGGGACTTTGGGAGTGCCCTTATTATAATGGAAAAGTACGTTACATACCATTGTAGAGACGTCTAATACCTTACACATCATCACTTAGAGACTTATCTCTTATATGACATTGCAATTGCTCGATATTGCTCTATGTGCCATTGACGTAAACTTATTTTTTAAAGCTATGTAAACATTTGAAAAATCCTAAAAAAAAGCATAGAGTTATTAAGTATGCAGTTTTTTTAATGTACATTTTTTTAAGTATTTTTAAGATAAATCTTTTATGTTTATAAATTTTTTAGTGTAGATTTAACATATTTTTTTTTGTAAAAATACCCTAAAAATATATTGAAAGTATTGCATATATGATAACACTGGTTTTTTTTAAGAATTTTGATATGTTTACATAGCTTACACAAAAAAGGATAAATTTTCAAAGACGGAACATGAAAATATTAAAATAATTGCAATGGTAAATAAGGGAGAGACAAGCGAAGACACATAAGAAATTGTGACCATGGAATGGCATAAAACAATTTGACCCATTCCATTGCATAGTCAAATAGCCTCTTATTTGCTATCGCTTAGTCGTATCTTTCTTATTTGCAATCACAATTGCTCTAATATTGTCCTGTATGCCATTGTTGAGAACTTATTCTTTTTGTTTAAGCTATGTAAACATACCAAAAAATTCTTAAAAATCACAATGTTATCATATATGCAATACTTTTAATCTAAATTTTTTGGTATTTTATGAAAGTTTCTATGTTAAATTTACATTTTAAAAACATTTTAATCATAAAAGATTTATCTTAAAAATAGTAAAAAAATGGTATATTCAAATTACATTTTAAGGATTTTGAAATGTGTACATAGGTTAAACAAAAAAAAAGTTTTCACTAATTGCAAATAGGGCAATAATTAAGCAATTACGATGACATATAAGAGATAAGCCTTAAAGTGATGGTATGCAAGGTATTAACAGCTCTGCAATAGCATCTAAAATATTTTTCCTATTATAATCCAGAAGCACCACCATCACATGCGGCCAATCACCGGTCACCACAACTGCCGCCGCCAGATCGAGCACCAGCCTTCCTCCATTTTTGTGCTGTTGATAGCTTCCCTGCTGCGTGTAGCCCCCATTATCATCTGCTCATCTAGCTAATATTTTTAACTCCTTGTTGGTTTGCCAATGCTTAGAACACTAACCGCCACGCTCCTATATGTCCATGGATGGACAATATATGCGAGTAATCAGGATTGCATATTGTAGGCTCACTGAGTTGCAGTCGCAACCTTTTCTAGAAGCTTAATGCCTTTACCGTGCGGTGGGCGTCCAGGAATGAATGAGATCAAGCTTGTTGTTTGGCTCTATTTGCCGTCTTTGAGTGATAATGGAGCTACATTTCCACCTTTTCAACTCCACACGGAGAGTATAAAGTCAACTAATTGATTTAAGATTTCTTTCCCAATGTCTGTTCTAGGTCGTTATGCCAGATGGACTTCCATTCAGCTTGGTATCAAACTTCAGTGCGTGATGTGCCATGCAAACAGTACACTCACTCTGGTCACAAATACTCATTGGTTTTGGGATATGTATAGTCAAAATTACAAAATTGTAGCTTTGTGTTCTTTTTTCTAAAAAATATTGAGATTAAAAATTATATGTGTAGATTAGTCTAAAAATATTCTATAATATTATAATTTTAATATGTTTTATAAATAGTGGCAATAGTAATTAGTGATCAAAGTTAGATTTTGAAGATATGTTGATATCTAAAATGACATCTATTTGCGACGGGAGGCAGTGTATATTATAGCTGTCTTGTAGGACTAAATACTTTTGTCTTGTCATATATTGCATTTTCTTATCCTACAAGTGAATGTTTTTTAGATAATGGAAGTATAACTTCCAGCCTTTGCATCAATTAGAGATGCACACAACCATTACACCCCGCAAGTTAAACATTTATTACAAACCAAAGGCAATGAACCAAAAGCAACACCACAACAAATTGTCAGGTTAAGGCTAGCCCCAAAAAAAGAAACTATTTTCGAACAACCAAAACATCCAAAGGATTCTGACAGTTGTAGTTTTGTTCATCCTCTACATCGAAGATAGTCACCGACCTTCGTGATTTTTTTTACATAATGAAAGAATACTTCTCGCCTCTGCACCAATCAGGGATGCACAACCATTACACGACCAAAAGCTAAACTCTTATTAAAAAAAAGAAAAGGCTAAAAACCAAAACGATCCAATAAACAAATTGTCACACGCTAAGACAAGCCAAAAAAGAAAACGAAAAAAGAAGAAAGAATCTTCTGTCTTAAAATAGCTAAACAATCCTAATGGTTCTAGTTTTAGTTCATTCTCCATATAGAAGATAGTCACATATCTGCATGACATTCCTATATGGCTCCATAGGAACAATTTAAAACCTTAAATTCCAAAGGCCTCCCATGCCACCCATATAGAGAGAGCGAAAGAAAGAGACAAACAGCAAATCTGAAGCTGTTTCGATATGTTTCACAGGTCAACCTGTGGAAGGCGTTCTTGGATTAGGAGTGCTCTAATAATATGAAGTATATAAAAAGAATTGGCGAGGAAAAGAAAACGGTTGAAATCGGCCTCCGTTTCCTCAGGATACATTTCCTCGACGTGAAGAATGGATTTCTTAATTCTCACCATGAATTTCGGGAGGTGGAAACTGAAATGAACTGAAATTCATTAAGGTCCACTGATGCGACTGGTCTCTAGGGGTTGATCATGGACTCATGGTAGGTGGTGAGTTCCTGCCCCTACTAATTTTGATCCGGTTGGTCTCGTCATCGTTATGCATAGAAGAATATAATTCAGTGGTTAACACAGTTTGCTCGCTTTGACTTGTTTGGGTATTTGGTGTGTTGTTCGTATCATCTCAAAGGCTTGCGAGCAGCTCGGTTTGGATTGGGTTTCAGCTCGGCTGGTGAATGACAGAGTGAGCACTGCTGAAGCCTCACTTTTACCTTGATTATCACTGTTGGGCCAAACCCGACCCTAGCTTGCTTTGGAGTCTGCTCGTGTGAACTCATATGCAAAATGAACACTATAAAATATTACTCCCTCTGTTTTTTTATAACAGAATTGCTCCCTGTCAGTCGCCTGAAAATAGATAAAATCTCAGTCGACGTGTTTTTACACTAGTAAATAACTAAATTTACATGTAATTGGATGTGTAAAATGTGCATAATTTACTGTAAAAAAGTTTATGTGATGAGAGGATGCAAAGTGCACGTAGTAATTGATAGAGTAATGGACCAAACAATTTTAAGCCTAGTGCACGTAGTAATTGATAGAGTAATGGACCAAACAATTTTAAGTCTAGTGACGATTGCTGTGAGTACGTAGATTGAAATGGTACTACTGTATGTAGAGAAATACTGGTGTTGGCTAACTAGACATGGGCGCTAATCTGATTTGCTATATATAGTCAGTAGCAACCATGCGCTTTGACGCTTGTTGCATGCATGCATGTGATGTAGCTAGCTATCCATGCATGGTGCTAGATCTGTATGCATAAATAATTGACTGAAATTTTAGCCGTTTTCAGTCGCTTGATTATTAGTTGCTCCCTTTTTTATAAGGCACGCACATAATTCGAGATTCAAACTTTATAATCTTTGATCAGTGATTTGTCTAACAATATATAGTTTTTTGTGATACAAAAATGGTACCATTAGATTCATATTGGAAAGTATTTTCTAATGATCATAATTTTGTTACTATGCATAATATAGGATAAGAGAAATAAAAAGCCAAAGTATAGTATGATGGACGGTGCCAAGTCAAACCGTACCTTAGATTTTAAACAGAGGGAGTATATCATTAACTAAGACTTGGTCCAGTAGCTTATTTCCACTCATCTTATCATCTCGTGGGCCATTATCTCTACTTGTGGTCCAGTTGGCACATTCACCCACCCCTAGCCGTAACCAATCCACACCAAAGCTAGCTCTCACTCACCCCTCCACAGTCGCCAGGCGCCAGCTAACAGGCATTGCACAAGCACAAGCACCCCCTCCTCTCTACTGACATCGCCTGCCTTCTCCTCCTTCTAGTCGAGTGCCTCTCTCTTCTCTCTCTTTCGGCTGGCCGCCACCACCCTATTCCTTCCTTCCTGGCTGGTCACCGCCTCTGTCATCCCTTTACCTCCTCATAGCCTTGGCCTCCTTCTATCTTGCCCTTCATGGCTACAACCTTCCTCCACCTCCTCTCAGCCACTGCCTCCCTCTCTCCTCTCCTCCTAGCTGTGCAGTGCCTCCCTCTATCTTCTTGTCGTTGCGACCTCATTGTTACTTCCTCGTCGTGTCTGGATAGAGCAGTGACGATATTGGTCGAGTTCGTGTTTGGACAAAGCGACGAGGATGACATCAAGGTCTTGTCTAGGTGCGGCGGCTCCTATGTGCATGAGAGGCAAGCGGCGGGGCAGCTAGGCTCATGAGTTGGCACGAGCTTTTCACGAGCCCGAGCTGAGCCGTGTTCTCGGCTCGGTCATCCGATTAAGCTGAGACAGCTTGTTCAGTGGAGCGACCCAGAGCTGAGCTAGGGCTCACTCAAACTTGGCTTGCTCCTTCCTTGATACTGCTCACTGTGCAGTAAGCGAAAGCCGAAGAACATTCTTTCTGCTACGAAGGGTGCTTTATTCATGGTTTTACATGCTGTTCTTGTGAAGTTGTGTGTGGCCATGGGAAAGTAGGAATTGCTTTTGGAGTCGCATCGGCCCGTTGCCCAACACAAGGAACGGGCTTGGAACCGGCGCAACACAACGCGAGGTTGTAAAATCTGAAAAGAAAAATTCCCTTGATAACCATAAAGAGAACATATAATAATTGCATTTCCCATGAGGCCATGGCCATGGAAAAATATTTCTCTAAAATTTTGCCGATTATCGATGCAATCCGGTAAAATTTCGCTTATTTTTAAGGGTAAATTATATTTATGCAACCGCAAAGTTTTGGTTCGACAGAAATACTATTAAGAAGTCAGATTTTGCAGGAATACCATTACAAAGTGAGATTTCTCAAAGAAATACCATCGCATACTTTTTCATCCCTATATCCTCTTCAAACATACCCTCCTATACTTCTCCTCCCACTCTCTCTCCACTTTCTTGGTTGTGCTATCTACCCTGCTGCCGTACGCCATATGCTGCACCTTCCTGCTCCATCTGCTGCACTGCCATTCCACTGCCATGTGCCACCATCCAGTTGCCCAGCGTCCTAGGCTGCACCACCCTGTCCCAAGCCGGAGAGAAAGAGGAGGAAGGATGAAGAAGGAGTAGGAAGAAGGGCAAATTTGTCTTTAAATTTGTGTCAGAGCAACCTAGAGGCATTTTTGTGAGGAATCTCACTTTATAATGATATTCTTGCAAAATCTAAATTTGCAATGACATTTATGTGTAGTTGGAACCATAGTTTTAACAACCGGACCGGACCTCCAGTTCAACCAAAAAGCGGTACCAACGGTCTGACCGGTTTGGTTTGCTTCAAGGACCGCCTAAGTAGTCAACCAGAAGAACCCGAAAAATCGATTGGTTTTCAATCAAACTGCTGAAACGATTGGTATTGTTGAGCCAACTAGGTGGGGGAAACGACGGCGTTGGTGTTGGGGGATGGGGAAGGAAGGCAACACTGGCGTCAAGAAAGAAAAGGAAGGTGGTAGCGCGTCGGGAGCAGGAGAGGACGGTAGCACAACCATCGGGGGAGGAGAGGGCGGTGGTGCATCATTGGAGAGGGATGAGGATGGTGGCTCATCGTCGGGGGAGGGGGACGACCAACGGCGTGGCGAGGCGTTAGGGAGGGAGCGACACAACGCTGGTTAGAGTAGGGAGGAAGGATGGTGCACCGAACTAGGGGCTGGATGCTTGGGAGGGATCCAGAGACGGAGAGATCGAGAGGGTAGAGAGGCGGCTTAGTGTGGAATCAGTGTGGAGGTGGAGTGGGTTAGGGTAAGGTTTAACTTATGGGTGAGGGGAAGTGGGCTGGCCCGAGAACAATTTGCGCTATGGGGAATAGAGATGGGCTACAGGCGGTAGGAGGGAAGGGGAGTTCGCTAGGTAGTGTGGCCTGTTGGCCTATGGGAATAGAGATGTGGTCCATTGCATAGAACCGGTAAAACCGGTTAAACTGATGTTCAACCGGTGAATTGTGAATGGATCCTTGGATCGGTTTGGCGGTCTGGTTTTAAAAACTATGGTTGGAGCTCTGCAGTGGCATGTATATACTTTACCCTATTTTTAAACAAAGTTTAGCTGAAATTTTGGCGGCATTACTAGATAATTTTGGTAATTTTGGATTATAGAAATTTATAACTTATATTTTTGATTAAAAAACATAGTTCCCAAAAAGTCCTGAAAATCTAGAAATAGCCCATTATGGCATATCACTATTTTCTCTAGTAAACTTTTTGTAACGGTATTGTTTAGTTTCTTCCAATTGATAACGACGACAGGGAAGGGATAGAGCTAGCTAAATGCATGCCACAAACGGCTGCACAGCAAACACCTACCCTCACCTAGCGAGCTAAACCTGAAGGAAACGAAGAGTGAGCCCCAGTACTCAACTAGAAGATCATCATGCCAAAGCCAGTAGTGTCTTTGCTCTTATAGCCGAGCGTCTATGCTTTCTATGAATTAAATGAATATTAGATGACGTACGGCCACGTTGTATGTATTCAGCTTCACTTTCATGCTCGGCGGCCGTCTATATATGATGCACATGGGTTATAAGTTAATAACAATGTGTCAATATATAAAATATAGATATAGTGATTTAATATGTACTGGGATGTGATTGAAACCTTCCTAATATATGAATGCATTAAAATAGGAAAACAAACTAAACAATAAAAAAATTATTCTCGTTTAATACCTTTCTAAAATACAAACTTACTGATTAAAATAGAAAATCAAACCAAATCAATAGAAAACACTATTGTCAAAATTAGGTCATTGATTGGAGGTGCTAAATGGTTAAGATTGATGACGACCGTTCACCTCCACTCGCCATCACTCGTCACAAGAGTCTTTTCAATAGTAGAGTACCATTTCTTACGCAATTATGCTTGTACACTGCTGTGATATCCTAAAAATTCACCCCTAATATTTCGAATTCAAAATCAATTAGTGTTCTATTCCTAAAACTCTAGGCCGTGGATTGGCCCAACCCAATTCGACCCCTCTTCGTGATGTTTAGCCCAATCCGAGCTCATCTCCAACTCACCACTATATAAACCTGCGAACGTCCCCAATTCCCCAAAACCAATCTATTAAACCCCCAATCCATTGCAACCCCTCCCCAAACCCATCTATTAGCCATCTGCTCGTCGCCGAGGACCGGAGCCGTCGCCACGGTTCGTTGCCATCCGAACGTCGCTGAAACCATCAACATCACAAGAGGAAGGCCGTCGCCGCCGCTGCTTTGCCCATTGCTGGCTGTCATCATGACCCCAAGGTGGTCGTTGTTGCCGTCTCTCCCCTTTGTAGTCCTCGTCGCCATCCTCTTCATCTTCCCTCTACCTCAACACTCACAGTCGTCGTCCTGCTCCACCGCGACCATGGCCGAGCCGAGCGCCACCGCTGCGCTAAACCCGCCACCTCCACCTCGCTGCGCCACCGCCTCCCACACTGATGCATGCCACTGTGCTACCATCGCCAGGAGTTGCCGCGACCCGCCTCCACTGCTGGCCACGCCGCGTGGGAAGCCGCTTGCCACCGTGGTCGCCATGCGCCTCCCCGTGCCAAAGCCGTAGCGCCTCGTCTCCTGTCCAGCACCGTCACGCTGCCGCTGACCTCGCCATCACTGTCGCGGACCCTGCGACGTATGACACTGCTGCTTGTCGCGTGCCCTGCCGCCACTTGCCGCGTGTGCCGTCGCTGCTTCTCGGCCAACGCTAGCCGCCTTTGTCGAATCCCCTCACCGCCGCCGCCGGGCTAGACTCCACGGCCGCCGATGCCACCGCGCCCTCTCTTTTCCTCTCTTTCTCTCCCGATCTCTCTCTGTCTCTTTCTCCCTCTCTCTCTCCTCACGCAGCCTCCCTTTCCCTCTCTTATCTAGTGGACAGAGCCAGCGCAAGATTACAGTAGTTACTGCTACAGTAATATTATGTTTTTTAGGATTTTCAGTGAATAGTGTTCCTTCGCTATTTCGATGTGAATTCATCCTAGATCCAAATCTGGCGATTCCAGTTTTTAAAAATCTAGAAAATTCATATCTACTTACTGTAATTTTTATGTAATTTTTCAATTTATTTGCTATTTCTCGTATTTATTGTTGTTTTCTCGTTTTGCGTGTGTTGATCGCGTGCGCGATGAAAGAGAGCACTTCAACGCCGCCGACATCCAGTAGGTTCTAGAAGATCACGAAGACAAGTCTTTCCACTAGAATCCTAATTTTTAGATTTTGCCAAAACTGCTATTTATTTAAATTATACGTATATTGCCATAGAAATTCCTAGTGCGTGTTGTTTATTTGTATAATATGCACTCATTACCATGAAACACCTTAGGATAATATTATTGTACAATTTCCTACTGTTTTTGATGAATTAGATGGCTTAGCATTGCTTAGATAGTTTCGAGGAGTGATCCACTCCTATGATCATCATTAAAGAACCCAATTATGAGATAACCGAATACGAGAATGGAGAACTTGGTGTTTGTGATGAGATTGTTTACTTATTAATTAAAACTTGACCAACTCGGAGTGGGTAACCCGAGTCAACGCTCGAGTCCCTAAGGATTGATAATCGTGATGGAAATGATAATTTATCGTGCGACCGTAAGCCCAATATGGGACGTGGCTAATCTATAGCGAGAATAAAGTCGGAATTGTCACCATACTTGCACCGTAGGTGGGATCCCGAGGGTCACATCATCGCCGGTGTATTGCCCGAAAGTAGTTCAGGGTACTTGTGTGAATATCATGTATGACCATGACAAGTCCAGGGATAGTCTTCTAATATGTTTTGTTATGATGCTTTTTGACGGGAGAGTATTATATCTTGTGAGAAAAGCATACAACCTCTGCAGAGTGTAAACCCGTTCAAATGGTCGTGCTCCCGATCATGAGCATCTTGGTGGTTTTTTACATCATAGCTACACCCTTAATTATTTAGACTTGGGTAAGGTTTATCTGGCCCTGTGTGTAGATGATGCATAATGAATGAGAACTAAATGAAAACTATATTGAGAGTATGAGATGAGACAATGAGAATTTAAGACATGAGACACCGAGATTGAGAATTATACCATGTTAATGTTACTGTTAAGATTAATCATAAAAACTACTTATTATTTATTTATTTATTATTTCTTAAATCCTTTTATATGTTAGTAAAATATTTTTATGCAAATAAACCATTACCTTTCTTAAGATGAGCCTTGACCGGGCTCTTCCTAAGAAAGATTTTACTAGCATTCGCATGTTAACTCCAAATTTTATTCGAGACCGTTTATTCTATAAACAGGATAGGAGTACAATTACGAGCAGGAGTATGTTGCTGATTTTTCGGATGGTGTCCCGGACTACTAGTCGCTTCCCGTCCAGTGTGTGCCTGTGGCCGTGATGGAACACTATCTTTATTTACTTCCTATTTGTATTAGTCAGGACTAGATGTTATGAACTATTGTAATAAGTGGCTTCACCGCACTCTGATTTATTTTATTAGTTAATGTATCATGGATATTGATATTTTATATATCTTTGTTATACTATGTGTATGAACACTATTACACTAATTCTTAGAACTCATACTGTTAATACAGAGAAGTTTGATTTAGTAAAACCGAGTCCTAAGAGTTGCCGTTCTAATATCTTCTCGCTTGCCTGACCAATTCGATTGGGCCCTGCTAGCTTGATATGCACCATCAACGGGATGCTTATAGTACTACGTACGTGTCTGCTAGTCGCTGTTACGTCGGTAGCCCATCCACTCAACAACCGAGAACATGCAATGGGCAGTGCACCACAATGCTTGGTGACACCACAAACACGAGCTAAGTGTAAGTTTCATCATAGAAAATAAGGATAATGAACAAGGTGATGTGAAGTTGCAACCAATGACAGTGAATCGCAGGTGTCCAAGACATCGAGGTCATGGATCGATTCAACAATGCAAAACTGAAGATGCGCCTGTCCAGGGACGGAGCCAGAAAAGAAAGAATCATCATTTTATCGAGAGGGTCAAATAGAATATTTTTTACATTTTAACTTACAAATACATAGTTTGTAAGTAATTTTAGAACTTTTCTACTATTTTAACTTGCAAATCCATATGTATTTAAGAATTTTTAGGACTTTTCACTATTTTGGCATACAAATAATAGGTATTTAAGAATTTTTACTAATATATATAGATATATAAGCATATACATGAAACATAGGGGGACCAAGGCTCCACCTAGCCCTCCTGCCTCCGTCCCCGCGGCTGTCTAATTATGCCACATGGATGGTTGTACGTACGCAGGATTAATGGCCTCACCTAGGACAATGGGACATGATTATGCTTTGGCAATCAATCATGTTGATTGGTTTCATGCATTGGTCAAGCGAGAGTACATGACATGAACAATGTATGCCCACTTGCGCTTTGATATTAGTATATTGGCGATGTGGTTGTGATTGAGCATCCTAGGGGAAGGTATACGTACGTCTGCACTGTGATTCGTGGACACAGGTTTGGCAAAGGGTAATTAGCCAGACGATACAACGTTTTTTTTCGCCAGATCTATTTAGGGTTTAATCCAAATTGCCCTAGGTTTGAAACTTCCTAAAAATATGTCTCATATGTTTGGGAACTAGAACGCTGGGTTAGGGTTAAAGATATGGTCTATTTGGTTGTGTCAGAATGATATGGTATTTGATAAATGAAAAAATATTTCTTTTTTACAGGTTATCTTTAGGGAAGCCCATGGATTGCGCTATTGGACATTGTTGCAGAGGAAGGATGAACAAGAGAAAATTGTCTAGGCGTGCCACTCTCTTGAGGTTGTTGCTATGAAATTATTAGGACAATCACTTTATGCTTTTGGCAATTTGTTTATTCAGGTGAACTTGTAATGGCCATATAGACGTAGAGGTCGGAACTATTTCTTTATTAAAAAAGTTTGCGCTGAATTAATGAACTTACTCAATTTTTATTTTCTTTAGACAAATGCAGTATTAATTAGCGAATGGTTGGCTGTCTCAATTTTGATGCATGCTACTGTCGCTTGGTTTACACATGCAAAAATTTCTGGCTGCCTTGCTCTGGTGGGCTACCGGATTTCGTTTTCAAGCCGAACATTTTTCAAGTCCTTAGAAAATCGTTGACAGTGAGCCCAAAACATCATGCAGTATACATCTCAAACACACGCGGCAAACTGAGAGTTTTTCAGCTTTTCCCCAATCTTTTCTGATTATGTAATCATCCATGAGACACTTTACATTTCCCTTTCCGTCGACAAAGAAAGATTTGGACTATTCAATCTAAGATGTGTCGCTGGTCATGCGTGCACTTGTGAAGACTATAAAAGCACACATTTTGGGCTAATAGCTTGTAACATCTTGCTTTTTAGTATCACATTGCCAGCTGACATCACGTTTCACTAGCTTATAACACCTAACAAATTAAATCATAGCATCCTGTGTTAATCATTTTGGGCTAGCGAGGCCGCCCAAGTGAGATGCTATATGTGTGCATGGGCCAACCCCTAAGGTGGGTTTGCTCTAAAGTGAATTTTGAGTTAGGGTGTTACAAATGATATTAGAGCACTATTCTTCCTGCACGGGCCATGTGTGCGTGTGGCCCAATAGCGGCATATGGCACGAGTCGTGTTCCGAGTAGAGTTTTCTGGGCTTTCATGTTGCCAAGGGTGGCAGGCCATTAAGGGGGGAGGTTGTAATACACCGCTCTTTAGTAAGTACCGTTTTGCCAGTTGATATCATGCTCCACTAACTTATAACCTCTAGTAGCCCAAATCATATCATCCTGGGTTAACCCTTTTGAGTCAACGAGGCTGAAACCCAAGTGAGATAATATAAGTGTGTAGGCCAACCCCTAAGGTGTTACATAGATAGATAAGCCTTTTCACCATTTTTGGACAAGTACCACCAACTCCACCCGGCATTTTCATACCTTTTGAATGTTATATCGTCTTAAAAAGTCTAGGGGTAGTATCAAATCTGTAATGTAGTAAATATGAGAATTTGTCCATTGATTTTGATTAAGTATGCTATTTTTCAGTCTTTATTGTGCATTATTGCACGAGCTTCTAGAGGATAGAGCACCGCATCTGCAGGAAGGAAATTACCGCTTTGATTTAACCCTTGATTGCTCAGGAGTACGTAGGATTGGAAATCTATTCATGCGGGCTTCATCTTCCTCCTCTCTTTCTCATGGGCTGACCAGTGGCCACAAAAGTCGATGATGATGCACGGACAGGCTGGCATCTCGTGCACGGCGGCGATGTCAGGTCGTCGGACAAGCAGCGGGTTGGCATCTCGCGCACGACGGTGGTGTTAGGTCGTCGAACAAGCGGTGGTATTTTGCGATTGGGCCAGAAGCGGCAAGAAAGGCACTGGCTGAGCTGGCGGCGGCGTGACTAGAGGAGCGGAGTAGAACGACAACGAAATGGGCGGAGGTGGCCAGCCACGTTTCGTTGCATATGGGTGGCGGTGTTCCGGTGTGTAGGGCGCCGGCACCGGTATCATTCCGGTGCTAGGCCGCAACATGCACGGCGGCGACGCTCCGACGCGATGAGGTGGAGCATTGGGCCGCAGCGCAGGGCGCGGGGCAGCAGGCGACACGCGGCGGGGTAGCTTGGCGTCCGGATGTGGACGGTGTTGGAATTTGCCCAAGGATCAAAACCAGCAACGTCCGGCAAACTGCTGTTCTGTTTGCTTCCAACAACAGCAACAGCAGCACGTCGTCAACTCACTATCTTCCGTCTAGCAACGACGCCGATGCTTGCTGTGGTATGTCCGGCAACACAGTCACACGCAATGTAACAAGGCAGCAATCAAACGCAGCGAGGAATCAAAGAACGTACGAAGCTCTACTATGTATACCTGCTATTCCGACCGCAGCTTTGCCCTTGGCCGAAGCCCTTCTTATATACACATTATTTTCTTACAAAACGACTCAAACTCAAATCCTAATAACTCTAGAACTCTATCTCCTAACTTCTAACTAAATTCGGTTACTTACGGCTAAACATGAAATGGACTCAAACTTGTGCAAATAGGAAACCTACTCTAATCAAGATTAATCTAACAGACGGCATGGAGAGTAGCGGGAGGTCGAGCGGTGCAGTGGCTAGCCGTGGCAGCCGGTGAGGTGGGAGAGAGGAGAGTGAAGACGACGTTGGGAGTCTGTACGGCTTGACGTGACCTTGCGGGACGACGTGGGGAGGCTCGAGGTGGTGGCACATGGAGGCGTTGTGCGGCATAGGTCAGCGGTGAGGGACGGAGCCGTGCGGCGGCCTGTAGCTAGCTCGAGGTGGAAGCACAAGGCGAGGAGCGGTACAGCCTATGGCGAGGGGCTACAACAGGTATCCAAGGGTGGCGCGGGGCGGAGGCGCAGTATGGCCGGCATCCGGCGGCGGCAGCAGGCGGTGGTAACGCTCGTGTGGAGAGAGAAGAGAGTTGAGAGAGAGGATGAGAAAATACAAAATTAGCCTTAGGGCTTGTTTGGAAGCCCACTTCCTGGCCGGGATCTAGGCCTATTCCCATGGATGGAAATCTACGGGGTAGATTTCCCTAGGCCATTTCGCTGGTGCGTTTAGAAGCCCACCCGCGTCGGTATTTCGGCCTGTTCCGCGTGAAATCTCCAAGGAAGAAACTTCTCACTCCTGACTCGTGGTTTTTCTCCCCGACTCCGTTGTTCGTCACCTTCGGTCTCGCCTCAAACCTAGCCGCCATCCTCGCCGCATCTCCTTGAGAAAAAAAAATCCCCATTTCCCCCCAACTTCTCCCCATTTTCCTCCGACTTCTCCCTACTCTCTTGGTCTCTCCTGATGCCATCGCTGCGGGGAGATCGTTGGTGTAGCGAGCTCTTGGAAGCGGCAGCGAAGGACACGGGTGCGGCGGGCTCTAGACGTCGCCGCGGAGGACACCAGGGCGGAGGGCTCCAGGAAACAGCGGTCCTCTTGCGCGGCAGGCTCCAGAAAGCCAAAGCCTGGACGTCGTCCTACTGTTATCCTTGGCACCCACCAGGCCCAAGCATCGGTCACAAGGGAGGAGGAACGCAGCACCGCCAGATTTGAAATCGCCAACGCCAGTGCGTCGCGCTGCTTGCTAGCTAGCCACCTGTACGTCATGCCACCACCTTCCCGTGCGTCTCGCCCTCTCGTCATCCGTCCATACTTCTCTTTCTTCTTCTTTACCCAACTACTTCTCTAATTTGGAGCTCTGGGTATTGGGAACAAGAAAATGGAAGGGAGAGATGGAGTACAGGAGAGAAGAGGAGATGTGTTTCTGCCTTTTCTTATTTGGGCATCGAGAATGAGAATAGGGATGAGAGAGATGAAGTGTTGTAATGGTTAGACTCTAGAGGTGCTAGGGAATAGAGTTGGATATTTGGCTGGTTGGTTTAGTTTGAGATGTTCAGCTGAGTGAGATTATCCCAGGGAAGACAATTGACAAAAATCCCCTCTAGGAATTTTTATCCCCAGGTATTTTTCATTTTTGAGCCAAATAAGCCCTTAGTGTCTTGGTGCCTCTCAAGAATGAAGGGGTAGTACGAGAAGGTAGCACTTCTTGTGGACCGCTGAATCTAGGTTAATGAAGGGCTCAGATTTAGGTACCTTGAGTACCATGAGGTACAGAAACTGTAAAAACCCTCTATCCACTGATGGCTTGCTGCAGTAAATACCGACGAACTGTGAGACGTACACTAGCGTCTGTTTCAGCTGATGTTTCATCCATGGACCATCATTCATTCCGGCAAATATGTTGACAGTACTTCAACAGGAAAAGAACAGAGCAAGATCCAAAAGACCAAAGGCACTCGCTCTATTGAAAAGATGAGGACTGTCTCCAACAGTTTCCTTTGCTGGCGGATTCCCGTCGCAAAGGGAATCCCGTTTCTTTTGTGACTCTAAGCGTATGTTTGGTTGGTGGGATGTGCAAGGATGGAGCCATCCCATCCTATTTTTTCATGTGTTTGGTTGGTGCAAGAGGAGAGATGGGATGGCTCCCATAGAGGAATATTCCTCAAGATGCTGCACGAGCCCATCCACAAAAATGATGGAACGCAGCCATCCCACTTGGGACGTGAGAATGACAGTGGGCCCATCCTTGAAAAGTGGAACGGAGCCAGCCTATACTTGAAAACTGGGACGAAGCCATCCCACGCTGAAAAACTGAAACGCAGTCATTCCATCCCGCCTTGCTCTCTAACCAAACACACCCTAACAGATTCCTTTCATCATTCCTTTCTGAAAGGAATTCATTTTTTCATTACCTTCAGGAAAGGATTATCTCTTTTCCCTATATCATTTGTTTTGAAGGGATACTGTTGGAGATGGTGGAAAATAAAAGAAACAAATATGGAAAAGAAAATAGGAAAGGAAAAAAAATGAAAAGAAAATGGTTGGAGATAGTCAAGCATGACGAGCGGAGAAAGAAACCATCTCAAAGCACATCACGAGGCACGAGCAAACCTACGAAAATAAAAGGAAATAAACATGACTGCTTAGCCATAGCCAATGGCCAACGTGACGTACTCCGGTACTCCCAGGCCTATAAATCATGGCGAGGCTTGCCGTGACCAACCCATCTCTGCAGTTCCAAGCCACCTGAAAAGGGCGCAAAGCTACAAACTTTCCGGACATCTATGGTGTCACGCAAACGCAACTCGGCAATGGTGATGAGGGCCGTGGTCTCCATCCTCTTCCTGCTCGCCGGCGTCGCCCGGCGCGGGGACTCGGAGAGCTACAATGCGATATACAACTTCGGGGACTCCATCTCCGACACCGGCAACCTCTGCACGGGCGGCTGCCCGTCCTGGCTCACCACCGGCCAGCCGCCCTACGGCAACACCTACTTCGGCCGGCCCACCGGCCGCTGCACCGACGGCCGCGTCTTCGTCGACTTCCTAGGTACTGTACATGCATATCGCATCTTGGCGCCAATGGCGCGCATGTCAGGGACTGACGTGAGAAGTGATTCGTCTTGTTCATTCGCGCGCGCGCAGCTAAGTACTTCGGTTTGCCGCTGCTCCCGCCGTCGAAGGCGAGCGGCGGTGACTTCAAGAAAGGCGCGAACATGGCAATCATCGGCGCCACCACCATGGACTTCGACTTCTTCCAGTCGCACGGCCTGGGCAACAGCATCTGGAACAACGGCCCCCTGGGCACCCAGATCCAGTGGTTCCAGCAGCTCATGCCCTCCATCTGCGGCAGCGGTGAGCGTCATTTCACCTCAATTTACAACCAGTGTTGCAGAAGCGTGAATGATGAGGAGAATACGCACTGAAATCAATGTACACGTCTTGCAGATTGCAAGAGCTACCTGAACAGCTCCCTGTTCATCGTCGGCGAGTTCGGCGGGAACGACTACAACGCGCCTCTCTTCGGCGGCAAGGGCATCGCCGAGGTCAAGGGCTACGTGCCCCAGATCGTCGACAAGATCACAAGCGGCGTCGAGGTAAATCCTCACCAAGCTGTACAACTAGAGGAAACGCACACTCTTATGAACTAATCTAGGGGTGTGTGTGTGTGTGCAGACCCTGATCGGGCTGGGCGCGGCGGAGGTGGTGGTGCCGGGGGTGCTGCCGATCGGGTGCTTCCCGCTATACCTGACGCTGTACCGGAGCTCCAGCCAGGACGACTACGACCAGATGGGGTGCCTCAAGAGCTTCAATGGCCTGTCCAGCTACCACAACGGGCTGCTCAAGCAGGGCCTGTCCAGCCTCCAGAGCAAGTACCCCAGCGTCAGGCTCATGTACGGCGACTTCTACGCCCAGGTCACCCAGATGGTTCAGTCTCCGGCCACCTTCGGTACGTACCTCTTGCGTGTGTCCGATCCCGTTCTACTGTCCAGCTTGCCTTTTTTACCTAAGAAAATATTTCAGCCTCTACATTCATAGATATATACATAGTAATCACACTGGACCGACAGGCCAGAAAACATTTTCCAACATCGAAGAAAACATAGTAATCACACTATCACGTCTGCTGGTATGCGCGGCTGCCTTGCCGTGGTTGCACACATAGCTGCACATATGAAACAACGGTGAAGGATTCTTCCATTCTTGCCAGAGATGTACACGGGATGCACGAGTCCAGCGCAATCGGTCGAGGGAGAAAGGTGACGTCTCTGGCAGCTGTAGGGCAATCGCTATGGCTATGTGCGCTCAGCAAGGCACGGCAAGCGGCTGCCATGACTATCATGTTTTTCTTGGCGTCGTACCACTATAAGTTACTTGGCTTTGCTATATACTACTCCACGTGTGGGTGACTCCCGTAACAAAGCCAGGTTACACAACATTTTTTTTTCTTTTTGTGACGTTTAGGTGATTAAGGTTTAGGGGTGTTATTGATTGATGATTTGTGACTTTATCTGTCTTATCTCGACGAGAATTTTCGAGGTGGTCTCGAGTCGGATGGCCTTGAAATTTAGGATTTAGGGAGCTTTTAGACTAGCCTCACGAGATAAAAATAAAAGCAGTTCAAAAGGTAATAAAAAATTGAGATGATCCGATATTAGTCGGATAAGTCACAAAATTTTTATTTTTATCTTCATTAGTAGTCTAAAAGTTTTCCCTAAATCCTAAATTTCAGCCATCTAACTCTCGGCGCCACTTGAAAATTCTCAAGCTCGAGATAAATCGATAAGCCACAAATTACGAAACTTCAATAAGACAAAGCCTTAATTTGGACACGCGGGGAACGTACGGGCCCATCAGCGAGAGCATTTCTCGGGGACTATTCGACTGAGAGGGCTGGCCCAACTAATGCGAATGGGAGCTCGCATTTGCTGCGTGTCAGCGTGTGCATGAGCACGACATGGAAGCTGACAGGAGATGTGACGCACATGGTTTCCTCGAAAAGATTCCTTATGACTAGACCTAGGTCGTCAACGCGGGGCGGTCCAACGCCTGTTGGATGTGTCCCCATTCGACGCCCTCTGCTGGCCGTTGGATCTTCATCCAGCGGTCAGCATTAGATCTAACACAAATATTTGTTAGTTTTGTTCTCGTTGTGTAAAAATTATAAAAAAAATCATAAAAATTCAGAAATGTTATCTCATCCGCATACAGATCAACGTATATTTGTATTTTATTTTTATGATTGCATTTCATCTTTAAAAGTTCAAAATTATAAACTGGACCAAAAAAATTGTCATAAAAAGTAAGGGAAAAATTTATATTGATCTAATGCAGATTAGATAATATTTACGATTTTTATGATTTTTTTGGAATTTTTACACAGTAAGAACAAAAATAACAAATGTTTATGTTAGATCTAACGCTGGCTTCCATCCAGCGGCCAGCAGAAGGCGTCGGACGGGGCGCGTCCAAGGGGCATTGGACTGCCTTCGCGTTCCTAGGTCGTTTGCATGTAAGACTAGATACTCTTTAAAGGATAACTAGCATGGTGACCCATGCAAGGCTAAATTTATTATTTCGTTGTTTGATTTGATGCTGAATTGAATTTAAAAAACATATCTGACACATATGGCGTTATAATCTAAACCAACTATAATTGATAGTACATATTTTCTTTTATATTCAATTAACTCAAAATATATCTAAGATCGACACTATATATCATGCACTTGCACAGCTGGATTTGTTAGTTTCTAGTTAAATTTAGTACAATATTTATATTAAACTAAAAACATATTTAAGATCTACACTTGTGTAGTCTAGACCTACTAAAGATGTGGATTTTTTCTTTCATCTCCAATTAACGTGGAAATTTCTATTCTTTTAAACTTAGTGGCTCTGTCATACCCAAGCGCAGGAGGAATCTGAAATGAGAAACAAATAGACTAATCTTTTCTAGCACATTTAACTTTCATACTTTGGAACTCGTGCTTCTTTTTTCTTCCCGTACTACTCTCTTAGTCAAATGTAGAGCAACGCCAAAGGAACATCTCGGCTCTGTTTCTTTCGGCGGTTTCTGGCGGTTGGCGGTTTTACTGTATCAAATTTATAAGTTTTTAAAAAATTTTAAATGAGCCTAAAAAAATAATCTAAAAATTTTTTTACTGTAGCGAACCGCCGGCCGCCGGCAGTCCACTATAAAGAACGGAGCCCTCCTTTCTACTCGCCTCTTTCGAGCAATCTTCTAATCTTTTGGGTGTTCTGGTCCGCGTCTCCTTAGGATTTTGATTAGCATAGCGTTGGCATCTCTTCTGGCATTTTGATTTGTTAATTCTAACGGACATAGTTTGTTTATATAGTGTTGATGGGTGTGGTAATAAACTCCAATTCGGTTGAACTTCAAACTAATATATAAAAAATATTTTTTCTAAATGATTTTTTATTATCAAACATATGTACACTATTATAATTTGAACCAAATATAACTGATGGTGTAGAATTTTCTCTTTTCTCCTATTAATGTGAAAATTTATAACCTTTTAGAGCGTGATGATTGTCTCATTTTCTAATACTTACCTTTAACTAAGATACTTTAGAACTCGTGTCGACTTCTTCTCGTTGCCTTCTAATCTTTGGAGCGCCTCAATTTATAGCACCACGTATATGTCTCCTCTCTTGACTTCAAATCTACATTAGCATGTAGACAGAGCAACTTCTTGTTTCCATTTGATTGGTGGAAGACGAGGAATGCAAGTAATAGTTTTGTGAGACTAATGCTCTTTGGCTAGACTAAACGGTTTTTTCATCCTCAAATAGATCTTGTGTCCTGTCTACAGTATCGTATCCTTTCTCGCTGCCTCTGAGTCATGGACGCAGATCCTCTCACTTTAAATTCTCTGACTTTGTGTCACTGACATGTGGGCCCCACCAGCACAGGACCCACACGTCAGTGGCACATACGTCAGAAACTTAACGTTAGAGGATACACGTCCCTGAGTCATCTTCTAATGTCCCGAGAGCGTTCTGATGTGCCTAGGCGAGTTTCTTCCTCAGGTTAATTTTCTCTTTATAGCAACGCGTAGGTAGAGCAAGTTGTCGTGTTCCCTTTGATTGGCGGAAGGCAAAGAAGGCAGTTAGTAGTTACTGGAGACAATGGTGACCTTAATTTGGCCTAGATCAGCACTGGACGGCTGGACCACTCCGATGAGATTTGTGCGCCGCGCGTGTCTCGCTTAGGTTTGTTGTAGAAGAGAACAAATACTGGAAATGGAAAGTAGTAGTAGGGAGAGAATTTTTATCTTTTTCTTGTCACTGAATTAAGGATGCCATGCCCAGTATTGTTCTTCTACACGACGTCGGACTCAACGAATTCTAATACGTGACCAACTCGAACAACCTTTCTCTATCCGATACAGATATAATCTCGTAACAAACATAACATTGATGTTAGTTTTTTTTAATCACCAAATAAATCTATACGTTATAATCTGGCCCCCAAAATGATGATTGACGGGGAGTTTTTTTTTTTCTTTTTTTGTCCGATTAACATAGGAATTTCTATTATTTTAGAGCGAACATTGTGGCTCCGTTTAACTCTGCTTTATATATATAACTAGCATGATGACCCGCACACTTGTACGGCTAAATTTGTTGGTTTGTATTTTGATTCGGTACAATATATTAGATCAATTAAAAATGTATTAACGATGTACATGTTATAATCTAGGCCCATTATAATTGATGTTGTACATATTCTGTTAGATTTAACTAAAAACATATTTAAGATCTATATTGTTATATTTCCATACGTACACTTGCTAATCTAGATTTGTTAGTTTGTGGGTAGATTCAATATAATATGTCAGACTCAACTAAAAACATAATTAAGATCTACACCAATATAGTTTAGACCCACTGTAATTGTTGGCATAGATTTTTTTATTTTTCTTCTACTAAACAGGGAAATTCTAGCCCTGTAAAGCATGATGGCTAGGTCGAACCCAAAGAAATGGAAAAGAAAATATTTAATCCTTTTTTGTCACCTTTGATTGCCATGCTTCAAAATTCATGCATCTTTTTTTCTTTTTATACTACTTTTTTTTTATCAGACAGAGACGTTGGGAGCACGTTTTCTCCCTACGCTTCCATCGACTCCTTCTCGCCGCCTCCAAGTTGTCTACTCACGTTTTGATCTGTTAATTATGGAGGATTGTGTTATTTATATTGAGTGATAGGGTGTATAGATACATTTCAATTCACATAGAAACCTTCACATAGGGTGAGTATCCAGACATACTTCTAATCTAGTCAGACTCCAACTCCTTTAATTTAAACATCGGATTGATTGGTTTTAATTAAATAGATAAATTAATATTTTAAATAGAAAATTTAAATCAACAATGAGATATACACCGTTATAATATGTACCCACTATAATTCATGGGTATATTTCTCTTTTCTTAATAGAAAAAATCTATTTTATCCGTGAACTGTGACCATTGTCCGCTTGCAATCCATAAAGTATAACACCGGGTAAAGTCGCAACTTCACCTTATGTATCATGCACGGAGATCCTCTGTCGTAATAATTTTCTGCCGTCACTCGTGCCGCCCGTCTGCTCTCCATCCAAGCCCCCTACGCAGTGCGCTCTCTCTCCTCCCTCTCTCGCACACAGCGAATGGCACCTCTACCGTAACGGCAGAGGATGCGCGTCCATGTATCATGGGATAGTTGCAAGCGGCTTATCTCTAACCATAGGTTAGCCTGGCCATAATAATCACGTTACTTTGAGTCTGCATGCCGTACTGTTTGCCACTTTGTTTATGTAGTTGGATTTGAACAATTATTTGATCTTTTATTTGGACTCTTAGGCCCTGTTTCTTTCAGCGTAAACTGGCGGTCGGCGTTTTACTATAGTAAATATATTATTTTTATATAATTTTTTTGTGTTATAATTTTCAAAGATTTTTTCGAGACTTTGATTAGTTCTTCTCAAAGATTCTTAAAAAATTTTTAATTATCTTTTTAGGCTCATTAAACTTTTTTCGAAGACTTATAAATTCACTACAATAAAACGCCAACCGCCAGTTTCCGCTGAAAGAAACAGATCCTTAATGCTCGTACGTGATTGACAACATATTTTATTGTGATAAAACTTTATATGCCACTTTAGAGCCTAATTCGTCCTTATGTGTCATCGTTTAATTATCTCTTTTTTGTTTGCCATCGTAATTGGTAGATTATTGTTGTATGCACCATAGGTGAAAACTTATATTTTTGTTTACACTGTACAAATATACCAAAAAAATTAAAAAATCACAGTGTTATCGAATATGCATTTTTTGGGTATTTCCTGAATTTTTTTTATGTTCAACTTACACTTAAAAATGTTTTAAAAATAAGAGATCAATCTAGAAAATAACAAAAAAATGCTTATATTTAAATTGTTGCATACTTGATAACTCTGCATTTTTTAAGGATTTTCTGAATGTTTACACAACTTAAATAAAGATAAATTTTCGCTAATGTCATGTAGGGCAATAATCGTGCAATTGCAATGACATTAATGAAGATAAAAGAAAATAAGTAATGGGATAGATAGAAAGCTAAAGCACAATGACACACAAGGTTTTTTCTTATTTTGTTTCATCTTTTTCGATGTGTACGGTTCAACAAAACGAAGTTTTTCTGCCATTGGGTAGATTGTAGTATATGTTGCTCTGCATGAACTTCTAATTCCACGGCCTTAATTAATTTGTTTTCTAACCTGCACTTCAACAACAATTGACCTATGAAATGGCAATGGTTGGGGAGGGCTTTGCTTTTCTAGTGCTTTCATTGGATGGCTACATGATTAAGGCTCCACTGCATAACTAATGGTGTAAATTTTTCTGTTTATTTTTTCAATTAATGTGGGAATTTCTAGCCTCTCATAGCAAACATAGTAACTCCTTTGTCTTTTCTTTAAAAAAATTATATTCAACTAAAAATATATTTGAAAGTTGCACTGTTATAATGTAGACAGTATAATTGATGGTTGATGGTGTAGATTTCTGTTAGATTCAACTAAAAATATATTAAAGGCCAAGACCTAGT
Source organism: Olyra latifolia (assembly GCA_036346145.1). Classification (NCBI taxonomy): domain Eukaryota; kingdom Viridiplantae; phylum Streptophyta; class Magnoliopsida; order Poales; family Poaceae; genus Olyra; species Olyra latifolia. The sequence continues at coordinate 15,938,135 of CM070530.1, forward strand.
ATAATGGATTATGTATGTTTTTTTATTTTTTCTCTCCAATTAGTGAGTGAATTTTAGCATTTTTCAGTACGGTGGATCCGCCAAACCCGAGCATAGAAGAGACTGAAAAGCGGAAAGAAAAAGATAAATCATTTCTATTACCTTATAACTACCATGCCTTGGGACTCGTATTCTTTTTGTACTATTTTTCCTTGGTCCCATTGGATGTTCCATGTCGTATCTCGGAGTTGTTTGCTCTTCGGGATTCTAATCACTGAAGCGTTTCGATATGCAACATCGTCTAGGTTTCTTTTAACATAATTTCAGGACATACAACTCTGATATGCAACAGTGTCTATGTGTCTTTTGACATAATTTCAGGATATACAACTCCGATCTGCAACAGTGTCCAGATATCCTCTTTTCAGCATAATTTCAGGGCATAATTTCAGGATATACAACTCTGATCTGCAATGATATTTAGGTGTCTTCCTTTCAGGCTGTTTACCAAACCGTTTGGGTCCAAAAAATCACTGCCCAAGCAGTTCACTGGCTAACCACAAAAATTATGGCTAACCAGGAAAACCGACTGGCTAACCGAGAAAACCGAGCTGCTAACCGAAGTGACCTGTTTACGTCAAAGCATAATTTTTGTGGATATACAACATCGTCTAGGTTTCTTTTAACATAATTTCAGGACATACAACTCTGATATGCAACAGTGTCTATGTGTCTTTTGACATAATTTCAGGATATACAACTCCGATCTGCAACAGTGTCCAGATATCCTCTTTTCAGCATAATTTCAGGGCATAATTTCAGGATATACAACTCTGATCTGCAATGATATTTAGGTGTCTTCCTTTCAGGCTGTTTACCAAACCGTTTGGGTCCAAAAAATCACTGCCCAAGCAGTTCATCAGCTAACCACAAAATTATGGCTAACCAGGAAAACCGACTGGCTAACCGAGAAAACCGAGCTGCTAACCGAAGTGACCTGTTTACGTCAAAGCATAATTTTTGTGGATATACAACATCGTCTAGGTTTCTTTTAACATAATTTCAGAACATACAACTCTGATATGCAACAGTGTCTATGTGTCTTTTGACATAATTTCAGGATATACAACTCCGATCTGCAACAGTGTCCAGATATCCTCTTTTCAGCATAATTTCAGGGCATAATTTCAGGATATACAACTCTGATCTGCAATGATATTTAGGTGTCTTCCTTTCAGGCTGTTTACCAAACCGTTTGGGTCCAAAAAATCACTGCCCAAGCAGTTCACTGGCTAACCACAAAAATTATGGCTAACCAGGAAAACCGACTGGCTAACCGAGAAAACCGAGCTGCTAACCGAAGTGACCTGTTTACGTCAAAGCATAGCCGCTCGAAAACCATGGCTAGCCGAGCAGTTTTTCAATCCAGCATAATTTACAACATGTATGGGATATCGGTTGTTAGGACGAAATGGTCAAGCATCGTCATTCGTCAACGTGTTAAATCCGGCGACAATTATAAATTGGCTGGGTGTTGATGTTTTGCGTTGCATGTATGTAGGACTGCATTTATTAGTTTGGGAGACCTAGATGCATACGAATATGAAACGAATTCGAATACAATCAGGTCAAACAAATTCGTATACAAATATGACCAGATTAATTGGGATATCTGAGCGGATGTGATGCCTCGTTGCCTTGTGATCCTGGAATGCGCTCACCATGTATATATCAAAAGCCTAGCTCTGAGGTGTATAACGATCAATCCTATTGAAACCTCTAGCAGATTCAAAAAGAAATCGCATGTCCATGTACATCTCTAATACGCCATGGATCAGTTAGCTTGTTTGTCTATCTCCAATCTTATTAGATCTACACCGTTATAATTTGAACCACTATAATCAATGGTGTAGATATTCTTTTCTTTTCCGATTAACATAGAAATTTCTACTATTTTAGGATTAACGTGGTGCCTCTGTTGGATATATATATATATATATATATATATATATATATATATATATATATATATATATATATATATATATATATATATATATATATATATATATATATATATATATAGAGAGAGAGAGAGAGAGAGAGAGAGAGATGCTATCATTAGTCGTGAAGTATGGGCGTCTCCGGTAGCAGCGATGAGTTCTTAAATTTGAGACTGAAAATGATCGATTCGAATCGTCCATCTTCTTCGTCTCGTTGCAATGTAGCTATAGAGCAAATTTCATAATTTTTAGATTTGTTTTACTATTTATGTCATATTTTTGAAAATCAACGATCTAATTAGTTCTAGAGCAAGGCTGATTTTCAAAAATATGAAATAAATAGTAAAAAATTCTAAATTTTACGAAATTTGCTCTATAGTTACATTTCAATGAGATAAAAGGATAGACGGTTCGGATCGATCTTTTTGTCTTGGATTTCATAAACTCATCTCACGATTGACGATATATTATATATATATATATATATATATATATATATATATATATATATATATATATATATATATATATATATATATATAATAGATAGATAGATAGACATGTTCCTGTTTTTTTTTAAAAAACATGTGCCGTTTATTTTTTATTCATGAACTACCTTATAAACCTTTCTACAAAAGAAAAAAAAGACTATTTTTTGGTCTCAACTTTTGTCATCGATGTTTTTTTGTCCTGAAGCCAAAACCAGGTAAACATGCATGGACCCTGAAATATGAAAAACATGTACAAATTAATAACCATTTGATCGGTCAAATTGCAATTTTAACCGAAGTCACACATATTTAATCTAGATTTTTGCATAATTTTCTATCTAGAATCCAAACTAAATTGTATATGTGAGTTCTCAATAATTTTATAAGCTCACAAAAATCGCCCCCCCATGTTTTTAGCATTTTACAAATTTTATAAGCTTTCCAACATTTTCTAGTAGTTTGAAAATATAAGAAAATTCTACCGATTGGTAGAAAATTCTGTTTTTTTTCATGAGCTAAAATCAGTATAAGAAAATGAAATATACAACGTCTTTTTATTTCATGAAAAATTTTCATGTAAAAAGCTAGGTTAAACATAAGCTATCTTGTCAAAACCACTATTTTACTGTCTAAAGGACCATTTTTATATAGTTTCCTATTCAGGACTGTGTTTAATTACACGGTCTTGCCTTTTTTTTGAGCAATTAGTTTTGGTTTCAAGGAACCAAAAAGTATTGACGACCATAATTAATGAACTAAAAATATACTTTTTCCTCTACAAAATTTATATTGTGTGACAATGATCCAATGAGGGTCCAACCTCACATGTACAGCACTAGGTCTGGTGGAATCCTTTCTCCCTTCACTCTTCTAGACCATGCTGAGATTGACCTTTAGCGGCCATAAAAAAAATTGACCTCTAGTGCTTTTTCCCTGGTGCCACGCTCGTGGACCGCCACGACAATCTTTGCGCCCTATCACCATCCTCTGCCACTACCGTCCGTTGCCGCACCATGCTTGTTCAGCGATACGATGACCGGTGAACAGGCCCGTTCGATATGCTTAAAGATTTGTGCAACATAAATCTTAGAGCACATCGAAAGGTGAAAATGGCGACAAGAAAATACTTGCATATCTGTGAAATCCGTGCTCGGACAAGAAACATGTATTCGGTGGACCAACATATAGTTCCTAGGCGACATGGACTCGTATACATTCCTCTGCAGTGTATAGCTACCATTGGGAGTGCTTTCTTATTAGGACAAACGGTGCATGCTCCACTACAATTGCTTGGAGTCTTTTAATATTTTTTTTTTGAAAAATTCCAATATTTTAACATATGCGCACAGTGAGTCACGTTTTTCTCACAGATGCTACACATTGATGTGCGATGTTTTTTTTTTCACAGGACTGAAATACGGCCTGAAAGTTTGCTGCGGCGCTGGCGGGCAGGACTCCTACAACTACAACAACCAGGCCAGGTGCGGCATGTCCGGGTCCAGCGCCTGCCGAGACCCCGAGAACTACCTGGTCTGGGACGGCATCCACCTCACCGAGGCTGCCTACCGTTCGATCGCCAACGGATGGCTCAAGGGGCCCTACTGTAGCCCTGCCATCCTGCACTGAGCTGCATTCTGATGGCTACGTATTTTCCAGTGATATGTGCTGTAATAATGCTAGGGATCGAATAATGTTCTTGAACAAAAATAATTGGATTCGCTAGATGACTGAAATCTTTTCATATTTTAGAGTATGTTCGGAGTGGCTTGGCTTAAGACTAGCGGAAATAAAAAGTTAAATGCTTTGACTTCTTTAGTCTAATTTTTTTAACATGAAGTTACCTCTAAATACTTTTTAAAATAACATAAACGAAACGGAGCATTTTCGAGAAACAGATTGAAGAACTTCTCGAAGTTCAGCTTAACAGTCAGCTCAACCAGCTTATTCATTCAACGAAGCTACTCTGAAGATGCTCTTAGTAAATGATTTGATATTGGTGATTTCAATCTACGCCATCGCTGATGCTCTAGTTTCACTCTTCTTCTCTCTATGTCTCACCATCATTCGCTATTGCTTTGCATCCATAGTTCTGCTGCCATGTCATTGGAGCTCCCTGTTGTTAAGGGTTTAGGGTTTGCTGGGTTAGTGCCTAGGTTACACCATGCCCCTTCCTCCCGAGTTTAGAGGGAAGGCGGGCAGTGGGAGCTAGTGCAGAGAGGTAGCAATGTCGCTACCTTGGTTGTAGGTTTGTCGAAGGGTCAAAGAAGAGATCGTCACCCCACGGCTAGAGTTAGGGTAGACGGGGTTGGGGTGGTGGTGGGAGGAAGAGGAGACAAAGTGGTGAGGGCACCGTCCGTCATGGGTGCTGGTGGTGGAGGAGACATGCGAAGCGACGGCAGCAAAGGCAAGAGGAGCTTTGGGAAGGTGGTGTCAACTTCGACCGACCACTGGTCACTCCCAAAAATTATATTAGAGAATGATAGTGACCATGGAAATGGGACGGTGTGTGTTTTGTATGGGACACGGGGGGCATCCGATGCCCAATCCCACCGTTCGCTCGCCTCTCCTGAGCCATTTGATCCCCCTCTCATTCCACCTCTTTTCTTACTCCGTTTCCCGCAACGTGCCATCTCCCTCGGTCCTAATCTTGCTCCCAAATCTCTCTGCTTCCCTCGAAATTTTTTTTATTTTTAACCTTTTTTAAAAAATTAATTTAAAATTAACCCCTTGTAAAAAAATATTTTTATTTCTAACCCTTTTGGACGCTTAATCGAGACAGCGCGGCTCACAGAACCGCCGCGCCAGGCATGTGGCGCGGCAGGGTGCCACTTGGCGCCATGTCGGCAAGGATGGCGTGGCAGATGCAGGCCCCACCTTTGCCGCGCCACCCCGCCTGGCGCGTCAGGACTGACCAGTGGGACCGGTGCACCTTCCCTTCCCACCAGTCTCGCGGGCACGACTAGCCCTGTCGCGCCATGCCGCCTGGCGCGGCAAAGCCTGACTAAAATACATGCAGAGCTCCTCCTAGCTCGGCCATTCTTCATTTTATGACAAGTCATTCTCTAATCCTATTTATGTTATTTGGTATGATGCACTAGAATGGTTTAACGTTGTATTTGGTATCAAATTAAGTTAATTAACTTTTGCCTTACAACTAGACCCTAGCCCTAATCATCTGTTTTCTACCCCATTCTATGACAAGTCATTCTCTAATCCTATTTTTGGATTAAATTTAGCCTTACAACTAGACCCTTCCCATTTTTGGATTTTTCCTAATTGGGAATTTCTCTTTATAACCCTTCCCATTTTTCGAATTTTTCAAAATGGCCTTCTTTTTGCTCTTTTCCTTTTTGCCCCTCCCCTAATCCTATTTAACCTTTCCTCCCACTCTCACATATATGAAAATAACAGGGTGCATAGGCCTGACGCGCCACTGGGACCCGTGCAGAAGGCACTGGCTCCGCGCCGCGCCGTAGTGTTCGATGGCGTTCGCACTGCGCATGCCATCGAACACTATGGCGCTGGCGGAGCCTGTGTCTGCCGCGCCAATGGGATCTGGCGCGGCAGATCTGGGCTCCGCACTAACAAACCCTAGTGTTCCGATGGCGTTCAGACTTCGCGCCACCGGAACCCTATGGGCCGCCGGGCGCGGAGCCTAGGCTCGACAGCGCCCATTGGACCGCCGCGGCAGCACTGGGCTCCCGCGCCAGCCCATATCTTGTTCGATGGCGTTCGCACTTCTACGGCCATCGAACCTTATGGCTGGCGGGCGGAGCCTAGGTTTGCCGCAGCGCCAATGGGATCGGGCGCGACCGACACGACTCGCGCGCGCAGACCATAGTGTTCCAGTGGCGTTCGCACCCCCCCCCATGCCACCGGAATTTATGTCAGGGCGGCAGCCTTAAGTCTGACGCGCCAATGGGACTGGCGCGGTAGGCTGGAATCTTAGCCTGCAAAGTGATGTTCTGTCTACTCCATGTGTGTTCTTTTGTCATGAGCTGCCTGTCATTTGTCTCTCTCCCAGTAGTTTTGCAGTATAATTCACAAGCACAAACTCTATTCAATTCATAGGTGAACGCGTAATGTCGCGTTGCGCCCACTTGTTTCCCAAATATATAGATGCTCCAAAGGCAATAAAGTATGTACGTACAGATTGTCTTGTAATATTTCTTTGCAATGGTCGCAAGAACACCAGGGTTGAAAATGTTGGGTCTTGACTGTAAAACACTGGGTTAAGTGCCAAAGGATACGTAGTAAGTATCATAGTGCATGTAAATTGCCTCTAAGAATTCTCTCTTTTGTTCAAAGGCAGCTTCTAACTATTAAGAATGGAAAGTAGAACAATTGTGAGCAAACATAGAAGAGAAGAGAAGGAGTACAAATATTTTACAAGCTTAACATGTTTCCTTACAAGCTTAAACAGTCGACAAATTTTACAAGTTCAGATTCACCACCGGAGTACAAAATATAGTCTTTTCATCAACACTACATGACACAAGTACTGCTCAGCGCCCTCCAGGCGTGAAAGGAGCCCTCGGTCGGCGAGCCCTCCCAGGATTAGTTCATAGGACGTTGTGGTTTCCTACGTCGGTCTGGTCACGGGCACGCCTACGGCCTTGCCGCCCAGGAACCACCGTGTCAGGCTAGGGGGTGCTGCCGCTAGGACCCTACATTGAAGCATAGTTGGAGGTTAGTCTACAAAATACAACAAAGTCACTGGAGGGAATACATAAAGCACTTACCGCTTCTTGGGTGGGCTGTGTCTGGCTCAACGGAGGAGCATCAGACATCTGGCTGAGGCGTAGGGTGGTCCGGAAGGTCGGGTCATCGGCGGAGGAGTCCGAGTCGTCCTCCTGCCTGGGTTCGTCGTCATCTTGCACTGTGGAGAGAGCCCGCTTGCCGCGGGCCCTCTCGCCAAGCGTGTCGGGGGGAGGTGCCGACGAAGTGGCCGACCATGACGGCGTCTGAGCTCTTGTGCCCCTCGACCAAACGGGGGTCCGCTGGCTCGATGACTACTGGGGAGGCATGCCACCTCGCGCTGGGCCCATAACGTCGGTATTCATGCAACTCATTTTATGGGTCAGGCGGCGGCAAACCCTGGTCACGGTCTGCACGTGTGCTACGCAGGAACAAAACAAGGATATTAGTATGCAATCTAATATGCTCGGACACGTTCACAATGTCGTACCTCCTGTGAGCCGCGCCGTCTCGATTGGCGCGTCCAAAAAGGTTAGAATTAAAAATATTTTTTTACCAGGGTTAATTTTAAATTAATTTTTTAAAAAAAGGTTAAAAAAAAATTTCGCTTCCCTCTACCCCGAAACCCTAGAGACGCCGCCGCCCCACTCGGCGCCCTCCCCAGCCCTGCTGCCCTCCACGGCAGTGCTTCTCCCGCTGCGCGCCGCCAAGGTCCCCTCCTAGGACCTCCACCGCCGGGAGCTACCACAGCAGGACCTCCTCTTCCTGGTCGCTGCGTAGTTGAAAGAAGGGCCTCTGTCCATTGCAAAGCATTGGAGCTCAAAACATTGCTTTTTCTGAAACTTAGTGAAATTGTAGGAATACGTTAAGTGCTTCTATGGCAGTGCTTCTAGGTAAATAGATTGCACATAATTAATGTAAATCGACAGTGCTGATAAAGAAATAGATTGCATAGGATTCATGCATGTAAATTGAATCTCGTTGTAGGTAGCTGTGCTCGTATGTATAATGTATTGGTCTGTGAATTGAAGCGTAATAATTTATTCTTTCTGCAATGAAAATAGACTTTGAATGTCTACAGTGGAAATAGACTTTGAATTCCCTATTCTGAAATGTAAATACATCAGTCTGGGTGAATCTACTGCAATACCCTAAATCTAACTGCAGTGCTCTGGATGAACCTCTAATTGGAGCATTTCTCAAATATAGTGGAAACCTGCCCTTGTCATATGTTTATATTCATAATCTAGGAAAATGGATGGACTAGAAATAGGGGATTAAATTTGACAGGAATGGGCCTAATGATCAAGAAAGGAAAAAGGACTGAAAAATGGCGAAGCAAGAAAAGGAGTGTTATGTGATTATGTCCCTGTTCTGTGGAGAATTTGATTACAATAATTGGAGAACCAGAGAGGGGTTTGAGAAGTACAGAAAGGAACAAATAGACGAAAAATTTGAGGAAGGGGTAGATCAGATTGTTCTAATCATCAACAAGCAAAAATTTGGCAAAATCTACATGGACATTTTTTTTTGTCTAAAATCTTCAGGTTCATATTTTGATAAAATCCTATCTAGAGTACATTGTCAGGATTTTTGGTATTGCGTACGGGTGATGACTGTCAGGATCATTACTACTACCTACTCGTGATCACACATTGTTTGGTCTCATTGCTATGAGTTGGGATCAATTCTGCACAGTAGAATTACATTTTTGGGATTCACAAGGCATGACTCACGGGTTTTAGAATCAGATTGACCATAATGTCATATTGCGCAGCAATTAAATCAGATCGATTCTTGTGAAACATACAACCGTGCAATCCTGCAATGGCAGCTAAAATTGCCCCTCCAACCAAAGAACTGAAGTAGGATGCTAAAGATTATGCCTGAATTCTGATTCACTGCCATAGTCGATGAACATCAAAACATATCCATACTCTATATGCTTAATGAGCAGAAAACATTCCAGGTAGCTATAACATATACAAATGTACAGTACATATTCAAGGCTAATACTTTTTGCATATAACATGTGCAAGTTCAGAATTGCATATAACAAGCTGCTCATATAACCCGTGCAACTTCAAAAATTTAGAATTGCATACACATACACTAAAAATTATTGCTGCATACAAATTCATACACATTCGTCATAGGTTCAAAAGCTTCAATTCGTTCATAAAAAAGGCCTCGTACAGATTCATTCACAAAAATTGATTCATACATAGTTAATACACATGACACTCAAGCCAATTTTTGCATATACAAATCCATATGTACAAGCATGGAGTGGGGAGGCCGGCAAACAGGTGCTGGCAGTTAGCACGGATGGGGAAGGCTGCACAACTCTAGAGGCCACACTCAGGAGCAGCTAGGGAGGAGCGGCTCGGGCACTAGGGTTTCCAGGAGGCGGAGGCATGGGGGAGATGAGTGAAGACTTGGATCGGGATTAGAGGGGTGTGAGTGTGTGACTGGGAAGAAGGAGACGGCAGCTGCATGACGGCGTGAGTGGGAAACTGGGAATGGGGGAAGGGGGACACGACCACACGGGTATGTGGATCGAACGGTTCAAGAGAGACGAGCCAATGGTGGGATAGCCTCGTCCGATGCCCCCCGCGTCCGTTTTGCATGTGAGACCTGTAGAGGTGAAATCTGGGTCGGATAGTTTCATTCCGGGAATTTTTATTTTTTTAAATTAGTTTTTATTCAATTTTTTAAAAATGTACGTTGCACCGGTAATTTTTCAAAAATAGGCGCCTGTCGCCCATGGGTCGGGCGATCGCCTACTATACGGGCGATCGGTGCCTACCCCGTTAGCCCCGTTAGCCATCGTGATAGCCGTGAGTCTGCGCGTGGGGGAAGGCTGCAATCGCCCATGACTGGGGCGATCCGTACAAGTGCTACAATACAAAGCTACTAGTTGCATTGACTGTGCATTGAAGTAACAAACTTTGCAAAATTTTTAAAAATTATGCAACATTGAAACACAACAAAACTTAAAAAAATGGAACTGTAGGTCCACAGGAAGGGTCCACAAAAAGTTTTGTTATTTTCAAAATTTTAAATTTTTTTAAAATTTTAAAATTTAAAAACCGTGAAGACAAAAGCTTCTAAAAAATCATATTTTTTGACAAATGGAATAATAAGTTCATGAAGATGACAATAAGTTCATGAAGAGATCTTCATGAACTTATTGTTCCATTTTTCAAAAAATGTGATTTTTTTAGAAGCTTTTGTCTTCATGATTTTTAAATTTTAAAATTTTAAAATTTTTAAAAATAACAAAACTTTTTGTGGACCCTTCCTGTGGACCTACGGTTCCATTTTTTTAAGTTTTGTTGCGTTTCAACGTTGCATAATTTTTTAAAAAATTTGTAAAGTTTGTTACTTGAACGCACAGTCAGTGCAACTAGTAGCTTTGTACTGTAGCACTTGTACTGATCGCCCTAGTCATGGGCGATTGCAGCCTTCCCCCATGCGCAGGCTCACGGCCATCACGGCGGCTAACGGAGTAGGCACCGATCGCCTGTGTAGTAGGCGATTGCCCGACCCACGGGCGACGGGCGCCTATTTTTAAAAAATTACCCGTGCAACGTACATTTTAAAAAATTGAATAAAAAACTAATTTAAAAAAATAAAAATTCTCTCCGTTTTCACCCCCTAGAGGCATACGATGGTAGAGACTTGACACCTCATGATTGACACTTTTTTCAGGCTTTTTTAGGTCAACATAAAAAACACGAGGAAGAGGCCCATGTCATCGAAGTAATTGATCTAGCCCAACTTAAATCCAAATGCCCAGTCAATACATGACATTTCTAGAGGCCCCATAAATGTACAGCCCACTAACTTCCAGCCCACATGCATTGCTACCTTGGCCCCATGACACGCATTCGCCCTTTTTCACCAAGAACATTCAACTAGCACATGTTATGTTAGCTGATGAACAACATCTAGAATCCAGCATTGCACGGCTCAAAACAGAGGAGGGCTTGCTTGCCAAGTTGCCGATTGCATATCCTCTGCCGTTGGCAATGGCAGATGGTTATAGGACTCTGCCGTTTCTCTTACATATCACTACAGTAATGAACAATAACTCGGCATACTAAAAGGCACTGTCCGATGGCACTGCTTGCTACAGCATTGATGCTATAGTATTTTGCTACAGTACTCTATGATTCCTCTCATATATCATTGTACGCATATGCTAATCTTCCCAAGTTGCCAGGCTAAACTAGGCTGTGCCTGTGCTGCCGCTTCATGCATGCTGAGACGCGCCCGAATGAAGCGGCGGAAACCCGGCCACCACATGGAAGCAGGGATGGCCGGACGCACATAAACACAGGTCAGGATTTGGGGGATTCTACAGCTCTACATGCCACCTGCCTGCTACGTTTGGATCAACGTAATGAACTAACGATCCGGTCGAGCGTCCATGCATCTTCTTGTCCTCGGTGGCCTGATCGATCTTGATTTAAAAAAAAGGGGTTGGTGAGAAATGCTGGTTGTTCCATCTTTGGATTTTCCATGAGAAGTCGTCAGTACTGAATGGCAACGGTTGTATCCATGCTGAATCTGTCATTGGTCACTAGTCTATCGTTCGTGCAAATTAGTCCGACTACGATCGATGTTTGGTACAAAACCAACAGTGTGGCCGGAAACGAAATCAACTCTTGACATAGGAGAAATTGCTTAAGCTGACACGAGAACAAAACTGACAGTCAGGAGCAGATCCAGAAAAAATATCATTAGGGCTGCTGTTGGGGGTCGATATTGACGCATAACTGTAATATCCTCATTTTCAAAAATCAAAAAATCATTTGCATCATGTATTGCATTGCATTAAAATTCTTTTTAAATAAAATAACTTTCAATGAAATGAGTATGTTACTTGTTTAATAAAAACTTTAAAAATTAATTGAGTTGTTTTGCAAATATTCTATAAAATAATTAAAGTAACGTATTTGGGTTTCAAAAAGAGAAAATAAAATTTTTATTTGGAATTTGTTTTCAAAAGAGAAAATCAGAAATAAAAATAATTTAAAATCCCTTCCTCTCCTCCTTGGTCCCACTTGTCATTCTCTCTACCTCTCCTTCTCTCTTTCCCTCTTCTCTTTATTCTATCTCTCTCTCTGTTATGCATGCAGAAGCTTCCCCTATTCACTCCCTTAACCCCCCATCTCCCTCCACTGCCTTAAACAAGTCATAAATCTCCTAATGACTTCAGTTTCGGATCATTAGCTATGTTAATCGCCACTAATCCCCCTCCCCTCATCTCCCTTCCCGTTACAAAAACCCCAACCCGAGCCTCCTCTTCCTCCTTTCTCTCCTTCGTCAATTCGGCTCGGGTAAGCCGCCTTTGCGCAATTCCTTTGAGGACTCCCTCCTCTCAGTCCCTCTAACCCATTTTCGGCCTCGCATTCCAAGGATCATCGTCGGAGAGGAGGAATCGCGCCGCCGCTACAGCGGAGATCTTCTCGCCGCCGCCACCGCCTTGACTCCAAATTCATCGACGATTCTCGGTAATCCTCCCTCCTTCTTCCTCCTAGAGCACCCCTAAGACTAGGCTAGGGTTTTCCCTCGGTCAGTTTGACCGGAGGCTCGTCGGGGAGCGCCGCCGACGCGCGCGTCTTCTTCCCCGAGGCCGGCCACGTCACCGGGCCGCGCCGCCCATTATCGTGCCCGAGGAACCACCCCACGTGTTCCCCGAGCCCCCGCTGTGCCTACCCACCCCGCCGCCACCCCTAATTCGCCATCGAATGGCCGGGCCGCCGTCGCCACCGCGGATGCCGCCGCCGCTGTCTCCTCGCCGTCCTCCTCCCACGCCGACCTCGCCCGGATTCGCCTAGCCCTCCTCTTTTCCCTCGGCGCGCGCCACGCGCCGCCCGCTGTCGCTCTAAGTCGCCCGCCGCTTGCTTCTCGTGTCGCCGCCATGCGGGCCCGCTGTCGACCACCGCTGCCCTGGTAGCCGAAGCCGCCAGTTGAGCAGCTACTTATTTGGCTACTGCCACAGCCGCCGCCGTTAGCCGCCACGTTGGCAGCCATTGGCTGGCAAGCCTCCAAGCTAGGCCACCGCCGCGTCTTTGCCGCCATGTTAGACGCCATTGGGCCGCCTTTGCCTTGTGCACGAGAGTGCGTGCGAGCGCCGTGTAGGCCACGTCCCTTGGGCCGAGCCCATCGACCGTTCTAAATCTATTTTCTAATTTTTCATATTTAGTAAATTTGTTAAATTCATATCTTTAGTTATATAAGTCCAAAAATCACCAAATAAATTTTATAATGTATGTAAAAATGTGTTCTACCATTCAATAAAATTTTTCAGGATTTATTGAGCATATTTAATTTTCTGCTTAATTGGTAAATTGATAAAATGTTTAAAGTTGGTATCTAGATAAATTTAGTTTCAGCAAAATTTCAAATAAATTTAGTTTTGACCAGAGAACATAATTTGCCATTATGTGATATTTAGCATAAGCATGAGTATACATGTCATCCCATATTTTATTTTGAGCATTCGCATTTATTGTGGTTAAATTCGTTATTAGGGACTAGCGACGTTAGCCCCGTGATCAACCCCGTGGAAGATCTTCAAGAGAGTGCTGATCAAGGCAAGTGCTGAACTTCGCTACCTATATTTATAAAAGATTTTTTCTAGAATTGTTAACTTGCATGTTATGTTAAAAATGTAGAAAAATGTTAGTTGTTAACCATAGTTAAAACGCCATTTAATATTATCTTATTAAACTTGTACCTTGCTGTCCTAGAACTAATTATTTAGTCTTTGAATATTGAGCATATTTAATTCAGGATTTATTGAGCATATTTAATTTTCTGCTTAATTGGTAAATTGATAAAATGTTTAAAGTTGGTATCTAGATAAATTTAGTTTCAGCAAAATTTCAAATAAATTTAGTTTTGACCAGAGAGCATAATTTGCCATTTTGTGATATTTAGCATAAGCATGAGCATACATGTCATCCCATATTTTATTTTGAGCATTCGCATTTATTGTGGTTAAATTCGTTATTAGGGACTAGCGACGTTAGCCCCGTGATCAACCCCGCGAAAGATCTTCAAGAGAGTGCTGATCAAGACAAGTGCTAAACTTCGCTACCTATGTTTATAAAAGATTTTTTCTAGAATAGTTAACTTGCATGCTATGTTAAAGATGTAGAAAAATGGTAGTTGTTAACCATAGTTAAAACGCTATTTAATATTATCTTATTAAACTTGTACCTTGCTGCCCTAGGACTAATTATTTAGTCTTTGAATATTGCCATCCCTTGAATTAGGTTTTGATCATATTAGCTCTGCTTAGTTACAATATTATTGAATTGGATACATGATGATAATATCAAATGCTTGTTTAATTAATGATTTCCAAAGACAGTTGGAACTGTCGTGTTTCTAAATGGGCATAGTTGAGATAGTGGGTGCTATCAGGTAAAAATGTTTCATAAAACCTGATCGGGGTGGATGGATGCAAGGTTGGTGCAGCAAGTACGAGACTTGGGTCCAGTGTGGGAACCACCTTGGTCCCTAAGGACCGATTCCTTGAGGTAGACGAGCTAGGTACAACAACACGGCCATGTGTGCTTGTATGGACAGGCCATGGCTTAGTACCCTTCAGACTCCTAGTTTTGGCATTTCAATCGGTGGAGCAAGCAGTTGGTGCTGTTCTACAGACGCAAGAGGGGCATTGTAGTGGAAATCTTAGCGGGAATGTCCTAACTAGGAGAACGTTGGAGAAAGGCCCTATGGTGATCATTTTTCTTTGGGGCACCTTCGAAAAAATCACCTCGCATGGGTAAAGCGTGCAACCTCTGTAGAGTGTACAACTATCATGATAGCCGTGCTCACGGTCAAGGGCGGACGACGGGGAGCTACCTCATGGTACTTCTTACCTTTTTGTTTTCAAAATGGTGTTTTTAAAGGAAAACCACGATCGTAGTCGTGTGTTTTGTTTTCTTTCCTTACAATGGGTGCTGTGAGCGATGAGGGTGTTGCACGGTGGGTGCCGTGAATAGCCAGGTTGAGCAAAACCGGTTGAGGCCGGAATTTTCAAAGAAAATAATTCAAATATTTATTTTTTCTCAACACCTTTCAAACCGTTTTATAAAATCTTAGACAAACTTGTAAAACTGGCTTTATGCAAAAGAACCCTATCATTCCCTTGTAAACCTTAGTTGCATTTAGTTAGCCTTGCTTGTTGAGTATAATGTATACTTATCCTCGCCTTTTATGTGGGGCTGCTCATTCCAACGAGCAGGTCTCGATCAGCGCTACCCCTACCCCGATGAGGAGATGTACCAGGACGAGGACTTCGCCGAAAGAGTTGAATTTTATTTTGTTGAAGTTTAAACAATGTTATTATGAGTTTTCGCTGGTGTTTGTAAGGCCTTAGAGCCAAACTATTGTAATAATGGCCGTGTTGGCTGCACTCTGATATATTTGGTTTAAGCGTGAGATGGTTATGATTCAACCTCTTCTACTGTGTGTACTACCTACTTGATCCAGGGACTAGTACAGGTAAAAGCACAGCAGGGATTTGACTCCGTTTTTTGGGTCCCGACAATAACCTTGGATTTTTTGTTTTAATAAGAGACATGTATATTTATATACTAACAGAGTAACGTGGGATGACCCGAAAGGCGATGGCAGTAGTTTGACCCTGAATCTAGCACTGTAGACTCGCTTTTGCTGACAATATGTTTCTTCCTCTACAAAATGAAAAAAAAAAAGGGGCTACTGTATATTTAGAGACAGTAAAGTGCATGTTCTCAGACAATGAGGACAAAACTTTCCATTTCAGTATGGGCACAATTTTTTCGCAAACAAATCGATCAAACAAATTAGGTTCCATGATTATTTTCTCTCTCCCCTGATAGTGATAGAGGATGCAAATGGCGATATCAACTACAGTTCCTTCGGTGGTCCGGTGACCATCGGAACGAACAGTTCCTGCCAAAGCTTCGTTGTCGTTGCCTCGTGCCGTCGCAGTCACGGCCAGTCGCCATTGGAGAGCTGAGAGTTCATTGCACGGAGCTGGAGTTATTTCCCAGGACACCGGTGAGCTAATGTAGCAAGCAAAGAAAATACTATATCAAACGAATAATTTTTATGTTATTCTATTTCGCTAGGAAAATGGATCATTTAATTGGTTGGTGATTAAACAATCCAAATCTCTCTTCTTTTCCTTCGCAGTTTAATTAACCTAACCGCAACTTGTATACTCCGTATCCAACTAATTGTCAGGCACCATCTAGGACTCTCTAGTCTGCGCAAGTAATGGCACACGCAATCATCAACAGTTTATGAAAATGATTCCTCAACTACGCACATATTATGCCATTGCAAATTGGAACCCCTCTAAAAAATAAGTTTGTATAAAACAGAATAATCACAAGTACTCGCTAAAAGTCCTATTCATGCATGTTAGCGAAAGGGCGACTAGCTAGGTTAGTCACTTGTGTCTACCTGTACGCAACGTATACATCCATTGTTATATCGTTCGACCTCTATTGTACAAACGCCAACCACCTAATTAACAACCACCCCCGCTAATTGAATGGGTTAAATTATTTAACATCCACTGCTAATCTGTTAAAGTATACTAGCATGCAGTATATGTATTGATCCAGGAAGAGACTTTTCATGGCTGAGAAACTTCTGTAGATAGCGTAGCATGCGTCCAAGAACCTTGCATGCTTAGCCGCCGTACTGGCTTGTTGTGTTCTTCGAAACGTAGTTAAAAGAATGCGAGGTTGGTGTGTCACCGTGTCTTTTGTTCAGGCACGGGGCTGCTGGAATTAATCACACAAACTACGACAGAATCTCGCAATCCGGCAAAATGCATTACTGATAATTAGCTGGCTATTTTGTGTTGGAGTTATCATTCTGTCTGATGTAAGTTTGCTCGATTGTCGGGCCAATTTTAGTTTAGCGTACCAGCTTCTCTCTTCCAGGTTTAGTCTATTAGACACTTTAAAGTCGTCTCTGATAAACTAGTCAAGAATTTTTAACTCCCATTTGCATCATCGCTGCTCACTAGCCCTAGCAACAGCTACAATAGTTTCTGCTCCACATGGCATGCACTCCGGCCCTTCGTTCCCAACGAACTGTGCCCTGTGCGGACAGCAGAGAGGAGGAAGAATGTTCAGAGCTAGCCAGTGTGCTGGACGTGCAGACACTGAGAGCAAGGCAGGTAGGTAGAGATAGAAGCCAAGCAGGACAGCATCAGAAGGTGATGGGAGCTGGAGGTCAAAGCATGAATCCATTGGAGGAGTTCGTATTCATCACGCTTTCAGAGATCCTTGTTGGCTTGTTGCATATGGGTCATATGGCCAGCGCAGCCAGCTCGAGCGGGACGTCACTGTCCGGTGACAAGAACGGCGCAACCACCGGTGAAATCGCTTCCCCCGATACGTAAGCGTGCAGAATTCCAGGCGCTGCCTCCTTCCATTGGCCGCCGAGCATGTAACGCAGAATTTTCCCGGTTAATTTTCTCGTTGGCTCAGCATGGCTTATGCAGCCTCGTGCTGGTCGCGAACTTGCAGCTCGCAGAGCGCGCTCGCGCGTCCGGCCAGGTCCGGATCAGATGCTGAGGCGGCTGTCTTGCTGATATGCACCGGCACAACGAGGCCTGCGAGGATCGAGGGAGATCCAATGTTGAAAAATCTTTCGGTTCCAACGGATAATCTCAGGCGGTCTCAGCCGGCCACTGGCACACTTCCTCCCCCTTGTATTGTTCTAAGATCCATGCACGAGAGGAAGCAAAGATTTAAGGGCCGGAGAGTGTGCCTGCGGCCGCATATAATTGTGACATGTCATTTTTGCTCATAGCACTCATTTTTCAGCCTAGTGCGGTGGTGCCGCTGCTCCTTCTTGTCAAGAAAAGCTGTCATTGTGAGATACACACGGTTAAATTAGTAAAATTTTGGAGGGTGGTGCTAAGAATTGGACGTCCGATTCTAGAAAAAAAATCAGACGCTTTTTCCAAAACATGGACAAAGTACTATTAAAACATGGACAATGCACTAGTGAAACATGGTCGAAACACTAGCGAAACACTATGGAACATTGGCGAAGTACTAATGAAACATAGCAAAATAACTAATGAAACATCATCGAAACAATATTCCGTGGTTAATCAAAGATGTTTCACCTTATACAAGTAAAATGTTTTATGAGACCAAACACCACGTTTCACAAAAATAAAAACAATATTTCACCAAGTAAAACCAAATGTTTCACAAGAACAAAAACATGGTAATATTTCGTAAGAATAAATTAAACGTTCCACACATTTGCTAGCGATATTTCATATATACATGGATGATTTTTCATGGTAAAAAGAGGATGCATCTTCTCTTGGTTATCTTCTTCTCCAAATCCAACGAGTTCTCATGTCATGCTCGCCGGATCCAGCCACCAAGCTTATTGAATGAGGCTGTCGGGAGAGTAGAGATAGGGAATAGAGACGAGAGAGAATAGAGATGGAGAGAGAGAGAGGGCGCATGAGAGAGTGCATCCTCATGCTGAGAGAGAGGGCAAAATAGAGAGAAAAGGGATGAGAAGAGTGGTCCATGCCGGTGACCAGCAGCATCGGCTGGCCGATTGGCAACCCAGGACGGGGCACCTCCTCTCCTCTCTCTCTCTCTCATTCATATGTGTGTTCTGGAGAGCAAAAGAGAGGAAAGTTTTGAGGAGAGAGAGTGTGTTTGAGAGAAAAGAAGAGCCAACGTAGAAGTCAAAACGCCGCTCATGTGGGTTGCCTAGGGATGGCATCCAATGGAATCGGATGTCCATCCCTAAGCATTTCTGTTATTTAAATAGTACCTAATTGTCCAACATACACATACTTCTCCTGGCACATCTAGAGTTGTTGGCTGATGCTTCGACATCCGTATGATTTCCTTCCCCCTCTCTATTGCATTTTTGCAAAATAAAAACCCCTAGATATCCATCATGCTATTGTGTGAAGTTCCTCCCTCCCCCTTCATTCATCCTCCTCTATCCTCCCTCCCCTCCGATGATGGCGTTGGCACAGGAGGGTTGCTACGTCGGCGCCAATCACCATAGGGGAGAGGGAGGAGATAGGATGAGGGAGGACGTGTAATAAAGGTGCTTCATGCAAGAATTTCAAAAACTGGAGGTTTTTTTTCAAAATGCAGGAGAGAGTGGATAGCATGGGGCTATACACTTCTTGGAGCACTATCCAATGGTTCTAGATGTGGTAGAAGAAGCTTGTATATATAGGTGGGACCGTGAGACCGCCTTTCTATTTTTAAATAATTTAGATTACATACATGAAATATACAATATTGTAATTTTGGTTGTTTCTTGAATAGATTGCAATGGTAATTCCGGACATATTTTTATCGACCGATAATCGGTATCATGATAAATTTACATATTAGCAAAACAAAAATTGGTTTTGGATGAATTTTGGCCAAATTTGGATATGTTTGGTAGTTTTTTATTGGAAATTTTTTTAGCGAATTTAAATTTGGATTTTTATAAAATAATCGGCCAATAAGATAGATAATCCATGATAAGAAAAAGTGTTAATCTGGTATTTGAACTAATGCATTTGAGCCAAATTGATCCATGTGGTACAAAATCAGGTGAGACTAGTCCCTAAACTTTTCAAACCATGCCAATTTAGTCTCTTGATCAATTAAACATAGTTTTCTGAGTGGTTTTCATTGAGGTGACGTCCGTGTGTACGGTTTTGCTGATTTGGCGGACACGTGGTATGACGTGGGCTATTAGTTGACATGTCACCCTCTCTCCCCCTCTCCTCTCTATCAACCTCTTTCTTCCTTCAGTTCTCCCAATCCCCCAAACGGGCATTTCCACGAATCGAAAAGTGGGTGTCTATACGAGCCACTGAGCCACTCCGTGCCCCTGTTACTGTTCTAAGCCATGCCAGGCAACCCGCTACATGCTTCCCGTCCTCCCATGCCGCTTGTGTTGTGTCCGCTTGCACCAGTGTGCCGCCCTGCGCCTAGTCGCGCCCTGCTGCTGCGCTTAGCCGCCTAACCCGACCGCATCGCTCCTTCACCGAACAACTGACATGCTCCCAGCCTTCACGCGGTGCCTGCGCCATGCATGCTCACGTCCCCATGCAGCCAACGTCGTGCTCGTGCCCTGGCCTCAGCCACCACTTCCTACTTTCCTAGGCTGTGCAGTCATGCCAAGCCGTCCAGCACGCGGAGCTCACCCAGCCACCTTATCTGTCCCTTCTCTGTGTGCACCGCCGATTCGGCTACCTCCTTTGTCCCCTCTCTTTCTACATGTGTGCAGTGCTGCCACTCACCATCCCCCACCGCCTAGCCACCTCGTCGGTGCTGGCCCGACCACTTCCTCAATACACACACACTCACCCTCTCTCTACAACACCGCCGCTCACTAGCCCCCGCTGCCCAGCCACATTGTCGGCGCAAGCCCACCGGTGGCTTTCTTTAGACACAACAAGTGTAGTCAGAGCAGCATCCTTGAGGGAGCTCTGGGCGACGGCTATGGCGAGGAGGTAGCGGAGCTTTGGCCTAGAGACCAAGAGAGGGGATCAAAGGGGTTGGAGTAGGGATGGCAATCGGGTGGGTCAGGCACGGTATGGCAGCCGTGAACCCGTACCCGAGCCTGAAAAGCCCTCCCATACCTGTACCCGAACCTAGCCATGAGTACAACAGCATACACATACCATACCCACCGGGTAACCGAAACCCGACAAAATGGCAATAGAGGGGGAATTTAGGCCATCACTATGTCGTTGCAGGGAGGCAGCGTCGTGCCAGTGGAGCCATGGAGAGAAGGGAGACAGTACCTCATCGTGTCAGTGTTGAATTAGATAGCTAGGTCATCGCTTGCCCCTTCGCTATCGTGAGCTCCGTCACCATCTTCAAACCCTCGACTACCATTGTTGTAAGCTCCGCTATCCAGGTCGCCGTCGCAAGCTTCCCCCACGGGAAGCTCTGTCGCCATCACGAGCTCCCCCCACACCTAGGTTGTTGTCACAGCTCCCCTTAAGCCAAGATTGGGGATAGCGGGGCGAGTCGAGCCCCAGGTACATGGAGGAGAGGAGACACGAGGAAGAAGGGGAGGAACCGAGCGTGGGTAGGGAGGCAACATTGGAGGCGATGTAGAGGCAGGGCTGCACCAGCCGACGAGGGCAAGGCGGAGGAGGGCAGCCCTAGCCTGTGCAAAGAGGATGGGAGGGAAGAGTAGAGATCGAGAGATAGATATAAGTTGGGGAGACAGACGGTGTGAGTGACGAGGGATGCATCGGGTCTCGCATCTCTACCTCTCTATGCAACTCTAGCTCTTGGGCCCACCTATCAACTCTAGTTCGGATTTCGGGTAGCGGGTATGGATAGTACAAATCTATACCCGCAAGAATTATACCCATGGATAACAATTTTCACCATATCCGTATCTGCAGATATGAAAATGTACCATATCTGTACCTGATGGGTAAATACATGCGGGTATTTACCTATGCCCGTACCCATTGCCATCCCTAGGTTGGAAAGAGGAGGCCGCAGCGAGAGAGAAGGGAATGCGGCTTGTACACTGACCATCAGCCAGCGAGCAACGCCACGCCCACATCCCCTCCTCCCCTCTACTGTGTTGGGGTCGGGAGAAAAGGGGATGGAGAGAGAAAGTAGATGGGTGGTGAGAGACAAGAGGGGAGAGACAATGTCATGTCAGCATATCCAAGTGTTCATGCACATGCCCAAAACCGGCCAAGTCAAATGTCACATCACTGAAACTACTGTAAATGGGTTTGACCTGTCAAGGGACCAAGTTGATACTGTTCAAAAAATTCAGGAACCAGTCTCATCCAGTTTTCCACCATAAGGATCAATTCGGCTTGAGAATGCGATAATTTGGGGACCAAATATACACTTTTTGTTATGTGATGTTTCCTTTGACGGTGCCTCCCTGATTGCGGGTTAAGGTTGTACTTGGGACCTGCCTACATTCAAAACAGTTGTTTTCTCGTAGGAGGAAGCAGTACAAGAATCCAATATGAATTTTGCAGGGTGTAATGTGACTTTACAGGATTCTTACAAGTTACGATTGATTTGTGGCGATATCCAACGCGGGACATGTTTCATCTCAACCCTTCACTTCAAGGCTTCGAGACAATTAACAATTCTAAAAAAAAGGCTTCTAGACAATAATTCACCGCATGTTCTCCCGTTCATTTCGCCAACGGCAGATTCCTACATGCATGTGTACATACAAGATACCCCAGTTATGCGTTCGTGCACCGGGTCGGGTTAATCCAACAAAAACGCACAAGAATCAAATCAGCAAGCCCGAACCCGCTAAGAACGTCCCTGCCACGAATTGACCTAGCCCTTAACTATTCTATAGCGCTCATGGCTAAATCATTTCATTTAGCCCCACTACCTCCCAGCGACCAAGACTTGATCAAACCACTCATCGTCATGATCAAGACAAGAAATCCCCCCAAGACCAGCTCAATATAAGTGAATTTAGACGAGCTAGCGATCGATCGAGCAGGCGACCTCGGGCAAGCTAGTCTCCCCGGCCGGCCACGCCACCACGCGGAGCGCAGAGCACGAGCACGCCGACGACCGTGCGCGCGGGCGCGGGCGCGTGCCAGTGCCGCCGCCATGGGGCGCCAGCAGCTCTCGGTTTGCCTGGTCGTGCTCGTGCTCGCGGGGCTCCAGCCGCCGCAGCTGGCGGCGGCGCAGAAGTACGCGGCCATCTTCAACTTCGGGGATTCCCTCGTCGACGCCGGCAACCTCGTCGTGGACGGCATCCCGGACTACCTCGCCACGGCGCGGCTGCCGTACGGCATGACCTACTTCGGGTACCCCACCGGCCGCTGCTCCGACGGCCGCCTCGTCATCGACTTCATCGGTATGTCCTCGCGCCGGCGAGCTTGTGTTCTTCCCCTCGATCGAAATGACGTACTGGCCTGTCGTTCTGAATTGTGTTCGGCATGAGCAGCGCAGGAGGTGGGGCTGCCGCTGCTGCCGCCGTCCAAGGCGCGCAACGCGTCGTTCCACCACGGCGCCAACTTCGCCATCACCGGCGCCACGTCGCTGGACACGCCCTTCTTCCAGGCTAAAGGGCTTGGGCACACGGTGTGGAACTCCGGCTCCCTGCACACCCAGATCAAGTGGTTCCAGGACATGAAGGCCTCCATCTGCAGCTCCCCGCAAGGTTGGCGATCATCGATCAACACGCACGAACACACGTAGCGACAGGTTACTAGCTCGATGGTGTACGTACTGTGCTGATATCTTCTCGCCGTGTGCATGCGCGGTTCGCGGCGGTTTGATCAGAGTGCAGAGACCTGTTCCGGCGGTCGCTGTTCATCGTGGGCGAGTTCGGCGGGAACGACTACAACTCGCCGCTCTTCGCGTTCCGCCCGCTGGAGGAGGTGCACACCTTCGTGCCGCACGTCGTCGACTCCATCGGCGAGGGCATCGAGGTACGCACGCACGTCAGCACGTCTGAATTCGTTCTCATTGCCGTCCAATTCTGATTCCGGGCGGCGCGTGTACGCAGAAGCTGATCGCGGAAGGGGCGGTGGAGCTGGTGGTGCCGGGCGTGCTGCCGATCGGGTGCTTCCCCGTCTACCTGTCCATCTTCCGCAAGGAGCCGGCGATGTACGGCTCCCGGAGCGGCTGCATCAAGGACCTCAACACGCTGTCCTGGTGCACAACGCTGCCCTGCAGCGGAAGATCGCCAAGCTCCGACAGAAGCACCCCGGTGTGCGCATCATCTACGCCGACTACTACACCCCAGCCATCCAGTTCGTCCTCCACGCCGAGAAGTTCGGTCAGTCTCTCACTCTCTCTCTCTCTATCTCATGGCGGCAGAGAGCTGACGTCGTCGCTGTTCTTCCCCCCAGTTTCTTAGCTGATAGCTCTCGTTTGATCTGTCTCCATTCCCGCGGCGCCCGTGGTCACGGCAGCTTGCGTCTAAGGTAGGTAGTTCGGTTCGTTACGGCAACGTGGGCACACGCTGACATGTAGGGCCCACCACCTCTCCAAGTCACCTTTCTATTTCCATTTTTTTCTTAAAAAATCCATTCACAATTAAACTATTATACAGCAAGTTACATCATCGACCCTGACTGATTAGAATCCTTAGCAACAACCCAACAAGTCTTGAATTTGTTGATGCTTACAAAAATTTTTAGTTACGTGGATGTGGCCGGCATCGGACGAGTACTAATTGACAGGACAAAAGTACAAGAACAACTTTGATATGATCATATATTTGGGCGAACCGATCAATGTTAGTTGGCTACATTTTCTCTCCCATTTCATACCACGAGGTCTCGTGATTATCATACTATACAATATATAGGAAGAGACGGACTCAAAAAAGATGAACCGAGTGACGCTATCGAGCATGCACACACGCTGACACGCATTTCTGCGTGAACAATCAAGAGATGTAGTAGACTAGTAGTTGGCTACAATTCTCCCCATATTTATGAGGTTTCGTGATCAAACCGTACAAAAGACCTTGAACTCTTCTTGCGAACAGAGGGCACAAGGACCAGTGATTAGGAAATGTGGGGGCATTAGCCTCAGTACTATTGCGTCGATCGATTTGCGTAATTAGCAAAGCGATGACGACAAGCTAGCTAGCTAATCAATGGCCAATGGAAGTATATTTGGAATGGAACCATGTGACTTCTTGATCCGAATAATTAGAATTTTCCTGTCCTCGTGAGAGCTCAATGTTTGAAAAATCGGTTCGATTAGACTGTGATCACGTCCCATGTGACCGTGTCAACTGCCACACATGAGAAGACCTCAGGATAGCTGTTTGATAATTGTGGTTAGTCTCCTCTTAATCAGGGAAGTGATGTCTAAGCCACGAATTATAGTAACTAATAATGCATGCGCCTAGTTTCCAATTACTTTCCAAAGTCTCAATGGTACTGTGCTCTTTGATTAGTTCCACGTGATCTGCAGAGCATTGACTTATTACTATCCAATAGCTAGCCCTACAGCACGGCCAGGAAGCTGAGATTTAATTGAGGCAATTGGAATGTTAGGCTAGTGTTGGGGGGTCAAAGCGTCCATAAAAAATAAATAGATATCAACTAGCTCTAGTGATACCCTTGTCAAGTTTATGCACACTCTTTAAAAAGAATATCACTAGGAAGTACTGGAGTAGTACGAACTAATTAACCGTTAAAAGGAAGTACAATTAGAAGCCAAGGAGTACAAATAGCAGTTCCTAGACCTGTATTTGGGATTTTCAATTTCAGATGTTCATCTTGCTGGTACATTTGAGAGATTTACCTAAAGCTTTTTTAGGTTCACATTAGCAGATATATTAGGGCGATAGTATAATTTAGATCTAAATGTCCATTCATTGGATCTCTCCTACAAAATATACCACTATTATCGTATAAATACTACCAATGTAGTATAATAAAATAAAATTAATCTGGACCGTTAGATTGAGAGGAATGGACGGTTCATATTCGCTTTTATGTACGTAAAATTCCTCTTTACCTA
Source organism: Olyra latifolia (assembly GCA_036346145.1). Lineage (NCBI taxonomy): Eukaryota > Viridiplantae > Streptophyta > Magnoliopsida > Poales > Poaceae > Olyra > Olyra latifolia. Next base: position 15,963,833 of record CM070530.1, read on the forward strand.
CCATTGTTTCTCTAATCATTCAGCAGCAGGCCTGGTCAATGAAGATTCGGCCAGGTTGCTCCTCACGGATTTGTGTAGACATCAATATAATTTCTGATACAGAGAAATCGACCACTTAATATAATTATTAGTTTTGATAGAACATGCCGATATTTTAAAAAAGAAAAAATTGGGCAAGTCGCTGGTGTTCAACTGTGCACTGATATATACATGACATACTCATTTTAATTATTCTTTTAAAAAAGACATACTCATTTTAATTAAATACCCGAAAAGAAGAGATTATTCAAAACAATTCTCCTTTTTCAATCAACTAAACAGATATTGGCTTCCTCTAAAATAAAAAATCATGGATTGGATGCCACGGCAACCTATATATATATATTGTGTGTGTGTGTGTGGGGTTGCCTAGTGTTTAGTGGTAGACGTCTTCCTCCATACCTCCCTTTTGTCTGATCCATTTCTGTCCTCACTCACATCAGAAGAGGCAATATACACTTCTTATTGCAGAAGTATGACAGAAGCTGAGATCTGGGCAATCCGGGGTTGGAACGAAACCAGCAATTCGACAACTCATTTCATGCATTTTTAATCCTATCTACATATCATCGATCATGACTCCATGAGCCATGATATGGGTAGAAAGTTGGGGGCATCTAGGCGTTTTGACTTGAAGAACCCCCTGTTGATGGGCTGTCCAAGTTTGGGCTTTAACTATGCACAGTCTACACGGTGTTATTGTAGGCCTCTCAATACATATGAAAATTCAAGCTCACCGATACGGTCCAGATCGACGAACCAAGCTAAAATAGATTAAATTTTAATATTTTTAGGTTAAATTTAACGAAACCTATTGGTTTGGAAATAATCCAAAGGTGATCACCAAACCATCTTTTTTCGAAAGGAACTGAGCAGTTTTCGGTCCAAACCGACCAAATTTCACCTAATCAAAAACTTAGGATTCTCATCGCCGATTCAAAATTTAAAATTAAAAAAACTCATTTTGCATGGTATTATAGCGGATTTTACGAAAACCGGTACCAATGGGCCCCATTTTCGATTTACGACAAGGTCTAATGGATTGGTTCGGCTGTGTTTTGGGCAGGATTCCTGAGGCAGACGCCGCGGGCGTGCTGCGGGCGGCTGGGGTGGGCGCGTACAACTTCAACCTGACGTCCAAGTGCGGCGACCCCGGCGCGTTGGCCTGTGACGACCCGTCCAACCACTGGAGCTGGGACGGCATCCACCTGACCGAGGCGTCCTACGGCCACATCGCCAAGGGCTGGCTCTACGGCCCCTTCGCCGACCCGCCCATCCTCCAGCCCGGCCGCCACCATTAGCACCTGCAAAACTTGTTGATTGCTCACCTTCTGCCGGATCATGGCAGGTTAGCCTGGGAATCACTCGGTTCAGCATAATACAAAGCACCCACCTGTCTGGCAGGCATGTTGCATTGTTCCAAGATGCCACCGTAGCTTTGTGAAGGCCGAGAAAACCTCTTGCAGGACCGGTAAATTGATTTGGCTGTCTTGTGCCCCGCTGCGTGTAATCTCTTGTTCCCTTTCTTCTCTGAGGTTGTACCTCTCGATTATGCTTGGCTAGGGTGGGTAAAACCTCGTTTGGCAAGACTCTGGTTTATTAGGTCTGAAAATAACGGATTTTTTTAATTTCATATTTTTTTTCTACTTGCTGTTCAAATTTCATAATTTTTCTATTTTCTAGTTTTTTTATCTTGTTTTCATGAGACATGGTATGTACCACTATTTTTAAAATAAAATTTACATCCCAAAATTTTTAATTTTCAATTTCAAATTTGAGTATGCATAATTTTCTGAATCCATAGAATTTTTTCTCACAATTTTATGAATTTTCTATTTTGTATAAATATTTCTATTTTGTAACGTATTAAAAAGGCAGGGGCAAGGAGGGCATTTTAGAACTGACTTAACGGCAAAGAGACGGTACACTGATGGAAGTGACATATAGAGAAAGAAGTTCAAATTTCTATGGCAAAGCGTGAACTTAAAAAAAAGATGACAGATCATGAATTTGGCTAACTTTTAGTGGCAAATAAAGAATTCACACTAAAATTACCCACCATACCATCCATTATAATAAATCCATCTCTTCCATTAAAATTACCCACCATAATATCTATGGTAAATTCATTTTATCCACTAAAATTATCAACCATGCACCGAGAAGATACACAGTGGCTCGCAACGTGTCATGCTACGCGAAAACCGAAAACATATGACGTGCTTTATCGTAGTCTTGATGGTGAAATTTGGATTTTTTTTGTCACAAAGCACGGGCACTCAATTAGATAGTCTTGATGGCGAAATTTTGATTTTTTTTGTCACAAAGCACGGGCATTCAATTAGATTACGGGAAAAACATCGGTTTTTCACATTAATCCTGCAATTGAGAAACCATCGGCTTTTAAAATACCGACTATGGTGAAAAACCGATCACACCGTGATCAGTATTTCCTGTATACACACCCAGGTTAGAAAGAGTCGAACCCATGTCACTCCGTTCAAATGGAGCCACGGTAACCACTCCATCAAACCGATCTAATTATCTTATTTGCTGAACTGTTCTCGTAGACTGGGTAACCACTCCACCAAATAAATTAACTTATTTGTTGAATTGTTATGATAGGCTGAACTTATTTGAACTGTTCTCATAAGTTGAACTTATTAATTCGTCGCCACTTCACCAAATAGACCTAATTACCTTGTTTGCTGACTTGTTCTAGTAGGATGAACTTATTCGATGATTTGCGTATATCCTAAAAAGCTAAACTTTGACTAGGATTCAAACCTGGGATCTCTCAGGAACAAAGTGTTGTGCAGGCGATGTTAGCCAAGCAACGCAATAATCGGTTACTCCGTTGCCGTTTTCACGTAACCGGTTTGCGAAAAACTGATTATGGAAGGGTTCTTTGTAAATACGATGATGTGTTGTATCTTTTGGTAATTTGATTTCCTAATTTATATTTTTTTAAAAAAAATGTTCCTAAAAATAATTGATTGAATCTCTAGAACACAAACTTATTTTTTTTAGGCAAACAACAAACTTATTTTCTACACGCTAATAAGCACTTTAGCTATAACCAATCGTGTTGTTCGTTGTCAGATGTATGGCGCAGATGAGCCCATTATTTTCGCTTGCTATATTACGGGTTTAACAGATACTGCTGCTTGCAAAACCAATTGATGAGCCATGGCAGTTGGCCCTGGCAGTTTTTTTTATGAGGAACACAAGATTCCATTACCAAATGGGAGAGGGGCTAATTGAAAACACTGGACAGTACAGACAAAGAGAGCAATGTACAGACGTAGATAGACACACCTAGGAGGCCACACTACCAGGGAACAGGGATTTTATCCCGGTTGGGAACGGGCTACGGTCCCGGTTTCAAACCGAATAATCGAGGGATCGATGGCGAAGGGGCGGTCCGGTTAGCCACCAACCGGGACCGAAGGCCTCAAAAGCCTCGAGGCTGGGCGCTGAGCGGCTTATCCGTCGGTTGGAACTACCAACCGGACTGAGCTCGACTTTATCGATCCGGTTGGTTGTACCAACCGGACCTAAAGGTGATTTAATATTTTTAGTTGTCCATTGGATGACTTATCGATCCGGTTGGTTCTACCAACCGGACTAGAAAATGTTGTCATTTTAATTTTTGCCCATTGGATGACATTTAATTGAAACTCATATAATTAATTGAAACTTAAGTATATGTATATATTTGTGTTAAATCATAATTAATTGAAACTCATATAATTATTCATACACGATTAACTCGTTATTAAATGAAAGGACATTCATTAAAATTTAACTACTGGTGATTTAATTATAAGTAATTAATAAGTACTACAATTGCTAACTAACTGGGCTATATATACAAGTATCACAAGTACACATTGTTGTACACATAATTACAAGTACACATGTTTTTGTTCATCGGGATCATCTCGTGGATTGCTCTTGGTAGACCTAGATGTTGACCCCGACGGTTGATCGGTTCCTCTCGAGCGGTCGGACTCCGAATCTTATTGAAAAAGGGTGATGATGCTCGCCCATTGGAGCCACGACCTCGGCTAATATAAAGCCGTGAGTTGCTCTTGTATTGCTTTTACCCACCGCCGAGAGTTCGGACCTTGTTCCAAACCTTTCTTCGCCAATTTTAGAGGATCTGTCATTAATTAGGAATTAACTAATCAATCCTTGGATCTATAGAGGTGTCCGGAATAGTTAGGCATTATTAAGGTAGAAATTATAAGTACTCACTCCAAAAGGTTCTCCTTTTCTCGTAGAGGTAGCAGAGGCTCAGATGAAGTGATGCATCATCTCGCATACATAGTAGCCGCACAAATTATTTCCGGTGCTTGATGCAAGACCTGTGGTGAAAAAGTTGTAGAACGTGAAATAAGCGCATAGAAATTTAGTGAACTAACTACAAAGCTAGCATTACGATATACTTACATATTTAGCGAGGTGCAACTCAAATTTTTCTTAAATTCTCCAACGTTTTCCTTTTGGAATCTTTGAAGGCACTACACAAGTGATTATGAGTTATCTGATTAGAGTTGGCTTCAAAGCGAGAGAAAGAAAACAAGTGTGATAATAAAAGGAACGACAATGTCTTAGGTTGAGCATGGCCAAGAAGTCTTTGTATTTTGCGGGGGTTTTTTTTTTGAGTCCATAACGCGGATCGTACTACGATCTACCTCGATAATAAAAGGGCAAAGTGAAAGTGCACATATATATGTCAACAGTAGTAGTTAGTACTTTTAACATCATGGTAAGAAAAAAATTATAACGAGGCGGTAAAAAACACATACTCAAAATCATAAGCTAGAAGTATCTTTGACTTGTATCTTTGTCCCATGAGCCCGTTGTATATGTGTTGCTCTGTCTCTTCTGGTTTATCTCTAACCAGTTTCTCATTGATCACTACTGGGTCGAGAAAGCCAAACTCATAATTAATTCTCTCGGTTTGGCATCGTTTTAGCTCCATTCTACACAACAAGAAATCAGTTAGGTTTGGGGATTGTTACAGCATATGGGCGTGCACGACAAAATTTATGAATAAGACACTTACAGAGTCCAGCAACTCAACATGCTCACGTCCAGGGCCCTACCCTGGTATAGATCAAATAGAGGTTCCCATTCGATGAAGAACTCGTTGTCCCCACGGAAGTAATGAGTTTCCTTGAACCTGACGCATATCGCATCTAAACCATGGTTGGCCGCGGCCAAATACCATTCATGGAGTTGCCGCATCTTCGTTGTTAGCTTGGGGAGCTCCTCGCGTCTCACAAATGATGCACCATGTACAAATTTCCATGCTATCTCATAGAACCGGGATGTCCTTGAGGCCCAATACCTGATCTGCATCAAGGCGGTATCATCAGAAAGCTGTTCATCCTGTGCAACCTCTTCCGCCGTCCGCTCGGTGGCGTCTCCTTGTCGGTTGTCTTACTCAAGACGCGCTTCGTAGTCGACACGGCGACCTTTACGGTTTATCTATGATATTCTTCAACGATAGGATAGCCCTCCTAGCTTTGTGCCATTCGTCCGCATCAAATTTGGACCCTCGGTGGAGATGGCTTCTTCGCGAAGAATGAGGTGACCTCGGCTCTTACAAGCGTGTGAGGTCTCCTCATCATCATATCGTCACGCCAACCGGAGGTGATTTCCTTTTGGATTTTGTTGGCGTGGGCGTGGACCGTGTCTTTTGAGAAGTCTGGCCCCTATCCGACCTGGTTGGTACATTACTTGGAGCTGTTTGTTGATTGGGGGGCTGCCTTGGCCGATGTGGGAGTTGGAGTTTACAGTGCAGGCTTAGCCGAGGAGACAAGCTTCTTCGGGGGCGTCTTATTGGTCTGCGAAGGTTGTGGAGGTGACGCGGGGACCGTGGAGAGGAAATGCGACGTTGTCTTTAAAATTATGAACCGCTTATGCCACGCGATGAAACTGTGTACAGCATCTAATAGTTTCGTGCTCCCGTCACCTCCTTCAATGTCGAGGTCAAGATCCTCGTACCCTGGGCATACCTCGTCCACCGAGACCTTCGCGTAGCCCAGCGGTATGGCGAGACCATGGATGAGCTGCCCTGGCTCCACCGGGAAAGCCATGCCTTCAGCCGCCTTTAATGAGAGGTTCCGTGCTTGCACGTGCAACTCACATGGTGTCGGTTGCGTGATGTCGTCCACTGCATAGGGGCCCAAGTCAGCTTCAGCCAGCCCACCGGAAGCACAGCTGCTCCGCCGCGTCGAGGGACTGATGATGTCTGGATTTCGGGAGGTTCTGCGACTTGTCTCCGATGTTGGCTCAAGGCTAGTTGCAGCTCTTTTCGGACCAAATCGGGTATCTTGGCCTTTGTTGCTCTCGATTCGTCTTGAAGGTCCTTGATATGTTGTGCGTGTCGACCCTTGGATCTCGACCGACTCTGTGAGGTCTCCGCATTATGGGCGAAACCGACCTTCCACGGGGACGACGCCAACGCCTGCACGCCCGTGGTACTCCGGGTTCAGTAGAGCCCTTGTTAGCTCGTCGTCCTCCTGTTTGGCACGAAGGAGCCTTGGGCGGCCGGGTGTTGGCGTCTGAAGCTTCTTGACGACTTCTCTCATCGTATCACCAAACACGGCCTGCCGTCATCGTCAAGGCTGCCGTTATGACCGAAGAACCAATTTCTCGTCTGTTGGACCAATCCAATGTGGCGGGTGGACACCTTAACCAGACAAGTCACGTTCCTCTTCTCCCATTTGGGTAGGGCCTTGCGGTAACCACCAGTCCGGCGATGGTGGTATTGCTTCTTCATTGCGATTCGCTTGTTCCTTTCGGCCAAGTTCGACCTAGTTGTGAATTTTTGTACCCCACAAATTCATCCCAGTGATCTTGTAGCTTTGGGTACTTGTTGAAATCGGGGACTAAATTCTTCTTGACGTACTCGTTGTTCAGCTTCTTTTTGTACGTCTGAAAAGCCATTGCCATCTTCTTTTATGTGTACCTTTTCACCTTATCTTCGGTCCCTTCAGGGAAGGTGAACGTTTCCTTCATATCAGTCTATAGGGTGTTCTTTAGTTCTGCAGGTACCTTGTCTTATTTCGCAAAGCTAATAGGCACGTGGTCCCTGACGATCACGCCGAACGTCGATCTGAACGGCCCAATCGCATTTTCTGGCTTTAGAGGCTCGCCTTCCTCATCGACTTCGGTGAATATGTGTCTTGCCCTCGGCTTCTTGCTTTGACCTCGCCGCGTGGTGGCTATTCGTTTGACCGGTCTCGGTGGTTTCGATAACCTCGGCTGGCTTGGGTGGCCGGCGGCCTCACCGGTTTGGGTGGCTACGGCCGTCTCGGTGGTTGGGTAGCGTGGGCACGCCTCTTGTCCGAACAACTCGCTCAAAAACTTCGTCACCAAGAAAATCCATTATTGCATAGAATTGAATAGAAACATTCAATTGGGATTTCAAGTAGAATTGAATAGTATCATGTAACGTTATTCTTAGTAAGATATGATTACACATACATTTCACATAATGTGCAGATAAGAATAGCATACATATGCACAATAGAACTTGATTACAGGACCACTTAGGAAAAAAATCCATTTCACAAGTGTTGATAATTAGAGTACATAGACTTGCAGTCATCTCCTACACAACGATGTTTTCAACGTTTTTTCCTAGCTAGTCTCACGTTTCACCATCTAAATACTCAAGCAGACATTACTTCATCTTCCTTTGGACTTCGATCTATCAATGCATATTACTTCATCTTCCTTTATGCACCTGCGGGCCATAATCAGGTATACTAGGTCCATGATATATGAAAACCATGATATAGCTATTTACGAGAATACATCTAAAATAGTTGTGAATAGTCATCACAAGCCCTTTCTGTGCACAATCGAAAGCATTAACAATATGAAAACCAGAATCATCATTTATACTGGAATTATCCGCAAAAGGCTACCATCGTTCATTATGACAGTGTTAGTGAATTCCACCTCTCGAACAAGTAACAAATCTTTGCAACATCAGCTCACGAAACACTCTCTTTTCTTCTAACATTTTTATCGGTGAATATTTGGCCTTGGATGGCGCCCAGAGATCGTCTTTGAACCAAACTAACGGGATTTTCTTCCCAATAGATTACATATATTATTGGATGAAGAATGAGCGATGGATGAAGATGGAGCCTAGGCTCACTGGGAGTGGCGCGTTGGAGGCGAGGAGGAGGATTTGGCGTCGTCACTGGCGGCGGCGGCGAGGAGGTGCACGGCGGCGAGGAGGAGAGTGGCGTCGTCACGGGGCGGCGGCGAGGAGGATGGCGGCGTCACGGCGGCGGCAGCGAGGAGGTGCACGGCGGCGAGCGAGGAGCGGCGTCACACGGCGGCGCGAAGGAGTGGCGTTGTCACAGGCGGCGGCAGCGAGAGAAATGGCGGCGTCACGGGCGGCGGCAGCGAAGGCACGGCGAGAGTAAGCGGCGTCACGCGGCGGCGGCGCGGAGGTCCACGGAGAGGTGCACGCGGCGAGAAATGGCGGCGTCACAGGCGGCGGCGATCTAGGGTTGGAAGCAGCGAAAGACGCAGTGTGGCAACCGGTGGGAAGATTGGAGGACTAAAGTGTCGCGAAATTTGTATTTTGACCTTCAATCGATTGAAGACAATAACCGAGATTGTTGGACCTTGATCTGGGCGTGTCTCCAACCGGGATTGGAAGTGGTGCTAGCCCCACAAGTCGAATCTGGCGGAGGGTGGTTGACCTTCAATCCGGTTCAAAACAACAACCGAGATTGAAGGAAGCTTCGATCCCGGCCGTCTCTCCAACCGGGATTGCTAGTGGTCTTGCCCCACCTGAGATCGAGGAGGTGGTGGACCTTCAATCCGGTTGGTATCTCCAACCAGATCCATAAGCGATCTTCGATTCGGGTGGGTTTTTCCAACCGGGATTGATTGGTGAGCTGCCCCACACGTCAGATGCGAACGGGACCAACGCCCGAGTGCTAGGGACTATCGATCCGGTTTATTATACAAACCGGACCGATACCCAAAATAAAATAATCTGATGGCGCGGGCTGGCTCGAACCCGTGACCCAAGGCCGGGAGACAGCGCAAGCGCCGCCGCTAGCTGTGAGAGAGGGAGGAGAGATGTTCTCTTTTCTTGAGAGCGAATTATTTTTGTACCTTTTTTGGTCTTTAGTGGTGGGAAAGGGAATTTTTTTAATTGTATTTTAATTCCTTATTTGTATTTTAAATCCATTTTCCCATTATATTTCCTTTTTTTAAATGTATTTTAATTCATTTATTGTGGAGAAAGCCATGTTTTCCTTGACATGTGGGCCCATATATGGTGGGTCCCATATGTCGATGGTAATAATTGCCATAAATTTCTTCAAAATTATAGAAAATTATTGGGAGCCTATTAAAATTAAATAAAATTTCACAAAATTCATAACAAATGTGCAAAAATTGACATATATAAAAATGAGTTGGGAACCTTGAAATTTCTCATTAGTTTATAAATGAGATGGGAATAATCTACTTATAAATAAGCGATGGGAATTTCTCATAATTGGCGAAAGCACGAAAGGTTCTTTCCGGATCAATATGAATTTAGGGACAAATATCTAAAATATTACATGACTACTTTATTTTTACAAGTGATCCTTCGTTATGATCGTGGCGACGTCACGGAGCTTCCTCATCATCGCTAAGGACACAAATGTCTCGTCACGAGAAAGGCGGCAATTTCGTCGAAGCGATTATACTCTTCTTCGTCTGCGTGGCGCCTCAACTCAACAATCCTTCTTTACCGTAAAGAACCACGTGGTGCCTTGCTTGATCTTCTTTGGTAGTCTTGTTCTTCTGTCTTTTTATAGTTTTACCCTTATGAACTTTTGGTTTGTTGTCCATGTCCATCACATAGAATATCTGTGTCACATCGTTGGAAAGTACGAGCGGTTCATCCTGTAGGCCACTTGCTTGAGGTCCACGATTGTCATACCATAGTCATCGATCCGCACGCATTTGTCGGTTTCACCCATTGGCACCTAAGCAGAGGGACTTTCAAAGGTCCATACTCGAGCTCCCAGATCTCCTCTATGAAACCATAGTAGGTGTCCATCTTTCCATTTTGTCCAAGGCATCTATCTGACGGTATTTGTTTTGGTTGGTGCTCTTCCTATCCCGGGTGTCGTGTAAAATGTGTACCCATTTATCTCATACCCTTGCCATGATCGATTGTTATGGATGGTCCCGAGCTAAGAGCTGCAAGCTGTTCATGGACTCCTCCTTACCTAACAGATGCTTTTGTAGCCAACCACCAAAGCTCTCCACTTGCTTGTTCGCGATCCACTTATCTGACTTATCTGGGTATTGGTCTCGTAATATCCTCTCGTGATCAAGTACATATGGAGCCACTGAAGATGCTTGTTTCAGTAACGTGAAATGTGCTTGTTTAAATGAGAGTACATCGTCACAGGAGGATTCTTTTCTCCCTAGGGTCCCTTTTCCCCGTAGCCTCCCCTCATAACATGATACAAGGACGCCAATCGGATTCAGATCATCAATGTAGTCGACACAAAACTCAATCACCTCCTCTGTACCAACACCCTGGGCAATGCAACCTTCTGGACGAGAACGGTTACGAACATACTTCTTTAGGACACCCATGTACCTCTCGAAGCGAACATCTTGTCCAAGAAGAGCGGTCCGAGAATTTCTATCTGTTTGACCATGTGAACCATGAGATGAACCATCATATCAAAGAAGGATGGAGGAAGATCATCTCAAGGTTGACCATACTAGCGACAATGTTATCCTGCAGATTAGATAACTTATCCGGATCTATGACCTTTTGTGATATCGCGTTGAAGAACGAACACACCTTTATGATTGTACCTCGTACCATATGCGGTAGAATACCTCGCACCATCCTTTGAGAACAACTGGGTCATCAACACATAACAATCATGGGATTTCAAGTTTACGATTTTATTCTCTTTTGTGTTTATGAGTCTTCTTATGTTCGACGAGTACCCGAAGGGACCTTAACACTGTTCAACAAGCTGAATCATGCTTTTTTCTCTTCTTTGCTTGGTGTGTAGCTCGCGGAGACGAGGTAATGCCCTTTGTCTCTCTCTTGTGGATGTAGTTCTTCCACGAGACCTAACAATTGTAGGTCCTTTCGTGCTTGAAATGTATCTTTTGATTTGCCATACATATCTATGAAGCCTAGCAGCTCACGCATACATTCTTTGTGATATGCATGAAGTCCGAGGAGTGACGGACCTCTAAGTCTTTCGATAAGGCAAGTCATAAAATATTGACTTCTTCTTCCGGCTAGGCTTCTTCCTAGATTCTTGGTAGGGAGTGGCGGGACGGGTTTGCTACGGGACCCTTTTCAAATACTACGTCTAGATCCTTTACCATAGAAAATACTTACGCCCCACCACGATGCTTGGGCTTCTTTCGTTTCTCTTGGTCCCATCAAAATTAACACGGTTACTCCGTAGCGGGTGCTTCAAATTGAGGAACCTCGATGGCCCATGTAAACAACCTTCCGAGAGTTTGGTAGGTACTTGTCTTCCGTATCATCCAAGCTTTGGATGCGGGCTTTATACCCTTTATAGATAGGCCGACAAGTTACCAAGTGCAGGCGATCGTTGATGGTTACAAATAGCAATGCACGAAGCTGAAATACTCTCTTTTGTACTCATCCCATACACGTACACCATCATTCCATAGCGTTAGCGAATCTTCAACCAACGGTTTGAGATACACGTCGATGTCGTTACCGGGTTGCTTAGGGCCTTGGATAAGCAATGACATCGTAATGTATTTCCGCTTCGACATAGCCAAGGAGGAAGGTTGTAGATACATAGAGTAACGGGCCAAGTCTTTGTGACTCTCGCTCATGTCACCGAACGGGTTCATCCCATCCGTACTCAATGCAAATCTTATGTTCCTCGCATCGTTCGCAAAGTCCGGATATTTTCTATCGAGTTTCCTCCATCTGCGAGCCATCTGCTTTGGGTGCCTTAGCTTTCCGTCGACTTTACGATCATCTTTATGCCAACGCATCATCTTCGCATGCTTTTTGTTCGCAAACAAACGCTTCAACCGAGGGATTATAGGAAATACCACACCACCCTAGCAGGGCTCTCTTCTTCTTCGCCCCTCTACCTCACATGGGCCATCACGCTTGGTCTTATACCGTGATGTTTTGCACACCGACATTCTTCCAAATCCTTGTACTCATTACGATAGAGGATACAATCGTTTGGACATGCATGTATCTTCAGTATCTCCAACCCCAAAGGCGAGAACTTGCTTGGCTTCATCGTAGTTCGAGCAACGTGTTACCCTCTGGAAGCAACTTCTTCATGAGGCCTAACAACTCATCAAATCCCTTATCGGATACTCCATTAGTAGCCTTCCATTGCATCAATTCGATGTGGTGCGCAACTTTTGTGGCCGCCTTACAGTTTAGATACAACAATGTTCCTTGGTCCTCCATGGTATTGAAACTTTTCGTAATGTCTTTCATCGGTGTATTCTCCTCTCTATCATGCAACATCTGTTCTAGATCATCGTCGTCAAACTCCCTAGTATATGTTCAATAGAACCGTGTTGGCCAACATCGGCCATATAATCTGCCACATCTTCTTCGTCACCATCTTCTTCTTCACCGTCTTCTCGTATAATCTCTTCTTCACCGTGTTTGGTCCAACAGGTATAGTTTTCCACGAAACCTCTTGAGATCAAATGGAAGTGAATTTGCTCAGAGTTTGACCACTCCTTGTGATTCTTGCAGTCTATGCATGGACAACATATGTAGCCTGATCTTGTGCAGGCACTTGCCTGACGCATAAAAGTTTCCAAACCCTCCACAAACTGTGAGGAGCGGCGGTCCATGTACATCCATCGCCGATTCATCTACATTAAGTTACATCAAGGTAGTTGTTAGTTGATTTTTAAGTTAATTTAATTTTTTAGGTCAATACTTCAATTTTAGGTTAAATACCTTTTTAAAAGAATTATTTTTAAGCTGATAATATTTTATCACATATTTTATCACAATCGAATCAAATTCTACGGTAATGCAACAAAGTATTTGGCAACCCACTTAAAATGATATATCTAGATCTACCAACTTATAATTTTACATCAATGAAGTGAGTAGAGATCAATGAAGTTATAATATTTTATCACATATTAATTAATATATAATGTTAATTTTTAAACAATCAAAATCTATGCAAAATCTACTTTAAACTCTACTCCCAAAATTTCTCCATGAATCGATGAAACCAAAATTCTAAATTTGAGTCACCTCCACGCATTCAATGTGTGCTACATCACAATCCAAGTAAATTTTAAGCTAATGTAACAAGATTTTACAATCCACTTCAAAATTTGGTCCACGAAAGTTAAGATTCAAAATCATAGATCCATGAAACCATCATCTAAATTTAATTAGCTACAACTACAAATTCAAAACGAACTACGTCTTAATCCAAGCAAAATCTAAGATTACACAACAAGTTTTCGCCAACCCTTTCAAAAGATCGAGCTATATCTACCAATTTATAACATTTCATCAAAGATGGGGAATAGAGACCAAATTTTTCCATATTAAATTTAAAGCAAATATAGAAACTACATTTCATATACAAGTAGTGAGAAATGAAGTTACTAACCTTGGTTAACTTGGATTGAAGTGAAATGATCAAATTACAAAAATTTGAGCAAGACCTCCCTCAAATCCGTAATGGCGCCGAGCTCCTCTGTCAAGTTACGATGGGTGGGAAGGTTACGGTAGCTCGGGAGGAAGAAAGGTTAAATCGCTAACCAATCCCGGTTGGTGTTACCAACCAGGATTGATATCACCCGTCATTTGGTGTTACCAACCGACCGAATCAATTTAGTCCCGGTTGGTATTACCAACCGGGACGGATATCCCACGCTGCCACCTGCCTTTTTTGAGGCGATACCCGTCCCGGTTGGTAACACCAACCGGGACTAAATGGTCCCCCGTGCCCTCCCGAGGACCAGTTAGCCGTTCAACCGGGACTGTTGCACTGCTGAGTCCCGGTTGGTGGCTAACCGAGATTGATGGGCCGGTATGGAAGACCTGTTCCCTGGTAGTGAGGGCCATACCAACCAACGCCACCCACACGACAAACAAACAGGATGCCGTAGCACCTGAGCAGTGCCATCCCAACTGTGGAGCTGACGATTCCGACCGAGGTCGTTGTCTAAACCGCTCCCTCTAGCCTTGACCCACAATGGGTTCAAGAATGGCGAGCCAACCGATGAGCCCTGCAATCCGATCACACCGAGCTGGTTAATGACACCGATCTGTAACTTAGGGCCAACCACCGTGGTTGAGCAAGAGACGGCGGACATCGCCCCTAGAGGAAGAGGGGAACGATAACTCTAAACACATCTTCGCCATCACCATCGTTGGATCTGACAGCATCGAAGGTGGTAGGGCAGGGGAGATGCATCTTCCCTAAACTTTGCACAAACATCAACCAGCTGACAGAAGAATCCCTGTAGAGAACCAAAAGAACCATGACAACCACACAGAATCCTAGTTGCAAACTGTAAAAGCTGCACCTACAAACCTAGACCTATAACAGTCCCCACCCAACTGAGCCTGCCGGTCACGTCCACAACTAGGACACCGACAGCTGGCCACCTTCTTACTCGCCATCGGCGAGGCCGTCACCAGGTTGCCTTCTGCCTGCAGAACGTTGCTGAGATTGTTATCTTACATATGCCATGAGCCTGTAGTTTCGAGTAGTGTATCTATATGATCCTTAGACCTGATATCGTTATTGAATCCTAGCATTCGTAGTTGTATACTTTTGGGTTATCAACCGCTACACCGTAACTGGGTAGTTATAAAGATAGCTTTTGGGTGTACTATGAAACATGACATGGGTGTGAGCGATGAAGATGAAATTTGCCCTTTCTTGATAACAGGAAAGATATATCTAGGCCCCTCTATGTGATTGAATTGAAAAGTGCATGGCCATACCAATGTGATTAAAGAGTTAATAACGGTTTAGAATCCATTAAAACATCGAGTGAATGGTCGAGCTATCAGAAGGGTGCCATGCATCTCGCCTTGAACTTGACTGGTATCGTGAAGCAAAGGGATCGGTATGTGAGTATATTAAGATTCATCCGATAAGATTATTCTGCGCTTTGGGGGTCAATATGTCCTGCTAGGAACCGCTATTGACTTATGGCTTAGAAAAAAGTTTCCAAGGCCACAATCACTTGCGCATGAACCTAACAGGTCACACACTTAACAGGTTGAAACATGTCTAATGGATTAGATTCATTAGTGGGTTTCATGAATACTGATTCATGTAGGATTAAAGTCCTAATGGGCTCTAGCGTAGAAGCCCATTGGTGCGCTCCATATAAGGGGAGGTTGTGGGGCAGACGCAGACATATGAGTTCGCCACCACGTAACCCTACCCATCGCACCCCCCCTCTGACTCCTAAAAACCCTAGCCACGCGCATGTGGTCCTAGCACACTAGCGCATGGCGTTCCACCCTTAGACGTGTGGATATCGTAGAGTCACTGCTGTGGTTGTTGCGACGTTGATTGGTGACAAGGAGGAGAAGATCGACGAGATTGATTACTTCCTCTACAGCAGTATGTACGACGTTGCTGCGGTGGTGATCGGCGAGGAGGGGACGTTCAGCTCGATATGAATAACTAATTCATGTACCTTGACGCTCACGATGTCGGACTCGGCTACTCCGACTCTCCTTCCGCTGCAACCGTGCGTAAAGGGTAACAATCTGTGATCGTCTACTCGCATGATGTCCTAAGTGTTCGCGGTAGAAATTTTCGAAATTGCGCTAGCATAGCTTACCTGTTCCCCTCTAGTGGTATCAGAGCTGATTGTGTGTAGTTTCAGATCTAGGTCATGCGTATATATTGAAAAAGAAATTACCAAAAGATAGAATATTTTACCGTATCTCTACTATTAAAAATGCTCTAGTGGTGGTAGCTAGTGATCGCCGTCACACTTCAGTGAAATTACTTACCATGTTATCCATTGTAACAAATCACAAATTTACGAGAGAATTGCTTATTTGCCACAAAATTTAGCCAAATCTACGATCTATCATCATTTTTTAAAGTTCACAGTTTGCCATAGAAATTTGAAATTCTTTCTCTATATGCCACTTCTGTCAACTCCGTTAGATTCAGCCTTTAGAAAGCTCCGTTAATAGCCAAAATACCTCTTTCATAATCTGGTTTTAAAACTTTGAAACATTGCATCTCCTACATTTTAACTCCAAATTGAGTAATTTAAATTTCTAAATTAATGTAAAATCATATTCTACTTGTTGTTCAAATTTCATAATTTTTCTATTTTCTAGTTTTTTTTTATCTTGTTTTCATGAGACATGTATGTACCACTATTTTTAAAATAAAATTTACATCCCAAAATTTTTAAAAGTCAATTTCAAATTTGAGTACACATAATTTTCTGAATTCATAGAAATTTTCTCACAATTTTATGAATTTTCTATAATTTTATAAATATTTCTATTTTGTAACGTATTAAAAAGGCAGGGGCAAAGAGGGTATTTTAGAGCCAGCTTAACGACAAAGAGACGGTACACTGACGGAAGTGGCATATAGAGAAAGAAGTTCAAATTTCTATGGCAAAGTGTGAACTTAAAAAAATTGATTTTGAAAACTTTGAGAAGAACCATTAAAATCATAATAAAGGCTACAAAGTGTTGAGGCATTTGACTTGTACAAAAATGACAAATTTCAAACTGTAAATTATAATCTGATTTTAAGCTATAAAATGTGCTAGCAAGAAGATGGTTTCAAGCATGTACAATGGTATATGTTAGTCGTCTATAGGTTTTGTTACATAGGACAAATAATGATGTGGAAGAGAGAGTACATACACAAAACTTGAGCCACAACAATGCAAGAGACGTGTATAGCACGAGAAACAAGAAGACATACACCGGCCATCTGATCGGGCACTAGGCTTATCTGGCAGTCAAAAGAGCACCTAGACGCTTTTACAAAAAAATCCCTTCATCTTTTTGATTTTATATCAACATCCGTAGACCGTTGGGATCATCTGATAGGGTGATTGAGAGGCTCTCGCTACGTGTGTTTTTCACTTAGACCCCTGCAACATTCAGCGATCAACTCACCGTCCTTCCGTTGCTATCATCTGACCCCCAACCCTACCTCGCCACCCCATGCCTCTGCCCCTACTCTTCTCTCGCAACCGCAGCGGGAGGGCTAGGGTTCATGTGTTCCCCCGCAAGCGCCACCCCGATCCTGCCAGCGCCACATCTCCTCCTCTCGCTAGCGGTGAGGCGCCCCCATCCCCCCACGTCGCCGGTGCCGACGTCTCCTCACACCGCCGGTACCACCTCTTCTTCCTCCGTCTTTCCTTTAAACTTCCTTACCTATTCAAACTTCGTCACCATCTCCCCTCCTCCTTTGCCTCCGCGCCACCCATCCGTCCCCACACAGCTCCGCTTCCCTTCCTCTCCTCGCCGAGGATGGGTTTGCTGTCGTTGAATCCACTCCGGTCGCTGTCCTCTAGCAACAATGGTTGCTCCACACCGTCTCTTGGAGGGAGAAGGCTTCCACGGCTAGGCACCATGGCCTTTTGCGCCCCCTCCACCAACTGTTTCCTCCCCTCCCCGTCTCGGCTGGTTGCGCAGGCATCGGACGCACCATCTAATGGCAGCTCGTGCTCATCCCGGTTTCCCTCAAAACTGTAGGCCAGCCTTGTGCCTAGGCCTGTTGTTGCCTTCCTCACCGCTCGCTGCACCTGCCATGAGGATCGTCGTAATGGAGGAGCACTGGTTCCTCGCCAAGCTTGGCTTTGTCTGTGCACGGTTATGCCACTCCGATGCCACCAGGGTGCTGGTCCTTAAGGCTATTTCTTTTGCTCATCAAATTTGATTATACCTTCCTCTCAGCTTTGGTTCTCGCTGCCTTGAGAGGGATTGGAGTTGGTGCCTCACGTGTTAAGATGCAAGGGTGTGTAGGGCTGTTTCTTTTGCTCATCGAATTTTATTAGACCTTCCTCTTAGCTTGGGTTCTTGCTGCCTTGATGGGGATTGGAATTGTTGCCTAGCGTGTTAGATGCAAAGTTTTTCAGTACCAAAGGTGATTTTTGAGGCCATATATTTTTTGACGACACCATTTGAGGCCATCTGAAACATACAATTGTTAATTGTTCATGGTTTGATGTGCTGCATACCACTGCTCCATGCATTCTCCTAAAAAAACCTCAGTGATCGGCATTGGAAAGGAAGCCCAACCACAATATAGCAGTTTCTTGAAGCCTATGTCATTTGATGGTGAGATCATTTCATTGTTTCTCTTAGTTGTGCACCTATCATGTTTTCTTCATGTACTAATTCTGGCATTGAAAATGCAGGGTGCATCACCTCAAAACTTGACATGGAGCAGAAGATTTCCATCACTTCAAGGGAGCAGACTCACATTTGGATAGATCGAACTTTATGGGATGAACTTTACAGATGATAGCAAGGAGCAGGCTTGCCATTAATGCTATTTAACACTCTCACTGATATTAATCGATACTACCTGATTGCCTTTGTTGATGCTGCGCAACATGGCACACTATTGGTGCACTGACCTCCCTATATATAACATTTTTGCTTATGGAAGGCATATCTTTCATCAGGTAAATGTAGGAGCTCAAGGCCTCATGCCAAAGACTTATCATTTTAGAAACATTATCGTCGTACTAAATGCGTTGTCCTGCCATGCCCATGTTCACCTCATCTAAACACTAGGAATGCTTTGTAGTTTGTATGCTTCTTCATTGGGACTTTTTTTTTAATGATTTGTTGGTTGTTTCACATGATAGGAAAAAGGTTAGATGTCGATTTCCCTTCAGTGAGGTGGATATGTGCTGAACAAGTTCAGGTCAGCATCTAATTAGTTCAATAATTTACACATTATGTATGTCATGCTCCTCAAATTTTTGTGGTATTTTGCATGCTCAATCACACTGTTGCTGCTGAAAATTTATTTGAGGAGCATCACTATTACATTTGTTTATTGTAATTTTTAGCGGTTTAGTGGTAAAGAATACATCTGGATTGGTTTCATTTTTGCAATGCTATCACTTGAAATTCAGGTGTACCTATGCCTGTATGGCTGTAATTAAATCTCTCTTTTGGTCTATTATTGCACGAATGGCTCCTCATTTCGATTAAGAAGATGAATGGCCCTCATGTTTTGGTGCAACCCTTTTTTTTTACTGTAAGGCCATTTGGTGCAGAGTGCCATTATCAAAGAAATTCTTTTAGGAGTAAGATGTCTCTTCTTGGTCTCTATTTTTGTTTACTTTAGTTATAGATTTGTTGGCCAACAAATCTGCATCTCCATTTGTTTAGTGGGGTTTATACGTAGTAACCATGTAAGAACTTTCTGCTAATCATTAACCGATGTATTCAAACATGGGTGCAAATTGATGAAAAGTTATGTTTCATAAGTGATCTCAAAGGGGAGTCTGACTACCGTTGCTTATATATTGCGAAGAACTTGATGCTAGGCTCATTTTTGTATGTTAGCGCTTTCGCTCATATTTGGTTTATATTTTTCATTAAACAAGATCGTATACTATTACAAAAATTGTACTGAGCTTTTTGATGTGTTGACTTTTTAATTTTTGTGTATTCTTTTAATGTTGTCACACGTTGAATTCATGAAGCGTTTTCATCCTGCCAATATGTGGGTTCTTAAGAGCACATTTTTGCCTTTTGTTTGGATAATGCTACTTTGGCAATGCTACTTTTTGTGGCCTTTATAGAAATGGCTGGCAGCACCTATCTCCTCACCTGTACATAATTATATATCAAAGCAGTAACTATGACCAACACCTGCAACCAGTGCAACATAGGTGCGCTTTCCATCCTAGTATATATATATTGCTTCTTTACTTTGATGTTGAAGGTTATTTAAGAGTATCCACAATAAAGCCTTTAAGAGCATCCATAATAAGGCCTCTATATTGCCTCTAAACACTCTCCCTTTACTGCTTAGAGACAACCACTAGTTATTGTGCACCCTTTACAAATTAGGGCATGTACAATGGAGAGTCAAGGGTGTCTCTTAGCACAGTAAAAAAGACAAGTATGTAAAAAGGACATGCATAAGAGCCAACATGCTATTTAATGCTGCTCCTCTCTAATTCTGGCTAGGAGTTTGTGAAGAGTCGTCTCTTTACCAAGAGTCGACTCTAGCATTTTTTTCACTTCCGCCCTGCCACATCAGCGAAACATGTCCATCTCATCGCTAGGAGACACCCTATTAAATGGTTTTGTACATGCCCTTATGCCTCTAAGTTAGACGCAGCCTCCAAGTTTAGAGGCAACCTCTAAGCAAATAATGCATTTATTGTTGTCTATGACTAGTGGATCAATGGACCTAAACTTAGAGACAATATTGTCTCTAACTATTGCGGTTAGAGGCTCTGAGTCTTAGATGGCAGTCGTGGGACCTATCTTAGAAATAATATTGCCCCAGTTATTGTGGATGGACTAAGTCTATCTTTAAACACACTTCCCTGCTTAGAGGTTACCTCTAGCTACTGTGTATGTTCCAAAATTGTCTCTAAGCATAGAATGCGTTACTTAGTTACTTACGAATAGTTGGTTCAAGCTTAGATCAAGCATTTTTTTAGCTGAAAAGTTGTGATAGATTATAATCTAAGAAGTTGAGAGTCTAAGAAAAAAAAAGGCTCAGTGAGTAGAAAAATATATTAAAAAATACTTTTGGGAGTTTCAACAACCATGAGCCGAAAAAAACAATGCCGGTGCCTAAAAAAATAACACGGATCGCGAGTCAAATACGTAGCGCCTCTGGACTCACAATAAATTGTCGTAGGAGAAGTAAATAAAAAAATTATCTGAACAGAGTCAAGAGCTTTGACAACATCTAACTTGAAGAAGAAAAAAAGGCATTTTTATCCTTTGCATTGAACTTGCGAGGTTGGAACGTAGGAAGTTATTACATTTAGCCGCACCACCTCCGCAAGAAACCAAGACTTGATCAAACTATACAGTTTCTAGATAATGGGCGAAATCAAAGCATACATACCGCCAATACTCTCCTCAAGACAAGAAATCCCATTAAGATTTAAACGAGAGATCGACCCACAATCTTGGACAGGTCTCCATTCTCCAGCCTCGCGGGCACGAGCAAGAGCACGACGACTGTGCGCGCGCGTGCCAGTGCAACATGAGGCGGCAGTTCTCGGTCTGCTTCCTTGTCCTCGTGCTCGCGGGGCTCCGGCCGCTGCAGGCGGCGGCGCAGAGGTACGCGGCCATCTTCAACTTCGGGGACTCGCTCGGAGACGTCGGTAACCTCTGCGTCGATGGCATCCCGGACTACCTCGCCACGGCGCGGCTGCCGTACGGCATGACGTACTTCGGGTACCCGACCGGGCGCGTCTCCGACGGCCGCATCGTCGTGGACTTCATCGGTATGCGCGCGTTCTTTCACTGTCCAAGTGATGCACTGGTCAGTTCTGAATATGTAGCGGCTGTTCTGAATTGCGTGTGTGCTGTGTGTTCGGCATGAGCAGCGCAGGAGGTGGGGCTGCCGCTGCTGCCACCGTCCAAGGCGCGCAACGCGTCGTTCCACCACGGCGCCAGCTTCGCCATCACCGGCGGCACGTCGCTGGAAACGAGCTTCTTTCAGGCTAAAGGGCTGGGGCACACGGTGTGGAACTCCGGCTCCCTGCACACCCAGATCAAGTGGTTCCAGGACATGAAGGCCTCCATCTGCAGCTCCCCGCAAGGTTGGCGATCATCATTCAGCAATTGATAGTACACGCAGACGCAGGCATATGTGGCGCCACGTTAGATATACGCAGATATATTCTTGCCGTGTGGACGCTCGTGAATGCATCGTGGATTCATGCATGGCGGCTCGTGCTTGATCAGCGTGCAGAGAGCTGTTCCGGCGGTCGCTGTTCTTCGTGGGCGAGTTCGGCGGCAACGACTACGCCTCGCCGCTCTTCGCGTTCCGCCCGCTGGAGGAGGTGCACACCTTCGTGCCGCACGTCGTCGACTCCATCGGCGAGGGCATCGAGGTACGCACGCACGTCAGCACGTCTGAATTCGTTCTCATTGCCGTCCAATTCTGATTCCGGGCGGCGCGTGTACGCAGAAGCTGATCGCGGAAGGGGCGGTGGAGCTGGTGGTGCCGGGCGTGCTGCCGATCGGGTGCTTCCCCGTCTACCTGTCCATCTTCCGCAAGGAGCCGGCGATGTACGGCTCCCGGAGCGGCTGCATCAAGGACCTCAACACGCTGTCCTGGGTGCACAACGCTGCCCTGCAGCGGAAGATCGCCAAGCTCCGACAGAAGCACCCCGGTGTGCGCATCATCTACGCCGACTACTACACCCCAGCCATCCAGTTCGTCCTCCACGCCGAGAAGTTCGGTCAGTCTCTCACTCTTTCTCTCTCTATCTCATGGCGGCAGAGAGCTGACGTCGTCGCTGTTCTTCCCCCCAGTTTCTTAGCTGATAGCTCTCGTTTGATCTGTCTCCATTCCCGCGGCGCCCGTGGTCACGGCAGCTTGCGTCTAAGGTAGGTAGTTCGGTTCGTTACGGCAACGTGGGCACACGCTGACATGTAGGGCCCACCACCTCTCCAAGTCACCTTTCTATTTCCATTTTTTTCTTAAAAAATCCATTCACAATTAAACTATTATACAGCAAGTTACATCATCGACCCTGACTGATTAGAATCCTTAGCAACAACCCAACAAGTCTTGAATTTGTTGATGCTTACAAAAATTTTTAGTTACGTGGATGTGGCCGGCATCGGACGAGTACTAATTGACAGGACAAAAGTACAAGAACAACTTTGATATGATCATATATTTGGGCGAACCGATCAATGTTAGTTGGCTACATTTTCTCTCCCATTTCATACCACGAGGTCTCGTGATTATCATACTATACAATATATAGGAAGAGACGGACTCAAAAAAGATGAACCGAGTGACGCTATCGAGCATGCACACACGCTGACACGCATTTCTGCGTGAACAATCAAGAGATGTAGTAGACTAGTAGTTGGCTACAATTCTCCCCATATTTATGAGGTTTCGTGATCAAACCGTACAAAAGACCTTGAACTCTTCTTGCGAACAGAGGGCACAAGGACCAGTGATTAGGAAATGTGGGGGCATTAGCCTCAGTACTATTGCGTCGATCGATTTGCGTAATTAGCAAAGCGATGACGACAAGCTAGCTAGCTAATCAATGGCCAATGGAAGTATATTTGGAATGGAACCATGTGACTTCTTGATCCGAATAATTAGAATTTTCCTGTCCTCGTGAGAGCTCAATGTTTGAAAAATCGGTTCGATTAGACTGTGATCACGTCCCATGTGACCGTGTCAACTGCCACACATGAGAAGACCTCAGGATAGCTGTTTGATAATTGTGGTTAGTCTCCTCTTAATCAGGAAGTGATGTCTAAGCCACGAATTATAGTAACTAATAATGCATGCGCCTAGTTTCCAATTACTTTCCAAAGTCTCAATGGTACTGTGCTCTTTGATTAGTTCCACGTGATCTGCAGAGCATTGACTTATTACTATCCAATAGCTAGCCCTACAGCACGGCCAGGAAGCTGAGATTTAATTGAGGCAATTGGAATGTTAGGCTAGTGTTGGGGGGTCAAAGCGTCCATAAAAAATAAATAGATATCAACTAGCTCTAGTGATACCCTTGTCAAGTTTATGCACACTCTTTAAAAAGAATATCACTAGGAAGTACTGGAGTAGTACGAACTAATTAACCGTTAAAAGGAAGTACAATTAGAAGCCAAGGAGTACAAATAGCAGTTCCTAGACCTGTATTTGGGATTTTCAATTTCAGATGTTCATCTTGCTGGTACATTTGAGAGATTTACCTAAAGCTTTTTTAGGTTCACATTAGCAGATATATTAGGGCGATAGTATAATTTAGATCTAAATGTCCATTCATTGGATCTCTCCTACAAAATATACCACTATTATCGTATAAATACTACCAATGTAGTATAATAAAATAAAAATTAATCTGGACCGTTAGATTGAGAGGAATGGACGGTTCATATTCGTTTTTATGTACGTAAAATTCCTCTTTACCTACCATTGTTTCTCTAATCATTCAGCAGCAGGCCTGGTCAATGAAGATTCGGCCAGGTTGCTCCTCACGGATTTGTGTAGACATCAATATAATTTCTGATACAGAGAAATCGACCACTTAATATAATTATTAGTTTTGATAGAACATGCCGATTTTTTAAAAAAGAAAAAATTGGGCAAGTCGCTGGTGTTCAACTGTGCACTGATATATACATGACATACTCATTTTAATTATTCTTTTAAAAAAGACATACTCATTTTAATTAAATACCCGAAAAGAAGAGATTATTCAAAACAATTCTCCTTTTTCAATCAACTAAACATATATTGGCTTCCTCTAAAATAAAAAATCATGGATTGGATGCCACGGCAACCTATATATATATATTGTGTGTGTGTGTGTGGGGTTGCCTAGTGTTTAGTGGTAGACGTCTTCCTCCATACCTCCCTTTTGTCTGATCCATTTCTGTCCTCACTCACATCAGAAGAGGCAATATACACTTCTTATTGCAGAAGTATGACAGAAGCTGAGATCTGGGCAATCCGGGGTTGGAACGAAACCAGCAATTCGACAACTCATTTCATGCATTTTTAATCCTATCTACATATCATCGATCATGACTCCATGAGCCATGATATGGGTAGAAAGTTGGGAGCACCTAGGCGTTTTGACTTGAAGAACCCCCTGTTGATGGGCTGTCCAAGTTTGGGCTTTAACTATGCACAGCCTACACGGTGTTATTGTAGGCCTCTCAAAACATATGAAAATTCAAGCTCACCGATACGGTCCAGATCGACGAACCAAGCTAAAATAGATTA
Source organism: Olyra latifolia (assembly GCA_036346145.1). NCBI lineage: Eukaryota > Viridiplantae > Streptophyta > Magnoliopsida > Poales > Poaceae > Olyra > Olyra latifolia. The sequence continues at coordinate 15,988,873 of CM070530.1, forward strand.
AATTTTAATATTTTTAGGTTAAATTTAACGAAACCTATTGGTTTGGAAATAATCCAAAGGTGATCACCAAACCATCTTTTTTCGAAAGGAACTGAGCAGTTTTCGGTCCAAACCGACCAAATTTCACCTAATCAAAAACTTAGGATTCTCATCGCCGATTCAAAATTTAAAATTAAAAAAACTCATTTTGCATGGTATTATAGCGGATTTTACGAAAACCGGTACCAATGGGCCCCATTTTCGATTTACGACAAGGTCTAATGGATTGGTTCGGCTGTGTTTTGGGCAGGATTCCTGAGGCAGACGCCGCGGGCGTGCTGCGGGGCGGCTGGGGTGGGCGCGTACAACTTCAACCTGACGTCCAAGTGCGGCGACCCCGGCGCGTTGGCCTGTGACGACCCGTCCAACCACTGGAGCTGGGACGGCATCCACCTGACCGAGGCGTCCTACGGCCACATCGCCAAGGGCTGGCTCTACGGCCCCTTCGCCGACCCGCCCATCCTCCAGCCCGGCCGCCACCATTAGCACCTGCAAAACTTGTTGATTGCTCACCTTCTGCCGGATCATGGCAGGTTAGCCTGGGAATCACTCGGTTCAGCATAATACAAAGCACCCACCTGTCTGGCAGTGTAACATCCCATTTTTAGGGATTTGTAAAATTTTTAAAAATTTTAAAATAATAATAATGCTCTTAATGTTTTGGAAGGCTTATGTCTTATAATATATTATTTTTGACTCAATAATACAAATATGCTTGTACTCATAACTAAAATGTTTTGTGTTAAGTAAAACACATTTAATATTTCTCCCTTTTTATTTGAATCCTATTGAAGGTTTTGCTTCAATGCATATATCCAAATCTGTATACATGTATGGGTCATTTTTGCAAATATTTATTTTTGCTCCTCTTTAAAATAATTTTAAAAGAGCCAATGATCATTTCAATTGCTACATATCTATGTATGCAGTACAAAGGCATTAATTGGATATCTTATAAAAGCTTTCAAGCATTTTATCTTATAAAATGCTTATTAGCTGAATAATAGTTAGAAGCTACACTATTTTGATAAATAGTCAATTTAATGCAAAATTCTACATTCTTGTATTATTTAAAAACCTAAATTAGAAGTATCTACTATTTCCAACTCTACACTTTGCATATTACATGCAAAGACCTTATTTTCTTATTTTTCAAATTAGGCCATATAGTGAAACCCATCTTTTGACCTTGCCTCCAAATATAATTTGAATCAAGTACTAAATTGACCAAATTGCCCTTTTTGCCAAAATCCCTCTTCATGCCATTATAGCCTTGTGAAGAGATCATATTTTCATTGGGACAAAGCTACATTTATTTCAAAGCTATTTTAAATGTGGCTTTTCTCCAAAACGTAACTATGCCATGTGTGACTTGTGTAAGCATACACACATATATAATGGCACTTATATTTTCATACCATGAATAGTATTATTAATTTGGTGAATAGTACTATCGATATTAGGGATAATGCTATAAGTCTTAGCATCCAATTTTTTTCCCCTTTTCTTGCCCTTAGTTAATCTATATTCTCTTTTCCCTCTCTAATTTAAATTTGAACTCAAATTTGAATTTGCCTAGTAAAATTACCAATCTGCCCCTAGACTCTAAATGTCAATTTCTTCTCTCTTTCCTTGCCATTGATTTGATTAGCAATCTTCTTCCTCTATATTTTGATTTCAAATTTGAATTTGAACCATCTCTGTGAAATTACCATTTTGCCCCTTGGGCTAACACTCTCCCTTCTCAATTTCTGTCCCAGGCCCAGTCCACCTCTTCCCCCTTGGCTTGGCCTGCGCCAGCTTTCCTCTCCTTCTCGGCCCATCACTGTCCCAGCCCAGTGCAGCCCCGGCCTCCTCCCACCTTCCCCTTTTTCTTTCCCGGCTGAGGCCCATCATGGCCCAGCCAAGCTCTCCTGCTCCCCCTCTGTTACGCTGGTCCGAACCTGAGCAACAGGACTTGTCGGCGCCGCTCGCCCTGGCCTCGCCATCCCGGCTCCTCCGACCGAGCCGCCACACCACCTTCTAGCCCGAGCAGTGACAACGTCATTGGTGACGCCACCGCCGCCCCTGCAATGGACCTCCGGTCCTTGTCCTGTTCCGCATCACCGCCACGCTGCCGATCCAACGGCTGTGCAGGCTCCGCCCCTGCTCCCTTGCGGGTCTCTCGCGTCCTTGCTCGTCTCTAATTGGCCACGCGACCTCGCCGTCCTTTCCTCCACCTTTTCTATTTGCCGGCAAGGACTGTCCTTCCCTAGACGTGCCTTCGCACGGGAATCTCGGCCTATCCCCCTTTGCCCAGCTTGCCCCACGCTGGACGCCTCCTATTGGCTCCCCGGAACCTCCCCAGGGCTATAAAACCTGGCTGAAGCTCTCCCCTCCTTGCAGTCGCCCCTTGCCTCCTCTGCCACCTCCACTCGGCACCACCATTCTCCCTCTCCAAAGCTCCATTGGGCCCGTACAAGACATCCATGCAAAGAACACTTTACTCCCTCCAATGTCCTCCGCCGAATCGGCCCGAAATGCCCTAGAGATCGCCGAAGCCGAATTTCCCTTGCCGCCAGCCGACTTTCCTCTGTTTTTGCCCCTTCTTGATTTACTCCCCCACGGTGAGTACTACTTCGATTCCACGCGCCAAGAGCATCTCTAGGAACCCTCTAACCTTCCTCGCAACTCGTTCTTGTAAGAAATTCACCAGAGGTCGCCGTCCACGAAGCACCACCGTGGCCACTACTCACCTTCCTCGGCGACAACTCTCCTCTGCCCCTCTCCGGCTCAATAGCCGGCACAGTGAGCACCCACATACCTCCCTCTTGCTCGTGCGCCTTTTATTCCCCCACGAATAAGTCTAGAACACCGTAGCACCATGTTCCCGAACCCCGCCGCCGCTGTCGCCCATGGCGCTGCCGCCTCAGGCCGTCTCCGGCCACGCCAATGGTACCCATAGGTGCGCAGCGCCGCCCTGGTTCTAACGTGCCCAAGAGCTCCTCCAACGGTGAGCCACAGTGTCGGCGCGACGCATTTTTTCCCTCATGGCCGCGTGCGTGCTGACGAAGAAGAAAACATGACGTCAGCCTGACGTCATGTTTTCCGTTACTGTGCACTTGTTTCATTGACTAGTAGGGCCCCCTCTAGTTTAAATAGTTTTATTTCCCCGCGGATGCCCCTTGAGAAGCTGACATGTGTATCCCCTAGGTCCCACAGACCCACATGTAAGGTTAAGTGAAAACGGGTTTCAGAAGTGGCGCCTCCCCGCGTCCCTTGCGCGCGTCGGCCGGACCCAACTTGGGCCGCACAGTGGCGACTGAGCCCGTTGCTGTTTAAAATGTTTTCCAGCAATTTATCTATTTAGGAAATCTCCGAAAATGATTAGGATTTATTATAAATACTTAGAGACCTCTAAAAATCTTGGAAAAATCTGGTAAAATACCATATAGTCCTTTGGACCCATGAAAAATATAATTTTGTATATTTAACTATTTGAAGTCTCTGTAAAATAATTATAGCTCTTCTCTATATATTTCTTTTATAAAGAAAACCCTATAAATACTTATCTAACCTTTCTTAAATCATTTTTACCCTCCAAAAATATTGGGAAAATTCTGGGAAGTAGTATAAGTTGTACTCGACTTAGGAAAAATATTTTTAGACATGTCCTATTACTCTTTTGCCCCTGGAAATTTCGAATAGCCTTATTTTAGTATTTTCTTTACAAAAGAAATGCCAGAATTGGTATTCCATTTATTTAAAATATTATTTGACCTATAAAAATCTTGATTATATTTCTGTAAGCATTACAAAGGATACCCACCCTAGAAAAAATACTAAGCTTTATAGGTTTATAATAAATAAGTTAGTAGAAAAAGAAAACCTCCCTTAGGGCTAGTATTTTAATACCCAAAATGAATATTTTAATGGATACTCGTATATTTAAAACTATGGAAATATTTTGGTATATACTTTATAAGGTTTCTAGCTTTAGAAATTTATTAGGTCCTTTAAGAGCTTGGTCTCTTATCTAATTAAAGATACAAAGCCCCTTTTTGGGCTAAAATTTCCCATATCTTTAAAAGTGTTTGCTGAAGATATTTTAATACAAATGATAGGCTTATTCTTTGGGAGCATAATTAAGGGTATTTAGGAGCATTCACACATGCATGACATCCTTAGTACATTTATCATGGAGTTCATGGAACTTCTTAGATAAGTACGATAGATTATTTTATAATCTTCAATATAGCCCGATGCGAATAGTCACCCACGTGACTAGATACGGTTGCATAACATACATCATGCTCTGACATATTTTTAAATGTATTTGTGCTATTTGGATTATTCACGATAGATCCGGAAGACTCGGAAGGACAGCTCGAAGACCGGAATCCAGGCTACAACACGCTCGGTCCAGGCGAGCCAATATCTCTAGTTCATCTATCTAATCCCATGTTTTACTTAAATTATGTTTATTTAAATGATGAAAATTGCATGCTTTTATTCTATTGCTATAATATGTTGTTAAACACAAAGCTAATAGAGCTGGTCTAGATATTACCCGCTTAACTATATGTGTTATTAAGCACAACCCTTATCCTTGACATCATTCCTTACCTTATCCTTTGGAATCCTAGGAAATTAATAAATCTTCCCTGACTAGTAAGTCCTTGGGAACTGCTTAGCCTTTGCTAGTCTAGTCAAATGGGCTGATCCTAGTCAAATGGGCTGATCCTTGCCTATCAATGATTTGCGGTATAGATTTGACGGATCGATCCTATCAACATTGCAACAGCATAGCAAATGCTATCAACGGTGTAATGGTATAGCTGGTCGCTGGTCCTGACTATCAACGTAAACAGAATAGACGGGAGAATACTCATGCACTTGGGTGCCAGGTCTGCCTGAGTGCGAATGTTGGTCAAATGATCATTTTTGATATATTTGATAATGATTACTTGGATCTTTGGATCCTGGTCTTTGTTGAGCTCAAGGCGATCACGCCCCTTGATTAAGGGGGTGAGTCGACCGCCACTTTGGGAGTCGTGCGCCAGTTGTAGATATGGGCACGGACTCGCCAGTTGATAAAGACAGTACGCCAGTTATAGGTATGGGTACTGGTCTGAACTTTGTTTTCGTGGACCATGCCCATGACTATGGGATGGATCCGCCGATAATTGGGACACGTAGTCCATGGCAGTGGATACGGTGTCGCCATGTTGATATACCCCTAGATGATGAACAATTTTGGCATATATAGCCCAGTACGTCTTTGATTTGTTAACTGGCTAAGTCATAGGATTTCTACTTATTAATTATTGTAAATCTGGCTTTATGCAAATAAAATAACCTAGCCTCCACCAAACATCCTATATTATTAAACTGTATCAGGATGGATGTTGGTTCGCGAGCGCGGTTTGATTGCACGCTCACCCTCGCACCCACTCACTCTTTTAGGTGGATCCGAGGAAGGACCTCTACTGCATGATGGTAACAAGGAGGAGATGAACCAGATGGATGACGCTATTGACGGGCGATAGGCGGGACTCCAGTCGCTTGCCTGTTTGAATTGGGCACAGCCTCGAGACCCGACTCTCCTTTCTGTTTTTCCGCTTTTCAGCTAGACTCTGATAGGAGTTCATTTTGGCATTGTAATATTTAGCCTACTCAGCCTGTTAAACTGAGCCATCATATAATTGAATTCTATTATAACAATAATGTTCAGTTTCCATTGTATGAGATGATCCAGTATTTTGTAACTCGTATAGCGCTAGCAAGATAAATCCTGGGCTAGCACAGACATACGGAGGTTCCCGATTAAACCGAAATCAGGAGCCGACAGGCAGGCATGTTGCATTGTTCCAAGATGCCACCGTAGCTTTGTGAAGGCCGAGAAAACCTCTTGCAGGACCGGTAAATTGATTTGGCTGTCTTGTGCCCAGCTGCGTGTAATCTCTTGTTCCCTTTCTTCTCTGAGGTTATACCTCTAGATTTTGCTTGGCTAGGGTGGGTGAAACCTCGTTTGGCAAGACTCCGGTTTATTAGTTCTAAAAATAACGGATTTTTAAATTTCATAATTTTTTTTCTACTTGTTGTTCAAATTTCTTTTTTTTTTCTTCTATTTTCTAGTTTTTTATCTTATTTTCATGAGATATGGTATGTACCACTATTTTTAAAATAAAATTTACATCCCAAAATTTTTAAGATTCAATTTCAAATTTGAGTATGCATAATTTTCCGAATCCATAGAATTTTTTCTCACAATTTTATGAATTTTCTATATTTTTTTTATAAATATTTCTATTTGGTAACGTATTAAAAAGGCAGGGGCAAGGAGGGCATTTTAGAGCTGACTTAACGACAAAGAGACGGTACACTGACGGAAGTGACATATAGAGAAAGAAATTCAAATTTCTGTGGCAAAGCGTGAACTTAAAAAAAATGATGGCAAATCATGAATTTGGTTAATTTTTAGTGGCAAATAAGAAATTCACTCTAAAATTACTCACCATACCATCCATTATAACAAATCCATCTCTACCATTGAAATTACCCACCATAATATCTATGGTAACAAATTCATTTTATCCACTAAAATTAGCAACCATGCACTGAGAAGATACGCGGTGGCTCGCAACGTGTCATGCTACGTGAAAACCGAAAACATGTGACGTGCTTTATTGTATTCTTAATGGTGGAATTTGAATTTTCTTGTCACAAAACATGGGCACTCAGTTAGATTATCGGAAACATCGTTTTTCACATTAATCCTGCAATTGAGAAACCATCGGCTTTTAAAATACCGACTATGGTGAAAAACCGATTACACCGTAATCAGTATTTCCTGTATACACACCCAGGTTAGAGAAAAAAAATTTATTTTTAACCCTTTTTAAATAATTATTTTAATATTAACCCTCGCGAAAAAATATTTTCACATCTAACCCTTTTGGCCGCGCCACTGCGGTTGGCGCGACTAATATCCACTGATGCACCAGTGCATGTGGTGCGGCAAGGGTGACACGCTGGCACCGAGGAACGCCAGCCGGCCGGTGTGGCAAGTGCAGGGCCCACCCCTACCGGGCCGGTTCATATGGCGCATCAAGGTCTGGCAGGTGGTCCCGGCAGGTCGCCCTGGTCTCACGGGCGGGTCTGCCACATGGGGCCTACCCTGCCGCGCCAGGCGGCCTGGCGCGGCAAGTTTGTACAGAGCACCGCTGGCTCCTTTTTCCTCCCCTCTTCTTCCATTTCTATCATTTTCCCTTCCCTTCCCCTCTTCTCGAACCATTGTCCTCCTCCTCCATTGCCAAGATTCTTGAGCTCCATCCGGCCGGATCTGTTGAGGCAGAGCCTCCACTTCATCATGGCAGGGGTGGGCCCCGCACTTGCCACGCCAGCTCCGGCTAGATGGCGTTCCTCGGTGCCAGTGTGTCACCCCTGCCACGCCAAATGTACTGGCCGTCAGTGGACATTAGCCGCGCTAACCGCAGTGGCGCGGCCAAAAGGATTAGATGTGAAAATATTTTTTCACGAGGGTTAATATTAAAATAATTATTTAAAAAGGGTTAAAAATAAAAAAATTTCCCCCTTCACCGACCCGCCCATCCTCCAGCCCGGCCGCCACTATTAGCACTTGCAATTGTTGGGGGTCAAAGCGTCCATAAAAATTAAATATATATCAACTAGCTGTAGTGATACCCTTGTCAAGTTTATGCACACTTGTTAAAAAGAATATCACTAGGAAGTGGAGTAGTACGAACTAATTAACCGTAAAAGGGAAGTACAATTAGAAGCCAAGGAGTACAAATAGTAGTGCCTAGACCTGTATTTGGGATTTTCAATTTGAGAAGTTCAAATGTTGGGACCTGGCTTTACTATATCGAACCCCTAATAGTATGAATTCCAAGTATCAGTGCTTATACCTATAGTACAATAAGAATAATGTATCAATATTAACGCTGCATTAACTAATAAAAGTGATTAGAGTGCGACACATCCACTTATTACAATATTTTATAATAACAATAAGTCTTCACTAACGCAAATAAGAAGCAAATAAAAATAGTGTCCCACCATGACCGCAGGCATACACTGAATGGAAAGCAGCTAGTAGTCCTGAGCACCCTTCGGATAATTAGCAACGTATTCCTGATCGTACTCCTGACCTGCTCGTGGAATAAGTAGCCCCGAATAAAAATAGGGTTAGCACACAAATGCTAGCAAGTCGTTTCTGGGAAGGGCTAGGTTCATCCTAGGAAAGATAATAGCTTATTAGCATAAAAATATTTAACTTAGAAGTATAAAAGCATATAAGAAAACACTAAATAAATAAATAGTAATTCTAATGATTAATCTTAAAAGTAACATAAACATGATATAGTTTTCAATCTCGTTGTCTCATGTCTCAAGTTCTCATTGTCTCATGTCATAATTTCAACATAGTTCTCATCTTGTTCTAATTCATCATAAATCATCTAGTAGCGACACACAGCCGAATAAACTTTACCCAAGTCAAATTAATTAAAGTGTAGCTATGATATGAAAAACCACCAAGATGCTCATAACCGGTAGCACCGCCATTCGAATGGATTTACACTCTGCAGAGGTTATATGCTTTTTTCGCAAGATATGATACTCTTCCATCGAAAAGTATCATAACAAAACATATTAGAAGACTAGCCCCGAACTTGTCACGGTCATACCTAATATTCACACAAGTAACCCGGAATTCCATCATGACCATCAATCCTTAGGAACTGGAGCGTTGACTCAGGTCACCTGCTCCGAATTAAATTAATAGTTGGTCAAATTTTAATTAAAGAGTGAATAATCCCACCATAAATCCCACGTTCTGCGTTCCCATACTCAATTTTCTGATAATTGGGTTCTTTAATGATATTCACAGTAATCACTTCTCGAAACTAGTTAAGCAATGCTAAGCCAATTAAATTCATGAAATACAGTAGCAATTTATGTGATAATATTATCGTAAGGTTTTTCATGGCAATGGATGCATACTGTATATATAGACGATATACATGAGGAATTTCTATGACAAATACGCACAATTTAAATAAATAACAGTTTTGGCACAATCTAGAAATTAGGATTCTATGGAAAATACCTGCCTTCCTAATCTTAGGAAACTTGCTGGACGTCAGCGGCGTTGATGGATTCTCCTTCGTTGCCCAGGCGGTCTAACGCACGCAAAACGAGAAAACATCAGTAAATACCAGAAACAGTAAATAAATTAAAAAAATTATATAAAAATTACAGTAAGTAGATATGAGTTTTCTAAATTTTTAAAAACTGGAATCGCCGGATTTGGAGCTAACATGAATTCGCAATGAAATAATGAAGGAACACTATTCACTGTAATTCAGGAAAAATAAAATTCTGCTGTAGCAGTAGGCTACCCTGTGCAATGTGGCCCACACGTGAGAGGATAAGACGGGAATCAGAGGCTTTGGCTGGGAGGCAAAAAAAACAGAGAGACGGAGAGGGGGAGAGAGGGAGAGATGGAGAGCTGGCCCTAGGAGGTGGCTGCGGGTCTGTCCGGCGGTTGGCGGCGATGCCAGCGGCGAGGTGCGGTGCTGGTGGAGCCACACGGGAGGTGGCGGCACAATGCACAATGATACAGTTGCAGATAGCGATGGCGCTGGCGGCTCAAGCTGCTGTCCGGCAATGATCGGCGCGGTCCGGCAAGTGCGGGCAAGCAACTGTCTGGCGGCGCAAGTGGTTGGCCGGCGGTGTGGTCTGGCAGCGTCGCGCTGGAGGAGGAGAAGCAACGGCCGTAGGGGCTCAGGGGCGTCGGCTCGGCAAGACGGCAACATCGCGGGCGATTGGCGGCGCTAAGCACAGAGCGACGCTCGGGCGGCTCGGCCCGGCCTAGGGAGCGGCACCATGGTTGTGTAGTAGATTGGTTTTGGCGTGCAGTAGATGGGTTTTGGCGGGTTAGCGGATGGGTTTAGGGGGGTTATATAGGGGATTGGGCCCCTTCGCCAACCCGCCCATCCTCCAGCCCCGCCACCATTAGTATAGATAGTCTCTAAATAGTGTGGATGCTGCATAATGCTTGTTCTAGAATGAAAACAAAGGGAAGAATAGACATGTCTTGTTCAGATTAATTGGTTCAAGTTTTCTGCATTTTGATGCGTGATTTGTTTGTTCATCTCAGTAGCATGTGTTATATGTATTTCTGTTTTGAAGGAATGACAATCATATCTCCGGTGGTGGTAGCTCGTTAAGTGTTCTTTACTTCTTTTTTAAATGGTCTATCTTGTGGTAAACATGCTCTTTTTAGCCTTCTTTTTTCTCTTTTGTCTAGTACAAAAAATTGTTATTTTGGTTTTTTGAATGGAAATCATCTAAAAATGCGTTCGTTAATCTCCGCCAGAGAGTTGAGTTTAGAAAGAGTTTTTACCTGCTATATTTGGAATTGGAAAATGCTTTTCTTGATTTCTAGAAATTCTGCACCAAATAAAAAAAGATATAAAGTTCCAAAGTATTTCCAAGTTTAAAATGAACAATTGATTAATTAACTTTTAATTCAAAATTATTTAGTTTATTTAGTTGTATTTTCTGAATTTTTCCGCTTAATTTGGTATTTTGGCGGCTTTCAAATTCGAAAGGCAAATTTTAGTTTTCTGCAGCTTTTCAACCCGATTGTTTTCCCTCGGCCCATTTCTTTGCTCTTTCCCCGCGGCCGCATCAGCCCAGGTCTTCTCCCGCGCGCGTGCGCGTCTGGCCTCTCTCCCCTCCCCAGCCACGCCGTTCTCTCCCCCTGGCCGACAGTGGGCCCGGCCACTGTAAATCTTCAACGTCCCAGCCGCCATGGCCGCCGGCCCTGAAGCTCTGAGGCATGAAAACACTGAATTCGCCACTCGAAAGCCCACGATTTTCTTCCGTTTCTCCGTCCTCCGCACACCATGAATTGAAGACCAGCTTGTCCAGTTCAACCGATCATTTCGTGCTATATTTTGTACACGTACATGCTACATGGTAGATGCTATATTTTCTCATTGATGTTTGGCCTAAACTTAAGTCCTGCTCTCCTTATCTTATTGGACTCATCTAACTTATCTACTATTTACCTATCTTCATTTAAATTTAAAATAATATGGTTTTTTAAATCCGTTTTTTTCTATCTCGAAAACTTATATAAAAGTTGTAAAACACAAGTCAAACGAAGCGGATCCGACTCTCGATCGAGACTAGCTCAAAAAGCTCTCAAAGTTACAAAATAAGCTATGTAAGTAGATAAGTTAGATAAGTTAAGGTGAGAAGAATAGGGCCTTAGTTGTTGCCAATTTGCTCGAAAATAGAAGTCAAGCACGAAGATTACCCTTAATTTTCTTGCTGCGAGAAGCAACTTCTGGCTGTTATTCTGATAGCCGGAGCATGTTCTCCGCACATTTTTTCTTCAATTATTTTTTGTGAATTTATGTTAAATTATTTGATTATCTTTGTGAATGATTTGAGTTTGTAATGTTGTTTCACCAAAATGTAGAAGTCATAATATAAACATTTTCAAATTTGATTTTGATTATTAGTTTTAGGTTGTTACAGCATGTTTGCAATAGCTGAGCTGAATGAAGCTAAATGATAAGTTGGACTTGGAGAAGTTATTGAATCTGCTTCTTAAAACTACTCTGCTTTATTTATGTTATTTTTAAAAGTTTTTAGAGGTGGCTTCGTGATTTAAAAAACTAGACTAAAAAGATCCAAAACATTCAACTTCTCAATTTAGCTAGGCTTATGATTTAAGCCACCAAGCCACTCCGAATAATGTCTTAAACTTCACTATTTAAACAATCAAAGTTCAATTTTAATAGATAATCAGATAATTTGAGTGATACAGAATAAACTCTTAAATTATGCTCCACAGGTAGACTGGATTGAAATCTCTGCAAGCCGTTGTCAAAGGCAGGGAAAAGACGAGTTTCTTTCCCGGAAAGGACGTACTTGCCAAGTTGCCGTTTCTCATTGACTTGCAAAATTTTATGTCATCGGCCAATGTTGCCAACTTGCCATACGCCGCCGACGATGTAGAGTTTTATGCTCATTGATCATGGAACAAAGTCCTCCTGTCAGTGCTGTCACGTTGTCAATCTCGATCCTTAGCGCGATGAGGAAGATGCTATGCGTCCTCTCAGCTCTTCTCCTCGCGTCCGTCGTGCACCTTCCCGTCGGCGCCTTCTCCGTTCCCGTCCGTCGTTACGGCTCCATCTTCGTCTTCGGCGACTCCTTCGACGACACCGGCAACGACGCCGTCATCTTCGCCGCGCACTCGCTCCCGAACCCGTCGACGAAGCCTCCCTACGGCACGACGTTCTTTGGCCGCCCCACGGGCCGCAACTCCAACGGCCGCCTCATCGTCGACTTCATCGGTACGTGCTCTTCGTCCTCACGCTTCACTCTCTCCTTCACCGCGAAGAATACCTCGTGACGCGTGCTTGTCCGGGACCGCGCCGGCCGTGCAGCGGAGAAGCTGGGGCTGCCGTTCGTCCCGCCGTTCCTGGCGCACAACGGCAGCTTCTGCCAGGGCGCCAACTTCGCCGTCGCCGGCGCCACCGCCCTCGACGCCGGTTTCTTCAGCGACATCCCAGTCGTGGGGAAGTTTGTCCTGAACACCAGCTCGAGCGTTCAGCTCCTGTGGTTCGAGTCGCTGAAGCCGTCGTTGTGCAGCCCTGCCCAAGGTAATCAATCAGCTCAGCCTCAGCCTTAGCTCCATACACCCAAGCAATGCATGGAATGGTGAATTGAATCGGTGATGAAGACTTGAAGAGGGTTGAACTCTCTGCTGCAGAGTGCAAGGGCTTCTTCAGTAAGTCACTCTTTTTCATGGGAGAATTCGGTGTCAACGATTACAGCTTCTCCGTCTTCGGAAAGACCCTGCCACAAGTTCGATCATTCGTCCCAGACGTCGTCAAAACCATCTCGGCAGCCACTGAGGTAACCGATCACAGATGCAGTAGCAAGCTAGCACCTGAGACTGAATTGTTGAACCAAAATTTTCAGTCTACATGTACACTGCTCAGTGCTGATCACGTACGTGTAAAACTCTGAAAATGTTTACAGAAACTGATCGAGCAGGGGGCAAAGACGGTGGTCGTGCCCGGGATCCCGCCATTGGGATGCCTACCTACAAACTTAGCAATGTTTCCTAGCAATGACTCGGCCGGCTACGACAAGCGCACTGGGTGCCTGAGACAGTTCAACGAGCTCGCCATGTACCACAAGTCGTTGCTGCAGGAGTCCCTCCAGAACGTCCAGGAAAAGAACCCAGACATCCGGGTCGTCTACGCGGATTTCTATGGCCCAATCATCGATATGGTTGTGTCCCCTAATAAGTTTGGTTAGTACTATATATGTGTACATACACATGGCCTATTTATCTCACCATTTTGTTAGTTCACTCAAGCTGCATTGTCAATAACAAGAGCATGTTCGTTTTAGCTTGACGGACGTTTTAGCTGCATTGCCTAGTTCACTTAAAGTTTAAACCTAGTGGAATTAAATGTTTTGATCTTTTTTGTCTAGTTTTTGTTATTATTATGAAGCCACCTCTATAAGCTCTTAAAAATAATATAAACAAAGTGGATCAATTTCGAGAGCAGCTTCAAAAACTTTTCAAAGTATAGCTTAACATTCGGCGCTCAACCAACTTATTTATTTAGCTCAGCCACTGCATCCTAACATTCAGCATAACCAGGTTTTTCATTCACCTCAGTCACTGTATCCTAACAATTGTTGCTGAAAACGAGTGTAACAAATAATGCAGGGTTTACAAGAGATGTTCTGAGATGTTGCTGCGGCGGAGGCGGGACGTACAACTTCAACATCACCGCCGGTTGTGGCATGCCCGGCGCGACGGTGTGCGATGACCCGTCTGCCTATCTGTTCTGGGACGGCCACTTGACGGAGGCAGCCTGCCGCTATATTGCCAATGGCTGGCTAAACAGCATAAACCATTGCAAACCATAGTTTGTTGGAAAAGGGGGTTTACCATCAAATGCATTGGATCGATGGAATTGACCAGTGACCACGTGTATTTAAATGTTTGTTACTTTTTTTTAAAAAAAAACAAATGTTTGTTAGTTGACTGGTCACCTATATGTGCTTCATGGATGTAATTTTTGTTTTAAAGACCGGTCTTGAAGACACCTAGCTTCCTATTGTACTCCTTGAATGAAGCGTGAAATAAACGAAGTACCTTTTTTTTTTTTAAGTAATCATACGAACTCTTTGGTTTCAAATAAGAAGAGAATTCAATGTACAAGATACAATATAACCAAGTGGTAGCTAGGTCTCAACCAAAAACATAGATTGTGATACACCCGAACACACCACATGCTACACTCAACCCCTTAACACTTGTTAGCACACCGCTTACACAAAGGGCTAATACTTAAATACCACCAATAATATCTTGCCCACCAAAAGGTTGGGAAGCACGCTCTTCTCTCCTTAAAATCCTAATAAAGTTATAAGCACAATACTACATATGTACACATAGGGTTAAAGGTAGCTCCCTCGTTAAACATTGGAAGGATTGATGCTCTTATACTCTGAATTCTCTTAAAGCCTAACCTACCTTAGGAGGCAAGTTGACGCATGTATAGCACATCCAGTCCTCGCTTTGCCCAAATGGGACAATTTGGGGGTCAACTTGCCCAGAGTGCAACAACTACCCAAAAGCTCCATAGGTCAAATAAAGGGGGTGTCGGTGGAAAGATGGGAATAGGCCCCTACCTATCCGCTAAACTTAGCGGAGGGGTTTTGCTCCCTATATTTGGGAATCCTCTGTCCCCTAAACATTTAAACATTTAATAATATTTTGTCCTCTCTCTCCAATAAGTTAAAGGGTGTGTTTGATTTAAACTAAAAATTTCCAAACTTTAAACTCAAAAACATTAAAAAAAAATTTGCTAGATCTGTAAAAAATAAACTTTGAAAAGATCGATGAGCATTAATATTTTGCAACAGGCGTGCCAAAATTTGGTGATAAACCAAATAGCGACCCAATATGTTTGAAAATAGTTGTGAGACAAGCTTAAATATTACAACCCTCTCATTGAAATAGAAAATTTAACTAGATGAATGTCAAAGCATAATTGAAATATGGATCCACTAGAAACTCATGGAGGGTCCCTAAATTTGGCTTTAGAGAACAGATTTTTAGAGAAACTATTGCACTTGCTCACTGCAACTCGCGTTAGACAAAACCACATAGCACTAACCATATCAAAGCTCTTCATGGGCAACATGGGCCTTCACACTAATAGGCTAGGGTATTAAGAAATCATTGCAAATATTTTGACATAAAATGGAGTGTTTCTAGATATGGTTTTATCCGTTTTGCTATTGCACAGTCACCTTTTTTTTTTTGGAAAAATTCGTTTCGTACCATCTTGTACCATCCTAAAAAATTAAAGTTTTGAAATATACCACTCTGTCTTATTGGTAGATGAGACCTTATTTATCTATTATAGTGAGGTAGTACGGTATATTTTAAAACTTTTGATTTTTTGATGAAATGAATTATTTCTTTTTTTGTTTTCAGTCAATATTACAGTCGTTTGATTTGTACGCGGTTATCCATTCCACCCTTCGATCGGCGCGCTACAGACAACCGGAGCGAAGGTTTCAAGGCGTTTTCGTGACTGCCAAGTGGACTGTGGACCCGCATGACCGCATCACACCAGGCCGCGGACGTCAGCGCATGTCTGAGTATGTGACTGGTCCATGCCTCTACAAAATGGAGGCCGCGGAGGTCAGCGCATGTCACGTCCCATTGAAAGTGTTAGAGAACCCCGCTACCGGGTGTAGTCCGAGGTTGTCGATTCACACGCAAGACAATCACAATCACAGATTGAACACAGATGTAGGAGGAACGACGCTTTATCGCTTAACTACCGTGTGTGTCTGATGGAAACCCTCCTCCTTATATAGAAGCACTTCAGGTTTTGGCGTGAGCCAACACGCCGCCGTGGGCGGCGGTTTCTCAACACTCCCTTGGCCTTTGCCGCGAGATGCATATGCCTCATTAAAACTCCATAAAACCCAGTGGGAAAAATTTGGAGAAAGAGTACATAGCATACGCCTTGTCGCATTTAATTGCCTCGTTAAAAACCTTATGTGAGAAACTTCTGTGAAAACTCACTAAGGGAAAAAGAGTACAATTCACCCAATTTTCAAGTCGTCTTCGTGACATTCCTTTGGGTATTTAGACTACATGTCTAAGATTTGCTTTGGAGTATGTGAAGATTCTCCCCCTGAAATCTGCACTTCTCTAAGCCTTTTCATTCCAATTCCCTTCACGCACCTTTCAAAAGTAGATGCTGGGAGAGACTTAGTGAATAAATCAGCTAAATTCTCGCATGACTTAGTGTGCAATATCTTGATCTCGTTCGTCTTATGCATTTCATGAGCATAGAAGAACTTGGGGTTAATATGCTTCGTCAGGTTGCTTTTCACATAGCCCATTTGCATTTGAGCAACACAAGCTGCATTATCTTCATAGATTATTGTGGGGGTTTACTCAATATTCAGTCCACATGACTTCTGGATGTGGTGAGCCATTCTTCGAAGCCAAGCACATTCCCGAGAGGTTTCATACAGGGCAATTATTTCCGAGTGGTTTGTAGAAGTTGACACAAGTGTCTGCTTGGACGACCTCCATGAAATGGCCGTCCCACCACAAAGGAAAACATACCCGGTTTGTGACTTGCCAGTATGCGGGTCAGACAGGTACCCTGCATCTGCATAGCCAACTAGATTCAATTCCTGATTCCTTCCATAAAACAAGTCAAGATCCTTACTTCCTTGAAGGTATCTGAAGATGTCCTTGATCCCCTTCCAATGTCTTTTGGTTGGCTCTGCACTATACCGAGCCAGCAAATTTACGGCGAACGCAATGTCTGGCCTAGTGCTGTTCGCGAGGTACATGAGCGCACCAATTGCACTTAAGTATGGGGTTTATGATCCCAGGACTTCCTCCCCCTCTTCTCTAGGCCTGTATGGGTCTTGGTCTGCTTGCAGTGACCTTCCGACCATTGGGGTTTTCGCGGGATACGCCTTTTCAAATCCAAATCTCTCTAACACCTTCTGGGTGTAGGATGATTGGTGTACCAAGATTCCACCTTGGACATGCTCGAGCTGCAGGCCCAAGCAAAATTTAGTTGTTCCCAGGTCTTTCATTTCAAACTCAGACTTTAAGTATGAGCAGGCTTCTTCTATCTCTTTCTTTGTCCCGATGATGTTCAAGTCATCCACGTAGACAGAGATTGTACAGAATCCGTTCGGGGATCTCTGTATAAATACACAGGGACAATCTTCATTGTTTGTGTAGCCCTTTTCGCAGAGAAATTCACTCGAGCGATTATACCACATTCTTCCTGATTGCTTGAGTCCATACAGTGATTTCTCAAGTTTCACACTGTATAGATTTCTATTTGCTCTATCTTGGTTCGGGACAGGGATACCTTCTGGGACTTTCATGTATATGTCCGAATCCAAGCTTCCATAAAGATATCTTGTTACAACATCCATCAATTTCATTTCCAACTTCAAGTTGACTGCCATTGAGATCAAGTACCTAAAGGTTATTCCGCCCATGACCGGGGAGTAGGTTTCTTCATAATCAACTCCAAGACGTTGAGTGAAACCTTGAGCAACCAGCCTTGCTTTGTACCTTACAATTTCATTCTTTTCATTCCTCTTCCGAACAAAGACTCATTTATGACCTACAGGGTGAATTTGGGGAGGTGTGCGGCATCTGAGCCCAAACACCTCTCTTTTGTTCAGAGAGATCAATTCAGCAGATATTGCCTTCTTCCATTCTTCCCAGTCCGGCCTTTTCTTGCATTCTGCCAGAGATGCAGGCTCAGGATCGTGGTCGATGATGGTGGCAATTTTCTTTGCAAAATATGCATCTACATTGGCTGTTGCTCTATTCATAGATTCTCCCGTTAATACATAATTTATGGCCATTTCATCATGGGGTGCTTCTTCTTGCACATCTACTTGCCTTCCTCCGCTATTTCCAATCGCGGGAGCAAGTTCCTTTAGCTTTTCTTCGCCTATGTGTGCGCACACATTTTCGCCGGCGACTTCCTTCGATGGAAGGTTCAAGTCTGATATTGCCCTTTCCTCGGGCTTCTTTCCAGTGCCAGGTCTCAACTGGCTCCCCTTCTTTCTTTGGGGCATTTTTGTGATAGGCTGTGGTAAGTCCCCTTGCCCTTCTTTCCCCGGACGTCTCCGAGTATTTCGGGTTTGAGGAGCCAGAATTCCCGTTCTTTTGTTTTTGTTTGGAGGCCTCTGAACGGGATTCAGGGTACCTTCTATTTTCTTTGGTACTTCAACCCTCTCTGGTGCATTTCGAGCGGGTACATGCGACTTGACCACGCTCTTCAGATCACAAAAATGATCAGGCAGTTCATTTGCTAGGTTTTGCAAATCAATTATCTTTTGGACTTCTTGATTTGCTTCATTAGTGCGGGGGTCATGTGCGGGGATACCAGTGGAATGCCATATGATTTCTCGACATTTTTTATCCAAAGGTTGATTTCCTCCCCCTAATGACGGGAAATTATCTTCGTCAAAAATACAGTCAGCGAACCGGGCCGTATGCAAGTCCCCGGACATAGGTTCCAAATATCGGATGATAGATGCACTTTCAAATTCGACATATATCCCATGTTTACGGAGTGGGCCCATGGCAGTCCGCTGTGGAGCCGGTATCGGTACATATACTATGCATCCAAATTTTCTAAGGTGGAAAAGTTTCGGTATGACCCCTTACACAAGTTGCATTGGTGAATGGATGTTGTAGGCTGATGGTCGGAGATTGATGAGTGCTGCTGCGTGCAGGACTGCGTGTCCCCAACAGGTGTTGGGCAAGTTACAACTCTGCAAAAGCGGCCGGGCAATGAACTTAATTCTCTTGATCAAAGCCTCTGCTAGCCCATTTTGCGTGTGGACATGAGGTACGGAGTGCTCAACTGCGATGCCTAGTGCTATGCAGTAATCATCAAATGCCTTTGAAGTAAATTCTCCGGCATTGTCCATTCTAATGGACTTCACGCGATGATCAGGGAAGGTATTCTTAATTCTAATGATCTGCGAGATCAGTTTTGCAAAGGCATGATTTCTGGTGGACAATAAGCAGACATGCGACCACTTCGAGGACGCATCAATGAGCACCATGAAGTACCTAAATGGTCCAGATAAGGGCTGAATTGGTCCGCAAATATCCCCTTGGATGCGTTCTAGGAATGCAGGGATTTCATCTCTTACTTTCATAATGGATGGCCGAGTTATTAATTTCCCGGTGGCACATGCGGGGCACACAAAATCTTCTTGATTTGGGAAATTTTTAACATTCAAGTTATGGCCTTGCGAGTTGTTTACTATATTCCTCATCATTCTAAGACCAGGGTGGCCTAGACGGCAATGACAAAGGGAAAATAATTCAGAGCTTCTAAAAGCAGTTTTCAGAGAAGTATACACTACGGGTGCATTTATTCTTGTGTAGTACAACCCAGTTTCATATGAGGAAAATTTCTCTGCTACCATCTTTTCACATCCTGCATACTTCATGATGCATAGATATTCTTTGCCATTTTCTTCAGATGTTTCTACGTGAAACCCATTGGCACGGATGTCTTTGAAGCTTAAGAGAGTTCTTGTAGATTCTGGGTACAGGAGTGCTTCTTCAATATTCAGGATAGTACCCATAGGCAGTATAATTGTGGCTCTTCCGGAGCCTATTATACACGGATTCTTGCCTGCGATGGTAGTAATGCTTCCAGTGTTCTTAGTGATTGACTGGAAGTACTTGGTCTCTCTCAAGATGGTGTTTGTCGTGCCACTATCGACAATACAGATTTCCTCCATTGGGTGCTACACGGATTCTAGTAAGATACAATACAATTCCAATCAAAATAGTGGCATAATTATTGCTTGCAAAAATAGAATACTGAAAAATAGATTGCATGTCCAACCATGAGAAAATAATAGTTTGCTCTTCTAGAGCTTACAATTCATTATTCAAATGTTCACAAATGACTACCACCATCCAAAATAAAAGAATTAGAAAGTGCTATTCATGCACTAAATTGATTCGATGAAGAGGCGCCCATACGCCTCGATGTAAATCAACAGAGGTCTTCTCCCCTTCATTAGGTGGGGTTGTGGTGTCAGGGGCATCCAAGGCGTTATCGTCATCTGCTATGGCGAAGTGTGCCTCGGCTTGCATTTTGCCCTTCTCCTTCTTCTTTGCTTGGAATGCAGCGACGACATCCTTGGGTTCCCGGCAAATCTTCGACCGGTGTCCCCAAGTGCCTAGCGAAGCATCGTCTGGTTTCATTCTCCATACGGCTTGACCGGTGGCTTCTCTTTGTCATTTGACTTCTCTTGGGCATTAGGCTTTTTCTGGGCTGTTTTCCCTCCCTTTCCACCCTTTTCGCCCCTATTCCTTTGGTTGGGCTTCTTTACTTTGTAGCTATTGGCATTGACTTACGTGCCATTGCCCTTTCTGATTCTTGAGACAAAGTTTTTGCGAAGAACTTCGATCCTGCGATTCATAACTTGCATCACATCGATCGATTCGCTATACACCTTGTATGCGCCCTGTCGATAGTCGAGCAACCTGGATAGCACTAGGGTGGAAAGTAGAGAGTTTTCTCAATCTTTTCTTAAATCGTGATCTTCTTGCCAGAGAGTGAGATTGGTACAAATCCTATGCAAAGCGGAGTTATACTCAGCCATAGTCTTATAGTCTGCAAACCTCAGGCGGCTCCAATCCTGTTGTGCTTGGGGCAGGATAGTGTACTTGAGCTTTTCAAATCGCTTCTGGAGTGCGTTCCATAGCTCAAGTGCACTCCCTCACCATATATTCATTCTTGAGTGGTGAGAGGTGGTGCCTAAGAAAATGCAAAGCCCGATCGTTTCGCTCGCTCGGCAGAGGTTGCTCGTCCTTCGAGGACCCTAGGCCGATGGCAGATCGGAGCTTCTTACTTCCGAGCACGATCTTTACATCAGATGCCCATGTGAGATAATTCTGACCATGCGGGGCCAGTTCCTGAAACTCACGGTTCACGATGCCTGTTATCTGCATGTTCATTAAATTCTTTTATTAGATTACTACGTGTAATCCGAATGATGGTCGTCAAATTTTAATTTTTCATGGATTTCAGTAAACTAAAGCAATAAATTCATGCAATCATGTCAAAATTCATAAAATAAGCATGAAAGCAGTAAAAGAGAGCTTCAAATTCAAAAACGGGATTAAAATTCAAAATCCCGAGGCCTTTTTATGCTAGGAAATGTATTTTTCACAATTCCAGCAATTTCCAGGGGGTTTTTTGTAAATTCCAGCATTACAGAAAAATTCGCTACGTAATTCTTATATTTTACGGGGCCTAAACGCAAAATTTTGATGGCCCACCAATTTTTCTCTCCGCGCGGCCCATTTTCTCTCACGGCCCATCAACATGCCCCGTGCCCTGCCTTTTTTTTTTTTTTTTCCTTCCGGTTCTTCTCCCGCGCGGCCCACTTCTTCTTGTGGCCCATGCTGGTCAGCCCATCGCGCCCCTCCTCTTTCTACAGCAGACCGGCTGTCGGGCCCCCGGTGGGGTTCGGCCCATATGGCGGTTCGGCCTGTGTGGCCTGCTGGGGAGGAAAAGTTTCTAGGGTTCCCACCATCCGAGCTTCACAGGTGGCGGCGGCGCTGGCGCATGAGTCGCTTCTGGAAGCGGGGTTCGGCCGGTGTGGGCTGCTTTTCGGCGGCTTGTGATGATGCGGTGTGGCTTCAAGCACACGGCGGTGGGGCCAAATCAACGCGCACGCGGCAGAGCCGCTTCGGTGGCGAAAATTCAACTCGCGACGTGGCGATGGAGCTCGGGCCGGCGGCGGGCTACTGGCGCGTGGCGTGGAGGCGGGGCGAGCCGCAGATATCGACAACCGCCTTCGGCGTAAGTCGGCCGGCGTGCAAGTCGTCGTGCAAGTCGTGAAACGATTGCACGCCGCAGCGTCTGACAGCGATTCGACCCGCATGGCATCGTTTCACGACGTCGCCAGCGCGCGCGGACGGTCGGGGCTTCCGCGGGACTTTGCTAGCGGCGGTGGGCCGGAGGCTCATGTCGCCGAGGCCGAGGTCGCGCGAACGGGACGGCTGCGTGCTGCGCGTGATGGCAGGGGTGCGCGAGGCTGTGGCATACATCTACTAAAAATACAGATTCAATTTTCATAGATTCGTTTTTCTTTTACCTTCGTTCTTCGTGAATCGAAGTTGGGAGTCGACGACTGTCGCGTAGGACAGATCGGCTGGTCCTGTCTAGACATGCCGGCGTGATGGCGATTCGATGCCGAGAGTACGTCGATGTCGTCGTTCGATCCCCCGGCGTCTTGCGATCCTCGAGCGTTCGTGCTGATAACGTGTTAGACAACTACGCTACCGGGTGTAGTCCGAGGTTGTCGATTCACACGCAAGACAATCACAATCACAGATTGAACACAGATGTAGGAGGGGAACGATGCTTTATTGCTTTCTCGTGTGTATACAATGGGGAAACCCCTCCTCCTTATATAAAGCACTTCTAGGGTTTCGGCATGGGCCAATACCGGGCCTTCGTGGGCCGGCCGGTTTCTCAACAGAAAGCTCCGACTCTACTTCGGCATTGATGGCTATTTTTAAAACGAAAATCTTCTTAGTGTAATTTCCTTTATAGATATGCTAATTCATAGCTGTTTGAAAATTCATGAAAACCTACTAGACAAAAATTGCGCACAAGTAACTTTAAAATTGTAGTACCAGCTAATTTGCAATTTGAGTACACTTATACCACAATTATTAGTTCTATTTATATTTATATTTATTTTTTTCTAATGCACTTACTAAATTATTTCTTTTTGTATATTGTAGTGGTTCATCAAAGTCAAACTTGTCTAAGCTATAACTGTTCTTTTTCTATTTTTTTGTATTTTCTAGGGGGTTCACCAAATTTAAATGTTTTACATAGGTATATTTTTTCTATATTTTGTTTTCCAAGCTAGTTTTGTTAATGCACAGGCACATAATTTTTTTTTGTTTCATTCACCAAAATTGCACGCTACCGGTCTAAAATTGCGGTCCTAACTAATGTGTAATTTTAATATAATTATATTGTAACTTTTATTATTTTTATCTATGGTTCATTGAATGTAATTTTGTTTTTATCTCTACTAAAATAATTTTATATATGTTTTTGTATTTTGTAGGGGTTTACTAATTTTTATGTGTGAGTAATGTTTTTTGTATTTTGTAGATATTCACCAAAGTTAAACACTGTCTAGGCCACCTGATTCTGCTTTTGATTTTAATCACCTGAAATTACACCCTAGTAAGCCTAAAATTGCAATCCTTACTAATTTGTAACTATAGTACACTTAAATTGCAACTTGTAGATCGTTTATTTTTAAATTAGGCTTTTGCTAACAGTCAGTCGACTGTAGTCAATCCTGTCTTGATCACTGGCTTTGTACACGGGGCTACAGCATAAGAGTACTACATGTCTCAAAGGTACCGAACTTGTTCGCATCGCATCAGCTGCTGCAGACGCACTGCTAGTTAGCTAGCGCATATTGCCTGCTGGTACACGTATATGTTTTGTGGTCGTGCATGCATGGAAGACGAAATTACTATCGGTGAATGGATTAAAATTTTATAGTAAAAAAACAAGGTACACGAGAGGTTACTTATAAACTGAAGGTACGTGCTAAAATAAGACATAAACTTTTTTACAGTTAATTATGCGCTTTTACACATCCAATTATACGTAAATTTAATTATTTATTAGTGTAAAACACGTCGACTGAGATTTTACCTATTTTCAGGCGACTGATATGGAGACACTCCCTTTAAATTATTAGAGTTCATATAGGTCTCACAAATTTTTTTTCTTATTTTTTAATTGTTTCAAATTTAAAGTTTTGATCATATAGGCTATAATTCAGCATTTATTAGACCGTGCCATAGCCCAATTCTGCTTCTCGAAGGTAAAAACTATGTGCATTGCTAGCGGGTGTTTACTAATGTCACATCCAGCCTCTCCTTCTCAACATGTTCTGACATTGCTACAGAGACCATGGATGGTATTGCAAGCGTTAGACCGTTCATTAGTATGTTGCCGATGATGACTTGCATAGATGGAAATCGATTGAAACTAAACAAATTTACAATCGACCGTGTATTAGACAGTCCCTGGTTTTATTTGTTGAGTTCACACAGATTGCATGTGCCCATTCAGCTACAACATTGCATACTGGTTACTAAGATCCTATTGTTAATGGTATATCCAAAACCAGCAAATGTATTGTACAACATATTACAGTTGAGTCTCATTACGCACGCTGCTTAATTCATTGACTTTACGGAAATAAAGACATCAACAATATTGCAGACAACGACAGACTTTTCTTGCCCTGAAGCTACGCTGACGTATAGAATTCTCTGTGGGCGTTGACGTAATGCAAACAAACCACGGATAAATAGTCAGATCCCAGGATTGCAAACGAACGCCAGTAGAAGCCTCTTCTATCATTTTGCAGGATCAGATAACCTGTTTTCTTCTTGATCAGAAGCTACAATGAAGCGCACAATTCTGTCCTTGCAAATATTTCTGCTGCTTTCCGGCTTCTCCGATTTGATCAAGATCACCCGTTACACCTCGCAGTTTAGCTTCGGCAACTCCTACACTGACACCGGCAACATCGATCGTCATTGTCTCCGGCCCGGCGACATCCGAGCTATGGGTCACCAAACCGTCATACGGGATGACGTTCTTTGAACATGTGAGATCATGTGGAGATTCTCATGTTGTGATGAGTATATATGACTTGATTTGGTTGAAGGGTTTGTATTTGAAAGTTGATTTGAGCCGGTTTGGTTATTTGTGGTAGCATGTAGTGTTTCATATGTTTGGAGGTCTTTCTGATCGAGCTCAAATGGAAAAAAGGTGTACATGAAAGTTGTAGAGAATTTCAAGACGAAGGTTTTTCGTTTCGGCCGGAAAGTCATTTGATACATTGATTAATTGATATAATTTTCTCAAACTGTTGTGTATTTGTGGTGCGGTTTTGGCTAGTTATGGTTGGTGTTTATTTCGGGTTAATTAAGTCTAGTGCATAATTATGGATGATAATATGTTGACTTGCAGGGAGGTAAGTGAGATTTTTGTGGAGATTGTGTTGGTCCATTTGAGTGCAAGTTTAGAGGCAACCATGGTCGTATGGCGGATACCGGGGCTAGGTTGGGAGAACCGAGGTCTAGAACGGTCGAGGATGCCGGCGGGATGGTTGGGCTCAAATCGGGCTCACATGTGGACATCATGAAGATGGACTTGAGGCAGCTCAAGGTTTCCAGTTCGGGTTGGAGGCACAAAGGCATGGAAATGGAGCGATCAAGTCAAGGGATAAAGACCCGTTGCATCGATTTGACCGGGTTTTTGTCTAAAGCCCATGTATGGCCTATGTGGCCCATGTAAAGACCATGTTTGTGGCTGGTTAAAGAGTGAGTGGGGTGAGAGAATCTTAACCCTTGATAGGATAGTTTAGGTTTTAAGCAACTTATCAAGGGTGGAGATTCACTCGGTAGGCCTATATAAGAAGGGGTGGACGGATGCCTCCCCCAAGTCTTGGTTAGGGTTTTATATGGTTGTATCCTGCTCATTGAGAGCTTTGCCCACCTAGGTGTGGTTGTAAGAAAACCCACCAAGCAATAGAGATTAAGTTCCTCAAAGTTCTTTCTTTGTTCTATGGTTTATATCTAGTTCTTCTTGGTTGTTTTGTTTGCACCATGTTTTCTTGCTTTTTCTCCTTCTACTTGTTGAAAACTTATTGATCAAGTAGGTGTTGTGATTGCTCATATCATCTATATTATTTTGCAACTCACCAAGAACACCTAGATCAAGATTTGCTCTCTTTTGCTCGTTTTGGCAGATTTGGTTTCTCTGTGCAGCAGTTCTTGTTTATTATGTAGAAAATTCTTCCGAAATGATGTTAGGGTGATTCTTGTGCCAAACATTGCGTGACTTCCATGTCTACTATCCCCTTCAAGTCATATTTGAAAAAGAAGCACCAAACGGGAGAAACAATGCTTTTATTGAGCTCCATATGTTCTGTCCAGATTTCCTAAGCTACTGAGATTATTATTTTTACCATATTTTTACTACTCTTGATCTTAATGTGGCCTTTAGTGTGTAGTTGCTTGACTTTCTTTGCTTTCCAAAGAAAAAATAGAAAAATTTTGGTTGTCATAAAATGGGAGAAACCACCTCTTGAGCAAGATGCTTCTCTGCTAAAATCTGCTTTTGCTTTCCAGAAAATAGTTGAGCTTGTTTGAATTTTTTCTCTTTATCTAAAGTAGCTTTTAACTTGATTCTTTTTTTGTGTTCTCAACAACCAGGAGCACCCTAGGAAAAACCCCCATGATCATATGATCCATGAATTTTTATTCGTGCAATTTTTACGAGGGATATGTGCTGCTGTCTGAAAAAATAAATATGGGTGATCTCATTTGTTGTGAGCCCGTTTGCTTATGTTCATTCTTCTCTTGATCTTTGAGACCTTTATATTCTTTGTATTGGTGACCTAAATCTTTGGTTGTTGTTTCGTTCTTCTTGCCATGACAAGTGGCATAGCCCTTATAGTCATTTTGAACTATTAAATTCCATAAGCAAGTTATAGAACAAGTTCTTGCCTCTTGACTGGTCTTGTCGACTTGTGTTTTATTTCAATCTTGAGGGCTCTTGGGTGAGAGGATGCATTAAAAAATTAGAGAAAATTACTGTGGACCGATGTGTTGTGCCGCCCGCTCTTCTTGCAACAATAGGCGCGGACATAAATGAAGATGTCGGCCAATGTGTACGTTGCCACATGCACCTCTTTTGCTCAAAATCATTGTTCGAGTTTGGATGATGGTAGTGCAGTTTAAAAAGCTTGAAAAATCCCGCAGGCACGCTCCAAGGTACTAGCACAAGCTCCCATACTTTATGGGGGTACTTACAGTGGGGCCAGGTCGCTGACATTAGAGGCGGCAAGGCGAAGGCAGAGTGAGTCTCTAGCGAGCCAAGGCAGCGGCCAGGGGTGGAGGAGACAGTGGCGAAAGGAGAGGAAGACAAGGGGGAGCAGGAGAAGGAAGGGGGCAAGGTAGGATGTTGTGGTGCTTCATCTTTGACGGTGTGGCCACCGGAGGCGGCAAGATCTGACGGCCTTGGAGGTAAGAACTAGAGTGAGTCGAGGAGGAGAGGAGGCTCTAGGGGCCATGCTCCGGACTAGCAGCGGATCTAGTGATCAGGCAACGAGGAGAGAGAAGGAGAGAAGTGGAGGGGCATGGCTAGCTAGCATGGGACGCGCCCCTCTTTCCCTTGTTTGCTCTCTGCCCTCTGCTGCTCACATGGGGAAGAAAGATGGGAGGAAAAAGAATAGAGATTGCCACAGGGAAGCCACTTGCAGCAGCATGCACCCACACAATGCGGACATGGAAGGTCACCCAATATTGTACATGTAGACGTCACATAGTAAAAACCATCTAAAACTATTTTGTTTACTATACAAGGGACTGCTTTAGCTCGGTTTTGATATTTGAGGGACGGAGTTAGCCCGGTTCTAGAGTTTAGAGACAAAAATGAGTCAGGAACGTAGTTCAAGAACTAAATCGGTAGTTTTTTTTTTTTTAAAAAAAAGTCTTTCTATATGCTTGGGCTATGGTCAGCCCAATACGAAGCCCGTAACCGTGCGGTCCTCCAAACCTAGTGCAATGCGCCCAGTGCAATGCGCTGCCTTACTGTTCTTTACAGTTTGCTTATTTGTTTATCTTTGGTTTCGAAAACGCGAGTGTTTTGGTATTTTCACCCTGTTATTTATCTCAAAAAAATGTCTCGAAAATCTAAAATAAATCAAACAAAGTAGATCGAAATTTCCAAACTTCTTTGAAAAGCGCTCGTACGTCTATTTATTAGCAAATAAGACAATTAGCAAATTACCCGCTCTAAAGATCAGCACCAAATTGTTTTTCATTATGCATGTAACTTCATTGTGTAATACGGTATATTCCAACTGTTTGTCATCATGCACATCGCTTTGACTTTGTGAATATACTAGCAAGGATTGCGCACCCATGATCACCCATGGTGCGCCATCCCAATAACTTTGCACCGTCATGATCACATTTGCATTATGAGATTTAAACAAACCGTAGCGGTTTAGGACCAAGCATTCCAATTGTCTATCGAAAGACAAAAAGGCCCAACATAAACATTTCACCATTTATTTCACTGACATGGAGATAAACTTGGACACCTGCAACATTGAGTCCGCTAATGTGCAAGCACACATAATCCGACCCAATGCTTAGAGCATCTGTAGCAGACCCTCTATAACACTGTAGTGCTGACTTTTTAGGGATAGAGTAGCTGATGCATGGAAGGAATCTTTTAGAGTGTAGTGTAAAATGTAAAGGAATTTTAGAGGAAAAGATAGAGGGGACGCTAATAGTGATTTGGAGAAGAAAATTTAGAGGAGCTGATGTGGATGCTTTTAGCGTTACTTGCTAATGATACTCGATACTACCTAATACTTGATGATCCACGATACTTAATGATACATAATACTTAATGATATCTGGTGCTCGTGATACCCCTATCAAATATATTGAAATTTGCTATGCTATTTTTTTTCTAAAAAAAATTGCATGGCTCACCTTCCACGCAAATCAGTGTCACGTGGAGAAGGAAATGCACTTGGTTTTTTTTGTCACCTAGCGGGTCCATTGCGTGGGATCTGACAGAACAGTGTTCCCTGGCAGTATCCAAAAATATATTTCCAAAGCTGCATGTTCCAAGGATGCGATACCGTTTGGCTGGCGTGAAGGACAAGGGCGTTTTGTTTATATTATATATCTTCGTAATCTTTACACTGCAGCGCTCGATCAGGTTGATATGCACGATTATATTAAAATAGGATCTCATGATGCTTCGATCTCGTATGTTTGTAAGCTCTCCTATGTAAAAGCCATGGGTAATAGCAAAGAACACAGAAGCCAAAGTGAGTCACTGGATGTTGTCAGGTACGCCGGATATGTTCAAATACCTTGGTATGTCAAGTGTAAACATAGTGCGTAGTTGTATCTATTTGTTACTCTCTTTTTTTATGCCAAATGGAACTTGTCCCACTTTCATTACTCAGGGAACACGGAAGACAACCAATGATTCATTCAGAGTATCACAGCTAATACGGAAGTATATATACATCAACGCAACTGAACACCCAAAGCCAGACAGATCCAAAAGCTGACTAACAGAAACACTACAAGGACATCCGACGGACCAAACAACATCAGCTAGGAAGTAACTTGAGACTGCCACTGTCGCAAGGACCACCAGGCACGCTCTTCTCCAAAATGTTAGCAACACAGCTTAACACCTTCTCAGAACCATCCTTCACCAGACTCAGAACATCATCTCCATAAAGCCCTGCTCAGTAAATCATAAGTGAGACAGCCATAAATATAATAGCCATAGGGGAGCCTAGCTCCTTTGAATCAAAGCAAACTTTATTTCTCCATTTCCAAATAGACCAAACAACAGCCGACACACACAACATGCGAAGATTCCTAAAATCTGGTCGATCACTTGGCACCAAGGCAAAATCTGACCAAAACTCAAAGACCTAACTCTACAATTGAACGCTTTACCACTAATCCCCAAATTACTTTACTCACACTACAATTGAGAAACAAATAATTAACCGTTTCAATTTCATCAAAAAAGCACATCTGCACCGTAAGAACAGGCCATGTCCTCCTCTCCCTCTCTTTTTTGAGATTTGGCATCTCCTCCTCTCAATCATATGGATAGCCTCATCCTCCTCCTGCGTTTCCAGATCTCCTTCCATTGGGAAACTTTCTTCTTCAGACGCAACGATGGCGCCCAAGCTTATCTTCTTGTAAATCTTTCTGGTACTACCCAGCCTCTCCTACTCGATGAAGAAGGATTACGCCAGGATTTTCAGCTTCGGCGACTCCTACACCGACACCGGCATCATCCTCATCCTCTCCAGCCCGGTGACGCCGGAGCTGCTGCTGGCCAACCCGCCGTACGGGATGACCTTCTTTGGGCATTCCACTGGCCGTTCCTCTGATGGAAGACTGATCATAGATTTCATCGGTAAGTTCAATCTCCATCGCGGATTTGACTTAATTCCATTCTATTTGCGGTAACTCTACTCCATTTGGCTACCCGTGTAGCCGAAGCACTGGGGCTCCCTTTGCTTCCGCCGTCGTTGGCCAAGAACCAGAGCTTCGAGCGAGGCGCCAACTTTGCGGCGGCCGGCGCCACGGCAATGCCCCGTGCGTTCTTCGCGCTCCACAACCTCACGCTGCTCACTCCGTTCAACATCTCCCTCGGCGAGCAGCTCGGGTGGTTCGACGCCATGAAGCCCTCGCTCTGCGGCACCCCCCAAGCGTGCACGGATTACTTCTCGGATGCGCTGTTTGTCGTCGGGGAGTTCGGATGGAACGACTATGCGCTCGTGCTGCTCGCCGGCAGAGGCGTGGACGAGGCGAAATCTCACGTGCCACAGGTCGTGGGGATGATCTGCGTAGCCACAGAGGTATACGTACATCAAGAACTTGACTTCGCTCGAATGGTTTGCAATTTGGAACAGAACGTGTGCAGGGTGTGCACAAGCACGAGAATTCATGTTCGAACAACGAATTGCTCGTTCCGTGCAGAAGCTCATCGGCGAAGGCGCAATGGCGGTCGTCGTGCCGGGAATCTTGCCGATGGGATGCGTGTCCGCAAACCTAGAGTTATTCGGGAGCCCAAACGAGGCAGACTACGAGGCGGACACCGGCTGCCTGAAGAACCTGAAGTCGCTGTCCCAGGAGCACAACCAGCAGCTTCGTCAGGCACTGATGCAGATCAGCGGCAGGCATCCCAGTGTAAGAATCATCTACGCTGACTTCTACGAGCCCATCATCGAGTTCGCGCTCTCGCCAGACCGGTTTTTTTTTTTTCATAAGGGTGCTACGACCCAATTTCATTGCAACGAATCACAGCGAAATTACAACGTAATCATCCAAAAAAAACAAACAGCACAGGCAACCAAAAACAAAAGAGTTCTGTCACCACAAGCGAAAAGCCAACAGAATCAACCAGCAACAACCACCTGAAAGCTAGCCCGACTACTAATCAGCAACCCTCCACTTCAAATAAATATAGAAATCGAAGCTCATCAGCCTACAACCGACCGCCTGGGCCCAGCAAGAGATTGAACTTCTTCTGATTCAGACCAGCCATCAACTTAACCATTTGATTCACCCCTTCCTTTAGGATATGCTGATCATCCTCATCATAAAGACCTGCCCAGTATTTAACAAACGAACATGCATTGTGTAATATAGTCAGAGAAGATGGCAATATCCAGTTTTCAAAACAACAACGATTTCTAGTCAGCCATATTGCCCAACAAACGGCAAAAATACAAACTCGGCCCGGTGCCCTACGACGGCCCTGACTTCTCAAACCAACTAATAGCGAATGCAAAAAGTAGGTCTCAAATTAGATTTGAATTTCCATGAAATCAGACTCCAGATCACTCTAGTAACATGACAAGTAAAAAACAAATGGTCACAGTCCTCTAATTGATTGCAGAAACCACAAATCGGATTACCCCCCAATTCTTTCTTTTCATGACATCTCTAGTTAAAATTGCTTTCAATTCTACAAGCCAACCAAACATCTTAATTTTCAACGGCATTTTATATTTCCAAATCTTGCCAAAAGTGCTAGAAACAGGATGAGTAAAATTAACTAACATCTTATACATGTTGGCCACAGTAAATATGCCATTATTGCCCTTAGGCCAACACACATAATCTGAACCATTTGAAAATTCAAAAGACAAACATTTTTCAACACAGTTTTCCCACAACAACTGTTCCGAAACCGAAAACCATCTTCTGAAAGTCAGTTGCCAATTGGCCCTTCTGGCATCCCCCACAGAGATATATTGGTCTTCACAAATGTGGAACAAATCTGGATAAACAGTTTTTAACGGAGCATTAACCAGCCAAGGATCCCCCCAAAAATCTATTTGGAACCCCCCATGAACTTGAATTTTCCTGCCCCTAAGGTAGTGCGCTCTAACATATAAAATATTTTTCCAAATGGGAGAATCCGAGCAAGACGATCTAATATGGGTAATAGGTCTATCTCGCACATATTTTTCCGAACAAAATAATGCCATAAACCTTCTTTCTTCTCAATCAACCACCACCATTTAGCAATCAAGCTAATATTCATTTTCCTTAATCTCCTAACATTTAATCCCCCTCTCTTTTTGGGACTACACACTCTATCCCATTTAACTAGGTAATAACGCTTTTTCTCAGTTCCTCCTTGCCATAAAAATCTTCTTCTAATCGAATCTAACTTTTTGATCACACCCAGAGGTAAAAGGAACATGGACATAACATAAATAGGAAAACTAGACAAACAGGCTTGTAATAAAATCAGTTTCCCGCCCAAAGAAGTATTTGAACTTTTCCAACCCGCTAATCTCTTCTCAAACTTTTGAATAAGGAAGTCCCAATCCCTAACACTAATTTTCTTAGTATTAATAGGAACGCCTAAATACTTAATAGGAAAATGTCCAACCTTACAAGTAAAGATTTCAGCATATTTTAAAGCTGTGTCTTCATCACAGTTAATACCCACCACCTCACTTTTTAGAAAATTAATCTTCAACTTGGGACAATTGTTCATATAAAGAAAGAATTAATTTCATATGAATAGCATAATTCAAGTCTTCCTTCAGGCAAATAATAGTATCGTCTGCATACTGAAGATTCACCAAACCTGACTCAAAAATGTTTTACACAAATTTATTACCGAATTGTGTTGTTGAGCAAGTTGGATCATCCTACTCAAACAATCAGCCACTATATTGAAAAGAAAGGGAGACAAAGGGTCTCCTTGCCTAACCCCCTTGTGACTAGTGAAATAAGAACCAATTTTCCCATTCACTTCCACACATAGAGTGCCATTTCTGACCACTTTTTTAATCCATTCACAGAAGATCGGATGAAAACCTCGTAACGACAAACAATCAAATAAGCAAGACCAACTGATTTTATCATATGCTTTCTCGAAATCTAATTTGACAATCACCCCTTTCCCTTTTTTTCTAGTATCATGTATCAACTCTTGTAAAAGTAACACACCCTCCATAATGTTTCTTTCCTTCATAAATCCACTCTGATTTTTAGAGATAATCCGACCCAAAATAGCTTCTAACCTTATAGTAAGAACTTTCGTGAACAGTTTAAAAATGGTGTTCAGAAGACAAATAGGTCTGAGCAAAGAAATCTTATCTGCTCCAGCAACCTTAAGAATCAAAATTATTTTCCCATAGTTGAATCTATCCAGATTAACCAAATTCAAATGAAAATCTTGAAAGATCCTCAGAATGTCATGCTTAACAATATGCCAACATTTCTGATAGAATTCCACTGGAATCCCATCAGGGCCTGGAGCTTTGTTACCCCCATCTTGAATAAAGCCAATCTGATTTCATCCTCGAAAAGGGGCAATCAGACTTTCATTCTCTTCTCTAGAAACCAAATCTTCTCCAAACCAAAAATCATTCCTTAATGAAAAACCACTCACGGGCGACTCCCCAAATAAATTTTTGTAATATTTAGTGGCATAGTCTAACAGGTTATCCTCCCCCTCAATAATATTGTCGCCCTCTACAAAAGTGGTAATAGTTTTTTTTCGCTTTTTGCCATTGGCAATTTTATGAAAATAGCTAGTATTACTATCCCCTTTTAACAGCCAGCGGGCTTGAGCTCTCGCATTCCATTTAACTTCCTCCTCTTCATAAATTTGCTTTAATTCACTCAAATAGTCCACTTTTTTCACAATCTGCTCTGGACTAAACATATTGTCTTCTTCCAGTCGCTCAAATAAAGCTACCTGATCTTGCATAAATTTCTTTCTTTTCATTTGGTGACCAAAGGCATTTGCCCCCCAGCCCTTTAGAAGATTTTTCAGCTTTTTGATTTTATAATGAAAATTCGATATACTATCACAACTCACATATCTAGATCCCCAAACTTTATCCACCAAGTCTATAAAATCATCCTTATCCAGCCAAGTCATATCAAATCAAAAAATATTGCTTTTAGAATTAATGAATCTCCCCACCGTAACTAACAAAGGACAATGGTCTGACATGCAACGATTTAACTTTTGAACAATAACCGAAGAAAAGAGATCTTCCCAACTCGAGTTCATAAACACCCTATCAAGTTTTTCAAGGATAGGAACATAATGTAAATTCGATCAAGTGTATTTACCTCCAAGCATAGAAATTTCTCTAAGACTATGCACATTTATAATGGAATTAAACAAAGCACTCATTCTAGAACTCCTACATACTTTATTCTTATCAGAAAGAAATCTAAGAAGGTTAAAATCACCCCCAATAAGATACGGACAACTAATATCAGAACAAAAGGCAGATAGTTCACTGAGGAAGGCCTCTTTCAAGTTACAATGAGAAGCACCGTAAACCACCAACAGCTCCCATTTTACCTTAAGAGTAATATCCCACAAACTCAACTGCAAAATAAACTGCCCCTTTCTAATACTCAATACATCAAGGTAAGTCTGATTAATACCACATAAAATCCCACAGATCTACCTATAGACTCCACCAATACCAATTGAAGCTCCTCACGAGTCTATTTTTCTAAGAAACTCATCAGAAAATTTACTCTTTTTTGTTTCCAACAAACCAATAAAATACAATTTGTATTTAAAAATAAAGTCTCTGATAACACCTTGCATACCCTTTTTGTGAATACCCCTACAATTCCAAAAAAATACCATTTAGACTATTCATATAAACAAGTTTTTTTCTTTTT
The DNA here is from genome assembly GCA_036346145.1 of Olyra latifolia. Classification (NCBI taxonomy): domain Eukaryota; kingdom Viridiplantae; phylum Streptophyta; class Magnoliopsida; order Poales; family Poaceae; genus Olyra; species Olyra latifolia. Next base: position 16,023,872 of record CM070530.1, read on the forward strand.
TCTCAAGAGAATAGGACTTCTTCTTTTACCCTCACTTTTGTTTTTATTTTGCTCCCACTTCCTACCTTTACTTCTACAATCTTTTTTATCCAAAATACTTATAACCTCATCTTCATCTACCCAATCACTAATCTTAACAGTCAACGAATCCTTATTCACAAGCTCCCCTTTCTTAGGAATATTAACCACATTCTTATTTCTACCAGTTGATCTAAATGATTTAGGCAGTTTTTACTAAAGAGTTCTTTGTCTAGCCATTTCCAATTCCTTCAAAACATCAATTCTCTCCAAAAGCAGAATCATCACACAAAATTCCCACAGAATTAGCAAAATTACAGATTACATCGAGAATCTAGGGCGCAAAGGAATTAATAGATTTAGGCGTACCTTCTAGATTTCTCTTCTTGGCTATAGCATCCACTTTGGTCATAATATGACAATGATCACCCTTTAATCTGTCACTCCTTCTAATCGAAATATTACATTTCCTTTCTCTTGTTGATGACAATGAGAATGCTTCACAGGTTCCACAATGTCTCGAAAGATCGACCCTCCTTGGAATCCCAAATCGAAATTATCGACTCTCATTCACATATTCTGCTCCATGTCGGTAACAACCTCGGGATTCCTAATCTGCAGAGGCAAAACATCCAATATTTCTTGAGAATCCATGTCGAGGAGCCTCCTCAGAGGTCAATATCTCTTAGGACTCTCAACCAAATTAGTGAATCTTGAGATCTGTGAAGCTTGAGTTCTCCTCGAAGACTTCCAACAAGTCGATCCTCTAGAGAATCGGTCTTAGACCACAAAAATGAGATTGACTAGCGAGTCCCAAACCAAGCGAGAATAGAATTAAAGATAACGCACTAGCAAAACGAGGATGAATTTTCACCGAAAAATCCCTGAAAGCCCAAACTTGGGTCTGATTGTCACCTAAAAGTGAAGCACCCCCCATATCCAACTTCCCTTCACTTTCCACATCTATACCCAACTGAGCTGCTAAAGATTTAAAGCCCAAATTATCTTCCTCCATCTCCTCATCCACCTTTTCTAATGTTGTGGGTGTCACCCACGAACAGAAAACAGGGCTGCCCCCGATGCACGATCTCGCGCACCTAAGACAGCTCGATGAGACTTTCGTGCTCTCTCTGGTAACGCTCGTGGATGGAAGAAGCACTACACTTGGGCTCGAAGAATCTGTCTATTATCCGCGTCGTCCTCCCCTTAAATAGGGGCGGGATTGTACAACGCCATGCAATGGCGGTCTCTTTCTTCTGAGACCCGACCAAGGACCCGGGTCATTTCCTCGCTATTTTACACGCTTTGCCCCCCACCGCCTCACGCAGGGGCATCGGGTCATCCATAACACATTAGCCATACTCTTTACGGCTTTGCCCTCTAAAAGACCACCACTACGGGTCATATAGGAATTACACCTGGCGGCGATTCTGAGCCGGGTGTGCCCACCGACATTCATTGGTACCACGACAAAGCGTCAGACTTGTCGGCGCGTCTGCTTGCCCGCTGCTGCTGCGGCGGTGGCGTTCGCTCGCCACCCTTCGATTCCGTCCCTCTTCCTTGGGTTCGCCGGACGTTAGCTCTCGCGCGGCTTCCCGGCTTGGGCTTGCTCCTCGTTCTGCTCCGCTGCTCGCTTAGCCCACAGCGTGCTCAGCTCTGCGCGTCCTTATTGCCCGTCGTGTTATCCACAGCCGCTTCGCGCCTTCGCCGCTCCATCTTCAGCTTGGCCTCAGACGCAGGCCGCTCGCCGTTCACGGCCTCGCGCTCTCTCCTTAGCATGTCTCGGCCGCCCTAAAAAACAGAGAAGAGGGGGAGTGCAGCGAAGACGGACCCTTCCTCCGCCTCCCAAGTCCAGGGGTACCTATCTCGGCCTACAACAGAGCCCTCATGGTTGAGGGCTTGCCGCCATGCCCTTGGCCATGCCATAGATAGGCTCGAGTCTGATACTCTCGGGCATGTGGGCGAGTCTCCTTTAATGGGCGCTGACGGTTGCGCTTCCCTAGGCCTCGGGCGCGCTTCGCCCGGCAGCATCGCCCATTGGCCCGTCGCTGAGTCACGTCGCCCGGTCCTTTCGCATGTCAGCAGTTACTCATTGCGACTCTTAGGGTTCCGTGCCGTTGCCAATCTGCCCATTAAACCGCAACGCGCACGCCTCCCCCTTTTGCGGGATTGGCGCCAGGTGTAAACATCGAGGGCTAAGGCCAAGCGCGCCTTTCCCTTATAACCTCGGGATCCTGGGGGTGATGGGTACCGTTTCTCTTGTCTTTCGTCCCCGGCCCCTTCTTTTCGTCTTCCTCCATCCCGCCGCGCCCGTGTCCGGCTCGCTACTCTCCTCTCACCGATGGCTCCCCGCCGTGCGCCGCAAGTGAAGCCGGTCCTGAGTGAGGAGGATGCTGCCGCGTTGTCCCCGGCGTTGGGGCGCTCATCCCTGGGGCCAGACGATCTGGATGCCCTGTCGGCGGAGTTTGGCATTCACCGCTCCTCCATGCGAGCCCCAGGTCGGGAGGAGACGCCCCGCCCTCGAGCCGACGAGGCGGTGGTGTTCGCTGCTTTCTTGGAGGCGGGGCTCGGATTTCCCCGCATGCATTGGTGGTGGAAGTCTTTGCGATTCTTTAAGGCGAGCTCTCACGGTGATGCCCAACGCCATCGTCGCATGGCGGTGTTGGATTGGGCTTTCGTCCGCTCTGTCGTCTTGGCCGGGCGTGTTTTCTCTCATCGAGGGCGCTTTTCGCCGCCCAAACAACAAAAAGGCGGCGACGGGGTCGGCGATCTGGTTGGATCATCGAACTTCCAAGCAAGCGCCCTCGGTGAAGAGATCCCGTCGCCACCGCCAAGAAATGGGAAGCCATTTGGATCGGCGTTGGTATTATCAAGCTCTCGACGGCCTGGACTTGCCTCTCCGCACTACCATGGGCCCTGTGCGAGCGATCCGATCGCCCAACCTGGAGGCGACAGCGGAGGAGGCTGGGCTCCTTGTGTACCTGAAAGCCCTCCGTTATCAGAGCACCATGCGCGACCTGGCGGAGGAGTTTTGCCTCTGCCGCTTCGAGCCCCTGGCGAGGAATCCCACCGTCACCTTGGAGTGGCCCGCAGATGGCACGCTGATCGTTCACCGGCCCCAAGGGACTCGTAATCTCGAGGCGTGGCGGGAGAGTCTTGTGTGATCTTCTGGCCCTGCTGTCTCATGAGTCTGGGCGCCATAGAGGCGGCAGGCGGGCGCAATCCCCGCGTCGCTCAATGGGGGCTTCGTCCGGCTCCTCCGCCTCGGGGCACTGGGGGCTCCCCTCGGCCGAAGAAGTGGGCCCGGGTGATCTCCGCCCGCCCGCTGCAGGCTGTGCCTCCTTTAGACGAGAGCGGCGGCGCGAGCGAAGACGACGATAACTTTGACACCGACGGGGAGAAGGAAGAAGAGGAGGCGGAGGGAGATGAGCGGGGCTCCTCCGTCTCCACCGCGGCGATGTCCTCGCCCGACGCGTCTGGCGGCCCTTCCCACGGGGCGGGCCGTCCGGGCAGCCTTCCCGGCTCTCCTTCTTGAACATCCCGGGGTGGAGTTCGTGGACCTCGGCGATGATCGGAGGCGAGTAGCCCGCCGGAGGTGGTGTCGTCCTCTCCGGAACACGCCGTCTCCTAGGAGGCGGGGCGAGATCCTCGGGCGTCGTCGGCTCGCGGCTCGAGGGCGCGTGACATCTATCTGCGAGCACCGCTCTCCCGATACCCTCTGGCGTAGAAGGTCGACCCCGAAACTTTTTTCCCATGAGCTCCTTGGGTGGCATCGATCTTCTGGGCTTGATCGAGGCGCACCTGTGGAGGCGTGGAGATGACGGACGCCTTGGCGGCCGCCGGACCTCTGCCCATGGTCGGACTGCTGGCCTCCCGCCTTGCCGAGGTGGGCGGTCTGGCCCTCAGACCCGTCGCCGGCGGCGCTCCTCCCGGCCGGGACTTTGGCGAAGGGTCTCTTCCTCCGGGCATGGGTTCTCGGGGAACCTGGCGGAGGCTCTGCCGGCTCCTCCATGCTTCCCGCCCGGCGTGTTCGGGTTCTTCGGCCCTGCCTCAGGGCTTCGGCATAATCCGAGGCGATTCGGGGCCTACTTCGGGACTCGACACCTCGGGGCTCTCCCCCCTGGACTTCCATAACCGAGCTACGGCGGCCCCGGCGCTGAGGAAGATGCATGGGGCCTTCCATTCTGAAACGGAGTCTCGGCGCCTCTTCGGTGGTATCCGCGACCTTGCTTGGGTGACGCCGCCACCGACTTCTTCATGAAGGTTCCCCGTCCTGTCGCCTCCTCGCGTGCCCTCCAGGGGCCTTACTCGGTACGCCGCTTATGCCGCTTTCCCCGCGGGGTGCTTCGTGGGCTGCGAAGGTGTCCAGGCGGGTTCAGGCGAACACCCGCGGCTACCTCCAGGTGAATCGGGAGCTCGACGAGGCCCGGAAGCGCGCGGAGGAGTCGGACGTGGAGAGGGCTCGCTTGGAGGGGGCCCTGCGATCTTCCACTGAGACTCTGGCGAAGGTCCAGGAAGAGCTGAGTCAGAGCCAGGATCCGCCGCCGGAGCAGCTGAGCTGGAGGACCTCATTTCTTCCATGAAGGCCGGCCTCCTTGCCTTGGGAGCGAGCTCGGCAGTGGCGAGCGGAACAAGGAGAAGAAGGAGGGCCGCATCGAGGAGTTGAAGGATCTCCTGAAGGTGGCGGAACTCGCAAAAGACATGCTCAAGAAGGCCGCGGAGGAGCATCCCCGCCAGCTCGCTGCCGCTAAGGGTGAGGCTCAAATGAGCCTTGTGAATGTGCGTCGGGCGGAGGAGCGTTGCGAGACCGCCCAGAAGTTGCTCGAGATCCTGACATTTGGGATTCAGGGGGCGACCAACGCCTTCCTCCAGCAACTCCCTCGCCTTGGGATCGACGCATCGAGCCGCACCCGCGCCCGGCCATGAGGCCATCAAATTCCTCGAACTCATTTGGACTCTTGGGGAGCTCCACCGTGGCCTTGGAAGCCATTGCGCCCGGCAGGGGCTTTGAAGGCAGGCTTGACTCCTCGAAGCTAAGGGCTACACACGTCCAAACGCCGGTGCTACCTCATGACCACGGGCCCCGGGTTTTTCGACATCGCGTCGCGGGAAGGCTTTACGCGAACTTCGCCTAGCCTCTCGTTTCATCTTCGACTTCTGGAATCACCATGGCGAGGCAGCGGCGGGGGTGTCCGTGCGGCAAGCCCGAGCGGCGATGAGTGCTCCGAAGGCCGCGGCTAAGGCGGGCTCGCCCAGTGAGGCTAAGGGTAAGGAGAAGCAGCCTCCCTCGTAACTTGTATTTTCTCCCCTCCCCTCTCCTCGTGTAGACCTTCTGCCTGTAATCGGATTTTATTTAGTCTATTTGCGGCGTCATGATCTTTGGGTTCGCTCAATATTTCTCCCTTTTTGATTGCTCGCTTTCGAACCCCATGAAGCGAGGACATCCGCTGTCTCGGCATAACGTCCTTACGACGCTTCGTTTTCCACCCGCCTATTTATGGTAGGGCGCGTGGCTGTGGCGCGCTTTTGGGCTCCAGGGCCAATGGCGGCTCCCGCGACGCTTCGGTTTTTGCTTTACCATCTATGATCGTGCGCGTGGTCGCGGCGTTTGGGGCTCCGTGTCCCGCCTTTCCCCAGTAGAGCTCGCCTCGGCTTTCGAGGTCCCTTAATGGCGGGCAGCCGGCTCGGCTGGCCCGTCTCGCAGTATATAAATGTGTCTTCTCGGCGTCCTGGCGATCCGACCCGGTTCTGAGTGCGCCGCCATGTCTCGGCTCTTGGCTTCTCGTCCTGTCTTGATCGTCTCGCTTCCGACCTCGACCTCGAACGGTGGCGGCGAGGCTTTTGCGCCGAGTGGGGCGCGAGGCGTCATCGGCGACGTGGCGGGCCTAGTCGTCGAACTGTTCTTCGGGCGCCGGCGCCTTACACCGATCGTCGTCTCCGGCGAGGAAGACGACGACGCGTAATCTTCCGGCGTCGCCGCCCTCTCCCACAAGTTCCGTCAGAACAACGATCGCGCCGGTGGCGGCGGCCCGCCCGCACGCTTCGCTTCGCCGAGCGCCCGGGAAGGCCCGTGATCGATGGCGGCCGGTTTGGATGATAGTCTAGGTAGCCCCTAGGGGCTTTTGTATCACTTTACCCTCTCCTAAAAGAATGCTATTGACTTTGCTCCGGGAGTTGGTGTCGAAGGAGTGTGTTTTGCGCGCGTGTCTTCGGATGATGGCCGCTAGGTCGCAGCGGAGCGTCCGCAGCGAAGGAGCGACACGGATTTGTCCACGCGAGGGAGCGGGTGGGACGTTAGCCCGACCAAGCGCTCGCCGCGGAGGTAACGCGTTAGACTTAGCTAATCGCGGGCTCGTCGATGCGAGGGAGCGGGTGGGACGTTAGCCCGACCAAGCGCTCGCCGCGGAGGTAACGCGTTAGACTTAGCTAATCGCGGGCTCGTCGATGCGAGGGAGCGGGTGGGACGTTAGCCCGACCAAGCGCTCGCCGCGGAGGTAACGCGTTAGACTTAGCTAATCGCGGGCTCGTCGATGCGAGGGAGCGGGTGGGGCGTTAGTTCATAGCGCTTCGCCGCGGAGGTAACGCGTTAGACTTAGCTAATCGCGGGCTCGTCGATGCGAGAGCGAAGTGGGGCGTTAGTTCGACCAAGCGCTTCGCCGCGGAGGTAACGCGTTAGACTTAGCTGTCGCGGGCTCTTCGATGCGAGGAAGCGGGTGGGGCGTTAGCGACCAAGCGCTTCGCCGCGGAGGTAACGCGTTAGACTTAGCTAATCGCGGGCTCGTCGATGCGAGGAAGCGGGTGGGGCGTTAGCTCGACCAAGCGCTTCGCGCGGAGGTATCGTTAGACTTAGCTAATCGCGGGCTCGTCGATCGCGAGGAAGCGGGTGGGGCGTTAGCTCGAAAGCGCTTCGCCAGCGGAGGTAACAGCGTTAGACTTAGCTAACCAGCGTTAAGCTTTCTCGGTCGCACAAGACTTTGCATGCACAGGACAATGAAAATTCGTGGAAACCCCCAGGAGAAAAAACCACGGGTGGGGCGCTTCGCGGCCCCGATTGCAACACCGTTCATGGATACATGTGTGTACACCCCTTTTTTGGGAGGAGTACATTGGATAGTTACATTACGGGTAAGACCTCTTGTAGCGTCGGAGTTCGAGTCCTTGCTCGTCTTAGCCCTCTAGGGTGGCGGCCGGTGTGCCCCGCCGCCGTGGATTCCTTGATGGCGTGAGGGCCTTCCATGTGGATTCGAGCTTGGCAAGCGTCGGGGCCGATCGTTTGAGTACCCGTCTCCGGCGCCAAGTCTCTTTTCTGGCCGTCTTGTTGAAGGTCAGCGTCGAGGCCTTGGCGTGAGGCTTTCATGGTGATCGGGGCGTGGTAGCGCCTCCTCGGTTAGGTCGTCGCGTGGCGGCCGCCGTGTCTATGTCGGGCCCTTGATGATGCGGAGGATCGGCTTTAATCTCGGCGGGTGAGGCGGCTTCCTCTCGAAGATTGCTTTGAATGGGGAGAAGCCGTGGGGCCGGGACACGGAGTGCGTCTTGCCCGAAGGACTTTGGGTAGCTCGTCCGCCATGCACCCTTCATTTGTGTTGTAAAGTTTTTCTTGATGCCGTCTAGCGGCGGGCCATTAGCTCTTTTCTCGCGCCGTTCGCTGCGGGTGCCCGACCGACGCTGAAGCGATTTTTGTGCCGATGCCCACACAATATTCTTGGAACTTTTGGACTCGGCGAGTTCCATTGTCGTGACGATCTCGTAAGGAACCCCGTACCTACAAACAATCGTTTTCCAGAGGAACCTGGTGGTGGCTTCAGCCGTTATCTTCGCCACTGGCTCCGCCTCAATCCACCGGGAGAAGTAATCAATGGCGACGATTACGAATTGCAGGCTTCCTCGAGCATTGGCCAGCGGACCAACGATGTCGATTCCCGCTGCGAAGGGCCATATCGGGGCACGGGTGTAGTTATTTGGCGGGGCTTTCTTTTACTTAGTCATCCATTGGCAGGCATGGCAATGCTTGACCAGGTGCTCCGCGTCTTGTAGAGCCGTCGGCCAATAAAGGCCCATTCTGAACACCTTGCCCGCGAGGTTCCTGGGGGCCTGGTGTGCTCATGAGTCCTTCATCGCCTCGCGCAAGGCGATCCTCCTCCGGGATATGGCGAAGCCATGGGCGCAAAGCCCTCCGTGAGCAGAGCCCTCGATTATGGCGTGCTTCTTTGCCGTGCCTCGAGCCGTTTGGCACGTGCTTGTCTTGTGGGAGGGTGCCGTCGAGGAGGTAAGCTGTGTATCTCGTCTCGCCGATCGCGGTAGTTCTTTGGAGTTATGATATTGACCTGGGAGGCGATGGAGGGGGTCCGGAGCACCTCGAAGAATCTGATCGGGGTAAGGACCTCCGGACCCGCCGCCTTTGCTAGTTCATCGGCCCGCTCGTTTTGCGGCCGTGGAATTGCGTATGGAGAACCCATCGAGCGTTCTTTCCATCGCCCTTACCACCTCGGCGTATTTCGAAGTTGTTAGTCCCTTCACTGGTACTCCTTAGAGATATGTCGCCGATGAGCTTGGAGTCCGTTCTTAGGATGGCGCGCTGGCGCCTATGGCTTTGGCCTGCGAAGCCCGGAAAAGTGCCGTGCTCGGTGTATTGTTTGTCGAGGGAATTCCAACCGCCGCGGTCGGCCGCTTCTCCACCGGGGCGTGATGATGGCGCTATTCTGGGCCATGTACCCCCGGGATCCATCGAATTGACGAGCCATACGTCCGCGTCGTCGTTCTTTGTCGGTGTCGGCGAAGTCCATTCTGCGACAAAATCGGCGAGACTTAGCTCTTGATCGCGGTCGCGACACGATGGTCACTTCGAAGAAGCGAGCTCGGCCGCCCACTTGTCGACGCTACCGAGCTTTGCTTGTTCGACGACATGGAGCTCGGCGGCACGCCGTAGGTACTTTGATCCGGTTCCCGGAAGTAATGCGGAGCTTCCTTGATGCCATCGATGAGTGCATCGCCCGGCTTTTCCATCTCCGTGTAGCGCAGCTTTGCTCCTGCAAGGCCTCGGAGACAAGTAGACCGGTTCTTTGTTTTGGAGCTTCCTCTCAAGACGAGGCAATGGCGAGCGCGGAGGGCCCGCGGGCGTAGTAGAAGCGGCTCCTCGTCTTGCCGGGCTTTGCAGCGTGTGCGGCTTCATGAGGCCCGCTTGGGTTGTCGAGCGCAGCTTGGCATTCGCTTGTCGAGAAAAACCTCGCTTGTTCGCGGGGCTCGAAGAATGGGAGGCTTTGCTCGTGACTTAGGCGAGAATCTGGCGGCGTTGCGAGCCGCCCGCCGATCTTTGAGCGTCCTTGGCGCTTTTGGTGGTGCCATGTCTTGGATTGCTTTAATCTTTTCGGGGTTGTCCTCGATATCCCGCTCGGACACAAGGAATCCAAGTAACTTTCCTGCGCGCACACCGAAAACATATTTTTCAGGGTTAAGCTTCACCTTTTCTTCCAGCAGGCTGTTGAAGGTTTTGCGCAGGTCCGCGACATGGTCCTCTTTCTTCGCGCTTTTGACGACAATGTCGTCGACGTAAGCCTCAATGTTTCGCCCGAGTTGCTTAGCGAAGATTCTGGCGATTAGTCTGGCGAAGGTGGCCCCCGCGTTTTTAGGCCAAACGACATTCGCACGAAACAGTATGTGCCGAAGGGTGTGATGAATGCAGTCTTGTCCTCGTCCTCCCTCCGCATATACACCTGATGGTATCCCGAATATGCATCGAGAAAACTCATCATCTCCGATCCCGAGGTGGAATCGGCGAAATTTGGTCGATCTGGCGAGAGGAAGTCGATCGCCGGGCATGCCTTGTTGGTCGGTGAAGTTGATGCACATCCTCCATGCCCCGCTGGATTTTCTAACGAGGACCACATTGGCGAGCCATTCGGTGTGGATGGCCTCGCGTATGATCCCAGCGCGAAGCAACTTCTCTACTTCCGCCTTTGCTGCGTCTTGCCACTCCGTGGCAAGCTTCCTGAGCTTTTGCTTCTTCGGCTTCGCGTCTGGCCTGATGGCTAGCCCGTGCTCGATCGTAGTTCTCTGCACACCGGGGATGTCCCCCGGGCCCTATGCGAACACGCTTTCGTACTCCTGAAGGATTTGGAGCAGTGCTTGCTCCTCCGCGGGGGTGAGGGCGGCGCTAAGGGTGAACTTTTTATCACCGTCGGGCTGCAGGGCCACCTTCTTCGTTTCTCCTTCTTGGTAGCGGTTTGAGGAGCCACTTGCTCTTGTTGCTTTCGGCGGGAGGATCTTCTTTCTGCAGAGGCGTTCTTGACTGAGGGGCCCTTCCAAGTCTATTCTCCGAGCGAGAGCTTGATCCCCCCAGATTGTGATGGTACCGCCAAGCGAAGGCATCTTCATGCAAAGAAAACCATGGTGTATGATCGCCCCGAAGGCGGTCAGCGACCCTCGCCCCATTATGGCGTTGTACTGGAAAGGCATGTCGACGACATCGAACGAGACGAGGCGAGTGACGCTGGACTGCGGTGTTACAAAGGTTACTTCCAACTCAATCTGCCCGATAGTGCCGACCGGGTTTCCTCCAAAGCCCACCAGCGGCACCTCCGACCTCCTTAGGCGGTCGCGGGGGATCATCATCTGTCTGAAAGCTTCGATGGAGAGGATGTCGGCCGCGCTCCCCCCGTCGACCAGCACCCTGCGCACCTCGCAGCCCGCGATCATAGCGGAGACTACCAGGGAGTCTTGATGGGGAAAGTGCACCCCCCGCGCGTCCTCGTCGGTGAACATGATTGGCTCGTGCTCTTGCTGGGGGACGAAGGACGGGTTGATCCCGACGTGGTTGATCTGCCTGGCGTATGCCTTGCGCTGCCTTTTGGAGGGCATATGCAGAGAGGACCCCCCGGTGATGGTGTTGATGACGCGATGCATATGATTTATTGCTTCTGCGGAGGGTCGTTGGTGTTAAGGAGTGGCGGGGCGGTGGCGGGAGAATGCCGCCTTCTCTTTTCTTGGCCTCGAAACGCTGGTACCCTTCGATCACTTTGCAATGGGCCGAATCGTGTGTGCCATTTTCGCCATGGTACTCACAATGGTGCCTCCTCCTGACTACCTCCTCCTGCTTGGGTGCCTGCCGGTCATGCTTGTCGTGCGGTGAGGTGGGCCGCTGCTTATTGCTCCGGGTGCTTCCCCCTGTCGTCGCGTCGTTCGACCCGTTCGTCAATGTAATGAACCCCTCTTCCCTTGTCTTTTCCTTCGCGCTCTTGGGCGCGGGTCCTTCCCTTTCCCCTTGACGTCGGCTCCTTCTCCTGATCCTTCCAGCGAGGGGTTTGCTTCGATGATTCAACCCGTGGTTTGTCTTCCCTCCGGGAGTTATCCTCCTCCGCCCGGGCGTACTCTTTCATTTTAGCGAACAGCTCCTCCACGGTGCGGACCTCTTTCCGGGCCGACCTCTCATCGCGGTCCCCTTCAGACCCACACCTTGGCGTTGATGATGGTGGTGTCGCTGACCCCCCGGATTTGGCACTTGATCTTGGAGAAGCGCTGGAAATAACTTTAGAGGGATTCTCCTTCGCGCTGCCTCACAGCGAACAAGTCGCTCTCCTCTTTCATCCCATCGAAGTTTCCCTGAAAGTTTGTAAGGATCAAGACCCCCATGGGCTTTTATTGATTTTGATGATTGTTGATCGGTCATCTCAAGTGAAGCTACATCTGGATGCCATTTCCTGTCAACTGAGGGTATTTTGGTTATCTTGGACCCCTCACTGTTTTAAATGATCTTCGTCGATGCAATCAAGGCTAAGGATAATTTAGAGGATAGGCCAGGGAAGTGTGTGGGTCTATCCTTAGCCTAGGTTTTCTTTTACGGCTTTCTCGTATTTGATTACGAGGGGCTCGATGGTGATGTTATCCGTGCATTTCCAATTTCCCATGAAGCACATCTTTCCTTTCTCTTGTCTCGGCTTAGGAGTGTCTCACGTGTGGTCTAGAGCTTGGGAATGTTGGTAGCGGTCGACCCTTAGGACAAGGGTTGGACCGTCTGGTTGAAGTCCGCCCGATTTAATTGAGATAGAACACAGAAGTTTCGATCGTCAGCAGGACGGTGGGCGACTGTCGGTCGGTGTGTCGGTCAAGGTGGTTCCCCACGATGGTTGAAGCGGTGCTTTGGGGTACAGTGGTGCCGGCCTGGTCCGACAATTAAATGGACTGTCCGGCGGTGTGTCCGCCCACGAGATCCTTCGCGAGGGTTTTGGGAGAAAAGCGACTTGGTGACGGTGTAGCCGGCCTTGGTCCGGACAAATTAGCCGGTTGTCCGGCCATAGTGTCGGCTGGGTTGTGAGAGGGTTTCCTAGGTGTTTTTCTTTATAGTGCGTCTGTCGGAGGAGTTTAGCCTTCGTCGGAGACGATCGAGGGTCTTGTCTGATGTTATCTGGTGAAGTGTGAACCCTCCACTGGCCGTGAGGGAGCGAGTTAGGTTTAGGGGAGACTGTCTGGTTCCCAGGCGACGATCCGGTTTGTGAGGATCCTCCCACCTCTGGGAATCTGAGAGAATATTCCTTCCGAATCCTTGTCGATATTTAAGGGAGTGTGTGCGAGAGAGGTGAGCTCGAGCATTTGGTGTTACTCTTGCTAGGTAAGTTCTTGAGCCTCCCAAGCCCGTGTGAGTGTGTTTTGGTTCTTAGGTGTTCTTGATCTTCGGTCGTGCTTCTTCGAGGATTAGGAGTTGCGGACTCGTCGTCATCGGGCTTGTTACCCTCGGAGTGTGTCTCCCACCCGGCGTGTGTCGTCGGGGGTGGTGTGGTCGAGTAGCTCACCAAGGTGTGTGGGAGCACTCGACACGGTGTGAAGGTTGGTCGACTGCGAAGCGTGACGACTACCACGAGTGGAGAAGAGGACTAGGTTCAATTGAGAACCGGCCTTCGTTCGTCGAGGGTTTCCTCAGCGGGGAGTAGGAGTTAGTCTCCGAACCTCGGGATAAAAATATCCTTTGTCCTTGTGCTCCTTTAATTTCTTGTATTCTATTCATGTTCATGCAATGGTTGTGATGCTATCACCGATATAGTTTCGTGTATGTCTTGTGTCCGCTTTGCTTAGAATAGGTCATTGTTTTAGTGTTAATTTGTCTTAAATTTCACTAAACCTAGAAAACTTAAAAGTTGCAATTAGGCCTATTCACCCCCTCTAGGTCTTGATCCTTTTCAATTGGTATCGAGGCGCTAGGTATCCTAGGTCTAGCTTAACCGCTAAGGATGGCCGAAAATAGCAATAGTGTCGCAGCCAATAGAATCCCTCTTTTCAATGGTACTCACTTTCCCTACTGGAAGATTCGCATGAGGTGTTACATTCAATCACTTGGGTATGATGTGTGGAAGGTCACCGAGAACCCCATTCCCGCTAGAGCCGATCCAGAGGCTCCTCTTACATCTGAGGAGATCAAGGTTAGGGAGATCGATGCCAAAGCACTCAACGCCCTCTTCACTGGCTTGAGTGTGGAGGTATTTGATCGAGTGAGCAATCTCACTAGTGCTAATGACGTTTGGAAGACTTTAGCTGAGATGCACGAGGGTACCACGGTTGTCAAGGAAGAGAAGCTTGTGGTTGTGAAAGAGAAATTTGATCAATTCAAAATATTGTCTAATGAGTGTGTGAATGAAATGTTCTCTCGCTTGAATCCCATTGTGAATGAGCTTAAGGGCTTGGATGCCCCTGTTTCAGATATTGATGTTTGCAGGAAGATGATACGCATCTTGCCAAAGGAGTACCAAGACATCGTCACCTACCTCTCCAATAGTGGCAATGTGAAGAAGATCACTCCAACTGATCTGCTGGGAAGACTGTCAGCTCATGAGATGCTCATCCACAACGGTGAGGATCCAAGCTCCAAGAAGAAGGAAAAGTCAAATGAACCCAAGGTGATAGCCCTCAAGGCAAAGGGGAGTGTACCTGATGATGAAGATGAGTCAAGCGATGCTGACTCCGAGAGTGATCTCAATAAACTAGCTTTGCTCATGAGAAGGGCCGAAAAAATCATGGGGAGAAACAACTTTGGAGATCCAAGGAAGAGGACCTTCAATTCCTCCGCCCCAAGACATTTGCCAACATCCAGGTGCTATGAGTGTGGGAGAGAGGTCACATTGCCTCTATGTGACAAGAAGCTCAAGGACAAGGACAAGCTCAAGGTCAAATCAAGTGATGATGAGATGCCCAAGCACTTGGTCCAGGACAAGTCTCATGGAAGAGATAAAAGAAATCTCACTTCAAGCCTCGCTTGGGAAGATTGACAAGAAGGGCAAGCGGCAAGCCTTCGTGGGTGAATGGGTCACCGACGAGGAGTCATCAGCGACTCATCAAGTTCATCATCCGATGAAGATGGAGGTCAAGATCCAAAGGGCTTGCAGGCCTTGCAATTCGGAGTCAACTCCACCTCCTCCTGCATTCCCTCCCATGTGCCTCATGGGGATTCACGACAAGACCAAGGTACAAAATTCCTCTTCTCTGTCGAAGAGTACCTTGAATTGATAAATGACATGGGAGCTCAACTCCAAAGGCAGGATAGCAAGAATAAATTGCTTAAGAAAACTCTGGAAAGTCTAACTTCACAACATGAACAAGTGGTAGATAAACTAGAGTCACTTCAGATTGATCATTCTGCTTTACTTGAATCTTATCAAGAATATGCCTCAAAATGTGAAGAACTTGAGATGGAGAAGACAGCTTTACTTGAATCCCATGATGACTTAATTCTAGTTTGTGATGACATTAGAGACAAGTATGAATCTTTGCTTGCTAAGAGACGTTGTGTATCCAACTGCCATATTTCTCTGTCATGTGATGATTTGGTAGACAAAGATGATGATGCTGTTGTCCTTAAGTCTGCTTCTAAGGTAGATGCTAGTACATGTTGTAGTGATTTGCTTGATATTACCATGATTGCTTCTAACTCTGCTGGTACTTCTAGTTCCAACACTCTGAATCATGCTTGTGACATTGGCACCTGCAAAAGTGTTTTAGCTGTTAGGGAGTTGATCATTGAAAACACTGAACTAAAAGCTAATCTTGCAAAATTTGAAAAGGGACTAAGAAAGAGTCTTGAGAGGAGCATTGCCCTTGAGAAAATGATAAAGGATCAAAAATCCCCTTCTAACAAGGGAGGCTTGGGCTTCACACCTCCAAAGAAGTCCAAGAAAAAGAACGTTGATCCCAAGTCAAATGGAAAGGGCAAGGCTCCTCTCAACGCTAATTCTGGGCATGGGAATAAGAATGGGTACAACAACCATGCATTTGGCAATAGGTACAACCAGAATCATGGGGCGTGGCTTTATCATGACAGATTGGGTAGAAATGCTCGTAGAAACAAATTTGTACACAACTACCATCATGGGCACAACTTCACAGACTATCATGTTAAAAGAGATAAGGCGTGGAACACTCATCACATTGCTCACACCCCCAAGCTTAGGCAAGTATTTGTCGAAAAATCAAAACATGTTGTGGGTGACTATTGGTTAAGAAAAGACCACTTTGGCAAGGTGTATGCTCAGTTTGTTGGTCACCCCGATGATTATAAATACCAACGTGCAATTTGGGTGCCTAAGTCCTTTCTTGTTAATTCATTTGGACTAAATGTTGTTGGATCTAACCCTTGTGGACCCAAGACCAGTTGGGTTCCTAAGTCAACAAAGTAAACTCTCATCTTGGCAGGTGAACTACCGTAGTGGAGGACGCCACTGGGTGATCGACAGTGGATGCACCCAACACATGACTGGCAACTCCAGGTTGTTCACCTCCATGGAGGAAGAAGGTGCCTCCAACAACATTACCTTCGGTGACAACAGCAAGCGACAAATTCTGGCTCGAGGTAGAGTTGCAATTACCTCAAATCTATCAATTGATAATGTACTCCTGGTGGATTCTCTGAATTTTAATCTTCTCTCTGTAGCCCAAATGTGCGATTTGGGGTTCCGTTGCCACTTCTCTCCAGATGGGGTCTCTGTTGTTGACAAAAATAAAAACTTGTATTCAAAGATTTCGTTTCCAAAACCTGTTTTTGTGGACTTTAGTTCCTCCTCATCCAGATCTCTCGGCGTGCCTCCTTGCCAAAGTCACCCTTGGTTGGCTTTGGCATCGTCATCTTGGCCATGTGGGGATGAGGAATTTGAAAAAGATTTTCAAAAACGAGCTTGTGGTGAAACTTGCGGGATGTGAAATTTGAGAAAGACAAGTTGTGTAGTGCTTGTCAAAATTTGGGAAGCAGGTTGCCAACTCACATCCCGTGAAGTCATTTATGTCCACTTCTCGACCTTTGGAACTCCTCCACATGGATATTTTTGGGCCAACCACCTATGTGAGCACAGGAGGAAATCTCTTACCTTGGTCATTGTTGATGACTTCTCCGGTTTACATGGGTGTTCTTTTTGCCCGATAAGACTCGATTGGAGAAACTTTCAAAACTTTTGCAAAACGAGCTTCTAATGAGTTTGAGACCCCCATCAAGAGCGTCGGGAGTGACAACGGAGCGGAGTTCTGAATTCTAATGTTTGATTTCGTGATGAGTTAGGAATAGGTCACCGTTCTCTGCGGTTTACACCCCGCAACAAAATGGGGTAGTGGAGAGAAAGAATAGAACCCCGATCGAGATGGCGAGGACAATGCTAGATGAGTATAAGACCTCGATGTCTTACGGCAGAGGCCATCAACAATGCTCGCCATTGTGTCAACAGAGCTACTGCACCGTCTCCTTAAGAAGACGTCATATGAAATTTCTTTGGTGGGAGAGCGACCCAATGTCTCATATTTCAGAGTCTTTAGATGCAAGGTGTTCATCTATAGGAAGAGACAGCACTTAGGAAAATTTCAGAGCAGGGTTGATGAAGGATTCTTTTTGGGATATTCCTCAAGGTCAAAAGCATACCGGGTGTTCAACAAGACCACGGGTCTGGTGGAGGAATCCCACGATGTCAAGTTTGATGAATCTGGTGGATCCCAAGATGGATGTAAAGAGTGCCTTCCTAAATGGCTTTATAGGAGAACTTGTGCATGTGGAGCAACCTCCAGGTTTCCAAGACCCAGAGCACCCTGATCATGTGTACAAACTCTCAAATGCTCTCTATGGATTGAAGCAAGCGCCAAGGGCGTGGTATGAGCGATTGAGGGATTTCCTCTTGGCAAAGGGTTTCAAGATGGGGACAATTGACTCCACACTGTTCACCAAGACTATTGGTGAGGACTTCTTCGTATGCCAGATATATGTGGATGATATCATCTTTAGAAGTGCCAACGAATCATTCTGTGAGGAGTTCAGTCTGATGATGGCCAAGGAGTTTGAAATGTCGATGATGGGAGAGTTGACCTTCTTCTTGGGATTTCAAGTCAAGCAGTTGGAAGAAGGGACATTTATATCTCAAGATAAATATGTTCAAGATCTCTTGAAGCGATTCTCTATGGATAATTGTAAGCCGATCAAGACTCCAATGGCCTCAAATGGAAATCTGGATCTCGATGAAAAAGGTACGCCCACAAATCCTACTCAATTCCGTTCTATGATTGGTGCATTGCTCTATCTCACAGCTTCTAGGCCCGATATTATGTTCAGTGTGTGCATGTGCGCTAGATTTCAGGCTTCCCCTAGAGAATCTCATCTTAGTGCAGTGAAAAGGATTTTGAGATATCTTAAGCATACCACTAGTTTAGGCTTTGGTACCCAAAGGGTGAGCGGTCTGAGCTGCTAGGCTATTCTAATTCAGATTATGCCGGCTGTAAGATTGATCGCAAAAGCACTTCTAGGGCCTGTCACTTCTTTGGGAGGAGTCTGGTATCGTGGTCCTCTAAGAAGCAAAACTCCGTGGCGCTATCAACTGCCGAGGCAGAATACATAGCGACAGGAAGTTGCTGTGCTCAGCTGATATACCTGACTCACTCTCTCTATGACTTTGGGGTAAAACTGACAAAAGTGCCTCTTTTGTGCGACAACAAGAGCGCGGTGAAGATAGCGACCAATCCGGTCCAGCACTCACGGACAAAGCACATTGATGTCCGACACCACTTCCTTTGGGATCATGTGGCGAAGGGGGACATTGTGCTTAGTCATGTGAGAACTGATGATCAATTGGCCGACATCTTCACTAAGCCACTGGATGAGGCACGATTTTGCAAGCTAAAAAATGAACTCAACATGCTAGACAGGTCCTACTTGCCCTGACTCTCTTGCTTTTGCCTCTGCCTCTGTGATCAGTTTATTCTTTTTGTTCATACTTCCTTGAGATCAGTGAGTTTAGGCCTATGAATTTAGTGTACCTTGAATTTCAATTGGCCTCCTGTAAAATCGTAATGCTCATGATCTCATGTTTCACCATGCTCAATGGTACCAAGTGTATACCAATTTGCAATCTCTTCAGTCTTTTAAACTAGGTGCATGAGTCTCTTCAACTTGGACCTGTTTGTTGCTTAATAGCTTGGAGTGATCGTATCGAGCTTGCCTAGTCTAAATAGAACTCTTATCACTTGGAGATTGTCATCCCTTACATTGCCCAAGTAATGTGCTAAGTTCTGCTTTAAAAAAAAAGGGGGAGGTGCAATGAAATGGCGATGACAATATTTAAAAAAAAATTGTTCTATCTTGAGAGTCTGTGGTTGAGTCCCACCAATCCTCCCTTCTGAGATCGCTTGCCATTGCACTTGACATGAACTTAGGAGGAGTGTTGGATGACCGAGATCATGATTCCTTTAGCGTAATGCTAGGCGTGGTCGAAAAGTAAGGCTTGGGCCTCAACCCTTCATAACGATCATTCTGGTTAAATGGTCGAAAAGTAAGGCTTGAGCCTCAACTCTTCAAAACGATCATCCTAGCTAAACCATGAGAAAAATGATAATTTTTGAATAAAATTTTATCCCTGCAATGCCCTTACTAAGTAATGTTCGGTGATTGCGTCTTTTTGTGATCTGTGGTCTCCCTAGACTATGTTGAGCATGATTTGTATCACACTTGCTATTAGGCGATTTTCGTGATATCCTGTTGTTGTCTCATGCACTTTTGCTCAATCGCTCCTAATCATGATAATTTATGTCTCCCCTTGGTATCATTGTTCAGAATGTCTTGAGATCATTTTCTAATGGATGATACTATTTGATATTGCTCTTAGGAACACGGTTCAGTAGATCTAAGCTCATTGGCCTCATGTGCTCTAATTCGTCTTAATCCGTTGGTGTTGAGATTGGTTTGAGTTTGGTCTTTGGATTTCTCCTTGCTTCTTTCAAAAAGCTAAAATTCTCGTCTTGGCTTTCCTCTCTATCTCACCTTGTCAAAATGATCCCATCTTCAAAACCTCTCTATTTTATGCATTCCTAAGCTCCGGTCACATTTTCATCTAAGTGAAATAGGCTCAGTGCAAAAACTAGTTTTTGGGTGGTCCAGAGAGAGTTGACCTTGGACCGAGACAGACGGCGACTTGTCTGGCCGGGTCTGTCCGGACCAAGGCGAGCGTCTTGCTCGCCTCTGAAAAATTCTCCTAGTCGCCCACCCTTGGCCAAGACGGTCCGGTCGACCCAGCCAGACGGACAACCGGCTCAGGAGGTGAGGCGACCTCCCGAGGCCCTTTCTTTTCTCCTGGCTCCTTCCTTCCTTTCCCCATTGCTCCCTGTTCTTCTTTCTGCCCGTGTTCTTCATTTCTTTTAGCCCTAGCCACTCCATCTTTTCCCTTTGCTCAAATCTTTCTCCTCGGGAAGAATCGGATCGATTCCGTCCACATTTGTGCTCCCCTCGTGGTTCTCCCCTAATTCCTGGCTTGATTCTTGGCGGGGAACCTCATTTGGCAGTTTCTTCTCTCAAAGGTGAGATCTCCTTGGTCCTTTCACCTTTCTTTTCGGTCAAATTCCTGTGGGGAGTTTCATCTCCTTGTCCTCTCTAGTCATCAGTGGGTGGTTGGTGCAACTGTGGTAGTGGTTGTTGATTGTATTTGTTGATTCAGGGTTTTGGTCAAGAGCTTGTGCATTGGAGGCTTGTGTTTATAGGCTTGTCAATTGAGGTGTACTAGTGATCGTCAAGGATTTATTTCTGTTTCTGAGGTCAATCCACTATGCCGAGGACTAAGAATGCAGGCCGTGGGAAGCAAGTCGTTTCTGACGATGAGATGGAGGATGTGTATGTTTCAGAGTCTGAGGGGGGAGGAATCCCCGGTTGAATCAGATGACGAGTCTGAGGGAGCTGAGGAAGCTGAGATTGACCCTAGAATGAGTGTCTTCACTGAATATGGAACAGTGTCCAAAGATCTACTGGGTTGGGAAGACAAGTTCATTAGACAACTAAGGCGTGTCTCCTTGGCTCGATGGTTCCCAAAGAAGCCCATGTTGCCTCGAGACAATTTCTGGCATCGTGTTCACAGTGACATATACAAAGCATATGTGTCAAAGGCGAGTCAATCAAAGTTTGTGTTTCCGCTCAATACATATCATGGGCAAGAGTTGACAAGCTACCAATTCCGATGAGATATATCTTGGATCTTTGTGCCACCATGGGTCTTCTTGAGCTTTTAACTCGAAGTTCTCCTACTCGATGCATGATGTGCTTGAAATCTATTCAACCATGTGGGTTGCAAAGAACCGCCGCGAGTAGCGTTGACTTGGGAGTCGGCACATCTTTCATAAGGGACACTTCGAATACCTTTCACCTTCTTTGCGGGGGTGTAGAAATTCATTCTCTTATGTATGGAGCAGAGAACAAGTGGTCTACAATTCATATTCACCGGATGTGCCTATGATACAACATCTTTATGAAGATGTGACAGACTCGAGGTTCTCTCGGTCCAAGGCACTGTCTTAATCACAGACGTCGGTGCTAGAAGGCATTCTTAGAAGGACCATCTTGAATAGGAGTGGGAACCGTGATGCATTCACTCCAATCTTTCGATGGGTTTGTCATTATATCCTAACTAAGGCAACAATTAATGTGGCGATTTGTTGTTTGGGGAGATGGAAGAGGGTATCATGAGGGGTTTCAACAAGTCTCTCCCTTGGGTCACATTCTTTGTGGATTTCTAGCTCGAGAAGAATATTGTTGATGCCTCTCTACAACTTTGTCAATTAAGCCCTATGATATGAAGATTCGAAGGCGGGGGACAAGAGGTGGCGAGTGGATGATAGCCAGGCAGGGACAAGCCATAGTGCTCCTCAAGTTCCTCCAGAGTCCCAGGAGGCTCAGGCACCCCCAATGCAAGGATTTGAAGCCTTCTTTGCTCGTCAAGATCAGTTCTTCACCTCCTTCTCAGCAGCTCAGGACTCATCTCATCAGATCTATCAGGGATGGCATCAAGAGGAGGTATCATGGCACAATGAGCAAGTATCTTGGCAGCAGGATCAATTGGCTCGACAGCAGGAGCATCTGGCCAGCCTGCAGAACGTGAGTGCCAAAGTGAGTTCTATTGAGAATTCTCACCAGGACTTGTATGCCTCTGTGCAGTATCTGGGGGATCAGTTGTTCAATGTGGCTTTAGATCCCTCTGAGTACCCATCTTCTGCTGAAGTATTTGCCTCTATGGATCCTCGGGATGTTGAGGTCCGCAGTGCTCCAGACTCTTGCTCCGGGCTCTTCAGAGGCTCCCCGATCTCGCAGAGGCACCACCACCTCCTCCTTCTAGCTCCATCAAATCCAACCTCAAAACCTATTTCCGCCGGCGGTTCTCCAAGAAGAAGTGACTCTTGTTTGTCCGGTGGGGATCGCAAAGACCCTTTTGGTGCTTGGTGCCAAAGGGGGAGTAGCTGGAAAGCATTGCTATCTTTTTGACTGTGCTTTGGTTGCTTTGGTCAAGTTGAACTATCTGCTTTTGGTTTGTAATAATTGGTTCTTGACACCTTTGTGGTTGTGGTTGTTATGATACTTGATGTACTTGACTTCTTGATTGCCTTGTTGAGTTTATCTAGGGGGAGCCTATCTTGGTCATGCATACCATATCTTATTTTGAAACTGTGATAGTGTTCTGATATTGATGCCACTATAACTGACCTGTACATGCGAGATATATATATATGCTATGTTTTGTATCACTTGAGATAGAATGCAGGTGTTGTCAATAATCACCAAAAAGGGGGAGATTGTAAGGATCAAGACCCCCATGGGCTTTTATTGATTTTGATGATTGTTGATCGGTCATCTCAAGTGAAGCTACATCTGGATGCCATTTCCTGTCAACTGAGGGTATTTTGGTTATCTCGGACCCCTCACTGTTTTAAATGATCTTCGTCGATGCAATCAAGGCTAAGGATAATTTAGAGGATAGACCGGGAAGTGTGTGGGTCTATCCTTAGCCTAGGTTTTTCTTTTTCTGGCTTTCTCGACGCTGTTCTGAGGGGGGGCTCGATGGTGATGTTATCCGTGCATTTCCAATTTTCCATGAAGCACATCTTTCCTTTCTCTTGTCTCTGGCTTAGGAGTGTCTCTAGGTGTGGTCTAGAGCTTGGGAATGTTGGTAGCAGGGGTCAGCCCCTAACCGGACAAGGGTTCGGACCGTCTGTTGGGGTCCGGCCCGATTTAATTGAGATAGAACAGCAGAAGTTTCGATCGTCAGCGGGACGGTGGGCGGACTGTCCGTCGATTGTGTCGGTCCAAGGGTGGTTCCCCAGTGGTTGGGGCGGTGCTTTGGGGTACATAGTGGTGCCGGCCTGGTCCGGACAGCCCACTGGGCTGTCCGGCCATGTGTCCCACCTGGCAGATCCTTCCATGAGGGTTTTGGGAGAAAAAGCGACTTGGTGACAGTGTAGCCCGGCCTTGGTCCGGACAAATAGCCGGACTGTCCGGCCATGGTGTCCGGCTGGAGTTGTGAGAGGGTTTCCTAGGTGTTTTTCTTTATAGTGAGTTTGTCAGAGGAGTTCGGCCTTCGTCGGGACGATCGAGGGTCTTGTCCCGATGGTATGCAGTCGAGTGTGAACCCCTCCACTGGTAGTGAGGGAGCGAGTTAGGTTTAGGGGAGACTGCCTGGTTCCTGGGCGAACGATCCGGTTTGTGAGGATCCTCCCACCCTCGGGGAATCTGAGAGAATATTCCTTCCGAATCCTTGTCGAGATTTAAGGGAGTGTGTGAGAGAGAGGTGAGCTCGAGCATTTGGTGTTACTCTTGCTAGGTAAGTTCTTGAGCCTCCCAAGCCCGTGTGAGTGTGTTTTGGTTCTTAGGTGTTCTTGATCTTCGGTCGTGCTTCTTCGAGGATTCGGAGTTGCGGACTCGTCGTCATCGGGCTTGTTACCCTCGGGAGTGTGTCTCCCACCCGGCGTGTGTCGTCGGGGGTGGTGTGGTCGAGTAGCTCACCAAGGCGTGTGGGAGCACTCGACACGGTGTGAAGGTTGAGTCGACTGCGAAGCGCGAACGACTACCACAGTGGAGATGAGGACTAGGTTCAATTGAGAACCGCCTTCGTTCATCGAGGTTTCCTCAGCGGGGAGTAGGAGTTAGATCTCGAACCTCGGGATAAAAATATCCTTTGTCCCTTGTGCTCCTTTAATTTCTTGTATTCTATTCATGTTCATGCAATGATTGTGATGCTATCACCGATATAGTTTCCGTGTATGTCTTGTGTCCGCTTTGCTTAGAATAGGTCATTGTTTTAGTGTTAATTTGTCTTAAATTTCACTAAACCTAGAACACTTAAAAAGTTGCAATTAGGCCTATTCACCTCCCCCTAGGCCTTCGATCCTTTTCAAAGTTGCTTTCCATTTTGGCGCGAAGCTGGGGCCAGCTTTCGATGGATCCTGGCTCGAGGGACGAGTACCATGAGAGGGCGATGCCTTCGAGCGCCAGGAGCAGCCCCTTGGCCTTGATGTCGTTGTCCACGACCTCCACGGCGGTGTCATGCCGTGGAGGAACTCCTGGGTCTGCTTGCTGGTTATGCGGTTTGATGGCGGGGAGCTTGAAGTTTTCTGGGGAGGGCCATCTCTTTGCGCGGAGTCTAGCGCAAAGGGGGTTGGGGTCGTCTTCGTTCCTGATTGTTCTTGCGCGTGTCAGGGAGAGTACCTCCTGGTCTGGGCTTTCATCTTGGGACACCGTGAGGCCTTGGTTCGTCCGTCCTGCGAGCCTTCGCACTTCGCCATCGACTTTTCGTTTGCCTCCATCAACGCCCGACGTTGGGGTCGGCGCTTCCGCGTACTCGGGCCCCTCGTGAGGTGGCTCTCTCCCTGCGCCGCCCGCGCCGCTCAGTGGTTTGATGCCTCGCGCATCCTCTCGTCGGGCTTGCCGACCGCCCCGCCACTGCGCTCGGCCTGGGCGGCTCGAAGTCACCAGAACAGACGTGGCGGGCGCACCTCGAGGATGTCTCCGGCGGCGGGGCCCGATCCTCCTCGTCTGCACACGCAAGCGACGCGTGTCTGCTCCTCGGCGATCTCCACGACTCTCCATTGCGGCCTGTGGTAGCCCCTTGGGGCGTGGTCGCGGCCTTCCTCTTGGCGGCATGGTCGTCGGCGATTTGTCGAACAACTTGGGAGCGATGGCTTTCTCTAGCAATCGATCCCCACGGATGGCACCACTGTTGTGGGTGTCACCTAACGAGCAACGAGGTTGCCCCGATCGCGATCTCGCGCACCTAAGACAGCTCGATGAGACTCTCGTGCTCTCTCTGGTAACGCTCGTGGATGGAAGAAGCACTACACTTGGGCTCGAAGAATCTGTCTATTATCGCGTCGTCCTTCCCTTAAATAGGAGCGGGATTGTACAGCGCCATGCAATGGCGGTCTCTTTTCTTACAGACCCCGACCAAGGACCCGCGGGTCATTTCCTCACTATTTTACACGCTTTGCCCCCCACCTGCCCTCACGCAAGGGACATCGGGGTCATCCCGCAACATATTAGCCATACTCTTTACGGCTTTGCCCTCCTAAAGGACCACCACTACGGGTCATATGGGGAATTACACCCAGGCGACAGTTACAGACCGGACTGTGCCCACCTGACATTCATTCGGGTACCCTGACAAGGCGTCAGACTTGTCGGCGCGCCCTGCTTGCTTCGTCCTGCTGCGGGCGGTGACGTTCGCTCCGCCACCCTTCGATTCCGTCCCTCTTCCTTGGGCTCATCGGACGTTAGCTCCGCGCGAGCTTCCCGGCTTGGGCTTGCTCCTCGTTCTACTCCCGCTGCTCCGCTTAGCCCCGCGCGTGCTCCGCGCTCCGCCCGTGTCCTTCACTGCCCCGTCTGTGTTATCCACACCGCTCGCGCGCCCGCGCTCCATCTTCACCGCCGGGCCTTGCACGGGCTTCGCTCCGCCGTTCCTGGCCTCCACGCTCTCTCCCTTAGCATGTCTCGGCCGCCCTAAAAAAACAGAGAAGAGGGGGGCGGGGGTACGGCGGAGACGGACCCTTCCTCCGCTCCCAAGTCCGAGGGGGTACCTATCTCTGGCCTACAACATCTAACAAATCAACATCCCTAGAAATATTGTTACCAGGCAGAATATTGCTATCACCCAAATCCATAGATTTTCCTTTACCACTGCCAAAATAACCAGCCTTATCTTGTTTAGAAAATTTACCACTTTCTTGTTTCCACCCTTTACCATCACCACTTTTTGAATCACCAATCTTAGATTTCTTAGCCGCATGAGCCCAAGAATCTTCCTGCATAGAATCAGTCTGCACGTCTACTTCCAAAACTTCTGAACTAGATAGAGAAACATCTTCTTCAACTTGAATAACAAAGTCAAAAAGACCTCTTCCCAATGCTCCTTCCACCATATGGGGAATTTTCTAAATATTTTTACAGAATATTCTCACCCTAACATAATCCGCTCGGAACATGGAATTTTCATTTAATTCCTGCGGAATACCCACAAGACAAGCCACCGAAAAAATAGTGGGAAAGGATCTTTTCTCAACCGGAATGTTAAAAATCCTAATCCACACATCTTGTAGAATAGATTTGGCACCACTCTCGGCCTTCCAACCCTCAACTTTCATGAACGCCGCAGCAGTTCTCATCTTCATAAGAGGAAGATCTGACATTTCTTCCACTTTGCGAGCATTAGGAAATCTCATAAGAAACCTATTAGCACTTAAGGCCCTTACTGTACAACTCCATCTAGGGAAAGACTTAAAGATAAGATCAAATTCCTTCTCAATCTCTTTAATGAAACCGAACCCCTTCTATCGTAATAACCGCTAAATTCCCTTATCTCTCTTGATAGGACCAGATAACACATCATGAAGAACATACAACCCCCGATCCGAGACTGAAATCCACACAAAGATGCGAGAATACTCCCAAGGTTTTCTATTGGGGCATCTCATGGCACAGTGACCATCTATCCCACACCATCCACACAGGAAAATTGCAGAATAGTTGAAAGCCAAATGACCTAATTTACCTACAACGATAACAAGCCCCACATGTTTTCTCCACGAAGACATATTTCCCAAAGAATCCCCAAGATTTTCGGATTATTCATCGAATCTTTTTCCCTACCACAACCACTTCACCAATCCCGAAAAGAAACCCAAGAGGAATCGGATTAGGGTTTACCTTCTCGGGAACCACAATCTCCTCCACGATCCGCTTACCCTTTCCACCATCGGAACCACAGAACCTCCAATATTGCTCGGCTAACAATCTCCAACTCCACCTTATCGGACAAGAAGAACACCGCCGATTCCTGTGAAACCACGGCCAAATCGTCCTCCGCCACCACGAGAACCACCCCATCGGCCTCGCCGTCGAAACCCTACGACTCCCGAAATCGACCGCAACCACTCTCCATAGTGCCTCGAACACCAGCAACCACTTGAGCAAAAGATCGGTGATCCCGCCCCCAGCCACGCTGAAAACGCCTGAGGGAAACCCTAGATGCTGGGACGAAAAGCTTCCACGCACCACCGAATGGAAGATCTCCCGTCGGAGGCAATGAAATAACCTCACCCAGAGCCTGGACAGAGGTGGGCTTCAGCCCAAGTACACCATCCTCGTGAGAAGATCTCTCCGGACCCCAATCATGGCCGGCAAGCCCAACCCCGCCGCAAGATTATCCAAACCTCGCCGGCCGGCTAACCGCCCATGGACTGGGCCGCTCCAAACTGGGCCGCTCATAGCAGTTGCGGCTTAATTTGTTTCCATCCGCCAGACCGCTTTGGTGAGCAACTTGAGCTCCAGAGACTGCACCTGAATCCGATTCCCGTAGCCTGCCGATGGTGTCATCGATCGACATGCTGAGATCAACCATGCACGCACTGCAGGGTTCAATGGGACGGATGGTGCGCTAAGGGCTTGTTGCGGCGGCGGCGGCGGCAAGTTCAACGTCAACCGGACGGCGGCGTGCGGCATGCCGGGGGTGAGCGCGTGCCGGGACCCGTCGGCGTACGTGAACTGGGACGGCATCCATCTCACCGAGGCGGCGCACCACCGCGTCGCCGATGGCTGGCTCAAGGGACCCTACGCACACCCGCCCATACTGCGCACACTTACGACTGGCTCAAGGGGCCCTACGCATCCCCGCCCATACTAAGCACGTTCCTCATTAGCAAATTACAGTGTACCTCTTCGGCTCTCCCCTTTCCCGGTGGTTTCTGTGCTGATCTGATCATCTGACGCTGCCAAATCTACATTTTTTTCTTGCAAATTTTCTAATGGAGATCACTGCTTTATTATAACTGCATGATAGGTCCATCGCCATTGTTCTCGTTCCTTGTGTGGTTAAGTCTCTTCCAGTACCACCCTTTTTAGATAATAAAATAATAAAATTCCGGTCTTTACATCATACCATATACACCGCCTGTCTTCTAGTACCACCTAGGATTGTATCATTTAAATTTGGATAAATATATCATTTACCCTAGGATCCAAACTGGTCGTGCGGTTGCCACTTTGATGGAATATTCTTGTACACAATCTGAAATATTTAGAAGGAGTGAAATCCTAGAATTTTTTAGAACACGGGGTACTCAACCTTTCATGTAGTCGATCAGGTTAAACAAGACATTGAATTGCGAGTTAGAGCGCTGCATTTTCGAAGGCTTTGACCAAAGGGGTTTGTAGTTTTTTTTTATATAAATGGATAATTCATTAAATTCCAGAGACAATATAAGACAACGTTACAATAAGAACTCAAAGAAAAGATATTATAAAAAACACCAAAGGGGTTTGCAGTTGGTGTCTCGGGTTTGCTTGCAAAGACTCATATGCGGGCTCGCAAATTATTGATCTATACCACATACATACATGAAAGAATGAACAAAGAATTTGTAGTTCGTACCTCCGAGGATGCCGCCCCACTGTTGGGTTCAGAATGCGACGACCGTGGCGAGAATGGAGAAAGCGTCGGCGCCCGGGGCCCTTCAATCGTCTCCTGCGGCCTCCTCAAGGCCTCCACCTACGGCTGCGAACTAGTGGAAGTGGCAGCTGCCTCGACCGCCTGTACGCCGAAATGTTCCGCCCACGCCGCCAGCAAATCGTTCGGCGCGGCCGCCTCACCTCGCTCCAGCCTCCTCACCGACGGTGCCAACCATTGGGAGAGCTGTAAGAGGAGCGCGGGGTGTCAGGACAAGGCCGGCCATTGGGAGAGCGGACAAGAGGAGCGGGGGGTGTGAGCACAAGGGCGGCGCCGCGAGGAGGCGACCAGATCTGTGGGGAGTGGCGGGGTGTGAGGAGAAGGCGGCGGGAGGAGGCGAGAGATGTTCTTCGCCTATAGAGTCGCAGAAGACGACCATGAGTGTGACGAAAGGCGGCCAGCGGCGACGAGGAGCGACAGATCTGTGGGGGGCTGGCCGGGTGTAAGGAGAAGGCTAGCGCGGCGAGGAGGCGCAGAGGCGGGCGGCGACAGCCGCGACAGATCTGTGGGCGCCGCCGGGGTGTGAGAACAGCCGTGGCGAGGGTATGGCCCGGCGGCGATGAGGATTGGAGGGACTCGCACGGGTGTTTACAAAGGGGCCTGTGTCACGACGCGAGAGTGGACCGGTGTGGGGAATTTGGTTAGGGCTAGCAGGATTAGGGGATCGGGGTGCGGACGCACGCGCATTTTTTGTTTTTGGCGGGACCGCGGCCCTGGACCGCAGACGCTGCGAAACCGCAACAAAGAACGGAGCCTTTGTGTCCAACATTAGGCTTGTATATTTGAACTTCTCAATTGTCCTATCAGTGAACGGCAGAAATCATGCCATCTTTAAATAAAAAACTGGCCGTGCGGTTGTACTACTTTTTATCTGGGCCGTGGAAGCAACTTCTCGCGCTCGGGCTTGCGGTGGAGCCACTCCGGATCGAACCGCACGCAGAGGTAGGTACGCCACCTTGAGTAGTCTTCACCGCACGGGCCCCCATGCCCCACTAGAGTCATCTCCCGCCCGGCTGGGGCCTAGTGCTTGCTTGCTCCTCATGGGCCTTGACCCGGTGCGTCGGTTTCTTCTTCGTTCGCGAAGCATGGCTCACGTAACTCCCTCTGTTTTTTTTTTTTATAAATTAATATAACACCCTCCGTTTACACTCAATATTTCGTTTGGTCGGACGGTGGTGGGTTCAAAGTTAACCGAGTGGTACCATTTATGGTGCGTTTGGTTGGCTGCATCTCCATCTTTGCGTGCAGCTAGCTTGCTGTTTGGTTGCCGTTTTCTGTTGCTGAGCCTGGCTCGGATTGTGCAGCCACCCACGCGGAACCAGGCCCGCGGGAACCGGCCGTTTCCGGCGAGCCTGGCTTGCGTATCGCGCGCGCGCTGGTCAACATGCACGCGGAGACTAGTAACCAGTATACTACGTAGTACTAGTTCAGTTACTTTTCATCCTTTCAATTTTTTTAAAAAAATTCAAACGACATCCAAATTCAATAAAACAAAAAAAAAAAGAACTGTAAGTTCAAGTACAAGGTCTTAAATAAATTTCAGATTTTTTTTAAAATTTTATTTTTATTTTTGAATTTATTGATTTTTAGTATTTGTTTTTTTAATTTTTATTTTCGTTTTTGAATTTATTTTCGTTTCAATATTTGCTTTAGATTTCTCTCTCTAAAATTTGTCCATCTCATACTCCTCCTAGTGCAGCCAACCAAACAGCATCTCTGCACAGCCTGTCCAACCTCATACAACCAACCAAACAACATATCCTTGCATCACCTCAGCCTGGTTCCCCCAGCCTGGCTGAACTCATACAGCCTGGCTGAGCTCATACGGCAACCAAACACACCCTAAAGTCAATAGGTTAACACATATCAATTTAAATGAGAATTAGGATGTTTTTATCTAGCATTTGCATAAAAAGGTCTTTTACTGTACAATCTATGTATCAACATTTGGTCTGTCAAAATATAAGGGATCCAAATAATTTTTTATGGAAACTAAAAATTCCGTTCAAGATTAAAGTTTTCCTTTGATAGTTGAGTAAGGGTATTATTTTGACAAAAGATAATCTGGCTAAAAGAAATTGGAGGAGTCAGAAATGTTATTTTTTAATCACAATGAAACCATCGTCACCTTTTTTTTTAGTTCATCTCTCAAAGGCAGTACAGAGAATTGTTGGTGCCGCCACGGAGATTCATCCTCCTAGAAATTTTAATCATTTGAGGGGGAGCTAGACTCAAGGCTTTGTATTTAATCAAAGGAACATTTTATGGGTTGGTGTGCCGCTTTATTTTGGGCAATTTAGCTTTGTCGAAATGATTTGACTTTTCAGAAACGTAGGGATATTCCTTTTGTGCAGGTTTGTTTTAGGAAGGCATATTGGCTGCGTCAATGGGCAAAATTGCATAAGGAGGACGATTTTAAAGACATAATTCTTACTTCTTGTCACTCAATAGAAGTGGTGGTTATGTCTTTCTTCACCAACCATGGATAGAGATTTAGGAATAGAATTGGTTCAGTTTGATCTCGTTTGTTGAGCTAATTTTTGAGTTGTAACCCTGTGGATGCATTTAGGGCACTCCCAACGCATCTTTTCTATAAGTCATTTCTAAATATGCCATGTCATATAGAAACAACTATAGATACAACCTTTCTAGTGCATTGTATCTAGTAATTAATTTGTTTATTTTCTTTTCGTTCTATTTATAAGCTCTATGGAAACGACTTAACGTCCCCAATGGGGATTTATTTTCTTTTCATTCCCTTGCTTATAGGATAGAGACTGTCTCTTATATGAGACATAATTTTGTTCTCTCTCCTCATTAACTACCCTCTATCTCAGCAATCTGTCCTAGATGCCAACTATATAAATAACTAACGTCATTGTACTGGGAGTATCCTATGAGTACGGTAGGGTAGCGGCTTTAACGTAGCTGCGCAGGTGCCCCCAATCAATGTGGCTTTGTGTCCTTACCTATTGCCTCTATGGCTTGCGCTATGCATATGCGGTTCGGCTAGGCCGTTGCAAGGCTGACGGGCTAGCCGCTGGCCGCTGAGCTATGCGTAGATAGGACAGGAGGGGTACCTTTAGTAGCAACACCACGCCTAGGCTAAAGCCCACCTTGCCATGGGCCTAGATTCGCCCCTGCCTCCAAAGTTTTTAAAATTAGACCAATTATCAAACCATTTCAAGCTTTCTTTCATGGTTCAACCAGTTGAACCGCTAGTTTAACCCATATGTCCTCCCCTCTAGGCTTGGGCCACCTAGTGTTCTCCCCTTTCTTTCCTCACCGACTTAATCCCTCATAGTCATAGCTAGCTAGCACAGGTTAGCCCACCCGGCGCCAAAATGCCTAAATACCCAAATGGCCACTCTATATGCTAAGTCTAGCATTAACACTTCACTGTCCACTCCAACTCAACCCCAAACCAAACAGCGCAGCCACTCTTCTTTTTCCACAACCACCCCCGTCGCCGCCCTCTCCTCCCTTGATCCCACCCTCACCTACCATCCTCCCCGACTCCCCCTTGGCCTCTCCTTGAAGATGATCTGCCATCGAACGCCAGACATCCGGAGACGAGCTCGAAGCACCAGATCGAGTCATGCGGTTGTTGAAGGAGTCGTGTCGTCCCCTTCCCCCTCTCTGAACATTGGCGCTGCCCTCCTCCCTTTTCCACTACACCATGCCGTCGTGCTCTCTCTCCCCTCCACTCCTAACACCACCACACCTCCCTTTCCCACGCGTTGCCAATCCTCATCCTATTCTAGGCACCACCAGACCCTCCCCCCATGATGTCCAGCCTGCCACCTCTCCGACCTCGTCTGAAACACCTTGGGCATGTCCTCTCCATTCCATTCCCCATGATTTGGCATTGCCTCTACATTGCCCAGAGCTACCTTGCCACCTCCTTGTTCCCATCCCTGGTGTGCGCCACTCCCTCCCCCCTTCTCGGCACCATGGCTACCATTGGAAGAGGATGTGAGGAAACTGGTGCACGTGCATGGTACCATCATACCGCACGAGCACCGCCGGTGATCCTCCCTACACAACACGCTCCCTAAGGAGGTGGAACTCGAAAGCGATGGCCTTACCAATGGTCGAGCTATCGGTGATGGTGGAGCCAACTTCCTTGTGCAAGCACCGAGCAATGCACTCAAAGGAAGAGAGAGAGGAAGCCATGGAGTCCAGAGGTGGTACGATTGCAGCCTGCGCGTGTGCTCCCCATGCTTGTCCAAGTTGTCCCCCACTCTCCATACCATTCAACGCGCAACGGTGACCACTCACCACTACATGCTTTTTAGTAGTAGAGATATGTCGTTTCCTAGCGATTCAACATGATAGCTTTTAGCCCTTCAATCCAACCACAGACAAATCACGAGTCCCCCACCCTGCCTCTTCCTTCCCATCCATGAATCACTACCCTCAACATTCCCCTTCGAGGGCTACTATCAGATGGTATATCATTACAACGGTATAACAAGTATCATGTAGTGTAAAATTCTATGATACTCACTGATATTTGCTGTACCATTGGAATGGTATATCATTGTGCAGTATTTCTCCTTTTTTTATAATAGTTCTATTTTCTAGAAAAAAATATCTATAATCATCTATTTTGCCCAAAGCCGACATAAGCTACTCTAGGTAGGGCTGGACTACACGCTTGGGCTCGATGAGCAACTAATGATTGAGAAACAACTCAGCTCGAGATCAGATGAAGATCGAAAGTAAAATGAGTCTAGCTCCACCAATTCAAGCTGAGCCCAAGTCCGAGCTTGAGTCCAGATAGCTTGGGCTTGCTCAAGATAAGCTCAAATCCAGCCCTAACTCCGGGCGCATGGATTCTGGCTTGCAATATTTTTCATGTTAATACATTCTAATAACAAATCAACTTGGAAAATGACTTTGAGTACTTGTTGGGACGTTTAAAATTGTACTATACGGTTCTTTCCGTGTAAAAGTCCGAAAAGCGGGTGTGATCATGTGAACAAACCTAAAGCTGTCGTCCATGGCTAGCTGGGACCTACTGGCGTGGGGTAAAGGGCAGGGGAAAATATATTCGAAAGTTCCATGTGCCATGCTTGGCTGGCGTGAAACGCGTTTGTTTATAGTATCTCTCTTCGTAATCTTTTACCCTGCAGCACTTGATCAGGTTGGTATGCATCATAAATTAAGATA
Organism: Olyra latifolia; assembly: GCA_036346145.1. Taxonomy (NCBI): domain Eukaryota; kingdom Viridiplantae; phylum Streptophyta; class Magnoliopsida; order Poales; family Poaceae; genus Olyra; species Olyra latifolia. The sequence goes on from CM070530.1 coordinate 16,057,312, forward strand.
GGATCTCATGATGCTTAGATCTTGCATGTTTGTAGCCTTTCATGGCTAAAAGCCATCGGTAATCGCAAAGAACACAGAAGCCAAAGTGTCGCTGGATGATGTCACGTTGGATACGTTCTAGTCCTTACTCTGTCAAGCGTAAACACAGCTGAGGCCTGAGGGAAACCATTTCACTATCAGTAATGACCGAGAGATGGATATTGAGCTCATTGTCCCTTACAAGTGCAGCATCCTTCTGCAATTCATTGTGCTGGCCGTTTTGATCAGCAGCATGAGCCATGTATCCTTTATACAAGCACTTCTATAGTACACCAATTCTAAGACCGTAAAAATTTTTGTGTGGTTGGATTGAACATGTAGTAGGACGGGTTTGCTTGCCGGCTAGGCTGGGCTGAGCCTCGTAGCGTTGTCGGAGCTAGGTTGAGGTCATGCAGGGTGATATGTTTGGTTGCCTTACATCATCTTAGTACCCCCGCACAAGAGAGCATTTGTTTGCCCACATGTCTCTATCGCTCGACGAGCTTCTGGAGTGCTGCTGCACTTCCTCCGTGTTGAATCGACCTCTGATGTCCTCCTCCTGCGTGGATCCGGCGTCTTCACACCTTCTCCCGCCCCAATCCAACAGCCTTTAGCTCCGCTGCCCCCGATCTAGCCTCCTAGAGCTCCGTCACAACCAGATCTGGCCTCTCTGACCTCCGCCACCACCTAATCCGGCGCCCCTGAGATCGTCCCCACTCCGTCCGTCCACACGCTCTCACCCTCGTTCCATCTAGCCGTGTGACTCGCCCACTGCTCATTGTTCGGCCCTTGCTCATGGGAACAGCTGTGGCAAGTGTATCCCCTAGAGGCCTAGACCAAGTCAGGCCCCAACAATGATTTTGCATGTGTCTAGCTCTAGCTCTAGCTCTAGCCGATGGGCATGCAACCAAACAGGTAGCGCTTGGCTCACGAGGGCATGCCTAGGTCAGAGCTAGACAACCAAGCACACACTATTATATTATTATTCACCATATTACCCCATATGGTAGTATAAGAGCTCGTTGATCCATTAAATCAAGCAAATATATATATATATATATATATATATATATATATATATATATATATATATATATATATATATATATAAAAATCCTTTATTTAAAGAGCATTTGTGCCTAACAGAGATCGTACTTTTCCTGACATTGCAGCCCTTCGTGAATATATACAATTGACAGTCTCTATCAGCCTGTCATTATCAGCACTAAATGCACATAAATTAGTAATCAATGAATTTCACAGTGATTCCAGAATCCAAAACAAACTCAGTGAAAGAAACATTATTAAGACTTGTCTGTTCACAAAATACAAAATAGTAGTAAGACAAATAAAACAGGAGCAAGTATCATTTGGCTACACTGCCCGTCCATTGTATACATTTTGGAAATTTCACCCTTTTTTTTTCAGGAGCTAGCATAAAAACCAGAGTTGTCCTTAAAAAATCTTGCGTATGAGAAGTTACCCAAGTAGCGTTCAGTGGGATTATCAGGTTGCATCGATTCTATAGTACACGAAAGGGAATCATTCGATGACTCTTTCAATATGTTCTAAATTCTAAGATATTTCTTAGAATTTTGTAGTGAATCTTTCCATCGATTCGAAATTTGGCTTGGTTCCTAAAGGCCTTTTCTTTCATTCGCAGGGACAGCTAATAAGGCCTTGTTCCCTTCGGTTCAAATTAAAACTGAAATAAATTCAACAGTTAATTTTCTTTCATTTTTATATAAGATAAACATTTAGATGCTTTGTAATTTTTTTTAAGATATTAGTGTTTTCATCAAGAGAAACTTTATAGTACACAAAAATGAATACAAACTATCCATCTCACTTAATATAATGTCGTATATTGAATTTGATTTTTTAATATATTTATAATATCATATGATAGTATATTTTCCTCTAGAACGCTTTCTAAACGAACCGTTAGATATAAGTTATATTTATGCTAGTATCTAGTATATTTGTTGTTGAATGGTAAAAGAGCTCCCGGTCGATCTCTGAAAACCTCTCTTTTGGGGACGGAGCTGTGCAATCAAAGAGCCAGACGCATCTTGTCAAAAAAAAAAAAAGAGCCAGACGCATGCTGATCTCGAAGCGTGATCAACGGTGGTGGAAAGGAGCACATCAAGCGACGATCGCCACACCCCATGTCCATCCTTGCGGTGCGAATGATTGCGTCAGCTAGGCCCGAAATCACACGTGAACCATCAATCGTCCGTTCAGGACGGAGCCGCCGTCCCCCGACCGCAGAGTGATCACTGTAGCGGCTCGCCTCTCCGCCATGGATCGCCCACCTACCCGGATTTGCCCTCGGCATTACTCTCGCCACCTACAATCTCAAGCATGGCAGAATGACTTTATAGAGCCACCATTGATGAGCCCACCCCAGTGTGGCAGTGTGGAAACAAGCTCCAGCGCCTCGTGCCAGTGGCTAGTCTAGATAGGAGTAGGAGTAGGTAGCTCAGTGGCGATCAAGGAATACTCGAGCTGGTGTGCCACTGCTCCGCGCATTTCCATGGCGATTCCCAGGCTCTCCATGCTCATCGCCGCCTTGGTTTGCTGCTCCCTTGCACGGCTCTCCCAATGCGGCGGCCAGAACTACACCTCGATGTTCAGCTTCGGCGACTCCCTCACCGACACCGGCAACCTGCGCGTGTCCAGCCCGCTCTCCTTCACCATCGTCGGCCGCTTCCCCTACGGCATGACCTACTTCCACCGCCCCACCGGCCGCTGCTCCGACGGCCGCCTCGTAGTCGACTTCCTCGGTGCGCGCCGGCGCCATTGCCGCGCTCCTGCTTGCAGCTAGTCAGTGTGGTGGTGTGACGTTTCTTGCACATTTTAGTGACATTTGTGTTCTTTTTCCTCTGCGTTCGTTTTTGGCCGGCGCAGCGCAAGCGTTCGGCCTGCCGCTGCTGCAGCCGTACCTGTCGCGCGGGGAGGACGTCAGGCAGGGCGTCAACTTCGCCGTCGGCGGCGCCACGGCGCTGGATCCGCCCTTCTTCGAGGAGATCGGGGCGTCCGACAAGCTCTGGACGAACCTCTCCCTGAGCGTCCAGCTCGGGTGGTTCGAGCAGCTCAAGCCTTCACTCTGCAGCTCACCCAAAAGTCTCCGCACACATTTCTTGCCCATTTCAAGCCAGATTCGGGGTCAAAACACTGTGCCAGCTCTAAGATTCTTTCTCCTTTTTTTTATTAAAATGGGAACAGGTTGCGACGAGTTCTTCAGCAAGGCCCTCTTCCTCGTGGGGGAGATTGGGGGAAACGACTACAACTTCGCATTCTTCAAGGGTAAGAGCCTGGACGACGCCAAGACTTACGTTCCCACCGTCGCCAGCGCCATCACCGATGCCACTGAAGTGAGCACTGAGCTGATCTGAGCTGCATTCTCACTCAAGATGCAACCTTGCCACGTTCTCTCTCGAGCCACAGCACATTGGCTGATCAATCTGCGATGCGTTTTGCTATCTGCCCATGAGACAGAGGCTGATCAAGGCCGGCGCGGTGCACCTGGTGGTACCGGGAAACCTGCCGATCGGCTGCTCGTCGGCGTACCTGACGATGCACCCCGGCCGGAGCAAGAGCGACTACGACGCCACCGGCTGCCTCAAGACGTACAACGACTTCGCGCAGCACCACAACGCCGTGCTCCAGCAGAAGCTGCAGGTGCTCCGCGGGAAGTACCCGCAGGCCCGGATCATGTACGCCGACTACTACGGCGCCGCCATGTCCTTCGCCCAGAACCCCAAGCAGTTCGGTGAGTACATTGATCGCTCCCAATCGCCGTCGTTTCCAGTCCATGAGACCCACACTGACTGGCCAGCTGAGCCATCTAGCACATTGCCGGATTGCCCCGATCGAATCGAATGGACAGAGAAGCATTGGACTTTTCTGTATCCGTTCACATCACTGATCATGCAAGAACGACAGCTACGCAGATCGGCAGCCATTGCCTAGCTGAACGATGGCCCGCCATGGCCTGCCATCGTTATGGGGCGCAGATGCTGCAATAGTAGTAGGAGCCACGATAAAGATCTGAGCTCCCGATTGGCCAGTCTTCTTTTGGGAAAGGGGAGTCATGTCTGCATAAAAGATCGGAACTTATGGGGAGCCACGATAATGCAGCGAAATATTGTGGGGCTCCTTCGAAAAGATTGGAGGATCTGAGCTCCCGATTGGCCAGTCTTCTTTAGGGAAAGGGAAGTTATGTCTGCATAAAAGGATGCCTTATGTCTGCATAAAAGGATGCCTACTTCTTTGCTAGTACGCAGTACACTGAAAAGAAATCGTCCACTTCACTTAAGTGCCTTAATCATCTGCACCATTACTAGTTAACATGGTTTTCGACACTGATAATTGGGTCTTCGCGTGGGTTGATCACCCAGAGTTGGAGACGTTTTGTTATCACTCTGGTAGAATTTTGAGTTAGGAACTACTAAAAAGAACTGAACCTCTAGCCATGATGTGCCTAGCAGAACAGCAAGAGGAATCCTCTGCTGAACTGCTTATTTATTGGTATTAAATACGGTTCTAGAATTCCATAGACACCTTGGACTTGATTTGCTGATCGGTATGGCGCTGGCGCATTTATCTGACACGCACAAACATCGACTCCTTTGTCTAACTGTAAACATCATATCAGTTTCATCAAGAACTGAAGAACACACAGACACTCACAGGTGTCTGTATCTATGAGGTGGTTACCAGTTCAGCTCAGCTCAAGCCCTAATGTAAAGTGTCAATCACTTAATTGGCAGCTTAACCACCAACTGTAACTGCCTGAATCATAACTGCAGTACGATAGTAGTTTCAGAATTCCATTATCTGACGACTGACGCCTGACGCCTGACGGCACAGCGCCTGACGCTCACTCTGAAGTCTGAAGTCTGAACTGATGTGCATCTGTGGCTGCTGCGCGCAGGGTTCATGCACGGTGCGCTTCGGTCTTGCTGCGGCGGCGGCGGGCCGTACAACTTCAACCCGAAGGCGAGCTGCGGCGTGCGGGGCTCCAGCGTGTGCGCGGACCCCTCGGCGTACGCCAACTGGGACGGCGTCCACCTGACGGAGGCCGCCTACCACGCCATCGCCAACAGCATCCTCACCGGGCCCTACACCTCCCCGAGGCTGCTCTGATCGCCTCGCCGGTCGCCGGACGCCTCCGGCTAAGCCGGCGACTGATCTGTAATGGCTGTGGAAGAACATGAAGGGAGCTTAAGCGGCGGAACGCATGCTGTAGTAGCTAGCTTGCAGACGATGGATGGAATGGATGAAAATCGTAAGAATGGCGGGGTTTTAGGTCCCGATCGTTTCTTGGCCCTCTGCTATTCTGAAGTGTCCGGTTATTTTCATGGCGCTGAAATTAGACCTGATCATGGACAGTCCGGTCCGACGGTCTGGCCTAGACCTAGCCTGATTTTTCTAGGCTGGGCTGGGCCGGGCTTGAGCATCGAGCTAGGCTTAGGCCTTAGTTGCTAGCTCAAAGTAAGGTTCGGACTGGGCCAGGCTAAGTCTGAAAATGTTTGGCCTAGCCTAACAATATTATAGTAAATTGTAATATTAGAGAAAAAAAAGATGGATTGGGCTGCCCGAGCCTAGCCCAGCCTAGGTCGACTGCTATTTAGGGAGGCTATGATCATGTTTTTTCCTTGCTGACATGAAGTCATTGGGCTTCGGGCGGGGCTTTTGGGCTTCGGGCTTTGTCTTGGTGAGAAAAAATCAAGCCAGGCCGGGCTCGGGATTGCGTCTAGGTGACCGAGCTTTTTTAAGCTTGGTCCAAAACCCGGCCCCGCCCGGCATATGATCAGGTCTAACTGGAATGTATGGTTCAACAATTATTCATTCTCCCGTTTACAAACAGTCACGTGTGTGACCACCGGATACGCGCTAAGATTCGTGCTCAGGCCCACTCATCCCTTACATGGTCTTTTTGCAAAAAAACCCCCACATTTTTTATGTCCAAGCAATTAGGTCCTTTCTCCTCTCTCCTTCATCACGATCGAGCTGCCCGCCACTCGCCGGCAACCATTGCCCAAGCTGCTGCAACCATGCCGGTATGACGATCGAAGTCGTCGATCGATTGTCGACCGAACGCATCATCAAGCCGGCCGTTTGGCGTGCCACGCTCTCGTCAAGGCCATGTCACCATGGTCGCACGTGGCCCAAGCGTTGGCCACCAACTGGTGGAGGTCGGCTTGATGGGATGGAAGATAGAGGCGGAAGAAGAAGGACCCGATTACTTTTTAATAAAGTTTCAAAAGCGTTTTGTAAAAAGGTTATGTGAGGGATGATTAGGTCTGAATATATATCTTGGAGCACATCCACCGTGTACCTGTCTATACCCACATGTATACGAGAAAATCCGGGATGATAGTTCAGTGCTCAACACAAGTGCAAGAGCTTTCGTGTGTTGGTGGAATTGTGGATGAGATGAGGCGAACGTGTTCTGCGCACAATCCAGTCCTGCGCGGCTGTGCCCTGGCGTTGTGCGTTTTAACTTGGAGGGCATATTTGCCACATTTTTCTACCTCCCAGTTAGGCACTTGTAGCTTGTGTTAGCCATGCACGATACATGCATTGGCGGCCATGGCAACAAGGCCTCCCCTAACTGGCCATCTCTTCAGAGCCCATGGGTAGCCTCGATTCAATTGTGGCTTGGCCAAGGCCCTCGATCCAATGGACCCGTCGGCCTAGGCCCTCTCAATGCCCTCACCACCACCCTTCAACCACAAGCAACTAACCAGTGGTATGGTGCTCCATGGCGGAGCGCCACGGGCAGGCTTCGTCCTCCTCCCGTGTCGCCTCTGTCCCACCTCCTTTCTAGGATCAGCATCAATTCATGCAAGCCTTCAATACCATGTCCCTTACACCACCCTCTCCCAGTGAGTGGTACATGGATTCTGGCGCTTCCACGCACATGACTGCAGAGCATGGTAAACTCAAATCTTCCACACCCTTCTCTGAAATCAGCCCTACCCATGCCGTTGTCAGCAATGGAACTAATATTCCCATCACACACTAGCCACACGTCACCTCACAGTCCCAATTCTTCATTTCATCTTAATAATGTTCTTGTTAGTCCTACCAACATTAAAAACCTTATTTCTGTTCGACAATTTACTATTGATAATCATTGTTCTGTTGAGTTTAACCCCTACGGCTTATCTATAAAGAACCTTTGCAACAGAAACGTGATCATTAGGTGCAATAGCCGCGACGATCTCTACTCATGTCGATGGCTGTTATCCGCTCCCTGCACCCTCTCCACCACTACACCATCCGCTACCCTATGGCATCAACGTCTTGGACAACTTGGTTGTCAATCTTTAGAGCATCTCATCCATGTCTCATTTATTTCGTGTAATAAACAGTCTGTAGACCCCTTGTGCCATGTGTGCCAACTTGGCCGACACGTGTTCTACCCTTTTTTCCCTTTGACTGCTCACTCTAATAAAGCTTTCGATTTAGTTCACTATGATCTTTGGTCTTGCCCTATTCCTAGCGTTTCTGGTTATAAATATTACCTCATTATTCTTAATGATTTTACCCACTATCTATGGACCTTCCCTCTTCTCTTCAAATCTGATGTTTTTCAAACCCTCACTCATTTCTTTGCTTACACTAAAACTCAGTTCGACATCTGTGTCCGAGCAATCCAGTGTGACAACGACGGTGAGTTTGACAACCAATCCATGCATACCTACTTGCTGTCTCATGGCATCGCACTCCACATGGCATGTCCTCATACCTCTCAGCAAAATGGCAAAGCCGAGCACATCATCCGCTCGACCAATAACATTTTTCGACCCGTCCTCTTCCAAGCTTCCTTAGCACCTATCTATTGGGTTGAAGCCCTTCACACTGCCACTTACCTTCTTAACCCAAACCCAACAAAAACCTAAAATTTGGCACTCCCCACCATGCCCTTTTTAGTCATCCACCCTCCTACTCAAATCTTCGTGTCTTCAGTTGTCGGTGCTATCCCAACCTCTCTGCCACCGCTCCACACAAGCCCGCTCCTTGCTCTACTACTTGTGTATTTCTTGGCTATCCCTCACATTATAAGGGTTACCATTGTCTTGACCTCTCCACAAACCACATCATCATCTCTCGTCATGTTACCTTCAACAAAAATTCATTTCCCTTCGCCGACAAACAAAATCTACCTATCCTCCTGGATTTTGATTTTCTCCTTCCTGATGTTTCTTCTCCAGCCTAACCTACCCTAATTGCACACCCCTATGCCTCTAGTTGTTGCACCTACTCCTGCGTACCTCCCTTGGCACTCGTGCCCACACCACCTCTCCCAGTATTGGCGCCTACACCTCCCATCACCCTCCACCGGTCGTTGAGCCGATCCTAGCAACTGCACCTACTCCTGCTGCCTCCTATCCACCAGCTGTTGAGCAACTCACGCCTGTCATTAATGACCACTCCATGATGACTCGTGGCAAATGTGGTTTTCAGCAATCGATGCATTGGCTTAACCTCCATGTCTCTGCCCCATAGCGATTCCCACCACCTGTCACGCGGGTCTCACTGATAAGAATTGGCGTGCGGCCATATATCATGAGTTCGACGCTCTTTGTGTGAACAACACCTGGGATCTACTATCTCTTCCTCCTGGAGCTAACGTTGTTACAGGTAAATGGATTTTTTGGCACAAGTTGTAGCCTGATGGCTCCTTGGACCATTACAAGGCTCGATCGATGCTTCGTGGTTTCTCTCCACGTCCCAGTGTCGACTTCGATGAGACGTTCATCTCGGTTTTCAAACTGGCTACAGTTCGCACTATCCTCACTATTGCTTTTTCTAATGGGTGGACGATACGCCAGCTCGATGTCAACAATGCCCTCCTCAATGGCACCCTTGCTGAGACCGTCTACTGTTAGCAACCATCCAATTTCATCAACAACATTTGAGCAACCCATGTATGCCACTTCAACAAGTCACTCTACGATCTAAAGCAGGCCCCGTGCGCCTGGTTCAATCGTTTCACGATGTTCCTCGCATCTCTCGGCTTTGTCTCTTCCAAGTTAGACCCATCACTCTTCATATATCAGCGCGGGCCAGACATGGTCTACCTATTGTTGTACGTCGACGATATCGTCCTCATAGCCTCTTCATCAATGCTGCTTAATCAGGTGATCGCCTCCCTTAATCAAGAATTTTCACTAACAAAACCTCAAGGATCTACATTTCTTTCTTGGTGTCTCCGTGCAGCGAATTAGTACTGGTCTTTTTCTCTCTCAACGCCGGTACACCGAGGATATCTTGGCAGGCGCAGGCACGAGCAACTGCAAACCATGCAGTACTCCCATTGACACCAACTTGAAGCTTCCGTCTACTGGTCCTACTGTGGACAACACTACTGACAATCGCATCACCGCCAGCGCATTGCAGTACTTGACCTTCATACGTTCGGACATCGCATATGCGGTACAACAGGTGTGTCTTCGCATACATGATCCTCAGGAGCTGCATGCAAATCTTTTGGAGCATGTTCTTCAAGGGACGATCGACCATGGGTTACAACTACATCGTACCTCTAAGCTTCATCATCCTCTCCAGTAGGCCACCATCTAGGAGGATACGTGCATTGGTTGCACCAACGCGAGCGTGATCTAGCCATGAATCAAGGAGATTGCAATCAAGGAGATATATTCCACATTACTTGCATTGTATTTTTGGTATTTCTCAACGGATTGGTTGCTTCTGTACTATATAAACTCTTATCGCATCAATACAATGCCAAGTGCGACATTCTATTAGCCTTCAGCTTATAGACTTGTAGCTCTGCGCTATGCGGCAAGATTTTTTTCTACCGTCAAGGTCCCGCATGTTGGTGAAAGAGAGTAGTTATGGTAACAGGTGCCAGCGCCCCGCGCTGGTACTCTGCAACCTATGCCAGAAGACGCTCCAACTCGGCGAACAAGTGTACATGTGGGTTGGAGGCAGGTGCGGGAGTGGTAGTGGTAGGTGTGTTGGTTACCTCAATGGTATTGGTCAATGATACCTCTTCGGGCTAGCCACCGATTAAGACAAGGGCAGGCACCTTCCCATCGCTTTTGGATGGTTCATGCCCCCCACAACGGAGTGGCTCTTGCTGAGACGGTGATGGCTCCTGTCGGGGCGTGTCTTTCTGCGCCCGCTCCAGTCACAGCGGCAGGGGCACTCCCCGTGTTTGTGGAGCCCGTGAGCACGGGGGTGCTAAAATCAATGGGGCCCTATGGCACCAGCAAGGTGGCTCTCGTGCCTCCTGTGGCGCTGAAGGTCTTGCATGACTTTGTCTTTTTGGACGCTAGGACGGTGGCGGCGGATGTGCTGCCTCCGTCGCCGACCTCAGCAACGCTCACCGCCTTCTTCTTGGTTGACATTGGATGCCTTGGTTTCTAGTCAGCGCTTCTCATGGACAGCACCAACTGTCATAGGGACGCCCTAGACAGCATATTTTAGAAGGAGCAACCCTAGGCATAGACGAAACCGTGTACCCACAGGGGTGATCTCGATCAGGAAACAGAAGCTTGAAAAAAATGGTGGAATGAATCCCTCGTTAATGTTGGGCTTGAGTCCTAGTGCGTATATAGGGCCCCCCTATATGGACAGCCAGAGGCAGGGCATTTTTCCCCTTTGTCCCGTGTGAACCTATAGGAATCTCAGGGCAAATGGGTCATTACAAATGGAATCTCCTTCATGCTTTTGGTCGGGCTATTAAAGTGGGTTCCTGCACGTCGTTGTCTTCCAAAGCCCTTTGGCGCCCTTGCTTTAGCTTCCTGGACAGGGCCAGAAGTGTCCTCTTCCTCCTTTTATCTCCTATCGAGATGCACCAGGCTTGTCAGGCACTCCTTTGTCTTCTTTGCAGGCATGGTTAGCTTGTCTTCTTGCTATAGTGAGGGTCAGTTTTGTCGGGGTGAAGCATTTTTGAATGGCTGCCCCATTTTGACTTTGCACTTGTCAGGACGATTTGGCCAATGATTTCGTTGAGGATGTTCAGACGACGTTCGACTCCCAAGGTTGACCTGTGTGGGCATTATCCCCAGGGCTTAGTTTCGGCCCATGCTCTACACCGTGCGGAGCCTTCGGTGGCCTCTGCATGACAATTGTCCGCTGGGTTGGCCTCGGGTAGCACGGGACCCTAGATGGTTCCTGCGTGATGGTTGATCCCGAGGTTGGCCCTAGTGGCACAAGGCCCTGGGTGGCTCTCATGCGATGGTTGTCCCTAGGCTTGGCTCCAGGTGGCGTGGGCCCTAGATGGCTTCTAGACGATGGTTGACCCTAGGCTTGGACCCAGGTGGCGCTAGCCCCGAATGCCTCTCGCGCGATGGTTGTCCTTGAGCTCAGCTTCGGGTGGCGCAGGGCCTCAAATGGCTCCCGAGTAATGGTTGACCCTAGGCTTGGCTTTGGGTGGTGCGGGGCCCTGGATGGCTTCCGCGTGATGGTAGTCCCTGGGCTTGACTCTTGGTGGCACGGGGCCCCAGATGACTCTAAGCGATGGTTGATCCTGGGCTTGCCTCCCAGTGGCGCGGGCCCCGGATGGATCCTATGTGATGATTGACCCCGGGCAACACGAGTTTGTCGGCCCTCTTAACGCAGGGTATGGGGTTGCAGTCCCTACAACACTGAGATTATGACATACTTTAGCAACCTTACAAGGTATACAAATACCTCATTTTGTTCTTTCTCTCCTTTTGTTTCTGGGAGAGGGTAAATCTTTTGGTCATTTTTATATGCTATTGCATAGTTGGATAGCGCCTTACGTGTCATTGCTTACTCACCTCTTCCTTATTTTCCATCACAATCACTCTAATATTATCTTATTTTCCATTGTTGAAAACTTATCCTTTTTTGTTTAATCTATGTAACATACCAAAAATTTCTCAAAAAACACATATATACAATACTTTCAATCTTTTTTTTTTGGTATTTTTACAAAAGTTCTATATTAGATTTACACTTAAAAACTTTTAAACAGAAAAATATTTATCTTTAAAATAGTATAAAAAATTTGGACACTCATATTGCTACATACTTAATAACTCTATTTTTTTTTTTATGATTTTTGAAATGTTTACACAGTTTAAACAAAAAAAGTTTTCACCAGTAGCACATAGGGAAATAGTCGATGAACTGCAATGACATAGAAAGGCTAAACCTTCAAGTGACCATAATTAAAATATTAGGCCGCCCTACAATGATATGTAAGATATTTTCTCTAAATCTAAAAAAGAAATAGAAGCTGGGCTTGGGAAGGAAGGGTGGTCGGGAAGACACAGCGAGGCCCATGGATTGGCACAAAGCACGAGCACTTGCACAGTTTTCTTCGTAGTTAAGAAGAGGAGACGGAGGCCCAAACGTCAAGATTTTTCTCCATCTCCTTTGCCGTGTCCTTTTGCATGTTTTTGCCGTCAAAGAGAGGACTGTAGGGAGGGGCAAATTGGCAATGGACGCTGTGAGAAAAAGCAACATGTCTCTGACGCAGCAGGACAATTATAGACAGTCCAAGCAAGTCGTGTCAGCGTCACCAAAGTGAAGGCTTAAAATATGTGGCTCTTTTACATTCTTATCCACGTCATCCTTTTGTTTTTCTTGCAACCATAGTTTAAGCGATCACGGTCTTATCTGCATGAAAGGTAGGTTATATGGACCAGACAATTTAAAATATGTGGATATTCTAAGGCATACCTTGGTCTCGATACGAGTCAGCTGCCCAATATTCCGAGTATTAGATTAGTCTATATACGACTCGCGAGTTCGATCCTTCGGGACGACTCGCGACGTCTCACTTGGGATTTAATCTCTAAATAAATTAGAGTATACACGCATATATCATGTTGTCTACTCGCTGTTCCTGGCATGTGTTAGGGCAGCCGCTTTTTCTAGCTTGTGTCAGGCACGCGTGTGTGTGGTGATGTGAGTTGTGTGCGCCTCCGTTATATCCATCTCAAAAAAAAAAGATTAGTCTATATACATTAGGGTTGATTAGATGCATACCAAAAGATTAGAAGAAAAAGCGACTACTCGTCCTCCAGTAAAGCTGGTTGGTCCCTTGGACGACGAAGTTTGATAGAATAGCAAACTTGCATGTTAGGTTAGCTAATTATAGTTAGGATATTTTCCTGATCCTAGCTGATTCAGTGCCGTGATTGATGGCTTGTAATTGATTTGTAATTAATGCTGATTGATCCTGCTGATCAAGTAATATAAAGACAGGACGAGCCGGCCCTTGTGTGCTGTGCTTTTCCAAAACCTTAACCATCTTGCCTCATTATCTTTCATGGTATCAGAGCATTGTACTCAGCATGCATGGCATCACGCCACTGAGGAATTTGTTGTGAGACCCCATTTTCTAGGGACCTCCGTACGTCTGCGCTATCACAGGATCTGTCTTACTAGCACTGTACGAATTACAGAATACTGGAACCATCTCATACAAGCACGGGTTTTATACAACCAACAAGGTTCAAATACATAGTGGCTCGAGTTTTTAGGGCCGATCTGGCCAAATATTACAATACCAAACTAGAGCTATTTAATCAGAGTTCGGAAAATGCGGAAACGAAGATAGATATAGGGTTCCAAGAGCTATGCCATCCACCCTGACAGGCAAGCGACTGGAGTCCCGCCTAACACCCTGCCTACGCATCAACTCCACAAGCTTCCTCGTCCTCATAGCAGTCGTAGGGATCATCATCTTCTCCATCTTGACCTAAAAGAGTGAGTGAGTGCGAGGGTGAGTACGCAATCCAACCGCTCATGAACCAATACCCAAACCTAATGCAAGATAATGATACAGGCTGTTTGGTGGAGGTTGGGTTGATTTTATTTGCTTAAAGCCAGAGTTGCAATAATCTATATTAAAAGCCTATGACTTAGCCATTTACCAAATAAAAGACGTACTGGGCTATATATGCCAACAATATTCATGACTGGGGTGTTTATCTCTATTCATGTCACCTAAGACCGAACCAAACGAACCAACACATAGTCTAGACCAAATACGCTCCGTCACAAACGACACATAGCCAGACGACACATAACCAAGTGACACATAGCCAGACGACACATAGCCAAACGACACATAGTCTATCACTAAGATACCAAACACGTCACCTAAGACCAACCCAGACGACACATAGCCTAAACCAAATCTGCTCCGTCACGTAGACCCCAAAATAATCTAATTAGTAATGCATGGCTCACATCAAGAATCCCATGCCAAAACACACATAGATTATAGTGGGTTTCACGGGACGTCACAGGGACACACATAGGCGCACTTAGCCTATCACTTAGACACCAAAACCCGATCACCTAGACCAAATCACCTAGATGCTTATGCCACACAAATCTTTATAATCAAGGGGTGAATACAAGTTTGGCGGATTATTCATCCACCCTTCCAGGACATTTTGGGTCCTGGGCAAAATTTGACTAGATCTAAGCTCTGTCTAAGCATTCTTTTCCCTGCACTTTAAAGAGTCCAAAATTGTTATTAATTATTCTAGGGTGATGCCATGGACTTGATATTCAAGGAAATCAAGGTGTGGTAGTAACAATCATCAAGGAATGAGGCATGTATACAACATGATTAAATAAGCAGGGCATAACTACCACATTTAGTTCAACATAATATAATCAACGTAATATAAAGCATGCATTTCATAATTTAAATCGACATAGATTTAAGTAAAACTGGGTTAGAAGAATGTTCTAGAGATATTGGCTCGCCTGGGCCAAATGTGTTGGGGTCCTGATCTTCACACTGTCCTTCCGGGCCTTCCGGATCTATCGTGAATAAACCAAATAGCACAAATATAATTAGAAATAAGCTAGAGCATGATGCATGATGTGCAGTGATTCTACAAACATTATGGACCTCCTAGTGGGATCCATAATCTACTTGTTTTATTAATAGAGCCTTCATGCAATAATAATTTCTAATGCAAATATAAGATGTATATGCATGATATGTACGAAGTCTACCCATAATAATTCTAATAATTTGTATAACATTCACAAAATCAGTCCATAAACCAAGCATGACAGATATATAATTATATCTTATATGGAAAAAGCTTAATACAAACAATTCTATAATCATATATTGCCTATTCTATTATTTAGAGAAATAATATATGGGTGCATGAGCAAATAATAATTTTCCTAAGTTACAGATACTATAAAGTGTCTCCAGAAATATTTTCATGATTTTTGGAGGTCACCTAGTATTTTTAATAAAGGGAAAACCTATTTCTGGATTTTCTGCTCAAATGAAATAGCTAGAAAAGGATATTAATACTTTACAGAGAAATATCTTATTTTAATATGCAAAGTAATATTTTTCCTAGGTCCCAAAAGCATTCTAGTATTTTACCTAATTTTTTCAGGATTTTACAAAGTCACTAACTATTTTTAATAATCTAAAACCATTTTCTGGTATTAAATCAAATGGGAAAAGCTTAGGAAATAGCTATGAACAGTAACGGCCGGCGTCGGCGCGGCCCCAACGACGTTCGGGGCAAGGCTGTGGCCAAGCGCTGGTCGGCCGTGCACGAGAATAGTCTTGGCGCGACTTCGAAGGCGCCATCACTAAACTTACATCCGGGACCTAGGGGCCCACATGTCGCTTCTGAGGAGGATACTGCACTGTGTGCTGAAGATGACGTCAGCGTGACGTCCGCCTGCTGTCTCTCTGGGCGAGCTCCGTGCGAGGCTTGGCGAGCACCCCGTGAGCTACGGGCACCAAAACGCTGCGTCGCTTTGTTTCTATGGGTGCTTGAGCCTAGCTCTAGGACGCCCCGGCGGGGATTCGCCGGCGGCGAGCGGCGGCGCCACTGGCGAGGTGGTGGGAAGATGCGGCGAGCAAAGGCGTCGGTGTTCCACGGGGTTTTAAGCACGGGAAAGCTATTCTAGAGCTTTAAGGGCTTCGAGGATCGTTACCTCGGTGTTGGCGTGGTTGCGGAGGCTCGAGAAGGCCGGGCGACGTGGAGTCTGGAGGAGCCGAACAGGAACGGCAGGGAGCTGGGAACGTCGCGCCGATTCCGTCCGGGTGGAGGAGGCGGCACCGGTGTCTTGCTGGCGAAGGGGAGGTCCGGGAGGCGGCCGTCGACGAGCAATCGGAAAAGGGCGATCATGGCGCTGGCGGCAATGGAGCTCGCCCACGAGCTACAAGCGATGATAAAGCAATTAGGCTCGGTGAGAGCAAGAGGGAAGAGAGGAGGAGATGGAGCTGGTCGCCCAAGCTCGAGGTTCACGAACGAGCCCGCGACGGTGGCGTGTCCGGGTAAGGTGGAGCGGTGAAACGAGGAGGAAAACGGGGTTGGCCGGTTTTATAGGCGTGGAGGTGCCGGGAGGACGGGAATTGAATGCGCGCGACGTCGGAGATACGGGCATCGTCCTTGCACGGGATTTGTGTAGGACGGCCGATATCCTTTGTCGGCGCGTACCAATAGCGAGCGCGGCGACTCTGTGATTTTGTAGGGAGGACGGTCTTGACCGGGCAAGCAGTATGGCGCCAGAGAAGGTCGGCGACCAATGGCGAGGCGGCCGGACGATGGTGGGCGGGCGTCGATGGCGGAGGAGGCAGAGCACGCACGGGCAGAAAGCAAACAGGAGCTAGCAAGGAGCAGCTCGGCTGGGCCTTGTGGGCCTCAGCAGGGGCGAAGTAGGCCGGGAGAGAGGAGTTCGGGCGGGCCGTGCTGGGCCAAAGATGGGAAGTGGGGAGGATGGGCTAGGCCCAAGTGGTGAAGCCCAGCAAAAAAGATCCTTTAACAGAAAAGAGAGAAAGGGAAATAGGGGATTTTGGGCCTAGGGACAAAATGGTCATTTTATAGAGAAAATTCAAATTCAAAATTTGAATTCAAACTATGGAGAGAAAGGGTTGCTTATCAAATCAAGGGCAGGGAAACAGGGGAGAAGAGTTTGATGCTAGAGCTTAAAGTATTATTCCTAATATTGAGATACTATTCACCATCATGAAAATACTATTCATGATATGAAAATACCATTTTTCCATTCAATTTTAATAAATATATTCAAACTATAAATACAATCCAAGTAACATGTTGAAAATCAGAGTTTGGGTGATCCTATTTATCAAGATTTGAAAATATAGGTATACCAAAGATAATATTCAAACTCACATATATATAAAATACATCTTATTAGTTTATTGGAGTCCAAAATAGTATATTGTAGACAAAATCTTTCCAAAATATCATTAGCTTTATTAATGATTTTAAAATTTTCAAGAAATTTACAAACACCCAAAAATGGGATGTTACATTTGTAGAGCTTCAATGCTCTCAGCATGCATGGCATCACGCCACTGAGGAATTTGTAGAGCTTCAATATAATTCACGGGCTCAGAAACAGGGCCCTTGGCAGCAACATAAGTGATGGGACCATCAGATCGATGCAGAGGCTTGCGTATATTGTCTTTGAGGCGAGTTCTCATGGGATGCCCCTGATGTTGGGGCGATGCAACCGGTGCGTCTGCCGGTCCTGCATCAGCTACTGGTGAAGCTGATGAATCCTCTTGGTCAGCACTCGGTGAAGCTATAGCAGGTGAAGATGGTGTGTCATCAGATGGAGCCTCAAGTGCGTTAGGGGTAGTGAGATCCTCAAGCTGTACACCTTTGCCGGAACCTGCACCATGGTTAGATAGAAGCACATGCGTATATGCTGAATCTGCAAGTTGGTCACAAGAAACAATAGAGGGCACTAAGGAAGAGTTGGGTGTGTGTGAATTTTGAGGAAGATTGGTAAAAGGGAAAATATTCTCATCAAAAACCACGTCACGTGATATATAGACACGGTTGGAGGGAACATGCAAACATTTGTAGTCTTTATGGAGAGGACTGTATCCTAGGAACACACACTTTTTGGAGCGAAAATCAAGCTTGTGTGTGTTATATGGGCAAAGGTGTGGCCAGCATGCACAACCAAAGACTTTGAGAAAGGTATAATCCGGTTTGTTTCCCAGTAAACGTTCAAGGGGTGTTTGCATGTTAATAACACGACTAGGAACACGGTTGATGAGAAAACATGCTGTAGTAAAAGCATCACTCCAAAAATGGAGAGGAATAGATGCATGAGCCAAGAGGGTAAGACCAGTCTCTACGATATGACGATGTTTACGCTCTGCTGAACCGTTCTGTTGATGAGTATGGGGGCATGAAACATGATGAGCAATGCCAATTTTCTGAAAGAATGAGTTCAAGTTTCGGTACTCACCACCCCAATCAGTGTGCATGTACAAAATTTTACGATTCAGAAGTCGTTCAACATGTTGTTGAAACTGAAGGAAAACTTTCAAAACATTGGATTTATTTTTGAGCAAGTAAAGCCATGTGAAGTGACTATAGGAATCAATAAAGCTCACATAAAACGATGTCCACTGACTGAAGTTTGGGCAGGGCCCCATACATCTGAAAAAACTAGCTCAAGAGGAGCATTAGCTACATTATTTGAAGGGGAAAAAGGAAGTTGGTGACTTTTGTCTTGCTGACAGGCATCACAAACTTGGTTATTCTTGACAGACTCAAAAGGCAGTTCACTATGATTCAGAATATGCTGGACGATGGGTGACCTAGACGGCAATGCCACTTTTCTTGTGAAGCTTTGACACTGCTGAATACTTCTTTCGAAGATGGAGAATCAATGGAGTAAGGATTGTTGCCTTCAAATCCCGATCCTTGACAAAAACATGATCAGGGTGAAATTCGATGAAGACATTATTATCACGTGTAAGTCTTTTAACAGATAAAAGGTTACGGGTAACTGAAGGAACATGAAGTATATTTTTGAGAAGAAGTGATTTAGGATGAGATGTATGAATTGTGGAGTGACCAACATGCAAGATTCGCATACCTGATCCATTTGCTGCCTGCACTTGATCTTTGTCGTGGTAAGGTTCCTTCACCGTAAGTTTATCAAGCTCATTGGTGAGGTGGTCGGTGGCGCCCGTGTCTGCGTACCAAGCAGTGTCGATGGGATAGGAGGGTGTCACACCTTTCTGTTTGCAGCAGCAGCCACGCGACCGTCGTTGCCAACACCAAGGAAGTCACGGTTAAACCTCTTGTAGCAACGAGATGCAACATGTCCTATCTTGTCACAGAGTTGACAGATCGGACGATTGCCTCCAGAGCTAGGACCACCATCACCATTAGCGCCGCCATTAGCACTTGCACCGGCGTTATTTCTTCCACCGGATCTGTTGTTGGTGTAGTTGGTTCGAGGCTTGTACTGCTGCTGCGAACCTCGGTTGTCGGTGCGGTATGGTTGTTTATTGCTCGACCGGTTCCGATAGGTTGCTGCATTCACGGAGTGATCAGCGTGAATCTCAACTTCATGATTCTCCATGCGCTGCTCCTGATTCAGCATGTGCGCGTAAAGATCTTGAAGAGAGATGACGTCATTGCGGATGGTGACCGACGAGACGAGAGAGTCATAGCAAGACCTGCAAGAAGATACGAGATGAACTCGTGATGCTGAAGGGGCTGGCTGATAGACGTCAGCGTGTCGGCGAGCGATTTCATCTTGTTGAAGTAGGCCATGACAGACATGTCACGTTTCTTGGCATGAGCAAGCTGGACGCGGATCTGCATCGACCGCGCCGTGGACACTGAAGAAAACATACTTTCCAGCGTGGTCCAGGCTTCCCGAGAGGTAGTCATGAAGAGGACTTGGCCAAGAACGCTCTCTGTCATGGACGAGAGGATAGCAGACAAGATCGCCTGGTCCTGTTGCATCCATGCTTGATAAGCAGGATTTGGAGTCTGCTTGGCGCCGGACTCAGTGGTTGTGGTGATGTACTCCGACGGGCGCTGAGTTGATTCATCAACGTATTCGAAGAGACGGAAGCTCCTTAGAAGAGGAACAATTTGTGGGCGCCATAGGAGGTAATTATCAGGTGCAAGCTTGACGGTGATGAGATGCCCAAACGTGAACGGCGACGAAGTCGACGACGTGGAGCCAATGCTCATCGAGACACCTGACGGCAAGGTGCCGTTCAGAACGTCGGAGGCGATGCTGTCACTGATTGCGGAGGACGTCATGGCGTGGTTTGGATCAGACAGGCTCTGATATCTTTCAAAGTTAGAAGGAGATGGGGACCCTCTTCTCATCTTGAAGCTTTAGGTTTTAGCTAGATCTAGTTTTACAGGGTTAGGATTTTATGTACGTCTCATTCTTCGCGTTGATGGCGGAACGGTTTGGTACTATAATAAGATCCTTTCTTAGATTCGTTGGTGTGATGATTGTGTTCGGCGACCTCCTCGACAAAAACTTTGATAGGGTTGGTACCCGTCGTCCCCGATCTGTTTGTGGACTATTAGGATTTGTCTCATCTTGTGGTTGGAGTTTTGTGCCGAGTTGCTGTGCAGAGTTTCTCTCCATGACGACATCAGATACTTTTACTGGTCTGCAGATGCGGTCGACGGAGATAGATCAGAGAAGAACAGCGAAGGAACTGGATTGGAGTGTTCGTGCATTATCTCTAGCAAGGAAAAAACATGCCTTTCGAAACGTGCATAAATTTTCTGGTATGATATTACTAGTGCAAGCACTATACCATGCATGCTACAAATACTTGATCCGAGCGAGAGAAATGAATCTCGGTCTTAATGTTGCTTTTAGTAGGTGTTGTTTGTATATGTAGAGTTGTCTTGTAATAGTTTTTACTATGGTTTAATCCTTCGGTTAATGATCTAATGAAATTCTATTATTCTAAAAAAATTAGATGCATGTCATTGCGAAGTAATCTATTTTAAAACCACTTATTAAAATGGTAAACCCATCCAATATTATTGTTCATTGAGATTTCTTCGAGATTACAAACTTTTTTGACAAAAATACCCCTACCCCTAACATCTAGACCATCTCCCTTGCTCTACTTCTTCTTTTGTCTCCAGCGAGCTCCTCCTCCGTTCAGAAAGCTCCCTCTTATCCCATCCCTCCCTCCCAAGAGCCATCTTCATGTAGCTCCTTGACGTCCTTACGGGTGATGAGCTCCATGAACACGGCACTGAGAGAATACATATCAATTGCTTGTCGCTACCTTGGCCATCTATACCCCTAATGACCCTCTTGTTGCCCCACCATGGCCGGCCACCATTCGGAACTTCCCTAGCCTCCTCCTTCTACTCAATCTCGTGGAGGCAGCTGTACGTAGGTGAGGATATGTTCGCGGATTCCCTACACGGTGGTACCGTCGATGGTGACAAAGGCTTCCTCAACACCGTTGACGTAGGCGACAAGGATATATGGGGTCCCTAGAGGCATGGGGTTTTAATTTAGCGGAGGCGCCACGGTTTGATAGAGCAAGCAGGGCTAGGCACACCTTGATCCTCGAGGCCTCAAGCAGTCATGCTCGAACTAGAAGCTCACTAGTGAAGCTTGTTGCCAAAAGGAAGAGGGAAGTGGGAGCACATAGGGTGGTGGAGGACGCCATGGGTAGGGTCATATGGAGCGTGTGGTTGGGCACTTGGGACGGCTTGACCTTGTTCGCAACAGAGGAGAAAGAAGAGATGAGAGTAGATCCATAAAAATTTGAAGATGATTGAAGATGATAGAGACAAAATTGCTGCACGTGATGACATTTTCTGAAGAATCTTACTAAGTGGTGACACCGGACTTGTTTTCAATTTTTTTTATGACACATTTTTAATTCAGTTACTTCACGGTGCTAAGTGTCTAATTAGCCCTATGTAGATTTTTCAAAAAATAAAACTGAGTAGATTTTAATTTCTACTGCCACGTCCTTACTTATTACAGCTAGAAGTTACTCTAAGATTCCCCAAATATATGCACTTTAAATGGAGAAAAAGAACAAACGTCCAACATGGGAGTACTACCACGTGAAGAAATGGTTGCAGACACTGAAAATAACCAAAGTGTTTGTGATCAACTTGTTAGCTTCCATAACCTGTAATTAATGTTTGAATTACAAAATGAACAAAAGAAAATAAATTCTTTTTTATCGGTGCAGTGACGAAGAGACTTATGCTCTCTCATCATTGCAAAACCACGGCATTCCTTGGTCTTTACGCAATATGTAGGGCCTACACACGTAAGGAACATCTTATAACACTTATTCCCACTACATCTCATTTTTTAAGAAACGGTGATTCGCAATTTCGCACTTCATTTCCACTACACGCTGAAGCATGATGCTGCCACTGTTCTTCCTCCTCGTTTTGTCGTGCCTCCTCCGGCCGGCGCACTCCGGCGCCGGCCGCACCCCGAAGCCGTTCACCTCCATATTCAGCTTCGGCGACTCGTACGCGGACACGGGGAACCTGGTCAGACTGCTGGGAGGGCCCCTCGTGCTGAAGAACCCGCCTTACGGCGAGACGTTCTTCGGCCACCCCACTGGCCGGGCGAGCAACGGCCGCCTCGTCCTCGACTTCATCGGTATTGCATCCGGCGCAGATTGGCTTCAAATTGTTTTGCGAAATCTGAAGAGCTGAGAAAAATTGATGCAGCCGATGCTCTGGGTCTACCGTTCGTGCCGCCGTACTGGGCCGAAGGGCGGAGCTTTGCCGCCGGCGCGAACTTCGCAGTGGCGGGAGCGCCGGCGCTGAAGCTCTCCTACTTCCTGGAGCAGAACATCACCTCCCTCTTCCCGGTGAACAGCTCCCTCGGCGACCAGCTGGGGTGGTTCGAGCAGCTGAAGCCATCCCTCTGCAACACCACGCAAGGTAAACACTACAGAAGTACAGAGTGAGTGACACTGACACGCAGCAGCCGACTAGGAGCAGTTAGTACGTGCAGGGTGTGTTGATCTTTTCGCGAAGTCCCTCTTCGTCATGGGAGAGTTCGGAGGGAACGACTACGGCGCCGCCTTGGCGGCGAACCGGACGGTGGCCCAAACAAGCAGAGGCTATGTTCCAAAGGTCGTTGATGCCATCGCCAATGGCGTCGAGGTACGTGCTGATACCCATACATTGCATAGTTCAATTGCAGCAACAATCTGGGAGACTCAGACAGCAGCAGCAGCGTAAGTGCTTCTCGTGGGATGCAGAGACTGATCCAGCACGGCGCCAAGTTCGTCGTCGTGGCGGACATGTTCCCGCTCGGCTGCCTGCCGGGCCTCCTGACGCTGTACCCGAGCCCGGACAAGGCGGACTACGATCAGCACGGCTGCCTCAAGAACCTCAACCTCCTCCTGTCGCTACACCACAACTCCCTCCTCCGCCAGCGTGTGCATGCGCTCCGGAGCAAGCACCCGTCCGCGACGATCATCGCCGCCGACTACTACCGTCCCTTCGTCGCGTTCCTGCAGAAGCCGGAGCATTTTGGTGAGCAGAGTAGATCCTTGCGAGTTTTGGCATGAGAAGACGTGTGCTCACTCCGAGACGTACGTCTGCAGGGTTCAACGGCAGCGCCGCCGTGGCCGCGTGCTGCGGCAGCGGAGGGCCGTACAACTTCAGCCCCAGGGCGCAGTGCGGCGGCCCTGGCGCGACGGCGTGCGGCGATCCGTCCAGGGCGCTCCAGTGGGACGGCTACCACCTCACGGAGTCCGCGTACCGGAGAATCGCCGGTGGGTGGCTCCACGGCCCGTACGCCGATCCACCGATACTGCGTGCCGCGCGGTGAGCCCCCCGCCGACAGCGAGAACTGGCAGGCGCCGCGAGGAGAATTGTTGTTCGAACTTAAAAGGACGCGAATTTGGATGGTCTCTACCATAATGTTTTAAGCACGAGCTCTTTTAATAGATTATTATAGTTTATGTGTGTCTTAAAAAATGGCAATAGTCTTTCTCTTGTGCTATCTTTGTTTAGATAAGATAATCCAATTGAAAATGTGTGTAATGTTGTGCACCTATCGAATCTGAGAATTGTTATGTTCAGAAGTATATAATCACCGGCAGCGTGTCCCGTGTATTTGCATGACTAGATTTATGTCAAAAACTAAAAGACCTTTCTTAGATGTAAGTTGTAATATAGTTAATTTATAACAAGCAGAAGGATAATTCTTTTCTGATGTCTAGTCATATAGATCATGGTAAACTCTAATATAGTGTAAATCTAATCAAGAAGATATATTAATAACTCTAATTCCGTTATATATACACCAGTATACTTGACACTACCGCTATTGTTATCTCGATCTCTAACTTCTTATTGGTCTCTACATCGTCTTTGTTGGTGATGGTGCTGACTCACCATGCTAGTTCACATACTTGGTGGTTATGTTCACTCCTGTTTTAATAATAAAATATGATATATAGATAGATATTTTACTACCTTTTATTTAATATATTGCTATTTATTTGTTCATTTATTTATTATAGTTGATATGGGTTTTTTCTATATTTTTATATTTTCATTTCAGATGTTTTATTTTTTATTTTAGTTGGCATGAATTCTTTTTCTAGTGTTGTAGTTGATATGAACTCTTTTTTCGTATTGTAGTTGATATGGATACTTTTTTCGTTATTATTATTTATTATAGATCTTGGTTATTTTTGTTTTTGATTACATTGTATAGTTAATATGAACTCTTTTTTTGTATAGTAGTTGATATGGACTCTTTTTATTATTATTTATTACAAATCTTAGTTATTTTTGTTTTTGATTGTTGTTGTTATGAACTCTTTTTCTAGTTTTGCAGTTGATATGGATTCTTTTTTATATTTTTTATTTCAAATTTCTATTATTTTTTGTTGAAGTTGATATGGATTCTTTTTTCTAGTTTTGTAGTTGACATGGAATCTTTTTTGTATTTTTATTCTGATTTTTGTTATTTTTTATTGTAGTTGACATGGACTATTTCTTTTTAATCTAAACCGTTATAACCTATCCCCATTGTAATCGACGGTGCAAATCTTTTTATTTTTTCTATCCGAGGGATTAAAACTTATAGAAAAAATGGTTTTGAGAGCTTTGAGAAAAAATAGTAAGATCTACAAAAATTGGCTACCAAACGTCAAAGCGTTTGACTTATACAAAAATAACAAATTTTCAGCTTATAAGCAAACGCAAACGCAAACGTTGAAAGAAACACTACCTAGATTTATGTTAAAGTTTAGTATACATTTTGTAGACATGAGGACATGAGAGCATGTCTAGCAGAGTCCCTAAAAGAAAATCTTCCCAATATTTAGGGATTCACTCTCCTGTTTTCTTTTTGAGGTTAGAGATTCTGCTGAAGAGGATACACATATAGGGAACAAATAGTTGTTTAGAGAAGATGATATCGAGATCCATTTTTTGAGAACATGCTAGGGATGCTCTCAGAATTTATAGGCGCATTGGCTATTATCTTGGAAAGATGTTGGGTCTGCGACCAATTGCTGTGACCAATTGTCTGCCATGGTCATTGGTAGATGCTTCTCGCCAGATTGCGTCTACATCATGGCCGATAGCCTGTGGATTTCGATGCCTATTGCTCCGGATGATTGCGCTTTCGTCATGAATGTCGATGGATGCGATGTCTTGATATGTATGTACTCTCCAGATTACTTCCTCGTCGATGCTTGGGGCTTTATATTGGTGGGGGAGATATGTTTGGATATGAAACCAATTTGTGCTCGTGCTGATGATTTGGTTATACCTAATACAGTCCATATATAACGTGTATTGCTTAATTTGTTAGTTCAAAAAGGAAAAAAAACCACATATCCATGTCTAATTTAGATCATTAATTGTCCATGCGCTATCCTCCTTAATTAGTTAGTTTGTCCTTATCCAATTGTTAAATGTATATCGTTATGATTTGGTCCCACTATGATCGATAGTGTATATCTTTTTTTCCTCCAATTAAAATAAAATTGTTTAGTATTTTAGAGCGAACATAGTGCCTCTCCGTTGGTTTAGAGAGAACGTGGTGGTTCCATTGGACCTTGTTTTATATATATAGTAGATAGATAGATATAGAAGTAGATAGATAGATTACATCCAGGATATGACCTATTGTACTCGACATTGTTGTTAATCCAAGCATGAAATCTATCTTGTCCACTTGAATTATATTGGCTGGTGAGCTTTTAGCAGATGCATACCGATTCACACGTTCATGTCATGTGCATGTCTAACACGGATTGGTGTGTTAATTTACTGTTTGTTTCCTACAATCCTCCGATCCCCCGATTAGTTTTATGTTTTGTGCTTTTCTTTTTACCGCACGATTATCTAATTAGTTTTTTCTTGTTGCCGCATGATTCCTTAATTTGTTAGTTCACAAAAATAAAAATCCACATGACCACTGGCGCACTATCCTCCTCAATTAATTAGTTTGTTCCTATCCAAATCCAAATTGTTAGATCTACACCATTATAATCTGGCCTCACTATGATCGATAGTATAGATCATTTTTTCTTTGATTAACGTGAAAATTTCTATTATTTTTGGATTAATATGGGAATTTCTATAATTTTAGGATTAACGTGATGATTTCGTTGAATCTTGTTTTATATAGATATGGTGCGATCCATAGAAAGACCAAAAAATCGAGTGTTTATCACTGCGAACAATAGCACATGGCAATTTGTCACATTTAAGTTTTCAATTGAGGATTCACGGTTATGTAGATGAAAATGCAACTGAGAATTTCCTCCTCCTTTTTTACTGGGAACGTCATGTGTAAAGACCAAAATGTCCCTCTTCCCTACTGCGCACTCCACCACCTTTTCCACAACGGCGGAGATCAACTAGTTCCTGTTGGCTAGATCCCCGTGGATATTGTTAGCCACCAGCTGAGTGACAAGCTCATGAGCCTGAAAGACGCGTCGATTTCTCTCTTTCTAGATAGTATAGATGATGATACTATTGAAACTCTTTTGTTGACTTGCTAGCAGTGCTAAGTGCTTGAAACCACTAGGCTAACAAGGTCTCGAAAAGAGACAAATGAACTGTCATAAAGGGACCACCCTAATGATGAAAGGCCAGACTTAGACAGTGAATGAGCAAGAAGCACACATGTGGCTTGTCGTCTCAGGCCTAAAGGGGATAAATGGAGTTGTGTGGCCAGCCCTTATACGCCATAATGTCGGCGGTGTGAATGCGACCATGCCAGAGTGCTCATACGAAGAATTTACACATAGGCTCCATGTTAGCTTTCTAAATTTGCTTCGGTAGGGGGGATAAGATGCTGTCTTGAAACTACGTGAGGCAGGCTAAGCGTGAGGAGTAGACCCCGCTAGTTGCATCATCGGGGCTGTCAAGAGTGAGCACGACATCCTTAGGCCTGTCCCAAAGGAGAACAAACTCCTAGAGCTATTGAGTGCGTGGTCGTGATGTGGTTGATGACTTGGGCCCATTTGATATCGGTCATCTCATGGAAGATGGATCACCCTTTTCTGGTGGCAACGATGTAGAGGTTTGGAGAAGTGTTTCCAAGGGCACAAGGATCTAGTCAACAATCACTTTAGAAATATGCTTTTTTTACTGGCATGTTCAGAGTGGCTGAGCTGAATGAATGACCTAAAGTGAGCTAAATGTTAAGTTGGATTTCGAGAGTTTTTTGAATCTGTTTCTCGAAGCTAGTCTACTTCGTTTATATTGTTTTTAAGAGCTTTTAGAGGTTGCTTCATAATAATAAAAAAAAATGGAAAAAAAGCCAAATAATTTTTCTTTTCAATTAAGCTTTAGCAAGAGGGACGCGCCATCAGCATACTAAGAAGTACGGAATGTTACAAGTTCCAATCTAGCATGCTAACAAGGACACTTGCAATGGTAGGCATTGCTGAACAATGTCTACGTGTCCATGCCACCTAGAAACCACATTGCAAACCATCTTCCCATTGATATTTTTTTTAAAAAAAAAAACTATAGAAGGGGTGGGGGAACAAGAATGTCAGGAAAGCTGAAGGAATGGAGTAAAGTACCGTGTTAGGTCGAAGTTTATCGATCAACAAATCCAACATGTGACTTGCAATAGACATGCACAAGCCTTAATTCTTATCTAGTTGCCTTAACTATGATTGCGTTACCTTAATTAGTTAACTGCAAGGCTTACGTAATGACAATAATTCCCCTTTTTAATCTGAGTCAACGTGCTAACTTCCTATATTCCCGATGAAGTCGACTTGTTAGCTGCCACGCTAAAGCTACTACTAGTATTAACAACGGGAACAAAACCAAAAACAAATCACGAAATTAGCTGGATGCTTCATTCGACGATTTCACCATTGTTCTTGCCGCTGTTCATTCCTTGCAAGAATTACACCTCTCTATTTATACGCACACACTCCAAGCATCTTGCAGATCCCAACTCACAGAACCCTCGCATTGGTCGAACAAGCGCACACACAACGATGAAGCTTTCCGTGGCGTTCCTCCTCCTCCTCTCGTGCCTCCACGGCGCCTACTCCGGCGACCGGAGGCTCTTCACCTCCGTGTTCAGCTTCGGCGACTCGTACGCCGGCACCGGCAACCTGGTCATGTGGGAAGACCCCGTCCTGCCGGCCCTCCGTTTCGGGAACCCACCGAACGGCGAGACCTTCTTCGGCCACCCCGCCGGCCGAGCGAGCAACGGCCGCCTCATTCTGGACTTCATCGGTAGTGGCAGCACTCTGTTCTTCCGACCTGGATGCTGTTAATTTCTTCACTGCACCACAGCACCAGTGAAATTAACCTGTTTCTTCTGCATGGGATCACGAAGCCGATGCTCTGGGTTTAGCGTTCGTGCCGCCGGCGTTGGCCAAGGGGGCAGAGCTTCTCCGGCGGCGCGAACTTCGCGGTGGTGGCAGCGCCGGCTCTGAATCTCACGTACCTTCAGGGGCAGAACGTCACCGTGCTCCGATTAACAGCTCCCTCAACGATCAGCTGCGGTGGTTCGAGAAGCTGAAGCCGTCGCTTTGCCACAGCTCGCAAGGTAGATTATTTTACTGTGATAGTCGAGTTATAAATGTTA
The DNA here is from genome assembly GCA_036346145.1 of Olyra latifolia. Taxonomy (NCBI): domain Eukaryota; kingdom Viridiplantae; phylum Streptophyta; class Magnoliopsida; order Poales; family Poaceae; genus Olyra; species Olyra latifolia. The sequence continues at coordinate 16,086,202 of CM070530.1, forward strand.
TATGGTGATCCTAGCTCTTGATTTGTGTAGGTGTAGCATAGAACATGCAGGCAGTGATTGCGTCGGTAAATCTCTCTTCATCATGGGAGAGTTTGGGGTGAATGACTACCTGGACATCCTTACCTCGAAAAAGACGCTGGAGGAAGCAAGATCATACATTCCAAAAATCATCAGCACCATTGGAGATGGTGTCGAGGTAAGTAGCGGCGTACACGCAAAGCATCTTCAATAGTAGAGTTAACCACACTAGTTATAAGTGTCACCATTGATAGTAAATAGACAGACTTTCCAATGAACTAGTTACAGCACACTCTTAAAAATTAATATGGGTTCGTATATAGTTAGTCTCCATATTGTCTTGGATTATGTTATAGTCTGACTCTTGATGAAGAACTAGCTCTTCTTTCTCTTCTTTTCTTCTCCCCTCCACATAAGTAAAAAAGCTGAGTTGAAATCCTTATCATTATTCCCCTAGGCGGCGCCTAGAGCCGCCTAGGCAGCGTCTAGGCGCTAGGCAGAGGCAGTGACCTAGGCGGCTAGCCCGCCTTTGTAGTCTGAGACGGTAACTAGGCGGTTCAAGAGGTAACCCTACGAGGTGTCCAGATGATGATTATATGGTTTTAAATGGTGATTAATGATTATGGCTTGATTATGTAGAAAAATTTTATTTTAAAAATATAATTTGTCCTCTAACATCTTAAATATGGCATATAACGTGCAAATCAGTTTGGCCGCCTAGGCGGCGCCTAGCGCCTCGCCGGCCCCCCTCCACCTGTCTAGCGCCTAGCTCCTTGGATAACCATGATCCTTATAGGTTGTTGAGGTGGTCTTGTTGAAGATTCCTTATCCACCCTAATGAACTATCGGAATTTTTTATGGCTTCTCTACTTATTTGTTTATCTTTGTTTTCAAAATACAGACGCTTTGATTTTTTGAGTTCATTTTCTTTTATCTCGAAGGCATGTCTGAAAACTCTAACCGACAAGTCACATAAACTAGATCTGACTCTCGAGTTCACCTCGTGAAGCTTTTGAAGTTTAGAACATAAACAAATAGGTAGTAGATAAGAAATAAGCTGTAATCGAAGAGCAAAGTTGTACCGAGACTGATCGGCTAGTTGCATGTCTGCAGAGGCTGATCGAGCAAGGCGCCAAGTACATGGTGGTGGCGGATATCTTCCCGGTGGGCTGCTTGCCGGCCACACTGACAGTTTTTACGAGCCCGGAGGCGGCGGACTACGACCAGTACGGCTGCCTCAAGAGCTTCAACAGTTTGCTGTCGCAGTACCACAACACCCTACTCCGCGAGCGGGTCGCCGTGCTCCGGAAGAAGTACCCGCACGCGACGATCATCTTCGCCGAGTACTACCGGCCAGTGGTCGCGTTCCTTGGGAACCCACAACATTTTGGTGAGCTCGATTAGACTTCACTGTTTCGATAAAAAAAAAAAGAATTTTAAGCCAGCTAAATTATTTTAGACATTTCATTCCGATTGCCCCGTCATCTATTACGATTCTATACATCCTACGCAAAGGTAAGTCGACGAAGCACAGTAAAAACGATGAAGAAAGAGATTTTTACTACCGACGTCGCAGATAGAATGAAATATGACCGAAATCCAATTGTTTTGCAGGGTTCAACGGCAGCACGACGATGGTCACGTGCTGCGGGTCAGGAGGGGGTCGCTACAACTACGACCAGAACGTGTCGTGCGGTGTGCCCGGTGCAGCCGCGTGCGCGGACCCGGACAAGGCGATCAGCTGGGACGGCATCCATCTCACCGAAGCCGCTTACCGGAGCATCGCCGATGGCTGGCTCCACGGGCCGTACGCCGATCCACCCATCCTGCACGCCTTGCCCTAGGTAACAAGGCGTTGATTGTGTTCTGTTGCGAGCCCGCGGTGCATGGACAACGAAAATACATGTGTCACAGCATTGCCGATACTTTCTGGACACACTCTGTACGTTGTTTCTGTAGCTCTCGGGTGCATTATTTCTAAGATCTGTATCCAAAGGGTTTCCACGAGAATAATTGTGGGTGTTTGTGTCCTACTAAAAATGGTTCAATTGTGACATAAAAATACATGTGCGAGAAGGGAAGTGATAAAGGCAGTCACAATAATCCATGTATATAAAGATTAGATACGACATATGCCTTCAGTGCATTTGTTTTATTGTTTATTGTGTCTGGTTTTTTTTAAGAGGTTTCTTATGTCTTGTTACTTGAGAAGAGATCATATCTCAGGTAAGAATCCGGTATGCTCCAATTCAGAAAGAATCCGGTATGCTCCAATTCAGAAACGACCTCATTCTATCTCAGTGTATCCTTCAATTTGATTTTTCAATGTGGTCAGTGGTGACACTATGGAGATTTCCTTACCGTTTGAAAAAAAAAATTACCGCAAAGGAGCGGTAAGGTTGAAATGCGCGAAAATCCAAAGTTCTCTGTGAAACTTTGGCCGGACAATTTGAAAAAAAAAGGTTGAATTTTTTAACTCAAAACTTAAAAAGTTATGTTTCAGGTGGCTCAAACCTGTTTCATGAATATCCTTTAATCCGTAACAAAATTTAATATAATATCACAAAAACATTTTGACCAATTTTTTAAACCAGGGATAGCGATAAGGTCAAAAATATCTAAATTTCAATAAAGTTCCGACACGAAGTTTTTTATATAGACACTATTAGAGATAGAACATCATAGTCGTTTATGTGGCTATTTGGTTGTCAGATGAGCTTAGCCTGGCTCGTACGAGACATGTAAGCACGTGGGAGCCAGACTAGGCTTGTGCTTGTCATTGTGTTTGGTTAAGTCGCATCACTCCAGCCCAGTCGGTCGCAATCCATGTTTGGTTGCCCGCATGCAGGTGCTTTGCCGCCATATTTTTTTATTGTTGTTTATATGGACTTTATTTCTAGTCTTGTAATTAATATGAACTTTTTTCTATTATTTTTATTTTGAATCTCTACCTTTTTTTTTAGTTTATATGGACTCGTTCTATAGTTTTGTAGTTGACACGGAATCTTTTTTGTATTATTTTTATTTCAAGTTTATGTTATTTTTATATTTTTTTACTATAGTCGATATGAACTCTTTTTTAATTCAACATGGACTCATATTTCTATTTTTTATTTTGAATTATGTAATTTTTATTGTAGTTGATATAAACTCTTTCTTTTAATCTAACATGGAGTTATTTCTTTTTTATTCAAATAATGTATTTTTTATTTTTAAATGTAGCTGATATGAACTCTTTCTTTTAATCTAAGATGGACTCTTATTTCTATTATTTTTAATTCCAAAATTATTTTATTTTTTATTATAGTTCATATGAATTCTTTCTATTAATCTGGCCCCGGCCACTGTCATCGATATTATTTGTTTATTATTTTAATATAGTAGATATGGATTTTTTTTCTATCGTAGTTGATATGGACTCTTTGTAGTTTAGGGTCCATAACAAAATTTTGGTCAAATTTTTAAATAAAAATTTGACCAGATTTATTTTTTTATTTTTAATTGTTGTTGATATGAATTTTTGTCTAGTTTGTAGCTGATATGGACTCTTTTATTTTTATTCTGAATTTATGTTATTTTTATTTCTTGTTGTAGTTGATGTGGACACCTGAACTGAATTCATGCCCAATACGACAACATAATGCAAGTATGAAAATATTTATTATATAAAAAAGACCCACCATATTAGCTCTAAAAGGCTTGAAATTCTCACATTAATCGGAGAAAAAATAGAAAAGATTTGGTCATACATTTGTGTGGATCAAATTATAATAGCTTAAATTTAAAGAAAGAGTACATGCTTATATTAGAAAAATGACTCTCAAGTATAATAGGCGACAAACACAAAGTTGTAATAGTTTAAATTAATAGAACGGGTCCATAATAACTACAATAAAAAATCTGAAGTTCGGAATAAAGAATAATATAAAAATTAACATTTTAATTTTTTATATGGACTTAAGACTAAAACTAAAAATCAAAGTAAAATTAATAGTGTACGTACACAAATTCTAAACTATAATTGAAATTAAAATTAATGTTTTTATTTTCACACAAACGTGTAAGTAAATCTAAATTTCAAAACAAAATTTAAATAAATTAGTAGTTGGATTTGAGATGATCTATGAAGAATGAATTTTATTTCTTTTAAAGAAATTTAAAAATAAGAAGACGGTGGACTTGCCAAAGAGGCGTGCATGCTGCCACATGGTGCAAGGGGCGGCTCCGCCGGAAACTCCACAGACGAAGGCGGCGTGGTGGCCTATCTATAAACTATAGCCTATAGTTGCCCAGCAATAACATTCCAGAGGTTGAGATCATATATAACAAAGAGATCAGTATCGCTATAGGTCTCACCAGCAATTAACATTACTGAGGTTGAGATCAGTACAAAGAGATCAGTATCAGGTTTAGGTCGAAATTTATAGTTAAACAATGTCCAACATGCCACTTGAGATAGACATGCGCAAGCCTTAATTTGTCTCAAGTTGTCTTAACTATGATTTTTTTTACCATAGTTAAATGTAAGGCTTACGTAATGACAATAATTCTCCCCTTTAATCTCAACTTGCTAACTTCCTATTTGCCTCGTGAAATCGACAAGTTAACTTCCCCGCTAATGCTACAGCTAGTATTATCAACGGGAACAATACCAAAAGCAAATAATGAAATTAATTAACGAGCTGCTTCACGTCAACTTCACCACTGTTACTTGCTGCTGATCATTTCCTTCAAATAATTAAAATGCTGCTCTATTTATAGGAGCACACACTCCAAACACCCCAAACTCGAATGCCTATCCTCTTCCTCTGGAACAAGTACATCCATGAAGCTTTTCGTGGCATTCCTCTTCCTCCTCCTCTCTTGCCTCCATGGCGCCTACTCCGACAACCAGATGCACTTTGCCTCCATATACAGCTTTGGCGACTCATATGCCGACACAGGCAACTTGGCCATGTGGGAAGACCCGATCCTCCGGGGCATCTTTGTTAAGATCCCACCTTATGGCGAAACCTTCTTCGGCCACCCCACCGGACGGGCGAGCAATGGCCGCCTCGTGCTTGATTTCATTGGTACTCAAACTAGTACCCATATATATGTGATTAGAAAAGTTGTTATTTCAGAATACATGCATGTAATAAAATTTTAAAACTTTGGTTATCTATATCTTTTTAAATCATGTGTGTGTATTTGTCTCATAAAGTACTTAGATAACATTATAATTTTATTTATTTTATAAATGAATTGCAAATAGTAATTAGCAATCAAAGTTAGGGATGGCAAAATTACCTATGGGTTCGGGTACCTGCGGGTATCCGACCTGATGGGTTTAGGTCTGGGTTTCATTTTAGACTCATAGGTTTCAGGAATCAGGTTCGGGTCCGGGTTCGGGTTTATTTCTGCACCCATGGATACCCGAATAATTAATACAATTAGATAAAATCTTAAGTGCTATGTGGTGTATTTCAGATTTTTTTTTTCTATATATTGTGTGTTGAAAGACTATGCGATGTATTTGAAATATGCTGTAGTGGCACTGTGGCAGTGCTATGTTGTGATGTATTTCAGATTTGCTTATGTATTATGTTGATTGTTGAAGGACTAATATGTTGTACACTTGCTGCAATGTTGCTTCCTTAATTCGGGTTCGGATACCTAATCAGGTTCGGGTATCCATCGGGTTTGGGTATGGGCGTGGATATATGCCCGTGAAAGAATACGGGTTCTTGTTCAGGTTAAGATTTCGGGTTTCGAGTTCAGGTATGAGGTAGGCGTACCTGGAGGTACCCGACCCGATTGCCATTCCTAATCAAAGTTATGTTTTGGGGGCGGTACGAGTGTATAAAATGACATTATAGGGAAAAAGTATTACCCCTCTGTTTATTTTATTAGATTTATTTTGATTTGAAAAGTCAAAGTTTATAAAACTTTGACCAACAATTGGTCAAATTATATGAATCTTTAGTATACAAAAGACGAATAAATAGATTTGAATTTAAATTGCTTTTGATACAATATTATTTTGTATAAATTGATAATATATAATATGAGAATTTTAACTGTTAAAGCATCCTTAAAAACTTTCTCAAATCAAAATACGTCCTATATGAAAAAACAAAGGGAGTAGTATCCTTCCTAATGCTGTTTTCTGCAACCACTTAAAGTTAATCCTTTTCTTTCTTTTGCATGAATAAAAAGCCGATGCTTTGGGTTTACCATTTGTGCCGCCGGCATTGGCGAAGGGGAAAAACTTCTCCAATGGTGCGAACTTCGCAGTGGTGGCTGCCCCGGCTCTGAATCTCACGTACCTACAGGGACAGAACATCACTGTGTTCCCTCCGATTAACAGCTCCCTCAACGATCAGCTACGGTGGTTCGACAAGCTGAAGCCATCGCTTTGCCAAGGTAGATTTTACTGTGGTTGTCGAGTTATATGGTGGTCATAGCTTAACGAGTGTAGTCTAGAACATGCAGCAGGAGGCAGTGACTGCTTTGGTAAATCCCTCTTCATCATGGGAGAGTTTGGGGGAAACGACTATCTCTCCATCTTTAACTCGAACAAGACCTTGGAACAGGCAAGGTCATACATTCCAAAAATCATGACCACCATTGGAGACGGTGTCGAGGTAATTCGATCGGAGCAAACACGGACTGAACTGCCCTAATGGACCAGCGAAGCGACTAGCAAATTTTACTGAAACTTATCGGCGAGCTGAATGTAATTATGCAGAGGTTGATCGAGCAAGGCGCCAAGTACATGGTGGTGGCGGATATCTTCCCGGTGGGCTGCTTGCCGGCCGCACTGACGGTGTTCGCGAGCCCGGAGGAGGCGGACTACGACCAGTACGGCTGCCTCAAGAGCTTCAACAGCTTGCTGTCGCAGTACCACAACACCCTCCTCCACGAGCGGGTCGCCGTGCTCCGGAAGAAGCACCCGCACGCGACGATCATCTTCGCCGAGTACTACCGGCCAGTGGTCGCGTTCCTCGGGAACCCACAACATTTTGGTGAGCTCGATTAGACTTCACAGTTTCGATTAAAAAAAGAGAGAACTTTAAGCCAGCTAAATTATTTCATACATTTCATTCCAATTGTCCCGTCATCTATTACGATCCTATACATCCTACAGCAAAGGTAAGACGAAGCACAGTAAAAACAATGAAGAAAGAGATTTTTACTACCGACGCAGATAGAATGAAATATGACCAATTGCTTGGGAACCCACAGCATGTTGGTGAGCTCGATTAGACTTCACTGTTTCGATAAAAAAAAAAAACACTACAGTACTTCTGTAGGAGCAGCACTAAACGAAAATAACCAGAATTCACTACTTCAATGTAATCGGCGTACGCCGTACACAAACTGAACGTAAAAAGGTGAAAGTAAAAATAGATAGATAATCGCCGGTTTAACGGAAAAGAACTGAAATGTAATTACTTACTAGTAAAAAATACTTGTCATAGTAAAATGCATGTAGTCAAACTTTAAAGGAAAAATACGTTTTTGGTCTCTGAACTATGACTGTTTACTACTTTGGGTCTCTAACGTACAATAGAAGATAAATATGGCCCAACATGATAATCATTCACATGTGATCATTTGACAGGTCGGGGGTTGATTGAAATAACACCTTTTTTAGGTATTTGCAAAAAACTATTTTATAAAATATAAAGTGAATTATATATTACATTCCTTACAATTATCTAAGCTCATGAAAATTTTGCAATTTTTTAAAAACATTTCTACAATTTGATAACATTTTCTCATTTTTGAGACTGTTGGAAAATGCTAGAAGATTTATAATAACACGAAAATTTTTATGAGCTTATAAAATTATCAGAAAATATATGATACTAGAAAATTATATATTTGTTTCTTATATTATTTGAGCTCATGGCAAAATCTCCCATTTTTTTAAAAAAATCTACTATTTGATAATATTTTCTTTTTAATACTATTGAAAAATGCTAGAAAACTTATAATACTGGGGAAAACTTCATGAGCTTATAAAGTTATTAGAAATTCAAATATGCAATTTATTTTTTATTTCACAAAACATTATTATAAAAAATGTAGGTCACACATATGGTCAAAACGTCATTGACCTGGTGATAGGACCAGCGTTGCACGTTGAGGCATGGAATGATTTTCACAAATGGGACACCATATTTACAAGTATTACAAGTAAGCACGAAAGGCGGTTAGCATCGAGCCATCCACTGTTTATAGACTAAAAAAACATTCCCCTTTTTAAAGATGTAGCTAAGGATATCTTTTTAAATATTTAGATTTGATATATGAAAATCATAAGTTTAGACCTGTCTCAAAAGGTACTTCCATAATAGCATAGTTTTATTTTGTTTAAAATAAATTGTAATAGTAATCAGCAGTCAAACTTGCATTTTTGGGATTGTGTTGATTTTCTAAACGGCAAGTATTTCTAACGCAATAATTTTACGTGAGATCTCTACTATTAAAATGTCTCTTATGGTGAGTGATAGGAGTGTCACACTTCACTAAAATTACCCACTATGTCATCCATTATAACAAACCCATCCAATCAAAGTATAGCATGCGCCAGCATGTCGCTACTATCATTTGCGTGGTTGTTCACGACGCGGTGCGTTATGCGGTGCGTAGCACCAATCGTCCACAGCGAAGCCAAATACATATGGCCCATGCACGGCGACTGTGACGCGTCGCTGTACGGTGTGTAGCACCGATGGCTCACGACGAAGCCGAAGTCATATGACCAGCTCGATCATGGCCTAGATGGTAAAATTAATTTGGATTTTCTCGTAATAATTAAAAAAACTGTAAGAATCCACTTCTTTTTTTCCCCGTATTTCAAACTACTAGAGAGTATGTTTTGCAGGGTTCAACCGGAGCACAACGCTGACCACGTGCTGCGGGTCCGGAGGCGGCCGTTACAACTACAACCCCAACGTGTCGTGCGGTGCGCCCGGTGCAGCCGCGTGCGCGGACCCAGCCAAGGCGATCTACTGGGACGGCTTCCATCTCACCGAGGCTGCTTACCGGAGCATCGCCGATGGCTGGCTCCACGGACCGTACGCCGATCCACCCATCCTACACGCATTGCACTAGCTAATGCGTCTTCGAATCTGCTGCGCAACGAGCCCGCAGCACATCGATCAACAAACATAGGAAAATTTGATGATTTGTCACCCTTCATCTATTTGGTGATTTGTCAGTCATATGTTTATAACATGTGAGGCTTTACGTGTCTATGACATATGCATCTAGTAGTAAGTCATGTACCTTCCGATCATAAGGATGACAAATCATTGAATTCTCGTAAAAATACGGGCAACACCATATTCTGTGTCTCCATTGTCTATCATTCTTGCCTTCGCCGCCTGTACTAGTTTGCAGCGCGATCGATGGGTTTCATGTGAGGTTCGTGTTGTTCATAGCAACAATAGAAAATGAGCGACATGAGGATTTTATATTTTTGTGAATCAGCTTGGGGAAACCGTTTCTTATGAATGCCCTGGCTAGCGTACTTTGGATTTTACGTTTCACATTCTCAAAACGTAATCTCTTGCTTTACACTTTCTCAGGCTCACAACATGACACAGTTTATCACGCATGCCTGATCAGAAAAAAAAAATATTTCTCAAGTCATCAGCCATCAGGCATGGTACAAGGCACAGTTTTCTAATGCACGTTTGCTTTGTTCAGGTAAACAAATGGGCGTATTTGATGGGGTACATTTGACCCAACCAGGCCCATCAGATGCCTAGATGAGCTGTTTGGATGCATGTATGTCCTCGAGAACCATATCCATCAAATGCAAAATCACTATACTGGCCAAGCTCAGGAGAAACATGGTCAGAATAGGCATATCTAGCTATCCAAGCTCGCGCGAGAGCAGGTGGTTGCTCGAACGGAAGCAGCCAAGGGCACAACGGGGCGGCGGCACCGACGGCACTCCGATGAGGTCGTGACGGGGCAAAGGGCGCGGTGTTAGACGCGATCTGGTTGGGGCGGAGGTAGGCAGTGGCATATCTGGATGGGGGCCAGGGGCGGATCCAGGATTTTAACCGAGGGGTGCACACTTAGGACATGTTTGGTCTGCGGCCGTCGCCAACCATGTCAATTACCGGCGAGCGTCAATGCGGGGAGCGCCTTTACGCACGTTAGCGAGATTCGACGCTCGATTCAGACGCCCTCGCCAAATCTTGTGCCCCATTGTAAAATGACGGCACGTGCTCCAAAAGCGTGCCAATCGAGCGGCTAGCGGGCACGTCCAAGGACGACACGGCGAGCAACACCTACAATCTAAATGTGCCCTTAGGGCAAGCAAAAACTATAGTAACAAAAATAATAAAAAAATCTAACGCATGGTCATACAAATTAATATAAGTTGCAACACTAATACTATGACATAATATATCAAAAAATATAAAAATTATCTTATACTCCCTCCGATTTCATAAAACTTGTCGTTTTAGACTTGTCCTAAGTCAAAGTTTTATAATTTTATCTATAAAAATCTTTTCAAGTATTTGGATTGGATATAAGAAATTAAACCATACACATAAATTTGCCTCGAAATGCTTTCACAATATTATTTTTTTGGAGTTTATAAATAATTTCCATTAGTAATTGATGCTCAAAGTTTTATTTTAAAGACCGTGTCAATGTTCAAAACGATAATTATTATTAAACTGGAGGGAGTAATAATATTTTGTGGGTCTTCGTAGCTTGAAAACGCTCTACAAGATCATCTTTGATAGGGGTATTTTATTGGCACAGTCTGGCGCTGGTATTTTACTTGTGTAGGCTGGCGGTGGGTGGTAGCAATGAAGAACGGACGAACAAAGGTCGGGTTGGAGCTAAGAAGGCGGTAGGGCGGCGCATAGCTGGGTCAAGGTTAGAGCTTATTGGAGTCAATCGGGACTCAGCCACTCGAGAGTGGTGAAAAATTCATCGTATAGGATACTCGGTTGGTTATTAGTGGGCTACACTGCTGCAGTGGGGAATCAGAATAGGTCAGAGAATAGTATCATACTACTAACAATTTGAGCCTTTATTATGATCTATTTCTTTCCGCGGTTGATTATATAATCTAAAAGGTTAAGAGTTTTCAAAAAGACATTTGAAAAAGTTAAAAAATGCATTAAATATTTTTTTGTAATCTTTCAAAAAAATCACAAAGCCTCGGAGAAATTACTACAAAATAATACATAATATGATCTATATAAAAATGACAAATTTCTTAATTTTGACTACAATCTAATTATAATATGGTTATATGCTAAAATAAATAGAGACTAGATCTAAAAATACATATATAGGGGTCTTAGTTTTTATAAATTTGAGGGGGTGCCCGTGCATACCGGGCACCCCCTGAATCCGCCCCTGATGGGGGCATGGGACGGCGCGCCACGGAGCACGGCGGTGCACGAACGGAGCGCGGAGTTGCTCTAGGGCGGCGCACAACGGACATAGAGGAGGCGACACCGAACTCGGTGCGGCCGGATCTGGATGGGGCGGCGCTCTACAGAGCACGACGGTATGCGGCGTCACTCTAGGGAGCACGACGACACACAGAAGGAGCGCGATAGCGTGCAGCGACGCTCCAGGGTGCCCGTGGCGCACGAAGGGACATGGGGAAGTGACCTTGGAGCTCGGGCGGCACCGACAAATAGGACGGCCGTGGGCGAGCATAAGGCAACCGAGGCGAGGTCAGGCCGACGCGCCAGAGCATGTGGCGCGACCACGACGACGCGCTTGGCAGCGTGGGGGACCACGGGGCGCGCTCAGGCCATGTGGACGAGCTTCTGCCATCGCCACACGCCCGGACCTGTGTCACCATGGACGGACTTGCGCTGCAGAGGGCGTTGCCGACTCGTCGCACATGAACTTGAGCTCTAGAGGGCATCACCTTGTTCGGACTCGCGCCGCCACGTTCGTGGCCAACACCGCCAAGCCTGGGGCTGGCTCCGGGAGGGCGCGCCCATGAACGACGTTCGATGAAATGCTTTCCCTTGTTACAATACCGATACATACAACCAAACATAGGATCCTGCGGGTTGGTCTAAGTAATGCACACAACCAAACATGGGTCTTGAATGGATCAACCTGGCTCCACTTAGCCTGCATCGTGCAAGCCCAGTTGAGGCCCTTCTCCCACACAAACACGCCCAATATAGCAGATTAGCAGACCCGAACAGATAAATGAGTTCAATTTCTGATTTGCTTTACGCCGTGAAGCGTAGTTGAAAAGAAAAACTTCTTCAGATCTTCTAAAAGTAACGTGAGAAAGAAAAAACTCAGATCGATCCTTTTGTAAAGCAGCATCAACTTTACCCGTTCAATGGAGCTTACTGCCATAGTAGTAGGCTAGCAGCCCTCATCGACCATGTATGTAGTGTTGAAAATTGAAACTGTCGAACATAGGGGGAAAAATCTATATTTGGTCTGTAGGAGTTCACAAATCATATGGTTTGGTTTCTGAACAGTAAAACCGGATAGTTGTGGTCCTAAAGTGTAAAACCGAGTCCTCGAGCGCTATGCCTGGATACAAATAGGGCTAGTTGGAGCAAAGGCGGAAGTACATATGGCCAATGGCAGCGGGAGTCCGATCCTGCGCATCTCATAAAAATAGAGGAACAGACTCAGTATGGGTTCAACGTCTAGAAACCCTTCACAGATATGCGTGAAGAGCGCCATGATTAAATAGGAGTTAGGGTTGAGGTTGATCGTCTCAACCCGGCAGTGCGCCAACACTACCTCCACGAACACGCTCTCCGGCATGCGTAGCTCGCTGATCACATGGAGTTTGCATGCTACGAACTCTCCTTCCGTAGGCTTCGGGAACTCCTCGTTGCCAGGAGCGCACCATGAATGAGGGTCAATGTGATCTATGACTCGATGAGTCTCTCAGCCGTAGTTTTGCTTGGCCCGAATTTCGCCGTGAGATCCAGGTGGACAGGAGGAGCAAGAAAACTTAAAGGAAGACAAGCAATTGGGTTTCGCTACATTTTTTGACGCTAAGTGCTTCTAGTGCTCAGAAACATAAAGAAAACATTTTCATCGCGTCTACAGAATTTATAGAAACACAACTAAAGGGGCGTGACCGGGAGACCAACCGATGCCTACCAGCGAACCGACGCTTGCTAGCGAACCGATGCTTGCTAGCGAGGCGATGCCTGGATCGCACTCCCTAAAAACTGTCCGATCATGTCACGTTCCGTCCAATGGTTAGTAAAAATCAATCCGATCGTTGGTAAAAACCGCTCCCAAGCATCCGTTGCCAGGACGTGAGGTTGCGTTCCCACAAAGCAAGTAAGTTGGGCGCACCCTGGCATACCTTGCCCGGATACGGCAGCAGAACTACGCTGCCAGAACCAATCCCTCTTTTGAGTTAGAAGGCTCAAAAAGGAAAGCCCAGCTAGGTAGTATTCCACTTGATCCTCGGGGGCTAGCTGTCGGGGATTGAATAACGTCTATGGGCTAGGAGTGCCCTTAAATAACACCTACAGGCTAGGAGTGCCCCTAGTATCTCAAAGTCTTCAAACGTGCTATTGGATGTTATTCCTAAAGGGACTGCTTGATCGATCTGTTTGACTAGGCAAAATGTCTGTCCAGTTCATTCTTCCAAACCAGGCAGGGTCTCTGCCCGACTCCCGGGCACAACACCTGCTCGGGACCCTCATGCCCAAGGTTCCATTTATCGTGATTTGCCGACGATTTGCCGCGGCAAATCGCTGTGCCGACCCGGAGCGGCAACGGCAAATCGTCGGCGAATTCAAAATTTTGTTTTGAATTTGAAAAATTCAAAAAAAATCTCAAAAATTCTACTTATCCATATGAAGACAATGGTAAAAAAAATTCAAAAAAAACATCGGAATCATGTGAAAATTTGAATTTAAAATTAGAAAAGAGAAAAGTTGCTTTATTACATGCATGCTTTGTACAATTGTACTACCCGAGTTGTCGTGACCCCTCCATGTGATCACTTTCCCCTCCCTCCCGGCTCCCTCGCGGCTCCACTTGAAGTCTTCAACTTTCCTCAACGCGCTCCAGCGGCCTCGGCAACTCCTCGCGTGGTGGCGGCAAATCGGCGTCGAGCGTCGGCAAGCCGAGGCGGCAACTCGGCAAATCGGCGCGGGAAGCAAGTCGGCGCGTCGCTCGGTCGGCAAGTCGTCGCGTCGCTCGGCAAGGCGGACGATTTGCGCGGCAAGTCGGGCCGGCGGGTCGGCAAACCGAGGGCGTCGCGGGCAGAGGCCCGGGAAGGCGAGGAAGGGCGGCAAATCGGACATCTGGGCGGCAAATCGAGCTAGAAGCTCGACAAATCGACCCGCGGAAAAATTGGTGAGTCTATTTATTGAAAGTGTTAGATTTGATTTACAGAGTATTTGTTAGTTACTTTATGTGTTAGTTCGTGGAGGCAGTGTTAGTTAGTATGGACTATGGACTATGGAGGCAGTGTTAGTTAGTATGGAGTATGGACTATGGAGGCAGTGTTAACTCAAAATTTTTGATTTAGACAGTGTTATTACTGAGTGTGGCATTGTTAGAAATAGACAGTGTTAGTAATGAGTAATGAGTGCGAAACAAAATAGAGTAAGTTATGTGTATTTTCAGTGGTTGGTAGTTTTGGAGTGTCACTGAAATAGATCATTATTCTATGATTATGTGACTTACATAATGAGTGCATATCGTAGTGCTTAAATCAGTTATGATATTTGTGCTATTTCATGGAGATGATGTCTGACATATCGTAGTGCTTAAATCAGTTATGATATTTGTGCTATTTCATGGAGATGATGTCTGACAGGTTAGAACTTTGAAGCATGTCGGGTGGAGAGCGTGACAGTGTTTGGCAGCACGGGGAGGCAATAAGTCATACTGCCTGGAAGTGCAAGTACTGCAAAAAAGAAAAGAGGGAAGGGGGTGCAACTAGACTGAAACAACACCTAGCAGGACGCGGTACCAATGTGACGCTACAGACCGAGTCCCCCGATGTTAGGGCTTTTTTCAGCGTGAATCGGATCGAATTGCCGAGAAAAAGAAGGGAAGAGCCGAGGTGTTGATGAGACAGAAGAGGCGCAGGTGGCGAGATGATGATTTCACCGGAGGGGCGATGAGGACGCACAGATGAAGCATGCACTGAATATGTCAAGACATGAGGCCGAGCTCCGGTCCCGTGCAGGACCACACTACGAGCATGGAGGTGCAAGTGGTTCATAGGGTGTTGGACGGATGCAAGGGATGAGAGGGAGAAAGTCAACTTCGGATATGCCACGCCCAGTGCTTCGGGACCCCGACCTGACAGCAGCACGAGGGCTTACCAAAACAAGGATTGACACAGGTAGCTGGTCCGCCAAGGGAAAAAAGGCGAAGGAAAGGATCGGGATGGCCTGGGCTAAGTTTTTTCACTCCGCGGGGATCGCTGGTAGGCGGGCTGATAGCCCGTATTTCAAGAGCGCCGTCAAGGAGACACAAAGATGGGGTAAGTTATGTCTATTTTCAGAATTTTTTTGCATTGGTTCATAATTAACCTCTGACGATGTTATGTAGGTGAGGCGCAGAGTGTCCTCTGGTAGGGACATAGATGGTATGTACTTGGAACAAAATGAGAGGGAGATTGAGAGGAGATGGCACCATGGAAGGCGGATTGGCCCACGTATGGTGTGAGCATAATGTGTGATTCATGGACCGGCCAACCAGATGAGTGTCATTAATTTTCTTCTTTCGCAAGGGCACCACGTACTTCCACAAGTCCGTGGATGCCACTGGAGAAACGCAGGACTCGAAATTCCTGCTTAAGGTAATTGGAGTTCGAACTACTTACTCATTTATTTTCAATGAAGGGTAGCAGTGACCTAATAGCATAATGTTTGTCCTTGCAGGAGATTGAAAATGTTGTCCAGGACGTGGGGCCAGACAATGTTGTGCAAATCGTGACTGACAATGGCTCCAATTACAAGAAAGCTTGCAGGGAGCTTGCAAAAAAGTATCCTGCTATTGTGTGGCAGCCTTGCTTGGCCCATACAATAAACCTTATGCTAAAAAAAATTGGAGAAACGCAGGAGCACCGAGATGCCATTGATAGCGCAAAGAGGATATGCAAAGGGCTATACAACTCGAACAAGCTGCATAGCATGATGAGGCAACATATTGGTGGCGAGCTGGTGAAGTGGAACGTCACCCGGTTCGGGACTAATTATATGTTTCTAGACAGCTTCGCCAGGAGAAAAGAAAAGTTCATGCAGTGGATGGCCTCTTCAGAATTTCTGCAAAGTTCATACATACACACTGACGAAGGCAAGTATGCACATGAGTGCTTGTCTAGTTTGCAATGGTGGGAAAATCTTGAATGGGTCTGCTCCAGTGTGGAGCCCCTGTATGAATTCCTGCGGTTCGCGGATCAGGACAAAGTTCCTACTCTCGGAGAGGTAACCCTGCGCTATAAGAAGCTGAAAGCTGAGTACAGACAACTCTTTGGTCCTGACAACAAGGCACATTATGAAACATATACGAAAATTATGTATGAAAGAATGGTGTCCGTGTCTACAGACAACTACTTGCTTGCAGGTACTTATGTGACATGTACCTTCGCATTAATTATTTTTCATAACTACATACATAACATGGTGGTCTAATGTTTGCAGCCTGTTCGCTTCACCCGTACAACCACTATGTCGGTGGTCCCCAAAAGGATATACTTGCTCCGATGCGAAAGGCTTTTGAACGGCTTGTCGACCCAGAATTCATTGCTACCGGCACTTTTGGAAGTGGATCTTTGGAGGCGCAGAGTTGGAACATTTGCGGACGAGCTTTGTATAAGAATGGCCCATAACAGGGCCACAAACCTAGGTAAACTATTTGAATGCTCATTTAAAAATGCAGTACTTACAATTTATTATTTGTTCACTCTTACGGACTACCACATATGACATGGTTTGTTGCAGCTGACTGGTGGATGATGTTTGGATCGGAGACACCACACTTGCAGCGGCTAGCGGCTCGACTCCTCTCCCAGTGTGTGTCCTCAAGCGGGTGTGAGAGGAATTGGAGTACCTTTGCTTTCATTCACACCAAGGCTCGCAACAGGTTATTACATGCAAAGCTGAATCGCTTGGTATATGTGAACTACAACTTGAGGTTGCGACTACAGCGGGCAACACAGGGGGCGCAGGTTCCATCATATGAAGACGATCCTTGCCAACGATTAATGGACCTAAGCTTGATGGACAGGAACAACGCTATTCGCCAATGGATGGAAAATGGAAGGTCCAATGCAGCCCCAGTGCTTGACGAGGAGGCCACAGAGAGTGACACTCCTATACCCACTCACACTGTGCTAGATCCTAATGTACAGCCTTCTGGTGTTTCAAAGTGGGCGACAGAGAATGTGGGGGACACGCATCTAGGCAAGAGAAAAGAAAGAAAAGGGCCTCCTCCCCCGCCACCTAAAAAGACTAGAAGGGGTGATGACACAGAAGAGGAGGACATTAGTGATGCAAGCACAGATGATCCACAGGAGAAGAGTCCACCATATCAGGAATCAAATGATAGCTCCTCAGCCGATGATGATGATGATGATGGTGATGATGGAGCTGGTGGCGACGGTGGTGACGGTGGTGGTGGAGGAGCACCTGAACCTCAAATACAATCACAGCCCCGGTCTCCAGTACGGTTCACAGGAGAGTCCCAATTTCAATGGGCCACACAGGACCAAGACCATGGGGCTCCATCTTCCCCGAGGATCACAAGATCTGCATCTACACATGGGTTTAGGGAGCACAAGTATGGTTACGGGTACGATACCTCTGAGGGTGACTCCAGCTCCTATGGCAACGCGGATAGTTGGGGTGGATTATTTTCTTATCCTTACCCACCCTTGCAACACCATGACAGTTTAGTCCCCACTCAAGCTCTAGCTCCTATAGCAGTTAGCCACCACCAAGCCAACCCGTCCTCAGCTCCAACCCGCCACAAGCGCCTCCTCATCAGCCCTCCCAATATGTCTATGAGTGGGAGAATCCTGATTTCTACAGATGTCAGACTCGATTAGCAAACCTCTTGATGCACACAGGTTTACTTGGCAAAAATATAAGGCAAACCTTCTGGCGACGCAGGGATTGATCTTGATGTCCACTGAAGAGATGAATATGGCGAGCCAATCCCAGATTTACGGTGGCCAATGGTGGCAATAGAGGTAATGTCGCATGTTTCATATAATTTACATTTGTTCAATCTTAATTCATACATATGACATTTCATATATACTTATCACCAGGTACCTTGCAATCAGACCGAGCTGATCACTATTTCTTCACACAAATTGCAAGGTAAGTCAATTACAATTTACAAACACTCTGTATCATGCAGTTGTCATGAAGATCTGAACTTGTGAACTTGTCATATCGTATCATACATATGAGTACATATGAATTTATCTATGCAATGAATTGTTTTTGTCAAATAGATACATGAAATACATATGAATTTAGCAAAGGTCATGCCGAAATTTTCAAAAAATTCATTTCCTAACATTTTACATAATTTCCAATGTTACCATTTACATAATTTTAAATCAATTTTTACTATTTCTCCGCACCATACAAAGTTTCAAAGCGATTTTTCTAATAATTTCAAATGTTGATTAAATGTTACAATATTTACAAAAAGTCATGCCTCCCCATTTTCATTTTTGAAAATAATTTTTACCATTTTTTCGCAGCATAAACATTTTTCTCAATTTTTCTCAATTTTTCCCACCGGCCAAGCGGCTTGCCCCAAATTCCGTTCGATTTGCCGACTTAATCGAACGATTTGCCGTTTATTACATTGTGCCGCGATTTGCCGCCGCTCTTAATCGATTTCGAGGTTGTTAATCGGTTTGCCGAGTTTTGCGCACGATTTTCCAGTTTCGGCAAACCTCTTTTAATTCAAATTTCAAAACTCAAAATTTGACCGATTTATCGCGCGGCAAATCGCGGCAAATCGTGATCCAGCCTGGAGCGATTTTTCCCCCGAAACCGATAAGTTGAACTCTGCTCATGCCTAGGGCTGGCACTGCCGCGCCACTCTAGTTGAGGTCATGATCACATTTGGAGGATGGATGCTCAGTGAGGTGCCACATGGCCACGATCCCCACCTCCTTAGGGCCGTTACCCACGATCCAAACGTGGCGGTAATCGACGTGCATGGTTTAAGATCACGTTTGTTGTAAATTAAGGTGATTAATTAGAGTGGTTAATCGCCTTGTACGTTAGCTTTCCTGGAGCCTATATACCCAACGTTTTTGTAAACGAGGGAGAACAAGCTTGCATACTCAGAAATACATACAATACACATATGCTGGAGTAAGATTATTATCTCATCTTTGAGAGACCCGAACTAGGATGAACACCCTATCTTGCTCATCATCCTGTAAACCACTGCATCTCAAAAGCAACACCTTAGTGAAAGAGGGCTGTTTTGATTCCTCAATCGAGAAATAAACTCGGCGAAAAAGCTATTTCCCAATCGTCAACACCTCCATTACATGAAAGTTTCCCTAGGTTGCACACTGCTACCCACGACAGCGTACCACATCTCAGGTGATCTTCAACGGTGACTTACATATGCAAAGACACGGTCAAACACAAAAGCAAAGCAAAGCAACGGAATATGGTTGAAGGCACGGAGGCCCTCGTGGTCAAACATGGAAACAAAGATGAGGGCATGGATCAAGTACATTGATTAATATAATACCATGTTTTTTATTGGTAACAACGCACGGACACTTGCTCGTCTAGTACTCCCTCCGGTCAAGTTTAATTGACGTTTTAGCCTATTCGAGAGAGTTCACGAATATTTGACGTTTTGGGTAAAAACGCCG
Source organism: Olyra latifolia (assembly GCA_036346145.1). Classification (NCBI taxonomy): domain Eukaryota; kingdom Viridiplantae; phylum Streptophyta; class Magnoliopsida; order Poales; family Poaceae; genus Olyra; species Olyra latifolia. The sequence goes on from CM070530.1 coordinate 16,106,084, forward strand.
GTACATTCCACTGATGCCCCTAGTTAATGCACCTTGTAAGCTTTTACTGTCTACAATTACCAAGGTTGTCATCGAAACTTGCATCCATTTTGGCATTCTTCCAGCTATATGTATTGTCATTTTCACTAGTACTACTCCCCATCTAGCTCATTTTCACTACCAGTACTACTTCGCGTCAAGCACTCGTGAAGAACAAGGAATCGGTGAAGCAAAAAACTTGGACACAAAAAGTAAAAGAGAAATATATTCTCATTAGCATCCAGTGAGTACAAAGGAATTAGAAGAGAGAAATATTACCGATAGAAGATGATCCATGGGTAAGAACACTTTCTTCTGGTGGTTCTAGATTCAAATCAATTTTTCCAAGAGGTCTTCGGCCACCGGAACCTTGTGCCATTCTCTCTACCAAGGTTTCAGGATACTTCAGAACCACCGGTAAGATCAAATGTATATTGAGCTACCGAAAAATTTGACACCAATGTATAAAAAAAAAGGAGGGGTGGCTAGAAAAGAAAGCAAATCTGAATTTTCTAGTGAGTATTTAGCGCCATACTTGCCGTAGTACTCCGTATAATGAAGTAATTAATGTGATGAAACCATAAGTCTCGATGCTACGTGGTGTCCATTGCTCAAGTATCTATTCATCTTTAATAGGGGTAAAATAGGCTATAAAATACTGCATTGGTATGTGTAATTGTGCTTAAAACGTCAATTAAACTTGACCGGAGGGAGTAATTTGTTAGAAGAAACCAGGACGTTGGACGTTATACCGTGACCTAGCTCCGTACGCAACAAAAGGTAAACGCTTATAAATTATATCCATATTTTTCATTCGCCACTTGACGCAAAACAAAATGAATTATGAAAATGTTGTGGTTCATGTCGAGCATAGAATCAGCGTCATGTTATGAGAGCGACGGCTTGTCTCGTTGACGAAATGCAAGTAAAAATTAATTAGTTACAGCCGCTGTGAACCAGTACTTGGTCACTGCATGTACTAGGAGCGCTTATATAAACTCAAGGACCGGCCGGTCTCATAGGCATCATATACACCTGCAGGCCAGTTCATTCGTTGTGCCGAAAGCCCCGAACCATGGAGCACTCACCCTCGATCCCAATGGCCTCGCTGCTCCTCCTTGCCTGCTGCGTGCTACATTGCGCTCAGGCGAACCCCGGCCGCCCCTCGATCACCTCCATCTTCAGCTTCGGCAACTCGTACTCCGACACGGGCAACTTCGTCAGGTTGGCCGCGCCGATCCTTCCCGTCATCCCTTTCAACAACCTCCCCTACGGCGAGACCTTCTTCCGCCGCCCCAACGGCCGAGCCTCCAACGGCCGCCTCATCATCGACTTCATCGGTATGTGAGCTACTGAGCTCTCATTCTTGCCATCCCTTTTGGAGAAGCAGGTGGAGTACTCCAATGCCCAAGGCTGAGCACCGATCGTTGATCGTTCGACTGTGTGCATGCAGCCATGGAGTTTGGGCTCCCTTTCGTTCCTCCATTTCTCGGCCAAGGGAACAACTTCAGCCATGGCGCGAACTTCGCCGTCGTCGGCGCCACGGCGCTCGATCTGGCCTTCTTCCTCGAGAGCAACATCACCAGCGTGCCCCCGTTCAACAGCTCCTTGAGCGTGCAGCTCCAGTGGTTCCAGAAGCTCAAACCCACCTTGTGCTCAACACCGGAAGGTACTTACATGTATATATATTCAGCTGATGACCTGAATACCCGGATTAATTTTGTTAATGTGTTCTTGCTAATATCTCCAGGGTGCAAGGAGTGTTGAACTAAACCTGATGCATGCGAGTTTTCCTTTGTTTTTATTGTTTCAGTGGGCTTGTTCGAGTCCGGTGTGTGCAGATCTCGCCCAGGAGTTTCTCTGTCCGTTTAGTTAGCTGAGTGCATGGCCGTATTGTTGAGCGGTTAATGCGCTGCATGGTGATCAGTAGCTGGTGTGCGTGCGTGCGTCGTGCGTGGCGTAGGACTCGGGCATGGTTGTTGCTACGAGTGCGGGCGTCGTGTGTTTGCTAATATAATGGAGTCTCAGATAACCCAGAAAAGCTGCGCAGTTTTGGCAGCACCAAATCTTGACTTTCCTGTTCGTTTTTGAGTTCGTTGCATCGAGAGCAAAACTCCCGGTGAACTGAGTGCGTGAGTGTGTAGGTTGGTTTCCAACAAGTGGTATCAGAGCCTTGTGCTCGATCCCGCGAGGCATGGCGTCAACTGCAGGAGGTGGCGGCGAGGAGCAGCAGCATGAGCGTGGCTCGCCGGTGAGGACATCGGCGTCTCTGCCTCGGGCGCATGTGAGCGTCGAGGACGACCACGGCAGCGATCATAGCGACGGCCACGGCGGCGGCGAGGTGGTCGTGCACCGCGTGGTGAAGGAGACAAGCGGCTCGGTCGTCTACCCTACACTGACGCGTACCAACTACACCGAATGGGCGCTCGTCATGCGGGTGAATTTGCAGGCTCAAGGCTTGTGGCATGCAATCGATCCCGGCGTGGCGGACTTTCGCGACGATCGGCTGGCATTGTCGGCAATACTCCGGGCCGTCCCGCCGGAGTTGCTCACGACGCTGGCGGTCAAGGACACGGCAAAGGAGGCGTGGAACACCATCAAGACGATGCGTGTGGGCGTGGAACGCGTGCGCGAGGCCAACGCCCAGAGGCTGCGCACAGAGTTCGAATCCATCTCATTCAAGGACGGCGAGACAGTAGACGACTTCTCAATCCGGCTCACCGGGCTCGTCAACAACCTGCGCATGCTCGGCGACGAAGTGGAGGAGGAGCGCGTCGTCAAGAAGTTCCTGCGCGTGGTGCCGTCACGTTACACGCAGGTGGCCATAGCGATTGAGACCATGCTCGACCTGAACGAGCTCTCGATCGAGGAGCTGACGGGTCGCTTGCGCTCGGTGGAGGATCGCTACGAGTTGGGGTCCAGCGGCGAAAAGGGCGGCCGGCTACTTCTCACGGAGGAGGAATGGCTTGCGCGCTTCAGGAAGAAGGGAGGCAGCGAGTCGAGTTCAGGCGGTGACAAGAAGACTGCTGTGCCCAGCGACAAGCCGAAGGATCAGAAGTCTAAAGGCATGGAGCAGGCCAATTCACCAAACAGGAAGAAGAAGGGCAAGTGCCACAACTGTGGCATCTATGGCCATTGGGCACGGGATTGCCGGAAGCCGAAGAAAGAGCGACGCCAGGATGAGGCGCACCTCACGCAGGCTAGCGCTGATCAACCTGCGTTGCTGCTGGCGGAGGCATGCATCCAGGCGCCCCTGGCCAATGAGACCGTGCTCTTGAATGAGCAGCGAGTCTTTCCTCGTGATGGTGGTGAGGGGGTATGGTATCTTGACACCGGTGCAAGCAATCACATGACCGGGGCAAGAGACCTTCTCTCGTCGCTGGATGAAACTGTCCGAGGCACTGTCCGTTTCGGTGATGGCTCCGAGGTGCAGATTTGTGGGCGCGGCGCCGTCACGTTCGAGTGCAAGAACCAGGAGCAGCGTGCACTAACGAATGTCTACTACATCCCCAGTCTTCGGAGCAACATCATCAGCCTTGGGCAGCTCGACGAGAGCGGCTGCAAGATTGCAATTGAAGGAGGTGAGCTCTCCGTGTTTGATCCGGAGCACACCCTTCTGGCGCGGGTGACACGAGCTGTGAATCGACTATACACAGTGCAGCTTCATCACGTGATGCCGGTGTGTCTGCTGGCCAAGTCCGGTGACAAGGCTTGGCTTTGGCATGGTCGCTACGGCCATCTGAACTTCCGTGCCCTACGCGAGCTGGGCAGGAAGGCAATGGTGGAGGGCATGCCGGTGCTGGAGCACCCGGAGGAGTTCTGTGATGGCTGCGCACTGGGCAAGCAGCATCGACGGCCATTCCCGCAAGCTTCTGAGTATCGAGCTGAAGATCCTTTGGAGCTTTTGCATGGAGACTTGTGTGGTCAGATATCACCACCAACACCAGGGGGTAAGAAGTATTTCATGCTAGTAGTTGATGATTACAGCAGGTATATGTGGGTGGAGATGATGGCCACCAAAGCAGAAGCACTGCGATGCTTCAAACGCATCAAGTGTCTCGCTGAGAAAGCACATGGTCTGGAAGTGAAGGTATTCCGCACCGACAGAGGAGGAGAATTCACTTCACTGGAGTTTGGTCAGTACTGTGATGACGAGGGCATCAAGCGTAACTTGACGGCTCCGTACTCCCCTCAGCAAAACGGAGTTGTTGAGCGCAGGAATCAGACCGTAGTCGAGATGGCACGTTGCTTGCTGAAGGCCATGAAGATGCCGGCGCACTTCTGGGGAGAGGCAGTGCGCACTGCTGTGTATCTCCTGAACCGGGCACCCACAAGGAGTCTTGACGGCAAAACACCATATGAAGCTCTGCATCGTAGGAAGCCCAAGGTACATCATCTCAGAACATTTGGGTGTATTGCTCACATGAAGAAGGCAGGTCCTGGAATTGGCAAGCTCTCAGATCGATCAGTTCCGGTGGTGTTTTTGAGGTATGAAGAAGGAGCCAAGGCGTATAGGCTGTATGACCCGGTGGCCAAGAAGCTGTATGTTTCACGTGATGTCACGTTCGAAGAGCACAAGCCATGGGATTGGGAGGAGACGCAAGGAAGCGTGGCCAGCCCGGCAACATTCACGGTGCAGTACACTGACGAGTACTCGACGCCGGTGAATTGTTCTGAAGCTCCTGCGCAGGCTGCACCGAGCTTTTCTGCAGCAAGCCCGGGCTCTTCTACCAGCACAGAAGTGCCCGAGCAAGTTCAGCCTGTGACCCCTTATTCAGCTGCAGCACCTGACTCTGATGGAAGATTGCCAAGGCTCCGCACTCTTCAGGACCTGTACGACAATACAGAAGAAGTCACAGAGTGGGATTACAGCGGGCTTTGTTTGTTAGCTGCTGAGGAGCCATCGAATGTTGAGGAGGCACTGGATGATAGCTCATGGCGCAATGCAATGGAAGCTGAGATGAAATCCATCAAGGATAATAACACCTGGGAGCTATCTGCACTTCCTGATGGGCACAAAGCGATAGGACTGAAGTGGGTCTTCAAATTAAAGAAGGATCCAGAAGGGAATATCGTCAAGCATAAAGCGCGCTTGGTCGCGAAAGGATATGCGCAAAGAAAGGGTATTGATTTCGATGAGGTCTTCGCACCTGTGGCCCGAATCGAATCAGTACGTCTTCTAATTGCTTTGGCAGCGCATGGTAAGTGGGAGGTGCATCACATGGACGTTAAGTCAGCATTTCTAAATGGTGATTTGCTTGAAGAAGTTTATGTGCAGCAGCCGCCCGGCTTCGAGGATCAGCAACATCTGAAGCTAGTTTGCAGGCTGAAGAAGGCGCTTTATGGCTTGCGACAGGCGCCACGAGCTTGGAATGAAAAGCTTGACAAGGTTCTTGTTGATCTGGGTTTTGTGCAGACTGCGGTTGAGCATGCCATATACCGCAGAGAGGTGGAAGGAAAAGTGCTGCTTGTTGGTGTATACGTAGACGACTTGATCATCACAGGTTCTGCTGTGGAAGAGATTGGGGCGTTCAAGGATCAGATGCAGTCCATATTCAGCATGACTGATTTGGGGCTCTTGAGCTATTATCTTGGAATTCAGGTCAATCAGAAGCAAGGAGAGATCACCATGTCCCAAAGTGCTTATGCGGCTAAGGTGATTGAAAAGGCTGGTTTGGAGGGGTGCAATCCTTGTGCTACTCCCATGGAACCTAAGCTTCGGTTGAGCAGAACAGGCATAGGAGCAGCCGTAGATTCCACGAAATACAGAAGCATGATTGGAAGTCTGCGCTACTTGGTAAATACCCGGCCTGACATTGCATACGGAGTGGGTATTCTCAGCAGGTATATGGAGACGCCAAGGTCTGAACACTGGTCTGCAGCAAAACATCTCCTGAGATATGTGTCTGGGACATTGAACTACGGCTGCTGCTATAAGCATGAGGGTCGGCTTGAGCCAGCGTTAGTTGGTTTCAGTGACAGCGACCTCGCTGGAGACATGGATGATCGCAAGAGCACGAGTGGCATAGCTTTCTTCCTTGGACAGAACTTGATTACATGGGCCTCGCACAAACAGAAGGTAGTTGCACTATCATCGTGTGAAGCCGAGTATATAGCAGCAGCTTCAGCGGCATGTCAAGGAGTTTGGTTAAGTCGGTTCTTGGGCGAGCTGCAGGGCACTGATCCACCTCAAGTTCAGCTGCGTGTTGATAACAAATCGGCTATTGCGCTATGCAAGAACCCGGTTTATCATGAGAGAAGCAAACACATTGATACAAGGTATCATTTTATCAGGGAATGCGTTGAAACTGGCAAACTGAAGATCGACCATGTTAGAACTGAAGGGCAACTGGCAGATATCCTCACAAAGGCGCTCGGACGGAACAAGTTCGTTGAAATGCGCCAGAAGATTGGCGTTGTTGAGATAGTTTAGGTAAGCATCAGGTTTAGGGGGGTGACTTGTTGAACTAAACCTGATGCATGCGAGTTTTCCTTTGTTTTTATTGTTTCAGTGGGCTTGTTCGAGTCCGGTGTGTGCGGATCTCGCCCAGGAGTTTCTCTGTCCGTTTAGTTAGCTGAGTGCATGGCCGTATTGTTGAGCGGTTAATGCGCTGCATGGTGATCAGTAGCTGGTGTGCGTGCGTGCGTCGTGCGTGGCGTAGGACTCGGGCATGGTTGTTGCTACGAGTGCGGGCGTCGTGTGTTTGCTAATATAATGGAGTCTCAGATAACCCAGAAAAGCTGCGCAGTTTTGGCAGCACCAAATCTTGACTTTCCTGTTCGTTTTTGAGTTCGTTGCATCGAGAGCAAAACTCCCGGTGAACTGAGTGCGTGAGTGTGTAGGTTGGTTTCCAACAAGGAGTACTTCAAGCGATCCCTCTTCTTCCTGGGGGAGTTCGGAGGGAGCGACTACATCTTCGTCTTGGCTGCCGGGAAGACCGTCAAGGACGCCATGTCGTTCGTCCCAAAGGTCGTAGAAGCCATCTCTGCAGGCATCGAGGTAGCACAGCCATTGCAAAGATCATAAGAGTTCTTTCTCATCCATTCTCGATGTTTCATGGATGTAGCTCCATGGCTTGCTGTGCAGGCAGTGATCCAGGAGGGAGCCAGGTACGTGGTGGTGCCGGGGCAGCTACCAACCGGTTGCATACCGATCATCCTTACGCTGTACGCGAGCCCCAACAAGACGGACTACGACGCCGGAACCGGCTGCCTGAGAAGCTTCAACGCGCTCGCGCGCTTCCACAACTCGGCGCTGCTTGAGGCGGTGACGCAGCTCCGGCACAAGTACCCGGCGGCGACCATCATCTACAACGACTACTACGAGCCGGTGATCACCTTCCTCAAGAAACCAGTCAGCTTCGGTGAGTGTTTCTTTGCTTCTTCTGTTCGTGCGTCCATGATCAATTCCAATGGTTAGACAATTCAAATTCAATTTTCCGGGATCATCATCGATTTTCTGACAGAGATGGTTCAGGATGTCTTGATTTATTGATCTAGATAAATAAAGCAGCCGGCCAGTTGAACGTGGTAGCCTTCACGAAAGTAAACGCTCCCGGTTTCCCAAAAGTCGGAAGACTGACCGATCGAGCCAATCAATCGACTCAACAATCTCATTCTTCAACTCGTCGTGACAATGACTTGGCCAAAATATAAATTACGACTTTGCTAACTCTCGCACATCTAAACTTTATTATTACCTAGTCGTCAAAGATTACAAACCAGTAAACTAGTAAGCCTAAGAGTATCCGCACCAGCTCCTCTAAATCTTTCCCTCCAAAACACTATTAGCGTCATCTCTATCCATCCCTCTAAAATTCCTTCACATTTTACGATACACTGTAAAAGATTCCTTCCCTCTATCAGCTACTCTATCTTAAAAAAGTCAAAAACCACAGTGTTATATAGTGCTTGCTATGGATGCTCTAAACTTGAGTTCCTCTTAAACTTCCGTTGTTGTCTCATTAGGGCACTCCCAATGCTCTATTTTGGATCAGTTCCACGGCTGTCCACATTAGATTTTGTCCCTAGGCGAAGGAGAGCGGGAAAGGAAAGATAAAGGTCCTCTATTCATGGAGAAATGCTAAAAATGATCTATAAAAAACATACTCTTTTTTTTTGGGCCATGTTACCATACTAGAGGAGAGAGAGAGGGTGAGTGAAAAGAAAACATAATGGAAGTGGTTAATTGTCGGTTTGTTACATAATGTCATTGGAAAGGCTACAGCAGTAATCGTTTCATGACATGATTAGGAACATCTATAGAAACCATGCATTAGAAGCCCTCTTATTTTGATATTTTATATTATATTATATTATATTATATTATATTATATATATATATATATATATATATATATATAGCGCTGGGCTATTGTCAGCCACGACGTGTTTGCGAAATCCGTGATCTAATTTGACGATCCAAACCGACCATCTCCTTTGTCTCGCTGAAATCACACTACCAACAAAATTTCACATTTTTTTATTTTTTTATTTTTTCGTATTTTTGAAATCCGGGATTATTGAAGGGTCCACAACTAATTAGATCATGGATTTTCAAAAATATGAAACAAATAGTAAAAAATCAAAAAAATGTGAAATTTTGTTGGTAGTGAGATTTTAGCGAGACGAAGGAGATGGTCGGTTCAGATCGTCAAATTCGATCACCGATTCCGCAGAACATGCCGTGGCTGACGGAAGCCTCCGTCAGCCGCGGCTAACCGTAGCCAGACACTATATATATGTATATATAAAGAAATAGGTGGTCCGCTCACATATTGACAACAACAGGCGCTCATCGCCAATCCAATAGCCGACAGGGACATATCGCCATATAGTTGGATGATAAAGTTGAAGTGGCAGGCCAATAGTGGCCTAGCAACAGCGAAGCAGCCACATGGAGCATATCACCCAATAGTTTAGTGATATGTCCCAGGCGGCTAACATGTGGTGGACACCTAGAACATATCGCCAAACAGTTGGACGCCAAACAGTTGGACGATATGTTCTAGGTGATTGAGACGTGGCAACCATGTGAGAGTGTGGGACATATCACCGAACGGTTGGGTGATATGTCCTAGGTGGCTTCCACTTGGAAGCTCCACAAGACCGTTGCGCCATTGTTGGTCCACCACATCAACCTTATTACCCAATCATATGAATCTCTATCTCCCATTGGATTAACGATGAACACTTATTCTTGTCAATATGTGAATCGGTTACTTATTAATTTGTGTCGATGGAATTAAAAATAGATATAAAAAATTCCTCTTATTTCTCAAATTTTATTTTTATATATATTTATTTGTATTCGTTATTGCAAAATTAGCTTCATTTTTGTGTTTTAGACAAAAAAAAATAAGCGTGTGCTGCCTAGCAGATGGGTGATAACCCGATAAAAGGGCGATGAGTAGGCCCACTAGCGTTGTCGTGAGTCGACATGGCGCCTATCACCTAACCTTTGGATGATAGCCCGATAGGTGCCCGACCATTAGACGAAGATGGTGTCTAGTTCCACATTGGCACATATCGCTCGATGGTTAAACGATAAGTTTGACATAAGGGCCCATGTTGGCATCTATTGCCTGACAGTTGGGCGATAGGTCTGACATGTGGGCCTAGCGGCCCGACCTCCTCTCCACTCATGGGATGGTATCAAACATCATCAAGACAGGATCTTATCGTCCTGTGGTTAGGTGATCGCCCTTCTGATAGATGATGAATAATTATTTTTGTCTAAAACATTAGCCAACACCTATTTTTTAAATAAAAGTAAAAATAAATACAGAAAAAAAATCCTTATTCCTTCGTCCTACGGGTAGTAGACAGCCCAATGGGTCGTTGTTTTTTCTCATTCGCTGGGCCTAGCAATTGACCCTGACTATATACATGGGCCGGGCCAACATTGCAGGTTTCAGCGGCGCGACGACGCTCCGCGCGTGCTGCGGCGGCGGCGGGCCATACAACTACAACATGACAGCGGCGTGCGGGCTCCCCGGCGCGAGTGCGTGCGAGAAGCCCGAGACTTGAGGCCCTGTTCTTTTGGGTTTATCTAATCTGACTTATCTGTCTTATCTCCAACTTCGAGAATTTTTCGAGGTGGCCTCGAGAGTCGGATGGCGCTGAAATTTAGGATTCAGGAAAATTTTAGACTTATCCGACTAATATTGACTCATCCGACTTTTTTATTACTTTTGAACTGCTTTATTTTTATCTTGTAGGCGAGTCTAAAAGCTCCCTAAATCTTAAATTTCAAGGCCATCCGACTCTCGAGGCCACCTCGAAAAATTTTCGAAATTGAAGATAAAACAGATAAGTCAGATCTCATAAACCTAAAAGAACAACCCCTTACCTCAACTGGGACGGCATCCACCTGACGGAGCCGGCCTACGAGAGCATTGCCGCCGATTGGCTCAATGGCCCGTACGCGCACCCGCCCATCCTCTGGGCCGTGTGCCCGTAGCACCGTGCTGTGGATGGGCTCATACGACTTACGTCGTTACATGTGCTACTGGATTTCTGGTGGTCTCGTGGAGACAGGGGAGAGTGTTCATTCGTGCTGTCATTGTTTGTGCTTTTTTTTTCCTTCAAAAGTGTTCCTTTTTAAAAAGAATTCTAAGTGTTTTTTCTTGTAAGTGTTCTGAGCCATTCAGCAGTTTGTGGTAGACCGCAAATGCAAATAAATATGGGTCACATTGGCACATTGCACATGCGAGATTACGTATAGACCATCTACAACGGATTTGATCCCTATATTCTCAATTCCCCCTATCCATATTCCTCGAACAACCATTCTTTTCCGTGTGTTTTTACTCTCTTCGACAACATCTTAAAGATATCACTCCAATAGGAAATGGATAGGGAGAGGAGACAGAATTGCCAAATAGCAATCAGCAGAGAGAATTGTCCAATTTAGCAATCGGGAAAGTAATATTGTTGAAGAAATACAGGTATAGAGAATCCCTAAAATTTGAGTTATAATGTGTTCGTGTCAAAAGTTGTTCGGCTAAACACACGTGGAATTAGGGTTTAGAATCCCTGTCAATACCAAATCTAAGGGTTTAGGACATGCCAACAGATTTGATCATACAATCAGCAAGAAAAGACGTAATGAGCTTTATCTAGGCGGTTAGATCTTAGAATAGTGTGAACCTGTAACACTTGAAGCCAACCAAAATGAGTAATAGGTTCAAAAGGATAACGAAACTATCGTCTCAGATTAGATCTAAAACAGTCTACTACTAAGCTGATGAAATCAACCTTATAGTAGAACAAAGGGTAAACAAACAATTGGCTTAAGCAATAAGTCGATCAAACCAACAAAACCGAGGATAAGCAGACTATCAGCTAATAGCAAACTACAAGTCAATAGAACAAGGATAAAAAGATTATCGACTAGATTGTAAAACCAAACTAATCGATAAAACGAGGTTGACACCTAACCTCTAGTCGAAAACGGCAGTGTGCAACAATATCAATTAAGATAATTGTTGGGGAAGGTACGTGGCCCATGGAGATATGGCCCATTAACTTGCCTCCGGCCTCGCGGGAAGTACACGCGAGCTTGGCAAGCTCGCGCCCGAGCTTCCCCGCTCCGAAGCTCGGGTCACTCGCCCTCCCCGGGGCTTCCGAAGCCCGGGGCTCTGGACCCAAGGTGGATCATACGCACCACAAGACAAAAGGTTGCAGGCCCCTGTGTCACCATGAAGTTAAATGCTTGACGCGATCAAGCACGCTGACACAAGCCACTGGCGAGTTGGTGGCAAGTCGCGTCAACGGTCAGCTTACCATCTGCTAATATAGAGAAAGACACGTATTACTGGGCTGCGGTCCGAACGACGAACCAAGCAGGATGAGGGAATACGTCCGAATGTCCGGTGGGCCTCATACATCCACCGCACCCCAGCACGGCAAAATAGGAGGAGACGACTAGTGACCGAAGGATAACTCGGCGCATCACAACGAACCAAGGTCAGACTACAGCGACCAAAGGCCGCCTATAAAAAGGGCGCACAGGCCACAATGGAAGAGGACTCGGAGGAGGACAGGCGTAGCTAGAAGAGCACTCGACCACCGTAGAACAGGAGCACTTGCACTCGCGTAGGAGTTCCAGTCCCAGGCGGTAGTTCTTCGCATCTAGGTACTGTAGGAACACACATAGTGCCTTGGGCACTTATTGTACTCGAGCCCGGGCTTCCTAAACCTCGGTCTTACCTTCTTGTACTCGTTTAAGCTTGGTATTAAACGAAAACTGGACATAGGGCTGTTATCTGACAGTGGAGGGCTGAATCAGGATAAAACCCCCGTGTTGCACTAGCACCATCCACGTCCTTCCCTCGGCGGCGCCCGGCCAGCTGCCGGGCCTCGGTCTAGGGGGCAGGGCCGTCCTCGGGTCTCGTACCTTCCCCTTTGCTCATCGGCCCGCGGAGGCTCGCCTCCCAGTCGCCGACAATAATATTTTGATAAACCAAACAAGATGATCAAACTTGACTGAGACAGTACTCACCTGAGGTTGTATCCTAAAGTCGATTGAGAAGGCAATGCGCGGCAAGTCGATTGAAACCAAAATATGGCGAAACTAGACTAAATACGACCAAAGGTAAAGGAACTGGTAAAATTAGATTTGGTTGATTGGTGTTTAACCTCTTACTCGTCGCCGCTGTCGGCTACATATTTATATAGACTCATGACTCGATCGACTAGGACTCTAACTCCTTTTTCCATATGATTTTTGACTCAATACTTTACAAATTTATCTAAGACTTTGCCTAACCTAATAACTTAATATAGACTTATCTTATCATAGCCGTCCAACCCGCAATAACTTCTCTCCACCTGATCCAATTTAACCGATTCTGGAACCTTTTCCATGTCCATCGGCTTTCAAAATTTGATGTCAACATGATGCCACATGCTGTCGGAGATTGCCCATTTCCTGGGGAAATTTTTTTTTAACCCTTTGTAAATAATTATTTTAATATTAATCCTGGCGAAAAAATATTTTCACATCTAACCCTTTTGGCCGCGCCACCGCGGTTGGCGTGGCTAATGTCCATTGCCGCGCTAGTATACGCTGGCACCGAGGAATGCGGTTCATATGGCTGCCACATGGGGCCAACCCTGCCGCGCCAGGCGTCCTGGCACGGCAACTTGATCCTGCCGCGCCACTTGCACTGGTGTGGTAGTGCACATTAGCCGCGCCAACTGCAGTGGCGCGGCGAAAAGGATTAGATGTGAAAATATTTTTTCGCGAAGGTTAATATTAAAATAATTATTTATAAAGAGTTAAAAAAAATTTCGTTTCCTGGGAGGGTAAGGCCCATACATTACTCCGGCATGGATGAAGGTGAGTTGATGGGCCTAGTCTCACCTCAATTTAGTCCAGTGTTCGATGTCCATTCTTTTTTTATAAAAAAAAAAAAGTTCAAAGGCCTTTCGCCTCAATTAGGTTCAAGAACTCTTCTTGTGATTCAGACTAATAAAAACTCTTCTTGCGATTCCAAAAAGAAAGAACTCTTCTAGTTGGTAACCTTACGTGTAGTCGTGGCCAAGTGTAGCTGCACCGCTTCCTCCCCGGTTAAATTTCTGCCCATTGTATTAGGGAAAGTCGAACTAAACAACAAAAAAAAACCCTTAACCCTAAGAGCATCCTTAACCCTAAAAGCATATATGTTTAATGGTGACCCTATACTAGCTGGCCCTATTACTATAAGAATGGTGCTGTGAACAATAAAAATAGAGTTAAGAGTAAAATATAAGAAGGAGATATAGAGATTAGGAAAATAGGGCAGGTTGTAAAGGTGAATAGTAAAATAGAGTTGTGAATAGAGTACAAATAGTGCGTGAATAGTGACATAGGGCGGGGAAATAGAGTCAACTAGAGGAATTGGCACGCCCATGGCGCGACCATGCTGAATTCAGTAGACAGAGCATAAATATAGTTGGCTATCGATAGGGCAGGTTGCACAGATGGTAATAATAAAAGTGTATCATACATACATGTATATAAATAGGTGGATAGCAGTAATTATGTTATTGAGATGCATGGACATCGGAGATGTGTTATGCTATATATACATATATAAGAAGGAACAGATGGAAGCTTGTTGAAGTTTGGCATAGACAAAAGTGCATTATACAAAGGGCTGAAGTTTGTTGCTGATAGATAGAAGTGTGCCATAGACAAATGTATATCATACATATACGTAGGGCCGATGTTTGTCATCTCCACTTTAACAGTGCATATGGAAGCGCGATGTAGACAAAAGTGCATAGTAGGGTTGAAGTTTGCTACTGATACGCAGATTGTGAACTATATACACACATTAGGGGAGAGAGCGCGCGATTGCGCGCATTGTTAACTATTGTACCCGGTTTTTTGTTTTATTTCTTATGCTTGCTTTTGCATGTTTTGTTGGGGTTTGCAAATAAAGTTAAATGTAAAAGAAACAGATAGACAACCAATACGAAATAAGAATAAATACAAATTCAATATTTTGTAATTTTAAAAAAGAGAAATCCAAACTCTTTAGTGATCTCTTTGTATAGCCATGGTGTAATCTTTGCAAGAGTTTTTTTGGAATTTTTAAATGTCATAGGAAAAAGGAAATAGAAAGAAAAATGTGCTGCAATAGGCAATGGAGACAATTATTTTTTTAAAATATAAAAAAGCAAACTTTTTATGGGTCTTTCTCGTGTAAAATGGGCTAAAAAAGAAAGTAGAAAAGGCAAAAAAGAAAAAGTTTCTAAAAAATCTCAAATTTTTTACAGGTCTTCCTCGTGTAGCATGGTTCCACTTTTGTCAAGTTTTCAGTTTTTTGAAATTCTAAACAGCGGGAAAAATAAAGAAGAAAATTAAAAAGAAAAAAGTAAACTTCTTACATGTCTTTCTCATGTACTTTTATCAAGTTTTCAATTTTTAAAATTAAAAACAGTGGGGAAAATAAAGAAGAAAATTAAAAAGTAAAAAAGTAAACTTCTTACATGTCTTTCTCGTATAGCCATTGTTCCATTTTTACAAGTTTCCTATTTTTAAAAATTTTTAAATGGCCTAGAAAAAAGAAAGAAGAAAAGTGGAACCATGCCTACATGAGGAAGATAAATTCAAAAGTTGAAAATTTTTCAACTTTTTAAAAAATTTCAACTTTAAACGGGCTACAAAAAGTGAATAGGAGAGGAAAAAAGAAAGCGAGTTTTTTTTAAAGTTAAAATTTTTCAAATTTCAAAAATTTTTAAAAAATATCCAAACTTTTTATGGACCTTCCTCATGCAGCCATGGTTCCATTTTTACAAGTTTTCTATTTTTTTGAATTTTTAAACGGCCTGCAAAAAAGAAAGAAGAAAAGAAAAAAAATGACTTAAACCACGGTTGAGTGCGCAGCTGGGATTTGAACCCGAGACCTTGCACTTAGACCTCGCTGTGCTTGCCAACAGAGCAAACGAACCTCGCTGTGCTTGCCAACAGAGCAAACGAACCACCTCGTTGAAAGGTTGGGCATGGAATTATTTTTATACTAACTACGCGAATGGACGGTCAGATTCTACACCGCGAGACGATCCGACGGCCAGCGTTGTACCGGCTCTTCCGGTGGTGTGAAAAGGACACGCGGTAGCACCCGGAGGGCGCGACGCGGCAGCACGAGTGGAGGGCACGGCAGAACTGCCCTTCAGTATATAGTATAGATATATAGACGTTGGACATGGCCTAGGACCTTGACACCTTGAATAAGTTTTCCTGTTCTTCGGAAAGGAATTTCATTAGATCTCGTGAGTCGTGATGCAATTTCTCTTTAGTCTTCTTCAAGTTTGCAAGAGACTTCCTCCGGAAACGCTGCAACAATCCTCCGAGAGAGAGAGGGTCTTGTTAAATTTACATATTGCAAAAAACAATGTATTTTCTTCATATAAATCACTCACCAATCCCGCCTCTTTGCCAATTACAATACCTTGTCTCTCCATTGCGGAGGGAAAGAATCATCAACGTTCTTCTTTTTCACTTTGTTAATCTTCTATTTCTTTCTGCAGAAGAATCCTTTTGGCTTTCGCCACTATAAACCAATCTGCTATCTTTAACTTCCTTTGATTATTGAGCTAGAGCCTAGCTTAATCACTGCCCGCCGGTGAGCGCGGCGTAGAAGAGGACGTTCCAGGTGTCCGGCAGGCCGGCGACGCACCAGTGGGTGCAGTCGCCGCCGAAGACGCCGCCGTCGTACTTGGTCGGGTGCGCGTCCTTCCGCAGCTGCGACAGGTAGGTGAAGTCCAGCAGGTACACCGGCTTCGCCATGCCCGCCAGCACGCTCCTCAGCACCGCCTGCTGCGGGATCGGCCCGCCGGGGTACGCCGCCGTGCCGGTCAGGCTCAGCGGCTGCGTCTCCCCCATGCACGTCTTCTTCGCCGACGCGCCCCACTCGTCGCCCCTGCATCCATGCCACAGCCTCAAATGCCTGCTAATACGGACGTGAGCATGTGAACTGTTCAGGTTCAGGACAAGCTGGCAGTGGCTGAGGTTGAGCGGTTCAGTTGTAGCAGTCACTCAAGACACTGCCACTGACACACTTGTCTCTTTCTTGTGATTTGGAGGGTGAAATGTCAGCTACGTAGCGGGCATGTAGCCTGTTCTGCCTGCGCTGAAATTGTCTAGTTATCTTAAATTTCGCCTGTTATGAAAAGGTGGCTTTGAAAATCCAAACCTTGTTTGAGAATGCTTATACGATGACTTGGAGATTTTTGAGAAACCATGTTAAAAAGGCAAATTGTTTTAAAAGGTAATAAAGCATTTTAAGCAAAGAAGATGCGTAGAACAAGTTAAAGTGGCAGATCAGGAGTAGGAAGGGTTTACTTGTAGTGTGAGGGGGAGACGCCCTGGAAGAAGACTCTGGTGCTGGTCTGGAGGAGGTTGGCGTCGACCCATCTGGCCCAGGTGTTGAGCGCCTTGGTGAAGGCCACCGTGCGGTCCATGTCCTTCACCACTGTGCTGCCCTCCTGGATGTAGTCCCAGCTGCAGTGCATGCCAAGTTCAGGGTTCAGACATGGCCTGCCTGTAGAAAATGCAGTCCAAGAAGGCAAGAACAGAGGAGGGCTAACGTACGGCTGCGTGGGGCCGGTGCGCGGCCACCAGTGCCAGGAGTCGAAGACGAGCACATCGGCGCCAATCCAGTTGCGCCCCTGGTCGATGGAGTCGAGCTTGAGCACGCGCCCGGCCTTCCCGGCGTTGAGGTCCACCAGGTAGTGGGTCAGGTAGTACACCAGCGTCACGTTGTACTCCTGCACGAGCACGAGCACGAGCCACGAAGCATGTCATGCAATGCCATTACTCGGCGACAGCCCGTCACCTTCAGCTCGCCATCAAGGCCAAACGATGCAAGAGCTGGAACACGCGTGTGCACAGTGCGCAGCTGCCTCTTCACTGATGAAAGAGATGAGAGATCAAAATGATCAACCACCGAACAGTCTTGAAAACAGCCGCGCAACCACCGATACGCGCGCGTGTCGGCGGCGCGCAATGACGCCCGAGAAGGCGAGTCTGGTGGGTGGTACGGTGGCTTGAAGCTGGCCACCAGCAAAAGGCCAAGAGCGTACACTGGCACACCGGCAGATCAGTTTTTTCTTCTTCTGACAGAGTCGCAGAGGTACGCATGAAGACAGAGGCGGCGGCAGCATGCAGGACAAGTAACGAGGAGAGGTAGTAGTAACTTGGAAGGAGTGAGTCGGTGAGCTAGCTAGTGTGAGACCGTGAGTGAGAGGATGGCCAATATATTATCAGAAATGGAGCACACCTACCACGAGCATGTGAAGATAGATCTACAGAGATAGATCCCGTCATCCCAGGCGACACTTTCAGGCCAGCTCAGCTCAACCTCAAGTACTATGCTTTCGGATTCTGTGTTTTTTTTTCCCCCGGCTAAACCGAAGCGGAAAACAAGAAAGACGCGTAATAAGCGGCAAGCCGTCGTCAGAATGTACGCGACCAGAGTCCACGGGAGACGACGACCTCACGGCGACGATCCCGGCGACCTCGATCCCGTTCGGCGTTCGCCTATTTATTTCTCACTTTTGTAGCCCGCGGACACGGCGAGCCAAGCTTTTGGCCGGACCACCCGCCACGCTCACCGGACGGCGGCTGGCGGCGCGCGAGCCGCCCACTTCACCGGACGCGGACGCGGCCGCACCCGCCGTAACAAACTAGTTAGTACCAGCCGCGAGTCGCGGTTAGGCGCAATCATTCTCCTCTTGCGACCTGCTCACGTCCCACTGACCCATCGATCGCCTAGATGATGCCCAGGCCCCAACCCAACCGCCGACTTTTTTCACTGGGCCATCGCAAACAATGAAAAGAAGACCTCACGGAGAAAGCATCGGCGTCGGCGTCGGCACGTACCTCGAACCGGGCGGTGCTGGAGGGATCAACCTTCCCCGACGCCGGCGACACGGTGATCCGGGAGCTGGGCACGGCGGCGTGGAGCATGCAGAGCAGCGACTCGTACTGGTTCAGCGCCAGCGAGTCGCCCACGAACATGACCTTCTTCCCGCTCCACATCCTCAGCAGCGCCACCCCGTCGAACCTACGTACAATTGCAATTGCAACGCAAATTCTCAGAGACACGCGCGCGAGGACGAAAGGTTTCGGACGGTGAACACGCGGCGGCGGCCGCCATTGCTACCGACCTGGGGAGGGAGCAAGGCGGGCTGGGCTGCCACCGGTACTTGAGGTACTCCGTGTCGGGGCGGCCGAACCGCTTGCAGTCGAACTCGGCGCGGATGAACGGACAGCTCGCGGAGTCGTACAGCGGGTACGACTCGTCCACCACCCAGCTCCCGTCGGCGAACACGTCGCACGACCTTGCCGCCGACGCCCGGTGCTGGTGCTTCCGGGAGATGCTTATCGCCGCGGCCGCCGCTGCGGTGCACGCCGCCAGGAGCACGACCATGACGGCCGCCAACACCACCCCCCGGCGCCTCATCGCCCTGCCAAACCCGAGAGGAGGATCGAATCAATCAGCCGGGAGGGAAGAAGCCAAGAAGGTTTCTTGTGAGTTGTGACGGTGGAGGAGGGGGTGGTATATGTAGGGGCAGCCTCCTGACACGCTCGGCTGTCGTAAAGCTCGCGTCTTTCTCCATGGATTCGTCAGCCACATGGACGCAAAGGTCCTAGAAGGGTTGGGGGCTAACCGGGGATCCATTGATTGGGCCCTCGAGAGAGAAAAGGGATTCATTGATTCGCTCATTGATTGGTTCGGTGCGTGGTGTAAATGGGCAAGCAAACCTTCTGATGAGAAGTGCAGGGGATCCGGATGGAACCATAAATTTGAGCTCCATGGCATTAGTAGTACTCTATTTGACTCTGCAACTCGTACTCCACTATAGTAGTATGAGCAAGTGGCATTCATTTGTTCTCTCTTTTTTTTCTTTCATGAGGAGTGGCAGTATAGTACTTTGTTGAATGGTGGTGCTATTGGAGACCTTTTGGATTGGGTTACATAGGTTACTTGTGTTTTAGGTGCGCAGTAGTGCTCTCTGTTTCACGCCACTTCGGCCTTCAGGAGTTCAGGAAGCATGTTTAGAGTGCAGTGGTTGGTTTTGGGTTCTGAACACTCTGGACCAAGGTTTCAAATTTCGAACCGCCCATGAAACCGAAGAGGGCTGGTAGCAGTTTTCGTGAAAAAGCTGTTTGAAACCGAGAAAAATAGGGAAAAAATTAAAATTATAAAATTTGCATCGAACATCGAAATCTCTTGGGTTTTTTTTAGCGATTTTCAATGGGTTTTAACGAAAAACATGTGGACACAAACATTTGTTATGTGTAAAGGGACGATGTCGTTTTGTAAAAGGTTGCGTACATACTATGATGTAAAAACCGGAACGTTCTTCCATTATCTAAAAAGATGTTTTTGTGTAAAAAAAAGAACATGGCACATTTGTTTATATATGGAAATAAGTTTAAACAAGGAAGTGTGCTCCATCCGCGAAGGTAAGCTCTTACTAAAATAGCACAATAGTATCTTGGTCAATGCTACAAATTTTCTGTAATCGATCCAACCAGTGCCAACTCGCCCAACTATCTGTGCTTGTCCTTCCTGATCTCTGCATTAATCTTCTTAGGAAAAACAGCAGGGGAGGAGAGGGCCTCTGCATAAATTCATCGGTTCTTCCCAGATCCTAACCTTGGCAATAGCTTACCACCATTTGACTCTAGACCCAAATAGGCAAGGATTAAGGATAACAGCAGGGATTTAAATTTTGATGAAATTTCATCGAAATTTCATGAATTTCACCTATTTCGGCCTAAGGCGAAAAAAGGGTCAAATATTTTCGACTTTGATGTTTTTCAGTCAAATATTTAAAATTTATCTAAATTCAGCTATTTTTGCCGGCACGTTTGATGTTTTTCATCCGAAATTTCAACCAAAATTTTCGAATTTCACAGAATCTGGATTTTTCGCCAGGGGTCGAAACTTTGCTCCACCGAAAGATTAATCCTTGGATAACAGTGGCACTACCGAAGTGGAATGGTATAACCGCGCGTACAGGTTGGGGGCAAATGATCCTCTTCCCTGCCACAAGTTATTCCAAGTTTGTTCCTCGTTTTCTTGGTCTCTCCTGATCTGTGCGCGCCCCATCATTCCTTGCCTTTCTGGCCGAGAAGGAGATTCTTTCTCTCGGGGACAAATAAGATCTGCATTACTGGAAAGGGCTTGCCTTTTCACTGCTATACCACCTTTTCGTCGTCCTTGTTCATAACTCATAAGTCTAATTAAGTTTGAGATTTGCTTTAGTTACATAGGCAATCCACGGTGTCTCTGCAGTCGAAGGTGGAACATATATATATACACAGATAAATAATTTGGAAACAAAAGTAATTAGCTTACGTCTGTTCCTTAATCTCATTCTTGTCAACATACAAATGGCAGCTCACTCAAAAAATATGTATAAATGACGGCTGAGCAAGATATATCTTGAATTTAAGCCATCCATCTAGATCCAAGGACTCACGGGAGGAGGTATATATCACCATGGATCTAGATCATGAGGGGATACTAAGAGCATGTACAATGGTCTATGTTAGATATCTATAAGCAGTCTCTAAGGGTTACCATGTAGGATATATGATGATATAGAGGAGAGAGAACATACATAGATATTTGAGCCGTCTTCAATGCAAGAGTCGACTCTACACGAGAATTAAGAAACTTTATGTATGAGAAAACTGCTTATAAAAACATGTAACCATCTCTGCCATTATATATGTTGTCTCTAGAGCGCTGTCTCTAGGTGATATGATAATAGTTAAAAATAGTTGTTGTCTCAACCATTGTACATGTCCTAAAGCCGTGTCTCCATGGCCGGTCAACGGCGACGGCTAGAGTTCCATTTGGGCGCAAAAAAAAAGAGAGCAAAACACCGGTTTTAACCTCCTCGTATAGTGACCTCAAGGTATCACTAACTATTGATTCACCGTTAAAAAACTATAAACCAACGCGGAACTGATTGTGTGCAATCCTATTATAACAGCAACTTTACCTGGTTTTGGAGATCTGGAATCGAAGGTCTGAACAGCACAGTTGTCTCACAAAATAGATGATGAAGATGTCAAGATTGCATGCACCTAGTCGCTAACGTTAAGTAGCGTAGCCCGGAAGCCCGCAACGGGACGCTATACATAGAGAGAGACTCCGACCAACATCAGCTGAAAAGCAAACAGCGAAAACAGTCGAAGATCTCGATCCAAAACAGAAATTAGTTGTCAGTTCCGACCACATGAGTATTTTTTTTAAAAAAAAAAGGCTAGCCATCAGTCACTCTTAATTTTGGTAATGTATTGTCTATTGATGTCTACTTTAAGATCCATGCTAGATTGACCCGTGCTGTACTTCATGTGTCCTGCCCAACTACGATGCCCATGTATCCATCCAATCCAACCACGAAGCTTCTGTAACCTAGTTGTAGTTTAAAATACTATAATCTGCTTGAGATGAGCGTTGCCTTCTGTTCCCTCTTGCTTTACACGCTTTTCAATCCATGTTATTTTTGTGCAGGAATAATCGTTGAATTGGTGTCGTTTGGATCTACATATGAAGCTAAAATTGCAGCTTTACACGCTTTTCAATCCATGTTATTTTTGTGCAGGAATAATCGTTGAATTGGTGTCGTTTGGATCTACATATGAAGCTAAAATTGCACACCATTAGGCCTAAAATTGCAATCCTTACTAATGTGCAATTTTAGTAGAATTACACTGCAATTTTTAGTTCGCTAGTTTTTATATATTAATATGGTTCATACAGGTCTCAATAAATTTTTTATTGTATTTTATAGGAGTTCACCAAAGTTAAAACTTTTGTCTAGACTATTTTTTTTGTGTTTTGTGTTTTATAGGGTTCCTCAAAGATAAAACTTTTGTCTATGATATGAGTTTTGTATTTTGTATTTTGTATTTTATTTTGAATGCATCAATAAGTGCGCAAACTACTCCGCCCTCAAAAGTCAGCTCTAGTCGCTTACATTGCATACAATTGAAAAGCAAACAATAACAGCCGGTTTGAAATTATCCCATTTTTTAGACTACAAAAATCTCAAGTCATTTAAAATTGCACATCAGTAGTTTTAAAATTGCAGTATGAACCAATGTGCAATTTTAATATAGTTGCATTGCAAATATTAGCTCTTCTATCAATGCAAGCTATTTAAGCATAAACTTCTTCCGATTTTGTATTTTGTATAGGGTTCAATAGACTTTTTTCTAAGTAATAATATTATTTGCTTTTATATTTTATAAGGTTCACCTAAGTTAAACATTTTGTCAAGGCTATAATTTTTTTTTTTTACATTTTGTAGGGTTCACCAAAGCTAAACCTTTTCTCTAGGCTATATTTTTTCATATATATAAATTTTCACAATAGATTTTGCACCCTTGCATGCATGCATCCATGCGAGTGTACAAGCTATTAGGCATATACTATAGCTAGCTAATGGATGGACTGCCAGATGGTGATGAGAGCATGAAGCAGAGTGTGTATCAAGTGCAAGACGCGGACGATAGCACAGGCCATGAAGTAGGCGTTTTATTTCACACACGGGTGACTAAAAATTACTAGATTTTCAGTCGATTGACCGCTAGTCGGTCCTTTTTTATATATATAATTTCTTGGTAGATCAGTAGATTTGTATTCTCTTAGTCTGTACCTATCGAAGGCGATTTTTACTGTACTTTGATTTTCACCGACCAGTATAGTCTACGAGAGAAGCAGTGGAAAAGCATGCACGAGTGTGTATAGTGTGTAGCTCTTATATTATAGTACATAATATTCTATCTAAGATTATTACAGATAATATAAGAACCTCGTGTGCATGCCTCCTCATGTCGGTCGTCAACTCCTCACCCAGTCACTTCTTTATCATGCTAATTAACCGCCACCGCTCTACGACTCTGCTGCTTCTTCCACGCCTGCCGCCACACCTTCACGACCATGGAAGGATTGGTCGGGACACCGTCAAGGCGGGTGAGGCCGGGTCAGGGCCACCAGATTTGGTCCGTGACCTAGGTCGGGTTGAGTCGGGTAGAGGTGTAACCTGGTCTCGACCCATCTCAATCTCTACGTATGGTACTGTCACTGAGAATTAACATTATTAGTTACTAGTTTACTGTAACTGCTTGGAAAAAAGAAGAGATGTCCCAAAATTTATTTAGACCTTGTTTGGGTTAGCAAGGAAAAAATCTCGATGGAATAGAACAATGTGAAGGGAATTTTTTGTCATTTACATTCCTTGGAATACAATCCTCTCCTAGTTGCCCCTAATAGTCGTCCCTTTGCTACTCTTCTCATACACTAAACCATAGAAGCTTCGCCTAGCGTGCTCTAGCCACCGCCCCACTAGCGATTGTGGGCTACCCTACCCATGGGTGCACCGGCAGAGATGGCTAACGAGACGTGGTGGGTGCGGCACATGGGCAAGCGATGAGCGGCTAGGGTGTGGCTTGGTGTACGGGCGGTGGTGAAGATGGTGGGCAAGCCATGGTACACGGCGGCAGATCTGGTCACTGTTGCACCCCTCCTCTTTCCACGAGGCCAGAGTCGCCCAAATCCGGTCAGTGATGCACTCCCTCTCCCTAGAAGACGGCTACGCTAGATCCAGCTGTTGGCACAGAGAGTAGCAGCAAGAGGACTCCCGTGCTAGAGCCTACTCCCTTCTTCCCTAAGGCCTCCTGGTCGCTAGCAAGATGATCACGAGCAGTGAACGCAAGGAGATGGAAGAAAATTTCTACTTGGTGGGGCACTTTTTTTTTGACCTAGGGGAATTGACCGGGTTAATTAGGATGGAATTCCCTCCCCTTGTCTCAGCCAAACACACGCACAAGCCACCCTAGGAAAATATTCTACAGGCGATTCTTCTAGCCAGGAAGGGTTGAAGCAACCCCAAATGCGCAGAGGCCCACGAGTCCTCAACCACTTGTAGTTATGCTAGTTAGTGGGTGCGACTAAACCACCTGTCATTTTTATGGGACTTTCAGAGTGGAAGCCACTTGCAGATTGTTAGGCCCCGTTTAGCATAGTTTCAACTTCACCAAAATTGGTGGAGTTGGTGGAGCACTCTATTCCTAACTTCAGAAATTCATAGAGTTGAAGTTGGTGGTATATTGAGAATGTTTAGGTGGGTCATCTTATTTACATTTTAAACTAAAAATATAAACTTAAGTCACTTTATTTTAATCTACAAACTCTATATCTGAGGTGGAGCTGAGAGCCACAACTGTGCCAAACGGAGCCTTAATTTGTTTAGTATTTACTTGTTGAGTCTTGACACGACGATAGTGCTGAAAACGGTAGGAAAAACACAGGTCAAGCTCGCCCCAACATGCGGGCAACAGATAGCATTGGCGAGCCACATACGTCAAGTTTTTTTCTATTGTTATCTTACGATCATACCGAATTTGTATGTCAGCTATCTCGATGACCGCAATATCTCTCTCTATTATTAAAAAGTATCCAATAGCGGAGATAATGGTAATCATTTTACTAAATTAATCCTTTTCCACCATCAATAAAATTACATACCAACATCATCCGGTGAAATTACCTTCCGCTGATACTAATTGCATGCCCACCAATGCCATTATATGAAAGGAAGCAGCAACGGTGTCAAATCGGAATAGTTACCTACATATACAGAATATATAAATCGGTGGAGGGAAACTGATAAATCTTTTATTTCCATATCACCGAGGACTTCTAAATGAAGACCAAAATATCCTACTAAACAGTTATATCTAAAATATACTGACCACTGTATACTACCTTCTTAGATAAAGAAAAACATTCTGGTCTCTATATGTATAAGACACATACGACCAATACAATTTCATGCCAACATACAAAAAATTCTCGCCACCAAGTGTGGAAACAAAAAACTACAAGGAGAACAAAAGAAGATCAAATATACTAGCCGTCAGCTATTCTCTTATTTAATATCCAGCCATATTTAAAGAAAAGCGCCATGTTTAAAGAAGAAAGCCATACATGCACGTACGACATGCATGTACATCTCTCTTTTATCCTCTTTTTACAGAAATGACCAAAGGCGCAACTAGGAGGTCTCCCTCAAGAAAAGCTGAAAAAATAGAGATATCTTTTCTTTGATTAAAAACCATGCCATTCCTACAAAGCCAGATAGTACATAAACTAGATGTCACAAGAACCTTTTCCTTAAGGTTTGATCCGAACCTAGCTAGAAGGCCAGTTACCAACCATATTCAAGAGATTTCTAAGAGATTTAAAACCAAAGGCTATTTGGACCGAGCGCCAAACCGACCTAGACAAATGACAAGCAAAAAAATGTTGGATTATCTCGTTCTTACTACAGAAGCTACATTTCAGACTGTCCTATAAATTGCGTTTCGTCAGACTATCTTTAGTGAGAGCTAAAAATATACTACCTACACTAAAAGAGGTAAAAAAAACTATATTAAATATTACTCTGCTCGTCTACTCGCCTCCGAACGTATACGCATGGTCCTAGCAAGCAGTAGCCGACTGGCCGTCTCCCTACAGTGACGAGTACGGTACTTGACCACTAGATTATTAAGGGGAAACGGAGGAGGGATTGGAAGGTGGCGACGAACGGCTCCAATGAAAATGTTTTTTCATCCTTTTCAGGACGTACAGAGGTGCATCTACATACGTGCAATGCGGTAGAAATAAAACCACAGAAATGAGAAGAATATAGAAGATGTTGTCGCGCATGACTGCAAGCTAGACCTGACCGATCGATTCTACCGGACAAGATAAGCCGAGCTGTTCGGCTTGGCCGTTTCTTCTGGCACGTATGCCATGCTGCATATGCATCGCGTCCATCCTGTGACTTTACGTGATGTAGCTGTTTATATTACCAGCCACGGCATATCGACCGATCAATGATTTGCGTAATATTGTTTGGTTATTGTCAAGCTGGGGTCGAACATATACATAGTTTACAGTACACGGGCTAGGCTATAGCTAGCTTCCGGCGTACTTGTCTTTGGGGCAAAGACCTTAGGCTGGACGCATGCACGAACCATACATTAATCATGCAAACTTTACGGACCGACGCAATCTTGTCTCAATCAGTGGCATCTAATTAATTAACCTGCCGTTGAGGTCATGTACTCGATCATGTTTGGGACACAAAAATTTTTCATTAAAAAAATAGCCAAAAAATTCATATGAAACACTAGTTTAATTTAGGCAGATATATCGAGGGAAATTAAAATTCTTGTGCTCTAGATACTCCCAGGCATGCATGTCACGGCTTCATCTGTACGTATGTACATGAACCTAGCTACTTGCGTACAGTAGGATGAGCTAGCTGCGACAATAATTTCGACGCATTTTAGAGCCGTCAGCTTCAGCTAAAGCAGCAGCGAAGTAGACGTCCTTGCGTGTGGCCAAACAGCAGTGCCCCGTCCGGCCGGCGACCTCGAGTTGATGGCGTGTTGAAACCGCACTGTCTTTCGGTCTGGCCGATCCGATTACGCCGACGTCGCCGTCGTCAATCAGTGTGGGGGAGAGCGACGATCCGTGCTGCCTCCGTTGGCAACTGGGCGCACTGGCTAAAAATAATAGTATCTTCCATTGCCTACTAGTGTCATTACAA
Organism: Olyra latifolia; assembly: GCA_036346145.1. Classification (NCBI taxonomy): domain Eukaryota; kingdom Viridiplantae; phylum Streptophyta; class Magnoliopsida; order Poales; family Poaceae; genus Olyra; species Olyra latifolia. The sequence goes on from CM070530.1 coordinate 16,133,225, forward strand.
ATTTACAAGAGAGCTGCTAGAAGATGGTACCAAAAAAAAGGCAGAGTGTACCAGAGTGTGTTATAATGTACCGACGTGTGTTATAGAGTTTCAGATTTTATTATCATGTGGCAGGGTATGTCATGAAATTTTAAAGTGTACTATTGTATGCCGAGTGTACTCGCTTATTGTGTGTCAAGGTGTTTCATGGTGTTTCAGAGTGTTTTACGATGTTTCACCAGAACGAAACCATAGTGTGACAGAGTATGTTATGAAGTTTTAGAGTGTACCATGGTGTGCTAAATATACCACTCATTGTGTATCATGGTATTTGAGAGTGTTTCATGGTGTTTCACCAGAACAAAACTATGATGTGGCAGAGTGTGCCAAAGAGTTTCAGAGTATACCATAGTGTGCCAACTGTACTCACTTTTTGAATCCGTTTTATTTTTATCTCGTAGACGAGTCTAAAAGCTCCCTAAATCCTAAATTTCATGGCCATCCGACTGTCGAGGCCACCTCGGGAAATTCTCGAAGTTGGAGATAAGACAGATAAGTCAGAGCTCATAAGTCCAAAAGAACACCCCCTTAGAGCGTACCGGAGTGTTTATAAAATTTTTGAAAATAAAATAAATTAACAAAACATAAACAAATTCATAAAATTATAAATAATTATAGCAAGTTAGATCTTGATTTTACATGAATTACAAATTTTATTTTATGTTAAACAGAGATTATATGAATTAGGTATGAATTTAGGAAGTTAAGAACACGCATGTACAAAACAACGCCTCTTGTTTTTGACTAGTTGCTAGGGCCATGCATTCCTAGTGCGCGTGAGATGCGTGACTGCGTACGTGAGACTACAGCGTGCACTTTGCACAAGATATTTTTTTTTTCCTGTTCTGTTGGAAAGACTCAGGACGATATCCCATCTAGTAGTATATCTGATTTACAATGGTGGTCGTCTCTCTGGCAGATTAGATTATCAAGGCATGCAACACAACACTACAATTTTTACAGAGCTATCAATTTTTCCTGGAGACCCGATAATTTGCCCTAAAGTTAAGAGACCGATCCATAATTTGTCTCATATTCACGCAAGCGATCGGGCCATTAGGCTATTTTGAGCACCAGCAGTAGCCAGCATTCAAATCCAGCAATAGCCAGCGCCCAGCAACAAGCATGGGCCTCAGACATGCAGCAGGCCAGCAACTCAGCATTGGGCTTGGCTATGTGACTATTGGACTGTTTTTTTGGGCGGTTGAGATTGCGTTTGCGTTTAAACTAGAAATTTGTTATTTTTGTACAAGCCAAACGTTTTGATATTTTGTAACCAACTTTTGTAGATCTTACTATTTCTTCAACTAGTTCTCAAAACCATTTTTTCTATAATTTTTTAATCCTTCGGATGTCCTTATCAAGGGGTTACAAATTTTCAGCTTAAACGCAAACGCAACCGCAACCGCCTAAAAAAACAGCCCCATGTCTATAAGTTGGGACGATTTGATATACTTTTTATTTTGTCGGCTTTTAAGTTGAACTTAAATCTTTTCAGAGCTAGCACTACAATCGTTCTAGCAGATGGTAGCCTTACAAACTTTTGGCCTGACCACTGGCTGCATGGGAAAGTTCCTAAGCAGATAGCGCCATTGTGCTACCTCAAATCAAAAAACAAGGTTATCACAGTTAGCCAAGGCCTGCATCTCAACAAGTGGATAGAGGACTTGTTAGATATTGCCACCATTTAGCTCAAAAAAATAAAAAATTAGCTCAAAAAAGATATTGCCACCATAGATGAGTTTCATCGATATGTTAGGCTGTGGTCGCTTATTCAGGCCATACATATCCAAGCAGGCTAGGACAATATGATATGGCGTTGGACGGACGACGGAAACTATAGTGCAAAAACATCCTACTTGGTGCAATTCTTAGGTGCTACCCGAGACATGTACCACTCTGCAATCTGGAAGGCTAAGTCAGAAGCTAAATGCAAATTCTTCATCTGGACCGCATTGTGAGGAAGAATCCTCACCGCTGATGTATTGCAGCGGAGAGGGTGGTAGAACTCATGGCTATGTTCCCTCTGCGACATTATCCCGGAGACCACTAACCACTTATTGGCCCACTGTTCTTTCACTAGGTGCATTTGGAGGAGGATCTTCAACAATTTGGGTGGCTCCTGCTGCCTCTGGCTTCCTAGTCAGGATGAAGCTTTTGCTGCCTGGTGGCTATCCCTTAGAAAGGAAGTTCATAAATCACAATGTCGACAGTTTGATAGCCTTGTTTTCTTCTCTTGTTGGAACGTTCGGAAGGAACACAATGCAAGGATCTTCAGAATGGAGTATCGATCGGTGTTAGAGGTCTTGCAAACCATTAAACATGACACCTTGTGTTGGATGATGGTATTTAAGGTGGATGACCATGGTTAGTTTTTTCGTTTCGTAAGCCTCTGGCTTACGGCCCCCCTTACATAGGTTATCTTTGTAAACTTTGTTTTCCTATCCTGCTTAATGAATTTTGACCGTCTTTATCAACGTTCAAAAAAAAGTTGAACTTAAACTGACTGGACCAACACGGATGCAGTAGCAATGTGCAAAGCCCTGGTCTGGAGTGAATAGGCTTAAAAAAATTAAAAGGAATTGGTACTGCATTAATCCTTGAAATGCACCTTAAAACAAATTTATGGCTGCATTGGTATAACTTGTAAAAGAAGCCTGTAAAAGCTCGATCCTTATTCTGACGCACTAAGCTTACTTCGACACGCACACCGCGCGCCCAGCACGACGACGACGACGACGACGCGCCGCCGCGACGCACGCGGCACACCGATACAACGAGAGAGATCGAAGAAAAAAGAGAGAGAAAGAGAGAGGCCAATCGCTCAGGCGATGGGGTAGAAGGGCGAGGCGGCGAGGCCGCAGGTGCCGTGCGGCTGCTTGACGTCCTTCTCCAGCAGGACGTAGCCGTCGAGCCCCCAGTCCTTGCCCCACGAGTTCTTGGCCACCCAGTACTTCCTCCCGGTGAGGCTGTCCTGGCAGTAGCCGACCAGCGTCACCGCGTGGTTGGGCTCCGCCCCGCACGGCCCCGGGTAGACACCGGAGCTGTAGAACTGGAACGCCTGCCCGCTCGCGTCGATGTACACCGTCACCGGCTGCCGCGCCACCGCCACCATCAACTGCCGCTCGTCGTTGGGAGGCACCGCGCCGTAGCCGGAGATCATGGCCGCGTGGTTGAAGAGGAGGTCGTCCACGCGGCAGTTGCCCTGGAACCCCTTGTACCGGTAGTCGCTCTCCGCGGTGATGCCGCCCTTGGCCACCACCAGCTCGAAGGCGCGGTCGGTGTGCCCGCCGCCGCAGCCGTTGCTGTTGGGGTCGCAGTCCACCAGCTCCTGCTCCGACAGCGGCGTCAGCTGCCCCGTCCGGATCTGGGTCAGCCCCTCGATCGCCGCCACCGCCGCGAACGCCCAGCAGGACCCTGCATCCATCCGTACACCGAATTGTCAATGGCAACGTCGTCGTCGTCTCGACCTGCAGCTAGCGACTCACTTACGTACCGCATGCGCCTTGCTCCTTGACGCCGGTGACGGCGCCCTTGTACCTCCAGTCGATGCAGCACGGCGTCCAGATGGGCTCCACGGGCCTGGGCGCCTGCGACGCGTGCGGCGGCTTGGCGCCGGTGTACTTGGACATGAACTCCTCGTTGGTGAGGTCGGCGAACTGGTTGACGCCGACGGCGGAGTCGTAGTCCACCTGCGGCTGGAAGCTCTGGATGAAGTTGTAGTTGTCGCTGAAGGTGCTGAACGCCTTCTCCTTCTCTCCGGGGCAGCTGTACTCCTTGCCGTACTTCTTCATCCAGTCCTCGAACGTCTTCATCATGCTGTCGTCGGTGTTGTTGTAGTAGGCGTCCGCCATGGCCTGCAGCGCCAACATCACGCTGCACACAAGAAGGACATGGCCTGTGCGCGAAGCCATAAGTGTTGGTGTCACTTATGGCTCCCACTGATCTTACTGTTCCTCTTCTTCTTCTTCTTCTTCTTCTTCTTCTTCTTCTTCTTCTTCTTCTTCTTCTTCTTCTTCAAGTTTGTTTAGTGTTAATGGTGTGTAGCTGTCTTGAATTGGGATGAAATGTTGTCAAGGACCAAGCTTTATATAAGGAAAGGAGTTTGCCTCGGCAATGGCCATGTATGAGTATGACGATCAGGTTACGACTTTGGCTGGAGGAAGTACTTTGTCCATCCTAATGCATGCAAGTTGGGGTAGCTTGCAGTCGTTGCTGCATCGCCTCGATTAATTACAGAAGTGTATCAATCGGTGGCTGTTGCTAGTTAACTGGCCAAATTACAATACATATTGTGTTCATTATATGATTCTATATACTTTCGTAAATATAGTTATATCAGTTATATAATTGAATTAGTTTTTGAGCCCTTATACGGTACATAAAATGAATATGAATCATCTAGTCTTTTTTAATCTAATGGTTTAGATTATTTTAAATTTCTCTTATAATTATTTATTTGCATGTTATTGGTCTACACTATTATGATCTGATCCAATTGAAATAGATGGTGCAAATCTTCTTCTTTTTTTCTCCCGATAAATGAAACAACCAATAGAAGTTTTATTTTTTTAGATAGTGGAAGAAATTGTATCGATCGGCCCCTACATCTACACAACCACTAGGAGTTCTATTTTTCTGAATTAAGGACGTGGTTGTCAAAAACTCCGAAAGGCCGAAACCAATGGGCTACATTGAATGCGACCAATTGTTTAAGTTATATATAGATATATAGACAGATTTCAGCAAGGACTTGATCTGCTCTCTGAGCTCACAATTTAACTCCCACGGTGTGTATTATCCATGACAAGTACGTGCTTACGAACAATCGTCATTGACATGGTCGATCTGTAGCGACTCTACTATATACCATGCAGCCAAGATAATCTAAGTGCATGGAGGAGTACTACATCAACCAAACTTAGTTTCTTTGCGATTCCTGACTAATTCGTTTGTCGATCGTTGTCAGCAACGACCAGCTCTACCAGCTATCGACTAGTGCACTCCATACATTTCACTAATTTGCATGTAAATTAGAGCTGGATTTGCACCGTCAAATGCACACGCACGCAACACTGAGCACTGGACGATTTCCAAAGTACTGGTAATTATTCTTATAAATGAGTTGTTGATGACAATTCAGTGGCGGAATCATTCAAGCTAAGGACATTCCTAATTTCGGATGGGGACATGCGTTTAATTACGTGCGTCTCAAAACGCGCCATGCATCGATCACTCGTATATATGCAGAGGTTTCGTATAATTTACCAGTGAAAAATGCGCAAATATATGACTTCAATTTGTTTCATTTCTGCGATGCTTTTGGCGTAGGTGAACTACTACAGTCGTACGTTGACGCGACAACCGGCCCGGGTTAATTAGTTTCCTGCGTTTGGTAGGCATATTGACTACACCAATTTGAGTACGGTCTTTGTCATTTAGTAATTATCTAGTTAATCTATATATAGTTAATTATGATTCGTCTAGTCGATGATGTACACTCCATAACTGAAAGTGGCATCTATATATGTACACTAGCAATATATGTAATATACAAGTTACATATCATATATGTTGTATTTGTTACATGAATTGAAAATATATAGTTCGGTTATACAATTATAATAGTCGTAACATGATTAATATGCATTGTTATAAATTAGCATTGATTATAACCCTACTAACATAAGTAGGATAGGTTTTTTTCTCTGTCGAGTCTCACAGAAATAGGTGGTTTAGATATTTCTTCTCTCTCGACTAACATGCATGAGGATTGCTCAAAATTTTCCTAGTTTGGAACCGCTCATTTTAGCCGCTTTGGCTTCTGCATGGTAGAAAAGCCATCCATAAATCCAAACTAAAAGCATGATCAGAGTGCTCAATTGAATGAATAAGTTGGCTGAGCTGGATGTTAAGCTAAATTTTAAGAATTTCTTAATTTATATTATTTTTAAGATTTTTCAGAGGTGGCTTCATAATAAAAAAAAAAATTGGACTAGAAAGCCAAAGTGTTGAGGTAGCCTTAACTATTAAACCTAAACTAAGCCATTTCAACCATGCTATAAATATTATATCTTCTCAAAGCCATTTCACAAAGATCTTAAAAAATGCTTCTTGATCACAGCTTTGGTATAGTCAAACCAAACACTGCGACTTAAGCTGTGCCATCTATCGCATTTGCTCCAAATAGGGGCACTCTATTCTTATTGATAGACTCTGGGATTTTTTTAATCTTCAAAGGAAAGAAATTAAGTAGCTATCTTGAATATTACCTATTGTTTATAGATATATTGATAGATTGTAAACAAAACGTGCAGAAGGAAGTAAGGAAAAAAAACATGCAGAAGGAAGGAAGAACTCCGTGAGTTAGACATTCCTGTCAATCCATGAGAAATTAATACGTGCTAATGGGCGTACGTCCTTGACATGGTCTGTCTGGAGACTTTGTACTACCATGCACAAAATTAAGATAATTTAAGTATGGATGCCTTGTCAACTTAAACTTTCCTTGCGATTCCTCTCACATTCGTCACATACCTCGATCGGTCATAGTGGACACACGCTACGACCAGCTCTAAGCCGGAAAGAGTAGTGCACTCCACACTTTTGGCAATTTGCATGTAAAGAAAGATCAACACTGTTAAATACACGTAGGACATTTTCGCAGTATCAGAAATAATGCTTATAAATGAGTTGTTGATGATTTTTCTTTAGAAAAACCTGTCCGGGGAACACGCGTGTACATGCAAGTTTGCTTAGCTAGTTTGAATCAGAACTTGAATCACTAGCTTGCATGCAAAGTTTGCTTAGCTAGTCATTACTAGCGAAAATGCAAGTGGCTTAATTTTGTATCGTCCATGCGTTGCTATCTATCGCGTAGGTGAAGTAGCAACGACGGTCGTTGACGACAACGATCGATATGCTAGGTGCAAATTAATTAATTACCAGCTGATTAGGTCCGTATGTATGGTAGGCATGTATATATAGTGCGTACTACATCAATTTGATGGGTTGAGACTGTATAATAATTGCATATACGTGGTCATTTATTTAGGTTTATCCATAGTCCACTATGATTCATCTTGTCGATCGATGATGTACACTCCATAGCTGAAAGTGGCAGATATATATACACTAGCAATGTATTTAGTATTTCCTCCGTTGAAAAATATAAGACATATAGTTTAAATAATCTTGTGTAGAAATGTAAGGCATGCATGCTATCTTAATAAGGTGTTTCCTCATATACTCTTATTTATTCTTTTCAATCATTTACATCTATTTATTAGTACACATACAAAATATTCTATCTCATCTTTCCAAAACAATTATATAAGGGTGTATAAGTCATTTTCTCTCACTAATTTCTCAAACTCAGGGTCATCTTAATTCTTTTGCCAAATTAAAATACACCTTATATTTGTCGACTGAGAGAGTGCATGCCAGCGTACCATGCTACCTCTTCTTGAGTGCTAGTTAGTACGACTTAATCACACGCTGAAATTGATTTTCTGAACATCTCTCGATGGATTGAAATGTTCTCCATGCATGGTCACATGAATACAGATGACATGCGCGGCATCGAGATGTTGCGTGGTCAACAAAATAGTTGCCAAATTCCACTTGTTACTAACAATTTGTTAGTTCTCGTACTTAGCAATAGTAACTAATGGACTAGGTAATTACTCCATAATGCAATCCTATATAAGGGACAAAATAAGAAGGGATAATTTTGTTTGTGCCTAAAAAATTGTGCAATTTTAGTTCTGCCACTGTAAAAGCAGACATATCGTTTTTGCCACTAGTTTTTATTGGTCCTAATTCATTTTTACCACTACCGTAAATCAAAGGCCTTTGACCGTCAAATTGAGCTAATAGCTTTGGTGGAATGACACTTATGCCTTTAGTTCGAATGATAAGAAATAAATACAGAAAATTATAGGCAGCTCAAAAAAATATGAGAAAAATTTATAAAAATAATTTTATTCCATATTTATATTCTCCTTAATTTTCTAAATTTTTAGAAATTTTTCTCATATTTTTCTGAGCTACCTATAATTTTCCATATTTATTTATTATCATTCAAACCAAAGGATTTTTCGGCAGACCATTAGAATTTCGCTTTGCAGTTTACAAGTTAATTGTATGCAGTTGTGCTGTTCTGCAAAGTAAAATCCAATTGATTAACTCTTAAGTAATTGCAATAAAATTTACTATTGTGGTCGAAAAAGAAGCTTTCAAATATCAGCGTAACTCTATCAAGAGGTATAAAAAGTTGCGTGCGAATTGTGAAATCTTGGATACCTACATATGGTTTAGACAACAGTTGCATAGAATTAAACTCTTCTATATTATATATACAAGGAAAAACTAAACCACCACTGCATGTGTTTCCATACACCTCCAAGACCATTAGATTATGCTCCGAATTACATGCACTACCCTCTCCCTCTCTCTTATGTCATTTTACAAAAAAAATCATTCCCTTCTTTTTATCAAATTTTTACATCATGTCCCTCCTCTCTCTTCCGTCTTCCTCTCTAGCCACGGTTATGAGTGGAAACAAGCCGAGCTCGAGCTCGCCAGACCCTAGCTCGGCTTGGCTCAATGGATGATTGCGCTAGGACCTAAGCTCGGCTCGGCTCGGCTTCGTTATTGGCTCAAGCTAGCTCGCGAGCTAGATCGAGTTTTAGCAGTTTCCAAATTCCATAATTAGTCCTCAACTTCACAAATCAAAAGTACTTATACATACACTCATACTCAGTACTCAACTTCATGAATCACAAGACATAGTCTTATAGAGTAATACATACAACTATCTAAGTACATGTACAGCTAATCAACCACACATTGAGTCACTGACATTGCATACGAGCCCAAAGGAGCGGCTTACGAGCAAGCCAGCGTCTGGCATGGCTCGGCTCATTTTTTCATGAGCTAGAAGTTAGGCTTGGCTCGCACTTGTTTACCAATCATGCTGAGCCAAATAACAAGCTACTTACGAGCCACGAGCTAAATTGCCAACCCTAGCTATGGTGCCTCCTTGGCAGTCAAGCATTGCATACGAGCCCAAACGAGCGGCGAGCGAGCGAGCGAACATCTGGCTTGGCTCAGCTCATTTTTTCATGAGCTAAAAGTTAGGCTCGGTTCACACTCGTTTACAATCGAGCCGAGCCCGAGCCGAGCCAAATAACAAGCTGCTTGTGAGCCACTAGCTGAAGTGCCATCCCTAACCATGGTGCCTCCTTGATAGTCAAGCCATGTCCCTGTTGTGCTTACTCACCTTGACCACGAGAGCCATGCTAGAGCTCCACCACCCTTGACCATGTCGCCAAGGCTCCGGCATGGATTTGGTACAGTTAGGGGTGAGGGCACCATGGTCAGGGTAGGGAGTCCAGTGATAGTGGTCCCAGCGCATAAGGGCGTCTAAGCCCTGTGTAGGCGTTAGGCGCAGCCTTCCCATTGTGATTTCCATGAAATCGGTAAGCTAGGCGGGCTGGCTGCCTACACGAGCTGGGGTAGAGCCGGGTGCGCCAAGGTGGCCACGCGGGCAAGGCGGGAGGGGATTAAGCAGCGCCCATGAGGAGAAAAAGAGCCTCCAGGCCATGGGCTCGAGGGCGCTCTGCTATTTGGGGGAGAAATTAGAAGGGGAGGAGCTAGGGTTCCTACCTGTGGATGAAATCTCCAAATCTGTCGTCATCATCGCCGCCAGCAACCACCGGTGGCCACACTAGAGAGGTAACCCTCCCTCTCCTAGCCTCTCCCCTCATACTCGCCGATGGTTGCTGTTGGTTCTACACCTCTGCTGGCTACTGCTGCTACTACGCTGTTGGCCACTATTGGTGCTCCCTTTGCTCTGCATTTGCTGCAATTGCTACTTAGTTTTCTTCTCTGCATATGCTCCTACTGTTTAGTGCTCAGCTAGATAGGATGCTGCTGCTTAGTGCTTTGTGATTTGTAAATACCTTCAAATTTTTTGTAGTTAGTTTGACCGCAGGCCCCACCTAGGCCCTCCTAGGCACTAGGCCCCTCCTTGCCACTCGCCTAGCGCCTAGCACCTAGGATAACCTTGTCTAGCGGTGAGGTGTTATGGCTAGAGAGGAGAGAGAAGGAGACGAAGAGGGACTTTATGTAAGAACTTAAGAGATCAAAGGGATTTTTTTGGGGAAAAAACTTGGGAGAGTGAGGAAAGAGCATATATAGATCTTGGAGCACGATCTAACAACGCTGGATTTGCATGTGGCCACAAGTAGTGGTGGGAAATCCATCCTTAGAAGATAGTAAAATCCATTCTCAATATAGAAGACACTAATAATGTTTAGTTTTTCGGTTGTTTGTACACTTATTTTTGTTAAGGATGTCATACAACAAGAAAACGCAAAGATCACATAAACACACATACAAAAGCAAGAACTGTTTGGTGTCTCATTTCTTATCAATAGACTATTGTCTGTTGCATACGAGATGGTATCTTTCTCTCTCGTTCATATTTAAAAAACAAATAGCTGATGTCAACATGTTGTAAGGTTCAAAGACCCCCTTGTGTATGTGAAAGATCTTGGTGAAGTTTTGGTGATGATGAAAATGGATACCTTGTCAATCGACAAAGTCAGGATGAAATCAAGGCTAAGGATGAATTAGGATAAACCCGGGTATCAACAAGGGTTCATTTGGATTCTCTAGGGCTTTGTTTCTATTTACTTTGTTATAGGGGGTGTTGTAGAGATGGTGTAGAGATGCCCCATTCCTTAGGCTTGTCGGGAATAAAATCTGTCAATTAAATGCTAAGGAAGGATAAGGATGATGAGTTGTAAAGACAAGCCCATGAGCTGCCCAAATTTGTAAATGTGCTAGAATGCCCTCAGAAGAGAGAGCGGTGGGAGGACACAATGGGAAAGCAGCCTCCCACCTCGCCCATATAACCAGCCCCAAGGGCTCATGTACCGGGGGAGAGCAGGAAAAAATCCCCAAAAAAATCAATAAAATCTTGGCTGGCATCTTCTTTCCCAAGGCTCTCTACTGCTCTAGATCCCCTTTTCCCGAGCATCCCCGTGGCTAAGCCCCGAGCTTGCTCACGGGGTGCCCCAAATTTGTCTGTCCGGTCTAGGCCGACGACAGTGGCGCCGTCCGTGGGGATTCTGGACAAGAAGCCACACATCGGGGGAGATCCAGCCACCACGATGCTCATCTTCCACGGATTTCACCTCAACGGTGCTTGTCCTTGGCGAATCCGGCCTCCACGAGCCCATCTTCAACAAATCCAACCTCCACGCATTTATATATGATGGATCCGGCGTCTGCACCAAGTGTTTTTTGGCAAACTCGCCTCCTACGAGCTCAACCCTAGCGGATCTAGCGGGTAGCCTTCGTCGTGAAGGATTCACCTCCATGAACTTCGTCATTGTCAAATCCGGTGGATCTGAACAAGGAGCGGCGGAGCGAAGAAATCGCCGAACAAAGAGCGGTGGAATGAAAGGGCCACCTGCGAGGAATTGCCAAGCGAGCAACGGCCAAACAAAGGGCCACCAATGAGGGCACCTTGGTGAGCAAAGGGCCCCCAAGTGAAGGAATCGCCAAGCGAAGCAATGGCAGACCGAAGGAACCGCCAAGCGAAGCAATCCAAGCGAAGCGAATCGAAGCAGTGGCATCCGAAGCGAAGCAAAACGAAGCCAAGCAGTGCCTTCCCGGAGCAAGGCCTCCCCGAAACGATACACATTCCAAACCCATGCAGTTGCCAGCATAGATGGAAGCGAAGCAGGCGCACCGAGGGGAGATGCGATCGAACTTCGTCAAGCGAAACAGTGAATCTCAATATTGCTTGGAGGCGTACACGTACATGAATACATACATGCATTTGTACCTATGCACATATATCTCCCTGCATCGTTATATCTATGATGAAGAGGTCACAAATTGCACGGCAAAGGCCACGCCAAGTGGTAATTGAAGACCCCACGAAGGGGAGGATGAGTGCTTGGTGGGTTACGCCCACTCACTCCTGAAGGTCACACTAAGTGGTAATTGAAGACCCCGCGAAGGGGAGGACGAGTGCTTGGTGGGTTACGCCCACTCACTCCCGAAGGCCACGCCAAGTGGTAATTGAAGACCCCGCGAAGGGGAGGACGAGTGCTTGGTGGGTTACGCCCACTCACTCCTGAAGGCCACACTAAGTGGTAATTGAAGACCCCGCTAAGGGGAGGACGAGTGCTTGGTGCGTTACGCCCACTCACTCCTGAAGGCTACACTAAGTGGTAATTGAAGACCCCGCTAAGGGGAGGTCAAGCGCTTGTAGGTTACGCCTACTCGCTCCTACGCCGAGTGCTTGGTGGGTTACGCCCACTCACTCCTGAAGGCCACTCTAAGTGGTAATTGAAGACCCCGCTAAGGGGCAAATTATGGTGCTCGCTAGGGAGTAAGGCGGAGCGATACCATCGCCCGCATCCCTTCGCTAGGGAGAAAGGCGAGCAATACCATCGCTCGTGTCCCTTCACTACACCACCGCTTTGCGTCCTCGTTGCCGAGGAATAGGCGCAGCAGGCCCTCGCCCGTGTCCTTTTCATCGGGAGTAAGACGGAGCAAGGCCATCGCTCCGCCCCTTCGCTAGGGAGTAAGGCGAGCAATGCCGTCGCTCGCGTCCTCTTTGCTAGGAAGTAAGGCGGGCAAGACCACGCTCCGCCCTCTTCACCAAGGAGTAAGCGAGTAGGACCGTCATTGTGCATCCCTTCGCTAGGGAGTAAAGCTGCGCCTCTTAAGTCGGGGTGAAACACTTCAGGAACCTTATATACGCTGCTTACCAACCCAAATTTTCCTTAGGGACGACCAATTTCATCTGCGCCCCTCAAACCAGTTCATATTCTAAAACAATTTTATGATTTATACTTGCTTTTGGTGGGGCTCATATCCACTACATCTGTTCGCCCCTCTTGTGTTAGGGCTAACAACTGGGAGAGTCGCAGGCTCCGAACTACCTCCGCCTCGTAGGCCCTTGCCTCGGCGAAGAGGATCGGCGAATGCTCCTTCGCAGGCTCTGGACTATCTCCGCCTCGTAGGCCCTTGCTTTGGCGAAGAGGATCGGCGAACGCTCCTTCACAGGCTCCGAACTACCTCCGCCTCGTAGGCCCATGCCTCGGCGAAGAGGATCGGCGAACGCTCCTTCGCAGGCTCTGGACTATCTCCGCCTCGTAGGCCCTTGCTTTGGCGAAGAGGATCGGCGAACGCTCCTTCACAGGCTCCGAACTACCTCGGCCTCATAGGCTCTTGCCTCGGCAAAGCGGATTGGTGGACTCTCCTTCGCAGGCTCCGAACTACCTCCGCCTCGTAGGCCCTTGCCTCGGCGAAGAGGATCGGCGAACGCTCCTTCGTAGGCTCTGGACTACCTCCGCCTCGTAGGCCTATGCCTCGGCGAAGAGGATCGGCGAACGCTCCTTCGCAGGCTCTGGACTATCTCCGTCTCGTAGGCCCTTGCTTTGGCGAAGAGGATCGTGAACGCTCCTTCACAGACTCAACTACCTCCGTCTCAGAGGCCCTTGCCTCGGCGAAGAGGATCGTGACGCTCCTCAGAGGCTCTGGACTACCTCCGCCTCGTGAGGCCCATGCCTCGGCTAAGAGGATCGGCGAACGCTCCTTCGCAGGCTCCGAAATACCTCCGCCTCGTAGGCCCTTACCTCGGCGAAGAGGATCGGCGAACGCTCTGGACTACCTCCGCCTCGAGGCCCATGCCTCGGCGAAGAGGATCGCGAACGCTCTGGACTACCTCCGCCTCAGAGGCCCTTGCCTCGGCGAAGAGGATCGCGAACGCTCTGGACTACCTCCGCCTCGTGGGCCCATGCCTCGGCGAAGAGGATCGTGAACGCCTTCGCAGGCTCTGGACTATCTCGGCCTCGAGGCTCTTGCCTCGGCAAAGCGAATCGGCGGACTCCCTTCAGAGGCTCGAACTACCTCGGCCTCAGAGGCTCTTGCCTTGGCAAAGCGAATCGGCGGACTCCTTCGAGGCCGAACTACCTCCGCCTCGAGGCCCTTGCCTCGGCGAAGAGGATCGGCGAACTCTCCTTCGCATGCTCAACTACCTTTGCCTCAGAGGCCCTTGCCTCGGTGGATGATCGACGAACTCTTCTTTGCGAAGCTTCGAATCGCCGCCGGTCTCGCAGGCCCAAGCCTCGGCGAGTGTCCCTTCGCAAGTGAACTTGAAAATCGCATGAATGCCACGCCGAGTGGCAATTGAAGACCCTACCAAGACGAAAATTATGGCGGCACGAAGCTAAGGCAAGGCAACGCCAAGGAGTAACGACGAAGAATGAGAAGCAAAGGAAGAGCGGTGTAAAGTGAAAGCAAAACGGATCAGATGCTTCACCCTACCAACACCAAACAAGCACTAGGCGAAGCAAAAGAAATGGTAAAAGCGAGCAGCGGCGCAGGGCGGGCAACCCTTACAAACCCGTGATCTACAGAAGGGAGTTTGTATTCTTAATGGTTTAGGATTGCCTACCACTTTTGAGCATCACGTCCTTGGAATGTGTAATAAAATTTCAGATGTATTTAACGCGAGGACAACAGATATTGAACACGGAGCATCGGAGGCTAATGGACTTCTCTTTCGTGAAGCTTCGGATTTCAATGGATTTCTCCTTCGCAAGCATCGGAGGCTAATGGACTTCTCCTTCGCGAAGCTTCGGATTCAATGGATTTCTCCTTCGCAAGCATCGGAGGCTAATGGACTTCTCCTTCGCGAAGCTTCGGATTCAATGGATTTCTCCTTCGCAAGCATCGGAGGCTAATGGATTTCTCCTTCGCGAAGCTTCGGATTCAATGGATTTCTCCTTCGCAAGCATCGGAGGCTAATGGACTTCTCCTTCGTGAACCTTCGGGTTCCATGGATTTCTCCTTCGCAAGCTTCGGAGGTTAACGGACTTCTCCTTCGCTAAAGGACCAGAGGCTAATGGACTTCTCCTTCGCAAAGCTTCGGATCTTAATGGACTTCTCCTTCGCCGTTTTCGAGTATCGGCGGACGCTTCTCCTCTTGCTTCGGAACACTGCCTCATTCATAGGCTCTAGCTACGACAAAGCAACTCATTGGACGTTCCTTTGCTAAGGGGCCATTCCACAAATGCCGTGCACTCTTTTCTCCTTCCTGTGTTTTTCCCACTGGGTTTTTCAGGAGGAGGTTTTAACGAGGCATGGGCACGACGTGGTGTCCCGACAACCCGAAGGACTGAGGCAAAACATTTGCGTCCGCTCGCCCCTCGGGATCTCGACACAAACGAACGAGGGAGTCCTGTTGTAGAGATGGTGTAGGGATGCCCCATTCCTTAGGCTTGTTGGGAATAAAATCTGTCAATTAAATGCTAAGGAAGGATAAGGATGATGAGTTGTAAAGACAAACTCATGAGCTGCCCAAATTTGTAAATGTGCTAGAATGCCCCTGTAAAGAGAGCAGGTGGGAGGGCACAATGGAAAAGCAGTCTCCCACCTCGCCCATATAACCAGCCCCAAGGGCTCATGTACCGGGGGGAGAGCAGAAAAAATCCCCAAAAAAATCAATAAAATCTTGGCTGGCATCTTCTTTCCCAAGGCTCTCTACTGCTCTAGATCCCCTTTTCCCGAGCATCCCCGTGGCTAAGCCCCGAGCTTGCTCACGGAGTGCCCCCAAATTTGTCTGTCCGGTCTAGGCCGACGACAGGGGGTTTGAGATACCTTTGATGTGTTTGGATCAAGTTTGTCCATGAAGCACACTTGGTTTAGTTCTAGATAGGGTTCTAGAGCCTTTTGTTGTCTTAGTGTTTCTATGACGTGGGTACCGTATGGTACTAGGTACCGAACGGCACCCTGTCTAGTTTGGCCCAGAAGGTCCTTAGCGTGTTCACCTTGCAAGGATGTGGGTGCCGTATGGTATGGGGTACCAGACCGCACCCCATCCTATTTGATCTAGAAAGTTGGTTTTAGATGTCCAGGTGCATCGTATGGTATAGGGTACCGTAAGGGGCACCAGACGGTTTCGTCCAGTAAGTCTGTTTTGGGTGCTTTGGTGCACCGTATGGTACATGATACCGTATAGGGCGCCAGGCGTTTTGTCTAGAAGGTGTGTTTAGGTGTCTCCAACACGACGCATGATATGGGGTACCGTATGGCATGCCGGACCATTTGGTCCAGTAGGTTTTTTAGGGGGGCTGTGTGTCCTAGCCCCGTATGGTCTGGGCAGGTTCGCACCATATGTTATCCCTACGTCCTGTATGGTACGCCGCATGCCGTACCATATGGCACCAACGGGGCCTGTGCTAAAATGGGTCCCAACAGCTAGTTTTTGAGTCTAACCTGTATAAGAACTTAGGGTTCCTCTTTGTTTCATGCTGATTCACTCCCTATGCTATTACAGAATCCATTTGAGTGATAGCCACGAAAAACTAGGGTTTCTATCTTACAGTGGGTTCATAGGAGATTGAGTACTATGTCTCATAGTGTGATTTCATGGAAGGCTTGATCCAGCAAGATCAAGTTATCTCAAGCTTAATACTCAAGTTTCTTACTTTTGGAGTTGGTGCTTCATGATCTTTTAAGGAGGAGCCTATGAGAGACTACAAATGATCGTGATGGTCAAAGCCCACCCGCCAGAGCGGTGAAGGGCTACCCTGAGTAAAATCGGAGCGATACTCCGCTTCATGAACCGTGCTCCAAAGAACAGTAGGGAAAGAGAAAGCCTTTTTCGAATCTCGGAAAAAAAAAATTCCTTATCTCATGTCTCCTTTACTTCATGCATTTATGTTTCCGCAATTTGTCTCCTATGTTTTGCTTTAGCTCAAGATTGCTTGCCCTTGTTTCGTTCTTGCATCTAGTTGTAGAACAATTTTATCTTATAATTAAATTTAAAAGTGAACCAAAAAATTTTAAAAAATGTTTTAGCCCAATTCATCCCTCTTGGCGCCCTGGACCCTTTCACGTGTGTTGGACGATATGTCTATTCATAGTAAAAATACAACCATCTTTAATTATTATTTGAAGGCTACCAACAAGATATTGTCGTCTCTTGAACCAACCCAGAAAGACAAAACCAGTTTGTGAGCCAATTTAGTTATACCCGGTAAGTATATGGTATAATAGTCTACCAAATCTTAACCAGTAGTATATTCAACAACTAAACAAAGGGACCTCGTCCAGTTTCCCCTAAGAAAAACTAAATCCAGGGACCTAGTCTACACCAAAACACTGAACAGACTTGCACTCAATGAACTAATTGTGTAGCCATGTCTGACTAAAACCATATCACTAATAAAATATACTCAATTTATAGTGAATTGTACCATCCTACTGACCTAAGCCTCTCTCTCTCATGATACATACACAATAACACAAACAGCTAGCACACAAGACAAGACACAATGACATAACCTAACCCATGCATTGTCAAGACATCTATATAAAGCTTGGCCTGAGGCAAATGTCTTCCATCCATACACAGCACAAGCATAAGCTGCCATTAAGTATTACACAACCTTAACTAATCAAGATGGCTTCTTGCAAGCCTTACCTTGTGCTACTCCTGTGCATCACTTCCCTCTCACTGCAGGTCTTGCTAGCGACGGCGAACCCGCCGCCGCCCTGCGAGAAGAGCGACGCCCAGCTGAGAGGCATGTTCTCCCAGTGGATGGCAAAGTACACGAAGCACTACTCGTGCCCGCAGGAGCAGGAGAAGCGGTACCAGATCTGGAAGGGCAACACCAACTTCATCGGCGCGTTCGCCAGCCAGACGGTGGTCAGCTCCGGCGTCGGCGCGTTCGCCCCGCAGACCATCACGGAGGCCGGCGTCGGCATGAACAGGTTCGGCGACCTCCAGCCCAGCGAGTTCGTCGACCAGTTCACCGGGTTCAACAACACCGGCTTCCGCTCCCCGCCGGCCTTCCCCCTCCCACCGGACTCCTGGACGCCGTGCTGCGTCGACTGGCGCTCCAGCGGCGCCGTCACCGGCGTCAAGTTTCAGAAGTCTTGTGGTAAGCTACTAAGGCTAGCTCTTTCTGATCCGATCAAGTTCTTTAACTTCTTGAAGAGCATGTTTGCCTAATGAGACTTGGGCTTGTGCTGGTGCAAATGGAAGCGTCGTGCTGGGCATTCGCGGCGGTGGCGGCCATCGAAGGCCTCAACAAGATCAAGAGTAAAACCGGGCCGCGCGAGCTGGTGTCGCTGTCGGAGCAGGAGCTAGTGGACTGCGACACCGGGAGCAACGGGTGCCGCGGCGGCTTCACGGACTCGGCCTTCAGCCTCGTGGCCGCCCGCGGCGGCATCACGTCGGAGGACAAGTACCCGTACACCGCCGTCAAGGGCAGCTGCGACGTGGGCAAGCTGCTGTTCGAACACCAGGCCACGGTGAAGGGGTTCAAGGCCGTGCCGCCCAACGACGAGCGGCAGCTGGCGATGGCGGTGGTGCGGCAGCCAGTGACGGTGTACATCGACGCCAGCGCGCGCGAGTTCCAGTTCTACAACGGCGGCATCTACCGGGGCCCCTGCTCCGGCGACCCGGCGAGGGTGAACCACGCGGTGACCATCGTCGGCTACTGCGAGGGGTTCGGCGGCCCCGGCAACAAGTATTGGATCGCCAAGAACTCGTGGGGCAGCGACTGGGGCCAGCAGGGCTACGTCTACCTCGCCAAGGACGTGTGGTGGCCGACGGGCACCTGCGCCCTCGCCGCCTCGCCCTTCTACCCGACGGCTTGACGCCAGCGTCCGTGCACATGCACATCTTGCTTAAGTTTTAAGTAGTAGTCCATCGATCGAACGGACGGGTCAGATTGATCGATGGGTGCATGGTGTTTGTTTCCTTTTCATGGTGATGGTGCAAGAAAATAGTACACAATTCTTCTCTTTTGGTCAGTCAAATAAAGCACCTAAAATCAAAGCATGGCTTAGAGTAGTTAATCTTACCCTTGCTTCAATAAAAATTCTTCTCAGTTGCATGATCCGCAGCATCGCTTAGGCCTTGTTTGGGAGACCCGATCTTGGCCCAATCCCTAGGATTGTAAAGATCTCCTCGTGAGGTTAGGGATTTTTCTCCTCAGGATGTCATGCGAGCGAGCATTGATGCAGTCGAGAGCGATGCAGAGCAGCAAAGGAAGACAATGTGAGGTGGCCGACGGGCTCGAGGCGCAAAGGAGGACGGTGCGCAGCGGGCTCCGAGGCACAAGAGAGGACGACGGCGCGGCGCTGGTCGCCGGGCTCCAATGCGTGGCCGCGGCGTGGTTGTACGGCGCAGAGGTAGCCTAGCTCTCCCATTGTCCCCCACTCATTTCATCTGTTTCTATCACAAATCCCACTTCCTCTATTCTTCAATGCAATTTGTGCATTTTCTACATAGATTCGGTATCCAGGCGATAAGTCCCCTTCCGTCCTCGATTCAAATCGAAATGACCATACCAAGAACCGAGATCAGGAGAAACTCAAGAGAGATTGCATGGGGCGAAGAGGTGAGTATGTTCTGCCTAGTTGTTGCCGTCGTCCTGGTAGACCATGTTGTTGCTCGCTCGTTGGCCGGCCGGCCATCGGAGTACATGGGAGAGGAGAGGCTTCACTGGTCTAGACATTAGGCAGAAGAGGACGACAGAGGGGGGATTGGGTGTAGGGGAGAGAGATTATAACCCAGGGAAGTGAACTGACAATAAAATCCCCTTGTGGTTAATTTTCTCAGCGAGTAAATTTCCCTTTCCACCCAAACAAGCCCTTAAAGTAGTAAATCTTACACTTGCTTCAACAAATTCTTCGCGGTGGGATTGGTCCGCAGATTATGAATAATCAAACATGGAGCGTGAACTGTGTCCACCATGCCTTCTCCTAGGCAGAATATCTTCAGCTAAAGTTGGAAGGGACAACTTATTTGCATAGTAAACATTCTTTACGATTTACGAACAAAGCATTGCCGATGGCTAGAACTGAACCCTTTGTTAAGAAAGACATAATCTGGACATCTTCGACTACAGCGCCTACTTTAGTTCAGCCTACCGTTTCTGATTCCACTGCATCATTCCTCTTGACATCTTCTACTCTAGTTTGGCCTACCGTTTCCAATTCCACTGCACCATTCCTCTTGACATCTTCTCTTCAATTTGGAAAGCGAGAATAGAGAACAAGTGCAAATTCTTCGTCTAGACCTTAAGACATGAAAAGATTCACACGGCTGACATCCTCATGAAGAAGATGGCCGCATCAAGCGTATTGCAAGAAGGGATGGCCGCATCAAACGCATTGTGCCTTCTACTTGACTACCCCAGAGATGATCCACCACCTATGTGCGCAGTGCCCTTGCTCGAAAGCAGTCTAGGAGGACATCCTGCAAGCTACCCATGCTAGCATCCCCCAATGGGATGGCTCATCCTTCTGCAAACGGTGGTTTTAGACTTCATTCCAGTTCCCAAAGGACTCCCAATGCCCCGATGGCTCATCCTTCTGCAAATGGTGGTTTCAGACTTCATCCCAGTTCCCAAAGGACTCTAGGAAGAACTTCAATGGCGTGGTGATCTACACTATTTGGAACTTCTTGAAAGAAAGAAATCGTTATATTTTCCAGCGGATTAGCCTCTCTGTCCTATAAGTAGTAGCCAAGATTTAAGAAGACCTCTTATGGAGTCAGACGTCTAATTTTATAATCGACGTGTAGTCTGTTCTTCTCTTCCTGCTAGCTAGCTAGCACCCCTTGTTCTCGCTTGTTAAATATACAGTTCTAACTCTCTTGAATGAAATGGCAGTATTCCTACCATTTTACTCAAAAACTGAACCATATGAAGTTTCCAGTGAAAATGCAGATACAGATTGGTAGGATGTCCGGGTCTTTGAAGAGAAAATTTGATGAGAACTAAATTAAATTACCTCACCTAAAATTACAGTTAATCCGACAGATGTGTCCTAGAGTCCTAGATGTGCAAACTTTCACCTTTCCATACTTTTTTTATATATGTGTGTGCAGTAATTAAGGAAGTTCTGTTTACCCCTGTAAACAGGGATGGAGCTTCTGGCAGATTTACAGGAGCTCCCAATCATCTTCCAGGCCATCTGATGGGGGAACTGCTTGACATATGGCATTCCCTGCTTCCTGTGATCTAACAGGAACGAACTGACGCACACTTGTGTCCTTCTTCGACCAACGGAGTTTATTTGACATGCTCCTCATAAATATTTTCTGCAAGGAGTAAGAACATCATTTGCTGTGCTTTTGCCGAGAAAGCAAAAAAAAAAAAGATTGATCATAAATCTACGCGAAAAGGACATGATGTTGTAATTGCATCAAAATCTACCACCATCCCAATTCTTTTTCATTAGTACCACAGTACTACCATATTTCAAATACTAATAGTCAAATACCAGTACCTTGAAAGATGTGTTTTTAGGTTGAGGAACTGGGTACAGCTCAGCTTTGTGATATTTCATCTGCTCCTGGTCATCCCAGAGGTCTATATCAACAAAATGCATGATTTCATCGAATGTCGCAATTTTACCAGCAGAAGCATTGGGCACGTCTGTACTCAGGTCATCTGAGATAGTCACAACAGAAAATTCATTTCTTTCACCTATTTTGCACACAAAAACATGGTACTATTCAATGTAAGTTACAAGATGATTCAGGGTAATTTTGCCGTTATTTATTTTTTTAAGCATGTTTTAAATGCAATGCATGAAATATATAGTCATGTGACACATTTCGGAAGTAAAAAGGCACAGACCATGCTTTATTGATTTTTCAGTGTCTTTTCCACTGTATAATTCCGATTGATCTGCACCACCTGCACTAATCTTTCCAGGCAGAATTGCTTCATTACAAGCAGATGATTCTGTCAGATGAACTTTTTTAGAAAGGGTGTATTCCGCCCCTGCCTAACACTATCATTCAAAGACAAGGATGAGCTAAATGAAAGGTTATAAAATATTTACCTGAATGTCCAGAACTGTGGAGTCCAACTTGCTCCATCACTTTATCTATGTTCACTTCATGAGATACATAATCATTGAGTCTGATTGTTGGTTCTGTCAGGACATGTACACCATTTTCATGAAAACAAATATATCAATAAATCGAAATATAGATGGCAGAAGGTTGACAACGGATGTGACTATGGATAATTGGATATTAAAGTGCAATTTGGCTACATAGTTTTGATAAATTGCAGTACAGTTGATATTGAAAGACCCTTATGGTCTAATGAATAAGATAAGGACAGCTAAATCCGAACCAGGTGGTTGTGGCTGTTTTACAGACTCCCCTGGATTCCATAAAATAACTTCCTCCCCAATGCTAGCAGTTTTCCCAAGTGAAATGGGGTCTTCAGGAGTGCAGCTGTCGGCGGACTTCTCCAAATTGCATAGAATAACTTCCTCCTTGATGCTAACAGCTTCCCCAAGTGAAATGGTGTCTTCAGAATTGCAGCGATCTGAGGGCAAAAGGAAAAAAAACAATACAGCGAATTAATTAGTTAGGTAAAAAAAAGATAATGAAGAGAAGTGAAATGATCACTAGAACAATAGATACCATATATTTCAGTTATTGAGGTGTCCTCTGGTACCATGCACTGATCATTTACTTCTATATCAGCCCCTTCTGATGAAGTATTTTCTGGGAGGTAAATATGAAAGATAAATGACAAGGAAGAATAACAGGATAGGCAAACTAACCAATCTCATATTTTTTCATAAAGAGCAAACCTTGAAAAAATGATCCAGCTTCATGAGCATCAGTATCAACAGAGCCCATACAGCTGTCTTCTACAGTAATGAAAGACGTGGGAGGACTGGAGGATTCTTCATTATGGTCAACTAGCTCCATTTTAACAGATGCTGATGAAGATCCCGTGATGACATTGTTACTACATGAATCCTTTAATGTCCCATGGCCTTCATTTGGTTTGTCATTGTCGGAAAGGGGATCACAAACCAACGCATGGATATCTTCAACTAACTCAACAGCTTTATCATGAGCAGAATCAAGATACTTAATTGGTAACTGTTCAAAGATGAAAAGTCACTACCAAAGCATTGTCAAAAAGTAATATCTGATGTTAGAATATCTGCCTATAGGAATAAAATTAAGATAACATGTAAAAGTGCGGAGTTATGAGAAGACTACCTCCATGAACATTTTTATGTTTTCCCCAACTCCATCAAAATTGATGCCCAGATCAAATCCACCCAAAAGTGAAAGAGAACCGATATAATCTGAATCAGTGCCTCTCGCCATTGGCTCTGTGTCAATTAAAAGGACAGAAATATTCTGAGTTGGATTATGTAAATTCAATATTAGTTACCAGAAAAAAGTAAATTATCCCACATGATTGTACATTAGCACACCAACATTTTGAGATATTCTACCTAGGTTCTACAAATCACTCAATCAGTTGATCACATTCATAGCCAACACAACTGTCTGATCTGATGTAAAGCTAATTCACGATTTCATGTACTTAATTTACATTGAATAATTCCTAATTAAATTCATCACAATCAACGGTCCTTAATTCTAGGAGCAGTACTTTATACAAACCTGATTTTCATGCAAGAATGCACCCACCTTACAAACCATTTGCTCCCGATCCTAATTATTAGTTGGTTGATTTTAGGTTTATAGCTTGAACAACTCCCACCATATCCCACATGATCCAACTTCCAACTATTGGCAACAAGAGCGGAAACCACTCTTCGATCCCCCAACTATGCATTGCTAAGCCATTAGCCATAAAAATAGTAGAAAATACATCGTAATAATAACTGAAGGGTGAATTTCGGAAAGTGGTTACATATTGCGAAAGAACAATATGCAATTAGGACTTCTAGGTTAAATTATAGCATGATTATTAAACATAGCATGATTTGGCAAGGTATAGGAAAATATATGTGCTAACGGAAACGATTATTAAACATAACATGATTTGGTAAGATATAGGAAAATATGTGTGCTAACGGAAAGACCTGTCTCGGTAATAGACTAGTTGATCTACCAGAACATCAGTGATAGTTTCCGCAACACTCGCGTAATCTATCGCATGCAAATCAAGAAACCGCAATAAATTGCAGTAAAATAAAATAAAATTTAAAATTATATAAAAATTCACGCGTGTAGATGAGAATTTTGTGAATTTACAGAAACTTGAATCACCTGATTTGGAGTTAATCGGAATAGATACAAAATTGGAAAGGATCACTATTCACTGGAAAAACAGGAAATAGAGAAAATCTATTGTGCAATATGGGCTGCACTGTAGTAATGGGCCGGCGGCCTCCATAAGAGAGTGAGGGGGAGGGGATATTTTTTTTTTGGGGGGTGGGTGGTGGCCTGGTGGGGGAGGGGATCCATAGGTAGGAGCGGGCGCCAGGCGGAGGCTAGGGCACGGCTCGCGGCGGCGGCGGCGTCCGGCGGCGCAAGCAACGACTGCGGCGGGGTCAAAGCGGCGACAGCAGCGGCCGGCGACGGCAACGGCAAGCGGCGGCGGAGCGGGCGGCGCAGCAGCAGGTGGCAGCAACGGCGGCGCAGGTCCATGGTGGCGCGTCTCTGTTGGCGGGCTCGGCCGCCGGCAGCAAGCAGGCGCGGCAGAGGGCGGTTGACGGCAGCATGGGGAGCAGCCGAGCAGGTGGAGGTGGCGGCAAGGGCTGGACCGAGGCGGTGCGGCGCTTGTAGCGGCGCAGCAGCGTGCGCAGGCGCCGGCAGCCACTGAAGGGCGCTGCGGCGGCGACAGAGGCACGGAGGCCGCAGCCGGCCGGTGGGGTGCTCTGGGGCGGTAAGGCGGAGCCCTCGAGCGTCTCGGTCGGTGCGAGGAGGCAACGTGGCGGCGTGGCAAGAGAGGCAAAATGGCGGAGTTTCGGCAGGCGCACGGCGGCACTCCGGCGAAATCCGGCGAGGGGGAAGAGAGGAGGAGAAACCAGGGAGGCGAGAGGGAGAGGGTGATCACCTCCGATTGGCGCGGTACGCAGCTGAGGAGCGGCGCGACGAGGAGGCAGTAGCGGCACCGGCTTCTCCTCCAACTCAACGGCGACGGCTTGGCTAGAGGTCGACGGCAGCGGCGGCGAGGATGTCAACAGCAAGAGGCGACAAGGCTCTGGGCGTAGTAGATGGGTTTTTGGGATTGATTCCGAGATTGATGGGTTGTTTCGGGCATATAGGTGGATTTGCTTGAGTTCTTAACTGAACTAGAATTCGGACTTCGGAGTTCGTTTTGGAAAATCTTTCCATTGCCTGGAATTTTGATATTAATCTCAGAACCGAATTTGTGAATTTAATTTACAGATTTAAATTCAAATTTAAGTGTTCAATTTGAGATTTTTATTCAAATTTTGAGGATGTCACAATATCAAATACCAGTAAGCCGAAGAATCAAACATAATGGAAGAATGCTGTTGGGTGTGACCAGATTGGGATAAAAATTGACTACGCGAGTAATTTTTTTTAAATAAAGAGGCATTATCATTTATCAGGGGAGAAACATCGTAGTTTCACAGAAACAACCCTAAAGAAGAAAGAAATACAAGGAAGTCCCTAAGCAAGAAAGAAATACAAGCAAGTCCCTGCAGGGCCAAACTGCCAAACCCCACCACTTCTACTCATACGAAGCTCCACTGACGCACCATCGGAGAGCAGTACCACAGCCATGCCACCACCTTCGAAGTCGATGTCGACATCACCACCGTGAGCGATAACGTCACTACCTATCAGAGTTGAAGCAGCACAAGAAAAGGCAACTATGAGGTCACTATCTTCGTCCCTTGTCTTGTACAACCTGAGGCCCCCAGAACTACTTCGACCATCTTCGGGAGCGAAATCGCCAAACTTCAGCGCCTCCAGAAATTTGCAGTCACAATATGTGCACTACATGATTTCTGAGCACCAGAGTTGATAACATCATATTCCCAGTTGGATCTCTATCGATCCTCTTCACTACTTCCTATTAGAGCTAGCCATATGGACCGAACCAAACAAACTGAATCGGACGGCCTGTTATTGTTCACTGGGCCAGCTTGGCCCGGTTTGGTTACAAAACGAACTGGACCATGTTTGGGTCTGACCCTCGGTCTATCGGGTCAATACAGTTTCGTTCGCATAGTAGCGGCCCGGACTGTAGAAATTCGAATTTTAAATGCCCATATGCCCACGCTTCGCTGCCCAGCCGCGCACGTAACCGCGTCGCCGCTTTGCACCCCCACACTGCGCTCACAGGCACGTGCCCGCTCCTGGCTGCCTACACCACACGGTGGGCATTGAGTCACCGCCTGCGCCACGTGCGCGAAGCGGGGGCCCGGCTCGCTCGATTTGTTCGGTTCGTTTTCAGAAAAATATGTCGTTGGATGAATATAGTCTTTTTTTTTACTATTTGAACCTTTGAAAATTCATTAAAAAATGGACGAAAACTCTAAAAAAAACCTCAGATTTTTCTTTCTATAAATAGGCATGCATCTCCTCCCGATCCAGCCACACTTCCAACTCCATTCTCTTATCTAGATTGCGAGCTAAAAATTTAGTTGTTCTTTGTGAATTTGGCTAAAGTTTGAAATATTTTGCAAAAAAAATATTTCCAATTTTCAGATTCGGCAGCGTGAGGTTTGTATGATTGTATCACAACAATATTTTTTTGTTATATTTTCATTCTCTAATTTATTTGTTCAATTGTTTTGCAGTTTCAGCTATTCAAAATAGCCGATGGAAATTCTTCGTACGATGAATTTTATCTTAGGCAGTTTGGTTCAAGACTGAAGGACTATGAACCGATGGATCATAGTGTACCAGATAACGAAACAGGAACAAAAGGAAACGAGGAAGTACCCTATGAATCTTTCGATTCAACCTGTGTTTCAGGCTCTAATACCGTCAGATCGAAGTGGGCCCGAGTGAACCGGACGGAGGTGTAGGAGGACTTTGACAAGTTGAAGCAACTTGTCAACAGGCGGCAAGTGATCGTATGTAGCTGCATGTAAAATTTTTCGACAGAAGTTATCGGCGGTGATAGGATCAGGCACGGGACACCTGAAGAGTCACGCCATGGTGTGTAAGAAGAGGAAAGGTGTTCAAATGAGGCAGCAGCAATTGAACTACAATTCTGAAGGTACTGTAAGTAATTGGGACTACAATCCCGAAGTAGCAAGAGATGCTTTGTGTTACCTAATTGCTTCAGAAGATTTATCGTTAGGATTTGGTGAATCTCATTCTTTTTGAGAATATATTAAAACTGCTAATAATCCTAGATTTACTAGTATTTCACGTTAGACAACAACTAGAGATTTAAAAAAATTGTATAGCTCCAACAAGTCGAAAGTAAAAGAACAGTTTAAAACTTGCATATTTTCTATTTTGTTAACCTCGGACATCTAGACTGGTAGGGTTAGGGAAGATTATTTAATGTTGCTGCTCATTTGTTAACCAAAATTGGGAAATAAAGAAAAAAAATAATTGCCCTAAGACTTATAGATGTTAATCACACAGGTGAAAATATAACTGATGTAATTATGAATGCTTTTCAGGAATTTGAAATAACAGATAAGATTTTTTTCTATTGTTTTAGATAATGCATCAGCTAATACTAGTGCTATGAACATTTTGACATCTCTGTTAGCTACATATGCTGATGTGCATCAGCTAATACTAGTGCTATGAACATTTTGACATCTCTGCTAGCTGCATATGCTGATGTGCATGCCATATTATTAATCTAATTGTTAAAAGTGGCTTAAAAAGATTGCAACCTTACCTTCAAACTATTCGGGATGCCATCTCATTTTTAAATAGCTCTAATGTAATAATTGCTACATGCTAGAACTATTGTTATGCCTCACAAGCACAACATAGGAAATTTGGTTTAGGGCTGCTTCTTTTCAGCTTATCTTATCTACTTATTTGACTTATCTTGTAATTTTGAAAATTATCCGAGATAGCCTCAAGAGCTGGGTGCCCTTTGTGTGACTTATTTTAGAGAGCTTTTAGACACGCCTACGAGATTAAAAAAGGATTTAAAAATTAATTAAAAAGTGAGATAAATCAAATAAGTTACATAAATTTGACTTATTTACGTGACTTATTTCACTTTTTTTATTAATTTTTGAATCCATTTTTTTTATCTAGTAGGCATGCCTAAAAGCTCTCTAAAACAAGTCACACGAAGGGCACTTGGCTCTCGAGCCTATCTCGAAAAATTTTCGAAGTTACGAGATAAGTCAAATAAGTAGATAAGATAAGCTGAAAAGAAGTAGCCCTAGACATGCTTGTTAGGTACTTTATGCTTTAGCATGTATTACCATACAGACAAGTTTTTAAAGTTTTTATTAACACACAATATCAAACCCGTGATGGCACGCCACTTCTCACTCCACAAGTTTGATAGGCATTTACCCATTTACATTTAGGTTGGGTTCTTTTCAGCTTATCTTATCCAGCTTATTTGACTTATCTCGTAACTTTAAGAATTTTCCGAGATAGCCTCGAGAGCCGGTTGGCCTTTGTGTTTAGGGTTTAAGAAGCTTTTACACACGGCTACAAGATAAAAAAAAAGGACTCAAAAATTAATAAAAAAATGAGATAAGTCAAATAAGATACGAGATAAATCAAATAAACTGACTTATCTCGTATCTTATTTGACTTATCTCACCTTTTTTTTTAATTTTTTAGTCCCTTTTTTTATCTCGTAGGCCTGTCTAAAAGCTCGCTAAAACCTAAACATAAAGGCCAACCGGCTCTCGAGGCTATCTCGGAAAATTCTCGAAGTTATGAGATAAGTCAAATAAGCTGGATAAGATAAGCTGAAAAGAACCCACCCTTATTTTTAGAGATTTTCATGAAGCCACCCTTACCTTTTTGCTATATATGAACCTATGTCTTGTTCTATTATTCAATGTATTTATCATATCACTAAACATTTAAAGAGAATTGACAATGATGTTGTTTTATTTGACGCAGTTAACCATATGAAAACCAAATATCTAAAATATTAGAGAGAACTTCCATTTTTATATTGTTTTGCTTTTTTATTAGACCCTAGGACCAAACTTTCAGGACTAACTAATGTTCTAACACAACTTGGTACTGCTATTGGTATAGATTACTCTAATTATTTTCATTACATTTGAAGTAGAATAAATGATTTGTATATAAAATATGAAGAAAAGTATACAGGAGTTCGTCCACAACGATCGCCACCAGTTCAACAGACAGACGAGAAGATGTCCTTTTGTAAATCTGTCATGGGCAAGGACAATTCAAGTTTGAAAGTGCATCTAGACCCCTAAGTGGGTTTTGGTGATTAATGACAAACGATTAAGGGACTAATGCGTTCAATGAGCATATGAATAGGTGAAAAGTCCTAATGATGATAAGCTAGAACGTCGTGGACCCCCTCAAAATAAAGAAAAAAGACGACATGTGGTTATTTCTAGACTTGTA
Organism: Olyra latifolia; assembly: GCA_036346145.1. Classification (NCBI taxonomy): domain Eukaryota; kingdom Viridiplantae; phylum Streptophyta; class Magnoliopsida; order Poales; family Poaceae; genus Olyra; species Olyra latifolia. Next base: position 16,162,641 of record CM070530.1, read on the forward strand.
TTATTTTTCGTTTAATTTGAGTCTAAGGATTATCGTATTATTGAGAGGGATGCGACGAAAAATGGCTTAGAAATGTCTCAGGTGCTCAATTGATGGATCTTTGCAAATTTGAGAGACACAAAACACATCAAATCGTGCACACCAAGTGTTTTCAATCTCAGTGAATCGGAAGTTCCGATCTGTGCATCGGAAGTTTCGATCACATCGGACTGTCCGGTATTTCCAAACTCCTGATTTTCTGTTTGAGCTTTCAATGTTTATCGTAAGTTTTGATATGTGTATCGAATGTTTCAATCCAGTCGGAGCTTTCGGTATTTCCAAGTTGTGAACTCTCTATCTGGGTTAGGGTTTTCATGTCAGAAGTTCCGATCCGTGTTTATCCCAGATTTGAGTTGAGTTGAGGGAATTGTTTTCTGTAGTTTTGCATACATCGGAAGTTTCGATGTGAGCTGTCGAGGGCCCCAATGACTAGTTTTGGGGACCCTATTTACTGCCCCCTCTCTCCCACCTAACAACAGACCAGACATTTTTACTGCTAAGCTCTTAAGTGCAAAGCCTTCTCTTTGTGAGCTCTAAGCCTCTCCCCACTCTAGATCTAAGTGATCCACATCTAGGAAGAGTTCGGTTGAGATATTTGAGTACTAGATCAAGCAAGATTCATTCTTGAGCACTTGAGTTTATCTCTAAGATCGATTTTTCGCCGGACTTGTTACTCTTGGAGGTTGAGGATCCCTAGAGGGCTAGGAGTTGCTCACGAGCCACCGATCTACATATGGTGAGCCGTGAGAAGTTTGTGAAGGCCGGATTTCGCCTCCGCAAGGGAAGAAATCAAGAGTGAAGCCAAGGAGTGCTTGGTGCAATCTCGGGAGGATTAGGGTTGAAAGAGACCCCGGCTCAAGTGTGACCTAGTTGCCTCAACGGAGACATAGGATCCCTTCAAGGATCCGAACATCGGAAACAAACATCGTCACGTCTTCATCTCACTCTCGGTTTTTTCAATTTCGCTCATTGCTTGATTTATTTACTTGTTGAGCTATTATGTTGCTTGAATTGCTTCCACTGCATCCCTAATTCCTTGAGAACTAACTTTGCTGCAGGATTGTATCCTAAACTCCCTACATCTAATTTGAATTTGTATTCCTCTATTTTTCAGCCAGATTGGAAATTCTGATTATTTGAGTTGAAAGTTCTGACCATTGTCATGGGAAGTTCTGATCCAGCTTCCACAAGAAAATTCTGATTTTAATTTTAAACGCCTATTCACCCCTAGGTGACATCCCGATCCTCAAAGTTTTTCGAGCATGACACCTCAGACCGCACATGCACCATCACGTGGATCTATTGGTGAGCTTGCCTTGTACCTAGCAAAAGACACCATCGACTTGCAGGAAGAGGAGTTCAATATTATTACATGGTGCCAGCAGCATAGTGAAACATATCTATCCTAACACGGGATGTGTTAATTCTTCCAGTCTCCATGGTTTTCTCAAAGTCTACTTTCAGTCTCTCGAGGAGAATACTTGAGGATAGATGAACTTCCCTTCATAGCTCCATGGTTGAAATACTATTGAGCACAAAGGACTGTGCGCTAGTAGAAAGACGACTCCAGAGCATCACCGCCGACAGGCACAATCAATAATTGGCGGCTACATTCGGAGGCCTAGAGCTTGATGAAGCAGCTCTTGAAACATTGTATTTGTATTTTAGAGCTTTAGGCTATACTCTTTTTTTCTTTGCTAAGGTTTTCCAACTCTGAGTTTTTACTTGGTAGAGTTTTTGACGAGATAACCATGTACTACATCCGTAATAATAAAGCTCTTCAATGTATTACAAATATTTTTCCTATTTCTTGGGATTTTCTAATTATTTTCATGATTTTTTGTTGCCATTTTTAGATTCCACTAACTTTTCTAAATTTTTTGAAATATTTTTCTCGAAGCGGGCTAACCAACATGTAACATACCCAAATTTTCTCCTATTCTTAGCATGAAAATTTTTCGCGAAAAGTCATTTTGAAGTCCCTAGAATCACCCCTCAAATTCTTAGAATTTTTACAAGTTGATCTCTATTTAATCCTTAAAGAAAATACCTCATCTCTATTTTACCACAATTATTTATTCCATAAAATAATTTCATATTTAGATTCTCCACATTTTCTGGATTTTTAGAAATTTATTTCATAATTTTATGAGCCTTGTAAAATTTCCTATGAATTTTGAAAAGCTCTACACAATTTCTGAAAAATCATTTCACATTTAAATCTAAACCTTCCCTTTTTGGAAATCCCGGAGTACGCTTTCCCTTTCGGGAAATATGCCTCCACTTAACCCAGCCCCAGTCGAGCTCCCACTGACCGGTGGACCCCACCTGTTAGTCCCTTGAGCTTAATCTAACTGTGCCCACATGTCCTCTTCCGATCCAATGGTGCTCACATCTGCTTCCACCTCCCGCCAGAGCGCCGCCTCTGCTCGAACTCCGGCGGCATCGTCGCCGCTGGAATTCCCTACCACCGCCGCTTCCGTCTACCCATTGTCCCGATTTCGCTGCCACGGGATAGCTCTCCCCGCCGCTGATTCTCCTTGCCACCTCATCACTCCTATCCACTCCCGGCGGCCCACCAATTGCTCGCCGCCACCATGCGCTGCTGCCGCCATGGCAAGCTAGAGCTTCCGTGGCCGCTACTGCTCGCCGAGCCTATAAAAGGCCCCCTTAGACACCGCACCTCCCCAAGCCACCTTCCCTACCCCTCCACTCCTCCTTTGCTCCACCACATCGCCACCACCGCTACCTTCTTCCCTAACTCCGGCGAACCCTGTCCTCGCCGCTCCAGCCCTCTCCTGACCCCGACCCCAAAAGGAAAAGCTGCCACTCTTCACCACGAACCTAGCCCCGCCATCTCCCCACACCGACACCCACCGGAGCCCCTCGCCGCCGCTGCACCATCTTCGCCGCTGCTCCAACCTCGCTGCCCCGTCACCTCCGGCCACCCCGAGCCTCACCAAGACCTCCCAAGGTACCCTCGTGTTGTCAATTTCATGATTTTGGCAAGAATTTCTCGCCACCGGCGGCCCATCACCGGTGCCGTCGACCCCTCCACCGCCCCTCTTTCCCCCCTCTCTCACTGCCATGCCAACCCCACCTGTCAGCCACCCTGTTTGGCCAAGCGCACCCTTCCTCTCTCTGTACACTGGGCCCCTTTTGTCAGTGACTCGCTTGAAATAAACGGGCCGAGCCCAGTATTGTAGCACACATAGGGTTAAAAATCCCTTTATATTTTTTTATTCCCACTCAAGTTTCTACATTTTGTTTCAAATATCAAACCCTTTCCAAAAATTCTGCAAAATTCTAAAATGAGGTATAGAATTTTATAAAAATATAATATTCCATAATTTCATAATAAAATAACTCTTTTGCTCACTTTCTTATATATAAAAGCATTTAAAAATTCTCTAATCAATTTCTAAAATTCTAAAATATATTTAAAAATATTATAGCACCAAATAATTCAATAAAAATTTATATTCAATTTTTCACCTCAATATCTTTGTCAAATTCCATCTCGGAACTCCGGCAATTTTTTTGTCAACCCCGATCTCTGGAAATTTGTCAATCCCCACTTAAATTCACACATACACCAGTATTAGCTTCATGCTACCCGGAGGAAATGCCCATTTTACAATAACATCCCTACCCTTTTTTCTTTAGAAAATATTCTCGAATTTCTAGAAAATCGTACTGTCCATCACCTTTCAACCCGAGTTTTTCATGCATTTCCATCATTTCATGCATAATACTTCTCCAATTCTTATTTTGATATTTATTAGAATTTCTTCTCTTTTTCTGTATTTGTGACATATAGACGATGAATTAATCACTTTCGGATCTCTTGAACAAAAATATCCGGGAGATACTTCAGAGTTAGATCATGCTACCGAAGAAGGCAGGTTTTCTATCCCTTGACACATATTGATTTCCTAGTTCCATTTATTATATATTTATCGCATTATTTTCTAGTTATGTATTTGTGAATTATCCTCTATTTGAATTATGGCATTTAACCTTTTATGTAGATTGGATAGTCCAAACCCCACAACCAAAAGCCCACCCAAAAATAGTTAAACCTGAAAATACCCTAGTGTAGTAAAAACTAGATATATGGTTATTTCAATAGGTAGAATAGTATTTATCTTGTCTTTTGGATAGACAATGTAATGAGCAGAAGACTGAAAAATTAAAAAGTATAGGCATGAATTACCATGTGGGTAATTGCATGGGCGAGGTATTGCCTTAGTGTTTTCACAATAATGAGCATTTGGGATGTTGGCCGAGTAGTCACCGGTAATGATCGTGCGGAAGCCAGGCATTTGACAGGTTCAGGGATATTTGGTCAAGTGATTCACATGTTACCGGCTATGTATATGCGGAGGGCAATATTGTTAGGGTTTTTTTTCTCAACGTTTATGCCTTGTGTGAAACATTGCAAAACTTGGACTATTCTAAATAGAAATGACATAAATACCGTCCATCCATATTATCGGCCATTTTACGGGTAAAGCTTGGCAGGTTTTGCAGAGCTGATGACAAAATCATTAATGGACCTACTTCGGGTATATGAAGTTATGTAAAAATGGATGATGTCTATTCTATTCAAACAAATCCAGGAATTTTAGAAAATATAGTGGTTATCAAATGATTTAAGAATGGAGAAAGGATATAGTAATTTATAAACTCTTTTAAAATATTTTAGAAAACATCTTGGAATACTAAAGTTAAGCTTTAAAATATTACATTTTATATCTGCCAAATTACAGCCTTTACCTTTCTTTGAAACAGTTTGCATATAGTTAATATTTTATTTCTATGAAAACCTACAAGTACTATTAACGTACTTACCCGCTATGTGGGAACTGTTCATGTTAAATGAATAGATCCTATTCCGCTGTAGTTACCGACTTTGACTTTTCAGCAGAAGATATTCGGCTTAAAATACTAGATATTTCTAAACTTACAAGATGTAAACTGGTCCGTATAATACCACATTTTTGGTATTGTAAAAGTATTATGATAATAGTTAAATAATATGGCATAGTTGATATACAGATTCTGGGTAATGTTTGTAATATTAAAGGAGAATAATTTTTAATATTATATATTGAAAATTGGTCCCCCACACAATACCAAAGGGCCAACAGGGCCAAATATAAACCGAGCCGCCCCGGTTCATTCGGTTCTGTATCTAAGCCAAACTTGGGCTTAGACTGTACTCTTTTTTCTTTGCCAAGGTTTTCTCAACTCTGAGTTTTTAATTAGCAGAGTTTTTAACGAGGCAGCCATGTACTACATCCGTAGTAATAAAGCTCTTCAGTGCATTTCAAATATTTTTCTTATTTCTTGGAATTTTCTAATCATTTTCATGATTTTTCATTGCTATTTTTAAATTCCCCTAACTTTTATAATTTTTTTGAAGTATTTTCTCGAAGCGGGCCAACCAGCACCAAGGGCCAACCAGGCCAAATATAAACCGAGCCAACCCAATTCGTTTGGTTCTATATCCGAACCAAACCTGGGCTCAAACTCTGGCCCGTTAGCTCGGTTAACCCGGTTCATATAATAACCGGGCCCGAACCATGCCGAACTGGGCTAGCCTATTGGCCACCTCTGATTCCTATTAAGATGCAGAAATCATCATACACCCACTGAAATCATCTTATGTTTCTAAACCTTTCGAAAGTAGATTTCATATTTGAATAATTTACACTAGTGTTCATTACTATGTGGTTCAACCTTTCGAAAGTAGATTTCTAAACCATTGGCCAGCACGGTTTGGTTCACATAGTAGCAGCCCGGTTCATTACTATGCGAACAGGGCTGCCCGATTTGTTTGGCCCAGACTGTAGCAATTAGAATTTTGAATGTCCGCATGCCCGCGCCCCGCCCGCAGCCATGCGTTGATCGCTTTGCATCCCCGCGCCGCGCCCGGCCACCTGCACCACACGTCGGGCGCTGAGTCGCCGCTTGTGCCACGTGAGCGAAGCAGGCCGGCTCGGCTCGCTCAATTCGTTCGGTTCATTTTCAGAAAAATATACCGTTGAATGAATATAGTCATTTTTGACCATTTGGACCTTTGAAGATTCATAAAAAAGAAGAAAAATCTAAAAAAACTTAGATATTTTCAATAAATAGACATGCAATTCTATTCCTTGTTGAGTCCCAACAATTCTATTCTTTTTTTACCATTGCGACACCTCTTTGATGGACTTGATGATGACTTCATTGCTGACACGGTGGAAATCCCCGCCTAGGTACTGTTCTACCACAACGTAGAGTGACAGATTGTCCATTTGCTTCATGTCGCATGGCTGGCACAGCCATGCGACGCAAAGCAGCCACGAGGGCAGCGCTGGGGTGGTGAGGACAACATGGGCGAAACGTTGGCGATGCCTATATGGACATCATCGGGCAGCACTAGATGCCATGGTCATCGTGGTCGTGTGGCAGAGGCTGCGTTCAGTGGCACTGCAACGTGCGGCAGCACGACGTCGTGGCATGGCAGAGTCGGACGGCGAGTGACGACGGTTGCGTGACCTTCGGTTGTCAATAGCGAGGTTGTAGATGTCGAGTGGGGCAAGGTCGTGGCACTCCTAAGGCGCGTGACATGGTGGAGGGCATCATCAGGCGATGCCAGCTATGTGTCGAGGTATGCATAACGGCGCGACTGATGGCACGTGACGGCACAACTGTTGGCACTGGGCGACGTGACGGGGCGCGACCGAGGACATCAGGCTCTAGGCATTGGCATGGCAGCACCGGACGGCGAGTGGCAACAGCGGCGCGACTTTCAGGCGTAGGCGGCGAGGTTGTAGATGTCGAGCGGGGCGAGGTCATGGCACTCCAAAGGCGCGTGACACGGTGGAGGGCGTCATCAGTTGATGCCAATGACGTGTTGAGATACACATGGCAGTGTGACCGATGACATGCGATAGTGCGACTGTTGATGTTGGGCGACGTGGCGGGGCGCGGCTGAGGACGTTGGAATCTAGGCGTTGCTACGGCACCGCCGGACAGCGGGTGGCGACAGTGGCACGACCTTCAGGCGCCGGCGGCGAGGTTGTAGAAGTTGAGCAGGGTGAGGCTGTGGCACTCTAAAGGCACGCGTCACAGTGAAGGGCATCATTAGGCGATGCCAGCGACGTGTCGAGGTACACATGATGGTGCGACCAAAGACATGCGGCGAAAATGTTTCATCAATTTTTCACCCATATTTCATCACTATTCCAAAAATGTTCCCATGATGTTTCACCAGTATTTTGATCATGTTTCATTAGTACTTTTGAGTCTACGTACGACGATTGTCACTCTTTGTGGACCCAAATCTGGGTAATCCAGCCATGACCAGGATGAAGCTTGGATGAAACTAAGCAGAGATCCGAACCGACTGGTGTTGAAGGATTGGCGGATGAGTTGTGGTTTGGGCATATTTTATGATTACTTCGTCCATGTTTCATTGCTCGTTTCTTGTGTGAAACATCGCTTGTTAGGTTTGAAACATCCTTAAATAACTGTTAAAACATTCTTCATAAAAGTGTAAAATAATATTTCACTGATAATTAAGTTTTGTTCCTGTAGTTTATTGCGCTTGCTTGAAAAGAGCGTTCCATTGGATTGGAAGTCTGATCCGTAGTCCAACCCAAAATAAAGCTTACCCGGACAGGGAAGCATTGTTAACTATCATGATTTTGCATGTGACCTAGAGTCCAATGCCATTGGACGTAGTGCTTGTAGTCTCCCGTTGTTTTTCTCCCAGAGCATGTACAATGGTCCACATTAGGTATCTATAAACAGTCTCTAAGGATTGCTATGTAGGACATGTGATGATGTGAAGGAGAGAGAGCATGCATAGATATTTGAGCCATCTTCAATGCAAGAGTTGACTCTACACGAGAATTAAGAAATTTTGTGTGTGAGAAAACTGCCAATAAAAATGTACAACCATCTCTACCATTGTATATGTCGTCTCTATCACTGTCTCTAGGTGACATGACAATAGTTAGAGACAGCTACTGTCTCAACCATTGTACATGCTCTAAGTTTCCCTCCCTCTTTACTTCTCTTCCCAATCCACCACACGCCACCTCCTCTCCATTCATCTCCTACTTCACCGCTGTATTCATCCTAGGAAAGCAAATTCCTCCTCTCTATCTTCCATGATGCCTCTAGATTTCCTCTCTCTCTCATCCTAGGAAAGCAAATCTCCTCTCTCTCCATCATCCAAGGAAAAGCAGGGGGCAACAGAGCTTTGCACTACGAGCTCTCCCCCTTCTTTCCAATAGAAGCCACAGGGGGAAACGAGCTCTACACTATGAGCGCTGGTGCCGGCGGGTGCCCGCTTGGCTGACGACCTACCGCTGGTCACCGGCTTCCTCTCGCCGTTGTACTCTCCTCCCTTTTTCTCTCTCTATCCCCCTATTCGAGCACTCTCTCACCTATAGGTGCAAGAAGATGGGTGGTGCGAGGAGGGAGGAGACGATGTGCCAGTCGCGGAGCGCCAAGCTAACACTGACAGTCGCGCTCGTTGTCGTGTTGTTTGAGCTCGTGGGGCGATGGCGACCACGAGGTCATAAGGGCAATGACGGCGCGGTGGCAGATGTGCATGTGGTGGTTATGCACTATGTTGGAAGGAGCTGATCAGAAAAGATGCACGTAGATTGTCTTGAAACATTACCTATATATATGTCTAAACATCGCTAATAAATATATAAAATATTTTTGGCTCTAGCGAAATTTTTTTTTTGTATGGATTGAAACGGGTTGATTTTGTTTTAAATATATAAAACATTTTGTTTGCTCTGGTGAAACATTTGCTCGTATAGATCAAAACATTTTAATTTTTGCTCTGAAACATTTTCTATACATATCTGAAACATTGTTTCCAACATTAACAAAAAAATATTTCATTAGCATTTTCACAATGTTTCATTAGTACTTTAACATGTTCTCGGCAAAACGTTCGATGAAACATTTTGTTTGATATGTGAAATAATATGTTTGCTTTTGTGAAATATTACTGATTCTATCGCGTGAAACGTCGCTCGGTTGGTTTGAAACATTCCACATGTTCTAAGTCAAGCGTCTGATTTTTTTTTAAAGGATCAGACGTCCAATTCATAGGAACATCCCAATCAGTCGTAATAACATCCGAACCATTAACATAGCGGTGGTCTGAGAGAATGTATTTTTTTTTATTTCTGCCGTGTTACATGGGACCATCCCCTTATATACAACAGTAAAGATGGCAGTTATTTGCCCGATTACTAGGGGCGAATCTAGGGGTGCCCAGTATGACGGGGCACCTCTAGAATTTTTTCGTGGCATTAAGTTAATATTGAATACCGGGCACCACATAAAATATATAAAGCTTAATGACTACTGATCACCTGTCTTTAGTAACTCAGATGGTAAGGTTTCCACTATTGTAATATAGTTGGTCTTGAGTTCAAATCCCTCTCAACACATTATTTTTCCATTTTCTTTTCCACTTTACTACTTTTCTTTTTTTCCTTTTTAGTTTGCATCTCTTTTCCGGTTTGCTTCTTAGGTCTTGTACTTTTTTTTTCAAATATGGTTGTTGTACTTTAGGAGCAAACACTTTTATTTCAATCATTTTTAGACATGACTACGGATCGGACGTCCGATCAAAAAGAAAAAAATCGGACGCTTGTTTAAGTAAGTACAACCAAATGTTTCACCGGAGAGTGAAATATTTTAGTAACATAAATGTTTCGATAATCATTAAAGGATGTTTCAGTAAGTAAAACCAAATGTTTCAGAAAAGCAAAACAAATGTTTCAGTAGAGAAAACATAAATGTTTCGATATTTATATAAAAAAATTTCCGCAGGTAGAACCAAATGTTTTAGCAGACATAACCAAATGTTTCAAAAGGTCAAAACAAATGTTTTAGTATAGCAAAACAAAAAGGTTTCGACATTTATTAAAAAAATGTTTTAGCACGTAGAACCAAAAGTTTTAGCAAGCCGAACCCAATGTTTCACCATGACAAAAATCATGTGTCAAACGTACCAGGGCCATGTTTCAAGTCTAAGTTGCATCTTCTTTCTCATCTCCGTCTTCTTCTCCAGATCCGGCGAGCTCTCATGTCGTTCTCGCCGGATCTGGCTTAGGGCTCACCGGATTTGGCCTCCAAGCTCGTGGAGGAAAGAGTAGGGGAAGCAAGAGGGGAGGAGTCGGAGAAGCAGGAGTGGGGGAGGAGGAGAAAGCCACAAGCTGCTGGGAGAGAGAGAGAGAGAGAAAGAATGGAAAAGAGAGAAAGGGGAAGGGCCGGTAATGGTGAGCAGTAGCGCGGTAGTCGCCGGTGGCGGCACGAGCAAACGCAGCGCGAGTAGCACTCGACGCAAGCGGCTGCGGTGCTCGCTACTCGGTTGCGGTCCTTTGCGTTGGGGTGAGTTGCTCGCTACTGGGCTGGGACGCGTGTCCCGCAACCTCACGTGCTCGATGACTTGCTGGGCCGGGCCGTCGCGGCGTCCGAGCGCGCTCGGACGTCCGACGCTGAGCATTTCCGATCATTTTTTTAGTTTCCATCACTTTTCGATTTGCTTATTAGTTATTCTACTTTCTTTTTCAAATTTGGTTGTTCTTGCACTCTAAAACAATGCCACTTTGACAAATTGGAAACAAACAAACACAATATTCTTACAAAGATCAGTTCATGGTTCATGCAAGCAAAAAGATGCAAGTAAAAATGCATATGCATGCAAAAACCTAGGATCATTCCTAGACTTCATGACGTGCCTTGCAGAAGTAGCTTATTTACCGAGATTTGCTTGCAGGTACAAATTGTTTTATCCGAGTACCACAAAACCTTGGCCCAAACACTATCAATCATTTTCCAAAGAAGATTGTTCGCTCATCTATACTAATGCATTTTCCACAAGACATATCAAATAAACTAAACACAGCCATGATCAGTTTATGGCCTGTTTGGTGTGAGGAACCACGTTATCCAGATGGGACGGGTTCATGGGATGAACACAGAACACCGCTCCGTATTTTGTACTAGATGATAGATGAGGTGGTGATGGATCAACATGTTCCATTCCTCAAATCAAACAAGTGATTGATCAATCCACCGTTCCATTCCTCAAATCACATGCCATTATGGAATGCTTGGACTCCCACCAAATAATGAAGTGCACAAGAGGTTCCCTCTTTCAACACACAATTGGCAGGGGACTGCCTCTAGTCCTCAAAACATATGAAAAACAAAAGAGCTAAATAGCTAAGACCGAGTCCAACCCAAATCCCTTCATTTCACTCCCTTCCCCATTCCTATCAAAGATTCCTTCCCTTCCTATCAAATATCTCTAACCATATTCCCTTCCTCACTCCCTTCCCAACCACATCCACATATTTTATTGGTTTTTTCCAAACCACCATGTATATATACTTTGTACACGTATTATTAAAATACGTATACCTATTGGGCCGTGTTTTCTACCTGTATTATGCGTAAAAAATATAATGACATAAAATAAAATATTTCCAACATAATAAGTTAAGTTTATGAAATATTTAAAAATTTTAACACTTGAAAAATTCTCAAGGAGATAGAGATGTTGACGAAATTCGTACATACTATAATATATTCCATGAAATATATACATATATTCGAATGATGTATTACAGCACAGATCATATTTTGCAATACGTTATATCGATACTTTCTTGGAATCTTCCAAGACAAGAAACCAAGCAGTGGAGCTGTGACCTTACAAAAGCTTACACGGGAAGATAGATGATCTACCGAATATGCCGGCATGTAATCTAAATGCAAGGATTGACCCTAATTGTGCCACTATATGCTACATCCATGGGTAAGTGATGAGGGAGAACCATACTAGTTCCGTTCATCACTACCCAAAGCGATGAATATGCCCCCACTTACTCTAGGCAATAGCATGGGAGAACCCAACTGGTTTTGTTCATCGCTACCCAAAGCCATGAACGTGTCCCCTCTACTACAGGCAATGGTAAGGGAAACCCAATCAGCTCCATTCATCACTGTCCAAAACGATGAACGTGCCCCTTCTATTATTATGAAAAGATCTCACCAATTTTCCATGGTCGATGTGCAAGGAATTGGCACATTAGCATGGTGATGGTGTAGAGTTGTCCATGGTGATGAACATGGCATCCTCCCCCTTAGGCATAGGATGGTTCTTATTATAAACCAAACGATCAATCCCAATATTCATTGCATTGGTTCCTCATAGTAAAATATCAAATATTAATGTGTAGCAATTACAACCATAATGAAATAATCGTCTTGCTAATCAAATCAGGAACATCTCACCAATAGGGATTAGTGCTTACCATTGTAATTAGGGCAACGATTAAGGATTATAATAACCTATTAGAGCAAATGTGCTTATAACGTGTTAAAGAATGAATTTATGGTTGTATCAATCCATGCATAGAGTGAGAGAATAGAGACTTACAAAGTGAGACAAGAGAGTAATTCTCTTTATTAATTCTTCAACCATTGGTTAAAATTGGAAATCATCCATTTATATAGAGTATGAAAGGGTGTTATAAAGAGACACCTTATAGAAGATACACCTTTATGGAAGAAACACCCTTCACAGGCCACCCCTTAAAATTTGTCACATATTAATCTTAATTAACAATTTCTTTAACACCAAGTTTCGACCAAGACCAGGCCGCACTCGCTGCCACCATCACCTCCCCTCCCCGCGTGCCAATCCATCTATCTATTCTGGTAACTTTTCACTCTCACCATAATACTGACCACCGAGAATACGGTACATTTTATATATATTAACGTCATAATCGATGGACATTCTCTGGCAGTGTCTCTGCTGCGGTGCTCATGCAAGCAAAACCTCGCTACGGCAGGGCATTATAGTAGGGCAACAAGCAACCCAATGCATTAACATGTCTAACAAAGGACGGACTACAAATCTACAGTCCATCTCAGCAATGTCATCCAATGACTCCTCCGATAATTAACCAAAGATTACACTAACCAACATCCAATACATAATAAGAAAAACCATGGACCACGATTGGCTTATTGCTTGGTGAAGATGAATTATTTCTGCCACATGACATCCCCATACACACAGCTTTCACTCCACCACAGTCACCAGCTCAAACTCAATCAAGGACATGTTGTTATCCTCCTTGACGGTGAACTCAGCTGGACCTTCAGCAGCTTTTACTATACCCCACTTGTCCACCGCAAGCCTCATCGAGCCCTTGAACATGTCAATCTTTGCATTCCTCAGCTCAACAGTTGTCCCAGGCTTCACTACATCCACTGAAAACAAGAAAAGATGAATGCTCTATTAGGCCCACTAGAGTACAGCACAAATTTCTTGGATACAAGTAGTGCAAACTTGCAAACATAGTAGAGCTAAGTAGCTAACAGCATCATTTATCCCTAGCCCAAAACAAAAAAACTTTTATGAATCAAACATATATACTACGTGTAGTAAGAACTGTTGTGGGAAAAAAGCTAACAGGTTAATTTGCCAAGTACCATCTTTAGCCATCATATGTAAGTTGATTTGTTAATATGCAAGACAACACATACAAGTGTAAGAAAACCAAGTTGCAAGAAACTTGTGCCTAGGTAGTAAGAGTACACTATGTATCAAAGATTAGTCTTCTGATAACACTTCACAACATAGAAGCTATGGCTTATGTGAAAGAAGAACAGACCAGTCCATGTTGTACTCTTAGTAGTGAGATAGACATGTAAAGATGATTGGTGAATGTACAAACTTAACTTTAACCGAGAAGGTTTGTAGTCCCTCCATCTCCGAATGAAAACCGTCAGAACATTCTTAGTTCTAACCATAAATATGTAAAAAAGAAAACAACTTGTACATTAATCGCATGAATTTGGTATGCCTAAGTTGGGTAGGTACATTTTGAAACATTAAGCAACCAATGTAGTGATTCAGAGACCATGTCAAATTGCCAATATCCCAAACAACCTACATTTAGAGGTGGAGGAAGTAACGATGGTTAGCTTACGAACTATGCTAGCTTTGACAAACAAGGAAGTGATTGCCATCAGGCAGAGTAAACGAACTAAAGCACCCAAATTTCACTTGGCATTGACAACAATAGTATGTGTAACAGTTGAAGTGCTTTAATTGGATAATAGTAAGAAGGGCAAGGAGGCATGACCTTGGTCGTTTCTTGCAGTGAAGACGATGATGCCGGTTTCGTCCCCGACCAAGCACTCGGCGATCCTCATCTGCCTGCCCTGAGCCTGAGGAGCCCCCTCGGGGCGGCCTCGCTGAAGGACCATCTTGGAGTCGAGAACCTTGAGGACGAGGTTGTGGCCATGGGTCCCCGGGCGGAGCTGCTCCACCTTGGTAAACGTCGGTTGCCTACGGTCTGCCATCGCCTAAGAAAAGAAGCAACATTCTTTCGATCAGCTCAGCAAACAAGGAGAACATGTGCTATTTTCCGTACTGTCGGCGGAGTCGGCGGTGCCGCCACACACCGCCGACTGCGTCGCCCCACCCGGCTGCCGCAACACACAAGAACGTGCTACCCTACATTCAACGGCGCGCACGCCCAAATCCACCCAAATCCACCAAAAGCCCCCAAATCCCTGGGACAGAGCAACATACCGTGTCTCCGCCGCCGAGTTCGTCGCTCCGCCGCCGCCACTTCACCCCGGGATGACCACCTCACATAAGGCGCGGACTGTACCTCCTTCCGTCCCACCGCGGGCACCAACCGCTCGCCTCTTGCGGGAGCCGGGACGGGAGAGAAGAGAGGAACCCGGGGGCCTGGGATTCTCTCTCATCCCCCGCGGGAACGAGGGCGGCGACGGGATCGGCGTTGGAGAGCTGGAGCTTCCCGTCGCGGCCGGGACTCGGGTGATGAGGGGAACGGGTGCGGGGACGGGTTCCGCGTTGGACTCAGTCTAATGGGATCAGAGCTAGTAGGTTCAAACAAGCACTCGGATCAGCAGTAAATACCCTTCCTTGAGGTTAATCCAATGCCCCCAAGCCCCAATCAAACCCCAAAATAATTCTAGATCTGCAGGAATCTGCACCTTGACCCCTCAGAAGCATATCTAAACGTGGAATCTCACCTCGCCTCGACGGCAAGGAGGGAGAAGCGGCACGAGGGCGCAGGCAGAGGGGTCGACAGCGGCGAGGATTTCACCTCGTCTCGTCGACACGTAGAGAGAAGCCACGCGACGGCGGATGAGAAGAGAGCCGAGGCGAAGGCAGAGGCGGAAGAGGAAAGGTCGAAGACCGCGATGAGAGAGAAGCGGCGCGTGGGCGGACGAAGAGACGCGGCGGAGGAGACAGCGACGAGAAGTCTCACCTTGTCTGGACGGCGAGTCGGAGAAGCGGCAGGACGGAGAGGGAGAGGGATCGCGAGCGCGAGGGGGACGTCACGCCGTTGCCGCACGACGGAGAAGAACCGAGCCGACTCTTTCTATATGGGCTGGGGTTGGGCCAGATGAGCGTCTCTGGGCCCGACCCATCCGCCGCAACGCAAACCATTTCTCTATACAATCACAGCCCGACACGTCTCCCAGTTGGGCTGGCCCAGTTTGGGAGCACGAGGCCATGGTGATTGCCTATTGGACTTCTTTTTTACGTCGTTGATTACGGCGGCACTGTCAGCCTCAGCCATGCCGCATCCATTGAACCACATGCATCTCTTCAGTTCGAGTTGGCAGTCACGTCCCTACTTAATGCACTGTCCGTGATGCACCTGCGGTCCCTTCCTCACTTGCACCTCCACTGCTCATCATCAATGGCAATGGCGTCTCCTTCCCCTAAGAAGGTAAGGAAACCTCGACCACTGGTTTGATCCTTGCTTGCCTCTTTGGGACGGTGCATGGCATGCTCCGGACCATGGAGGAGGACGTGTGCGTGCCCTGATCGAGCTCTCTAGCTGCGCTGCGTGCAGGTGCTGGTGCCCATCGTCGCCGGCACGGAGCCTGTGGAGGCGTTCGTCCCCATCGACGTCCTCCGCCGAGCCGGCGCCGACGTCACCGTCGTGTCAGCCGGCGACGACCTGCTCGTCGAGGCCATGTACGGCGTCAAGGTCGTCGCGGACGCGCTCGTCGCCGACTGCGCCGCCGCTTCCTATGACCTCATCGCCCTCCCCGTACGTATGCAGACATATATGTAGCCCACCGCCGGCTTCGGCTTGCAAAGAACCAAGAGCATACATACATACACATGAGAAATACGTCGATCTTGTGTGGCATGCAGGGAGGCGTTCCCGGTGCGGAGAACCTCGGCTGCTCCGTGGCGCTGGAGAGCATAGTGCGGAGGCACGCCGAGAAGGGAGGCCTCTACGCCGCCATCTGCGCCGCGCCGCCGCTGGCGTTGGCGTCCTGGGGCCTCCTCGACGGCCTCAAGGTACGCACGCATGTGGGCTGTAGCTCGGTCGGCTCTTCTCCCGGCCATCAAACTCCGTCGCCATTGCCGTTCTTTCTACTAAGAATCCCATCACCACTCTGATCAGTTCGTGCATGCCGCCATGCGTGTTTGCGCTTCTACGTGCAGGCGACTGCTCACCCACTGTTCGTGTGCAAGTTCCCGCCCGAGGTGACCGCCGTGGAGGCGAACGTGGTGGTGGACGGCAACGCCGTCACGAGCCGCGGGCCGGCGACGTCCATGGAGTTTGCTCTGGCCTTGGTGGAGCGGCTCTACGGGAAGGAGAAGGCCGAGCAAATCGCAACACAAATGGTAACCACAAGTGCTCTTCTACTTTATTTCTTCCCCATCAAATGTTATGTGTGGAGCATATGGATGATGTTCTTGAATAAGAGAAAATAGAAGTGATGTTGAGTAGAAGATGAGGACAGTGAGGCACAGTTTCTTGCTTTCAGGAGCGGAAAAGCGTGCCTTGTCCTCTTCTCAAAAGGAGGTATAAATTCGCCGGCGAAATGGTCGCCGGTCTCGGTTTCTGCAGGGCCAGATCATCGTGGTCAATCAGAGCCAGCCATTAGTATTTTGTTGACATCTGAGCTCGAGAGATGGAGAGTGCTCGTGGAAAAGCAGGGTCTGGACTCTGAATTATTGGTAGGATAAGCCCCCATGGGGACCTGCTATGATGGCCTGCTTTGAATTTGATGATGTTCGTCAGAAAAGATGCAATTTTGTCCACATAGCAAAGCTTAAATTAGGAGTAAATTTACTGACTGTAATTTGGACCGGCCTGTCAGTGGTTACTGGCAACTATTCAGAGACAGACAGCATTCCTAAGCATGGCAGATCGAGCTCTTTGGTGCATCACCATGAAAATGAGTAAATCTAGAACTGCAAGTGTTCCTCCTAAATAGAAGTTTATCAGATGATCAAATATGATCTCCTAAATAGAAGTTTAGCGTTTGGGGAAGATGACCATGGCTAATCTCCAGGCCTTTCCTCTTTGCTTTACATAGTTTTTGCATGGTCTTCTGCTTGGTCTGCTGACCTTCCCTTATGACAATGCTTGTATTGCTTTTACTCCTGACTTAATTGAATAGGCAGTGCTCCTGCCAGTGGTTAAAAAAAAAAAAGAACAGCAAGCGTTCCATTTGTCTGAATTTTTTTGTTTTTCTTAGCTTGTCAGTTATGAAACCGGGTATGCCATGAAAGAAGTCAACTCGGTTGAGTGGAGATGCGACGGCACGCCCAAGGTACACGAGAGATGAAACTCACGTAGACAGATCTGTCTGAACTTCTCTGAAACTCTGCTCGTCTCTGCGTCTTCAGGTCCTAGTTCCAGTGGCCGACGGCACCGAAGAAATGGAGGCGATCGTGATCGTCGACGCCCTGCGCAGAGCCAACGCGGACGTCGTCGTTGCGTCGGCTGAGGACGGCGTGGAGATCGTCGGACGCCACGGGATGAGGATCGTGGCTGACATGATGCTGGATGCCGCTGCCACCGCCGCCGATCAGACGCAGTTTGATCTGATCATCGTGCCGGCAAGTAGCAAGCAACAGCTGCGATGCTCCAGTTGCTCGTAGCCACTGACGCCTGATCTCTCGCTTCGACGCAGGGCGGCATGCCGGGCGCGGACACGCTCGGCTGTAGGGAGAAGCTCGTCGCTCTGCTGAAGAGGCAGGCAGAGGCGAGCAAGCCGTACGCCGCGATCGGCGCCGCCGCAGCTCGGGTGCTCGAGCCGCACGGTCTGCTCAAGGCAAGAACACTCGTCACTGATTACCTCACCTGTTCGCAATGGTGATGCTTGTCTTTGGTTCGCATGGGCACGGTGTGTAACGCTGCGGCGATCGCAGGGCAAGAAAGCGACGACGCGTCCGTCCATGGCTGGCATGCTCGCGGACGGCAGCGAGTGCGAGAGCAGGGTGGTGGTTGACGGGAACCTGATCACGAGCAGGAGCCCCGGCACGGCCATGGAGTTCGCCGTGGCCGCCGTCGAGAAGCTGCTCGGCCGCGAGGAGGCGCGGCAAGTGGCGGAAGGTCTGCTCTTCGCGTGAATCTGCGACGTGTTTCTGCTCTTCGCGTGAGTGTACCATGCGTTGGATCTCTCGAGATGACGAGTTGGTGTAACGATGTGTATGAACCGTCGCGCACACCCCGAGATAATAAAGAACCGGAGAGTGGATTTCTACTACTGAAATGCTAAATAACGGCGTTTCAAAGCCACCCACGGACAGCATGTCAACGTGTAGAGATTATCCGTGAATCCTCTGTTTGTACGTATGCAAACAACGCTTGGTCCTGCGTACGCGAGGTGGCAATCGATTTCGTAATAACATGGATAGGCGTATATCAAAACATGGCGAATCAACGAGATTGTTCATGGTAATTTCATTTGTTATTTGAACTCCATAATTCTGTATTTTTCTCCATCTAAGATAAAAATCGTGCGATGTAAATTTTTAAATTTATCTAAAATCAACATCCACGCGCCTTGTAAAATTTATTTGATTATTTTTATGTTACCTGAAATTCGACAATACAGTAAGTTTTACGATATATCATATTTAGTGATACTTGATATTCGATACTACCCGATGCTCGGCGATCCCTGAAACTTGTCGATATTCGATGCTTGATGATACTTGATACTCGATGATACTAGATATTCAACAATGCCTTTTACTCACCAGAACCCAAAGCTTGACGATTCCTGATACTTATGATACCTATTTGCTTGACGATACATGATGTTCAACGATACCCAATACTCAATGATACTTGATACTTATACTTGACAATACATGATATCTGATGGTAACATGATACTTGATAATACATAATACTTGATAGTACCTGGTACTCAATAGTACACGATACTTGATGACAATCGATACTTGACGATACCCGGCACTCAACAATATTAGATGATATTTGATACACTCGGTGTTACCTGATACTCGATGATACCCAAAACTCAACGATACCGAATACTCGATGATACCCAACATTATACAACGATACTTATGATATCTACTTATGATGCCCAATACTTGAAGATGCCTGATATTTGAAGATACCTCGATTCTCGATGATACCCGATACACCACGATACCTGACCCAATACTCAATGACAGCTGACTCGATACTTAATGATACTTTTGATACCTACTCATGAAATCCGATACTTGACGATACTTTATATCTATTGACACCCGATACTCAATGATATTCGAAGCTCGACAATATCTGATATTCACCGATGAAACCTGATACATATGATACTTGTCGATGATACCCGATACTCGATAATACCTGATAGTTGACTAATAATATTTGGTTCTTATGATACTTGCCGATGATACCCGACACTTGATGAAACTCGATACTCAAACATGCCCGATACTGGATGACACCCAATGCTCGACGACCTTATACTTGGCAATACTCAAACTCGATGATGCCACAATACTTGCTGATACTCGATACTAGATACTAGATATTAGATGCTCGACGATGCATAAAGCCTGAAGATACCACTCTTCAATGCTTGTTGATACTCGATACTTGATGATACCTTAAAATTGTTGACATCTAAAACTTGAGAACACTTTAAATGTGAAGAAAAAATATTTAAAACTTGCTTCTAAGGAAAAAAAAAAAGAAAAAAATAGCAAACATGCGGTCTACGTGGCTAAACAGCCACGCTTGCGGACGAGGCTTGCACGCACAGACACAGCTTGCATGCACTTGCTCTTTTTGTCGCTTGCTATCCCGTGGATTGGGGTCCAAACGGTATCCTGTTAGGTAGCTGTCCCTTTTCTACTAGGTGCACCCCTTGTCCCCCACTCAAGCGGATGGTCGTTGGACCTGATCCGAGCAGGCCTCTCCCACATGGTGGCCACACAATCTCTCATGTTTTGCAAATAACCCTCTTTCTTTAGTCTATTCTAGCATAGTGGCCCTTCTTCCTCTCCCTCACCTTCTCTCTCCCTCCCTCGGCCAGTAGATCTCCACACCCTCTGTTCCAACCACCGCACCACCCCTTCCAACCATTGCACCATACCCGGTGGCTGTAGGTGGCAGGGCACGACGCTCGGAGGGGGTGACACAATGGTCTAAGCTAAGGACGCGACAGCTTAGGTGGCGACGCAGTAAGCTACTCGCCCCGCTGTCCATTTGGGAGAGAAGAAAGAAGAAAAGGGAGATGAAGAGGAAGAAGGACCCCCTGTGTTAGAATTCAACATAATTGAGGGCTTTTGCAAATAGGATGAGAGAGAGAAATGCTAGGGCACAGATCTCGAAGTGAGATTCAACGGTAGCCAACATGGGATGGGGCACACCTACGAGTGGTTTTGCATTTCCGTAAATCCCACATTTGTCTAGCCACTAATATTATTGTTCACTCATAATGTAACCCTAGCCCCAACTCTAATTTCTCAATCCACATTCGCAGTCTTCCTTCGTTGTACCCTTCAACATCAAGTGCCATTTAGAACTGCCACAATTCAATGCCGCTTCCTTTGTGCAAAACTCATCATTCTTCCTATATCGCCGTTGTTCTTTTCACCGACCCATCGCCAGTGTTGGATCTCGGGCTGCAGCTGGGCCCTACCTACCACAATCTATGATCCAAGGTTCATGAAACATTGATTAAAACAGAAAGGCGTAGATAACCAACGACTAAAAATTATATTTGCTCCGTCTGGCAACATAGATCACTAGAACTTAGGTCCTACATGACAATATAGGTACTCCAAAGTTCTATATCTTTAAAATAGCTGTGGACTCCAACAAGCATCAGTTTAACTATGAATTTTCTAGTTCAGGCTCCTGTGAATAAGAGATAGTCGTGCATGTGATCATTTTTTCATAGATTTTCCTTGCTTTGAGAGTGGTTCACTAGGGATAGTACTGGGAGGTGGACCTGCATGTTAAAGTGCTTTTGGAACAAATGCGACTGTTGCTCAGCCATTCCGGCAAACCACTTCTTGAAAATATGTGGTGTGCCTATTGAAATTTTTTCACACGAACTTGGTTTCAAGCCTAGGAATGGGTTGACAAATTTATCTACTCCTTTCATGTTCCTAAAACTTTTTGAGTTTTTTAGATATCAACCCTTGTTGAGTTTTTTTTTAAAAAAAATCTCTAAATATTTATATAGACACCTATATAAGGTATTTTTTTGAGATGCTCTAAAAAAACACTAGATCTAAAAAATTAATGTTGTTGGACTATAGATAGTACTATCGCTATTAAACCACTTTTTATGCGTGTATGGAGTAAAAAAATTACTTACTTCAAAAAAGTGTGTGGTTGATTCTATTAAGTAGAACATATATAGGATGTACAATATGGAGGTGTGTTTTGTTAGTTGGATAGGATGATATAAAATTTCATCTGGTTCCTTGGATAGTTCCCTATATTGGGTGGTTTGACTGAATGTCTCTTTAATTAGTTATGTCCGACCATCAAGGATGAGATGGTTTAGTTCACCTAAACAAACAAACAACCGATGAAATCATATTCTATAACATCTCATACAGGGTTACTCAAGTATTGATAATCAAACACACGAGATTGAACCTACATTATGTGTTGAAGTAAATTTCACATCCTTGAAGGATAAAAAAATAAGTGAATTCAAAGAAAAAGTATATCTTACCCCTTAATTTCTGTTAAAGTATAGCAATCAACTTTCAACTTGATACACTTGAACTCTCATAACCGAATAAATTACCCCTGGTCAAATAGTAAGCAGCAAATCTCAAAAATTATAATTCAAACAACACAGATAGAAAATATGATTAAAATTATGAATTTTTTTGTAGGACTACATGAGCGTATTGTTGATCTAAATAAACTATTCTCATGTATTACATAGTACTATTGATTTGTATAAATATAAAAAAATATCAAAAATAGAAAACATACAGAAAAAAAATCAATTATTTTTAGAATTACCTAAGCATTATGTCATGGTTTTTGAAGTTGGTTTACTATTTTTATTATTTAATTGGATACTACATGATACATGAGAATAATTCATCTATATCCACAATATCCTCGGGTGTCGGGTCATCCTAAAAGAATTTTCAAATTTTTGGAATAGGTTTTTCTATAATTTAATAGCAGAACCCTAAAAATCGGCCCCCTATACCCCTTCTCTAAACAACTATTCACCTCCTATATTTCTATCCCCTCGAGCAGCATCGCTATCAAAAACAATATAGTTGGAGGAAGGAGAATCTCTAAATTTAGGAGTCGAGGAGAGAGAAATCGTAAAATAGGGCTCATGATAGGGTAGGTTTCAAAAATCACAGGAAATCGCTAAATCGCCGAAGAATGAGATTGAGATCTCGGTCCGAAAAATTGGAGTCAAAATTTTAAAATTGAAATTTTAGAAAAAGAATGAAAAAAACCCGAACGATTTCCCACTAAAATTGGATGTTTTCTCATAAAACCTAGTGATTTTTCCGAAAAACCAAACCGAACGATTTTCCCGCCTCGATTTCTCGTTCAAACCAAATGATTTTCTGATAAAACTGAATGATTTTTTGAGAAACCTAACGGTTTCCCTTTTTTGGCACACTCTGTTCGATTTAAATTTCTCAAAATCAAAATTTCATTGAATTTTAACGGAAAATCATGGGAAATCACGGGAAATCGAAAATCGGACCCAAGCAGGATTTAAGATGAAAACAGGATTTAAAACCCTGATGATAGGGGCTCTGCTCCGTCGCGAGAACACCCAAATATACTCCTTATATCAATGATTGGGGATTGTATAATATGTGGAAACAATTTATTTGGACATGTCATCATATAATTTTGTAGTATGTTTGCTATTACTAATATTTTAGTTAGAGAGTCCAGAGTTATTTTTACTATGAATTATCCTATTATAGCTGATTTATGTACGGGAAAATATCCTGGAAAGAAATGGTTGCTACTTTGGTCATGCTACTGCCTACTAGATTACTGCTGGTGTACGTAGCATACAAGAAAAGAACAGCACAGAACCCACGGGTCGGGCTCGGGTGTACACCAAAAATAACACCTAAATAACCGCGGCGACAGCGACGAAGACGGCGACGCGACGACTCGCTGACACTTGACGGGCAACCACGCCTCCATTCCCCTGACCCAGTCACCCAGCCGGCACACAGCAGTGCTGCACTGCCCTCCCGGGAAAGCAAGCAAGAACGCGACGATACCACCACCTTTCTGGCGAGCAGAGGCAAGAATCCCACCCCAGGATTCCCGGAAATCCCCAGCCCGGCCAGCTCCGATGGCCGCCGCCGTCGCAGCTTCCTCTCTGGCTAGGCGCGCCGTCTCCTGGCGCCGCTTGCTCTTCTCCCGCGCCTTCGCCGCCGCCGGCACCGAGCCGGCCAAGCGGGTGCTCGTGCCGGTCGCTGCCGGCACGGAGCCGGTCGAGGCGGCCACCACCGCCGACGTCCTCAACCGCGCCGGCGCGCGGGTCACGGTCGCCACTGCCGACCCCGGGGGCGGTGACGGCCTCGTCGTGGAGGCCGCCTACGGGGTCAAGCTCGTCGCCGACGGCCGCGTCGCTGACCTGGAAGGCGAGGCCTTCGACCTCATCGCCCTACCGGTGCGTCCGCCTCCTACCCACTCCCACCTAGTCTGCTCATGCTCCCAAATTAGCCCTCTTTCCTGAATTACCAATCGCCAGGCTTGCCTTACTGTACCATTGCTTTGCACTCTGTATCTTGGACATGTTGATGCATACAACTAGGGGTTGTTGTGTGGCGTTATCATGGTTAATTTGGTGTAGGGGGGAATGCCGGGATCAGTTAATCTTAGAGATTGCAAGGTACTAGAGAAGATGGTCAAGAAGCAGGCGGAGGAGGGGGGCCTGTACAGTGCCATCTGCGCTGCACCAGCAGTGACGCTGGCCCATTGGGGCATGCTCAAAGGTTTAAAGGTGAATATTTGATCAACATTTAGGATCACCGTATTGCTATGAGAGTGGTTTTGTTTGAAGGATGTATCATGACGAAAAATTGGCGCGCTTCCTTATTTCAGGCGACCTGCTACCCTTCGTTCATGGAGAAGTTCACTGCTGAGGTGATCCCTGTGAGCTCAAGGGTGGTGGTTGATAGAAATGTGGTGACCAGCCAGGGTCCAGGAACAGCAATTGAGTTTGCTCTTTCTTTGGTGGAACAACTATATGACAAAGAGAAGAGGGAGGAGGTTGCTGGACCTTTGGTAAGCTGTAAACCATAGCACCCCTATATATGTTTCTCTCTGCTATGATAACTGAGGTTTTGTTGTTAACAGTTTAATATGATATATCTGAATAGATGATTCTATGATTAAAAGAATTTTGTTAACAAGGGTGACAACGGGAAATTTGTTAATTTACACCTCTGGTAATTTGATATCAATTAGTTGCTGAATGAGTTTTGATTTTAACCTAAGTTAAAAGCAGTGCACATTGGAATTATGTTTAGGTCAGCAGGGTTGACATGATCTAGATGTTAGAGATATAATTAGATTCGTGTCTATCTAGGAGTTCATGTCCTTGTAGGGATAGAGTTCCTTACATGGTCTCTCTGTACCCTATATATATAGGCCCTTGGTCTACAGATCAATATACAAGTCATATTCATAACATGGTATCAGAGCCTAGGTGTCTGAAACCCTAGCCACCGCCGACGTCTTCCACTGCCGTATGTGTCTCGGGGGGCGGCCATCTATATCTTGGGGGACGGCCATCAGTGTCGGCGTCAACAACAACAACACCGCTGCAACTCATCGCCCACTGCCACATGAGTCTTTGCCGCTGCCCCGTGCAGGTCCTCATCGTCGATCTACTCTGTCCGGTGTTGCTCTAGCCACTACCTGCTCTCCTCGTGGGCGGCTGCGGCCAACAGATCTGTCTCTTCTCCACGACGCAAATCTGTCAACAACAACAACAATCTCATAAGCTTAACATGGTACCATAAGCTTAACAATCTCAAGAAGAAATCCATTTCTTTAGTTTTTTTCACCATGTCCACCAAGTCCTCTGCTTCCTTTGTCTCTAAGTTCGACTATGCCATGCGAGTCCACAACAGCCAATCAGTTTTCTTCTTGCTTGTCTGCAGTGTATGCTCTTTTCCTTGAGCTTCCGCTGCCATGCTTCGTGGCTTGATTTGACACACTTCAATATATTGTCGTCTTTCTTTTGGCATATTATCACAGTAGGCCTACACGCTACGACGACTATAACGATATTTGCAAGACCTAGACTTTGGTTTTTTTTTTTAAGTGTATTTTTGTTCAAATGCAATGCTATTGCATATGTCTTGCATTTGAGGAGGATACTTTTCTTTTTAGTCTATTCTCTTTCAAATGCAATGCTACTGCATACGCATTGCATTTGAGAGGGGGTGTTTGGGCATCTCTAGCAGTTGCCCCAAATTGGGGTGCCCCAACACTATAGCAGGTGAATTTGGGACACACTGTTAGGAGGGTGAATAGTGATGGGACAGTGAATAGTGAATATAGAGAGTGAGAATAGTGATAGGGTTGTTATTAAGAGGTAAATAGTGATAGGGCAATGAATAGTGTTGGGACGGTGCCGCAACACTGTAGATGAATAGGGATGGGGCAGAGGCAAATGGAGCAACTGCTGGAGATGGCGTTAGAAATATAATTAGATTCGTGTCTATCTAGGAGCTCGTGTCCTTGTAGGGATAGAGTTCTTACCTTATATGGTCTCTATGTACTCTATATATATAGGTCCTTGGCCTACAAATCAATATATAAGTCATATTCATAACACTAGACACCCTTTTGTATACTCTCCTGAAACCATCTATTGATATCTGTTAATAAGATCCTATATGATTTGTACATGTAGTAGTGTTTTCTACACATTTCATTGGTAGTTATCCAATTGGTTTTTTTAGTCGCTTAATGTCTTAAACTTTCGTTATCTGGTGTTTATACAATTGTTGTCATTAGTATGTGCGCCCTCAACATGGAGCTGAATATACCATCGAAGAGCATAATTCGGTTGAATGGAAATGCAGCAGTACACCTCAGGTATGAGATGAAATTGAACCCACTAGTTTAAAAAATATTCCTTATGGAACTCCTGTGTTTTATATTATTGCTTCTGATATACTCTTGAGCACATGCTTTCTCCATCCTCTTACAATCTTGGTGTGACTACCTTAAAATGAATGTTATTGGTTCCAAACATCTTGTCTATCTTGACACTAAAACATGTCCATAAACCTAATAATCTGGACTAGAATTCCCGGTTTATGCTAGAAGGAAGTGGAATGTTATGCTGTACATGATTCGTTATGAATGGTCACTGATGCATAGCAGCATATTGGCTTTTTTCTGGCAGTCTGTCAGAGCATTTGTTAGGGTAATGTGGGAGAGTAGAGGAACAAACCTGTGCTACAGAGTAGGATTGCAACTAAAACAAGGCCCTCTCATGTCATAGAGTATGTATTCATGTATAGACTATTCAAATATGCCATAGTTGATACTGTAGAATATACATGACATCAGTTTGCAACTAATTAGTTCTTAGGGGGTGTTTAACCAATAGTTGCACTGCACCTTAATATTAGATAATTGATTTCTATTCATAGGAGCAGACTGTTTTTAACGAGGACCATTTCATGTACATTAAGTCAGTA
Organism: Olyra latifolia; assembly: GCA_036346145.1. Taxonomy (NCBI): domain Eukaryota; kingdom Viridiplantae; phylum Streptophyta; class Magnoliopsida; order Poales; family Poaceae; genus Olyra; species Olyra latifolia. Next base: position 16,189,762 of record CM070530.1, read on the forward strand.
AAAAGGATATAAAACAACCATAGATTTTGACATGATGCTAATACTTTCGTTTATGGAGTTCAATCTGAGTTTGACTTAACATCTATGTGCTGTTATGTTTGCTTTTATTTCCTTGCAGGTTCTTGTACCAATTGCTAATGGCTCCGAGGAAATGGAAGCTCTTAATTTAATAGATGTCTTGCGTAGAGCAGGAGCGAATGTGACTGTTGCATCAGTCGAGGATAAGTTGCAAATTGTGACCCGTCACCACAAGTTTAATCTAATAGCTGATATGATGTTGGATGAAGCTGCTAAAATGGAATTTGATCTGATTGTTATGCCGGTACATAGCTGCTGACCTAATTTTTTCAACTCTTGAGAATACTTCACTGACACTGGTGTCTATTGTATACAGGGTGGTCTGCCAGGTGCTCAAAAGTTTGCTAGTACAGAGAAACTTGTTAATTTACTAAAGAAACAGGTTGAATCTAATAAACCCTATGGTGCAATATGTGCTTCCCCAGCTCATGTCCTTGAGCCCCATGGTTTACTGAAGGTACTCTCTTGTATACCATGATTACAATATTTATATGTGCATTAATCCTGTAATATTCTCAGTACTCAGTACCATGCATATAAATGATTACGGTCCCATGGCATCTTATTTCATAGAGGTAGCAGTAAACAAGCAATTGCACACTGCACACAGAGAGCAACAGATTACCTTTTAATCTGTATTAACTTGGAAGTGCTTTCGCCATTTTAGGGGAAGAAGGCAACGACATTTCCACCCATGGCACACCTGCTCACAGATCAGAGTGCATGCGAGAGTAGGGTTGTGGTCGATGGTAACCTTATCACTAGTAAAGCCCCAGGGACCGCGACAGAGTTTGCTCTAGCCATTGTTGAGAAGCTCTTTGGTCGACAAAAAGCAGCCAGTATAGCGAAGGAGTTGGTTTTTATGTGAAACAACAAATTGAGATGGTGTTGTGTGCAGTACAATCATGTGGTTAACATGGCAGGCACCTGCTAGTGATGCTTCCGTGTATATATGCCTGCGCTGGTAGGAACTGCTTGTGCACTAGATCGAACTAGAGATGCATACTGTAAACTTCTGCATACGATACGCAAATGGAGTCTGAAGAACTGCAAAAACTAAGAATCAGCTGTTGAGAAGCTGTTTGATCGAGATAAATAACTTTACTGCCATTGATGTGGTCATGTCATACTAACCTGTAAGTAAATACTGATGTTTGCTGTGCATTTTACTCTTCTGTTCTTACAAACACCTTTGTGCTCGCTGCTCGCTGCTCGCTAGCATAGTTTAACTTTTTTTTTTGGGTGTTGTTCTGTGCGTGCATGTTTCTTTTGTTTTTGGTGTGCACATGCTTGAGGTGAGGGTCTGCATCGGATTCAGATACAAAATAGTAACAATATATATCTTTAAGCCATGAGGTATATAAATCTCTCAAGCATTCTGTGTACCCTAGGCTGTTGCATTTGCGAGTTATAATGTCATATATGTTCTGTTTTGGGTTATCTTCACTGCACAAGTGCGGAATCTCGTCGCTGCCATCGGTACGTGCTATCACATTTGGCTGTCGCATCGCAGTGTTTAGTTCCATTGAATAACACCGTGCTTTCCTTCCATAATGACTAAACTACCCATCCTCCTCGTGAGGCTGACGGCTAGGCCTCATGGGCCGATGAGATAGAGGATTTTCGAGATGGAGGGGGACTACACCCTCCTTGTGAGGCTGGCGGCTAAGTCCTAGGGCCCAGTGAAGCTGACAACTGGCCCCACAAGCCAGCTAAATAGAGGAGAGAGGAGGGACACGAGAAGAGCAGACGAGAGCAAATGGCAGTGCCTCGGCTTGTCAGAGCTCCAGTGAATGGCAGCACAGGGCGGTGTAGCTAGGGGAGGGACAGGACTGTGTTACTTGCCCCCGAGGTCTTTGCCCAGGTCGTGACTCGTGACTCGTGACAGCGTGGGGTAGCTGCAATGGTGACTACCATAGTAGCGGGCAGCGGCACTGCGGCACTACGACGGCGAAGAAGCTCGGCAGATCAATGAGGAAGATAGAAGGAATCATGAAGCCAGCAGCATCTTTAACGGTGGAATCAATTATTAGCTATGAAAAGTATTCATATCATCTATAAATAGCAAAAAGACATTGAAAGATAATATTTTCAATGGATTAGCTATAGTAAAGTCTCTATATTTATTATAGGCCAACATGTAATAGTAAGCATGTGCCTTGAAATCAGTTATAGACCGACTCTTGTTGAAGAGTTAGTCTATATCTTTTTCCATGCATTCTCTCCTGTACATAAGCAAAAAAACTGATTTGGCACTCGTATAGCTAGCTAAAGTGGCACCATTGGAGATGCTCAAATGGAAGGAGGGAGAAGCACTAGCGAGTAGCTCTAGGGCGGCGGCGTGCAAATCTTCCCTTACCCCCCACCATACCCTACCCCACTCCACTCGGGCCAAGTGTTGCATGTGCCTTGGTGTTGCCGCCAACTACGCCATGATCAAGCTCCGTCCAAGTTCATCCGGTCGGTATCTTCACCATACCAAAGACTAGCGAGCCACCCAAGTGATACCAAACTCTGCTCTGTGACGCTCCAATAATGTCAACTATCTCTCTCTATTTGCTTTGGATAGGAAGAAGCGTAGAGAGATCGGGGAAGGAGAGGAAGAAGTAGAGACTATGCGCGGGGAAAGAAGAGGAAGGGAGGAGAAGAAATAGGGTTGGCATGCAGGTCCTAGCTATCAATGAAAGAAAAAGAAAAGAAGAAGCTAGTCTTTTCTGGCTTCGACGTAATAAGAATAGTCAACAGTGATATATCGATCAGGTTAGAAATGTGATGACACAAAGGGATGAGAAGCTTCTTCAGTGGCATAGAAAAGTTAGGAACCTTTTATAGTGGTATACAAAAATATTCTCTTTTATTTTCTCCTTGAACCGTCATCTCTAGATTTGGGATCTGTTGCATCTTTCATACTGGTTGACAAAAGTTTATGTACATGGTATAGTACACCGGTAGTATTAGCCTACATGTGACAATAGAATTTAACCATTGTGTTTAAGAGTATACATGATGTTTTATCTGTCTACACAAACGTGCAAATCTTATGACTCGCTCTATCGTAATCTTGATGGTGAAATTTAGATTTTCTCGTAGCAAAGCACGGACACTCGGCTAATAAGTCATAAACATTAGAACGCAATTGTGGGGTGGGATGAGGATGAGTTAAACAAACTAAGAGATCGAAAAAACTTCTCGCGCCATGCGATCCACGAATAGCTATTACAATTGTGTTCCTACAGAATTTCTACTACTCCATACTAATCAGCGCATTACAATTATAAGTACAATTAAATCCTAAGAAATATGAGCCATATTAAATCAAAAGAACAAACGGTCTATATTAAGTTTAATCCACTGTAAAACAACACCGCCGATATAGATCGGTCAAGTTTTATAATAAGAAAAGCAAAAATAACTAATGGCGAATTTTATTTCCTAGGCAGAGGAGCCAAGCAATAGATATAGGGGGACAGAGTCATAATATATATTCCCTCCATCCAAATTTTATAAGACGTATTATATCTTTCACATATATGAAGGAAGCATTAAAAATGATTATACTAGCCTCACTTATTATCTCTAATTAAGCATTGTACTCACTGCATGCATGTAGGGGATACAAATAAATCTATATATTTAATAGGGGAAGGAACATAGCACTTATTTTGCACTGGAATATGAAACATGCTCTATATTGTTGGACAAGTTCATTTTAAAAATAAGCCTTATAGTGATGTGTTTTTTTTAAAAAAAAAACACAAGCACATGAAATATGTTGTTCATATAATATTTAGGACCTCTTTGATTCAAAGGATTATAAAAAGGCAATAATAGGAAAAAGAACATTGAAATGCCATGACATGTTGACTCTCGTAGGAAACAAAACCATATAAGCCTTTATAATTTAAAGAAATTTCAAAGGAAAAATAGAGGAATCCAATCAAAAGGAGAAAGTTCAACTGATTGATTAGTTAGATAGTCTCAAAGAAACTTCATGGAATAGAAAATATTTTCCTTCATATTCTGATTTTTTTTTAAAGGAATACATTTGAAGCAATCCTAAAAAACACATTTATAGCCTCAACGAAGCTTAAGAGCTTTAATAAATGGATATAAGAGTTTTGAGAAACTAATTCAAAAATTAAAGCATTTAATTCGACTTTAGATGGTTCAATAGAGAAGAGAGCGCGTTTGGAGTCAATTCAATGTATCTAGATTAATCAATTCAGAACTGACCATCGTTTACTGTCTTTTAAAAGTATATGAGTTTTACGAGTGTCAGAAGTTAGTTCAATACATTGGACTAAAATATATCTTGCTTTAAATATAGTTACACGACACAATATTAAACTTACCTTAAATCATTCAGGTGCAGTCTCAAAGTCTATATGTAAGAGAGAGAGAGTTCTTACCAGCAGTCTCTAACTACTGTGGGCTATATAACACTGCCCGTAGAGACAACATCAAAGTATAAAAGTCGTTGTTGACATCACTTGTCATTTGAAAATAGACAATGATTTTTATTTTTTTGATCATAGTGATGGGTCAATCTTAGAGCTTGATGCCACCACGAGACATTATTTTAAGTCTAAGGGCGTGTTTGGATTGCGGCCGCCGCTCGCCGTACCGTCTGTTGGCGCGCCAACGCGATTTGTCACGTGTTTGGTTCACGCCCAACGGATGGCAGGGCGAGGGCGCAGGTGCGGACGCGTTCACTTTTTACGTTGTGCGCGAGGGCAAGGCGAGGGCGCCCGAATCGGGCGCCTTTCGACGGCGGGCCTTCATGCCAATGCATTGGCAAGGTATTCGGCGGCCGCAATCCAAACACGCCCTAAGACACTACAGGAATTGCCAATAGACCCGACGGCTAAAGCCGTTGAGATAAGTCCACAAAACCGTCGAGACAACTTGTTCTCAACGGCCAGCCATCGAGAGCTAGCCGTCGGGATGAGTCCATCGAGATAGGTCAACCTCTCTCGAACGTTGGACCGTCGATAGCAGATATCTCGACGGCTAACTCCCAACGGTCGAGAATGGTTGGGGCAACGCCGTTTGCGGTCGTTGGTCACCCTCTCTCGACGGTTTAGACAAAGCCGTCGAGAGAGGGTCCACTCCATGGGCAGCTCGGAGGGCCGCTACTCTCGATGGCTTTATTGAGGCCGTAGTAAGGCCATCGAGAGAAGCTCACCAGGGGCCGCTGGGAGGCGCCCTACTCTCGAAGGTTTTCCTCAAGCCGTCGAGAGTTTATGTTTTTTAAAAAGAAAATTAAAAATGTGAAAAAACAGAAATTTGCAGCTACCGCTGCCCCAACGGTGGTAGCTGTAACTTGCAAACCCCAAACTGCCCACAGATACAAATATTTTCCCGACATGCACACGACATCACAAATTCCACAAGTACCAACAATAAGACACATAGAGGCATCAATTTTGCAACACCATAGACGTCGATATGGTCACACAAGCATAGTTTATGCACAGGCGAGAATAGTAACATAGGTCCATAAGCAAGTCTAATCATCAACACATTATGTACAAACGACAAAAAAGGCCCATTTGTCACCTCGCATCTAAGGTAAAGGAGGCGGCGGACAGTCGAAGAATTGTCAAGTAAGCTCCAAGGCCATCTGCTCGTCGTCCCTTGTCTCGGACGTGTCGCCCCTGCCATCATCCCTCTGTGCAGGTGCTGGAGTTGCGGAGCCGGAACCCTAAAATTCGACATATGGTCAGTAATTTGAAATCTTCGATTGAATAGTACGTTTGTGGCAGTATTTGAACGTACCGTCTCTGAACCACCAAGAGGAGCCTGCGGAGGCACATAAGGATAGCGAGGCGCCATCCCATAGTAGCCCGGAAGGGATGGTTGCACCCCATAGGCACCAGGGTAGGCAGGACCCCGAAGACGCCAGGCTAGGCAGGTGGGGACCCGTTCCGCCAAACCCACTCGGACCGGCCTGTACATTTGACACACACTATGTAAACAAAAATGATAAAGGAAACTAAAGTTTTGAGCCCTGGATTGAACAGCTTACCCCAGAGAGTCGTGAGAGGCGCTCCAAGGCGGCGATTCTCGCCTCGAACTCCTGGCGCTGCATGTCCAGCTGCCTACTAAACTCCTCCTGCTGTCTCTGGCGCTCCTCCACCGCTGTCTTCATGCTAGCCTCCAAGGCCTGCATCAGTTAGGACCTCTCCTCGTCCCTCTGTCGGGTCAGTCGTTCCTCGAACTGTCGGCAGCCCTTCGCTTGCGACTGGCTGGCCCCGACCTTTGGCATGTAATCCTCGAACCTTGAACATAGCGTTGTGGTTAGTAAGGAAAAAAGAGTTGACGTGACATATGAAAGCTACAAAGAGCTCTCACCTCAGGTGGTCCCCGCCGATGGCAAGCCTACCGTGAGCCTTGCCTCCCATGCTCTGGTGGATCAGCAAGGCGTCCAAGGGCGACTCTTCAGGGTTGCTGTCAACCCCGTGCTTCTCAGCGTAGGCCTCGCGGTAGCGATCCTGCGTTTGATCGAAGGTAATAATGAAAATTTCGGGGAAAGCCGTAGTAATAAAATATTAGATGATAATTACCATTTTGGCCTGAGCGATGGGGTCCATGGCCGGCTGGGAGCCATTCTTGGTTTTCGAAGTGTGGCTGGCCTTCCACACATGTAGGAAGTGGGGAATCATCTCGGTCGCCTGAGCCTGCATTAAAATGACAATAGTGCTAAAGTACCATCTTTTTGCGCAGCTGTGGTATCGACCACTGGAACTTGTAGTCCTTGGACGTCCGGTTCTTTTTGGTCGTCTCGGACTTCTCCCTGAGCTCTTGACTGGCCCAGTGGTGCGTGAGTGCCTCCTAGGCGTCGGGCAGTTGGTGGCCCACACCGGAGGCACCGAGATGTACTGCGCAGCTGTCAGGTACTTTTGGTGGGCGAGGGTGCTACCGATCCTCTTGTTGTGCTCTCTCCTACAAGATGACGAGAGTTAGTGGTACTCAATGATCTTAACGTATTTCTCAACTGAATTATGCAAAGAACTATCACCTGTAGTAGTCCTCAATCACAGCGACCCTTGCCCCGGACATCAAGTCCTGGATCTTCTACTTCGTGTTCCTGTTAAGCACTGGCTCGAACTGCTCTTCTATAAGACCGTCACGTGGACGGTACCTAAGCTGAATGAGCAAGAACCAAGAAGATTAGTAACAAAATTAAAAACATTATTTAGAATAGGATTATCTATGGCTTACCCAGAACTCCCTGAAACACTCAACAGCGGCGGTGCTATCGCCGTGTGGCGCCACCCTGTAGTCGTTCCAACTGTAGGTTGGGTGCGCGTTGTCCCCCTCGCCCACCATGCCAGGATAATACTGCCTGACGAGTGCCCTGAGCGTACTGTGACATCCTATTATTTTCTAAGTACCAGAAAATATTATTTCGATTTAATATAATTTTCAATTCAATTTATTTAATATATGTTCTTTAATCACCATGCTACGCCCCTAATAATCCCCCTAATCACATCTTCCCCTAATCACTATATCAGTGATTAGCCGACCAGCACTCAACCTTCCTCGCCAAACGAGCAACCCCTGCCAAAAACACCACATCGCATCTATCTTTCCAAACCAAGACCCAAACCGAATCGGTACCAAATCAGATCGCGTGATTGCCAAATCCCATCCATCCTTCCATATTTTGCAAACCAAATCAATTATTTCCATAGCCCACAGCCCAAATCGAGACCAAATCGAATCCAAACACGTCATATTCACCGACATATCCACAGTATAAAAGCCCCCAAACCGTCAACCGTGGCTTCCATCGCCACGAGCCCCCCAAACCCTAGCAACACAGAGCAAGGAGGGAGGAGGAGGAGAGGTTGCCGCCGCCCGTCATTGCCGAGGTGAGCCGTGCGCTCCAAGCCGCTGCTGCCAGCCTGCGCGTTGTCACGTAGCCATCCCGGGCCGCCGCCGCTGTGTCGACCCCGCGCAAAAGCCGCGCGCGGCTTCGTGCCAGCCGCCTCTTGGTCGCCGCAAGACCGCCGCCACCACGTCGCGTGCCGCCAGCTGCGCCCAGACCGCCGTCGCGCCACCCGCCGCCCTCGGCCATCGAGATTGCCGCTAGGCACGCCGAACAGCGCCGCCGCCGATCACCCACCGCCGTCACCGGCTGCCACCACCGGAGAACCCGCCGCCGCCTATCTCTCTCCTATCTTCCCCCTCTCTTTCTCTCTGTGCACGTGGAAACAGAGCACGCCTCCCATTTAATCCTCTCGTTCTGACCAGTCAACCATTCACGGTACTGTTTATATGAACAGTAATCCTTCATCTTTTTGTATCTCCGAAACCGTAGCTCTGATTCACACCAAACCAATTTTGTTGATCATCTTTTAGCCTAATCTACCTACTATATTTATTTCATAATTTTCTGAATTTTATTTGCTGCTGTTGATTCGTCTGTGTCTCGTTTTGCGTGTAGACGTCGCAGAGGAGTCCGGAGGAGAGCTAGCTGCCGGTTGTTAGGGAACGTGCTACTCGGATCAAGGTGCAAGGTAGATTCATATCGATCCCACCTATTTTCTCTCATATTTACTATTCATAGGGTTTTACCTGGGCATGCTAATTTTATTTTTATTTTGTATATTTAATTTTAGTTATTGCCAATGATGTGTTAATCATCTATTAGCACGTGTTACCGTTCTATTGACGTCTAGCATAATTTATATCATATTATAGCTATCCTTGAATTTACTCACGCTAGATGCTTAGTTGCTTCGATGGGAAATCTATGATGATCATTATGATGGAAAATCATTTAAAATCTTGGTAGAGGAAATCTACCCTTTATCTGGTGATTTTGGTTAAACTTTAATTCAACTAAAATCAACGTGGCGTGAGTAGATTCGAGGTGATGGTTTGATTAGTGGATGTTGGTTTTGTGGTAAGCCATCTCGGTCGACATAAGGACCGAACATAGTAGATGATCTAGCCAAGCACAACAGTACAATCATGGGTGTTAATAATGGTAATACCTTATTTGTTACCTCAGAAAATCTAGGGTTAGTTTGTCATGGCGGTGTGAGCGTGGCTCGAGACCACCGTATACTTACCTGGCACAAGAGGGGAACCTCTGACTTAGTGGGAGACGGCTTGGGGCAAATCCTTAGTGAGACATTCTTGACCCTAGATGGAACAGAGATAGCAGCTTCGTCTCACTCTCGGGTGAGTCCCATGGGTAAAGTGTGCACACTCTGCAGAGTTAAAACTATCATGATAGCTATGTTTACGGTTAAGAGCGGGCTTAGACGGCTCTACATGTTATCTCATCTTTTTAATAATTAACCTGTTGTAGAGGTAGAGAGGGATTGCCTGACAGCTAGTGCCAGGCAGCGATTGCCATGCAATGCATTACAGGGAGTGTATTGCAAGGAATTTTCGTGTAGAGTTGGCAGCGAGTGTCATCTCGGTTTGTGCTGAGACAGCATAAGAATACATTTAATATTGAGAAAATTTGTGTAAAGAAATGAATTTAAAATTATTTTTGAACTATTGCTTATGAACTAATAGGATTGTTAAAAATTGCCCTTTATGCAAAATAACCATCTCTAATCCTTTGTTAGCTTTGCATTCATTATCTAAGGATATACATGATTGCTGGATATGGTTTATCCATACTCATTAGTTGTTCTTCAAATCTGTGCACAGGTGACGAGTCTGCTGAGTACGTGGATTACGAGGCAGGGTACGACGATGGAGCTTCTAGCTACTAGTGTATCCCCAGTCAGATGCCTGTGGCGTATGGATGGATTTACCGAGCCGTCATTTAATTTCTATCTTCCGCTTGCTACTATTTATATTAAGACAATTATTGTAATATTTGGCGTTTGTGGCTAAGGTACTCTATTTTGTAATCGTTAAACAACAAGGTGTGATTCCAATATGCTCTAACTGTGCGTACTAGTTATGATCCATTGGGACTAGTACCTTAAGGCACAGAGGGGCCGGTTTTGCTAAGCCGGGTCCCGACACGTACTCCCTGGCTGGGTCTTATGCCTAGGATCGACGGTCGACACGTTGTTGCACATAGTGTATAAAGTTAATCAGTTGCAACATTAGTTGGAAAAGACTAGGAAAAAGCTTCGAGTTATTATGTACATGTATCCGTCGATCTCAATCAGGATCCGATGGCTTGGATCAGCAGCAGCCCTGGGCACCTTGTTGTGACCCCTCTTCCTCGTAGGAGCCTGTGTCTCGGGGACCTGGCTAGACCCTGGGGTGTCCGCCTGGCTTGCTCTTGACTCCTGGGTCAAGGCTAGCTCTGACGAGCACGGCATGTCGCCCCTAACCGTAAGCAGTCGTCCTCCCGCCATAGGCGAAGTGCTCTCGCCGAGGCAAAGTTCTCCTCGACGCCGAGAGTCTCGTCCTCCTCCTGCCTCATAGAGCGCGTGAAAAGTCGATGGTGTGGCATCCTGCAATTCCAATATAGAAGGGTTAGTAAAAGTCTTGATAAAATAAACAGGATAAATAGAATTAAACGTGGAAAATAACTATTGAGTCAAATAAGTTGTACCATCTAATCAAAAGTAATTGTCGTCGACATCTAAAGGATCATCACGATCTTCTTCCACGTTAGGTTCTTTTTCATCAACACCATCTTCTTCGATGGCATTAGGTTCTTGTTGATCACCACGATCTTCATCCACATCATCGTCGACAGTGGCAATCAGGTTGTCTAGGTCCAGCCCAATATCGATTACAAAATTGTCGTTCAACTGCTGCTCTTGGACCGGACTGTCGTAGTCATCGGCTGTTGGAATTGGCAATCTTCCAGGCCGTCGAACTTTGTACACAACCCACTAGGACTTCAAATCTTTCTCTCCGCATTTAACACTACCATCTATGACCTTAGTGCATGGATTAGGTAGATAGTAAACTTGCTCAGCTTGGTTAGCGAGGATGAAAGGATCGTAGCCTTCGAACCTCGTGGTAGGTTTGACCTCTACTAAGCCAAGGTCTGGCTGTCGTCTCACTCCGTGTGTAGGGTCAAACCAGTCACAACGAAAGAGAACAACGGAAAGTTCTTTATTTCCCTCGAACACTAGTTCAATTATATCCTAAATTATGCTGTAGTACTCGACTCCATCAGTCCTGTAGCTTAGGACACAACTGTTCACCATTCTCAAGTTCGGTTTTGCCAGCTCGTGATGCGCCGATCGGAAACGAAACCCATTGATGTCATAACACCCATGCACTTTTACATTTGGTTTGCATCCGCGTGACATGATACGAACATCATTGTGGACGCTGGCATGTGCGTTGCACTGTGTAATACACAGGAAAAAGGGGTTAGAATTGGAATGGTAGTTGATAAGGTGAGATGGTTAGAAGGAACCGACATGTTTCCAAAACCAAGCTAGGAAGTTTGGACAACTGCCGCCAGCACCTTCTTTCATGAGCAGATCTGTCTGCCCTGGATTAGAGGGGTTTTGTCCAGTCCATTCAGCTCGGACAAATTGCCTAAAATTCTAACAAATGATTAAAATCATAGTGTATTAATTGATAACGACAAAGAATTGTGTCTAACTTACTTTTGCATGTCTTCCATCTCTTCCATATTGTCAAACACGTACAAGAGGGCAACCAACCTTTCATTCGGCAATAACTCGCGCCTTCTACTTTTGCCCACTAGATTACCTTGGAACTGGAATATTTTCAAGTCAGATTAAACTCTATTTTGCACCGTGTTGTACCTCAAGACGTGAATGTTCACATTGTTCTCTCGTGCCATATATTTGTTTGCGAAATTAGTGATCTCTTGAATGTAGTAAGCCTCAGCTATTGAACCTTCAACGGGCGCCTTATTCTTTACATTGGCTCGGACACCTTTCAACCGACGTTCTATAGCATACATCTACATGTATTGTACAGGGCCTCCCAGTTTTGCTTCAAAAGGTAAATGCACCAAGAGATGTTGCATTGGGTTGAAAAATCCAAGGACGTAAATTTTCTCTAACTTGCATACGAGCACTGCTATATCATCCTCAAGCTTTGTCATTTCGTTCGTTCTAATCTTTTTAGCACACAGCTTTCTATAGAAAAAACTCAACTCACAAGTGTACTCCACACCTCCTCGGGTACGTAACCCCGAAACACGACAAGCATAAGGTCTCGTACGAAGATATGGCAGTCGTAGCTTTTCATGCCATGTATTTTTCTTTGTGCAACATTCACACCACTCCCGAGGTTTGACCCGTAGCCATCAGGGAATTTTACTTTCTGCCGAAACCAAACAAGAACATCTTTCCTCTGTGCTATAGTGAGACAATATGGAGCTTTCGGCTTCTTCTTCCACCTTCTATCATGTTCATCGATGGTCGATCGCATATTACTGCACAATCCAGACATGCTTTAATGTTGTCTTTGCTCTTGTCGGCTATGTCAAAATTTGTCCCAAAGATTGCCTCGGCCACATTCTTCTCTTGGTGCATTACGTCAATGTTATGCGGCAAAAGCAAATCTTCTGCGTAAGGTAGGGAATAAATACTGCACCCATGTTTCCAATGGTGCGAACTCCCGAAACCCTCGTACCCGCCATTCTTTCCTTGTACTAAGGTAGCATGCCATGCATTTATGTCACCTATAGACAAACGTCTGTGCTTCTGACCTTTAACAATTGTGTTTTTGCGGAATGCATTCCTCTGTGTCGATGCCCTGGTTTCAGAAAGTACTGATGACAGTCGAAGAAGCTGGTGTTTCCACCATTTTTTAGCTGGAATGCCTGTGTCATCTAGGCAAATGGGACACGCGAGTCGGCCGTGCGTGCTCCAACCGAAAAACATTCCATATGCTGGAAAATCATGAATTGACTATAAGTAGGCGGCTCTCAGGCGGAAATTGCTGTTTGTTTTTCTATCATGTGTCAAAAACCCTTTGTCCCACAAATCTTTTAGCTCTTCTACTAACGGTCTCATGAATAGGTCCAGCTGTTTTCTAGGATTTTTTGGACCAGGCACTATGAGGGAAAGGAACATGAACTCTTCTTTCATAAGAAGTGACAGAGAAAGATTCAGTGGAATAGTAAACATAGGCCAACAGGAGTACGACTGAGCGTTCATATTGAAAGGTGTAAACCCGTTAATCACTAAAGCTAGGCGGACATTTCTTGGATCTACTGCAAACACTGGATGCTGTCGGTCAAAGTGTTTACATGCTTCACCATCAGATGGGTGGAGCATAACATCGACATTGGTTCGCCGACCTTCCTTGTGCCATCTCATCTTGTTGAACTGTCTCCTCCGTCGTGAATAACCTCTATAGGTGCTTCGCCAGCGGGAAGTATCGTAACACTTTTCTCGCCACATTTGATTGTTACTTGTTACCAGTACCATCAATCGTCTCCACATATTTAGACTCTCCACAATGATCGCACCACCTTTTTACAGAGCCTTCCTTATAATACAACATGCAATTATTTGGACATTAGTCTACCTTCTCATATGGCATTCCTAGACCCGCAATTAGTTTTCTGCAGTCGTACCAGCTTCGTGGCATCTTGTGTCCTTCAGGGAGGGCATCGCACCATAGTCCTAGCAACTCATCGAAACAATTGACAGAAAATTTGTACTTGCACTTCAATGCCATCATACATGCAACCTGAGAGAGTTGTTTGACGGATGTGCTATCATGCAATGGCTGCTTGGCGGACTCTAAGAGGTTCATGAATTCCGACATAGATGATGGTGAATCATCTTCTTCAAAATGATGACCATAATCTTCCATCATATCATGCATCCGGTCAATTTCATCATAACCCTCAGCCGGATCGAGAGGTGCTACACGGGCGCTCTCGCTGTGATACACCCATCGGTAGTACGCGGTTTTGAACCCATGCTTGCACAGGTGCATCTCCATCTCATCACGCGCTCTCTTCCAACAGTTACCGCACACAATGCAAGGACATGTAACCAAGGCAGTGTCATGGTTTTCCGCCGCCTCAAATGTGCGATTCATGAAGTCGGTGGTCCTCTCGTACCATTCATCTGAGTGTTGTCCACTGTTCTGCCAGCCGTCAAACATCCACCTCCTTTCTTCTTCCATTTTGTGTCCACCGTTGAGCTAAAATCTCATGCACATGAAGGGTTCTGGTAAAGGCTTAGAAAGGCTTCTAAACCCACCCACGAATGACCGTTCGAGTACTACCGTTGTGGCCCCTGTGGATCCGAGACAAAACTTCGACAACATAACCCTAAGGATCTCTGAGTGCAACAATGGCTATGGTGCTATTTTCAGCACTCAAGCACTTATATTATGCACCAAAGAACCGTAAGGTCATGCCGCCAAAATTCTGTCCCGAAACCACCAAGTACCACAATGATTCGTACTCAAACGGTCGTTCGCAGACTGTCCACTGGGACGCCCGATTGGGGCTGTCCATTGGACAATTCCGGAATGCTTACCACAACTCATAATGGAACCCAATGAATCACCGTCCGAGTTCCTTACGAGTCGTGCCATTCCCGAACGGGTGACGTATGTCTAGGTTATACAGACATGCAATGACAATACTAAATGGAAAAAAAAATTGCATTTGTTAACATAATTTGACAATATCAAACCATTAAAAACTAACCCTACACAAATATTGGTCGTTATCCCTAATTTTCCATTTTCATAATTATTTTAATTTGTTCCACATTAACACTGCAACAATTAATTATCACTAATCTTCCATTTAATATTTTCATATTTTTCACATATTATGAATTTTCAATGATTTTAAAATGCTTCCAATTTCATAATTACATTTTCACTAATTTATGGACATACCACCACTAATTTACTAACAGTTAGTATTCTTCTAATCTTTCCTATTTATCCTCTCACCTTTGTCCTTTTTTCAAATTTTTCTAAATTATTTCACTAAGTACCACTTAATGACTAGATTAACCTAAATATGCTAATTAGTCTCAACGGTCAAGACCGTCGAGAGTAGCATTCAAATTTGCTAAAAAAAACACCGCGAAGCTTACTTGTAGATGGCGGGAATGGCGGTGTTGAGGCGAACCCAAGGTGGGTCGGCGGCATTGGCGTGGATAGGGCGCCCGGGAGGCCGAGTCGCGGCGTGGAGGCTGGGAGGAGGTGGCGAAGATGGCGCTTGGGAAGGACCTGACAGGCGGCCACGGAAGGAGGCGGCGCGCGGTGGCGTGGCGAGCACGGGAGGCGCATCGAGGTACGACGGTCGGGGCGAGGCGGTGCGGCGACATGGCGGTGCGGGGGCACGGTAGCATGGGGACGTGGCGGCGCGGTGGCAGCGAGGAAGTGGTGGTGCAGCGGTGGACGTGAGGGCGCGGTGGTGCAACGGCGACGGCGGCTAGAGATGTGGAGCTCGGGACTTAGGCAAATGCCTAAGTCCCGAGCTGTGTGGATCTAAAAATCACGACGCTCTCGGCGGCCTCGCAGAAATCGTCGAGACAGACCCTCACCTATCTCGACGGCCATGATGGAGCTGTCGAGATAGGTCGTCCCTAGGGTTTGCCCTCCTGGGCACCCGCGGTGCACCTCCCTCGATGGCCAGCGTTAATCGTCGATAGAGTGGTAGGTTTCAAAGGCCTTGATACCTCTCTCTCTCGACGGCCTAAGATAAATCGTCGAGAGAGGGGTAGCTCTCAGGGGCCCTGACAACTCCCTCTCTCGATGGCTCTACTAGGAACCGTCGAGACTCATACATATGTCTTGACGGTCTGGCCGTCGACAATATTCTTTCCAGACGGTTGTCAACACACACCCTTAGGATAAAGCAACTTCTCTCGACGGTTTGGACCTAAGCTGTCGAGAGAATTGTCTTTCTCGAGGGTTCCCCCTTGGGGAGCTCCCGGTGGTCAATGCACCTTATTTAATTTTTAAAAAATGTTAATGCAACATATTGCTGGTGCAACCCAACAAATATTCAAACTTACATCACAAACCATGCTCCAAAAAATTTGGAACTCTCTTGGACATTCCAACTTATCGACCCATGTGTAATGCGTCGTTCCTAGTTAATGATCAGGGGTGAACAACCAGTGTACTCTTAACACGACATTGTATCAATCGATTCCATTTTCACTTCTACCTTGGAAAATCAAACTTTATCATGAGGGTAAGATGCCATAGCTCTATAAACCTATGTTCGGCATCATTTCACTTTTTTAAAATTTTAAACAACATTGTTACGGGACAAAATGTCAAATTTCCCTTTTCTAGTATACCATATTGTTGTCGTATAGCTGTGCAACCCTATAGTTATGCTCGCACAAATGTTATACAATCACCCCCAAATGTCCAAAGTAATTTTCTGGATTTTAAAAATCACTTAACCATTTTTTCCCTACTAAATTAATTAAGGACACAATACTAACATTAGTAACAAATAAATTTAACAATACCAAATTAATTTAATAAATTAATTGACCTTTCAAAGCATTGACAAAAAATATTATTATTTGATAATTAGGAGCTAAAACATATTACCACAAAATAAAATTTTTAAAAACTGTTGTGATATGCAAATTAAGTGAAAAAAACAAATCTATATCGATGGCTATGGATAAGCTGTCGAGAGTAAACCATCCCATGTCTGCCAATGCAAGTCTCTCTCGATGGTTTCCATTTGGTCGTCGAGAGAGGCCTGCCTAGGGCTTCCCCAAGGTGGACCTCTCTCGACAGCTACAATTAGCCGTCGAGAAAGGCCTTCGAAGGGCCGCTCCCAATGTGAGACTTTCTCGACGACTTTAAACAAACCGTCGAGGGTAAGCAACGCCGTGCTCACCTGGTAACAGCATTGACGGTATTGGCCTATTCCTCGACGGCCCGAGGGATGGCTGTCGAGAGTTATTTCTTTGTCTCGATGGTACAAACATAGCCGTCAAGAGAATGTGACTAATATTGACTGCTTGAGGTAGGCCATCGAGACAAGATTTGGCCGACGGGACTGTTATCGTTTCCTGTAGTGAGAGGTCAAATATAGATTAGTATAACACCGTAAGGGATAGATGGTGGGGTAGATGGCGCTAAGACGTCCATAATGTAGCCCCTTAGATTACCTTTAAGGAGGTGTATGTTTTCACTTGTTAACCAAAACAGGCGTAACCATCTCTTTGCACCGTAGGAAGTTAGGACAGGCCTTAGAGGCGCTTAGAGAAATTCTATGATTTTCTGGGTTATTCTTTTCAGCTTATGTTCTTATCTTTTCTACTTATCTTCAAATTAAAAAGTTAAATGTTTTGGCTTTTATAATTTTTTCTATCTCTAAATCAGGTTTCAGAGCTCTCAAAAATAAGTCAAATGAAACTTACCCGACTTTTCAACTTATCTTGAGATACTCTTAAAATTCAGTTTATAAGCAAACAAGAAGAGAATCAACTTTAGCTTAGTGGTTATCACTAATCAGGTCGGATGCCCCCTTTCCAATAATTGCCTATAAGACAGTGGCCTCTGTCGGCTGTCGGTCTTTGAGGTGAGTACAGCACGATATTATGCACAAATGTATGCATCTAGTAGTACCAAATACCAATTACCTAAACAATACCAAAATAACAACGCCGATGGCAACGCGAAGTGATCAAAACAGTACCAAAACAGTGCAGTGCCATCCTCCCGGGAAGTGATCATACACTCGAGGTTCCCTCCCGCCTCACGCCACCTTTGACCTCTCTCGCGAGGGAAAAATTAGTATGATGATCAATTCGTAAGCCGATATGATTGTGTCTATGACATATGGAATTGTCTGTATGACTGTATCTATGACAGTGGACACGTGAATTTTAAAGAGCGTCAGTGCCATAAATCTCTCCTCTGGCGAGCAGCGGAAGGATCCCACCCCAGGATATTCCCGGAGATCACCTGCCCAACCAGCTCCGATGGTCGCCGTCGCTTCCTCTCTGGCGAGGCGGACCGTCTCCTGGCGACGCCTGCTCCTCTCCCGCGCCCTCGCCACCGCTTCCTCTCTGGCGAGGCGGGCCGTCTCCTGGCTCCGCCCTCTTTTCTTCCGCGGCTTCGCCGCCGCCGGCAACGAGCCGGCCAAGCGGGTGCTCGTGCCGGTCGCTGCCGGCACGGAGCCGGTCGAGGCGGCCGCCACCGCCGACGTCCTCAACCGCGCCGGCGCGCTGGTCACGATCGCCACCGCCGATAGTGCGGGCGATGATGGCCTCGTCGTGGAGGCCGCCTACGGTGTCAAGCTCGTCGCCGACGGCCGCGTCTCCGACCTGGAAGTTGAGGCCTTCGACCTCATCACCCTACCGGTGTGTCCGCCTCCTCCCACTCCCACCATAGTCTACACATGCTCCCACATTAGCCTATTTCTTGAATTAACAACTGCCAAAGCCAAATCTAACCATTGCTTCGCACTCTGTGTATCTTCAAGATGTTTATGCAACATGCATACGAGTAGGGAGTTGTTGATCATGTCTAAGGGCTGTTCTTTACAAAATATTTACTTATGTCTTCTCCACTTATTTGCTTATCTCTATATTGAAAAGTTATGTGGTTTGGTTTTTGAGTCTTTTTTATTTGAAAGGGATACTGATTCATAAAAAGAGTATTAAGCACCTTTGTACACAGGAACCCCTAATCAACAAAGAATTACAAATAAAGAGCTTGAAGGGGCTAAGTGTGAAACTCGCTAGCCTTTCGCTAGTCTTTTTTATTTAGAAACCGCGTCTCAAAGCTTTGCAAAACAAGTCTATGCATACGAGCAGGGGTTGTTGTGTGCCGTGATCATGGTTGATTTAGTGTAGGGAGGAATGCCAGGATCAGTCAACCTTAGAGATTGCAAGGCGCTGGAGAAGATGGTCAAGAAGCAGGCGGAGGAGTGGGGCCTCTACGGGGCCATCTGCGCTGCGCCAGCAGTGGCGCTGGACTACTGGGGCATGCTCAAAGGATTTAAGGTGCATAACTGATCAACAGCTAGGATCAACTGACTGTTACAACTTAAAAGAGTGTGGTTTTGTTGGAAGGATTTATCATTGTTGTGAGAATCTAATCCGTTATTTCAGGCGACTTGTCACCCATTGTTCATGGAGAAGTTCACTGCTGAGGTGATCCCTGTGAACTTAAGGGTGGTGGTGGATAGAAATGTGGTGACCAGCCAGTGTCCAGGAACAGCAATCGAGTTTGGTCTTGCTTTGGTCGAGCAGATATATGGCAAAGAGAAGATGGAGGAGGTTGCTGGACCTTTGGTACGCCGTACACCATAGCATATGTTTCTCTTTGCTAATTTTAGCTAATATTTTGTCTGCATCCTTGATTGGTGCAGAGGAAGGGAGTTATATCTCCATTATCTAAAAAAACTAATGTTTCGTCATGAACATGACAATTCTGATTTCTAAATAGATGATTCTCTGCTTAAAGAATATTCTTCACAAGGGTGAGAACTGGCAAAATTGTGTTTTGGCTTCACCCTACAAGTTAACAGTAGTGCACATTGGAATTATGTTTAGGTCTACAGGGTTGGCATAGTCCAATGTGCTAACTCGGACACCCTTTTTTCTACTGATCTCCTTAAACCATCTATTGATATCTGTTAATTAGATCCTATATGATCTGTACATGCAGTAGTGTTTTCTGCACATTTCACTAATAGCTGTTCAATTGATTTTTTGAGGTGCGTATTCTATCAATCTTAATGACTTAAACTTTTCATTATCCGGTATTTGTGCAATTGTTGTTGATCATAAGTATGTGCGCCCTCAACCTGGAGCTGAATATACCATCGAAGAGTTTAATTCGATCGAATGGAAATGCAGTAGTACACCTCAGGTATGAGATGAAATTGAATTCTACTTGTTAAAAAACATACATTTAGGTTGCTTTCTGCTTTTCTTCCTTATATTACTGCTTCTAATACACTGCTTTTCTTCCTTAGGGAATTCCTGTCTATTATATTACTGCTTCTAATACACATACACATACAGAGAGCATGTGCTTTCTTTCTCTATCCTCTTACAGTCTTTGTGTGCTACCTTAAAATGAATGTTCATGGTTCCAAACATTTTTTTTTTAATCTTGGCACTAGAACATGTCCTCAAACCTAATGGCCAGGACTATAATATTTTTTAATCTTATTTTTAAGAACTAGAATTAATATGTCTGATCGACGTAAGAAGGAAGTGGGATGTTACTATTGTGCATGATTCGTTATGAGTGATCACTGATGCATGACAGCATATTGGCTTTTTTTGCATATAGTTTGTCAGTGCATTTCTTTGGGTAATGTGGGAGAGGGGAGGAACAAACATATGCGACAGAGTAGGATAGAGACTAAAACAAAGCCGTCCAATGGCATGGAGTATTCAAATATGTCATAGGGCTGCTTCTTTTCAGCTTATCTTATCTACTTATTTGATTTATCTCGTAACTTCGAGAATTTTCCGAGATAGCCTCGAGAGCCGGGTGCCCTTTGTATGACTTATTTTAGACAGCTTTTACACACGCCTACGGGATAAAAAGACGGATTAAAAAATTAATTAAAAAAGTGAGATAAGTCAAATAAGTAACATAAATCTGACTTATTTGACTTATTTACGTGACTTATTTGACTTATCTCACTTTTTTTAATTAATTTTGAATCTTTTTTTTATCTCGTAGACGTGTCTAAAAGCTCTCTATAACAAGCCACACAAAGGGCAGTCGGCTCTCGAGGCTATATCGAAAAATTCTCGAAGTTACGAGTTAAGTTAAATAAGTGGATAAGGTAAGCTGAAAAGAACCAGCCCATAGTTAATGCTTGTTATCTTCAGCTTATCTTCTTATCTTATCTACTTATCTTCAAATCGAAAAGTCAAACGCTTTGGCTTTTGCAATCCATTCTTTTTTTATCTCGAAGGTGCATCCCAAAGTTTTCAAAAACAAGTCAAACGAAATGCAACGGACTTTTCAAGCTACCTCGAGAAGCTCTCGAAGTTTAGCTTATAAGCAAATAAGAAGATAAACAAATAAATAAGCTGAAGAGAACTTACATATCAATATATCATCAATTTTCATCTAGTTGGTTCATATGGTGTGTTTAGCCAATGAGGAATTTTACGGTACTTTAAGAGGTATTGTATGGTACTAGGTACCACAAGGTATCAAGTTAGGGGTAAATTTGGTATTTTAGGTTTTTCTATTTCTTTATCTCTCTTAAAATTGTAACCATCGCCGATCTGCCAGCCGCCGTCGTCGCCTCGCCATCGTGACCATGCTCTCATGTGTGGGCAGCGGTACGAGGGGGCTGGCCTAGCAGTGGCATGGGACCAGGCGATGATGGGACTTAGGCTGCTGAACAGCGGCACCCGACGCGACAGGGGCGACAACGACATAGGGCCAAGTGGCGACACAACACAGATGACCGTGCGATAACGTGGGCCGACGGCAAGGTGGTGGAGTGATGTAGACAGCCATGGCGGCGCAACATAGACGCAGGTGGCGCACGATAGCAACAGGATGGCGGCACGACGTAGACACAAGCGGCGACGGCAACACGAATTAGGTGGGTGAGCAGTGGCACGGGCTGGCCGGTAGCGACTTGGGCGACAATGATAGGACAGTGGCATGATGTGGGCGACGGCGGCGATAGGACCGCCGGAGCCTACCGGTGCTAGAAGTGAGAGGAGAGAGGACAAAGATGGTGGAAGTAAGAAATATTATAATACCCTTTATGTATTTGCACCTATTTGGATGGAGATATGGTACCAAGAGGTACCATCTCTTTTGAACCATTGGATACTAAGAGATACCAAGGACTCTAAAAAGACTCTTAACCAATAGTTGCACACTTGCACTGGGCCTTAATTGTCATGGATGGCATTGAGACAATGTTTAGTCCCAACTCACCCATCCAAAGGAGGAGTTGCCTAGCTTAGAAGAGAGAGGCTTCCCTCTCCCGCTGGACTAGTCTTTTGGAGGAATGGGCCCTTTGCCTGGTTCTGAGAGGATCCTAGCCAGGATGGGCCTCTCCTATTGGGCTACAGTCCAATAGCCTAGAATCGTTACAAATGGTATCAGAATCAGGTTCCTATGATTGGGGGAGTGTCACTGACAGCGTTGAGACAACGTTTACTCGCACCTCATTTAGTCCCACCTCACCCATCTAGGGAGGAGTTGCCTAGCTTAAAAGGGAGAGGCTTCCCACCCTTAACAGATTAGTCTTTTTTAGGGAGGAATGGGCCCTCTGCCCCGGTCATAGGATGATCCTGTTGGGGAACGGGTAGGCTACATTAGCACAAATCAAAAAATTTCTACCACAAACACCTAAGATCACAGGCAAGTAGGGGATCATGGATCGTTACCCTTGACGCACAGAGGCAGCGGAAGCAGAGTCATGCGTGTCGAGGAGGTAGTTGTACACACCGAACACCTCCTCGCTGGTCGTCAAGCATCCCCGGGCAGCGCCGAGCAGCACGTGGTCGTAGCCGAGCATCGCGAGATCACCGTGGTTGTCGTCGTCGGAGGTTCCACCGATCAGCGCGTCCGCGTGCGGCAGCGCCTCTAATGGTATCCACACATCCGGGAAGGAACGCCGTGCGGGGTGTGCTAGCACCTCACCAAGCAGCTAGGGTTTCAGGCGAGCGGGAGGGACGCGACGGCTAGGGCTTGGAGAGAGCTCATCTATCACCATCGCCCCGCCCTAGGCCTCCCCTTTTTTGGATGTGCTACGGGCTCTAGTCAAGGCCCACTAGGACTCCAATTCCTACACGCGCAAACCCTTCTTCTAATAGATCAAATCCACTAGATATGTTCCAATCCGTTAAGTGTGTGACCCGTTAGGTTCATGTGTAAGTCGGCCATGAATCTGGAAAATCCCTTTCCAATCCACAGATCAATAGCGGCACCTAGTAGTACATATTGACCCCCGAATACACAGAATGATCTCATCGGCTGAACCCTGATACACTCAACATACCGATCCTTTTGCCACACGATACTAGTCAAGCTCAAGGCGAGATACGTGCCATCCTTGTGATAGCTCGATCATTCACTCGTCAATGTGATGGATATAAATATCATGATTAACTCTTTAATTATATCAGCACGGCCGTGCGCTTTTCTTATCCATCCACGCCGAGGGGCCTAGAGATATATCTCCCGTTATCGAGGAGGGGCAAATTCCATCTTGATCAATCACATCCCTACGCCATGCTTCGCGGTATACACAGTAGTTATCTTTATAACTACCCTGTTACGGTTAGGGCTGGAACCTAAGCTCGGGCTCGGCTCGGTTGTAGGCTCAGCTCGTGTTCGGCTCGGAAGGAAATGAGCTCGAGCCCGAGCCGAGCTGCTCTTCTAGCTCGGTCACGAATTTAAGCCCAAGCCGAGCCACAGGGAGCTCGTTCGGGCTCGTTCGTGGCTCATTTCCAGCCTAGATTGCCATACCCATATCCCCCTGGGCCCCGGCTGGCCGGCCACGAGCCCACGCAGCCCACGTGACCACGACTCAAGCCCCAAAATTCCGCTCTCCCACGGTCCTGCCCACCCTGCCCCCACCAAATCCCTAACCCTAATCCCCATTCCCTCGGTCGCCTCGTCCTCTTCAGCTTCGCGTCCTCACCGTCGCCGCCTCACCTCCGGCATCTTGCCCGCCTCACTCCGGTGCCTCTCCGATCCAGGCCGCCTCGCCTCTCTATCTCTGCCGCCTCTCCAGCCTGGGCCGGACAGCCGAGCTTGAGCTGCTCTGCCGTCTTTCCAACCTTCGTTCAGCGACGACGCCTCGTCTCCACCGCCTCTCCAACCTCCGGCGACGGCGCCTCACCTTGCCCCGCCGCCTCGCCTCCCCTCCAACTCCGGCCCTGCCTCTCCAACCCCGGCGCCGCCTCACCTCCATCCCCGCCTCAACTCTGCCCCCGCCTCTCCATCCCCTCCGTCTCCGTCTCCGTCGCCTCGCCCCCGCCTCGCCTCTCTAGCTCTGCCGCCTTTCCAGCCTCGCCGGACAGCAGAGCCCTAGCTGCTCTGTCGTCTCTCCAGCCTTCGGCGACGACACCTCGCCTCCACCACCTCTCTAACCTCCGGCAACGGCGCTTGGCCTTGCCTCTGCCGCCTCGCCTCGTCTCCAACTCCGGCCCTGCCTCTACAGCCCCGACGCCGCCTCGTCTCCACCCCCGCCTCTCCATCCTCTCCGTCTCCGTCGCCTCGCCCCCGCCCCCATAGCTCCTGGTGCGCACAAGCTGACGAGCTGGTCCGAGCCAGCTCGAGCTACGGCCGAGCCCGAGCCTCGCCTCGTCCCAGCTCATGCTCTTGGGCGAGTTGAGCCGAGCTGGCTCGGTACCCTAACCGAGCCCGAGCCGAGCTACGCCGAGCTTGCTCGGGCTCGGCTCGTTTCCACCCCTAGTTACGGTGTAGCATTTGATAACACCAAAACTTACGACTCCACACGCTGGGACTCCATGATGACCTCAGGTCTAAGGACCATATAGGTGTTGTACCACTCGAGACTACACGCTGATGTCACTTTGTAGATAACAATCTTAATAGCATCTCGGAGTAGGTCTATCCAACCACCCATGTTCTCTAACATGTGTCCACATTATTGATTTATATCTCCATATCTATAGTATGTGAAACAATACCATCAATCAATATATGTGCTGATCAAATCATTACCGATCCTCGTAATGATATGGACCAAGGATCATTTAGAATAATATCACAATGACAATGTGTCTCACAATCAAGTCATATTTGATGAACAAAGTCGTGACATTAATTCATGAAATCGATAAGAAATGTTATCATAAGTACATGAACAAAGATGTTACGCAATCATCATATGATTGCCTCTAGGGCACATTCCCTTCGGATCCCAACTAAGATGGGCCTCTCCTATTGGGCTATGGCCCGGCAGCTTGGGATTGTTACATCAATATGAGTGAATTGATGTTTGTTCAGAAGAGAGGACTTTATATAACTAGGACTATTTCATGTACATTAGGTTAACAAAAAGGGTACAAAACAATCAAAAATTTTGACATGATGCTAATGTGCAATGGGCAGCTTGATTGATTATGGGCCCAAGTAGGCTCAATATACATGTACAGGAGAGAAGAAGAAAATGCAAATAAGCCCCTATACATATCTACTTTAACACCCCTTCAAACTCATGGTGGATCCACAACATTGAGTTTGGAGAAATGAAAATCATACTGCACTCTAGTTTGTGCCTTGGGGAAGAAGTCTGCAATCTGAAACTCCGAAGACACATACTGAAGAGCAACCACGCAATCTTGCACTTGGGACCGGACATAGAAGACATCGATGCCAATATGCTTGGTGAGCTCATGCTTCACCGGATCTGAAGCCACCGAAGCTAGGTCACTTCAGCCGTCATAGAAGCCAACGCTCGTAGCTCAGACTCAGTACTAGAGCGAGAAACAGCAGTCCGCCTCTTGGTCTTCCAAGCATCAAGGAATAACCAAGGAAGACACAATTGGCAGAGAGGGCCTTGCGATCAGAAGGATCACTAGCCCAAATAGCGTCAGAGTAGGCCTGAAGCTGCAAAGAGCTGGAGCTAGAGAAAAACAAATGGTGGTCCATAGTACCATGAAGGTACCGCAGGACACGAAGGAGGTGACTTTAGTGGATCTGAGTGGGAGCAGACATGAACTGGCTTAGAATGTGGACAGCATGGGAGATGTGATGGACGAGTAATGCCAAGGTAAACAAGAATCCCAACTAGGTGGCGGTAGCGGGTAGGATCATCAAGAGGAACACCGTTAGTAGGACGAAGCTGAAGGTGAAGCTCCATAGGAGTATGGATAGTGCGCTGATCACTGAGGCAAGCCCGATCAAGGAGATCCTGGATGTACTTCCGTTGGGAGAGGTAGTAGCCCACGTAGAAATGACCTCAATTCCAAGGAAATACCAGAGAGGACCCAAATTTGACATTTGAAACTGCTCCCTGAGACGTGCCTTAACAAAGGCAATGTACTGAGGATCATCACCGGTGATGAGCATACCATCCACATAAAGAGGGAGAGTTCAACCACGAGAAGATGTGTGGACAAAGAGAACAAGGTCGTGTTGGCTAGCAACAAAACCAACACCGGTGACGACAGAGGTAAAGCACTCAAACCAAGCATGGGAGGCTTGCTTAAGCCCATAGAGAGAACGACGAAGATGACACACATGACCATCAGGCATAGAGTAGCCAGGAGGTGGGTGCGTGTAGACCTCCTCACTCAGCTCACTGTGAAGAAACACATTCTTCATGTCAAGCTGGAAGATGGTCCACTGACGAACAGAAGCAACAGCCACAAGTGTCTTATGAGTGACAGGAGCAAAGGTCTCCTCAAAGTCACACCTATACTCATGCTGAAAGCCACGTGCAACAAAACATGCCTTGTGGAGCCAAAGAAAACCATCAGAGTGAGTCTTGATCTCATAGACCCACTTGCACGTGATAGGAGTGACAAAAGGAGGAAGCGGAACAAGGTCCCAAGTGTCAGTATGCTATAGAGCAGCAATCTCCTCAGCCATAGCAAACTACCACTCAAGATGGGCAACAACATCGCGATAGGAAGTAGGCTTAGAGGAGGTGGTAGCAGGAGCGGCAGAGTCGTAGCAAGCAGGACGGGGAATCATGCTTTGATCACGAAGCGCGTACCGTGGTGGAGCAGGAGAATCAGAAGCGAGAGCAGGAGTCTCAGAAGTAGAGGAAGGCTACAACGAAGAGTGAGAAGAAGGCTCTGGAGCAAGAGGAGCTGGAGGAGGACCTAGGAGAGAAGTGGAAGGAGGTGGACAACGAGTGTAGTGAAAACGAATTAAAGGAGGCGAAAAGAAAAAGGGAGTCAACTAAGATGATGGCATCTAAGGTGGTAGAACAGGAGGTGGTGAAGCTAGAACCAGAGGTGGTGAGGCAAGAACCAGAGGTGGTGGTGACGGTGCAAAAGGTGGTGGAGGTAGGGAAACCTTAGGCAGAGTGAGGAAAGAAAGCGCCTCAACCAACAAGGGCGAGCTGGAAGACGGATCAGGGGTGAAGAAGGGACGAGACTTATCAAAGGTGACATCTCGTGATACCCAGATCCGGTGATCCATAGGATGCCAACAGCGATACCTCTTGCGCTTAGCATCAGAGCTAAGAAAAGCGCACTCAACAGACTGAGCAGTCAACTTGGTCCGCTCGCGGGGTTGAAGAAGCACAAAGGCAACACATCGAAAGGCATGAAGGTGACTGCACCAGGGAATCCTGCAAAAGAGGCGCTCAACGGAGTGGCACCCTGAAGAGAAGTGGAAGGTTGAAGGTTCACGAGGTAGACAACAGTGTAGAACTGTAGATAGCCTCAGCCCAAAAGTGAGGTGGAACAAAAGAGGACAACAAAAAAAAAAGAATAGTCTCAAGCAGGTGACGATGCTTGCGCTAAGAGACACTATCTAAGCGTGAGAACCAGTGCAAGAGTACTGAGAAAGAGTACCCTGCTTGAGGAGATATTGACGAAGAGAGGTAGACAAGCTAACAGAGTCATCACGAAAGACACGATGGGCGCGTCAAACTATGTGCGGACTATGGCAGCAAAGGCCTGATAGGCAGTCAATACCTGGTGTCGAGAAGTCAAGGGATAAAAATCATGAATGAAGATCACATAGTAATGATGACCCCCTTTGGAGACAAAGGGAGCCAGACCCCAAGCGTCAGAGTGAACCAAATCAAAAGTACGAGAAGAGGTAGAGTCACTGAAAGTGTAAGGGAGTTGGACCTACTTGCCGAGCCTGCAGC
This sequence comes from Olyra latifolia, assembly GCA_036346145.1. Classification (NCBI taxonomy): domain Eukaryota; kingdom Viridiplantae; phylum Streptophyta; class Magnoliopsida; order Poales; family Poaceae; genus Olyra; species Olyra latifolia. The sequence goes on from CM070530.1 coordinate 16,217,537, forward strand.
CCATGCAGGATGAGAGGGTATCTCTAGAGACAGAGCCAAGGACACCACGCCCAACTAGGAACAAAAGGCGAGAGCCACACAGGTGCCCTCGACGGTGATGCCAGAGAGCACGACTCGTGGAAGTGGTGGTAGGAGAAGCAGTGGCAATTGTGGTGGTGATGGTGGTGGTAGACTGGCTAGAGGAAGTAGTGGAAACAGAAGGGAGAGACAGCCAGTCAAGCTCCTAGAGGTGCGGAGAGTTACAGTTGCGTGTTCCAGCGCCAACTAGCGCCCCTGTGCGATAGTCTTAAATAGAATAAGAATCATGCTCAAGGATAATGCGACAGCCGTGATCCGTGAGCTAACCAATAGAGATGAGCTATAAGTCGAGTACAGGAACATAAGAGACTGCAGGTACATGGAATCTGGAAGTAGAGAGAGTGCTCAGACTAGAGACTCGAAGGGGAGTATCATCCGCAATCCGAATGGAGAGAGAAGATGGAGCAGCTACAAAGGACCAAGGACACAGATATAAAAAAACAAAGTTTTGAGCTTGATCCAATCCTGGCCGTTGGATGAGGCCGTTGGATCCTCATCCAACCGCCAGGGATGGGCGTTGGACGGGAGCAGTCGAGCCAGTGCGGGCCGACATAGCGAGGCTTGCGGCGTGGGGTGACGAGGCGAGGCGGGGCCGGTGCAGGTCGACGCAGCCAGGCGCGGCGCGGGTTGCGGGACTGGCTGGCCGAGCCTAGAGACAGCTGCCGGTGGAAAAGAGCGACACACTGGGTCGGCATCGGCCAGCAGATCCGGCGAGGATGGGTTGGGGAAGAGGAGAGGTGAGAAGAAGGGCGTCGCTGGCAAGGGTCACCGGCGGCGGCGGCGGCGGCGGCGGCGGCTGCACAGTGAGGGGAAACCCTAGAGGTCTTAGGGGAGCACCATGTGCTCTGATACCATGTGAAATGGGCAGCCTGATTAATTATGGGTCCAAGTGGGCTGGCATGTACAAGGGAGAAGAAGAAAATACAAATAAGCCTCTATACATATCTACTTTAACAACTCATACTTTTGTGTTACGGAGTTTAATCTGAGTTGGCCTTAACTTATATGTGCCGTTGTTTTTGCTTCCTGCAGGTTCTTGTGCCAATTGCTAATGGCTCAGAGGAAATGGAGGCTCTTAATTTAATAGATGTCTTGCGCAGAGCAGGAGCAAATGTGGTTGTTGCATCAGTCGAGGATCAATTGCAAATTGTGACCCGTCACCAGAAGTTCAATTTAATAGCTGACATGATGTTGGGTGAAGCTGCTAAAATGAAATTTGATCTGATTGTCATGCCGGTACATAGCTGTCGAGTTATTTTTTTTCCTTAACCTGGTGTTAATCTTGAGAGTACTTCACTAACACTGGTGTCTATTGATACAGGGAGGTCTGCCAGGTGCTCAAAAGTTTGCTAATACTGATAAACTTGTTAATTTACTAAAGGAACAGGCTGGATCTAATAAATTCTATGGTGCAATATGTGCTTCCCCGGTTTATGTCCTCGAACCCCACGGTTTGCTGAAGGTACATTCCCCCTTTATTATACTGTTATGACATCGCTTATTTATGCATTAATCCTGTGACATTCTCAGTAGTTAGTACCATGCACAGAAATGTCTATGTTCCCATGGCATTTCATTTTATAGAGATAGCAGCAAACAAGCTATTGCACTAACAGAGCAACAGATTACATTTTAATCTGCATTAACATGGAAGTGCTTCTGTCACTTTAGGGAAAGAAGGCAACTGCATTTCCACCCATGGCACACCTGCTCACAGATCAGAGTGCGTGTGAGAGTAGGGTTGTGGTCGACGGCAACCTTATCACCAGTCAAGCCCCAGGGACTGCGACAGAGTTTGCTCTAGCCATTGTTGAGAAGCTCTTTGGTCGAGAGAGAGCATCCAGTATAGCGAAGGAGTTGGTTTTTATGTGATAACAAACTGAGCTGGTGTTGTGGTGTTGTGCGCAGTACTATCATGTGGTTAACATGGCAGGCACCTGTTACTCTGTTAGTTATGCTTCTGGGAGTACTAACTTGAGTTGCCCGTGGGTTGGGACGAATTTTAAATTTGAAAAAGATATGTGTACAATGTATTATCCCTATATCTTAAAGTTGCATTCATAATTTGCGTCGAATCAACAAACATGGACAATCTTGTCATAAGTAGCACGCACAAATGAGCTAATTATCCTCGGAAGTTTAATTGTGAATGTCATGCAGAATTTCTCAAATTACCATAAGTTCTTAAGGAAATCATTTATTGTCATTTTAGGGACTCTTTTTGTGTTGGATAATTGGATTTATACGATGGTTTATACGTGAATGCAGCTAACATTAGACAGGAAAAGGAGCAATATATCTATAAGCAATCAGGTATATATACCTCTGCGAACAGTACGCAAAGCATTATGTGCACCCTATCTGTGATGAGGCCATTGCGTTCGCAAGTTATATGCTTTGTTCTCTCGTTGAATCGTCAATTCTTAATTTAGGATCTGTTGCATCTTTCGGAATGGTTGAGAAAAGTTTTAAGATTCGTGATTGTCACTTCCCCATCAGGAATACTTATGTGTGGATGAAACAACATGAGCATATAAAGCAATAGGAAAGTGGCATCTTTCTGTCTTTCTTGAAATCAGAATGATAAGTGGATGTGAATCACCTTTACTTTAGTTGACTAAAGGAAGTGTGATCCAAATCATTCCATGACTTAGATCCCTACCTCGGATGCTTATTGCACTCCTGTATTCTTTGAAGTGGTTGGAGCTTTCGTGCCCGCTCTCTAATGTGTGTCTGTTCTTTTCTGAGAGGGCACTCCTTGTTTATTTTTAAATGCATTTTCCTTTCTTCTCTATCCGTTCTTTCAAAAGATTTTTTTTGTTATTTTTGGTATTTTTTTAATTATTTTTAGGAGTTCTGGTCGGTAAAGTTTTTTATAATGAAAAAGGTGTTTCGGACTCTATGACGTGAGACGTAAATAGCCAAAACAAAATTCGACATCTTGACCAAAACAAAGGGCATTACAATCCAATAGAAGTTTAAAGAAGTCTATTACTAAATCTCCAACCATGTTTGAAGAAGAATGACATTGCCAGCTCCTCCAAATTATGGCACACCTGTGAGATCACGTCCTTTTCATTCTTCTTTTGTAGCAATACCCATAGTAAATTTCTTCGATCAGCAAACATACCTTGCTAATTCTATTACAAGCTCTTGTACCGAACTCCAACTTATCTTCTTGGGGTAAGATATCACTAGACCATTAGATCAAATGTCAACGGTCCATATGTATTCATCGTCAATCTCTTAGGGGGTAAGAGATTATTGGGTTGTTGGATCGCATAAAATAAATGACCAAAAATAGTTTAGGTGCATTAGAAAAAGAGCAATTTTATTATCCCGGTACCTCTTATCAGAGTCGTTGATTACATTAGATCCAATGCCTGTTGTAAGATGACATCACTTGGTACATCCCTTTTATTTTTTGGTACCTTACAATACCACCACTATACAGAGACAAATATAAAATTTTCTCATATCCTTCTTCTTCCTCCTTTCCTCTCTCCACTCTCTTTCTCTTGCCTCATTGGCCAGGCCCCGCCGCCACTAGCACATCGTCATCGACCTGCCCGCGCCACCGTCGGTCCACCCTGCACCGCCGTTAGCCTGCCTGTCGTCGCCGCCCATGCGTGTGCACGGCACTGCTGCAAGCCACTGCCTAGTGAGAGAGATGAGAGAAGAGAGAGAACAAATAATTTTTTTTCCAATCCTAGCCTTAGTAAATCAACAGTTAGATCTAAAGTGGTACCTCTTTTACCTAATATCGGGTGGTACCTCTCCAGGGATGTTAAAAATCCTCATAAAAGAATCCCTTCTATCTATTATATCTCCAAAAGTCTTGTCGTACAAGATATGTACTCTTGACAGTGAGGGAAGATATGTTATCAAGGTGTTTCTGCACTTCATCTGTGGAGAGAGTAGGTCATGAAAAGGTAATAATCCTTAACTTAATTTTTGGAAGCTTCACAGAAGCTTCGTTATCGACATGTTTACTAGGCACTTGTCCACTGTTGCTTTGTGCTTTGTCCATGTCACGTTCACCATGACTGACAGAAGATTAGTTTCTGCAAGGTCAATGCAACAACCAAGTTTAATCCACTACTCCAGCATTTTCAAGGCAGTTTTTAGAAGCCCACATCTAGCATGTATTCTGATCTGAATAGCACTTTTGGTGAAGTGCGTTGGTGCTTTCGCTGTGCCCTCTGTATATCCTAAGATTGTGTGTATTATGCGCAAATAATTGATGACATTGACACCATAATGTTGATATTGAAGAGCATATTGATTTTTTTTTTTCCTCCACAATTTTTCACAAGGATTATTTTTATTGATTTTTGCAAGACATTTGATGTGAGCAAGCACAAGGTTATCAAGGAGCCAAGGTTTTTCGCTAATGCAAATTTCAATATAAAAGGAAGGTAAGTTAAGCACTACTATTGTTCAATTATCTAAAAAAGCAATACTATTGTAAATCTTCCCGTGAAAGACAGCGATGCTCCTAATTAAATTCAGAAACACAAGGCTCTCTTAATGCCAGGAGTTCAAGATTATCCCTGACCTAGCATTGGCCCCCTTGAAGGAATTATCTAATCCTTGCTTCCATCAGCTTTGAGTTGCCTAACCAATCACTTTCGCTTCCTTCTGATAGATGAACATCTACGCAAGGTCACAAGCAACACCTTAATGTTCCAATCACTAATATATTTTCTCTACTGAGCCACCTCACTAGAGAGCACAGACTGCATTAAACAACTTCTCACAGATGGTAATATAATTGTCTAATTTTTTCAATCACATATTACTGTGTACATCCAATGCTAAATCTTTCTGGAGAATGGTGGCATATGTATTTAATTGTCTGATGTGTCCCGGCATCTAATCATTTGGCTGTGCTTACTTCTTGATATGCTTTAATAATTCATGTCAAGCAAGGTGCATGCATATGAGCTTCATAGTTTGGTCAAATATGTTGCCGTACTTCTATAATTAGACTTATTGAAGGATAAAAGTCAAACAAAAAGAATAGGTTGAGCCATCTCACAAGAACATCTCTGATTGTTTAATTAGGTCAAGGACAAATGCTGGCCCCTGTGTACTAATTGGCCTAAAGATTAGGTCATCCAAACCAAGAGTTTTTTTACAGTCCTTGAGAAGGTACCGGGAGGTACCACAATTTCTAGTGTAAATTGCGGTACCTCTCGGCACCTTCTCAGTGTTAAGATACCAGAAGGTACCACAAATTAACACTAAAAATTATGGTATCTCCTAGTACCTTCTCAAGGATCGTAAAAAATCTCCCAAACCAAACATCATCGTGAATTATTATAAGCTTATGAAGACAGGCTTGAGAAGATGAATCAGGTGGAACACTTGATACCATACCTCACTTAGAGCCAAAGGGGATGGTTGAAATGGCAACATCAAGATGCATAGAGCTGGGTTGGCCGGCAAGATCACAAAAAAAAAGAACAAAAGAAAATTAATCTCATAGGTCATATAAATATATAATTGGTTGAACAATCCAAGTAAAAATATGAAAACATATATCCTGATCTTCATGTACTTGCTTCAAAAAAGCCTACCCAAAATAACATGTCTTCCAAAAACCTGGGCAAAGACAAAAAAAAAAAAAAAACTACAAGAATTATATAAGAAACTGGAAATCTACAGTTCATCCTACCGTACCAAAATGCCGCATAACCACCCTAATTTATGCTTACGCTTTCACTCTGTAACCACACAAATTCAGGTAATCAACTACCAGATCGTTTCTTCTGTGTAAATAGTGTCGTGCTCCACTGCTCCGGGCTCCGGCATCCGCATCATATCTTGACCATTGAGGAACCGAACAGCCGCCACTTCTAAGTTCTAACTATACTTATTGAATATAGGCAGCTAGCTAATGCAAAACTGGATCGCAGAAGTCATGATCAGAATGGAAATTTTCGTGCGTAGTTTCTGGTGATGATACCAGTTCACCATCATCCATCTGTCGAATTTCATTTCGCGCAAGTTGCATGAGCTAGCTCAACAACGTTCACATTTCAAGGTTGAACGTCACCACATGATCGAACGTACCGCATAGCTTTCGTCTAGTGATGAAGAGCAGCAAACCCTGAACAATTACTATTAAGTTACATGCAACTTAATAATTACGTCTGTATGTAGATGAAGAAACTCCTTGCGGGCATCGTCAGAGCATGGAAAAGATATCCAAGCAGACCAAGCAAGAAGCAAACAAAAAACAAACCTGACAAGCAAAACTCAGAAGAATGCGCAAACATGTCCTTATCCTCTATGTCAAAGGCAGAAAGCAACCTCAAATGAAACTTGTATACATGAGCTACATATTCTCCCTCCCTCTCAACACTCTCTCTCAAAGAGCACCTCTTCTCCTCTCTCTCTCTCTCTCTCTCTCTCTCTCTCTCTCTCTCTCAGCATTTGGAGAGACATTGTTCTTGCCTTCTCACAGGAGCTTCTGAAATCCACAAACCAAAGAGAGAGTGATCGTCTAAGAAACAGCGAGGGTTACATAGATATATATCGACTGCATCGGAGCGAGAAGATGATTCCGTTCATAAAGCAGAGCAACTCCAAGATGAAACGCTCCCTACACTAGCCATGCTCCGGGGCAGAAGCTCACTGAAGCCAGTGATGGAAGCGCACCGCCGCGCGCGGAGAGTCGGCACGGGCGGAAGCAAGTCGGACTCGGAGCAGAGGAAGCTGCGGCGCGTCAGGCTCCCCTTCTGGTCCTGCCCTCCGAATCGGCCGCCGGGAACCTGAGCAGGTTCGGTGCTCGATCGCGTCTAGTTCTTCCAAAGCAAGGCGCTTCGCCGTCTCTCTGCTTTGCTCCCTCTCCTCTTGGTGTGCTTGTGTGTGTGTGTTCCTTCAGTTTTTGAACAGCCTGAGGGCATCAGCTAGGATCCCTGTGCCCTCCTGCTTCCTATCTCCTTGCCCCATACAGCCATACTGGAATCAACGACATGGCTCTGCTTTTCTTGTGAAATCCTTGGAGGTTTTGTTTGCTCCCACTATCCTGCCATTCTAGAGAGGCGATCTTGGGAGGAGAGCCCCTGTCTAGGCTGTGTTCTTGGGAACCAGGGCTTTGGTCTTGCTGCCTTCTGCCTGCCTGTTTCTTTCTGGCTTTCCTTGTCCAAGGTTGCAGGTTGGTTATTGAGAGACAAAGGTGTGTAATATCTGCTGATCTGTGACATTCTGGAGCCGTGTTCTTGGCCCTCATGCCTGCAAGCTCCTGGTCGCAAGAGTCTCCTTGTCTCTACTGAATACTGATCCCTCGGAAGAAGCAGCAGCTCTTGCTTTTGATCTGCACGATCTTGTTGGGATTGCGACGAAACGGGAGCTGCTGAATTTGTTCTCTAGTAACCCAGGATTTGCATTTCTTATCCTGGCGTGGGAACGATCGAGTGATCTGGTGATATTTATGTTATTTTGCCTTCTTGGTCGTCTCCGTTGTGGCAGCCTTCCTCGACGAGATGAGTTACGCCGCTCCCTTCGGTGACGCCGCCGGGCTCTACGGCGGCTTCTACGATGGTCTCGGCGGCGGCGGCCATGGTGTTGGTGGTATTGGCTTTAGCCAGCAGCTGGGAGCGTCGGCGCCGTCGGCCCTCGTGGCCGGCAGAACGGAGGAGGAGCATCTGGACGCGGCTGCCGCCGCCACGGATGAGACGCCGAGGAGGAAGGGAGGCGGTGCGCGGGGCGAGAAGGCGGCGATGGCGCTCAAGAGCCACAGCGAGGCGGAGCGGCGGCGGAGGGAGAGGATCAACGCGCACCTCGCCACGCTCCGGAGCATGGTCCCCAGCACCGACAAGGTGAGTGAGTTCCGCTTCCTTCTTCCTCGTTGCTGCTCCATGCATGCTCCTTGCCGCCACATATATCCTGCACGGTTGCGCCTTCTCAATCCGATTAGCGTATCAGAGAGTTGGCTAAACGCGTTTCAAGATTAATTTCATAATTTGCCACAGCAAAACATCTTCAGGTCAGATACGGTGTATCATGGTATAATAGATGGCGAAGTAAAAAAAGAACAGAATTTTGCATGTAGCATCACTTGAAATCGAAAACAAACGTAGCCCCAACTTCAATTTATATTGTGCTCTATGTGCGTTGGCCAGATAAATAATATAGTTGTCAAAAGTTCATCTTTATGAGCGATAACAGGTGGTCGTAGGATTTTTTTTTTCCCATAATCTTATAAATTTGAATTCCTTAGGATTACCTAATCTCATAGTAATTTTTTCCATAATTTTTAAATTTTACACAAGTGTTTAGCATTCTCCTATTTTTAAAACTACTTGAAATGCTAGAAAATATTTAAAAATTAATACAGTGCTATGATATATGGGGACATTCCAATGAGCTCACAAAATTGTTTGTAAATCAAGTATATAATTTATTTAGATTTTGAGATTTTTTCTATAAAAGTGTATGTAGCACTTCAATCAAACTACTTTTGATAGGTCAAAATCACTCTGGATTCCATGAAAAGATCATTGTTGAACGGTTTTAACAGTTGATGGACCACTCTTACCTGTATTGCATTTTAGGTAGAGGTGGCCACATGGGCTAAACCCGTCGAACCAAACCGAGCAGCCCACACTGTTTACTGAACTGGGCCGGCCTAGATCGGTCTAATGAATCATGCCTCCTCGACATGTCAAAGTGGCCCGGCTCACCATTCCAGCACTAATTAGAAATAAAACTACATAAGTTTATATATCTATTTCCTTATGATATATAAATAATAATCTATTTATATAATTTTTAATGCATTTTATGTAACCTTTTATTCCATTTGAACTGGGCCAGGCTGGTTACTATATGAACTGGGCCTAACAAAACAAGCCTGGTTCATACAGTAACTAGGCCTAGTGGCCTGAACCGGGCCGGCCTATTGGCCACCACAATTTTAGAGGCGCAAACATGTCGGCGCTCATAGTTAAGAGACAAAAAAGGACCATCCAATTTGTAGAATCTAGAGTTTTCCAAAATTGCAAAAATTTTAGGCAACATGAAATTGGGGTTTAAAAAAATGCACGGAAAATTTTTTACTTGACCCTACTTCTACCAAGTGATAACCACCGAGGTTTTTGCACGAAACTGTTTTCTTTGGCAATGGCAGGGTCAGTTGCACGGCTGTAAGGCTGCCGAAGTGCCAAATGCCAATGGGCAATGGCGGCGTTGCCATCGCCGGCGCGCCTTCATGGGCTAAATTTTATTCTGAACGAAGGCCCAGTTATATCCAGGCCTGCCGACTTAGGGCTGATTCTTTCTGGTCGTTAGGGTTATTGGGCCAACGTAGGCTTCTTGTCTGGAGAATTTTCCAAATAGGCACGCTGATGATTCCGCTGATGAGACCTCATGCATGCATGGTCCTTGCATGGGTTGTAGATGGACAAGGCGGCGCTGCTCGCGGAGGTGATAGACCACGTGAAGAAGCTCAAGAGCAACGCGGCGCGGATCGGCAGGCACTGCTCCGTCCCGTCCGACGCCGACGAGGTCACCGTCGAGGCCCAAGAAGCATCCGCCAGCACGACCACGGGCAACGACAGCGTCGGCGGCGGCAGGTTCGTCGTCAAGGCGACGCTCAGCTGCGACGACTGCACCGACCTCTTCGCCGACGTCAAGCACGCGCTGCAGCCCCTCGAGCTGAAGGTCGTCGGCTCTGAGGTCACCACGCTGGGCGGGCGCGTCCGGCTCACCTTCCTCGTGTCCTGCGACGCCGGCGACGCGGCGGCCGCCGTGGCGTCGGTGCGCCAGGCGCTCAGCTCCGTCCTCGACAAGGTGAACTCCGCCTTCGACTTCGCGCCGCGGGAGTCGCTTCTGACGAGCAAACGGCGCAGGGTCTCGTCGACGTTCGAGTCCTCCAGCTCCTCTTCTTGACAGCAAAATTAATTTCAGGGATGATGCCGACCATTAGCTAGTATATATATGATTAGGTGCTCATGCTTGTTGTATGTTGCGTCGATGCTCGCTACGACATTACGAGTTACGACTCCTTACATATATATATGCTCTGATTTCCAAGGCAAAGATCTTACGATTTTTAGAGTGATTTTCTATTGTCATAGTTGTAAAAACAAAATTAAGCGAAGCCTTTTTCAACATTGCTTTGCGTAATTGCGTGCGGTGCTTGTGTTTCTTAATTATATTTTTGTAAGAATATACTGTGCACCACAGTGCCCTAATTCCTAGCGTTTGAAACGCTACTTGAGGTTTGAGTGTATTTACATCTACCAAGTTACTCTTTTCTTCATCTTCATATTGCAGTATTTTTCATTTCGCCTGATTTTTTTTTTAAAAAAAAAAGTCACCTGAAATTGCTCAGCAAATAGTGATAACTAATGTGCAATTTTAGGTGATCAATTTTTTTTTAAAAAAAAAAGGTTTGCTAGGTCAAAGTCACGTAATTAAAAACAACAAAAAAAACACGGTTGATTTTCTCACCTTTGTATCGTCACGAAGATTTGTGCTCCAAGGAGGTCCCACTTAGAGTTGGGGTTCACAGATAACCATGTCCTCTCTCCCCAGTCTTACAGGTAAGTCGGGAAGGGCTGCAAGTGTGGCGGCGCCACCTTGGTCATAAGCTAGCTTGTTGGAGGACGGTGGGTGGTGTTGGAGGGCAGGTTCAACAATGCGAAGGACAATGAAGAGGGTGGGGCTTACTCACCAAAGAGGATGAAGGTGATGATGCAGAAGGAGATATATTGTGGGAGGATCCCAATAAGCAAGATGCCTACTACAAATTAATTAAGAGTTAATTAGATAGATGCAACTGTAAATATGTGGATTTACGTATTTGACAAGCTTGAAAAATTAGCTACACGCCTACACACCATTATTACTCTTGTGCCTTCTTCCTCCTACCTTCTCCCCCACCTTCTTCCCTCCTCCATGGTTGCCATGCCATCATGCCATGGTTGTCGCGTCCCTTCGCACTAGCGAGCTCGCCACCTTCCTGTTTGGATCCAGCCAGGTTGAGCTCACTGGCACCGGCGGCAACCATTGTGCCATGTTGTCTCCCCTCCCACCGGATTTGGCCAGCCCGAAGTCCGGTATGACCTTAATTCCTGACAAGTTGCGGTCACCCTGAGCTTGGTGGTGGCAACCACCGACTACTCACTTCCCCTCCCATCGGATCTGGCTTGCTCGAGCATTGATGTAACCTTCCCAACCAGATTCGGCCGGCCCTAGCTCGACGGAGGCAATCACCTGCCATGTCGATCGCCTCCCCTTCTACTGAATCTGGCTAACCCTAGCCCCGCCACGACCATCCACACTGGATCTGATCGGCCCAAGCTCGGCAGCGGCAACCACCGCATCACATCGCCTCCCCTCCCACCGAATATGGCCGCCCCGAGCCCTGCCACCACCTTCCCAACTAGATCTACATGTCTCGAGCCGAGCGGCAATAACAGTGGTGTTCGTGCTTGGCCATCCTTCGCCGCCACCGATTGGCCAGAGAGAGACGGAAGTATGGGAGCCCAAGAGAGGGGAGGAGGAGGGCCACCAGTAGGGCTGGAACTTTAGCTCGTGGCTCGCGAGCAGCTCGGGCTCGGCTCGGAAAAAGCTCGGGCTCGGGCTCAGATCGTTTCTAAATGAGTACGAGCCGAACATATTTTCTAGCTCGTCTCCAAAACGAGCACGAGCTGAGCCGAAGCTAGCTCGCTCACAGCTCGCTCGTGGCTCGTTTGAGATGAAGCCCTGGCCACTTCCCCAACCAGTTCCCACTCCCGTGCTCTCCTCCCTCCTCCCCTCCAATCGAGATCCCCATTCACCGATGCCCCTGAGGACTTCTCCCGCCACCTCCGCGCCGCCTCCGTGATCTTCCGTCTGAACACCAACCCATACCCCAACTCCGCCTCGCCTCCCAGACCAAGACCCACACTGCCTCCGATCCGCGCGGCGCCCCTCCCAAGACGAACCCCCACGCCATCTCCACTCTCGGCCCGCCCCGCTTCTAACTCCACCTCCACCTCGCTCGGCTCCGACCTCGCCTCGCCTCTGACGAACCCCCGGCGCTTCCTCGTCCTTCACCGGCTTCAACGGCCTCATCGCAGAGCCCGCGCCAGGCTCAACCTCACCGACCTCGTCGCGCTTCTCCGGCGTGCACACCATCGGCAAGGCTACCGCTGCTCAGCGTCACGCCCAGTTGCATGGCAACGCCACCAACATCGACCATTGCTAGACTCGCGACGCTGAAGACGCTCATGACCTCTGCCCAAACCCGTTGACGACGAACTCTTCGTCATCGCCGCCGTCCACCGTGGACCTCGGCGACGACGCCGCTCAAGTTCGACAGCGGCTACTACACCAACCTACTGAAGAAGCAGGGGGTGCTCACCTCCGACTCCGCGCTCACGCAGAACGGCGCCGCCGCGCAGATGGCCGGAATGAATGCTGATGCCCTGCGGTTAACGAGCTAGCGAGCCGAGCCAAGTTGCTTGCGAGCTTTACCGAGCCCGAGCTGAGCAGGCTTTCTAGCTCGGTGATCCGAGCGAGCCAAGCCGAGCCAGCTCGCTTGCTAAACGAGCTCGAGCCCGAACAAGCCTGGCTCGCTCAGGCTCGGCTCGGTTCCACCCCTAGCCACCAGCCAGCAACGTGGCATGCATGTGGGTCAAGCGCCCTAGGAAGAAATGAAATGGGGGGGGGGAGTACATGGAAGAGAAGACGAAGAGTGTAAAATGGCATATGTGATGTAAATTTGATCGCCCAAAATGGCAATGATGTCCAAACTTTTTTTATAATGGCATGTAGCTAATTTTCACAAGTTTGTAGTGGCGTTTCTATAAAATCATGTCTTATAATGGAAAATTAATGCTTGAATCTACATATTTGTAGTGACATCTATCTAATTAACCCATTTATTAAAGAATAAATGGACAGAAGACTTATGAACAAGCAAAGAACAAAAGGCAAAATGAGAGAAAATAAAGAAAAACAAAAAAATTATTTCTCTATGTCTTTGTTTCTGCTTCAAGATTAGAGCATCCGTAGCAGAGTCTCAAAATTTTGATCTCTATATCCCTTCTCTAAACCACTATTTGTTTCCTATATTTCTATCTTTTCTAGCAAAGTCTCTATCCTTAAAAAGATATAATGACAGATGAGAAAATCTCTAGATATAGAGACTCGGAGAGAAAATCTATAAATTTAGAAACTGATATAGAAACTCTGCTGGAGTGATATAAAGACCAAGAGTTTTTAAATATACAAAAGATTGACTTTTAAGAACTCTGCTATGGATGCTCTTAACAAAAACAACCACATAAAAGAACAAGCGATTAATTTACATTATCAACCGCAATAAAATTGCACATTGGTTTTTTTTAGAACAAAATTGCACATTAGTTAGCAGTGAAATTTTGGGCTTGCCTTGCGCAATTTCAACCAAATCACATGCGCAATTCACTCTACCAGATACGAGACTGAAGCACTGAACAAGATGTTTCTTGCTCTCTTACATATTCTGCATGTGCAGGGTTCAGACCGGTGAAATTTTATCCCAGCTACTGACCTCAGCAATCAAGATGTGCACATGTTGGTTTCAAATTTGAAAGTCCTGCAGACGACCGGTCACTCATATCTTCCTCAACATCTGAAAAATCTTGCACGAACACCTCGCAACAGTAGCCCTATCATCCCCACAGGCCACTATTCAATTGGATGCCCAGGGGATAAATCAATGGTCTCCCGCCATAAGTTTCAAGACAGCAAACGATCGACACATCTCACTAAATAGATCTTAAAATCCCTTACGAGCCCAGCTGCTTCGTCCCAATCCAGACCGCCAATGATGCTCAGATTCACAGGTAGGTAGTGCAGGTGCTGCCATAGATGTGAGCAGTATGCTCGTCGTCCTCCCGGGGAAGGAAGAGATGGAGATTCTCCCATGTGTCGCAACAGTCAGGATCGACAGCAACAGAAGCTAGCCGGGACAAACCTGAGCTTGACCGCTCTTGGGATTGGCCACTGTAAAGCTCGTGCGATCACTGTTAGAACAGTGCAGATACTGCTCACATCTGAGAGCGATATGGAGCAACTCAGATTTCCCCTGCATTTATCTGACACGTCCCAAGTTGTTCTTGGCTAGCCAATTAGTAATTAGCACCTCTTGTTCGTAGAAACTTGCTGTTTGTATCTGTGTTCTTCAGAAAACAGGTTGTGTTGTCATCATCTGTATATCATACATCAATCTTGACTCTGTCCTTGGCCCAGTGGGTTCAGAAGAAGATCACAGAATTCTAGATGGGCGAATGGATATTGACTAGATTAGCTGTTTTTGCGGTGGTGCAGGGTGATCAATCAGAGGGGAAGGCAAGGATAAACCAAGATTAGTTAGCTAAGTACCTAACTGTTCCATGAGGCAAAGTAACAATAAATTATCCGAGGGTGGCTTGCTCAGAGTAACATATCCTACTAAGAAAATGCCGATGTGGAAGAGAATGACTAGAGACTAGGTTCTTTTCAGATCCCAAAGGAGTAGTTCAGGGTTGTTGATTTGGGAGGACGACTAAAGTACAGCTTGAATTTGTCGTTCGTTCATGCTGGTTAGTGATTAGTCAAGGAGCATATATATACACACACACACTAACCTCACGATGTCTTTGCATTAATTGGTTTTCTCCACTGGTGAGACACATGTGCCTGTTCATCGAGATCTCGAGAGGTTGGATTAGATTCTCTTGCTGTCATGTATTGTAACCGTAGTTTAGTGATAGGACTGTTTTGGTTTAGGCTTAAAATGACTAGCATTATAGGCTGGAAGTGTTCCTATAGTTAAGAACGAATTGTTTATACAGCAGCGGTCACCTTCTTCTCTCTCCCCTTTTTTTTTTTGCATTTATGTAGTTTTTTACAGTTTAAAAGCTAAATTTTCATCTATTATATCAACATCCAGCCTTTTGCTGAAAATAAAATAAATCAACATCCAGTCACTTAAGCACACGCATCTTGAAGCACGTATATGAAGGGTAAGAAATTATCCCACCCTCGCGCTATCCTTGTCACCCGAAATTCGTCAACTGCTCGATCGCGCGGTCCGGCTGCATCCATCCATCCAGACCAAACGTTTTTCCAAAAATTAAAAACCTTGCTTTTATGTCGAATCAACCTGTCGTCCATGCTTCTTCAAGGTGCGCACTGTGCTATCCTTCCCGAGGCCGTTCAATTGCACACTTAGGGCATCCGTAGCAAACACTCTATAACATTGTAGTTCTGATTTTTTTAGGATAGAGTAGTTGATGGAGTAAAGTAATCTTTTAGAGTGTAGTGTAAAATATAAAAGAATTTTAGAGGGATGGATAGAGGGGATGCTAATAGTGTTTTGGAGAAGAAGATTTAGAGGAGCCGGTGTGGATGCTCTTAGAGACTGAAAATTATATGGCAGGGGATGCCACAGGGCACCCTCCATTCGTCCGTCCATCTGGGAGACGGCGTCAATCTCAGAGCCATGCGAGAGCAGATGGATGGACGGATCGGAGGGTGCCACGGCCACGGCATGGCACCCTATGCCATACAATTTGGTTCCACACTTAGATGCATCTAGCCTTCCAACACGATACATTTTTGCAAAAAAAAAATACCATTGTATAGTTCGCACTTCATATATATGCCACTCGTAAAGTCTGAAAGTGCTCCGATGCTATTATAAAATGGCAAGGCTTATAAATATATTATTATAAAATTTCTTGCCCCTCTACCCTAGCTCTTCGGATTTATATGAAAATTGCCAATGGGTCTTACTCCTTCCCCCTTCTTGCTCCCATCTCCAGCGATCTCTAATCCTTCCTGAGCGGCGCCGCCCTTCCCTTCCCCTCTTCCTCTGAACTGCCTCCTCCACCCTGCTTGACCATGTCATGCCAAGCTCGATCAGACTCAACCAACAGTGAGACAGAGAAAGGACCGGTTGGCGCGACAAGGAGAGTTGTCATGACCCAACAACTCCTGTGGTGAGGACAGCGCGACACGAGGCAATGCGGCAAGCTACAGCAACGACGCCTAGTACGGTGCATTGTGGTGGTGCTAGAAATGGCAGCAAGGTCGGGTGACCAGTCGGGAAACAAGGGGGTGACACCATTGTGCTCCAAGAGGACTTGGACTGAGCAGAGGGAGGCTGAGGTGATGCTGCGATTTGGACCCTATGGCAGCGATGGCTCTAGCATGACGGCGGCGACACCCCAGTGAGGGTCTAGACGGGGAGGAAAGGCAGAGAAGGATCATAGAGTGGAGACTCTACAGAGGACGTTCTCACCTCCACCAGTACTGCACCCACTGGCTATCGACGTGCTTCTCTGTTGCCTTGTCAGCGGCCACCCACTGCCTCTTGCTGCTGCCAAGGGAGAAGAGAGAGATGGAGGGAGGAGAGAGAGAGAGGTGTGGGTGGTTGGAGCTCTAGTCGGAGTTGAGGTAGGAGAGGGAGATGGCGAGAGGATGAAGAAGAGGGCATGGGTAGTTTGGTCTCAAAAATTTTTGGAATGGCCATAGTGGCAATTTCTAAGTTTTGCCACTTTATAATGGTATCAAAGCGATTTTAAACTTTACAGTGTCATATATGTGAAATGTAAACTTTATAATGGCATGTATCTAATTAGCCCTTGCATATTTGGTCATGTATCCGCTCAACCGAGGCATCCAAACTAACCTTAGTCAGGCTAAATGATGTTTAATTGGTTGCTTACATCTATTGCGGCAGTCTCGGTTGTGAAGTTGATTGGTTGCTTGCATGAAACTTAAGTGGATACAAGAAATGAGAGATAATTAAGATGCATTGGTACCTATGTGACTAAATTTAAAGTTTCTCTAGAGCCAGATTGAGTGGATGCGTTTGCATCCAAGTCAGAACTATCATTAATGCATACTATCAAACACCATCACATTGCCATTGTGTTCTTGGCAAAACTGAGGCAAGCTGCAAGCTATCCTCCCAAAAATCCTTTGCTTCTTCCAAAGGAAACATGAAGGCGACACGTGTACAAGCGACCAATGGCATCAATCATTTGTCCAAGAAGCAACTCCAAGAGACGAATGGAGCCCTGCCCCAGATCTCGCATGGCATGTCCTGGCTAAGCTCGCTCTGGTAGGCTCTTGATGGATCATTGGAATGGAATTAATGGAGCTAGTATTAATTAACCAGCTGCCTACGAGGAACCCTTCGTCCCCTCAGACATGCACCGATTGAGTTGCACCCATGATTCCATGAATATGATCGTCGATCCATCTCGATCGTTCATCCCATCGCGTCGTCGTCTCAAATGATTAGCAGTACTAACTTGCGGCTGGGGCGACATCCATATGGCTTGTTCAACGGAGGGAGACACGCCGTGTATACATTGCCCACACCACCCTGATCTAACCCTAAAATTCTCTACCGTTTCTTCGCCTGCAAATGTACGTACTAGCTACACACTGACGCTGCAACACCACCACTGGTACTCTGGTAGTCTTTCGTCTGTACCACGTACGAGTTCCATTATCATTCATGCGTATGAAATCTTTTTTTTTAAAAAAAAAAGTGGCAGGAGCGTTGCCTATTCATATACGACATACTCCTGCATATACAAATAAGAGAGAACAAAGGAGTGGCACCAACACCAACCAACAAAACAACACCCAAAACACAGCTATCAATCTCAAACTAAACAATCAACCGCAGCGAAACCTCGCCTCCGCTGCTGAACTGACTGTGGCAACCGCAAGAAAGATCGTTTTAGGTTTATTGTACTCAGTTCGGAATATCCGATTGTTCTGCTCCATCTAGACAGTCCAGAAGGCAGTTGTATGCGTATGATCGTGGCCGTTGCTCGCCCTGCCAAAATTTTGGCGTGCCCTCATAAATTGGCATGTATTTGGATGGTAGGACGCTCGCCCTGCCAATCAAAAAATTTGACACGCCCTCGGATTTGTACTGCGCATGCGTGCGCTGCGACGGCGCGGAGGGTATGTTTGGTTGTGACCCTCACTTGCTATGCCAATGAATGGTCATGGATAATCCATGGCATGACTAATTCCTTGGCAATTTGATGTTGTTTGGATCAAAACCAATTGAGGGTGCCAAATTTTTGGTAAGGTAGATGGTATATTTGGTTTGTTCCCAATTAAACGTGTCAATTGCTCTCATAGTTAAATAACAAATCACAAAAACTCAAATTAAATTTTTTTAATTCAAATAAAATATCAACAAAAAATTTAATTATAAATGAAAAATACCAGATAAATTATAAAAACCAAAAAAATAAAAATGGACATGTTAGGATTTTATATGAAATATAAAATCTGTTTCATGCAATTTGGACACCGTATGAAATTGATACAACAAATGGAAAAGTGAAATCATTTGAAATTAGCCTTAGCAGTGTGAGGCTTCCAGTGGGCCCGCTTGATTTGGCACAAAGGCGTAAAGGCGCGGGCGGCCGATTTTGGCGCCCTCGCGTTGGCGCGCGTTCACGAAGGCGCGCCAACGATTGGCAAGGCAACCGAAGGTCACCAACCAAACATGCCCGGAAATCCGGCGCCCGCGCCTTTGTTCCTTCCCACCATTGCTCAGGCCCCACCAGCAGCCGCACGCAAGCATCCTTTGAAGTGCTAGTCGCTTTTTTTCAATCTTCGATTAAACTTCTCATTTTTACATAAATTTCATACAGTGTCCAAATTGCACAAAATAAATTTCATAGTTCATCTAAAATAATAAGCAACCCATTTTAAATACTTTTCATTTTTTTGAAATTTTGAATTATTTTTTATTTTTCATCGGCCATTCTTTGTTGGCTCCTAAAATTTTATCTTTGAAAGGTCATATCCTAAATTGGCTATCACCTTTGCATTGATATAGCTATCCAGGACTATAAACCAAACATGCCCAAAATACATCGATCTGAGCTAGCGGAAGCAGGTGCCATGCCTATGCCAATGATTCTGCGTAGGGGTTTTAACAAGCAACTGATGCAGTGATGCTGGTGCTGATCCACGACAGATGGGCGCATCCTGGACGCGTCCTGCATGCAAACGCTGAAACGCACGTAGAGCCAGAGTGGCTCCGGCAAGCTGGCCCACCACCGCTCGAGCGCAGCAGGTGGTATTGTTCCAGCTGGGCGCGCGATCGAGCACGCCGCCATGTATGCATGCCGACTCAGCATCAACAAGCAAATTAAGCAACCAAATGATCCATGGCGTACGTCGCAGTCGCATGCAGATGCAGCTAGGTAGCCTCTCTGCTGGGATTGTTCCTTCTCTGCGTCAAGTCCGTACGTCCATGGCGATCGATCGATCCGTGCGTCGTTGGCTTCTGCATGCATGAGAGATCCATTCATTCATTCTCAGGTACGTACGTACGTACGGTCCGTGAATGCAAACGTACAGGGAAGAAGAAAGCCGCTGCGTGCGTACGTACTGACGCGTCGCTTAATGGCTCGTACGTACACGGTACACGACGCGACGGCGGCCGGCCGGAACGACGCGATGGATGAACGGAGCCAGATCAGATGGACAGTGCGTGAATCTTAGGTAGATTATGGAGAGAGATGAGACTTGAGATCGCTGAGACCACCGGATCGAGCATATCCAGCCTCCAGGACGGACGTACCAAGTACGAGCTAGAATGCCAAGCTAGATTAGTATTGTGCTATTTTCTTCGGCATATCTTTTTATTTTACCTTCTTATATCTAAATTAAAAAGCCAAATATTTTGTCTTTTACCGTCTATTTTTTAATCTTAAAATCATATTTCAGAGCTCTTAGAATGAGTCAAATAAGACGTACCGGACTTTTGAAGCTAGCTCGAGAAGCTTTCGAAGTTTAATTTATAAATAAATAAGAAAATAAGATAAACCATCGATAGCTTGACGAACATGTATAGTCTACACCTATGGCTGCCCTTGAATATGCTTTCTGCACCTATGGCTGCTGCGGCTGCTTCTGACTTTTTGAGCCGTTTCTATAAGCTTTGAAATCTGTTCCTGAAGCTCTCAAAGTTCGGTCTAATACAATAACTCCGACGTCTCGATTCTTGAAGCCCAGCCCCAAACATAACCTTTTTGCATTTTGGAAAAGGTCCATATTTTGTCACTGAACTGTAGTGTCTAGATGTTTTCAGCCTCTAAGGTACAATGCTGGGGTAAAAGGATACTGCAAAAAAGTATGTCGAGTCCATGAACTGAAGTGTCCGAATGTTTTCCTTTATGGAATCGACGACGGTTTTGATTGAAGTGTCACATGTTTGATCTAGATTCTTGCATAAAAATAATTTATCAGCTAAATAGAAAAATATATATTTGATTTTCTTATAATTATATGAGCTCATGATTTTTTCATGTTTTACAATTTTCTAGTATTTTCTCTTTTTTTGCATACTACTGAAAATGCAAGAAAATTTTAAAAGTTTACAAAATACTATAAAATACAAAAAGACTTTTTATGAGCCGATAAAATTATTGAAAACTCAAATATGTAATTTAAATTAAATTAAAAAACTTCATACAAAAATCTAGTTCAAACATTTATCACTTTAGTCAAAATCATCGTTGACCAGATCAAATGAACCCCAATGAGCAATTTTCATACATGGGGAATCACTTTTGATCGGCATTGAACTTTATGGACTAAAAACAGTCAGCGGTCATAGTTCATGACCAAAAGTGGACGTTTTCTTCGAATTTTTGTGGTCGATCTTCTCTCGTCATTGCTGCACTACTGGCCGTGTACCACGATTGCGGATGGTTACTATGATGGCTCCAATTGTAGAAGATGGAAGTCCACGTACTGCCCTCTTCAGAGGCCTAGAAAATCATACGATAATCCTTAAATTGGGTAAAATTAGATATATTACTAGTAATTATCTAATGGAAAAGGCACTGTTTTGGTTGCTCGACTAGGCACTTGACCTATTTTGGTGTCTTTTGGTGTCTGAACTCTAAACCGGGTTAGCTCGATTCTCGAATCATTAAAACCGGACATAAATGGTCACTTGACGAGTCAACAGTGGTTTTGACTCAAAAGTGGTTTGACCAAAATGTTATATGTACACAAAATCCAAATTAAACTATATATTTGAGATTTTTTATGATTTCCTAATCTCATATATTTTTTCACATATTTTTTTCTGAACTTTACATAATTGTTTACTTTTTGTGTTATTTTTATGACTACTAGAAAATGCTAGAGAATTTTAAAAATTGGTACAACACGGTAAAAATACAGAAAAAAAATTATGAACATGTAAAATAAATAGGAACTCAAATATACAATTTGTTTAGATTTTGCGAGATACTTTTATGTATATGTAGATATAACATTTCAGCCAAACCACTTTTGACCGGTCAAAACGACTGTTAACTCGGTCAAGAGACCATATGTGTCTGGTTTTAACAATTCGAGGACCGATTTAACCAGATTTTGGAGTTCAGGACCAAAATGAGTCAAATGGTGTAGCACAAGGACTAAATCGGTACTTTTTCCTCTAACCAATATGGTAAAAAAAAAAGATCTATGTTTTAAAATGGTAACCAAATTACAAGATTATAATGGCATATAAATTCACCATTATATACATCACAACTATTAGGATTGTACTCCGTACATAGAGTATACGTATAGATCTACATTTTAAAATACAATACTAGCATTAGTAAAAAAAGTTACAGCATAATGTAATACTAGTATATAACTTCCTCTAGGCTCTAGCTGCCCTTACTTTAAAGACAAGCATGCGTGTTCCCTCGCGCGCAGGGCCTAGTGGGGGCTGCCGTGGGACTGACAAAAGCGGTCCGTTTTTTTTTACTCTCGTTTGCAGGAGGCGATGACGCAGCGTGACGCCAGAAAATATTCCCTCCCAAGGACAGCATGATGGTTTCCAGAAAGAGTATGGTTCCCTCCCCCAGTGCACCATTAGTTTAACTCCCCTCACCCTCAGCTTTCTACTAAGTACTGCTACTAGTCACTAATTAAGCAGGCTTAGCCATCGGCCATGCGTTGTTATCCGTCCTGGTCAGAGTACTTAATCCAGGTCTGCGCTCTGCAGACGTTTGCAGAACCGTTTGGAGATCCATGGCCGGACCTGCTAAAGCTGAACAGTGAGCTGAAATAGTAAACTTCAGAACCCAAAACGTTTGATTTAACCGGATTTTAAAAGCTAAACGTTTGGCTCGAAGAAATAACGGTAATTGCCACAACGGTAGGCCAAACCAAAAGGTGCACCAGTCGGTTTGGTTTTAGCTGAATATGAAACGCAGAAAGCCGGGAATGGTGCTGCCTTTTCTGAGGGGTGAATTGCGTGTGCCAAAAGGGCTATTTGATGAGTTCAGAGACACCAAAAAAAAAAAAAACCCGCTTGCCGGACGATGAATGGATAGGTAGCAAGAGCTGGACCATTGCGTCATTGCGTAGCTGAATTCTTTGGGAATCGTCGAGTCTTTTCAGGATGGATCGATCGACTCGTGCTGACATGTATGGACTGCATAAAGTCTGAATTCTTGCTCAAGGGACCTACAGGGAAATGCTAAATTAAGGGGAACCCACATGGTTAACACCTCTCTGCTAATTAGCTGCACCATCTGGGGTGCTTAGAAATCAAGGTGTTGCTAACAGCTAGTGTGGTCTAGCTCGCCATCGTTTTGCTGCTTGGACAATAGCATTCCTGCATAATATATGCCTAATCTAGGGCATTAACAATGCCCGTTAGATAAAGAGCGATCCGCATGTGAATCCTAGGCATCATTAGCTAGATGGATGCTAGATTAGTTGCAAGCTAGCTGAGGTGATAGCTGCAAATTTTAAAACCACCATCATCGAGTAAGCGTTCCTGTTCCGTTGCACTCCAGGATGAAGATGTCCACGATGCATTTGCATTTGCATTGAAATAACTTTTCTAAGGAAGTACACAATTACGTATGTCCTAGTACTGAAATTTATTACGTTCTTTTTTTCTCATAGTCTCCAATTGAAAAGGAAGTCTGCCCTTACCATGCTGAAATTTCTTAGATGATATGAATTAAATTATACTCTGTGAGGGGCCGGCCAGTCCGCCAATGCACAAGAAGAGTGATGCACAAGTAAGAATCTACATAGAAACGCGACTGTGGAGTTTGAATGGATAAACCGTCAGGTATGGCATAACGGGCTGAGTAGATAACTTCAAGTCATGGTTAATTGGAATGCAAACCATTGATCGCTCGTATCAAGAAAGCGCCATCGTTAATTAATACTCTCGCTGGCTAGTCATAAGTATATGCATATCTTTATACGGAGTCAAAGTTTTATAACTTTAGCTATGAACACTATTTCAAATATTTAGATTGGTACATAAAACTTGAAAAACAATTCCATAATATTATAGCTTTATTGGATTTCATAAATACAACAACTAGTGGGCAAATTTATATGTTGGATACATTATCGATGTCCAAAATATACATATTTTATGACCGGAGGGAATGCTACCGGGAAAAGAAATAAATGTGTATAGATGCAGAGGCAAACTTTGCTTGTAAAAGCATCCGGAGCAGGTACTCTATAATACTGTAGTTTGGGATAGAGTAGCTGGTGCAGGGAAGAAATCTTTTAGAGTGTAGTGTAAAGTGTGAAGAAATTTTAGAGTGTTGAATAGAGGGAGTAGTGAATAGTGTTATAGAGTGGGAAAATAGAATACACGTGTGATGCTCTAAAAAGGTCTGTAAATTCGTGGGCATCGATCATTGCTGAGGTCAGACTGTCAGAGAACTTCGAACCAACGAGTCAACAACAACAGTGTAGCTAGGTATGCGGATGGAGCTTGAGCTGAAACTGTAGGATGGTCAAAACAACATGGCGGAAAAAATACAAAGACATCGGAAACTCTCATTTGTAGACGGTAATTTCCCTTAATTGAATCCCGAAACACACTGCACATGCATGCATCTCGTAATCCGGTTTGATCAAGAAGGATTAGCTGCGTCTTGCGCCTGGCCGCATAATTAACCTAAGCCGGTAGGAGAGAAACCACACACGCGCACCTCATCGGCCTTCTCAGCCGCTGCGCGCCGGCTCCCGGCAATACGCGTAGTGCTGGTGTGTTGTCTGCTCCGAGAGGTATTTGCTTTTGCATCGCGGTTAACGGTGCTATTTACAACGGCTGTGGACCTTGTGGTTGAAAGGGTGGACTCAAGGACTGTAGGGTTACGAAAGAATGGTTAGGCTGAAGGACTAGTTTGGATCGGTTGTGGTTAAACGACTGGCTTTTATTGGATCGGTTGTGGTTAAATGACCGACTTTTATCTACGAAGTTCGTCGGATGACTGTTGGATCACTATCGGAGTTGAATTCCGTTGGTCTAGATCACCATCATAGTTATTGACGTGGTTCAATTTCTTACTTTCTCTCACTTTCTGCGGTGGTTTAACTTTTGACAATTCTTATTTCCGTGGTGGCCCAACTTCTAGATTTTTTCTTGTTGAAATCATAGAACCAATTCAAGAAGCCGTGGTTTTTTTTTACCGCGCAAAGATTAAAGCGACTTTTCAAAGCTAAATCTAGATCTATCCATATGACCCGATAGACTAGGGCATGGCACATGCACCATCGACATGGGATGCTTCAACTTAGGTTGTGTCGTGATGGCCCCAAGCATGATCTTGCCACGAGACATGACAACGGAGGTGTAACAGGTGGCAACAAAGGCACGGAAAGGGTTGACATTGCACGAGGATGAGGGGGTGCAGAGCCATGGACGAGGGACAAGGGTGTGCCCTTGTGGATGGAGGAGGCAGTGTTGGCAAGGGAGAGAGGCACACAATGGGAGGACTAAGGAGACGATGGCAAGGGAGGCTAGCAGCGAGAGGGGGGTGGTGGCCAACAGGGAACAAAGGGACTGGGAGGGGGTCGAGTGGAGCTGAAGGAAACTGAGAGGGGACTGGATTAGGGGGTCCGAGTAACTGGTCGGGGTGGGCTGGAATCGTATGACACTGTTCATGCGGACATCACACGATCGTTGCCATCATCCTGCTCATGTTGGCACAATCTGTTGGGTGTTGTGTTGCACAATGTTGTAAAATCTCTGACCTTAGAGGGAGGCTGGACTGACGGCATCATGATGATGAAAAGTGGTGCAACAAGGCTGCGGTGGCATTATCTCGGTTGTCATCGACGACCAGCAAGCACGAAGAGCATGAACGACGATCAGAGGCAGGGTGAGCGGGATTGACGCAACAATAGGAGTATTCCTTAGAGCAAGTTCAGCAGGTGCTCTATATCCATTCTCTATCACTATTGCTACTCCGTACCAGTCTCTATATCCATCCAGCAGAGTCTTTATGTCAGTCTCTAAATTTAGAGATCGTCTCCAAGTCTCTATATTTTTTTGAGGATAGAGACTCTGCTGGATAGAATAAAAATATAGGGAATGAATAGTGGTTTAGAGAAGGGATATAGAGATCCGAATCTAGAGAAGCTGCTGGTGATGCCCTTACACCTGCAAGGGCTTTGAGTCTTTGACCGAAGCTAGGAATGATTCGACGAAACCCACGTCACGTATAGGCAGTCATAAACATGGCATACGTGCTGCGTTTGGCAAAAAGCGCCTTCGGCAGAGGAAAGTGCAGCACGACCTTGTGTCACGTTTACCCTTTTTTACTCCATCACGACATGCCGCTCTTAAGCATTTTTAGTAGGAGTTGTAAAATACTGTTTATTTGATTTTTTAGGTATAGAGTCTTTGCTGGAGGGAAGAATGTGTTAGAGCATAGTGTAAAGTGTGAAGAAATTTTAGAGAATAGATAGAATGTGCAAGGAACAGTATTATGGATGAAATTTGAAGTGCCTTAGGAGATGCTCCTGCCGTGCTACCGCCGATGTGCCGCCCCCACTCGCTCGCTCCAGTAGCGCTACTTCCCTGCAGCTCGTAGCCAGCCAGCCAGCCTCCCCTTCCCTGCGGCCCTGCCTCCAAATCTACCCTCCTCCCACTCCCACCCCCGCTCGCTCGCTCTTCCGCCCGCCTCCATCATTTCTCGCCTCCCTCCCCTCGGCGAGATCCCCATCGGCGCCTCCTCCTCCGGCGCCGTTCCATGCTGCATTAGCGCGCGCGGCCCCAAGATCCAGCGGCTGCCTGCCTGCGCCCCCAGGTGCTCGGCGGAATGTCGCAGCACCGCCCGCCGGCGCCAATGCCGGACACGCTGTCCGATGCCTTCGCCGCCGCCGTGCTCCTCTCCTCCACCGACAAGCCCGATACTCTCCCACCGGGGAGGCTGTCCCCCGTCTCCCCGCTCCCGCATTCCTCCAAGCACCCCACGCCCAGCTCCTCGTCTGGGTCGTCGGGTTCGGTCTCCAGGGCTCCCCTGGCTCCGGCGTCGGGCCTCGCCTCGCGGAGGAGCCACTCCGGGGAGATCCCGCTCCCCTCCGACGGGCCTCCCCGCGGGGCGCGCCCCGGGCACCGGCGGACCGGGTCCGGGCCCCTCATCTTCACCTCCGGCTCCAGTTCCTGCTCCAGCTCTGCTACCTCCCCCCTCGCCAACGCGCTCCCGGCAGGGAACATATGCCCCTCGGGCCGGCTTGCCAAGCCGCTGCCCTCGTTCTCCGCCGCGGCCACCCCTCCGCCCCCGCCCCCGCCGCGTGCTACCCGCCACGACGTGCTCGGCTCGGGCACCGCCAACTACGGCCACGGCAGCATTGTGCGCTGGCGCGGCGGCGGCGTCGCAGCCACCGAGGAGGACGCGCTGGTCAGGCGGGCCATGTCGAGCGCCGATCCGGAGGAGCTCAAGAGGGCGGGGAACGAGCACTACAAGAAGGGGTGCTTTGAGGAGGCGCTCAGGCTGTACGACCGCGCTCTGGCCTTGTGCCCCGACAATGCCGCGTGCCGGGGCAACCGGGCCGCCGCGCTCGTTGGGCTTCGCCGCCTCGGTGAGGCAGTCAAAGAGTGCGAGGAGGCTTTGCGGATCGATCCGTCGTATGGGCGCGCGCACCATCGCCTCGCTTCCCTTCATATAAGGTGGATGAATCTGTTGGGCGTGTGGCATAAAGATCGGTTCTTGGATCTGTGGGTTTACTGCAAAATTTTCTTTTCTCAGCACTCTCTAAGTGAAAAACAACTTTTTTTTCAGCACGTAAGATGATTTGCTCCAACGATCTAAAATCCATGGTTTGCCCCCCTATAATGTAGCAAGAGTATGAACCCACACCTGCTATTATTAGTATTGCTTAGAAAGAAAAACAGACATGGGCATAGAGTGTTGGTTTATCATTCACTGTTTTATGATTTCTACAATAGGTAAAATGTTTTTACCTTACTTTGGAATGTTGGGCATCCATGTGGAACCCAGTCGATCTGAATATGGAACATTGCTTCATGCGTCTGCATTTCCCTCCTTAGCATGAAAGTATCTGCTATTTTAGTTCCCTAAGAAACAGAAATTGCTGAATTTGTTACAAAGTATAAATGGTAACAATAGTGACAGTCAATGTGCTTATATGTGCAGTGTGCTATAGCCTCTTTTACCTTCTGTCCCTGTGTCTCGATAAATCTTTCAGCACTAGTTCTTACCTACATCATAGGTGCTTTGTATCATTCTCATCAGTTGCCTTATAGATTCAGTGACCCTTGAATTCTGCATTTGTATAAGTTATTAATCTGATCTTAGTTAAGTGCAGGTTAGGGCACATTGAAGATGCTCAGAAGCACCTATCTCTGGCAACCCCACAGCCTGACCTCCTAGAGTTACATAAATTGCAAACTGTGGAGAAGCACTTGGGAAGATGCCTTGATGCGCGTAAGGTTGGGGACTGGAAGAGTGTGCTGAGGGAATGTGATGCTGCTATTGCGGCTGGAGCTGACTCCTCTGCTCTGGTTCAACTCTGTCCTTCATCTAATTTGAATAATATTGCCTAGCTACGTGATTAAAGAACATGTACTTACATAATTCACCATTTGCAGCTCTTCGCTTCAAGGGCAGAAGCCCTTCTCCGGCTCAATCAGCTCGATGAGGCTGATCTGGCCATCTCATGTGCTTCCAAGTTGGATTATTCATCTACATGCATCTCAGACACCAAATTCTGTGGGTTCCTTGCTAATGCATACCTCTTTTATGCACATGCCCAAGTTGACATGGCATTGGGAAGGTAATTCAGTAAATTACTAATTATAGACACACATATAAATTAAACAAACAACTCCTTTCCATCGTTTCCATTTTCCACTTGAGTTTTTTTAAAAATATCTTACCATGTATTAAAAATGCTTCTGATTTTTTTCTGCTGTAGTAAATTGTAGTCCAACAATAATTCTAGCATGTAAGCATAACTGGATAAAACAATTTTAATCAAGGTATTTTGAATCAGCAGTTAAACTCATAGTTGCCTGCTATAGTTTTGCTATTCCATGACACTAGTTACTATTTTGCAGGTTTGACCATGCTGTCTCTTCAGTGGATAAGGCCAGTATAATAGATCCAGGAAACATTGAAGTGATAACAATGCATAACAATGTGAAAGCTGTGGCAAGAGCTCGATCTCTAGGGAATGAGCTCTTCAATTCTGGAAAATTTTTAGAAGCTTGCTTAGCTTATGGTGAAGGGCTCAAACATCACCCTGTGAATCCAGTCCTGTACTGCAATAGGGCGGCTTGCAGGTTCAAGCTAGGGCATTGGGAGAAGTCCATTGAGGACTGCAATGAAGCCCTCAAGATTCAACCCAACTATACCAAGGCCCTACTCAGGCGTGCAGCTTCCTATGGCAAGGTAACATTTTATTTATTTATTTATTTATGCTTTCCTGATATAGAGTGTGGAAACTCAGAAATTGTTGCATTATTGCTGATTTGGTGGTTAGATGGAGCAATGGGCTGAATCTGTGAAAGATTACGAGGTTCTTAGGAAGGTGCTTCCAGGTGACACGGAGGTGGCTGAGGCATATTTCCATGCTCAGGTTGCCCTCAAGTCATCTCGAGGTGAGGAGGTATCTAACATGAAGTTTGGAGGAGAGGTTGAAGCAATTACTGGAATGGAACAATTCCAGATGGCTACATCCTTGCCAGGTTTGTCGTACTGGCTACAATTCCAGATTTCCATGCTCAGGTTGCTTCATGTCTTTTTGGTCAACACTACTAACAATTGTGGTAATTTCTCATAAACCTTATAATGCATATAATTACTGAAACTATCTACATAAGTAGAACTTTCCTTAGATAATAGGAGACACATTTCCAGATGGCTGCTACTACTGCGACTAGTTGCTAGTCTACTACTACTAGCTACTATCTACCTGACAGGCAAAATCAGAGCATTAAAAAACTCAAGTAATATCTTTCAACGTCTTTGCACAATATCTACTATTGAGATAGCCTTAACGTGAGAGCTTACCTTGCATTTGATACTCAGCACGTTTGTTCAGTTGATGCTCGAATCATTTAGTTGCTGCAAATATGTCACATGCAAAGATGACCCTAATAGCAGGCACCAATATAGTATAGTGATCTCTGGATATTTCTTGTCTTGTTTGCTCACTTTCTGAGTTTGTCGTAACTCTGTTGCAAAAGGAGTAACAGCTGATCACTGCAACCAAAATATTTTACAAACACATATTACTATTAGTATCTTTTATAATTTCTGCTCCCTAATATCCATTTTACCATTTTGATTAACATTGCATCTCGGAATGTTTTGCTGCTTCCGCACGAATATTACGTCTGCGGTGCATGACGTTGACTTGCAGATGAATAAAGCTTACATAGTACATTAGTATAGCAACCTTGACTTTTGGTGATAGGAATGAGGATGTGCCACAAGTTGACAGTACTTATTACTGTTTTCTGCCGTGCAAGTAGATCTTCACGTGGCTTTTGTTTTGCTGGCACTGTACCGATGCTAGTTGGAAGTACATAATGCATTCACACTCTTTTGTATTTTACCCGGTCCCTTTGCACCGTCTGATCACTTGTTCTCTCTTCTACCGGTAATGACAGTATTTAGCTTTTCTTTGTTTGAGGTCTTCTGATTGGTCGCTTTCAAATTTACAGGTGTTTCAGTCGTCCATTTCATGACACACTCAAATCAGCAGTGCTGCAAAATTTCTTCCTTTGTGAATGCACTGTGTACCAGATACCCATCTGTTAATTTCCTCAAGGTAACTAATTGTGTTGAATGGTCTGTTCTTCCTATCTCTCGGCTATTTTTGACATACCATTCTGTTTCTTTTACTCAGGTGGATGTAAGTGAGAACCCTGCTGTCACACGTGCAGAAAATGTGAGGACAGTTCCAACATTCAAGATCTACAAAAATGGTATAAGAGTCAAGGAGATGATTTGTCCCAGCCAACAGCTGCTGGAGTATTCAGTGAGGCATTACGGAACTTAGGCCATGACACTAGTGATCTGATGTTTCCTCATGCCCCCAGCTTCCCTCGAGCAAACCATGAGCTAAGCCGGAGCAAAGCCAGTGGAGCTGATATTGATGAGGGCAAGCATGCAAGACCAAGATCGAAGAGCAACCTTACCCCGCATCATCTTTTTTCCATCCAACGCCCTTTTCATTATCCACCCTTTTCCCCATTTGTTGATTACCTGCTTATTTTATTCTTTCCATTTGTCCCATGCGTACATCATTGTTGCAAAATTCCTTGAGAACAAAAACATCACCATCTTCCGATTCATGTGAAGAACGACTGTAAATTTTTTTTCACTTCCATGTTTACCAGACAACCCAAGGAAAGAAAGGTATAGATGTCATTTGTACTTTCTAAATTCAATTATGTAATCTGGAAGTTTTTAGGCCCCCACCAGTGCCCACTTTGACATGGTCAATTGGTCACACACTGCTCTGGTGTTGCACATACTGATATGGTGAATTGGTGGTCTCAACTCTCTTATCACTGTGGCTGCACATAGCTGGTGTAACAATTAACAGATGAACATAGGCTTGGCATGTTAGGTTAGTCTGTCACTCTGAAGAAACTAGTTATTGTAGGGCATGTTCTCCCAGCTGCATTGGATCCCTGTGTTGACCGTTTAGTTAGTTGTTCTCTGTACTTTTTGCTAGCACCCAGTGGACCCGGTGTCCATGAGGCCGACATGTTAACGTCGAGCCCTGGTGTGTTGAGACTGCTTGCTTTGGCATTTCCTCTCGTCCAGATCGGCACGCAATTTTGGTCATATCACTATCGCCAGTGGCCATATGCTGACCGGTGGTTTCCTCAAGAGATCTTGGGGCGTTGGTAGCCACCCAGTACACATCCGATGGTAATTACCCTATAATCTTTTCAAAATTGTCGACTCGGCCTCATATACGTTTCTGAACATTATTTTTTTAATTATGTGTTAGCAAAACAAAACTAAAATAAACAAAACTAAAATAACTACATGAAAAATTTATTGGCAAATCTGCTAGTAACATTATTTTGACATGTTGACACCTAATTTTGGAATTAACAGATGTTCTAAAAATTTCTAGAAATCGGCTTAGACACAATGAAATATGGGTCAAAACAGGTGTAAAAAGGAGTTCAAGTTAGTCCTGGCCGGTATGGAAAGAGGAGATTGAATCGGCTAAGGAGGGATAAAATAGAGTTTGGATCGACTTAGTAGGAGTATATTAAGTAATGTTAGACAGAATAAGAAGATATGATTTCGAGTTTGTATAGGTTACGAGAGTAAAAGTCCTAGTCGATCGAGTCTGAAGTCCTATATAAATACTTAGCCCTTGGGATGTGTAAAAAATGAACATATCAATCAAATATATTTACTTTTTACTTGTCTTTACTTTTCGTCGCAATTAGAGTAGTTTTGTCGTATTTTGTTTTCGATCGACTTGGTACACATCGTCTTTCGATTGGCTTCAAGGTACACTCCAGGAGTTACTTGCAAATAAGTACTGCCTCAATTAAGTTCAATCTACGGATTTGCATCGGCTTTTGGTCGAAATATTATCTTAGTCAATATTGTTGCGCATCGCCGTTTCGACTAATGGCTAGATTTCACCCTCTTTCTATTGACTAATACATTCGTTGGTAGTAGATTGTTTACCCCTCGTTCTATCGGCTTATAGCTTGTTATTCATCGCTAATCTGTTTATCCTTTATTCTATCAATTTGACGATCTAATCGGTTGGTTGGTAGTCTGTTTATCCTTCAATTTGCTATTCCATTGGTTTGCCAGTTTTATAGTAGATTATTTACCCTGCTGAATCTATTGGTTTAGATCCAATTTAAGTTCGTTACCTTTTACTCTTGTTTGGATCTGTTTCTAAGTATTGCAGGTTCATTATATTACAGATCCAATCGGCTATCTGAAAGCTGATTGCGTCTTCTCTTGCAGATTGTAGATCAAATTGGCTGGTATGCATTAAACCCTGCTTCCGATACTGTCAGGGATTCTACTCCCTAAGCCCGCGTGTGTTTAGCTGAGACAAACTTTCAGTGTCAACACATGTACTAAGAGCATTTAGACACTGCTTCTAATCATTGTGGGTTGCTCAAAGTTGCCTCTAAGCCGGGCTTAGACACGATCTCTAAGCATAAAATGGGTCACATGACCCAACATGCAAGTCAATAGGTAGTAAATTTTGTTTCATTGTAGTTTTGAGCCTGTCATAGAGACTGCAACAACCTCTGTGCCTCGAGGGTAAGGCAGCCTCAGAGACCATCTATAGTCCCAACTTGAGGCAAAATGGCTAGGCCGGGACCAGCACAAGGGTTGGCTTGGCTTGGCCGCCGCATAGTTGGGAATTTTCAACGCGTGCTACAAGGAATCTTTTGTTGGGAATTTTCAACGCGTGCTACAATGAGTCTTTTGTTGGGAGAAGTTTTGAATTTTCAGCTTGTATTTGTACTTGATATTTCGTAATTAAATTAAGCAAATCAATTAATCTACTATATAATCGATGCTAGTTAAAATTAGTGTGTATGGTTTGGCTTATGGCTTGGCCTTTTGCTATTTTTCTGAGCCAAATGCTTCGAGCATGTTTGTTTTTGCTTGGTTAAGGCTTAAGCTTTAAGCTTAGTTGAATTGAAAAGTTAACAGGTTTAGCTTTTTAGTCTAACTTTTTAAACCATGAAGCCACCTCTAAAAACTCTTAAAAATAACATAAACACAGATCAGCTTAGAGAAGCAGATTCAAGAACATCTCGAAGTCCAACTTAACATTCAGCTCAAGCAGCTTATTCATTCAGCTCAGCCATTCCAAACATTGTTCATCTTCTAGAAGCTTTTTGCCAAAAATCTCATGGCTGCTTCTCAAAGATATCAAAGCCATTTGAACCAAATGTACCAGCTTCCTGAGGCTGTTTTTGAATATCTCAAACCTAACATTTCATCTCAGCTGTTTAGCCATAGTCGTAAATAGGATTCGACTTATTCTCCAGGTGATCCATCCACCATTGTCTAAGGCCATCCACAGTTATAGCCTATAAGGATGCTTCCAGAGAGCACTTAGAGGTTGCCTCTAACCATTGTGGGCCAGTTGTTGTAGTCTCCAAACTTATATTCAACTTTTAAGGATAAATGGGCAGCGGTGGATTTAGGATTTTACCTTAGGGGGTGCCCAATCGACATGTGTCGCACCAGTCATGCGCCTATTTTTAAGGAACATCCAAAAAAATTTGAGCATAAAATTTTTCGTGAAATCTATTTTTGACTGTATAGATGAGTTCCTCACTTTTTATAGATTTAATGATATTTTCCTCATAATTTTTCTATGACCCTTATAATTTCCTGGTCATGAATTAAAATTATTTGATGCTGAAAAACTCCTTTTAATTAAAAAGACAGGGTGCTAATTCCCTTTTCCTCTTGTGGCTGGTTCATGGTGTCCTAGAAAAATCTCTCAGGTGAGCATGGGAAAAAGAACTTTAGATTTTAGCACTTAGATTAAGGGGAGAACAAAATTTAGCACTTACATTGAGCGAGAAAAAAGAAGTCCTAAAGCCAAAACAAAGGAAGAATGGTTCAATAAGCGTTGAAGCAGGGGATAATCGAACCTGAGACCTCCCATAACACGAGGATGACACCTACAAGTGAGCTACATATTTGCATTTTGATTCTACGAGGTTACCAAATATTTTGGGTGGACGGACATACCCTGCACCTCCCTAGATCCACCATTGCAAATAGGTCATATGGACCCACTTGATAATTTCTACTTTTCTTAATCAAATATAATTCACTACTATCGGTTCTAGCCAAGAACCGGCAGTGATAAGACAAAGGTTTAAAGGTATGCATATCCTCTATAAGTAAGAATGTGAGATTGGGTGGGATGGTTAGAAGAGTGAGGGTACAGTGGAGAGATCGCAGGTTTGAATCCTGGGTAACGCAACATTTGTATTTCGCACGAAAACGTGTCCTAATAAGCTATAGTAGGTGGTAAATAATTATGGCATAGATTCTAGTTATAAAAAAAATGTTTTTTTCTATTTTTTATATCAATTTTTTGAGAACCGGTAGTAATAGTCCTTATCACTAGCTAGTAATACCAGTTATAAACTGGTACTGATGTGATGTTTTGTAGTAGTGATTGTTCGTTCGATCTTAGAAGCCATAGTGCATCTAAGCACCAGATGCTCTAAGGGGACACGCAAATTTAATAAAAGAATGATTAGAATTACACGATCTTTCTAGATAGTATAATATATATGTACATAAGCTAAAACATCAATGGTAAAGAGGTAGCTAGACAGCACTAACAACAACAGTAGCATGCTTCTCACTTCGCTAACATGGCGCAGGTGTACGGCCGTACGTCTCTACGGCATGCATTTCATCCACAGACGTGGGCAACTGGGTATCAACGCATCCGAAGGGTAGGAAGCTAGGAACCGATCAATCAGCAATGACGCAACTGCCATAGTACTCAGTCCCTCATCAAGAACTCAAGCAGGTCCTCCATGGACGGCACCACTTCCAAGCCCTCCGCCGTCGCCGCCGGCCGCGGCGGCTGGCGCCGTCGCCTCCGTTCCCGTCCGCCGCCGCTCGCAGCCGCCGACGAGTCCTCATCCTGCTCCTTCCCGGTGAGTCTCTGCACGACGGACTTGAAGTCCACGGCGTTGGTCTCCACGTACTGCGTCACAATGTGCTTCACTCTGACAACCCCACAGCTCGCATCTTGCTCCATCGATCGCACGTACAGTACAGTACAGAACCCTAACCTTCTCTCTTCTCCCGTTTTATCGAAGCGTACAGAGATGTATCGTGCATGCATGCATGCCTGTGCTTGCTGATCATCCTGTATGAACAATACGTGATCTATATATAGTGAGGAGATCGAGAGA
The DNA here is from genome assembly GCA_036346145.1 of Olyra latifolia. Taxonomy (NCBI): domain Eukaryota; kingdom Viridiplantae; phylum Streptophyta; class Magnoliopsida; order Poales; family Poaceae; genus Olyra; species Olyra latifolia. The sequence continues at coordinate 16,252,845 of CM070530.1, forward strand.
GTCAATTAGGGTTCCCCTTCCTAGGATGCGTGGTGAGCGATTGGTGGCACGAAGGTTTGACATGGTCGCGAGCTCGAGCTGACCAGAATAGTATGGCTAGCTACTCAGTCCAGTTTGGGCTCAGTGATGGCGAGTGGGATCTCTGTACCTTGCGCTGGAGAAGCAAAGTCGGCCTGCACGTGTGAGTTTGGAGATTCGGTTGGCACGTGCGTGTGAATGTGTGGTATATGCGGTCAAAGTAGGCCTCGGCTCCTGTTTCCTCGTAGCCGTCGATCGAGTGCGAGTGTGACGGCTGTTTTTCTTTTTCTTCTGTCTTGACAATGATAAATAGATTGAAATATTACGACTGTATTTATTTAGATAAGTCCTCTCCTATTATTTCCACAATAACCACCAGTCCACCACCCATCATCAATCTAAATATTCATGAAGATATTGTTGATCAAAGGAAAAAAAAAACTTTTTTTTTGTTGTGCAGCTACAAGGTAGAATCACATACGCAGATAGCCAGACACACCACGGGCCAGGGGCGGAGCTAGGTTATACAATGGGGGTGCACGGGCATCCGGGTCTAAAATAAGATTTAGCTAGCATTAGGTCATATGTTTTACATGTGCAACCCCTTGCTCTATAGCAGTGAACCCCGACCAATTTCATTCTAGTTCCGCCCCTGCCACGGGCCGGTGTGCCTTTTTAGTGTACATCATAGATACACATTGAATTGTTTGACAGGAAACTCCCTCCTGCTTTGGGTTTTTTTTTTCAGATAAGTCTGTTTGTAGGATTTGCTGTGGCAATTTTCTATTGACCTGGAGATTTTGATTGAGATACATGTTTACTTTTTCAAAGAGGAAGAAGTGTTGTTCAATAGCAATAAGCTATACCTATGTGTTGCTTTTTTAGATTCTTGGGAAAAAAAAAAAGCAGTTTGCATGTGGAAGTTAAGTTAAGATGTTGGTGGGACTTTTCCACAAGGATAATAAATTCAATAAAATTGTCAATGCCTAATAATTGCCCTCATCTCAAGACATTTTTCTCTACATGTAGCCATCCCCGTGCTTCTGTTAGCTTCAGATGTCGGACATGATTTTAGCTATATCTTTTTATCTTCACTTGCAGCTTCTGGTGATGCCCATGTTATGATCCAGTGAATAAAATTCTGAAATTAACAGCAAAACAGAGAAGATTTAGGCGGATTTTGAATGAGAATGAGAAACGAGAAAGAGGGGGGAAATTGGGGACCTGGATACTTTATTTTACTTTTTAGCATATGATCAATTACATCTCCAGTCCCAAGTTATATAGCCCTCAGCAATTTACAGCAAGATGTTCTTGATGGTGGATTTTATCTTTCTGACCCAAGGATTAATTATTAACTTAAGCTGTGCGGGGTCGGATTGGGTATGAATTGTTGTTTTCAGGGGTTTATCTATGTTATTGATGTGGTTAATTAGTTTATTTTTTGGTAGATCCTGAATGACATGCTGCACACGATGATGAACACAGATAAGAGTGGAAGGCAACGGCGGCCCCCGGCCCATCTCTAGCATGATGGTCTCCTTCCTCAACATTATGAAGCACCAAGGGCACCGAGGTAGCACTGTTATGATCTTTACAACCAGTGTTGATGGCTCATTTCATGATAAATCGATCATTATCATGTTCATGTAATTGCGTTCAAAAAAATTATTTGTTACTATCAGTAGAATAATAAAGTTCTACTGATTGTTTAGTCCCAAGTTGGACACATCCAATTTGTCATGTTTCCTATTGTGCTTTCTGCATATCAGTTGAGCATGTACACTCGAATCAAATAGTTTATTCAAAAGACAATTCTGGGTTATCATAGCTCATATATTTGAAGCACAAAGTATTGGAATACAAAAGAATATTTATTGTGAGCTCATACACTTTGTTTGCAGATTCTGTTTGACCATGATGGTGACCTGTCTCCTGATGATTATCATATTCATTGAGTATACTCATTTTTTTTAGTCCTTACTGTCTTTAGTACTCTTGAAGTAATACTTTTGTTGATCGTTCTCTGCGGTAAAGCACTTGATGCATTGTTCTCCTTTTGAGTCTATGAAATGTGATCTTTTTCTTCAACTTATTAAACTAATTTTTGCATTGCGCCTGTGCTTTAGCATATTCAAATGCAAGAAGCTTTTGCTTAGTCATGAATTTCTGGCTACCATTCTGTAGTGTACCACAAATTCAGTGAGCAATTTCGCTCCTGTTCTTGGACTCTTAATGTTGTTTTTGTTGGCACCCCATGATGTCAGATATGTTATTCTTGGATGCTTCCACTATTCAACATATTCTCTGGCAATTTTCTCTCTAATACACAACTCTGTTTGATGATTGTTGATCTCTGTTGTATAACTGAACATTGCCGTTCTTGAATTTTGCAAGCATTCTTGCTTCGCCCTTACTAAAATGTGCTTATGTATTTCATCCAACTATACTTGACATTCTTCCATGAAATCTAGCTTTGAATATGTATTCTTTTGAATTTGCAGAGGTAATTGAGTTTATCTAGGAGATCTAGCTTTTAGATGTGAGCTTCATTTACACGGCCTATCTCTGAAAATTACCTTGCACATTGCTTAGCCTCACATGGAAATTTCATTTTCAGATGAAGTATCATTTTAGGTGGCAGAAATAGTTATGTTAGCTCTTTTGCTTTAGAGGGGCTTGATGAGTTATGCAACCATTCTACGAAATTGCTTATTTACTCTTTTCTTAGCATGGAATTTTCTTTACCTCAAAATAATGTAATGTATAGTTTCAGCTCTAATTTAAGTCCACCCTTTTGGATTCCTATACACATATTTAATCCAGAGAGGCAAACATAATGTCAAGTTTTCAACTGAGAGCTAGAGCAGGTTAACATCTGTTTATTTTGCAAGCCTTAATATTCTTTAATATGGTCTATTTGCATCCTATGCATTGCTAAACAGTACAAACTTCCATGTTCCAATCGTGATTGCTGTTTTAGCAGTCAGAGTGCAAGAAGCTCAATCATGCATATTGTTGCATGATGCGATAGGGTGGCAATGGATAGGTTCTATTGTTACAAACAGAGAATAGGTTTGTCTCTATTTTAATCTATTTTGCTAAATCCACCATTACAAATACTTTCTAGCCATATGTAGAATATGGGTAGCTAAAATTGTTCTCTAGGCCCTTAGTTCTCGAGTGAATTCTTTTCGTGCCATCAAAAAAATAAGGCTGCATCATTTGGTATTTCTGTGACCAGATTATACAGCAAATGAAAAAATGGACTGAGCATGACACGCTTGTTCCAGTAATGAACATATGATGTGTTCTAATGTATATGTACCATAGAGAAGTTTTTTTTAACATAAGGACAGGAGCTCTACCATTCCATTCAAGAAGAAGAGAAATTGTACAGCGATTAGAGAGAAAGAGAGGGGTACAGGGGAGGGAGAAAGAGGATAGAGGGGGGAGGGGAAGAAGACGACCCAGCTGAGCAATGGCCACAACACACCGGCATGCAACACCTAGTACAACTGCCTTCGCGGCAAAGCATTGCTAGGTGCGCGAAGAACACCGACCGACATCACCATGAGGGATGCACGGTCAAAACCCCAGGAACACCGCTGTCGACTAAGAAGCGGAGCACGCGAAGATCAATTTGGTTGTTGGCCGCCGCACGGGATGCTCGGAAGAGACGACAAAAGAGAGGAAGGGACGCCATCCGTCATCGCGACACGGGATGCTCGACCAACAGCGCCAGCGACTACCACCACCAACCGCACCCCAGTGCACACAGAGTATGAAGAAGAAGGCCGCCACCACCAGGCAGGAGGCTTGGCCCAGGACGACACCCGCCCACAATAGGGTAGCCACAGTCATAGCCATCAGCCAACCAATAGCGCGAAGGATCTTTAGGGCGACACCTTCAGCAAGGATGCGATGACAAAGTCGCCGCCATCGCCCGCCCAGACCTAGGTTTTCACCCGAAGATACTCCAGGGGATAGGGGCACCACAACAAGGCCTCCAAGGAGGGAATGACACCCGAGGGTGCCGCCATCGTCGAGCCAAGTAAGAAGTGGCAGGGCTTTCACCCGGAGCACCTACACCCCGCGAGCCGCACTAGGAGGAGGCTGAGCAGGCTACGACCGGAGACCACTTGCCGGGCGCCAACGCTTCAGGAAACCAAGGGGGGAGGGGTCCCAACGCTGAGGACTACCAAGCAGAGGAACAAACACCGTCCCCACAAGGGGGAGGGACAACCGTGACGCTTCGACGCAGCCGTCAAGGAGAAGAGCGGACGTCGCCAACGAATAGGAGGGGGATGACGATGACGCTCCACAGACGTGCAGACCGCTGCCACCACCCGAACCGGACTGTTCCGAAACCATCAGAGCAGACTGCCAGGGAAAGGAACGGATGCCGCCACCACCACAGAGGTAGGGGACGACGGCAACGCCTCAGCCCAAGTCACAAAGGGAAGAATGGACGCCACGGCCACAGAGGAGGGGGGACGGTGACGACACTTCACTAGGCGCTCCACAGCTGACAAAACCCAAACCCGACCGGAACTGGCAACATTGACTGACCCGCAAGCACAAGCACCTTGAAGGCGAGCCGCCCACCGAAGACAACGCCGAGGACCACCCTCGACCCCATCGCTTTAACGCCTTCAAGGCCAGCGCTGCTGGCCGAGGAAGAGAAGACACCGAGCCAAGATCGCCGGCCACACACCCCTGGAGCACTCCCGCTCCGGCTACACCGCTTGCATGACCACCGAGGTAGGCCAAGGGAAGGGGAGGTCACCGCTACCCGCTCCGGCCTCCCCGGCAGCCGCGCCACCGGCATCACCATGCCGTGCCAAAGTGGAGCTCGCCGCGGCCACCTCGCTCCGCGCCATCCCCGGGCAGCACCACTCGCGCCAGCGCCGCACTTGAAGTCGATGGTGACTCTAGCAGCCCCACCAGCTCCAGGCAGCACGGCTTGTCGGGCCGCCGCGCCGTGCTCCCGCCCATGCCGAGACAACCATGCCACCGCCGAGACGGCCTCGCCACTGCCGGATCTGAGCGCTGCGCCGCCAGATCTGGCCTCTGCAGCGCCTGGGGAAGCACGGGCGACCTCCACCACCACGATGAGCAAGGAGGGGCTAGGATGAGAGAGGAGGGAGAAGGGAGGGGGAATGGGAGAAAGGGGGGCCGGCGGCGGCGGCGGCCGGCGGCTAGGGTTTCCAGGGGGAAGGCTCGGTGGAGGGTTTGCTGCCCCCGAGTCGTCCTGGGAGAACTACGCGAGGGCCCTTCCTATTATAGATTGAATACCTAAGCACCATAGAGAAGTTAGAACCATTTCATTATGCTGCTTTCTTAGGATGGTCGGAACTTATTCGGGACAGATAAGAAGAGTGCAAGTCGGGAGCTGAGATTCAGATTGATCTTGGTTCATTCATGTTTGCCATGCACCACCTTGTCATTGATGACACTTTGTTTGCAAGCTCTAGATTACCGGGCTTCTCATTCCTATCTAAGGTGGTTGATTAGCCTTGTTTTCTTTTGAAGGTGCCATTAGAGTATCTCCAATGGTGGAGCCAACTACTAGCTATAAAAGGTATCCATGTCATCTATAGATTATAGATAGCAAAAAGACAATATTTTCAATGGATTAGCTATAGTATAGTCTCTATATTTATTATAGACCCACATGTAATAGTGAGCATATACATTGAAATTAGTTATAGATTAACTCTTGTTGAAGAGCTAGTCTATATCTTTTTCCATGCCTTCTCTCCTTCACATAAGCAAAAAACTAATTTGGCACTCTTATAGCTAGCTGAAGTGGTACCATTGGAGATGCTCTTAGCGTGGTATGGCTAAAGGCATTTAAGGGCTAAACTGACGATCATGGTGCTGAAGGGTCTCACTTAAAATATATGGGTTGTTTCGTTTGAAAACCATTCTTTACACAGTTATGCCTTGCACATTGGAAAATAGAAATATTAATATTCTGTTTAAAAGTGAATAATATCTAGATAGATGAGTATTTGATTTCATTTGTAGAATATAAGATTCTCAAATCGAAACTACATAAAAAAAATCAAAGGAAATGTCATAGGTGGTGGTGCGAACCGCGAAGGCAATCTACCTCAGATATGCATCGATCTCGCAGTATGTATCACTTGTCGGGCTGCACTGCCGCAGCATCAGCTTCCAAGCTAGAACCTACACACTTTTGATGGGTTAATGGGCTGGATCGTGAACTACGGTCCAAGAACTTTGAGGCGTCTTACATCATAAGCCTTTTCAGCTCTCCTCCTGGGCCTGCCATTTAGCAGGCACCACAATCATTGACTTGGCCTCAGCCGGATCAACGGATAAATCAGGCTACCACGTACCAACTGTCCAGGAATAATTATTAAGAAAATATCCCTACTATCGAAGTGCCACATGCTTGATCTAGTTTTTTTCATCAATTTTTTTAGATTCCAAAATAAATTATATATTCAATTTGAGTCCTTGATAATTCTATAAGCTCACAAAATTTCCCCATAGTTTATACCATTTTATAAATTTTTTAAAGTTATCTAGCATTTTCCAGTAGTTTTGAAAATAGGAGAAAATAATACCAATTAAAAAACAAAGAAAAATTTTTACATGGATGAGATAATTATAAGGAACTGATCAAATATACAATTATTTTTTATTTCATGAGTATTATTATGCAAAAAAAAATCTAGACAAATATATGGTAATTTGGTCAAAACTACCTTTTCTAGATGATTTTCGTATTTTAGGGATCATGTGTTATCCGCTTTTGATTTTTAAATAAAAATGGCGACAATCCTAATTGAGAGTCTAAAAAAAGATACTTTTTTCAATTAGCATCTTCAAAAAAAAGCCTTCCTATCCCTTTATTTTATGATTTTCTTAGAAAACAAACTCCAACAATGGTTTCTACCTCTACTATTAAAAGTATGGAGTAGTAGTCGTTTTTTTTTTTGAGAAGGACTTTAAACTTATATTAATAACAAGTGCAGCAATGCACAACCCTTTTACACATACGTCCTTGAAACATAAGAAAATTACATAGAAGTCTTCCAAGGACAGCGATGCTAAAAAGCAAATTTCCCAAATCTCGCCGCTCGTCGTCGTCGAGGTTGGAGCAAACGGCGCGGACCGCCGCCATCACCAACGCCTTCCCGGCCGTGGTCCCTTTCGGATTGTCACCGGTGCACCACCCGGAGTACCCTTCCCCTTCAAGGGGAATATCTCGGACTGTGGAGGAGGGGTGGCGCAACCCGGGCAGCAACGGAGGAAGTCCTCCGCCACCAGTGAAGACGAAGATGATGCCAATGAGACAGCCGCCGCCGCCACCTCTTGGAGAAGAGCCACAGAGAGAAACTCCACCCTCACAGTGGCAGCACCCCACCCGCACCCACGAGGAGGAACACATACCTCCGACGACCCCTTCCAGCGCCGGCGTTGCCACCGCACCGACGGACGCCGTCGAGACCAAAAGCTCCGAAGAGGCCACCAGATCCGACGTCCCGACGTCGTCGCCCGCCTCCACGGAGATCCAAAGCTCCGCCTCAGCCTCGCCGCGGCGAAGAACCCTACTACCTACTCTACTCTTCACAGACTTTGGCCGGTGCGGATCCGTCGTCCTCCGCCCCGAATGACGACCAAAAGGCCGCCGCCGGCGAGGAGGCCGAACGGATCCACCCTGGCCGAAACGTCGCTTCTTTTCCGCCGCTCTCAATTGTAGAGATAAAGGGATAAGGCCGAAGGCTATGAGGGCCCTGGTTGATCCAAGCTAATGTTAGCTGAATCAATGGAGTAGTAGTCGCTGGTAATGCGTTCATTTGTCCTAATCTATGCATTTTGCACTTTGGTCCATATAGTTCCCCGAGTTAACACACATGCCTAGGGTTTTTATTGCTTCAGCCCCTCACATTTCCATATTTCGAGCATAGTTCCTTGGTCTTCAATGTTTTAGCCCATTGAGTGTCTTGATTTCTCGTATAAACACATGCGAAGCATAGGCGTCTGACTTTAAAAAAATCTAAAAAAAAGGTTAGGTCCCTATAAAGAGTTGTTAAATTTGGGTACTCCTTCGTCATCCCTTTATATATATTTCACACAATTATTTAGGTTAATTAGATGGATATACCTATGTTTTAGGACTGCTTGTTGAAGTTAATACCTATTTTAGAGTTTAAGAACTTTGAATACATATGTTGACATATAAGGTTTTTTTTAGCAATTCCTTTTGGAGACATGCTCGTAATTCTAGGTGATTACTTCTAATTAAAGAGGAGGGTTTAAGTAAAGACTTCCAATTAATCCGTTATATAGTGGCAACCTCCACTGTCAGTCTAGTGCGTGCCAATACCTACGGGTCCTACCTCCGGTTCTTCTCCTCCTCTTCTTCTTCTTCCTCTTGGTAAAAGGAATTGCTCTTGTTATCCTTACATGTTAATGGTTGATCAAGTGATCAAGAACAATGGCTTCTTGCTCGTCTCCGGCGTCGAGCAGCAGGTCCTGACTTATTCTTGGAGCGCCCAGTCACATCATGCTCATCCATCTGTGCCCTGTGAGGATGTTTTGGTTTGACCTGTGGTCGCGCACGTACGTGGGGAAGATAAAGATGAAGTACCTGGTGGTGACCGGCGGCGTCGCCGCCAGCAGCATCGGCGTCCATCAAGATCGGCAAGCGTCTGTTCATTCAGTTCCAGTACAGTGACTTGAGAGGTTTTTCTTGCTTTGTTTTCATCAAGACAGGCAAAAACCATCCTGTGTGTTTCTTCATTTTCTTCGTTACTTTTAATGGAACTGCGTGCTAATTCTTCATTCTTGAATAAGGTTTACTTGGGCTCTCCGGATTAATTGTTTTTCTCTGTTCTTAATTCACTACTGAATAAGTAAATATATTGATGGACATGCTGTTGAAACTTCAAGACTTCCTGTACTAAAAACCGTTTTCACACCAGCTGTCAAGTCGAACTTCTACTGACGCTGTTTAGTTCACTCCGTTGTTAATTACTCAAGTTATAATCTGTTAAGTTGTCTTCTTTTATGTCATTTTCTTTTTTTTTGTGTGTTGTAGCCAAATTACTTCTGATTTTTTTTTGAAAAAAATCATTTTCTGATAAGTCAGGAGAAAGGAGTTTTCTTTTCTAAGGCTACAGTATCTTTTCTGGACTTCTAGTCATTAAGAATACTGAAACGTGTACTTTATTTTCACCTTTTCCTGTTTACTACTGCCAAATTCGCTTACTAAATTATGTCCTATTAACACGCAAATACAGATCCATATTTGAATACTGATGCTGTAACCATATCTCCTTCGGAGCACTGGCAGGTTTTTGTTTTGGACGATGGCAGCGAGGTAAGAGCAGGCAAATAAAAACTTCGTTCCCAACATCTATTCAGTCTGCACATTTCATTTGTGCTCTTGAACTGATCCATGAAATTATGTTTCCAGGTTGAATGCATTGTTAGCCTATATGATGTTCCGAATATTTGGCACATCCCTTCACTTTGAAAAGTGTGTGCCTTCCATTTCTTTTGTACCAACATCCTGAGAAACTACTAGTCTTTTCAAAACTTTGGACACCCGTTGCTGAGAACGTAATGTTCATTTCTGTTCTCAGGATCAGAAGGCTCCTGAAGCTATCTTAAGGACGCTAGGACGTAAACGGTTAGAATTATCACCTCAACCTATTGTTCATTGTTCAAGTGCTCCTGATCATGGTTTTTTGTCACCGGTTTGTAAAAAATACCGGAGGTTACCGGTAAGCCTGGCACGACCGGTCACCGGTTTTTTTTGGGCCGATAAAATCAAACAAAAAAAATTATATTCAAGAAAATAACTTTAATTCAAACAAAAAGAACCAATCGATTTGAACTCAAACGAATTTTGACCAAAACTGAAAATTTTTGCCTGGTTTGACAAACAAACCGCCGGTAGGACTAGTTACCCGCCGGTACTGAACCCTTGCCCCTAATTCATGGAGTCGTTCTTAGTTTACATTTTGTCTCACCCTTAAGCTCACAATTCTCATTCGCGTTTTGAAATACGCGGCTCCGGAACCTAAGTTGGATGAATGGATGAACAGGGGGCTAGAACATGTGACCAATTGCATGTTCATGTGTGCTCCAAGCCACTGTATCTTAAGAATCTTCCACAGTACCTACTGGCTTAATGCTATCTTTCAGTCTTCAGTTTATCACACCCTCTTTTGCCTGTTTATCCCTTTCTTAAAATTCCAATTTGATGGGAGCATACAATGCATGCAGGTGAGAATAGCGGTGGTTGTTTCAACAATGCAGCCTCAACCCTCGACAACTAGTTACCAAAATCCAAGAGGGCATTCAAGCCTGGGAGCATGTTGCTAACACTGTAAACAATGACTAGCTAACTAGACTTCTCCTTTTGTGTAGTGTACAGTGCTTTTCTTTTTAATGGAACAGTAGTGCTCCTGTCTTTTGCTAAAAAAAAAAAAGAATAGCAGTGGTTGCAAACTACGCCTGTCTCTCCAATGCATACCTCTCCGTTGTCCAGGTGAATGATGAACTTGGCAATTGTTCAGCTGCAGTGTCTCTTTAACCTTATCTTAGAACATGCTTCAGAAGTTCTTCAGGTTTCTTCAGGCATTTGGATATTGTACTTGATGGTGACTGATTCTAGTAATGACGTGCTGTTTTGAGTCTCCTACCTCCACAAATAATAGCTTTGCATTCATCAAGATATTTATTCTGACAGGCGCTCCTTCATGCGTCGATGGCGTGCCGGAGAAAGGCTCGCAGTCGATTGGCTCGCTGCTTCTGACCTAGAAGAACCGCTACAGATGAGGTTTGAGTGCGTCACAAGTTCTGTCATAATCTGCTTTCAACATCACTGACGAGTTGTTGTCATGAATCATGGTCTAATCCTGCTGCTTATCTGAATGTTCTGCTATTTCCCTATCACACTTTACACTTGACAGTCACCTGACCATGAGAAGGCATGGAGTATTGGAGACTACTGAAGGTGACAACACATCACAAACTAAATACCATAGAGAGCACTGCTCATCTAGTACAAATGTCTGTCCATGTTCAGTGTCTGAGTCACCCCCATTTTCTCAGGGTGCAGATGGTGTCTTAGTTCCAGGAGGATTTGGCCATAGAGGAGTCCAGGGCAAAATTCTTGCTGCCAAATATGCAAGAGAAAACAATGTTCCATACCTTGGCATATGCCTAGGGATGCAGGTTGCTGTCTTCGAGTATGCGCGATCGGTTCTTGGCCCGAAAGACGCCGATAGTGAGGAATGTGGCATTGGCACGGCAAATCCATGCCTAATCTTAATGCCCAAGGTAAGATTAGCCACAGAATTGTGGTCTGCATTTTTACTTTTTTGTGCAGTTATCTGAGTGAACTGAAGGGCTCAAAGATGCCGATGAGCAGAGCACCGAGGGCTGGCTGGGTCGAGGAGGACGTTCTTTATAACCATGGACTGCAAATCTGCTAAACTGTAAGCATCAGCCAAATGTTTCCCGGGAAATTCACTACATGATTGGTAAGCAGGTGTGACATGGTTTTTAGCGTTCTCACAACAGCAATGACAGTGTGAAGTACATGGATGAACGCCATCGGAAACGATATGAGGTTGGAATCATAGGCCGTCATACAAAATGATGCATTAGAGTTACTTCAGATTTATACATCTGAAACCTGCCAATTTCTAGGTCAGTCCTAGACGTACGTGGTTGAGGAGCTTGAGAATGCCCGATGCCGGTGTTAAATTTGTCTGCATGGATGAAACCGGAGATAGAGCTCTGTGTAAAATTCTTTTTGGTAAAAGATCGGCCAGCAAAAAACTCTCTTCGCTGATGTTGAATCCTACAGATTCTGGAGCTATCCTCACAGAGTCACACCCATATTTTGTGGGAGCTCAGTTCCATCCGGAGATCAAGTCCAGTCCAGGCAAACCTCTCCCCATTATTCATGGGTAAATAAATTAAACCCAAACCAACAAATCAGTCCCATGGAAAATTGTATCGCCGATATTTCGCCAATTATCGTCGATTAAGGGTATGGTCCATTAAAGAAATCTTCGTTAGAAAACTGGTGCATTTGAATCTGGAAAATTTTTGTTAGAAATTTTGCCGATAGGCCGAAATTTCAGCAGCCGCGACAAATTTGCAAATTCAAATTTTGTTTCAAAAATTTCATTAACGGCAAATTTCTGGTTGAAAGTATTTACAAATTCAAATTCAAGTTTTGGTTCAGACATTTCGCTATCGGCAAAACTTTTTGCTTGGTGAGTGATTTTTTTCCCTGGTCAATCCTCAAAACACGAGAGGCAGATCAGTCCAAGAACTAATCTCAACGTGCCTACTCCATTCCTAAGCTGCTGATGCTATATGTATACTTTCAGGGCTCATCGCCGCATCGTCGGGGCAGCTCGACTCCTCGCCCCAGAGCCGGCCGGTCCCCATGAAGGTGATGTCTGGATCAAGCGGAAGCGGCTACAGCAATGGCTACGCCTCCTCCGGCGTCGTGGAAGGCCTCCTCGGTCAGCATTAGCGACGGCCGTGAGGACGTGCGAGAAGACTCGTCTATCCTGTGTGTGGGGCTCGATCTCCATGGTTTTCTTTTCTCTAGCCCTGGTGAATGTACTGAATTCAGTGGTCGATCCTGTCAGCTTGTCAGCTGCAAGTGCGGCCAGTCTGGACTTGGCCAACTCTGCATTTTCTTGCCGTCATTTTCTTCTCTCTTTTAACAGTTGGATACAAACTAAGAGCCACCAGTTTACATTATTCTAGGATCAAAAGGTCTCCTTTTTTTTATCCTCAGGAAGAAGAAGAGGTAAAGGTCGCCGGTGAAAAACACATTCTTGCAGAGCAACCACCTGCTCGTCCTTGTCATGGAGTAATTCGTATGGAAAAGGATGCGTTGGATAGGCTGGATGGTGCGTGCGTGCGCGTAGTCCTTGCACCTCAGATCAGCGCGTCGATTTGGTCGTGGTTTTGGTTGTGACTATACTGTACTGTGCTGAGACGCGCGCGCGGCTGCACCGCCGAGCAAATTGCTCGCACGTTCATGGGCGGCGCCGCGGCGAGATGAGGCCGTCGACGTCGAGGACTCCAAGCCCGCGGCGGCCAGCTGACAAAAGGCCCTAAGTGACCAGCACGGATGTGCGCTGCAGCGGCAGAGGGCACGGAGCAGCAGAGCATGCAGCCGAGAGCCCGTGAGAGGGACCAGAGGAGACAAGATGTCTTTGACAGGTTGACGTGTCGATGTTTGGCGTGGGGGCACGCACAGCCCACCTTGGGCCGACCTCGCGTGTGGTGCTGCCACTTCGGTTGAGGCGATCCATCCGAACCAAGTATCTACTAAACTTGCTCACCGCTTCACTCATTGACACCCTGGTGGTTGATAAGTGCTTTTTGCATCCTCTATTGCATGCTGTCTTTCTGGTTAAGTTGGTAGTATCTGTGGATTCTCTCCTAATAGCTTTGTGAGGACTGGTCTGTGCCAAAAATTGGGTCTACACTCATGTTCAGCCAGGCAGACACCAAAGTTCGTCCTCGTCGGTCGTCCACTTCGTCCTATCTGTCTTTGCCCCGCACGACTTCTTCTTCTTCCTGTGGCGGTAGTAGCAGTATCCGACAGTTCGGAGTCACGCACCCCCTGAGAGAAGACCCCTAAGGCTACTGGTGTGGCCGTGCCAGCTGTCCTCGGGCTAGGAGTGGAGAACGGTTGAAATGCACCCACCGAGTGCACTTCGAACGGTACCCCGGACACTTCGGATTCAGCCTAGTTAATGCCCTCCACTTCCTCCTGAAGCATGTCTTGATAGAAAGTCTATTCATTCACTGCGTATGGAAAAGATTAAACCAATTGGTAACGATGATTTCAGATAAAATTGTGGACAGCATGAGCGTTAACCAAACAAATAAGGGCAATTATTTAGATCAAACTTTAAATATTTAAATGGAAAACAAGTTGAGCACATACGACATGCATCACAAGACAGATATGAGCACATGCTACAAATCATGATTAACCGCCTAGAACATGTATGAATGACACCTTTAACACTAAGGACATGAACAATCAACTACAAATCATGAACGGTACAATGTCACGAACGATTGGACTCGTATTCGAGGCCGTTGTCCTCGCTACTATAAGAGTACTCATCCAATTCGTAGTCCGCAGGGATGAGGCCGTCCGGGTCCACATCCAATGAGGCATTACTATCCGTGTTATGTGCAGCACGGATGGTGCATGCTGCGTGTACTTCGTCGGGTTTTTGCACTGTGTCCAACATGTGGCCGGCCTCGAGTGATAGCTACTCCAGGCGCGAGGCGATCGACTACACCCCCAGGAGCATGTGGTTCATCTCTATGGCAGCTGGGGACTCGTCGGGACATAAATTGTCACCAATGACCTTCTTCAGTGCGGATGACTCCGTGTCTAGCTCGTCGAGGACCTTTGACAATACGGCCCGGAGTTCTGTGGCATCCATCTGAAGGATAAAATCTGGCAATTGGCCAAGTTAAGCATCTATAGGGCAGCAATATGGTACCCTCAAAGCATGTTAATTAATTTGTAACCAAATTGTGAACCAGTGACACAGAATGCAGCACGACTGCGCAGTGTGCTCAATGGCCACTTGAAGAATCGGATGCTGAGTGAACCAGAAATCTGCACCACATGGCATCTCAACCATCGCTAGTACACTTTGTGTTTCCCTCTGTCGGCGCTGGCTGCCTCCAACGCCAACCACTTCTTCTACCTTCAAAGAATCAGCCTGGAGTTGGAGTGCAACCCAACTCCAGATCGAGGTCATCTAAGTTCTAACCCTAAATCTTTTCACCCCCAACCGAGCTTGACTCGCTCTCATGCAGTTCCATACGGAATTAGGGAAGAAAGTGCTCAAGCCCCTTCAAAATCCGGGGAACAAATGTTAACCCCAACCCCATCCACTCCAAATTGGGCCGAATCGGCCACACATCGGCGAAATCGCACCCAACACTAACCAATCGCCCAACACCAGGAGCTTCGACCGCGTACCTCTCACTGGCGGCTGTCGAGTTGACCTCTATACGAGTGGCAGCCGCGGACGGAGCTACGTTGATGCTGCCGCCAATGCCTGAATCTACCGCCTCCTCATCCACCGAGTCAAAGCCTCCGCCGCACTCCATCGCTTCGCCTCCTTCCGCTTCCAGCGCCTCCAGTGTAATACCCCAAAGCCTGGCCCGGCCCAATACCGGCCCAAGGCCATCTTACTTAAGGGGTAGCCTGGGGAGGGGCCATGTCCTAGCCTCTCCCAGCACCAAACCGCCTCGCCCCCCTTGCTCCTGTCCGAGCCCGCGGCCACCTCGTCTCCCACCGCTTCAACCCGCGCCTAAACCCTAGCCACCGCCGGCCGTCCCGCCTCGTCGTCGTCGGCACCGTCCTCTTGTGCGTGTTCGCCGTCTTGTTGGCGCCGCCGTTCTCTCATGGCGCTCCGTCGGCTCATTGTCATTCGCCGCCCGTCATCGCCTCGCCTCGCCGCCATCAGGGTGTCGTTTTGCTGGGCTGCGTCTTGCAGGGAAGCGAGAAGAAGAGGGAGAAGAGGTAGAGAAGGCAAGGAGAAGGAGAGGAGGAACAGAAGGGAGGCAGGGAGACGGGAAGGAGTAGAGGGGGAGGAAGGAAGAAGAAGAAGGTAGGGGAAGGTATGTGAGCTAGGGATTGAGTTCATACGATTTTTCTTGATTAATTGAGATTATGCCTTGCAAAGGTAGTAGTTACTCTTGGTAATTGCCCCTATTTAGAGTGAATCCTGTGAATCAAGGAAGACTAGTGGTAGAATGTGAAGTTTGCGTAGATAAGCTTGCTGTCCAGCAGGTTCTAGAGGGGATTTCACCTACTTAGATCTTGAATTAGCCCTTGGTCCTATTCTGGAAATGGTGTGTAT
The DNA here is from genome assembly GCA_036346145.1 of Olyra latifolia. Lineage (NCBI taxonomy): Eukaryota > Viridiplantae > Streptophyta > Magnoliopsida > Poales > Poaceae > Olyra > Olyra latifolia. Next base: position 16,268,789 of record CM070530.1, read on the forward strand.
CGATGTTATCTTTCTCTAGAGTACAAGAACGCGAAAATTGGATAAACAGGTTGGGAGCTATGTCTGTTTTAGTATTGCTGTCCAGAAATTGAAATTGTTAATTTCCTATGTTTCGTTAGTTATAGAAAGGTGATTAAGGTGATGAGGGTCAAGGAATGCTTGTAGGTGCGACATGACTCATTTATTGTGTTCGTTTAGAAGCGTCGAATTGAGTTGTGTCATCTTGTGTAGGAGGAGCCGTGGGTTCGGAGTCAACCATTTATCCTACTAGCTCCTGCGGATACAAAAGGCAGGTATATGTATATATAACTTATTAGATATAGATGGCTTGTGGAGGTGTTCTGCTTATGATTTACACTTCTGATTGGTTCTAAATGGCTGTATGATCTTTACTTGAGTACTTGTGATATTTATTGTTATAAGTTGGAGGAGTGTGAGTTGTGTGACAATGGAGACATTATTGCATCATGTTGCATATGAGCCAGGTCGGTGAGAAAGTCACTTTTGGCTAGTCCGGTGAGGTCGGTGAGAAAGCCAAAATCGACTAATCCGGTGTGCTCTGGAAATAATTGGTCCCCGCCTATAATAGGACGGGCAAGAGTGTTGCACCGACAGGTGACACTCGGTTGGTCCCCGCCTATAATAGGACTGGCAAGAGTGTTGCACCGACGGGTGGCACTCGGCTATACTGGTATAAGCTTAATAGAACAGATATGTGCATTGCATTGCATTGGATGGTTGCGGGGTAGATTGTATGGAGAAATTGCAGTAAAGGATGTATGTAAGTATGGATTTATTATTAATACTTGGTGGTTTCCCTTGTTTAAACATATACTTTGCTGAGTATTCCTGAATACTCACTCTTGCTTATTTTTGGTTTTTAGGTGACCGTTGATGGCGACATGCATTGGGTGGGAGTAGTGCTTCACTTTGGCATTAGAACATGAGATAAATTATTCCTTAATTAGATCCAGTTAGGTTAATTTAAATACTCTTGTATTATGGCTCAGTTTGATAGTAGATTAGGGTAATGGGCTTGTTGAATTCTGTTTTTACTATGTCCTTGTTAAGTGATTTGACTAAAAGACATATAGGACTCCGTCAACGTTAAAGGTAAGCAAGGTAAGGGGTGATTGTGTTGGGGGCCCATTGAGAGGGAGCCATTGGGCTAGCCTATGGGGGCTTGAATGATGATATAATCGATATATATGTGCTATACTGTTTTCTGTCTGCTGAGTGGATGTTCGAATTTTAGGGGAGGTTCTGCCGAAATTTTGTAGAATTTAGAGACTTGGTAGCATCTTCGGCTCAGTAGGAGCCGAGGTGTTACATCCAGCTGATGGAGCTAGAATCGTTCGCCGCCGCCTCCTGCGTTGCAAGTGATGTCCGAACCAACGCGCGTAGGAGCGGACATTGCACGCTGCCTCCTCCCATGCTTCGAAGGGAATAGAGAGAGAGAGAGAGGGTCCGGGAGCGGAGAGAACCTCTCTCCTATCTCGTGGGTGCCTGGGCGGGGAGGGGACGTCGTTGGAGCCATTTCGCCGCTCCCCTCCGCGCCTCTTTCCTATTGGCCCGGGAGTGGGACTCGGGACGGGATATGGTTGGAGTTGGCCTTAGCACAACCAAATGGCACGAGGAGGCCAAGAAACAACTTGGACTGCTTGAAGCCGTGAAGGCATGCACCATGCATGGAATGGAACCATAAATATTGTAATCTATTTTCAAGAAGCAAGCATTGAATGTGTTGATTCAAAATCAAACGGCAGCATTCTACCTGACGAGTAGGTAGTAGAAATTCATTCCGGGCTCTATGTCATGTGACGTACACAGCCTGGTACAAAGTCTAAAATCAAACGGCAGCATTCTACCTGACAAGTAGGTAGTAGAAATTCATTCCGGGCTCTATGTCATGCGACGTACATAGCCTAGTACAAAGTCTAAAATATTATTCTTGAAAAGAAAAAATGGCACCACATGGGGAAAGAAAGACCAAAGTGGCAAGGACATTTTATTAGCCACAAATTCTATAGCTACACCTCCAGCCGTTTTGAAAGAAGAATGCCATTACAGCCACTTCCAAATCTTGACATGCTTGGATTATGTCCTCCCTTGCATCCTTCTTTTATAACAAAATCCAATGATGCAACCAGTACATTCTTTTGAAGATGACCTGTATGAAAGAAATTTTGTTTCTCTCGTGAAAAACATATTCATTTTGATATAACCACATGGACTAAAAGATGGCAACAATGCCCACCCATGTTTTTTTTTCTTTAGTTTGCAAATCCATCCCTGAAAGTCAGTTCCCAACCATATGTGACACATTATAAGGAAACTTCAAACCAGGAACAATATGGACAATGCGCCAAACTGCCCTTACTAATTGGCATTCAAAGAATAGATGCTAGATGGTCTCATTTTTAATACAGAACAACACTTCTGACTACCTTGCCAATTTCGTCTTGCAAGATTACCTTTTGTTAAAATTACCTCTCTGCCTAAAAACCAGAGGAAAATGTTTATCTTCAAAGGAAGTTTGAGTTGCCGCAGTGTTTTAAACGAACAATTGCTCTGATTAAACAACAATTTTTTATATATTGACCAAACCGAGAAAAGACCATTTTTATTTAGTCCCCAAGTGAATTTATCTTGTTCTTGACATAATTGTTGCCAAACGGACAACAATTTTATGCTAATCTAGTAAATTTTCTACGTGCCTTTAAGGCAAAATTTGTTTTTGTCTCTATTACACATATGCCCCACCTTTATCACTAAATAAAAAATAGTTTCACCTCTATACACCATTAATTCAATAATGGGTTGATGAGATCAAGAAAAGACAAACTTTGCCATTAGTTCTTAAAGGCGGAGAATATGGATTCCTGTGTGACTAGCTACTTCCAGATGCCCATTCTAATCAATTAAGTTGTGCAACATCCACTAAGAATATTTTAAGCAGTGACTATCGTAAGTATATTTATATCTGGCACTAGTGAGGTGTCATGCTCCAGCGACGCTAGAGGTGGTGGCCGAGATATAGGCAACGTGCCTTAGCTACGGGACTAGGGCCGGGCAGGCAGGGTTAGCTGACAAATTGACAATGTTACATGGATCATTAGGAAGCAATAGGATGTGGAAATTAGGAAGGGTGGAAAGGGTCCCACGGCAGGAGCCGCCGAAAACAAGCAAGGAGAGCGAGGCGGGGGTACTCACCAGAAAGGAGGAAAAAGCGGAGAAGAGAAAGAAAGAGTATATTTGGGTTGGTGGATGCTGTGGGGAAGATATAATAGTCAAAAAATTCAATTGAAATCCCTCTAATTTTTTGTTGTACGAGGAGGCTATTAGTCCTTAATCTAATGGTTCAAACAAAAATTACCCCTTATTTTAGTTGACCAAGGAGTTGTCGGTCCTTATTTATATTCCACACGGTTTACATGTACCTTTTTTTAAAAAAAAAACCACCGACTACTAATGACATGCGCAACCATCCGCTCCTTATTTAGTACCATCAAATAAAAAAAAAATAAAAACATGGGTCTAATGGCATTGCCAATAGTCTTAGTCATCTAATGTCCCGCTTCTTAGTTACACCCATCCATCGGACACCGCGCTCCACTTGATGGTGTGAGGCCGGTGATTGTCTTGCTTTTTCTCTTCCCCATGCGTACTGCTCTCTTTCTCCCTCTTTTTCTCTTTCACCTAGACTCAAACCGAGAGGGGCAGATGCCCACGGGCTCATCCCTCTCGAGTACGCAGATGAGAGGAGAGAGGCAGATGGCCACGGGCACGCCGTTGTCGGTTGCCACCAGCATCGCCCCGGTTCTCTCTCCTCCACTCCTCTCCCCCTCCCCATCCTCTCACTCTTGGTGGTGGCAGATGGGCTCGGCCTCGCCAATGGAAAACTCGACGTCGAGAGTCGTTGGCGCCATGCCTTAAGGAGGTATCACTGGATTTGGAGAAGAAAATGACCGGAAGAAGATGCATCCTTGATTTGCATGTGCCCTAAAAACATTACCCATGTATGTAGAAAACATCATTAGTAAATGTAGGGAATATCTGATTTGCTCTTGTGAAACATTATCATGTTTTGTTCTTGTGTTTTCTCTGCTGAAACATGGTGTTTGCTCTTATGAAACATGGTGTTTGCTCTCGAAAAACATTTGCTTATATGGGGTGAAACATTTTAAATAACTACGTGAACATCGCTACAACGATGTTTCATCAGTACTTTTGTCATGTTTCAATGATATTTTTACCATGTTTCATCAGTACTCTGTCATGTTTTATCAGTATTTTGACCATGTCCCAATGATGTTTCACCAATACTTTGTCCATGTTTCATCGGTATTTCTCGTATGTTTCATCAGCAATGAAACATACACTTCGCCCATGTTTCATTGCTCATTTCTCACGTGAAACATCGCTCGTTTGGTGTTTCATCAGTATTCCAACCATGTTCTAATAGTGTTTCATCAATACTTTGTCCATGTTTCATTAGTACTTCTTGTATGTTTCATCAGCACTTCACCCATGTTTCATTACTCATTTCTCATGTGAAACATCGCTCATTTGGTTTAAAACATCCCTGAATAACTCATGAAGTTTTACATGTTAACACACAATATTTCAGTAGTACTTAGTACTTGAACTTTGTTTCTATAGTTTATTACCCATGTTTGAAAAAAGCGTCCGTTTTTTTTTCTACCGATGGACGCCTGATCCTTATTCTCTACTATCCGTGTGAACTATTTGCCATCGATTGCATGTATGTAACCTAACCAGCTGTCGTTGACAATGATATCGATGGTTCAAGCTGGGATGATGTATAAGGAGATTGAAGGCAAGACCTTCACTTACAGCCATTACGACGCCATATGTGCTCCACTAGGTCCTGTTGTATGCGGAGATGCACTTGGCGGTTTCGCATTATTTGCGTAGCCTCAATGCAATGCATGATGGACCTGTCAAGGTCACGGGAAATAGAAGTATGTTGTCCCATACCATCATACAGGACCTCATGGGCTTCTCCATCCTTCTCATCCTCAATTATCATGTTGTGCATGATCACATATGCTGTCATGCTATCGTGCAGCGTACTTTGCTTCCAGCAACGGACCGGCCCATGGATTATTGCAAATCTGGCCTAAGGACACCAAAAACTCTTTTGATGTCCTTCCGTATCGTGGCGTGAACTGCTGAGAAGTGCATTCGCTTGTTCCCTTTAGGAGCAGTGATGGGCTTCACAAATGTAGCCCAGTCGAGGTATATACCATCAGCAAAGGAATAACCCATGTTGTAGCTGTTCCTATTTATTGAGTAGTTCACCTCCGGTGCCGTACCGTTTGTAAGCCTAGAAAAATATCAGAATGGTGCAGAACATTTATGTCATTCAAACTACCAGACATACCGAAAAAGACATTCCAAATCCACAAATCATACAATGCCACCGCCTCCAACACCATGGTGGGCTTGTGGGTATGCCCAGTGAATGCACCGTGCTATGCCTTTGGGCAATTCTTCCACACCTAGTGCATACTGTCGATGTTTCCAAGCATCCCTAGGAAGCCTCTTTGCGCACCAACCGCTAGTATTCGAGCGGTGTCTTCCTCATTCATGGCTCGGAGATATTTACCCTCGAATATCTCAATGACGGTTTCGACAAATTTCTGCACAGACAGCAACGCAGTGCTCTCCCCGATACACACATACTCGTCGATGGCGTCGACGGGTACGCCGTATGACAGTTGGCGAATAGCTGCAGTCACCTTTTGCAGCACCGACAATCCAAGCTTCCCGGTGGCATCCTGCTTCTGCTTGAACCAATCGTTGTGTTCTTCAACAGTAGATGCAATGCGGAGGAAAAGTCTGCGGCTCATCCTAAACCTGCAAGCACATTTCGAAGAAAACCATAAGGGCATATGATTACAGCCCGCATATAACCAAATTACTGCTACTACGCATCTTGCTTTACCTGCGCCTGAAGTACATATGGCCATAGAGAGGGCTATTTGCGAAGTAATCCCTGTACAGTCTTGCATAGCCTTCGGCGTGACCTCGATCAATAGTTGTGTGGCCGTGAACAGAGCCCCAACGGCGGTTTATGCTATGTGCTCCGAGTTCGTCCTCCTCGATCGTAGCAAGCAGCATGATTTCCTCTTCGTCATCGCTCGATGAAGAGAAATATAGTGTTCGGCTCGACCCATATAGGTCCCAACTCATGGTTCTGAATGTGGTTGCTGCTTGGGATGGAATTGAAATGGGCATGACCACATCCATTTATAGCCTTGAGCACGGTTCCTTCTCTCCAAAGCGACCTTCTCTTCCACGGTTGCTTCTCCTCAAAGCCACCTATGCAGAATCTTGTAGTACAAGACTTGCAATTGCTCCTGATCATATGGCAATGCACGTAGCACAAAATCCGACACATATACCATAGGAAATACCCTATAATAGTGAATAGCATGTACTAATCCTCGAAATGTTTTAAGCTTACGAAATATTTCTCAAACTACACGATAAAATAAGATCGTATGTACTATGGTGGCTATGATGAATGGTATAAAAGGATTTGTATTCTATGCCTTTGCCTCTCTACCGCGCCTGTGCTGTTCACCTCACAGGCACTGTAGATACAGTGATCTACAATACTTCGAACAGTAGAAATGGTGTTGTCGCTACAGTATCAATGCTACGGTGTTTTTACTAGGTACCATTGCTACAGTGATCTGCTGTTGAGCTCACATATCGTCGTGCGCAGTAAAGGCAGAGGATGTGTGTCCGGTATAAAAATATGGAGTTTGTGAAAGGAAGGGAATAGAGAAGGAAATACCGTTTGAGTGTTTTTCTAGAAAGAAAACGAATCTGGGAAGTGAATCCGTTCAGATTAAAAAGGAGGAAAGGAAAGGATATATGGTTAGAGTTGGTCTAAGGCATCTTTCGATTCAGCGGATGCGACGCGGTGCTGGAGAACGCTGAATCCCATACGTCATAAGCTAGCTGCTTGCTGCTTCTTGTTGTTTGGGCTCGAGCTCGACGTACACCCGATGCGCGAACGCTTGCTCGGACGAATATTGCTGTCGCTTCCTGCCGGCCTGCCTTCCTCGCCTAGCTAGCTCGTCAGCCAAAAAAGCCACTGACCGACTGGTCCACATACTGACGATACTCAACTCCCGTACAGCAGTTGCAGAGGATGCCGCGGCTTGCTTGCTAGCCTTTACAGTGCTGCACAAATGGATGCGACGCTTCCACTATGGAGTACGTAAATTCAGAGGAAGCTGCATGCCTGCGTAGCAGAGCCTGTAAATGCATTGCTCGTTTGGTTCCTGTTTCACCCTCTCACTCGTTGTGCAACGGTGTTCATCTGGTGTTTGTATAGTAAAATTAACTTTACAGTACCCGGAGTTACATACACATACACATGTAAGAGCGATATATTCACTCTAAGATCCACACACATAAATTTCAAAATAGTTCCACAACTCTCCGTATGCGTTCGTAACTCCATTTACATGCATGTGAAAAATCCATACTCTTTCTATCCTCGTTAGCAACAGGATGGCTCCTTCTCTAGACTAGTGATAAAAGCAAAGAGTGGTGATGATACACCCGCGTCTTTTGTGCACCTTTGTGTTTTAGTCCCTGTAATTCCCTAATTTCACACGTAGGTCCATGGTTTTTACCATTTCAGTCCCTTAAGTTTCAGTATTTCACTTATAGGTCCCTTGTTTTTAGCATTTTAATCCCTCGGGTTTTAACATTTCACGTATAGGTCCCTGCTTTTACTGTTTGTTTTCATGCATTTTCTAGCATTCTGGCCCCTCCAGATTCTCAATTCCACACATAGGGGCCATGGGTTTACCGTTTAAACCCCTTAAATTTCCTAATCTTCCAATCTAATGATTTCGCATATATCCCTTAGTTTCTATCTTTTCAGCCCCTCAACTTTCCTGATCTCATGCAATTCTGAGACGAAGCATGTTTTTGTATGAGAGTGTGCATGGTTTCATTTTTGTAAACTTTCTATTTTAGAGCTAGGCACAGTATAGTTCTATACAATTTCTCTGTAACATTATCATATAGTGGAGGAAGACTGGAGTAGAGTTATTATCTATCCTTGGAGGCTTGAACCAGGGTAATTTTGTTTCCGACTTGGTCGTTTCCACCATCGTACCTATGAATCTCACACGTTCTTCCCTGCCAATCAAACAAATATGCTTGACGAGTGAGAGCTCTCGATCGTACCTAGAAAGTGTTTGACGAATTGCATGAACGAGAAAGAAACGGATTTAGCTAAAAATTGCAGGAATAATATTTCTTTAAAAAAAATCCATGCCAGTCGTACCAGAGCGCACTACTAGTATTTAAGGAATTTTTTGTGGATTTCCCCATTTTAAAGGTGGATTTGAATTTGATTATTTTGGCTCGGTTTGTACCATCAATCGTATGGCTCGATACTTCGGAAATCATGATAATTGTGACAAGTGAAACACCGGGTGACATCAAGGTTTTGCCAATAGTGTGACATGTCGAGAAGTGATGTTTTTCATGCTCACCAGAATTTTTGTAAGTCATATATTCTGGTGCCACCAAGATTTGTTGTCCGGCGTGTTTTATGTAGTAGTGTTGCAAATCTTCGTGATGAAAATCTAGCTAATGATTTGACCAAAAATTTAAAATTTGGTGTGTAGTGAGATTTCATCGAGATGAACAGGATGGACGGTTCAGATCATCTATTTTAGTCTCAGAATTTTCAAACCCGGTGGATAGCATAGAGAGATCCATGCTATCGATAGCACACTAGTCATTCTCTCTCTCTCTCTCTCTCTCTCTCTCTATATATATATATATATATATATATATATATATATAGGAAGCCAGTTTAGCGCTCCATGGAGCCTAGGCTCCATGATTCAAATACCTATGATGTGCATTTAGATTCGTGATGTTTGACGTGCATATCTTCACATACTCTCTAAAAAAAATATTTGAGATATCAAACTCCGAAAAAAATTAATTTCAAACTTAGTTTAAACTAGTTTGAAGTATAGTTTGAACTAGTTTGAAGTATATTTTAAAAGTAGTTCAAATGAAGTTCAACTTAACTTTTTTTTTGAGTCGATGTCTCAAATATTTTCTTTAGTGCGATATATGAAAGTACAAATATCAAACAACACGAATCTCAAAGCACATCTAGTGGTAACGAATCATGGAGCCTAGGCTCCATGGAGCCTTATGTATTATTCCTATATATATATATATAGAGAGAGAGAGAGTAATGCTCAGGTCAGCCGCGGCTTGTTCGCGAAATCGGTGATCGAATTCGACGATCCGAACCGACCATCTTCTTTGTCTCACTGAAATCTCACTACTGACAAAATTTCATATTTTTTTGATTTTTTTTACTATTTTTTCGTATTTTTGAAATCCGGGTTTATTGGACGGTCCAAAACTAATTAGATCGTGGATTTTTAAAAATACGAAAAAAATAGTAAAAAAATCAAAAAAATGTGAAATTTTGTCAGAGTGAGATTTCGCGAGACGAAGAATATGGTCGGTTCGATCGTCAATTCGATCACCGATTTTACAAAAAAGTCATGGTGACGGGAGGCTCAGTCAATGTAATGAACCTAACACATATATATATATATATATATATATATATATATATATATATATATATATATATATATATATATATATATATATATATATATATAGGGAGTGACTAAGAGCAAGTTGCTCGATAATAAAATAAGTATCAGTCGATTATCAATAAAATTGCACTATAACTATACTAAAATTGCACATTCTAAATAAGTACAAATTTAGTTTTACCAGTGTACAATTTTAGATTAACTGAAACAAACATGATGGTTTGAAACATAGGAAAATAAAAGCATGTAAGCACGTGTATTCGACAGATTTATGCATCAACAAAGCATAGAAATTAACGAATAAAACTAATGATTGATAAGTAGCAATTTTGATACTAAAATTGCACTTTTGTAAGCTGTGCAATTTTAGTCTTACTAGAGTGCAATTTTAGAATGACTGATAGTTAAGAAAATTTCAGTCGCCTGAGAATTAGCAATTCTATTATGTAAAACCCATGTAAATGTGGGTATCACGGGCTATCCCTATTTTTCGGCCACTTAAATTAGGTGACTAAGTGGTGGAGGAAAAGTGCCCCTATAAAAGTAGGTCCATGGTTTGCTAGTTGACATTTTGACGGCGTTAGATAAAATCACCTCAAGAGAGGAAGCTAGGTTTGGTTTATTGTGTTTGTATCCAACCGCGGGATCGGCTATAATCAACCCCTCAATGGTGTAGTGAAAATTTTATTTGGTCAATTTTTCATTGCGTTTTCGTTTTGACTTGATTTCACAATTGTTTATGTTGATCTTGATCAATTAGTGATTTGGATGTTTCTAGCAAAATCTTTTGGTAATTCATTGTGCCAGGGCATCAAGGATCGTCATGAAATCAATTGGAATCATACTTCTTGCTTTGTTTGGTCATTGTCAGACTAGAATTGATCTTGATATTAATTTCTACTTGTTTGATTCTTCATTAGAATAGGTTTCAGATAGTCCTAGGAAAGTCTATGCAAATTTTCGGGACCAATCAATCAAATGCTTCATGAATTTTAGGTTTTGCTCAAGTTGATTTTCCATTATGGATCATCATCTAGCGGCGCCACTGGATTTGCACATTGGTCGATGCTAAGTTTTGTTATTTATTTTATCGAAATTTGTCAAGTTGCCTTGTGATTTGGTTTCTTTACTTAGATTGATTCTTATAACTTCTTCTAGTTATTTAGTCAATTATTCAGAACCACTAGAAATTGGGCCTTTGTGTGAGAGCAGCGATTTTCAAGGACTAAAATTTGATACAACACATAATCACCACCACCCTAGTTGCCTCTTCCATCCTACACACGTCATGCTCTAAAGTCTTCCGTTATTCCCATCAAAATTTCCAAATGGTCTTCGATTACATTTCCCAAGGTATGGAGAAAATCTTTCAAAAACTGTTAAATCTGGTTAATTGTGTTCTTTTTTTTACTTTATACACCCTTTGTTTTTTTTTTAAAAAAATGCTCTTGGTATCACGTGATCAAGATTTACATACTGAGTATCTAGTACTGAAACTTAACTTTGCCTAATAGCTTAAAGAATCCAAAATTACTGATTATGAAAGCTAAATTTAAAAATATTTATTCCGTTACTTTAAGATTCTAAAGAAACTGACATCACAGAACGTGCTCTTAGTTATCTAGAGGTAAACAAAGCAGCGCTTACTCCACTAAACGCACCAATATATAGCCCATCACAAGACTAAAATAAGTGATACAATATCCTACCTCATCCCATCCCATCCTATGGCGGCAGCAGGCAGCAGACAAGGTAAGCTAGGCTCCGGAGACAGGACTTTACCTCCGCCGTGCGCAGAGGATCGACACGTCGGCGAGCTTGTTAGAGCATCTCTAGCCGGTATTCGATAATACTGTTTATCTGACTTTTTAGGGATAGAGTAGGTGTCGGAGGGAAGGAATCTTGTAGAGTGTAGGGTAAAGTGTGAAGGAATTTTAGAGGATGAACAGAGTATATAGGGAATAGTATCACATAGTAGAAATATGAAGTGGTGGCTAGAGATGCTCTTGCGGTGCGGGCGCAAGTCCGAGGTACCGAGCCAGCGATCCTGGGCGTGCGCTTGGTCGTTTAGAGCATCTCCAATGGTGCCTAGTCAGCTGGCTCTAAGGGTGCCAGCGTCATCAAATTTCCTACGTGGAAGAGAGAGAAGAAGGAGAGAGAAGCGTGCTGGTGCTTGAGGAAGCGCCGGTCTCGCTCAAAAAACGAGATGCTAAGCGCCAGCCTCGAGCCAGACTATCGGCGGACGGAGGATCCGTGTATCGCCGGAAGGGATTTTTCGCCCGGCTTCTTCCGGTCGGTCTCCACCGATTTGCCTCCCACTTCTCCCAAAATCGCATCCACCCCGTCGCCGCGCCTCCTAGCCGCCCCCGTCGCTGCCCCTCCCAGCCGCCTCCTCCGTCGCCGCCTCTCGGCCGCCTCCTCGCGCCGCTTCCCAGCCTGCGTCGCCACCGCCCCCCAGCCGCCCGTCGCCGTCGTCCCGCCTCACTGTCGCCCCTCCTGCCGCCTTCCCGTCGCCGCCCGTCGCCGCCCTCCCGGCCGCCTCCTCGCTGCCGCCCGGCCGCCCGTCACCGCGCCTCCCGGCCTTCCCTCGCCGCCCCCGGCCGCCTCCCGTTGCCGCCTCGTGCCGCCCTCGGCCACCCGTCGCCGCCGCCTCCCGGCCACCCCTCTTGCCTCCTGCAACCGCCCTCCCGGCCGCCACCTGCCCAGGCAGCTGCCCATGACCTCCTCCCAGTGCCACCGTCGCCGTCCTCCCTGCATGCACCCCTCATGTGGTGAAGATGAACTCGGTCCAAACAGGAGGTAGCTCCACCACCCCTTGGATATGCGGCCGCTCCTTGGTGGCCAACCTCTTCCTCCGGTGATGCAATTTCAGCCCCCAAGGTTGGTGGGCGGCACCTCGCCCGGTGATGAACACCTCGACCATGGCTGCATCAAGCAACTCTGAGATGTGAGTTTTAATTCAAAGTTTTGTTGGTCGACTAATGGTACCAATTTTGGCTTAGTTATACAGATTAGGTTTGTTTGAATGTAATGGCTATTGGCATATTTTCTAGTCATATATGATCATTGCAACTGATTATTGCTATGTATTTATGCAGTCATCCACCTGGTGGTTTTGTAAAATTTATTGAAAATGGTTTGGTCCAAGCACCATGGCCACCTAATAACAAAGACAAAGTGGCGGCCCATATTCCAGAAGTTGCTATCGACATAGATGGCGTCGAAGATGTTAGGGATCATGGCGTCGCCATGGACAGCAGAGAGGAAGACGTGCGTTTGGTAAGTAAAAGCATGTGTTTTTACACTTAGAGAGTATAACAAAAGCATTATTTTGAACCATGCTCCTGTTTGCTGGATGTAGGCGAGTGCTTGGTTGATTAATTCTAATAATCCAATCAATGGAAATTCCAAGAAAAATGATAAGTACTGGGTTAATGTACTTAAAGTATACAACATCACTACACCTACAAATAGGAAAAGAGAAGCTAAACAACTCAAAGACCGGTTTCTAAGGATCAAGAAATGGGTTGGGTGGTTCTGTGCATCTTGGAAGAAGGCCAATTCTATATATACTAGTGGTCAATCTGATGACATGTTGAAAGATAAGGCTTTGAAGTTCTATAAGGAGGATTACAAAGAGGTTTTTATAGTTATGCATTCTTTGGTATGTTCTTCGCGATGAACCTAAGTGGCACGCATCTTGGAGGACATGGACAATTCAAAAAAAGAAATTTGGATGAAGGAGATAGCATTGTCCCAAATGACGATGCAACAAAAGAAGAACGGCCTATAGGGACAAAACAAGCTAAGAGGTCACAAGAATGGCAAAGGCAAAGGCAAAGGGATGGTAATGACACTAGTCTACAAGAAGATATGAAAAAATACATGGAATTGCAAGTCGCAAGTAAAAAGCGCCATGAAGAGTTTATTGAGACCCGAGCGTGTTTAGATGCCAAGGTTGAGGCGGCGAGGATGAAGAGGATATTAGTTTGCTACTGGACATACAACTCTTTGATAAGCATGGATACTAGGGAGATGACAGATGATATGAGGGCTGAGCACATGATGGGCTTGAAGATGATGAGGGAGGAATTATTTGGCAAGAGGAACTGAGGTAAATTCTGCTATGTTTAATTACTGAAATATATGTTTAATTATGATATTTTATAGAAATTCTGCTATGTTTAATTCTGCTATTACAAAATAACTCACTGGAGCTAGCTCACTGTGGTTAATTATGGTGTCCTGAAATCTCTAGGATCTTGGTTGCACTGTCTTTTCTGTCACATTTCTTCAGATATAAGCCTTGTAGCTAATTCTTTTCTGTCACATTTCTTGGTTGCACTGTCCTGAAATCTTCAGATATGTTCCTTGTAGCTAATTCTTTTCTTCAGATCTTGATTGCACTGTCTTTTCTGTCACATTTCTTGGTTGCACTGTCCTGAAATCTTCTTTTAGCTCTTTCCTCATTCATTTCTAGCTAATTCACATGCAGTCCACCACTAGTCCCAAAACTCATTCATTTCTAGCTAATTCACATGCAGTCCACCACTAGTCCCAAAACTCATTCATTTCTAGCTAATTCACATGCAGTCCACCACTAGCCCCAAAACTCATTCATTTCTAGCTAATTCACATGCAGTGAACTTCTCTATATATTTCTCATTCACAATGCAGAAATTCTCATATCCCTTTAGCTCTTTCCTCATCTACCTTCCTCTCCCAACATGTCGGATCAATCCGATGATTCCATAGACCCAGCCGATATATATCCTTTTGAAGATTTTGTTACTGAGCAAGATATGCTTGACTCCTTTGGTTGGCAGATTGAAGCAAAGATTAAGGCTACTTTTGATGATGGGCCATCTAGGCGTAAAAGTGACCGAAGGAGGTACATCAATCGGGATCACGTAGGAGCTCACGAAAGGCTTGTGGCAGATTATTTTGCCAAGGAGCCTCTCTACACGGATACAATGTTCTGTAGGAGATTTCGTATGAGAAGACCTCTCTTCCTACGGATAGTGAGCGCCCTAAGTGAGCGGTATGATTACTTTAAGCTTAGAGAAGACTGCACAAATCGTGTAGGGCTCTCACCATCGCAGAGTGCACGCGGCAATCCGGATGCTTGCATATGGAATCGCTGCCGATAGCCTTGATGAGTACTGAAGGTTGCATGCACCACAAGAATGGACTGTTTGGAAAACTTTGTGCAAGGGGTGATTGAGATATTCGAAGGAGAGTATCTGCGACGCCCCACAACCGAAGATGTCGAGCGTTTGCTTCAAGTTGGGCAGTCTCGTGGATTTCCTAGTATGGTTGGGAGTATTGATTGTATGCATTGGCAATGGAAAAATTGTCCGACAGCATGGAAGGGACAATTTACCCGTGGTGACTATGGTGTCCCAACCATCATCCTTGAAGCGGTAGCATCATATGACCTTTACATTTGGCATGCTTTTTTTTGGTGTCGCTGGTTCTAACAATGACATCAACGTACTCAACCAGTCCACATTGTTCATTGAGGCACTAAAGGGTGAGGCTCCCCGAGTACATTTTTCCGTCAACGGAAATCACTATGACACGGGGTACTACCTTGCCGATGGAATTTATCCGGAATGGGCTGCTTTTGTGAAGACTATACCGTCTCCTCAGCTAGAAGAGCACAAGTTGTATGCAAGAACTCAAGAAAGAGCAAGGAAAGATGTGGAACGTGTCTTTGGGGTACTACAAGCTCGCTTCAATATCGTGTGTCGTCCAGCACGTTCATGGAGCCGAAAGATTATTGGAGAGATCATGAAGGCTTGTGTCATTCTCCATAATATGATAGTGGAAGATGAGGGAGAAATGGCAAAGTACTCCACTGACTTGAATGATCCAATGACGTCCATTGCTCTTCCACCTGAAGTGAAAAAGGGCACAAATGGTAACACATGCTTTAATGATGTGCTACGTAGGAATGCGGCCATCCGTGATCGTTCAACCCATACAAGACTCAAGAACGATTTAGTTGCCCATATTTGGCAACAGTTTGGCAATGCAAATAATAATTAGTCACTTCTTTCAATACCTTCAACATATACGCTTAATTTTCTAATATACATATTTATTCTGTTCTAATATACATATTTATTTTATTCTAATCATTTTCTTCTTATGTCTTTATCCAGGTACTGAAGGTGGTCAATGTTATCTCATGAAGGCATGCTGCGGTCTTTTGGACTAGTGATGGTTTATGCAATAAAATAAGAAATCTGCATGTTCTTTTTATTTACTTTTAATATTATGAGTCTGGTGGTATGATGTATGGACTGGTTATGTCTATGTATTGTCCTCTTATGTTTGTGTATGTCTTATTGTCTCTTAATCTTAAAGAGTCATGTTCCTGTGTGTTGTTGGATTAGTAATTTCAAGTGCTACGATGTTGGTTTAGGTGGTGGAGATGGTATGCCTAGCTGCTTATGCCGGCCCTGTCGTTTTATTATGAACAAACGTTGGAAATTTCATCTCTATCTTAACACTTCTCTGTGTTTGTCAATGTGTAATGTGTTGTTGCTCCATGTGATTGATCAACGGAGAGAATGCAGGCAGATGCATGGTATGGTTTTGAGTTTCAGATTTTTAATCCTTGATTATGCAATTGAGAAACTGGTGATGTTCAATTTTTGGACTATATGCAATGCTATGATGTTCAATTTTCCATCTGGTGATGTTCAATTTTTGGACTGTATGCAATGCTATGGTGTTAAATTTCTGGACTGTATGCAATGCATCTACATGAACATATTTTTGTCTTTCCTGCTTTCTTTTTTCTTCATATTATTCCGTGAATGAATTTATAAATTTGCATCTCTATTTTTGTGGTTCATTTACTGAAATGATAAGCTGAATGGAACACTGGACCACACATATGAGCCACAAAGATAAGTTTACACTGGATCGGTTCCTTTCTATTGTTCATGCAAACACTAATAACTCGCTATATACTAACGCTTATAAATTTCACCCATCGAATACGCCATTATAAGATTGATGTGAAGATCCTTATAACCAGCTGCTGACTCTATTACTGGAGATGCTCTTACATGAACGCCGGGGGACAATGAGAGAGAAAGTATCGCGGCCAGCCAATCGGAACTCGACAGCGCGGGAGGGCGATGATGGCTGAGAGCTACGTCCGGGTGACAAGAGCGAGGAGGAAAGACAGCGAGTTATCACATGGACATGCCGACCTATCCCTGCAACCCTCAACCCCACGCACCCAATCGCCTGTCCTCTCTCTCTCCTTCTTTTTTTCTGTCGCTTGTGTCGCATATGCGAGAGGCAGTGGTGTACTCCTGTTGGTACTTGGTATACGTAGTAGTACGTTTGTTTCGGTCCTGTGAGAGTGTTTTTTGGAGTCCTTCAATTTCCTAGCTAGCGTGCTTGCATGCTGCCAAAGCTAGCTAGCTAGGGGCATGTGTAGGCCAGCCAAAATGCGGTGGTAAGTTACAGCTTGTGTTACCTCCCTGAAACAGTTCAAAGTCTTTATTAATCTGCTCAAGAAGTACAGAGCTTTGTGTCCATACACCAGTTGGTATT
This sequence comes from Olyra latifolia, assembly GCA_036346145.1. Lineage (NCBI taxonomy): Eukaryota > Viridiplantae > Streptophyta > Magnoliopsida > Poales > Poaceae > Olyra > Olyra latifolia. Next base: position 16,286,020 of record CM070530.1, read on the forward strand.
ATGTCCCAGGAACTATGCAAAATCATAGGGACTGTTTGGTTGCCTTCTTAACCCAGTCAGGTTGTATGAGCTTAGCCAGACTAGTGGGAGCCAGGCTGAGTTGATGCAAGGAGATGTTGTTTGATTAGTTGTATGAGATTGAACAGGCTACGCAGAGATGCTGTTTGGTTGGCTGCATTGCAATAGAAGTGGGATGAACAAATTCAAGAGAGGGATGAAACAAATTCAAAAAGATAATAGGAAATCAATATATTTTAAAACAAAAATAAAATGTTTTAAAATAAATTATAGAAAATCAATAAATTGAAAAACAAAATATTTAATCTTTCGAAATATATATGGCAAGTGTGGTCTAGTTTTGTTCGAAAAATGTCAGGAACACATAGGTGAAATAAATTCGGTGATCGGAGATGCTAATCAAAAGATATTTGCAAAAAAGAGCAAAAAAAGATGGCACTATGCCTAATGACCGGCTAGCATCATGGCTAATCCAGCGTGTACCTGCATGCGCGCAAGATGCTTTCGATTGGCCGCGTGTGGGTCGTTGGCGCCTCAACAGTGCCGCGAGGCGCGCCGACGCGAGGAAGTGGCCGATTTGTGTGTTTCTACAGAGCCAAGCTACGGAGAGAATCTTGCATCTACAGAGCCAGGCTCAAAACTAGATGCAGGCAACCAAACACAAGAAAAAAGCAAGATTCTGCATCTGTGGATACAAATCTTTGTATATACAGGCAACCAAACAGCCCCATAAATATCCATGGTTTCGTACGTTGTTTTAGGGAGGAAAAAAAACTGTAGCTTAGCCCCTTAGCTAAAGCTACAGGTGTACAACAGTTGGCCTCCCTCACTCTCTGATATGCTCTACAATACTAGATGTTTATTTGTGTCACTTTATTTTACACTATCCACGCCCAATCCATAAAAAAAATGTATTTATATTACAAGTAAGGCAATTAAGTAGACAACTGCTATAATTCAGAGAGGTTGACTAGTCCTTTTTTGGTCAAATCCATCTTAGAAGGCTATTTCGACGGTTTTGCATAGTTTAAGAGACACGATAGCTTATTTTGTGTCATGGCATTATGTACACGAAGTTTTGGGTGCAAAAAAAACCGAAAAATATACCTTTTCCTTTAATTATCTTCAAGTCACTTCTAGGTTTTTTTTTGAAAAGTCTCCTCTAGCTTGTCATGTCACTTGCATGTTTAATTCCTCTGTTATCTTTACTGCTTAAAAGATCTTCTGTGGTGAGTGATGGGTTATCTTTTTTAGGTTTTGACTCCTTAGGATTTTTGGCTTTGCACACATGCCCTAGTTTCTAAGCATTTTGGCTCTTAATTTTCTCGATTTCATGCACATGTCCCTATTTTTTGGGATTTGCCCCATGTTGAGTTTCCCGGTTCCTTTTTTCTGAGCGAAGCGGGCACTAGGCTAGCACGTTAATAGTTTATGTATGTATATATGTATGTATGTATGTGTGTGTAGATGTATGGGTAGTTGTAGGTGTATTCCCCGTCCTCATGTACTGCTGCCCTGCATTAACTACTCCTTTCCAAGACGAGCTAGCAAACAGCGTAGACCATTTGACCCACCCACCCCCCCTTTCCCAAACGAGTCTCCTCCTCGCCAAAGCGGAAATGTGTAGCTGCCAGGCCGGCCGATCAGGCCGGGGCGGCGACAGCGGCCATCGGAAGGGACCGGAGGCGCCGGGGCCCAGCCATCACGGGATCTGATCGATGCCGACACCTCGGCCGTGCTCGTGAGCAGCTGGAGGAGAAGAGTGGCCGAGCCGAGCTGGAGCTACAGCAGCTGAGCGGCCTAGGCTCCCTCTCTCCCGTTCTCTCTTCCCTCTATAAGTATGTGATCAAGCCGTCGTCGACTCGCCGTGAGACGCTAGCGATCGAGTCGGTCGTGTGGCTGCAGCGAGCGAGCGTCTGCGTCATGGTTGGCGGCGGCGGGCGGGTGGACCCGCTGGAGGTGGGGCGGGTGATCGGCGACGTGGTGGACCCGTTCGTGCGGCGGGTGGCGCTGCGGGTGGCGTACGTGGCGCGGGACGTGACCAACGGCTGCGAGCTCCGGCCGTCCGCCATCGCCGAGCAGCCGCGCGTCGACGTCGGCGGCCCGGACATGCGCACCTTCTACACGCTGGTGAGTGACTAGTGACCAGTGAGCACTGAGCACACACTGACGTAGCTAGCTAAGCTCGATGCATCGAACATGGATCTAATTACCATTACTGATGAATTTCTTTCTTCGCTGCGCGCAGGTTATGGTGGATCCAGACGCTCCAAGCCCGAGCGATCCCAACCTCAGGGAGTACTTGCACTGGTGAGCGTCGATACTTACACGGCGGCTTGCTCGCCTTGCATGATGCATCCTGATCCTGCTGCGTCAGCTGGGATACAGGATACTACCATTAATTAGTTTCTTCCTGTTGCTGCATGCCACCAGCCAAAAAGTTCTCAACAAACTAATGGAAATGGGTTTAATTTGTACCAATCACTATACCAACTTAATTAATTTACCGCAAACTAATGCTATTTGGGGGGCGATCGATCTATGTTGTGGTTGTTTATTTTGAATCCGAAGCAATGATCCTACACATGGGAGCTAGCATGCATGTGTACAAGCTAGGACAAACAGAATTGGTGTACATGCCACTTCTAAAATATTCTCTATGTATGTTGTAATTCAGTGGAAATAGAGAAATTTAGCATCGATCCTCAATTGGTGTGAGCATGTTTTTTCCTTGTAAAATCTATGTATTATATTTCTTCTCCCCTTCATTTTTTTCTACTTACCAACCAAGTTCATTTGTGTTTGATTCCAATAGATTCTACAAAAAAAAAACTTGAAATGCATCTAAAGATCACTACATGTTACAAACAAATTAAATAGAAACGATTAAGGTAAATACATTAATAAAATAACTGACCTGATTGCAAAACAATGCCGGCCAATGCTATCTCTGCTCAACATTTTCGTTCATGAAATAATGTCAATGGATATAAGTACATTAGTATGTCCTTCTGTACACACGGCGGACAGAGTTGTCAATGATATTGACGCTACCTGTTGTCACTAAAAGATGATCCATGTTGCATGCTCAAAGTTGCTGATCCCTACGGTCAAAAGTAGTTGCCATTTTAGCATGTTTGTTTTGGTTTGCAAATATTTTTCGCTTTTGCTTTCCTAGGCAATTAATATTCCCACCAAATGCCGATCAAATTAATCTTTATTGCATAGATCAATATGCATGGGTATACAATTGTCAGGACCCGGTTTTACTAAACCGAACATTCTGTGTTAACAGTATGAGTCTTAAGGATCAGTGCTCATACCCATAGTACAACAAAGGTAAAATATCAATTCCACGCTGCATTAACTAATAAAAGTCATCAGAGTGCAACAGCTCCACTTATTATAATAGTTTATAATAACAATAAGTCTTCACTAATACAATTAAGAAGCAAATAAAAGTAGTGTCCCATCATAGCTAGTAGTCCTCCTCCGGATAATCAGCAACGTATTTCTAATCGTACTCCTTACCTGCTCGTGAAATAAGCAGCCCCGAATAAAAGCCGGGGTTGGCACGCGAATGCTAGCAAGTCTTTCGTGAAAGGGCCAGGCTAGGCTCATCCTAGGAAAGATAATGACTCATTTGTATAAAAACATTTAACTTAGAAGTATAAAAGTATTTAACAAAACATAAGTAAATAAAAAGTAAACAGTTCTCATGATTAATGTTAACAGTAACATAAACATGATGTAGTTCTCAATCTCAGTGTCTCATGTCTCCATTTCGTATTGTCTCATCTTATAGTCTTAATATAGTTCTCATTCTCATTCATCATGAATCATCCAGCAATGGCACATAGCTGGATAAACCTTACCCAAGTTAAATTAATTAAAAATTGTAGCTACGATATAAAAAACCACCAAAATGCTTATAACTAGAAGCATGGCCATTCGAATGAGTTTACACTCTGCAGAGGTTGTACGCTTTTTCCGCAAGATACGATACTCTCCCGTCGGATAGCATCATAACAAAATCCATTAGAAATCTAACCCTGAACTTGTTACGGTCATACCTGATAGGTCCCACAGGTACCCCAGAATTCCATCCGGACAATACACTGGCAATGACGCATCCCTCGGGACCTCACCCACGGTGCAAATACAGTGACAATTCTGATATTATTCTTCCACTAGATTAGGCCACGTCCCATACCGGGCTTACGGTCTCACAATAAATTCTTAGTTAAATCCATCACGATCATCAGTTCTTAGGGACCGGAGCATCGACTCGGGTCACCGATTCTGAGTCAAATTATTAGTTGGTCAAATTTTAATTAATAAGTGAACAATCCCACCACAAACCCAAAATTCTCCAGTCTCATACTCAATTATCTCATAATAGGGTTCTTTAATGATCATAGGAAAAAATCACTCCTCGAAACTAGCTAAACAATGCTAAGCCATCTAAATTCATGAAAAAGTAGCAAATTACATAATAATATTATCCTAAGGTTCTTCATGATAATGGGTGCATAACGTATAATCGATGATATGTACTAGGAATCGCTATAACAAATATGCATAATTTAATTAAATAACAGTTTTGGCAAAATCTAGAAATTAGGATTTTAGGGAAAAGACTTGTTTTCCTGATCTTCCTAAGCTTGCTGGACGTCGGTGGCGTCGATGAACTCTCCTTCGTCGCCTACACGATCTTAAGGCACGCAAAACGAGAAAACAACAATAAATACTAAAAACAGTAAATATATTTTAAAAATTATATAAAAATTACAGTGAATTTTATGGATTTTTAGAAACTGAAATCACCGGATTTGGAGCTAGGATGAAATCACGGCAAAATAGTAAAGGAACACTATTCACTAAAATTCCAGAAAATAAAAAACTACTGTATTTACTAGGCCGAGTTAGTGTAGGAATCTGGCTCAGCACGGAACGTATGAGGGTTGGACGAGTGGCTGCGGGTGAGAGTGAGATCGAGACAGTGAGGGATGGAGCACGGGGAGAGAGAGGGCTCGCGGGGTCGGCGGCAAAGATGGCGGCGGCCGGAGATGTGGGGGTCGGCGACGGCGACAAGCGGCGGCGCGGCTACAGCCCTGCTGCAGCGGTTTTGGCGGCGGCAGCCGTGGCATGGGAACAGAGAGGAGGGCTACCTCGGTGATTTACGACGGCGGCGGCGGCAGAGCGACGACAGCGACACAGTGCAGATTCGGTTTTGGGGAGAAATTAGGGGATTGTGGGGATAATAGATTTAATTAGGGCTTATATAGGGAAGAGTTAGGGATGAACTGGGGATGGGCTCGGGTTGGGCTGGCCCAATCCGCGGCGGGTTTGCTTTAAGATTCGGGAATTTAGGAAAATAAATTTTAGGGTGTCACAACAACTGATAGGGGCAAACAATATTTCAATTGAAAGCATTGAATAGTAACTTGTTCCGTATTCTATGCGTAGAGTGCTAAAATGGCATCTATTTTTTTATCTTGAGGGAGTGGATACATGTTTAGGTGCCCAATAATATGTGCATTTTGTAAAAATCATTTCATTACAAAACTTATAAATTAATGTCTTATCAGTCAATTACCATTTCCGAGAATTCCTGTGGGAAATAAAGCAGATTATTTACGCCGTACCAATGGTAGACGATTCACCGTCGCGCACTTAGTTGGGATTTATAGTATGTCCAACATGCATAATTTTGTATTTTAACATATTGTGATGCAAAAAGTGTAAGTATGTGTAGATTTAATTTTGTGACAAAATATGTACAAGTCGTATATAGAGATAATGAAACACCCATATCACAAAACAAATCCAACTTAATGTAAAAAAACTCAAACTAAAGCTAAAAGAAGACAAACCTGAAATGAGAGCAGAAGTTTCTTGCTAGATTTATTAGAGCGTTCAATAAAGTAAAGAAAGCCAATCAAGTAACAATAAGGAAAAATGAAATATACGGATTACTGGTGGCATCATTTTGTTTGGTTATATATAAAAATATAGTCTATTGTCACTAAAAAGAACAGATGTATGTTTAATATTTACATTTAATTATTGTAGGCTATAATTGGTATATCAGTAGAGTTCACGATGGAATAACTACTTTATGAAAAATCCGATCTACCCTCTCTATTAGCACATGTACGTATAAACCACGTTACAATATGAGCTAAATGTTTATAGAAAATTGCTCTTGTTTGTCACTTTGAGTTTAAAAATATGAAAATCATCTAAATTTTGTGGCGCTGATTGATTTGGTTGCCTTTTCAACCAATTATAATTAATGTGGAATGATAAAATGTTGAAAATCGTGAATTAATAGTGGTTGACATATTTAACTCTCATTTAACATGTCCCCGTTGCCATACCAACTACCATGCTAAGAAATTGCACAAGGGGTGAGGGAAGTGAGAGTGAAGAGGATGGAAACTAAGTGGAAGAAAAGGAATTCTGTTGTATATTCTAGTCATTAGCATGTGGGCCAACATGGTAAGGCCTATTTCATTTTTAGAAAATCCATTAAAAATCGCTAAGATAGTAATGGGTGGTGATTTTGCAAAACGATAGGTGATATATAACTTGCATGGATGTAAATGTCACAAAATAACTCATCGGGGTGCTTTTCCAAAGCTAAGCTTTTATTAGTTTCAATTTTCAGTTTCACGTGTTTTATTCAGTCCTTATTTTCATAAACTGAAATTCGTAAAAGCACCCAACAAGATATGCAATGCATACTTTCTTTGGGGTAGTTGGGGACTGCCACCAGTTGCTAATTATTTGGCAAGGTGTGAAGGTTCAATTCTAAGGCAATGCATTGGCTTTTAAAAAAAAAAAAGGCAATGCTGTTGTTGAAAAGATAGCATATCACCTCAAATGCCAGACACTTCTTCGTTCAGATGGTTTTAATCTCATCTCCATCCCGACCTGCCAATGTAACAACTATTATCATACATACATATGCACAATACGGGTGAAAACGGGTCGGATACGGGCGGATATTGCTTGTTCCATATTCTAACCCATATTTTTTTGCCGGATACGGATACTCCGGATCCGGATACGAATTCGGATTTTTCGGCATACGGATATGGGACGGATATGGATCGGGAACGGATAAATATCCGGATATTTCACATACATAAAAAATATCACATGACATAATTATTTACTACTATAGCAATGCCAATTAAGCTTCCATGTTTAATACAAAAGCTAACAATATATCTATTGAATAAAACATGAGCTATAGCCATGTATTAATCAATATTTAAACTAGTTTTGCCAATGGTTTATTCCACAAAAATCTTCAAGTTCATACAACATAGGCATACTTCAAGTACAAATGTTCATACAGCAAAGTCATACTTCAAGTTCAATAGTTACTCAACAACTATAAAATATACAGAATATTTATGTTTACCGGATATCTTTATTGCTAATTTACATTGACATTTTTCAGATATCTCGGATATGCGGATATGAATCGGATACGGATCGGATATTGCTCCTCCCATATCCTAACCCATATATTTTCCGGATAGGCGGATTCGGATACGGATTCAAATTCGGATATAACCGGATATCATTTTTCGGATTCGAATCGGGTTCTAAACGAATCCGGGCTCGGATCGGGCGGGAATTTCCCCTCCCATTTTCACCCTTAGGTGTGAGGCCCGGTATTTTTCCTTACCAGTAAAAAAAATTGTTTTGGTCGAATTCAAATAAATCTGGTGGTTTTTTTGTTTGAATTCAATTTTTTGGATTTTCAAATCCAAATATATATATTTTAAAATATCGGCCGAAATTTCCTGGTTATGGGCCAAACCGGCCGGCTACCTCCCCGGTAAACGTAAAATGTAGTGTGCCAAACCCTTGGTCATGTCTTGTCAACACGCCTATCAGTCTCTATGATCAGTACTGCAACTGCTAGCATCATTGCACAATAAGGGCATTTTGCCCTGGATTTCTCGGGGAAATGCTCGTTCAAAATTATCATCCTACTTGGCTTCAATTTTTCATCTGCGTTTAATAGATGATATTCCCCTATGTGCTGAATGAAACTGCCATTACCTACTCATGCAGGCTGGTCACCGACATCCCGGCTACGACAGCAGCATCATTTGGTACAGAAGCTAGCATGACTCTCCTGTGATCACACACACACACACACACAGAGCAAAACTTTTGCTTTATCAACATGACAGATCACTGCATGCGAGTGCTAGTTCAATCAAATATAATTCTGGGTGTGGTGCATATGGATGATAGGGACTGAGGTTGTGTGCTACGAGAGCCCGCGGCCGGCGCTGGGGATCCACCGGCTGGTGTTCCTGCTCTTCCAGCAGCTCGGCCGGCAGACGGTGTACCCTCCCGGATGGCGGCAGAACTTCAGCACACGCGACTTCGCCGAGCTCTACAACCTCGGCCTGCCCGTCGCTGCCGTCTACTTCAACTGCCAGAGGGAGACAGGAACTGGTGGGAGAAGATCAACGTGAGGTCTTTTCTCTCTCAATATTTATTTGATATAAGAATATAAGATGATCAATTCATGGATGCATGTGGATGGATGGATTCATGGATAATTGGATATACACCGCCAAACGGAGAAACAGTGTAGTACGAACTGTTTTATTTGTTATATATATATATATATATATATAAATTGTATCTATTTATCAAGGACATTTGGAGCTATGTATGCATTTGGAGCCGTATATATGCTCCTTTGATGAAAATAAAATTTAAGTATCAAGATATCGATGGTTGCAAAAGTTTTACCTATTTGAGCTGTTGAAACTTGGAAGCAGAGTGAGCAGATCAGGTTGGCAGAACCATGCCCACTGTTCATTACTGCTGAAGGGAAACGACCCTCCCATCCCATGGCATGCTGCGCTTACTGCTTAAGGAGCCAGCTAAAATGCATTGTTTGCCACTACTACTTTTTTTGTACTTGTTTTGCAACCGTAACCATTTGTAACTCCCAGCGTTAATTTGTTCATATGATCTAGGGCCAATTTTCGAAATGTGCGTATATCCAAATCAACGGACCTGACGAAAATGTTTAGATTTTGGTGCAGTGCTGTCCAAACAGAGGACAGCTTGTGGTGCCCAGCATGCACGCAGCTTTGTGCTCATGAAAGCCTCGTTGCATCGATGTGCTATATGATTTGCATGCATAGAGAGATTATTGTATGCAAACATGATTTGAGCTGCTGCACTTCTTGGTAGGCGATGTTACGTGCCTTGTTGAAGTCAGAAACCATAGTAGCAGAATCACAGAACCATGTTATTGAGATTTTTTTGAGAAACCAAACATGTACCTCAAAAAAAAGAAACCAAACATGTTGTTCACAAAATCATGCATGCCAAGCCAAGGTTATGCAGACTGTAGATGACGACGACGTTGGATCAGAATAAATTGTCATATTCAAGTGTGCACATGCATAGAGTATATAGTAGCAGCAGCTCCTACTTGACCTCAGAATTTGCTAGCACGCGACGGATTGGGTTCGTCTTTGCTGAAGACTAGAACGAGCAAAAGGCTCTCTTTGATCATCTTGAATATCTTGCCAGGCAGCAGTTGCTGAACAACTATGTTGTGCATTGTGTCTGGCACAGTCTATATCACTGTATAAGAGCTGAAATTCCTATTAGTTGTTAGGGGACAGATGACAGACTTACGAACTGAATCAAGATCAAAGCAGGGATTACATCCTCACATCTGCCATAAATCTAACAAGAAAATTCTGATAGAAGCGAATTAATAAAGTTGGTAACAGCACGAGCACAATCATCCGTATATATATACACATTCGATATTGTTTACTATAATTAAGCTCGTTGTGAACATACAGGTGAGCAATCTCCTTCAGGTTCTAAAATCCGTACTGCGTCTCAGAGTCGGTTAGTAGCACTGTGGCAATTTTGTCGAGCCAACTGAAAGAGCAACCACTCGAACAGTCCATCTTCAGTTTCTAACAACGAACACGTGCAAGTGGGAGTGGGATCCTCGGCAGGGCATCAATATTTTACACATGGGTCAAATGTGGGACAAAATTTAGCAAGGGGCAGACATGTGGCTCAAATGCTGAGGTTCTTATGAAGCGAATGGGGATGACTCTTCAACTGATATCTGGTCTGTGGACTTTAGCTCCCAATTACGTAGGTTGCCAGCCGTGGAATCAATCTTTCCAATGTACAAAACCTTGTTGTGGAACTTGTGAAGTGTTTTTCGGTGACCAATGCTAACGTATGTAATCCCTGCAGTTTCAATCTGCCTGTATAGATGAGCCTGCAGTAGAAATGAAAATGTCAAAAGTGATGTCAAGGTCCACTAATTATGTCTATGTTCATAATAAGAAAATTCCAGACAATCAACCCCATTTTTTTTCTTTCCCCCCCACAACAGAGTAGAAATGAGTGCAATTCAGTGGATGGTGACTCCAGACTTGCATTTTCCACAATTCAAATGCATGACAAGTATAGCAGCAGAATAAGGATTGTTACCTCATTTGTATCATCTAGTGCACTTGTGGATTCATCCAGTAGGACTAAAGTTGGTTTTGCAAGTAATAAGCGTGCAAATGCAAGACGTTGTTGCTCCCCCAGAGAAAGAACACTGGCCCAATCATGCGTGGAGTCCAAGCCATTGAAACGAGGCAATATATATCCCAGCTTAACAACATCAAGCACTCTGATCAGTTCTTCAGTTAAGGGCATCTCAAGCTTGGCACCAACACTATCTGATGTGGAGACTTCTGATAGAAAGGGAAGAGGATCTGGTATTCATACATAATAGCACAATTTTAGGCTAGCTGTAGATGTATATTTCCAGAAATTTCTGCAAGAAGTACTTTAGCAAATAAACTTGAGGCAAAATTTGTGTTTTTTCAAACATATGACAGTATTTTCATAGCTCTCTTCCACATGCAACAACAGAATTGGGACGATTTTTGTAGTACTCATGCACAAGTATCAGGAAGTAGGAACAGAATGATGCAACCAAAAAAATCAGAAGGGTGGGAAAGCAGAGGGAACACCAACAAAGCAACAGCAACAAAAAAAGTGTGTTTGTGATACAACAATCCTCTACATTTTACTTTAACATTACACACTTCGTACAAAACGTTTATGTCGATATAAAGAGAATAAATGTCCAAACTAATGTGATTTGCACCGAGAGGATAGTTTGCACTAGATTTACCTCCCCATGCAACAACAGATTTAAGAATAATTACCTGTATTCTTAGCATCATCATTTGGTGAATGATGAACATCTTCAGTCCATGTAGGATAGAGCAATTGCTGACGAAGGGTTCCCAAAACCATATATGGTCTTTGCGGGACAAAGAATACACCATTATCTCTTCTCTGCTTGGAACTTTGCAGAAGTTCTTCACCTTCTGACTTTGTGTTGGTTGGTTCATCAGAACCTAAATTTGATGTTTGAAGCTGCATAGAACCTCTCACATGATATATGATGTCCCCAGTACCACTAGTCCAAAGCCCAGCCAAAGCACGCAACAATGAGGTCTTCCCACTTCCGCTAGGTCCCATCACCTAAAAGTGAAAAATGAGCATATCATCCACCAGGTACGACCGTAACATTTACTATGCCAATTGTGCAACTAGATTAAGAAACTATATACCAGTAGGTGATCCTTGTCTTTCAGTTCCATAGTGAGGTCGGTGATAAGAATGTTTCTGCTCCTGGGTGTTAACAACGTCAAATTACGAATCTCTAGAACCATGGATGTATAAGATTGTGTCAGTGATCCATTGGAACCAAGGACAGAAGAATCGCTGCCCTTGAAAATAATGTTGATCCCATTAATGCTGTCATGTGGGGATAATAGGGAAGACTCATTTCCATCCAATAAGTCGTCAAATTCACCTACAATACAGAAGTTTATAGGTCAATTAGGATAATTGAGTTATCTTACCATGTAATGCTGCTGTGGAGAGGAAGGGAGAGGGTTCACCTAAACGATCAATAACAGCTGAGAATGCACTGATTGACTGAAATTGGAAAACAATAAGAGAAAAATCACTAAGAATGTGATTGAAAGCGGACACCGATTGGTTTATTACTCCAAACTCGATTTTTCCTGAAAAGTACATTGGTGCAACAACTGCAGCTGGCAGGATCTGAATTAAATACCGATAACCGTTTGTGAAAAACTCAAGATTCCGAGATGCTATCAGCAGTTCCTGCAACAGGGGAAAAAATTGGCCCACTTAAAAAAATAAATTGCAGCAAAAGTTTCTGGCTGAACATAACCCAATTTTGGAGCTGCTGCAAAATGCCACTTCAAGAATAATAGAGTATATACAAAGCCAATTACTGTGTAATGCGATGTCAATGGAAATATACATTTTTAGATGCTGTGTGATTTCTGGAGTTATTGTTTATTTTATTTCACCTGCGATTGTTTATTTTATTTCACCTGCGATTGCAGGAGTATCATCATAATTAGCAAAAACATTTTGGGGTATTTTAGAATACAACTATTATGGGCTGGCCTATCACGCTAACAGTACAGCGGTACTGTAGCGACGTAAACAGCACCGTACTGTAGCACGTGGGTGCACGCCGTTATCTGAGTCATTATCATTTGATTTTCTATCTTTTCAATTTGTTATCTATCTTTAGGGGATTTGATTAGATCAGATCTAAGTCTTTTCTTAGTGTGCAAGTCGGTCATCCCTATAAAAGGGACCTCATGTATTCTCTATTAATCATCCAAGCAATGAATTAGTTCGAGATCAGATCTCATAGGCGGTGGCTCCGATTAACAGTCTAGGCGCTAGCTTCGATAACAGCTCGATTCGCCCACGTCAAGAGCCGTATCTATCATCGTTGCGTGCTCAGATCGTGCACGTAACAACCACCCTGGTATTTGAAGGTACATCATAGCTGACCAAACTATAATGTCAAAACCGCTGGCAGTCTACTTTACCGGTGAAACATGTGGTATCATGCACATAAAAGGAACTCTGTGCTAAGCAAGTCCACATTATGAAGAAAAACAACTGCTGAGTCCGCATCATGAACATCATAACATCCTTGTAGACAGAAGGAAGGGACGGGCTGAAAACATGCAAGTTTGGTTGGTTTTTCTTGCAGTTGATTTACAAGCAGACATCGTTTTTCTTGCAGTTGATTTACAAGCAGACATCTATGTTCCATATAGCACAGGGCGAGCGACTATCACCTAGTGATAACTGATAACTGGCCTTACAGTGTTTTGTTTTTTCAAAACATCAACATAAACAAGCAAAGTCGTGCAAATGAATAAAAAACATCTGGTGAAAGGACGGTTTATATGATAAATGCTTACAGTTAAGTTTTCAAAAGCCCTCCTGAACCGATCCAATAAAAGTTGCAGTTCATTTTCCTCACCACCATAGAAAGCAATTGATTCAGCATTTTCTCTAACACGGACAAGCCCATAACGAAAATCAGCTTCTTTCTTTTCTTGCATGAAGTTCAAGTTGACCAAATTCTGTCAATGCAGGCATGACCAACTATTAATTACTTGAAGACAAAAGAATATGAACAAATTAACATAATTCGATGCACGTTATAGATAAATAATCAATAATGTCAATAAGCACCTTACCTTACCAAGGATGACACTAATAGCTGTGCCCCCAAGAGAATAGACAATGAGAACAATAAATAAAGGTGGGTAGATTCCATAAAGAATGTTGCTGAAAGATATCAAGTCCACAGCAGCGTTGAAAAGTGTAAGAGAAAACGCAAGCGCCGTTCCAGTGAATGCACTTAGATCATCATTGATTCGTTGGTCCGGGTTGTCAATTATTGATTGAGACTGAATCTTATAGAAAGTTCTGTTCTTAAAGTAGCGCTTCATGTAATAACTTGTCATCCAAGATCGCCATCTTAAAGAAAGGGTTTCTCTTGCATAGTCTCTCAAGACAAAGAACTGCATAACAGTGCAAAACGAATTTAACCAGAACACAATTCAAGAGGAACATAAGTTGCTCCATGCAACATGAAAAGCAAAGCTCAGAAAGTACATATTTTGCTCTTTTCATGAATATGGTAGAAGCAGTAGCAATTACAGACACTCTGCTGGAAACCAGCAACAAAGAGTAAAATCCGGCAGTTCAGACATCCAGTGCCCCAGTGCCCAAAAAACAATTCACAAAGTGTTCAATGATGCATGACTTTCACCAGGCCATTTCATCAGATGGAGGAGACAACATGGTGAATTTCAGGTAAAACTTCAACAAGAAAAATTTCTGGAGTCTCTAAGGCAACTAGGAAAATATATAAATTGTGAATCTAGACATTCTTGGAAAGGATGGCTACCATGATAAAAGCAGAGCCTACAGTTTTCTGTGCAATACAAGCCACTAATACTTAACATAGCAAGCTAAGACTATGTTGTGTTACAAATATCAGTATATTACAGCGAGTATGAACAATTATTTCTTCCTTTGTTAATTGGTGGTAAAACAGGATAATGCACTGATGTAAAAAAAAAAAAAAAAAATCACTCATAAGCTAAAGTCATCTGACATTTTCACTATTCATGTCTTGGTGATACAAATTGTTGTGACAGGCTAACAGATTGAAGAGCGATACCTACAAAAGAGCAGCAATATGCTCACCGGAATTCCTACAGCAAAACCACCCAGGTAGTACAGCAGTTGCTTGGTAAATTGTTCCTGGTCCTTGTCTTGCGAGAGAAAACACTAAACGTGCATCAGCAAGTAGAAAGAGAAGCTAGAGAATCTGTTATACAAACATTTATGAACACCCATTATGAATTGTATGATCGCCACCTTTAGTTACATTCATACCAATTGAATTATAGAAAGCCAAAATGTCATTATTCTTGTCTAGTTTGGATATTGCAGAGAACCCAAAATTCAAATGAGGATATGTTCTTTTTATTATTATTACTTTAGAGAATATTTGTGCACTACAAAAAAAACTGTTCCCCTGTACTGCTCCCCCATTTTATCATGTGCATTGGAAATTGTGTGTGTGTTTATTCAGAACGTTGACAAGGAAGTTGCAAGATCATTAAAAAAATTACTGTTTTAAAAATCGGAATTAATCCCCGATTAATCCTAATTGGAAGTCCACCCCCCTCTAGTAGCGATTAGCGATTAGTCCCGATTAATCCAGATTTGTTCCGATTAATCTATGGATTAATGCCGGCAAATCGCTACTCCCCAGCTCGCCGATCTATTAGCGATCAGCAATATCTTGAACCTTGAAAAAATTAACAGAACATAGAATATACCGGCAAGGGCATTGTAGAAGTCACGACCCAGAAAGTTAAACCAAACACTAATTCCTGTGGTTGCCAATGTCAGGGCGAATACAGCGCCAAGCCTCAGCCTTGCTTGCACTTTATCTTCTGACCACCAGTAAGGGGCTGCAACTTTCCAAAATCTTCTAGCTAGGGTCTTAATGTCCGTACCATCTCTCTACAAGCATGAGGTAAAGAAAAATTCACACTCATCAGCAACACGGAAAATAGCAAGCCAGCATTAGAGGCATCAGCAATTAGTCTTACAGAGTATTATGCAAAGCACAACCTCCTGAATGTTATGTGTTATATACAATGACAGGAAACACTAATAATATCTGAGGTAAAAGCATATCTAGCGCCACCAACCACAACATAATACTAACTGAAATGATAACGATAAATGAAAGTTAATTGCAATCTCCTTTTCCTAAAAATAATGGCAACTAATAGCGGACAGTGAGACTGCGTGCGCAAACTAGAAATGCAGTCACGCTGATAATCTTAAAGCTTACTGTCTGAGACTTTGAATCCAACCGGATTGAAGCATATGAAATGCAGTAACATGATATATACAAAACAGGGGGGAAAAATTGCCTGTGATCCAGAATGCCACCCAGTGGTCAATAATCAATATGAAGCCGCCCGCTGAATCACAAAACCCACAGTTTCCAAATCACTCCACGGCCTAAAAGTCCACTGTAAATCTAACAGCGCAGACCGAAACCTCGTCACAACCTACCGCACAAGCCAGTACGCCACACTGTCACTGCGCGCTCATAGTGATTAGTGAAGCTCGAAGCAAAGCAGCGAAGCACCGAGTAGATCACGCATAAACAACAAGCGCAGAAACCACGGAGCGGACTCCGCAGAGCCGAGAATGTACGCCGGGCCATCACCTTGTCCTCGGCCCCGGGACCAGGGGCAGCGTCTCCCGTGGTCTCGGCCTCGGCGGCGGCTGGAGGTGCCGCGGCCCTGCGCCTCCCGCGGAGGCGCATGGCGGAGGCCACCGCCGGGGGCAGGGGTAGGCAGAGCCGCGGCGAGGCGAAACGATGGCGGCGAGGCAGCTGCGGCGACGGTGGTGGGCGCGGAAGCAGCGGTGGTAGGTTTGGAGACGAAGTGGACGGGAAGCACATGGGCATAGATAAGCGCATTTTTCCTTGTCCTTTCTCTTATTCCCTTTCCCCCCTCTGGATTTCGCTAGCCAGTGAGACACCGACGACGAGGCTCGAGAGTTCAGAGGGAAGCTCGCTCGCGCTCGCCGTCGTGGGAAGCAATGGCGAGCGCCGCCGTAGTCGTAGCCGTAGCCGTACTTGTGGAGGCAGACCAGACGCACTGGCGTGGCGGCTGGCGAGCGAGTCGAGTACTCTACTCCAGTACGAGACGCCAAGGCTCAGACAAGCGCACGCGTCACTGACATGTAGGCCCGGGATGGATAGGGGCCCAGCAGCAGTGGCTGTCGGCTTGTACGGCGATAGACACGTGTCGTGCTGGGAACGGTTCGCCGGGAGGAGGCGGCAGCGCCACACGCAACCTATCGGGAAACCAGAATTGATTCATCAAAAAATGAAGGAACAGTTCAAGACGGAAGAGCAACAGCTCTCCCAAACAAACATCACACTGATCACAGGAAACGCATGGATTCAATGTATATATTTTTTTCTCACTGGGAAATATCATGTCATTTTTATTACACCAATGAAAGAATTTACATGTTTTTCACCAGGTAAGTCCTACTTCGCTATCTAGCAAAACCTGTGAGAAAAACAGCCGCGCATGGACAGAGGGCAGAAGTAACAAAAGAATCTCGGAGAAAAACAGCCGCGCATGGACAGAGGGTAGAAGTAACAAAAGAATCTTGAGTAAATCAGGCAAATTGGCCGGCCTTTTGGCGCTGTAATAAGGTAAGGTTAGTCCTTGTGAGATGAACAGTCTAGTTCATGTATCCTCTGCAATTAGGAGCTCTACACAGGCAGGGGACCTTGCAATCCTCCGACTCGTCTGGGTCAAACAAGTAGTCGTACCTACAAGAAGCAAGGGAAGAAAAACGCAGATCAGATGAGTGAGGTTGCTTCGTCGGTGCAGTGTCAGTTAGGAGTTCAAGGCAGAAGAGCTGGACAGGGTTAGGAAGCACTTACGTCAGTTCTTCTCCTGCAGAAACGTCTCGTTTGGCAATGAGGATGATCTGGCTCTTGTCGTCACCAACACTCATAATCCTTGCGTAGCAGTTAGGCATGCACTGAAAGTGTGACAAAAACATTTGGTTATCATTCTGTGGGATATAGCGATGGCAAGAAGCTGCAGGTGCAAAATATGATGAAGGTTTACCGAGTGGTTGATTAGACGGGCTATGTTTCCTTTCTCCGTAGCATCAATCACAACATCTTCACTTATCTTGAACAGCTGCAGCACAACAGAAAAGTGAATTGATGCGCCATGCTAGAAAACCAAAACTAAAATATTTCATAAAGGATGCACGTTAAACTATTTGAAGTCGAAGCACATAAAATAAGCAAATATGGCTGTAGTATAACACACTAAAAGATAAACTCACATAGCAATCTTTTTTCTCTCTATGATAACGTGCTTCCCTCAAATCAGCAACACTCCGTCTAACTTGGTCACCACGATATTCAATAACCTAGCACAAGACAGGTTAGCCAATATATCAAGAACAAACTCCTCACACATGGGCGAACAATGAAATTCAAGAAATCTACATAATGTGCATTTAATCTACCTATTGCCATAAATTCAACCTGTGGCATCCTAAGAAAACAAGCTGTAGCAATTTTCTCGTGCTTTGCAGCTAGATTAATGTGGTGCATCAGTGCATGTACTTGAACGTGCCATTTTAGAGATGCTTAACAAACTAAATGGACCAGCAAATTAAAAATTTTATAATAACACAGTAATACTGTAAACTTGAGGTATACCATTTGCCCCTCTTGAAGTTTCCTAGCAGCAAAGAGCCCCCATCCATGTATTCCAGATCGACCACAAGATACCCTCTTATTTTCAGTTTTCTGAAATCAACAAAAATTGATTTATTGGCATGCTGACATAGCCTTGTTAGAATAGCTATTAGTCGGATTGTCAGAAACTAAACCTGTAAATAACAAAGCCGTTCTTTAAATGTGGAAAAAGGTGGATCATCCATCTGATCCTGTTAACGAGGGAATAAGTTGTGCATTTAGCAAATGCTTCTAGCATTCAACAGTAGCCAAACAAAAGAGAGAAAATGCCAAAGCTCAGAATGGGGCAATTACCATGCATGTGTTCAAGCCCTCGATCAAATCCTGGGAGTGGTGTCGGGGTCCCATTATTCGGTGGGCAATTGCATCTCCTGGTTCTTTCTGGAAAATGCAGATAATTTAGTAATAAAGGTTTGCTGATAAAGCAACAAAAATAAAACCTAGACAAAAGATCTATTGGATAAGCAAAAGAAATTGTCCAATTGTAACGGGTCAATCAGAAAAGCAATAGATATCAACAGTAACAACATAGATTGGCCATAAACATGTCACTATGTCACACATATCAGTACTGCTTCAAATATGAACATCAAGACATGTACCCAAAGATAATAAACAAAAGCAGGACAAAGAATGCAGCAAGACTAATCAGTTATACTTGAATGACTGCACTTCGAATCTTGCATGAAAGCTGAGCAGTCAAACTATCAAAGTATTGATGAACCAGTAAGGAAATTATGACAAAGTGAATGAAAGTAATACAGCTAGCACCATCTTTTTTTTCCAAATCGAGGGAAGTGAAGGAACACAAAACACAGGTGCAAGAAAATCACCTTGTTTTTCAACATTTCATAAGGTAGGCACCTTGCAGCTGGGCAGTCAGAAATGTTAGCAGGAAAGACCTTCTCCTTGTGGTTTTCCTTCCTGACAAGTCTTGTCACCGGCTGCTTCTCATTATTTTGGAGCAAAAATTTGGTAGAGAAAACTCCTTCTGGTGTCTTCACCACCAACACATTATATGGATCAGGAGTACTACAGAAGAGCAAAAGAAAATAATATTATACAGAAGGCACGGTACAATTATTCTCTTAGAAACAAAATATAGATCTTGTGAATTATGTAAATGTAAATTTAACTAAAGGAAGTATGACAGTGAAAAGGGTAACATTACCTGTGAGATGCACAGTAGGAAACCATTTTTGTCACGTGCCTGCCATTTCTTTCAGAGTATTGCAACTACAAGGACACAGAAAAATGTCAAATTTAATCAGCTTTGAAAAAAATGTAATAATGAATAAATATTTGACAGTAAATTAGTGCATCGAATGATTCATAGTTTAAACAGATGCAGCAAGTCACACTTGAAAGAAAATACACAAAATTATATTAGGCATTAGCTCCAAGCCTCCAACAGAATGATACAAATGAAATAGCCACAAAAGGTAACTTTTCAATGACATAACACAAAAGGTAGGTGACAATAGGCTGATCCACAGTAACACTAAAAAGCAGTAAAGAACATCAGCATTTTAAGTGGTCAGCATTGTTTTAAATAATCTGATATAGTGGAAACAAATAGTCATGATACAAGACATGTCATTTTACTTCAAAATTGCTTTATCTAACTTCATATTTCTACAAATTTAGCAGAGCATGCTGCATATGCTACATCATCAATCCACTATAAAAAACAATTAGTCTCTATGCTCCCACTACACGCTATTGCAATATTGGTGATCAGTGACCAAAACCTAATCTTTCAACTGAGCATAAATGCATAATATGGGAGATGATGTAATTTTGGTTTTCATTTAAGCAAGAAAAGAGTCTGCACAGGTTGGATTAATTAAAAAAGGGGGCAATACATTGTATGCCACTTAATAACTTTGTGTATGACCATATACCACCACATGTCAGCGTCACAATGAGTGGCATATTATGAATCATGTTATTCAATGGCATATTATGAATCATGTTATTCAATGGCATATTATGAATCATGTAACTAATGGCATATTGTGAACTTGCTAATAAAAAATGGACATGCAAAAAAGTAGCATCATAAATGTCCACTACTAAAGGTGATAGCAGCAGTCTACCTCCATGCGGTATCCTGCTCTTGATGCACACATTGCATGGTAATAAGTAGAACAATGGTAGCACTGGGTGCAGGCGCCATGCATCTGCTTGCATATAACGCATGTCTGGAGTTTTAAAAAAGTACAGTTAAACAAAGAGTAAGGTGAGAATTGAACACAAAAGAAGAGACTTTAAATACTCTCTAGGTAACATGAAATACCACATCAAAACCCTAACCTTCTTAAAGTACTCTGAGGGGATGTTCAATATGCCCATAGCTGGCTCCATTGTTTCATCAACAGGAAAAGAAACTTTAGGTTGATACCAGGCACATGTGATATGAACCCACAGTTGGTCAACATCTGTTCGCTTAAGAGCACCCCCTATGGCAATGCAAAAAAAGAAATGACAAGTTAATGCATGAATGACCTATATGATCCTGAAATGACACAATAAACAAGAATAATGGAAAATAAATGACATTGAGCACCAACCAATATTTATCATATAGAAGGTACAATAGTAAACATGAGAACAAGGAGAACTGGAAAGCCTCAGTAATAAGTGAGACACTTTAAGCAATTACTGATAACATCGTCAACAATTAAAATATGGAATGCGTGCAATTAAGCCCTGTTTAGAAAGCAGAGATTTCACAAGAAACACAACTTTTCCTATAAAAAATCAAAAGAAAAAAGTACCATATTCCAAATTTGGAATCAAAGTATTAAATGCTATTCATCGAGATAAAAATAATACCTTTTACAGGACATAGGCAGCACTCTCTTTTTTGTTGGGGCAATTCACAAGCTCGACAAACCCAAGTTGTTAAATCTTGTACAATACGTGCCCCATAGCACTCCTGGTGGACAGCTATTTGACATCTGAACATGAATTTTGTAAAGAAGCTCTTGTCAACTACTGATTGTAATGGTTTACATAAGTCTTAAAAAGTTAAAACATCCCAACAATTCTTAAACTAAGGGTGTTAAACCAACTCAAGGACTAGTGGAAATACCTGTTACAGATGATAATTTTATTGTAGTCCCAATCCTCAACCCATCGACAAACAGCACAACGTTCAGTTGTCCATTTAGCATAGACTGGACTATATGAGTTTGCTGCAGACATCAAAACAATCAATCATATGAGGTCATGTTTTTTGGAAGGAACATATGAGATCATGTTGCAACTACACAGCCCAACACAAACTCAATAGCAAATGTACCTTGCAATTGTAGCAGCTCTTCTTTCTTAATACTTGGGTTAGAAGACTTGTAATTTCCACCAGGAATATCGTCTAGCTGCAGTATTGACAAGAATGAATCATGTGTCAGTTTGACCCAGTCTTTTGATTCAAATAAGTAGGTGTATGCAAACATCAACAGATCAAGTTGGGCCATGAACTTTCAAGTAGATGAACATCTTGAGGGTTTACCATGGTAATGAGTGGCTCCCCGGTGCTCTTGAGTTTAACACTCATTTTCCAATTCTTTTTCCTTGAACCAGTATGTTTCTCCCACTCGCTCAAACTCATTTTTCTTTCCTTGCAAGACTTACATTGACATTGTATCCTGAAAGCAACAACAACAACTCAGATGCCAATAATGCCACTAAATGCTTCTGGTCTCCACACAACAAAGTTGTGGATTAGTTTTCTTCGGTGCTTCTGGTCTCTACGAAACGTATGAATTTCCATCTTAAGTAATCCACCCAACAACCCTTTAAAGGTGACTGTTACAGTATGAACCAGACTAAAAGTCACTTGTTCATGCACGAACAACAGATTAAAAGACCAATTGCAACTTGCAAATATACACAATAGCCAGTCAAATTCCATAACATTTGATGTTAATCCCACCCATAGGTTAATTTTCATGCCCAATAAATGGACCAAAAGAGAAGAGAAAGGTACTACTCCAAGAAAAAATAACCACACATGCACAAATAGTTTTATTCTTTCTTTCCGAGCAGTCGACTTCATGAGACTTGGTTGGTTTGAACAAATAAAACACATTAAATCAGACACGGAGTATTGGAAATCAAGCAAACTTACAGAAACATGTAATCCGAAGATTTACGATAAGAGATGCCAAATACTTACATGTGCTTGTCAGGTAAATACAATGCCTCCATTCCATTGCAGCACACGGGTACCATTTCAGGCAACTTTTCCTTTGAAGTGCTAGCACATCTGTGCAGAGACACGTTAGAAATGCTTATTTATTCTAGCAGTCAACAAGCATCCATAGGTTGGCGCAAAAAAATAAAGAACTCACTCTGAACTTTTGGGCATGTCCATTTGTACAACTGTAGGTACTCTCTTGCGTTTTGATTTGCAATCCGGACAGAAATAATCGGTATTTTCTAAATCCTACAAAATAATCCTAAGTCAGTAAAGCCTATCTATAGAAGCATCGCAGGCAGAAATCAGCAATAGGACTTCAAAGATATTAACACCAAAAAAAAGTTGAACAAAACAACCTCCATGTTGCTGCATGTCCGGTCACATTCTACATGAACCCAAATCTGGCACTCATCACAACAAACCTGCCAAGAAGTGCATTGCAGGTCAGTGCCAAGAACAATCAAGTGAACATATTATAAAATCACAAAAGCATGTACCATCAGCTCTTACCCAATTTCCACCATCTGTGTGGTGCCAAATTTTCTTGCATATGCCACAGTATTGCTTTGACTGTAATAGCTGCAGCATGATAATGTTTACACATGTAAGGCACCGAAAGAAAATAAACAAGTTAATGGAAAACCCAAAAAAAACTTATATCACAAGTTATAAGCCAAACATGTACCTTTTCGCAATGCCTACAGAGTAACTGTTCCCCACTTTGCTTCTTTTTCTTTGAAATCTTGGATGGAAGGTGATTACCGCAACTATCACAGCATGTTGATGATTTACCAGCAACCTGCAATACAGTAGATTATATTGCAGCCAGGCTGTAATAAATGAAAGTCACAACTCAAATTTTACAACTTCACTGCATCTAGTTACCTGAGCCTCAGATTGACACTCTTGCTCATTATTAGAACCAGTCATTTCCTGTACTCCATCAGGGACAGACTGCTCATTGACAGATTTCTCCAGTGAGCACCCCCCATCCGTTTGGAGCTCAAAAAAGCCACGCTCAGCAAGGAAAGCCTCCTCAATTGCTGCACGGAATTTGCTTGGCTTGAGCTTATACATAGGCTGCCCCTGAAACCTAGCAGAAGAGAGAGAAACTTCAGGCACAGCCCGAAGGAATGCTTGTTGACCTACCCATGTCAGAAGTTTACCTGTCTAGGTAGTCCACAAAGGGAAATATCATCCCCTGCTTAACCCATCCATAGTCCTGAAAAGGAATGTGGCAATGTGAGCCCACATGAACCAAAAACAGAAAGGAACTGTTTGATCCATGGCCTCGCATATAGTGCCCTGTTACAGTTGCATATCGTGCAAGTGTAAACTGAGGCAGTATTTGCAGGCATTACAAGTATCGATGTATCATTGTTTGAGCTGCGAGTTTCATGAACCATACAGACGACGAAGAGAGAACACCCGGTAAGCTTAACTAGGAAGTTGTGATTAATTACCCTGCCATGGCCGCCAGCAGAGTACCCAAAAAACATGACGCAGATGGCACCGGGAATGCAGGAGTTGAGCACGACCTCCGGCGCGTGCAGCAGCGGGTCGATCACTAGCGCGGGCCACGCCGGGCACTTCTTCCCTGACTTCGCCCACACAACATCCCCAAGCACGAAATCCTCCGGCCAAAAGAAATCCTCCCTCTTCTCACCGCCCTCCTTCCTCGGCTTGCACTCCACCACCACGGGGCTCCCCTCCAGGCCGCCATTCCCGCCGGCATTGCTCACGGACGTGACCACACTGCCGCTAGCAGCGCCGGAGCTGCTGCTCCTGCTGATATTCCGGCACGCGCGGTACAGCTGCTCCTCTGTCTGCACTGGAGGGCCCTCTTCAGTCCACACCACGGTCTCCACGGCACCAAATACGGCGCCTTTCGGCGCGACGGCGCGCACCTCCACATCGTACACCTTCCCGTCCCCATCCCCGCCCACCTCCGCCCCGGCCGTGCAAACCTTCTTCGCGGGTGGCGGCACCACCGAGTCCCTGAACCGCGACGGGACCACGCGCTCGCGTCGCCGCTTGGCGGGCGGCATGCTATCGGCGGCGGCGGGCTCCCCCACGCCGGGGACGTCGGCGGTGCAGCGCTTGAGCGGGATGCGGGACGCGAGCATCGCACCACCCCCACCACCGGCGGCGGCTAGGACATGCGGGCGCACGCGGGGAACCTAGAACCCCAAATCCAGCCGGCAAAATCGGGGCGCGCTTAGGGTTCCGGCTCCGAGAGCGTCGGGGGTTGGGATTTAAGCCCGGGTTAGGGATTGGATTGGGCAATTGGGGTTCGAGGCGGACTGGACCGTCGCGGCGCGCGCCGACGCGGGGGCGGAAAATTTCGGCCTCCCTCCGCGCCTCCGAGGGATTGGGGGATGTGCGGGTTTTGAACGAAATTTTCGAACGCGATGGTCGGGGCGAGGAGGTGGGGTGGGGAAGACGACTCGAGTCGACGTCGCGGCGTGACGAGGCGCGGCCAGTGGGGGCGGCGCGAGCTGTGAGAGGGGGAAAAAGAGAAGTTTTCGCGCGGATCTGGAACTCCAGGGGGACTCTGGATCTCCAGGGGGACTCTGTTGTGTGCTGCGCTCGGCCATTGGATTTTCGGGGACTTCGGGTCCTGGGCGTACGGCTCCGGCGCGGATAAGCTCACGTCAGACGGTCAGAGGTACGCTTTGTGAGCTAAGTGAAAGCGTCCGATACATAAACGTATATACAAGTGCTGGCCGTTTCGAGCCCAACATTTCGGCTTCTATAAATTATTCATCGAAAATATTATGTTTAATCGATGCACAAGTTTTTTCTACACATGTTCTTATAAGCGAAGTTTCTTTATGTTTCATCTCGTCATCTCTAGTGGTGCCTTATTTTAGGTGTCCTATCAACTGTATCAGTGAAAATTGAGACACTGTTTAGAAATAAATAGTTAATATAGAGAGTGAAAAAATAAATAGTAATAGGGCAATGCTGCAACACTATAGATGAATAGTGATGAAGCACTAGTAAATAGAATAACCGTTCAAGATGGCCTAAGCGTCCTTCTATCTTCGTCTCCTATAAACCTTGTAGATAGCATCTTGCCTTTGACTTTATCTTGTCAAGCTAGACGGACAATTCCACGAAGTTCAAAGAAAACTTGCATTAACGGTGCATGGTGGCATATTGGTCCCGAGGGGAGGAGCTGTAGCAGTGATCCGAACAACTAGATGTGGATGCGGCTGTAGAGCAAGAGAAAAGGGAAGGGAGAGTTAGATAGAGCCCCTCGAAAAGGTTAATTACCATGTAACTATTTGCACTTAGCTGACTTATTTATCCAAGAAACATAGAAGCTATCCCGGCTAGTTGAAGTAAATAATTAAATTCACTTGTAAGGCATTCAAGAAACGTCAATGAAACAATCAAATTCAAAATATACCCTACCTCCATTGCATTTGCAGTAAGCTCCACATGAATGTTTTCATTTTATTTAAACTTCAGAAAGTGAATTAAATCAAGCGGAGGTGCGCCCCGAGAGAGTGAAGTAGCAGCTGAGTTATTTTACACAACTCAAGACAAGCTTTCCTTTGATCACTTTGAGTAGAGTATTTTAATTACAAAGCTATATTGTCAATATTACAACTGCTAGTATCTGCATTTCAAAACTTGATTTTTGAACTCAATCTGGTCATGTGAAGGCAGTGGGGCAGTGACTGCAATGAAGAGTGATTGAGTCACTTAGAGTTAGTTTGTGGTTGGCAGAGCCAAGGCACATATTATAATATAACGTATTAAATCTGTTACTCGGGCATTGAGCCGTACAAAGAATGTACCGACCACAGTCTTGCGGTGCAATCAGAGAAGGTTAATCTAAAAGGGTGTACATTCTCCACATTGCATATATAGATAACTAGGAGGGGAACTGTGGCAATTACGCGGACAGGTTCCCCACCTATATGGAAGGCATCGATTGATGATCAACCTAGGGCGATATATTATGTCAATGTTGCCCATATCATGCCGCTCTTCCACGGTGTAGCCGTCACCGCAGCTTCGCCTCCCTGCAGAGCGTGCCAATGGAGCGGCAGAGCTTGGGCTCGGGCCTAGGCTAGGGTTGTTGACAAGGAACATGAGGCTGGCGCTGCAGGCGCATGTCTAGCAAATCTAGGAGAAGAAGGAGGGAGGAGGTTGTCGAGGTGTGTGGCCGCAACTCAGCGTACAACTCCACTGTTGTATCGCCTTCCTAGAAGTCACCGCTGCTCGACCGTCGGATGAGTTTGTCCTGTGACGGTCAATGGCATCTCTGTAGGTGACAAGGCACTCGACATCCCCAACGTGCTGTGGAATGTGGAGAGTAAGGACAACACAATCCATGTCTCCGGCATGAGCTCGGCCATCCTTGCTACCTCGGCGTACAACGTAGTTGTTACAGCAGGCAGATTCGGTTGGGCAGATCCGCTAAACAAGATGAGGATGGGGTGGCAAGGAGCCGCTTGCATCAGCCTACGATCATGGTGCCTAGGGATAGCAATGGATACAGGGATGGTGAAATTTGATACCCACAAGTACGAGTATGGTGATATTCGATACTT
Source organism: Olyra latifolia (assembly GCA_036346145.1). Classification (NCBI taxonomy): domain Eukaryota; kingdom Viridiplantae; phylum Streptophyta; class Magnoliopsida; order Poales; family Poaceae; genus Olyra; species Olyra latifolia. The sequence goes on from CM070530.1 coordinate 16,313,093, forward strand.
TCCAGTAAATTTTTTGTGGGCCATACCCGTTACCCGCTACCCGTGAACTGACAAATGTGTCCTTAGTGTCATAAGGAGGCCCTAAGTTAACCTGACCCAACTTGTGGACCTAGGCACAGACCTAAATGGATCTCACTCCCACAGACCCATACCCTCCCTTTTCCTCTCCTCACTACTCACTAGCTACATGTCGCCACCCCTGATCGTTGTCCCCTCGTCCCTTACGCACGGGTTGTCCTCATCTTGTCGTACCCTACATGCCGACCATCCTCACCCTACCTCCTCAGTTACAGTGCCACCTCTACCACCTCTTGGCTACCTCCTCTGATCATGACAGTGTCACCTAACCCCGTCTTGCCGTCTCGCCTCCTTAGATCTAGTGTTGCCTCCCCTACTCACGATGGTGTCAACCAACTCCTCGGATCCTTCGTTGCCTCCCCTACCTCTTGGTTGCATCCCTTGATCATGGTGGTGTCAGTCCGTCCCACCTCCTCAGATTTGGCGCAACTTCTTGGCCTCCTCTCCAACTCATGGTGGCATTGGCCTCCTCATAGCCTTGCGGTGCTCCACCCGACTTGCATTGTGCACCGCCCATGCAGATCGATACCATTGGTAGATGGATCGACAACGTAGTCTTTTTCCACGGTGACACCATGGATCCACCACACTGTCGTCCTCCTCTAGGGTGCCGCCATGGATCCGTTGCCCTGCTTTCCTCCTGCACATCGCTGCCATGGATCTATTGTCCCACCATCCTCCTGCACGTCGCTACCACGGATCTGCTGTCCCACCATCCTTCTGCACATTGCCACCACGGATCCGCGGTCTCACCGTCCTCCTGGTATGCCGCCACTATCATCCTTGTCCTCTTGCTCCACAGCTTGTAGTTTGGGTTTCAGGTGCTCATCGAGTTTAAGGTTCTCGATGGGTACGGAACCATACCAATGGTAGGGTATGTGTGCGGATATGGATTTGGTTTTCTATGTCGGGTACAGGTCCACAAGTATGGTACCCATGCCTACCTGCCCTGATTGTTGGGCGGTGTACCGAGAGGACACGGGGCGACAGATTCGCAGCAGCATCGTGCAGGAGGACAACGGGGCGATGGATCCATGGAGGCACATGGAGAAGGACGGCGGGGCGACGGATCCGTGGTAGCGCCGTGGAGGAGATCCGTGCAGGGTGGTGCAGGACAAAGCACCGCAAGCCCAGTAGGAGGACGGTGCCGTCGTGAGCAGGGTAGGAGGCTAGGAGGTGGGGAAGGATGCGCCAAATTTGAGAAGGCGGGACGGGCCGGCGTAGCCGTGAGCAAGGGAGGCGGCCAGGAAGATGGTGAGTGGTAGCATAGGATTTGAGGAGGCAGGATAGTGGAGCGAGGCCTGCCAGTGCCGCCATAAGTAGGGAAGGTGGCACCGAATATGAGGAGGGGGGACGATGGTGCAGATATGGTCCGCGTGTAGGGGACAGCGGGACAAGGCCGACCGCATGCAGAGGACAGCAGGGCGAGGCTAGCCCACTTTCAGGGGACGACAGGGTAGGGATCGGGGTGGCGGCGTGTAGCTAGTGAGGAGAGGAAAAGGAAGGGTCTGGGTCTCTAGGCGTGAGATCCATTATGGTTTGTCCCTAGGTCCACAAGTCGGGTCGGGTTAGGGACTTATGGTGTCTTTCTGTGACACTAAGGACCCACTTGTCACTTTGATGGTAGCGGGTAATGGGTATGGATACTATGAAACCATACCCACGACGAGTATCAAATCTCACCATGCCCATACCAGTGGGCCTCAAATTTCACCATACCCGTACCTAATGGGTATTTACCCATACCTATTGCCATGCCTACTCCCATGAGTCCATGACAAGGAGTTCTAAGCAAGTACATATGAATCTTGCCAGGGAAAGCAGAGTTTTGAGCAAGGATACCAAGCAACTGTGGTTGCTAATCTTGTCCACGTAGCAAAAGAACCAAACAATCGATGTCCTTGCCTAGTTTGCTTAGATAGGCTAGGCAAGAGTGAGCAATGCAACCCTAAATTCACTGAAAAGTGAGAATTGAATGTATTGCTTTACATTAGCTTAGCTTGCTTCTTGCTTGAGCTCCATATGTGTAAGTTGACTAATAAATGGTGTAGCTATCTTCTAAAAAAAAGGTGCAGCTACGATGTGATGTAGCCGAACCTCTCGCGGAGCTCCGTGATCTTGACCAATCATCCATTTGCGTTCAATTATCTAGTCGGGCCGACTCGCTCAGAGGATTGTGTAGATGCCAATCAATGTAAAACATGGCATGGAGCGGCACACAAGCCTCCTCCCAATGGAGCCGCAAGATGAGGCGAGTGATGGAGGGGTAGGGCAAGGCAATGTAATATTTTAATGACATATAAATACTAGCTAGTCATTTTGCATTGTCATGAATCCAATCAATCCAATAATAAGATTAGATCTATATTGTTCAGTTGACTAAAGTGAGTATTCATTTCAATCAATTTTGGTAGTCATCGAGGTACTTTGAGATTTGTGCACTTCCCAAACCCTAAAATCATCCCCATCCTTGATTTTGGGGGTTGTACAATGGACTCTGAGATTTATGCGCCCCTCGAACCCTAAAATCAAACCTTACCCCTTGATTTTGGTGGTCGTTCGGTAGACTTTTAAGATTGGTGATTTAGACCCTAAAATCATTATGTCGGCGACTGGGAGGCGAACCTCCGCAGGCCGATGAGCAAGGAAAGGGGGTGCGAGGCCGGGCGGCCTGCTGCCCCTGGACCAAGCTTGTCGCTGCTTGGACGGCGCGCCGAGAAAGGACTTGGTCCCGACGCGGTCGGACGCGTCGAGCCCGGAGAGTGATGCGAGGATTTTTATCCTGGTTCAGGCCTCCACGGTCGGATAACAGCCCTACGTCCAGTCTTCATTTAATGCCAAGCTCAAACGAGTACAAAGGGAGTGAGGCCGGGCTTTGGGAAGCCCGGGCTCAAGGACAATAAGTGCTCCAGGCACTATGTGTGTTCCTACAGTTACCTGTATGCGGAGAACTACCGCCGGGAACTAGAGCTCCTACGCGAGTGCAAGTGCTCCTGTTCTGCAGTGGCTACCTTCCGAGTGTGTGTTGTGTGGTGCTGATGGCGATCCTCCCTTGTTGTGGCCTGTATGCCCCTTTTATAGGCGGTGCCCGGCCACTGTAGCTTGCCCTTGGTCCGTTGAATAGTCGTTCCTTCTATTTAGCCGTGCCAAGGCGCACAAAATCTACCGGGTAATCGAGTGTATCTCCTGATTGCCGTGCCGGACCGCTACCGGTCAACACGTGTCTTTCCTTGTGCGGGCGGTTGACGGGACCTGCCGCCAACTCGCGTGTAGCCTCCGTCAGGCGCTCCTCGGTACTGTGCGCGTATTTAATTCTTGGTGACCTTTGGGACCCGAAGCGTATCCTATCCGCGGCGCGGCGTAATCTGCCTCGGGTCCTAAGCCCTGAGCTTCGGAAGCTGAAGCATCTAGGCCCTAAAAGTTACTGGAATTTATCTCTAATTTAAGTTTTGGTGTTGATGGACAAAGACTTGTTGACATTTACCCTATTAGAGCAATCAAGGCTCAATGAAGGGAATCATTGCTTAATGGTATGGCATCAAGCTAAAGAATAAGGACCAACTAGTTAAGGCTTGGGAGAAGGATCAAGCCTGTAGTTAGGTTGTTTTTTAAACTCTTTTTGCTTTACCATTAAGAGGGGCTGCATATCAAAATCTTGTTAGATTTTCTAACTCAAGCACAGCATCTTGGACCAAAATTAGCTTATAACCTAGGTCAAAATCTATCATAGACACATCTTTGCATCCTGTCTATGTCACTTTTCAAATCCAGTAGTTTCACCCTTCGCAGCAGACAACACTTGTTCAACACACCTTGCAATCCGAGAAGTTATTTGTTCATGAACAGATCTATTGTGAACTACTCTCACTCGTTCTCAAAACCCAGTCAAAACCGAGTTCAACACAGACAGTCTCTTGTGAACTATCTTTGCTTTAGTTTCAAACCAGAGTTTTCCCCGTTCACAACAGACAGTCTATTGTGAACGTACCGTGCCAATCTCATTGTCTGTCGTGAAGGGCAAACCTTCTGTGTGACTCGTCTGAGTGTCTGTTTCAAAGGAGCTGTACCTTTTAACTTCATTTAAAATTCTAGCAGTTTTCCCCAACGGCTAGAATCTGTCCCAAACGGTTATTTCCTTGAATCCAAGCCTATTTAAACCCTTGGAAGGCCTACCTTTTGGGCTGCTGCTCCAGAACTTCAAAAACAACTCCTAGAGCATTCCTAGAGCCTTAGAACTCAGAATTCTCTATTCCAACACCTAGTGCTCATACATTTGAGCTGCTGTGAGTGAGGAAGGGAAATCTCTTGAGATGTTGTGATTGCAGCCTGTTACTCTCAAAATCAATCATCCAAACTATTGGTGACAGTAGCTCGAGGAGCTTGCCAAGGGCGTTTGTGGGAGCTCTCAAGCTGTGGAGTTGTGAGGGCTTTGGAGGTTGCCCACCGGAGTGGTGAAAACCTGCCATTGAGTGGAAAGAGACCAAGGGCTCGAGAGAGAGCCGGTCCTGGTTGGAGGACTTGTCTTAACGGAGAGTAGGAGGAAGACTCCGAACTTCGGTCAAACAAATCAAGTGTCTCCTCTTTTACTTTCCAGTTTGTACACTTGTTACTCTCTGTTTTAGCTCTGTTTACCTTGTCTTACTATTGTTCTATCAGTTGTTTCCGCTGCTTATCCTTTACTAGTGATAGGACTGAATAGATAGGTTGGGTAACAATTTGTTAAAGAATATCAAACTTGAATAAAATTTTATAACTTGCCTATTCACCCCCCCTCTAGGCCAAGTAGATCCTCACAGAAGCCCGGGAGGAGTGAGTGGCCCGAGCTTTCGAGACGAGAAAGCTCGGGCGTAAGCTTGCCAAGCTCGGGCGCGAGCTTGCCAAGCCCAAGCTTACTTCCTATGGGACCGAAGGTAAGTTAGTGGACCGTATCTCCATGGGTCATGTACTTTCCCCAACACATTCCTCCCCTCCCCTCCTCTCCTCTCAGTCGTTGTTGCTCTATTTCTCCCGCTGTTGTTGTCGAAACTCTACTAATAGATTAGGGTTTGGGGAGGCGGTATTGGCGCCACCTCAGCTATAAGATTGTTGGGAAAAGGGGCAGAGCGATGTAGCGCGGGGGGGCACCGCTAGCCACAGGAGGTGGCTTGTGGCCTATGGGGACACGAGTGGTAATGGTGGCATGTAGAGCTTCGCTAGAGAGGAAGGATGCATTATAGAAGGTGGAGACGGTGGGGTAAGAAATGGGCAGACCCTAGAGTGCCTAGAACTATATATTCACAGGCGAGCCTAGCTTGGTTCTTGTAGTGATAACCCACTACCGTGGCATGCTAATAAAATAAAATATATGCAATTATATGTCTATTTTATTATGACATGTAATTAATCTGTTCAATTTATAATGTTTTTGGAATTCTAGCCATTTTCCTTTTTTAAACTTTTTTCGAGCGAAAATGTATCAGTGGTTGGCCTTGTCCATTCAGCCTACATGGCAGACGAATGCGGCTGAGCCGAGGCCTTGGCCCAGACTTGGTTGCATAGTAACTGGGATGGCCGGTAGGGGGTTCAACTTCTCCATTTGTCCAATTCCATTTATTTAGAGTTCCACGGGTAACTTATCAAAAAAAAAGAGAAAGAGTTCCATGGGTAACTTTTTTTTAAAAAAAAATTATATGCCCCGAAGATTTTGCTATTTCCTTTTGTGCCATTACATTGTTACTCTAATTTTGTATGCCATCTCATTTTTAGCTTTTTATCTTCTATGCCATTGTTGACCGGTCAAGCCATGACGGAGATGCATAAAAATGATTATGCCCCTTCTTTTTAATACATTTGAAAATAGGATAAATTCTTAAAAAAATGAAAACAATTCATGGAATTATGGAAAAAATCTATTGATTTGTAAAATTACGTGTACTCAAAATTGAAAGCGAAATGGAAAATTTCTTATGATGTGAAATTTTATTTCAAATTAATTAACAAAAATACAGAAAGTTATTATAAAATTATAAAATTTTAGCATCAAGTAAAACATGATTTATATAAATTTAGAAATTTAAATAATTAATTTGGAATTAAAATGTATAAAATGTAATGTTTCAAAATTTTAAATCTAAAAATTGTCAAAGGGGCATTTAAGAGGTGCTTTCTAACGTTGAACCTAATGCATCAAACAGCACATAGATGGGATTAATGGAAGAAAGTAGAAATAAGATGAAGCGACAATGTGATAGCATGGAAAGGAATAACAAAATCTTTTGTGGAGTGCAAAGATTTTTGTTTTCTTTTTACACAAGTTCCACCGGTACTTGCTCGATGACCAGAGCTGGCCAAATAGCCTGGTTCAAACGGGACGAACCGGGCCGGCCCGTACTGTTCATCGAATCGAGCCGGCCTGGTTCGTTAATTCGAACCAAATTTGGGCCGAGCCTTTGGCCCGCCGGGCTGGCCCGGTTCGGTTCGTATAGTGGAGACCTAGTTCGTTCCGTTCGGTTTGGTCCGGTTTATATATATAATTAAATATATATTTATATGTTTATTTCTTTATGATATATAATTTATTTCTTCATTTTATAACACATATTTATTAAATATAATTATTTTTTATTTTTTATATATTATTTTTTGGTTAAACCGGGCCAGCCCGGTTCACTGTGTGAACCATGTTTGGGTTGAGACCGTGGCCCGTTGTCTCGTTTGACCCGGTTTATATAATAAACCAAGCTCGAACCGGGTGTTCGTTAGTTGGCCAGGTCTACCGATGACCAAGAAAGAAAAACCCCTCAACCCCAGCAGCAGCAGGCCGCCACCACCGAACAACAGATCTTCCCCCGAATCCCCATTCCCCACCGCCGCGGCAAACACCACTACCAAATACCGAGCAGATCGCATCGGGCCGCATCCATGGAGGACGTCGTCACCGACGTGCCACCGCCGTCCCGCTTCTCCCCCGACGACCTCGACAACTTCGCCGCTCCCCCGCAGCTGCCCACCCCCATCCTCGTCGTCGCCCCCAACCCTAGCCCCGCCCCGCGCCTCCTCATCGTTCTCATCTCCCCCACCTCCCTCGCCCTCCTACCCCCCGCGTCCCCGCTCCACGCCTCCCTCCTCCTCCCCGACCTCCCCCTGCAGCAGTCCCAGGCGCCCGTCCGCGTCTACCTCCACCACCCCACCGGCGCCCTCCTCGCCGCCGCGCACGGCGCCGTCCCCGCCCACCGCGCGCGGGCCGCCGCCAAGAGCCTTGTCTCCGCGCTCCAGCCGGAGGAGGTGCTGGTCCTCGACGCGGTGCGGAGCGGCGCGTACAGGGGCAGGCTCGCCGCGGACGAGCCGGTGGAGAGGAAGCTGGAGACCAGGGCGGCGCGGCGGCTGGGAGGGGTGGGCGCGGCCAGGGGTGTGGCGGCGCCGGCGCCGCCGGGAAGCGTGGTGGACGGGCTCGGCGCCGCGGTGATGGCGGAGTGCGAGATGCGGGGGAAGGCGGCGAGCATGGTGGTGACGTGGCCGGCTGGCGCGAGGCCGGCGGAGTTCGGGGTCATGCGGCGCGTGGCGGCAGAGCTCGGCGTCGACCCGTTGAAGGCCGCGGCGAGGGTCTCTGGCCGGGCCGAGCTGGATGCGCTTTACACTTGAGACTCGTCCTTTCACAATTCACACTCCGTCTTCCTAGCTGTGTGCGCGGTATCATGAGTTGTGTATTTGAGAATGGATATTGAAGAAATATTTGAGATAAATCAGGATTCCGGAGAGATGGTTTTGCGCAAGAATTCTTGAAATGCAACAAGCTGTGTCCGCATTTGTGTCGTGAGTGAGAGCATCTCCAGCAAATGCTTTAAAATCGGACTTCTATATATCCCCTCTAAATTACTATTCGCTTTCTATATTTTCATCCTCTCCAGTAGAATCTCTATCCAGAGAAACTATAAAGGTTGATATAAATAGTCTTCAAATTTTGAAACTGGAAGAGAGAGACTCTAAGGCCCTACTTGGATGGCCAGTTTTTGGTCCAATCCGAGTGTAAATGAGGGCCTGGAAATTTTTCCTATGTGTATTATTTCGGTCCACTTGGATAGCCGGTATAAAATTTTATTCCCACCCGGATTGACCCAAATACAACCGAAAAAAAAACTACGAGGAATGACCCGTTCGAACCGAGCGAAAGTCGGTCACAGCGTGGTCTCATCCTCATTCAGCGTCCTCATCCTCGTTCGCGTGGTCTCCTCCCGAAACCCTGCGGGCGGCGGTGGCGACATGGGAGCTGGGTGAGGCGACGACCGCGGGAGGAGGCTACTGGCGACAGCGACGACAGCGTGAGAGGAGGCGGCGGCGGCGACGTGTGAGGCGGCGGCGCGAGGAGGCTACGGCGGGAGAGGCTACGGCGGCGCGTGAGGCGACAACTACGACGGTGACGACGGCGGCGGACGGGAGGCGGCGGCGTCTTGTCGAAGACCGACTTCTTGATCCGCCTCTCTTCCCAAGCGTTTGTGTCTTCTCTCCTCCCTTCCCCACGGCTTCTTGATCTGTGGCTCTGCTATTGTGATTACACTTCAAACCCGCTGCTTTAACTATGACTAGTTCAGATTTACATATTTATTGTCTAGTTCAGATTTACATATTTACTAGTTCAGAGTGGTTCTTCTGCAATTTAACCATGTTTGTTTCACCATGTCCTCTTCTTGGACACGGGCTAATCAGAACCAGAGTGGTTTTCTTGTTCCATTTGTGAATGGGAATGAGGTATATTAGCATGTATCGTATATAAACCAGTTCAGTTGAGGATGTTGAAACAGGCTAGGTTCATGTTGCTTGGGATGCATCAATCAGTTAACCAGTGCCAAGTTATAGGAGCAGTGAGTTCATCAAAAAGCATCTAGCCATCTAGCTATTCGCTGTTTAGTACAACTAATCATGGGGTGGTGTATGTGGTTATAAAGCAGTAAAATTGGATTTATTGGAATTAAATTACAAGCACATAATTTTTTTTATAATCTAGGTTCTATATCCATATACTCTATGTACGTGTTGTATCCATGAACTTAGAAGTAGTTTTTTATTTTTGTAAATAGGAAATGGATAAGACAAATCATTTTTCACCGATTCGAGGAAGAGGAAGATGATGAGATGATCTTGATTGTCCTACCAAAGACTATATTCAGTTTTGACTAGAACCAAAACTCCATGCCACACATCCAAGCTTCTTTGAGCCGAGTATGTGCAAGAACTCATAGAGGGTCATCCAAGACGTAGTTATGAAAACCTACGAATGGAACCCCACATTTTTCAAGTAGTCTCAAATTATCTAAGGTCAAAAAACCTATTGCGTGATTGTAGAGGTGTTAGAGTGGAAGAGCAATTTGCAATATTCATGTACATGCTTGCAAGGAATGCTAGTTATCAAGCATTGACGGACAGATTTCAGCATAGTCCTGAGACCATACATAGGCACCTTTAGTCCTGTTTTGCTATGGTCCAAGCATTGACCTATGAATTTATCAAGCCTCCATCAATTGAGACCCATTGAAAAATATCATCGAATCCACATTTCTGGCCGTACTTTGAGAACTGTATAGGGGCAATAGATGGAACTCATGTGCCTATCACAATTGTAGAAAGCCTTGCCAACCCGTTTTGAAATAGGAAAAAAACACTCTCTCAAAATGTCATGCTCGCTTGTGACTTTGATTTGAATTTCACCTACATTTCAACCGGTTGGGAAGGTTCAGCATCAGATGCTGGGGTCTTTCATTCTGCTGTTCAATCGGGCTTTCGAGTTCCTAGAGGCAAGTTCTATTTGGTTGATGGGGGCTATGTAAACACTCCTTGTTTTCTTGCTCCTTATAGAGGAGTGCGATATCATCTTAAGGAGCAAGCACAAGCCAATTGCCGACCAAAAGACTACAAGGAGTTGTTCAATCTTCGGCATGCCCGTCTACGTAACCATATAGAGCGCGCTATTGGCATCCTGAAGATGAGATTTCCTATTTTGAAAGTTGGAACTTTCTATCCAATAGAAACACAAGTTAAAATTTCAGCTGCAGCTGTTGCATTACATAACATAATCCGGAGGAATAATGGTGATGAAGAGTGGTTCAGTGACCATGTAAGCCACATATCTCCAGACAATTTTGTGGTTCTGCCTTCTGGAAATAATCGGTATGAAGATGACGTTCCACAGTTGAACAATCAAAGGAACTTGGGTAATGCTATGAGAGATAATATTGCAAAGAGGATGTGGGATGATTACCAAAGAAATAGAAGAAGGCGAGACGGTCGTCGACAAGATAACTAGCATATCATGTATTTATTTCTTGTTTTATATTAGGTATGCTTTTAACTATGAGTTACTTGATCTTCCTTCTCCTTCAAATTTATACATATAAACTTATATAAATTTTCCATGGTTTTACGTAGGCGTTATGGCTAGTAGAGCAAAGTGGACTAGTAGGTATGAAAAGGGATTGGTTGATGTGTTAATTGAATACAATCTCTCTCATTATCGTGGGCAAAATGGATGGTGCAATGAAAAGGTGGAATCGAATTGTCAAGGAATTTAACAAGCGCTTTCTGAAGCAAAGTTTTCTAGAGCTCAACTACAAGATAAAGAGGCTCAACTTAAAAAGATTACAAAGCTATCAAATCTTTGTTGAAGCGTAGTGGAATCTCTTGGAGTGAATCCGCTTCAATGATTATTACCACACCTGAGAAATGGGATGAGATAATCGAGGTAAGTTTCTTAGTTTTTTTTCTTTTTCAAAACTATTAGATAGGGGAATGATATAATGTTTGCTGCATTTACATAGGAGGACACTAAGCTAAGGAGGTATGAAAATAAAAGCTTTCCATTGTTTGACTCACTGGATCAATTATATAAAGGTACCAAATCATTTTGTAGTTCTTACATGCTAGAATGTGTTACTAACAGCTGTGTACATGTATTAAAAATATTGCAATACCTTGTTTAAATAGGCCAATGTGCAGAAGGAAAGCATTGCTTCACTTCTAGCCAACCCCCTCAGCTTAGTCACATGAAGAAAAATCCAAGAACAAGTGGAAAGCGCTTACGGGATGCAAGCCCGCATGAAAGCAATGCTTCATCTCCAAGGATGCAGCACAATGTGCTTGACCATATCCAGATCACACATGATGATGAGGATAATAACATGGATTCATGCCAAAGAAGGGAGGACATTTCAAGGTGTATAGAAAATGAGCTTGAGCAAGACCAATGTAATGTGCCATTGGATATTGAAGATGATGATGAGGAGGAAGGACAGCAAAGAAGCAATGGTCGTTCAAGCTCAAGAGGTGGAATTTCAGCACAAAGAGGAAGACTCAAGAGACAAAGGAGCATAGCATCAGTACCACGCATTGAAGAAACCATGGCGGCATATCTTGAGTACAAGAAGGAACGTGCTATGACCCAGAATCAAGCATCAAACCAAGGAAATGAATACTCTATACCAAAATGTCTTGAAGTCCTACATGCCATGGATGTGTCAGATGAGATCAAGATCTTTGCCTCAGATGTTTTCAAGGATGCAACCAACCGGAAGTTTTTTCTTTGCTATGAGCCAAAACTGCGGGGGCTTTGGCTGAAGAAAGAGGTTGACAAGCTTCCAAAATGACCCGATGTAAGTTTTTCTAAATGTTAATACATGTTTGGTCTTGATAGTTGCTTCTAAAATTGTCACAACGCTACTAATTTCTTCTCCTTGTGCAGCAATTGCTTCTGAAATTGTCACAACGCTACTAATCTCATCAAGGCCTTCCTAAGTCTTCGGCTCTTCGCAACACTTCAGTGTCTAATCTGTAGCACTTGGGCTATCTAGCATCCCAAAACATGCCAGTCCACATGACTTTTCCTATTGCATCTGAACATATTGTTCTCTTCGTTTGTTTATATCAACCGATTCGGTCTCTGGTCTGCCATTTCACTTAAAGACTAGAAAGTTGAGAGTGGCATATGGAAGATTCATTTGGAGTATCATTACATGGTCCGAAACACCTTGGTGAGATGTTAGCATTGTTCTTGTAGCTTAAATCTAGAAAATATGCATATCCTGTTACTATATGTGCTTCATGAACATTCCAAAATCGTAGGATATGCCATGTTAAGTTGCTCTCTATCACAAGCCGTGCATAGCGGCGTGAGCGAACTTGAAACTGCTTCTTTGCGGGTTTGACAGATTGAAGGTATTTAAATCCTTACTATAGTCATTTGCAGTGATTATTCTGATGGACTGGTGCTATTGCATTATTAGGTAAGGTTGTCAACAATTGAAGGCACCCTTTCGAATTACTTGGTGAATGTTGGGTTGTGACGCTTGTGTGTTTTGCATTGCTAGGTGATATTGACGTGGTACTCCATGCTGTTGATACCGTGTTGTTATCGAGCAACCCATTGGCTTACATAAATGTGAAGGATGTGATGAAGAATATGTCAGGTCTCCGTTCTGTAAGCTCATTTTCATGGTATAAGAGGAGGAAAATAAGGTGTTTGTTTGCTTATGTGCTTGCCTTTGTTGTGTAAGCTGACGTGCTCGTTCTATGCTGCTGGTATTCTTCTTTCTACTAGAGCTGGGGCTATATATTGCCGACGTGCAGGTCTGCTGGACCTGGTGATTCATCATAAGCAAAGAGTGTATGAATGGTTCGTGTATGAATGTTTTCTCCTGTATGAAATACTTCACTAGTGGCTTTAATTACACATGTTTGGATGGCTATTGTTAGACATGCTTGGATGGATTGTATTATTTTACATATGTAAATTTTTCCAGATGTATAATATTATCACTCCCAAGTAGGGGAAAAATTTACAAGCATATCTTGTGCTCAAGGAATTACAAGTGTATCTTTTTACAAGTGTAAAAAATTTCTAAACAGCCAAATAGGGCCTAAATTTAGAGACTGAGATACAGACTTTACTGAAGGACGAAAGACTCTAAATATGTATTTAGAGGAGATTTTGTTTTAGAGTCTCTGCTGCTGGAGATGCTCTAATGTCACATGTAAAACCGGAGCAGTCCAGCAACTGATCCAAGATCCCCGTGCAAACGGATCAGCATATTTCTGTTTAGTCAACCAATTGACAATACCAACCAATTGAGCTATATTATGTTGGAATGGACTTCCCTAATCACGTCAACAAACCATAAATGGAGCCAGTCCCATGAAGAGGAACTAGTGATAAGCAGGTTTCACTTAATTCAAATTCGAAATTTTAAATCCCTACTTGCATTTTCTCACCGGGTACTTTCCATTAGCAACCGGCGAGACGTGTATGTACATGTTTGCACACGCAAACACAGAAAAAGACAAGAATCGGAAAATCTTCCACGACCGCCATATGTAAAACTCACCCTAAAAACCTTTCTCTGTAACAAAAGTAAACAACAGCAAAAGCAATGCTAACCAGTGTCCAGCGGTCGCTCCAGAAAAACGAAATAGCAGGTTGCTGATTCCAGGTTGCAAACTTTTAAAAGAAAATAGCAAAATTCCAAAAGATCTTCACATGAAGAGAACTTTTATTTATGCTGCCACACACTGCGGCATAACAAGAGGGGGAGACGGAGAATGCTGCCATTCTCCAAGAGAAACATGGATGACGGGGAGAAAAGAGGTTAATAAAATGCAAGATGATACCGGTCAAAGGGGATGGGATATTTGTTGGACAAATTAATGGAATTAATTGTTTTTTAAGTACTCCCAGGAGAGCAAGGTATCCGGCTTAAATTAACCCTACAATCTGGCATGACATCTTCGCATGCCTGAGAACTAGAGACAAAAGCAGCATCAGAAATGACACCAGAAAACTGCTGTTTCGCAACATCGGTATGACTGGCGTCATGAGGAAGCTCCCCCTCATCATTATTCAGAGCTTGTAGCTGTGCAGTATAACAAGCATTACCCTCGCCATGGTCAATGCTGAGGCTTTTGTCTCCAGTATTTGAGTCATCTCTGTTGCTGCAATCTTTTGCCAACCCAGATTCACCAGGTATGTTCAAACCCGCTTCATCATGAGGTTTGTCGTTATTTTTTACTTCATTGCACATAGTACGAGGCAATGACTGATCTTCCTGAGCTGTAACATTGACTTCCCCTACGATGTCCTCAGAAGCCTGCTCAATCACCTCTTCAATATCTGGAAGTGTGGTTGATACAGGAATTTTGGACTTCATAGATCCTGTACTCGATCTATAAAGAGCCATGGCATTCTGTAGAAATTAAAACAAATCGATAATTATCAGTATATCACAGGTCCAACATGGACTGATCAGTATTGCTTTCAAATTTCAAAGATTGCTGTACTTTTTGGAGTGGAGGGCAATAACCAAAGTACATAAACATATCATAGCAATAGGTGCAATATTAAGGTTCTGATTTAAATTTTAAAAAACAATACAATCGTTCCATACTTAGAATTTCTTTATCTTATTGAAATTTATTTTCCAGATATGTAACAGTCCTATACTGCATTCAATAAAGTGTGTGTGTTTTTTCTAAGAAAACTCAGGATGTAATATTATGAATACACTATCACAAGAAGTAAAAAATCTCTCCCTAAAGCCAGTTGAGAATATTTGCTATACACCCATGATTAAATTATAAAAGCTTGACTGCAAAAACAAGACATCATAAGGATGACAATGAGCTCAGATCAGGGTTCAAAATCCCGGTTTAGGTCCCGAACCCGCCTACTCACCGGGGCGAGAAACCGGTAAAACCCGGTGGAACCCGGCCAAAACCGGGAAAAACCCAAACAAATTTAAATCCAAATGAACTGGGCCGGCCGGGCGGGTTGAGGGCGGGTTTGACCGAGTTCCCGAGCGGGTTGACCGGTTTCCCGACGGGTTTGTGCGAGAAACCAGTAGAAAAACTAGAAATTGGAAAAATTAAAAAGATGTAGGAAAAAATTTTGGAAAAATATGAAAAAATCATATATGCCTAGGATATATGTCATGGTAATTTGTATAAATGTAAAAAAAATTTGGCATGACCTATGCTAAAAATTGATGTTTGGAACATATGTACATATGACATATTATACATAACATATATTGCAATACAAATATTTAGACATTAGACATAGAAATATATGTCTCAAAACCGGTATGATTCATACATACATATATTGCAATACAAATATTTAGAAATTAGACAATGTTTCCATGAAACACATATATTATACATGAACACATCATATTTGATTTGAAATTTAAGCATGAAAATGATGTAGATTTGAAATTTTGCTTTGTACAAGTGGTTTTAAAAAACTCCTAGTTTTTTTACAATTTTTTTTTTCTGAATTTTCACATTTTTACAAATTTAAATTTGAAACTCCGAATTTCCCCGGGCAAAAACCGGCGGGTCCCGAAGCCGGCCCGCACCGGGTCGCCGAGAACCCGCCGGTTTTTCCGGGTTCCCAACGGGTTTGCGAACCCTGGCTCAGATACTGAGATACACAACAATAGTTTTCAAGCCAAACAATGAAACAAGTCAAACAATAAAGCCAGCTATGACTTTTCAAGGTTCCAGGGTGGTACAGGTAGAAGGTGCTCGATACCCCATGGGAGTTTTCAAAGCTTATGAGCCATATTTTGCCAAAAACAACTCCCATGATTCACTGCAGAGGTAGCTTTGTGTGGCCTACAGCTTAGAAGCCATATAGCATGAAGAAAAGGCTCTACTCAAGATCTTTGAATGGCTTTGCAAATGCAACAAACAAGAAATTTGAATGTCATTTGCAAAGCAACATATATTCAACTGCATCACTGCATGTGGGGATGTTGACGTGAATGCCTAAAGTTGGATTATTTTACCAAGATCATGGTTGTACCTCAAATACGGAAGTTGTCTTCCCAGTAAATATAGATTTTATCATGTATTCTGAACCTTTCGATCGGGATCCATGCTCAAGATTTTTATTCTGTAAAAGGGTATAGAGTTGTTAATAGAAAAGCAAAACACTTTTTAACAATATATTAAACATGTACCGTTATAAATACCTGTAAGCTCCGAAGCATATCCAGCTTACATGATCCAGCCAGGTCCAACGTTCCCACCATTGTAACACATTTTTTGTACAATTCTGGTGATGCAAGGCTTTTAGAAATGTCAAGCCTCTTAAGGTAGCTAGAGCAAAATTGAGAATTATCCAATTTTACATTAGAAGGCCCAGGTTTTCTCTCAGATTTACATTTTAGAGTCTGTACATCAACTTTTCCAGTCTCATCAACTGTTTTCATCTGAGAACACTCTGCCCTAGACTGTTCACTTTGAATTTGATCAGGAAATTGCATTGGTGAAGGCTTATCATATGTACCAAATAGTACTTTTGGTTGCTGTTCTAATTGAACATCATTATTTCTGTCCAGTTCTTGCCTGTCATAGACGTGTGAGCGCTCTTCAAATACATTTCTGTTTACATCCCAACCTGGCAATCTAGGAAGATATGGGTCCTCAGGATGATTATGCCATGGAAACGGTTGTCCACGATGAGAAAAACTTTCCATAGATGGCTGCATTCCAAAGAAAGGTTGAGGAAAGTGATGCATAACTGGATGAAAACCAGGAAGTGGAGGCCCATGCTGGAAAGGACCAAAACCATTAGGTACTGGTGAAGGCCATGAAGAAGAATTACTCCAGGAACTACCATGTCCTCTTGCATTATCAACAGCACCACTTCTTCTAGAGCGACTGCTTGATCTATGCTCTCTAGTGTGATTGTTGTTATCCTCATCGAAGGATCTTCGAGCATCCATCTCATATCTCTCAGATGGTGGAGGAAGGTGTCCTGGCGATGCACTTTGATAGTTCTCAGCAGCTTGACAATTTAATGGTAAATCATGTTGTCTAGCATTACCTTTCTTTAGTGAGTCATCAGCAGTATCATTACTATGCCTCATATTGCTTTGGTTCAAAACTTGTCGATCACTAGCTGATGGTGATTTGTCAACATGGGCTGGCCAACCATCAGATCTCAAACTTCTACTATCCTTTGAGGCAAGCGAGGATTCATTTATGTATACATCAGTTTTAGTCTGACCCTCAACTAATTGAGCGTCAGATGTTCGTCTATGTCTCCAAGAAGCACCACTGTATTCCTTGGGTGAGGAATCCTCTTGTTTCGGGAAATGCCTGAAATAAAAAATAATAATACGGTGAAATTCCAGACAATCACATATGAGTAGTTCCTAACTTGCGATGGTTATATAGCATGACTGAAAGACAACTATTTAAAATAATGAGAAAAAACTTGGAACTTGCAAAAGCACATTACCATGTAGGTACAAGTGATTAGAGGTGCATACATTTACTATAATGTCTAATTCTGTTAAAAAAAAAGAGGCTGCAAATGAATAGAAAAAAAATAAAAACCGACTAGGTACTTGAGTAGTATATCTTACAAAAAAAGTATTCCAACCCCAGTAAGACAAAATAGCTCCATTCATCAACTTAGCTTAACACATTATCTTCATGTGATCTATTATAATCTATATCTCTTTATAATGAGGTGGCGATCTTTTCATTCTTTGCCCAAAGAGGCCTGAGTTCTTTTTCAGTTCATTTGCTACATGAACTAGTCACAGTAATATTCCTATGATTGTGAAATTTGCAGCAATACTGAACATATTCATTTGAATTCAGTAGGATCTGAAGGCACAAGACTAGTTTAAGTGCAGTATAATATTGTATTCAAAGAAGAATGCAGCCAACAATGGAAGAAAAGTACCTGCTTAGCTCCCTGACAGGATATGTGCTGGATCTAGTGGGGCTCCTCTTCTCATAATCCCTCCTCCAAGAATCAGCCTTCTCTTGTATAACATATTCCTGTCTACGATCCGCACTAGATACAAATGAACCAACTTCTGACCTACGTTTAGTAGCATCACCATGATGTTCTTTTGCATTCCTAACTTCCAAATCACCATCATCAACACTTTCTTCATAGAACCTTTTCTTTCCTTTGTTATCATATCTATACTTAGAGCTTCTATGACCAGCAGTAGAAGTATCACCCTCAATGTCATGTAGCCTATTTCTATTTTGCCTGCTCCCTGAGTAATTATGTTCTTCCTTGTAGTGTTTTTCTAAAGACCTGTCCCTGGTATTGTCCTTTGAAGATCGGACATCCCATGATCTACCATCTTGATGCCTATGGTTTCTATAAATATTATCTTGGTGCCTCTCTCTTGAGCAGTCATCAGATCTTTCATTCCTAGGCTTCTCTACATATCTAGACTTCTCTTTATACCTTTCATCCTTATGCTCTTTAGATCTCTCCCCTTTGTATTTTCCATCCCTATGTCTATCTTCATTTCTAGAACTTTCCTCTTTATACCTTTCATCTTTGTGCCTTTCCTCTTCTTTATGCCTATCATCTTTATATTTACTATCTTTGTGTTTTTCCTCAGGTTTGGACCTTTCATCCTTATATTTCCCTTCTCTACGTTTTTCAACACCTCTAGACATTTCATCTTTGAACTCTTCATCTCTGTGTTGTTGCTCACCAATTTTGGTATGACCATCCCTAGACAAGGTTTGCCTGTCCCTGCTGCCACTTTGTGATTCATCTTTCCCAGCAGCCTGATCCTTTGTTTTCAAGTGCCTCCCATTCTTCTGTAACTCACCATCATGCAACTCATCTTGAAATTGATGGTCTGCTAATAGATAATGAAAGCAAATGCAAGATCAATAGAAATATAAAATATCTAACATCTCTCTTCAATCAATGTGAAAAATTTTACAATCCTAAGAAGATGACAATGAAGTACCACCAGTTTGGATTTGGTAGGATAATTAAACCATGGCATATAAGATCAAAGAATAAGAAGACAGAATGAATTAGATTAAAACAATTGCACAACAATCTCCTCTCATTTAATACTAAAATGAATGCAGTGGGAGTTCCAAGAGCAGAATAGCACAAGTAACCATAAGACAGCCATACATTTTTGCAGCATATTATTTAGTACTGATACAGATGGTCTAGTAAACAGAAAATAAAAGTACAACACCATTTTACACATGTCGATTGGATAAATCAGCAGGTCAGCAGTGTCCTTATGAGAAGGTGCTAACAGTAGAATATAAACAAATAGAACAACGAACTGAATGGCAAAGCTCAGTTGTTGAGATGCTATGTTTGTCAGAGAGTCTGCCACAAAAAAAATTGAGAATATTTTATATCTAACAAATTACTAACTAGACAGCATAAACTATTTCAAATCACATCCACCATGCACTACATAGGAACAGCTCATGCACAACCTGTTTTACAGTAAATCCATCCTGACAACATATATGAACAAACACAGAAAAATAGAATATTGTTTAGAATTGGAAATGTACGACCATTAAATCATTTCAATACTCCATGTGCATCAGAATTTCCAAATACTTGAATGGAAGAATCCACTGAACACATGCACTTATGTACATAGTTTTCAATAATGCTTACATTGAACATACCCAGTTATCTGTGAAATATCTCTTCAATATAGTTACATTTCATTATACGGTGAGTTGATGACAGCTAAAAAATAACAATGCTACCCAGTTATAAATTTAAGAACACATGGCTACAACAATTAGAACTTTCTGAGTATAAACTCTCTGTCTGGTAAGTTACAGAGAGAACACTCATTGCAACTCATTTTCCAAGCATATCTAACAAAATGATATGCCACCAAAAACAAGTCAGCTCCAAAAATCATATATTTGTGCCCATACACAATACCAAACTACCAATACCACCCTTGCTAGTCCCTACATAGCATAAAAAGCATACAACATTTGTGTTGAATTTGAATGTGCATACACCACTGTGCCATTACCATCCACAGCTATGCACCAACAATGACATGTACATACTTGCTGGTAGTGGCCTTTATGGTTAAGTTAGTGCAAACTTCAGCACAAGCAAGTAAATGCTAGCTTTTAGAACTCCTATGCATTCAGTATCACTATGCAACACGGGTGACTCATGGGAGCCAACATAATTATTTTTTAAAAATATCTGCATACATACTGTTAGGGTAAGGGAGGATGACAAGAAAAATAGAACCATGACTGTTTCACAAAATAACATGAAAAAACACATTTTTAGGTAAAATCTAGTGTGAATTTCTGATTAAAAGTGAAGACTGCACAATAAGAAAATAAGCAAGTACAAGAGAAGGCTCAAATGACAAATATTAACCTGCAGTCACTAGCCTGTCAGGGAAAATGGGCTTTATTATCATACAGTTGAAACGTACAGAACAAACAACAGTCTCTTCACAAGACACGTTGCTGCCACTATTAGATAACTGTGCAATTGGACCTTCATGAAACTAAAGCTAATTATTTCTCGTATATCAAAAACAAACACTATTTGATAAGATAGGGACATGTATGACCAGATGAAATCCATGTCGTAATTAGTTAAAATGGGGAAATAAAATAAAGTGAAATCCCTTCAGATGGTTATAATGTCGATTTGTAATTAATAGCTTATTAACCTCAAAATTTCTAGTTTCTACTTCTTTTACAACCAATGAACCAATATCATCAAACAGAAGTATACAGAACCATGTAATCTGAGATGTGCCCATGTTCCATGTGATGCTTTGTTCAGTATAGCAATTAGCAAGTCAAATTTCATCATGAATATCTACTGCAAGCTTATAACCATGAAGAGCTAGCTGAAAGATACGAACCATCAGTTCCATTACACTTATTCCTCGCCTTATCCCCTTCAGAATCCTGTGTTTTCACCTCTTTGTTTCTCGATGTAACTTTTGGTAATGCATCATGCCTGCTCTCATGCCCCTTTTCTGCCCCATGCTCCCTACTCCTATCCTTCGCCGTCTTATGCTGCTGATCCATATTATCTTCCTTCAGCACCACCACTTGTTTGTTTTCCTTCAACTTCCCTGCTCCCTGCTCCCTGACCCCTTCCTTCACTCGATGATGCTCAGCAGCACTATCTTCCCCCAATAATGCCCCTCTATCTGATTTCCTTCTGCCCAGCTCGTTGGACCTATCAGATTCCACGACCTTCCTTGTGGACTTTCCCTTCACATTGCCATCTGAATTTCTCGACTTCTTCGAGTCATAATAACCGGCCCCATCATCTTCTTCCCCACCACCGCCACCACTCCATCTGTCATCCCTAGCTACAGCCTCCTGCTCCTCTCTGCGCTTCCTCTTCTTTTGCCCCTCGGTCCATGAACCAGATGTGTCGCCGACATCAGAATGCTTCGCCAATGCTGAGGACAGCCGTTTCTCGTGCTGCTCCGAGTCCTTGGAGGTCCTAACAGACCCCTTCTTATCCTCCTGCTCCCGAGGACGCGGGTCCTCGTCGGAGGACGACCTGTCCCGCTCCTCCCGGTATCCATCATGCTTCCGGGACCTGCGCCGCGAGCTCCTCGGCATCCCGGCTTCCAATCCTCAATCCCGACGGCCGAGGGCTCACCGAAACCGCACCAATCCGAACCTTCTGCCCCTGGTTGCTCCACGAAATCGAGCCCCTCGTCCCCAAATCCTCAACAGAACCCTGGAACCTCCACCACCGCGGATTCTGATCGAACCGGAGGGAAATCCAAGAAAACTCCCCACCACGCCACAGGAACCGCCCAGAATCCACCAAAAAACAAAACAGATGAAAAACTTGCGCCGGAACGGGCGGGCCTGAGCCGGGCGACGGCAACGGCGGCGGCGGCGGGGATCAACGAGGGCAAGCGACGCCTACCAGAGCTCGGGGTGAGAATCTCGGAAGGAATCGAATCGAATGTGGTGGAACCATGGGATATGAGCAGTGGTAGCCTGGTAGGCGGGTAGGCGAAGTCGTGAAGAAAGGATTGGGAATTGGAGGAGTTAGAGGAGACGCGAACGCGATCGTGAATTTTCCGGGAGTAGATTTTTCCTTCTTTTTTTTTGGGTCCTTTTGAAAGGCCGTCGTGTCGGCCTAAATATCCTTCGTGCGGCTGCGGGGACTGGCGGTTAAATTTGGGGGTAGTACGGTAACTGCGTCGGAACTGCCACGTCCGACTGTTGGTTTTTGGGCGGATGTTTCACGTGCGTATAGTGGAAGCCAGGAAACTATAGTAAGAGCATCCACCACCGCAGTAACACTATATACACCGTAGCGCTGACTCTATTTTCTCTCTCCACTACTCTAAAATTTCTTCACATTTTACAATACACCATAAAAGATTCATTCCCTCCACCAGAAACTCTATCTCTAAAACTCTATTTCCATACTACTATAGAGTTTCTGCTACAGATGCTCTAACCGTGATGTATAGATTTTATTTTTGACATAAACTCACACAATGTTTCACACAAAATGAGGTGACCGTTTTTTGGAGGAATTATTTTCACCTATTACTCCTTATACGTTGTAATCTACTCTTAGCCAAATTGACAAGTGACATAGCATTGACAATATCTTGGTCTCTCTTTTGCAAAGATTGACACAAGTCATCTGTGTAAACAAGTATCACTAACATCAAATTTGCCATTAAAACAAAATTAAATGATTCAAATGCAGCCACCATAGCATGAGCTTTTCCCATTCATTCTTGAAGGATGGATTTTTTTAATCTTTATAAGCACTTTGTGAATGGTAGAATACATTCCAATGATACGCAAAGCAGTCCTATAGTGAGAACCCCAACGAGTGTCACCGAGCCTACCCAATCCCATTTCTTGATTTAGTCCTTGTCCACTTTCAATTTCACCTAACTCTAGAGCTTCTACAATTTCTTGAGCTCTAATATTTCGAAGCATATCATGATGTTTACAAAAGACTCCAATAACATTTAGCAAATTTGTCATTTGCTCAAAAAACCAAACATAATCAGCATTACCCTTAGCAACAGCAACAAGAACTAATTGGAGTTGATGTGCAAAACAGTGTATGTAATAAGTAGGAGACTCTTTCATAATTAAGGTTTTTAATCCATGTATCTCACCCTTCATGTTATTAGCTCTATCATATTCTTGACTACAAATTTGAGTAAGTATCAATGAATGTTCCATTAGCAAAGACTCAATTGCATTTTTGATGGACAAAGAAGTGGTATCGGCTACATGAATCACTTCAAGAAACCTCTCACTTACCCTTCCAAGTTTATCAACATAACGCAAACAAAGAGCTAATTGTTTCTTTCGAGAAACATCACTAGACTCATCGGCAAGAATTGCAAAGTAATCATCACCAAATCCTTTGATTATGTGTCTAGTAGTTTCCTTGGCACAACAATTAATTATTTCCTTTTGTATGGAAGGATAAGTTAACATGCAATTCCTAGGAGCATTATTCAAAACAAGCTTATTAACATCTTCATTGCTATATGCAAGCCATTTAAGAAGCTCAAAAAGTTTTCTCTATTCATTGGTTGTTCTCTTTCATCATGTCCACGACAAGTCAACCTTTGTCGCAATAAAAACCTCAAGCATCTAAGTGAACTAATGAGCCTAACCTTGTAATTAATTTTCTTCTTTTTGCTTCATTTTTCAACAACATGAGCAATTGATGTTCTAAATTTCACAAAGAAGTTATATTTTCTTGAGCTTTGTTATGGACACTTTGCACACTACCTATATGTTTGTCAAGAGAGTCATATTTGTTTCGGTTTCTCCAACCACCATTAATAAAACTATCATCTCCTGTGGTTTTCTCCCTAAATAGGTAGCACACAAAGCAAAATGTGGCATCCTTTTTCACACTATATTAATCCAATTGTATCGATCAAACCAAGTAATGCTGAAGTGGCGTCTTTTCGCTGAAATTTCTCTGTAAGGAAAGTCATGTGTGTACTGCATGCATGGGTTCAGTGTGGATGGCGGATTTTTGTCACTGGGCTGGACCGGATGCCCCAAATTGGGCCTGGTCTACGTTTTTCTTTAGAAAATTGGGCACCCATCAAATTTAGGATTGATACCTATATAGAGGGTTTTTTTTCCCAAAACCATGCACCCATTAAATCCGCCCCTGACTCCGCTCGATGACGAGAGACTCTAGATATAGATAATATTATGTTTTAAGAACACTACTGGAGATGCTCTTATATAGCAACCTACAGCGAGAAGTTAAACCGATCTGGTTCACACTTCAATCAAAGGAACAGTGGTCAGCCTTCATCGAGAAAACCATATGGACCGGCATAAAACATGGCATGGAATCAAGTGCAATTAACTGAATTTAAGCTGGAGTTTAGCTCAACGAGGAGACGCGCTGTCGGGTACTTACTCCTCGTGGAATTAACTGAATTTAAGCCAGAGTAGTATCGTTGGTAATAAATCCTAGGTACTACAATGGAAGCATGAACGGCCTAGCACCCTTGCAGTTTCTTCTTGTTTGTGTGTTTCCCTTTGACTACTACAAGTACAGAGCAGAGAAAGTCTACGAGACTGAATTTTTAAGGCCATCTAGCCCTGAACCAAGGCTTGGGCCGGACTATATTTGCTTAGGCCTGGACAGACCTGGGTAACTGGGCTACCTTTTAGACTGTGATTGCCATGTTTATACTGGATTTTGTTCTGATTTGATCCTGGAGAAAAATTTTCAATTCCACGTGGGTGCAAAAATTGTGTCACTAGGAACTTAGGGACCATAGGTGTTAGGGCGTGCAAATGGTCCAACCCAGCCCACTACAACCACGAGCTAGCGCCCCTCCCCTTGACCACATACCATGGTCCCGAGCCCAAGTCTCATTGAGCCTGCTATATCAGAAAAAAAATATTTTTAACCTTTTAAAATAATTATTTTAATATTAACCCTCACGAAAAAATATTTTTACATCTAACCTCTTTCGCCGCGTCATTTCATCTAGCGCGGCCAGTAGGCCTTGACGCGCCACATGCATTGGCGTGGCAGAGGTGCCACGCTGGCACCCGCGGCCTGCGTGGCAATTGCGGGATCCACCTGCAGAGTCAAGGTCTTGCCGTGCCATCCCATCTAGCACGTCAAGGCCGCACTGGAGGCCACTCTCAGGCTCGTGGCTGGGGCGTGGGCTTGGCCTTGCCGCGCCAACCCGCCTGGAGCGGCAAGGCTATATACAGAGCCGGCCCAAGCCCCTTCCCGAGCATTTTTCTCCTCTCCCTCCTCAACACCGACACCGCCTCGCCGCCCGCCCGCCTTTGCCTCGCCGCCTGCCTCCCACGAATCAAGTAGGGGAAATTGTTTCCCACCCTCCTAGCAAGGTAATGCCCCTCTCCACTTGAGCTATTTCTCACCCGATCCATCGCATTTGCTAGTTGTTTGGCAATTAGGGTTTGAGTTATAATTAGGGTTGCAGACCGACGCTGATGTACCTTTGGAAAAACATTAGGTCGGTGCGGGGCAACCCCGAGAGAAGGTACCTGACGTACACGAATGAGTTGGACTGCGTGACGCAGTGGCAAGTTAGTACGCAAAAAAAATGGTTTGGTTTACTGATACTCTTCGGTCACTCTAAGGATTGGTCATCATCTTGATGCGTAGGTGTTGTGGACACCGTACGATTGTCCCGAGGTGGAGGGCATGGAACTTAGCCCCCTGTGTACTAGGAACAGATTGCTCTGGAGGGTGGTGACTCCGCTAATATTCTTCCACATGGTTGAGTGGCACTTCCCGTGCAGGGTGTTGCGACAGTTTGGTCGCAGGCAGACGACCCCACCGCCCGTTGTCTCCACGGATCAGCGTCTGCACGGGTGAGAATTTGGTTTTCATACTTGCATTTCATTCGTTGGTATTTGGTTGTCTCCACTAAACAATCATTGATATTGGCAGGTTCGACAGGTGAAAGCGGTATAGGGAGTTGGATTGGCGAGTCACCCACCATGTGTCTCTTCAGCGGTGGGACGCCAGGGAGAGGGTCGAGCCCGGCAATGGAGCAATGCATTCTGATCAGGCGTTCCGAGAGTACCTGGTCTGGTTCCACCGTTCAACATGACTCTTTCTTAGGCCTGCATTGACCAACATACCTATCGGTGACACCAACTCTGACGGCGACATCACCGACGATATATATTTCAACATATTTTCTAAATATAATACAACTTACACACACATGACACGGATTAAAATTAGCACTAAATTAAATATTATCAAAAAATTCACTACACAATCTATACATCACGTGGTCATCAATGGAGACAAATCCACTACGCAATCCATACATCTCGATGCTAAGTCTAACAAACACCCTAACCCTAACCCTAAATCAAGTGAAAGTTTGACATAATCCATCCAAAATGCACCAGTGGAGAGGGATTCACCTGCCATGATGAAGTGGAGGCTCTGCCTCAACAGATCCGGCCGGATGGAGCTCGAGAATCTTGGCAATGGAGGAGGAGGACAACGGTTAGAGAAGAGGGGAAGGGAAGGAAAAATGAGAGAAATGGAAGAAGAGGGGAGGAAAAAGGAGCCAGCGGTGCTCTGTACCAACTTGTCGCGCTAGGCCGCCTGGCGCGGCAGGGTAGACCCATGTGGCAGCCCCGTCCGTGAGACCAGGGCGACCTGCCAGGATCACCTGCCAGACCTTGACGCGTCATATGAACCGGCGCGGTAGGGGTGGGCCCGCACTTGCCACGCTGGCCGGCTGGCGTTCCTCGGTGCCAGCGTGTCACCCCTGCCGCTCCACATGCACTGGCGCGTCAATGGACATTAGCCGCGCCAACCGCAGTGGTGCGGCCAAAAGGGTTAGATATGAAAATATTTTTTTTGCGAGGGTTAATATTAAAATAATTATTTAAAAAGGGTTAAAAAATTAAAAAAAATTCGCTATATCATGGGCTCAACCAGAGCCACAACCAAGACATTGCCCAACTCAACCAAAACAATTATGATGGATCATAGACACTCTCAATTTATAAGTTGTGATCCCAAAATCAATATCCGATGTGGGATTAAATTTAATAATCTCCCCATCACACATCGGGTGCCCCAACACGACACTGTGAGATCCCAAAGACGTTTTGAGTTTCTGACATGAAACTCTGATACCACTTGTTAGACATGTCACGATCTTGGGATGCACCGGGCGCTCCTCCCAATACCAAAGCACATCGACCACACGAGCATGGACACAGCTTGGCCGTTGACCCATTACACGCTTGCACTATTAGCACACTGTCCGCTTGGGTCTTGACCATAGGCCGATCGAGACACCTTCCGTACCTATGCTATAATTTTTCTGTCTTCATGGGTTACAACCACAGTGCAACTATTTATGTCCTAGGATTATAGTCTTACTTAATCTCTAATCTATCCACATACTACTACAACTCAGAGTCCATGTAGCCCTATTTGCACATATTCGCCAAGGTGAAGTTGACATTAGCAAGAGGAGCGCGGGGGCGGTTGCTAGGCATGTGAAATGAGAAGGGAGCCGGGATAGGTAGGGCTAGCTCTTCTAGCGCTTATGTGGGATGCGGGTTAAGCGATGAAAACCAAAGTAAGGTTTATGTAAAATGGACTGAATGGATGACAAGATCGGGACACAAATGATCAGATGTGGCCTAGCAAACTTGGAGGGTGGGCTGATTCACTAAAGGTGTAAGGACTTTTTTTTTTGGCAAAAGATGCGACCGGACGACCGAGGAATTAAGGGCGACATGGATATGTTGGGAGTGTGATAATTCCATGCCCTCCCCCATAATTAATATCTGATGTGGGACTAAATTCAATAATCGCCTCCATCGCACATCGAGTGGTCCAACATGACACTATGAGTTCCCGGAGACGTTTTGAGTTTCTGATATGAAGCTCTGATACCACTTGTTAGAAAAATACATGACACAATCTTAGGATGACATCAGGCGCTCCTCCCAATACCAAAGCACATCGCCCACCAGAGCTATGGACACAAACTGGCTGCCAACCTCTTGCACGCTTGCACTATTAGCACAGCATCTGCCCGGGTCTTGACCACAGGTTGGTCGAGACCCCTTCCATACCTATGCTACAACTTTTGTCTTTATGGATTACAACCACAGTGCCACTATTTATGTCCTAGAATTATAGAGTCTTACTCAACCTCTAACCTATCCGCATACTACTACAACTCAGAGTCCATGTAACCTTATTTGCACATATTCGCCAAGGTGAAGTTGACATTAGCATGAGGAGTGCGGTGACGGCGGCTAGGCATGTGGAGTGGGAAGGGAGCCGGGATGGGTAGGGCTAGATCTTCTAGCGCTTATGTGGGATACGGGTTAAACCATGAAAACAAAAGTGAGGTTTACATAAAATGAACTGAACAGGCGATAGGACCAGGACCATACGTGGCCCTAGCAAACTTGGAGGGTAGGTTGATTCACAGGCATAAGGACTTCTTTGCAAAAGATGTCACTAGGGCCGAGGAATTAATGTCGACATGGGTATGCTGGGAGTGCAGTAATTTCATGCCCTTCAGTATATAGAACGATGATTTCTGCAACTTGTAAGTCATAAAACTGTCATCGTATTAATAGTGCCACTTGCAAGTAGGGGTGCTAATGGGTCGAACTCAACCCATACCCAACCTATGCTAATGGGTCAAACTCAACCCATACCCAACCTAACCTATGGAAATAAAATTAAATTGTCCACCCAACCCGATCCAAATACAATCATTTAGAACCCAACCCATATGCCATTTGAACCCAAACCAACCCAATCCACTTTGCTAATATGGGTTCAACCCATTCAAAACCCAATTCCATATGATGTTTAAGTACATAGAGAAAAAACATTAGTATTTTTTAAAACTTCACGTTCGTACACTATAAAATTTTCACGAAATTGACCAAATTTTTCTAGGTACGACTCCACACATTTGGAAGCTGCTTTGTGCAAATTGGTGGTCCAACGAATAGATCATTCCCATACGTAAAACATCCTTTTTGTGTTCACATTATAAAATTTTCACAAAATCGTCTGAAATTTATTCAAGATGACTCTACATATTGGGAAGCTACTTTGTGCAAATTAGCGGGCCCGAATAGGTAAAGCCCACACGTAAAACTTCGGTATCTTTTAAAACCTCGTATTCACCTATAAAATTATCACAAAATTGATTAAAATTTATTAAGGATGACTCTATGTATTGGGAAGCTATGTTGTGCAAATTGGCAGGCCCAGGAGAACAGATGGGCCCACATGCTTTTATACGAAATGTTTCTAAAACTTAAGTATTTTTTTAAAACCTCGTGTTAACACTATAAATTTTCACAAAATTAATCAAAATTTGTTAGGAATGATTCTACGTATCAGAGAGCTACTTTGTGCAAATTGAGGTCTAGAAGAATATGTGGACCATTTGATTTTATAAAACTCAAATGAACCCATCAATGGCAAACCTATGGGTTGAATCCATTTGAACCTAAATTTTTTTTAACCTGTACCAACCAACACAACCCATTTCTACTTCAAACTCAACCAATATTAACTACATCAACCCATTATCACCCATCAAAGGCCGTCCCAACCCTTTTAAACCCATTTTGATCCAACCCATTAACACCCCCTACTTGGAAGCAGGCCTTACCTAAATTAAGCTATGATTTACAAAAATGAGCATAAGGATACAAAAATATTTTATGTGTTGTTGCATATAGAAAAATTAAGCGATAATTGCGTTTAGGTACTATGTTAACCGAGAAAACATCTAGAAAGTTATTCTTCTGCATGTCCTAGGATAATCCCAAAGGCTGCCAAGTCTTAGCAAATTTCCTTTCATATGTTTCATGAAAATTGCAGGCATATAACCTAGACACAGCTAGCTATCTACACTGAACATATAACCTACAAACATTTAATTATCTGCGCTGACATGATCCTTGAGTACGTGGTATCAAGTCCTGAGGCTAAGTGTGTTTCTACTTTCTAGAGAGAATAGTGAAACTGAGATAAGCCTATAGGATGATTAAAAATTGTTATTCCCGCTTGCTTTTGCATGAATAATCGACTTTAGGTGCACCTTCGGGTGTTTGTTTGTTTTGTGTTTGCCTTTGATTGATTTATTGAAATCATTGTATATATATGTATAGCATGTTCGATTCCAGCCATGCCATATCTCAAAGGAACAACAACTGGAATACATTTTTTTTTAGATAATAACAACTGCATGGAATACATAATAGAGCAACACCTTTAATCTGCTTATTAATTGAAATTATTTGTACAACATCCTTGTCATTTAAATTGGTAATTGATACTATGGAACATATTTTAAAAATGTATTGACCGAGATATCCGCATTTTAGAGTAACATCATAGTATGATGATATGATTATAGCTGTTTGTTCAATGCCCTAACCAGCTCCAACAATTGATTTGGTCATATTTTTTTAGATTTTTAAATAAAAATATAGGCAGTTGGTTTGGTCATATGTAAATGCATTCAACACATGGAGATTTGCTAACATTTTTTTAATGTATGTGCTACTAGAAGCATATTAGCCTGTATCTAAGTGGTCGTCATATATACGATCACATGTACAGAAAAAATTATGTATTATGGAGGAACACGGCCTACAAAAGCTGGCTGCTCCCCGTTAACCTTTCCAGTCTTCCGGTTCAACCGCTCCCTCGCCAGTGGTGAGGACGATGAGCAGCCTGAAGACGCCTTCTTGCATGGGTGACACCGAGAGTCTCGAATGCGCGCAGTTCCTCTCGTCGAATGCACGGTGCTGTCACCACTGACATGCGGGTAGAGGATTCTGATCGCATTCCTAATTTCATTGTAAAAAAGAATAAAGAACCTATATTATGATATGGGTTCTGCATTAATCGTTTGCTATATCAGTGTCGAGGGCCTCCGCTAACACAAGAACTGAAGAAACCCGTAGTGCAGGAACCGTTTCTTGGTTTGTGCCGATCTGGTCTTATTTTCCTGGTTTCACATGGTTTCTCCTAACTTCCACATGTAATTCGTTGTTCGTACGGTTCTTCTTGTTGTTGTTGCTGCTGCAATGTTGTGGCTGGACTTTCATGTTTCTCATGTAGGTGAAGAATTAGCCTGGTAGGTGATGCTATTTTTTAAATTTTTGTATCCTGTGCGCTGAATGATTTACAACGAGAGTCGTATTTGTGCTCCTTGGATTAGGTGGATACAATATTTTAGTATTTTAGGGATAATAGATTGAGTTGTTAACTATTTAAAGTCTAATAACTTTCAGAGAACGTCTAAAAGGCTCAATTTCTAGGCATCACTCGGAGATGTTCTTACCAAGAGTGGAGTGACTGAGTTCATGTATAAGCTTACGTCGGAGCATACTCTTGAAGAATGCTGCAGCGAGACCTAATGGAGAGGGTTAACTCTCCGCTAACAATCGGTTGCATCTCGTCTAAATTTACCTTTGCATTTCCTTCCCTATATTTATTGCTTTATTTCCATTCCTTTCTTAGAACTAATCCCTCCGGGCATAAATATGTGTTGCTTGAAGTATATGTAAGTCAAAGTTTTAAAACTTCAGTTACGAATATTTTTTAAACTATTTAGATTGGGTGCATAAAAATCATATATGTAGATTCATCTCGAAGAGTATTTTCATAATATAACAATTTTAGTGGTTTAATAAATAAATTGTGATAGTAATTAATGGTCAAAGGTGTATTTTAAAGACCATATCAATATCCAAAATGACACTTATTTGTGACCACAAAAACATTGCTGCTCTAGCCTCTAGGCATTATACTTGGTTTGGACCTACTAACCTAGTACCATCAGTCACGCCGTAGAGGAAAAAAAAAGACACCTTTTGGAACCTATGAATATCACAAGGAACGACTCAATTTCCACAGAAATTAAGAAAAATCACCGTGATTTAAACTATCAGTCAAACTTATACTGGATTTGGTTAGATAAAATTGGATAATTCGTTGCTTAAGCCAGGACAAAAAAAAATACAGGAATTCGATTGAACAGAGTGAAATGAAAAATAACTAGCAGAAACAAAAAATACAGAAAATAGATGCTGTATCATACGACTACTAAATTGCCTTGGTAATCTCCTTCGCTTCTTTCGGTTCAGGAGGCAGCAACCTAATAATCAACTCATTAAGAACAGACGGGCAACTTTTTTGTAGATGCGCATAATCATCGCTTACCATCACTGCCTTAAAATTGGAAAGCGAACCAAGGAAGTTGAAGCAGGCTTCCTTGAGTCCGCTGCAACTATGCTGCTCAGCCAAAGCCAAATTGGTAGCAACCATGTTGGGCTCCATGTGCTCACATAACTTCTCCTCACATAACAATTTTAGCCTCTCAATGTTGTAGCGGTCAGCAGCTACAAGTAGATGTTGAGCCATCACTGTAGACGCGTGTGGTTCTTCGGTCATATCAGGCAGCGAGTCTGTGTAAATGAAATGAAGCAAGAGCTTAAACACTTCAGCCTCCATATCATAAATTTCAATAGGCATGCCGGTTTCAGTTGTCTCCTTCATGGAGCCGAAGAGCTTTGCCTTAAAGACAGAGGACCGAGCAGCGAGCACACATCTATGAGCAAAAATTGTCTCTTCACCGACTTTAAAGGCCACGTCCCTTCCATCCATGTTCTTGAGGAGGTTACCGAAATGCTGATGCAAGTTGCTCGGTGGCACAGCAACGAATCGCTGATGCTTTGTTTGTTCACATCGGATCTCCTTTATGACAGTGACACCACAGCTGATGGTAAAGCAATCGTCTCGAAGATGCACTGATCCCTCGAAAGCCTTCCTCTCAATAAACTGATCGTAGCCTATGCCTGAGTTTTTGCTTATGAATGTATGAGTGGCGTTCTTGCTATATAACGGCACCTGTATTCCATCCTTGTCAAGTAGGTCAAACCTGTACTTCACATTCACGCCTTTGGCAACATCAGAATGAAGGAACAGAAAAGTTGAGATGGAATCAGCATCTTCTTTGTAGAAACCATTAGGGTAGTATCTTATAATCCAGCTGTGACCTCCAGCACTGAACGGGACAGATGCCACATACTCGCCATTCCCAAGAAGCTCCTTGGTTCGCGAGTACGCAACAATCTCCATCGCTTGTGACCCGCTCACGCCTTCAACAACAACGGCACAGGAAGAAGAGTTGCAATGGTCTGCCATTGTTGTCTCTGTGGTCTGCAATGGCACGCATCAATTTTCGAGCAGGAAAGGTTTGGCATTCTTATATAGCGAAGTACGTGCAGTGACAAGTTTATCCGATCTAGTTCACGTCGAATCAAAGGAATAATGGTACATGGCATGGCATCAAGTACAATTAAGCTAGAGTTTAGCTCCAACAGAAGGAAGCCATGTATATCTATCAATATGAATTTAGCTCCGCGGCTACCAATGTGACCATATAAGTTAATAGTTTTGTCTAAATTGATCTTCGCTGCTAAATAGGCTACAATGTAATGTTGAAAGAATCGTCCCATTCTTTTTCTACCTAATTGGCTAATTAATGTCTTCTATATATGTATAGATATATGCTAAAAATCGAAGTGCTAGATGCAAGAATAAAAATCACTGAATAAATGTTGCATTGCCCATTGCTAATTTTCAGACATGGTATGTACCTTGCAATTAGCCGGACAAATTGTGTGGCCTGGGACTAGCCCAAGAAGAGCAGAGAGCTGCGGCGGCGATCGCCTCGACTAGTTGCAATGATCTGTGGACGGTAGAGGCAAATGGGGGCCGGGATGGATGCAAAGGTTTTGAGTTGTTTATATAGCGACGTGCAGCGAGAAGTTGAACCGATCTTGTTCACATTTCGATCAAAGGAAGGAACGGTGGTCAGCCCTTATCGAGAAAAGCATATGGGTCGGCATAAAACATGGCATGACATCAAGTGCAATTAACTGAATTTAAGCTGGAGTTTAGCTCAACGAGGAGACGTGCTGTCGAGTACTTACTCCTCGTGGAATTAGCTGAATTTAAGCCGGAGTAGTATCGTTGGTTCTAAATCCTAGGTACAATGGAAACACGAACAGCCTAGCACCCTTGAAGTTTCTTCTTGTTTGTGTGTGTCTCTTTGACTGCTACAAGTACAAAGAAGAGAAAGTCTACGAGACTGAGGGCACGTTTGGATCGCGTCCCGGGCTCGCCGCGCCGAAGCTCGGCGCGCCCTCACCCACGGCGTGGGTGTCGGCACGTTGGCGAGTGACAGCGCTTGATTTTCGTGCCCGTGCTCGCTCGCGCGTGGAAAAGCGAGGGCGTCGGTGGCGCTCCAAACGTCGGCCGAAATCAACGGCACGCCGGCCGTTGGCAAGGCGAGCTGGGGACGCGATCCAAATGTGCCCTGAATTTTAAGCCCATCCAGCCCTGAACCAAGGCTTGGGCGGGCTACATTTGCTCAGGCCTGGACAGACCTGGGTAACTGGGCTACCTTTTAGACTTTGATTGCCATGTTTATACTGGATTTTGTTCTGATTTGATCCTGGAGAAAAATTTTCAATTCCACGTGGGTGCAAAAATTGTGTCACTAGGAACTTAGGGACCATAGGTGTTACTAGAAAGGTTATCGCGCCCTTGCGCGAGCTAGTTATTTGTATGGGTTGTTCAGCGTAGAAAGAGTCCAATAGGCAACATCACTGCCACACACTGGAGTCTTCATAGGAAAGTGTAAAAAGAGTGGGTTCGATAGTTGTAAATATAGGAAAAAAAAGCAGAAAAATAGTTTGGTGGAAACCTGAGCGACCTCTCCGCGTCGGCTCCCGCTCTCGCCCCCTTGGCCACCCTGCCATGGCCGGCACCCCCGCTTCTCGCCTCAGCCTAGCTCCACCCCATCTCCCATGGCTCGCTTCAGTTCGGCGGCCTCGGTTCCCGCCGGCTCCCCCACCGCCTTAACTCTCCCACCGGCCTTCCCCTCCTTTGCGCAGGTCGTCGCGTTCGGATGTCCCCGGCCCGCCATTACTCCTGCCTTCGTCGCGTCCCCATCAACTGCCTTTTCGGGCGAGCACCCTTCCCAACGCCCCAACCTCCCCTCCTTCAACGCTGCCATCAGTTCCCACCCTTGGCAACTGGTGTCTTCAAAGCGCCGGCGGGCTCGGCGTGGCCTTCCTCTCCCGGACCTGCACGGCATGGGCTCCGCCGCGCCTCCCTGTGGCTTCGTCGCCTGCCTCCGCCTTAAAGGGAGGTGCTTCCGGTGCTTTGCCCGTGGCCACAAAGCAGAAGCCTGTCGAGACCCAGCTCGCTGCTTCTTTTGTCGTCGCTCGGGCCTCCTCGCGCGCCATTGCCGGCGAGCCTCGGGCGTCGGCGGCGCCCATCCGCCGCTCCCCGCCCGCCATGGCCCTCCTCCGCCGCCATTCGCTAGCGCTTCGCCTCGCGATGCCCTCCCTCCGTCCGCGCCGCCGTTGAAGTGGATGAGCAAGTGCGCGCCGACGCGGAGGAGCTTCGCCACCGCGCGGTCTTCGTCTCCGTCTCCGGCGGCCCGCACCAGGAGACTTCGTTCGTCGCGGGCCTCATCAGCTCCTTCACCGACGTTCCTCTGCGCGACATCACGGTCACGCACGTCGCCAACCTCCGTTTTCTCGCCTGGTTCACCCGCGCCGACCAAGCTCGCCATGCCGCGCGTCGCTCCTTCCACGCCAATGGTCGCGACTTCCGGCTGGACGCCTTCCCGGAGGACGTCCACGACGGAGGAGCTCCCGGCGCCGCCCGCTTCCGGGTCCTCCTCTTCATCGAAGGCCTGCCTCTCCATGTGTGGTCTACCGCTGCCGTGGACGCCGTTCTTGCCGGCTCGGGGCGTGTCGACGTCGTCGACAACCAAACCCGTCAACGCCTCGACACCGCCACCTTCCAGGTCTGGGTCTGGACCCAAGACCCCGCTGCCATCCCCCTGGAAGCCGAGCTCGAGCTCTTCGATAGGTCGCCATACATGGAGCCCGCCCGCGGAGGGGCGCGTGGTCCCGCCGGCCACGGCGGCGCGCGCGCCGCACCCGCCGCGGTGTCCATCCACAGCTCATCCTCCACCTTGACACGGTGGAGGACTTCTCGCCGCCTCCGGGTCAGCGGCGGCCACACCCACCACTCTCCCTACGCCGAGGCTGGGATTCGGACTCCTCTCCCGGCCCGGCCGTGGAGCCTCCGCCGCTGCCGCTTCGCTTTGCTCCCGGGGCCATGACGGAGACGACAATGACGATGAACGGGATCTCGGCGGCGGGATCCAGCGCCGCCGGCTCGGCAAGGCGCCGTCCTCCTCTGGCCTCCTCGAGGTCCCCCGGTGACCTCCCACTCACGCCGGGACTTCGCGTCGCGCCGCCGGGCCAACGGTGGCGTCTCCTCCATGCCAACCCCCACAAGCGCCACCTCGCGCCTCTCCTTGCAGACGGCCTGTGACCACTGCCACTTCCCTACCCCTAGCCGGCCGCTTCGCCTCCACTCCCTCCGCCGACGTGCTCTCCCCCGCTGCCGACGAGTCGTTTCCCAACGTTTGGGCTACCTCGGTCGGAGCGCCGCGGCAGCCGCCCGTGACCCCGTCCCTGCTCTTGCAGCCGCAGCCTGCGGCGTTGCAGTCCTCGGGGGAGGGAGGTTCAAACAATTGCCACCCCGGTCAACTCCCCTCGGGCGCCAAGGCACGCCCGCGCTCACTAACCATTGTGGCGTCGCCACATAATACTCCGGCCCGGCCAACTTCGCCCTTGGTGCTGGGCCGGTCGATCTCACCCTTGGCGCTGGGCCGCGTGCCTCTCTCGGCCCACGGCTCCCCCGCCACCCCACCTCGTGGTGACCCTGCCCGATTGCCGCCACCTTGGCTCGCTGCGCCAGTCAAGACGCGCCCGGCCTCCCTAGCAGTCGCGATGGACCCCCCCCTTCCTGGGCCCCGACTTGTTACTCTCCCTAGCCACCTTGCCCCAGCCCATCTCAGAGCCACGAGCTGACCCAATGCTGTTTGAGACGGGCATCCCCCTCGTCCCACCTATCTCCTCGGCTCTGGGCTTCCTAGCACGAGCCATGGCCTCCTTCCCAGCTCCACTGCTACCCATCCCACCGCCCGGGTGTCTTGGCCGGCCTCCTTCGTCCGGCTCCCGTCTGGCGACCTCTCTGCTTTCGCGCCAGCCTCCTCTCTGTCCGGCTATTCGGCGAGCCCAAGGCCTCCTCGCTCGCCGCTTGGGGCTCTCCTCCCCGGGCAATATTGAGGGCATCGTTGACCAGCTCCAGGCCCTGTTCTCCGTTGCGGCCCTCGACACAGCTACCCGCTCGACCCTAGCAGATGTCTGCGGGCTGATGCGCCCGACAGTTCTCCTTTCCGAGGTGGGCCCAGACGGGGTGGAGTAGCCTCCTCCCCCCCACTCCCGCGAAGCCTCTTCGTCTACATGTTTTGCTCGCTCTGTCCGTTGTACGTGTCTGTTGTTACCCCGGTTGGGGCCGGTGTCGTCTCGTTGTGTGTACCCCCTGCGTGGGGTTTTCTTCTTCTCGTTTTCTGGCCACCGCCTGCGTGCGGTCTTTGCCCTCTCCTTCCGCCTGCGTGCGGCCCCCTCGAGTTGAGCTCTCCCCTGCGCGGGTACCTCTCGCTCGACCACCCCTTGATGCACTGTACCTCTGGTCGCAATTTTGCTCGGACCGCTCCCGGTCCGCTTAGTCGACCACTCCTTAGCAGCCCGATCTTGAGTCCTAAATGAAGATCCTTTGTTGGAATGTGCGCGGCCTCAACTCGGCCGCAAAAAGGGATGTGGTGGCCGCTCTCGTGCGGGACCAACATCCCACTATTCTGGCAATCCAAGAATCCAAACTCGAAAACCCTGACCGCCAGCTAATCGGAGAAATCTCTGGCTTCCGACTTCAAGGCCATCTCCAGCTCCGCGCAGCAGGAACCAGAGGCGGGCTTCTCTTGCTCTGGGACGATTCGCTAGTCCAACTATTCGATCCTCTCGCCCTCCGGCACTCCCTCTCCGCTAGAGTTACCACCCCGACGTCGATCACCGGTCTTATCCACCGCCTATGGTCCCACTACCAAGCGTAAAAGCCAGCCTTCCTCCAAGAGTTGCAATCCATCTCCTCCCACTTCAATGCCCCGTGGCTCATCCTTGGGGACTTCAATCTTATCTACAAAGCCTCAGACAAAAACAACCTCAATCTCAATAGAGCCTCCATGTCCCGCTTCCGCTCTACACTGGACCAATGCCTCCTAAGAGAACTGCACCTTGCCGGCCGTCGCTTTACTTGGAGTAATGAGCAGGCCACCCCTACTCTAGTCAGGTTGGACTGGGCTTTCATCAACGCTGATTGGGAACTTCTCTTCCCGTCATCGTCCCTCCTGGCCTTGTCTTCCTCCACCTCTGACCACTGCCCTCTGCTGCTAACCGCCGAATGCTTGCCTAGGCCACCTAAGCGCTTCCCGCTTTGAGCGCTTCTGGCTAAGCGTTTAGGGCTTCCAGGAGGTCACCAAACAAGCATGGTGCGAACACTCGGACTCCATGCCCTCCAATCCGTTACTGCGCCTGAAAATCAAACTCTCCCGAACCGCCTCGGCCCTCCGATCATGGCACCGCTCCTTAATTGGCAACACCAAGCTCCAGCTCGCCCTTGCCTCGGAAGTCGTCCGTCTCTTCGACGTGGCCATGGACCTTAGGGGCCTCTCACCCGAGGAGGTGGATCTCAGACGGCAGCTTAAAGCTCGCATCCTGGGCCTCTGCGCCATCGAAAAAATCAAATGGAAACAGCGATCCCGCCTTAATTGGCTCAAGCTGGGGGATGCAAACACCAAATTCTTCCATTTGTGAGCCAATGGCCGTCGGAGAAAAAACCTCATCCACTCTCTCCAGGATCACAACGGTACACACACAGAATTCCATGACATGAGCAGCGTTCTTCGCAACCACTTCTCGACACTCTTCAATAACACCCCCTCCGACAATCACCCCTCCCCGCTTCGCTCCTTCAACTGGGACTTACTCGGCTTGCCCAAGCTCGACCTCTCCTCTCTCGAGGAACCCCTCTCCCTTGACGAACTAAAGCAGGTCGTCTTCTCCCTTCCGGATGATAAGGCGCCTGGACCCGACGGGTTCACTTGGAGTTTCTACAAAGCCTGCTGGGACTTCATCTCCCCAGACCTTTTTGCGGCTATGCGGTGCATTTTCAACCTAAACAGCACGGGTCTCCAAGACCTCAATAGCTCCCTCATTGTCCTGCTGCCCAAGAAAGAGACCCCACTTACACCCTCGGACTTCAGACCCATCAGCCTGATTCATAGCGTCGGGAAGCTTTTCACCAAAATCCTGGCAACCCGTCTGGCACCACTCATGGAGGACCTTATATCACCTTGCCAGAGCGCTTTCATAAGGCAAAGGCACATCCAAAATAACTTCATCCTCGTGCAGAACATAGCCAGGACCCTCCACAGATCGCGCCAATCAGCCCTTCTCTTCAAACTTGATCTTCAAAAGGCGTTCGACTCAGTGTCCTGGCCTTACCTCCTGGATAACCTCCGCGCCAGAGGTTTTGGTACCCGCTGGCGGGACTGGATAGCACTTTCCCTCGCCTCCACCTCCTCCAGAGTCATCCTCAATGGCCACCCCCTGGATGCCTTTTTTCACCGCAGAGGATTTCGGCAGGGTGACTCGCTCTCCCCGCTCCTTTTCAACCTAGCCATTGAACCGCTGTCTGCCCTCATTCTCCGAGCCGCAGAGTGTGGGGCCCTCTCGCCGATAGGTGGCCTAGACCCGGCCGCCCGAGTTTCCCTCTTCGCTGACGATGCGGCTATTTTCATCGACCCTTCCAGTTCCAGTGTTTCCACTTTCGCGTCCCTCCTCCGAGACTTTGGGACCATCACGGGCCTCTGCACCAACTTCTCCAAAAGCTAGGTGGTGCCTATTAACTGCCAAGACCGCGACCTGGAAAACATCCTCGGGGACTTCCCGGCGGAGCGCGCCTCGTTCCCAATCAAATACCTAGGCCTCCCCCTCTCCGTGCGGCGTCTCCGCCACGTCCACTTCCAGCCACTCATTGACAAAGTTGCTTCCCGCCTGGCCGGCTGGAAAGGGCCTCTGATGTCCAAAGGAGGGCGGCTTACACTGCTCAAGTCCGTCCTTTCCTCTCTTCCCGCCTACACGCTTTTCGTTTTGTCCCCCCGCTTCAATCCTTCGAAAAATTGACACCCTGAGGAGGAGCTGGCTGTGGAGGGGAGCCGCCACAATGGGAGGGGGAGGGAGGTTAAACTGGTCCACAGTTTGCTCGCCGACCTCGTTGGGAGGCTTGGGTGTGCTCGACCTCCATAGGTTTGCTAGGGCCTTGAGGATGCGCTGGCTCTGGATAAGCAAACGCCAACCCCCGCCCTTGTGGGACTTCACAGCCCTAAACACCCCGAACTCAGACTTGGCCCTTTTCCGAGCTGGGTCCAACGTGACTCTTAGAAATGGCTCTTCCGTAGCTTTCTGGGACGACCGTTGGCTTTCTGGCTTCGCTCCTTGTTCGGAATACCCCCGACTCTACGAAGCATCTAACAAGAAAAACCAGTCCGTGCGACAAGCCCTCCACGGCGCCTCCTAGATCCTCCATTTAGCACCGAACCTGACCCCGGATCTCCTACCGGAGCTTGCAAGACTCGCCTCGCAGGTGGCTGGTGTAATGCTGGATCCCCACGAACCGGACCTTTTCTCTTGGCGCTTCTCCCCCGACGGGCTCTTCTCCGTCAGGACGGCCTACCGTCTGCGATTCGGCGGCCGATTCCGACCCTGACACCCGGCTACGCTCGAAAATATGGGCCCCTCCAAATGCAAATTCTTCCTCCGACGCCTCCACAACAGGTCCTAGCTGCAGACGCTCTGCTCCGACGAAATCTACCCAACAACTACGCTTCAGTGCGATCAGAACTCGAGACCCCGACCACTGTTCCTCCAATGCGTTTCAAGATCTCCGCTGGTATCGGTGGCTGCTGCAACCAACTCGCCGCAGCTCACCCCAACTTGGCCTCCGACCGATCCGTAGCCGATTGGTGGTCTTCCAACCTTCACCGTGACGGTGCTTCAAACAAGCGCTCTCATTGCGGCCGCCACCATTTGGCATCTCTGGCTAGAAAGGAACAACCGGATCTTCCAGGCAAGTCGCTAGGACGCCGACTGACCTTCCTAACCTTTTTGTTTGATGACTGCGCCTCGGGAGGCAAGCAGGCGCCTTTGCAATCGGCTAATATTTGACTTTGTTCGACCCACTGAGGGGCCGTTGTCTCCCCCACACAGTTACTCCCTCTTCTAAGTAATATAAGGCAGCTCTCCTGCCCGTTTCTCAAAAAAAATATAGGGAAAAAACATATCCTTTTAGGCTTCCACAAGCAACGGGCCTGGAAAAATAAACGCAATGACTAAAATCAGGCTACTATTATAGATCATGGTTTAACTCTGTACTCTGCAAACCGCTTTGTAATAATTCACAATTTCACAGACCAAGATGCAATTCCATAGTCTCCTAATGATGAATTAACAGAGAGAATTTGAAAGCTACTCCACTCATTTGGTGATTCGGAGCAAGGCAAAGAAGTCTATGGATGTGGTCGGTGATTGTCAAAAGTTCTACTTCTCTTCCCATGGATGGTGGCAAAGTGCTAGTTCCATCCTACTCTCAATCAGGTCTAAACACTTGATCACAATTTCACAGAAGAAGATGCTATTCCATAATCCATAGTCTTCTAGTGATGAATTAAGAGAGAATTTGAAAGCTACTCCACTTATCTGGTGATTCGGAGCAAGGCAAAGAAGTATAGTGCTCTGTTCCTTAGGCCTCAGGCTCTTGTGCCGATTCCTAATACCATTCTCTATTTCCCACAAAACATGTTTTCTGATGCCACTGATGCAATGCAACCTCAAGGAAATCAAACACCTTTATCTCCAGCTCTCCACTGTGACCATTCATCCAGATTCAAGAGCAGTGGCATTATAGAAAAGCGAAAAATTCCAGTAAGACGGTAAGAAGGACCTCACTCTATAATGGGCATTTTCAATTTTAATAATTAATATCACTCTGCATCAATACACGAACAGACCAACATTTTCAATGATACCGAGTAAACATGGTCCTACTTTAAGGCAACACCATGGTAGAATCATAAGAGCATATACAAAGCCATTTAATAGGGCGTCTCTTAGCGATGAGGTGGATATGTTTCGCTGATATAGCAGGAGAAAGTGAAAAAAATGCTAGAGTCGACTCTTGATGAAGAGACGACTCTTCACAAGCTCCTAGGCAGAATTAGAGAGGAGCGGCATTAAATCGCTAAGAGACGTCTTATTAAATGGCTTTGTATATGCCCTTACATACTTATCTCTTTTACTTAGAAGAATGTGCTAAGAGACTCTCTTGACTCTCCATTGTACATGCTCTAACATGCATCTGCCAACATTGGCTTTGGACACATAGCCTACCCTAGATTGATTTAATTCTAGAAAATAGGCCGTTCAATCTTCCCCTCCCTCATCAAAACACTCAACACAGCGCACCTTAGCGGGATGGTCCTCTCGCAGGGGACGTGGGAGCTGGCGCGGCAGACGTCGTCGTCGGTGCCGATGATGCTGCAGAGGAACTAGATGCAGGGGACGAGGTGCTTGTCAAGGCTGCTCACGAGAAGGATGGGCGCACAGGCAAGCTTGCGGGGCTCGAGGCCTAGGGGGACAAAAAAGTCGAGCTTGGGGCGGATTATCCGGTCCGGATCGATGGAGAGGAGCACCCGGACGCCGCGCGCCACCTGGGCAATGTCTACATCGGAGAAGCCGTAGCGGCGAAGGAGGGCGCATATGGTGTCAGCCTTGGCGGTGGACCGGATGGCAACATTGTTGGCTGCGGCAGGGGAGAGGGCGCAGGAGACCAGGTAGGAGACGGTGGCGGGGCAGGGCTTGGAGATGGGGCTAGTAGCGACGGCTGTTGAAGAGTAGCTACGGGGAAAGCGATGACGCCGGGGCTCTGCAACTTCGGCGCGCGTGGATTTGGCGGAGGAGGAGGACGAGCCGCCACCGGCTGAGGAAGGCGAACATGATAAACTCCTCCGCGGAGCGGCGACGGCTCCTTGCCTTCCCCTACTCTAGGCCTCCGACCCCGTGTCGGGCTGGCGGCGTGACAAACCCTACGCGCGGTCGGTGGAAAATAGGAGCGGTGGGTAGGGCGACATAGGGCGGAGCTGCGGAGGAAAGAGAAGAACGGGGCGTCCAAGCCCAATCTTGGCCAGGTGCGAGGACGGCGGGTTGATCACCGAAAAGGAGGGGGCTAAAAGGAAAAACACAAAGCGAGAGCCACTGGATCAGCCGATTGGACGGTCCCAAGGCTGTGGGGAGCTTGATCTAAAATAAAAAAGGCGAAGTTTTTTTTTTTTTTGCAAAAACGTTCGGGTGTTGTTTTAATGGCTGGATTGGTTCGAGTGGACGCGATCGGATGGCTATGGCTGAACGGCGATGTGGCGCATTGTGGAGGCCACATTGTTTACCACTTTATAATAGGGATAATGCCGTGCAAACGGTCCAACCCAGCCCGCTATAACCACGAGCTAGCGTCCCTCCCCTTGATGACATAAAATGGTCCCGGGCCCATGTCTCATTAAGCCTACTATATCATAGGCCTAACCAGAGCCACAACCAAGGTATTGCCCAACTCAACCAAAAAGATTATGATGGATCATAGACACTCTCACTTGATAAGTTGTGATCCCAAAATCAATATCTGATGTGGGATTAAATTTAATAATCTTCTCATCACACATCAGGTGGCCCAACACGACATCATGAAATCCCAGAGACGTTTTGAGTTTTTGACATGAAGCTCTGATATCACTTGTTAGACATGACACGATCTTGGGATGACACCGGGCACTCCTCCCAATACTAAAGCACATCAACCACACGAGCCATGGACACAACTTGGCCACTGACCCATTGCATGCTTGCTCTATTAGCACATTGTCCCCTCAGGTCTTGACCACAAGCCGATCGAGACACCTTTCGTACCTATGCTACAACTTTTCTGTCTTCATGGTTTACATCCACGATGCCACTATTTATATCCTAGGATTTTAGTCCTGCCGACTGGGATCCTCTGCTGTTACGGTAGTGCCGTTACTGTCACTAACAGGTGGGGCCATTCAGCGGTGGGGCCTACTTGTCAGTGACCTTACGGCAGAGGATCCGAATCGATAGTCCTGCAACTTATGAGCCGTACCCTTGTTGGGCCTGAATTTTTAAGCCCACCCAGCCTAGAACCAAGGCTTGGGCTTTGGTAGATTTGCACAGGGCCCGGACGGACTGGGTAGCTGGGCTTCTTTCCATGCGATGCTACGAATACGATGTCGAAGCCATCGTCGCCCAGTTCGCCTCTCCAGTCCTCCGGTTCGACCCAAGCCGGCAATGGACGCCCTCACCCGCCTCCACCGCTCCCTCGCCGGCGGCGACGACGACGAGCAGCCGGAGGAGGCCATCTTGGGTGACACCGAGGGCCTCTGTTCCCTCTCCCCTCTCCAGGTCAACCTCAAGAACCGAAGAAACCTATAATGCAGGAACCGTTTCTTGGTTTGTGCCGATCTGATTTGACTCTCCTGGTTCTGCCCTGGTTCAGCGGGTGTACGGCTTCGCGGCATGCTTGGTTGCTGGACTCGCCCTGATGATCCTGGTATGCTGTTGCGATTTCCTTCCACCTGTAATTCGTCGTCCGTACGGTTCTTGGCGCAGTGCTTCGTAGTTGGACTTTACTTGTTTCTCATGCAGGTGAAGAGTTATCCTCGTAGGTGATTCTATTTTCATAATTTTTATCCTATACATTGAATGATTAACAAATAGAGTTCTATTTGTGATTCTTGGATTACTCACACGAATAGATATCAAATG
The DNA here is from genome assembly GCA_036346145.1 of Olyra latifolia. NCBI lineage: Eukaryota > Viridiplantae > Streptophyta > Magnoliopsida > Poales > Poaceae > Olyra > Olyra latifolia. Next base: position 16,357,880 of record CM070530.1, read on the forward strand.
TGGGACTCGACATTTATTAGGCTTATCGAACTAGGTTTGAAGTTTAATTTGAGGCATGGTCATATGGGCAGATGTGTATAATGGAGATCAGAATTCTCTGTGAAGGTTACTTTTTCGAAGAACATACTTAACTTTTGTTTTGTTGGTCCTAGAAAACAAATGGTACTGTTTTCCCCTTAGTTGCATATTAGACCTTGATTGCCATGTTTATGCTGGAATCTGGATTTTGTTCTGATTTGATCCTGGAGAAAATCTTTTAATTCCATGTGGGTGCAAAAATTGTATCACTAGGAACTTAGAGACCATAGTTTTTGTAGTGTGGGACCGTAGGTTATTATGAAGTTATAACATGGCTTACCGGTGGACTGTTTAACAGATTTTAGTCATATAAAAAAACTCTGGGCTTCAAATCATTGGTTTTTTGGGTGATCTTAAATTCTCCCTGTCAAGCCATACTCTACTTACCTTTCATTTTTCCTGTGCAGTCACTTCTTGTTTTCACCAGACCTATCAAGTTTGCAGTCATGTTTACATTTGGAAACATAATGGCAGTTGGGAGGTGATTACACTGATTTTCACTCATATAATTTTCTCACTGTCTATCATTTTTCCTTATTACTGTCCCTATATTTGGTGTCGTTACCTCTACAATAATTGTGTCATGGTGGGCCGTACCTATCAGCAGTGTCGGCGCCAAGCAGCTGCGCCCCAGCCAACTACCTATCAACTAGTTTGTTAGCAAGTTTGTTAGCTTATCTTATAAGTTAGTTTTTTACTAAGTTTGTTGGAGTTTGTTAGTCTTTGTAAGCCGCACCATCATAAAAGATGAGTTGGCCGGCATAGTAAAGGTTAAGCAATAAAGTATCAGTTTGTTGCTTCTTATCTTTTCCCCTTCCTTCTCCTGCGACGGCAGCCTCCTGCTGCTGCCGCAGCCACCATCACATGGTTGGCGCCCTGCCGGCCTCGTCCTCCTCAACCACCACACAGCTACTGCCTCAGGAGCAAGGGCTCTAGTGGTGCCGTGGTGGTATCAAAGCCAATCATCGCTGCCCCTACACCCACCATGGCTGGCGATGATAGTTCCGGATCTGGGCAACCCAAGACTATCGACGATGTCTTAGTAGCCATCAGTGTGCAAAACGTACGACTGGATGACATCCAGAAGACGCTGGACGTGCACACAGCCAACTCTCCATGGTGAATACCAGGCTTGATCAAGGTTATCCGAGGCACTAGCGCCTAGGCGGCCTAAGCGAGGCGCTAGGCGCCGCCTAGGCGGTCAAACTGATTTGCGCACTATATACTGTATTTAAGATGTTAGAGGACAAATTATATTTTTTCAAATAAAATCTTTTACATGATCAAGCCACAATCATTAATCACCATTTAAAACCATATAATCACTATCTAGACACCTCGTAGGACCGCCTAGTTACTGTCTTGGACTACATAGGCGGGCTAGCCCCCTAGGTCACTGCCTAGGTCTAGGCGGGGCGGAATGCCACTGCCTAGCGCCTAGGCGCCGCCTAGGCGGGTCTAGGCGCCGCCTAGGGGAACAATGGACTTGATTAACATGACAAGAGGCTGGCCATCCTAGAACTGGGGGCAGCGTCTTCATACCAGCAGGGAGACAAAGGCATTGAGTCATCAATGGCCCTGAAATTCCAGCGGATGGCCTTCGCTACGTATGATGGGGAGAAGGACCCTATCCTATGGCGTGGTTGAACCGTTATGACCGGTCCTTTCGGGCGCAGCGAACACCGGCGAGCGAGAAGGTCTCCATCGCCTCCTACCACCTCGTCGACGACGCACAATCTTGGTACTCCATGACGGAGGAAGAAGGTGTGCCGTCCTAGGGCCGATTCAAGGAGATGCTGCATCTCCGATTCAGGCCACCATCACACCGCAACAAACTGCGCGTGATCAAAGAGTTACATCAAACGGGATCCGTGGCGGACTACCAGAAGTCGTTTCAGGCCTTGTTGCCACACGCCGAACTTCAACATGACCAGAAAATCGACCTCTTCACAGCTGGGCTGTCCGGCACCCTTGGTCGAGATGTTGAGGTGGCCGAGCCACCAACACTGGCCGACGCCATGAGCTTGGCCAGGATTTTTGAAGAATGGCAGCAGGTACATACAAGGAGACGGATGGCCTCATTGCCAAGGCCCTGCAACAACCAGCTGCCACCGCACGTGACACCACTGGATCAGTCACGGCAGCACCAGCAGCTGCTGTACAGATCAAGGATGGCCATACCCCAGCAGCTCCGGCACGTCCAGCACCGCGCTTCATCAAGCAGCTGAGCTGCGCACAAATGGAGGAACGCAAACGGCTTGACCTTTGTTACAATTGTGATGAGAAATGGGTCACTGGACACGTTTGCAAGAAACTCTTCTTCATCGAGCTGCTTGCCGACTTAGAGGATGATGCGGACAAGGATTCAAATGGGGAAGATATAACAAAAATATCCTTGAATTCCCTGATGGGCATCCATGCAGGAAGCACCATGCGAGTAGAAGCCACGGTGCACAGACAGCAACTCACATGCATTGATGGATTCAGGCTCCACACACAACTTCATCGACGAATCCATCCGCGATCAGTTGTGCCTGCCCCTGGAGGTGGTCAGCCAAGGTCTACGAGTCGCTGTGGCCAACGGCGATTAGATCACCAGCGATGGTTGAAGTTGACGCGTGCCCCTGCATATCGCCGGCGAACAGTTCCATATTGATTGCTATGCCATTTCCCTCCCAGGATTAGATATGATTTTGGGGGTACAATGGCTAGCATCTTTGGGATCAATCACTTGGGATTTTGCTAACCTCACCATGCGCTTTTGGCACCATGCTAAACAGGTCCTACTCTAGGGACAAGCTACGTCACCCGCAGCCATTCATGCAATGGACAGTGGAAATGATGACCTCATGAACATCCTCATCGACGACTTCGCATGCCTTTTCTAGGAGCCTTGTGGTCTTCCACCTAAACGGCCGTATGACCATCTCATCCACCTCACTTAGGGTACAGACATGATTGCGGTGCGGCCATACAGCTACCCGCAACTCCAGAAGGATGAACTGGAGCGTCCATCCGAGGAGATGCTGTAGCAAGGCATTATTCGGGTGAGCACCTCGACCTTTTCGGGAATGCCACCCCGTCCCCGTCCCCGCGAGCCCGTTTTCTCCCCATTCCCCGTCCTCGTCCCCGTCCCCGTCCCTAAACTCGGGAATATTTTTTCCCCGTCCCCGTCCCTGTTCGGGTGGCGGGGACCCGACGGGGACCCATCCCCGCGCCTTACCATCTCTTTTGGCAAAGGTTAGGAGTAATGTGCCGATGAATTGATGGATGAAGAGGGGTATTGGATCAGTGTTGGCTAGGCTTTAGTAGTCCATTAGCCTATTCAAGTAAATAGTGTTGAGATAGGTTGAATTATTGGATTTTGCTAAAAAACAATTGTGCTAGACCATAAATTATCGAGGCCCCATACCCATCCCTGTGGGGAAATTATCTCCCTGTCTCCGTCCCCGCCATCCCCGATGGGGAATGGTTTTTCCCCAAATCCATCCCCGCGGGGGACAAATTTCCCCCATCCCCGTCTCCTAATGGGGGAATTCCCTGTCGGGGAAAGGGGAATGGGGCCCCGTTGCCATCCCTAGATGTTGCCTTGGATTTTATTAAAGGGCTTCCGAAAGTTCGCGGTAAAACAGTTATCATGATAGTGATGGACAGATTTTCGAAGTATGCCCATTTCATACCGCTGGCCCGTCCTTACAGCAGCGTTTGTGAGTCGGGCGTTCTTCGACACCATTGTTCGCCTCCATGGTTGTCCACCTCTATAGTCAGCGATCGAGATGTCATCTTCACTAGTACATTGTGTCAGGAGCTCTTCTGTCTCGTTGGTGTCCGTCTCCACATGAGCTCGGCATACCATCCACAGACAGACAGCCAACCAGAGGTCACCAACAAAATTATAGCCATGTACCTGCATTGCTTCACCGGTGATTCCCCAAGCAATGGACTTAGTGGATGCCATGGGCGTAGTATTGCTACAATACCTCTTTTCAGTCCTCCCTCCGTGAAACTCCCTTCAAGTTGGTCTATGGACATGACCCGCCCTCCATTCGCTCGTATACTAAGGGTGATGCTCGCGTCCCTGCTGTGGAGCAATCTATGCTTGATCGTGATGAGCTGTTGGCAGATGTTCGCGACCGATTGCTCCAGATCCAAGAGCTCGCCAAATTGTACTATGACAAGCATCATCAGGAAGTGGAGTTCAACGTGCACGACTGGGTCTGGCTGCGCCTTCTCAGTCGTCCAGCAGCGTCCATGGTGGTTTCTAGAGGGAAGCTCAGTCCTCGTTGCTATGGGCCATATCAGATTCTCCAGCGAGTTGGCACCATTGCGTACCACTTGCAACTACCCGTTGGTGCTCACATCCACGACGTCTTTCATGAGGGCATCCTTAAGAGGTTTCATGTTACTGCACCGACTTCTCCGCCCCAACTGCCACACATGGAGCGTGGCCGCGTCGTCCCTCAACCTGCTCAAGTTCTGCGCAGCCGTCTGGCCTGTGGAGTTTGGCAGATTTTGGTCACTTGGCATGATAGGCCAGCCACGGAAACTTACTGGATGGACGTTGCAGAGTTCGGGAAGCGCTTCCCCGATTTCCAGCTCGAGGACAAGCTGTTTCCCGAGGAGGGGAGTGATGTCATGGTGGGCCGTATCTATCAGCAGCGTCGGCGCCAAGCAGCTGCGCCCCAGCCAACTACTGGCCCTATCAACTAGTTTGTTAGCAAGTTTGTTAGCTTATCTTATCAGTTAGTTTGTTACTAAGTTTATTGGAGTTTGTTAGTCTTTGTAAGCCGCACCATCATATAAGATGAGTTGGCTGGCATAGTAAAGGTTAAGCAATAAAGTATCAGTTTGCTGCTTCTTATCTTTTCCCCTTCCTTCTCCTGCGATGGCAGCCTCCTGCTGCTGCCGCAGCCACCATCACACTGCTGGCGCCTCGCCGGCCTCGTCCTCCTCAACCACCACACAGCTGCAGCCTAAGGAGCAAGGGTTCTAGTGATCATACCAGCTGTTAAACTTTTATGCGTGAATCCTACCAAATACCAGATCGATATCTATATGTGATTAGTGCATTTTGTTCTGTACTAATTTAATTTCTTCAATATTTGCTATATGTTGATTTGAACATTTGTTTGGCAGCACAGCCTTCCTAATGGGGCCGAATCAACAATTAAGGATGATGCTTGACCCAGTTCGTGTGTACGCAACAGCTATTTATGTGGGATGTGTTATTTTGGCTCTAATTTTTGCTCTCTGGGTTAGTAATATGTGAGCTGGTCTTACTTTTCTTTTGGTCTTATTCATGTAATTAAACCACTTCATTGCAAATCCCACACATGACACACCCATGCATTCTGTATGTCGTTTAACTTTGCAGGTTCATAACAAGCTGCTAACGTTTATTGCAATCATATGTGAGATCTGTGCCTTGTTTTGGTAAGTTTCCTTCCTTTAAAATAATGTTGGTTGCATGTAAGTCATAAAGCTGTTATTGTATTACCAGTGCCACTTGCTAGTATGCCTTATTTAAATTGAGGTATGATTCACAAAAGGAACATACGACTAAAAAAAATATTTTGTGTTTTTTGCATGTAGAAAATCTAAGTGAGACTTGCCTTTAGGTTTTATGTTAAACCCAGGCAACGTCTAGAAAGTTACCTTTCTGCATGTTGTAGGATAATCCCAAGGACTGCCGATATTTAGTTTTATCAAATTTCCTTTCATATGTTTCATGAAAATTGCAAGCATATAACATGCACCAAATTAATGATCTGCACTATTTGATCCTTGGGTGCTATCATGTATTGAGTGTGTGTTTAGAGAAACAGTAGTGAAACTGAGATAAGCCTATAGGATGATAAAAAATTGTTATGTCCTCTTGCTTTTGCATGAGTTAACTTCAGGCGCACCTCCGAGTGTCTGTTTGTTTTATTTGTGCCTTTGCTTGTTGTATTGAAATCATTGTATATGGGTAGCATGCTCAATTCCAGCAATGTCAAATCTCAAACAAACAACAACAGGAGTACCTAAGGGCACTCTCAGTACATGGTTTCAACAAGTCGTTTCTAAACATACCACATCATGTAGAGACGACTATGGATACTACCCTCCCAGTGCATCGTATCTAGTAATTAATTTATTCTATGCCTTTTCTTTCTATTTATCAGCCTTATAGATTTAATACTCCCAGTGGTGATTTCTTCTTGTTTCTTTCCCTTATTTTTTGATAAAGATTGTCTCTTATATAAGAAACGACTTTTCTCTATCTCATTAATTGCCTTCCACCTCAGCAATCTGTCCTACATGATAGCTATAGAAACTGCTAACATCATTGCATTTGGAATGCCCTAATAGGGCAACACCTCTAATCTGCTTATTAATTGAGATAATTTCCACACCATCCTTCTCATTAAATCAATAGTTGCTAAAATTAAAGGGTGAAACATATTATAGAAATTTATTAGCCGGGATATCCACAATTTTAGAGTACATGATAGGTGATGTCTGTTCAATGCCCTAACTAGCTTCCAGAAATGCTGGTTATTCCTCTTTTAAATGAAAATGTTGGCAATTAATTTGATCATGTATATGCATTCAATACCTGGACCTAAAAATGAGCATTTTTGTTGATCTCTCATACTGTCTGTTCCCTATTGGAATTTTATTGTGCAGTGCTGTACATTTTTTTTTGTCTGTGCTATACTAGAAGCATCATGATTTGCAGTCACCAAATTGTGATGCTAAGTTAGTACATCAATGCATATTAGCCTGTATCTAAGGTAGTGCATCGTAGCCCATAAGTGGTCATACAATCACACATACAGAAAAAGTTATGCATTATAGAGGAACATGTTCCAGAAAAGATGGCAGATCCATTCTTGTGGTCTGGAAGATTTGAAAGGAAATATTCACCAGGGTTTTCAGCAACAAATGCAAGATATTCATAGATACGTCAAATATACATGCTGAAGGATCCACATGGTCTGAGCCAGGAGTTACTCGGGGCTGTGACTTCTGACAGTAGGTTGGCGTCTTCATCCTTATTTTAGTATAGTCACGGTTTGGGTTGTTTTAGCGACCTGTAATTTCTTCTCGTTTCCCTCAGCGCTGGTAATCTTTTTTCTTCCTTTTCAGTGTCAGTGTCTTGGGTCGTTGTGATCTGAAGTCTTTGTACTTTTTCTTATCTTCTCAAATGGAATGACACACAAACTTCTTGTGCATTCTCGGAATAAAAAAAGGGGGTAGATCAGTTTTTAAGTGCCATGTGGAAACCTGGGTAAGCAATGCCTGAATAATTGCTCCTCATAGCCTTGGAATCTGCAGTGCGTAGTGTTTGAACCAGTAGCAAAGAGTGAGGAAGCCATTCGACCCAGGAACTGGGATGGCAGTAAGAACTAACAAATAATGCTGCAACATTACCTAAGCGAACAATAAAACTAAACTTACCATCCAAGCTGGTATGTATCATAGTGTAGTGATTTCCATACTGAATTGCTGCATGCAGCTGTCTTTTGCATGTCAATACTCTTCTAAATCCACCTATTGTGTCTCAGAAACACCACCAGGAAGGCTGTAGTCTGTAGGAACTGTTTCTTGCTATAATGGAGGTGCAGCAGCGGCATATAGTAGGATCGCGTATATATATCAGGTTCTCAGTAACTCACTGAGAAAAAAGGGACATGAGCTATATTTGAACCTAGAACTTCATTGAACCATGCAAACTTGGATGAGTTTGACATTCAAGGTCAGGATTTAACTTATTCTTGTCTTGAGAGATCACAATTTAAAATAGTTTATAGTAGGTGATGAACATAGATGCAATTCACATTCTGACCTTCGGAAATCTCCATCCTAGAAAACAATGTGCTGCTTGTATCTTTCATTCCTTTTGTTTCACCTTCAATTGACCATTGGCCTGGTAGAGCAAAATATTCTGAACAGTCAACTGACCGTGCTTTTTCCATATTTCCCTTCTTCCACCTCAGGTACAGTTTGAGCTACATCCCTTTTGCTCGACGAATGGTTTCTGACCTGATGGTGAAGTTGTGTGACACTGAACTTTGAGCCGAGGGAGACTGTTTTAGACATGCTTCAGCGCCTGAAATCAGTGATGCCCTCGATCTTTGCCCCGTGTTGCCACGTTTCCCCGCTCCAGTACTGCTTGCGCTTTCGTCCATTTCGTCTTGGTCCAGATCTGATGATGAACAGATCAAGCTACGTATTTCTGTATAAATGTATGTACAGCACTGTGCATTTGTTTGTTCAATTTCATCCGTGTCTGAAATTCTTGTTGGAACCAGGTTTGAAAAATCGATTTTAGACAAAAAATCGGTCAGGCCCGATTTTCGATTTGCTGCGATTTGCCGCGGCAAATCGCGGAAAATCGGTTCAAATTTGAGTTTTGAATTTTACATCAACCGGAGGTTTAAAAAATCAGAAATCGCTTGTTTTTTGGATAAATCGGTTGATTCCTTCGATAAATCGACCGATTTCTTCGATAAATCGTTTGAAAACAAAAAATGAGTATTGAAATTTCGAAGTCTCGAGCCAAACTTTGATAAATCGGTTGATTTCTTTGATAAATCGACCGATTTCTTTGATAAATCGAAATTGCTTGTTTTTTCGAGAAATCGGTTGATTTTATCGATAAATCGACCGATTTCTTCGATAAATCATTTGAAAACAAAAAATCGGTATTGGAATTTCGAAATCTCTAGCGAAACTTCGATAAATCGGTCGATTTCTTTGATAAATCGATCCAAACTGATTTTAAGTTTTGAATCAAAATTTTAAATTTAATTCGCGATTTGTCGTTATCGACCGTTTCGATAGGTCGATTTGCGTTGATAGCTCAAACCTTGGCTTGAACTGTGTAAATCAGATTCTGTACAAATTTGCCATTGTGACCCTGCAAGTCTTGCTATATGACACCCGCCCGCCCCCCCTCCCTTTTTTTAGACATCTGTTCTACCACTGACTACCTCTGCGGCTCAATGCTTTCTAAAATTTCAGACATCTTCACAAATTGCAGGTATTAATCGTGCATTTTTTTATCTCTTGTGCAGAAAAAATATTTCCGTTCTTGGTGTCCAAATTCCGAAACACAGACGACCGCAACTCCTGAAGATGTCCAATTTTTTCTAACATTGCCACAACTAACTTACCAAAATTGTTTAAGGTTAGTTTGTGAAATTCTTAGCCACACTTTAGCAAGATAAGACAAGTTTACCATACTTTTTTTGTACTTATGACATGTGGAGCCTATATATTGGAAAATGAATCTTAGCTAATCTTAGTCATAAACCAAACACTCATCTAGCATGATCAAACCTGACTAACCTTAGGTGTGCCAATATATGGCATGCTTAGGCAACAACCAAACGGACCTAAAGCCACTGTGTTGCACTGCCAGGCTACCAGCGCAACCCACTGGCGAGTGGGCCACAGCCAGGATGTCGCGGTAGGCCCACACGCCAGTGAGCAGCGGCTTGGGCTCTGCAAATACCCAAACTACCCTTTGTGCACCCTCAAAATCACTCCACTTGCCTCCGGCCACCTCAGCAGCTCAGCTCTCAAAATTTCAAATTCGCTCGACTGCTCCTATATATACCTCCCTCCTCAGCCCTTACGGCCACACGCAGCCCTCCCACCGCTGCATGGGCACAGCCATCTCGCTTCTCTGGCCGCCGCAACCACCGCGGGAGAGCGAGAGGGAGAGGGAGATGGAGCTGAGGAAGCGCCCGAGGCCGGCGCGCGTCGACCCCGACTTCGTGACGTACTCGCCGCCGCCGCCTCCGAGGAAGCGGGCGCGGAAGCAGGGCGCGCCGAGGAAGTCGAGGTGTGCTGGGCTGGGCATCCGGAGCCCGGTCGCGGGGCTCCAGCCTTCCCGGTGCGGCCGGCAAGCGGCGCCGATCTCGCGGCACAAGCTGCCTCACATCTCCTCCATCGCTCGTCACCCCTTCAACTGGTAAGACTCTCCCTGTCCCTGCTCTCTCCCTCTCTGTGCGTGTGCGCGTGTGAATGTTTCAGTGGTGGATTTAGTCCAGATTTCAAGCTATGGCGCTTTGAATCGATTCGAATTCCGAGTTCTTAGTTCAATTCTCTTGTTGTGGCGTTTGTGCTTCTGGAGTTTGGTGTATTGGAGGGAGGAAATTTGGTGAGGAGCGCATCAGAATTGGTTTGAATTGACTTGAAATTTGTCGAGTTGGATTTGAGCATTTCTGATAAATCGGTGGAAATCACCTAGCACTTTCGCCTTCTGAATTGATTATTTGCGTTTCCGTTGTACGTTGCAGTGATTTGCATCTCTCTGCTGTCAATTCAGTTCAGTTTTGAAGCGATCGCAGCAACACAGTTGGCAGCTCGGCTTGCTGTTTGAATCCTGGATGTGAGATGACGTTTCCATTTGTTCCATTGTCGTAATTAAGCTGTGCCTCTGGATATTGGTAGTTTGAAATTTGGAGATTCAAATTTTGTTGCGCTGGATGTGATTGCTTAAGAACCAGTTGTAATTTTCTGCTTATAGCCTCCGACATAGGAAGTTACAATTCCTGCACGCACGTTCATGCGTTTGAAGTGATTTTGATAAGCTTTTGTTGTTGCCGAGTTGGTTTTGAAGCAACAGCAATTCGAATTGTTTCAAGGTCTCCTGCATTGCTGCTTGAACCATCTAATCGCACTTTTGGTAGTTGGATTGGGTGAACCTTTGTAACAATTTTGGATTGTTTGAGCTCGAATTCGATTTCGCTGGAGTAGAGTGCTCGTTAATCAAAGGGTGATAGGCCTAGCTGCATTTCAGCTCGAATTACGTGTGGTTTTGATGTTTTCAGTTCAGTGAGCTGAAACTTCTGGGGTTCGAATGACCCTTTGCTGTTTTGCATTCGAATTTAGGAACTGTTCATATCATCCACCAGTTCTAGGATTCTGCACTGCAAAGTTTATCATCTACTTTTGAATTTGGTTTTGCCATCGAATTTGATTCGTGATTTGAAATCTGAAGACTAGTATTTGATTTGTTGGTACCTGCAGGTACGAGGCGGACATGTGGACGGAGGTGGCCAAGCACCTGCACGGCTGGGACCTGGTGCGCCTCTCCTTCACCTGCCGCTGGTTCCGCCGCCTCCTCGCCGACGACACCATCTGGCGCTTCGCCTTCATCCGTGACCTCTCCCTCCCCGTCGCCGACGTCAGCCTGCACCCTCCCCGCCCGCTCCACCGCCCCTGGCGCCTCCTCTACGCCGCCGCCTTCGGTGAGCACTCACCAAGCTCGTGCCTCCTCCCTTCTCCCACTGACACCCGGCCCCACTTACTGACACGCCTCTGCTTCTCCCAGACGACTCCCACTCGTACTGCTTCCGCCAGCGTGAGAAGCACATCGGTAAGCGCAGGGACGCCGCCGGAATTGTCTCCCCTGTTTCTTCTTCTGCCATTGCCGTTCACTGTGTGTGACGCTGGTGTGGAACAGAGTGGTTCCGGATTGGCGGGTTCCTGCTGGACACGCCGAGCGTGCTGATGACGGCGATGCTGGCCGTGCCGCAGTGGCTGCCCCCGCTGGACCCGCAGGACGTCATCCAGCTGACCGGCGCCTGCGCTCTCACCAACGCTCGCTCTGGCATCTGGATCGCCGGTACGTGCCCTGCCCATGCCGCCCCGTCTTCTCGCCCATTTCCGGGCTGATCACTCGCCGGTCGTGCTATGCTGTCAAAATCCCTTTTCGTTGTTCTTGGAATCTTTGCCCCTTTTCGAATGCTGCAGACTTCAATCTGGTGCGGTGCCCCGTGTGCAACATCAACTCCTGCTCAGGTGAGACGGCAGGTTCTTGGAGGTTGTTCTTGGTCCGGCCATTGTGGCGCTGCAGGCTACTGAACCTTCTTCGGATGGATCGGAATGGGTGGTGCAGGGACGATGCAGGTTCTGGACGCGCGCCACTGTGAGCTGTACCTGGAGGCAAGCTTCAGGGATGGGACCTGGGAGTACGAGGACCTCGGCGAGCACTTCGCAGACGAGGAGACCGTCGCCGCCGCGTGCGCCATCTTCAACAGCAGGAACCTCGCCTCCTACTCCACTGCCCGTCCGTTCCCGAACCACCTCGCCCACTCCACCTCTTTGTTCACACGTACATGGTGCACGCACGCACGCCTGACACGAGGACGACGCTCTCGCACTGACCGAGACATGGATGGCATTGCTTCTTCTCTGCCGGTGCAGGTGTCCTCAACGCCAAGTCGTGGATCAGGAAGCACGACGACCTGCTGCCCAAGGCGTGCATCAAGCCGTACGCTGTTGCGCTCAACACCAACCTCCAGCCCAACCAGGGTACGCGGATGAGCTGAACCAAGCATGACCACCCATTCATCTGGCTCGGGTCTAGTTCGTTCTGGCATGAATCTTTGCAATGCCTCTCTGGATTGCAGGCTTGCTCACGAAGTTCCAGGCGATGCGGGACAAGACGAGGGACGGTCAGATCGTGTCCATCAGGATCACGCAGCAGCTCTTCTGATGATCCGGTGCTTGCTTGGTTCGTCTCTGGCGCTGGGTGGGCTCTGACTTCTGAATTGCAGCAGAATGTGTTAATACCTAACTTGCTGTGATGTTAATTTTAGTGCTGACAGATAGTCACCAAGGGAACACAAATTATACTAGAGTAGGTAACTTGGCCTCTTTGTTATGATGATTAGTCGATTAGGCTTTTGTCTTAAGGCTAAAGAAATTAAAACACCAAAAGGCGCAAATGGAGCAGGGTTTTGTTGTCTGTATCGAACAATGTTTACTGTGGTATTGTCTACTGTGTACTTCGTATAAAAAGAGTTGCATAATTTTTTTTTAGCATAACATCATGTTGATTTTTTCAGCTTACTGATATTCCACGCACTGGACCGACTCTGCTTGCACGTTTGGTTATCTGTTGCTATACTGTGACTACTGTTTGCTAAATAGACTGGCAAACGCTGCAAGATGGATAATCTGAGACTTAAGCTGTCGAATTGCAACTGGAGTGTTGCAAACAATAGAATTCTTGTCTCCAGATATCAGTCAGCCCAACCGAACTAAACACTGGCCCTGCCGAACCTTTTTTTTTAAAAAAAAGTTAGCACCAGGCTAACAATATATTAGTGGAAATAGAAAAACAAAATACATATGTATGTACATTGAGCTTCCCTTAAAAGTGCGAAGAAACCTCTAGGATCTACTCACAGACTACTCTCCTAAATACGGTGCTCTCCGGTAGGCCATCCGGTCCACGATCTCCCGGATGATCTTGTCCATGGTGGAATACACTGAGGAGAAGATCCTAGTGTTTCTCTCCAACCATATATGCCAAACGGTATAAAAAAGGAACAAAATCCTGTTGAACTTATATGTGCTGGTTAATTTTACCTTGCAATAATAGACGAAGACACACAAAAGGAACAAAATCTGAAAAGTTCTTTATGTATTATGTTTACTTATTGCTTGTTTGCACAAATGCAGCACCTTAGCAGGCTAGCAGCCCAAAGGTGTAAATCTATATATCTTGTGATATGTAATTTGGGCCTGCAGTTCTTTTTATGTTTAACCGCATGAAGTTGATACACAAATTGGATCATTTGTTGGTGTTGGTGCTTGATTAGCGGAAGGAGTAGACAGCTGGCAGTCCAAGAGTGATCTCCCCACCAACACATACTTTTTCGGGTTTCAGGCATCTTCAATGTTATTGAATCATGCTCTGAGATCTGTGTGTCCACCTCGGAGCACAATCCAACGCAGGCGGCGGCCCCTCTCCTCTCTTGGTGACTCAGCGTGTGGATCTATAGCCCTTGCGGGCGCGGTCATGGGCTACCTTCTCCTCATGTCTCTAGTTCCACACGTGGCCGAGGCGGGGCAGGGCAGGGCAGGGCAACGAGCCTTGATCTCCGGTGCTAGGCAGAGTTTGAAAAATCGTCGATAAATCACGATTTATCGCGATTTGCCGCGATATCGGGGCAGTTCGACAACGGCAAATCGCGACTTATATTCAAAATTTGATTTGAATTTGAAAATTTAAAAATCCCAAAAAATTCTCAAAAATTTTAGAAGTGTGTATAAAGGCAATGGTGAAAAAAAAAATCAAAAATAACGCCGAATTCGCGTGGAAATTTGAATTTAACTCGTGAAAAATTACGAAAATAATTGTTCATACAATCATACTCGGCCAAATAGCTTCAACGCTGCATTATTACGAGTCGTGCCCGCTGTGTCTGCGTTATTTCAGGCAAAGTCGTGGCCACGGTGCTGTTCCCCTCCTCCTCTCTCCAAGCCGCTTAGATCCAGGCAAAGTCGCGCGAGGTAGCTGGCAAATCGGTACACTTTCGAGGCAATTGAAACCCTAAATATATACACTAAATTTTTATGAATAGATGTTTTTTTTTATAAAAAATATATTGGTTTCAAAATAAATAAATAAAGTAATGCTAAGAAATAAATATTAAAGAAAAGAAAATAAAAAAAAGAATAGTTATCAAAACAATTAAATAGTGGAATAAGTATGAAGAGACCTAACATAGAATTGTTAAAATGAAGTAGATATATATATATACACATATAAAGAGGAAAGAATATTGAAATTAGGTAGATAAAGATATTCATAAATCAGGGGGGAAGTCACATTAAATTTATAAGATTAAAAAAAATGATTTTAGTGGGAAGACAAAAAGAAAGAAATATGATGCAAAATATGTCTACCGTGCGGATTGAACCCACGACCTGCCGCTTAGCTGGCAAGTCTCTTGCCAGCTGAGCTACATGACTTTGTTGCTCAGGTAGCGGCTGGGTCGAATGTATACTAACGGCCATCTGTTCATCTTCCTCAGCCGAAACGGCTCGAACACGAACAGACAAGAACCGTCGCCGCATCTACACATTAGAATCAAACGAAACGGCAAAATTAGTGCAATTAATTTTCGGTTTTGAAACGGAGACCACCAACGTGTTGAATGCCGAAGAAACCCCCATCAGTCATTGCTTATATAAGGCCAATTCCGCCGTCCCGTTCGAGTTAGTCGTCGGCGTTCTTGAACCAAAATCCGTTGATTGGAAGCCTCGTTCTTCAATCCCTTCGCACCACACCATCCACAAGCTGTGGCGAGCAAAAGCCCTCATGGAAGTTCGTCGGAGCTCCGTAGTAGCGCCGCCACCGCGTACGTCGTCTTCCGCCATCGTTTCGTCGCTCGGTAAGGCCGCCTTCTCTTTTTCTTGCTGCGCAAAATCGGTGAAAGCGATTGTAAATCTGAGAAAACACATCCTTCATATTCCTATCCTCTCGCAGCTTACCAAATTTGAGACTCTAGAACCATCCGAGGCACCCTATATAAATCGCCGAAGTAGCATTTCTCGATTTCGAGCCGTCTCTTTTTCTCCTCGGGCCCATGCTGGCTCGGTGCGAATTAGCTCTTGTCCTTCGATCACGTCCTGCGCATATTTGATAATAATAAATCCCATCCAATCTCTCATCGAATCGTTGCTTGAGCGCGACGAATTTGATCGCCGAAGAACCTCGCCGGATTTTATCCATGCTGTTGGTATGTTACTAATTTCTAATTCACGAATAAATTCATAAAATTGATATCTATCAAACCGTAAAACCAAAAACCACCAAATAAGTTGAGTTCAATCCATAAGAATGCATATAACTGTTTTGTCAATTTTGTATTTTTTTTTTTTGCTATCCTTATATTTTTTTTAAAATTATTTTTTTGTGTTGATCTATATTGACTAGAATATGTTGGTTGCTTGCATGTAATTATATGTTGGGATTTATTTTCATCAAAAGGCGAAGAAGGGATTATTAATCATTTGGAGCTACAGCCGGAGGATCAACACTTCGTCGATCAAGGCAAGTTAGAAGAGCCAATTTCTTTAGAATAGAAAATCTAATCTAGAAAATATAGTCCCATTACATTTTGACCATATGATCACCTAGTTTACAAGGAATTTTGTAGAATTTAAGTCCTGAAAATGCATGCTATGATCTTAAACCATGACAACTAGTTTCCTAGCAATTTTTATAAAAATGCCATGTTACAAAAATATAAATATTGCTTAATATAAAACTAGGAAAAATAATTGCTTAGCCAAGCTTAGAAATTTCAATAAGTTTATTCGTGATGATTATTGTGAACTTGTGTGATTGGCATTGGGGAAATGCCAAGGGTTTTTTTATTGTGATTTTAAATAAAATTGGCTAGGGTAATAAGAGAAGTTTGGTTTGGTGCGGGATAGACGCACGGTTTCGAGTTGTGGTTAGTTTATTATTCCTAGCCTAAGGACTATTCGTCCTAAGGACCTGTGATCCGAGCACTACAGTACAACCTCTTGATCTAGAATAGGACGGACTTGGACTTAGTACATCGCAACTGTTCTAGCTAAGTGCTGCCATCCGGTTGAACACAACCTTGTCTCCGAGGAGCAGTGTGTTGTGTGGCGTACGAGGGGGCCTGGGAACCTTGTCTCCGAGGAGCAGTGTGTTACCCGACGGCGAAACCTTAACGGGCAGAACTCAGTTAGACCAGGGCTTTAGAAAGGCCATGGGAGCTCATCTCTGGTCCTACACCTCGGAAGTGTAGCGATAAAAGGAATGAGATTCTCAGGAGGGTAAAGTGTACAAACTCTGCAGAGTAAAAACTATCCGGATAGCCGTGCTCACGGTTAAGAGCACGCAAGGTAACTCTCCATATGGTAGTGTTTGTTTTCAAAATCTGGAATGTTTTGGCAAGGGATGCCGTTGAGTTATTTGAAAATAAATAAAGAAAAATTCAAAGGTTTTATCTCTTCTTTTTCTAAAATGCCATTTTTTTAAATTATAGGAAAAATTCTATAAAACTGGCTTTACGCAAATAAATAAACTCATGCATATCTTCTAAGTTTACTTGCTGGGTATGTTGCATACTCATACTCGCATATCACGCGGGCTGTTTATTCCAACAAACAGATGATGGATTTGATGAACGCCGACTGGTAGAATGGGTACCAGCAGATCCTCCATTTGACATCTGCGCACCAGGACCTTATGATGACGAGTGATGAAGCCAGAAGACTATGTCTGATACCAGGAGATAGATCTAGAGGGTTTTCTATATGCACGATATAGTCCATGCCTGTGGGGTATTGTAATGAACTAATGTTTGTCCGCTGCTACTCTGTCATTATTGTAATAAAGTTAATATCGCACGTTATTTATCGTAATGTTATCATTTCAGAATTATGATCTGTGGATACTAGCATTGATTCTGGGACTAGTATCGATATAACACAGAAAGGGGCTTAGGCATTGGCTTGGGTCCCGACAGCGGCAAATTGAGCGCGAGAGCTCGGCAAATCACGACAAACTCGTGGGGGAGCTACTCGACGGCAAGTCGGCGGGCTGAAGCAGCAAATCGGCAGGATCTCTCGGTAAATCGAGGCCGAGAGGTCGACAAATCGAGGCAACTCGACGGGGGCAACTCGACGGCGCAGAGAGGCAAATCGCCAGGGCGGAGCAGCAAATCGGCAGGCAGGGGGGGCAAATCAAAGGCGTCGAGCGGCAAATCGAGCGTGAGCAACTCGACATCACGGTGCGGCAAATCGAGAGGGAGCTGCGGCAAATCACGCATTAGTCACGACAATTCACCTTTGCATATATCATTTTTGATAACGTGTAACACACTAACACAGTTGTCTCATGTTTGCAGCCTACTCGCTTCACCAATATAGCCACTACGTCGGTGGTACCCAAGCTGATGTACTTAGTCAGATGTGGAAGGCTTTTCAACGGCTTGCAGACCCTGAAACCGCTTCGAAGGCACTTTTAGAAGTGGATGTCTGGAGACGCAGAGTAGGAACATTTGCAGACGAGCTTGCCACAAGAATGGCGCATAGCAGGGACACAAACCCATGTAAACTATTTGAATGCTTATTTAATATGCAGTACTTACAAGTTGTTCTTTCTTCACACTTACGGGCTACCATATATGACATGGTTTGTTGCAGCTGACTGGTGGATGATGTTCGTTTCAGAGACACCACACTTGCAGTAGCTAGCGGCTCGCCTCCTATCGCAGTGTGTCTCCTCAAGCGGGTGTGACAGGAATTGGAGTATATTTGATTTCATTCACACCACGACACACAACATGTTATTACATGCAAAGCTGAATCGATTGGTATATGTTAACTACAACTTGAGGTTGCGACTGCAGAGGGCAACACAGGGGCGCAAGTTCCGTCATATGAAGACGATCCTTGTCAACGATTAATGGACCTAAACTTGTTGGACATGGAAAACGCTATTTGCCAATGGATGGAACATGGAAGGTCCAATGCAACCCCAGTGCTTGACGATAAGGACACAAAGAGTGACACTCCTATATCCACTCACACCATGCTAGATCCTACTGTACAACCAACCGGTGTTTCACAGTGGGCGACACAGAATGTGAGGGACACGTATCTAGGCAAGAGAAAAGAAAGGAAAGGGCCTCCTCCCCCACGACCCAAAAAGACTAGAAGGGGAAATATCACAGAAGAGGAGGACATTAGTGATGCAAGCACAGATGATCCACAGAAGAGTCCACCATATCAGAAATCAAATGATAGCTCCTTAGCAGATGATGACGACGACGACGATGGAGCTGGTGGTGGTGTAGGGGCACCTGAAATACAATTATAGCCCCGGTCTCCAGTACGGTTCACAGGAGAGTCTCAATTTCAATATGCCACACATGACCATGACCATGGGGCTCCATCTTCCCAGAGGGTCACAAGATCTGCATCTACACATGGGTTTAGGGAACATATGTATGGTTACGGGTACGATATCTCAGAGGGTGCCTCCAGCTCCTATGGCAACACAGACAGTTGGAGTGGATTATTTTCTTATCCTTACCCACCCTTGCAATAGCCGCGACAGTTCAGCCCCCACGAAAGCTCTAGCTCCTACAGCGGCAGTCACCAGCAAGCCAACCCGTCCCCGTACTCCAACTTGCCACAAGCGCCTCCACATCAGCCCTCATAAATATGTGTACGAGTGGAAGAATCCTGGTTCTACAGGATGCTGTACTCGAATTGGCAAACCTCTTCTGTGCACACGGGGCTTAGTTGGCAACAATACAAGGCTAACCTTCTGGCAACGTAGGGATTGATCTTGATGTCCATTGAAGAGATGAATATGGTGAGGCAATCCTAGATTTACGGTGGCCCATGGTGGGAATAGAGATGATGTCGTATATTTGATAGAATTTATATTTGTTCAATCTTAATTCATACGTATGTATATGACATTTCATTATTATTTATCTCCAGGTACTTTGCAACAAGACGGAGGTGTTCACTTTCTCTTCAGGCAAATTGCAAGGTAAGACAATTACAAGCACTCCGTACGTACTTGTCATACAGTTGTCATGAAGTTATTAACTTCTGAACTTATGATATGTATATATGAATTTATCTATGCAATGAATTGTTTTTATGATGTCATGAAATAGATACAAATTTAGCAAAACTCATGTCTATTTTTTTTAAAAAAAATCATTTCCTATCTGTCAGAGAGTTAGCTTTGATCATGCCAAAATAATTCATTTCCTATTTTGTGCCTTCAATTATGTTGCCTAAATGTTAAATAATTACCAAAAGTTATGCCCTACATTTACATAATTTTAAATATTTTTTTACCATTTTTTCGTGCCATATACTTTCAAATCGATTTTTGGAACAACAAAAATCGATTTCCCGGCAAATCCGATCGATTTTCGGGGAAAATCGATCGATTTTGATTTACGTCGATTTATTGCGTAAATCGCTTGATTTATCGACCAATTCAACCGATTTGCCAAAAAAATTGGTCGATTTTGGATTTCTGGCTACCTACGGTCGATTCAAAATTTAAATCATAAATTTTGGTCTATTTTCCACGATTTGCCACGGCAAATCGAAAATCGCGCCCGAGTGATTTTTCATGCGAAATCGATTTTTAAAACCTTGGTGCTAGGTCCGGCAGGGTTGAGCAGGGCATGGAGGTGGAGGCCTGACCCAATCTTTATCTGTCCAATCTAGATCTCTAGCTCCTGAACACACAGATTGCCGCTCACTGTCACTCTCTCATTCTCCGAGCTCTTTGCTTACCGATTTCGAAGGATGCGGGCTTCTCATCATCCCCCTTCGCCTAATCAGGAGCCAACTGAAATGGCACACCATCACACCAATCTGGGCAATTTAATTAAATGCCTGGTCATAACTAATCACGTGGTTTACTGTGCCGACTGATACACGCAGAACACAGCATCCACGACAGTGATCGATCGAGTTAGGCAGATTAGCAACAGCACCTGCTGATGTACGCACAAGCGTGGAGCCTAGCAGGCAGAGGCTTAAAGCAGAGCAGTTGTGATCAAGTTGGTCTGCGGTTAGTGAGTCCAATCCAAGGCCGGAGCCGTGCAAAATGCAACAGATGGGCTACTCCAACTCTCCAAGTAGTCTATATCCCGTCCGTGCCCAAATGCATTCGCTGCATTTCAGTTTGCAGCTCACGCGGCCACCTTTCCTCCCCGTTTCCCGTAGGGATGTGGTTGCACAGGGCGTTTAAACAATCTGCGATGCACAACTTGGCGACTTGTTTTTTTATTTGATTTGATTTGATTAATCTGTCTTTGCCGTGGACAAGGGCTAGCTTTCGAAGCCCATTTTGACCCCCAAACCCTTGCATTGTAAGCACCCCATTGGGCAGTGCAACCTACTCCTCGTATATTATAGGCCTAAGCCTTTCTGAACTCTACACTCCGGCGTTATATATATAAACGCCACCATGGTTGTCACCACCAGGGCCAATAGCCATTCAGCCCATTCTGCACTCTCCATCTTGACCTCTCTTTCACTTCCCCTAGCTCTCTCAACCATACCCCAAACCTCACAAGCTAGCTAGCACAGGCCAGGCACAACTGCGCAAGCACACTAGAGCTGAAAGAAATGGGCAACATGCTGCCATGCTTGGTTCAGGGCGCGACCCTCCCGGCCATGAACCCCAAGCAGAGGATCGGCTCCCTCAAGCTGCTCAAGAAGGCCCTGAGCAAGACGAAGAAGAGGCGCTGCGACAAGGCCAAGATCGCCGGCAAATCGTCGCCACCAGAGGCGGCAGCGGCGGCAGCAGCAGGAGTGAAGCAAGAAGAGATAGAAGCGAAGAGCAAGGCCAGCTCCGACCCCAAGCATGTGTCCTCGAGGAGGGCGGTTCATGGCCGGGGCGGTGGCCACAGGAAGGGCGTCGTCAGAGTCAAGGTGGTGCTGACCAAGGAGGAGGCGGCGCGGCTGCTGTCGCTGACGGTCGGCGGCCAGAAGACCGCGGCGCAGGTCGTGGCCGAGATCAAGAGGATGGAGGCCCGCCGCACCGCCATTGGCGGCCCCGCCGCGCCGGCGGCGTGGCGCCCGGCGCTCGAGAGCATCCCCGAGGAGTCGTCCTAGGATAAATAGGTAGCCTGGCAGTCGTGTGCACTCGTGGTACATACATGCGCGTACGACGTACGTAGGGTTGCAAGAAAGATCACCGCAGAGCACGGAGGAGAGAGAGACTTGGGTTGAGAGGCGACGCAACGACGACGACGACGTAGTGACGTACGCTGCCCCTCCCATGCACGCGGGCTTCCCTTTTTTGAAGCTTCAGTTCTCTCTTCTGTTCTCCCCGTTGTTCATCTCAGCTGTGTGCTACTCGCTGTACTCAGTACTCACCAATCGAAAAGGAATGGAATGAAATGAGATGAAATTTCGCTTCTTCGCCAACAGTTTGTGCCTCGTTTTTCTTCTCTATTTTTTGGGTAGAAAACAACTAATATATGTCTCTCCAGGGCAAAACGCACTGAATTGTATACGTACTCACGGCTTATAATTTGGATGGTGCACTACACGTCATCTTTATCCATCGATTCCTTGGATTTCATTAGCGTACGATATTGCTTTGCACAAAGAGAGAGAGGAAGGAATTAGCTGACTGAGATTGCTTTTAAAAGATTCAGCGATTCGTTGGCTGAACAACTAATAATGCAGCGATGGAGTTTGTCTCGGAACACAATTACTCGTGCATCTCATCAATGATGATAGGCCGGCGCCCATGTGCAGCTGCTCTCTTGCTAGACACGGAGGCTAGTGCGTTAGGAGAAATATACAAATCTATCAAGCAAACTGCACTAAACAATGGCGCTTGCGGTTGAGTGGTGGTGGACGGCGGTCTCCCCGCGAAAACCTTGTTTATTAGTCGCAAGATATTTTTTCACGTTTTCTTGCAAATTGTAGCACGATTAGTCTGTTGTTGTCATTGAGCTATGAAGTTTGAGCACAGCGTAAGTCGTATATGCTCATGCAGAAGACCCTATAAGTGCTTTGACGTTGTACATTTTTTTTTATAATGATCTCTACCTGATTTTGATCTCTATGTTCTGCCGTACACAACCAACTTTCACAATGTACGTACATGTTGTACGTATCAAAAGAGATTTTACCACCCTTAAAGATATACAAATTTAGATCCAATCGTTAATCTGCTAGAGATAGGATCGAAATAAGCCTCCTTCTCTCTTTCTAAGTGGCTTATTCCTCGCAGCTCGCAGCGTCTAGGCAGGAAACGAGGAGCAGCGGCACGAGCTTGAACGATGGTAGCTCAGATTCACGGGCCAGTGATGTGCTGCATGGTGGCGTGATAGCGCGAAGGCACTGGCTATCTTTTCTGTTTAAGCTCTTTTACGTACATATTGGCAAATATACTAGATGGTAGTATAATGTATATCTAACCACCCATGCAAAGAGCATCCGACTCAAAAATATAGTATAAATACTACCATGGAAGTATAAAATAAATCAGTTTGAACCGTTAGATCAAAAGGAATGGATGGTTCACGTTTATTTTTGAACGTAAAATCTCTTTTTTTTTTATTAGATATACTACAAACCGTTATATTATTAGAACAATATAGAAAATATCATCGAATATCATAGGTTTTTACATTGCATAGCAAGTATACCAAGCAACATGATGTAGTCTAACAGAGTTTTACGCTGCGTAATGCTCTATAATACTCGATGAGATTTTTAGGTCCTTGTTGAGAAGGTACTGGGAGATATCATAATTTCTAGTGTTAATTCATGGTACCTCCTGTTACCTTAACATTGAAAAGTTAAATTGTAGTATCTCCTGGTACCTTCTCAAGGACCGTAAAAAAGCTCATATCATTTGCCACATAGTGTTAGGTAGCTGCCTTTTTTTTTTTCTTACTCAACAAAACCTCTAGCTCGCTAGCTCGAGTTGACCCGACCTCCTGAGTAAAAAAAAAAAAGTAAACTGCATTTAAAACAACATCCACTGCGTGCAATGCAGTGGTGGTGGTGCACGAACGCAATGGATCAAGAGGACGCCCGGGAAAACCGACAGTGGTTCAGCGAGCGGGAGGCGCGGCGGCCACACATGTCGTGCCGTCTACCTTGGCTAGATTAGAATAAAGGCAAGACGATTCGGCGACCCATGTGCCGTGGCCGCCGGTTGGTCGCGTCTCCATCTCGTCTCCTCCTATACTATGTATGCACATACATACAAACCTATTCCTCGCCTCTGATCTCGCGTAATCCTTGGGATAGAGACAACGGCGACCCGTAGAGAATGTACAAGGATACATCCCAACTATCTATAAGCTTTGTTTATATGAGATATATGATGATGTGAATGAGAGAAAGCACATGAAAAAATTTGGACCATCTATGATAGAAGAGTTGACTATAACACAAGGAACACGAATTATATAGACGAAGAGCCATCTGCAGTGGCATGTAAAAAACTAACTTATGGGTTGTTCTCTTTAGCTTATTTATTTATCCTATTAATTTATCTCCGAATCGAAACTCCAAATGTTTTGATTTTTGAAGTTCATTTTTTTTAAAAAAAATCTCGAAATCACGTCTCAAAACTCTCAGAAACAAATCAAACGAAGCGGATCAGACTTTGCAATCTACCTCGGAAAGCTCTTGAAGTTCAGTTTATAAGCAAATAAGAAGATAAGAAAATAAGATAAGCCGAAGAGAACAGCTGAGCGTCTCCAACAAGAGGCCCTATATGGATATTTATTTTGAAATATAGGGATTTTATTAAAAAAAAAACAGCTCCAACTAAATAGGTTAGGGCCTTGGCGAAAGTACCTATATTTGGGTACTCCGTCTTCGGCCCTAAATACTCTTCGTATTTTCTATGACTTTTCTCGCACCCTCGAGCATTGCTTCTGCTTGATCTGCTAAGCGCTGCTGCTTCTGCTTGATTAGGTGTTGTTTAGGGCTCATTGTTGGAGTCATTTATATATTTGTAGATTGAAAAATTTTAGAGAGTCTCTATATTTAAATATAGTACTCAAGTTTTATAACTCATTGTTGGAGATGCTTAGTATAGTATATGTTGTGTTTGCATATTATAGACATTGGATGTCCTAACTATTGTATACGCTCTAAGTAAAACTGGTATATTTCGGCCGCTCCACGCCTTACGCGCAGAAAAGCAGAATCATGCGACGAGATCGTGTGGCCGATCGATCAAGTTTGTTAGCCTTCAGTTTGGATTCCATGCATGCATGTATGTATTCGTATGTGGCTCCGTTGTTCTGCAGTGGTTGCATCGCACGCGATCGACGGAGATGCGCACGTCGCGATTTGTTTGGGGCGTTTGGTCTGATCTTGAGCTCCCAACCCCGAATCGGCCTTGGGATAAGGATTCGGTCCGCATTAGCACATGGCCCGTCTCCCTTGATTACAGGGTGGTTGCGCTTGCACCAACGCGTGTCCTCATCTGCAGCCCCCGCCTGTGCTTGGCCTGCCTGCCGCACTGACAAGGGCAAATCAATCGGGGATCATGAACACGTTTGGGCGCTGCTGTTACTTGTAAACACGTTTTTTTTTTTGCCGAATACGTCAATCGGTTCGAAATTGGAGAGACTTTAGTCGATTTCTGGTCCAAATCTCCCCTTTTCGTCCGGATCTCCCACGCTGCTCTGTTGTACTCTCACCGCCACTTCTGTGCTTCCCGCTCTGCCGCCGGAGCTCACTACTAGTGCCAGGTTAGGCTTGGTTTGGTTCGGGGTTAGATTAACTTGATTAGCTAATCTTATTTCAGCTAAATTAGCTTATTCTAGTTTTATCCAGATTTTCTATTTGGCTAGGTTAGTGGGGTTAACAGAGAGGGATAAGTTATCCCACCTATTTTTTTGTGTTAGTTAATCCCGAGTTAGCAGGAATAAATAGTGTTGACCGGATTAACTTAATCCCGCTTAACCCAGAAACATTCAGGTTCACTAGGTTAAGTCCAGAGGGTGTTCGAAGTGGCTAAGCTAAATAAATAAGTTAGCTTAACTAAATATTAAGGCCCCGTTTGACACAGCTCCAGCTCCTAGCTCCACTTCAGATATGGAGTTTATAGGTTAAAATAAAGTGGCTTAAGTTTATATTTTTAGTTTAAAATGTAAATAAGATGACTCACCTAAACATCCTCAATGTACCCACAACTCCAGCTCCATGAATTTCTATAATTAGGAATAGGGTGCTTCACCAGCTCCACCAATATTAGTAGAGCTAGAGCTGTGGCAAATAAGGCCTAAGTTAGACTTCGAGAGATTCTCGAATCTACTTATCAAAGTTCGTTTGCTTCGTTTATGTTACTTTTAAGAACTTTTAGAGGTGGTTTCATGATAAAAAGGTAGATTAAAACAGTCAAAGTGTTTAACTTTTGAATTCAGCTAGGGTTAAACTTTAAGCCTAAACCAAACCACTTTGAACATTGTGCCTGCTTAGAGGCTACGCTGGTGGGAGCACAACAATGGAAGGGGATGGTGGCATTGTCTCAGCCATGGGATCATTGGAGGACAGTGGGTAGCGGTCATGGGGGATTGCCTCAACATGATGGTCGGAGTGAGGGTGAGTGAGCGGGGCTTGTGTGACAGTGGGATAAAGAGGGGTGGGTCGGTGAGTCGATGAGGATACCATCAGCCGTGGGTGGTGGCCAGCGGGGGGAGGTAGGGCGAAAGTGGTGGTGGAGACGTGCGAAGCCGCTGAAGAGAAAGGAGTTGATAACGTCGGTGAATAAGAGTGAGTGATGCCGATGAAGAGGAAGGAGCAACATCGTTGACTGAAAATTCCTTGTCGCTGCCAATGCCAATTTTTTCAAGGGACTACGTAGAGAACAGAGGACTCGTACTACCTATACCTATCTCTATATAGTAAAAAAAAGGATTGGTGAACATGGGTGATGCGTTCTCTTGTCCTTTTACGCACTTTTTATGTTTTGATTCCTACAATTTTTCAATTTCGCATACTGGTCCATGGTTTTTACCGTTTCAACCTTTCAAGTTTTCATATTTTGTACATAGGACCAATTAAGCGTTTTAGCTCTTCTAGTTTTTTCTTGCATAAACCCTACGTAAGGACGGGCGTCTGATCTGGTATGCTGTATGTACATGCATGTCAGCATGCGGATGTATGGTATGACTCGTCCACCAAAGTCCACGTGTCCTCGTAATTCCTTGCTTCTGATGGGCCCAAATCGCTCGCCAGTCTGGCCGTCTCGTCCTCGTAAAGCCCATGCGCGCGACGACCGCCCACCTTGGCCCATCCGTAGCAGCTCATCTCCGCGTTTCGATGCTGGTGAGAGATTAACCCGAAGATTTTATCTATAGGAATATCCACACGAATCAAACTCCATGTACACGAGTATAGCAGTAGGACTCGTGTTTAAAAAGAAGCAGATATAATTAATTCAGATTAAACTTTAAACAAGCCTCGGGGATATTCAGAATCCGGTACACACATTATCTCTATTATAAAGTGGTAAGCAACCCTGATCAGATCAGAGAATATATATACATGGCCTGGCGCGGGCGAGAAAAGGTGGCTCACATATGTTTCCCATGCATGCACTTAGGGAGAAGTCGCGCCGCCGCTGGTGCAGTTCTAGAGCTATGCGTATAGACGACGTGATCACCAGCTAGCTGTTCCAGTTCCCGATCGATCACTACCAGCAATGGCCGAGCAAGTCGGCGGCGGCGGCCGCCGGTTCATCATGGAGAAGATCCTCACGGCCACCGACGTCGACAGGAACCAGAACCGCCTCCTCATCCCCGGCGGCCCGTTCCACGGCAGCCTCCGGCGATCCTCACGCCGCACGAGCTAGAGGTGCTGGAAGAAGGCGGCCTGGGCGTGAAGCTGTTCCTCCGGAATCGATTTCGGTTCTACGTCCAGCTGGGGCGGTGGCCCAGCACCCGCTCGGTTGTCATCAAGGGCAAGGAGTACCGCGTGGCGCTCGCCTTCGGCAGCCTCGTGCAGGGCGATCTGGTCCGGATAACGGCGTACAGGGATGAGAACGACGAGCTGTGCTTCGAGCTCCGCAGGGTGGATTGATCTGTTGGAGCTACACGCCGATATACGTGGTGCTTACTTGTATCTCTTCTGGTCGGAGTAGGGTTCGCGCATGCATATATCATATATATATATACTGCCTAGTGCCTAGCTATACAAAAGATTGTGCATGGTGTATGCATGCATGGCTTGTCTAGAAAATCTAGCAACTTGTGTAATCTTATCTGTTTATTGTTGGCAAATTAAAATTTGGTTTGTTTGGTACATATATATAGCAGTTTCGATGACCGGAATGTTAGGAAAAAAACACCATGCTTTCTGAACACGTGATGAGCCAAGCTTTATTTTTCGTGGAACGAAGACAAGGGGGAAGAAGACCCTTCTCCTCTTGGGATTAGAGCAACAAGTGTGCAATTCCTCCGAAGGGATGGCAACAGGGACATTCCCCGCCGGAGAATGCCACCCCATCCCCGTCCTTGCGAACCCGTTTTCTCCCCATTCCCCGTCCCTGAACTCAGGGATATTTTTCCCAGTCCCCGTCCCCGTTCGGGTGGCGGGGACCCGACGGAGACTCGTCCCCGCGCCTCACCATCTCTTTTGGCAAAGGTTAGGAGTAATGTGCCAATGAATTGATAGATGAAGAGGGGTATTGGTTCAGTGTCGGCTAGGCCTTAGTGGTCCATTAGCCCATTCAAGTAAATAGTATTCAGATAGGTTGAATTATTGGATTATGCTAAAAAATAATTGTGCTAGACCATAGATTATCGGGGCCCATATCCATCCCTACGGGAAATTATCTCCCCATCCCCATCCCCGCCATCCCCGACGGGGAATGGTTTTTCTCCAAATCCATCTCCACTGAAGACAATTTTCCCCATCCCGTCCCCCTAAGGGAATTCTCCGTCGGGGAACGGGGAATGGGCCCGTTGCCATCCCTATTCCTCCCCAACAAGGCCACACCCCCTGAGACGTGGGGCCATTAGCAAATTTAGCAGATACGGGCTGGGCCTCACTCGTTGGTACATTAGCAGAGATATGGGCTGGGTTGGTCGTTCAAGGATAGGCGCACGATATGGGCTCATTTTAGCCGAGGATGTCTTGGGCGTCCGTCGAGGCTGCCAGCCACTCACGCGGTTCCCCCTGCCCAACTGCCGCGCGCAGGGTCGTCACGCCGGCCGGCCGCTCTTACCTCCCAACCCCAAGCTCACGAGTCACGCCGGCGACATGATCGAACAGCTCTGCCTATGCCTGCACATCGACACACGTCACGCCCTCTATATATATATCCAGCTCCCGTGATGCCATGAAAAGTTCATCGACCTCCAGCTACGTACGTACAACTGCAAACCAACAGTACAAGACGCCGTAGAAACTTGCCGTGCGGCAGCGCTAGTCTCCGGCGGGGATGAGGAGCGCCGGAGCCAACGGCGCCGCCCTTGCCGCCGTGCTGCTCCTCGCCGCAGCGCTGGCCGCGACCCGCGCCTCGGCGGTGGTGCTGTGCGGGCAGGTCACCCAGCTGTTAGCGCCCTGCATGCCCTACCTCGCCGGCGCGCCGGGGGTGACGCCCTACGGCCTCTGCTGCAACAGCCTCGGGATGCTCAACCAGGTCGCCGCCACGCCCGCCGACCGCGTCGCCGCGTGCAACTGCGTCAAGTCTGCCGCCGGGGCCGGGGGCTTCCCGGCGATCGACTTCGGCCGCGCCGGCGCGCTCCCGGCCACCTGCGGAATCACCATCAGCTTCACCATCTCCCCCAACATGGACTGCAACCAGTACGTATCACCGGCCACTGCCTTTCCGTTAACTTCCATGAATATGATTTAACTGACATAACTTAGTTCTCTTTTCGACATTGTTGTTGCCTGCATTCAGAGTTACGGAGGAACCATGACAATTGGAGATCAAGTTACAGAGTTTATTCCGCGCGTTAGGGTTGGATCAAAATTAATAAAATGAGCGAAGCAGACTGATCAAGGGCCTTCCATATCTTGCATGTGCTACTGTCCTGTTACTCTAACTGCACCTTGCCGTGTTGATCTTTTCTGTATTTTTGAACCGTAATATTTGTGTGCTTAATTTGGAATAAAGTATGATCTGGTTGCCTTCTTGAATAAACTAATTCCAGTATGCCCGTACAAGTTGATAGACCTTATTTCTAACTAGCAGTTTGCTGACAATAATAGTTCAGTACATACTTTGTGTTTAAGAAATGATAAAGAGGAAAAAAGTTCTGAAATCTGCACTGCAAGTAGCTTTACAAAAATTTACTCAGACGCAGCAACAAGCAAGCTATGCGATGCCTTTCAACCTTTGAAGAATCAGCGACCATGCCGTCAGCCAGCCCACATGCTTAACTTGCTCAGACAGAACGAGCCATTTGATGTAGATGACCACCAAATTGAGGGAATATTCTGCCTAAATCCTAGCAAGTACATGCACACACGATCTCAGTATCAACTTCAAGTGTTCAACAAGTTCACAACGATCCACTTAATTGGTTAGTTCTCAAAACTGTTCCTTGAACAAATTACCAGTAATATAGGCTAATTATAGATCAATCCCCAAACCTTTAAACATAATAAAGTCTTAACAAGTCATAAATCCTCACAAGAACCCAGCACCAAAGTTTCCACAACACCAGTGCTACACGTCTAACACGAACATCAGCATGCATGCATATTGCATGGAACACAATGAATCACTTGTTACATGTGTGCTGCGACGAGCTAGCCGCCGACGGGTCATCCCAGAACTTCCTGAACAAGACGAGGACGACGCCGACGTTGCCCTGGCTTCCGGCACGGACTGCATGGTCGGCGAGCTCCCCGGCGAGTATGGTCGGCGAGCCCCTGCTCATGTCCAGCTTCTTCTCCCACGGCATGGTGATCCGCGCCGTGCACAGCCTCTGCCGGACAAAGCTGCACGCGGCGGCCGGCGTGACGGCGTCCCAGAGCCCGTCGGTGGCCAGTATCAGGAACTCGTCCAGCTGCGGCTCCCGCTCCTCCAGTACGACCTCAGGCTCCATGCTTATGTACGGCTTGTACGGCGAGCATCCTACGAGAAGTTACGCACAATCAGAAGTGTTCTTTACTTATGTCTCTTATCTATTTATTTATTAGGAGCGACTAAGAGCAAGTTGTCTGATAATAAAATAAGTGTCAGTCGATAATAAAAAAGTATCTAAGCACGTGTATTCGACAGATTAGTGCATCAACAAAGCATAGAAATCAACGAATAAAACTGATGATTGATAAGTTGCAATTTTTATACTAAAATGGTATCTTTGTAAGCAGTGTAATTTTAGTCTTATTAGAGTGCAATTTTAGATTGACTGATAATTAAGAAATTTCAGTCGCCTGAAAATTAGCAATTCTGTTATTGTATTTATCTCCTAAACTTTAAGAACTTTTAGAAGTGGCTTTGGAAATCGGTTAAGTTCGTTTAACTTATTTTTTAGAGTTTTGAGAAGACTTCGAGATGAAAAAACGGACTCAAAAAATCAAAGCATTTGATAGCAAGGAAATATTGTTAGCAATTGTAAGAGAAAATTAAGTATGTGCGAGCTTGATGAATTGCGTGAACGTACGTACCAAATGTGCGAGAAGTTGGCAGAACGTCGTCAATTGTGTTGGCGGATTGAACCGTATGGCTTCCGGCGTTCTCCACATGCTGCTTCTCATCTGGCCTATTTGGCTGTGCATATGTACATATCAATTGTGAACCATAAGTTTTCTGTTTTCCAATTCAAACTGAAGTAAGCACATATATTTTTGCCAAATCAAGCATTAAACATGTGGAGTCTTCGGTAGATTTATAAACTATCCAATCACAAATTAATACATGTTGTCCACAAAAATATAACTTTCACCGCCAATTATTAATATTACTACTTTTTATAAAACCTATTAAAATTATAATGAAGTACTATTTTGAGACCAAATTACTCATATGATTTTCAGGTATCCAATCTAACTATTTAAAAAGATATCCATAGCTAAGATTTAAAAATTTTGACTACATATATCCTAAACCGATATGTATTTGTGACCGGAAGAAGTATAATCACATATAAGATGTGAATAGATGTACGATCTACTAGTAGTTTAGATCACCTCTGAGTATAAGTTTAATATTGTAATAATATTTAGATATATTTTAATGTTTAGCCCGTAAATATCAAACCCTTACAAATTATTTCGGACAAACTACGATATAATTAAGTTGCTGAAAATATGTAACCATAAATCGATCTTCCTGTGCACTATGTACTAATGGTTTCATCACGTACCCAGCTTAATTCTATAAGGTTACGAGCTTAAATTAATTTGAATTAGACAACCCACCCTCCAAACTTGGCTTTACATGAAACTCAACAAAGAACAACAAATAACATGCATCTGAGAGATTGATGCATCTAGATTAGATCAAGTACTGTACAAACTATTGAAAGAAGTTCTAGAAGTGGTGAGTAGGGGCCGGCCACTACATCTTTCATAATATTCAATCCATCAGGAGCTATATAGCAACTGTGTCCAAAAGATATAGCATATACATATAGGCTCCATTCCTTTTAGCAAACCGCCGGCGGGCGGCTGGCGGTTTGCTACAGTAATTTTTTTAAAAGATTATTGTTTTTGAATTATTTAAATTTTTTTTAAAGACTTATAAATTTGCTACAGTAAAACCGCTAACCGCCAGAAACTGTCAAAAGAAACAGAGCCATAGTTAATCAAAACAGCACTACGTATACTATGCTTAGTTGTTTTTTTTGTGCATGGGGAACCCTGCATGCTTCCACATTACCAAAAGACAACGAGAGCACATATGATTTGTGTTTCAAAAACAATCGATCTGTACCACTGAGAGAAATTGTAAAATGATGCAACTAGGTAAAACGTCCAATAGATATTTCAAAAAACTTTCATGAAATTAAAATAGTCAACTATAATAGAATTAAATAGTGATACTACACGTATCCTAATCACATGCATCATGACATTATTTGGAAAACATGCTAATTAAACTCGCATGTTGCTTGAAACAAACTCTACGTATTGAAACAAGAAGCCCGTGAGCTAAATGATCTATGCACAGAATATGCGTTTTGATGACATACAGATCGAATTATATATCCTTACCTCTATGTACAAACAATATATTTATTATGAATTACTGACATCAATCCCAAATTAATGGATAGGGCAACCCTTAATGGCAAACTTAGTGATTTGGCAATTTATTTACAACAATTTGACAATTAATGGCATCCCATAAATTTTTTCTTGGGAAAATTGGCAGTGGGAAACTGCAACTTGTACGGATTGCCAATTGGCCGGTGACACATGGAGTGTACTGCATTAACAAAGGCAGAAAAATTACAATGTCCAGAACCAATTTTCACATTTTTTTTGTAGTGGAGAATGTTATTGCATGTTCACTCTGGCCTTATAATTCTATCAGCGTCTAGGAGACGAGCTCCGCAGGTCGATATGTAAGAGTAGGGAGTGAAACCTAAGAGTGGCCCTGCCCCCTCGACCGAAGCCCTGTCGAGGGAAGGGGTTGTCGACGATGGTCAACGACGACACGGGTGTTTTTATCCTGGTTCGGGCCTCCACTGCACGATAACAACCCTACGTCCAGTCTTCGTTCAATATCGGGCTTAAACAAGTACAGAGGGTGAGGCCAAGCTTTGGAAGCTCGGGCTCGAGTACAATAAGTGCTCAAGGCACTATAGCTTGGGCTCTAGTACAATAAGTGTTCAAGACACTGTATGTGTTTCTAAAGTGACTGGGCGCGGAGAACTACTGCCTAGAACTAGGAATCCTACGCAGGTGCAAGTGCTCTTGTTCTATCATGGCTGAGTGGGGGTGTTGTTGCTTCCTCGCGTGTCCTCCTGCGTCTGGTGACTCAGGGTTTTTATAGGCGACCTTCGCCATCGTAGTCGACTTGATGCAGTGCGAATACCTTCTTGTCCTCTGGTCCTGGCGTGCTCTCCCGTCTTGCCAGGTTTTGGCATAGCCGGTCTTAGAATCCGCTGGGCATTGGACATACTTTCCCGACTCGCCGGGCTCAGCGTCCTGACCACTGGGCAACAGTGCGTGTCTTTCTCTTTAGGGCGAGCGGGCAAGCTGGCCTTTGACGTGACTGGTAACCAACCTGCCAGCGGCTATGGCAGGCGCGCATCGGTGTTGCGACCTTATTTGACTTGCGGCGATATGCAGGGCCCACGGCGTGGTGCAGTCCACCTTGGGCCCGGAGCATCGTCTCGAGCTTTGGAAAGCTCGGGGACTGAGAAGTCAAGGCTCGGGCGCGAGCTTACGAAGCGCGCGCGGGTCCTTCCATGGACCAAAAGGAGGATAAATGGGCCGTATTCCATACGGGTCGCATACTTTCCCAACAAATTCTAACATAAAATCAGTGAATGAGATGCTCGATCACAAACAATGTTTACCACCTGGCCACTCTAGTATTGCAGCTGAGGAATCGATGATTGTCCACTGCATATTTTTTTTAAAAAATAGAACAAAGTTTTGGTCTCTATGTCGTGAGCAATGTACACAACATACAGATTGAAAACTTCAGCTTGCCCAACCCAACGGCCCAACCTATGTGTAGTGTATATGCATGTCGTGGAACTGTGGAAGAGTCAGAAAAAATTCAATATTTTCTTCATAAGGCTTACTCCTCTTTTTTTTTTTTTTTGAGAAAATGGAGACTCCATTGCATTGACAAAAGCTAAAGCAAAGAAGAGTAGAAAACCTAGGTTACAAATAGTCTGCCAAGCAGCGCTTTCGGTTGGCAAGTTGGCATCACAATGTAAATAATTAATTATCTAGGCATTTACGTACTTGATTTTTTTTATTACATTTCTTATTGTTCCAGTGTTATGCTTGAGGAACTATATATGTGGTAACATGACCAAGCATTTTGGATAAGTTTTGTTGAATTTGAATCCCACCAATAAAAAAGTTCTCCCTCAAAATATCGCAAAAAAAAAATTGTCTTACCTCCGGCCCTTGAAAAAACAAATATGGGACCATAAGTCATACCTAGATAAGTAAAAGATTTCCTTTTCATCGCAAACAGTTCCTAAAAAACTATGCCTTGTAGGTAGATATAGACTACATGATTTCACACACATATAGAACCGGTAACACCTCACACATATATAGCTTAAAACCGTTGTGCCATCACCCACTATTTAATTCACTGCTAGTGGCGTTTCTGTTAGCCGGACCGCTAGCCACATACTTAGCACGTCCGAACCCCAGGTCGTTGGGCCGTATTACACTTGCAGACCCAACTAGAGCAGCGGGACAAGGTCTCTTGGGCCATCTCCCCCCAAAAAGCTAGCTCAATGAAGAGGTGCTCCCTCACCCTTATAAACCATGCTCAAGCTTTTCCAACTTTCGATGTGGGACTATTCCCAATAGTTTACAGCCAACGAGCTATGCACCACCTCTCTTGCCGCCCTCCCTCGCCCCAACCACCCTCCCGTGTTCTCCTTCTTCCTCTTGATCTTCGGCGAGCTTCCCTTGCATTCCCCCTTTTCATCCTCTACAAAAAAGGCCCCATGGTGCTTCCTCATTTTTTATGGCTATAGCCATAAGATTCGCCGTCGCCTCCTAACCGGTCTAGTCTCATTTGCCCGACCAACATCCCATTTCCCTGGCCTCTTCCGAATCTTAGCGCTTGCGGCGCCATGGCTTGTTGCCTCGTCATTGCCGCCGAAGCGTCACCTTCCTCAACCTAGCTTCTATATTCATGGCCGTGACGAATCCAACCCTAACTCTAAAACCATTGTACCTTGGAATCGTATCGCCGGTCGTTGGAGCCATAAGAGAATGAATTGAGGGCCAAGATAAGAAAGCACCGAGGTACTTCTTAATTAGCAATTTCCAAGAAGAAAACAATCTCTGGTCACTCTCTGATTTTTCTGAAATCTGTCATGGCTAGCTCTAGCTTTAGCTTGTTACAAGAGAAATGTTATGTTTGGACAGAAATATGAGTTGGGGAAGGAATTAAGCCTTAAGGGCGCGTTACCCACTTACTCTGTGCTCGGTAGCGAGTTGTTTGGCCTCGCCGCCGCGGGAGATCACTGCCCTGGAGACGCCGCTGTTCGCGAGCACGATGTACTTCTCCAGGACCAGCGCGAGGAGAGCCGTCGCGCCGACGAGGGGCGCTTCCTCCACCGCGGCGCCTCCGCCGACCACCTCCAAGTCCACGGTCCGGAACGCCTCATGGATGATCGTCTTCCACCAGGCCGGGACGCCGTCGCACGACTCATGGATCGGCGGGGTCCTTGCTCGCAGCTCGTGCTCGATCTGCTCGGCGACGGCGCTCTCCATCCGCACCTTCAGGTATTCGGCGACGGCCGGGACGCCGTTGAACACGCCGAAGTAGTCGAGGCCCATGGGCGGCGACAGCGCCGTGAACGATGGCACGGCGGCCACGGTGCTGGTCACGGCCGGGACCCCGCCCTTCTTCGACACGACGCCGTGGGACAAGTACAATCCTGGGCATGTCCCCCATGCCAGACGCGACACGAACTCCGCCGCCGTCGGCACGCCAATCTCCTCCTTGCTCGGCATCGATCCAGCTGAGACTTGCACCACAGCAGAATGCTCAGGCTAGCTGTACTCTACGGAGACGAGTTGCGACCAGTGGGAGAGACGAAAATACATTTTTTCCTAAGGCCCCTCTAATTACGTAAAATATTGTATAAGTCCCTCGCCCCCAAATTGTATCAGTGATATTTTGATATTTGTAATTTCGCAATTGTGTAACGACTAATTTCAGAATTTGTCAATTAGCGCATCCACGGCAGGCTCGTTTACAAGAGATGGTGACCGTTCGATGCAGGATGTTGCCCTCGGATGTGCGTTCAAGATGGGAGGGGACAATTATTACAATTTTTCAAACTTTCCTATCGAATCTAGATTTAAGGAAAATCTATGGCAATTAATATGAGGCAATTACTTGCCATATCTATCTCCAGCAATTATTGTCACGCTAATATGCATGCTGACCTGTTTAGTTAATTAAAACATCTAATATGGCTCGTCATAAAATCGAATACAGTCGAATACAGAAAGGTAAATCAATTTGATTACCAACTAAATTATCCTGCCTAGCTAGCCGAACATATGTCAAATTGAATTAAATAATTCCAGGTTGATCTACCCATATGAATTCCCATAGGACAAAAATGTCGTGTGAGTAACATGAAGATTTTTTAAACGAATTTGCTAATACTTAATTGACTGAATATTTTTTTTAAAAAAAGGTCAATTTTGACTCACCTGCACTGCCACCATCTTCCTCCTCTCCGGTCCTCCTTCCTCTTCTCCCGCTAGCTGTTAGGTTTGGGTCTAGGGTTCACCGGTGCCCTTGGGCTTAGAGGGGGACCATGGAGGCGGAGGCCCAGCGGCGGGAGGCACGCGTGATGGTGGCGTTGCTGGAGCTGCGGGTAGGCTGCGATTGCGGCGAGTTCGACACACACGGGCAGAGTTATGGTAGGTGGGAAAGCCATGACGGTGGGAGGAAGGGGGTGAAACGGCGAGAAGACAAGGGCGCCACCAGGCACGGGTGGTAGCCGGCTGAGACAAGGAGGTGGTGGAGGCGTGCAGAGCTCCATCAGAGAGAGGGGGGAAGAGGAAGGTGCGACACTGGGGTGGAAGAAGAAGATATATGGAGGGCATAAGGACTGACGAAGCACCAGCGCAACGACGGCGTTCACGCACATGAGATCGGCGGTGGCTCTCGCATGCACGAGTGGTGGCGGTGGATTGTTGCCTCGAGATGTAGGGGATGAGAGTTAGGGTTCAAGGAGGGTGAGTTCGTATAGAAATGGTGGGAGAGATCTGGACCGTTAGATCTCAACCCAATGGTCCAAAAATTGATTGAGATTTAAAGAAAAATCATGCAACTAGGAGATAGACAACCCCTTTTGTAAAAGGGTACAAGAAGAGAGAGACACACACCACACGCACACACATGCATGTGAAGAGGGAGGAGAAGAGGAAGGTGTGGCGCTGGGGAGGAAGGAGAAGGCGGAGGGCACAAGCAGCGGCGAAGCACCGGTGCAGCGACGGTGCTTGCGCACGTGAGATCGGTGATGGCACTTGTGTGCGGACGAACAGTGGCAGCGCTCGCGTGGGAGAGTCTCGGCGGCTTGTTGATGATACCTTCTATACTCATCTCGATATATGACGATACCTTGATACTCGACGATATCTAAACCCGATACTACCTCACCCAATACTTGATATTATCAGACCCGATACTCGACGATACACCACGATGCACCGACCCGATATTCGACAATACACCCTGAAACACCACGACACGCTCTGGTACACCCTGTACCGTTGGTTGGGTAAGGGACGGTATGCCAGTAGCTCTCTTTTTTTAATGGGTACAAGAAGAGACACACATGCTCACACCACATGCACGCACACACGTGTGTGTACACACTAGAAAATATATATTCATGCACATTCTACCTAGAAAATTAAACGGATTATCTTAGCTCTAAACTAAACTTGACATGTGTTTTTACCAATCCTAGGTCTAGAATTAAGATCTGGGGAGTAAGATACCCATGTCTGATCTCAAGAATCGAACCTGGGTGAGATGCTCGCACATCGTCAAGGCTAGCCACCCTAGCGCTGCTCTGTTTTCTTGAGATGTTTCAAACATGGCAGAAAACACAACGTACGGTGACATGATTCATTGGAGATGGATTACACTACTACTTTTTTTTTTTTCATTCTGCAAGATATTCTCCCTCGAACACTTCATTGGAGATGGAGATGGACGCCACAATTATAGTTTTTGCCATATTACAGAAAAATTTCTTTGGAACAAAGTAGCGGATAACCCTGAGTCCCTGACATGTGGCAAAGATGCGAGGAAGAAAATTGACCTAACAATTCATCAAAACCTACGGCTACAAGTTGTGCCCTGTGGGACGGGATAGTTACCGATGAGAAACGGTTCCTTCCGGCGATTTTGGGCTCATGGGCTTGCATCACTCTCGCGGGTACAAAGCTGCACACGTTGGCGGGCCCGCCAGCGTGCTGGGCCCCAGGATTGAAACCTTTTTTTTTTCCGGAAGCGAGGGTGGTCCAACGCCCGATGCACCCCTGTCCAATGCCCTGTGCTGGCCATCGGATGAGGACATGGCAGGGACGCAGTTCATGAGCTCTTCCACAGCACGAGGAGCGCGAAGGGGCTGCACGACCGATAGCCGGGACAGAGACAGATCTGCAGTGGAGCTCGAGCTCAAGTTGTGCAACCGATGGTTGAGCTGGCGATGTGGACGACGACGAGGGTCAAGGGGTGAGGTGGTCGGGGCAAAGGAAATTGAGGCTGGCCTTAGCGGCGGCGGCATCCTAGATCTATGATGAGCTTGGGATGGTCCCCCATCTAGGACCCGTTTGGCACAGCTCCAATTCCCAGCTCTACCTCAGAGCTGGAGTTTGTAGCTTAAAATAAAGTGACTTAAGTTTATATTTTTAATTTAAAATGTAAATAAGATGACTCACCTAAGTATCCTCAATTTATCCACAACTCCAGCTCCATGAATTTCTGGAGCTAGGAATATGGTGCTCCACCAACTCCACCAATTTGGTGGAGCTGGAGCTGTGCCAAACAGGGCCTAAACATGCACCCGACAGTCAATCGGTAGCATGAATGACACAGGGGCGAAGCGATGAGGCGGTCAGGACAAAGAAGTGAAGATCGAAGGTGAAGCTGGCTAGGCATGGGAGCAGAAGAGGAAGAGATAGAGGAGGAGGAGGACGCTAGAGACGATAGGATGGATGGAATGGTAAAAAAAAGTCATGGCTATTATTTGGATAGCATTATAGTGCACCGGATTATTTTGACGGTATAAACCAAAACTAAGGACCTTTCAGTGATACACAACCAATTTTTCCTAACACTATCCTTGTTCAGCTCTCACTCGGAGAAAAAAAAAATACAAGACGAGTGATATCAATCTGTATCGTAGCACAACCATAATAGCATATTGCGATTTCATGATTTCAAATCACGATACACACAATCAATACTAGCTTAGTTTCTCGTGACAAGGAGGATGGCTGAGATTGTAGCTAGCCCCATCACTCCAAGTCCATATTATAACCTAAACAATTAAACTTCCACTCCTTCCACACAAACACACATTGACACTGTTGAAAATACAGAACATATCATCCTATCGGCGTCGTGCCACTCTAGACGAGCTTGTAGCCGGTGACCCAGACGTTCGCCGGCGGCGCGGCGTGGATGTACACGAACGCGACGCTCTCGCCGGCGGGCAGCGACGCGAGCCAGCTCGGGAACACGTAGCCGTACCGCGCCTTGTCGAGCCCCCACACCGGGCCGTACAGCTTGGCGATGCCGATGTGGAGCTCCTGCGCCGTCTTGGCCGGGGACCTGTTGGTCACGGTCACCGAGTACCGGTAGTACGTCTTGCCCCTCTGGGTCCACGACGTCGTCGCGTTCTGCTCGATCTCGATGGGCGACGCATCTTGATCGGCAGCTGCAGCATGCATGCATGAAACTAGAATTAGTCTACATTTTTTTCTTCATATTGGTTAGTGCAATGAAGACACACTGTTGCTGATCAATCATCAAGCTCAAAATGCTCAGTAATTCTCTGATTATTACCAGGAGAAAGAGATGGCAGTGAGGTCTGGTTGTCACTCTTGATTGCTGCTGCTGCAATCTCTGAAAGCAAATTAGGGGACACCAATCAAATGATGTCTTATGATTCATGTCTCAGTTGATACTGAAAATTTTGTGCACACAAAGGGCAGCAAGATCGAGTAAGAATGTAGAGGGATTTTACCATCCTTAGTACCTTCTAGTACCTCTTGATACCTCTCACCGTGGCATTGATTACATCAGATCCAACGGCTACGGTGAGATAATACCTCTATTCTAATTTTTTTGCTACCTCACAATACCATCACCATACAAGAGCAAATACGAGATTTACTCATCTTCTTCCTCCTTTCATCTCTCTCCTACCTCACTGCAAGCCCATGCACATCGCCGGTAGCGGGGGCGCGGGCCGCCGGCCCATCGTGTGCCACGCCTCAGGCTATCGCCGCTGCCCTGCTCCGCGCCGCGCTTAGCGTCGCTGCCACCGCCCGCCGCTTGCGCCGTGTCTCATGTCGCCGCCGCCACGTGCTGCCTGTGCGCGTCGCAGCTGCCGGCTGCCCGCACCACCGTTGCCATGCCCGCCGGTGAGAGAGAGGAGAGGAGAGAGAGGAGAACAAATATTTTTTTCCAATCCTATCATTGGTGGATTGATGATTGGATCTAAAGTGGTATACCTCCTAGTACCTTATACTTAGTGGTATCTCTCCAAGGATGGTAAAAACAGTTAAGTATGTAAGATACCGTCTTGAAGTGCGTGACCGAACCGGCCGCCGCCACCATGGCCGGCGGCCAAACGGGCGAGCACGCCCATCAGCGGCGCGTTGTTGTAGGTGGTGGCCTCCGTCTGCTCGTAGTTGTTCCTCTCGTCGGCGAAGTTGTCGTACTCGTCGGGGCCGCCGACAATGGCGCCGTCGAGCAGGTTCGGGTTGCTGCCCTGGCGATCGTACCAACTGGAGTAGCCGCCCCGGCAGCTCACGAATGACGGGTCAGCCCTGATGGACACGATGGACGCGCCGCGGTGGTGCGCCTGCCGCGGGTACGTCGCGCCGTACCCGACCATGTAGCTTGTCGCCCTCGGGTTGTTGCCGAGGATGTAGTCCACCTGAATCAAACACCCCATATTGGCATGAATCTTGAGACTGGCAAATACATGCAAGTATGTGACTGGCTCAAGAACATAACCTGAGACTTGGCAAACGCAAGGAGCTCGGAGGGCGGCGCCGCGCCGGATGGGCACTGCACGGCTAGCCGTGCTGCGGCGAGGTGGTCGGAGTAGGCGGCCAGGAGAAACGACGCGCTGGTGACGAACTGGAGGTTGTTCCACCGCTGGTGGTACATCATGCCGCCGGGCGTCCTCTGGACATTGGCGGAACCCTTGCCGAGGCACGAGCACGCGTAGAAGTCCGCCTTCTGCTGGTACTGCTGCAGCACGCCGGCGTGCGCGCCGGCTCTGCCTTGCAGGAGGATCTGCGCATTTCCGGCGTGCCGGATTCAGGCCCGTACTTTTGTCCGACAAAACTCGGTATTCACTGTAGCATTTCATGTCATATATACCTTGGTTGCTAGGACCTGCACGCCGGGGTACTTGACGTCCCAGCCGAACTGGTTGATGGACCAGCCGGTCCCGCCCAGCGCCTCGGCGTTGTTGGCCAAGTAGTCGAGGTAGCGGCGGTCGTCAGTCACCTGGTACAGCCATGCCGACGCCCACAGTAGCTCATCCTGTAGCTCGTAAACCGGGTGTCGTAATCAGCTGAAATGTGAGGATTTTGCAGACAGGAATAAGATGTGCGAGACTGTTCATTTTGTCGAAAATTTACCCCGTATCCGCTGAACGACCCGTAGTAGTTCCTCGCGACTGAGATGCTGTTGTCGTACCTTCCCCGGTACTTGTCGGCGAAATCAAACAACTTGACACGCACCAAATAAGCGAAGAACACTTCAGTTGGTTTGATCTTGGAAAGATTTTGTGCCTGCAGGTTTAACTAGCTCGGACTCATTCAGATTTACACACCTGTTTGGAGTGTTGCAGGAGCTGGTTTGCGTAGCCCGGGTTGGAGCTGCGGAACACGAGTGACGCCGCAGCCATGGCCGCCGCGGTCTCTCCTGCGAGGTCGGACCCGGGGTGCTGGGGGTCAAGGCGGTACGCCTGACGGCTGGTCGTCATGTCCTCCGGCCGCTGCCAGCAGTTGTGATCCGAGTCGCCGTCGCCGACCTGCAAACATAGCGAGAAGACCACTGGGGTTAGGCACTACCAATCCTAAGAGATCATGCAGATAAATTCATATGTTTTACTCCTAGACCACTAGATGGTAGAAGATCATCCTCTTTACGGCTGAAAGCAACGATAGATTATAATATGAAAAGATGAGGCTCTCGAAAAGAGGCTCAAAAAGGCTGAAAAAAATATATATATATATAAAGTTTTTGGACCTTTAAGAAGAACTGCCAAAAGCTTTTAAAAAATGGCCATAAAGTGCTACAGCATTTGGTTTAAAAAATAACAAATTTATAGCCGTAGTTTTTAATTTTAAATTAAACTGAAAAGAACGAGGTCCAGGATTTCGTGAAAAGAACATGTGAAATGAATTAGTTGCTTCTGAAAATTCATGACTTTTACTTGCGCCTCGTTAATTTTGTTACCGATTTATTAGGCTCCAGTGTAACGTTCAGTCATTTTTCAATTCGAATTTAATTACTAGGCATGAAATGCGTTTGCTAAATTTCCGCAAATTTGTAGCGCGAAACCCTCGCGTCTGACCAGTAAAACCCAACGTCCCTGTGTGCATGCGCTGCACTCGAGCGCTAGCTGCCTCGAGGCAGTGCAGACTGCACTGCAGAGAGCCAGAGAGTGAGTGTACCAACCTCTCCGTAGAGCACGTTGGGCTCCGGGTGCGCCTTGACGAAGTAGTCGGTGCCCCACCTGACGGCCTCCACGGCGTGCCCGAGCTCGCCGGCCGCCGCCATCTGGTCGCCGTACTCGAGGACGCTCCACGCCATCATGGTCACCGTGAACGCCATCGGTAGCCCGAACTTGACGTTGTCGCCGGCGTCGTAGTAGCCGCCCACGAGATCCACCTGAGAGCCAAAAAAAAAAACCAAAGAAACGAAGTTCAAAATCAAATGCAGTGACATTTGTGCGAGCTAATCAAGAAGAGAACATTTGTTGCAACTGCATACACCGTTGGCCTTCCCGTCTTGCAGGCCGGAGTTGGCTCGCCAGGCGATCCTCTGGCCACCGGGGAGCGCGCCGGACCGCTGCGCCTCGAAGAAGAGGATGCTCTTGCTCAGCGCCTTGCCGTAGTCGTGGCCGCCGCCGCCACAGGCCACCGGCACCATGGCGGCGAGCACCACCAAGGCAAGTCCGGAAAGAGCCATGCCCACACCACGCGCTCCTCCTCCGGCCATGGCCGATCGAGGGCCAAGAAGCAGCTACAGCACAGGAGGAAGGAATGGCACAGTGTGACCAAGAAAGGAAGGC
The DNA here is from genome assembly GCA_036346145.1 of Olyra latifolia. NCBI lineage: Eukaryota > Viridiplantae > Streptophyta > Magnoliopsida > Poales > Poaceae > Olyra > Olyra latifolia. The sequence continues at coordinate 16,401,454 of CM070530.1, forward strand.
GAGTGATCCGTGCTGCTGTTGGATGGAAGCCGTGGAGCTCAAGAGCCTGTATTTATAGCGCGGGGGAAGGGGAAGAGGCCAAGAGCTGAGAGAGGAGACGAGGCTGAAAGGTGGCGTGGCTGACTGTTTATTTCTTCTCTTCCTTCTTTCAGGAAGCTGGCCACTAATGCTTGTTTGCTTGCATCTTGCTAATACTATCCTCTCCAAAGAATTTGCAAGAATACTGCTAGTCTACTACTACTTCTATTATCAATGTTACGACTATGGACGAATTTTGGGTACTGACATAGAGAGTAGGCTGTGATAAAATGTATGGACAAAACGGTAACAGGTCCTATTGGACCCCGTTAGAAAATCAAATCGGCTCCAGAATTCTTATTTGAATTAATTTTATGCAAATTTTGTAAAAAAAAAAAGATACAATCTGATATTTTTTGACCGGTTATTGATGATAAATTTTTTAATACAATTTCCCTTTTGAAATTATTGCCGATAAAAAACAACTTTATCAATGACCCTTAGGTTCTTTTTTTTTCAAAACCGGTTATTAGATCCTTGGTCATAACTCATAACTCTTCTACATACTTTGTTACCCCCTACTAGTTTTGTTGGATAAAAAATGTACAGTACATGACGGCCCAAATAGTACTGATGCAGCCTCATGAGTCACTCAGGCTATCTCCAATTGCTGGAGAGCTAGTGGAGGTGATAGTGGTGCCACGTAGGTACCATGTCAGCTAGCACCTTTACTAGCTCCCACCCTTTTTAATGGTAGAGGTGGGAGAGAGGTACTAGTGTCGGATCTACACCTCACTAGCACCTCCACTGGCTCTTACCCCTCTAATGGTGAGATGGTATAGAGGCGGTACCAGTGGGTCTCAAATATTTATATGTGTTTATTATTCTTAGTTAAATCTATTTTTTATTTGTTATATAATGTGAAATATAACTAAATATATAAATACAAATTAAATATTATTGGTAATAATAATAATAATAATAACAATAATCGTCGCTACTTCGCTCCCGCGCTCGACTTGCGCCTCTCTCTCCTCCAAGCTGGCTTCTCTCTCCTCTCGCGTCAGCCTCGCGCCTGGCGTTGGAGACAGCTCATGCCGGCCCACAATGCAGCAGTGGAGCTGCCTAGAGCAATTGCAGGCACAACACAAGGACAGGTGGCCGGCCGAGAGGGAGAGGGTAGAGCTAAACGGCCAAATAAATAACAGCTAGATTTATTTCGAGGTCTAACACCGAAAGAGGTCAGATGAAGCGCTTTAAAATTGTCTCATCTCTTTTAAGGAACACAACAGTTATATAGCAGGGTTACGGAAAAAATGTAATATATCAGGGTGATAGTATAATGCATTCTCCATTTTCGTTCATTTAGAGGTCGTCACTCACAAAAATATACTATAATCATTATAGTATAAATACATATGGTAGTATAAAAAAAAAAAATCTAAAATCAATCTGAGCCATTTGTTTGAGAGAAGGACGGCTCGTATTTATTTAGTGCACAGTAAAATTTATGTTAAACAAAAAAAAATCCTACAAGGGTATTCGGGTGTGGTCATCGTCTCTGGAGTAGAACGTGATGTGTGTACTCGATGCATAACGGTCTCCATTAAGATAGGCCAATGGAAACGGTAGGAACAAAACGGTAAAAAAAAAAACTAAAAATGATAAATTTTGCAGCTTCATCTCCGGCAGGGAGTAAGGGTTGTAACCTGCTACTACTTTGGGATTTCGGTTGTTCAGATGCGGTGAAGTCAAAGCTGTTGTGATGAATCTGAATCAAAGAACCAGAGTATGAGAATCCTGCCCCGACGTCAGGTTCATGTGCCTTGTTCGTTAGCCTACTCCCATCGGGAAAGCTCTCTCCTTGCAGTTGCAGAGGGGGAATCAGAGACCGTTTTCTGAACTGTGCAGTGGAGGGAAGAAACTGGAGGCCCTTGGTCCATCCGATCATTACCCTGTCGTCATTCCTCTGCAGTCTCCAGCTAGCACCCAATGCTGAACTTGCTGGTTCTGTCCAACCTTTTACATTGCAGCGCAGTGTTGAAAATTGAGAAATTTTCGTGAAAAGAAGTTACGGAACTACTGATGGTTTGCAGCTCTCTGAAGTCTGAACTCTTCAAGTAATTGTACTCCACTAGTGTTCGTTGTTCATTGAAATGGTGAAACAGTTTCATCTCCTTTAACACATAAAACAGGTAACCCGTTGGAATCAACGAATCTTTCCTTCTTTTGGGGTTTCGCAAAGTGCTCCTGCTGTTCAAGTTAGTTCAGCAACCAAAACTGTGACTTACGTTGAAGTAGCATGGCTTTGCTTCTTCTACAGGGCTTTTTTCTGAAACTTGCATAGGTCTTGTGTGCTAAGCTTTGACTGCTGACAGTAGTAGTACACAGTCCAAGAAAAAAGGGAGCACACAAGATTTGGCACAAATGCAACAGAAGAATCCCATTTCCAGCTCCTGCCTGGTCTACAGCTCAGTCAGCACACTTACCCTGACAATCAGACTAAAACCAAACAAACAAATTAATCTATGCCAAATCCTCATGTCATGAGTTGACCACACTGCACTTCACTCTGAATTCTATACGGTTACCAACATGCACAATCAATCGTGCATTTGTGTGCTTCTGCTCTGCCTGAATCACGCTGTTAACCTGCATCCAGTCCTGCGCTCGAGGTAGCAGAAGCCGATTGATCATGCCAGGTTTTCCGACGACGAGAGCGAGCGGGCGTGCTCGATCCGCGGCCGCATTTACATGCATCCTACCGCCCGGCTGACAGGGCCCCGGTAGCTCGCGCGAGAGGCAGTACGCCAGGTGAAAGAAAAAGCCTCGCAGAGTTTTGACTCCATCGACGAACCAAATCCACCTCTTGCGTTGCGCGCTCTCGCCTGCGTAACGAACACTCTGCTTTGGCTTGTGCATGTGACACGGGCTGCTGAAAATTGCAGCGCTAAGTGCAAATTCAGGCAACACCAACACATTACGCAAGAAACGTTCTAAGTTCAGTAGTGAACCATAAGTCCATAACTGTAAGCTCAGTATAAACATCAACACAAGCCTTCTTTCTCTTCGTGTTCATACTTTCTATACTTTCTAATCATCTCGTATGCTAATCCGTAGATGCAAATCAGGTATGCTTCTTGTGAGACGCAACAATGGCTGCCTACTACTGTTGGGCGTTGAGAAAGCTGCAGAGACATGTCATCCCGGATATCGACTGTGAACTGCATGCGTCCGACGTCTGATTTTTTTTTTCGAGTTCCGGGTGCAGCGCCCGGAAGCAAGCAGGCTTGATTTCCGGTGCAACCTTAAACTGTCTCGTTGGATTATCTGCAGGTTCTGCTGCACTGTGAACTCTGAAGTACAAGGTGGTGCTACAGTACAGCACACTGCGAGTATATTACTCCATGTCAGTGCACTTCATTTCTGCGTCCGACAAGGCAGTAGTAAAACAGTTTCTGGTCAGTTGCGTTTGGCGCCTTGCAGCAGCAGACGACTGGAGGTCAGTGCAGAAGAGTATAGTACGTGCTACGCACTCGATGCCTGAGAGAGCTTAGCTTCCCTGTCAGTGCGCGTACACTTGGAAGTTGGAGCTCCCGTGGCTCACAGGCATGTTTCGGTGAAGCTGCATACCACGAAGTAATAACCTCTGACACATATGGTAGCACAGGGATACTTGCATACATTACTACCAGGACCAGACCATGTCCATGACTCTATGCTCAATGGTACTCTCGAGTCTCTGCTGTCTCAAAGCATGTACAACACAGAGCATGTATAACAGTGCAGATGGTTACGGTCTATAATATAGGCCACGTCAATCTCTATAGACAGCAGTAAAGACAATCAGTTATCCTACGTCGCTAAAGATAACTTTTTTATAGACTAGCCAAGGGTCCGTATTTTGCTACAAACAAATACACATGCTACTTTTCACTGCATCATATTCGTCATGTTTGACTCACACCCTTACCTCACTTCCACAATTGATCGTGTTGTACTTGCGCACCTTGTTATGCTTCTACGCTCCACTTCGTCTTACTTTCACACTCTCAGCTTCACTGCTACAGCTTAACTTGTGCCTCCACACTAGCTTTGCTACAACTTAACTTGTGCCTCTACACCGGCTTTCACACTCTCTGATTTGGTGTACATGTATGTTGAGTCGACCTAAAGCCTCATAAAATGCATCGCACTAAAATAAGAAAAGGGTTTAAACCTTGTGTGCCACTGCTAAAATACCCAAATACCTCTTTGCCATCACCGAAGCATGGCGTCCCTACGTGCCATTGCATTTGCAACTTATTATCTTCTATCCTACTATTGACTTTTCTTAATGTTACGGAGCTTCAAGACAAGTTTGCCCTGCTTTTGCAATCCCTTGTATGCCACCGCGTGCTTCCTCATTTCTTTTCTTCCATCGACATGTGGGACCCATCAATTAGCCTCCCTCTATTTTCTTCTTCCTAGCCTCATCCCAATCCTTAATTCACCGCTTGGCTCCCACACCGTCCTGGTGTCTCCCCTACACTCAGCACATCCCCCTTCTCTTGGCGATGCCTCTTGCTCCCTGTTGTCGCCACTGTCCCTCCCCCCCAACCCTCCTTCCCTTGTCTCTTTTGTTCCTCTACAGATGTAGCGGTGGCTTGACGACGAGCCCATTGGCGAGGAGGCGATAGTGAGGACGGTGCATGGGGCGATGCATAGATCAGTAGCGAGCAGTAGTGGTGCCTATGATAGGGACGACAAGGTCAGGCGGCAATGTCAGCTACCTCCTCCCTCTGTCTCCCTCCTCCTCTAGTCTGACCCCTAGCACCCACGCCCATCCACTTCAGAGCCACTACACTACCCGACTTCACCAACAGTTAGCTCCCCTCTTCTTCTCTTCCCCTACTTCTCTCTCTCTCTCTCTCTCTCTTCCTCCCACTCACAGTGGGTCCCCACCCATCAGTCGACTCCCTCTCCATTGCTTTTCCTCTCACGGCCATGTCAGCCACATGAGGAGATGGAGGCAGTTTGGACATCATGTGGAGCTTTCTAACGGCATTAGCTGATGGGGCTAACGGTGATGGCATAGAAGGGCACAACTACGTAAGGTGATGGCATGTAAGGGTGCCATGCTTCAATGATGGCGGTGACAGGTTTGGCCACTTCAACAGTAGCATACAAATTTTTGTCCCAATAAGAAAGCAAGATAATAAGTTGATTTGGAATATCTTGAATAGATCATAAGCTTTCTAAAATACAATACACTAAAATAAGAAACGTGCAAAAAATATAGAAAGTATCATTTACTATGTTTGGACCGTTGGATGGATGGACTTATGATCAAGATGGATAGTATACTATGGACCACCACTCACCAATAGCTATTTTAATAGTAGAAATAAAATTCATGTTTCTTGTGATATAAGTTGATGGCTGCATGACAAACCATCCAAAGTTATATGCTTGTTATTTCCCCTCTATATTCTTGTGTAGGATGCAATCTAGACAGTTGATGTCACTCTGTTGTACATGCTCAGTGCAGCCTGTTTGACATGCATGATTTTTAAAAAAAATTCATGCAGAAATTCAATAAACATTTCCCAATAAAATAGACACATGAGCAGTAACGAAGGGCATACCTGTGTAACTGTGGTCGTCGGCGCCCCAGACGATCTCGCCGTAATCCGCAGCCGCCGGCAGCCAGCCGCGAGCTCTGTCCGGCGCCGCATGCACGGAGCACTGCGGCCGTTCCGATTAGTTTTTTAATCCGCATCACGCAACCAGATCATATGACCTAAGTGTATATTTAATGATGGTTTTTTTTGTTCTATAGAAATAGGGACATGAATAATAAAAATAAGGTTGAGAATAAAATATAAAAAAAGATATATTGGAATTGAAAATACAATGTTGCGTTGCACATGGCCTAAATATATGCATTAACAAAATTAGCGGTAAATCAGGCCCTCTTGATCGATCATTTTGACCAGTGATTGACTCTGGGCATTGTGCTGGCCCATGATTCCTGCGGCGATGCCACACGTACGCGGACATGGCAGCCCCAGTCATGAGCTGAATTCACGCGTCCTTCAGCGCTCGTGCGTATGCTACCATGTATCATGCATCTCTTCGCCACAAACGGGAACAGGCCAAGATCTTGTACATTACTGCTGTCTGTTCCACACATCACAGGTGCCAAAGGCTAGCTACCCCCATCCCCCTCTTCTTTTTTGCAATCAGAGAGAGAATTAATTTTGTTAATTTACTGAAACTAAACTTTGACCACTTTGAACAGATGTTTTAAAAACTTGAAACTAATAATCAAAGACAGAATTAGAAATATTTTGTGATTCCTGCACTAGTCTCTGCATCGATAGGTTAGTGCACACCATTACATAGCCGGATCAAACAAGTATAAAACGATAAGGTAAACGGGATAAAAGCGAAAGTAACGTCTTATAGCGAATAGTTTTACAACACATAGCCGTCACGGCCAAAAGTCATTACAGTCCCTTAGGAGAAATCCAGATTACAAGCGGAAGTCTTCAAAAGTTTAATCCAGCGACTATCCATCACTGCAAGAGATTAGGAGAAACGTCATAAGCTTTGTCTTTAAATCCATACTCCTCATCTTCGAAGCAAGTATACAGGTCTTCTAGGAAATCTCCATCTAAAGAGTGAGTAAGTGCGAGGGTAAGTGCGCAATTAAACCGCACTTACGAGTTAACACTCTCCTAATACATTTAATGATAAAGGCTAAGGGAAGGCCAAGTTTTGTTTATTTGCATAATGCCATTTGAAAATAATTATAGTAATAAACCTATGACTTAGCCACTTTTATTAGGAAAGAGAGTGTTATAGAAGTGTTGAATTTCCAAACTACCAATTTTGTCTAATCCCGGTACCATCCCATGGTACGACTAGACCAACTCAACTCTGCTGGAACCTCCATTCCTATTCTTTCTCCAAACACCCGCCATCTTATTTCGGGATTCAACAATCCCGTTGTGGATCATCGTTCCTGGATTGCCGATCCAGCAAACGCATGACCTAGACCACCCTCGGGTGGTGGCGCCCTGTCATGCTTACCTGTCGTGCTTACCTCGAGTTGGAGCTTCAGCCAGAGCCTCTGCAGAGCGCTTTGCTAGGCCTCCACACCCACACTACCGCGTGATAGCCACATGTTGTGTCGGACGCATCAAACACTAACTCATAAATAAGGGGCCTCTTCCGGTCCTGCTCCGTAGTTATCTCTTCACACACCCGTCATCTTATTCCAGGACTTGGTAATCCCGTTGTGAATCATACCTCCTGGATTTTCGGTCCAGCAAACGTATGACCTAGACCACCCTCGGTGGTGGTGCCCAGCCGCGCTTACCTCGGATTGGAGTTTCAGCCAGGGCCTCCACAGAGCGCTCTCCTGGACCTCTACACCGGCACTACCGCATGATGGCCACACGTTATGTCGGACGGATCCAACACTCAAGCATAATCAAGCGATCCTTCCGATTCCACTGCACATGCCCCGAGAGCCGAAGGTCCAACCTTCGCTCACTGCCTCAACTCAATAGGCCCATGAGCTTCCCATCTAGATCCACTCTAGATCTTAAACCAACCTCGGGTCTCAACCCGCAACTCAGCCACTGGCTCACATCTTGAGACCAACTAGCACAGCCTATACTCATACCAAACCATACCATATCCAGTCTATAGTATAAGTAATGGTATTTATAGTGGTAAGCTAATGATCACCACTATGGGGTGTTATACCCCCGGAAACAAGTATTTAGACCTAAGCATGTCTAAGCAAGTTTTACCCAAAGACTAAGAGTCCAAATGTTTTAATTGTTTTAGCTGGTTTACAAGGGATAAGACTATCAAAGCAGTCTTGACATGATATTCTAGACAATCATGGCATGGGGGTCAATTGTGTCAAGATTCATGTCATGTGTACAACATGATTAACAAGCTAGGTGATAAGTTTATATTGCATGCAATTTCTTAGTTGAATCAAAATAACTTTAATAAAATCTGGGTAAGACATGAACTAAGAATATTAATTCGTCTTGTCCTGAGGCTTGGGGGTCTTCCTTAGTGTCCTGAAACCTTCCTTCTGGGTCCTCGACGTCCACTCGAGTATGAAAGACCAAGCATAAATATGCATTTCAAATAATGATACATGTATGCACGAGAAATAATTCTAATGTCTAAATTAGGATTCTACGAGTCATCAAATAAACAAGAATGATTATGCCCCAGATACCCTTAGATAATATTCCCTTTCTAGAAAATAAATTTTAGAAATCTAATTATAGAATTAAAATATTAACATATAGGCAAATGAGGGTTATTAATTCATTTGTTAAAATTTATCAAGGTTAATATGGATTAAATAATTTTAATAACTTATTTCTGAGCTAAAATGGTTTCTGTAAAAATTTGAGAATTTTTTAAGTTCAATTAGTATTTTAAATAAACCTATTTGATTAACAGCAATATTAATCCTTAGGGAAAAGGCTTTAATTACTACTAATAAATATACAGTGGACAGGAAACATGATAAAATGATTCAAATAATTTTCTTAAATTCTAAACTATGTTTGTGGTTCTCTGAAATTTTATCATGATTTTAGGAATTTATGAATTGATTTATTTAAATGGAAAGGTTAATTGCATATATCCTTTAATAGGGTGGATTAAGGTTTCTGGAATATTACAAGGAGCATTAATAAGTTACTGTTTGAAATTATAATTTTATTAGATCTAACCTGTTTCTAGTATTTACCATATTTTTTTCAGAAATTTTAGAGTTGTTTAACTATTTTAGAAAAACCATTAACATATACTAGAATTAATTAAATAGATAAAGATTTGAAAATCCTAGAAACATAATGGGCCAAGCCCAACACTGTGCAGACTGAAACAGCGTGGAGTGGCCCATGACGCCCCACCTAGCCTTAGGGCTGAGGCGCTTTCGAAAAAACGCAAACCTTCGGGGAAAACATATTTTCTTGGAGTACGCTTAATGCTGACTAGTGGGGTCGTAGCCCCACCTGTCAGCGACAAAGAGCGCTTAAGCGTGTGAGATTTAAACGCTAATAATCAATAGAGTAGGTCCTACCTGTCAGCGTCATGTCGCGCGGCCAACGTCGAGGGTGACGTCAGTTGGGCGGTGAGCTGCGAGGTTTCTCGGGCGATCTCTGACAAAACTTCGGCAATCGATCGGTGGCGCTACGATTCACTATCCTAGTGGTTCATGATCGGGATGGGTTTGTCTCCGGGAGACCTAGGAATTCCTGGCCATACTTTATCGATGGCGAGCCAGAACGGCGGCACCATGGGCGCGCGCGGAGAAATGCCTCGGGAGCATGCTTCTCAGGCGAGGGAAAGGGTCGGCGGCTAGTTCTCCGGCATGAGGAGCATTTGAGGACTACCAAGGAGCTACCTGAGGTGACAGTGCGCTCAGGAAAGCACGAGAACGAGCTGGCACCATGTTGGTCAGCGGCTGCCGAAATAGAGGTGTCGTCAGCGGGGAGCTCCGGTGGTTTCTGGTCAAAATTGAACACGAGAAAGTGAGGGGCGACTCCTAGAGATGCTAGGAACGCAAGGAATTGGCTGACGATGTACCGAGTCGGCGGCGAGAGAAAAGGGGGTGAAATCGGGCTCGTCGGCCGCAATGGCTAAGGCGGTCGAATTGCGCTGAGCGAGGGGGCTAAATAGGCGACGGGGACGGCAGGGAGAGTAAGAGAGAGATCCCGCGGCAAAGGGAGTCAAGCGCGTGGCTCGGGGCGGCGTGGCAATCATGTTGAGTGCGGCGAGGGTAGCGGCCGTGGCAGAGAGAGGCTTGAGGCGCGAAAGCGCGCAAAGAAGAGAGAGGAGGTGACGTGTGGCATAGACAGAGAGGCAACAACGCTGATTGCAGCAGTGAGGGCGGTGGCGTCTTGGTCGCGAGGAGGCGGCAAGTGGCGGCGGGCAAGGTGTCCTGCTGCGTGGATGGGATCTTGCGGCTGCTTGCAGCGTAGAGAGAGAGAGAGCGAGCGAGAGAGAGAGAAAGGGCCAACTAGGCCTTCGGCCCAGTGGGCTATGCTAGGCTTAGACAAACCCAGATAAGATTTAGAATTTTTTTGATATATTGACCAATTTTAATTTGAATTTTTGACATAAATATAGCTAGAAGGAGCATAATTTATATAAATATAATTTTAATAAAATTTTGGGGAAATTCAAAATGAAGATGTTAAATTTCAATTCTGAATTAGTTACAAGTTGAATTTGCAATAAGAAAGTTAAATTTGATAGATATAGGTTAAATTGCATTACCAATTTGAATTTTGAATTTAAGAAAAATAGAAATTTTCAGTTTGTGAATAGTAAATGCAGAAAATTCAATTCAAATTTTGGATTTTGCAAAAGTTTTAAAAAGGCCCCAAATATGGGCTATTACATATTTATCTTTTGATTTTAAGATTTTCGAGAAACAACATAAAAAGTAAAGCCTTTAAAAGATAACCAAATAATAAAAGCAAACAAGATGCACAGGCTATATCATTAATTTTAGCTTTGATTAGTTAAGTTGTCAGCGAACTTAAGTTGCAGCTGTTGCCTGGGAGTTGGGAATTGGGATAAGTCATAAGTGCTAGCCTGGCAGCCTACTTGGGAGATGATATGAGCTATGGCGTGTGCATTAGGCCATCAATTGCTTCCAAGTTCTTCGAACAATCTTTACCCAAAAAAAAAAAATTTGTTCGTACAATGGGGAACATGTATACGCTAGATTTAGCATTGTTCCGAACACGTAACCATGAATTACTGGGTTTGAGAAACCTACTCCCCGCTTTCACGTCGTAATGCCATGTCAAAACTTTTATGAATTTCACACTGATGTGTATGTTCCAGTATCCGTCCTTCCCGTTCTCTAAACAGAATTCCAGATTTCCAATACTTGTTGCACAGTAGAGTTTGGTTGCTTGTCAACGTGCCGCAACTTAGTTAGCCACACCTTATTCTCTTAGTATATTGTTTGGTTTAATGCCACGTCCTAAACATGTCATAAAATCTTAGTATCATGTTCTACTTGTCATAGACAATTTTTTACTATATTTTGACACACTTGTGGCCAACAATTTTGGAGCCATCCTTTGACATAAAAGCTTTGGTAATCTATGGCTAGCAACCAAACATGCCCACATCACAATATCACATACATACATGGATACATTTATTTCTAATTATGCCATACTTATGATCTCTTTGAACCGATTTGATTTGCTTATTTGATGATAAGCTAAATTTTGTGAACTTTTCAAAGCCACTTGGAGAGTTCATCCCACTGATTAATTTGGTCAAATATGTAGAAATCTTTTTCATTATCACAGTGGATCTTCAAAAAAAGGACTTTTATGAAGTATATACTTCGACTTTCATACGCTAGAACTTGAGCTCGGAAGCTTAGAAGCAAGGATTGGGTTTGGTGTTTGACTTGTTTCTAGAGGTTTGACCAATAGTTTTGAGATTTTTGTTCTCTTTAAGCTTATCTTCTTATTTTATCTATTTATTTTTGAATCGAAAAATCAAACATTTGACTTTTGCAGTCTGGTTTTTTAATCTTGAAACCACATCTCGGAGCTCTTATAAACTAAGTCAAACGAAATTCACCGAACTTTTCAAACTATCTCGGAAAGCTCTGGAAATTCAAGTTATAAGCAAATAAGAAGATAAACAACTTATAAGCAAATAAGATAGACCGAAAAGGACTCAAAACCAAATCATTTGACTTCCCGACACGAAGATTAAGATAGGACATAGCAGATAAGAAAAGCTAAGGAGAACATGTTTAGCCTGGCCTCAAGGAAACATGAACTGTAGGTCTGGATTGTTACACTAGAATTTTACAAGAATTTCAAAAAAAAAAAAAGAAGTTCAACTCCTGTAGGGAGGGGAAAATCAACGTGTTCTAAACAAGGCCGAAGCCTAGTTGCGAAACTCTTGGCTCTACTGCAAAGGAGTCAATAGCCCACCTGCTTGTTCATTCAGCAACTTGCAAGCAAACTGATGGTTTATCTTCTTGCTTCTAACATAATACAATGCTTATAGTTATACGTGCAAAAAAATATGCTAGCATATCTGTCCAACCAGGAAGCTATTCCTGCATGAAACCTTAATTCATCTGTACAAGAGGACACAGAAGATATGAAAAGGTGAAAGCCCACATGAACATCACTTATTTGGAAATTTCAAAGGGTTCTTGTTCCTGAGGTTTGACACAATCTGTAAACTTTTCGTCCTTGTAGCCGGCTACTTTATCCAGTGAAGGCTAACCTCAATTGCTTATTCAAAAGAATTAGGATTAACCACTACAAAACTCTTTGGTGGCATGTGCCAGTTGCTGCACCAGTGGGCGAATACACGGTTAGATTTGTCATGATATTGCTGCAAACTTACACTGCATGAGATGACACCTCGCCAGGCCTAAATCTGAATGGGACTACTTAAAATCTGTCCTCTATGACTTCTCTTCATCTGATTGAGAAGGGCCGTTGATGGCATCAGCAAAGTACTCAACTGGACGAAGTTTAACACACCACAAATTAACAAGTCAGGCATGATGTTTAATTGTACATCACTGACATAAATCACAAAGACAACTAAAATTACCGATGTCATCCTGATCTGGGGAATCAAGTAAGATGTCCGAGTCTGAAGGCAGGAAGGGGGTACCAGTGTAGTTCTCAAGAGCCGCCAAGTCTAAACACGAATACCAACGGTGATTGGAATGATCAGCAAAATAAACCTTCCCATTCAAATGCTAAATGGGTTGTACTGTTTCCCAAAGAACTTAAATTGTTTTCCCAAATGTACAGAGGAAGAATATTAGTTATTGACCACCAAAGAAGTCTGTATTTCAGTTTCTACCAATAACATATATAGCACTCCTCAAAAATAACATATATAGTGGACGTAGCTGCAAAAACAGTAATGTGGATATTTGGAAACAGAAGACAGTTGCACTTGTACCAAACAGCCAATTGTTGTTACTGTACCCATTTCCTGAATGCACAAATAAGCTACTGTATGTTCTAAAAAAACCTACTGCACTAAATTACTGCAATCATAAGCACAGAATTTATCAATAAAATTAGATTTTATCTATATGTTTTGTTTTCTGAACCTAGGTAGATAAATATTGCTAAGTTCATACGTCAATGATAGAAGAACTGTTTTCCAAAAGAAATTTTACTTACGGTCAAATTACCCAGGCCAGAAAATTACCTCCCAAACTTGTCAGATCAGCTGTAAAATCAGAAATGCTGAAATTCCAAAGCTGTCCCAAGGATCTGATGGAGTCCCTTGACGAACCATCTTGTCCTAAATGCAGAGGTTCTGCGTTCCCAACATCAGATCCAAATGTTGAATCTAGAGCTGATGTATCCATGGCCATCCCTGGTATCTCAGATGGAGTGAAAGGAGCATGGTTGCTTGATGCTGCTGATGACGGGCTCACAGCCATCTCAGATGACATAGCACTGCAGGTAACACCAGCATGTGCAACTTCAGGTGCTCCATTGTCAACAGCCATGCTTCAGCAACATAAAAGTAAATCATATGAATAATCAATGTGAATAGCACAAGAAGCAATTATCAACACGACTTTCTTGGAAACAAAAGGCTACAAAGTCACAGCTCGCAATCCAACATCTGAAGCAACAGCTTAATAAACATTGGTGCAGGAAATAAAATGAACATGCTTCAGCAACATCAAATAGCATTAAATGAATTAGAAATGTGGATAGAAGAAGAGCTAACAAGTTTTTTGGCAATAGCAAACAAACTGCCAAGAAACTTTAGTTGCAAAAAGAAATAAATCAGATAAAAAGAAAAAATGTAGTTAAGAAATTAATGGATAACAAACAGTGTTGTTACAAAGTACCAACAAGGTAGTAAGCAATTAAGCATGTCTTCCTTAGCCGTTTGGTTAGTGCAGTATTAATCAGTTATAACCTTAACAAATTTGAATGTAAGTCAATTATATGTCCTTTATTTCAGTATGTGTAAATGCAGGATGTGCTTCAAGTACTATATAGACAGAAGCACCACTTGGAACACAAAATTTTCCAATCTTTCAAGATGCATAGCATGATTTCATCGAATAATAATATACGCAAGAGTATGATTAAACATATACTGCCCACGATGCAAATGTCTATCATGAAAGGAGCAAGAACCTGAGATAAAAGTAATGCTTACTCATTTCCGGAGTTCATACGAATTGGATGATAGCCGCCTGCTGCAGGGATTCCGTTCACTACATGACCGCTGGATAGACCACAGGCCATCGAATCAATGTGAGGCTGGCCAGGAGCAGGCAGTATAGGCTGCTGAAGTACTGGATACCCCATTGGTAAATTATTAACTGCACTGGAACCAGGTTTGCATTGAATAAGAAAGATAACAATACTTCTCTAAATGCGTGAATTAGTAAATGGTTCAAGCTAACCTGAACACTGCTAAATCGTGTCCTAAAGAGTCACTATGAAACAATGTATTGGCGAAGAAAAACTATATCATGATAATATGTTACCAAATGAAACAAAACTTCCACAAATTTCACAAGCAAATCTGTTAAGCAGGCAAATCATATTTCAAAGTGTAGTATCATAATGCAACAGAAAATTCAATCTGAAAGTGACTAAACAAAGTAAGATGCATAACCATTTACTGCAGAGTAAGTAGTTATATATTCGTCTGGAAGCCATATGTCTATATGCATTGCCAGACAACAGTAGCATGACAATTGCCCACATTGAGCCAGTTGCCCCAGCAAGTGAAAATTATGTGAACAGAAAATGTGAAAGGCAGCATCAGATAAAAACTAACTTTTGCTGGTTATAGACATAGCACTTGAGAACTTTGAAAGAATTTCTGAAACAGTGTGTCCTAGATATCTGTCCTTGCAAAATTATAGGAACTTGTTCAATATCTAAGTGAAATATCTTCAAAACAAAAGGTATTGCCATATCGAGCCAACATTTCTGCAGCAAATAAGGATAATATGGACTAGGGAAACCAGTTAGGAACGTTAAAAAATCGTTACTGAAGAATCACAGGAAAGAGAAGGAAATTGCCTGACAAAAAATATGCACAATTCCTGTTGTAGCCAAATTGTAGTAAAAAAATAACAGCTAAATAGAAAAACTGAACGGGATATTAGAAATTTACTTATTATCAGCTTTTCAGGGCAAAACTTATAAACATGGCCGCTACCTGGCATAGGATGAATTCCATTTTGCATTGGAGCCAATGGAACATTTGGAGGTGCAGGATATTTCATCAAATTGTACTGGTGTTGCAACAAATGGTTGAACAAGATAATCTGTCTTTTCAATTTCAACCTTATATAGTAGGCCCGAAAGAACTCAGAGTTCTCTTCTTCGAGTTTCTGCCATACTGAACATACCAAAAAAATATCAAACAAAATTAGCAGCAGGACTTCAATACTTCAGAACTCTAATCGATACATCTAGGTACTTGATATTAATAACAGAAGTTGAGCTCAGAGTACATTTCAAAAGTTCCATTTGTTACTCCTATTCCTATTGGTATCAGTGATCAGTAGGGTAAAGTATGTACAACGCTACACTCATCAGATACTGAATTTGACATAATTCAAATTTGTATCGAGAGAAACTGCACTATATTGAGCTAATTTGGTCATCAATCTGATAGGCAGGAAGCATCTATAGCTTTGAAAAATATGCAAGTTTCATACTGGAAGTAATAGTACCATATCTTACTGGTTGTACTTTTAAGTATGTCAAAGAAAAAAATACTGAAATAAACTAGTAAAAACAAAAAAGAAAGTATAAATATGAATATCATGAATGATAGAATTTGCATCATCACCTAAAGTAGTGAAGCCAGGTTCTATTCTTGCACGAGTAGAAAGTGTCCTAACAACCTCTCCTTTGTTCATGTATAGTTGTAGACAGCGCTCTATCAAATTCTGAACCTGCAACAGAATGCCAAGTTTAATTAGTTAGTTGGTGACAGTTCAACACTTGCACTGTAGAGGACTGTCATATGGTCAAAAAATGAGCCTGCAAAGAGCCAAAAGACTACAGAATAGCTAAGCATCTTACAAGTTCAATGTCTTCACGAGAGACCTTTCTATTATCATTACTGGCGACTGACAATGAACCAGAGTCTCCTGTAGGAGCATCAGTGGCCATGGGATTTGGTTGGTTACTTTGCACTTCATTAGTACCTTGAGCTGACGACTGCAACTCTGTCGTGCTCTGAATATCCTGTTGGAAATGGCCGCAAGTAACATAAGTAAATCACCTGCTTAAGGACAAAAAGGGGGAAATGCTAATAGTGAAAATAATAACAATAAATTAGAGTATTATTAGCGAAAAATTACAGAGGCCCTGGCATTAATATATGAATCATCTTGAAAGAACTGGCAACAATACCATGATTGGTATCACTACCACTATTGCCAAATAATATAGATCCATAAGGTCAAAGAAAGTTCCTCAGCAAGATCTAATTTCATATCTAAATGCAAATATTATGTGTTTACTCCTACATTTGTCCAGTTACTACAGAAATATTATGTTGCCAAGTAATAATAAAAAATTTTGTTTTAGTATGCAATGCACATTGAATAATCATGTCAATTTGTCTGCTGAATAAAAATCCGTGCACTTTGCCACTTTCAGCATTTAGTTAGATCAACTATAAATAAGGATAGAAGCAGGCAAACTCACCTGGGAATCCTTCATTGCAGCTTATAAAAAAGAGCTAGTCCAGGGTCAATCATCCTGATAGGAAAAAGATATCAATGGTTATGCTGGAATGCATGTGAAATGGTGTCATATTTCAGCAGGGCCAAAAGCCAAAAACAAACATATAGCCACCGCACTTGCTCTAAGGTACTGTTGCTGCAACTTTAACTACGAAAATTGCCATATCAGCTATCCTAGTTTTCATTTTAGCACTAGGAAGCCAATAGACTTCACAGTTATTTAAATAATGAGAAAATACAGTGCGGTAGCATAACGGTGAGAATTTACTGTCTAAGATATCCTTTAAGGCACGAGAAAACAAGAAGGATTGGTGTTCTAGTGGGAATATGGCCCTCCAAAGTTCATAAGATGAAACTGATGTTGACAATTCATCAAATTGGTAAATCAGTCAACCTGCTAGATTTGACTTGGTAACAGCAGCAATATATTATCATATTCATAGCATCATAGAGAGTGAAAACTAAACATATATCAATATCACATTACCGCTATGTACATGTCCAGATGCATAAACAAACTAATCCTTTTCCAGGTTTCATAAAGAGTACTTATCTACATATCTACTAGACGTGGAATATATGAAATGAATATCGTTCCAAAAAATTTCCTAGATAGAAATGTCCAATATAGGCGTTACTTATTACTCCCTCCGTTTCACAATATTTTTCCGTGACATACCATACACGCAGAACAAAAAAAAAAACACTTAACCTAAGAAATGACCACATATATCTCTTTAAAATGGAAGACCACAACCAGTTAACTCTTTTAAAGCACTCAGGTAAAGTAGTGTGAGAAAAGTGAAATAATAATACTCTAGATTTCCTCTATAAACAAATATATTGGAACAGATACTTCCGATGCCATGCAAAAATATAGCAAAAGACAGGAAGTAGCACAAAACGAGCATGGCTGGAAAGCTGCAGTGTCTTAGAAAATTGACAAGAATCATTTAGTCGCTGAAAGACAACACTGAAATTGACGCCTTAACTCCGACGTACCACAGATGAAAGTGAAATTTAATTCTCAGAAAATGCATTGGCCATGCAACATATTATTGTAGGAATATCTCAGGATCTAGAAAGTGAAAGACACAAGATTTGAAAACTAAGACCTAAAATATTTAGAAAAAAGAATATCTCAGCATGTCTAATACTAAATTACTGACAACAATAACTTACTATTACTTGAAAAGTTAACCTATGTCTAAAAAAATTAACGCTGGTTACTAGTTGCGCATCTTATTCTTAAAAAAAAAAATTACTCCATAATAGTACTTGTACTGGCAAGGACTTGGAAAGATAGGAAACAAACAATAAATTTTATATTAAGAAATAAAGGGCCTGTAGTCACGTAGCCAGTAAACAGGTCAATTACTTTTAGTGCAACTCAGAAAGAAACAAATCTTTCTGCAACATTAATACCAAACGCACTAGCTTCATAAGGAATTTTCTCAAAAAGTTCAGTGTTCTTACAAAAAAGCTCCAAAGAAAGATTCCTACATGGATAATGGATTTCGAGGAGCCGCACTTTCCAGGAGGAACAGGAATTCCGCTCACAGCACGTCACATAATCTAACCCAAACCAAGATTCCGACTTTATACATGAAGAGGAGAGAAGGGGCAAAAAGGAGCAAGAAACGGAAGCAAGTACCCATTTTATTCTCCCAAGTCCCAACAATCGCGGAGACAGGAAGAACGGCAGGACTTCCGCAAATCTTTCGAACAATTCCAGCGCATTCGAACACCAAATTCGGAAACCCACCAGAACTGAAGCAAGATTCGCCGCCCGGAAGAAAACAAGAGGGAGGACGCATCCAACAGCCCACCGATTAGTTCCACCCAGAGAAATCCAAGACAGCTCCCAGTAGGAGAGGCGCGAGGGAATGATTCTTGCGGGCCAGTTCAATCCTGCCCTGCTCGCTTCGCTCAGTGAATTCGTCGAAGGGTATCAGCGTCGCTCAGTGAATTTGTTTCGCAGCTAAAAAGTTCCAATTATTTCTCTCTGCAAACAGCGAGCTCGTATTTATATACATGCGACTAGAGAAGGCGAGGAGGGCCCATCCGCCCAGACGTGGCCATCGAAAGAACCGACCGGCTCGAACCGGCCGGTTCGGCCCGGTTCACTGTATGAACCAGGTCTAACGAGCTAACAAGCTGGAGTCTCAGCCCAAATAAGGTTCGCACAGTAACCGGATCGAATCGGGCTGACCTGGTTACAAGCAGGCCGGCCGACCTATTTTAATCTAAAAACAATATATAAAAATAATAAAATGATTATATTTAATAAATATATGTTATAAAATGAAGAATTAAATTATATATCATAAGAAAATAAACATATAAATATATATTTAATTAAATATACGGGCTACAATACTGAGTTGAACCGAATCAAGCCGGGCCACCACTATACGAACCGAACCGAGCCGGCCTAGCGGGCCGAGGCCTCGGTCTAGATTCGATTCGGTTGAACGAGCTGTGAACCATACGGACCAGCCTGGTTTGTCCCACTTGGGCCGGCCTGTTTGACCACCTCTACATCCGCCCATGGCCCGTATCTTTTTAATAATAATTTCTCTCCATTTGTATGCTGCCTTTTATTGCTAGAACTTTTAGAATTTGAAAGTAACTTAGACACTAAAAGCAAAATCTCTACTACTACTTAAAGGCAGTATAGTGGCTGGTGTTTTTTTAGGAAAGGATGAATGACATTGACTGGTACATTACCACAAAAAAATCCCTTAAATTTGGGCTCTGTTTCTTTCGGCGGTTTCTGGCGGTTGGCGGTTTTACTGTAGCAAATTTATAAGTTTTTGGAAAAAGTTTAATTGAGCCTAAAAAAATATTCTAAATTTTTTTACTGTAGCGAACCGCCAGCCGCCGGCCGCCGGCGGTTCGCTACAAAGAACGGAGCCTTGGAGACAATTACCCACTAGATGCCACTACCACCACCACTAGTCCAGGCTGGCAAGTGGGCTCACGCTCGCACCTCCCACACACATCCCTGCCAAATCCACACAATAAGGAGGAAATCAGCACAACTTAAGGAGGTGTTGTCGCCGTTGCCTGCTCGTGCCACCACAGCTGCTCTTGGTGTTGCCGCTTGAAGGTAGGGAGGAGAGTGCCGCCTTACTAGGTCAAGGAGATGGACGAGAGGGTAGCGTCGCTGCCAGAGCCACTCATGCTCCTCGTGTCACCACTGGGAGGAGAGTGCTGCCACGTGGGGAGATGGAGGAGGGGACGCCGCGTCGCCACTACTCTAGTGGGTGGAGCCATCATTCGGGAAGAAGACCGTGAGATCTAGAGATCTTGGTGAAGTTCAAGGTGGCGTGCTGGTCGTGGAGGTGAGGAAGGACAGGACCATAGGGGGAGGGGAACGTTGCCTTTGAAATGGGAAGGAGGGAGGGAGAGGGATTGAGACCCGGTGTTACTGTGGACCGGGAAAGAGAGAGAGAAGAGATACAAAACACAGCATTTTGATGTCAAGTACTGTCGAAGCTACCGTTTTTCTTTCTAGGAAGGAACCCTTTTATCTCTTGCAATTTCACTTACTTATTAGAACCCTACAAAGTGTCGGATGCACTATTTATAGACGCAATATTTATAGGACGTGCTCGTTCCCGTAGATTAAGTAGTATTCATTTAACTTGATTTGAACTTTTTTATGCCAAATCTACACCAACTATATATTCTCCTCATTTATTTTCTTCTTAGAATGACAATGCGTACGACCTACATAAGCTTAAATATTTTGAAATAGAATCACAATGCTACCTTTAGTTTAACGTTGTTTATAATTTTAATACGACCACTAAATGATTGCTCTTTGACTGCCAGCTGAACTAAAACTTTATCAATTAGGATAATTGCACAACATGCATAAATTAAGTTTACTAGCAGCGAGTATGTCCTTTGCTGCAAAAAATAACATATTACTTTGCACTGCATCATATTTGAATATTCAATATGTTTGGCTCATATTCTTAGCTTTGCCTTCACACTCGATTGGGTTATGCTTATACCCTTAATTTTGTTTTCGCACTCAACCATGTCATGCTTCCGTATCCTTAGCTTCGTTTCCACACTCAATTGTGATGTACTTTTGTACCTTTTGATTTCGTATATCTTGAGCTAACCGAACGCTTCCTAAAATACAACATGCTAAATAAGGAAGCTAAATAAATACGGTGATTTGATATAATCTGTGAGTTGATCAAAAATTTCTAAAATACAATGAATTAAAATAAACGGGTGAAAATTAATTTCCTTCTCGATGTAACCTCATTTTCGTCGATTAAAGTTAGGAACTAAAAAGTGCCCGTTAGAAAGGCACATCACGTGCATATCACAACTTCCTTTCGGCAGCCTTGTGACCACAATCACGACGTTCGTGACTAATAACACGGCTTATCAAATATTAGCTTGAAATTGAAATGGTTTTCCTCTCTGCGTGATTGTGACAAACTATCTCGGTTTCTCCTCATATCTTCTTGTGGTCAGATCAGCCGCACGTATGTTACGGTTCTAGATCTTTTGCCACTTGCAATAGGAGGAAATAGAAATCGAAGAAGCGTCAATTCATTTACAACATATTTGTTGAAGTATATTATCATCCACTAAAATTTCGATCAAACTGATTAGTGTATGTAATTTAAAAGCACTGTTTTAGTATCTCCGGATACTTTAATTATGACTATTCATCATGCTCGATCCAACGGCTGTTATTAAATGACATTTCTTAGTATCTCTTTATACTTTCTAAAGGAACTAATGGATATAAGAGTAAATTTGTATTTTCTTGTTCTCTTATCTCTTTTCCATCTCTCTCCCAACACCGGCGTCGTCCCTGTCGCCAACCGCCCGGTCATGCCGCTGTCCCCATGCGCGCGCCGGTGGCGGTGGCCGGACCACTACCGCCTTGCTCATGTGAGATGGAGAGAGAGGAGGAGGAAGAGAGTCGTTTTTCCAACCCTCTATACCCTCATATATATAGATGGCTAGATACTTTTTGGTGTATGTCCAAGGATGATAAAAATTCTCAATTTAAAATGGTGGTATATATCAGAGTCAATAGGTCATTATTTTTAGTGACCAGCCAACATATTTATTAAAAGCATCCTCCATATTTTTAGACCAAGAACATGTCCATCCATGTGTTGCGGCTGAGCCACCGCACATTCATCGCCAGCACAAGATTAATGCATCAAGTTACGACGGCCATCGGCCCAGAGAATCTCCATCCAACCTAGCTCGCTCTGAAAACGGCGGCGGCCAAGCCGGCCGTCGTCTCCGCCGGCGCCGCGCGAGCGCGCGATCGGTGGCGACGACGGCCACGACACCCGCGCACTGCAGCCTCACTATGCGTGCCCGGGACATGTCGCCGCCGTCTCGTCCAGTCGTTTTCGAGGAGAAGACTAATGGCGAATTGGCCACCGATCTTGGATAGCTATGCGAGGCGTGCTGCGTGCTCCCGGCCGGGACCAAGTACCGGTCAAGGGAAGAAAAAACGACGGCCGGCGACGTGTGTTGATTCGCGACTCGCCAGTGTTTTTCTTTGGAGCCCCCTGTCGAGATTTCTCACTTCCTCTCAGAGTCTCAGTCGTCGATTGCCAGCTGGTGCCTGGTGCAAACGGAACTCTAGTCCATGCAGTACAACGAAAGATGTCATCTATACTGGTATATCTGTATCAGTTCCATTAGAATTGGCATAGATAGGATTATTAGTGTCAGTTCTTAAACAAACACATGTGGAAAGCTTATCTATATATGCCGATTTTAGATATGTATATTATATATGCCGATTCATAAAACAAATAGGCACACATACATATGTGCCGGTTCATACAATAAACCGATACACATAATCTGCAAACCTATACCGGTTCTTAAATTAAAGTGGCACATAATAAAAAAAGAGACGAGAGAATTAAAAAAAAGTGGCGCATTTTTCTCTCTCCCTTGGTTCTTTTTCCACCGTACTCATCTTCTCTCCCTTATATTTTTTACCACCACAACCAACTTCTCTATCCCTTATCTTCGTCTGTACACCACACAAACCACACATCTCTTTTCCTCCCTCGCCTCTCTCATCTCCTCCTATCATCACATGGCGGCAGTGCGGGCGCGGCAGCGTGATGCCTAGGTTGGACGGCAGCAGCACGGGCGTGGCACCCCGGGCTAGACGTCGGACGCGGAGGCACGCTCTGGGTCGGTGTGGTGCGGGGTGCCTGCCCTCTCCTTTCTCTCTTCTTGATCTGGCATGGTACGGGCACAGCACAAGTCTTGATGCGGTGCGGTTTGCTTCCTCCTTTCCCCTCTGCTCTCCGGCGCGACGTGACTCGGTTTGGCGCGGCGTGAGCACGGCTCAAGGCCCGATGCCAAGCTGGCAGTGTGCAGGACGAGCTCAAAGCCCAATGCTTTTTTAAAATATTTTTTAATGTCATAAGTGCCCGTTCTGAAAACTAGTACTGATATTTTTATCATCTGTGCCTAGAAGTTAATGCCGGTTCCAAAAAGGCACTATTGCTAGTTTAGAACCGGTATTGGTGACTATTTATGTACTAGTGATGATATCTGTCTAGCCGTGATGATCGCTAGAATTGTCCGGTTTGTGCTTAATTACCTTTTATTTAATGTGTGGCATATTCATTGCTCTTTCGTCCTTGTTTTGTCCAACAATGAGAGAAATTTTGCTAAAATGTATACGAGCCGTCCATTCCTCTCTGTCAGGGATTGGATAAAGTACACTGACGGCTGAGCCCATACACGATTTACCCCTAGGGTGCGTACTCGCGGGGGAAGGGGGTAAGACAAATATGGCAAGCTCGAGCTAATACCCTAGCGATTGGTGCTCGAGAGTGAACATCTTTACTTATGGGCCGTTGAACGTGTTATCATGGGCCCCAGAGAGGTGCATCAGGATGGTCAGTCCAACACTCCTTCCATCTCAGGAATTCTTCCACGATCAGAGCCCAAAGCCTTCTAAATATGGATGTTTTTTAGGGTGCAAGTTAGTATATTTTTAGGATATACCTATAAATCTAATAGGATTCTAGCTTATCCGAATAGATTTTTCAGACCATATAGGACCAGGATTGCATATACCTTGTACTATAAATACCCCTCCCCAGAGGAGGGGAGGGTAACATTATGATCCACATCATCCATAGCCGCAAGAACACATACGCTCACGTGCGACTGGAGTAGGATTATTATCTCCTTCTAAGAGGCCCGAACTATCATAAACCTCTGTGTTTGATCTACTCTTCATCTCGATGAATCCGTACGTCTACGACTAAAACCCTTCGGCAGGAAGGGGTTGTTCGGTCCCTCAATCAACAAGTAAGCTCGGCAAGGAATCGATTTCCCAATCGTCGACAGTTGGCGCCGTCCATGGGCACGACAAATCCTTTACTGAAGTGATCCTACAGATGTCGGATGCCGAATGCTCGCCTAATCATTGTGCTCCTATTGGGTGGCATGATGGTCATCGAAGGAGTGGACGTGGAGTATATTCCCGAGCCAATCTCGTTCCAAGCCTGGCCGGAACAATATTCCCCAACATTCGATGAGGACGACAATGAGCTCTATGCCGGTCTGGATATCTCGGATCGCATAAAACTCGAAGACGGAGTCGCGTCGTGTGGAAGCTCAATGATGACCCCCTCATACCCACTGTTTGCAGATGCATCAACATGGCTGCCCAAGACAGTCACCGGCTAGAGGGAGAAACCTCTAAAGTGACGTCGCCCGAGCTCACCTTGAATCCTCTATGGAAAGAACCTTTGAGAGCATCCGGCATCACACCAGGAGTGGGCCCCACAACGATGCTCGAACACCTTTGCCTTCACCAACTTGGGCACCAGAGGCCCCGTCTGAGGAACAACAACTTTTGGCTTCGGTCCCCGCCGGGAGAAAGACGAGCACTGGTGGTGGTCATGTGTGAGCTCACAAACGAGCCTGCATAGGAAGACCAGGGAGCCAAGGGCATCGCCGTCGCAGAAGATCTCGAGAGGCTAACCGCTGATTTAGCCCTACCACCATGACCCAAGCAAAGGGTCTTGAAAGACGTGCTCACGAGCATCCTCAGGGGGGCAACAGGCTCTTACAGCGACGAATCTCGGAGCGTTACTTAGCGCCATGACCAAGCAGGAGGACACGAAGAGGAGAGCTCCAAGGGTCACGGCCAGAGTGGACGTAGCTTCTCTACAGTGCGCTCTTCGTGCCGTGACCAGGAAGTGTTCTCCCATCTCGGTCGTCACCCATACTACCAACGACCTTGTGATGGTCGGGATCGCCCTAATCGATCTGAGCATTGTAGTTCTACGGCTTACGGGTGTCAAACTCTCTCCTGCACCCTTCTTAACGTTGTCTGGCCGAACAAGTTCAAGCTCGGACACATCGAAAGGTTCAATGGGACCCAAAACCCCAACAAATTTCTCTCAATCTATACGACCGCCATCTTGGCAGCCGGAGGGGACGAGGGCATAATGGCCAATTATCTGCCCACCGTGCTCGACGGGGTGGCCTGAACTTGGCTCTCCAATCAGAGGAAGGGATCCATCCACTCCTGGGCCTAGCTCAGCGAAACACTCAGATTAAATTTTTAAAGTTGCTACGCTCAGCCAGGCAGAGAAAGGGACCAGCCTCGAGCACGTGATCTAGACCAAAGGGGAGTCTCTGCGTGATTTCGTCCAAAGGTTCATCAAGGTACGCAATTCCACCCCGAACGTCTCGGCCGAATCAGTTATACGGGCATTCAAATTTGGAGTCAAGGATATCCAGTTGACTTAGGATCTGGAGATCCATCTAGACCTAACTGCTAGCGAGCTCTTTCGTATAGCCGGTCGCTACACCGATGCTGATGAAGCGGTCAAATAGAAAAGGATGCTTGAGGAGGAAAAGTTGCCATCATAGCTGAGCCTTGAGATCTTCAAAAAGTAAGGGCCTCCTCACTTAAAAAGAAGATCAAGAAGAAGAAGAAAAAAAAGCACACCTCGTTAGACGTTATCACGGCGATCGAACAGCCTTCCGAACATGAGTCTGTCATGCAAGTGCAGCAGTCCCTAGCACTTCGGCGTCAACAGGAGTGAAAGCCCCGACCTCATAACACAAGAAAGGGCATAGGGGCTCGTCTTCCCCCGCGTTGCAGTGAAGGGCCATTGGGCGGATTCCAGTTACAGGTTTTGCCCGATCCATGAAACCTATGAGCATAACTTGCGCAACTGCCGCACTTGGTTAGCCCGCTTAGAGGCGTTCTACGATGCCCACCGTGCCCACAGTAAAAGATGATAGGAAGGCAAAGAGGGCGCATGGCGATAAGGATGACATGAAGTTCCAAGAGCCCCAGAATAATATTGCAGTAATCTTCATAGGCTCCTTCATGTACAAATCCCAATGAGACATCAAGGAAGCAGCGCAGGAAGGATACCATGCCGACCAAGGATCTCGCCCAATCCAGTAACTCAAGTGGACCGAGCTAGCAATCACTTTTTCAAAGGAGAATTGCCATCCTAGGATTACCAAACCCCAGAAGCTCCTATTGGTCGTAAGCCTGACCATCACAATACGACAATGGGACGCGTGCTTATTGATGGAGGCAGCTCCATCGATCTCATAACGGCCAAGGTACTAGACTAAATGCAGATCTCTAAATCGAAGATCAAAAACATCGCTGTCCTTTTTCATGAGATCATGCCAGGAACCTCGATCAAGCCACTCAAGCAAATCGTCTTGCCCATGATGTTTGGGAGTTAGAGCAGTTTCCGAACAGAGCTAGTCACCTTTGAGGTGGTCGACCTTGAAACCCCTTACAATGCTATTCTAGGCAGGCCAACCCTGGTGAAATTCATGGCCGTAACACGTCACGCCTACCGAAGGAAAATGCCAATGTCGCCCTAATCTGTGACGAGAAGGCTCTAAGCATGGTCAGACAGCTCCGCTAGCATGGATTCGACCAAGAACCCAAGACGTCTCACAAGAGGATCTCCCTCCAGCCCACCAGTGAGACCAAAACCGTCCCCCTCTCTGACTCAGATTCGATCAAGGTCGTGCATCTAGGGGCCACATTAGACCCTAAATAGGAACTTGAGCTCGTCACCATCCTCCAGGCAAATGCAGACGTGTTCGCCTAGGAACCGTCCGACATGCCTCGCATTCCAAGGGAGGTGGTGGAGCACAGGCTGGCAGTTCAGCCTGACAAGAAGCCGGTGAGACAGAAACTTAGGCGATTCTCCCATAAGAAGCAAGCAATAATAAGATAGCGGCTTGACAAGCTCCTTAAGGCCAGGTTCATCCTTCAGATCCATCACTTAGAGTGGTTGGTAAATCTAGTCATCGTTCAGAACAAAAGTGAAAAGTAGCTCATGTGTGTGGATCACACGGGCCTAAACGCTGCATGCCCCAAGGACAGCTTCCCGCTACCACACATTGATCAGTTGGTCGATGCAACAATGGAAGCTCGACTGATGAGCTTTCTAGATGCCTACTTAGGATACCACCAGATCAGCTTGTCGCTGGAGGACAAGGAGAAAACGGTCTTTTTTCACATCGTTCGGTACCTTTTGTTATACGACCATGTCTTTCGGTTTGAGGAACGTTGCAGCAAATTTCCAACACCTGATGCAGAAGACATAGCTTGACAAAATAGGATACAACTTGAAAGTCTATGTCGATGATATTATGGTCAAAAGCGTGCTCAAGTCCAGCCATGTCTCCGATCTCGAGGAAACCTTCAGTAACCTCAAGAAGCACCCCAAAAAGCGTGTCTTTGGCATGCAAGCGGAAAATGTGCTCGGTTACATGGTCGGTTTAGCAGGTGTAGGTGCGAACTTGAAAAATATCGAAGCCATAGAAAGGATGTGCCCCCTCTAGCGTAAACAAGGTGCAAGCCCTCACGGGGCGCATGGTGGCGCTAAGCTGCTTCATCTCCTGGCTGGGCGAACGTGGTCTGCCTTTCTTTAAAGCGTTCCGAAAGTACGACGGTTTTGACTGGACAGAGGAGGCGAACAAGTCTTTCGAAGACCTCAAGCGTTGATTTGTCCAGTCCGTCCTTATTGACCATGCCCAGAGCAAGAGAGGCTTTGCTCTTGTACATCGCCGCCACCCCTCAGGTCATCAGTGCTGTCTTGACCATGGTCCAGAACGGGAACTAGTGACCCATTTATTATGTGAGCGAATTGCTCCATGGGCCGAAGGAGCGTTATCCTGAGGTCTAGAAGCTCCTTTACGTTTTGTTCATGTCATCTCGAAAGCTCCGACATTATTTTTAAGCCCACACGATCACGGTACCAACCAGTTTCCCTTTGGACAAAATTTTGAGGAACCAAGATGCAAGCAGTTGCATAGCAAAGTGGGCCATGGAGTTCTTTGAGTTTGACACCCACTTTGTGGCTCACTCAGCTATTAAATCTCAGGTGCTGACGGACTTTGTCGCGGAATGGACGAATCATGACCAAGACAATCCAAAGCCCGATCCCTCAGACCGTGGTCGTTGGACAATGTTCTTCGACAGGTCTCACACCTATGACTGCTCAGGAGCTAGAGTCGTGCTTGTGTCACCTCAGGGGGAGCGTCTACAATACGCTGTGCAGCTGCACTTCATGGTGACCAACAACATCGTGGAGTACAAAGGGCTTATGGCAGGGCTACGAGCATGCAAATTACTCGGCGTGCAGCGGTTAACTTCACGACATGCAGCGGGTTAGGATTGTGTTGTTCTAACTTCTGTTGCAATCTATATTTTTTGCTTGCTCCTTTTTGTAAGATAAAGGAAGATACCGTCAAATAAAAAACTACCAAGGTAAAACTTAGATAATTCTTATTATCTTATAAAAATGAGTTTTATTGCTTGACAAGGTTACAAAAAAGGTTACAAAGTTTCTAAGGGGAGGTCGCTAGATCCCGGTCCAGCTTCTCCTGCTCCAGAGCCAAGAGCGTTTCCTTCAGCTCGTCGAGCTCCGTTCGAAGATTCAGGATCCAGATTTGCACCTGGCGTCCCTCTTAGAACTCCAGTCGCAGGCACCTCGCTGCTTCTTGGCCCTCCTTGGCTCGGTTCGAAGCTTCTCGAGCAGCTTTGGTGAGTTTTTCTACCTTGGCCTCTAGGGACTAGGATCGGGCACGCTCCTGCTCCAATGCAGTGGTCACTTCCTGATTCTTCACCGCGACTGCCCCTACCTAGCCTTCAAGATGCCCAACTTCTACTTCGAAGAGGGCTTGAGCCGGCGTTGCTCCAAGTTAACAATCTTATCCTCTTGCTCGGCGAGGGCCTTGGTGACCTCTTCGGTAGCTATCGTGCCCGCCTAGAAATCAGCGAAGTTGTCTTCTACCAGATGCGGGAGATAAAGATAGAGGTTACTAACCCAAATAAGGATGAAATACGGAGAAGCACGCAACTGAGAGTTGTTACCTTGGAGCACCGAGCAAGTAGGTTGCTTCGAAACTAGGCGAGCACGTTCTCCTCACGTAGCAAGCCAAAGGGATTCTCTTTCGTGGCTCCATGCTTGGGGTTGTCCGTCACCACCAAATCCTTCCAAAGAAGGGCGAGGAGATTGGCTTGGCTAGCGACACCCGGGACTTCGGTGGCGGCAACACGGGCACTCTGCGTGCTTGAGGGCTGCTTGAGACCCTTAGGAATTTGAGCGGAGGGCTCTCCCTGGGTAGGAGTCACCTCAGGAGGTCCTACGGCCTCTTCCCGAGCATCTTGTATGCTCAGGGGCTGCTTGACACCCTCGGAGGCGATAGATGCGGGAAACCCCTGGGGAGGCATTCCCCCTAGGGGCCCGAGCATGCTCCGTGATCGGGGCCTCATCTTCTACTAGTCCTAGAGTATCAGCATAAGACGGGGGATGTTCTTCGATGTCGTCTATGTCATCTTCCACCATAATACGATCTGCAATACGCCCGAGCTCACGGTCTATAGCACAAGTGATAATCTATGTCGCTATAGCAGCAAAATCGAGACGGTGGTCTCGATGATCTATGAAGAAAAGAAAGAAAAGGACAAAGTTAAGATACGCCGGTTGAGTAGAAAGAAAAGCTGCTTATATGTACATACCTATAGCCGCAGCGGGAACCTCCTTTTGATCCTCGGTCAAGTCAGGGGGGCGAGTTGTTCTTCCTCCCTTGCTCTTGTAGTTTCTAGGGGCTGCCCGTGTTCCTCTGAGTCCGAGGATTCTGAGGCCACGGCTCCGATAGTCCTGCGACAGGCCCTCTGTACCAAGGGATCATCGTTATCTCTGCTCAACCTTTCTTCCCCTTGGACGGTGGGAAGCACCGAGCTTCAGTCCGCTCCTATTGATGCGGCGAGCATGGCTCACAGCCGGGCGTTCTCCTTCTCAAAGAATTCACGCTTACGCATCTCGATGAGTTGGAAGAGATGCTTCATGAGCTTGGAATTCTATGCGGTGAAGTTTCTCGCCTAGAGTCGTAGCTCGCGCACTTCGACCTTGTCGGCGTACTCCAGTTGAGTTTTCCGAATGCTTCGTTGCAGAGGTCTTGAGGATGGCTCGACCCTGGTCAATTGCTTCACCAGAGCAACTTGGAGGGGCTGGAGCTTTATGTTTCTTGGTAGCTTTTGCATGCCTACACCCTCCACAGAGAGAGCGACAATCGCACGCTCCAAGTTTTCTTTCTCCTGAGGCACGCCGTATTGAGCATGAATTAAAGCTTCCCAAGCATGGAACAGGAGAGGCAATTAGGATTGTGTACCTCTTCGAAGTGCTCCTGGATGTTTTTCACGTGCAACGCAGAGGAAGAGGACCCCTGTTCCCTCTGAGCGCCAAAGAGCTCGATCATCCGAGCTTCTACCCAGCCGACGTTTCGAGCTGGGAAGGTCAGGAAAGATGTGAGCATCATAAAGAACACTGCCCCAAGCATGAAATAGAAAGGAAAGGGTAAAATGTATCTAAGTTGGCCTTGTGGATAAGATCTTGCCAGCCGGTGATCTCATAGAAGGGATGCTCTCTCCTGCAGAGGGGGTACACCCCATTCCACAATGAGTCCTTCACAATCATCTGCCCAGTGAGCCCGTGGGAGGCAAGCTCATTGATCAAGTTGAGCCGGTTTTCCTTATCAGCCTAGATGGGAGAATTGGGAATACTCTTCTTGATCGGGACTTCTCCGCGGAAACAAAGGTGACTGTCCACGGATTTTTTTTAGGTAAAACCACCACTCAGTCCATCCAAAGATGGAGTCTTTTAGGGTCATAATGGGGTAAGAGAAAGGAGATGGAGATTGAAGGCGGAAATACACGTAGCGAACTGCGGAGTTGTTCCCGGTACGGAAAAGAGAGTTGAAGTGAAGGAATAGACTCACGGTGGGCATGATATCTAGGAAACCTTCACAGAGGTGTGTGAAGATGGCAAGATAGGAATGTAATCGGGGTTGAGATTGAGGAGTTCACACTCACAGTGTGTGAGAACGCTGACAGCGAAGTCGCTCTCTAGCTTGCGGAGATCGTGCACGACATAGAGCTCGGTGGAGACGACCTCAACCTTTACTGGCTCCAGGTATTCCTCCGTTCCAGGCGCTCGCCATGAGTATGCGTCTAGGTGGCCTAATTCTTTGAGCTCGAGCAAATGCTTGATGATGATAGAGCTTGGTCCAAATTTGGCCATGGAGGTGAGTTGGGAAGAAGAAGGAAGCAGAGGAAGATCGGGAGGATTCTCCCGTGCTAAGTTTTCCTAGTGCGGGAAGGATGAGAGTAAGTAAAACGTGTTCTCATTGTGCACGATTATTTATAGTATAAACGAAGAAACTGAAAGGACATAACTGTTTCGTCTGAAAAGGCGTGCTCCTAAATCGTGGGCTAACGTGTATGGCGAGATTCCCGCAGGGCGTTACAGTAGGCGTTATGGACAATATAACCATTGGAGAGAGTTTTTTCGCTTGGTCCTTGATCAGGTCGGGTAGGTTCGGCTTGTGCTCGGTGGTTTGAGCTCGTTCCCAAGCATGCCTTGCTCACATGAACTATTATTGATGGTTTAAGCTCGTTCTCGAGCATGGTTTGCTCGAATGAGGTAGTAGTGCTTCTCTACCTTTTTCAATCCCTCTTTAAGTTTTTAGGTTCAAGGAGAAGACCCAACCGAGTAGCTTTCCATTTCAGACACGGGGGCTAGCTGCCGGGGATTGGATAAACCCTGACACCTAGGCCCATACATGATTTACCTCTAGGGTGCGTACCCAGGGCGAATATGGCAAGCTCGGACTGATACCTCGACGATTGGTGCTCGAGAGTGGGCCTCTTTGCTTATAAGCCGTTGAACGTGTTATCATGGGCCCTGAAATGGTGCATCAGGATGGTTGGCCCGATGTTTTCGCCATCTTGGGAATTCTTTTATGACTAGAGCCTAAAGCCTTTCAAATATGGATATTTCTTGAGGCGCAAGTTAGCATATTTTAGGATATACGTATAAATCTAGTAGGATTCTAGTTTATTTGAATAGGTTTTTCAGGTCGTATAGGACCAGGATTACGTATATCTTGTACTATAAATACCCCTAGGGAAGACGAAGGGTATCATCATGATCCACATCAACATCCACAGTCGCAATAATGCAAACGCATACGTGCGACTGAAGTATGTTTATTATCTCCTTCTGAGAGGCTCAAACTAGGATAAATCTATGTGTTTGATCTATTCTTCATCTTAGCAAATCCGTACATCTACAACGAAACTCTTCGGTAAGAATGGGTTGATTGGTCCCTCAATAAACAAGTAAGCTCGGCGGGAAATCGATTTTCCAATCGTCGACACTCTCGGTTTAACAATTCAGATTGATTTTATTTTTTATACTTACCATGGTAGCATTTATACTATATAATGAGTATATTTTTGTGTGGGGAGCTCTATGCATGGACGATTAGATCTGAATTATATTGTCACTCTAGTAAATTTGTTGTTGTGTACCGTAAAAGAGCTTTAACACAAAATGACTGTAACATGCGACTCGTCTTCTTAGTTGGTGGGCTAGATTTTAAGCGAATTTTATGCCATTGTGTTAGAGGCAAAAGAAATCACAGTACCTATACATGAGACTGTCTCTAACGGTTTTCCTTCGCAGGTGGGATTTCCGTCGTGAAGGGAATCCTGTTCCGTTTGTGGTTCTAACAGATTCTCTTTACCGTTTTCTTTCGAAAGGGATTCTCTTTTCTATTCTCTTTAGGAAGAGATTCTCTCACCTTTTCCTATATCATTCTCTTCAAAGTGATGCTGTTGGAGATGGTGGAAAATGAAAGAAAGGGAATGAATATAGGGAAGAAAACAGGAAAGGAAAGGAAACCAAAGGAAAATGATCGGAGATAATATGGGCTTCAGGAACCACCGCAAAATTGTAGCCAGGACTACGGGCTATCTGGTCTGGGGTCCACGCATGTCAAGCGAGCTCAGCTTGAAGCCCCGAAACTGAAGAACAAAAGCATGTGTTAGGGAAAGACCTGCAACTTTCAGCATGGCAAGGGGAATGACCATAAACGGATATGATTCACTCAGGGGACCAGCATGTCATGTGTTAGGCTCTTAGCTTAATTAAGCTTGAAGCTAGGAACTAAATCAATCAGAATAGTATGGATTCCCTGAAAAAAATCCAAATAATTAAATCAGGTGCAACAAACCTAGTACCCGACAGGAGATGCCCTCATGGCGTCGACGCAGCGTCATCCGGTTCGTGGTCCTCACATGACCTCTCCAACCTCCAATTATTGGGAAAGTACTGGACACTACCATTGCACAAGTTTGACACACTTACTACGTACTGTACTGCATTATGCTATCTGTACTTGACACTTCTCTTCCTGAAAAAATTGATCTGAAAAAATGAGAATGGTGATAAAGTAGTAAAATTACGTGTGCTAATGACACTTCTCTTCCTCAAAAAATGGATATGGGAAAATAAGAATGTGTAATTTAGTAGTAAAATTACGTGTGCTAATTTCTTGTTCATGAAATACATTTTATTATTTATTTACGGCTGGCATAGATATTTGATATTTCTTAAAAAAAGTGTATTTTTGCAGCACTTTTATGGTGCACCAGATAGAAGAGATCAATACACCATGGGGGATCAAGCATTGCATAATCCAAATATATTCATTAAGGTCATTCGCAAGTAATGGCCCATCATAGTTTGGGCCTTTTTTTTTTAAAAGTGCTTTTAACTATTTGCGGCATCATTTAAAAGGATGCCATCGGTGACATAACAGACAATAAAGTGGTTATTGCAAACGGTCTTTCAACATAAACAGTAAATTGCTTTGCCTTGAAAAAAATGTCATCCTATAAAATTAATACGGTTTTGTTCAAACCTAGGTGTGTGCAATCGTCCGGCGCCGCCACCAGTGACTTGGGCCTGGATGGACGCGCGTGCAAGCAGGCGCATGCATTGGAGGCGCTCCCCCGGGTTAGTAGAGATTTCATGAAATGACGACCAATTCATTTTTAGCATGTGTGTATGACATGTGGGATTATCTGAGTCTACGACAGTGGACGAGGATGTTATTTGATGAAACATGAATTGTAATGTGTGTCATTTGATGAAATCTCCCCCGGTTAGATATTGGTAATAATTTGAGTCACTTTGGAACACAATGGAGTAGTAACTAGATGATAAATTTTCCACATGAACCCTACAAACTACTCTGTCCCATACATGGCCTCAGCCATTGATTTCTTCTCTCCTTGGATGATCAGCTCGGTTTAACGTTACTAGCTCGTTATGCTGTTATTTAAGCCTCTTCGTTTCAGTTTGGTTCAGACTTAAAAGTTTAAATTTAACTGAATTAAAAAGCTAATCGCTTTAGCGTTTTTATTTTAGCTTTTTTCTGTCATGAATCCACCTTTGCAAGCTCTTTAAAATAACTAAATAAAGTGGATCAGATTTGAGAAACATATTTAGGAACATTTCGAAATCTATCTTAACATTCAGCTCAGTCACTCCGAACATTCTAGCTGTACATTATATTATAAAAGGCTGTGAACCTTGAATAACCAAAAAATAGTTAAAAATGGTTTTAAGGGTTTCGAGAAAAAAAAACGTTTACAAAACAACAAAGCGTAAAAAAACCAATTCCCGGTTGTAGAATATAATCTGAATTTAAGCTGCGGGCAACTAGGCTGGCATTAAAATCACCACGCGTTAACAGGAGCGCGCGGCGCGGCGCGACACCGAAGCGGACGTGGTGCACAGGCGCTGTTGCTGCGGTCCCGGTCCCGGCCCCGTCCAACCCCACCCACCAACGGCCGTGATATGGATCGAGCAGCGCAGCGCTGCTTTCTGCCCCCAACACGAGGTAGACGACGACGAGGAGGAGGAGGACGACGTCGACGCATGCAGCGAGAGGTGAAAATCTCGCGGAATTACACCGCTCATGGCGGGGCAGAGCCAGGCCGCAGACGGGTCCTATGCTGCTAGCCCTTGCGGCTTCTCAAGAGCTAACCCGACGCCGGAAAGAAGGAAAAAAAAAACAATCTTTTCTCTCTACCCTCGCTTTGCTTTCCCTGACCTGTTGTTGTCCTTCTCCTCTCAGCAAGCCGTCGCGTCGCGATGAGAGAGGAGAGAGAAGAGAGGGAGGGATCCTCGTGGCCGTTGAGATGGACGTGTAGAGAGAGAAGACGTACATGTCAGGCACAGGTAGGCATGTGGGCGTCGCAGGATGGGATTCGGCGGAGAGCGACGTGAAAACGGGATCGACCAGGACCGCATGTGGCGGGGCTCGCCTCGCCTCTCTCCTCTCTCCCAGGCGGCAAAACCGTCGATTTTTCCGGCGATTTCAGCGCCCCCGCCCGCGCCAAACCGTCGCTCGCACGTCGCTGTCGAAGGCGCAGCGGCGGAGCGCAAGAACCGTGTCTCCGGCGGCGACGCCAGCGATGTCCTCGGCCTCGGGCCGGCCGGAGCTAACCGAGCGGCAAGAGCCTCGAGGGCAGCCTGCGACGGCGAGACAGAGACAGGGAGGTGACAAAGACTAGAGGCGAAAATCCCGTTCCAGAGAGCAGCAGCGACGCGCGCGTCGTCGATCGGGACGTGGCGCGAGGGCAGCGCGCGAGCGCGGCCACCACGGGCACCATTCATCCGCGGCGTGGACGGATCCGGGCGGTGGGTTCCGCCAAATATGCCCGACGCGGACGGCCGATCTCTCCCGAGAGCCTGGCCCGCCGCGTCGACGCGAAATCCACCGCTGCAGCCGCAGGTAGAACTGCAGGTCTTGTCAAAAAAAAAAACTACATGTCTTCAACGGATTAACCGTCTGACATTAAAAGGCCGTAAAATTAAACCGAACATTTTAACCTCTTCAGATCCATTTCTCAACGTCGTTCAACTCTCGAAGCTACTTCTCAAAGTTAGTTTAACTAAACGCTACAGTTTCTTGGAACCGCTTCTCCATGTTCTTTAAGCACGGTCATCTAGCCATAACTGTAAATTACATCCGTTTCAAATAGAAATCAGGTGAACATGGTACTGACTAGCTAGTTCCACCTATTGTCACAGTTGTTGTAGTTGTAGACTGTTTACGAGAATAGATAGCCCTTGAAACCCATTTGAATTGAATGCTTGGACTCGTGAAGTCTAGCTGGTTCAATATGACCAAATTTTACCTTTTTTTTTTTGAGAAAGTCATGACCAAAATCCCTTACATAATACATGCAGCATGTCATGTTGTATCTGTATGTACGGGATTTTAGCGAGAAAATTTCGCTACGAATCCTCATTTAAATTAGAAGACAAAATCTAGTTCCAGATAGTAAAATCAACTCCACTTTTGGAAATTGGAACCGTCGCACAAAGCTGAACGGCCTGGAAGTTAGGCCCGATAGCCCGCCCAGCACGGACTAATAGACACCTCTAGCATTGGGCCAGAGAAGGAAAAGCCCAAGAAACTGCCTCTCGCCCAGTCCGAGTCTTTGGGATCGTCCAACACAAGAGCGGGAGAGGCGGCGGCGGCGAGGAAGGAGAAGAGCCGGCGGCGCGGGGGCAGAGGCGCCTCGAGCGGGAGGGCGAAGAGCTTCGGGAGGAGATGCCGCTGTACGACTGCATGCTACTGGTGAAGTCGCTGGTGACCAAGGAATCCGTGGCGGAGCTCATGGGGCGGGTGGCGCGGCGCGCGTACCAGCGCAACGGCGTCGTCACCGACCTCAAGTCGTTCGGCACCGTCCACCTTGCCTACGGTATCAAGAAGCTCGACGGCCGCCACTTCAAGGTCCGCCCCGAATCGCCGCTCTGTATGTGCATACGCACTCGCTTAGTTGGAGTCTTCTCTTCCTCGTGTGCTGTGCCTCGTGGCCGCACGGAGCAGTCACCATCTGACATGTTCGGCTACATTGATCCATTCGAGTAATTGATTGAAGTATGCTCGACGATTGCTGTAGTAGGCAGGAGTGTGTTGGTTCTTGGTCTTGGTGACGACGGGTTGGTGCCTTTAACGTGCTCGATGAAATGCCCATACGGGTTTGCACCGTAGTCTGTTACAGTGTTTATGGGCAGTGGCCTTCGCGTGCTCGAGGGAATGCTCCAGCAAATGTGTTAGTGCAACTGTGAGCCTGTGACCATTCTTTTGATCAGAGTCGGAGCTAATTTTGTTAAGTGAGTCAGGAGCTCTGGATTGCGCTGGTCTGGTGGCTTAGAGAATTGATATGCAACATAAAATGGTTTATTCCCTTTGCATATTGATTGGAATGATGAACTACCTGATTGAAACAGTTCCATGATGTTTCGTAACCATATTTAAGAGGGAGACGGTGGATATTCTTTTGCGCTTGCAGTCTAGGACTAGTTTTTTCCCATCATATTGTGAAATTTTTAGGGCCTTCTTGGGACTTTTCAGAATTTTTTTCCACTTGTAAACAAAACCACCTGTAACATTTGTAAACGAAAATTACAGGTGAGATTATTGTCCTCTGTAATCGCTGTTTGGGGGAGGAAGGTAAATAAGGGTTAACTATCTTCCCTATTGCTTCACCTGTGCAACTCCTTCTAGCCCAGCCTCCATGGCAAGCAGGAAACAACTGGGAAAGCAAGGAAGGAAGCAGTCCCGGGAGCGGTCATCCGTGGCCCAGGAGAAGCCATCGACGAAGCAGCAGAACTTGACAACATATGATGCCGCTAGGCCTTGCCTCCCACCGGAACTCACACGAACCCGAATCAAATCCACACGAAGAAGCTGCTGCATGTGCCTGGCCGCCCACTGCCCCCACGAATCTTGTGCCCTAGCTGCTGTTGGGCTCCTATAGTGCATGCCACCCTCACCCATTGGATCCCCAACTCTCAATTAATCGTCAAATCCCAAATTGAACCAACAAGCAAGAGGAGATGCTGATGAACTTACCCTCACCGTGCATGGGTGGATCACCGGCCAGCAGGCAAACGACAACTGAGGCGGACGGGCGAGCTCATCAGCGGGTAGGCAAGCGACGGCAGAGGCAGACGGGTGGAGCTGACATGGCTTGTCGCGGCGGGTCTGTGCTAGAGGCGCATTCTGTGGGAGAGCACGCGAGAGATGAGTTATTCCTGATAATTGTCGAAAAAAATTCTCCCCACCCCAGGCAACATTTTTTTCCAGTTGGATTGGCCTAATACCAATGTAGAGTTTTCTTTACTGGCCTATCCAAGCACCCTTTTTGTAATCTCATCGTATAAGTTTCCAAGGGAATGTTGTACATTATTTTTGGCCTAAAACCAGCCATACAAGCAGGCCCTTAACGTAGCTGGGATTTAGAAGTATTCTGCTTGGGGAAAATGATTTCAGTTGGTACTTGGTAAGTGATCCGCCTGGTCCAAGTACATATGGGGTTATCTTTTGAATGAAGCACTATTATTCTTGTGCCCCAAAGTTTTATTTTGGTATCACTCTTGGAGGTTCTTTGAAATGTTTAAAACAATATCTCTATTGCAATCGAGCTAGGTGCACCATTTTAAATTATCTAGTTCTTGAACAAAAGTTTAGAGGTCTTATTCCTTTCTCGTTTTTCTCTCTCTGCAATGTTGCCCTAACTGACCATATTGGAGGTTTACAGTATTTTGATGTGCAATTCTTTCTTCACTTATATGCTATATATATATTTTGTTACTGTAACTATTGATGCAATCTCATATTTTTGAATTCAAATCAACACTGAGGCCAAAACATTTAAGGATTTCTTCAAAGTTTGTTTTGTGGGATTAGTCTTTTGTTTACTGAATATTTGATATAGGTTTATATTCAACATACCAAGAAGGATTAATTGATCGCTGATTAACAGTCGTTTTACATAGGAAGCTATCTTGCACTATCACAGCTTCATTTTTTGAATTGTAGAGTTCAGGTTTTTATGTTGAGTAACTTATTGACTTCGACCATACAGTCTGATATCAAAGTCAGGCTAAGGATTGCAATGCTGCATCAATTAATGGTTGCAGCTTTCTACCTCTATCAAATTGCGACGGATGCCATGGCAGTATGTATGGCTACCCTCAGTCTGTACTCCATATGAACATGTGTATAATGCAATCCTTAGTTGTCCTGTTGGACTCTTGGTAACCTGGACATTTGAGCCATATTTCATTGAACAATGAACATGTCTACATGATCTGGAACTTGTTAACTAATTTGATTAGGAAAGGATGATAATTATATCATTGTTCCCTCTAGTGAATGTAAGAGCTCAATGTTTTTGTATTTTGAACACAAGCTAGTGTGACTTTGGTTTAATTTTTTTGTGAAACAACATTACTAAAAGAGCCTAATAAAGGATGTCTATTTTCTACCAATGGACTGGCTGTGAACGTAATTGTGAGTTGTGACTATTGGTATTAAACCAAAATGGCCCCTAAATAATTGAATCACACAACTTAAGCAGAGCTGAAACATTGATGCAAGTTATAACTGATATTTGGGCTGCATGGTAAACGTGAGTCATTGTCACTACCACTAAGAAACAATTTTCGTGTAGCTGCATTATCACATTCATCTGTTATTTTGTATAGGTGAAGGTTTGATGTTCCACAATGGTCCAAATGGAAACACGTTCCCATTCATTCTTGTTTGTACCAACGTCTTTGTTTTTATTATCTACGGCTCTTCAACAAAATCTTTGATCCAACAAGTGTGAAATAGGAAAGCACATCACCTTTAAAAGACAGCTAAAGCAGAGGCACAAGGGATGCATTTCCCTGCATTTGAGCCTGTACACTGACAAGTAATCTTGTGTTCTAATTATTTGTTTATTGCCAGATATCCTGCTACATTTGAAGATTAAAACCAATATCCAGATGTTTGCACCAATTGCTTTGACACAGAAGTGCTATATACATTTTTTTGGCTTTACACTAGCATTGCAGTGTA
Source organism: Olyra latifolia (assembly GCA_036346145.1). Classification (NCBI taxonomy): domain Eukaryota; kingdom Viridiplantae; phylum Streptophyta; class Magnoliopsida; order Poales; family Poaceae; genus Olyra; species Olyra latifolia. Next base: position 16,441,577 of record CM070530.1, read on the forward strand.
AACTCTTAAGAAACAATCATATATTGAACTGGATCTTGCTTTGTTGATGTTCTGAAGTTTCTGTTGCATCTACAGGGCCAACTTATGCAAATGACCATGATGGTTCCACCTTCCTTTACTCAAGAACTCCACTATCTAAATAAGGAGGACAGGCTGCTTCGCTGGCTGGTGGTGAAGCATAGAGATGCTGTGTACGGCATGGAGTTCCTCAATGAGGATGAGAGGAAAGAAGACGATGTGGGCTTTCAAACTGATGTTATGGGCTTTCGGACTGATGGCGTCGTGCAGGGCAGCGATCCTGATGAATTTTGCTACAGCGAAGATGACATTGAGTATGAGGTCGAGGAGGAGGGGGAGAAGGAGCAGTAGATTTGCATGCCAAGGTATCTTTGCATTTTTAGTGCTGACGCATGTCTTCTTACAGACGACATGTTGTCTTCCGAATATTGTTAGTACTATTAAGTAGGGCAAGAAGCAGAACCTATGAACTCGATTGTGTCGAAAAAGAATCCGGAGCACACCTTTTGAATCTGATGTTGTATGTTGATCAACGCTTAAGCTGCGAAGAAGCAGCAATTCATCTACCAAATTTGTAGAATGCCATTAGTTTTTTTAATTATTCATGTGGTAGCTCGTTGTTTTCTTATGATCCAATATGAAGGTCCTCGCAAATATATGGGAAATGTTGCGGTGTTCATCAATATACAAGATACTAGTACCATTTATTCATCAATATACAAGATCATACTCGTAGTAAGCTCCAAATGCATAACCAGAGTTACAAGTGCTAGCAGTAGCAGAGGATCACAGAGCGATGGACGGTCAGGATCGATCAGAAGCGATGGGCCAGGCTCCAGAACCACCCTGCGATCCCGCCCTCGTCGTCCGAGTCCGAGTCCGAGTCGGAGTCGGAGTCGTCGGAGTCGGAGTCGCACGGCCGCTTCTCCCCGTTCCCCTCCATCTCGGCCCCCGCCGGCTGGGCCCACTCGTCCAGCGTCGACGGCGGCTCCTCGCGGTCGCACCAGAAGAAGCGGCACAGCAAGGATGAGCGCTGGCCCGCGGGGCCCTCCTCCGGCACGGCGACGGCGGTGGTGGTGCGGTCCGCCGCCTCCGCGCCCGCCACTGGCTTGGGCAGAAGCGGCTCGGCGGCGGCCTCCCGGTCGACGGCGTCGGGGACTACCTGCGGCGGGAGCTCGACGGGGCGGCGCGCCGGAGCTGGGGCCACAAGGAGGCAGCAGACGACGGCGAAGAGCACCGCGGCGGCGGCGACGCGGGCCATGTGTGTTCGCGGTGGCGCGGTCGGTACGGAGGTGGAAGGGGTTGGGAGCTAATGAAGCGAGACTAGTATGTGATTTTAATGGCGATTAGTCAGGACTGACTTGTCACAGTCCGGCGCTTAAGGTCGCTTGATTAATCGCTAAGCAAGAGGAAGAAGCCTCGCCTGCCGCTTTCGTGTTACGAGATGGGAGACGACTAGGGGGCGAGAGGAAAGCTACCGGTTGAGCTGAGCAGGTAGAGGGGGAGCTCGGTAACCGAGAGCAATCTCTAGGTGCACCAAATAGATGCTACACAAAGTTTTGCTTCGGACTCAGCCGGTAAGATTCATTGCCTGCCTACAAGGAGGTTGGCTTTTCTTTATCCTTCGTCGATCATGGATAGAGGATGACTTTCTTTAATTGAGTTTCTATAGTTTTGGCGGTATGATCGGTAGGGTTGTGACAATGGTCAATATGTTTATGATTATGAAAAGATGTGAATATATAGGTGCAATGGCTATCGGTGCATATAATAATAGAAGTCATATAAGAGATTTAGAGTACATGCGTGTTACTTGTGAATTGATGTCTAAAATATTAAAGGCGAAATGGGTTTTATGTCTATGGTCTCTTTATGTATGCTTTCTGTTTGTTGCTATTCATTGACCTTTTGGTGTCTCTGTCCACAAATTGTTCTCGAGTCCTTACACATTCCACAATAATTCACTATTAGTTACACCGGTTTGTTGTACGTATATCGACTATTATTATTGTTTATGCCTTCTTGCGACATGCATTCTATTTTAAATGAAATGCATGTCTAACCTCTAAAGCATAATCATACTATATTGCTATGCTTGGGAATTTTTAGCTCAATTCAAGAAAATGTATAATAACTTTTAGCTACTTTTGAAAAGCCGGGCTGAATTTAAGGGTTGAACATAACTACAATTTGTTTGTTTCATCTCATTTGGAATGCATTGAAGTTTATTATATAATTATGTATATTGATTCAACATCTTCCGTATACCACAAATATGGTTCCTGTCTATGGTAGATATGAAAAGCAATACTATACCTCTCAATTCTCAATTGCCCGACCTGATGACCTGGTCTCTTCTAACCTCTTGTGTCCTCTCCAACTATAGTTCGGTCAGTGTGATCCTTGCAAAGTTGTAATAAAAGATATATAATAGGCTGACTTTGTCCTTGCAGAGGAGGAGGATGGGCTTGATGTCATGCATGACGAATTTTTTTAATTAATATTTATTTTAAATCTTTCTTTCAAAAATAATCATGAAAAAATTAAAATAACAAAACTAGGTGCCCGTCGCCCAAATATGGGGCGATCGCCCCATATCTGGGCGATAGGTGCCCAACCTCGTTAGCTAGCCGTGCCGGCCGTTAGCAGTTGTGACACTCGTGACACCTATCGCCCCAATATGGGGTGATAGGTGCCCTTTAAAACCAGCACCCACTCCCCTGCCGTCGTTCTCACCGAGAGCAAAGGCAGAGCTGGAAGAAGAGGAAAGAAAAGAGAGGAAAAAGAAGAGAAAAAAAAAGAGAGGAAGGGAAGAATAGAAGAAAGTAGAGGATCGGAAAGAACCAAAAATGGCGAGACGTGCAAGCGGAAAGGGAAAGGGGAAAGCAAAGGAAGAGGGAGGCGCTTGGGACTGGCCGCGCGATTCAGCGTACCAGGACCTCTTCCTACCTCGTGGAGTTGTCCTACCGATGTGTATGTGCGGAGATCCTTGCAGACTTGTCCGTTCTTGGGAACTTCCAATTTGGAAGAGGAGGGTACTGGAAGTGCCGCACCTACGCTTTTGACCCATCGGAGAAGAGCCTGAAGAATCGCCAGATGGTAATAATCATACGTATTTCATAATATTTCTACATAAAACTTTGCTAATTTATGTTCCATGCAGTCGCCTCCACCACTGTGTGAATTTGAGCAGTAGTTTGACATGAAGATCAACCCTGAAGACCAAATGCTCCTTGATCAAGCCAACTGGGACGAGGAGTTCAGGCGACAGCTTCAAGAGCAAAGTGACGCTGCATGCAAGGAGGCACGTAGAAATGAAGCGGAGGAGAAGGAGGCCGAGAGAGAAAGGAAACGAGAGAGGGCACGTCGTGCCAGAGAAGTCCCACCGGAGGCATAGGCGAAGGGGAAGTAGCCTCGATACACTTAGTAGACGTGAAGTTGTAACTATTATTTTCCTTGTTCATGATGCTCCTTCTAGTTTTAAGTATTAATAAAGAGTGTGGCCTATCTTATTTTCTGCAGAAACTTCTACTCTAAGAATCACCCTCCCTCTAATCTCCCTCTCACACCCTCGTTTTGCAATAAACAAACTCCGAATTACTCGTCCTCACGGGCGACCCATGGTGTGATAACCCTGAAATTCTGGCCACTTAGGAGTTTTCGTAACCTCGTGGGATCCATCGGATACGTTCCAAAAAATATGAAAAAATCACGAGTGACCTATGAAACGCAGGCTACCACTTATCTATGGATGAGCAGGTCGAACGATGTCCCAGCAGGAATGTGTGAAAATCAGAAAAGTCACATGTGGGCACAAAACCCCGAAATTGTGGCCACTTAGGGGTTTCCGTAGTCTCGCGGGGCCCATCGGATGCGTCCCAAAAAATACTAAAAAATCACGGGTGACCTATGAAACGCAGGCTACCACTTATCTATGGGCGAGCAGGTCGGACGATGTCCCAACAAGAATGTGTGAAAATCGGAAAAGGCACACGTGGGCACAAAACCCCGAAATTATGCCCACTTAGGGGTTTCCGTAGCCTCGCGGGGCCCATCGGATAGGTCCCAAAAATACGAAAAAAATCACGAGCGACCTAAGAAACGTAGAGTACCATTTATCTATAGGTGAGCAGGTGGGACGTTGACCCAGTAGGAATGTGCGAAAATCGAAAAAGGCACACATAGGCACAAAACCCCGAAATTGTGGCCACTTAGGGGTTTCCGTAGCCTCGCGAGGCCCACCGGATGCGGTCCAAAAAATATGGAAAAAATCACGAGCGACCTACGAAATGCAAGGTACCACTTATCTATGGGCGAGCAGGTGAGACGTCCCAGCAGGAATGTGCGAAAACCAGAAAAGGCACATGTGGGCACAAAACCCCGAAATTGTGGCTACCTAGGGGTTTCCGTAGCCTTGCGAGGCCCATCGGATGCGGCCTAAAAAATACGCGAAAAATCACGAGTGACCTACGAAACGCAGGGTATCACTTATCTATGGGCGAGCAGGGGGGACGTTGTCCCAGCACAAACGTGTGAAAATCGGAAGAAGCACACATGTTAATAATTGAGACGGATAAGGTAAAAAGGTCCGCTAGCACTGAGTTCAGACAGTTATACAACATGCTGCGAAAGGTAAATGCATACAAAAAGAATAGATCGACAACAAGTCCCTGGGGTATGTGAGTGGCGACGGAGGACGAACGTCCCTCCTAGGCCGGCCGTGTGGCACAAGAGTAGAGTAGTTCAACTGTGACTCGGGTGTGTCCTGGTACGGTGCTCTCGACAGCTGAGAGAGGCCGAGGAACTCGCTCGACAGGTACTGTGCCACGTCGAATGCTGCCTCCTCCCAGTCATCGTAGTCTGCGTCACCGTAACGACCTTGGTGTCCTGGTGGGGCGTGAAACGAAGAAGGCCCCGCGTCACCCCACTCTCCCCACTGCTGCGGCGTGAACCAGTCCATGTACTAGTCGTACATGTCATGGTCGTACGCCCGGTACTCGGTGACCCTGTCCACGAGTGCGTCGTTCCAATGCTGTGCCTATGTCGACATACGATGCGCGAACAACTTGCCCGCTGCAGCCCCTATCCGGGTCATCCTGCAATGGAAAAGGGGGAATTTACATACAACATACATTCAGTGGGAATGTTAAGCAGTGTGCTCAGGAGACGTACCTGTGAACGCCACGTGAGATAACGTGATGAGGCGGCAAGGAAAAAGCCTGGAATAGGCCGAACTGCCGCAGCACTCGGTACGGCGAGTATTCCTCCACACACAGGTCAAAGACGAGGACCTTACGGGTGAGCCAGAACGGCTCGTCCTGTGTGCAAAGCACGGAGATCCCGTAAGGTGCTCAGATGTGGACGTCGTACGCGCTGTACGGCGTCCACCGTACATTCTCGTCGTGGAGGCTGTCGAACTCCCGAATGAACTCGGGATACGACCCCCTCACCTGTCGGTGCGCGTACGACCGCTGCAGGGAAATAAAAAATGATGCATGTTATGACAGTGCGTAAGTGGGAAATAAGAGATGAGGGAGCATACCTGTCGTCGAACCCAGTAGTAGCCCATAGTGGGCCAGTCCATCGGATTGTCATCGTAGAGGTCCTTTAGGTACGGCGCAGTGTCAACCAGAGGCCTACCGATAGAGAAGCGCTCTCAGGACCACAACTGCAGCATTAGGACACAACCCGACATCGTCGCATCCTGGTCTTCCCAAGAGACAGTGTCGCACAGACCTCTGTACGTCGCCATGAGTACAGCAGAGGCCCACGACCATTGCTCTATCTGTTTACAACAAGAAAGTTAGACATGTCCTGGCAGAAGAGATTTTAGCGGAATGTTTTACCTCATGCTCCGGTGTCTCGGTGATGTACTAGGCGTACTCGATCAGGTGTCGGTCCACTGTGTTCTTGTGCGAGGACGGGAACATCACCCAACCAACAGCAAGAGCAGGTATGCCTCCAGGTGGCGGGCGACGTCCTCATCCTCGGCGTGCGGGTGAATTAGATCGGCCTGCAACATTTGGTACAATATTATCAGCAACTTAGCACGCTTCCTCTAAATTGCAATGAAGGAGATACTAACCGTGAACTAAAGAAGCCACGGCTTCGTCGGTCCGTGGCGCTCACCCTACCTGAGAGGCACGTACGGGCCGTCCCGCGAGTGTCGCTGCATGTCGGCAAACCACGCGGACAACTCCGCATGCCATGTGACAGAGACATTGTGAGGCACAACTGCAGGACCCGCACATGGGTGTCCTAGGAGGTAACACACATCATGCAGCGTGGGAGCCATCTCTTCGCAAGGCAGCGGAACGTGTGCGTCTCCGGTCTCCACTGGTCGACGAGTGTGGCCAGCAGGGACCGGTCGTACCTGAACCGTGGGATCTGCCTGTCCTCCTCCGAGACAGTGGCCTGCTCCACCATTCTACAAAGCGGAAGTAAGCCAGCCGCTCATAACCTGCATGTAGTATGTAGCATTGTCAAATTTGCATTTACACATTAGTACATGTACTAAAAAGAGTACAAAGCGTTGGTGGCTTACTGCGGAACCCAGCGTGGGTCGATGCGAAGCATCTCGTTCAGCACGCGAGGCCGCAGTGTTCCCAACTGTCGGTTCTGAACTGCGGACAACCTAGACTAGTGCGTTGCATCCACGGTCCAGTCAAGCAGCTCAGGGCAAACATCAGGACCACGCCTAGCTCCCGCCATCGGCGCCTGTCCCTGTATGGTTTGAAAGCAAATACAATAAACAGGACAATAATTAAATGGTACACATTAGAGCTAAAAACAATTAAATGAAAAATAACGAAATGGTGCATATTTAAATATATGTTCGATCGTACACATAATATCAAAAATTACAAGATAGGGACAATAATTAACTGGTACATATTGAAGTACATGAAGTAAAAATTACATATTAATAATGAAATGCAGATAGAAATACATGAAATAAAATTACATTATCCACAATTACAAGGTACATATAAAAATTAATATTACAGCAGTCTCAAATTAATGAAGTACATGATACAAAGAGAAGTTCGTGGACTTAGTGTGTGCCTCGACGAGAAATAGACGGCGCAGCCTCCGATCCTGCAGATCCTTGCATTCGACGACGCTCTTTGGACTCGTCCATATCGTTTCGAATATGCCGTGTCCTTCAACAACCGACCTTCTGCTTCAACATACGGATGTCCGGTACCCATCGATGCCCTAGAGGGGCTGCTTTCGTGAATGATCCATCCACTCGGTATCCGTAGACCTCATGATGCTACGTGTTGAGAACACTTTGCTTATAGTAATAGTGGGAGATGTATGGACGACATGATTGATGTGTCTCGGCGGCTGTCATGTTGTATGGAAGGAACATCTCTGTACCATTTAATTATTTTTAGTTCATTTCACTTGCAAAACAAAACCATGGCGCATATTTATAAAGTGTTTTTCTTTCAATATTTATTGATGGTTTTTAAAAAGCAAATCCTGCTGTTTATTTCAAAATATATATGTGCCTTCGGTTATATCCACATGCAACTGTGCACTAATGACACATTTTGCAATTTAGAGTAAATCGTCTTGGTTATATGTTGAGCATGCAAGCTTTTGCTGGTCACAATTCTTAACTGCTATCATTGTGTAGTTCTAATTACCTGTGGACTCATACCTAATTCCTCTAGGAAAAATATGGTTTGGGGTTACTGTGGTCACTATGCTTAGGGGCTTTGAGTAGTGCTCATTTTGAATAAGAGTTACCATTCTCTTACAGATGTTGAAGAATTTTCTATCGAAAGATAGGATATGCTGTTCTTTTTAAAGCAACTTAGAATTTCTTACAGCGGCGAGTTCACGTCGGGGTCGACGACAGGGATGGGGACGCTAGCGACGGAGATAGGGACGGGGTCAGCGACTGGGACAGGGAGGCCAGTCGGGGTAAAGATGGCTGCGACAGCGACAAGGGCGGGGACGGGGACGGGGTCGGCGACAGGGACGGGCAGGCCGGTCAAGGCGGAGATGGCTGCGACGGCGACAGGGACACTGGCGATTAGGGCAGGGTCACAAGAGTTGGAGGTGGCGGCAGTGCTCGAGGTTGGACGCGCTAGGTTTGGGGAGGTTGGAAATTTGGGGGAGAATAGGGTTAAGTCCCCTTGCGCACTCGTTTTTAGGGGCCAATTCACACGCCACTACCGGTTTGTGTAGAGCCTTTCCTGGGAATAGGAGAGGAGTGCGATTACTATCAATTTTTAGAATCTCATGTAAATCAATAATTGTAAAAGGAGAAAACCTATTAATTAACCAATTGAGTTACATACACTACAATTTAATTGCAATATACTTTAAAAATTAGAGCTAAATTGGACTCTAACTCCTTCTAGGTTACTCACCATACACATAAATTAACTAATTAAATTATTCAAATATGTACCAAAAGTTTTTTGCAACCTACTTCAAAAAATGATCGAGCTAGCTCTAGATTCAAAAATCCTTCATCGATCATGGAACTCCAATTTTAAATTTGAGCTAGATTCCTATCTTCAATGGGAGCTATATCTTAATCTAAGTGAACTCCAAACATACATAACAAGTTTTTTTGCAATTTACTTCAAAAAATGATGGAGCTAGCTCTAGATTCAAAATCCTTTATCAATCATGTGAACTCTAATTCCAAATGTGAGCTAGATTCCCACCTTCAATAGGAGCTACATCTTAAACTAAGTAAACTCCAAACATACATAACAAGTTTTTAGCAATCTACTTCAAAAATAATCGAGCTAGGATCTAGATTCAAAATCTTTCATCGATTATGGAAAAAACTTTGCTTTCTCCAAATTTAAAGCAAAGAGGCACCTACATCTAACTACAAATGAAGTGAGGATAATGTTACTAACGTTTAAGCACTTGGATTGGAGTAAAATCACCAAATTTTAAAAAATTTGGGCAGCACCTCCCCCCTTCTCTGTTCATGGGCGACAGATCTGAGAGGAAGACGACTGTTGAAATTGTGGGGGATCTCCCCGCTAACTCTACCGGCTGGTTGAACCAACCGGTAGTGAACCCAATGATCTATTACCTGTTGGTGATACCAACCGGTAGTGATCTTCCCCGGGGAATCACTACCGGTTTGTGGTTCCAACTGGTAGTGAAACAGCCCCCTCCAACCTAGCACTGGCTTTGATGCCCTTGTAGCCGTTAGACTGGTAGTAATGCAACCACCGCTACGGGTTAATATCTAACCAGTAGTGCTGGGCCGGTAGTGATGCCCAGTTCTCTAGTAGCGGAGAATTCCATCAATTTTATTGCTCTAGTGTAAAATGATCTACAAATAGTTTTTCCGGTCCTATCATAGTCTCGTGTTACAATGAGAGGGGAAGATGCATGCATGTGCCATGTTACATAATTGACCCTAGTTCTAGTCCAACAAATGTTGAGGTTAACGTCGTCTTTTCCAGTTGGATGGGCCACAAACACCTGCCCCGTGATGATGCCATATCCATTGAGTGCGATGATGGTGCATGGGATTTAAATCGAGGCCAATCTCGAGATCAGGGTGGCGTCTTGGACATCTTGGTTGCGCTCTCCATGTATGCACCTACAAAACGGATTTTTCATGTACATGGGCTCTATGCACCTTCGCGACCATCCGTCACATGCTCTTCCTTCACATGCTCTTTTTGCAAAAAAAAAAAACCCTTAAATTTTGGATTTCAAGCAATTAGGTCCTTCTTCTTTCTCTCTCTTCCTTCCTGGCCGAGCTAAGCACCCTCTGCGGCGTTGCCGCTGGCGACCACTCAGGCGCGCGTTTGAGCCGTCGCTGCACTCCACGCTGTCGCGCCGCCGTGACGAGCGCCCGTGGGCGTGGCGACGGCTCAAGCGCTCGCTCGGGTGTGCCGCCGACCGCGGAGGGAGCTCAGCTCGGTCGGGAGGGAGGAGAGAGGAGGAGAGGAAGAGAAGAGGAAGAAGAAGGACCCAATTGCTTGAAATTTAAAATTTGAGGGGGGTTTTGCAAAAAGAGCATGTGAAAGGGGAGTTAATCTAAGCACGGATCTTGACGTGGATCTGATGGTCGAGAAGGAGCATTGAGCTGCATATACATGCGAGAATGAATATCCGATGCATCAACAATTGACGTAGTTTTTGACTAAATGGAGTACGGGAACCATTCTCTCTATAGGTTCCATCCTCCAAGTATAGTTATAGGTGCAATCCTACGATTCCTTTCGATTTGATAATCAAATTAAGATGAAAAAATTTTAAAAAAAAGCTAAATAAGTTTCTCAATATATCTGCTCTACAAGTGTACAAAATTTGGAGTTAGAAGCCAAAATATTAGAGATCGAGTAAGCAATAGTCCCATAGACTTCATTACTTTTATGCGGATTTAATTGGCATTCAAACCAATAGTGATGTCACAATGGTAACTGATCACAGTGCACCATTCTACTTGATATCTCTCTTTGATGAACATGCTGCCCAGGCTAATCCAAAATTCTAGGACTAGCTAGCTAGCTAAGCTAAAATTCCATGTGGTGGAATGGCTGAAACGATCCAGCGATCGATAAGACATGTAACTGGTTAGGTATTTACTAGCCAATCTTTGATAAATCTCAAGGCTTGCCAATCCTTAGAACATCTGGCAACAACTTTTTCTGGATCCTCCAACCATGGATAGAGATTTCACAATAGACTTGTTGCTAGTTACATTTTCATTCTGTGACGCGTTTTGTTGAAATTATTAGTGACATTGGAATGTTGTAACAAGGTTGTGTACATCTCAGAATATAGAGACCGAAACTATTTTTTCCTTGCTAAAAAAGTATTTACTAGCAATGATCTTTCAGATCAATTGGATCATGGAGCAACCCATGAAAATGAAACTATAGATCCTAGATCTGTTTCGTGTCGGGATTCCACAACAATGTACCTACCAAATTCATGTAGTTCTGTCTTGCGAAAATTCCTAGGTTCCAAACACGCACTAATTAATAAATATTGATCCTACTTGGTATTTTTGAGAGAAATCAATTGAACAAAAGAGAAAGAAAAACAATAAACAACAAACTAGATATTGGCAGATGAATCACCCTCGAATAGCACCAATTAATAGTGAGTCTGACTGTGCTCGTCTACTACAGTAACAACTGAGTACTGACATAGACACACAGTGCTCCACTGTTCTTTAACTGGACACGCGCGTTTATACGTTGGCGTGTTCAGAATTAGGGGTGTAAGAGGCCGGGTTGGCCCGTGGATTTCCCTAGTTCATTGATTTATAATAAAACTCAAAATTTGCTTCATCTTTTGAAAATCTTATACAAATAAATGAACTAGTGAGGGCCAAGGAAAATCCACGGACCGGCTCTTTTGCATCCCTGTTCAGAATGTTTAAAATGGCTTAGATTTATTTGACTAGAAAATTATTTGGTTTTTTAGTCTAGCATTTTTTAATCATGAAGTTATATCTAAAAGCTCTTAAAAATAACATAAATGAAACGGATTAACTTCGAGAAGCAGATTTAAGAATTTCTCGTAGTCCAGTTTAACATTTAGTTCACTTCATCTCAGCAGCTTATTTATTTAGCTCGGCCACTCTGAACACTGGGTAAACAAGCCACCCATTTTTTCCCTCAAAAAAACAAGTATGTTTTGATCTTATCAACTGGAAATTAGGAGCAATTTGGTTGTCATTTAGCAGTAAATTCATATGCACAGCGTCAGTGGCGGCAGTTTGTCAAGGACGCGCGTCACAAGATGATACGTGTGCCGAACATGGTTATTGACTTGAATCGATCGAGCTGCCAGCTTCCACGTGTTTATACTAGCAAGTAGCATTGCTTCGATCATCTCCAGACAAATTAAGGCACACACACTGAGTCTCTGACACATAAACAGATGCATTTGGATATTAAGATGTCCAAGTTTTTTTTCAGGTTTCCATGCGAGGTTTTCTTCGTCCCAAACACATCGTGTCTTGCCATCCAGGCCTCGGAAACTCGCAGTTGCTAATTAGGAATCATATCTAGATCGATCACCAATTCAAGAGGTCCACTCTTCAAAGCCTTGTCCTGTAGTTTTAACAGGTCAACCGAGACCTTAAACCACTCGCATTAGGCACCCAAAGCATGCATCCATATAGAAACAAACACCCAATTAAAAGTCACACACTCGCACACAGTCATGCATTTTGACAGAAAGAGCAGCAGCACATATACGGAGTTTAATTAATTATAATTTACAACACACACTTTTGGACTAATCGGTCATAACTCATAACCATTACATCGATCACAGGGTTCAATTAATCTCCAAAGTCATGCATGCATGAATCCTCTGAACACCATTAGACCCGAAGAACTATATATATTACTGCCAGCTAGTAAGTAGTAGTAGTAGTTTAATATAATATAGCAGCTAAGCTTGACATTAGAGTCAACAAAGCCATGGGAGCTCTCACACCGACACACACGCACAGAGGCAATTGATTGACTAGGAGCAACCGAACAACGACTCTTAACTCCTTTAGCTTAGTAAACTACGAGCATATATGCCAAGGCATCTAGTTGATTAATTGGCACGTATATATAATTAATATCTTGATGGCTAATCACTTGACCGGTCAAGCGAGCTCCTGGTTCTTCTCCACCACCCTCACCTCGTTGGCCGATCTCAGGATGCTCGCCTGCATTTTGCCATGTACATATCGATCCACAGCTGATAAGGTCAGAATTAATGCACTGAAAACCTATGCACATATACTGTTATATATATATATACATAAATATATACAATGTAGTGTAGATGTGAAGTGACCTGAGCATCGTTTATCTCCACGGCGAAGCCGTCGACGATGGCGAGCGAGGACCTCTTCCGGTAGGTCTCCGGCTGGAGGAGCTTGGCGAGGAGCTTGTCGTGCTTGTGGCTCAGGTAAGCGTCCAGCGTGGTCGATCCCTCCTTCGAGCTGCACTCAACCCCAGAAACAAAATTAAGCCACATTGATCGATATACAACACGAAGTGTCGAAGACGAAATGGGAGTGTATATCATCGATCGTCTCTGTATATATGTCTAGTTAGTTAGTTAGTTAGTTACAGACCGGTCGGCTCGTAGGCGCTCGTACACAGGGTCAAAGTTCATGAACACGAAGTACACCTCCTGCTGCGGCTTCGCCATTGCTCTAGCTATAGCTCAGACAGCTCTCTCTCTCTCTCTTCTTGTTCAGCTTGCTCTCTCTCTCTCTGAGAGAGAGAGGTGGTGTGCTAGAGCTAGTGAGGCTAAGAAGATAGAGCAAGTGTGCTCTTGCTTTGGTTGGTTCCATATCATTGCTACTGGCCGCTATTTATAGCCGGTGGAGAGGAGATGGGAGCTTGCATGTACTCGCAAGATATCTTAATTATCATGCCCAGATTAGCCTAGAGGCTAGATCTAGAGTGATTAATCAAACAAGCAAAAGCTAGCGCCTAGCACACACAATTAACCAGCAAAGCAAGAGTGCTGATTTGGTCAAGGGCATCTCATGTATAATAAGCACACTCGCACATGCGTCGTCTAGCTACTCGCTCTTAATTACTGTCTGTATCTTTCCATACATATCTAGTTATAATTATATAACATCTTAAGGCATAAAATATATGCGGCACTTAGCAGTACCTGCAGAGAAGATATGCATACATATTACATATGCAGGTACATACATGCATGGCTCTTGAGAGAAAATACCCAAAAGAATGTTTTTTGTCGATGGATCGGCCGGAGGGGCATGCATGGAAGGCAATATTGGCTGCGACGCAGTGGAATCTTGCACAGGGCGGGAAGAGGTCAAGGACTCGAGATCTCTGCACTGCAACCTGAGTAAGGTGTGTGTGTGAGTGAGTGAGAGAGAGACAATGGTGTGAGTCAGCCGGAGTGTGTGTGTGCGCGCGCGCGCGCGCATGAATGGCTGCATGCCGTAGCTGATCATGATCAGATCCAGATGGGATGGGATGGGCTCGCAGTCGCAGATGCGCGCACTACGCGCTACGCGCTGCGCGCATTGAGCGAGAGGGCCCGGACGGATCCGGCGCCAGGACGGCCAAGGACGGCACGGGCCGGCCGGCCGGAGGGATCTCGATCGCCGCGCGCGAGGGAGAGAGAGATCGATCGTGCATGCCGTGCCATGGATACCATAAATGCATGTGCTAGTAGCTTCCAGTTCGGCAGTGCCACCCCCTTTTTGGTAATAGCTAGCTAGCGTGTACGCTCGTACTGGTGCAGTGGTGCTTCTGATCTCTTTCTTCTACCTCGATCTTGCATGGAGCATCTCTGAGCTGTTCTTGCTTGCTAGCTCTTGTGATCACCACACGACCAGAGTACCAGACCATATCCCCACGCATGCATGCATGCGTTGAACAGATTTTGGATGTGTGCGACATATATAAGGGCCAGTGCGTATGCATGGTCAAAATGGACACCTTATCCCCGTAAATATTTGGCTGTGTAGACATCTCTAGAATTAGCAGATATATACAGCACGCATGTTAGCTTGTCTCGTGTCCTGGCGACCTGTCTGATGTCTATACGGCAGCATATGCATGGGGTGTAAGAACAAAACTCTACTTATTATATTTTACTTTTTGTTTCATTGTGCTGCATCAATTGGAGACAGCCAAATCAGTTTAGTATTTGTGACACGACGCTAGCTTGAAACATCAGGGAGAAAGGATATCTGATACCGACGTTGATATATGTTTGGAATCAATCTGTGTTTGTGAGAGAGAGTCGACCGGCTCAACTGTTGTCCAATACGTCATCACTAGCACTATACGCTAGCTAGCTAGCCAGCTAGTGCTAGGTTATTGGCTTTTTTTAGGATACTTCTAATTAACTTACATACACGTATCATAGACGGTTCGCTAGGGCAACCGTGTCTGCAGTGACCGGCACACTATTAGTCTGACAGTTCAAGATCTCTCTATGATAGAGATGGGATTTTATTTAGTAGTGACTACGAGACAACATGCAAATATATATGTCTCTGTTTAGGACAGAAGACCAGTCGCAACTCTAGTAGCGCCACTGTCGCGTTGCTACACCGTCTCCCATCACCAGATCGATCTGTCCGAGCCTCCCTTTAAGCCCGACGGCAGGGTGAACCCTAGCCTGAACTTGAACCCTAATTCTAACCTAAGAGGGAGAGGCGGCGCTAGAGGCAAGGAAGAGGAGATGGAGGGGGCAGCGCCGAAGACGAGGAAGAGAAGGAGGAGGAGAATTACATGCACGTGAGAGAGAAGAGCAGTCGCCTGCGCAAGTGAGTTATGTGCATGCGACCACCGGCAAACCGGCAAACCTAAATATATGCAATGATCGATGCGTATACGAAGAAACTATAGCAAGCCAGCCAGCTTTCGCAAGAGATATGTTGTGGGATAATCATCTTGACATATTTATTTTAGGCGTGCATGGTTGAATCATGTATGTGTGCGTGCATGCATGCCACGTGTGGAAGTGACGAAGTCTTTCATTAGTGGCATATAGAAACCTTGTGGTGCACAGCCGTTGTGTTTGCACGAACCTGCTGTAGGAGCATTACTGGTGTGTGCATGTGTTGCCCTGGTGTGGCGCAAGAAGCAGTCAAGGGGCAACTGCTCCCGGCTCAAGTAATTAGCGGTGTGAGTGGTTGGTTAGTAGACCGATCCAGCCAAGTAGTTGGCTTGTGCGTGCGTGTGATTATATATGTAACTAGCTAGTCTATTAAGCATTGGGCCAAGAAATAGAAATTCTGGTCCATATCATGTGCATTCCCTTTGATATGAGGCTGTAACCGTTGGATCTCGCTTCGACATTTACATGTACGCTGCCTCCACCCTCTCTCGTGCACATTTGCAAAAAAAAAAAAAACACTCCGACAATTTAAAATTCTCGTGCATGGTCCTCCTCTTTTCCTCCTCTCTCCCATCATGCTAGGCGCGGATGGTTCCTCCCTGCGGCAGCCTTGGTGGCGACCAAGGCAGCGCCGAGCAGCGACCACCGTGCGGCCCCCTTGGGCCGCCGCGCCGGTCACCAGGCCCTACCACGGCGACGTTTTTGGTGAGGGCGGCGTTGCCAAAAGAAAAAACAGAGCTTCTTCTTCCTCGTTCCCTGTGTGTGAGAGAGAAACAATGAGCGGGGTTTCTCCGGGAGAACTTGGCTGGGCCAACATATGTGCGCGCGTGCATATAGCTTGACATACGCATAGGATCTTTGGTTGTTTTTGAGGCAAGGCATGGGGCCGGCCCCGCCCCGGGGACTGATGGATGGATGCATGAGATGAGAGGCTGGCTCACATGCCGGAGTGGCCGGAGTGGACACACCACATCCAATGAAAGCGTCGTCGGAGATGTGGGGGACTGGTTTCCTCCCGGGGCATCATATCACATGCTTGCTACCTTCCATATGGCTGGCCACTTCCCCAGCTGCTCCAACTTTGGGGTCACTTCCAGGGTCCCAGCACCATTGGTGCAGCCCGAAAAGATAGAGGGTCGTCATCGTCGCCGCCGTCGCCGTCCCGTGGATGCCTCCAAGGCAGCAAACTCTGTGGCCATGCAGGCGTACGTACGGCCACAAGTGAAGGCACAGCCTGCATGCAGGTGATAACATGTTTCTGAATACCTAGCGTAAATCCTAATCGTCCCCGGAAAGGCAACGCCGGTGTTGCTCTATCCGACTGCTGCGCGTGCTGGTTAACTCAAATTGACATCAGGAAAGATTTAGGGGTGGCCATCTAACGAAGTAATTAAATTGTTTAAGTGCCAGGATACTGCCGCATAATCTACTCTCTCTCTCTATATATAGAGAGATGTGCTTTGAGATTCGTGTTGTTTGACGTGTACATATTTACATATCTACTAAATAAAATATTTTAGATGCCAAACTCCAAAAAAATTAAATTCATCTTCAGTTTGAACTAGTTTAAACTAGTTTGAACTATTTACTTAAATTTAAAAGTAGTTTAAACTAGAGTTAAATTTATTTTTTTTTCAGAGTTTGATGTCTCTAATATTTTTTTAGTGGGTATATAAATATATAAATACCAAACATCACGAATCTCAAAACGCATCTCCATGGAGCCTTGTGTGTGTGTGTACATATATAGGAAGAGGAATTGGGACTCCCGGGGGCCTGTGCTCCCTACTTATTAACAATAGGATTGCGTTAAGATTCGGACACATTAATGGTAAACATTCTCATGCATGGAAGGTATTGAAATCAATGCTCTAATGGTAATCACGAGGGCAAATCCAATGGATATTAGGATGGGAGTCCAGGCCCCATGGAGCCCCATATATATATATATATATATATATATATATATATATATATATATATATATATATATATATATATATATATATATATATATATATATAATCTCCAAAGAAGCCACCATACAAGAAATTCCAAGGTTAATCGGAGGGAAAAAAAGATCAATCTAGACCATTGATTATAGTGGGACCAGATTATAATAATGTTGATCTATGAGCTCTAAAATACTAGAAATTCCCATGTTAATCAGAGAAAAGAAAGAAAGATCTGCACCATGGTGTAGATCTATTGATGATAAAAAAATTGGTTATTAAATTTAGTTTTATAAGGGATGTAGTGTCTTGTGTGTTATGAGATAAGTATGTATCAAATACGAAAAATATTTTAGCCGGTCACGTTATTAGGGATCGTTTGTGTTGTAATTGTCGTACATATATAAATATAGTGCATCGAAACCTTGATTCAGGGATAAGAAAAAGATGTCGTCGTCAAGGCTGGCTTGCTCACGGATGTACCGGCCAAAGTGCAGGAGCTGCGTGCTACCACGTACACATAAATCAAGCTTGGGAAGCCGTAAATCGACGCATTAGATTAGAAAGAAAAAGAGCAGACAAATTTGGGGTGGCAAGAAACAATCAATGGAAGTGTAGGGAGGAGACATGTGCTCGCTTTGCTCTGCATCTAACCAAGGAAAAATCTTAGCCATCAATTATAATTGGTCAGGATTATAATGGTGTGGATCTAACGAGATTCAATATGGACATACTAAGCAATTAATAATAAATCAAGCTTGGGAAGCTGTAAATCAACGCATTAGATTAGAAGCAAAAAGAGCAGACAACTCTAAGGTGGCAAGAAGCAACCAATGAAAGTGCAGAGAGGAGACATGCACTCGCTTTGCTCTGCATCTAACCAAGAAAAAGATCTCGGCCATCGAATATAATCGGTCAGGATTATAGAGAAACTAACCAATTAAGAATGATCATGTAGCAACCAATGAATCTAGATTTGATATGCATGAATTAAATACGTGTTAGAGATCAACATGGATTATCAGAGACGTACAAAGATTCTTGGGGTCCTATGTGTTATCTTTGGAGGAAGTAGCTTTAGAAGCTTACTTATGTGGGGAGGGAGAGATAACAATGATTCACAATCCGAGGGTAATTCAAGTTCCTCTTAACCGGTGTAACATTAGATTAGAAGCAAGAAGAGTAAAAAAAACTCGGAGGTGGCAAGAAGCAATCAATGAAAGTGCACGGAGGAGACATGCATCCACATTGTTTTGCACCTAACCAAGGAAAAGATCTCAACCATCGATTATATAATAGGTCTAGATTATAATGCGTAAATCTAACGAGATTGGATATGGACAAACTAACCAATTAAGAATGATCGTGTAGCAACCAATGAATCTAGATTTGACATGCATGGATTAAGTGTGTTAGAGATGAACATGAATTATTAGAGACGTACAAGGATTCTTGGGTTCCTATGTGTTACCATGGGAGGAAGTGGCTTTGGAAGCTTACTTACACAGGGAGCGAGAGATATGTCTAAGCACGTTGGAAGGGAGGCGCCTACACATGCCTTTTCTAAAAGAGTTTCGGTCTAAAGTTTTTTGTCAGAAAAAGAACAGGGCACTCCAGAGATTATAAGCTCGGAGAACAAACAACTCGGAGGTGGTGATAAGCAATCGATGAGAATATGGAGTAGATGTGCGACAATTGATGCTTCGCACCTGACCAAGAAAAAGCAATACGAAAAAGAAAAAGATGCACAAACTCTAAAGCATGGGAATCAAAGATAATAAAAAAAAGACCAATGTATTTCTTTCCTATTTTTATTCCTTTGGGGTGTTTGGTATATGCATAGCCATGACCACACTCTAAAAGGTTAGATATTCCCAAACTAAATGGACAAAAAAGAGGAAAAAAATGTACACAAACTATAATGGGTCTCAACAAAAGGGGAAAATTGGCTGTAGGACACTACTAAAGAGGTGGTTATATTGTGTAACACTATAAAATCGTCATATTGCCATATAACATTGTAAATTACAACCCTATATAGAACACTTTGGTATACTTCCATTGGTAAAAAAATAAAAATACAAAACAAAAAAAGAAAAAGTCTGATTTTTTAAAGCTCAATACAAGTGTATCTAGCTTCTCAAATTGTAAACTCCACAGCTCAACATTTGAAATTTCAAATTCAAGTGAATTTCAAAAATTTCAAAACAAATACAAAAATTTTAAAAATAAAGGATGTTGAGGTGTCAAATACACTTCTATTCAATCCATCAGATTTTGAACCAAAAAATTCATCAATTGAAATATCGATTCAACCAACTTTCATGATTTAAAAATTTTGCTTAAATTTGGAATTTCAAATGCTGAGCTATAGAGTTCAAAATCTGACATCTTGAATAAAAGTGTATTTGGAAAAAAATACTCAAAAATATTAATCTATTTCTTTTTCACTTCTGATTCCTTCCTTGCTCGGGTGCAACCAAAAGGGAGGCAAACCCTATGTAAATAAGCTTGGAGCATGGTTGACATGGATCGATATAAATAGAAGAGCATTCTCATTTCCTGTCTATTCATTAAAGCATGGGAGAATGGAGCTACCGTGTTTGCTTTAAATATTAGAATTTTCATGTTAATCAGAGATAAAGGTAAAAAACTATGTCATCAATTATATTGGGTCTAGACTATAACAGTATAGATATGTTTAATGATAAAAAAATTTAGTTGAATATAACATATTATATTGAATCTAACTATAAACTAAAAAAATTTAGCACGCAAATGCGTGGGTCGCCATGCTACATATAGTTAATGTGAAACTTTTGAAGGGAAGAGCTCTCCCAACATTTTATATAGATCTCAAAACACATCATAGGGCTTCCACTAGCACAAGTATACCCTTAGACAGGTGGAAAAACTGCACTCAATTTTTAAATAGCTAAACGAGCCATGCTCAGAATATTAGTCCCAACCAGCCTCGGTACACGTGTATGTATATGCTGCTAAAAAAAGAGTTAGTTGCACCATGAACCTTTAAAGTTATAGCAAATTTTACTTTGCATCTCGAAGTTGAAAAGTAATTATTTTAACTTGTGTACATTTGAATCTGAGACATGCCATTAAAGAGCCATCATAAGTGTTGGTGTGGACCATAATTAATTAGAGAAAATTTGCATCATAAACTATATCGTAAATGTTAGAAAATTAAGAAAAATGCAAATAAAATTTCTATGGGTTAAAAAAGATATCAAATATGCAATCTAAATTTAAATGGTATGGTTTTTGTGTAAAAATGGAGGATGTTGTGGCACCAAATCTAACATCATAATTTTTTTTTTGCATAAGTTCACGAAAAACTAATTTAGATTGCACAATTAAGATCCTCATATTTTTCTAAACTCTTGGAAATTTTGTTTACACTTTTCTGAATTTTCTACCATTTTCAAGCTTTCATTTTTATTTTTTCTATCTATGAAATCTATTTATTTTAATTAACTAAGGTCCACGTCAGTGTACATGTCAGCACTGCTCTTTAATGGCGTGGGGACTTGGATGCAAACGGTACAACTTAAAGTGGTAAAAACTAATTTTCGGTTTTTATGGTGCAGAGTGAGATTCTGCTACAATTTTAAGAGCTACAATGTAGTTTACTTTAAAAAATAAATAAGCGGCTTAGCGAGGGTTGCAACCTCTATCGGTCCAGAGTATCTTCCTTCATCTCCAGCATAAGCTTTAAAATCGGGTCTCTATACACCCCTCAAAATCACTATTTACTCTTTATATTTTCATCTTCTCTAGTAGAGCCTCTATCTAGAAAAACTATAGAGGTTGATATAGAGAGCCTCTAAATTTAGAGACTAAGAGAGAGAAACTCTAAGTTTAGAAACTGGAGATAGAGACTCTGCTGGAGAACTAGAGACTCTAAATATAGAGAGGATTTTATTTTCGAGGCTGTGCTAAAGATGCTGACGGACAGATTGATCAAACTCCAAATTAAACCAGCTGCAATTTCCAAAGGACTGACAGTGAGTCAGTGAGAGCACGTAGTAGCTAGCTAGAGGCAGCACTGTGCAGAAAGCTATGCATGCATGCATGCATGAAACCCTATGCGTGTAAAGGGTCCGGGCCGGCTGGCAGAGACGTAGGACTCGTACAGGAGTTTTGGAAAGCTTAGACACAAGAATACGACGTTGCTAGAGTTTTGGGCCCCAGACTCTACTAGGGAGTCGATATATAAAATACAGGTCGTGGTTTGTTGGTACGCGAGCAGCCACCATGCATGGATGACGATGGACAGTGCCGCATATAATTGCAAACACGAGCCGCATCGCGTGTAGCTTTGTTTGATCGATCAATATTTGTGATTCTTCTTGGCTAGCTTCACCGCACTCATGATTTCTCCCTTTTGCGTGTCGATTTTTGGGTGTGTATAGGATCAATCACAGTGCACACTTACACATGTAACCACTGCCACATGTACATCACTAGCTAGTTCATGCATGCAAAAAGAACTACTACTCACATGTACACCACGAGTTCTATGCCACATGTTTTAGTTGGCGTGTGGTTGGTCCATCTTCTTAGCATGTTCTTGATGGATTATTAATTTGCTTAAATTATTTGATTATTCTTTTAACATTTTAATTTTTTAATGTCGTTTCAAAAAAATCAAAGTTATAAGATAAACATTCTTAAATCCACCTTTGATTATCAGTTTTGGCTTTTCAAAACCACCAGTAAAAACAGTCAAAGTTCAATTTCATTGGATAATCAATTAATTTTACCACCAAAAAACACCCTTGTGGCATTTCGTTCATCAGCACGTCGATCTTTCAGACCGCTCGCTAGTAGCACACCGGCCGCTACTAGCAACGACCGGTTTGGAAGCTTCAATCAATGGCGGAGCCCATCTACAGGAGGGAGGCTGGCCTTAAGGGTTTCGCACGTTCTGATATATGTTTCGAGGCGAGTACGCGCGCACGCGGCGGCGCATGCAGCGGGAGCACGCGCGGTTGGCAGCGACGGGACGAAGCCAATCACGCAGAGAGCCAGAGAAGTAGCCAACGCATCCACGTGGCCCTGGAACGAGACGGGCTGGCCGACGCCAACAGTGAGCACACAAACATGAGCGCGACGGCCACTAGCAGCAGCTATAGCTCTTCAGCTAGCTAATCCAGCAATTTGGCACAATGACACAGTAGCTAGCTAGTATGCTCCTGCATCATCGCCATGCCTGCTCTGCTCATGGTGGACTTTTGCCGACGCTGCCATGCATCTGCCGGTAGGCCGGGGGGGAGGACGACTGCGCTCCGGCGGGTGACGTAAGCCGGCCGGCCGGATGCATGCATCTGGCCGGTGATGGCGAGCGAGCGAATATCCGTAGCTAGGGCTAATCATTTCATTCACTCGTGCGCGTGTAAGCTAGGTAGATGCATGGATAGGTATAGATCGCGGTAGGAGCTTAGGTAACTGCGCTCGATTGTGCACATGGCGGCAAGCATCTTCGCCTGGAGCCCAGCAGCTAGGGCTTGCCATTTGGTCCTCTCTTTTGATGGACTCGAGGGGCCTCGGTCGGGTACATCTTTGCTGGGTTTCGGATGAGAATCAGCCGGCCGGCCGGCTGGCTTCTAGCAGGAAATCGGTCAAAATTTCAGCTTTTGATCTCGGAAGACGGACGTGTACACCTGCTCTCGCCACAGGAAACAACCAAACCGTTGAGAAAGGTCAGAAAACCGTCGAGATAGATCTTTCTCAATGGTCGGCTGTCAAGAAATGGCTATCGGCTCAGCTCAGTCGAGAGAAGCACATACTCTCAACGGCTTGCCATGTGGCGGTCGAGAATTTGAGAGGAGCCAATGCTAACGCGTGCGACCGGCTCTAGCTCATCTGTCTTGACGGCAACACCATAGCCGTCGAGACAGGTGCACGTGGCACGGGATGTGTCAATACCTACCTTTCTAAACCGCTCTAATGGCCATCGAGAGAGAAGTAGTAGGCTGGCCCACGTAGCCTGCATCTCTCTCGATGACTATATGGGTGTCGTCGAGAAAAGGGGAGGCTGGCCGTGGATCTAGGGCTGGCTAGTAGGCCTTTACTCTCAACGGCTTATAGAGGACCGTCAAGAGTAATGAATTTCTAGAAAAAAATAGCTAGAAAAAGGCAAAACCAGAATTTTGCGGTAGCTGCTGCACCCAACGGCAGCTGCTGCAATGTGCAAACCCAAACATATATCCCAAATGTATGTCCTACACAAATGTCATATATCCATAACCATCCACACAACCACACAAATATAGTTCACAAAGCGCGCATCAATAGCGACAATTCCATATACGCATCCATAAATACATAAACATTCACACATTTGTACATCCACATCCGTTTGACACATGTATATCTATATCCATACATAGTCATCCATAGCCATTCGAAAGGAGTTTGTCACCTCAAGAATCAAGAAAAGAGTGGTGGGTTGTAGTCGAACAACTGAGTGACGAAGTCCGTAGCCTGGCTCCCAGAGGCATCGTCACCAGCCAGTTGCCTATATTCCGCCTGAGCTGAAGCTTCTGAACCGGAACCCTATGAAGCATGCAACACAGTTAGACATATGTGGTTTAAATTATTGGTTAGGACAACGATTTTAGATAACAAGGGTAAGTTAAGAAACTTACCGCCTCCATAGTGCTTGTCGTCCAAGGGCTTAGAACTCCGGAGCCTCCCGGAGAGAGAGCCTGGCCCCCATAGCCACTCGGGTCGGCCTACACATTCACGGAATATGTACTTAATAGAAAGAGGTGTGAAAAGTATAATATAATGTTCTAAAGACCATACGTACCCCGCCAAGTCGTGAAGTGTGCTCCAAGGTTAGGAGTCTCGCATGAAACTCCTGGCTGTTGTGGGCCCTCTAGGAGAGCATCAGGACGGTGGAGGAGAACCGTCGGTGTGAGCGTGAGGAGTGCGAGAAGGAACAACTCCTCACGCTCCTTTCCTTCCTACTCCCTCTCCCTCAGGATTCACGCTTCGAACTCACGGTGGCTCTCCGCGGCGCTCTGGGTGGCCCTCCCTTAGGCATATAAGCCTCGGACCTACATGAAAGCGATGTGATTTGTCATAAAATGGATTTGTTGCAACATGTAAGATTTAGATAGACCTCTCACCTTAGGTGATCCTCGCCGATAGCCAGCCTCCCGTGAGCCTCCCCCCATGTGTTTGTGGATCACTACAGGGTCCAAAGATATCTTGTCCGGATTGCTGTCGGCCCTGTGCTCCTGGGTGTACGGCTGTCGATATCAATCCTGCGTTTGGTTCAAATAAGTATCGAGAAAACGGTAGTTCGTCTAGAAGTGAAAGATGCAGATGTCACTTACCATCTTTCTGCTGAGCGAGGGAGTCCATGGCCGACTGGGTACCGTCCTTGGCTTTTGACGTGCGTCCACGTCTCCATAGCTCCATGTAGCATAGGACCATTCCGGTTCTCACCCCTTGCATGACATAAAGGAAAAGACAAGTTAGTGAAACAAATAAGATGAACAAAGTAATAAAAGAGAGATTACCGGTTTCTTCTTTAGCTGTGCAAAGGACTACTTCCTAGTGGTCGTCTTGTAGTCCTTGAAAGCCCGCTTCTTCTTAGTCATGGTGGACCTGTCATGGAACTCCTGGCTGGGCCACCTCTGCCCGAGTGCCTCCACGGCATTCGGGCAATTCATGGCCCACTCCAGTCGCACATCTCTGTATTGCTCAGCGGACAAGTACTTGCCACAAGCCTTAGTGTTGGAGATCCTCTCGCTGTGCTCTCTCCTGAGAAATAAGAAGGTTCGGCAGATGACAACAATATCTTGCTATTGAAATTGAGTTAAGGAAAATGTCGTCACATGTAGTACTCCTCGACGGCGGTGACACGCGCTCCGGACATCAGATCCTGGATCTTCTGCTTGGCGTTCTTCTCTAGGATGGAGTCGAAGTCTGCCTTCGTCAATCCTTCACGAGGATAGTACCTGAGTTAAAATAGGGTAAAGCAAGCAGATTAGGAATATAATCAAAAGGTAGAGGGATTGCAGGTGGAGTAGCTTACCCAAAACTCCTAGACGAACTGGAAGCAGCATTGCTATCACCATGCGGGCCAGCCTTGTAGCCCTCCCAGCTGTATGATGTCCTTGTGACCTCGCCTACAGTCACCATGCCAGGGTAGTGCTGCCTTGCCAGGGACCCAAGGGTATTCCCAGGCTGGGTCATGTGCCTAGCATTGACCGTAGACATGTTGCTGCAGTGATTGAAAGAAAGATAGGCATTTCCCCGTCGATATAATTTAGGAATTATTGAAAAAAAAGATTGAAAATGTGTTATGGGTTTATACATACATGTCCCTATCGATGTCGATCGAGATCCACTCACTCGGATTTGTCAGATTCTTGGGCACCTTGTTCTGACCCCTTTTTTTCTAGGAGCCTAGAAGCCTCCAGCCTGGCTAGACCCCAGGGTGCCCTATTGGCCGGACCCCTGAACATCCTCCTCCTCCGCCTACCTAGAGCACCCCAGGCCGAGGAAGCGGCGCAACATCCTGCTCATCGAATTAGAAGAGAGAGTTAGTCACACACACATATACATACATATACATATATATATATATATATATATATATATATATATATATATATATATATATATATATATATATATATATATATATATATATATATATATATATATATATATATGGAGAAATTAAGCATATTGAATCGTAATGTGACACCAAAGTAAATTAACCAAAAAAAAGCATAAATGCATATTTACCATTTGAGTTAGAAGTAATTTGCATCGACGTTGAGGGGATCATCGTTTATGGGTTCAACGGCATCTATTTCAGCTTCAACATCGAGTTCCTCTGCAACATCGTCGTTGACTATGGCAACTAGGTAGTCAAGTCCTTACCCAATGTCAATTGTTTGCATCCCCACGATGATCCAAAGCTCGTTGTGTACGCTAGCATGGGTAGTGCACTGCATAATAGATAAGAGAACAACTTGGAAAATGAATGATTGTCAATGTCAATAAAAATGAATGGTTTGTAAGCATTTACGTGTTTCTAGAACCAAGATAAGAAGTTTGGATGGTTGGCTGCTGCACCCTCTTTCATGAGCATAAGATACCGATTCGGATCAGGTTCCCTTCTTTCTTTCCATTCGGAATGGACAAATTGCCTACAAATAAAACATACAATGAAAATACTATTGTGAAAGTGAAATTGCAACAAAAGAAGGCATGTCCAACTTATTTTTGCATGTCTTGCACTTCTTTCATGTTGTTGAAAACGTATAAGAGTGCGACAAGCCTTTCCTCCCGTGATAACCCTCATCTCGTACTCCTTTCGACTGGATTGAATTGGACAAGGAACAGCTTCAAGTCAGATTGAACTCTATGCCCCACCATACTATACCTTGGTACTTGGATGTTCATATTGTTTTCTCTCGCCAAATATTTGTTCGTGAAGTTTGAGATCTCCTGGATGTAGAAAGCCTCGGCTATTGAACCTTAAACACAGGTCTTGTTTTGACATTTGCTCGAATTCCTTTCAAACATGGTTTTATAGGGTACATCCACCTATACTACATAGGACCTCCGAGCTTGCTTCAGAAGGTAGATGCACGAGAAGATGTTGCATTGGTTTGAAGAAGCCGGGGACATATTTCTTCTCGAGTAGACCTGGCTTGATGGATTACGAAACCTAAACTTTTATCATTGCAATTTGGATTTGCATCTATCTTGTTCTTCATCGTTTCTTCTACTGCATGCAGGAATTAACCGTCGTGGTGAGGTCATCCGGGCATGTACACGGTTGATAACGACAGTTGCATGGGTGTAGCGTTTGCAGAGTTTCAATCTTGCTGGTTGGAAACCTCCAATCGTGAACATCTTCATTCCGCCAAGTAGAACCCATCGGAAGATCGAGCCTCTGTTTGCGTCAGTTGGGGTGGCGGCGAGGGTGATGGCGATACAGCGAGGGTGATGCTGCGGTGCGGTACAGCAGGAATGGCCGGGTATTCGAGGCGACACGTGGGACGGTGGCGGTGTATTCGGGACTTTTTCAAAAATATGCTAAGTCCCAAGCACCCACGAAATCTAAAAGACGATACTCTCTCGACGGCCACTAAAAAATTGTCGAGAGAGCATGCGGTAATATTCACCAAAGTTCGAACATTCCTCTCTCTTACCTCCAAGCCATCGAGAGAGCGTGCGGTAAAGGCCACCCATGTTCCTCTCTCTCGACGGCCCATGACCCACTTCCAAATTGTTGAGAGAGACTGATGTAACGGTTGCATGAGCCTAGCCTAGTCAAGTCTCTCTTGATGGCCCACCAACAACCTTCGAGAGAGACATGGCTCATCCAGGCCAGTGTCACCCAGGCTTGGCAGCACTTCTCTCGATGGCCCGCTTAGAAGCTGTCGAGACGCTGGTATTTCTCTGGAGAGTGATTTTTTAGTAGACCGTCGAGAGAGATCTTTCTCAGCGGTTTAGGTTAACCATGGTCGAGAGAGGCATGCATACTTGACGGCTTTTACTGGAACCATCGAGAGAAAGCGTGTCTCGACGGTTTTCACTTTAGGAGCCCGTCGGTGGTCAACGCACTATCTTTTTTTTTAAAAAAAATGCTTAATGATGATATTGATGGTGGCCAACCACTAATGTTGCTCTATACATCATCTAGCATGCTAATAAAATTTTGGAAAATGTTTTGTGGTCCCTAGTATTCCAACCACATGTAACTGCCCTTCTCGGGTCACCGATCACTTGAATTTCTAGAGAGATGTTATGGCCTCGTTAGGGTAACCTGTGCAAGTTTCATCTTATCAACGTAGTAAACATGTGAACTCACCAAGGCGACAGAGAGGGGGGAGTGAATGGAGCCTTTTTCAAATTTTCACTATTTTGTGCTTCATTCAGAACTCCAACCCAAACACCAGATAAAACAGCGGACAGAAGAGAAAAGACTTAAGCCAGCTGTTGGAGGTAGAGGGATGTCCTTTAGATACCCAAGGGCATCTGGACTATTGAAAGACCCCTCCAACAACACCGAGAGAAATATGCAACATGGACGATTCGAAGCAGGAAGGACTGTTCAGATCTGGAAGCCTGCAACTTGGACCAGATCAGACCAGGAAGGACCTGTTCAGATCTGGAAGAAACAAGAAGTAAAGGACCAGTTCAAACCTGGATGGACCAGATTAGCTCTGGAAAACAAAAGCAAAAAGGAAAAGAGAGAAAGACAAACCATCAAAGATACTTTCAGAAAAGTAAAAACAGATTTCCAGAATTTGCCCCCACTTGGAGCAGGAGGTTGGTGGGTTTCTGAAGCTCTAATATTTTTGGAATTTTGTGTGCATAATCCTACATGAATCTCTAAGCACTTCACCGAAAATCTCCTCAAAACTCTCTGTAGAAAAAATATGAAAAATCAAATACTACAGACTATCAGGAACTTCGAGCCAAAAGTTTGGAGCTCGGTTTTCACCTCATGGCGTCCAAACGGTGCAATGGAATGACTCCAAAATTTTTATTTAGATGCACATATGAGTCACCCACCTTCTCCAACAAGAAGCACACAAAAATGATTTTTCTAGATTTTTCTAAAAATCAAACACTGGGTGCTGCGCGAAGAATAAAATCTGCAGAGATTTGCAACTTGATGGAAAACTTGATCTCTAGTCTATCCTAGGGTGCAAGAGAGGTGTAAACACCATATAAACACCCTCAAGAAATCATGGATCAGAAGCATGTAGAAGGAGGGGAGGCATACAAACAATTTGCAACAAAAAAACATCAAGGAAAGAAGATTGAAACAATAGAACTAGTAAGAACAAGACATGAATATGGAGAAACTAGCTTTGTTTGATTTGGGAAATTTTTACACAGCCACCCTAGGGTGGAAAACACTCACAAGTGGCTAAACTTAAGAAACTATTGGCTACAAAAGACTTAAGTGGAGACACCCCTCCACCCCTTCTTTTATAGGCCAACCGGTTCTAGGGTATCTCGATATATCGCGATATATTGAGATCACCCTTGAACCACCCATGGATGGCTGAGATTAACCCTCTCCAACCAGCCATTTACATGGGTCTTAGCCTACTCACTCATGGCCCAACATGGACCATACATGGGCTAACCCGAAACCCAACACATACACGGGTTTTAACTCACACGCACGAATCTTAGAGCGTCGCGAACCGCCTCCAACGATCCCTTCGCGTTCAAGCATCCGCACGTCCCAACGTCCAGTAAGAACTCGTGCTCCGAAGTGATAGCCGTTCCCACCATGAAGCTCCGTGCCCAGCCTCCAACCGAACCGGCAGCCCACCTGGCGAACGGACTCATCCACTTCACCTCGCACCCTGTTCTCACCTGCATCCACAACACCAACAACAAACAACCAAAACACATCTAGAACGTCCGCGGCATCACCACGAACCCAACACAACAAACCGATCCTCGATCGGGGTTAGTATGCAAAAATGATAACCGGAATAGTGACTAGCCCGACACGAAACAATCGCCTGGGGGCAAGTGCGTCCTGTGGCACTTTGGCGACTTCACTGGCTACACCTAAATCATTTAGGGGTCTTTTCATGCTAAGGAGATCACAAAACTTCGTAAGAATCAAGGAGCAACATGCCTCGTCAAAGTGGTCAAGTTTGGAAGAATTTTGTCGGAAACCGAAAGTTTTGACCAACTCCTCACATGCTCATCATCTTGACTCCACAAAACATGTTTTTATGAGTCCACAATAGACAAAATGAACAAACAAATGTATCACACACATTTTAGAATTTTTTTAATGAATTTTAAATCTTTTACTATTATTGATGTGACGAAAACCACTTGTCATGCGCCAATTTGATCATATTCAACTACGATACCATGTATCGATGGTTGCACGCTATTCCACACGTACCATGGTTTTTCTGAACTTTTTCTCATTTTTAACTCATCAATGCATTTATTTACATTAAAAAACAATTATACGCTTCTGGAAAATATATAAATTAGTAATATGTTGTTGTAAATTTCAAAATAGATTTAATTTTCTAAAATTTTGAAAATTCAATTTTATGATGCTTGAGATTGACTTATG
This sequence comes from Olyra latifolia, assembly GCA_036346145.1. Classification (NCBI taxonomy): domain Eukaryota; kingdom Viridiplantae; phylum Streptophyta; class Magnoliopsida; order Poales; family Poaceae; genus Olyra; species Olyra latifolia. Next base: position 16,472,027 of record CM070530.1, read on the forward strand.
TATTATTTTGCATTTGAATATCCGTTGTTAAAATGATTTTTTGGAAGTGAAATTTACAAGGCCGTCAAGAGAGGGAGTCACTCGAGCTGACAGGCCCAGCCCAATGGCCCAAGCACTATGGAGGTCTCTCTCGACGACCACCAATAATCAACGGCGAAGAAGGTATGCATGTGTGGCCACCAGGAGCTAGGGCGGAGAGGGAGGTGGCAGTGTTGGCGGTGCGGGGGCGAAGAAGGATAGGGAGGGGCATGGTGCGTGATGGCTAGAGGTATGCACGCTCAGATTTGCAGGAGCTAGTGCAACGTTGGTTAGTTGTGGTGGCCAAGGTCGGCGCTTGCCTTGACACCGGCAATGTACGCTTCAAGCGGTGGCGGTGGCCATAGAAAAATTTCGCTGATGTTCAGTGACCTTCGGGCTTTATCGTCGCCGGGTAAAAAAAGAATTCAGTTAAAAATTTTCCATATTTGTTGAATTTTGTTAAGTTATTATTAGAAGTGGCATGGGGCGGATAATTAAGTTGAACTTCAATGGCAAAGATTTGACCTCCATTAGTGGGAGGATTGCGGGTTGAAACATGGCACAACTAGATGGGTGTAAACGAAAACATCACAAGGCTAGGTTCGTGCGATGGCGATGGAAAGAACAAGTAGGTGCAGAGATATGCGCGGAAGGGCACATGCCTAAAAACTTGAGAAACATGGAGAGGCAATGGAAGGCTCGATCAGCTTGCACGGCACGATCGGACGACCACAAATTTTTTTGCTGACATGGCTCAACGAGGGAGCTAGGTTATTACTTTGTTATATAGAATTGATGTTTGGTATATAAACTATATTCACATGAATAAGGTCTATCATACCCAGGGTTTTGAAAGCCAATTTAGATTAAAAAAAAATCGCTACCCGTCGGTTTTGGGAAACCACCGAAAACCGGTAAAACCGCTAAAAATTGGATGAATTTGAACTCCAATAATCAAACTAGCCGGGTGAATTGGAAGCGGTTTTTGCGGTTAACCGCATAAGTTGACAGAAAAATATATAAATGTAGAAAAGTGGTGGAAAAATAATAAAAAAATCATAAAAAATGCAGGAAAATTCCTCAAAATTCGGGGAAAATTCAGGAATATATTAGAGAACACAAGTAAAAACACATCACTGCCACCTTGGGCTCAACTTGGGCCAACCCAAATTGGCCCATCAATAAATTAAAGACCGTTATTTCATTTTATATGAGACAAAAATCCATAAAAGACCCTAAAAAGGACATAAATTTCAAATATGTCTTAGGCCAAAAGATCCTAAATGATTTATACTGTTTTTAAGGATTTTTATTGTTTTTTTCTCAATTTTGAATTTGGATTTGAAATTTCAATTTTGGGAGCCAAAAACGGGTGGTTTCACAAACAGACCCTCAGCGGTTTCTCACCAGTTCTGATGGTTTTTGAAACCCTGATCACACCTGCATGGTCACATGGGTGGTCCAGTGATGAGTCCTCAACCTTGGAAAAGTGAGATCTTGTGTCGGAGTCCCCTACATAGAAATTGTGGATTTATGACAAATTCAACTACTAATTTTATTTCAAATTTATTGCATTATTAAAGTAGAGTTAAAAGAAAGCACCACGTTTGCTTTAAAATACTAGAATTTTTCACGTTAGTCTAAGAAAAATAAAATTCTACATACATCGATGATTATAGTGTGCCTAGATTATAATAGTATAGATCTAATGAGATTAAAAAATAAATTATATAATAGCTTACCCTAGCCAATATAACATGATTACATATATGTAACAAGATTCTAAATGGACACTATTGGAACTTACCATGGCCAATATGGTAATACAACACGGCTACATATATGTAGCGAGTTTGGAGATGCATAGACTCTATTAGAACTTATCATGGCCAATACAATTACAAATCCTTATATATGCATATATTAGTAACAAGATTGGCGATCGGCTTTGTTACAGCTTACAATAGCCAATATGATCATGAATCCTTATATATACAAAATGTCTCTGGAACTTTAACGCAAATCTTCACACGCACGTGCAAGACACCTTGCTTGTTTTAGTTTTACTTGTACGTTCATTTAAATAATCAAATAGTTAATTTTAACTTAGTTTTAACTTAGGACTTGTGTAAAAATCCAGCTACCGATTTTTTAGTAGTCTAAAAATAGAAGAAAATGTTTTTTTTTTGAAAATTTTAGGAAAATTTTCATGTGCTTAGATGACTACAAGGAACTGATTAAACACACACTTTACTTTCTATTTCATGAAATATTTTTAGGCAAAAATCTAGTTCAAATATATGCCACCGGTTAGGCGGTTGTCAAAACCGTGGTTGACCCAATCATAAAGGACCTCTCTTGAATCACGAGTGGGAACTTATTTTTACCTGTTATTTTACTTTAGGGATTAAAAGCTGATTTTTTTTCCTTGTTTTAATCTAAACAATTACAACACATTTAGACACATATGCATGTATGTCTACATCTTATTATCTTTTTTCTCTGATTATTGTGGAATTCTAGCCGTTTAATTAGAGTGAACATGATGGCTCCTTTCGCCCTATTTTAATAATATAATAGATAGATATATAAAATTTGACTAATTTTTATGGAAAACATATATGTGATGCTAGTTGGACACTCGGACCCTTGTTGGAGTGTAATTAAGAAAGAAGGCTAGGGCATACATGCATTTTGTAGCTTAATTTGCACAAAATCTAAGCTTGTTTGACCTGGTATGATCATGTAGCATATTTAACGGGGACATATTCAAATAGGCTGCCTGTCTGAAAAATCGTGATCCGTGAGAGCCATCAATCACATGATCCTGTTAACTTCTGAAGGCAACTTGGCTTGGTAAGGCAGCATGCAGGAAGCGACAAGTGCCAGTTGAACTGAATTCACAAAAAACACATCAATCTTTCTGAGCCTTTGGCTTCTTTCCAGTGATCGTCTGATGCGTGGTTACTACTTTCAGACCATTTTCCTGATCGATGTCATGAAACCTTTCAGCTGCTTCGTCGCTTTTCCTGTAAATGCAGTACAGAGCCAACTGAAGCATACCCATTGGACAACCGATGAAGTTTGGTGACTGTGTAAAACAGAGAGAAAAAGATAAGGATTAGCATGTATCTCCGGTTCCATTTTATTGATAGAATAAAATCCTGTACTAACTGCGATGAAAAGATCCTTCCCAAGGAGCCCATATATCATCCAGAGAGCACTGGACAGGAAGGAAAACAACGACAGGTAGAAAGGCATGAACTCAACGCTTTTCGTCCTTATGACTTGCTTCTGCAATTGATATATAGTTCCATTCAAGAAATGATTACATGACGGAAGTATATATATATTGTTCAAAAAAACATCTGGATTTAATTTGGTTCTACTAGTTTCCTTTCTCTCTCTTATTTACTGAATCATTGTTAGATCACCAACATGTTTCATCATGAAGTACTATTTGGACCTTTGGTCTATGTAGTTCATGGTTCTGAAGGCATTCAGTTTATATGTCAGATACTCACTGCAGCTACCATTGGAGAGCTGTACATCGATATGGAAGCCACTAGACCAATGATACCAACAAAAACTTTGCGTATATGGTGTGTATGTAACACGAAGCTTGAGAAAAACGCCGTCAGGCCAAACAATGTCAGAACAGGAAGCACCATTTGCAAGACAAAATTCTGCACAGAGAGAGAGAGAGAGAGAATCGGTAATATTATCAAATTAACAGTTTAACGTGTATGAATGATTTCTATATAAAGAACTTACCTTTTTCTCTCTAGGTGCAAACCATAAGTACATGCTGATGAATGTGATCTCAAGCAGTATGCCCAGTCCATTGATGGTAGACACTGGAAAGTTCTCCCATCCAGAGCTCACCACAGGAAGGCCATACCAAGTGTACAAAAGACAGTTGAGCAACGCTAATACGTATGGAACACAGGAGAAGTCTTCTACATCGCCCTTCTTTATTACCCTTCTAAATGTCAGTCTGTGAAGTATAGGTTGCAAAGCACAGTGGTAAGCAAGATCTGCATTAAATATTAATATGTGATCATGCAAAGTAGTTTGGGGCATGATGTATACATTGGCGCTGCATAGAGGAGCATAGAAGCAGCATTTCCTGCAAGAGAGAAAAAAAATTATGCGTGGTTTTACAAGGATGCATGAATCAAATTGACTTAAAGAACATGTAGATGAGGAATAGTGGAACACCTAGAATTCCTACAAATAAACGAACTGTGTTGGAAACCATTCTTTGCTGTGCACTGAAGGTTTCAGTCTTGAAATGTAGAAAGGCTAATTTTTTGGCAATGGCTACACTTCTTTGCTTGAAGTGGGTTCTAGCTATTTATATTGCCTAGCTAAAGCATGATTAAAATGCACAATGAGGGGGTAATGCACACAAGAAGAAAAAGGCAAGGCTGCAGAAAATTCTGTTGGATGGCACCAGCCACCAGGTGTGCTTTCATCAGCTCAACTCATCGATTGTTGGTTGAGAATGAATTTGCTGCAACTAAGACTGATGAGAGCCACCAGTTTTCAGACAGGCCTTTTGATCCCGTTGCATGCTATGGCCAGAGGAAAACTACATGAATATATACTAGAAAGTAGCAGGAAAGATGGTGATGGCGCCTCACCAACCGTGACAATCAAATCGGGTACGGTAAACAAGCCTTGGCCTTGGAAAAGCTGCAGAATCTGAAGTAATCCAGCACAGATCTACTCTGAACCCACATTAGGCCACTTCCTTAAAGATAATTCACCAAATAATGCCACAAAACCCCAAGTGGTGACACGAAGGATTGGCCTGTGGTTTCAGGATTAGAATGGTTAGTCATTGGGATAAAGCCATTCAGCACTTAGACGCACATAGTGCTGTGCAGTGCATTATGCATATTGTTTAGTCCTGGTATTACAATTGGCGGTGTCAAATCCAATGAACAAATCAAAGAGGCAGCGGGCTTTGATTTGTAATCAAGATGAGCCCAAATCAAAATAGCCATTGAAAGTGTACTTAGTCATGCAAGCACCATGAATTCTTTAAAAAAACTACATGTTGACGTATATTGTGCACCATTGCTCACCCGTTTAAGCTTTTGCCTAAATTGATCAGAGCATGCAATTCATATGGTACCAGAACCTTGACCTGGCTAGCAAAATATTTTTAAAAAATAATTACAACATAACGTAATATTAAAAATAATAATTGTGGCCAACCTTGGAATCAGAAATTTGATTGATTGATTGATTTTTTTTGGGTGCAAAATAGAGGGAATGGGGACAGGGCTATTTCATCAATTTTTGAAAATAGGACTGATTCTTAAATCTCTTAAGAGTGATTTATGGTTTGAACAAAAGGGGTGGGAGGGAGGGGGACTGATCTCACCAATTTTCGAAAATCATGGCGATTTTCAATCCCTGCTCTGAGTCCACATGTAAGAGGGAGTGTTGAAGTATATTGTTTGTCTTTCCTCATCATCTTAACCTAATATGGTATGAAAACCTCTAAACTCATTGTCACCCACATCTAATGTCCGGTTGAGCTCGAACATGAGGGGAAAGTATTGAAGTACATTATATAGCTTTCCTCACCAGCTTCAATTATTGGGTGAATCGGTGGAAGCATGCTATTCAGTTGGTATTATAGAGCCTAAAGGTCTTTGTGGCCCGTGCGTAAGGCTCGGTGGGGTCTAGGCGTAACTTTTTTAGATAATGAAAATTACATCCCAACCTCTACATCGTGATATGTACACAACTTTAAATACAAACAAAGTCTTAGCTATAAAGCTGACAAAAAAGGGTGGAAAACAAGTCAAAAGATGTTTGAAATAAAATTTAAGTAGTGCAAAGCCTATTATTAATCTCCACCAAAAAATGGCAAAGAATCCCAAGACAGTAGCTTCCAAAATGAAAAGGTCGCCTTGAGTGTCCTCTCTCTTAACTTCCTCATTTCGAAGCAATACACATTAACGCAACTAATAAGCTCCCTAAAAAGAGATGGAGTCCATCTGGTAGTCGATAACATCTAGGCCCATGGCTCAACTACCCTACCCGGAAGTGGTGGCACCTGACAGGAGTGGTGATAAGGTGGCAACGACTACCACAACCTCTCCACAAGGAGCCGATCCAATGTGGTAGCGCCTTTATGTCTGTGTGGCTATGTCCAACTGCGATGGCAAGTGGTGATGCTCTTGTCTATACACCATGTTGGTCCCGATTGTAACCAAAGGAGACGGTGCTGGTCGTCATTGAACCAAAAACATTAGTATCTTAAAGAAGCAGGAAGCAGTGATACCAACAAGGACTAGGGTGGGAAACCTTAATTGCCTACCCTAATTAGAGAAAGTTGGTAGCACCACTCCATAAGGTGTGAGCTCTATCTGGCGGCGCCCTATGGCTCCGTGGCTAGGGTCATGCGCACATGCCCTCGCCCACATGCCGAGATGGTCCCAAATGATACCGATGATGGCGACTGCCACTTGTGGCCAACCTTATCACGCCCTATCAGTTGGCGGCGGTTCTAGTTAGTGCCACGTCTCGACATCGATCCACTCGGCAATGGATCTGCCCATGACTAATTGAATCATGGCGGCTCCAAACTCCCAGCAAGAACGCCACGCTCCCCTATGTCCCACTCAAGAACTGACAAGGCCTTAATTAGCGCTGCCAAATTTAGTCCTCAACCCCCGTTGTGGCCAAATCCGACCTATCCTCAACCGACGTGGTTGTCCTCAACTACGGGTTCCTCATCCATTATTTTCATAACAACAAGAACCTGAAATCAAAAACCTACAAGGCCCTCAACGCTGCCAGATCCGATGTCTCAAATGCGTCTAGACGTAACGTAGAATGTTGAAATATATTATCCACCTTTTCTCATCGGCTTTTAGCGAACTGGTCAATTTATCGCAAATGAACTCTACACAATGTTGATTCGATCTCTTGCTGACACATATACTGGGCTACGACAGTGTGACCTAATTTTCTTGTCGGTATTGCCTACAATAGCAGGAAGTAATAGTAATAGCCAACTTGTCAACCATACACAATGCCGTTGTTCGAGAGCATCAGCCATCAGTTCGGCTTTGCTTATTCGCTGTCGAGTACCAATCATGCGTTTGAAAGAAAAGCGTTTCTACTGCGAAAACTCCGATACAACATTGCTTGGTGGGGTTTAAAGCGTGGCAGGCCTAACGCTGTACGCTGAGATCGATTGATCGATGAAAAGATTGGGAGTGAAGATATGAGCACATGTATAAAAACTTGTGGAGTACAGAATTGATTAAACCGGTGCAAGAATTCATGGCGATGACTGCCGGCCGGCTTCTTGTCGCAAGATCGAACAACGGACCGGCACAAATTCAGCCAGGATCGTATATAATGATTACCAAGATGCAGAGACTGGGATTTATTTCTATTATCTAAAACATATTAATTACCAAGATATTTTTAGATAATGGAATCAAGTTTGAGCGTCTACATCGTGATAAATACACATGCAACCTATTACAAACAAGGGTCTCTTATTAGCTGATTAATTAAATAAACCAATTAACCAGACCCAATTCTATTATTAAATGTCCAATCATGTTTAAAGAAAAACTCCATGACAACCATCTCCACAGATTGGCACCCTTTGATGATTTCCTCCTCGCCGTCATCCTTTTGAAGCAATGTCTCAATAGCACTACTAATGGGTTCCCGTGAAGATACATGTAAAACGACAATATTTTTTTATATTTGTTAAAAGCCATGTTATTTTGACAAAGCCAAATGGACCAATAAAGAACAGTAATGTCAATTAGGATTTGTTGCTTTTGCTTTAGTCCTACACCCAACACCCAACCTCCTCTAATATTGGTAATACATCGAGGAGTTGTCTAGGCAAACACAATTTGGACAGTGTGTCAAACTGCTCTAGACAAGTGATAACAGATGCTAAATTGATTAATTAGAGTTGCAAAAACAACACATTTGGCTTCCTCTCCAACCTCCTTATGCAGGATCGTCTTTAGTTAGAACCATGGCCTTATCTCACCACATGCAAGATATGATCATACATATCTACAACAGATCGTAACCAATATTTTATGGTACAAACGGTTATCCATATGATTGTTCTACATACATATATATATATATATATATATATATATATATATATATATATATATATATATATATATATATATATATATATATATATATATAGGAATAATACATAAGGCTCCATGGAGCCTAGGCTCTATGATTCATTACCACTCACTACTACAGATCCGCCATCGGTCCGGTTCAACGGCCATCAAGACGGTTTTTGAACCGATGCAGCCATCCGGGATTGATGCCCCATGGCATCGATCCGGTTCCTCACCGGTGCCGATATAGTATCGAGACGGTTGGAGGCCACACGTGGCTTTAGCCCGTGCCTCGCCGAAGCCCCACTCAGTACCGGTTGGAAGCACCAACTGGTAGTGATAAGCTGCTGTTCAGTCCCGGTTGATTCCTCCGACCGGTTCTGAGCAGGCACACGTGGCTTTACCCCGTGCCTCGCCGAAGCCCGGTCGATCGGTTGGAGGCACCATCTGGTATCGATAAGCTCTTTGTTGATTCGGTTGGTTCCTCCAACTGCATCGAGCACGCACCACCTGAGCTATAAATTTTATATATATATATATATGCGTGTGAGGTAATATATATTATATATGTGTCTGTGTGTGTTAAGTCTAATATTATATATATATATATATATATATATATATGTGTGTGTGTGTGTGTGTGTGTGTGTGTGTGTGCGCGCTAAGTCACAATTAATTAAAGCACATATAATCAATCATGCATAACTGATAATTAAATCACAGAACTTTTATTAACAACTTTAATTACAACTATTAGGTATCACAATGACATTCATTACAACTTTAATTACAGAGCGTTCATCGTGATCTTTTATGTGCATCGCTCTTGGTAGCCGTAGATGTTGACCCCGACAGTTCACGGTCTTTATCGAAGGGCCCCACCTATTTGCCGTTGGAGCGTGAAACTTCGCCTCTTGGATTTACGACCTTATCGAAAATCCAATCGACGAAGTTGTTCTTGGATCGCTCTCACGGTCGCCGAGAAATCGGACGACATTGCAAGTCGGTAGCACCTCCGCCAGATGTGCATAATATGGCACACATAGTAGCCGCATATATTGGTGCCTGACGGCTGACGCCAGACCTGTGGTGAAAAAAGCTAACAGCGTGAAATGGATGCATGGAAATGAAGTTAACTAACTCAAAAGCTACCCTGATGGCATACATACTTGAGAGGCAAGTGTAATATCGAATTCCTCGTTGAATTCGCCCACGGTTTTAGTACGGAACCGTGCGAATGCACTACACACATGATTGCAAATTGAACATGATTAGAATTTGTTTAAAATGGAGTAGAACGAGCACAATAATGGAAAGAACAAGAATACCGGTTGAGAATGTCGATCAAGTTTTCGTACTTTTCAACTGGTCTCCTCAGCGAGTCTATAACTGTGATCATGCTACGATCTAGCTCGATAATAAGAAGAATCCAATGAAAGCTGTACATATATATGGAACATAGGTAACTAATTAGTTCTAACATCGTGTTGTGGAAAAAGATTAGAACGAGTGATGCGAAAACACTTACTCAAAGTTGTAGAGTAAAAGTATCTTTGAATGATATTTTTGACCTATTAGCCCGTTGTATATGTTGGTCTCTGTATCGGCAGGGGATATTTTAACATTTGTCTCATTAATAACTAAAGGGTCAAAGAAGCCTGTGTTAAGAGTAGAAACACTTTTGCATCTTTCTATCTCCATTCTACATAAGAAGAAATTAGTTAGGCTTGCAAGTTAGTATAGTGCAAGGGCCCGCACGGTAGATTTTTGCAATTAAATAAGACACTTACAGAGTCCAAAGAACTCAACATGGCCACGTCGATGGCGTCGATGGTATAGCTCGTACATTCTTGGCCATTGGACATAAAATTCATTGTCGTAGTGAAAAAATTGTTCTTCCTTGTACTTCACGGCAAATGACATTAGGCCATGCTTGAACGCATCCAGTACCATTCATGGAATTGGCGATCCTAGTTGGTAGTGGCCAATCTCCTCACGCTGACCAAGGAAGCGCCGGTGTATATTGCCATCGACCTGCAGCTTCAATCTGCATGTCGCCTAATATTTGCTCGGGTGAAGACCAGTTTCTTCGATGAATTTTTGCATCTCCTTGGCCTTTTGATCAGCTGATGACGTCGTCTTCTTTGACGTCTTCTTCTTGGACCTTTCCTTAACCAATGTGCGCTCGTAGTCAGATACACGAGGTTTTTCCTTTTGTCCTTCAAATTTTTCACTGTCCTCAAGCCTTTTAGAAATTCTTCCGTACCAGGCTGAACCTTCTTCTCTGGTGACTTGGGTTTAAAAAATTTAGTGACCTCGGCTCTGACTACTTTCTCGGTCTCTTTCTCCGTCATATCGTACGCCCGCTTTGCAAGTGCAGCTAGCTTCTTGGGTTGGGTGGACCTCGTCCTCTTGCGAGCTGCTGGGCGAGCTGGCTTGCTTGTCTTGGGCGACGATGTTGGAGTTGGAGTTTCGCGTGCGAGACTTGGTGCAGGAGACGGGCTTCTTCTGGGAGTCATCTCTTTCGGTGACGATGGAGGTGATGACGGACCGCTTATGTATGCCGGAGGTGATGAAGGTGTTGGAGAGGACACGTCCATGTGATCTCGAAAAATAATGTACTTCTTACGCCATTGGATGAAATTATGGATCGCCTCTCCTAACTTCGTAGTCCGTCACCTCCGGAATATCGAGGTCCAGTCTCGCACTGGGCATACCTCCTCGACCGAGACCCCGAGTAGCCGGCATTATCTGCTGGCCATGGATGACCAGCCCTGCTCCACCGGTCGACCATGCCGTGAGCCGCCTTTGAAAGAGATGTTCCTCACTTGGACGTGCAGCTCACAAGGTGTCCGCTGCGTGATGTCGTCCACAGGCCAGTGGCCCAAGTCCGGTTCGGGCAACCCACCGGAAGCACAGCTGCTTCGCCGCCTTGAGGGACTAATGAGGTCCGGATTAGCAGGAGGTTCCTGACCCGCATCTACCCGTTGGCTCAAGGCTAACTGTACCTATCTTTGGATCTCTTCTTTCATGCTCTGTTGTGTTTGATTCAGGCGTTCTTCAAGCATTAGGAGCTGTTGTGCCTGTCGGGACTTGCTTCTCACCCGACTCCTATAGGTAGCGGCGTCCTTAGCGAACCCAATCTTCCACGGAACGACGCCAACGCCTCGTGTACGTCCAGGGTGCTCCGGGTTTTGTAGGGCCCTTGTAAGCTCGTCGTTCTCCCTGTTTGGCACGAAGGTGCCTCGAAGATTCTCGATCGACTTTACAAGTCTTCGCCACATCTGTCGGCACATTCCCGAACACCGTGTTTCCATCATCGTCAAGGCCCGCCAGTGAGCATAGAACCAGCTCTTCGCTCTGTCGGCCATTCCATTATCGCGAGTCGACACCCTTCGCCCAGTTCTTGTTCCCTCTTCTTCCATTTGTGCATTGCCTGGCGATAACCACCAGGGCCAAGGTGGTGGTGGTATTGCTTCTTCTGAGCATTCTGGCTGTTCCTTTCGGTCAGACTTTGACCTTCATTCGAATTCTTGTAGTTCACGAACGCATCCCAGTGATTCTGCAACTTTGGGTATTTGTTGAAGTCAGGAATTCGGTTCTTCTTGACATACTCCGTGTTCAACTTCTTTTTATATGTTTGGAATGCGATGGCCATCTTCTTGAACGTGTAACTCTTCACCTTCTCTTCGGTCCCTTGGGGGAAGGTGAATGTCTCCTTCAGGTCGGTCCAGAGCATGTCCTTCAGTATCTTCGAGGACATTATCCCATCTCACGATGCTAATCGGCACATGGTCCTCGACGTGGACGCCAGATGTCGAATTGAACGCCCAATCGCCCCTAGGGGTGCAAGAGGTTGGCCGTTATCGCCGACTTTGGTGATAACATGTCTTGCCTTCGACTTCTTGTTTGAACTCGGCCGACGTGATTGGCTACTCATTGAGTGATCTGAAAATATGGTACAATAATGTCTACGTGTTAGAATGTTGGCTTAGCATGATGGTGGAACCGCATATACAAGTTCGATCTAATTACCATGGTCGTCTCGGTGGCCTCGGCATGAGTCTCATCGGTCTCAACGAGTTGTAAGTCCACGACAGGCCTTGCGGCCTCGATGGAATCATCGAGCTCAGTAACCATCTTCTCCGAAATCAAACTTCTCATGAACTCGTCTCCATCAAACCCTTCTCCCGCCATCGTAGTTTTGTAGTCTATAAGAAGGCATTGAAAATTAACAATAGTATACTTGCACATTTCACATATACTTATACATAAACGGGTGACAACGAGGAGGGCGGTGGGGAAGATGAGGTAGATGATCGAGGACGGGTGACGATGATTTGAGGACGGTATATACATTACATTTCACAATTAATTGACATACATCTTAGAATTCAAATTTGCTATAAAATTGGCATATACATATACATCTCAAAATTCATATAAATAAGATACAGAGATCAGATTGTCTTCCATTAAATACATGCTATGTTTTATTTTTTTCATGTAAAAATTTATATCTTTGACCAATTATTTGGTAATTTAACTACTTTACTCTCCAGTGCTGAAATCCTGGCTCCGCCACTGCGTAGGTTTGGGCATTTCGTCGAACACTCTGGGCGCACCGTGATTGTGCTCCTGTTGGCCGCGCCGCACTCCTGTCGCTCGTGCCCGCCTGTGTCACGCCTCCTTCATGTTTGCCTGAGCCCGCACTCACTGTCCCATGCTCTGCCGACCTGCACCTTGCTGAGGAGCGAGGGAAGGGAAGGAGAGAGGAGCACAAGGAGCACCTTGCTCATGGGTCGTCGTCGGCGAGGAAGATGGCAGCGCGCTGGGTCGTCGGTGACGAGGAGGACGGCGGCGGCACAGTAGGTCGTCGTGTGAGGAGGAGGACGGGCTGCTGGGTCGGGGAGAACGGCGGCGCCTTGGGGTCGTCGGAGAAGAGGAGGACGGCGGGCTGAAAGCGGCGTCTTCGAGAGGTTGGAGATGATAAAACAGTTATGCCTCCAACCTCACTCGCTTTAGAATTTATATGATGGTGGCATCTGTCCGGTTGGTATCATCCACCGACTAACCACATCGATCCGGTTGGTTACACCAACCGACCAACGCCGCATTAGGTAGTGCCCTAGGAACCATCACCCCGGTTGGTATCACAAACAGGGATGGAATCTTCACTTAGTCGGTTGAGGACACCAACCGGACGGAATCTCCTTAGTCCCGCTTAATTACACCAACCGGGTGATTTGCCAAAAAAAAGGCGCGAGTGGAGCTCAGCTCAAGCGCTTATTGCTAATTTGCTATTAATATCTCGAAAATTATAGAAAACTGTTGGAAGCCTTGAAATTTCTCTTTAATTTTTCAAATTTTAGTATAAATTTTCACCTTTTATATAAATTCAATTATTGCTTCATGGCTTACTAAAAAATAATAAATCATACTTATTCCACACTAAACTGATTTCAAAAAATAAAATAAATTAAAATTCACATATTCTTTACAATTTAATTTTCCAACCATCTTAATACAGATTTTCACCTTTTTATATAAATTCAATTATTGCTTCCTTCCTTCATAAAAAATCATAATTCATACACGGTTTTAATTGGTAACATACTTTGTAATTTATGGCAAATTACTACCACTGCCATGTGGGAACCACAAGTCCGTGATCTCCATTTTGGGAAGTAATCGGTTGGTGTCTCCAACCGGGACTACCTAAATCCGGTTGGTGTATCTAACCGGACTATGTGGAATTAAACGATGCAATATTGGCGCGAACCGAGGAGCCGCCTCTGCCTCTTCCTCTGCCTCTGACAAGAGGCCTCTTCTATAAAACCGACGATCTTCCTCTGCCTAATTAACCGTCTTCCTCTTCGATCAATGGTGTCTTCCTCCTCGCCTCTTCTGTTCCTCTAACTCTACCCCACCACCATCACCGATGCTCGCGGGTTCGCCTTCCACCGCCGCTTGTTGTCTTCCGAGGATGAGTGTCCCCCTCAGAAGCGCATTCGTCACAACCGGCCGAGGAAGTAGTCCGTCTTCTACCCGGCGGAGTTGTCCATGTCGGACGAGTTGTCCGACGACGACGAGGACGTGGAGGACTTCGACGACGAGGACGTCGTCGCGGAGGAGGACGACGACGACGATCCGGAGTCGGAGGAGGAGGAGGACGACGACGACGACGATGACGACGCCTCCGACGATAGCGCCGACGCCGACGACGAGGAGGAGGACGACGACGAAGACGACGATTAGTCCCGACAGATGCTAGAAATTAATTATTAGTTATTTAGTATATTATTAGAAATTAGCTTTTAGCATCTTTTGTGGTAACCCGTGGGACATTGTACAGGGTAACAATATTATTTGTAAATTATTATAATGATATAATATATGTACATTTCCTATAATATATGTTGTTTTTGGACCCATAAGATTTGTCCTCACAAATACATTCATGTACCATAAATTAAAAGTCAAAAGTATAAAACATAAATTAAAAATCAAAAGTATAAAACATTCTGTATAAACTATAAATTCTGGTACTAAAGAAATCACATTGGAAAACCGGGACTTCTCCCTTTCGAATTTATATGATGAGGGAATCAGTCCCGGTTCGTGTCATACACCGACTAACATCACATCATCCGGTTGGTGTATTACACCGGGACTGCTTGCTCATATCAGTCCCGGTTGGTGTAACAAACCGGGACTGAATGCTCACTTAGTCCCGACAGATTACACCAAAAATAAAAGAATACAACGGCAATGAAGCGGGCTCGAACCGTGATCGCACTGGGAGCCAGCGCCAAGCGCACGCCGCTAACGTGGGAGAGGATGGGGTTTTGATCGGCCTTCATGGCACGAACCTTTTTGTACCCTTCTTAGGAGATAGGATCACTCATCGACATGTGGGCCCATCTCAGTGGGTCCCACATGTCATTGGTACTAATTTGCCATTAATTTCTCAAAAATTATAGAAAACTGTTGGGAGCCTTGAAATCTCTTTAATTTTTCAAAATTTATTATAAATTTTCACCTTTTATATAAATTCAATTATTGATTCATTGCTTACTAAAAAATAATAACTCATACTTATTCCACACTAAAATGATTTTCAAAAAATAAAATAAATTAAAAATTCATATATTCTTTACATTATTATTTTCCAACAAATCATACTTATTAATACAGATTTTCACCTTGTTATATAAATTCAATTGTTGCTTCCTTGCTTAATAAAAAATCATAATTCATACACGGGTTTATATAACACGGTTCGACTTATTTGCTAACATACTTTGTTTTTACAAGTGATCCTTCATTATGATCGTGTCGTACATAGGGGGATTCCTCTATATCATTCAAGATAGTAATGTCTACGTCCACCATAAAAGGAGGTAGCTCGTCGAACTGATTGTACTCTTCTTCATCTGTGACGCCCTCAACTCCGACGATCCTTCTTTTACCTGGGAGAACCACGTGGCGCCTTGGCTGATCGCTAGTCTTCTGCTTCTGCTTGTTATCTTCGGTAGGCTTGTCCTTCTGCTTCTTGCTTTTAGTAGGCCTGTCCTTCTGCTTTTTTGGTTTGCTGTTCATGTCCATCACGTAGAATACCTGTGTCACATTATTTGTTAGCACGAACGGTTCGTCCCTATAGGCCATTTGCTTGAGGTCCACGGTTGTCATACCGTACTCGTCGATCTTAACGGCTGTCAATTTGACCCATTGGCACCGAAACAGAGGGATTTTTAAAGGTCCATACTCGAGTTCCTATATATCTTCTATGTAATCATAGTAGGTGTCCATCTTTCCATTTTTGTCCAAGGCATCTATACGGACCCCGCTGTTTTGGTTGGTGCTCTTGCTATCACGACAGGTTGTGTAAAATGTGTACCCATTTATCTCATACCCATGGAATGATACGATTGTCATGGATGGTCTCCGAGCCAAGAGTTTCAACTGCTCATTGTGCGATTCGGAGCCCATCGGTTTTTTTGTAACCAACCACTAAACGATCCATTTGCTCTAGTGCGATCCACTTTTCGACTTCTCTCCGGCAATCGGTCGCAGAGAATCATCTCGAGTTCATGGATAAACTCAGCCACTACAGCTTGCTTGTTTCAAGACTGTGAAATGTGCTTGTTTAAATGAAAGTAGATCGTCGCTAAAGAATTCTCTTCTCCTAGAGTTCCTTTTCCTCAGAGCTTTGCCCTCATGGCGTGAAACAGGACGCCAATCGGATTTAGCTCATCAATGTAGTCGACACAGAACTCAATCACCTCCTCTGTGCCAACACCCTGTGCAATGCAGCCTTCTGGACGAGACCGGTTCGAACATATTTTTTAGGACACCCATGTACCTCTTGAAAGGGAACATACTATGCAGAACACGGTCCGAGAATTTCTATCTCTTTGACAATGTGGACCATGAGATGGACCATAATATCAAAAAGGACGGAGGAAGATCATCTCAAGGTGACCGGACTATCAACCACGCCATCCTGCAGCTTAGATAAGTTCCGTGGTTCAATGACCTTCAGCGACACGCGTTGAAGAACGAAAGCACACTTTTACGATTGTCCTCGTACCCGGTCCGCAGAATACCTCTCAAGACCACTGGAGCAAGCTGTGTCATCAACATGTGACGGTCATGTGATTTCGTGTACTATCTTATTCTCTTTCGTGTTGATGAGTCCCTTATGTTCGAGGAGTACCCGAAGGACCTTCACACTGTTAAAGAACTTAATCATGTTTTTTTCTCTTCCTTGCTCGAGTGTAGCTCGCAGGTGGAGGTAATGTTGTCCTTTCGCTCTCTTTTTCGGATGTAGGTCGTTCTCGAGTCCCGAAGAGATGCAGGTCCTTTCGTGCTTGAAGTGTTTCTTTTGATTTACCGTACATATCTAGGAAGCCTAGCAGAGTTCACGCAGACATTCTTCGTGATATGCATGAAGTCCGATGAGTGGCGGACATCTAAATCTTTCCAAGAAGGTAAATCCCAAAATATTGACTTCTTCTTCCAAATGGGCTTCAGATGACCTTGTTCAAGAGGGGACAGATTTGCTACCAGACCCTTTCCAAATACTACTTTCAGATCCTTTACGGAGAAAATACAAGTGTCCCATCGCGATGCACGGGGCTTTTACGTTCTCTTTCGTCCCATCGAAATTCTCACCCTTCCGTCAGAACGGTGTTTCAAATGGAGGAACCTACGGTGGCCTATGTACACGACCTTTCGGGAGTTTTTCGATACTTGTCTGTCAGATCCTCTAAGCTAATCGGATGCGGGCTTTATATCCTTTGATAGATAGGCCCGACAGTTACCAAGTGCAGGCGATCGATGATGGTTACGAATAGCAATGCACGAGGGTGAAGTGCTCTTTTCTACTCATCCCATACACGTACACCATCGGTCCACAGCGTTAGCAGATCTTCCACCAACGGTTTGAGGTACACGTCGATGTCGTTTCCAGGTTGCTTCGGCCCTTTGATAAGCAACGGCATCATAATATACTTTCGCTTCATACACAGCCAAGGAGGAAGGTTGTAGATACATAGAGTCACGGGCCAAGTGCTGTGACTGCTGCTCATATCGCCGAACGGGTTCATCCCATCCGTACTCAACCCAAACCTTATGTTCCTTGCATCCTCAGCAAAGTCCGGATATTTTCTATCGACTTTCCTCCACTGGAGCCATCAGCGGGGTGCCTTAGCCTTCCGTCGTCCTTACGATCTTCTTTGTGCCAACGCATCATCTGGGCATGCGCTTTGCTCGCAAATAAACGCTTCAACCGGGGGATTATAGGAAAATACCAGACCACCTTAACGGGGGGTCTCTTCTTCTGACGCTGCCCCTCTTCCTCGCCTCGGTCATCACGCCTAGTTTTATACCTCGAAGTTCTGCACACCGGACAAGCTTCCAAATCCTCATACTCATTGCGATACAGGATACAATCGTTCCGGCATACATGTATCTTTTGTATCTTCAACCCCAAAGGGCAGACAGCTTGCTTGACATCGTACGTAGTTTCAGGCAGCGTGTTACCCTCTGGAAGCAACTTCTTTATGAGGCATAACAACTCGTTGAATCCCTTATCAGACAATCCATTGGTCGCCTTCCACTGCATGAGTTCTAGCGTGGTACGCAATTTTTTGTGGCCCTGTCGGCAGTTTGGGTACAATAGTGTTCTGTGGTCCTCCCATAAGTGCTGGAACTTTTCGTAATGTCTTTCATTGGTGTATTCTCCTTCTCCATCAAGCAGCATCTGTTCTAGGTCATCATCGCCAAACTCCTCTAATGTATCTTCGAAAGAACCGTGTTGGCCAGCATCGGGGATATTGTTGTCCCCCTGATCTTCTTCTTCTTCAACATCTTCTCGTATAGTCTCTTCTTCACCATGCTTTGTCCAACAGGTATAGTTTGGCATGAAACCTCTTGAGAGCAAATGGAAGTGAAGGTGGCTGGATTTTGGCCACTCCTTCTCATTCTTGCAGTCTATGCATGGACAACATATGTAGCCTGACTTCGTGTATGCATCGGCCGCACGAAGAAAAGCTTACAAACCCTGCAAAAATTCCGGGGTGCGTCGGTCCATGTACATCCATCGCCGGTCCATCTACATTATGTTACATCAAGGCAGCTATTAGCTCATTTTCCAATAATGAATTTTTTAACATTTCGCAAATTTCAAATTAAACAAACGTTGACCATTAATTTCTCTTATTATATATTGGCGATTTTTATAATATCATATTGTATTCAAAGCAATTTAAAAGGCCAACATGTTGATATAACTTTTATCCATTAAAGATGCATATAATTTGATTAAATGTTGGTTAAAATTTATAAAGTTTGACTTTTCTCAAGTCAAAATATGCCTTATAAAATGGAATGGAGGGAGTATTAAATTTATTTGAAAATTCTTCATCGATCGATGGAACCAAAACCTAAATTTGAGCTAGATCCACACATTCAACGCGAGCTACATCTAATCCAAGCAAATTCCAAACTTATACAACTACTTATTTCATCAATCATGAGAAAAGCTCAAATTTTCTTCACATTTCAAGCAAAGAAGAAGCTCCATTTTACACCAAATGTAGTGAGGAACTATGTTACTAACCTTGGTTAACTTGGCTGGGAGTAAGAAATGACCAAATTTTCGCAAAGACACCTCCTCTTTCTTGAAACTCTTGGCGTATTTGCCTTTGTTTTTGATCGATCATGACAAAAGATCAAATTTTCTTCACATTTCAAGCAAAGAAGAAGCTGCATTTTACACCAAATGTAGTGAGGAACTATGTTACAAACCTTAGTTAACTTGGTGGGAGTAAATGACCAAATTTTGGCAAAGACTCTCCCTTTTTTGGTGTTTTGGCATTGGCCAGACCTTGTTCTTGATCGATCATGACAAAAGATCAAATTTTCTTCACATTTCAAGCAAAGAAGAAGCTCCATTTTACACCAAATGTAGTGAGGAACGATATTACTAACCTTGGTTAACTTGGTGGGAGTAAGATGACCAAAATTTTGGCAAGACACCGTCCCCTTTCTCTTGGCCTAGCTAAGCTCTTGGCGGCGATGTTCTTGATCCTGGCGGTGTGGAGAGGAGGGGGAAGAGGATCGTTCAAATAAGGTGCTTAGTACCGTTTAAGATACCAACTGTCTTGATCGATGTCAGAACATCGGTCCGGTTCTTGTAACCAACCGGTATTAGCAGGGCGAGTTCGGTTGGTGTAACCAACCGTACTAATGTTAGAGAATCAAGACTGTTGGTTTCTTCACGGTCCATGTTATGGAAGGCCTCATGATGCTCTAACATCGGTCTCGGTTCTTGTAACTAACCGGTATTAAGCAGCCAAGTTCGGTTGGTTAGACCAACCAGATCGATGTTAGCGAATCAATACCGGTTAGTTTCTTCACCGGTCCATTTCAATGCAAATTGGCATTTACACGATCACCATTTCACAGATTCATACTTGTACTCATTTGTTGATGAACATTTTTGCACATATCAACAATTCATTACACATATCACCATTTCACCATAACTCATTTCATTGCACGATCCCATTTCACAGATTCATACTTGTACTCATTTGTCGATGAACATTTTTGCACATATCAACAATTCATTGCACGAGATCACCATTTCACCATAACTCATTTCATTGCACAGATCCCATTAATTCCATCACAAAATAGTTCATCACATACATACATAATTAAACACTGATCTCATTGATTCCATCACAAAATAGTTCATCACATACATACATAATTAAACACTGATCTCATTGATTCGATCACAAAATAGTTCATCACATACTACATAATTAAACTACATACATACATAATAACTAAACTATATACATAATTAAACTAAACATCAACTATATTCTCCTCATCCTCCTCCGCCATCAGCGCCTCCCAGTCGATTTCGTCATCGTCGGGCAGAGGATGAGGCGCAGGGGGGAGGATGAGGCGGCGCACGCGGCGTGGGATCCCCACCTCCATGTGCATCCGATCCTAGAAGCTTGGCGGTGGCAACAGCGGCGGCGGCAGCGAGCCCAGTTCCTCCCAGCTGCGAGGTTGATATGGTGGCGGCCAAGAGATCTGGCGCCGTGGCGAAGTCCTCCATGCCTCCTCCAGTTGGTGCGGCGCCACGAGGTTGTGGCGAGGTGTGGGCGGCGCGCGAGGTTGCGCGGAGGATGTGGGTGGGGCGGCACGGCGGTTGCGGCGGAGGATGTGGGTAGGCGGCACAGGCGGTGGAGGTGGATGGGCTGCTTGTGGGCGGATGTTGCAGCGGAGGATGGGGATTGCAAGTCGCCCTGCAGGTCTTGAGGCGGCAAACCATGGCGGAGGGAATGCGGTGCGGCTGGTGGCGGTGGCAGAGGAGAGAATGGGATCGAAATGGTGCGGTATTGTTCTCCATGTTGATGGGGGAAAATAGAGGGGAGGGGAAGATAGAAGGTCGGATCCATTAAACACACGGCAAATTCCAATGCAGTCAAATGTGATTAAACACAAAGCAAATTCCAATGCAGAACTGCAAAATCCAATGCGAAATCAATAAAAACAAGTTATAATGAACCAAGAAAAACCAAGGAACCGCAAAAGTTTAGGAACCAAGAAAACCAGGATGAACCGAAGCCGAGGTGGGACTGTGGGAGCTAGGAAGAAGAAGAAGTGTGGGGCTAGCCACTAGCCGTGAAGGGGGTTCAAATTAATACGGTTGGTTGCACCAACTGCATCGATGCTAGAGCATCAATGCAGTTTGTGTAACCAACCGATACTAAGTTCTCGAACTTAGTACGGTTGGTTACACAAACTGCATCGATGTTCGAGCATTAGTATAGGTTGGTGTAAGCAACCGTACTAGCGAACCGGGCGCCTAGACCTCTTAGTACGGTTGGCTACACCAACCGGCATGGATGTTAGAACATTAGTACGGGTGGTTTCTTCACCCGTCTCGATGTTCCCCGCATCAAGAGACTGTTGAACCGGATCGATAGAATCGACATCCCGGCTCATGTATAACCTCTCGACGTGCAAGATGAAAGGTCATTCCTGTAGTAGTGACTGGATGTGATTTGAGATTCGTGTTGTTTGATTATTATACTTTCAAATACCCACTAAAGAAAATATTTGAGACATCAAACTCCGAAAAAAATGGAATTGAACTTCAGTTTGAACTACATTTAACTATACTTCAAACTAGTTCAAACTAGTTTAAACTGAGTTCGAATTTAATTTTTTTGGTGTTTCATATCTAAAATACTTTTTTTAGTGGATATGTGAAGATATACACGTCGAACATCACGAATCTCAATGCACATCATAGGTTTTTGAATCATAGAGCCTAGGCTCCATGGAGCCTAAAAATGGCTTCATATATATATATATATATATATATATATATAGTACGAAAAAGTTTACAACAATTAATCTGAATTGTTAGACCAAAGAAAATAGATGGTCCATAATAACAGCAACCAGCGACCTTTCTCCCTTGGCCCTCTCCCTCTGGCTCTCCGACAAGCTTGCTGGCAGGGATAGGGAGGGGACTCGTGCTCCTCCACCACCCCCTTTCCCTCTCCAATCCCCCAAGCACCACCTTAGATCCAGATATAGATCCAAATTCAGCTAATCCCCGTGATTCCGGGATCCTTCCTGTCGCTAGGAGGAGGATAGCCAGTCGGTCACCGGTGATGAGCTTGACGATTTGGGAGCCTCTGCTTGGCTGGTTCTGCTCTTTCCCTGGACGTTGTCCACGGGGGGCTTGTTGCATCTCTGCGCCTGAGGTTATGGGATCTAGCGTGTTGACGGAGCCATGAAGCTCCGGTGGCATCTTATTTGGGCGCGTCATTGTCCTAGCCAAGGCCACCAGATCTGATGCGAGATCTAGATCGAAAGCTTGGTTCTAGTGCAGTTAGGCCTAGGGCGGTGGTTCTTAGCTTTGGAAGCGGTGGCAGAGGTGGCGGCATTGCGGTGACTTTCGGTGCATCCGTATTGTCGACTGGTGTTGGCTCCAATGATGACCCAACGGTAACCTAGCTATGGTGGCAAGCCCTATAACGGCAGCAAGTGATAACAAGGGTATTGAAGTGTCAATCCCAAGAGAAATCTTATTTTCTGGTTTTTTTAGCCGGATTCAACTATGGCGACGCCCATGGATGTCATTACCTTGATATAGGCGCTGTTGAGGGGCATTAGTCTTCCTATACATTTGGTTCGTCTCTTTATTCGTTGATTCGATGGACGGCTTTCCGGTGAATTTTTAGTTATTGCACTTGGTTTTGACTAGTTGACATCTCAAGACTAGTTGATTTGACCGTTGCCCTCCTCCTCACTAGATCCTTTTGGATGATATGAGAAGATTTTAGAATTGATGCTACTGAACTATTCTTATGAAACCGCAAAAATTTCATGAAGATCGGTGATCTCATCTTCTATGTGATAATGCTCAGAGAGCTACGATCGTCATGGCATTAGGGTCGTATGGTTTTATGAGGCTGAAGCTTAATTCTTTTTTTATTTTCTTTTTATTGCTTGCCTTAGCGTGACAAGTATTTATCATTTCACTTTGGTTTTAAGCTTTTTTTTTCCATAGGGAGGTTAACCTCCTATTTCCATTTCAAAGATAAAACGGAAACAAACCAAACAATGCGTTCAAACGCAACCCTTACAGTCACGACCACCACTGCAACTAGCTGGAATACAGGCAACAAAATAACATCAACAGTAAATTGCCCACCCTCGGCCCAGAGCAACAAGTCCCTTACAAAAGATTTTAACCAAAACAAACTATCCACTCCTAGGAACCGAAGACCCCCTCAGCATCCTAATCTTCCTCCATGACCATCAGAAGAGGCTCCAGCAATTTGCCACTTCGGCTGCCCCCACCTGTCATTGAGCTTAACCACAGTCCTCTTCAGCTCTCTGGCACCCATCTTCAACATACAGGCCACGTCGTCCTTCTGAGCCCCTGCCCAATACATCAATAAAGCACAAATGGAATGAACAATAACATCTGGCGATTTCAAAACAAACTTCTCAAAGCAGGCTTTGTTTCTATAAATCCAAATTGTCCAAAATACTGCTGCCAAACACACTACATACAGGTTCGTGCCCTCCGGCCATATTTTTTTCACCCAAACCAAATATTGTTGTCTATTAGTAGGTCTCCTATTCGACTTCAAAGCCACAGCCACTGTATTCCAAACACATTTAGCAATCACACACCCAAAAAAGAGATGATTAGCAGTTTCTATATTGTTACAAAAGCAACATGTGGGATCCCCTCCCCAATTTCTTCTCCTCAGTTGAAATTTTGTCATAATGGCATCATTCTCTAACAACCACAAGAAGATTTTAATTTTAAGTGGTATCTTAGCTTTCCACAAAGCATACTTACAATTATTCAATTGCTCATACATCTTCTTATACAAGGACTTAACAGTAAACAAACCCTTCTTATCTAACTGCCAAACAGGGATATCTATAACTCCACACTTAACTGTTCTGAATTTATGTCTCCAGTCTTGCCAGCTTTTTCGTTATCAGTATTGAACCACCTTCTAAATGATAAATCCCAGTTTTTCCCCTTAGCCTCTGCTAAAGTAATATGTTGTTCATTACACACTTGAAAAATCTCAGGCATAAATGAAGCTAAAGGGCTCTCCCCAATCCAATGATCTCTCCAAAAATCTATATTCACCCCATCCCCTACATTCCATTTCCTATTTCTAACATACCAATCCTTGATTTTAATCAAGTCCCGCCAACAAGGAGAATCCCCCTCCCTAAATTTCGCATTTTGTACAGTACAATTTTTCAAATATTTTTTCTTAATATTGGTTTGCCACAACCCCTGTCTATCTTCTAGCCTCCACCACCATTTAGCCATCATACAAATGTTAAAGTGATGAAGGTTTTTAACCCCCAAGCCTCCCTTCTTTCTAGGTGTACAAACTTTCCTCCATTTCACCAAGTGCATTTTTTTGCTTTGATTATTTCCATTCCATAAAAACACCCTTCTTATTTTATCTATTTCATAAATGATCATTTTTGGCAAAAGAAATGTTGACATACAATAAGGGGGGATAGAGGACAGGCATGCATTTATTAGTACCAATCTGCCCTCTTTAGATAGAGAGCCCCCTCTCCAATTACCCAACTTCTTCCTGACCTTGTCTACCAACTTCCCCCAATCACTAAGTTTCAGTCGACTACCACTAACAGGAACTCCTAAGTAAGTAATAGGTAGCATCCCTACCGGACAGTTAAAAAGTTCTGAGAAGCTCATCTCTATCGTGGGGTCACCATTTAGGACAAACAGCTCACTTTTCTGAAAATTAATTTTTAAACCAGCCAGCATTTCATATAAGTAGAAAATAATTTTCAAATTCCTGGCCTGAACCAAATCATTTCGAAAACACAAAATGGTATCATCAGTATACTGGAGAATTGACAACCCTCCATTGATTAAACGCGGCACCACCCCTTGAATCACCCTCTGATTTTGAGCCAACAACAACTTTTTGGGAAGACAATCAGCTACCAAATTAAAAAGCAAAGGTGATAAGGGATCCCCTTGACGTACACCCTTATAACTTTGAAAATAATGACCCTCTTTTCCATTAATCCGAACATTTAAAGTTCCATTTTTCACCACCGACTTAACCCAGTTGCACCACTTCACAGGAAAACCTCGAGCCTCGAGACAGAAAAACAGGAAATCCCATTTCACTTTGTCGTAAGCTTTCTCAAAATCCAATTTAAGAAAAATACCACTCTCCCCCCTTTTTTAACCTCGTGCACCACTTCATGAAGAATTAAAATCCCCTCAGAGATCAGCCGGTTTTTCAGAAAAGCATTTTGGAATACAGAAATCCGTCTATTTAAAACCTTCTCAAATCTCGCAGTTAAAACTTTAGTAAAGATTTTATAAATACAATTCAGCGAACAAATAGGCCTAAAATGTTGTACTAAGAGAGCTTCTTCCTTTTTAGGTAATAGAATGATAGTACCATAATTGATTCTACTCATATTAAAATTCTCTTCAAAGAATTCCCTAAAAATACCTATGAAGTCTTCTTTCAAAATTTCCCAACACTTTTGGTAGAATTCAACAGGGATCCCGTCTGGACCTGCTGCTTTGTTAACACTCATGTTAAACACAGCACTTTTAATTTCTTCTTCCCTAAAAGGTTCTACTAGCGTTGAACTTTCCTCTTCACTAACCCGCTCTTCTCTACACCAACCACCATCAAATTTCAGGAAACAATTGTCATCTACGTGACCATCAAACAGATTTTTATAATAATCCGTTGCTAAACCCACTAGACCTTCATCATCCACTGCTTGTTCATCATTGTACTGTAATTTAAATATAGTATTTTTCCTCTTTCTTCCATTCGCTATACCGTGAAAGTAAGTTGTGTTGGTATCCCCCTTCAACAACCAATTCTGATGAGATCTACTAAACAATATATTTCGTCCTCTTCATAATTTTTTTGTAACTGAGTTAATAAATTAATTTTCTCAGTAATCTCACCACCAGTCAAACTGTCAGACTCTTCCTTATTTTCTAACTCATACAATCTGTTACACACCCATTCTTTCACCTTTTTCTCTTGTCCAAAAAGATTTGCTCCCCAACCTTTTAGATATTTTTTTCACTCTTTTCAGTTTTATAAAAAAAAACACTCAATTTACTTTCAGCCTGGACCGGAACCTCCCAAATCTTTTTAATAACTTCCACAAAATCTTCCCTCTGTAACCAATTCAAGTTGAATCTAAAAGCTTTTTTGTGATCAATCCTACCATTATGTCTCCTAACCAACAAAGGATTATGATCTGAAAAACATCTAGTTAATTTGTGAAGGTTCACTAAAGGAAACAAATCTTCCCATTTTTTATTAATAAAAACCCTATCCAATTTTTTTCCACGGTTGGCTATTTCTGACAATTCGACCAAGTATACTGCCCCCCACACAAATAAAGGTCAATCAAATCATGAGAATTAATTACATCATTGAAAATATTCGCATTAGCAAAATCAAAAACCCCCCTGTTTTTATTCTGAGAAAATCTCATCACATTAAAATCCCCCCTATAATCATAGGCCATTGGTCATATGAACAAAACAAGTCCAATTCCTCAATGAAATCCTTTTTACCGTTATTGTGAGCCGCGCCATAAGTTATGAGCAAACTCCATTGACATCTAATCTTTTTGTCCCATAACTGCATATGAAGAATAAATTTCCCTTTTTTTATACCAAGCACATCAAAAGCTTCAGTACTCACACCTCCTAAAATACCTCCAGAAGCACCATTAGAATCAATCCATTCCAGTGAAAATCATGATTCTTATCTAATTTCCTAAAAAAATTATCATCATAGCCACTTTTTTTGGTCTCTACCAACCCTAAAAAACCAATGTTATTCTTTCTGACTTCCTCAGAAATGTAGCTACACACACCTCTCTTACCCAGCCCCCTAACATTCCAAAACAAACCATTGGCAAGGTTGTTCATCATCATGAAAAACTTATTTTATTTTTCCTTGGTCTCCCAACCAAATTTGCAGCTCTCTGCAACTTGGCCTTATCAGAATTACTTTCCCCTTTGTTACCCACCACTTCACAATGAACACTTTCGTTAATTATCTCACAATTCTTATCTAATTTACTCTTCCTAAAAATACCTTTTTTCCTCCTACTCTTTTTCTTATTACTTCTCCGAGTCACTAAGATAAAGTCGTCATCCCCACAATCCTTCACCTCTGATGATGAGTCACTTTGTTCCAATTCTAAAAGTTGGACTCCATTTACATCCTCCTCCTTATCTCTATTTTTACTAGCCAATTCTTTTTTATAAATCTCTAAACGAGCCATTTCAAGATCTTTAAGCACATCTATGCATTCTAAATCCGATTCTGAAACATCCACCCCACATTTTTTAGCAATTAAAAATAATTGATCATTACCAAGAACAGAAAAAGTATTAGGATTATCAAAAGTACCTTGATCATCCCGTTTCTGAGCCAACTTGGAGGCTTTATGCATAATCGGAGTAGATCGCCCTTGCAACCTTTTGCTTCGCCTAACTGGTATAGCATTAAGATTTTTACCCGACAACTGAACCGAGCAAGAAATGGCCTCCTCCAGACCCGCATTATCTCCAGTATTCCCATCTGATATCTTCAAACCCACATCACTAGATCCCTCAGCATTATCAGTGTCAACCAAACTATCAGTCCCCTCATCCTGGATACCGCCATGAACTCCTGTAACAAAAGCCCCCGTCTCCTCAACCTGGTTGCCCAACATAACCCTCTCCGAATCATTCACCAGCTCTTCAATTTGGCATCTCTTAGCACTAGGACGATAAACATCTTTTTCACCCGTCTTCTCCACTAATCCATCCCACCTCTCCAACCCAAGAGATTTATTTTTACATATAAACTTTGACAACAAATGAGATTGGACATTAAAACCTGCCAGCTCCCCCCCCCCTCACTGGATATTGAATTGAGATACTGTTAAACCAAACTTCCTTGTCAAGCACCCCCAAAGATTTCTGATTAGAAAAAACTTTGAACCCCCAACTCTTATCTACCTGGATGCTCTTCCCTTCTCCTATCCCCCCAGCCCCCTCCTGCATATCCCAGATATCACTCATCTGTCGCTCATTTCTGATAGACAAAGCCTGAGACTGATCTTTACTGCCCAAATGTCTCCCCCCAGAGACTTGATTGTTTCCCACTGATTTACCAGAGGTCGGAGCCCCTTTCCCCATGCTGGCACCTTTCCCACTGTCTGATTTTTCTCCCCAGATTCTTCAGTTAATTTCTGTCTCTTGGAAGCAGGAGCAGTTTCCTTACCCTTATCACTATTTCCAATGACAATTCCAAAATTATCTTCCTGAATTTGATCCAACTCTACCTCCTCCTCAATCTCAAATATAAATTCATATATTGCAAGACCAATCACAGCTTCAACTTTTTCGGGAATAAAAGCAGCATCCCTCACTGCCACTTTGATCCTTATAAAATCCAAATTACCCATACTACTTCTATCCACTTCTTTAGTTACACCCATCAAAGACCCAATATAACAGGCAACTTGATAAATTCTCTTCCTCCTAAGGACATTCCTAACCCTTAGCCACACCTCCTGTAAATACCCAATTGCTTCCTCCTCCTCTTTCCAAGGAGAGAACTTTAACTCAGCATTAGAATAGGACATTCTCATATTAGGAAATCTTGAATCTTTTCAACCTCTTTAACATTAGGGAACTGCATCAGATATTGGTTCCCTTTCAACCATTTCA
Organism: Olyra latifolia; assembly: GCA_036346145.1. Taxonomy (NCBI): domain Eukaryota; kingdom Viridiplantae; phylum Streptophyta; class Magnoliopsida; order Poales; family Poaceae; genus Olyra; species Olyra latifolia. The sequence goes on from CM070530.1 coordinate 16,501,031, forward strand.
CCCTTCCATTCCAAATAGAACCAAAATAATCCCAAAATTCAGCCACCAACTTTTCTTCTAAAGTATCTCCCTTCTCCACTGTAATTACCACCGAACATTCATTGGCTTTGTCAAAATCCTCTACCGACACATCTTCAATAAGGAAGAAACCTAATTCTTCACACTGAAACCCACAACAGGGAGCAATAAATTCCCAGGGATTCTATCAGAACATCTCTTAGCCATATGCCCTTCTTGACCACATCTCAAACACCTCAACGGTTGCAAGCAATCAGCAAGTAAGTGTCCCTTCCTACCACATCTAAAACAAGGATCAACTTCTTTGTCTTCCTTTTTGCCACCCAAATTTTCAGATCCCACGTAAGTGTCCCTTCCTACCACATCTAAAACAAGGACCAACTTCTTTGTCTTCCTTTTTGCCACCCAAATTTTCAGATCCCATGAAACCAACATTCCCCATCTCACTTTGTGATTTCGGAATCCAGTTACTAATGACCACATTTTCCCCCTTATTTCCACCATCCTGGGATTCATCCCCCTAGGAAGAACCAGTTCCCCATCTCACTTTGGTTTTAAACTTTGTAATAAATGTTTGTAATGGCCGTATGAATCCCAGTTGATGTAAAGGTTAGAAGTTACTTCTATTATTAAAAAAAAAGGAATACAGTACAAGGGTTTGGTTACCGAATGTGGAGACATCAACTATCTTATCAGCGAGCAGGAAAAGCTAGCTAGCTGAAGGACGCGCACGAGCACAGATCAGATCATGTGCTGTACAGCCATCGTGCGATTTGTGTCCCGTGAGAACTCATGTACGTTCTTCAGTAGCAAGCTAGCTAGGACTCCGACTCGACCAGCGCCCGTGTTCGATGGAAAAGGCTCCGATTCGTCACGTGCCCACATATCCGTCTCCGATTCGATCGCATGACGTACGTGTCCGTGTTGAACTCAGCATGCAGCGGGCAGGTACTTACTTGCATGCATGGCTCGCAAGAACAGCAAACTCGTTGATAAATTAGGCAGTTAGGTTAGACACGGCTCATTCTGATCCTGAACGATCGATGGCGCCGTGGTGCTGGGCGAGGGCGGCGTCGTGCATGAAGGAGAAGGAGGAGATCGCGTCGCTCCGGCGGCTGCTGCGGAGGGGCAGGAAGGAGGCGGCCACGGAGAGCGAGGGCATCAAGGACCTCGCCGACCGCGTGGCGTCCATGGAGCGCGCCCTCGCCGCGGCGGCGCTGCAGCGGGAGGCGACGGAGGCGCGGAGGCGCGAGGCGGAGAGGCGCGCGGGCGAGGCCGAGGCCGCGCTGGAGGCCGCCACGAGCTTCGGCGAGCGCAGCGCGCGGGAGGCGTGGGAGAAGGAGGCGGAGCTCGAGGAGAAGCGCGATCGCGTCCTGGAGCTCGAGAGCCAGATGGCGGCGAACCGCTTCGACCACAGGAGCCTGTAGCCGCCGCTTTGTGCGTGTCTGCGTGATGATGGTTTTTTTTTAATAAAATACACTAAATAAAAATTATATTTAATATAATATATCACAGTGTATTAAAAATTGTCAATTTGACGGTGGCCATGCGGTACACAGCCCTGCATTGCTACTGCTAGTTATACATAAAACTAACAAACTTTACCAAATTTTTTAAAAAAATTAAACAACATCAAAAAGCAACAAAACTTAAAATAGAACCGTAGGTTGACAGGAAGGGTCCACAAAAAGTTGTCATTTTTAGAAATTTTGAATTTATTAAAATTTAAAAATCTAAAAATCATGAAGACAAAAGAATCTAAAAAATTATTTTTTGTGACCCTTTTCATGACCCTATTGTTCTATTTTTCAAGTTTCGCTGCATTTTTATGTTTCTAAAAAAAAATTTTGAATAAATGATTTTTAAATTCAAAATTTTAAAAGTCAAAATTCTAAAAAAAATTAAAAACTTTTTGTAAACCCTTTCCGTAAACATATGGCTCCTTTTTTTAAAGTTTCGTTGTATTTTGATGTTACATAATTTTTTTTATGATTTTTGAAAAAAATAGCAAAACATCATAATTTTATGGACGTTTTTCATGAAACTATTGTTCTATTTTTGATTTTTTTTTACTTTCATAATTTTTATGGACACTTTTCATGAACCTCCATAAAAATTATGATTTTTTGAAACATGGAGCCGTAGGTTCATGTAAAGGGTTCACAAAAACTTTATATTTTTTTTGAAAACATTGATTTTTAAAATTTTTTGAATTTAAAAATCGTGAATTCACAAAAATATGATTTTTTTTAGAAACATAAAAAATGTAGCGAAACTTGAAAAATGGAACAATAGGTTCATGAAAAGGGTCACAAAAAATATGAGTTTTTTAGAAATTTTTGTCTTCACAATTTTTAAATTTCAAAAAATTCAAAATTTTCTAAAATAACAAAACTTTTTATGGACTCTTCCTGTGAACCTACGGTTACCCCTAAAAAAAATCTACTATTTCATTTTTTCAAGTTTTGTTGTGCTTCGATGTTGCATAAATTTTAAAAAATTTAGCAAAATTTTTTAGTTTTATGTACAACCAGCCGTAGCGGTGCATGGCTGCGTGGTAGCCGTAGGTTGCTACTCCATGCCGTAGGGTGGCAGCCATGCCCCCTAGTCATATCGGTAATTCTAATACACTGTGGTATATTATATTAAATATAATTTTTATTTAGTATATTTTATTAAAAAAAATCCCTTGATGATGCATGCAGGGCATACGCGCCGTTAATTAGGGCAGGCAAGCGATTGATTGATCGATGTACCTACAGTTCTTGTTGAATAATTTTGTTTGGAGAAGCTATTAATTCTAGACTTCAATCATGTTGCAGCATGCATGTCGTCGATTTCTCTTTCTTGATCTGAATCGCGTCGCGGCGAGCGAAATCGATCCCAAAATTGTTCCCGTCGATTGGCGAGCGGCGGACGGCCGGACGGCTAGTTTCCTCCGGCGGGTTGGAGCGCGGCCCACAGCCAGGCTACGCTCGGTTGCCGACGTCTAGCTTGTTATGGTTTCATACGATGGTCGCATTAATCGGTCCAAATTCGCAAACCGAAATATGAATTTTGGGGTCAGAATTCACCGATTCTTAGCCCGAAAATCAAGCAGTTTTCATCTATAGCCGAGCGAGCTCACCTAATAATAACTATAATTTTCTTGAAAATTGTTCGGCTTGAGTTCACGCCAAAATTTGACAGGCCACTAAAACACACCGTGGATTAAGAGTTTTGTAACCCTGTCAGCATCAAATTTAGGTTCAAAACGTGCAAGTGATTTGACCTAAAATCAGTAAGGTAAAAAAATTAATCAGCTTTAGTTAGCCAATTAAATCCAAAATAAATAGAAGAATATTCTGTTAAACTTAAAGATGAGATCACAAGCTCAACAAATCCAGAGGTAAAAAACTATCGGCTTAAATATAGATTCAAACCGCTTGATCTAAAGGTAGCAGAAACTATTGATGTAAATAGAGGTTCAAACCAATAGATTAAAAGGGTAAACAAACTACTAAGAAGCCGATAAAATCATCTATTTAATTAGCAGAACGAGTAGTAAACAGACTATCAGCTAATCGATTAGATCATTTAACTGATAGAATGAAAAATAAATAGACTATGAACTAATAGCAAGCTAAAGTCAATAGAACGAGGGTAACAGACTATCGGCTAATTTGTAAAACCAAATAAGCCGATAGAACGAGGGGTAGAACTTAACCCTTTGCACAAAACGGTGATACGCAACAACATCGAACAAAGATAGCATTCTTATAAAACCAAAAGCCAATGCAAGGCCGTAGATCAAACTGAATCCAGACAGTACTTACTTGCAAACAACTTCTAGGTTGTATTGTGTAGTCGATCAAAAAGGCGATGCGCAACAAGTCGATCAAGAACAAAATATGATTAATCTAAGTTACTGCTACTTCTAGAAATTGACGAGACAATTGCATTGAAATTATAGATTGATTTGGTCAGGGACCTATTTCCCGATACATAGGTTGGGTATTTATACTTGATACATGGCCTCGATATAATACGACTCGAACTCTTAGCTTACTATATATAATCTAATCGACTTAATGTATAACTACAGCTCTCTCTAAATTAAAACTTATCTAAAAACTTGTCTAAAACATACAATGTAGCCTGTTTGGACAACATTACCTTTTGGAACTTTTCTAAATTGGCTTATTAGGTAAGGATTTCTATTTTAACTTGTTGTACTCGATCAGAACTTTGACTTCATAATCTTCTTCCTTATTTGTCTTGGTAATCCTTCGAATTATGTTCTTAACCGATCGTGCATGATCCAAATTCTTGTAGAATCTTATTTTATATTGGCTTCTTCACCAAGTGTCTTGATAGCCTCTAGAATTTTAAGCTACATCCAAAATTAGGTGTCAACACATGCCCCTCATTTTTGGAATATGAGGATCATGTTTCAAAAATCTTGACCATTGGCTTTTGATCTTCCCGTCACATATTTTACAGCCGATATCGTCTTTTTTGCGCTCTCCAAGAATTTTTCTTATCTACTTTCAACCTTTTCTTCTCGCATGGAATCTCGAGCACATCGATGCAGCACTATCTTTTCTTTACAGTGCTATACTTGTTTTATGCTTTTGCCGATAGGGCGACCCTCCTGAACATTTCATCCTTTTGATGTTCCCTACTAGCTTTATACTTTTTCTAGATCCTCAATCTTTGTAACCTCCTTATCTGATATTTGGATAGACCTTCGGGACACCACCTCGACTTTGGCTCAATCGGTTGTCTTATGCCACCTTCCAGATTCGCGATTGAAGCTTCGCCCTCATCCTTGTGTGCTTTCTTTGATCGTGTCAGCTCTGATAACTTATTATTCTTAACCAACACTCTTTGCTTTACACTTTCGCTTTTATTCTGATTGTCCTTATGGTATTGAAAGTGTTGCATAAAGCAATCCCAAGCGGATGGTAATGACATGCTATTTTTCTAGCAGAATCAAAAAAATGGACATTTCCAATGAGCCATGTCAGGAGTAACCCGTCGGCTTGGAGCTCGACTTTGTGAAGCCCTTCACTCATATTTTCCCATCAATTGCACAAATGGCATTTTTGTTTTGTAGATAGGTTTTGAAGGAAATTTATCCTTTTCTATCTTGTACCATTTACCGATTTCTAAAAGTCCCTTTGGTTTCATAGTCACCGAGCCTACTTCATACTTGGTCTCTATTTGTATTTGGCCAATCATGACTTTTAAAGGCTTTTCGTCACTTGATCCACTATACTCTTTGTCATCTTGAACATCGTCGGCTTTCTCCTTTTCTTTGACGTTGTCCGCTGAGCAATCTACCATATTGACTCGAACAGGTATGCATCAGCCTGTATAGTCTCTATACGGCTTGTATAGTCTTTATATGAGACAATTCACCTGACTCGCACTCAACAAAGTCATCTTTATCTGCGGTAGATTGGATCTCATGAGCCTACACGCATTAGACCAAACGACTTAGATTAGACAATTCTTTACCGCTAAACTTTGCCCTGATCTGGGGCAACAATACCTGATATGCCAAATCGGCTAGTTGACTAGATAAAGTCACACTATAGCACCGATTTCGTGCATCTTTAAATCATTTGATATGGTTGTTGACTGATTCCACAAATTTCTGTTGGACAACACTTAAATCTAATGTCCTCAATTCTAATCTGTCAGAGAAGAAATACTTATGAAATCGGCTTTCAAGATCTTTCCAAGTGTTGATCGAGTTGGCAGAAAGTGCACTGAACTAAATGAACGCAGGAAGATTAAGGAAACAGCTTGATTCTAAATACATCACATTGGCCAGCCTCGCTGTACCGTGCCAAAAGTCGGCCAACGTGTTCCATTGTAGTAGCCGATTCTTTTCCTGAGAAACTGGTAAAATCAAGAACCTTGAAATCCGCTGGATATGGAACTCAATCCAAGTGTTCAGGATAAGGCTTCTTATAGCTGATGAATCCGTCCTTCGACTGAATACCAAATTGATCCCTCGGAACTATGGTAATTTGATCGGCCATACTAGCTTATTGTAGTTATGGCCAATAATTGTGCTCCTTGTTGGCTTGCCCCTAGGCAAGTATTCATGGCCTGCTTGTGCTTGTCCTAAGTCGACCGGTTGGACGGTAGATGATTTGTCAAGTGTATAAATAGGTCGTGAAGTAAATTTGATCGGTTGTAAAGCCAGTTGTGTATGCACTGGTGTAACTCCTCCCATAGTCGGCATTTCATAATTAAAGTCACAGTCAACTTGCCCCTCGGGTGTATACTCAGGTGTGAATCATGGAGGTGCCAAGTAGACCTAGAGTGTAGAAGAATTTCAATACGGAGTATAGTTAGGCCAAGAGACATACGAGATCGACTGCAAAGTCGATGATCGGCACATCTGTGTTGTATTACCCATGGTATGTACTTGAGATTCACTCCAAGAGATAGACACCATTGTGTCCATAAAAGTATATGTCGGCTCAAAAGTTGATGACATAGGAGCCGGCTGATATGACGTTCGTATGTCCGTTTGTAGCTGAGTAGGTGGTATAACCTGGCTCATCGACATAGCTGATGATGCAGTACCCGATGTGTGCGACGACTGATAATTATGGTCGTACTTGGCTTGCCCCTTGGGCATATACTTAGATGTAGGCCATATTTGGGTCAAATCGATCGGCTGGATGGCTGGCATTCTGTATGATGTATAAGTCATCGGCAGAGTAAATTGAAACGGTTGTGAGGCCGATGGCCACAACATCTAGGTGGTATTCCCTATAGTTTGTGCTTGAGGGCCACCGTGGAGTACAGGCACCATCGGGTTAACCGAAGTATATATTGACCGAATGGTTGTCAGCACTGGAGCCATCAAACCAAACATCTCGACATCGGTCCTAAGTTGATTGATTTGCGGTGCAACTTGTCCCATCAAAAAAAGGCCAATTAGCCGATGCTGGTGAAATTGTTGTCCCTGAGCTTAACATCAGCTTAACTACATAATGTTGATTGATAGGATAAATCGGTAAGTTATTGCTAAACTTAGAAGATTCCTAGTCGATACAAATTTTGTGCTATGTCCTTCACACTACTAGTAATCATCAGCTTTAAGATAATCATAAAAGCCAATGATTGATTGGTCAAAGCATGATGAAAAGATTGATTAATCATAGCTGATATTTCATCGGGCACAATTTGATATCGACCAGTTGATGGGTTTTGAGTAATGATTGGCAAACTAGTCTTCTAAACAGTAGCACCTTGTCGGCTTGTTTAGAACGAGCCGAGATAAGTAAGTTTTAGTTCCTCCATGCGAGCTGCCATATCCCGACATTGTTTCTTAGAAAGGTCAGCGTCAGTAGTGGTAAGGATCGATTCCTCAGAGATATCGGAATGATGGGCGATGTTGTCTGATCTTTGTCCCACTGGACATGCCAAAAAGTATGTTCACGCCAAAATTTGACAGTCGGCTTAAACACAATGTTGGCTTGGGGTTTTGGAACCTTGTCAGCACTAAGTTTAGGGTTCAAAGCGTACCAGCCGATTTGACCTAAAATCGGCAAGGTAGCTTTAGTTAGCTGATTAAAATCTAGGATAATTAGAATAATATGTAAAACTTAAAGACGAGATCACAAGCTCAATAGATCCAGAGGTAACAAGAACTATCGCCTTAAATATAGATACAAACTGCTAGATCTAAAGGTAGCAGAAACCATTGATCTAAACAGAAGTTCAAACTAATAAATTCAAAGGGTAAACAGACTACTAAGAAGCCGATAAAATCGTCTAATTAGCAGAATAAGGGGTAAACAGACTATTAGCTAACCAATTAGATCGTTTAACTGAAAGAACGAAAGATAAACAGACTATCGACTAATAGCAAGCCAAAGTCGATAGAATGAAGGTAAACAGACTATCGACTAATTTATAAAGTCAAAAAAGTCGATAGAATGAGGGGTAAAACCTAACCCTCTGCACGAAATGACAATATGCAGCAACATTGAACGAAGATAGCATTTTGATAAAACCAAAAGCTCATGCAAGACCGTAGATCAAAAAACGAATCGAACAGTACTTATTTTCAAATAACTCCTAGGTTGTGCTGTGTAGTCGATCGAAAAGGCGATGCACAACAAATGGATCAAAAACAAGGTACGATGAAACTAAGTTACTGCTACTCTTAGGAATTGAAAAAACGATTGTATTGAATTAGTAGATTGATTTGATCGAGGACCCTTTTTCTGATACATAGGTTGGATATTTATACCCGATACATAGACTCGATACAATACGCCTCTTAGCTTACTATATATAATCTAACCAACTTAATATATAACTAGGACTCTCTTTAAATAGAAACTTATCTAAAATATATTATATATAGCCGATCTGGACAACATTACTTTTCGGAACTTTCCTAAATCGACATATTAGGTAAGGATTCGTATTATAACTTCTTGTAGTCTATCAGGACTCTGACTTTAGGATTTTCTTCCTTATTTATCTTGGTAATCTTTCAAATTATACTCTCAACCGATCATATATGACCTTAATTCTTCTATAAACTTCTTTTATATCGGCTTCTTCACCAAGTGCCCTCACAACTTCTAGAAACTTCTTGCGGTAAAAATCGCGGTCCTGTGCGTGGGTGCAGGTAGGCCCGTTCATGGGTTGGCAGACCCACCAAACCGAACCTTTAACCCGTACAACCAAAATTTAAATGGGCTGGGTTGGGTCAATGACAGAAATGGGTTGGTTGTGATTCAAGTGGGTGGGTACTGGTTCGAACCCATTGAAACCATTGGGCCCGTCTAGCCCTCTGTTTGTCGCATCAGGCATGGAGAGTTCGAGATGGCTGCTAGCTTTGCTGTTCGCTCGTCCCATTGTCCTTGCTGCCGACCATCATAATCAGCATCCGTCCCGATTGACCTTGCATTCGAGTGCCGGCCGGACGTCCTGTTAGCCTTGCTCCCCTACGACGCCTGTCGTGTTGGCCTCGCCGCCTTACGCCGGCTAATCGGCAACTGTCGCGCCTGGCCTCGCCCCCAGCGCCGGCCGTGATCCCGTTGGCCTTGTCCCTGAGCGACGCCCGTCCTTTTCGCCTCGCCGCCTTGCGCCGACTGTCCTCGCCTCAGCGCCGATCGTCGTCACTGAGCAATGCCCGTCCGGCCATGCAACAGCTAATCGGCGGCCCTCCCTATTGCCCTTACAGACGAGCACCTCCGGCTACTCAAACTCCAGCCTCCGAACGGCGATAACACCAATGCTCCAAGCCTCTGTGTTTGCGTAACGCTAACGCTAATGCTAACATGTATACATCCAATATTACCCACTGAATCTGCTTACCCACCCAGCCCAACCCAAGCCACCTGCCTTTTTATACCTTATTAACCCATGTTAACCCACCCAAACTGGCAGTAGCTGACCCATAAATTATTAACTTCACAAACCCGCTCAACCCGGCCGTGGCAACCCGCTAGATCTAACCCATGAACAGCCCTGGGTGCAGGAGGCGCAGGAGCACAGTCCAGCACATCTGCAAGGTGTTCAGTAAATTATCAAACGAGAAGGAGCGGATCTGGCCAAACATTGCATGAATATTTTTTTCGTGCCAAACGCTTGAACGCACATTAATACTATTTTTAGAATTTTTTTCCTTTTTCTGATTGGCATATCCAAATTCAAAATTTTAGATCTCCACCAATTTCTCCTCTCGATATATCATATTGCTAAGGCAACGATGTCCCGGATTATGACCATAAACACGATATTTGGAACCTTGCTCCATAGTCTTAGGCCCTGTTTGGCAACAAAGTATTTTTCATAGTTTCTAGATAAAATCGTAGTTTATAAGATTACCATGATTTTCAATACCATGAGATGTTCGAATACCAAAAAAACTATGTATTCAAAACACTTTCAGTAGAAACCATAGTATTTTTAGAGCATTTGAAACTTCACTCTGAGCTAAAGCTTTTAGAGTATTCTTACTTTTCTTCTTTGTTTATGGTCAATACATTAGTCAAGTTTATCATCTTAAAACCATGCATCTAAACAAGTGATAGTTTTAACAGATACCAAAGTTTTATTGAGCTTAGTAAAATCATGGTTTTATATGTATAGAATTGCATATGAAACAGGGCCTTGACGTAACGCATGTACCAGATCTTAGCGGACCCTTCCCAATTTGTTGAGATGGCCTAGAGCATACAGCAGGCATAGCATGCTGACAGAGCTGACCAAACAGTCCGCGTGGCCCGGGAAAATTCGATGATTGACACTCAATTCGTGCGCCTCGGCCAAAATAACATTAATTTCGTTCGCCTTTCACAAAATGACACCGGCACACGAATTTCTTCGGCCGGTGACACTCACGAGGGGTATTTTGGGTATTTTACCCGTGAGTGTCTCTCATTACTCTCCTCTCTTTCTTCTCCATCTCCGGCGAGTGGAGGCGGCAGCGGCGGAGCGGACGCGAGGTGGAGGCGGCGGCGGCGCGGACGTGAGATGGAGGCTGCAGCGGCGTGGACGCGAGGTAAGAGGCAGGCGGCGGCAATGTGAGGCAGAGGAAGGCAAGCGACGCGAGGCAGAGGCGAGGCGGGCGGCGACGGAGGAGGAAGAGGCGGCGGCGGCGGAGGAGGAGGAGGAGGCGGCGGCGACGACGTCGGAGGAGGAGGAGGAGGCGGCGGCCACAACGACGGAGGAGGAGGAGGGGACGGTGGAGGAGGAGGAGGAGGCGGCGGTGGTGGAGGAGGAGGAGGAGGTGGCGACGTCGAAGGAGGAGGAGGAGGACGAGGAGGGGACGCCGACAATAGAGGAGGAGGAGGAGGCGATGCTAGAGGAGGAGGAGGAGGCAACGGCGGAGGAGGAGGAGGCGGCGACAGTGGAGGAGGAGGAGGGGACGGCGGAGGAGGAGGCGGCGGTGAATGGGAGGAGAGGAGAGAGAAGAGAGAAGAGAGTGAATGGGAGGAGATAAAAGAGATGACAGGTGGGCCCAGGAGTATTTTGGGCATTTCTCATCGAAAAGTGTCACTGGCCGAAGAAATTCGTGTGCCCGATGTCATTTTGTGAAAGGCGAACAAAATTAATATTATTTTGGCCGAGGCGTACGAATTGAGTGTCGATCATCGAATTTTCCCGTGTGGCCTGGCCTAGCCCATTAGTGTCTGAGAAAGCCTCTGAACTACCTCAGATGAAAAAAAAGTCTATTTTGTTCCCTTCAACTATTAGCTAAGTCCGATTTTTCTCTCTGAACTATAAAACCGGGCAACCAAACCCTCGGAATCATCATACCGGGCAAATTTTCTCCCTGAGCTGACACCACCTCGGTTTTAACTGATGTGACATTCTAGTCGGTAGGGTTTTCTAGAAAATAAATACCATAAAAATCTAATGAATTTTAGAAAATCCTATGAAGCTAAAAAAAAAACAAAATATCTACAAATTAAGAAAAATGTTTAGAGTCCAAATATAAAATAAAATATTATATTTGCATGTAAACTTATATGCCAAAAATTATTTTTATAGGGTCTTTTTATTGATTTAGTAAATCAAGTATTTATGAAAAATTAGTTTGGCTTGGTGGAAAATTGGAAAAAATAATAAAAATAGAAGGATGTTAGTTTGACCTTTGAATTTAAGTTCCTAGAAAACTAGGAAGAATAGAAGGAAGTTAGTTTGACCTTTGAATTTTAATTCGTCTAGATTTAAATTCAATGGTCGAACCAACATTCTTCTATTTTTATTAATTTCTCCATTATTTCAAGAAGCTAAAATAATTTTCCCTATTTTTCCAAGAATTCAAACTAATTTTCCCTAAATACTTGATTTATTTAATCAATAAAAGACACTATAACACAAAATATAATTTCTTGCATATAAGTTTATGCACAAATATCATAACTTTATTGCATATTTGGATTACATATTTTTTTTTGAACTTTAGATATTTTTATTTTATTTTTTGAACTTCCTATGATTTTCTAAAGATTTATTATATTTTTCTAGAGTTTATGTTCAAGAAAGCCCTACTGACTAGGACGCCACGTCAACCAAACTCGAGATGGTTTCAACTCAGGGGTGCAATTTGTTCGTATAAAGAGTTCAAGGGTTTGTTTGCCCGGTTTTTAGATTTCAGGAGAAAAAACGGACTTACCTAATAGTTCAAAAGGGCAAAATAGACTTTTTTCTTACCCGAGGACGGCACATGGGAGGCCAAAGCGATGCTAGGCTAGCCTGGGCCTGTTAGCCGTGCTTTAATACGAATAAATATCTTTTCAATGCGTCATATTTAATTTGTTCGACTCACGTCTTTAGCTCCGCTTTCGCGCGCTCAAATTTGTCATGCTTCCACACCTCTAATTTAGTACTCCCTCCAGTCACAAATATTTGACCTTTTTGACTTTGCACAGTCTCCAAGATATAACTTTGACTACTAATTAATATTGTACTTTATTTTAAAAACCCACTAAAATTATAATATTATTGAAGTACTTTTGAGATGAATCTATACATATATTTTTTTATATCACAATCTAATTATTTAAAAAGATATTTGTGACTCAAGATTCGAAACTTTGATTGGCACTATCTCAAATATCAATTATTTGTGACTGGAGGGAGTATATCTAAAGATGATTGAAAGTTTCGTAAAACACAACATGCTAAATAAGGATGCTAGACAAATAGAATGATGGGTTTATAGTGGGCTGATTAAAAAGTCTCTAAAATACTCCCTCTAGTTCTTAAAAATTTGACGTTTTGGACGTTGACACTAACTTTAACCACTAATTACTATTGCAATATATTTATAAAAATCCACAAAAATTATGATATCATGGGAGTGTTTTCGAGACAAATCTATATATATAATTTTCATGTGCCCGATCCAGATAGTTCAAAAAAATTCCATAGATAAAGTTTTAAACTTTGACTTAGGACATGTCTAAAATGTCATGTGTTTCGAGAATTGGAGGGAGTACAACACACTAAAATAAGAAAGCAAGCCAAATAAATAGAAAGTATTCCTATAATGTTTTGACCGCTGGATGACTGATGGATGGTGGAGATGGATGACGTAACTCAATTCACCACTCACCCACTAAAAACTTATTAATAGAAATGATAGAGAAATCAAAACATGCATAGAATTCAAAAAATATAACAACCTAAAGAAAACAATTATATATCATAAGAAAATGAACATATATTGAATATTTTAAAGTATTTTGTATTTATTTAGCGGGTCGTGTCAAGCCAACCCATTGTGTCTGGTTGGAGACATACCTCTTCAAGCCATGTCGGTCCAGGCCTTAGGCACTGTTCTTTGTAGCTGAGAAGCTGCGGTAGATTATAATCTGAATAGTTGAGGGCCTTTGAAAAGAGCCTCAGAGAGGCTGCAAAATATATTTTAAAATAGTTTTTGGAGCTTTTGGAAGAACTACTGACAGCCTTAAAAAAGGCTACAAAGTGTTACAGCGTATGGCGGCTGTGCCGGCGGGTGCCGGCTGGCTTGGCCGAGATGGAGGAGGAGAGGAGAGGAAGAAAGAGGATCTGATTGTTTTTTCAAAATATTTAGGGGTTTTTTTGCAAAACAACATATGAGCGATAAGTGAATATGAGAATAAATCTGAGATTGAATCTTGAAACACATCCGGTGGTCGTGAATATATATGGAGTCGCATGTACCCATGGAAAATCCAATTTGTTCTCAGATATCAACCTTGGATTAGGAAGAGTGATCCGGATCGAATGGCTAAAAAAAAATGGGTTAGCCTACACGCGTGGCTATACTAATTTCAACGTGGTACGGACCGGTCAATCATATCCTTCCATTCTCAATCAGACAACCATCAGCAACGTGATGGGCACCAGGACATTGTTACGCAATATTACAGGATCCAAATCCGAGCTAGGGACTCACGGCCTCGTGGGGTCTTGGGCCGATTAGTTTTGTTTCCTTTTTCAATTTCTGATAAGTCGAAGAAGACAGCCCATGTACCGACCGAGTCGTGACCAAGCCGGACGGAGCGACCGTTCCGCATACGGTTCGGATATCAAAACGGCCGTCGTCAAGCAACTCCTCCCTCCCATATATACGCGCAAGTACGCGTGCGAAATCCTTACGAAAGGACGCAAGAAACTAGTCGGGATCGTCGTCTTCGTGTGCCGGTCAATCGGGAGCGCCGGCGATGTCGTCGTGGTGCTGGGAATGGATCACGTTGGCCGGCAGGTCTCCCACGAAGGCGTCGCTGCAGGAGCAGCTGCTGGCGCAGGAAGAGGCCGCTACGGCGGGCCGCGCCGCCGTCCAGCGGCTGACGAACCGGCTGGACGCGCTGCAGCGAGAGTGCGGCGAGGTGGCCGGCGAGACGCAGGCGGCCGTGCTCGCCACGCGGCGCGCGGAGTGGCGCGAGCGGGAGGCGGCGGCGGAGCTCGCCGACGCCGAGCGGACGAACGAGAGGCACAGGGAAGTGCTGCGGGAGCTGGACAAGAAGCTCGAGGCGAAGAACGCGCGCATCAGGGTCCTGGAGGCCATCGTCAACACGATAGACACCAGCGACTGACTAGCTACGGCCTACGGGTTGTCCAATCCATTTGATTGTCAATGATATTTGACCCCTCTCGAAACGCAAGAAATTATGTCACTGGTCCTTTGATTTGTTGTTTACGAATTACGATTCGCCACGCAGCTCAATCTAGAAAGTTTGGCTTTCATATTCTTACCTATTTTTTCTTAAATTATTTGATTATCTTTTTGAACCGTTTGGCGATTTGGAATTGTTTTTCAAAGAAAAAAATGAAATCCACATGAACCTCTTAATTATGTCAAGGAATCAAGAGTTTTCATATTATTTGATCATATATTTTTAAAAATTATTTGATTACCTTTTCGAATGGCAAGAAATTATGTCTGAATTTCAATTATGACATTCCGTTTGATTTGTTGTTCAATCAAACAATACTGGCTTTTCTAAAGCGGATGTTTGGTTTATTATCACCTTTTAGCAGGTCACACAAACTTATTGCCTTGGTAATTGGTACCTACCTACCTACCTATGACTAGGTGGAAACGAGACAAGTTTGAGCGAGCCAGACCTAAGTCTGGCTCGAGTTTGGTGGGTTAATCGAGCTACAAACTAGGCTCAGCTTGTTTAAAGCTCATGAGCCAAACTTGCTATGTGCCTAGCGTGTGCTCGACATCTGTCTAGGCACACCAGAGATGGAGAGATGATGGGGAGCCACGGCAAACACATCAGAAGGGTACACGCGGACATCACCGTCAACGTTGCATGTCTGGGGAGCAATAATTGGAGGATGTGGCCAGTCGGGAGACGGGTGAGGAAGGAGGAGGCGGTAGCCTAGTGGGAGGAGGAGGTAGCTCGACTGGAGACGGTGGCTGTGGACAACATGGGCCCTAGGTATTCGGAGACACACTATTGGACGCACCACCTCTTTGGGCCGAATCACACGGATCTTCTAGAAGACGGGCTTGGAGGCTGGCGCGGACCGACTTGATCTACAAGGAAACGAACTCGTTTTCTACTCGAATACATGGAGATAGATGTAACCAACCCGGTTATATCTTTATCTTCCTTATACGGATTAGGGAACATATCTGTAACCCGACCCCTTGCACTGTATAAAGGGGGTCGGGGGTCCCTAGTTAGAACACAATATCTCACATCTACATCTTCATCCAATCATCTAGCCATCTTGTATCTCATTGTTCTTGAGATCCACCATAATACAATCCACGAGCACAGGAGTAGGATATTATCTCACCTTAAGGGCCCAAACCTGTATAAATTCGGCTCCTTGTGCTACCATCGTAGTTGTGATCTTTCGCACTGCCCATAAAATACATTGCCGACGCAAATCGTCGACAGTTGGCGCGCCAAGTAGGGGCCTGCTGTAACATCCTTATTTTCAAAACCCTAAAATTTTCTGCATTATTGCATGTGCATAATTATCAAAATGCATTTTAAACTAAGATTGTGAAAATAGGTATGCTTTCTTTTAATATTTTAAACTTTCCAAAAATAATATTGCAAAAGATTGTTCAAGAGAAAAATGAAAGTAATTAATTTGTTTGAGTTTGATTCGCAAAATAAAAATGTTCATAAAACCCGGACCGTGAGTTCTATTAAAATTCATAATCCGAGGATTTCGAAAATTTGAAATTTCTTGTTTGAAATAATTATTTTCAAAAACCTAAAATTACATTTACTTAAAATTTTAATCTTTCCTGAAATTTATATTAGAAGAAAAAGTACACTTTTCTTCTTTTCTTCCGTTCTTATCCATTTAGTATAAAAAAAGAAACAACGTAATTTAAAATTACGGATATTTACATTTTCACCTTTTCAGAAAATAATAAATACAACAAAAATTCTGTTTTTCTTCCTTTTCTTCCGTTCTTATCTTAATCATGATTCGTCATGATTTTCGTCCGTCCTCGTCCTCTTTCGTTCTTATCCTCGTCATGATTATTCATGATTTCTTCTTGTTCCTATCTTCGTCATGATTCCGTTCCGTCTGCTCGCCGACGTGGCCGCTGCCCGTTGAACCACGTATGGGAGTCCTTCCTCCTGCAAGCCTGCACGACGCCAGCATTGCCCTTGCTGAGCCGTGCGTACCTGCAAGCAAACCCCAGCTCCCTAAGTCCCAACATCGACCTCAAACTCCTCCCGTAGTCGACCCACAATCACAAAACACGAATCGATTCCAAAATCCCGATGCCGTGTTGTCGTTGTCCATTCCTCGGCGGCGCAGGTTGAAGAACGTTGCCGCCGCCAACCGCCGAGGTAGCCGCGTCCGTCCATCGCCACCTGCGTCGCCGCCACCGCCCCTACTGTTCGCGCCGCCCCACCGCCTAACTCCTCCTAACTCGCGCCGCCTCTTCCCGACCTCGCGCAAGTTGCAGCTTCGCGGGAAGGCCGCCTGTCGCCGCGATCCTCGCCGGTGAGCTGCCGCCTAAGCCAGCTCCTCCTCTGCCGCCCTTAGAGCCGACCGCCACCGGAGCTCCCAAAGCCGCCTCGTCGCCGGCCGAGCCACCACCATTGCCGCCTGCCCTTGCAGCTCGCCGCCTGCTGCCACCGCCCTGCTCCTCCAGACCAGCGCAGCTGTTGCCGCCACCGCCGGTCGCCCGTCGCCGAGCTCACCCCGCCGCTGGCCAACCTCCTCCCCGGCCGCCCCTACTCCTTCCTCCTCCTCTCCTTTCTTCTTCCTCCTTTTCCCTTTCTCTTTCTTTCTTTCTCTCAAAATTTCCTCCATTCCTCGCTCTTATCCGTTGAAGATGCCGGCTTGAGCCAGCTTCAAGCCGATCAGGACCCCACGAGCTCTGAGTGTTTTTAATTTCTGAAATTTCTATCGACTTCACACTTCAATCCTCTGCACCGGGTTCGTCCGATCTCCGATTCCGGCGATTCAAGTTTCTAAAAATTCGTAAAATTCATATCTATCTTCTGTAATTTTTGTATAATTTTTAAAATTATATTGCTATATATGTATTTATTGGTTGTTTTTTCTCGTTTTGCGTGCGATAGATCGTTCGGACACCGAAGGGGAATTTCTTGACGCCGCCGATGCACCGCAAGAGTACGACTACTCCGAAGGCAAGTCTTTTCCTAGAATCCCAATTTTATAGCTTTGCCAAAACTGCTATGTTGATGAAAACGTCGTATGATCATATACCGTTACCTAGTGCATGTGTTTGTCCGACATATGCATCTACTGATAAAGCCTCTACCCTAGGATAACTTATGGAAATAACGTCCACTGTTTTTAAATAATAGATGCTTCGTATTGCTTAGTTAGGTATTCGGGGATCCAATCCCACATATGGAATGTAGCTAGGCATAAAATAAAGAGATTTGATGAATCGCTTGTATTGGAATCTGGGATTCGATTCATTCATCTTAATTAAAAATTTGACCAACTAATAAATGGGATCGGGAGCGGATGGATTGTAAGGTGGGTGCATTTGAGCACGAGAGTTGGGTTTGTGTTGGTTGCCGCTCCGAGAATAAGGACTGAGCCATGTGATTACTTTACTGAGTATTTACCCGTACGACTGCAAGCCCGGTATGGGACGGGCCTAATCTAAAGGAAAAGAAACGTCGAGATTTCTCACTGTCCATGCACGGTGGATGAATGGAAGTGCAGAGTTGAGAGTTGAGATTTGAGAATTGAGAGACCACCGGGGTATTGCTAGGGACTTGTGCTGAAGCATTTCTCTGGGTGCCTGTGTGAAGCAGGTACGACAGTGTCTAAGCCCGAGGTTAATTTTCTGGAGGATTTTGTTATGGTATCCTTCGACGGGAGGGTATCGTATCTTGTGGGTAAAGCGTACAACCTCTGCAGAGTAAAACCATTTGAATGGCCGTGCCCACGGTTAAGGGCGGACAAGGTGGGTTTCACATTGTAGCCTCACTGAACATAATATGACATGGGTAAGGTTATTAGGCATTCGTGTTGCTAGATGAGAATTATGAATTTGATATATGAGTATTGGGATTTGAGAAGTGAGAATTGAGATTTGAGATTTGAGAATGGAGGAATGAGATTATGAGATTGAGAATTTGAGATATGAGAATAGAGAGTTTATGATATTCTTGTGAACACGAGAATTTATATTTATCTATATATGTTTCTTAAATGCTTTTATAATTTTAGGTCAAGTGCGTTTATGCAAATTAACCATCAACCTTTTAAGATAAACCTTAACCTGGCCCTTCCTAGGAAGGACTTGCTAGCAAATAATGCTAACCCCTTTGTTATCTTGGGCTGTTCAATCATTGAGCAGGTCAAGAATACAAGGTGGAGAAGTTGAAGACGATGGCTATACCAACGCCTAGGACGCTACTGCAGCTTGCCTGTGGTTTGATTGTTGTATTTTGCCTCTTCCATTTAGAGTTATGGAATACTGTAAAGACTTCCACTGCAGGTTAGAATTCCGCTGTTTAAGGCCTTTGAGCCAATTAGCGTACTCTGATGTAATTATTATTCGAACTTGTAATGGCAATGATTCAAAGCTCTGGAATCTGTGTGTACTAGCTACTGATCCAGGGACTAGTACAGGTAATGCACAGAAGGGGCCCGACCCCGATTGGGGTGGTCCTGACACCTGCGTCAAGATCAACTTTACCAACTTCGATGGCTTCGATTAGCGGATTCGTCTTCACCTACGCCCCCGGCCAAGGCTTCATCTTCGGAGATCTCGGCTTCATGGCCGATGACTTCGGAGAACTACGGTTGTGTGAGCCGAACCTCGTTCGGTCTACACATTACCGGGGGAGGTGGTACGCGATTCCGGCCGAGCCTCACCACCTCAGGATCTCTCCCCTGGATTCCGATCCGGAAGAGATCCAATCTGATGATGACGATTCCGACTGGCCTACCGCAGAACTCACCTTCGGTTTCGGTCGGGATCTACTGCCTCTTGCTTTACCAGCTCCTTCTGCTCATAAAGAACCAAGTGGCGATCTAACTCCTGGTCTGGACCGCGCTCAGATCCAGTCGGGAATCACAATCCCTCAATCGTGGTTCACCCTGTTCGGATTAGGAAACTCGGCCACTGCTTTCCATGAGATAGTACGCCAGCTTTTCTAATCTGGGCCAAGAGGCGGAACACGTCAAATACAAACTGGGACGAGATTTCTGAGTCTGGCCTCAGGGACCACTCTAACCAAGTCAACTTCCCGAATGGACATGCCATTCGGATTGGTCAATTCGGCTGCAAGATTTCAGCAGATTCGTTCTGCCAAATCTCAGTCGGACCCTCTTCTGACCAAAGATCCGGCACGAGAAGTGGGAATCATAATCACTCCCATCGACGAACCAACAAATCGGGACCGGTTGAGCCTCTCTTACTAGGAGTCCGAATCGGAGGAGAGCGTCAACGGCTTCCCCGACTGTCGCGGTATCTATGTGCTGGATGGACAAGCCTCCGGTTCGACTCGGCGACCCGCGGACAAGGCGGGAGCCGAACACAACCAGGGAGGCGGAGAAGATCTGCGCGACAAATTGCGCGATCACGCACGAGAAGTCCGGGAGGAACTGCTTCAAATCCGTATGGGAGACCACTCCGTCTTTTGTACGCCCCAGCAGGACATCCTCGCATGTAAAACCCCCCTGGACAATGTTGGACCCTTGCTTGGAGAAGACAGCCCCGCTACGCCGATCATGGATCAGATTAAAGCCATGGTGACGACAGCGGCAGTCCAGGGTACTTGGGACAAACAGGCAGACTCGGCCAGAAGTCAGACTGCCACGAGTAGTACTCGGCGCAGTCGGCGCACGCAATCTCGCGGGCAAGACGCTCGCCGAGGCACAAGTCGCGACCTCCGCCACAACATCGAAGCCCGACGGAGGGAGCAAGAACAAGACCGGCGCGGCACTCCGCCACGCTGGATCCTTCCACTCTAGTCTCCTCCTCCTGGGGACGGATTGATTGACGGGATTAAAGCGTTCACACCCCGACTTCGTCAGGTAAACTAGCCAAGGGTTCAACCCAATGGGAATAGTGAAATTCGACGGGGAGCGGGACCCAGAGGCTTGGTTGTAGATTTACTTTTTGTTAATCGAGGCCGTAGGCGGAGGATACGACGTGATGGCAAACTATCTGCCCGTCATGTTAACTTCTCCGGCTCAGGGTTGGCTCGCATGCTTTCCAGAGAACTCGATCGGTTCCTGGGGAGAGCTTTGCAAACAATTCGTCGCCAATTTTCAAGGCACCTACGAGAAGCCTGGAACCCAATGGGACCTTTATCAGATTCATCAGAAAAAGGATAAGTCACTAAGGGATTTCATTCGGCGTTTCACCAAGAAGAAGAACACAATCCGGGAGATTTCGGAATCAGTCGTCGTCGCGGCATTCCAGAAGGGAGTTCGCGACCCCTACCTGATCAAGAAAATGTCTCGGAAGCCCCCGACCACCGTCAAGGAGATGTTCGCCTTGGCGGATCGATACGCCGCCGCCTCGGACACTCTCGCTGAGCGTCAAGAAGATCACCCGAGCAAGAACGAGGGCAAGAAGGACAAGCTGAATCATCCTCCAAGAAGGACAAGAAGCGCAAGGGTGAAGAGTTGGTGGTGGTCGCGGACCATGGTCGACAAAAGCCGCCTCGGCCCGTTGACTACAACAAGGTAATGGAGGTGTCGTGTCCTTTCCATCCGAATGGGAAGCACGCGGCGAAGAATTGCAACGTCTTGAAGAGGTTCGCCGTGGAGCACAACAAAGATGCTCCGAAGGACGCCAAGCGAGACGACAAGCGTGACCCCCCTCAGGGTGACGCTTACCCAGAAGCCGAGCATGAGCTCAATTACATATTCGGGGGATCGGAGGCATACGAGTCCAAACGTAAGCAGAAGCTTATTACTCGAGAAGTTAATGCAGCTGTTCCGGTGACCCCCGAATACCTCCGATGGTCCGAAGTTCCGATCATGTTCGATCGCTCGGATCACCCCGATCACATCCCTTGCCCGGGAAGATATCCACTCATCCTGGATTCCGTGGTATGGGGTGTCCGTCTTCGTAAAGTCTTGGTTGATGGCGGAAGCGGATTAAACATCCTTTTCGCCAAGACGTTCAACGAGATGGGGATTCCAATTTCGGCGCTCCAGAAGACCGATGCGCTGTTTCACGGCATAATCCTGGAAACCTCCTCAGTACCGATCGGGAGAGTTACTCTTCCAGTCACTTTTGGCACTCGGGACAACTTTCGGACCGAAAACCTCAGCTTCGAGGTGGCCGATTTCGAGACTGCATATCATGCAATCTTGGGAAGGCCGGGCTTGGCCAAACTCATGGCCGTCCCACACTACACCTACTTACTCATGAAGATGCTAGGTCCGCGGGGCGTCATCACGGTCCGCGGAGACGTCAAGTTTTCCTATCTTCTTGATCGGGAAAACTGCGACTTCACCCAATCAACCGAAGCGGCCGCCGAGTTGGACAAGATTCGATAGGCGGCCACTACTCTCCGTGACGAGGACGAACCGCCAAGAAAGAAGCCATCTAAGTCAGGCATCAAGCCTTTTGAAGATGTCAAGCGTATTTCGCTCGACCCGTCCGATTCGGCCAAAACGGCCCTGATCGGGACAGGGCTCGATCCGAAATAGGAAGAGACGCTCGCCACCTTCCTCCAAGCGAATCGAGGTATCTTCGCTTGGAAGCCGTCCAACATGCCTGGTGTCCCAAGGGAGGTGATCGAGCACTCTTTGAATGTACACGACAAAGCCAAGCCAATCAAGCAACGGCTACGTCGATTCACACAAGATCGGAAGGAAGCCATCAAGACGGAGATCACCAAACTTTTAGCCGCCGGTTTTATAAGGGAGGTGCTCCACCCCGATTGGTTGGCAAATCCGGTGCTTGTACAAAAGAAGAACGGTACTTGGCTGTAACATCCCTATTTTCAAAAACTAAAAATCATCATGCATCATGCAAATGCAAATGCAAATGCATTTCCTTTAGAATTTAAAACTTTTTGAAAATAAGTATGTTACAATAACTTTTGAGCTTATAAATCAAATAAATTGTTTTTCTCAATAAAAGAAGAAGATTAAAGTGAGATTTTGTTAAGAGTATAACCCTAATTTTTAAAACATATTTGACTGCAAAGATAATAAGTACAGATATACTTTATTCCCTATAAAGGAAATAAATTTTGAGTTCATCGTTTCAAATAAAAGACATAATTAAAAGTTTTTGTTTTCACAATGTTTAATTGCAAATGATTCACTAAAAACCTATTGTTATAATTTATAAAATGTATAATTTCAAATTATATTTTTGCGGCAATAAATTAAAAACTAAATCCCAATTAAAATTTCATATTGCAAACTAAGTGACTAATTAAATTAATTATTGGTTTTCCTATTTAACCCTTACCCATTTTCTCTCTATCTCCATTCCCTCTTCTCTATGACCTATGGGTCCCACTTGTCACACTACTAAAAATATGACTATCGCTGACCAAATTATTTCATCATCGTAGGTTAATTATTCGTCGCAATAGATTTTTTATGACGAACTAGTGACGAAAACGTTATCGTCATGTTAGGACCGTCATAGAAAGTTTTTTCCGACGAAATGACTATTTTCATCATAGACTTGTCTAC
The DNA here is from genome assembly GCA_036346145.1 of Olyra latifolia. Lineage (NCBI taxonomy): Eukaryota > Viridiplantae > Streptophyta > Magnoliopsida > Poales > Poaceae > Olyra > Olyra latifolia. The sequence continues at coordinate 16,524,167 of CM070530.1, forward strand.
AATCTATGACGCCACAAATTTATGTCATAGTAGACGATCTTTCCATGACAATATGATTAGTCACAGAATTAACGAAAAATGTCATGAATATGAACAAATTGGTCATAAATGAGGTGTTTGACCATACCAGGAAGGAGTTCAGCATTTATTATGTGACGAAACTATTGCGTCATTAATGGATGCCACGTACGCGACCATTTCGTCATTAAATATTTTGCGATCATGCCAATAGCCAGATGTCACCGACGTGGCATTTTTCGGTGACGAAAATTTTGTCATAGATGAATGTTTGCCATGTCATCATCCCAGTCTCCGATGGCGTGGCATGTCGAGTGATGATTTTTTTCGTCATTGATTGAAGCCACGTGGTCATTATATTCGTCATTGAACATGTCCATGCCACGTCATCACCGTCATGCTAGGTGACATGGAATGTTTTAGTGACATCGGATTAAATCATAGATTGTTGCCACATGTACACAATTTTAAATCGGTGATCGCATCCATTCCACGTCGCTTTTCGTTATGCAAACATTATCTCTGACCATTTTTTGTAGGCATTAAATCCGACACAAGTTGAACAAATAGTGCACAAGGCATGACATACAGTATAATTAATTAAGACCAATACATAGTATAACCATGTTATAAATGGATAGCATAACAAAGTAATTAGATAGTGCATAAAACATCACAAAAAATAGAATTAATTAAAACCAATACATAGCATAAGCATGTGACAAATGCATAATATAACCAAGTGACGTATATTCAGCAAAAAAGTTCCACACACTAATAGACCGAAGTTCAAACAAAGGATATAAACCACATGAACATAGGTAAAAGTATGCAAAACAAGTTTTCCTTGCCTCTAAACCCATAAATAGATATCACAAACCCACTCAATAGAGGTCACTAGTCGTTGAATTGACCTGCCATGCGCATGAGATGGCGAAGGACTGCATTACTTTCATCTTGCTTCTGTCTGACATCCTCCATATCTTTTTGAGTTTTGGCCAATGCTTCATTTGCATCTTGTGTTTTTTTCTTTAGGTCTTCTATTTCCTGCTGCTGCTGATCAATGGTCTGCATTGCATTGCATGCTGCTCCTGTCTCTCTCGCCTCAAGTTGTTCCTCAAGAAGTTGTTCTTTGGTCTGTCTTTGTAGTCTTCAAGTGGTAGACTCTAGGCCAACATTTTTGAGAAATTTGTTGGTTGCACTTTTCGGGTCGAGAACCTTAGAAACAGACCTCTATTTGAGTACATGATGGTGACCCTCTTCATCGAGGTTGTAGAATAGCTACCATCTCATCCTATTATAATAAGCAGATAAATTTCAACATATTGCAAATTTATTGAGATAAGTTCATATGCATGCATTTATACAGGTTTGAGCATATACATTGATAAGTATTATGGACATAATACAACACTATATATTAAACCAGTTGTGAACATATTGAATAGGAAATGAAGCTACATATTAGAACTAATGAAAATAAAACATATAATATGTTGAACATAAAGACATATGTAGATATTGAAAATAGAGTAATATTTCAAAATGTATATGCTGAAATACTAAATTATATAAAACAAGGTCCCAGTTATAAACCATTGTAGCAAAATTATTGAATGGCTACAAAATTGTGCTGACACTTTAATGATTACAACAATGTTATTTTCACAACAGCTATGGGTAAACCGTAGATGATTTATCTTAGCTCCAAGTCATAGAGAATTTTTGTATTATGTTAGGCCCATAGCAAGAAGTCTATAGTTGCAGTTTGCCAACATAACAAAAAAGAAAGATGCACTATTTTATAACATTTACTTTTATTTAGTATATAAAAATGGAATCAGAATAAATAGTAACATACTATTGCGCCTTGCAGAGCTCGAATATGCATTCTTCTTCTTGTTGTAGTGGCATGCCCTAAACAATTCCAAGGCATCTAGGTGCGGATTTTGGGTCTTCTCCTTCTATGTTTAGGTATGTAACAATCATAATGAAAACAATAGCTTATAAGTTTTTGAGAAAATTAGTAGGCGCCAGCGGAAATAAATAATGAGAATATAATTCGTACTTACAAGAGAATGGTAGTGCGATATGTAGCTCCGAGATCACAGAGATTCTTTGGAACTTCACTTTAGCACGATTACGCCTATTCTTCTCGAGATTTCCTACATTACATGGTTCTTTTAGATACTTTCAAATCTAAAATACGAAAAAACTAGTTGTTCATAAACAATACCTTGCTTTTTGGGTCTGACCATTTTTTAATAAGAAGTTGCCATTGCTCATCAGTCATTTGATCTACAGGAGACTTCATACATACTTCATTTGCTGGAACACCATCGAAATATTTCTTCTTTAGGTTATATCTATACTGGCGTATGCCACCCTTGAATATATCGGTACATGCATCCTTGGTGGCCTTATCATTGGTGTCAATATTCAGCCTTGTCTACGGAGATTAATGGATTAGGAAAAAAAAATGTGAGTTAGAATGTTTCCATGTGTGATAATTATGTCAGCACAATCGACAAGAAATTGTCAAATATCACAAAATTTATGAGCAAGGCGATTTGTACTATGCACCTAATGCATACAATCGTAAGCTAGCATTAGCAAACAGAAGATGTTGCGATAAATGTTAGTATACAACAATAGAAGTTTCTATAGTAAATGGATAAATTCTTCAAACAAAACAGTACGACTCCAATTTTTCTACTTAAACCAAATAGTAAGGATAGAATTTATAGGAGTACAAATCCCTGTTCATCTAAATAACTCAATCTAATTGTTTTTTAGATCTACACGAACAAATTTTGCACAACATATTATTTTGACACATGTTGTTGCATACATATCAAGTCAAGAATTAATTGCAAATGATGGTAACAAGAATGATTTTACTTACAGATAATTTTCCCATGAAATTATCCACATGAGCATTGTTGTTCTTGTACTCTTTCCAGTGTGTGAGTATAGGTATGTGGTTCCTAATTTGAATGCCGGACTCGATGCAAGCCAGATTGCTTTGGTTTTTGTGGCCTTCTCATCCCTTCAAAGAATTTGGATTGGCAACCTTTTTCCCATGGATCTAGTAATCTTTTCAAGATTTTTACCCATTGTGGGTCCCTCTTTCGTTTCTCGAACGATTCTTTGGTGTTCATATAAAGATGGCATGAAATCAATTAAGTAGCATGAATTGCGAGAGAACTAAAATGAGGGTGTGCGGCAAAAATACTTGCCTTCGTCGGTACGTCTTGTTGTTGTTGTCACTAGGGGTAACAACAATAGTTCCATCGTCTAGATGAACATCTTCTCTATAAGACCAATCTGTAAAAGGACTCGAGGTTCTGTAGTTCTCTCGAGATTGATCATCGGGATCATGTAATTGCTCTCGATGGTTGAGTGCTTGTATCTTCTTCTTTGCTCGATGGTTGATTGCTTATATCTTCTTGTTGTGTAGCTTTCTTTGTTGACCTTGTTTTGATCCACTCTGTTGGTGTAGTTGCCTTCACTCTCTTGGAAAGTCTTGTACCACCTGGAGTCATGGTGTTGGTTCTTGCAAGAGGCCTACGGGCTAAATTCTCATAATGCTTCTGCTACAGCAGAAGCAAACTTCAATTCAAGTATACTTGTTCTAAAAGAAAAATGCAGCAACACACAACAATAACATAAAGGAAGCAACACCTACAAACTGAAAAAATATTTAGTATAACTATGATATTTAAGAATGAAAAAGAATAAGAGGCAAATCATTTTTGGGCCAAATGCCCAAATCATAAACTTACAAAAATATGCAGCAACATAAAGGAAGCACTTAATTACAGATTATTCTAGGGTTTTGGTCTAGAATAGTCAACTATGTATTAAATAATTACCCATTTCAGAAGGTTATACCATAAAAGAATGGGACTTAAACATTCAAATATTTATAGAAGTCTTCAATGTGATATAGACACATGTCTCAAACCTACTGTTATTTGTTACGAACAGGTTATGAATAGAATCTTAATCTAGAAGTACAAATAGATCAACAAGCACCTTTGGAGGTGAATTAATGGTGGGACTTTGAGCTTCCTCATCTCCTTCTATCTCCCTATCATCTTCTGGATCATAATCAGAGTCCTCTCCGTTTCTACACTTTGGTTTGCTAGCGCTTACAATTGTATTGGCAGTGCTACTTGTGAAAATAGAGTTTGCCATTGTCTTGATTCCAAGAGATTCAAGTTTGCTTCGATTCGCCGCGATGTTTGTGAGCCTCAACTGGTCGTATGCACATGGTTCAGGTTCTATGTTATGAAAAAAAGTATTATTGTTTGAATAAATGGGCATAACTTAACATAAAAAGTAATAAAGTGAAAGCATGCACATGGTTTCTATAGAGTGTAGGCATGCAAAACACTAAAGCTAATGATACATCATCGACAGGCAGAATGGTTATTTCATATGTAAAGATAATAACAGAAATAACCTTTTTCTTGGCTACGTCGTGTCCTCATTGTCTGCTTATGATAGGATGATATAAAGATGTAAGATATATGATCTGCAAGTTATAGTTAATAATTAGTGAAACACTTAACCATACGCGGATTCCAAATCTGCATTCATCTGTAGTAGCTAATAGCAGTGCTTGCAATGGCAGGGGCAGCAGCAGCACTGGAGCGCGTGTTTGCGAGTGGCGAGGCCAGCAGGGCAGCAGAGCGAGCAGCACAGAGGCAGCGGGCGGCATGGAGGCCACTACGGCAGCGATGCCAGCCACCGGAGTGGAGGAGGCCGGCCAGACCGGCTGGATCTGGAGGAAGTGGCGAGGGGGTGGATGGGTGAGATGACAAACCTGCTCGCCAGTGCCTTCGCAGCGGAGGTAGCAAGTCACCGGCGCCCTTCTAATCGCTCCTTCCACCAACGCGGTGTTCTGTTCTGCCCCAACTCAAGGATTGTATTGTTTTGGGGAAGTTTTGGCAGAGCAAATCGGCGGGAATAATTAGCGCCCTGTCGATTCCTATGTGTAAAATGGCGCCCAAAAATTTTAGTGCGGACAAAAATGGCGCTAGTGGATTTTTGTAATGCTATTAAGGCCCTCTTCTGTTCGCGGTTTTGGTTTGGTTTGGTTTAGGGCCCTTCTTTTGAGCTTATCTTATCTACTTATTTACTGTAGCACGTTACTTCGAGAATTTTTTGAGTTAGCCTCGAGAGCCGGTTGGCCTTCAATTTTGGGATTTAGAGAGCTTATAGACACACATACGAGATTAAAAAAAACCGACTCAATAAGTAATAAAAAAAGTGAGATAAGTCAAATAAGACACGAGATAAGTAGAATAAGTCTTATATTTCGTGTCTTATTTGACTTATCTCACTTTTTTATTACTTTTTGAATCGGTTTTTTTTATTAAGTAGGCGTGTCTATAAGCTCTCTAAATCCCAAAATTGAAGGCCAACCGGCTCTCGAGGCTACCTTAAAAAATTCTCGAAGTGACGTGCTACAGTAAATAAGTAGATAAGATAAGCTCAAAAGAACCCACCCTTAGTTTGGTAGAACTTTAAAAGCACGCAAAACATATCACAAAATTTTTTAAAAAGTTTTCAAAAATATTTTATGAATCTTTAAGAGAAAACACACAAAACCCCATAAAAATTATTATAAAATAATATTTTGTATGACTTAATAAAAAGATAAAGTTCTACAAAACTGAATAAAACCGGACCAAAACCACAAACAGAACAGGGTCTAAAAAACCGGGAGGCAGTAATTTAGTGCACGAAAAATTGGCGAGCGTGGTGGTCTATATTTTTTTAAAACAAAATTGCAAATACTGCTAGTGTAATATCTTGTTAATTTGTTTGAAACCCTCTATGTAGCATTTAGGCCCTCTTTGATTTTTTGTTTGTTTCGGTTTGCCGTTCGGTTGTGGAAAAAATTAATGGCTCCTAAAATGTATTATAAACTATTTTTAGATTTTTTAAAAAATATTTTGTGAATAAATTTCGTCCCAGCCGAACTAAACCGTAACTAAACTAAAAATAGAAGAGGGCCTTAATGCGGCCTTAGCATTGAAAGCAGCCTTCAACGGATCCAACCCCTATAATGCTATAGGCGACTAACAAAACCCTGTAGGTACCATTGTGGTGGCTAGGGGTGGAAACGAGCCGACCCGGGATAAAAAACGAGCCGACCCTGTAGAGCAGCTCGGCTCGGGCTCGTTTCCATCCGAGCCGAACACGAGCCGAGCCTACAACATGAGCACTTATTGTGAGACAGAGGGAGTAGTTAGTTTATTATGAGTAAAAATATTTTTTGGGATTTTAATTAGTTGTTCAAACTAATTTTAAAAAATATGAGAATTTATTTTGGGAGAAAACTGGATTGCTAGATGAGCCATTATTGTGGAATCGGAGGGAGTAATTAGTTTATTATATGTAAAAATATTTTTGAGATTATAATTAGTTGTTCAGACTAATCGTAAAAAATAGAAAAAAAAAGGATTAGAAAAGTGATGGCGTAGGGGTTTGAACCTAGGTCCGCACGCACGATATCCACACATTTAAGCCAATTGGTCAATTTGTTTCTACTGCCATACCATGAATAACACTACTACTTCACCTTATAGAGAACTAACATTTGTCACTAATGTTGCCACAAAATATACGTATTTGCTAACAAAAAAAGTTAAGAACTGAATACAAGCCACTCTTTACTATCTGAAAAGTTTATAACTGAATTTATTCTGTAAGGAAGTAGGAAAAAGTTAAAAATTAAGAATTCAACCATTATACAAATTACAAAATCAAGTGGTAAAGATTACAATTTCAGACCGAGCCTCCATTATACAAATTTTGACATATATATAGAGAATACCAGATAACCTAGAACTATTAAGATAGTAAGATCCATGTCTTCATATTCTTGTGGACTATGCACTTCACTGTTGTGATTCTTCATTCGTATACTCCTAGGCTGAAATTTTAAATCACAGTGTAAGTAGTAGGTATAGTATGGGGCTATGAAATAAACATAAACCAATTAATAAAAATACAAACAAATGAATTTTACATGTCCAAACCTAATTCTCATCACTATCATCCATTGAATTATTGTCGCGATCATTATCACTAAGATATTGCACCATAGTGTCATCTTCATCGGATTCACTTGAGCTATCCTCATTTTGTGTTTCATTGACTACATTGTTAAATATGACACCATCAACATCTTGGACTTCCTCATCGTCATCACGGTGCAGTGTGTTTGAAGGTGGATTACTATCTTGCACATTACATTCACTATCAGAACATTCTTCTTCTTGGTATGCACCAACATCGGTGGGTATCTCTTTTTCGGTCACATTGTATAGATGCCTATGCTCAAACTTCTTACGACTCGCCCGATGTGTGCCCCATTGAATGTCCGGTAAGTAAAAATCTTCTTTGCTTGAGAGGGCAAAATAAAAGGATCGGTCTTGTACCATAACCTCTCAATATTTATGGAATTGAAATATCCATCATTTTTAATGCCTCTCATCTTGCCCTCTTGATCATACCAGTCACATCGAAATAAAACCACCGATCGACGGAATTGTAGTCCTGAGTTGTATACCAACTCAATAATCTCTTTTACTGAACCGTAAAAATCAATGTATCGACCTTTATGAGTACCCTCAACCATGATGGAACTATTCTGTGTCTTCATGTTTTTCTCACGGTCAACGGTGTTGTAACGAACGCCATTAACAATGCAAGATGAGTAGATTGCTACTCGAAGATCTAGACCACATGCCAGTGCACGTAGGTGATCACTAACCCCATCTGTCTTCTCCCTTACATGGTTATTAAACCATGTCGGAAATCCAACCATCAGCCTTTTCTCTATATCATGTGACCCTTTTTTCTCCAACACTTCTCTAAACATTCTGCAAAAAAGAAACATTCAAGCTTATCATTAATTTACATGAAAGTAATTTAATATTTAGCATAAAACTGAAAAATACATAGAAATAGTTTCTCACTTTACGTAAGGATCAACCTCCTCACAATTATTTAGCACATACCAAACAAGCTTGTCAAATCCATCATGAAGGTATGTAAGCCTATTGTTTCCAAGTAAATTAACACCATGTGTAAAAACAGAGATGTCACAATCCACCGGAAATTCTAGAGATCCATCACCACTTTTCTCATGACGATTAAATCTAGTGTCAACATTGTCCATGTATCTTGAGCAAAATGTCAAGGCCTCATCAGCAACATATCCTCTGCAATGGATCCTTCAGTCTCGCCTGCATTCTCGATTGAAACCTTTCAAAGTGCATAGTCGACGCTCTATTGGGTACATCCATCCAAATTGTACTGGACCTCTCAGAATTGCTTCATCCGGTAAATGAACAGCCAAGTGCACCATCACATCAAAGAAGGCAGGAGGATATATTTTCTCTAGTTTGCATAGAATGATTGGGATTTGTGCTTTAAGTCGATGCAATACATCTATCTTCACATTTCTACTACACAATTCTCTAAAGAAGTTTCCCAACTCTGCAATTGCTTCATATATATCCCTGCGCACGATTCCCCTAAGGCCAACAGGTAATAATCTTTGCAGAAGGATGTGACAATCATGAGTTTTTAAGTCTTGTAACTTGCATCCATCAGCACTAATACATCTAGCTAAGTTGGAACCAAATCCATCTGGAAATTTAACCTCTCTAATAAAATTACAGAATGCAACCTTCTGCTCCTTTGTCAATGTATAGCATGCATGTGGAACTCTATATGAGGTGCCCCTCTCCTCTAAATGCAGTTCACTTCTTATGCCCATATCTTGCAAATCAATTCTAGCACTGATAGTGTCTCTTGTCTTCCCCTCTATATTTAGCAATGTACCAAGAATATTCATGCATATATTTTTCTCTATGTGCATCACATCAAGATTATGTGGCAACATCAATTCTAGCCAATAGGGCAAATCAAACAATCTTACCTTCCTGCAAAATAATATAGGCCCATCCTTCTCGTCACGCTTCCTTTTCTTTTTTGGAGGAGAAGGATGCTTTCCTGGTCTGACATCTTTCACTTTGTCCAGTTGCTCCAAAAGCTCTTTTCTAGTTAACTTCCCTGGCTTCTCACGCTTTTCATGATGTCCATCAAAAGCTAAGCTTTTTTGCATACGGTCATCCATTGAGAGGTAACGACGGTGGCCAATGTAACATATCTTATTCCTAATGCCCGTGATAGTGGATCTTTGTCACAATGAATGCATACATAATAACCTTTTGTAGTTCTCTCGACAAAGTACTTAAAGCAGATAATCATGGATGCACCAAATAATTGCAAAGACGCATATTAAAACAGACTCATCATAAATGCATCATAAGTTGGGACACCATGCCATAGTTCAAGCAACTCATCTATGAGAGGTTCAATGAATACATCGAAATCCTTTCCAGGACATTTTGGCCCAGGTATGAGTAATGCCATCATGCAGTTCGACTGATCCATGCATACCCAGGGTGGCATGTTGTAAGGCATCACAAGCACTGGCCACATCTTCAGACGAGGTACTCATGATCCCAAATGGATTAAAACCATCAGTAGCTATGCCAAGCCTCATGTTCCTTGCATCTTCGGCAAATTTTGGATATTTTCTATCGAAGTGTTTCCACGCCTCTCCATCAGCTGGATGGCTCATTTCATTATTCTTTGGTTGTCGCTTCAACTTGTGCCACTGTGTGTCCTCTGCTGTTTGTTTTGAATTAAAATACCTCTTCAATCTTGGTATGAGTGGAAAATGTCTCAATACCTTCTGAGGCACCCGCCTATTAGCATTTGCATCTATCCACCTTGATTCACCACAAATTGGGCATTCATCTCGTTCTCATACTCCTTCAAACAACACACAATTGTTCAAGCACACATGGATAGAATGATATCCAAGACCCAATTCACTGAGGTACTGCTTCGCTTTAAAATATGAATTGGGAAGGTTGCAATGGGGGAATGCTTGTGACAACAGCTTCGCTATTGCATCAAAAGCAGAATTGCTGATCCGATAGTATGACTTCACATGAAGTAACTTCACGAGGAAAGATAATCTTGAAAATTTTGATTTGAGCAAAGTTCGCGCTTTGCATCTTCAAGCACTCTAACAAAATTTGGATGTTCTCCGCCGTTCGAAGGCGTGAAGAACTCTGTATCAAATCGGTCATTCCTTCATCATCGTTGTTGTCCTCACCGACATCGAAGCCATCATGACCGAACTTTCCATATTACAAACATTTTCATGGACATGCGTCGAAGAATCCACGACTTCAAAGATCACATGATTCTCCATGATGAACCCACCTCGTGTATGTACTTGACATGCCATTAATATGAATGTGATCATACACAAGGGATCGAGGTCTTCGTGAGTGATTGAGACATTCACGACATGGGCATAATATCTCATCATTCTCATCATATCTTTCGCTAATAAATTGCTTGAATTCTCCAACACCTTTGATATATGCCGGGGTAAATCGTTTACCATTTATCCAACTTCTATCCATCTGTTCAACATTGGAGCAGATACATATATAATTATACATGTTTAAAATTCAAATTTGGAGCTATGCATTCTTACAATAAATAGGTCAACTATACCCTCGCCTGCTAATGCAATTATGCATCCTTGGTACTCCATCCATATCACAAATGCTTGTCATTTTAAAATTGAGCATATAAAAGTCATATACATATATTCATCTAAAAAGAAGTATTGTGAATTATGCTTTCAATGTATTCCTTAAATAAATTGTGACAGATTTATTGGTCATATATATATATATATATATATATATATATATATATATATATATATATATATATATATATATATATATGAGACCATGTGAATGTCCAAAAAATAAGTATTTGTCATATGGAGGAGTATACTAAAGGCTAATCAATAATAAATTGTACTATTTGGCTACTCTAAAATAACCGAGGAAAAGAGATACCTTTTTACAACAAGATGAACTTCAGCGATAGAGCACGATTGAGGCCGCACAATTCACAATACAAATCTCCCTCGGTGCTGGGCAATTCCAAGCTAGATCACGCGTTCTAGATATAATTTACCAAAAACACACCAGTTCTAATTATTAATAATTTAGGATGACTACAAATATAACATAATTTAACAAAAAAACACACCAGTTCTAATCATCAATAATTTAGGATGACTACAAATATAAAACCAATGAAGATGTACAATACTAAATAACCACCAATAAAGTACGAAAATGCTTACCAAAATTATTTATAAAAACATCTAGTCTCACTACCCTAAGCGATGCACTTAATTAATTCATAATTATAGTACGCAGTACTAATGAAAAACATCTAGCCCTAATTCATAGTAATTCTAGCTCTAATTCATAATTATAGTGTGCAACTTTGATGTGCGGGTGGTCTACATTGTGCACTAATGAGATGAGCAATCGGTCATCATTAATGAGATATTAGCAATTAGATCACATGACATTTGATAAATTTGCATACCTGAATGATTCAATCCTAGTGCTACGAGCTGTATCAGAGACTCAACAACAGCAAGACTGCAACTCGGTGGTCTGTATCATATATGACTTGTCGTAGACAAAGACTCGTTGGTATCATTCCTTTTTGGCTTGATCTGAAAATTGCCTGTTATCTATTGCACAAAACAACAAAGAAGTAATATTTTAATAATGTTGTTTTATCTGAATTAGACATATATTAAGAGGAATCAAATTAGCAATATTTACTATGGAAGAAGAATAATTAAAGTAACATAAATTCAGAAAATTATGAATATCACCTGAGAGGAAAATTTAGATCTTACAAGCTCACGGAAATTTGTTTCAAGTGAATTAGATAAAAGATGAATTTTTAGTGGCCCTTGGAGCATTGCAAGAGATTGCACAAAATAGTTGAGACTCACGATAGTTGACATGGCGTGGCTGAATTAGGGGACCTGAGGAAGAACAGAGCCAGCAGAGCGTGGCAGCCACGGCCGATCAGCGCACCCGTCGGCGGAGCGGCGTTAGCGGCGTCAATGGAGGCGACGCGCGGCGTCTCGCTACCGGGCGATCAATCAAGTCAGATGAGCGAGGAGCGGCGGGGGTGGCTGTTGGCGGCGTGTGCTGTTCTCGGGATGGAGATCGCAATGAGAGGATGATCGGGCAGGTTGATTGCAGCAAGGCGCAACGCGGCAGGTGCAGGCTACAGCAGCGCACGCGGCCGGCGGCTTGCATCCAACAAACCCTGAATCGATCAATCTATCCAAATTGGTGTGTGTATATGTATATGCAAAGGCCGAAGTATCTTAAAAAGAGCACAAAGCAAAGTCAAAGCAGTTAATTCCCATTGGTGCGATGGCAACACTTTACGGGTTCAAAGGACAGGTCTTTAGTTCGACTCAATCTTGTGCATGATTTTTTTTACATCTATTGTTCCGGCCAGCGTTTCTCTAGCAAATTTGAATTACTCAGATCTAAAATAAACGTTCCAAATTATGACACAAAAAATATATAAAATAAAAAAAATTGAATTACTCAGGTCTCCAAAAAACTGTTACAAATTATGACACAAAAAATATATAAAAATAACAAATTTTCTATGATAAAAGACCAACGCTATATTTTTCATATTTTTGAAGTAAAAGACTTCTAGTTCTACTATGTTTTTATTTTTAGATTTGTGCACGTTTTTATTTTTATGTTTATTGTTCCATACCGACCTAGCAAGAGAAAAAAATCTACAACCCACGTCGCAATACAAATCTTAGCCTGCTTGTAAGCTATCAAGCCTTCAAATGTGAGGTCGCCTGTTTGATTCTTGAAACCACCAAAATTATCCTATTTTTAGAAGAGAATGACTTGTAGTTCTATGATGTAGTTATTTTCAGATTTGCGCATGTTTTTATTTTAAATTTATTGTTACATACTAGCCTACCCAGAGAAAAAAACAAAAAACTACATCCCACGTTGCAATACAAGTCTTAGCCTGCTAATCTATCTAGACTTCGAATGTCAGGTCGCTCGATCGATTGTCGAAAATGCCAAAATTTTCCTATTTTTAAAGCGAAAGACTTGGTAGTTCTACAATGTAAGTCCCACATGGCCCACATCTAACATGTACAAAATAGATTGGGCCCCCAACATGGGACCCACCTAGACATAAGAGAATATGCCATGTCAGACAAAGGGACAACAGATTTCAATCCAACCAAATTATCATGAAAAAAAGTCATCGAGAAGGGTGTATGATGTTAGCAATCGATTGGATGTCAGATTTGTTTATGACAACGTCTATTTTTTCAATGACGAAATAGCATATGAAGGTTATTAAATGATAACGATGTCCGAATTTTTATGACGATGTGTATATTTTTATGACAAAAATTCCGTATGACGTTATCAAATGACCATGCTATCTAATTATCCATGACAATTTTTTAAAATTTTCCATGACGAAATTCCTACTTTCGTCACTACAGAACAATGGCAATCGACGCACACCAACTGTTATGACGAAAGAAAAAAATCGTCACCAAAAACTATATTTTCCATGATGGAAATTAACATCGTCATGACGTTTTCGTCACAGAAAGTGGTATTTCTAGTAGTGTCATCCCCTCACCTCTCCAATAGGAGAATTACCTATTTGCCCTTCCCTTTTTGGGACTTTCCCTATTGTAGCCGCCCATAGCCTTGTATAGCCACCGGGCCGAGCAGCACCACGCCCCTTCGACCTTTTCCCTTTTTCTAAATTAAAATTAAAACAGTGAATTAGTGAAATCCATATCTTTAAAAATATAAATCCAAAAATTATGAAATAAATTTCTAAAAACTCACAAAAATGTGAAATTTAATTTGAAAATATTATTGAAATAATTTAATGCATGTTAATACATGATTTAGTTTTATAAAGATGAAGACATATATTAATTAACCTTAATTAATTCTGATAAATAAAAATAAATTGATAATTTCTAAAATTTGTTAAATATAATAAAATAAACATTTGTTTTTAAGGAAATTAGCTTGTTTTCTACATTTCACAATGAAAAAGAAATATTTGATTCCACTGCCGGTTGCGAGCTTTTGAGCTTTCTGGATGCCTATTCAGGCTATCACCAGATCAGATTAAAGGAATAAGATTGTATCAAAACTTCGTTCATCACTCTGTTCGGGGCTTTTTGCTACGTCACTATACCCTTCGGGCTGAAGAACGTCGGAGCAACGTACCAGCGTTGCATTCAACGATGTTTCCACAGCCAGCTTGGACGCAACGTGTAGGCAAACACTGATGACGTCGTCGTCAAGTCTCGGGTAACCTCCGACTTGGTCACTGACCTATCGGAGACATTCGAGAGCCTGTCGGCATACAACATGAAGTTGAACCCGGAGAAGTGTGTCTTGGGGTCCTTCGAAAGCTCCTCGGCCAGTGGTATCGCACCGCGGAATTGAAGCTAACCTGGAAAAGATCAAAGCTATCATGGAGATGGCTCCCCCAACGTGCCAAAGGGACGTCCAACGTCTAAATGGGAGCATGGTTGCACTCGGCCGATTCATCTCGCGACTCGGCGAGCGTGGGTCGCCCTTCTTCAAGCTGTTGAAGAAGCAACAAGACAAGTTCATCTGAACACCTGAGGCACAGAAGGCTTTTGAGGATCTCAAATCGTTCCTCACATCGCCACCTGTCTTGGCATCTCCTATGCCACAGGAACCGCTTCTGCTATACATTGCGGCCACTACTCATGTAGTGAGCGCCGCGGTAGTAGTGGAGTGTGAAGAACAAGGACGCGTCTATAAGGCTCAATGCCCGGTCTACTTCGTTAGCGAAGTATTGGACGAGTCTAAGGTACGCTACCCGCAGGTATAGAATCTTCTATATGCGGTCCTGATTGTCTTTCGGAAGCTGAAACACTACTTTCAAGAACATCCAATTTTGGTGGTCACTTCTTTCCCTATTGGAGAAATATTTCTCCATAATCGGGAAGCCACTGGGAGGATCGCTACATGGTCGGTGGAACTTGGGGCTTTCGAGCTCTCGTTCAAACCACGCAGCGCCATAAAGTCACAAACACTCGCTGACTTCGTCGCCGAGTGGACGGAGATGCAGGCTCCCCCTGCCATCGAAGAGGCCGAGTACTGGAACATGTACTTCGACGGCTCTCTCCGGCGACAGGGCGTGGGGGCTGGCATCGTTCTCATATCACCTGGAGGCAAACGACTCAAGGATGTCCTCCAGATTCATTTTTCGGCTTCAAACAACGCAGCCGAGTACGAGGTGCTCATCCACAGCCTCCGTATTGCCATATCGCTCGGCATTCGGCGATTGGTGGTTCGCGGAGATTCCCAGCTTGTGGTGAGCCAGGTGCAGAAGGATTGGACTTGTGTCAACAACAACATGACCGCCTATTGTCAGGAGGTCAAAAAGTTGGAAGACAAGTTCGACGGGTTGGAGCTTATACAAATCCTGCGGCGAGACAACGAGGCCGCTGATAAGTTAGCAAACATGGGTTCTAATCGGGCGCCAGTCCCGACTGGAGTCTTCGTCCAAGAGCTTCACGCTCCCTCCATCACGCCGCAGGAGCAATTACCCTAACCGGAGGAACAACAACCCTAGTCAGAGGTTCTTGCCCTCGACTCGGATTGGACGCAGCCATACTTGGAGTACCTACAAGAAGAAAAGCTTCCCGACGATCGAGGGGCTGCCGAGCAAATTCAACGTTGGAGTCGTGCATACGTGGTGCATGAAGGAATTCTGTACCGCCGAAGCGTCTCCGGCATACTTCAAAGTGTATACCCGAGTCTGAAGGACGTGCCCTGCTGCGCGAAATTCACTCGGGCATGTGCGGTCATCACGCGGCATCAGCTACGTTGGTCGGAAAAGCCTTTCGGCAAGGATTTTACTGGCCAACCGCGGTCTTCGACTGAAAGGAGATCGTCTGCAAGTGCGAGGGTTGTCAGTTCTTCGCTCGGCAGATCCATGTGTCGGCCCAAGAACTCCAAACGATCCCATCACCTGGCCGTTTGCAGTCTGGGGTCTCGACATCGTCGGGATGTCGAGACCCTTCAAGAAGGCCCCAGGTGGTTTTGAACACATCTTCGTCGCCATTGACAAGTTCACTAAATGGATTGAAGCCAAGCCTGTGACCAAGATTACGGCGGCCAAAGCCACCGAGTTCTTCCAGGAGATCATCAGTCGGTTTGCGTACCATCTCGGATCATTACGGATAATGGCTCTCAGTTCAGAAGTGACGAGTTTCAAAGCTGGTGCGAGGATATGGGCATAAAGATTTGCTTTGCTTCGGTGGCACACCCACGGAGCAATGGGCAAGTTGTGCGCGCGAACGGCATGCTTCTACAAGGTGTCAGAGCGCGCATCTTCGATCGGCTCAACCCATACGCGGCCAAATGGATGAAGGAATTGCTTGCCGTACTCTGGGGCTCCGCACAAGTCCCAGCCGAGCTACGGGGCAGTCTCCCTTCTTCCTTGTATATGGGACTGAGGCGGTCCTTCCAACGGAGCTGCAGTTCGGGTCACCACGAGTTCAAAGGTTCAACGAGGATGAGTCAGAGGCCAGTCGGATCGACGATCTCGACCGATTGGAGGAGGCTCGGGACGCTGCAACAATTCGGTCGGCCAAGTACCTCCAGGGTCTGCATCGTTACCATGATCGCAATGTACGGGATCGTGCCTTTTCGGTTGGAGATTTGGTCCTCCGAGTCAATCAATCGAGTGGCCATAAACTCTCCCCACGCTGGGAGGGTCCCTACATTGTCGACTCAGTAACGCGCCCGGGGGCTTACCGACTGAGGCGAGAAGACAGCGCTCTCATGGACAACTCGTGGAACATCAAACAATTGTGTCGGTTCTATACCTGACGACCTTTATACACATGTTTACAATTAAATAAAGATAAGTTTTCGTTCACATTGTCTTTATATTCATGCAATTCAGCTTCTGACTTGCTACTTAAATTAAGTAGCAAGTCGGGGACTACACCTAATTAGGTGCGCAATCGCGCACCTAATCCTTTTTTATGCAATTCAATTTCTGACTTGCTACTTATTTGTGTTTCAATTAAGTAGTAAGTCGGGGGCTACACCTAATTAGGCGCGCAATCGCGCACCCCTTCTCTTAATGAGGATAAATTGACTTGCTCCCTAGTCGGATCCCGACTAGCCAGTAAGTCGGGGGCTACACTTAATTAGGTGCAGTCTGCACCTAATCAATACCTAACCGTTTTTTCGATATTCAAGTTCATGTTGAGTCTAAGTGTTATTTGTTCCGAGTAACGAAACTCTTGTCTCCTAGCAACACTCACACTTCCCGATTGCGTCCTCGGAGATAGTGCTCCGCGCCAACTCCTAACGCTAAGGAATGTGATACGCTGGGCAGAGTGCTTAGTAAAAAGAACCTAACTTGCTCGAGCAAAATACATGACTCGGATTAAGAAAAGACGATTAGCATATATTACATTGAAAAGAAAATCATAGACATTGATGATTTACATCGAGTTCCTACATCTAGAGGGAGTCTAAACCTAGATGGCCTACAGGCCAGTTACAGGGATGGTGGCGAGCGCAATCGACGATCACGCCCGCCACTTCGTCGAGAGCTAGGGCGACTTCGATCAGGACCGCGGCGTTGGCGGTGTCGTGGACACGAGCACGGACCAGCGCCTCGACAATCTCGTCGGCCACCTCGGCGAGAACCGGGACGACCTCGGGACGGTTGCAACGTCGCGGGCACGGGCCTCTTCCTCGGCGACCTCGGCGAGCACGAGGTCGAACTGCGCCCAAAGCTCCACCAACTCTACGTCTTCCATGGGAGCACGCGGAGGAGAAGGAGGGATGTGGGGAAGAAGTCTGGATGAGAAGCGGCCGCCGTACCGGTCTCTTTTTATAGCCAGAATCGGGAAGTCGAACCGATTTCGAAAAAGTAATGGCATTGGGGGAACCCCGATGAGAGCAGTTCCCGAGATTTGACGCGGATATCTCTGGGAACACGGCGCAACAATCAAAGCGACGGTTGGCATCCCGGTAGGCAGTGCCAGGGATGCCCAGTGGCGATGGGAGTATGGCGCACACTTGTTAAAAGACCACGAGCGACGTTTCGTCTCCGCGTTGGGCGGGAAAAAATGAAGCCCGGGGTTCGTTGCAGCGATATTCGGGCCCAGACTTAGGTTCCAGAGAGCACGCCCCATGTGGGCCGTAAGCTGTACACGGCGTAACTCGTGTACAGGTGTCGCTCGGATCAAACCTAGTTGGGAAATAGGGCGCGCCCCCGGTTGGGCCTTGTGCCAGTCGTCAATTTCTTGAGGGCTGGGCACCTCCCGGGTAATTAACTTAGCCTTGATGTGCCCCCTGGGGACATATGCTGGTTTGGCTTCAGTCAGAACGAACATCAAAGGTTACCTCTTCAGTTGGGACTTAGTGGCACATCTTCGGATCGTTCATCATCAAAATGAGCACCGCTTGGAGGACCTCAACTTGGAGGTGGGCGTATTCTTCCGAGAATCATTAGCTTGACTCCGCACTAGTCGGGTCAGGAGGCCTGAACGCCCTACGCGAGTTGTGGCATGTCCCCTGTTGGACCGAATGTCGAGTTCTGCCTGTCAGACTCGAATGTCATGATTCGTAACAGGGAGGATAACGCAGGGTGACACTGATCACTCGGCAACATCCACCTTTTTGGTATGCCTCCTCATGGGGCCGATAGCCAGCATACCGATCCGTCTGGCTGGGTGCCAGACACCTTGTAAGACTTGAGATTTTTCTTGAGTCCTTTCCACAGTGTTGTTTGACCAGCAGGTTACTCGGCGAAGCGGCACTTCATCAGTCAAACAAGGAGTGACGTCACTCGGGCTGCATCTGAAGGGCTGCAAGCTGGACTCGGAGTCAAGACAACCCCATCATGGCACTCGGGGCTATCAGGACAACATGGGCCCTGGGTATCCAGAGATACACTATTGGACGTACCACCTCTTTGGGCCGAGTCACACGGATCTTCTAGAAGACGGGCTTGGAGGCTGGCACAGCCCGACTTGATCTACAAGGAAACGAACTCGTTTCCTACTCGAATACATGGAGATAGATGTAACCAAACCGGTTATATCTTTATCTTCCTTATACGGATTAGGGAACCTATCTGTAACCCGACCCCTTGCACTATATAAAGGGGGTCTGGGGTCCCTAATTAGAACACAATATCTCACATCTACATCTTCATCCAATCATCTAGCCATCTTGTATCTCATTGTTCTTGAGATCCACTATAATACAATCCACGAGCACAGGAGTAGAGTATTACCTCACCTCGAGGGCCCGAACCTGTATAAATTCGGCTCCTTGTGCTACCATCGTAGTTGTGATCTTTCGCACTGCCCCATAAAATACATTGCCGACGCAAATCATCGACAGTGGCCTGGCAAGAGGCAGAAGAGGAAGGAGGCAGCAGCCCTCGGCTAGAAGGATGAAGGGGGAATAGAGATAGGAGAGGCGTGCAAGTGCGGGTGCAGCATGTGTTATGGCCTGTGTAGGCTTAGGCTACAGGGGGCATATTGCATGCAAGCCACAATGAGCCGAGCCCGAGCAAGTCAATGCTAGCTTCGCTTGGCTCGGTAAGACCATCGAGCTCAAAAAAGGCTCCCTCGTCCTCATTTGTGAATGAGTTGAACACGAGCCAAGCTAGAACCTAAGCGAAGCCTAAGCATCTTACAAGCTACAAGCCCTAAAGTTCTAGGCTGCCTACGAAGCTATGATTGAAAAACTTCTTGATATGCTTTTTTCGCACTAATAATAACCGATTTATCTGCCTAAAAAATTATCATGCTTTGATGTGAGAAGTTTGGTAAACCTCACATGTGCAAGTTACAACCATATAGGTCGAGAGTTGTTCCAATAAATAGGTGTCTGAAAAGAATGTTCGGCATGTTAGTATATTGGGCTAGGGCGCAACCAGAAGAAAGCTGAAAGTGATCTCACAACCAATGGTGTCTTTTGTTAGAGTGCGTCCCGTCCAAGTGCGGCTCATCTAGAGATCACTTCTTCCCCTCCCACTTTTGATTGAGCTTCTAGTTGTACCACATAAAGCTACATAAACTCATACTTCCACGATGGAGCCTACATAATGAAACTATATGAAACCATACATTGATAATAGGACCCACATATAAAAACCATATAAAACCACATCAAACGGTGAAATCCACCTAATAAAACCATATGATACCATATAAATCATGTACCATATTTGATCATGGGATGTACATAATGAAACCACATAATTCCACATAAACCGCGTCATCCTGCTATACCTTCCTATAGCAGGACCCAGCAAGAAAAGCATCCACATCCACGTCGAACTCCCGCGAAACAAGCAACAGTCTAGTGAAGAGCCCCGACGCTACACTACTCCAAGATCAATCATGGTGGAGCAGCAGCAGCCGCCGCCGTCGCCCGCTCCCGGTAACGTGGCGCAGGCGGAGGCCAAGAATGTGGGCGAGGGCAGCGCGTGGCAGCAAGGGCCGGAGCGTGGGTGGCGGGAGCGCCCGCGGTGCCCAAACCCCGCCGGACCCAGCCAACCCTGACCCCGAGACGCTGCGGGAGCAGTGGCTCTTCGCCACGCGCCAGTACAGCTCGCTCGCCTGGGGTGCCGCCATCCTCGCCGGCGCCGCGCTCTTCGCCGCCGGGTGGGCCGTCAAGGGCTCCAACCCCTCCCGTCCCGCCAAGGCGACGAGCCGCAGGTGGACGCGGCAGACCAAAGCCGTAGGCACCGCCACCGTCGGCCAGCGGCGAGCTGTCCCGGCCTCTACAGTCAACTGTTTGCCACACATATGAATAGTGAATGGACAGTGCAAGTGTAAGTGTTGTTGTGATACTCCTTTCGTTCCCGGTGCGATGTCTACTCTGCACAGTGGGCAAGTAAGTTTGCTGCTGGCCCACGCGTGGATGCATTCCTCGTAGTGCAGGTGGTGGCACGCCGGCACCTCGCCGTCCCGGAGCACCCCGAAGCAGATCGCGCACACGAGCATCTCCGACGCCCTGCCCTGCGCGTACGGGATGTGCGGCAGCGTCACCAGCGGCGCCGGGATCTGCTCTGCCAGTGCCGGTCTGACCCTTGTTTCCGCCGTCGCCGCCCGTCCGACGCTTGGGGGCTGCCGTGCTGGTTCATGGCAGAATGAAATGATGACTACTCCCACGATGGTAAATAGAAGGCCGAACAAGAACGCCGCGCCGTCATTTGAAAGCAACATCGTCGTCGTTCCGTGGGCCCATCTCTTCCCTCTCTTGTCATTTTGCAAAGAGGCCTTTCTATGTTGCTATGGCCTGTTTAGCAATCGTGGGATTGTTAAGAGAAATGGAATAGGGTGGGAATTTATTTGTCTGAGATCTCGTGGAAATTAAACTCCTTTTATTTTTAGTTATAAATTCTCTATCCTCTTTCTTATTTCCTTCAAACAAAAAAGAGTTTATTTCTCCACCATCTGAATTCTCTTTCCCTCGTTCTATTTCCCTCCCACCAAAGCATAAATTTCAGAGTGAAGTCCCTACTCTTTCTTCCTCCCTTTTCCTTCTCTCCCAACCCTGAGCACCATCGCCTGCCTACAGTGAGAGTAGTTTGGGACGGACTGAAGGCATGGAGCAGCAAGCGGTGGCCACAGTACGAAAGCTGAGGCCAAGGCATCAGTGGTCAGGTCCAGGAAGGTGGCAGAGGAGAGAGGTAGAGGAAGGAAAAGAGATGATGGATTTCGTGTGTGAACTTGAGAAAACAGAAGGTTTTTTTTTTTATAAAATGAGACGAGAGATCAAGAGAGGAAGAAGGTGGGCACATGGAAGACGTGGAAATTAGTTTCCCTTAATTCTTGAGAAAAACACAGTTATTGAGGACTTCGGATATCTCATTCTCTTGTGTCCTAGAATGACATATAGTCCCAACAATGTGAGTTCACCTTGATCTCTGCTTAACTAACGAAACATAAGCTTTTGCTTTGCTTAGAGCTTTATTGTAATACAATTGACAAATATACTAAGACAGTAATCGTTCATTTAGAGAGCTTTTCACACAAAATATGCTACCATTATAGTATAACTAGTACCATGGTAGTATAAACAAGTTAAAATCGATCTAAGCTGTTGCATTGAGAGCAATAGACATTCGTATTCATTTTTGTGTACAGTAAAACTTCTCTTTACATAACTGCACCGAGTGCATTTTAGTTTAGAATTGGGAAGATTAGTTAATGGAACACTAGTCGTAAGTTATAACACGAAAATGCGCTGGCATTGGGTGCGCAAGGTGGTCGATCTGCTTGGTTCGATCAATGCTAGGAAGGCGGCGCGGCGTGAGCTAATGGCGACCTACCGATGACGGCTCGAGGCGGGGAGCTGGTGGTGTGTTGGCGTGTTGCCCTGCACCGCGCCGGCGCTCGGCGTAGACCGTAGAGTCGATCGGCGATGACTTGGTTGGCCGCGTCCCAGGTTTGTCTTACTGCATAAGCCCATTAATGTTGTCGCTATCAGACCGATTTGCAACAGATTTCAACAAATTAACCAAGCCCACACGACAGCCCAAACCAAACTACGCACGCCTCCGGTCTAGGTATCCTCGCTAATCAACGCGTGAGGCCAGCTAACCACTTGTCTACCAAGGCGTTGTCCTTTCTCCGCTCCCCCTTCTCCGAAATTTTTTGAAGCCCGCAAGAAAAATCAGAACTTTTTCTAGAGGTGGCTAAACAGGATGGACCAAACCGAACTACTCGCACTGTTTGATGAACCAGGCCGGTTCGACCTGTAGATGTAGCACTGAATAAAATAAAAATATATATTTATATACCTTTTTATGATATATAAATATGTATTATATTTTATTTTGGTATTGTTCTTGTCAGCTTAAATTAAAATGCAAACTACAACCAAAAATTTGTTATTTTTGTACAAATCAAATGATGTAGCATTTTGTAGCCAATTTTTATGGCTTTAATGGTTCTTCTTGAAAGGATCCTAAGTCCTGGGGGGAAGGGTGAATAGACCAATTTTATTTTTTAAAGATTTTTCTTGAATTAATCAAGCAAGATTAAATCTAGATTACAACAATAACAATTACAAGTACTCACTAAGCAATCGATACAAGAAAATACGGGAATTAAATGTGGAAACGTAAAGAGTGAGAAAGAAATGGTCATGAGATTTTTTTTCCGATGTATCAAAATGTTGGCGCCTTTTAGTAGTCCTCGTTGAAGCACTCTCTCCTCAAGAGTGTCGCTCCGACTTACGCAAATCAATTTGCTCAAGCCCTCCACTCATGGTGGTTCTTCACCGCTCCGGTGAGGTGAACCTTGAACCTCGCACAATCCGGTGGCTTTCTACAAGTTCTTCTCTTTGAAAGATCCCACCAACACTGTCTCCTAGCCGTCTAAGAGTCACCAACCTGTTAGTCGTCTAGTATACTACTATATGCCAAAGCGCAAGATACCTTGTGTAGTTACCAACAAGATAGTGGATCTACAAACTTTACGGCAAAATATAGCATGTTTGTATTAAAATTACCTAACACAAGAAACCTTATCCCCTGCAATTTTGTCGAACATCTTAGGTCCTGTTTAGCATCGAAGTTTAGGAAAAAAAAACTCTATTTTAACATAAATAGAATTTTACAATATGTACATACAAAACTATAGTTTTAGCTAACACCATCTATCTGCGCCCGCAGATAGAAATTGGCGTATACATACCATTCTGTCACAGACTTGGCCAACGAATAAACCGGGCCGGTCTGGTTTGGGACCGTTTGGCTCGGTTCACTGAACTGGGCCGAACCGGACCGGCTCGGTTTAGCCAAATATAATATATAAAAAAATAAGAAAATAATTATATTTAATAAATATGTGTTATAAAATGAAGAAATAAATTATATATCACAAGAAATAAACATATATATATATATATATATATAAATCAGGCCGAACCGAACCGAATCGGGCCGCCACTATACGAACCGAACCAAACCGGCCAAAGGCTCAGCCTAGATTTGGTTTGATTTAACGAACTGGGCTGGCTCGGTTAATCCCATTTGAACCGGGCCGTTTGGCCAGCTCTGTTCCGTCAAACACCCAGAGTCGATAAATAGGAGTAGTAACTTTATTCGATACATTCATTACATCACGAACAACAACAAGCAACGCAACGATTCTACCAAGACCAACATTCTGAGAGCGAAGGGCAAGCGAGCATGAAGAGAGAGAACAAGCCAAGAAGCCTTTGGCAACCCAGGAAGGGAGGGAGTGTATCAGAAGTCCTCGTCGATGCTGAAGACATGGTTGGTGGGGCCGGCGCCGTTGAGGCTGGATATGACAGACGCCTTCTGGTAGTCGCCGACGCGCTACTCGAAGAAGTTGGTCTTGCCCTGGAGGGAGATGAACTCCATCCAGTCGAAGGGGTTGGCGACGTTGTACATATTTTTGCAGCCGAGCGCCATGAGCAGGCGGTCGGCGACGAACTCGTGTACTGGCTCATGAGCTTGCCATTCATGCCGACGAGCGCGACCGGGAGCGCGTCGCAGACGAACTCCCTCTCTATGTCCACGGCGTCGGCGACGATCTGGCAGACGCGGGACTCGTCGAGCTTGCTCTGGAGGATGTCATAGAGTGTTGGGAATAGTCCCACATTGGTTGTGAAGAGGGCTTGAGCATGGTTTATAAGAGTAAGGGAGCATCCTCTCATTGAACTAGCTTTTGAGAGGGGAGATCGATGGCCCAAGAGACCTTAGCCCGCTGCTCTGGTTAGGCCTGCGATAGTATTGCAGCCCAACACTCTGGGTCCGGACGCGCTAAGTGTAGCGGTCTGGCTGACAATTGGTATCAGAGCCTAGGTGGCCACAATGGTTGTGGAGACGGTGTCGATGGCGCGGAAGAGGAGGTCCTCGTCGGCGTCGTCGCGGATGTCGGTCTCCAGCAGTAGCGAGTACATCTCGGAGTGGATGTTGTCGATGGTGATATGGAAGCCGTAGAAGACGCGCGCCTCAGCGACCTGCACGTCGGACATGAACCTGGAGGCGAGGTTCTCAAGCACGATGCCGTCGAAGGCGGTGAAGAAGGCGAGCATGTGGGAGATGAAGTGGCGCTCGTCGGGGGGACAACGCGTCGTCCCAGTAGCGCGCGTCGGCGGAGAGTCCACCTCCTCTGCCGTCCAGAAGGACGCTACCGCCTTTCATGTAGAAATGATCCCAGATCTGCGGGTACCGGATCGGGAACATGGAGAAGCGGTCCGACGACTCCGCCAGCAACGGCTCCTCGGAGTCGCACACGGGCAGCAGCGTCGGCGCGGCCAGCATCGTCGCTGCCACTGCAGGTTCAACCGGCGGCTCTGGGGAGGGGGATGTGGTTGGAGAGGGGAGGGTGGGGGTGTTGAGATTGAAACGATTTGGCGGCTGGCTTGCGAGGGAAGGAAGAGGATCGGATAAGGCGCGACGTACGGGAAGATTGGGGAGAAAGGTTAGAAATGACCGGGCCGGTTCAGACTGAACCGGGCTGACCTGGTTACAAATAGGCCTTAACAAAATAAATAAAAATTCAAATGAAATATATTAGAAGCTATAAACGCCATGTTATTTTTAGCTTAATCTAGTTGTATATTACAATCTAAAAAGTTGTACCCTTTGATAGGGAGCTTTGAGAGTCCAAAAAATTATAAAATGGTTTTGAGAGTTTTGAGAAGATCCACTAAAGCCATAAAAAATTAGCTACAAAGTGCTACATCATTTGTCTTGTACAAAAATGACAAATTTCCGGTTGTAGTTTGTATTTTAATTTAACCTGAAAAGAAAAATACCAAAATGAAATATAATACATATTTATATATATCATAAAAAGGTATATAAATATATATTTCTATTTTATTTAGTGCTACATCTGCGGGTCGAACCGGGCTATCTTGATTTGGTACTATGCAAACCAAACCGGGCTAGCCCGTTATGCCAAAGCACCGGCCCGGTTCATTAAACAGTGCAAGATGTTCGGTTTGGTCCATCCCGTTTGACCACCTCTTGAAAAAATTTTGATTTTTGTAGCTGGTTTCAAAATTTTCCGGAGAAGGGGGAGCAGAGGAGGACAATGCTTTGGTAGACGAGAGGTTAGTTGGCCTCATTTATTGGTTAGCGAGGATACCTGGAGCAGAGGCGTGTGTTATTCGGTTTGGGCTATCGTGTGGGCTTGGTCGATTGTGGCATGGACGCGTGGGCTTGGTTAGTTTGTTGAAATCTATTGCAAATCAGTCTGATAGTGACAACATTAGTGGGCTTAAGCAGTAAGACAAACCTGAGACGTGACCAACCAGGTCATTGCCGACCGCCTATACACCGAACGCCGGTATGGTGCAAGGTAACACGCCAACATGGTGAGTGCTGGCACGGTGCAGGACAACACAGCAACACCACTACCTCCTACTTCCTGACTTAGCCCCACCGTCCTTCATCTCCTACGGAGTTCTTCCTGAGCTCAGCCATCTCCTCCTCCCCTCCCCGAAGCTCCTAACCTAGCACCGTTGCCGAAGCTTTCCTACCCTAGCGTCGCCGTCAGAGCTCTCCTGCCCTAGTGCGGGCACCAGAGCTCCTCCTGACGCCATGGATGGGCCTAGCTTCGTAGCCTCAAGGGGCATGCCTAGGGAAGTGGAGCTCACCCATGTTAGGCCTCGAGCTCCCTGCCGTAGTCGAGCTCGCTATGGTCATCGAGGAGGTTGTTGAAAGCAACCATCACGCCGACGAATTTAAGAAATAATTTTATTACCATACCAAGCTGTTTCGCCATTGATACCACCATGAAGGATGGGACGGACAACAAACTATAACACTAGAAAACTAGAGCTGGCTGAAACCTGAAGGTTTAGGATGAGAAAAGAGTCCCCATCACCTCTCTAACTTTGATGAGGTCACCATAGTTAGGGGACGAAGGGGTCAATGAGCTTTGCTAGAGGATGACTGACAGCTTCTCTTCCGCCACCGCCACGCCGTTTGGCATGTATCTAATTAACCCACTTAAATATGGGTACTCTATCCAGGACTCTATTCTATTTTGATACCTTTTTTAAAAAAAATAGGACTCCCTGTTGTAGTGGTTTTCTTTAACGCAATCCTTAAATTGAAATATTGGTACCTATATTTGGTTCTTGTTAGAGACGCAACGTCAAATTTAAGGGTTTCTCACGATCCAGGTAGGCATGAGTATGGTCCGATCTAGAGCATAGATCCATGGACCTAGCCTCACTAAAAATATAGAACTTATGGGCCAGAGGGTTGGACCAAAATTAGATAGGGCTAAAACGGGTTGGATCCACTTGATCCGTTGGTTGCTGTGGTCAGACCCAGGCCATCGCCGGCAGTTTGTCCGCTGTCCATGCCACCTTTCCTTCCATCTCTGAGGAAGGCAAGCTAAATAACGTGAAGTCGATCGTGGTATTACTATTTACTATCTTTCTAGTCACAAGTATAGATCATTTGAGATATGTATATGTCAGAGTTTCAGCAACTTTAACTAAGAATATCATTTTAAATATTTTAAATCATAAAAATCAGGTCTAGATTCACCTTGAAATAAATAAATGGCAGTAGTAATCAATGACCGGAATTTGTATGTTGACACGTCCGAAACACAAATGTATTTGTGACTGTATCACCCTGTTACATATGGAATCCAGCTTTGTGTGCTACTTATGCCACAACGCATCACTCGAACATCAAG
Organism: Olyra latifolia; assembly: GCA_036346145.1. Classification (NCBI taxonomy): domain Eukaryota; kingdom Viridiplantae; phylum Streptophyta; class Magnoliopsida; order Poales; family Poaceae; genus Olyra; species Olyra latifolia. The sequence goes on from CM070530.1 coordinate 16,551,939, forward strand.
ATTCGTCTCCGGGTCCATGGATCCATCATCCATGGCAGGAGCTCCACCACCCACAAACATCCAGCGCCGACCCTATCAAACGCCTGCTCGCCGGCATGTGCCGCTGCCGTCGCAGCAACGCACATCGACCTTTCACGTCGCGCGCACAGCCGCCACGGCCGCGCCATTGGCTGCTGCCGCGCGGGCGCGAGCATATCCACACAGGCCATGGCCCCCGGCAGGCCACCACTCCACCCGTCACAGCGGCGCTCGGTGACCGCCGCTGCTCGCCGGCGGCTCTGCACCCATGTGCCTGGGGAGGCAGGATGCTCTCCCAACCGCAAGCAGAAAGGGCGCCCCTTGTCTCCTCCGGACTTCCTGTCCAGCCGTGCAGCCTTTCCCTCACATGATCGGCTTCCAGCGAGCACAAGATCCTGAGTGCAGAGCTTTCAGGCTTGCATGAGAAGTTGCTTGCACTATCCATACCCTCCGTTGTGCACCAACCGTAAAGATAAAGGTTTGCAAAAAGGTCCTCCATTTTTTCTTTCTTCCCTGCACTCCCTCTTCTTCTTTCTCTCTCTCTAGCACGACCTCGACTCCGGTGGCCGCGCCTCCCCGGTTCCGGCTCCGCACTGCTTCCCGGCTGCGTCATTGACCTTGTGTCGCGCCGTTCGTCGTACCTTAGGATTTCTAGCACCGGAGATGACGAACGGAAATCTCGACGAATACCTCGCAATTGGTGAGGTTTCCATCACTGGCGGCGGGACGGCTCGGCCGGGCGTGGCGGATAGCCAAAGTTGGCAGCTGGGCCGCGGTTCGTGGCCGGGGCTGGAACAGCGCACCCGCCGCAGCTGTGCTCAGGCTGAGCAAAGAGAAGGGTAGAGAGAGGGAGGGGGAATTGAGGGGAAAAGAAGACTTGGGACTTTGGGAGGGGGTAATTTGCAAACTCGCCAGCGAATCTCTGTGCACAATGGTTAGTTTGGATAGCACACAAGGACCTCATGTTGCAAGCTTGACGGATTATCGCAAAATCCTATGAGGATGTGCTCGTTTCCAATCCCAATCGATCGTACTTGACAAGAACGAAATTAAGCTGGAGAATTTGCAAGAATGCACATGCACGCACGAACAAATTGGCAGAGTTTATTCGATACATGGATGAGACGAGACGGAGCTGGTAGATACAGACGCTTTGGCCGGTGGCCGACAGTGACATGCATGGCTACTGCTTGCTTGCATGCATGCGCGCTGTAGCTACCTGATCCGTCGCTGCATGCATGCCCACTGCGTCGGTTTCGATCATTCCTTGCACGGATGAGGTATCTTACAGGTGGTTTCTGGTCTTGGCGCGCGGCGGCGCGCGTCAGTCGTAGGCGGCGCTGAAGAAGGCCTTGACGGTGTTGCCGGAGAGGATCTGGAGGACGGCGGTGTTGGACGGCGCGACGCAGCGCGGCGACTTGAACTGACTGACGGGGGCGCCGAGGGAGAGGTAGTGGCGGAGCACCTTGTGGAAGGTGCCCCTCTGCAGGAGCCGCAGCTCCAGCGGCGCGATGGCGCGCGCCTTCCGCGAGCCGACGTACCCGGCGTCGGCGAAGGCCCGGTCCAGCTCGTCGCAGCAGGCCTGCAGCACGTCGTCGCCGGCGCCGTCGGTGTTGAGCTCCCAGAAGATGACGTAGTGGCCCGGGTCCGACGACATGTCGGCGTGGCTGCTGTAGTCCACGACCTCGAGCTTCTCCGCGGCGAGGACCTTGGTGGCGGCGCTGTCCACGGCGATCTGCAGGTCTTGCTCGCTGTTCTTGTCGATGTTGATGGACAGCGCCAGGTTCCTCCGGCACACGAACTTGAGCTTGGGCGTCGCGTTGTAGAACCCGGCCACCTGCACCACGTCTCCCAGCCGGTACCGGTACAGTCCTGCCATCGATCAGTTTCAAAGTTAAATCCATTTACACAATTACACCGCCAATTAAGCCATTAATTCCACAAGGTATCATATTGGACTACCTAAAATTGAAATCCAGGAAGATTTTTCTTGTGATTTTCTGACTGAAGAACAAATTAAAGCAAGTGCAGGGACATGATAGCCTAAAGAGAAATACGTCCACGCTTGGATAAGGAATTCCCAGTCTTATCTCGTCCCTTAGTCATACGTTGAGATGTATACACAGTCTCCACACTCTCTTACATCATCTTTTGCAAAAAGTCCTCTGAATTTTCGAAACAAAAACAATCAAGTCTTTTTTTTTCCTCCTCTCTCCCTCTCCCCTCCTCTCCTCCTCCAGTCGAGCCAGATCCTCCCCATGGCACGGCCGTAGGCTACCACCAGCCCCCCACAGCGTGACCACGCCGACGCCTAGTGGGCTGTAGCGTCGGGACTAGACCGAGCTGAGCCGAGCTACCGTGGCCGATAGGGTGGCTCCTCCAGGGGCCGGCTTAGTTATGGTTCTTCAATAATTATGGTTCGAGTAATAGCCTGTGTGGTGTTCTAATTTGTTGAACAACTCAATAAGCTTAAATTTGGTTGTGTAGTAGAGGCTCAAAATAATATTTTTATTATTAAAAAATGACCCATGCTCTATATAGAGAGAGACAGAGAGAGAGAGCACGGGCCCCCTCTAGTTAGCTGCTCTGTGTCCACGAACAAATCATGCTCATGCATGCGCCTACATGGCTGCTTGTGCCGTGACCAATTCTTATCCGGCTACCCATCTGACAGGATCACAGGACACATCACCTCCTTGTAGGCCCTTTCCGTGGTGGCCCATTAGCCCATCCGTGGGGTCACGGCCGCCAGTCACAACAGTGAACTAAAGGCCACGACAAATCCTATCAATCTCTCGCTGAAAAGAAAGCCGAATCCAACCTTGTTTCATTCAGCTTAAATTAAAACTATAAATTATAATCCACAGCGATTTTTTTTTATGGGAGTGACTAAGAGCAAGTTGCCTGATAATAAAATAAGTGTCAGTCGATAATTAATAAAATTACAATATAACTATATTAAAATTGCACATTCCAAATAAGTGTAAATTTAATTTTACCGGTGTACAATTTTAGATTGACTAAAACAAACATGATGGTTTGAAACATAGAAAAATAAAAGCATGTAAGCACGTGTATTCGACAGATTTATACATCAACAAAACATAGAAATCAACGAATAAAACTGATGATAGATAAGTAGCAATTTTTATACTAAAATTGCACCTTTGTAAGCTGTGCAATTTTAGTCTTACTAAAGTGCAGTTTTAGATTGACTGATAGTTAAGAAAATTTCAGTTGTCTGAAAATTAGCAATTCTGTTTTTTTATAAGAAAAACACTTCGATGCTTTGTACTTTTCTGAAAAAAAATTTAATATTTTTTCTCAGGGCTCTATAACTATTTTTTAATTTTTTGTGTCTCTCTAAACGTCCGAGCGAAAGTCTATAACCCTTTTAGATTACAATCCACAGCAGTTTTAACTGAATCAATCAAAGCCAAAACAAAGAAAGCGAGAGGCTCAAGGCTGGCTGGGTTGGTGTTGGACTACTAGCAAAGACGACCTGAAAATTCAGCTGCTAGAAAGAAGCGGCTGGATTGTTCGTTTGACAGTTGCAGCTATCAGCCGCTACGTTCGCATCATGTGAATGCACGCGACATGGCTAGTCAAAATCAGCCACGGCTCATCATCGGCTCGATCGGGAGCTGATTAATGAAGCAGAGCGAGTGCCACGAATTCCCAGGCTCGCTAATGGCCAGGAGCAACGAACGAAGGCAAGCCGACAGAACGCCAATACAGCTGCACATTCAGTAGCTAGGTGCGGCCCACCCCGCCCCCCGCGATTTTGTCTGAACATGACTCCTCTTTGGTTAATTGGTTCCACGTTCAACACCTAATCCATAGTTTACTACACTGTCTACACACCAGTAGTTGATAATCAGGAGTACTTTTCTAGTAGGATGCTACTAGCGGTAGCTTGTAGCTAGCTGCTGCTCAGGCAATGGAGTTTCAGTTTTTTTCTGGGAGGAAAGTCAGTGTGTTGAATAGTAGGCAGCAATGCCTGCTCTCATTTTCAGACAAGTCTGAACCTGAACTAGTCTGGGCTCGCGTCACCCTTGTGTAGCAGTCAGACAAGTTAACAGTATTGCTGTGGAATTAATGGGCAAATTTCAGGGGAAGTACCCGGCACAGGCTTAGTTAATTACCCCTGTGGCAGCGTCACTGCAAATAATGGTGTACGTCGACGAAGGGAGAAAGGGATCGTACGCACTATCATAGCCTTTTTTTTCCTTTTCTAGTACCATACTTGCGTACCTAATGCCTTGTAGATTATTGTTCTCGTGAAGGGGGCTTTACGTTAATTAATCCACCCATTTCTCGTAACCTACTCTCCAAGCAACCGGGTCAACCACTAGTCAACATAAAAACTACATAGTTTCATGAATTTCATGCCGCATGATACATTGATACTATCAATTTATCAGGAGTTCAGTATTGCATGATACTCGATGATAATTGCTATGTCATATATAGCGTTCTCGTTAATTAACACCATGTCGCAACCAATGCCCCAATTCATTAATAACATGGTATTTGATGACCTAATTGACCCACTAAACCACAGAAAAACTAACGTCCATTTCACATCAGCACGAATTAATCCTCCATTGGTGACCATCCTATCTACCTAAAAGCCATCTCTTCGTGTCTTCGAAAAGTGGACGCCCATCAAATGTTCAAGACCAGAGTGATCGCAGAGCACAAGGGTTTGGAACTTTGGAACCGCAGGGCGACGGGTCAAGCCAACGCCCCTTGCAGCAGTCAAAGGCGAAGTCAACAAAAGGCAAAGGATAGGGCGAAAGTTCCCTGTGTTGTCACTGTAATCACAGGTCAGCATACGCATCTCTTATATCTTGTCAAGGGCGTTCATTTGGCTTGATCCAATACACGAGCGATCTCTTATCCTTTGATAAAAATGACTGCAATTAGATCTTATATATTTTGATTCAACGGGCCGATGAATTTTTACCCTTTATAGTTAAGGTAGACGACCGAACCATTTATTTTATTTGATCAAACATTTCAGTGATCTCTGGCCCTCTACAAACTAGTATATCTAGACCGAAGGTATGGGTGGGCTACCGTAGAGCACGGAGCCTACGAGGAGAGGACAAAGCGAGGATGCAATGGTCTTTGCATCCTGCTCTCCAGTTGCTGATGAGAAAGCAACAGCCAGTGTGCAGGTGCAGGTGAATGTGTGGTGGTTCTAGCTAACTAGGTGGGTAAATGTTGGGAAATAATCGTATACGTCATGCATGAAAGCGAACGTAAGAGATGTAGCAAAACATTGGACCATTGAATAGTGGTGGTGCATACCTGCGAAGGTGGTCATGACGACCTCGTAGTGCTCGCCGACGGCGACGTCCGTGAGCCCGACGGGGTCGGCCTCGTCGTAGCATGCGGCCGGACCGGTGCCGCCGGCGGTGCAGCTGGGCTTGAGAGGGATGAACTCGAAGTAGGCGATATCGGGCAGCACGGTGAAGGTGGCCGACTCCGGTGGCACCTCCGGCTCGACGTTGGCGCCGATCCACCCCTCGGAGGCGCCGTACTCGGCGGCGACCAGCGGCAGGCTGCCCGCGTAGTGGCGGAGCTTCTTGACGTAGTGCTCCATGGACCCCGTCATGATGCCGTAAACGTACTTGGCGTTGGGCCACAGCGCCGGGATCACCCCGTACCAGTTACTCAGGCCGGCGCACTTGCGCGACACCGCGTCGGCGAGGGCGGGGTTCGGGGCGGTGAGGAGCCCCGACACGGCCTGCCGGACGGCGGGCGCGGTGACCCGGATCGGCGACAGCGCGCCGTGGCGGATATCCGCGCAGAGCTCCTCCCACACCCGCTCGAACGTCTGGAACGCGAGCACGACGCTGTGCGCGAACGTGGCCGACACGATCTGCACCTCGCCGGCGAAGAGCAGGCCGCAGAGGAGGTGGCAGTAGAGCGCCTCCGCGAAGTCCGGGCCGAAGATCACCTCGTCGGGGCTGCAGCACTGCGACTGGATGTCGCGCATCGTCGCCTTGAACTCCTCGCTGCGGTACACGTTGGTCGTCGCCGTCGTCGCCGTTAGCCCGCCCTTGGTCGTGAACTGCCGGCTGCTGTAGATGAACTGCAGCGCCTTGCCGTTCTCCACCGGGAACTCCCTGTCACACACCGGCAGACACAAGACAGTGGCAGCGCCATTAACCACTCGTTGCGTCAGCACTTGCCGGCGCCCAAGAAAGAATTGACCCCAGTAATGGAGGCCAGACCAGCACCAATCCAAATCAGACGCATCGAGCATTGTCGCCTCGATCAATCGCAGATTTAATTGAATTAATCAGCCTTTTCTCCATAGATATCTAACCCGTCGATCAAATCGACAGTGTCGCTCTTGTACGTGATGGTGTATGAAAAGGACAAATTTTGATGTGCGGAGCTGAGAGCGAGCAGACGAGTAATGGCGGACAGGGACTCCCCGGAGACCGGGCACCAGAAGCCAAAATCTGGGCAAGATTATGCTTGCTCTCTGGCGATCGATTCACTGCGGCGAAGACAACGACGAGAGCGCGCGACGGAGGCGAGGCGAGGCGGGCGTGCCGGCCGGCCGGCGACGGCGTACCTGTTCCTGAACGCGTAGGAGGTCCGGTATATCTGCATCGTCGACTTGACGAGCTCCTCGTTGAATAGTAGGTACTTGCGCTTCCCCTGCGTCGTGCCGGAGCTGCACGGCCATGCATCACCATGATCAGTTCTTGAGCTAGCAGCAGAGGGCTGACCGGCGGCAGCGTGGTGGTGGTGGCATACCGACCTGAGGGATATGGAGGTGACGGGCTTGCCGGTGAGGACGGGGGAAGCGTCGCCATCGGCGATGCGCTCAATGTAGGGCTCGAGGGCGGCGTGCGTGGCGAGCGGCACGCAGGCGAGGTAGCTGTCGAGGTCGGTGCGGCCGGCGAGGCCCAGCCCCTGCAGGTACTCAGCGGCGCCGTTCTCCGTGAGGATCCGCCGCAGCGTCTCCCGCTGCACAATGGCCGCGTCCCGCGTCAGCCGCTCGAACTCCGCGATCACCTTCTCCCCGCTGAACTCGCCGCCCTTCTTCTCCAGCATCTTGCCACCTCCAGTCTCGCGCTGCAACCCTGCAAGAATCCACACCAAGAAGAACTGGACTCAAGCCAAGAACACGACATGGCATGAAGTCTTCTTGATGAATGAAACCAACAAGCTTGGGGATAGCTTGCGATGACGCAAGCGGTGAGATCTCTTTGGATGACCAGCTCAAGGTGGCAAAAATCAAGAAGCTGCTACTGCTGCATCCACAGACCAGAGCAGGATATTTTTTTTTTTATCTGCTTCTTCGAAACGCAGCAGAACAGCAAGGAGGCAGAGGGGAACAGGGCACCACTACCAGAGAGCAGCAGCCACAGGTGTACTTTTCGCTTCCCGTGAAGGAAAACGGAAAAAACAAAAGAGCAAACAAGAGAAGGGAAAACACCTCGAAATTTGCTAAATTTTAGCTGAGGCCAGGTGCAGAAGACCGGGCCATCATCCTTGTCTCTGCTCCGCAGGATCAGAGCGCGCACGTCGCGAGAGACAGCTCACGGGGGAGCCCAAGAACAGAGCAAGAGACGGCGCAAGAGACAACACCAGCGAAAAGGCCCGAGCATGCACACGCACACACCTCGGCTAGGCAGGGAAGGGGGCGGTGCCGCCGCGGGATCGGACGACGGTGCCAGGGACGACGCCGGAGCCTCGCCGTAGCAATGGACACGAGCCGCCGACGGCGAGTGGGGCGCCGGCTCTTCCTCTCTCTCTCGCCGCTGCGTATGCGCAGCAGAGGCACAGTTCGTAGGGGAGAGGGAGGAGGGGATGGCGCCTTGGCGTCGTCCGCTGCGGGTGCGATGAGTACGGCGAGGAGGAGAGGAGGCGGCGCGGGCGCATATATACGCGCGCGCGCGTACGTCTAAAGTCTTTATCCGTATCTGCGCGAGCGCGGCGATAAATGTACCGACCAAGTTCGCCTGTTACAACAGGTCAACGGCTACATCTAGTTATGTGACAGTACACAATTAGGTTCACAATGCTGTCATGTGAAAATCCCTCGATATCGTGATCACGATTTCGTCAAAAACTATTTTTCACTCGAATTGACCGAAAATCGACTCCCCACCCCCAAATTTTGATTTGTGGATTCAATTTTTAAAATTTTGATTGATTTATTTAGGTGATTTGCCGCCGCTCCAATATATACCTGTGATAATCGCAATAATCGATAATGCTGTGAATCCTGTATACACTATACAGTGTCATCCATTACAATGAACACGGTGTTCCACGTATTTGCGAGGCTAGGTTTGTATCAAACTTTAAGAGAAATTTGTATAAATATAAATTTATACTTGTATTGATCACAGTAAGATATAATTACTTCGATCTCATTACAATTTTCTATTATTTTTGTTGACGATTGGGAACCAGATTCCCCGTCGAGTTTATTTCTCAATTGAGTGATCAAAAAGCTTCTTTCTGTTGAAGTGTGGCGTTCTGATATATCGAAGACTTCTTAGTGTGAGCAAGCTAGAAATGGACAAGACACATGATTTATCCTGGTTCAAGCCTCCTGAGAAGGATAATAGCCCTACTACAGTGTTCGTATATTGTGGAATGTGAGGTTACAATGTATGCTAATGAGCTCAGGCGTCAGCTCGGTGTCTATGAAAAGATGCCAAACATGTTTCAAATAATCGAAAAACAGGTATTTATAGGGCCTATCTCCAACCGTCGGCTCCGAACCTCTGGGAGACGGTTACGCGCACCGTGGGCGAGGCAACCAACGGCGCATCGCACGTGCGGCCGCCCCACGAACCGCACGGATCGTGGATAATAGCTCCCGCATCATGGGAAACGCGGTCACGTGGCACACTATAACAGGCCAATCGGTTACACCGGTGCCGGGCAAGCAGGACTGCTCCGGGCACTGGGACGTTGTTCGGCCCGAGTCACAGCACGACACTGACATCATGGTGGGCCGAACAACCCCATCCAGACTGCACCCAGTCTCTCCATGGGCAAAGATCGCTCCGGGCAAAGACTTTGCCCGGACTAGGCCGTCTTAGGAAACGTGTCCAAGGCATTTGCCGATTTACGGAGCTGCTAGGGTTAGCCTTGGCCCATGGGCCGTTAACTAATCCCCGACAATTTTTATTTCGAACTGTTATTGTTTTTATTTTTATTCTAGTTGATATGCACTCCTTTTCTATTTTTTATTTTTTATTGTGGTTGATATGTATTTCTTTTTCTAATCTTGTAATAGTTGATATAGTTTTGTTTTCTATTACTTTTATTCTGAATTTTGTTTTTTATTTTTTATTGTGTTTGATATGGTCTCTTCTAATCTTGTAATAGTTGATACAAGCTCGTTTTCTATTAGTATTATTCCAAAAGTTTTTATTTTTGTTATGTTTGATACGAGCTCTTCTAGCCTTGTAGTAGTTATGAACTCGTTTTCTATTTTTATTTTTATTGTATTTGATATGGACTCTTTGTTTAGTCTTGAAGTAGTTGACATGGACGCTTTTATATTATTTTTATTCTGAATTTCAATTGCTTCTATTTTATTATTGTAGTCGATACAGACTCTTTATTTTTATCTAAGCTGTTATAATTTGGACGCATAATGTTTAACGATGTAGGTCTTTCTTTTTTATCTTTGATTACTTTGCGCGACTAGTTTTGTATTTATGTTTAAGAAACTTTTGTACATATAAGAATTCATAGTCGTATATATTGGCCATGATATCTCTAATATAGTCCATATCTAATCTTGTTAGATCTACATCGTTATAATTTGGTCCCACCATAAAAGTCATGTTGTATTACTCATTATAAACTTTAATACAGTCCAATGTTCTTCCTTTTTTATCCGCTTAACGTGGAAATTTGTAGCCTCTCAAATCTAAGGTTGTGGATTGCCATCTCCTTTAGATGGTTGTGAGTTGCTTGTAGAATAGTAAACAGTCGTATATGCTTTTCCACTCCATCTCTGGCAGCAAAATCTTATGTGATTCGGTTGATTGCAATGCATGTTGTTTCTTGTCGCTGAGATTTGTAGATGTGTTGTCCTGATGCTTCATGGCCACATGTGTATATGCTTGCTGCTGCTTCATAGTGTGTCTTTTACCACGATGTCCATGCACGAGTGAAATTGTTTTCCTGTCCAGCCGTGAAGCAATCTTCCGTGTTGATTGTAAATTGATTTATGATCGTGGATGTAGATGGCGAGTACAATCTGCAGCGCGTGCTTGCGTCAATCTTTCATTGGTAGATTGCTTCTTCATCCTCTGTCGGTTGCTTTCTTAGTTTCTTGCTCCCATCATGGGTATTACTCCGAAGTCTTGCATTCACGAGGGCTCTTTGATCTGTGATTCACGGGGGCATCTTCTCTCCTTGGGCCCATCCAATTTTTCTAAAGATAGAGGGTGGGTTGCTGTGTCTTCTATTGTCCACATAGATATATGACTAGATCTTTTCTCTTTTTTGTCCGATTATCGTGGAAATTTTTGGTATTTTAAAGCGGACGTGGTGGCTCCATGAAAACCTTTTTTATGTAGATAGATAGATCAATTGATAAATAAATATTTTATTTCAAATGATTTCTTTAATCATGAAACACTTAATTTGTTGTCTTATGAAACAAACCCGTAACCGTGTCCATGCTTAATATGAAGTGTAGCCGGTTATTATTGATTTGTTACTTTGTTGCCGCATGAAGCAATCCTATGAACCTTACGTGTAGGGATACATATCTAGCCCATTTCCAGTAGGTTACGGATTAGTTTATTAATCTATTGCTTTGTTGCCGCGTGAAGCAAATACATGATAAATCTAGATGTTATAATTCTGATCCAGTATAATGGACGATGTAGATTACTCTTTTTCTTTGATTAACGTGGGGATTTCTCGTATTTTATGGACTCTTTATTTTAATCTGTAAACCGTCATAATCTGTCTCCATTGTAATTGATGGTATAGATTTTTTATTTTTCTCTAATTTATTTAGGAATTTCTCCGATTAATATGGCTGCTCTGTTTTTCCTGCTTTAATAATATAATAGATAGATATTTAGATCCAGCCATACCTGTATGTACATGTCTTTTTTCCTTTGTGTCGCCGTAGGTTGTGTCTATGGAAGCACCTGTTAGGCTGTTCCTTCTTCACCTTGTCTCCTTTCTGTGGCAAAGTAAATACCGGACGAGTAACTGTCAACTGTGACAGGCGAGACTTTGCTGTCCTGTTCTATACGTTGCTGGAAATTAATGGAGGGGCCGGATTTAGGAATTAGTTAATTACATTTACACCGTCACAGCTAGAGACAGGCAGCAATGCCGAGCTAATTAATCTGTGGATAAGGCCTATTAGATGTAATCTTATCCGCTGACAATTATGTAATGGTTTTATTTATGAAGACATATTTGTGCCTGTCAACAATCAATCCAAAATCTTTCCTTGCAGTACTCCGCTTCATAAGAATATGAAATGAAAAAAGAAAAATGATAAATTAACAACCGTTTGGCATGCTAGACTTTCGTTGGATTTCCAACTTCCACGTTGGCATAAATAAAAACCAGATAATTAGTGCTAAATAATATCTATTATCCACGCCCTGCAGAGCTATATAAAAAAGAGCATGTCTTAGTCCAATGAGGCGCACAAAAAAAAAAATGTCGGGACTGGTTAACGGCCCACGGGACGAGACTAGTCTTAGCAGCTCTGTAAATTGACGAGTGCTTTAGATGTGGTTCTTAAGATGGCCTAGTTCAGACAGTGTCCTTGCCCAGGGCAATCTTGCTCGGGGTGAAGATGGATGCTACCTGGATGGAGTTGTCCGGCTCGCCCTAACGTCAGCATCATGCCCTATCCGGGCTGTACAACGACGTAGTGCCCGAAGTGGTCTCGCTTGCCTTGGTGCCGACGTAACAGAGTGGCTTGCTACAGCGTGCCGCGTGGTCACATTTTCCACGACACAGGGGCCGTTGCCCATGATCAGCGTGATTCACGCAATGGCCGCACGTGTGGCGCGCCATCGGTTTTCTCGTCCACGGTGCGTGCAACCGTCTTCCAGAGATTTGGAGTCAACGGTTGGGAGAGACCCTATAAATACCTATTTTTCGATCATTTAAAGCAGGTCTGGACGTGTTGATCCATCGAGCTCATTACCATACACTGTAACCTCATATTTCGCAATACACACACGCTGGAGTAGGGCTATTATCCTTTTTAGGAGGCCCAAACCAGGAACCCTGTGTCTTGTCCATTTTCAGCTCATTCATACTAAGAAGTCTTCGACATCTTAGAACGCCATACTTTGGCATAAAAGGATTTTCTGATCCCTCAATCGAGAAATAAGCTCGATGGGAAATCTGGTTCCCAATCATCGATAGGCGACAACTGGCGCTGTCCGTGGGGATTCGTAAGTCTTCTCTGCTGAAGAATTCCTCTGAGATGTCGAACTCCGGTGATACCCGCGACCTCTGCATCTTCGACGACGTGGATGATCATGACGGTTATTACACTGACGGGGAGGTGGCCCGGATCACCGACCCTGACGGACACACTGAGCGGGAGGAAGATTTCCTCGCACGCGGTAAGCGATCGCGCTCCCCAATCCCCGGCCGCGGCGGTCCAGACTCAGAGCATGTTCCCGAGCCCCTCCTGGATCAATTCTAGGACGCTCCTGACCGGGATACCCCCATGCTAGATGGGCACGATGAAGTTGATGAGTTGTATCGCGGGATCGACATCCCGGACTGCGATATGGTCTCCTTGGGTGAGAGCGCTTCCTATGGCGACACAGTGATTACGCCCTCAGGCCCCGTTCCCGCTCTCCAAGTCAATATGGTAAGTGAAGAGAGGGAGGAGTCCCCCAGCACAGCGGCTAACGATTGGCGATGCCGGGAATCAGCTGCCCGACGTTGCCTAGATGAGTCACTAGGCCAGACGTTGGCCGAAATGAGGGATCGCGCAAGAGCTTCTACTCGGGACCGACCGCAGACCCCTCCGCGGTCATCGGCTTCGTGTATCATACCCTAGCCCAACATCGCGATCCACCCGCGTCTTCGCCGGACGTCCTTCTTAAGAACAGGGAGCGCCTCAAAGCGCTCGCCTCCGTTGTCCAGGGGATGAGAGAGAATTCGGGTGGCATGGATTTAGCCGCCATGGGAGGGGCTGTGGCGGATGACCTAGAGCGTCTCGCTTTGGGTCTTGACTTTTTTGACGCGCCTAGCCGCAGCCACGCCCGGGACGATCTCGTCTGCGGGACCGGGCCTCGCCCTGCCACGGCAGGCAAACCGCCGGCCGAGACTAGGACCCTCATCACGATCAGGCCCATGATGCGCACCGGAGTGCTTTTCGGGGCAGCACTAACCTAGAGGAGTGTGGAGGTCAATCCCAACGGGAGTGCCGGGAAGCCACCGGCTCTGTGAGGTCGCCGTGCCACTCGCGGCACGAGGTTTTTTCATTGCTCGGTCCACGAAAGGGCGAGGTTGCCCGAGACCGCCCCCGGGCGTCATCTTATGGCTGCAGGGCCTTTTCTAGTGCCTTGTGCGCTATGGTGTGGCCCGTGAGGTTCAAACCCGAGCACATAGAGATGTTCAACGGGACTCAAAACCCGGACGAGTTCCTATCGGTGTATGCCACCACCATCCTTGCGGCTAGGGGTGATGAGGCCGTTATGGCGAACTACTTGCCTACGGTTCTAGAGGGCCTTGCCCGGACCTAGCTGTTCAACCACCGCGATGGGTCTATCCGCGATTGGGAGTAGCTCTGCGGAGCAACTTCCAGAACTGCTATACTCGCCCGGGTAGGGAAAAGGACCTTCATCGCCTAATTCAGATGGACGGTGAGTCGTTGCGTGCCTTCGTGCAGCGGTTCATCAAGGTCCGCAACACCATCCCAACGTCTCGGAAGACGCAGTGCTTCGAGCATTCAAGCAGGGGGTGCAGGATGTGCGGTTTACCCAAGACCTAGAGATCAACACACATTTCTCGGCCAATGAGCTCCTAAGGATGGTCGATCGCTATGCCAATGCAGCAGAAGCGGTGGACTGGAAGAGGATGCTCGACGAGGGCAAGGTTCCACCTCAGCCTGGTGTCGAGCCCTCGAAGAAGAAGAAGAGGTCATCCTCGGAGGATAAGAAGAATAAGATGAAGAAGCGGGGCTTGTCCAATACGGTCGCGGCCATGGAGCGGGAGCCAAAGCCCAAGTCCAAGCAGAGGAAGCAGTACTCCTCAGACAAGGGCAAGGGTTGGCCTCCCCAGAGCCATAACGACAACCAGGGGGAGAAGCCCAAAAGAGGCAAGTTGTGCTTTCTCCATCAGGTCCACGAGCATGACCTCCAGAATTGTCATACCTAGATGGCCCGTATAGAGAATTTCTACATTGGCAAGGACCCGATGCCTACCTTGCCCGAACAGGGCGAAAAGCAGCAAAGGTAAGTGCCCTGCCTGCCACAGTGAACCGGGCTTGGATGAGTTTCCTGAACCCGAGAATCACATCATCGTGATCTTTGGAGATTCCTCCGCTTTCGCCTCCCGGTGCGACCTCAAGCAGGCCGCCCGGGAGGTCCACCATATCAATCAGGGCAAGCCGCAGCCCGAGCAGCTCAAGTGGACTAAGCTGCTCGTCATGTTCTCCAAGGACGACTGTCCTCTTGGAATGGTCAAACTCCAGAGGCTCCCGCTCGTCGTGGCCCCGACCATCGGTAACACGAAGATAGGCCACGTCCTTCTCGACGACGAGACCACGCTGGACTTGATTTCGGTCTCGGTCTTGGATGAGATGCAGATTCCTCGCTTCAAGATCAAGACATCGCTATGCCCTTCTACAGGATCATCCCAGGTAAGTCAATCAGGCCCCTTGGCCGGATCGTGCTCCCTACGACCTTCGGGGGGCTGGCCAACTTCAGGACGGAGTTGATGATGTTCGAAGTGGTCAACTTTACCTCCGCCTACAATGCCATTCTTGGCCGTCCAGGGCTGGCTAAGTTCATGGCTACCACACACCATGCTTACTAGTGTCTGAAGATCCCGGGCCCTAAGGGGGTGGTCACAGTGTGGGTAGCCACAAGGCCGTCCTGGACTATGGCAAGCAAGCCCTGGCTATCGTGGGGCACTCAGCGCGGCCCATATCAAGAGCCCAAAAAGTCTGCTCTACTCAAAGTTTCCCTCCAGCCAGGAGGAGAGACTAAGGAGTGCCTCTGTCCGCAAAGGAACCCTCTAATTAAGGTTGTTCATTTGGGGGCTTCCCTAGACCCCAAAGAAGAACTTGATCTCGTATCCTTCCTCTAAAAAAATACAGACGCGTTCTCTTGGGAACCGTCTGACATGCCCGGGGTTCTAAGGGAGGTTATCGAGCATAGGTTCGCCGCTTTTCCGAATTCAAACAAGACATAATCCGGGAGCAACTCGACAAGCTGCTCAAGGCTGGCTTCATTCATGAGGTTGACTGTACTGAGTAGCTAGTTAACCCTGTCATTGTCAAGAAGAAGGACGGCAAGTGGCGAATGTGTGTAGACCACACCGGGCTGAATGCAGCTTGTTCCAAGGACAATTTCCTCCTGCCGCGAATAGACCAACTGGTTGACACGACGGCGGAGTCATCTCTCATGAGTTTTTTGGATGCTTACTCCGGTTATCACCAAATAAGCATCTCCCCCGAGGATGAAGAGAAGACTGCCTTCATCACTCCGTTCGTTACCTTTTGCTACACGACCATGTCCTTCGGTCTCTAAAACGCTGGGGCTACGTTCCTACGCCTTATGCAAAAGACGTTCCCCTACCAGATCGGGTGCAACCTGGAGGTGTACATAGATGATATAGTGGTCAAAAGTAAGTTTGAGTCGGATCATGTAAGGGATCTCGAGAAAACATTCTGTAACCTCAGAAAGCATTGAATAAAGGTAAACCTGGACAAATGCACGTTCGATGTCCGTTCCGGCAAACTGCTTGGTTACACCATCGGACCACTCGGGATAGGGGCCAACCCGAAAAAAATTGAGGCCGTTGAAAAGATGAGGCCTCCCTCTAACGTCAGGGAGATCCAGGCCCTAAACGGACGTATGGCGGCTCTTAGCCGTTTCATTTCCTGGCTTAGGGAGCGCGGATTGCCTTTCTTTAAGGCTTTGCAAACACGACGGTTTCGAATGGATAGAGGAAGCCAACAACTCCTTCGAGGAGCTCAAGAAATACCTATCTAGTCCACCGGTTTTGACCACACCAAGGTCTATGGAAGCCTTGTTGCTGTATTTAGCGACCACCCCCTCAAGCCGTGAGTGCTATCTTAACCGTGGAATGGGAAGGCATCCAGCGACCAATCTACTACGTGAGCGAGGTGCTCCATGGACCGAAGGAGCGTTACCCGGAGGTCCAAAAGCTTCTCTATGTCTTGCTCATGTCCTCAGGAAGCTAAGATACTACTTTCAAGCGCACCAAGTCTTGGTCTCCACTAGCTTTCCGCAGAGGGAGGTCCTCAGAAACCCTGATGCTAGTGGTTGAATTGTTAAGTGGGAAATGGACTTGCCCGAAGACACCCGTGGCGGGGGCCGGGCAACTTCAGCGGCGCAACAATTGCCTGGCTCTCGCTTATGAGGTGTCGAATGCAGCCACAGAATTGCGTTGCCAGAACCAATTCCCCTCTTTTTGGTTTAAAAGCCTTAAGAGGAAGGCCCTGTCAAGTAGATTTCCACTTGAGCCTCTGGGGCTGACTGTCGGGGATTGGTTAACGGCCCACGGGCCAAGACTAGCCCTAATAGCTCCATAAATCAACGAGTGCCTTAGATGTGGTTTCTAAGATGGCCCAGTTCAGGCAGTGTCCTTGCCTGGTGCAATCTTGCCCTGGATGAAGATGGATGCTACCCGGATAAAGTTATCTAGCTCGCCCTGACGTCAGCATCATGCCCTACCCGGGCCGGACAACGACGTAGTGCCTGGAGCGGTCCCGCTTGCCTGGGCGCCGACGTAACAGAGTGGCTCGCTATAGCGTGCCGTGTAGCCACGTTTCCCACGACGCGGGGGCTATTGCCCACGATCCGTGTGGTTCACGCAACAGCTGCACCCGTGGCGCGCCGTCAGTTTTCTCGTCCACGGTGCATGCAACCGTCTTCTAGAGATTCGAAGTCGACGGTTGGGGATAGTCCCTATAAATACCTATTTTTTAATCATTTAAAGCAGGTCTAGAAGTCTTGATCCATCTAGCTATCCATCAAGTCCATTAGCATACACTGTAACCTTATATTTCGCAATACACGCACGCTGGAGTAGGGCTATTATCCATTTCAGGAGGCCCGAACCAGGATAAGCCCCTGTGTCTTATCCATTTTCAGCTTGTTCATACTAAGAAGTCTTCGACATCTCGGAACGCCACACTTCGGTAGAAAAAGGTTTTCTGATCCCTTAATCGAGAAATAAGCTCGACGGGGAATCCAGTTCCCAATCGTCGATAAAATTCTTGTACTAAATTTTTATATTGAGTAAATTGTACTGCATGTACATAAAAATGTTTCATGTTTTCGATTAGATCTAAAATCGTCAAAACTACAAATCTAGGCACACAAAGTTGTATAAGAGTGTCAAGTTAGATCCAAAGCCAGTTTTTCACCATTGTTTTTCTTTTTTAAACCCTTGGAAAAAATTTCTCGCTAGAAGGTCTAAGCTTTGTGAGATTTTAAATTTATATTTATATTTTTGTACGGCACCAGTTTGAACCTCCTAGTGAGAAAATTTGTATATTAAATTTGCTTTGTACTTTTATATATTTTGGGGATTTTAAATTTAAAATCAAAATTATGAAATTGTAGGAACCTTTTTGGATGTCCTAGAGAGAAAAAAAATCCTGAGGGCTTAAACGTAAGAAACATCAGTGAAAACCTATTTTAGACCTAACTTGAAACAAACAACTTTGTGTACCAAAATATTCATTTTTTGGATTTTGGACCTAATTACCGAAACACGGGAGAACTTCATATATCTATTATGTAATACATTTTACCATCTAGTTCCTATTTAGCCTTTCTTTTTTAAAAAGTTTTTTAAACTTTATGGTCTCTAACCAAGGGACTCTTTTGAGCAAGCAACCATATCAAAGACCAAAAACAATTAAAGGTAGCCAAATTCTACTCTCTCCCTTCATAGCTATAAGGTGTATTTTGACCATGTGCAAGGATTAAGATGGTGATATTTACAATGGTATGACGTTAGCTTGCTATAAGCACTGTCATGTAGGACACACGATGATGTGGATAAGAGAGAGATGACATATAGAGAGTTAGGTCACTATAATGCTATGGCCGACCGTAGTCCAAGAACTAAGACATTTGTGTCAAGAAGATGTCTACATAGAAATTGGTCGTCTATGTCACTGTATAAGCTGGCTTTAGCGTTTTTTATAGATGACATGGACAATGTCTGTAAGCATCTCGGCCCCTATTTTCGGTAAGTAGTGTTTTGGTATTGATGACAAGGTACAGGGCATTAAGATTCGCGAAGGGTGCTCATGACTCTCTTAGAACCTCAACATGATGGTGACGGGATCAAGAAGAGACAAGTCCATAGAGATGAAAGTGTGACCCAGGAGTCGAAAAGGGTCACTAAAAGTAGCTCTAGGGTTTGTTTTTTCTTTTAGACCGTACTATCAAAAGGGGTCTAAGGTGTAGGTGATTATTGTCGGAGCTTGAGCTTTCATGATGCACATTAGCCCTCTTACCTTCTTTATGAGCCTTAGAGTAAGTTTAGGGGGAGTGTGCACGGCGACGAGCGAGTTTGTGCCTTATGTGATCAATGTACAGCCCTCTATTGCCCACAGGACTTGTGAAGGGAGTCTCGAAGGAGTGTGGGCTGTGCACTCTTCTGTAGTCCACCGGACACAGAAAGGAGCACAAGGGGGGTCGAGGCAGCGGACGGTGTCTGCTAGCCATCGGACCCCTGTGGCTCAATGGCCATCGGATTGAGTCTGGTGCATTCGAAGCGTCTTGTGGCGTAGGGGCGGGGCATGACGGTGTCCGCTGCCCTGACCCCGGCTTTATAGCCACTGGGTGAGTCCGGTGGTACCTGAAGCGTCTTATAAGAGGCCGAGGAGGCGGATGGTGTCCGCTCGCCACCGGACCCTAGGGTTATATAGCCACCGGACTGAGTCCGATGGAGCTGTAACGGCTAGTTCCTGCAGGATTTTGAATTCTAACAGCTAGTTTCCTGGTCCTAGGCTATTTAAGAGGGTGGGTGAGCTTCATTTCTAAGTTTTTGAGCATTTATTGAGCTAGCTAAGCCCATTCAATAGTCTTGGAAGAAGAAAGCACCTAGTTTTCTTGAGAGTTCATCCACTTTGGTGTTTCTCTATCTCAGTTGATTATGCATCTTGAGAAGCTCTTGATCTGGCGTGATCAAGACATTTGGGGCTTGTTACTCTTGGAGCAAGAGCTCCTAGACGGTCTCTTGGATGAGAGGTGACCGAGTGATCTTCCGACGAGCTTGTGGAAGACCTTGGTGGTTGTACATGGTTTTTCGGAGTCCACCTTGCTACAGGGGCGAAGGACTCCCCAAGTCGACAACCCAACTCTTGTTAGAGCGTGGGAGAGCTGTACTCTTGGACAGAGTGATCTAACGAGGAGTAGAGGGAGACCTCGAACCTTGGGAAAAAAAATCCTTGAGTCTCCTTTTATTTCTCGTATTTTCTATTTTGCATTTAATTATGTTGTTTTGTTGGTTGTGGTTTTTGGCTCTAGCTATATCTAGCTTGTTGATAAATATTGTGAGCCTAATTCAACCTTAATTGTAAGGAAATTTAAGATTGCCTATTCACCCTCCTCTAGGCCATCGATCCTATTTCAGTGTCACAGACAATGGTTATCTATATTATTGTAGATATAATTGCTAAGGAAAGATGAGAGAATATTTTGTATAGGTTCTAATGAATACATGCAAATAATTTAGAGAGAATAAACAAGACTACAAGAAAACACTTGTTAAGTCTACTTGCATGTCTTATATCTCTAAGAGCATTTATATATAATGGTACATGGTAGTTGTACATAAGTTTTGCCATATAGGACATACAATGATATGGAGGAGAGAGAGCATGATAGAAATTTGAGCCATCCATAATGCAAGAGTATGTCAACTATCTTTATTAAAAAGTGTCTTAGATGAGTGTTGAGTGGTGAATGATGAAGCCTATAGTCAATCCTAACCATCGTTGTTAATCCAATGGTGCAAACATCGTATGAATACTTTTCTTTTATTTATTTGTTTTTTATTTTAGTATATTGTATTTTTAGAAGCTTTTGATTAGCGAGAATACTTTCTATTGATTTGGTTTTCTTATTCGTTTTATTGTATTTATATACTATGAATGTTTTAACGGTACTCATGGAGAAAGTAATTAAAACCAAAGGTATATCGAGCCGATGCAGTCGAGCATGGAAGTGTAGCTAAATTTTTGAGGAATAAAAATAGTCGAAGCTGACGGTATATAGACGTGACACTACATGCTCAAATGCATAAGCCAAATACATTTATCACAATGTGATACGACATCATTGACATTTGTTAGTTTGTAGCAACACATGGGCACTCGACTAGTAGCATGAGAAACATAAAAGATCACATGGAAGAGTTGTCTATATATAGCGACATCGAAAACATGCAAAGAGTCCTAGCTAGACCAGTTCATGGCACAGGCCGGGCTTGAAAAAACTCGGTGCTCTAGAGCCAGGCCTAAGACCGGCTCGGCCCGGTTTATTTCTGGTACATTTAATCCTGAGCCCGAAAGCCTGGTAAAAAAGCTCAAGGTCCGGTGGCCTGGCCCAAAAATCACATAGGAATTTCTATTGAACCCAAGCCCAATCCAAATTTCTTGCCAGGCCCGATGGTCAAGCCTGACTTGGCCCGACCCCAAAAAAATTGAGCTGGGTCATCAGACCAGGTTGCCCATGAACAGGTCTAGTCCTAGCATTGTCTAAATGTTTGTCTATACATAATATGGCTTATATTATGCAATTGTTATTTTAATCATTATACATGCCTTAAGCAGTAGGATCCTAACTAGGAAATTCGTTTAACCATAAAAGCTAGGTGACTCTTAACAGTCTAGGTAAATACTAGCTTGTAGCCGAATTTAATATGCTTGGACTTGATCGGTTTTGTCATAAGAGAGAGAGTAAGATATATACTTGATGAGGATTTTTACGGTCCTCAAGAGGTACCAGATAAGAGGTAGTTTTGGAATTTGTAAATTGTCTCTGTTCCCTCTCTTCTCCCCCAATGTTCTCTCTCCCCTCTCTCTCACTATGTTGGCTGTGAGCACCCTCACGACACCATGGTCGGCCATTGCAGTGTCGCTGGCCTGCCTAGTCACCGCCACTCTAGTTGGAGAGCACACGAGCACCGAGCAAGCATGTAGGGTCGGACTGGAGGTGTATAGCGGTGCTAAGGCGAGCGGATGAGGCATGACAGCACGCTAGGGCGAGTGGAGGAGGCGCGCAATGGCGCTAGGGGGAGTAGAGGAGGTGTGGCGTTGGTAGGGCTGGGTGGCGGTGGTGCGTTGCCACGTGGCCAAGCCTGTGGGCAGGCGTCACAGCAGCCAGCGGCGTGCCACAGGAGGCCGGAAGGTGACATGCAGCTAGGGCACTGGGCGGCAGTGGCACACAGCCAGGAGGTTGGGGCTATGGCATGCTGGGTGGAAGAGAAGAGAATGGAGAAGAAAGAGTACAGAGGAAATACAACACCCCTTCTATGCAATAGTACAAGAATGAGGCACGGAAAGATACCATCTAATTATAGCTATGATTCATCAAGAGAGATACCAGGACCGCCGTTCTTGTCAGTTGATACCCTGATGGATTTGAAAAACAAATCCACCGCCCAGCAGGGTCAAATTCAAGGACATTTACGCCGGACTAGTATATAAATCCTTTTAGTTCAGAGTCCCTGTCCAAGAAACAGAAGCCAAAAAAATAGAAGATTTCGTTGCCTTGTTTCGCGCGATCTCGTACAGGGACATCCAATCAATTCCCTGCGTCACCGCTTTCCAACAGTTGAGAGCCGCTGTAGTTCTAGCTACGGCAGATAATCGCCAAGGATGGGCTCTACGGCCAGGTTTCAAATATTCAGTCGGGAGGAAAATCGATGCCTCACCTACAGCTAGTGACAATCGCCAAAAAGCGACCAAAATTCAAAATCCAAAATCACTAGAATGCGGAGTAGCGTGAAGTTGCTAAAGCAACTGGGAATCTGGAAAGGATTGTGAGACTGATGAATTGATGATCCAGGACTATATGGTTTGTTTAGAGAGATTGCTCCCTCCTATTTCTTTTGAGTTGCTGGCAGGTTCAAACAGCACATTGTTAGGAACTAGCAATAATTTTTTTTTTACCTAAAAAAAATTGCAAATATGCAAATACCCATAATTTAAAAGAATTGCGAAAATACCCTACCGCCGCGGCACCACACATGATAGAGGCAATCTGTGACACACACACATGACATTGGCTATCTGCCACCCACCGCATGACATTGCCTTTGCCGTGCCACGCACTAGGCTATTGCGCCTAGTGCGGTGGCACGGCAAAGGCAATGCCGCGGTGTGGTGGCGCGGCATAGCCAATGCCGCAGTGTGGTGGCGCGGCATTGGCTTTGCCACGGTGTGGTGCCGCGGCATTGCCTCTGCCGCGGTGTGGTGGCGTGGCTGTAGGGTATTTCCGTAATTCTTCCAAAATCATGGGTATTTGCATATTTGTAATTTTTTTGGGTAAAAAAAAATTTATCGGAACTAGCCACCTTATTTTTCTTTTTTTTTCTTCGATGGTAACTGGTTAGTCTACTTATCCAAGGCGCTAGCCTACTTTTTTTTTTTTTTTTTACCGCTAAGTCTCTTCTTTTAGTTTAGAGAGTAGCTCTTGGTATATTTGGCTCTTGGTATAGCAGACTAGTTAGGAACCATTCCTTGTTGGCCTTCATTTTGGTTGGGCAAATTTTATATTACTCCCTCTATGAGTATTGGATGTATTTAATATTTTCTTCTTCTTTAATGAAGTGACAGAACTTCTGCTCTTAGTGCTAAAAAACAATCAAAATCTAGAGTTGGTTGATAGAAAATACCATTTTTAAAAATAACAATCGATTGATTTTAATAAAAAATCAGTTAATTTTGATGGAAAATGACTAGAACCATAGTTTCCAACCCACACTTCTCTCCACCCTAAACCCCAAACCTTACTACACTGTCGCTTCCCCCTCCCCCTTCTTGCCACTGCCACCACATCCTTCCCCCACTCCCTCATCCAACCCTATTGCTCCATTCTTTTGTGTCTGCAGTTGTGAGGAATCTCGAAAGACGTGTGAGGATACTTATGGTATTTTCTTATTTTCAAGAAAAAAAAAGCCAAACGCTTCGAACACATCATTACTATTCAGAAACTTTTATGGATTTTTTCCTGATTTCAAATTTAGAACATTTGAATTTGGACCAATCTCAAAACCCTAAATAGCGCAATTTAGGATATCCAACCCAACGATATATATACGCGATAAACGAGCGATTATCGTCCATCTTGTGAACCCTGATGGTGGCGACAAGCCGCTCCTCTCCTTCAAATCCCACCATTGACCTAGAGCTCCAGTGGAGTTAGGCTCCCCATGGATGTAGCCGGGCCAGAAGCTCAGCGTCACTAGAGGAGGATGGTGATGCCACTAGCCACTGAGCTTGTCTTCCACTCCGATGTGCACGCCTCCTGGATCTCACACAAACGCCTCTGGATTGGCTGTGTTGTTCGGCATGCCTGTCAAAAGATTGTTCTTGAACTATCCATGCTACTCCCCTGCTAATTCGCTGCTTGTCGTTGCTATGGACGGAGGACTAATAACAGACTTTGTGCTGCTGCTTGACACTGTTTATTTCATTTTGAGCTCTATTTTGCTGTCGTTCCGTTATCTCATGTAAGACAATTAGACTATGTACATCTTCGGATGCAAAGACCAGAACTAATACTATTATCTAAAAAAACTAGCATGGTAGACCTACGCACTTGCGTGGCTAGATTTTTTTAGCTTATTGTGAGATTATGTACGATCAGTTAGATTCAATTATAAACATACGTAAGATCTATAATGTCATAATTTGGATCCAATATATTTGATGATGTCCAGCCTATGCTTTAAGTTTTCTTGCTTTTCTAGCTTCTAATATTTGGACCAATCACCTAGAGATGTCCCCTACGTTGTTCCGAGAGGATGAGGTTTCTTTATATAGAGCTCATCTGCTCAAGGGGTGAAGAGATGGACTCCAATTTGTTATCCTACAAACAGGGCTAGCATCAAATAAATTTATAATATTATCATATCCAACTCTTTTAAAGATTGGATGACGATTTTTTTCATCAACCATATATATAACGTTATAATATGGACTCTCTACGATTGACAATATAGATTTCTTTTCTTTGATTGATGCAAGAAATTCTACACTTCAGAGCTAACATGACACCTTTGAAGATGCACGTCTCTATTAATTTTTTCTCTTGGTTCAAGGTGAATATCAAACTCTTAACTAATGCCACAATAAGTGGCGCATGATATAGTTTTGGCTAGACCCTACGAAAGCTATCAACATTATGAAATGTGTTGCATACATATCTTGATAAACGGCAGCGGCATTGTTCTTTTCGCTTGAAAGCTACTATGGAGACCTACTGTTCTGGTTTAAAAAAGTAGTTATGGATTATATCCTGAAAACTTATAGGCATTTCCTAGACGGCTTGGAGAGTTGGCTTCGAGAAGATCTTTAAAAAAAGGCTAAAAAGCGCCAAAACGTTTGCAAAGTGGATATAAGGTAGTCCATGCAATCCAAATGGTAATTCTTTTTTCAATATAGTAGAATATGTTTTGAATGTATAGTCATAAATATTGGCCATGGTAAGCTCTAGCATAGTCTAGGAATCCAAAAAAATACAATAATAAATCTACTGTACTGAGATCTACACCACTCTATATAATTAATGGTGTCAATTTTCTGGTGGATTGAACTATTATAACTACATTGTCGTTATCTCATAGAGTCTAGATTTGCTAGGTTGTAGTCAAATTCAGTACGATATATGGTAGACCCAACTAAAAACATATTTATGATTTACTCTGTCATTATCTATGACATACTATAATTAAAAAATATATATACATTTTTTTCTTTTTCTTCAATCAATGTGGAAATTTCTAGATTTTGTAAGCACCAAGTCGGCTACAGTCAAGTATGGGAGTAATTGGAAATGTGAGAGAAATAAATAAATTAATCGCGCATGTTATCAGCTTTGACTGGCATGCTTTAGAACTCATGGAATTGCTTTTCTTTGTCCTTGTAAGATGCAGAGCGAGGATGAGTACGCGTCTCCCTCATACTCTCTTGTCGACTACTTCTTATCATCTTTCTCTCTGTGCTTCTAATCTTCGCAGAGCATTCCGATCTGCAATAGAAAGAGAAACAAAATGCTTCTTGTAGCCTTTCTCTTTATGCTCCTAATCTCGGAGCATTCTGATCTGCAAGCAAGAAAAATAAAAGGAAAGAAACTCTTACCTTCCTATCTTAGCCCGCTGTTTGCTCTCTTCTTTTCTTCCTCCTCCTTGCTTTGACTTGTCCAAATTAATTTCTAGATTTAGCAATAGCTTGCTATGATTATTTTTTCCCTCTGTATAATTTGTAGGCTAGAATTGTCTGCGAACGTGAAATGGAGACCTTCCTTTTGTGATTAACAAAAATTTTCCTTTTCAGTGTTGCTCTAATAGTCATCTTATTCATGAAATGGTGAAAGCCTAACATTAGCTCTCAACGGCAGTGGATTGGAGGAATCTGGGTTAGATGGATTCACTTCTTTCGTTTGGTACGCTCGAGGTATCTATATCTATAAGCATTCTGTTGAGTTGCATTGATAGCTTCGGTGCCATGTAAGAAGCAACTGGCCCCCTCGCACCAAGGACTTCTTTCCGGCTTCGGCGCTCCCCTTCTCTCTTGTTCATCAAATGATTATGATATGGTAGATAGTACACACATATATATGCATCATATATATTAAGCACTCTCCCTCTCACTTGTTTGCCGGCGATCGCTTTACTTGGTCATATTAAGCACCTTGCATGACCTTGCTTGCTGAAACTTCTTTACTTGGATGATCACTTTGATTTCCAACTATGGTTTGTACTTAGCAAGGCGGGGCAAAGTCGGTATGCACACTGCCTGCTTACTTCGATTCGAAAATTCCAAGGGATCATCAGTTCTTTATATAGAGTTGATCATGTGTAGATATATATTCTAATTCGGTTTCGGTTAGTATTCCCTAGATAAGGCTAGTATTGAAATAAACTTCTACTGAACAAATCTGCACCGTTTTATGTGGTCCACATCTTTATTTTTTTCTTTGATTAACACGGGAGTTTCTTGTATTTTGCAGCAAACATGCAATGTGTCCCGTGCAATTGCACGATGCTAGATTTATGAAAAGTTTAAGATGCCTTTTGCATATATAAGGACTCGTGGTTGTCTAGCAGCTCTTAATAGTCCACGACACAAAATCTAATATAGGTACATTTTTTCTAGATACATAGTCATATTGTCCATGGTAAGATCTAATTATATTTCTTTGATTTCTTGATAGATTAATGTGGGTACTCATCGGATACATACATTTAGTGCTTGTGCATATCTTTCTATGGGCTCCCGGTTTCGCGTGTATGGAATGTTGTTCAAGCGTGCCTGGATTCTATGTGGTTTTTAGCTGCTTCTTCTATTCATGGGAGATGGTCCTAGCAAGAGCTAGATTGATCTGTCATTTTCATTTGTCTCTATATCAGTCTTAGCGAGAGCGCTAGATTGATATGTCAGTTTTTATAGGTCTTTAGATTGGTCCTATCAAGAGCACCAGATTGATGCGCCGACTTCATTTGTATCTTTTTGCAGACTCCTGGTTTCATGTATATGTGTTGATATTTTGAACGACTATTCCTCAATCTTGGTCATTACTCACCGAAGTACGGAGAAGGTTGGTAAAGCACATTTGGAGTATTTATGGTTCCTGACCACTCTTACATTCATGTTAGATCAGTCCTTGCAATTATTTTGGCACAAAGTGATGTGCACGCGGACTTCCAATTATTTTGGCGTGAAAGATATGCGCATGCTTTTTAATACTTGGTGTTTCGCTTTGATTAAGCTAGCTTTTTTAAGATACACATCTAATGGAATCCAAGTTTAAAATGAACATGTTATTTGTTATGGATCGTTGCTGCATGAAGATAATATTGGATTCTTTATTTTGGAAACCCATCTTGAACATACATATACATTTTATTTTATATAAAATGTATATATCGTTCTAAAAAATAAAGTGTATACATGGATTCTTTGTTATGGATTAATTACATAGTTTGTTGTCATGCAAATCTAAGCCAATACGGATCGATGTTTGCTGCATGAAGGAAATCAACCGCGATACATTATGCGCATGTGGTTTCCTTATTTAGTTTTTCCTATATCTACACCGTTAAAATATGGTCCCACTATTATCAAGGGTGCAAAAAGTAAGGAATGGATGTTCTGAGTTTGTTACAGTGCTCTTATCGGCCGAGCCACCAATTGACCATGGCTTGAAATCAGGGACCCAGAACTAAGTTGTTTTGATCTTATCTTTCAACATGAACAGAAGCTCCAGTCGGTTGAAAAACAAATCTATCGAGGTCTCCGGTAACCCGAGATAAATTTCTCTTTTTTAATTAGTTTTATTATTTTTTGACCTAGCGATAATCCACAATTATCTTCACCGGTTCCTTTTGATATAGGTTTTAATTTTTAAACCATGATTTCCTCTTTTACTTTGAACCATGATTCACGGCAAATATTTATAGTGGCGCCCATATGAGAGTTAGATATGGAGACTCTTGGTGGATTGGCAGCCAATAGGAAGCTAATATACTTTTATAAATATACATATTCGTGTTGTATTGGACATGGTAAGTCCTAGTATAGTCTATATATAATCTCGTTAGATCTATATCATCATAATCTGGTGACACCATAATAGACAGTGTAGATTCTTTTTTCAGATTAACGTGGGAATTTCTATTATTTTAGGATTAATGTGATGGTTTCGTTGAACCTGTTATATATATATAATAGATTCGCTGAAGTTTTCTTACGGAGAACGACGTTAATTATGCATATCAGACTGAACCAGGGTCCTACAGGTAAAAGCTCGTCAATTTGATCGTGTCAAGTAATAGTATTGATCGCGCCGGTAGTAGTTAATCGTTCAACAACCTTTATAGCAAGTCATGGTGATAATTTCTAGAGTAGGAGTGAGTCCTCGAAAGAGAGAGAGAGGGAGAGATCAGGAGTTCAACGACCTTTATAGCAAGTCATGGTGATAATTTCTAGAGTAGGAGTGAGTCCTCGAAAGAGAGAGGGGGAGAGACCGGGAGTACAGAATCAGTCGTTCAGTGGTGGAGCAAACTTTGGTGGCACAATCTGTTTGCCGGATTCGTCCTTTGGGTTGGTTGGAGGAAGACACGTACTATTTGGGCTATGGCTGCAGAAAAACATGGAGCTTCTACAGTAAAATCAGCCTACCACCTCCTGAATAAAAAGATTATTTAGATTAAATGCAACTGTGAGTTGCTTAACTCAGGAATTGCCACCAAAAGTCAATAATTATAAAACCGCCAATGTAGAGTTGCAAAGATGGCAAATATGTTATTCATGGACACTTTTGCCCCTTGATTTCAGCAAATTTACATCAAATATGGTATTATCTCCTCTTCTTCTCTCGCCTCTCTTTCCACTCCTCTTCCCCAGCCCTCATGTGCAAAAGGAAAACCAAACAAAGCAACGGTTATCTAGGCTTTGTACCCAAAAAAGCCACATATATCCTCCTCCATCTCAACGTGTACACTTTCATCTGCGCCCGTTGGCCACTATACCTATAGGATGTTCCTTTGCTAGGTCATCCCCTAACTAGCCGACGGTCCGAATAGGGTTGCCTCCCTGATGCGATGCATAGGGTTTACCCATCAACAGGGTTTGCAAAACCGATAAAAACCACCAGTTAACCGCCAAACCTGTGGGGGCCGGTTTCGAAACCGTCAGTTTTTGCTCGGCCCAAATTCAAAAGTCAAATTTGAATTCAAAAATTGAGAAAATTAAAAAAATCTTTAAAAAAACTAGGAGCTTTTTAGAACATTTTGTACAAAGCAAAAAAAATAAATTGACATCATTTTCATGGTCATTTTTGCAAAGAAATGGAGTGGAATTGTATTTTTTTAGAACATTTGGGTTCAAAGGCAGTAAAAACCGCTAGAAACCGGCGGTTAACCGCCAAAACCGCCGGAAACCGGTGAAAAACCGTCCGCCGGGTTTGCAAATTTTAAATTTGAATTTGAGCTATTTTCACCTTTTTACTGGTTTTCGGTTAGAAACCAGGCCGGTCAACTAGCGGTTTCGGGTTACGAAACGGGTTTCAAAACCCTGCCCATCAACATGAGGTGCTTGCACTTTATTTTGTGAAATAGTCCCAACCTATATCAATATTTGCGTAAAAATCCCACCGAGCTTCAAGGGAAATTAGCCCCCATTGCGACATGCCATGCCCTCACGAGGAAGACGACAATGCGAAAAGCAAGCACAAGATTGCTAGGACCTGAGGAATCTCGGTAGGCACTTGCACCCTGCGCCCTGCATGGTCAGCGCCGGACCGTCCTACGCTGGGCTTCTCGTCCCAAACCGCCAAGTTGATAGCACGCAGACACGACGTCGCGTCTCATCACCATCACCGCCGCCGCTGACACCCCGGCGCCCCATGGCGGAAGGCCGGAGCGACAGGCGGCAGCAGGCCCGGCCGGCCAGCCTGCGTCTGCCCTCTCCCCCGGCTCCGATGGCGCGGCCGGCGCACGTCACGCCGCTGAGCTGAGCTTGACTGCTGCGTCTGCGTGTCGCCGGCCGTGGGGCTCACGCTCATGGCGGTGTTTGTATCTTGTGGCACGGATCTGGCGTATGGAATGATGCGGTCGACGCAACGGACGTACTTGCCCACATGCCCATGCATGTTACGCGGTACGGTGCCTAGCTGCAGCCTGCTTCCTGATCGAGCTCCCGTGCTGCGTGTCCCCATGGCCGTGCAGGGAGCAGCCACGGACAGCTCTCGTCTCGGCATGTGATGCCAGTCTGAAGGCCCTGCACCCGGTGACCCAGGCGCCAGGCCTCGGCAGACGGCAGTGCAGTGTGTACTGTGCAGACCTCTCAGCTCGCTGATCACCCGCTGCGTCATCACTGATCAGTGCCGTGTAGAACGGTCCTCTGTCCTGACAAGTGAACCAGTTAGTTACGGGAGATGGGTGAATGGGATTCTGATACTCTGCCTTTAGTAATCTTTGTCTTAGTCCTATCTAATCATCAATTTTTTATCTAATAAACATCTTTTACTTTCTCTCTCCTTCCCTCCTCATAGATAGGCAATGGCACCTCTGTCGTTCCGGCAGAGGATGCGCGTCCGGACGATTGGTAGCTCTAAAAATTAATGGAGCCCATGCAAAGCCTCTTTGGAGCGTAGAAAGAGAAAAAAAACACGCGAACAAAAAAAATTACATTTTTGCGCTCCGGGGAAATGGGGGAGAGAGAGGATGCATGGAAGATGTAAGTAAATTTTCCGTTCCATGGTATACGTATTGGACTCTAGCCTCATATCTGAATTTCTCCAAAAATTGGAATGGCTAATCCTATAGGAAGTTCGTACGAATTATGTGATCCTACCTACTCCTCTGTTCCAAAACTACCATGCAGTGAAGATTCATTCAGTGCTGTATTCCTTTAAAATTCCTTCGATTTAAGACACTTCCGATGCATCTACTTAGTCGTTTCTTAAACTGTCATTTAAAATGGATTATTGAGGTGGAAAGTGATTAATGGCGAGAGCTAGAACATGGTTGTTTCTTATATAAGAAATATTCCAGAAGCTTGAAAAAAAGCTAAGAAACAAGTAATAGAACTCACAGAGAGTGATAGGTTGTTACTTGTTTCTATCAAGAGAATATATAGAAAAAGAAAAATGGAAGGAATTAATTGTTAGAAACAATACATTGGGATGGTTGTATCTATGGTTGTTTTTATACGACCTAATATATTAAGAAATGACCGGTAGAAATAATGCATTGGGAGTGCAATGTGTCAAGTATTAAAACTTCCTTACCTCTCTATAAGAAATCTCATCCTTACCATTACAAAACGCAACTGATCAAGGCACCGTTTACAAAGTGATCCGTGTGTTTCAGACGTGACGTAGACTTCCTTATCAATATGTTACGACAATAACTCGTTGAGGTGAGCGAGGGACCCAGAGCAGTAGCCCCAATGTAGCTATCTCTTTGCTGCACCCCAGCTGGTTATGTCTAGGACGTTATCTGTCCATAAGCCCCGTGTTCCATCACGGAGCAAGCATAGTTTTTTTTGGGTAAGCCATCGCGTGCTGGTGATATCTTCGACAAGCCTCCCTTGATTGCAATTCGTCAAAAGTGAGCACACCAACGTGCAACAAACTAGATGCTTCGGTGTTAAGACCGGACAGAACAGTTCTTGCAAAGAAAAGCGTTGTGTTTTCAGATATGGATCACATGAATATAGAACTAACGATAGAGCTTTGATTTTCTTTCTACTTCCTCTTCTTCTTCTTCTTCATCTTCAGAGAGAAGCTGAGTCACGAAGGTACCGACACTACTACAGATAAGGATTTCACAATGGCGGCTATCATGGCGGTTGACTTGACCATTTGTAGTTTGAAAATGCAAGTGGTTTGAAACCAACGGCCGGAAGATAAACCTGGCGGTTCGTGTCCCGAACCGCTTAAACTTCATTCTGGCGGTTCGTGTCCCAACCGCTTATAAACCTGGCGGTTGGGAACACGAACCACTTATAGAAATGGGTTCTACAAGTGGTTCAGGACACGAACCGCTTGTAGAAAGTGGCTTTACAAGTGGTTCGGGACAGGAACCGCTTGTAAAGGCCTAGTTTTCGAAAGGCTAAAAAGAAATTTTGTTCTACTCTATCAAAGAGCACGCATGGGTGAGTTGGTTAGCTGGGTGAGGTGTGGGTCATGAGGAGGTGTGAGGTCCTGAGTTCAAATCCCACTTCCCCCAAATATTTTTTACTTTTTTTTACACACTATCACAAGCGGTTGAGAGAACCGGGGCCTTACGAACCGTTTGTGATACTCCGATGTGCAGTAGTGCGATAAGCATATGTTTCATTAGCGACATACAACTTAGCTCGATCATCGAGTGGTTGTTAAGTTTGGTTATACGCATCAATGCATCTACCCATGCAAGGCAACTATGCTAGTGACCAAACTGAGTAGATACAAATGATGGTGTTTGGTATTGTAAAGATAATCTCACTGAAGCTGTTTGGTTGCTTGCATAAAACTAAGTAGATGCAATAATTCACGTTTCTCCATAATCAGGCCAAGTGGATGCATTTGTAGCCACGAACCAAACTATTCATAAATACAAACAATCAAACACTATCCTATGGATCTACCAAACCACATGTGATAATCAAACAACCACCAAGATATCTACCTTGTTTTGTACCGTCGTGGCTGAACAAGTGACACTGAAATGCTGGAATTGAAGAGTTTTACGAAACGGTGGGAAGAAGTCAGAACATTTAGATTGACTAGACCTTAAGAGTATTTTCAACAGGTTCTCGATATTTTTATTCTCTATAATACCATTCACCACATTCCCTAAAAGATTTCTTTCACTCCCTAAAATTTCTTTACACCTTACACTACATTCTCCAAAATATTTGTTCCCCAGAAGCTTTCCCTATCTCTAAAGTCAAACAAATAGTAAAATGGAGAACCTCCTTAGGATGCTCTAAGAGCTTAATTTATAATTGGCTTAGATATGTTGGATAAATAATTTGACTTAGAGAAATGACAATAAGCAATCAGTCCTAAGCGGAATTAAGTGCCAAACCAAACTTGTAGCAGCCCAGGAAACGAAAGGCGGAGATGGAGGTGGTCCGTGGGGGCAGACAGCGAAACGGCGGATACGGATCGATGCATCGGAGAGGAACATGCAGGCTGCCGTTGGGGCATCGGCGTCTTCCTTCCCTTCCAATCAACACGAAAAGGAAATTCATGTAAGCCGGTCGTATGCTATGACAAAACATACCTAGCAATGCGACGGCTCACTGCCCACAGGGCCCATGATCAAAGCCTGTGAAGAAGTGGGGCCCTGGCCTTGTCGTCGTCTTGGTATTAAGTGCTAACAAGGGCTCACAACCACTACATGTCTACATACACATATCTCTAGCTTTCTTTTTTAGAGAGAGAAAGAAAGGAGAAGCTCTACTGCCTTTGATATATATGGCTAGTGGACTTTTGTTAGAGCTGAGAGCAATGGCAAACCAAAAGTGGGGAGAGGGGGGGAGGGAGAGAGAGAGAGCGCTTAAACTTGTCATTGCTTCAGCTGACACTTATGTTGATCTTCGGATTGAGTGATCTGAACTGACAGTTATGGTTTGCACTGGATTAATTGAGCTGACCATACCATGCTTGATGTGCCTTGATGTGAGATTATCCTTCAAATCTGCCTGCTTAAATGTTGGGTCCTCAAGAATCGACCCTACAAGCTTGAGATATGTGGCTAATTTGCAAGGCTCAGGTCCTTGTTTTTCCTTGCTGCCAATGCAATGGGGAATAGCTATCATTTCTGTCTTTCTGATATTAGAGAGATGATGAAGTAACCACCTCTATTTATTAGGGTATTAATCGATCCGAAGCTACATTTCTGGTATGGGTCGGTGGTAGGGGCTCTTTATTTTCTTTGGATTGTTCAGTTTTTCAGTCAGTAACAAGGGAGAAATGAATGGCATTTGGCTCAACAGTTATATGCTTTACTACTAGTAGAAACCAGCATTTGATTTTCAATGGTGTATCCAGTATCCCATGGGCTGACAATTTTAACAACATTACAGCATATATTGTTGGGATCAAATGCCTTGCCATTTACCAATACTTGTCTACAAATATGACACTTGTAGTTTGTAATGAACATGAAGATCAACTTGCTTGGGGAGACAACATCAATCTACCAGCACGTCATATCTTTTTCAGAAAAATAAACACGCAGCTTTCCGTATTAATCAGATTTGCTCACTTGCATTGTCGGCAGCTCGGCACCATGACAATTTCGCGCCTTTTCAAAACAGAATCCATCACGTTCTCCATAAGCCTGGAATTTGTATCGACCTGGCTAAATTATAGTCAAGTAAATTAGTGGATGCCTTCCATTTATTATTGATGCGCATGCAAAGCAACTGCACAGCACTGCTCAAGCTCCATCACTCCTTAATGCCACACACCTACACTCCAGTCCGTCTGACAAAATATGTTATACAAATGTTCGCTGAATCTGAATTTGGAGGTAACAGTGGATTGACCATGCAGGTCTGGAGGCTTCACATACTTCGGATACAATGTAATGCCAACAGAAAACTCGATGAACAGAGCAATCAATCAACACAGAAATGAGTGAACGACAACACCTTGGGTAATATCTTGGGGGCATCTCTCATCTCTCATCTAAACAAAGGGCAAGACAACCCAGCGCCCTCGACGATCCACGTCACCACGCTGCCCGTCCGATCGTCGGCCGAAATGAGATCCAGCCGTCCGTTCAAACATTATATATAAAAGTAGACCTCCCGTGGCTTCTAGGCGAGGTGCAAAGTTTGGCCGGTTGGTCGTCTACGCTATATCTCACCTCGCTGGCCCGGGTTCGAATCCCAGCCGCAGCACATTGCTCCCTCTGGTCTTTTTCTTTTTCTTTTTTCTTTTCTTTTTTCTACCTGTTTAAAAATTCTAAAAAATATAAAGTTTGCAAAAAAAATAGAACCATGCCTGCACAAAGAAACTCCATAAAAATTTTGGATTTTTTAAGATTTTTTGAAATTAGAAAAAAAAATCAAGTTTTAAAAAAAAAATCTCGCTCTTTTTTCTCTCTTTTATTTTCTTTTTTGTAGGCCATTTAAAAATTCCAAAAAAAGTTGGCAAAAATAAAACCATGGCTCCACAAAAAAGGCCCATAAGAGACTTGGATTTTTAAAAAAAATTTAGAATTAGAGCAATTTTGAAATTTAATAAACGCTTTCGCTCTCTTTTTTCTCTTCTATTTTCTTTTTCCTATACTGTTTAAAAATTCCAAAAAAAAAAAACTTGCAAAAATAGAACCATTGTTGAAGGAAAAAGGTCCATGGAAGTTTGAACTTTTTATACAAAAAATCTACTATGTGAGCCTCTCAATATATGTCTTTACTAAATTGATTGGTATGTACCCTTTCTTGTTTTGTCTCGGTTTTCGCTGCATTTTTTAACCATTTTGCAGGTTATTTGTTTCTATGTTTTCGTATCTAAATTCAAATTTTTTACTGCCACATAACACATGCGCCTTTTGTTATCACCATTGCCGATCTGTTTTTTTAATCTCTCATCTAAACAAAGGGCATGACAACCCGGCGCCCTCGATGATCCAGGTCACCTATAAGAAAACTGGCCGTCCGATCGTCGGCTGAAATAAGATCTAGCCCTTCGTTCAAACATTATATACAAAAGTAGACCTCCCACGGCTTCTAGGCGAGATGCGAAGTTTGGCCGGTTGGTCGTTCGCGCTATATCTCACTTCGCTGGCCCAAGTTCAAATCCCAGCCACAGCACATTTTCTTGAAGGTTGCTCCCTCTACCTTCTTCTTTGCTTTTTTCTTTTTTCTACACAGTTTAAAAATTCAAAAAAAATATAAAGTTTACAAAAATGGAACCATGCTTGCACAAAGAAGCTCCATAAAAAGTTTGGATGTTTTTGAAAAAAATTTTAAACTAGAAACAATCCAGTTTTTAAAAAAATCTCGCTCTTTTTTCCCTCTTCTATTTTCTTTTTTGTAGGCCGTTTAAAAATTCCAAAAAAAAGTTGGCAAAAATGGAACCATGGCTCCACAAAGAAGGCCCATAAAAAACTTGGATTTTAAAAAAAATTTAAAATTAGAGCAATTTTGAAATTTAATAAACGCTTTCGCTCTCTTTTTTCTCTTCTATTTTCTTTTACTAGACTGTTTAAAAATTCCAAAAAAAAAACTTGTAAAAACAGAACCATTGTTGGAGGAAAAAAGTCTATAGAAGTTTGAACTTTTTATTAAAAAAAGGCTGCTATGCGAACCTCTCAATATATGTCTTTACTAAATTGGTTGGTCCATACCCTTTTTCGTTGTCTCGGTTTTCGCTGCATTTTTAACTATTTTGCAGGTTATTTGTTTCTATGTTTTCGTATCTAAATTCAATTTTTTTTGCTGCCACATGACACATGTGTCTTTTATTATCACCATTGTCGATCTGGTTTTTTAATCTAAATTCAAAATATTCGATACCACATAACACGTACGTTTTCCAGCCATACAGTCAGAAACTGCGCGCCCATGGCGCGAGATCCCTTCTAGTATATATTATACAGGAATGTTACAGTACAAACACTTCAGCTAAGGTACCCACAACATTTAAACCCCACTAGACACTCGCTTTGCTTAACAGCATGCATCTTAGTGATATAAACATAGGGCAGATGTATTCTACATAAATAACTACTCCAAAAGAAACTAGAACTAAACATGCACACAAAAGAAAGAGAGGAACATATGTAGGTGAAAATATTACAAGGGTCACGGAAAGGTCAACCTAGGAACTTAGCACTGCCATAGTCATGGGAAGTAAGGGTCCTCCTTGTTCTGGTATATTGCAAACAGCTGTTTCGAGCAGCGTGCAGCCAGCTTGTGACAGACCTCAAGACCACAGCGATCGAATTCTTCCAAATCATGGACAGTCTTCTTAAGTGGTCCAAAAACGTCACCATCCAGAAGAAACTCTGCTATGCAAGATCCCCTATACAAAAAGAAAAACACCTTGCAAACTGAGACAAATAGTAACCCACAGTTCAATGCTAGTTCTTTATCCCTTCGTTACAATTCAAGTGATATGCTGACAGCTAAATCAAACATACATACCCTTGTCATATGTGTTACATTAAATAGTCTCAAAACAAAGCTTTCTCAGAGGTAGATGCTTAATAAGCCTTTCATGGATAGACTTATACAAAACCTGAACATTGGAGTGAATACAACATTTCCTTCTTAGAAAACAGGCATTCTTTTGTTTACTTTTTTTCTAAAGAGCTCTTCTATAGCACTCCATCTTATACCCCCTAGGGGGGTAAGACAGACAAATAGATCTGGACCATTTGTTGTTGTGAGATTAATCATAGTTAGCGAGGAAGGGAGTAACCGTTGCTACGCACCCACGTTAAACAAAACCAAACCAAAATTCTCTCACTACATGTGACAGCTTGGAATCGCAGTACACACCACACCTTTAAATTTCTTACTATAGCACGCGAGTTCTTGATGTTTCTTCATGTATGCAAAGCCTCCTTTCAATGTAAATTGATGGGTAGATTAGCTGTGTAATTTGAAGATGAGGAGATGGAAATGTATGAGCCATACTTTTGTTGCCATTTGTCTGTACTCCTAGGAGATGATAGCATCGATAGGCCCCAATGTATTATCCCCTTGCTCACAATGGGCCGCTCACAATCATGCTAATCGGATCAACTCCTTCAATCAGGAACCTTGTATCTTATGACTGATCAGAAAGAACAGCATCGCTTGGTGGCATGCAGCAATAGCATAGGCTGGAGTTGTTGCTGCCCGAGCAAAGGCCGTCCGAGATCGATTCATGGACTTGAGGTGCAACGGGTAAAATTAAAAGTGCATTTGACGTCCCACCTCTCACGAGATGAATGGTTCAAATTTATTCATCTCACCCCCTAAGGGATTAGACGCCACAATAATATGTTGGATCAAACAAGATAAACGGTCCATAATAGTTTGCGTGCATCTTAAAAAAAAATCCTTTTGTAAATTGTAGGTGCATCCAAGGTTGCCCAAGGAGGCAGGCGCTAGGTTGGGCGGTAGTGGGCCAACTAGCGCCTAGCCCATGTAGGCACCACCTAGGTGCCGCCAAGGCTTCTGAACAGAAACAGCAGGGAGAAGAAGTTGGAGAAAGGTAAGAAATAGAAGAATGGAAGGAGAAGGGGAAGAAGAAGGTAATGGCTGGCGGCAGAAGAAAGGGAAGGTGAAAGGGGGAGGGAACCCTTGTTTTGGTATAAGTTTTACACATATGCGCCAGGTTTGCCCAATAGCCTGCACAGCCCACAGGGCCCAGTTCCACACATTATGGCTTCATGCCCAGGACCCAAGGCTCCAAGCTCCAAGCCACATCCGCCCTTCTCGGGCTCAGCAATGGAGAAAAGGAGATAGGAGCCAGCCAGCCAGGGAGGCAACACTGACACCCAGGAATCGCGCCGGCTCAATGTGCCTTGGACTGCCAAGAGGGTCAGGGTCCAAATTGCGGCACGGAGCCGCTGCCGAACACCTCGGTGCCGCCTCAGGCAACATTGGGTGCATAGTAGCTTATCAATACCTCCCTTAAGTGACTAGGATAATCCATAAATTCATCAAGATATCGATTTTGTTTCCTGAATTTACCATGTTGACAATTCAATCTACAACACTGTAGTTAGAGAAAACTCTACAGTAAGGAATAAAAAGAGAGATACTTTGCAAATCAGACTACACATCAAAATTATTATAATGCATTGTCATGACAACAATCATCACAATAGCTTGGTTAATCCTCTGACATAAAATCCCTTCTTATAGACAAAATAATTTGAAATAAATAAATGCTCATATGGAAGTTCTTGCTACAAACAAATTTAAATTTCTTTTCCAATACTATTTTATTACAGACAGTGAGTGATGCAGCTGATGCTAAGGCAACAATAAATAGCAAATGCAGCATGTAAATTGAGATACTAGCTTGTGCAGGGCTGACAATTAAAGTTATGTGAATAAAGAGGGCATTTGATTGCTCATACGCAAAGTAACTAAGCGGGCATACCTGAAAGCATCCAACTGGTTAAATCCTTGTTTGTTGTGCTCTTTAGTGTCCTGTTCTACATGTTCATCCTCAGTTTCCTTTCGGTAGAGGGCACAAACAGCTTTCAAGCAAAGTTCAGGATGTTCAGCAAATGCAGATAGCATCTCTGCCTCATACTTCCAAACCCTAACATTCCTTTTACGGGATATGCAAGCCATAATCGCTTTATGGTTTATCTCACTGTCCGACTCTTCTGGTTCTGGATTGGATTCTTCATTTGGAGCAGAGGCATCAGGGTTTGCTGGTTCAGCAGAGGATTCTTCAGCAGAATCAGAAGCATTTTCTGAATAATCCTCATCGTTTATAAATTCATCTATATCATCATCTTCTTCCGAAGCATCCTCACTCCCTTCATAATCCTTGGGTTCAACAAAGTTAAGCGTCCGACATGCAGTCTGTACTTTCTTTGACTGACTTTTAACTAACCGAGCCGAGCGCCTCAGCGTGGGCGTAGAACACCCTTTCATCTCACCTAATCCATCATCCTCACTGACCCTCTCCTGCCTCATCTTCTTGACCACTTCACAAATAGGAATCCTATCATCGTCATCCGCATTCTCATTCACAACTACACGCGAAGCATGCTCTAAACTAGCCACACAAACACCCCCATTGCCATCCTCATTCTCGCTGTCACTAAATGCACACAACGCTCGCTTCCTACTGGGTGTGATACCCACATCTTCCTGCAACCCACCACCCTTGTCATTCCTCACATCCTCATCCTCGCTATCGCTGGTGATCACCTGTGCTGCGGCACGTTTTTTGCGCCGTGGCGTGATTGAAACATCATCATCCTCCAGGCCCACATTGCTGTCACAGTGACCACTCCCCTGGTCACCTCCACCGCTTCCCTCGGCGGCCTCAATCTCGTCTTCATCCTCGCTCTCGACCGTCACCACCCGCACTGCAGACTTCCGAGGGGTCGGGACAGTAAGAACACCCTCCTCCGCGCTTCTCCCCATGGCGACTTCAACAGTCACTCCCTCTTCCTCGCCGTCACTGACCTCGATAACATCATAAGCCACATGCCCTCCCGCCATCTCGGCTGCATTTCGCTTGTCTCCGCCCAAAATCTCCTCCAGCCGACGAAAGATCGGACCTTTTTTACCCGTACGACCCATGGGTGGTTCTCCCTTGTCCATGGCCTTCCGCAAGCGCGCGTTCTCGGCTTCGAGAAGGGAGATCCTAGCCTCCAAGTAGACGATGCGGGAGGACTTGGCGGCGAGCTCGGCCTCGAGGGCGGCGAGCTTCGCGGCCTTCATATCACCGGCCGGCGATGTGGCGGCAAAACCCTAGTGGCTAGTGGCGGTGGTTACTAGTCGGCACTCGGCAGGGCGTGCTGTGGTGAGACATGACTCATGAGAGGCCGAGAAGGCTCTGCGCTTTTCTGTCCCTGGGTTAACGAAACAGGCCTTGCCCTTCGTTTGCACTTTTTTGGAGCGCAGATTAGGACGTTGGGCCGAGAAAACCGCCGAGACCAACAAAAGCTCTCCCCTGCCACACATACAAGCCGGGGTTGCCCCATAAAAGATTTTTTATTTTTTATTTTATTTACTTTTATTCTGAATTAAATAAATAATATTCCTTTTAATATATTTTAAAAAATAGACGCGTCAAGCGGAACAGAAAATCCACTCGACCAAACGGCGGGTTTTACGCATCCCGCTCGACCATTAGGCATTGAATTTGCCCGAACGGTCTGCAAGTCCTACTAGACAAAAACCGTCCTTTGGTTGGTTGGGATTTGAGCAGAGCGGAAAATCCACCCATTCAATGGGTGGGATTTGGGCGGAGTCAAAATTCGCCCGTTGAACGGGTGGGTTTTTCCTTTTAACTGTGGTCGCATCTCCTTCCTGCGCACTCATGCATGCAGAGAGACGGAGATGGAGAGATGGAGGGAGAGCCGAGGGAGGGAGAGGGAGAAGGAGAGAGGGAGGAGGAGGAGGAGGAGAGAGGAAGGAGGGAGAGGGAGAGGGAGAGGGAGGAGGGGAAGAGAGGAAGGTGGGAGAAGGAGAGAGGAAGGAGGAGGAGGAGAGGGGGTCGTGGCGTGCTTTGGAGGTAATTTTTTTCTTTTGTAGTTTTTAATTAGTGAAAATATGGTAGGTTAGTCATATGAAGTGCCTATAGTTAGTGCAATGTAATCTAGTTTAGACATAGGTACAATTAGTGTATGTTGTAGACAATAGTTTATTTGATATTTGAGAAATAGAAGTAGGTTTGAGAAGCGCAATGTGTTAATTTTTTGTATGTTTAATAGTGCGAGTTATTTTTAGGGTAATATGTAGGGTACATTTTAGGTAGAGTAGCTCAATGAGGTATTTAATAGATACCAGAAAATGAATTGTTAGCACAGTGTTTAGTGTAAATCTGAGGAAAGGAAATGTATTTTGAAATAATTCGTACGCAATGTTTTTTTGTCCAGGAGGAATGTGAAAGAAGTTATATTTGCAGATTTATTATGGGAAGGGGGAGATTATGCACAATACAAGCGGGGTAGATCTTTCTGTGTTCCAGTCAGTTACACTAGGGATATCGAGGCCCATAAAAAGATCATTCGATGGGTTGCAAAATTGGTTATTGCGGACATTTCAACTGAACCCACAAGAACATGTGATGAAGGTCAATGTTGTGGTCAATCATGCTAAGAAAGGGTTCTTTTAGAAGTTGCATCCGATCAATTATACCAGAAACTAGAGGTGCTATGTGGAGATTGCGACTGAATGCGGTCTCCCTCTAATATTGTTTGCTCAGGCGGAGTTCAAACAGTATGTTGAGGCAGGGAGCAAAGAGACGTGGCAGAGCACCGGTGCAGAGGAGGCAGAGGATGCAGAGGAGGTAGAGATCATCGAGGAAGAGGTGGCCAAACGCGGGGAGGCATATGAGGGAGAAAGTGAGCACCCAACAACACATGGGCCGATAGGTGCTACGTATGAAGGGGAAAAATTGAAGAAATAGTACAACAGATGGAGGCGGAGGATGCAGAGTACGAGCAAGTCCTCGAGGAGGACATGTAATACGATAAGAAAAGTGGCGGAGACATTCAAGTGTCGGGTGAGTGAAACTCCTATAATTTTGAAGATTTAACTGTCTATGAAGATACTCACACCTTATGTGATTACCATGAAAATAAGGTGTCACAAGGAGCCATGTACCCAACTAAGGAGGACCTCATCTATGCCGTGAAGTATTGGGCACTGTCTCTTTAGGAGGGAATTCAGTGTTGATAAGTCCAGTAAAAGGGTGTACGATGTGAAGTGCGTGGTGCCCGGATGCCCTTGGCGGGTTCATGCCTTTAAAGGAAATTGAGTGGATTACTGGATGTGTTCGATCGTGCAGGAGCACAACTCTATGTTAGAACAAGCACAGCAAAGGCACTGAAACCTAAATTCAACTTTTGTAGCAGTGGTAATGTTTTCACAGATAGTGGATAACATCAATTATGAGTCTCGCTTCATAATTCGAGCCATTGAGGAACAATTTCTGTACTGGATCAAGGATCCTACGGCTTAAAGGGCAAAACAAAAGACTTTGGAGATGAGATTCGGGACATATGAAGCATCGTACGTGAACCTCCCTGCCATATTAGAGACCATAAAGAGAAGGAACGTGGACGTACTACAATATAAAGGAGTACCCCACGTCCAACCCAGATAGCGGGAAGTGGGTTTTGCAGCGGACATTCTTTGCTTTGGGACCATGCATCAATGCCCTTCAGGTATTGTCCTCCAATGTTATGCGTGGATGGTACATTCCTCACTGACAAGTACAAGGGACAGATATTGACAGTAATTGTCGTGGATGGGAACAACCAAATTCTGTCGGTGGCG
The DNA here is from genome assembly GCA_036346145.1 of Olyra latifolia. NCBI lineage: Eukaryota > Viridiplantae > Streptophyta > Magnoliopsida > Poales > Poaceae > Olyra > Olyra latifolia. Next base: position 16,594,876 of record CM070530.1, read on the forward strand.
TTTGCTTTTGTGGAGGGTGAGAATACTGATAGCTGGTATTGGTTCCTCGAGCGTGTGAAACATGCAGTTCTTCTAGGGAGATCAAATGTATGTGTCATACATGACAGACATTCAGGTTTGTTGCCGACAATCGAAGATATCAAGAATGGTTCGGGCAGGCATGGGAATTTGTAGTGGGGGACATACAAATTAGGTGGTGCATGAGGCATATGGGTGCTAATTTTTTTAGGCACTTTAAGAACATGCACCTAATGAATCTTTTTCAAGAGGCTGTGCAGGCAGAATCAACAAAGAAAGTTTAATAAAATGTGGAAGACCTTAACAAGCTGACCACAAAGCAGATCACGAAGACAGCCGACACTCAACAACCGAGGGGTAGAGATACTCCGTCTATAAGGTGTTTTTTTGGATTGGATTAAAGATGATCCAAAAGAGAAGTGAGCTCTGTTGTACGACACTGAAAGGGCAAGATATGGAACTATGACCACAAACTTTTATACAACTAGATGATGCAAGGGATGAGGACATTGCCTCTGGTTGCAATTGTGGAGGGGGGTTTTCACGGTGCATGCAAGAATTTCGTGGATCAGTACCGTGCAGTGTCTATTGCCATGGCTGACAGTCGCTTGATTTAATCTACTGTGATGACAAAGTACATGAAAGAAAAGATAAGGAAGGCAGAGATGCACGTATTATCACCGATAGGAGCTGATGAGCTCAAGTATCAGATAATCTGCAGGGATAGGGGCCTCCAGGGTGGGAAACGGGAGAGGGCAAGGTAGGAGTGCATTCTTCATGACCAGATATGCATCTGCTCTTGCCGCAAGCCCAAGTTCTATGCAAGCCATGCTCGCACATACTTGATGGTGTATCCATGACAAATCATCCCACCCTCCCGTACGTGTCAGAATATTTCCTGAAGCAAGTGGTCCTAAATGCTTGGCATGGTGAGATATATAGGTACACCATATTCGGTACATTTACCGAACTACCCGATCCAGATAGTCATCACATCCCTGACAGGGTTATGCTGAAGTGCAGTCTAGGCCACCGACAGCACCACCGTATTTGAAACGACATGGATCAGTCCGAGGTAGGCTGCCCCAGAAGAGATGTAGCAGGTGCAACGAGTCCGGCTACACGTACAACAATTGTGACAAGCCTATTGGATCAAAGTACTATGATTTGGACGTGGGGCCATCTAGTTTAGGGACGGATGGGAGACGTCCTAATGGTTGTTGAATATTTGTATACTCGTGCTTGTTGAATTATGTAATATGTGTATCCGGGTTTATGTTCTAATGAAGTGGTGTAATATGCAATATGTTTTATGTTACGATGTTGTTTAATATGCAATATATTTTATGTTATGATGTTGTGTAATATGTAATATGCTTTATGCTGTGATGTTGTGTAATATGCGAAATGTACTTTATGATGTTTTATGATATTTGTGCTCCGATTTACTTATGTATTTGTGCTGATCACTTTTTTTTCCTGTTTCATTTATTTCCATGTATCGGTTCATTTGTACATATGACTAACAGTTTGAAATTGTAGGTTTACGTTGTTATGGCGGACGATGGTAGTGACCAATAGGAACACCGTGATCTTCTAGACCCCTCCCTTGACCCAAGGCATAGGTCGTACCTAAGTGCCGTCAACAACTGGGAGTTAGGAGTGTTTCACCATAGGACATCGAATGAGTTACTTAGGCTCAACCCTTGTTGGGTTGACAGGTAATTAGATAAATAATATTGTATAGTTTGTACAATCATTTGTGAAATGTACTGATTTCTAACATGCAGGTTGCGGCAGTCCGGCCTACCCCCACTTCGTTGGATGATTGAGGCGACCGCTCGTGAGTTGCTTAGGGACCCTCCAAGGCATGACCCCCAGAAGCGCTTTGGATACGACAGGTCCATGCTTGCAGCCCTCTTCGATCAGTGGAGGCCAGAGACGCACACCTTCCACCTCTCTGTTGCGGAGATGGCACCGACACTCCAGTACGTGTTGTTTCTTCTGGGCTTACTGTGTGCAAGTGCACCGCTGGGGGCCATCGACGTCTCGCAAGCTTGATGTGCAGAGCTCCTCACCCATTTCACTAGGATCGTACATCGCCCGAGGGCTGCTGTGTACAGGCCTTTCCCCTAGCCTGAGACACGTGGTACGCCAAAGAGGTGGATTCTACAGTTCACAGTAAAAAAATGTCAACCCTTACTCTGCATTTTCATGACGTGGTGACATGCCTTTTCTTTTGCTTTCAGAGACAGAGCACATCCACCCTAAGGCGGATGGGCCTAGGGTCTCGAGGCACTTAGAGGCTTACCTCCTCTGGTTGTTTGGGTGGGTGATGTTAACAAGCACGGACAACCACTTGGTGGACAAGCACCTGCTCCAGTATGCCAGGCAGATCACCGACGCCCCACAGGACGACATAGCCCTATAAAGTTAGGCCTCCACTATCCTTGCGGCCACGCATAAAGGTTTGTGCGACGCCTGCTTCAAGATAGAGGCGTAGCCCATGCTAGGTGAGTGCCCTCTTCTTCTCCAGCTGTGGTCGTATGAGAGGATCGCCAATGGACGGCCTCTCATGGATCACAGTCCGTACGATGCCTCCTTCTACCATGGCACTCTAGAGGACGGGCCCGCGATGGGCTTTCTTTGGTTTCGTCGCTGGGTATAGATTGTTAACCGCCCTTTGTCTTTTCATAATGTTCATTCTGATTGGCTAAATGAATACTATGTTCTTTTTGCAGCCTACGTGGGCTCACGTTTAGTCGCACAAGGACTACCCTGAGTACGTGCGGTAGTTAGACAAGCTACAACAAGAGGACGTCATGTGGACACCGTACAACACCGACTAGGTTCTGGCTCGCGCACCTCACGGTTTCTCGTCCCTGTGCGAGTGTGACTTGGAGTACTGGCTTATGACGAAGCCGGTACTGTTTGACATCTTCGTCGAGGAATACTCACCCTATGGGGTGATGCGCCAATTCAGAATACTTCAGCTGTTCCCCCCTTCCTGTCGCCCACACCATGTCACCTCAGGCTCACCGGTAAGAATGATATGTTCCTCCAATATGTATGTTTCGATTTCCATTGACACTTGGCTTACACTACTTTGTTTTAGGTTAACTAGAGGGGGCCACACTGCGAGATATCTTTGGGCACCGGTGATGTTATCTTGGGCTGAGGAGTGGGAACATGCCCTAGAAGACCATGTCAAGGAGGACCGGCCATACTCAGAGGACTTGTTCGCAGCGTACTTGCGGTGGTACTTTAGAACCACCTAGACACGCGTGGGACACACGCCTACTACTGAGATCACCTACGTGGCTAGGGTCACCGACACGTACCCGCCGCACTGAGCTCAGGCCTCCTACGAGGCGGTACAAATTCTATCTGAGACCCTTGTGTCATGATGTTCTTTGTGTATGTCATGTTTTCGGTCCTAAAGTGTGTACAATTTACGACACGACCTTATGTGGCAGTGCAATGCGGATGCACAGTCGGCATTGCAGCACATGTAGTTCGACATTCAGATGACCAGGGTGGAGATACTAGCGACTTTCCCAAGGATCTATAATAAGACAGCGCAAGCGATGTAGCTCACTTCGTGTTGCACGGTTCCGAACCCCCCCCCCCCAGCCCGCACTGAGAACTCAATATCGGCCGCTGACCCACCCTTCTACTACTCCACCAAGTAAGGACCTCACCATAAATGCGACAATACTATCGCATATGACCGCTAGCTGCTTAGGCTAGTACACGGGGGCATGGGTCGTCCTTATAGCCCGAACCCTAGGGAGCATGGAGGCCTCACCTTGACAAGCCTAGGACGTCCTCACAGGGGGCACCTTAGGGATTGTGGAGGACTCGGCTCGACGAGCCTAGGACGTCCTCGTAGACAGGAGTTCATGAAGCCGATGCTTCTCCCCAAGCTTTCCCATAGGCCCTACTATAGGGAACCTGGAGGACACCGTCGGCTGGACTCGAGCCTTTCCCATAAAGCCCACTCCAGGGAGCATGGAGGCCTTGTCTAATCGGGTCAGGACCTTTCCCGCAGACCACGCCGTAGGCTGCCGCCCCCCTCCCCACTAAGACGTTGGAGGTAAGCATGGGTATTCTATTCATAATTTGATAAATCTGTTATATTCAATCTAACAAAGACGTATTTCATGTCTTCTCGCTAGGGACTGGGATAGTCGGGAGACTGCCACAACATTGGACCAGTAACTTGGGCCAGTGTGACGTGGACACCTTCTTCACAAGTCACGACGAGCTAGGGGCGTCACAGTTGCTAGGTGCACCCCCTTCATTGACGCAGTCGTCCCAACCGGACTACACGACACCTCCTTCAAAGGGCCGACCTCACCGGGACATGCACCCACCTGACTCCTACACGTTCCCTACTACATAGCTTAGAGGTGGATGCAAGCCTCCGACAGAGGGATCAGTTTGAGGGGTCTGCCTCAAAAGGGGGCATTAGTAGGTTTTACTGTTTACTATTATTTCTATACCTTTTGTGAACCTCGTGTACTATCCTCTTTATGTGACATTGCACTCTCATTCTATGTCCCTCCTTTAGTACTTCTATACCTTTTGTGAACCTCGTTTATGTGGTTGGTTATGCTTTTTGTGAATTTCATACCTACATGTGGGATGCCCAAATGGGTGGGGTGCCCATGTAAGAGTTGTAGGTCGCCCTGCATAGCACGCGCATGGTTTTTCTTATAATTTTTTGGACCCACCCTATGGGCCCCACGGCACACTTTAAAGCACTAGGTATCAATAATTTTCATTTATGTGGTCAACTACGCGTTTTTCCAATTTCTTAGCATCGGGTGGGATGGCCAAATAAGGAGGTCGCCCATGGCACCATATGTACCACGTCCATGATTTTCCTCATATTTTTCTGGACCCACCCTATGGCCCCTTGGTACTCTTTAAAGCACTAAGTGTTAATAATTTTTGTTTATGTGGCCGACTACGCGTTTTTCAAATTTTGTAGTAACACGTAGGATGGCCAAATGAGGAGGTCGCCCATGGAAGAGTCGTAGGTCACCCTGCATAGCATGCGCATGCTTTTCCTTATATTTTTCTGGACGCACCCTATGGGCACCCCCGACATACTTTAAAGCATTAAGTGTCAATAATTTTCATTTATGTGACAGACTACGCTTTTTTTTCCAATTTTGTAGCATCGGGTGCGATGGCCAAATGAGGAGATCGTCTATGGAAGAGTCGTGAGTTTTATGCGCAATTGAAGATCACTTTGACCATTCTAACTTTAGGGAATTGAAAATACATATGAAGTGGATACACATCACAAAGATGTCAGTCTATATCGGCCTCTCGAAATGCTCGTTCACCACAGTTGCATGAAAGGGTTGTGGCACTGGCATGAACACCAAGTGGCATCGTAGCTCGATGTCACTTTCCACTCAGTGTCGTAGAACACTTGGTAGGCCTCCTGCATTATCTGTCTTCAACGGAGAACTTCAGCGTTGGGTGTGTGCGTAGTGGCAACCACACAAGTAGGGCTAGAACTTTGGGCTCGGGCTCGCGAGCAGCTCGGGCTTGGCTTGATAATTGGCTCGGCTCGGGCTCGGCTCGCCTGCAAACGAGCCCGAGCCGAGCTGCCTTCCCAGCTCGTTGGGTTTTGCTAGCTCGAGCCGAGCCAGAGGTGGCTCGCTCGTGGCTCGTGTCAGCATGTTGGTCTGTGCCTCATTGGTGAATCGATATATGAATATGATGTGGACCATGTGGTAGTACTGACTGCTGGACTGATATATTAATATGATGCTTGCTTGATATATGTGAATATGGTTACTTGATATATATGGTTATTTTGATATTATGATATACGATAATTGCTTGATATATAAATATGATGTGGTAGTGAACCAGTGATGAATTGATGTCTGATGCTGGTTGTTTGATATATATGAATATATGATGGCAGAAATTAAGGTTGAATGTTGATTTGATATCACTACCGCAAAAGCTCGTGAAAGCTCGCGAGCCCTCACTAGCTGGACCGAGCCAGCAGCGAGCCCGAGCCGAGCTGCCATCTCAGCTCGTTGCACCGAGCGAGCCGAGCTGAGCTGGCTCGGTGAGCTCCACGAGCCCGAGCCGAGCCAGCCCTGGCTCGCTCGGGCTCGGCTTGTTTCCACCCCTACACACAAACATGTGGTCCTAGCAAGATCGGCTTGGGCCATACTGCTGGTCAAGGACGGGCTGGTTGCGTCTTTGACCCGTCCAGATGGTCTGCCTTGCCGGCATGCCCGCCCTCTCTTGGCGACTTGGTTAGGCCATAGTAGGTGTGCTGTTTACTCTAGCCTGCAAGCGCTTGATCCCTTCTATGAAGGTATGTTATGTACATGTATGTCGCGGTTGGGTATGGTTCGTCCATCCATCTAGTCCATCCACATGTGGCTTCCGGCATTTGCAAATGAAGGTGAAACAACAGGAAATTGTTATTGTAGTATGTCATGCAAAAAACATGAAATTGAGATCGTACGAACATAGTAGATGGCGCATTGGTAGAATCTTCGCCCCGTGAACTCCTCATGAATATGGTCAGACCATTGCACCACTGAACTAGCTCCACAATCGCACTTAGGCCATTCTAGAACCGAGTCAAAGTGACGATGCCTCAACAAAGGAAGTCTATCTCTCCAGTCCCCATACTCTATGACCCGCATGCCGTCCGTCGGAGAGTGAGCATGCTCTCTAGGGCCAAATGATTCCCACCAACTATTAGGCACATATAGTCGTGACGAGCCTCCACAGCTCGCCATGACAGTAAGGTGCGGTAAGCACATAGGGGGCTTGCGAGCAATATATAAACGAGGGAAGCATTGTGGATTTTATTTACTTAATTCTGCATTGTATTAGGTGCTATGTACGTACGCTACCTCTGCAAATCCAGCTATGGACCGATTTGATGGCTCATGCAGTTTTATAGTTGATTGTACGTGGCTTTATAGCTTGGTAGTGAGCGGTTATTTAGTAGCACAAAAGAGCCATATCGAGAGGAAGGTCCAAGTGATGGGTCGGGAAGACCCATAAAGACAGAGATGTTGAGGTGATAGATGATGAAGTGCATTTGCAGTGACTAGCCACATCAAGATTGTTGTAGTCCACCAAACCTGTGTTTCAATAATACACCCTTAAGAAGTGAACAGTATGCTCATATTTTTTATAAAGATGACAACATACTCACTCATGTTTATAATGCATTGCGTCCTGAAAAAATCTTCAAGTGTTATAGTCCACCTTCCTAGGTTCGGGCCTTGCAGTTAGACCCCGTTCATCCATCGTGGCTTACACGTAACATTTTGAGTGTAATATGACCCGGAAGATGGCAACACTCATGATATTAGGGATCATATAAAAAACAAAAACTACAAGCCATGACGGATGAATGATTCTAAACACACCATTCGCAAAATAGCCAGCAAATACAACAACATTGTTCACAATGAACACGGAAAAGAAAATTCCTTCGTTATGCATCTAGAAAAAAAAAGCAACCTCAACGTGATAATGATGGATGTGTGGAAACGTAGCTTCCAAAATTCTTGAATGTCAAACAAATCTTGAAGTCCATTCGCAACACTCCATAATTAGGCGCAGTCCACTAATCCTAGGTTATATGTAACATTTTAAGAGCAATGGAACCCGTAACATGACATAGTCACCATATTAGGGATCAAAATGCAAACAAAAGTCACAACCTAGGATTGATGGACTAGTCTAGCCGTTAGGGGCCATCAAGTACGGTCTCATGAGATTACAGATCATATTACATATACAACTCAGAAGCCCAGAAGGCTGAACGGGGATAAACATACATATCACATGGACTCATTGAAGCTATTTGCTGCCTACCATGCCTTCTTTCCCAACTATTTATAGCCGTCATTCATCCCCCACCTAAGTAAATGCTCTAAAGAAAACGACATTATTGGTTCATGCATTATTGATTGTTGGCATCTTTTGCACACCATAGAGTAAAGGTGGCCACTATCACAATACTCTCTCTCCGTCGGTGCTCCATGCATTATTGGTTCATTTCATCCTCACCTTCGATCTCTCTTCGTTGGTGCGTAATGCACGAATAGGATCCAAAGATAAAAAGACGCCAAGATCTCCCCGTCAATGGACCTAGTGTTGTCGTCCATTTCATGCAAAGCACTCAGTGTGCACTACCTTGGATTCCCTTCTCTCGCACTTCGTACCTCACTGATCAGTCGCAGTGACTACATGACATTGCGCTCCATGAGGTGACATGACTGCGTCCTCTTCTCCTCCAACTCCTTCTCTCTCTGTCGGTGCACTCCAATAATTAACGCTAGCCTTGTAGCGTCGCTATCACTTCACTCATTGCACTTAATAATTATATCACTTCTCTATAAAGGTGTGCCCTTGTCAATACTATCAAAAGCTGCACGAGGACCACCCCGATGATCAAAGCTGCTTGATCTATCATGTCGTATTACAGTGCTTTCCCAAGCAAATATTTCGACCTTTCAAGTAGTACTACAGTGGTCGGCCTGCTCCATCACGCACGTCTGTCTAAAGCTCATAAAGGTGTGTCCATCTCAATACTGTCCAAAGCTACATAGGGACCACCCTGATAATCAAAGCTGCTCGGCCAGTCATGTCGTACTACAGTGCTTTTCCAGGCAATTATTTTGACCTTTCATGTAGTCCTACAGTGGTCCACCTACTCCGCCATGTGCGCTTGTCTAAAGCTCACTACGGACTTCACATATTAACAAGTCCACTCTTGCTCGGTGAGCACCTCCTCACTCTGCTTATAAATACGATCAAACCGCTCTTCCCCAGCATACACCTCCTCAGAACTATTGCCCGGCTATCATACTAGATAGTAGGAGATGTCTGGAAGTGGAAAAGGAAAAGGAAAAGAGAAGACATAGGATCTCTTCCCTGATGGGAGCTGATACCAGAGTCGTATCCCACCTCTAGGGGTTCGTCCACCCATGTGCATATGCAGTGATGTGTGTAGAGTTGTGCGATCCCGCGAGATTGACACATACATGATGAGGTACTAGATGTGTTCCAACTACGCATTTGACCCACTAGAGAAGGCGCTACACCGGCGGGGACTTGTATGAAAGATAAACCTGTTCTACCTCCATTACTCACTACTATTTTCCATTGAAATGATGTACTAACACACTTTGCATGCAGGCCCCACCGCCTCTATGTAAATTTGAGCAGTGGCTTAACACTAAGACCAAGAGCTCCCTTGATTGTCTTAGGCAGGAGAATAAATGGAAATGCCAGCACGAAGAGCATCTACGTAAGAGAAACGAGGAGATGGCAGTGGAGCGTGAAGCTGAGAGGGTGAAGAAATGAGAGAGGACACGCCGTGCTAGGACCGCGCCACCAAAAGCATGGGGGAAGGGGAAATACCTCGGTGTACTTAGTAGACGATGTGTGCAAATCGTCTACAAGTGCTACTCCATGCATTTCCTTCCGATCCCATAATCTATCGTTGCGTTAACTGTTTATATTGTTCTTTTTAATTAAGTTTTAATTTGAGTTCCCTTAGATGCTATATGTTTAATGTGGAGACCATTTGCTATATGTTTAATTAGATGCTATATGTACCATCTGTAATTTTGGGAAGGGGACACTTGCCAAAGGTTGGTATCGTGGCATGCTCATTACCGTGCCATAGTTGTCGGCCCTTTTTTGTGTAATAAATGAAAAAATTCTTCACTGGGTATCAAATACCCCTTTCATTGGACGAGACAGAAAACCCGCCCATTGGTTGGGCAGGATAGAAAATCCGTCCGACCAATGGGCGGGATTTACTTTGCCTGCGAAACTGCATGCCAAATCGCCCTATCCACCTTTTCATTGGGCGGGAAGTGTAAAACCCGCCTTTTGGTTGGGCGGATTTTCTATCCCGCCCAATCGTGTGGCGACAGACGTTTATTTTTTTGAAATATATTAAACAAAATATTATTTATTTAATTTAGAATAAAAATAAAAATTAAATTAAATTAAATTCCCCCATAAAACGGCTAAGTTGCATATATTTTAGCCTTAACAAATGCTTATGCATATATTAGTACATAATTAATTTATAATAAGCAAGGCGTCTGCATGTTTGCACAATTATATTTATATCAAAATTTAAGAGAGATTTTCCATTTAAGATGGATTTGTATCAAAATTTAAGAACCCTTTGCATATATAAGAATTTGTAGTCGTATTGTCCATGGTAAGCTCTAATAGAGTCTACCTCCAATCTCATTATAGATATGCAACTGTGTCGTATTGGCAATGATAAGCTCTAGTAGAGTCTATTTGCAATCTTGTTACTAATATGTAGTCATGTTGTATTGGGCATGGTAAGCTCTTATATAATCCATCTCCAATCTTATTAAATCTACATCGTTGCAATGTGGTCTCACTATAATCAATGACGTAGTGTTTTCTTTTTTCTACGATTAACGTTGGAATTTCTAGTATTTTAGAATGAACGTGGTGACTCTGTTGGACCCTATTTTAATAATATAATAGATAGATAGATAGATAGATTCAACCATTTGAGCACGTATAAAGAGAAGTTTACATTATAAGAAAGGGATCAACTCCTAGCAGCCGCCAACCACGTAGGTGATTTCCTGCAACTCCCAACCTTCTTCTTCTTCCCTTGACACTCCACGTTTGCTGCTCTCTTATTCTTCCTCCACTCTAGCGTCTACCTCATGCACGCGTGCCGCCACAGCTCTTCTTCTTCCTCCTCTTCGACGAGCTCCTACCGCCTTGCCCTCCTTCCTCGTCCCTAATGGCTCTCACGGCCAGATTTGTCTCCTAATGACATTGCCTTCTCGCTGTCGTTCCTCCATCCGATGATGTCCTCCACCGTCCTCCAACAAACATGTAGTTGAGGCTACATCGTCATGCCTCCTCCACGGTTCACTATCGTGTCTCTATCGACCTAACCCCCTCTAAGTCAGGAGGAAGGGGCACAGTGAACCCTAGGGGGCTAAGTGGCTAACCTGATGGCAGTCGTGATGGGAGAGGACGATGATGGTGATGGTGGCGCCCTCTCTTGGTCTTCACCGAGCAAGACGAAAAAATGCCTTGGTTGGCCCTCCCCGGTATGCGATTGGTAGAGAGCAAAACCCTATAAGAAATGATCTGTTTAAGCATGCACAAAGATATGCTTACATTACAAGAAAATGATTTCTATACAGGTGCTTAATGATATGGCTATGAGCCTTTTTACAGTTCTTTCAGAGGTATGAAGAGGTACAAGGGAGCAAGAGGTACCAAGCAAATCCAATCATTAATATGCCAGGGGTAGGATTGCAGTAAATTCTCTCTCCTTATCCTCTCTCTCTCCTTTCCCTCACTGATGGTGCATGGACGAATAGTGGTGGCTGAAGGTGGCATGCACGGCAGCAATGTGTGGACGACAGGTGGCCGGGGGTGGCACTCGAACAACTACGGTGCACGAGACGATGACACATGAACAACCGATGGCCAGAGGTGGCATGCATGATGGTTGGCGGATGGAACTCACTGGACTATGGTGCACGAGATAGTTGGTCAGAGTTGGCGCGCATGATGATTGGCGAACGAAGCTCGCCAGGTAGTGCACGAATGACTAGCGGAGGGAGCTTGCTAGGCAGTGCACGAATGACTGGCGGAGGGAGCTTGCTTGGTTGCGGCGTGCAACAAGTAGATGGCTTGAAGGCGATGCATAGTCAGGCAGGCGAGCAAGTTGGAGGCGGCACACAGTCAGGCGGGCGAGCAAATGGTGGTTGTCGGTGGCTGTTAGTCAGAGAGAGGGAGAGAGCGAGAGATCGAAGATAGAGAAATAAAATGGAGGAAGAAAAATACTAAAATGCCCTTATATATTAGTACCTCCGCCTTGCCCTCCTTCCTCGTCCCCAATAGATCTGACCACCGGATTCACCTCCTAATTACCATGTCTTCTCATTGTCGTTCCTCCATCTGACGATGCTCTTCGCCATCCTCCAATAAACTCACAGCCGAGACTACGTCTTCATGCCTCCTACACGGTCCATCGTTGTGTCTCTGCCAACCCGACCTCCCTCTAGGCCAAGGGAAGGGAGCATGACGAAACCTAGGGGACTAACCAGATGGTAGTGGTGCTAGGAAAGGATGACACACGAGAGGATGATGATTGCGATGGTGGCGCTCCATCTTGGTCTCCCTGAGCACAACGAAAAAGTAGCCTGGATTGACCCTCCTAGGTAGGCGATTGGTGCAGAGCAAAACCGTATAAGAAATGATCCATTTAAGCATGCACAAAGAGATGCTTACATTATAAGAAATGATTTCTATATGGTTGCTTAATGATATGGCTATGAGCCTTTTTATCCTTTGAGAGGTATCAAGAGGTACAAGAGAGCAAGAGGTACTAAGCAAATCCAACCATTGATATGTTAGGGGTAGGATTTGAATAAATTCTCTCTTCTCCTCCTCTCTCCTTTCCCTCAATGGCCAAGTGTGAATGAATGGTGGTGGCTAGAGGTAGCGTGCACAATGGCGGGGCCAGGGGTGGCCCTCGGATGGCTGGTGGACAGAGCTCATTGGAGTATGGTGCATGAGACAGCGACACGTTGAATGACCAATGGCTGGAGGTGGCGGGCATGACGGTTGGCGAACGAAGCTCACTAGGTAGTGCACGAATGATTGGCGGAGGGAGCTTGCTTGGCTGCGGCGCGCAACGAGCAAGTGGCCTAAAAGGTGACACATGGTCGGGGGAGCAAGTCGAAGGCCACGTGCGGTCGGGCGGTTGAGCAATTAGGGGTTGGTAGCGGCCAGCTAGTGGTTGTTGGTTAGGGAGAGAGAGCGAGGATAGAAAAAAATAGATGAAGAAAAGTACTAAAATGCCCCTAGATATTAGTACCTCCATGTACGGAGAAGGAGGTTCTAAGTAGGGATTGCAAAACCGTTCAGCTAGCCACAGTTTTCGAGCGGCTACTATTTAACCTAAACCGGTCACTTCGGGTAGCCGCTCGGTTTCTTCCGTTAGCTGGTAAACCGTTGGGCAATGGTTTTTAGGGGTAAAATGTTTTGATAAACCCAGGTTCCAAGAGGTACCAACTATTGGCGGCCGTTACATCTTATGGAATGGATGACCTAGATTTAATGTAGCAAGGTAGGGTTTACATAACTATTCCATTAACCATCGGTTTTTGTGGATTTCACGGTTAACTAGGTGGTTTTTCTCACGTAACCATCAATTTTGTCAGTGAACCACACGATTTCTAGCAAAAACCACGTAAATCACCGGACAACAGTTTTTAGACTGCTTTGGTTTATTAAACCCTGATACCATAAGGTATAAGAACGTTAAAACTGCTCTATAGATATGAACATGTTGCATTTGTTAACCTTGAATCTTGAGCGCATCAAACGTAGCACCGATCTCTCCCTAGTCTCTAGCCAGAAACGACACTTTTCCCATCTATTTTTCCCCATGATTATACATAAAAACCACCGTCACTGGTCGTAGAACCTCATAGGTCGTGAGGGTCGGCTGCCATCTTTTCCCTTGTCTTTAGATTATCTTTTTATTATTATCTATTTATCTGCTAATCAAAAAATCAAAAACTTTAACTTTTGCAATCTGTTTTTTTCATCTCAAAACTCTGAAAAATAAATCCGGCACCGTGGTGTATTCCCATCGTTTCAGCATCCAGCCTGCTGCTTTTCTTCCGGGGGAGTGCGCGTACTTGCAGATTGCAGTTGAGAGAACCATCGGCGCAGGAAGTCCGGGAAGCCGGCTGCCGCTGCTCTCATTTACGCGCTCACATTCTCGCCTTCGCGTGGCGTCGGAGCAGCCGTCCGTGTGGCTAAAAGTTGCCGGAATCACGGGGCGTCTCACATGCGCGCACCACCACGGCGGAGGAGCGCCAACCGATTGGTTGGCCGGGCGGCCGGCAGGCATGACGTTGCTGCCGCCGTCGTTCGTCAGGTTGCAGCTGTGCGTGCGGACCAGCGACCCTTTTCATCTGTGCCACTGAGATATTTGCTCCGGAGACTTCTTTGGGACAGAGAGGTCGGAATTCTCTGCACCGAAGAAAATTTACGGTACAAAAAATAATATAAACTATTTATTTCTTTTGATCTAATGGGTCAGATTGATTTTGTTTTTTAAATACTATCACGATAGTATTTATACTACAATGATATTATATGTTTACATGGAAGGCTCATTGGATTAAGTAAAATGAATGACTAAGATAGTTTAAGTGCATCTCCTAAATTGGTATGGCTAGTGAGATGGAAAGGGCATTGATTTTCTTGATCAACTAATATATATGCAAATTGCTGGGAAAGGTTGTTGATCTCAGGCAACTTTTTTCCTGACGAGTTCTTTGTTTTGTTTATCAGAGCAAGAGCAAGTGTAAAGGGGTGTTTGGCAGGGTTATAACTCTAATTTTCAATTCTCATTCATAACTCCATCTGTGAAAGCAGATTCACAACTTTATGAGCACTTTTAAAACTCGCTTCCACAAAATGAATCATGCTAGAGATCGCTTCCAATGGAGTTCGCTTCTTGAGTTGCATGTAGTTAGAATGTTTGGCACTGTTCCGCGGCGGAGTTGAGAGTTGGAGCTCTGACAACACCCTCTAAAGCTCAGAAATAATGAGAAGTAATTAACGTACTTATTTTGTCTTCAATTGGGTGCCCATTCGCCACATCGATCCTACCTGCTCTCAACTATGAACAGTGGCCGTTGGGTTGGCACCCATTACCACGAGATGCATGGCGCACACGCACGCACAGCGGATTTTTTTACCGGTACCTAGCTCCATTGCTGTTGGCCTCACCTTTCAGCTTAGCTTTTCCCAAGTGCATCGCATTGACCTGTCGTCTTTGGGTGCACGCAACGCCTCCTCCGGTCCACGCCCGCGCCGCGGTTAGTTGGGCCACGAAACGCTCGCGCCCGGGCGCGCGCTGGCCGCTGCTGGCTCCATCGGCGGCGCAGCCAGGGAGGGCTCTCACGTGAACGACGTGACCCCAGCAACGCCCATCCACCGACCGATCGATCGCTCGCTCGCCGGACCACCACCCCGGCCGGCGCACTGCACGCGGCGGCGCGCGTTGTCGGGAAATAGAGACAAAAATAACAGAAGTAGATTAAGAACACGACACACCGATTTCCCCCTCAAAAGCTGCTGTTTCTGGCCGTTTCTGCCGCTTTTTCACGGGCTCGGCGTACAAACGGCGGGGCCAGGGTTCGCAAACCCGGTGGGAACCCGGAAAAACCGGCGGGTTCTCGGCGACCCGGTGCGGTCCGGCTTCGGGACCCGTCGGTTTTTGCCCGGGGAAATTCGGAGTTTCAAATTTGAATTTGTAAAAATGTGAAAATTCAGGAAAAAAATTGTAAAAAAAATTAGGAGTTTTTTAAAACAACTTGTACAAAGCAAAATTTCAAATCTACATCATTTTCATGATTAAATTTCAAATCAAAGATGTCGTAAAATTTTCGATGTGTTTAAAAAATATGGATAGTCCAAAATGTTACAAATGGGCCGGATCGAGGGTCTTTGCAGCATTTGCTGCGGCTGCAAAAGCAGCCCAATGCCCTTTTTGGTGAAATTACGAAATTGCCCCCGAGCGAGATATTTCCTCTCTCACCGATCCCCTTCCTGCCTCCACTTCTCTTCTGTCTTCTAGCCTCCAAGCCACGTTCCCCTAGCCGCCAGCGCGCCTCCCCGCCAAATCCCGGCCATCCGCCGGTCGACCCGCCGCCGAGGTGTGGAAACCCGGCAGATCCAATGGTACCCATGAGTGTAGCGAGAACCCGGCGGCAGGAAGAGAACCCGTCGGCAGAGGCTACTCACATGAAGGGGCGAAAACCCGGGTTGGCCGAGTACCCAACAGGAGGGAGGAGCAGCCATGTGGTGAAGCGGAATTCTTAAGAGGCAGTAGCTAGCCATGATCTGGGGGGAACCCGGCGGGTTTAGCGACAACCCGAGGTCGGCCAGAGAGCTGCAGCCACGGAGCAGGAGAGTAGCCGAGCGGTCGCATCCGGTTTCCGCCAAAGCCGTCGTTTTTGACAAAAATAGCATGCGCTAATCGGGTAAGCCGTTGGTTTTCTTAATTTGTAATGTGAATATGGCACTGTAATGTATGTAGTGTATATTGTTTATGTGCATTTGATGCATGCTGTCATCCACTCATGATAATGAATTGTTTAACGTATGATTGATGCGTATTTGGTTGTTGTAGGGGCTAGGGAGTGATGTCCGAACGGCCAAGGCGATGAGTGTGGAATCACGGGGTTGCGGTTGGCGAGGGTTTACATGCAAATCCGTCGTAGAAACGAAGAATGGCGGGGTGCCTCGCGGTTGAAGCATCATCTGGCGGGCGGGGAACGATGTTGCTAGCCGCAAGTCGGTTCCCGAATGTGAGAGAGTTTTTCAATGGAGCTCGACCGGATTAAAGAACTAAAAAAGAGAGGTGCAAGAGCAAATGAGACGAGAAGACGTGGCGAGAGGGCAAGGGGTGGCGTGATACATACACAAAGAAGTCTTGATGAAGAGGAGCAGTCCGTCGTGCAATGGCGGAATCCGCCATGGAGGCGGATTTCGAGAGCAGGTGGTGGTGACAGTATGAGCACGGGAGGTAGTGGGGGGCAAGAAATCCAGTGGCGATCCTCGAGAGCAAACCCAATCTCGAGGATGTTTAGGAGGTCGACTTCACATAGGGGGACCGATGCTTCCCCCGACTACCTCTTGTCACAGGCGTCTAGGCCGGTGCAAACGAGGATTGATAAGGGGCCATGGTCGAAAGCAGGTAAAGCGGCCAGGGAAATGTTGGGGAATGCGTGGGCCACATTTTACCATGTCTCTGGAATCCCTGGGATCAAGGCGGATAACCCGTGGTTCACAGCTGCAATCAAGGAGACTCAAAAGCTAGGTAAGCAAATTTTATTCACTGAATACTTACATGATTAAGTACTATGGATACTTATACATCGTTTTTTCAGGTGAGGGCATTACTCCTCCGACTGGTAGGGAAATTGATGGAAAGTATCTTGACCAAAATGAGATGGAGATAAAGAAGGATCTGCAGAAGTGGCGACGGGAGTGGGGGAACTATGGGGTCACCATAATGTGTGACTTATGGACGGGTCCTACGGGGATGTCAATAATCAATTTCTTGTTGTGGTGTCACGGACGGATTTTTTTCCACAAGTCTGTGGATGCCACAGGGAACACGCAGAGTGCTAACTACATTTTGAAGGTGATAGTTTTTTATCATATGTTTGTGAAATATTTGTCACACAGACTTTTTCATATGTGTTGCAAATGACATGAATTTCAGGAGATACAATCAGTTGTTAACTTCGTTGGGCCAGAAAACGTGGTGCAAATTGTCACCGACAATGGTTCGAACTACAAGAAAGCATGCCATTTGCTGATCAGGGAGCATGAACATATCGCATGGCAGCCTTGCGTAGCGCACACCATTAACCTTATGCTCAAGCAAATTGGATCATGGCCTGATCACATGGAGGTCATCAAAAGTGCAAGAAAGATCTCCAGATGGATGTATAACTCTAACAAATTGCATGCTATGATGAAAAATGCCATTGGTGGGGAGCTCGTTAAATGGAATGCTACACGGTTTGGAACAAACTATATATTCCTTGATAGCTTCCTGAGGCGAAAAGAGCAGTTCATGCAGTGGATGGCTTCTTCTGAGTTTTTGTGCAGTGCTTTCGTTAAGACAGAAGAAGGTGAGTACGCTCACCAATGTTTGTGTAGTCTTGACTGGTGGAACAACATGGCATATGTTTGTAAGGAGATCGAGCCACT
This sequence comes from Olyra latifolia, assembly GCA_036346145.1. Classification (NCBI taxonomy): domain Eukaryota; kingdom Viridiplantae; phylum Streptophyta; class Magnoliopsida; order Poales; family Poaceae; genus Olyra; species Olyra latifolia. The sequence goes on from CM070530.1 coordinate 16,612,738, forward strand.
TTACGCCTTCCTAAGGTTCGCTGATCAAGATAAGATGCCTACTTTAGGGTATGTCTTAATGCAATATCAGACTATGCGGCAGGAGTATGCCTCCATGTTTAGCCATGACACGGGACGGTATGACAAGGTGATGGAAGTAATAGACCCTAGGATAGCAGACATAGTCAAGGGCACGTATGTCTCTGCAGGTAACCGCGTCATCCTTTCAATATAATTGTGTCATTACCAGACTTTAATGTACACTAACGCCAATTTGGTTTTGTGTAGCTGCTGTTTTGAGTCCTCTAGTGTCGTACACGTTTGGCACGGCGCCTGACTTGGTGGGCGACCTCCGTGACGCACTAGACAAGATGTGTGACGTGGATACCGCGGCGACAGCGCTCATCGAAGCCGAGAGCTTCGCTCAGAAGGCTGGACCTTTCTCTTCCCAGTTAGCTGTCAAGATGGCAAGGGATGATAGAATTTCTGCGGGTATGTTCAATCTTTCCATATGTAATGTTGGGCTAGTCTGTGATATATAAACCATCTTCTGACATGCGTCCTACGACTTGCAGCTCATTGGTGGGGCATGTTCGGCACTGACACACCCACACTCACAAGAATTGCTAGGCGCATACTCTCTCAAGTGGTGTCATCCAGTGGGTGCGAACGAAACTGGAGCACATTTGCCTATATACATACAAAAGTCAGAAACAGCCTGTCATACAAGAAGCTCCACAAGCTTGTATACGTGAACTACAATTTGAAGCTTAGAATGACACAGCAACAACCGGGATGGGCACAACCCGACCAAGATCCAATTGACAGGTTTGTCCATCTAAGTCTGGCTGATCATGACAACCCTATAAGAAAATGGATGGAGCTTGCCAGGTCTAATGCACCACCAAAACTTGATGAGGATGACAGTGACACCGACTCTCCAATCCCATCACAACTAGTCACGCACACTGTGGACACATCGCAGTTCAAAGGAAAGGGCAAGTCTGCTGACGTTGCGGATTGGGCTGACAGAAATGTGGGGGACACGCACATAGGAAAGAGAAAGCAACGGACGCAACCAGTGAGTCGTGCTCCCAAAAGGTCAAAGGGCAAGAGGAAGAAAGGGGAAGATCCCATGGATAGTGACGAGAGCACAGAAGATGATGATAGGAGTCCACCATACGTGGAGTCAAATGACAGCTCTTCTGCATAGAGTAGCGATGACGATGATGGCGCAGGCGCGGGAGGAGGAGGACAGGCTGGCGTAGAATCTTCGATGCCTCCATCTCCTATACGCTTCTGAGGGAAAGCACGTTTCGACACGCCACACAGATACCGACCATGGGATGCCTACATCACAATGGGTCACGAGGGACGAGTTCAGTGCACAGAGAAGGCATTCCATTTCAGTTGATCCTCGTCACGACAGCTCAAGTACGTCCACACAGGAGTCCTACCCCTCCTCCTATTATGGAATACCAGTAGCTCCACCACAGTTCCGTGCACAATGGATTTATCAGTGGCAACAACCGGAGTTATTTGCCATGTTTTGGAATGAGTGGAGTGCATCGAGCATCTTCACTGGCCTGTCGTGGGAAGATTTTAAGGCCAAGGTGGCAGAACAACGGGGATTCATTTTGATATCAACTGAAGAATACAACAGGTGATGTATTAAAAGTTTGAAACTTCTTTTCTATGTAACACTTTGCACACTATACTAACCATCATCGCTTCACCAAACATAGGCAAACTACAATGGGATGGAATTAGTACGGCTACGAGGCTTTCCACCGAGTCATGCAAAATGCAAATGGTCATATTGCTCAAAAAGTATAAATATTTGGATGGAAATATGATGTGTTCATGTATAATATATGTGTTTGATGGAAACATTGTCTAATTTCTAAATATTTGTATTGCAATATATGTATGTATAAAACAGGGACCGGTTTTGAGACATATATTTCTATGTCTAATGTCTAAATATTTGTATTGCAATATATGTTATGTATAATATGTCATATGTACATATGTTCCAAACATTAATTTTTAGCATAGGTCATGCCAATTTTTTTTTTACATTTATACAAATTACCATGACATATATCCTAGGCATATATGATTTTTTCATATTTTTTCAAAAAATTTTCCTGCATCTTTTCAATTTTTCCAATTTCTAGTTTTTCTACTGGTTTCTCGCACAAACCCGTCGGGAACCCGGTCAAACCCGCCCTCAACCCGCCCGCCCGGCCCAGTTCATTCGGATTTAAATTTGTCCGGGTTTTGGCCGGTTTTGTCCGGGTTCCACCGGGTTTTACCGATTTCTCGCCCCGGTGAGAAGACGGGTTCAGGACCAAAACCGGGATTTTGATCCCTGGGCGGGGCGCGTGGCGCCGTCCGTCGGGTTGACCTGCGGCGAGCGGCTTGCCGTCGGTGGCACGGCACGGCACGGCAGGGCACGAGAGCGAGAGCCGTCCGTGCGCGCGCTAGCTGCGTTTACGTACGTGCGTCGTTAATGCAACCTGCAACCACCTGTCCGGCCGGCCGATCGAACGGTACGTGCCGAGCTGCACGCCGGAGGGCACGCCTCGTCGCATTTCTCGTGATTAACCACGTACGCCGCGTAGGAGGATATTTCCGGTCTCGTCGCTCTATAAAAGCCCTTGGCTCGCTAGCTCGGTCTCTTCGACATACACTATATATATCTCTTGTATATAGGTCTAGAGGTTGGGTGATCGATCAGGGTGTGGCCGGCGATGGAGATGATGGCGGCGAGGTGCGGCGGGAAGGGGGAGCACGGCCACTTCCAGATGCCGCTGCACTACCCGAGGTACACGAGGGAGGACTACGAGGCCATGCCGGAGTGGCAGCTCGACCGCCTCCTCTCCGAGTACGGGCTGCCCGTCGACGGCACCATCCACCAGAAGCGTAGCTTCGCCATGGGCGCCTTCCTCTGGGGCGGCGGCGGGGGCGGCGGCGGCAACGCCGGTCACTGAGCCGCGCCCCTGCCGAAGTGATAGATGTCTTCCCTCAGCTCCGGATCGAGCAGCTAGCGCTAGTACGTGCGTACGATGATCTTGAGAGAGATTAGTTCAATTCCTGCACTAATATATGTATGCATATATACTGATGCTCCTTGTAATAATGTGACTAGCTAGCTAGTGCGTAGTTTTTCGATGGGGTTTTATTCGCTATGACATATATGGCGTATATGTATCGTTTTTTGGATGAGTGTTTTGTAGTGGTGAGATACGATGAGGTCTTATGATAGTCGATAGAGATTAGTTCCGTTTGTATGTCCTGTGTATAATAATTAATGTATGTATCTTCGCTTTCATGCTCCCCTTGTGATAATTTGATGCTAGCTGATCGATGAGAAAAGCATGTGATGCTTGGCTCAACGATCCATCCCACACGCTGGCCTGGAGGTTTAATTTTGCGATATATCGAGCAAAGTACGTACTAGCATTTTTCAGAGTTACGCTGGCCTGGAGGTTTAATTTTGCGATATATCGAGCAAAGTACTAGCATTTTTCAGAGTTCTAGTATGAACTATGAACTAGTAGTACAAGATCAACATCTACTACGCATGTCTGAGAGCATCTTCAGCATTGCTTCTAAAATAGAATCTTTTCTATATTTAGAGTCTCTCATCCTCCGGCAAAGTTTTTATCCCAGCCTCTAAATTTAGAGTTTATCTCTCCCAGTCTCTAAATTTGGAGGCTCTCTATATCAGTTTCTATAATTTCTTTGGATAGAGGTTTTGCTGGAGAGGATAGAAATATAGAGAGTGAATAGTGATTCAGATAGGGTATATAGAGACCCGATTTTAAAGCATCTGCTAGTGATGCTCTGAGCTCTTAAAGAAAATCTTGGGTTGGCACTCGACTCCTATGGGACAGCATAGACCTAGCCCTCTTCCGTGCGGCAAAGACAATCAACATTGGCAATTGTCACAAAGTGAACTTCTAGCATGACCACTAGCTTGATGCCTCAACATCCCAATAATTGCCCCAAACCTCTTCGCCATCGCCAAGGGCAAACACCATTGTGGCCTAGCAACTCTCCAATAGTCGCTGGATCCAATTGGTTTGACACCTCAACAACCCCCTCCAACTTCGGGAATTCATTCATCTGTGGAGCCTTGTGCATCAAACCAATCTTAACGTCCCTACGGCCAAGGACAATATTACCTAGACACCCAACTCATTTGGTTCCTACTACTCTAAATAGGCCTACGCCCTTCAATTTCATGGCTCCACCCACTGCGTGCTGGCCCCCAACATTTGGTTTGCCAGAACGGAAAATAAATGCAAGTTTTTGCGTGGTGTGTAGGGCACAACAAAATCAACACGACCGACATCCTAGTCAAGAAAGGCTAATCGCACCAGGTGTCTTGTCTCCTGTGTGTGTCCTCACCAGTGATAATTGACCACCTTTGTGCCCACTACGTCTACTCCACCACCATCTGGAATGACGTCCTTCATCCTAGCTTCAACCTTGTAGCCTGCTACCCCCTTTCCCCCCAACATCGGCTTCGGAAAGTGGTGGCTCCTCACCACTGCCTTTTAGGAGGAATCCAAAAAAGAGTTCAATAGGCCTGTGATCTATACGATCTGGAACATCTGGAAGGAGAGGAATTAATGTGTCTTCCAACAACGTAGTCTCCCCTACCATGACCTTATTCTCAGGATCCATGAGGACGTCATGGTTTAGAGGCGAGTCACCAACCCAAATCCAGACGCGTAACTTGTATTAGCTAAACCCCCTCTTGTACAGTGTACAATTTATTTCTCCTTTAAAAAAAGGTAGTGCTCTTGCTCTTTTGTTAAAAAAAAACTCTAAAGGTAGCATTTTGATCTTTATAGTTGTCTAGCTAGCTCTTGCATCCTGTAGTATATGATGTTGATCTCAATTGTTCGTCTCTTACCGTCGGAATCTCTTAGTGAAATATTTCTAGCTTTGTCACCGTTGGAAGACGAAGAAGTAGCACAAGAGGGGCCTTTGTCAGAGCAAACCTTTGTCGCCAATGTTATTCATAATTGCAATTGACCTGCTGCAGCGTTTGCTTCTCAAAGCGACCTACGAGGGAGTCCTCTCCAGAATCCCTAGGACCCAACCACATCTTCAGGTTTTGATGTATGCGGATGATGTCACACTGTTCGTTAGCCCCCTGGAGTAGAATATGCGAGCTGTTGCAAACATACTTAGTATCTTCGGCGAAGCCTCGGGGTTGCAAATCAACTTGTAGAAGTCATAGGTATTTACTATTGTGTGCCAAGACATCGATGTGGCTGCATCCCTTCAGGCTTTCCCGGTGCAAATCAATACCTTCCCATGCACGTACCTTGGACTACCTCTTAGGCCTGGTCGTATTCACAAAATTGATTTCCAACCATTGCTCGATAAATGTGGTAAAATGCTGGCAGGATGGAAAGGCAAGCTTCTATCTAGGACGGGAGGCTAGTCCTGGTTAATTCATGCTCACATCCCTGGCCGTTTTCCATCTCACAGTTTTACCCTTGTGCACTTGGGTGTCTAAAAAGATCGATGGCCTATGTCTGAGTTTCTTCTAGAAAGGAAAGGAGGTCAATTGCCTGGAATGACATTACTTGGTGAGTTGGGCGAAGGTGTGCCAATTGCGTAAGTACAAGGGTCTTGGAGTCGAGGACATCAAAGCCCTAGGAAGATCTCTAAGATTAAGGTGGTTGTGGTTCCATTGGAAGGACCAACAACGTCTTTGGCATGGCATGCAACTCCTGTGTGATCTTGTGGACCATGACCTCTTCGAAGTTGCAACCGAGATGGAACTAGGTAATGGACATTGGGCCTCCTTCTGGAACTCTAGGTGGCTCAATGGATCGTCTCCGAAGCTAGTTGCTCCTAATTGTTTCAAGCTGGCACGATTGAAGCACCGGTCAGTGGCCAATGAGCTCGCTGATCACTCTTGGGTGACCTCCCTCTAGGGAATTAATCAGCATAGTGCAGCAGCTAGATGAATTCATAAAGCTCTAGAGTCTTATACAAATGGTGCAAATTAGCCCAAATGCTCGAGACGACTTGATCTGGAGGTGGATAGAGGACAACACATACACAACCAAGTCTACATACCGAATGCAATTCATGACTGGATAGAAACCACAAACTCATTTGGGCGGCGCAAACTGAACACTGACGTAAGCTATTTGCATGGCTATTTTTACAGAATAGAGTCTACACGGCAGACAGGTTATTGTAGAGGCGTGTGGTGCATTCGGCGACTTGTACCCTATGTGGCACCGATGATGAAAGTGTCCAACACCTCTTCCGTCAGTGTTTATACTCCCAGCAAATTTAGAGGCTGGTCCTTCACAATGTTCAAATCCAGATGACAAGCCTAACCATGGGCGAGTCCAATGAGTTTTGGAGGGCGCTTCATCGATGATCTCAACAAATCCCGATGAAACAGTTTGATGGCCTTCTGCTACTCATATGTTGGCACCTATGGAAAGAGAGAAATTCTAGGATTTTCAACTCTACATAGAAGCCACCATAGCTGGTTGCAGACGGGATTTTGCAAAACTACCGTGGGAGAAATCCGATGACTATGCAGGCGGGAGAGTAGTCCTTGCTTACCCCTATCTTGTTTACGGTGGTTTACTCATGGTTTCATTTCTCCCAGCGTGTAATTAACTAGCTTATAGCTCTGTATAGTACATTTCTGTCATAATGAATTTGCAGAGCACCTACCTATAAGTTTTCAAGAAAAAAAGGCACCAGGTAGACTAGCTAGCTCGACGTTGAAAAGTAGGCGAGTTGTCCGGAAACCATCTCGTGGAACAGATGAACGTTTAACGATTCCTCTATTTTTGTTGACCAATCAAACCGTGTAATTTTCAATTAATAGTTTCATATATATTTGGACTGATCATACTGAAATGATGTTGTCGGATTTACCATGAGATATACTCATATAACATGCGAGCTCTAATACAGTTTATCTCCAATCTTGTTAATTATATACCATTATAATATGGATCAACTATAATCGAATGGTGTACATTTTTCATACATAAATTAGATTTTTTTATCTTATTTTATATTTAATTCTGGATTCCATTTTTTGGTTAGGATTTGTGCACATATGGAACTACTAATTTTATTTAAACTTCATTCCAAATATTAATTTTTTTTACTTTAAGTTAGTACGAATATCAAATTATTGATTTTTTCTATTTTTTTAATTTCATATGTTTTCCATTGTAGTTTATATAGACTATTTTCTTTTAATCTAAAAAATTACTACCTGGCTATGTCCATACTGTAATTGGCATAAATTCTTTCTTTTAATTGAAGACGTTATAACTTGGGTTCACACGAACGTAGGGCTAGATCTTTTCTTTTTTCTCTGATTAAAATGGGAATTTCTATTTTTTTAGGACAAGCTTGATGGCTCCTTTTACACAAATTTTTTTTGAATAGCTTCCATGAAACTCCGTGACTCAAGCTCCTCATGTGTTTGACCTTTCCACAAAGACCCTTGGGCTTGTCACCGAGGTTGCAACTCTAGACGAAGGTCAAGCCAGCTTCGTATCCGCCTTCTAGGAGTGGGCCATCATTGTCGAGAACCTTGCTTCCTTTGAGGCCTTAGCCAAGGAAATATCTCTATATGCGAAGGGTAAAGGGAAGGACAATTAGCAATTTTATGCGGCGCTCGTCGGTGCTCACGGTGGAGTACAAGGCAGTGTGGTGTATGACATCATGGACATGTTAACCTGGCCATCCAGGTCGAGGAGGCGACAACAGACAGGGGCATTGAGGCGGCACACAAGCGAGCAACAAGTAGAAAGGAAGAAGATGGGGAAGAAAATGGTGGAGATCCTATATATACCATTAGAAGATTGAGAATGAATTCTAAAAAAAAAAGACTAGGAATGACATACCATTAGTAAGTACTTTTATTGAATAATATAATAGATAGATACCGTATATTTGCAATCTTTCACAAATGCATCGATATAAAATTAGTGATCAAACTTCAACATCAGATACCATAAAAAGCTAATACTGAGTATTTCAAAATGGAGAGTTATTCTGGTCACCTGATTGGCAACATTATTTAAAGAAACCATAGTTATGTAATAGATATAGTTTCCAAATGTGTATGTGAAAACTATTGGTTTTATATTTTACTTAGGTTTTCATTGGGACTATAACATGTGTTGTTGCATGATTTTGAGTATGTCAACCAAAGTATCAACCAAGGAATAGAAGTTGGATGATAGAATGGAGTTGCAAAAACTAAAAAAAAATATGGTTAGGACCTTAGTCTGTTTTAGAATGTGTTTTACTTTATATCCGAGCACCCCCAACTTTCTAGACCATGATAATTTAAAAACCATAGTTTTTTCTCGAAGACATAAAACTACTTCTTTGCCAAATATGCCCTCTGCGCTGCATTGCAATGTTGGTACCCCAAAATCGCAGGAATCTAAATAATCAATATTCCCTTTGTTTATTTTTATAGAATGTAAGTTTTAGAAGGTATATTTTGACCATTAAATTTCTTTTATTATATATTATTAATTTATACAGAATAATATTGCATCAAAAGCATTTTGAAATATAAATGTATTGATACGTCTCTTATACACTAAAGATGCGCACAATTTGACTAATTATTGATCAAAGTTAATTTATGATGCTTGACCTTTTGAAATTAAAATACGTCTTATAGAAAAATAGAGGAGTAGCTGTTCAAATCAAAAAATGTTTTATAGAAAAATAAAGGAGTAGCTGTTCAAATCAAAATACGTCTTATAAAAAAATAAAGGAGTAGTTGTTCAAATAAAAATACGTCATAAACAAATAAAGGAGAAATTGATAATATACACATCGATTATGATCAAGAATAGTCTGGGTCAAAGTTGTCGCCCTAATTTAATTTATCTTCCAAGGTCCAAACCGACTCATCGTCCAGCCCGCGCAACTATGCCCATCCTGTGAGGGCCTACGGACAATGACGCGTGTAGAGCTAGCCATTTGGGCTGAATTAACTGGGCCGAACCGGGTGGCCCGCTACTTCTCACCGGGCCGGCTCGATTCGGTTCAGTTATAAAACGAACCAGGCTCGCCTGGTTCGGTTCATTTCGCCCGGTTCATTGTAGCAAATAGATTATTTTTTTTACAATTTTTGTACATATTTCATGATAAAGTTCTTCGCATTTATTTAAAATCCATAATAATAAAACTATTCTTCTCATTTTAAATATATTATTATATTTCTTTCAAGGGTTTTTATCATTGCCATATTAATTTTAATTGCAATTTTGAATTTCTCATTTTTTAAAAAATATTTTAAAGTCTTTTTCAAAAACCGGGCCAACCCGCACTAACTGGGCCAAATCTAAACCAGGCCAGTCCGGTTCGTTCGGTTCTGTATCCGAACCGAACTTGGGCTCTGACCCTAGCCCGTTAGCCCGGTTCGCATAGTAATCGGCCGTAAAATGAACTATGCCAAAACAAACTGGGCCGAACCGGGCCTGAACCTTGCCAAACTGGGCCGATCCGTTGACAAGCTCTAGATGCGTGTAGAAACAAGATAATATGACCCGCTATTCCTCTTCTCGTTCGTGTGATGGTGTTAGCCACTAGAGAGTGAGAGACACGCATCGGGGCACCACCTCATTTGGTGCCACGCCACCCTCACAGTTGCAGAATTTCCATCCTAAAAAGTCTTTTTTAGGGCTTGTTTGGATGCCTAAATCCCGGCAAGGGTCTCGACAAAATTTCAGGGAAAATCATCCCATGGCTACTTTCCTCGGGTTGGTTTACATGTGCGTTTGGCTCAAGGTGAGATAGGGATATATGACCCCGGGAAAAAAAATCGTCTATGCAACAGAGAAAATATTTCACCGTTTTGTGCTCACCATCCGACGCAATCGATGCACAGCGTCGGCCTCTTAAGAAGGGTTAGGAGATCGCCATGAGGAGGAAATAGGAACTGGTGAGCCGGCGGCATACCGGGTGGCCGGATCTGGGCACGGGGGAGGTGCTCTCCGAGCCCGCCAATCTCCTTGTTGAGCCATGCCGTCTACACCGCATCCATCAATTGCACTTGCGTCACCTCGCGGAGTCGCGGTAGCTGCCGCGAATATCTCGCACTGCCAAGATATTCACGCGCTGGATTACTTCCCTGGGTTTCTTTCCACTGCGAATCCAAACGGGCCCATGGGGATATCCAAAGCCTAAACCAAATGACCATTGTCTCTCTCTCGCAGTTCACACACCCCCTCTTCTCTCTATCCAAAGCCAAAACCTAAGCAAGTACGATAAAGAAAGGTTCAGGGTCGCATGGCGCAGCTCCTGCACCTGCCGGACCTCGCGGTGGCGCGGCCGCCGGCGGGAGGCGGCGCACGGAGGAGGAGGAGGGCCGTGGCGGCGGCGGCCGGCGGCCGCGTGAAGCAAGAGGTGGCGGGGAAGGGGAGGGGGGAGGATGGGGGCCGGGTCCTCAGGGTTGCGGACCCCGTGCGGGAGGGGAGGATGCTGCCGCCGCCGCTCTTCTCCGTCCCGGCGATGCCCGCGTCGGAGTCGCCAGCGGCGACCAGGCGGCGGGAGGAGGACGAGGAGGAGAGGCGGAGGTACTACCTCAACATGGGCTACGCTATCCGGACGCTCAGGGAGGAGCTCCCCGACCTGTTCCACAAGGAGCCCAGCTTCGATATCTACAGGTGCGTCCGGCTGTTTGATTCCTTCCTGCCTGATTGGAGGGAAAACTCCATCCCTTTGAATCAATTGGGGAGCGTTTAGGTGGAATTAGGGTGAATTAGTGGTGAAATTTTGATCTTTTTCAGTGCTGAACGCTTGAATTGATTAGTGCAGCGATCGATTGCTTGTAGCTGGTTTGTAGGGGAAAGATATGTGGCATTACTCACGTTAGCTTTTAACTAGAGCGTGCGTACTTCTTGTTCAAGTAGCTTGTGTTTTACCCAGTTCTGTCTTGGTTAAGTAGACTAAAGAATTCTATGGGGTTAAGTAGATCAAGATTGCGATGGGATAAGTTGCAGATGTAAATGCTATGGAGAATCACATTGGGCCGATGCACTGATGGAGTAATTGCGCACTTGCTCTGTTGAGTGTCAACTGATAGAAAATCCTAGTCTGTCTCACAATAATCTCTCTTTTCTAGGTCGAAATGGTAGAGTAGTTTTGCCTTGTATTTAGTAGTGCCATCCATGCAATGTGCAGTCTTGAAGTGGTTATTGTTATTATATTTTCTGATGGCTAGTCTTGGCAGTTGGGGTGGGTGAATTGGTCAAAGTAGCTAGTTATTGACTTGTTGTACCACATGCTAATGTGCTATTTCTGAAACAAAACTCAAATATTTATTCCCATGTGATAGTAATCAGGGTATGGGTTTTCTTGTGGATATGTATAGGACCTCTTGTTTGCAGAGTCATTCTAGTTAATGATTGTATAATGTATACAGTCTTACCTTTCTCATTAGCTTGTTACTGACATATTATTTTAATATTTATTAGTTATTTCAATGTAACATCCTGCCCAAATCTGCTGAGAGCCTAGCCCATCTTAGGGGCTCGCCCACGCATGCATAGCACCTTACCTGGGCTTTCGGCCTCGCTTTGCCTAAAAGGGTTGACCCGGGGTGCTATATTTTGGTCCATTTGGCATTACATACTGTTGCCACACTCTCTAGACTAGCAAGGTGGTATTATTCCCACCACAGCCAATCCACACGGGCCTCAACAGCGGGCTGTGGTATTACACTCACCCCCTTAATGGGCTAATGCCCTCGTGAGCACACCACATACGTGTCAAATGTGCATAATGTCCCCTCAGTATATGGTCATGCATCGAGTGCCGACCCATATCCATGTCGTGTGACCACTCCGGCAGTGGTGGAGCCAGAAAATTTCAAAGAGGGGAGCTAAAGCGTTCGGAGCAGTTGAGATAAATGTTTAGTTGTGCTTTGAGATATTCTTGAAACAGCTTCGAGAAGTTGACCTGCTTTGTTTCAACTTGTTTTTTAGAGCTTTGAAAATGGCTTCAAGAGAATATAAACAGGCTCAAGAAGTTTGGCTTTTTGAAACAGCCATAAGCTTATGCATAAGTTGTCTTGAACACGGAATAAGGAACCTTTAAGGGTCAAAAACTAACCACATCAAATTCCTAAATTATATTATTATACTATAGTTATACCCTATCACAAAACATGATTATGTGTGAATATAAACATTCATATGATAGTTGTTTTGATTTAAATTTAATAGAAAAATAAGATTGAACCTTCGATCTATAAGTAAGTAAAATTCATGTGATGAATAAAAACTTATCATCAATTACCTTTTGTAATAACAGTTAAACGAGTCTTGGGCTTTGTCTAGTTCACTAGCTGTGTTAGGGTCTGGACTGAAGCTAATTAGCTAGCTACCTATATATGTGTGGTTGGTTGGGGTGACCAGGCCTAAAGCCTTGTTATGCCTCGGTAGTGGCTCCGCCACTGCACTTTGGTCCCACACACGCCATGTGCCATGTGCCATATGCATGCGCTACTAATCCCACACACGCCTACATAACGAGAGTTGATGCTCTGATACCATCTATAACACCCTGTTCCAAATTCACTTAGAACCTAACCCACCTAAGGGACTGGCCCATGCATGGGTAGCACCTCCCTTGGGCTTTTGGCCTTGCTTCGCTCGAAAGGGTTAACCCATAGTGCTATATTTGGTCCATCTAGCATTATATGCTAATACAACTTTCTAGACTAGCAAGCTGGTACTATTCCACCACAACCAATCCACATGGGCCACATGGGCCTCACACAATGGGCTAGGGTATTACACTCAAGCAATATGACCTTTACTTCGCCTTATCACATCCACTTGGTGTGTTGTTTAATCTAGGAATAAGTCCATTTTATATGCCTAAACTATTGAGAAAGTCCACTTAACCCCTAAACTATGAAATGGTCCATTTTACATACCTCAACTATGAAAACCAGAGCAAATAACCTCCTAGGGTGGTTTTGCCATTTATAATTTGAATAAGTCTATTTTACACACTCAAATTATTGAAAAAATACAATGAACCATAAAACTGCAAAAGAATATTAAAAAATATTCAATTCCTTTAAAATTTTGAATGAAAATATAAGGTATGTTCTCTTCAGCTCATCTTCTTAGCTTATCTAGTTAGCTCCGAATTGAAAAGTCAAACGCTTTGTCTTTTACAATACTTTTTTTTCTATCTCGGAACCACGTCTCAGAGCTCTAAGAAATGAGCCGAACGAAGCTTACCGGACTTTCCAAGCTACCTCGGGAAGCTCTTGAAGTTCAGCTTATAAGTAAATAATAAGCTAAGCTAAAGAGAACAGCCTTGTATTCGTTTAAAAATGTTACTATTGATAGAACTACAATGAACTTTCTCACGAAAATATAGGTCTCGTTTGGCACAGCTCCAGCTCCACCTTAGATATGGAGTTTGTAGGTTAAAATAAAGTGATTTAAGTTTATATTTTTAGTTTAAAATGTAAATAAGATGACTCATCTAAACATTCCCAATGTATCTACAACTACAGCTCTATGAATTTCTGGAGTTAGAAATAGGGTGCTCCACCAACTCCATTAATTTTGGTGGAGTTGGAGCTGTGCCAAACAGGGCCGTAGCCATTTTAAAAATATCCAATTTCTTTAATAAAATTAACAAAATATATTTACTTTTGAAATATTCAAGTTCTTACAAAAACACATGAAATTTCAAAATTTTATATGAAAATTTTACTATACAATAAATTCCTATCCTATAGAATTGTGAAATAGATATATTTTTGTGTAACATTTTAAAGAAATTTATTTGTTTTATGGTTTGTTTTGTAGTTTAGGAAGTTCATTGGGCTTTTCTTTTGGACTTTTTCAATAATTTGAGGGTGTAAAATGGACTTATTTAAATTAGAAATAGCAAAACCACCTTTAAAACCACTATAGGGGGTTATTTGCTTCGGTTTTCATAGTTAAGGTATGTGAAATGGACTATTTTATAGTTTGGGGGTTAAGTGGACTTTCTCGATAGTTCAGGTATGTAAAATGAACTTATTCCTTTAATCTACAATGCAAATGAACCAAACATTTAGAGACATCCCTGTTCATTTTACACTATTCTTTGCTGTAGTACTGTCTTGACAAACTTCAACAAACTGACCCAACGTCAGTATTTGCATTCGTTTTGCTTGGGTTAACACTATCAGTATCTCAGTTGTCATATTGTTGCTTGTTTTATCTTTTGACTATCCTACAGATGTCGCGCTCATGAAGTCTGCCCCTGCTATAGTTCGTAGTTTTCAACCACTTGAATTACATCTAGTGTATACAATACCATATTACCATTCTTGTGGCCTGAACCTTCTTTGAATATTTATTAGACTATATAATAACTACATTTGGCCAGAACTTGAATTATGATAAACAGAAAAAAATGCCATATGTTATATTTGAATTACTACGTGAGTATCAGACGTTTATGTTTTATTCCCTCAATTTGGCATGTCTTGCTTTGCAAAGGTACTCTGTTGAGTTCAGTAACCTGACTCTACAACATTAGATATTTACTTCTCTCCCACTGCAGTACGTGAAGGTTGCAGCTTCTTGTATGGGTAATGTTGAGCATAACTGTTGACCTTTTCTAGTTTTCCTAACTCAATTTGTTACTGTTTTCCAGAGATGATATTGTCTTCAAAGATCCTTTTAATAAATTTGAAGGCGTCGACAATTATAAAAGGATATTCTGGGCATTGCGTTTTACTGGCCGAATCTTCTTCAAAGCATTGTGGGTTGATATAGTTAGTATCTGGCAGCCTGCTGAAAATCTTATTATGATTCGCTGGATTGCCCATGGTATTCCCCGAGTCCCATGGGATGGCCATGGCCGCTTTGACGGAGCATCTGAGTACAAACTTGACAAGAATGGGAAGATCTATGAGCATATGGTGCATAACGTTGCTATGAATCTACCAAAAAAATTCAAGGTTCTGCCGGTCCAAGAGCTAATCAGATCACTTGGCTGTCCATCCACTCCAAAACCAACTTATTTTGAGGCTTCATCCCAATCTTTGAGCACCGCACCATTTTATTTGAGACTGGCTTGGACAAGATGCTACGTTTCCTTGTGCCGTATGCTCTCTCTAGCAAATCTGGGAGAAGGATAGCATGGGTTTAGCATGATGCTTCCAAGTTTTAGTTTTTCTTTGTATGGTAGTGTACCAAGTCACTAGTGAGTAGCACTGAATCATAACCGCTGTATATATGTACAGTGATAATTTATACAGAATAAAGGGTTCCTCTCGGTGGAGGTGTGTAAGCTCTGGTGCTGTAGTTCACTTGCTCTGGGCTGTTGAAGTTATTAACAAGCAAGCCTAATTGTCATGTTTCTATTACCATCGTTGGGAGCAGTGTTTTTTTCCTTTTTTTTTCTTTTGTGGACAAGATGGTTGGGGAATAATTTGTGTCAACTGTGTCTTATCTTGCGACATTATGAAACTCAAATATAAAATGTTTTAAGTGAGGAGCTATAAGAGCATCTTCAGTAGATGCTCTAAAATCGGGCTTCTATACACACTCTAAATTAGTATTCGCAATCTATATTTTTATCTTTTTTGGTAGAACTTTTATCCAGAGAAACTATATAGATTGATACAGAGAGCCTCTAAGATAGAAATTTTGTTGAAGGATGAGAAACTCTAAATATAGAGAAGATTTTATTTTAGAGGCTACAGAGATGCTCGGAACAAATGTTACAATGCTCCTTCCGATGTGATCCTCTCACAATATATTCTGCCAGGTGGTGTGCATCACAGCAAGGGCTGGAGCGCCAGGTAGGAAATCGTAGCTGCAACGCGCCAACGCCCAAGTATAAGATTTTCTACGCTATGTTTGGTGCTGGTGCCTATCAGAAAGGAATAGGCAAGGGTGATCATAAATGAATGCATAGTGCAAATGAATGCATAGTGCGGAACAGGAAAGAGAAGCAGCAAAAGACCGGCAGAATTAGAAGCTTGTTGACGGCTATGATGCCTGAACGTCCAAATCCATGTCTAAGGCTCTGTTCTTTCCAGTTTATTTGACTTATTTCTTATTTGTTTATTTGGCTTATCTCATAGCTTCGAGAATTTTTCGAGATGGTCTCGAGAGCCAGGTCCTCTTTGTGTTTAAGGTTTAGGAAGCTTTTACATACGTCTACGAGATAAAAAAAAAAGATTCAAAAATTAATTTAAAAAAGTCATTTGACTTGACTTTTTTTTAATTAATTTTTGAAAGCTCCCTAAACCCTAAACACAAAGAGCACCCGACTCTCAGGCCACCTCGGGAAATACCTAAAGTTACGAGATAAGTCAAATAAGCAAATAAGAAATAAGTCAAATAAACTAGGGATAATAGGCCCTAAGGCGGACTGGCTATGTTCCTTTCAGCTTATAAGTTATAATTAGAAGCAAAATATTATTATTTTTATACAAACCAAACGTTTTAGTACATTGTAGTGATTTTTTTTAGGATCTTAATATTTCTTCTCAATGTTATCAAAACATTTTTAATGATTTTTTGATCTCCTCGAACCTCCTTATCGAGGGCCTACAACTTTTCAGATTATAATCAAAAGAAGCAGATTTTGCCCATAGAAATAGAGCCAAGCCATAGCTCAGTAGTGCGCTCATGGCTATGCGGGCGTGCCTACCCACGGCACCGGTGTCATATTTCCTTAGGATTTATCCTAAGAACTAGGTACACCCTTGGATTTATTTCGGAGGCTCACATATGCGCGTTTAGTGATACTATGTGTGCCTACGTGTGCATCGGGTGCACACACGTGCGCATATGGTATGAGTTGTGTGTATCTGTGTTGTACTCCTTCAAAAAAATCCATATCTCAAGATTTTTTATGCTCTTAACCGATAGTGAAATTTCGTTGGACACTATAATTTGGCGGAAAGAGATTCTAGACAATTTCTTGTCTTTTTATACCTATAGTACTGTATGTCCATATAGCGCTGTAATTTGGCAGCCATTTGTCTTATCCCATTCTAAACAATGTAATAATATATCAGCGGGTAAAAATGTTCATTTAGCCCATCCCTTCCTCTCTCCCATCTCTCTCGCCTGGATTCCACCGTGAGCTCGGTTGTGCTCCGGCGAGCGGCGGAAGGTTCCCCCTTGCGTGAGAGTCACCGAGACTATGACATGACGAGCAACAGGTTATAAAACCGTGATGACGGTGCTTGCGGTCGGCGGCGCAGGTCTGTGACAGCGACGACGATGGAGTGGCATGGAAGGGGAGCTCCGGAGCCAGAGCAAAGCACAGGAAGCTGATGGAGCCTTCGGCTCGACCTAGAACAGTCCGTGGTGGGCTCTCCACGTCGGCTGGAGACGAAGAAGACTGGCTCAGCAGCAGTGCAATTTCGGCGAGGCATAGCGAAGTTGGTGCCGCCAATTGCGAGAGGGCTCCATGGTGGTGCTCCACTCTCTCGTAGGGGTGTCAGATCCGTGCTCTCCGGCACCTCCCCCACACTCTTCGGCGATGTTTCCCGCTCGCGGGTCACCGCTAGGAGCCTAGCACCGCCGTCGTTGTTTCGAGCCAGGGAGAGGACGAAGGACGAGGAGGGGACAGTGTTGGCGGGGTGGGGGAGGAGAAGGTCCGCCATACCGCGCCACCCTTCTTCTCCATGGTTGCCCGCCATCGGTTTGCTCAGACCAAGCCGAGCTGAGCAGGGATGGCAGATGCAGGGAGGAAGAAGGAACGGCAACAACCAGGTAATTGAAATGTCTCGTCATCTTGACGCTTAATCAACCAAAGTAATTGATCAAATAATGACATAGAGCAACAGAGATAAGAACATAAATCAAATCATAAACCAAGAATATAGGACTTTATTGATAAAATAATGATCACGATACACAATTGTCATTATGATACTAATCACCACGTAAAACCTACTATGGTATGTATTTTGGAATCTTACAACCCATTACAACCATCGGCATTCGACAATTTCCTACACCTCATTTTACATCTATCAATTTCATCACAAGTTACATGACTTCGCACGGAAATGTCTTATTAACGCCGGATGGGCTTGGGAGAGAGCAGATACGTATAGTCCTGGACGGTTCCCACCTCGGGATCATCTCGCATCTAGATCAGTATCCGCATCTAGCTTTGTTGCTTAAGGGTGTCGCAACTAGAACTTTCCTTCCTGCCATTCCTTTTTCTCTTACTTTCTGACCAAGCTAGAACTGCACCTCACCGACACCTGCAGGCAAAATATATGTATAGAGAGTTGAGCTCCGGTGCTTTGCAAATCACCAGAGACGCCGTGCTTTGCGTCTAGTTTATAAAATCCGAGACTCAAAATGGACGATCCAAACCGTCCATCTTGATCTTCTCGTTGAATACATGACCAAATTTCGTATTTTTTTTGAATTTTTTACTATTTGTTTTGTATTTTTGAAAACCAGCAAATTTGGACGCTCCATAACTAATTAAATCGGTGATTTTCAAAAATACAAAACAAATAGTAAAAAATTCAAAAAATACGAAATTTAGTCATGTAAAAGATTTCAACGAGAAGATCAATATGGATGTTTCGGATCGTCCATTTAAGTCTTGGATTTTATAAACTAGATGCAAAACATGGCGTCTCTGGTGCTTTGCAAAGCACCGGAGCTCAACTCTCTCTCTCTCTATATATATATATACACACACACACATACATACATACATACATACATATAT
This sequence comes from Olyra latifolia, assembly GCA_036346145.1. Lineage (NCBI taxonomy): Eukaryota > Viridiplantae > Streptophyta > Magnoliopsida > Poales > Poaceae > Olyra > Olyra latifolia. The sequence goes on from CM070530.1 coordinate 16,631,497, forward strand.
ACGTCATTAGTCAAGAATTTTGAATGGCAGTAACGACTAAATAAATCTTCCAAACCATAGAATCTAAAAATAGACAACTAAATTTTAAAGGAAGGATTGCTGTCAGAATAAGTAACTTTTCAGCTCATACGGACGCCAGGCCTTCTGGGGCTAGCCGGCCTCCCTCGCCGCTACATTCTCCTCATTCAGCAAAAGAATACAAACCTGATTTTAAATGTCCAATAGAAAAATTCTAGTAACATTAACAGCCACCTCTGCCCAACAATAAGGAAAAAAATAGGGCAGTAAGCACTGTCCTTAAGCACAGCCAAGCACACAGGCCAAACTACAGGCGGATCACAAAGAATTTCAAAGAACACACACAACAGCAAGAAGAGCAGACTACAAGCTACACCAAAATACCCATTTCCCACACAACTAGGGCCATACCCTCCTCCACAAGTGGACAAAGAATCCTGCACCACCAGTAAACCAGCAACATGCCCATATTTCCAATTTAGGAAACCACTCCAAGCTAGGAGATATTTGTCCAAGACATGCACCGGCCAGCCCCCCTCCCCCAGATAGTGCACTTCTTAGGCCACAAACCCCCTCATCTTACCATTTCCAGCAAGAAGCCAGAGCAGGGAACCAGCCACCAGCCATCCATCCCATTTTCTTACCTCACAAACCACCAGCACCAGAGAAAACCCGAAGGGTTGAGAGAGATGGGGGCAGTGGCAAGCTAGGAGGGGAAGGCTGCCACTACCAGCATCTAGCAATCTCAGAAGAAGGGGAAGCTCACCAGGAGGAGTCAGGGAGCACGTCGGCCTAAGGAAGCAAGCGGAGGCTACTACCTGCTTCCCCAACCCACCGACAACAAGCTCAAGGTCTTAAATAACACGAAAATCTCCAAATCATCTCTACAACAGCATGCACCATTCTCTAATCATCCCATTAGGCACCATCTACCCATGCATGTCACGATATGAGCATATGCACTACACCACACCATAGCACTACATCCACATATGAACGTCACATTATGGTCGGTAGGAGATAGCAGGGCACTGATATGGCTCGCCATATGCTAGGGATAAATGTGTCGAAGGGTGGTTGTTGTCGTGCGCCCCCAGAAGTTACCGCGTGCTCCCCGGCGCACGCGTAACCCTAGGTACCGACGCAATGGCCCTCCAACCCTACCACAACACCGTCTCAAACCTAGGCACCCCAATTCCATTTCCAAACCTTAGGAAACCTAGGTACCACGAGCATGGCAGTATCCCCATATTCTAAGCATCGCATCAATTGAACCAGTGGCAGCCCAACACAATGGATCAAAGCAACAAGATTACTAAGTAATCTGCAACTCATCAAGATCATGCAGGGGAGTAGTAATTAGGAGAGGAGAGAAAAGGCGTAGAGAAGAGAGTGGAGTAGTCGCCGCCAACATAGGTGGAGCGGCGTCGGCGTTAGGAGCCGTGGGGAGGTAGCCGATGACAGGCAGCACCATGACCCCCGTTCTCATGGTCGCCGCCACCACGGGAAGGGTGAGGTCGGGCCGACTTGGGGACGAGAAGTGCCATCGGTGGTAGCTGCTTCCCTAGCGGGAGCTAGGCAATGCCAGCTGCCGATCGGGACAGGCGGCGCTTGAGGCGAAGACGCCCAATCGGCAGAGTGGAAGGGAGAAGGGGTGGCGCCGCAACCTCATGACCACGCCGCCGCCGAGCCAGGCTTAGGACGGGCCACTGCCGAAAGCCCCTTCTCCCAAAACCCTAGCCACCGGGCCATTCCCACAATCGAGTGGGAGATTTAGGGGCGAGGCTAACCCGAGGGAGGAGAGGCGCCACCAGCCAGAACCGGTGTGACGCAGGGTAGACGAGAGGTGGAAGCGAGGAGAAAGGAGGAGCGGTGTAGACGATAGAGAGGAAGTAGGGCGCGGCGAGGAGACAGAGCACAGGGACAAAGAAAGAGAAGGGGAGAGGGAAAAAGAAAGAGAAGAGAGCAAGAGCCAGAAAAGAGAGAGAAGGGAGCGAGAGCTGGAAAGAGAAAAAGGATTAGGGGATTAGAAAGAATGAAGGGATTAGGGGGAACGAAGGGAATTAAGAAAATTAGGGGAAACTAGAAAAGGAAATTAAAGGTTTAAATTAAAGAATTTAGGAAAGATATTCCTCGTTTACTAGAAGTAAAAGTCAGCGAAACCCTAAATCCGATTAAACCTTTTTCAGGAATCGATTAGGCAACTGAGAGCGAGCAGCCGGATGGCGGTGCAGAATTTTTTTATCTAATTGAAGGCAAGCTGTTCTTTTGACTGTCTTGAGCAGTATATTTTTGGTTTATACCCTATTTTTGGAAATTAGCAATTTTGCAATATATGTACATTCAAATAAGGTTTTAAATCTAATGTGCAACGGGTGAATAGAGTAACGGTTCGATTGATGGAGCGATCGAGTCGTTAGGAGTAATTATGGTGGGTGAAGGATGCTCTGGAAAGGGGCAGGGAAAGGTGAGACCCTTCACATGGTATAATATAAGGATACCCCTATCACTCGAGTATTGAGCCTTAATTAACACGTATCAACCGTGGCCTCGCATGGCGATCAGAGTCGGTGGATCTATGAAGTGGTTCCATTCTCCATATTGGGTAAGTAGATATCTAGAAGGGGTGGGCGAGCGTGCCCAGGGTGAGCGGGCCCAGAGTTTTCCCCGACCAGGCGACTATATTATGCTAGAGGGTACTTATGGCGTCAACAGTTAAGTTAGCAAGTTGGTGGGGACGGGGTTGTGTGTAAGGTGCATCCTGCAGAGAGCACCACAGCTTGCTAATCAACTGGGTTGGAAATGGAACCCACCAAATAGAATAAACGCTCTGAGTCCCGGTATGTTCGGGACGGCTTCAGGTAAAGTGGTATAAACCTGTGCAGGGACAAAATCATATATTCATGCTTGTCTCCGGGACCGGAGGCTAAGTCTGCCTCATATACGAGTGCTAGTAGATTTCATTAAGTTAAAATATAACCAATCTTTACAAATATGTATTTTGTTAATTATGGGAGATAGAAGAGAAAGTACATTCATGCATACTAAGAGAAGTTGTTTTCTTGTTTTAGTGATCATTATTATTGCCGCTTCCTGAGTACTTTTATACTCACTCTTGCTAATTAATCCCTTGTTAGATTTTAATCTCAGTGATGGGCTTGTTGTATGTTATGACACTGTGGAAGGCGAGCATCCCGCAGAAGCTGCCGAGTGCCCCGAGGACGGTGATGTCCTGGAGGACTTCATATAGTAGTTATTATCGTAGAAGTGGTATGCTATGACCCCCTAATTAAATAAAGCAACGCTTGAGGAAGAAATAGCAATAATGTAAATAAGTTAAACTCTGCTAGTCATGTAAAAGACTGTTAGCCCTGCGGGCATCGTTATGTAATGAAGTGTGAAAACTCTCTAAGTATTGTTCTGCTACAACACTCTGTATTGTTCTGCTACAACACTCTGATCTAGGCACTGCATCCGAGAAGGCATCGCAATTGAATGTTCTTCGGGTGTATTTGCTTAAACCCACACAATTACTTTATGATTTTGGCATGATGAGGTCATTAGCATGGGGCAATTGGGAGGTTTGTCTCAGTAATCCCCGATAGCGGCGATCACGAGGTGTGTGTGTATGTGTGTGTGTGTGTGTGAGAGAGAGAGAGAGAGAGAGAGGGCTGGGGCTTGGCAGCCCTACGGGCAAAAGAGATAAGGAGCTGATCGAGTGTTTGGTGAGAGAAGAAATGAGAAGCTGAACAGGAAGTGGATGGAAAGAAAATCCTGTCTCATGTTAGGAAAGTAAATTTCCTTTCTTTTAAGTGAGAAATACTCGATGACGGAAGAAAAGCGGCGAGTTATCGTCTAGCAAAGCTCCTCAGCCCTCTCGCCCCTCACCAAAGTTAGGAACGTGATGGGACCCTCTTCTCGTCTTAAACTTCATGTTTCAGTCAGATCTAGTTTTCAAGGGGTTAAAGTTTGATGTTCGTCCTATTCTCTACGGCTGCATCGATGGTAGAATAACTTGGTATGGTAATAAGATTCCTTCTTAGATTCGTTGGTGTAATGGATGCCTTCAGTGACCTCCTCAATAACATCTTTGATAGGGTTAGTACCCGTAGTTCTCGATCTGTTCATGGTTTATTGGGATTTGTCTTCTTCTATGGTGAGAGTTTTGTGTCAGGTTGTTGTGAGAGTTTCTATTCATGATGACGTCGGATTTTTTACTGGTTTGCAGATGCAGTTGACGGGGCAGATCAGAGAAGAACGATGGAGGAGCTGGATTGGAGTGTTCCTGCATCACCTTTAGGAAGAAAAAATGCATACCTTTTAGCACGTGCATAAAATTTCTAGTATCATATTACTAGTGCAATCACTATACAACACATGCTATAAATGCTTGATTCGGACGAGAGGAATGCATATTATTCTTAATACTGTTTCTAGTAGGTATTAGTTTTATTGGTGGAGTTGTGTTGTAATAGTTTTTAATATGATTGTAATCCTTTGGTCAATAATCTAATGGAAATTTTATTATTCTCACAAAAAGTGAGAAATACTCATTCCCTCTCTCATTTTCTTTCAATCAATCAAGAAATTTTACGACCTCTGCCTCTCGATTCTCATTTCCTTCTCTCATTGCCCTCCAACCAATCATGATATGAGAGATTGGATGGAGGTGGAAGGAGGACAAAATTTACATTTAAGTTTTTTTATCTATGGATATACTCCCTCCGGTCACAAATATTTGACGTTTTTGACTTTACACAATCTCCAAGATACAACTTTGACCACTAATTACTATTGTAATTTATTTTTAAAATCCACTAAAATTGTAATATTATTGAAGTACTTTTTAAGACGAATGTACATATATAATTTTTATGTGCACAATCTAATTATTTAAAAGGATATTCGTTACTCAAGTTTCAAAACTTTGACTGGCACGTATCTCAAACGTTAATTATTTGTGACCGAAGAGAGTATTATTTTATTTGGCAAAGTGTGCTATGACATAATTCAACGAAGCTGTAGTATGATATGCCTTAGACGTAAGTGCGCAGGAGCTCTAATAATTAAATTACAGTACCCTGCTACCAAATTTCCCTAGCCAATATTGGTGTTCTATGACGTGGAAACATGACATCTTTCATATTCTTTAGAAGAGTGTCTTACACACCCAGCTATCACGAAAGTTCACTTTTTAACTGCGAATTCGGAACAAACTTCTATGTTCGGTACAAATAACCATCAATCCCATACCGCCAGGATAAATTGCGCATAAATAGGACAAGAAACAACAAAGATAGTTGCAAAGTTGACGGTTATGCTGAGCGGAAAAAACTATGCTCCAAATTTATGACTCAAAGCTACATGCACTTTTTAAATAACCAACATCAGGGTTCAAGCTAGGAAACATTGAAAAGTGAAAATAATAGGAAAAATCACCCGTTCCAATTTTTCCAAAAAGACCCGGTTCACCACATAAATCTCCTCCATAGAAACATGTATATTATATATAGCTAATTCCCTACTTCCCTCCATCAGATTTTGAAAATAAACAACTTCAAATTTCAAATTACAAACTCTAGTGGTTTTAAGCCGGTTCCGGTTTCCAAAACCCTGCTCAATAGTAATAATCTGAAAAAGGAGACCTTAATACCTTTTATATTCTTTATGGCCAGAACCAGAACAATATGCTACCCATTATACAATTTCAAGAAATGATTTGAGATTTATAACAGCAAACGGTCTACACAATTCAGCTTGGTTTGGAAGCAAGAACATTTTGCATCCATAGAAACCAACTCAGCTTGATGAGAATGATGAACCACACGTTGCTGGCCTCAAATACTCAAGCTTAACCAGAAAAGCTAAAATGGTCACATCGAATAATTCAACCCAAACAGGAACCACATATTTGATTTGAAAATTGGGCTGTGCCCATTACCTCTTGTGTGCCATATTGTTACTAGAGAATAAGATTTGGAGGAGGGCATGTTTAATGGTAACCCTATTTCTATCTTAAAATAGAGTCAGGATAGGATCATGAATAGCAAAAAAATAAAGTTAGAAATAAAATATAAGAGAGGTACATAAAACAGGGTTAGGATAAGATCAGCGTTGTGTTGAAGATAAAATAGGATCAAGATAGAATAAGTTCCAAGATTAGACCAACGTTGTATATGGCCTTAGAAAACCTTCACATTACTCATCCCCTTGCTTGTTCCTTGTTTCTCAAAGCAGGGCACATGCTCCTGGTGTCCAAGAGATGCTGGAGGAATAATGCTTTCATTCCCGATAGGAATACGGTCTTCCAATAATTTACTGTAAGACGTACGAAAAGCACGTGGGAAACCTTCCGGTGGCCATAGACCCACAAGTTGCCCCCAAAATATGCTTCTAGCAACGATTATACATTATATATCTAAAAAGAATTGCCCAAGAACAACTTGTGAATATGCCGATATTTCCCATTGAGATGCCTAATTCTCCCAGGGCAACCAGCTGCTCAACTCAGCTAACATAATCAGGACTGAATTGCTTTTTCCTCATGGATGAGTACCCTTGTATATCTACAACATATAAGAAATAGTGGACTCAATCAACCCAAGCCTAGTCAGTACTATCAAGCTTGTGGACCATGAACGCATCAGGTAATTGCTACTTGTTATGCAGCAGAGACACTGATGCAGACTACTCAGGGGAAGAAACAAACTAGACCAGGAATGGAACATTCCTACATTCTGATGTTTTTCGTCAATAGGCATAAGTGAAAAGTGTGAGCTCTGAATGGCACCTACCCTAGTTAAAAAGTTCCTCAGAAAACACCCTGAAGGTTCCTCATGGTATTCACAAGTTATTGTTCACTTTTGATTTTCTATTAGGAACAATATTGTAGTATTGCATTAGACAGCTCAAGGACCCTTTTCCCTTTCTATATAAGGTTTCATCTGAAGATCAAGATAAATATGAGAATTTCATAAATGTCTCTACAAAGATGGAGTATCATACATTCCATCTGTTCCTCCATAAATGACATTTTAGAAATTCATATGGTCAAATATTTTGAATTTCAATCAGCAATATAAGTAAAAGTATCTCCATTGACTACATGAAAACTATATCATTAGATTTATCATTAATGTTATAGTTTGCAATTTTACTGACATAGTGACATACAATTACATAAATACTAGTAGAAATCTTGTCTCAGAGACCATAAAAAGTCAATAATGTCATTTATAGGGAGTGTATATATCCCGGCATAACATTGCATTTAGGCATATCTGATGACTCTGTCATTAAATCACCATAATAAATCTTGAAAAAATGGCAGCTTTGATCTATCACCTTCCCTTTCAGTTGTGCAAGCAAGCAAAGTTTCAGGTGCCATGAGCAAGGCAAGATGCAGATGGCGCAGATAGGGGGTGGCAGTGTTTGGTGGGTAAGCAGTAACAAAGTGTAGGCAGGTGGGAACCAATGGGTGAATGGGGAGATGGCAGTGTTTCAAGCAAAGGTGGCAATGGTCACTAGAGGAAGTGTAGTGTGTAGCAAGGCAGTAGTGGTGGTGGGGGGAAGAATCGCCTAGTTTGACTGACTGTCCTATTGTCTCGCTGATATCGGTTTACAGTGATTGATAAGATAGGACATGTTTGGTTCTCTTGCTCACCTTGCTTTGCCTTGCCCAGCTAGCCTACCCAGGCAAGGTGAGACAAAGCAAGGGGATCTAAAGGTGTTTGGTTCTCCTTTTACTTGGCCTGACTCAACTCCCTCTTTCCCCGTTCTTCCTCAACACCGGCCCTCCTCCCCACTGCTTCTCACCACTGGCCCTCCTCCCCGCCGTTCTTCCCACCCTTAGGCCTCCACCTCGCCACTCCTCCCTCTCCTCGGGCCTCTTCCTCGCCAACCGCTCCTCCATCTCCACCAGGTCGCGTCCTATCGATGAGGTCGCCTGCTGCTCCTCCATAACCACTAGGCCGCCTCCCAACAACGAGGTCGTCGTCTGCTCCTCTATCTCCACCAGGCTGCCTTCCCTTAGTGAGCTCGCCGGCCGCTCCTGCCTCTCCACTGCGCTGCTTCCCCTTGACGAGATCTGTTTGCCAGCACTCCTTCTCGACTACGCTGCTTCCCCTTGACAAGATCTGGTCGCCGGCACTCTTCTCTCCTCGCCAAGAGCGCTCTCCTGTGTGCAATTCCATTCGCGAGCAGAATCTTGCCCACGCAGGAGAGCCAATTCGGTTATCCTAGGTGGGCAAGGATTTCCTTGCTAGGTGAAGCAAGCTTGCCTGGCAAAACAAGATTTTGAGTTGCTACCAAACACCAAACCTTGCCAGGCAAAGCTAAGCAAGGCTAGGCAAGGGTACCAAACAACCCCTTAATCTTCTTTAGCCTTTTTTTTTTGACAGACTGGCGATGGAAGGAATATGAATTTGGTCAATTCATGTTTGAAGACGCTTTATTTTAAATGGAAGCATATAAGGAATTATGCTGATTTTTCAGACAAGATGTTAATTTTTTTGGAATATCCAACTCTGAAAATGGATATTTAAATTCAAATATTTCAACAAGTTCGGAATGACAGGTGCGGGTCAATCTAAATTAAAATTCACCTCTACTACCCAATTCACCATATAGCAAGGGGGTTTATGACTTGAGTCTTAACTTATAACTATTTGCTTAGTCCAGCCCGATCCAGTACCCTGTAAACTACAAAAAAAAAAGTGCTTTACAAAAAAAATGTACACTTAACTTAAATTGTGATATGCAAACCCTGACCTTACCCTTTCTCATCATTTTGTTCATTGGGTCCAGCTGCCATAATTTTCAAAGATTGTTCTTTGGGCTGCACAAAAACACACGGGGAATTTCCTAGTGAAAGTAAATTCAGCCCCTTTCAATGTACAATTACAGCATATGGTTAAAGTAATGAAGTGCTAAATTCAAGAAAATGTCTTGCAAATTATTCCTGGTGATGGTTTTGGAAGGAATAGGATGCAGCACCTTTATCTTATGTGTCCATTGGCAGTTGGCTTAGAGAAGATTTTGTGATCCTCCATTCATCCATCCATGTTAGGCTCACCAACAGCAATACTCCCAACTCTAAACCCAACATTCTTCCATACGCGCATAGGCCACGTTGAATCTGATACCATGCAGCACAAGATCACCTGCTTTGCAGAATCTTGTCTGATATTTTGAGTCTCTCGAATGTAAATTCTCATAATCCTGACAAAACACACACGTAGACAAAGAAACCACATGGTTCATGCATGCACATGTGCACAAACACACACAAAAATATGTTAATAGATTGAAATAGTAGTATAGTTCAATTTCTTTTTCCACTGCATCCACTTAATTTCAATCAAGTCGGAAGTAAAAAATCCAAAGACAGTTCTTCACAAATGAATCTATGGAGGGAATGAAGATAATATGACACACACAGATGGAGAGAGTATCCAGGATTTTTGCACGAAATTATTTCAAATGGCCTTAAAAAACTCAAAAGTCACAAATTTGTATCAGTCCCCATCAGTTTACAATGACTTACTATGTTCCAATTTAAATTGCACAATCAAAGGGGAAGAAGGTTGCATGAGCATGACTAGGCGTTTCAGCGTTTCTACAAAAAAAGGTGATGTTAGTAACAAAAAAAACTGAGTAACCAAAACTGTGACGCTAGAAATAAAAAATCTTAGAAAAACATTAGGTAGTAAGATATTAGCCAAACACTAGAAGAAATTCCTCGACTTCTGATATTGCACAGATGCACCCATGAATCAATTAATAAGATTCTCTTATCAGTGATCACCCAAAATGTTTCTTTCAGAGGCATTAATTTGGTCTAATGGATCTAGGAAATATTCATGGAATCATGGTATGAATGTGGTGGAGTTTAAAATAATTCTTTTGACGATATTTCATGGTACTATCCATCGAAATGGAGACGACATCCCTCTTGAGGTGATCTACTTTAAACTTTGTCCATTCTAATGTACCATGAACCTGGCAAACAATACACCGTAAACAGCTAAATCAACACTGAATAGATAACATTATTTCACATGATAGATTCTAATTCTCTATCAATACCTACATTATTGAGCAAGAGCATCTTGACATCACCTGCATTATATTTCTATCAATTATTTCCAGAAGTTTTATTCTCCTTATATGACGCTATGCCAGCTACACCACCCTTTTTTATCTACTTGAATGGTTGCACCACCATCCTTAACCTCTCAAGAAAGCTATATATACCATCCCTCCATGGCTCCATCCATAAGGCCCTACACTGCAACATCTCAACTGAGGCATAAACACAACAGCTACATTGGCATCACTTGAGCTCTTAAGTGCAATCCTTAGAGCCATTGTGTAAAAGGCATCCTGAGTTGGAGAATGAATGGAAAGAAGGGTAGTATAAGGATTGACATCTGCTTGCCATCAAACAATGTGGTGCCAGAAGGTGCCAAGAAGCCAAGCAATGAAGAAGGTCCACCCCCAAGGAAATGGCTACGTGATGTCTGGGACTTTGCCAGGCAGGACACAAACAGGGTCACCTTTGCGCTTAAGGTTGGCCTTGCTTGCCTCCTTGTGTCCCTGCTCATACTCTTCCGTGCACCCTATGACATCTTTGGGACTAATATCATATGGTCCATCCTCACTGTTGCTATTATGTTCGAGTACACAGTAGGTATGTATCATCCTACCCTATGTATGAGTAGCTAGTTAAAACTGCTACTCAAAACATTACGAACAATATCTGGATATGCTATGTTAGTTTGGATGAAGATTGATGAACAGTACATGAAGTATTTGTAATTGAAAAATCCTAATAGTGTTATCCATCTGTAGGTGCAACATTCAATCGTGGATTCAATCGGGCTCTCGGAAGTGTACTTGCTGGAGTATTCGCAATAGTCGTTATTCAAGTGGCTATGTCTAGCGGTCACATTGCAGAACCATACATCATTGGTTTCAGCATCTTTCTTATAGGTATACCTCATAACTGACAAGCATTCAATATATAGGAAATCCATATGAATCCATGATTATATTAATCTGTATTGACAAGAAATCCACACCAGAAATTTTCTTTGTGTCACCAAGTACTGTCATATTTCGTTTTGATTCAATCTTCTTACTGTGCAATATGATTTATAGGAGCTGTAACATCCTTTATGAAGCTGTGGCCATCTCTAGTTCCATATGAATATGGGTTTCGAGTTATCCTATTCACCTACTGCTTGATCATTGTATCGGGCTACCGCATGGGAAACCCCATCAGAACCGCAATGGACAGACTCTACTCGATTGCAATTGGAGGCCTCATAGCTGTTCTTGTAAATGTCCTTATTTGCCCAATCTGGGCAGGGGAACAGCTGCATAAGGAGCTAGTTAACAACTTCAACTCTTTGGCAGACTCCTTAGAAGGTTTTTCTCATCACCCTGGTCCTTGAGATAAATGTTTTTAGTTGATCACTGCGAGGTCATATAACAAAGAATTCTTGTGTTTTCTATTTATATAGAGTGTGTCAAGAAGTATCTAAGTGATGATGGTTCTGAACATCCAGAGTTCTCAAAGACTGTCTTGGATGATTTCCCTGATGAACCGGCATTCAAGAAGTGCCGGGCCACCTTAAATTCATCAGCAAAGCTTGATTCTCTGGTAACTTAGCTTACCTGAGTTTTGTATGCTTGTTTCGCATTATATTCATGAACCTAACAGATAACATTTTGCTATTGATATAACGATAAATTTCCAGGCAAACTCTGCAAAATGGGAGCCACCACATGGGAGATTCAAGCACTTCTTCTACCCATGGGCACAATACGTGAAGGTTGGCAATGTTCTTCGTCACTGTGCCTATGAGGTGATGGCTTTACATGGTTGTGTGCACTCAGAGATTCAGGTACCATCCTGATATTTTGTGCATCTTAAGTTGTCGTGCTAGACTTCCTCTGCCCTACAGCTCCATAGCAACAGCAGCAATTTCAAATTATATAATTATCAGCGAATTGTTTGGTGCAAATATAATATTATAGTATAGAAGAATTATACATAAAAGAAACATGATACTTAAATGCATATGTGAATTATCTGAACTGATCCTAGGAAACAAGTGGCGATTTTGTGCTCCCTGAATTAAGAATAGAATTTGATACCTTCATTGGGCCTTTACAGGCAAGCGGCTATTTTTTGCCATAGTATTGGAATTTGGAACAGACAAGATTCTCATTCCATTATACAAGGTAGAAAAATATACTCAACAAAGCAATTATGATGCTTTGCCAAAGAACTAGCAATGAGCGTACCTAATATCTGACGTATGTAGTTAGGAACATGTGCCTTTTGAAGAACATCTCTGCAGTAAATGTCCAGCATACCTTGGTCATAGCTAATAGCTTGGACAGGTCAAACTTGTCATCCCACTTTTAGGCACTATTTTAGCATTCTTCACAGCTCATTTTCAGTAAGAACCTCTCATCAGTTCCTTGCATATTCAGAAGACCTGAGGAATGATATAATCAGTTGACCAAATAAGCAAAATGCGCATATTTTGGTTGGTAAAACCGTAAAAGTAGCACAACAAATATCTGAGATCAGCAACTTGACTGAATAGAATTGTAACCTACTCGTGTATCTAGTTTGAACAGTGCACGAAAATGCAAAACTATGTCAATTCAAAAGGTGTACGATTTGTTATAAAAAATACTAATGCTATGATCCACAAGACTGCAACTATGCTAAGGGTATGAACAACAGAACTCAGCAGGTCCATCTTGTTTAAAACCATGGACAAAAGAAAGGTTCCAATTAACTCAGAGTTCACCAATTTCCATATCATCTAAACAAATGCTATAACGAATATGATAGTCAACAAGGACTTAAATTCAATTTGCATGTAACACTAGTCTCTACATTCCTGCAGGCACCATACAACCTAAGATGTGCCTTTCAGTCAGATATCTTAGATGCCACAAACCAAGCTGCAGAGCTGTTGCGCAGTTTGGCAAAGGATGTAAACAACATGAAGTGGAGCCTTCAAACTAGTCTACTGAAGCATGTTCATGTATCAACTGAGCGTCTGCAACACTCAATTGACCTGCACTCCTACCTCTTTACCGCAAGTCATGAAGACAACTCCGCTAAGACACAATTGAAAACCTCACGGGTTGTCTCCTTTAACCTCAAGGACTTCACCAGACAATCTGATGAGCCAGAAAGCAAGGTAACTGAAAACACAACTACACCATTAGGTTTGCCGACGCAGGCTGAATCCTACCATGAGATGATGAAAAGGCAGCAGAGGAGGCTGCGTTCATGGCCTTCGAGGGAGGTGGATGATTTTGAAGATGATGGAAATGTTGTTTCTGATCTGATTCCAAAGATGCATGCACTTGAAAGTACCACAGCACTGTCCCTTGCGACTTTCACATCACTATTGATTGAATTCGTTGCTAGGCTTGATCATTTGGTTGAAGCAGTTGAGAAGCTTGCAAAGATGGCCAGGTTCAAGCAGCAAACTGCAAACTAACCATTCAATGACACTGACAGATTAAAGAGTAGCGTATCTACAGTCTATAGAACTAAGTCTTTACTTATTACCTAAAGCATCCACTGATCCAAAAGTGTTATTTACTCTTCCGTATAACAGTCAACAGAAGGGGAAATGTATGTTTACTTACAGATATTTGTCAGTGGAGCTAGCAAAATGTAGTTTTTTCTCTTTCTGTGAACACACGAGAGAAGTTTGCGTGTTCGTATTAAAAGGAGAAAGAAAGTTCAGTACAGTTGTAATAGAAATATACCTGTTAATCAATTCCCATGCAATCTATCTGTCAATGGTGGCCAATTTCCCTCAGTTGAGAGGCAACCCTGAAGTAATCTGATAGCACAATCAATCAAGATGTCTATGTGAGTTCTTATAATCCCATTAGTCCACTCCCTTAGCTCTGCTTACTGGGTACCTCCTAACCAAGTGCATTTTCCATTCTACTAAACTCCAACATAACAGAGTCAGCATCCTATCATATTATTGTCTGTCTTCCCTGTTCCAGATAGCTTTTGCTGGGTCTGGTGTTGTAGTATTGTCGGTCCAAGACCTCAAGGTGGTGGTTCGGTAGTTTCTGTTTTATTTTGCAGTTTAGCTTGTGACTGTGTTTGTGGCAGTGGGGTTCTCTCTCTCCTCTGGAGCTTCTGTATTGTAGTTCGATGCTTTTGTTGTTTCCGTTTGTGGAAATGCTATGCTCCTTGCGCAAAAAAATCCTATCTGATTACACAATGGAAAGGCATCTCAATTACTCTTTCTACCTTCTTACCATCAACATCCATAACTCGGCCTCCAACACAACTCGAAGCATCAGGCCATCAGATAATATGAACCAACCAAGACTAGGGCATTAGATCAGGCTAGCGTAGCTACACCCTTCACCATCCAAGAAACCACGGAGAGCAAACATCATCTGATAAACGCAAGAAAACACACGCCGTTAACAAACCAAACACCACCAGCCAAGAATCTAGAGGAGAACAAGCAGGAGCATTTCAGCGAAGCAAAACGTCGATCACCTGGTGTGCGTTCCGGGATGGACAGCGGCTGGACACGAGACCCCTCTTCCAAAGGAAGTCCACGAACTCACGATCAGACCTTGCTCGCTCGCCGCATCGATCGGCGGGCGAACGCAATGGCAGAGCGGTCGAGGGGTGCGCCGTGCGCGTCGCCTTCCTCGACGCTGGCAGCGACAGGGCGCCATTCCAGACGACGACACGCACTCGCAGAGGCGCAGTCTCCAGGTCGCTCGCCCGGGCCGGTTTTCCGAACTAGTGGGCCAGGCCGGTTGAGAAAAAAGCCGACCCAATTGGGCCCATATACAAAAGCGAACCAACCGTTCGGACTCTATCCACTACCAACGGCCGAGGGGAAGCGGCCAGACACCTCGCAGCCATGGCCTCCGTCGCCGCCTCCTGCTTCGCATCCTCCTCCTCCATACCCTACCGAATAGCGCCGCCTCGGCCGTCTCTCCGCCGGCCGCCACGCCGAGCCAGGCTGCCGGGCCGCTCGGTACCGTTCCTCCCGCCCCTTCCTTTTTTCACCGAGGAAACAGAGTGAAACTCCGCGGCTTCTGGCTGTTGCAGGTGCTGAGGTGCCTCCCGAAATGTGGCTCGGAGGAGCCGATGCCTGAGAAGGTGACGGCGCCGGCCACCGGGGGCAGAGCCGCGCCGCTTGACGCGTCGTGTGGGCTCGCGTTCGCGGCGGTGGCGGGGGCGCTCGTGCTCCAGGGCTCGCAGCAGGCGCTGGCCGGCACGCAGTTCATGGGCCTGCAGCCGGCAAATGTGCTCGGTGATCTGGGGGACATCAGTACAGGTTTTGCTTCAGTACGACAACTTCCGCTACCCTTTGATGCTTCATTGCTTCCTCAGTTCATTTTGTTTTCATTTCTCTGCAAAAATATATCAGTCATCCAGTAAGCTGCGTGACTTTCTGACGCCACACTTGTATCCACATTTTCATTGCAGGCTTTCCTGCTGATCTTCTTTTCTGAGCTAGGGGACAGGACATTTTTCATTGCGGTAAGCATTATCCATACAGATAGCAAGATTAATTTGCCACGATTAGATTTACAAGGATTTTTCATTGTGTTCTTGCCTGCATGTTCAATTGCGCAACGCGGTGGTTGTGCTTAAGTTAACTAGATGTTCAATAAAATTAAGGTGGATATTGCGCTAACAGTTACTAATCACTAGTTATGTCCTACTAGAGCATGCAGAGGTCAGTTCTGGTTGAAGCAAGTTGCAGAATATAGATGGTCACTAGTGATATCAATCTTGCAATGTTGAAACTATGGAAACATGTAACTTGTAAACATGCCAGCTATTAGAAGATTGTCACAAGACATGAAGACATACTAAGACATTTTTGCTAGACCCACTGACAGGTGGGGGCACAAAGCCATGGGTAGTTCAGGATGCCTATCTGTTAGTGAAACTATGAAATTTCTTGAGCCAAGTGCATTCTGTTTCACAAGTTATGTGACTTGCTAGTTACTTGTCATTTTGTACTGCAAAAATAGTTTCATAGTAATGTATACTAAAATGAGTCATTGATAAATGCTGCAGTTGCATGTTTTTCAATAGGCACTTTTAGCAGCTAGAAATTCTGGAGGAGTCATTTTTATTGGCACATTTGGAGCTCTTGCGTAAGTACTACCAATGTATTTTTCATGTTTTCCTCTAAATGCTCGTTTCTCACACGTTTGTAGGCGTTGTGTGCTTCTAGTTACTAAATTGAAGTCACATGAGTGTATGGCTATACATATATTTTCCTTATAATGTGAATCATAAAGTTTCATTGTTTTAGTGCTTTACTTGAATTCTTGAACAGATATATAAGCCTGATTTGTTTTATGGTTAACAGGGTAATGACAATTGTATCTGTTGTTCTTGGTCGAGCATTTCACTATGTTGATGGCATCATTCCATTCAGGTAATTTTACTTGATGTTTAAGTCTTTAAGAGGGCCTTCTATTTGCTTCTCTTGGTTAATGTCCTTCTGGGCATATGCAGGTTTGGTGGTACAGATTTCCCGGTTGATGACTTTCTTGCTGCGTGTCTCTTGGTAAGGAAAATATCACATACCATTGTTACATGCACACATATTGAAATATGCGCTCTAAATTTATGAAAGAAATTCCCACTTAAAAAATTATGAAAACAATTCAAGTATGTTATTACTCTTGCATTCCTATCCGAGGTAAAAAAAATCCTAACATGCTCTAATGGATGTTAGGTTTATTATGGAGTTACTACATTACTTGATGCAGCTTCAGGTGATGAAGAAA
This sequence comes from Olyra latifolia, assembly GCA_036346145.1. Taxonomy (NCBI): domain Eukaryota; kingdom Viridiplantae; phylum Streptophyta; class Magnoliopsida; order Poales; family Poaceae; genus Olyra; species Olyra latifolia. Next base: position 16,648,354 of record CM070530.1, read on the forward strand.
AGATGAATGAGGAGCAAGAGGAGGTACAACTTCAAAATTCATATTCTTAGGTTTAATCAAGTCCCAAGTGACAAAATTCATAGTCTGAATATGAAATTCTCTTTCATATCCTTTTTTTCATCTAAGTTTTTACTGATTGAATATCATAGTCTCTAGAAAAAACTGTTTGTCGAAATTTTGTATGCTAATGTCTTGTATTCTAGCTACTATGTTTTGTTGTTATGTTTAATATACGAAAAAAATATATATGTACCATAATCCATTCTGTTTGGCCTATTTTTTGCTTTCAACAAAACCCTTTTAAAAGCAGTCAATATTTTCTGTTGCCTGATTAACAGCACAATTAATTTTCAAAGAAGTACGTGAAAAGGCTCTAGTAAATCGATAGCTTTTTGTAGTTGTTTGGGCATATGATGGCCCTCTTGTGTTTGACCCTATTTCTATCTTATATTGGAACTCAGTTATAATAATATGCTGACCAATGACAGGCCGAGCTAGCAGTTTCGAAATTTTCTGGAAATGGTGCAGGAATAATGTCTGCCGCTAGTACTGTTGCTAGCACATTTGTGTTGGTTTTTATTGCTGAATGGGGTGACAAATCCTTTTTCTCCACTATTGGTACATTTCCTAACTATCATATTATACAAGGGCGTGATATCTATCATCACAGTCAATATTGACACTAGTTTCCTACATTCTTACAGCACTAGCTGCAGCTTCATCCCCTCTGGGTGTCATTGCAGGATCGCTTGCTGGACATGCTCTAGCAACAATGGTAAGAATAAAGATAAGTACAGACGGTAATATTTGAGATAATTCACACCAAAGTGGTACTGATAGGCATAAGCATTCTCACAATAACTTATTCGTGAGTACATGTTTAAGAATGTAGCAATGGAATCCTGGAAATTGTTTAGTGTTTTGATCATCAATTGGTTCAGTCTTGTGTCTTGCAAGTGCCTTCTCTGTTTGCTCTACTATTACAAGTCTTAATCAACTTTACTCCTTTGGAGTATATTGGTTACAGCTTACAAGAGGCTTCTTATGTTCCTACACCTTTCACCAAAAGAACTTCTGTTCTGTATCATAAAGACAAACACTACGGGCAGCAATACAAACCAAATCAGTTATTCTGTAGTTTATTTTCAGATTTTGGCTATGGTATTTGAGGATATTAGGCATTAACCAATTTCTATCCCACAGATTGCAGTTCTTGGTGGCTCTTTGCTGGGGACATTCCTGTCTGAAAAGGTAAAGTAATACAACAAAAGCAACCTGACTTCCCCATGTGATTGAATTTGACCTGGTGGTTTCACTCCCATGTTTAGATTGCTAGAGATTTATGACTTGGTTTCAGTTTGTTTGTCATTTGATTAACACATGTATTGCTAATATAATTCCAAGTTTTCAAGAAAATCTTTTTCCTTGAACAAACTGTTTGAGTTTCATATACACCCAAAAGATTAAGCAGTTAGGAAAAGGTCATGCCACCCAAAACATAACCACATATTTTAAAATAGGAAAACATCACAATATTTTGTCGCCTCCACGTTTGTATGATGAAATGATGTCTACTTGTAGGGACTTCTTTGAGCTGTGGACATCAATGCTTGCCTTGTTAATTGTTACCTATGAATTTATAGAAAAAATCTTGCGCCATTCACCTTCAGCTAGTCTGTGCGCATAATGTCACTGAAAAGAAGCATTGCTGTGTACAGATAATAGCATACATTGGAGGGAGTCTCTTTTTGGCATTTGCTGCCGTGACACTATTTGAAATTGTGAGTTCGTGAATCGTGACCTGAGAGGGAGTTTCAAGATTCATCAACAAATTGCTGTGACAGGTGTGCAACAAATACTTTAGTGACAGGCTGCTGCTACCTTTTTTAAAAATGTGAATGCATAGTAAAATTTGACGTTTTAGCTGATTGTATATTTAACAATGATACATCAGTCTGCTGTCAATCAGGATTGTCCACAGGAAATTCATTACTGGCATGGAACATCACTGGCTTGCATCAGATGATTTGATGTTGCTGATGAGTATTTCTGCTTCGTTATCCAAGACGTGGGTGGTGGCAGATTCACGTCAGAAATTCGAGTGGAATGTGAGGATAGGAGAAAATTGTAAATTTCCTGGAGCTTATCCTTTTCCCTTACCTTTACACATCAGTCAAAAGCATTGTAAAGGCAAAACACACTGATCTGGACTACACAGTGTCGTTCCAGAAAGTAGGCAATGCATTGAACTATTCCAGCCTGCTACATTACTACATATTCCTACAGTACAAAAGTTACCAATTGTATGGTTGATGCTAAGGACAGAAAGGTTGCTGAAAATGCATTGCCAACGGCAGAAGCTGTACGCAAGCTATCACAAAACCGTGCCTAGTATGCCTGTGTGCACAACAACACAAGTACACAGCTATTGCAGATCAGAGTTTTGCGTTGTAGCTCTTGTAACAGTATGCGATAATAACCTTTCAGAAAATGAAAATGGTTACGTTCGATTAAATGGTTTCTGCAATATCCAAAATCTGAACGCGTCTTTCAGCTGTGAACAAATATGGTTAGTTTCACAGCATACGAAGAACTCGGGCTGCGTCTCCGTTCTTGGGATTTCCCTTGTATATGGTCATCGTCTTGTCGTCGAGATCGACCAAGACGGTGCATAGGGTGTACAATGTCGGGCCTGAAAATAATTTTGTCGGCGTAAACGATTCATGTTCTTGCTGCAAACTCTCGATCTTTCAGAGCTCCTCATGCATGAGAAATGCTAGACGGGTCGATCGATCGATCACCTGTCATGAAGATTGGGTACTTCTCGTCAGCCGTGTCTCCGAGCACCGAGAGTGCCTTCTCCATGGAGTTCACTGAACACTGCGCCGCCCTCTTCTCCCTGCTCATGGAGTTCTCGTCCTGCACCTGACGCATCCACGTACACGTAAAGAACGCGTGTTGCTTACTTACTCATCGATCGATCATGCATCGGATGATCACTGGAGCATGATCTGCCTGTGCCCCGCTAGCTAGCTACCTGCTTCACTTGGAGATGCCGGTACATGTTCGCGTGGAAGAACGGCGCCGCGCCGGCCTCGTGGACGGCGGACCGGTTCCCGGAGGCGGTCTCGACGTTGACGATCCTCCGGCCTCTGATGTCCATCAGGTTGTAGCTGTGGCCGACCGAGACGCTCGGCGAGCATACCCTCTGCTCGAAAGAGAACATGCACACTGGCTGATCAAGCTAGCATCAATCGATAGCTTTGTCACCGTCAAGAAAGAGTAAATTAAGATAGTTGCATCGATCGATCAATCAGTAGTTACATGCACTGCATCCTCGAGGTTTCTTGCTTCTAGCAGGTCGCGGGACACGAAGTTCCGGGCGATGGCTCCGGCGACGATCTCGCCGTTCACCGGCGGAACCGAGTCGAGCGTGAAGGCCTGAAAAGATCAGATCGGTGTTCAGAAACTACTTCCTCGTCAATTGGAATCTGTCAATCTGTCGACCGTCTTGCCGCACGATCTCACCACTCCGTTGCTGTTGAAGCCGAACGCGCAGCTCGGGAGCTCGCCGGCGTACGTGTAGGCGGTGAAGGACGAGCCGTCCGGCGACGTAGCCCTGACGAGGTATCTGAAGCAAGCGACGTGTCAGTGCCCGTAACTTATTACCGCGCGCATGCAGATCAGCTGCATGTGCATGCATGATCCTGAAACTGTGGGCAAGCAGAAGCAGGTGAAGCAGCGACGACGTACGTGTGGCCAAGCAGCGCGACGTTGGCGTCCTCGTTGTGCGCCGCTATCGCCATCGAGTCACTGACGAGCAGGACGTCAGAGCAGTCGTCGTCGGGATCCTCTTCCCGGTCATCCTTCTTTGGGATGAACGGCAGTATCTCCTTCCTGAAGTTGACCAGAATTACCTGCTCACCGAACAGTCGGTCTTGAGCCGCCAGCACTTGCCTGCCAATATTCTCCTACTTTTTTCGTTCTTTCTTTTTCAGAGATAACATTCACATTCTCCGGTTCTCTCGGTTCTAATTTTACTTCTACGTACATATTGCGCACTAGATTAATCTCTACTATTAAAAAAAGCCTTGTGGTGGTTATTACCATCATTTCACAGAAATTACCCACCATGTCATTCTACACTCCATGTTTTAGTGACTCTTTGTTTTGCACTTTACTTGAATAGTATGTTCGATTAGTTATTTTAACTTTAAGATTATGTTGCAAGGCATCTTTCGTAGATACGATCTAATATTACAATAAATGATTTAGAATTTTAATTTTTTTTTAATGTTCCGTCATTCAGCTAGTAAGTCGCTAAAGAGGTTTGTTTAGATACCAGAAGATTCGATATGGCAAGCCTCATAGGGTAAATGTGCGCTAAAAATATGGGTAAACGTGCTTCTAAAAAAACTGGGTAAATGTGCAATATCCTATCTCAACATGGGTTTGTAACTTACGTGGCACTCTCTCCGCCAAATAGATTGGCGACTAGATAATTTTTTTTAAATTTGCAAAATAATATTTTACTATGTTAAATTTTTTATTAAAAAATTAGCACTACTGGTACCTAGTACCAAATACCAATAGAATGTTGGCACTGCAAGCCAATAGATGCTGCCACACATCATCTGCCAGTGACCATTGACCGTGCACAGCTGCACACGCACCGACATCGCTAAAAACCTCACAACATTTTATTTTAAAAAAATCAAGAATTAAATAAAGGCACGTGGGCATGCTTGGAGCAGGAGAGGGAGGGCAAAAGGGTGATTTTTTACTTGCAGGAGTGGGACCCCGCTGCCATCGGCCGTCCCCACCAGCTCGTCCCAGTACCGGGGGTACCTCTCCCGGTTGGCGGCCTGGAGCGCGGCGAGGAGTGGCGGCGCCTCCGCCGTCGCCGCGAACGGCAGCAGCTGCTCCCGCAGGACGAGGTCGCGGCGCATCCTGCTCCTGATCGTCTCCCGGAACCTCCGCCCCACGGCGAGGCCCAGCCCGTACCCGCCGCCGCCACACCGGCCGGCGTCGAAGACGTCGAGGTCGCCGGCGTCCACGGCCCCCATCCACGGTGCGCGAGCAGTGCAATGATGCAATCCTTGCTGCCTTATCTCTTACTAGTAGTCACTAGTCACCACGGTCCACGGTGCAGTGACTCGTAATACTGTACTATACTTCAGTGTGAGCAAGATGGGCTGACTAACGTACACAAGTTTGTCACTCTGGCCCGTCAAAATGGCCCATTAAGGCCCACCAACATACCTTGTTTTTGGACGTTGCTTTTTTTTTTTCGGGTGCAGTAGATGGTTGAACCGCTGAACAAATGAAATGCTGAGTTTCAATATGTGGAAACATTTGACTCAACTAGAATTTACGAGCTTTGAAAAGTAAATTTAAGATAATTTAATAAACAGCTTTAAATTAAATTTAATAAACAGCTTTAAATTAAAATGTCTGACTCTCGCAGGAGAAATGGGTATAAGCGAAAAGAACCACGCGAAAATGGGCCTTTTTGTTTTTGGACCTTTTTCATTTCATGTTTTTGTTTTTTCAATAATTGTACATTACTACATGTGTGCATGTGCGAAAAAAAATCATTTGCGAAAAAAAGGTAGGGATGACCTGGAGGTCCAGTAAAGAAGAGATTTTTTCCCGACAAGTGTGCAATAAAAAACTGCAAGATCATTATCCCACCAATGAAAGAGATCCTACAGTAGCACTGCTAGCTATAATCTCCTCAGATGATCTGACAACTCAAGTACGAGCTACTAAATCATTCCTTGCACCAAAGCTTGGATAAAGCTGACCGACTAATCACAGAAAAAGCTACACCATCTCATATTATTAAACAGCAACTTTTTTTTGATCGATTAAACAGCAACTTTTGATCCAAAGGAGCCCATTCAACTTTCAGATCCACGGGGCACGGCCATGCTCATGCACAGCACCGGCATCAATCACTGTACCACTTCACAGCAAAAATTGGAACCATAACCTATTTATCACGCTAACTCGTCAGATTTGTTAGTCTAACCGATAAGACACCCCACGAGTGACAACAAGTTGCTTGGCTCCCACGGGACTAGTTCACATGGCTTGTTACAACATCTACAACGGCCACCTTAAATTTCTACTCTATAACATTATTTTCTACCCACTCTATCTATATTCTAAAATTTCTTCACACTTTACACTATATTCTAAAAGATTTTTTCTCTCTAACCGCTACTCTATCTCCAGAAAGTCAGATAAACAGTGTTACAGAGTGCCTGCTAGAGATGCTCAAACTGACTGAATGTAAGCAATGGTGTTTCGTTGTAAGTGAAACCTATATGAGCTTAGTGTATGGTTTGCTGTATGTCTTATTATGCACCCGCGACCTATGCCTCTGCCATGACTAACGTCATCGTCATCGTCGTGCTCGTCACTGCCGTTGCGTGCCTCCACGTTGCATCCTGCTCCTATGCCCAAGCTACGTCATGCGAGTCTGGCTTGCGGAAAACAACTCAAAATTTTGTTTCCAATGAGCCAGGCTATGGCATTTGAAGGATCGGGATGTCGCCTAGAGAGGGGTGAATAGACGTGATTAAATTTATCACTAAATTGATTGCAGCGGAAATAAAAGGTTCGGACTGTCCGAAATACAGCTCGGATTGTCCGAGTACTTCGGATAGTCCAAAAGTGTATTCGGATAGTCCGAAGATAGCAGAGTAAGGAAATATGCAAAAGTAAATCTGGGCTCCTAGGGAGATGTTTCCTGCACCAAAGAATGTTAGTGAGCCCTGAGTACCTGTGAATGAAGTATGGTCAACAATATCTTCTTTTCAAACGAGATCACCACTTCAAACACCAAGATTTGAATTTGAACACAAGAGTGCAGGTGAAATCCAAGAGATGAAGACGGAGAACCGAAGATTTTATCCCGAAGTTCGGATCCTTGAGGGGATCCTACGTCTCCATTGAGGAGGCACAAAGCCCGGGTCTCTTTCAACCCTAATCCTCTCGGTGTTGCACCAAGCACTCACCGACTTCACTATCTTGAATCCTTTCCTTGCGGAGGTGGATTCAACCTTCACAAACTTCCGGAGGCTCACCACAAGAAACTTGGGAGCTCACCGGCGACTCCTATCCGTCTAGGAGTCCTCAACCTCCAAGAGTAATAGATCGGCGAGAAATCCGCGAGAGGATGAAACCCGGTGCTCAGGATGGATCTAAGCAAGCTCAAGCTCTCCAAATCTCACTTCTTTTCTCTCTCTAGAAGATCCAATCAACAAGCTCTAAGGAGAGAGAAAAGCTAGGGCTCAAGGAGTAAATGAGGAGAAGTAAATGCTCTGAGTGTGTTGTTGTGGTTAGGTGAGAGTGAAGAGAGGTATATATATGAGCCCTCGAAACTAGCCGTTTTGACTCAGGTCCGAATAAGTTCGGATAGTCCGAGTAAAAACTCGGATACTCCGAATAGTGTAAAACCACAGAGACAGAGAGACCCAGCTCGGATACTCCGAGTTTATTCTTCGGATAGTCCGAACCTTCGGATACTCCGGGCGGTTAGGATACTCGAGTGAAATCTCGGATAGTCCGAATAATTACAACCCAAAGAGACAGAGAGGTCACCGGATGGTCCGAATAATTTTCTTCGGATACTCGAAAGTGACTTTGACATTCCGAGTGAAAAACTCGAGATACTCGAATGGGACTTAGCCTCAAAGACCAATTTCTTCTGGGAAGACAGAGGGTTCAACTCGGACGGTCAGAGTAATTACTCGGATACTCAGAGTGACTAAAGGTGATTTGAGTCCGGATTTTGGATTTGGTGACAAGGGTTTAAGAAATTTGTAAATTGCTAACTAATTTCCATCATGAGTACCTAGAATATCCAAACTCTATTTTCCGTCAAATCCCTCTTAATAGTACGGCTATCCTTAGACTCAAAAATTTAAATAAATTACAAGTCATAAGTCTAGGTACCATATTTTGCTTCTTTCGAATTTAGGGTTCGTCATAGCCCATAACTTCACTGTGGAGGACTAAGATCTGAATATAACACTTAGAAGTCTCATTAGTCCTTTAATCGTTTTGCCATTAACCTCCAAAACACATAGGGGGCCTAGATGCACTTTCAATCTCCCCCTTTTTGGTGAGTTGATGACAACACGATTAAAATTTTACAAATGGAATGAAATAGACTTTCTTTTGAATTCCAAATATACAGTGGAGCTCCCCCTAAATGTGTGCATCAAAAAATTTGAATGGAAGCTTGAATGCACATATTTTTCGGGAAATTGACAGAGTCTCCCCCTATATCCTTGCAATTCAGCAAGAGTAAAAATTGATTATAGCAGTATGACATGGCATGGGGCACACAATGAAACACTAACATGGTAGTTAGACAATTTCTACAAAGACAACAATTATCAACAATAAACAACAACAAACAACCACAAGATAAAACAACAGTTCACAGTTCACAAGAGTCAACAGTTCACACAAATAGACTAGATAGACTAGATTTCCTCTCCCCCTTTGTCATCAAGGCACCAAAAGAGTAGAGGAAACTAGGAGCAGAATCAGGTATCGCTGTCTTCGTCGTGGTCCTCGTCGTCGGGAGCAAAAGCAGCATCATCTCCTACCTCACTGCCCTGAGAGGAGTGGAGACCGAAGAGATGCCTCGTCTGAGTGTCCACCGTGGCGGAGGACTCAGAATCAGACTCCTCAGCAGAACAAGGCAGGTTGAGCTTCTTCTTGATGTCTTGAAGTTGACGACGGGTGTCAGCCAGCCGGCGGTTGGTCTCCTGAATCCTCCTGTGGCTTTTCATGCCAAGACAGAAGATAGAGCGAAGCATTTTCTTCACTGAGCCACTGGAGGAAGAGGAGGGTCCAGGAGAAGATGGCCTGACCCTGGAAGTAGAGGATTGACCTGGAGCGGGAGACTTGGTAGGAGATCTGGTCCTACCACGCCTGACAGAGGGAGTTGAAAACGGAGTGGCTTTGATAGAACGGACCTTATAGGCGGTGTGCTCCACATCTCTCATGAACTTCAGACCAGTGATCCCTTCTATCACACACATCACATAAGGGGCAAAGCTGCAGCTGCTGCGAGGATTAAGTGAGTTTGAGCGAATTTCCTGCCAAATAAAATCAAACACGTCGAATCGACGTGTTCCTCACCAATCTGAGAAGGAGATTCCTAGAGAAGGCGATGTTGGTTGCATCTCCTTCTTTTGGCCAAAGTGTCTTCCTCGTGACTTGTAGAGAATGGCATAGAATGGCTTGAGTGCTCTAGTGGTTCCCAATTTGAAGGCACAGGTGTCATCATAAATAGACTCCATCTCATTGACACTCATAGGTTCTGACATGTGAAGCTTGTCCAGATTGTACCACCCGTCAGTTGAGAAACCCAAGCAGTCAGCAAATTGTTCCTTGGTCACTGAATAGTAGAGCCCGTCTGCCATAAACCACATAGTACTATCTTCATCAGAATCCACATAGAGTGTTGCATAAAACTGAGCAACCAGCTCATTGTTCCAAGCAAACTGAAATGTCATGATGTCCTTGACTCCATGGCGTTCACAAGCCTCTAGCACATGATTGAAAATAGGATCCTCTTGCTCTTCCATGTAACTCCAATCAACCCATTGCATAGACACTACAGGACTCTTCTTATCGGCAATGACCGAGTCATAGTAATCCTGTTGGAAGTGATTCCAAAACCTCCTGTCCACAAACTCTTCCTGTTGAAACTCAGGATTCTTGTTTCTCGATCTACGGACTTCCTTTCCTTTTCCTTGACTGAGCTGTAATCAATCTTCTTCTTGGGCATTACATTTCTGAAATGACCCTTGCAGATGGATGGACTTGCAGAGGTCCAATGAGCTCTCTGAAAACGCCGCCGGCCTTCTTGGCTTCCCTTTGATTGAACATGGCAGCATGAGGATCATCACTAGATTCCTCTTCATCACCTCTCCTCGATGACTGAGAGAGTGATGACTGACTGACCTTTCTGACTGCCCTGCGCTGCTTCCTGACAGACTGAGTGGGAGGATCTACTGCAGGTGGGGAAGGAGCTGAGGAGCTGCCGGCAGGGTGATCATGCTTTTTCTTCTTTCGGGCCATGGTCACAGATATATCGCGAGAGAAGCGATCACCACCTTGAGAAGGGTCCATCTAAGAGGTTTCAAGGGAATGATGAAGATTAGACTCCAATTAAACACTAAATGGATGAGAGTAGGGTAAATTTGGGTATGTCAACATCGGATAGTCCGAGATATATTTCGGATAATCCGAATGCTTCGGACACTCCGAACATGTTCGGATAGTCCGAAGTCTTCGGATAGTCCGAAGTAACTCGGATAGTCCGAGTTGCGCGAGTTCAAAAACTTCCCCTAACTCATCCAATCTAGAGATTAATCAAGGTAGATTAGAGCCTAACAAGGAAGATTATCCTAGAAGGTCCTAGAATAATCCTAGACACTAGGTTTAACAAAAAAAAAACAACGAAATGAGGTGAGATACGAAGGGTGGTTACCACGGTACCTTGAAGAGAGAACCACGGAGACTCCGAGGTGAGAGCCCGGCAATGGCGCGGTGGAGACGAAAGCCCTCGCCCCAGGGGAACTCCTCCGAGGTCTGAATCGAAGGATTTGAGGTTCAAGGTGAAGATCCACGGACGGGGCCGAAATGGAGGAGAGAGAGAACGCGCGGTGGAGTGGAAAAGAGAAGTGAGGAAGAAGAAGATAACCGCGCGGGGTAAAATACCCGAGACAGTTAGTTCGGATACTCCGAACAGATGTTCGGATACTCCGAACCATTCGGATAGTCCGAGTAATTATTCGGACTCTCCGAGCTGCCCTTCTCTGGAACACTGAGTACACAAAAAAAAGAATGCCGCCGGTTGGAAGAGGGACTAGAATGTCCTAAAGAGTCTCCTCATCTTGTGATCAGCACCTCAATCAAACATTCAAACTATGATCACATGATGGTTGACATGATCGATAAGATCAAAAGATCAAATGAACACATCAATAAGAGAAATAAGGAAAATAATCTTTTTCAAAATATTTTCCAAACATCATCCAATTATGTGCTCACCTCAAGCCACGTTACGAGAATCTAGAACATTTAGCCCACTCCTTAGTTCACAAAATCTTCTTTCATCGAGTGGTTTAGTAAAAATATCAGCTAATTGATGTTCAGTTCTTACATGTTGAATTTCGATATCGCCTTTTGTGGAGTGATCTCTTAGAAAATGATGGCGTATGTCGATGTGTTTAGTGCGAGAGTGTTGGACAGGATTATTTGCAATTTTGATAGCGCTCTCATTGTCACACAAGAGTGGTACTTGGTTGTAGGTTAGGCCAAAATCATCTAGGGCTTGCCTTAACCAAAGTAATCGAGCACAATGACTCCGGCGCCACATACTCGGCCGGCGGTGGATAGGCTACGGAGTTTTGCTTTTGGAGGACCACGAAACTAGGGACCTACCCAAAAATTGACAAGTTCCTGAGGTATTTTTCCTATCCACTTTGCAACCTGCATAATCCGCATCAGAATATCCAACTAATTCAAAAGATGACCCTTTTGATACCAAAGACCAAAGTAAGGAGTGTGGACTAAATATCTTAAAATTCTTTTCACGGCCACCATGTGGCACTCCTTAGGAGCGGCTTGAAATCTCGCACACATGCACACACTAAGCATGATGTCCGGCCTAGATGCACAAAGATAAAGAAGTGAACCAATGATAGATCGATATACCTTTTGGTCGACCGGCTTACCATCTTTGTCAATGTCAAGATGACCATTGGCTTGCATTGGCGTCTTGATTGGTTTTGCCTTTTCCATGTCAAATTTCTTCAACATGTCTTTGGTGTACTTGGTTTGGCAAATAAAAGTGCCCTCCTTGTGTTGCTTTACTTGAAATCCAAGGAAGAATTTCAGCTCACCCATCATAGACATTTCAAACCTATTTGTCATTGTCCTACTAAATTCTTCACACAATAGATCATTAGTAGAACCAAATACTATATCATCAACGTATATTTGACAAATAAACAAATCATTATTGACATGTTTAATAAAGAGAGTAGGATCGGCTTTTCCAATTTCAAACCCTTGGTTGACAAGGAAATCCCGAAGACACTCAAACCATACCCGTGGGGCTTGTTTAAGACCATAGAGTGCCTTGTGAAGTTGATAGACATGATCCGGAAATTCGGGATCCTCAAACCCGGGTGGTTGCTCAACATACACCAACTCGGAGAGCGGTCCATTCAAAAATGCGCTCTTCACATCCATTTGCTTCAACTTAAAGTTGTAGTGAGTAGCATAGGCAATTAAAATACGAATGGAATCTAGCCTAGATACGGGTGCATAAGTCTCACCAACATCCAAACCTGGAATTTGTGTGAAGCCTTGGGCAACCAACCGTGCTTTGTTCCTTGTCACAATTCCACTTTCATCTTGTTTATTGCGAAACACCCATTTGGTTCCTATAACATTTTGTTTGGGTCGTTCCACAAGCTCCCACACTTGGTTTCTTTTGAAGTTATTCAATTCATCTTGCATGGCAATGATCCAATCGGGATCTTCAAGTGCTTCTTCTACCTTCAAAGGTTCAAAGGAGGAAACAAAGGAGTAGTGTTCACAAAAATTAGCAAGTTTAGACCGAGTGGATACTCCCTTGTTGATATCACCAAGTATATTATCAACGGGATGATCCCTTTGTATACTTTGGTGTACCCTAGGATGAGGAACCTCTTGATGTTTTTATTGAACATCTCCACCCTTCTCAAGAAAGTTGTTGGAGGTGTTGAATTCTTGACTTGAGGAAGGTGGCTGTCTTTCAGTTGAAAGGTTGTTCGGAGTATCCGACACACCACTCGGAGAGTCCGAGTGTGTTCGGATAGTCCGTTGTCCATGTCCGGACTGTCCGTCTCCTTGTTGATCTTCAGCATCTTGAGGCTTGATTTCTCCAATTGCTAGCTTCTTGATCGCCTCACAAGGTGGTTCTTCATTTTCTAAAACACAACGATCAACTTGCTCCGCTTGGGAGCCGTTAGTTTCATCAAACGTTACATCACGCGTGATTTCAACAATACCCGTGGTATTATTGAAAACACGGTATGCATATGCGTTTGACCCATAACCAAGTAGGAAACGTTCATCAACTTTAGGAGCAAATTTAGAAGACTTAGCTTTCTTTTTAAGAATGTAGCACTTACTCCCAAATACCCGAAAGTAGGAAACATTTGGTTTCTTCCCGGTGAGTAGTTCATAGGATGTCTTCTTCAATAACTTGTGAAGATATAGACGATTGGTAGCATGACATGCGGTGTTTACCGCTTCCGCCCAAAACCTATCGAAAATCTTGTACTCGTCGAGCATCGTCCTCGCCATCTCGATTAGGGTTCTATTTTTCCTCTCGGCTACCCCATTTTGTTGAGGGGAATAGGAGCCGAGAACTCGTGTTTTATCCCTTCCTTCTCGAGATAGTCTTCTACTCTCGTATTCTTGAATTCCATTCCATTGTCGCTCCTTATTCTTTTGATCTTCAATTCAAATTCATTTTGTGCTCTTCTCATGAATTTCTTGAGTGTTCCTTGAGTCTCGCTCTTATCATGCAAAAAGAACACCCACGTGAAGCGTGAAAAATCATCTACAATAACAAGACCGTATTTGTTACCTCCTATACTTATGTAGACGATTGGTCCAAATAAGTTCATATGTAGCATTTCCAAAGGTCTTGATATTGTCATTATGTTCTTGGCGGGATGAGATGTGCCCACTTGTTTTTCCGCTTGACATGCACTACATATCCTGTCTTTCTCAAAAGTGACATTTGTTAGTCTAAGAATGTGTTTGCCCTTTAAGAGCTTGTGAAGATTTCTCAATCCAACATGAGATAGACGGCGATGCCATAACCATCCCATGCTAGACCTAGCCATTAAGCACGTTTTAAGGTTGGGTTTATCCATGGAAAAATCCACTAGATAAAGCTTTCCCTTTAAACGCCCTTTAAAGGCTATGGAATTATCACATCTCTTAATGACATCCACACCTTCATTAGTAAAAAGACAATTGTAGCCCGTTGCACACAATTGAGGAACGGACAACAAATTGTAGCTCAATGATTCAACAAGTAAGACATTTGTGAGAAGAATATCATCGGTGATGGGTATCTTACCAAGACCCATCACCTCATCTTTGCCATTGTCGCCGAAAATGATACTATCACTTGTTGAACCATTTGGATCTAGATATGAAAACATAGACTTCTCTCCGGTCATATGATGGGTGCATCCACTATCCAAAATCCAACTTGATCCACCGGAGTGATAGTCCTACAAGATAGAATCATACTTGTCTTTTAGGTACCCAAACTTGTTTGGGTTCTCTTAGGTTAGTAACTAGTGCTTTTGGCACCCAAATAGATTTGACACTAGAATTCTTGGGTTTTGGACCCACATATTTAGCAACTACATGACCAAGGTTAGTTCTTTTGAGCACAAAGGAGGCATTGAAAGTAGAATGAGTAAGATGGTTGGAGGATCCTTATGCTTTTACAAACTTGATGGGCTTGGTAATGGGGGCTACCACAATGTGGCCCTTCTTGCCCTTGGAAGGAATATAGCCAAGCCCCTCCCTTTTTAAGTTGCCTTGCCGCTTTCCTAAGAACTCCTCAAGTCCTTTGCTCGACTTGTAGGATTTTTGAAATCCATTCTCAAGAAGTCCTTTTAGCTTTTCATTCTCTTTTGCCAACACTTGCAATGTCTCAAAGTTAGTTGTACAAACATTTATATCAATGTTATAACATCTTGCACAACCATTACTAGTTGAAGGCAATGAGAGAGAAGTAGCTAAGTTTGAAGAGTGAGAAGGACTTTTCGAGAGATCAACAAGCTTCACTTCAAGAGCCTTGCAAGCGTCCTTTGCTATAGCAAGATCCTCTACGAGTGAAGCGTTGGTGATCTCAAGATTAGTTACTTGAGATGTGGCTAAATCAATATTCTTAGCCATCTCAATGTTCTTTTTCTTCTCACTAGCCAAACTTTTCTCTAACTCAAGGTTTCTCTCCTTTTCTTGGATGAGCAAATCTTCTTGAGTTTCAAGAATTGCTTCTTGTCTCTCTATTTCTTTCAACATAGCATTTAATTTTATCATATCAAAATCTTTCATTGATTTAAACAAATCATCATCACAATCACTTTCATCATCTTCACTAACATTATTGCAAGGATCATCAATAGTAAAGATTGAGTTCTTATTTGATACCTTACGCCCCTTAGCCATGAGGCAAGTTGAAATATCATCATCGTCACTTAGGTTGTCAAAGAGAGTCTTTGAACTCGTTGGCGTGTATGATGAAGTGATAGCGATGGAGGCAATTTCTTCATCGGATTCGGAGTTTGAGTCCGTTTCGGAGTCGGATTCGGAATTGGAATCCCACTCCTTCCCAATATGTGCGTGCTCCTTCTTCTTGCCTTTCCTCTCATCCTTCTTGCGATGCTTGTCCTTCCTCTTCTTCTTGTCGTCATCATTCTTGTCATTTTTCTTTCTTTGTGGGCATTCGGCAATGAAGTGACCGGCTTGCCCACACTCATAGCACTTCCTTTGAGAGTGCCTTCCTCTTGACTTACTCCCATTGCTCTTGTATCGACCCTTGGACTTGAAACCACTCTTCTTGAGGAATTTGTTGAATCTCCTCACAAAGAGTGCCATTTCATCCTTACTCAAAGGACCATCGTCGTCATCTTCACTTGAGCCTTCATCGGTGTCATTTGATCCTCTAGTAGCCTTTAGAGCAATGTCTTTCTTTTTACTTGCCCTTACAAGTTTTTCCACGGCATCGGCGTCCTTGACCATCATCTCATCGGCCACCAATCTCCCAAGTACATCATGAGGTGTGAGAGAACTGAAATTGTCTCTCTCCCTAATGAGTTGTACTAGGTTTCGGTTCTTTGGAGTGATGACACGTAGAAGAATCTTCACCACGGCTCTATCCGTCAAGTCCTCACATCCGAGACCTTTTGCTTGATTTACTAGGATCATCAAGCGATCAAACATTTGAGTATAGCTTTCTCCATCCTCTAGCACAAACCGACCGAAGTTTCCCATTGATGAGCTCAATCTTTGATTCTCGAACGCTTGAGGTTCCTCATGTGCAACCTTTAGCGTGTCCCAAATGACCTTTGCATCTTCAAGCCCATCAACCCGGTTGAACTCGGTTGGACTTAAGGCATTCAACAATGCATTAGCCGCTTGATCGTTGATGTGACGCTCCTTCTTCTCATGAGGTGTAAGCTTGGTGGAGTCCTTGAGCCTAAAACCTGTTTCAACAATCTCCCAAATCGAAGGGTGAAGAGACCTCAAGTACATCTTCATCTTATGTTTCCATGGGTAATGAGTGCCATCGAAATATGGCGCTTTTCGACGACACGGAGACATAAGATGATGATCCCGAGGCCGACAGAGGATACTCAAAGGAATTTCTGCGGTGCTAAACGTGGGTTGTCCGTGTTGTCATCGGTGAAACTAGCTCTCTCGATCGACATCCTAATTTCTCCAAGCGGTTAAGCTTAATACAAGAGATTAGGCTCTGATACCAATTGAAGGATCGGGATATCGCCTAGAGGGGGGTGAATAGGCGTGATTAAATTTATCACTAAATTGATTGCAATGAAATAAAAGGTTCGGACCGTCCAAATATACAGATCGTGTCGAGTACTTCGGATAGTCGAAAGTGTATTCAGATAGTCCGAAGATAGCAGAGTAAGGAAATATGCAAAAGTAAATCTGGGCTCCTAGGGAGATGTTTCCTGCACCAAAGAGTGTTAGTGAGCCCTGAGTACCTGTGAATGAAGTATGGTCAACAATATCTTCTTTTCAAACGAGATCACCACTTCAAACACCAAGATTTGAATTTGAACACAAGAGTGAAGGTGAAATCCAAGAGATGAAGACGGAGAACCGAAGATTTTATCCCGAAGTTCGGATCCTTGAGGGGATCCTACGTCTCCGTTGAGGAGGCACAAAGCCCGGGTCTCTTTCAACCCTAATCCTCTCGGTGTTGCACCAAGCACTCACCGACTTCACTATCTTGAATCCTTTCCTTGCGGAGGTGGATTCAACCTTCACAAACTTCCGGAGGCTCACCACACGAAGCTTGGGAGCTCACCGGCGACTCCTATCCGTCTAGGAGTCCTCAACCTCCAAGAGTAATAGATCGTGAGAAATCCGAGAGGATGAAACCCGTGCTCAGATGGATCTAAGCAAGCTCAAGCTCTCCAAATCTCACTTCTTTTCTCTCTAGAAGATCCAATCAACAAGCTCTAAGGAGAGAGAAAAGCTAGGGCTCAAGGAGTAAATGAGGAGAAGTAAATGCTCTGAGTGTGTTGTTGTGGTTAGGTGAGAGTGAAGAGAGGTATATATATGAGCCCTCGAAACTAGCCGTTTTGACTCAGGTCCGAATAAGTTCGGATAGTCCGAGTAAAAACTCGGATACTCCGAATAGTGTAAAACCACAGAGACAGAGAGACCCAGCTCGGATACTCCGAGTTTATTCTTCGGATAGTCCGAACCTTCGGATACTTCGAGCGGCTCGGATACTCCGAGTGAAATCTCGAATAGTCCGAATAATTACAACCCAGCAGACAGAGAGAGTCACTTCGGATGGTCCGAATAATTTTCTTCGGATACTCCGAGTGACTTCGGACATTCCGAGTGAAAAACTCGGATACTCCGAATGGGACTTAGCCTCAAAGACCAATTTCTTCCTGGGAAGACAGAGGGGTTCAGCTCGGACAGTCCGAGTAATTACTCGGATACTCCGAGTGACTAAAGGTGATTTGAGTCTGGATTTTGGATTTGGTGACAAGGGTTTAAGAAATTTGTAAATTGCTAACTAATTTCCATCATGAGTACCTAGAATATCCAAACTCTATTTCCCGTCAAATTCCTCTTAATAGTACGGCTATCCTTAGACTCAAAAATTTAAATAAATTACAAGTCATAAGTCTAGGTACCATCTTTTGCTTCTTTCGAATTTAGGGTTCGTCATAGCCCATAACTTCACTATGGAGGACTAAGATCTGAAGATAACACTTAAAAGTCTCATTAGTCCTTTAATCGTTTTGTCATTAACCTCCAAAACACATAGGGGGCCTAGATGCACTTTCAGCATTCATGCAAACAACCAAACACTAGCTCCGTACCATACATCCTTCAGTCTGGCGAGACATATGCAAACAACCAAACAAGCATACTTGATCTAACATATATCCTCTACAGGCTTGTTTTGAAAGTAAGAAATGGTATACTTTCTCCGATCACAAATAAGTGTTGTTTTAGATATTGATATGGTTTTCAAAATACACCTTTGACTACTAATTACTATAGTAATTTATTTATTAGACTCACTAAAATTATTTTTTAGATAATGGATAAAACTCAGCTTCTACACCTTGCGATATATATGGCCAAAGTACTTATTACAATATTTAGTGCACACAGAGATAAAAGCATCAACCAAAGAAATAAATCAGTCTAGTCTAAACCTGTTATTAAATCTCCAACTATGGTTATTGAAAATCGCCATAGCGTATAATTCCATATGTTGATATGCCTTGATGGTTTCTTCTTTGCTATGCTTCTTCTACAGCAATGCCCAATGGTATAACCAATATACCTCTCTGAAAACCACCTGTAGAAAAGTTGTATTTTGGCATCAGTCAAACCCACTAAAATTATTATATTATGAAAGTATTCTTCAAGATGAATCTACAAATATGATTTTCATACACTCATTATAAATAGTTTAAAAGATATTCATATCTAAAGTTTTAAAACTTTGAACTTGTATGTATTTTAAACCACAAATTTTTGTGACCAGAGGGAGTAATTTTTATATGATTGATATTTAAAAATTCATTAATTCTAAACAGGGACTAATTAGGATTGTCTCCATGCGAACAAAAGGTGTTTTTTTCCCTTCCAACAAAAGAGAAAAGCCATTTATCACCTGCTCTATTAACAATTCAATAGAAGAAAAGATGACCAAAGCATGGATTGTAGGATTCCAGATTCCTCTCTATTGAAATTTTGCAATGGAAAAGAAATTAAGAAACTCTCCTGGCCAATAAAATAAGTACCATTCTCCTAGTGAAATGAGATTGGTTGCACTTGCAAGACCAAACTACAAAGCCTGGTTAAGAAAAAGGTGGTGAGAGGCCATTCGTTGGGAAAGGCATCCCCCTTGGAATTTGGAGACGCCCACATCTGAAGGCAATTTTTAGGTGCATCCAGTCTAGTGGGGTTCAGAGTGGTACGACAAGGGGTTTCAAGGTTGCAGACACGAGGTAGGGATGGGGGCAGGCCTCCCACATGCACACTGTGTGAGTTCCAACCCCCCTGCTGGCTGCTGCCGCCTTTGGCTACTTTAGGGTTAGGGTTTCACACCCTGACAAAACGCCACTCATCACTCGCCAATCTCAAATCTCTCTCCTTGGCCTTTTTTTTCTCGTCTTCTTGGTTGGCAAGTTGCAGATCAACCATTATTGAGATCGTCCAAGGCTCCAAGCAAGGGAAGAGGGCATTCAGGAGTGAACAGCAAAGGTAGCCTTGGCTTGCAGCGAACCGTTGCATGCAGAAGAGGATGACACCACACGCCAGTGGGAAGAATGGCAAACTGCAGTCTGCAGGGAGCTCAGAAGCAAGAGAATGGTTTCAGGTTCCAGCTTCCAGCTTCCTGGCTCTGGAAGTGGCACCATCGATCCGGGGAAGTATTTTGCGACTGTTTTCAACTTCTACTTGCAGTACTCTGCAGCTGTTCTGGTTACCTTGTCATGGTGCGTCTTAGCACTGCTGGATGTCAGAGGTAGAAAGTGCATGCGACCTTATGCATGGTTGTAACTGTCAAGAAGTTCAGCGTATACTATTTCGTTAATTCCCTTGAAATATTTGTTTGATGTTTCTCTTGTTACAGTGTTATAGATTCACTGACATGCCTTGATTCTCTTGTTGTGCATGGTTAATTATCTTTGTAGTCAGCTCATGGGAATGCCCTGATCAAACATGCTACTAACACACTGAAATTTCATTCCGAAGGAGAACTTGGTCCTGCTGGCCATATTAATGTTCATCAATATATATATAGCAGGAATTCTCTACTGCCAAGGATTTTCTTCAGACATTGCAATTATCTTATCCTACCCAATATTGCAGCACTTGCAACAAACAAGCATACTTAACAGCGTTAAAACTTACCCAATTAAACTTTCAAAAAAAAACTTACCCAATTAATCTAAACATGCATATTCAATGAAACCATGGTGAGCTGGAAATAACAAAGAATCACTTTGTCATTCAGTATAACTACAGGCTCAGAAGCCTAAACTAAGAATGCAACACAGGATTAACAGGAGATATATTACATGTATTATTCAAAACATTGCAGCAAAAACCTCATGCACATTGCCTGCAATTTTACCACACGTTCTAATATCATATATCACGTTTTCGATCTAATCAATCAACAAAGCATGTAGATGATGTTGCGAACAAACATTGGCATCAGTGTTCCACTGTTCCATACAAAAGTTGCCAAGCTGCGACATTCCATCTTTGTATTCCCAAGCAGCCTTCCTGCACATCGATGATCACCACCTTCCATCAGTCATCCACACATCATTTGAAATGGAAATATGAACATGAAAAGAAAGGCAGTGCTACCCACAGCTTTGATATGGTATGGACAGAAGCTCCACTGACAATAATGCATGATTGCATCTTTCTCCCCATCCTGATGGTAAACTCTTGCAGGAATACTTTTTGATGCTCAATTCAAACAAAGTCGCTTTTTATCACAAGGATCTGAAACGAACTAGATTTATAGTCAGATGGAAATCAGGACACTGCACATATATATAGCTGCTGATAAGACATTGCATATCGAACATAAATCTCCAGGCAATAGATTACTATATACTGTCTATATGTGTATCATATTTTGTTTCATGAATAATTAGTTATAAAAACTGTATGATCACTGGTTGCAATCACGAGGTAATTGATTCTATAACTAAATTTCAAGAGCAAAACCAGATGAATATGCATTAATTTATAATAGAAACAAGAGATATTATGCTAGCTATAAAGCAAGCACAAACTAAATGTGGCACCTGTGCATGGTACGAAAACAGGATATCCAATGGCAGGAGAAAGGAGATTCACATGAGTCTGTTTGCAGCGCACCAACCAACTCATTAACTAAGAGTACTTACAATGTATATACACAATACAGAGTTAATGTTGATTTACAGTATTATTTATATATATATATATATATATGTGCGACAACTCTAAAAACCAAAAGAGTGTGCATATACTGCTTATTAGTTTATCTTAAAAGATATCTTATTTTATAACTGATGTTATAACAGTTTTTGTTGAAAAAACTTTAAGATAGACATCACAAAGAAAATATTTGTAAAGAGAAAATTAAGTAATCACATACAATATCAGAAGTATACCATTATTGAGTTAATTAATTAGATGCAAAATGCTAGCTTACAGATAGTGATAGTCTGTGCTATGCTATTTTAGCCCCATGTACAGAACACCCAAATGTTAAGATCTATCTTAGTATACCCAGACACGAGTAAATTCCACAAATCGATCATAAATACTACATTGAGGAACCAAGTAAGATCACTTGTGAAATATTGGTCTATGGGGTTATGTTCAAGCTTAATTTGGTATGTTATAAACAAACTAGTACTAAAAACTCAAATTTATGAGTATTAATTCCAATGAAAACCAAAAAATGAAAGGTCATGTCAAATTTATTGTACCAATTTTACCATACATGACACATCTGATGGTAGTCAATACAGACCGCCATTAATATTTTGGGTGAAAATAATATATATTCACTTTGATAAAACAGAACATGAACGGACCTTTTTTTAAAAAAAAAACTAGACAGACATGCATTGCATAGACCAAAGATTGTGGGGAACATGTGGAAGCTAGAGAGTATACTGCTGCAAACCACAAGTGAATCATAATTCATAAGCACTAGTACAACACAAATCTCAAAGGGGAAACAAGCGTGTATCCTCTTAATACCTTGGGAAAAATATCCCTTTTGGGGGAGATCAGAAAACAAAACAAAAGAACTCTTGGGAAACTTGATCCAATATCCAAGTGGCTGGCCTGGCCGGCCATGCTCCAAGAGCATAGCGCACCTGCACGTCCAATCACCGGTAGCTAGTTGCATGCCAACTTGCCAAGTTCCAAAGCAAACAGGGAGATCGAAAGACATGTCACTGCTGCACGAACCGAAAGATGAGATTCCCCAGTTTCCCACACCCAGAAGGCATCGTGTTTTGTCCTAGTCCACAACAGTGCAGTACACCACCTTCGATAGATCACACAGAGAAAAAAATAGAGACAGAGATGCAATACTACAGGACTGCAAGAGCCATCTAGAAATCAAGTCATCACAGGTAAAGCAGCAGTGCTAGCTTTTCAGAAAATAGCGCTTCTCTTCCTTTGAAGAGAACAAGGTTCAGTGAGCAGCTCAAGGATTTGGCACTAAACGGCATAGTTAAGGAAAGTACAGAAACCTTGGACCTCCGTTGCTGGACTAACAAGTAAAGAAGAACAGTAAACACCACAGCAAACCATACTGTAGTTTGGCAGAAGCAAGGAAAATCATTGGTGCTATCATTTCATGCCTAATCAGCTGAAAGAAACAAACAGATCAAGGCACGTGCTTGCTTAAGGAGAGCCAACTGTTATTAGATCAGCTCAAATTAAGCATGAGAAGCTGCATGCGTGGCTAAGAAGAGGAGGGAGCACCCTTCAGTCCAAGCAAAGACGGTGAGAGATCAAAGCTTTACCTCCCGCTTCATTCACTCATCTGCTAAGCTCTCTTCACGCCTGTCGCTTGGCATGTGGGTGAATGAGTCGGCAGCTAATTCGACCCTAGCACCGCCCGTGAGTGGACTGAAGGACGCTCTCTTTCATCCATAGCTTCCATGAAAATATATAGAAAACCAAAAAACAAGAAGGATAAACAAGCACGAACAAATTAACATAAACACACTAAGAACTTGAGAGCTTTCTGAAGTTTGTCATGGAGATTTGGGCTGCTAGCTTTTCATGTGGATCTTGTGAAGAGCGGCATCTTTTGATGCGTACCAGAAGCACCACCAGATGGGTGAAGGGGAAAGGAAAGACGGCAAGGCGTAGAGAAGACAACGGAGAAGGCCATTAAATAGAGCCATGGTGTGACATCAGAAGCACAGTGAGATCGATGTATACAAGTAGCGAGAAGTGGCTTAAAAGGCCAGGCCTCTTGTATCATTTCCATGGAAAACCCTTTGCTCTTGAGCAAAAAACAAGAAGGCCGACCAAAGGGGTCCAAACTCCAAAAGGAAAAACCCTAATGAAGCAACGAGGATGCAGCTCCAAAATATAATTGTACTCTCTTCTGGTGGTTAAGCGGTTGGTTCATTAGCTTCGGGCGCTTAGTTAATTAGAGATTAAGCTAGCTAATGGATTCTCTGGCCACGTGGAATTGTTAAGTGATGGAGCTTTAAATGGGATAAGGGCATGTACAATAGAGAGTCAAGGGGAGTCTCTTAGCACATTTATTTAAGTACAAAAAATAAGCATGTACTATAAAGGACGTGCATAAGAGTCTATATGCTATTTAATGCTGCTCATCTCTAATTCTGTCTAGGAGTCTGTGAAGAGTTGTCTCTTCACCAAGAGACGACTCTAACATTTATTCTCTTTCTCTCACTGCCACATCAGCAAAATCTCTCCGCATCACTTCTTAGAGACCACCTATTTAATGGCTTTGTACATGCCCTAATAAGGCCGATGCTGATGCTACGAAAATTAGTTATAGAGATAATTTGATATATGTCAATTCCAAAGTTGACGTTTGGAGATCGTTGGCATGTCCTTAATTGTTACATTGAATAGCATATATATCTCCAAACGCTGACGGTTCGATCAACCGTGGACACCTCAGTTTTTCAGTAATTTAGTTCTAGATCGACGCACATCTAATGGCCAGATTAGAATGCAATGGTCTCGGATTCTTAGGGCGTGTTTGGATTGCGTTCCCAGCTCGCCTTTCTAACGCCCGGCGCGCCATCGATTTTGGCCGTCCTTTGGAGCGTAGCTGACGCCCGATTCGCCAACGCCCGCGCGAGGACAGAACCTCGGTTTTCCACACGCGAGCGAGCGAGGGCGCGGACGCGGAAATTTGGCGCCGTCGCTCGCCAACGTGCCGACGCCCGCACTATGGGCGAGGGCACGCCGAGCATCGGCAAGGCGACCGGCGGACGCGATCTAAACACGCCCTTAGCAACTTTGGAAAGAGAACATCTCAATTTTCGTATCGATCACGTTGCAGAAAATTGCCATAAAAAAGGCACTATATATTCATGCCATTATAAAGTACATGATTTACATCCACATGTTATTGTCATAAAGACTAATATTTTTATAAACCAGAATTTTATAATGGCATAGGTGTAAATATCGAAAAAAAGCCTCAACAAGATTTGATCATCTTCTAGAAATTCAATAAAAAAAATTTATGTTTACCCAATACATTTCCAAATTGGCACAACGAAGCAAAAACGCACTAGGAATTTAAAACCCTCTTTCTCTTTTTTTAAGAAACTATGTTACGCCCTTTTGGAATGGCTTTTATTTCTGCCGCTTCCTGTTTTTAAAACCAAACACTTTCACGTCACAAAACTATCCAGTGATCCTTTGCCTGATGCTCATACGACCGAATGTTGTTCTCTGGATCCCACCTTCCAAAGCAGATTATTAGACGTGCATCCTTTCCCTATTCTCTCTCATTTTTCTCTTTCCCTCTCATCTCTCACACAAGACAACATCGCATGCCGGCAGAGGATGTGCATCCATCAAAACCACTGCTTAAAACTTTTAAAACCTACATAAATTAAGATAACGGATTTCTCCCTTGTAGCTGCGGTTCCAAGCACGTCCATGACCACCGGATATGCTCTAAGATTCATTCTCTGCTTCTACTCTTTCCGCTCCACATACTCTTTTGAAAAACCCTAAAAAAAAGAAAGAAGCAATTGGATCTTTCTTCATTCACCCTCTCTCCCTCTCGACTCCGGTGGCCCCGCCATCGAGCCAAGCCACCGCCACCCGCGTGCTGTCAAGCCGTTGCGACCCATGCATGACACCGTCGACAACCATGGTGGCCCAAGGATGCGACCATCGCCGTGCCCGCTCGAGCCACTGCACCATCGTGTCCAACCGCACCTCGCTACTCGGGTGCACGGCGGCTCTAGCGTGCAGCTCGGTGGTTGTCGGGCGATGGGGGTGGTCGTCTCCAGCCGCAGCACCATGGGGAGGAGCCGGCTCGGCCTACTTAGAGGGGAGAGAAGGAAATGGGCAAGAGAAAGAAAAAGAATAGGATAGGATTGCTTTTGTTCGGAAAATGTAAGATTTTTTTGCAAAAAAAAATCATATGAGATAGGGTGGAGACAGTGCACGAATCTTAACACGGATCCGGTGGCTATAGATGGCCAAACGGGTGGCACGGCCCGGCACGGCACGGTTAAGTAACAGTGTCGTGCCGTGCCGTGCCAGCCCACGGGCTCAACTGGCGGCCCAGGCATTGCACGACAGCCCATTAATTGGGCTGTGCCGGCCCGGTCAGCCCAACGACAGCATAATCGTGGAGAGGGCGAGGGCGAGATGCACACTAGATCATGCGAGGGCGAGCCGGCAAGGGGTGGAGCGCGACGGAGAGGGCGAGCCGGCAAGATGCGACGGAGAGGGAGAGGGAGAGGGAGAGGAGCGGGGCCACGACGGAGTCACGACTCACGGAGAGGCCGAGGGTGAGCCGGCGAGGGGCGGCGCTCGGCGGAGAGAGCGAGATGCGGCGGAGAGGGAGTGGAGCGGGGCCACGACGGAGTCACGACTCACGGAGAGGGCGAGGTGCCGAGGCCGCAAGGGCGAGCCGGCGTGGGGGGGGCAGCAATGGAGAGCCGAGAGACGAGCCAATGAGGCGAGACGGCGAGAGTGAGGCAAGAGGAGGTCGTGGCGGGGCAAGTGGGATTAGGGTTAGGATTGGGGGAGGCGGCCAGCCAGGCCGGGTGGATTTTATGCGGAGAATTGGGGCTGGGCGTTGGGGTTTAGGGCCGACCGTTTAATCGGGCCGTGCCCGAGCCAGCACACCATGCCGCGCTGGCGGCCCAAGCACTGCACAGCCCGGTCGAGGTCGTGTCGGCCGCACGCAAGACGCTTATCGGGCGGACCGCCCGCACGATGTTAACCGGGCCGTGCCGTGCTTGGACCGGGCCAAAAAACCGGACCTCGTGCCGGCCCATTTGGCCACCTATACCGGTGGCCGTGAACGTGTACCGCACGTATCCACGAGGTTGCTTTTCTAATAAATTAAACATTTGACTTTTTTAGCGTCCATTGTAAACGCTCTCGGACCTGGCCATTCAAAACGGGCTTGGCCCTTGGCCCACTGCTCCGTTTCGAGTTCCAAGCAGGAGGAAACGCCGAGCTAGCGTGGGAGGTGCACAATTAAGCGAGTACTGAAGTCTAGCAGCAACCACGCTTTCAGGCCTGCAGTGGGCGGCACGTCCAATCCAACAGTACATGAATTAATAAAGCCCTCTTCCTGTATGCAAATGCACCAAACACACAGTTTACGCACACAGATGGCAAAGGCCAACTGTACCTATCACTGTTCAGTGCTTCCACGGTACTCCCAGTTTATCTTTGCTCGATCGACATATCAATCCCAACCCTTTTCACTTGCATCCAACTCTCCCCAAGAGGTTTTAAAAGAAACCTCTCAGGAAATGGTCAAAGAATCAAAGAAAAAAGAAAATTTTGGCTATAGGACACCGTAAATATAGGGTGTGTTTGGTTGCCGATGTCAGTTCAATAGGGTTGTATGAGCTCACCAAATTTGGTTGAGCAAAGTGAGGTGATCTGAGGATGTTGTTTGGTTGGTTGTATGAGATTGAACAGGCTGCGCAGAGATATTGTTTGGTTGGCTGCACTAGGAGGGGAGTGGGATGGACAAATTCAAAAGAGAGAAATGAAAAAAATAAATAAATTCAAAAATAAAAATTTTAAAATTTTAAAAATACTGAAACAAAAATAAAAAATTCAAAAAATACTAGAAAATCAATAAATTCGAAAATAAAAATTAAAATTAAAAAAATCTAAATTTTTTTAATACCTTATACTTGAACCTATTTTTTTTTGTTTTATTGAATTTGGATGTCGTTTGAATTTTTAAAAAAAATTGAAAGGTTGAAAAGTTAACGTAGAAACTGGTTTTAGAGTTACTAGTCGTTGTTAGTCGTATGTGTCGGCTTGTTAGTGGTGCGGCGGCCGTGTGGGCGAGCCTGCTCATGGAACGCCGCCGCGCTGCTTCCCATGGGCAGCTCGAGCCGCAAGCACGCCTTGCATGCGGCGACAAGCGACGAGAAGGCAACCAAACATACGTTTACTTGGCTCACGCAAGTCTGGCCGGGCACGGATGGGCAACCAAACACACCTATAGTGATTATGTTGAGACCCGTATCAATTCGTGGCTTCACTAAATAACGCTATAAATTGGACCTATGTAGCTAGAATACTTTGATGTTTTAAACATTAAAACAAAAAGAAAAAACTTAAAAATCGATTCAAAAATACACTTATATTCAACACCTCAATTTATAAACTCCACAATTAAGCACTTCAAACATCGGACTCAAATGAATTCCTAAACGAGCAAAAAAAATCGAAACACCTCAACATTGATGTGTTCCTCTCTCCACTGTCCCACACTGTTGCAGCCATGGTGAGCCTCCTTCCCATTCTCTTTTCCTATTCGATCCCCAACCCTAGCGTTGCCGGGATGACACATCGCCGCAATGACAAAAACCTACTCGATCTTAAAAACCCTAGCGTCATCGAGATGACATGTTACCGTAGCCGGGATGAAATTTCACCATTCAGATGAGTAGATGACCCTCCTTCATCACTATCGAAACCAACTTAGCCATCATTGGGGGACATGCTACGCCTTGACGGCACCCAGGGTGCAGTGGCGTGGCAGCCATGGAGGAGAGAAGAAGGTGGGGGAAAAGGAGGAGGAAGAAGGCAAGGGATAATATTGTTTTTATATTTTATAATAACTAGCTGAATGCCCGTGCGTTGCTACAAAAATTATTAGAATCTATCATATGTAATGTTAACTGTCTAGTAATTTTGCTAGTTATGAAGTATTATATTTTTTTAAAGCAATTAAATATTGTCTTCTTGTTTTAGGTAATTTTTTTGGCTTACATGGTTTTTATTACATTTTTACATTTTTAAAATATTTGATCAAAATGAAGTAAATACCCATTTCGAGAATGATTTCAAAATATTGCCTCTCCACCGACAGTGATTTCAAATTTTGAATAGACGAGGAAGGTAGTGGGGCTAGGTATATGTATAGTTAATGCAAGGATGAAGGGTAGAATGGTCCAGTAAAAATAGACCACTACTCATCATCACTCACCACAAGGCACTTTTAAGTTGTAGAGATATGTAGCTAATTTTTGCAAGTTTGCAGTGACATTCCTACAATATCGTGATTTAGAATAGCAAATATGTGAATTTGCATAGCAGTGACATCTATCTAATTAACCAAAAAATAGATGGTTTTTAATATAATGGAAGTATAATTTCTTGTCTCTACACTAACTAGAGATGTAGGCAACCATTACACAACCAAAAGTTGAATGCTTATTACAGTAAAAAAAGGCTAAAAACCAAAGCAAAATGACAAATGAATTGGCACGCTAAGGCAAGAAAAAAAGAAAAAAAATCATCTGCATGAGAACAACCAAATAATACTAACACACTGACAAGTGTAGGTTTATACATCCTCCACATAGAAGATGGTCACTATCATTCATGGCATTCCTCCATAGTTTCATAGGAAAAATTCAAAAGCCAATTTTCAAAGGTCTCTCACATCGCCCAAAAGGATAAAGAGAGGAAGAGGGCAAATAGTCAAATAAATCAGCCTTAAGGAGAACTCAATGCTGACCAATCAAAACCAAGTGCAATATCCAAAAATCCACCGCTAAGTCGCCAATTGAATCAACAAACATAGAGACAATCCATGACTCTGAAACGGCGCATCAAACGAGAGAAGCCACACCCAAAACGCTACCATCGCCTGATCCAGTGACACCCAGATGGGAGATTTTCACTCCGGAAAAGTCACAACAATCACTCACTCAGAATGTGTGGGAAGACAATGCTTCTCATTGTCGCTTATAGCAAGGTAACAAGACCCCTGGGTGTCGCCATTGTTGGATCTGGCCAGAAAAGCTAGAAAATGATATTTCCTTGGGATTGTTACTTCAACCCAATCTCGTCGCTCGTTGTCGTTACAGGGCTTGCCATCATAGGTCACCATCTAGGTGCCATCGGAGCCAACACTAGTTGGATCAATGCAGAGGCAGCACCAACACCAACAAGATGTCCCTGCTGCACCGCACCGCACCACGGGATATAGCTACTGCAAGCAACAAGACTGAAGGTCCGACCACCTGCGATTTGAGGTCGCCGATGGAGTCGAAACACGAAGTAACAGCCACCACAAGCGGCCCAACAACCAGCCGCTAGAGATAGAGCCCTGCCACTACCAACTAGATCCTATGGCGATAACGACCAATGATGGTACAGACGATCTAGCCGCATCCGATTAGCAGTCAGATCCACCATCGTCGAGTAGATCTCCCGGTGCCAGCAACCATATCAGATGGCCGATGCTCCCTATGCATTGTTTGATTGATGAGATGCCCGTTGTAAGCAACATAATGACCTCTCACAATAGGATCAAAGACTGTCAACTAGATGAAGGAGCGTTCGCCATCATCGCCGAAGGAAGGTAGGAAGGAGGATGAGCATGGGACCCCTCTTTCTCTCACCATTGGTGAGCCCGAAGCAAGAGAGGGAGGGGACAAGGGGTGACGATGGTAGGTTAGACTTTCAACTTTTGCAATCGCAATTGAAATTATATGCGATCTTCGTTCATTTTAAAATGTAGGTAACGTATAGTATGTCCATTTGGCTCTTTTTACAACAGCGATTACTTTTTGGTTTCGGATTCAGTTTTGTTTTGCCAATCATTTAACAGAATCAGCCCGCAGGAGGGATTCTATTCTAATTTTGGAAGGCTGTCATTTTAACTCTTAATTCTCCTTGCTATAATTATCTATAAACATAATAATCTCAACCCTTCTCTTCCTTTCCCGGATTGTTCTTCAGAGACGTCAGACTCCTCCTGAAGTCCAGTCTCCTAGGGAGGGAGAGGACTGAGGAGCGTTCTTCAGGTTGACAGCTGTCCCCGGTAACTGCGCGCAGGCAGATTGGTCCGCCGTAAAAAACAACCGTAATGGCAGATGATGCATGCGGTTCCGGCTGGCAGCCGCTGCGCCTAGGAATTCTTGTCCGTCGCCGGCAGCAGTGCAGTAAACACGCGCTCATCAGTCATCATCGCCCTCTCTCTCTCACCCACCCACAGCAGCCTGACCTACCTAGCTCAGCTTAATTATAGCTAGCACAACGTCGCCATATTGCACGGCGAGAGAGGAGTGTGCCGGCGAAGCGACGGCCGGAGTTGACAGGCGAAGTGAGGGCTCGGCGCAGGCTGCGTCCACAGTGCGCGAATATACGGCGGCGCCTGTGCCTCCGCACTGTGCGGCACCTGCCCCTTCCCCTGCCTGCCCAAGAAAGCAGCGCGAAAGACAGCTCGAATCAAACGTCTGCACCAGGCGCGCGCGCGGCCGGCAAGAGAACCAAGGAATTTGCTCTCGGACCATCTTCAAAAGGTGGCTTCACAAAAACGTTATTATAAACGTGGGTTTCACAAAAACGTCACGCTCAACACGTGGTCTTCACAGGCAAGCCATTCTGGAATATTTTGGCCTGAGTCTGGACATTTTTACCCCTATCCTCTCCGGTTCCCACAAATCGATCCCCGTCCTCTCCTCTCTCAAGTCCCCGGCGACGGCGACCACGACGGCGGCGACCGCGACCTGCACCACCACAACCCCCGCGCGAGTAGGTCGGGGTCGAGGTACTCGCGGCCATCGGCATCGTAGAGCTTGCAGCCGCGCCGGCGACAAGGACGAATCGAGCCTGTGAAGCCTCGGGCGCGTGGAGTAGCAGATCGGCGGCGGGCACAGCGACGGCGTGAAGAGGGCGGCGTCGAGGCGTGGCGGGCGGGCGCTGGCTGGTGCAGGCATGGCTGGAGCGGGCGGCGGCGACATGAAGGCTCGCGACGGTGCGGCGAAGGGCGGCGCCAGGCGCGCGTCGTGTAGAGGAGGCGCGACGATGAAGACGGCCGGCGGCGGCGGCAGTGAAGGCCGAGAAGGCCGGCGGCGCGCGACGCCGGGGAGCAAAGCGGCGAACGCGGCGACGGCGGAAGAAGGCGGCGGGCGCGCCGACGACGTGGAGGAGCGCGCGGAGGCAGGGAAGACGCCGGGCGCGATCAAGATGACAATGGCGCGCGCGGGGACGCTGGGCGGCATCGGGCGCGAGCGACAGCGCTGCGGCCGGTGAAATGGCGTGGAGAAGGGGACGCCGAGCTGGCCAGCGGCGTGGAGAAGGTCGGCGGGGCGCGCGCCGGCAGCGTGGAAGAACGCAGTGGGGAAGGCCGAGCTGGCAGGGGCAAAAAGGTCAAGCCTCGGGCCAAAACCCCCCATAATGGTTTGCCTGTGAAGACCACATGTTGAAGGTGCCCTTTTTATGAGGCCCATGTTCATAATGGTGTTTTTGTGAAGCCACCTCTTGAAGATGGGCTGAGAGCAAATCCCTCCAAGAGAACCGCCGCCCCTCCCCCTCGCCGGCTCCCGCGGTGAACGTCGCGTGGGCGTCGCATTCAGGTAAAAATGGCCAGGGCTCCAGGCCAGGGCCGCCCGGTACGTCATCGGTCAAATACTCAAATGATGCGCGCTTTCTTGTGTTGGGTTAATTTGTGTACGGTTTTTAAGTAGCACTAGATTGTGATGCAATTAATGTTCCAGGGTTAGTTAGAATACTGTGTTTAGGGTTTTCTAAGCAGCTTTAATAGCATCCGTAGCAGACGCTCTTTAACACTGTTTATCTAACTTTTTAGTGATAGAGTAGCTGATGGAGAGAAGAAATCTTTTAAAATGTAGTGTAAAGTGTAAAGAAATTTTAGAGAGATGGATAAAGTATGTAGGGAATAGTGTTATAGAGTAGAAATTTGAAGTAGCTGATGTGAATACTCTAAGGCATGATACTGTTTTGTGTGACGGAGGCTATGTGCATGACCTCGCTATGCAGAAACCGGAGCCACTGTTCCAAATAGCCTTTTTACAATTCTTTAAAAGATAACAGATATAAAGAGGTATCAAATAAATGGAATCCTTGATGTGATAAGGGTAGGATTGGAATAAGTTTCTCTATTTTTCTCCTTTCTCTCCTCTCTCCTTCCTCTCACATCCTCTCACTGATGGCGGTTGTCGATAGTGGCACAGATGGCCGATGGTCGGTGATGTTGGGTAGGACGGCAATGCGTGGATGGCCGGCAGCCAAAGTTGGTGCGTGCACAGAGCTCGTAGAGTGAGGGACGACCAGTCGCTCCTGGTGACGCGCGGACGATTGGCGAACAGGATGGATCTTATGAGGAACGCGTGGGATGACAGAGATGAGCAACACACGAGGTGGTGGCTCGCAGCGACGGAGCTCGCGAGCCAGCAACACATGGAGTGTGGCGACCAGCCAGCCGGTGGCCACTCATTAGAGGATGGGGTGAGAAGAAAGATAAGAGATAACCAGAAAATACCATATCTATCCTCGTATAAGTGGTAGTGCCAAAAAATGAAATAGAGGTACTAAGAGGTACCATCTTTTGATAGTTGTTGGATCTAGCTCAATGGATTGCTCAGATTTATGGTGTGAGGTACGAAGGACTCCAAAATCCCTCTTCTTCCAATAGCTAAAAGATTAGCTTTTGATTATATAATGGTTGTGTGCATTCATGATTATTGTAAAGTTTAGAAGTTATACTTCCATTATCTAAAAAATACCTTAAAAATAGAATATTATGCTTTGAGCTCAAGACTTTTCTATGTATAGATTCCGTGAAAGTAAAATGTGGGTTGTACTAGAATTGTAAACTGTTCCTTATGAAAATACTATGAAATCCAAGTGTGCCTAAAATTTGTAGAGACCTCAGTCAAATTTATACCCCACAGAAATTTAGACCTCAGTTAAATTTCTACCTTTTTCCATGAGCGATCAAGCACATCTTCTAAACAATCATATCATCTTATTTCCCGTATAATACAAAATGCCATAGCATTTCATTCTTGTGCTTCTCTAGTGAGAACATCTTAGCTGAAGTGATATAACACTGTGCGGGCTGAATGGACTAGGGAAAGAAAGGGCTTTTGGCATGATGGAGCACCCTAGCAGACATTGCAAGCGGCAATTAGCACATAGCGGAGCTCTCCCACAGCGCCATATTTGGCGAGTGGCGTCAGCCTTGCTATCTCGCTCCATCTCGACATCGGCAGTAAGTGTCACTTCCTTGTGCCACGGCTTGGAGACTCTCCAACAGCATCAACATCGGCGTCGTTGGAGAGAGGCGGCCGTAGGAGGCGTGGCTAAGGAGTTGACGATGTTGGAGGTGACAACCACCCCATAGGAGCTGTTGTCGGCGCCTGTGACGGCACAGTCTTCTTCGTTGGTCCCGTCAGCACACTCATCTTTCACCCCAAGCCTGGCACGTCGATGAAGGAAGAGGTATGGATGCGAAGCCCCCCTCCGTCATCGAATCTGGCAATTTCCCGGGCGATTTACTTTGCTAGGATTTTGCGAATTTAGGGATTTGCATGCGTCGCCCTAGGTTTGTGATTTGGTTTATGAATTTCATTGGGAATCGATTGAAATCGTCGATTCTTGGAGTCTACTGGAGGTGGCCATAGCTTTGTGATGCTCTTAGCACGTACATGTCAACCTAAACGAGTTGGGTAGAAATTTCGGCCAAAATCTGTGATGTGGATTGGGCGGAGATTGAGAGGAGGAAGAAACACTTTGAGCCTTCAACGCCATAGTATTTATTCATGTATTGCGTGTTGAACTGGTCCATTTGGTAACCCCCTCTCTAGTTTGGATCCGACACAAAACATTGGAAATAGATCGTATATTTCATTTGCAACTATGAACTATGTGGTTTTGGTTCTGAGCTATTCTGGACCACCTGAGCTAACATTTGGTTTGACCTTTTGTTGGACATGCTTTTCAAATCGTTAAACTAGACAAATTAAAATAACAATATGATAAGGTTGATATGAGTATCTACAACGAAAATTTGGAGTTCAGCCGTCCTGACTTCCATTAGGACATTCATGGCCAATCATGACTTGTTTCATACACTAGTATAATACATGATATTCTTCCTTTTGTGGCCTATAGATGTCGACCGGGGATGACAAGTTGGCTGGGCTCCGGAGGTCGACACTAGAACGTGTGGAGGAAGTTGCCATAGACATCTGCAATTAAGCGCATGACAACTTCTAGTCTAACATGTCCATGGGGAGCTATTGCAATGAACTAGATGGTGCTAGACATGGAGGCAGTAGCTGAACGACTTGAGCAGCTGGCCCTAGAGGTTGCCAAAGAGATGAACAAACCGGCACCATCGCCGGTCGTTGCTACGGTCGGCTTTAACCACGAAGAGGACCAGGTTTAATGTTGATCCCAACAACATTATTTCGTCCGACTATGATCCCGACGATGATGACTACTACCACAGTGTTCAGGACTGGTGTGAGGAGAACGGGATCAACTATGATAGCGAACAATCTAGGTTGGTTTAGTCTTCCGTGTAGTAATGTAGGCATTGGGGCTCGGCTAGGACAGCGAGCTTGTGTGGGCTAGAGTACTATAGCCCATAGACTACACTGTGAAGGAGGATGAGGTCCTCATCTCAGTCTAGTTGAACTGCTCGTATGACCCCATCGTTGGTAAAAGACAGCCCGTACAACAATTCTAGAAGACGATCACCAATGCCTTCAACTTACAGCCGATGAGAGGTATAAAGCGTACGTAATGAGAGGTCACTAGAGAGTCGTTGGTGCCACATAAACAAGGAAGTTGGGAGGTTCATCGGGTTTTACCATCACATCCGGGCACTTAATCAGAGTGGCAAGACTGAGGATGATCGGGTAGGACACACTCGGATTTTTCTTTCCAATCTTTCTTGTTGTCGAATAATGTACTAAGTTTGTTTTCCACGTCATTGATGCGAAGAAGATGTACCACCACAACATGACGAAGGAGTTCAATCTTAGACACTGCTGGCACATTTTGCTTGACCAGCAAAGGTGGATGATCCGGGCCCCTATCCTGCAAGGAAACAAGAAACAGAAGTCTGCTTCGGGGGCATCGCCTAGAGGATCCTGCAGCCTAGTGGTTGACTATCAATCTGATGAGCGAGAGGCAGGGCCGATTGGGAGAAAAGAGGCGAAATCAAGGTCTGTGTCTATTGCTAGCCTAGTGTCGCAATTCCTGGAAAAATAGGCAGATATTAAGGTGGATTCCAGTGAGGACAAGAAGAAGTATAGGGAAACCATGGTGAACTTTAGGATGCAAGAGGTATGGTTGAAGAGAAAAGAATATGAGAGGCAAATCATGTCCGTGGACCTCAAAAAACTATTCAGACCAATGAAATTGTACTACAAGAGTGAGTAGGAATCTATACTTCGAAGATTGAACAGAGACGACTCGGCTGACCCTTGAGGGCACTGCATTCCGAGGTGGTTCGACTAGTTCATGTACCATCTTGTTGTATGAGTTTAATTATGTTTGAGCACCTTGTTCTTTACGTAATTTGAACTTCCATTAGGACCAATTATTTGTAATTTTTATGCGAGACTCTGACCGCGACCATTGTTAGGCCTATGTGAGCACTATGTATGAATGAAATAACGTGTTGTTGTGAGGACTCTGCAATCTTAATCTAAGACGGTTAGTTCATGCACTCTTATGACTCTGAATTATTGGTTCAAAAACGAGGCGGACTACATGAGGAAGTTTGATGTACACTTTGAGTTAAACTAGCAAGAGTTTGCAAGCATGACATCTATGCATATGACTCACTGCCCATCTGCACACACATGATCTAATGTCGTCGTGTCTTGCCCATTGATGCTCCATGAGGTCTTACTTCAGCTGCTTGTGCATCGCTCGGTCACGAATTGCCCTATGCATCACCAGGAAGTCCTGCAGAATCTCCTCCTGACCTCGAGAGGGTTGCACGAGCTCTCCCATGGACTCATAGTTGGTGGGCTGCATGGCAATCCACCCTCGTCCTCAATGATCATGTTGTGCATAATGATACAACAGTCATCATACGGCGGATGGATTTGAGGTCCCACTACAGTGCCGGTCCTTGTATCATGTGCAATCGCGCTTGTAGCTGCTCGAAAGCATGCTCGACATCCTTGCGGCACGCAGCATGCGTCTTAGGCTATCGCCAGCAGTTGCCCCATTGCCCCAACCCTGTCACTATTTATCTACAGTCTTGAGGCACATCCCCATCACTATTTATTGCCCCATGATTTTTTACCTCCTAACAACAACCCTATTACTATCCCCACTCTCTATATTCACTATTCATCATCTCATCACAATTCACCTCCCTAATTGTGTGCCCCAAATTCTCGAGCTACAGTGTTAGAGCAACCCAAATGAGGCAAACCCCTAGAGATGGCCTTAGAGAAGAGCTCGGGATTTTCATCACGAGAGTTGCCTACATATGATAAATCCCGTCAGCGAGGTAGTATCCTATGGAGTACTAGTGTCCGTTGAGTGTAGTTCACCGGCGGTGCCTCCCCATGGTGAGCCTGTCAAAGAGTGGAGGTCACTACAACACGTTTATGTCGTTCTTCACACCTGATACTCCGAAGAAGAATGCCAGATCCAACCGTCGTGCGAAGACACGACCTCCAGGATTATGGTTGGTCCATTGACATGGCTAGTGAATGAAACGTGCCAAGCTGCGGGGTAGTTATTCCACATTTGGTGCATGCAGTCGAGGCTTCCGAGAATCCCAGGAAAGCCTCATTGCTCGCCCTCCACGGGCAGGCGTTGGATGTACTGCGTAGTGGGAGCACTTAGGTACTCGTTGCCGAAGACGTCGATCATGGCTTTCGCAAATTTCTATGTGCTATTAAGGGTCATCGACTCGGAGATACGAAGGTACTCATCGATGGAGTTGGCGGCCAGTTTGTACGCTATCATCCGGAGGACCGCCGTAATTTTTATGAGTGGGTGCAGGCCGAGGGTCTTCGCACAGTTTCGCTTCTGCTGAAAGTAGTCATCGTGGGTGACAATTGCATCCACGATGTGGAGGAATAGCCGTTGGCTCATCCGGAACCTACGAAAAGGGCGGAGTGGTACCGTATGAAATATTGATCGCAAAAAATATGGTGATAGCCAAACACTAGTACTTACCTCTGCCTGAAGTGACATCCTAAAAATTTCATGCCTAGGATTTATAATTCAAAAGCAAATTGGTTATTCCAACTTCAAAACCCGCCGCGGCTTGGCCCAGCCCAAGCCAACCCCTCCTCTACCATGTTTAGCCCGATCCGAGCCTATCTACAACCCCAACTCACTCGCCCATATATACCAGTGATTATCCTAAACCCTAATCCCAAAAACCCATCTATTATCATCCTAAACCCAAAACCATCTCCCAATCACCAAAACGATCTGTTAATGTCATAGGACGCCGTTGCGGGAACCGTCGCCAACATGAACAAAAGAAGAAACTCATTGTTGCTGTCATTGTCATCGCCGGAGCCCTTGACGCCGAGGTAGCGCCGCCCTTCTCCTCCCTCTCGACCAGTGCCGCAGCTGTCGGCACTAACCTAGCCAAGCCTTAGCCGAGCTATCGCCGTGAGTCACCGCCGTCGGCCTGTCCTTGCCTCATCGCTGTCTTCTCTTCCTCCGTGCCTTGCTCCTCGGTGTCCACCGAGCCGACCGTCACCGCCAGCTGCCTTGCCAGTGCCAGCTGGGGCCGAGCCTAGCACCACTGCTCGCCGCGCCTTTCCTCCTCCTCTCCTGTCGGGCGCCACTGCTTGCCGTCTTCGCCCCTATGCGCCGCCACGGTGCACCTCCATGTAGTGCCACCGTTGCCGCTGCCGCTGTCCCTTCTTCCACCAAGCTGCGCTGTCCCTTCTAGCCATCGATGTTGGCCGCCCACCAGCCGGTCCCGCCATCCCTCTCCCTTTCCCGATCTCTCTCGCACTCGTCCCTCTTTATCTCTCTCTCTCTCTCTCTTACTCAAGTCTCTCTTTCTCTCTTACCCAGCCCGTAGGAACAGCCAAGGTGGGCTACACTGTGCATCCCATGATGAATAGTGCCCTGCTACAATACCCTCCTTTGATTCCCCAAATTTTAATGAATAGTATTTCTTACACTGCGAATTTATCCTAGCTCCAAATCCGGCGATTTCAGTTTCTAAAAATCTAGAAAATTCATATCTACTTGTTGTAATTTTTCAATTTATTTGCTATTTTTGTTGTCTATTGTTTTCTCGACTTGCATGCACTAGATTACGTGGGCGACGAAGGAGGGTACCTCGATGCCCACCGACGTCCAGCAGTTTACAGAAGTTCAGGAAGGCAAGTTGTTCCCCTAGAAACCTAATTTCTAGATGTTGCCAAAATTTCTAGGTATTTAAATTGTGTGTATTTGCTTTAGAAATTCCTACTGCATGTTTTTTGTTATATAATATACACCCATTACCATGAAACACCATAAGATAATATTTTTATGTAATTATCTACTGATTTTATGAATTAGATGGTCTAGCATTGCTTAGATAGTCTTCGAAGAGAGGTTTCCACGCCTATCATCACCATTAATGAATTGGATATGAGATAACTGAGTATGAGAATAGAGAACTTGGCTTTATGGTGGGGCTTGTTCACTCTTAAAATTTGACCAACTAATATTTGACTCGGAGTGGGTGACCCGAGTCAATGCTCCGATTGTTAAGGACCGATGATCGTGATGGATTTAACAGACAAAAACTGAGTGCGACCGCAAGCCCGGTATAGGACGTGGTTTAATCTAGAGGGAGAATATCGTCGGGATTGTTATCATACTTGCACCTTTGGT
Organism: Olyra latifolia; assembly: GCA_036346145.1. Classification (NCBI taxonomy): domain Eukaryota; kingdom Viridiplantae; phylum Streptophyta; class Magnoliopsida; order Poales; family Poaceae; genus Olyra; species Olyra latifolia. Next base: position 16,687,588 of record CM070530.1, read on the forward strand.
GGGGTCCTAAGGGATACATCAACGCCGATATATTGCCGGGAAGGAGTTCTGGGATACTTGTGTGAATATCAGATATGGCCGTGGCAAATTTGAAGTTAGTCTTCTAATAGGTTTTGTTATGGTGCTCTCCGATGGGAGAGTATCATATCATGCTGGTAAAGCGTATAACCTCTGCATAGTGTAAACCCATTCGAATGGCTGTGCTCCTGGTTATGAACATCTTGATGGTTTTTCACATCGTAGTTACACCTCTTAATTAATTTGATTTGGATAAGATTTTTTGGCCTCGTGCCGTTGTTAGATGATCTATGATGAATGAGAACGAGATGAAAACTATGAAGAGTATGAGATGAGACACTGCGATTGAAAATTTTGTCATGTTAATATTGCTGTTCAATTTAATCATATGAAGCAGTTATTTATTTATTACTTTCTAAATTCTTTTATAGTAATGGTAAAATGCTTTTATGCAAATAGACCATTAACCTAGCCCTTTCCAGGAAAGACTTGTTAGCATTCGCGTGCTAACCCCGGCTTTTATTCAGGGCTGTTTATTCCACGAATAGGTCAAGAGTACAATTACGAGCAAGAGTACGTTGCTGATTTTCCGGAGGGTGCTCCGGACTACTAGTCGCTTCCTGTTCAGTGTGCCTGTGGCCGTGATGGGGCACTATCTTTATTTGTTTTCTATTTGCATTAGTTAGATCTTGTTATTATGAATTAATGTAATAAGTGTCTTGCAGCATTCTAATTTACTTTATTAGTTAATTCAACATTGGTATTAGTACTTCCTGTTTGTTTTATTGTGGGTATGAGCACTGGTCCTTCGGACTCATACCATTAACACAGAGGGGTTGAATTTAATAAAACCAGGTCCCGACACATGAACATTGTCTCGTTGTAGATAGGCGGGTCGATGAAATAATCCCTGAAGAACTGTTGATAGCCCTAGCGCGGGCGATGGTTGATGGTGCGGCGGTGTAGGAGACCAGTTTTCGATATATAATATTGAAAATTGGTCTCCTCTAATATTATAAATGTTGATCCAGAATCAACATATCAACCTTACCATATTATTTAATTATAATCAATGTACAATTACAATACCAAAATTGTGGTATTATACAAACCACTTTATATTTTGTGAGTTTAGGAATTATCTAGTATTCTAAGCCGAAGAGTTCCATATCCTCTGCTGAAAAGTCAAAGTCGGGTTCTGCAGAGGAGTAGGGATCTATTCATTTATCATGAATAGTTCCCACATAACGGGTAAGTACATTAATAGTATTGCAAGTTTCCATAAGAAATAAAGTATTAACTATATGCAAAATGTTTCGAGGAAGGGTAATGCTATAATTTAACTTTGTATGGAATGAAATATTTGAAGACTTTGTATCTACATTTCAAAGTTGTTTTCTAAAACAATTAAATGAGTTTGTAAATTACTATCTCCTTTCTCCATCCTTAACTCATCTGACAACCATTATCTCTTTTTTTAAAAAAATCATGGATTTATTTGGACATAACTTCATATACCTAAAGTAAGGTCCATTAATGATTTTATTATCAGCTCTGCAGAACCTGCCCAGCTTTACCCTTAAAATGACCGATAATATGGATGTGCGGTATTATGTCATTTCTATTCAAATGTCCAAGTTTTATAATGTTTTGCATAGTGCATAAACATTGAGGAAAAACCCTGGCGATATTGGCCTCCGCACAGACACAGCCGGTAACATGTGAATCACTTGGTCTAATATCCCAGAACCTGGTAAATGCCTGGCCTCCGCACGATCATTGTTGGTTACTACTCGGCCAGCATCCCAAATGCTCAGTATTGCGAAAACATTAAAGCAATACTTCGTCCATGCAATTACCCATCTGGTAATTCATGCCTATACTTTTAAATTTTTTCGTCTTCTGTTCATCACATTGTCTATCCAAAAGACAATATGAATACTATCCTACCTGTTAAAATAACCATATATCTAGTTTTCTTTGTACTAAGGTATTATCAGGTTTAATCATTTTTTGGTGGGCTTTTGCTTGTGGGGTTTGGATTATCTATTCTACGAAAATATTAAATAATATAATTTAAATAAAGGATAATTCACAATTAAATAACTAGAAAGTAATGCGATAAATATATATAATAAAGGGAACTGGGAATCAGTATGCATCAAAAGATAGAAAACCTGCCTTCTTCAGTGGTCGGATCAAGTTCAAAAGGGTCTCCTAGATATTCTTGTTCAAAGGATCCGGAGGCGATCAGTTCGTTGTCTATACGTCGCAAATATGAGAAAAGAGAAAAAGAAGTTCCAATAAATATTCAAATAAGGATTGGAGAAGCATTATGCATAAAATGATGAAAATGCATAAAAAGGACTCGAGGTGAATAGGTGATGGGCTGTACGATTTTCTTAGAATTTAAAAATATTTTCAAATGGATAAGTGTGGGGTTGCTTTGAATAAAAATGGGCATTTCCTCCAGGCAGCATGAAGCTAACACTCGTGTACGTGTAGATTTAAGTGTAGATCGATAAATTTCCAAAGATCGAGGTCGACGAAAAAAATTGCCGGAGTTTCGAGATGGAATTTGTCGAAGATATAGGGGTGAAGAATTGAAATAGATTTTTATTGAATTACTGGGTGCTATAATATATTTTTAGCATTTTTCAAAATTTTATAATTTTATTAAAATTTTTAAATGCTTTTATATATAAGAAAGTAAGTAAAAGGAATTTATTTGAATTATTTTGTTATAAAGATATGAAATATTATATTTTTATAAAATTCTATGCTTCATTTAAGAATTTTGGAAATTTTTGCAAAATTTTTGGAAGGGGTTTGATGGTTGAAATAAAATTCAAAAGCTTGAATGATATAGGAAATTTAAAAGGGAATTTTAATTTTTTCGCCTACAAGATCTTGGGCTCGGTCCAATTACTGCTTGATGACTAACAGTGGGGGCCAGTCTTGCAATGAGAGAGAGGCGTCGTGGGCAGGATAGGAGGGGCTGACAAATGGGGCCGGGTGGTCAGTGAGGGAGAGAAGGGGAAAATGGGAGGTGGCGGAGGGGGACGACGGTGCCGGTGATAGGTCACCGGCGGTGAGCAATGCATGCTGAAAGAATGAAATTGGGAGCAAGGGGTACCTACAGGAAGTCTCGGGTGAGCTCGGGGTGGTCTGAGGTGGTTGGGCGACGAGGTCAAGGCGGCGACGCTTGTGGGCTGTGGCGGCGAGGGCGCTCCGGTGATCGCCGGTGCAGGGAGGTGGCGGGGTTGGCTTCGCGATGCAAAGTGGTAGCTTTTCTTCTCTGGGATCAGGGTTAGGAGACGGCTAGAGCGGCGAGGAAGAGGCTCGCCGGAGTTGGGGATGAAGATGACGGTGGTGGCGATGTGGTGGGGTAGAGGAGGAATGGAGGGGTGGAGGAGAGGGCTCGGGTCATGGCGGTGCCGAGGGGGGCCTTTTATAGGCGCAAGGTGCAGTGGCGGGCACGGTAACGCAAGATTATGGCGACGGCACGAGGTGGCGGCGTGGAATTGGTGAGCCGCCGGGAAGGGATAGGGGAGAGGAGGTGGCGGATGAGGTCGGCGACGTCAAGGGCTATCCGACAGGGCTAAAACAGAGGCAGGGAGTAGCTAGGTGTGGCGGCAGTGGGGATTCCGGCGGGCGGCGGTGGCGCCGGAGGTTGAGCAGGGGCGGCGTACCGGGGAAGGAGGAAGAACCAAGGGGCGCCATTGGATCCAGGGCCGAATCTGGGGCGCCGTTGGATAGAGTACGGAGACCGACGGGTGGATGCCACCGGTCAGTGGGAGAGAGGATGGCGGCGGGGTGAGAGAAGGCGTCTTCCCATAAGGGAAAGCGTACCCCAGAATTTCCAGTAACGGAAAGATTTAAATCTAAATGGGAAATGATTTTCTAGAAATTGTACAGGGTTTTAGAAATTTATAGGAAATTATAGGAAGCTTAGAAAAATATGAAATAAATTTCTAAAATCTAGAAAAATGAGAAGAATCCAAATTTGGAATAAAATTAGTTATTTTATAGACTGAATATATTTAGAAAAATAAAGGGAAGGTATTTTCTTAGGGAATAAATAGGAATTGGGTTTGAAAAATTCCCAAAAATGAAGAGATATTTGGAAGGCCTTAAATATGACTTTTTGTGAAAAAAAAATTCATGCTAAAAATAGGAGAAAAGTTTGGGTATGTCACAGGCAGCCTAGGACAGAACCTTCATGGTGACATCGACTGCACCCCTCCTGCTCAGCGTATGCAAGGACTGCGAGGAAGACAACATCATCCTCTTCGGACGAATAAGAGTCTAATGCAAGCTTATCGTATGAATTGTTCGAGGAATCTGAACTCATAGCGATTCTCACAAGAAAGAAGAATTTGAAGTTTCTTGGTTGGAGGTGTGGAGTGAAATGAGGAGGGAAGCCTTGCATATATAGGCTAGCTGCCTTCTTCGAGAAGGCAGGGGGATGCTTCTTGAAGAAGCAACTTTGACCCTCCCTCCTTGACTGGCCTCTCGTAGCTTCGCGAGGAACATGGACGGTAGCCTCTACTGCAAGCATGTACGTATGAGCATATGTCGAAATACGGGGCACATAGGGAACATGTACGAACAGCACATGAGCATAGGAAAATATTGGGAGTAAAAAGCCTAGTATTTTTTTTATTAATGAAATTATACAACCTTAGCAATATCCATTGCAATTTCCTGTGCGTGTCCGAATATGTCAACAAAATCCTTGTATACCAAAATACGGTGGTTTGTATGGTGATTGGAGTATGAAATAAAAATATAGGAGAGAAAATAATGTTGAAAATATAGAGTGGCTGTTAGAGGAATATGTCAACAATTAAAGAAGAGAGAATATAGAGGAGAGAGATTTTAGGGGATGGTGAGAGAAATACAGAGGAATCGATAGAAATGCTGACGTGGTTTTAGAACCCTGCGAATCACTGGAAGCCGGACTGGGAAAATCCCTGTCTGTGTGTCTGGCTACTAGAGTAGCCACGGTAATTTTGACTGAGGTACAAAAATAAAGAAGAGAAAGATATGAAAATGTGAATGATTCACAGTATTGTCCCGCTCTTCTGTTTGGCATTCAAAGATTCTTCAAGCACAGGCTGCACAGCACTGCAGCTGCAGGCCGTCACCCCAGCCCATTGCCCACTCGTCGCGCGTCCAATCACAAGCCTTTCTCCATTTCTTTTCCAGAAATTAAATCGACGCGATTCGTGGCCAGGAAATCGGAAGTCACAATTCACAAGTGCCTGCGACGGCCGGCGGCATGCGAACGGCATCAAAACTTTTGGTCCAGCTGACGGCCGCTAAAAAGACTGAGCAGACCTGGCTGGCTCTATCAGCTTAAGCATATCTAGATGGCACTCTATAATACTGTTCATCTATATAGAGTAGCTGCTGGAGGAAAGGAATCTTTTAGAGTATAGTTGAAAGAACCGGGATGTCGTCTAGAGGGGGGTGAATAGGTGTTTTTAAATTTTATACAGAGTTAAAAGGTGCGGAAACTTTAAACAGTCAGACACTCTGAAGATTGGTTCGGATACTCTGAATAGGTTCGGACTATCCGAACTGCGCAGTTAGGGTTTGCTCAAAACCTTACCAAACCTTCAGATCTGGGGATGCCATTTGCACACAAGTTAAATGAGTAGTAGACCTAGTTATAAAATTAGATCCACAAGAAATCTCAAAGCATAAGTCCACAAATTTCACAAATTACAAGAATGCAAGTGAACAAACCGAGATGTAGAGTATAGAGACAAGATTTGTTTCCCGAAGTTCGGATTCTTGAGGAAATCCTACTCTCCGTTGAGGTAGGCTCGGTCACACTTGAGCCCGGGTCTCTTTCAACCCTTTCTCTCACCAAAGGTCTCCAAACCCCTTGGTTTCACTCCTTATTCCTTCCCTTGCGGAGGCGGAACCGGCCTTCACAAACTTCCCACGACCTCCACACCAAGCTTTGGTGGCTCAAGGAAGACTCCTAACCGTCTAGGAGTGCTTAACCTCCAAGAGTAATAAATTCAGCGAAATATGAAAGTAAAAGACGAATCGAGTGCTCCAAGATGAAATCCACAAAGCTTGACACTCAATCCTACCTCTCAACCCAACCAAGGATGGAAATCTTGAAGATTTATGGTGGGAGAGGATTTGGGGGGCTAGAGCTTGAGCTAGGGTTTGAGAAGGTGTAAATGCTCTCTATTGAATGTATTCCCCGAGTTGGTGAAGTGGGGAGAGGGGTTATAAATACCCTTGGCTCAAATCTAGCCATTGTGTGTCTGTAGACATCGGATACTCCGAAGTTTAAGTTTGGATACTCCGATCTGTGAAGGCTGGAAATAGTACTGGTTCGGATATTCCGAGGAGTTTCCGAGGACATTCCGAACAGGTTCGGATACTCCGAGGACATTCTGACTTAGGACAGAAACTTGGTTTTCCTGAAAAATCGGATACTCCGAAGACATTCCGACCTGAGTTCGAATACTCCGAAGACATTCTGACTAATTCTGACTTAGGACAGAAACTCAGTTTTCCTGAAAAATCGGATACTCCGAAGACATTCCGACCTGAGTTCGGATACTCCGAAGACATTCCGACTAATTCTGACTTAGGACAGAAACTCAGTTTTCCTGAAAAATCGGATACTCCGAAGGCATTCCGACCTAAGTTCGGATACTCCGAAGTCATTCCGACTAATTCTGACTTAGGACAGAAACTCAGTTTTCCTAAAAAATCGGATACTCCGAAGACATTCCGACATGAAATTCAGCTGTTTCTTCAGAACTTTGATATAAATGCAAATTGAGTTTTCCAACTTTATAAAAACTCATTTTGGAGCACTTGAGTAGTCTAGTATCTATATTTCGTCGCATCACTCTTAATAGTACGGCTTTATCCTTAGATTCAAATTAAATCAAAGATAATACAAATCTAGGATAGTCACTTGCCTTCTTTTTCTTCATTATGCATGATGACCTTCACCAAAAGTTTGATGACGCCTTCACCTTGTCCAACTTGACTCGATGCACCTCATGAGACTCTCGTCTTATCAACTTTGACTTGATCATCCTTCCCGATGATCTTCACGCCAAATCGATCTTGACTTAGTCTTCAACTCTTGGTGACATGCCGTCTTGTTGACCTTGGCTTAACCGTCATCCTTTAACATACCTTGGTCATCATACACACTCACGAGACCTAATTCTTTTTAAATCACTCATGAAATCTATTAGTCCCAAAAACTCAATAGATATAAATGTATATGATTGATAATCAACAATGTTTAAACTCAACAAGTATTTGACGATGAAGCTCAATATAAATGAAACACTTGACATAAGAAAGATCTCTACTTAGTGTATCATGATGAATATGCATTTGATCTATATGCACTAGAGATGTGATTGCCAAAAAGATGAACCAATTAAATCATGGCAAGAAGTACAATATTCACTTAATGATGCACATGAAAATGTATTCAAGAATTGCACATGTACACATTCATATTTAAAGCAAGAGTGATGTTGTCAAACAATCTAGATTAAACTTCACTAAAGAAGTGCATATGAGAATATATGATTTAGACCTATATGCACTAACACAGTTAATACCATGGTGAAGATTAACTAAATGGATCATATAAAAAACAATTAGAGCATATATCCATATTAGGAATGCAATAATAAATATGATAGAGTCAACATATTGCATACCTCGATTTGTTATCTATCCTAGTTATATATATGAAACACATCTCGATAGGATGGATAGCTTAGTCACTTGACCTAAATAGTTCCTCCATTTGGATGAGACTAAAAATGATCTTAATAACAAACTTGTTAGTCTCATAGACATTAAGCAAATATTAGAGGTTTGTCATTAGTCGAGCACTAAATCAAACATTAACCGATATGTACCATTTATAGTGTTTGTCATTAAATATGTTTATCATAAATCAAATGTGTTTGTCATTAATCACCAAAATCATACAAGGGTACATTGAACTTATAATAGTGTAAAGTATGAAAGAATTTTAGAGGGATGGATAGAGTGTGGAGTGAATAGTATTATAGAGTAAAAGAATAGAGGACCAGCTGGAGATGCTCTTAGAGCAAGTCCAGGAGAGTCTCTATTTGCATGCTCTATCACTGTTACTATTCTGTCTCAGTCTCTATATCCATCCAGTAGAGTCTCTATATCAGTCTCTAAATTTAGATATTCTTTCTCTGAGTCTCTATATTTAGAGATTCTCTCTCTTGTCTTTATATTTTTTTCGAGGATAGAGACTGCTGGATAGAATGAAGATCCGAATTTAGAGAAGTCGCTAGTGATGCTCTTAGTCCGGAATCTCTATAGTAAAAAAAGCGAGCACCAAAAACTAAGATACTTTAAGTGTGGCTCCTATTTCTTTTCTAAAATAGTTTCAGGATAAATCATAAAAAGTGAAAATAGGGTTAGAAATAAAATATAAGAGAGATATGAAATAGCGTTAGAATAAAGCTAACGTTGTGTTAGGAAGGAAATAGAGTCAGGATAAGATAGATACAGGATAGGACCAGCATTGTGCATAACCTAATGTTTAATTCAAATTGGCTTTCAAAATCTTGTGAGACGGTTTTGAAATATTTAAGAAACAATTTTTGAAGGCTAGAGTGCTTAACTCGGTGAGACAGCTCAAACTCATATAAGTCATAAGCTGTTAGAAGGCCTAACCTATTGGGCATGTCAGTCAGTGCCTAAGGGCCTATTCTCCCTAGCTTATTTAACTTATTTCTTATTTGCTTATTTGACTTATCTCGTAACTTCAAGAATTTTCCGAGGCGGCCTCGAGAGCCGGATGCCCTTGGTGTTTAGGGTTTAGGGAGCTTTTAGACACGCCAAAAAGATAAAAAAGATTTAAAAAGTAATAAAAAAGTCAAATAAGTCAAAATAAGTCACGTCTTATCTGACTTATTTCGTGTCTTATTTGACTTATTTGACTTTTTTTATTACCTTTTGAATCCGTTTTTTTAATCTCGTAGACGTGTGTAAAAGCTCCCTAAACCCTAAACATAAATGGCACCCGGCTCTCAAGGCCACCTCGAAAAATTCTCAAAATTACGAGATAAGTTAAATAAGCAAATAAGAAATAAGCTAAATAAGCTATGGAGAACGGACCCTAAGATGGCAGTGACTATTGCGTGGCCCACCTCATGTGTCCCACTACTCCTAGACGATGGCCTTGCCGCTGACCTCCTACCTAAATTCATCGAAAACTCACATGCATGCAGTGATGAAAACAGATCAGATCAGATTAGATAAAGATTGTATCAGTTTCATTTCCGTATTTTTTTTAACCAGATTCAGATATCTTAGATACAAATATGAATACAAAAAGTGTGAAAAAATAAAACAGAGCTCTAAAACCAACAAAAACACATTAATAGTTTTATTGATCAAATATTTATAAATTTGCAATAATAGGAATATTGTTTGCATAAACAAAGATAACACATAAGTAGTATTCATGGCGTGCCAATGCTCGGAGACTTGGCTGATTGCAAATGGGCTTGAGCACTTGACTATCGGTTGGGCTATCCGGCTTTACCAAATCTGAATCTTAGTTCTGAGATAGAACTTTTGAATCTAATCCTGCTTCCGAAAAAATCCAACAAAATTCGACCTGATTCAGGGTGTATTTGGTTTGCGACCCTTACTGACCATGCCAATGGATTGGTCATGACCAATCGAAGGCATGACCAATTCGTTGGCAAAAATGAGTTGTTTGGATTGAAGCCGGATGGTTGCCATATTTTGGTCAGGTAGGTGATATGTTTGGATTGAAGCCAATTGAATGTGCCAATTGCTTCCATAGTTAAATAAAAATTATATAAATTCAAATATGGTACCATAAAGTTAAATTTAAAATTTTAAAACATAATAGAAAACTAAAAGATAAAAAATCCAAAAATGAATTAAAAATGCATAAAATGCCAAAATTATCAGATAAATCTTAAAAATACATATAAATTATAATTTATAAAAATTATAAAAATGGGTAGATTGGGATTTTATATGATTTATAAAATTTGTTCCATGCAATTTGGACACTGTATGAAATATATACAAAAATTAGAAGATAAATTCATTTGAAATACACTGTACAACTAGCTAGCTGATCCGTGGGGCCCGCTGGGGCCGGGGCTAGTGCCCGGCATGCACAGCTGCGGCAGCTGCGCCCACGCGCTGGCCAATTCGTTGGCGCTGAATTTGGGCGCCCACGCCCTCGCTGCTACCTATGTACAAATACATTGGCACGCCAAAATTTTTTGAGGGTGCGTCATTCGTTGGCTACGATCCAAATGGAAGCCAAATGTTGAAGGCACGACCAAATTTTGGCAAGGCAGATGAAGGCTATGATCAAACACACCCTCGGTCCGATTCCGAACTTGAACCGTCCAATACCATTTTTACCCTTAGTATTAGCAACATGGGTGAATTCCAAAGAAACGCGAAGGCGGCTATAAACCTAGGAACCATTGGGTGTATGAGGTGAGTGATTAATTTTCGAGGGAAGTCAGCGGACAGGTCACCTGACGGGACAACATCCGTATGCAAAGCTTTGCCTGTGGATGCAACGCATGGTGTCGCCTTGTGATATCTGCGTCCCATGGTGTGTTGTGCCATACAATTTTTGGCACGAACATGTAGCCACGTAGGAGCACACACCTCGACACCTCCGTCGAGCTCGCGCACTGCCTTGTCCTATAGGGTCGGTCCGGTGATGGTTAGCTTGTGGCTTACCGTCGTTTCTAAAAACCAAGCGTTTTAGCTTTCACAGGCGATGAGGATGAGGCCAATGGTGCACCGAAGGGGATATCGGCTATGGGAAGGTTTCAAGGAGGTTGCTAGGCGACGTAGCTTGCGATGAGGAGATAGAAAGAGAAGGGAGGAGGAGCTGTACAAGAGGCTTGCCTTGGGCACCATCTCGCTTTGATGCTCGATACTAGCGGCACACAAGAGAAAAAGGTAGGAGAGAACTCAAGACGCTACAAGTGAAGGACGTCTAACCGTTGATATAAGGATCCTACGGTGCAAATTGGACATGTATTCATGGCAAGTCGGATCGAGGAGGCCTTGGAACTGATCCCGCCCTGCTCATGTCTGGTGCCTTGATCTGGATGACCCGACTTGACCCACTTTGCTCGATATGGAACACTTCACAAACCTATATGGATCAGGCCTATGTGCGACCTGACATCAGACTATGCTTGGGTCATGACTCCACATGGCACACCCTTCCTTACCCGCTTAAGGGTCTATTTGATTCAAAGGAATTTCAAAGAAAAAATAGAGCATACAACCCAAAGGAGAAAAATCCTATTTGAGTGTTTGATTCAGAGGATGGCATCAAATGAATTTAATAGGATAGAAAATTTTGTTACAAAATTTGGAGGACTTCAAACATGAGCTATAAGGGCATGTTTAATGGAGGCCATATTTTTTGTCCTATCACTGTAGAAATAGGGCTGTGAATAGTAAAAATAGAGTTGAGAATAAAATATAAGAAAGAGATATGAAATAGGGTCAGCATTGTGTTGAGAATAAAATTTATCAGATTATGATTGGGTCAGGATAAGGCTAGCGTTGCATATGATCTAACCGCTTTTTTTCATTCCTTTGAGAATTTCGGTGCAACTTTCTTTCTTCCTTTCCTTATTCTCTGACTACTCAGCATCTAATCTTGAAATTCTTGTACTTTTTCCATGGTATAATCAAACGATATGTTCCCACAACTACTATGGATTTCAATCCTATGGAATTCAACACGGGACATCCCAATCCTACTCTTTTCCCATTCCTATGTTTTACAACTAGCCAAGCATTTGTGCTTTACTACAAACAAATATTATATTACTCACTTCGATGTCATTGACATGTTTGACTCATGTCCAAACCCCTCTTTTCGCACTTGACTACGTCGCGCTTTCACACCATCGGTTACATCACCTTAGCTCTGTTTCTGTTTTAAACTACGTTACACTTTTACACCCTATGATTCAATATATATTGAGCTGGTTGAAAGGTACCTAATCTACAACGTGCTAAAATAAAGAAGCCAGATATACATAGTTACTTGGTATATCTTAAGCCAAAAAGCTTCCTAAAATTAATGCACTAAAATAATAAAGTAAGCCAAACAAATAGAAAATATCCTAAGCTGATCTACAAGTCAATATTTAGTTTTACTTGGCTAGCTTTGACAAGTGGTGTTAAGATTTTTGAGAAAAGGAAAGCATTTGACTTTTTTTTTTTATAAAAAAACAGCTAGGATTACAAGCTGAGCTCGCCGATCGGAACGGCATCGCCGTTTAATCAGTTGGGCAAAAAGGCCGGACAGTTCGAGGCCGCCAATTGGGTTGGGCCCAAATTATCTGAACCGAACGAAACAAATCTTCAATAACTTATCAATAGGTCATGGCCCATGGGCTTCATGGTCATGGCACTAGTTGCCACGGAAAACACTACTGCCACTAAAATCCAAAATGATAATTTTACTAAGTGGCCAACGCCCCCAAAACAGCATTTTTCTGCTCTGCTATGAAAACGATAAGCTCAGCATGTCAGTCCGATGCCTGACCATTCGACAACCGACCAGGTGTTCATAGCCTGCATTTTCTGTCAATGACATCATATTCTCTCCAAGAATCCGAATACAAACATCAGTAATCATTTGGATTTTCTTTGCATTCTTTAGGACAAGATGCAATGTTGTTTTCACAGCAACTGCACGGCATAAAACCAAGATGCTCTAGGTTTCTTCTTGGGTGGGGTGATGCAATGAGTAGTGATGCCAAAGTTAGCAAAAAACACAAGCTTTGTCAGATGCCAAGATAATGTTCAGCAGATGAAGAAATGCATCACTAATCCGAGCATCAGAAGCGTTTCAGCATTTGCATGTTGTTTAGGCTTGCAGCAGGGGACAAGAGGAATCCTACTGCTGGGGTTGGAACTGGGAACAAAGTGGTTAAAGCAGCCAGGACTTGGAATCGAATAAAGCATAAGAATGCCATGTATGAGCTCGTGACAAAATGGTTGGTTGCATTTGCAGTGAGCTAAAAGCTTAATAAAGCAGAGTGATTGCATAGCAAATATATTCCTAATTTGAAGCATATATCTGAAGATAGGCAATCAATTCCTAATTTTTGTCTGCAGGCTGTTAATTTTGAGTCCAGTGGAGCATAGAATGTTCAGACACTACAATATGTCATGTTCTTTGGGATTTGAATGTGATTAGTACTGCAGCACAGAAAACAAATAACTGAGCGATATTTGCGTAGCTTCTAGCCAAGGTCGTGCTGATGGCACCACAAAGTTCGGATGGAAAACTCTAAGTTGGAAGAAAATAATGAAGAGCAAGACACAGGTATTATCCACAACAAATTTCTCTTCTGCGTTTGTTGAAGTTCGGATGGAGCTATTCAGGTTAGTTTGATATGAATACTAACGCTTTGCATCGTTGCAACCAAATATATGTCCCTATTTTGAACAACTTAAGCCACATCCAGCTTCTGTACGATAAAAAGTACTGCAAAGCCAAACCCAAATGCTCTTTCCTCTCAAAGCACTTCCCAAAGTTGTTTGGAGCAGGGTTTTGTTTTTCGGTTCTGGAAAAAAATGGGAGGGGCCGAGAAAACCGATTTTACCAAAAATCAGAAAATTTCGGTTGAATTTCAGTCTGAAATTTTTGAATTCAAATTTGAATTTTTTAAAAAACCTATTTTAACAAAAATCGGAAAATTTCGGTTGAATTTCAATCTGAAATTTTTGGATTCAAATTTGAATTTTTAAAAAAATTATGAAAGAAAATCACTATACCAGGAATTGAACCCACATCCCATGTAAACTAAATCACTACCTTACCACTAAGCTACATCCCTCATGGTTTATAGCATTGGTTTCAACAGTCTTCTATATACATAATCAAATTTAACCAAAATTCGATCAAAACTGAAATTTTTTTGGCCGAGCCAATAAAAAATCGGTGGGTACTGAAAAACCGATTTTCACTGAAAATCGATAAAATCGAACCGAAAAAAACCCTGGTTTGGAGTGGTTATCAGGCACTTACCATCTATCTTCATTGTTCAACTCTTTATAAAAAGATGAAAAAAAAAAAAGCTCTGCTCTTCAATCTTTTTGATATATAGAGAGAGAGGGTAGAGGCATTTGGTGTCCCTTCTAGTCAAGAATTGAGGCTTCACAATTACTAACCAATATTTATCTCATGCCTTTTCATGGTTCGATATTCTGGTGTCCTAATCCATCCCAAATTTGGTGAATTTCTTTGAATATGTGCTTGAGTTTATTCAAGACTTGAGCAAAACTCAGATTGGAGAAGAATATGGTCCCTGGGTTCCCTTTGTTGGAACTATATTCCTTTTTATTTTTGTTTCAAATTGGTTGGGTGCTCTTTTACGTTGGAAAATTATACAGTTATATAAATACTACTGTTGGTAGGTAGGGAATACCTAGAAGCGTGAGACAACTCTTTCTAAGGAACTCGGCAAAATAGCCCCGTAACTTCGGAAGAAGGGGTGCCCCTTAGCAAAAGGGGGTTGCAGTGACTAGGCCTGGATGACTGTTTACTAAAAACATAGGTCTGCACAAAGTTGTAAGAGGTATGGATTTTCTGCTCAGTTCAAATTGTCTTCTTTTCCTTTTGTTTGGATAAGAAGAACTATGAAATATTTGACTAAGATTGGATTTCATTCCACTTTTCTATTTCTCAATAATAACTTCTCTCATCAGCTATTTCGCCTTTTCAAAGTCATTAATTGTTTCGTACCCTTTTTTAGATAAGGTTCCTTTATTTTATTATGGAATAAGATAAAGGGTTAGTTAGATAGATTTCACTGCTCAATTGTTTATTTTGAGATTGCCACTACTTAATCGAAAACCATAAACGTGACACTGCTCATTGTAAAAGTTACATCCATGCTATTAGAATCTTAAAGCACCTTTCCGGCTCAAATGCCTAGCTGCCAACATATTCCAAACCACTCTCTCCCCGCACCACCTGCGTCACTCAAGATCTTTGGCCAGATCCGACTGGATCGAGTCAATCCGGCTGCCATGAGCTATCCAGCTCCACACGCTGCTAATGCTGCCAGGAGCTTATTTGGTTGCCTTCTGGCCTTCGAGCCACCGCTGGCGACGTCGCGGTCTTCTAGAGCCCAGCCATCGTCGTCCTCGAGACGCGATGCCTCGGAGCGTCGCCAACCGCAGCGGAGCTCACTAGCCTGGAACCGGCGTCTCCACTCCTCGCTGAAGCGCCGGATCCTACTGCTGACACTTCTCCAAGCTCCGGCCTTTGGTGAAACTGCGTCGACGTCGCCGATGTCCATCCAACGCTACCACCGCACATGCCCTTGTTGGATCCAATGCCACCGCAGCAGTAACATCCGAGAGCCGGGCGAAGGAGGGTAGAGAGATGAAGAGAGAGGAAGGAGAGAGAGGCAATAAGAGGAAGAAGAAGGGAGGAGAAATAATAAAGGCAAAATGGTTCAAAAATGTTGTCAGCTAGGTATTTGTAACATCCCTATTTTCAAAAACTAAAAATCATCATGTATCATGCAATTGCATTTTAATGAATTTTACTAAAATTTAAAACTTTTTGCAAATAGGTATGTTACAATAAGTTCTGAGCTTATAAAACAAATAATTTTGTTTCCTTAGTGAAAGAAGAGTTTTAAATGAGAATCACTAAGAATTTAACCCTAGTTTTTAAAACATATTTAATTATAAAGATGTTTGTTTTTAAATAAGATTTTAAAATCTCGCATAAGCAAAACCCTCAATAAATTGAATTATCAAGATTCAAGGATTTATTTGAGTTTTAAAAATACTATATTTCCCATAAAGGAAGTAATTTTGAGTTCATCATTTCAAATAAAAACCATAATTAAAAGTTTTTGCTTTCGCAATGATTAATTGCAAATTATTCACTAAAAACCCATTATGATAATTGGTAAAATTTGTGATTTCAAATTATACTTTTGAAGCAACAATTTAAAGACTAAATCGAAATTAAAATTCACATTGCAAACTAAGTGTCTAATTAAATGAATTATTAACTTTCCTAATTTAATCCCTGCCTATCTTCTCTCTTTTAAACCTTTTCTTTCCCTATGACATGTGGGTCCCTCTCCCTTGTCACTCTCTTCTCTCACTTCCCTCCCCTCTCTTTGTCTCTCTCTCACACTCCTTCCCTTCTCTCTCTCCCGTCGCTCACCCCCACCTCCCCATGGCACCACCCGCTGCCCCTCCTCTGACACACATGCGTACGTGGCGGCGTGCCCGTGCTCCTCTCTCCCACGCGGCATCTTTCTCTCTCGCCACGCGCCACCACGACACCCCTGCCGCCTCCTCGGTCCGCCGCCTCTCACTCTCCTCTCCACCCAAACTGCCCACGTCGCTTCTCCTCCTTCCGGCACCTCCTCCATCTTGCTCCCCTCTTTCCATTTTGGCCGACCTTCGCCGCCGCCGAAGACGCGTTGCTGCCGTCGAAGCCGCCGCCGCTCACACGGCCGCCGCCGTCTCTTTTTTGTCGATTCGCCGCCGACGGGAGGTAATACCTCCTCCTTCCTCGTCCCTTAGCATCCCTAAGTGCACTACGACCCGACCACGAGGCCAATTCGGCAGAAGCATCACCGGAGTTCGCCGTCGGCGAACACTCCTTTCTTTCCCACGGACGGCCACGCCGCCGACCACGCCGCCTGCTTCGGCGCCCGGAAGACACCTCGGACTCCCGAAGTCGCCATCAGGTTTCACCTAACCCACCACCCCGCTCTCGTTGCCGTTCGCGCTGCGCGCGCGCCGCTGCAGCCTCGCGCCGCGAACGCCACGCCGCCTCGCCGTCCGTCCCTCCGCGCCGACCTCCCTGGATCGCCACACCTCCTCCTCTTTCCCTACCTCGGTCGCCGCCGCCGTCTGCGTCGTTCGCCGCCACCATTGCCGTCCGCAGCCAGAGCGCCGCCTTTATTCCGGTCGCTGACGGCGGACCCGCCTGTCGGCGCCGAGGACGGGCGGTCTGAGCGAGCCAAGCCGCACCGACCGAGCCCAGCCGAGCCGTCTTTGCCGGGCGTTCGCATCGATCAGCCGACACAGCCACACGCCTGTGCATGCATCGGTCAGCCACCGAGCTCTGGCCGAGCGCCCACGCCACTTGGGCGCCCAGAATTGCCGGCCACGCGTCTTGGCCGCTGGGCCCTCCTCCCATTGGCCACGCTGAGCCAAGCAGCCCACCTGCCGCCCTTTTTCCTTTTTAATTTATTTTAGGTAGAAAAGTTTATACATTTTATATCTTTCAAAATGTAAATATAGATTCAATGAAATAAAATTCTGAAAACTTATAAAAATACACTAATTGGTTTAAAAATATAACTCTGCACAATTTCATGCATATTAATGCATGGTTTTGATTTTATAAATCTTAATACATACATTAATTACTTCTAATTAATTATGACAAATAAGCATGAATTAATGGTTTCTAAAATTATTAAAGAAAATAGAATAAATATTCATTTTATGAAAATAATTCATTTTATGCATTCTCTATTTAAAAATAAATTATTTTACCACATAAGTTTATTAGCTAAAATTCCATATGAGAAAGAGTTTTGAAGTTTATAAAATAAAGTAAAAATAAAATTTCCACAAGTTTCATATTAAAACTCCATCATCAGGTTTATGCATATCCATTTGCATGCATAATTTATTTTATTCGTTAATTTAAATATGTGTTGTTTGCTAATCGTTAGATCCGACCGGATCCGTGCCTGGAACCGAGGACCAAGCCGGGCAGGGGTACGACTACAATTACGGCAAGTCATTGTTGACGTTTTTCCCAAATACCTTTGATCATGTCGAAACCTAGATTTACAAATGTTTTATTAGAAGTTTGATAAATGTGCAGAGCTATGTTAAGTAATTATTGTCATGTTAGTAGGAATTTAGTTAAGAACCTAATACACTTTAATTACACCATTAATCCTGATTTTGATAACCTTAGGCTAAATAATCCGTAATTACATGTCAACCCTTGATTAGCTGTTTAATCTTGCTTAGTCATGCTAATAGTCAATATTAAATGATTACCACACAATGAACACTTCACCCTGGTTTAATATCCGTTTTAATTCAAAGTATCTCTCTGTTTGCAAAAGTGCTTGTTTGATTAGCGATAGAGAGGTGCTCTTGAGGAAAATTATTAGTGCCAGGTGGCGGGTATGTCACCTGGGGGTTTCTGGAAATGTTTGTAAAACTTGATTGGGGTGGATGGATTGATTGGCTGGTGCAGTAAGCACGAGAATCGGGTCCAGTGTGGGAACCACCCCAGTCCTAAGGACCGATACCTTGTGGTTGTCAAAACTAAGTACAACAAAGGCGACCATGAGTGCTCAGTATGGGCGGGACTCGGCCGAGTAGCTTTTGAACTCCTAGTTTGGACATCCGTGTGGTGGAGTAGGCGCGAAGCATCCGCTAACCTACCAGCTCAAGAGGGGCTTCAATCAACTGGAGATACCAATACTGCGGTGGAAACCTTAGAGGATGCCAAGCTAGGAGCGAGATTGTCAAAGGCCTTGTGGTGATTATTTTCCTTTGGGTGATTCCTAGGAAAAACCACCTCTCATGGGTAAAGCGTGCGACCTCTGCAGAGCGTAAAACTTTCTAGAAAGCCGTACCCACGGTCAAGGGCGGACGACGGTGGGTTGATCACAATGGTAGTTTTCTTCCCTCTCTTTCTCAGTGTTTTAAAGAAGAAAACCGGCAAGTGCCGTGTTTTGTTTGGGAGCCTACGGTGGTTTAGCCGTGAGGAGATGACTTCGGTGGTTTAGCCGACGTGTGGTATTATGCATACGGTGGTTAGCCGTCGAGAGTTATTGGTCCTTCGGTGGATTAGCCGTAAGGAAAATGTTTTTGGTAAACACCACGATTTGTATCGTGAGACAGCCTTTGGGGCATGAGCCGGCTGGGGCCAGATGGTTTAAAGATTTTAACAATTGATTTGATTACTCCACTTCTTCCCCAAATTGCTTTAAAAATTTTAGGCAAACTATTTCAAAACTTGCTTTTCGCAAATGAGCCCTACCTTTCCCTTGTCTAAACCATGCATTCGCATATGTCAATTGACTTGCGAGTATTTTTACCAATACTCACCCTCGCTTGTGCATGGTCACAGATTCCGACGCCAGCAGTGCAGAGTACCAGGCGACCTCGAAGATAGAGACCCGCTTCACGCGTCACGACGGAGTCCAAGACAAGGAATTCACGGATACCTAGGATTGCGTTCCTCCAGCTTTGCCTGTGGGGATTGTTTTGGGTTTATTTCCTTTTGGAGTTTCAGTTGTACAATCAAGACTTCCGCTTTTGTAAGGCCCTCGAGCCAACCTTATGTAACCACGCCATAAGGCGCACTCTGATGTAAACTTATATAAATTAATCGACAAGGTTGTGATCCAAGTTCTGTTGTCTGTGTGTGCTAGCTACTGATCCAGGGACTAGCACAAGTAAAACACAGGTGGGACCTCACCCCCGCCAAGGGGGGGTCCCGACAGTATTTTAGTCGGAAATGTGCTTTAAGATTCATATATTGGTATAGATTTAACTTTTGTAACAAACAATGTCAGATATATAATTTCCGGTGAAGCGATGGCAATTCTTAAAATAGGTAATTGAGTAGTGACATCTATTTAAAAACCTTCTCCAAACGGCTTTAGTTGTACAACATAAAAAAGGTAGAAGACAGTTCTAAGCGGATTTAGTTAGACAACATAAAAAGGTACAAGCTAGCTTCGGCGCGAAGTCCTGTGATAGGCTAACCATGCATTTGGCCTATAGTTGATCCAAACATGTCTTTTGGACCAGCCAATTAGTCGCAGCCTATAAGTCCAACCATTTCTAGGAATGGCAAAAATACCCGTGGGTCCGGGTACCCGCCCGACGGGTCCAGGTATGAGTTTTATCTCGGACCCTACTGGTATTATATTTCGGGTCCAGGTTTAGGTCTCGGGTCGAGTATAGATATGAATTTGTACCGTGGGTACCTAGTGGATACCCAAAATTAAAATGACATGTGGGCCATACTCTACAATATGTATACACTCCTCACCTCCTCAATCCTCATTTACTCATTGCTTGGGTGGCCCACCTCCAGCCCTTCAGCCTCTTTAGACCCTAGCCCGGCCGTCTCCCCTTGAGGCCTTGACGGCTTGCGGGCTTGACCCCTTCCCTTCCTAGATAACCCTAGCCTCCTGGCTCCCACTCCCAGATCCAAATCCCCAATTCCCCATTCTCCTAGCTAAGCCTGGTTGGCGCCTGGAGGCCGTTCCGCCTCGCCTACCCCAAATCTCAAGCTTGACCGTCGTCCCTACTTATCGGCTCATCCCTCAGCTCCGACACGGTCACACGGCGACGTCCTTGGCTTCTACGCGGCACCGACATAGCCTCCAGTGTCCCTAGCCCCTGCGCGTCACCGGCTCACCGCCATCTGCCTCTACGCTCAGATCCAGCTAAGGATATCCTACGGTATGACCTCGCCGCCCTTGCTCGGCGCCTCGGCCTCTATTGGAAGCGTGGCGTTGTGACCTCGCCGACCTTGCTTATCCTGCACCAGCCTCTAGCCCCTCAAGGTCAAACCTTCTTCTTGATGCAATTTGTGAATAGCAAGAGTTGTGTTTGCTGTAATTAGTTGTTAAAAGACTTAGTAGTTGAATGCAATGATATAGGTGCAAGTTCTTGGAATGGTGTCTTTGAATAATAGCTCCTCACGAGTAGCACAAAGCTCAGATGTAGCGGCAGCGGTGCAAAGCTCGAATGCAGTGGGGCAGAGCTCAGCCGGAGATGCAGCCTAAGATGCAGTGCAGAGCTCAACCGGAGGTGCATCTCAAGCTCAAGCATCACAAGGAAACGATTCTGAAAGCTGCTGAAGTTGGTAAAAAAAAGAAAGATTAAATCGAAGGTATGGAGAGAGTTTACACCAGTAATGATGAATGGGAGATGAAAAGCTGAATTTTTAATTTGTTTTATTTCATACTTGTATATGATGCACTCTTATGCTTCGATACATGGCTATTAGTCTGACAGTCACTGACTTGTGTTATTGTGTGATTATATGACCAGACATTGTGAATTTGTGATCAAACACACTTTTACTCTCTATGAATTTTCAGGTATAGGTAGGGTACCCGGCGGGTTCGGGTATGGATATGTGTTTGTATCCGTGAGTGCTTATTGGTTGGGGTGTGAGTAACAGCTTCGGGTTATGGGTTCGGGTTTGGCTCAGCCATACCCGGAGGTCCCCACCCGACTGCCATCCCTAGCCATTTCATCCTATCTGTTTAGTTGCAATTGTTTGGAACACCGCTTAGCTACATTCTTTTCTTACTAAGAAATAGCATTACTTGCCTCCTCATCTATTATATAACAGCACGATGACATGCGCATTTGTGTGACTAGATTTATTAATTTATAGTTAGATTACATACAATCCATTGGATTCAAGTAAAAAAAAATTCTCCGGCCCAATATAATTAATGGTGTCTATTTTCTATTGAATCTAACTAAAACATATTTAAGATCTACACCACTAGAACCCGCTATATTAATAGTACTAGTGTATATTTTCTTGATTTTTCTCCAATTAATACGACGATTTGTAGCCTTTTATTTTGAGCGCAGGGGCTTTACCTCACACGATTTTGATTATCTTTGACCGGCATGCTTTAAAATTCATGCATATTTTTTCTTTTTTCCGTACTGTTTTTCCTTAGTCAGAGGGTCATGTTTCACATCTCACCCCTACACTCCCATTGACATTTTCACTGTCTTTGATTCATCGGCTCTTTGGGCTTCTAATCTCGAGAGCATTCGATCTACAGCAGCCTAGATGTCTCCTATGCTTGCTTTTAATCCACACAACTGCTAGTGTAGGTCTCCTCCGTCTCTGTGGGCTTTTGATTTGCAACTACATGTCTCCTATGCTTGCTTCGATCTGTGTAGTCGTTTCCTCCATAAGCTTTTGGTCAGTAACAAAACATCGCAGTCTCTTTGGACTTCTAATCTCTAGAGCATTTGATCTGCAGCAGCCCTAGGTGTCTCCTCTGTAGACTTTTGATCCACAACAGCTAGTGTAGGTGTCTCTTTTGACCTGCAGCAGCTAGTGTAGGTGTCTCCTCCTTGGGCTTTGGATCTACAGCAGCATGTAGTCACCTCCTCCCTAGATTTTCGATCAGCAATAAAACATCACTGATTCTTCAGGCTTGTGAGCATTCAATCTGCAGCAGCCTAGATATGTCTCCTCCTTAGGCATCCATCTGCAATGTGTTTGCCACGAAATCTCGTGGGAAAAGCTTGACTTACCGATCAAAATTTTGCGACCGCCTTGCAAAACCTTGCGCTGGCATGCCAACGCCCAGCGATGATCAATAATTGATCACCGATCGAGCCATCGCATGATTCAAATCTTTGTCGTGAGCCTCGCTGTACATGTTGTCGATGCAAGAAGCTCACGGAAGGACGACGGCTCCATAATTATAGTGATATGGTGGTTGGATCCATTGTAGATGGCGCTAGCCAAAGCTAGGAAAATCATTTGCACATGCAAGATTTAAAAAACACTCCTAGTATGGATTAGTCTTTAACTCTTTATTTATCCATGCTCTTGTGGCTGGTGAGGGCAAAAAAGGCAGATAATCGTATCTGGATATGGTAATTGTGTAATTAGATCTACACCGTTATAACATGGTTCTACTATAATCAACGGTACGTAGATCTTTCTTTTTTTTCTCTCTCTCTATTAACGTGGCAATTTCTAGTTATTATCTTCTTTATAAAGTGGCTATCAAAGGCTGCCTCTCAGCCCATCCACGTCGCCCGAAAATCCTCGGCCGCCCGATTTGCCCGTCCGGCCCGATCTGTCTGTCCGCCTCGCTACCCACTGTGCAAATCGGTGTGCCAATGCAAAAAACTCCTCCGTCTTTTTTGTTTCACACCCGCGTCCTCTGACCTTCACCACCGTTGGATCGGCCGATCAGGTGACCCTCACTGTGTCGTCTTTTCCGCTTAGCCCCCTCATCTTTTTTTCCCTCAACCCACCGTCCCTCCCATTACTGTGAACCCTAGCGCGCCCCACACACACGCCCTCCTCAGTCCTCCCCGTTGACCCAGGTCCTCGCCTCCTCCCAGCTCCTCTCCACGTCTCCGCCTCCTCCTGCCTCCCGTCCCCGTTGCTAGCCGCCACCGTGCTCCTCCGCTCCTGCCTCCTCCCGGCTCCCCTCCCCGTCGATGGCCACCCCCCGCGCTCCTCCGCTCCCGCCTCCTCCCGACTCTCCTCCCCGTCGACAGGGCGAACCCTAGTGCATCCCACACCCAGCTCCTCTCCACGTCTCCACCTCCTCCTGGCTCCCCCCCCGTCATGCCGCCTCGCGCTCCTCCGCTCCGCCTCCTCCCGGCCCCCTCCCGTCGCCGGCCGCCTCAAGGCCTCCGCGCTCCGCCTCCTCCCGGCTCCCTCCCGTCACCAGCCGCCCGCCTCCTCCGCTCCCGCCTCCTCCTGCTCCCTCCCGTCGTCGGCCGCCTGCGCTCCTCCTCCGCCTCCTCTCGCTCCCCTCCCGTCCGCCGCCCCGCGCTCCTCCGCTCCCGCCTCCTCCCGGCTCCCCTCCCCATCGCCGGCCGCCACCTTCGTTTCCTACGGCGTCGCTCTCGAATCCGGATCCGCTGCCGCCGCCATCCTCCTTCGGCAACACTGTCGCCCCCAGCCTCCGTTGCTCTCGGATCCAGATCCGCCGGCGCCACCATCCTCCTTCGCCTTCAGCGTCGCCCCCGGCCTCTACGGCATCACTCTCGGCCCCCGCGACACGCAGGATGCCGCCCCCTCCATCTCCAACGGCGCCGTCTCCCTTCTTCCTCTTAGATTGCATCTCTCTTCTCCCTTCAGCCTTCAGATCTGCCTCCCCATGGGCCATCACCGTTAGATTTTCTTCCTTGCTTGGTTATGTGTATTGAGCAAATTTCTCTTTGTAGATAATTTCAGTGTTGATGTCTCGTGTGCTTTTCATCATATAACTTGATTATTTATCATTTGTTCTGTTGTATTCACTTCAGTTCTCTATTTTGCAGCTGCTGATGTGTTTATGTGGAGGAACAGGAACATATCTGCTGGAGTACTAGGGGGTGCCACTGCAATCTGGATCCTTTTTGGATTGCTTGCCTACCATCTTTTGGCATTCATTTGCCATGGTCTCATATTCTTTCTGGGTGTCATTTTTCTCTGGTCTAATGCCTCATCGTTCATTAACAAGTAAAATTTCTTCACCCCAATATCATACATTGTACAAACTTCCAAGAGATACAAGTTTGTTCCTTGCAAGTTCGATAGGCAGTAATTACTTTAAGATGAGCTCTAATTCTACCCTTCATTTTCAGGTCTCCCCCAAGGATTCCAGAGGTGATCATTCCTGAAGATGTGGTTGTCAACATTGCGCTATCCACACGCAATGAGATCAATAGAGCCTTTCTAAATCTTCGTCAGATTGCTCTTGGCCGGGATATAAAGAAATTCCTTATTGTATGTCTGCCACCATCTAAGTTTAACAATTGCTCCAAAACTAAATTGGATCCATCTGACCTATCATTCTTTTGAATTTGTAGGTGTATCATTCTTTTGAATTTGTAGGTGATTGCTGGGCTTTGATTGCTTGCTGTTCTTGGGAGTTGCTGCAACTTCTTCACCTTGATTTATATTGGTACGGGAATTGAGCACTTGGAAGAGACTTGTGTTTATCACGTCTAATTATGGGCTTGGCTAACTGTTAATCTTTCTGTTATGCCACAGTATTTGTGGTTCTGCACACAGTCCCAGTCCTCTATGAGAAGTATGAAGATCAGAATATCAGATCGACTCTTATGATGAAAAGGGGTGGGTTGGGATTAAGAAGCAGTACACCGTGTTTGATGCTAATGTTCTGAGCAAACTACCAAGGGGCCCATTGAATGACAAGAAGCAGTAGAAACAAACGATGCAGTCTTACTCTTGATAGGGGATGATACTGATCGGTTCGTGGCGCTCAAGAGGCATCGTGGCCAACCTTGTGGTACAAGCATCCACGCCACCTATTGCCTTATGTTATTTATGGCTCTTTTGTTGTTTGCTACTTTGACGAGAGCAGCTCGGGACTTCGGGTAGCTTGCCGAGATAATTATTTAGCATAGTTTTCTGTTTTTTTTGTTAGTTTGTCTGATTAACAAGGCATCAAACGATAGATGCCCCGTTATTGATTAACAGTTATTTAGTATGTTTTCTATGGATATTGATACTCTTTTTGTTTTTCGTTGTCAATTGTGGCAAAAAGCGGATAGATGTGCATATTTAGTTAGATGTTGTTTGTTGTTTTTTAATATATAATAAATATTTTGATTATGTTTCCTCTATGTGTTGGAATCTGTCATGCTATTGACGATTTTCAAGGGGAGCCTTATTAACTACATTTTCTGTGCAATGGATAGTGATAACTTAATTTTGCATGGTTACCTACTATAATGAGCTTCCAAGAATTAACTTTTTTCTCTGTTAGTATATATAAATCAACTTTGTAGGAAAATATTTGCTCTATTTCATCCAATGATCTAATCATGCCGATCAGAGCTTCAGATTCTTTTATTCCATTCATTTTATTATTTAACTAAACAACATAATTCATAGCTATTGAAACAACCGGGTCATGCGCGCAGACGCGCGCAATCAATTCTAGTATTTTAGATTAACGTGGAAATTTCTAGTATTTTAGAATTAACGTGACTATATTATATATATAGTAGATAGTGTAGATAGAACATCTCATGCGGATCCAATTTTGGTTTGACATATCCAATTTTGGTTTCAATACCTGATATGGATCCAATTTTGGTTGACACATGCAATTGCCACGTAGTTCGATCCCATTCAGGTTGCCAATTTTGGTTGAAGTATACAATTACCATGCGGTCCGATCCCCTCCAAGTCGGTTATAATCTTGTCTCATTACAATGGATGATATAGATTTTTTTCCTTTGATTAACATAGAAATTTTTAGTATTTTAGAGCAAACATGGTGGCTCTATTGGACCCTGTTAATTTGGTACGAACTTATTTTCTATTATTTTTATTCTAAATTTTATTTATTTTAAAATTTTAATATAATTTGTATGAACTCTTTTTCTAGTAGTTAATATGGATTCTTTTTCTTTTTTTTATTCTAAAATTCAAATTGTTTCTTTTTATTACTATAGTCGACATGGACTTTTTTTTAATTAAAACGTTATGTATCGGGTCCATAATAATTAATTATGTATATTATTTTCTTTATTAAGGTGGGAAATTCTATTTTTTACCATTAGCGTGGTGGGTAATATTAGGATGAGATCCTACAGTAACCAATATTTGGCCAGATGGACAACACGACAACCAAATCCGCATATGAATGGCAATCAAATCCTTATCCCATATAGCAACCAATATTCGGTCAGGTCATGGACAGCATGACACGTATACACGAATCCACATCTACCGATTTATGGTACTAGAATTGTTAGCGCGTCATTGGTGTGCTACCCTTTAGTACCGTGCGCTAGTTAGCATGGCAAATGATTGTTACATGAA
Source organism: Olyra latifolia (assembly GCA_036346145.1). NCBI lineage: Eukaryota > Viridiplantae > Streptophyta > Magnoliopsida > Poales > Poaceae > Olyra > Olyra latifolia. The sequence goes on from CM070530.1 coordinate 16,714,295, forward strand.
AAGCTTTACGTTTGAAATAAAGAAATTAGAAAAAGTTCAAACTTTTTTCGTCCAACAATGGTTCTATTTCTGCATTTTTTTGAAATTTTTAAATAGTCTAGGAAAAAGAAAATAGAAGAGAAAAAAGAGAGCCAAAACGTTTACTAAATTTCAAAATTGTTCTAATTTTAATTTTTTTGAAAAAACAAGTCTTTTATGGGCCTTCTTTGTGCAGCCTTGGTTCCAAAAGTGTTCTAATTTTAATTTTTTGAAAAAAATCCAAGTCTTTAATGGGCTTTCTTTGTGGAGCCATGGTTCTATTTTTGCAAACTTTCTTTTTTAATGGAATTTTTAAAAAGGCCTACAAAAAAGAAAATAGAAGAGGGAAAAAGAGAGCGAGGATTTTTTTCAAACTGAAAATTTTTCTATTTTCAAAAAAATTTCAAAAACATCGAAACTTTTATGGACCTTCTTTGTGTAGGCATGGTTCCATTTTTGCAAACCTTCTATTTTTTAAAATTTTTAAACGGCGTAGAAAAAAGAAAGTAAAAGAAGAAAACACAGGAAGCAGCTAGTACTTGAAAAGAAGCAGGGCTGAGAATCGAACCCGGGTGGGTGACCCGAGATACGGCGCGGAGGACCAACCCGTCGAAGCTCCCGCCTCGTCTCAGAGCTGCGGAAGACGTACTTTTATATACAACTTTTAAACGAACGGCCGGATCTCATTTTCGGCCGATGATCGGACGGCCAGCATCCTATAGTCGACATGGCCACGGGAGGGTGCGTTTTACTTACGCGCTATAAGATGGCGGCGCCGAGTCATGCTCATGGTGTAGAGGCGTCCTGGCTGGCTCACGTCTCCTGCCCTAGAGCATCTCCAACAGAGCCTATAAAATAAAATCTTCTCTATATTTAGAATATCTCATTGTCCAGTGGATAAATTTCTTCTTTTAGGAACACATAAAAAAAGGATAATGGTAGCCCTCCATTAACTACTTTATTTTCATTTATGAATTTCATAAGAATATAAATCCATGTCCTATCGAGACAGAATTTCGAACTTGCTATCCTCCGAGTCTCTTTCCTAGCCTCTATATTTAGAGTTTCTCTCTTCTAACCTCTAAATTTAGATATTCTCTATGTCAGCTTTTATAATTTCCCTGAATAGAGATTCTGCTGAAGAGTATAAAAATATAGAGAGTAAATAGTAATTTATAAAGCGTGTATAGAGACCTAATTTTAAAACATCGCTAGAGATGCTCTTAGCTGCTTCGATAGATCGAGGTCTTCGTCTTCCAGCAGCACCAATGGTAAATGCAGGATACAGCACGATGGTGGGTAGTCAGCGCTAGGCAAACCTGGAAGACGCCGGCAAGGAACATGACGGTGAAGACCAGCGTCCTGTAGGTAGATGTCGGGTCAGCTGGATGTTTATAGAGGGTTGATATAGTTGTATTGTATTGAACATGGTAACCTCTGACATATTCCATCTCCAGTCTTGTTTAATCTAGACCGTTATAATCTGGTCCACTATAATGAATTAACGTGAGAATTTTAGTATATTAGGACTAAATAATGTGGTATCTCTGTTGGATTTTGTTTTTTATATATAGTATATTAAAACATGAGTTAACGGAGTCATCATGTTTGCTTCAAAATATTATAAATTCCCATGTCAATGAAGGGAAAAAACTACACCATTAATGCCTTGTTTGATTGAGCTCAAAATCTACGGTAGATAATAATCTGAAAAGTTGAGGACCCTCGAAAAGAGCCTTGAAAAGGCTAAAAAATATATTAAAAATAATTTTTAGGATTTTTAAGAAGAACCACTAAAAGTCTTAAAAAAATAAATACAAAGTGGTACAACCTATGACTCGTATAAAAATGACAAATTTCAAACCGTGGATTTTAATATGATTTTAAGATGAAAAGGAGAGGTCAGCATGGACTTGATTATAACAGCACGTTTACTGCTCTAAAATACTAAAAATTCTGACCTTAATGTAAGGTAAAAACAACACCATATTAACATAGAAACTAAATTATAACGGCATAGATCCAATGAGATTAGATATTAGTTATATTAGAGCTTATTAGACCATTACGACACACACAGCTAGCTCTATATAAACAACCCATTCCCTCCTAATTAAAGGAATGGAAGTTCGGAACCAAAATTTTGTGGAGCTAGCGCGCGGCCACGACTAAGGATGGAACGGACGCACTAATTGCAGCGGCGGGGACAAGCTGCCGAAAGGCCTCGCATGCATGCATGCACCGTGTTGGACCAAGCTTGACATGCCGTGATCGAGCTGAGCATGCTACATGAAGTTTCTTTCTCAAACATGTAAGGCGTCCAGCCCGCTGCCAAGCCAACAAATCCGCAACTTCACATGCTTCTCATGAAAGTTGTGTATATCCATGAAGGAAGCTATGCTGAAAGGAAGACACCTTCATGCTATTATAGATCAGAACGCTTCGGAGATTAGAAGCTTGAAGATCAGATGACTTGTAGATGACAAAAACCATTTGACGGGAACATAGGAAGGAGACATTCAACATTGCTCTGATTCTGACTAACGAAAAGAAGTACAAAAAGAAAAAAATGCTTGAGTTTCAAAGCACGACAACCAAATGTAATAGAAAACATCAATCAGTTTTTTTATTTTGGATTCCTGTCATGCCCGGTTGCAGTCACTATGCTCTAAAAGGGTAGAATCCCCATGCTAATAAAAAAAATAAGATGAAAATATACACAATTATTATAACAGGTCTAGATTATAACAGTGTAGATCTCATATGTTTTTAGTTGGATCTAACATATTGTAGTGAATCTAACTATAGATTAATGAATCTAACTATAGATTAGTAAATCTAACTGTGTAAGCACGGGTCACCGTGCTAGTTGATCGCTGTTGGATAAAGAAAGTATTAGATATAGGTGATAGTATTAGATAAAGATAGAAATAAGAAATAAGAGTTGTAAAAGGAGTTTGGTCCATCTTGGCCCACCTTGATCCCTATAAATAAAGAGGGGTGAATGCTAAGTGGGACACACAATTCCTCTAAAATCTACATGCATGGTATCATAGCCACCATTCCGTCTCATCTAAAACTCCTGCCGTGCCACCTGCTATCTTGTCGCCCCGTTGTCCTGTTGCCCCGCCTCATGCCGCTGCATCTGTCACCTGCCGTGCGGCCATGTCGTCGCTCTAAACATGGACCTAGGGTTTGCGCAAAAGGCGGACTGCCCGGCTACCTAGACCGTTAGCCAGGAGCTGGACTGGATAGGTTGGAAGTAAAAAAGGAGGAGGAGGAGGTGATGCTTGCAATTGGTGTCGTCGTGGAGATGGTTTAAAGCTCTTTGGTGGAAGTATTGTTGTGAACACGTGGTAGTACATAGTACACAACGGTGTGAGATGATTGACACTTCTCAAATTGATTTCAGCATGATGACCCTAGAAGAGATGGACACATTTTTTAGGACGATGGAAGATAAAGGGAAGATGATTGTTGCGGATACTTCCTCATTGGTCATGCAAGGTGACATGAGGAGTATGTTGCAAGACTTCTTGGTGATGGAGATGATTGGTCCCATGACAAGTGTAGGGTCATCTAAATTGAAGCTAGAGCTGGTGCCAAACAACGTGAAGTTAGAAGGGAGCAAAAATTACCTCAGCTGGTTGAGGAGGGCTCCGTTGATTCTGCGAACAAAACGGGTGGAGAACTTTATATAGGAGGCTAATGTTGAGCCTGCAAACAAAACAATTACAGATTGGAGGACATAGAGTACCACCAACTATGTGGTTGTGGCGTGGTTGCTGTCATCGATTTCACCATCCATTGCTCGGATGGTTGAGGCGCTTCAAGGTGCTACTCAGATATGGAGGACATTGAGCAACATGTACTCTAGGGCTAGCAATGTGATGATGATGGTGGAGGTTTAGGGCAAGGTGGAGGCTCTGAAGCAGGGGGAAAAGTCTGTCCCGGAGTATGTTAGTAAGCTACAACAACTGTGGGCGGACTTGGATCACTATGATCCATTGTAGTTGGAATGTGCTGCTGATGTAGAGGTTGGCAGGATGTGGCTTCAATGGAGGAGAGTCGCACATTTTTTGAAGGGGTTGAACTCTGAGTTCGAGAGTAGAAGAGCTACCATGTTTCACGTAGTAGCTCTGCCTACTATGGAGGAGGCTATCTCAACTATTGTGTAAGAGGAGATTCGCCTGAGTGTGATAGGTGATAACAGCTCGATGAAACATGTGTATGTTGTTGCAGATAGCAGAGGGTGCTATAATTGTGGAGAAAAAAGACATTTGAGTTTGACTTGTCCTTTTCCATGCTCTGGTGGAGGCAGAGGTGGAGATCATGGTGGATGCAATGTTCGCGGAGGTAGTCGTGGTAGCAACCGTAGAGGTCGTGAAAGTAATCGTGGAGGTCGAGATGATGACTGTGGAGGCCGAGGCAGGGGCAAGGGTGTCCTTAGAGCCAATCTGGCCATGACAGAAGAGAGTGCATTTGCTACTCCCACAGGTGAGCAGGCTGCGGAGTGGAAGAACTTTCAGCAAAACAGGGTGTTCGAGACTCTATATGAACACCAGCAACTAACACTTCCTTTTGTATAATTGCCAACTATGCCCATGCCATCATTTGTAACACACCCACCATGCCATCATTTGTAACAAATCCATCTTATCCACTAAAATTACCCACCATGTCATCGGATGCAACAGGCATACATTGAGAAGACACTCGCGTGATCACTCACGCTGCTCTGTATCTTGACACGTTGCGTGCACGGCAAAGCCAAAGACGTATAACCAGCTCTCTATTAGTCTCGATGGTGAAATTCAGATTTTCTTGTAGAAAAGCACAAGCACTCGGCTAGTGTATTATTATATATGCAGAGATCTGGTAATATCTATCGTGTAACGCACTCACAAAAAAAAAATGGCTAGCTATACTTGAGAGTAAATTTAGTAGCTGGTGAAATATATATGCCAACTTTTCTACTTTGAGAATAATCTAGATGCTGTCAAAAGAACATGGTTACACACTTACATTTCGCACTTATACCAAGTGTAAAGCACACACCTATGCACCTAGTCATCAATTAGTTGTTAGATACATAGATCGAATTAGAACATATAACTGATTAGACCCAAGGTTAATTGAATAAACCCTTAAATGACATCCTAACTATAAATGAAAAGATATGTATCTAGATTCCAGAGACGGTATGGTATCCAGATTACGGAGACGGTATGGTCAAGCCACCGTCATCGCTGGGCAATGCACTAGCTTATCAAGCTTGCTGCTGCTAGACAATGCACTAGCCTAATATCTTACAAGACTTTGTCATATGAAATCACAATGAAATCCTTCCCTTCTTTTGTAAAGCTCGACAAAATTGGCAGCATCCATGACCAGATTAGATGCCAACAAGACGTAAATCGTGCTTTTCTGCAGGTGGGATTTTCACTTCAAGAAAATTCAATTATTCTATGTTAGTTATAAAGAACTCTCTTTCTTGGACATAGCTTTGTAAAATTTTACTTTCTTCTTTCTTTAATGTGAAGTTGCTATCAAGGCAGGGTTGTATCAGTTGTAACTAAATGCCCACACGGTTGTATCAGTTGTACTTGAATGCCCGCACCGTTGTCTGGCTAAAAACATAGACTTTGATAATGTTTGGTTTGACTTGGCTTCGAAAAACTTAATAAGCAAGATATTTTTATTAAAGTGTTTGCCTCAGAGAAGCAATCATAAGTCAAAAAGGACCATAAACACTCGGTTTATAATTTTCGGCTCCCTCGTTCGAACCAGCTCACAGCCAAAGTTCACAATTCCATGGAAAATTGTTTATTTCCCATGTGAAATCGCTAAATCGAGGCGGAGCGGAATCGAAAAAATGTTACAAGAAATGTAGACCAAAATTTGAATTTAAATTATAAAGAAAATATGAAAACATAAAATAAAATAGTAATATCACATAGGAAGTCGATGAGATATTTTTGTTTTCAGATTTAACGCTTTATTCAAACGAAACTTTGAATTTGAATTGAAGCAAAAAAAATTTAAAAACATTTCCCTAATTTTTCCTGCAATTTTACAAAAAAATATATTTTTCCCAATTTTTCCTATAATTTTACCCAATTTTCTCTTTTTTTTCTTCTAAAATGTCTTAATATTTACTCCCCAATTAGGGTCATGGAAGAGATTTCGAAAGAGGATAAAATATTCAAATTATGATTATAATGCTCATCTGGATATGGTGGTCTATAAGGAATATCTTATACCATGTTTTGTTGTAAAATGTTTTATATAAAATAAACTTTAACATGGTGAATCTAAATATTTTTAAGAGCTTAAAAGAAAGGACTCTCAGTGCTTCCATTAATAATGTCTAGTCTCCTATGGATGATGATATGGATTGTTATGTATTACAGCTACTTCAATTATATAAGAAATATATTAGAGTTATTTTTTTTAAAAAAAATGTACATCTAGCACCTCCCCCTCACTTACTCTTCCCACACACAAATGTGAGAAATTTGGTTCGCTATACTCAAGCAAACAAGTTTGGCTGTGGGTGAAATATATATGTGAAATTTTGTCCTTGAAGAATAATCGAGATGCTTTCAAAAAAACTGGTTTAACACTTACACTTTGCACTTATGCCAAGTGTAAAGCACACATCTATGCACCTAGTCATGCATTGGTTCTTTAGATACATTGATCGAATTAGAAAAAATAATTGATTAAACTCAATTTTAAGTGAATAAATTGTCAAGTAATAGATTGAACCTAATATTATGTGAATAAAAATGTAAATAACCTAGTAAACAAGTTGCTTTCACACATGGTCTCCTACCTATAAATAGAAAGATATAGGTTTGGATTCTAGAGATGGTCAAGCCATCGTTGCTTGGGAATGTACTAGCCTAACCATGACCTAATTAGATGCCAATGAGATGTGAACCATGCTTTTCTCCATGCAGGCTTTTCACTTTAAAGAAAATGCAATTGTTCCATGTTAGTTATAAAGAAATCTCTTTCTTCGAGATAGCTTTGCAAAAATTGCATTGATTCTTTCTTTAGTGTTAAGTTGTAGGGTTGTATCAGTTGTGACTAAATGCCCGCATAGTTGTATGAGAAGAGATGAACTTCGAGAATGTTTGTACCAAGAGAAGTGGTGGCATAGGGATCACGGGAACCCAAAAAGACGATGTACAGGATATGGGATCCTCGCAATAGGCTGGACCAAAATCCAACCGAGAGAGGGAAGCCTTTAGAAGCAACAGGTTAGGAAAATCACATTCGTTGATAATTGATTTTAGGAAGATTCGCTTCAGTAACCTTGGAAGACTTCAATAATGCAGTTGTTCAAATAAGAAGTGGTAGTCTGACTTGACTTTGAGAGATACAATATTTTTGTTTGCTTGGAAAAGCAATCATAAGCCGAAAAGACCATAAACACCGGGCTCAGTTTTTGGCTCGCCCTTTCCTGCTATCTCACATCTGGCCGTCTTGACAGGCATGGATGACACATACAGGTAAGCTTATGACCTCGACATGAGAAATTTCACTCATGCGCACTCAGCCTTTTTCTATATTTTTCACAATATGTCCAACAAATATTTATTATTAGAAAAGGCCTAGCCAACAATGATGAATGAACATGATACTCGTAATAAACTCCTGAACATGACACTCGTAATAAATTCATTTTATCTTATTATTTTCTTGAAAAAAAAGCTTCACCCCTAAAAAAAGATAGTGCTAGGGATCAGACGTTCGATCCTAACAAAAAAAGGACGCTTTTTCTGAAACATAGACAAAGTACTATTGAAACATGAATAATGTACTACTAAAACATGGACAATATACCGATGAAACATGATTGAAACACTGATGAAACATGGTCAAAAACACTGATGAAGCATTATAAAACATGGGTGAAGTACTGATGAAACATGGCAAAAAAACTAATAAACATGACAAAAAAACTAATGAAACATCATCGAAGTGATGTTACCATAGATGTTTCACCTCATACAGTCAAATGTTTTGCAAAAGCAAACTCCATGTTTCACAAGAGCAAACCATGTTTCAGTAGAGTAAAAGCCAATGTTTCACAAGAAAAATAAAGTGTTTGACATACAGGGGTGTTTCATCAAAGCAAACACCATGTTTCACCAAGAAAACACAATGTTTCGTGCGTACCAGAGTATGGTTTCAAGCCCTTCTTCTTCAACCTCTAGTCTCTGCCCCATCCATCCTCCATCCCTTCTTCTTCTTAATGGCTGAACCACCGACGTGCCCTTTAACCCAACGAGCATGTCCTTGCTCCCTTAGTGCCACCACCTCCCCATCTCCAGCCATCGTAGACCTAGATTGCAGTGAGTGGATGTCGAGGAGAGGGTTGTACGATTGTAGGGGAGAGGTGGATGGGTAGGAAGGGGATGGGAGGGAGAGGGATTAGAGGAGAGGCCTCGGTGGCCAAGATGTTGCCTTGGAGCAGAGTAGAAATGTGAGGCTCCGCACTAGTTGTGGACTTGGATTTTGAGGTAGGACAAAGCAAGGCACAAACTTCGTGAGAGATAGAGAAGAGACATATGTTAGTGATATGTCCTAGAGGCAATCATGTAATATGATTATACCACGTCTATGTCTATGTACTCTTGGATAATATGTTATTAGTTCCATAAAAAAACGTCATTCACATTGTTCATCAAGTACGACTTGGTTGTGAGACACATTATTTATATAATTTTATTCTAAATGATCTCTGCTCTCATATCATTATGTGGGATAGGAATGATTTGATCTACACATGTATTGATTGATAATAATATTTTACATACCATAAATATAGAGATATTAAATCAATAATGTGAACACATGTTAGAGAACATGGTGTTGGATAAATCTACTCTGAAACATTGCAAAGATTGTTCTCTGACATGTGTCATCAGCCTGTAGTTTTAAGTGGTATATCTATATGATTCTTAGACCTGAGATCGTCATTGAATCACAGCATGCGTAGTTATATAATTTAGGGTTATCAACCATTGCATCGTAACTGAGTAGTTATAAAGATAACTTTCGGTTATGTTATGAAACATGTCATGGGGTGTGAGCGATCAAGATGGAATTTGCCCCTCCTTGATAACAGAAGAGATATCTCTGGGCCTCTCGATATGATTGGATTGAAAAGTGCATGGCCATACCAATATAATTAAAGAGTTAAACAAGGTTTAGAATTTACCACAAGATCAAATAAATGGTCAAGCTATCACAAGGGTGGCACGCATCTCGCCTTGAGCTTGACTGGTATCATGCGGCAAAGAGATCAGTATGTGAGTATATCAAGGTTCAGGTGATATGATCATTACGTGTATTTGGGGGTCAATATGTCCTGCTAAAAACCGCTACTGATTTTTTGTTCAGAAAAGAGTTTCCGGGGCCACGACCACTTGCGTATGAACCTAATGGTTCACACACTTAACGGGTTAGAACATGTCTAATGGATTGGATTCATTAGTGGGTTTCGCGGATATTAATCCATGTAGAATTAGATTCACGCATACTGGTCCATGTAGGATTAGTTTCGCGGATACTGATTCGTGTAGGATTAGAGTCTTAATGGGCCTCTAAAATAGAAGCCTATTAGTGCGCTCTATATAAGGGGAGGTGGTGGGGCGGTGCACACACACGAGTTCATCAGCACGTAACTCTAGCCGTCACGCCTCCTACCGACTCCTAGAAACCCTAGCCGCACGCGTGTGGGGTGCTAGCACACTGGCACACGCTGTTCCGCTCCTGGACGTGTAGAGACCGTAGAGGCATTACTGCAGTTGCTACAGTGCTGATCGGCGATAAGGAGGAGAAGGTCGGCAAGATCAATTACTTCCTCTCCAGCGGTGCGTACGACGTTGCTGCGGTGGCTAGAAGGGGACGTTCGGCTAGACATGAACAACTACTTACTGTACCTCGACGCATGCGACGTCGGACTCAGCTATTCTGACTCTCCTTCCACTGTGACTGCACTTCAAGAGTAACGATCTGTGATCCCCTACTTTCATGATGTCCTAGGTGTTCGCGGTAGAAAATTTTTGAAATTGTGCTAGCGTAGCCTACCCATTTTCCTTCAAGATAAGAGGGAGTCGCTGGTGGAGTGGATAAGGTTCTGGGTGAATGGGTGGTAGAACGGTGCCATGTTGGTTTGTCTGATAGATCAGCGTATCAGACATAAGACCAATAGTCTTTTCGCTAAAAAAAATCTTCAACAACTCAATCGTCTCTTTTTTGGAAAAAAGAAGTACCGATTTGGCCCGTGAACTTTCACCCTCGCCTTATTTTACTCTGTGAACTCCAATACCGGGTGATATCAAAACCAAACTAAGTTGGTTCCTTCTAATGTGGCATTACATATGGCGGGTTTGGGTGATGTGGCATTACATATGGCAACATGTCATCTCTTTTCTCTCTTATTCTCCCGTCCACATGGGCGCCACGTAAGCTAAATTAAACTACCCATGTGGACGTTTGCAAAAAGCCTCAAAAGCCACGTGTTGACCGGTCAAGGGAGCGACTTAGTCCAGTTTAATAGTGTGAGGACCGATTTAACCTGGTTTTAAAGTTCATAAACTAAAATAGGACGAGGACCAAAGTTCAAGAGTCAATCATACTTTTTCCTTTTTTTAGTGGCAGATTGACCTTATCTCCCCACCCGCACGCTACCCCTGCACTGCATGGTGCACATCACAGATATGTGGCGAAGCTGAAGGCGTTTGACCTGCTCGCCCATAGCTCGCCCATAGCATGCATGTGAGTGCATAATTTGATATTTTTTCCAAGCAAAGTACGCCTGATCTAGACTTGCCCAATTACTTGGAAACCGAAGACTCCTTGCGGCGGCAAACTCAGGATGCGCACAGTCGTGCACACGCATGGACCAATTCTTTGCATGCATATATGCATCTACATCCAGCTAACTTCTAACTAACCATCTGAGTCTATTATTCCACACCACACAATCACACATGCACCACGTCCCGAGGGAAAGGAGGAGGGAGATTAATATAATGGCATTGGGCGATGGTAGCCAACTTGCCATAGAAGAAGTTGGATGGTAGCTACTAGCTTATGTGATGATATAAAACGTGATTTCCCTCATCTCCTCTGAGGTCTCGATGGAGCCAGCCATGGAGCCGATCGATCTTCAATGGCATCGTCGCTGGCCTGAAGACGTACGAAGATGGAATCTCTGCCGATGCCGTGCCGCCGCGGTCGCTGCCCTGAAGATGAAGACGGAATCTCCGCTGATGCAGCCTGAATCGAAGCCTTTTTCTTTCCTTTGCTATTCTTCTTTCTAGCTCTTTTGGTATAAGTTTTTTCTAATCCATCTTACCTCACCATACCTACTCGAGATACCTCTAATCTAATCGCAGCTGTCTATCAGTCTAGATCCAATGACTGAAGAAATGGTGCGTCCTGTGCTTCCCTTCCATTTCTTTTGGTGCCTAGTGATATCACCTAGCATAATTTATTTTTCTCCTCCTTAGCTCTCACCAATTAACACCACCCACAGAACCACTGCTCAATTGTCGGCCGTCCAAGCACACTGTGCTGCCGTCGTCTCCATGCCAAAGCGTCGCCTCTGTCTCCACACCTGATCGACCACCGCTCTATCTCCACGCACAAGAACCGCCACTGACGCCTCCACACCTATGAGGTGCCATAGTCCCTGAGCACCCGTTCTGCCGTCCCCTCGCTCGAGCTCCTCGGTCTCTTCATGCCCGAGCGGTGACACGCCCTCGAGCCCCCACGCCGTCGTCGCCCCTCTTCTTGAGTGCCTCGGTCGCCTCTGCGTCCGAACTCTTTTGCCGTTCCCATGCCCAAGATCCTTTGCCACCCTTATGCCCGAGTGTCATTGCCCCCGTGCCCTCACCACCTGGCTGCCCCTGGCTAGCTAGGCTGTGATGCCACATCTGCCCTTGCCACTGAATGACATTAATATTGATCTTACCCCACCTCCTACTAGCTAGTACCTTGTGGTACCTCTTGAAGGATAGAAAAAAAAAAGCTCTTTTTGGTATTTACAAGCAGGCATGCATACTCTCTCTTCTCTTCCTTTTCACTTTAATTTCTTCTTCTTGGAGGTGTATCTGGCACTACATATCTTACCTCTTTGATCTCTCCTCGAGATGTATTTGACACCATCTGAATATTTTTGTCTTACTGCTTTCTTGTTGACTTCCTGGTTCTAGTTTTGTGTTGCCATCTTAAATCCTCCCTTCCACATAGGGCTGAGCGAAACTCATATAGAACCATGACTATTTATTGAGAGTTGAGACACATCATGAACATTAACATATAATGTTGTGAATAAGGGCAATATTGTACTAAAGAATCATGACTATTTCTTCAGACACATCATGCATGAACGTTAACGTATATGTTGTGAATAAGGCAATGCATATTTCATAATTTTTTATAACATTTGAGAAACGAAATTAGCTAGATATTTTGCTAGGATTGTTCATGAGTCTGGGTAAGTTTTATATATATATATATATATATATATATATATATATATATATATATATATAATATAGTCATGAAGCGTCAAAAAATTGATTTTAGAAAATACGAAACAAATAGTAAACAAATTCAAAAAAATACGAAACTTGGTCAGTAGATACATTTCAATGAGATGAACAAGATCAATGGTTTGGATCGATCGTTAAAAATCTGAAATTTCATAAACCCGTCGAGAGTACGGAATCCGTACTCTCGAGAGTACACTGGCCATCCCCTATATATAAGGCTGATTTTTAAAAAATACGAAATAAATAGTAAACAAATTCAAAAAAATATGAAACTTGGTCGGTAGCTACATTTCAATGAGATGAATAAGATCAACTATTCGGATCGGTCGTTAAAAATCTTGAATTTTGTAAATCCGTACTCTCGAGAGTACACTAGCCATCATATATATATATATATATATATATATATATATATATATATATATATATATATATATATATATATATATATATATATATATATATATATATATATATATATATATATATATATATATATATATATATAGAGAGAGAGAGAGAGAGAGAGTATGCTTTATGACAAATAAAGAATAATAAGTTAGATATTTGTATCAATGATTCAAGCATCTAACGCCTTGTCGCGTTGGAGCATGGAAAAGAAAAGGGTGAATGGTAAAGGAGGGTCTAGGACAGTTAATTATTGTGTAATAATAGTCTGCATTATTTCTAAGTACTTTGCGGATTTCTTAAGTTGTAGTGCGAGCGTTGCCCTGAAGTCTAAGGGTGTGTTTGGTTTGAGGACAAGGGTGGATGGGATCATCCCATCCATGTGTTTCTGGGATGGGACCATCTGAGCAGCCTGTTTGGTTGGGTGGATGGGATGAGCCTGTTTTTTGTTTGGTAGACTGGATGAGTGCTGGATTTGGAGTGAGGAGAAGTTGGATGGCTGCGTACGTAACTTTTTTGCATACCTTTCCATCTAGGATTTGAGAGGAATATTTCTGTGCTGGGATGGTTCCATCCACCCTTATCCCCAAACCAAACAGACCAAAAAAACTGGATGGGATGATCCCATCCACCCTCATCCACTTAACCAAACAGATTCTAAGTGGTTAATGTAAGTCATAGGTTAAACTTGAGCCGCTCAACACCCTAAAGCCTAAATAGTGCACTAAATAAGTAGAGATTAAAAGGTCCACTGACTTGATAGTTGGTATAAGACACAATTCCATCTCGCCCTCCTTGAGTGGTGGATAAGGACAGGCAAGATAATTAGGAAATTTTGGGATTGGAAAATAAAGTTTGTATGTTACATGTTTGGATCTATGTGAAGGAACTCCATTGAATCGAAGTAGAAGAGCTCATGAGTATAAAATTTTCGTTTTGTTTTGACACTCCAATTTGGCAAATATGATATTTTAATGGATGTGTATGCTTCACCAAATAGCCAAAAAAAAACTAATTTTCTACAAAAAATAACACAAAGTACTAGTGTCATATAGCTATTTTTTTCTTTATTTTAAAATACAAACGGTAAATTTTTAAGTTATATTAATTAATAGCAATTTTATTGCTAACTCGTCTTTGCTCTAGAAAAACCACGAGTAATATCAATTTAATTTGTTGGCAACCCAAGTTTGCTCTAGAAACACTATGTATCATGCATTGCAATCTATTCCTCTTATTCCATCTGGAACGTAATTGTTTAGTCAATAGAAAAATTAATATTTTATTTTCATATAATGTAAGCAAATTATAGTAATAAAGAACAACTAGAAAATAAAAGCTCATGTAAACATGGTAACAAATGTTTAGAATCCTGTATACATTAAAGAAAGAAATTTGCATAACATTATCTTTAAAGGAATACGTGTACTTTGATTAATTTACCAAATTTTATTTAGTACTATATATTAGACAACCTGTCGTGTCGTTACCCACGGTCAACCTCATCATCGCTGGCCCAAAGAGGTAACCTTCACGGTTGTGGCATCAATGGAAGGTTACCCTTCTTTTGCTTTTCGTTATTTTTTGTGTTCTTATAATCTTCCTTTTTATTTTTGTTGTCTTCTTCTAGTACTGACAAGCAACCATGCTTATATAGTTATATATTCTTTTCCTTCTCTTTTTCCCTTCATTAATTTATGATTTACTAGGTGTATTTTACATTCTGTATATATTATTATGTTGCAGATCACTCCCTTGTTTGTGTTTACCCGACTACTACCGGAAATCATGGAAATTTGCTGATTCACATTCTAAATATTAAAAAAATATAATATTAAGAACAAGGTCAATGCATATTTATGAACATTATATAATATTTAAGGATAGCATGAGCTAGATATTTTACTGTCATATACAAAGCTATTTAAAGATGCTTTGCGGCTAAGTTTTAGAATTATCTAAAGTAAAATATTTAGTCCGACAAATCAAGAATAATTAGAGTTAGATAGGAGAGGAGACGGTTGTAGACCTCAAGGTATTTATTTATATAGTAAAATGGTTAGGGTGTTGAATAGTGTGAAGTATCTAACAGTAAGGTCAACTAATTTTGTTTTGCGCAAATAACGGTAAGATAGACTATAAATAATAAAGAGCCTCACATATTGTCATTAGAGAAATTTTGAGCATGGCGAAGGATGTGTGTATTAGAGGGTGATATATATAGCATGCAACTAGGTATACGTACACTCTTCCTTCTGTAATATATTTCAATTGTAAGTTTCTTTATTGATTCGTGCTATTTTTAAGTAATTACCAATAAATTATGATTAAATATGAGCAGTTCAGCCGTCTAAAATAATTAATTCCTAGCTTCGCTTCACATGAGTGACTGTACTCTATAAGCAAGAGGCCCCTCAAGGTGATTCGGTTTCTCAAAAGCCAATAATAAAAATTGCAATAAGGTGACAAAAATGGATACCCAAATTTATATTTGGTGTAGAATTAGGTGTAGTTACCAGCGGCGGACACAGCACCGGGTCAGGGGGGGCTCTAGCCCCACCTACTGTCTAAATGACAGTGGAGCCCCCACTTAGACCCACCTAATATTATTTGAGAAAATAAAGAGAAGAAGGAGGGGCTAATGGATCTCTCTTTATTGTCAGCCCCTCCTATTATTTTTGGCTGCGTCCGCCCCTGCTAAGAAAGGAATTATTTGTAAAATGAGTCCCAAGAGAAAGAGAACGATGCTATTAGAGAAAATGGTTTCTACGGTCTAGGCCATCTATTTTTGTATATGATTATGAGAGTATGCTTCAGAGCACAATAAAAGGAATTAGGTAAGGTACTAGCATCAATATTGATTGCTCTCTTTGTCTTGTTTCAATTTTGTGATTGCTAGCTAATTTCTAAAAATGCATAAGCCATGCCTTTTGCTCTGCAACAACACAACAACAAACTGACATGATTCAGTATAACGATAGTAACGACAGTAACGAGCAATGGCAGACAATATGTTGGTTGGCCCATGTTATCACATACTTGTTGCTATACTCGGAAATATTCTAGCTCCACCCTTAGTAACCAATGAAGTAACGATTAATTTTCCAATTCAATTTCAAGCTCAATTTCCTTCCCCAACCATAC
Organism: Olyra latifolia; assembly: GCA_036346145.1. Classification (NCBI taxonomy): domain Eukaryota; kingdom Viridiplantae; phylum Streptophyta; class Magnoliopsida; order Poales; family Poaceae; genus Olyra; species Olyra latifolia. The sequence continues at coordinate 16,730,446 of CM070530.1, forward strand.
ATTAAAATCGATGCATCCTATGTTGCCTGGTTACACGGATATGGATACGGATACGCAATACATCGATACTGTAACATCCCCATTTTCAAAAATTTAAAAATTGCATAATCATTGCATGAACTGAGCATTGCAAAAATAAAAACCATAAAAAAATAAAAGTAATTTTTAAAAATGTGCAGGTTACCCATTTAATTTTTCTAAAAGCCTAACTAAGAGTCAAGCTTTCAAACAGCACTTAAATTCAAATGTTTAGTTACTAAACACCTAATGTGCTAATTTATAAAATTTGTGATTCCAATTTAGACCTTGAAACAACAATTCAAGAATTTAATCCAAATAGAAATTTAAATTGTAAATTAAAATGGTTAATTAGATAAATTTTTAGTTTTTCTATTTTAAACTCATGAATATTCTTCCCTTCTTCCCCCCTCCCTATGACAGCTGGGCCCCACCTGTCACACCTTTTCTTCCCAAATTAGGGGAAATCCCTTTTTAGCCTTTCCCTTTCTAGAAATTTTCCCAAACAGGATATTTCCTCTTTTGCCCTCCCCTCACTACTTCACTCTCACGCAGCCTTCCCTCCACCTCACTGCCCTGTCCCAAAATTCCCCAGCGAAGCCCTCCCTGGCCGATTCCCTCCGCCACCTCCCTCCCCCTACTCCACTGGTTCCATCTTTCCAGCCCGTCGCCGTCGCCGGAGCCGGAACTTGCCGCGCGTCGCCGCCGAAGCCGTCCTGTCTCGACACGCCGTCGGAGCGCCTCCCCGGGTAACCCTCCTTCCGCCTGCTCCCTTCTCCTTCCTTAGCCTCCTAGGACATCTTCCCTGACCTGCGCCGCCCCTCCCATCGTCGGTCGGCGGCTGCTCTCTCTCGCCCAGCCCGGCAGCGTCGCCGAGATCCTCACGATCCCACCCCAAGCCAACGCCACCCCGAGCTCCCCTGCGTCTCCTCCTCGCCAACGCCACACCTCCTGTAACATTCCCATTTTCAAAAAAAAATCAAATTTTGCATTATCATGGCATGAGATTTGAGCTTTGCAAAAAGAAAATCATCAAAATAAAAAAAAATTAATTAATTTTGAAAATGTGTATGTTACCATATTTAATTTTTCCTAAAAACTTAATTGGATCTAGTTTTTTGAATACTTAAATTACAAATATTTAAATCCTAAAGAACCCACTTAAGCAAATCATAAAGTAATAATTTCCTTTTTAAATTAGAAACTAGCCAAACTAAACTCAAGTTAAATAGAAATTTAGCATCAAATTAAGTTAACTAGGTTTAGCAAATGCCCAACTTCTTTTCTTTCTTTCCTAATTGGGAAATTTTCCCTTTTTACTCTTTCCCCTAATGGGACATTACCCAAAATGCCCCCATTTCCCTTTTCCCATTTATTCCCTCTCTCTCTCTCACACTCTCTCTCTCCCCCACTGGTTTTCTCTCTCGGACAGCCCGAGGCTACTCCTATCTCACTGCCTCTCCCTTCCCCTCACTGTCCCTCTCCCTTGATCCCACCGGTGAGTCCTCCCTCGGCCGAACCCCTCCGGCACGTCCCTCCTCTTACCTTCATTGCCCCGTTTTTCCAGGTTTCCGCCGCCGCCGTCGCCGGAGCAAGCGGAGCGCCGTCGCCGAAGCTGCTCCACCCTCACACGCCGTCGGAGCTCGCCACCGGGTAATTCCCTTTCTCCTTGCTCCTACACCATCCTTAGCCCCCTAGGGCATCTTCCTCGTCGCCAGCGCCGCCCCTCCCCATCGGAGCCAGCCAGCGCCGTGCTCCTCGCGCCCAGCCCCGGCCGCGTCGCCGAGCTCCCTCGGCCGGTCCCACCCCAAGCTAGATGCCCTAAAGCTAGTGGTGTATAATACTTAAAGTTGGATAGGAATATTTGAAAAGCAATTTGGCATGCTCAGAAGTAAATAAGCATTTGGTACATGAATTTACTAAAACGTTTAGCCTGCTGAGCGCTGGCAAAATCACATGAGACAACATAGATCCCGTAAGCAAGAAGCTAGACTCAGAATGGGAATGCAATGATCATTTGAGATAAATTACCTGGTAAAGATGTGAATTGACCTCAGCACAAGTTTGATGTAATGTTTCGAGAGGAGCACCACTAAGTTCAAATTGGCCACCAGGTTCTACTGAAATACTTTGCTTTCCCTACATCCATATAGATAAGTTGAGTGACAGACTGAACTTACAATGGTCAAGAAAAACTGCCATGTCCTTTTGTCTGCATATAGCATTGAAATTACATGTGGTCAAATTGAAATCCATGAATATTTTTTCTTCAAAAAACAGCAGCGCAATTACCTGCTTGAGACCGATAACATTGTTTTCTTCCATTATCTTTTCCCATTCAAATCTCTCAGCTAGCCCATTCAGTATGTCATGGATCTGATCATACTTTATAGGGCGCAATGTATCAACTTCAAAACCAAACACAAGATTGTCAGTTCGTAAACAATTAGAAGTTTTGAACATAGGAAGCAGCACCACTTGCATCTCCACTAAATAATATTGATAATCAGGTATCGCTAAGAAACAGCGGCGGACACAGCACCGGGTCAGGGGGGGCTCTAGCCCCACCTACTGTCTAAATGACAGTGGAGCCCCACTTAGACCCACCTAATATTATTTGAGAAAATAAAGAGAAGAAGAAGGGGCTAATGGATCTCTCTTTATTGTCAGCCCCTCCTATTATTTTTGGCTGCGTCCGCCCCTGGTAGTTACTCTAAAATATGAATACTAATATCACTTCGGTGGACATGGAAAGACGAGATGTGCAGAGTCTTCTGGACTGTGGGCTAGGGTTTCTATCTAGGTTAAGGCTAGAGTTTCTAGTATAGTGATATTAGTATCTAGGTTAAGCCATTATGTTAAACCATGCTAGAATGGGTTATGGGTATAAATTTTCATTTTGGAAATTTCTTCTGATCAAGTGTGATTTTTTTTATTGGTGGGTATGCTTAGTCAAATAGCCACAATTTAGTAGTGTTAGAAAAACTAATTTTCTATATATATATAACAAATTCCACATAATAGCAGTGTCGTGTAGCTAATTTGTATCTTAATCTTTTAAACATAACTAGGAAATTAAACTAACTAAGTATATAGAAATCTCACAGCATTGTAACGTATATTTGGAATATTTTATATAAAAAGAAAGAACGAAACTTGCGTAGCAGGATTTTGAAATGAATAGATGTTGTCAATTAGTTTACTAATTATAAGAAGTATCAACACATGATGTATTAGTAATATATATGGAAATAATACCATCCAGCGTTATTACAAAGGTTTAATTTTATATAGGGAAAATTTTGTTTGTGACATTGAAAAATTATGCAATTTTGGTTATGCCAATGTAAAGGCAGACATGTCATTTTGGTCACTACTTTTTTTGGCCCATTTCATTTCAGTCAAAGGTCTTTGACCATCACATGGGGCTAACAGTATTAGTGGAATACCACTTATGCCCTTGGTTTGAAGGTAAGAATTAAATACAGAAAATTATAGGTAGCTCAGAAAAATAAGAGGAAAAATTCTAAAATTTCATAAAATTAAGAATCTAAATATGGAATAAAATCATGGCTTTGAGTAATTGATTTTTTAAAATTCTATCAGGAGATTTATTTTATGTTACATAATCTAGTTACTCGACACCATAATTTTATTCCATATGTATATTCTCCTTAATTTTCTGAATTTTTAGGAATTTTCCTTATATTTTAAGAGCTACCTACGATGTTCTGTATTTATTTCTTATCATTCGAACCAAGGGCATAAGTGTCATTCCACCAAATTGTTAGCCACATGTGACGTCAAAGGCCTTTGACTCACAGTAGTGACATAAATGAAATGGACCAAAAAAACTAGTAACAAAAACAATATATCTGCTTTTACAGTGGCATAACCAAAATTGCACAATTTTTCAGTGCCACAAACAAAATTTTCCCTTTTATATATGTCGTTACATAGATGGCTTATTCCAGATTTGCCATTAGAAAGTAAGATATTGTAATCATGCATGCTATTGTAGATCTAATATCGCATAGTTATAATTTTTGTAGACCATCCTACCACTCTTTCCATCTTCCTCCCTCCTTCCTTTTTTGCTGATCTAGTGAGGTCAGGATCCTTCATCTGAACAAAGATCTTGCGTAGAACCAAGGTGATTTCAGTTGGTTGTTAGTTATATTTGGAAATTTTTAGGAAGAAAGTACTTATTTGGTCAAGATGCCGGATTTGACCGGTCCCTGAACTAACGAAACCGGACGTGAATGGTTCTTTGACTGGTCAAACAGTAGTTTTGGAGGGATTTTGCTGACATGGCATCCACATGGGTATTTTGGATGATGTGGCATCCATATGGCTACCACAGGTGTTTTCTCTCTCTCTCTCTCTTCTCTCTCCTCTCTATGGCCCACATGTCATAGAGTGACACGTGGACGCCACATCATCCAAAATACCCACATGGATGCCATGTTAGCAAAACGCCCTCCAAAACCGCTGTTTGACCGGTCAAAGGACCATTTAGGTCTGGTGTTGTTAGTTCAGGGACCAGTCAAACCCGGTATTTTGGTTCAGGGACTAATGTCCTACAATAGACATAGTTCATGGACAAAATATGTACTTTTTCCATTTTTAGCCAAAGGAGTCATGCCCGGGGAAGGAGGTGAAGAACTTCAAGGAAAAGCTGGTAGAAGAGAACTTTGACCTAATTATTGAGGTAAATGGTCGTGGCCCTTGTTTCACCTCCCCAGCCCAAACTCTAGACTGTCACAGAGCTCGCTCCAAGTCGCCGTTGCTAGGCCACTGCCGAGATCCAGGCATCGCTGAGCTCACTCCGCCACCCCAAGCTTCTTCCTCACGTCGTCGAGCCCACCCACTCTTATTTCCTCGTTTTCGTTTCTCCTCCCCAAAGCTCTAAGTCGTTGCCAAGCTCGTCCACTACCCCCAAACTCGATTGTGTCAATTCGAGCTCGCTTCATGTCGCCACCAAGCTCGCTTGAGCCAACACATACCCGCTACTAGTGGTCGTCGTGAACGAGGAGGAAGGGTGGCAGAGAGAAGGAGATCACTGGGAGAAGAGCTGGGCGGCACAACTCACACCATGGAGGATGGGGGCTACAGCTGGAGCTCAGGAGGCTCGACAGGCATGTCGGATACGGGAAGAGAGATAGGTGGAGAATATGGTAGATTGATCATAAATTTGGTGTTGAAGAGGTAAAATCGTCCGATAATGGCATGATTACATTTTTTTTTACTCTGCAATGGCATGCATGGTTACAATATCACTTTTTAATGGGAAATCTAAAATAAGCCAACTCTGCACTAGCAAAAATATAATTAACCCTATTCCAAATATTGGAAGTATTACTGGGAGGATCTGGAAATAATATCCACCATTAATACAAAGATTCGATTGATTTCCTGCCTCACAAAGCTACATTTTATGGTAAATGAATTATTGGAAGTATTACTATAGGATGATCTGGAAATAATATCCACCATTAAGACAAAGATTCGATTGATTTTTGCCTCACAAGGTTACATTTTATGTTAATAAGTGCTTGGATAGAAGGATTATAGACGGAGAAAGAAGCATTTACAAAGTTGGAATCTTGCCGTTATTGCTGGCTCTAGCACTAAAAGATTCCCTAAAAATATTTTAAGCGCAAGGCAATTCATGAACATATGTCAAAACAGAAAAGATATTGCAATTAACTCACTTGCCACACGCAATCTCAAAGGGAAGTTCTCTGTCCATATATGTGAGGGCCCTAGCTAGGTCTGATCCAACGGCCAAGATTTGCCTTTGAGCTCTATATAAGCCCAGCAACCCCCCTAAGCCAAGCCATCATCATGCTCAACATCTTGTGTTCGAAGAAACGTACTCAAGATGATGTATACATGCGTGTCTTGTCTTAGTTTTTCTTTCGTACTTGTGTGTAGTTTTTACTTTTCTCGTGTGACTGTGTTTAGCAAAACACAAATGGATGGCCGATCATGTAATGTCATGGGGTAGTGGTAGACGATGGTGATGATTTTTTTTATGATGACGACGACGACGATGAAGAAGAAGAAGAGCTCCCTTCATTCCAATCCAGGAGGGGAAGTGGTCGGATGCAGCTGCCGGTTCATGGATGCCTCTCTGGTGCATGCAGCTTGGTAGCTTGCGCTTGCATGGGTGTGCATGACCCGGGAGATGAACCCACCATCATCTTTCTCTCGTGCTTGGAGTGAAGGGAGCTCTCTCTCTCTCTCATCTGTGATTTACACATTCCATTAGGTTTTTCTTTTTTTGTTTGCAGTTGATTTTTTTTTGTTTCTCTTGTTGTTTGCAGCAGGAAATCCAGAGAAGAGAAGTATGCTACAAAAGAGCTACTCGAAGACTATCTAGGTTGACAAATTGAAGGGTTCATGATGCTTGAATTTGTGGCCAGCTTGTGCTATGTCAAATTGAAGTTCTATGAGATATCTATATTCTTGTTGCTAGAAATTTTTTAGTCAGACACACCGATACACGTCGTGTATGAACATATATATAAGCGTCCTGTACATGTTCAGGTTTCATGTTGGCATGGTTTTGGTTAGCCAATATGAATTAATGTAATACTGGTCTTTAAAAAAGATGATACGTACGGATACGGGAGATTTGTTGGACGGTTAAGATTTTGATGTTTCCTTGGTATTGATACCATTTTAGTAGTTTTTAAGGATGGTGCTCACGTATATATAGTTTTATTCCCCTAAATTAATCAAAGGGGCGACATGACTGACTAATGACCTTGGAAGCCCAATGAGACCGGAAAATTTTACAATGACGTCACATGATTAGTTCTCAAGAAATATCCATGATTTAGGCAGTGTTTCTTTCGGCGTTTGCGTTTGCTTATAAGTTAGAAATTTATTATCTTTGTACAAGTCAAACGTTTTGACATTTGGTAGCCAATTTTTGTATGTCTTACTATTTCTTCCCAAAGCTCTCAAAACCCTTTTTCTATAATTTTTTGATCCCTCGGATGTCCTTATCGAGGAGCTACAAATTTTTAACTTAAACGCAACCACAACTGTAACCGCTAAAAGAAACACTACCTTAGTTATAGGAGGCCTATCAAGAAATATCCTAGCACTCCACCATAGTCTACATAAAAAGCATTAAACATAATAATATATATTTGAGGATATAAAACAAGGGAAATATCCAGTGCAAAGAAAAAAAATTGATGAACATGTGGAAAACTCATTCGCAACCATTGATCCACTGGACCATATATTAGGATGCAACCCCTCTTCCCTCAGTCACCGCCATGGAGTGGCTAAAGCAATTGCCCATCTCTCTCACATGATAATTAACCCTCTCTCTCTAAAACCCTAGTTTTCTCCTTTCTTTCCTTCTTACCCATCTCCACCACCTTTTCCTCCTCCACACCTGTCACCATGATAGCCATGGACCACCCGCTCCTCTCTCTCTCTCTCTCCCTCCCTGCCTAGGACAAAGTAGAGGTTTTTTTTTATCTTTAGGCTATTGACTTTTCACGTGCTCAGAACGTTCTACAGAATTAGTGACTTTTTTCTTCTATTGGCTGATCTTATGATAAAAACTTTTTCCATTTATGTTTTATTTCCTCTAATTCTAATTGAATTGGGTAGGGTATAAAGGAATTCGCGCTCTTCATATTCTCATATATAGGGTTGGGTATTGATTTTCAGTGATATACTTCTTGTCTGTCTTGGTGAGAGATTGAAGCTATTTTTAACAGGCATCTCTTGGAAAAACCTTCGAGTTCAAAACTTTTCAATTTTTCTTAAAAAGTTTTGGATGGATTTGCCCTCTTGGGCAACCGTATCGCCGAGAGACCCTTTCCATCTTCTTGTTATGTCTCCAGGAGGGTTAGGAGACTTGGATCTGCACCGCCGGTAGCGCACCACTCTTGCAGCCCGAACCGCTCCCACCTCCATGGACTGGCTAGAGCAATTGCTCATCTCTCTCTTTTCAACGGTAATTAACCCTCTCTCCCTAAAACCCTAGTTGTTGCCTTTCTTTCCTCCTTACCGATGTCCACCACCAGTCTTCCTCCTCCACACCTATCACCATGCTATCCGTCGACCACCCACTCCTCTCTCTCTCGCTCTCGCTCTCTTCCTAAGCAAGCGCATCACCGGGAGGCCCTTTCCCATCTTCTTCATGTATCACCAGGAGGGTTAGGAGACTTGGAGCCACGCCTCCGGTAGCGCGCGGTTAACCCTTTATCTCTCTAAAACCGTAGCTGTCGCCTGTCTTTCCTCCTTACCCATCTCCACCGCCGGTCTTCCTCCTCCACGCCGGTCACCACACTAGCTGCCGATCACCCTCTCTCTCTCTCTCTCTCTCTCTCTCTCTCTCTCTCTCTCTCTCCAGAGCAACCGTATTACCAAGAGGCCCTTTCCATCTTCTTGTCACATCGTCAGGAGGGTTAGGAGACTTGGAGCCATGCCACTGGTAGCACCACTTCTAGGAGGGTTGAGGGAGATAGATCTACTCTGCTAAAGTGTCGCTACCCTCTTCTTTCCAAACATAGGGGGATTTGGATCTGTGTCTCCCTTGGAGCCTCTCTGTGAGCCCCTTTTTTCCGCACCACTAGGAAGGTTTGGGTGGGAACTAGGAACGCACTGCACCCTTGGATTCATGCCACTGACTAGATATGGGCAGCGTGCTTGGTGTGGGTGAGAGTTGTTGAGAGGGAGGTGAAAAGGAAATTGCATCCCGATGGTTTAGTGAGGATCCAATGGCTACAAATGAGTTTTTTGCACTTATGCACCAAATTGATGTTTTTTGCACTTAATATCTTTTCTATAAAAAAAATCAAATGCCCCACTAATTTCCTCCCATAAAAGAATGTTGCACTCTATTAATTTAAATTTGGTTCCACGGCTATCAATGTGATCATATAAGTCCATAAGTTTATCTAGAATGATCTTAATTGGCAGCTAATTTCTTTTCAATATAGACTAGCATGTAATGTCAAAAAAAGATGTCTCCCATTTTATTTCAGACTTTGAATGCAGGTCTTAATAAGTTCTATAGCCACAAATGTTTGCTGGGTGGTAAATTGAAGAAATACCTAATTGATGTCTTCCCACGAATCGAAGAGCTAGAGAGCAGAGAGTAATAAGCATAAATATGTGACAACAAATTTATTGAATCAACATTGAATTGCCAATCATAATTAAATTTAGAAAACTATGGGAGACCGCATGCCAGAGACCATAAAACGTACCTTTGAGAGAGAGACATTGTGGGAGACAAGGAATGGCCTGTTTGGTTGCTTGGCTCCCTCTAGCTTAGCTTATACGAGGTATTGAGACTGCTGTGAGACAGGTTGAGTGGATATAAGGAATGTTGTTTGGTCGACTGCATGAGATGAGTCAAATTGTTGACAGATGTTGTTTGGTTGCTTGCATAAAAATAGATGGGACACAATAAATATAAGCTGACAAGAGGGACCCATCGAAGCACATGAGACCATGCGAGCCAGGCTAGCTGGAAACGGCCAGATTTTCCGTTTCCACGCGGCCTGGCTGAGCGCGAGGAATTACAGCTGCTGGACCAGACTCCATGACACTTACGAGCATCCAAATAGGCAGCGTTGCGCTGCCGTGAGCCTTGCTGTGACAGAGCAGGGCTACCAAACACCCCAAAAGTGAATATTGCCTGCATCGTCGCGCGGCGCCGTCGCGTGGAGCCGTCGACTGGCGTCTTGCGGAGCGTGTTCTTAAGCGGTGCGTGCGGTGTGCGGTCAGGATTTAGGAAGATCAGGCGTGTTCGTTTCTGGGCTTCTGGCTGCTGGGCAATAATGGGCACGAAGACGTGGGTTCATTGCCCGGCTATTCAGGCTGGGCCTGCTTCGGCCTATTGGCTTCGTTAGTTAATACGTAGGTAAATGATGATTATGGTGTAGTCGCCCGTAGGCTAAAAAATAGAGCAAAATCTAGAGCCGGAAAAAGGCCCACGGTTTGTAATACCAAGAACCAAACTACGTTTTTGCTGTGTATAAGTATCTCCAACAATACTAACTAAAGGTTAAGCCTACATATCAACATAGATACTCTCTAATCCCACGGATGCTCTATTTGCGTATGATTTCTATTTTATAGATCTTGTATGGCTCCGGACTCTCTATAGCGATCTATATTTTAAAAATCCCTCTCCTCACTCCATAAATATAGGATTCTCTCTTTATTTTAAAAATCTCTCTCCTCACTCCATAAATATAGGATTCTCTCTCTATTTTGAAAACTCTCTCCTCACTCCGTAAATATAGGATTCTCTCTTATCTCCATATATTTCTATTAAAATGATATTTGGAGGGTGATACTTGAGATGATAAAAATACAGGGAAGGCGGGAAGGCATCTTTTTTATAGAGCGTGTAATTATGAAAACTATCGCACAATGATCGAAGATAATCGAAATCACGATCATCAGTCAAAATGATATTGAGAAACCTAGTGTCTAATCCTTTCAGCGTTCCCTCGGATACATTGGTGATTTGCCATGCACAAGTGAGAACTTTGAGAATAAAACGGCGGAGCCCAACACAATGAACCTCTCTTGTACGGCTAGGACGTGGTACTGATTGGACGAACCGATCCTTCAAAAAAATCAAACGTTTTTACCCAAAATATAGGTAAATTGCTGTTAAAACATAAACATAGACGGTGTGCTAATGAAACATGTACGATATATTAATAAAAACATAGTCGATACAATGATAAAATATGATCAAAATAATAACGAAATATTATAAAACATGAACAAAATACTAATAAAACACCATATTTTGTGATTTTTTTTGTGAGTGTGCGAGAAAGAGGAAGAAAAAAAAGACAAGAAACAGCCATCGATTAAAAGGATGCTCTAAAAAGCCCCATAGCCTGATCGTTGTTTCCACTAAACAACCGGTTAAAAGGATGCCATGAGGCCTAGCTCGGCGTTGTTTCCACCTGTTAAAAGAGGGATGCATGTGGACTGGATACCATCGGGGCATGCGGGAGCGGGACACAGCGTCCGATAATTCCGACGTATAAATGTATAATGCATCATCAGCCGTCCAAGCCCAAGCCCAGCAAGGCGCAGATGCAACGACCACGAAACGGAAACGGTTACCGAACGAACCGGCGAGGATGCGGTTTTCGTTTACATGCTGCTTGAGCTTACGTCCGTCTCGTCGTGAAACAGCGCCTTGGACACCGTCCCCAGCGACCTCGCCTCGTCGTCCTGGTCCGGCCCAGGCTGCGGCTTCTTCGCCGCCGTCATCGGCGTCTCGCAGACCATGTCGGTGCACGCCGCGCGCCGCTTCCTCCGCTTGAACGAAGACGGCCGGGACCGCGGCACGTCCGCCGAGGGGGGGTCTTTCCCCGGGTGCTTGAGCGCCCAGACGCGGCGCAGGTCGGGCACCCAGCTGGTGAAGGAGGACAGCCGCCTCTCCCTGTTCCGCCGCTCCTGCGCCCTCGCCAGCCGTTCTTCATGCCTGTTGTGATGGCTGCTGCTCCTCGTGTGATCCCGTTGCGCCGGGTTCGTCGTGCCTGTGTGGCTCCTGTCCATCCTCCTGTCTTCCTGGTTGCTGCTGCTAGGCAGAGAATCCGAGCAATCCGCTTCGTCGTCGTCGAAAAGATCGAACTCCATCTCGGTGTATATCTTCTTGATCACATCCTCCATGGAGTTGATGTACCTGAAAACATTGGAAGGCCGGAGTTTTCATTATAACTCTATGTAATGGTCAGCGCAGTATCCCCTCCCGATAGATGATAGATGTAAAACTGCAAATCTCGTGGTTCGGAGCCTGAAAAACACAAAGCAAGAAAATCGGAAAGCAGCCCAGAGTTCATTTTCATTAAGAAATGGCTCTGACAAGGCCTAATGAGTAGCATTTGGGGGCACACATTTCTACGGTCACTACTTACAGCTATCATTAGAGTAGTTCAGCTTGACGTTGATCTTCTTTGTTAGAAATAAGCTTCATTTTGTTCCTACATGACTACATGTTTGTTCAACTCAAACACTCAATACTGAGCAAATAAAAGCTGAAAAAAGGCATGCACGATATTCATGATCAAAGCCAGCAGAAAACATTATCAAATTTTACTGCTTGTATATTTCCATTGTACTTAGAAGTTAGAATAAAAACCAAGAGTGCTCTCCAATGTCAGTATCACTGCAAGCAATGCTTTGTGCTCCTCACAGGATCAACGAACACGAGCACCACTTCTATTTGATGTCCTATCTCATATAATCATATTTCTTTTGACATAAAGAGAGCTTAGGAATTAAATTTACAGAAGCATGAGAAACGTTCTTATAGCTCACTCAACAAAAATAAGAGGAAAGGCACTATGGCTCACTAAAAAAAATAGAAAGGTACTAATAATTTAAAGAAAATCCCTAGCAACAGAATGAGTTTATGGCCTGGGGTTGCCTACTACTAGTGTTAACAGAGATATATGATACCAAAAATGGGTAAATATTGAGAAAATACCTCCAAGATAAGACTTCCCTCAGTATTTTAGCCATAGTACTATAGTATTGACCAAACAAAATATTTGCATTGAAGGTTATATACAACTTACTTCTGCCAAAGAAACCAGTACGGAGCATATCTGTGCTATCAAACGGCATCATTGTATCAACTATCAAGCTTAGTTGCTTCACCTGATGCCGAACTAGTTTTTACAAACAGATGCTAGAGTAGTTTTCAGGTGCTTTGCTTGGTATACACTTTCCTTTAAGCAACAGATTACCTCTATTGGTTGCGTGGCACAAATGCAACCTTTTGTTGTGCCTTATAAAACTATCCACGATTCAATACTGACATTCAAAAGCATCCACAAAAACATCTCAACAAATACATTAAGATGAGCTGAATCTTAAATGCCTGTAAAAATAGGTCATACCTGGACTTAATGGTCTTTTCAGCAAACTCAACAATACTGTCAGACTGAAAAGAATCCCCTTGGATGTTAATATCAATAAACTGCAAGAGAGAGCAGATCTCTTTTATCATCTTCTGTTTGGAACCTTCCTCTATACCAGGCCCAAGCTCAGACTTGATTATTTCCATCCTAAGCAATATCTGCAGTTCATGCCTGATACATGCTTGTCAAGGTATAAAAAACCATAAATTTATCTATCGACGTTTCATTATCGCAGAGGTTATACTATGCAGAATAATTGCAGGGCTGCAAGGAAAAGAATTGAGCATTAAAAAGGATACTCTCGGATTTTGTAAATTGTTCTGTATTTTGAGGTTTGCCCTGATGCAGCAGATGCTGAATCATTGTCTTTGTATTTTGACACCAGCTCTTTCGGCTTCCTCAACAGAATACTGGAAGCTTCGGTGGCAATTTTTGCACCAGAAGCATCATCTGCTCCCCTGTGTTCAAAATACCCCACTGCAATCTTTCCATGCTTAATCAACAAGGCATGGACAGACAAGCCAACCAAACGTTCGGCTAAAGTCCCCAGATCAGCATCTTCAGAACAAAGACCTTGCTCAATCTTCTGAGGGACACTCCCAAGAAATGCTTCTAAATCTTCCATAGAAGAGAACACTGAATTCTCTTCATCTGCTGGTTTCTCCACTTTGTTGCAATCTGTTTCATCCACTGGTTTGTCCATGTTACAATCTGCTTCATCCACTGAAAAATTTAGATGAGAACCTGAAGCATCCTCTTCTGAAACCTGAACTTTTGCTTCTGTTTCATCTTTTGAGGAAGGACACTTCTCTCCTTCTGTGTCTACACTCGACAAAGTACTAAGACATGATTGTTTCACTTGTTTCATCCAACATTTCAAAAACCGCAACTTTTTCGACATGGTGCCATGCCTGCTGAAATACAGGTCTTCCAAGTCCACCACCGGAATGCGGCCATCAGCATGTTTGAGGAGCACATCACACAAGGTGCTCCAATTGGTTGCCTCAAGGATCTTACTGGTCAGCTTGCTTCTCTTTTTCTTTGCACTATGCTCTTTGGATGGATCACACATGCAACCATCCAACGCATCAGGACTTTTTGCAACCGCTTGACCTAAACAAGCCCCATTCTTCATGACATGCAGTAATCCATAGCTCATCGAGAAAGGAACAAGAACACCATCTACAAAGTTCCCGTCTCCATCGGAAACAGATACCATTGCACAACAGTTCTTCCTATGAAGAAAAACCAGAATGAGTTGCCAAATTGGCATGCCACCCCCATGCTTATTGTTCTCATCACCGAGCACCAACTCAAGAAGCCGATGTGGCAAGAAGTCCTTTTCCACAGCTTCTTCACTGTCACCTTTGCCTCTCTCCCGTGAAGACCCGCGCACAAGAACAACCTCAGCATCTCCGTCCAGAAACTCCTCCATATTCCCTACCTCACACACGGCCTTCACATGTATCCTGGACACCCCATCGCTGCCCACTTGCCAAGGCGTAGAACCAACGACCTCGACCTCACAGCCCTTGCAGACCAGTGGTTTTCCCTGCACATCGGCGATCTCTAACACAATCTCCCCTCGCCCTCCATCTTCCTCACACCCAAACCCAACTCCTCCCCACACGAGCACCGGTGGTGCAACTGCTGACCCCAATGTGATCACATCGGCGGTCGTGAACCGCCACCCTAGCTCCTTCACCGCCCTCCCGACCCCCGCGCAGGCAGAACCGACGGCAACCCAGCACACCTGTACACCCCTCGCCGAAAGCCGGTCCCTCACAGGCCCGAAAACCCCGCGAAACCTCTCTACGAAACTCGAATTGTCCCCGAATTCCTCGAATTCCGCGGCAGCTGTGAAGAGGACCACCAAATTGGGCGGCGGGTCGAAGGCGCGGCGGCGGCGGCCGAGCTGGGGCTCAATGTCCCAGGGGTAGTCGTGCTCGAGCTGGAGGAGCGACTTGGCGACGGGGGAGGAGGCGGGGACGCGTGGGTGCGGAGAACCCGGGAGGGTGAGGCGGCTGAGCGGGGCGAGGGAGTCGAGGGTGGCCGAGTGGAGGTTGAACGAGAGCGGGGTGGGGGCGGTGGGGAGCTTCTTGGGGAGTAGGGAGGACGAGAGGATCGGGAAGAGGGAGGAGAAGAAGAAGCGCACGGCGGAGAGGGAGCCCGGGGAGGGGGAGGCGGAGAGGAGGGAGGCGGCGGCGGGCAGGACGGCGGCGAGGTAGGAGGAGCAGGCGGGCTGAGTGGTGGGGATAGTAGGATTTGGGGAGGGGAGGAGAGGGTCGAGGTCGAGGAGGAGCACGACGCGGTGGGGCTCGCCGGCGCCGGCCGTCATGGGTCGGGAGGCGGCGTTGGAGGGGAGCAGATCTGTGTGTGTGGATTTGCCGATTTCGTTTTGGTTTTTCTATTTTTTTTTCGAGGGATTTCTAAAATTTTGGCGGGAAGGTTGGACGAGCCGGCGGAGAGGGCAAGCGTGAAGCGTCTGCCTCTGCTGGTGGGACCCATTCGTCAGCGAAGTTTGGACCGTTGGCCCGGAGAGCGGTGGCCGCGCTAAGAGCATGGCTAATAATATATAGCCATCGCTATTAGTATATGTCTTTGTCGTATGTCATCTACGGCCATCTAAAAGTTCACTCATATAATAAGTTAATTGTAGTAAACAATCTACACATTAATAAATACCACCCATCATCCTCTTATCTTTTTGAAATCGTGTTATAGCGGGTTTAGAATTTGCCTTGAACGTTAACCCGCTTCTTCTCTCTATTCTCTTCTCTCTCTTCCAATAAAGCAAAAATATAACGTGGCAACTCTTATAACCCGCTTACATCACCTTATTATACTTGCTCTAATAGTGCAACGTACCGTGCAGGTTTTTCTTCTTCTCTGTAGGAGAGGACAGTTTTGAACGCAGGAATTCTTTAAAAACTACTAACATTTTACAGGACTAACTCAATAATTATAAACGACACACACGAGGCACAACATCTACCGTAACCATATTGGGTACCATAGCAAATCGGATGAAATGTACAAATAGTACTTAAATGATGGAGATAGGTGAAGAAAAGGCAGGGTGTTTATACGATTATCTAAAAAGGGTCACGTGATTCCTATTGAAGCATACCAGATTTATCTAAGGACCATAGCAAATCGGGTGCGATGTGGAGATAGGTCCGGGTCATGGGTCACCTATCGGATGGTTGAGATCAAAGAAGAGGAAGAGGGTTTTCGCTTTTCAATCCAACAGATTAGATGTACAAAAGGACTTTGCTGCGGGGTTTTAAAACCAGTTTTTGAACCAAATTCTGCTCGGGAGCGATTTCTGATTTCCCAGGATTTCCCATTAAAATTCGATCAAATTTTGATTTTTGAAAGCTAAATCGATCAGAGTCAGCAGAAAAACAGAAATCGCTAGGTTTTTCAATAAATCGCTGGATTTCCGCGAAAATCATTCTAAAACAGCAAGAAATCAGACGGAAAAAAGGGTAAATCGCTGGGGAGGAAGAAAAAGACAGCGGGGGGGAGGGCTTTACCAGGTTGTGCTCTTTTTGGGCAGCAAACGGGCCCGCAGCAGGCCTTAATAGGCCTAGGAGCTGACTGCGAAGGTGGCCAAGGCCCAGAGGCTGCATTTCGTGAGATTAAATATTTTTGTCTGCATTGGAATCCAATTTTTTGCATAACTAAGACTTGGTTTGCAAAAAAAATTACCACCATTGCATTCCTTCTTATTAGTACTATTTTTCGAATTTTATGATTTTTTAATTTTACAAATTCAAATCTCGGATTTAAATTTTCCGAAATCCCGACCCAACCCAATTTGGCGATTTCCTGCAGGAAATGACGATTTGAATTTTCCGAAATCCCGACCCAGCCCGATTTGGCAATTTCCCGCAGGAAATGGCGGGATTTGAAACCTAGCCCTGCTGTACTTCCGCGCATGAAAGAAGCATGTCAGGTTATCGACCAAGGATAAACACAGGTTTTACTTCTGTGTTCTTCCACACGGTTGATAACTGATCCCAGTCTCCCAGACGATTTTGCTTATTTGGAATTTCGCATAAAAGGATACATCTTACCATGAGGCCAATAGGCCATGATACCATCTCCCTAACTTGCATGACGAATGCGTACGATGTTACAGCTACTACTTACTCTTAGTCATTCTATAGCAAATAAATGGCATGAAAACGATAACAGCTTCAATGAGAGAAGAAATTGTCGTGTTCACAGAAATGGAATCGCTATTCACTACGCGTCTCCACACCTTATTAAGACAAATCGCCCAAGCATGAACAATCAGTTTATTTTGCTTGGGTAGTACTGGAAAGTCTGGAATATGGTGACACGGCAGGCTCTCTCCGTAACCAAAGAAAAAAAAAAAGAGAAGTGTAAATTACCGATGAACTGCCAAAATGTTTTCTTGCAGGTCACCCGGGTAGTAACTGCGCAGCACTTTGTTTAACTTCGGAATTGTTCACGCAGCTACCTGCCCAATAAGGCTCCGGCGGATCTATAAACCATGGATATGCCGCAGAAATGTTAATACCATTCGATGAGAGCTAGGACAGAAGATGCATCACTAATCACATATTCACAATATTCTAAGTAGAGTTCCAAGACAAACAGACGATCATGACCAAGCTGGGGCCTGGGAGCATGACGATGGACCAAACATGAACTTTTTTCCTTTCAGGAAGGACCATAGAGTAAAAGGAGCAAAAGCATATTTGTTGAATAGCTGGGGGAGGGGGTGGGGTTGGAAATGGTAAGTTGCCATCATAACTCATGTTCGTTTTCTAATCGTTTGCACAAGCTAAAAAGGTGATTCCATATGTTCATTGACAAGGTAGTTCTCGCATATCAAATGGCAAATTTTTAACTAGAGCCAACAAGCATATATTGAATGCAAAAAAAAACATAAGACCTTTCTGTATTATTTTCAATTTCTGCTGCATTCATTAGAATATAATTTATGCAGTTGAATTCAACTGGATCACTTCTGGAATGAAAAAAAGTCAAAGGGTAAAAGAACAATGCAATACATACCTCTGGTAGCTTCTTTCTGAATATCACTTCTAGTCTAGAATCCAATGTGTTTTCACAGACGATCTTTCCATCTCGGGAAGCTAGCACAACTCCACCAGAGCTAAATCAAAAGTTAAGAGTATGCTTAGACATTCAGATCGACAAATTTATAATTCAATAAACATGATTTGATCTATCCTGTATAACAAGAATAGATATGGAAGAAAAAGGATTGCTAAAAAATAGTTTAGTATAAAAATGGCTATATAGTTGGAGGGAAAAAGTGAACATATAAGATTGCAATGCCAGACAATGCATACATACTACAGCAAAAGAAAAGAGGGCAACAAAGCCACGAAGAAGAATGCTGGCAATGTTGGATGGAAGGGTCCCTGCCTAATTCCTATGCAAATCCACGCAATGCTGGCAAGGGAACACACTTGAAAGCATAGCATATTTGGTCTGGATCAATTGGTACTTTGTTTCAAGGATAAACATCAGTTGAGGAAGGTATCCTTCTTTCAGTTGCTTATAAAGTTATTTTACACCATTTGCTCTTAAGCATGTAGCATTCAATAAAGAAATTAATAGAAAATACAGAATATCGCAAAAACTAATGCAAGCCACCCTACAGACCTACAGTAGGTTCTATCATAACTCAAGTCATATACTTGATTAGAATGCAATCTAATATTACAAGTTCATCAAATGCCATTGCAAGTTCGGGATGGAAGTGTACTAAAATAGCAAACTTAGTAAGTATTAACAATTAGTAGATATTGTCAAAGAAAGAACTTATGCCTTATTATCCACAAAACATTGCAAGCATTACCAGGAGGGGCCATGTGCCTGATGATAACTGGGAGCAGACGGTAGATAGACATGGTGGTCTACCACTATTTCGGGAGGATAAACATTCTCTTTTTCTGCATATTCATTCTTTGCAGACTCCAAAACTGATTCAACAAGCTCAACATCCTCCTTCCTGCAGCGTAGAACCACAGCTGACTCTTTCAGACGCAGCAAGCTCTGGTCAGAGAAGTTTTTGCATTAGCTGATACTCAAACCATGGAAGAATAATGGAACTATTTGCGAAACGAGCTGTGCTCAGTTGGCTAGAGGCCCAGGGCGCCCTCCCACCCCATGTGAGGTCATGTGTTCGAGACGTGGCTCGCGCGCGCATATGCCAGGGCATGTATCCTGAGCCCGCCCCCTTGTTCGAAAAAAAAGAGGTACCAAGAAGGCAGATCTAATTCACTATAATTACAGTATGCACATTGATAGATATCTCTAACGATTCCTCAACCACGGAAACTATTTTAGATACATATATTATCTACTCATGTTATAAAGTCTTGTCAAATTAAAGAATATGAAAAACTGACTTATCTTGAAATACAGAATAATAAATTAATTTATGTTTCAAGTATTATTGCAACTACCAGTCATGTTATACTTCCGGGAGAAGAAATCAACCGGTTCGTGTATTTTCACAGTAAGCCCTGAAATTTGGCTAACTAAAGCCAAAAGAAAAGAAACCACTCTAATACAGTGCATGCTGACCTGAACAATAAGAATCCTAAGAATTTTGTTGTAAGTTTGGTGATCTCGGCTTATGTACAGTAGCTCCTTCCTTGCTGCTTCCATCATTGACTTTACTAAATCATCTTGAGCTTGCAGAACCTCAATCCGGGAAGCATTGAGCTGCGTTGAGTATTCACTGCATAATTTAACACACGATCAAATTATAGAACTGTCCTTTCTATTTTGTTTTCTCTATTGCATCGTGGCTGAGCATGCCACTATGCTAACATGTGAAAAGTCAAAACTATGCATAATGACTTCTAGTTTAGTATTCCCCACAGTGTGCAATTTGTGGAAGAAACAGAAATAGTACAAACGGGAAAAAGAAATAGTATAAACGGGAATAAGAAATATTACATTTTCTTCTTGATACCAACTTGCTTTTCTTTCCGGTCATATTCCTGTCTGATGTTCTTCTTTTCAGCTTCCACCAGTTGCAGCTTCTCAATTTGAAATTCCTGAGTAAACATTCTCGTCAGCTCATTGAAAAAACTTGCAGAGTCACTAGTTTTAAAGAGCATTACAGAAATCATGACAACACTGAATCCATGATTTCCCGTGATTAAATCAATGTCCCAGTTACCCAACAGAAACAACAATTTGAATGGGAACATGCATCTAAACTCTAAAGTTCTAGCTTTCGCTTATTTCTGAAATTCAATTGCACGGTAGCACAGACCTTTGTGAACCAAGCATGATGCCATCGAACGCAGGACAAATGGGCTTCCGAATTAGCGATTTCAGTAGAACAGAAGTACAATATCTAGCTTATTGCACTTCAAACTAGATGATCGGCAACAAGCTAAACATCGCAATTGGTATCAAAGGCAATGCCTTGGATCAGAACATTACTAACATAAAATTCCGATAGTCCAACACCACCCCCATGGAATGGTTAACGATCCAAAACGCTACTCCAATGATCCCCAATTCCAGACCTTGAACTCGGCAGAGGTACCATTACTCGATCCGAGACCCAACTCGCTCAATGTACCACTAACCGCTCCGCATTGCGCGATCCTAGGAACCATCTCGTAATAGATCCGATCCTCCGCGACCCGGATCTCGCCGATCGCCGTCGAGATCCAAAACCTAACGAGCCTCTAGAACAAAATGTGCGGTGGCACGGTTGGGGTGGGGGAGCCATGGATACCTCAGCGGCGGCGGCCTCGATCTCGTCGGCCTTCTCGACGGCCTCCTGGCGGATGAAGTCCGTCATCTGCTTGAGCTGGCGCGCCACATCTCCGTCGTTCATCTTCGCCGCGGTCGGGAGAGGCCCTGAGCCCTGCTCGCTGCTGCTCCGGTGATCTTCGGGTCGGTGGCGCGGCGATGGGTTTTGATCTCTCGAGGTCGAGGGGAGGGGATGGCAATGCGGCGGGTGGCGTCGTGCCGATTCGATTTTATCAAGACGTGACCGTCGCGGCCTCGCGGGGATTGGATGATAACTTTTGCACACAGGCCCTTGAAGATTTTTTTTCTCTCTCCTTCGTATGGTTGTTTCTGTTTGATATACGGCCGGTGTCTACATAGACATGTTGCACGCACCTATTGTGCCGCGACGTGTTGTACACGTATATAGACGTTTATTCGCCGTGAATAAACGGTGAACGTTCATTTCTAGCTCTAATATTTATTTAAGAAATACTTGATGGGAAAATTCCTTCTAAACCACTACAAAAGTCCATAAACATAAAACTGTCATCACCAAAGAACCTTATCCATCTATGTCATCACATTTGCATGTTATTCCCTTTTTGGCCATGAATGAAAAGTTTTTTTTTTCAAGCTATATACACATTCCCAAAAAATTCTAAAAAAATAATAGTGCTGCATGTAGTACTTCCAATCTAGATTTTTTGGTATTTTTATGATTAAGTTTTGGTGTGAAAAATATTGATTCACACTTTATACATTGTTTTGGTAACATATTTGTTCGTAAAAATATAAAAAAATCCAGATTGAAAGTATTATATTTTTTGCAGCACTATGGTTTTTTATAGAATTTTTGAAAATATTTATATGGTTTAAATAAAAAAGTTTTCATCCATGACAAAGAAGAGGACAACCCGCAAAATGTGATAGCATACAGAGATCAATGCTTAAGTGATGGCAGTTATGAGATTTGGCACTTCTAAAGTGGCATACCAAAATTGTCCGTAATTGATAATTTACCACTCTAAAGATTGGCAATTGATTAAATATTACTCATGAGTCAATGATATGTGCAACAATTGATTGCCAATCTTTGTGAGTATGACCAATTCTCATACAAAGGTTAGCCACAGTACATAGTAAGTTGCTTGCTCGCTCGCTCGTTTAGCTTATACGCAGCTCACTCGTTCAGCTTGTTGCTCGCTCGTACGGCTCACTCGGTCGTCTCCTCGACTCGTTGCTCGCTTCATGCTAGACAAGGGCCCATCGAGTGTTGGCCCCTGATTTTCGGTCTAATCGAGAATCTCTCTGATTCCTGCACCAGCCCAGGATCTGGCTAGTGCATCACGAATTTATAAATACTGGATCATTTCATACACAATTCAGACGATCAAACATTTAATTCACAACAAAAATACATAGGGGCCCAGTGTTTTGGTGAAGAGCCGTACAGGCCAAATATTACAATACCAAAAGGCGAACTCTTATCAGAGTTCTGTAGCGGAAACAAAAGACGAGAAAACGTTTAGGGCATCCATGGATCCTCCTCGTCGTCTTCACCTAAAAGAGTGAGTGAGTGCGAGGGTGAGCGCGCAATCAAACCGCGCTCGCGAACCAACAAATGTCCTAGTGCAATATAATGATATGAAGGCCTTTTTGGTGGAGGGTTGAGTTATTTTCTTTTGTCGTAAAGCCAATTTTTCAATAATTAGATATTTAAAGGAAAGACCTATCACTTAGCCATTTTAACAGACTAAAAGACGTACTGTGCTATATACGCAAATCATTCGTCATTTACGTTTCACCACGGCACACCGTATCCACCATCGTGGACTACGTGTCCCAAAGATCGACGGATCCACCCATAGCCATGGGCATGGTCCCCGAAAAATTCAGACCAGTACCCATAACTACAACTGGCGTACTGTCTTTACCAACTGGCGAGTCCGTGCCCATACCTACAACTGGCGCACAACTCCTATAATGGCGGCCGACTCACCCCTAACCAAGGGCGTGGTCTCCTTGAGCTCAACTAAGGCAGGGATCCAAAGATCCAATAGTTCATTAATCTTTGATAAGGATTTACCAAAATTCGCACCTAGGCAGAACTGGCACCCGAGTGCAATGAGTATTCTCCCGTCTATTCCGATTACATTGATAGTCGAGATCAGCGACCAGCTATACCATTGCCCCGTTGATATCATTGCTAACCGTTGCAATGTTGATAGGATCGATCTGTCATATCTATGCTGTGAATCGTTGATATCTAAGGATCGACCTATTTGACCTAGACCAGCAAGGCTAAGCATTTTCAATGATTTATTAATCGAGGTATTATTTGCTAAGGCCTTAGGTTTTCCAAGGAACCAAGTAAACGAGCATTATCAAGGGTGGGGTTCATGCTTATTATAACATTTAATTAGCGAATAGAATTTTAACTAGACAAACTCTAGCAGCATCACATCGCAAATATAATAATAGTGGAAAGTAAAGCATGCAGGATTCATAATTTAAATCAACATAAGCTTGACCAAAATCATGTGTGAGAAGTATGAATTTAGAATGTTGGCTCGCCTGGATCCTCAATTTCACAGTCCAGAGGATTGTCCTCGTTAGGTAGGTTCTCCGATTCCTCGTTCTCTAGATACGACGAATAATCAAAATGGCACTAAGAATTAACATTATTCCCAAAAATTCCAAAATGTTAAATGTCATGAGGGGGATAATCCTAGGGTTTCAGTTTGTTTCTTGTATTTATATTTCTCATATTTTATCCAGACTGCAAATATTGGTTTAAACTCTTTTTCATTAGAGTGTGGGTGAGATTTACATGTATACACACACACACACACACATATATATATGCTTTGCGTCGTGAGCCGTTGGATCGAATCATCTACACCGTCCACGTGCATTCCCTGCCCGCACCTGCCCAGTCGAGCCCCACGCGGCCGAGTCTCCTGCCCGTTGTCCCCATTCTCCGCTGCGGCCTCTCCTCGTGATTCCTCTCCTCCCCCCATGGAAATCTGCCACCGGCGAGGAGACGGGGAGCCACCGCCGCGGAGCTGCCGCTGGAAGGGCCGCCACCTCCTCTCAGCTCCCCCATCCCTCCTTCCCCAATCATTCCTCTCTCAACCCTAGCCACGAGAGGAGCACTGCCGCCAGATCCCGGCTGGAGGAGCGCAGCCGAGATCCATCGGCGGGAGGAGCGCAGCCGCCGGGAGTTCCCACCTCACCTCCTCCTCTACTTCTTCCACCATGTGCGACGACCCGTCCTCGCTGTGGCTTTGCTCCATGTGCGTTGATGCCACCAGGACAAGCGACATAGCCGGGATCTACTGCTACTGCTCCCCGTTGCTCTTCATTGCTCTGGCCTCACTGCTGATTTCTTTTGTTCATTTGCAAAAATTCTAGGCCACGAATAATTCTTAGCAAGATTTGTTCCTGACCAGCGCTATGTGATTTTTTGAACCGAAGATCTTGTATGTGCTGTAATCTTGTTTTATTTTTTCTGAACTTGTATGAAAACAGAAATTTGTATGTTCAGTTTTGGATTCAAATGGCGATCCAGGTCCTAGCACTTGTCCGGGTTGTAATGTACAAATCAGAGATTGTAATATACATGTGAATTGCATTCAGTGCCTCATTTGCAATTTATACCTCTGAAAATTAGTGACAATAATGCCAATGCAAAGCTTCAGGCCATGTACAGATCAGGGATTGTTTGCTTGAACTCCTGTAATGAGATTGGTATGTCCATTATATTGGAGAATACATTGGTCATCGCACCTGAAGCTGCTATTGGTCTGAAATTGTGAACTTGGTACACGTTTGCTTTCAGTATAAAATTAGCAATGTTTCTTGTGTTGAGCTCTGTCTTGAACACCTGAAGTTTCTATTATGTAATTTTTTTCAGGCCATGAGAGGCTGGTATGTAATGTAGCTTTAGTTTTCTGAAATGGAATCAACCCAAAGTGTTTGAATTTGTATATTTTGAACAAAATTCAGAGAATGTACTGCTTGTGAGATTTGCCATGTATGAGATTGAATATGAACCCTGCAGCATCTGCGACTCCTTGAATCCGGAACTTTTCAGACCAATATGGAGCAACATTCCAACCTTATAGTGACCATTTCTAAAATTACAATCCAAGTACAGCTTCAACAATTGCTTCAGAAAATTTGTAATCTCTCTCAATACATGTCCATGTCAAAATCACTAACCTTAGCCAGCCAAATAAATTCATATTAGTGCTCAGATTAGTTGTTTGAACCCTTCATGTTCTAGTTTGTCAGATATTAGCATTGACTGCTTCCAAATATTAGCATTGACGGTGCATACAAGAGTAGATCATCTCTGATAAGAAAAGAGCCATGGTCATAGATGTTCTGTTCTGGTGGAATATAACCTCTGCTCATTGTTGAAACAATTGCCATTCAGGACATTTACATTACTGAAACTGCAATCTGTCAATGGCAAACGCTTCACAAACCATACAGGAGTTCAAGCCAATTAATGCTGTCAATCTGAATAAAGAAACTGAATACAAGGCAATTACAGGAGTTCAAGCCAATTACAAAAGTGGACATGAGAATGACATAGTCAATCACAGGAGTTCAAGCAAACAATCCATACAACGAAGCTTTATTCCTGCTGGTCAGGAACAAATCTTATTACGGGAATGGATAAGCTTTATCCACTACATACCAATCTCATTACAGGAGTTCAAGCAAACAATCTCTGATCTGTACATGGCCTGAAGCTTTGCATTGGCATTATTGTCACTAATTTTCAGAGGTATAAATTGCAAATGAGGTACTGAATGCAATTCACATGTATATTACAATTTCTGATTTGTACATTACAACCCGGACAAGTGCTAGGACCTGGATCGCCATTTGAATCCAAAACTGAACATACAAATTTCTGTTTTCATACAAGTTCAGAAAAAATAAAACAAGATTACAGCACATACAAGGTCTTTGGTTCAAAAAATCACATAGCGCTGGTCAGGAACAAATCTTGCTAAGAATTATTCGTGGCCTAGAATTTTTGCAAATGAACAAAAGAAATCAGCAGTGAGGCCAGAGCAACGAAGAGCAACGGGGAGAAGTAGCAGTAGATCCCGGCTATGTCGCTTGTCCTGGTGGCATCAACGCACATGGAGCAAAGCCACAGCGAGGACGGGTCGTCGCACATGGTGGAAGAAGTAGAGGAGGAGGCGAGGTGGGAACTCCCGGCGGCTGTGCTCCTCCCGCCGATGGATCTCGGCTGCGCTCCTCCAGCCGGGATCTGGCGGCATTGCTCCTCTCGTGGCTAGGGTTGAGAGAGGAACGATTGGGGAAGGAGGGATGGGGGAGCTGAGAGGAGGTGGCGGCCCTTCCAGCGGCAGCTCCGCGGCGGTGGCTCCCCGTCTCCTCGCCGGTGGAAAATTTCCATGGGGGGAGGAGAGGAATCACGAGGAGAGGCCGCAGCGGAGAATGGGGACAACGGGCAGGAGACTAGGCCGCGTGGGGCTCGACTGGGCAGGCCTGGGCAGGGAGTGCACGTGGACGGTGTAGATGATCCGATCCAACGGCTCAAGACGCAAAGCACCGAAGGCTTGGTCAGCTGCAGCTGACCACAGCCCAACTCTATATATATATATATATAATCCAAAAATGGTAAAGAGGCAATTATCTACCCTTATAATAATCCCAGAGATTTGAGTTATAGTTAAAGTATTATTTAGGCTAGGTCAAGTATTTTCTAAATTTATTAAATTAGGATTGAAGTCTCCTTTCATAGCTTCTTAATTCATTAAAGGTAAAAAGTCTTAAAAAGGTGATTTTTATAATTTTACTAGGTTCAAAATTCATCTAAGTATTAACATAAATTTTTCTACAAATTTTACAAGTCTTTATCTATTTTTCGAAAATCAAATACACTTCCTCGAATTTCTTTAAATCCTGAAAGCTGGAAAATACTACTTGCACAGTAATGGGCTTGGCCCATGCACGCGAGGCGGCTGACTGCAGTCGTCTTGTATAAGCGCCCAAGACCGCGAGAGGCAAGCGCCCACGCAAGCAGCTTGCGAGAGGCTTCAGCGTCTTGTGAGGCCGACAGTGGGCAGGAGGAACTATCGTCGCCGAGCACACAGTCTGTGTAAACCCGACTGGTGGGTCCAGGACCCACTCGTCAGGCGCACAACGCGGTCCCGCGGGATTTTGAAATGGAACGGCCCTATTACCGTGGGCTCCACTCGTCAGTGAGAGCGAGGGGTAACGTGAGGGGGACGTCGGTGCTGATGTCATCGTCTTCTTCCTTCGGCCCGAGCTCCGGCGAGACGTCGGCGTCATACCGGCAGCATTCCAGTGCACGAGGGGAGTGGTTTATGATCTCTAAGGGTAGAGGGGGACGAGACATAGGATGTCTCGGGGCGGTTTGGCCGGCGGCGAGCCGATAAGGCGGTGCAACGCGCCGAGGCGGAAGGAGGTGGCGGCGAGCATCGAACAAGACTTTCCTAGGGTCTTTGAGCATGGAAGAGCTATTGGGGAGCATCTTGGGCAATAGTGGGGCCTTACCGTGTAGTGGGTTGGCGTGGGGGAAGCACGGTTCGAGTCGGCGACGACGGAGCGGAGGAAGCCGAAGCAGGGGATGTAGCCACGCGGGAGCTTCGAGGCTTCTTCCTTCGATTGCTTCCGGAGGAAGACGGCGGAGGCTCTGGGGATGAAGTAGACCGAAGGAGGGCTTCCGGTTTGCTGCCGTTGGCACGAAATCAGAAAAGGGGTGGAGAGCTCCGGCGGTGGTGGAGTAGCTCTCCCGTGAGCTATAAAGGGCGATAGGCAAATTGGGCACGGTTAGAGCATAAGGAGGGAGAGAGTGAGGGACTTCGGGGGTTAGTCGGGGTGGAGCCTCACCGAGGAAGCTTCTCGGCATTGCGAGTGCTCGGGCGGTGATAATTGGGTAGAGAGGGGGCAAGGAAAGGGGAGGCCGGGGCTTATAAGGAGCTGGGGGACGTGTGGCTTCGCGAGAGGGAGTGATTGAGCAAGGTACGGATAAACCTGATCCAAGGAATGGCCATGCGACCGTGGGCTTAAGCAAGGATGGTAACCGTCCTTTGAAAGGCAAAATAGGGCGAACAAGTACCGTCCTAGCCGCAGGGGTACAAGAGCTCATTAACTCTTGGGGCAGTCGGCCATTGGGGAGCTAGCGAAGGCGTGGTCTTGCCGTGGTCAGCGCCGGCGAGGGAGGGTGCATTTGGCAGCGCATCGTGCGGCCGTTGGATTGGTGACGCGTCGACGAGATGAGCGCCCGATTTTAGGCACAGCGCACGGTGAAGTGTGGCACGGGTGCTAGGTGGTGCACTAGCGTGGTCGGTGAGGTCGGACTGGCACGCTGGGCGCTGTTCCGACGAAGCCAGCTGACGGGGGAGAGAGAGAGAGAGAGAGAGAGAGAAGGGGACAGAGCAAAGGAGGAAGGGAGGGGAGGTCGGGGTGGGCCGAGCTGGGCCGAGGCGGGGAGGCAGGTCGGTTGTCCTGGGTAGGCCCATTCAAGGGCTCAGCCTAGTGGGTTGCCCGAAATTGGAAGGGGAAATACAGTTTAAAATCTGAAAATGGATTTTATATTTTGTAACTGGATACAAATTATATGTTAGAGTAGTTTAATTTCAAAAAGTGGGTTAATTATGAGGTCCTAAACAGATTCAAGTTGGAATTTCATATAGAAAATATATTGCAAAAATTTAGAATTTGAAATTTTTGTCCAAGGGTCATAGATTAACCTTGCTAAAATTGTTTTTCATAATTTTGGAGAAAATCCCCAAAATAGGATGTTACAAATCCTACCCTCCTAAAAGAAATCTCGTCCTCGAGATTACTGGCCTAAAGGAGAGAAGATGCGGATATTTCTCTCGCAGTTGCTCTTTTGGTTCCCAGGTAGCTTGTTTTCCCGTGTGATGACTCCATTGGACCTTGCACAATTTAATAGTCTTATGTCTCATTCGTCTTTCCATGGTGTCGACTATCTGTACCGGGTGTGCAGGATATGTGAGATCTGTGGCTATGTTTAGGTCTAATTGTGGGATAATTTCCTCAGGTAGTCTGATGCACTTCTTGAGCTGGGATACGTGAAAAACGTTATGCACATCTCCAAGCTCAGTTGAGAGGTCTAACTGATAGGCCACAGGACCTCTTTTTGTTGTTATTTGATAAGGTCCAACGTATCTAGGGGCTAATTTGCCCTTCAACTTGAATCTTTGAGTTCCCTTCATAGGCGAAACTTTGAGGTAGACATAGTCGCCAATCTCAAAACTCAAATCCCGACGACGGTTGTCACTATAGCTCTTTTGTCGGGATTGTGCGGCTAGAAGTCTTTCTCTGATGATTTTGACCCTTTCTTCAGCATCTGCTAACAAGTCTGTGCCGAAGACTTGTCTTTCACCGGTTTCAGACCAAGACAAAGGGGTTTGGCATATTCGTCCATAGAGGGCCTCAAATGGAGACATCTTTAGGCTTGATTGGAACTATTATTGTACGCAAACTCAGCATATGGGAGACACTTGTCCCATTCGGTTGAGAAGTCTAG
Source organism: Olyra latifolia (assembly GCA_036346145.1). Taxonomy (NCBI): domain Eukaryota; kingdom Viridiplantae; phylum Streptophyta; class Magnoliopsida; order Poales; family Poaceae; genus Olyra; species Olyra latifolia. The sequence goes on from CM070530.1 coordinate 16,759,735, forward strand.
GGCACAGGCCCTCAACATGTCTTCTAGAACTTGGTTTACCCTTTCAGTTTGTCCATCTGTTTGGAGGTGAAAAGCAGTACTGAAAGCTAGATTGGTTCCTAATGCATCATGCAGCTTTTCTCAAAATTGTGATGTAAATTGGCTTCCTTGATCGGAAATTATTCAACGGGGCACACCGTGTAAACACACGATCCTGGACATATATAGTTTTGCCAGCTTACCTCTTTTGTAGGTTGTTTTTACTGGGATAAAGTGTGCCACCTTTGTTAGGCGGTCGACAATAACCCATATCAAGTCATATCCAACTTTGGTACGGGGCAATCCAACTATAAAATCCATAGTGATTTCCTCTTAATTCCATTCCGGGATTTTCAAGGGTTGTAGTAGTCCGGCAGGTTTCTGATGCTCGGCTTTTATTTATTGGCATACATGACAGCAGGCTACGTACTCTGCTACATTAATCTTCATTCGAGGCCACCAATATTGGGTCTTAAGATATTAATATATTTTTGTGCTACCCGGATGAATAGAATATGTTGATTCATGTGTCTCTCGTAGTATTGTTTCTTTGAGTTCCGTATCACGAGGAACAAAGATTCTATTTTTGAACCAAATAATTCCTTGACAGTCTTTAGTGAATCTTGCTACTCGATCCTTCATCATGAGTCGCGCTATTTTCTGGGTGCTAAGGTGACCTTTTTGCTTTGCTTTGATTAGGTCTAGCAAGGTGGGTTGCACTTCCAAAACTGCTGATGTCCCTTGATCCACTATTACCAAATTTAGATGAGCGATATCTCTGCACACAGGTACTGGTATACTTGTTGCTATGGAAGAGTTGCACTGGGGTTGTCGACTCAAAGCATCTGCTACCACGTTAGCTTTGTCAGGGTGATATTGAATGCTTAGATTATAGTCCTTGATTAGTTCTAACCATCTGCGTTGTCTTTGATTTAAATCTGGTTGCGTGAATATATACTTTAGACTCTTGTGGTCAGTAAAGATGTTGCAATGCTTTCCTATTAGGAAATGTCTCCATAATTTTCGGGCATGGACGACGACAGCTAATTCCAAATCATGAGCCAGGTAATTCTCCTCATGCTTCTTGAGCTGACGGGAGGCATAGGATGCCACCCTAGCATTTTGCATAAGAACACATCCAAGTCCCTGCCTAGAGGCATCACAATAGATCTCAAATTCCTTAGTGATGTCTGGGGTGACAAGGACCGGTGCGGTAGTCAATTTCTTCTTAAGCTCCTTAAAACTCTTCTCATATTTTTCAGTCCATTCGAACTTTGCATCTTTCAGCAATAACCGAGTCATAGGTTTTGCAATTCTGGAGAACCCTTCAATAAATCTCCGGTAATACCCTACTAATTCAAGAAAACTTCTTACTTCAGTCGCTGCATACTAAATTTATCTAACACTTCAGTTTGATTTTTAAAAATTGGATCTGTTTGGGCCTAAAATACATCTGATCTCATACCTAACAAGCATCATTAATGATCAGGTTATCTAGCTTTAAGGTTTATCAAGTAACTGCATGCAGAAGAAATATATATACTGATGTCTTGGAGTTTGGACAAATAGCCAAGTAAGAACTAACTGCATGCAGAAGAAAAATCCCAGCAAGAAAAAAGATCTAAATGCATAAAAATTGCACTATCGCGTTTTAAATTTTCAACAACCTCGCAACGTTTTCAATTTAGGAAAAATTTCAAATGTATTCTCGTCATCATAAGCATGGCAGGATGGAGCTGAAATATATACTGATGTCATGGAGTTTGGACAAATAGCCAAGTAACAACTCACATGTTGGTATGAATGAACAAAAAATGGCTTGGTCTTTAATAAAATATGGTTATACAAAAAAAAAGTATGTCCAACAAAAGGGTATGACCATGTTCTTCTGTCCTACAAGTACCCAAAATCATCTCAAACAACAAACATGTTGCCTCTAATTATTCCAAATGGCATGGTAGAATATTGCTACGAACAAGCTATTAATAATGTCACAAACCTGTGTAAGGAAATTAGTGCATAATAAATGCTATAGTTGGTAGCATCCAGCATCTATGAGAGGCCGGGGTGTTACATTTATGCTTTGGTAGTCTTTGCTGTAGGAAGTTCTTTGAAAAACTTGCTCAGGTTGGCTGGGAGCACTTGTAGTTGTCTGGATGTTACTACTGGCTCGGTTTCCTTTTTTGCCTAGGATGGTATTTCTAGACTTGTGGCTGATGTATCAACTCGGTGGTTTAAACTTTGTAATTCCGTTATGATCATAATGGAATTGGGAAAAGATCCCCCCGTGGAAAAAATTAGCACAGGCAGTGAACACTCATCAAACTGTTTGTTGATTTGCCTTGGACCCAACTTGACTTCCAATTTCAAATTCTTCAATTAGCATTGGGATGTCTAGAAACTATTATGATCTGTGAACTGCAGTGCAGTACTTTACATTTGCATCGCATGGGCAAAGATTGGGGAAATGTGTATACACCGTCACCTTCATAGATTTATGGCTCACTACTATGACATTTGCAGTAATAGAGTTGAAAGTAAGAACCAGTAATAGACGGGATTGCTACCTGTTGCATGCATCAAACGTCTACTTGTTGGTCGGGGAACTCACCAAGAGGAGGAAGGCGCCACCCCGTGTGCTCGCCGAGGGGAGGAGGCCACTGGGCTGAAAGATAGCAATCGGATCCACGCGCCTGCCGAGAGGAAAGACTCGCCTCGACATGTGCTATGCCGAGAAGGGTTGGTCGCCCTTTCCGTCGTCTTCTTGCCATGCTCTGCTCAATCTCGCCATCAAGACCGTATTTCCAACCTCGTAGCCGTCCTCCAGATCGATCCGAGAAGAAGAGGGGTAGCGACAGGAGAGCGGAGGCCATGCTTGACGGGACGCGAGCTGTTTGCGATGAGGGTTGGCCTTTGGGCGGGCCGCAAGGTCGGCGCCGAGAAACTCGGATGGGCCGGCTAAGCGGACTTCGGGAGGAAGCCTTGGCGGCGCGAGGGAGGAGGTACAGCAGGCGGAGCGAGGGTATGATGGAGCAATGGTGAGGAGGTGAGGTGGCTCTGGGGCTAAAAGATCTGAGGAAGGCGTGGCCGAGGCGGTGGGGAGCGGTGAGGAAGAGGCGAGAAGATGGAGGAGAGACAGTGGCGGTGAGGTGAGGAAAGGGAAGAGGCGCGAGTCAGGGGCACGCGGGAGAGGGGAGGTGGTGAGGCGGCTAGGGGAGGAGGCGGTGAGGGAAGAGGGAGGGAAGGGGGTGAGAAGATGGAGGGGAGACAGCGGCGCTGAGGCGAGGGAAGGGAGGAGGCGTGAGTCGGGCGTGGGGAGGTGGCGGTGGCGGCGATCATGGAGAGGAGGCGGAGGAGGAGGAGGAAGGCGGCGGGGGGTGGCGGGGGGGCAATGAGGGAAGAGGGAGGGAAGGCGGTGAGGTGGATGAGGCGTGCGCGTGAGACGTCGGGGAGGCGCGGTGGAGGAGCAGGTGGAGTCCGCTGTCACGCGGATCGGTCATGACCGTTGCCGTTAGATTAAATGGATGATCAGGATTGCTTTGAGGAGCCACCACTCATCACCATAAGAGGCTTTTTAGAGTATATATATATATAGAAATAAATTGCACTTAATAATGACATAACAATAATTTCGTGTTTTGTAATGATATTTCTGTATAAATTTCTTCCATAATAAATATAGATTGTATTATTGTTTTTCCTTACAAACAATCTTGCGGATAATTCTAGATGGGCGGTTCGCATTTTCAATCCACATCCCACTCAACCCACACCATCCAAATGGCAAGACTCGGTGGGGAATTTCGCAGGACGGGTATGGGAGGAACTGTTCCCGTAGGAATGAAAGGAATGGATTCCCTGTTAGAGACGGGTACGGGGAATTGTCCCCCACAGGATGAAGACTGATGAGGAAACCAAGCCGGGGACACGGACGGGGAGATTATTCTCCCGCAGGGATCTGCTTGGGGACCCCGAAAGTTTCATCAATAAGAAAATGATGGGAGACCAGGCAATTTGCCTGAAGCAGGCCTTTTGTGCTGCGGTAATTCATCGCAGCGGTCAATACTTAAGTTACGTTGATTTGTGAGTTCAGGTTGAACTTGAATTGATGTGGTTCGTCAATAAGTTACGTTGTTTGTGAGTTTTAAGATTTTCAATGGTGAAACTACACTGAGCAGTAGAGGAGCGCCGACTGAAATGGCGCCTGTCCACGATGCTAGCAGCATGTACACAGAACGCCTCTCGCGATCTTATATAGGTAGTGTTTCTTTCGGCGGTTGCGGTTGCGTTTAAGCTGAGAATTTGTAGCTCCTCGATTAGGATCTCTGAGGGATCAAAAAATTATAGAAAAAATGGTTTTGAGAGCTTTGAGAAGAAATAGTAAGATCTACAAAAATTGGCTACCAAACATCAAAACGTTTTACTTATACAAAAATAACAAATTTTCAGGTTATAAGCAAACGCAACGCAAACGCAAAAAGAAACACACCCATAGTTATATTCAACGTGATCACACAAGATTAGAACGAGTAAGGGTTGTAATATATCGGTATTCGATGCATACATACATGGGGACTATGGGAGAATCAGATCGACAGAGTTCTTACAACAAAGATTGGGGGAAAAAAAAAAAAGGCAATTTTTACACCGCCAAGAACGAACGGCCGGCTAAACGGCGAGCTGCCTGCCGCTTCAGAAGTAGGGGAAGCGCGCCCTCATGGCCGCCGGCGACGAGCTGGACTCCTGGCACAGGGAGTCGAGCTTCCACCCGGGCAGGGAGACGGCGCCCTCAGGACGGCTCTCCTTGCAGGCTGGCGGGGACGGCGACCCGGGGCTGATGGGCTCCTTGCTCACCGCCTTCACCGCGTCGACGGCGCCACCGCGCGCCGCCGGCCTAGGCGCCGGGACGATGGTTATCTCCGGCAGTCGGCTGCTCCCTTCCATCCCTCTCCGCTTCCTGTGCTGTGTTGGAGACTGGAAGATGTTGCTTGCGCGTGTGCGCTAGTGCTGATATTGTGCAATGCAGCTTGGAAGATTGGCTTATAGGGGAGAAGGGAGATGGCGATGGGCCGGCTTCATCTTCTTCTTTTATTGTTGGAAGTGGATAAGATCAAGACGTGTTTGGCATCCTTGTGAACAATTTTAAATTCCTCCGTAGAATTATTGCTGTAGATATTGATGAGCGGACAGCGGATAGGATAGTGGATCTTGATAGAGACCCCTGAGCTACTCTGTGGCTGGTTTACCTTATCTTCTTCCTGGGTTAATCAATCCTGTAAAATTGGGCCAGGTGATAACTACGATGCTGGGCAGTTCAAAATGATGACTAAACAGGCAGTAATAGTTGTGGATGGTACTAACTCCCTCCAAAAACATTTTCTCCTATGATCACCCAGGGCAAGAAATGGCCACCAGATTTCCAGTACCATGGTCTCCATGCTCTAGGTTCCCATCATCTCATAAGTAAATCTATAATCTACTCTAGCAAAAGATGGGGCTAAGATCATACATACAGTAAGACCTGAACCAGCACATTGGTCAGGCTTGGAACCGAAAACTATCACAAGCCGAATAGATTGTCATTGCCGCCAAAGATCGAACCACCAAACTGCCTAGTGTTCAGGTCTCCACCATCCAGGGCTGACGGGAACCTGTCGAGCCACTGGGTGAAGCTTGGACTGTCTGATTCCTCCACCCATGGCGACGTCATGTCGATATCGTCCAGTGCGATTGGATCCCCATCACCCTTCTTCATTCTGGAGTCAGAGTGGAGCGTGAGATTGTAGTGCACATAGGCTTGGTCTGCCAAAGCCTCCTTGTCCAGCTTGTTGCGCTTCTCCGAGTAACTCTGAAGGATTATGCCCCAGTCTCTTTGGAAGGTCAGGGTGCTGCAAACCTGGCTGACCATTCTCACAGCAGCGCCTTGTAATGATGGTGCCGAATCGCCGTATTGTTCCCACCACATCCCTGAGCATGAAAAAAGTCATTAGGATAAATTCTGGGAAAGAGAAATACAAGCGTGCTCTCGAGCATGGAAAATGATAGTCTGCCTTCACAGCATCTTCAACCTAGATCAGCATATTGAAGTTCTGATCATGGGCTGCATCAAATAGATGCCAATGGTTTGATATTAATGTAGCTAGTGCCGAGAATCTTAAAAATACAGAGCCACTCAGCTATTTTTCTAAGTTAAAAAATTTAGCACAAGGGAGAAACATAGAAAAAATTATTCATTTGATATTTGCTTGTATGATGGCTGTGTCTGTATATGCCCTATAGCAATAAAAATTACCATCAGTTCCAGCTTGCAAGTTTTCACTGTTAAGGATAGGAACACGGTAAAAATAGCAACATAGTTATCAGAGTGGTTGTGTCAAAAAAAAAGTTATCAGATTGGTTAAATTCTGCCATTATGCTTATCTTGCAATTAAGCAATGATGCTGCTGCAGTCGTGAATATTAGAATAATGAAGCTAAGAAAAAGAATACCTGGTGAGGTGTTGTTGCGGGCCTCTTTAGCAATGTTAGAGCCAAACAACCCTTGTGCCTTGCGAAAAGCATGCAGTTCTGAAGTGATATGATGCCTTTGATCAGGGGTTGTGAGCACTTTATCAAGAACATGGTAGAACTCCTCCTTGATACTAGCTAAAAACTTGACTTCTGGGTTATATTGGATGCTCGGGTTCAGAAAAGCAGCTGCTGAATGAAGAGGTGAATGCAGCTCTGCCTGCCATTTTTGCTCCACAATGTCCAGAAATGACTTGCATTTGCCTTCATCCATTATGTAGTATGTTCTAATAGAGTCCATAACCTTTGTCATGGACTCGTATATGTAACCAATGGCAGCCCTGCCTCCTGAAACATCCCTCATGACCCTCAATAGAGGCTCAGAAACAGCAGCTACCTCTTCGATTGCTCTCCAAAATTCCTCATCATCAAGAATATCAACGCACGAAATGCTTGAAGACCTATTTGCATATGGGGAAGATGTATAGTCAGAGCAATGAAACATTTGCTTCAGCTTTGATCTGTGCCTCACAAATGATTGCAATGTGAGAAAATCTGATACAGGCTTTGTAATCCCTGAACAGACAATTTCCTGCCCTGCCATGCATTTTCTCATATGATCAAGTACCCACCTGTTGTTGTAGATATATCGTGTTATGGTTTGAGCTTGACAGATGCATCGGTTAACCCAATCAATCTTGGAAAAGTCGTCCAACATTGAGTTTACACAAAAGGATGCACAGGGAGACCAAAAGATGGTGTTGTAGTTCTGCATTATCAGCTTGTCTATACTACCATAGTTTATGTTCCTATCAGCGATTATCTGAACCACATTTTCTGGACCAACTTCCCGAATCACTTCATCAAAGAGATCGTACAATCCTCTGTGGTTTTTAAAGTGTGGAGAAGCATCCACTGTTTTGAGGAAGAATGTCCCTAGTGGAGATGACACAGAGAAGCTGATTAGGGCTTTCAATTTGTTATCAGTCCAAGAGTCAGCTAAGATAGTACAGCCTGTTGTCACCCAATCCTTCTCAATGTCCTTTGTTCTCTGCGTAACCTCTAACTTGAGCTTAGGCAACCACTTTGCCCTCAAAACCTCGCCTGACGGCCCTCCGAATCCCTGTCCACCAAGTGCCTCCAGCATATTCCGGTATGAAATTGAGTCTGCAATACTGTAGTCCAGCTTATTCTGGAAAAAGAATTCAGCTAAGCACCGTTCTGCTTCCAATGCCATAGCTGACCGTGGCTTTTTTGCAACACCGGATAGTTTCGGTACCGTAGCGGGAGACACTTCCAGGCCAAGGAGCTGAGCCTGCTCGGTGGCAGGAATAATAGCAGGAGACGTAGCTGGCCCCGGAGATGGAAGCACCGTCAATTTAGCTATGCGTTGCTTCTTGAGAAGCTGGATCTCCTTGTGCTCTTCCTTGGCTGCTATGACAGCATTCACCTTTTGTATGACATCGTCCCTCACCTTGGCGCAAGGGTTGACACCTCTGCTGGGGATCTGAGACAGGTGAAACTTGAACCTGCTTATACCACCATTAATAACCTTCAGGCAGAATTTGCACCTGACCCTATTCCCATCCAGCTTGTCGCAGTACTCCCAGCAGACATCCCTCTCCCGCACTGAAGCAGCAGGCAGCAAAATGAGGACAAAACAGAAATGCAACACACCAAGATTCGTTACATGAACAATTTGAGTTGCAAATGGTGCAATGGAAGGGGGTGGATTTACTCTATGGTGAAGCTGAGGCTGACTGCAAGCTAGTACCTGCCAAAAAGAATCAAAGGCATGAATTTACAAAGAGCTGCTGCTTAAGACAAAAAATTAGGTATCTAGGAACTGGATGTCAGGTACGAATGCCAAAGTAAAGAAAACAGAATTAAGGCATTTCAAATTAATTCACTGAGAACTTCATGTAGCAATCAGGGAGCTATAAGTGTCTGTACAACATCTGGAGCATTTGACAGGCTAGTAATATTACTACTACTAGAATTTAGCCAATTCAAGAAATTGGAGCCTGATGGTCTAAAGTTGCAGCCGTGCTCTGGCACTTCATCATCTCAAGCAGAAAAATGGCACAATCCGTCGCCTCCTCAGATCAAACTCATCTCCCAAAGCACTTGCGAGTCCCCAATCACGGCAGATTCAGACGGCCGCTGGAATTCTCACGCCGGAAAGCGCATCGAGCAGCAGAAATGGCGCGCCACAAGGGGCTACGAGCCCTAATCGCCCGGATCCGTGGGACGAAAAAAGAAATCAACTTGCAAAATAAAAGCGAGATCCGGAAGAGGCTTCTCGGTAGCTCGCAGGAATCGCGGGACGAGACGGGGAGGCGAGCCGCTGACCTGAGTGAGGCGAGATGGTGGCGAGCTATATCTCGGAGAAGGGGAGATTTTTTCTTTCTCGCTCTCTTCTCCCCGATTTATCGTCTCCTGGTCGGGCTCGCTTCGCTTGATGCGGATGCCGCCGCCGTGTCGCGAGCGGAGTCGCGGTCTCTCTCTCGTGGAGAACCAGGCGGGCGGCTGCGGCGCCGATACGCGAGATGCCACGAGATGATGGACCTCAAGAAGAGATGGAGAATTTTTTAATATTTTATATTTAAAAATAATTCAAAATAAAAAATTATATTTCTTTTTTAAAAATTAAAAATATAGGCACCTGTCGCTACCCCAAAGGTGGGAAATAAAAATCGCCCTTTGAAACGGCGAGTTTTAAAAACATGCCTTTCGGAGTGACGATATTTGGCTGGAACCTACTCCCCTGCCCGGAATCCAAGATCGGGTTTAAATCGCCCTTCCAAAGGACGGGATTAATAATATTTGGAAGGGCGAGATTTGATTTAATTTTGGCCAAAAACAGTAAGGAAACAAATTTTGTTTCTGCTTAAAAAAACATAAAAAAGGAAATGGTCATATTTTTGCATCTGTGCACTTGTGCGGCAACTTCTACCTCCAATATATAAATATATATAGAGGATGGCTAGTGTGCTATGGATAGCACGGATCTCTCCGTGCTATCCACGGGGTTTATAAATTCTGAGACCAAAATAGACGATCCGAACCGTCTATCTTGTTCATCTCGATGAAATCTCACTACACACAAATTTCAATTTTTTGAATTTTTTACTATTTGTTTCATATTTTTGAAAAGCTGGACTTATTGAAGGGTCCATGACTAATTAGATCAGCAATTTTCAAAATACGAAACAAATAGTAAAAAATTAAAAAAATTAAAATTTGGTATGTAGTGAGATTTCATCGAGATGAACAAGATGGACTGATTTGGATCATTTATTCGATCTCGAATTTAAACACCATGGATATACGGATCTCTCCGTCTTATCCATAGACACTAAATCTCTCTCTCTCTCTCTCTATATATATATATATAGTGATGCTATGGTCGATGGCGGTGACGGAGGCGTTCGTCGGCCATGGCGAGTTTTATGAAATTGTGATCGAATCGGCGATCCGGCAAACCATCTCGCTGTCTCATTGAAATCTCACTCTGAGCCAAATTTCACATTTTTTTGTTTTTATATTTATTTCGTATTTTTGAAAATCTATGATCTAATTAGTTGTGGACTATCCAATAATCACGGATTTCAAAAATACGAAAAAATAGTAAAAATCAAAAAATGTAAAATTTTGTCAGAGTGAGATTTCAACGAGACAGAGGAGATGGTCATTCGGATCGTCAACTCGACACTAATTTCTTGAACAATTCTTGGTGACGGAACGATCCATCACCATGGTCGTGATAGCCATACAGTACACACACACACACACACACACACACACACACACACACACACACACACACACACACACACATATATATATATATATATATATATATATATATATATATATATATATATATATATATATATATACTTGTCGGTTTGACCTCTAATTTAGTTCAATTTTTTGCCAAAAATTAATAAGCCCTTTCATTTGGTTCATTTTTTAAAAATAAATGGAAATACCCACCTTTTTTAGTTTTTTCCATCCGTTAGAAAATTCTAAATAATAACCATCATAGAAAATTGTAAATTTTAAAAATAAAAACTTAAATTTTTCATTTTATAATTATTGTAAAAATGGTTCATTTATTTAAAAATTATAAAATTCATTTTATAATTTTTAAAATTTTAAATTATAAAATTATAAAATATGGAAAGACTATTGGTTCATTTATTATTTTTTAAAAATTTACAATTTTTTGTGACAGTTATTATTTAGAATTTTCTAACAGATGGAAAAAATAAAAAAAGGTGAGTATTTCCATATTTATTATTTAAAAAAAACCAAATGAGAGGGCTTATTAATTTTTTTGGCAAAAAATTGAACTAAAAAAAAGCAAAAGCTTGATTACAATATATATATATAATGACGGGAGTTCTTGCTTGCATTGCATAGATAAAAAAAATGTGGCCATCTCCATATTTATGATTTTTTGACAAAAACAAAATATTTTTCCTTACTGTTTTTTGTCAAATTTAAGTTAAATTTGGCCATACCAAAGGGCGGGATTAATTCCCGCCCTTTGGAAGGGCGATTTAAACTCTAACCCGTATTCCGGGCAGGGGAGCAGGTTCCAGCCAAATATCGCCACCCTAAAGGGCGATTTTTTAAAACTCGCCATTTTAAAGGGCGATTTTTATTTCCCGTCCTTTGGGGTGGCGACGGGCGCCTATTTTTTTAATTTTTAAAAAGAAGTATTATTTTTTATTTTGAATTATTTTTAAATATAAAATATTAAAAAATTCAAGAGATGGATAGGTAGGGTGAGATTTTCGTTAAGGCCCAGCTGGTAAATATCGACTGGTCCTTCAGCCTAGTGGCCCAGCAGTGATCGGCCCAAGAACGGAGGAGAGGTTGCTCGCGGCGGGTGCTGCTGTTGCGGAACTTGCAGATTGCAATGTCGAATTGTTTAGGGTTCAAAGCATCGTCTCCTTTCCGAATCTCCGATGGATGCATCGTCCATTGCCGGCGATGTGGTGGATCTTGATGGCGGTGACGGCCGCGACGACAAAGACGCCTAGTCGCGGAGGTCGAGGTGTCAGTATCACCACGCAGGCGCAATGGCCTTGTCGACCGGAAGGTGTTCGATGTGAGGGCAGCGGCGGCAAGCTGAGCGGCGCTGTGAGAATCTGACCACACGGCGGGATAGCATCCTCATGGCCCTGAAAGGAACGGAGTCACTGGTCCGGCTAGTGCTCTAGCATGGAGTGCCAATCTGGGCTAAGAAACACCACCGCCCACACACGCACATACCGTGCTCATATGGTACAACTACGTACAGGGGTGAACCAGAGGCGGTGCCTGTCGTGGAATGGATACGAGGGTTTTCTGTGGATCGTCTTGGTAGTAAATCAGACTTTGGTGCTCAGGTGTGGATCTTCTGTGTGACCTCTACCTTGATCGGCCTCAAGAAAGCACATGGTAACGCTGGTTTACTCGTTTCAATCTGGTCTTCTTGTGTATGGTCAAGTAGGGAGTGGGAAAAAATGCTGACTAACTTGCAGAAGGATGCTTCGGCTGTACTTCCGTGTGGACGATACTAGGTTCCAATGTGGGCCCCCGATTTTGAAGCACAGGACCCGGGAACCTCTATGTCATCTTGGCATGGTTTACATACATAAAGTTAGATCATCTCATACATATTATCATGGAGAGGATGTTGGCTTCGAGGAGAAGCTTTGCTGAGGCCTAGAGCGCAAGGAGAGCAAGAGAGGCAGAGAAGAGAAGGAAGACGGTGCTAGGTGCATCTAGCGGTGGGAGAGACGCAGAGAAAGAGAGGAAGGGAGCAGCGCGAGGGGCGACTAGCCAAGGCGAGGAGTTCGTCCTTGCCAGCAAATACAAAAGGAGGAGGGAGGATATCCTCGTCGCCGCTTGGCCAATGGGAAGGAAGATGTCGCTACAGCAACAAATCTAGGGGTCCAAGTGGTGTCCTAGCGGTAACGTGGTGCTTGGCGACGTCACGACAGGGTCGGAAGAGCAGGGGCGGCGCCGTCGAGGTAGGAGGAGCGGTAAGGCAACGCGACATGTTGCTCGGGCTCGGCCAATGAAAGGAACATGGAGAGAGTTAAGGAGGCCAAGGAGAGAGAGAGATAGGACCTGGGCCAGCTACGCCAAAGTAGGCTAGGCCAGCGAGGGATAATATAGTTCATGTCAAGACCTATCTCCGGTAATTTTTTCACGAATTTACAAAACTTTTAGGTATGGTTTTCACGGGTTTGCACCAAAACAGTGGTTTGCACCACATAATAGGTCATTCTTTCTAATTTTGAAAAGAAAATAATTTCCTATTTATTTGAACATATGAACTTTGCACAAGAGCTTTAAATAAATCCCTAAAAAGGCTCTTTTCGATAATATAACAAACAGAGCTCTAGACTTTTCAAGTTGTAGGTTTGAAATCCAACAATGGGTTTAAATATGTTTGACATATAGAAACATAGACTCAAAACCTTATTATCCAAGGTATGGACTTGCATTTAGATAAGGTTGGATATTTAGAGGTTGAAATGGTGATTTGAAAATCTAAATAATGGTATTCTTCCTATATAAAAGGGTTTCTTTAGAAATGGGCACAAGTCATCAAAAGGGAATTAATAATATAATTGAACACCTAGCTCTAGTATAAAGATATATTAATTTGAAAGCTTTGAACTAGAATTTCAAAGGTGGGAAGGTGTCTTTTTGAATGCTTTTTAAATAAGCTCCAAGAAGGTTCTTGGCCAAAACGTTGGAAATAAATCCTTTAAAAAGGCAACTAGATATTTTCTAGATTTAGGAAATTTCATGCTTATATAAATATTTGCTTTGATTTCTTTGAGTAAATAAACTTGATTATGAAGAGTGCAGAGTTCTTATAAAAAATGTTTTGAGAGAATACACACACATACATATATATACATACATACATTTTCCCTAAAGATAGCACATAATAATAAAAGGGGTTTTTAAAGCATGAGCCTAGTATAAGTGTACATATATTTGTGCATCTATCAAATAGCTCATTTGATATTATTATTCTTTTAGATTTTGAAATGAGTTTTAAAAATAGTTTGAAGACTTTAAGTCTTGGCATTTAGGTGCTTTTATAGTTCTAATGCCTCTTAAAGAATTAGTTTATATTTAAGTTGTAAAATTTGTAAAAATTTTACTAATCCCAAAATTGGGATGTTACATCCAAGTTATCGTGGCTGCTTCATTGAACATTGGTGTTTCCATACAGATTTCCTGGCCAATGTTGACAGGATTTGGCATGGTTTCCGTTGCTTGGAACTCAATTTTCTATACAATTAATTTTTGTATTGCTTGCTGTTGTAATCCAACGAGTATCTGCTGACCAGTCAACCCAACCAACCTCATGCCAAAACCAGTCAGCAGGTCAACACAGCCATCTGTGGTTTGCATACCCATGTTTGGTCCCGAGGGGTGGAGCACACATATTGGTTTTTAGTCGGGGAGAATATTTCTTGAAAGAAATAATCCAGGATTTGTAACTGCAAAGATGTGTATTCTAGAATTTGTCACTCATTGTGTGACTGACATGTAGGTCCAAGGTACACGTGTCAGTGACATATGAGTGACAAATTCTAGATTACACATGTTTAAGAGTGGCAAATAATGGAATCTCCCAGTCCTACACTCAAAAAATGGTGTTTTCAGGTTGGGTTTGTACTCATATTTCGAAAAGTTCGACTAGGGAGAATATCCAAGTAGCTGTTTTGGTATCTGGTTTGCTAACTCACCATTTTGTGATCATGGTAAATTTCCACTTTGGAAACCCCATACTGACTGTTACAGGAGTAATGACTCATCATTTGGTCCTCATATTACCAGAGAAACACTTATATGTCTTCTGTCGCAGTGCTCTTGACAACGGAAATCTTGCAATAAGAGATCAAGTAAACAGTTCCATGGTGCTTTGGCAGAGTTTTTATGACCCGACTGATACGTTGCTCTCTGAAGGACGCCTGGGATTCAACCGTCACCGGCAAAAATGCCTCCGAGCATCACACAAAAAACTCTATCCCTGTTCTCTCTCTCTTCTACTATATTTTCTCTCTCCATTACCCTAAAATTCCTTCACACTTTACACTACACCCTAAAAGATTTCTTCCCTCTACCAGAAACTCTATCTCTAAAACTCTATTTCTATACTACTATAGGGTTTCTGCTACGGATGCTCTTACTTCTGGTGGCCATGGGTAAATCCTGGCAGTAGATGCAAACAGAAGGCGAGGTTTTATTGTCCGGAAGATTGATGGTACTCTGACTTTTGCTGTACTTCTCCTAGCTGGATGGATATTCATGAAGATAGAGGCTCTGTTTCTTTTGGCGGTTTCTAGCGGTTGACGGTTTTACTGTAGCAAATTTAAAAGTTTTTGAAAAAAATTTAAATAATCTAAAAAATAATGTAATTTTTTTTTACTTTAGCGGACCGCCGGCCGCCGACCGTCGGCGGTCCGCCAAAAAGAACGGGGCAGAGACTATGCACTGGTATTCAATGATGTGCATGCATACATACACATAAATAGTGATGGGTTTATTTAGTTTGCTAAACTAGGCGAATGTGACTCTGTTTGTGGTCTGCTCCAGAAATTGTATGTGACTTTGATTCATACTGTGGACCTTACAGCCTCTGCACGAAGTCAGACTCTTGCATATGCCCTGTTGGTTTTGATTCACCATGCACAGGAACATGCACTGTTCTTGGTTGTTTGAGGAAGGTGCCTGTGCATTGTGAAAGCGGTGGTTCAACTCATCCAGAAGCAACATTTTATCCAATAGATGGTGTCTATAAATTTCCTCAGAATTCCTGGTCCTCAAATGTCACAGGCATGAAAGAGTGTGAAGCTGTTAAATCTTAGATCTAAACTAATAACTTTATGAATAAGCATCCAATCTTAGTCAAACTTACCTCGAAGGGGTTTGGTGACATTGACTGCTCTCCGACCTAGCGAGGCGACCCGAACATCTTGCGCCCGGCGGCGGTGGCGGCCCGGCCCTGCCGGCCGACTGCCGCCACCGCCGGCCTCCTTGGCGCTCACCTCCCCGCCGGCGTCTTCTCCACAGGGGTGGAGCAGTAAGGCGAGGGTTCTTCTTCTTCCCCCCTTCTCCTCCTTTTCCCCAGATCCAGCAGGGGAGCGACCGGATCTGGTAAGGGGCAGGGCCGCCCGATGGGATGGCCTTCTCAGCTCCTCTCCCAGCTGCTCCTTCCCCTCCCTCTTCTCCTCTTCCTCTCCCTCCCTCCCTGGCTCCGGAGGTGCTCGGCTGGATCCGGTGGTGCGGCCGTCTCCAGTGGTGCTCGGCTGGATCCGGAGCAAGTGGCGCCCGGATCCGACGAGAGGGCGGTGCTTGAGGGCTGCGGTGGCGATTCGCGGCGCTTGGCGTGTGGCGGCCGGCCGCCCTCTCCCTCACGGTCCCCGCAGTGGCGTCGGTGGTTCTTGCCGTCGTTAGCGGCATGGCACCAAGCCCATCTCCGTGGCCTATTGCTAGATCCAACGCGAAGGCTGTCGGATCTGGGATGTGAGCGCACGACAGATCCACTCCCTGGCTCCGTCCTTTGGTGCCGAAAAACCGCCTCTTCATTGTCCTCCGCGGCTCGGCAGGTCACCCGTCACCCTCGTCGGCGCTCCTCTGTCCCCCCTGGTGTGGCTGATCTAGCTGCGTGTTGCTTCTTCGGGCGTGGGCTGTCTGGATCCAGCGTGCTTGGCGATGGATCGTCCCCCTCCTAGAGGCCGGCCCGACGGTGGAGGCTGGGTCCGGCGTGCGGCGGTCGACCCCCTCCCGCGTCGCCGCGTCTTGGCTTTAGAGAGTAGGCGATTCTGGTCTTAGGCGTTACGGCGATGGGCGAGATTGTGGTCCTCGGCGTTGTCTTCGGTGGGTGGTTCGCCTTCAAGATGTTTGTGCTTGTGGGCCGGCCAAGGTTGCCTGTTCCGGTCGGGTCTGGGTTTGTTAGCTGTGGAGCGTCTGGTGAAGTGTCGTCACCGTCCCTCTCCCCTGTGGCAGTGGCGTCCGTTCGTCTCTTGGTAGCTTGGGCTGAGACGTCGCCATCGTCCCCTTCCTCTGTGGCGGCGGCGTCCGTTCCTTTCCCTAGCAGTCTGCTCTGATGGCTTCAGAACCGTCCGGTTCGGGTGGTGGCGGCAGTCTTCACGTCTGTGGAGCCTCAAGGGAAGCATCATCGTCGTCCCCCCTCCTCTTCATTGGCGATGTCCGTTCTTCTCCTTGGCGGCTGCGTCGAAGCATCACGGTTGTCCCCTCCCCCTTGTGGCGACGGTGTCTGTTCTTCGGCTTGGCAGTCCTCAGTGTTGGGACCCCTCCCTCTTGGTTTCCTGAAGCGTTGGCATCTGGCAGGTGGTCTCCGGTCGTAGCCCTACTCAGCCTCCTCCTAGTGTGGTTCGCGGAGTGTAGGTGCTCTGGGTGAAAGCCCTGCCTAGTTTTTTGCTTGGGTCGACGATGACGGCGTCCTTGGGTGTCGTTCTCTTGTTGTGGTGCCCCTACCCCTGGAGTATCTTCTGGTGAAAACCTAGGTCTGGGAGGGCGACGGCGGCGACTTTGTCGTCGCATCCTTCTTGGCGTCGCCTAAAGATCGCCGCACTATTGGTTGGCTGGTGGCTATGACTGTGGCTACCCTGTTGTGGGCGGGCATCCTCCTGGGCCGAGCCTCCCGCCTAGTGGTGGCGGCCTTCTTCTTCAGACTCTGCGTGCACTAGGGTGCGGTTGGCGGTGGTAGTCGCTGGCGCTGTTGGTCGAGTATCCCGTGCGGCGGTGACAGACGACATCCCTTCCTCTCTTTTGTCGTCTCATCCGAGCATCCCATGCGGTGGTGGCGGTCGACAGCCAAGTTGATCTTCGCGTGCACTTCTCAGTCGGCAGCGGTGTTCCTGGCGTTTGTGCCGTGCATCCCTCGTGGCGATGTCGGTCGGTGTTCTTCGCGCACCTAGCAGTAGTTTGCCGCGGAGGCGGTTGTACTAGGTGTTGCGTGCTGGTGTGTTGTGTCCATTACTCGGCTGGGTCGCCTTCTTCCCCTCCCTCCTCTGTCCTCTTTCTCCCTCCCCTGTACCATTCTCTTTCTCTCTAATCGCTGTACAGTTTCTCTTCTTCTTGAATGGAATGGCAGAGCTCATGCCCTTGTGTTTAAAAAAAAACTAATAACTTTAGAACTTAGCTAATTGAACAATTAAACTCGTCTAAACATGAACACTAATCTACTGCGAAATAGAATTAGGTACTAACCTTGATTTGGCGATGCCATTAGGGTTGAGACCGAGCTTAACCTTGCGCGGAATAGATCGCGCAAGAAAGATCACCGAGAGTAGTCGGTGAGGCAGGGGCCTTCGCGTCGCCTGTGTGCAATCAACACTGATCGGTAGTGTATAAGGTTGGGTCTCCTCGCAAGCAAAAAACATATGGGCAAGTGAGGCTACCCTAGGTTTATATTGCACCGGCGACGGGGACCCTCAACCAAAGTTGGTTGGGACGTCTCCGATCAAGGCACGGTGGCTGTTGGCCCCGCGTGGCGCGATTCCTCAGCGTGCCACTGTGCTATTGCTCATTTAGGGCCTGTTTGGTTCATGTCTAAGTTTGCCTAGCTAACTTTAGAAGTTTGCCACACATGTGGCATGACTAACTTGACTATAGTTAGGTGGTGTTTGGTTCCTAGCCACAACTAACACTAGGCTAGTCAAAAAGTTGCAGCAAATGTTTGGTTGTCTGGAGAAAAAATTACCTAAACTCGGGTAGGCATTTCATCGAGCATGTGCAGGGCATCGTCATCCACCGCGTCCACCACCGCTGTCGCCTCGACGCGCCCCGCCCGCCACCCATGCCGCCTTGGCAAGCATCCGCCACCGTTGCCGCCTCCGCCAAGGTCGCGCACCGCAGCCTCTTCCCCAGCGATTTCTTCATCCGGCGGCCGGCTCACGTGGTGTGGCGAGGTCGCGGCGAGAAGTGTGGCAGCCAAATCGGTAGCCACACTGTGCGGCGAATTTTTATGCGGCGACGGGTTCCAAAGCTGCCTAACATGTGTGGCACATCCAAGCTTAGTGTGTAAACCAAACGCATGCCTAAGGTACCGTGGCGCGTGGCATTGTTAGTCACGAACCAAACAAGCCCTTAATGCACGTGCCTAACAACCCCTAAGAAACCGGGTTTTAGTTAGCCCGAGATCACTAAGTCTAACATTCTCCCACTTGATCGAAATCTAGACCACGAGGAGAGTGAAGATGATGAAAATTACTAAAGTTACTCATATAGAGTTAATGTCTACGTGTTCTAGGTTTCCACGGCTCCACTGTTCCTAGCCTATGCCTGTGGATAGCTTTCAATAATAAATAACTGATCGACTAACCCCTTGAACAAAAACTACATTTGTATCACGAATTTTACGATAAGTATGTTGTTTCCTCAAAATTTAAGTTTCTACTCCATCGGGTTGTTAATATTTGTTGCTGTAGAGGATTGAGAGAAGTTCACAAAATAACATCATTTTAGCTAAAGAACTTGCGTTCTATCACTTCTACCCTCATTAATTATCATATACATGCATGTGAATCTCCACCCTCTTTAATTCGTTGAATTAAGCCTCAGAAGATGAGAGCTCTTCTTCGTGAGAGCATCTCCAATGGTGTTGGCTATAAGAAAGTGTCATGTTATCTATAGATAGCAAATAGCCAACCTCTCCAATGGTACTAGCTATAACATTGTCTCTAACATTAATTTGGACTCACATGTAATAGTGTGCATCCACCTTGTAATCCGCTATAACCTGGCTCTTAGCTAAGAGGCAGCCTCTATCTCTCTCATCTCCCTCTCTCCTCCACATAAGGAAAAAGCTGAGGTGGATTTCTTATAGTCATCTGAGGTGTCCCCATTGGAGATGCTCTAAGAGTGATGTAGCACGTCCAAGGAGAGATACTGCATCAATAAAAGATTCCTTAGGAGGACAAAAGGGTCCAAAAATATTGTGGTGGTATCTGAAATCAGTGATGTAGCACGTCCAAGGAGAGATACTGCATCAATAAAAGATTCCTTAGGAGGACAAAAGGGTCCAAAAATATTGTGGTGGTATCTGAAATCATATAAAAAGGTCATGTATATCATTTTGCGCACAATAGAAATTTTAGGATCTCATGAAAATATAGAAATTATGGTTGACCAGAGAAGCCCCGATGAGTAACAAATCAAATTGCACAAAGTGCCAACTCTAAGCCCTTGCAATATAGTTAAAACCCAACATGGACTCTCCCGCTCTCTTCTTCTTACATCCAAGGTTCGATTATAAATCGACGTATTGGTAAGATTAAACAGCGACAAACCGCCACCCTCATTCAAAAATTTGATTTGAATTTAAAAAATTGAAAAAATCCCAAAAATTCTCAAAAATTCTATAAGCCTGTATGAAGGCAATGGTGAAAAAAAATTCAAAAACAACATCGGAATCACTTGGAAATTTGAATTGAAATCGTGAAAAATTAGAAAATATACTGTTCGTAGACTTATAGATGAAAGCTGCATTATTGCATGCTCTGTAGTACCTATAAGTCATCATTATTGCAAGGAGTCCTGCCTTGTCCGTGGCTCCGTGTGTTGCCTTTCCCTCCTCCATTGTCCTTGCTCAGATCTTCTTGCTCTCGCGCGAGCTCGCGGCAAATCGAGGCCGGAGCTTGGCAAGGCTAGGCCAGGGGGCTCGTAGAGGCAAGTCTGAGACTCAATGACAAGTCGAGGTCAAGGCTGACAAGCAGAAGCGTGCATGACAAATCGAGGCCGCGGTGGCAAAACCGAGAGGCATGACGACAAATCGAGGCGAGGCAATGACAAATCAAGCCGAAGGCGAAGCGGCAACAAAGTGACTCGACTCATTGCTGCAAAGCTAATTATTCCAAGCATTTATTGTTAGTGATTCTTATTTGGTAGGAGCGCATCCTTTAGTTAGTTAGTGTTAGACAGTGTTAGTTCACAAAATTTATACGACATGTTAGTTAGTTAGTTCACTAACTAGTTAGTGTTAGTTCATGAAATGGTGTGTCAGACAGTGTTAGTTCAAGTAGTTAGTTGTTACAGCCTGAAATTTTGCATAAATTTTTTTCGCGTTTAATTCCTTTTTCAGTTTTCTTTATTGCTCGAGCCATAATCTTCTCGGTTTACAAATTTCAAAATCTCCTATAAAGTGTAAAACCAGATTTATTTGTTTTGCAAATAAAACCTTCTCAGCATGCTGCTTTTACTTTGCTTTTACGCACTATTCCTTTTATAAATTTTTTATAAACCCAAATCATATTTTAGGATTTTATACATTTTATTGAAAAAGAGAGTTTCAAACGGTGAATAGTATTTTCATATAGTGAATAGTGTTTTCAATACTCTATATTCCAAGAATTCGATTTTCCATCTCTTTTAACCATCTTCCACCCATAAGCAACTAATTCCACTAAGTTACAAATTTGATACCCAACCATCAGATATTAGTGAAATTACCATTTTGCCCTTCTAAGTCAAAAATTCCCAAATTGCCCTTTCCTTTAACCCTTTCCTATTGATTTCAATAAATCCTTTATAAATACAAAATATGCATTCAATTAATGTACTATTTTCAAACTTTGAATTTATATCAAAAAGTGCATTAGTAAATTACTAAAATACCCTTTAGCTAAAATCCCAAGTTTTCCTCTTTTAAATTTAAATAGTTATTCATGCATACTCAATTTCTCCCAAAACTCAAACTCAAATTTAGACCTTGAACTTGCATCAAATATATATATACCTAGTTAAATTACCAATTTGCCCCTTTAGCTAAAAACCTCCAAATTTCCCTCTTTTTAAATCCTATTTAACTACTTTGCATGATCAATATTTGTTTAAACTCAATTTCAACTCTTGGATATATTTTAAAAACTTGAATTGGAAATGTCTTTAGTCAAAATTACCAAAATGCCCTTCCTACTTGATATTTCCAAAATCATCTTCTTTATATATTTATCTCCTATCCCTTCATATGATCATTTGCATCTTATTTAAAACTCAACTTTGATTTCAAACCTTGAATTTCATTTTTAAACTTTGAAATTAAAGATACTTTCAGAGAAATTACCAAAATACCCCTCCATGTTTGAAATCCCCAAAATCATCCTCTTTTCTCAATTTACTTAGCTACTATATGCATAATACTTTCATATTAATTCACATTCAAATGTTGATCCAAACTGAAAACTTGATTTTGAAACCTTTCTCTGTGAATTTACCAAACTACCCTCGGAGCCCTTCTTTCTCTCTGCTCTCCCCTGTTCCCCTGTTCTTTGCACCGTTCCCGCACCAATCCTACCCATCCTGTGCACCACTCCAAGCTCGATCTTGCACGCCAAGACAGTGGAAGATCAACGCCACTTGTCATCTCCACGAAGAATGCCGCGGGAATTTCTCCTTCCCCGCCATCATCACGGCTTACCCGCGCCGTACATTTGCTCAACGGCAATTGGACCGAATCCCTGCAAATATCTCCACAAATTCGAGCTCATCCACGTCGTGATGTCCCTGAGTACCTATCCGCTTCATCCGCGCCTATAAATAGCCTGCTGGGAGGTCCAATTTCTTGTTCCCGTTGCACCGGCCGCCACCACCTCTTCGCAAAATTCGTCTCAACCGCGACGAATTGAGCTCGACGCCGCCGGCCATAGCTTCTTAGCAGTATAACCTAGCTACATATAGAAGGAATCGTGGGAGAAACAACGAGCCGCCGCCATGAGAACTCCATGACTCACTATTCGGCCGCCGCTTTCACGCGTCGCGCTTTGCCAAGCTTCGAGCCCAATTAGTAGCACGGTGAGGACCCCCTACACTCTCTCAAGCTTACAAAGCCAGCAATTTATACAATTGTTCACCAAATCAAAAAGCCCCAATTGTGTTCTTCACCGCCGCTGCCCAACCACGTCGGCCGGCCAACTCCGGCCACATTGACCCGAAAATCCACTTCCAAAACCCTCCCTATACCCTTAGGAACAAAAGCCCTATGTTTAATTTCTCCCAAACCGAGCCAAATCAAAATCCCCAATTCGGATCACGAAGAACCCTAGAATTTCACTATTCACAGCCCCGATTTTGTTCTTCCTTCAAATTGAAAGCCTTAGAACCAAAATTAGCCAAACGTTTCTATACAAAAGTTGTTCCAAATAATGTTTTACATCTAGATATGATTTTTTCCAGATTTTTAAAATCATCCAGAATTTAAATTTGAATCCTAAGCCCTCTCTTTAGCAAATTAAGGAATTTCTAAAAATATAAAAGTCTTTGAGAATGTAAAATTGATATTTTTCCTAGAAAATACAAATATATACAAAATTTATAAAATTACCAATTTCATGACTATTTTATAAGATATAAGAATTGTATACTTCTCTTTCTTTAAACCTTTATAAAAATAATTTCTTAAGTAAAAATAGTAATTAAATTGTATACAAAAAATCTTCCTAATAATAACAAAAATGCAAAATGAATATTTTTAAGGAGTCATAAGCAATCTTTAATATTTCTTAAATTTCAAAAACTTATAGTGCTATTCCTATTTATAAAATTTATCTCTCTTAGAGTTTTAGAAATCTTCTAAACCCTAGATTTAAATATTTCATGAAAATGCACTATGTGTTAATTTTCTTTAATTCTTTAAATAAAAGAACAAGATATTTTAAAATCATCCATTCCTATCTATTTATGAAATATCCTATGACTCTATCTATTCGTAATTCTGTAACTTTGTCCATTCGTAACTTCGTAATTCTATCCTTTCGTACAAATATCTTATGATCCTATCCATTCGTAGAATATCCCGTAGTAAATCTCAATTACCACAATATCTCGCAGTCACTTCACTTCAGTTCAAATATCTACCAAGATTCTATCTCATCCTCTTCATGATTTCTTTCCGTCCTTATCTTCTTCATGATTTTTCATGATGGAGATTCTCCATGATTTTCTTCCATTCTCATCCTCTTCATAAAATATCTCATAATTCCATCTCCATCACTATCAGGTATTTTCATGACTCCTATCCTATCCAAAGGCCACTGCATTCCAAAAACCTAAACCTTTTCTAAAACATTTTCGCATGGCATATAAATTCCTTTTTCACTTGATTTGATTCTTATTCTTCCTATTTTATTAAATATTAAAAATCTCACGATAATAGAAGAAGATCAAGCTTTGAAGATTCAAGCTACTCTTTGGATGGAGATGATGATCAAGAAGTAAAGCCGAAGAACGAATTTAGTTATATCCGTAACCAAGGCAGGTTTTCTCCACTCATTTAGAATTCTCTAATTATTACTTTATGCATTATTTTCTAGTTGATTATTCTAAGTCAATCTACTTTGATATCATATGTATATACATCATATAGAATAATTATATTCCATGTTAGAGTTGTACCATTAGGATACACCTAAATAAATAACATCATAAAACCCTAGAATAGAATAAATAGTCAATCATATGACAACTCATGTAGACATTCATTATCTACTTGGATAAGCACATTATTCTGGTATGACAATGGATATAGATGGTTGGTGGTGTTGGTGTTAAACAAAAATATTTCCTGCAAAGGATAGGCAAGGGTTAAATGGACCGGTGGTGGGTTGCTCATGCACTGCATGGAGAACAAGAGGTTGATGAAACAGGAATGGTGGGCCTATCTAAAGCTAAAACCTGAGAATGTCATGGGTTAAAGACACAATTGTTCAACTATATATCGATCAATATATAAGTTGACCTAGGTTCTAGAATCGAATGAAAATAAATCATTAATGGACCGTACTCGGTATATGGGTTGTGTCGAAGGGTGATACTGCATGATTTGTGACATATGTTCGATGATTTAATTAATAATCTCAACGCGACGTGCGAGATGTAACAAGGTGGTGTATGGGTGTGATGAGTAAAGAATTTGGTTGTGTAAAGAATTTGATTCTTAAGCGTTTTACAAAACTCTTTGAAATAACTGGTAAGCCATTTCAATTGTTGCATTATATCTACTTAAATCTTGCTCTTCTTATTTGGGTGACTTGCATGTAATTAATAGTCATTTGCATTGGTGAAGACCTCTTTGAGTAGAAATACTCACCCTGCTAAATTCAATTTTTCTGATTAAGGAACTCGATGACTCGACGTTTTTCTAAGGAATTCCTATCCTCAGGCCAAGCCTGTGGAATGGGTGTATAGATCTAGTTGTAATATCTTTTGTATTTCTCCCTTCCGCTGTAACATTGTTACTAGTATCAATAAAGGCTATGCAATGGTGTCATTTCTGTTATACAATTGGAATACTGGACAATTGTATTTTAGAGAATCTCCGATATTATCATATTGGAAACCGGTTCTCACATTAGTGTTAGTTGACAAAATGGTGTATTAGACCGTGTTAGTTCACTAACTAGTTAGTCTTAGTTCACAGAATGGTGTATTAGACAGTGTTAGTTCACTAACTAGTTAGTGTTAGTTCACAAAATGGTATTAGTTAGTTCATAAAATAGCTTAGTTTAAACAACAATTGGACCTCCAAAAATCCATGAAAATTCCAGAAAATATTTTGGAACATAGAGAACACAAGAAAAATAGTTTTGCCATATTTTCATATTTATTTTGATTACGTAAAATAATTTGAAAGCTCCAATGGACAAAAACAATAAACAAATTGATTTTTATAGCAAACTCTAGAAAATATTTTATAACAATATAAACACAAGATAAAATAATTTTAGAAAACTTTATGGTTTTGCTTTACTCATATGATTTATTTGAAAATTCAAATAAATCCATTAATAGAGAATAGCATTAAGAAAATCATTAAAAATATGAATAAAAACTTTAAAGTTCAAATAACTTTTACAAAAATAAATTTTATTAGCTAGAGACCTTGACTTCCAAAAAATGGTTGTCAAGTTTTAGAAATCATACCAAATCTTTTATTAGAAATTGAATTTTAAGATAATTTATGGAAAAATTTTCAAGGAGCTATTTTTACAAAAAAAAAAATTGAAAGTTCAAAATTTTGGGATGTTAGAGTGACGGTGGGATCCTTAGATCTGAGATCGTCACTGACTCCTAGAATACGTAGTGGTTTACTTTGGGACTGCAAAACGCTACATCGTAACTGGGTAGTTATAATGCAGTTTTCGGTATGCCATGGAACATGTCGCAGGGTATGAGCGATCAAAATGGAATTTGCCTCTCGTTTATAACGGGAGAGGTATCTCTAGGTGTAACATACCCAAAATTTCAATTTTAGCATAAAAATTTTTCGCAGAAGTCATAAATATACTTCTGTAACCATTCCTAATTTTTAAATAATATTCTAAACAAAGCACCTATTTATTCTCTAACAAAATACCCTATCTCTCTTTTTCTAAAAATAAAAATCCCACAAAATAATAAATATTATTTCATATTTGAATTCTACTCATTTTTCTGGATTTGTAGAAATTTATTTGATATTTTTCTGAGTCTTATATAACTCTATATAAATTTTTAAAAGCTTAAAACAGTTTCCTGAAAAATCTTTTTCTTTTAAATTAAGAACTTACCGTTTTAGGGAAGGCCCGGAAATACGCTTTCCATTTCTGGAAATACGCCTCCACTAAGCCTTCCCGCGGCCCCTCTCACTGATCACGGGTCCCACCCGTCAGCCCCTTCATTCAAATATGACGGCGCCCATAGATTAGTCTTCAATCCAACGGCTAGCACGTTGTCTTCTTCATCCCACTGATTCTACCGACGCCACCGCCGTTCATCCCGCCGGCGCCGCCATTTGCCACTGGATTTCACCACCACCATCATCCATAGCCGCGGTTTCGCTACTACCGACAAGCTTGAGCCGCCGCTGACTTCCTCGGCCGCCATCGTTCTTCCTCCTCCGGACAGGACCACAGCCTTGCTCAGCCTGTTGGCACCGCCGTCGCCCATGGAAACTCGTCGCCGCCGCTGTTTTCACTCGTCTCCACCCCTGTTTCACTGCTACGGATGAGCTCTCGTCACCGCCAACCTACTCCGCCGCCCTATTGTCCTCATCCATCTCTAAAAGCCGGCCAATTGCTTGCCGCCACATCATACAGCCGTCGCCGCCATGAAGATGCAATTTCTTGCCCGCCACTTCACTCCTCGGCCTATAAAATGCCTTCCACGACGTCGCACTTCCTCAAACACCCCTCCTTGCCCGCTCATTCTCCCTCAATCACCCCGAGCTACCCGTTCCGCCACCTCCTTCTTCAATTCCGGCAACTCCCCTCTTCCTCACTCCCGCCCCTATTTGACCTCGATGCCCATATATAAAACACTCCACACCTCGTCACAAATACGACCCATTCCCTACCCAAGCTTGATAACCACGGAGAACCGCTGTCACTGGTTCGAAATTGCTCATGCTTCGAGCTCATGCGCCACCATCTCCGGCCACCCCAAACATTCCTGCAACCACTAAACCAAACTACACGATGCCAATTTCATTATTTCGCCCCTAATTTCTTATCACGGTCATCTTCACGTCATGACGCCACCTTCACCGCCTACTCATACATTCTTCCTTTCTTCCACTCCCCTCTCACTGATCACCCGACCCCACATGTCAACCACCCAGCCGAGCCCCCACACACCTCCTTCTCACTGCCGCCGGGTCCCATATGTCATGCCCACGCCTGCAGCCAATTGGGCCAAGCCCAATGAGAGCCCAGTAAGAACCTCATTGCCCTTTAAATTTTTTTTAAAATTCCACCTATATGGTTTTGGATTTTACTTAAAATACTAAATCACTTTTATAAATCCCACACAAATTCATACAAATCTAACATAAGATAAATAATAATATAAAAATATAAAATATCATATTTTATAATAAAATAACCTTAAATAAATCCTTTTATTCTCTTCTTCTTAAATATTAAAACATTTTAAATGAAGAATATAAAAGAAGAATTAGTAAAACTGTCAATATAAAAATTACTCAAAATAATGTTTTATATCTATAAATAATATCTCTATATTTTTAAAACCTATAGAAATTCAAATTTAGATTTAAAACCTTTTCTTTAATTAAATTGGAACTTTCCTTAAAATATACAATTATGCTAAATAAATTTTACATATCCCATTCAAACCTATTTAATATAAGGATTTTATTAGTAAAATTCACATACCCTAACCAGCTCATATAAACATTTCTAAGTAAGATTATAATGCCAAAAATCAATTCTTTCTCACTATAAGGTTAAATTAGAAATATTCCAATATAAACTTTATATATATCAATTCATCATAACAAATTATAAAAATCTCTCCAGTAATCACTTCAACCATAGCCTTATGCTGCCCAAAGTACCCATTTTTATCAAAACTACTACCCCCTTTTCTTTTGATTTACTTAAAAGTATTTTTAAGTGGTAAAAAGAATAACTTTTGAAAAATCTTCTTTTTACCCTCAATTGGCTCTATCTCGGAACTCCAACATGAGAAATGTTGTCGACCCCGATCTCTAAAGCTCAATTGATCCACATTTTTTTAAAATAAACACCCTAAAATTAACAAATCCATACAGTACCATCATGCTGCCCAAAATACTTATTTTTTTTTTAATAAAAACCTACCCCTTTTTCTTTTAGAAAATATTTTCAGCCTTTTAGAAAATCGTACAACCTGAAAGGACCGGGATGTCGCCTAGAGGGGGGTGAATAGGCGATTTCAAATTCTAAAACAATAAACAGAGTTAATTATGGAGGCATGTCAGACGGATCCAGATGGTATAAGGTCAGACGGTCAGATGGGTATCGGATTGTCAGAGGCAAGTATCGATTGTCGGTGCACAGAAACAGAGGACTTGAATTCAATTCAAATCTCACAAATTCAAGGATACCACCTGCACCAAAGATAGTTCACAAGCAAGTATAGGTGTAGTAGTATCACACAAGATAGGATAATCAATTCAATTGTAACATAAGCAAGTAAATCAATTTTGAGAGTAAAAATATAAAACCACGAGTGGAGAGGAGAGCGTCGATATTTGTTTCAGTTCGGATCCTTGAGGATCCACGTCTCCGATTGAGGCGGCTCGGTCACACTTGAGCCGGGTCTTTTTCAACCCTAATCCTCTCCAAGGTCCGCACCAAGCTCCTTGGAATCCACTAGTTGACTCCTTCCTCACGGAGGCGAGTCCGCCTTCTAAACTTGACACGGCGCACCACACAAAGCTCGGTGGCTCGTGACCAACTCCTAGCCGTCTAGGAGTCCTCAACCTCCAAGAGTAACAAATGCCACGAAGAACGAACTTGGAGATGAACTCAAGTGCTCAAATATCAAATCTTGCTCAATCCCTTCTCCCAACTCTTCTTAACCCTTCTCACTAAGAGGATCACTTAGATCAAAGAGTGGAGAGGTCACTAGGACTCAAGAACACACTAATTCCACAAAGGAATCACCTCCCAAGCTTTCTCCCAATTCTCCCTCAATCCCTCCTTCCAACTCTTCCAAACCCTTCTCCAAAGGGGATCACAAAGATCTAAGAGTAGAGAGTGCTATGGGGCTCAAGAACAAGGGAGACACTTCACACTGACCTTAGCACAGCCTTCACAACGGCTATTTGGAGAGGGGTTTTTAAATAGGAGCTCCCATGGATCGGCCGATTCTGAGCGATTCTGCGCAATATCGGATAGTCCAGATAGTCAAAGGTCAGACGATCCGATATGGGAAACGAAAGACCCAAGGTCACGAAAATTGACGATCAGAAGGTTTCGTCGGGGTATCGGACGGTCAGATAGTCAACTATCGGACAATCCGATAGGAACACTCGATGTGTGTGAGAAGCTCAAACTCTTAAAAATCGGACGGTCAGGGTAAATGTCCGAAGGGGTATCAGACGGTCAGATAGTCAACTATCAGACAGTCCGAGGCCTGAAAACAGCCACTGCACACCCCGACGAAAAAGGGCATAACTTTGACTCCAGACTCTGTTTTGGGTGATCTTGGACTTTACGGAAAGCTAAGAACGAGAGCTACCCAACCAACAAGGTCTCACTTCTCAAATCCGAAAGGATAAATGCAGAACTCACAAAGAAGGTAAGGAGACCTCTGACTCTCGCTTTCCGACACCACCAATACCACACTCTCTAGGTTTCACTAGGATGGATCACTTGAGCACTTGACACATCTAGAAGTAATTCTCCATCGCATCCTCTTAATAGTACGGCAATCCTTAGACTCAAATTAAATCAAAGATAATACAAGTCTAGGATAGTCACTTTCGAATCTTTTCTTCATTATGCATGATGACCTTCACCAAAAGATTGATGACGCCTTCACCTTGTCAAACTTGACTCGATGCACCTCATGAGACTCTCGTCCTATCAACTTTGACTTGATCATCCTTCCCAATGATCTCCACGCCAAATTGATCTTGACTTAGTCTTCAACTCTTGGTGACACCGCCGTCTTGTTGACCTTGGCTTAACCATCATCCTTTAACATACCTTGGTCATCACACATACTCATGGGACCTAATTCTTTTCAAATCACTCATGAAAGGCATTAGTCCCAAAAGCTCAATGGATATGAATAAGTTGATATTTGTGAGCAATTAAGTACAAGTGTTTCATATAAATATGCGCAATATGAGTGGAAACACTTGATAAGAGAAAGATTCTCCACTAAGTGCAACAAGATGAATATGTAATGGAGCTAGATGCACTAGTGAGATAATTGCCAATATGATGAAATAATTAAACCATGGTAAGGACCACAATCTTCACTTAATGATCCACATGATAAAATATACAAGAATTACACATGTGCAAATAATATTCAAGCTAGAGTGAAGTTATGGAACAATCTATATTAAACTTCACTAAGTGATGTGCATTACAAGATATATAAACAAGACAAGCATGCACTAAGTCAATTTATAGCAATGTGAAGTTTAACTCTAATTAAAATATGCATACTAGCGATAAGACACATATTGAACTCAAGTGAATATATATGCCCAAATTGATATGATATGAACCAATGTGCATATATATAAGCAATATGTTACATGAAGTTTAATATGCACTTGCACAAGAGGATTGCAATAATAAATATAGAAGGGATACCGAGATTGCATACCTCATCTTTACTTATTCACTTGACCTAAAGAATTCTTCCATTTGGATGAGACTAAAATGATCTTATCAACAAACTTGTTAGTCTCATAGGATAAATAAATACTTACTAGAGGTTTGACATTAGGCAAGCACTAAGTCAAGCATTTACACATTTACTAGTAGTTGTCATTATATGTGTTTGTCATTAATCACCAAAATCACTTATGTGCCTAGATGCACTTTCACAACCCATCACCCCTTTTTACCCCAGACCTTTTTATTTTGTTGTTTATTTAAAACTTTTCTTATTTGAATATTTATTGGAGTTTCTTTCTTTTTACAACGTATAGATGAAGAACTTCACCCTATGGAAGCTTTAGCCATAAATGTCCTGAAAATTCAATAAGTGTAATCCGATCTTCAATTAAGGCAGGTTTTCTTATCCTTGATGCATTTTGATATACCTACATTTCTTTTATTTATCATTTATTGCATATATTTTTTAGCTATTTATTTATACATTCCAAGTACAATTTTATCCAAACTCCAGTACCTTAAAAAGTCACCTAAAAATAATCAACCTCTGATAAACTTAGTGTAGGCAAAAATATTAAAACTTGATTATCACATATAAAGAATGGAGAATTGGTCTGTACAAATAAGTTAGATTGGATAACTTATTTGTTGTGAAAATGCTGTAGTCTGGAAGGTTGATTGAATTTATATAGAGCAATTCAACTTTGTCGGCTTGGGCAAGGCACCCCGGGAAAAAGGTGCAACACTCAAGGGCACCAGACTGGGTGTTTGGTTGAGTTAAATTCTGGATTCATTGTTCTATAAAATATAGAAGCAAATTCGAAAATATCGTTATCTTTTGGCTTGGGCGAGTCACAGCGGTATGGTGGTGGAAACACTCAAGGCGCGAATGACAAGGTCATTAAATAAATCGTTCTTCTATAAAAACTTGGGTTTAAAATGAATAAGAATGACACATTGATCATTCATCCATATAAGGAGCTGTTATATGGGTAAAGCTGGATAGGTTCTGCAGAGCTAATAACAAATTCATCGGTGGACCTTACTTCGGGTATATGAAGTTGTGTCAACTGGATGATGCCTCTCTTATTTACCAAAATCCATGAATTTATGAAAAATTGTTGTTTGGATTGCAAATGAGTAATGATGGAGAAAGATGATAGAATTTGTTCTATTATTAATCATTTTAAAATAATGATAGGACTTTTAAAGTTTAAAATTTGCATATTCACCATAGAGCCTTCTATTCCTTGAATCCTGTTGTCATATATTAATAGTGATATTCATTCAAGAAACCTGCAAGTACAATTAGTACTTACCCACGTTATGCGGGCAATTTATTTCTTTTTACAGGATCCACTTTATACTCTGATATGGACATTTATGAAGAAGACAAGATTTGCGTAGGATCGATTTCTAAGGTTTACCTTATGCTCAGGCTTGCCTATGGTGTATGGGCATGTATTTTCTTTTTATTACCAGGTTAAATTTCCATTTTCGTTGTAAAATATTTGTAACATGTAATTAATTAACCAAGCTGTACTATTTCTGAATGCAACTGAAATCCCGGACAGTTGGCATTCTGGATATTTTCTAGTAAATTTTTACTGAAAATTTGGTCCGTCACACTAGGCCCCTCGATGTGGTTGGATTTGGAAAAGTGTATAGCCATGCCAATGTGATTAAATAGTTAATCATAGTGATTAGTATGTTAATCACGGATTGAAATCCACTAAAAGATCGAATGAATGGTTGAGCTATCAAAGGGATGACACATTCTTCGCCTTGAGCTTGACTAGTATCATGTGGCAAAGGGATCGGTACTTTAACAGTATTGGTTCGTAAGATTGGATCTTTGTGTGTACTCAGGGGTCGGTACATTCTGCTAGGGACCGTTGCCGACTTGTGACCAGAAAAGAGTTTCTGGATTATGGCTGAGTATATACAAACTTACAAGTCACACACTTAAGGGGACTGGAATTAATCGTTGCATAATTGTCTATTGTGCAAGTGGAAGATTGTTAGGTTTATGCCCAGTAACAATTATGGGCCACATGAGATGTGGGCCCAATGGTGATGGGCCACGTATGACGTGGGCTCCGCTGACACTGATTTGTGTAGGATTAAAGTCCTGATGGAGCTTTTTGCGTCTTTAGCGTAGGGGCTCACTATGGGCTATATAAAGGGAAGCGGTGGAGGCTGGAGAGACAGACCAGCATTACGTTTCCCTTCTCTACCGAACTCTAGCTGTCATCTCCTAGGTCACACACGCCGATGCTAGCACGCCGCATGTGGACTTACTCCTCTCCCCATACGTGTGGACTACGTAGCAGTCCTGCGTTTGTGGCACTAATCGGGATGATCACGAGGAGGAAACGTGATTGACTACTTCCGTACGACTACGCGCAGATCGATTAAACCAGCTTCATCGACTCATCTTTCGCTGCATTGCGCATCAATCGGTAACATCTATGATCATTTACTTGCAAGATTTCCTGGGTTTTTGCGGTAAAATTTGATTCTCTTAACATCCTTCTGTCTTCGCACCAAGGTGCACTCTAGGCAGCAACATATAGCATCAAGCTCCTCTAGGATCAGCGGGAGCAGGATGTAGTGGCAACGTTTTGCCTAGCGCTGAAGTTTTCTCTATGCATTTACCTAGGGGGTATTGTTGTTGGTGTTTGCCTTGGTAATGACCTCCCTTCATTTGTCTCCTCCCCAAATCACCATATCGTTTCCTCCCTCATAATCACCATGACGTGCTTAATGGGGGGGGGTTCGATGGCCGACGCCCTGGTTAGCTCATGCTAATTGACACACTCACCATGGAGCTCTCCGTCGAGTAGATACCATCGTTGACGACTTCTGGGAGGTGCACTTTACCATGGGTTTGTGGTGCTGCTGTGATGTAGCGATGATGCTTGCCCTAGTGCCAACGTTTGCCCTCGACGTTTGCCTAGGGTGAGTTGCCACTGGCGTTTGCCCGAGTGCCGACCTCCCTTCTTTTGTCTCGTCTCCTAAAACACCATGTCTTCTCCGCAAATAATCATGTCGTGCTTGATGAGGACACAACGGCTGAT
This sequence comes from Olyra latifolia, assembly GCA_036346145.1. Lineage (NCBI taxonomy): Eukaryota > Viridiplantae > Streptophyta > Magnoliopsida > Poales > Poaceae > Olyra > Olyra latifolia. Next base: position 16,793,509 of record CM070530.1, read on the forward strand.
GCTCCCATCAGCTCGTGCTCGACTACTCACCATGGAGCCCTCTATTAAGCAGATCCTATTGTTGACAAATTTTGGGAGGTGCACATCATGGTAGGTAGTTGTTGCCTAGCGACTAGCATTGCCCTGTGCTGCCTGCAAGGGGAGGAGGCTAGCATGTTGCTGCCATCGGGAAAGACATGGAGGCCAAAGCGCCGTTGCCATTAGGAGGTGGAGGATGAGACCAGCAACAGCAATGACACTCCAGAGAGGCAAAGAGGGAAGAGAGAGAGAAGACAGGAGGGCCATGAGTCACTTACATGTGGGGCCATTAGCATGTCACAACCTTATCGTAGCCACATCACTTGCCATTGGTGGCGAAACCACCTCCATGGGATAGAGTATACAAAGGTCAATGCGTGGGGTGCAAAGTAGATTTTTCGCAACATTATATTTTGATAGTATTTGGTTGGTGGGATAAGATCATCAAAGATATCACGTTTGTCCTTGCATTTGGATGGTACCATTTAATCTTGAATTGGTTGGTCTAGCTTTGGAAATTTGTTCTATTTTATTCTGCACGGATCCACTCACCATTTTGATGAAGAATGCCTTTTTTTTATTCCAGAATTATCATAGGGTTCTTTATTACGATTCCTTGTAGTTACTTTTCCAATAGTACTATCTAGAATATACGAATATGTTTGTTATCTTCGTATGACGGTCTTGTTCTTTTCAGCTTAAATTACAATTAAAAGCTATAATTGGAAATTTATCATTTTTATACAAGCCAAATGTTGTAACACTTTGTAGCTATTTTTGTGAGACTTTAAGTGGTTTTTCTTAAAACTATCAAAAGTATTTTTTGTTTACATTTTTTGGCCCTCTAAGCCTCCTATCGAGCATCCATAACTTTTCAAATTATAATCTACTGCTGGTTTCAGCTCAAAAGAACAAGTCTGTCTCTAATTCCCACTAAAAATGTAGAATTTAAGCCACTTCTTACTTCTGCATGGTAAAAAGCTGTGCTGGGGAAAGTACGTGGCCCATGGAAATACGGCCCACTGATTTGCCCTCGGCCCCACAGGAAGTAAGCCCGGACTTGATAAGCTCGCGCTCAAGCTTGGCAGGCTCGCGCTCGAGCTTCCCCGTCTCGAAAGATCGAGCCTCTCACTCCCCAAGCCGGCTCGGGGCTCAGGCCCGAGGCAGATCGTCTTGCGCCATGACAGATCGCTTTGGGTTCCTAAGGTCATCAAGAATTAAATCGCCAAGATCTGCATCAAGAGCGCTGGCGAAAACTCTTGGCGGGTTGGCGGTAGGTCTCGTCAACCGCCCACATAGGCAAAGACACGTGTTGACCGGTAGCGGTCCGGCGCGGCGATCGGGAGATACACTCGATTACCCGGTAGATTTTGTGCGCCTCGGCATGGCAAAAAGGGGACGACTATTTATCGGACTTGCGGCAAGCTACAGTGGCCGAGCGTCGCCTATAAAAGGAGCGCACAGGCCACAACAAAGGAGGATCATCGCCATCAGCCGCACAACACACACTCAGAAGGTAGCCACCGCAGAACAGGAGCACTTGCACTCGCGTAGGAGCTTTAGTTCCCGGCGGTAGTTCTCCACGTACAGGTAACTGTAGGAACACACACAGTGCCTTGAGCACTTATTGTACTCGAGCCCAGACTTCCCAAAGCCCGGACTCACCCCCTTTGTACTCGTTTAAGCTTGGCATTAAACGAAGACTGCCCGTAGGGCTGTTATCCGACAGTAGAGGCCTGAACCAGGATAAAAACACTCGTGTCATCATCACACCCTCCGGTCTCGACGCGTCCGACCGCGTCGGGACCAAATCCTTTCCCTCGGCGACGTCCGGCCACGGCCAAGCCGGTCGAAGCGAGGGTAGCCGGGCCTCGCACCCACCTTTTCCTTGCTCATCGCCCCGCGGAGGTTCGCCTCCCGGTCGCCGACAAGCTACAAAGCCAAACCACACATAAGTTTTACGAAACAAAATCATTTGGTTAATTTTATAACTTTTTCCGCACAAAAATCTAGAAAACACTTAAATAGTCATTCAAACTAACCCAACCTCTTCCCTGCTCTCATAAATTGTTCCCTTTTAAATTCCTATTTTTATTTCACGTGAACCATTGAAATATGCGTATCCTCCTATTTCTTTGTTTTGAAATATGGGACTCCTAGGGATTGAAATTCTTCTATCTTCCCATTTAAATGTTTCGAAATCTTGGAGTCCATTGTACTAAGGATTCAAATTCAAATACATATATCTTCCTGCCTCTATTATGTCCTGAAGCCTCTATTATGTCCTCAGCATCGTATTCGTCCATTTCCTCCGGTATTTATGTCAAACCGTGATGCGCTTCTCACTGTTTTGCTTGCAGCCGGTCAGCTCCCAGCCCCCCACCTAGCCACCCATCTCCGCTGCTCGTCCTCCTCACGATCTCACCTTCCCCACCCATCCCTACCAAAGCGCAGGAGCTCCTCCCCCTTCTCCAGCCTAGGCTGACCACCGGAGAGGCAGCAGCCACCCCGCCCACGGCCAGCGAGCAAGCGAGCTGACCGCTGACCGGGCGACGAGGGGAAGGCGAGGAGGACCGCGTGGGCTACCGTCCGGCGGCGCCCGAGGCGTGGAGCACCGCGGAGGAGAGGCTTCGAGGGGAGGGACCGGCGACGGGATCCTCTGGTCTTATTCCTCCGCCTGAGCAGCTTTGGTCTGTATTCCTCCCTAGAACTGAAGGTATGAGCCCAAATCGGTTGGATCTGCGGTAGGTGTTGGTAGATCTGGTTGGTTCAAGTTTTTTCTTTCCAATAGGCAATAGCTATTCATGTTACGAGCTTACTGCAATACAGCTGAATATTGCTATTGACGAAATTATGCTACTAGATGGATCTGTCATAGATCTTTGGTTGCTTGTTTATTCCCCGATTCATGCTTGCTCTTTATGGTTACTAGTTTGCTCTTCATGATTACTAGTTTCTGGGGGCTGCACACCTGATGTGGAATACTTGCTATTCATGTTTACTCCGCGTTCATATTTGTTGCTATCAAATACTTGCTGTTCATTCCTAGCTCACAATTGTCGCTCTATGTTTTGTGGTGTTTGCTCATTTGTTTTGTTTCAGTTAGTACACGATCGCATTAATTTACATGATATCTTGTACAACATGGCAACCAGCTAGTACATTATTTTCACCGTGTGTTTTATAGATGGACAGGACAAAAAGATGGTTAGAACAAGAAAAATGATGATTATTTGAGCTGCTGTGTTTGTGGCTGCTTCCTTGTTGATTACCTTGTGTGCCATACTTATATGATATTAATATTGAATCTGCACAATGCTGGACTAGACAATTGAAGGTGAAAAGCGCACTAGACAATTGAAGCTGAAAAGCACACTTGAGATGCTAGGTCCATAAATTTCCTGAAGTGCCAGAAAAAAACCCACCAACCCCTGAAATATCAGGCGCAAAAGTAAACATAAATATTTCCCTATGAGAGGATAGTTTCTTGAAAAGTTTGAATGAAATTCAGAAGAAACATGCACGCTTGATACTCCTAACCATTAGAAACAACTGACGTTACCCATTTATATCATATATCACCTTTTTTTAATAGAGCTTGCAATATTTATGCCATAAATATGGCATGCAATATACTTACAGAGAGCCAAATACGTTACCAAAGGACTCAATAAAATTGAGAGATCAGACCACCTCCGTGTCTAATTGGACTTAGTATCAGTATATAGACATTTCAATCTTCTGTTGACTTATTTCTAATTTTTTATCCTAATCTATATTATGACGAGATGTGTGCTTTGGTACTGTCTTGCTGCTATTAGTGCGCGCCATGCATAGGACACCACACTTTGTGCAACTCGAAACGCCTCATGCCCCCTTTTGCAATGCTACTAGATGTTTTGTAGTACAATTTGGTAATATCTCAGGCAGAAGAATACTATTTGTACCTGTCACCTGATGCCACATGATGCTGGTCTAAAATAATGTCTCATGATGCTCTAATCTGTTATGGCTTATATAGTAGTTTATTATAGAAATGGACTGTTACAAATAAGGATTTGATGCCTATCACTAGTCACTGCTGTGCTTTAGATTTGCTGAAGTACGCAGCTTCTTCATGTGTTAGATTTTGTGATGTTAGGGTTAAGAGTCCCCTCTAGTGAGTCAAGTTGTTTTGCTGAAGCATCTTTTTAAAAATTGTTCACTTTACTTCAGTCATCATATAATTCTACCACCATTTAACACTATTTTATTTGGTCCGCTAGTTTAATTTTAGGTGAATATATCAAAGGGGCCTGAAATGGAAGAAAATTGGGTAGAAGGCTCAAAGCATGCTTCCACTCCAGTGTCATTTCCTAGACCTGAAACCTCATCCTCGAGAAGGTCAAAGCAGAGGTAAATAATCATTCTCCTTCTGCACTTTCAACTGGAGAAATAGGCACATCCGACAAGAACTGAGCGTGTTTAGTACTTTAATTGACAACAAGTTTCAGCCCAGTAGGTAAAAAAGGTTTTTTAACTCCCGTTTTATTCTTTGGTAAGAACCAATGTTGCATGAATTTCTATATTAGACAATAAGATAGCAGTAATGGTATGTATATATCATGTATGAGTTAGCATCTTTATATTGAGTTTGATTAGCACTTCAAAGTTCATTTTGTAATTTTTTCCCCAAAATTATAAATTTTGCTGGCAAATAATTTTTAAAAATTTATTAAATAACCATGTTAGAAGAACATTTATAAAATGGGCTTAATGAATTTATTTAGAAAATGAACCCTAAGGCTAGCACCATATTTCTTGTCGTGGTGTTTGTTGTTTGTCCTGTAGTCCTGCCATGTTGGCTTCACTGCAGTCCACGCTGGCAGAATTGTCAAAAGGGGTTAACGCCACAAGAGTTGGCTTTAGTAATTCTGGAGCTAATGTTATGGGCTATGGCATAGTCTTTGTGCTTAACGAATTTCAGGGCAAAATACATCTTGAATGTCACCAGAAAACTTGGTTCTAGCATCTTGAGACTTAATTTCTAACGTCATGAGACTTAACATATCTGGACATTAACACTGCACCTGATGATATTAGCCCTAGCAGTTGATAACACTGTTTGTAGCTTTGTATGATATGTCTGCCAGGGTGGTCAGCATGCAATCCTACACAGTATTTGCTTCTAGTGCCTCAAACTGTGGTGGCAGCACCACTATCCATTCTGTGGAAATAGAGTTCGAGGTCTCATATGTTCCACTGGGGGCACCACCCAACCTGTCCAGTGGAGGGCGGGGTAGGGCAGGGTGCGGAGATGGGTGTGAATGGGCTGGTTGTGTATTTTACATTTATTAGTATTATTGTTGTTGTTGTTGTACATATGTGTGTATACATATGCTTTTTGAGTACAGACAGAGTGGGGTGTTGCCATATATGTGTTATTGTTTTCTTATTATTGTGTGTGCGTGTGTGTACATATAATACAAGTGTATATATGTGTGCATACATGTATACATATGCTATTTGAGTACAGATAGAGTGAGGTGTGGCACAGAGGGTCGGGGCAGGCCGGGTCGTGTGACCAAGCCTGCCCTGCCCCATCTCGACCTCTATGTGGAAATAATTCAAATAAACTGTATGAGACCATTTTCTGGATGTTATTATAACTAAAATAAATTTGCTAGTAGTATTGTAGTTAACGTGATCACTTGATGAATATAACCTATGCTTTATGCATTATCATCAGAAACATCTTTCATCTATTAGCTCAGCGAGAGGTCTCCCCTCGAACAAAACACCAAGCTAAAAGGATTTGGAGCAAGCCTTCAACATGTGATGCTGATTTCACTGAATTAAGTTATGCTGCTAGTGCTACAGATGCTAAACTTGGTTTATTTTCATGGTAAGGAAACTTTCTTTTTGTCAATATGTTTGAAGAGCATCTCACCATTATATTGAGTTACATATTTATACTTTTGATTTAACATCTAACATCACATTGACTGAGCATTTTGAACCTTACTGTCTACAGGGCAGAATCACAGTCCCTGCATCAATGGTCTGCCAAGTATTGCCCTCTTTTGCCACCCCCTAGGTCAACTATTGCAGCTGCCTTCAGTCCTGATGGAAAAACACTTGCATCCACACAGTAAGTATATTGACTGTTGAATTATGGACTAAATTAAAATTCATGTGGATTAACTATCTCTTTTCTCTCAGTGGCGACCACACTGTTAAAATAATTGACTGCCAAACTGGGAAATGTTTGAAAGAGTTGAGTGGACATCTACGTACGCCTTGGGTGGTATGTCTATTAATACTGGGCTACTGGCATCATTTTTCTATTGTATTTAAGCAGGAAAAATACGAGCTTCAAGCTCTTTAAATAAATGGCCCTAATAGTATTTGGTGGCAGAGCTTGAACCCAAAATGAGAGGGGGGCAATGCTAGAGAATACATAATCAGGCAGTCAATTTGTAACCACTTCTAAGCCTAATCACTAAATTTGTACTGAGCAGATTAGAGTAACCAAAGTTTGGGATGGACAAACAAACAAATTGTGCTTGGAATCGTAATACACAGTGACCAACTTCTTACTTTGTTATGTACAAGTACAGTAGTAACTAATAGTAGATCATTATTTTATTTATTACCTTTTGTGTGTGTGTGTGTGGGGGGGCAGGTCTGGATCCTATTTACCTGTTTAGGCAACATCAGGTTGTCATGTTTTTGTTGTCTGTACTGCATATTTGCAACTTGGCCGCAAACTTAGTTCCAGAGAGCAATTCAGCTGTTTTACAAAAAAAAACAAAGTATTTTTTTCCCAGTTATGTTTATTGCTAGTCAACTTTTATCTCAAAACATTTTAAAGCTGATGTCCTATTGCAGGTTAGATACCATCCATTGCATTCTGATATCCTTGCTAGTGGAAGTTTGGATAATGAAGTCCGTCTCTGGGACGCTAACACTGCAGACTGTATTGGATCTCAAGACTTCCGTAATATTTCTCGTTCCAATTCTATGAGTGCATGCTATGCTACCTTCTATTGATTGGCATATCTGAAGCAGCCTAACTTCTTACTATGTTGTTTGGCAGATCGGCCGATTGCATCTATTGCATTTCATGCAAGGGGGGAGACTTTGGCGGTTGCATCAGGTCACAAAGTGAGACCCAGCATATGATCTTGAAGAAAAAAAAAAGAAGAGTTTTTTTTGTAGTTGTTTTATCAATGGCTGTTAAAAATAACATATACTAATGCTCAATTCAATGTATTTATGTATCAGTTGTACATATGGAACTACAATAAGCAAGATGAGGCTTCTGCCCCGACCATTATATTAAAAACCCGCCGATCATTGAGAGCTGTACATTTTCACCCTCATGGTGCTCCATATCTTCTAACGGCAGAGGTATCAGTACAGAATATCCTTTATTCTGCACTTGTGCTTTCCTTTCACAGTTCTATGTTTTCTGTCAAAACTCATGCAGAGCTGCTTCAATTTCAGGTTAATAATCTTGATTCTGCAGACGCATCGCTGACCCGTGCAACATCTTCTGGCTATTCAAACTATCCGTCGGCTCTGTTTTTTGCAAACATTAACACCAGATGCTGTCCACATATTGAGTCTAATATGTCACCGCCTTTCCTACTTTGGCCCGCATACTTCAGGGATGATGGAAGTATATGTCTGGCTAGTAATTCAGTCAATCCGCAGCGCAGATCATCATCTCTGGCTCAAAATTTATTGGTATCAGATGCTGAAAATCAAGAGTCTGACCGGTTTGTTACCCCTATGGATGTATGCCCTGGAGAACCATGTACATCTAATGATATAGTTGATACAGTCTCTGTGCCTGGTGTATCTGGATTAAGTGGAATCGAAATACACACTGTTAGGGGTCAATCAAACTCAAGATTGCAGGGAAGTAGCTCAACTAGTAACCTTGAGAGGTCTAATGTTGGAGATGATGTGCAAATGGCTTCTCTGAGCAACAGTACACCAATTCTGGCAACAGCTGGGCCTTCAGGACCTGATGCTCACCATATGTCAATGAATTCATTCACCACTTCTAGTGGGTTAGATGTTCAAATGTTCCTAAGGAATTCTGAGGGTGGAAATCGCCATCACGATCTCTTCAGTGACTCACGAAGCTGGGAGCTGCCTTTTTTGCAGGGTTGGTTTATGGCCCAAAATAATACAGGTTTGCATCCTGTACTTCTGTACAATAATGTCCTTGGAACCTACCTCTCAGTATTATTGCTGGGACTAATAACTTGACTAGGGAATGACCGTGCATGCGTGATTTTGAACATCCAGGTGCTTCATCATCAACTCCAATTGTTGCTGCCAGTTCTAGAGCATCAAATCGACGTTATGCTTTGCACCCCCAGGCTATGGCCTCTGTACCTGGGGTTGGGAGTTCACTTCTGGGTCCCCAAATTGATGAAGCTGAGGTTCATGCCGCTTCATTAGGAGTTGGAACAGAGCTTACTACCTCGATGCTTGCTGCTGGTGCTGCTGAATTACCTTGTACAGTGAAGCTTAGAATATGGCGGCACGATATCAGGGATCCATGTGTTACATTAGAAAACGAGGTGTGCCGGTTGACAATCTCTCATGCTGTTCTTTGCAGGTGATCTAGTGTGCTTTGGTTTCCTTTTATTCATATTTTCCTGTACAAGAAAGCTATTATTTCTTTTCCTATTATTTGCTGTTGTATGCACAAAATGTGGATCCTTTACTCCATTCCTATGACATTTCTGAACTGGTACACAATTAATGGTAGTCAGAAATATTTTTAAATACAAAGCAGAGACATATCCTTTATATACTCGAATGTGACAGTTGCCACTGCTTTACTTACTCTGAAGTTATATACATTATTACAGTGAAATGGGTGCCCATTTTTCCCCTTGTGGGCGATTTTTGGTAGCTTGTGTGGCATGTTTGCTGCCTCAAACAGAAGGCGACCGAGGTAGTCAATTACCTGTGCAGTATGATTCTACAGGGGCTGGAACATCACCAACTCGTCACCCACTTCCCTCTCACCGAGTTATTTATGAGCTTCGGGTTTATTCTCTTGAGGAGGCAACGTAATATTTCTCTATGTTTCTTCAATTTTTTCTATACCATTTTACTGTTTGTAAACGGTCTACTTATTTTTGAAATCTTGAATGCCTTTTTTGGCAGGTTTGGGGAAATTTTTGCATCAAGAGCAATAAGGGCGGCTCATTGCTTAACTTCCATTCAGGTTATTTTATTCTATCTGTTTATGTGTTTCTTTTCTTTTTATGTTGGGAAAGATACACACCACTGTTTTCAATAGTGTGCTATAGCGCCAATATAGTGGTTAAGACACCCTTGCCACTATATATTGGCTGCTGTAGCTGTGTAGCAGTTAAGTGCAATCGTTGGCGTATCACACTGATGCACCTGCTATCCACTATACATGTTTTAGCAGCGCTATTGCCCAAAAAGTTTAAAACTGTAAAATCCATCTGATTTGGTAACATCTAATAAGACTGGCTATTGGGCTTCCATATCCCCACCTAATCACATTTATTGACCTTTCTTATCCCCCACAAATCCATCTGTATTAATCAATAGCAAGAAATCTCTTCCTCTGCACATTTTTCTCTCTATTGAGTCCACTGGTACAGTTGCACTGCTCACTATTCAAACGCATCTCCTGTCATTCCTTATCTATCCCAAGGTGTGAACTTGTGTCTTATGTCTCATGAACCAATCTGTAGCAGCCTTGTGACATCAACAATCTGTTTTATTTCAGACCCGCCCCTTAGAAATATATCTACAATGCAATTCTCACCATTTAATCTGAGCCTTTTTTTTTGTTGCTGCAGTTCTCTCCAACTTCAGAACACATACTGTTGGCGTATGGTCGTCGTCATAACTCACTGCTCAGGAGTATTGTCATGGATGGGGAGACTGGGATTCCTGTATACACTATCTTGGAGGTACGTATAGCTAGCTTACACCGTAGTATAGGTTGATCATTACTGAAAGGCTGGCGATACTGGTCTTGCAGTTGCATGATACTTATTTGTGACACTTTATCAGCTTAAATTCAGATTTTAATCCACAGCCAGAAATTTATTCTTTTTGTACCAGCCAAATGCTTTGGTGTTTCAAAGCTGTTTTTTGAAGACATCAAAGCTGCTTCTCAAAGCTCTTGGAAAAAAAATTTTGGCATCTGGAAGCCGCCCAACGAAAGCTTACCACTTTTCAGAATATATAATCCACTGCTGGATTTAATCCGAAGCAAATACCTTATATCCTCGACTTGTGCTTTTGTAGAGTCCAAGGCTTTGATGTAATCAGTAATCTCATTGGTTTTTTTTTTCCTTTACTTCAGATTTACAGGGTTTCCGACATGGAGCTGGTAAGAGTTCTTCCTAGTGCTGATGATGAAGTCAATGTTGCATGTTTTCATCCTTCCCCTGGAGGTGGTCTTGTTTATGGAACTAAGGTGACTAAAGAATATATGAATCAACAAAGTTGAGTGTATCACTTGCATTACTGATGTCTGATGCTTCCATTTGTGGTGAACCATAGGAAGGGAAACTCAGGATCCTACAGCATAATGGTGCAGATGCTGCAAGCATGGGGCTTAATTGTTTTATTGAGGAAAATATTCTTGAGGTAGCAAGCTTGTCCTTTGGTTTCATTGTTCCTTGTTAATTGTATGGTATGTCAATTCTGATACTGCAAACCTGGACCAATTTAGATCTGGGCTGTGTCAGTACTGGCGTCAACTTGTGTCTTGTGGGTTAGTCCCACAATGAAAGTCTAAATTGAGTTGTACTAGCATATGATGCCTGTTTGCCCACATGAAGTTGAAGCGATTTCAAAAGCCTAGCATATGATGTGTTGTCCCATCCTCTGTGTGGAATGAGCTCTAAGAAAATTACAACCCCTGGTGTCATACAGATACCTATGCATAATTGGCCTCATCTTGGTCTTTAAGCCTGGATATATATTTTGGGAGATACTTTGCCATTGCGTATTAATTTTTGTGACACCGCTACACTGGTTAAGTTGGTTGATCGGGGGCATTTCTTATCAAGTACATCAGGCATCTGCTGCATAGGTTATAGATAGATATTGGGCTACTATTAAGATTTTAAGAGAATGTGACCCATTTATTTAGTGTTTTAGTTTGTCCAAACACCGATGTATGGTTTGCAAGAATTTAAATTACCATGTGGGTGGTATAACAGGTCCAGGTGGGGGTACCAAATGCAGGTTGTTTCCAGTCAGTTATGTATTAGGCTGATAAGGAAATTACTTCAAATTAACCACCTGGGAATTGGCTTGAATTTTGCTGGGAACAAGTCAAAAGTGGGTTTTGTTTTTCAACCAATTCACAAATTATATGCGACAGTTTACACTTATCATGATTCTATGATATAGCTTTTTACAAACTAATAATGACGGAATTGAGTTGGCATGAACCCAATTACTTTTGAAGGTAATTGGGTTCTGTGTGCTATTGACACAAGCTCAGCAAAGACATGATATGATCTTTAGCAGCTTGCTAAACTCTTTGACTATATTCTCCGGACTCCATACACGTGTCTTGTTTGGATTGATTGTGTATTTCTATAAAATCCTTCTCTTTGCGTGTACCAGATTCAATTAACTACTAGGCATACATATTCATTTTGACCCACATGAAATAACATTATGTTACATTGTTCTTCGTTGTAGATTCAGAGGTATGCGTTGGAATGCTGAATGATCAATTGCATCATCTGCTTTTATGCTTAATTTTTCCTGGTAATTATGTTTCAACAACATCTTGTTTTTTTATGTTTTTTGCTGTGGTGGTTGCATACTTGCATTCATGGCCTCAAAAATTATCCATTTTACTGGTTGAATTTAACATTTAGTTTACTATGTTTTTTCAACAATGAAGTCTATAATAAAAACATTGGCTTTGCTGGTTACTGAAAACATGATTGGTTACCACTACAGGAACATTCCTCTGCAAACTTCATCAATCTCCAACTAAATCACGTCAGATAATTCTCAAGGAGTGTCAGTTCAAGTCCCTTAGGGATTGGTATGCAACTTGCAACTACTTGGCACTTGCACATTAGTATTGTAGCTTATATTCCAATACTAGCCGAATGCCTGTGCGTTGCTACGAAAACATAAATAGTAAAAAAAAAATTAGAATCTATCATATACAATGTCAACTGCCTAGTAATTTTGCTAGTTATGAAGTATTATGTTTTTTCAAGGAATTATCTTCTTGTTTGGGCAATTTTCTTGGCTTACATGGTTTTTATTACATGTTTACATTTTTAAAATATTAGATCAAAACGAAGTAAATACCTATTTCGAGAATGATTTCAAAATATTGCCTCTCCACCGATGGTGATTTCAAATTTTGAATAGACGAGGGAGGTAGTGGGACTGGGTATATGTGTAGTTAATGCAAGGACGAAGGATAGAATGGTCTAGTAAAAATAGACTACCACTTATCATCACTCACCACAAACCACTTTTAAGTAGTAGAGATATGGTATATGCGATATCCCCTTCTCTGCTGCTAGGCATGACAAATCTGATCTTATTAACCTTACATGTATATGAGAAAACAATAAAACGAATTGCTACTATGGCAACATTGATTACTGATTCAATGTTGCCATGCTAATGAGTAGAAATTCTGTTTAGAATATCTTAGAAATATAAAGGCATATTGCACCATAATCCCCTGAACTATCTACACACAATAACAGTTACTACTAAATCACTTCTCCAAATTAACACTCATTTGAATGCCCACAGCAGGCTTTCTTCTTGCATTCAACTTCCTAGAGTCGCTTGCAGCCACAGAGGTCACAACAGACAAACTGCCAAGGTAAATTCCATCATTCTTGGCCTTTTTATGCTGAAAAAGCATACCATATTTTTATAGCAGTGTTTTGGTAACATGCTTCAAAATAAACATATCAAGTTGTTTTGATGACAGTATTGGAGGGCCTGATTAGACAAAGTTGGGATCTTTTGGGTGTTCAATCAGTTTTGGGGCTTACAGACTATACTGCAATTTTTCCAAGTATTCAAATCTTGCCATTAATTTGTTTGCTCTGTTTTGTCTTCTTTTTTGGGGTTGGGGGGGTTGCAATGTCTTACAAGTTATAACTAATTTAGATATTGACTGTAAATAGCAAGCCAAGCCAGCTGGATTTCAGAAGCAGGTTGCTTTTTTTTGCTCATTTTATCATTTTGACTTCCTGTTTGATCTGTCGGCTGTTAGTCTGTTACAGACTTTTACACAATATTTATTTTTTTGGTGCTGTTGGTCTTGTTTTATCAGCCAAAATCACAGAAAAATATCTGAAATTTTGGTCTATTGCAAAATTTTGGCCGATTTTGTTTAAATTCAAATACACCTAATTTTTAAAATGTGTTTTTTTTTACCAGACCCCACTGGTAAGTAGGCTGGAAATTGGTAAACTTTCAGCGAAATGTTTTCCATGGTTGTGCACCGGGGACCCAAATTTTTTCAGGTAGTGGTAAGTGGTGCTGTGCCAGGCTGCGAGCTTTTAACACCTTTGGATATTCTTTTTTAGAGCATCTTTCTTAAAAGGGTGATTTGGATGCCACTATCTGTGTTTAAGCCTGTATTGATGATCGATGAATTATTTTGTACAAACATATTTTCATTTAAATTTTGAGATGTTGACATGGTAATTGCTTTTTTTTAATCATTCCTGTGGTGACTTCTCCCCCCTTAACATTCTCATTCTATTGACATAAATTTGTAGAATGTTGTGAAAATTTCTGTGTCTAATACAGATTGTTTGAACTGGCAGCGTAAACTGCTCTTACAATGAAACAACGCAAAAGGAAAAAGTTTCTTTTAACAAGTTTCAGTTGCATTGTGCAATGAACTGGAGCTTCGCTAATTTTTGAAAAAAAAAATCTAATGGCGCATCATTTGCAACTTCAATTCAGGTCTCTGCAGAGGCAGTGTGAAGATGTAAATCAACATGGTCATTGTTGCTGTGAAGTTATTATCGTGATGCTGTAATTATAAACCTGTACATGTAACCTTCAGTTAGCTTAACAAATTTGTTGTAATTTAGAAATTTAACATTGCGAAGCCTTTCAATGCCAGAGCTAATTGTTATGCGCTGTGTGCGGTTCCTGTCTTGACTAGTTGACTGGATACCAATGATTAACATATAACAATAGACTAATCTTGGGCTGGTGGTAAATCTGAACAGTTCTTTTTTGAGTGAGTTAATCTGACTTGACAACGCTCCTCCTAACTTGATTTGCTTTTTGTTTTTTTTTCCGTCAGAGCATAAAACAGCCCCGCCGAACTTAATTAAAAAACCCAGACTAGGCGGTACGGCACATGATTACTTACCGGAGGAGGGACCGAGGGACGGTGCTGTTATTTCGCGGTCCAACAATGTACCAAACAGAATTTTTAATCTAAATAAATTTTAAAAAAAATAGAATGTTATTTTTATGGCCGTGCTAGATATCAGACGTCTCATCTTAGAAAAAAAATTGGACTTTTTTTAAAATATGATTAAAGTACTATCCAAACATGGACGATTTATGTAATTTTGAAAACGAAGATGCAGGTACACATCAAAAGTAAGTAAATATATCTAAAACATATAAAACACAGTTAATCTTGCAGTAAAAGAGGCTATTATTCAAAAAAGGGTGAATACAGCCAATTATTTCTAAGGATTTCATCTTTGGACCAGAATCAAGCAAGAGGTGGAACGCCACAGCCAATTATTACTAAGGATTTCATCTTTGGACCAGAAGCAAGCAAGAGGTGGAATGCCACAGAGAGAAAGCGTACCCATAAAAAAGTGGTTCTTGTAATTGAAATGTATTTTCTTATACTGATGAAATATGGGCAAAGCATTGATTGAACATAGTCAGAGCACTAACGAAATATTATGGAACATGAGCAAAATATTGATGAAATATGATAGAAGAATTGATGAAACATCATCAAAACAAGATTCCACAGTTAATCAAACAACATGTTTCACAAGAACAAAGATATTATGTTTCACAAGAACAAAAACATTGTTTCATCAGAAAAGACCGAATGTTTCGTAAGAGCAAATTAAATGTTTTATATATTTTCTATCAATGTTTTATATATACTTGGGTGATTTCATGGCGAAAATGAGCATACATCTTCTTTGACTATCTTCTCTAAATCCGGTGAGCCCCACATTGTGCTCGCCGGATCCGATCACCAAGTTCGCCTCCTCCACGTCTCCTCTAGCATCTTCAAAGCTTGGGGAAAGATGGGAGGTTAGCAGGAGGGGCGAGAAAGTAGGTGGTGCTGGAGAGAGAAGATTTATTGTCTTATTTGATTTATCTCACTTTTTTTTATTAATTTTTGAATCAGTTTTTTTAATCTCGTAGGTGTGTCTAAAAGCTCCCTAAACCCTAAACACAAAGGGCACCCGACTCTCGAGGCCACCTTAGAAAATTTTCGAAGTTATAAGATAAGTCAAATAAGATGATAAGATAAGCTGAAAAAAACCACACTTAAGACTATCTCCAACTATATTTTCTTTATTTCGTTTATTTTTTCATTCTCTACACCATATTTTTTTCTTTATTTTTCATCGTCCCTAACAACATCCCTTCCAAGAAAATGATGTATAGAAAGTACAAAGAATTCTTTACGAAAAATAACATGAAAAAAATCTGTTAGAGCGCTAAAGAAACGAGATTCTATCGTGAAGAGAACCAAAATGGCGACGGAACACCCGTTAAACCAGGATGCACCGCGCTCCCGATTGATCCCGATTGATCGCCGCATAGTAATTTCCGACAGGCGTTCATAGATCAGAACGGCGGTGAGTTTCCTTTGCTTAGAGATCAGCAGTGAGAAGACGCTGCATGAACATGCTGTCCACATGACAATGTGTTACAATTTCGTAACATGTAATCTTGAGACAAAAAGAATCATACGGTACCGTCAAAACACAGAAATCATCCGTCCCCCTACCTTGCAAGCAAGACAAACAATTAAGTACTTAACGAGCATCCACAGTGGGTGAGTTCAGGGAGCTGCAGATGAGCTTTCTGCCTTGACCTGAGCCTCCACCACCGGAGTTGAGGCCTCCGTCGAAGGCCGCGTCCCGCTGTCGTTCCTCTGCACCTCTTCGATCATCCTCACCACGTCCGACATCTTGGGCCGCCGTTCCGGGGTCCTTGAGACGCATGCCATGCCGATCTGGAGCATCTCCACCATCTCTTCCTCGATGTTCGGGTACCTCATCAGCTCACCGTCGAACACTTCAGCCGTCCACTCCTCCCGGACGACGGACTGCACCCACCTGACCAGGTGAACTACCTCATTGCCCCCGCCGGTTATCTGAACAGGTGACTTGCCAGTGAGAAGCTCGAGTAAGAAGACACCGAAGCTGTAGACATCTGAACAATGGGTCGCTTTCCTTGTGTCGGTGACCTCTGGCGCACAGTATCCAAGAGAACGCGACCTTGCGGTGATCGGGTTCATCAGTGATGCCAACCCAAGGTCGGAGACGCAGCCATATTGCTGGCTGTTTATGAAGACATTCGAGGCTTTGATATTGCCATGAACAAATTTGCCATTGTTCTCAGTGTGAATGTGAGCAATCCCTCTTGCTGCTCCCAGGGCTATTCTTACCCTAATATCCCAATCCAATGGTGTTCTGTCCTCTCCCCTCTTGCCTGCATGGGGAAAAGGAGGCAAAATTATGAAATGCATGTCATATTCATTTTTAAATGTCAATAAATGCACATGGATTGCACTATGAAAGTGATTTCATATCAAAAGAAGAAAAAAAATTCTATGCATATTACTGTCATGAGCTCACAAAAAAATTACGTTTTTTCAGGGCAACATAATATAGACATACATGAGAGATACTTTTGGCCAATGAGGTTTCAAAACGTATATAATTACAACCAAACTGTTTCTAGACTAAAAGCATATAATATTAGTTCTAGTAATCCATCCTGATGCAGACATTTAACTAAATTGATTGCAAATTAGCACTGAATCTAACCATGGCCTACCTCTGGTCCTGATTACTCCCTCCGTTGGGATTTATAGGGTGTATTAGAGATTTGGATTTGTTGTTTAATATAGGACGCACACAATTTCCAATATTATTTTA
Organism: Olyra latifolia; assembly: GCA_036346145.1. Classification (NCBI taxonomy): domain Eukaryota; kingdom Viridiplantae; phylum Streptophyta; class Magnoliopsida; order Poales; family Poaceae; genus Olyra; species Olyra latifolia. Next base: position 16,810,701 of record CM070530.1, read on the forward strand.
GTGAGATCTTTCCTATAGTACCCTCATTTAAAGCATGCATGCATACGGGTGATTAAGTTCATTTGAAGCATTAATTGCCTTCTCCACCAATTAAGTTCAAGGATAAATTTGTAACTTGACCATTGCCCTTGGTCTTAGATCCCATCTCTAATACGCCCTATAAATCCCAACGGAAGGAGTAGCTTTTACCAAATGCACTTGACACGATTAGCCTGCCTAGTTAGAGATAATGCTCCTCCACTGTTTGCTGCATCTATCATCCAAAACATTTTTTTTCCAATTTTGAATTTTCATGTGCCTGACACCATTTCTAGTTCCATTTCTTGCTAAAACACAGTTGTCCTCAATGTGCCATTACTGAAACATGTTAAGTACACAATAGCAATGATGATATCTGAATTCCAAGACCTCAATAATTAAGTATTTCTTTATACAGAAAGAAACCATGATTTTTCTAGCGACTGGATGATTAAGGAAACAGATTGTCTTCCTAGTTGCTACTATACTGGCCTACCAGTTAGCCACAAACCAAACATGCAAGATTGCAAATAGGCAGCTAAGCGGTGTGTGGACAATTAAAGAAGACCAATCAGCTATATCCAAAAATAATTAGAAGAAACTATAATTATATGCTACTTTTGGTGTGGAGCAAGCATGCAACACTAAGTTCACCCTTTTAGAAAAGTATAGGAGACAAAGTGGCATATTCAGCAATAGAAGAAAAAAGGCATCATTCATCTCAATTCGAATTAAAAAAAGGTAAACGGACATTGCTTTTGTTTGCCAATTTGGTTCCAAGATGACAAAATTTTTATCAAAGCAGTCAAAAAAACGTATATCGAGAAATATGATCTTGAGGACGTGCAAACCAGAGTTGTTTTCAATAAACCAGTCAAAAAGACCTCAAGTGCTCAGGTGAGAAAATCAAAATAGGGCAACACCGGGCCTAGACAAAAACCATTAACCAGAACAAGGACCATAGTATGTTCGGTAGCCTTTATACTTCACTACTTCTACCACTAAGCTCATCCCAATTGTCCAATCTGTCATGCAACCTAATAAAAGTCAACAAAAAATTTGTGACGCTAGACAAACAGCCAACTTATCTAACCCCTAACATCTTTCCAAACGACAAGCAACCTCAGATCTCCAAGTCACCACAATATCACTCACATTACAAACAACCTTCCCTCTCCATTGCGGCTTCTCCTATGTCCTAGAGAACACTTTCTTGAATGAGATTTTTTACGGTCCTTGAGGAGGTACTGGGAGGTACCACAATTTCTAATGTTAATTTGTGGTACCACTTGGTACCTTAACACTGAGGAGGTACCGGGAGGTACCATAATTTACACTAGAAATTGTGGTACCTCTCGGTACCTCCTCAAGGACCGTAAAAAAGCTCTTCTTGAATACCATTCCTGAATGCAGGTGTACTAACAAAGAATGCTATGTACCAAACAATTGCAAATTGCAATATGCAAGTTAACATTGAAATGGTGAAAGTGACAGCAAGAACGAGAGGAAGAACCATACCATGAAGCATGTTGGATACACTTCCCCTGCTATAGTAATCATACACAAGCAGCTTTTCGTCCTTGGAGTAGTAGTATGCCCGCAGCTCTGCCACATTGCCATGCCGAATCCGCCCGACCAGCTCCATTTGCTGCTCAAACTCGCGCCGCCCCGCGCTCACCTCCTTCAGCCTCTTCACCACCACCGTCGTCGCGTCCTCCAGCAACGCCCGGTACGCCGTGCCGAACGCACCTTTCCCAAGGACCTCGGCAGAGGCCCGGAGCAGGTCCTCCAAATCAAACGCCAATGCCGGGCCGTCAAAGAACACCAGTCGGTTGCCGTCGCCAGCCTTGCCCGTCACCGCTTTGGACTCCGGTGACTCCCTCCCCTTCTTCTCTCCGCCCTTCCGGGACACTACCCGGCTCACCTCCTTACTGCCCCGCCTGTTGCAAAACGCTATCAGGAACACCGCAACGACCGCGAACACCGCGACACAACCGCCGACGACAATGGCAAGAATGGCCGCCTCGCTGAGCCGCACGCGCCTCTTTGCGTGCGCGCGGGCCGCAGGCGGGGACAGCAAGGGCACCGGCGCCGCCGGTGACACCGGAGCCGACCGCGCCATGTTGTTCCCAGCGAACGCGGCATCCGCGAACCTCAGCAAGGACTTGGGCACGGGGCCTTCGAAATGGTTGTTGGACAGGTTCAAGAACTGGAGCGCCGGGAGCCCGAGGTCCGGGACATGGCCGGAGAGCGAGTTGTTGGACAGGTTGAGCGCGACGAGCTGGGTAAGGTTGAACAGCGCGCCGGGCAGGCTCCCGTTGAAGCTATTGAACGAGAGGTCGAGCACCTGCAGCCTCCAAAGGCCCGCGAGCCCGGGTGGCACGGCGCCGGAGAAGGCGTTGAGCTGGAGGTGGAGCCCGGTGATGCCGGCGAGGGCGAGGAGCTCCTCGGGGAAGGGGCCCGAGAGGTTGTTGGCGCGGAGGCTGAGCACCTGCAGCTCCGTGAGCCGGCCGAGCGTGCCCGGTGGCACGGGGCCCGACAGGCCGAGCCCCGGGAGGCGCAGCGCGACGACGCGGGAGCCGTCGGCGCTGCACGTGACCCCCGTCCAGTTGCCGCATACGCGCGGGGAGGCGGCCCAGTTGATGCGCGCCCGGCCGCGGCCCACCCCGGCGAGGAAGTCGAGCAGCGCCGCCCTGTCGGCGTCCGGCTCGGCCGCGGCCCGCGCGGCGCAGAGCAGCACGAGAGCCGCCACGCAGAGCAGCAGCCGGGGCGGCATGGCGGTGGGCCGGTGCTGCTCCTTGGATCTGAGCAAGCGAGGAGAGCAGCGGGAGGGAAGGTGGCCGCTGCGCTGGTGTGTGCTTGGGGAAGCGTGTGTGCGAGGGAGGGAGGGTTCCGCGGGATGGTGCGGGTGCTGGCTGCTGCGCGGTGCCGGTGCGCGGTTGGGGCGTGGGGATCGTGGCGTTTTTGCTGGATTCGTGGGAGCTGCATGTGCGGACTGCGGAGTGGTGGGGTGACGGGCAAGTGCTTGCTGGTGCCGCGCAACGGCGTCGGCTCGGGACCTGGGGTCGGGGGGGTGGTGTCCGCCACCGCCGCCGCGCGATCGGGCGGCCTCGGCACGGGCCACGGGGTGCTTGGTTGGCTCAGCTTGTGCATGCCGCGGCGCTGCAACGTTTCGGCGAGAAACGTTTCCGCCACCAGGGCGGCGCTGAAATTAAAGTCTGTTCTGATGTAAATTTTCGGTGAAGATGGTGTGTTTTGCGTTCTTTCACTGTCTCCCAGAGGTTTCCTAGACGTCTCCCTTCCATACAATTTGCTTTTCTTCCGTAAAATTTAAGGATTTGTCACCAACGATTAAGATGCGTTTTTTGAGAGGGTAAAAATATAGGAGAATTTTTTTTAAAAAAAAAGTACATATAAGTGAAGAAGAAACTGTTGAGAATAGTCTCGCCTCAACATGTAATGGTGACAAAAAGCAAGCACTATAAGAAGAATGCAGTTTAGTGGCATTAACATATTGATTAACCACGTGATGTGGCATTCTTTATATGTGTTCACTTTAGTTGTAGCAGCCGCTCAACCATAGCCTATTCAAAGACCCTACATGTTACTTTCTAAGTCAAGAGAACCATATTACCAAAGTGTAACAAGCCACGAAAACTCGTAAGCTGCTGCTAACATGCTCATAAACAGCAGCAACAGAGCCTCTTCTATAATGAAATTATTTGATTATCTAGTAGATATGAATCTTAAAGATTCAAACCGTGGCTTCAAAATTTCTAAATCAATAATCAAAGCCGAATTTAGAAATGATTTTAAGATTTCTAAAAAATGATGTTAAAAATCAAATCGTTAAAAAAAAACTGCGTGGACAAGTTTACAAGCAGCAGCAGCAACCAATCTTTGGGTTAGGCCGGCGGGAAAAGTGAGGCGATTCCCATGGATTCTGAGCAAAGAACAGATGGAGGCGGCGATCATTGCGTCGAGCGACAACTGCTGCCTGCTTGCTTGCTTTGACTTTGCTTTCACTTTTCCTTTTTGTCAGGGTCAGTCGCTCACTTGGTCAGTCGAGTTTGCACGTTCCAAGCTACTGCGAGCACTGAGAGGTGTACTTGTCTCGCTCTTGCTTGCTTCTGGGGCACTGCCATTAGTAGCCGTCGTCAGGGGGCAATCATGTCAACGGAATCCATCGGCAGCAGAAGCATTTGCTTCGAGATTAGACCCTGTTCACCCTGTTCTCTCCGGCTTATCTAATCTGCTATCTCATAACTTCGAGAATTTCTCGACGTGGCCTCGAGAGTCAGATGCTCTTGATTTTTAGGATTTAGAAAGCTTTTAGACACGTCTACGACATTAAAAAAATAGATTAAAAAAGTAATAAAAAGTTAAATAAGTCAATATAAGGGGTGTTATTGAATTCATGGTATTTGTGACTTATCTGTCTTATCTCGACGAGAATTTCAAGGTGGCCGAGAGTCGGATGGCCTTGAAATTTAGGATTTAGGGAGCTTTTAGACTACGCCTCCGAGATTTTTTAAAAGCAGTTTGAAAAGTAATAAAAAAAAGGCGGATGAGTCAATAAAAGTCGGATAATCCTAAATTTCAAGTGCCATCCGACTATCGAGGCCACATCGAAATTCAAGTTGAGATAAGATGATAAGTCAAAATTTATGAGCCCAATAGAACACCCCCTAAGTCACGTCTTATCTGACTTATTTTGTGTCTTATCTAACTTATATTGACTTATTTTATTACTTTTTAATCCTTTTTTTTTATCTCGTAGACGTGTCTAAAAGCTCCCTAAATCCTAAAAACCAAGGGCATCCGACTCTCAAGGCCACCTCGGGAAACTCTCAAAGATACAAGATAAGTCAGATTAGCATATTAGATAAGCTGAGGAGAACATCGCCTTTGGGCTTCAAACGGAAAAATAGACGGGTGGGCGCCAGCAGTGCGTGGGTCGTATTCATGGGCGCGAGGCACCAGTAAATTTGCACAGTGGGTACTTAACGTTATTCCGTGTCTCTCTTTGGGTCTAACATTTTTAAAATCAGATATTTGAATAAACGAAGTTGCGTTACCATTTTAATTAGATCCAAAGTGTAATGGAGAGGGTGGTTTAATGACATGGGCTGCCTAGTCAGCATGACATATGGCCACAAATGGCCACATGTCATTTGTGACCATGTGTCATACTAAATCCATAAAGAAATGTTTGTGGCATGTGTCATCATAAATCAATGAAAAAATGTTTGTGGCTCGGTTCGGCTCGTTCATCGACCTAGAAAGCTTGCTCAGCTCGTGCTCGGTAAGATCTTGAGCTAGCTTGTGAGCGCTCGTGGCTCGTTGCCTCGACAAGAACCTCATGAGAAAGAAAGGAAGACAGGGACACCTCGTGCTCCACAGCCGTGAAGGGAAGATGATGTACCTTCAGAGCACAGGTCGCCAACGTCTCGTACTTGCACGCCCGTCAAAGGAGATCAAGGGACGTGTGGCGTAGCTGACAAGGCAAGCCGTTGCTGAGCCAAGGTCATTGTCGCTGCCCCTGAGCCGAGGTTGCCGTCGCTGTCCATGGGCCAAGGTCACCGTTGCCATCGCTCTTGAGGTCCCTATCTCTATCTAAGGTCGTCGTCGCCTTCGTCGGCCTAAGGTCATCACCGCCATCCCTAAGCCGAGGTAGCCGCCGTCGTCCTGGAGCCAAGGTCGTCGTTGCTAAGCCGCCTGTTGCTCGCTGTGGGCTAGAGGAGGTGGTGCCGACCACCTAAGATTGGGGACTTGGGTAGAGGATTAGAGTAGTGGAGGCGGTGCCTGGCCACGTGGGAAGAATAGGTGGTTAGGGTTATTAGGGCAGGAGTGGGGTTGGGATGGGCCTAGGAGTGGAATAAAGCAAGTTGGGCTGGGCCAAGCTGGCGGATGAGTTAGGTAGGAGATGTAGCAAATCGAGCTGGGGCTAGCATGGCAGGTGAGTTAGGTAGGAGAGGAAAATTCGTTGTCGTAAGTATGTGAATGAGCCATGAGTAAGCCAAGCCTAGCACGGTTCGCGCTCATTTGTAAACGAGCTGAGCTCGAGATTTTTTTCGAGTCGAGCTCGAGCTGTTCACGAGCCTCGAGCTAAAGTTCAGCCCTATATGTGTCATCATAAATCCACAAAAAATGAATTCAAATTCAAAATTCATTAAAAAAATTAAAACCTACAAAAATCCCTAAATTTTGTTTTCAAAAATCCTAAAATTCGTAACGAAAAATTTAATTCATACAGAAAACCTTAAAAATTCCTTAAAATGCCAAAAAATCTAAAATTTGTAAAAAAAAAAAAACCTTAGAAAACCTTAAAGGTCAAAAAATCTTAAAATTTCCAAAATTCATATAAAAAACCCTGAAATACGGGAGAAGAGGAGTAAAGGGGTGGTTAGAAGGAGAGGAAGGATAGGGCCAAGACGAGTGTACACACGCACATAGAGAGAAAGAGAGCAACAAAGGAGATTTGGGTTTTTTTTTATATTTTAGTTTGTTCTGAATTTTAGAAATTTTTAAGGGTTTCTAGGATTTTCTAAGATTTTTTTGAAACAAAATTTAGATTTTTAATAGTTTTATGAATTTTAGGAATTTTATGTTTTTTGTCTTTTAGGATTTTCATTTTTTTAAAGAATTTTAGAATTTTTTGGTTTTTTTTATGAATTTCATTTTAAAATTTTTTTAAAGAATTTAGTGCTTATATATTTTTTGAATTTCAGGAATTTTTAGGAATTTTTAATTTGAATTCAATTTTTTATGAATTTAGAATGACACATAGCCATATATTATGCTGACTAAACAGTCCTTGTCATCAAAACTGCCCTCTCCATACCACTTTGAACCTAATCAAAACAGTAATACAACTTCGTGTACCCAAATATCCAGTTTGGAAGTTTTGAACCTTAGGAAAAACACGAAACAATTTTAAGGACATGCGGTGCAATTTACTCGAAAAAACTTCTAGGGCATACTAATTCGTTGCCCATGCTTTGCGACAAAGAAGCAGAACCATATAACTTAAGGTGTGAAATGAGAAAAAAAGCTAGTGCGCGAAACTTGAAGTGTGGGAGGCAAAACGTGAAAAAAAAAGTACTAAAACACTGGAAACAAGGAATCATTTTTACGAAATTAAGGGTGGTAATGTAAAATAGTAGTACCATTTTAGTGAAACCAAGAAACAGGGGGGGGGGGGGGAAATAGGAAAAATCTGGGACGCACGGTGCATACATACAAAATCAGAAAAGAATGTGGACTAAAATGATAAACACTAAGGGCCTACCTATGAATAAGAGAACTCCGGGGGCCAAAACAGAAAAAGGTGGCATCACTGTTCACCACAAGCATTAAACCAAAGCTTGCTTTTAAAAAATAGAGATAAAAAAGAAAATGTCATTCTTGTCAGCAAAATGATAGAGAATTCCGAACTTTTGTTATCTTCGAAGAAAATATATATTTCTAGGATTATGCCTATTTGATTGGCATGATTGAAAAAACTTAGGGATAGAAAAAATACATATAATTGAGATGTCTAGGCATGTTGAGATCGTATGATCGAAAATCATATGAAGTGTTCAATCATGTTGTATGTACCACAGAGGAAATATAAGAATTTTGAGATTAAGTACTAACTAATTGAATAGATAAAGAATAGAGAGGAAGAAAGAAATTGCACATAAAAGATGTCCTCCAAAATTTAGAGGAAAAATATCCTACAAATCAAACACTTCAGGCATGTTTGGTTGCCCGTATCTGGGCTGGCCAGGCCTAGCTCATGCAGACAGCGAGTGTTTGGTTGCCTGCGCTGGTCACGGAGCCAGGCCTTGCCTGTGAAAAAACACAGTGCGGACCTGGCTATAGGGAAACGGTTGCAACAATCGTTTTCGTGAGCTTGGCCCACACGATACTGAAGCGGGAGCAAGTCCGAGGTCGCACATCCGTGCGAGTGGGAGGATGGTGGCGACACATCCATGCGACAGTGTCGACGAGGTGGTCGGGGAAGCAGCGGCAGTGCCTCGAACCAGGTGGAGGAGGAGGTAGTCGGAGGAAGCGGTGGCGGTGCCAGATCCGTTTGGGCGGAGGACGAGCAGGCCACAACGGTGTCGAGGGTAGTCGGGAAAGTGGTGTGGAGCCAGATCCGACCGAGCAGAGGACGAGGATGTTGTGACGGTGGTCAGTGAAGTGGCGGCGTCAGATCTGGTCGGGCGGAACACGAGAGGCCACAATGATGGTCGGGGAAGTGACGGCGGCAGCACCTGATCTACGATCAAACGTATGTAACCAAACATGTGCTTCCAGCAGCGGGCTCAAACAATACAGCGCAACCAAACACAAAAACCTGGAAGCCACCAGCTTGGCTGGATCATGCGAGCTAGGATAGACTTAGAGCATCCGTAGCAGGCACTCTAGAACACTGTAGTGTAGTTCTAACTTTTTTAGGACAGAGTGGTTGATGGGGGAAAAAAGTCTTTAGGAGTGTAGTGTAAAATGTGAATGAGTTTTAGAGGGATAGATAGAGGGGACGCTAATAGTGTTTTGGAGAAGAAAATTTAGAGAAGCTGCTTTGGATGCTCTTAGCTAGCAACCAAACATATCCTTCCTTCTTTAAAATTTCTGTAAATCAAATAAGCCCATAACAATAATCATCGGTGTAGGTCGCTTGACCCCGAATACGTACTGCACGCTAGATCCGCCCGACCGAGCAGGTGTCATATTTGCACCTACCACCACCTAGCTACTCACCTCTCTCAGCACGACAGGTTACATTATTACTGCGAGACAGTGTACTCGATCTACCACTGGTAGTTCATACAGTAGTACTAGTAGGAGAAGCGATTAACCACTAATTATGTGACCGCCGTTTTATACCGACCGATCACCAACCAACGTGCAAATGTGCAATAGTAGTACAGTTGGTACTAGAGTAGTAGTAGCGTAGTAATGCTATGGACGGACGCATCTGATGCATGTGCGGTCTGACCCGGTGTGTTCGACGGAATTGATGGCAGTTCCGGCCATATCAGCCGTGACAGCAACGCCAGCTGATAGGCTAGGAGTTGGTGCGCGCCGGCGGCGTGGGTGTGGTGGCGCCCGGTCGACGAACGACCGCCCGGCAGGAAGCGTGCGAGGAGCCGACCCACGACGTAGGGGTTGGCGCCCTCAAGTTTTTCTGCCATCTTGGCACTTGGTAGGGTGATATCGTGCCTTTCTTTTTGACTTAATCCAGTGGTAAATTATATTCTAAAAAAATTATGTGTTCTCAACAGAGGACTAGGAGAGAAAAAAAAACTGTAAAAAAATATTTTAGAAAGCTTTAAGAAAAACCATTGTAATCCTCACAAAAATAGTTACACGGTGTTACGACATTTGGTCCATAAAAAAATAAATTTTTTATCTATAGCCTTTAATTTTAATTTAAGCTTAAAAAAACTTCTATGAGACGACCTTGACAGGATAGTGGCACAACCCGACCGGCCATCACAGTAGCGTGGCGTCGTGGTTGCGGCTGATGTTTTTTCAAATGTTTGGTTGAGACCTTTTCAGCCAGAGGGTTCATTTCGCTCGGTGCATTCTTTTCATGTTATATTATTTATATCCTCCCTTAATTGAATGGCATGGCTTACGCCGTTGCTCGAAAAACATGTCTGAACGTGCAATTTTCCCATTTATTTGTGCACGTCCATGCACAGATACACTCCGTTCCGGCAGTGTATTTCCAAGCCTTTTTTCAGCGATGCAATTTTTATGGAGCACTGGTTAATTTTAGTATTGTCTTTGTGGTAGGGCTCGGCATGGGATGGACCACCGGCCGGTCAGTACATCATGATTAACAGCATGGTTGTATATAAATAAAATTGTACTGAGCTAAATACGGTGGTTAGATTTCTCTTGGGTGCCCATGACCTTAAATGCTTATTCAATGTGTGTATCACGTAGAAGATATCGTAGCATTTTTTTTTGGTACGTACGCTCAATCAAATTTATAAATTCAGAGCTCTGTCAGGCCGGACGTGTTAAATTTACAAGGTTGATTCAAAGCTCTTCAAGAACAGTTGAACAACCATTCCGACGATTCGAAACTATTAACGTCTCAAAACTTTTGAAGCCTAGTATTCTAGCAATTCAGTCCAGCTAAAAAAGAATACACTGAGAGCACGTGAGGTAGAAAGAACATGGATGTCCTTGATGTGATCTGAGACGCGTCCGGTCTCAAATCGCCTACCACACGTTTCGTTGTCTATGAGCCCTTTAGAGACATTTTTCTCTATCAGCATGGAGCATTCACTAACTTTTGGGCGTGGAGTGATTACTACTACTTCCTTCGTACGTCGGCTCTTCCCTGGTTGATTTGTCAATGCTGGCATGCTGCTAAACAAATTCTCCGGTCTCCACTAGGTAGAATAATTATGTCATGATTAAGTAACCACCGCAAGTTATTGACCAATCATGTGCCAGCCATGCTGTACCTTACGATGGAGCTACAATATTGTCAAGTAGTAGGGGGCCTGCAGCTGAGCTGCTGAACTACCATATAAGAATACTGAAGATTACAGAGCAAAAGTAGATGGGCAACGTTGTGCATATTTAGCCCATCTTAGCTACTTAAGCAAAAGAAAAAAAAACACTCGTTTAGCAGCATTAAGAGTTATAGCTCGAGCAAGCAATACCCTACTTATATTACTTCATGTACTTTACCGCTTGTTTGTTTATGCTTATTTGCTTATCTTCATTTTGAAAATGCAAACACATTCTATCCTGAAACCGCTTCTTAATTACTATTCCAAGCTTTTTTTTAGAAACCCTCAAAATTTAACTTTTCAGAAAATAAGCAAATAAATTCAACCCACAAGAACAAGGCGCCACAGGTTGTAAATAGTAGAGATAGAGAGAGTCAAATCAACTATCCTAGCTTAGCAAGAATTTTCAAGCATGGTGAAAACACTAGCAATATAATTTATATTTAGGATTTTTTAAAGATACACATAAACTATCATGGACCATCTATTTTAGTTGATTTAATGACCATAGATTTTTAACCCCCATATGGGGTAAGATGATGGATATTTCAGTACATGTTTAATACAACGACTTAGAGCATCTCCAACAGATGCTCTAAAATCGGGTCTCCATATATTCTCTCTAAATCACTATTCATTATCTATATTTCCATCCTCTTCAGCAGAATTTCTATCCAAAGAAGTTATAGAGATTGATATAGAGAGTCTCCGAATTTAGAGACCATAAGAGATTTAGAGATTGTAAGAGAAAAACTCTAAATTTAGATACTATAAGATAGAGAATCAGCTAAAGGAAGAGAGACTCTGAATATGCTCTTACTAACCTTGACCCCTGAAATACACCGAGCTATGTTTTGTTCCTAGATAAAAGTTTGCCTGTAAACTAGTTATTATTATAGAACGTACTTAATTGCTGTAATTTCCGGGTGGTGTCTCTATCCTTGTTTGTACTTGAGAAACCGTCAAAAATATAGGACAACTGGAGCCCTCAGGCAGGCCAGCACTCATGCTCTCAGCAGCGATATGAAAAGTGATCAGATGATGAATCATGGATGCTGTCGTCGCCACGGCCAAGCCGCGAGACAAGACGAGGATGGTTTGGACTTGTCATTTCTGGCCCGTGAGGGGCATGCATGCAGCTAGCTCCAGTCGCTTTTGGACGCCATGCCAATGCGTCTGATCTGGGCACGAAAGAAGAAGAGAGGCTGCAGCTCTCAAGCGTCGCTAATCCATGTCAGAAACGTGGCTCCGGTGTTTTGTGTATCTTTCCCTCTGTCTAGCCAACGCAAATAATCTTTTTTTCCTGGACTAAGCAAATAATCCAGCATAGTTACTTGCTGGGATCTTTGGTTGCTGTATGCCTCGCACTGCAGGCCAAAAACGGATATGGTTTTTTAAAAAAATTACATCAAACCGATACTGAGCTATTTATTTTGTTTGATCCATGGGTTCAACGAGGCCATACATCTGAATGGCACCGGAATTAAACTAGGCTTCTTCCCTCGTGGGCCATGGCCTCGCGACGGGGACAAACGCATACGCGCGCAGCGGCCCACAGATTCCAAACCCTCCAAGCCTCCTTTGGGCCCCGGCAGCCTGTGGGCCGTTGCACAATCCGCGCAACAAGAACAGTGCACAAGAATTTGGGAGAAAGTTCAAATTTCATACTGGCATAGCATATATCCTTCAATCCTTGTATATCTGTGCAATGCCATTACAGGGTGGAAAGCCAATAGTCCTTACATATCCAAGAACAACCAGAAAGTCCCAACTGATTCATACACCAAACTATGATCAGTTGTGACTAAACTGACAGCATTAACTAGGCTGATAGGGAAACAGAAAAGATGCTAACAGCATTAACTTAAAAGACTCACCTTGTATTCAGGTATCCCTAATATTGCTTCAATAACTTTCAACAGAATATACACCACTGTCATCACAGTCCATAAGGTTCTGAAAGGAAGCTGGGATGGGAGGCAATTCAGTGTCGACACCTGCTTCCAGTATGTGAACGACTTGCCTCATGGATGGCCTGTGCACCTCGTCATCCTGGATGCACCAACAAGCAACCCTACAGGTAGCATCCAACTCCTTGAGACTAGCATTTCCTTCCAGCCTAGCATCCAGCAAGCATAAAACGTCTCCTTCGTTCACCTTAGCAGCAGCATGAAACGGGAAATACCGATGATTTCCGAAACTCATTTTCTCAGTGGTCCTCCTCCCGGAGATTATTTCGAAAAGCACAATGCCAAAGCTGTAGACATCTGCCTTCTGAGTTATAGGCTGCCCAGAGATCCACTCTGGCGCAAGATAACCAATTGTCCCGCGGATAGTAGTCACTGCCCCGTTGAAATCCCGTCCAAGAAGCTTCGCCATGCCAAAATCAGCTATTTTGGGGCAGAATTCAGCATCAAGCAGTATGTTTTCAGGCTTGATGTCACAGTGTATGATGCAGCTCCTACATTCCTCATGCAGATAGGCCAAACCTTTAGCAATGCCAAGCAAAATTTGATATCGGAGCTCCCAACTTAATACTCTAGAGCTTTCTGAAAAGAGATGAGCACCCAAAGAACCATTTGCCATATACTCATAGACCAGCAACCTTCTCGACCTTTCAACACAGAATCCCAAAAGACGCACTAGATTGGTATGTTGAATCATCCCGATTGTCTGTACTTCTGTTCGGAATTGCTTCTCTCTGTGCACTAGGCCTTTGAGCTTCTTCACAGCAACATAATTTGACCCTGCAACTGTTCCCTTGAAAACACTTCCAAAACTTCCTTCCCCAAGTTTATCAGAGAAGTTTCTTGTCATTTTCTTGAGTTGGGCATAAGAGTAAACAGCAAGAAATCCTTCCAATTTTGTCTGTCTTGCAACAGACAAGAATATCTTGTATACCCAAAAAAGCAGCAACATGGTAAGAGCAATAGCTATTGGCACAATAACCAATATAACAACTTTTATGTGTTGCCCCCTTTTCCTCTGAGAACCTATACGCATGTAAATCTTGTTGTATGGAGGGTTATCAGTTAAAGTCAAATTAAGAACCATGTTGTGCCATATCTTGCACCCAGAGTGGTAGGAATATGCAACACAATAGCATTCGTTCAGACAGGCTGCTTGACATTCTTCACTACTTGCTTCCATCTCAACCTGAGGGTTGTCAGGAAGAACTTGCAGGTTATCTAACAAAGTAAACAAGTCAGTGGAAATGACATCTTCACAATTTAAGGAGGTGATTCTAGAGCAGCCACTAACAAAATGTCCAAGCTCCCATTCATTTGGATTTGTTGGGATGAAACCATCAATACATTTGCATGTTCCCGCGCTTGTGCAAACACCAAATGCCCCACAGAAAAAAGCACTGACTTTGCAGCTGGAAGGGTAGCCCCATAGAGGTTGCCAACCACTAATTGTTGCATTATCCACCCACCTCAGTAAACTGACTTGCCCAAGATGCAATCTCATGAATTCAATATCATTTGGGGTTTTTGGATCATTCAGTCGGATCAAATTGCCATCTTCTTCGTAGGTAACCATCCAATCTGGAAAAGTTCCCATATAGTCATGCCCATCAATGATCATGACAAATCCCCTCTTCCTACTTTGGTCAAGCATGAGGATACACTTATAAGGAGGCTTGTACAAAGTAAGCGAGATGTTGACTCCAATGACCATGTCTAATCCAAGCCGCGCTCCAGGGATCAGGGCATCAGCTGGGTGATCAAAGCTCTGCCATATGACATTAGAAGAGTTGAGCTGACCTCTTACAACAAAATTTCCATTGTTAAGGAGAACTGCCACAGCAGTGTCTGATCTATTTCTCAGTGAATTAGATGTCCAGAGAACAGATCCAAGCTCCTCAATATAAAGTTCACCACCTGCATCGAGGTACAAGGATGTATTGAGAAAGCTGGTGATGGGAATTCTGTTTCCCAGCCAGAAGTTTGCTTGGCTGCTGCTTATCAAATTCTTGTACCGTATACCCAAGTAGTGTTCTGTACCACGTGGGGAGAAGAACCCCAGCTCAAACACACCATTTTCTGAGACCAGGATTTCGCTGCCTGAGATAGATTGGCCAGTAAGAAGGGTATCTCTTGCAACTGCAGCTTGGCTATCCACAAATATTACGACCATGTAGGGAATCAGTGCCGCAAAGAGGGCAGAGATAGAATGCTTGCAGTTCATTTCTTCATGTCCAAGATCAATCTATGAAGCAAGCAGAAGGCATGCACAGTGAAATTATCAACAGGAACATATTAAAAGAGAACAATCATAATACATACCTCAAGCAAAGAAGCTTCATGTTGCCCCCATTTCAATGCAATACTCTGCAGCTCTGCAGGTTTTGGTAATGGTAATTGATTTTGTTTTAAAACTGGAGAGTAATATGTTTGCCACTGGCAGCCTTCAATTTGTTGCTTGTGTTGATTAGGACAGCCAACTATCTAGGCAGTGACAAACGGCGTGTTTGATATCGAATTTGCTAAGCATCCTTGGATTTTAACCCAAAAATGACAATAGGGAAGTATATGGAGGCTAATTTCACATCTGATCCTCAGCCACTTGCGTCCATACAGCCCATGTTTAGTCATATTTCTTGACCTAATGTAATGGGATGGTGGCCTAACAATTTTTAGCTGGTCAATATTGGAGTGCATGGAGTAGCAACCTGAGCAGCTTTTAGCAAATGGAACATACTATGAAGGCAACATTTATATACCTCGATGGCTAATTTGGTATAACAAATGGAAGTGCTGAAAAACACACTGAGGAAGGAATGAGGATAAAGATCAATCTGTGCTACTGTGTTCTATAACTCAACTGTCTTCAATGAGATACAGATGATGACTATTAGATCATATTCAAGGCACTGTGCCATCTGAAAACGTTTGTGCGGACAGTGAAGAAAGAGCGCACTAAAAAAGAGAAACTCCATATCAATGAATCCAACTGCTGGTTTGACTGTAGATAATAATATATGAGTATATGACACACTGCGCCCAGTAAAAAGAAACAAAAAAGGGCATAGGGCAGCTTGTCTAAGCAAATTGTTTTAGTTGATACGCACCAAGCAGTTAGCATATGGTACTTTTCACAGTGCAGTGTCACCTAACTTCCCAAAAAACCTTGGGATGCCATATTTGCTCTCCCGTGACGGTAAATCTGGATTTGAAGAAATAAGTTGGTTGATTTTTTTAGCGCAATAAGTAGGTTGATTTAAATCTCTCGACCGGGAAAAAGGCAAGTGGAAGCCTAGCTAGCGCTTGTTCTCGTGGCCTGTCCTGCCCCAAAGAAACCATCGCGCCGCCGCTGCCAGCTCCCTCCCTGTCCCTGTCCCTCTCTGACGGCCTTGTCGAAGGCGAGAGGGAGGGGTCCCGTGCCCTCCCTCCTCCCCTTCCTTCCTCTCCCTTCTCCCTTCTCCTCCCTTCCCTCCGCCCCAGCCAGGTCTACTCTTCTCCATCGCCAGCGGCGAGGAGGAGGTAGTCTAGGCCTTGGTGCCGATGGTGGTGGCGCTGTGCAATAGGTTTAGGGTAGGGGCAGGCTCTAGTAGTTTAGATTTAATTTTTAGGGTTCTGCCGCTGGCTTCTCTGGCGGTGTTTTGGATCCCCGGTGGTCAATCTACGGTGGTTGGCGTCGGTGGCGTGGTCTCTCCGGTCGGCCACTCGAGGTTGTGTGCTCTGCACCGGTGGCTTTGGTAGGTGGTGGTGGCGTGTCTGCAAGAGTTGGGGTAGGGATCCTACCCCTACTACCGCGTCTCTCTATGGCGGCGTTTCGACTGGTGGAGGCAGTGAGGAGGCTTCATGGCTTCGTCATCGGTTTCGTTGGGAAGGACGGTGTCGGCAGGTTCTCTTTCTTTGGCCAATAGTAGGGTGCCCTCGAGCTAGAGGCCGTCTTTGACAATTGCGGCATGGCCACCACACAGGATTTTCGTGCGGCCCATTGTATTCAAAACCCATCAAATATCTGTGGGCTAGGGTAATAGCCTTGTGGGTTCAACTCTGATGGGGATGTTGGCTTGTTTCCTGTAGCTCTCCAGCGGTGATTGCCATTGCGGCAAGGGACAATGAGTGGTTGTATACAGAAATGCCTTTGTAAACATACTTTCATTGTATTTCGCGATTTGTAAGGGTGTTTCCTGTAGCAGGAGAGAAACTATACATCATTTGTTTTTTGATTGCCATCTAGCTAGGTCAATTTGGCGTTTTATCCACATTGTCTTAGGTTTATCACACCCGCAAAATATGAATCATGATTTCTAGTTGGCTTTCGGGTTTAAAAGCCGGTTTAAGGAAACATGTTTGGGTGGGCATGGAATCGATTTTTTGAGCTATTTGGCTTTGTCTCAATGAAATGGTTTTTAACAAAAGAAAAGATATTACTTTCATACAGGTTATCTTCAGAGGAGTCTATTGGTTGAGGAGTCTATTGGTTGCGACAATGAGTGTTGTTACAAAGGGAGGATGACAGAAATGCTTTTCAGAAGATCAGCCAGACTTTGGAGGTTGTAGCTATGACGGTCTTCTATCAACATGGATGGCGTTTTAATACTAGACTTTCTATGTCTTGATGTTATCTTTTGTTCAACCAACTCTTTACTTTAGTTTAATCGGATGGGTCTTGTAATAATTTAGTTGTAATACTGTATGGGCTGTGTACATATTCGGATGTAGAAGCCATATTTTATCCATTATCTAAAAAAGGGTGTTTCCTGTAATTTGGGTTTATCCCTGTCATTTAATACAATGCCCCTTATAAAAAAAGTTGTTGATTTAAAGATCCAAAGAATAAGTGGTAGTAGCACACCGCTTTCACCTATTAAGCAATACAACCTAAAAGAGTGCAAATGAAAAATTCATGTTATACACCTAAAAGAAAGAATCATAAACTCTTGAGAGATTGTAAATGGAGCATAACATGTATATAGGATGTCCAAAAGTAACCGTGTTATCAATTCAAGTAACCATCGACCATATTGCAAGCACATGTCTTTTTGCTGCTGGTTTATGTCTACCATTCCATGTTCTATCGCCTCCACCTCCTAGAGCTAATCCTCATGGTTTCTTCTTCCTTGCAATGCGGCTTGCAGCTTTCAAACACTGGCCTTGTTCCCATATTGAATTGCAATGGCCGGGATACATCCACACGAAGTTTTGAGCTGTCGAATCAAAATCGACAAGCCTGAAAATGACCTCTAAATAATTGATACTAGTGTTCATATGGACCTAGAATTTAGTTAGCATGCTCATGTGGATTAATTCCTTTTGCTAGCGATTCATCTTGCTCCTAGGGTTCACTCATGGTTTAAGACCGCGATTTGGAGCAGAATTGAGCATTCCTCGTTGTCTAGGGCTTCAGATTAAGAAAGTTGGCACCAAGATGTTGCAATTTACAAAGTTAGATCGCTCTGGGACTAAAAGCGTATACAAGACGAACCTTAGGGTGCAAGATCACATGCTCACACAACGTCCGCACTGCTGCTGTCGTGTCACAGCAAATCCACGGGCACCAGCTTCCCGTTTCGCCGTTGCCGTCTCGCCTTCGAACAGCCATGCTAGCAAGAAGCACAAAAAGAGGGATATGTTGGCCCAAACTCCCAGCCGCGTAAGTACTGGGCTATCCTGCAATAAGATGACACCATTTTTCTCACTCAAGATGATGTTGATAGTATGTGCAAAAAACCTCAAATTCAATTTGAGCAAATGTCAGTTTTTAAAGTAAATTTCTAATTTATTGCTACGCTGAGGCTGCCATCAAAGAGGATAATTATGGCTATATTTTTTACTAGTAAAGTGGGTTGTCAAGACCCTGAACCTTGGCATGGCCTATCAACAAAACAAGAAGAATGAGATAAGAACTAGAATAGTACTATGGACAAAACGGAGAAACAAAAAATGGATTGTCGTTAGAGGAAATTTCTTTTTCAACATATGGAAATTAACTCTCGCTTAAGTCACATTGTCATCTACCTGCTATGTTTCCTGGTGGTAGAACAAAGAACTTGAGAGAACAAGGATCAAATAGTCACTCACTCACTCGATAGTCGACACAACAATATAGTACCAGTACTGTAAACTTTTTTTGTTAAAATCTAAAGAGCCAAAAATTGAGATCATGAGGGGTTCATGGCCCTACAAGCACCCCTCCCTTATCTGACCTTTCTATCTACTAATTGAATGTGTGTGTTATGCTATGAACAAAAATAATATATCATATTACACCTCTATCACATTTTTGACATGTTTGGTATATGCTCTTAGCTCTCTTTTTGTGCTCTGTTATGTTGTATCTCCACACCCTTGGTTCTATCGCACATCCATTAGAACTACATTTTCTTATTATTTTTAGGGAATTTTAAAGGAGGTGGAAATACCTATGTTTTTGTTGGAAATCCTTGGTGGTAGACCTTCTACCCGCACTTGCAAGAGGACCTACGCTACTAGAGACTCACAACTATCAAAGTGATACTTTATTGAAATGTGAAAACTATTACAAAGGGAGTACACTTGGCCGGGAGTACACTTGTTCAAGTGGCCACCCTACCATTCTCTCCTTATCTCACACTTCTACCATGCCCCTCACTTGGCATTCTAGAGCAGACCTAGGAGAGCACACATTTACAAAGGGGAGGTCACCCCTATATATAGTAGTACATGACTATCGGATTGGTGCCAAGTGGCAACCATCCAAATACTTCCTCTATAAATATTTTCTCTCTAGAAGTTTCCCCCTAAATATCTAGATTCTACACACTTTGAAATTTAACATAAAGACTGTCTCTAGACCATCCTTCATATGAAATATCTACTCTCTAGATCTTTCTATTATCATGATCCTCTATAATATTGTAGAATATTCTAACTTTACCATGAAGAATCCTTACTGGTAGTATTATCTTTCTTGCAATAACTTCATGCTTCTAGAACTCTCTAAGTATGCACCGTTAATTCTTAACATTTTCCCTTTTTTCTATATCTTTTGTAATTTTCTCTACTATTAAAAGAGACTACTGGTGAGTGGTGGTCAATACTAGGGGTGGAAACGAGCCGAGCCCAAGTAAGCCAGGGGTGGCTCGGCTCGGGCTCGTGGAGCTCACCGAGCCAGCTTGGCTCGGCTAGCTCGGTGCAACGAGCTAGGGTGGCAACTCGGCTCGGGCTCGCTGCTGGCTCGGTCCAGCTCGCGAGGGCTTGCGAGCTTTTGCAGCAGTGACATCAATTCAGCATTCAGCCTTAATTTCTGCCATCATATATATATATATATATATATATATATATATATATATATATATATATATATATATATAACAACCAGCATCAGACATTAGTTCATCACTAGTTCACTACCACATCATATTCCTATATCAAGCAACCATCATATTAATATATCATTTCAGCAGTCAGCACTATCATATGGTCCACATCGTATATCAATTGACCAATGAGGCAATGACCAGTTTAGCATAAGCATTCGGACATGTGTCCACACTCCACAGTCCACAAGGACCACAACCACTAGGTCGGGGGCTCGGGGACTCGTGTCGGGCTGATGGGCCACGAGCTACGAGCGAGCCACCTCTGGCTCGGCTCGGGCTTGCTGCACACACGAGCTGGGGAGGCAGCTCGGCTCGGGCTCGTTCGCGGACGAGCCGAGCCCGAGCTCGAGCCGAGCCAATTACCGAGTCGAGCCTGAGCTACTCGTGAGCCCGAGCCCAAAGTTCTAGCCCTACCTATACATACCTCATGGCGCTCCGTCCTCCCCTCATTTGCACCCCGGCCACAACAGAGAAGAGGGAAAGAGGAAAGAGAGAGGGAGGAGGAGGAGGAGAAAGAAACTGCAGGGAGGTTCTGTTCGTGCGTCGTTTTGTTGGTGAGATTGTTACTTTAATTTGTATGTTTTAGTGTATTGAAAACATGGTAGGTTAGAAAAAAAAAATAAGGTAGGGTATTGGGATGAGACTAGTTAGGGTTGTACAATTAGCAAAATAGTACTGTAAATAGTGTTTTAAGAATACAGGAGTTATATAAAGATGTAATAGTTAGGTTGTACAAGTTATATAAAGATGTAATAGTTAGGCTGTACAATGCACGTGGGATTAATGTAAATTTATGGGTGCAATAAACGGTAGTATGTTCGTTGCAGGTATGACTGAATTGTGATTCACGGTGTATTATGGCGATGACATCATTATATAAGGTCCAAATGGGATGGATCTAAATAGATTCGCAAGCACAATGATTAGCCATAAAAAATCTCTAAATTTAGAAATGAGACGGAGCATGCCGTTCTAGGGCCGCGCCATGAGAAGTATGTGAGAAGGGGAAATGGCCTCAATGTATTCAGTGACAATGGGTGCAAACTGTACACAAGTGCTACTTTATGCTTTTTTCGATCCCATAATGTATCGTTGTATTAACTGTCCGTACTGTTCTATTTAATTAAGTTTTAATTTGTGAGCCCTTAAATATTATATGTTTAATGTGAAGACTATTTTCTATATGTTTAATTAGATGTTATATGTACATCTTTTCTCTCTTCCATCTCCCTCTCTCTTTCCTCTCTCCCTCTTCTCTGTTGCGGCTTGGGTGCAAATGAGGGCCGCGTGGTATATATGGGCACTTGCCGCACTACGGTGCCGTGGCAACCCCTTGCAACCACGGCAACACCTTTTAACCATGCTATCGTGCCGCGGCAAGTGGGTGTTTCTAAAATTGCGTGCAAAAAATAGACATTTTTGAATTTAGAGTTTTTTTTTTTGCAAAAACAGGAAAAAAAATTCGTGTGCATGCCGTCCTAGCAGCGTGTTCCTGCGCCGGATCGAGAAGGCGATAGGCCTCGCTGGCGGGAAATTTCGTGGATTGACACCCAATGACCCAATTCGATAGCCAATCTAGAAATGACACCTAATTCACCTCAGTTTTATAAAATGCCATATGGCTATCCAATTTTTTCAAGATTTAACACTTTGGCTAGCTTTTTTCATAAATCCCCAAACTACCCAGTGAGGCCTGCTCGTCAGAGGAAGGGAGCCTCTCCAAATCACCAACTTCGACGTCGATGTCGCTCGCTACCCCTCTCCATGACAGGCTCCAGCCAACCACTGTCCCTCTCCAGCTCCTCCCATGTCCTCCTACTCGCATCTTCCCCTCCTCCCCCTCCTCCTTCGCCTCCTCCTTCTTGTCTTCCTCCACCTCCCCACCTCGCTCCGCTCCTAGCTCGCCTCCGTCGCAATGCCCACTCAACTTCACCACGCTGTGGCCCTTCCTCGCGCCGTCGCTCCCCTTCAACGGCGTCACCTGCTACGCCCTCCTCCTCTCCCTCCACCTCGCCGCCACCACCTCCTTCCTCCTCCTGGCTAGTGCCTCCTGCCTCGCGGCCCTCCATGCCACACTCCCCTTCTCGCTCCCGCACTCCACCTGCGGCCTTTTTGGCCTCGACACGCTTCTCGCGTCGCTCGGCTACGGCAACCTCTCCACACTTGGGGACTTCGACGCCGCCATGCCCGTCTCGGCGCGCGGGGACATAAACGCCAGCTGCGACCGCGACCTCACCCTTGTACCCGACTGCACTGCCTGCACCACTTCGCTCAGCAAGGCCGCCACGGCCTACCTCCTCTCGGGCTCCCTCGAAGCCAGGAACGTCACCGGTTGCGTCCAGTACCCCTTCATTTAAGCCGCGGAGAGCTATCCTTCTCCTCCTTTCCGGCACACCGCCTCGCGCTCCCCTTCCCTTCTTACCTGGCCGGCCGCCGCGGCGAGCCCTCTTCTCCTCCTCCCCGGCGCTCCCCTCCCCTTATCTCCTAGCTAGTCGCCGTAGCAAGCTCCCCTTCTCCTCGCCGGACCTCCTCCCCTCTCCTTCTATCCCGGGCAGCCACCACGGCGAGATGGGCTAGACGGTGTGGAGCGTGGGGCGAGATGGCATGGTGCGAGTGGCAAGATGGCGGCCGGAGACAGAGAAGAAGGGCTGGGAATGGGCTCTGGTGGCTGACATACGGGCCCCACCGGGGGCAGTTTAGTCTTTTTTAGAAAAAGCTGAGGGAAAAATGGTCAAAGTATCAAATCTTGAAGAAATTGGACAGACAGATGGTATTTTATAAAACTAAGGTAAATTGGATGTCATTTCTAGATTGGCTATCGAATTGGGTGACAATCTAGAAAATTTCCCCACGCGGACCCACGCTCGCAGCACTGCCGTCCGCCAATGCCCCCTCGACAAATTCTATCAGCCAGACCAGGACTCTTTTCGAGCAACGCCGGCGACGGCGAGCTCAACGGGGAGGCTCGAGGCTGGGTTGCTACACCGGGAAACCGCTAGTTCCCGACATAACGAGCAGCAAAGAAGCCCGGGTTCTGTTCCGCCACAAAGACGCCGCCGTCGCAATCGTTCCTGCTACCCGGATCTATATCTGGCTATTAATTTGATTCAGGTAAAATTCCTTGCAAGAACTCATACTGCTTAAACCTATTCATCACCCTTTTGACCGGAACATTTGATGAAAAAAAGGGGCTAGATTTTTGTATAACCCACATGGTAGTAGGCATTATTGATCTTCATATCTGTCTGCCCAAGAATTGGTTCAGGATTCCTTCAGAGAACTGTTACTCTCTATCGACAAAAAGTAACTTTTGATATTTTCTGCCTAACAACTTTTACCCTTTTGGCACGCTTTGGCACATGTTGAATAAAGTTCTTAGATTCTGCCTAATTTTGTTTAATGCTCCATGTTATTCACACTTCACAATGAATTACAATTGAACTGATTTTTCACGGAGGCATATCTTACTGTTTTTCCCACTAGTTGAAAGTGTTGAGCACATACAAAATCGTGCTTTCACAAGAGTGTTTTTATAATACATAATACTGAAAATCACTGAAAGAGGAACAGTACATGCATAAATAATATTTTTTTGGATTCACACAGCATGACTTGCAGAAGGGCTTTAGAATCAGATTGATCCTAATGTCATATGGCAGCAGTAAAATCTGCAATATATTATTTACGCTACATCTCGCGCACTGAATAACCTCTGACTTGTCATTACATGGTCTAGTACAAAACATAAGGGGAAATAAGAGGAGAAATAAGGGGGCTTTAGTTATAAAGTGGAAAACTGATATAGATGGAACACTGTTATCAGTTATCTTACACTAAGCTGCCAAGTAAGTCAAGGAGAGAAAAAGAAAATGTTTCTACCATTGAAAGACAAGTCCATAGATTAATATTAGGTCCTGAACACTGATCTTTCTACAGAATATATACTACTGTCATCACTGTCCACAAGGTTCTGAAAGGACGCTGGAATTGGAGGCATTTCAGTGTGCACAGCAGCTTCCAACATGCGAACAACTTGCCCCATGGATGGCCTGTGATTCTCGTTGTCCTGGATGCACCAGCAAGCAACTCTACAGGCGATCTCAAGCTCCTGCATGTTTGCATTGCCTTCCAGCCTACCATCCAGCAAGCACAAAACATCTCCTTCATTTACTTGAGCAGCCGCATAAGAAGGGAAATAGTTGTGTTCTCCAAATCTCATCTTCTTAGTAGTTCTTCTCCCCGAGATTATTTCGAAAAGTACAATGCCAAAACTATAAACATCTGTTTTGCATGTGACAGCCTGCCCTGAGATCCACTCTGGTGCGAGATAGCCAATGGTTCCTCGGATGGTGGTCAGTGCAGTGTTGAATTCTCGTCCAAGAAGCTTTGCCATGCCAAAATCTGCTATTTTGGGGTAGAATTCAGCATCAAGCAGTATGTTCTCGGGCTTTATGTCACAGTGTATGATGCAGTCACTGCATCCTTCGTGGAGGTAGGCCAGACTCTTGGCAATACCAAGTGCTATTTGATAACGAAGATTCCAGCTCAGTGCGTTTGAGTTTTCTGAAAAGAGATGGGTACCCAAAGAACCATTTGCCACATACTCATATACAAGCAGCCTTCTGCTCCCATCAGCACAAAACCCCAAAAGACGGACAAGATTAGTGTGCTGAATCATCCCAATGGTCTGTATCTCTGTTCGGAATTGCTTATCTCCATGTCCCGAGCCTTTCAGCCTCTTCACGGCGACAGATGTTGACTCTGCCGTCAATCCCTTGAAAACACATCCAAATCCACCTTCCCCAATTTTGTCAGAGAAGTTTCTTGTAGCTTTCTTGAGCTGTGCATAAGAGTACACAACAAGAAAACCTTCTACTTTCGCATGTCTGGATGATGATCCCTTATATTTCAAGAAAAGCAGTGATCCTGTGACAGTGATGACTGCTAATCCAATGACCAATGCAACAGTCTCTCGTCTATGCGTCATTTTTTCCCGTTTAGGACCCACACGAACATGAATCTTGCTATATGGAGGGTCATCAGCAAAGCTCAAATTAAGCAGTTTGTAGTGCCATATCTTGCAGCTAGAAGTGTAGGAATATGCAACACAGAAGCATTTGCTGAGGCAGGCTGCTTCACATTCTGCACTACTTGCTGCCATCTCGTCCTGTGGGTTGTCCGGAAGTCCCTTCAGATTTTCCAGTAGATAAAAGTGGTCAGTTGGAGCACCATTGCCACAATTCAACGGAACAACCCTTGAGCAGCCACTCGAGAAACGCCCAAGCTCCCAGTTAACTGCAAACTTTGGTCTGAATCCGTCAATGCACCCGCATGCTCCTAGTCGTGTGCAAGCGCCAAAATTGCCGCAGAAGAATGCAGTAACATTGCAGCTGGATGGGTAGCTCCAAAGCGGCTGCCAAGCACTTACTGTTGCATTGTCAAGCCACCTCAACAAGCTGACTACCCCCAGATCCAAATTCAAGAACAAGATATCATTTGGCCTTGTGGGAACATTCAGCTGCAAAGAAGTGTTGAGTTCTTGATGAGTAACCATCCAGTCAGGAAAGGCTCCAAGATAGTCATGTCCATCGATATGAATGACAAATCCCCTCTTCCTACTGTGGTCAATCCTGAGTGTACAATTATAAGGAGGATCATACAGTGTGAGGAAGATGTTGGCTCCAGTGGTTGCATCCAATCCAAGCATTGCTCCCGGTAGCAGTGCATCAGATGGGTAATCAAAACTCTGCCAGAACACCATAGAATGGTTCAGCTGATCTCGGACGACGAAATTCCCAGTGTCAAGGAGCACTGCAACAGCCGTGGCTGATACATTCAACGTCGAATTTGAAGACCAGAGAACAGATCCCAGCTCCTTGATGTGTAGCCTGCCTGCACCCATGTACAAGGCTGCATCAAGAAAGTTGGTGATGGGAATTTTGTTTCCCAGCCCCACCCAGAATACCGGACCTCTTCCTGACAGGTCCTTGTGCCGGACGCCCAAGTAATGTTCTACATAACCTCTTGGGGCAAAGAACCCTAGCTCAAACACACCACTCCTCGAGACCAAAGTTTCGCTCCGGGAGATCGCCTCGCCAGGAAGAAGGGAGTCCGTCACAGCAGCAGCCTGGCCAGCTGCAAACACTAGGGCCATGAAGAGAATTGATGCTGCGAAGGTGGAGGAAGTAGCATGTCTGTGCTTCATTGTCTTCATCCATGAGAAAGAAGCATTGAAAAGTGGTGAGAACGAAAACACATAAGGAAGTTCGTCCCTCTGCACGTTCCTGCAGTCTGCAGAAGGCATTGTCACCTATGCTAGCGGACACAAAAGAAATGCGTGTTGATGCCAGTAGCTTCCAGTCTAATGTTACCATTTAAACAGATTGGGGTTGGGTACGTACCCGAAAAACCGCAAGCGCCTATCAACTTTCTGCCTAGTCTACTGTTATGATGTTATACTGAAGAACATGTGCCTGTATAGCTTGTGGTCAGTCATGTCTCTTTCATGGAATCACACAGAAAAAAAAAGGCTTTGTTAGAAATTTTGTAAAAAAATCAATCACACAAGGTTACACAGTAGTAATTAACGCTAAAATTTTAGTCCTGACTAATGTACAGTTTTAGTCAATTATCATGTAACTTTTAGTTCTAATTGCTTTATATAGGTAGGGTTTACGTATGTTAGATTTTTTTCCCCTTAATTTTTCATACACACGAACTTAGTTTTTTAATTGCTTTGGTTAAAACTATTATTTATTTATTTATTGTTTGTATTCATTTAGTTTGAAATGCTCGGTCGAGATGTTAAGAGCATCCGTAGCAGAAACCCTATATTGGTATAGAAATAGAGTTTTAGAGATAGAGTTTCTGATGGAGGGAAGGAATCTTTTAGGGTGTAGTGTAAAGTGTGAAGGAATTTTAGAGTAATGGAGAGAGAAAATAGAGTAGAAGAGAGAGAAAGTAGGGATAGAGTTTCTGCCGTGGATGCTCTAACAGCTACCGCTGTCCCTTAACGCAGCCAATCTACCTAGAGGATCCGGTCCTACCCGCTGCCAGATTTGACTAGCCATCACCTGCAGCCTACCCAACACAGTCTTGACGCAGCCTACTGTGTCGGCTACCTCTACGCCTAGCCCCCAGCCATTGCCAAGTCAGTCTCGTGCAGTCATCGCTTGTTTGGATGGCTGCATGGAGACTGAAACCTGGCCAGTCCCATACAAAAACACTGTACTTGCCTGGTTCCCAAGAAACACCTGGCTCGGCCGTTTCTAGCGAGCCAGACCAGCACAGTCATGCAGCTGGCCAACAACGCACAGTGCAGTACTAGTTTTTTTTCCTCCTTTGAAAAAATTTTAAAAATTCAAACAACATCCAAATTCAATAAAACAAAAAAGATGGAACCGTAGATTCAAGTACAAGGTATTGAAAATATTTCAGATTTTTTTAAATTTTTATTTTTTGTTTTCAAATTTATTGATTTTCTAGTATTTGTTTTTTGAATTTTTATTTTTGTTTTTGAATTTATTTTTGTTCCAATATTTTTTTAAATTTTTTTATTTTCACTTTTGAATTTATTTTCTTTGTTTTTGATTTTCATCTTTTGAATTTGTATATCCCACTCCCCTCCTAGTGCAGCCAACCAAACAACATCTCTGCTCAGTGTCCAGTCTCATATAACCAACCAAACAACATCTCTTGCATTACCTCAGCCTGGCTCCCACTAGTCTGGTTGAGCTCATACGGTATGTGACACCACGCCCCAATCTAGCCATTGGAACCAGATCCGACCGCCCACACACAACCTAGATTCTCTATCGCTGAGCTTCGAGCAAGGCTTAGGGAGGGTCGTTGCCTCCTCACACCCATGGTCTTGACCACGCTCGACCAGGGGCGCGACAAGATGAGACGACTAATAACTAGCCCTAGGCTCTAGCAAACTCGATCGTAGCAACACAAGCTCTGGTCGCTTGCCGCCATAACCAACCTTCTTTGCGCCATCACGATTGGCTCCAGCGCCGATTAACCATCCCCAAACCTCTGCTCCCACGCCCTTGCCGGCTCCATAGCAATGCCAACACCAGACAACAAAGGGAAGAAAAATGAGAAGAATGAAGAAGGAAGAAAGAAGGAGGGCCCATCGCTGCCATCACACCAGCGACAGTGTTAATGGGATTGCATCGCCCCTTGAGTCACCCGTAGGAGCGGCTCAGGGGGAAGGTAGTCGGTCTTTGAATCTGGATAGCCAATGGGTTTTACAATAGGTATAATGGAAGTAAAATTAAACATAAATAAATATAAAAGCCCTATAAAATCGAGAAGCACCGGAAGAAGCACTTTGAGTGTTATTGCACACAAATGGACTCCATTGATCAAGCCAACGAGTAGAGTTGAACTAAGTATACAAATTCCAGATTCAAGGGCTATTTTTTTTCTCTGTATGGAATCGATACGAGAGAGAAAGGTAATGGATGTTGATGTGATATAAACACGTGATGAGGCATGCAATCTCATGGTGCCTTTGCCTCTGATTTAAAAAAATAAGACAATTTTGACCAATTTTAAATTTATTGGACAAAAAAGAGTTCTTTTTAATCCAGGGTAACTTAGGTATAACGAGCTATAGGTACAATTGATTAGATACTATTGGTAACCGCAATGCATATAAGAGGGCAAATCAAATAATCAATCGGCGAGAAACCGAATCACCAATTTGAACTCTAGCATTTTGGCTGTTGTTAGAGGTATTTTGTCAAACAAACTGTTCCATTCTCACTCCCCTTGTGATGCTGCTTTCAGGCAGACAGACACCTATTTTGCCTCTGTCTAAGTAGTAAATTATTCTTTTTCCTCGAGAAAGAGAGAGTCAATTAAGTTGATAGCATTTGTGGGTGGTTGACCTGCTGACTCCTAAGTCCTAACTCCTAAGGGCATGTTTAACCCTGGGTCATCACTGTTCATGGAAATGGGGTTGGCGAGGGCGTGGGCGCCGCGCAGTGCTGGCCTTATATGCTAGAGCGATGGGATCGGCAAGGCTTGGTCCCAAATCCAATCCCGTGCGGGAGGAAAGGAGTCCCCCGACGCAATCCACTTCAGTTGGGAACTTTGCGTCCACGCGTGACCGCGACGAAGGAGGCGAGTGGCAATCCGGCGAGTCGGCCGGTGAGGCGACGCTGGGCCAAAGCGTGGTGGCGTCCTTGACGCAACAAGGGGTGACGTGATTCCAGGCCGTTGGTGCTTCGTCCGCAAGCTCCAGCCTTCTCGTCCCCTCCGGCACCCCGTTGGCAGATCTGGTGGTGGAGAGGTCCAACTCCGGCACAACGGCGCAACTCCGACGAGCTCGATCTCACGCTACAGAGCACCAAAATCCATGCTCCTGGGCTCTACGGGTTGCTATTGGTATCACCAACTGACTGGGACACGCGGCCATTGCCGGCGACCCATGGTGACGAAGCTCCACGGTCTACATAAAATCAGACGCTTCAACCCTCCCTAGCTAAACTAAGTATGAATTCGAAATCTAGCGACTATCAGAAGCTCTAACTGCGGAGGCGGCGCATAATCTCAATGGCAATGACTTTTTGGCGTTCCTTGTGACAAAAGCATGTCATGATGAGGATCGCGACGACGAAACACGGCTCTGTATCAAGAACAAGAACTGAAGGTTGAGACTCACCAGCCATGACGGAATTGCTTGCCGGAGCTCTCGGCGCCAATTCCTCCCTTCTCTCTCCTCGTCAATTCCACCCTTCTCTCTCCTCGTCAATTCCGTCTACCTCGGCTCAAGGTGACGACGGCTACAGGATCAATGAACCCTAGCGCAGTGGCTCAACGGTTTAAATAGCCCCGAAACCCTAGGTTGGCATCGACGCCAAGGCTTGGCCCACGGCGACACACACTACTGGCTCCGACTTAGCCTCAGAGACGACGGCTGCGGCGACGACAAAATCCAACGGCTCTGATACGACCACGTCATGCGAACGGGCGCCCGAGATCAAAGATACCGATTCGTTCGGATAAGTGGCATGTGATGTCTGCCAATGCGCACGCGTGCACGGAAACAATCTAGTCCAGATTGTGCCACGTCGCCTCTCTCCAGAAAAAGAAAAAAAAAAGAAAACTCTTTTCCCCTTTTTAACAAAACTGAATAATGTTTTCTTATGTTTAAAAAAATATAAAACGCTTCGGAAAATTTTGTGAAAATTCTCAAAAATCCTCTAAAGTATTTAGGACTAAAGAAAAATTTATCAAGCACTATTCATTTATATTTTCCCTATTTAATTGTTTACGAACTCTAGGTTAATTAGAAAATGACTTTTTAATTATTTTTAATTGCAGAAAAATTATAAAATTAATTTATTTTAATTATTTAGTAAAAAAAATATTTTGAACTCGCCAAATTTTTAGGATGTTACAGAAGCCTTACATACTGATTGATAAGATCTAAAAGATTACGAATATCCAGTAGGTACAGAACAAAAAAGCAACTGAACTAGCACTAATCTTGGGTCCTCAAATGCCAGTTTTCTTCAGAATATATACCACTGTTATCACCCTCCATAAGGTTCTGTAAGGACTCTGAAATTGGGGGCATTTCAGTGTCGACAACACCTTCTAACATGCAAACAACTTGTCCCATTGATGGCCTGTCATCCTCTTTGTCCTGGATGCACCAACAAGCAACCCTACAGGCAACATCGAGCTCCTTCACATTAGCATTGCCTTCCAGCCTGACATCCAGTAAGCGCAAAACCTCTCCTTCATTCACTTGAACAGCTGCATAAAGAGGAAAATATCCATGACTCCCAAAGTTCATTCTCTTAGTGGTCCTTCTGCCTGATATTATTTCAAAGAGCACAATGCCAAAGCTATAAACATCTGCCTTTTTAGTAATAGGCTGCCCAGATATCCACTCTGGTGCAAGATAACCAATTGTCCCGCGGATAGTAGTCAGCGCCCCATTGAAATCCCGTCCAAGAAGCTTCGCCATGCCAAAATCAGCTATTTTGGGGCAGAATTCAGCATCAAGCAGTATGTTTTCAGGCTTGATGTCACAGTGTATGATGCAGCTCCTACATTCCTCATGCAGATAGGCCAAACCTTTAGCAATGCCAAGCAAAATTTGATATCGGTGGTCCCAACTTAATACTCTAGAGCTTTCTGAAAAGAGATGAGCATCCAAAGAACCATTTGCCATATACTCATAGACCAGCAACCTTCTCGACCTTTCAGCACAGAATCCCAAAAGACGCACTAGATTGGTATGTTGAATCATCCCGATTGTCTGTACTTCTGTTCGGAATTGCTTCTCTCTGTGCACTAGGCCTTTGAGCTTCTTCACAGCAACATAATTTGACCCTGCAACTGTTCCCTTGAAAACACTTCCAAAACTTCCTTCCCCAAGTTTATCAGAGAAGTTTCTTGTCATTTTCTTGAGTTGGGCATAAGAGTAAACAACAAGAAATCCTTCCAATTTTGTCTGTCTTGCAACAGACAAGAATATCTTGTATACCCAAAAAAGCAGCAACATGGTAAGAGCAATAGCTATTGGCACAATAACCAATATAACAACTTTTATGTGTTGCCCCCTTTTCCTCTGAGAACCTATACGCATGTAAATCTTGTTGTGTGGAGGGTTATCAGTTAAAGTCAAATTAAGAACCATGTCGTGCCATATCTTGCACCCAGAGTGGTAGGAATATGCAACACAATAGCAGTCGTTCAGACAGGCTGCTTGACATTCTTCACTACTTGCTTCCATCTCAACCTGAGGGATGTCAGGAAGAACTTGCAGGTTATCTAACAAAGTAAACAAGTCAGTGGAAATGCCATCTTCACAGTTTAAGGGGGTGATTCTAGAGCAGCCACTAACAAAATGTCCAAGCTCCCATTCATTTGGATTTTTTGGGATGAAACCATCAATACATTTGCATGTTCCCGCGCTTGTGCAAACACCAAATGCCCCACAGAAAAAAGCACTGACTTTGCAGCTGGAAGGGTAGCTCCATAGAGGTTGCCAACCACTAATTGTTGCATTATCCACCCGCCTCAGTAAACTGACTTGCCCCAGATGCAATCTCATGAATTCAATATCATTTGGGGTTTTTGGATCATTCAGTCGGATCAAATTGCCATCTTCTTCGTAGGTAACCATCCAATCTGGAAAAGTTCCCGTATAGGCATGCCCATCAATGATCATGACAAATCCCCTCTTCCTACTTTGGTCAAGCATGAGGATACAGTTATAAGGAGGCTTGTACAAAGTAAGCGAGATGTTGACTCCAATGACCATGTCTAATCCAAGCCGAGCTCCAGGGAGCAGGGCATCAGCTGGGTGATCAAAGCTCTGCCATATGACATTAGAAGAGTTGAGCTGACCTCTTACAACAAAATTTCCATTGTTAAGGAGAACTGCCACAGCAGTGTCTGATCTATTTCTCAGTGAATTAGATGTCCAGAGAACAGATCCAAGCTCCTCAATATAAAGTTCACCACCTGCATGGAGGTACAAGGATGTATTGAGAAAGCTGGTGATGGGAATTCTGTCTCCCAGCCAGAAGGTTGTTGGATTGCTGCCTATGAATCTCTTGTACTGTATGCCCAAGTAATGCTTTGTTCCACCTGGGGAGAAGAACCCCAGCTCAAATAAACCATTTTCCGAGACCAGGGTTTCACTGCCTGAGATAGATTGGCCAGTAAGAAGGGTATCTGTTGCAACCACAGCTTGGCTACCCACAAATATTAGGATCATGTGGGGAATCAGTGCCACAAAGAGGGCAGATATAGAATGCTTGCAGTTCATTTCTTCATGAACAATCTATGAAGTAAGAAGAAGGCATGCACAACCGAATGATCAATATGAGCATATTAAAACAAAAGAAATACAATAATAATATATACCTCAAGCAAAGATGCTTCCTGTTGCTCCCGTTTCCATGCAATACTCTGCACCTCTGCGGTTTTCGGCATTGGTGATTGGTTTTTGTTTAAGACCAGGAGAGTAATGTGTTTGTTACTGACACCCTTCAATTTATCGGTCGTGATTGATGAGGACAGTCAACTACCCAGGCAGTGACAAACAATTCTCGAATTGCTTAAGCATCCTTATCTCAATAGTGCCATACATAGGCTTAGCAAGAGTGTTTTGATGTTAACCATTTCACTCAATGTATGATGGGAAACGGTAGGAACCGAGCACTCTGGCAAGCTAGATACGTGAACTGATCCTGGGCCACTTGCGTCCAAATAGCCCAACATTTTATGTCATGTTCCTTCACCTAATGTGTATGCTGGTCTAACAGTTTTTAGCCGGTCAATTTTTGAGTGCATGGAATACCAACTTGAGCAGATTTCAAACAAACCAGAACATACTCTGAAGGCAACTTTTGTATAACTCAATGGCTAATTTGCTATCAAAAATGGAAGTGCTGAAGAGCATAACTCAACAGTCAGGAATCATGATAAAGATAAACCAGTCTGTGTTGCTGGTGTTATATAACTCAACAGTCCTCAATGAGATACAGATGAAGACTATTAGTCATATTCAAGGTACTGCACCAAATGAACCTAAAGCTTTCATGTGGAATATGAAGAAAGAGTGATTTCAAAAGGAGAAACTCCATATCACTGAATCCAACTGCAGGTTTGACTACAAGATAATAATGAATGGGTATTTGACGCACTGCGTGCAGTAAAAGGACACAAAAAAGGTCTAGGAAATCTTGTCTAAGCAACTACTTTTCGTTAATACGCACCAAGCAGTTTGCGTCTGGTACTTTTGACAATGCAGTGTCACCTAACTCCACAGCGGTCTCAAAAACTTCGGAATGCCATATTTGCTCTGCTGTGCTGGTAAATATGGATTTGAAGAAATAAATTGGTATTTGATTTAAAGATCCAAATAATAAAAGGTTGTATCAGGCCGCTTTAGCCCATTAAGCAGTACAGACTGAATGAGTGCAAATAAAAAAATTTGAGTGCCAAATAAAAAATTCATGTTGTACACCATAAGAAAGAAAAATAAACTTTATGGGATTATAAGCGGAGCATAATTTGCACCTAGGATGTCCAATTAGTAGACTGTCATTGTCAACTCAAGTTACCATCGACCCATCTCACAAGCACATGTCTTTTACTGGTTTTTTTGTAACATTCCATGTTCTATCGCCTATTCGCCTCCGCCTTCCAGATCTAATCCTTTTGGTTTTGCCTTCTTGCAATGTGGCTTTCAAACATCTGCCTTGTTTCCATCTTGGATCGCAATGGCCGACATACAACCACACGAAGGGTTGAACTATCGAATCAAAATTGACAAGCCTGAAAATGACTTTAAATAATCGATACCGTTTTTCGTATAGTCATATGGACCAAGAATTGAGTCAGTTTGCTAACATGTATAAATCCTTTTACGGTTTTACCCTGTTACTAGTGATTCGTCATGCTCCTAGGGTTTACTCGCGGTTTAAGGTAGCAATTTGGAGGAGAATTCAGCACTTCCCGTTGTGTAGCGCAAACCTTCTGGCATCGGATTAAGATACTTCGCGGCAAGATGTCGCAGAATTAGGCTGCTCTGGGAGGGAGTTCCGTATTCGGAGGGGGGCAAAGGCTCGAGATCAAAACCGGCATCGCATCACAACATTTTTTAACAGGTGCTGATAAAACAAACCTTGGGGTGCGAGATGACATGCTCACACACCGTCCGCATTGCCGCTGCAGTGACGCCGCGAACCCATGAGCGCCGGCTTCCTGTTCCACCGCTCGCCGTCGGCCATCTCGCCTACGGCGCAGGCCAATGCTCAGCATAGGGCATAGGCCTGGCCAGCCGCGCTCAGGCGAACAGCACAGAGGTGGATTTGATGGCCCAAACGGCCCTGCCCGCGTAGTGGGCTATGCTGCAGTACGTAGGGAAAATTTTGGTCATTGACATCTTGAATATTGACCCATTTTAGTCCCTGGCCCTAAAACCGGCTTCACTCGATTCTTAAAACGTCAAAACTGAAAAAAAAAATAGTTCATTGACCAAATCAACGGTGGTTTTTGACCAGTCTAATGTACTATATGTATTTTTATATAAAAATATTTTATGAAATCCAAATTAAACTATATATTTGAGTTTTTGCTATGATTATCAATCTTATAGAAATTTTTACATAATTTTCTAACTTTGCACAAACATTTAGCATTTTGCCTATTTTTAAGAGTATTAGAAATGCAAGAAATTTTTAACATTGATACAACGCAGTAAAATATGGAAAATTTTTATGATCTTGTAAAATAATTAAAGACTCCAATATACAACTTAGTTTGGATTTTGTGAAATATTTTTATGTAAAAATATATATAGCACTTTGGTCAAATCATCTTTTACTGGTCAAAACCACTATTTGACTGGTCAGGGCACCATTCGTGTCCAGTTTTGATATTTTGGGGACAAGTTAATCTGGTTTTGAAGTTAAGAAATCAAAATGGGTGAAGGATCATAGCTAGGAGAACAAAACAATTTTTTCCATAATTAGATGACACCATTTTTCTCGTGCAAGATGACGTTGAGACTTGAGGGTAAGTGCAAAAAAAAACCTCAAAAAGTTTACAATTCATTTGAGCAAACGCCAGAATTGAAAATAAATTACGATGTGAATTGTATTGCTTTTTTGAGGCCGTCATCAAGCAGGAATGCATGATGAATGGATGACAGCCATATTTTGACTAGCAAAGTGGGGTCTGAACCTTGGCATATCCCTATCAACAAAACAAGAAAATGAGATAAGGTCAGGGAAGACCGGAACAGTACTATGGAGAACAAATTGGAGTGTCGGCAGCTGAAATTTCCTTGAGTAAATGGGAGACTAATTCTGATTAAGTCTTGCTTGGCCATGTCATTTTCTTCCACGGACTACGTACGAGAGAATCAGAATCCGGTATGATTCTTCTGAGAGTCTTTATGGCTTAAAATCAAATTAAAATCTACAGTTTGAAATTTATCAATTTTGAGAAGCCATACATTGCAGCACTTTATAACCATTTTTATAAGACTTTTAGTGTTTCTTCTTAAAGATTTCAAAACTATTTTTAGATATTTTTTCAATCTCTTCAAGCCTCTTTTTCAAGACACCCAACTTTTCAGATTACAACCTATAGTAGGTTTTCAGCTCTAACAAGCAGCAGAATTCCGAAAGAATCTAGAACTCGCTAAGTACGTGTTCGGTAGGACTATACCTCCAAGAATCTGAAAGCAAGGTTCACCAAGGTGCAAACTCTAGTGGGGTGGCGAGCTACTGCCTAGAGTCTAGGCGGATTAATGGAGAAGCCGAGTTCATGTCCATGTCTCTCCCCAATTCTCAACCTTAATCCTCTTCCACGTTCCACAATCATACTCCCACCCTGCCACCCAACTGCCACCAAGAGAGAGAGATCTAGTCCAACCACACCAAAGGAGAAGCAGAGGCATAGGCAGAGAAAAGGGAGACTTGGTTAGGGCAAGAGGGAGAGAGGAAAAGCACTAGAGCAACTAGAGGCGAGGGAGAGGGGAAGCTGAAGTGGCAGATATTGAGAGGGAGAATAGAATGAGAAAATTGAGGTTGATTAGAAAAGGTTCAATTTGAGGATAAGTCAAGAGAACCATGCTAAAGGATCATAGGTTTGGTGATGGGCTATTGGCACCTTTGATGATAAAAGAGCGGGTTTGTGATTTTATCTAGATATATTATGAGTTTATCAAGATATATAGGTCAACAAAGATAGGTCAAGATGTGATTGTCGCCTAGATGTAGCTAGTCTTAGGCACAAATTTGAGAGTCATTAATATCTTAGAAATTTACTTCATTGCATTCACAGGCTGTGTTTCGTTCTCTGCTCGTCAGGTGATCGACTCAAGCGAGGATTGGGTCCCTCCCCTCCCAACTCTAACGAGGTCGTCGAAGCCTTCAGAGGCGAGGAGGGCCGGTCTGGGGAGCGAGTCGCTTCTTTGTTGCAAGAGCAGGGAAAAAGCTTCAAATGAAGACGCTCTGGCTAGTGTGAGCTTGTGCTGCATTTGGGCCTTATGTAATAAGCTGAATGATTTTTTTAGAAAAAAATATCAAAGAAGTTGACAAGAGCATGCTATAAAAAAAGATTAATGCAATAGAATACTACCTAGACATGCACATGTCAAGTGACGGTGTAATGTATGGTATAGTGTGAAAAGTATTTGCCACCCCGATGAAATACATATAAAAAATTGTTTAGCAAAAGGAGAAGTTGAAGAGCCTTGTTTTATACCAAGGCCACGTAAAAAATTGCTTTGGACAACACTAGTGAGTTTGATTAGCTCTTTGTGCTAATATTGGGGTTGTTTTCTTTATTTTATCTTCTTATCTTATCTACTTATTTTCGAATCGAAAAGTCAGACGTTCTGATTTTTGGAGTTCATTCTTTTTTTATCCTAGAGGTGCATCCTAAAGTTTTCACAAATAAGTTAAATGAAGCGCATCTAACTTTTCAAGCTATCTTAAGAAGCTTTCAAAGTTTAGCTTATAAACAAATAAGAAGATAATCAAATAAGATAAGCTGAAGAGAACAACCTAGTACCTTTGTCACTTATACTATCAGGTTTATGATATCTTACTCTTTCGTGCTAATTCACATTGTTTATAATACTATGGCCATTTCATTCAAAACTGATAATTTTTTATCTGGGTACGTGGCGTTAAATGATAATTAAATGAGCAGAGTGCATGCATTTTGGTGAAAAAGCTAGGGAGAGAGTGAGAGTGTTGCATGCATTGTGGAGCATTAGTTAGGGGGAGGGTGTTGATGTTTTTGCATATAAAACAAGAAAACAGAAGAAAATAATTGAAAATATAAAAATAATTCATTGCATTGAGGGAGAGCTATATTGCAAAATCTGGAATCATAAAACATCATTTGAATTTGTGTTGGATTTTCTAAATTCAGACGATGTTTGCCTTGTTAAAACTTGACGATGTGTTATACATATTTAAACTAACATAGTTAAGTTGGAAAGATTTGTTCTCTAAAGTGATTTGCTTATCATTGATATAATGCAAGAATCAAAGTCAGTGCAAGACAACCATGACCCGAGTCAGTCTATGTGGCAATTGATGTTCGTTGGGATTGTGGATCCGTGATTGCGTCGAGATAGGATCATAGAGATTGAAGAATGTGTGGCAATTATGAGGTTGTCTGTGTAGCGTCTCAATGTGGTGTATAAGTGAGAGACGGTTCGGTAGAGATTTGACTGGTTGAATCGT
The DNA here is from genome assembly GCA_036346145.1 of Olyra latifolia. Lineage (NCBI taxonomy): Eukaryota > Viridiplantae > Streptophyta > Magnoliopsida > Poales > Poaceae > Olyra > Olyra latifolia. The sequence continues at coordinate 16,848,806 of CM070530.1, forward strand.
GTTGGTGCGGGATAAGCTTTGTGATGAGTTGTGTTAGGCACGAATTATGTTGTGGAGAACCACATAATATCATATTTAGGTGAGTAGGAGCTATTTACCCTAATATGCTGGCATGGGGCTTACAACAGTCCATTGTTTGTCGGTTGGATAACTAACTTGGAAAGTGCTCGGTGCATCTGGTGGTGTCCTCCTGTGGAAGAGGTCACAGACAACACATATATGGTGCAATGAAAATCAGGCTTCAATACTCTTTCATATCGTTTATGCTGTGCTCTTGATTTTTCTTTTTCTTTTACGTTTTTGACAAAACATGATCAATAATCTTTCATCCCATTTATGTTGTGCTCTCGATTTTCTTTCTACATCGGTTTTTGACAAAACGTGATTCCAATTGTTTTAGGAAAATTCGTATGGCAAATCATCTTGCTAGGGCTTCTAGCGTCATTATAGGACCGATTTGATTTGTGGGTGCTGGTTTGTTTGGCCGATTTTTTTAGCACTGAGAGAAAATATCTACATAATAGATAAATATTGCAATTTGTCACAAAATTTGGATCAAATTTCATTATTCTCGTTGAAATAGGTTCTAGATAGTTCAAGAAAGGTATCTGCACAATTTTAGGTCGATAGGATTTGGACTTACCATATCTAAATCTTCTGACGACTGATCATGACTAGGCTCAGACTGCAATTGCCTAGATCATCCACCGATGTGGATTATCCGAACGCAGAAGAATCATCCGACCTAGACAAGGTTTGGCTGTGTTTTGGGTTTTTTTGGTTGGTTTGGCCAGTTTGGTTTCAAGCTTTGTCTAATTACTGTTTATTGTCTCTAATAGTGTCCAGTATCTATTCCGCTGCACAAAGAATTTAATTTTAAAAAAGAACCGAGTTTTTAGTTCAGCATCTATTCATCCCTTCTAGTCCACTGATTCATTCCTATGAGTGCATGAAGAGGATTGCTGCTGCGAATGTGAAAGAGATAGGGTGAAATACTAAACCAGGTGACCAGAGGGGGTGAATAGGAACTTTGAAGAATTTCTTTGGACCGGTGCTCCTTGAACCAACCACCCTACTTAAAACCGGAACACCAAACAGCTGTGTGTACCCCAACACTTACAGATAAAATCGTGAAGATATGTGGGGAGTTTTAGTTACAATCCTGGATGTTTGAATGTTCAAATCAAAATAATCATGTCCACAAGTGGTCAAGCAAAAGACAAGCAAGCCAATAACTAAAAGTGCTTTTATAAAAGCAAAAATAAGATTCCTTCAAAAAATTATCCTTCAATCAAAGGGATGGTTGCTGTCTTTCTGAGCCTCTAAAAATTATGAGAATTTTTCTCCCTATGCATTGATGAGTCTTCAGCAAAACCTCGAAAATCAGATCAAAACTCCTTGTGGAAAAATCAGAAAAAAAAATCGTGAAACAAGAACTGTCTGGACTCGCGAACAAAAAATTTGGCGCTCGGTATTCACCTCATAGCTCCCAAACGAAGAATCTAGATGACTCCAAAATTTTTCCACAAGTAGATATAGAAGTCACGGACCTTCTCCCATAAAAATCACTCAAAAAACATTTTTGGATGATGTTTCTAAAAATCCTATACTGACTGCTGCGCAGGAAGAACTAATCCACCAACATAAACAAAAATGGGAAAAACTTGATCTCTTGTTTCTCACAGTTTTCCATGGGTCTCAAATTATATATGCAACCTCAAAACATCATGGATCAATGGCATGTAGAAGAAGAGGAGGCAAATAAACAAGTTGTAAACAAAAATACCAAAGAAACTAGATCAAAAGACATAAACTAGACAAGAACAGTGCCATGATATGAGTAACTAGTTTTTATTGTTTGAGATAGTTTGTTCATAGCCACACCTAGAAGGGCAAAGCTCACAAAAGAGCAGAATACAAGTCACAAAACTTCAGTCCAAAACTTAGTGCCTCCACCCTCCTTATATAGGACAACCGTGTGAACCTTTACCCTTGATAGCTTTCTTGGTTTCCAAGTAGCCTCATTAAGAGTTAGAATTTACTTACTCAACCAGCCACTTATATGGGTTTAAACCACTCACACACAGTCCAACATGGGTCAAATATGCCATACATGGGTTTTACGATGCAACGGGCCTTCATCTGCCGGATTTGACCGTTCCGTTCCCATGCCTTCGGGCCTCCAACCCGGACCGGAATCTTTGAGCCACCTCAAATCCATCTCCATGGCGTCCTCATAAGCCCCAAGCTTGAGCCCATCCATCTCGCGACATCATCACCGTTCTGGACCTCAATCCACTCGACCTAGTCCCAGTACCGTTGCCGGCCACGGTTGCCTCCAAACCTATGCCTACAAGGACCAAACCATTTTTCATAAAAAAATATATTTTCTTACCTTTGTTTCCTGTATGTTAGTCTAATTTCATCATGAATTCAAATATATATGACTATATGTCCACGTTCTCACTTGAATCGAAACCGAAACCTTTCAAACCGGTGCTTCCCTCAGCATAACAAAACAAAGATAGAAATTTTAAAAATACTTTCCTTGCTCAAATGAAAAAGTCATAATATGAAAAAGATGCGTCTCGAAAGTCTCTACAAAATTCATATATAACATTTTTCTATCCGAACTCAAGAAAACCCTCAAAAGTGTAAAATACTCTGTCCTAACACAGAGGCCAAATCGGCTCAAATTAATCTTAAAAACAAACTCCACAACCAAATCAATTCAAGTCACATATACTCATCACAACATAAAGACCTCCACATGGTCTCACATAGGGTGCTTCTCCTTCATTATCTTCATGGGAAAGAAGCACCAATGGATAGCATGCGCGCGCACACAAAAGAAATTGAAAAGATATCACAACCTGTGGATTGAAATTATTAGAGTGTTCTTTTCAGCGTTTGCGTTTGCGTTTGTAACTCCTCGATGAGGACATCCGAGGGATCAAAAAATTATAGAAAAAATGGTTTTGAGAGATTTGAGAAGAAATAGTAAGACCTATAAAAATTGGCTACCAAATATCAAAGCGTTTGACTTATACGAAAATAACAAATTTCTAGCTTATAAGCAAACGCAAACGCTGAAAAGAACACAACCTATGCCGAGATACGCACCTTCAGCCGGGAAATCTCGTCTCTCTCCGGTCTTCACGTTCCTGCAGAAGGCATTGTCAACTGAGCTATCTGTACTAATGAACACAACGAAAGAAAATTGCATGTTTTCATTGGTCGCTTCCAGTGTAATCTTACCGATTAAATCGATCGGGATACGTACCCAGACAACGCAAGCACCTACCAACTTTCTGAAGGTGCTTATTGCATTATTGTGATGTTACTGAATTAAATCCATTATTGTGATGTTACTGAAGAGTAGACGTGCATTGCGTCCAGTTCCACTTCTCTATGGATGTCGCTGTCAGTTCAGTTGATAGCATCGTGGTTGACCTGCTGACCCCAATCCGAGCAGCCTGATGAACAATGGTGACTTTTAATTCTCCAATAATCCACATTTTGTTGCCTCTATTGGCAAATCATCTTGCTAAAGCTTCTAGCATCATTACAGGACCGATTTGATTTGTCGGTGCTGGTTTGTTTGGCCGATTTTTTTAGCACTGAGAGAAAATATCTACATAATAGATAAATTGCAATTTGTCACAAAATTTGGATCAAATTTCATTATTCTCGTTGAAATAGGTTCTAGATAGTTCAAGAAAGGTATCTGCAAAATTTTGGGTCGATAGGATTTGGACTTACCATATCTAAATCTTCTGATGACTGATCATGACTAGGCTTGGACTGTAATAGCCTAGATCATCCACCGATGTGGATTATCCGAATGCAGAAGAATCATCCGACCTATACAAGGTTCGGCTGTGTTTTGGGTTTTTTGGTTGGTTTGCGCCAGTTTGGTTTCATGCTTTGTCTAATTACTGTTTATTGTAATAGTGTCTAGTATCTATTCCGCTGCACAGAGAATTTAATTTTAAAAACAAACCGAGTTTTTAGTTCAGCATATATTCGTCCCTTCTAGTCGACTGATTCAATCCTATTGAGTGCATAAAGAGGATTGCTGCTGCGAATGTGAGAGAGGTAGGATGCTTGTCCTTCATTATCTTCATGGGAAAAAAGCACCAATGGATAGCATGCGCACACACACAAAAGGAATTGAAAAGATATGACAACCTGTGGATTGAAATTATGCCGAGATACGCACCTTCAGCCGGGAAATCTCGCCTTTCTCCAGTCTTTGGTTCCTGCAGAAGGCATTGTCAACTGAGCTATCTGTTCTAATGAACACAACGAAAGAAAATTGCATGTTTTCATTGGTCGCTTCCAGTGTAATCTTACCGATTAAATCGATCGGGATACGTACCCAAACAACGAGAGCACATACCAACTTTCTGAAGGTGCTTATTGCATTATTGTGATGTTACTGAATAAATCCATTATTGTGATGTTACTGAAGAGTAGACGTGCATTGCGTCCAGTTCCACTTCTCTAGGGATGCCGCTGTCAATTCAGTTGATAGCATGGCGGTTGACCTGCTGACCCCAATCCGAGTAGCCTGATGAACAATGGTGACTTTTAATTCTCCAATAATCTACATTTCGTTGCCTCTATTGGCAAAAAGGAATCAGTCTTATAACCCACGTGGTAGGTGCTATTGATCTTCATATTTGACCAAGAATTGATTCATAATTCCTTCAAAGAACTGATACTCTTTATGGACCCTTTTTTTAACCTTTTGACAATAACTTCTGATAATTTCTGCATAATCTTTTTAATGACCAACGCAGTAGGAATTGTTGATCTTCATATCTAGCAAAGAATACAGAAATTTACTCTATTGATGAAAACTTTTGAAGTAATGGTTGCTCTGATAAGAGCGCGAGTGTTGAATACTGAGAAATAACGGAAGAGGAACGGTAGATCTGTAAAAACATCTTTTTTTACAGTGCATAATTTATTATAGGGCTTTAGAACCTGATTGATCCTAATGTCATATGACAGCAATGGAGCTGCAATATATCGTATATGTTACTTCTGACGGGTGGAATATCTTGCATATAGTGCTTCGATTCCCCTGAAACAGACAGCAATGTAATCCTGCAATAGAAGCTCAAACTGTCCCTCCAACCAAAAAAAAAAAAATTGAAGGATGCTTATTATATAACACACTGAGGTTTTCATGATGTTGAACGAACTGCATGTCTGCATGGTATAGCTCTATGATTACTATTTCTTACAAGCCACATTTACATTTGATGGTTTTATGCCACGTACATCTGCCTGCTGCATAATGTGTTAGAACAAAGCCCTACATACAGATCCATAACGATCTAATTTTAAACAGATTAAGCTACAAAAATATAGTAGGTATAAAAATAAGTTTCCTAGCAACTGAAGGGACAATTAGAACTAATCTTGGGTCCTCAAATGTCAGTTTTCTTCATAGTAAATAACACTGATGTCACCATCCATAAGGTTCTGAAAGGATTGTGGAATTGGGGGCATTTCGGTGTTGACAACACCTTCCAACATGTGGACAACTTGCCCCATGGATGGCCTGTGGTTCTCGTCGTCTTGGATGCACCAACAGGCAACCCTAGAGGCGACATCGAGCTCCTTCACATTAGCATTGCCTTTCAGCCTGACATCCAGTAAGCACAAAACCTCTCCTTCGTTCACTTGAGCAGCTGCGTAAAGAGGAAAATATCGATGACTCCCAAAGTTCATTCTCTCGGTAGTCCTTCTCCCCCATATTATTTCAAAGAGCACAATGCCAAAGCTATAAACATCTGCCTTTTTAGTAATAGGCTGCCCAGATATCCACTCTGGCGCAAGATAGCCCATGGTTCCTCGGATGGTGGTCAGCGCGGCGTTAAATTCTCGTCCAAGAAGCTTCGCCATGCCAAAATCTGCTATTTTGGGGCAGAATTCTGAATCTAGCAGTATGTTTTCTGGTTTAATGTCACAGTGTATGATGCAGTCCTCACATTCTTCATGTAGATAAGCTAGACCCTTAGCAATACCAACCGCAATTTGATACCGAAGATTCCAACTCAAAGGACTAGATTTTTCGGAGAACAGATGAGCATTTAGCGAACCATTTGACATATACTCATAGACCAGCAACCTCCTATCCCCTTTAACACAAAATCCCAAAAGACGGACAAGATTAGTGTGCTGGATCATTCCAACCGTCTGCACTTCTGTTCTGAATTGCTTATCTGCCTCCCCAACTCCTTTGAGATTCTTCACAGCAACCACGACTGATCCTGGCAAGGTTCCCCTGAAAACACTCCCGAAACCTCCCTCGCCGAGTTTATCGCAGAAATTCCCCGTAGCTTTCTTGATCTGTGCATAAGAGTACACAACAAGACAGCCTTCAACGTCAAACTTTCTGTCAGTACACAAATTCCTCCTGAATCTCCATAGAAGCACCAGCATCAGTATCACACAAGCTGTTGCAACCAACCCAGCCACCAAGACTGCAACTCTTGTGTGCAAGCCTCTTCTGCTCCTGAGCTTGGAACCCTGACGGACAAAGATCTTGCTGTATGGAGGCCTTGCGGCATAGCTCAGATTGTACAGGTCATGGTACCACAGCTTGCATCCGGATTCGGTCGAGTACGCGACGCAGTAGCATTTGCTCTGGCAAGCCACTCTGCAATCTTCATCAGCTGCTGTCACCAGCTCGTCCTGAGCATTGTAAGGAAGCCCCTGAAGCTTGTCCAAGATAACAAAGGAGTCATCTTGCTCGGTCTGGCCGTTCGTCTCACAGCTCAGTGGGAGAGACGAAGATCTCGAGCAGCCAGTGACGAAGTACCCAAGCCCCCATTCGATCGGGTATGCCGGCGTGAACCCGTCGATACAGTCACATTTGCCGTTGCTCGTGCAGGCGCCGAAATCGCCGCAGAAGAATCCGCCGGATTTGCAGTCGGAAGGGAAGGTCCAGCGAGCCACCCAGCCACTGCTGTTTCCTGCCGAATCCGAATCCAACCACCTCATCAGGCTGACCTGCCCAAGATGGAACTGCAAGAACTCGGTACTGTTCAGGCTCTTGGGGTAATTTAGCACCAGCGAGCTGCCATTGTCCTGGGAGGACACCATCCAGTCCGGGAAGGCGCCGAGATGGCCGCGCCCGTCGGTGGTGAGCACGAACCCATTCCTCCGGCTCCCGTCGACGCTGAGGCTGCCGTTGTGGGAGAAGCTTTGGAACGTCAGCGAGATGTTCTTGCCGGTGTCCCTGTCGAGCCCGAGCCTCGCGCCGGGCAGCAGCGCGTCGCCGGGGTAGTCGAAGCTCTGCCACATGACCAGGGAGGAGTTCGCCTGGTCCCTCACCACCAGGTTGCCGTTGTCGAGAAGAACGGCGACGGCGGAGGACGATCCGTCGCCGCCGCCCGCGACGCTGGACCACCACAGGCTGGCCCCGTTCTCCTTGATGTACAGGCTGTCGCCAAAGAGCTCCAGCGCGGCGCTGGGCAGGTCGGTGACGTAGATCCTGTCCCCGAGCCAGAACGTAGGGCTGATGTCCGGCATGTTCCTGAACCGGACGCCGAGGAAGTAGTGGATGCCCGCGCCGGGGGAGAAGAACCCCAGCTCGAACACGCCGTTCTTGGAGACGAGGGTCTTGTTCCCCGAGATGCCCTCGCCGGGAAGGATGGTGTCCGTGGCAGACGCGGCCAAGAACGCACCGCCAGCGAGTAGGAGGAGGAGGAAGGCGAGCGGCGCTGGCTTGGGAGAGGGAGAAACCGATCGAACGCGCTTCTCCACCGCCATTGGCGCGCATAGCTTGCAGAGGAACGAGCACGGCATGGAAGAAATCAATCAAAGCGCATATACCCGATAGCCACCGGCAAGAAGCGCCGGCGGCTGTACTTCAGTGTGACTTCAGATTCAGGCTAGCTCACGTCTCCCTGTGTCAAATGAAGATCGGAGAAGATGGTACAGTGCACATTGGCACCTTGTCTCGTGAGCGATGAGCTCTGAACCAGATCCATGGCTCAGGCTGTGCTCGTGAAAGATGACCATGTTTCCATTGTCTTTACGGAAACTAGCCAGCGTTTTGGCATCGGCGTGTAAACATAGCTGGTTTGTTTAGGTGGCTATCAGCGTGCGTAGTTTGGTGAAATACATTCATCAGCGCCGCCTTCCCGACCAGAGAGCGGGGCAAGTGGATCGGTGGATAAAATATTAAGGGGATTTTATCTTATACCCCAATTAATCGTCTTAGAGCATCTCCAGCAGAGCCCCTAAACCAAAAATAAGGGTTATGGTCAAAAAAATGACTCAAAGAGGCCCTACTCAAGCCCTAAAATAAGGAGGCCTTAAATCTCCCTCCGGCCCCAATTTCAGAGATATTTAGGGGCCCCTACTTTTCGGTTGGGGTGTTTTCCTCCCACAACTCTGCCTCTCCGTCATGGCCAAGACCCGCCTCGCCTGCCGCCTCCATGGCGCCCGCCTCCTCCTCTTCCCAGCTGTTGCCCGAGGCGCGCTCGTCACCTCGCCTCGCCTCGCCTAGATCCGACGTCGCGCGTCGCCCATGCCGTCGCCGCTTCCCCTTTGTCTCGCTTGTGAAGATATGAGGGAGGAGAAAAGGGGAAAAGAAGAAAGAAAATAAAAGGATATTAAAAAGAAAAACAAAGAGTCATTGACGAGCCGGTCCCACATATCATAAGCAAATAGGGGTTGAGATTTAGGGGCTAACTGCTGGAGTTGAAGACAAAATCAGAGGCCCCAAAAAATGGAAAAAAATCTCATGGACCCGGGGTCCTTTCTACCGGCGATGCACCCTCGCGCCCAACAGACGACGCCAGGCTCAGCACCGAATGAAGCAAACTCGGCGCAAAATCAAAGTCGGCCGAGGCGATCGACTGTTAGCTTGGCGCCGTCTGAGTGTGAAGCCGTGCCATGTGAAGTGTGTCCCCGACGCCTTCCGCCGCCGCCGCCGATCCGATCCCCAGCTACAATTTCTTTCGATGAGCGACGAGTCCGGCATGGGAGGAGGAGGCGAAGATGATGAAGCTGCTCATGCCATGGCAGCATCTGTTATGGTGCCCATCTTGTTTTGCCGTAGTTCTTTGATCATCTTCTTTTTATCTACTTCCTCTGTTTCACAATGGTTGTAGTTCTAGCATTCAAAATTTTTATGAAAATGGTTGTTCAACCACCCTTCATTAAATGAGGGTAGACAAGTCATTTTTCACGTCTCCTTATTTTGTGTGCATTTAGCTAGAACTGCAACCATTGTGAAACGGAAGGAGTATCTTGTTAGCTTAAGTACTATTCATCCTATTGGTTGATTTGCGAAAAAATAAATCAGCACTTTGTTTTTTGAGTTTGTCTTTTTATGGTCTTGATTTCTATTGATTAACTAAAAGATCTTGTAAAAATGGATCCAAAAAACAAAACCCCCATTTATATTCTAATAGTAAGATTAACAGTAAAAGAACGAGCATATTGTTCATGCACATTGTTTGCAGATTTTTCAAAGATATCTGAGTAGATGTTGTTGGCACTAGCGATGCCAACATGGATGCCGTTGACAAGACAGCAAAATCAATTGTGGATGAAGGTCCAGATAAGGTGACAATTAGAATTACAACTTGTCTTAATGTTTTTCTTTTGAGATTATATAATTTTAGTTGTCATCCCATTGTATCAGTAGGTGGATGGTAAAGTTCTTAAGCACTTTGATGGTTCTGAAGTTGGAATGGTTTTTGAATCGAGAGGAAAAGGCTTATGAGATGTATAACACCTATCTTGGTAAGGTTGGGTTTAGTATTAGGAAGAGCAAGGCGGCTGATTAGATAATACTATATATCGAAATATATAGTTTGCGATAACCAAGGATTCGAGCAAATGAGTCATCACAAGACACTACAAGGACTGGTTGTGATGCTCGTGTTCGATTTAGTGTTAGCAGAGAGGGGTTTGGACGGTCGCGAAGGTTGTAATTGATCACAATCATTATCTTGCCGGTCCAAATAAAGCACACAAGTGAGATCCCAACGACGTGTTATAAAGCGGACGGGAAGTTAATTGGGCAGATACGGAAGCGGGATGAAGCCGCACAGTGTATGAGTTCATGAAGGAGTTTTATGGAGGAGCCGACAAAGTGCCAATGTCAAGGGTAGATTGCAATAATGTGATTGGTCGTGGCGCAAGAAGTACTTAGAATCTAATGATGCTAAACATTGTTGGATTACTTGAAAAATAAGCGAGATAGAGGATCCAACATTCTTTTATGCCATAGAAATAGATGAGGAAGATGGAAGGATAGCTAATTTCTTTTGGGCAGATGGTCAGTCTATCATGGATTATGCATGCTTTGGTGATGCCGTGTCATTTGACACCACGTTTCAGACTAATAAGTTTGAGATGCCTTTTGCTCCTCTTCTTGGAACTAACCATTATAAGCAAACAATAATTTTTGGGGCTGCATTATTATTTAATGAAACTATTGAATCATTTGTTTGGCTCTTCCAAACCTTTCTGAAAGCAATGTCAGGCAAGCATCCAAGCACAATTTTCATTGATCAAGATGCTGCCATGGCAGGAGCAATAGCATATGTATTTCCAAATACAAGCCATCGTCTTTGTTTGTTTCACATTTATGTTAATGCCGCTAAACATCTTAGTCATGTAATTCATAAGCACCCTGAGAAGTTTCTAGCTGATTTTAGGAGATGTGTGTATGAAGACAGATCGAGGAAATCTTCAACCGAAGTGGCATGAAATGTTGGTGAATCTGACCTTGAGGACAACCCATGGATGTTAAACCTATATGAGTTGAGGAGAGGTGGGCGCTATCTACCGCGACTCTTTCACGGTGATATGAACTCGACTCAGAGGAGCGAAGGTATGAATAATGTCTTCAAGAAGAGATTTCGTAGGAAACTTGGTCTTCCGAACTCTGGTGGAATGTGAGAAGGTTTTCTGCGCTCTACGTGAAAATGAGGTGGATGCTGATTTTCGATCACGTCGAAAGGACCCGATTACTTACATCTCAAATTTACCTTTCTTGAAGAATCTTTCTGAATCATATACAAGAAGGATGTATTTTGAGTTCAAGGAAGAATTTAAAAGACAGTTTCAAATGTCTTGTAAACTGTTACATACTGAGGGGTCAGTCTCTACATTCATGGTTACACATATGTATTCAAACCATGGAACAATAGTTGCATTCAACTCTTCAGATATGACCATTACATGTGCTTGCAGAAAGTACGAATCCATAGGTATGTATATACATTTCAATTTGCAATATAGGTTCTAATACAAATTGTTGACAAATGGCTTCCACATATTGTAGGTATCTTGTGCAGGCATGCCCTCAAAGTCTTCAATATGAAAGATGTTTTCTATTTGCCATCTCAATATATACTTAACAGATGGACAAAATATGCAAAAAGAGGATTTTATATTGAGAAAAAAGGAAGGGAGAATGAAAATTTGAAAACACATGTTGCACGTATCTCTCGAAAGGCGACATCCCTTGCATTGAAGTGTTCAGTGTCAAAAGAACTTCTTGATGATTTGGAGAAAGCCATAGATAAGCTGGACTTGCAAACAGATGATTCTCTAAGCAAAATCCAAGAAAAATCCAATGAGGTTTCTATTGTTCCAACTGACTGTGCAACGGATACATTAAAAGGTACAATATCATTTAGAATTCCTTGGGTGGTAAAAGGTGCAAAGAGTAAAAGAGCCAAGAGTGTACTTGATAAGAAGACAGGGAAGAAAAAGAAAGGTTCTAAAAACAAAGGTATTGATCCTACCATTGCAGAAGAAGATATAAATGAAGGTGTTGATCCAAATCAGTCAATAGTAAGTTATCACTTAGACACTTTAATTCCCTTTAGTTAATTCATTTACTAACTTGCAATTTAATTCCATTACGAGGGACTTGATCTTCGCTATACTTGCAAATGATGAGTTTGGGCAAACCGCTCCTTTTATCCATGGCGGATATACAAGTCTCCTACTTGGACTTCAGGACGATGACACAATGTCATCTTCTGCTAGACAGCTACATTTTGATTGATAGTAGTGTTATTATCCGTTGCTGCTTTTGTGCCCAAACTGTCATCTTTTGCCATGATGTATCTGAAAAATAGAATTGGTGGTTTTGGTGTATCAAGTCTCTTATCTGTCAATTATATGCAAACAGCTAGTATTTCATATAAACAACTCATCCAGCTATGAGCTCCTGAGATCTTGAATGATATAAATCTGAAAACAATATGAAAACAAAAACAATCTGGTATTCAAAACATAAACAATCTGAAAACTACACCTTTATCTGGTATTTCACAGAAACAATTAGAAAACAAAGAGCATGCACCTCTTATATATCTTTTATTCAATAGAACATTTGAATTACAACATTACAGCAAACTGTAGTATTTCAACAGAACATTACAGCATCTGAATTTTTTTTCCTCGGTGACACGTACAATGTAGGAACGTGACCGAACTCTCACAGGGAATGAGCCTACTGGCAGTTCAGCAAAAGTGAATAGGTTTCTCTTGCCATCATAACCAACAGCGGATGAAAGTTGCGAAAATCATCATGCTTGAAAAGTTCGGTCTTGACAAAGAAGAAAATCTGCCTTGGAGAGCCCTTGCGAAGCCTTGGGAGATGCTTGATCATCAAGCTTGATGTCCATGTCGTAACGAAAAATGGCTGATGCCTTTCCATATTCGACTTTAAAGTGGTTCACCAAAAGTTTGATGTTGGCCTCAACTCTTTGCGTTGGCACCCGTGGGCCTTTCTTTGGGACTTTATCGGAGAAAATGCGTTCTGGAGGAAAAAGAAGCGCGGTAAGGAACAGAAAAGGTAAGTTAATATGAGTAAGACAGTAATGATTCATGCAGATAGAGAGAAAAGGATCAATCAAGCCATACTCCCTTACAATTTATGTTTCAGCAAAACGTTTCCCCAAGTTACAATGTTGTCGAGTAAAATATAGCATGTGATTCAACCGTATATAGGATAATTTGCGTGCCCTTCAGAATTTAACTTTGGACAGTAAATATTTCCCTGCACTACAATTCATTTCCTCCCGTTCCAATACTGCATAATGCCCCTCCTGCAACGACCTTTCTGCTTCCATTATCTGACGCTGGACCAAGCATTTTCAGTGACAACAAATCTTGAAGTTTTCTCAATGCATTTCATGTCTAAGGATAAAAAGAATCAAATGATGTCCTGAATACTCTGAAACTAGTAGCATGCAAACCAAATAACTGTCTTTGTCTACAATGATTAAATCTGTTATGCGAAACAATCAACTCTGTCTCAAAATGGTGAAGTTTGCAAATGGGCATTAGAGAGTACATCGCCAAATCCTTCTTGCTATTTCCATAACGATATTGTAATGAACTTCTCAAGCTAATGTGAGTCTCGATCGATCGCATATGTATAAGCAAAATCAAAGCTGCGCCAAGTGCGACAAAACAATCTCACGATCACGAAACCACGCAAACCATTCTAGTATAACCAAACCCCGAATCCCGGATCATTCGATCAACCGCATGCGATTCGAAATTACGAAGTAGCAGACAAAGCGCACACGCACGATGCTTAGTGCTTACCATTGGATCTAGATGAGCTCTTCGCCTCGTCGGCCTCCATCCTCGTCGTATTTGGCGCCGCCGCCGTTGGCGGACAGGTCGGACTTCTGCGGCCGTCGCGAGCTCTCCATGGCCGCGGACATCTCCGCTCGAGGCCCGTTGTCCCCATCTCTCTCCGTATCCTCCGCCACCTCCGTTAGGCTCGTTGCCGCCACGCGCCGCCATGAGCTCTTCCATGGCGGAAGGCGTCGAGACGAGCACGGCTTGAGGAGGCGGCAGTGTCGTGGAGCTCTTGAACAAGCCGAGTGGACCGGCTCGGCTCTCGTCCCCTTTGTCCGGGGAAATTGGCGGAATGCCACTCCCAAAAGATGGCTTCGTTAAAATACCACTCTCAAGATGACGCTCTATAAAATGCCACTATTAAGATAACCTGTTCACCAAAATGCCATTTTTGGCCATTTAAATTGGTTTTTAACCCTCTTCACTAATATTGGTACAGAAAATGACACTTTTGCCCCTCTCAAGTTGAGCTTATATTGGTATGATGTTGATGATATAGAAACTTCAGGGGCAGCTTGTTAAGAACTTTTATAATGAGATCTCTTTTACCTCATTTTTTGGGAAAAATTTGCCGTGCCAGTATTAGTGAGAGGGGCAAAAGTGTCATTTCTTGTGCCAATATTAGTGAAAAGGGTTAAAAACCAGTTTAAATGGCCAAAAATGGCATTTTGGTGAACAGGTTACCTTAATAGTGGCATTTTATAGAGCGTCATCTTGAGAGTGACATTTTAACAAAGCCATCTCTTGGGAGTGGCATTCCGCCAATTCCCCCCTGTTGTCCACGCGTGGGTTTTTCTGGTCGGCGTCCGATGCGTGCCCCGTCCACGTGTCGTCTGTTGGGCGCGAGGGTGCATCGCTGGTGGAAAGGACCCCAGGTCCATGGAATTTTTTTCCCAAAAAATAGGGGCAGCCCCCAAATCAAAAGTAGGGACCCTGTTTTAGGGGCTATTGCTGGAGATGCTCTTATAACTAGTAACCCCTGTAAGTCGTTGTTTAATCTATAAGCCCCAAAAGTGGCGACTAAAATAACTGGGCATGAATAGCCCGTGAAACCATTAAACTTAGCCCGCTAATTTTGCTGCATGGGCTCCCGCATTTGAGGCCAATACCTTGGCCCACGAACGTCATTTAGCCTAGAATATTATAACTTGTTGGGCGTTGGTTGCTAGGGCTCATGAGACATAACTCTTAGGGGGTGTTCTATTGGGCTCATGAGCTGTGACTTATCTGTCTTATCTCCAACTTCGAGAATTTCCCGAGATGGCCTCGAGAGTCGGATGGCCTTGAAATTTAGGATTTAGAGAGCTTTTAGACTATCTCTGAGATAAAAATAAAAGCAGTTCTAAAAAGTAATAAAAAAGTCGGATGAGTCAATATTAGCCGGATAAGTCACGAAAATTCTGGTTCGAGATAAGTCAGATAAGTCACAGCTCATGAGCCCAATAGTCTTGGCACAAGTAACATCCCAAATTTTTAAATAATTAAAAACTTAGAATGTTCGAGAAATTTCTGAAATTAAAAACAAAATGTTGTTATGACGTAAAACCCAAAGGGTGTTTCAAATTCTATTTTCAAAATTTAAGTAAATCCCATCTAACTTAATTCCTAATTGATTTTAACCTCTAGTGGACTTAGCCCTTTTTTTCTCTGGCCCATGGCCAGCCCACTTTGGCCTCTCTCTCTCCATCTTCTCTCCCGACCCATCTCTCCTTCCCAGCCCACCTTGGCCCACTAGCCCAGTCGGCCTGCTCCCTGCTCCTTCCCCTTTCTCTCAACTCACTCTCTCTGTTCTCTCTCGTTCTCTCTCCTCTTCCTCTCTCTATCTCTCTCTGCTCTCTCTATCTCCCTTCTCGGTTTCTCTTCCTCTCTCCCCTAGCTTGCTTACCCTCTCTCGGCTCGTCGTCGCTCTGATTGGACAAGTCATGGCGCCACGCCGCCCTAGCTCAACACTCGCGTGCGTGCGACGTCGAGGCAGAGCCATTCATCGTTGCCTTACCTTGACGTGTTGCCCACGTCGTTACCCCCTAAGCCACTCCTCCCCTCTCGGCTCACCTCCCCGAGGCGATGCAACGCCGCGCAACAAATGCGCACTAGTCGCGCACAACACGAGACCGCCGCGCCCGGACAAACGCGACGCGATGAAACGCCTCGCCATACTGGAGCCACGTCGCCATTACTCCTCTCTCTTCTCACCATCGCTTGTGTTGCCGCTCACCCACCAGGCGATAAGGTATCAATGCCCCGTGGCCTCGCTCACCGCCATAGCCACCAACGACCGCCCTTGACCACCCGACCCAGCTAGCAGCGTCCTCGCACCATCGCTCGTGCTCTCGACCCGCCTACGGGCTCTATAAAATCCGGGTGACTCCTTTATTTTCCCTCTCCTAACTCGTTCCGCCGCTGCGCTCCAGCATCGTCTCCTACCTCCACCAGTGAGCCATCTCGCCCAAACTTGAGCCTAACCCGAAGATCTCCCTTTCCTCTCCAAAGCCAATCTCTCTAATCTGGTCCTCTTGCCCTGCAGTGCGCCGGAACATCCGTAGAGCAGCGCCAGCTGGGAATCGCCTCCTTTCGGATTTCTTCGCCATCGATGAGTCCCATCCGAATTTCTTGCTTTGGTAGCATCCGTGGGACCTCCCTCTCACCCTATCTCCTCGCTCTTGACGTAGGACCCTGTTTCGGACGCCGCAGACCTCCACGATACCGGACATAACTAGTCATCCTCCGTCCTCGCTCTCACTACAGGTAGCACCCACCCCATCTCTAGTAGTTTTCGCGTCGCTCGTGCGTGCCTTAGAATCCCTAGGTCGCCAATGCCACGGTTAGCCATGACCGCCGCTAGCTCTCCTCATCGTGCCGCCGCTACAGGCCACCGTCGGCAACACCACCACCACCTATAGGTCTGTCATAGAACCTAGGACCTTAGTTTAGATGCTCGCGGGCCGTCATGGCCTGAACCACCGACACGCCGTCATTTTCCTCTGCGCCGTTGCGTCCAACCTGAGGAGCAAGATGACGACGCCAGCATGGCGTCATGGATCCATCTCACTGTGTAGCTGAGTCGCTGACCGGTTGGCATGGTAAGATTTATAAAAACCTAATTAAAATTAACTATTAGTTCTGAGTCACTGATGAGCGAGACCTACCGTAGTTTAACCCGGTTTTTATCCCGCCATCCCTAACTCTGTCGTTGACACGTGGGACCTTCGAACCCACACGTCAGGTTTAGTGGAGGCACATTCCAGAGACTATGCCTTGTGTTAGCATTGGCACACCTCACCTCCGCACCTTTGCTCGGGCCACGCAGCGCTAGGCCGCTTTGCCTGGTAATGGGCCAGGCCCAATACTGTGCTACCCGATTTTCAGCCTTCCTCTATTTTATAAATCTAGTTAATACAAAACAATTTATTAAAAATAGCAAATGACTTTTAAAAATTCTAGAAAAATTATGTAAAATGCTAGTCATCTTTTTGAACCTATGAAAAATGAGGGATTTGCTCTCGCGCCATCTTCAAGAAGCGGCTTCACAAAAATGCCATTATGAAGATGGGCTTCACGGAAAAACCACTCTCAACGTGTGCACCTCGCGGGGATGCCATCTTCTCCATTTTTTCGCGGCAAGGCCGGGGCCACGAAGACATTCCGTCCATCATCTACCCTCGGTGGACACCGGAGTTCGCTCGCCATCGCTACCTATCCACGCCGCCGCCCCGACCTCGCGCTCCGCCGACTTCGGCCATCCCGAGCCCCTCCGTGACCACCTAAAGAACACCCATACCCCTAATTTTATAATTTCCTACCCAATTCCTCGCAGTCGGTTTCCCTCGCCATTGCCGGTGACCTCCGCCGCCGCTCCCCTCTTTTTCCCCTTTCTTCTCCCACTGCCACTTGCCCCTTTGCGTCGGTAGCTTGTGCCCGGCCAGCGCCTTATCTCCTCTCTCTTCTTTGGACCCTAGCTGTCACCGCCACAAGACCAATTGGGCCGAGCCCAGCATCATTGGCCCAGTAAGGATTTAAAACTCTTTTTAATTTCTAATTTCACCTGAGTTATTTAATTTTATTAAAAATACCAAACTACTTTTATAAATTCTGTAAATATTCTTAAAAACTAAAATAAGATAAAGAATTTTATAAAAATATAAAATACCAAATTTTCTAATAAAATAACCCTAATAAATCATTTTTTCTCTTGGTTATATACAAAAGTATCTTAAATATTTTAGAATTAATTTCTAAAATACTAAAAAGTATTATAAAACCCATTTAAACATATTATCACCCAATAATTCTTAAAATACTAAAAAAGTACTTTAAAAGTTATTTAAACATATTGTTTTCCTCAATAATTCAAAAAAACCTATTTTAAATTTCTACCCCTATATTTTTAATAATTTCGATCTAGGAACTCCGACAAATAAACACCAATATTTGTCGTCCACCCCGATCTCTGAAAAATTATTAATCCACACAAAAATCTCACATACACTAACCTTAGCTTCATGCTGCCCAAAGAAAATGCCTATTTTTACATCAACACCCCTACCCTTTTTCTTTTAGAAAATATTCTTAAATTTTTAGAAAATCATACAACCCATCACCCTTTTTACCCTAGACCTTTTTATATATTTCATCGTTTATTTAAAACTTTTCTTATTTGGATATTTATTGGAATTTCTCTCTTTACAACGTATAGACGACGAGCTTCACGCCTCTGGAAATTTTAGTCAAGAGTGTCCAAAAAGATATAATTAAGTGTGATCCGATCTCCAAATAAGACAGGTTTTCTACCCTTGAAGTATATTGAATTCCCAATTTAATTTATTATCTATTTATTGCATTTACTTTCTAGTTATTTATTTGAGAATCATCTTTTATTTAAATTATGATATTTAACATTTTATGTGGAATAGATATTCCAAACTCCACAACCAGCAGCCCATCTAAAAGTGAATAAACTTGACTATACCCTAGTATAGAAAAATCTAGATATATAATTATTTCAATAGGTAGAATAATATTTATTTGTCTTTTGGATAGACAATGAACAGAAGATGGAAAAACTGAAAAGTATAGGCATAAATTACCAAATGGGTAATTGCATGGGGAAGGTATTACCTTAGTATTTTCGCAATACCAATTGGAATGTTGGCCGAGTAGTTACCGGTAATGATCGTGCGGAGGCCGGGCATTGCCAGGTATCTGGGATATTGGGCCAAGTGATTCACATATTACCGGCTGTGTCTGTGCGGAGGCCAATGTCGCCAGGGTTTTCTCCAATATTTGCGCTTGTGCGGAACATTACAAAACTTGGACTAATAAGAATAGAAATGACACATCATTCTTCCATCCATATAAGGAGCTGTTATATAGGTAAAGCTGGATAGGTTCTGCAGAGCTGATAACAAAAATATTAATAGACCTTACTTTAGGTATATAAAGTTGTGTCAACTGGGTGATACCCATCTCTATTCAAATAAATCCATGAATTTTAAGAAAAGATAATGGTTGTCAGATGAGTTAAGGATGGAGAAAGGAGATAATCATTTACAAACTCATTTAAATGTTTTAGAAAACAATTTTAAATGTTCATGATAAGTTTTAAAATATTGCATTATATACTCGAGATAAATATAGCCTTTACCTTTCTTTGATTCCATTTGCATATAGTTAATATTTCATTTTTGTGGAAACCTGCAAGTACGATTAGTACTTACCCACATTATGTGGGCAAATTATTTATTTCTTTGAACATGATCCACTTTATAATCAGAAATGGACATATATGAAGAAGACATGAATTCGTATATGATCGATTTCTAAGACTTACCTTATGCTCAGGCTTTACCAATGGTATATGGGTATGTATTTTCTTTTTATTACCAAGTTATAACTCCACTTCCACCGTAAAATATTTTGTATCATGTAATAAAAATAAGCATGTTATACTATTTCTGAATACAACTGAAATCCTGGACAGTTGGCATTCGGGACATTTTCTGGTAAATTTTTACCGGGATTTGGCCCTGACAAAAACTAGTACAATTACACGGAGGTGTTCGGTGCCGACAGCACGCTGCAGCGCCGCACATCCTACCGCAATCGGCGAGTCGATGCTCCTCCCTACCACTAAATGACACTTAATTCGCATGCCCAAGAAATGTGTCTATGATATGTGGGACCATCTGAGTCTATAACAGTGGGCTAGGATGTCATATGATGAAATGAGAATTTTAAAGAATGTCATAGGATGAAATGCCCCACCTACCACCGAATGCACATTCACAAAAGAACATAGGAGGAAGAAGCCGGAGAAGAGAAAGAACTGTGACAGAACCAAGAGGTTGGAACAGGATATCCAACCCGTAAATCAATAACTTGGTTTTATATTGTTCTTTAACTTGCTTGATGTTAGTTTTTAACTTGCTTGATATTAGTTTTTATCTTGCTTAGATGTATCTAAATTGAAGATATAAAGATTGTTCAAGGATTTGGAGACAATACAAATTTGTGTCCTAGATGTAGAAAAGGTACGTGTAGCTATGTACGTAGAAAACTTGATGCTCTTTAGTGGTACTAGCTAGTGTGTGTAGCATGTGCAACTATGAATTCCATAGTGGTTTGACACACTGGATTAAGGATTCAAGGACGAGATTTGTTACCTCCACTGTATCTGTAGCGAAATTCCTTGGGTTCGTTAGCTTTGCCTCTTTTTGTCTGCTTTTGCGTGAGCTGCCTTCAAGATTGGCTTAAGGCAGCTAGTAAGTTCTTGTCTTTTAATTGTTGCTATTTGATAATTCATTCATGCTTGTTTTCATATTTATATTTTTAGATTGAGTAAATTGCATCGCAGGTAGGGGTGGGCAAAAAATATCGATACCAAAATACCATATCGAACCGAAACCGAAATACCGAAATTTTTGGTATTTTGGTTTGATGTCGGTAGCAGATTAAAAATGTTCGGTATGTCGGTTCGGTTTCGGTATGAACCAATGCAATACCGTACCAATCTACCTTCACATGGCCCATAGCGATAGCCACAGCCCAACTGCCCAACCCAATGACCCATAGCCGGCCGCAGCCTAATATTTCACATAGCGATGCACACCTGCGGCTTCTCAGTTCACTTCTCATAGGCTCATAGCCACGCGCATGCATCCAGCCTCCCAGGCGGCGACGGCGGGTGCTCTTGGGAAACCCTAGTCCCTAACCGCGCAGCCACGCCTGCGCTGCCCTCGCCGGCCGCCGCCTTCCAGCTAGGCCCTGCGGTCCCCTCCGTCCGTTCTTGCCGGCCGCCGTCCTCCCCACCGGTGGCCGTCCTCCTCAGACGCCTGCGTGGGCACGGCACGCCGGCACCTGCCCTCTGCCCCCACCGGCTAGGCCGCCACTATCCGGCGGCGTCTCCTCGACCACCGTCTCCTCGACGCCTGCTCTTCCTCCATCCATCCCCATCGGCTGGCAGCCGCCATCTTTGACACCCCTCTTCTCACCGACACCGTATGTAATTTAGATCTTGTATTTCCTTATTCATTTTTGGTACCGAAACTGGCTTAGTTATGTTCTTGTATGGTGTTTCTTGCTTGATCTACAATGTATAGATGTCTGACGATCTAAGGGATCTGATACTCAAATGTGATTTGATTTTGTGAACTTGTGACTGTATGAAGTATGAACCTAGTGTGATTTGATTTTGTGAACTTGTGTTGTGATTTGTAAATCTATGTTGCTAATTTGGCATGTTGCTGCAGTGGCAGATTTTGTATAGGCCATGCAATTTTGCAAACTTTTCAGTGGCATGTATGCAATTTTTCCTATTATTTATTATTATTATTCTGTTGCTTGTTGAACCTAATTACCTAAATATGTATGAACCTAACTGTTATTATCTTTTATCTATGACTTGTTGGCATGTCTGACGAAAAACCGATACCGAATTAGTTCGGTATTTCGGTTTCGGTAGAAGAATTTTCAATACTAATTTCGGTACCCACTTTTCAAATACCGAAGTTTGTAAATACCGAAAATACCGAACCGATAAAACCGAATGCCCACCCCTAATTGCAGGTATGCAAAGTTGTCTCGAGTTTTTGACTAATCTAAAATTAGGAAAACCGTGCATTTATATACACGAAATTGTATTTTTGTTTCGATTAGATTCAAAGTGATATGCAGAGAACGATTTGGTAACATGGACTGCCATGTCTCCCACACACATGTTTCTCTTTTTACAAAAGCCCCACATGTTCCTCTTTCTTCTCCTAGGTCCTCCTTTTTCTCTCACTCCTGCTCTCCTCTTTCCTGTCGGCGTCAAGCTTCTTTGGTGAGCTCTTGATCTTGATTCGTTGTTAGACCTTCTTCAAGAGCTTCTCCTCCCTTCCCCCGTTCCTACTGCGAAGGGAATCCCGTTCCCTTCGTGGTTTCAAGAGATTCTCTTCACCATTTCTTTTCGAAAGGAATTCTCTTTTTTATTCCCTTTAGAAAGAGATTATCTCTCATTTCTCTATACCATTTCCTTCGAAGGTATACTGTTGGAGATGGTGAAAAATGAAAAGAATGAATATGCGAAAGAATAGAGAGAGAACAAATAAAAGGAAAATAGTTGAGGATGGTCATAGTGCTAGCTGGGCAACAGCTCTATGAAGTCCATATATCGAATCAGCCACAGGAGCTCGTGGACAGTGCCTCTGGAATTCCTCGCGGTCCGCAACGCTGCAACTTCGGTCGCCTTCCTCGATACTCTTCAATTCGTCACCACTGAGGGTAATGGCCACCGTATCTCGTCTCTCTCTCCATATCCATGGTTCTGCGAAGCTCGTACCTCCAATTTCCATCGCTATGGCATTGCTTTTTCGTTCTGAGCTTCAGTTCGATCCCTGCCTCTCGATGTAGCCGTCGCACATCGCCTTTGCTCGCCGAAGTGGTCATCTCCGTCACCCTAGCCTGGCCTCTGATCCTGTCCTCTTCTTCGTGAGAAAATCGACTATTTGCCACTCTCAAGAGTTGACTTCACTCAATTATCACTCTCGAGATGGCAAATTTTAAAATGTCACTTCCAACAATGCCGCCTCGCAACTTTGCCATTCTGCATTTTCTAAATCCCTTTTAATTTCTTTTCCACTTATTCAGCTTAGGAATTGACCCTTTTGCCCTCCTTGCACTAGAGACCTTAACTTAGATTTGAAATTTGAGCTCATATTTTGAACTTCAAAATTTCAACTCAGATTTGGAATTTGAACTCGTATTTTGAATTTCGAAAATTTGAACCCAAATTTTGAATTTCAAATTTTGATTTCATATTTTGAATTTTGAAATCATATTTTAAATTTCAGACATTTCAAGTTTGAAATCAGATTTGAGATTTGAAATTGTATTTTGAATTTCAAAAATTTGAAATCGTATTTTGAATTTCAAAAATTTGAAATCGTATTTTGAATTTAGGAAATTTGAACTTAGATTTTGAATTTTAAAATCTAAACTCGGTTTGAAATTTGAGATCGTAATTTTAATTTCAAAATTTTGAACTTGAAATGGCCTTTAGTGTCATGACCATAGGCAAGTCTGGTGGCTTTGAGGAAGCCCATGGGCAAAATGGACATTTCTAGTGCCGGATAATGGGAATAGTAATTAAAATATTTTTAAATCCCTCGGAATGGCAGAGAATGGGAGAAGCGAGGTGTCCAAGTCAAGAGTGGCATTTTATAGTTTGCCATCTCAAGAATGGCATTTGGGTGAAGCCACATCTCTAGAGTGGCATAATGCCAATTTTCTCAAGCTTGGTACGCCAAAATCTAGGCCGAGCCGGGCAAGTGGCGAAGGCTGAGGAGCCAGCCGGGCATGCTCAGTGGTGGCCCCTGTGGGCTTCGGGCAGCGAAGCAGCTTGGTGTGGCGGCGGTGGATTGAGAGACCGCGTCGTCTTGCTCCGTATGTCCCGCACAGTCCACCGCCGCTCGGGTCTGCCTCACCGTCAGCCGTCACCACCACCACCTTCCTCCGAGCTCATCGTCGTCGCGCCGCCCCGATTCAAGTCAGTCTCTACCTCCACACCACCGGCCTTCCCCTCCCCTCCGGTGGCCTCGCTCTAGGAGCCCACCACCGCCTCTAGATCTGCTCATCCGCACCGCCAAAGGACCTCGTCGGCGCTGTGACAGAGAGAGACACGGGAGGGCGCCACGCCGACATGGACTGGCCTCTTCTCCTTCTGTGCTATTGCGCACTTGCGTGAGGGGGGAAGGCAAATCGATCCGGATGCCACCATCGTCGAGTGCCATGTGGTATCCGATGCCATATAATTTCCGTCGGGGGGAGGGGGCGAGAGGAATAGGGAAGAGAGAGAACAAGAGAGGAATAGGGGGAAGAAGGGAGAGAGATGGCATATGGGCCCACATTAAAAATTAGATAAAAGAAGAAGACCGACAAAAATCATCATTTGAGAACCACATATATGATGTTGCGGTAACCTAGTCATCAAAATCGTTCTTTCCATATATTCTTGGAACAACAGAATAATGACACAACTTTGTTACTGAAAATACTTAGTTTTTCAAATTTTGGATCTAAGTAAAAACTCAAGACAAATTGATAAACCTACGGCGCAATTTACTCTTTTTGTTTTTCTAATGTTTCAGCCTCTTCTCACAAAAAGAACATAACAACGGTGGATACAAATGATGAACAAGAAGTCTATTTGTGATTTGAAGTTTCAGCTTTGACCCACTTGATTTTTTTCCTAGTGTATGGTCAGGAAGCGCATCCTCTGTCTTTGGTACGACAAAGGCAGGGGTGCACAGTGTTTTGTGAGTAGAACGGTATAGTATTGTAACGAAAATATTGTAACATTGGCCAGCAAACAGTACCTTTTTACTACACCAAGTTGATCTGTGAGATGAACTACAGAGACAACGGCAAATGATACAAATCCGTATGGTCATGCTGAACACGACAGCATTTTGTGCTCATATAGTACTATAACTGTTACCTTTTAAAGCCCAAAACTTTTGATGGAAATTGACATATCGAGCAGCAATATCTGCTTATCTTTTGATAGAAATTGACATATCGAGCAACAGTGTAAGCTTATTTTTTGATGGAAATTGACATCACTAGCTTTTGATGGTTAGCACTTGGCAAGTAAAATTAAATTCTTAAGTGGGACGAAGCATTGTGTATTTGAGATGTGGTTTACTAGCTGCCTTTTTTATTAAATCGAAAGAAAGAGTGTTTCTATTGCTTTCATAGCAACTAAGTTAGAAGAATTTCTTTTGTATGGTGACCTTCAGGGACCACAATGCATGCCATTTTATGGCATCCACACCTAGAACTCTATCTCTATTTTCTCTTTCTCTTCTACTCTATTTTCTCTCTCTTTTACACTAAAATTTCTTCACACTTTATACTATACTATAAAAGATTCATTCCCTATACCTAGAACTCTATATCTAAAACTTTATTTCTACAGTACTTTAGAGCATCTGCTACGGATGCTCTTAAAAACTGCATCCTAGAGTCTTTATATGTTACACTGTGGATTTGTTATACATTTAAATTTCAAGAACCTTCCTAGAGTCTTTATATGTTGCTGTTCTTTTGGTCTAGTGCTTGGACAAGAAACCTTCTAAAGTGCTTTGGGATGTTCATAGCGAAAAAGTACTTGCATTGAGCAAAAGTTGGGTATCAGAGGCCTTCACATGTAAAAGCTGGGTATTAGAGGCTTAGACCCTGTTCTTTTAGGCTTATCTAATCTGACTTATCTCAAATTTCGAGAATTTCCCGAGGTGGCCTCGAGAATCGGATGGCCTTGATTTTTAGGATTTAGGGAGCTTTTAGACTCGCCTACGAGATAAAAAAAAAAGGATTCAAAAAGTAATAAAAAAGTCAGATAAGTCAATATTAGTCAGATAAGTCACGAAATAAGTCTGACTTATCTGATTAATATTGATTTATCTGACTTTTTTATTATTTTTTGAATCCGTTTTTTTATCTCGTAGGCAAGTCTAAAAGCTCCCTAAATCCTAAAAATCAAGGCCATCCGACTCTCGAGGTCACCTCGGAAAATTCTCGAAGTTCGAGATAAATCCGATAAGTCAGATTAGATAAGCCCAAATGAACAGGACCTTAATTGTTGGTATTTACTCCAGGACAACCAAGTTAGCAAAACTCCTTTTGGACGGTGAACTTCAGGACCATTGGAATGAACTGCTGAGGAATTGCTACATTGCCAAGCTTCAATTTTCTGTGTAATCAATTTAAGCATTCAATTCAAGACAATTTACTGCATGTTTACTGTTGTCTGGGATCTGGACACAGGAGGTATAGTTGCTATTTACTGCTTGTATGACTAGTAGAGTTGCAACTCTGGAGTTACTGCAGATTAGCTATTGCAAACGTGCATGCATTAGGATGCATGTGCAGTTACACATGCATGTGCAACAGACGTATTATAGATTAGCTATTGCAAATGATGCATTGCACTAGACCTGGGAATTGGGCCGGGCTTCAGTGGGCAGCACGAGCACGGCCCGATTTTAATGGCTCGAAGCATGACCCGGCACGAAAAAAATATGGCGGGCTGGCAAGCCCCGATTGGCGTGCTGGGCCAGGGCTAAAAACCTGGCACGATGGGCCGCCCAGCATGGCCCGACTGTATGGGCCGTGCTCGGGTCGGCACGGCCTGAATTAAAACCCGAACCTATAATTTGTATTTTTCGAGGTTTTTTGCGCTCATATGAATTTATATTCTACATGAAAGTTGTAAAGAATTTTGAGAAGCATTTTTTTCATGTAGACAACTTTTTTATTTGAGCAACGTATAAATTTATTAAAAAAATATTTAATGCGCTGTGTAGTTTCGGACCGACGCCACCTCTCTCTGTAATCTGCATTCTTCGGAGTCTTCCTGCGCTCGTATGAATTTATATTCTACATGAAAGTTGTAGACAATTTCGAGATGCATCCTTTTCATGCAGACAACTTTTCTATTTGAGCAACATATGAATTTATAAAAAATATTTAGTGCGCTGTATAGTTTCGGACCGACGCCACCTCTCTCGGTAATCTGCATTTTTCGGGTTCTTCCTTTGCTCATATGAATTTATATTCTATATGAAAGTTGTATAGAATTACGAGACGCATCTTTTTATGTAGACAACTTTTCCATTCGAGCAACGTATGAATTTATAAAAAAATATTTAGTGTTGTGTTCTCTCCCGTGCCGTGCTCGGGCCGGCCCGGCCCGACAGCAGCCCGGCATGCCTTTGGGCCATGCCAAGCCATGATTTTTGCCGTCCGTGCCGGCCCGTCCTAGCACGAATAAATGATCGGGCTGGCATGGCCTCTTTCATGCAGGCCTGAAGCACGACGGGCCTGGGCCGTGTCTGTCTAGCACGGCCCAAGTCCCACCTCTACATTGCACTTGCATATGCAGTTACAAATGTATTTACAATCTTAAGAAGATGCGGGCGGACACGAACGCCACAAAACCTACTTGGCCATTAAGTGGGGTTCCATGTGTGCCTATCTAATCCTAAATGGGTTGTGTGGACAGAGATGTTTAAGTCCGCGGTCAACACGTTTGCGATCCTACTGATAACCACTAACGCTTTTTAATGGCTAATTTGATGACATGACATGCTAGTTTAGGGTCCAACCCAATCCGGGTTATAACCATTAGTCTAGTATGTCCTATGTGGCACTTCAATTCCATGAACTAACATGTCATATCTGCAAATTAGACATCAAATTAGGCATTAAAACGAGGTCAGGGTTAATGTCAACAATCGCTTTTGAGGATTTGTCCGATAAAAAAAGACTTGTAGAGGTTATTAGATTAAAGGACGATTAATTGGGGATATAAGATAAAATCTTAATATTAAATTGCTTGCCTCCTTGCTTTGCTACTTGACTATTGTAGTACACCAAGGTAGCAATTAATTTCAATTCCATTGTCTATTTTAACAAGTGTAAGTTCAAATAGCTCTTGTGATTTTGGTGATTAAACACAGACATTGTTAAATGATAAATATGGTTCAATATTTGATTTAGTACTTGACTAACGACAAACCTCTAATATGTGATGAATTTTATTATGAGACTAACAAGTTTGTTGCTAAGTTCTATTCTAGTCTCATTCGGATAGAGAAATCATTTATGTCAAGTGGACAAGCTATCCATCCTAGTAAGGTATGTCTTATACTAATTATCTTACTAAGACTAACACTTGATTGTTGATCTTTTTTAGTCTCATATATGTAAATAGGATGGATTGTAAGTTGAGGTATGCAATTTGGTATCCCTGGTATCCCACTCATATTTATTGTTGCATTCCTCGTATGCAAGTGTATGTTGAGCTATGAGTTTGTCTTAAATGTATTTATGCACATTGCTCCATCTCATATTATTTGTATATAATTATTTTGTGAGTTCGATATATGTTTTCATTACTTGCACATATGGATCTATGTTCATACTGTTCTTATTTATATGATCCATAAGTTAAACTTCACCATGCTATTAATTATGTTTATGCATATATGTCTATCTTGTATATCCTCATATGCACTTCTTGAAGTGAGGTTTAATATATGATATGTTATCTCCTATATTGATCCATTTTTCTATTTGTCTTATATTTATTGGATCAATAACTTCACATATGTCTTAAATATTAAATGTACATGTCTCTTTCCGATACGTTTCTTCACGTGCACATTATATGAAGATTGAAGTTTAATTAAATTGTTTGATTGCTATGCCTTGAAATATAAATCTTTTGATATATATCTCTCATGTGCATATAGATCTTTTGTTTTATCACAAGATGCACTTTTGAGAATTATCATATGACAAGTGTTTCTATGTTTGGTGCTATTTATTGTGAAACAATTGTGATGCTTAATTGCTCATGAATATCAAACACATTCATATCTATTGAGCTTTTGGGACTAATATTTTTCACGAGTGATACGAAGAGAATTAGGTCCTCTGAAGGTGAATAACAACTAAGTGATATCAAGTAATGACGGCCAAGTAAAGGTCAACAAGACGGCAAGTCACCAAAGGTCGATGATCAAGTTGAAGTCGATAGGATGGAAGGACTATTGGGTAGATGGTCGAGTCAAGGTCGACGCGACGGAGGACTCATCAAGGATTGGTGATAGTCAAGGTTAATAAGATGGAGGCATCATTGTGTGTGAAACGTCGTCAAAAAAAGGATACACAAGGTGAAGATATGACTAGTGTAGGGCTAAGTATGTTTTCAAGTCTTTTACCGGTTTTGGTGTTGGTTGGAAGACCAGATTGATAGGATAGTCATCGTACTATCGAGAGGGGTTTTGATCGGTTTTGATCGAACCGTTTTCTAACTCTCAGATGGTGTACATTGAGTCTCCTTATCCCTATGTGAGCCTAGAGAGGTGTCTTGGTTGTTAGAGGTGTGTAGTGGGAGAGAGGTGACGGAGGTGTCGGGTTGTGTGAGAGTTGGGACTTCTTTGATTTGCTTAGATTTTTTACATCTCTTCTTTAGGTTTGGGGTGGTTTAACCTTGTGGGTTATGTAGCCCTCATTCTAAGCTTTTCATAGATTCCAAGATCACCTAATTCTGACTTTCGAGCTAGGAGTTATGCCTTTTTATAGTTGTCAGTGTCGGTCTACCGCAACTGTTCTATGGTCCGGCCCACAATGGAGTTTAGTCCAGCCAATAATAGAGTGTGGTCTAGCCTAAGAGGGGGTTGGTCCGTCCTATGGTCCGGCCTGTGAGGGTGTTGGTCTACCCCATTGGTCCCGGCAACGCTCGTGTGTGGTCTGGCCCGTAATAGGAGGGTGGTCTGGGTTGTGTGTGCATGTGGTCCAGCCCGTGGTTTGCCGCCGAGCTACGTCCGACTAGACACTCTGTTCCTCAGTCTGGGCCATGCATGTGTAAGGCGGACCGATTCGACCGGAAGGAGTGGTGGTCCGGCCTCTGAGTGTACTTTTCCCAACAACTAGTTTCCGAGTATGAGGGTATTTAAATCTCTGATATGGGTGATTTGAGGCTGTGGTTTGGCTTAACCCATATGTGTTAGGTGTAGCCAAGAGAAGAGAGAAAGAGTGAGAGAGAGAGAGAGAGGGAGAACACTATCTTGTGTGATATTAGGTGATTGCCTAGAGTGAGAAAAGTGAGTGACCAAGTGAGTCTTGTGTGCATCACTCTTGAGTTTTGATTCGATGTGATTAATCAGCTTCGTACTTATTACTCTTGGTGCTTGTCAGCATCTAGGTAGTGTGGGAGGCATTGTTCATTGGTGACCTTCTCAAGGAGCTTGTGAGGAGGCCCAAGCAGATCATGGGAGTGGCATTGGTGCTTGCCATCTTTAGAGGGGAGGAACTAGTAACCACTAGTGGAGAAGAGACAATTAGTTCAAGAGGTAGTCGGTTCTTTCGTGGGATCAAGCCTTGACGTGAATTAGAGGAGATCGACAAGTCTCCAAACACCATGGTAAAATGGAATCGTGTCACTTGTGGTTTACTTCTCTTGCTCATTTACTCTATGCCATCTCTATGTGTATTATGCTATTTACATTTTATGCCATGCGTTGATTGCTATTATCTATAAACTTCTTTGATCTTGTGATTTAGGCCTCCTAGTATCTAGTTTGTTATAAATTGTGTATTTAGCTTATCTAGTGGTTTTGCCCTGCTCTCACCCTAGGATTGCAATCATCTAGATATATCACTTGTGTTCAAAGAGTTAGTATTTAGCTTCTGCATTTGTTTAGACTTTAGACACAAGTGAAAAAGCTGAATAGAAATTAAAATTTTAAAAAGCCCAATTTACCCTCTTCTTGAACATCCAGATTCCTTACAGTAGAAAAACAATAGGCAAGATGTCTCTCTATACCAATTTTGCATAATAAGTACATACTTTTGTTTTACACGATGGATAACCATAGCAAAGTCCTATTTGAATATGCCCTTTGTAGATTGAGAAGATGGTAGCTCATTTCTAAATATGGGATTATTTCGAAACCTCCAAATGGCCCAAGTCAGAAGAATCATAACTTTCGTTAAAAAAAACTTGTGTTGAAATGCTATCGGAAGAAAGATATCCGTTGTCTTTTGACAAACAGATCTCCGACAGACCGACAGTGCCTGGCAAAGCGACATTTGAAGATCGTTGGGCTGAGATAAGGAAGACTACTCAAAATGGGACTTTGATCCAACATAATACTGTCCTGAATCAGTTCAGTGACAGATACAATCTCAGGATGGGCCTTGGTATGCAGGGCCGGGTGCTCACGATTACAATGGCAAGGAATTTTTTTTGTTACGGGCCTTCCAGATGGGCCCCTCAAAAATAGATTGTGCCTTGGCCTTGTTCAGGCAGTTCCCCTTGTTTATATTTATTTATTTTTATAATTAAATAAATAATACCCCGTTCATCGAAATTAAATAAATAGACGTCTATCACCCGTTGGTTGGGCCAGAAGGAAAATCTCGCCCGTTGGTTGCGCGAGAAGGGGTTTTTTTTGAAAAAACAACCAAAAAACTATTATCTTCTTTGCTCTCGACCTTTAAACCACAAAAAAAATACAAAAAATTCTGAAAAAATTTAGTAGTGTAGGGTATGCTACTTTCAAGATCTTCACAAAATTCAGCTCCAAATATTATTGTCATAATGAGAAACAAAAACAAAAAATTTCTAGAAATCGGAATTTGTCTTTTTTTGTTTCTCACTGTATATGTACTGTTTAGAGCTGAAATTTTGTGAAGAACTTTAAGGTAGCACTTCCTACATTTTCAAATTTTTTTAGATGTTTTTAGTGATTTTATGATGGTGTTTTGAAGGATAAGAACAAGACATATTATTCTTTTTTTTTTTTAAAATCGATTTGGCAATAAGAACACTTGTCGTCTGTTGGTTAGGCGAGAAAAGGAATCTCGCCCAACCATTGGGCTAGATTCCTTTTCTCGCGGGTAAGATTTCCCTTCTCGCCCAACCAACGGACGATAGATGTCTATTTATTTAATTATAAAAATATAAAATATAAAATATAAAAAAATTCTAGGGTACAGCAAGTTGCCATTCAGTTCTGCAATATGTGTCCCTTTCGTGTCATAAATCATAATCTCCAGCTCCCCTGTTTGGTGCTTTGGTATGCGTATGTGCTCTGTGTTTCCGCAAGGTTAAAACTTAGAATAGTACTAATGTCGAAGTTATGGGAAAGCATTCTTCATTAGTACTAGCATGCATCCTTGCCGATCATACTCGGGCCTTCTTTCTGACACTGTGAGCTTCCGGTCAAACCATGTGAATCTTGCTTTGTATTTTTTTTCATTATTTTTTTTCTGCTAATCTTCTTCGTTAGCCTTTCCTGTCATTGAATCTGTTGGAACATACATAAATTAGAGAGAGGAAAAAATTCAAAGGGGAGCATAAAGACAAGTGGTCAACCTGAATGTGGCAATACCCATTCAGGTTGATTTGATGCTCTCCATGCTTCTGGGCTCAACAGTGCTTTGCTTGGGGTTGTCATGGCCCAGCTTCTATTAGCAGATAACAAGGCTTGGTAGCTTTGCACCACTCCCTGCTGTTCCCCTTCCATATTTCATGTTCTTGACTAAGGTTGGCCATCATGTATAACATGGCCTTCAGTAATCATGGCCGGTTCTTTGTGCAGGAGATATCATGGGCTTAGCTCCCTGCTCTGGATACAGATAATATTTAGAATGACAAATCCTCGGTGATTTGATTGATGCGTCCCATGGTGTAATGTAAACTAATTGCCACTTGAGCCGAGATGTAGAAGTGAAAGATGTCTGGCTGATTCTGAAAAATGCAGCTGTGGACTTGCAGGCTGCTTTCAAGACAAAGGTATTTTCGTCTGAATATCGGTAGCGATGGAAGCAGAAGCACTTGCAGTGATCATAGCATCCTAGAGGAGCAATGGATCCCACCAGGTCAGCGCTACAATTTCCAACGCTATCAATTCCCCCATTTGTTTCCCCTGAGATGAACCAAGATTACTGATAAACACAAACGAATCTTGACAGTAACTTCTAGAGTGGAGTGGAGTGGAGTAGTACACTTGTGTATGGTTCCAACTGATGAAACTCAAACAGTTTTTGCAACTATTCTAGCTCAGTGGCCACTGGCCAAGCATTTGCTAAAGGGCGCTTTTGTAGTACATTAAACTGAACATGGACAGTTAGTTTCCTCGCAATCCAATGGTTTATATCTAAATATACTACCTCTGAATGGCATGGGTAGTATAATTTCCCTATTTGAGCATGGTAGTTACTGTGTACGTTCTTGTCAATTTGGTAAGCATTTTTCCTGCCTCATTTGAATCGTCGGCGGTGGTTTTTGAAAGTTAAACAGAGGGGCATGGCAGGGCTGCAGCTGCAGCTGCCCTGTGCTGATCATGCTGCAGCGTGGATAAGCCTCTGCCAGTGTCAGCCTGGCCCTATTGCTTTCTTCCCCATCGTCAGGCATGCGTGCAAAACTCAGGCAGGCTATATTTGATTCATGCAACTTGGTCATTTGGAACCTGGAATTGAAACATGCCTGCCAATCCCTGCTTATTATGGTCTATCTATGGCTTTGCCCTTCTTTTCATTACAGCAGCCTTCTTTTCCTGCATGGATGGATGTCCTTGCAAAGGAAAGCTCAATTCAGAGCTTTGCATGAGATCACTGAATCCCTGAGCATGAGCAGATGTTTTCTTGAGGCAAAGAACAGCCTTTCTTCAAAACATCAGCAAGCT
Source organism: Olyra latifolia (assembly GCA_036346145.1). Lineage (NCBI taxonomy): Eukaryota > Viridiplantae > Streptophyta > Magnoliopsida > Poales > Poaceae > Olyra > Olyra latifolia. Next base: position 16,882,189 of record CM070530.1, read on the forward strand.
CCAAAGAGTGTGCTAGTCTCATCATCCGAGCCTGCGTTCACCATGGTCAGTTTCAATTTCAGATTTTCAGCAAATATACTGCTATCGTCGATCTCATCCCTTTTGCCGGACCAAGATCTTGTTGGTCCACTGGCACCAGTGATCGATCGATCAGTCACATGTACAGGACATGCCAAACCAAGCATACGAACGGCCACTGCAAATCTGCATTGCCGGAGCTGGACCAGTAAGCACGTACGTACACTGCACCATGAATTACATACAAATCAAAGATTTTTTACTCGCTGAGGCGAGTACCAACTGGACTCCTCGATCCTGCATCGCCTGCTCCATTTTTATTCAGCTGCGTTATGTTGTTCTGCATCTCGGTGGCCGGGATCAAGCAGACGGGTGGATGATCCGGCCGAGTAACAGCGGCGAGCCGGCCGGGCGCATCGGAGTGCGCGCACCGCCTATCCGGCAGAGCGGCCGGTCTGTCTGCCTGTGCCGCCTGAATGGCTGCTGCGCTCTGGGGTGGAGGGGAGACGCACTGAAAGCCCAGTGCATGGCAGCGCTGCTGAGCGGCTGGCCGCTTGACAGTTTGTGCCTTTGGGTATGCTGCAGCAAGAAAGCCTTCAGTTCGCTGTATTTCTTGGCCCATTTGCCGTGAAATCTCTCTCTCTCTCTCTCTCTCTCTCTCTCTGCACAATGTCTCGTTGGAGCATGTAGAATATTATGATTTATGAGTTTCTGTTATGAGTCAAGCCTGAAAATTGAGATGAGGGAAAGAAGACTTGTGTTGTGGATGTTTTTTGCCAGAAGTTACTTTAGTACAGTTTTAAAAAAGCATCAAAATATTTGGCTGTTTTGTAACTATTTTGATGCTTTTGTAGTTGTATTTCCTCCTTTCATCTTTTGTTCTTTTTTTATCAGCGGCATAATTGTGCTTGGCTGACTGGGCTAGCTTCCAGCTCATTCAAGTTGCTAGCTTGCAGGAATGCAGGCTGCATGTACTGTAAAGGCAGGCGAGCTCTGCAAATCTTGTCCTCGTAGAAAGCATTTTTGGCTTCTACCAAAGGCCTTTGAAGCAAACTTTGGTTGTAATGCAATAGAATACTTGTGGGGTGATTTAATTTTTTTTTTCCTGCAGTGCAATCATGGAGATGAGGAGAAGTTGTTCAGTTCTATGAGCGACTGATCGGGCAGATTGTTTGTAACAAAATGTTGTCGTTCTATATGTTAAAGTCACTGTGATGATGCCGATATCTGATCCTGAAATGTAAGGAACACAAGGGAAAAAAACACACCACTTCGTCCAAATTGCAGAACATAATTTACTTGGATGCCTGAAATGGTTTGTCAAAACAATAGTGTTATTCAGATAACTTGGTAACATAACAGACTATAACAATGTTGAGAGTGGCGCTTTGCAACAGCCCAAAACTCTTAATTTAATCTGCAAGGCACAAGTTATGCAAGTGCTTCCTATTGATAATTCATGTCAATTGGTTGACCCTGATACATGTTCTGCTTCTTTGAAATTGGCGATGTTCCTCTGTCATTATTACACTGTACATTACACTTTGATTGACACGAGCGTTCGAGTTCCTGATATTCTGGTATAATACTCAAAAACTTGGCTCTAAGCACAATCTTAAGGCCAAACTAATCTAGAGTTTGACCTAAACGAGCAGCTACTGCTAGTATAATATCTTTCAGGTATTAGAGCTGTTCAATCACCCTATTTCTTTCAAATAACATGGAGTATCCTAGTGGGCTGATGGACCACAGTATGCATTTCAACAGATGAATTTTGGTTTGAATCCATCTCAATGGCAGTGACCAAGAAAAGTCTCTCTTTTCTTTTTCAAGTATAATAAGCTAGCCCATGTGGCAATATGTGTACTAAATTGTAATGTACCATGTTCAGCATATATATCCTACAATAAGTATCATGGTGCGAAGTTCAAGCAGATGGGGCAAAAAAAAGGATGCTAAATTGCATATGACTACTGTTGAAGAAGATTCTCAAACAGTCATAGGTATTAATAATTCAGGTTGAGGCCGAGACATGGCCTGAATCAAGTGATGGAGCTGAATCTGCATGATTCTATGTACAAAAATGTTAGCAAGAAAATCATATGAAATCACTGACAGGCCTCCTCTGAATTCCAATGGTCGGTGTGCAGCAGCACTAACACCACATAACGTTAAAAATAAGTACTAACACCACGCATTCGTTGAAACATTTCGTACTGAAATGTATGCTACGCATAGCATTGGTTAGACTGAAATTAGTCATAGCTGAATTGTCGTAATATAAAAATATTAACACAAGTGATTAGCACAGCAGCACTTACTGCAATTGCATGCACTCAGTCACAGATCAAGAGAAGCTAGCAAGTGTGATCTAGTAGTACTGTAGGAGTGACACGACGCCTGGCTTGCTCTGTTCACAGTGGTGAACGTTGAATCGTTGATGCCGAGTAGTGGGAGGAGAGTAGCTCGCCACTACGGCGCCTATCAGTAGCCGCATTACTTTTATGGCACTGTTTCTAACGCTCAGCAGTTCAACGCCACGCGCTAAATTAGAGGTCAAATTCCCCTGTCTTTTCGAGACTAGAACTCGGCCGCCTTCAAATTAAATTCATGGGAAAGCGAGTCGAATCTAGGGGCTGTTTGGTTGCCGTATGAACTCAGCCAGGTTATATAAGCTCAGCCAGGCTGATGGGAGCCAAGCTGAAGTGATGCAAGAGGATGTTGTTTGGTTGGTTGTATGAGATTGAACAGGCTGAGTAGATATGTTGTTTGGTTGGCTGCACTAGAAGGTGAGTGGGATGTACAAATTCAAAAGGGGAAATCAAAAACAAAGAAAATAAATTCAAAAGTGAAAATAAAAAATTTAAAAATATATTGGAACAAAAATAAATTCGAAAACAAAAAATTCAAAAAACAAATACTACAAAATCAATAAATTCAAAAACAAAAATAAAAATTCAAAAAGTTTTGAAATTTTTTCAATACCTTGTACTTGAATCTACGGTTCCATTTTTTTTTGTTTCATTGAATTTGGATGTCGTTTGAATTTTTAAAATTTTTTCAAAGGGTGAAAGGAATTACTGGTAAACTGTAAGGTAAGTTGCTGGGCACTGGGCAGTGCGTGACTGTGCTGGCCTGGCTCGCTAGAAACGGCCGAGCCAAGCCGCTTTCTAGCGAGCCAGCCAAGACAAGATGTTTTACACTGGTGGCTCGGCTCTGGTGCCCACGCAGCCATCCAAATAAGCGTCGGCTGCACGAGGCGAGCCTGGCGAACCCGAATGCAGGCAACCAAATGCCTCCCTAATGTATCTTCAACGTTGGAGTCGATCACTAACTATTAAAAAATAAATCTCAAATGTAGATAACAAATAGGCAATCGCTTTAAATGACTAGTTACAATAGTCTCTATATTAATATGGACCCATATGTGTAGATATCTTAGAATCCGTTATAGATTGACTTTTAGCTAGTAGCTAGCTAGTCTTTTCTCTTTCCTCCACTTCTCTTCTCTACATAAGAAAAAGCCAAGTTAGAATTTTCTAGCTAACTGAGATGTCTTTATTGGAGATGCCCTAATGACGTGTTTCTTGAAAACTGGCCAGTAGGTAGCTTCTAGCGCTGTAGCATTTCAACGTCTCACAAGAAACAGGAGCAGGCACCTGCTCTGTATACGTGGGGATACAATGATGGGGCATAGGGCTTGAACACATTGGTGGAGATGTCTTAACCTGCCATTTCCATGCACCGTCAAGCCTAAGTGCCAGTCCTAATTTCCATGAATATGTGTATTGATTCTAGGAGCGGTCAGTCCCTAGTAAAGAACACTTTGACGCACAGAAATGAGAACATCCAAGACCTAGAATCTTAAAAAAAAAAAAGGCCAAACCAGCGCATATAAAACAATCAAGAAACAGAGATAAAGGCTAAGCCCGAGCATATAAAACCATCAAGAAACAGAGAAAAAAAAGGCTGGAATCTCTGTCAATACCTAATTATATACGACAAGCTCTCCCTGCTTAAAAGGCATAAAGCCGATGCAAAGATTAAAAGATCTCAGTTTGGCAAAGGCGACTAGGATAATTCGACATCTGCGATTAAAGCGATGACACTGAGCTGAGCTGAGCTCGACCTGCCCATACGCCTACACGAGCAACCAACCGCTTTGGTTGGATACTTGGATTTGTCTATTCCCGGATCCCTTCGGCTATGTAGCAGAATTGAAAAGAGTTTTAGGTGAGCAGCGAGAAAGGCCGTGTGTCGTAGTCATAGGAGAGGGGTTCGTGCGCACGAGTGCGCAACCGGACCCTCGAAACCAGGTGTCCCCTGGGCCATTACAAAACTGCAAAGGCGTTTCGGCTAATGCACACGGTGACACGGCGACGTACACGCGTTGGCGAATTAACCTTCGGGTTGTTGATGAACCTGTAGAAATTGGCAACAAAGTATTTTCATAGTTTCTAGACAAAACTATGGTTTTGGAGAATACTATGGTTTCTAAAACCATGAGGTGTTTAGTAACTCTGCAAAAAAACATTGCTTTGAAAACCATGGTTTTGCCAAAACTACTAAACTAGCAAAACCATGGTATTTTTGGAGTTTTCGAAACTCCACTTTGAACTAAGTTTTGGCTCATTGTTATCACTATTCATAGAAAATAACTTTGTAACCAAACACTTTGTAATTCCAAGAAATACCATGGTTTGTGAAGGTTGACAAAACCATAGTATTTTTGTATACAACACTTACAAACCATGTCATCTCAAAACCATGGTTTTTTAAAACTTTGCTTCCAAATAGAGCCTCAGTGTTCTTGGACGAAGGATCAGCAGGTATTTGAATGATTGCAAGAATACTGCATCTAGAAGCTTTTTTTATGGTACATTATAGAAAAACAGTACTTCTTGGTAGTATATTTAGATCCAATCCATCGCAATTGTCGCAAAAACATGGTAATAACTGTATCCAATCAAGCATGCCCTTAATCTTGGGCTAACACAATAACGTGATTAATACGAAATGCTCTGAAAAATGATTTTTCCTGTGTTACTGATTTCTGTGATAGCCCACATAAAACTTTGTGATAAAGAAAATCTTTACAGTGTTTTTTATTTTGCACTTTAGAGAGATTTTGGAATGTAACGAGGACAAGAACAGGAACCAAAGAGCCGCACTGCCCCCACTGGCCATTGTCGTCGTGTAAAACATGTGCATGGGTCTAAGGGGACGTTAGCATTTAGCTGTGCTCTGTCTCGGTTTTGCTCTGCTTTTCGCGTACTGCCCTGGTACGGCCAGCAGCCGAAATGAAGCTAAAAATGCCGCGAGATAAGATAATGTATGTTAATTAAGCTGGCTGAATGAGGAAAACTAAAAATACTGCGAGTAATTGATCCGCTGTTTGCGTGTATCGTGGACCCTGCCGTCGCCTTTTTCACGTGAATTAAAGGCAATAATGATGGGCTAATGATGAATTTTTTTTCCCTAGTTGTCAGACGCTTGATTGATTTTTCTCACCTTTGCATGTGTTCTTCATTATTCGCTCGAGGTAGAAGGTTTTGTTTTGGCGATCATCATGCAAAGCAGCACGGTAGATAACACAGAGACATATCTCGGAGCATCACCAATAGTAGAGTCAATTACTAGCTATAAGCAACCTCCATGTTATTTATAGATAGCATGTAGACAAATTTTTCAATGGGCCATCTATAACATATTCTCAAAATTAAATATAAGTCCATATGTAATAGTTTTCATTTGTCTTGAAAAATGTTATAGACTGACTTTTGTTTAAGAACTAGCTCTTGTCTATTCCTCCTCTTCTCTCCTCCACATAAGCAAAATGCTGAGTTGGAAACCTTATAACTAACTGAGATGGCCTTATTAGAGATGCTCTCATGGAGATAATTTACGTTTGCTTCTCCGTCCAAGTTTATAATACCTATTTTTGTTTTATACAGAGATCAAGGATGCATTGAAATGACTATGCTACTTTTAGTTATTATCTCTAATATTCAATACATATATAGAGAGAATACAAGCTAAAGCAAAATATTTATTAGGGGTATTTAGGAAACAATACATTTATTTTGCATTGAAACATAAAATATGTCTTATATTAATGGATAAGTCCATAAAAAAATATCTTATATTCTTGGACGGAGAGATTAGATATTATAAATTTCTGCATTTTTCACTGTTAGGTGCGTTGTACAGAAAGATACGCCCGTCGATTGAGTATTTCTTTTCAAAAATGAATTTATTTACTTTTAGGTTTTAGAAAGGAAGGGTCAATCCGTAATTTGATTTGTTTTTAGGTCAATAAGTTATTTATTTTTAAGACGAACACAAACTATTGTACATTATTCATTTTACTCGATCGGCAATCTCTCATTCCTGAAGTAACATTTAAGGCCCTGTTTAGCATGACGGTTTATTCATAGTTCCATATAAAAAAAAAACTCTGATTTGTGAAAATACCATGGTTTAAAAAAGTTGGGTCTGTTTGACATCATGGTTTTTTTATAGTTCCAAGACGAAATTCTGGTTTGTGAAAATATCGTGGTTTAGAAAACTTTGAGGTGTTTGGATACAAAACTTTGGCATAGTATCATGACTTTGTTTTGGTTGAAATTATGATTTTTGGGGGTTTTAAACTCCATTCCACACCTTTTTTTTCTAACCTTGACCATTGCCTAATGTTGTGGTTGTACTTCTCAATCATATTTGGCAAAAATTTTGTTTCCACAAAGCCATGCAAACAAACAGCTTGTAGTTCAAAGAAAAATTGAGATCAAGATAGTGTTAATTGAAACCATGGTTTTGTATACACACATTATAGAACTCTATGTATAGTAAAATAGAGTTATTTCAAAACTTTGATGCTAAACAGGGTTGTTTGGATACAAATCTTTGGCATAGTTTCGTAACTCTGTTTTGGTTAAAACCATAGTTTTTTTGAACTTTTTATAACACCACGCCACACCTCTTTTTTTCTAACTTTGACGGTCGGATAGTGTTGTAATAGTACTTCTTTATTGTATTTGATCAAAATTTTGCAAACACAAAACCATGCAGCACAAATAGCTTGTAGTTCCTAGAAAAAACAAGGTTAAGATGGTGTTAGTCAAAACCATGGTTTTATATGCATACATTATAAAACATTATGTATACTACCATGGTTTTTTTTCGAACTACAAGCTCTTTGTTATCTTGTTTGTGGACGCAAAACTTTAACCAAATATAATGGAGAAGTACAACCACAATACTAGCTGACGGCCAAAGTTAGAAAAAAAAAAGAGGTGTGGAATGGAGTTACAAAAACTCTAAAAAACTATGGTTCCAACCAAAACAAATTTATAAATTGTGTCAAAGCTTTGTATCCAGACACTTCTAAGTTTTCTAAATCATGGTATTTTTACAAACCAGAGTTTTATTTTGTGTAACATCCTCATTTTTTTTTAAAAAAAAACTCATTGCATAGCATGGCATTGTGCATTGCATTGCATTAAAAACAATTTAAAATAAAATTAATAAAATGAGAATGTTACCTGTTAAATTAATAACTTTGCAAACTAAAATGTATTTGTGCAAATAGTTTTTAATTCATAAAAATATATTGTATTTTGAAAGTTTAAAGGATTAATAAACCAGAAAAATTAATTTTTTATTAAAAATCCTCCCTGGGCCCACCTGCCATTCTCTCCTTTCTTCCTTCTTCTTTCTTCTTCTCTCTCCTTTCTCTCCCTTCCTCCTCCCTGTTCACGCATGAACACTCCACCTTGAACTTCATCTTCCCACTGAGCTCAGTGGCCATCAATCCGTCCTAATGGGGTCAGTTACCACCCTAATTGGTGGTAATTACGCCGCTAATGCCCCCCCTCACCTCCCTGTCACCTCCTCAAAACCCCTGCCCGTTTCCGCGCGAATCCTTCGAGGGCGGTGTTCCCCGGCCATCCTCTCACCTTTTCCCTCGATCAATTTCCAGGTTTCGTCGCCGGAGATGACGGATTTCGCTGCCGACGCCGCGACGGTCTTCTCGCCGCGCCACTGCGTCGACTCCGAATTCCGGCGATTCTCGCGGTGAGTCTCCCTCTCCTTCCCCCTAGAGCTCCCCTAGGACTAGACGAAGTTTTTCCCCCGGCCAATTTGGCCCTAGGGCCGTGAGTAGCTTCGCGGCGTGTTCTCCTCCCCGAGCGGTGGCCTCGTCGCCCGCCAGCTGCCGCTCCTCCTGCGCCCGTAGACCACCCCACGGGTTCCCGTGCTCCCCGATCCTCCTAGACCTAGCCGTCCCCCACTGTGGCTGCTGGCCTTGCCCAGCCTCCTCCTCCCTCTCAGGCGGCTCGTTGTCTGGCCAGTCTCGGCCGGCCCCGCCACGCCGCCCGAGCCTCCTCTCGCTCATGGCTCCGACCCTTTGCCCGCCGCTCCTCTTCCTTGCCACAGGCTGCCGCCATGGCAGTGCCGCCATGCCTCTCTCACACATGAGTTTCGCCCATGACCAGCTCATGCAGGTGACCCCGCCACGTGTAACATACTCAAATTTTGCAAGAAAATTTTTCAAAAATCATTCCATTTGCATATTTAAACTTTTCTTGCATTACTATGAATTTTTAAGATTTTTCCTAAAAATTTCCTTATTTTTCCTAAGCCCTAAGAGGCATATTTCAATTTTTCACCTATTAAAAATCCCTTGAAAAGCTATTTATAATAGATAATAAAATTCTCTATATTTTTCTGGATTTTCCAAAATTTAAATCACATTTTTCCGAGCTATATACTAATTACTAGGATTATTTTAAACCTCCATGAATTTCAAAATTTATCTTCAAATATTTTAAGTTATGATCAACGGCTGATAATTTTGGCCACATCATCCTTTAAAATGAACGCATCAGATGATGCCACGTCATCTCCATTTTTTTCTTCAAACCGGTATTCTCCGGATTCAATTTGAGCCGCAGATTTTTGATCCAACGGCTCCTAGATCATCTTCATCCTTCCACCCACAGTGCCGTCTTCCTCAACCCCAACGGCGCCGCCGACCTCGCCGGGATTTGCCGTCGCCGCTACTCCAGCTCGCCGCCGCCCACGGAAATCTCCTCCACGGCACCGACGTCCGCCGCCGAACTCACCTGACGCTTCTCGAACAGCCTCGCTGTCACATAAACCCGGCTGCGCCTCCGTTTTCGCCGCCGGAATTCGCCGCCGGAACTTCTCAATCCACCCTCCGAACCGACGTTCGAACCCTATAAAAAGTTACCCTCCCCTGCGGAATTTCACCATCATCCACCACTGCCCCTTCTCTCCTCCTCCTTCACACCGAAGCGCCGCTCAAGCCGGTTTCTTCTCCAACTCCGGCGAACACCCTATATCCCTACTCCGACCATTCCTCGCCTCGGCGCCAAAGCCAAAAGCTTCCATCCGACGTCATAAAGCTTTTGGTACTGCTGCTCTAAGCCGAAGTCCACTGGAGCTCGTCGCCGACGATCTTCCAATTTCGCCACCGCCCGAGCTCGCCGTCCGGCCAACCTAGATCACCCTAAGAACAACTCCGACCATCAATAGGTCCGCATTGATCCCAATTTCATAAATCTGACCCTTAATTCCACCCACATACTTTCAAATTTTCAAAATCCTGACTTCCCCCAAATTGAACTCTGTTCTTCCCCTTTTCTCTTTTTCCATTTTTATTTTCTTTATCTAATAACCCGAAATACTGTCAAAATTTGTTAAAAATAACAAAAATGATAATTAAATTCTGTAAAAATTCTTACAAACACTTTAGATAGTATAGAATTTTATAAAAATATAAAAAACCATATTTTTATAAATAAAACTGTTAAAGTAATCTTTCTCGAAAACTATATCATAAAAAGTAAAAATATTAGTAATAATTTTAAAATGCTGTAAAAATTCATTAAAACCTTCAAAATAAATAGAATTTTTCAAAAATATAATAACTCCATTTTATTAAATAAAATTTTCCAAAAACATCTAAATACACTATAAAATTTTAAAAAAAATTTCTATTAATAACTTTAAAAATCAAATAATCTATAATCTTCTTTCCCAACCCTCTATTTTGTAAATTCATTTCATACATTTCTTTTTGTTTGAAGAATTTCCTTCATTTAAATTTATTTGATTCTTATTTGAATTTTCTTCCATAATATGTAGAATCGAGGATTGTTAGGACTTCTTAATCAATCTTGTGAGGAATTCTAATTCTCTAACTCGCTTGAATGAGGCAGGTTTTCTACCATTGATGCATAATTTATTTCCTATTTCCGTTATTTATAATTATTGCATTATGTTGTAAATATGTATGTATGAAATTCCCTTTTAAAAGTATTACTCCTAAAACCATAGCCAAAAAGCCCCTTCCTAATAACATGTTTAGCATTTTCCACTACCTTAGAATTTAAGGATAATAATCATCATTGAATTTTGAGCAAAGTTATGTTGAAGAATATAAGCTGGGTAAATAGCTTATATTAGAGTTTGTGGAAGATTTAAAATGCATCTTTTTCTATAGAGCAATTCGGAAAGATTGTTTTGTCGGCTTGGGTAAGGCACCCAGGGAAAAAGGTGCAACACTCAAGGGCACCAGATTAGGTGTTTGGTTGAGTTAAAAGTCTGGATTCATTGCTCTATAAAATATAGAAGCAAATTCGGAAATATCGTTATCTTTGCCGTCTTGGGCTATGGTCACAGCAAGTATGGCTGGTGGAAACACTCAAGGGCAGCGAATGACAGGGTCATTCGTAAATCGTTTGCTTCTATAAAAACTTGAGTTTAAAATGAATAAGAATGACACAAGTTTTTCTCCCATCCATGTAGTAGGCCACTATATGGGTAAAGCTGGGTAGGTTCTGCAGAGCTAAAAACAAATACATTAATGGACCTTACTTCGGGTATATGAAGTTGTGTCAAATGGGTGATGCCTATCTTATACATTGAATTCATGACTTTGATTTATAAAATCTTTATCTGGTTAGCAGATGAGTATAAAGATGGTGTTGAAGATAGAAGTTGAATAATCATAAAAATTGGTTTGATTTTAAATATTAAGTCTTTCATCTATAATAATTTGAATTGCATTCCAGTTAAAAGATGAACTCCACTCAATTAAATCTTGCATATAGTTAATAGAAATTGCCTATGAAATTCCTGCAAGTACGGCTGGTACTTACCCAATTAATTTTGGGAACTATTCATTATCATGAATAGAACCCTCTTATGCTGCAGATTTGGATTTTTCTCAAGAGAAAATTGATATGTTTGGTCAAGAATTCTAGGTTCTTCCTATACACAAGTTTTATAGATGTAAGATATGTAAATTATTGTAAAAATGATGTAAATTATGTTTATATAAAACTTGGATATTTTGACTTGAATAAATGTAAGAGCTTGGTAATGTAAACCATTTCTGTATTGCTGTTGTAATTTCGGAGTTTAAATTTCGATATTCAAGCATCGGAATTTGGGCCCCACACACCGCGTCCCCCGAGGCCCTCTTCCTTTCACTCATGGCGCCTCACACCGGAGCGCCGACGCCGCCTCGAGCCGTGCCCGCCGCCGCCTCCTGCTTCCCTTGCTGACCCTGGGCCCCTTGAGCCGCTCCCAATGGCTCCTTCTCCAACTCAAGCCGAGCCGCCCACCCCCCCCCCCTTCCTTTTTCCGAAAATTCTCTAAATTGTAAAATCTATATCTATTAGTAGAAAAATCTAAAAATTACCAAACAAATTTTGTTGGACTCACAAAATTGCAACCTATTTAAATATATCAATTTTTGTCACTGTCACTGTTCAAATTAACTAGGAATATTTAAATGCTAAGAAACCTTGTTTAAATTGTTTAGGGTGATTCACTTGTCTAAAAATTGCCAAATAAATTTTAAAATGACCATAAAAATGTGTATTACTGTTTTGTAAACTTTCATAGAATTTTAGGATAATTTAACTACTGTTTAATTGTTAAGATTGCTAAAATGCCTTTAAATTGCTTAATAGATGATTTAGGTTAATTAGAAAATTTAAAAATTGGTATTAGTTGAACCAGAGATTTAACTGAACATGTTTGGTAATATTTGTGCATAACATGACCATACATATCATACATGTTTTATTTAGAGCATTAGTTTATTTTGGTTTAAATTTCTGTTTTAGGAACTAGTAACGATAGCCTTGCGAACCCCTGTCCAGAAGAGCTTCAGGGAAGTGCTGATCAAGGCAAGTGCTGATTCTTGCTCCCAGCTTTTTAAATGATTTTAATAGATATTTAAACTGCATGCTATGTTAAATTTAAAAATGCTAATTGGTTAGATGCTAGCTAAAACCCCAATTAATAACATCGATATATAAAACCTTCCTTGCCACCTTAGGTTAAAGTTATATTGTTTAATAATGCCTTCACCCCTTGAACTAGGTTTTAATCATGTTAGCTATGCTTAGTTGCAATCACATGAAACTTGGACATGTTAATATCAAATGCTTGTTTAACTTGGATTTTAAAGGACAGTTGGTACTGTCATATTTGCAAATGGGTGTAGTTGAGATAGTGGGTGCTATCGGGTAAAATGTTTTATAAAACCTGATCGGGGTGGCTGGTTGCAAGGTTGGTGCAGTAAGCACGAGACTTGGGTCCAGTGCGGGAACCACCCTGGTCCCTAAGGACCGATTCCTTGAGGTAGACGAGCTAAGTTTAACAGTGCGACCATGTGTGCCTGTATGGGCGGGCCCTGGTTTAGTATCCTTCGGACTCCTAGTTAGGGCATTCCAGTCGGTGGAGTAGGCAATCGGTGTTGTCCTGCAGGCGCAAGAGGGGCATTGCAGTGGAAACCTCAGCGGGAATGTCCTAGCTAGGGGAAGGTTGGAGAAAGGCCTTGTGGTGACCATTTTTCTTTGGGGGCACCCGAGGAAGAACCACCTCGCATGGGTAAAGCATACAACCTCTGCAGAGTGTACAACTATCATGATAGCCGTGTCCGCGGTCAAGGACGGACGACGGGGAGCTGCCTCATGGTACTTCTTACCTTTTTGTTTTCAAAAGGTGTTTTAAAGGAAAACCGCGATTGGTGTCGTGCGTTTTGTTTTCTCTCCTCACAGTGGGTGCTGTGAGCGATGAGGGTTGTTGCACGGTGGGTGCCGTGAGTAGCCAGGTCTGGGCAAAACCGGTTTAGGCCGGAGTTTCAAAAGAAATGGATTAAATATTTGATTTCTCTTAACTCCTTTCAAACCTTTTACAAAATTTAGGAAAAACCTTCAAAACTGGCTTTATGCAAAAAGAACCTTACCCTTCCTTTGTAACCTTAGTTGCATATTAGTCAGCCTTGCTTGTTGAGTATTTTGTATACTCACCCTCGCATTTATCTTGGGTCGCTCATTCCAACGAAAGGGTCCAGATCAGCATTGTCCCTACCTCGATGAGGAGTCAGTATCAAGACGAGGACTTCGCGAAGGATCCGGGATGAAGACTACCCGAAGTCTAGGAGCGTGCTTCTTCGATTCTGCTGTGTGGAGTTGGAGTTTATTTGTTGGAGTTTTTGTCTTAAGTTGAACAATGTTCTTAAATTTCATTGCTTTGTTTGTAAGGCCGTGGTGCCAAACTATTATAATAATTTGGCCGTGTTGGCGTACTCGATGTGGTTTATTTATGCGTTGATGGTTGTGATCCAAATCAGTATCAGACGTACTAGCTACTTGATCCAGGGACTAGTACAGGTAAAAGCACAGCAGGGATTCGACTCCGTTTGACGGGTCCCTACATTTTGGAATTGTGCAAAAACTATGTTGGCAATGGAGTTTTCTCAAACTTTGATGCCAGCCAAGGCCTATTTTGAAAAAGCTAGGGGCGTGAACAGAAAAACGACGAGAAGCTGCGCAGGCAGGAATTGGGGGAGGGAATTAATCAAATCATCTACAAATAATTCATTTTTAATAAATTAAACAACATTAAAATTAAAATGGACGAATATCACTAGCGGCAGCCGCAGCGACCGCCCCGCTGCATAGTGGGAGGTGTTGGATGCTGGCACGTAGCAACAGCTGAGGGGAGAGGTGCCCACGCGTCGTTGCCAGGGCGCTACCGCCATGCTGTGCGGCGGCCACGGGTGGAGGTAGCCCCTATTGCACGATTTGGCACTAATCTAATCACTAAAACCGATATTCCGCATTGATAAAAATGGACGGACACTGTTGCTCCCACCATGCGGTGTGGCAGCCGCACACCAAAAGTTCATTGTCGCAAACTGATTAAACACTAAGCGACACAGTGATAAGTCATTTAGTCAAGATTAAACATAACAATAAACAAGACATTGATGACATTTTGAGCTATATAAGAAGGCAATTGCTCGAGGTGGTCCTGACATTCCATCATCACTCTCCGCGGGAATTCACTTCGACCAAGTCGAGAGGTATGTGTGATTATGTATGTAATTAATTATAGGTAAATGGTGGTACTTAAAATATAGCCTTAATTAATTATGGTAATTAGTATGAAGGAGTGATTAGTTAGGGAATTAGTCGCATCTAGGATTGCATGATTAGTTAGAAGGAGGTAATTAGTCATAGTAACGATGAGTACTAACGATGAATGAGTAATAAAATTGTAACATCCCCATTTTCAAAATAATTAAATAAATAAAATCAAATAAAATTCATGGCATCTTTGCTCGTGATTTAAACAATTTTGAAAATCTTTTTGAAAATGTGTATGTTACTATATTTAATTACCCAAAACCTTAAATAAAAAGATTTGCTTCGAAAGTGTTAATTGCAAAATATTTACTACAAACCTATTATAGTAATTTGGGGACTTTGTGATTTCAAATTGGATTTTGAAACAACAATTTAAAAACCTAAACTAAATAAAAATTCAATTGCAAATTGTGTAGTTAATTAAATAAACTAGTGAATTTTCCTATTTAACCTACCATATTTCTCTCTATGTCAATGGGCCCCACTTGGCATTGCCCCCACTCTCTCTTCTCTCTCCCTGACATCTCTCTCACGTTTCTCTCTCTCACTCCTCTCTCCTACCGTGGCCCTCTCTCCATGCCCACTCCTTGCATGGCTTCCACCTAAGCCCCTAGATGGCACCCTGCCACTGCTCCCCTCCTCCCACGTGTCCCCTTCCCCTGCCCAGACGCCCCCCTCCCCAGCCAACCCTCCCCGTGCTCTATCTCTCACTCTCCTCACTCCCTCCCTCACTGTCCACAGCAGGATTGCCCAGGTGAGCCCCTCCCTGGCCGTGTCCTCCCATCACCTCCTCTCTCTCACTCTCCCCTTCTCGTTTTGCTAGGCCGCCGCCCTCGCCGTCGCTCGGAGTCGCCGGAGCACGACGCCGATCGTTCCAAGCCGAAGCTCGCCGGCGACCTCCTCCCTTTGCGATTCGCCGTCATAGCTCGGTAAAACCCCTCACCGTCCCTCCCTTTCTCTTCCCCATGACCCGCTCCACCATTCCCACCCCCTCCCGCGACCCAATTTTTGCCCGTCGTGCCCACCGCCGCGCCGCCTTCTTCCTCCACGCCGGCCGCACGTCGCCGGACCACATCGGTGCGTCTTCGGTCCAACCGCCGCCGCCATTATCACCCTTAGGCCGCCGCTGGCTTCGCCGACCCGCCCCGACCCCATTCGCCGCCGCCTTCGCGCCGTGTTCCCGAGCCGCCCGCCACCCTCACGTCGCCGGACCGCCTCGGGCACCCGCGTCAGCCGCCACCGCCATTAGCTTTACCTCGCCGCCAGACGCCACCCACCACTCGCTGTCGCCGTCGCGCCGCCGCTTCGCCGTCGTCGCCGTGACCCGCCGCCGTCGGCGCTAAGGCTGAGCGCGCCGCTGCCCCACTCGATTTCACACCGCGATACTCCACCAAACGCCGCCTTGGTCCCTCTCCTTTCCTCTCTGCCGGAGCTCAGCCGCCGACGATCGCCGCCCGCCGTACCCCGCCGCCCCTGTTTGTCTCATCGACGGGAGGGGCCCGCTGGTCAGCCCCTGCCCCTCCTGCAAGACGCAGCGCAATGGCCGCATGGGCCGGCCCACGCTGCCCGCCGGCCCACCTCCTCTTTCCCTTGTTTTTCTTTCATTTTTAGATTTTGCTTCATGTTGTTAATTGCATAAAAATTCGTAGAAAATTCAGAAAAATGTGAAATAAATTTTATTAGGTTCATAAAATCATATATTATTTTTAGGTGCTGTTTAATTACATATTTCTGTTAACCTTAATTTTTAATAATTATCTTAGTGTTTAAACTTGTAGGAATTTTATAGAATAAAATATAGATCCAAAAATATCAAAACTTGTTTTCTGAAGTTAGATATATTGTAATCTAATTTCTGTACTGTTTTAGTAAATTTTTGAAATTTATTTATAATTAACTCTTTTGTACCTCTAATATTGCACTTATGAAAAATCAAAATCAATTATAGGTTTTTCCCAAAAATGATGAAATTAATTGTAGGAGTTTCATAAGATTATGTGGTATTGTTTTGTACTGTTTGCATTCAATTCACATCATGTCGTGCATACATCGCTTGTTGTGTATGTGGTTCTTATTGCCGTTTCTTTTAAACGTTAGATCCGTCCGCCGAAGAATTTGCCGGCGATCAGTCCAACTACCCGGATCAAGGCAAGTCATCGTGCCATGTTGCTATTACCTAGTTTTCATAACTATTTTTAGATTTTGCAAAAACCTAGATGCTAATTGAAAGTTAAAAACAATATTTAAGCTAAGATGTAGATAAAGTCCTATATGAATAATATACACCGCCAACATCATCAACCCTAGCTAATTAATATTATTTAATCTTGCTGCCATCCTTGTTTAGTGATTTTTACATCACATGCTTAGCAATTGCAATTTAGAGACTTACTTTTGTGTTCAACCCTGACAAAAACTTGATTGCAAATTGAATGGCCGGTAGTGGGTGCTACCGTGTCGGGAATTGTTTGTAGGGATAGTGGGTGCTATCCCGGGCTTTTTAAATGGTTTTCCAATCGGGATGGATGGTTGCAAGGTGGTTTGCATCTGCTTGGTGGCAGTATGCTCGAGATTGGGTTGGTGTTGGACCATACCCGCTTGGCTTAAGGACCGATTCTTTGTGGTATTTAGACTAGTTCAACAAAGGCGACCATTGAGTGCTGTATGGGCAGGTGTCTGGTTGAGTACCCTTCGGACTTTTAGTCGGGCATTCTGGTGGAAGTAGGGAGTGGGCACTTGGATATGTCCATAGAACAGAACCTTCTGTGTGGTTGGGAGTGGGTATCCGGTGTGTCCATAGAAGAACCTCCCAAGCACAAGAGGGCATTGGTGTGGAAACCTTAGTGGGAATGCCGAGCTAAGGGAAAGTCGAGGTGAAAGACCTTGTGGTGAGCATTTTTCTTTGGGTGATTCCTAGGAAAACCACCTCTCGTGGGTAAAGCGCACGACCTCTGCAGAGTGTAAACTTTCATGAAAGCCTTGCCCAATGGTTAAGGGTGAACTACGGAAGATGCCTCACCTGTAGCTTTGTAAAATTCTCTTCTTCCTCTCTGTATTTTGGGATATTGCCCCGCAATTGGTGTTGCATGGGCGTGATCGTTATCATGGTAGGTGCCATGGTGGTTTCGGAAAAGCCAAGAGGTCTTTGTCTTTTCCAAAGAAAGAATTATAAAGTTCAAAACTTCAATTTCAAAACCGCTTTCTCAAACTAGGTTTAAAAGTTTGAAAATTAGCTTTATGCAAAGTTAACACAAACCCTTCGTGGAACCTATATAGCAACTAGGCATTGACTTGCAAGTATTTAAAGAATACTTACCTCGAGTTTATACTCGGGCTGCTCATCCCAATGAGCAGGTTGTGATCAGCAGTGGTACCCCGAGGAGGAGATGTACCAAGACGACGGGTTCGCCGCTGGAGTTCAGGACGAAGAATACTTCGACGCCTAGGATTGCGCTCCTCCGGCTCTGCCTGTGGGGAATCGTTGCGGTTTCCATCTGGATTTTTATGGTTCTATTTTGAGGCCTCTGTTGCCTATGTAAGACTTCCGCTGCTTTAAGGCCTTCGCGCCAGACTTGTAATTTGCGCTCTGATGTAATAAATAAATTTATCGGATGGTTATGATCCAAATTCTGGAATCTGTGTGTACTAGCTACTTGATCCAGGGACTAGTACAGGTAAGACACAGTAGGGACTCGACCCCCTTTTCCCGGGTCCCGACAAAAATGAAGTAAATGTGTACTAATTAAATAGGGGTATTCCGTACTAATTACAATGATGGAGTAAATGTTTCATTTGTTTGGGTTAATTACTCGTATTTTGCATGAATAAATAATTATTTAGTGGTTCGTATTGGGCAGATATCAGTGGCGGACGGGTGTCTAAATTTGTAAAATCACACAGCTGTGGTATGAAAAAGATTTAACATTTCATTATTGATTTTTTCATAAATTCACCCTTCCAAATACAATTTTCCAACAGATAACAGCGTATGGTTGCTCCCGCTGTGTGGTGTGGGTTGCCGCCATACGGCACGGCGGCGACGCCATGCGGCACGGCCGCTGCTGGTATTTCACCAAATAATGTTGTATAATATATTAAAAATTATTAGTTGATTAATTAATTAATTTTTCCGGAATTGGGCAAATAATCCTTAAGGGCTTGTTTGGGTACTCGGGGGAATCTCCCCGGTGACAAAAATCCACAAGAGGAATTTTGTGCCATCTCAAATCCACGGCGTTCCATTCCCCATCCTTCTCCTTCCCCTTTCTTCCAAACCTCCACCGCAGCTCCTTGAGCCCCTGCTCCACCGCAGCTCTTTGAGCCCCTGCTCCAACGCAGTCGCCGTCGGCGAGCGGTGGCGGCACTAATGTGACGTGAGCACGAGCAGGTTCGCGACATTGTCGGCGAGCTCGAGCTCCGGCACGGGCAGGCTAGAAGAAGAGCCGAGACGTGGGGCTGGCGGCGCCCTCGGGGACGTGCAACGTGACGCCACCATCGACGAGCAGCATGTCGTCCTCCCTGGGCGCGCGGCTGATGTACTCCCGCAGCACCACCTTCCTATTGCTCGCCATCGCCGCCACCGACTTGCCCTGCCCCATGCCGTCGTTCGGGAGCGAGCCATGGGTGCGTCTTGGTAGCTGGTGGTGGTAGGTGCAGGACACCACGGAGGAAGAGGAGGTGGAGGTGGAGGCGGAGGTCAGGCGCAAGGGGTTAGAGACGGAGATAGGGGCTGGAGGCCGGAGGCCGGAGCGGAAGCGGAGGGCTGGAGGGGACGGTGAGGTGGTGGCTAGGGTTCCTCGGAGTCGGAGGAGGCGTCGCGGCTCGCGAGTGAGACGCAACTCGCGAGAGCAAGGGAGGAAAATCCGCGAGGCTAGAGACGCAGGGGATTTCCCTAGGGATTGTGGGCGGAAGGGGCCGAAAATTCCGCGGTCCATGCGCTTCCAAATGCGGCGCGAATTGGCCCGGTGGAGTTCTCCCCCACGGCACTCCAACCCTAGGATCGGGCCGGGATCCCGGCGGGGATAGGAGTTTCCAAACGAGTCCTAAATGTGATCTTAGCCAGATCCTCCTGAGTTCTTAGCATCATTAATTGTCGGACCAGTAATAAATACGTGCATGCAAAACAAACCGATCGAGCCTCGACACGCCGTTGGCTACGCGCGCCGCGGCAGAGCGACCACCCTAGCCTAGCAATCCATGCACCGCGTACGGCGTACGTGCGCGCGCGTCGCGACCATGCACCCAGCCGCTGGCGACCGCGCGGACCAAAAAACCCGGGCCTCTGGGCGCCACATCATGTGCGCGCGCGGCGACGATGGCGGCGAGCCTTCCGGGGCGACGCGCCCGTCCGCGCCCGCCCGGCCGACGCCTTGTCGACAAATCGAATCGAATCGATCCATGCTGTTTTTATACGCGCGCGTGCATGCGCATGCATCTTAATTCTGATATACGACCACACCGCGGCGTGGTATAATCACCGAGAGTTCATGGCGCTAGCTTCACGTGAGCTCCATACTGGTAGAAAATGCAATGGTTTAGATGACCGATGGTTATATACAGCGAGCTCTGTGTCATCTGAAGAAAAGTGTTAAAGATGACAGTACAGTAAATTGTCTTTATACATGTCGATATATAATTTTCTTGTTTGGCGTGCTACACTTGAGGACAACAGGAGAGCACCCAATCCTCTATGCTTCTTGTCTCTCCACATCATCTCACGAAGAATGCTATTATGCATATCATTTAAGTGCTCGTGATTTGCTATGAATTAAAACAATATCAAATGGTGTTCCACTGCATTGTGATCAACCCTTACTTACTTGATTGTATTGCGTCTACACACCCTCACTATATTTTTATGGGGCTTATTGCTCACAAATTTAATTATGCTTTGATGCTTGACTATGTCATGCTTATATACACTCAACTACTATTTTTTCCCATTGGTGCTATTGAAACCTTCCTATAATACCATCTCAGTAAAATATAAAAGCAAATTAGATCAATAGAAAGCACTCTTGCTTATTGAAAAGTTTTCAAAAAATACAACACGTTAAAATAAGAAAGTTATTAAAATAAGAAACTTATGTAAATAAATGAAAAATATGCTTATGATGTATAGACCATTGAATGAAAGGAGTGATGGCCACGATTAGGAGGCTCGTCACCTTTTTTTAGCTGCATTGAACGCTCAAGGGCCATGAGGCGAGGGTGTTATTGGGCTGATGTAAATTGTGACTTATCAGTCTTATAAGTCACGAGAATTTCTCGAGTTATCCGACTAATATTGACTCATCTTGACTTTTTTATTATTTTTGAACTGCTTTTATTTTTATCTCGAGGATAGTCTAAAAGCTCCCTAAATCCTAAATTTCAAGGCTATCCGACTCTCGAGGCCACCTCGGGAAATTCTCGAAGTTGGAGATAAGACAGATAAGTCACAGCTTATGAGCCCAATAGAACACCCCCTGAGTCCAATGCAAAACCCGTCCCCGCACCCGTTCCCCTCATCACCCGAGTCCTGGCCGGACTGGAAGCTCCAACTCTCCAACGCCGATCCCGTCGTCGCCCTCGTTCCCGCGGGGATGAGAGAGAATCCCAGGCCCCTGGGTTCCTCTCTCCTCTCCCGTCCCGGCTCCTGCAAGAGGCGATCGGTTGG
Source organism: Olyra latifolia (assembly GCA_036346145.1). Lineage (NCBI taxonomy): Eukaryota > Viridiplantae > Streptophyta > Magnoliopsida > Poales > Poaceae > Olyra > Olyra latifolia. Next base: position 16,903,339 of record CM070530.1, read on the forward strand.
TGCCCATGGTGGGATGGAAGGAGGTACAGTCCGCGCCCTGTGTGAGGTGGTCATCCCGGGGCGAAACGGCGGCGGCGGAGCGACGAACTCGGCGGCAAAGACACGGTATGTTGCTTTGTCCCCTCCACCTCCACCTCTACCTCGACTCTCCGACTGCAATACACTCCACCTCGAGGTCCTTGATGCTGGGGCCGGGCGCTTCCATGGCGGCGACGACAGCGGCGTCCTCCCTTCCCAAGTCGGGAGCCGTCTCATGGGAGGAGGTCGGTCGTCTCATGCGGATCCGAGCATGGTCGGGTCTGATTTGGATCTCATCTGATGCCTTCTCTCATTTTCAGAGCGTGCCGCTCTAGGAGCTGTGAGCCGGACCGCCAGCCACACAAAAAGCTAGCTCAATGAGAGGGTGCTCCTTCACCCTTATAAACCATGCTCAAGCCCTCCCAACAACCAATGTGGGACTATTCCCAACAATCTCCCCCTCACACATTGGGGCGAGACTTGCCCGGGAACCACATGGGCCACCTAGGCTCTGATACCACTTGTCACCGGGCTCACACCGGACCCAGCCGTTGGGCTGCAGCACTCATGAGCCCAACTAGAGCAATGCCAAGGTCTCTTGGGCCATCTCCCCCAAAAAGCTAGCTCAATGAGGGGGTGCTCCTTCACCCTTATAAACCATGCTCAAGCCCTCCCAACAACCAATGTGGGACTATTCCCAACAGGAGCAACAGAAGGCCGCGATCGCCGCGCTCTCCCACGCCGTGGCCGAGCACCCCTTCCCGCCCAATCTGGTGACTACGCTGCATCCCAAAATCGTACTACTCTCAGCCCCTTCATACGTTGCGGGTGGAGACCATTTCCCTTTACTCGAAATGAGTGGCCGTTGCTCTGATCTTTAGCGCTATAATTCTTGCTAAGCTTTGTAGCTCTTCTAGTTCCATGCCACCAATTCGGGCTTGAAATTCATGTCAATTTGTGAATTTTCCTTGGTTGCGATTAATGCAGTACTCAACATTCTGTTAGTAGTATTAGGTTTCTGATAATGTTTGGATTTTTTATTTGCGGGGGAAAGGTTTCTCATAGTAATTCTCCAGTGCACGGTGCTATTTCATTTCATTTAATTTCTTTGCGTGGATTTGAGCGTGCACGCCGTTGAATGTAGGGTAGCACGTTCTTGTGTGTTGCAGCAGCCGGGTTGGGGCGACGCAGTCGGCGGTGTGTGGCGGCGCGGCCGACGTCACCGAGAGTACCATCGGCTACTGAAGAACACTAACCATCGGCTGCTGAAGAAATTGAATCAGATATTATTTCACTGGCACAGTCAGAAGGTCTGTGAGCTTCTTTCCTTGGCATGTTCAAAATCTGGTTAAGATTTTTGTAGGAATTGTTGATGTTCACCTGCCTGTTGATTCATGTCCAAACCTGCCAAGGCTTAAACTACTAATTCTTGGTTTTTTTTAAAAAAAAAATTGGCTATCTAAGAAGGAAGAAAATTAAATTGAGTTTAGTGTAAAATATACTGTTCCATCGCTTTTACGGTTCTAGATATGAAGCGCTTTACTCACCGGTCATTTGTAGACTTACAGGTTAAACAGCTTTAGTGCTGCTGCAATTTGTGCAAAATCAAGCCTTTTCTAATTGTCTTCCTTTAGGTGCATGTAGATCGAAATTTTGAACAAACTGCTTGAAAAAAAATTAAGATCCTTGGTGTGATGGCAAAGTCTAATGGTCTATGGTATAGTAATTGTAAGTGCTTTTGCGGTTTTGCCCCAACACTAATTTTGATGAGCCTATTTTTTTCCACAACGAGCAAACTCAGATGTTTATGACATATATACTGTCACGGAGGTGCATGATACAAACATGGAGGAGACAGCAGCAGCTCCATATCCACTGTAATTTCTGACTCACGCGGGTGACAAGAGTTGCTCAATAAGGTTTAAATCCTCACTGCACAGATCATTAGAGGAGCTGCTAGCTGATGGAATTCACTATGAAGGGAGCAGATTGTGACAAATTCCTGGTGGAGAAGGTGAAATCTGGAGCTTCTAGATCAAAAGCAGACACCACATTGAGACTATAAGGTAGTCTTGATAGTAAGCAAATATGGGAGTAGTAATTTCGCCATTGATCGAATCTTTGGTTGGGTAGGAGCCGCAACAAAAATTATGCCCGTGAAACTAAATGTTTCCTGCAAGTAGCAGATGTAAATATCCTTGTTTAGCTCTTCTGGTAAACATATATCGCATCCATGTATCTAGCGGATGTAAATATTTCATAAATTTAACTTATTATGTTAGAAATATTTTATTTTATGTCATTAAATTCTTTACGCATAATACAGGTAGAAAACACGGCCTAATGGGTATACGTATTTTAATAATACGTGTACAACGTATATATACATGGTGGTTAGGAAAAACCAATAAAATATGTGGATATGGTTGGGAAGGGATTGAGAAAGGGAATATAGTTGGAGATATTTGCTGGGAAGGAAAGGAATCTTTGATGGGAATAGAGAAGGGAGTGAAATGAAGGGATTTGGGTACGTTGGACTCGGTCTGAAGTTCTAGCATTCATTAAAGAAGGAGGCGAGACATCCGAGTCGGTGAGGTTAGACAACCTCCCACCAATAGGGCACTAGCATGTTCTAGACCTCATCACTTATCATCCATTACCCATCATAATACACCGTTTAATAGTAGGCTATACATCGATCTAGGAAAAATAAGCTCTTTTTGAGATATTTTTTCTTCGGAGTCTACAAGGTTTGTTTGATTTGAAGTCGTAACTTACCACACCATAGTTTAGACAGTTACAACTAACTAGCCTATTACTTGTTTTGCTACTAGAGGTTAGGTTTACAACAAAGCCACCTGCCCCACATGCAATAGACTCGTTTCCTACCCAAATTATCGTTCTGGGCGTCACGGTGGTAATTATCCAAACAAACAAGTCTACATCGTAATCGATTCGCAGTTAAGTTAGACAGATTAATCTCGTGCACCTGTGTTTCCTAGTGAGAGCATCCGTAGCGGGCACTCTATAGCACTGTTCATCCGGATAGAATAGTTGAGGAAGGAATCTTTAGAGTATAATAAAGTGTGAAGGAATTTTAGAGGGATGGATAGAATATATAGTGAATAGTGCTATAAAGTAGAAATTTGAAGTAGGTGACATGGATGCTCTGACTTTGGGGGCAGTTGTTTCTTGAGGAGAAGTCATGGTGGTGGAGAAGGTGGTGGTGTCGGGGGATTTGTATCCTCTGATTTTACCTTCTCTACCGTGCTCCTGACTTTCACCTCATAGATCATCAGAAATAAAGATGTCTGAGAACTTCACACAGTAGAACCAGGCTCGTTCGCGCCACCGCTTTTCTTCTGACTATACTACAGTGTTTTCTTCTGAAGATCGATCGCTACGCTCTCGACGTAATAGACACGTATTACTGTGTGTGCCTGTGCAAAGTCCGAGGATGCGCGTCCGGTGTCGGGGCAGGACGGAGGGCCACCCAGGTGGGCCCGCCCGCCAGCCTCCAAGTGGTCAACCGAGCTTGCCCTGTGGTCCACGGACAGCGCCCGCATGTCGCGATTCATTGCCGCTTAATTGCACGACGCTGATGCCCGCACGTACCAGCGGCGTCTCTGTCCTAGCCGGGTACCATCCCCCTCTCGATCCTGCGACTCGGATACGCCCGTTGAATGCGAGAGATCGGTCGATTGAGGATCGACGCATCAAATTTAAGAACCCTCTCAAAAAGCTTTTAAAACGGAATCACCGACCAGTCGGCTGCCTACTACTACCTCACTCTACCTGTTGCAGCTACTGTAACTACGTACTGTAACTACTAGGCAGCAATTCCTTTTGCTGATGCTACGTACTGCTACACACGTACCTACGTGATGATGGCCATGTCTTCAATGATCAATCCTGGCCGGGAGAACGGCTCGTCAGTCTCCAGCGGTACGTACCGCATTGCTCGAGTTGTGCAGTCGTGCCCGTGCGTGCGTATCTACCGCGCTGCTGCTGCAAATCTCGGAGCAAGCCACGGACCGTGCCCACGCCGAGTCTTCCGCGTAGAAGATGCGCAACCGGGTTGCGGACCGGTACCTTGCTAGCACGCAGAGTACCCAATCTTTTACGTTTCTTTTTTTGGGCGAATGGTAGGAGCCACTTTAGAGGGTCCGTTTGGTCTGACTAAATTAAACGAGACGATCAGTGGAACAGAGCGCACGGATGTAGGGATGTTTGGTAGGTTGGATGGCTCCGGCATTTATGAGGTACTACAAGTATGTGGGAATTAGACTTGAGCTAGGATTTACGTAACCGTTTTGCCCCTCGAAGCCGTTATCCTGGCTGTTTCGAAAACCGCTGCTAACCAGCGAAAAACTACTAAAACCGCTTTAAAACTAAATGAATTCATATTTGAATTTTACTGAAAAAATTGCGAAATGGCGGTTTTTTGGTTAGCCAACATTTTATTAGAAAATTCACAAAGCGCGATAAAATGACAAGAAAAATATAAAAACTAAAAATTCAGAGAAAACTCCTAAAAATACTAAAAGAATCTAAAATGATCAATAGTATTTTTAGGGATTTTTCCAAATTTTAATTTGATTTGGACAAATTTTGGTTGGTTGGAACCGTCGATTTACTGAACGAGCTGATGATTTTTAAGACCATGTACTGAGCATGTGTAAGTCATGTAGTTTGGTTGTCCACATGGCATGAGTCCGGCCCGTCTGAACCTGCATCTAGTTACTTATATGCGCCCCAATCCTGGCTCGTGGCATTTCGTTGAACACCTTAGGCCCTGTTTGAAAGCAAAGTTTTAAAAAACCGTGGTTTTGAGATACCATGATTTGTAAGTGTTATATACAAAAATACTATGGTTTTGCCAATCTCTACAAAACCATGGTATTTCTTGGAACTACAAAGTGTTTGGTTATAAAGTTATTTCCTATGTATAGTGTTAGCAATGGGCCAAAACCTAGCTCAAAGTGGAGTTTTCAAAACTCTAAACCATGGTTTTTAAAGCAATGTTTTTTTGCAGAGTTACCAAACACCTCACGGATTTAGAAACCATAGTATTCTCCAAAACCATAGTTTTGTCTAGAAACTATGAAAATACTTTATTGCCAAACAGAGCCTAGTTTTTGGATTCACCGTCGCCACCTCTTAAAAGGAGCTCCATCTAGCTTCCCGCGTGCTCCAACTCCCTTGCCTCCCACATCATTGTGCCAGCTCGAACCTTGTCCATGGAAAACAACCATCCCACGCGTTTCCTAGGATTCAGGCCCGCACGGGGCCTGCCTCTGCTTAGCGAGTGTGCAGACAACTAAATACGTTGCCCTTGGCTCATTGTATCGTGTCGTGCGCTAGTAGCTAGCAGTAGACGAGCTGTGGCAAAAATCTCGCAGCACACAGGCATGCATCTCCTCTTCTAAGTATACAATACAAATTTGGTGGGGTGCGATGATAGGTGTTCCGGTGGGGTAGATAGGATCAATCTCGGACATGGATCGAATATCAGCCGTTGGGTTAAGAATGAACGGTCTAGATCAAAAGGCAAAAAAAAAATTGTGCGACAATATTGCTACAGCAATTTCTATGCAGTTTTCAATCGATCTTATGCCCGGTCTTAGCCTACATGATTCTTGATCCAACGGTCAAGAAGCAACGGCACTGTAGACCGTAGCATTGTGGTACGAAGGTGGTGGGGGCAGTGGGGCACAAGAATGCTGAGACACAACTATTAATGGTGACAGTACGCATTACAACATCGTATACTAAATTTGTTCGAGCAGTTGGGACTTGGGAGTACCAATCGCTAGGGAGCAGTGGCACAGTGTTTAAACTGTATTAAATCAAATGGATTAATGTGTCTGAGAACAGCAGGATTAATAATGTGTCTGAGAACAGCAGGTATACCTCCAGCATAATCTTAAAAATCAGTTTCCTCCGCCCCTTCTCTATCTAGATATAGAGAATTGAAAGATATATATCTAAATTTAGGGATTGGCTAGGCATCTCCAACGGTGACTCTATTTCTTTAGAGTAGCTAACCCTATTGCTGTTAAAATGGGGTTGTGAACAGTGAAAATAAGGTTTAGAGTAAAATACAAGAGGGAAAAAAATTAGGGATTAAGAAAATATAGGCAGAGTTGAAGAGGTAAATAGTAAATTACAGTTATAAATAGGAATTGAATAATAAAATAGGGTTAGAAAATAGAATCAGCATTGGAGATGGTAAAGATTCTGCTAAAATGGTATAGGTAAGAAAATTGTCTACATACAGAGAAGATTCCGCCGAACAAAGTGAATTAATTGAGGTGGTCGCCGAGTGCGTACAGGAAGTAGGAGGCAGCCCGGGCATTAGAGCATCTCCAACAAGGCCACCTCGGGTAGTTATATGGGCTGTTTGGTTGCCTTATCAATTCAGCCAGGCTGTATAAGCTTAGCCAGGTTGGTAGGAGCCAAGCTGAGTGGATGCAAGGGGATGTTGTTTTGTTGGTTGTATAAGATTGGATAGGCTGCGCAAAATGTTGTTTGGTTGGCTGCACTAGAATAAAAGTGGGATAGATAAATTCAAGGGAGGGATAAAACAAAATTTGAAAATTATTAGAAAACCAATAAATGTCAAAATGAAAATAAAAATTTAAAAAGCAAATAGTAGGAAATCAATAAATTCAAAAACTAAAATAAAAGGTTTTAAAATAATTTTTTGGAAAATCAATAAATTAAAAATAAAAAAATTTAATCTTTTGAAATTTATATGGCAAGTGTGGTCTACTTTTGTTTGAAAAAATATCAGGAACACACAGGTGAAATCGGTTCGGTGATCGGAGATACTAATCAAAAGATATTTACAAGAGAGAGAAAGAAAATACATTTAGAGTTAATGATGTTAGCGGTCACATCATGATACATGTGCATACAACTCCACCACGCACAGCTGGTTCCGGGGAAACGGTGGATTTTCCTTTTTCCCTAGATGCGGACTGAGAGATGATTTTTGTATCTACAGAGACAGGCTAGGAAGATGAAAAGGCAACCAAACATCTCACTTTTGCATCCGTAGAGCCAAATCTCCACTCATACAGCCAACAAAACAGCCCCATAAGGTTTCCACTTCAGCATTTTGCTTATGTGGAGGAGAGAAGAGAATGAGAGAGACAAAAGTTAGCTCTTAAATAAGAGTCAGTCTATAACGTTTTTCAAGATAAATGAAGACTACCACATGTGGACCCATATTTAATTTTGATAGTAGGTTATAGCTAGTCAACTGAAAAGTTTATCTACATGCTATATATAAATGACATGGAGGTTACTTATAGCTAGTAGTATAATTGATTCTACTATTGGAGATGCTCTTACGAAATCAAACTAGCCAACCAACATCATCGGAACCTGAATTCATTGATTGATTATTGACTGATTCTTAGAAGAACCAGCGTACAACAAAACTTCACCTAGCGAAGAGCAATGAAGGCGTACGTACGTGGATATCCAAATTAACTCCAGTGCCGCTTTGGAACTGAAGCCGTACGTGGACGATGCAACAACGGATGGGAGCGATGCTACAGGAGGAGGAGGAGGAGGAGGAGGATGGCCTGCATGAACGGCGTAAATGGCAGTGCGTGTGTATATGTTTGTTTAGAGAGCTAACATGTGTCGGGAGGAAGTGGCCAAACATGTGTCCGGTCTTCCACCGTACGACTACGAGCTCATCCCCATAACTGAGATATGCTATTATATAAGCTTGCTGGCTCTAGATAGTTGTTATATGCTTGGTGCTAGCTTAATGCTGTGCCAAATTCGGGTTAGTTCAAAGCTAAGGCAACGTCCAACGGTTTACTCTCGGTTGCTTCCGACTTGAGCATGGTAAAAACACCATGTAAAATTAAACGCTTCGGTTTTTTAAAACTCTCAAAATCTAGTTTAGTTGAATCAAACACTCTAGTTTCCCGAGCCTAAAAAATCCGGCGACATGACCATTTCAAATAGGGATTGTTGCTTGTAATAAAATTATTGTTTTCTTTTTTAAAATGGAAGAACAATCCAACTACGTACAAAAATATATCATCTCAGCTTAAAGTTAGACAAAGAAATACCAATCCACCTGAATTTAGAAATAAATTCAAACGACGCAAAACCTATTAGTAAATATCCATCCAAGATTATCAAAAAAAAAACCATGAAGACCAACTCCAAAAAATGTCACGCATAGATGTTAGGCCTATTATGATCTAGGATATACCGTAATTACCATTAGTAAAGAAGTAGTATTAGAAAATGCGAAAATTAGACTGTCCTTAAAGGTGATTACATGATATGCCCGTGATTGTGGGGTTAAAACGTAAAATAGTCAGTCCCAAGTCAGGTTTGCGCATATAAGGCATTGGCATTGCTAATCATGATTAGTCGTATCATTAAACACTGGTTAGCAACTGACACCCCTAAAACTCCTCAAGATCCCATCAAGAGGACGCAACTCACTGACTTAAAGACTAAGCCGTGCCACGGAGAGGATTTGTACGAGGATTAGGAGGTTTTCATCACGTTTGATTAGAGATGGCTTCACCAAGTTCAGATTCTAACTTTTAATCCCTAATTTTCTATTGCAATTAGGCACTGTATTTATACAATTAGATAAGATCCTCAACAATTAGTTTTCAGTTTAAGTTTACATTAGAAAGTCTTCATCCTCCTTTTGAAGAAATGTTGGCAAAGTCTACCTGCCAGCCGACGATAACGGCTGCCGGTGGAATCCATGCCCAAAGCTCCTATCGGCCGAATCTATATCTAGAGCAGTGGCCAGCAAAATCCATACCCAAAGTGAGATGACATGAAAGGCACCGAGGTCTTGACTCAGATACTAACACTGTAGATCTGTCTCTGAATCCATATAAAAAAAAGCATAATCGATGCATGAACACAGCAAACAAATCGGGATTACATACGATCAGTACATGTCGGTTCTCCTTACAAGTTTCCATCCTCCGACCTTGCCCCACAGAGTAATCACCACGTAAAACACATAAGGATTGTTTTTTAGTCAGAGAGCAGAGAGCTCATGTTCCGACGTGATCGTCGAAGCGAGTCAAATCGTGCCTCATTCTGAATTCCGATCAGGTTCTTTTAATCGGAATCGAGCCCGGCCGGGAGACGGAGGCCAATTCCAAGGTAACTACTCCATGTGCGCCTTAACTGGCTTGTGCATTCCCATGCTCAGGCTAAAAAAGATTTGGCAGTAGTATACATCCCAAGAAGGCGAGGCCAGTAATTAAGTATACATGGCTGTCACTCGATCGCCTCTGGTTGTTCTTCAGTCTGCTCTCACTACCACAAAATCAGACATTCAGACTTTACAGAGCTCTAGCAGGCACTGGCGTACGTGCATTGATCCAAATGATTAGTAAGATTCAAGTGGCCTCTCGAAACCAAGCAGGGAAATTTATTGAGATCATAAAACATGCATGGTTTTAGGGCATGAATAAAGTCATTTAATAGGGCGTCTGTTAGTGGTGAGGTGCACATGTTTCGCTGATGTGGCAGGGGGAAGTGAAAAAAATGCTATAGTCGACTCTTGGTGAAGAGACGACTCTTCACAGGCTCCTAGGCAGAATTAGAGAGGAGCAGTATTAAATATCCACCTCATCGCTAAGAGACGTTCTATTAAATGGCTTTGTACATACCCTTACATACTTATCTTTTTTACTTAGAAGAATGTGCTAAGAGACATCCTTTACTCTCCATTGTACATGCCTTTATACTCCGTTTTGTCAATTGGAGTATATGACACGTATAGAAAATATCTCATCGCCTAATGTTCTTGTGATTTTTTTGAGTGAAAGGCAGGAGCGCTGCCATTTCATTAAAGCGGGAGGGTCAAAAACAGACTATGTACATGGACCAAAACACAATATGAGAGCAAGTGTCCGGGGCCGCCCCCCTAAGAAAGCAAGATGATTACTCGCTGGAAAAGGACCTCCGAGGGCAGAAGACGGTCGTGGCAATCTCTTGTCGGGCCCAATCCTCCTTAATGAGTGCGATCACCTGATCTAGGGATGATCTTTGGTTGCAAAAAAGACGATGATTTCTTTCCTTCCAAACGTTCCAGAGGATTGAGACGACCAGCCCATTGAAACGCCGTTTGAGGTGTGCAGTGGCGTGCCTTACTTGGGTCTCCCACCACTCCTGGAAGGAGGGGCTTGGGGGAGATGTGACGGACCAAATTTTGGTAAAAATTTACCAGAAAATGTCCAGAATGCCAACTGTCCAGGATTTCAGTTGCATTCAGAAATAGTACAGCCATGCTTGATTTATTACATGTTACAAAATATTTTACAGCGGAAGTGAAAATATAACCTGGTAATAAAAAAAATACATGCCCATACACCACAGGCAGAGCCTGAACAGAAGGTAAATCTTAGAAATCGATCTTGTACGAGTTCCAATCTTCTTCATAAATGTCCATTTCTGATTTATAAAGTGAATCCTGATCATAAAAATAAGCAATTGCCCACATAATGTGGGTAAGTACTAATCGTACTTGCAGGTTTCCATAGAAAATTGAAATATTAACTACATGCAAACGGAATCAAAGAAAGGTAAAGACCATATTTATCTGGAATGCAACATTTTAAGACTTAGTCATCATTTAAAATTGTTTTCTAAAACATTTAAATAAATTTGTAAACCATTATCTTCTTTCTCCAACCTTATCTTATCAACAACCATTATCTTTTCTTAAAATTTCATGGATTTATTTGAATAGAAATAAGTATCACCTAGTTGACACAACTTCATATACCAGAAATATGGTCCATTAATGTTTTTGTTATCACCTCTGCAGAACATATCTAGCTTTACCCATATAACAGTTCCTTATATGGATGGATGTTTATTGTGTCATTTCTATTCTCATTAGTCCAAGTTTTGCAATGTTCCGCATATGCGCAAACATTGAGAAAACCCTGGCGATATTGGCCTCCGCACAGACAGAGCCGGTAACATGTGAATCACTTGGCCCAATATCCCAAAAACAAATCGTGGCAATGCCTGACCTCCGCACGATCATTACCGATGACTACTCGGCCAGTATTTCAAAGGTATTGCGAAAACACTAAGACAATACCTTACCCATGTAATTACCACTCTGGTAACTCATGCCTATACTTTTCAGTTTTTCAATCTTCAGCTCATTGTCTATCCAAAAGACAAATGAATACTATCCTACCTATTGAAATAATCATATATTTAGATTTTCCTATACTAGGGTATTATCAGGTTTATTTATTTTTAGGTGGGCCTTTGGTTGTGGGTTTGGAATATCTATTCTATATAAAATATTAAATACTATAATTTAAATAAAAGATGATTCTTAAATAAATAACTAGAAAGTAAATGCAATAAATAGATAATAAATAAAATTGGGAATTCAATATGCTTTAAGGGTAGAAAACCTGCCTTAATTGAAGATCGGATCACACTTAATGTATCTTTTGGACATTCTCAGCTAAGGCTTCTAGATGGGCGAAGTTCGTCATCAATACGTTTGTGAAAAGAGAGAAACTCCAATAAATATTCAAATAAGAAAAGTTTTAAATGAACGACAAAATAAAATAAAAAGGTTTAGGGTAAAATGGGTGATGGGTTGTACGATTTTATAAAAGTTTGAAAATATTCTCAAAAGAAAAAGGGTAGGTGTTTGTGTAAAAATATGAATTTTGGGCAGTATAAGGCTAGGGTTAGTGTATAGGATTGATAATTTAGGGTATATTTTAAGTTAAGTATATGTTTTAGGATTTGGTTAATGGGTAGTCAATTATTTTGAGTATGAATTATGTAGAGATATAAAATAGATTAAAATTCATATTTAATTAATTTTTTAATATTAGTATTTCTATTTGACCTTATAGTGATGATAATTAAAAGAGTTGATTTTGGCATTATAACTTTATATAGAGGTATTTATATGAGTTGAGTGGAATATGTAAAATTTACTTAGTAAGATTTTATATTAATTTTATTTTTAAGGAAAATTTTAATTGGATTAAAGAAAGGGTTTTAAATTCAAATTTGAATTTCTATAGGTTTTAAAAATGTAGGGATATTAATTTTAGATATAAAACATTATTTTGAGTAACTTTTATATTGAAGTTTTTACTAATTTTACTTCTATATTCTTCAATTAAAATGTTTTGATATATAAAGAAGAGAGAGTAAAAGGATTTATTTAGGGTTATTTTATTAGAAAAATATGGTATTTTACATTTTTTAAATAATTCTTGATTTCATTTTAGATTTATATGAATTTTTGTAGAATTTATGAAAGTGATTTGATAATTTGAATAGTAAAAATAGAAATGGAATTTGGAAAGGAGTTTTAATGCTTACTGGGCTGATAGGTGTTGGGCTTGGCCCAATTAGGCGTGTAGACTGGGCTGACACGCGGATCCTGGCGTACAGTGGGGCTGAAGCGCGGAATCGGTGCGCAGTGAGGCTGACGCGCGAGGCCTATGTGGCAGTGGGAGAGGAGGTGAGTGAAAGGGGAAAAAATAGGGGGGGTCGGTGGTGGAGTTCACCGGCAACGGGGAAGGAAGTCGGCGGTGAGGAAATTGAGGAAGAAAAAATGAAATTGGAAGCATATGGTAGCTTTTGGTGGTTGCAATGGGGATTGTGATGGCCGGAGACGGTCTAGCGGCGAGGCCGTGGCGGCGGCGTAATGGGGCGGTGGTGATGGAGGGGTTTCGGTGAGGTTTAGGAAGGGGTGATGTTCGGGTTAGGTTCATGGGGAGAAGTGGGTAGTTTTATCTATAGGTATCGGGGTGTCGGGACCCGGCCATAAAAGACCGAACCCTTCCTGTGCATCCTGTACTAGTCCCAAGAATCATCGCTAGTACACACAGTTGCCAACAGAGTGATACATTGCCATAATTATACAAGGTACATGGTCGGGGAACTTGTCCCAATTATTTTACATACAAGTCAGCACGCAGGCTGAACCACAGAGTACACAGCGGAAAATAAAGGCTAAACCCACAATACAGCTACTCGTCGATACAGACTCCCACCGGCATCTTGACTGTAGGAACGGACCCTAAGCTTCACTCCTCCGACGACTCGTAGTCCGACTCGTCAGTAGTCCCCGCCATCCGTCTCTGAGTCGAATCCGATCTCTTCACCTTTTGAAATTTTAAAAGAGGAGAGAAAACAGGATGAGTACTAATACTCAGCAGGGAAAGGATGTGAAACGATATGATAGCTCTGCACAAAGGTGGCTTTGGTATTTTGCGTAAAAGCCCCGAACAATTTTTCCTAATGAGTTTAAAATGCGGTTTTTGATAACATCATTTTTCAGGGCTCCAATCTTGTCTAGCTCATCATTCGCCAGACGGAATCGTTCGATCGACTGGCGAACTATGCTCCCTGGCTCGGTCATTCGCCAACGGACTGTTTCGCCATCCGTCGTCAGACTAAGTTCGAACCATATTCGTCTCACGTTGGTCCCAATAGTAAAATCTGAACAGCGGTCCTTCGCCAAATTATTTTAGAAGAAACCCGATTTTTATAAAAGAAGTGGCTACCATATGAACACTCGCTTATGCTACCATGACCGTGAGCACTACTGTCATGACAGCTTTTAACTCGCAGAGGGGTACACTTTACCCTCTGGAGGCTTCCCCAAGCTGTTCACCACACGAGCCCCGGTTTCGACCGATTGCTTCCCACCGTGAGGTTGCAACAGAGCCAGAGGACTGGAAACAGCCTGCCCCATACCAGACCCGAGGTTGTACTAAAAGGCTAAGCTCAGAGGTTCATAGGATGAATAGTCCTTAGACTAGGAGGAACAGTTTTAAGCCTCGATTTACAAAATCGCGGTGTTAGAAAACACCAACCCGGTGCATACAAGCACCCTCTGGCTAAAAGTTCCTCCTAGTCGGAATATTTGAGGGGGAAAGAATAAGAATACCCATACCCGGCATCGTGTCCCTTCCGATGCCTATTTTCCAAACAAGTTCATAAAGACATTTTTAATAAACATGAACTATAACATAATTTATTTTTGCGGGCATTTTATTTTAAACAACCTAAGTCCAAGGGGAAATAGATAACAATTAATCTAGCTACACCTAGTTTTATAATAATTGGTTGTTATAGTAATACATGTTAAGTAGGTTTAGCTAGTCACTATTCAACTAGTTTTAATATTTTAAAACTGCATGCACATTTATAAATTCCTAATAAAACATTTTAATGAAAACAAAGCTATAGACAAGATGCGCCAAAGGACTCGCTTGAGTTTGGGGACTGGTAGCGGTACTCCTCGGCGGTGGTGCCCTCATGGGCGTCCTCCTTCGACGGAAACGCTTGACAAGACGCTTGTGAACATGCCAAACAAGCCAAGCACAAGACAATCAGCTACAAGACAAATAATATTTTTATTATTATTTTAAAATGGTTTTCTTTGTACTATTTTATTTTATTTTATTTTATTTTAAAAGAAAAACCCCGATGCGAAGATGAACCGGCAGACTAGCTCTAAAACTACGAGACGATCAATCTATAATAAATAAATAATCCGGGTTTAAATTAAGCGGAATAGCTCGGCTAAAAGGATGTGAGCTACTCGAAAAGGGCGGTGGTGCTCACCGGGTTCGGGGTTTCGACTGACCCGAACGGGTCGAGCACCGGAAGACCGACGCAACGCGTGGCGAGGCGGTCCAAATCTCCCGCGCCAAACCTGCATTATGAGAGGAGAATCCGGGCGCGGTGGAACAAAAAGAACCGACGGATCGACCAAAGCCGGTGGCGACGAGAAGGCGCGCCAAACGGGCAATAAAAATAGAACCGCGGTGGTTCTAAATATAACGCACGACGGCGAAGTTTCGATCGGACAGTCGAGGCATGAAAGCGAAGCTTACGTGCGGCAAAGAATGCAAGGTAGCCGCTGATTTTTAGCTTGCGTGCAGAAGACTCATGCATGCAAAGCACTGTGCATCAAGATACAAGAATGCAAAGGAGAAGTGCAAAATGCTCGCACACGCAGAGCAAAGAAAATTTCAGCAACACGCAAGAGCAATTGCAGAATCGCAATTCCAGCACCATGCAAGGGCACAAGACGTAAAGAAGAAGAATTCACCACACGCAAGAGCAATTGCAGCAGCTGCAATTCAGCATCATGCAAGGGTACAATACGTCAAAGAAGAAGAAGCAATTCAGCACACTCAAGAGCAGCTGCAGCAGCTGCAATTCCAGCACCATGCAAGGGCAAAGAAGATGCATCTAGCACACGCAAGAGCAACTGCAATTCCAGCACCATGCAAGGGATAGTGTGTGTGTGTGTGAGAGAGAGAGAGAGAGAGATAGAAAAATCCTGCATGCATGCAAGATACAATACGTGAGAGAGAGATTAGAGAGGGAGATTAGGGAGAGATTAACCGCATGCCAGACGGTACGGGAGAGATTAGAGAATTTTAGAGATTTAAAGTTCAACCGGATTTCATCAACTCGCGCGGAAAATGAAAACTAGAACCTACTAGAACTATTAATTTAAAGTTTGCTCAAAATTACCTTTACAAAAATTTTAAAACATTCTTAACATGCCAAATTACATTATTGAAAATTTGGGATGTTACACGGGGTCATAGGATGACCGGAGCGGTAAGGAGATAACTTGTCGGACTTGAGGAAGAAAGTGGTAGCGGCGGCAATGTCGGGCAGTAGAGGGGCAAGGAAGGAGCGGGAATGAGGGCTTAAGGTGTTGCGGTGCCGAGGATGGCGTTATATAGGAGAATGATGGAGTGGTGGCTACGGATAGCTAGCCTCATGGTGGCGGTGGCGGCGTATTGGGTGGCTTAGGAGGGAGGATGAGGACGATGACGCGACGGCAGGTGTCGGCGGCGGCGTAGGCTCATCCATGGGGTGAAACAGGGGCGGTTCTTGGATGGGGGCAACAACGGCATGAATCGATGGGCGACGGCGGCAATGTGGATTGCTAGTGGCATGAGGAAGAACAATGCATGAAGGAGGAAGAACAGCGGGCTGCCGTTGGATTAGATTAGAATCTATGGGCGCCGTTGGATCGGTGTAGTAGCTGACAGCTGGGGCCCAATTGTAAGTAAGAGATGCAGCGGGGAAGGCTTTAAGTGAAATCGTCTTTCCAAAAGAGGAACGCGCATTCCTAGTGTTTGTCTAAAAAGGAAAGTCTGGATTTAAAAGAAAAGGATTTTTCCAGAAACTATTTAGGGCTTTGAAAATTTATAGAAAATAGTATATAGCTCATACAAATATCAAATAAATTTCTAAAAATTTAGAAAAATGAGTAGAATTCAAATATGAAATAATATTGATTATTTTATGGGATTTTATATTTTAGAAAAAGATAGTTAGGGTATTTTAGGAAATAAATAGGAGTTTAGTTTAGAAAATTCTTTAAAATTTGGGAATGATTATATAAATATAATCATAACTTTTGCGAAAAAATTTTATGCCAAATTTGATATTTTGGGTATGTGACAGGAGGGATAACCGGGTTGTTGATTATTAGGGTCCACACTTGTGTCGCGAAGGGACAGCAGACAAAGAGATGCTCTGCGGTATCCAGGGCCCGGAGGCAGAGGGCGCAGACTGCGGCATGCGGCCATCCCTTCCTAGCCAGAAATGTCTGCGATATTGATTCACCGGTGGCGGAAGGTCCAGACGAAGAACTGACTCTTGTTATGCGCCTCTACTGTCCAGATGAGGTTTGCTGCCAGCCAGTCGGTGGAGCCAAGGGATTGAAGAGTATAGGCTATCCTGAAAGAGTATTTGCCATCCCCAGTACGCATCCAGATTATTTCTCTGGGAGATCTGGCAGAAGTGTGATAGGTTGGAGCCGACTCCAAAGCAAAAATAATTCCCCTAAGAGATGGGGTGAGGGGGCTTACGAAAGATCGCATCCACCTATGCTGATTGATGGCGTTTGCAACGGATCGACCGTGATCTATGGCGATGCTGAGTCCTAGAGTGATGGTTTCTGGAGCAGTTCCTTGGAGCCAACGATCTTGCCAAAACTTGGCATTGCACCTGTTCCCTATAAGCACCTTTGTGGCCGCCCTGCAGAGCGATCGATCTGTCTTATCGCAAGGTAGTCCTGATCCTACCCAAGGTTTTTGGGGAGACTTCCATTTATGCCATAGCCACCGGAGCTAAAGAGCACGTCCAAGGATATGCAGGTTGGGAACACCAAGGCTCCTACGTGTTTGGGTCGGCAAACCGTATCCTATCAAACCAGCTAGTGTCCCCCGCCTAAGGGCTTCTCCTACGCCAAAGGAAAGAT
The DNA here is from genome assembly GCA_036346145.1 of Olyra latifolia. NCBI lineage: Eukaryota > Viridiplantae > Streptophyta > Magnoliopsida > Poales > Poaceae > Olyra > Olyra latifolia. The sequence continues at coordinate 16,920,665 of CM070530.1, forward strand.
CGCCAATATTTTCAATTCGCTTGATGGCCCATTTGAGCAATTGAAAGACGGTAAGAAAATATGTAGGAAGGGAGGAGAGGATGGACTTGACAAGGGTGAGTCGGCCTGCATTAGAAAGTAGTCTCCCCTTCTAGCTAGAGACTTGGTCTGGACTTTATGGATGAGTGGCATGAAGCTTGATTTAGCGGACATTCGGATATAGAGGGAGAGGCCTAGGTATTTACAAGGAAAGGTTCCCACTGCTTCTTTGAAGTCAGCAAGAGCCTCCACTACCGTATCGTCATCACATGCGATGGAGTAAGCTGCACATTTGGAGATGTTGGTGGCTAAGCCTGAGACTTGACCGAAGGTGTGTAGGATGGTTGCATTGTGGGCGAGCTCATCACAAATGGGGTTTACGAAGACAACGACATCACCAGCGTACAGGGATACTCTAAGTTCGTTGGTGATTATGGAAATAGGAGAGATGTTTTCATCTTCCTCTGCTACATAGAAGAGCCGTTGGATTGGGTGCATGGCGATGATGAACAGCATATGGCAAATCGGATCACCCTAATGAACATTGATCATGTAGGAGAAGTAGCGATCAGGTTTCCCATTTAGGAACACAGATGATGAGGCCGTCCCTACAAGGATCAAGATCCAATCCTTCCAGTGTTGCCCAAAGCCGAGAATACAGAGGATCTCATGTAGGTATCCCTAATGGATGGAGTTGAAGGCCTTCGCAAAGTTCAACTTGAGGAAGAGGGATGGCACCTTTCCTTTATGGAGATTTCTGATGGTATTTTCAGTAAACAGGAAATTGTCTTGAATGCATCTTTTCTTAACGAAGGAGCTCTGGTTAGGGGAGACAAGGTCATCCACACGGGGGGCAAGCCGGTTCGCCAAAACCTTGGCAAACAATTTCCCTACATTGTGGGTCAAACTGATGGGGCGGAAATCAGAAATGTTCTTGCATGCCACTTTCTTTGGGAGGAGGACAGTGTTGGTTGTGTTAAGTAGGCCAAAGTTATCTCTCCACCCATGACAGGCACGCGAAGACGGGAAAGAGGACTTTTTTGATGATCTCCCAACACTACCGATAGAACATTCTACTGAAACCATCAGACCTCGGGCCTTTATTCGGGTGGTAGAGAGAGGACGATATCACAAATCTTTCAAAGGTGAAGGGTGCATCAAGGCCTTCTAGAGGGTGGTTTTGGTAAACTAACCTAGCCCAATAGAAGGAGGATGTCTGTATGGAAGACTCCCCTAGAAGTGTGGAGAAATAGTGTAGGCATTATGTTTCTTTGTCCTCCTGTGAGAGGGCCACCCCACTTGCGGTCTGCAGAGAGTGTATGAAATTTTTTCTCTGGTGACCGTTTGCATGGATGTAGAAGAATTTGGTATGGGCACTACCTAGACTTGATTATGCCCCAGGCCGGCCCAGGCTTCAGGCCGGGCTTGGAAAAGCCCGGTCACTTTGACCCGAGCCCGAGCTCGGCCCGGCCCGAATTTTTTTTGCTGAACTAGGCCCGAGCCCCGCCCGAAGCCCGACTTTGCTCTGGTTTTTTATTTTTGCAGGCTTTGACCCGGCCCGACAGGCTTGGTTTTCGGCCCAAGCCTAGCCCGACAGGCAAGCCCGGCCCTGCCCGGCCCGAAAAAAACGGGTCGGTTCGCTGGTCCGGGCTACCCATGATGAGATCTAGCACCACCTAGACCAACCCATTGGATTCGTGATCGTTGCATGAAGTGAATCTTGATGAGCATGGCGAGCCCCTAGCAGTGATTCTTGAGGCCCAGCCTAAGGTTTCTTTCAACCATCGCATGGGGACAATCCTCCTAGGCTCAATCCAGGAGCAAGATGAGCTGGCTCACTACCGCAAGTTGAAGCCGGAGATCCCCTACCTTTGATCTAGCCTAAGTAGCAATGGCCTTGGCCAAACTTCCTCAATGGGTCAGTAGACACCACTGGGCGATTCCAAGCAGTCTGGACGATGCTCGTGAAACCCTCAATAGATGGCCAATAGGCAATAGGTTTCGAAGTGAAAACTCCGTGCTCTTGGGAAGGATGTCTCACCCAGAAGAAGGAGGGGGCGTGGTCGAAGAAGAGTGAAGGCAGGGCACGAAGGATGACCGACGGGAACTAGATGTCCAAGCCCGCATTCCAGAAGGCACGATCGATATGGGTGAGAGTTGGGTTGGATCTCTCATTATTCCATGTGAACTTCCGCCCAAGCAGGAAGGGTCTCCTTGAGCTCTAGTTGATTAAGGGTGTTGCGGAAGGTATAAGGGTGGTTGAGATGTTGCTACTTTTGTCGGACACCTTGTAGATGAGATTGAAATCGCCCAGGACGAGTCAATTAATTCTCATCGTGGAGGGGGAATAGGTCACAGATGTTGTTCAGGAACTGCAACTTGCCCATAAACCACCAGGTTGAGCCATTGTTTATGGTTCATGGTCGAGGTGATCTTGGCATGCATCATCCGGGGCGTTCTGAAGGGGTCCGAGATACTGAAAAGCTCGTCATCAACCGCTAACAAAACGCCTCCCCTGCTATTAATGGGGGGGAGTGAAGAAAGACTTGAGTGAAGCGTCGTCCTAAGCATTCTCGGACCACATCGTTGTTGATCAAGGCAAGATTTTTCTCTTGCAGGCACACGACGTTGCAGCCACACTGGGCGCCGAAGAGGTTGCGAACCACACTACAACGTGCGCTCGTGTTGAGCCCACGGACATTCCAATTTAGCACAGTAGGTGACGAATTCTTTAGGGAAACGAAGGCAAATAAGAAACTTCTCCAAAAAAGGGCGGGGATGCAGGGGTCTGGGTACACTCTGAAGCAAACATAGTTGGGTCGACATGCGTTGCCAACACACCTAGGTGCATGGAGGCAAAAGACGTCGACATACATACAAAAGAGGCTGCCATCTACCAGGAAGCGTGAAGTCTAGACGGTTGACGCAGGGCCAACTGGGACTGGGGTTGCTGGGTCCTTTAAGGACAATTCGGCTAGCTCAGCAAAGGCTGTGGGTACTTCAGGCAGGGCATGATTCTCCAGCAGCGTCGCCAGGCCGTCTTACGCGTCACTGTCTCTTGTAGGCTGGACTCTAGACGGCAGTAGGGGCACCAACTTCTTCCGAATGATGCTATGAGCACGTTTATCCAGGGGCAGCTTCGGACCCGTCTTAGTGGCCAGGCGGGCGCTCCATTGCACAGTGACGCCTTTGTGGCCCTTTACTCTCGGCGTCGGCTTGGTTGGCGGTATAGGCCTATAGGAGTAGAGGAGGGACGGTAGTGATGACATCATGTATGAAGTTTTGCACCGCTAAAAGCGGGACGAGGGCATTTGGAGAGGCATCGTGCATAGGGGGCAAAGAAAGTGGGCTTGCCATGTTTGGTGAAGCGTTGACGACGCCAGTAGATAGAGACAGCAAGGGTGGCGTTGGGAGCGGCGAGGTAGGAGTGTTTATGACGGGCAACGTCCGGAACGGTGAAGCTGGACTAATGGCGACAAGCGGCGTTTCTCCACTACCCTGGTCAGTTGATGTCAAAGGATACAGGTCCATGACGATAGGAGTCAGTGCCTTTGGATCGAAGGCTGCCAATGTCCTTGGAGTTGATGGAAGGGTTGGCGTGGAGGAGACAGGGAGCCCCCATGGTGCTGGAGCCTGTGGTGGAGTAGGGAGAGGCTTAGCAAGTGCAGCTGCAAGGATGATAAGGACAATCGAGATTGAACCAGGAGAGGCCACCCCGATGCAGGAGAGGACAGGTCCTAGAAAGGCAGGGAGGAGGCATGCCGACGTCTTCTCAACCCAGCCTCATCCTAATGTTGCTCCCTCCTCCACAAGGAGTAAACTTGGTGCCCTAGTTAAGCCAAGCTGTGCGAGACGGAGTCGATAAGGCTGTGAATGGAGGAGCGCGAGTGGGAGCGATACCGGCACCAACTATCATCATTGTGGTCGTTGTCATCGCGACGGTGATAGACGGGTGGAGTTGGGGTAGCGTCTCGATGCGACAATCTCCGTTTGGCGTCCCCAGGCGCCACTCGAACTGGGTGATGATGAGGCGGCCCCCGGAATCAACGGACGTGCCCATGTCCACGAAGGACTCGAGCACGTCGAGGTCGATCAGGACGTCGAAATAGAGACACTCCTTGGTGTCTAGGTTTGCCACCACCGGTGTCGGGGTTCCCACAGCATCCACGTGGCGAGGGCTGGCGATGGCGAGGCAGTGGGATCGCAGGATGGTGTTCGGGTCAACTGTCCACGCCCAAATGTTGATGACGGAGGTGTTCTCGAGTCGGATGGAGGCATCCTCGATTCACTGGAGAACGCAGCAGGAGCTGATGATGCTCACAACTGCCCTAATGCATCATGCATGCATGAGAAGGCCCTTTAGGTAGAGCCAAACCTGATGGTTGAGCGGTGCCGGCCTGCCCGCAGAGCAAGGGCACCTGGGACGAAATTGAATGTCGAAGCTTGAGTGAGGGAAACGACCCTTCATGACTGCTCTGTCGCGCTGCTCCATGGTGTTGAAGTGGACCAGAAGGTCTTTAGGGGCGTGGGCGGAGATGTGGACCTCCTGGTAGGAGCATTCGCCCGCCAGCATGGTCGTGAAACGAGCACCCATCAAGACACCAGAGACAGGCGGGCGATAGTCTCCGCGAAACCACCCACGACCCAGGTGGTGGTGGCCTTCTCCCACTAGACTTCCATGGTGGCATCTGTGATGACGTAGCTGGCAGCGCTGTGCGGGCACCTAGCAGGGTCCCCTATGCTCAAGGGGGCAAGGGGAGTTGAGCGAGACGCCATCGGAGCTGGTGGCCTACTGGAATGTGGGCGAGGAGCGCGGCACTAGCTAGCAATGTAGCCACTGCGGAGACATCTCCGGCATTTTGTAGGGTCGCGCGCGGCAGGCTACAACAAGGTGGTCACTGGTGAGACAGTTAAAGCAGCGGAGAGGACGCGACGGAGATGAACCACGCTGGTAATTGGCCTTTAATGGTAGCTGGCTACAGATAACTTAACGAGTAACACATATGTAAAAAAGATACAAGTTTATGATCAAAAGTGTAATATTATATTACCTATTAGACAATATGTAGACCAGTTAACAATATATACATAATCAAATATTAATTTATGATATATATTAGTTGGCGAGTACAAAACATAAAAAATATTTATGTTTATCGGATATCTATTTTTCTAATTTACATTGATATCTATCAGGGGGCTGTTTGGTTGCCGTACGAGCTCAGCCAGGCTGTATGAATTGAGCTAGGCTGGTGGTAGCTAGGCTGAGTGGATGCAAAGGGATGTTGTTTGGTCGGCTGTATGAGGTTGGACAGGCTGTCTAGAGATGTTGTTTGGTTTGCTGCACTAGAAGTGAAATTGGATGGATAAATTCAATAGAGGGATGGACAAATTGAAAAAACAAATACTAGAAAATTAATAAATTCTAAAACAAAAATAAAAATGCAAAAAGCCAAATACTGGAAAATCAATAAATTGAAAAAATAAAATCAAAAATCAAAATTTTGAAATTTAAAAAACAAAAATTTAATCATTTGAAATTTATATGGCAAGTGTGGTCTAGTTTTGTTCGAAAAAATGTCAGGAACGCAAAGATAAAATCGGTTTGATGATCGGAGATACTAATCAAAAGATGTTGGCAAAAATGAAAAGAAAAATAGATGGAAAACAAATACTAGAAAATCAATAAATTTGAAAATAAAAATAAAAATTCGAAAAAATCTGAAATTTTTTCAATACCTCGTACTTGAATCTATGGTTCTATTTTTTTTGTCTCATTGAATTTGGATGTCGTTAGAATTTTAAAAATTTTTGTAAAACTGAAAAGTAGTAGTAGCAAACTAGTAGTGGCTGGCAGTATCCCTGGGCAGCCCTGTTCCTCTCGCGCGTGCTCAGCCTGGCCCGGCTGCTACGTTCATTTTGCTCGTATGTAGTGAACCAGTCTGGAACAGTGAATTTGCATCTCCTGGGCCTGGCTCCAGAGCTCATACAGGCAACCAAACAACCAAACTTAGCATCCCATGAGTCAGGCTGGGGTTGGTGCAGCCAACCAAACAAGCCCCAGATATCTAGAAAAAGATACGTATTCGATATTAGTCTTTTTATATTTGTCCCATTTATTTCAAATATTTCCCGGATGCTAATAAACCTAATATTATTTTTATTTTTTCGATTCGAATCTGGTCTTAAACGAATTCAGGCCAGGGTCGGCGGAATCTTAGTGTCCTGTTTGCACCCCTACCGTTAAACAAAGAAATAGACTACTAGGCACATATACCAGGTAACTACTCTGCACTCCTGTACATACATACATATACTTTGTATATGTTCTCGAGTGAGAACAGAGGTTTATAAGTAGGGGTGAAAATAGTACGGATAATTTCCGACCGACCGACCGATCGAACCACTGTGGATATCCGTATTTACTAAAATACGGATATCCGTAGTGGTCCGAGTATGTATCCGTGTCCGATATGAATTATACGTATTCGATCCGTATCCGATGGAAAATATCCGGAAGTATCCGTAGGGAATTATCCGAGCTTTTTACGGATAGTATCCTATGGATATTATCCGAATACTAAAAGTTATGTTATAAGCCATATTTGTAGCTTATTTCTCCAATAGACTTGACTCGATTCTGTTACCCCATGCACATATTATTCATGTTTCTATCACTTTTTATAGTTTTATTAATGAAATATCATAACATTACTATGCAATTAGCTATGTATAAATCATATGTATCGACATATATTTTATCGGTCATAAACTATCAATGTCTCATATTATTTAAGTTTATTTATTTGTTGCACACATGATATTTATTTTAGTTTGTCAATCAGTTTGTGATTATACGTATTGTCCGAAAAATATCTGTTTCGATGGCTATCCGATCATAAGTTATCCGGATCCGTCCGAATATTATCCATATCCGTATCCGACACGATTCGTGTCCGAATCCGTATCCGACACTACCTGTATTCGAAAAAAACATATGGATACGGATACAATATGAGCAGTATCCGATTCATATCCGATCCGTTTCATCCCTATTTATAAGAGAGGCAAATTGACGACAGCATGCATGGGCAGGCCGCAGGCCAGCAGGTGGACCCTGAAAAGATCCTACCAACCGACTGCCTGCCGAGCTCGCCGGCACTGCGCCGTGCGCCGGATTAAACAAACGGAACCAGCTAGGCGGAAGAGGCTAAACCGTGCAGCGCCAGTGCGGGAACATTTAGGGGGCGGCGCTCCATTGACCCTGTCGTTAATGCCTCGCGCGCGCACGGCCACCGGGGCAGCACCACCACGACGTCACGCCCCGCCAAGACGCCCCCACGCTGACACCATGGAGCATGCAGCTAGCGAGTAGCTGCCTGCTTGCCTAGCTAGCTAGGCACTGACTCACTGAGCTATGCGCCATAGCTGGTACGTTTGCGCGGTGGCGTCGCGTCGGGCGAATAGAAAAGGAAAGCGGGGGCGCGCGCGCCGTGTTCCGCGGCGCTTCGGCTAGTGGCCAGTGGCCACCCCGCTTTGTCGAGCCCGCCGGCCGGTCGCGCGCGCGCGCGACTGCGGCTCGATCCCATCCGCACCTCCACCGTACGTACGCGTGTGCTACGTGACTACGTCCATGTGTATCCGCGCGTCCTCTTGCTCGTGGCCGTGTCGTTCTCGTTAGACGAACCGAAGCCACCGTGTACTGCCTAAGATCGATCGATCAACCTTGCTGTTGTTTTGTTGCGGTTGACTAGTAGACGATCGAGATAGGTAGCAGCTGCCCTGGTGTCAAGTGTGTGTATATACGGCAGTATTTATGTATTTATTCTAGTGCATGCATGTACGCTAGTGCCGGACCTGCCAAGCGTGTAGTGGCTCGAGCATGTACTAGCTAGTTAGGGCCTGTTTGCCAATATAGTATTTTTATAGTTTTGAGACAAAATTATTGTTTCTGAAAATACCACGGTTTAAAAAACTGTAGGGTGTTTAAATACAAAACTTAAGTTCAGTTTTATAACCCTGTTTTGATTGAAACTATGGTTTTTTTAGAGTTTTTGTAACTCTACTCCACAGCAAAGTTTTTCTAATTTTGACTATGGCTAACTCTTCTCCTTTGTGTTTGGTCAAAGTTTTGCTTCCATAAATTATAGAAACAAACAAGTTGTAGTTCCAAAGAAAACAAAGTTAATTGAAACCATGGTTTAGTATGTATACACTACTAGAGAAATGACCTTTCATACCGGTACATCAGTCCCGATTGGCCTTAAACCGGGACTGATGTAGCAATAGTCCTGGTTCGTGGTTACAGGGCTAAAAGCACGATTGTGGCTTTGGTAAGCGGGTACATGCTAGCTGGCACAGACACAAATTAGTCCCGATTCGTGTTACGAACTGGTATTAAAGGCTCATTCCAACATACTTCAAAAGGAATGCATATCCTAGTCTATTAAATATGCATGGTTGGGTGGATTGGTTAGAAGAGTGAGTGGGAAGTCACGTGGTGGCATGAGTCCTGGTTCAGTCTTGAGTTAAATCTTATTTTTAGATATTTTCACGCTTTAAGACTCGGTTCGAATCGTAACTAAAACCCGTTCCCAACCGGGACTAAAGGCTGTTTTTCTATTAGTGATACATAACGAAACTCCATATATTATAAGACAGAGTTTTCTCTAAACTTTGTTACCAAACAAGCCCTCAATGGGGGCAGGTGTTTCGTTGTGTTTGGGCTCTTTCGGGTGACGCCGACGGGTCTCGGTCGCTCTCGCCGCACGCCCGCCGCTCGATCGATCGATGCATACGATGCTCCTTGAGGGCGAAATTGCCCGGCCGGGCTGCCCCGTTTGTTCGTTTTCTTGCGCTCGGTCGGCCTCTCTGCCCGCGTGCGATGACGCTGGCGAATTTGGTTGCTTTAATCTAAGGCGGCTGGCCATTGACTAGCCGAGACAGGACAATTGCTAGAGCTTACACAGCCCACTGGAATGATCGGGTCGTTGATTCTTGCGTGTTAACGAACGTATGTGCAGCTAATATTGCATGCATGCACTAAATTCAGTTTCACGCTTACAATATGGTACTCTCTTTGATCATAAAGATAGGATATCCACACGGTCACAAAAATACAGCCTTCACCATTAATTTACTCTCACAAATTCATTTATAACGCCTAGTAAAATTATAGTATTGTATAATTAATTTTTTAGAAGAATTTACATATATGATTTTTATATAACTAATTAAATATTTTGAAACAATGTTTTTACTTAAAGTTTAAAATTTTGACTCACAAGTATTGCAAGCCATAAATATTTATTACTAGAGGGGTACTGTCACTTTTGCTTCCCATTGGGGGGCTGGGTTTGGACTCGACCTTGGCAATCTCCTTGGATGGACTCATCCAGATTATAAAACCCGCAATTCCCCATTTCAAAAACTACTTTTTAAAAAACTCCCGGTGGAGTTGATTTGTATAGCCAAATTCTGAAAATTATACTCTCAGCTAGTATAAAGGAACGTGTGAACTTCACAACTTTGCAGCCGTCCGATTCGGTTTTCGATGGCCGATCCATGGACAAGACGTCGTCGTCGCATGGCCAACACATTACACAGGGCAAGTGGCATGGCTTGTGGGTCGCGCATTCATCAGATCCTTTCGGTGCTGTCAGCAAGGGCGAAAGGGCCAGATACGCCCGGTCCCCTCGTGGATCATCGACCGTCCAGATAAATCCGAGAGATGACACGAGGAATCGCAGCCGTCGGACGAGAAGACCGTGATCTGCGGCGGATATTGGTGTCAGGTCGGCTTATGATTGGGCGCGAGTGGGCCCAGGGAAGCAACACAAAGGGCTGTACGTGTACAATATAAGGTACACCTACGTATATGGTATATGCGTCTAATACTAATGTACGAGTGTACTCCATACGAATGTAGGACAGAGTACAACATCGACGACCTGAGAATGTGATTCAAAATAATCAAAAGCACGTTCTTAACCGACTATTTTTGCTTATATTTTTTATGTTTTAAGTTTTTAACGTTGTTCCTGGAAAATCTAGAAGTCATAAGTGGAATATTCTTAAATTAGTCTTGAATCATCACTTTCGTCTTTTTAAAACAACTATTTAAAGCGGTTAAAATTTAATTCAATAGATAAGCAGATAATTTCAGTATTGATGAACACCCAACACTACCGCAACTCCATGGGCCCACGTAGGTTGCACGAATTTCATACTACGTTTACAAAAATTTCATAGGGAATAGTTCGATTATGTTAAAAGCAAGCAAAAAATCTCGCGGTGCCTAAATCCCCTGCATTATGTATGGAAAAAGTATGCCTATATTTTAGCTGAATCAATTTCAGCTTTACGTATGCAATTCCATAGGTCATGTACTCGCGTGTCCCTATTTTGTTCATGAAATGTTAGGCTGGAGAGCTTAAAAGGCAGCTTTGAGAAGCTAAAAATTTTGGTTTAATCGAGCTTTATGGTTTCACAAAATAATGAATTGCAATCATGTCATTATAAAGTTTTTATTTTTCAGAAATATCACTCATAGAAAATGAAAACTTTATAATAATATGTTTGCAATTCCTTCTTTGTTATGAAACACTTTTGAGATATGCGAGAATCGGCTTTTGAGAAACCGAATTACTTGGATGAGAGAAATTACCATAATTCATAATTTCTCTCTACCCACTTACACCATTTTCAGTTTTTGCGCAGTAAAAAGCCAAAAACGTAACCAAGCTACCCATAGCCGTTCTAAACATATATCCATGAAAAATAAAAGCAAAATAACCAAACCACACGACGGTAACTGTATCACCATTCGTCGATGCAATGGAGGCTAGCGGTACAATACAGTCGCTATTACCACGAGTACTAGCTCGTTCTTTGAGGAGAACGGTGGTGGCCAAAAGAAAAGAATGGAAAAAAATCATTGTAAAAATCGAGGGCAGGAAACTTCAGATACGGGTGTTTCGTACACGTCACCGTCACAAGACCGAGCGGAGGGGAGGGAGGCAGATGGGATGCGGAAGGGAAGGTGAAGGCGAAATTTACCCCCACCGAGGTGACAAAAAAACTATGGCCGCCGTACCACCGCGGCCTGCAGGCCAGCCCTGCGCTGTTACAGCAGGGTAACATGGGGGCAGTCGGAGTAAAAAAATCGGCGCTGAACCATAACAACAACAAAAAAAACACACAAATTCTACCGGGCCTGAGTCACCTACAGCTGCGGCCTTGCTGGGGGTAGAAAAAAAGATAACAGACCATGGGAGGACACAGTGATGCATGGGAGCAGCACTTGCCCACGGGTATTTTACGGTTACCTTGCAGAAGGGGATAAGCTAAGAGCAGCATCTGTAACAGAAACTCTATATGGGTATAGAAATAGAGTTTTAGACATAGAGTTTCTAGTGGAGAAAAGGAATCTTTTAGTGTGTAGTGTAAAGTGTGAAGGAATTTTAGAGTAATAGAGAGAGAAAATAGAGTAGAAGAGAAAAAAAATAGGGATAGAGTTTCTGGTGTGGATGCTTAGCCCTGTTTTTTTTTTTCCTTCTTTTACCCCTGAACACGTAACATACAGTAGACAGGCGTTGCCCGGCTGACGAGTGGGGCCGGGAGCGGGAGGTGAGCGCGTCCGGTGGGGAGTTACCGCGCCTGCCGCCCTGCCCCGCTCGAGCGACGAGGCCGTCTCGGGAGGTAAAAATTACGGCGTGGGAATCGGTGAATAATGTTGTCGATCCACATGACCACATGGTTCGCGTCGCGCGGTGCGGGCCGATTTGATCCGTCCAGCGTCGCGAGCTGGTGCGAGCTCGAGTCTGACCGGCACGCTCCCAAAGGCTGCGCTCTCGCCGTGTCGGTCTTCATGCTGCCGCCCGCTAGGCGCTAGCGATCTCTGGCGGCCGGGACGACTTTTGAGATGGGAGAAGCGGCGGCATCTCCTGCAGGGGAAGCACGTGAATTACTGCTACTACTCCGCTCGACCGTCATGTAAGGAGACAGTGATATCAGAATTGGGGAGTTCTTTATGTATTTTAGTATTTACTTATATTCTTTCACTGCTTATTTCATATATTCTAAATTTCAAAAGTTTTCTAATATGGTCTCGAGTTTAATTTATTTAACTTGTTTTTAAGAGTTTGAAGACGCACATTCAATACTAAAAAAGACTTAAAAACAAAATATTTGCATTATCAAAACCGAGAAAATCAAATAAGAAGATACACGGATGAGACGTAAATCAACTTCATCGCAAGAACAGAGGAGGGGGAAAAAAAACAATAGCAACATCCTTTGGATCAATTCGGGAATTGGCCGACTTAGGGTCATCTATTTGTGTGTTAACATAAGTACATCGCTAGTATAGAAAACTATCGGTTTATATTTTAAACTTCAAGAGTTTCCGGTCTCTGATGTGGCATTGAGAGTTAGATTTAGTTCATTTGACTTTTTTTAGAGTTTTGATATGTGTTTTTAAAATTAAAAAAGGGAAAAAAAAACATTTGTATTTTGAAAGAGGAGATGAGCAGATAAGTAGATAAGCAGTCATGTTCTCTCTAGCTTAACTTATCTGTTTATGTGATTTATCTCTGTTTCAAAAAGACAAACACTCTCATTTTTTCGAGTCTTTCTAACTCGAAGCCGCCTCTGAAAGCTGAAAAAAATGGTCAAATGACATTACTTCATCATGTATGAAAATTTTGTTGCTCCTCTTGTTCGGTATAGCCTATTTTAGTTATTTTTAGCTTTTGCAACCACACACCAAAAAAAACATTTCTTTGAAACAGAAACACTTCATTTTTTTCTTGAAACCGTTTTCTTTTAAATCCCTGCTGAACCAACCATTCAAAGTTTTTCGAAGGCTAGCATTTTTTCAGCCATATTCATTCCAAATGGAGCCGCTTCCTGCTAAAAAAAATAATATTTGGAACCAATTCTTTCGAAGGGGGCTCTACCTCCACAAAGATTTCCAGCAGACGCAACTAGTACTAGGCTATAAATTTCGTTGGAATTTCCGTCACTTCAAAAGTGGATAAAATGGGCACATATGGCATTCTCGGACATTTTTGTCCCTTTACCCTTCTCAATTTTTTCTTAAATATACATTTCTCTCCTCTTCCTTCCCCTTTTCTTCTTCCTCTCCCTCTAGGCAACCCTCCTCCCTCCCTTCTCCTCCCTATCCCTTTCCCTCTTCAATAACCACTATGGTAGCCCCTCTTGCCTCCGTCTACATCTTCCTCTCCTTGTCCAATGCGCCCCGTTGAGCTCTACCTTTGTCTCCTCCTTTGGCACACTTTGTCAAGCTCCTTAGCGTTGTCACCGGAATGAACTCTTCTTCATCTTCGTATCCCTGTCCCTCTCCGGTGAACCCTTCTCCTTCGTCACAATCTCCCTCTTAGGCGACCCCACGTACATCCCTCTTCAATGTCCCCTTCTCGCTTCCCCTATATTTCCAACTCCCTCTCGAGTGACCCCTCCTCCCTCCCTCTTAGTATCTGTCGCCATCTCCGTTGACCCCTCCTCCCCCACTCTCACTCTCTTTCAATCCCTCGGTCGAACTCATTAGCCACGCGACCGCAATGAGCTCATGATTATTAGCTTCCTTGTGATGCCACAAGCCTCATCACTCCGTTCCAACCATCTTTTGTGCCAGATCTAACTATTTCGATTTGGAGGTAGCCTGTAGAGAATAAGGCAGATGTAGAGGGGCGACAGTAGGGGAGGCAACTCCGGGCATCTCAGACAATGGTGATCATCAAAGAGGGAAGCAATAAGTAGGAGTGACTTCGATGATCTCTAGTGGTGGGGAAGGAGAGGTGTACATCCCTCTACAACGACCCCTCCTGCCTTCATCTCTGTTTCTTAACTCCTTCTTTGGCCACCCTCCTCCCTCCCTCTTTGTATTCGTGTCCATCTTCGTCGACCCACGCTGAACCCATTAGCCACATGACCACACCGAAATCGTGAGCGTTGGCTTCCTTGTGACTCCACAAGGCCGAACTCCACGAGAGCGAGTTCTAGGCTTGTAACTTTTTTGACTCTAGGCGAGCTCCCCCATGAATGAGAAAGGAGGAAAAGATAAGTGACGGGCTATAGGAAGATGAAAGGAGGACAAACATTTTGGCCTTTTGAATTACTAGCCAAACACACGTGCTTCGCTGCTGTTGACACCCAATTTTGGCCCTAGCCGAGGCTTATAGAAACTGTCAATATATTTGGTTAAGAAGCTGATATGAAAGAATATTATAGGAGTTTGGATCACACACGATTGGCTAAGAGTTATAATAAGAAAGAAAATTCCTAATCAACTTTGGCAAATTAGAATTGGAAACCTTATCCGATGAGACCTATTTAGGAAGGTTCTGAAAGACAGTGTCGGGATCATGTATATAGCATATTTTAGGCATTTATTTAGATAAGTTTCTATTTATAGATAGTCCTAGATATATATTAAGTCTAATAGGTTATCTATAGTAAGTTTGTTTTGGGTATAAATATCCAACCCATGTATCAAGAAAAGGGTCTCTGAACAATCAATCTACTATTTCAATGCAATTGTCTTTTTAATTCTTAAGAGTAGCAGTAACTTAGTTTCGCCGTATTTTATTTTCGATCGACTTGTTGTGTATTGCCTTCTCGATTGACTTTAAGGTACAATCCCAAGTGAGAACTGTCTCAGTTAAATCCGATCTTCTTGCTTGGTTATCAGAATACTATCTTTGCAAATATTGCTATGCATAGCCATTTCGTGCGATGGGTTAGGTCCTACCCTCGTTCTATCGTCTTCTAACTTGCTATTTAGCCGATAGTCTATTTACCCTCGTTCTATTGGTTTGATTAACTTTTTAATCTAGTCGATAATCTGTTTATCCTTCGTTCTGTCAGCTAGACAATCTAATTGGCTAGTTGATAGTTTGTTTACCCCTCGATCTACTATTTAGTCAATCCCGTTGGCTTAGTAGTAGATTGTTACCATCTGAATCTATTGGTTTGAACTTTTGTTTAGATCAATAGGTTATGCTACCTTTATATCTATCGGTTTAAGTCTCCATTTAAGACGATAGTTCTCTCTACTTTTGAATCTATTGAGCTTTTGGCCATGTCGTTAAGTTCGATAGGTTATTCTCATATTCTTGGATTTAATCGGCTAATCTAAACCGATTAATTTCTTTACCTTGCCGATTATTGGTCAAATTGGCTAGCACGCCCTAAACCCTAAACTTGGTGTTGACGGGGTTCCAAAACCCTAAGTCTACAGTGTGTTTAAACTAACCGTCAACTTTCGGCGCAAATAGCTACAAATAAATATTTGATTTATTTGACTCAGCTTCGCTTTTAGTGTCTCATAATCGACTATATCCTACTTCTACACCCTAAGCTTTGCTTCATGCTCGACCGTGTCAGCACGTTGAAATAAGGAAACAAGAGTAATAGAATGATTTGATATATATTGAGGTGAACAAAATCTTTCTTAAATACAACACAGTAAAATAAGAAACCAAGCCAAATAAAATAGAAAGTACCATTATGATGTATTGACCATTAGATTAGTAATGGATGATAGAGATAGATGACCTACCACCATTCACCACTAGAGACTTTTTGCAGTGACAACAACATCTATACAATTTTTATGAATCTGTATGGTATTTTTAGGAATCTTCACTTTTAATGACAAATCTCTATTTTCTTAAGCATCTATCCCATTAATCATATTTAAATCAGTACAGAAAAAACAATGTCCTAAAAAATAGTTTGAAAACTAGGAGTAGTTGGCTTGGATGGAAGGTGATCATTGAATTTCCTCGTAAACTTCTTACGTATGGCCATTATTCACTACCAGCTGAGAAATCGAGAAACCGTAAATGCCAGCCGATTTGCAACGGTCCTCCTGCCCACTGCTCAGCTTGCCAGTTGCTACCGCTTGCATTTTGTGAAATTTCTGAGCAATGCAAATTTATCCTATCTTGCAATGTTTCCATAAGTAGACAGGTCGTCACATCTCTTCTGCCCAACTATGCATCGATTTTATTTGGGGCATGATCTGGCTGCAAAGCGACTAATTATTTTCCTCCACCAAGAAAATAAGCAAAAGAAAAATATTCTGGCTAGTAAATTTCTCTTGCTAGTTGCTAGCTCACGACGATCTCTTTGTCTAGCGCGCCAAATTCATCCTCTGAACCATAGGGTGGTTGCATGTTCTCCCTCTCTAGTATGTAAAGGTTTATGCAAATATAAAAGAATAAGTTGCTTTAGAGCATCTTTAGCGGTAACTGCGGAACACTGTTAATTTGACTTTTAGAGATAGAGCTGCAGCTGGAGGAACAAATTTTTTGAAAAATGTAGTGTAAAGTGTGAAGAAATTTTAGAGTATGGAGGGAATCTTTTATAAGGTGTGGCGAATAGTGTTAGAAGGGATTATAAATTAACTACTAGAGATGCTCTTGGACGCTGTATAGGTGTAGATTAACTGTTGAAGATGCTCTTGGACGCTGTATAGGTCTTATGTCTTGCATGATGGGTATATAAGAGCTTTAAAAAGGGGCTGAGAAGTTGAGTATGGTTCGACTGGATTGAAGAGGTAAAAAAACAAGTCATCTCCAGAGCATTGAGGAATAGTTTTAAGAAGCCAAATATTTAGTATAAACTTCATGGCTTTTATTTTGCATAGGTTAAAAAGAGGCTAGAATAAGCCATTTCAAACGTGCTAGCTGTTTATTGTAACCGCTGACTGCAATTACTTTGCAGCGTCCTAAACATTCATTGAAGAATGGAGCATACACCAAATAACATCACGCCGAGCAACCTTTGTTTCCTGATCGGCAAAAACAACCGTCTAGCAAAAAAAAGACGTCCTAGCATTGAAATTTTGAAGTTCATCCGCACTTCACGCTTGCAGAACCGCCATCCCTATTCTTATGTTCAAAAACATGAACATATATCACAATCAGTGAGAGGATAATAGCCGTAGTTTTTTTTAGTAATACTTGTATTGGTAAATCTTGTTGTCTTGGCACACAAGTAGCCTCACAAATATTCCTGAATGAAAGCCTGAATCAAAAAGATATGTGATCAGCGTTCAGGAAACCGAACAAAAAACAAATCCGGAACCGAAATTCTCTACGCGCGATGTCAAAAGCTTAGTTATTTAACCCCAAATAACCCAGGCGGTAAAAAAGAAAGAGAGAAAAAAAAGCCCCCGCTCGACGCGGCCATTTCCCGTACTCCCCACCTACGAAGATTTGACCGTGGCTAGCTTCTCGCACCCCGACCCCTACCAAGCCTGACGTGACCCCGTACACAGACAGGTCGGCCATAGCCACGCGTCGCGCATCCAGTGGCCATGTGGCAGTTGCGGCAGGATGTGGCGCTCACACGTTGGCCGCCACTGGAATCTCCACCCCACTCCGCTTTATTATCGTATCCAGCCGGAGACACTAGCCGGTCGCCCGTTGGAGCCCCACTGGCCGAGGCGCTGCTGCACCGTCACTTACATGTGGGGCCGCGGGAATTACTGCCCCCCAGGAAATGCACGGCTCCAGGTAGTTAGCGTTTACTGCTGTAAACGAGCGGCCAGCCTGCAGGGCGCATTTATTTTTCCCAAGATTTTTTTCCCATTCAAAATTCGAAATTCAGAATTTATTTATGGTAACTTATCTGTAGAATGGGAAAAGGACTCGGGAGCAGAAAAGGCAGGAGGAGAGGGAGGGAAAAAAGGAGTGGAGACAGAGAAAAAAAAAAGAAGAGAATAAAGAAAAAAACATCCAAAAATCCCGTGCTTCCCAAAGTGGGCAGCGCCGACCCTATAAAACTGGGTGGTGCTCCCGGCCTACAACAGCAAGCGAACGCGAAGGCAAACGCATCCGGCGCACGCCCCACATCAGCCTCCTCCCGACCTTGGAAGGGAGCAGCAAAGCCAACGCCCCGCCCCCTTCTTCTTCCTCCCTCCAGAAAAATCCCACTGAGACGGAGACCTCATAATCGTTTCGTCTCCTTCCCCAATAGTCGGTCGCTTTTCTTCCCTGCCGCGTCCTCTCTGGGCGAGGGGTGGGGGTGTTTCTTGTGGTGTTTGGTGGAGGGTGGTCGTCGCGTTTGGGGTTTTGGGGGGGTTCTTGAGGGGTTTTAGGAGGTGAAGGTTGGAGTGGTAGGCAAATGCGAGTGGAGTTTGAGGGGGTTTGTTGAGGAGGGCGATGGAGGAGGAGGCGTTCATGGCGGTGAAGAGGACGGAGCACGTCAAGGTAACGTCCGTGGCGGTGGGTGTGGCGGAGGTGGCGGCGAAGGGGAAGGCGAAGGCGAAGGGGAACTACGGTGGTTTGGAGCAGAGGACGGTCAGGGTGTACTGCGACGACTACGACGCGACTGACTCGTCCAGTGATGATGAGGAGGCGGCCGGGCGCCGTAGGGTGAAGCGCTACGTGCAGGAGATCCGGCTGGAGCCGGCGTTGCCGGCGAAGGGTAGGGTTGCGGAGGAGTTGGCTGAGGCGATGGTCGGCGCGAAGCCGAGGGTGGTCGTGCCTGGGAGGAAGAGGAAGGTCGGTGGGGACGCCGGCAGCGAGCCAAGGTTCCGCGGCGTGCGGCGGCGACCCTGGGGGAAGTACGCCGCGGAGATCCGCGACCCATGGCGGCGGGTGCGGGTGTGGCTCGGCACCTTCGACTCCGCCGTGGAGGCCGCCAAGGTGTACGACTCCGCGGCCATCAAGCTGCGCGGCCCCGACGCCACCACTAACTTCCAGCAGTCCGGCGACAGCGACTTCGAGGTCCCCGCCGAGGTCGCCGAGCGCGTCCCGCAGCCGCCGGCGAGGTCCAAGAACTCGGCCTCCTCTGCCACCTCCTACGACTCTGGGGAGGATTCCCACGCGGCAGTGGCGTCCCCCACATCCGTCCTCCGCTCCTTCCCGCCGTCCACCGTCGCCGCTGCCGACGCCACCACCTCCAAGAAACCGTCGCCCCCTCCCTGCGCCCCGGAGACCGGTAAGCCCAGCGACGTCTTCGGCTACTCGTTCTCCGGCGACGGCTTCGCCGGCGAGCTCCCGCCGCTCTACACCGAGTTCGACTTCCTCGACGACTTCCAGGAGCCCCCGCTGGACTTCCTGTCCAACCTCCCCCAGGAGCCCTTCTCCTTCCCCTGCCAGCCCTCGCCGGACCTTCAACACCCGCCATCACCGGCGGCGCTCCAGCAGGTCGACGACTACTTCGAAGACATCACCGACCTCTTCCAGATCGACCCGCTCCCCGTCGCCTAGTGCAACATCTGTATAAAACCGGATTAGTCGCCGGATTAGTCGACTAATCCGGTCAATTTTGTTTGCATTTTCTTCTTTTTCGGTTCTAGAGAGAGAGTAAGTTATGATTCGCCAGTGTAGCTGCCACCTGAGAGAGCCATCCCGCCAGGGAAGCCTCGCCGGGGTGCGACGAGAGAGAGTCGGAAAATGTTGGCCTCTTCGGCTATGGTTTTGTTACCATCACTCATTAAGTTATCAGTAATTAGCAACATAAGCTATCAAAAATTGGTGTTTTTGTTATCATCACTCATTAAGTTATCAGTAATTAGCAACATAAGCTATCAAAAATTGGTGTTTTAAAGAGTATACTTGCTCAACATTCCCGTTGCCGATGCCAAGATTTTTTTTTCCCGATTCGTGCCCACACGCGAGCAACAGTGAAGGCCGAATGGCAAGCGATACTGCACGTTGGACAGCAACGTACGAGCAGCAATGAAACGACGCGCCCCGTCCGTCCGTCTCCGTGCCCACACGCGGCCGGCGGCCGGCGATGTTTGGCGGAAGCGTCGGTTCCCGATACGAGCCGCGGTTCGCTCACCTCCACCCGAGGCCCTCCGCTCGGGCGCCGCGCCAGTAAATGCGGCACTAGGAGGGGAGCCAAGCAACGCATAGTCGCATACTCATCTGCGTTCTTCTCGCGAAATCACAGTACTTCGCGGTGGTTTTGCGTCATCTGCGTGGCCCGTCGTTCGGGCGGGGGGGAGGTGGGTTGGGGCGGGGCGCGGTCAAGAGGCGACGCCATGAGCGCCTGACAAAAGGGAGTGGGATTAGGAAAAAGCTGGCTTTGGGTTGTTAAACTTGCCCTCTTTTCTCGTGGGGAGAGCAGCGCGGCGTGTACGTGCTGCGTGCGCGCTGCGGCAGGGAGAGCCGGCCGGGCGATGCGATCAACCGCTGCGCGTGGGCGCGGGCGTGGCCGTGCCTGCAAATTCCTCTTTCCGTTTGGGCTTTTTTGACTGTGTCCCCGACGGCCAGGACTGAAATCCCGGCTGGAAATCAGACCTTGCTCAGATCAGCTAACTAATCACCGCATTGCTTGGTAATCGTGAAACATGTCACTGGCGGAAAGAAAAGGGGTCCGTAGAATAGGATCGATCTGGGCAAGCAGTGTTGAACACTTGAACAAGAGGCAGGAAGGATACATGAAAAGAGGCGTGTTTCCTTTCTGTCTATTCTATTGGAGGGATGGGAAGGGGAGGGCTTTACTTGAGCATGGGGGAGGAGAGGAGAGTGGCTCTGTGACTGAGGGACGAGGAGGAGTTGGGGACTTGGGGGTCCTTTTGGGAAGTAGTCAAGTAGATGCTTCTTTTGAAGAAGCTGAGCATCTACAATCTACTGATCTACCTCGCTCGATCGCAGCAGCGAGGACGTGCGGTGTTTTAGCAGTGCCCTTTTTCCTCCCTATCTCGTTCGCTCACCCACAGCTTTATTAGCCTACGATTTGTTTGCTCGGAATCAATCTAATTTGGTCGCCACCTCTCTCTCTTCTACAGTAGTACTTGTCTATTATCGCCACCTCAATCTAATTTTTCCTCCCTATCTCTCACCCACACCGGCCGATCGGGACGTCGTTGGCCGGACCGCGCGCGCTCGTGCGTGCTGTCGCCGGCCGGCCCTCGTCACGGCCCTATGATAAATCTAAGATCATATCCAACCATTTCCCTTAATTTCATTTTCTTTCCCATTTTCTTATCTATATTCGTTTCCTTTATTTTCTTTCATCTTCAACAGCATCACTTCGAAAAAATAATATAATGAAACAAGAAAGAATCCTATTTTAAAGAGAATGGAAAAAAGAATCTCTTTTAAAAAAAAATAAAAAAATATGTTTAAATGTTGAAGGTAATGAGATCTCTTTCATGACGTGAACGTGCCCCGCGATAAGACAGTTGAAAATGGCCTAGAAAGCCTATTAGCTAAGCGTGTTTTTGGTTCCTCTTCCTCCTCGAACCCTCGATCGCGATCTCGTTACCGACCAGCTGATTGCTACGTCGCCGCCGTTCTTCCGGGCATTTTTTTGGCCTTTTTGGCCGTGCGTGTCAGCGTGTGCACGTCGTAACTCGTACGTGCATCACCGGCCAATGAGTGGGCTTCGCCTGCACGTTCCTTGGAAGGTTTGTCAACGTAGTCTACGTTAAGCTGGCTTCTGCTCGGTCGATCGTACTCGGTCACTGTTACAGCGCTGTGCCAGTGTACTGGCACTACCCCTACCAAGCAGCGTACTCGAGCTCTCTCACGCGGTCTGGTCCACTGGCTGATCGGCCGGCCTGTCCGTGGCCGTCCTCTCGACCTGTGCCAGCCTTCCTCCCAATTCCACTTCCCAATGCCCGGAATCTCTTCCTCCCAAGCTCCCAGCAAGCAGCAGCAGCAGCGTCGAGCAAGAGTGAAGACTGAAGAGTCGCCTCGGTTTGTCCTGTCGAAAATTTAAGGAACGGGAGAGCGGCGAGCACCGCAGCAGTGAGCGCGACGGTTGCGTGCCAGGCAAGTGAAGGCATAAACGCCGAATGTCCGAGCCGATAAGCCAAGCCTGAACTGCGCCGCTGCACGTACGCCCTCCTCGGAACCTGACCGTGCGTGGCCGACGCACGCGAAATAGCACGAGATCGAGACATTTTTTCCTCCGCGCGGCGCGCGGTTTGACCCGTGGTTGGGGGAATGGGGTGGAAGCCGGAGAGGCCATGTCAGTTCGCGTTGCCGTCAGTTCGCGTTGCCGTCGCCTCCGCCTCGGCCGCTCGGTCACTGTTGCTTAGACGGGCGCACGCCGCGCGCTGCTGCTGCTGGCGCTCGTGTCCGGGGGCTTTGAGTGCAGCGCAAGCCTCCGCCGCGCGCTGTGACCGCTGTCCCTGCCCTGCCATGGCCTCGTGTTGGTTGATTCGTACCGCTGCTTTGTTTCCGGAGTCAAGCGTCTCGGGGCCCCAGTCCCATGTGTGTTAATTGCTGCCGCTGCCTGCTACTGCTGGTGCAGTGTCCGCCTGGATCCGGCGAGAAAGGCAAAGCTTCTCCAGCTCTTGTGCAATGCAACCCTCTGCCACAGATTTACAGCATTTTACTTGCAAGCTGTCCGTCAAAGTCCGCTTGGGACTGATTTTTTCTTCATTTCTGTGTTGAGTGGTATGCACTCGCCGGTTCACCCCAAAACATAGGAAAATTTTTTTTAACCCTTTGTAAATAATTATTTTAATATTAACCCTTGCGAAAAAATATTTTCACATCTAACCCTTTTGGCCACGCCACTCTAGTTGGTGCGGCTAATGTCCCCTGCCGCGCCAGTGCATGTGGCGCGGCAGGGTTGGCCCTATGTGGAAGCATATGAACTGCGTTCCTCGGTGCCAGTGTGTCATCCCTGCCGCGTCACATACACTGGCGCGTCAGTGGACATTAGCCAGGCCAACCGCGGTGGCGTGGCCAAAAGGGTTAGATGTAAAAATATTTTTTCGCGAGGATTAATATTAAAATAATTATTTACAAAGGGTCAATTTTTTTTTCAAAACATAGCAAGTTATTATAGGCTCCATTTGGGACTGATTTTTTTTCACGATTTCTATATTGAGTTGTATGCATCAATTAGTTTACCCAAAAAACTTCTCGCGTGGAGGCTCATTTATGCCTCAAACATGGAATATGAGCGAATAACAAATTTTTTTTTATTTCAATTGTATCGGTCAGGACACAAAATTGGGACATTTGTATCTGAAACCATATTGAGTTGCATACACCGATCAATTCATCTAAAAACTAATTTATTATTGATAAAAGATGTACAATTCACTTATAATTCAACATTCCATACAAGTTTAGCCCCCCCCCTCCCCCCACCCCCCCGCGTTTTTTGTGAAATTCCCTTCCTCCAATCGCGGTCTAAAACCGAGTAATTCTGTAACACTTTTTACACGCTGCGAGCGCTTAATTTCATCTGGAAATTTTACGGGAAGCAAGGGTGGTGTGGCCCTGTGCGCATGGTGATCAAGTCGCTTTTCTTTCGCTCGAACATACTCGTGGTCGTGGGGGCAACAATCAGCTTTGCTGTGCACGAGTGATTAATAAAACTGCTGAAGATATTTCCACCCGGAGCTATCCTACTCCCTTTGGAGCTCGGAGAAGGCAGTATAGCTAGCTGAGCACCCCTGCGTTTTATATTAGTGAAGATTCTACGCATAGGAGGTTCTCCTTCCGTTTCACAATGGTTTTAGTTCTAGCATTCAAAATTTTTATCAAAATGGTTGTAGTTTTCACATTCCAATGCAACTTTAGAGTCAATATAACCTTTATACCCTTCATCAATGCAGTCATCTATTTAACTAATTTGTTCAACTACCCTTCATTAAATAAGGATAAACAAGTTATTTTTTATATCTTCTTATTTTATGTACATTTAGTTAGAACTACAACCATTATGAAACGGAGGGAGTAGTTAAGCTATCATGAGCAAAGCAGGACTATAAACATAACATAACAACCGGCTATAGATAACATGTACTCCTACTTTCCTCCGGCCATGCTGATATCCATGTCTCGCTTTAGGAAGTCCTACACACGCTGGCTAGGCTACCTCACATTCTCGGTTGTTGGACGCCGGACAACGCCCTAGATTGGGGTGTGGTGTGGCAACTGATGAGGCATCTAAGCATGCTATTCCGAGTCAGAGCATGTCCCCATTGGATGAGAAGCCCTGCAAAGACGACCGGCCTCGAAAGGCTGCGGCTATATATGATTCAACCTAGATGCCACTATCTTGCTAAAAGCATCTACATCAGCTATTTCAAATTTCTACTCTATAAACATTATTTCTTACACACCCTATCCATCCCTCTAAACTTACTTCACACTCTACACTACACTCTAAAAGATTCTTTCCCTCCAGCAGCTACTCTATCCCTAAAAAGTCAGATGAACAGTGTTATAGAGTGTATGCTATGGATGCTATGTTCTCCCTGCGATAAATCCTAGCACAGTTTGGTAGTAGGCACACCACATGGATATTATTACTACTAGCTCCGGTCACGAGATACATGACATTTTAAACATCGGCACAATCCTTGAAATGTATTTTTTCCTACCAGCCACCATTCCATCGCCGCCTTGACCCTCCACGGCGGTCGACGGTTGGGAGTACGAGCTCCCAGGTGCCGAGCTTACTTGTTGAATTGGGGATCAACAGCCCTCTTTCTGCAGCTACGGGGATGTTTGAGACGGTGAACTCAATCAAGCAACCGGAGGAAGACAATGATTTTAACCCTGGTTTAAGCCCCTCGGAGCGAGGTAACAACCCTATGTCCAGCAATCTAGATGTATAAGTGTAGGAAAAGTATGCTACAAGGGCGTCCGAGTAAGGTCGGGTGGCCGACGCACAAGCCTTGCTATGAACAAGTGAGTTGCAGTGTGTTCTATAGTGTGTATTGTATCTTCTGTCTACGTGTGCTCTCTCTCTTGGTGATCATCCCTCGCGCGCATGCACAAGGCCATCTATTTATACATATACAAGGGCTACCTACTTTTTGAAAAATACAGCTTATAATCCAGCGGTCCATGTGGTACTTTCTCCTGTCCGAGCGCTGCTCCCTTGACTAGGGACGTACGAGAGACATGACAAGCCCATTCCTCAGAACGACGTGGGGAGGCGTGGCGCGTGACAGTAAAACAGTAAAATGTGATGGGGGCAGGTGAATGCTGACTTTTCCAACCCTGCGACGGGACGCAGCAATGCGAGGTACATCAGCATGGCGGACGCGTCGAAACAGAAAACGAGGCCTATCTGGAGCTGCCACGTGTCTACTCGATGGCGTCTGGGCCCGAAAACTGCATTGTGGCGTAACCATCGCTGCTCGGGGACCCGAGCAGCGGCTTGCCCGTCCCGAGTAACACTTCGGGGTAAATAAGTTATTCTTCCCGAGAAACTCTTTCGGGTTATTAACATATTCAGGGGTCAAGCTAATCTCGGATAATTATGAAAATGCCATTAATCCCTGTCAATGACCATTCGTCGTCGCTAGAGAAAGCCCAATGAGCATCGTTGCCGAAGGGGAGGCCTATGTGCGCCATCAATTAGCCTAAGCACCGCTAGATTGGGCGGGCTCGAGCAAGTGTGACCTTTGTTTGAGTAGGCACCACCGCCTCTTTGCGTTAGCGCTGCCACTGGGGGTATGAAAGAAATCCACCACCAGATCGGGTGGCATGGGTGCCGCCTTCTTGTCGTGGTGTATCCGTCGTGTTTGGCCGACCAACCACCAACATGCCTCACGTTGGCCACCAGATAGGAATACGAATCAAGTGCCACCATCTCACCGACCGTCGTGTTGGGCATGGACCTGCCGGTCGTCACTTTGAGCATGGATTCCACTAGCCACCAATTTGGGCATAGATTCCGTCAGTCGCCAATTTGGGCATGAATTTTACCAGTAGCTTTAGGTATTGATTCCGTCGACAATCACTATGGATACCTCTAGCCACTGATTTGGGCATAGGTTTTGCCAACTGCAACTTTGGACATGGATTTTGGCAACCACCACTTTAGGTATGGATCCGGCGGCAACCACTTTGGACATGGATTTTGTTGGTAGCCACTTTTATTTGCTAACAGATGGATTATGTCGATATTGCTTCAAAAGGAGGACAGAGACTCTCTAGGCGTTGAGTAAATTCCTTATTTGCAATTAAGAGATAGCCCTTTCCTCAATTTGCCATCAAGACATTCAACTATCCTTATATGTCTCTTTGAAACTTCTCTCCCTCTATGTCACCGCCGTTAGCTCCATTACGTTCAACATTAGAAAGCTCCAGTTAATGCCTAAAATACCTTTTTCATAATTTCTAAATTTAAAACTTTGAACATTGCATCTCCTACATTTTAACTCCAAGTTGAGTTGGATCACTACCGTTACAGGTTCGAAAAAATAATAGCATTACATGGCGCTAAATCAGAGTACAGAATTCAGGCACGAAGGCCTTACACAGCGGAAGTCATAAAGTCTCCCATAACTCTAAATGGAAGATGCAAAACGCAACACAAAATGATCCCACATGCAAGCTGTAGTAGCGTCCTAGGCGTTGGGATATTCATCGTCTTGGACTCCGTCGGCGAAGATGTAGGGTTCGGGATCACCGTCTACTGGGTCACACTGGGACTCCAAACCTGCGTGTTGGAATCAGGGTTTTAAAACCCGAAACCGCCGACCCACCGGGCCGGTTTTTCGGAAAAAAAGGCTAAAAACCGCTACAAACCGACGGAAACCGCTCAAATTTAAATTCAAACGAAGCGCGCAAGCCACCGGTTTCCCGGCGGTTTTTGCCGAAAAACCGCCGGTTTTTCGGTTTCTCGGCGGTTTTTACCAGAAAAACAATGAAAAATGGGAAAAATAAAAAGAGGTCTGAAAAATCTTAAAAAATTAGGAAAAATCAAAATTTTGTTTCATACAAATTGTTCTACTCAGCATCTAGTTTTTTATAAGATTTTTTAAAAATTTTTTAAAAAAATCAAAAACCCTGGTTTTGCCGGTTTTTGTCGGTTTTTAAAACCCTGGTTGGAATGCACAGCCCCGTGGTAAAACGCGAGGGTGAGTATTGGTGTAAATACTCGCAAGTCAATTGACAATGCACATGAAGGCTAGTCAAGGGAAGGGTAGGGGTTTATTTGCAGAAAGCTAATTTTGCAAATGTTCGCCTAAGAGTTTAGAAAGCAGTTGGAAAGAGAGAAGTTTAAATTAAAACACTTTAGTAATCTTTTCAAACTCCGGGACCCACTGGTTTATGTTCAAATCTGGCAATCTTATGGCACCGACCGTGGTTTTATCAAAAAAACCATTTCCTCACGGCTTTCTGCCGCAGGCTCCCAGAACAAACATGGCACCTGCCGGTTTTCTCTTAAAAACCATTTAGAAACAGAGAGAAGAAAACTACCACTGTGGCGGCGCCACCATCGTCCGCCCTTAACCGTGGGCACAGCTATCTAGATAGTTTTACACTATG
The DNA here is from genome assembly GCA_036346145.1 of Olyra latifolia. Taxonomy (NCBI): domain Eukaryota; kingdom Viridiplantae; phylum Streptophyta; class Magnoliopsida; order Poales; family Poaceae; genus Olyra; species Olyra latifolia. Next base: position 16,947,928 of record CM070530.1, read on the forward strand.
CAGAGGTTGCACGCTTTACCCATGAGACATGATTTCCTCCCGTTGGAGGTCATCACGACAAGGCCTTTAACAGTCTAGCTCTTGGCTGGCATCCCCTCTAAGGTTTTCACCGCAGTGCTGGTTACTCCAGTTGGCTGAAGCTCCCTCTTGAGCCTGTAGGGTCAATGATTTCTCCGCACCTATTCCACCACATGGGATGTCCAAACAAAGAGTTCGAAAGGTACTCAGCCAGAGCCCACCCATACAAGCACTCATGGTCGCACTGTTGCACTTAGTTTGTCAACCACAAGGTCGCGGTCCTTAGGGACTGGGGTGGCTCCCACACTGGGCCCAAATCTCATGCTTACTGCACCAGCCAGACAACCATCCACCCCAATCAAGTTTTAAAAACATTTTACTTTTCGAAACCCTTGTAGCATACCCGTTACTTGCTTTAACAGTTTTCCCAATAGTAGCAGCCACTACTGTCATCAAATGAATTTTGGCAAACTAGGATTTTAATGTGAATCAGGGGGGAACAAATTATTAAGTACTAACAGCACAACTAAACATGATTAAACAGCTAACCAAGGGAGTTGGCAATTAATTAAGCAAGCAATAAACTAGGGCTACCAAGGATCATGATTATACGACATTAATTAAAGTGGATTAGGGTTTTAGCTACACCCTACCAATATAGCAGTTTACTATTAACATAGCAATGCAGTTTTACAATTCTAGAAAAACATTTGTTAAAACTAGGAATCAATATGGTCAATCAGTAAATTGAGCGAAATTGTCAATAATGACTTGCCGTGATCGAAGTTGAGCTGCTGTCCGGCTTGGTCTTTGACTTCCGACGCGAACTCGACCAGATCTAGCGATAGCAAATCACACGCATTCAACACATTGCATGAAAATATGCATGCAAAAATAAATGAATGAGTATGCATGAGTATGATAAAGTAATGCTTGCATTTGATTTAACATTTTTGAAAATCAATTTTTCTTTTAAAATGACATAAACTATTAAAAGTAATTAGATAAATCATTTTCTATTGAATAAACAATGCAAAAAAATAAATATAAGATAAATGAATTAACATTATTTTATTTTATTAAAGCATTTATAAATTTAAATTTCATTTTTAAATAGGTATAAATAATTAGCATAATATTTAATACATTATCATATACTTAAAAATTATAGAAACTATATAATAATATGCATGCAATTATGCAAATAATATTTTTAAATAGAAGAGTGCATTTTTTTAGAAACTTGTTGCATTGGAATTGGAATTATATAATTAAAGATGTAAAAATAACAAGTTTTGCTATTTGTAGAAATGAAAAAAAATGAAAACGGCCTGGCAAGCACAGTGCGACCCAGCTTGAAACATGGGCACGCAGCGTGCGGCCGTGGTGGTGGCTCGGCCCACTACGCGGCGGTTGGCTTGGCCCACCAGTCTGACAGCATGAGGCACACGCTGACTGATCTGAACGGGGCCTGGCTCGGCCCAGCGGAAGAGGAGGCGAGGCCCAGCCGGCTTCGATTGAGGAAGGGCACTGATGGGTGGGGTCTACCCGTCAGTGGCACGAAGCAGAGGAGCGGCGGCGGAGCTGCTCGGGCGGAGAAATCCTACGACTGCGGTGGTGCACCGGGGAGGAAGAGAGGAGGAAAGGGGAGAGGGGAGAAAGGGGGTGCTCGGGGTGGGGTTGGCCTGCCAAAGAGGGATAGCGACGAGCCCAGCGCCAGCCGAGGCGGAAGGAGGGGGTGGCACGGCGGTGGATCCGATCGCCGGAGGAGAAAGGAGGGAGGTGGCACGGTCGGCAAGCAAGAGGGATGTGAAGGGAGAGTACAAGCAGCTTGGGTTAGGGGCAAGGGCGACCTGGACGGCACGGCGACGTGGCCGAGGTCGGGCGGAGTGAGGCGCACGACGGCGGCCGATTCCATCCAAGGAGAGGCAGTGTCAGTGACGGGAAAAGGTTCCTAGGGACCTAGGGGAGGTGAACAAGCCGAGAGGGAAGGGGATAACTGGTCAAGAAGCTTCGCCGGTGCATGGGGCAGCTCGGGCTTCGGCGACGAACTCCGGTGATCTCCGGCGACGGCGGCGGCGGCAGCCTAGCAAAATGAAGAGAAGGGGGTGCGAGGGGGAAGGTGATGGGAGGGCATGGCCGGGGAGGATGCTTACTGGCAGGATTGATGGAGGCAGTGAGGGATGCAGTGAGGGAAGGGCTGCCTTTCTCTGTCGATCTACACGAGGTGGGGTGGAACAGAGAGTGTGAGTGAGGGAGGTAGATAGATAAGGGGGAGAGAGAGTGGGGGAGAAATTGAGGTAGGGTTAAATAGGATTAGGGAAGGGGTAAAAATGGAAAGGGGCAAAAAGGAAGGCGATTTTGGGAAAGTCCAAAATGGGAAGGGCTAAAAAGGGGAATTCCCAATTAGGGAAAAGGAATGACAAGTGGGACCCACTTGTCATGGAGAGAGGAGAAGGGAGAGAAAAAAGAGAGATAGGGTCCTAATAGTAAAATTAGATATTTATTTTAATTAAACAATTTAATTTGAAATCCAATTAGTACTTGAATTAGGTTTAATTTGCTATTCCCTAACCCAAAATGAAACCATCAATTTATAAATTATTAAAATAGGTTTTTAGCATTTCAACATTTTGCAATTAAATATTTTAAAAGCAAAACCCTTTTAATTAGGATCTTAAGAAATTATATATAGTAACATGCACATTTTCAAAAATGATTTTTGAAATGCTTGAATCACATGCAAGGATGCCATGATTTTAGTTTTTTTTTTTTGAAAATGGGGATGTTACAGCTTGCCATCAAAATTTTGTATATTTTTAAAATACTTTTATGTATTTTCTATTTTTTTTCTCTCATTTTCATGAGACATGGAACCATTAAATTTTTTAAAATATATCCTAGAAAATTAAATTTCACTTTGTGTATGTATAATTTTTTGAATGCATACAAAATTTTTTTGTCATAATTTTATGAATTTTCTACTACTTTTTATGAATTCTTTCTATTTTGCAATATATTAAAAAGGCAAGAGCGTAATTGTCTTTCATGTAGCTCCGTCATGGATTTTGGTCAACAATGGATTGAGGGAAAGAGGTTTTAGAGGGGACAAGAATTCTGGTGCATTTACCATTATTGCTTCTGTAAACATAGTAGCTAAATAATCCCACCGTGTTACATAAGGTAAGTATTGTATAATAGTTTAGTTTTTTTTACTTTTTTAACATATAAGGGAAGTTGAACTTCTTAATGACAGATCAAGGAAATGGCTAACTCTCGATGACAATTATGGACTTTACTCCTAGGCATTCCATTCTTTAAAGTTGGTCATCATAGCATTCTTTGCCACTCTTGGATGAAGATTTAGGTACTTTTCTTTTCAGATGATCGGCCATGCCATGGTCCGATACTTCTGAAAAATTTTATTATTATTTATTTATTTTTTTATAAAAACTTATAAATTTGCTACAGTAAAACCGCTAACCGCCAACCGCCAGAAACCGTCAAAAGAAACAGAGCTTTAGTAACAGTTTTTGCACCACTTGAATTTTATTTCTAAATCTATGTAACTTATTATTTCTTTGTCATTAGTCTTAACCTCAAGCGATTTACTTTTGTATATGGCTATGTACATCTCATGATACGGAGGCTAGGATGTTCTTTCATTATTAAAAAAACTAGTTTGAGCTTCAGAGTTTTGATTTCACTATTACAAACGACAAAAATCTGACACTCAGATCAAATGGAGTAGCACGAAAACACAAGAGCTTTTGCAAGCCTTGTCAAGAGACACTGGCATTGCACTTGCCCTCTCATGTTTGAATCATTTGGGCAGGCGTGGGGAGGATAAAACTAGGATTAACCGCGTCCTTCAAAAGCGCAAATGGCCGCATGTCCTGTCTGCGTGCGTACGTACGGCGCCTCAGGGGAGTCAGGCGTCAGCTCAGCTGCTGCCGCGGAGTGCAAACGGTCGCCGGATGCGGCACGAACAAGCAACGCTCGGCGGCATTAGTAAAAACGGCAGGCCGGCCGCGCGCGCGGTTAAACAACGGGGACAGCACTCCGCCCGCAGAGGCTGTTTTGTCGCGCCCCTCGGCACGTTCTCGGCGGCAGGCGGCAGAACGGGAGGCCGACCCAACCCCAGCACGTCTGTACGTCCCCACGCTGGCCAAGCTGCAGGCCGCGGCCCGCGTGCGCCAAAACAAACCTGGCCATGCATGGCCACGTCTCTGCCGCCGTGCCTGCCTCCCCAGCCCGTGCCGGACTGGGATCTTCTGACTTGATGCAATCGGTACTCGGTACAGTGAGTGGATCCTGATTCTCCTCTCCTCCACCTCAACGTTTTCTCCGTCTGCCTCAACGTTTTTTCCTCAAGATATACACACGTAAAATCCTCGCGTTCCAAACGGAGCCTTAGGGACTGTTTTTTTGTGCGGTTACGGTTGCGTTTGCGTTTAAGCTGGAAATTTGTAGCTCCTCGATAAGGACATCCGAAGGATCAAAAAATTATAGAAAAAATGGTTTTGAGAGCTAGTTGAAGAAATAGTAAGATCTACAAAAATTGGTTACGAAACGTCAAAACGTTTGGCTTGTACGAAAATATCAAATTTTCAGCTTAAACGCAAACGCAACCGCAACCACCCAAAAAAACAGTCCCTTAATAATCGTTGATGGGTCGTTCACCTTTGGAACATGATGGAGTTTGCTCTGCTCGATCGATTCACAGCTCCGGCATGTACGATAGCTGCGGGTAAACGAGGTGGCAGCCTGGCAGGGCGGAGCCCGGTTTGGTGGTGTGCATGATGAGGCGGCGATGCCTTCCTGACTGCCTCCGCGCAGAGGGTCGGTGGGAGATTTTACTCCGCTGCCGGCCGGACCGGACGACGTCCGGCGAGCGATGGATGGATGGATGGGTATAAAAACACAGCAGCACGGCATGGCCAGCCGAAACGCCTCCGTCTACGTGCATGCATACATTTACACCCGGATCCAACGTACGCACGTGCGTGCGTATGCGAAGCTGGCCGGTGTTGGTATTAATTCAGGGCATACGAGAGTACGTGGTGACGCTGCTACAGGCGTCAGTCACGTCACGCGACACACGCCGCGGGGTCTCGATCTCCATGCCCTGTAGGCTGTAGAGTCGTCACTGCGCTGGAACTGTTGACCAGTGGAGATACCCAAGAGGGACACTTGGGGTAAGTAACTAGTGAGTTTAGAGTTTAGACACACATGAACTATTTTGGCTCGTTCTATTCGAGTATTCAGTGGTAGAGCCGGGTCGATCGAGCCAGCGACATGGCGCCTTTTCTGCTCATTCCATGTTACACTAGTAGTATGTAAGTATGTTCTTACGAGTTAAATATAGTTTTATAGCAACCTGACGACTGCAGTGACATTTTTCCCTAGATTAGCCCTTGGTTCTATCAATCTTTTGATATTTAATTGATAAAATAGATAAATACATCTTGGCCGTGCATATTTTATCCAATGGTCTAATGGACAAATGATCTCTTGGGGAGCAAAGCGGATGACCCTAGGAGGGCTCTTAACAGAGAGATTATTTTTTGAACACATTAACAGAGAGATTACAACAAGGCCAAACAGGTACTTCATGGTACGGTGAGTTGTGGAACAACATTTCAGTGATCATACTTATTGGACAAATTACTTCGGATAATCCATCTTGCAGGCTGCAACCATCATGCTTAGCAGAGTTTGCGTTGCAGCACTTGCAAATCAATCATGCCTGCCGAAAGAAGGGCTCTGAATCTCTGCAAGGACGAGTCGCTCCGAGCAGGCATGCTCTCCAAAGGAAACTTCTTTTGTGTATTTCCATCACTTTTTTTTTTTATAAATGCTCTGCAGAGATAAGATCGAATGGCAAGAGACCTAATCATTCCGAGTCATAATCTACAGGGGTTATCTGTATTTGACTATGTGGTCCGTCCGGGCCATCTCGTCCTTTCCTTTCTCCAATGACGCTTTTCTTTCAAAAAAATGCAGAAGAAATTTGAGTCATTCCATTAGGAAAGTAACTGCAGTGACACTTTGGATTGGATTGTTGCTCGATTAACTACAGCAATGTATGCGATAATTGTACCATCACATTCGAACAATAATTGAGAGCCTGTCATGAACAATGGATTTACTAGATTTTAGTCAACTTAACTTTCAGTCTATGGTTTGAGATTGGTCATTTGAATATGGATCGTCGCTACTTCTTTTTTTTTTTTGACACCTCCATCGCTACTTCTTTGCAAACCATCCTCTTTTCTCCTCGTCTCCCCCTCAACCGCCACAGCTTTGCATCTATGCCACTGTTGCTGGAGCTTCACCGCCGGTTAGGGTATTCACTGGGTTAGCGCCTTGGATTCATCATGCTCCAAGCTTAGAGGGAAGGTGGGCAGGTGGGAACATGACAACGGGAGGCAGTGGTGGCAATGCAGCGAGGCGACATCACCATTGCGTCGATTGTGGGTTCATTTGAGGGCGATGACCACTGACTCGCTGAGGAATCGCCACATAATGGCTAGAATTTGGGTGGGCGAGGGTTGGCATGGTGGCGGGAGTAAGAAAGGGTAGAGTGTCAGGACCCAGTTTACTAAACCGAATCCCGCAGTGTTAACGGTATGAGTTCTAAGGATCAGTGTTTATACCCATAGTACAATAAAGATAAAGTACCAATACCAACGCTGCATTAACTAATAAAGTATAACAGAATGCGGTGAAGCTACTTATTACAATAGTTCATAACATCAAATCCTGACTAATACAAATAGAAAACAAATTAAGATAGTGTCCCATCACAGCCACAGGTACATACTTAACGGGATGCAACTAGTATGAGTCTCAAGGATCAGTGATCATACTCACGGTACACCAAAGATAAAGTATTAATATCAACGCTGCATTAACTAACAAAGTAAATTAGAGTGCGGTAAAACCACTTATTACAATAGTTCATAATATCAAGTCCTGACTAATGCAAATAGAAAACAAATTAAGTTAGTGCCCCATCACGGCCACAGGCACACACTGAACGGGGCGCAACTAGTAGTCCAGGGCACTCTATGAAAAATCAGCAACGTACTCCTGTCCTGTTTATGGAATAAATAGTCTCGAATGAAACCCGGGGTTAGCACGCAAATGCTATCGGGTCTTTCCTGGGAAGCGCGAGTTAAGGCTCATCCTAGGAAAGATAATGGTTTATTTGCATAAAAGCATTTTACTAATAGTATAAAAGCATTTAAGAAATAATAAATAAATAATTAACTATTTCATATGATTAACTTGAGTGGTAACATTAACATGGCAAAATTCTCAATCTTAGTGTCTCATTCTCAAGTTCGCATTGTCTTATCTCATAGTCTCAACATAGTTCTCATCTCGTTCTCATTCATCATAGGTCATCTAGCACGGGCACATGGTCGGATAAACCTTACCCAAGTCAAATTAATTAAGAGGTGTAGCTACGATGTGAAAAACCACAAAGATGCTCATAACCGGAAGCACATCCATTCGAATGAGTTTACACTCTGCAGAGGTTGTACGTGTTTTTCTGCAAGATATGATATGCTCCCGTCGAAAAGCATCATAACAAAACCTATTAGAAGACTAACCTCAAACTTATCACGATCATACATAATATTCACACAAGTACCTCAGAATTTCTTCCGGACAATACACTGGCGATAATGCATCCATCGCTACCCTACCTACGGTGCAAGTACAGTGACAATTCCGATGTTATTCTTCCTCTAGATTAGGCCACGTCCCATATCGGGCTTGTAGTCGCACGATAAATTCTCAGTTAAATCCATCACAATCATCAGTCCTTAGAGACTGGAACGTTGACTCGGGTCACTTGCTCCAAGTGAAATTATTAGTTCGTCAAATTTTAATTAAAGAGTGAACAAACCAATCATAAATCCCAAGTTCTCCATTCTCATACTCAGTTATCTTATAACTAGGTTCTTTAACGATAATATTAGGAGTAGATCACTCCTCGAAACTATCTAACCAATGCTAACCCTTCTAATTCATGAAAACAGTCGGAAGTTATATAATAATATAATCCTAAGGCGTTTCATAGTGTTGGGTGCATATTGTACAAATAAACAACATGCACTAGTAATTTTATGGCAATATATACATAATTTAAATAAATAGCAGTTTTGGTAAAATCTAGAAATTAGGATTTTGGAAAGACTTGACTTCCTCATCTTCTGGAACCCGCTGGACCTAGGCGGCATTGAAATGCTCTTTTTCGTCGCCCATGCGATCTAATGTACACAAAACAAGAAAATAACAATAAATACGAGAAATAGAAAATAAATTAAAAAATTACAGTAAATAGATATGAATTTTCTGGATTTTTAGAAACTAGAATCGTCGCATTTGGAGATTCTTAACAAAATAGCAAAGGAATAGCATTGGCTGAAATTCAAAAAAAAATTATAAAGTTACTGTAGCAGCGACACTGTTCATTGTGGCTGTGCAGTGCAGCCCACCGCTGCTCGGTGGTATAGGATAAGAGAGAGAGGCTTGAGGGATGAGAGAGAGAAACAGATTAAGGGAGATAGAAATCGGGGGAGGGAGAGAGAGCGGCGTTGGCGACGAGGTCGGCAGCGAGGGCTATTGGCGGCGACGGGCCGGCGGCACCGACGGTAGCGCCTAGAGCAGGGCGGTGGCGGTGAGCAACGGCACCCGACAGAAGAGGAGAGGGACAGGCGCTCGCTGCGCCTCCGGTGGTGGAGGCGGCAGTCAGGTAGGTCGGTGCTAGGGAGCAGAGAGTGGGAGGAAGAGAAGGGGGCGACGCGGCACGGGCAGCGTGGCGGCGAGGATGGGTGCTAGGTGTAACATAACCAAAATTTTTTCATAAAATTTTTTCCGCAAAAGTCATATTTAAAACCCCTTTTAATTTTTCCTAATTTTTGATGAATTTCCAAATTCAATACCTATTTATTACTAAAAGAAAGTCACATCCATTATTTTTCAAAAAATATTTATTACATAAGTAACCAATATTATTGCATAATTAAATTCCCCTCATTTTTATGAGAATTTAGAAATTTATTTCATATTTTTCTAATTTTCCTATAATTTTCTACAAATTTCTAAACCCTTTTCTTTTCTGAAAAATCCAAAATACGCTTTCCCTTTTGGGAATACGCTTTCCTTCTCAACCCGGAGCGTTACCTGGGCCTAAGGCCCGTTCCTGTTTCGGCCCGAACTAGCCTACCAACGCCTTAAGTGGCCACGAACGGCCAAGATCAACTCACCTTGATCTAATGGCCGATAGCCATACCACTTCAAGGTTTTAATCTTAGCCACCCGAATTTGATCCGATGGCCAAGACACGTCCACGTCGCCTCCGCCGACTTCAGCCCACAGGGCCATCCTCCCCCAGCCCGGCGCCGCCACGTCCGCCGCGGTTTTCGCCGGAAAACGACGCAATCGCCGTTGGAGCTCGCCGCCGCCCCAGTTTTCGACCTCTCCGGACTCCTCCCGACACCGCGAACCTCATCCTCCACGTCGCCGACTTCATCCGGCCACCGCGCGTAGCGAATTGCTCGCCGACACGCCGCCAGCGCCGCCGCCGCCGCTTTTGTAATTTTGTGGCCGCCAAGCCACCCCGAGCCTATAAAAGGCCATCCCCGGCCTCGGCTCAGCATAAGCCACCTCCTCCACACTTCCTCTTCTCCTAAAACCCGCCGGAGCTGCCCTCTCGTCGGAGCCCGTAGCTTCACCGCCGCCAAACCTCGTCGCCGGCCACACTCCGTTCACCTCAATCCCAACTAAGCTCACCTAGAGGTAGCCCGCAACTCCCTCTACCCTCCCCAACCACCGGCCACCTCTTTTCGTGCCGCTCATGCGCAAGAATGCCGCCCCGACGAGCCTCCCTCCTTGTCTCATCAAGACGGGACCCGCTGTCGGTAGATCCTCAATGTAACTGAATGGGCCAAGCCCACTTCATTGACTAATAATCTATTCATTTCCTTTTACCTTTTTCTTTTTCCAGAATATTCTTTTGATTTTATTTACACATCAAATTACCTCCAAAAATTCTGCCAAAATTTTCAAAAATATAAAATAATACAAATAATTTATTTAAATTATTAAATCTGACATTTTTATAATAAAACAATTAATAAAATTTCAAAAAAAACCTTTCCCTAAGATTTATTTAAAGTGGTAAAAAGAATAACTTTTGAAAAATTTCCTTTTTATCCTCAATTGGCTCTATCTCGGAACTCCAACATGAGAAATGTTGTCAACCCCGATCTCTAGAGCTCAATTGATCTAATTTTTAAAATAAACACAAAATTTAAATAACAAATTTTCTTGCTATCCGGAGGAATTTCCAAAACTCTACTAAAATTTTTCCTAATATTCCATTTTATAAAGAAAATAAAATATAAAATCATAAAATTCATCAATTTAAAAATCATATGCATATTTTATTTAAATTTATATCTTTTTGAATCTTTGCTATGTTTTTGCTTTTATAGAAAACGACTTAGGATTTCCTGAAACTTCCGAGTCGGATTTTCTGGAAGAATCTCTTGATCTTGAATCGACAACCGAAGAAGGCAGGTTTTCTTATCTTTGATGCATTTTGATATACCTAAATTTCTTACTTATATTTATTGCATATACTTTTTAGTTATTTATTTATACACACCTAGTATAATTTTTATCCAAGCCCCAATTACCCTAAATAGCAACCTAAAAATATTCAACCTCTGATAAAACCTTAGAATAGGCAAAATTATTAAAATTTGATCATTTCATGTAAATAATGAAGGATTGATTTGTACAAAAAAATTAGATTAGATAACTTACTTGTTGTGGGAAGAGCTGTAGTTTGGAAGATTGATTGTATTTATATAGAGTAATTTGGAAAGATTACTTTGCTGGCTTGGGCAAGGCACCCAAGGAAAAAGGTGCAACACTCAAGGGCACCAGACTGGATGTTTGATTAAATTTAAAGTCTGGATTCATTACTCTATAAAATATAGAAGCAAATTTAGAAATATCGTTATCTTTGCCGTCTTGGGCCAGGGTCACAGCCTGTGTGGCTGGTGGAAACACTCAAGGGCAGCAAATGATGAGGTCATTCGTAAATCATTTGCTTCTATAAAAACTTGGGCTCAATAAATAAGAATGACACAAATTTTTCTCCCATCCATGTAGTAGGCCACTATATGGGTAAAGCTGGGTAGGTTCTGCAGAGCTAATAACCAATTCATCGATGGACCTTACTTCGGGTATATGAAGTTGTGTCAAATGGGTGATGCCTCTCTTATTTATCAAAATCTATGAATTTATCCTATGGAAAATATTGTCTGAATTGCAAATGAATAAGGATGGAGAAAGTTGATAGAATTTGTATTACTATGAAAAATTGTTTTAGAAATGAATAAGACTTTTAAAAATTCAAAATTTGCATAATCACCGTAAAGCCTTAACTATTCCTTGAATATTGTTTACATATAATAATATTATTTCCTCAAGAAACCTGCTGGTATAATTTTTATACTTACCTATTATTTGGGAACTGTTCATTTAAAATGAACAGATCCTACTTACATTGCAGATATTGAATTTTTTCAAGAAGAAATGGATCTCTTCGGTCAAGAATATTAGGTTTTCCTGTACACTCAAACAAGCTGTAAAATAGGAGAAATAAAACTGTAAATTACTTAGTTTTGGAATTGTAAAAAAAAAACTAATGTAATAAAGTTATTATTGTATCAATTCTGAGGTTTTGCAACTTCAGGGTGATTAGTTTTCAATATAAAAGTATTGGAAATTGGTCGCCCACACTAGGCAAAATGCTTGGCCAAGTGATGGCAAGATCGAAGAGTGGCTCGAATAAAGCCGGCGGCGTCAATGGCCAGCAGAAGCGTCGCAGCGATCCGGTGGGGATGGTGAGGCGACTTCAACACCGAGGGCGACAAGTTCTTGGGTTGGCATCATCGCAGTGCTACCTTAGGAATGATGACGATGCCCTGCTGCGGTGACACCAATCCTAGCGATGGCGACCTTCTGCTTGCGGCGGCTCGACGTCGTTCTGGGATTTAGGTGGGGGGTTAATAGATCGATTTTGGGAATGTTGGGGGTGTTTGCAATTTATATAGCGGTGAGTTGGAGATGGGATTGGATTGGGCTAAATATGACAGAGGAGGGGTCGAATTGGGCTAGGCCAAGCCGTGGCCTAGAGTTTTAGGAATCAAACACTAATTGCGTTTGAATTCGAAATCCTAGAGGTTTTTTTTTTTTTGATGCCACATAGAGCGGCAAAGCGACGACGACGACGCTATCAGTTGTAGGTGATGGCCAATGGATGCGAGGGTGACGGTGGTGACATGCAGAGCTACGCCGGAGAGATGGGAGTATTGAGGTGGTGGAGGTAGCTGTGGCGACCAGGGACCGGTGAGGGTCACTAGGCGAGAAGGTGGCGTCGATTGAAATCCTAATTCGAGTGTCGACTGACCACTAGCCAGTAACCACACAACCCAGGACAAACCAATCAACGCTTTAATTAAACACGCGCTTAATCCTGGCTGGTACGTGATTAATAGGGTATTTACATCGCTGTAACGGTGCAGCCGTGTCTGAAAAAGCTTGGGACAGCGTAGCATTAAGCAGATGCCGCAATATCTTGAAAAGAGGAACAACTACTGTGCGTGCAGCGATCCGGAGGACATGGACCACGTAATTGCGGTAATTTTGGTGGTCCGTGAGGCTCCTAAAAACGCTCAAAAAAGACCAGTTCCTTTGTTTCTTTCCTTCTCACTCCTCGGCTACGTATTGGCTCCAGATTAATTAGTACCTAGAAACATCTATCTGGTGATGGTGATGGGAGCCAAGCATGCGCAAGTTTCTGCTTACACATCATGTAAGGTGCTAAAAAGAAAGGTCAATTAAAGTTGGGATTTATGTCACATAAAAAGGATGTATATATCATCGTCAGCGATATCTTCATATGAGCAGATCTGCCTTGTATCAGGCTGGAAAATTGCCAGATGCTGCTAGAGGATGCCCAAACAGGTTCATCTTTGCGACTTTATCTAGGAAAAATCTTGGCAACTTCGTCACATCTAGCTCCACCATAGGTATAAAGGTTATGCACAAAGCAATAGTGTTATACACTGGTACCCCTCTGACATGAAAGAATAAATTAGATGAATCCCGTAGAGAACCAAAAAACGGTGATAAAACGTCATTCGTGACAAAACAAAAAGGATTTGGCGAAGCCTATCACACAATTTTTAAACGCAACCTCGCAGGAGTAAAAGGGATTGTTGCTTTCGTTTAACATTTTGAACTATTTAAAACTATCGGATCCTTGACCTATGTAAACGACAAAGCACTAAATAATTTCATAAACTCTATTCCTCTCAGAGTCTCATGCACCTCTCGATTTGGATGACTCAGTTTGTGGTTTGGCCTATGACCGCCTCATGTGGGTTTATGTAACTTTTTTTTAGACCCCTTTCGTAGAAAAAAATAACCCCACCTCATCCTCGCGTGGGTTTGGCCTATGACCGCCTCATTTTTCAAGAGTACAACTCATTAAAAGGTATGAATATAATTCAATTGAAATGCAAATTAGGACTTATTTGGGTTGTTTTAGGTCTTTGATATTTTACCTTTAATCAGGATCATCCATTATTCTCGATTCATTGCCTGTCATTAAATGATACCTCTTAGTATCTCTTAAAGGAACTAATGGATAGAAAAACAAATTTGCATTTTCTCCTTCCGCTATCTCTTCTCCATTCCTCTCCCAACCTTATCACTTCTATCTCTCCCAACACCGGTGTCATCCTCGCTGCCGGTCAGCCGGCCACGCCGCCGCCCGCTCGGTGCTCGCTACCTAGCCGCGCGACCACCACCATTCGCTCGTGCTGCCCGCTCGCCTACCTGCACGTGCGCTGCCACCCACCCTAGGGCACGCCATCACCATCGCTCTTTAGTGCCACCGCCGCTTTGCTCATGTGACATGGAGATTGAGAGAGGAGAGAGGAGGAAGAGAGACATTTTTCAATCCTACCCTCACATATGGATATCTAGATTTGATTTGATTGGGTCCTTTTAGTATCTGGTATACCTCTTGGTACCTATCCTCGTCCTCTAATACACAGATTATGCATTTGCTTTTCCTAATTCTTCCTGGTTTTTGTCCAAGAGAAATCATTGATACGACTGAGAAGGAAACAGCTTGATAATGCCGCCTTTATCCAGCTTCCCTTCCACCGCACGGCTTTTATAGCTCACGAATGAGAAGGAATCTGCTTGACCAAGGCAAGGCTCCAGCAAAGCTCCAAGCTTTGGAATTGAAGTAATACAAATACCGGTGTTTAATTACAGGTTAAAAGTATTCTGTGATACGATCAGCCATGGAGAAAATTACACTTAGGAGTACTCTTCCCTTTTCTTTCTGACCTTCTGCAAATCTTGGCATGTAGCTCTAATGAGGCTGTCACTGATGATTATTTTTTCAGTCAAGTGAACGAGTGTATATAGTTCAACCACTTGTGCTGGGAGTACTAGAGACAATGGGCAAATCCTAGTAAATACACAGGACTTGACGAAACTGTAAACATAGCTTAATTGATGACAATTTGCACTTGGTAGGTGGACATGTTAAGAATCTGCTAACTAGACTCCAGAGGGTGTTTAGCTCCTCCAACTGCCCTCCATATCTTAGCAGATTCTCAACTAGAGTGGCAGACTAGCAGTAGTGCAGTACATCGCTAGAGCTTGAAAACCAGCTGAGACTGAGCAAGCAGGAGCGGGAGAAGCCAAACACATGAAGCTCAGCCCAATCTTTTTGAATTCTCTCTCGATCTCTCTGTTTCTCTCTCTCTCTTGGTTTGGCAGCTTGCTGTTTTTGCCCAATGTGGGGATGGCTTTACAATAAGTGCAAGCACAAGGCTACAACATCTTTGTAAAGGATCCTTGGGCCTCTCACCTCCTACTACTGCTGGTTGCACCCGTCCCTTTCACCAATGCAAGCAAGGGCTTTTCCCTCCTCCTACTAGGTACTCACCCTAGACTTGTTGCACATGAACATGAAACGGCTTCTATGTATATCGCTTTTTTCTTTCTAGAAGGCATACATACTCTTCGCATTGAAGAAGGCATACATATATCTCTTTTTTGTTTCTCCTTTTCTTCTTCATATTTCTTGCTGTTCTCTTCTTGTGGGTCTGCTTCCCACTTGGCCACTTGCACCTGCATTGTGTGGACTGCTGTTGTGTTTGACCTGTAACCTGTGGACACAAGAGTGGCTGGAATGGTGCTTCTTTGGGCACTGTTTTTTTTACCACCGCTCTGGGACATGCAATCTCAATGCAATTGTAGGGACAGTAGGACAGGCAATATAACAGGTTTTCTTTCTCAGCCTTTCAGCATGTGAGTAGCTTTTGGTGAGAAAATGAAGAATTGTGGGCTTGTCCTTTCTGGCACAACATGCCTGCTCCCTTTGGCTCCTAGATGCTGTCCAATGGACTTGAGATTTGGGAACCGTTGAGGTTCATAGTGGACATTTTAAGGCTGGCTAGTTTAAGTTCCAAGAGTTTCACATACAAAAATTTCATCACTACAATCTGTTCCGACCAAAACGCTTTGCCTTTTCAAAGCTATTTTTTGAAAATCTTTTAGCCGCTTTTCAAAACTCTCAAACCAAATCAACCAAACGTTTTGACTTCTTAAAGACGCTTCTCAAAGCTCTCGAAGCCTAGTTTTTCGGCCCTTCAGCTGGAGCTCTAATTTGGAATGAATTTTGCTTTTGCTACCGAGTGCCCTCACTGACATGCTGCACTACAACCATACCGTCAAACGGTCTAAGTCATAGAAAACAAATTATTTTCCAATGATCATTCATTCTCGGCATAGTTATAATTCATCCAGTGGAGTCACCGTACTCCATGGCTGCTGTTGATTGAACGTACGTAGTGTAGTGTCAACGGTCAGCTCCAGAAGGTACCTGGGCAGCCGAGCAGAGGCAGAGGCACAGAGAGCAGTGGTAATTTGTAGTAGACTCTACACTCCACAGCGGCCGCTATGGAATGGGCGCTCCCATAGCCTTTTCCTTCTCTTTGGGCTTTGCTCTCGGGCCTGAGCCTGAGCCTGAGCCTGAGCCCGTGAGCAGCGAGTCTGTGTGGGCCACGCAGAGTGAGTCCAGAGTGGTGTGCAGCTTCAGCTGAGATCGGCTCTGTGGCGTGCAGTGCAGAGCATGGCATGGAACCCCCAAATGCACTCGTGAGGTAGTGGAGTAGGCTAGCAGCAGGAGCCTGGCTGGTCTGGTCTGGTCTGGTGCTGGGCCTAGGCGCGTGTCATCAGTCGCACATGTACTTGCAGCTGAGCTCGATTCGATGTACCTTGGAGAGACAGCTATCGCGCCCCAGATGATCTCTGAATCTTTTTTAGATAATAACGAGATGATCTCTGAGTCTGCGAGCCGAGTAAAATTTGCGAGTCCCCTTTTCTGATTTATCACAGTAAAATAGTGTCACAAATAGTGAAACTATGGTTAAAAGTAAAATATAAGAGAGATTTAAAATAAGATCAGGATAGAACCAGCTTTATGTTAGAGATAAAATAGACTCAAGATAGGATAAAGCTAGTATAGGAGTATAGAACTGGCGTTACATACAACCTTAGTTACCTTCATAATTAATCTATGAACGATTGATTATTAGGTCTGATATATAACTGATAAAACCTGATGGCCTTGTGCTCACATTTCAACGGCCAGGGATAATTGGGGTTTTTACTATGCATATCAATAATACATATTTGATTCAATAGCTCAGGGCTTTTACCATAGAAGAGCCCATGAGGATCTTGAGTGTTCTGCTATTATATGCTGAAATTGAATTTTGACGGCTTTAAAAAGTGGATTCGAAAACCCCAAAATGAAAATTGAAGCTGGCTTTGAGAATTTTTACCTTGTGGCTTCAAAATTTTTCAAGAAATTATATTAAAAAATCAAAACATTTAAAGAGATGTTCAAATCTATTATATAATTGAAACAAGTGCTAGCGGAGCCACCACGTTAATCAGAGAAATTTCCATGTAAATTAGGAAAAAAGAAAAATCTACACCATTGATTACAGTGGGGCCAGATTATAACGAATTAGATTAAAAGAAAGAGTCCATACCAACTATAATAAAAAATAAATAATAGAAATCTGGAATAAAAAATAAATGGAAAAAGAGTCCATGTCAACTACAAACTAGAAAACAACTTAGATTAAAAGAAAGAGTCCATATATAGAATAAAAAATAATATAAAACCAAATCCTACCATAGCAACACAATCCATCTATTTTCTTCTTGTGGCAACAAATTCATGTTCTATATTAACATGCACAACCGAATCTTGGCACGATCCGACCAATTTGACCGGTTCGAATCCTACTATGTTTTGCAGTGTAAAAGCTTATGGTTTTAGGAGGATCGGTGCATGAAATCAAGGAAGAGGAGGAGATTTCTTATTTTTAACAAGAGTAGCAAGATATTTTTACGTTGATGGCTGGCTGCAAAAGGTGATGGTTTTAGGAGAATCGGTCAGTGAAATTGGGGTAGAGGAGGAGATTTCTTATTTTTTATCCGGAGGAGCAAGAGATTTCGACAACTAGTGGTGCAAGTCAAATCTCACTAACCAAGTAGTAGAATATATCATATGCATATCGTCGTGGCAAGGAGATGCTCTCTGTGTGGCAGGTACGACCACAACTTGATCGAGAACCTGTTGCGTCATCGCTGCCGGCCATAGAGACGATCGATGATGCCATATGCTACGGCTAAGGCCCTGCTGGGCTAAGGCTTGAGGCTCTTCGGCATGCACCTCCATGCAGTTGCAACGAGTGTTGAACTGCCGATTCGTTGTCCACCTTGTAGATATAGAAGAGTTATACACTGATGCCTACGCCTGCAGGTTTTGCCCTTGCTTGGCCTCACTTTTGTGGTCGCGGACTCGCCGTCGTCTTTGCTTCTGTACATCAATGAGGGCTCCGAGAGAACTACCTACTGCTACATGCATGTTCATAATGTAACGATCGATGAGGCATCTTCCTAGCCATTGCATGTATCTGAAACATTTGGGGGCTATGTGTGTGTAGGAGTTCTATGGAGTGATCAACATATATGTTGTCACTGGTGGGGCTCAAGAAGCTCAGCAAGGGGCGAGCATGGCAAGACCGAGACATCTCTTGGAGCTACATCACGATGAGGACCCCTATATAGGTCAACAGCCGCCTAGAAGTTGTTTCTCTAGCAGAACAAGTAACAACTTCGTCAAGAAGCAACACGCACCGCTCCAGCCACTTCGAAATGGTACGTATGCTCCAACCTCTCCAACATGGTATGTACGTACATACATATCAATGTGTATACTTGATCGAGCTCATAAATTATGTGTTAGCTAGCAGTGAGATATCTATGTATTATACTATCTATCTTACTACTTCTGCTATATATAAAATAGGGTCCAACAGAGCCACCATGTTAATCCTAAAATATATACAGTATTGTTGATCATTATGGGCCTGAATTGCAATGACTTATATTAAAAAAAGAATCCATATCAATTGAAATTTAAAATAAAAAAGAATCCATATCAATTGAAATTTAAAATAAAAAATAATACAAAACGAGTTCATATCAAATACTGTAGAGCTTTAAAAAGGTTCATATCAACTATAATAAAAATAAAAACTAGAACTAAATGTATATATCAACTATAATAAAAATTTAAAACAACAGACATTTAAAATAAAAATAATAAAAACCATAATAAATTTAGAATTGACTCTATTAGAACTTACTATGATCAATAAGAGTATGAATCTTTCGATATATAACTTTCTCTTAAAGTTTGTCTCAAATCTATTTGCATGGAACACCTTGCTCCTAATTAAGAAAAGAAACTGCACAAAGCATGCTAGTTTGCAACTGTGTCACATTGTTGGGTTTCTTTGCAGCCACAAGGGTCCAAGCCTTGGCATTCCGTTGAAAGGAAGGGGACCGTACCGGCATGCAAGTGAATAGCAGCCACGGAGTCCACGGCAGCAGCGAACCATGCGTCACGGTCGTCGGCGCACGGCAGATCGGGAGGACATACGAAGGTGGGCTCAACGGCGGCGACAGGAGGAGGGGGAGGGGATCCTTCCCTTGGCTGGACTCCGGCGCTGGAGCCCACCGTATCTCTAGGGGATCGATGCGGGTATGGCACTGTGCTGTCCCTTGCGGACAACAGTAGTGACGGCACGGCACCGAAAGTAGTTTTTGCGTACGTATCCGCCACCTTGCATCCTAGCTCTCTTTTTAAATTACTTAAGTATGAGTTGCTCTTTAAAAGTTGCAAAGAAATTTCATTTAGCATAGAAAAATCGAAAAATAATTTGTTATCTCCTCTAAATTACCTTCATTTGAACTCTAGCCTAGCTCAAATTGCTACCCCATTTGTGCGTATAACGCCTACTCATGGACTGCATCACCCTTCTTCTTACCATTTCTTTTATGGCAGGGAGTGTTGGTGTCACCCACCACTCTCCGTTCTCTACCATCATAGCTCTCCCTTAACCTCTCTCCAAGCCACCTATTGTCCCGCGCCGACCCTCATCCTTGTTGTTGGCCATTGCTGGGAGCTTATCGCCGTCACGGTCCCTCCTCCTCCTCCCCTCTCTCTTTCTCTTTCTCTCCAAGGCCCTTCCCTAGTCAGCCCTCGCCATGACGACTATGACACCTTGGCCTAATTTCACTTAGATCCTAGCCATTCTAAGGGGCTAGCCACACATGTATAGCATCACTCTTAAACTTTTAGCCATGCTTTGCCCGAAGGGTTAAGCCGAAGTGCTATATTTACGTCCATCTAGCATTATATGGTAGTACAACTATCTCTACCTAGCAATAGGTAGCAATGTTGGGCTCACACACACCATGCATCATGCACCATATGCTGCCGTGTCTCTATCTAGCATTATTTGGGCTCACACACACTATGCGCCATATGCAGGTATCACAAAGCTCAGACACGCTCACACACCAAGAGTTGATAATATGATACCATCAGTAACATCTTGGTCCAAATTCACTTAGAGTCTATCCCATCTAAAGGGCTAACCCACAATGTATAGCATCATTCTTAGGCTTTCGACCTCGCTTTGTCCAAAGAGCTAAACCAGAGTGTTATGTTTGAGTCTTTCTGACGTTATATACTAGTGTAACTCTCTCTAAACTAGCTATATGGGACTATTGTCACCATCACCAATTCACATGGGTCACACGCATGCCTCACATCACGGATCGCGGTATCACAATAGCTCTTCTTGAGAATGTGTTTATGACATGTGAGACTATTTGAGTCAATGACGTCCTAGGAAATGTGTCTATGATATGTGGAACCGTTTGAGTCAATGACAGTGGATCAGGATGTCATATGTTTAAATACGAATTTTAAAGAGTGCCATTTACAGAAATCTCCCATGGTATCTGGATTCAGACCCATCAGGTAAGTATCCGCGGGTACTATGGACCACCAGTATTTTTGCCATTTCTGTCAGGATTGCCATTGGGCGCGCGGTGATGTTCTGAGGAGAGAGGGCCACAGGTTTCCGCACTCGAAAAGCTCGAGAGAAAGGACGATCCGTCCTGTTCTGGGCCGGGGTAGGGGTGGCCACGGGCCAGGCCTGCTATATGCACAACATTGGCACCACAGAAGGAGAGGACGCGCATCCTCTGCCTTTGCTCTAGCAAAGGCAGAGGCGTACAGTAATATGAGTGTGTAAAGGCAGAGGACGGTAGCGATGGTACCGCACCGAAAACACTGTAGCGTAGGCATTGTAGCAACAGCACCATCAGCAGTGCCGTTTTCGCGACGCGAAGTTACTGTAGATTACTATAGTTACAGTGATATGTGAGGTGAATGGCAGAAAAACGGCAGAGAGTGGCAAAGTCAGAGAATACAAATCCGGAAGGAGAGGACCACCCAACGCGGTCGCATTTGCACGCATGCTCCGCCCGGAGAGACATGCACGGCGCAGCGCAGGACCATGAGCTGCACAGGATTTGAGGGAGAAAAAGCGAAAGCCTTCAATAGCTTCTTGCGCATTTCTCTCTCCATGTCATTGCAAGTGCAATGCTGTGCATTGCAGCCAGCCGTTGCTGCAGCCTGTCGATTAGTTGGTCTCCCTTATTTTTGCAAGTCGAAAGAAGCGTCCGATGTGCAACCGGTGCGGCGTATCGGCGTAAGAAAAACCAACGGCAAGATATACTGGGACAGGCATGGTTGCTGCTGCGACTGTTGTTGCTACTTGCTACTGCTTGCTTGGGCCCGTTTCAGAATTCAGAGAATGAGCTGAGAGCCTGAGAAGTGCTTTACTCTCTGTTTTTCTGTCATGAGAATATGACCACTCGACAGGCCTTGTTAATTTTAACGGCAAAAGCAGAATCTGATGGAGGTGAAGTCCTGAAGTGAGATTTTTGTTATATGTCTGTGCAGTGTGGATGTAAAACAAGCCAACAGAAATTTGCACGGTAAATCTCCAGCCCAAATCATTGTCGTTTTTCACAGCAGCACTCTGGAGAGGAAACGAGACAGCAACCAATACAAAGATCATCACAAGAAAGAAGCAAGAATGGATGCAAAAGAGCGTCGATCACATCCATACCCAACACTTTATGTCTGCATAAACTCATGGCACAGCAGCTCAACAACAAACCGTGCTACGAGAGTCATAACTGCACATATTTATACCGGCAAGCAAGCGACCATAGCAAACAATAGAACAACACACAACATGTAACTGCCTACAACAATGATATATTGATCCAATCCGGGCGGCCATCCCAGCTAAGCTAATAAGCCCTACTAGACTACAACTAGATTGGACATGAGAATATGTCACACTGCATGTACATACTACATGTGCAAATAACAGAGAAGGTGAGGCAAAAAGCCCCTCAGCCTTTGGCCAAGAATACATCGAGATGACTCATTCTACTATATGTCTCCAACCGCGATGAATTCTCTTGATTGATCCTCTTGTACCTGTAGTTACCAGCTGCTGGACTTTGTTCTCCAGAAGCCAACCACTGAAGCTGCAGCAATGTAATCATGCCAATGGCTAACACTGCACTATTCCCCAATATACCACCAAAACTTTCAATGTTGAAACTGTTCCTAGCAAAAGAAAGACTGGAAGCAACCATACGGCCCAGGAAATTTGAACCTTTTCTCAGGTTATTGGTGCTGTCAACGCCAGAATGACTTTTTGACTTCTCAGGTCTGTTTAGTGACAGAGAAGGCCAAACATCCTGATAGACATTGTGGACAAAATCTGACGCCTCGTCTATGACTTTGTGATTTTTCCCATGATGCTCTTTTAATCTAATTGCAAGCATGATGCGACTTTGCTCCAACCTTGCCAATGCGAAATCTCGTTCCGCTTGCTGCTGTGATTGCACAGCCTGCAAAGAGAAGAAGTGCAGGTAATGAAACCAAACCATCAATCATGTCAACTTATAGAACATAGCCCATGAACTAATAAGGATTGATGACTTAGATGATAATCCCTTCAGACAAACAACAATGTGTATTCTTGAAGACAATGAACTCAAGGAAATTTTGTTTACATAGATGAAAAGATTAGAACCATCACAAGATTATTAGTTGTTTACTTGTCTAATATTCAGAGGCAGCTGGAGGTCAAACTGTTAGACTTGAAATTTTGAATCAGAACAAACATAAGAATTACGGAGTGATTTTCACATAAATTGTAGACAACAATAAACAAATACAACACCAATGAAAATGATCAACAACCATATGTAACAACAACAAAGTAGCTAAATTGCACGCAATAAGTACCCCAAAATTTTAAGAATTCAGATTAGATTACTACATAGATTTCTTCTCATGACCCCGTTGAAATGGCTCTACGTGGTATCCTTTGTTTCCTTGACATGAAAAGATCCAGATATGTGAAATTCCAATCCCACCGCACTCATGGCATCCTTTCACTTCGTTGATTGAAATGGCTCTAGATGGCATTTGGTAATCTCTTGGTGTCAAACACCCTCTCTGCTTTCACACCCACCGTTCCCCATGAACTCACATTATCCTAGATAGGTGTAAGCAAGCCATGGCTAATACATGGCTGAATCATCACAAGACATACTGATAACCAAACAAACTATATGCAGATGTAACACTCTGCTTTTAGTCCAAGTTGATTACCTATATAACCTATGACGGTTTCAAGCTTGAACAAACAGTCGCTTCAATTTACTTGCATTTCAACTTTCAAGCCATAGTGAGTTCCTCCCCAATTAACAGTGGTTCACATCCTACCAACCAAATTACTCACTAGTCCACTACGGCATCTCATTGGAACAAATTCATGGACACAAGAAAATCACACGAACGAGAGCGAGGGCCTAGATGAGAGGGCGATGTGGTTAGGAGGCTCACAAGAAAGCACTCGAACTGGTCCTCGAGGTCCTCGAGCGCGGCGCGGATGCCGTGGAGGCTCCTCGCCTCCTCAGCCACATCGGCCAGGGCGGCCGCGTCGTCTCCCGCGGCGAGGCCTCCCACGCCCTTGACGTGCACGACGCCCGCGGGCCTGTCCCCGGCGGCGGCGGCGCGGCGGCGGACGGAGCGCAGGAAATGGGCGCGGGAGAGGGCGTGGATGGCGTCGCTGACCTTGTCGTGGAGGTCCCAGATGGTCTCCAGCACGGCCCCCGCCTCCTCAGGCTTCATCCGGAAACCCTAGCTCCGGAAGGTTCTAGAACAGTCGAGAGTGCGCTGGGCTGGAGATCTTGGGGTCGCGAGTGACGCGCGCGAGGTTTCGGAACTGCTTGGAGGGAGTGTGTGATTCGTTGGGAGACGGCAACACCACGTCATCACCCCAGGAGCCGGCAGTTACGCTGACAAGTAGGACTGGGCCTATGGACTTCACGAGCCCGGCCTGGCCACAACACGAGGCCTTGCGGCCTTAACTGGGCTTTTTGTAGAGGTCTTAACTGGGCTTTGTTTGAGAGGCAAGGCCTATAATAATTACAAATGGCAATGGAAATCGGAAAACTCGAGAGCTTTCCGAGATTTCCAGCAACGGCCGCCGGCCGCCGCTGGTTTTCTTTCCCCTCGCGCAAGCCGCCGCGCCACCCCGCCGCTGTTTGCTCGCCGCCACTAAAAACGAAGCAGCAGCGGCGCGCTCGCCAGACCACCCCACCCCCTCGCTCGCTCGCTCGAGCGCGCGCGCGTGCTGTGCTGTGCTGTGCTGCCTTTTGCTTCTCGTCGGTGGTTGCTGGTTGGATCGGCATGGAGGCGGAGAAGACGACGCCGCGGCCGGAGTGCGCGCAGGAGGCACTGGAGCTTCTCAACTGCGCCGCCAAGGATCCATACGACCGCGAAAAGTGCCTCCACCTCCTCGACGCCCTCCGGGAGTGCGTCGCCCGTAAGGTGAGCGGCTGCTTCCCTTTCCTCTTCTCCCCATGCTTAGCGGGCATTGGTAGCCCACTCCTTTCACCAATGCGAACCAGGCAGTATGAGGACCTGGTAATCTCTCTCGAGCATCTTCCTTCTACTGGGCTGTGTGTTGATTATGCATGGATTTCTTGGCTGATTCTTGCTGGTACAACTATAATTTGTGATCCTGTACCAAAGCACTGCCATCGTCACCTCTAAGAGGAAAATACCGTCCGCCATTGAATTATTTTCATCTTAACTGTTTCCATCATCATACATTCTACTGTGCTTAATAATTGTGACCGACCGTCAATCCCATGTAATCGATGCTGTGCCTGCAAGGCTGCAACTTTGCATTCTATTTTGCATACCATTTGAGTATGATATTTTATTCTGGAGTCTGGAGAAGAAAATAGGCAATTCTGAATGATCATAACTGCGAGGCAGATTCCACTATATTTTTTAGGACCAAGCTGAGTTAACCTCTAGCGTGTTATTTCAGCATTCTGAAAGTGTAGATTCATTTTATGGAGTTGTTTTCATGTTTCAACCTGTGAGCAATGATGCTTGTTGACTGCTGTATGTAGCTGAGAGTATGTTAAGCAAGCAGTTAAACCCCCAGCATTCTTATACACATTTCAAGTTAAAAGATTGCTAGAAATCTAACAACGCGTGTCTTGGTGTGTCGTGTGTGTCCATGCTATTCCAAGCAAAATGAGCACCGCAAGGCTTTGCATGGTCAATATCCCTTGTCAAATGAAAGTAATTTTGCATACCAATGCACACATACTTTGGTTGGATGATGGAGATCAAAGTACATTATTGTAGGCCAAAGGTTGCTTAAGTTTGAGAAGTTGCAGAGGCTGAAATCACTTGTTTGTATTTAGAGCATGTTTGGAGTGGCTTTGCTTAGGTTTAAAACTTAAGCCTAGCTGAATTGAAAAGATGAATGTTTTTACTTTTTTATTCTAGTTTTTTTAATCATGAAGCTACCTCTAAAAGCTCTAAAAAATAACATAAACGAAGAGGACCAGTTTCGATAAACAAATTCGAGAACATCTTGAAGTTCAGTTTAATATTCAGCTTAGCCAGCTTATTCGTTTAGTTCAGCCACTTCGAACATGCTCTTAGTCATACCAATGCTTACATCAATGAAATGGGGTTTCCTTTTAGCTATCTACTCTGGCTCTGAACCTAAGGGTACTCCTAATACATGGGTTCAATAGGTCGTTTTTAAACGTGCCACATCATATAGAGACGGCTATAGATACAACACTCCTAATGCACTGTATCCTTTGTCTTCTCTTTCTATTTATGAGCCTTATAGAAACGACTTGATGCTCCTAGTGGGGATTTTTGCTTGTTTCGTTCCCTTGTTTCTAGGATAGAGCTCATCTCTTATATAAGAAACAATATTGTTCTTTCTCCTTATTAATTACCCTCCACCTCAGCAATCCGTCTTACGTGGTAGCTATAGAAACAGTTGATATCATTGCACTAGGAGTGCCCCAATACAAAGTTATTAGCACTTGACGTTTCAAAAAAAAGTTGTTATTACTTGACATATTTCCCTTTGGAATAGCAAAGAGGAATTTTAAAGTCTTACTATAGTTCATCTGCTTGGATGATTGCCGGATGTTTGTTAGGACTAGTTGAGTGGTGCCGTAATTTTGTGGTGTCTTCATGTCTGCTTTCTGACTATTTTCTCCCATGATCATGAGAAAGTTACTATGGCATATTGTAGCTGGTCCATTAGGAAATATTGGTGGTTACAAAAGTATGCAATAGCTACTCTCATTATTTGTCAGAGTCAGTTTGTTAATAGTTTTTACTGTTATTTCCTCTGCTGCCGCTCCAATTCAATTAAAATTTGAATTATTTTGTTGGTCCTATGTTTCTTTTTATTCCCTTTTTTTTTTTGCAAAGTGGATTGCTCTTACTGTTACTCATACGAAGTGATGTTGAAATTTTCTGAATCCTCTTCTTTTTGTCGAAATGCAGAGAGTAAAGAAATTTTCATTGGCTGAACCAAGCGCCACTGGCACCAGTGAAGCTCCAAAGAGCAAATAGAAGCCCAAGCCCTAAATTACTGTATCAGATTATTAGTCAAGAATGTTCAGATTATTAGTCAAGAATGTTTTCCATGCTATCAATCTTTTTGAAGACATGCTAGATCGGGCATGCTTGTCGATGCAGTGTTAGCCCGTCATTTTAAACTCATTCTAGATTTCTGACAAAGAAATTCCGCCGTTTCAATAAGAATCACACTTTCACTATCCGTAGTTGTTGATCATTCGTTTAGGCAATCCAGTATCTGGAACAACCGCATGAATGACGGTTTTTTTCCTTTTTTTTTTCCTGTTCTGTTACTTGATCGGTGAATGGTGATCCAATATCTTTCACAATGGTCTCCAACATAATAAAATGAAAAATGAAATGTGAATTGCAACTCATTTCAATCTTATCAGATGTGAGACCTTGCAATGTCTGGCAAGTATATTCCTCCAGTCCTGGTGCCAAGCAAAGTCATGTCTATCCTGTTCATCTCTATTTCAAATGCTCGAAGTATCAAACAAGTAACTGCTGTCTGTTCAGTGTTCATCATTGAATGATTGAAGACACGGGTTTTTTTTTTTTTTGAGAAAAGACCAGAAAGGAGGTTCCATCAAGCAGCACAGGACACAGTAATTTTTTCTCAAAAGCCTCTTCTCAAACCTCTCAATTCAGGCAAATCAGATATTTCTCCTCGCCAAACTTTCGAAAGCAAATAGTAACCGTTCAAAGAAGCCAACTCTTTCTTTTCAAACCTCTCAAAACCCATCAAACCAAACATTTTAAATTCTCAGAACTATTTCTTAAAACTTTTGGAAACCTAACCTTTCGGTATACAGTACCAAAGTCTAAAGTTTAGAGCATGTTTGGAGTGGCTGGCTTGAATTAATAAGTTGGTTGAGCTGATTATTAAGCTGGACTTCCAGAAATTTTTGGATATGCTTATCAAAATTGGCCCATTTCGTTTATATTATTTGAAAAGCTTTTAGACGTGGCCACATGATAAAAAAGCTAGACTAAAAATGCCAAAGCGTTTTATTATTCAGAGTATCCGAGCTAAATGTTAAGTTGGATTTTGAGGAGTTTTTGAATCTACTTTTCGAAATTGATTCACTTAGTTTATATTATTTTCAAGAGATTTGCGAGTAGTTTCATGACAGAGAAATATTAGACTAGAAAAACCAAAATAATTAGTTTTTCAATTTAACTAGTCTCACGTTTAAGTTAAGTAAACGAACATGCCGTAATTCTGTTTTTCTTCTACTTTTTTTTACCACGCAACGGTAGAGGCCGCAAACACGTCGCCGCAGCAGCGCCACGTGTCAGGACCACGGCAGGGCGTAATAGTCGCTTCCCTTCCTTTTTAGCCCCGTCGAGGCGTGCGACGTCTGTCTACCTCCGCCGCCTCTCCTTCCCTTCCCTCCTCTCCTCTCCTTTGCCTCGGGTCGACGCGACTTCTGCGCGCTAACCCTTCGCCTCGCCCCCCGCTTCCCAGTGAGCCCGTTTCGCCTCCCCCTTCCTTCGCCATGGCTAAGGTGCAGGCCTCGGAGCCCCTGCCTCCGCCCGCGGCCGAGCGCGGCATGGGCTTCGCCGAGCGGGCCGTCGCGGCGGCCGGCGCCGCCGTCATCTCCGCCGTCCTCGTCAACCCCCTCGACGTCGCCAAGGTGCGTACCGTTCCACCGAGCACCAGACCCAGCGGCCAGCGCCATTCACACGTACGGGGACGGAGGATCAGCATTTTTTCCTGGACCGTCGGAGCCTTCAGGGCGAACTGGAGCATTGTGCTCTGGTTCTAAAAAATTGTAGTGCCTGCAGATCGTATTGAGATGATCACTGGATAGTCTGAATTGTGGCACGTTGAATTGATCGGGACTTGCTGTGGAGGAATCTTCGCGGCGCTCTTGTGTTACTTACGAGCTTTGAATGTATTGTTTGACATTTACGTTGATCCAAATCCCTGTTTATCTTGCAGACGAGGTTACAAGCACAAGCTGCTGGAGTAATTTATAATCCAGTAAGCATGCCACTGCTCTTCCACGTAGCGTTGTTTCACAATTCAATGGATGAAACATCCATGTGACAATCTGTGGACCCCTTCCATACTGATCCTGCATCTAGAATGCACGCCTGCGTCTAGTGCTACCACTAGGAATAATTGATGATTTGCCACTCCAAAGAATGACTATTAATTATTTGCCATTCCCCGTGTCAATGACATTGGACCTAGAACCCATGTGTGACACATGAGTGACAAATAATCAATTGGTCATTCTTTGAGAGTGGCAAATGATCAAATCTTCATGGGGCGTGCTTGCTCTCCTGGCTTATAACATGCATTACACTTAAATAACTGTGCTAAACAGAAATGATGTTGAGGGGAAACATTGAAACAGGTTGCGCTTCTTCAAGGAAAACTATAGGGAGTACTCCAGGCATGTGTTTTTCCTATTGGGTTGTTGGGCCTAATTTCAAAATTTGAAGATTTGTGCAAACGCAACTGATACAGTGGATAAATCTTTTGCAACACCCAATTTTCAAGGAGATAATTAGTTGAATTCTAAAATATCAGCTTTTTTTTTTTCTGTCAAGTGGTTTGTGGTATTTATTGTTGGGTGAATATGAATTGCTTATCTGCAAATATTCCTAGTTTGTTTATTTTTTTTCTCTAAAATACATTGCTCAGATATGGTCAGATTTTAGGTGCTATCCATCATGCACTGGTGGAGTAAATGGTTTAGGACCATCCTGCAGCCCTGAATGCTTTCAGTACAGAGGAACGATGGATGTGTTCTATAAGGTCACTAGACAGGTAAGTGCTTATTGAACATTTTCCATTCTTTCTTATAGTTCTGTCCTCTTTTAGATCAATTATCGGTTGTAATGATTGATAAACCTCTGCAGGAAGGAATTTTTAGACTATGGAGAGGTACTGCTGCAAGCCTAGTGTTAGCCGTACCAGCAGTAAATCCTTTTAGCTGATCTTTGCTTCTTCTTTTTTTTGTATAAATGGCTTATTGTATGCTGCCTCCATTTCTAAAAAACATGACGTTTGAAATATTTGCAGGTCAAAGTTCTAAAACTTTATCTATGAAAATCTTTCGAATTATTTAGATTGGGCACATAGAAATCATACATATAGATCTGTCTTGAAAAGCACATCCATAATATCGTGATTTTGGTGGATTTTATAAGGAAATCACAATAATAATTAGTGGTCAAAGTTACATTTCGAAGACCATGTCGATGTCTAAAACATCAAGTTTTTGTGAACTGGAGGGAATACCTTCTAACCCCATGGAGTTCCATTGTTGTGCACTGAATTAGTTAATCTGATGTATAAGTGTATAATTTTTCATTCCCAGATTATTATATTTATGTGTCTTCTAGTTTGTGATGTAAATTTGTGTTTTCTTTCTACATCACAAATGATTTGTTGAGAATGCTGAAAATCACAACCAAATTACTATCCCTATGAAGTATTAGCGATTTCTCTTTGTAAAACACGAGAAACAAACAGAAAAAAAAAATCAAAATGGTTTTCACTCCTTTCCTTTTAAGAAAACAAATGGGTTTGCGGAGGGATTGCTATTTACTTAAAAAATGGATGGAAAGAACTTCTCTTGTTAAAGCTTCTGATCATGGTTGTGGTACTAGATAATCTATCGTAAAGCATGAGGTACTAAGAAATTGGTAGGGAGAAAATGTGTGGGAAGGCATTTTAAGGCTTCTTGGAGAGAATTGTGAAACACTTTTCTTATCTGTGGAACCCTTTCTCTAGGAAGGCTAACATAAGCATCAAATACATATTAGCCATATTACCTCATCTGCACATGTATTCCTGTTGAATCACTTCATTTGACCACACTTTCACTGATCTAGAATATTATGATTTTTTTCTATGTCCTCATAGACTTGTATACTTTGGCCAACATGATAGACTGAGAGAATATTATATTTGTAAGTATCATATGCGTTGCATGACCATTCATATGTGCTATCCTTATACATTGCTGTAACAATTTTTTTGTTTACTGTGTACTCCTTCAGGTTGGGATATATCTGCCTTCTTATGATCTATTGCGCAATTGGATTGAAGAATATTCAGATCATACTTATCCCAAACTTAGACCATATGTGCCTCTCATCGCTGGCTCTATTGCACGATCATTGGCATGCATAACTTGTTCCCCTATTGAGTTGGCAAGAACACGCATGCAGGTCAGTAGATTGAATCATCTCTCCTCTACATGTAGATTGCTCCAAAGAAACACATGCATTAAGGACTGAAAATGAAAGGGGGACCTGATATGAAAATGGGCTCTAAATTTTAGTGGCCGCAGGTTGTGCCTGCAAGACAAATCAAAGCATTAACATAAATCATGCTATTAGAGAAGTAAAATTGACTACTAGCTTGGGATTCAACAGGGAAGCTATGATAGGTTGTGCACTAGTGTATAAAGTAAAATAGTAAAATAGCACGTCAGTTTTCTCCCGTCAGATCTCTATACTTGGACACCCAAAAACTACATGTTTCAAATACTAAGTTGTCATTGTCAATACCTTTACAGTTGAACATATTAAAAAAAACTGAAAATCATTCTGGCTAGAAACTATTCCTATCTGCCATCCTCCACATAATTATGTTTGTTACTGTTTAGGCCTTTAAAGGATCAAATGTTGGAGGGAAACCCCCTGGAATGTGGAAGACTTTGCTTGGTGTGCTTTCATTGAGGCAAAGTATCAGTCACCCTGAAAATTGTACGTACTATGCTGCTACACTGTTTGTTAGCCTGTAACTAATGAAGCAGTCACATAATTTCAGGACATCAGCTAAATATTAAACCATATAAACTACATTCTTTGCGTAATATTTTACAAATGGACTGTTAGTCAAAGTTTTGTATCCTCATTTGTTATGAATGTCATGCTATATATATTTTGGACAGTGCAAACGGTTCGGGGATACCACCTTCTCTGGACTGGTCTGGGAGCACAACTTGCACGTGATGTCCCCTTTTCAGCGATATGTTGGACAGTTCTTGAATCAGTGAGATACTCTACTGAAGTTTGGTATATTATATTCTGGTTTAGATAATTTGGATTCAGTCAAACCTGATTTATTTTGTCCATCTCTAAATGCTTTCTGTACAGACTAGAAGACACTTGATAAGATTAGTTGGCGAGCAAAGCAGTGCAGCAATCATATTGGGGGCAAACTTCACTGCGGGCTTCACTGCTGGAATTATCTCTGCTGGTGCTACCTGTCCTCTTGATGTTGCCAAGACACGCAGACAGATAGAGGCAAGCTCGGGACTGTGAACTTTTCTCTAGTTTCTTAATAATCTTATGACTGTCCTAAACCGAGATTTTAGTTTGTTAGGCTTCCTCTGCACTTAATCTTGTCCTTTGTGTTCAAAGAACTTGGAATCAACTACCGACAATAGCTTAAAATACCTTTGTTTTGTTTCATTTACTAAAGATTATGCGCTAACTAAATCTGTGTTCTCATTTCAGAAGGATCCTGATAGGGTATTAAACATGAACACACGGCGCATACTGCTTGAAGTTTGGAGGTATCAATCTTACATTTTTCTTTAGCGATTACTATTTCTAGATACATGTCTGTATATATATATATATTTTTTTTGACAATGGCCGTTTGCGCACATATGTCCAGCTGCTGCTGTGTCATATATGCAAAGAGTTTTGTTGTGCCCCTAGTTTTTCATCAAGGGGAAACTCCACAGTCTTCAATGATAGAAACAAAAGGAAAATAAGTAGCTTGTGAAGTCAAAAGAAGCACAAACAAGAATCAGGCTTGCTAGTCAAGCATAGCGACACACTTCTATGTGAGTGAAAAACACACACTACTATAGAACATGGACAATATTCTTCTTTTGAGAACACACCATGTACTTTTTTTTTCTCAAGGTGAATTCTAAGGTCCTAGAGTGATGCTATTGAATACTTGGCAATATGTATAATTGATAAGCAAGTAGTTCCTTGCCTTCAGTGATCCTTCGTACGTTCAAAGCTTTAGTCATATAGTCATGTTGCAATGGTCATATATATGTAGTCAGATAGTCTTGCTTGGCATTTCAAGCATGCTGGATTGTGTCTTCATATTCAATGATCCAATTTCCTTATGTTTTTTTTTGTCTTGTATTGTTGTCATAAAGTTTAGTCTCTTGCAAGATGCAAGTTTTCTGCAGTGTGTTAACAATGCAATGCACGTATAACTCTAGTGCGACACTTGTTTCAGGAAGGAAGGTATTGATGGTCTATTCAGAGGCGCAGGCCCTCGTATGGCACGGGCAGGTCCTTCAGTGGGCATTGTCGTCTCCTCCTATGAAGTTGTCAAGCACATCATGCACAGAAAACATACCGAATTATAAATCCTACAAACTCGTCTTACGTTGATCTCGATTGCAGCTGAGGCTTTTTGCCAACAATTTTTTTTTCCTTCTTTACCTACACGAACGAGACTTCATTTTGAAAGCTGGTTTACCATGGCCTGCCTACCATATCGGGAAGGTGAGGTTTGAGCATCTATTCTAATAAGGGCATAATGCCCCCAGAATGTTATCATTTTTCGTCACAGAGAAGTTTCTTGGTCTGGTGATGTGTCTATTTGTGCTCGTCTACGTGACTACTTCAAATTGATTAGGTGGAAATTGAAATCGAAGAAAACATGCGTTCTCGCTGGAATCCATTCACGTTTAAGAAAACCGTACGGACAAAAATTGCAACGTCCATTCCCTTTAGAGGGAAAACTGAGAGCTCTTTTTATTTTTCCCAAGAGCAGTGTAAGCGCCAAAAAAAAAAGTAAAATTTGAACGCATTGCAATCGCGTGCGTAGCTAGTGGTGTCGCTGTTACCATCTTCGCAATCCAATATCAGAACATTGTTACTGAATCTTTTGCTTCAGCAAAAG
Source organism: Olyra latifolia (assembly GCA_036346145.1). NCBI lineage: Eukaryota > Viridiplantae > Streptophyta > Magnoliopsida > Poales > Poaceae > Olyra > Olyra latifolia. The sequence continues at coordinate 16,981,422 of CM070530.1, forward strand.
ATCTCAGGTATTGCAGGATTTGTTTCCACTTGCAAGTCACAAAGCTCTGGGTCACTTGACTCCCATCCAGCATAATAGTCACAGGCATGGAGGCACCCAGCAGCCAAGTAAACGAACTCCGGCAGCTAAAATGGCCGTTTCCAAACATCAGACGCCATGTAACAAAGGGAGCGTTCCAATCAACAGGGTAAACGCTGAAAGCCTGAAACGATTGCAAAATCGCAGCCTGGGGCATCACCTCGTCTGAAGGATTACTTTAAAAGATACAACTAGAAACATGGCTTCACGTCTGGTCCTCTTGCTAACCGATTACAAGGTGTTTTTCCCTAACGCCTCTTCCTTCTGCCCCCCTTCTGCTTCCCCTTGCCCTTTTTCTTTCCGTTTCTCATCTTTTGCTCCGGCACATCCCTGCCTGATGGTTTTGGTGGCGCCAAAAGATGCTTCACATCGAGTATACCATTCTTGAAGCGCCCTTCGGTTGCCCTGAGTACTTGGTCCTCTGGTCTAGTCTTCTGAGCTTTGCCGTTCTTCGTGTCTCGTTTCCTAAAAATCCCTAGTAGCCTTTCCTATATATAGTTCTAATATGTCACTAACTATCAATATCCTAGAAAATAAATTAAAACAATGCAACATTAAGCAACATACCTCTTCAATCTTCCTTTGTTCTCGTTTATTTTTATTCTTCATGGCTGGCTTTGCTACACTCAATGGTGTGCGATGCTTCTTAATGGCCTATTTATTTTTTTTCAGATGATGAAAATGTGGAGAAAATGAAGGTTTCAGGTCAGGAATGAAGTAAAAATGATAACCTTTCCACCCAATTCAACTACTTTGCGGTTCTCAATCTGCTTCCTCTCCTTCCACGTAGAGGCACCTAAAACATTAGCATAAGTGAGTGAATGAATTTCTGTACATCGATGGACCTCAAGATCAAAATATAGATATTGAAAAACAAAGATACAGATAAAATACTGAATAACAAGAAAAGCACATAAATTAAGTGTTCATTTTTTCACAAGAATGTAGGAAGAAGAGCCATTTGGAAGCCTCTCCAACATCACAAATGGAGTCCAAAAGCAGAATTTTGAAAACGAAACCATAGGATCATAGGATGCAACAATATGTTACATTCTATTTTTTTTATTATAACCAAACATATTTAGTAAAAGGAATCATGTTCTTAAAGTCCACAACATCATATCCTAAATAATTAGGTGGCAAAAATATTTACACAGATTAACTTCTTGCATATAGGCATATAATAGAATAACTTCAAGTTGTTTCAGATTTTAGTTCACCAATACGACATCTTGAATTACAAAATATCTACACAAAATCATCAAATAACTGGACCAAAGCATAAACTATTCATCAACATAGTATGCATGGCAAATTCGCCCCACTTTTTATGGAGAAGAATAGTTGCAATTAATTTAATAAGTAGGAATCAGCACAAAGGAAGATACCCAAATACATTAATACAGATTAAACATGGTAGCTGCTACCAACAAGCAAAATGAGATTATTACCGAAAAGCTCAACATCTTTCAACAACCTCGCAATATCAATGTCTGGTTCATCATCGGACATGTTTGTAGCTTTTTCCGAAACAGGCTTCCGATACATATCTGAAAGGCTCGATCCCTATAGGGTAAAAGGCCAGTAAAGCATTAAGAATCTAGCATACCTCAAGCAACAATCCAGATACTGACAGTTGTTGACGTAAATGTCCAAATGAACTGGAGCGCCACGGCCGAAGAAATCTACGACATCTTCAAAAGGAAGCTCTGAGTTTCAGAAGGGCGAACCATGAAGTTGTGCCACTCGCTACCCGACGATGGCGCCCCGACACGGCGAGGCTTCCGGGTGCCGGAGGCCGATGGGTCGAAGACCACTTCGGCCGGCGCGTTGGCTGGCCTTGACTTCGGCTTCCCCTTCACCATTCTCTCACCCTCCCGTTCCCCCAAATCTCTGTCCAACTCTTTCGCCCAGTGAGAAGAGAGTTTAGAAATAGACGTACCAAAAACCGGAGAAGGCACACACGTACCTTGATTCTGGCCGTGTGACGCGCGGCCGGTAGGGCAGGAGGCGGTGCAGCGGCGAGGCAGCAGCCGGGAGCGCAAAGGGCAGTGGCGAGAACTCGCTGACGGTGGCCGAGGGTTCGAAGGTTCGCGTGCGTGTGGCGGTGCGGGGAAGCAGGGGGAAGGGGGTGGAGGTCGAGCCGGAGCACCGGCGGTGGGGTCCGGCGACCCGCTGGAGAGGCGGCGCACTGGGGGCGGCCGGGCGGGGCACGAGGAGAGGATGGGGAGGAGGAGTTCGCCGGCGAGGGGAGGGAAAGCAGGGGGGAGGGGTAGAGGTCGAGCCGGAACACCGGCGGCGGAGTCCGGCGACCCGCTGGGAAGGTGGAGCTCTGGGCGGCCAGACAAGGCACGAGGGGCGGTCGCCGGAGCACCGGAGGTGGGAGGCGGTGACCACCGGGGGATGGAGGACGGAGGCGGCGGCTAGACGTGGTCCGCTGGAGGGAGGAGGAGGAGGAAGAGGGAGAGCGGAGTTAGGGTTTTCTTGATGTGGGCTGGACTGAATTGCAGTATTTAGGCTGGGCTGCATGTAATGAATTAATATTTTCTGTAAACGAGCCCATACGAGCCGAGCCCGAGCGAACCAGGGTAAGGCTTGGCTCATGCTCGTTTGGTTCACAAGCCGAGCCTGAGCTGCTCGCAAGCCAGAGCTAAAGCCCGACCTCGTTTGGGCGTAGGGCCGCGCGCTAATTGTTCGGGCCACTTTCTCTTGTCCTCTCATGGGCTTCATGTTGTCGATGCCAACCACATTAAATGGGCACCCACGCGCGAATTTTTTTTATATATTATTTTTAATTCAAAATTTTTTAAATACCTACCCGGCCCGTAAATTTTTATTTTTGGCGCCCGTAAATCCTGGTAGGCGATCGCCATTGGCACCTGGCGCCATACAGCCACAATTGCGTTCGTTAGTTGTTAGTCGATGATTGTTTCATTGCTTGCCTTGGATTGGCCGACCGATTGGTCCGATCGCCAGTGGCATGGCGATCACCCGCCCGTGGGCGATCAGACCTTCCTATATAAGCGTCTTGTGTGTGGCTCTTTCATGCAATGAGGCAGAGCAAAGGGAAGAGAGAAAACAAGAGAAGAGAGGAAAATAGAAGAGAGGAAAGGAAAGAAGAGAGGAAAAGAGAAGAGAAGAGGAGAAAAAAGAGAGGAAAGAAGAGAGAAAAAAGGAAAAAAAATTGGATCACACTGCATCGAATTTTGGTAAGTTAATTTCTTGAGTAATTTAGTAGAGTAATTATGTAATTTAAATTAATGATTAAAAACATGGTAGGATAGTCACATATTAAATATATATAATTTTATTATTGATAGAGATAGTTGATATAAAGACATGTAATTAAAATTTTTGATTGAAAACATGATAGGATAGTGACGCATGAAATATATATATAATTACATTATTAATTCGCATAGTTAATATATATACGTGTTATTTAAACTTATGATTAAAAACATGGTAGGATAATCACACGTTCAAGATATATGTAATTTTATTATTGATGGAGATAGATGATATAAATATGTATAATTATAATTTTTATTGAAAACATGGTAGGATAATCACACGTTAAATAGATATATAATTTTGTTATTGACACGGATAGTTCGTATAAATACGTGTAATTGTAAAATTTAATTAAGACATGTTAGGATGGTCACACATTAAATAGATATATAATTTTGTTATTTAATCGTATAGTTGACATAAATACGTGTAATTTAATTTGATGATTGGAAAAATAGAAAAATTGTGACAATAGGGTAATTTAAAACAATGTAGTTAAGTTTGACATAAATAGATGCAATTTATATGTTAATTGAAGACATGTTGGGATAGGGACACGATGTATAATATAAATTTGATGTTAATGCTTGCGCTTTTGTTATGGTAAATATTACATAGTATTACTTTTTGATATTGAAATACACACTAATTAATAATACCGTTGGTTATATGTTATAGGCAAAATGTCAGAAAAATTATATTTCCAAATATTTTACGGAGATGGAGAGATAGCAGAAGGGCCAAATGAAGTGGATCTATCGGCATTTGCCTCTGTCATGCGTGGCATATCTAGGCCGAGCGAGGGGACATACCGGTGGCTAATAGAATGGTTGTTTCGGTTGTTCAGCCTAGATGCATAGACATGTCGGCTGGTGTGAGAGCCGTGGTGAGTCGTGCCCATGAAGGTTTTTTTTTTTAGAGTTGTTTCCTATAAAAGGAACACACAATTGGAGAAGGTACGTAGAAAATGCACTGTAGCGTGGTTGGCCCCTTATGCTACTGGTTCAATGCTATCGATAGTAAACCCGGTAGTGCTGAAGCGCAAGATGAGGAGGTGGACACAATGGAGGGACATGGCACAAGCATGGGAGATTATAGTGGAGAGGGTGGCGATGACCATGTTGGCGATGCAGACGAGGAGTAGGAGGAACTACCAGACGAGGCGCAGGAGGAGGGGGGTGCAGGCATAGAGGCTAGGAGGGTGGCAGACGAAGGTGAAGAGGTAGAGATCATAGTGAATATGATGGAGGCAGAGGACCGAGAGGATGAAGAGTTGCCGGATGATGACCAGTCCGACGAGGAGGTTAATGTCCCTGATGTCCCTACCCCGAGCACATGAAGTAGTTACAACTTCGAGCAGTTAACAGTGAATAAAGGGAGCCATGGCGCATGGGAGTACCATGCGAACGAGGTCACACAGGGAGCCATATACAAGGATAAGAAATCATTGCTGAATGCAGTGAAGTACTAGGCAATGTCTATACGCCGTCAGTTCAAGGTGGTGAAGTCCAGCAAGAAGGAGTACGACGTGAAATACGTGAAGGACAACTGCCCCTAGCGGGTGCATGCGTACGGAGGGAAGTGGAAGGACTACTGGGAATGTTCCATAGTGGTGCAACACGAGTGTATACTGGAGGAAGCTGAGCAAGTGCACCGCAACCTTTCGTCAACTTGGGTGGCTAATGTTCTGTATGGAGAGATTGTGGGTAATCCTCAAATGCCAGCTACAGCTATCATTCGAGCCGTGGAGGAGAGATATCAGTACACTATGGACTACGGGAAGGCTTGGAGGGCAAAGAGGAAGGCGTTGGAGGTTAGGTTCGGGACGTACGAGGCATCGTATGAGAACGTGGTTCACGTGCTAAGGGCAATAGCATTCAGGAACCCTGGAACGTACATAGACATGAAAGAGTATCCAGCTAGTAGTGTCCATGAGGGCAAGTGGGTGCTGCAACGTGCATTTTTCGCGCTGGGAGCTTGCATAAATGCCTTCAGGCACTGCAGGCCGGTAATCTGTATGGACGACACCTTTCTGACGGGTAAATACAAAGGACAGATACTTACCGCAATTGCTATGGACGCCAACAACCAGGTGTTGCCAGTCGCAGCTGCTATTGTCGAGGGGAAAAACACAGATAGCTGGTATTGGTTCCTGGAGCGGGTTAAACATGGAGTGGTGCACGCTAGGCCGAACATGTGCATCATACACGATCGGCACGCGGGTTTGATGAAGGCTATTGTCGACATGCAAGAAGGTTCTGCCGTTGTGGGAGCACCAAAGTGGCCTGACTTGACTAGTAGGTGGTGCATGAGACATATGGGAGCAAATTTCTTCTGTCAGTTCAAGAACAAGACGTTGATGAACATGTTCAAGAGGTTGTGCCAAACAAACCAGCCGGCCAAGTTCGAAGCGCTCTGGAAGACGTTAGATGAAATGACAAGGAAGCTGTACCCGCAGCATCTGGTGCAGAGGTCGTACACAGCGGTAAGAGTCCGAATTGTTTTTGTCATCCACATGTACTTCACCCATTACATCAACTGCAGCGGCCATCAATTATTTCACCGTGGCTGGCGACCAACAAGACCGTTTTCCACCGCCACCACATCCTGCGCAAAGATCCATCAATCTTGGTCGCCGACCGCCGACAACCAATACTGCTTTTCACCGCCCGGTCACATCAACTGCAGCGGCCATCAATTATTTCACCGCACTGCTGACCAACAGTACCGCTTTCCACCGTCCAATCACATCAACTGCAGCAGCATACATCGTGAGCGTATTGTAACACCCCGGCACACTCCCAGGCCCGGAATGCTACTAACATCATACATCATTCAAAATTTCGACAGCATTTTGTCTAAAAACTGGACATCCACACACAGACATGAAACAGATAATAACATATATCATGTCCAAAACCTAATCTTTGAGCATAACTCATCCCAGAACTCAGAATCAAGCACAACACACCAAACCCACCTTGATATAGCTAGAACAATCCATAACCAAGCAAACCAAATATTACATGCGGCTATTTATTCACATGGACATTACATAACATTTTAAAAGACTTTGACCACTAAGTTAACTCAACATATTAAAGTGTCCACTATTTAAGTACTGTGGTCAAAAGTGTCAAAAGTGCTGCTATGCCCTTCCCAATGCATGTCATCGTCACGGCTCACCTAGAAAGAAAAACATAAAGAAGCAAGCGTGAGTCCAGGACTCAGCAAGTACATAATAAAATGAGAAATGAACAGTTCACATTTAATCCGGTCGATGAGTATCATTTGAAGAGTTAAAGTATTAGCAAACAAACCCATACTCATGCTCATGCCATATGCATGCCCATTAACATTCTACATGCTCATCTCATCTCATAGCTTTTACCGGTAAAGCAGAGTGGACATTGGCCGATGCCCACCATCATACTTTTCAGGCTGATCTGGAGAGGCCTACATAAGTAGGTATTCTTGTCTACCGAGGTAGACCATCATGTATGCCATGTTCATGGTGCATAATGCAATGCAAATGCGTGAAGTCGAACCCCCTTTCCACATAGCATCTCTAATGTTAGGTACTTGCACATTGACTTAATATTTAAAATGTCTGAGATTCATAGCAGAACAGTTCGTAGCATTTCTCATGATAAACCTCAACATACCAATCCAAATTCAGCTCAAGCAACCAATTAGAGGACAGACAAATTAAACATCAACTATACATGTCATCATATTACTATGTACTTGCCTCTGTTACCAGACGAGGCAAAAGGGCGGGATGTCGAAGCCGATCCCGAGGCAAAACCACCTACATAGCAAACATCCGACTTAACCATATTGACATCATCGCAAAACATCACGTCAAATTAAGCCTTAGGCGTATAATCCTTAACCAATCATTTCTAAGCATTTCGAGACCGTACAAGACTAAGCATTCATCTATCATACCTTTTAGCGCTAGGATTAGTCACTAGATAAATCATATTAGCCCTGGCAATTAAATTGTCTTGCTGTGACCAAATCTAGACAGCAGCATGAAAATGGTCATATCTCCCAAACCGTTCATCCGATTTGCGCATTCTACGACTCTATGGAAAGCTAGAAATATAAGCTACAATTCATACAATTTGACCGAGCTCCAATTCTGGACGTAAACACCTCAATTTACAGCCACAAGTTGCTGCATACCTCGTCTTAGCACCTAATTACGAATTTTCATATTAGGGTTGTGAAATCCCCCCTAAATCCCATCCTAATCAGCACATAAGAATGTTAAATCATAGATAAACTATCTCATACACCATTTCCCTAAACCTCTTCTTCCTCTTTTCTTTTCTTCCTCTTCTTCCTCTCTTCTTTTCTTCCTCTTCTACCGCTGTTTTTTTTCTGCCGGCCACCCCTTGGCTCCATTCTGACCATCCTTACCTTCCTTCTTGCCTCCCTTTCTTCCCACAAGCAGAAGAAGGCCTGGCAATTTGCTAGCAACCAACCAAGCTGGGCAGGGAGGAGCAAAGAAGAACAACAAGCAATGGGCAAAGAACGCAAAGAAAGAAAATAAGAAGAACAGAGAGGAACAGGTAGGGCATGGAGGAGAGGAGGACATGGAGAAGGCCAACTGGAGGTCCACTGGCAAGAACGGCAATGGCGGGACAAAGAAGCGGCGACGACGACGGCCACGGCGACGAGAGACAAAGAAGGCTGAGTGTAAGACAAGACGAGGAAGAGGAAAGAGACGTGCAAGAAATGAGCAGCGATCTGCTGAGCTGCCTCTCATCTCTAGATACTTCTAGGAGGTGCTAATGGGCTAGCTAGGCCACAAAACTGGGTTGGGCCAAGGGCCCAGGACGGGCATTACACGTATGCTTCCATGAACTCCGTCCATGCACTGAACAAACTTCGCTATAAAAACCCTTCTACCTTCGGGTCCTCTACGCTGCAACTTTCCTGAGAGCTTACTGCTTCATAGTTTATGGCGAGTTGGGGAGCCTCTTCACGGCCATATGTGCCTGATGCATGGTGGGAGTCTTTTGAGCCTGGAGAGCATGCTCGTCCTCCCTCCTTCGGACGATATGCAAGTCATACAATATGGAGACTGGAGAGATGGCCCTCCTTTGCTACGAGATCGTCACTTTCCGTCAATTTTCGACTGGGCGACATGCGAATGTAGGAACCCCGCCGTTATGTAGTGGTTTTACCACGTGCACGAGGGGTTCACTGGTCGCAGGTTCTACCGATGCCCAGATTACAACATAAGTTCACTTCTTTTTACGCTATGCTACCGTAAATACAAGTTACTTTTCAGTTCTCTTATTTCCAGTTACCAGACGTCACATGCGGTTGGACTCGGTGGATGGATGAGCCATACCCGGCAGCAGCATACACCTACATAACATACCTGCACGCAAGAATCGATCACTTACAGGCTAGAGTGGATGCTAGAAGAGGGCTGGCACAGTCAGAAGGCCGGCGGAGGTCCGCGCGGCCTTCCCGGCCTCCTAGGGAATCCATGCCGGCACGTCAATAGCACAACCAGGCAGTGCTGGACCAATACTATCAGCCGAATCGATCATATCAGGACCATGTATGTCTATGCGGATACAACTACCCCGGCACACCCAACGCTGAAGTCCTACGTCGAAGAGCCATCATGCAAGAGACCTACCCGGTGTACTACGACACGGAATGGGAAACGACTACTCGGTGTGCGGCCACTTGGTGTTCATACCAATGCCACAACCCTTTCACTGGTCCATGGTGACCACCCATGCATGCCGGGTGAAGGTGGCCGACCTTATGCTGCCAGCAAGGGGAAATATCCCCGTTGTACTCAGTAGGAACTTCCGTGTAATTCTAATGTTGACAATAAAAATTTCCTGAGAGCACTCTATTTTAAACGCTATAATTGCTGGCATGCGACGAATGCTTTGTGACAAGGGGAACATTTATTCTTTATAAATCTAATAATACAAAAGATGAAAATTAAAACTGTGGGCCCTTTTCATAGAAAATAACAAAATTTTCTCCCTTCCTAAACCTAATTTCGGACCACGCAGATTCGGTAGACCCTATATATAACTAGAATTAATTGCGCGCCGCCGCGCGCGTCCCGGTTGTTCCGATAGACGCAAAGTGTGTGCTTAGATTAAAGTCATGCATATTCCTATAATCTTTAAACATACTTTGCATAAGCACTAAAAAAATAGTGCTGCAGTTATTTTTCAGCATGGCAAAAAAAAAACATCTCACCAGCTAAATAAAATTCATATCTAAGTAAGGTTTTATTAAAGATTTCTGCAAGTGCTGGGTGCGAAGAAACAGGTAGACAGTTAAAAAAAATGCATAAAAAACATTCATGGAAGCATCGGCGAAGCAAAGATGGAAACGAATGTAAGATATGTACATTCTGCAGTTGCTTAACCAATGGCTCGTGGGCAACGTTTATTGATGCCTTTTTCCGAGTTGATTAGGAACAAAAAATGTGATTTAGTAATGTACAGACAATTGCAAACTCACTGGGAGACCACTCAAATTGGATAACACTGCATTCTTCCAAGTGTGGAAAAGGATGCAAGTATGACCTCCAATTGTAGTCCTCTTCGTCTTCCTCTTCAGCTTCCTTGAGCCACTGAGTAGGTAAGGAGTTGTTATGAAAACATTAGCATACTTGTATGAAGGTTGGTTACAATCTTTTAGGAAATGTCTGAGTTCTCTCAATGACACAAGGCCAGCAGAGAAAATACTGGTGCCACCATGTCAGGAGAAATTACATGGACACAGTGAGCCAAATTTAAAGCAATAACCAGCAGAGTTAAACTATTTAAATTTTTTTCCCCTAGGATGGCAGATTTGGGAACAGGGAAAATAACGAAATAGTCGATTGGCAGAGATCAGCAAGGAGAATATGTTTACTGAAAGCTAGCACAGTAAAATGCCAATAATTTCTACTGTATCCGTAAATCTTGTGCATTAAAAAAGGAAGGGCAACTCCATTTTAGCACAGATACATATACCTGAATGAAAGCCTCCGATTGTTTAACAAAAACTTTAACAGACTCATCAGCATTTTCCTTCTCTTCTGCCCATCTGAAAATTGCATCTTCACTTACAACATCCTTATCATAGAGGGAAGGCAATATCTGTCCCATAGCACATCATCAAAACCAAAAATTGTAAATGTAATGGAAGTATTGAGCTCCTTGTCTATACTAAAAATATTTTTACTTTTCAAGATAATGGAGAAATTTTTTTGGTTGTGTCTTCACACATTTCCTCAAACTTCAATAGTATTTCCATATATAGAATAACAGGGAAAATGGTTTATTTAGGCTATGTCAAATATGAAAAGTAAAAAATGCCCCAATTAAGTCATCAATTAACACAGGAATTTCATGGGGAAGGAAAAGATCCGGTCACAGTGCATGCTTCCTTTCCTGAAAATTTCCTTTGAAATTAGTACATTCCAAACAGGACCATAAAAGCTTGCAAATGCAAGTGAGTCCCTTGCAAAGGTCATCATAGCAACAAAGCAAATTGCAAATTGGAATCAGGATTGGCACAACCACCACACCATACGCTTACTAAGCAGATGAACATGTCATCAGGTCAACCAGTTATAGATGATTCCTTCAGTTATAAATTTGCATATGCACAAAATAGATGATAAAACAACCTAAACATTAGAGAAAAGCACATTTATGCTCTGAATTATAGGCTTGTCCCACAGATTTCAAGACACGTGGCGTGGAGACGTAAGGCAAGGAACTGTAGCAGCATTGTCAAAATAATAAAATAATTAAAATCAGTAGGAACCATGTCAAAATGATTTGATCTGCGGTATTTGCATATGACAACAGTGCACATGCATTTATGAAGAACTAAGTTGAAAATTTCAGTCAATTTTACTGATGCACAGTTAAAGGTATTCATTCAGTAATATTATGAAGCCATACCCTCCTCATCACCGTCTTAGTGTAATTATCCGTAAAAGGTCCTTCCACTTGCCAAGTGCTTCTAAGGTTGTCTTTAGAAGACTTTCTGTACAAAACAGGGAAATAAGTTTTTATCATCTGCCATTAGATCTAACAGTTATAGCATTAAAATTACAGGCATGGAAAATAAGAGTGCACGCACAGTGAGTTCCACAATAATGAAATGGCCACAGTTTCAAATGGAGGAATTTCGTCATGTTTTGCAGGAAACAGAACAGTAACTCCAAATTTCATTGCAGAATGCTCCATCACAAATAGGACCTAAATTAGTCAATCTAATTTAAGTGGACTTGGGTATTAAGGGTTGCAGATTATAGAACCAATATTCAACTGCAGTCGGTAGATTAGACCAGCACATCAAATTACAGATCTGTCCGTGCATGGTCTGGACATGGACTGAAAAATATGCATCTTTCCTGTATCATCAGATTAGAAGAAAGCCATACCTAAAATTTTGTTTCTTTTCTTACTATGCGGCAATTAGAGTGCGGAAAAGGGAATTTATCAATGTACGTTCTAGACTCTTAGCTCACCATTGTCTTGTTTTCATGGGTTCTCTTAGTCTATGCATGTCAAACCAGATCTAAAGAAATTGGGGTAAAGAAAATTCGCAGTTCTAAAGAAACCAAATCGAACAGCTCTAACAGGGAAATAAGTTTTTATCATCGCCATCGATCTCTAAACTATAGCATGAAAAGGACAGAGGCATGGAAAATAAGAGCGCATGCGTAGTGAGTTCCACAATAATGAAATGGGCGAGTTTCAAATGGAGGAATTTCATCATGTTTTGCAAGAAATAGAACAAGAACTCCAAATTTCATTGCGAATGCTCCATTACAAACAGGACCTAAATTAGTCAATCTAATTTAAGTGGACTTGGGTATTAAGGGTTGCAGATTATAGCACCAATATTCAAGCGCAATCGGCAGATTAGACCAAACCACAACAATTACGGATCTGTCTGCATGGTCAGACATGGACTAAAAATATGCATCATCTGTATCATCAGATTAGAAGAAAGCCATACCTAAAATTTCGTTTCTTTTCTTACTATGCGGCAATTAGAGTGTGGAAAAGGAAATTTATCAATGTACGTTCTAGACTCCTAGATCACCATTGTCCTGTTTTCATGGGTTCTCTGAGTCTATGCATGTCAAACCAGATCTAAAGAAATTGAGGTAAAGAAAATTTGTAGCTCTAAAGAAACCAGATCAAACAGCTCTAAAGAAATTGAGACGATGGTGAACTTATCGTTTAGACTTATGAATCTAATAAAATCCCCACGACATGGACGAATCTAACAACCAAAAAACACGCGGCTTATGGTTAGTTCCAAGCAGCTATGTTTTCGATGTTAATAGACATGAAAAATTAACCAAAATCATTTGAGATGTTTAACTTATGATATATATATTTATAGTATATATAATGCCTGTTATATAACCTTTTTCGCAATGAATACCTAACCAAGTTTACAAAAACATTCTTTAGCAGGCAAGAACATCGTCATATGATGGCATCAATGTGTAATCAACAACCATACAGCTGTAGTTAAACGGCCAACACATATTTTTGTGAGCACCAATCGCATTTAAGCATTTGCAACCCAAAAAAATAAGAGGATCAACATGTAGTTACAACGAAAAAAAAGTGGAACCGCATGCTAATCAAAGAAGCAATAACCATATGCACGGGACAGGAGGATAAGGTTTGAAGCTGCAGAAAATACAATCGGAAAAGATTTCAATCTGCTCAAGCGTTGGCTCAAGGATGAAGTCGATGGTGCTTCGGAGCCGGCACTTGCGACAGGAAGACCAGCTCCAACATTCTTCTCGCTGTGGAGGCCAGATCCGACCCGGCCCAGAGCTGTAGAGTAGTTCCACGACAGTGATGTAGAACTGCAAGGTCGTGGCAGAAGAGGATCGAGGCGGCGTGGTTGGCAGAGGAAGGGGGACGACGGCAGTCGGAGGATGAGGGCAGCACGCGTGGTCGGAGGATGAGGGCAGCACTGGCGGTGGGGGAGGTGGTGGCGTGGCTGCGCCGGCCTAAGAAAGGGACGCAGGCAAGGGGACGGCGGTTCCATTTTAGCGCAGGGAAGGAGAGGGAGGCGGCCGTGGGGAGCGAACCAGGCGGAGGAGGCAGGCAGTCTTGACAGGGAGGAGAGATGGCGCCGCGATGGAGGAAAAGACGCGGCGATGACGGAGGGAGGGAGTGGCGACGCCCGGAAAAGAAGGCGAGGAGAAGGTGGCGACGGGGGGAGGAGAGGACCACCCCGAGGCTCGCCGATGCCGGATCCGGGTACCCCATGGTGGAAGAAAAAAGGAGGCGGCGGCGGCGGTGGGGAAGGACGGATCCGGCTGCGGCGAGCGGCGACGGGCTTGGTCAGAGTAGGCGCCGGGAGCGGCAGCAGTAGCACCTGGGGGGTTGGGGGCAGGCGGCGGCGGCATGGGGTGAGCAGGGGAGGGGATCTAGGGCGGCGCGGGGAGCGCGACGGCCATGGGTGGATCTAGGGCGGCGCCATGGCCTGCTTGTCGTTGCCGGATAGAGACAGTGATGCAGCGCTGCGAGGAGGAGGCCGATGAGACGGGACGGCGCCGGCGAGGGGCCTAAGCGGCGAGAAGAAGAGGAGGCGGCGATGTGGCCGGAGAAGAAGAGGAGGGACGGGGCCTGCGGCCTGCGGCCTGCAGCCTGCAGGGTAGGAGTCGAACCCTAGACGGTGAGGAGGGCGGAGGAAAGGATGCGCGAGCGAGGGGAGGCCGGGACGCGCGCTAGCCGCTAGGGCTGGGGGTAGGTGGTAGGACGGCGGGTTGAGGACGAAAAAGTAGAGGGGTGTAAATGTAAAAATGATGCAGCGAGGGCCGTTCGATCGGCCGATTGAACGGCCACCGAGATCGGAGGCGCGGCAGAAACGAAGAAGACAGAGGGTTTTTGCATTCAAGAACCGATCAAGACGATGTGCAATGAGCCGACAGACGGATCGAGGCCGACAGGCAGATCGGACGACCGTTATTTTCCAGGCGACGTGGAGGTCCCAGTGAAGCCATTGCATCCCACTTTATATATAAGATAATATATATTATACATATGTTCTATATGTACATAATTATTATATATAACATATTATATATAATATATATAACATATATACTGATAATATATATAATTAAATATATATATTTATAACATAAATATATTTTTACAACATATATATTTATACTGATAATAAATTTACTTTTACATATATATAACATATTTATAATATATATAACATATATATATTATATATACTATATTGCGATTGGTGGCCTTGCTTTGTGGCAAGGCGATCGCCCTAGGTCGGGCGACCGAGGGCTTGACCAGCCGCGCCGTCGCCGTCAACGCGACGCTGTCCGTGCCGTCGGCCCGTGGTGACGGCCACCTACTAATCGCCCATGGAAGGGCGATCACCCGGCCAGGGGCGACGGACGTCCAAAAATAAAAAATCACGGGCCGGACTGATATTTAAAAAAATTTTAATTAAAAATAATATTAAAAAAAATTCCCCACGCGCACTCCGTGGTCTCCGACAGCCCATCACGGCGACTCAGCCCGGCCGAAGTTGCACGAAGTTGCACTACCACTGGCCGCCGTCGCGAGGCACACACGTCGGCTTCAACAGCCAGACCAGTCCAGCTCAGCTCACGCTTTTTCCTTTCTGACACGTGTTGACTTTTTGAGTGTGTGCGTAGCCCATGATTGCAAAGGTAAAAACAGACCACATATTTTTTAGACACAAAGCAAAGCTTGGAATTTCATTAACATAAACCATAGCTGCAATTATACTGACCAAAAGAAAACAGCAAAAGAGATGGGACGCGACTTCTGCACCTGAATTACAATGTTCCAAAACAGAAGTGCACCATGAGACAAGAATACTAGCATGGAATCTAGCCAGGCTACCAACGAGGCAGAGCTACCCTAAACCAAACAAGTAGCATTTCCCACCAAAATTCCAGCTTCTAGCACCCATCTGACGCTCATCAACTTCTCTTCCATGTCATCCTTTAGTTCTCTCTCACCACTCGATCCTCTGCACCCTTGGATCCTAGGACATGCTCAATAGGGACACAAAAATGGGTTGTCACATCACTGTAGCACATGAAATTTGAAGATTGACGTTGGAGAGATAAATAGTGAAAGGACAAGGAATAGTAAATATAGGGAGTGAGCGTAAATATAGAGTGTGATTTGAAGAGTAAAAATAAGACGGCTGTTGGGTAGGTGAATAGTGACAAAGACGGATATAATGATATGTAGAAAGCATAATAGTGAAAATAGATTTGTGATATAGCATTGAACATGTCCTAGCCTTTACATTCGCTCATGAAGATCTCCGAAGCCACATGACCCAAAAATTTTGCCCCATCTACGTAAAGCATAACCAGATAGAGAAAAAAGAACTCCATATAGTGGCTAACAATTGACGGTCCCAACTCCAAAAACACATTTGTTATGACATCACAGGCTCGATGAACATAGTTGTCGATCTGTGACAAGACTGACAGGTGTAGCGTATGCAGGTTGCCATTCTGTGCGCAATCGATATATATATATATATATTTGACAAAATCATTCTGCGAAAGCTTCCCTCTGCAGGTTTCCATGTAACCAGTGGGGGAGGAGCTCGCTGTCAAGCTGATTTGGCCATGTCTGTGTTGGCCCAGGCTCCTCACTCTCACAGCTCACCGTGAAAGAACACACACTCACGAACACAAAAAAACAAGACACAGAAGGTTTTCTCACACACACACTGATTGCTTTATTTCTCTTGCTCTGCACACACTGTATTGAAAGCGATGGATACATGACTACTTATAGCATTTGCCTGCGGCCACTTCTCTGGTCACACACCCACGTACACGCTCACGTACGTGCACGTCTCCGCGGAGCCACCAACTCGTGCCGTACGAATCGCTCTCGCAGATCAGAAGCATCCTCATGCCTGGAACTCCTCTGCATGCATGCAAAGCTAACTTAGTCCACACGCTGATCCTTGGACTGGTCACTACTCCGTGCATGCAGCAATATAACCGTCCACACGACGGCCACGTCCACTCGCCGCAACAAACGCCACACACGCTCGTCTGCAGCATGGCCATCACTAACCCATTCACCATCTAACTTCTGAACACATCTACACGCACACTGCACAAACACGTCCAGCCACACAACTCGGCTAGCACTCACTAACACATACTAAAAATGTAAAACAACAAGATTAGCTCTAACAGTCTGCACCTGGCTAGCTCCCCACTACTCTCGTCTCTGATTCCTCGGAGGGTGAACGGCTACCAAGACCGCATTGCCATCCGCTTTAATTTATCCTAACCAAAGGCACCCAATTTTCCTTGCACTATTTCATTTGGTAGGCCCAAAACCTAGATTACTTAATCACAAACCAGCTCCTCCATTGCTACTTTTAGAATGTTGTCCTAGCTATATGGTTAGCTCCTAACTTATCTCTAATCACACCATCATGCATAGCTATAGGATCTAGGCCTCTTGGGCCCTTGGGCCTTAGGCCATGCAGTACAAATTATGTTAAACTAATTGATGCTTATGGAAGCTGTAAAGCCATGTGTGGTTCTTCACTTTAATCTCCTAGTTTAGTTAACTAACTGCCGACCTAGAGGTGATACTACAATATGTATACTCCTATATGCGGACCACCTCCATGAGAGCACACTGCTGAGCTTCTTTTGACATCCAAGTGCACGAGCAAGTACGTACGATCAGAATTAATATTGCTTCCCTGTACTGCACAGGCTTTCCGCCAAACTACGCACCATACAAGAAAACAAGATGGTGCAGGAGCACTGAATATTATCAAGTCCTAGTAGCCTATGCACAACTCAGAAAGGCTAAGCTCAGCTCTGCTGCAAAGAAGGCTCCCTCTCACTAATAACTCATACACTTCCTTTACCTTTAGAGTTCTCTGATATCATGGAATAAGAGCATCCACACCAGAAACTCTATCCCTATTTTCTCTCTCTTCTACTCTATTTTCTCTCTCCATTACTCTAAAATTTCTTCACACTTTACACTACACCCTAAAAGATTCCTTTCCTCCATCAGAAACTCTATCTCTAAAACTCTATTTCTATACCCATATAGGGTTTCTGCTATTTCTATACCCATATAAGTGGGCTAAATGATGTTCAGGGTTCTGTGCATTTTCTCTGATGCTGAAAGTATCAGCATTATGCTTCTCTATCGGTATATATGTATGTGATGGAAGCTTCCTAGCTATTAGCATTGATCAGGAATAGTGATATGATAGAGGAAAGTTAGTTCTGTGCAAGCAAGATCGAAACCTTAATTTATTACGAAAAATTGCATTGTAGCCCCTAAACCTGCAGAGATTCTCACTTAGCCTTCAAATTTGTATTTTACTTTTTTGCGCCCCTAAACTTGTCTCCGTTTGCACGGTTGCCCCAAAACTGTTAGGGCTCCCATCAAACGCTAACGTGATAGCCGAGGTGTCCGTTAAACGCCGAGGTCACGAGGTGGATGCCATGTCGCTGTTAAACGCTAAGATGGTTAGCCACACATGCAATTACAAATGACGTGGCATCCATTCCAACAAAAAATTAAAAATCCAAAATTACAAAATAAAAAATTTCAAAATTACAAAGAAAGTTCAACTTTGTTTTTTAAAAATCAAATTCAAAATTTCACATAAAATTCAATTTTGAAAGTTTCGATATTTTCAAACATGCGAAAATTCGCCAAAACCTTTGAGTTTCAAAATTCTAAAATTCAAATTTTGAATTGGAATTTCTAACATTTTAGAATTCAAATTTTGTAGTTTTTGATACATTTGAACGTGAAAATTTGAATTACAAAATTTTTTACTTTTGAAAATACAAAAAGTTTTCAAAAATGTATTTTTGTATGTTAAAGTTTCAAAATTTGAATTTCCAAAACTTTTAAATTTTAATTTTATTTGAAAATTTTAAATCGCGAATTTTGAAAATTCGAGGTCGGAACTCTTCAAAAAAATCAAAGAATTTTTTTAAAAAATTGAAATTTTTAATTATTTTAAGGTGGATGCCACATCATCCTTAATTGCATAATTGCATGTGTGGCTAGCCATCTCAGCGTTTTACAGTGATGTAGCATCCGTCTCGACATTTAACAGAGACCTAGGCTGCCACGTCAGTGTTTGACGGGTGTCCTAACGATTTTGGAGCAACTGTGCAAACGGAGACAAAATTAGAGGGTTGAAAAAGTAAAATACAAGTTTGGAGGGCTAAATAAAATTCTCTACAAGTTTAGGGGATACAATGCAATTTTCTCATTTATTATTTTGTAGAGACTAACTAGTGGTATGCGCAGACCCTCTGATGTAAACTGACAGCATATATGTTCAGAGTTCAGACTCTTCGGTAAATTTATAACTGCATGTTCGGATATATATTCCTTGAACATCTAAGATTTTTTTTTTTCCTTTTTGCACTTAGTCCATAAGCTTGATCCCAGAAACACTAGTGTCAGCACTTTTAGGCGATGTTGTATGGTTGCCATGAATCAAGGCAGTAAGGGTCCATACTTCTCTCTTTAGTTGTATCTTATGCAGGACGTACTAACAAGTGCTCCTTAATCCCTGTAGTGATATCTGAGAGAATAACAGTGCATGTCACACTGGGAGAAAAGCAATATAATACATTATCTACATCGGGGATCAATATGATTACAAACAGAAAGATAATAATTATGTTGTTAAAAAAAAAGGAAAGATAATAATTTTAGTGGAAAAGACAAAAGGATATAGCTTTTGTAGGAGAAGAATAATGGCTAGGACCGGGCTGGGCTGGGCCAAGCTTAGAATTTAGGGTCAGGATGACATGGGCCATTAACGTACTCGGCTTCTTATGACTCAGTCAACTTACACCAAGTGCAGGTCTCTCACGACACGACTACACGAGCTAAGCTTCGTGTCAGCCTGTGTCTCCATACAGAAACAAAAAGAACTAATGTTGCGGATAAATCCATACCCTCGTGGAGTCATGGAGCACGGATGCGTACACTAGAGAAACGCATTTAGTCCCGGTTGGGGACGGATTTTAGTCTCGGTTTTCGAACCAGAACAGATTATACGGGACTAAAGGTCATACCTATACCTTTAGTCCCGGTTTCCCTAACCGGTACTAAAGCGTAGAAAATATCTAAAAAATAAGGGAAACCCAAAACTCGAACCTGAAACCTCATGCCACCACATGACTCCCCACTCACTCTTCTAACCAACTCACCCACCCACACATATTTAATAGATTAGGATATGTATTCCTTTTGAAGTATGTGGGAATGAGCCTTTAGTACCGGTTTTTGTTACTAACCGGGACTAAAGGCCTACCTTTAGTACCGGTCCCGATTAGTAATACAAACCGAGACTAATGTACGTGTGCCTGTGCCAGCTAGCATGTATCTGCTTGCCAAAGCCACCTTTAATACCGGTTTGTGTTACGGACCGATACTAATGTGAGTGAAAAATCATGCTTTTAGTTCTGTAGCCACGAACCGGGACTATTGCCATATTAATCTCGGTTCGTGGCCAATTAGGACTGATGTGTCGGACTAAAGGTCATTTCTCTAGTAGTATATATGCTTAAAGGAGAAAAAAGAAGGTTAGCCGTGGTTTCTAAGTTGTTACCTTTGATCTAAACTGCTCTATCAGTCAGTGATCACCCAGTTTTCTCTTGGTTTTCTCGGTTAGACGCGATTTTCGTAGTTAGTCGATATTGGTATTTAAGAGCTTAAACAGTTTTGTAAATCCTGCATACGCTTTGCAGAGGCGCACTCACATAAATCAAAAGGACAATAAACAGAATAGACATGTAACTATATATTATTCTCTTTAAATTTGGGAAAAAATCACCCAGGGTTAGCTTGCTATTAATCACCACGAATGGTGAGGTAGCCAACCTGGCTTCGGATCTCATTTTAACTAAACTTGCCGATGCAAAAAAAAAAAAAAAGTGACAATGTTCAGCAAAGCATGACTTGCATTGACTTCCAACTACCATGCCCAAGTCTTATTCCTTCGTACAATATTTTTTTTTCTTAGAAAAGCAAAACTTCATCCACACACGTTAGGCTGACAAAAAAGGATCGAACACCTTAATTTGCATGCAAACGCACGACATTTTTGTACCGAGAAGGTTGCAGGCTTGCAGCCATTATGCATGCTGCTAGACCTAACCCACTCATTGCAAATTCTTTTCCCAGCTTAATTTAGCACAAGATGATGCTACATGATTAATTCTACGTACGGACACCCATTGCAAAATCCATGCATCATTATTTAGCCAAACATTCTTTCCAGTGCATCCAGGGCACTTGTGAATGAAGCAACAATCCAACCAAAGTTGCACCTTCTTAATTAACGCTAATTAAACGAATGCTTTGATGCCTCTTTATTTATTTTTTACTTTGCTTCGATGCAGTTCATGCAAAGATTACAAGCTAACGTGCATGGTATAGCCGTATAGCCTTTCCAGTTTATGATCATAGGGTGCAATTTTTAAGCAACATTTGGAATAATTTGGGCGTGGAACTGAAAATTATATGCTTTATTCCATCCCGCTCTTCCATTTATTTAATAGGCATGGTTAGTAAAGTTACATGCATGTATCTTAACTAGCAAAAGGGAAAAAGCTAGGAACCACTTCTCTCAAAGTAAACGAATAAACCTTTGTTTCCTTAACCCTATAGGTCAAAGCTTCAAGTTGCGATGCAGTTAGAAATCGCCAGAAAGCGGCAGAAGGCCGACAAAGCAGATTGGTTCTCTCCTAAATGTAATTACATCTCTATAAGCTTGCTGAACTATCTAACGAGTGCCTCTTTGGATATGATGATGATCCAGTTCCCCGATTCAAAACTGCTTTGATACCAAGTTATAAATAATACTTGTATTCATTTGAAGACCCAATAAGCATAAGTATATATCAAATATTCATTCTCCCATGTACATGCGGCTCTATATATATTCACGACCATCAGATATGCTTCAATATTCGTGCTCAGCCTCACTCTCTCCTCGCATCCTCTTTTTGCAAAAAAGAATTCCTCACTTTTTTTATTTCATGGGCACAGCGACGACTTGAGCGCACACTCGGATGGTCGCCAGCGACAGCGCTGCGGAGGGTGGCTGGCTCGGCCGGATGGAGGAGAGAGGAGGAGAGAGATATGGGAGAAAGATGAAGTGTTCGATTGCTTTTTTTAAAAAAATTTTTAGGGGGCTCTTTTGCAAAACAACATATGAGGGTGAGTGAATCTAAGCACAAACCTTGGAGCATATCATGTGGTCATGAATGTATATGGAGTTGTATATACATGGGAAAAAATCCGCTTTGAAATATATATGCATATACAAGAGGACATAAAAGTAACTCCATATAGGGCACTATATCTATTGTATAGCAAGTTTTAGGATTTGAAAGGGTGACATACAGACACATGGGTTGTGATTTTTGTATAATTACCCTAGCCTGTTATTCACACACTTTAAAATTGTAAAAAGTAATTTTGGCATGTAAATGGAACCTTCTTGGTGTCAATTGATTAATTTTGGCACACAAATGAAAGCTGATAATCTCAACCGGCCGGGCCGAAACTTTTAATTTAGCTAGGCACGACTTAAAGGGGGTTAACATGTACCCTTCTACTAATCACCTTAAAAAGTGCAAAGGCATGACGAATGTTGTGACAAGTCAAACTTGATAACTTAGTTTGTAAGGGAATGTTTGTGAGATTGCATTGTCCTCCTCTCTCATACCCCCCATGGAGATTATTCTACAATCCAAATTAACATTCTCCTCTCATAGGATGTTCGAGTTTGGTAGAGCGAGCGCTTTGCATCCATCTCATTTATTCTCACTTTCCTTCAAACTTTTTAAAGCGAGATCATCACCTTAAAATTTAAAATGATGCTTTCTTTGCCGTGGAAGGTTCTCAACACGCACACAGTGTGACACAGTGCTGTATACACCGAACTCCACACTAGGAATCCTCCTAATCAAATCCTGAGAGGCCTTAGCTAGCTAGTGCTTGCTTAATTGAAGTGTTTAATACCAAAATTAATGTCCCTATACGCTTCTTTCCCCGGGCAAATGTTTTTGAGGTTTTTAGCATATGGATAGATTTTAGTATTTGGGGTGCAATGATGCCTCATATATCTCGCTGATTTTGACACCTCGCCTCCGAATTAAGAACCTTAATTTTAAATTAGGGGGTTAATCATACAAGGTCATGCTTAAATTTGTCATGTTTTGGACCCGACAAAATCGAAGGTACATGATACTGTGTTACACACACGACTGGCCTGGTGGTGTTTGTTGGTAGAGTCCTAGCGAGATCCACCACATCACACTCATCAGTTCTTCCTTTTGTATCTACAAATGAATGAATGTTTCAGCTGATTTATTTCTGAAGCTTTCCTTGTGATGCTTCTTCTAGTGTACGTGTTTGTTTTCATATATAATAAGCAGACTTATTTTCTTTACTTTTTAATTGAAAACAGGCGGGGGGACATTGCCTGGTTAGATAGGACAGGATATGCCGACCCAAGCACTTGGGGGGCTCGGTGTTCCTAACCTTCATCTCTTCAGACGTGCACTTTGGCTCCGTTGGCTGTGGCATGAATGGAAGTCTCCCCAAAAACCTAAAACCTTGGGTAGGTTTACCCCCCCACCCCTCCTCTCCTAGCCCTGCGATGAGACCGACCGGCCGCTCTTTAGGGCGGCCACAAAGGTGGTTGTCAATAACGGGCACACTGCTAAGTTTTGGCAAGATCATTGACTCCAAGGAACTGCTCCAGAAACCATCGCCCTAGGCCTTTTCAACATTGCCACAAATCGCGGTTGAACCGTCGCAGACGCCATCACACAACACAGGTGGATGCGATCCTTCCGAAGCCCTCTGAGACGACCCGCCCAATTACCACATGTTAATGGCTTCATCACGCCAAAATCATGAAGTAATTGTGTGGGTTTAGGCATATACACTCAAAGGACCTCTCATCTGCAGAAATCCTTCCGAATGCGCTGCCCGGATCAGAGTATCGCAACAGAACAATAATCAGAGAGTATCATGCATTATTACATCATGAGGCCACGCATGGCGGCAATTGTTTTATCCTTACAACAGAGTTCAAACTTAAACTAATTACACATAAGTCACCTTCCTGGTGACTGATTATTTAAGCGGCGACTTCTACTTGATCTGCTACTGTCGGGACCTCTTTTCAAAAGAAGTCCTCGAGGAGGTCCCCGCCATCAGGATTTTCCTCAATACCTTGAGGATCCTCACCCTCCTCCATGACCTCATAACAATAGACCCCGTCCTCATTGACATTGGTATCTAGAAAAGGGAGGGTAATAGCAAGAGTGAGTACACAAGTACTCAGAAGCGATAATAGCAACAAATCAAAAAGAAAACCTCTTCTCTTATTCTGTTTGGCAATACCTCCTTTGCCATCTTCTCTATTTAAACAAAATACAGATTTTAAAAAAAAGAGTTGATCGATTTTAGAAATTATAAAAGCTACTAGCACTCGTATATGAGGCGGACTTAGCCTCCGTAGCCTCCAATCCAGGAGACAGGCATGAATTCATGATTTTTACCCTGCGCAGGTTTGTACCATTTTATCCGTAGTCGTTCCTACAAGTCGGGACTCAGAGTGTTCATTCTAATTGGCAGGTTACATCTCCAACCCAGTTGCTTAAGCAAGTGTGAGCTCTCGACGCACCTTACTCACAGCCCCGTCCCCACACTTACTCTCGCAACCGTTCTACTCACTCACATCGACATGAGTAGCCTCTTGCGGTAATATAGCCGCCTTATGGCCGGGAACGCCTGGGTCCGCTCACCCTGGGTACGCTCACCCATCCCTCCTAGCTATCTACTTACCCGACGTGGAGAATGTAACTGCCTCATAGACCAACCTTCTCTGACCGCATCGCGAGACTAAGGTTGATACTGTTTATTACGGCTCAACGCCCGAGTGATAGATGTTATCCTTATATTATACCACGTGAAGGGTCCCGCCTCTCCTCTGCACCTTTCCAAGGCACCCTTCACCCACCAATAAATATTTCTAACGGCTCGATCGCTCCCGATCGATCTTTTATCCTTTCATATCAGAACAATTAAATTTGCCTTTAAGAAATAACATGACCAATGCAATAGATGCTACAGGTGCAATAATAACAAAATATGCGATACAATTTAAATACACTACCCTAACCAGCAAAGGAAATACTTGCCTGCAAGATAGCACCAAGAACCAGATTGGCTGTTATCTACGCGTTCACTCGCGGAAGCTTGATTTACGTTGGTCCCTGAATTTAATTTATATAGCTTTCAGGAAACAGAACAAAATGCAAATAAATTGAATTTCTTGGTATAGATGCAAATGTGTATAAGTTTAGGGTTATTTTTAGCGGATGATTTCTAAGCTTGCAGATTGGTTGATTCTTCCACTGCACTTTGCAGAAACGAATGGATCGGTTTCTAAGCTTTTTGTCCTCTGTTGCTAAAATTTTTAGGGGCTTCTCTTCATAGGTAAGGTCAGGTTGTAGTGGAATGTCACGATCAGAAATTTGATGAGAGGGATCTTGGAGGCATTTGCGAAGTTGTGAAACATGAAAGACATCATGAATTTGAGAGAGGTGAGGAGGTAATTCGAGTTGATAAGCGGAGGTTCCTTTTTGTTGTATTATCCTGAAAGGCCCCACATAACGAGGACTTAATTTTCCCTTTATACCAAAACGGCGAATTCCTTTGATAGGTTTTTACGTCAATGCATACGGGCTTAGGAAATAGGATTCCCGTTAGCACCGGGAGCAAGGTCCAAGGCATGCCAGCCGATTTGATCCTGCAATCGGCAAGAGGACTTAATCAGCTTTCGCCTAGCAGATTAGATCCGCAATGTGGTGAATCTGCAACACTTGGAAATAGATTCGAGGAGAGTAACGGACAACGAAACTATCGGCTTAAATCAAATCTAAACCAGCAGTTTCAAGGATAAACAGTCTACTACTTAGCCATGGAATCAACCGAGCAGCAGAAAGAGGGTAAACAGACTATCAACTAGCTGATGATATCGCCTAGATGATAGAACGAGAGTAAACAGACTATCGGCAAATAACAAGCTATAAGCTGATAGAACAAGGGGTAAACCATCCACCGGGAACGAATGTATTGATGTAGAAAGAGGGGTGAAATCTAACCCTTGGTTGAAACAGCGATGCGCAGCAATATCAATCAAGATAGTATTTCGACCGAAAGCCAATACAAGCCCCTAGATCAAACTCAATCGAGACAGTACTTACTTGCAAGACCTTCCGGGTTGTATCTTGAAGCCGATCGAAAAGTGATGCACAACAAGTCGATGGAAATCTAAATATGATGAAACTACTCTAAACTACTCTAATGCGATGAAAAGTAAAGAATAAGTAAAAGCAGATGTATTTGATTGATGTGTGGATGATCCTTTACACGCTCTTGGGACAAACTATTTATACAGACCTTTAAACTCAACTGTAACTAAGACACTTCACTCGTATCTAATATAAACTTGACTTGACCTTCCATATCTAACTAACTTATCCTAATATACCATATTTTTGGCCGATCCAAACTCATCCTTCCACTTATATTCTTCTAGCCAATTTGGACTCCTCCATATCTCTAGCCGATCTTCCTTGCCGAATTTGAATCCTTCCATGTATACTCGTCAACCGATTTGGGCCATCGTATTACTTCGTTTTAGCCTGTTTCTTTCAAGGCCCAAGCTGACTTTCGGTCCATCGGCCTTTACCAAATCTTGGTGTCAACAAACTCATATTTGTATGTGAGCTTGGTATATATATGTTGGTAGAGTTTTGGGGCATTTTACATTAAAGTTTTACCATAGAAACATCACTCTCGGATTTATTGTTAGGCACTTCTCTAATCAGTTTACTTGCCAACACTTATAAACAAAAGATTCCTCACTGCTGTCCAGAATAGTAAGAAACAAAGCTTGCATGTTGAGCCAAGGGGACACCAAGTGAGAAACAAAGGCATCACCTCGCTGTTGTCCAAAATGGTGAAGTGAGGAGGGAAAAAGTATCAAGAACTCATCCAAAACCTTGTGCATGCATGAATGTCTTAGCTGGATCTGAAGATTAGAAAGTAAGGAAACTAATCGTGCTCAACTCCATGCTTGTATATGGGACAAAGTGGCACAAAGGAGATGGAAACCGAATCAGCACCTCGCTATCCAGAATCTGAGCAACGGAGAGAAAAATAGGGCAAGGATCATAGCAAACCTTTGTGCATGTGCTTACCATGATGATGGATGAATAGCTGATGATCTAAACTTTCCAACGGTATATAACATTCTAGGTGAATATGGTTATTTTGGTGGTAGATTTGAAAAGAAGATGGCGAGAAAGATGAACAATAGAGGTTGTTTTTGCTGTAGCTCTCTTTTAGCTCGTGGGAGGCTGGAGAAAATGAGGGAGAAGGGAGGCTTATATAGAGGAGTGGAGAGGTGTCTTGTATAGATGCACATCCTCCCTTACCAGTGGGACCTAGTCCCACGGGTCATAGAGAGGTGATGGGTGGCAGAATCAGTAAAAAAAAAAGGTAGCGGATCGCAGCAACTTGCTGCACCGCCTACCGCAATCAATATAGGAGAAGAGACCCACTTGTTATTGACTATGAGTAGGAAAGGAATATGTACAACTAAAATAGGTTCTCATTTTCAGAGAAGGGGCATTTGTTCTACTAGCTGTGGTCATGACCTTAGTCGTCCGAGCAACACATTGCTCGTCCGATGTATGGCTTGCTCATCTGAGCTAATCCAAGCATCGTCTTGCT
The DNA here is from genome assembly GCA_036346145.1 of Olyra latifolia. Lineage (NCBI taxonomy): Eukaryota > Viridiplantae > Streptophyta > Magnoliopsida > Poales > Poaceae > Olyra > Olyra latifolia. Next base: position 17,008,691 of record CM070530.1, read on the forward strand.
CGGCGTGACTCCACCTTGCTCGGATATACTACACCTTGCTCGTCTAGATGATTTGTATTATAGGTTAGGTTCACAACTTAATTTTAAAACATTTCATGTAGCTTGATGTAAAGTTTTCAGAATACCAATAAATGACTATGATTAAAAGAGAATGATATGCATGGCAAACCCAAAAAAAAACAGCGAGGGGCTGTCACACCAACCCAAATAGTTCAAAATTTTTTATAGATGAGGTTTTAAAACTTTGACTTAGGACATGTTTAAAACGCCATGTTTTCTGAAATTGGAGGGAGTATATAGTAAGTTAACAGTTCGAGTCGTATTGTATCGAGTCCATGTATCTGGTATAAATATCCAACCTATGTATTGGAAAAAAGGTCCCCGACCAATCAATCTACTATTTCAATATAATCTTTGTTTCAGCTTCAATTCCTAGGAGTAGCAGTAACTTAGTTTCATCGTATTTTATTATTGATTGACTTGCTGCGCATCGCCTTTCCATCAACTACATAATACAACCAAGGAATTGCTTGCAAGTAAGTACTGTCTCGATTCAGTTTGATCTACGGGTTTGCATCGGCTTTTGGTTTTATCAGAATACTATCTTTGTTTCATATTGTTGTGTATCGCCGTTTTGTGCAAAGGTTAGATTCTACCCTAGTTCTATTGACTTGTTTAGTTTTATAGATCGGCCGATAGTATGTTTATCATTCGTTCTGTCAGCTAGATGATTTAATCGATTAGCCCATAGTCTGTTTACCCTCTTTCTGCTACTTCATTGATTTTATCAGCTTAGTAGTAGTCTGTTTACCCCTCGCTCTACTATGTGGTTGATTACATCAGTTTAATAATAGATTGTTTAATTTACCCTTTGAATCGATTGGTTTGAACTCTATTCAGATCAAAATCTCTATTTAAGCCATAGTTCTTGCTACCTTTGAATCTATCGAATTTTTAACTTTGTCTTTAAGTTTGACAAATTCTTCTAAATATATTGGATTTAATTGTTTAATTAAAGATGATTGATTTCTTTACCTTGCCAATTAACGGTCAAATTGGCCGGCACACCTTAACTCCACATTTGGTATTGATGGAGATCCAAAACCCTAATCCCATAGTGTGTTTAAGCCGGCCGATAAATTTTGGCATGAACAGTTTCTCTATGTACGTTGTGTCTAACTAGGAGACATGGAAAATTTTCTTGTTTCTTAGTCTTGTTTCAAGCTTAGAAATCATTTTTATAAGACATCGATCATTAGGGTGGCAGTGCGCTTAGCATACATCTTAACAATCACTAAGGACATGTGTAATAGTTAATTTAGAGATGAGTTGTCGGTAAGATGTACTCTACCATTTCACCTATAGATAGTTCTGTAAATAACCCATACAATAGTACAAACAAGTTTCTTTATAAACATAAACAATTATTTCACACTAGGGATTTAATATGTTTTTCGAGGGAGGGGGGAGGGGAGGAGAGGTCCGAAATATTCAAACTTGGCGAATTTCAGCTAACCTTCACCAAGGATTTAATATTGAAGGAAGGAAAAAAAGGTGTTGAAAACATCCAAATTTGGTGAATTTTGGCCGGCTCAAAATTCAAAAATTTCAAACTTTAAATGAATTAAAATGGTAAAGAAAATTGCAATCATGAAGGCCTGAGGCGCTGAACTCTTACCACCTCACCGCAAAAGCACATTAATTTCTGTAGTTATTGTTTTGAAACATCTTATACGTTTTTTCGTTTGGCAAAATTTGATTACCCATTTTTTTGCCAATACGAAAAATATTTGGGGGGAAGAGCATTTACCCATTTTTTCCCCAAAATTCAGACAAAATTTTAATATTCTCTGCTCTGCTCCACAGGCACAACCAGCTTTCTTAGTTCTCGTGCTATAGTCTACTCTAATAATTATTAATTTTTACAATGAACCAATTCCCAGTGCTATCTATCTTCCTACCGCCTGGTGTGCTTTATAGTGTCTATATGACATAGTTTATAGACAAATGATAGCATACAATTGTACATGCTATAAGTAATATAAAACTTATATCCATCAAAGTTTCTAAGTTGATATGTTATTTTGTTTTGAGCAACAGAAGATATTTTTTAGCATCTATTCTTATCCGACTAGTTAATTAATAGCTACATTATTCTTGTCCGGAATATTCCCTGAAAACTCCTAACAAGACTTATCCAGCAGATAAGGTAGGGAGAATATATCTACTCTATCTCCAACGATGTTTAGTAACTAATCAACCGCAGCAACCGATCTTTCCGAGTTTATCTCCATCGGCCACTCGTAAAATGAAAAATGTTTGATATACTCCTCGCCTTTCTCTTGGGCTCATCTCATGTACACAGAGACCAGGCACGTACAGCGCAGTTAAGCTGTTTTCTTAAAATCCACTGTAATTTGGATAAAATGGACGCAAACTCGCATTCCACGCACAACTCACACTGCATGCAGACATGCGCAGGGTGGTTTCAAATCATGCCTTAGATCGCCGTAGAACAGGATTGGGATCCTGGTCCGAAAAAATTCAAATTTAAATATGAATTTAAAATATTGGCAAAAATGAAAAAATTCATAAGAAAAGTAGAAATACATAGGATCACTATGGAAGAAAATTTTTTCCAAACCAGTGCTTTATTCATGCGGTAATTTGAATTTGGATTTGGCAAAAAATTGGAAAATACGCGTAGGAAATTGTTATGTGATGTGTGACATGACCAGACTTGGGTAGACTTATGGTTTTATGCAATTTACAGGTTTATGGTTTTAAATTTAAATTTGTTTGACTTTCCCAATTTTTCTGTTCTCTATTTTTTCAACATCTAAAGATTTCTCTATGTATTGGTCGATTTTCCATTCACACGATTTTCCAAAAAAACCCACAATTTCCCGTTCATGTGAAGGATCTTCCGTTAAAACCGAACAGTTTCTCATTAATCTTAGCGATTTCCTTTTTCTGACTCGCTCTCGATTCAAATTTCAAATTACAAATTTCGGTAAAAAGATGGGGAAATCCAATATCTCCCGTACGTGATGGTTTTTTGACAAAAAAAAAAAACACGGGAGTTGCAGCTTCAGGGCGTTTAGCCTAAACGCCGGCGCTGAAACCTTGCACACGAGTGCGCTACGGATACACACGCAAATGCAAAAGCACGCGGCGCAGTTAAAAGTTCTGCGGTTAATCTGCACCCACAAGTACGAACCGCGCGAGCCCAAACGGCAAGCCGATCGAGCCGAACAACGAACAAGCTGAATGGAATCCAAGGGGTAGCCAGAGAATATAAGCATGATCCTTCTCCCGTCGGTCTCCCTCCTCCCTCCTCACTCCTCGCAATTCGCAAACCCGAAACCCCTCCTGGCCTTTGCTCGCTCGAGCGCGCGCGCGCAAATTAAGCATCGATCGATCGATCGATCCGATCGAAAGCATCTCTCTGCATGCTCTCCCCATGCATCTAGGCTCCAAGAACTGAGGATCTATTCCTATCCACTCTCTGATCCCGTCCCTAATTAGCAAGCGGCTGCATCAAGATCTGGAATACCGTTGTGAGTTGCGAGGCACAACCACCACTCCCTACTTATCGGCTTGGGAAGAGGAGCTAGTGCAGCGGTGATGCTTCTCCCTCTAGCTATATACCACCTGGTATACCTCCTTCTTCCTCCTCATCCGCTCCCACACCACCCGGCAGCAGAAGCAGCTCGTCGTCGTTGTCAGTGCTAGCTCGCTCTCCCACGATCCACAGGGGGTGACATCATGGAGTGCTTCGCAGAGGCCGAGGGGAAGAGGGCGCACGACCCGAACCCCAAGTACTGCCAGGACCGCGCGCCGGCCACCGGCTTCCCGGCCGAGAACGTCGGCAGGTTCTTGGAGGTAGTCGGGCCGGTGATCGTCGGCGCGGGGCCGTCGGGACTGGCCGTCGGCGCACTGCTGGGGCTCGCTGGCGTCCCGTACGTGCTGCTGGAGCGGTGCGCCTGCATCGCCTCGCTATGGAGGCACCGCACCTACGACAGGCTGCGGCTCCACCTGCCCAAGCGGTTCTGCGAGCTGCCGCTCATGCCGTTCCCGCCTAGCTTCCCCACGTACCCCACCCGGGAGCAGTTCCTCCAGTACGTAGAGTCGTACGCCAGGGAGTTCAACGTCAAGCCGGTGTTCCGGCAGGCCGTCGTCAGCGCCAAGTATGACGGGGAGTTCTGGTGGGTGAGCACCAGGGAGGTCGTCTCGGCGGCGATCGGCGGCGCTGAGGCCGTCCTCAGCAGCACCATGACGGTGTACCGATGCAGGTGGCTCGTCGTCGCTACAGGGGAGAACGCCGAGCCTGTTCTGCCGGAGATCGAGGGCGCCGGGAGGTTCAAGGGCCAGATCATGCACTCCAGCGACTACCGCAGCGGCGAGGGCTACGCCGGCAAGCGGGTGCTCGTCGTCGGCTGCGGCAACTCCGGCATGGAGGTGTGCCTCGATCTCTCCAACCACAATGCGCACGCGTCCATGGTTGTGCGCGATACGGTGAGAAAATAATCCTCAAAATATTGAAGAAAGAGTTTATCTCTTTTTTTTTCCCCTTTTTTTTTTAAAAAATTGGGCCTTTTGTGTCTGTTATTTAGGGATTTTCTGTTTTTTTTCATCTTTTGTTGGTTGGTTCATATGGGATATAGATTTATCCAATGATTGTGATCGCTAGCAGAAAGAATTCGATAAGTTGGGGATTTCTTTAACTATAAAATTATAGAACAGATGCATGCACAAGCGAACAGATTAAACAAAGTTGATATTTGCATCTTTCCTTCTTTTGCAATGCTGCAACTTTTCTCCCTTGATATCTCCTGCACAGACCCGCACTGTCTTGTTTCTCCTCTACTTTTTGTTCATGTTACAATGTTGCATAAGCTTGAGTATAATACTTATTATTATAAATTTACAAGTGATCTACCTTAGTTGCCATCACACTTGATATCACGTGTACGTACACTTCCCGGAGCATAATTGTTTTTTAGCTTCTGATCTCACTCAGGTGTTAACATTGCTTTCCTTTTTCCAGTTAAAACTTGAAAGGCGAGCTAGAGCTTGAGCCATGCATGGCATGCCAAGAAAGACGCTGTGATTCTCTATGGAACTTTCTTGGGATTCATGCGCATGCGCTAGCTTGTGATGATCTTCTTTAATGAATAAAAGACCAAAATAAAACCACCTAGATTTGCTCTTAACCATTTTCTAAAGAGCTTTTGTATACCATCCTTGAGTAAATACCAGGAGGTATCAGGTACTACCCTTAGTGCGTTAGTATGGAGTATGGAATAGGGATAGAGGGGTATTATCATAGCTAACAAGTGTTGACAACCATTAGCTATGCATCCAAATCCTCAGCAGTCGACTGCATGACCAGCCTCTCTAGTTTAAGATAGCACGATGTATCAAGGATGGTAAAAACCTTTTTTTAAAAGAAGTTATGTGTTAGTTTTATACATAAATTAATGCTTCGTCTTGTGCACATACATGATTATTAACTAACACTAGCACTACCTTGTGTCGTTTGGAATATTTAATAACCTTTATATACTCGATCGATATTTCGTGTGTTGTCACTTTTTTCCTCTCACTGGAACGCGAGTTACAAACCATTAGGGGAAAACGTGCCCTGATGCTGATAAGCATATACATGTGGAAGCTGCACCGAGTTGTTGCTGCTACCACGCACTATGCAAAGTTGTACAGCCAGCGCTTGCAGCTAACCAAAGACGTACGGTACGAGCAAAAGGCAAAGAAAACCCCCAAGTGTTTGGGTCCCAATTAAGCACTGCCTCTCTCTTTCCCTTTTGTGCCTCGCTCGCTCGATCCTGCGCTCCCCTCGAGTCCATGTCACTCTAGACAAAACAAAAACCTGAAGCTACTTTGATTTGCTTCACCTTTCGGTGTTTAGAGTATAGTACCCCAGATTTATAGATGATCATTGCCTCAACTGATTTCGCAACTGTAATTGATGTGTCACCAACTCCTATTCTGAAGCCTGGAGCTAATCATGTCTTTCGGTGGTGCTTTTGCAGGTGCATGTCCTGCCCAGGGAGATGCTGGGGCGCTCCACCTATGGGCTGTCCATGTGGCTCCTCAGGTGGCTGCCCATCCAGACGGTGGACCGGCTGCTTCTCCTCATGGCGCGCCTCTTTCTGGGCGACACGGCGCGCCTCGGCATCGCGCGGCCCAGCCTTGGCCCGCTGGAGCTCAAGGGCGTGTCCGGGAAGACGCCAGTCCTCGACGTCGGAACCCTAGCCAAGATCAAGTCAGGAAACATCCAGGTGATCATTGTGATCTTCAGTCAGGACCATTGCATGCTGGCATTACATATATGGCGTCCCTGATTGCATAAGTTTATCATTAATTGCACAGGTGTTCCCGGCGATACATTGTTTTACGGAGCACGGGGTGGAGTTCGTCGACGGAAGGGTCGAGGACTTCGACGCTGTCATCCTCGCCACCGGTTTCAAAAGCAATGTACCCAGTTGGTTAAAGGTATGACCCTATGAGTATATACATGTCTGATAATGAAGCTGGAGTGTCAATCAAAATTGATCTTGATCTTGGCGTTAATCTTGCCGTAATTTGTGTGTACTTAATAGGAGAAACAGTTCTTCTCGGAGAAAGATGGCTTCCCAAGAAAGTCCAACGAGTGGAAAGGGGAGAACGGCCTCTATGCTGTTGGGTTCTCAAGGCGTGGCCTCCAAGGAGTAGCCATGGATGCCACCAAGATCTCAGAAGACATATCGCGATATTGGCATGATTTGGACCATGGAAGATGTGAGAGCAAGCTACATGAAACTAGCCGGTTACTACGGAGCCCAGCCTATTAAGGAGCCCAATCCCCCTTTGATCGGAGTATTTTGTGCACACACATACTAGCTAGTCTGGTTTACATTTCATTCGGACTGGTAGATACGCCTAAAGCAACGATTAGGCTAGCTTACCTATCAGTCTAGTGCATCTCAATTTTCTCTCACTCATATTGTATATAAGTCATGGTATAGGTAAACATTTGTTGCATTTTAGTTATTTGGTCTAACTTTAATTAGAGGAGTGAAAACTAGAGTGTTGAGTTTGAGAGAGAGAGAGAGAGAATAGTTTAAGGGCCTCTGATATCTTTATTTTTGCTCCCTTTTTAGAAAGTTATGGTTTTTTTCATTTGGCAAATGTTTTCATCTTTTTGAAACAGCATGTTACTTATAACAAAAATGACACCTTTCCTGGATATTTAATAAACATGCATGCTTATTTTCGTTGTGATTGTTATCTCTATCTTCTTTCCTTTGAGTAATTAATGTTTGTCGATTTGTAGTACGGAGTATCATGTAAGCAATGGCAGAGCTTCAACTAGGAATTAGAGGGGGCTAACAACCATTGATGCTTGAATTAGTATATCAAGAGAAGGCCATTATAATGATTAATCACTAAAACATCCTAAATACTACTAATGATCCTATGAAGTTGCATAATTGTGGGGGCCAAGGCCCACCTTGGCCCCAGGAAGCTCCGCTCCACGTGTAAGTAATACCATAAAATGTGAAGCCCATGATATACTTGCTATCATGTACGTATACATAGCATTCCAGCGGTATAAAGTTCTGAATTATCTCTTATACGAATATGACTCCATCTCCATTTATATACGTGGTGTTGAATCTATGTGTATGCATATATAGCAGGTTACCGCCCATCTCAAAGCTGCGCTATATAGGCTATTAGTTTATGAAATCATTGCCACACTTTGGCAGCTTAAGAGAATTTTGCTATACTTTCGTGAATCACTTAAACATGGGATTCACATGGAATAAAGAAAATATTGTCACAAGTGTGACTATGAACTAAATAACTATCTAACTCGGTCAAACTTGCCTAACACTAGATATGGCAAAGTGGGCAAGGTGTAACTTCTAGCCAGATCGACAGACTCTAAATTTCTGGTTCTTTCTAATGTTATTCAATGCATGGTCACTCAGACAAGTTTCACTGTTTTAGCAATTAATTCTTCATGCTTAACAATGCAACCTAGCCTAGCCTGTCAACAAATTTTCGATATGGTTGGTCAACATACAAAAATATGGACCTTCATGGCAATAAAGACTGAATACTTATGTGCAAACTAGCCTGTCAACAAATTTTCGATATGGCTGGTCAACATAAAAAAATATGGACCTTCATGGCAATAAAGACAGAATACTTATGTGCAAAATTTGCCGCTTAATCAACAAATTAAATCAGTAGTTCTACACATAGTATTTTCTTTCTTGGATTATTCAAGCCGTAATAACATCTGCTTACAGTAAGCAGACTTAAAGACGAATGAATTAAGCATTGAGAAATGGTCGCATATGATGATACGTACCCAGAAAAATATTTTTTTTAACACTTGACAGGGGACATACTGCATGGTCGAGTGTAATCGTCTTTCTTATGTATATCTCCTGGAACAAGAAATTATATTTTCTGTTCGAATCGTTGATATTTTATTTGTGCATAGTGCTTCTAATTATACTTTCATCATTGTAGATCAATATATATCCCAATGAGACCACAACCACCACTTCCACCAAATCCCTGTCTTTGCGATGTCCATCTACAGGCAATCAAGTACTAGCTGAGCTGAGAGGATCGGGGATCAAGAAGCTAGCAATAATGCAACGATCGATGTTTCTCAAACCTTCAAACGACCTAGCCATGTCCTATAGTTGATGTTGTCTGCATCATATCACTCTTTGTGTGTGCTGTGTCTCTCTGCCTGATCTGTCGTCTACATACATATATGTACGCCACTCCAGCATACATATTCTGCTAGAGCATATTCCTGGGCTTGCGCATACAAATGGCAGGCACTTTACCGTATGCGCGACCCTGCTCCTTAGCTTTTATGGAGCCATGATTCCATTTCATCTCCACTTTGCCCCAGCTATATCCCCCATCATTTTCTACTTTGCAAGGGAGGAAAGTCATGGGAGGCCAGGGGTTATTGTCCAGGCCGGCAAGGTGGTGTTCTTGTGTGGTATGGGCGGTGAAGTAGGATCAGTACATATATTGAATTGCATGTTTCCATCAATTCACTCAAAAGTTTAAGCCGATAAGAAAATGCGGACAATATATTTCAACCCTCTCCCTCATGTGTTTTAGCTCCACTAGACTTTAGACGTGATGTCAAAACTGGCCAAAATTATTATTTTTAATATTGCGTTAGCGATGTCTTGAATTTAGGACATTTAGAGACCGATCCCATATTAAATCGCATGCACTAGACCATATTATGTTGACTTCTGTCCACTATTTCTCAACACAGATTTTGAGACCGTTCGTTTAGGTTTTATATCTCTTCTATTTTGTTAGTTGCCTAACATATTTACTCCTCTTTAATCATAACTTAACTGAGGCTCTATTCGATTGTTCTATGGGATTGGATTGGTGAGAGTTACCCACTCAGTGATTTTTGTGCATACAAGTTTAAGGAAAAAGTTCATTTTTGGTCCATCAATTATGACTGCTAATTTTCTACCATTTTCTCCTATTTTTTACACGATGGAAAATAAGTGAAAATTTTACAAAATCTATAAAATTCTACAACTTTGTGCAAAAATATCTAGGTCAAAAAAACATAGTTGATCTCTTGATCCGGTCAAAGAACAACTGTATAAATGCTATTCATAGATGGTGACCACTTTTACCTAATAGTGTACTTAATTTATAGATTATAAATAGGCAGCGGCGATAGTTCGACCAAAATAGACATTTTTTTCCCTATTTTTAGTTAGTAGTTTGACTTCTCGTGTTAGCTAGAGCCGGTTAATTTGTAACACGAAATTATATTACGCCTTCCAAAACATCTCCCATGTCTGGAGTCATCGTCGTGGTGTTCGATTGTCGATCATGGCCTTCCGGGACTCGTTGGTCATGTGTTGATTAGGTGGCACTACTACATAAATGATCTTTTATACCGGCACATCAGTACCGGTTATATATGAACCGAGACTGTCAGTTACATCAGTCCCGGTTCAACGGTCTACTGGTCCGAGGGGAACATCAGTACGGGCTGAAGAAACCACCCGGTACTAATGTTCTAACATCCATGCCGGTTGGTGTAGCCAACCGGTACTAAGAGGTCTAGCTGGCCCGAGGTCTGCTTAGTACCGGTTGCTTACACCAATCTGTACTGATGCTAAGTTCACCGGGTTCGCTTAGTACGGTTGGTTACATTAAACTGCATCGATGCTAGAGAGCATCGAGACAGTTGGTCCAACCAACCGGTATTAATTTGAACCCCCCCATTCACGCCTAGTCGCTAGCCCCACACTTCTTCTTCTTCCTAGCTCCCACAGTCCCACCTCGGCTTCAGTTCATCCCTGGTTTTCTTCAGTTCCTAAACTTTTGCAGTTCCTTGGTTTTTCTTCGGTTCATTATAACTTGTTTTTATTGATTTCGCATTGGATTTTGCAGTTCTGTATTGGAATTTGCTTTGTGTTTAATCACATTTGACTGCATTGGAATTTGTCGTGTGTTTAATGGATCCGACCTTCTATCTTCCCTCCCTATATTTTCCCTCCATCAACATGGAGAACAAGATCCGCACCATTTCGATCCCTTCTCTCTTCGCCACCGCCACCACCGCACCGCATTCCTCCGCCATGGTTCGTCGCCTCAAGACCTGCAGGTGACTTGCAATCCCCATCCTCCGCTGCAACATCCCGCCAACAAGCAGCCCATCCACCTCCACCGCCTGTGCCGCCCACCCACATCCTCCGCTGCAACCGCCGTGCCGCCCCACCCACATCCTCCGCCGCAACCTCGCGCGCCACCACCGCCCGCCGCAACCTCCGGCGCGCCAGACCAACTGGAGGAGGCATGGAGGACTTCGCCCCGGCGCCCATCTCATCGCCGCCACCATATCAACCTCGCACTGGGAGGAATCGGGCTCATTGTTGCCGCCATTGTTGCCACCGCCAAGCTTCGAGGATCGGATGCACATGGAGGTGGGGATCCCACGCCAGCGGCGCCGTCTCTCCCTCGCCTCGTCCCTCCGCCCGACGATGACGAATCGATCGGGAGGCGCCGATGGCGGAGGAGGATGAGTAGAATATAGTTGATGTTTAGTTTAATTATGTATATAGTTTAGTTATTATGTATGTATGTAGTTTAATTATGTAGTATGTGATGAACTATTTTGTGATCGAATCAATGAGATCAGTGTTTAATTATGTATGTATGTGATGAACTATTTTGTGATGGAATCAATGAGATCAGTGTTTAATTATGTATGTATGTGATGAACTATTTTGTGATGGAATTAATGGGATCTGTGCAATGAAATGAGTTATGGTGAAATGGTGATCTGTGCAATGAATTGTTGATATGTGCAAAAATGTTCATCGACAAATGAGTACAAGTATGAATCTCGAAATAGGATCGTGCAATGAAATGAGTTATGGTGAAATGGTGATATGTGCAATGAATTGTTGATATGTGCACAAATGTTCATCAACAAATGAGTACAAGTATGAATCGTGAAATGGTGATCGTGTAAATGCCAATTTGCATTGAAATGGACCGTGAAGAAACTAACCGGTATTGATTCGCTAACATCAAGACGGTTGGTCTAACCAACCGTAACTCGGCACCGCTTAATACCGGTTAGTTACAAGAACCGAGACCGATGTTAGAGCATCAAGACAGCCTTCCATAACATGAACCGGTTGAAGAAACCAACCGGCATCGATTCTCTAACATCAAGACGGTTGGTTACACCAACCGAACTCGCCCCGCTTAATACCGGTTGGTTACAAGAACCGGACCGATGTTACAAGATCAAGACAGTCGGTATCTTAAACCGGTACTAAGCAAACCTTATTTGAACGATCCTCTTCCCCGCCTCCTCCCCACACCGCCAGATCAAGAACATCGCCGCCAAGAGCTTAGCTAGGCCAAGAGAAAGGGGACGAGTCTCGCCAAAATTTTGGTCATCTTACTCCCAGCCAAGTTAACCAAGGTTAGTAACATCGTTCCTCACTACATTTGGTGTAAAATGGAGCTTCTTCTTTGCTTGAAATGTGAAAAAATTTGATCTTTTGTCATGATCGATCAAGAACAGTGCAGATCAAGAACAGTGCAGCGCCAGCCAAGAGCTTTAAGAAAGGGGGAGATGCTGCGAAAATTTGGTCATTTTACTCCCAGCCAAGTTAACCAAGGTTAGTAACATAGTTCCTCACTACATTTGGTGTAAAATGCAGCTTCTTCTTTGCTTGAAATGTGAAGAAAATTTGATCTTTTATCATGATCGATCAAGAACAGTGCAGCGCCGGCCAAGAGCTTTAAGAAAGGGGGAGGTGCTGCGAAAATTTGGTCATTTTTTACTCCCAGCCAAGTTAACCAAGGTTAGTAACATAGTTCCTCACTACATTTGGTGTAAAATGGAGCTTCTTCTTTGCTTGAAATGTGAAGAAAATTTGAGCTTTTCTCATGAGTGATGAAATAACTAGTTGTGTAAGTTTGGAATTCGGTTGGATTAGATGTAGCTCGCGTTGAATGTGTGGATCTAGCTCAAATTTAGGTTTTGGTTCCATCGATCGATGAAGAATTTTCAAATAAATTTAATACTCCCTCCATTCCATTTTATAAGGCATATTTTGACTTGAGAAAAGTCAAACTTATAAATTTTGACCAATATTTAATCAAATTATATGCATCTTTAATAGATAAAAGTTATATCAACATGTTGGCCTTTTAAATTGCTTTGAATACATTGTGATATTATAAAAATCGCCAATATATAATAAGAGAAATTAATGGTCAACGTTTGTCTTGAAAGACTTTTTTCAAGTCAAATTTAGGTTTTGGTTCCATCGATCGATGCAGAATTTTCAAATAAATTTAATACTCCCTCCATTCCATTTTGTAAGGCATATTTTGACTTGAGAAAAGTCAAACTTTATAAATTTTGACCAACATTTAATCAAATTATATGCATCTTTAATGGATAAAAGTTATATCAACATGTTGGCCTTTTAAATTGCTTTGAATACAATGTGATATTATAAAAATCGCCAATATATAATAAGAGAAATTAATGGTCAACGTTTGTTTAATTTGAAATTTGCGAAATGTTAAAAAATTCATTATTGAAAAATGAGCTAATAGCTGCCTTGATGTAACATAATGTAGATGGACCGGCGATGGATGTATATGGACCGACGCACCGAGTTCTTTGTGGTTTGCAAGCTTTTCTTCGTCACGTACCGATGCATACACGAAGTCAGGCTACATATGTTGTCCATGCATAGACTGCAAAAATGAGAAGGAGTGGCCAAAATCCAACCACCTTCACTTCCATTTGCTCTCAAGAGGTTTCATGCCAAACTATACCTGTTGGACCAAGCATGGTGAAGAAGAGACTATACGAGAAGATGTTGAAGAAGAAGAAGATCAGGGGACAACAATATCCCCGATGCTGGCCAACACGGTTCTTTCGAAGATACATTGGGGGAGTTTGGCGAAGATGACCTAGAACAGATGTTGTTTGATGGAGAGGGAGAATACACCAATGAAAGACATTACGAAAAGTTCCAGCACCTATGGGAGGATCACAGAACACTATTGTACCCAAACTGCCAACAGGGCCACAAAAAATTGCGTACCACGCTAGAACTAATGCAGTGGAAGGCGACCAATGGATTGTCTGATAAGGGATTCAACGAGTTGTTATGCCTCATAAAGAAGTTGCTTCCAGAGGGTAACACGCCGCTCGAACTACGCACGACGCCAAGCAAGTTGTCCCCTTTAGGGTTGAAGGTACAAAAGATACATGCATGCCGAACGATTGTATCCTCAGACGCAATGAGTATGAGGATTTGGAAGCTTGTCCGGTGTGCAGAACTTCGAGGTATAAAACTAGGCGTGATGACCGAGGCGAGGAAGAGGGGCAGCGTCAGAAGAAGAGACCCCCCGTTAAGGTGGTCTGGTATTTCCCTATAATCTCCCGGTTGAAGCGTTTATTTGCGAGCAAAGCGCATGCCCAGATGATGCGTTGGCACAAAGAAGATCGTAAGGACGACGGAAGGCTAAGGCACCCCGCTGATGGCTCCCAATGGAGGAAAGTCGATAGAAAATACCCGGAGTTTGCTGAGGATGCATGGAACATAAGGTTTGGGTTGAGTACGGATGGGATGAACCCGTTCGGCGATATGAGCAGCAGTCACAACACTTGGCCCGTGACTCTATGTATCTACAACCTTCCTCCTCGGCTGTGTATGAAGCGAAAGTACATTATGATGCCGTTGCTTATCCAAGGGCCGAAGCAACCTGGAAACGACATCGACGTGTACCTCAAACCGTTGGTGGAAGATCTGCTAACGCTGTGGACCGATGGTGTACGTGTATGGAATGAGTACAAAAGAGAGCACTTCACCATACGTGCATTGCTATTCGTAACCATCAACGACTGGCCTGCACTTGGTAACCTGTCAGGCCTATCTATCAAAGGATACAAAGCCTGCATCCAGTGCTTAGAGGATATGGACAGCAAGTATCTGAAAAACTCCCGAAAGGTCGTGTACATGGGCCACCGTAGGTTTCTCCATTTGAAGCACCCGTTAAGACGGAAGGGTGAGAATTTCGATGGGACAGAAGAGAAACGTAAGAAGCCCCTGCATCGCAGTGGGACACTTGTATTTTCTCTGGTAAAGGATCTGAAAGTAGTATTTGGAAAGGGTCCTGGTAGCAAATCTGTCCCTACTGAACAAGGTCATACGAAGCCCATTTGGAAGAAGAAGTCAATATTTTGGGATTTACCTTACTGGAAAGACTTAGAGGTCCGCCACTCACTGGACTTCATGCATATCACGAAGAATGTCTGCGTGAACCTGCTAGACTTCCTAGATATGTACGGTAAATCAAAAGATACACTTCAAGCACGAAAGGACCTACATCTACTGGGACTCAGGAACGACCTACATCCAGAAAAGAGAGCGAAAAGACAACATTGCCTCCACCCTGCGAGCTACACTCTGAGCAAGGAAGAGAAAAAAAACATGACTGAGTGAGCATTCCATCCCGATTTGTGATACCAACCGGGACTGATGGTTCCTAGGGCACTACCTAATGCGGGCGTTGGTCCCGGTTGGTGTAACCAACCGATCGATGTGGTTAGTCCGGTGGATGATACCAACCGGACCGATGCCACCATCATATAAATTTAAAGCGAGTGAGGTTGGAGGCATAATCGTTTTATCGTCTCCAACCTCTCTCGCCGACGCCGCTTTCAGCCCCGCCGTCCTCCTATCCTCCGACGACCCCAGCGCCGCCGCGCCTCCCCGACCCAGCGCCGCCGTCCTCCTCGTCACCGACGACCCCGCGCGCGCTGCCGTCTTCCTCGCCTCCGACGACCCCGCGAGCAAGGTGCTCCTTGTGCTCCTCTCTCCTTCCCTTCCCTCGCTCCTCAGCAAGGTGCAGGCCGGCAGAGCATGGGACAGTGAGTGCGGGCTCGGGCAAGCATGACGGAGGCGTGACACAGGCGGGCACGAGCGACAGGAGTGCGGCGCGGCCAACAGGAGCACAATCACGGTGCGCCCAGAGTGTTCGACGAAATGCCCAAACCTACGCAGTGGCGGAGCCAGGATTTCAGCACTGGGGAGTAAAGTAGTTAAATTGCCAAATAATTGGTCCAAGATATAAATTTTTACATGAAAAAATAAAACATAGCATGTATTTAATGGAAGACAATCTGACCTCTGTATCTTATTTATATGAATTTTGAGATGTATATGTATATGCCAATTTTACAAAGAAATTTGAATTCTAAGATGTATGTCAATTAATTGTGAAATGTAATGTATATACCGTCCTCGTCACCTGCCGCCCGTCCTCGATCATCTACCTCTCTTCCCCACCGTCCTCCTCGTTGTCACCCGTTTATGTATAAGTATATGTGAAATGTGCAAGTATACTATTGTTAATCTTTTTTCGTTAATTTTCAATGCCTTCTTATAGACTACAAAACTACGATGGCGGGAGAAGGGTTTGATGGAGACGAGTTCATGAGAAGTTTGATTTCGGGAGAAGATGGTTACGAGCTCGATGATTCCATCGAGGCCGCAAGGCCTGTCGTGGACTTAAGGCTCGTTGAGACCGATGAGACTCATGCCGAGGCCGCTGAGACGACCATGGTAATTAGATCGAACTTGTATATGCGGTTCCACCATCATGCTAAGCCAACATTCTAACACGAGACATTATTGTACCATATTTTCAGATCACTCAATCGAGTAGCCAATCACGTCAGCGAGGTTCAAACAAGAAGTCGAAGGCAAGACATGTTATCACCGAAGTCGACGATAACGGCCAACCTCTTGCACCCCTAGGGGCGATTGGGCCGTTCAATTCGGCATGCGGCGTCCACGTCAGGGACCATGTGCCGATTAGCATCGTGAGATGGGATAATGTCCTCAAGATACGGAAGGACATGCTCGACCGACTGAAGGAGACATTCACCTTCCCCAAGGGACCAAGAGAAGGTGAAGAGTTACATGTTCAAGAAGATGGCCATCGCATTCCAAACATATAAAAAGAAGTTGAACACGGAGTACGTCAAGAAGAACCGAATTCCTGACTTCAACAAGTACCCAAAGTTGCAGAATCACTGGGATGCGTTCGTGAACTACAAGAATTCGAATGAAGGTCAAAGTCTGACCGAAAGGAACAGCCAGAATGCTCAGAAGAAGCAATACCACCACCACCTCGGCCCTGGTGGTTACCGCCAGGCGATGCACAAATAGGAGAAGAGGGAACAAGAATTGCTGGCGAAGGGTGTCGCACCCGCGACAATGGAATGGCCAGACAGAGCGAAGAGCTGGTTCTATGCTCACGGCGACGGCCTTGACGATGATGGAAACACGGTGTTCGGGAATGTGCTGACAGATGTGGCCAGAAGACTTGTAAAGTCGATCGAGGAATCTTCCCAGGGCACCTTCGTGCCAAACAGGGAGAACGACGAGCTTACAAGGGCCCTACAAAACCCGGAGCACCCTGGACGTACACGAGGCGTTAGCGTCGTTCCGTGGAAGATTGGGTTCGCTAAGGACGCCGCTACCTATAGGAGTCGGGTGAGAAGCAAGTCCCGACAGGCACAACAGCTCCTAATGCTTGAAGAACACCTGAATCAAACACAACAGAGCATGAAAGAAGAGATCCAAAGACAGGTACAGTTAGCCTTGAGCCAACGGTTAGATGCGGGCCAGGAACCTCCTGCTAATCCGGACCTCATTAGTCCCTCAAGGCGGCGAAGCAGCTGTGCTTCCGGTGGGTTGCCGAACCGGACTTGGGCCATGGCTCGTGGGCGACATCACGCAGCGGACACCTTGTGAGCTGCACGTCCAAGTGAGGAACATCACTTTCAAAGGCGGCTCACGGCATGGTCGACCCGTAGAGCTGTGGCTGGTCATCCATGGCCAACAGATAATGCCTTGGGCTACTCCGTGGTCTCGGTCGAGGAGGTATGCCCAGGTGCGAGGACTGGACCTCGATATTCCGGAGGTGACGGACTACGGGTTAGGAGAGGCAGTCCATAATTTCATCCAATGGCAGAAGAAGTACATTATTTTTCGAGATCACATGGACGTGTCCTCTCCAACACCTTCATCACCTCCGGCACACATAAGCGGTCCGTCATCACCTCCATCGTCACCGAAGGAGATGCCTCCCGAAGAAGCCCGCCTCTGCACCAAGCCTCGCGACGCTGAAACTCCAACTCCAACATAAATCGCCCAAGACAAGCAAGCCAGCTCGCCCAAAGAACAGAAGAGGACGAGGTCCACCCAACCCAAGAAGCTAGCTGCACTTGCAAAGCGTCGACGATATGACGGAGGAGGAGACCGAGAAAGTAGTCAGAGCCGAGGTCACTAAATTTTTTAAACCCAAGTCACCAGAGAAGAAGGTTCAGCCTGGTACGGAAGAATTTCTAAAAGGCTTGAGGACAGTGAAAAATTTGAAGGACAAAAAGGAAAAACCTCGTGTATCGACTACGGCGCACATTGGTCGAGAAAGGTCTAAGAAGAAGACGTCAAAGAAGACGACGTCATCGGTGATCGAAGGCCAAGGAGATGCAAAAATTCATCGAAGAAACCGGTCTTCACCAGAGCAAATATTAGGCGACATATGATTGAAGCCGCAGGTCGATGGCAATATACACCGGGCGCTTCCTTGGTCAGGCGTGAGGAGATTGGCCAGCTACCAACTAGGATGCGCCAATTCCATGAATGGTACCTGGATGCGTTCAAGCATGGCCTAATGTCATTTGCCGTTAAGTACAAGGAAGAACATTTTTTTCACGGCGACAGTGAATTTTATGTCCAATGGCCAGTAATGTACGAGCTATACCAGTCAGACGCCATCGACGTGGCCATGTTGAGTTGCTGGACTCTGTAAGTGTCTTATTTAATTGCAAAAATCCACCGTGCGGGCCCTTGCACTATACTAACTTGCAAGCCTAACTAATTTCTTCTTATGTAGAATGGAGATAGAAAGATGCAAAAGTGTTTCTACTCTCAACACAGGCTTCCTTGACCCTTTAGTTATCAATGAGACAAATGTTCAACTATCCCCTGCCGATACAGAGACCAACATATACAACGGGCTAATAGGTCAAAAATATCATTCAAAGATACTTTTACCCTACAACTTTGAGTAAGTGTTTTCGTACCGCCTCATTCTAATCTTTTTTCACAACACGATGTTAGAACTAATTAGTTACCTATGTTCCATATATATGTACAGCTTTCATTGGATTCTTCTCATTATCGAGCTAGATCGTAGCATGATCACAGTTATAGACTCGCTGAGGAGACCAGTTGAAAAGTACGAAAACTTGATCGACATTCTCAACCGGTATTCTTGTTCTTTCCATTATTGTGCTTGTTCTACTCCATTTTAAACAAATTCTAATCATGTTCAATTTGCAATCACGTGTGTAGTGCATTCGCACGGTTCCATACTAAAACCGTGGGCGAATTCAACGAGGAATTCGATATTACACTTGCCTCTCGAGTATGTATGCCATCAGGGTAGTTTTTGAGTTAGTTAACTTTATTTCCATGCATCCATTTCACGCTGTTAGCTTTTTTCACCACAGGTCTGGCGTCAGCTGTTAGGCACCAATATATGCGGCTACTATGTGTGCCATATTATGCACATCCTGGCCGGAGGTACTACCGACTTGCAATGTGCGTCCGATTTCTCGCGGGCGACCGTGAGAGCGATCCAAGAACAACTCGTCGGCCGGATTTTCGATAAAGTCGTAAATCCAAGAGGCGAGTTTCACGTTCCAACGGCAAATAGGTGGGGCCCTTCGATAAAGACCGGTGAACTGTCGGGGTCAACATCTACGGCTACCAAGAGCGATGCACATAAAAGATCACGATGAACGTTCTGTAATTAAAGTTGTAATGAATGTCATTGTGATACCTAATAGTTGTAATTAAAGCTGTTAACAAATGTTCTGTGATTTAATTATCAGTTATGCATGATTGATTATATGTGCTTTAATTAATTGTGACTTAGCACACAGATATATATATAATAATAATATTAGACTTAACACACACAGACACATATATAATATATATTACCTCACACGCATATATATATATATATATATATATAATTTATAGCTCGGTAGTGCGTGCTCGATGCGGTTGGAGGAACCAACCGACTGAAAAAGCAGCCTTATTAGTACCGATTGGTGCCTCCAACCGTCTCGGCCGGGCTTCGGCGAGGCACGGGTAAAGCCATGTGTGCTCGCTCGACGGTCGGAGGAATCAACCGGATCGAGCAATGACTTATCACTACCATTGGTGCTTCCAACCCATCTTGAGTGGGGCTTGGCGAGGCACGGCTAAAGCCACGTGTGGCCTCCAACCGTCTCGATACTATATCGGCACCGTAAGTAAGGAACCGGGGCGATGCCAGCATCGGTCCCGAATAACTATCTGGGTTCAAAAACCGATCTTGATGGCCGTTAGAACCGGACCGATGGCCGATATGTAGTAGTGTGGTAGAGAAGACAAGTGACTATACCATTGGCACACCTACGAGATGCATGGTGTGAGGTCAAATAAACCATAGAACGAAGGGGACCCAAAAGAAGAGATGGCTAGCTAAGAGCTGAGACCACTTTAGTTTCTTGGAACTTGTTTTAGTGAAGGTGCTTATCGTCTTTTATAGTCCCATCGGATCGCCAACAGCGACCAAGTTGCACTTGATTTTCACATCTAGAACAAGCCAGGAAGATGTATCTGTACTCCAATAGTCAGTACTCAGTACTGCTATAGATATTAAGATGTATGCTAGCTAGATAAGATCTAAACTCCGATGTAATGGCAAGTAACTATAGATCAACGAGTCTCTTTTACATACTTGTTTATAGATATATTTTCCGCATACAATAATTAATATGCCTCTTTTTTGTTTTACATATGACTAGCATCACAAAATTGTCAATTCAATTTTGAGGTGCTACCATCCCAGCTTAATGTGTTATTTGTAGTATGTTTGGTTGATACTTAATAATTAAACCATTAAACCATAGTCAATTGTTGGTTGTCACACTTTTCTTAGCAACAAATGTTTTTTAAAAAACATTGACAGGAGCACTATCTATTCACTAAGAAAGAGAGAAATATTACAAAGTTTAGGAACACTATAGTGGACAATTCCAAAACTAAAGAGAGAAGGGGCTACTAGGCTTATCTGTCAACAACAAAATTAAGGTGCCAAGCTAAACCTGGTTGAAAGTTGTTTTCATATTAGAGCATCCACACTAAAGACTGTCTTTAAGCACTCTCTCTACTGCTAGGCAGAGGTGACCTCTAAGCACCGTGGGCTGTTTGGTGTTGCATCTAGGCTTAGAGGTTGTCTCTCTTTCTTGTATGGCCATATATGTAAGTTAAACTAGATGATAAATTTTTTAATCATAGTGTGGTCACATCTTATAGGTTGTACCAGCCTCTAAGTACTGTGGGAAAGACCTCTAAGCCTTGAAGGTCACCTGTACGTCACAGCAATGTGCATATACACATACTTCTCGAAAATGTATGATGAAGGACTCTTGCACCTACAAAATTTAGCGTAATAAATGTGTTAATTTTTTGGGAAAAGACACTTAGCCTATGGTGTATGGGCTAGGGAGTAAATTAAGAATGTGCAGCTAGCTACAATCATGGCATTGAACCAAACACTAGCTAACCAAATTATGACAAACTTAAGATTAGATATGACAATGCAAGTCCTTAGGATGATAAGTAACCATGCATGCATGTATAGGACTACAGGTACAATGGTTACTTCTCTTTCCAATGGGTTGTCGGTATATTTGTCTATATAGACACAAACACAATTCAACTTATCTTTAATGAATTTTTAAAATTCTCATGCTACAGTGATATCTTTTTTTTTCCTCCCTCTCATCCACCTCTGCTAAAATATACTGTGGCTAGGGTTATATACAGCTAACGATGGACCGTCGTACTTGCATGCTTTTAGCGTAGAAACATACCAACAGGCTATTGCTGTCAGAGGGATCAAATTAATAATAAAATCTCTTCCAACACTGATCAGATGGCTCAACCTCCAAGTTAAAGCTCGCATCAAAAGATGATCATAATATGATTGCTAAAACAGCAAGCGCCTGCCGGTTGCGTGCATGCATGCACAGCTGCTTTGTTCAGTACTCCACAGGAGATGAGAATCCAGAACCGAACAAATTTGACCCACCAACATTCCGATCAGTACGTAGCAGGAAACATCGGGAGTTTAATTCCATGGCCACATGCTAGCTAGACACACCGTTGTCACTTGTCACTGTACTCCGATCGAGCACGAATTGCACGATGTATCCTGAATGCTTGCTGGCACTGTACCTCTCAAGAACCCCTTATCTACTAGCAGTAACATCCAACACCACATGGCCGGGGATGGCACATGCATGCACATCTCGCAAACCTGAACGGCATGAACACTAGCTCGGTCCTGAGGTGACAGCGAGCTGCATTTCCATTGATGGATTGGATTCGATCGATGGGTTGCCGCCATTGCAAAGCTAGCTAAAGTTGACGACCTGCCATGCATCGTTGTCTCAGAGGAGGAGAGCTACTGGATCGAGCTCAATCGGGAGAAGAGAATAGTACTTTGCATCGATAGATCTGGGGAGGAATCTGTGTCCAGGTATGTGATATCGATCGATCGATCGAATCAGCAGGGGACCGATCGAGCGAGCGATGATTGAGAAAAGAAGAATCGAGCATTGGGGGCAAGTTGCGGTCAGGGTGAGTAGTGGCATGGCGGTCCCGAACACTGACATGCATGTACAGCTAGTGGCCCGTAGAGGTGGGAGTAGAGGAAACGGAAACGCGCGGAGAATTCGATTCAGCTCCGTCAGCTAGCGGCAGCCAGCCGGCGCGCGTGGCCCTATCCGGAAATGGCCGACCTGACACCGGGACCTCATCCCTTGCCTGATGGCGCATACGGGCGACAAATACGCTTGCTGGTGACCACGTGTCGCCCGGTTGGTTGCTCCATGTATGTATGTATGTTCTTTTAAGCTAGGCTGAATTGTTGGAATGGCAATTGTTGTAGATCTGAATTTTGAGAGCTTTAAGATGCAGTTTACGTAGTTGGACACGTTTGGTTCGACTTAATTTTGGCAACTTTAAGAAACAGTTTTAAGATTTTTGAGAAACTGTATACAAAATTAATCCTCCTGTGAGGCTACATATTATTGCAAGCAGTCCATTCCTGGCTATCTAATCTAAACCAATAGTTCAGATGTCCTCAAAGTAATGTATCAAAAAAATGTATACATATTTGTGGTAGATGCCGCTGTCATTGTCATGCATCTGTGGTAGAGACGGCTCTTGCCAATGGGCGTTAGGCGTGCAATGTTGGCATGTCAGGAGTTTGGCTACGGGCCAGGGTGAGGTGTTCGTTTGTTGCAGCGGTGTCCAAATGGTTTCGGGTGATGACGCCTGCTCGGTGCTCGGTCCTCGATCCTAATTGTTGTAGGTTGGTATGGTCGTGCTTAGGGGCCAGTTAGAAGCCCCTCGCTCGAGTTCTTTGTCGTGAGTCTGTTTTAGGGTTAGCGACTTTGCTGGCTAATCATAGGGCTGGTTGTGGCGTCGTGGTTGTAAGCACGACATGATAGGTTTTTTTTGTTTTTTGGTGGAGACCTGTCCGTTTGAACAAGTCGTAGCTCTTTGTATTTATTTTACACCTTCTTAATGAATCGGCAGAGTTCCTGCTCTTAGTTAAAAAAATTGTGTATATAAATAGAGCCACAGAGGGTATTTATGTATTTCCCCATCCCACTTATCTTTCACTCTCTCACCTTCTCTTCCACAACAGCTCATTGGTCAGCCTTCGTCGCCTTGCCGCCAGCCTACGTGGCATTGTCGCCTTGCCTTCCGCCCATTGCCTCCTCACCGCTAGCTCGCCATGCGTTGTGCCACCAACCGGCTATCAGCCCGCGCTTCGCTTGCACGCCTGCGCCACCTGGCCGCCCGCTCTCCCATGGTCCCACCTATGCCACGCCGCCGGTCGGTCCTAGCGCCGCGCTGTCGCCTCATCGCCGGCCTGCTCCGCCTAGCTGCTTCCTCACCCACATCGTGCGGCCGCTCGGAACGTCCGCGATAGTGCACGAGCGTTGGGCTTGTGCGACAATGGCCTAGCAATGGTGTCATGGTGGTCGGTGGCGGCCCTATGTATAGTGGTGGTCACAGGTGTG
This sequence comes from Olyra latifolia, assembly GCA_036346145.1. Lineage (NCBI taxonomy): Eukaryota > Viridiplantae > Streptophyta > Magnoliopsida > Poales > Poaceae > Olyra > Olyra latifolia. The sequence continues at coordinate 17,032,488 of CM070530.1, forward strand.
GCGGCCGGCAACGGTGGCGGCACTTGGGCGCTGCGGCCAGGAAGGTTGTAGAAATAAAAAAAAAATAGACAATTTCTAAAATTTTAAAAATATCCCTCCCATGATACCTCTAGTACTGTTATGAACTGTAAAATTGCTATATATAAGTATTGTATCATTCAATTTGTTCGTCGAAGAAATATAGAACAAAATCGTATGTAGTTACTACTTATTTCAGTCCCAGTGGGCCGTGGGGATCCGCTCTCCCGTAAACTCGCAAAGCGGCTTCCATTGAGAGTCAGCGATCATCACGTGCGTGAGAACGCCAGCTGAATAGCTACTGCATGCGTATGGATCTCTCTTATCAACTCGCGATCAAGATCACTTGAATCATTCGCAGAGTGTGATCGATACATGCATGAGGTTTTAGTTGATTCGCGACACGTATGCGCATCTTATATATGTTACGACTATAATTGTAATTTATTTTGCTTTGAGTTAATGGTTCCCACAACGACCTCTTTTTTTAAAATTTGTACTACATTTTATTGAAGCACAGTGACCTCTTTCCTCTTATTAAGAGTTGGATGATGAATACATTTAGATCAATGTATGTTTAATTCAATGATAGAGAGCTATATCTCTAGTGTATCGTAGAAGTGCTCAGGCGTTAGCCGATGCTGATATGAAGAACAAGCCCTATGGTTGAGAGAAGGTAGGCACGTGTCAGATGTCCATGGCCTGGCCAACACAAATCTTCTCTTTTTCTCCCATGTCCTGTATGCAAACTTGCAAAGCAGGAGAGTGAAATGGATGGGGCCAGGAGGTAAAGCTTATTTGCCATTTCTTGCTCCTCGGGATTTGGCATATACATCCAGATCGATAATCATGAGGCCGCATGGTTGTTTGGCCCTGAAAACGATTTCCATTACGGCTTGTTTGAATGCCCAAATCTCGGCCAAGATCCTGACAAAATTCTAGGGAAAATCATCCCGTTGTTACTTTCTCCGAGTTGATTTGCATGTGCGTTTGGCTATGAGGTGGGAGAGGGATATCCAATCCTATCCCGGCCAAAACCCTGAGACAAATAAAATCGTCTATGTAAGAGAGAAAATATTTCCCCATCTTGTGCTCGCCATCGCATGCAATCGATCCATAGCGTTGGCCTCTTGGAGAGAAGGGTCAGGAGGTCACCATGAGGAGGGAATAGGAACTGGTGAGGCAACGACATACCAAGTGGCCGGATCTGGACACCATGAAGGTGCTCTCTAAGCCTGCCAGTCTCCTCGTTGAGCCATGCCATCTACACCGCCTCGATAGATGGCGCTCCCATCGCTGCCATGAAGATCTCGCCACGCCAAGATTTCCCGATCTGATTGGCGGCAGCGGCAGAGGTGGAGGACGGCATGCTCCAATGCATGATGAAGAAGAATAATGAGGGGAAGAATGATGGCTGGCATAAATGAGGACTGGGACGGTGGCAGCGCAGCAGCTCTTTGGCCGCTAAGGTTTGTAGCGAGGGAGCGAGGGAGATAACGTGGAGAGTCCTGGCTGGGATTTATGCCCTATACGGTTAGTGGGATGGGCTAGCGTGGGATTGAGCTTCCCTGGGATTGTAAGTGACAGAAATATCCATACGCGGGATTATTTCCCCTGGTTTCTTTCCCCTGTGAATCCAAACGAATCCTTGTAGTGTAGGCCAAGGTATAGCTGCTTGCCTGCTTCCATGCCATATCCTGGTCGACGTGACACGCAGTGGGCCGGGCAGCCTAGCTTGCCTGCCTGGCAAGCTATCCGCATGTCTAGGGTAGCATGTAGAATTTCAGCTTCTCAATTTTGATGGCCCAGCTGCTTAGGTTCCACTAGAGAGAGGTTTCACATTCCGTTTACTCTTTTTGAACACAGAAGTAGAACTCCAACAAAATCCATAGTCATCATCGCCAAAATACTAACACCATCGAAAATAGGGTGTACATCCTTACAATCTCCCCCGAATCATTACACTATATAAATCTCCCCAAATCTCAACGGCAAAAATCATCGCCAAAAATGTCAAAACCATGGAGAAAGGTCTTTAAATGGCCGTCGGATCAGCTTGGTCGAGAGAAGTACTCACTATCGATGGCTCGACCATTGAGAGAGATTGGCTTGACACGTAGCGATCGAGAGAAGGAGCGGAGCCGGCCATCAGGCGTGGTGACGACTCCGGGATCAACTCTATCGATAGCCATGTGTCAGCCATCGAGAGAGACGTAGTTGGGCCGGTCCGCGTAAGCCGCCATCTCTCTCGATCGCTACCACATGGCCTTTATGAAATGGCCAATGGGCTGACCCGCATGTGCTGCAAGTCCTCTCAACGGTTGGCCTAGCTCGAGCCGTCGAGAGAGGGGGAGGTTGGGACGGGTTTGTACCCTTATTCTTGACGGCTTATATGCGGCCATCGAGAGTACTTAATTTTCAAAAAAAATCAAAAAATGGCAAAAAAAATTGTCAACATTTTGTAGCTTCTGCTACACTCAACAACAGGTGCTACAACATGCAAACCCAAAACGACCCCGCATTCACACATATAAACACGCATGCACGCAAAATTGAAACCAAAAATCATAAAACCGTATCAAAACCAATGTATCATCCACATCCACACATATACTAACATATCGTCAACATCCAAGCAAAGGTTAATCACCTCACGACATTCACACACACACACAGATATATACACACACACACAAAAACCAACATATCATCATCGTCATTTGTGTATCCACATACACCAAGCAAAGGTTAATCACCTCGCGACTCAAGAGAAGCGCGGTGGGTTGTCGTCGAACAACCTTGCGACAAAGCCGTGAGCTGGCACCCGAAGGCGTCGTCGCCTTGCTGCACGTCGTCCACCTAAGTTGGAGCCGCTAAACCGAAACCCTACGAGACATGCAACGTAGTTAGACATATATAATTTGAAGTCTTGGATTGAATGGAGATTTTAGATAACATGGGCAGGTTAAAACACTTACTGTATCCGAAGTGCTAGTCCAAGGGTGTAGAACTCCGGCAGCACCAGGAGAGACAACTTGGCCCTCGTAACCACTCGCGTTGGCCTACACATTCGCGAAATATGAAGCTAATGGAAATAGATGTAAAAATTATAATATCATGTTCTGAAAACCGTACCCCCATCAAGTTGAGAAGACTGCTTCAAGGCCAAGAGCCTCACATGGAATGCCTGGAGCTCCCTATCGTTCCACTGGCGCTCCTCCCCCGTCGTCCTCATGCTCGCCTAGAGGGCCTGCACCAGATCCTCACACTCCTTTTCCTGCTCCCTTTCCTAGAGGATCCGGGCCTCGAACTCATGGCGGCTTTCCACGGTGCTCCAGATGTCCCTCACCCTAAGCATATAATCCTCAGACCTACAACAAAGCGATGTGATCAGTCAAAAAATGGATCTTGTTGTGACATGCAACATTTAGATAGAACAATCACCTCAGGTGATCCCCGTCGATCACTAGCCTCCCGTGAGCCTTCCCCCCATATGTGTCGGTGAAAGTGCATCTAGGCCCCCTATGTGTTTTGGGGGTTAATGACAAAACGATTAAGGGACTAATGAGATTTCTAAGTTTTATCTTCAGATCTTAGTTCTTCACAGTGAAGTTATGGGCATTGAAGAACCCTAAATTCGAATGAAGCAAAAGACGGTACCTAGACTTGTGATTTGTAATTTATTTAAATTTTGTGTCTAAGGATAGCCGTACTATTAAGAGGGATTTGACGGAAAATAGTGTTTGGATATTCTAGGTGCTCATGATGGAAATTAGTTAGCAGATTTACAAGTTTTTAAACCTATATCACCAAATCCAAAATCCAGACACAAAATGCTTTCTGTCACTCGGAGTATCCGAGTAATTACTCGGACTGTCCGAGCTGACCCCCTCTGTCCTCCCAGAAGGAAAATTGGTCTTTGAGGCTAAGTCCCATTCGGAGTATCCGAGTTTTTCACTCGGAATGTCCGAAGTCACTCGGAGTATCCGAAGGAAATTATCCGGACTATCCGAGATGACCCTCTCTGTCTGCTGAGTAGAAATTATTCGGACTATCCGAGATTTCACTCGGAGTATCCGAACCGCTCGGAGTATCCGAAGGTTCGGACTATCCGAAGAATCAACTCGGAGTATCCGAGCTGGGTCTCTCTGTCTCTGTGGCTTTACACTATTCGGAGTATCCGAGTATTTACTCGGACTATCCGAACTTATTCGGACCTGAGTCAAACGGCTAGTTTCGAGGGCTCATTTATATAGCTCACTTCACTCTCACCTAACAACCATTCACTCAAAGCATTTACTCCTCCTCATTTACTCTTGAGCCCTAGCTTTTCTCTCTCCTCTTGAGCATGTTGATTGGATTTTCTAGAGAGAGAAAAGAAGTGAGATTTGGAGAGCTTGAGCTTGCTTAGATCCATCTTGAGCACCAGGTTTCATCCTCTCGCGGATTTCTCGTCGATCTATTACTCTTGGAGGTTGAGGACTCCTAGACGGCTAGGAGTCGCCGGTGAGCTCTCAAGCTTCGTGTGGTGAGCCTCCGGAAGTTTGTGAAGGTCGAATCCACCTCCGCAAGGAAAGGATTCAAGATAGTGAAGTCGGTGAGTGCTTGGTGCAACACCGAGAGGATTAGGGTTGAAAGAGACCCGGGCTTTGTGCCTCCTTAACGGAGACGTAGGATCCCCTCAAGGATCCGAACTTCGGGATAAAATCTTTGGGTCTCCGTCTTCATCTCTTGGATTTCATCTTCACTCTTATGTTCAAATTCAAGTGTTGGTGTTTGAAGTGGTGATCTCGTTTGAAAAGAAGATATTGTTGACCATACTTCATTCACAGGTACTCAGGGCTCACTAACACTCTTTGGTGCAGGAAACATCTCTCTAGGAGCCCAGATTTACTTTTGCACATTTCCTTACTCTGCTATCTTCGGACTATCCGAATATACTTTCGAACTATCCGAAGTGATCGGACAGTCCGAGCTGTACTCGGACAGTCCGAACCTTTTATTTCCGCTGCAAATCAATTTAGTGATAAATTTAATTTCGCCTATTCACCCCCCTCTAGGCGACATCCCGATCCTTCAATTGGTATCAGAGCCTAAACTCTTGTATTAAGCTTAACCGCTTGGAGAAATTAGGATGTCGACTGAGAGAGCTAGTTTCACCGATGACAACACGGACAACCCACGTGTTAGCACCGATGCAGAAATTCCTTTTGAGTATCCCACTGTCGGCCCCTCGGGATCATCATCTTATGTCTCCGTGTCGTCCGGTAAAGCGCCATATTTCGATGGCACTCATTACCCGGCATGGAAACATAAGATGAAGATGTACTTGAGGTCTCTTCACCCTTCGATTTGGGAGATTGTTGAAACAGGTTTTAAGCCCAAGGACTCCACCAAGCTTACACCTCATGAGAAGAAGGAGCGTCACATCAATGATCAAGCGGCTAACGCATTATTAAATGTCTTGAGTCCAACCGAGTTCAACCGTGTTGATGGGCTTGAAGATGCAAAGGTCATTTGGGACACCTTAAAGGTTGCTCATGAGGGAACCTCAAGCGTTCGAGAATCAAAGATTGAGCTCATCAATGGGAAACTTGGTCGGTTTGTGCTAGAGGATGGAGAAAGCTATACTCAAATGTTTGATCGCTTGATGATCCTAGTAAATCAAGCAAAAGGTCTCGGATGTGAGGACTTGACGGATAGAGCCGTGGTGAAGATTCTTCTACGTGTCATCACTCCAAAGAACCGAAATCTAGTACAACTCATTAGGGAGAGAGACAATTTCAGTTCTCTCACACCTCATGATGTACTTGGGAGATTGGTGGCCGATGAGATGATGGTCAAGGACGCCGATGCCGTGGAAGAACTTGTGAGGGCTAGTAAAAAGAAAGACATTGCTCTAAAGGCCACTAGAGGATCAAACGACACCGATGAAGGATCTAGTGAAGATAATGATGATGGTCCTTTGAGCAAGGATGAAATGGCACTCTTTGTGAGGAGATTCAATAAATTCCTCAAGAAGAGTGGTTTCAAGTCGAAGGGTCGATACAAGAGCAATGGGAGTAAGTCAAGAGGAAGGCACTCTCAAAGGAAGTGCTATGAGTGTGGGCAAGCCGGTCATTTCATTGCCGAATGCCCACAAAGAAAGAAGAATGACAAGAATGATGACGACAAGAAGAAGAGGAAGGACAAGCATCACAAGAAGGATGAGAGGAAAGGCAAGAAGAAGGAGCACGCATATATTGGGAAGGAATGGGATTCCAATTCCGAATCCGAATCCGACTCCGAATCGGATTCAAGTTCCGAATCCGATGAAGAAATTGCCTCCATCGCCATCACTTCATCATACACGCCAACAAGCTCAAAGACTCTCTTTGACAACCTAAGTGATGATGATGATGATGTTCCAACATGCCTCATGGCTAAGGGGCGCAAGGTATCAAATAAGAACTCAATCTTTACTATTAATGATCCTTACAATAATGTTAGTGAAGATGATGAAAGTGATTGTGATGATGATTTGTTTAAATCAATGAAAGATTTTGATATGATAAAATTAAATGCTATGTTGAAAGAAATAGAGAGACAAGAAGCAATTCTTGAAACTCAAGAAGACTTGCTCATCCAAGAAAAGGAGAGAAACCTTGAGTTGGAGAAAAGTTTGGCTAGTGAGAAGAAAAAGAACGTTGAAATGGCTAAGAATATTGATTTAGCCACATCTCAAGTAACTAATCTTGAGATCACCAACGCTTCACTCATAGAGGATCTTGCTATAGCAAAGGACGCTTGCAAGGCTCTTGAAGTGAAGCTTGTTGATCTCTCGAAAAGTCCTTCTCACCCTTCAAACCTAGCTACTTCTCTCTCATTGCCTTCAACTAGTAACGGTTGTGCAAGATGTTATAACATTGATATAAATGTTTGTACAACTAACTTTGAGACAATGCAAGTGTTGGCAAAAGAGAATGAAAAGCTTAAAGGACTTCTTGAGAATGGATTTCAAAAATCCTACAAGTCGAGCAAAGGACTTGAGGAATTCTTAGGAAAGCGACAAGGCAACTTCAAAAGGGAGGGGCTTGGTTATATTCCTCATAAGGGCAAGAAGGGCCACATTGTGGTAGCCCCGATTACCAAGCCCATCAAGTTTGTAAAAGTACAAGGATCCTCCAACGACCTTACTCATTCTATTTTCAATGCTTCCTTTATGCTCAAAAGAACTAACCTTGGTCATATAGTTGCTAAGTATGTAAGTCCAAAACCCAAGAATTCTAGTGTCAAATCTATTTGGGTGCTAAAAGCACTAGTTACTAACCTAAGAGGACCCAAACAAGTTTGGGTACCTAAAAGACAAGTATGATTCTATCTTGTAGGACTATCACTCCGGTGGATCAAGTTGGATTTTGGATAGTGGATGCACTCATCATATGACCGGAGAGAAGTCTATGTTTTCATATCTAGATCCAAATGGTTCAACAAGTGATAGTATCATCTTCGGCGACAATGGCAAAGGTGAGGTGATGGGTCTTGGTAAGATACCCATCACCGATGATATTTTTCTCACAAATGTCTTACTTGTTGAATCATTGAGGTACAATTTGTTGTCCGTTCCACAATTGTGTGCAACGGGATACAATTGTCTTTTTACTAATGAAGGTGTGGATGTCATTAAGAGATGTGATAATTCCATAGCCTTTAAAGGGCGTTTAAAGGGAAAGCTTTATCTAGTGGATTTTTCCATGGATAAACCCAACCTTGAAACGTGCTTAATGGCTAGGTCTAGCATGGGATGGTTATGGCATCGCCGTCTATCTCATGTTGGATTGAGAAATCTTCACAAGCTCTTAAAGGGCAAACACATTCTTGGACTAACAAATGTCACTTTTGAGAAAGACAAGATATGTAGTGCATGCCAAGCGGGAAAACAAGTGGGCACATCTCATCCCGCCAAGAACATAATGACAACATCAAGACCTTTGGAAATGCTACATATGGACTTATTTGGACCAATCGCCTACATAAGTATAGAAGGTAACAAATACGGTCTTGTTATTATAGATGATTTTTCACGCTTCACGTGGGTGTTCTTTTTGCATGATAAGAGTGAGACTCAAGTAACACTCAAGAAATTCATGCGAAAAGCGCAAAATGAATTTGAATTGAAGATCAAAAGAATAAGGAGCGACAATGGAACGGAATTCAAGAATACGGGAGTAGAAGACTATCTTGATGAGGAAGGGATAAAACACGAGTTCTCGGCTCCCTATTCCCCTCAACAAAATGGGGTAGCCGAGAGGAAGAATAAAACCCTAATCGAGATGGCGAGGACGATGCTCAACGAGTACAAGATTTCCGATAGGTTTTGGGCGGAAGCGGTAAACACCGCTTGTCACGCTACCAATCGGCTTTATCTTCACAAGTTGTTGAAGAAAACATCCTATGAACTACTCACCGGGAAGAAACCGAATGTTTCCTACTTTCGGGTATTTGGGAGTAAGTGCTACATTCTTAAAAAGAAAGCTAAGTCTTCTAAATTTGCTCCTAAAGTTGATGAAGGTTTTCTACTTGGATATGGATCAAACGCTTATACATGCCGTGTTTTCAATAATACCACGGGTATTGTTGAAATCACGCGTGATGTAACGTTTGATGAAACTAACGGCTCCCAAGCGGAGCAAGTTGATCGTTGTGTTTTAGAAAATGAAGAACCACCTTGTGAGGCGATCAAGAAGTTAGCAATTGGAGATATCAAGCCTCAAGATGCTGAAGATCAACAAGGAGACGGAGGACAGTCCGGACATGGACAACGGACTATCCGAACACACTCGGATACTCCGAGTGGTGTGTCGGATACTCCGAATAACTTTTCAACTGAAGGACAACCACCCTCCTCAAGTCAAGAAATCGACGTCTCCAACAACTTTCTTGAGAAGGGTAGAGACGTTCAAGAGAAGCATCAAGAGGTTCCTCATCCTAGGGTACACCAAAGTATACAAAGGGATCATCCCGTTGATAATATACTTGGTGATATCAACAAGGAAGTATCCACTCGATCTAAACTTGCTAATTTTTGTGAACATTACTCTTTTGTTTCCTTTTTTGAACCATTGAAGGTAGAAGAAGCACTTGAAGATCTCGATTGGATCATTGCCATGCAATAATTTTAAAAGAAACCAAGTGTGGGAGCTTGTGGAACGACCCAAACAAAATGTTATTGAAACCAAATGGGTGTTTCGCAATAAACAAGATGAAAATGGAATTGTGACGAGGAACAAAGCACGGTTGGTTGCTCAAGGCTTCACACAAATTCCAGGTTTGGATGTTGGTGAGACTTATGCACCCGTATCTAGGCTAGAGTCCATTCATATTTTAATTACCTATGCTACTCACTACAACTTTAAGTTGAAGCAAATGGATGTGAAGAGCGCATTTTTGAATGGACCGCTCTCCGAGTTGGTATATGTTGAGCAACCACCTAGATTTGAGGATCCCGAATTTCCGGATCATGTCTATCAACTTCACAAGGCACTCTATGGTCTCAAAAAAGCCCCACGGGCATGGTTTGAATGTCTTCGGGATTTCCTTGTCAACCAAGGGTTTGAAATTGAAAAGGCCGATCCTACTCTTTTTATTAAACACGTCGATAATGATCTGTTGATTTGTCAAATATATGTTGATAATATAGTATTTGGTTCTACTAATGATCTATTGTGTGAAGAATTTAGTACGACAATGACAAATAGGTTTGAAATGTCCATGATGGGTGAGCTGAAATTCTTCCTTGGATTTCAAGTAAAGCAACTCAAGGAGTGCACTTTTATTTGCCAAACCAAGTACGCCAAAGACATGTTGAAGAAATTTGATATGGAAAGGGCAAAACCAATCAAGACGCCAATGCAAGCCAATGGTCATCTTGATATTGACAAAGATGGTAAGCTGATCGACCAAAAGGTATATCGATCTATCATTAGTTCACTTCTTTATCTTTGTGCATCTAGGCCGGATATCATGCTTAGTGTGTGCATGTGTGCGAGATTTCAAGCCGCTCCTAAGGAGTGCCACATGATGGCCGTGAAAAGAATTTTGAGATATTTAGTCCACACTCCTTACTTTGGTCTTTGGTATCCAAAAGGGTCATCTTTTGAATTAGTTGGATATTCTGATGCGGATTTTGCAGGTTGCAAAGTGAATAGGAAAAGTATCTCAGGAACTTGTCAATTTTTGGGTAGGTCCTTAGTTTCGTGGTCCTCCAAAAAGCAAAACTCCGTAGCTCTCTCCACTGCCGAAGCCGAATATGTGGCAGCCGGGAGCTGTTGTGCTCAGTTACGTTGGTTAAGGCAAGCCCTAGATGATTTTGACCTAACCTACAACCAAGTACCAGTGGCATTCTCCTGTTTTGTATTCAGTGTTCCAGAGAAGGGCAGCTCGGAGTGTCCGAATAAATGTTCGAACAATCCGAATGGTTCGGAGTATCCGAACATCAGTTCGGAGTATCCGAACTGACTGTCTCGGGTATTTTACCCCACGCGGTTATCTTCTTCCTCCTCACTTCTCTTTTCCACTCCACCGCGCGTTCTCTTTCTCTCTCTCCTCCATTTCGGCCGGGTTCGTGGATCTTCACCTTTGGACCTCAAATTCTTCGATTCAGACCTCGGAGGAGTTCCCCGGGGCGAGGGCTCCCATCTCCACCGCGCCATTGCCGGGCTCTCACCTCGGAGTCTCCATGGTCCCCTCTTCAAGGTACCGTGGAAACTGCCCCTCAAATTTCACTTCATTTCGTTGATTCTCTGTTAAACCTAGTGTCTAGGATTGTCCTAGGGCCTTCTAGGATGATCTTCCTTGGTAGGCTCTAGTCTACTTTGATTAATCTCTAGATTGGATGAGTTAGGGCAAATTTGAACTCGCGCAACTCGGACTGTTCGAGTTACACTTCGGACTATCCGAAGACTTCGGACTATCCGAACCTATTCGGAGTGTCCGAAGCATTCGGACTGTCCGAAATATATCTCGGACTATCCAAAGTTGACATGCCCAAATTTACCCTACTCTTATCCATTTAGTGTTTAATTGGAGTCTAATCTTCATCATTCCTTTAAAACCTCTTAGATGGACCCTTCTCAAGGTGGTGATCGCTTCTCTCGCGATATTTCTGTGACCATGGCCCGAAAGAAGAAAAAGCATGATCACCCTGCCGGCAGTTCCTCAGCTCCTCCTCCTCCCATTGCTCCTCCCACTCATCTGTCAGAAGCGGCGTAGAGGCGGTCGAGAAGGTCGGTCCACCATCTCTCTCAGTCTTCGAGGAGAGGTGATGAAGAGGATTCTAGTGATGATCCTCATGCTGCCATATTCAATCAAAGGGAAGCCAAGAAGGCTGAGCAGCGTCGTTCAGGAGAGCTCATTGGACCTCTGCAAGTCCATCCCTCTGTACGGGTCATTTCAGGAAATGTGATGCCAAAGAAGAAGATTGACTACAGCTCAGGTCAAGGGAAGGGAAAGGAAGTCCATAAACTGAGAAACAAGAATCCCTTGGAGTTCCATCAGGAAGAGTTTGTGGACAGGAGGTTCTGGAACCACTTCCAACAGGATTACTATGATTCAGTGATTGCCGATAAGAAGAATCCTGTGGTGTCCATGCAGTGGGTTGATTGGAGTTACATGGAAGAGCAAGAGGATCCTATTTTCAACCAAGTGCTAGAAGCTTGTGAACGTCATGGTGTCAAGGACACCATGACATTTCAGTTTGCTTGGAACAATGAGCTGGTTGCTCAGTTTTATGCAACACTCTATGTGGATTCTGATGAGGATAGTACTATGTGGTTTATGGCAGACGGGCTCTACTATTCAGTGACCAAGGAACAATTTGCTGACTGCTTGGGTTTCTCAACTGAAGGATGGTACAACCTAGACAAGCTTCACATGTCAGAACCTATTAGTGTCAATGAGATGGAGTCGATTTATGATGACACTCAGGACTTCAAACTGGGAACTACTAGAGGACTCAAGCCATTTTATGCCATTCTCTACAAGCTGTTGAGGAAGACACTTTGGCCAAAAGAGGGAGATGCAACTAACATCAGTTCTTTCTCTAGGAATCTCCTTCTCAGGATTGGTGAGGGAACACGTCCGTTTGACGTGTTTGATTTCATTTGGCAGGAAATTCGCTCAAACTCACTTAATCCTCGCAGCAGCTGCAGCTTTGCCCCTTATGTGATGTGTGTGATAGAAGGGGTCACTGGTCTAAGGTTCGTGAGAGATGTGGAGCACACACCGCCTATAGGGTCTGTTCTATCAAAGCTACTCCTTTTTCAACTCCCTCTGTCAGGCGTGGTAGGGCCAGATCTCCTACCAAGTCTCCCGCTCCAGGTCAATCCTCCACTTCCAGAGTCAGGCCATCCTCTCCTGGACCTTCCTCCTCCTCCAGTGGCTCAGTGAAGAAAATGCTTCGCGCTATCTTCTGTCTTGGCATAAAAAGCCACAGGAAGATTCAGGAGACCAACCTCCGGCTGGCTGACACTCGTCGTCAACTTCAAGACATCAAGAGGAAGCTCAACCTGCCTTGTTCTGCTGAGGAGTCTGATTCTGAGTCCTCCGCCACGGTGGACACTCAGACTAGGCATCTCTTCGGTCTCCACTCCTCTCAGGGCAGCGAGGTAGGAGATGATCTCTGCATTGCTCCCATTTACGGCAGCGAAGACAGTGATGCCTGATTCTGCTCCTAGTTTCCTCTACTCTTTTGGTGCCTTGATGATAAAGGGGGAGAGGAATCTAGTCTATTTGTCTTAGTGATCTTTTGTATGATCTTCGGAGTTGAACTGTTGTCTTTATCTTGTGGTTGTTGTGGTTGTTATTTGTAGTAAGTTGAACTTTATTTGTGGTTGTGGTAGCTGAACTTCTAATTCTGTCCCTGTAATTGATTATGGTAATTGTGGATGTTGTTTATTGTTGACAATTGTTAGTGTTTTCATTATGTGCTCCATGCCATGTCATATTGCTATAGTAAATTTTTACTCATGTTGGATTGCAAAGATATAGGGGGAGACCCTGTCAAAATTTCTTGAAAAATATGTGCATTCAAACTTTCATTCAAATTTTTGATGCACACATTTAGGGCGAGCTCCACTATATGTTTGGAATTCAAAAGAAAGTATATTTCATTCCTTTTGTAAAGTCTTAATCGTGTTGTCATCAACTCACCAAAAAGGGGGAGATTGAAAGTGCATCTAGGCCCCCTATGTGTTTTGGGGTTAATGACAAAACGATTAAGGGACTAATGAGATTTCTAAGTGTTATATTCAGATCTTAGTCCTCCACAGTGAAGTTATGGGCATTGAAGAACCCTAAATTCGAATGAAGCAAAAGACGGTACCTAGACTTGTGATTTGTAATTTATTTAAATTTTGTGTCTAAGGATAGCCGTACTATTAAGAGGGATTTCACGGGAAATAGTGTTTGGATATTCTAGGTGCTCATGATGGAAATTAGTTAGCAGATTTATAAGTTTTTAAACCTATGTCACCAAATCCAAAATCCAGACACAAAATGCTTTCTGTCACTCGGAGTATCCGAATAATTACTCGGACTGTCCGAGCTGACCCCCTATGTCCTCCCAGAAGGAAAATTGGTCTTTGAGGCTAAGTCCCATTCGGAGTATCCCAGTTTTTCACTCGGAATGTCCGAAGTCACTCGGAGTATCCGAAGGAAATTATTCGGACTATCCGAGATGACCCTCTTTGTCTGCTGGGTAGAAATTATTCGGACGATTCGAGATTTCACTCGGAGTATCCGAACCGCTCGGAGTATCTGAAGGTTCGGACTATCCGAAGAATCAACTCGGAGTATCCGAGCTGGGTCTCTCTATCTCTGTGGCTTTACACTGTTCGGAGTATCCGAGTATTTACTCGGACTATCCGAACTTATTCGGACCTGAGTCAAACGGCTAGTTTCGAGGGCTCATTTATATAGCTCACTTCACTCTCACCTAACAACCATTCACTCAGAGCATTTACTCCTCATTTACTCTTGAGCCCTAGCTTTTCTCTCTCCTCTTGAGCTTGTTGATTGGATTTTCTAGAGAGAAAAAAGAAGTGAGATTTGGAGAGCTTGAGCTTGCTTAGATCCATCTTGAGCACCAGGTTTCATCCTCTCGCGGATTTCTCGCCGATCTATTACTCTTGGAGGTTGAGGACTCCTAGACGGCTAGGAGTCGCCGGTGAGCTCTCAAGCCAGATGGTGAGCCTCAGGAAGTTTGTGAAGGTCGAATCCACCTCCGCAAGGAAAGGATTCAAGATAGTGAAGTCGGTGAGTGCTTGGTGCAACACCGAGAGGATTAGGGTTGAAAGAGACCCGGGCTTTGTGCCTCCTCAACAGAGACGTAGGATCCCCTCAAGGATCCGAACTTCGGAATAAAATCTTTGGGTCTCCGTCTTCATCTCTTGGATTTCATCTTCACTCTTGTCTTCAAATTCAAGTCTTGGTGTTTGAAGTGGTGATCTCGTTTGAAAAGAATATATTGTTGACCATACTTCATTCACAGGTACTCAGGGCTCACTAACACTCTTTGTTGCAGGAAACATCTCTCTAGGAGCCCAGATTTACTTTTGCACATTTCCTTACTCTGCTATCTTCGGACTATCCGAATATACTTTCGGACTATCCGAAGTGCTCTGACGATGAAGTGTATTGAGACGATCGAATCAGTACTCTGACAAATCAACCTTTTATTTTCGCTGCAAATAAATTTAGTGATAAATTTAATTACGCCTATTCACCCCCCTCTAGGTTACATCCTGATCCTTCAGTCGGGACCCACAAAACGGAGTCGAGTCCCTTCTGTGCTTTACCTGTACTAGTCCCGGGATCAAGTAGCTAGTACACACAGATTTTAGATCTTTGGATCATTGCCATTACAATTCGAACAAATATTACATCAGAGTTCGTTACAAGTCGCTAAATCAGAGTGCAAAATTCAGGCACGCAGGCCTTACACAGCGGAAGTCTAACATGCAGCGGAAGTCTTAACAGTCTTCCATAACTCCAAATGGAAGAGGCAAAATACAACAACCAATCCCACAGGCAGGCTATAGTAGCGTCCTAGGCGTTAGAGAAATCTTCGTCTTGAACTCCAGCAGTGAAATCTTCATCTTGGTACATCTCCTCCTCGGGATAGGGGCAGTGCTGATCCAGACCTGCTCGTTGGAATGAGCAGCCCCGCATAAAAGGCGAGGGTGAGTATACATTATACTCAACAAGCAAGGCTGACTAAATGCATCTAAGGTTTACAAGGGAAGGATAGAGTTCTTTTGCATAAAGCCAGTTTTGTATGTTTGCCTAAGATTTTATAAAACAGTTTGAAAAGTGTTGAGGGAAAAACAAATATTTAAATCATTTTATTTGAAACTCCGGCCTCTACCGGTTTTGCCCAAACCTGGCTACTCACGGCACCCACCGTGCAAATACCCTCATCGCTCACAGCACCCACTGTGAGGAGAGAAAACAAAACACACGACGGTGATCGTGGTTTTCCTTTAAAACACCATTTTGAAAACAAATAGGTAAGAAGTACCATGAGGCAGCTCCCCGTCGTCCATCCATGACCGTGGGCACGGCTATCATGATAGTTGTACACTCTGCAGAGGTTGCACGCTTTACCCATGCGAAGTGGTTCTTCCTAGGGTGCCCCCAAAGAAAAATGATCACCACAAGGCCTTTCTCCAACATCCTCCTAGTTAAGACATTCCCGCTAAGGTTTCCACTGCAATGCCCCTCTTGCGCCGATAGAACAACACCAATTGTCTACTCCACCGACTGGAATGCCAAAACCAGGAGTCCGAAGGATACTCAACCAGGGCCCGCCCATACAGGCACACATGGTCGCACTGTCGTACTTAGCTCGTCTACCTCAAGGAATCGGTCCTTAGGAACCAGGGTGGTTCCCACACTGGGCCCAAGTCTCGTGCTTACTGCACCAACCTTGCAACCATCCACCCCGATCAGGTTTTATAAAACATTTTTACCCGATAGCACCCACTATCCTGACTACACCCATTTGCAAACATGACAGTACCAACCGTCCTTTAAAATCCACGTAAAACAAGCATTTGATATTATCATCATGTGTCCAATTTTAATATGATTGCAACTGAGCGTAGCTATTATGATCAAAACCTAATTCAAGGGATGGCAATATTCAAAGATTAAATATTTAGTCCTAGGGCACCAAGGTTCAAGTTTAATAAGGTAATGATAAATGGGGTTTTAACTATGGTTTCCAACTAGCATTTTTCTACATTTTTAACATAACATGCAAGTTAACAATTCTAGAAAAATCTTTTATAAACATAGGTAGAGAATTTCAGCACTTGCCTTGATCAGCACAAGCTTAGTGATCTTCCGGAGGTTTGATCGCAAAACTATCGTCGCTGCTAGATCCTAACAGAGGAATTAACAAAAATAAAAAAAATGAAATGATATGCATGCTTATGCTTATGCAAAATTCATCTCAAATAGGTGCATGTAATCTTTCTGGTAAAATAATATTTATTTATAAATTGTTAAAACAAAATTATCAAAATAATAAATTAAGGGCATTTGTCATTAATAAATAAATTAAGCAGAACATTAAATATGATCAATAAATCATGAAAATTTACTGAATGGTAGAACACATTTTGTACAAATGTTATGGAATTTATGGGGATAAGGGCGGCCTAGCCACGCCAGTGGCGATCTTGGCGACGCTGTCCCAAGATTTGGCAGAATAGCAATGACGACCAACGACAACAAACTCATGGCGGTGCACCACACAGCCAGCTAGCCAGATGGTGAGGAGGCGGAGGCAGGGTAGGTGAGGGAGGCGACGGCATGGGAAGGCCTTGGGTGGCTGTCCCGTGGCGGATGGAGGGGTGGTGCTGCCCGGCGATGTGGCCAGCCATGGGGAGGAGGAAGCGCATGGCGGCGGGATTACTCGGCGGCGCTCCGGCCAAATGTTTTTCATGGGGGTAAGTTCTAAAATACATTGGGATGAAGAAGAAGACATGGGGATGATAGGGAAGGCAATAAAATTGAATCTCACCGTTCGAAACATACCATTTCGATGAACAGGCGCTGCTGCAGATTCCGGCGAGGTCTTCGGCGATCGATTTCGTCGCGCTCGGTCAACGATTCTGCGAGCGCTTTTTTGGGATGGATGCGCGATGATGATAGCCAGGACGTCCTCGGAGGGTTTGAGGAAATTCGCATCGAGGGGGTGCTGAGGTGAGGAAGAGTAGAGGCGGCCAAGAATTGGGTGGCCAAGCTTCGGCATTAGATTACCGGAGCTACGGACCTCGGATCCGCAAGTTCCTGGGCAAAATGGAACCGTGGGAAGATTATCTAGGACGTTGCAGAACAGTTTTGAAAATGGAGACTTACTTGTGCCCGAATCGAAGAAAAATGGATCGAGGAAAGGAGGAGCTCGGGTTGGGGACTTCTGAGAGAGAGCAAGGAGATGAGGGGAGGTTTTCTGGTATGTTAATGCCACCATTAGGGAGAATTAAAGCTAAATTAACACCATGGGGTTAGGGAGTGAATGAGAGGTGAATGGAGGAGTTTCTGCATGTGAACAGAGAGAGATACAACAGAGAGGAGAGGTAGAGAGAGAATGACAAGTGGGACCAAGGAGGAGAGGAAGGGTTTAAAATTATTTTTATTTCTGATTTTCTCTTTTGAAAACAAATTCCAATTAAATTTTTATTTTCTCTTTTTGAAACCCAAATACATTACTTTAATTATTTTATAGAATATTTCCAAAACAACTCAATTAATTTTTAAAGTTTTTTTTAACAAGTAACATACTCATTTCATTGAAAGTTATTTTATTTAAAAAGAATTTTAATGCAATGCTATGCATGATGCAAATAAATTTGTAATTTTTGAAAATGAGGATGTTACAATATGCTTGTGTGTCACTAAAGGGTCCAGGGTCGTCTCATCCGGATTGCTGTCGAGCACATGCTCTTCGGCATACACCTATCGGTATCAATCCTACATTCAGTTCGAGTCAGTATCAGGAAAACGGTAGTTTGGCTAGGAGTAAAAGATAGAGATGGCACTTACTAACTTCTATTGTGCGAGCGGGTCCATGGCCAATAGGGAACCATCCTTGGCTGTCAACGTGTGTCCATGCCTGCACAACTCCATCATGATTGGTCTCGTCCCTGTCCTCAACATTTGCATGACATAAAAAAGACAATTTAGTAAAAGATATAAAATTAACAAAACAATAATAGAGATATTACCTGTTTCCTACCCAGTTGCACAAAGGACCACTTCCTAGAGGTTGAGATGTAGTCCTTGGAAGTCATATTCTTCTTGGCCACAGTAGACCTTTCAGGGTTCGGTGCCGTTTGAAAAGCATGACACACAAATTCACTAGCCTTTTAGTACCATTCATATGAGTGTTGTTCATTATGCTGCCAACCATCGTACATCCACCTCCTATCTTCTTCCATTCCTCTTCAACCAAGACGCTATAAGCCAATGCACGACAGGAGCTTTACATAAGGCTTGGGAAGGCTTCTAAACCCACCCATGAATGGCCGCTTAAGTATGACTGTTGTGGCACCCGTGGATCCGAGACAAAATTTTGGCAGCATAACCCTAGCGTTCCCCTAGTGCAACGATGGCCAAGATGTCGTTTCCAGCACCCGACACTTATGTTATGCACCGAAGAACCATATGATCATACCGCTGAAAATCGTATCGAACCCACTAGAACCACAACAAATCGTACTTAAACGGTCATTTGAAGGCTATCCACTGGGATGCCAAATCAGAGTTGTCCACTAGACAATTCAGAAACACTTTCCATAAATTGTAATGAAACCTAACGAATCACCTTTCGAGTTCCTTACGAGTTGTGCTGCTCTCGAATGGGTGACGTACCGTCAAGTTACACGGGCATCCAATGCAATAAGAGAATTGAACATGCATGGCAAATATTAAAAAAATAACATGAATACGAAATTAACAATTAGAACATCAATGCATAGGAAATTAACAATTAAATTATTTACTCCTAATTTCGTATTTTTTTGCTATAATTTTCCCCAATCACCTTATTTAGCCTATTCCTATTCTCGACCGGTGACTAAGGCCATCGAGACTAATCTGGAAATTTTGAAAAAAAAAATGATGCAAACTTTACTTGCAGGATGGCAGGATGCCCACAACGATGGTGTGGTTGGTGGGAGTGGCGGTGGCAGCCTTGCGATGGATGGGCAGTCCTCCTCCTTGTGGCAGTTTCCTCCTCTCCTTCTAGAGGTGACGCCGGCCTCCTCTCCGCGGGCTCGCCTCCTCTCCACATGTTCGTCCCCTCTCCACAGGCTCCTCCTCTCCTTCTCCTACTCCTTCCCTACTCCTCTACCTCCGGCGACGAGGCACGAAGCAGCGACGTGTGGCGACAGCTCGCACAAGGCGCGCTGGGGGCGGAGGCG
The DNA here is from genome assembly GCA_036346145.1 of Olyra latifolia. Classification (NCBI taxonomy): domain Eukaryota; kingdom Viridiplantae; phylum Streptophyta; class Magnoliopsida; order Poales; family Poaceae; genus Olyra; species Olyra latifolia. Next base: position 17,051,972 of record CM070530.1, read on the forward strand.
GTGGCACGAGTAGGCTAGGGCTAAGGACATGGGCGCATAAGTCCCGAGCATGTGCGGGATCTAAAAGACGGGTCACTCTTGACAGCCAAAGAGCGACTGTTGAGAGAGTGAGAGGCAACGGTCAAAGCCACGCAGCTAGTTGCCCTCTCTCGACGGCCAGACATAGGGCCGTCGAGACTCCTACGAGAGAGGCCTCGGTTGCACAGGTCAGGCACCACCCGGCTATCTCTCTCGAGGGCTATTTCTTGTACAGCCATCGAGAGACACCTCTCTTGATGGTTAGAGTTACCAACAGTCGAGATAGGATCCTATACTCAACAGTTTTTTGTTGAAGCCATCAAGAGTAATACTTGAGTCGATGATTTTCACTGTAGAGCCCGCCGGGAGGCAACACACCGTCTTTTTATTTTTAAAAATTGTTTAATGATAATATTGATGGTGTTCGGTGACTACATGTTTTGATATTTGGAGCTTTGGACCCCACCTTTAAGTGGCCTTGTCGAGTTACCGATTAGCTGAACTTCTAGAAAGATGTTAAGGGCACGGTAGGGTAAGCCGTGCTAGCTTCATCTTATTGACCTATTAACATGCTTTGATGAGTTCACACTAGGCTAAATGAACAAACAAACCATATCACAACATTTGGAGCTTTTTTTAAGGATTTTTAAATCATTTTTTATTATTAAAGTAACGAAAAGCAGTTGTCATGCATCGATTTGATCTTGTTCAACTACGGTATCATGTCTCGATGGTTGCACATTGTTCTAAACATACCATGGTATTTCAAACTTTTTCTTGATTTTTAAGTCATTAATTCATTTATTTAAGTTAAAAAGCAATTATATGCTTCTGGAAAATATATAAACTTGACATATGTCCTCATAAATTTCAAAAATACACTTATTTTTCTGAAAATTTGAAAATTCAATTTCATGTTGCTTGGAATGTATTTATGTGTTATTTACAACTGAAATATCAATTTGAAAATATTTGGAAGATGTAAAATTTGCTATATGTATCTCGACAGACAAGATACGAGTCGTCGAGAGAGTCCCTCCCCCACACCATGTGTGTGCAGACCTAGCATGGCTGGCCCAGCGCTCGGACGCTCTCTCTGGACGGTCATCACATTGGCCATCAAGAGAGAACTCGCCCGCTGCTCCTACACAAAGGCCGCTCCCCTTCCTATTTGACTAAATACTAAATGGCAAGGTGGCTAGTGGCACTAGCGCTCACTCCTTCGGTCGCGAGTTCAAGCTTGGCCTTTGTCCCCGCCATTTTAGTCTTTTCTCTGTCTTGATGGCTTTTTGTCAAGTCATTGAGAGAGGCCTCCAGCCCCTCGCTTAGTGTTTCAAATATTTGATACCCCTCGTGCACTAACGGAGCCAACTCTCAATGATGTTGGTTGGCCATCGAGAATATCTCACACTGTTGTCACGCCGTCTGCTGGCGAGGCTGGCCTCGACCGTACACTCGATGGCTTGTGGTTAGCCATCGATAATGCTCTATGTAAACGATAGGCTCAACCTAGCTGTTGAGAGTTTTGCATATACTCGACGGTTGGTTACTTGCCGTCAAGAGACGATGCTGGCAATGAAATTTTTGTCGTTTCCTGTAGTGTTATTTATGACAACACTTGCTTGTGTGGTGACAGAAAATCTCAATATAACCATGGTATTGATCCATATAGGGTTGTTTGGTTGCCTTCCGACTTCAACCTACATTGCACGAGCCAGCCAAGCTAGTTGGAGCTAGGCTGAGGACGTGCTGGTGCTTTTGTTGGTTGTGTTGCATTGTATGAGTCTAATCCATATGAGCGTCTGTATGGTTGCATGTCTTTGAGCTGAGTCTAGTCTAGTACATTTCATTGAACACATTGTCTCGCTCTAGCGGTGCTCTACCCACGACCCGGCCTACGCCATGGCCATGCTCCAGTCGTGCCATGGTCGGATGCTCCGAGCTCCAGCGCACCCAAACCGTGTCATGGTCACTTTGCTTATGCCTTAGTCGCGCCATGGCCTCTTTGCTCGGGCCTTGGCCACATCATGATTGCTCTGCTTGCGCCTATGACGGCGAGCTGATCTATTGCGCCACTTAGTGCCTCAGACAAGGTGGCCTAAACATGGGCTTTGGTGTGCCTAGATCTAGCTGCCCCGAGCTTCACCACTGCTTGATCCGACGTCCTCAAGCTGCTACGCCACCAAGTCAAGCTTCCCCTCAGGTCGCCGTCACCTCCTGACCGTCTCGAGCTTCCCCCATGTTGTCCTTCGCCACATAGCCGCCCCATGCCACCACCATGCTCGTATGAGCTCCAATGCACTGTTCCCATGCTCACCGAAGTGTTGTTGTTCCCTTTTTGGATTCACTGGTGCACCCAGTGACTGCTTCGTATCGATGGTGTCTTCCCTTTTGGCTCGTCCCCACCTGTTTTCTTCTAGCTTGCCCATGCATGGACGTTTCACGGAGCCAAGCCCCTATAGGATTTTTGCATCCGCTTGACCTGGCTCTAGCCGTCATGTGGGCAACCAAACATGCGGCGCCTGGCCAAGCTAGAGCCAAGCAACCAAACACGTCCTAAATGAACAAGGAAACACATGGCCAATCATATATTGAGCCGTGTAATAACAAGTACAAGCACGACGAAGTAACGCTCCCACCAACTACTTTCTGAGAGACGACCTAACTTGTTAATCATAGTGTGATGGATAATGTATGTCTGTCTATTTGTGGGCATGTTTGACCCTTGGACCCAGCTATAATCAATCTATCCACTGCCCCTGCAGGTTGTTGACGAGGCCGTGACGTTCGTCCATGATCGATCGAGCACCTACACTATCATGATGATGCAGCCAAACAACAAGGAAAAGTGGTACGTACCATAGATGCACCAGGGCATGTCCTACATGCCCATTAGACAGCAGTAGCTAGCCATTAGATTCCTGAAAGATTCTCACACTGATCCAGCGGCGATCGCTCAAGCACCTGCACCCCCGGCCGGAGAGATCCGGCTGGGGCATGGTAGAGGCGAGCAGCCAGCGCGCCGGCAATGACGCGATCGCGCCATTGGCCGGCCGGGTTCTCGTGCTCGCTGTCGGTCGGTACGCACATGCGTGCGAGCGCAATCATGCATGCGTAGTGCAGCGCCATGTACGCGTGCATGCAGATGGTCGGAGCGCTCGGCACCACCGATAGCTCACCGGAGAGGCATGATCGACGCGCCTAGCAGGCTGGGGGTTGATCGATATGGATGCGATTGCAACCTGAAATGATGGAAAGGTCGACGCTTTCACGGATCATGTCCTACCATTTGGGGGTGGAGGTGGGCGCGGCCGGGGCACGTCGGTGTTGTCGCGCTTGCTCGCGCCGACGCGGCTGGTTCCCTCCCAGGCCGGCGTGTGGTGGCCGTGCATCGTCGTCGCGCGCGTCAACGTCTTTTCAGCCGCTCATCATTCCATCCGCAGCTGGATTAGGCCGCGTCGACAATGGACGTGTTGGGCCGGAGATGCATCGGTCACATTGTTGGATCACAAAAGGTGGCGGCGGTGGTGGTGGCCGGAGTGTCCCTGGCGGCCAGAGCTTGCTATTGGCAACGCTCGCTCTTGATTGCCAGTGGATTCTGAAGGATTAATTCAAACAGCCTGCAAGGCCTTGCATGGCCTATCATATAGGAGTATATATCAGCTTCTTGTCACTGGCCTTATTTCGTTAGTAGCGAATTGTACATTTCAGTCCTGCGTCCACCGTTAGCTGCAACGATAGGAGTTGGACAACCGTGATAGGTAATTAGGTACATTATGATCACTCTGAATTTATCTATTTATTTTGTTCAGAGAGACTCTCTGACTGATTCTGATATTATATGCTGGAATAAAGTGTCTGAGGTTTAGATGGAAAGTACAAGGTCGAGTGGCTATGCTTCTCTGGAGTTAGGCCAGTGTGACCTCTTCCGGCCCATGTGGAGGTGCCCAGTCGCAAAGGCGTGCAGAACAGAAATATTGTTTTTGGGCCATGCACATGCTTTGTGGTTATCTGTTCTTCCTATTTTCATCTTTCTTTTAGGATCGGCTTGATTTGGTTTAGCTGGTTGTTAGTATGTTCTTTATAGCTTAAAATCAGATTTTAATCTATAGCGTAAAATTTATCTTATTTTTACAAATCAAACACTTTGAAACTTTGTAGCCATTTTTATAAGATTTTTAGTGGTTCTTCTCAAAACTCTCAAAACTAATTTTTAATACTTTTTTTGGTCTCTCCGACTCTCTTTTCGAGGACTCTCAACTTTTTAGCTTTTAATCTACTGCAACTTTTTAGCAAACCAAACACCCATTTGATTTGCTTCACCATGCCACAATTTTCACTACCAATAGAAAGTCTCTTGTGATTGATTATGAGTGATGGCACTGCATTCATTCTCACCGTCCAAACCAGCATTGATGCTTCACAATCCCCCTTTCCCCATCTCTCGAATCGTGTGCAACCCTCATCCCTACCGCTCTCATTCCCCAAGCCCCTCCTTCCCCATCACGCCTCCCTCCTGCCCTCACTGCTTTTTATGCCAACTGCTGGAGGAGTGCGGCCATCAATATCCATGGTAGAAAGTAGCGTCACTGCTAGGATCTATCATCGAAACTTCTCACTGTCCCTCTATGATGGTTGTGCATTTGAAGTTATGGTGCCGAACTGACGATGAGATGGAGGAAAAGGAGGCAATGGTGTCCAGGAGAGGGACTAGGAAGATAGGCGAGGCGTCGGCATCCAGGACAGGAGGCTAGGTGGGGCATCAGCGTCCAAAAAAGGGAGGCGGGTAGGGTCCATGCCAGTGAGAGAGGAGAGGAGGCAACGACGTCTGGGAGAGGAATAAGAGGGGGTCAGCAATGCTGTGGTTGTGGAAGGGGAAATAAGTGGCGGCATCAGGGGAGAGGGACAAGGAGGAGGGACATAGGGGGTGGTGGCAAAGAGTGCAGTGGGGACTGGGGAGGGATAGAGATGGCAGTTGGGGTGAGGGTGGGTGGCTATGTGGGGGTGGGTAGGGAAGATAGACTATAAAAATTAGGTTTAGGGTTTGGCAAGGCTAAAATGGTGTTTAGATCAGTTGGATGGGCCAAATTAGGTTGGGCTTTTGCAACAGTAGAAACTGATAAAATTACACTCCTGTTATCTGTTTATAATATTTCATTCAAAACTTTATCAGTTGGAAATCACACAACATGCATAACTAAGAAATTGATGTGATGTAAAACTTGAAGTTCTATATGCTTGTGTGAAATCCGTTGCAACTCACGGACACTTAGCTATCTTGCCAAAAGACACACGTGGCAAAGTTTTGCATGGATATGAGTCTATGATGTGTGGTTCCTGCTAGTAAGAAAATGTGGCACCTCATAAATGTGGTATTGAACTAAATGATAAACTGCTTGCCAGTGTATGGATTTCTGCATTAATTTACTATAGAACGTTGTTTAACGATTATTGGGGTTTTAGTCTAATGAGCAAAATGTCCCGCGCATTGCATGACTAGATTCACGGATTCACCAAGGTAAAGTTTAATGAACCATTTACATAAATAAAGATTAATAATCAGGCAATAATAGACTTTAATATAGTCCATATCGATTTCACCATGTATAAAAGCCTGTGAGCTTCGATTGATCGGCAACAAAATCTCTACTACTATAATTTGTCTTGTGGTGGTGGTGGTGAGTTCACCAACTATCGTTTGCAGCCGTCCGATTAGATCTGGAGCGCCGTCCGTCGCGTCCAACCCCCGCACGACCCCAGGAGGCCACGCCCCTAACCCTAGCCGCTCGTCGCCCCTGTGCCCCGCCCCCAATTCGTGGCGTTTCTCCAATACGCCTCCTTCCTCCTCCATCGTCTCCCTGCCGCCGTCGCCGCCGCCGCCTCTCTCCTCCTCCGCCTCCCTCCTTCTCTGTCGCGCACTCTCTTCGTTGTCTCCTCCTCCTCCTCTGCCTCCTCCTATGTCCACCACGCCTACCGGGGCCCTCACCGCCGCCCCTTCCTTCTCTGCTCCTCCACGCCGACCACCGCCCCCTCCACCGCTGGTCAGATCCCCGCCGGTTCGGCCGCCGCTCCCCTCCACCACCGGCTAGATCCCCCGCCGTGCCGGCCGCCGCTCTCTCCTGCTCTGCTCCTCCATGCCAGCCGCCCCCCTCCTCCTCTGCATCTCCACGTCGAGCGCCGCCTCCTCCAACGCCACTTCGCCGCCGCCTCCACCATCGGCTAGATCTCGCGCGTGCCGCCGCCGCTCTCTCTGCTCGCTCCTCCACGCCGCCGCCCTCCTCGCTGCTCCTCCACGCCGAAGCGCCGCCTCCAACGCCAACCAGATCCACCGCGGCAAAGACACGGTGTTTTGACGCGTGATGGAGTGGCCCAACAGGTACGCAAAAAACAAGGATTAGCGCTAGCGCATGGAGGCGGAGACGCCATTTTTGGCGACCTAGCGTACGCACGCTATCCTCCATCTTTGCAGGTCGTCACCCCGCGCAATCGGCTTCCCGCGACGGTGCGGAGCTGCGAAGGGCGAGGGCATGGCGCGGGAGCTGCATCGGCGAAGCCTTGGGACTAGACGAAGACTCGCTGCCACCGGAGGAAGAAGGAAGACCACTAGCAGAGGGTCTGCATCCGGTCACGGCGGCGTCGGAGGATTCAATCCCATTGGCGAACTCCTCATCCGACCCCTGTGCCGGTCGTGGCCGACTGAAAAGGTAAATAATCCGACCTCCCCTTGCCTGCAAACCTGAAGATGGGGCGGAATCGGCCACGTGTCGTGCAAGAGTTCTTCCGCAGATTTGGGGATTTAGGGTTGGTCACCATAGAACGTCTGATGTGGGTTAATTTCGGATTTGGGGATTTAGGTAGTTGTAATGGTTTGCGAAGTGAATAAACAAGGATTCATGGTTCTTCATGAATAAACAAGCCATGATTTAGCCGATCGCAATTTGTAGGTACTTTCATTTTCTTATATGTATGCCCTTCATTCGTATGATAAGACATAGAACAATGAGTAATGACCATTAGAATCAAATTCTACAACTTCTAGCCAAATGAGTTAATACTTGTAAATTCTTGTCATGAATTGGCCCCAAGAAAACCGGGATTTAATTAGTGATTGTTCCTAGGACCGATGGGGATTATTTAACTACTTTGCAAACCCGTAATTGTTGTTTTGGATTTGCATTATGCTACACTTGGCACAGATTATGAACAATCCGTATGAAGCCTAACTTTAGTTTTTGCAACTCTGTTTGCCACAAGTGTGGCGATGAAAGAAACATCCACCTAGGTCGGTTTAACATGTGGTTATGAAGCACACATGCATCATGTTTCACATGATATGCCCTAGCTAAGCAATATTAGGAAAAATGGTGGCTTGCTTCGAGTGACATATCGATTTGGTAGAGTTCATATGCAGGGAGAATGTTGAGTATATTGTCCATCTTTTTGCATGAAGTTAGATCTCTAGATGAATTAATTGGAGCATGCAACTCAAGACTATTAATTGTTATATTGAATCGTGGGATGTTACACTAAATTTTATCTTGGTTCTTTGAGAAAGCATATATCTGGTCAAGACATTTGATTATGGATAGATTTGAAGACTTATATAATTTGCTTGTTCTTTTCATTTCATAACATAAAAGTAGCATGCTGTTGGTGCGACCTCTGAAACTATCCAAACCCATCGCAAACTCGCTTTTTCGAGCCATCTCGTGAACGCCAAGACCGATTTTTCTATTAGAGTGGTTGTTCTTAATTTAGGTCTCCATAGAACTCCAAAGGGCTTCATTGAAGAATCAAGGACAAAAGAAAAAACTCAAAGACATAGTGTTGAATAAGAAGGTAGTCTCGCCAACTTCAGTTCATTCAGATGTGCAATCTCTGAAACCATGAGTTTTGAACCCCACACCCCAAAAATGTTAAAGATTCGATGACTTAATCGGTTAATCTGTCTTTGAGGCTTTGAACTTCAAAACGCTCCTTTAGTTTTTTACAGTTATTTTCTAAATAATTTCCTTTTCTGTTCTTGCAATGTTTATGGATAGTTAGCAAACTCCATGGAGTTGTTAAGCTACCGCTAAGATAATACTTGTACCCCAAAAATTAAACTTGAAGGAATTAGGACATTCTTACTTTAGTTTCATCAGGTTATGTTGGAATAGTTTATTCTTGTACTTACACAATAAGGTTATGTTATAAACTATTTTACAAAAATAATGAAAATATATAGTCGTGACATGCATAACAATGACAATGACCCAAAGGTCTTTGCGGCTTACATCTCAAACTAAAAGCTTAACATATATAATCAACATAATGTAGCTTATTCATGTAGCTAATTCAAAATTTAGCTCAATTTAGTAGCATTTTAGAAAAAGCTTATCATACCATGTCTTAAGTGTGGCATGCTCCTTTTATGCTTCTTCGTGTTCTATTCTCGGCTTAAGAGCTTTTTTTTCATTGTATGTGCATGTGTTGTGTAGCAACATGCTTTTAGAATTAATACCAAGCATTGCTAGAATCGCTTAGAGTGATATACACCTCATATTTAATACCAAGCATTGCTAGAATCGCTAGAGTGATATACACCTCATATTTAATATCGTAAAACCATTATTTCCAACAATTATTGACATCTCTAAGACTAGCAATCAATATTGCAATTCAGTTGGCAATATATGGTCACATCTACTCCGAGCTCGGTTGCACGCCCTTGCCAAGGTATTGTTCTCCGATCATCTGAAATCGAAAAATATTTTTGTTTGGCGAATAGAGTGGCATTTATCAATTTTCTCGGGTAGCAATCTATGTGTAGCTATATGTTGTGTGACTAATTCTTAGGTAGCAATCAATCACTTAAACTGAATTGTTCTTAAATCTATATATGTCCTGTATGCTCAATCTTAATGTACTTGACTTTCCTATAGAGTTCAAAATCTATTGTATGTTGAGTGAGAAAATAGCGCTTATTGCTTGTATGTTGTTTGGCCATTGCTACATTTCAATTTGTTTGGTCGCTCTCCAAAGGCTCATATTATCTGCTTGTCTAGGATTTGTCCAAGCAATGCAAGCAGATGTGACCATGGCATCACCTTCATCAGTACAAAAGTCCCTACTCCCATATTTGCTAAGGAGAGAGTGGTGTCTTGAACCTAACGGTTTATTGTCTTTTATTTGATTACTTCAGAATCTTTTATTTGAATCGAGCCAGCAAAGCAAAAGTTCTACCTTCCTTTTCTCTTTGATTGGTTTTTAGGTTATTAACCTCTGACTGTCCATCCTTTTCGTTGTTCACAAACATTTTTGCCTGGTATATACTCAAGGTTAGCTCTGCAATTTTAGCATAACATTTTATGTTCTGATGTACACAATGAACACCGAAATTCAGATTGCTGTGTATAAAAACTGCTATTCTGCTCTTTCTCTGAGGAGGGATATGCCCACCGGATCCCTGCGCCATGCTATCCATGGTGGATGGATCCAGCATGCCATGGCTGTCACGACCCATTCGCCTCCACCTCCTCCCAACACATTCTTTTTGTCAGGCCAGTGCTGCTTCGCATAACAAAAGCTCGTGGACAAGGATAAACAGCAATTCTCATTGCGTGTCAGTCAGTATGATTTTGTGTTGTAACAATAAAGCATCTGGTTCTCTTCACGCATGTGCAAACGACATTTGGTTAGTTATCCTATTTATTACATGGAAGTATACCTATTTCACATCAAAGTATTTGTGTAACATTCACTCTAGGGTGTGCTATAGGTGATTGATTCATCCAGATTTTAGTTTAGTTTGAGTTATTGCTTGGACAGGGTTTTATTCATGTCAACAGACATGGCTCTATGCTTTGTACAGTTATATATGGAGGTGGTATACATTTGTTCACGATGCCTTTTGGTCTAGGGAAAAATAAGCCAGTTGTTAGAACAAGTGTTCATTGGTACTGTACAATGTTAGTAGATTCAGAGATCGGTGCTAAGATATTTCATTGCACAAAGTGCATTACCCTATGTAAAAAGGAATCCTATACATGTTTTGTTCTATACTTTTTTATGGATGAATGTTTAATCTTCTTAATAAAAATTCTTCCTATCAAGTTACCAACTAGCTTCTAGAAAAGGAAAACAAGAACTACTCCCATTATTTATATTTGCCAATGGAACAAGTGAATCTCTTCCTTTTCCTTTATTGAGTTTGCTTGATTGATTGATTGTCAGCCGCCACGGTTCAAAGAATGCAAGATAGAGAGGTTCGCACAATTTTTCTCGACTCTACCGATTTCTAGCATGTACTTTTTGCTTCTCCTTAGTAAGTTGTTTTTGATAGGTTATTGAGACGATGCAATTGATCGATTGTGCGTTTGATAAGCTAATTTTATCGACACACAACTCATTCATTCCCGATAACCTAGAACCGTGAAAATATACTTCCATCGCTCGAGTTTCATACTAAGTAATTAAGTGCTAATTTTGCACTTAATTACTTCTGGAGTTCTCATACTAAGACTTCCATCGCTTAATGGCACTTTCAAAGTTGGCTTAATTGAATGTGCTAGCTAAGCTTATCGTCTGATATGGGTTTTTCCTACCTGATTTGTTTTTAGTTTGGTGGCATGGCAATGCATGCCATGGTCGTTGAGGGCATAGTTGGTGTTAGGATATAGACCTTGCATGACAGTTCAACCCATATCAGACGATACACTCTATTGCCTTTGATCTACCTTCATGATATACGACAATATTATGTCAATGTTGAAATGCAAGTAACCTTCATTTTTTTTTCTTCCTCTTTGATTAGTCAATGAGAGGATGGTGACGATGGCATGGCGAGCAAACTGTGATCGGATCTCGGGCGCATACCTTCGCCGGTTGTGACTAATCGGCATTTCGCCTACTCCTTGGGCTCAAACAAGACGCAGATGTGCATGTGTCTTCTTTGGATGGAACTGTACATCGCTCATGTTGAATTAACACTCTTGTAATGTATTATTATTGTTGATTTTACCATGCGGATCTATTATCATTTGAGAGGATGTGAATGAAGACCGTTCTCCCTTTGGCCCATAAATCGAAAAATTGATGGACGTACTCCAATAAAATAGCTAGAGCCTGAATGCTTTTGGACCAATTTTGCACCCAGTGAGCAATGGTGCTAAGATGGTATGATGTGTTTTGGTCTAGGCTCTACACGATTTGAACATCTGACAGGAGTTGTAAACCGCTTTTTTTCGTCATATTTGGGACTCTTGCTGTGACTCTTGTTGTGTTGATCTGAATATCGATCATCTGAGTTGACTAGAGTGGCATCTGAGTACGTATCTGTATATTACTACTTTCGCTTGTCAAACTTATCCGTGTTTTGTTTCTCAATCTCAATACATTGTATGCCTCAATGTTGTTTTTCCGTTGCAAAACACAGACATCCAACTAGTATACTCCCAAATTCTCTTTTGTTCCCTTGGTCCTGCCCGTGCATGCTCGTGCTCTCCTCCCCTCAGGCGGCCAAGGCCGAGGAGGTCACGAAAGCCCATGACACAGCCCAACTACGGTTATCGTCATCTATGAGACTATGACGGCATGTGTCGTCTGCTCGTGATCATTTCGTTAGCTATCATGCTTTGGAACTCAAGTGTTTTTTTTTTTATTTGATACTGTTTTTTATTGGTCATATGCAGGGCGAGTCGACTGCTCCCGCCTCCGACTGCATCTTACTTCCCGCCTTCCGATCGAATGCTTCTCTTACCTTGTGAGTCGAGTCGACTGCTTCCCCGCCTTCGAGTCGACTGCTATTTGTCCTCCTAATCTTCGACCACACCTAGCCAACTGCTCTTCAGGCTTCATCAGCCAAGGCTCGATGTACAATATCGTCTAGGTGTCTTCCTTCCAGCGTTCCGATACATAAGATTCTTTGTATATTACTAGTATAATGCATGTACGTTGCAACGGAACTACAATGAAAAGAAAAGAAAATATAAATCGGAGCAATATATGAAATTATAAAGGGTGATTTATGAGACAAGACGTTCCAATATATGAAATTATCCTGCCATCTTGTTTGGCCGGAGAGGGGCTTGACGGCGTAACGTATCCTCGTATTCTTCATCTTCATCGCTGGCGTGTTAAGAATGGGACTTAGCTTCCATAGTGGTGCGGATAGGCACTGCGTGGATATACGTGCAATTTTATTTTTAATCAGGGACTTTGGTGTAATTTATAAGTTATAGTTAAACGCGCGTGCTTTGTTACAAATAATATCATGTTACTTTGTTACAAATATTGTGTCATATTTGATTTATTTAGTCCACACTTTAGCTCTGCTTTCAGCCTTTTCCACTTGATTACGTCTTTATTTTTCATTCTCAAACTCTGCTTCAACGCTCAAATGCATAGTTTTTTAGGATCCTTTAATTGATATATATATATATATATATATATATATATATATATATATATATATATATATATATATTAATCTGATCGAAAGTTTCCTAAAATACAATATATTAAAATAAGGAAGCTAGATAAATATGATGAATTTTAATAGGTTGATTGAAAACTTTCAAGAATACAAAGGTAATCGAAATAAGAAGAGCAAGTCTAAATAAATAGAAAGTACCCTTATTATATTTAACCATTGGATAGATTGTATGGTACGTGGAGATTAAAAGTTGATAACACCACCGCTACCACAAGACTCTTTTTAATAGTATAGAAAAGAAAATATTTATAGAACATAATTCATGTATCTCTAAAAATCCATCTTAATGTCCAGCTCAGCCAACTTGTTCCTTCAACTCAATCCATCTTAATGAATAAAAGAAAAGATTTACGGGACAAATCATGAGTAGCGGTAGAATAACTAAGGTCATCAGTGCGGAGGCTGGGTAGTCATCGTTGCGGGGTGGGGTGAGACGCATAGGGAGACGCGACACTGGTGAGGGCAGGGCAACATCGACGGGCCCCTCGAAGGAGCACGGGACACCAGAGGAGAGCCACCCTTCGAGCTCTGCTAAATATGCCATAGATGTCATCAACGTTTGAGTCGTCTCTAGATTGAGACCACCACACCAGATCTGAACGTTTGAGGAAAGAGACGGTTTGTGCAAATATAAATTGCAATCGTGTGCTACCTATAATTAATGTCTCCACTAATTTAGGGATCTAATAATTAATGGCATGCTAATTAGCTTCTCCACTAATTTAGGGATCTAGTAATTATGAACATGCTAATTATATCTCCACTAATTTAGGGATCTAATAATTAATGGCTTACTTGATCTGGGCCGTTGGATAGATTGGAGGGCCTAGATTGAAAATTGATAACACCACCACCACCACCACAACAAACTTTTTATTAGTAGAGACTATCTCTACTATATAAAAGCGTCCTATGGTGAACGCCAGTGGTGAGCGTTGAAGCTAGATTTTTCCTGTTTTGGTCCCTAAAGTTTGTATTTCACAAATAAGTCATTAGTTTTTATCATTTTAGTCCCCATAGATTGTCAGAATTCACGTGTAGGCCATTGCTTTTCCTATTTTGGTCCCCCGAGTCCCTTGGCTTTGCTAAAATGCTTCTGCTCTTTTGTGTTACCACCTTAAGTTTTCTTGATTTAATAAAATGACCCCATGTTTCTAGCATTTTAGTCTCTGTTTTTGTGTTTTGGCTTCCCAAAATTAAGTTTCATGCACCACCTATTTTTTTCCCCATTCCATATCTTAAGTTTTATGGTTTTGCTTCTTTGTCGCAAAGCACGGGCAACAAACTAGTACTCCCTTGAAAAAGTCAAACTTTGTAAACTTTAACTAACAATTAATGATATTATATGCATCTTTAGTGTACAAAAAAGTATTAATGGATTTGTATTTTAAATTGCTTTTGATATAATATTATTTTGTATAAGTTGATAATATATAATAAGAGAATTTTAACGGTATACTTTAAAGACTTTCTCAAATCAAAATACACCCTATATATAAAAAAAGTGAGAGTACGGTATAAACACGCCGGGGGCTAAGCTTCTTACATAAAAGAAACGGAAACTCTTTGGGAAATATTACGTAATAAAGATTTAAAAGAAACAATTAACAAATCCAAAAAAAAACGGAGATGACTAGATCCTTCTTGCGTGAAACTCTTTGTTTCCCGGCATGCCGTATTGTCTTATGAACGTGGAAGTCCTGATCAACTTGGAAACCTTCAACAAAATCAGTCCATGTATGGATCCAACGTGGAGTCATGGTCCATGTATCATGTATGGATCCAACGTAGAATCCTTCTTTTCATTTGTTGCTAAACGAAAAGATCTCCTTTTAATATAAGCTGTTAAATTTTGGGTCCATACATATGTATGGTTAGACCTTTTTCTTTTTTTATTAACTAGGCATTTGTAGTATTTTAGAACGAACGTGGTGTCTCCGTTGGCTCATGTTCTAATAATGAAGGATCTGCATTTGATCTGAGCCGTTAAAATTTGGTCCATACATATGTATGGTTAGATCTTTTCTTTTTTTCTTCGATTAACGTAGAAATTTCTATCATTTTAGAATGAATACGGTGGCTCCATTAGCTCCTATTTTAATAATATAACATACATAGATTTAGCGTGTGTTTGGTTAGAGAGCAAGATGGGATGGAATGGCTCCATTCCAGTTTTTAAGGATGGGATAGTCCCACCAACCAAACACACGCTATTCATGAATGGGATGGCTCCATCCCAGTATTCAAGGATGGCCCTACTGTCATCCTCACATCCCAAGTGGGATGGCTGCGTTCCATCATTTTTGTGGGATGGGCTCATGTAGCATTTTGAGAAATATTCCTCTATGGGAGCCATCCTTGCACATCCCACCAACCAAACACACGCTTACTATCATGCCCCCACAGTTTAATAAATTAATAATTAACTTCTACTGTGCCTCTCCTCAGGCGTGCCCCCAGGCTCTCATGAAGCGCAGATCAATCTCCATCGAGTGCTGCATTCTTTCCTCGTATTATTATGTGGGTCTCTGCGAAGCCATGAATTCCCTTGTGAACTCATATGCAACAGTGCAAGTGATACATGGAAATTCAGACCTGTGCTTTCTCGTGTCGTGAGCAAGGTTCAACTAACCAAAACAGTTCCCGAAACCGCTACCCCATCGGCCAGCTAACCGGTAAAAACTGTCAGAAACCAACGAAAACCGGACAAATTTGAATTTCAATTCACTAGACAAGCCTAGCGGTTTCCTACTGGTTTTTACCGGGTAGCCGAGCGGTTTCACCGAGTAGCTGGCGGTTTTTGCGAGAAACCAGTAGAAAAATCTGGCAATTGAAAAAATTGAAAAGATGCGTGAAATAATCTTCAAAAAATATGGAAAAAAATCATATATGCCTAGGATATATGTCATGGCAATTTGTATAAATGCAGGAAAAATCATATATGTCTAGGATATATGTCATACCACATCTTTGATTTCAAATTTAAACATGAAAACGATGTAAATTTAAAATTTTGCTTTCTACAAGATGTTCTAAAAAAACTCCTAGTTTAGTTTTTTTACAATTTTTTTCTGAATTTTCTCAAATTTACAAGTTCAAATTTGAATTTTCGAGTTCGGCCGGGCAAAAACTGGTGGTTTCAGAAGCCACACCCTAGCAGTTTGGCGAGAAACCGCCGGTTTTCGCCGGTTTCTGGCGATTTTGTGAACCCTGGTCGTGAGTTGCTTTCAATCATAAGAGACTTTCAGCAGTTACCTCATAGAGCAGGAGGAAGGCAAAAGGGAGCAGCCTTTCTTGGGGGCAATTGTAAGTTGTGGATACGGAATTGCCATTTGTGAGCACTGCTTGACAAATTCCATCCATTTTACTCCAGCCAAGCAGGTGTGGATACTGATTCCAGGAGGAATCCTACTGATCTGAGGTCCCAGATCCCTGGAGAACGGAGAGCCCCAAGCATTGTTTGTTGTGACAGATCATTTGTGTTGATCCACAGCTTTGTCATGAAAATGTAACTTTATGTCCTTGTCAGTGGCAGTGCACCATGGATTCGATCAATTCACACCAAGGATTCCATCCCTTGAATCAATTCAGTACTTCCCAGATATTGAGCAGGATATGGGCTTAGTTGTGTTTCTTTCATGGGAACTGCAGAACAAAGTAAACAAAAGTGTGCTCATCTCAGTAAAGCATAACTATCATCAAGGTTTACTAGTTTGAGCACTTGTCATTGTCTCAAATGATGTTCATGTATCTATAATAGCAAATACACCAGCAAATGTGCATTTCCCCCAAACACTGGGGGATTGATCGCCATCATCAAGAGGCACACCTATAGTGCCAGTTTGTATCGATTCTGCAGCTACGATGTTCTTCACACCTGGCAATGAATACCACTAGCCTATGTACATCACCGCAAACATGCATACCGATGCGTGCAAATGGATTGAACTGCATCAATGGCAGCATGAACTGGGCAGAATCTTGCATGGCTCAGTTCTCCTCCATGACCAGCCTCTGGCCGTTGCTGCTGACCAAGAACCGCAGGGCCAGCTCGTAGGCGGAGAAGATGGCGCCGTTGACAACGAACGCCCGCGCGACGGCCGTGCCGAGGCCGCGCCACAGCACCGGGAACCCTTCCTCCCGGACGCTCTTCCGGAAGCAGTCCACGACGCCGCGGTACCGCGGCGGGAACGCCTGCGCCTGCAGCCGCGACTTCACCACGTCCAGCGGGTAGCAGCAGACCCAGCTGGCGACGCCGGCGAGGCCGCCGGAGACGAGCATCGTCGCGAGGCTCTCCTGCCCCGTCCGCCGGCACCCCGGGTGCAGCCGCTCCCGCGCGTACTCGTACGTCCAGAAGTAGACGCCGTGCGCCGGCGCGTCCCGGAGCGCGGTCACCGCGAGCCCCCGGTATATGCCGCGGACGCCCTCCTTCCTGAGGATGCCCCGCGCCATGTCTACCGGGCCGTAGTGCTTCTGCCCCGTCGCCTCCAGCTGCAGCCTGATCTTGACGAGCTCGACGGGGGATAGGATCAGCGTTTGCAGCGCGCCGGTGCCCACGCCGGCGAGTGCCACGCTCGTGTACGAGGGAGGTTCGGAGATAGAGCGCCGTGGATCGAGCGACCGCGATAGGATCGCGTACACCTGGAAAACCATTGCATTCTGCAGCCAAAAAAAAAGAGAGAAGAGGGTGATTTGGCACTCAGATTCTAATTTCTAACATGATAGTATGATACTATCATACTACTACACACACTGACACACAGCATGGCCAGTGGAGACGTGCCATGGTCCAGGGCCTCCAGTTCAGGGGCCCCATGGACGATGGAGGATAGCATGATTCATGAAGTTGATAAGTAGAATCTGACTAGTGACTACTGTAGTCATACGATAACATTCTAAACATCGCTTTAACTGTATATCCTTCAGAATGACTAATCAAGATGCATGTCAGCATGTGGAATCCACGTAGGAAAAGAACATATCGCAGATTCATCCCAAAAGCAAGAAAGTTACATGTCCGCAGTGACTAGTGATGAACTGGTAATACAACAAAAAACACTTTGGTCAACAAGATGCTAGCTTGCTTCTCAAAAAAACATGATGCTAGCTTTACAACTTTGACAAGTAAACAACTAAGTGCCAAGAAGACTGTGCAAATAAAAATAGACCTGAAAATTTTAGTGGCCAGTGTTAGGCATTCGCTGCCTTCTGAGACCCAAAAAAAAAAAAAGCGCGCAACAAAGCTTAATCACAAGCAAACATGAGCCGTGCGCAAGTACGTTGCTCGGTTGCTGCCTTTATTGGCGAGCACAACTGCACAAAGCAGAGGACACACCATGTGAACCACCTCAGCCCTCAGGACAGAACACATTGAAGCAAACATGCGAGGGGTCCATGGAATTTTGTTCATCTAAGCTTTCGATTTCTCCCCCAGCTCGTCAGGAATTAAACCTGCGGATCTACCCTGATCGTCCCAATCCGTCGAGTGTAGCTGCACCTAACCAAACGATCCCCAGCTTGCGAAACTTTGCAATGTTCACCAGAACTTATTGATTTCGCCACGTTTTCCCTAGCCCCCGCCCCCATCAAAACCCACCCAACACCACCACCCCCACACCCCCCAAAAAAATCTTACGGGGACGGGGAAAAGAAGCAAAGACGGAGGAGGCAAATGGGAGGAAGACTTCAAACGCGACAAGCAAAGAGTGACTCGTTAACTGATGCCGTCCGCTGATAGCTAGCTCCGTCGGTTAGTCGTGTCATGGATTTTGATGTCATGTGTTCGAATCGAACTTCCCTTTCGGATCCAGTGATTCGGCAGCTTAGGCGAACCAATCGGGGAGAAAAGAGAAGGCGCGTCTGCAATGATCTCATGGGCTCGTGAGAAGCGCCGAGAATCTGGCTGCATGCAAAAGGTGAAATTTTTTCCAAGAATCCATGCACGGGACGGGAGGAGCCGAGGTTGCTCACCTGGAATGCGACGGAGGCGAGGGGCGCGCCCATGCCGCGGTACAGCGCGGAGGGGCCCTCCGCACGGAGGATGCCGCGCAGCAGCGCGACGGCGGAGGGCGGGCGCCGCGCGGCGGTGATCCCGGGGCTGACGGGCGGCGGCGGCTGCTGCAGGCGGATGCGGAGCGTGTCGAGGGGGTGGCCCGCCAGCACGCCGGCCATGCCGCCGACGCCCCCAGCCACGAACTCCTTCCCCCCGCTGGTCGCCAAGAACTCCGGCCAGAACTCCATCGACCCGGCCCGATAGCCAGGACCATCCAAGAAAACAAACTCCTCCCTCCTTCTGATAGGCCAAAAGATCGGATCGGATATACCGGCAGATCGACGGGACAGCCGGCGGTGCAAGAAACGGAGGCGTTTCGCCCGCTTCCCGTCCGGTGCCTACTCGAAAAGCAGAGCCTCGAAAAGGACTATCTGCCCGAAACGAACTCGTCTGGTCGGTGGCGGGGGAGATGAACCGCGCGCGCGGTGGCGACGCCAACGTTTCCAGCTGTTCCGCGGCGGTAGATTGGAGGCGGAAAAGGAGGAGGAGGAGGATGAGGCGACTGGTTTTACGGGGCACGGCGCCGGCGTGGCGCGAGTGGTGACGCCGCGGGGGAGAGGCAGACAGAAGGAAGAGACGAACCACCACGGGGGTGGGGTGGTTTCTGTGGCGTGGGCACGGGCGCGCGCGGAGGAAGCGGCCAAGCGCGCGCTCGTCCCGAGAGCCGCGCGGTCGCTGCGCCGTTCTGTCCCGCCTAGATACGTTGCGCGGGGAGTGGCGTTTTTCACGGGATCGCTACGGAGGCGGGGCGTCCACGTGCGTGACGCACCTGTGTATCTCATTGTCACGCTGACAAGAAGACAGAGGTGCCACTGAGAGCCCATTTACTAAAGGGAGCGACTACAAATCGGACGTCCAATCTAAATTAAAAAAATCGAATGTTTGTTTCAGTAAGTTATACCGACTATTTCAATAAAGCAAAACATATGTTGTAGTAGAGAAAATATTTTGACAGATATTAGAGAATGTTTCAGCAGGCAGAACCAAATGTTTTTATAAGGCAAAACAAATGTTTCCGTAGAGAAAACATGAACGTTTCAACAAGGTATTAGAGGATGTTTTAGCAGGTAGAACCCTATGTTTTAGTTACTACTACATGACAAATGTTTCAGTTAGTACAAATCTATTGTTTCGGTTAGACTAATACAATGTTTCAGTTAGTATAAAACACTATATTCCAGTTAATACAACCCTATGTTTCAGTTATGCTAATTTAATGTTTCAGTTAATGCAAATCTATGTTTCAAATGTTTAGAGCATCTAAAAGACATAGGCAAGCTGTGGCAACTGAAATATCTAAGCCTCGGGGGCGCCATCAGGAAGCTTCTGAGGAGCATTGAAGGACTGCGTTGCTTGGAGACACTGGATATTAGGAGAACCAATATTAATCCATTGCCCATCGAAGCCATAGAGCTGCCCCACTTAACTCACCTATTCGAGCACCCAGGCGGTGGTGGGTTCCGAAGGATGCGCCCCCGTCCGTCAGAACGTAGCTTCGGATGCCGGAAGGAAGTATTTCACATTAAATCAAACATTTTTTTTAAAAAAAAAACGTCTTTTCAAACTGTTAAAATCTAGGGCATGTTCGGCTGGATGAATAAGCTACCTGAATTGAATAATAAGTTAGACTTGAAGAGGTTCTTAAATTTGTTTCTTAAAACTGTTCTGATTTGTTTATGTTATTTTTAAGTACTTCTAGAGGTGACTTCATGACAAAAAAAAGTTAGAATAAAAAAAATCAAAACATTCAATTATCCAATTTAGCTAGACTTAAGGTTTAAACCTAAATCAAACCACTCCACTCCAAACAATGTCGAAATATTTTACCTGAGCTATTAGCCACAGCTAAACAAAACAGCCTGGATTCAGGATAGCGATTGGCAACATAGTTCCATTTTGATAGCACTGCCAGCCTAATATTGAAGTTTTTTTTTTTGGATAAGATCTTGGCTCACATTTGGCACCTCAATTTGCCCTACAAGCTCTCTGCGAAATCTCGACGATCCTGTAGTAGAAAATATGTAGATAGGGCCAGATCGTACTAACTTTGGTGCAAATTAATTAGGGGATTGATCGGCTCCAACAAGTAAAAACCGCCTAAATCGTTCGCAAGCAAAATCAAGAAACAACCTGGCTAGGAGAGAGGAGGTTGATCGCTGCAGGCTGCAATTGGCGTACAAACAGCAGCGACAACGATCCATCGCGATCTGGACGTACGGATGGCTGCATCCATGCAGAGAAGCATATGAAGTGAAATAATGGATGGTCCTCCATGATATCCCGTGGAGGCGTGGACCATGCTGCTTGCGGTGGTCTCCCTGTCTCCTAGTAGCTGTTGGTTTTAGTGATCCCAAGGCTAACTGAAACCCTGGGCTGTTAGCCGCTGCGCCCTGAGTTTCAGCACCAGGCCATGCTAAGAGCATCCCCAGCAGTCCCTCTAAATTTTCTCTTTCAAAACACTATTAGCGTCCCCTCTATCCATCTCTCCAAACTTCCTTCACATTTTACACTACACTCTAAAAGATTCCTTTACTCCAACAGCTACTCTATCCTAAAAAAATCAGAGCTACAGTACTTTAAAGGGCCTGTTGAGGATGCTCTAATGCCCGTAGCGCCTTGATCGGATGCGCCTCAACCAATTTTGGTTGAGGGTCCCCGTCGCCGGCCAATATAAACTAAGGGAAGCCTTAGCACACGCGCACTGTTGCTACATGAGCCAGACCCAACCCTAATACCCGATCAATTTGATCGTGCACAGACGACCTGAAGGCCCCTGCTATCACCAAACCCTCTTGGTGATCTTTCTCACGGCCTAATCCGCGACCTTAATCTCGATTTATCCCTAATTGCTTCGCCTAATCAAGGTTAGTATTAAATTATTATTCCGTATTATGATAGTGTTCATGCTTAGACGAGATTAATTATGTAATTAGCTAAGTTCTAAAGTTTAACAATTGGTATCAGAGCCATCTTGTGCTAATCATGAACCTAATAATCTAATTAACCCTTAATTAGGCATCGGATTAATGTTAACCTGAACCCTAAAACTTGCTGTTTGATGCGGGTTATAAGATTGATTGCTTTTAAGGTGTTTTTAGTTGGGATAATAAGAATTTAGAAGGAGGGGAGTAACGAATTGGGATCAATTGGGAAGAAATTTCCCGGATTAGAACCCTAGCTCGGCCCGGCCGAGATGAACCCTAAATTTCTCCTTTCCCCGATTCAAAATTTCTCCAAAATTAAGTTTGGGATTATAAAATTGACAGCAATTAGGGAAGGAATTGAGGCTTAGGACCGAGGGAAGAGGCATCGGCCATAAGAGAAGAAAATTTTCCCCAAATATGAACCCTAAAAGTCAAATTTAAGCAAATCGGGGCAAAATTCCTAATGGAATCAGGACGGAAACTCATCAGGTGAAAACCCTAGTTCATCCCAAACCCATGGGGTTCTAAAATCCCCAAATCGAAGAAACCCTAAACCTACTCAGAGAAGAGAGGGGCGTACCTAGGGCCATTCGTGAGGCCCCGGAGCGCCGCCACCTTTGTCGTGGCTATTCGGGTTGCCATTCATACGACTTCACCGCTGGCGCCCGACCTCCACTACCGAGTACCTTAGATCTCGCCAAGCCGAAGCTTTTCAATTCCTTTTGTGGCGAAGCGAGCGACCTTTCGGACGAAGTTGCGTCGCCTGCGTCGTCGCCTCTCGCTCGCTCGCCTCGCCGCTGTCATTGCCGCTATTCTCGTCGTCGCTTCACTTGGCCGCCGAGACCTATCGATCGCGCGAGTGGGAGAAGGATTGAATGTTTTGGTCCCTTCCCACTCGTGGACCAAGAATAACGCTTAGCGCGAAAGCACGCTCAATAATGGCGGTGCAAGTACCAAGGCTTAGGTCAATGAGGAAATACACAGAAGGAAGAGTTAGGTCGGCAATGAAAGCAAAGAATGGCAGTTTAGGCCGGACGGGTGCGGTCAGGGCTAGCAGCCCATGTCAGTTAAAGCGGCCGAGGCCATGCCAACAGATTAGAGGGCCCCGGCCGCCATCTCGACAGAGGCTCGTGGCCTAATAGGGAGTCTCTGGCCACCGTGCACATTAGCATAGTGCAAAGGCCCACAGACGACTATTAAGGGCCGAATTTAGTTGATCGAGCCTATAATGGCAAATTAGTAATTTTGCTAATTAATTGTACCAGATTAAAATGGAACCAACGAGAAATTTTGATTTGGGACAAAATTTATTTTGGAAAAATTAAGATATAAAATTTTGATGGTTTATTATAATAATCTGGCCAAAGCTATTTGTTATAATAGACTGTTAAAATTAATTTCCATCTAAATAAACAAATTCCAATTTTATTTTCTACCCAACGATGATGCAAAATTGGAATGTCATTAACATGTAATTAATCAGACCAACGTAGGGTTAATTATGTTTAAGATATTATTTAATTATTATTTACTAATGGTGCTCCTTTTATTCAGCTATGAATGCATCCAATATTGATGGTGCCCTAAACGACATCGAGCAGCTTAACGGGACTAATTTCCCCTCATGGATGGAAAAGGTCTAGATTGTCCTAGGCGTAATGGTCCTTGATTATGCATTAAGAGAGGATGCTTCCACAGCTCCTCTAAAGTTTACGCCAGTGTTTTGATTATGAAAATGCTTACTTCAAAGTGCGATAGGACTAGCGGCGTCCAAGAGCATATCATGATGATGATAAATATGGCTGCGAAGCTCAAGGGCATGGACATGGCTATGATGGCTTCGTTGTCCATTTCATCATGACCTCCTTGTCTTTTGAGTTTGGTTGGACCGTTTAAAATAAATTATAACACTCAAAAGGAGAAATGGACAATGAGGGAGCTGACCGCCATGTGCATGCAAGAGGAAAAGAGGTTAAAGACCAAGAGAAAGGATCATATGAACCTTGTCAGTCAAAATAAGAGAAAATTCTGGGGGGGACTACAAGTCCAAGAAGAAGCTATAGTTTTCTCCCAAGCCTGAAAATGGCAAGGGAGGACAAAAGGGCTCCAAGACCGCTAATGACTCTGCTTCAAGAAGCACCATCAAGTGTCACTTTTGTAAAAAGGAAGGGCACATTCAGAAGGATTGTGCGGACTTTATGAAATGATTCGCTAAAAAGGGTAATAATGAAATTACATTCGTTGATGAATCCCTTTATGCTAATGATTCCCCCTAATACTTGGTGGATTGACTCTGGTGCCACTGTGCATGTTTCTAATTCTCTACAGGAATTCAATACCGTGAGGACCATAAGAAAGGGGGAGCGAAATCTTAGGGTTGCAGACAGGAAGAAAGCACATGTTGAAGCCATTGGAAGCTTACTACTGACATTAGAAAATGGCTTTGTCTTGTTTCTCAATAATGTAGTTTATGTTCCAAGTTTAAGAAGGAACCTCATTTCATTTTCTGTACTAGATGATGAGGGCTACCAATGTAACTTTGGAAATAATAAATGTATTATGCAATTCCAGTCTAATATTATTGGTCTCACGATTAGATGAGACAAACTTTATATGCTTTCCCTGAATGAATCTTCTATTTCAATGAATGTGTATGATGGCACCAATAAGCATAAAAGAATTGATAATGAGATCTCATCGAAATTGTGGCACTATCATTTAAGCCACATTTCGAAGGGAATATTGGAACATCTCATTAAGGAAGAGATACTTCATTAATTAAACTTCTCTGATTTAGACCACCGTATTGATTGTATTAAGGGGAAGTACGTTAAACAAATTAAGCAAGGGGCTACTAGGAGCACATGACTTTTAGAATTAAGCCACACTGATATTTATGGACCCTTTCTTGTGACGTCAGTGGATGGATATGACTTCTTTATCACATTCACCGACAATTTCTCCTGTTATGGATATATTTTTCCCATTCACAATCGATCTGAATTGCTAGATAAATTTAAAATATTTAAGGCTGACGTAGAAAATCAGCATAACTTAAAAATTAAAGCAGTTAGATCAAATCGAGGAAAAGAGTATTATGGGAGATACGTCCCTTATGGGTAAATTCCTGATCCCTTTGCTAAATTTCTTCAAGAAACTGGAATAATAGCCTAATATTTGACACCTGGTGAACCTCGGCAGAATGGAGTGGCTGAAAGAAGAAATCGTACCCTTATAGACATGGTACGAAGCAATTCCTAGTAGATCAATCCCTAAAACCCCTTATAAATTGTGGACTGGTAGAAAACTTAGTTTAAAGTATTTACGTGTGTGGGGTTGTCCTGCTGAAGCTAAAGTCTTCAATCCACAAATCGAGAAATTAGAGCCTAAGACCGTGAGTTGCCACTTGGTAGGGTATCCCGATAGATCTAAGGGGTACCGGTTTTATTGCCCAAATCATTACACTAAATTTGTAGAGACGAGGCAAGCTGTATTCTTAGAAAATAATGAAATTAGTGGGAGCTTAGAGGCTAGAAAAATATATCTTGAGGAGATGCGGTCTTATGTTCCATTGCTGATAATTCAAGAGACTATGGCTCATGTGCCTTAAATTGTCCTTATTCCCGCTGAGGGTTCAAGGATTAATGATATCCCGGCTAAGGATCCTAGGAATGATGATATAGTTCTTGCCAATGAACCAAATGCAGCGGCTAATGATGAATCTCATCCGCCCACTATGGAAACCAATGATTCCCTAAGAAGATCATAGTGGGTTAGGACATCTGCCATTCTGAATAATGATGTCGTGCATATGAATGAAGATGTATATGATATAGGAAAGATAGACGATCCTACCTCTTTCAAGGAAGCCATAACTAGCAGACATTCAGATAAATGGATCGAGGCCATGTAAGATGAATTAAAGTCTATGAGCATTAATGATATCTGAGATCTAGCAGAAATTTCTGATGAGAGTGTGTACATGGATCAACCGGAAGATTTTGTTGTGGAAAGCAAGGAACACATGGGATGCCAGCTCAGAAAATCCATTTATGGATTAAAACAAGTGTCCAAACAGTGGTATCTAAAATTTGATGAAGTCATTAAGAAATTTAGCTTTGAGAAAAATGAGGTAGATAATTGTATCTACATTAAGATTAAAGAAAGTATATTCATCATCTTAGTGCTCTACATAAATGATATCTTGTTGGCCAGCAGCGATAAGAACATGCTTCATGAGACCAAGAGATTCCTTTCATCTAACTTTGATATGAAAGATCTTGGTGCTGCCTCTTACGTTCTAGGCATTAAAATTCACCGAGACAAGTCCAAAGAAGTATTAGGGTTGTCTCAGAAGTCATACATAGACAGAGTGCTAAATAGGTATAATATGCATAATTGCTTTGCCTCGCCTGCTTCTATTGTTAAGGGCGATAAGTTTGAGACGTTCCAATGTCCAAGGAATCAATTAGAAACTGATCAAATGAAGAAGATTTCATATGCTTCAGCTGTCGGAAGCATCATGTATGGACAAGTGTGCACTCGTCTTGACTTAGCATTCGTAACCGAGATGCTTGCCAGATATCAATCAAATCCGAGAATGGACAACTGGAAAGCTGTTAAAAAAGTCCTACGTTATTTGCAGGGCACTAAGCATTACATACTCACATATAAGAAGTCTAATGACCTTAGGGTTGTGGGTTATTCAGACACTAACTTTGCAGGGTGTGTTGATACTAAGAAATCCATATTAGGTTATATCGTCACCCTTGCGGGAGGAGCTATTTTGTGGAAAAGCTCCAAACAATCTCTTACTGCATCATCAACGATGCAGGTTGAGTTTGTGGCATGTTATGACTTATGAGGCTACCGGACAGGCGGTATGGTTTAAGAACTTTATTCCCGGACTAAGAGTGGTTGACAGCATATGTAGACCACTAATAGTATACTGCGATAATAAGGCCGCAGTTTTCTATACTAGTAACAACAAGTCAAGTGGAGCTGCTAAACACATTAACATTCGTGTAGTTTTTCAATGGCTATGCATCATGATTATGCTTAAGCAAAAAATTTGTAGCTTCTCGATAAGGACATCTAAGGGATAAAAAAATTATAGAAAAAATAGTTTTGAGAGCTTTGAGAAGAAATAGTAAGACCTAAAAAAATTGGCTACCAAACGTCAAAGCGTTTGACTTGTACAAAAATATCAAATTTCTAGCTTATAAGCAAACGCAAACGCAAACGCTGAAAGAAACACTACCTAAGTATCATATTGTGAAAGATAGAATCCAGGATCAAACTATAAGTATGCAGCATATTAGTACTAATTCTATGCTTACGGATCCACTAACTAAAGGTTTACCACCCAGTCTCTTTCGAAAGCATGTTGCCGACATGGGTCTATTGGAAAGCTTTTGATTATGATCTTGGAAACGAGGACCATAAGAACAAAACTAACTCTCGTTAAGTTTATGTGGCTGTCATATCGAGATGGAATAGTGCACTGTAGATACTGAGGTTTCGGGAGCATTTATTGACCGTTGTAACGCATTATCTTAGTGTGTTATTTTATTAAGAGTGGACATAAGTTAGCCTTTCGATCAAGTGGGAGAATGTTGGACTTAGTGATCTTAGGGCTAATCGAAATCCTGATTCCCTGGGCTATTAGCCGCCACGCTCTGAGTTTTAGCGCTAGGCCACGCACTTAACGCTGGCCATGCGCTAACTAATGCACGCACGGGGTGGTGCTAACGCCCGCAGCGCCTTGATCGGTAGCGTCCTAACCGATTTTGATTGAGGGTCCTCGTCGCCAGCCGATATAAACTAAGGGAGGCCTTAGCTCACACGCACTGTTGCTACGTGAGCCAGACCTAGCCCTAACACCCGATCAATTTGATCGTGCACAAGCAACGTGAAGGCCCCTGACATCATCAATCCCTCCCGGTGATCTTTCTCGCGGCCTAATCCGCGACCTTAATCTCGGTTTATCCCTAATGGCTTCTCCTAATCAAGGTTGGTATTAAATTATTATTCTACATTACAGTAGTGTTCATGCCTAGACGAGATTAATTATGTAAATAGCTAAGCTCTAAAGTTTAACAGTAGCTACCCATCCTATCGTCGGTCTCCGCTAGGACGCGCATGTGTTGATCCTGGATCTCATCTAGACCGTAGGATAAAAATCAGGACGGTCCAAATCAGCACCGGTGATTTTATCTCGTGATATGTTGAGATGCTTCACTCTCTCATCTTTTATAATCAATCTCCTGCTACATTATATATATAGAGAGAGAGTTTTACTATGATGCTTCCTTTCGTGCTTTGCGTTGTGTTTGAAAAAACCGAGACTTAAACGGTCGATCCGAACGTCCATCTTATTCATCTTATTGAAATTTTATTACCGACCAAATTTTATATTTTATATTTTATAACTATTTATTTCATATTTTTCAAAATAAGCTTTCTTGGAGCTCTACAACTACTTAGATCGCGGATTTTCATAAATATGAAACAAATAATAAAAAAAATTAAAATTTGGTCGATAGTAAGATTCCAATGAGATGAACAAGATGGATAGTTCGGGTCAACCGTTAGAGTCTCAGATTTTACAAACACGACGCAAAGCATGGAAACTTGTGTGCTTTGCAAAGCACCATAGCAAAACTCCCTCTCTCTCTCTCTATATATATATTACATAAGGCTCTATGATACATTACCATTAGATGCGCTTTGAGATTCGTGATGTTTGATATTTGTATATTTATATACTCACTAAAAAAATATTTGAGACGTCAAACTCGGAAAAATATTAAATTTAACTCCAGTTTAAATTACTTTTAATTTAAGATAAATATAGTTTAAATTAGTTCAATTTGAAGATGAATTTAATTTTTTTGAGTTTGGTATCTCAAATATTTTATTTAGTAGGCATGTAAAGATGTACATGTCAAACAACACGAATCTCAAAGCACAGCATAGAGTATTCGATCATGGAGCCTTGAAATGCTTTCCTTTCTCTCTCTATATATATATAGAGAGAGAGAATGGCTAGTGTGCTATGGATAGCACGGATCACTCTGTGCTATCCATGGGGTTTGAAAATTCTGAGACTAAAATAGATGATCCGAACCTTCCATCTTGTTCATCTCGATGAAATCTCGCTACACACCAAATTTCAATTTTTTAATTTTTTTACTATTCCTTTCGTATTTTTGAAAACTGAACCTTCCAATGGCTCCACACGACGCATGGCCCATCCGATCGCTTAAGTTTATTAATTGCTCATTATGCGTAAGGGCGCCGATCGCATTTAGTACAGTATACAAGCCGACACAAGAAACTGTGGACACAAATTGAGCCACCTGTTGACTGTTCCATACTTCCATGTCTCTTCAGCACAAGCCTGTCGAGCGCAGCAATATACGCATCCTCGTTAGAAATCCAATTAATAAAAGCAACGGTAAGGGAGACAAAATCAGGCTACTAGAACCAAGGGGAGGGAGGGTGTTAATGTAGGAGAACGCGGTGCTACGCTAGCCGAAAACAAAATTTTTCTTACCGCAAACACCCAGGCAACATGCGAGTCGGAGATCATGGAGCATTACCCTTGGAGCACGTTAGCAGCGGAAGTAGAGTGGGTGAAGCCTCCGCGCGCCGCGAAGCATCAGACGTAGTCGAACACGACGTGGTACAACTTCTCTCGTCGCGATCGCCATCACAAAGAACGCCGACGAGTCGCATGATTATGTAGCCGATCGAATCGATCAACAAGCGAAGCGAGCGACGACGCCGACGGTATCCACACGCCCGGCGGAACACCGCTACCGGTGTGCTAGCACCCACGCGACTAGGGTTCTTAGGGCGATGGGACGCGCGGCGGCTAGGCTCGTGGTGGGATACTCACACACCGCACGCCCCCATGCCTCCTTTATATAGAGCGCACTAACGGGCCTTCTACGATAGAAGCCCATTAGGTCTCGCCTAATGGATATGGAAGCCCACTAGGTCTCACGCTAATGGATCTTCTACAATAGAAATCCATTAAGACGCCGAAGATCCAACCAGATAAACCCACTAATGGATCCAATCCATCGATATGATCCAACCCGTTAAGTGTGTGATCCATTAGGCTCATGTACAAGTCGCCGGTCCCGGAGAACCCTTCCGCAGACCACAAGTCAATAGCGGTACCTAGCAAAGACATATTGACCCCGAATGTACACAATGATCGAATCACCAACCTTGATACACTCACATAGGATCCTTTTGCCACACGATATCACCAAGCTCAAGGCGAGAGGCGTACACCCTTGTGATAGCTCGACAAATTCACTCGTCAATGTAATGGATATAATTCGTGATTAACTTTTTAATCACTTTGGTATGGCCATGCACTTTTCTTATCCATCCACACCGAGGGGCCCAGAGATATCTCTCCCGTTATCAAGGAGGGGCAAATTCTATCTTGATCTCTTACATCTCACGCCATGTTTCATGGCATACCCGTAGCTACCTTTATAACTTCCCTATTACGGTGAAGCATTTGATAGCCCCAAAGTATACATTACGCATGCCGAGAATCAATAAGAATCTCGTGTCAAAGGATCGTATAGGTATACCACTCGAGACTATACTCGATGGCACTTCTAAGATAACAATCTCAAAGAAGGTGTCTCTGAGCGGTCTATCCAACCCCATGTTCTTTATCATGTGCCCACATTATTGATTTGATATCTCCATATCTATGGTATGTGAAACATTACCATCAATCAATACATGTGCTGGTCAGATCACTATTGTTCCACATAATGATATGTGACCAGGGATCGTTTAGAATAATATCTCATAACCAATGTGTTTCACAATTAAGTCATACTCAATGAACAAAGGAGTGACATTTATTCATGGAACTAATAAGTACATGAACATAGACGTATGATACAATCATCTCATATGATCGCCTCTAGGGCATATCACTAACAGTTAAACCATGGAAGATGGTCAGCCATTTTAGCTAGTTGGGATTAATTTGTACTGTGTTATACCTTTTTTTAATGGAAGTATTATACCTATTTAACCTTAAAAAAATTTGTAGGGGGCAGGGTCAAGCCTGACCCTTGCTAAGCTTCGCCCCTACCCTCCACCTCAGCATCCATAGGGATAGGCCTCTCATAGGATTCCGGGAGCATGAACTTTACACTAAACTTTTCTAAAAGAGCGTGTTTACAAGGTTAAACCAATATGTCGGGGATTGGGAAAGATATTCCGGCTGCTAGGTTTCATATAAAATATGCCCTTGGAGCGCGTACCCAGGAAAATAAGCCAAACATGGTAGGTTTGGGCTGATACCCGGCGATTGGTGCTCGGGAGTAGTTCTCTTTGCTTATGGGCCGTTGCGCGTATCATCATTGGCCTTGAAGAGATGCGTCAAGATGGTTGGCCCAGCGCCCCCACCGTTTCGCGAATTCTCCCATATTTGGCTCATCCAGAGACAAAATCTTTCAGGGTCGCAACTGGGTAAGAAAAAGAAGATAGGGAAATAAACACAGCTGACTGCGGAGCTGCTCCAGGTGTGGAAAAGGGAGTAAAAATGAAGAAACAAGCTAATGGTGGTGCGTGATGCCCAAGAAACCTTCACAAAGGTGCGTGAATATGGCATGGATGAGGATAGAGTTGGGATTAAGGTTAAGAGCCTCGGGGGCTAGCTATCGAGGATTGGATAAGATATTTCGGTGGCTAGGTTCTGTGTAAAATATGCCCTTGGAGCGTGTACCTATGGGGAATAAGCCGAGCATGGTAGGGTCGGACTGATACCCCGACGATTGGTGCTCGGGAGTAGGTCTCTTTTCTTATGGGCCGTTGCGCGTATCATCATGGGCCCTAAAGAGATGCGTCAAAGTGGTTGGTCGGGCGCTCCCACTGTCTCGACAATTCTTCCATATCTAGAGCCCGAAGTTTTTCGGATATGAATGTTCCTTGGGGCACAAGTCAGTGTATTTTTAGGATATATCTGTAGATATGATAGAATTCTGAGTTATCTAAATGATTCTCCGGGTTGTATTGGACCTGGACTGCGTATGCCCTGTATATAAATATCTCTCCTATGGGAGGGATGGCATTGAGATCCACATTGAGATCAATCTCATCGCAATAACATAAACGCCCACGTGCCACTGTAGTAATGTTATTATCTCTTTCCGAGAGGCCCGAACCAGGATAAATCTCTGTTCCATTTTCCATCTTGGTGATTCGACGGATTTGCGATGAAAGCCCTTTGGCAGGAAAGAGCTGTTTGATCCCTCAATCAGCAAGTAAACTCAGTGGGGAATCAATTTGCCAATTGTCGACACAATATGAGATGTTACGAGATATGTTTCTATCCATGTGCTTGGTTCGATGAACTTAACCATTTTAGGGTTTGTTCTCTTTAGGTTATCTTCTTATCTTATGTACTTGTCTCCGAATCAAAAAAGTCAAATGCTTTGTTTTTGCAGTCTTTTTTTCATCTCAAAATCACGTTTCAGAGCTCTTGAAAAGAAGTCAAATAAAACTCACCGGACTTTCCAAACTACCTCAGGAAGCTGTTGAAATTCAGCTTATAAACAAAAGGGAAGATAAGCAAATAAGATAAATTTAAGAGAACAACCTAGTATGAACGTGAGGATACAACTTAGAAGTATATAGGGATAAAAAATGAATTATGTGTTGTAGAGTTGGGTTGTGCCTCCATGGTTTCATGGATATGGACTGGCCATAACTTAGTGGGGAATAAGCTCTCTTGCTAGAGCAGAGCTAGGTAACGAGCTCAGAGATGGTTGCCAGCAAAATGGGCACATGAAATGTAAGAGTGAACCCTAGTATGGTGTTTTGTTAGACCTTTTGTAATGTTAAATAATCACAGTAGAACATATTACTTACAAATGGTGTTCGTTTAAAAATTGGTCGTAATCAAACACAGTGTAATGCAATACAAACCTGTCTAGAATCTATCACACTATTGACCAGGCGTAGCCAAGTTGCATTACCACGCCTTCTTCTCCCCTCCCGTTCAAGTGCCTTCTCCTATGCGAATAGTTGGCAGCAACACCACCTTACTTGATGCTAGTGATAGCAAATCACTTTCTTCCTGTGTGAGTAACGACGGTAAAGGCTCCCATTTCTTCCCTCGGCGAAGGCAACTCCCCTTCTTCTTATGCGAGCAAAGTGATGGTGGCTCCTACTTCCTCCTTTGGTGGCGGTGATGGATTCTTTTGCTCTTGTGCAAGGAGGCTCGACGAGAGCATCTCCTCTTCCTCCCTTGCAATAAGGTTGGATTCCCTGGGTAGTAGGCTGGGCGGAGTTTTGGGTAGAGGGAGCACTAGTGCTAGCAATGGTAGAAGTGACCTTTCTTTTTTCTTTTATAATCCGTTACTTTTGATCATCTACTGTAGTTTGATACCACACATAATTTGATTTACTTACAACATTTGATACCACACATAATTTGATTTACTTACAACATCTATGTTGCCAAAAGTTGAATCAAACACCACCTTATTTAGTGCTAATTAGAAAAAAGATTATTGGGAGGGACAACAATCCTCTCTGCCCCTTGTTGAAACATTGTGTACATGGGCTAGTCAAAGTATCAACTTTCTTTTGAAGGACCAGGAAAACCCTCGCAAATTTGCCCCTCGCCCCAACAGAGTCCCTATTCGGCCACTATCTAAATTTTGAGAATATGGGCTCCCCAAATCGCTCTAGCAGATTCTGATTCCATATTTTCATTACTCCTATCTTCATCTCTTAATATATGGATTATCTATCATCTTATTCTTTTACTATTGGTGAGACATAGATGTGTTGTTGGAGAGAGTAGAAATATAAGAAGAGAATATCTTAAGTTTTATAGATAGGGAGCCGGGTCTCAGGGCATCTTTACCAGTTGCCGCAATTCAAAATTTACCCTATCACTATTCATGTGCCACGTCATAAATGGTGTTGCCCCATTCCTATTCATCTCCCTAACAATCGTTCTATCACTATTCCTACTCTCTACTTTCACTATTCACTATATCATTGCTCTATTTCTTATTCCATCACCATTTGTTATAGTGATGGGGTAATGGGGCTGGAGCATGACCGGTCGAGATGCCCTTAGGGAAGCATCCAAAATACCTATAGTTCATGTCCTCCCTTATCCTTCTTAAAAAAAAGTCCTCACTTATCCCAAAAATTTTTCACTCGTTTGATCAAAAAAAAAAAATTAATCGAACCCGTGATTCCCGCGCTCACGTGGGATTGGATGTATCCTCACCCGAATCCTTCACCTACAGGTGGGACACGATGCCTTGACCGGTCCCATCTGCCAGTATAATTGGGTAAGGAAACCAGTCCAAAATAGCTAAATAAGTATCCCATCTTCCTGGCCCCACCGAATTTTATCCAATGACAGACGGGACCTGCATTTCACGGCCCCACATGCCATTGGGTGGAATATTCTGGGCGGCCACCACCACCCGCTCTCGCCCGTTCCTCTCCCCCTCCGAGACCGCGCGAGCCTACTCCCCTCCTCGCCTCGCCTCAATCTCTCCTCGGCAAAAAATTCTGGAGAAGATCAAAACCCCCTCGGAAACACCAAGGAAAATAGGGCAGAAGGGAAAAAAACAGCCATCCCCTAGATGAAGCCCTCGAAGAGGAAATCGAAGAAGAAGAAGCCCTCGCCGGCGACGACGGAGGGTCCGGCGCCGACCCCTCCGGCGGAGGCGGGGGCGGATTTCTCTTCCGGCGCGTCGTGCTTGCCGCAGTCCGAAGCCCTAGCCCTATCCGAGGCGGCGGCGGCGGGTTCGGAGGCGGAATCAAGCAGCAGTAGCTGCAGCGGAGAGGCCTCGGCGTACACGTCGGCCTTCACCTCCAGCACGTCGGGGGGAGCTTCCACCTCCTCCTTTTCCGCCTTCTCGTCGTCGGCCTCCACCGCGTCCTCATCGGCCAACGGCGACGAGCGGCGGGACCTCGCGTGGCTGCTCGACGCCTTCGGCAGCGCCACGATCGACCAGGTGGACTCTGCCTACCGGGAGGCCGGCGGTGATCCCTTTCTTGCGGCAGGTATCCTGGGCTCCTCTCAGGAATCGCTGCCGCTGCAGCCCCCTCCGCCGCCGGATCTCTCGCCGCGCGCGGGATCTGGCGGGAAGAAGGCCGCTCGCAGGCCAAAGAGGGTTGCTGTGGCGGCGACCGGCATGGTTTCGGACGTGATTGGCAAGGGCTACACACGGCCTGCTACTTCGCCGAAAAGCACGACCAATGCATGGAAGGGTAGGGATAGGATAAGCTTGAGCAATGCAAAGAAGGGTAGAGATCATGATGATCGGTTTGCTGACCGCAAGTATAATGTTGAAGAGGCCGAACAGTTCCTGTGCTCTATGCTTGGGGATGATTCCGAGCTCAGCATGGGTGTGGTCAGAGACGTGCTCGGTGAGCCATTTTATCATTTGCTGCTCTGGTTTTCATTTTGAAGTGATGTACATTTGATAATTAGTTAATGTAGTCATAACCGAGCAGAATTCTAGTTGAATAAAAGTATAAACAATTTCTCCCCGTAAATTAGAGTGTAGAGACCGTTCAAAAGACAGCCTTTACAAAGGCTTGGTTCACCTCATGTAGAAATTGGATTTACCAAAAGGGAAACGGAGAATATAGAAACATCGGTAACATTATATTATTCAGAAGCCAATTTAGTGAAAAGATATATGTGCTGTTAGACAACCCTTTGTATATGAATTGTATAGTTTCTAGCTTTTTTTTTCTTCTATAGCTGTGGATGGGAAAATAATTGTAGGTGCTATTTCCCATGTCAGTATAAGATCTTTTAATATTTTTCTTTGCTTTGCACGCTTTTTAAAACAGTTAGTTGAAATGAAGAGATTTATAGGCTTTCTAATCCCCCCCTTTCAAATATGCTACGAATTGATTTGATGATGTTGCTTCCAGCATGGATGTGTCCAATGAACAAGACAGCGATGATGGTTTCATGCCTGTCCTTTTGTAAGGTCATTTCAGAGAACTGGCTTCTCGGTTGATCATGTGAAAGGATTTAGAAGCCCAGAGCAAATAGAGCATGATTCTTGTGTCACCAGTCAATTGGATTTTGTTCTTACCTTAAACATTTGGATGTGTCCTTATTCTCTTAACTTAAACATTGTGATATGGGAGATATTGTTTACTTTAGTGGTTGATTCGTGCTCTGCTTATGGGAAGTTGGGAACAACAAATTGCACAATATCACATTGATTTGTGCTATGGTGCTTATGTGAACAACAAATTGTGCAACATCACATTCAACTGATAGTCTAGTTTGTGTCGTGTACATAAATCTGATAAGTCTGCTTACGTCTGGCCAATAATTTGCAGTTGGAAGTGATCCACAATTTTAGTTGAGCATTTGCACAGTGTTTTTTATGCAAAACCGCTGCATGCTCAGCTTACATACAACTACTCAAAATGCATGTTTTGGAATCAATCTAGTTGGAAGAAATTTTGAGTTTGTGTGGTTGAGTTAAAAGTCTGGTCATGTTTCTAGTTTCTTGAAAAGCTACTTAATGTGAACTTTGGTTTTTATGTTTAAATCAGAATACATTGAAATTTGTTTCTTATTTTTAATAATTTTAATATTTCAATTATTGCAACTGGCTGGTCAGCTGGATATGATGTTTAACTATTTGGAATGTATGTTCTTATGTTAATCTGTTTCATTTTGCAGGACAGTATGGATATGATGTTGAGAAGGTAAACAGTTATCTTATTGGATTCATTTCTAAGTGAACTTCCAAGCAGCGTTGAAATTTCGGATTTGATTAAAATCGTGTTGATTTGTAGTACTAGAATGTCGCCTGTTCTCTGCAGGAACAACTGTATAGGTCTTTCTGGTTCTACCTTTTAACGAAATATTTTCTATGCCAGTTAAACACACGATTCTGGGAAGTAAACATGAAAATAACCGTTTGTGTAATAATTTACTTGTAGCAGCATTGTCATGGCGTGTCTAGCAATGCTTAGTAACGAGTCTATCGGCCTCAAGCATGATTGCCATGGATTCTTCCTGACACACACACAGAGAGGGAGACATACACAAGAGGGGTAGTCACTGACTATCTGTCAAGTCAGTTGGCCATGGACCTTTGCTGATAGATTATAGATAGAAAAATAGAGATAGACACATACATGAGAGGGGAAAGCAAACCCTAGCCACTATAACTCATTGCCACCATCACTGTTCATATCTTTGTGCCATCTCCCTCCCCTTCTGCCATAGTTGTGAGATCTGGCATGTTAACAAAAATAGCCGTTCGCCGGTAAGGTCAAGAATGCCAACGATTGCATCGAATCAGCGATGACGACTCTAGGTAAAGAGAATGGTTGACATTTTGGTTGCTGGTGAAGGGAGCTGGTAAAGATTAGCAAGGGAGAGAGGAGAGATAAGAGGGGGGAAATATTAGGATGGGACTCGGGAGAGGGATAGAGCTTAGGGGAGTAGAGGGGAGATGAAAAGAGAAGGTAAAAGCGGGTGATGTAAGAATTATTGTACACTATCTTATGGGCTTGATGAGGTATGATAGGCAGGCTGTGTTCTGAACAAGTGATCGTTCATGATTTGAGAGAACACATTATGCTTTGAAATATGCTGTGTTACACAACTGATATTATAAAAATCATAATAATAATATATAATCTACCATGTATTTGTGCCCTAGGCACGCACGGATAGGCGATAACCATGGCTTACACATGCCCCGAATTACACCCTTATTACCAATACATACCGGATGCAGGCATAGGCATGCAGCTAGTTTTATGTTAGCGATGTTACTCAATTAATGGAAACCGAATGTGATTTAACCTACTGCAAATTATTAATTTTCTTTTCAAAAATAATTCTCCATTTTTTTGGGTCTGTTGCAAGTCAACAGTTATTTAGGCCTTGATGTTATAAATCAGCTCAGCAGATGCCAACAATGACAAATTGATGTAATAAATTGAACCATATCTAGGTAATTTGATTTGAATCAAAATCATCACCGTCAAAATTCGTCTGGATTGTTACTTATAGGTAGGTAACTTGATTGTTTATGACACCTGAGTTTTCACATGTGAAACCCAAAAAAAGGTTTATAAAATAAGAGATTGTTTGTCTTAGTACCATGAGCTTATCAAGCTTGACCTTTTTTTCTTTCAAAGGATAGAATGCTCTAAGTTGGCAGCCATTTTTGTAGATGCTTTACTAATCAATTGTTTTCAGGCTCTGGATGCATTACTTGACATCTCCGGTATGTCTTCCCTTCATAGCATGGAAAGGTGTCTTCCAAATGCTGAAAGGAACGACCTGCACTCTCTGAATATCTTCCCAGGAAATGGACCATCTAAAGGAAAATCCGCTGCAAACATTAAACTGAGTCCACACCAGGTGTTTACTTAGCACAGTTACAGTTATGATTTTACTATTGAATGTAATTTATCTGTAAGTATACCCTAGAACAAATTGAAATTAATCTTAGTTGACTTCGGTGTATAATAATAGCAGCTA
The DNA here is from genome assembly GCA_036346145.1 of Olyra latifolia. Taxonomy (NCBI): domain Eukaryota; kingdom Viridiplantae; phylum Streptophyta; class Magnoliopsida; order Poales; family Poaceae; genus Olyra; species Olyra latifolia. The sequence continues at coordinate 17,089,996 of CM070530.1, forward strand.
TTGGCTTTGCTAATTTTTGTTTTCTGCAAAACTGAATATTATGGAACCATAGATAGCTTATGATTTTATAGCTAGTAAATCAATTGTCATCCTTCTTTTCCACTAACTCTAAAATGCGATATTTGGACTATATGTATCACTTTAGATGATATCCTTCAAAGCACTAACTATTGCCAATTGACCATTGGTGTGTTTTAGGACCTGATTTGTCTTGAGCTATGCAGTTGTTGCCAACATGTCTAATAATAGAAAATATAGCCATTTTTTGTAGCGCTCGTACATTTTGAGACAGGTATCGTAGGGCAAAGCGAGATATCAAGCAATGTTACATGTTACTTGCTATTTACTGCTGATTGGCATGGTACACATCTATTAAATACATCTCCAGTTCACTATCATTCCTTGGTACAATCAAAATATATCGTACTTGAAGTTTTTCTAACCTGAGATCTTGTTGAAATATATTTTCTAATTTTTAGTTTTATTCAGATACCAGATAAAATACCTGTCATGACATACAATTACTCTGAAAAAGAACATGAATTCCTGTGTGGTGAACTTCCGAAGAACAGGTGAGCTAATCATTTGATTCTATATGCTTTTCCTGGATTCTTGGTAATTTTAAAAAGCAAATTTTTGAATGTGTCAACTTGGTGATCTAGCTATTCCATGCGTATTTGATTTTGTTTGGATGCGCATACTTAATTTATAATTAAAGCATCATATCTTGTAGATTTTTTTAATCTGTGAAACACCATGGTACATTGTTGCTTAGTGTTCCACCCCAGTGCTGCATAGGTGCTAGAGTAACGTAGGGGTGGGAGTGAGTCGGCCCTTTACCCATCAGATCCGGGCCGCATGACCCATTGCTAAAAAACGGGTCAAAGGATTGGCCCTTTGGGCCATGCTTTGTGACCCACTTGACCCAATGGGTCAAAAGGGTCGACCCACTTCCAAGAATTCAGTTTTTAACTTCAATAGCCTAGGCACAAATTTAAGGTATATATCGACACAGTGCAGTGCAAGATTAGATAGCTACTACTCTGTATTGCATAACCACACTTGGCTCTAAAAATTTACAAACTTGAATTTCGGTTCAAGCTCTTTCTCCACAACAATGCTTGCATCCAAGCCCAAGTAACATGTACTCTCCGTAGATATGTATGCATTTTCAGGTTGCTCTCATAGATATGTATGCCCGGTCATTATTCTATTTCTAACTAATCAATTGCTACAAAAATTAATGCTGTTTAATCATTTATCTTTCATGCTAACCTCAGCCGTTCTCATAACAGTTTCATGCTGGTTATGTTATCTAGATATATGGTTGAACCACAGTTCTTCTCCACTCCATACATACTGGAGTAGTTCTGATCTTGCTCGTGTATCGCACTATTCAACACCTCTGCCTCACTGAACAGCAGGGCTAATCTTTCTGAGCCTTCCAATGCAAATGCAAATGCAAATGCCAATGCCAAATCCAATCCCAATCACAGGGCCCAGGCTCCAGCATTAGCACCAAGAGTCATCAGGCTAATCAAAACTGCAGGATCAAGCCAGAGATATTGAGAGCGCCTTCTTCCCTATTAGACAAGTCCATTGATTTTTCAAGAAGGCGGCAGTGGCAGCGCCGACACTGGTGATGAGCACGCCACCGCACCACTACTCCTGATGTACAAATCCTTCTTGTGCCTCATCCCCAACCAAGAACGGACATGAGCAAGCCGACAAATGCGAAGTTTGCATCTGCCAAGAAAAACCTCACTGCGGCAGCGAGGTGCGGTGCGAAGGAGCGTAGCACAGGGGAGGAAGAAGGGGATGATGCAACGGAGCTGGTTACCTTGGGGGTGGGGGTCACGGGATGGGGATCCGATCTAAGCACGACTGCATGAGTGGATTGAGGGGCAGGCGCCAGTGGGCAAGAAGTGCAAGGAGCAGCAGTGCTGAGGAGCGCTCACAGCCACCACTCGTGAGGGGCCGTCGCCAAGGAGCGCTCGTCGCAGCCACTCGCGACGGGCTGCTGCCAAGGAGCGCCCATGGTCGCTGCTTCCAATGGGGTTACGCCATCATGGGAGACACTGGCCCGGGTAACCCTAAGGGTCAGTTCGGGTTCGGTCTCATGACCCGTTCATGTTTTTCGGGTCGACCCTATGGTCCTATTGACCCACTTTTTAGGGTCAGGTCATTGACCCGATGGGTTTTATTGGCCCATTGCCATCCCTAGCTAGGCGCAACCACCCAGTAGCGATTTGGGCATAATTGGCACGCTAGACGGGTCGGCTTTGTAAGCGGGCCAAGTGAATCAAGACGGGGCAGTTTTTGGCATTGGCACTGTCTCGTGTGGCCTCGCGGTCCACTCTTCCTGCGTTGTCAATCGTCCTGTACCCTTGCCATCTGCTCTTCCTATGCTGTCACTGTCTTGCGCTGGCGCTGCTGGCGCTGCTGGCGGCAGTGGTGTTGGTGGTGCCAGTGGTGCTATGGTCTAGGAAGGGGCTAGAGAGAAAAGGGACAAAGGAAGGCTCTGGTGGCTGGAGGCATGAGGAGGCAAGGAGGCTTGCTGTCTCAAGGCAAAGGGTTGGATTCTAGCTTTTTTTTAGCAATAGGATTCTACTGTTTTGAATGCATCCAAGCTGTCAGATTGTGATCCATGGCTCGAGCTGCACCTGTCTTCTTGCCATTGGGCTAGCCCATATATGTTATGAACATAGGGTTTTCTTCCTTAACCTTCTTCATCCAGCATCTTGCAGCCACAAGGTTCTCTCTCTTCTCTTCCCATTCTCTAGCTGTTTCAGTTCTGCTGCCTAGGTGGGCTAGGCGCTAGTGGCCCCTACCTCCTGCCTACCATCTTGGGTAACCGTTTTGCTTATGGAGTGTTACTGCTTTGTCATGATTTTTTTGTTTGGTAATTTCAGAACTTCTGTAGTATGTCATCAGGTAAGGACATATTAGCTCACCTTTGATCAGATATAAGGATTAAATAGCTCATAGTAGGATATACTTTATGGAAGTTGAAGTTGACATGTTACTATGGAATGCATGAACTTTGAGAGCTTCCTGAAGCGGAAAAGCAGCTTGGAGAGCCTGGCCTGCTTTGTTTGACTTCGGAAAAGCAGCTTGGAGAGCCTGGCCTGCTTTGTTTGACTTGTTTTTTTAGAGCTTTGAGACACGCCCTCGTGATTTTTTAAAAAAGGCTAAAAACAAAGTGTTGGACTTTTCGATAACGGAAATAAGCAAATAAGTAGATAAGCAGATAAGCTCAAGCAAATAAGCTGTAAAGAACATGCTCATGGAGAACATGACCAAGTTGGTGATTAGTCATCCAGTCAGTTGGTCGGGAATGATCGACTCGCTCCATTGACTCGGCTAGCAATTCGAATGACTTGCCATCATGTGTTAAGACTTCCCGATAACGGTGATAAGCAAATAAGTAGATAAGCTCAAGCAAATAAGCTGTAAAGAACATGCTCGTGGAGAACATGCCCAAGTCGGTGATTAGTCATCCAGTTAGTTGGTTTGGAATGATCAACTCGCTCCATTGACTCGGCTAGCAAGTCGAATGACTTGCCATCATGTGTTAAGACTTCTCGATAACAGAGATAAGCAAATAAGTAGATATAAAGAACATGCCCAAGGAGGACACGTCCATGTCAGTGATTAGTCGCCTAGTTAGTTGGTCGGGAATGATTGACTCGCGCCATTGACTCAGCTAGCAAGTCGAATGACTTGCCATTATATCGTTGACTGGCCTAAATTATTTGTCGATTGGGGTTTACAAAGCCGAGCGATTGGATGGCGGATTCGAGGGGTTGCAGTTGGACAGCTAGTTTGAGCCCTTGTCGTCGTATTGATCAAGCCAACTATGAGTAAGAGAAAGGCAGGATGAGATGGAGGGAGGGGGACGGAGCTAGATGAGAAGGCAGCGATGGCAGCAGCGCTCACCAGATACTTTGAGAATGAGGTGTAAGGACGAACTAAAGAACAAAGAATAAAGAAATTGTCTGGGCCAACTAGCGTTGGTTAGGCCCATCTTGTTCACACACGTGCTTAAAGGAATGGCCTTCCCTAAGACGCTTTAGGGTGTGAGGTTCCATACGTTCTCTGGCAGCTGCCACACATTTATTAATATTGCTTAAAGTTGTCGTTTTGGATATCTACCCGGTCTGTAAAATACAACTTTGATCACTAATCACTATTGCAATTTATATATAAAACCTGATAAATTATAATGTTATTATGCAAGTATTGTCCAAGGTAAATCTACTCACATTATGTTTATTTGAATTTCATTGCGATGCACGGACTCTGTTAGTAAAGTTGCACAAGGCTAGCTTTATGCACACAAGGCATGCCACTTAAACACTCGCTAGCAATTTTGTCAGCTTACTGCTGTTACTTATAATTTTTAAGCTAACTGCCGTGAGTTATTAATCCATAAAAATTCCATGGTACAAACAGGAATAAAATAATAATGGTTGACTTCTGTTGTAAAGCCTGTACAGCTAGTTATTTCATAGGCATTGATGATATATCAGTTATCTTAACTATAATATTATAGGCTTGCACTTTCATGTAGTATGTGACTGTTTCATAGATTATATGTCATGCTTGATTTTTGGTTCAATAGCTACTTGAAGGCTGTTTGTGAGGTGCCACACTCAACAATACTGCCTTCAAGATCAACAGCGGTGCAATCCAGGATGCCACAACTAGTCCTGGAGTCGCTGTTCAAAATACCTGAGCCACGCACATATGAGCCAAGTACTATGGACTGGAAAAAGGTAGTGAAGAAGCTGCAATCATTCAATCATCCCATTGCAGCAAATAATAAAGAAAGACCAAAAAATGGTATGTGCTGTTTTTAACCACTTTTCTTGGTAATCATGTGAGGATTCTTAATTATTATTATTATTGGTATAATTGTGATGCTCAGTCCATGTGATCGAAGAATTCATGTGAAAATGATTTTGTTCATTGTGGCTATTTTCTCATTTTTCAGCTCTTCTCCCCATGATGACTTGTTATTTGTTAACCATAATTCAAAAAGCTATATATCTGATAAATAAAGCTGCTGATTCTCGATATTTTTAATTGAAAGTTCTCATTAAATAAGTTCAATGTTAATGTTCTTATGGGCTTAGACATGTCTTGATTTTGACCACATGTCTGCCCTCTAATTTACAATGAAACTGCTTTTGATGAATTTCTTTGAAATTGCATGTAAGTGTAGCCCTCTCGTCTCACCTATTGTGCTTTATTGTTACTTCTGGTTCTCATGCATATTATATAAAATAAATGTTGTTGGTCTGCGTTAAGGGGATGGATATCAAGAGTTTCGTGGTGTTGCTGCACGACATTATGACACAATGAAAGCATACTATCAAAAAGTAAGAAGTTTTAATCAAAGTTTTCTTCCAGCCAGTTTGATTGTTTGGGCTTTATCTTTTGTATTTCTTATTGTATATCCCTATTTTCTTCCCTTACAGGCTGCCCTGGCATATTCCAAAGGAGAAAAATCTTATGCCTCTTATCTTGCAGAGGAGGTCTGATTTTTAATTTTTAAAATGTTAAGGCTGAGATAACTATGACATGATGAAAAGAAATAGAATAGGCAGAATCTCTTGATCCTTAATTCTAAATAAATGGTCGATGATAGAGTTCGAGTGATGTGCTGACTTTTTAATCTAAGGTGTGTTTGATTCCTTGTACGAGGCTAAACCTGTATGGGATGGTACATGATATGGTTACATCTACATGTTTGGTTGGGTGAATTGTATCATCTTGTGCTGGATGGTGTGATACAACTTAGAGGAATATTCTCTCATATGATGTACCATTTCATTCGACTAATTTGGTTGAACCACTATGGTACATGAACCATCCAAGAAACCAAATGGAACCTTGTATCAATCTACCTGAACCATCGTTTTTAGGATCATCCCATTCATCTTGTACCATCCCATACATATTTAACTTGGTACAGGCAACCAAACACGCTCCTAACAATCCCAAAAATTAGTACAGGGATATGCATCCATATATAGGATTCTAAGATGCACCCGCTTTAGAGCATTTCCTGTCAGCATCTACTGATTGTTGTCTCTTTATCCAGCAAAACAAAATTATCAAATGAGTTTACTTAGGTGGTCGGGTGTTTAGTAACTTTTGCTCTGGTAGGAATTTTTTTCTATTGCTGATATTACGTTGCCTCAGCAACTGCAATAGTCTACCGTGTCTGTCTTAGGAAACCAATAATTTTATGCATCTTTGTTTTAGGGAAAACATTATCGTGAGTTGGCTCGCAAGGAAGATGAGAAGGCCAGCAGGGAGATATTTGAAGCGAGGTGATTGCATTTCTTTTACAAGTATTATTATTATTATTATTATTATCATCATCATCGTCCTCGTCCTCGTCATCGTTATCTCTTCTAATAGCTAATCTTTTGTTGGCAGAAATAAACATATAACGAACACAGTAACTATCGACTTGCATGGTCAACATGTTAAACAAGCTATGAGGCTTCTCAAGGTTCACATGATGATTTGTGTATGCATGCCATGTAAGTATTCACATACAATTGGATGCTGCTCACATTATCAGCATTGACATCAAAGTTATGCAACTTCATTGGTCTTGGTCTAATGCTTTATTGCATGCCTTCTATTTTTTATTGTTTTTTAAACAGCAACGTTTCTCAGGGTAATTACTGGTTGCGGTGTAGAAGGTACAGGAAAGGGAAAAATAAAGCGATCGGTAAGAATGTACATGTTTTAGTAATTATTGCTTACATGATTGCCACACGACTGCCACTCGTGTGCTTAGGTTTTGTTTTCATGCTTTGTTTGTACAATAATTTGAGAGTATTATCTCCCCTGGAAATTAAATGATCTGCTTTCCTGAAATGCATTTGGTAGTCTTCTGGATACATGATTCAATATGTTAGAATATTAGTATATTACTGTGCACTTTTAGGCAATGTTTTTGTTCCTGACCTTTCTTAATTTAATTGTGTGCATTTCTCTTAATCAGTTGATCTCCTTGACATCGCATGCACTACTTTTAAATTTTGTAATATATAAATGGCTGTGATAGGTTATCGAGCTTGTGGAGAAGGAACGTGTTGAGTGGCATGAAGAAAATTCTGGAACCATAGTACTACGTCTTGGTGGACCAAGAGAGTATGGGTTTCTTGAGCATGATAGTGATTCTGACTAGCCTTTGGTGTCCATTTTGAGGAGACTAACATAGATTAACGGCTGCTCTAATCTATGTATCTCCTGTATCTATCTGTATTTACATGTTTTGTAATTATGGATAGGTGACCTAGGTTCTGATGTAGGCCGTAATTTTAACATAGAGTTTAGGAATAGCAATGAGAAAATAGGTGCTGTCTGATGTTATTTATTAACATTATAGGCAAGCCTTGTAATGTACTATGAAGCCATGTACCTGTCTAATTGTTTTGATGTGTTCCTCAGGACATTGTAAGAATGGAACGTCAATAGTCTTACTTTAACCCAATCTTTGGTTGAAAAATACCAAATACCGGGCTGGGGATGGAACCAAGTTATAGTGCAAAGTTGGCTTCAATTGCAAGAATTTATGCATTAGCATAGGCTTATTGTAAGTTGACGGTACGAGTGTCTCTGTGGATTCTGCATCATGTGCAGGCTACTGTTAAATGCTTTACTTTTACTAGTCAAGCAAATACAGATACTGCCATTATTAGAGCATCTGCAGTAGGCATTATATAATACTGTTTATCTAACTTTTTATAATAGAGTAGCTGCTGGAGAAAGGAATCTTTTAGAGTATAAAGTGTGAAGGAATTTTAGATGATGAATAGAGTGTGTGGGGAGTAGTGTTATAGAGTAGAAATTTGAAGTGGCCGCTGAAGATGCTTTTACATTGTCAGTGATGGGTGCTACGCATCGTACGGATCAGATAGGGTCCACTATCGATGATTGGTAGATAGGGTGTAGGGTGCAAACGGATTAGATAGGATCCACTTTTGGTGATCAGTGCTATTACAGTGCAAATGGATACGGATCAGATAGGGTTGGATATTGTTCCTTTTGTATCTGCTTTTATTCGGATATGAATCCTACAGGTTATTTTGGATGCTGATATAGAAAGGATATGGATCGGACACGGATGACTCAACGGGTACAACACAATGAAAAAAAAATTATACAAGTTTACCATCAAAATTGTGATATTATACTATCTATTATGTGAGGATCCTCTAAATCTGCATTTGGCTCAATAGAGAGGTTGCTCACTGCTGCCCTCTAGTTGAAAATTAACATACAAGTAGCCCATGGCATGCCACACATTAATTGTCAACTTGAAAAGTAGCAAACACATATGAGCACCCTCGATTGAAATAAAGGCAACTAGGGTTTCTAGATGTGTCCTGTGATAGCTTCTAAGATCAATGACCATGACACATATCCTTTGACTAGTAGTATCACAACTTATGCACGTGATACATGGTTACATTCATACTTAATTAGTAGGTTGCTGCCCATAGATGGTTCATCCACGCAAAACACATCTCATGGTAGCAAGTGTAGTAAAATAACATAAAGTGGTAGTGAAAACATATAAACCAGAATACCAGTATGATATGCCCATCCAAAGGCAACCAACAGCAGGCATTCGGGTTGAGTATAAAGGTACTCAGCACAATATATAACAACAATATAGCAAATTATGACATGAATAGCTTAAACAAGGGAGTTTTAAACGGTTAATTTTCAGCATAAAGGCAATTTGCAAGACATAGCCTTATATAGATTGAAATTGCATATTTGAAAACAATTTTAAAACTTATAAATAGCAGTAGTATCAATGTATCATCATCATCATTCAAATCTCATGGGGCTCCATCCGCCCTTGGACTCTATATGACCATGTTACCACGAGTAACCCTATACTCGAAAAAGAACCACATCCAACCCATCATACCTAAAACCAGCCCACATGCTAGCAATAGTGACTAACAATTCAAGTATTCGTCCTTAACCCTGGACGTCGCTATTCGAATGGTTTAACACTCTGCAGAGGTGTACTACTTTACCCACACAATACAATAAGTCATACTGAAGCCTTTTAGATATACATACCAGTTTATTGAGTCACCCGAGCTGACTTTCATCCCTTCCCACATCCCTTCGTGCTGGAGGGAGCCAGTCGTTGCAATGGATTTGTCCCAACCCTCCCTTTGGCTGGACGCACCACGGATGGATACACTGCCACCCTACCCCAAATTCATAGGTTGCCCCTTTGGTACCTAACGACACGAGCATACACAAAGAATTGGCCAAGTGTCCCTATAAAACACGTGTGGTCGCGCGTATAGTTACTTGAAAAATATGGCACCAATGTTCGATCCTTAATCAACTAAAATGGGGCTGCAACTTCGGGATCCATCCTCTCATTATCGACCTATCACTCGTTCAAGTCTATCTAGCTCGTAACTCCACATATTCCATGATCATCGTCATCACATAAATCTGAACCAAACATTGTATATATCCTCGAATATATGTCGTAGCGATCAATGGACTAAATTCCATCTGTCGCTTTCCATCGTGGACCTAAGCATGGCTAAGCAAGCGTAAAAGCATAATATAGTTAGTAGTACCCACTTAGGCAACAATGGAAAGTGGAACAAATTAATTTAGGGCATGGTAGTGGACAACAAACATGGGAATTAGGTACTTCTACCTATCACATAGCCATACTAGAAATTATACATGCAAGCCATTTCATAGAACTTAATTTAAATGCATTTGTAAATCTTAGGATCAATATGAGAAAGAGGGAGGATTATTAGCGCTTTGCTGCAGGTCGGGATTGATGGCAGCCTCTGGATCGATTTCCTCGCCCTCTTGAACGTCAAAACCTAGCGTTTGGTAGCATGAACACCAATTAAGATCCAAATAAAATTCAAAAACTAAACACATCAAATATGCTCAGATATTTAGAAAGTTCATGAACTAATGCAAATTTGGGAAACAGTTTCATTTTATTTGGACTTTGTATGCAAAAGTTATGGCCATTTTAACATGGGTCTTGGGTATACTCATTTGGACTCCTTTCTACTTGGGCTCGAGTAGCACTGGCCGCTACTCGTTATTGGTACTCGCTGCCCGCTGCTCGCTGCCCGTTGCTCGTTGCTCGCTGGGCTACTCGCTGCTCATGTGAGTGCATGACTACTCGGGTGAGCTGCTTGCTGCTCGGGTGAGTTAGCTTAGATAAAACTTTACAGTGTCTAGACGTGCTCAATTAAATTTTTGTCCAATACAAAAGTTGTAAAGGACATCATAATGAACATTTCTTATTTGGAAAGATTTCCATCTGAGCAACGTAAGATTTTATAAAAATTATTTTGTGCTCTGCTGTTCTGTGAATGGCTAAAAATGGGCGTTTCTGGTTTAGGTGCTTGGGTACTTTGCTTTGAACAATTTTCTCAGCTTTTTTTTTCCAAGAGTTGCTAGGGGTGTGACCAGATCAAGGTGTGACCAGATCAAGGATAGGTTTTAGGGGGTCTTTACCAAGTAAGAAAAATTCTTGCTAAAGCTAGAAGCTCTAGGGAGGGAGAAATCGAAGAAAATGGACGTGCTTGTCCAACGAGGATCCCGACTGATCCTTAGTTCGGTTCTTACTTCTCCTTGACTCCCAAGGCTGTGGAAAAGATCCTTGTGAATCCTAAGATCATGTAAGAGCCATTCTTGGTCGTTTCCAAGCATGCATATGCTCACCAATCACCAACACAAGAAGATGAATGGAGTTACTTCACTGCTGTCCAAAACAGTGGGATGAAGGTGAGAAAGATGTCAAGAACTCACCAAATACCTTATGAGAAGGTCAAGGAACTGGATAGCCTTGAAGATCAGAGGGTTGGGGAGTCAATCTTGCTCATCTCCAAGCTTTGAGGTGGCTCAAGGTTGCAAAACAAGAGAGAAAACCAAAATCAGCCTTTTGCTGTCCAAAAACCGAGCAACCGAGAGAAATGAGACCAAGAACCTCAACACACCTTCATGCATGTGCTTACCATGGATAGAAATGGATAGCCAACTTCCTAAGCTTTCCAACGGTATATAATACCTAGGGGAAAACTTGATTTTGTTGGGTAGATTTGAGGAAGAATGGAGAGGATATGAGCTGCCAGCAGGAAGAACTTGCTGTTGCTGAGTTGCAGTTCGTGGGAAGGCATGGAAAATGAGGGTGGATGGCTGGTTAGAGGAGGTGGAGACTCTTATACAAGTGTCCCTCTTGTCTCCTAACATGTGGGGCTAGGTCCCATATGTCATAGAGTAATCATGGACACCTATTTACTTTATTGTCTACTAAAAATTGTTGTTATTGGTTTCTATTTCATTCATCCGATCTATAGTTTTAAAATTTTGGTTCATGAGGAAGTGAAATCATTCGTATGCAACCCTTGTGCAAATATTGTTCAAAATTTGAAAATGAGCATGATCAAGAGAGCATGATATGCACATCTACAAGAGAATAGAAATATCGAGCTGTTACAAACCTACCCCCTTAAAAAGAATCTTGTCCCCGAGATTTCGCCGTCTCGGTGAAGAGGAAAGAATAAGTCGCATGAAGATGATCTTCCCGCTCTCAAGTAGCTTCATCTTTAGTGTGGTTGCTCCGTTGGACCTTGTAAAACTTCTTCGTCTTGTTCCCTGTGGTTCTATCCATTTCATCGAGAATTCGAATTGGGTACTCCCGATAGGAAAGATTAGGCTGGATATCAAGATGGTTCAAATCGGTAGCTTCAGTTGGAACCCAAAGACACTTCTTAAGTTGGAAGATGTGAAAGACGTTGGGTACATCGGAGAGTGAGGATGGAAGGTCTAGCTCATAAGCTACTGCTCCTCTCTTAGTTATAACTCGAAAGGGTCCAATATACCGAGGTGCAAGCTTACCCTTTACTTGGAAACGATGAGTACCATTCAGCGTGGTAACCTCGAAGCTAAGCTCACGACAACGATTGTCAACGTAGCTCTTCTGACGAGATTGGGCCGCTCGCAATCGCTGTTGGATCATGCGAACTTGCTCTTCCGCTTCAGTGACTAAGTCCCGGCCAAAGAATGGTCTTTCTCTGGACTCGTACCAATTGAGGGGAGTCCTATACTTCCTTCCATAAAGAGCTTCAAATGGAGATATTTGAAGACTGGATTGATAGATGTTGTTGTACGAAAATTCGGCAAGGGTAGGCATTTCTTCCAATTCTTACCATAGGAGAGGACGCATGCTCGGAACATGTCTCCAAGAATTTCATGGACTCTTTCAGTTTGTCCACCGGTTTGGGGATGATATGTAGTACTAAAGGAGAGTTTGGTACCCATAGCTTGGTGGAGACACTCCAAAAAATGTGAAGTGAATTGAGGGTCTCGATCTGAATTGATTCTCTTAGGTACACCGTGGAGAGATACGATACAAGATAGATAAAGTTCTACTAATGTCCTTACTTTATATCGGTTGTTGACAAGAAGGAAGTGAGCAGATTTGGTCAATCGATCAATGATTACCCAAATGGAATCAAAACCCTTCTGAGTTTTGGGTAAGGCAATGATAAAATCCGTACCAACTTCATCCTATTTCCACTCAGGCACGGGCAACGGTTGCAGCGTACCCGCTGGTCTTAGGTGGTTGGCTTCCACTCATTGACATAGGTCACACTCAACAACATATCGAGCAACCTCCCGTTTCATGCGAGTCTACCAAAATTTTTGCTTCAAATCTTGGTACATCTTGGTACCTCCGGGATGGATAGAGAAGGGAGAATTATGAGATTCATGGAGAATAGATTCCTTCAATTTCTTGTGATTCGACACAACCAAACGTTTTTCGAACCATAGGATACTCTCTTCTTGAATCGGAGTCGAGAGGTGATAATGTCCTCATCATCCCCCCATTTTGAATTGGAGTCATCCTTGACTGAAGTTCATCCCTTTTTTTCAAGAGTGCCTTCAAATATGAACATGTCCCAGAGGTCGAGGATTCAAAATGTGGACCCCCCTTCTTCATAAAATGTCATACCCGACTTTGGACAACCTGAGATTTTGGTAAACAAAGAAAACAATGTGCGTGTGTGATATGTGTATGCATCAATGTTTTGTCATTCTGAATATAATGCCCAATACATTTAGCACAACGACAAACATAGGGTATTTTTGACAAAAGCCTAGCATACACATCATTCATCCTCCCTTGAGAAAAGGCCTTTCTTAACTTAAGCTCAATTTCTTGCAAAAGGTTAGTAGCAATAGGGGCGAGAAAACATGTACGTCCTTTGTAATCAAATCAATAGAGTGAGAATCGTTGTCATCCATATACTCCCCTTCTTGAAGCTATCATGGAGCTTCAAAAGAAAAGCTAGAGAAACTCAACATGGAATGATTAGTGCTATTGCTATCCTCTATATGGCCACATCGTTTCACGACAAAAGGAGGTTTTAGATTTGAGCAAATAGAAACATGATGCACCATATACTCTCCTTCATTATTATATTTACCAATAGCATGAAAAGTATTTCTAGATAACCATAACAAATCAGAATGTAGAAAAAATCTCTCCTCTAAACTGTTTAGATCATATAGAACATCAAATTTAATGTAACCCAAAGTATTAAAAGAAAACAATAATTCTAGCTCATTCTTTTCACTAGCAATGTGAATAATATTTTTTTAGCACAAGTGCTTCGTTTCGATACAAAAGCATCATGTCCATTCACTAGTTGTAATATGGATGTACGTGAAGTATTATCACACAACTCTTCTTTGTCACAAGGACCAACGAGTGAATTATTTTGTGACAAAGGTAAATCATGTTCTACTAATAGTTGTTGTACAATAGCATGATTGGTGGACAGCTTTAGCTGATTAAAAACATTCTCACATCAAGTAAACACATCACCATTTTCATTACCTAGTAGGCCCTATTCAGTTCATGTTGATGCAACTTCAATTGTTAGCTCTTCACTTGAACAATGAGCATCAATGATCTCTTCTTTTTCCATGTTTTGCTCTTCATCCACCTTCTCTTGGCATTGTTTATCTTCCTACAAAATGTTAGCTACAAGAGGAGGTGCAACAGTGAGTGCCCCTAATGAAGCTAATGATTCTTTCAAAGACTCAATAAGCATACTTTTAGCTCTACAGGCACATTTAAACAATTGTGAAAGAGAACTGTATATTTCATTAATGAAAATATTCTGAATATCTTCATTAAGTCCTTTGAGAAATCTATTTTCAATCTCTTCACATTCTTTTAGTCCACAAAGTCTCATCAAGGTATAAAATTTCCTACAGTATTCCTTAACCTTCATGTTACCTTGTTTTAAATATTTCAACTCAAAAAAGCTTCTTTAGCATCATAGTCATCAAACTGATCACGTTGGAAATGAGGTGGCATAACCTGTATCATACCTCGCTTTGTAGAATAACTTGGAGCTGATGTGAGTTACTTCTGATGACGACAAGAAGTGTAACTGACCATTGTAAGTAAAAAACAAGAGAACAAACAAATATATATTTCTTTATCAACTAATAGGTGTTGGAATCACTCAAGTGTCACATTTCTCAAGCCTTTACGAAGTACAGTTTCTTATGAAGCTAGTAGACGGCACAATTGGTGGTTGGTTCTTAATAAACCAAGCTCACATGGTGGCAAAGCGATAGCATGGTCTTGGTCCCTATTCGGTTAGAAGTAGAGAGGAGCTTGGACATGTATTTAAATGTAGTAAAGGAATAGCAATCAATTAATTTCAGATTTGCATAGAATTGAGTGATAGTTTAAATCTAGCACTTAGCCTAAATTGTTGATGAAACCAAAGATGGATGATAGGCTCAACAAGTATGTGTCAATGGATACAAGTGGTAGACACAAAACATCTCATGGGTATGCAATTTGGAACAAAAGAAAAACACAAGTTTTGTCCAAATCTGAAATTTGCTATCTTCAGACCATAAGATAGCAAGTTGGTATTTTGGCTGTAATTTTTGGTTAGGTGCCTTTTTGCAATGATTTTTTTTCCTTCTTTCCAATGGCTTTTTCAACAACTTTTATTTGGGGCTTACTTTCTTAAAACCAACCAAAAGATTTACACAAAACTCACAAGTGCACAATACTGCAGATTTCATGACAACAACTAGGTTGAATTCAAAAGCTCATATCTCCCAACTGCCTTTACATATGGATATGAAAATTTGCAGGTAGGTAGAACATGGGGTCATGCATCTAATGGTTTTGGTTTCACTAAAAAAGATGAAGGAAATGATATTTATGGTGTTTTTGGTGGTGGCGACAGAAAGGAGATCTTTCTACCGCAGATTGGATATTTTTTTTTTTTACAGTTGTGGATGGATTTTGATGTGGGGGAGATGAACAAGACGATGAATAATAACAAGACAAAGTTAGGATGGACACAAACTCAATTTAACAAACTAAGAATAACATATCGAAAGGCACAACTGGTTTGGACAACAGGGAGATGCAAACAAGTATTTTTGTTGGTCATTTTGTGGACTCTAGTTAGAAGAACAAGAGCAAAGAAACAATAACTTACCGATTAACCTTCGCTCTGATACTAAATGTTATAAACAATGACTGTCCGATCTTCTAGTGAGCTGGTAAATTCGATTCGGCGAAGTAATGACTTTGACGAACCAGCTACCAGCCACACAAGGACAGAGCTTGACCATCGCTAAACCACTAATCCTACTCGTTATCAACCACACCAAGATCGTGATTGACCTGACCACAATGTCTATTCCTGATAGCAATCAAAGAAACAAGCAAGGATATGTGAAAGGCAATCTGAAATTGCAAATAAGATTAAGCTCACAACGGTAGAGTTGAGGTTCCGTACCTCGACCCAATTGGCTAACCAGCACAAGGGGAAGAAGAAGTGTTCTTCATAAGGAGAACCACCAAATAAATAAAATCTCAGATAGAATGGGGTGGAGGCTTGCCACATACATGGTGGTGGCTGCCATGAACAGTAGCAGGGAAACCCTAACAAAAGGAAAGGTTGAGGGTTACATGGGCCAAGGCCCAATATGGTGGCACATCATCAAGTTTATGCCCGTCACATCATTTTGCTGATTACACCTTACTCATCAGGAATCTTGGAGTAGGATTGAATCCGTTGTAAAGATGGAGTTGTGGGCTTCTTCAAAATGTGCTCATATGTCTTAAACGGACTTCATATGCAACAATTATGCTTGTTTGAAGTTGAACGACTCCTAGTTGGCCGAGCTAGTCTACATCTCATGATTAGCTTGAGCTCTAACTTGTCTTGATAAGGGATAGCGCTTTTGCTGGTACAAGTTTTGATTCCTAAGCACAATAACATCATTAGGTAGCAATCTATTCTCCAAAGCATGGTTGGATAAGGCAAGGAACAAGCTCACCACATGATTCAACTGTCGAGCACAAAATCGTGTAATAGGTCTCTTCAAGTTGGTTGCTTAGTGACCTTGCAAGTTGGATGGAGGTGGCATGGACGTATCAGAGATGGTAATGTCCCCATGAAGATAGGAAGAAATCTAGGGTTTAAGAGGATGGTTCTATCCAAAGATAAGAGCACTCCTAGTGCATTGTTTCTTTAAGTTGTTTTTAAATATGATACGTCATGTAGAAACAGTTATAGATATAACCCTCTCAATAAGCTGTATCTAGTAATTAATTTGTTCTTTTTTCTATATATAAGCCCTATATAAACAACCTAACACCCTGGTAGGGATTTTCTTCTAGTTTAACTTTGCTCTCTTTCCTCAGAGCACTCCCAATGCATTATTTTTATAGGTCGTTTCTAAATATGTCACGTCATATAAAAAGGCTATAGATACAAACATTCCGATGCATTGTATCTAATAATTAATTTGTCTATTTTTTTTCTTTCTAGCCCTATAGAAACGACGTATGGTTCCTAGTGAGGATTTATTATTGTTTGATTCCCTTATAGGGTAGAGACGTCTCTTATATAAAAAACGACTGTGCTCTCTCCTCAACTACTCTCCACCTCAGCAATCTATCTTAGATGATAACTTTAGAAATGACTGACGTTATTATATTGATACTGTCATTATTAATTAGGTTTCACATTAGAGCATGTACAATGTTATAGATAGCTGCTGTTTATTGCAAGTTGCCATGTCACCTATAGATTAAAGACAACTATACAATGGTACAGACAATCACTTTCTTTATAGCCAACTCATCTCTACACACAATCACCTTAGTTCCTGTGCTACAGTCGACTACAAATGTATAGACAACTTTTTTCTCTTTCACCTATATCAGTAAAAAAGTTGACATGACAACTCTTAGGGTGGGTTCTTTTCAGCTTTTCTTATCCTACTTATTTACCTTATCTCGTCACTTTGAGAATTTTTCGAGATAGCCTCGAAAACCGATTGGCCTTCAATTTTAGGGTTTAGAGAGCTTATAGACACGCCTACGAGATAAAAAAAAACGACTAAAAAAGTAATAAAAAGTGAGATAAGTCAAATAAGACACGAGATAAGTAGAATATCAGCTTATCCTACTTATCTCGTGTCTTATTTGACTTATCTTACTTTTTTATTACTTTTGAGTCTTTTTTTTATCTCGTAGGCATGTCTATAAGCTCTCTAAACCCCAAAATTGAAAGCCAACCGGCTTTCGAGGCTATCTCGAAAAATTCTCGAAGTGACGAGATAAAGCAAATAAGTAGGATAAGAAAAGCTGAAAAGAACCCACCCTTATAAACAGCAGCTGTCTATGCATTGTACATGCTCTTAGACCATCCACATCAGCTACTCTATCCTCCCACTCTATAACACTATTCAATACTCCCTCTATTCAACACTCTAAAATTCCTTCTTCACATTTTACACTACACTCTAAAAGATTCATTCTCTGCACTAGCTACTCTATCCTGATGCTACAGAATTATAGGGGCTGTTTGGTTGCCTTCTTTCACGAGCCTGGCCCGTTCGACTCAGCCAGGCTGATGGGATACGGGATGCACAGATGCAGAGACGGTGTTTGGTTGAGTGTGTAGTAGGCAGATATTTTGATATTTAAATATTTTAAAATTTATATAGCAAGTGTGGTCTAGTTTTGTTCAAAAAATGTCAGGAACCCATTTTTGAAATCAGTTCGGTAATCGGAGATGGAAATCAAAAGATATAAACAAAAAAGAAAACTTGCGCAGAACACGTGGCACCACATTTATGGTTTGCTATTGTGGCTGACAGTGGCCCCTTGCGCAGAACACGAGGCTGTCATGCGCTGCATCCAGAGATACATCCATTTTCTCCGTATCTCCAGAGCCAGGCTGCATGGAGAATCTTGCATCTAGAGAGCCAGACTCAAAACTAGATGCACACAACCAAACATAAGAAAAAAAAGTAAGATTCTGCCTTTGTAGATGCAAATCTCTGTGCATGCAGGCAGCCAAACAGTCCCATAGAGTATCTGTTACGGATGCTCTTAGCAATCCGTTTTAGATTTAAATGACAGCTATGGCTTGCATTGGGATTCAGGAGTACCATACATTGAACGGTCAAAAACAAGGGAGTGTGTCAGTGCGTTTTGCGACTGTCTGGAAGGGAGTGATGATGTAAAACTTCACCGCCTGCTTCTTCCTCTTCCAAAAATGGGATCCGTATCGTCTGACGTTACGGAGGCTAAGTCAGAGGGCCTGTAGGACGCACGCCGCTCGTCCATCGCACGATGAAGGGCGCAGCGTCAAAAAACGAACCGGTACGCGAGGCAAACACGCATGGCGCTTGTCCATCGCGCGATGAAGGGCGCTCGTCCATCCGCGAAGATTAGCGAGGTAAACTCTGTTTTTTGGCCGGCTTTTGGCGGGAAGGAGCTCAGGGCTGACCAACAGAGCCGACCGGTGATAGATTGAGGTCGGGGGAGGCGATCAAAATCCCGCATGAGGGTCTCCCACGACGCGCTGTGCAAGCTCAGCCAGTTCGTCGTCCTTTCCGCCACTTGAGTTCTTGTAAACTGAGGTTAGTTCCCGCATGAGGCTGATTCTCTGTTGATGATTCCCTTTTGCCCCTTATTATCTGACTTGTTGATCATTCCCTTTTGCCCCTTATTATCTGACTATCTCCCTCTTTCTTATATTATATTTAGGTTAAGCAAAGAGAGAATGTGGTCCTGTTGAGTCAACGAAAGTGCAGAGACAGCTGGTTGCTCGCACTCCAGATTTCTATCATTTGGAGAAAAGAGAATGACAATTCATTTGTTGGATGCATTCACATTAAAGAGTTCAATGCATTGGCCAAAAAGATTTGTTTAGTGGTGTGTTGCTGGTTTGCTAACCTTATCATCTGTCATTTCTAGCAAAATCTGGCTCTGGTAGTTTTCATGATTAGCCATTTGATTAATTTTTAATGATGGCATTGAACAAATCTACAACCTTGTCGTTGCTAACTCCGATCACTGCTACTACCTTGTCGCTGCTGCCTTTGGATGAATGGAAATGAATAGAGAGCAAGCGCCTCCTCCCGATCAAGCACCTCATCTCGATGGAAGGTACAATCTACAAGAACTAGCGAATTTTAGAATTTGGTTGTATACTTTGAGCACATCACCTTGTATTACGATTTGTCAATTTGTTGTATTTTTTTGTGCAGCGATAATACATTGGCTAGTTGGGTTCCTCGTCTTCATATGGAATTTAGAAATATAGATGATGCACAACTTTTCTGGAACTACTATGGTGGTCGAATGGGATTTAGCATTAGAAAGAGGTATGAGAATAAGTGCAAAAAAGATTCCAAGGTCACATCTTGTAAGATTTGCATGTTCCAAGGAAGGTTTGAGAGGAAAGGACAAAAGGGATCATTTGATCAAGAACTCTCGAGCTGAGGCAAGAACTGATTGCAAGGTGCGCATGGGAGTTTCGTCGAATCGAGCTACTGGAAAATATAAGGTAATTGATTTGGTTCTTGAACACAATCATGTGCTCCAAATTCCAGAGACCGCTCACTTGATGCCATCACATCGAAACATCTCGATGGTCCAAGCCTTTGAAATTGAAATGGCAGATGATGCAGGTCTTCGGCCTAAAAGTGCTTATGAATTGGCTAGTATGCATGTTGGAGGGGCGGCTAACCTTGGGTACACTTGTCAAGATCAGAAAAATTATTTGCTGACAAAACGCCAAAAGGAGATGAAATATGGGGAAGCCGGAAGCTTGTTGCAGTATTTTTAGAACAAGGTTGCAGAAAATCCTTCGTTTTATCATGCTTTTCAGCTTGATAGTGAAAAACAAATAACCAACATTTTTTGGGCTGATGCAAGGATGATAGTAGATTATGCACACTTTGGTGATGTTGTTTCTTTCGACACTACCTTTGGAATCAATATGGAAAGCCGACTATTTGGTGTATTTGTTGGCTTCAACCACTTTAGGGAAACTGTCATATTTGGAGCTACTCTCATGTATGATGAATTGTTTGAATCATTTAGATGGCTCTTTGAGACCTTCCTAATAGCTCATGGTAACAAACAACCTAGAACCATCTACACCGATCAAGACATTGCAATGGGAAAGGCAATAGCTCATGTTTTTTCTTACACATGGCATGGTTTGTGCACTTGGCATATACTCCAAAATACAATCAAGCACTTGAATCGACATAGGACTGATGGCTCAAATATCCTAACTGATTTCTGTGCATGCATGTATGAATATGAGGATAAAACTCAATTTGAGGAAGCTTTCTCTAATATGAGAAGCAAGGTAGACAAGCAATCTTGGCTAGACAGTATTTATAAAATAAAGGAGAAGTGGGCTCAATGCTATATGAAGAATGTTTTCACTCTAGGAAAGAAGCACATAATTGAGTGAAGAACTGAACAATCATTTGAAAGAGTATCTAACAACAGAGTTGAACATTCTTTATTTTTTAAAGCATTTTGAGAGGGTCGTTGAAGCAAAGAGAGATGTAGAGATTAAATCAGAGTATGATGCAAGGAATAAGTTGCCACAAATTAAAATGAGAACCCCTATGTTGGTGCAAGCAAGTAGGGTTTCCACTCTACAAATTTTTGAATCCTTCCAAATTATTTATGAAAGATCCATGTTAGCATATGCACGCTTGACGGATGATGGGCGTGCATACATTGTTTCCATAAAATCTATTGATGATCCCCTCAATGTTGAAGAGGAGGAAATGGTTGATGGTTCTTTCCAAGAGGGCAAAATATATTGTAGTTGTCAATATTTTGAGCGGTGTGGTCTATTATGTTGCCATGCTATCAAAATTCTTTAGTTGATAGACATAAAGCTATTACCAGATCATTATATTTTGAAGCGATGGACAAGGGAAGCACGACATGGAATTATTCATGATAATACTAGGAGAAATGTTCTGGAGGATTCCAAGTTGGATGCTACACGTCGCTATAAGTATCTTTCCCACAAGTTCATATCTGTGGCATCCCGAGCAGCTGAATGTGAGAGGGCATCTTTACTAGTTGATAATATGCTTGATAGCCTTCAAAGGCAGGTGGAAGAACTTATCATTCAGGAACCACATGTGCCTGATCACATTCAGCAAACAGATGTTCTTGATAGCATTGAACAATCGAAGGACATGCCAAAAGCTGTCGGACTAAAGAAAAAGGAGACAAGAAATAGGGGATGGAAGAGGAAGAAGAATTGGGTTCAGAAATTTCAAAAACAACAGCGAGCTGCACCAAAATAGCCTAGGGAGCAATACCTACATGGGGCTGGCCCAAAATAGCCATATTTTGTATGGGGCTGGACCAAAACAGTAGCCATATTTTGTATATATTTAGACCAAAACAGCAGCCATATTTTGTATATGTTTAGACTGAAACAGTCATATTTTGTATATGTTTAGAGCTCGACAGTCATATTTAGTATATGTTTAGAGCTCGATAGTCATATTTTGTAGCCATATTTTGTATACAAGATCAGGATCTAGATATTGGGCTAGTGATTCTATTCTACATTTTCTCTGACCCTTATATCTGTTGTTATGTGAAAGTTTCTAAAAATCTAAGTAACAGGTTACTGGGGCATGGTATGACCTTTACTTACACAAGTGAGAAGTTGGCTTCTGAATCACATGTATTGTTGTCAGATAACTTTAGATCCTCTGCAATCATCACTCTACTCTTAGCAAAGGTATATAAAGTGAGCATGCATATTAGGTCATCGACCTCTGTGGATCTGACACTTTCATTGACAAGTTCAGATGGTCTTCAAAATCTAGCTTCTCATAATGTCCTGTAAGCAGTATTACATGGTTTAGTTTATCAAGAACGCTCCATTTATTACTGTGGAGCCTCTTTTAATGATGATGTATGTGTCAATTTTTTTTGTAGGGTTGATATGGAAGATTTTTCAGAGTGGACGAAGGTTGAGTTTGATTTGCAATCAAGTGAAACAAATTCTAATTCAAGGCTTCAACTTACAACCAGCACAGGTGGCATAATTTGGTTTGAAAATTTGGAATGTAGTACTTTATGAATCGGTTATGCAGTTTACGAACATGCGATTTGAGTTAATCAACTTACAACCAAATGCAGATTTGAGCACAAGGCTTCAACTTACAACCAGCCTGTACAGTTTCAGGTTAATCAATCATGCCACAAGCAAAATCAGTTGCTCCCCCACCGGCATATGAATCAATTTCACCATTGCAAATAGCTGCACATGGTAATCTCTTCTTTTCAGATTCATTTCTTAATGCTGGACATGGTTCAAACAATGCTTGACATGGTATTCATTTCAGATTCTGAACATTGATATTGTGGACATGATAATCTCTCCTTTTCAGATTCATTTCTTAATGCTCAAATTCACAGAGTACAAGCAATTGCAGAGCACATTCATACAGATACAAACATTTGGGAGCATTTCATACAATCATATGCACTGGTGCACCGCACTACCACAATTTGAGCTCTGAATCAAAACATCTCATACAAGCCAGGGAGCATTTCATACAAAAATTTGAGCTAATACAAGCCGTGGCCCGAGCCTTCTTCTTTGTCATGCATTGGCCGCAGGTCATGCTTGCCAGCCCAGCCCAGTGGTCGCCATGCCGAGAGCCGAGCCACTGGGGTTGCATTGCCCGAGTCCGAGCCTGGAGGTCGCCGTGGCTAGTACAGAGACCCAGGCCGAAGCTTTATGGTCAGCCATTGGGGTTGCTGAGAAGCTGGGTTGGCCAGTAGTCGCTAGGTCGGCGACCGCCAAGACCCTGGGGTCGCCACGAGCCCGAGCCACTGGAGTCGCCATGCCTGAGAGCTGAGCCACAGTGGCCTGCCGCTGAACCCTGGTCTTGCGTCGCTACCGAGCCACTGGGGCCGCCCATTGGGGTTCAGTGGCCGCTGGTCGCCACCTGAGCTCGGTGCCGTCTGCGTGCCGCCATTGTCGCTGGGGTCGCCGCTGCCCTTGGGGCCGCTCCGTGCTAGGGTTTTTCTTCGGGCAGCTGGTGGAGGAAGTCTGGAGGAAGGAAGCTAATCTTCGCGGATGCGGATGGACGAGCGCCCTTCATCGCGCGATGGACGAGCGCCGTGCGTGTTTGCCTCGCGTACCGGTTCGTTTTTTGACGCTGCGCTCTTCATCGCGCGATGGACGAGCGGCGTGCGTCCTACAGGCCCTCTGACTTTGCCTCCGTAATGTCAGACGATACGGATCCCCAAAAATGGCCGCCGCCGCCGCCATCCTCCTCCGCTCTGCCCTCTGCCGGAGCCGTCCCGCTGCTACGGCCCTCCTCCTCCACCGCCCTCTCCCTTCCTCTCCGAGGCCCCTGTATCCTCCGCTGTTCGGTAAGACCTCTCTCCTCCCCTGAGCCAAACCCCTGAACCCTCCTCGGCTCACTATCCAACTCCCCAACGCAGGCCGAGCTCTACCTCTCCTCCCGCGCCTTCCATTCTCCGTCAGTTTGGGCTACTCCACCGTCGCCGAGGAGTCAGAGCCTCCCGCGAGGCCCAAGGGCAAGCCCAGGAAGAACCCCATGAAGCAATCGCGCTTCGACTTCACCAAGGTGGACGCCGCGCTTCTCCCCACCGTCATCCTCGTTGGCCGCCCCAACGTCGGCAAGTCTGCCCTCTTCAACCGGTGAGAGACGCGTTCCACGCAGTTCCTCGCAGCTCCATGCGGGCGGCATTTCCACAGACACCTTTAAGTCACCTTGCTTCCTTACAGCTCCATACCGGACCATTACCAGTTGTCCACAAACACTTGGAGTAATCCTGCTTCGACATAGCGCAAATTCTGGCTAGTGACCATATTTGATCCCCTGTTTTGCTTTGCTGACAACTATCTCCGCACGCCAACAGTGCATTTTCCACTCTGGTTGCGGCCATCTTGATGATAGTACATGCCAAGAATGCATTTTCTGCATATATCTTTCAGTTACCTTGCATATGCATTTACAAATTATTTGACAACACCATCACTGACAGTTTGCACCTTTGGCAATCTAACATGCCATTACTGTTATGTTGCTTTATTATACCAACCCCGGTCTAAAATCTAAGTAAAACTTATGGGAAAGTGCCAAAAGTTTGCTATACCAAGCAATAATAAAAAAAGGTAGAACACAAATACCTAATTGATATGAGATTTTAACCTTATAGAAGTATAAAACAAAATATGAAATTAACTATCAAGATAGACTAGAGAGTGCAGATTGGGTATTTAGACAACAAAGATTAGGTTCATCCTAACATATATTTTCTTCATCAATAATAGGCCATGTAGCACGGGGCAGAAGCGGAGCTACGGCTTGTGGAGGCGAACATGGAGCGATGGGACGAGCTGGCAAGTCACAAAGGTGAAGCAGAGCTGCATAGGGTAGAGAAGTTGAAGCGTTTCCGCCACGTAGGGTAGAGAAATTGAGGCGTTGCCAAGCGCGATACCAATATGGCCTATATGCATTGAATCAGGGCATACCTGATAGTATACCTTGTTGAGCTGGGCTAGGCCTCGCCGCATCGGGCTATAGCCCACCTAGCCTGAGACCTGGTTCCGCCCCTGATCGCAAGCAGTGTGGCATCTGCATAAAAAGGTTGCAGTAATTTTGAGTGCTGTAGCTTCCCCTGATGCATTTCCTCAGGCTGCTCTCTGTAAGCTTGCACTTGCATGTCTCCACCATAATGTGCATTGATACTCTTGTATTACTTCCCTCCCGTGCAACATACACCTTGCCATCATCTGGTTTCCCTAGTTAGCACCATGACATATTGAAAATACTATTTGACACCGTATTATATAACACGGATTATGCTTTGGCATTGTAGCATACATCGTTTGCTACTATGTAATTCTCTCAGTTTTGCTTTGTTCTGATAAGTTGCTATGATTGTAATTAGATTTATACGGAGGAGGGAAGCATTGGTTTACAATACACCCGGGGATCATGTCACCCGTGACATCCGTGAAGGAATTGCCAAGCTTGGGGATCTCCGTTTCCGTGTCCTTGACTCAGCTGGACTTGAGACGGCAGCGACATCTGGGAGCATTCTCGCTCGGACAGCTGACATGACAGGGAATGTCGTGGCTAGGTCTCAGTTTGCCATTTTCTTGATTGATGTTAGGTGAGTGGGCTATGACTTGTTCTCAACTTCTCATCATGGAGTTAGGTTAAAACGTTGATACTTGTTGCCTAATAAAATTGCAATGTCCTTTTTAGGGATGGCCTACAGCCACTGGATCTTGAGGTTGGGCAATGGCTGAGGAAACATGCATCTGGGATACATACCATTGTCGCGATGAACAAGTCTGAATCACTTGATGAGCATGGAGTTCTGACTGCGGCGGCTGGAGAGGCCCACAAGTTGGGGTTTGGTGATCCAGTTGCAATATCTGCAGAGACAGGCTTGGGGATGGCAGAGTTTTATGAAATACTCAGGCCATTGTTTGAGGAGTACATGTTTCAGCTTCCAAACTGTAAGTTTAGAGAAATAACATGCCATTGTTTGGTTTTTTTATTATAGAACATTTGCTTTATATTTAGTGACTTAATTCTAGTTCCTCTTTGAGTCTTTGTCCAAGCATCTTTGCTTTCTTCCAGTGTTATACTGATTGAATACACTATTTACTAGTGCGAAGAATTTGTATCAGCAGAACACTGAGATCAGTTAGGTATCAGGATCATTTTAAACAAATATGATATCTCCATCAACTAAATCTGTCTCCATGTTGGTTCTATTCAAGTAGAAAAGTTATCTCAAAATAACTAAAATATTCTGAAGCTACTTTCAGTACATGTGCTATTATTAAGAAACCAATTTTACTATTTTAGTCTGATGGATAGAAGGATTTGTGCATTATAAATCAGTCCACCACCTATCGAACCTTTGAAACAGTAGTGTTCCATATCAGTTGAAAACGTTATACTTTCTAGGCAATAAGAGAAATTTATGAACCTGTAGCATTTGTGATCTACAGGGAAACCAGGCTGTCAATTTATAAACATATTATTCATAGTTTTTATTCACATATGATAGATGGACTCAACCAAGATGATCCTACCTCTGAAGCTGAGACTGAGGCCCATGAAGGAGATGAAGGCAAGTCACCTTTGCAGCTAGCAATTGTGGGACGTCCTAATGTTGGGAAATCTACCTTGTTGAATACCTTGTTGCAAGAACAAAGAGTTCTGGTTGGTCCAGAGGCAGGTTTGACGAGGGACTCAATTCGGGCTCAGTTTCAGTTTGATAATCGAACTGTATATTTGGTTAGTTCAGTTGCTCTTTCTGAGTTTAATATTTTTCTTTTTCACCACCATCTCCTATATGGCTATGTATATGTGCTTATGCTGTGATTTGTGAATATTAATGGTGCTTATTGTTGAATAATGTAATCCACTCCCTATCCTTGAATCTGTTGCAGAACTTCTGCATACAATCATACTTGTATCATGGAAAAGTAAATTGTGTTTGCTTTGTCCATGTAAATGATTGTTTGTTAAGCAAGTCTTATTATCATGACAGTAGTCTAAATTCTAGGTGCCTAGATACTCATCCTTTTTTGGTAAACACATCCATATGTTATTATGCTGTTTTGTTCATGAAAAAAAAGGAATGTTGTTTTGGACCGCTGATTGGAAAATCCAAATCTGTTGCTGAGATGATTAATAACAAAAAAATGATGGTCTCAATGATTGAATAAGCTTTAAACACACAAAATGTGATATAAGCCAAGTCCATGCCACAAAATTCAATGTAAGCTGCAAATTCATGTGACCAGGGTATTATGTCTATCTAGTGGATGGTTTAGCCAAATAGGATCGTCATCTATTTATATTTTATGGAGAATTGTTTTAGCAAAATAGGAAAATTATTTTTAGTGAAATTGGAGTATGCCAACTTACTCAAAGTTTCAGTGTAAGAGCTCATGGCATAATGTTCATGCAGTCTGTTTCTATCTGAATGTATTAACCATTCCTTCCTTTTTTGCAGGTGGACACTGCAGGTTGGATGGAAAGATCAGGAAAGGAGAAAGGACCAGCATCATTAAGTGTGGTACAGTCAAGAAAGAATCTGATGAGAGCTCATATTGTAGCTCTAGTGCTGGATGCTGAAAAGGTACTTGCATTCATTGTGATTTCCACTGAGCCAGTGACCTACAAATTCCGACTTATTACACTTCTGTGTGGTTGAGGGGAAACATTTTTAATGTTCATCTTTTTGTGCCTTTAAGGTTATCTTTTATTTCAAGTCGATTTTAACTCATTATGCATATAACTGTGACCAGTAAAATAGGTGATCCTGATGGTGAGATTTCTAGTTTAAAAAATGATGGTGAAATCTTTTGTTTTAGAAAACTCATTAAATTCCAGTTGAGGTTGTTAAAATTTTGGAAACTAATTGGAATTGCAAGAGGAAGAGGTAAGGCAGTAGAACCATCTCTTTCTCCACAATGACACGGACCCACAGTTTAATCATTTTTCAGAATTTTGCAGGACCTCAGAATTTTCTAAAACAAAAAATTATGATACATGATCTTGTATTATGGGATTCTAGTTTTTTATTCTTAAAGTGGCATATATTCAGAGTAGGAATGTTGCTGGTTAACCTATCTGACTTGTGTCTGAATTAGTTGGGTAAATGCAAATATATTTTATTTGAGGGAACACAAACAAGATATGATATGAAATTATTGTTTGTTATGATTGAAAATAACTTCTGAAATTCTTCTTTATGTAGCATTTGCCTTTAGGTATATATGATATGACTTGCCTCTTGCCTGCTCTCTGACTTTGATTCACATCAATTTTACGCCTAGTTCGATGAGTATGCTAACCACCTCAGTTTTGTCATTGCAGTTAGCAGTTCGTTTGTAATTATGTTACCTTACTTGTATGCTCTACTAGAGAGTAGATTGCACAAATCTTGAATCAGCACTGCTAGTAGTTGAGTAGTGGGTGGCTGCAAACCAGACACTTGACGTGCTTTAAATTTGCTCTTCCTTCACTTTTAGATAGAGCATTGTCCCTTGAAGGACCTCTCTTGTTGTAAGTATGTGTAAATTTCGTTTTCTAGTGCCAATCCATATCATACATTATGTAGTACAGTAATGAGCAGTGGTGGAGCCACCACTAGTGTGCCGGTCGGTGTGTTCCCCTGTAACCCTCGTACCAGCGCTAGATTGGAGGGCTGCGCACCGGCTGAAGTCTGGAGCGCTACGGAAGGAAGGAGCAAGGTGTCGGGTCATGCCAATGATTGAGAGCCTTGAGGTTTAATTCATCCGGTTGTGGGCCTTTTAGTCTCATGGACTATCCCATCTAGCCCGTTTTAAAGGCCAGCCACATCATTGGTATCAAAGACAAGCAAGATTCAACTAATCGATCCCAAATTCGTCGATTTCCAAACAAATCTAAGAGCTGAACCCAAACCTTTTTGTTTCAGCTTGATTTAGGCTTAAAGCTTAAGCTAACTGAATTTAATGAAGCTAACCCTTTGGCTACTTTAGCACTTTTTTTTATCACAAAGCTACTTCTACAAGCTCTCAAAAATAACATAATCAAAGCAGACCAACTTTGAAAGACAGATTTACAAACCTCTTAAAGTCTAGCCTAACATTCAGCTCAGCTTATTTATTCAGTTAAACCACTCCGAACAACCTTTTTTGGCAACAGCTAGCCAGCATGTGGCGGAATGGCACCAGCATGTGGTGGAGTGGCACATCGACGAGTAGCACATAGGATCGATTTTCTTTTTTGAGATAATCCTAGAATCTAGCATGTCAAGTATCCAACTAAAAACTATTCCAACAAAATTATAGATGCAACAAGGATGGCATATCTGTTGAAGGGTCCTGCTTGTCTGAATGGATATACTTATAAAAAAGTGCCGCATTTACCAAGGAAATACATTTTTTAGTGAAATTTGGCTTCTCATTTATTTGTTTATGTATGAACTATATCAAGTTGTCATATCTGTGGTCTATTTCCATACAAATTATGATGATATAGTATTTTAAAATATTTTTAGACGGCACTACTATGTCAAAATAATTGTCTAAGCTAGCACCCCCTCTAATTTTGTCCTGCGTACGCCACTGGTAATGAGTAATGTACTCCACAATATTGTTCTGGTTAACAGTAGTTCTGTTTATGCTGCATTAGATTGGATGAGTATTTTAAATATGTGTAAGCTCAATGCTCAAGTATCAGTCCCATGCCAGATTAATTTGCATCAGAAGCAATATACTGCACTCCAAATATACTGGTCTGATTTCTCCTATGTATACATGCATGTATAATGTAATTTGAATTGTAATAGCCAATGCCATGATAAAGCTCTGTGAATATGTAGATTGCCAAATCCAAGAGTAGCATGAATCATCCAGAAGTTGTGATAGCACGCCAAGCGATAGAAGAAGGTCGTGGACTTGTTGTGATTGTCAACAAAATGGATCTACTTCGAGAAAACAAACAATTGTTTGACAAAGTGACATATGCTGTTCCTAAAGAAATCCAGACAGTTATTCCTCAGGTTTGTTTTCTGATTTTATTTCTGTTGTTAGTTTATGATAGACTGGTCTTTAACCTTTAAGAAATACTTATGGTTACCCATCACTATGGGTTTACTGTTATTTCTCTAGAACAAAACTGTTACATGTTCAATATGTAACATACTAACATGAATACTAATGACTATAATCTATAAGTACTGAGGTGGTTTCTTAAAAACATTTAGAAATTTTATATTGCATCGTAGCGTTGCATTTCTGATTAACCTTTTTTCTCAGTTCTTTACAAGGTAACTTGTTGTTGGAACAAATAATAATTATTCTGGAGATTTCTGACTGTTTATTCTTTAATTAAGACCAAAATTTATGATCAGGCGCTTTTCTTTTGTATGAACTTGGTATTTAGTTGGTGATTGTTACTTTACTTTGTTTAGTGGTGGAGTATGGAGATTGACATTTATTTTGGCGGTTTATCACACATGTTGAGGTTTATATTGGTGGCTATCACATGTGCAGTTGTTTTACCTTTTTTTTATTGATGGAGCGTAGAGATTGAGGTTTATTTTTGGTAGATCTGTCATGTTGCATCATTGACAAAATCATTGGGTTCTTTTTCACATAGTTGTTATCAATAACTGCAAAAATAGAACCAAAATTTTGTGGCATACTGTTTTTATCTTTACAATGTCTGGTAATGTAGTTTTCAAGGCTTGAATGACGCTTTTCTAATGTCGTTCTGTATAACTTGACCTACTGAAAGCCTTTCTTTTACTGAAAAGAGAGAACAACCAGACTGCAGAACATGTTTATTTGCTTAATATTTTTCGACAGGAGAATTACACAAGAAAATATGCTAATCTTCATGTTTTTGGCAGATTTCAGGAATACCAGTTGTGTTTATGTCTGCTTTGGAGGGCAGGGGGCGGGTTGCTGTTATGAGCCAGGTTATAGAAACTTACGAGAAATGGTGTTTAAGATTGTCAACCTCACGGTTGAATCGTTGGTTGCATAAGGTAAAAACATCCTGCTCAAATTGGTGTTATTTATTAGTTGTTTGTTAGGGTTTGTGCCCAGTTGGTACTACGTTAATTTGATTTTCCTATATCACTTGGTGGAATTCTATGAGTGCAAAGTTTAATACTTTTGGAGGACTTTTAAAGAATGTCAGTAGCTTTTAGTGCTTGATCTAATCCATATAGATGTAGCCCATCTAAGGTTGCTACCCCTAATTTTCCTATTTTAAGACTAGTTTGATGTGCTTCCTTGTCAATCATTTATTTGCTTGACTATATCACACATACATTGTAGCAATAAAATACCACAACCTACCCAATATGATATATGAGAATTAGAATTCTTTTTCTCTATGATGTTAACTACCGAGGTCATTCAAGTCACACACACAACCATCTGTATTACTCGATTGTTACCTTTAGTGCTCTTTAACAGGTTATGAGCAGACATTCCTGGAAAGATTCAGCTACGCAGCCTAAGGTCAAGTACTTCACTCAGGTGAAAGCGCGGCCACCAACATTTGTTGCCTTTATGAGTGGGAAGGCTCAGCTATCTGATACAGATATCAGATTCTTGACAAAATCTCTCAAGGAAGATTTCAACATTGGGGGGATACCAATCCGGGTTGTACAGCGTTCTATTCCAAGAAAAGCAGCTGTGAAGAGCAATAGCAGGAATGTTGGGCCTAGGATAATTAGGATGAAAACAGACAAAAGAACAACAGCATCTGATCCCACTCAGTCATAGTCTCGTTGAGGACGTTGTATCAGCTTTGCCTGCAGAAGGGGATTCATGTCTTGATTTCAACTAAATGCTTTCGTTGGATTTAAAGTAGCTAGCAAAGGAATTCCACAAAAAATTCAAAGGAAACAGTACACTAAGGCATATCAAGCAAACACGTCAAAAGAGTTATGCTGTTCGCTGGAGTGATCACAGCCGGTTAGTAGTTTGGCTGCTTGTTAAAAGGAAAAAATGAATGCAAGAAACAAGCTTGGCAATAACAACGAAAATTTCTTCTCCCGAGCAAGGAGGAAAAGGGTGTGGTTTCAATTATTGAGGCAAAAAAAACATAAGATTATTATTAACAAGGCAAAATTTTCTAATATTTTGGCAAAACAAGGCGGTGTGTCGAGCTTCAAACAAGTTTGAAGCATTACTGGTTCCTTGCATTTTCGTATATATTGTACATGTAATATATTAGAATGCTTCGACACTTCTGAGTTTTGAACTCGTACTGATTAGTAACAACGGTCTTAGATGTGATCGGAGAATGGTGAATGCACTCTAAGATGAACATATATTTGCGAAGCTGTTCTTAAAACTCAATTCAGGTGACTTTAATCAGTCCATGGCCATTGCATCGATGTACCATTTTCCAAAAGAACTTGTGTTTTGAACAGAATCCTTTTAGTAAGGTTGCATGACTAGAGTTATTCCCTTCTTTCACCCCACCCACCAAAGCCTGTGACTGAGATAAACGGTCTGCAAATGAGGACATGTGAGGTCAAATATTCTTAAGTTATTGCTTTGGAATTGCACTTTGCACACACTACAATCCAACCGGGTTGGACCCATAATCCTGACAGGCTGAGACACTGCGATCATGCTCGTAGGCGCCATAGAGGTAGGTTTTGCTGTAACTCGCGACGTCGAAGTGGACTCTCAAATGTGTGGGCAATGGGAGGTGATCGATTGGAGCCTTATACCAGGTTGCAATCTGTTTTCTACAGTGTGTAAATGGAGAAGCATATGCTTTCTACTGTGTGTAAACGGAGAAGCATGGAGGTGGCAGCAATACGAGGAGGAGGTTAACAGCCAGTGCTTGCCGGAGGAGGAAGAGACGCCTCCTTCGGTACACCGGCAAAATGCGAGTTTTCTCTATGATTTGGTCTAGGGCTGGAATTGGTTGGTTTTAACGGGGAGAGGAGTGATGCATTAACCCATTGGTTGGAGAGAAGAAGGCTCGATGGATCCTAGTAAAGAAGCTCGGAGTGAAAGAATGAGAGGAAATTGGCTACATGACACTATAATTGCATGTCCATTAACTTATACATGGGAATCTAAATCCACACGTCAATAACTAGAGGCAATGAAAATAAAATTACATCGTTCCGCATCAAATTGTCAAAATGCCTTTGGCCAGATGAATTGAAATTCGAATCAAAAGAACTAACAACGTAAATCGTGGGTGCAATTTGTTCGGATTGAAGGGGGTCGTCTAGCCCTGCTGTTTGGTGCAACAACTAGAGTCGATTTCACAACTGGCTCATCATGACTAGGCGACATTAGCACAGCTTGAAGAATTTGAAGGTTTTTGGACTCCACCTATTTTAGGTGTATTTGTGTAGCTATTGAAAACTTATATCCAGGCGCTAGGCGGGCGGCCTAGCACATAATCTATCTAAGTGGCTAAACTGATTTGCACGTCGACAACGGTTTGGACAATAATGTCTGACTATTTTGAATGTATGTATTGATATTTTATTATGTATAAATGCATTTAGGCGAAATGTTTGATGCAAACCCTCTAATTGGTGCAATCATGCAAACTCTCAACTTGAGCCTTTAGATCTTGATTGGACGGCTTGATGCAAAGAGGTGAAACCCTCTCTCCCTCTTATGCGAGTTTTGCGAAAACCCCCCTACAACTCCTTCCTTGTTCCCTCTCCTACCTCCTATTTCATTATGGGCTCGCTCGCAACTCCGACCCCTCCCATCAACCATCAATTTCTCCTTCTCTGTATCGGTCTCTCCCTTAATCCCTACGGCACCCTCAACCCTGTGTCGTGCCACCATCCGCTCTCCTCCCCGAGGTACGGCATCGCTCCATAGTCCCTCCCCCCTCCCCCCTCCCCCCTCCTGGCGCGCCATGGCAGCAATGACACCACGCAGCCCGTGTGTTTCCTAGCCTCCATCTACCCCAACGGTAGCACCTCCCTATGCCTCCATAGCAACTGGCCAAATCATTCGGATGTAGTTGCACTAAAGATATGGATGTAGTCGTCGAGTTGGGTGGATTGATCTGAATGAATATTTTTGAAACCCTATATCCTCTTTCCCTCCTTCACCTAGGAAAGTTCCTTCTTTCTTGTTGGTTTGAATTTATTCTGTTCATCAACTTTTGAAGAGACCCTCATGTGAAGTCTAGATAGACGCATCTCAATACGCAATTATATAGAATTTAACACTTCAGTATGTAGATTTCACATGTAAATAGTAAATTTTTCATTGTACTTGGGCTTGAAAGAGTGCAGCTGGGCATAGAAGCAAAATCCGATTACAATACCTGAAGACAATGCGTCAATGCCCCTGATTGCAAGATCTGATAGTTCAGAAACAAATTGTAGTATGAGATTAAATTTTTGGTTCCATACCTATGTATGAGGCTTGTAATGTATCTTGTGCTTGTACTCCTAAAATTTTTTGTTGAAATTTCAGAACCTGTATGTGCTGAATAAAATGCAATCCATGTCATTTTTTTTCAGTTCTAGTGCTTGTACTCCCAACCTGATGCTTATACTCCTAATCTGCTGCTGAATAAAATGTAATCCATGTTAATTTGTTTTTCACTTATGGATCAGGTCTTGAACTACCATCAGGTTGTGGCATCTATATTTTGTGCTGAAAAATGTGTTACTGCAAAGTTAAGCTGATATATGGTTATATTTTTCTGGTTTTTGTTGATACACCACCCGGGAAAGTGCAAGCAGATTTGATACATACATGTTCCAGGGAAACAACAGAAAAATCTAAGAGATACTAATTCCAGGGTAACATCAAAATTTAGGGTGCAATTCCTAGGAAGAATTATACATGTTTTCACAAGACAAACTCAGGATAGAGGCCAGAGAAACTGGGTCAAAAAAAATAATCAAGAGTACATCGTGATGGCTTCTTCCTCTTAAAAAATTTGCCCAGAGGTACAAAAGACAAAGAAACTATCTATATACTATTAAAAAGTTTATAGTGGTGGTGGTGATGGTATTATCAATTTTCGATCTAGGCCCTCCAGTCTATCCAACGGCTCAGATCAAGTAAGTCATTAATTACTAAGGACTCTCGAAAAGAGCCATTAATTACTAGATCCCTAAATTAGTGGAGACATAATTAGCATGTCCATAATTACTAGATCCCTAAATTAGTGGAGACGTTAATTAGCATGCCATTAATTACTAGATTACTAAATTAGTGAAGACATTAATTATAGATAGCACACGATTGTAATTTCTATTTGCACAAACCGTCGCTTTCCTCAAACGCATAGATCTGGTGTGGTGGTCTCAATTTAGAGGCGACTTAAACGTCGATGACCTCTATGGCATATTTAGCAGAGCTCCAAGGGTGGCCCCTTTGGTGTCCCGCGCTCCTTCGAGGGGCTCCGTCGATGTTGCCCTACCCCCACCAGTGTCGCGTCTCCCTACGCGTCCCGCCACACCCACAAAGGTGACCACCCAGTCTTCGCACTGATAACCTTAGTTATTCTACTGTCACTCGTGATTTGTCCCATAAATCTTTCCTTTTATTTATTGAGATGGGTTGAGTTGAAGGAACAAGTTGGCTGAGCTGGACATTAAGATGGATTTTGAGAGAGATATGAATTATGTTCCATAAATATTTTCTTTTCTATACTATTAAAAAGAGTCTTGTGGTGGTGGTGGTGTTATCAACTTTTAATCTTCACCATACAATCTATCCAATGGTTTAAATATAGTAGGGGTACTTTCTATTTATTTAGACTTACTCTTCTTATTTCAATGCATTGTATTCTTAAAAGTTTTCAATCAACCTATCAAAATTCATCATATTTATCTAGCTTTCTTATTTTAATATATTGTATTTTAGAAAACTTTCGATCATATTAATATATATACCAATTAAAGGATCCTAAAAAATATGTATTTGAGCATTGAAGCAGAGTTTGAGAATGCAAAAACAAGACGTAATCAAATAGAAAAGGCTGAAAGCGGAGCTAAAGTGTGGGCTAAACAAATCAAATATGACATAATAGATAGTAACATGATATTTATTCGTAACAAAGCATATGCGTTTAGCTATAACTTATAAATTACACCAAAGTCCCTGATTAAAAAATAAATTGCACGTACATCCACGCAGTGTCTATCCACACCGCTATGGAAGCTAAGTCCCATTCTCAACACGCCAGCGATGAAGATGAAGAATACGAGGATACACTGCCCCGTCAAGCCCCTCTCCGGCCAAACAAGATGCGGGATAATTTCATATGTTGGGACACCTCTCCTCATAAATCACCCTTTATAATTTCATATATTGCTCCAATTTATATTTTTCTTTCTTCCCTTTATAGTTCCGTTGCAACGTAGGGTATTGTACTAGTGTGTCAAAAAAAATAATCAGAGTACAACTACATGTTCATGGGATTTTGTCTGTCCATAACCTCCTTATACTTTTTATTGGCTCTAAACTTGTATTGTTTATAAATTTTATTTTTTTAGAATCAATGATCTTGTTTGGTTAGAGTCGATGAGTTCTTTTGTTACTACTTCATCCTGGAACAATCTTCTAAAGCTACCAAAAATGCCATAGCTCTCTACAGATATTTGTTGTTAACTTCTAAACCAAATTTATCATCCAGAATGTTCACACACTCCAGTTCATATAAGAACCTCATTTCTGAAAATTAAAACTATATTTTGAGCTCATACAAGTTTGAACAATATGTGGGCTGTCAAACATCTGCATCATTGAACTCATACTAGAATTTGACATGGATTCAGCAGCATTATGTCACCAAAAAAAGCACTTCATTTCACTCAAACATTACAAGATCATTAATGTTACAAGGCATGGGCCATCATATAGAGCAGAAGCAACTGCAGTCGGTCACATTGCATACAACAGTTACATCATCTCTTCCTATTATATTACAGCTACATTGCATGGATACTGCTCTTTTCTTACAATCTTCTTCCTTCTACTTTATCCTGCTTGATACATTTTCCACCACCAAACTATCCAGAAACACTAAGAAACCTTATTTTACAATACATTTCATATACATAGTGAGGAGGGCAGCATGGTGCCGCTGTTTAAGGAGAGGGACGACGCGGCTTAGGGAGGACGCCGGCATGGTGCCACAACTCAGGGAGGAGGGCGACAGGGGAGGACACTGGCACGGTGGTGTGACTCATGAGGATGGTGGTGTGGTGCCATTGCTCGAGGAGAAGGACTGCACAACTCGAGGAGGAGTCCAATAGTGGTCGTGTGGCTTGGGGAGGTCGGTGGTGCGATGGCGCTACCCGGGAAAGAGGCTGGATTTGAGGCGTGCTTGAGGAGGATGCCAGTGAGGTGGATGGCAGTGCAGTTAGGATTCGGCAAGAGAGTGATGGGGAGAAGCTGAGAGGGTCGAGGACTTGAGGCTAGGCTCTGTAGAGAGAGCGTACAGCAATAGGGAGAGGGATTGGATAAAAGAAAATGACAAAAAGTTTGAGGGGTTTTCCTAAAAACTTGCATAAGTAGGAGAGGCGCATCCCACCTCTCTGCATCCATATCATCAAAGGTAGATCCAAAGGTTTAGGTTGGGAGTTTGTATGTTTTCACCAATTGGATGGTTTGCACCAAATATTTGCCTATGCATTTATATGCCATATTTAAAATGTTGGAAGATAAATCATATATTTTTCAAAGAAAATGTTGTATGTAATCGTGTCACCAATCATTAATCATCATTTAAAACCATCTAATCGTCGCCTAGGTGCCACTTAGGGCCACATAGAACCACCTAGTCGCTGCCTAGGCGGGTAGGCCGCTTAGGACCAAAGCAGGGCGGGAGGCCACCGCCTAGCGCCTAGGCATCGTTTATGGGAACACTGATTGTAGACCAGATCTGTATATAAATGTTACATGTATACCTTCTAGAAAAACTAGTCTATTTTAGACGAGTGCAAACTTCAATCTACTTTGATTGTTCCGTAGCTCCATCTATGTAAGGAAAGCATATCACATTGGTAGAATCCACCGGAATAACGTAACACTAACACCAAGACAGAAACACGAGATGGAATGTGCACGGGGAAGAAGGTCTGCTTGGTTTAAGTACTATGTTTGCCATATTTTCTGCCCATTTTTTTTGCCACTCTTGCTTCAAGTTAGTCTGTGAAATCCATTGCCACATTTTGGCTAGCTTAAGGCTATGTTTCTTTGCGTGGTGAGTCTGCGTTGATTAAACGCCGCAACTTTTTGCGGCTAGCATGGTACACAAGGTGGAGCTTCTAGCGGCTCTATTGGTACAAGCCAAGTTGCTAGCTACAAGCGGTTGGGTCAGCTCAAGCTGGAGCCCTGGCCTCATGGCACCGATGCGTTGGAGCTACCGACCGTGGGTGTCGCACGATCTGCTAGTCTATAGGGTAACATACCATTTCTCATGTGAACATAATTTTTTAATCGATAAGTAAATGCAAACGGGTCCAAAGCGATTTAATACAAGCATAATTAGCTAGAAACAATACAATAACATCGATACAACATGTATTAGCTAGAAATATTGCGATGCCATTCTAGTTGCTATTATATCTCACATTGACCATGTACATGTTGTCAGACGCATCGGAGGCCATTTCATTCAAGTCTGGTAGGTCTTCCTCAGCACCATCGCAGTTGTTTTCGCTTCCATATGCAGCCTGCGTCCAGTTGCCGCCCCAGTCCTCCGCCCTTATCCTTGATGAAATTATGGAGCACCATTCATGCAACTACGATTCGGTTTGATAGCTTGAGGCTATAGTTGGGAATAGACTTCAAGATCCTGAATTTGTTCTTCAATTGCTCAAATTTCCGCTCTACCGTACATCAGAGTTCCGCATGTCTCAAATTGAACAACTCCTCCATTGTCATCGGATTCCTACCATCCCTGAAGTGTTGAGGTGATAACATACGTTCCTATACAGGCCCAAGAATCCTGGAGTATTGGCATATGCAGCATCTACAAGGTAGAATTTATCAGCAAAAGCCATACATGTCCTATGTCAAGGCACACCTCGTCTGTAAAGAACATACATTGTAACATGTTGGATGTGCATACCTCCTGGCAGATGGGGGAAGTGCTAGCCATAATGAGGTCTGCTGAAGCACCGTGCCATCGTGATATGAGCTCAGGCTTCCCGACCAAACAAAAATGAAACAACAATTGAAGTCGACTATACACAACACATTGTAGGTTGGAACCATATGGCGTCCGACAAATGTTAGGTTCCCTTCCCCACTAGTTTCTAGCTTAATGTGAGTCCCACCACCAAGAACATCAATGCAGTTCCCAAACCATGGGTCGAAAGGACTTCTTTGAATCTTTGGACGTGGTGTAAAAGAAAAAGGATCTTTGGGCTTAATTATGTCTACCCCCAGATTGTAAACCCGTCTTAATGCATGATGGAATTTTTGACTTGCAATAGGCAAATCTAACGGCCATGCTACAGGGACAGTATGAGCCAGACACAACATACAGGAAAATAGCAAGGCATTCTTTGGAACTGATGTTATTTGTGCCATGAAGCCCGTACCGTTGCACGAGGATGCCACGAAGGTGTTCAATATGGCCAAGTTGCATCCGAAACATGTCGTAGTAATCCTCTTTATTGCGAAGAGTGTCATGCACCCAAGCATTCCCCGCATAGGGTCTCTGTCGGTGTGGATGAGGATGAGGAATGTACTGGTCGTGGCAGTAGCATAAAAGGGAGAAAAGCTCAACCAACTCTTTTTCGTTCTCATCATTACCACCAGAACCGTCGTAATCCCAGTCATCCATCCTGAAATGAAGACAACATCGGTAGTAAATTTGCTTGATGCTAAATTAACAATACCAGGA
Source organism: Olyra latifolia (assembly GCA_036346145.1). Lineage (NCBI taxonomy): Eukaryota > Viridiplantae > Streptophyta > Magnoliopsida > Poales > Poaceae > Olyra > Olyra latifolia. Next base: position 17,129,836 of record CM070530.1, read on the forward strand.
GGTACAAGTAGGGAAACATATGATACTCGAATGACAAATAAGGAGAGCACAATAACACATAATATGAAGTAATGGAAAATTGCAGTACCCTACATATAACAAATAGGAAAGACATGGTTCGATACAACATTATTCAACAGCACCATAGAAAACAAACAAACAAACTATTTCGAATCTAAATTCCATACAACAGATTGGCAGGCCATCATAGAGGTATTTGCATACTAATACCAAATTACATCAAGGGAGGGTCTTTCCATTGCTCTCCATGTTCTAGACATGTTCAATCCACACCATCTTGTCCTCAATGGTAGGAAGTGAATGATACGCACCACGCCGGTGACGATCGAGGAGGACCGAGGTAGCCATGTAATAGACAAGGGACTAGGGAGCAATGCCTGCATCTAGACGTTCCGTCATGACACCCTCGTATTTTTTTTGTCTTCTTCTAGCGGCCGTGATGAGCTTCCTCCTCCTTTCCTTTTCTTGTAGTCGTCATACCCTTGCCAGAAGACAGTGGAAATATTTCCACTCTTCGTACGCTGCTTCTTTGCCGCCATCGTCGACGTACCCCGCATGATGACCAAGGACATACGTTGGGTACCTTCGGGGTGGGTAGCTCGTCGTGCTGTGCTTCTTGCTCCTCACTGTCGCTGTTCACATATTGTGTAGGCACACGAGAGTGCCTCTCCTAATGGCCATCAACAACATTAGGGCCAGCATTAACCCACTCAAGCTTGGAGAAAATGAAGTCCAACTCATCCTCGTATTCGAGTCTTCCTGTCTATAATTTACTCGCAAGGGCGTTGGCGTGCAACATGGTACAAGGTTAGCGATTTGCAGAGGTGATGTACTTAGCAAGTTGAGGAGGGTGAAATAAAAGGCTTACGGTGATTTAAGCATTCCACCAATGTTCTGGCATGTCAATACACCCAGTGCGGGATCAATGCCTATGCACGTCATGAGCATGACATTCTTCTAGCAATTCCATTTCTTCCGCAAGTTGTTCCATTTGTTCTTTAGAGTGGCCCAGTTGAACTTTTGACCCGTGTGGTCAGTGATGCGGCGAACGATGTTGCGCTTCCTGTGGAGTTCAAACACGCCATTGGCCTATTGTCAGCTCGACACTCGTCAACGCAAGCTTCCACAAAGAAGTGGGTGAGCTTGGATGTCCAACAAACGAGGGCCATGGGGAACACTAGCTAATAATAATGATGAGTCGACATAGTGACGAGGAGAAAAGAAGAAGCGAATAGGGCAAACAAGTCAAGATCTGTACCTGGTGGGTGTTGCGGACATGCTTCGGGCGAAAGCCGCTGGCCAGGTAAAGACGAAGCTTGGTGGAGCTGGTGTGTCATTGAAGATGTCGGAGACACCCAGGACCGCTTGGCCACAGCAGTGGTAACACGGACTTCGATGGGGAGTATCCAACGTGAAAACGTAGTACAGGAGCCGGAGGACGAATAGGGCAAGGCCGCTTCGAGCCCTCATAAGACCCACTGCTGTAGTTGCTAGAGCTCAATGAGCTGCCACCTGCCTGCACGTCCGCCCATTGCCGTCCTGGACGGCCGACGCCTGCGGGGGCCAGCTCTACCGATCGTCAATCCTATAGATCATGGCTGGAGGGTAGGGATGCAGAGGAGGAGGGGAATGGGGAGGAGCGGCTATGCAAGAAGAAGAAAAAGCCCGAGCATCGGTGGGCAGGTAGGCACCAATGATGGGGGAAGGGCAGGCTCGGCTCGAGTGCTCGCCAAAATGGTGCACCGGCTTGACTTTTCCTGCCTTAGAGGCTTGCCCTTTCGCTGGATTCCTGATCTCCCGTGATGGCGTGTCAGATTGCCATGTGCGCTCACAGTTACCACGTCGCGTTTAATCGTCAGTTGACACCTGATTTTGGAATCCGTAGATGTTCTAGAAACTTCTGGAAATCGACTTAGGTCTAAAAAGAGATATGAGCCAGAGACAGAGACAGACGAAGAAAGGAACCTGGATTGGCTAAGATGGAAAGAACAAGAAGAGTCCTAGAATAATGGGACTAGGAAGAGTCCAGGGCGGCCAAGTCCGGTTATATTAGGAATAGTTTGGTAAAATTAGAATACGAGAACGATTCTATATCGATTATGAGATAAGAGTCCTAGTTAAAGTCAAGATATGGAAGTTTGTATAAATACTTAGTCTCTGGGGCGTGTAAAGGATCAACACATCAATGCAACACCTCTACTTTTTATCTGTTCTTTACTTTCGTCGCGTTAGAGTAGTTTCGTCGTATTTTGTCTTCGATCGACTTGTTGTATATTGTTTTTCGATCGGCTTCACCCTAGGTGAGTACTGTCTCGATTAAGCCCGATCTTCTTATTTGGTTTATCGAAATACTCTCTTAGTCGATATTGCTGCGCATCGCCATTTGACTAGGGGTTAGGTTTCACCTTTCTTTTTGACTGATCAACACATTCGTTGGTAATAGACTGTTTACCCTTCGTTCTATCGGCTTATAGCTTGCTATTCGTCAATAGTGTGTGTAACACGTTTGATCAACTAGATGATCTAATCGACTAGTTGATAGTCTGTTTATCCTCTTTCTACTATTTTGTTGATTTCATTAGCTTAGTAGTGGTCTGTTTACCCTTTTGAACCTATTGGCTTAGATCTGATCTAACCCGGCAGATTCATTATCTTTTACCCCTATTTAGACTTGTTTCCAAGTGTTATAGGTCTTTTGCATTATAGATTTAATCGGCTATTTAAAGCCGATTGCTTCTTCTCTTGTCGATTGTAAGTCAAATCGGTGATGCATTAGAATCTGCTTCGATCTTCGGGGATCCAACTCCCTGGCTTGGTGTGCGTTGGTGTTAAAACCTGTTTTTAGCGTCAACATTGCAATAACCACGCAAAGAACGGAGGCTAAAGGAATCTTGACACACTTTTATGAGTCATTTATACATAATTTTGTCATAAGTATAGCTATAAACCCAAAAAATCTTTTAACTCGATCACACTAACATGATGCCCGGCAAAAATGTGGCGAGATGCTTCCAACCAAAACAGGCCCGAAATCTATCAACGGAAGGCATCCTCGACCCATCGTCATCCATCCCTCCCAACCAGCGCGAAAAATCCCTAGTAAATAGTAATCCACCAGATTCCAAGCCCAAATTCAACGAAACGCCCCGATACATCTCACCCCTGACAACACTGCTCGCCTCGCCACCGCGCCACCGCCATGCCGCGCTCCTCCTCCTCCAACCTCTTCCACTCCCTCGCCTCCACTCTCCCCTTCCTCCCTTCCCCCTCACCCGCCTCCTCCTCTTCCGCCTCGTCGCCCCCCGTCCCCCACCTCGCCGTCCCGCTCCTCCTCCCCGTCTCCTCCTCCTCCTCCTCCTCAGCGTCCTCCGAGCCCCACCGCAGGCAGCCGCAGCCGCAGCCGCTGCCAGGCGCACGGATGGCCGCCAGCCGGAAGGCGGCGGGAGAGGGTAAGGGCGGCGGGGGACCCGCGTTCGTGGGGCAGGTGTTCACTATGCTCGACCCCTCCGGGAACGGCCTCATGGCCGTCACCACCCGCTTCGAGCTCCCCCACTTCCTCACCAACAGGTACCCTTCCTAATTACTGCTCTCTTAACGTCTTAATGTGTAGCCCTGCTGTCGCTGTGCATTGGTGGTGGTGTGGCCATAGATCTGGGGCTTTCGGTGATAAGACAAGATTTTACTTTTGGCGGTGTGCGGACTGAGGGGAATGTGTTAGGCTTTAGCTGTTTCTCGAGGTGCATGCTGTAATCATACGTTTAATATTGGTGTATTGGATAGTCCTTGCGAGAATTTGCCGACATATGTATCACTGAGAAAGTGAAAATTTTTGGGATAGTGATATAATCTACAAATCTACCTAGCAACGAGAAAGCGTTACAGATCTAAAACATGTTTTGGCATGCTGATCACCGAGTATGTGATACTGGCACAGAGGGCACTTGGTATCTTTGAAACTTCATCTGTATAAAACAAGTTGAATCAACATTATATTTCATAACAACCTGTACTGATCCTCGGTCAGGCCACAAAATCAAACTGTGGATCCAATCATACATTATAATCTAATGCAAAATTGCAAATTCACTTCCTTCTAATATCTCATCATCTTTCCAAATAATCATTGATCAAATCCATCAGAGCCATCATTCAATCTTGTAATTTTGCTATCTCTAGGGATCATAATTCATAGCCACTACCAATACTAATTGGAACTATGGTAATCTTTTCATGTTTTTTTTTTGAGGGGAAGCCGAGAGCTTCCATTCATATGAAGGCCAAATACTGTAGCCAGTGAGGCTATTACGTAAGAAACTAGGACATACAGCAAGCCACATTCGTGGGTCAATCTGATTACAAGCTGCCTTTGCACAACAGTGTGCAGTAGTGTGCCATTTAAGCCGCAAGTTGGAATGTTAAGTTGTAGGGAAGCATGAAGCATCTTATTTGGAGACGGTTGAAATGCATTGCGGTCATTGTTGGATTTTGGATATTTTAGTAGCTTCAACCCTCTCACTTCATTTTCTAAAGCCGTCAGACTGCATTTTTTGTGTTGCAATTTGGATGCCTGGCATACTTCTTTGTGCATTTATATAATACAAAAATGATTGGTGTAGTGTAATAATTCATTTGTGCTTATTGTGAGGATTTTGACTAGTTCATAACAATCTTGTTTTCTTATAGAAAGGGTCATGCATTATATCAAAGTGACAGTACACCCAGTTTTACTTTTTGGACCTTGCGAGCCAAAGAAATTACAATGACGTCCAGATTAGGGTCCAAACGTAAAAGCTTCACCGCTCCACTATCGCACTGCCGCTCACCGGCACTAAAGAATCTGAGCAAACCAACGAGCTCCATCAGCGTTTGCTTCACTGGCAACAGCCCACACAGTGGTAACTGTGGGAGATCCAACCACAACCAATAATTATCAAAGCACAAGGACTCCCAACCAAAGCCGATTGAAAGAAGCATCAACAACGGCAGAAGCTCGCCGGAGAACCTGATCCCCACTATCCGAACCATGTCACAACATAGCCGAGGGACGCCACTACCCTTTCCCCAAACCATTGACCTACCTCCTAACGGCAGCTCCCGAGCCCGCTGGAGAACATCCATTGAGGTCCTACACATCTCCATCAGCGAAGGTTGCGGGCAGACCGCTGCAGCTCGGAGGAGTGGCACCGAGGACCAGCACGAAGACCGACACCGAGGAGTCGAAACCTTCCACAAGCAAATCTGGGAAGCAAGCCGCCGGCATCACCTGCAGCTGCCGCCAATGCCTTCCTCGAATCTGCTGCAGAAGAGGAACCAAAAACCCTACATCTACTAGGCATACTACTAATCTGTACATCCCCTAGCCTAGGTCTGTCTCTCTTCCACCCCGGCGATGACCTGAAGGCCGGCGGTGGCGAGGGAGACGGCCAGATCTAGGCCGGGAGGCACTCTTCTTGTTGTTCGCCCTGGAGTCGCCTGGCCTCTCTTCTTGTGGATTAGACCGACTGTGTAACAATCTTGTTGAACAGCACTAATGAACGTTGTGTGTGCTTGAGGAATTATATTCATATCAAGCAGCTGGTTGCTTTTTTGTTATAATAGAATTTGAAGGAGTTTGTCTGGACTTTGGAGACGAAAGTGTACTATATTTGAAAGTTTTTATTTATTTGTTTTCATGGGCTAACCTGTTCACTTGCTACTTCCAGAGGACATAGTTGAGTTAATATTTTGATTGCTCATGCTAACCTTTCGTTTTTAAATATATTTTTGTTTCAGAACTCCTACGTGGTTCAAAAGGATTTTATCCCCTCTGAAGAAGAGCGAAAATGGCCCAGTATTTAGGTTTTTTATGGATTTGAATGATGCAGGTACTTTCCGTTAATGTTATTTAACATTTCGTTTTCTTTCTATGCTTGATGCATCATGAACTTCACAATTATTTATTATGTCTGTGAATAGTATAGAAATGGTATATCCATGCTATGATCTGATCTAGGGGATGGAGAGGGAACGCCGGCGAGGGGATCTCGCCGGCGGCACCTCATTGTAGAGGGAAGATGGTAGACCCTTTGTGAAGATATCTGCAAATTGTGATGACGTTGGGACATGAAGAACCTTTGCTTCACCAAGAGCCACGTGATCACGAACAAAATGGAGATCGTTTCGACGTGTTTGGTTTGTTGGTGTTGGGCAGGGCTTGATGAGAGGTACATGGCACTAACGTTGTCACAATAGATGACAGTGGATTGAGTAGGAGGGACATGTTGTTCGGTCAGCAATTGGCGAAGCCAGCATGACTCAGCCACTCAGTTAGCAACCGCACGGTATTTGGCCTCTACACTAGAACGGGACACGGTGTTTTGGCGCTTAGAGGACCACGAGATAAGATTAGCACCAAGAAATACACAGAAACCAGAGGTAGATTCCCATGTATCAGGGCATCCTGCCCAATTGGCGTCGGAATAAGCAACAAGATCACAAGTGGAAGATTTGTAAAGTTGTAGGCCAAAATGAGAGGTTCCTATGATGTATCGGAGTATGCGTTTGATAAGTTGAAAGTGGCTATTAGTAGGAGCATGCATGGAGAGGCAGACCTGCAGAATCGAGTAAGCAATGTTTGGTCTGGTTAGGGTAAGATGCTGTAAGGCACCTGCAAGGCTGCGATAGAAAGAAGGATCATGGAAAGGACGTCTCGCAGAAATAGATAGTTTAGATCTAGTGTCAATCGGGGTGGAGATAGGATTACAGTGAAGCATGTTGGCATGGTCTGACAGATAAGTCTTAAACACTTGTGCTACTTTTATTGGATAGAAGAGACTAGAAGTCTCATGTATTAGCTAGGAGATACATGCATATATGCATAATAGGAAGCAAAATTGAAGTTTTGCTCTTGAGTCACATGTACATGCTAGAAAGTACTAGAAGAAGGTAGAGGTAAAAATCAATTTGAATACTAGCTAGATATTAGTTGTATCAGTCGGTTTGCTAGTCTATAAATAGATGGTCACTTGTAATCTTTCAAGTATGGAAATAAGAAGCAATATGTGTGCTTGAGTTCCCTACTCTAGAATTGTGTATACGTGAAACTCTTGTGAGAGTGAGCTCCTTGGGCAACATTTGGTATCAGAGCTAGGGCCGTGTTGAGTTATGGCAGATCAGGAGCACCGCGTTGGGGCGTCTAGGACGCCGTCGCGCCAGGAGCACCGACACTCGCCGTCACCAGATCCACGCAGGCCAAGACGGCACCATGATAATGGTGGTCGTGAAGTGGTCGTGCAACGGACAGTGAGGGAGGTCGGCGGCTCAGCAACCTTCCCTATCCTCACACGCACCAACTACACAGAGTGGTCGATGATGATGAAGGTGATGCTGCAAGCTCGCGGCCTATGGGAAGCGGTGGAGTTCGGCGACGCGGACGTCTAGGAGGATAGGATGGTGATGGAGGCTATCCTGCGTGCAGTTTCCACCGAGCTGATCCCAGCGCTCGCTACCAAGGCGACGGCGAAGGAAGCATGGGACACCATCAAAACCATGCAGGTTGGCGTTGATCGCGTTCGGAAGGCAAAAGTGTAGCAGCTTCGAAAGGAGTTTGAAGCTATCACGTTCCGAGACGGCGAGTCCATCGACGACTTCTCCATCAGGCTAACCAGTCTTGTGGGAAACTTGGCCACCCTCGGTGAGGTAATCGACGAGACTATAGTCGTTGAGAAATTCCTCAGATTTGTGCCACCCAAGTTTGCCCAGATTGCCCTGTCCATCGAGACTCTGCTCGACCTTTCCACTCTCTCTATTGAGGAGGTGACTGGAAGGTTGAAGGCAGTAGAAGATCGATTCGAGCCAGGTAATGGCGGTGGTGTGCCGTCCAGCGGCAAGCTTCTCTTGACCGAAGAAGAATGGCTTGCTCGGTACAAGGACCGCCATCATAGAGGAGGATCATCAGCTGGTAGCTCGTCAGGCAGTGCCAATGGGAAGTGTGGCGCCAACATTCGACGCCACAATAAACCGTGGCAGGGCAAGCTGGGTAGGGGAGGCCGAGACGGAGCACGTGACAAATCGAAGGATCAATGTCGCAATTGTGGCAAATTTGGCCATTGGGCCAGAGACTGTCGTCAGCCAAGGAGGGAGCAGGCGCACCTTGCCCAGGAAGACGACGAGGAGCCCGCGCTTCTCATGGCACAGGCGTACGGGCTGGCAGAATAGAGGGCGCTCACCTCGAGCACTGTCTGTCTCGAAGAGCCTCACGCGCTGGCCTATCTCCGTTGGCCCACACTCGTCCAGACATTGCATACTCCGTTGGCTACATCAGCAGATTCATGGAATCGCCAACGACGGAGCACATGGCTGCAGTCAAGCGAGTCCTACGCTACATAGCTGGGACAATCTCCTACGGGATCAAGTATGATAGAGGAGAAGACCCTCGCCTTGTCGGCTATACAGATAGTGACATGGCAGGAGATGTGGACACACACAAAAGCACAAGCGGTGCTATCTTCTTCTTCGGATCAAGCCCAATCAGCTGGCAGTCATTCAAGCAGAGTGGTGGCTCTCTCATCCTGTGAAGCAGAGTACATCGCAGCCGCCTCCGCTGCCTGTCAGGGGTTGTGGCTGGCGCGACTGCTAGGAGAACTCCAGGATAAAGAGGCTGAGTCCTTCAAGCTCAAGATGGACAACAAAGCGGCAATTGCATTGAGCAAAAATCCAGTCTTCCATGAGCGCAGCAAACACATTGATACATGGTATCACTACATTCGTGACTGCGTGGAACAAGGGAAGACAAGGGTCACCTACACCAGCACTTCTGAACAGCTCGCTGACATTTTGACAAAGGCATTAGGGCGAGCTGCTTTTCTAGAATTGTGCACAAAGATTGGTGTAGTCTCAGTCAAAGACAAGGTGTGTCAAGACTTAGGGGGTGAATGACAGATAAGTCTTGAACACTTGTGCTACTTTTATTGGATAGAAGAGACTAGAAGTCTCATGTATTAGCTAGGAGATACATGCATACATGCATAATAGGAAGCAAAATTGAAGTTTTGCTCTTGAGTCACATGTACATGCTAGAAAGTAGTAGAAGGTAGAGGTAAAAATCAATTTGAATACTAGCTAGATATTAGTTGTATAAGTCGGTTTGCTAGTCTATAAATAGATGGTCACTTGTAATCTTTCAAGTATGGAAATAAGAAGCAATATGCGTGCTTGAGTTCCCTACTCTAGAATTGTGTATACGTGAAACTCTTGTGAGAGTGAGCTCCTTGGGCAGCATGGTCAAGGATCTCGAGAGCATACTGTTGTTGAGAAAAAAAAGGCCAGACTGGGTGCGATGAACATTGATTCCCAGAAAGTGATGAAGGTCTCCAAGATTGGTCATGGAGAACTCAGAGTGGAGAGAAGAGATGATGGACTGGAGAAGAGATGGTGTGTTTGCGGTGAGAATAATGTCATCGACATAAAGGAGAATGTATGCGACGGAGTTGGCTTGACGGAGAATAAACAGAGATGAGTCACGCTTGGAGGCTGTGAAACTGATAGGGCAAAGAAAAGAAGTAAAGCAAGTGAACCAGGCCTCGGGGATCTGTTTGAGACCATAGAGGGATTTATAAAGGTGGCAAACATGGTTGGGATGAGTGGTACCGACAAAACCAGAAGGTTGAGAGCAATAAACAGTTTCGGCAAGATCGCCGTGAAGGAAAGCGTTCTTGACGTCGAGTTGACGACTGGGTCTCCCGTGTCCAATCACTCTTTCTAGGATTTCTGCCTTACTTGCCTAATAATTCTTGTAATAATCGCGTTCGTGTGTCTCCTGTTTGTGAGGCATGCCAAATTGGCTGTCACTGATGGCTACTCTTTTCAGCTTCTTCTTTTTTCACTATTTCACCATTTCAGCTTATTCACTGTGATTTGTGGACATCTCCTGTTTTGTAGTTTTTCTGGTTACAAATATTGGCCCCGTTTGGCACAGGTACAGCTCCCAGCTCCACCTCAGATATGGAGTTTGTACGTTAAAATAAAGTGACTTAAGTTTATATTTTTAGTTTAAAATGTAAATAAGATGACTCATCTAAACATCCTTAATGTACCCACAACTTTAGCTCCATGAATTTCTGGAGCCAAGAATAGGGTGCTCCACTAACTCCACCAATTTTTGTGGAGTTGAAGCTGTGCCAAACAAGGCTGATATTTAATAATTCTGGATGATTACTCTCACTTCTCTTGAACATTCCCATTATGGCTTAAATCTGATACCTCCGCCACCTTGCCCTGTTTCTTTCAGTTCAATCACACTCAATTCAGCACCACCATCTCATGCATACAATGCGACAATGGTGGCGAATTTCTCAACTCCACCTTGCATTCCTTTCTCTCCTCTCACGGCATCTCCCTCTGCCTCTCCTGCCCTCATACATCTCCTCAAAATGGCAAGGCCGAACGAGCCATACGCTCCACCAATGACATTGTTCATGCCTTCTCTGTCAGGCCCATATGCCTCCCAATTTTGGGTCGAGGCACTTCATACTGCTACGCACCTCATCAACCGGCGTCCATCTCAGTCCGTTCAATTCTTTACTCCTTTCTTCTTCATAGCATCCATCCAATCTATAGCCGTCTCCGCATCTTTGGCTGCCTCTGTTTTCCCAATCTATCTGCCACCACTACTCACAAACTAGCAACGCGTTCTTCCCGCTGTGTGTTTATCGGATATCCTCTTCAGCACAAAGGATATCGCTGTTTAGATCTCCATACGCCCAAAGTTATCATTTCACGCCATGTCATTTTTGATGAGGCTTCCTTTCCTTTTATTGCACACCCTACGGTCCATCCTCCAATCTAGGGGATGGAGAGGGAACACAGGCGAGGGGATCTCGCCGGCGGCAGTGCCGTGCGTAGCGTGGAAGCAGCAGATAGAACTAATTCTTTATTGCTTGCCTAATAAAATGATCTGCAGTTGTTTATATAGGGCTATCTCCTAACAAATCCATCTAGAAAATAGGAGATTGAAACTAAACAATCTTATCTCAAGGATAACTACCTAATCCAAAACAATCTATCTAAATTAACATGACTTGGGTACTGTTCATGTGCATGGACAGTACTGCGCGTGAACAGTACTTTCAGCATGTGCATTGATCTACTAATCAAATCACATCCTAACCTGTTCCCTTTGGGGTCCACATGCTCATAACAATCCAGCTCCACTTACCTTATTTATCTTTATATAATTGTAGTTTGTTAGCTACATTATCACATCTTAGAATATTCTTGCTACTCAGCTTTTAGATGGGAGCAAGCAGAAGTTGTACTCCTTTTAATCAGAGCCTAGAAAAGCACTCTCAGACTGAAACCTAATTGCCTTCTCTCATTTCTGGACTTCTAGCTGGACCCAAACCGAGCATAAAGTCCCCTTGAAATCTGAGACACTAAAGCTTGTATGATGAATACTAAAATGGGCAGTGGTTGGCTCGGGCCAAAATAATAATAATAAAAAAAGACAGGTTCCAGATTTGCCTATTGGCCAGGGAAAATACATTTTCTTTGATTCTTATAGGGAAAAGTCTACTTTACCCTCTCAACTATGCAAGTCGGTGCACTTAACCCCCTGACCTAGGAAATCAAGTATTCCACCCCACAAGTATGTGAAGTGGTGCAAATAACCCCCCCGTAGGCGGTTTTCAGAGTGGTATTGCCATATGGACAGTACACCTCACAACTTTTTGCCATGTAAACAGCACATGTAACATTCTCTCTTTTTTTGGGACCCACATGTCAATCTTCTCTCCCTCCCCACCTCTCCCTCTTCTTCCTCTCCTACTTCCTCCTACCGAGCAGCACCACCACATCTCCTTTTCTCTCTTCTCTCATCTGTGTGTTGGCCGTTGGAGTAGATGGGGTTGATTAATTAGTGGATTCCTTAATTAATTGCTATTATTTGGATGGGTCTCAATGTCTCAAAACAGTCAACACTGGGAGGCTGTCGATGATGCTCATGGTGCTGCAGGCGCAGTCCGGCGAGACGGTGCTCAGCTTCTCAGCGCACTGCAGCACTCTGGGCTGGGGTCCGCGGCGCCGGGCACCACGTACGTACGCACGGCATGCTAACAGCCGGTTCAGCTGCGGCATGCACACCCGCCGCCGCGCGCATGATGGGCCTATGCACGTCGACGGCCAACAGAAGGAGGCACACGGCGGCGAGCGCACGCACGAAACAGCCATGGTGTTCGGTGCCATTATTACTAGCTCCTTCAAATACTATTGCTTCTTGCACTGCTGCTGCGGTGGGCAGGGAGAAGAGAGAGAATAGGGAGGAAGAAGAGACAAGGGAGGAAGAAGATGGAAATAAGGATGACAAGTGGGCCCTATATTTGGAGATTGATTTTACACTAGTGAAAATTCCATATGTGCAGCTCATGTGGCAAAACTATTGAGAAGAGAGAGAATGGGGAGGAAGAAGAGACTAAGGGAGGAAGACGATGGAAATAAGGATAACACGTGGGCCCTATATTTGGAATTGATTTTACACAAGTGAAAATGCCATATGTGCGGCTTATGTGGCAAAACTATCCGCGTGGACGGACACGTGGCAATACCACTCACAAAAACTGTTTACAGGGGGTTAAATGCACCAAGGCACATAGTTTTGGGGGTAGAATACCTGGTTTTCTAGGTCAGGGGATTAAGTGTACCAAGTGCAATAGTTGAGGCGGTGAAGTAGGCTTTTTCCATTATATTATGACTGTAGTTTGTTGGGTTCTATAGTCATTTCAGGTTTGGATCTCTTATGTCTAGAAATAATACAGTTTTCCTTATGAACAGTTCCTTACATAAGTAATACAGATTATGTCTAATTACTGGTTTTTTACATGACTTAGTTTTTGAAATATTTAGTTATTGCAGGGAAAAATATTAGCTAACTTGGTTTAACATCTTCAGTATCCTATGTTAAGCGGCTAAATGTGCCAAGTGGTATGGTGGGGGCCTGTCGCCTTGATGTAGCATATGAACATTTCAAGGTAGGTCATGGTTCTTTTCTTAAGAAAGTTTTCTTGTGACTCATTATATGTTTTTTGAAGAAAGTTTTCTTGTGACTATTTTTTTTAGTACATAATATTAAGAGGTTGCATTGAATAAATTTTTTCTTCGTTGTGTGTTATTTTATTGATGGGCTCTTTGAATTTATTATTTCTTGATAATATGCCAACATATAGTGCTGGGATGCTTCTGTATGGGGATCACTGATCACGTAACCCACCATGGTCGTTAAGTTGTCTTTGGTACGTACTACATAGTATTGGGATATGTCTGGTCAACACTCAAATATTGCAAAACATTTCAAGATTGCCTTCCGTAATTGTAGTAAAAAGGGATTCTATGTTTAGGTCCTTATGTGTATTTAAACTCAAGTTTTGACATCAGAGTCTTCAGACCAGCTGTGCTGTGGCTTCAAATATACCGCATTGAATATTGATAAGCTCTGAAAAAGTGCTATTTGCATTTCCAGATGGCATAGCAGTACCGTATTAGGCCACGTAATTCTGTTTTATTTGAGAATGTTCAGTCAACTTCTCTTCTGTTTATTGGGTTGTGCAATATAACGTTTGTTCTCTGCAGCTTTTTTTTTTTTTTTTTTTTGTATTTTATGCCAAACTCAACTTTTTCTGTGTTGACCGTATAAGTCCGTAACTTGCTTTGATATGATTGACATTGCCTCTTGGTTGGATTCTTTTTTCTCCACATCATATTCATACATATTTATTGTATTTGGTATCTTGTGTGTCTAATATTCAAGAAATCTGTTGTTTTGCAGGAAAAGCCTTACATGTTCCAGTTCGTTTCAAACGAAAAGCAGGTTTGCGCTAAAATATTTCAGTTTGGCATATAATTAAAGCATGTCATGGTAAACTATATGTTTTTCTATTAGGTCAAGGCTGCTAATAGGCTGTTAAAGTCACTTCCACAAAGAAGCAGAAGGAAAAAAGTTGGTGGTGTTCCTGTTTTTAGTGCTCAAAACTTAAATATTGCTGTGGCAACAAATGATGGAATTAGATGGTATGAATCAAATTATTAATTCTTCTCTTCATTTTTGTAAGCACTATATTTATCCTGTCATAAATGTTCTTTTCCAGCACATCAAAGATGTGGCCATTTTGTGTTGTGTTTTATGTAAGCATCTAGTTCCTCTGAGCAGAGATCAATGAGAACCCAACAATGTACCCCTTCTAATTTATTTTCTGTCCTTAGATGTTACTATGCGGAGGCACACCTTTTTCATATTTTTTTATTTTTACTTGATTCTTGTACTCTTGCCAAAATTTTTTTTTTACCGATTTTCCTTTTTGCACGATGTCCTGGTTTCTGTGAAATATCGGTCCACTCTCCACTGATGCGTGCTCATGCACTCTGCTATGATGTTTCTGTGCTATTTATTGTGATTCTTGCATATACTAGATGCTTCTGTTTGATACAGGAAAAAACATAGGGGATTGTTTAGATGTCTTTTATTTCCATGAAAGCATTACATGAATTTCACTGCTCATGATTTCAGGTATGCACCATACTTTTTTGATAAAAACTTGTTGGACAATATTCTTGAAGCTTCAATGGATCAACATTTTCATTCGATGATCCAAAACCGTCATTCACGACGTAGGAGAGACATTGTTGATGATAGTTTGACATCAGAAATAATTGAAGAAAGTGCAGACAGCTTGCTTGAGCCCCCAGAGGTACTATGATCATTTAATGCACACAGGATGCATTGATTTTTGATTATACACTTTTGGTCCTCATATTTTGAGGAACTGTTGATGCAGGTGCAAGAATTGATGAATGAGATTGGTCCAGCTGGAATACCATTAAGTGTTGTAACAAAAGCTGCGGAGATTCAGTTTCTTGATGTTGTTGATAAAGTACTTCTAGGAAATAAGTGGTTGAGAAAAGCTACTGGCATACAACCACAGTTCCCTTATGTTGTTGACTCATTTGAAGAAAGGTGCAGATTCAATGCCATGCTTGGATTATTTCTTGTCTCTGAATTTTATATAGGTCTGCTTGATTAGTTGTGATGAACTTGAGGGGGGAAGTTAACTAGCCAAGCTGTGTGAAATACAAAGTTCTTTCTTTTTTTTTAAAAAAAAAACTTATGCATACATTAATTTTGCATATTTGAAACAAGTTCTATCTCATAACTCTTGATAGCTTGATGGCCATGTATAGTATAAATTGTCAAATATTAATCTGTAGGTACATTGAGATGCTGGTAAAAATATAAATTTCATTATAACATCTGGCCTTGAAGGAAGAGGACCAATGGCCAAATTAATCTTTTTGAAATGCTATAAGTAGGAATTTAATCTGCTTCTTTATTGTACCAATAATTGCATAAACTGATTTAGCTATCTGATTAGTGTCTCTTCATTTTACCTTTTTGGCCTTTCCTTGGCTTTTCAATTTTGAAAAAATTTATGCTCCTTTCCTTGGCTTTTCAATTTTGAAATATTTATGTTTATGTTGTGTTCACTCTTTCAGGACTGCTGTTTCAATTGACAGGGCTGCTGCCTCCAGTAGTAGTTCTACTGCTTCTAAGGATTCTTACCGCTGCCAAAATAATCAGCAATCTGAAGTTTTGAAGACAAATGCTGGTAGCAATTACCACAGCAAACAGAGTAATGCAGATCATGACCAATCCCACTTCCCTTTTAGCAATCTGCTTCCTAATATATGGCAAGGGCATGATAGAAAGTTCAAAGCGCAAGAAAGCGATGGCAAATTCACAAGGTTTGTTCCTCGATAGCACTTTCTTCCCCTTCCCTTTCGGTGTAATGCACAGAAGCTTGCACTGCGTGGCCTTGTATTTTATTTGAATTCCTTCTTATCACCCATGAATTTGGAAATGAATTGACCTTGATACAGGGACAAAAATGCAATGTCGTAACTATTCAACTTTAAGGTCGTAAATTTATCCAGCTAGCTGCTTTATCGTCTGGTTAAAGATTTATTCGGATTGTCTTATGTGCATATTTTGAAGTTGTCTTGCTTTGATGAACAGATATGATGCAGACATGAACAATGATTTGCAAGCGAACCCTCTTCTCCCCAAAATCACTATGGTTGGCATCTCAATGGGTGAAGGTGGGCAGATGAGCAAAGCCAATTTAAAGAAGACAATGGAAGACTTGACGAAAGAGTTGGAGCAAGCAGGTGAAAAAACTGCCTTCAACGATGAGAAAGACCCACTGTTTGTTGCCAACGTTGGTGATTACTCAAGGATTACGAAGATTAGCTCTACATGAGGGTTGAGACACTAATGAAAAGTGGTAGTGTAAGCCGTTCTTTGCATCTACTGAAGAGCTTCTGATTCACATTACAGCCTAGTCGTTCAGTCGATTCTGCATGTTGGTACTTACTGAGCTTCTAGCAAAACCAGCTTAACATGTCAATATGCTAATCGCGTAGGGCCCTTCATATACGGTGGCAGGAGGTCATGTACATATATTTGTCAGATCACGTGCACAGTTGAATGTCCATAGTTCTGACCCCTGACAGTACGCAAGGAGGCTCTCAAGACTTGGCGTCTGGCGGTAAGGAAGGAGCCAAGGAGGCTCTCGGGATTATGGTGCAGGATGTTACAATTTTTCTAGAATCTTGCAGTTCTAGAATTTTGCAGATGGCAGATGGCGGTTTGCAGTAGAATGCTTATGTGGTAGTGTGGGCATACATACTGTTTACTACCACTATCAATATATATATGTATATGTAGAACAGACGGTAAGAATGTTTGTTTCTTCTGAATCAGTCATGAATTGGACGGAATGAACATACAAAGGTACATATTGAAACTGCATGTCAGCATAATATGCTTAAATGCGTAAGGTGCACCCTTTTGGAATATTAGTTCGATTTTGTTTGCGATGCATATTTGTACTTAAAATTTGCCCATATTCAGCTTACTGCCGGTTAAGATCGAGTTTTCATAACATAAGTTGTACATTTCTAAAAGTAAAACTGGCTATACGTTCGTTCTCAGTAAATTGTCATAGGACATTTAGAGCAAGAATCATGAAGCAGATCTGAGTCGCCACTTGGAGGGAAAAACATCAAGGATTCTTCTCATAGAAACTGACATGAATTAAAGTACATTGAAATATGCATGTTGTTTCCCAAAATGCAGTGCCCATTTTGAAGGGAACTATGCACCGTGTCTTCCCCACATGGTTGTCAGATCAAATATTTGGATTTCTGTCGTCTTCAAACATCATTACGAGGATCAGCTTAAAATTATTGTAGCAGCTATACATTCGATATAGAAGAATTTGAATTTTAGAGGGTGTTCTTTTGGGCTTATAAGCTCTGACTTATCTGTCTTATCTCTAACTTCGAGAATTTTCCGAGGTGGCCTTGAGAGTCGGATGGCCTTGAAATTTAGGTTTTAGGGAGCTTTTAGACTCGTCTGCGAGATAAAAATAAAACGGATTCAAAAAGTAATAAAAAAAGTCGGATGAGTCAATATTAGTCGGACTAATATTGACTTTTATTTTTATCTCAGAGGCTAGTCTAAAATCTCTTAAATCCTAAATTTCAAGCCATCCGACTCAGGCCACCTCGAAAATTCTCAAGTCAAGATAAGACAGATAAGTTAGACAGATAGTTCTAAAAAAAAATATGGCCTTAGAATCAAAGGCTCATAATGTAAGACTTCTCGGCTTTTATCTATTTTTAGAATTTTTTTTAGATGAATACATGTTCAATTTGGCAGACACAGTAGTAAAGATTTCATCGAAAACTTACAGCAGCTTGCCAAACAAAAGCTAATAGAAAAAAGAGTACAGGTATGACAGGCATAACATCCACAATTGGGTTGAAAATGGCATAACCGTCGGGCAATTTGGCAAAGAAAAAACTAGTTGGATAATGGAGGATCAGCTTAAAATGGTTTCCAGTTTCAGTTGAATCCCCACAGACCATTGTGCTAGGCAACTACGCAAGCTACAAATTGATCGCGGCTGTTATTTAAAACTAGGTGCTGATGTTCACTACACCCATATCATAAATCAACTATTTTCCTGCGGTTTTCCATTTTTCTCTGTGTTTTCGGCAGCGGCGACTGCTGCGGCATTCGCGGCCTCATTCAACCCCATCTTCTGTAGCACCTTCGTAAAGCCATCAACATCCGTGGCAGTTATCTTATATGGCGTGTGACCGGGACCAGGGAAAGATCGAGCTTCCACTTCTTGCTTGTACTCAGATAGTGCCTTGTTAATGACACTGCTGACATTCGCGAATTGTTTACAGAATTTTGGTGTGACCTGCAGGTAGAGCAGTATGCACTGAGCTCGCACAAATCACAACAAAGCAAAATTGTTCAGCAAGGATCAAAAGGACGGTGTCATTTACCTTGGCATGGTGTGGATGCTGCATCATCCCTAACAAGTCATGGTACACTAAGACCTGCGTTACAAATATGCTGATATGTATGAAGATTTCATGAGGGTATACCATAAAAAAATGCATTTCATTTAAAGCAATCAAGTGATTGAAGTTTTCAAGGAAAACATAAGTATTGTGCTCCAAGACAAGCATATTTTATCTATGCATTGTCGAAATGCTTATGTAGCTAAGAGTAAATATAACTAGCAAAATCTACATTTTGAAGAGAATGAACATAATCAACATGTCTGTGAAAAAAGCAGCATCTATTCATTTGAGCCTGACGAATAAACAAACCTGCCCACAGCAGAATGGTCCAGCCCCAATTCCAATGGTTGGAATTTGCAATGCTGATGTTGCAGCTGCTGCCACCGGAGCTGGCACACACTCCAGCACAACTGAGAAGCAACCAGCCTCCTGCAACGCGAGTGCTCTCTCCACAACCTACAAGACAAACAGAACAGCATGGAGCAAAAACTTTCAGTTAATACACAGATGATGAAACAAATCACTAATAATCAAAAGCAGCGTACCTTCACAGCACTATCAACCGTCCTCCCCTGTGGTCGGAACCCACCAAGCGTACTAATAGCCTGTGGTGTGAGCCCAACATGCCCCATGACAGCAATCCCAGCCTCCACAATGGCCTTGGCTGCACTGATTCTTGACGGTGCACCTCCTTCCAGCTTGATTGCATCCATTCCGCCTTCTTTTAGCATCCTCACCGCGGAGTCAACAGACTATTGGAAAAGATGTACACCATGAAACTCAATACTCCTCGTAATGTAAACAATATAGCATTGGATTCTACTTTTAGCATAGCATTTCTCCACAGTTTTTTAAAAATAGACTTCTTGTTGTATTTCTCAGATTGATGAAAGGTCTGACAAAACATAGAACATCATATACTTTGTTAACTTCAATCGACCGAAGAACTTCATGACAATAATCATTTATCAATCGAACTTTTTAGGTGACATCTTCAAAGCGCCCGTCGGTTCTCTGGAATCAAACACGAAGTTTTCTTGACAAACTAAAGACAAACCAATCAAGGGAACACAAAACTCTCATTAAAGTAGCGAAAAGCTGAAGTTGAGGAAGTTCGGCAGTGCCGAAACCAAAGCAGGATTTGAGAATGCTCCACTTGCAACTTCAAGATTTAACGATTTTAAAGAAACGGCGTTAAAAATTCAAAGCATTAAAAATAAATTTACGTAGCTGGAGTACAAGACAACATATTAGTCCTATCACATTCACATAAGCATTGGGAGAAAAGCGATCGGCAACGGGCGGCATTACGGCCATTTCCTATCTCTACCGGATTGAATGGGAAAGGATAGGAGGATGGGAGAGGCCCGCGTGGGGCACTACCTGTGCGGAGGAGGACTCGTAGCAGCCGAAGGGGAGGTCGCCGACGAGGAGTGGGCGCGGCGCGCCGCGCGCGACGGCGCGGCAGTGCTCGAGCATGATGTCGAGCGAGATGGGGAGGGTGGTGTCGTGGCCGTGGACGACCATGGCGGCGGAGTCGCCGACGAGGCAAATGTCGATCCCCGCAGAGTCGACGTGGACGGCGGAGGGGTAGTCGTAGGCGGTGACGACGGTGATGGGCTCCCCGCGGCGGTGCTTCCCGCGGAGCGTGGTCAGCGTCACGCGCCGCGCCGCCGCCGCCTCCTGAGGCCGCGGGCCCCCGTAGACGGTCGACTCCGGCACGTTGCTCCGCAGCCGCCGCGCCAGGTGCTGGAAGGCCTGCCGCGTCGCCATGGTGTGAAGCGGCGGCGCGTCTGGTGATTGGACGGGAGTGCTGGATAATTTGGATTTTTTTCCCTAGGTCACCGAATCGGTGTGCCTTGCCACAACAGCGACTAAATTTAGAAGCGTGTATGCAGCCGCCACCGGCGACCGTAATTTCTCACCTGCTTGCCATTTTGACCCGTTTCTGCTTGCCACTTTGACCCGTTCCCGTCCCCTTCCACGGTCTGGCCCACGCGAGCAGACCATTTTGCCCCTGTTCCCAAATCCAAATTGACCGATGCCAAAGCTAAACGCGAGGGGGCTAGGGTTCGTGGGGCTCCCAGGGTGGCTTGTGAGGGCGGCGGCGCTTCCAGCTGCCATCGGCGGCATCTGAGTGACGGAGGCGGCCATCGGCGGCATCTGAGTGGCGGAGGCAGCCATCGGCGGCGTGCCCTTGTCGCGCGGTGGAGGCGGCAATCAGCGGCGCCTTGAGTGGCAGGCGCGGCGGACGGGCATCGGCGACGAGCCGTGGGTGCGTCGCACGGCCATCGGCGACGAAGACGACAAGTAGGGTAAGGCTCCATCTGCGGCGACCGAATGAATCCTCCTCCATCCGATTTTGTCACGCTAATGGCTCACTGCGATGCACATAGATGTCGCAAGCTGGTAGTACACGCAGTAGGTGGTCGAGCTTGAGGTATCCTCCTCCATCCGATTCTGGTTTGCTATTTATCCAATGCCCTTCGTGCAATTTAGAGCCACTAATCGAGCTGACAACTAAAACCGGCACAAATATTGGGAAGAAATTTGTCAAGTGCCCCTTGAACGAATCTGGAGTGAGTTTATTTGGTGACCTTTGATCAGAGAATTAATAGAGTTGTTGTTGGTAATTTCTGATTTGTGCTTGTAATTATTTGTAGCAGGTTCATAAAGAATGCAAATTTTTCATGTGGCTACCACAATATGAGGAGTACCTTCGGCGGAATGGCTTTGCAACTATAAGTACTGATAGGACAGGAAGGAATGGAAGCAGCAGGATGATGATGGATGGAAGCCAGATGATGGTGGAATTTGAAGAAGTCAAGAAGGAGATTAGAAGAAACAATAGGCTTGTGACAATCTGGGGATTTTCTATAGTTCTTATTGGTTTTGTAACTCTGATTGTTGTGTTAATGTCCATGATAAAGAGGTAGATGTGTAACTTGGTTGTTGGCATGAATTGAAATATGTGGTGTTGATTGTAGTTGATAGCACCAGAATGTAACTCTGATTGTTGCATGTGGCCGTATGTTGTATAAGACCAGATTATGGCAAGAATTATGCAAGAAAATGACTCCTATTATGTGACCATATGTTTCCTATGTTGTGACCAATGAATATATTTGCATGCTATTGCTAGCTTATTTTATCTAGCAACTTACTACAATGAAAGCAGCTGGATATAGGCTCTGCCATGATCTGTTTCATCAGACAGATGGACCACAATAATTTTGGCACATCCTGAGCAATTTCATAGTGTGCCTACGGTTCTTGTTCATATTTCTTTTTTTTTTGCACATTTATTAATAGGTTCTACCCTGTTCATGTATCTTATTACGTGGAGTATAACATAGTTGCAGCTTCTGGACATAACTTATATTTTTCTTCTGAGTGAATTGTTATGCGCAAAATGTGCCCATGCGAGCTTTTTGTGAACAAATGAACAAACCTAGGATTATCTTGATATTGATACAGATAGAGCTTAGGCTCTTAGACTCTTCCTTCAGTCACATTTTAGGGTGGCCGTGGCAGTAGTTTGTTGTAGCTGATTGCATGCTGTCGGGTGTCGGCATAGTTCTGACTCATCTATTCCTTTTACTTTCATTTTTTTATGCACGTCAGTGACTCAAGGGTTAACTTTATTTCAGGAGGTTGAAAAGCTGTCACAAAAGTTTGGCGAAGATGTGCTGGATGCAACAAAGAAATTTCAGAAATTAATCAACACGTCAGTCACAACAGAGACGATCATCAACCCGAAAACATAAATCATCGGTCCAAGAGGCCAGGATACTTTCACATGACCATTTCTTGACTACATGATTAAGGACATACAGTTTGCCTTAGATAAGCATTATGACCATACAAAAGTTCATATTTTAGTAATAACAAGCATCATTTCCTAGCAGCCTTCTTTGGAGTCATCTTCTTGGCTGGCTTCTTTGGAGTCATCTTGGTTGGAATGCTTTGGCTGCTTGCACCTTCTGCAATGGCATGATGTTGGCTTGTCCCTTCTCTGGCAACAATGCTCAAAGCTAGTTGCCTACAAGAGTGACAATTGCTAGTCACATTGAAATGCAGTTGTCATAATTGCAAGAGTCACAATTGCTAGTCACATTGAAAAGTTTTTGTTTACCTTCTTGTGACAGGCCCTGGACTAACATTGGCAAAGTCACTAATTGTTTTTTGTCTCTTTGGTGTGCCCTGTCCTTCATTGTTTGTACTAGCACCTTGTGGCCTGCCCTTCTTTGCTCTGCTTTTCCTGTAAAATTGAGATGCAAGGAGTAAAAATGCCTATGTGTTATGCAAAATGGAGTAAAAATGCAGTGATTGAATGTGTTATGCAATTACCTTTTCTTTGTCCCGCTTAATGAACACTTGTAGCTAGTTTGCCTATGTCCTAATTCACCACAGCCCTTACACTTCACCTGCCACTTACCCTTTGACTTGCCATTCCCTTTTTCCAAACAGCCAACTATTCTATTGTCGGGACCCGAATAACGGAGTAGAATCCCTGCTGTGCTTTTACCTGTACTAGTCCCTGGATCAAGTAGCTAGTACACACAGTGGAACAGGTTGAATCATAACCATCTCACGTTTAAACCAATTACATCAGAGTATAGCCAACACAGCCATTATTGCAAAAGTTTGGCACCGAGGCCTTACAAACATCAGCGGAACATCATAAGAACATTGTTTAAACTCCAACAAAAGAAATCCAACTCCACAGGTAGAACTGAAGAGACACGCTCCTAGGCTTCGGGGTAGTCTTCATCTTGGATACCTTCAGCGAAATCCTCGTCCTGGTACAGCTCCTCGTCGGGGTAGGGCGGTCTTGATCTAGACACCTTTCGTTGGAATGAGCGACCAAGATAAAAGCGAGGTGAGTATACATTATACTCAACAAGCAAGGCTGACTAGATGCATCTAAGGTTTACAAGGGGAGGATAGGGTTCTTTTGAATAAAGCCAGTTTTACAAGTTTGCCTAAGATTTTATAAAACGGTTTGAAAAGTGTTGAGGGAAAAATAAATATTTGAATTGTTTTCTTTGAAATTCCGGCCTTAACCGGTTTTACCCAACCTGGCTACTCACGGCACCCACCGTGCAACACCCTCATCGCTCACAGCACCTACTGTGAGGAGAGAAAACAAAACACACGACGGCGATCGTGGTTTTCCTTTAAAACACCAATTTGAAAACAAATAGGTAAGAAGTACCATGAGGCAGCTCCCCGTCGTCCGCCCTTGACTGTGGGCACGGCTATCAAGATAGTTTTATATTCTGCAGAGGTTGCACGCTTTACCCACGCGAGGTGGTTCTTCCCGAGGATACACCCAGGGGAAAAATGATCACCACAAGATCTTTTTCCAACGTTCTCCTAGTTAAGGCATTCCCGCTAAGGTTTCCATTGCAATGCCCCTCTTGCACCGATAGAACAGCACCAATTGTCTACTCCACCGACTGAAATGCCAAAAATAGGGGTTCGAAGGATACTAAGCCAGGGCCTGCCCATACAAGCACGCATGGCCGCACTGTTGTACTTAGCTCGTCTACCTCAAGGAATCGGTCCTTAGGGACCAGGGTGGTTCCCGCACTGAACCCAAGTCTCGTGCTTACCGCACCAACCTTGCAACCAGCCACCCCGATCAGGTTTTATAAAACATTTTACCCGATAGCACCCACTATCAACTACACCCATTTGCAAAACATGGCAGCATCCACTGTCTTTGAAATCATTGATTAAATAAGCATTGAGATTATCATGTCCAAGTTCAATGTGGTTGCAACTAAGCATAGCTAACATAATTAAAACCTAATTCAAGGGCGAATGTATTAATTTAACAATATTATGATAACCTAGGGTAGCAAGGGTGGTTTTTATAGCGATACTTTTAGTTAGGGTTTTTAGCTAACAAGCTACCAATTAGCATTTTTAAACTTTAACATAGCATGCTGTTTAAATATCTAATAAAACCATTTAAAAACATGGGATCAAAGATCAGCACTTGCCTTGATCAGCACTCTCTTGAAGGTCTTTCGCGGGGTTGATCACGGGGCTAACGTCGCTAGTTCCTAACAACGAATTTAACCAAAATAAACACGAGTGCTCCAAATAAAATATGGGATGATATGTATGCTCATGCTTATGCTAAATGTCACAAAATGGTAAATTTTCATTCTCTGGTAAAAACAATTTTTATTTACAAGTTTATCAATACAAAAATTATTTAAACACTAATGTTAAAGACATCTTATCCTTTTATCAATTTATCAATTAAACATAAATTTATCTATTCACAAATATTTATGAAAAATTTACGAATATAAGAACTCATTTTTATGAACATTCTAAAATTTATTCGTGATTTTTGGACATATAAAATTGAAGTTATGAATTAAACAATTTTCTGTACATTGAAAAATTAGAAAAGCAATTGAAACCGTAGTGGGCTTTGCCCTGCTGGCTGTGAGGTGGCCTAGCTGAGCGGCGGGTATGCTCAACGCTGGCGGCAATGAGCGGGCGGGGCATGCGGCGGCCAATGAGCGGGCGGCGGCCACGTGAGGCAGCAGCATGAAGGCGGACCGACGCGGAAGGAAGCGGCCCACACGCTGCAACACGGCCTGCTCACACGCTGGCGCTGCAGACAAGACGGCGCCCTGCTGCGGGCGGGCTGGCTGGCGGCAGCCCAGCCAGACGGGCGCGGAGGGAGGCCAAGAACGCACGCTGCGGCTCCAACCGGCGACTGGCGGGTGGTGGCAGCAGCTTCGCCGGCGGCGGCTCCCGATGGCGGCACGGTTGGTCCTAGAGCGCCTCGGCCTCGGGAACCACAAAAACAAGGAAGAGAGGAGAGAAGCTCACCGGAACAGTGCGGAAATCGAGAAAACGGGACAGCTCCGGCGAGGTCTTCGGCACGCGATTCCCGGAGCTATGGACGTCGGATCGACGAGTTCCTGGTCAAAATGGAACCGTGAGGGAGAGATCTAGGACGTCCCGGAGCAGATTTGAAAATGGAAGCTTACTTACGGCCGAATCGAAGAAAATGGAAATGGAGGAAAGGAGGAAGGGAGGGGTCTGGCTGGGGATTTTTGTACGGGAAGGGAGATAATGAGAGGAGGGATTAGTGGGGATTAACACTGCAGACTAGCAACGGACGTCATTAAGGGTTCAATTGCTGATTAAGGTAGTGGAGGAGAGGGGGGGTTATGGAGGTGAAGGAGGGAGAGATTTCAGCATGAAACAGAGAGAGAGGGAGATTAAACAGGGAGAGAGGGAGAGAGAGAGGGGGTGAGGGAGAGGGAGAATGACAAGTGGGACCAAGGGGGAGAGGGAGGGTTTTTCTTTAAAATACTTTGTTTTTATTTCTGATTTTCCCATTTGAAAACAATTCCAATTTCATTTTCTCTTTTTGAAACCCAAATACTCTACTTTAATCATTTTATAAAATATCTGCAAAACAACTCAATTAATTTTTTTTAAGTTTTTATTTAACAAGTAACATACTCATTTCAATTAGAGATATTTTATTTTGAAAGAATTTTAAGGCAATGCTATGCATGATGCAAAATGAATTTTTGGTTTTCGAAAATGAGGATGTTACATCTATTCTTCCTTTGCCTCCCAGCAGACCTCTTAGACAAAGGTGCCCTAACCTTGTAAGGAAGGTCAACATGTGGCCACTGCGATTTATCAGTTAAAGGAGGAATGACCCCTGAATATGCCAACCTGAACTTTCTAACAAAAAAATAAGAATGCAAGTAATCATCCATCCTGTGATTCCTGTTGCTGATTGTTAAGGCAAGGGCATGCTTACATGGTTTCCCTGAGATTTGCCACTCCCTGCAGGTGCATTCAAGTCTTCCAATGTGCACGACATGCCTTTGAATTTCTAAGTCCTCACTGATTTCACTGACTTGGGCTTGGTCCAGGGCACCATGGTCTAGCACCAACTGGCCTAAAGATCTGGTCTTTCGATTCATCTGGTGAACCACAACAGGAAGCATGATGCCATCTATTTTGTGACCAAGCCTCCTCCTCCTATCAAATAGCCTCAGGGTCATTGTCCTTATAGTGTCTGCTAGCTCAGCAACCGGAAGATCCTTAACATCTTTCACCCAATTGTTCCAGGACTCCGCCAAATTGTTAGTTATATTGTCACATTTTATTTCTTCTGAAAATTTGCTCCTCATCCAAATCAGGTTGTGGTACTTATCTAGCCAACGACCCACTTTATCATTGGCAGTTTTATTTTATCCATATAATGCTGAAACCTATCAGCCCTATAAGCCCTAGCTGCAGGATACATATTACTAAAAACAGGTCCCACGAACCTCTTCAAAAAGTTATCCATCAAGTGGCTAAAGCACTCTCTATGTTCAGCATATGGGTACACAAACTTTATTGCATTTTCAAGACCCTTATATGCATCCGAGCTAATTGCTAAATGTTCAGGAGTCCCTATGGCTTTCCTCAGCTACAACATGAACCATGTCCAATTATCTGTTGTCTCCTTGTCAAAAAAAAAACAAATACAACTGGAAACATCCAGTTGTGGCCATCTAAAGCTGTGGCCGAGGCTATTTGTCCATTCCATCTGCCATTAAGTGCTGTGGAGTCAATACTAATGTAGGGCCTACAACCATTTATGAAGCCATCTATACTAGGCTTGAAACAACAGAAAAATCTGTTGAAATATACATCCTCTCCAACTTGCTTCACATCTATCTCTACTACACTCTCAGGGCATCTAAGCTCTACCTCTACCTTAAACCTAAACAACAACTCAAAGCTTTCTTCCCATGATCCAAAAATCAGTTCATTAGCCTTTTGGAGGCCAAGACACACTGGACGATATTTCAGAGAAACTGGGTACTTACTCTCCAATAATTTCCTCGGTTCACTAGCTCCCATCCCATTTGGATGTGCCTTCAGAAGTGGAACTGCCTTCTCAGCTATCCAGTGATAGTTGGCCATCTTTGTTGTGATTCTACCTGTGGAGGCACATGTATGCTTAAATTTATTCAATATGATCTGCATAAAATAAAAAACAAACTTGTTAGATCTCAATTGTTGCGTATGCACAAATATATTTCAGTTGAACAGATAAACAAGTCAACAAAAAAAATATATCCTGATAGATTTTCCATCATGCATTATCCTCGCTACAATGGCCCATGGACACCCCGTAGCCTTGCAGTACCCCCGAAACCTACCGGATTCTGACTTCTATCCAACAACTACAAACTGATGTTTAATAGCATGTTGTCTCAAGCATATTTTGAATTCAGCCATGTCAGGATACTTCCATCCCTCCTCCATTGGTGGATCCTCCTTATCATATTGCACCATTGTCTCAAAAGGGATGTCATCCACAACTTCAGATTCATCCTCATCAATACATGCAGTATCAGTTTTGGCTTCCTGAGCAGCAAATGGATCATTACCTTCCTCATCAACATAGGGCTCCTGGTTTTCTGTTTAATCCTGCCCGAGAGCGGCCCTCACATTTTCATCATCTCTCAGACCAATCATCTCATAGATGTCATCTTCTTGTATCAGTGGCATGGCAGCACCTATCTGCTCCTCACTTTCATCACAAATGCATAGTGTTTTCCAGTCAATCACAAGATCAGGATTGCTCCCTTCATGGCTGCTTGTCCCAGCTCTTCCATGCAATCCAGGTGCCGACCCAACACTTGCAATAACCTCGCTCCTTGATTTAGTGCCACAATCACTAAGAGCGTGACCTCGATCATCCCTAACAAACGTAAAAAAAATAGAAAGAATTTATCTGTTAGGTTCATACCTAACAAAAATCCTGCTTTCACATCCAACAACTCAAGTTTCCCCAATTCGTGCTATTCATGGATGGGATCCCCTCTCAAATATCCAGCTCAAGTTTCCCCAAATCCAAAAGGGGACAGGATCCCAAAGGAGATAGGTTCTCCCTCTCGAATGTGCACAAAAACAACCTCAAAGAAAGGATTGGGTGTGCTCAAACTTACTCAGGATCGTCAGGAACCATGCTCGTCGTCCTCTCGGTCTCCGCTGGAGTCACCGCAGCCATGAACCCTAGTGTGGCCGTCGCCGCAGGATCGCCGCTGTCTCCTTGTCTAGAACGGCGCTTTTGTCTCCCTATCCCACGAACCCTAGCCCCCTCGTGTTTGGCTTTGGCACCAGTCGATTTGGATTTGGGAACAGGGGCAAAATGGTCTGCTTGCGTGGGCCAGACCGTGGAAGGGGACAGGAACGGGCCAATGTGGCGAGCAGGTGAGAAATTGCAGTCGCCGGTGGCTGCTGCGTACAAGCTTCCCAATTTAGTCGCTGTTGTGGCGAGGCACACCGATTCGGTGGCCTAGGGGAAAAATCCCAGATGATTTGGCGTGAGAAGGGGAGAAGGGGAATATGAAGTGGGTGGAACTATGGAAGGGCAAAGAGAGCTACAGTGCAGTGCCTTGATGGAAATCTCAGCCGATGAACAAATGATGGCACATATTGACAGCTACAGTAACCCACGGTGAGCAACCCACGGTGATTATCTGGCAAGTATAAAATTCATGCTACAGTAAGTGAACAGAGTTTTTTAATTGTTCCTACAGTTCTCTGCAGATACTAAGTCTACATGTTCTACTACGCACCTCGGTCTGCATCCATAGTAGAATCTTAAAAAAAACAATATGCTCTATGTTTCGAGAATCTAGTTTCTTATATCATTCCAGCAGTCTCGGTATCAGTCTTTAAATTTAGAGATTCTCTATCCAGTCTCTATATTTAGATATTTCCTCTCCTGTCTTTATATATTTATGGGAATAAAGATTCTACAGGAGATGATAGAAATATAGGATACAAATAGTGGTTTAGAGAAGTGCACCTATGCCTTACTTTAAGCAAGTCGGAGGATGCTCTTCCGAAGTTGGTAGGAAGAAAAGAGAAAATCAACTCCACGTATACATGGAATTACATGCACATGTGGATAGCCATTGAATCTGTTCTGAGATTCGTACCACACAGATCCCAAAGTAGATGCAACGGCTCCCACATGTACATGCAACTTCACGTGCATGTGGACAATCCATCATCGGAAGAAAATTCTCTGCCTTACTTTAGAAGGATGTTGACTCCCTTCGTTCAACTTACAAATTCTTTATCTCCTTTCATATTTCCTCCAAATAAACATGAGAGTTTACTTCTATTACTTCTAAATTCTCCATCTCTCCTCCTAATTCCCTCTAACCAAACAAACTCAAAGTAAACTCCCTTTTCTAAGTGACAAACCTTCATTCTCTTTCTCAATTCCCTCTAACCAATCAAGAGAATTTGCAACCCCTATATCTCAATTTTCATTCTTTTTGTTGGGAATTAGGAGTAGGAAAAGGGAATTCCGAAGTAAAGAAAAATAATCATAGTAAGGACAGGAGTCGCTGTCTCCTAATAGCCACCGCCCCTCTTCTCCGAAGGTTCCTCTCGGCCCCTCTTACAATCTCAACTCCCGTGATCTCGCCGGACATGGGAGGGTGAGGGGGATCCACTTCCTTGCCTTACTCTGATAGTTTAGTGGCTAGATTTGGTTTTCTAGGATTAGGATTTGCTGACCGTTTCGTCCTCAGTGGCGGCATTGATGGCGGCACAACGAGGTATGATCAATAAATTCCCTTCTAAGTTTCTCGGGCGTAGTGGTTGGCCTTGGCATTCTCCTCAATGGAGCCTTGTGTAGGGCTAGTGCCCTTGGCCCTTGATCTGTTCGTGGGCTATTGGGATTTTTCTCCCCTTGTGGTAGGAGTTTTGTTTCGGTCAAGGCTGGTCCTGTCTTCAGGTCAGTGTTCTGGAAGTTGAAGGTTGCGATGGTTCTTGAAGGGCTACTGAGGCATGGCGAGGCTGGCCTAGGTCGACGAAAGCATATCTATGAAGAATGATGGAAAAGCTGGATTTGGGTGTTCGTACATTATCTCTCGTGAGGAAAAGGCATGCCCTTCGGGGAGTGAATAAAATGCCTAGTCTATGTCTACTAGTGCAAACACCGTACCATATACGCTACAAGTTCTTGTTCTGAGCAAAAGGAATGCAAGGTGTTCTTCATTCAGCTTCTAGTAGGAGGTGCCGGGTCTTTCTGTGGAGTTGCATTATAAGTCTTATTCTTTTGGTTGTAAGTGTTTGGTCTATAATCTAATGGAAGTGCTATTTTTCTCAAAAACAAAGTAGGGGAAATAAACTCTCTTTTTTGAATAGGGGATATAGATAAGAGGATAGGGAATTCCTAACTTAAATGAATGGGGTTCAAAATCTTTGACCCCGGTAAATTGATTGGATGATACTGAGAGAACACTCGTTTTGTTTTCTACCACTAAAGCATATCGGTACAACTTAATAGTAACGAAAGAACGCATCGTTACTATTTTTACCACTCTATCCACAATGCATCAACAAGGCTGTTAAAACGTATAGGTTTGTCTGATCCCCTTCCTTTTCTCCCCGATCTCGTGCATTCCCCATATAAGAAAACCTAGGTTGTGTGCTTTGTCGCCGGCGACGCCTCTTCCCCTTGCCATGGCATCGGCATCCACCTCTATTGGCAACTATGACTTCCTCTCTCTATTGTAGACCCAAGATAGGTACCCCCTTTGACCTTGGAACGAGGACATGGCCTCGCCTTTTCTGCACCTCCGCGTCGCCTCCCTGTTTTTTCAGGCCACTCGAGGGAAGCGCAAAGAAGTGAGCGCGGAGGCTAAATGTGAGGGAGCGGAGCATACGTTCAGCCCGGTGGCTAGAGGCGGCAATAAGAGCGTGGGCGAGCGCTGAAACATACGCTGGCCCAATGAACAAAGCGGAGTAGGGCGAGGTGCAGGCACGAGATGGAAAACATACGCAAAGCTTAGCGGAGCTGCAGCGCGGCAGACAGGAGGACGAGTCGGAGCGGCTTGGGGGACGACGGACGGACACCCCCGCCCATTATGGAGCTAAGCCGACAGGCCGTATCGCTGGACCTGCCACCCCGTCAGGGCACTCGAGTAGGCGCCAGGCTGGGATGATCCGATTTGTAACCGTCATGAATGTGTAATTCCCCGCATGACCCTGTGTAAGGAGCCGAGTAGAAGGGTAAAGTAGTAAAGGGAATAGTCAAAAGCCCGCAAAATGACCACCGAGCCCTTGGTTCAGGAGCAGGTGGGGGATAGGACATGTAAAGTGATAGGCAAATGAACCACCATTGCATGGCTCTATACAATCCCTCCTCTATAAAAAAGGGGCGGATGGTGTCAATAAACAGCGGACTCCTTTCTCTCAGGTGTTGTGTTCTTCCTGTCCATGAGTGCAACCAGCGAGAGCGCGAGAGTTCCATCGATCTGTCTCAGGTGCGCGGATCGCTCTGTAGGCGATCTCCTGCAGCAGGGGCAGCCCTGTTTTCTGTTCGTGGGATCGTTCCCACGACAACACCCACGTGAAGCGTGAAAAATCATCTATAATAACAAGACCGCATTTTTACCTCCTATACTTATGTAGGTGATTGGTCCAAATAAATTCATGTGTAGCATTTCCAAAGGTCTTGATGTCGTCATTACATTCTTGGCGGGGTGAGATGTACCAACTTGTTTTTTCGCTTGGCATGCACTACATATCATGTCTTTCTCAAAAGTGACATTCGTTAGACCAAGAATATGTTTGCCTTTTAAGAGCTTGTGAAGATTTCTTAAGCCAACATAGGATAGCCGACGATGCTATAGCCAACCCATGCTAGACCTAGCCATTAAGCACGTTTCAAGGTTGGGTTTATCCACGAAAAAATCCACTAGATAAAGCTTTTCCTTTAAACGGCCTTTAAAGGCTATAGAATTATCACTTTTCTTAATGACATCCACACCTTCATTAGTAAAGAGACAATTGTAGCCCGTCGCACACAATTGAGGAATGAACAACAAGTTGTAACTCAAAGATTCAACAAGTAAAACATTAGTTAGAAGAATATCATCTGTGATAGGTATCTTACCAAGACCCATCACCTCACCTTTACCATTGTCACCAAAAATGATACTATCGCTCGTTGAACCATTTGGATCTAGATATAAAAACATTGACTTCCTCCGGTCATATGATGGGTGCTTCCACTATCCAAAATCCAACTTGATCCACCGGAGTGATATTCCTACAAAATAGAATCATACTTGTCTTTTAGGTACCCAAACTTGTTTGGGTCCTCTTAGATTAGTAACTAGTGCCTTTGACACCCAAATAGATTTCACACGAGAATTCTTGGGTTTTGGACCCACATACTTAGCAACTATATGACCGAGGTTAGTTCTTTTAAGCACAAAGGAAGCATTGAACATAGAATGAGTAAGATAAGTAGAGGATCCTTGTGGTTTCACAAACTTGATGAGCTTGGCAATGGAAGCTACCACAATGTGGCCCTTTTTAACCTTAGGAGGAATATATCCAAGCCCTTTCCTTTTAAAATTGCCTTGGCGCTTTCCTAAAAGTCCTCAAGTCCTTTGCTTAACTTGTAAGATTTTTGAAATCCATTTTCAAGAAAGCCCTTTAGCTTCTCGTTCTCTTGCGCCAACACTTGAATTATCTCGAAGTTAGTTGTATAAACATTTATATCAATGTTATAACATCTTGCACAACCGTTGTTAGTTGAAGGCAATGAGAGAAAAGTAGCTAGGTTTGAGGAATAAGAAGGACTTTTCGAGATATTAACAAGTTTCACTTCAAGAGCCTTGCAAGCATCCTTTACTATAGCAAGATCCTCTATGAGTGAAGCATTGGTAATCTCAAGATTAGTTACTTGAGATGTGGCTAAATCAATACTCTTAACCATCTCCACATTCTTTTTCTTCTCACAAGTCAAACTTTTCACTAACTCAAGGTTTCTCTCCTTTTCTTAGATGAGCAAGTCCTCTTGAGTTTTAAGAATAGCTTCTTGTCTATCTATTTCTTTCAGCATAGCATTCAATTTTATCATATCAAAGTCTTTCATCAATTTAAACAAGTTATCATCACAATCACTTTCATCATCTTCAATAACATTATTGCAAGGATCATTAATAGTGGAGATTGAGTTCTTATTTGATACCTTGCGCCCCTTAGCCATAAGGCAAGTAGAGACATCATCATCATCATCACTTAGGTTGTCGAAGAGGGTCTTTGAACTTGTTGGTGTGTATGATGAAGTGATGGCGATGGAGGCAATCTCTTCATTAGATTCAGAGCTTAAATCCGATTCGGAGTCGGATTCAGAATTGGAATCCCACTCCTTTCCAGTATGAGCATGCTCTTTCTTCTTGCCTTTCCTCTTATCCTTCTTGTGATGCTTGTCCTTTCTCTTCTTCTTGTCATCATCATTCTTCTTTCTTTGTGGGCATTCGGTAATGAAATGACCAGCTTGCCCACATTCATAACACTTCCTTTGTGAGTGTCTTTCTCTTGACTTACTCCCATTGCTCTTCTATCGACCTTTGGACTTAAAGCCACTCTTCTTGAGGAATTTGTTAGATCTCCTCACAAAGAGTGCCATTTCATCTTTGCTCAAAGGACCATCATCATCTTCTTCACTTGAACTTTCATCGGTGTCATTTGATCCTCTAGTAGCCTTCAAAGCAACGTCTTTCTTTTTACTAGCCTTCACAAGTTCTTCTACGGCATCGGCATCCTTGACCATCATCTCATCGGTCACCAATCTCTCAAGTACATCATGAGGTGTAAGGGAACTGAAGTTGTTTTTTCCCTAATGAGTTATACTAGATTTCGGTTCTTTGGAGTGATGACATGTAGAAGAATCTTTACCATGGCTCTATCCGTCAAGTCCTCACACCTAAGTCCTTTAGCTTGATTTACTAGAACTATCAAGCGATCAAACATTTGAGTATAGCTTTCTCCATCTTCTAACACAAACCGACCGAGTTTCCCATTAATGAGCTCAATCTTTGATTCACAGACGCTTGAGGTTCCCTCATGAGCAACCTTCAGCGTGTCCCAAATGACCTTTGCATCTTCGAGTCCATCAACCCGATTGAACTCGGTTGGACTCAAGGCATTCAGCACTGCATTAGCTGCTTGATTGTTGATATGACGTTCCTTCTTCTCATGAGGTGTAAGCTTGGTGGCGTCCTTGGGTTTAAAACCTGTCTCAACAATCTCCCAGATAGAAGCGTGAAGAGACCTCAAGTACATCTTCATCTTATGTTTCCATGCCGAGTAATGAGTGCCATCGAAGTAGGGCGTTTTACCGGACGACACGGAGACATAAGATGATAATCCCGAGAGGCGGAGAGTGGAATAATCAAAAGAAATTTATGCACCGGTGCCAACACGTTGGTTATCCGTGTTGTCATCGGTGAAACTATTCTTCTCAGTGGACATCCTAATTTCTTCAAGCGGTTAAGCTTGACACAAGAGATTAGGCTCTGATACCAATCGAAGGATCGGGATGTCGCCTAGAGGGAGGTGAATAGGCGTAATAAAATTTAT
The DNA here is from genome assembly GCA_036346145.1 of Olyra latifolia. Lineage (NCBI taxonomy): Eukaryota > Viridiplantae > Streptophyta > Magnoliopsida > Poales > Poaceae > Olyra > Olyra latifolia. The sequence goes on from CM070530.1 coordinate 17,164,717, forward strand.
CACTAAATTTAGTCACAGCAGAAACAAAAAAGTTCGGACTGTCCGAGTTCACCTCGGACTGTCGGAGTACTTCGGATAGTCCTAAGTCTATTCGGATAGTCTGAAGAATGCAAAGTAAGAAAACGAGCAAGAGTGAATCTAGGCTCTTCGAAAGATATAACCTGCACCAAAGAGTGTTAGTGAGCCTAGAGTACCTATGGGTGATGTGTAGTCAACAATATTCTTTTCACAAGGATCGCCACTTTAAGCAGCAAGATTTAAATTTAAACACTAGGATGAAGATGAAATCCAAGAGATGAAGACGGAGACTCAAAGATCTTTATCCCGAAGTTCGGATCCTTGAGGGGATCCTACGTCTCCGTTGAGAAGGCACAAAGCCCGGGTCTCTTTCAACCCTAATCCTCGCGGCGTCGCACAAAGCACTCACCGACTTCACTATGTTGAATCCTTCCCTTGCGGAGGTGGATTCAACCTTCACAAACTTTCGGAGGCTCAACACACGAAGCTTGAGAGCTCACCGGCGACTCCTAGCCGTCCAAGAGACCTCAACCTCCAAGAGTAATAGATCGGCGAGAAATCCATGAGAGGATGAAAAACCCGGTTCTCAAGATGGACCTTAGCAAGCTCAACCTCTTCAAATCTCACTTCTTTTCTCCCTCTAGCAAATCCAATCAACAAGCTCAAGAGGGGAGAGAAAGCTAGGGCTCAAGGAGGAAGAACGAGAGCAATAAATGTTCTGAGTGAATAGTGTCATTGGTTAGGTGAGAGTGAGATAGGGTATATATACGAGCCCTAGAACTAGCCGTTTTGACTTAGATCTGTATAAGTTCGGATAGTCCGAGTAAATACTCGAATACTTCGAATAGTGCAAATAACAGAGACAGAGAGACCCAGCTCGGATACTCCGAGTGGATTCTTCGGATAGTCCGAACCTTCGGATACTCCAAGTGGTTCGGAAACTCCGAACGAAATCTCGGATAGTCCGAATAATTTCTGCCCGATGAACAGAGAGGACCAGCTCGGATAGTCCGAATAATGACTTCGGATACTCCGAGTGGTTCGGATACTCTGACTGAAATCTCGGATAGTCCGAATAGGACTTAGCAGCAAAGACAATTTTCTTCCTTGGAGGACAGAGGGGGTCAGCTCGGACAGTCCGAATAGATATTTGGATACTCCGAATAAGATATAAGATTTTGTGCCTGGATTTTGGATTGGGTGACAATGGTTTATGAAATTATATTTTTGCTAACTAATTTCCATCATGAGCACCTAGAATATCTAAATACTATTTTCCGTCAAATCCCTCTTTATAGTACGGCTATCCTTAGACTCAAATTTTTAAAAAAATTATAAATCACAAGTATAGATACCGTCTTTTGCTTCATTCGATTTGAGGGTCCGTCATTGCACATAAATTCACCGTAGAAGATTAAAATCTGAAGATAACACTTAGAAATCTCATTAGTCCCTTAATCATTTTGTCATTAATCTCCAAAACCCATAAGGAGGCCTAGATGCACTTTCATTGGGTTTCTGCGCCTGCGCGGAAAACAGGCGGCGGCTCGCCGGCGACCCAAATCCGGCGATCTCTTCGGCGGTGCATAGCTCCTCCAATTCTCCACCAAATTAGGGATTCCATATATCCAAATTGATCATCTCAACGAGACCTACAACGTGTCGGCTTTAGATCTAGGGTTTGGACACTGGAATAAGAGGGATACCTCGGTTTTTGCTTCGGGGGCTAGGGTTTTGGTGGCAGGGCTGCAATTCCGAGGCTCCGACCTTGGGGCTGAGGGACGGGGGGTATTTATAGGGGTTGGGGCGTGGCGGATGAGTCCTATGAGGGATAGAATTTGATTTGGATAGGAATTAGAGGAGAGATAGGATTTGGGAGTCCTAATAGGCTTAGGTTTCATTCGGAGGGGTTTTCGGTTTAGATTGGGCCCAATAAGGCTACTAAAGCCTAATGGAGCTTTTCCCTATTATTATTTTATATTTTAATTTTCTTTATTATTATTTTTAATGATATGTGACATAGTAATTTTATTAGGATGCCACATTATATATTTTGTAGAAGCGTATAATTGATATTTTAATGTAAATAAATGATTTAGTGACTTATAAAATCACCAAAAAAATGTTTGAAAACATCATGGTACGTATAGAATAGTTTGCAACCATCGATACATGCTTCCGTAGTTGAGCAAGATCAAATCGACACAATAAAAAGTGTGTTTATCACTCCAAAATGCAAAAATTATTTAAAAATTATTTAAAAAATTTTGAAATGTTGTGATACGCCTTTTATTCATTTAGCCCACTGTGAACTCATTAAAAAATGTTTAGTGGGACAATAAGATGAAACTCACATGGCTATCCTCATCGTGCCTAGAATGTTTCTCTAGAACATCACGCGATCGTTGAGTCGATAAGGGCACTTACATGTGGGCCAACAACTCGGAAAGTCAAAACATATTCAAAAAATTTATGAGCATGCTACATGATGTATGGAGAAACATTACTTGTTGTGCACCGTCAATATCATTGTTAAACATTTTTTTAAAAATAAAAGACTATATGTTGACTATTGGCCGGCCTCAAGGTGAAGACCCTCGAGACAAGCATTACTCTCAATAACTTAGGCCAAAACCATCGAGTATAAGTTCTTATCTTGATAATGGTCAAGCAAAACCGTCAAAAGAGGTTTCTACCAACGGCTGCCTAAGAAAATGCCCGAGAGAGAGATGGAGGTCTCTCTCGACGGCTGTTATAGAAGCCGTCAAGAGAGGGTGCTATCAGGGCTAACTCACAGTTGTCGTGCATGACCTCTCTCGATGGCTTGGGTTGTGTCGTCGAGAGAGATCTAGCTAGGCCGGGCCATTATGTCAGTCCCTCTCGACGGTTGCGGAAGAAGCCGTCGAGAGAAAGGATCGTGCGAACGTGGTGGGCCATTACCCAACTCTCTCTTTTTGGCTTTCCCGTGGCCGTCGAGAGAGGCTCGTCCTTTAGATCTCGTGGGCGCTTGGGACATATGCATTTTTTCAAGGCTATTTGAAGATTCTCAACATGTTTCACTCATTTTTGTTAATTTACTATGTTTTGTCATATTTAGATTCAATTTGCTTATTTTCTTGTTATATATGTGACTAACTCGATAATTCTAATTTTGAAATACAGGATGCCACGCTGCTTCCTCAACTTTTCATGCCTCGACGTTTGGCTAGGAGTTGGTTCCCACTCAGGAGTCCGAGTCTAGCCAACCTGCAGGCTCCTAGCCTCTGAGGAAGAAAAGGGGCTAGAACAAGGTGCCCAAGGTTTCGATAGATTCGAGCCAGGGGGTCCCGATCAACATCGACGGGGACAGGTGCCTGTAAACCCACAACTTCAGCTAACTTGTTTTCAATCTTCGCCATTAGCCTTGGAAATGTCTAACTTTCTTTCAATCTATGCAACAACATGTTTACAGTTGATGCCGGGCATATGACATAGCCTGGGAGTACCCTTGGGTCCCTTGAGAGGTAGCACTACTCGGGCATGGTGATGATAGGCAATGTCACGAGGCTAGCATACAGCTGGGACGAGTACAAGGCTGCCCGGCATAGGGATGGCACAGCCGCCTCCCAGTGCGTATGGGAGTTTTGGGTAAGCTAACTAACTTGTAGACCCTATACTATTTTTATTAGAATACTAAGTTGCTTGCTTTGCCCCATTTCAGCTCTGGTACCGCCCTCGCAAAGGGTTGACGGTGGCCGACTTCGACTCCGTCCTGGACAAGAATGCGAAGCAGAAGATCCAAGATCTGATATCCGGGGCGCGTGTCAGGGCTGTCGAGGACTACTACAGGTGAGTTAAAGTCCCTAAATGCTTTCTCAATTGCTATATAGTATCATTGCTTCCAATTCTTTTCATTTCTTAGGAGAGCACGATGAGATGATCACCAGCACCGAGGCTCCGAGCAAATACCTGTCTGCCTCTCAGTACACATAGGTGCCACCGGAGTGGGGCAAGAATTGTCAGGACGCCTGGGAGGCAATACTCGAAGTGGGACAAGCAGGAATTCCGTGGCAGGTCCGCCACGACAAAGAAGAACCGAGGATCCAAGGACTACGTCTCGACCTCTAGGAAGTGGTCCTTCACAGCTTAGGCACAAACCAGCAATCTCTCTAGTATTGCTTTCGTCATTTTATTTCTTGCACAAACTACTCCACAATTTTATGTCATACAGATGTTAGCAACCGGGCATAGGCAAGCAGGATGAACCTGTGGAGGCGTGGACACAATCTCTCTAGTTTTTTTGCCATTTTTTAGGCTATTTTTTTCTGGAAATTAAGTACTCTCGACGGTCGTATATAAGCCATGGAGAATAAGGGGTACAACCCATGCCGGCCATCCTCCTCCAGGTAGTCGTAGTCTCGACGGCCTGATCAAGAACTAGCCTTCGAGAGAGATGACCCAAGGCGGGCCAACCCAAGAAAGAGTTCTCTCGACGGCTACTTTACAGCCGTTGTGATAGATAGTAGCCACTGCGGGCCGGCCCAACTCCCCCTGGTAGGCTCTCTCTCGACGGCTGCAATGGTCGTCGAGAGAGAGGACCCTGAAGCTATTAACCCTCCGGACGGCCGGCTCCGCTTTGTCTCTCGACCACTGCATGCCAAACCACGACTAGAGTGCTATTTTCTCTCGACTGAGCTGACCCGACGGCCTTTTCTCAATGGCCGACCATCGAGAATGACCTGTCTCAACGGTTTTGCTGTCTTTCTTGACGATTTTCGCCGTTGAGCTTTAGGAAGTTTCCTGTAGTGAGCATATGTACGTAACTATCTCACACATTTATTCAAGGAATAAGTTCATTTTACACTCTCAACTATCCAAAAAGTTCATTCTACACCTCAAACTACAAAACTTGTTGTTTAACATCCTATATATCAAAATCGGATCATATTACACCCTCGATGGTTTAGGAGGGTGGTTTTGGTGATGTGGCATCCAATTTTGTAAGTCGCCTGCATACGTGACCTAACTAGTGATTTTTGGACTCTAAAAAATTCTAGGAAAAATCTTGAAAATATATTAGTGCATAAGGGTCAGGGAAAGAAATAGCTTTAGAAAAAATGAATGTTTAAATATCCAAAATTAATGTTTTTATTTAATTCAACCGAAGTTTATAAAAATATATTTTAAATTTTTAAAATTTTTGAAAATTTGTTTCCTAGGATCCTTATGCACCAAAGTATTTTTAAAAAAAATTTCTATAATTTTTTGAGTAAACAAATTATGTACCTCTTCTGCTCAAGTGGGTGGTACAAAAATCATGTCAGTCATCCTTTCTTTCGAGACATACCTCGCTTCTCGACTCAAATATATCATTGACAGACATTGTACGTTGGTCGCTATACTATTAGTGGGCACAACCTCTCCGCCGCGACCACCCATGAACTTTACATGAGAACCGTAGCTACCAGCGGACATCACATCTTATCTGGCACCACAATTAATCATAATCTCCTATGATGAATCCCTATCACCTCCAAGATACACCTCTGATGAAGAACGTGTCATCTCACTGGATGACCCCCGATCAGGCCTCAGATGGAGGGATGAACAGAGAATCAGGGGATTCCAACGATGTGCGATATGAAGGTGATGACTTGGATGATGATGAGGACCTAGATACAGTCATGTGTACTAATTAGGCTTCTTTCGCGTATGTATTTAAGTATTTATTTGTATAATTAATGTACCTGTAATAAGAATTGTTTCTCCTTTTGCACGAAATGAAGTCAATGTGTATGTATATATACTTGCATATTAACTTTTTATATATGCTTACCATTGTATACTGGTGCGCTACTTTTGGTACACTTTAAACTCGTATATACTATGAACCTTGCCCGACAGTGTATAAAAATAGATTTTCCACCATGTCTTTCGTATTGATGTCCTTTCGTCAATGAAGTGTCAATAGAGAGTCTTAAGTAGATCCCAAGTTTTTTTCCGCCACATAAATGTCCAGTCCCTTCCGGCCATACCATCACATGAACTTTGAAACACTAATGCAGGTCACTAATGGTTCTCTGGTGCATCGTCATCAAGTTTGCCGGTGGTATTTCAACAAACTTTCTTGTGGCATTGTGGTCGATGATCTTTTCCGGTTTCCAATTGCTACAAATAGATGGGAACAGTGTAACACGCCAGTGCGGCCAGTGTGGAGCTGGAAAACCCTTCAATCTGATCAGCAGGTACCCTAGCTAGTAAGTAAATAGTCATAATCGGATTGATAAAACGCCTTCAAGATTGTGGCGCAGTAATATTATATTGCCTCGGTTTGAGGATGACCTTGATTATCCTCTTCTGCTCAAGCGCAAGTTTTGCGTTGGTATTGTGAAGGGCATATCGTACGCAGATGTCAAAAAGGTAATCCGTAATTCCTTTTTGCTTGAATATATATGAACTCCAACATCCACAGGTTTGGCACTGTGATATTGCTGTGATTTTGGGGATGACTTGTGTATCCTTCGCTTCGCTCAAATGCAAATTTTGCGATGGTAGCGCGGAGGATATTCATTGGCATGATTTTGCGCCATGTTAATTTAAAGCACTGAAATGTCATCTTTCTCTCATACCACTGGGCAGCCTGAGCCTCGTGAGGGGCGCCGTCCTAGCCAAGATGAACATCAAGAGGTTTTGACTCATGTGTGGCTAGAAGCCTAGAATACATACACAGTCACATCTAAGAAGAAATTCGAAGGAAGAGCATGGAGGTATTCGGCTAACCCTCTGATTCTTGTCATTCATCTCTATTGTGTATATATACGCGCATAGAAGTATTTACAAAGGGAAAATGCATAACTCAATTAATCACACTACATGGGTGCTTTGCAATTTAGCCCTAATGTCCTGTTGAGAAAAGAATAGAATAAGACGTCATGAAAGAAGCTCACAGTAAGCCTGAGCAAGCCACTGTAACAAAGTTAGCTACATATGTATTGTGGCTACATGTTAATCACCTTGATAAGTACAACATGCATGCATTGTTCTTAGAGGTCTAGATGGGTCGGGTTAGGTCGAGGATCAGGATCCTATTTGCTCGCCCTGCCCTAGACCCAACCCAACCTGTCGGTGCCCCAGCCCGTCTCGGGCCCGAGGAGAGGAGGTGAGTAGGACAAGAAGCAGACCTACGGCCGTGCCGCCGTGGGAGAGGTCGTCGTCACCTCCGTCGCTCATGCCAAGGGGAGGATTGGAAGTCACCATCGTTGCTGCCGCCACCACTGTAGGGTTGGGGAGGGGGAGCCGCCAGGCGCCATCCAAATGCAAGTGGGCTGATGGTGTGGGGAAGCAGAGATTGACACAGGGGCAAGAGAGGGAGAGAGGGGAGAGAAGGAAAAGGTGGTTTTGCCATCACGGAGTCGTTGGCCAGCACGGAGCCCTCGTCGGAATCGTTGTAGCTGAGAGGCGAGGTGGCTTGAGGTGGCGTGGAGCGGTGCAGTGACGACAGCTGGTCCTAGGATGGGAGCGGCAACGATGGTGAGCAATACAGCGGCGAGTGCGGGTGACAAAGGAGATGCCGAGGAGGGTAAGGCCGGTGACGGTGGTGGCGAGCAGGTAGAAATGTGGGGTGGAAGCAGGGTAGATGATTAGGTAGAGGATGGGGGCCAAGGAGAGGAGAGGGGTGGAAGAAGAACGGTGGCTGCCAGCCGGATGGAGGGGGAGGAGAAGGCAGGCTAGATGGGGTTGGCACCGGTGGGATGAAAGGGGGGTCGAGGAGGAGTCTGGCTAGATGAGGAGCATTGATGGGATGGAGAAGGGAGGAATCCAGTCGCCATCCTTGAAATCCAGCTGGTGCGGGTGGTGCCCAAGGAAAGAGGAGTAAGAGACTGGTTGCCGACATGATGGAGGAGGGAGGAGGCGGACTAGATGGAGAAGAGACAGGGGAAAGAAAGAGACAGGGAGGCCACATGCCTTACAGAGAAGAGAGAATAGAAAGAGAGGGGTAAAGAGGAGAAGATAGATGTATGACACCTACATGTGGGCCTATGACATGTCACCGCCACGTCGAGCACCACACCATAGCCATGGTGACAAAACCATCTCTGAAACCACTGCAGGATGTTATGCGCATTGGTTTTGAAGTTTTGAAGGGCAGAATACCTGGTTTCATAGTTTAGGAGGCTATGTAGATAAAGCGCGATAGTTCAGAGTATAAAATAGACTTTTTTCTTTTAAAAATTAGTTCTGATTTGGAATTTCATACGTTGAATTATGGAGTTCGGAATATGTTTTGTGTGGAATACATGTGTATTTGAAACCTCAACAAATACTATGTTTTACTTCTGATTTTTTTAATACTATTTTCAATTGTTTTGAATCTATTTGATTTTATAATTTCAAATCCAAAATTATGGAGTTCACAATTTGAGTAGTTTAATACACTTGTATTTAGAACCTTAAAATTTTTAGGGATTTTTTTTCTGATTTTTTATTTGTTTTGAATATTTTGACTAGTGGCAGCATAACAGAGTGTGTTAGGACAAATAACCATAAGATAAAAGTGTCATACACTAAGTGCGAAAAGGTAGTGCCACGAGCTGTAGCCGCCAAATTACACTGCCCTGCAGCCAATTTTCATAAATATTAATCATGGTGTTGATGCTCAAAACAATCAAGCATAAATCTTATCTCCATGCAGTACTCTTCCGTTTATCTTTGTGTTCTCTGCGGCAGCGGTTGCAGCATTTGCAGACTCACTTAAACCCATGTTCTGTAGCAACTTCGCAAAGGCGTCAACATCTTTGGCACTAATTTTGTACGGCGTGTTAATTGGACCTGGGAAAGACCGAGTTTCCACTTCCTTCTTGTAATCTAATAGCGCCTTGTTAATGGCATCGCCAATATTACCAAATTGTTTACAGAACTTCGCTGTAATCTGCAAGCAGAGGAAAAGTATGTGTTGTGCTTAGCAAAAATCACAATAAATTAAGAAAAATTGATGACAATGAATTAAAAAGGAGGGTATCTTTTACTTTGGCATGACTTGGATCTTGCATTATCGCTAACAAGTCACTGTAGACTAAGACCTGGATTAAAAAGAAAATATAATTTTGTATATATCATGAGGAAGAAGCATTTGTTACATGATATGTATACATACAGACGTATCAAAGCAAGATAGTTTTAATTATCTAAGTGACTACACCAAAAATGATTCGTACAACAAAAAACGCGACAAAATAGGAAGATTCTTCTTGCATTAGAAGATAAGCATTGTTGGCTATATATGTACATGAGTGGAATAAGCATAATTGTCAAATCTACAATTTTCAAAAGAAAAACAGAATCAACAAATCATATATATGCAAGTGAGAAATGCAACATAGCTACTCACGTGAGCGTGCATGCATGATGAATAAACAAACCTGCCCACTACAGAACGGTCCAGCCCCGATGCCAATGGTTGGGATTTGCAGTGCTGATGTTACGGCTGCAGCCACCGGAGCCGGCACGCACTCCAACACAACTGAGAAGCAGCCGGCCTCTTGCAAGGCGAGTGCTGTCTCCACAACCTATACAGTACACACGGACGACATACAATATGGATCGAGCAAAGACTTTCAATGAGCAGTTAAGTTCAACACAATGAATATATATGTATACAGACTAATGCAAGTAGCTACCATATATACCTTCATGGCACTATCGACCGTCTTCCCCTGCGGTCGAAACCCACCGAGCACACTAATAGCCTGCGGTGTAAGCCCAACATGTCCCATCACAGCAACCCCTGCCTCCACAATAGCCTTGGTTGCGCCTATTCTCGTCGGTGTACCCCCTTCTAGCTTGATTGCATTCACTCCGCCTTCTTTTAGCACTCTCACCGCAGAGTCAACAGCCTATAACAAACATGTTACTATATGAAAACTCTTAACATTGAACAAAAAAGTCTTTTAACATTGAACAAAAAGTCTGTACCATTGAACATGTCCTTAGAGATGCATGCACTATATTTCTTATTTTTCTTAATTACGAAATTTATGGGGCCCAAGCCGCTCAACAATGGACATCTAAGAGGGCCGAGGGGATAGTGAAACTAAGGCGATCGCGGGTGGGGCGGGTACTTGTGCGGCGGAGGACTCGTAGGAGCCGAACGGGAGATCACCGACGATGAACAGTCTAGGCGCTCCGCGTGCGACGGCGCGGCAGTGCTGGAGCATGAGGTCGAGCGAGATGGGCAGGGTGGTGTCGTGCCCGTGGGCGACCATAGCGGCGGAGTCGCCGACGAGGCAGACGTCGATCCCCGCGGAGTCAACGTGGATGGCGGAGGGGTAGTCATACGCGGTGACCATGGTGATGGGCTCCCCGCGGCGGTGCTTCCCGCGGAGGGTCGCCAGCGTCACGCGCCGCACGGCCGCCGCCGTCGCCTCCTGCGGCGCCTCGGCTCCTCCTCCCCCGTAGACGGCCGTCTCCGCCGCGTCGCTTAGCACCCGCCGCGCCGTCTTGTGTATCGGCTGCGCCGATACGTTCGTGCGTGATTGGTGTGGTTGACGCAAGAACGACGGGACGGTGGCGTTGGGCGGGAAGATGCTGCTGGTTTCCGGGAGCATTCTGGGTGTTGGGAGACCCAAAAAAGCCATTGCCGTTAGGAATCAGGAGCCGGGAAGCTACTGAACCTGAGAATCTTGCCTGGAATTCGGCTAGCTTCACCTGCTATTGGCATACAAATATATAGGGGATTCTTGTGTACCTGTCACTGCCATGCAACGCAGGAGAGTGGAGATCGAGCCACGCGAACACAAAGTTAAACTTAAATTAAGGAAACGCGGGAAACGCAGACGCTGATGTTTTAATTACTAGACTTGAATGTTCCCTTTCGTTTGACAAGCGCAGGACCCGGACACCGCAGCGGTCTAAGCCACAACGGCAAAAGGTTAATTGCATACGTGCCATTATTAAACATCGATATAGCATAAATGCCATTACAAAACCGGTTATTATTTATATGCCATTGCAAGATGCATTTAATTTCAAAACTGCCATTACGGACTATTTGCGACATATACGAACTCAAAATACGGTCCAATATACGGTCTGGCTGGTGGGTCCCATTTGTCATCTTCTCTTCTTCTTCTCTTCCTCCTCCCACTGCTCCCATCTCCCCCAACTCTAGCCAAGCGCTATTGCTATTATGCTGCTTTGCCATATGAGCCCCGCATGCCTCGCCGTCTCAGGCCGAAGCTCGCTGCTGTTCGCGCCGCCTCGCCGTCTCTCGCCCCGCTGTGGTCAAGGTCGAGCTCTTGCAGCTCCTGCTCGCCATCCTCGACCTTGACTACAGTGGGGCGCTGCTCGCCATCCTCGACGACCCCGTCGTCAGCCGCGTCTTCGGTGAGGCCGGCTTCCGCAGCGGCGACATCAAGCTTGCCATTCTCCGCCCTACGCCGCCCATGCCGCTGCTCGGCCGCCTCCCCACGCGCAGCCGCCCGCCGTCTCTCTTCCTATGCAGCTTCGCCACCGCTGACGACGCTGACATGCCCTCGCCCACAGGGAATCTCACTGGTGCCAGGGAGGAGAACTGCCGCCGCATCGGAAAGATCCTCTCGAGAGACTGCAACCCCATGCTTGTCGGTGTCGGGGCTACCTCCGCCACCGACAACTTCTACGTGGAATCCCCCTGCCGCGTTCTCCACGTTGGCCCCGCTCCGTCAAGCAATCAGAGCTCGTATATACAAGAAAAGATTCGTAATGGCAGTTTTGAAATCATCCCAGACTCTAATGACATGCTATGATGGACTTTCTTTTTTTTCGTTGATTTGTGGGAATTTCTAGCTTTGTAGAGTGAATGTCGGGTCTACTTCTACGGTTCTACCTATGCTTTAATAATAGGGTAATTTAGATGGATGCCACTGTAAAGTTGTAAGTTTAAACCTGTTAGAAAATTAGGTATTATTTTGATTCCATATTTAATTCTAAGGCAAATCACATGAATTAACAAACATGCAAACACATCTAACAGCAGACTACTCATGATTGCGAACAGAGATAAAACCCTAGCCGCACGCACGGCTACCAAAGAACGTGAAATGACTTACGTAGGGCTTGATGAAGAACAAGAAGCAGCGCAGGGGCGACTAGCCGTACGGGAAGTAGTCGACGTCGAGAATCACGAACATGAGCGGTCGCATGGATACGCTGCCCAGAAACCTAATTATCACCATCCCGTGTAGGTTCTCACGGCAGCAATTGGATCGGAGATCCCGCTCTCCCTCCTCCAAGTGCACGCAGAGAGGAAGGTGACGAGGAACGACGACTGCGCGAAGACTCAACACATCAGATGAAAATACCAGAGAACGAGAGTTCCTATCGCTTGGACATCTCCAGGAGATTTATTCTCCAACTCGTAACCGCTCTCCGCGCGAACGGACGCACATTGCGAGATGCATAGACACACGTTGCGAGCCGTTTCTCCAACTCATAACCGCTCTCCGCACGAATGGGTGCACGTTGCGAGACGCACGGACACAAGTTGCAAGCCGTTCCAGATTTTTAGAATCCAAAAATTAAAAGGAAGATTAACATGCCAGAAATTAATCCATGGCACGGCGATGTCATGCGGGAAAATCACGCGGTAATTCGCACACATGGTCTTTAGCATAGAGCTCTCTCATCCCCAATGTGCCTTATGATGAAGTATGGTGGTAGCTCTCCCTTATATGTTGGTATTCTCTCTTCCCACTTAGCAATGTGATACTATTCTTTCTATTGCTTTAATTGGCATTTTAGGCATGAATGGGCCTCAAACTAATGGGCCCAATTCTAACAATATCTATGTGTAATTGACACATGGAGTGATAGATCTCTAATTTTATAATTTTGTGGTGGCATATATCTAGTTAATCCTTAATAATATAATAATAAATAGATGTTAGGAAAAACAAATTAACAGTATATGTAAATCAAGCCAGTGAATCATTGTACTTTGTTTTTTTTAGCAAAACCTTTATACTTTGAGAAAGTACAAAAACAATCATGCAGGTTTGGAGGAAATGAATCTTACCTTCTTTTGCCATTTCTTACAATCTTTAACAAAAGATTGTGTCGTGTATCACTGAGAATGGATGGGGTTCATCCGGACAGCGCCTAATTAATCAAAATCTCGTTGACAGCGATACGAGTGATTTGAGCTCATTGTAGGTTTACTAAACCGTGGACAAATGCAAAATGCCAAATGTATAAATTTGTGCAATTGTCACAACTACAATCTATTTGTGCAATTGTATAAATTACCATGTTGCTAGACCACTTGTGCCCTTTTTTCCCTATAATCACGGTCGACTTTTCTAGCGGGTTCTTAAACGGGCGGACGGAGGAGCTCATCTATGTCGGCTTTTAGTAAAAATTAAACCAGCACAGGTGCTCAAATTGTCTATATGACATAGATGTAAAACTAGTACATATATTTGGTCATATGTGTCGATTTTTTAAAAACTTATCTGTGCTGAATTTTTTAGATATGCAACTTTGTAGCTAAGAGCTTTTCCATTCGAAGACATCTAAATGCCTAAATAATGGTCATGAGTTCAGAAAATTTTTAACTTATTCATACAAAGTCAAATCGAGACAACCTTTATATGAGAATTGTAGCTCTCAACGATATATACAGGTCTATAGTTGGGAACTTTTCTATTTGAAGCAATTTACATGTCTAAATAACTGTGGAAAGGTTTAAACAATAAAGGTTAAAAAGTATACATATCCTACCCAAGATAGGAAGTTACTCGAGGTGAGGTGGGTTGGTTGGTGTCAAGAGGTAGGGTTTCTATTTTGTGTAAAAAAAAAATGTGTGACTTTGAATATATATATATATATCCGTGCTATCCACTGGTTTTGTAAATTCTAAAACCGAAATAGACGATCTGAACATCCATCTTGTTCATCTCGATGAAATCTCGCTACACACCAAATTTCAATTTTTTTTGAATTTTTTTACTATTTATTTCGTATTTTTAAAAACTGGATTTATTGGACGGTCCACAGCTAATTAGATCAGCGATTTTAAAAAATACCAAACAAATAGTAAAAAATTTGAAAATTGGTGTGTAGTGAGATTTCATCGAGATGAACAAGATGGATGGTTCGGATCGTCTGTTTCAGTCTTAGAATTTACAAAACCCAGTGGATAGCACGGAGGAGCTGTGCTATGGATAGCACAATAGCTCTCTCTCTCTCTCTCTCTCTCTCTCTCTCTATATATATATATATATATATATATATATATATATATATATATATATATATATATATATATATATATATATATATATATATACTACTTAAAAGTGGCTTGTGGTGAGTGATGGTCTATTTTTACTGGACCATTCTACCCTTCGTCCTTGCATTAACTACACATATACCCAGCCTACTACCTCTCTCGTCTATTTGAAATCACCGTTGGTGGAGAGGCAATATTTTGAAATCATTCTCGAAATGGGTATTTACTTCGTTTTGATCCAATATTTTAAAATATAAAATATAATAAAAACCATGTAAGCCAAGAAAATTGCCTAAAACAAGCAAACAATATTTAATTGCTTGAAAAAACATAATACTTCAGAACTAGCGAAATTGCTAAGCAGTTGACATTGTATATAATAGATTCAAATATATTTTTACTATTTATGTTTTCATAGCAACGCACGGACATTCAGCTAGTATATATATATATATGGGACGGTAATATATGGGGGCACTAATACCGTTTTGAACCAGCACAAAAGACCTCTTTTGATGTATTGTGCGAGAAGTAGGACTGCACTGTTAAAGAAATAGACTGAGCTTTATCTGAACCACAAGTCACAAGTGTATGCGTACAAAAGTTATTGATTTTGATCTATCTCTTCTTGAACTTGTTTTTTTTTTCATAAAACTTCTTGAACTTGTTTTCCTAACAAAACAATGGGAAGCTGGTTGCAAATGACACTCGCTTTCAGTAAAAAAAAAATCATTATTCTTTTTTAATTAGATATATCCTTCACATATAAAGTTGCACGTCCAATCAATATTTGTTTATGTTTCTTTAACCCGATACTCCTTAACCAACCTCGTCTCATATGCACCAAGCTACGTGAGCACTAATTCCAAGAGCATTTTGGGCTATCCGCCAAACATATCTCAAAATTTGGCAACTGAGGAACAAATATTGAATGATATTCCATACTTCCTCCGGTTTTCAAAAAACATAGCGTTTGAGATATTTACAAGTCAAAGTTTTAAAACTTTATCAATAAATATCTTTTAAACTATTTAGATTGAATACATAAAAATCATATTCGTCTCAAAAACACTTTCATAATATCGTAGTTTTAATTCATTTTAACTTTTTGCAGCCGTTTCTCAAACATTTTAACTTGGCAACCTAGCTCGCTGCGGCTAGGTTGCGCCGTCTGAAGACCGGCATGCTCGTCAGCAAACCTCTGTATGGCCAGCGATACCTTTCTGGCTACACGAATGGGCCACTAACGTGACGACTCATGGCTCTCGTTGTTTGTGTGTGCTGTACACGATGGTGTATCGGCTGCAGGTTCCAGTGAAGCATCAGGATTCAGGATTATGAGTGCACGCATGGATAAGCGCCTCAAGCATTTCAGAAACAGCCGTCAGTGAGACCGACCAACGTGGCCTACATAGATCGATCGGCAGTGATCAGCCAATGAATCTGAATTCTGAAGTGTAAACGCCACCTGCGTTTTTGCCTGGGAAATCTGAAGTCGCTGGGCCGTCTCCGTCACGCGCTTCATGCGGAGATCAGGGAAATGGCAGCGTTCCTTGAAACGCTTGATCAGTTGATCGATGCTGCCAAAGCCAATCGATGATTGAAGGCTGTCGCCTGTCGCTGCACTCCCGAGGGAAGGAGTGAGGAGGAGGCAAAGAGCTTGTTGAATGATCAGCAGTGTTCAGTGCAATGCTATGCAAATTTGACGTTTTTCCTGGTAAGCTCGCAGCTCCACGCGCGCCGGCGGCCAAAACTGGCAGGGGGCATTGGCGCACGGCGCAAATATTACAAAATTACATGACCACCGCACGCACAGCCACGTGGTTTTGGTCATATGGCACCTATATTTTTGTCGCCACGTCACCTCTCCAGCCCGCGAATGGATTTTGAAAACTATTTTCATCAGCCAATGTAGACAGACAAAAATGGATTAATTTCCTTGGTGACCAATAAAAATACACGTATTTTCGTCTACGGATGTAGCATTTTTTGTTTTTTCTTTTGCTATTTCCATCCTTTTTGCCGATAGAAAATAGATTGAGTTTCTATAGTGAGAGCTTGCCACCATCCGCTGCCCCGACTTCCCTTGTGCACCTTTTTGTGCTCCACCGGACTCAGTCCGGTGGACTACAGAAGGGTGCACAGTCCTTCCTTTCTTTCGATAGCTTTTCACCGGACTCAGTCCGGTGGGCAACAGAGAACTGCACATAAAGCCACAAGGGCACAAATTTGTTCGATGCCGTGCACACTCCCCCTAAACTTATTTTACGGCTCAGAAATAAGGTAAGAGGCCTAATGTGCATCATGAGAGCTCAAGATCTGACAATGACCACCTATACTTTGGACTCCTCTTGATAATACGGTCTAAAAAGAAAAACAAACCCTAGAGTTACTTCTAGTGACCCTTCTCAACTCCCAGGTCACACCTTCGCCTCTACGGACTTGCCTCTTCTTGATGTCGTCGTCATCATCATGCTAGGGTTCCAAAAGTCATGAAGACCCTTCGCGAATCTTGATGCCCTATACCTTGTCATCAATACCAAAACACTTCTTACCGAAAATAGGGGCCAAGATGCTTACACCTCTCGAAAGCGCTCGTGGCCAACATTCGCCGTCTTGATTGCGTCCCATGCCGCCTTCGCCGAGTATTTTCCAGCGATAGCGATCACGAGGTTCTCGGGAATCGCACTATAGATCGCCGATAGCGCCAATCGATCCTTACGGTACTCTGCGCCCCCTTTCTTGTACACGTCGTCGCTCGGATCAACAGCAGACCACACCTCCTGCGCCTCCATTGCCATACGTATTTTTATGGCCCAAATTGCGTAGCTGCTCCTTGTGAGCTGAGGGTAGGGCGTCGATGGCAAAGCCTCTTGCTGTGCCTCCGACGTACGCGCAATCACGCCCGTCACCACTCACCATCGTCGTCGACCTCCTGCGATTGCCAAGATTGACCTTGGCTCTGATACCAACCGACAACCATCAGCCCAAAGATCAAAACGGCAAACAATTCACTCAAGCTCACGCCTAGGAAAGACTAACAGGGAAGTTTTGTTTCTTTTGGTGCCAATGCTTCGTTCATTCATTTGGCTCGCTCACATCTCAGATTACAACACTGATACAAGAACTACCTAGTTCTATTTATAGCAAACACCAGCAAATCGACTTACAAAAAACCGACTTAGCTAAAACGGATGATGAAGCTGCGCTGGAACCAGCTCACAGCAGCTACGCGAGCTGTCCTCGCGAAGGATCTAGCGCCAGCTAGCAATCTACGTGCCATACTAAGCTCTGCATGCATGCACATGGGCCCCACAACTCAACTTAAGAATTCTAATCCTAATTGGCTAAGTCATGTGCCATACAAGTTCTAATTTAATACTATGATTTTGACTCAAATAACTGGCTTATTTTGGTAACAGATATTACACGGGACCATCTACATGCGTGCACACTGCCTCTGCCTCCTCCAAACTAGTACTACGTTCAGAAGATGCTGGAGAGGGTGGGGAGCTTGAGCTCGCCGGACTTGGTGAGCGGCAAGGTGAAGCTGCCGATGATGGGGAGGTCGACGGTGAGCCCGACGCGCATTTCGTAGTCGAGGTCCCAGTCCCGGCCCACGTCCTTCGCCAGGCTCACCAGGAAGTCGTAGGGCACATTCACCGGTATGTCCAGCGCCGTCGTGCCGCCCGCCGTCAGCGACCCCGGGTCGGGCATCGTCCCGGACGCCACCTCCCGCCCGGCGCTCTTGAGCGAGTACCTCACCTCGCAGACCGGAATGGCGTGCGAGTAGGGGTTGCGCACGTCGACGCGGCTGCCCAGGGTGGCGCCGTCGCCGCCGACGTGCTGCACCGACACCTCGCCCAGCTCCGCCTCCGGCTTCTGCACCCGCGCCACCTTGTCCGCCACGAACCCCTTCGCCTTGTCCACCAGCTGCGCCATTGCCTCCACTCGATCGCTCGCGCTTCCGATCTCTTGATTTGCTCTCCTACCTGCTTCGGTGCATGCGCGTAGCTGAAATAGAAAGCCCGGGAGGTTTGCGCGGCGGACACGTCCGGGGATGCGTGGTCGGCGCGCGTCGGCACCGGAGAAGCCGTCGAGTAGGAAGGAGCTCGACGAGTGGACGCGTCGTCGCTTCGATTCTTTTCTCCCCCATGGGAAAGAGGAGTTCGACTTGAACACTTCATCAAAAAAATTACACACACTGATTCACATTAATGCTAATTTGTAAGGAAAGTCCCCATGGACAGTGGGTATAGCAATGTCTAGAGAATTGGAGAGCAGAGATAGAGTATTTATTATATGATATCTATAGCAAATCTCTAATAGATCGTGTGTATGTTTAGTAATCCAAAGTTATTACTCATGCATGTGCTAAGATCCGGTATGAGCAGAGTCACACACAGAGCATCAAATTGGATCTCGTATGGCGCAGGAAATCAAAGTAGATCACTAATGCTCGTGTTAGAGAAATTGTTGGAGTCCCAGTGGCACTTTCGTGGTGTCTATGCGTCTTGTTCTAATAAAAAAAAGTGATGTCTTGCATGGGACATCACTTTCTTCTCTTTCTTCTTTTAATGGCCCTCCACATCAGTTTTTAACCTATATGGCATAGTATGGAAACTGCTTAGATACCGCTTATGTGGTCCATTGGGACTGCGGCCAACTACTAGCTATAAAAGGTGTCTATGTCATCTATAAATAGCAAAAAGACAACATTTTCAATGGATTAGCTATAGTATAGTCTCTATATTTATTATAGGCCTACATATAATAGTAAGCATGCATCTTGGAATCAGTTATAAACTGACTTTTGTTGAAGACTTTTTTCCATACCTTCTCTCCTCCACATAAGCAAAAAGCTGATTTGGCACTTATATAGTTAGCTGAAGTGGCACCATTGGAGATGCTCTAAGAGCATATATAATGCTATAGACAGCTGCTGTATATAGTAAGTTGTCATGTCACCTATAGACAACCTTAAAGACAACTATACAATAGTACGGACAATCACTTTCTTTATAGACAATTCATCTCTACACACAACTATTTTGGTTCCCGTGCTACAGTCGACTATAAATGTATAGACAGTTTATTTCTCTTTCCTCCACATCAGCAAATAGATGATATGACAACTCTTATAGACAACAGCTGTCTATACATTGTACATGCTCTTAGGTACATTGAATATTGAAGACGAACAATGTGTCTCCAATAGATACATAGAAATATGAACGTGTTGGACTTCTTCAACTTCATTGTCATCAATTTCGTGACTTCAAATGATGCCTCGATTATCGACAAACACATCAATGAGAAATAGAAATATGATAATCTCCAACAAAGTATAAGACCTATGCCTCAGTACAAATGTTGTTCGTCGAAAGGAAACAAGATAGAACTTATTGATAGATAACTCTATCAGATGTTGATCTTTCGTGAAGGCATCACAGTAATAGTTCAATGAAGTCAGTAAGAAAAACCCGTTAAGGCTTGTTTGGAAACAAAAATCCTGGACAAGATCCCCGCTAGTTCCAGGGTTGAAAACCCTAGGGGCCTACTTGAGTGTTTAGAATTTTTTTACACTTGTAAAAAAAAGGCACTTGTAATTTTTTGGGTACAAGATACACTTGCAAAATTTTTCCCCTCCTTGGAAGAGGTGATATTATACATTTGTAAAAATTTACATAATGCAAATTTACATAAGTCAGGCAGCCGCCACAGCAGGTTGGATTCATGCATGTATAAGAAAAAATACAGAACTCTACACATCGGAACAAAAGATCATCACTTTTTCACACAGGTAAAGATCAACATAGAACCACTATATGCTAGTAACATCTATATGAACATGTATGGTAAACTGGAGTCCATACTTCATATGAGTTCACTTTTTCACACAGGTAAAGATCAACATATAACCACTATATGAACCACTATATTAGCATCATACCATGTTCCAAAATGACATCGGAGGATAAGAAAGAATACAGAACTCGACATGCCAAAATGTTCCAACATGCCAGCGGGGTTACATGGGCACAAACAAATTCACATTGTTCTCCGGTTAACAGAAGTATGAGTGTATGCCACACTAACATAATAGAAACTAAGAAAATATATAGCCATTGCTGAACTCGACATAATTTTGCCACACTGACATAATAGAAACTAAGAAAATATATAGCCACACTGACATAATTTTGCTGAACTCGACGACACTGCTGTCTATAGAAGAAAATATATAGCCATTGCTCTTGCCAATTAACTTTACATGATTGCCAACACTTTCCTTGTCCTACAAGGCAAAAACAGCATGTAAGAACTAAGAAAAGGAGGAACATAATAGAAACAACTAAATATAAGTAATAACCCAGTATTTCAAATACAGACCTGGATGTCCAAAGTAGTAAAGTCGACTAAGCTAAAATCATCAATCACATCACATGACTTCATCCAATGGGACTGTAGCAACTTCAACACCTACAGGAGCTAGGCTTTTACCCTGCCTATACACACAAACCTGTATGTCAGACTCCAATACCTTGCACTAAAATGCATATTACTTATCAGAGAGAAGAAACTGCACTACTACCAGTTTACAAGAGGTAATTGATAGGCTCTTTCCATGCAAATCACACTGCAAATCTGAAACACCAAGACCAATGGATGAAAGATCAGTTCCTGTAAAGATGACCACCGTGTCTATTACTTATCAGAGAGAGATCTAATTTAGAAAAACTTACATCAAGTCATTTTGGAAGCTTGTCAACCTCCTCCTTCAACCAAAGCCCCCGCAGTTTTGGCTCATAGCGAAGAAAAAACTCCCAATTGGTTGCATCCTTGAAAACATCTGAGGCAAAGATCTTGATCTCATCTGACACATCCATGGCATGTAGGACTTCAAGACATTTTGGTATAGAGTATTCATTTTCTTGGTTTGATGCTTGATTTTGGGTCATAGCACGTTCCTTCTTGTACTCAAGATATGTCGCCATGGTTTCTTCAATGCGTGGTACTGATGCTATGCTCCTTTGTCTCTTGAGTCTTCCTCTTTGTGCTGAAATTCCACCTCTTGAGCTTGAACGACCATTGCTTCTTTGCTGTCCTTCCTCCTCATCATCATCATCTTCAACATCCAATGGCACATTACATTGGTCTTGCTCAAGCTCATTTTCTATACACCTTGAAATGTCCTCCCTTCTTTGACATGAATCCATGTTATTATCCTCATCATCATGTGCGATCTGGATATGCTCAAGCACATTGTGCTGCATCCTTGGAGATGAAGCATTGCTTTCATGCGGGCTTGCATCCCGTAAGCGCTTTCCACTTGTTCTTGGATTTTTCTTCATGTGACTAAGCTGAGGGGGTTGGCTAGAAGTGAAGCAATGCTTTCCTTCTGCACATTGGCCTATTTAAGCAAGGTATTCTTGAAATCTTTTTGATAGCTTTGTAATCTTTTTTAAGTTGAGCCTCTTTATCTTGTAGTTGAGCTCTAGAAAACTTTGCTTCAGGAAAGCAGTTGTTAAATTCCTTGACAATTCGATTCCACCTTGATTGCACCATCCATTTTGCCCACGATAATGAGAGATTGTATTCAATTAACACATCAACCAATCCTTTTCATACCTACTAGTCCACTTTGCTCTACTAGCCATAACGCCTACGTAAAACCATGGAAAATTTATATAAGTCTATATGTATAAATTTGAAGGAGAAGGAAGATCAAGTAACTCATAGTTAAAAGCATACCTAATATAAAACAAGAAATAAATACATGATATGCTAGTTATCTTGTCGACGACCTTGTCGCCTTCTTCTATTTCTTTGGTAATCATCCCACATCCTCTTTGCAATATTATCTCTCATAGCATTACCCAAGTTCCTTTGATTGTTCAACTGTGGAACGTCATCTTCATACCGTTTATTTCCAGAAGGCAGAACCACAAAATTGTCTGGAGATATGTGACTTACATGGTCATTGAACCACTCTTCATCACCATTATTCCTCCGGATTATGTTATGTAATGCAACAGCTGCAGCTGGAATTTTAACTTGTATTTCTATTGGATAGAAAGTTCCAACTTTCAAAATAGGAAATCTCATCTTCAGGATGCCAATAGCGCGCTCTATATGGTTACGTAGACGGGCATGCCGAAGATTGAACAACTCCTTGTAGTTTTTTGGTCGGCAATTGGCTTGTGCTTGTTCCTTAAGATGATATCGCACTCCTCTATAAGGAGCAAGAAAACAAGGAGTGTTTGCATAGCCCCCATCAACCAAATAAAACTTGCCTCTAGGAACTCGAAAGCCCGATTGAGCAGTAGAATGCAAGACCCCAGCATCTGATGCTGAACCTTCCCAACTGGTTGAAATGTAGGTGAAATTCAAATCAAAGTCACAAGCGAGCATGACATTTTGAGAGAGTGTTTTTTTCCTATTTCGAAACGGGTTGGCAAGGCTTTCTGCAATTGTGATAGGCATATGAGTTCCATCTATTGCCCCTATACAGTTCTCAAAGTACGGCCAGAAATGTGGATTCGATGATATTTTCCAATGGGTCTCAATTGATGGAGGCTTGATAAATTCATAGGTCAATGCTTGGACCATAGCAAAACAGGACTGAAGGTGCCTATGTATGGTCTCAGGACTATGTTGAAATCTGTCAGTCAATGCTTGATAACTAGCATTCCTTGCAAGCATGTACATGAATATTGCAAATTGCTCTTCCACTCTAACACCTCTACAATCACGCGATAGGTTTTTTGACCTGAGATAATTTGAGACTACTTGAAAAATGTGGGGTTCCATTCGTAGGTTTTCATAACTACGTCTTGGATGACCCTCTATGAGTTCTTGCACATACTCAGCTCCAGTAAGCTTGGATGTGTGGCATGGAGTTTTGGTTCTAGTCAAAACTGAATGTAGTGCTGGTAGGACAATCAGCATCATCTCATCATCTTCCTCTTCCTCAAAATCAGTGAAAAAATGATTTGTCTTATCCATTTCCTATTTACAAAAATAAAAAACTACTTCTAAGTTCATGGATACAACACGTACATAGAGTATATGGATATACAACCTAGATAAAAAAAACTCCATAATAAATTCTGTAGGGCCTTTCTTCATGTTCCTACTTTCGTTCTTCCTCATTTTTTAAAAAATTAAGGCCGGCTTCCTGTCACCTGAATAACAATCATTGCATAAAATGCTTTATGTCCTATTCAACAATGGCTAATCTAATCATCATCTTCCCACTAGGGACTGCAACATATCTAATTCAGCTAACGACAAGAATAATATCATGCCGAGGCCACCATCCAAACGGAAATCAATCCTCTGCACACCGATAAGGAGTTCATGCAAGCACCTAATTTTGCATTGCAAGATGCATGCAGTGACTGATCTACAGAAATAGTTACATCTTCTCCATGGAAAGGAATTTCTATGTTCCTCTTCTATGTTATGTGACATTGCAACCTTCTACACCAGGGAGCGTGTAATTTAGGCTAGCATCACTGGTTCAGACACCATAGAGATTAGGCTAGCATCACAAGGCCTCTACTTCAAAGAACTCTAGTGGTATGACCAAACCAACTAACTAGTAACAGAGACACAGATCAAATAACTCATAGTTATTTGATAATATTTATAGATTATCCTAGCAAAAAGAGAAGTAACAGAGCCACAGATCAAATAACTCATAGTTAAAGCAGCGGGTTTGAAGTGTAATCACAATAGCAGAGCCACAGATTAAGAAGCCGGTGGGGAAGGGAGGGGAGAGAAGACACAAACGTTGGGAAGAGAGGAGCCGGATCAAGAAGTCGGTACTGCACAGCACGTCGCCGCCTCCCGTGCCGTCGTCGTCGCCGTCGTCGTAGTTGTTGCCTCCTCACGCGTCGTAGCCTTCTCTCGCGTCGTCGCCGTCGTCGCCTCACCCAACTCCCATGTCGCCGCCGCCGCAAGGGTTTCGGGAGGAGAAGACAAGGGGACTACGCGAAATAGGACCACGCACGGCCCGACTTTCATCGGTTTACAAATGGGCTGTCGCTCCCATTTTTTTCGGTTGTATTTGGGCCAATCCAGGTGGGAATAAAATTTTATACCTGCTATCCAAGCGGGCCGAAATAATACACATCGGAAAAATTTCCAGGCCCTCATTTACACCCGGATTGGACCAAAAACTGGCCATCCAAGTAGGGCCTAGGGGTATTTTACTCCAGGTCAACATGTTAGTCCGTTTGGGTGTTCAAGGAAAAAAATTTACCCGTCCAATCCCTAACATTTCCACGTGAAATCATCTCATGATCGTCTCTACATGTTGGGAAATTTCCCTTGGATGGTCCATTTCTAGGAAGTCCATCGCTCCTTCGTACTAGTTGTTGCTTCTTGCCAGTTGCAGCCGCCTCCACTGACATGCCTGCCATGGTCCATGGCCACCCGGGTGCCCCGACGAGGTGTTGGCCGATGGCGGAAGGTGGCACCAAGAGTCGAGGGAGGCTGCTGTGGCGTCAGGGTCGAGCAAGGTGGTGGCTTCCTCCAGATCGAGGATGTCGCTGACTAGCCGTCATGTGGAGAGAGACATTAGTAGGCATAAGAGAAAAGAAGGAGCCACATAAGAGAGAGGGGGAGGGATGAGTACGTACGTGTTTCCAGGGAAGAGATTGCCTCAAGCCATCACACATGGAGATTGCATCCCGTTGAAGTTAATTGACAAAAAAAAAAAAAAATCTGCGGATGGGATTTTCTCCCCTGGGATATTTTCCCCGTAGAGCCAAACAAAGCTTTTTGGGGTAAAGAAAATCCGGTAAGTTCGACTTGAACACTCTCAATTGGGCCTGAGTCAGCGGCCAGGCTTTGTTGACGTGGGCTATATTTGGGCTGTAGCCCATATTTTTTATGGCTGACCCGGCCCAAGGTCGTCTCCAAGACTCCAACAACATCAGTTCTTCTGGATTTTTGTCCGTCCCAAGCCGGAGATCCACCCGGCGCCGTCCTCGTCGACAACTTCCGTGATGCAGTTCTTCGGCGGCTCGTCACTGACGTCGGTGGCGCCGGAGGGCAGCCTGGCCCCGGCGGCGCCGCCGGGCACGGGCGCGGGCGCGGGCGCGGGCGCGGGCGCCAACGCGCAGGTGCTCTACGTCTTCAACCGCAGCGGCGTCTGCCTGCTGTACCGCGAGTGGCACCGCCCGCTCCGCACGCTCGACCACACCCAGGACCAGAAGCTCATGTTCGGCCTCCTCTTCTCCCTCCGCTCCTTCACCGCCAAGATCGACCCCACCACGTACGTATATTCATCTACTTGGTTCTGCCCTGTTCTTCCGGGAGATTTGGAGAGAAGGATCTAGATATGATTTTGGTCACAGGCTGTTGAGTTCTCGAAATAATACTAATTGTTCGGTGGATGTTGATGGAGTGAACGGTTATAGGATTTTGTAGTAGAAATTAAGAGGAGAAAATAAATCAAATAGAGGGGTGAAGGTTAGAGGAGGCAGTGAAGAATCCACATTCAGAAGTAAAATGTGTAATTATACAATTGTGGGTGAACATGGAAATAACGAGATACCAGATCTTTGATCTCCCTCCTCGGCTCTGTATAAACATTAAACAGATGCCCTGAGCCAGTAATGAAGTTCGGGATTATTCAAAATTTTGGATTGATTGTTTATGTACTGTAATTACTTGTCTGCAGAAGTTAGTGTACACGAGGTAGTTTAATGTGAGAATGAAAAAGGTGAAAGATGAAATGGGTAAAATACTTAAAATTCCAGCCATCAAAAAATTACTTACACTGTTATACTTTGTCGGAACTTGTGTACCTTCCATTTCCACCGTACTGTTATAATATTTCTTCCCCAAATTGTGATCCTAACAAATATCTATAGAACCTAAGATAAGGAGAATTGTATATGGATGGCTCTTTTTGGCGTTTATTTCCTCTACTCATCATATGCAGAGCAGAAAAGGGTAATCTTGGGGTGCCACTACTGCCAGGCCAGGGCTGCTCATTTTATAGCTTCAAAACAAACACATATAAGTTGAACTTCATGGAGAGCCCTTCTGGTATAAAGGTTAGTCAATGTGTTTTTTTTCTTCCCTTGCTGTCTTCCATCCTGCAATTTACCATGATTATATTTCTGTTGGTGAAGTACTTTGGTTAGTCCTCATTAAATTCATTTTTATTAACGGAAAAACTAAAGGTTTTTTTTTCCTGGATATCAAACTTATAATCTATAAATGTTTGAATTGGATAAAGACAAGACTCAGTTTGGGTTCCAGTGACTTCAAATTACTCCTGACGCAGAAATTATATCATGTCAATGGAAGCCATATTTAACTGGTCTGACTCCAAATAGTAGAAGTATCAATGTAACCGTGTTTTCATGCAGACCTGCTCCATTTGATATATGTTTTGAACTCATGGTCATTGCTCTCCACCTTTATCGTGACCGTTATTGAGCTAATAGGTGTAGAATACTTGTTTCTTGAAAAAAAAGATATTTTTTCATTGACAGTGCCACTTTCATGTAGCTTATTCTAATTACCCATCCAAGGACTGGTGATCAACGAGATTCACTGAAGTACATCTACAACTTATATGTGGAGTATGTTGTAAAGAATCCTCTGTATGCTCCTGGGACCCCAATCAAGTAAGTTCCTCCTCTTAATGAAGACTTGTTACAAACTACATGATTAGCTAGTTGGAATTGCTATCCTCCAGATGTTTTAAAGGATGACGTCATTTTTGTCGAACTATTTGTACAAGGCATCTTTTTATTTCATAATTGGGCAATTGAGTCAAGTAGTGAGTTTACACTATGCAGATAATTGCATAACTTATTTAAGGTCATAGTAAACAATTGGGTATAGATCCTCACGACTTGTCCTCTCAAGCTACCAAACATACAAAACTTCTTATCTATGAAGAGATTCATGTAAGATTACAAATTCGAAAGGAAGGGTGGATGGGTGATAGTGATAATCAGTCACAAGGGCATACTGCTCTACTAGTTGATTTAAATGAGAAGTGCTTGCAAAATTATCGTAATTCATTGACTTGTTGGTTTTATGATGGTCATTCAAGCTATTCGTATACTATTGTCTTAATTTAGTTTCATCCATAACTTGTTGTGTTATTTCCATTTTTAGAGTCAGAATGACAGTCTTGCATAGGATCGTTTGAACTGAAAAATCTTTTACTGTGTGATAATACCCATACACAAATGGTTTCAGCCTTAGTTGCTACTTGCTACACCGTTTCTTCACTAGTTCAATTCACTAGTTTTCTGAGCATTTCTTATCTGCAGGTGTGAACTTTTCAATAAACATCTTGATCAATATGTGAAAACATTGATTTGATCTCATCAAGGTAATGTTCTGTCATCAATAAGCTTTAGATGTTAGTTTCACAAGAAAGCTTGAATATTTGTTTTTTCATAGTTTTACATGCTCCTTAAGATCAGCAATGGTTAGACATGATGTCTAGAATGATGAACTAATGTGAAACATAGTTTTTTTCCTTTAGCAAAAAAATCTGTTGTCATATTATACTTTTCTTATGTTAATAAGTTTTTAACATGAAGGAATGCCTTCTCTTAAGACATATGAGAATGCATTGCCATTTAAGTGCGTTTAGTCTGAGGGAATTAATGGGAGGGAATGGGGAGTTGCTAGTAGGGATGGTAAATTCCGTTGTTTGGTTGGAGTACATAAGATTTGAGGTGGGAAGGGGAGGAGGAATTATGGGCTCAGCTTCCCTTGATATCTTCCCTGCCTAACCCCTGTTAAGTGGCAGAGGGGATGTGAATTTTGATCTGAAAGTCTAAAATGCCTCCATTGGTTTTCCCTCGTATGTTTAAACTTTAAATGAAGGACTAATGGGCATTTAAGTAAGAGAAAATTGATGATATGCTCCAAAGTTGAGGTGCAATTGATTATTTGCCCTCACATTGACATTGATTATATGTCCCAAAGTTGAGTGCACAATTGATTATATGCCCCCTTTTGAGTTTTTAAGCAAATTTTGCCATACAATCTATGAGAAAAGACCTTTCTACCCCTCTTCTTCAACACTCCTTTCTAGATTTTCCCCTCTTTCAGAATGGATCATTTCTCCATTAATTAATTCTCTTTCTGAAAGATATACCGACCCATCGTCGTCTTTTCAAAGTTTTATATTAAATGGTAATGCAAATTAAACATAAATTAAGAATTAGATGTTAATAATCTGCATACATGTACGTATATAGTCTTTCATTTGGTATTAAGAAACTTAATTCACTTAGTTAATTAGTAGTACGTGCGCGTGTTAGATGTGCTAACGTGCACGATTAATTAATTGCATGCAACAGTAAATGGGTGTAGCTTGAGTCAGAAGTGCAGAGGGGTAGGATGGCCATTTCTCATGGGTTGGATGGGAAAATTTGGGCAAAAACTCAAAGAAGGGCAAAAGATCAATTGTGCACTCAACTTTGGGGCATACATAATCAATATCAATGTGTTGGAGTGCAAATTGTCCATTGCACCTCAACTTTGGGCATATAATCAATTTTTCCTTTAAGTAATGTTCATTCTCCTCCCATGCCCAAACCCATGAACCATACAAAGTAAAACAAATCCCTCTTAAATTCCCGCCTGTAATTATCATCGTATACCAAAGAAGAGAAGGGGCATAAAAATCAACTTCACATGCGTCTTCTCACTACAAAATTCCTCATCTAAATTCCTCTTTCCCTTCTCCCTACCCCTTCCCAACAGTTGCCAAACACGCTATTTGTTCTGCATGTGTACATTCCGTTATGCTTCTGGGGCATCACTTCTCTCTGACGTGGGACCAAGCTGGCACAGGCAGCTGCTGGTGATCAGGATTCAGGCTACTTGAGAGATAAGACTTCGGTTTTGGATTTTTTTTTTGGTTCATTCAGTTCGTTTGTTTGGATTACAATAGTATGGGTTGGTTGATTGTTAGTCGGCTACAGTCAGGTCTATATAGCTCCACTGTTTATCTACATCATCAGACAATAAAGAAGTCTCTAGTTTTTTCGACCTTCTCTGTCTCCCTCCGGCCAACTGCAACAGGCTGCCATCACGGTACCTGTTTGCCAAGGCATTCGTCTTAGCCCACATGTTCATTACAACTATCACCTACATCGCCTGGGCTCTACCAAGTTATTTGTTGTGTTCCTCAATCTTCACTTGATGTGTTTGACCTTTATCTAGGGCCTTGTTTTCTGCTTTTATTCACATACTTATCAGGACTGCATTGTTTCCTTGCAGGTTCAGACATCGGATGGCGTATGTTGGGTAGCTAAAAACGGGAGTTTCATGTTTTTAATGGAAATTCGGGCTGTAGAACAGTTTAGTGTGGGCCATCACTATGTTATTTGATTTGATTACGGCTGTTTTGAGGAAGTGTTGCTTCAAGGATGCTACAGACTTTTCTGGTGCAAAATTTGTCTTGTTCTCATTGTGTCGGTACATTTGCGCATTGTATTAGATGTTACAAAGTCGTTTGTCTTCCTGTGTAGTAACTTCAATTTGGCAGCTCTAACTCAGACCACACTCCTCCACCCCACCTGTAAATTACCTGTTTGATTATGATGGATACTCCTAAAATGGATAATGTCTCTCATTTCCTGTGTTAGTCTGTCATCTTCTGATGATTAATATTCCATGAGCTATCTGCTTACTGTTTCAGATATTCTCTCTTCAAAGGCTTATCAGGTACTTCCTCTTTTTTTGAATAGGGTTGCAACCAGACTGAATCGAACAGAAGGTCATGGTCATGGTGATGGTCTAACATTGTATGCTCTGTTGATTTTAGTCTTGCTGCCTAAGCTTCAGTGCAACATTATGAGCAACAAAGTTAGCAAGCTCATCGTTCTTCGCGCCATATGCTCTAATTTTCTCTCTTTGCAATGCAACGCCTCCGTTGTTTTATGAACGGATACAGCCGCTTGGGACGTAGCGCACTGCCACCAACAAAGCAACAGCTAGCACAAAATACAACCCCGCTCTGTGTATTACTCCCTCCATCCCATTATACAAGGCATAACTGGTTTTTTTCTCCATCCCATTATATAGGGCGGCACGTCCTCGGTTTCTTTCACGCGCATGCAAACATTTACTGCACCTGCCGCCTCTCCAGCGTTCCTGCGGCAGAAGTAGTACTCCAGTACTGAGTAGTACTAGTAGGAACACAAAACGAGCACGTAACTCGTAGTGAGTAGTAGGAGTACAAAACGAATACGTAACTCGTACACGAGTACGTAACTTAGTTGCACAGCGACGGCAGACCGCCTGGGCGACGGGCGCAGCGTCGACGGCGATGGAAGAGAAGAGCATGGCGGAGGCCACCCGGGCGTCGGCGACGGCGACGGCAGAGACCGCTTGGGCGCAAGCGACGGCGATGGAAGAGAAGACTAAGGCGGAGGCCGCCTGGGCGTCGGCGACGGCGACAGCAGAGAAGTCCAAGACGAAGGCCGCCTGGGCGCCGGCGTCGGCGACGGCAGAGAAGACCACGGCGGAGACGGCCTGGGCGCAAGCGAGGCGGCAGGCGGAGCTAGCCGAGCAGGAGGTCGCGAGCACGCAGAAGGAACTCAACCGTGCGCTAGCTCTCCACGTCCACGCCGTCCGCATGCAGCAGTGAGCACAGGTGGAGCTCGGCCGCGCTCAAGCGCTCCATGAGCACGCCGTCCGCATGCGGCAGCAGGCACAGGTGGAGCTCGTCCGGGCACGAGCCCTTCTGGAAGATGAGACATACGCCGACGAGAGCTGCATGGTTGAATCGGTGATCATGGGCGAAAGTGAAACGATCGGTGTTCGGTATGTTCTTGACTCACTAGCCGTTGACATCTTCGTTCAGGATTCATTCGCTGAGACTGACGCTGAGAGAGAAGCTAGGATTGCTGCATTTGTTGCTGCGGAAACCGTTAAAATGGAGGAGGCCGCTGCGGTTGTGCGTCCAATGATGCTGAAAATTATGTTCCCTAATTTTCATTGTTTGCATACATGATGGAAAACGAATGGTGAAATGATCTATCCTTTGTGTGCACTTGAGTTTATGTGATGGTGTAATGATCTATCCTTTGTTGAATTTGTTTCCAAATTAGACCTTTGTCGAAGATTGTTGAATGCAAGGTTGAATGCATAATTATGTTGAAGATTGTTGAATTTTGATAAATGCATAATTTCATCTTTTTCTTTCTAATCGGTTAAATGCATGACCATGAACAGTAGCTAGAGTAAAATCAAAAGCTAGTTGTCGGACATGAAAAACAAACATGATTCTTCATTTTGTTGCTAGTTGTCGGACATGAACAATAGCAAGAGTAAAACCCAAATCTACGCATTGATAAAATCCACCGCATCTTCATAAATTTGCTTATCGCATTGGTAGCTGACCATTCCTCTCCAATGTTCCCTTCTTCATATGCGGGATTTCATAATGTTGCCCTCCTTTCGCACGCATAATTTCTCTCATGCACCCCTGCTGGGTAAGGAACACACAGTTCGATCTTTCCACCGGATATTCTTCATACGCTTTGATCACATTTGTCTCAATTTCTTGGATGTTTGTTGGAGAGGACTTCTGAAACAATGACTGCAGGGCTGCAAAAAAACCTAGGTCCAAAACGTTAAGATCCGGAGAGTTGGGTGGCTGACATATTAGCCATATATCCCACCCATCTTGTGCAACACGACAAAATTCTTGGTCATCGACCGCAATATGCGTCTTCGCATTGTCTTGTTGGATGAATATTGGAAGTCCTCGTTCTTCTGCAGGCCATTTTTCTTTGATGGCGGGCAAGACCTTTTCAATGAGATACGTTCGGCTAGTGTCCCTCGTGACCGATGTCATAGCTTTCAGCTCCAAGGTTCCTACAATCAATCATGCAAGTAACCAAGTTTAGTAGAGACAATATATTTGAAGTAATTAAGCAAAATTAAACAACTTACCCCTCTCCCTATTGTGACTTTTCCTTTTGGGCGGCTGCCAGTAAGTGAATGGAAAAATTCCGATTTTCCCATCAAATGTGCATACGCCGTACTCATCAAACCTTGGACGGGCTTTCGCCCTAGAAACATAACCTTTTCAATAAAGTTTTTACTCTTCACGGTTCTTCAAGGGATCTCTTCGTCAAGTGCCAAGTAATAATTTTGGTCCGGCCTTGTCCTATAAAACCATTTTTCATCAATGTACACGACGTTATGCAAAGATTTGAAAGTTAGTTCATCCGGTATGCTTTGGCTGTCAAGCATTTGTATGCAAAAGCACACACGAGCCTTCGTATTTTCTTCAGTCAAGGTGAACTTTATGGCATTTGTATGGCGCCTAAACCTTCCTTCCTTCAGACGTCTATGCAGTGTGCTCTTTGACATGTGCAAAGCGTTGGCTAGGTCACAAATGGTATGGCGCTTTCTAAGCGGCACATATTTGATGGCATCCGGATTAAAGGGAACTTTTTTGCGGCCACAATTTTTCTTCTTCTTGGATTCAAAAGCTTCAATTCCACCACCAATTTGTCCATCTCGCCAGACACGCTGGACAACTCTCCATGGCATCTCCATATCATCAGCAACAGACTTTGTCACTCCCTCCTTCATCATGCCAGGAGCTGATCTCTCCAAACACATGGCATATAGGGTTCGTTTTATATCGGGAGGGTAGTGCCTCCTCCTCTTGATGTTGGTACCTACACAATAAAAATTGCATGCTCATGTCTAGCTTGCGAAAAAAATGATGACCATGCATGCCAAAGTAAAAAAAAAAAAAGTTTGTGAAAAATCAATGATCGTGCATGCCAAAATAAACAAAGGAATAGCTTGTTGATTATCTGTTCCATCAACTGTGTCGACGTCAACTGTGTCGACGTCGTCGACAACACCGTTTCCATCTGTGCGAGCTCATCAAATAAGTATAGCTTGGAAGGAATGAATACATAGGAAAAAAGGAAAATGAAGCAAAAAAACGGAAACCCATGAGCACCTCCATTGCCGAAATCCCAAACAACATCATGATTCAAATCAGGTATGCCTCCATCAAAATCCTCTATTTCATCCCAATTGATAGGCTCATTTAGATCTAAACCAGGCATTATGTTAACCATGGAAGAAAAGGTGAGGGAAAAAAAAGTGGATGGAATGAAAGAAGATGAAGACATTATTTATAGGACAAGCTGATGGCGCCGAGGGAAAAAAAATCGTGCAATCTCGCGGGCTGCATGCATCACGTGGCGGGCTGCAGAAAAATTTTTTGGCAGCAAACGCATGCGCGGCCGCGGGCTGCATGCATGCGCGGGCACTGGGCAGCGGACTGCTGCGTTGCGTGTGACACGCGGGCGCGCGCGGGGCTGCCCGCGGTGCCAAAAAAAATGGGAACGGACGCGCGCGAAACGCTAGACGCGGCGCGAGCTGCGAAAAAAATGATATCTCGCGAACCGTCGGCGCGTTGGGTGCAGTGTATCTTGGTCTCCGCGTCCAGGTCAGTTACGCATGGGAAGGAGGGAGTAAACTCCATGCATGTTCTCTAGGCCGCAAGAACAAAACGTGGACGCCCAATCTCCTTTGTCTCCTCCGTTTTTGCACTGCGTGCATCGATGTCACACTTGTTGTCTAGCGTAGGTTGCAAGGGTACGTAGTTTCTTCCAAGATAGCCCAAATCTACTGCATCTTGCACCAACAGTGGAGCTAGCCATCTTTCTCTTGCTCCTCACAGCAACCTCTAACAGGTTTATTGGCCCACCTGTAAGTTACACTAAATGCCAATTCTTAATTATTTAATCATAGTTATGAGCTCTACCTCTACACTCTGAAAGCTCTAACAGGTTTGGACGGATAATTCATGTACATGTTAGTATGTACATGTACATGTTAGACATTATCAGTTACCTCGCGCTCTGCATCTCACACAAGCATGGCTTTGGTTTTCCCGCCTCCATTCCCTCCTCTCCTACCGCTTCTGCTGCGACCTGCACAGAGATCAGCTAGGGTTTTGGTTTTCCCGCTACTATGGGTGTTCGTGATGCGCCATGGCGCTCTGTCCGAGCTGGATCCATGGCGTTCGGACAGCGGACAGAACATGTTTCTTGCAGAGATCAGCGCAACAGCGCAGGCGAGCAGAGAGAGCCGCTGCACTTCCTGCAGATGGCAGCGGCCGGCGACAACTGCACGAAAAAGGATGCTGGTTTGCACATGACTCTGGGGTGAATCTTTACTGCATATTTACAGCGCTGTGTACGTGCGTGCACTGAACTTTTCACTGGATTCGACTAAGAGCCCGGACAATGATTCACGTCAGCTATTTGTAGACGGTCTCTAAAAGTCGTTATGTAGAATATGTGATGATGAGAGGAGGGAGAGCATGCATAGATATTTGAACCGTCTCTAATGCAAAAGTCGACTCTACATAAGAATTAAGAAATTTTGTGTGTGAGAAAACTGCCTATAAAAACGTGCAACTATCTCTACCATTATATATGTTGTCTCTAGCGCTGTCTCTAGATGACATGGCAATAGTTAGAGACGGCTGCTGTCTCAACCATTGTACATGCTCGAGCATGCTCAACGGAGCATTTAAAAGAAAATCTTCTCTATATTTAGAGACTCTCGGTAGATATATCACTCCAACAAAGTTTCTATATTAGTCTCTAAATTTAGATATTCTCTCTCCGAGTCTCTATATTTAGATATTCTCTCTCCGGTATCTATATCTTTTTAAGGATAAAGACTGTACTAGAGAGAATAGAAATATAGGGAACAAATAGTGATTTAGAGAAGATAATATAGAAAACAAAATATAAAAAAAACTGCTAGAGATGCTCTGACAATCTGAGAAGCTTAAGCATAGCTAACCGGACGAAGTTTAGGTAATCTTCGATCCTTTTATAATACGTCAATCAAGATAAGACAAGTCATCCAAGTGTCCAGCAGCTTGGTTGAGGTATGTATATTAGGGACTTGATTAACAAAGAAAGACAGCTTAGCTATGGTTGTTCTGCGTTGTCTTCGTCCGCAGTACTTGTTAATCCAACTCGAGCGTGCATATGGTACGAGCATATCGACGTGGTTAGATAAGAGTTGTTAATTAGCATGTGTATTGTACAATTAGCTTGATGCCAACGCCTAACTAAGAATCCGATGGAAGTGAGCTCGCCCCAAGATGGCAAGATCTCAAGCATACATATTGCACAAGTTGCAGCACGGATAACTGTTCAAAACACTGGTCTTTGCTTTGGCTACACCACCATATATGTGTTTGGACTAACATACTTATATATAGTTGAACAGCAGCAGCAAAAGAGCTCTTTTACAGGCATAGTATATCGTTGCAGTATATTTAGATCTAACCGTTCAATCAGAATAATTATGCTATACACGCCATTTATGTGTGGTACATTTAAATCACAAGTGATTTGAACCATAGATGATGAGGAATAAACAGCCCACATTCAGTATAATACTTTAATGCATTATAAAGAACTCAAATGGAAGACTATAGAATGCTATCTCTTTGTACCTTTAGAACGATACGATATGTATCATCGAGTATCATGAATCACACATTCACACTGCATGATACTTCATAATACTTGGATAGCACCAGTTCCAATTGTTACAACTTTCGATAGCTGCTAGCTCCCACAGTTAAAACCCCTATAGCTGCTCCCATAGTTAAAACCCCTCTTACATATTCAATAGCTTTACCTTTTCCGTTATGAACCCAGACAATATACGCTATTACACACACTCTGTATTTTTTTTAACAACAGTTCTGTACAATTGGTGCTACATGTCACAGGAACTTCTCCCCCCTGTTTGTCCACGGTGTCGCGTTGCACGCCGTGGCTTCCTGCACTGCGTAGAACAGCTAGCTAGCTCAGCTGATCAAAGATTCCCCGTCCATACATGTCCATGTGCTGTGCTGCCCGGCCCCGGTGATCCAGCTTTCAGGTGACCATCTCCGACAAACACTTCAAATTTTTTCTTTATAACATTATTCTCTATATACTATCTATTATCTAAAATTTCTTCGCACTATACTATATTTTAAAAAATTCCTTCCCTCCAGCTGACACTCTATCCCTAAAAAATCAGATAAATAGTATTTTCTAGCTACCGTTGAAGATGCTCTAACGCGCTGTGTACTCTTGGCTCCGCAGCTCAAGCAGGTACCCTAGTCCCCCAGTACACTCCTCCGTTAACCTATCCAATCCACTTGGCGACATACGTCTCTAGCCTCTCTCAAGCGTTTGGCATGATTTTGTGTTTGATTTAAGAGAAAGTTTAGAGCTCTTTTATGGCACACATTGATAATATAATACAAAGATAGTATATATAAGATTTAACCGTTCATTTAGGAAGGTACCTTGGTCTTTTTTTTTTCCTTTAATCTTTAGGACAAAAAGTAAATTAACCCTCTCTCATTCCCGATTCATCTATTCATATTAATTAGCTAGGCCAATTAATTGGTAGATGGCGTTAGCTCGTCGAGTGGATGCATCATTCACCTACAGATTTGATAGCTTCGTGCGGGATAAATAACCCGATGAAGCTATCGGGTGAATTTGGATCATGTGGTTTTAGCTCGCAGCTTCAATGGCATCGTAATTTTTGTGAAATCTCGTATGTAATAGGATGTTTATTTTTTGCCTCGAGATGTCCTGAGGTAGGAGATTGAGGAATCGATGAAAGAAAATGCATTCTAGATGTGCAGACGCATGTGGTCGCAGCAAAATCCACATAGGAAAACATGTGTATCACCAGGATATGTAGGGATGGCAATGGGTACCCGAAACCCGATACCCGATGGGTATTTACTCCATTAGGGTACAGGTTTGGTACAATAATCATACCCGTGGGTACGTTAATAGGGGAAAACATGTACCCGTCGGGTATGGCAGGTACGGGTATGGGGTAATGCCACCCATACCCGTTTACCCATTTACCTGTTTACCAAATAATCCTAGCAAATCAACAGCCCACTTAGCCATTCCAAACCCAGCCCAACTAGTATATATCCCTAACCCTAATCTATCCTTCCAATCAGTCCCCAGCCGCCGCCCGCCACCCGCCGCTATCCTAGACTCCTAGTCCTGTAGCCTCCCAAAGTCCCAGCCGTCGTCTCCCTACACCTCCCCAGTCCCCATCCGCCGCTGCGCCGCCTCCCTACCCTCTTCCCCAACCGGCGCCATCGCCTCAGGTGCACCGCCGACGCCGCCTCCTGTCCCAAAGGCGCCACCACCTCTGCGCCCGACCAATGCGGCCTTCCGCTGGCCCCCCAAAGAAGCGCCACCTCCTCCCATTTCTAGTCAACGCCATGCCTCCTCCCTAACCGGCGCCGGCGCCTCCCATCCCAGTGGGCGCCGCCCATGCCCCACTGGCAGCCGCCCATGCCCCACCGCCCACCCCCTCTCCTTGCCCCAATCGGCGCCGCCGCCTCCATGCCCCACGGCCTCCTCCGCCTCCGCACTGCACGAACACGGTGAGTATTGCTTCTTCATCCTTCCTCCTCCCTCCTCCCTAACGGATACTAAGATGGGTGCGGGTAACCCGTCGGGTGTGAATTACCCGACGGGTACGGGTATGGGAAGAAAATCATACCCGTGCACGGGTACGGGTATATTTGCACTTCGCGGGTACGGGTATGGGATGACAATACCCGACGGGTATGTACCCGTTGCCATCCCTAAGGATATGGCACATTCGCACTACTCAGGCACTGTTTTTTTGGGCGGTTGCGTTTGCGTTTACTTATAAGTTAGAAATTTGTATCTCCTCGATAAGAACATTCGAGGGATCAAAAAATTATAGAAAAAATGGTTTTGAGAACTTTGAGAAGAAATAGTAAGATCTATAAAAATTGGCTACTAAACTTCAAAGCATTTAGGTTGTACAAAAATAACAAATTTTCAGCTTATAAGCGAACGCAAACGCAACCGCCCAAAAAAGCAGTGCCTCAATCTCCATCTGCTCGACGTGCGCATGACGGAGGGTGCAGGGGCGCCGCTTCTCCATCATTTGCTGAACATCCTCGACACCCAAGGGCGTCGAGGTGATGGATAGACCCTTAGGGCTTGTTTAGATGTAAAGGGAATAAAAATCAGAGATAAAAATTCTAAGTGAGGATTTTGGTGGCATCTCATAACTCAAGGAAAAACTCCCATTCTCGGAATTATTTTCTGAGTCCAGAGATAAAAATCTTGGCCCATCCCCACCGCGCAGGCCAAGGAACCCAACCCCCCCTCTTCCCCTCGCCGCCCCCCGCCGCGACAACCCCGTCCCACTCTAGCGCCTCTCCCTCGATCTGGTCCTCCTCCTCCCCACCGCTACCGCTGCCCCACCACAGCTGCTCTCTGACCCCCACCACTCGACTCTCCTCCGAGCGCCTCGCCAACGACCCCTTTGTCTACCTCTCCTACCTGCCCGACGCGTGCTCTTCCCAGCCGCCGCCGCCAACGCCTTCTAGCTCTACGTCGCC
Organism: Olyra latifolia; assembly: GCA_036346145.1. Taxonomy (NCBI): domain Eukaryota; kingdom Viridiplantae; phylum Streptophyta; class Magnoliopsida; order Poales; family Poaceae; genus Olyra; species Olyra latifolia. The sequence continues at coordinate 17,203,461 of CM070530.1, forward strand.
GAGGCGCTCGCCTTCACCGTCAAGCGACGGTGAGGACTACTGGCGGCAACCAGGAACGGAGACGGCTGCAGGGACCGAATGAGGAGGCGATGGAGTCTAGATCTGACGGAATTGACGGAGGTCGCCGACGAGGATGAGGCTGACCACCTCGACGGTCTCCTCGGTGGATCGACGCGTCACCTCCTCCTTGGCGTTGGCCTCCTCGGCGGAGGCAACGAGTAACGGTGGGGACGATAGGGGTGGGTGGAGCCGGTGAGCGGAGGAACAAGAGTGACCTAGGCGACGGCGGAGCTCGAGTGGAGGCGACGCTCGATTCCCACCGACGAGGAGGGGTGTACGTAGTGGATAGGAGCTAGAGGTGGAGGCAATCGTGGAGATCGGAGACAACAGCGGTGGGGACAGGATGTACGGCAAGTGGAGGTGGAGTCGATCGGGAGCGACTGAGCGAGCGAGGAAAGAAAGAGAAAAATTCCACAAGGTCAGAGGCAATGGAGTTTTCCCCGGGGATATCCGGGGAAAAGAGCTGAAAATTTCCTGGTCGATGGGTTTCCAAACGTACAGAGAAATGGCTCAAGGAAATCTGGTCCACAGATTTCCATTCTTGGGAACGGACCGGGATCCCGACGAGAAAGTAGGCTCCCCAACAAGCTAAGGAGTTCTGTGCCTAGGGTGGTGTCATTGGTGCTGGTCGCAGAGGTGAAGAGATGCAGATCATCAAGTCTTGCGTTCTTGATTGAGGCTAGGTCGAGTCTAGGGTTCTTATTTAAGGCCGGTACTCGTTGCATACCACCAATGGAGATCAATCGAGAAATTACATTAACAAGTGATTAACACATGATGAGGGCAAATCATATTACTATTAATCCAAAAAATTATTTATATGCCATACCATCTGGCTGTAGCAAATGACAGTTATATCCCCGCAAAAAATATGCTACTCTCGTAGTACAAATACCACCTAGGTAGTGTAAAAAAAATAATATAAGTTTTAGATCGAGAGGTATAGTCGACCCATATTCATTTAAGTGTACAGTAAAAATTCTCAAAATTTAAGTCCACTAATCGATCTCGTGGAAGCATCTTCTCTACGTATGCCACTCTGACTTTAGATCACCGATATGTGGGCCCGCGCGACCTACGTGTTCGTGGCCCAAAATTAGGAGAGTATACGATCCGATCCCGTGTTGCTGTGGCCGCGTAAGCTTCTGCCAGTTGCACATGGCGTCCTAGCACACGTACGCCCTAAAGCTGCCGCGCGGCACAGTGCATGCTCGTCGAGTAGGCCATAGCACATCGTCACTATTGAATGTGATCGACGCTAGCTGCTGCATGCATCCGTGGCCCGACACGGCGATTAATCAACCATTCCAATGCTTTTAATGACTGTTAATTAATCTACTAGTGCATGCAGTTAATTTCTTTTTTTATTTAGGACACTCCCAATAGGTTACTAAGCTTGTTATTAAGTTGATGTGGAAACTAATTATAGTGGAGAGAGAGAGGGGGCTTGTTACTGGTTTAAGTAACCAGTACTTTACAGTATCCTAAACGATAGAAACGAATGAAATGTATATTGGGAAGTCTATCTCCGTTACTAGTGATCCAATGTGGCAATGAGTGCAGTTAATCCTATATATATTTTCATGACCATGACATAGAAGATCTATAGATTTGTTCAAGTATGAAACGACTTAATTAATTTTAGTAACAGCTAAAGTAACAACCCATTGTAGTTCTAGTTTCTTATTTCATAATTAATACACTTAGTAACAAGTTTAGTTACAACCTATTAGGAGTGCCCTTAGAGCTCACAATGCTCACAGCATCGGCGCATTGATGCTCTCCCTAGTCTCTACTGCTGCTTTCTGTGAGCTACTAGGGCATTGTTTTTTTGGGCGGTTGCGTTTGCATTTGCTTATAAGCTAAAAATGTGTAGCTCCTCTATAAGAACATTCGAGAGATTAAAAAATTATAGAAAAAATGGTTTTGAGAGCTTTGAGAAAAAATAGTAAAATTTACAAAAATTGGCTACCAAACGTCAAATCATTTGGTTTGTACAAAAATAACAAATTTTTAGCTTATAAGCGAACGCAAACGTAACCGTCAAAAAAAAAAAAAAACATTGCCTAGATGACACCTTCCGAAAAAGAGCCAAACACTCGAGGATGACGATGCACTAGATGGCGGGCCTCTAGACCCTAGAGACAAATCCAGTATCCCGGGTCCTACTTTGTTCGCTGAAATCATTAGCAATTTGGAGCAGAGCATCAGCGTCGCCATCAAATCATCAATTAGAGGCCCACATTATAATTTTTTATCTATGTAGGCAGCAGGAGCCAGGAGCATTCCATTCCTGAACACTGCCTGTGCTCTTGATGTGATTGCAATGCATACATGGAAGGGTTCAACTGCCAGACAGCAGCAGCACTAGTAAACTCTCGTATCATTCACTGCAAATATCTCAACCACTACCCTGTATGCCCTGCATCCCATATTCCGATATTCACATTCACACGACAAAAACTGAAAGACCTCTCAAAATGACAGTGACGCCAACCTGATGGCCATGATGGTGTGTTGTATCAGCTGCCGACCCCTGAAATTAATGTAAGCTGGCATGGAGGGTGTTCACGTGTTGTTGGTGCATGACTCAGACAGTTATTACCACTACATATTTGTTCTTGGGTTATTAACTGCAGGAGGAATGATAATTAATTTTGGGAATGTCTAGAGGGCAGTCATCTACGTTTTAGCAAAAACCTAGCCAATTTTATGGCGAGTCGTCTAGCCTTTAGATCCTTAATTACCAGATGGCTATGATATTTCTCTATGTTTTATATGCTTTAGCGCATATCAATAAAAATGGAACACATAATTATTTAATCAAGACAAATATAAAATTAAGTTTTATAAATAATGTAAAAAAATGGACAAAAAGACTAACATATTCAAACCATACGAGTTTTCCTGTCATGTAAATATTATTCTTTTAATTTGAAAAGCTAGTGCAGATTATAATCAAAAAAGTTACGTGCCCTCAAGCCATCTCCAGTAGTTGCCCTAGATGTCCTTAGAGCATCTCCAGCAGAGCCCCTATTCAATCCCCTAAACCAAAAAATAAGGGTTATGGTCAAAAAATGCACTCCAGCAGGGCCCCTACTCAAGCCCCTAAAATAAGGAGGCCCCTAAATTTCCTCTCCACCCCAATTCCTAGGGATCTTTAGGGCCCTACTTTTCTGTTGGGTGTTTTCCTCCATGTGACTCTGCCTCTCTGCCGTCGCGCCCGTCACCGCAGCCGCCGCCTCGCCGCCTCCGTCGCGCCCGTCTCTCCTCTTCCCCCGTTGCCCGGCCTCCTCCTCGTCGTGCGCTCCTCGCCTCGCCTAGATCTGGGCCATCGCTGTCGCTGCCGTCACCACCGTCGCCATGATCGTCTCTCCCTACCCCGCTGCCGTCTTCTCGGCTCGCCACGACGCTGCCGCCGTGCCGCCGTCGCTCGTCGCCCTTGCCTCGCCAGATCCGACGCCTTGCCGCCGCCGTTGCCGTTGCCGTCATTGCCGTCATTGCCCCTTTGTCTCGCTTGTGAAGAGATGAGGGAGGAGAAAAGGGAAAAAAGAAGAAAGAAAATAAAAGGATATTGAAAAGAAAAACAAAGAGTCATTGACGAGCCGGTCCCACATGTCATAAGTAAATAGGGGCTGAGATTTAGAGGCTAACTGCTGGAGTTGAAGACAAAATCAGATGCCACCAAAAATAGGGGCAGCCCCCAAATCAAAAGTAGGGACCCTGTTTTAGGGGCTATTGCTGGAGATGCTCTTACCCTATCATTATTCATATACGGTGTTTGGACATTGCCCAACACTATTTATTGCCCTATCACTATTCACCTTCCAACAACAACCCTATTACTATTCACACTCTCTATATTCACTATTCATTGTCACTCACTATTTACCTCTCCAATAGTGTGCCCCAAATTTCATTGCATTGCTACAGTCATGGGGCAACCCCAGATGGGGCAACCGCGCTGAAGATGCCCTCAATAAGGGGACTGGACATGCCAAAATATTATAAAAATAGTTTTAAAGTTTTGAGAAGAAACACAATGGGTCTGTTTGGCAATATAGTTTTTTCATAGTTCCAAGATAAAACTCTGGTTTGTAAAAATATCATGGTTTAGAAAACTTGAAGGTGTTTGGATACAAAGCTTTGGCACCGTTTTATAACTCTGTTTTAGTTGAAATCATGGTTTTTTGAGTTTTTTTAACTCCACTCCACACCTCCCTTTTTTCTAACTTTGATTATTGGCTAATGTTGTGGATAAACTTCTCCATTGTATTTGATCAAAATTTTGCATCCACAAACCATGCAAACAAACAACCTATACTTCTAAGAAAAACTAAGGTTAAGATGGTGTTACACTACTGCACCTACGGACATCAGAGACGGGTTTTAGGAATGGTTTTATATAAAAACAGTCACTGATAGACCAATTATCAGAGACGGTTGTACATAAGAACCGTCCATGTTTGACGATAATAAGGGAAAAAAAATTGGATATTCTCGAGCAGCAGCTTGGACATGGCGTTGAGCAGCGGCAGGTCGATCCTTGGGCACCACGGGATCTCGTCCATCGTCGTGGAGCTGTCGGCGACGACGCAGGTCACAGGCGGCGCGGCGTTGAGCTCCTTGAACCAAAACGAGAGCCGGCAACCTGAAACATAATTAATACTAAACAACTAAAGACAATGTACCGAACTTTAATTTGATCGAGCACCCCAAGCAACCGACCTTTTAATTTGATCGCGCGAGCACCAGCAGCTACTTGAACCATATAGCTCCTTGGCCTCCTTGAACCGTCAATCCGTCATCACTCATCAGTCAGCAGCTGTTAGTTATCACATGAACGAACAACAACATCATAGACAAACACACACACACCTACATGTGCGTATCTTCCGCACGAACTTGCAATTTACAACTGATCTCAGGCAACGAGATGGATGTGCCGCCGTCCGGGACTCAAGCCGCAGGCTGCGGCTCTCGACGATGTTGCCGCTTGCGGAGGAGGGTGTCGCCCGCGAAGGTGTAAACCAGGAGCTTCACCACCGCCTCCACGTGCGCTGCTTCGGCGGCCAGATGCTGAACGAGAACCACGGGGACTCGCCGGTGGCAGGGAGGACCTCTCCGGCGGCTGCCATCGCGTGGAATCTTCTAGCGCCATGCAACACAGGTTCCTAAACTTGTGACTTAAAAGGAATGGACGATACGATTCAAAGTTCGAGGAGCCGAAAATTTAAATTTGACGACAACAGGAAGTTGAAATATTTCTGCGCTAGTACCAGAGACGTTTTTAGCGAGAACCGTCTCTAATGATCTATTATTAGAGACCGGTTTTTAAATCGAGCCGTCTCTAATACTATTAGAGACAGGTTGGATAAAAATCGTTTATGATGAGGGTGAACACCAGAGACAGTTTTAAAACGAGTCGTCTCCGATACTATTAGAGACGGCTTAGGTAAAGACCGTCTTTGATGAGGGTGGACATAGACTTTTTTAAACTGAACCGTCGCTAACATTATCTAAGACGGTTTTAAAAAGAGCCGTCTCCGATATCTACTTATTAGAGACGGCTCATGTGAGGAAATATTATCTGAGATGGTTATTTGGAAAACCGTTTCAAATAATAGTTTTCTTGGGTTTTCCCTATCTATTAGAGACAGCTTTTGCCTCAATTTCAAAAACCGTTTCTAATGATGTGTCTCCTATAAGGATTTTTGTAGTATTTTTTTTTGGCAAAAGGAGACAAGCTCCAATTTCCATTACCAAAAGCAACAGAAACCACAACCATTAGATAGCGTTCAACGTACCGACCAACACCGACCGGCCACAAGGAACAAAGATAGAGGGGAAACCATCCACCTGAAGGCCAGAGCACAACCAAAAAACAAAAGAAGCAAAAATCCACCACACATTACAACTCAAGAACCATCAAACAGTCTAAAACCAAGCACCCAGGCAGCACCACAAGGACCAGGCGGGATAAGACCGGAGAGAGGAAGAAGGTATCGCCACACTCGAACACCCCAGCCCCCCTAGCTAGAAGGACCCGCCGCTAAGTCAGCCTCCTCCTGGGCTCATTCTCCTGCTTTTCTCCACTTTGGATGCTCCCAGCAATCTGAAAAATCTTCTCCACACCCATCTCAACCAGCTCTTGATCATCCGCCTTCAGAAGACCTGCCCAACAGCGAAGGTAAATTCAAATATGATACAAAATATCAATCAGGGTTTTGAGGGGCTTATGCTCGAAGCAACTCTTGTTCTTGCATAACCAGATAGCCCAAGTCACTGAAGCAAGGCAAATGAAATGAAATCTTCTCAACTTAGGCATAGTCTTCTTAGCCCAAATGAAGAACTGATCAAGAGATGTAGGAATAATATCCCTGTCAAAACACTTGGCCAAACAACCCCACACCACCCTGGATATACCACAACTAAAGAAAAGATGGTCACAAGTTTCAATATCACTACAGAAATCACAGGTTGCGTTACCTAGCCAACCTTTTCTCCTCATATTATATCTGACCAGAGTGGCCTTCCTCAGCAAAATCCAAATGAAAATTTTGACTTTTAAAGGGATTCTAGACTTCCACAAGCCCTTAAACTTGTATCCAGGGCCATCATATTGCGAAGAATACAAGGAAGAGACCGAAAAACCCCCCTTTTTCTCAAGCCCCCAAATACTTTTGTCCTGCCCATCCCCAATAAAGGTCCGACTAATATCAGCAATTAGCCCCCCCCCCCACCTCTCAGATTGCTCAGTGGACATCCATCTCCTCATTTCTGGAAGCTAGTTCGCATTAGCCACCTGGGTCACTGACATTCTATGATCCACACAAATGTCAAAAATGTCAGAGTACATTTGATGAAGAGGAAGAGGGCCAAACCAATGGTCAAACCAGAAGCCGGTACTATCACCCATCCCAACTTTCTTCTTTCTATGGGCCAGATACCACACACGAACTTTCAGCAGATCAGACCAAATGGGCGAAACAGAATGTTTATGCTGAATATTAGCAATAGGGCACCCTTTAACATATTTGTTACGCACCAGAGATTGCCACAAACCGTCTTGGGTTTTCAGTCTCCACCACCATTTGGCCATCAGACTGACATTAAGTCGTCTAATATCATGAATCCCCAAACCACCCCTACACTTAGGTTTAATCACATGCAGCCACTTCACCAGGTGGTACTTTTCCTTGTCCGCCCCGCTTTCCCAAAGAAAATTCCTCCTAACTTTATCGAGCTTTTTAATAACAGTTTTAGGCAGCAGGAACATAGACATGGAGTAAATGGGGATACTGGTCAAATAGGCGTTGATGAGAGTGCAACGACCACCAATGGATAACAACTTACTTTTCCACGAGCTCAATCTCTTTTGAACTTTCTCAACAAGGAAGTCCCAATCTGTAACACGAATTCTATTATAACTAACAGGAACTCCAAGATACTTAATAGGGAATTTACCGATTTGGCAGGTGAACATCTCAGAGAACTCAACTTCTTGCTCAGGTGTGCCATTAATGATGGCCACCTCGCTTTTGAGGAAATTAATTTTCAAACTCGAGAGTTGCTCAAACAAAGCCAAAAGAAGCTTGGTGTTCTGAATGGAATCCTCATCACTTTTAAGGCAAACAATAGTGTCATCAGCATATTGTAAGATGGAAACACCAAGAGGGATGAGATTAGGCACTAGCCCTTTAATCAAATTATTCTGCTGATCTTTTCTAAACATTCTTGCCAGGCAGTCGGCTGCTATGTTGAACAGGAAAGGAGATAACGGATCACCTTGCCTCACCCCTTTGTGACTCACAAAATAATCACCCTTCACGTCATTTAAGAGCACAGACAAGGTACCATTACAATGGACTGCTTTGATCCAACTGCACCACATGGCATTAAACCCTCTAGTCTGAAGACAATGCAACAGAAAATCCCAGTTCACCTTGTCGTATGCTTTCTCAAAATCCAACTTCAGAAACACACCAGTTTCACCACTTTTTTTAGTCTGATGCAAAATCTCGTGAAGAGCTAACACACCATCCATAATATTTCTACCCGGAATGAAAGCATTCTGATCTTTGCTAATTAATTTGTCCATAACCTTTTCCATTCTACGCGTAAGCGTTTTGGTAATCAGCTTATACAAACTATTCAACAAGCAAATGGGTCTAAATTGTTTCATAGTCTCAGCATTTTCCGTCTTAGGAAGCAGCACTATAACCCTAAAGTTGATTCTTTGAATATCCAAGGACCCTTCAAAAAAACATCTGGAAAACATTTATGATATCCAATTTGACCACATCCCAATAGGTTTTAAAGAATTCTATAGGAATGTTATCCGGTCCAGGAGCTTTATTATTAGCCATCGAACAAAGGCTACTATATATCTCCTCACTACTGAAAGGTTGAGTGAGAGCCATATTATCCTCGGCCGAAATGTTCTCCGACTGCTCCCAAAGGCTAGGATCCAACTGGAATCCCTCTCTCCCCCCATGCTTCTTAGCAAAAAGATCTTTATAAAACTCAGTAGCATGGATGACCAAGGCCTCATTACCATCAATAATCTTATCATTATGGACAAGATGAGATATTATCTTTTTCCTACGTTTGCCATTGGCAACCATATGAAAGAATTTAGTATTAAGATCCCCTTTCAACAACCAATTAGTTTGAGACCTTTGTCTCCAAAGACATTCCTCCTCGATACACAACTTCTCAAGCTCAGCAGAAAGATCCACTTTACATTTTTTATCAATCAGGGATAGAAGATCCAAATCCTCTTTTTCCTCCAGGCATCTGAGTTTCTCAAGTAAATTTTGTCTCCTTTTAAGCTTATGCCCATAAATGTGAGCCCTCCCAACCCTTGAGGACTTTTTTCAGGCTTTTCATCCTGAGCAAAAAAAACATCCAAGGCATTGAGTCCTCTGTAAACTCTGTTCCAAACATGTTGAACCACATCCCCAAAACCGGGTTCCTTGAGCCAGGACAGTTGGAATTTAAAACAGGAAGGCTTGCACACAGAATTATGACCATCATTCAACAACAAAGGATTATGATCAGACATGAATCTAGGTAACTTCTTGACCGAAACCAAAGGACAATGAGCTTCCCACGAATTACTCATGAAAACTCTATCCAAATTCTCCAAAGTCGGACAAACATGATTGTTAGACCAGGTGAACTGATTGCCCACAGTATTAATTTCTTTCAGATCAGAGCAATTGACAAACTGATTGAAGAGGTGAGATACTTTACACCCTCTCCAAGGCTTGTTCTTATCCGAACTAAACCTGAGAATATTAAAATTACCCCCCATCACCATGGGAATATGAGAGTTACCACACAGAGTGGCCAACTCCGAAATAAAGGACACTTTTCCATCCTCGTGAGCCGGTCCATAAACCACAACCAGATTCCAAGAACAAAGTAACACTTTATCCCACAAAATCAAGCTCACCAGATGCTCCCCTATGAGTTTGGTAGACACATCAAACCTGGAGGACTTAACACCAACAAGAATACCTCCAGAACGCCCATTAGAAGGCAGATAAGACCAAAAGAACAAATTATTCGGATCCTTCTTCCTGAAAAAGGCATCAGAGTAACAGGGCTTCATGGTCTCAATGAGCCCAACAAAATCCAGAAGATGACCCTTAATCAGATCTACAATGCAAGTTCCAACCCCTTTCTTACCCACCCCTTTGCAATTCCAAAACAGACCCTTCATGATTTACAAGTTTTGGGTATTTTGGAACTTCTAGTCACCCTTCCAGTCCTCTGGTTGTGACTAGAAGACTCGGCAATATCACTAGCAGCCAGACCTCTAGACTGAGGCACACCAACTCTTCTCCCCTTTTTTTTCTTCGTTTTCCTACTTATCATAGGACTGAACCCATCCTCATCAGACTCGGAGGTGGGAAGCCAATCTAACAGACTTCCACCGATGACACATTAGTATCACTATCCTCTCCCCCAATTTTGTCATTTTTATCTTGTTGTTTTTTAAAAAGCAAATTTTTAGCTACTTCCGGCTCTTTCATAATTTCCACTTGAGGAAGGTTAGATTCTCCCACAATAACCCCCCATTTTAGCAAATAAAGAGATAATATCATGACAGGCAAGAACGGCAAAAGAGTTAGATGAGGAGGAAGAATTACCATCCAAATTCCTCTTCTGCTGACGAAGAATAGCTTTCTCTGCTATCGGGACAGAATGACCCTGAGTTCTGGAACTTCTTCAAACACTAGCCTGCTTCGGTACAGCTCCCAATCTCTTATCAACCTTAGAATTATCCCTAGAGACTGCCATCGTAGACCTGGGATTCACAGGAATCTCCTCAATCACAACTCTAGACTTGGGATTTGATAAGGAGCCACCCTGGGGGAGATGAGCATGCGGCATAAGGTTCTGGAATTTAAGATGTTGACACTTAATCAGAACAAACTTTTGTTTCTGCCAATCCACCACCTAATCAATTTGATTATCAGACAGTTTTAACTGACTTTGCTCCATAGGAGATGCTCTAATCAGAGGAAGCCCCAGATCCATCTCCCCCTCACTCAAGGATTCTTGGGAATCATCAAAGTTGAGATCAAAATCATTCTCTTCCAGGCACTGTTTCCCTTTGTCCCCTTTGGACTGACTTTTCTCAGTTTGCAATCTATCAAACACAAATTTCTCCTTGCTAGGCCCCTCTATACTGTCACCATCATTAGCAGAAGGCCTAAACTTTTTATGAGCAGGACCACTAGACCCCTCCCCACCATCCAGATCAGCAAACCCAGGTTCAGGGTTAACACCTGAGATTCCCATCCCTTCAATCTCAAAGTAGAAGTCATAAATCAATTTACCAATCACCCCCTCAGCAACTCTAGGAATGTTGGCAATGCTTCTACAAGCAATTCTGACCCGGACAAACTCCAACTTGGAGAGACTCTCTTTATCAACTTCCAAAGTGACCCCTACCAACCACCCCACTGCTGAAACAACTTCCTCAGATCGCTTATTAAGAGGTATGTTGTGAATTCGCACCCAGGTGACCTCCGACTCACCCTTGGCACCCACATCATCTTTGTAAACCGAAACCTTTAGAGCAGCATTCACTAATCTCATGTTCATTTCAGGATACTGAGCTAGTTCAGCCACCCGCTTGGCGTTAGGGAACCTCATCAAGAACTGCGTTCTGCCCACCTGCCTAGCAATACAACGCCACGAAGATCCCAAAATAGTACTAAAATCAATCTCAATATCCCTAGCCGAAACCACCCCACGAAGGACAGATATGACAGCAGTACAAGCCTGCTGGCGACAGTTAATTTCAGAAGACACATCATCAATGTGATAAAATCCTTGCCCCTCCCCAGCAAATCCACAAAACTTGGGCGCAAAATCACTAGGTTTTTTCTCCAAACACTTCTTCGCAATATGACAAACATTTCCACACCTGGCACAAGAGATCATACCTCTGCAATCCGCGGTAACATGGCCTATTTTTTTTTGCATCTATAACAAGGTCCAGGAACCCGATCCCCTAATAAGATCTGCTCATCCTGACCCTCCTGCGAATCACCACCATGCTGAACCTCCCCATCAGAAGAAGGATGATCCCACGATTTCCACCCCTTATCCGATTGAACTTCCGCGGAGGCATTCCAGCGATTAACATCCGAACCCTTGGACAGGGACTCATCCAAAACCTCCTCCGAAGTCATCACCTCTTTCCCCTTATCTGAAACACGAACATCACCCGTCTCCATCTGAGAACAATTAGCAGGATGTTCCCCCTAGCCCCCTCAGCCCGATCTGGAGCTTGAGGACCATGCGGCAAGACGAACCCAATAAATCTCGCCTTTGCCAAACATCACGATTCCCGCCACGACCACGAAACCGACATACTGGTATTCTCCCATCCTCCCCGGCCACCACCACCCCACATTCTCCACCTCCCACCGGACGGAGACCTCACCACCTCCGCGAAAGACAAGGAACCAAAAGGATTTTTGTAGTAATGTTAGTTGAAATCATAGTTTTGTATTTATACGTTGTAAAACTCTATGTATATTAAAACAGAGTTTTTTTCTAAATTTTGATACCAAACAGGATCTAAGATATTAAAAAGATAGCTACAAAGCACTAAAATTTTTGGCTAAAAAAAAGACAGATTTCCGGTTACAGACTAAAATCTGAATATTAGCCGGAAAGAACGAGGCAGAGTAAAAGCTCGTTGTGCGGTTGGAGGAAACACGTACCGTCCGCCAAATGTGAAACGTATAGCTCTCCCAAACAAAACAAAAAAAAAGAAGAAAGGGTGAAATGTGTATACGAAGGGGCAGTGCAAGCTATCGTAGGATCGGCGCGACGCACACAACGCCGACGCCCGTCACATCGCGTCATTCCACCGTACGCGACGCTGGGACTCGACACGCACGTTTGCTTTGCCGTACGTGTTCCCCTCGTGCAGAATTTGCTCCTCCGAGGAGGGCAACACCGCAGAAGAAAAATCCGCGGCCCGCATCGGTGCGTGAACCGGTCCGCGCACCCCCACGCACTGCACTGCATGGCGCCTTTGTCCCCCCGCCCGCCGTGCCGTAAACTGCTAGCCGTCACGGATTCACTTACCACTGTACCACCACTGCTGCCAACGCATGCACGTACGCACCCACCAGCATATAGCCACTCGCATCACTCGATTCTGCAGCGAGCCAGCGACACACCGCAGTAGCTGGTGCAAACGACGATCGACCAGCAGTGTATTAAAAATTTAAAACAGACCAGTTTTTTTTTTAAAAAAAAGGTGCAAAACAGGCTTGTCCAGGGAAAGCATGATTCATATCCTTAAACCAATCTTAAACTGACCGACAAAACTGAACAGTGAATCGTTCAGAAACCAATGGTTACTATAGCAGACTATGAAAACCGCAGTTTTCAAGCGGTTTAGCAATCACTTTGGGAAGTATTTTCAAGATGCTATGCTAGCTTGTGATGTGAGGAATTAGAGAAATAATCGCAGAGGGATGACACATCGAATAGGACACCAGAGTTCACAATATCATCCAAAATTGCTCGATTGTTATAATTTTCGACCTTACCGGGCCACAGTGGTCGGCGGGTTGGGAAGGGAGAGGGGAGCAACACTCTAAGCTTCACTAGCTGGACTTTCCTCTCGTCAAGTCAAGACTGAGGAGCAAGGGGCCAAGCCGGCAAGGGCGGATAGGGGAGTCGGGAACCGGGGTATCGTGGGTATGAAGGGGTCGGTGGGGGCTAAAAATGATTGGTTGGTATTCCATAAAATAGATTGATTTTTTTAAAAGGAATCCGATTTCTTTGAATTTTTAAAGATTGGGCTGATTTTTGAGCCAAAGAAAACTATTATCAAGCCAAAAAGAGTTTTTTTGCCTCATTCAAAATTTGAAAAATAAAATTTTACCTTTTCAATTTTCAAGTGATATATTTCGAACACCAAGATCAATCAATATTGTTAACCCAGCAGGACACACATGTACTCAAAAATTGATGTGACAAAATTCCAATGGAGTTTGGGGATATGAGATAGGTGATTCATTTGGTTATGCGACCTATTGTGTGAGGCTCTGAGGGTGAGGGTCGTGTAGCCCTAGAGGCGGACACACATCCTCTCCATTGTCATGGGGAGAAAGAGGAGAGAGGAAGTAGATGAGATGTGTTGGGTAGACAACAGAAGGCTGGATGGGGAAAGGCAAAGGATCACGATAGAAAATCCCAATCCCCTGGAGCTGGAGACTGGAGAATGGTTGGACCGACTCAATGTTCATCCTATGCCCGAAGATGGCTTCCTTCGTGCACTATCGTCAAAGATCTAACCATCATGCTCTGTATAGTGAATACCAACAGCTTTTCCACCAAAGTAGTATGATTTCAAATTACAATCTATGTTTTGTACTGTTTTCCTTGAAACCTGCCTATATAACAAGGGAGGTCTAACCATCAATTGACTGTTTTTCATGGGCATTTCAGTCAACGTTTTAGGCCATTGAATCTTAATCAACGTCATATATCTCCCCATCCTAACTACAACCCTAACCATCCCTCGTCTGCTCCCACTTCCTAGCCCGACGCCGCTACTCCCCAACTCGATACTTTCGCATTCGCCTTCGCCTTCGCATCCTGAGCTCACGCGGCCGTCACCATGCTTTGCCAGCTCGCCACTCGCCCTGCCGTTTCTCTCTTCCTCTCCCTTTTTCCTCATCTTTAGCACTGTCCTTCCTTCCTCTTCTTCCCTTCTTCCTCGGCTCCGGTGCCCTCGCCCCACCCTCCTTCGTCTCCGTTCAATTCTCGTGCGCTGGATCCTTCAGCCATCACTCGTCGGCTCCTAATGATCCTAGGTCTCAACATCGGCCCGCACAGCCTGACTCCGCTCACCATCCTCCATAGATCCCGCAACAGAGATGGCGCCGCCACGGCCCACCGCCAAGCCTCGGCCGGGAGGAAGGGGTGGGGTGAACCCAACCCTAACCTAGCAGCAAGGAGACCACTGTTGCTAGAGAAGGCGACGTCGGCAATGTGAGTTCGGTCGACTGAACGACGGATGAATAGCAAATTCGTATAACAAAAGGCCCAACGTAGCAATGATGCCGGTCTAGAGGCCGTACGCCGGCGCGCAGCTATCTGGTCCAGCTTCCGTGGCCTCATGCACGTCGCCCCGCCCAGTTGTTAGGGCTAGCAGCTCCTGAGATCTCCGCCCGTATCCGCTAATCATCCGCTGGGACCGTAGCATAACAATGCTTATTTAAACGGTGTTTCGGTCGACCGGATTGGCGCAAAGAGAATAAACATGCATGGGAGGGATTAGCAGGTCCAGCGCCCGGCGCCTCCAGCGATGGATGAACGACGGCGATGTTTGCACGACGGAGCCCCACAAGCACATGCTTGCATTTCATTGTTGACGCTTGATGCCTTGATCCCTATGAATATATGATACTCCTACACAATAGAAACGCCATTATACGACACTGGTCGTAAATGCCAAGGTCAGGGAGAGTCAGGGAGGTGCTGCGTCCGCCTTAAATTCTGGGAACCTCTTGGACTGCTCCGTCGACGGACATGAACTAGCTCGAGCGCAATGGTAGGTGTGTGCGCAGAGCATTCAGCATTGGATTCCTATCACCACGAGCCTGGATATGGTTCACATTAAGCAGGGAGCTAGCTACTCTGAGACTCTGACATTATCTAGTGGAGGGGTAATTAATCTCCAGATCTAATCAAAGTCAATGCGATGCTCGGATGCTGCAATCTCGCCGAGTTAAATGCATCTGATGCGCTCGCGCGTACGAGCTCGAGCTCTGCGTGCCGATGCGTGTGGTACGTGACGAGGCTTGACAGCCGGCGCCGTAGATCCCATTCCCCGAATCAATGCGGCAGTGGCCAGTGGCAGGCTAGTAGCAGCAGTAGCCATAGCCACTGTCGCTTGTCACGTACCTCCCGTGTATGCGTATGCGTAGGCGTAGCTCGTCTGTGTGCTACTGACTTTTGCCGGTGGTAGTGCTCGCAATTTCGCAAAGCTGCCATGCACCGCAGCGTCACGAAGCCCGTCTTGCCATCCGCGTGGGGGCCCGGACCGCGCCGGCACGCGACGAGACGACACACGCAGTGCGTGCGCGCGCGCGCCCGCGGGTACACGCCCTGCGCTGATATGTCCACGAGTCACCCACGCCTTTCGCGGCAACCAAGGCGCCCGCGCCACTATTTGGCCCCGGTCCGGGCGCCGCGACGCGACGGACGCGACGGCACGGCACGGCGCGGCACGCCACGGGCAGACCGCGACGACGGAAAGAAGTTCAGACGTGTGCTTGTGCCTACCTGCGTTGCTTTCTTTCTCGAACGGAAACTGATTCGGGCGTGCATGCAGACAGCGAGAGCGTGTTGAGACAGACCAGCCTTTCACCTTTTCTGTTTATTTGGTTTTTCTCCCTGCAGAGGCGGTGTGCTAAAGGTGCCGTGTAGTCCTTCCTACACGGCCGTCTTTTCTCAGCAACATGATGTTATGTACACGCCCATCGGCCATAGCTCAACAAACATGCGAGGGGCACAAAGGGGGAGCAATTTACTAGAAAGCGACTTCACATGGGAAATGGAAATATTTTATATGCAAACTATTATACTAAAAGCTAGGACTACTCACTAGCGCTACCAGCACCACGAGATTATTGAGAACTAGACGGCGGCGACGGGGCGCAGGTAGGAACAAGCTAGGAGTTCATCGCGGCCAAAAAGACAATTTTTTTGCCACGCTACGACAAGAGTGCGCGCACACATGCACGTTCCTTTTTTTTTTAATACGGTGTCATGGTATTAACTATTGATGATACTAGTACCATAAGATTTGAGCTCGGTGATCACCGTTCGTCCGTATCGGTGGTGCATCGGACGGTCTGCGTCACGCGCCGTCGCCGCCATCCTCGGCGTCGGCCTTGCCGTCCCCAGGGTCGCTCATGGACCGCAGCAGCGGCGACTCGGACCCTGCGGAAGTACAGGGAGATGTGTTAGGGTCGCGTCGTGTCGCTGGGAGATGGGGGCCGTGGTGCATGAGGTACCTTTGGAGGCGTTGAAGGAGCGCTTGCAGTGGGCGATGGCGCTCTGGATGCCGTCCTGCAGCTGCAGCAGCGAGTCGTCGCGGCGCTGCGGCTGCGGCGCCGCCGGGGAGGGCGAGGGAGATGGCGCGGCCGCCACGGCGGAGGACGCGGAGCGGCTCTTGCCGAGGCGCTTGCAGACCTGCTTCAGCCCGGCCGGGACGCTGGCGCGCGGCGCGCGCACGCCGCAGGCGACGACGACCGGCTGCGGCGCGGTGACCGCCGTGGCCGCCGTAGGAGGCTGGGACGGGGCGGGGGAGGGTGAAGGGGAGGGAGACGGCGATGGGTCGGGCTCGGAGTCCGTCTCCTCGCCCTCGCTGGCGCCGGCGAAGCGGATGCGCTCGCCATAGCGGCGCGAGACCTTGACGTAGAGGGGCTTGATCTTGTTCAGGTACTTGAGCAACACCTCCTTGGCGAAGCGCCGCTCCTCGGCTGTGATCGCCGCTGCCTCGGCGGACACCGGCGCCTGCACCACAGGCCTGGCTTCGCCGGCACCGGCGTCGGAGGTTCGAGAGCTATTGTCGCGCGTGAAAAGCGAGACGAAGGGCGCGTCTTCCACCCGGAACTTGATCAAGAAACGGTTCGCCTTCAGCGCCGGGGAGCCGCCACCACCGTTGCCCTCCGCCAGGACAGGGACCTTCGGCTTCCTCAGCTTCAGCAGCAGCACGCGGAACTTGGTCGCCGGCCGGAGGAACGACGTTGGCAGCTGCTGCGCCGGCGCAGCCAGGTCCGCCTCCTTCCCGTCGGCGCCGGGCTCGCCTCCCGGCACCAGCGCGTCGACATCCACCACCTCGGCTCCAGACGCGTCGTCGCCGGCGACGGAGAAGTTGAACTCGACCCTCTCCTCCTCGGCGTCCGACGCGGCGCTCTCGTCGCCGGGCACCGCGAACTCGAGGTCGAAGAACGACGCGTCGTCGTCGACATCCCCGCCACCTCCACCTCCACCCCCACCCCCTCCACCTCCACCTCCACCATCCTCACACACCGACGCTGCTATCGTCGTGGCCGCCACGGCCGCGCGCTGGTTGCCGGCGACCGCACCGCCGCGCAGGTACTTGAGGAAGCTGAACGACTCCATGGCGCACAAGAACCAGAGGCCAGAGCTCACCTCACACTCAGCTCCTAGCCTCCTACTCCTGCTTGCCTCTAACACCAAAAAAAAGACTCTTTTCGGGGAGCCTTTTGAGGAGGGGAGAGATGCGAGCGCGAGGAGGAGGACAAGGTGGTGGTGGTGTTGCATCGATGAGTAAATAGATGAGCGGCAGGCGGTCAGACGCAAGGCCAGTGACCCCGGTGGGGTACACTTTTCTGACCGGGTTTGTGCGGTTCGCGCGATCTGGTCCGTTCGTCGCAGATTCAATGGCCAAGATCGAATATACTGAAGTAACATAAAGTTTGGCTTGGACTTTTCCAGGATCAGTAACGGACGGCTGGGATCACATGGCACGGCAGCTCATGCTGTGGATTTTGCACGTGTGTCCGGGAAAGGTTTCGGTTTTGATTTTGGTTCTTTTGAAATCTTTCTGGCAAGGTACTGTTCGTGAACATAAAAGGGCAAAAAAAATATGACTGCAGCTATCTTAGTACTGTATAACTCAACTAACACATCACTCGTGCAACGGTGTAAAATATGGAGAAGCATTTTGGCTCTTTTGAAATCTCTCTGGGCAAGGTACTGTTGGTACACTGAAAAAGGCAAAAAAAAAATATATGACTGCGGCTATCGTAGTGTATATTGTATAACACAACAAACACACCACTGGTGTAAAAATTGG
Organism: Olyra latifolia; assembly: GCA_036346145.1. NCBI lineage: Eukaryota > Viridiplantae > Streptophyta > Magnoliopsida > Poales > Poaceae > Olyra > Olyra latifolia. The sequence goes on from CM070530.1 coordinate 17,221,903, forward strand.
AGTAGCATTTTGGTTTTTAAAAATCTTTAAAAAAATGGGTACTATTGATTAACAAAAAAAATATGAATGCAACTATCTTAGCCCCCTTTTCTTAAATTTATTTTCTTATCTTATATGCTTACCTTCAAATCGAAAAGTCAAATGGTTTGCTTTTGCAGTTTGTTTTTTTACTCAAAACTATATCTCAGAGATTTGAGAAATAAGTCAAATAAAGTTCATCAGACTTTTCAAACTATCTCAGAAAGATCTTAAAATTTAACTTATAAACAAATAAGAAGAAGTAAATAAGATAAATAAAAGAGGACGAGGCCTTGCCATCCTATAACTCAATAGCACGTCACTTGTGTAACGATTGTCCGAAAAAAAACACGATTCTTTTGAAAAAAAAAAAACCAGCCTATCGCGTCGATAGCCGTACAATTTCCTGGATTTTTCTATGAGAGAAGGTTGTGCCGTCACTGTAATTTTTTTGATTCACTTTTGGCACACTGGATGTGTTACGGACATGACATGTAATTGACTTTAGAGAAAATATGATTTGCAATATCTTGTAGCCATTTTTTGTACTTCTACATCGATCATGTAATGTTGATAAGGAAATCGAAACCACGCGAGCGTCACATCGATTGTTTCTTCGGCTGGGTGTGTTTGGTTTGTGCAAGAGGGTTATACCTGTACGAGAGGACATAACAAATGATTATACCTATACGTTTAGTTAGGTGAACGGTGTCATCTCGTTCAGGAGGATGGTGAGATACGATTTAGAGAAATATTCTTATAGCTTATTATATCATTTTATTCAGCTAATTTGATCGAACAACATAGTACATGATATATCCAAGAAACCAAACAAAATATTGTGTTAACCTACTTCAACCAATTAACAAAGGACGGTCCCATTTATTTTATATCATTCTACACAATTTTAACATGGTATTGGCATCCAGACACAATTTTAACATGGTATCGTGGCCGCGCCTGCATCCCTATGCATATAGTGCAGCACACGGTCCTTTAGAGACTTCTCTGTAGTTGCTCTAAGAGCATTTTCAGCGGAGCCTCTAAAACAGAATCTTTTCTATATTTAGAGTCTCTATCTTAGTTTTTAAATTTAGAGTTTCTCTCTTTCAGCCTCTAAATTTGGAGGCTCTCTATATTAACCGCTATAGTTTTTTTAGATAGAGGTTCTACCGGAGAGGATAAAAATATAGAGAGTGAATAGTGATTTAGAGAGGGATATATAAAGACTCAATTTTAGAGCTTGTGTTGGAGATGCCCGGCATCCCGTTTCCAATCCACAACCCATCAGCCAAGTATTATGGCTTTCAGCAAACTGCAGTCATCGGCGACCAATGACCCCAAAAGGAACCGCAGTGTCTTGTGCGCACTCTCTCTGACCACGGGAGCGTGCTATCCTGAGACGCCCTGAAACCGTGGAAGGATGGAAGGCCATCGACATCATGGGATACTGACACAGCCGTGTAGATGTATAGTCTGCTCTTGGTATCCTGGAACGCAAACACGGGCTCCTGGTAAACTTGATCGGTTAATCGTTTCATACGAACGAGGGCTTCAGTTCGCAGTTCGGGGAATAATTTTGTGTCGTCTGTATGTGAGAATACAGAGAACACATCTCCAACAGCCACTTTAAATTTCTACTATAACACTATTCCCTACACACTATCTATTTTTAAAATTTCTTCACGCTTTACACTATACTTTATAATATTTCTTCCCTCGAGCAGCTACTTTATCCCTAAAAAGTCAAATAAACAGTGTTATATAGTGACCATTAGATATGCTCTACTCTGGAGAGTCCGGTGTCACTGTGTCAGCTTCACAGTCTCTCTCTGCTTTTTCAAGGACAGTACAGTGTTATAGTCAGTTTCGTATACCATAATAAACTATAATAAATGAGCTACCATAATAAACTATATTAGAGCATCCACAACAGTAGCGCTATATGCACTATAGTGTTGATGTGGCGAGAATAAAGTTTCTAGTGGAGTGAAGGAATCTTTTAGAGTATAGTGTAAAGTGTGAAGGAATTTTAGAGGGATGGAGAGAGAAAATAGAGTAGAAGAGAGAGAAAATAGAGATAGAGTAATTGGTGTGGATGCTCTAAGGGAGACACCAATATGCAGTTTCATCGTAGTTGACCTTGTGAACTGCCAAGTTGTCCGCGCAGTGCCGTCCATACCCAGTACTAGCATGGAGATACGCCAGAACTATGCACGCCCATCCCACACAGCATGAGCACTACCAGTAGATCGCTTCAATATTGCTGATTTGCTGTGTCAGAAATGTGGTGCATCACAGTTTGTTTACGTTTAAAACGAGTGCCACATTTATAGCAAAACTTGACTAGAAAATAATTCTATAACAAGTGGGGTATTTGGCTAAATTTTTATGACAAACCTCTAAATTTTAGCAACAAAAGCAGCATTAGGCTAATTAGTTGTACCTTTCAACCAAGAAGGTTATTCTTAGTTTCCTGTATTTTCATGTATTTTCAGGTAAAATCAAACTGTCTGCAGGGAAATTTATCAGTTTTAAACATAGCCTATTTAGAGCTAAAAAGTTGCAGCAGATTATAATCTAAAAAGTTGAGGGATCTCGAAAAGAAGCTTGGGGAGGCCAAACAATTCTTAGAAATTGGTGTTGAGAGTTTTGAAAAAAAAAACCACTAAAAGCCACAAAAAAGGATACAAAATGTCAAAGTCGTTTGGTTTGTACAAAAATGATGAATTTCAAGCTGAAGATTATAATCTGATTTTTAAGTTGTAAAGAATAGGACTGCAATGTTCTTTCCAACTTAAAATCAAATTAAAATTTATAGCTTAAATTTTGTCATTTTTGTACAGGCCATATGCTGTAACACTTTGTAGCCTTTTTAAGCCCCTTAGTTGTTCTTTTCAAAGTTCCAAAACTATTTTTAATATTTTTTAGCTCTTCGAGTTTTTTTAGGCTCTCAACTTTACAGATTATCTAATGTAGCTTTTTGAGCTGCATAGAACAAACCATGCCCCCCAGCTTTGCTTGGTTTGACTCGCCGAGTCGCCGTAGCTCACCAACAAAAGGAACAAGAATTTCAATTTCTCCGGACTTGAATTGAAAAGTTGAAACACGTAGCTAGCTTATTGGGAAAAGCGTGGGCCTAGGAGGAGTAGGCTGAAGATCGGTGAGGCGGCCCATTAAGGGCATCAAGATCGGTTAGGCCTTAGAGCGGAGGAGAGTTTGTGGCCAGCAGCCCAAGATTCCGGCCCAATTAAGATTGCCAGGTTCTGACGATGGTTCTGATGTGGCCCACGTTGGAATTCTGAGCCCATCCAAGTTGCCACTGCAGGCTGCCGAGTGCAGAACAATCGAATATCCAATTCGCGCGTCGTTTAAGGGTGTGTATGGCTCCGTCATCCTAGTTTTCAAGGATGGACTGGCTCCGTCCCAGTTTTTAAGAATGAGCCCACTGTCATTCTCACGTCCCAAGTGGGATGGCTGCGCTCCATCATTTTTGTGGGATGGACTCGTGCAGCATCTTGAGGAATATTCCTCTATGAGAGCCATCCCATCCCTCCTCTTGCACCAACCAAACACATGAAAAAATAGGATGGGATGGCTCCATCCTTGCACATCCCACCAACCAAACGCACGCTAAACCAACGTCGTTCAAATCGAGTATCGTACTTGACTACTTGGGCCTCGTTTAAACCATCGTGTTTCGAGATCCACCAAACAGGACCCATTCTGAGTATATTCTGTCTTCCATTTCGCAGCATTTCTTTTTGGAGCTAATCACATATACCGCAAAAACAAAATGAGATACATTGTGGCACAAAGACATAGTTCAAAATCCTCCGGTCGATTTCCGGAAATCGTTAACTCGGGCTGGAGCAGGATTGAAAAATCGCTCCGAAAAATTCAAATTAGAATGTGAATTTTAACATTCTAGAAAAATATGAAAAATCCTAAAAATGCATGGAACCATATGCCCAAAAAAAAATTCCAAGTCAACAGTTTGTTTATCAGGAAATTTGAATTTGAGTTTCGGACAAATATGGAAAATATTTGAATAAAATAAGACGGGCCTTCCCTGGCCTAGGCATGCTCTAATATTTTTTTTCCAGCAATTCTGCAAATTTTCCCAACAATTTTACTAAATTTCTAGTATTTTTACTGATTTCCTAACCTAAACATTTCATTTTCCACTAACTTCCAATTTTTCTAGACAAATTGATTTCTCGGCAATCGTGAACAATTTCCGGGCAATCCCGAGTGATTTCCCAAAGCCAGAAATAAGGTTGATTTTTCAGTAATATCGAGCGATTTCCCGGGAAACAGTTATGATTTCTCGAGAATCCTACCGATTTCTTGTTTCCGGAAGCTCCGCTCAGTTTAAATTTCAAAAAAGAAATTTGGTCGAATTTTAGCGGGAAATCGTAAATCGCCGGGGAGCGGGATTCGAGCCCAAAACCATTTTTAAAACCCTGTACAAATATCAACTGTATAAAATAAATCATATATACTGTCGAAACAAAATCGATTTTTTCCTATCATCTAACCGAACTGTCACATACGTGGATTCGAATTGTTTCGAGCTGGAATCAAATTGTTTGAATTCATTCGAGTGGGCCTATCTCCGCTTTCGTCTGTTTCGGCCGTTTCGTGAAGCAAAACTGCTTTACACGTCTACCATTTCCATTTTTTCAGGAAAAAAACATTAGGCGCGTCGAGGGTGGGTCTTGCTTTTGCGCACAGTGCACTTTGTAGTATCGCCGTGATTTCCCCGTTTTCACACGAAAACAACGTATCAAAATGACCGCCGTTTCTGAAATATGGCATATATAGATGGCAATAGAGCAGGTCCAACCGGGTGCTCAGGCTCTTAGGGGGCACGAATAGGAAAAGTAGAGTGTATCTCTACTGCTATAAAAGTACGAGTTTCAATCAGCCACTCCACTTCTCAATCACATCCATCCATTCCTTAGATCTAATGGTCCTCATCCTAAGTTGGATTGCACCCTAAACATCCAACTACACATCTCAGCCCTCCATTTCGCTCATCCGACGGCCACGTTTGTTCCTTCTTCGACGACGCGCTTTCACCGCCGCTTCCACCGCGCCTTGCATGCGACCTCCCTCACGCGCCTGCCGCGGACGACGTTCCACGCCCTACCGCTCTCGATCCACCGCAAACGGCGTCGCCACATCATGCAGCATCGCCGCTTCACCGCCAGACCGCTTCGTCCTCACGTCGCGCCGCTACTACTATAAAAGTACGAGTTTCAATCAGCCACTCCACTTCTCAATCACATCCATCCATTCCTTAGATCTAATGGTCTTCATCCTAAGTTGGATTGCACCCTAAACATCCAACTACACATCTTAGCCCTCCATTTCGCTCATCCGACGGCCACGTTTGTTCCTTCTCGCCCGACGCCCGCGCCTTCACCGCTGCTCCACCACGCCTTGCATGCGACCTCCCTCACGCGCCTGCCGCGGACGACGTTCCACGCCCTGCCGCTCTCGATCTACCGCAAACGGCGTCGCCATCATCGCGCGCATCGCGCCGCTCGCCACCGCCGACCGCTTCGCGCCACGCCACGCCGCCGCCTTCGCCCATCATGCAGCATCGCCGCCTTCACCGTGCTTTTTTTGCGGTGATCCGTCGGCGCCGGGTCCCATTGCCGAGCCGTTCGATTACTGCGCCCTTGCCGGCGTGGCCGCAAGGTGTGGGAGACTTTTTCTTCCTTTTTCCCTCTGCCTAACTTCTTTTCTTTCAAGTAGATGGTGTTCTATGATTGTAAGTTGTAGCTGCTCCGTGCCAGTTCTTGCTAAATTTGTTGATCCCCCAAAGGGATTTTTTTTCTTGGTAAGTGGTAGGATTTCTACCTTTGTAGGGTAGAAAAGATAGATTCCCCCGAAAGATGGTATTTTTGCGATTAAGGATGTTTTGGAACATGGATGCCTTTTGTTTTGGGCGTCGATATCTTTGGGCTACAGGCGGTTTATAGGAATTTGTTTGCACTTAGCTTGCCGTAGTGGCATTTGCTTGGTGCCTTGATTTGGAAGCAGTTTAGGTATGATCAGTCTGCTTTACTCTGAAGGCTTCTGAATTTATTCTTTTTCCTGGATGAATTGTTGCTTCAGTTGTTACGATGTCAGATTTGGGTAGTGTTGAATATATTTCCATTAACTCCTAGATTTGGGTAGTGCTGGCAAACAAATATAAAATTCCCTCTACTCAATGTGATCAGTTGTCCTGCAATATATCTGCTGGAAATATTTTAACCTTGCCAGCGTACAAACTTTGTGTTTGTTTACGACCGCAGGGAATTTTATATTTGTTTGCCAGCACACAAATTTCATTTCTTGCCTGTACAGATGTCAAGTTTCTTCAATAAAGGAGAAGTGCATTTTGCCTGTACAGATTCAAACAAGATCTTTTGTTTGAGAAGCACTATTTCGGAGAAGTTGTTGCTTATGTCCATGTCACTGAGTTTCAGAAGAGGGGTCTTCCCCATGAGCACTTTTTGTTGATCATGCGTAGCGGCTTCAAACTTACCAGTCCAGATCAGTATGACAATATAATATCTGCTGAGATTCCTAACAAAGACAAGTACCCTGAGTTGCATGCTTTGGTGCTTAAGCATATGATGCATGGACCTTGTGAAAATCTAAAGAGAGACAACCCTTGTATGCTCGATGGGAAGTGCAGATTTCGATTTCCTCGGCAATTCTGTATTGCCACACAACAAGGAAATGACTCATATCCTATCTATAGGAGAAGGGATGATGGGCAGACAGTGGTGGTGAGGCATACTAATATGGATAATAGATGAGTTGTCCCTTACAACCCTGGACTGCTTATGCGTTATAACTGTCATATCAATGTAGAAGTTTGTTCAAGTATCAAGGCAGTTAAGTACATATTCAAATATGTGTACAAGGAACATGATCAAGCTTCTTTCTCCGTTGATGCTTCAGGCGATGATGTTGAGGTAAATGAGATTCGCCAGTATATAGATGCAAGGTTCATTGGCCCTCCAGAGGCGATGTGGAGGATATATGGTTTTGACTTGTTCGATATGTCTCCTCTAGTTTTACATTGCAATGTTTGCACTTGCCTCTGGCATGCATATGGTGGCTTTCAGAAGTTCCCAAAAATTAGAAGATGTTGTTGCTCGAGATGCTTCTTCACGCAGCATGTTAACCGAATATTTTAGGACTAACGAGATAAATCCTTGGGCACGAAATTTTCTATATAGAGAATTCCCTGAATATTTTGTTTGGCAGAAGAGTAAAAAGTGTTGGGAGCAACGTAAACAAAGGACACAGCTTGGAAGAATTGTTGCCGCTAACCCCAATGAAGGTGAAAGGTATTTCTTAGATTGCTGCTAAACCATGTGCGTGGTGCTACTTCATTCGAGGATTTGCGTACTGTTGAAAGTATTACATGCTCTACTTTTCGGTTGGCAGCTGAGAGAAGGGGGCTATTAGAGTCTGATATGAGTTTAGATGAGTGCATGACAGAAGCAGCTACTTTCCAGATGCCTTCAGCCTTAAGAAGGTTGTTTGTGACAATACTGGTTTTCTGTGAGGTAACTGACATCCATGGATTCTGGGATAGGCATCTTTCCTCTATGTCTGAAGATTTTCAGAAAACCTGCTCATGTAATCGGTTGATCGAGCAAATGGTTCTTGTCGAGATACAAGACCTACTGCATTCAATGGGAAAGGATATTAATACATTTGGGCTACCAGACTTGGATGAATCGGTACCTTCATCCAGCCATCTTGCCAGGAAAGTTAGAGAAGAGATGTCTATTCATGTGGATACGGACCATGAAGAACTATATGCCTCTTTGAACGCAGAGCAGCGAGTGAGTTTTGATGAGATCATGGGTCATGTGGTATCCAACAAGGGGAATGTTTTCTTCATTGATGGTCCAGGTGGTACAGGGAAGACTTTTTTATACAAAGCTTTGCTTGCTAGAGTGAGATCATTGGGTCTAATTGCCATTGCAACAGCAACATCTGGCATAGCAGCATCAATAATGCCTGGTGGGCGCACGGCCCACTCTAGGTTCAAGATTTCGATAGATGCATCAGATAATAGCATGTGTGGCTTCACAAGGCAGAGTGGCACAGCACAGTTACTTCGGACGGCATCACTGACAATATGGGATGAGGTTGCCATGACGAAACGTCAATCAGTTGAAACACTAGATAGGTCATTGCAGGATGCCACAGGTTGTGCATCACCTTTTGGGGGAAAGGTTATGGTGTTCGGGGGTGATTTTAGGCAAGTCCTACCAGTTGTTAGGAGAGGAACAAGGGCACAAATTACAGATGCGACGATACAGAGATCTTACTTGTGGCCAAATATCAGAAAAATACGTCTCACTCGCAATATGAGAGCACAATCTGATCCATGGTTTTCTGAATTTCTATTGAGAGTTGACAATGGCACCGAAGAAACCATTGGAGATGACTATATCAGACTTCCTAATGACATCGTGGTTGCTCATGGTATAGGTGAAGAGCCAATTGACAGTTTGATACAAAATATCTTCCCTTCGCTCGAGTGTAATGCCACATCAGCGGCGTACATGAGCAGTCGTGCCATCCTTTCAACAAAGAATGAATATGTCGATGAGTTGAATGCAATAATGATCGAGCGGTTTCCTGGAGAGGAAATGACCTACTACAGCTTTGACTCCGTTGAACATGACCCCTGTAATCACTATCCAAATGAGTTCCTCAACACACTCACACCAAATGGATTGCCTCCACATATTCTAAGGCTGAAAGTACACTGCCCAGTTATCTTGCTACGGAATATTGACCCACACAATGGACTTTGCAATGGAACAAGACCGATGATCAAAGCATTACAAAGGAACACACTCGATCTTTGAAATTGTTGGAGGTCAACATCTTGGAACTAGGGTTTTCATACCTAGGATCCCGTTGTGCCCTCCGAGGACCTTTCCTTGCCTTTCAAGTTCAAAAGGAAACAATTCCCCATCCGTCTCGGTTTTATGATGACAATTAACAAGGCTCAAGGACAAACCATACCACATATTTGTGTTTACCTCCCTGAGCCTGTGTTTGCCCATGGTCAGCTCTATGTTGCTTTGTCTAGGGGTGTGTCTAGAGATACCACGAGAATTCTAGCTAAACCAAGAGATGACATTGATCCGTTGGGAAAGAGCACAAAAACATAGTATACAAAGATGTCTTTGGTTTGAAGGCTCAAAACAGGTTTTAATTTTGGAACTTGGAACTAAATAACAATTTCTTTAGCTGCAAGTCACTTTTTTAGTTCACTGCTGTTTCTTGAATTGACGATATATTTTCAGCAACTACATAGAGAACTATCCTCATGACAGATGATCAATAGCAAACGGAATCTGAAAACTCTATGCAGAGGTGCTTGGCAACGGTAAGAATGTAAGATAATGAAGTGTGTTACTTATAAATAGATACTCAGCTTCACTCTTCTTTTATTTTCCCTCTTCTTTTGTGAATCACATTTTCTCTATAGCAAATCTGCTAGGTACTATAACACAGTATTTTAGAAACTTAGTGCAGTGCAATGCATTTCTGTATGATGTTTATGTCTTCTCTACCTCTCAATTAGTATCACTACTGTCAATGATGTCAATTAGTATCTCAATTAGAAACTTAGTGCAGTGCAATGCAGAGCTCACCAAGAATCACCGTGGTAACAGTTCAGCTCACCATCGACCTCATTCTTTGGATGGGGTTCTTGTGCGAGTTCAGCAAAGACTTCCTCCACAAAGAAGTTCTCGAACACCTCGGGCAGTGGTTGAGGAGGTTGTTCTTCCTTGTTAGCAATGAAATTCAGCTGCCTATAATTCCTGCCAAGTTGCATCAATCTTCTAAATATTTTTCTACGTTTCATGCAGCAATGCATTCATCAACCTGTATTGACAGCAGTGATACTAATTGAGCTCTGCCAGTGTATGCAAATGACAGCAGTGTTGCCCAATCTGCTGGTGTAATTGCAAGGTTTAAGTGAGGTAAGGCCAGCTGCTGCTGAACTTGAAGAGAGCAACTTCACTCTTCTTTTATTTTCCCTCTTCTTTTGTGAATCGTGTGACATTTTACTCTTATGTTAATTGATATATCATTTATTAGAAAGAAGCCTTATACTCTCTGTCTGTACCTTAATACATACATAATTAGAACACTGACACTCATTTTTCGTGCAAACTGTATTTCAGGCTGTTAGGAAGCTAAACGATGCCAAGAAGCTGGAATCCAGTGCCCACTACAGTGCAGATTTCGCAATGGTGTTTAAACTGAAAAATTATAGTACTTCCCTGCCAAATATTATGAGATTCATGTTTTGCTTCATCTATCATCTCAGCGTCTTTGGGTAAACGTGGTATCCAAAATGCTTTGGGCTTCTGAGCAAAAACTATCGAAGAAGAGAAAGAAACAAAAGCCAAACTCGATGCACGATAAACAAGCTATAATGGATGTCATCCCCATAGACATTGTTGAACCATCGGCAAGGAATCAAGATGAGAGAGCGACTTATGGCCGAGGCTAATTCTTTTGACATTATTCATACTCAATCCAAGATAACGGAGATGATGATTGTCCTATAGTAGTCAGCTGAGATGGTTCAGATTGTGCATCACCTAACACTAATCTCCAGCTGAAATCTTCTGCATTAAAAGGTATTTCAGTGTTGGCAAGTTCTTTTCTATGGACTTGGGTTATGTTCTTCCTGCATTTATGTTGCAAGTTCTTCTACTAATAAGTGTCATACGACCACCAAATTCTCTGCATATTAAAGTTTGAATGAATATCTCCTCTCAATTAATTACTGATCAGTGGAAATGTTTTCTGAAACCATTTCTATCATATTAATTTGTTCCAGGGACAAGTTGTGTAAATTGGAAGGAGATTAATTGCAAGATGATATATGCATCAGCTCATCGATATATCTTGTCTTGTGCCACATCAACTCAAGCTTCTTCTTTTTTTTGGTTCTCCAATATCTTTGGGTGTATATCTACACAGATTAGAGTGTATATGCATGTGACAAGCTGTACGAGGAGTGAGCTTAGCCTCTGTATAAATGGATCGTTCTGATGTAATAGACGGGCTCCTTTTCTTGTGTCTCCGTTTGTAGGGCTATGTGCATATTGATTACAAAACGATTAATAATAGAGGCTCATTTTAGCTAAATGAGTCTCTATAAAGAGATCTTTATGTAATACTATTGAGTTAATTAGTAGTCATTTAGCACGATGTGTTTGGCGCTTCTTAATTAACAAGGCTGTAAATGGTTGCATATTTCTGTTTAGTTAGAGGCATTATGTGGCCAGCCTAACAAAATTTGAGTTTAACGGAGACCATCTGAACACGTTGGAGCAGGGATACAGAGACACACAAACACAATATCAATTTACAATGAGCGTACTCTCTGTCTGATTAGGATATAGTTTTTAAATTTGAATGCGACCATACATATATATCCTTCAATATATATTATGAAAAACGTGCCTTGCACGTGCCCGCTTACTAGTGAATAGTGATGGGGCAGTTGTTGGGAGGTGAATAGGGATAGGGCAGCCCCATTTGGTGAGGTGGCACGTGAATAGGGATGGAGCAAAAGAGAAATGGGGCGTCTGCTGGAGATGCCCTTATGAATTACCTTCCTTTGCGGCAGAATGGCGCCGAGCTTAGGGAGTGTTTCTTTGGGCAGTTGCGTTTGCATTTACTTATAAGCTGAAGTTTTGTAGCTCCTCGATAAGGACATCTGAGGGATCAAAAAATTATAGAAAAAATAGTTTTAAGAGCTTTAAGAAGAAATAGTAAGACCTACAAAAATTGGCTACCAAACATTAAAGCGTTTGGCTTGTACAAAAATAACAAATTTCCAGCTTATAAGCAAACGCAAACGCAACCGTCCAAACAAACTAGACTAGCTCTATTCTTTTTAGCTTATAGTCAGATTATAATTAAAAGCAGGATATTTATTATTATTGTACAATTTAAATGTTTTAGCATTTTGTTATTTTTTTTAGGTCTTAGTGTTTCTTCCCAAAACTCTCATAACTAATTTTTAATTTTTTTTGGCCTTTGGAATCTCCTTATCAAGAGCCTACAACTTTTTAGATTATAATCAGAAGCAACTTTTCAGCCTGGGCTCGTTCGGAGCAGCAAGCTGGATTTTGTTTGGCCTGATCAAATGGCTGAGCTAGAAATCATGCTCAGCCCGGGTGTGTTTCGAGCTTGGGCTAGCTCGTGAGGCTTGTTAGCTTGTTGACTCACTAAGTTCTAGCCACTCCAGTGGCCATTGCTTTAACCGCTTACCCGTTGCTACTCCGTCACCTTTGTTAAGTGGAAAGGAAAAAGGATAACAGAGACTGAGCACCAGGGTTTGGGGTTAGCCGTTCAAGGAGGGCGTCGTCGTTGCCCCGTTTAGATTAGAGCTTGTCACCGCCCCTCACGCCACTACTATTGTTGGATCGCAGCCGAGAAAAGAAGGGAGGTGGAGCGCCGGGGCTAGTCGGGTCTAGAGGTTGTTGCCCTACCAAAATCAAAGCTCGGCGGCGACCCAAGCGCTACTGACAAGACAAGACCTGACGGATTTGAAGGTCACCGTCTCCGCTCCACCCCGCGCATTGCCACCATTGGTTGGATCTTGAGGATGAGGACTTGGCTTCGTCCATGCTAGCACCACACGGGAGTAGCTTGGCCCTACTTGAGCTTGTTGGCGCCTAGGAGAGAGAGGGAGAGGGGAGGACAATGGTGGGCTGGCGGCTGGTTACGGTGAGGGAAGGGATAAGGTCCACAGAGAGAGAGTTAGGGTTAGGAAATATTGTGCTGTGGGTAGGGGAGAAGGGATGAACTTTTGTGACACTTTGCTAGCCACAAGCTAAAGTTTCAGCCTAGTACCATTTTATAATCTCTGCTACTTAAAAGTGGCTTGTGGTGAGTAATGATGAGTGGTGGTCCATTTTTACTGGACCATTCTACCCTTCGTCCTTGCATTAATTACACATATACCCAGCCCACTACTTCCCTCGTCTATTCAAAATTTGAAATCACCGTCGGTGGAGAGGCAATATTTTGAAATCATTCTCGAAATAGGTATTTACTTCGTTTTGATCCAATATTTTAAAAATGTAAAAATGTAATAAAAACCATGTAATCCAAGAAAATTGCCTAAAACAAGAAAACAATATTTAATTGCTTGAAAAAACATAATACTTTATAACTAGCGAAATTACTAGGCAGTTGACATTGTATATGATAGATTCTAATTTTTTATTATTATTTATGTTTTCGTAGCGACGTACGGGCATTCAGCTAGTCACCGATTATGGGTCTTATCTCTCCCTCTCCCATAGAAAAACAAAATGGGTCTGAAATATCTGATCTAGTAAAATTTGTCCAAGTTTTCGCACACTTCAAATTCCCTACTCGTGCCCTATCGGCACACCTACACTGGGAGGAAACTCTCGGTCTCCGAGATGCAAAATATTTTGAACTCACGGCTCCTAGATTCTCCTGCATCTCCACGCAAGGATGCAGAAATTTTTGGGTCCCCGCTGCGTTTTTGGGCCCACGGCCGCAGCCGGTACCCAGCAACATCGTCTCCGCTTGCGCTGTAGGCCGGACCACAAACCAAAAGGCACAGAGATTCCGAACACAAGCAACTCGTGGGCCCAGGCCAGCAGTAAAGCTGAGCGATGCAGAGGATGGGGGTGGGGGCTGGGTGCCCTCCACGTAGTTTTCCACGGCAAACGGCCAGTCCTCTCACCCCTCCCTTTTCTGCTACGTGCACACCGGCTTCACAAAATCACACCCCTCCGAATCTCAAAGAACCGCAGCAAAACTTGATTTTAGTTTCATATTAAGTAAAAAATTAACGAGATTTTAAACTATCTTAAAATTTTTCTCTTTTTTCGCAATCGATATGGCATATATATGTTTAGAGAGATATTTAGATAAAAATCAGACCTTTTGCTACATAGGATAGCACATATATTTACTAGGTGTTTAAGAAGAGGAGGATGCTTAAGTTAGCAATAGTTATTAGAGGACACTTACAAATATTTTTTCACTTATTATAACATCTAGGCTCCTGAGTAAGCTTCTTTTTATTGGATGAGAGAATTTTTGCATAGATGTTTAATGATATGGTAATGCTCTATTTCTTTAAGTAGACATATATAACCCTCTTGTATTGTACGTGTCTTTGATCTAAATGTTTTGAATTCCATGCTTCTCTTCTAAACCCGTGTACTGCAGTTTTTTTTCCCCTTCAAACCCGGGTACCAAGAGCATTTTGGTCCGAGAGCAAAAGCACCCCGCCGTCCAGCCCGAACCAGCCAGCCGGCCGCTTTGCCGCCGTCCAATCCAGATCCAACGTCCGTGATCTCCTGATCAGCCCTAAACCCCGTCACGGCTATAAAATCCCAGCACGTAGCTCGGTTCGCCTCCTCCTCTCCCCCACTCCCGCACGCAGTACGCACCATCCCCATTTCTCCCGTGTCGCGCGGAGCAGCTCGAGGGTCTCGAGAAAGGAGCTTGCAATGGCGGAGCAGCCGCACGCGGAGGAGGCGAGCCCCAAGTCGGAGACCTTGCTTGAGAAGCTCACCGACAAGCTCCACGTCGGCGGCGGCGACGGCTCGTCGTCGTCGTCGGACTCGGACAGCGACGAGCGGCGCCTGCGCCCCTCGGCGCCGCCCGCCCTAGCCGAGGTCACGGACTCTTTTGCAGGCTCCGCCGCGGCGGCGGCGGCTGAGGCCAAGGCCAAGGTGTTCCGCCTCTTCGGCCGCGAGCAGCCGATCCACAAGGTCCTCGGCGGAGGCAAACGTATGGCCGATGCCCCTCTTTTTCTAGCTCCCTCGCTTTGGAATGCGTAGATCGGATCGCGTCGCGGTGGATCTGGATGGGTCCGGGGCCTTGGGTTTTGGACTGGATCTGGCAATTTGCATATTGAGTAGTGCAAGTAGGGTTTTAGTCTCTTAGGAGGGATGGATTTATGTAGATCAGCTGTGGGGATTGCAAATTTGCTTAGGTGTGTAGCATCGACTAATCACGCACCTAGTGTGGCCTGATTCGTGCGGGTGGTTCCAAACTTGATCAATGCTCATTGCCTGCTGTGCAACTTTATCTGTACTATTTCTCCCTTGGTTCATATATATCGTGTTGGAATGGTCGTCTGGTTATGTAAGTGATTCTCACAATAGGAAAACCGAACCTTGTGTTTGCCATGATCAAGGAAGCGAACTGTAGACGGCTAATACAGTAGAGTAATCAAATATGGAATGAGTGGCTCTATATATTGGTGGGTTATCATAGTAATAGTATTGCCTGTTGGTGTGCTAGTGGCCTAGTGATCACACCTTTAAATTTCTGTGGCCTCATGTATGCAATCATGATTCTGCCAGATTGATTCCCAAGTGCTTCGTCTGCCATACACTTGAATTTCTTTGTTTGTGCTGCTTTCTTTGTTGAAATTCTGAATTCCTTGCCTAGTTAATGTCACCGTGTATTGGCTAGTGTATTCTAGAGGCATTGTATCTTCTTGTGAGTCATCATTATAAATATTTTCTCATTATTTTGTATTAAGATTCGGAAAATTTGATGTTTTGGTTCTTCAACAAAGAAACAATCAGCATGGTGATTTTTTAGTACAATGTCCATCCTTTTAAAAAATATAAGTATTTATTTTTATAATAATATTGAAGCTCAATGTTTTTTGTTTTTCATCTTCAACACTGCCATATTTTTATCTCCATCAAGGTGTCTTATTTTGTGACCAAGGTGTGCTTTTCATCATATAACTTGATTATTTATCATTTGTTCTGCTGTATTCACTTCAGTTCTCTGCTTTGCAGCTGCTGATGTGTTTATGTGGAGGAACAGGAACATATCTGCTGGAGTACTAGGTGGTGCCACTGCAATCTGGATCCTTTTTGAATTGCTTGGCTACCATCTTTTGGCATTCATTTGCCATGGTCTCATATTCTCTCTGGGTGTCCTTTTTCTCTGGTCTAATGCCTCATCGTTCATTAACAAGTAAAATTTCTTCGTTCCAATATCATACATTGTACAAATTTCCAAGAGACAAGTTTGTTCCTTGCAAGTTAGATAGGCAGTAATTACTTTAAGATGAGCTCTAATTCTGCCCTTTATTTTCAGGTCTCCCCCAAGGATTCCAGAGGTGATCATTCCTGAAGATGTGGTTGTCAACATTGCGCTATCTACACGCTATGAGATCAATAGAGCCTTCGTAAATCTTCGTCAGATCGCTCTTGGCCGGGATATAAAGAAATTCCTTATTGTATGTCTGCTATGCCACTGTCTAAGTTTAACAGTTGCTCCGAAACTAAATTGGATCCACCTGACTTATCATTCTTTTGAATTTGTAGGTGATTGCTGGGCTTTGGTTGCTTTCTGTTCTTGGGAGTTGCTGCAACTTCTTGACCTTGATTTATATTGGTAAGGGAATTGAGCACTTGGAAGAGACGTGTTTATCAGGTCTAATTATGGGCTTGGCTAACTGTTAATCTTTCTGTTATGCCAAACAGTATTTGTGGTTCTGCACACAGTCCCAGTCCTCTATGAGAAGTATGAAGATCAGATTGACTCTTATGGTGAGAAGGGGTGGGTTGAGATTAAGAAGCAGTACGCCGTGTTTGATGCTAATGTTCTGAGCAAAGTACCAAGGGGCCCATTGAAAGACAAGAAGCAGTAGAAACAAACGATGCAGTGTTACTCTTGATAGGGGATGATACTGATCGGTTCGTGGCTCTCAGGAGGCATCGTGACCACCCTTGTGGTACAAGCATCAACGTCACCTATTGCCTTATGTTATTTATGGCTCTTTTGTTGTTTGCTACTTTGACGAGGGCAGCTCGGGACCTCGGGTAGCTTGCCGTACAACGGTAATTCAGATGCAGCCCATTGTTTTGCTGTACCACTGTTTGATTTTTGATCTGTAAGCTGTCGCATGCTTATGGTTTCTGTGACAGTGTTTTTGCTACTTACACTGCAGTTTGGAGTTTGATGTCATTTATGAACTGGTGTTGAGCTTAGTTGTCATACAATTATTTCTGTTGTTAGCACTGATGAAAATTTTGATGTCACTGTTATTAGTCAAGTTTGCCATGTATGAGGTCAACATTGCTATTGAGTACAACATAGGGAAACTTGGTCATATATATGCCTAAACTTAGAACTTGGTTTTAGCAAGAATTGATGCCATTTTTTACACACCCTTAATTTGTGGTGCTAGTTAAACATCCCTTCCCCACCTTGCAAACCGCTGACTAACTCGATTAACTTAGCCACCAGTTTGGGTTTTGGATTGATGGGATGGTTCGCTGCAGCTACTTGCTTTACTGTTCGACGCTCAATAGGATGTTAATAATACCATTTTCTCTCAAGGGGTTTGCAAATTGCAAGGATTATCGTTAACTGGGAAGGCTGGAATCAGATTCGGACCCTTGGGCAGGCTTCCGACATATCACTAATAAAGCTAAAGTATGCATTGCTTTCCAAAGTTAATCTAGATATTCGATCACCTTCCTCTCAGGATCTACTGATCCGTTTTAAAAAGCATGACCAGAAACAGCACAATTCCTGCACCATCATTGTAACATCCCCCACGTCTATGAGCTGCGAGCGGTCCTGTGACATCTTCCTCTCATACCAATGTGAAGTGTGGCTTAGGGTGTGTTTGGTTCATAGTCCTGGGTGGTCATGCCAATGCAAAGATCATGGCCAATACAGGGCATGACCTTTTAAAGACAGAATATTTGATGTTTGGTTTGTAGTTCTCAAAAGTGATCAATGAAAAAATGAGATATAATCAAAAAATTAAAAAAATTGAAAAGTATTAGAAATGGGTTCTTTATGATTTTAGATGAATTATAAAATTTATTTTGTATAATTTGGGCATAGTATGAATTTTATATAAAAATAAAAAGTTTATAATCATAAAAAAGAAAAGCAGCCAACAACTGCTCGCTGCTTCGTTAGCTGCTTCTAGCCAACAACTGCTCGCTGCTTTGTTGGCTGCTTCTGGCTGCCAGTAGGGTCGCTGTATACATGCGCCACCCGCACAGCCAATCAGATGCGCATGCAACTAGGTCTCGCACTTGAATTCTTTTGGCTGAGGGTTCGCCGATGAAAGGCGTCCGATTCTGGCGCTGTCGCTCAGCCTTCCTCACGCGTACAGAAACGACGGCGCGCCGAATTTTTTCCAGAGCTAGCTAACAGAAGGTAGCCATCCAAACACTTAAAAAATCATAAAGGCATGATTTTTTGTTGGTAAGGTAATCCAAGGTTACAATCCAAACATGCGCTAGTCCAAACAGAGACCATTAGAAGATGCTCGAGCATCCTGGCTAACGCAAAGAAATACGAACTCTTCAAGATCACGGTTCATGTCATTAGGAGCACTTCGCTTTCTTGAACACCGAGCGACATTGCTCAGTTCTCATAAATATAGTGCCACAGTTGCAGGCTTGCAGCACGAATGGAGTCACTCACAATTTTACAGAACACAAAACCTCACAAATATCTGCTATTGCACTTGCTTCTTGTTTCAAACAAAAGGAAAAAAGACACTAGGGTCCACCGGTAGTTTTGTCTGAGAACTACGAAGTGACAACCCTACAAAGATACATACAAAATGGTGCAAGGCGCCCTAGTACTACTTTGTGGCCAACCACAACCTACCCAGCGTAACAAAAGCATAAGGGTGTAATGCACAAAAAAGGAGGGAAAAAAGAACAAAACCACACCGCAGATTCATTATTAGTGTAGTAGTACAACCGAGCACAGGCATAGTACACTTTTAGGTGGAGATGAAACTGTTCTTTCATGTTTTACACAAGAAACCGGCGTTCACAGCATGATTTCTTTCATCCATAATATTCTCCGTATCTCCTGATGACTTAAAACATCAGACTTGCTCGAGCCTATTTTCTCGTGGATGTGTGTTGTCTATTCTGGTTTTAGAATTATGTTCATACACTGCGCGTCTGACATACAGATAGTTAGAGGAAGTATGTCAGTTGCTGCTTCTTTCTGGAGCCTCCTTCACCATACAACTCATTCCATTGTTTTAGCTCACTCATTATGGTGCCTTCAGCAGCAAAACTTGCTGCCACCTGCAATTCAAAGTTTGTGAAGTATTTACAAGTTGTATCAGCTCTTTCAGTTTCATGTTAATTGGTTTCACATGCTGGCATATGTTTTTGAATTCTACTTGAATTGTACTAAGATGGATTCACCTGGTTCTTGGCTTCTTTCAGATCTGTCATGTTTAATGGCCTTAGAACGATTGCTTGGTCCTTTTCTTTCTTCAAAGGATCTGATGGATTTTCTCCTTGTTCACGCTTCATCTTCTCCTGAATATATTGAGCATAAGTGTTTTCACGGGGAATCCACAGAACTTTCATGAATTAAATACTTCAACAGTATTGTGGCAATTAGATTACCAGTTCCTTCTTCCTTTCCTTCTGGATCAGTTCCCTCACAGGGCGATACGCTGCTGTTGTGCACAGATGCTGTTACAGGGCAAACTGAGTCAACCAAGAAGTTCCATTTTTCTTTTTCCATATGACATAAATTCATGACTCATGATACTGACCTTGAGATCACTGCCACTGTATCCTTCAGTCATGATAGCTAGTTCCTTGAAATCCAGTCCTTCAGCAACTTTCTCTCTTGACAGAAGACTTCTCATAATTAATTCCCGACTTTCCAATGATGGCAAGCCGACCATGATTCTATGAGAAAGCAAGGAGCACGCACCTCAGGCGTAGAACAATGGAATGGTACTCAAAGGAACTTTAGTGATGGTCTGATGGATGAAGAGAATTAGCGTCTACCAAGAAAGGGATGCATACCTGCGCTCAAACCTGCGAATGATAGCCTCGTCAAGGTCAAAAGGCCGGTTGGTTGCAGCAAGAACAAGAATTCTTTGATCTGGTCTTGACAAGAGGCCATCCCAGTGTGTCATAAACTCATTCTTGATCTTCCTCATTGCCTCATGCTCTCCAGCTCTGTTCCGCTGGCCAAGCATGCTATCCACCTCATCAACAAAAATGATAGTGGGTGATACTTTAGCAGCTAATGTGAACAATGCTCTAACATTCTTTTCATCTTCACCAAACCATTTTGACGTGATAGTTGACATCGAGACATTTATGAAGCTTGCTTGAGCTTCATTTGCGATAGCCTTGGCTAGCATCGTCTTGCCAGTTCCAGGAGGACCAAAAAGTAATATACCTCTGCATGGTTTAAGAAGACCCCCTTTAAAAAGGTCAGGCCGTCGGAGAGGGAGCATGACAAGTTCTTGAAGGGATTCTTTGATATCATCTAAGGCACCAATATCATCAAATGAAACTCCAATTTCATTAGCAGGTATCACTTCTGGTCTGATGCGCTTTTCAAACTCATTGTCTGGTGGCACTTCCTAAATGCAAAACATTGTGGAAGTATAGATAGGTAAACTACTTTCTTGAGACTTGCACATTGTAACAAATCAGGTAATAGCGTTCTCACCGGTGCTTTTGCAGCAGGAGGTGGATTATCCTTCTTGTCTATTTTCTCTGGCTCTGTTTGGCTCTCAGGAGGAGCAGCAACAGCAGCACGAGCTGCAGGTGGCAGCAAAGTTGCAGGTTTTGTTTCTGATTTTGCAGCAATCGGAGCAATTCCCTTTTCAGCAACCTAAATACGTGAGGTGTGATATCTGAATAACTACGAATTTTAAGTGATTAACATATTCTAAACGGTCTGTTAACATTATCAATCCATATATGGCTTGCATCTTCCTAATAAAACAAAGCAATTTAGAAAACTTTGCAATAGCATTCAATAGGCACAGTGGATATCTAGCCGTTTTGGCGGGAAAAAAAATAATCAAGTTCAAGAATCTAAGAATGTGTAGCATTGAAAGCAATCCTTTTTCAGCAACCTATATACTTAGCGCAAAAATAATGAACATAAAACAAACCTTTGAAGGATCACCATTTACTTCCAACTTCATGCTGTCCTTATCACACATCTTGTTCTCTTGAAAAATTTCCAATGCATGTGATAAACTGTGCGATGAAAGAGTCATAAACCGAGGAAGATATGAAGAAACCAACAGACAACTATACTACAATGCAAACTACCTCTTTGCAGATAGAACCAATCTTCCATTTCGGTACTCTGGATCTTTGTTATTCATCAAGTGATAAGAAACTGCAGATACCACAATCTCCTCGATATACCTACCAAGGAACATTGTATCGGATAGGCATATTGAGCTTAAATCATCACACTCAAGGTCATTGTCTGCAAGGACCTCCATAATATGATTCCGGTTATCTTGAAACTGGATCATCTTCATATCTTCTTCTAATTGGGAGTTCCAGCTTACAAGGTGATTTTCATCTTCGGGTGGCTTGATTTCTATGTTGTACGGAAATAAAACAGTTATTCTTTCATCCAACTCTTCATCAAAGTCCATTTCCACAATTCTTGAACCGAGGACTAATACTGGCCCTTCAAGCTTGTTCAGTAGTTTTTCAAACAGGAGAAACATTTTTGGGGACTTGTGAAGAAACTTTTCAACATCTCTTATATAGAGGACAATTGGGTTCTTCTTAGATACTGAAAGCAGGACCTTGTATGCTGCTTGCACCAAAATTTTCTCATCAAAAGTCCAGCAGCTAGCACGTCTGAGAGGAGCTGCAGTGTTTATCAAACATGACCATCAGAACAGAAAAGATGGATAATGCAAAGCAACAATGCACTAAGAAATTAATAATGACAATATCTGCAGCAGAAGAAGCAATGGAACAAACTTGGCAAAGTGATATGGCTTACATATTCTCATTTTGCTCATTTCAACTACGTTCATGAAATATTGTTATCTACAAGGAAGAACTTGACATGCAAGCATAAATGTTCTATTCCGTCCATGTAAAAATACGAAATATGTAGGCTAATAAAAATGATTAGAGGGTGCTCTCTTCAGCTTATCTTATTTCCTTATCTTCTTATTTACTTATAGGCTGAACTTTGAGAGCTTCTCGAGATAGTTTGGAAAGTCTGGTGCGCCTCATTTGATTCATATCTAAGAGCTCTGAGACGTGGTTTCGAGATAGAAAAAAAACGGACTACAAAAGCCAAAGCGTTTGATTCGGAGATAAAAAGATAAGAAAAGAAGCTAAGCTGAAGAGAACGAACCTAAGTACATCAACAAATTAAGGAAAAACAAACTATACGTTACTTCTGTTGTATGATTGTCACAGTGAGAATTGTAACGTTTAGATATATTTCACAATATCTTTCAAGTCAAAAATTAATTCATGGTCGCAATTTGACATGCTAAGTAATTTACAAGCATAATGAGAGAACACCAGAAATAATTATTGTGCTTAATAATGATATGCTGCACGCTGAGTTCACCAAAGATGTCCAATATGGATGTTTTAGTCAAAAAATGGTAAAAGTGAACACTAAGAATTCTACCAGGGACGAGAATTATATTTTATGGCACTGATTCACTGAAAGTTTTTCAAAAGGACATGCTATGACCTGAATTAGTTGGAGGACCTTGTGATGCCAGGCTGCTCATGTCGGAAGAAGTAGATGCATTTCTTCTGAGATTGGGTAAGTTGCTCATACTTTCAGAGCCCCTGGAAATTGCATAAAGCAATGTGTAAAATAAACAATAAAATATTTCTAGTGTTTATGTAACAGGATCACTATAGCTTAATTTTCTCACACCTTAATTTTATGTTGGCCATGCTGCTTTGTCTACGCATAGTTCCTGTTCCTGAGACGACAACCAAAGCTAATAAATGTACAGAATACAATTATGTTTTAAAATCCTTGCATGCAAGTGAATTCAGTTATGCATTGAAATTTTAAAGAAAAGAATGATACATATTTTTTCACAGCACTAAGTCTAAATTTAAGCGAATTTATGTTGTGTGAAGTATAGTACTATGTGTTGGCAGCAACTGTATTTCGTCAGAAACTTTGTTTATTCTTCTCAGGAATTGTAATTCTCTAGAACTCCATTGTTTGCATACTTGTTCCTTTCATCCATACAAACAATACCATATGCTCATATGCATACTGTGTTGATAGACGAAAAAAGGCATACATTTTTTTTTTGTCGGTAACCAAATTTTCAGATAACCAAGAATAGTAACAGTAATAAGAATGAATTCATGATTGCGACTTTTGTAGCGTGACATTTACATGAGAATGCATGTTCTGTCCGTTTTGTACAAACAGAAATGGCACAGGAAGTTTACATCAACTTCTAACCAAACGACCTAAATTTTACGGATTTAGTTAAGAACTGAAGTAGACAACTAGAGAAGCACACAAATCCTTTAGTGCTACTGCAGAATAATGAAGAGTTGAACACTATTTATTAAATGCTTGTGTCACCTCTGTGTTGCTCCTTTTGTGGAAAAATTGAAAGAGATCCAAGTAACCCAGATACCCTTTCAAGAGTTGTCTCAGAGATGGATCTTTTAAAAGGCTGGTAAGAAGAACATGTTCCTCAGTTAGCAACTGGTTAATATTTGCCGTGAAGTGTTGAAATAACTTAAGACTTGGCAATGATCTAGACCAAATTGCACCTCTGTATCGACAATAAGCAAACGGACACACTAATTTCTATTCACAAACATTCGGAAATCAGAAAACTGGTGAGTGGGTGACTGTATGAAAATATGATCAATTTGAAGATGAAAAGTAAAACCAGAAGAATGTCAAGGCTTTACCGTCTCAGAGGTGCTGCCAGCACCATATTTGCTATGAATCTGCAAGGAAGATCATTGCATTATAGACACTTATCCCCATGAAAGGAAATATGTGCTAAACAAACTCACCTTTATAAGAAAATCTGTAGGATCTAGCAAGAGTAATTTTGCTTCAAAATAGTGGGCAAGTGCCTTCGCGAGCATCTGCTGGTAAAGCTCTTCAAGACAGGAACTGTCTTAACTGAGTCCGAAACAGACTAGCTAAGATGAAGCAACTCCTTTGACTTTTGAGATGAGGATAATTTACCTGCAGGACCTGACAACAGAATTGCACGGCTAGCTGGAGCAAGATTCCTGGTGTACTTTGAGATGTCTGCTTGCTTCAAGTGAACATACGCAGCGCTGGTCAGCACAACACGTGTTTGCTCGCTGCAAATCGGTATTGGAGGGAAAAGATAGCAAATGAATGAGATGAAGGAACAGATGCCTCATGTCTATGCCAAAACTGAGCTCAGAGCATGCAATATATCACTCATCTAGTATCATCATCGTCTTGATGGGTGATCACCAAAGTGATTACCGAGCAAGCACTCAGGTTTCGACAACAAAAACCACATGAGACGCTTTTTTAACATCTCCGAACCTCTGATTTTCCGCTTGTGTTTCTGTCATTAGTATTGAGCCATCGCCTGAAGCCATTTAATTACACCGAAGGCACGTTTCAGGTGAAAAAAAGGGTAAATTTTACTCCATTTCTTCCAGAAAGCACACAATTTCCGAACAAGCTACGCTAGAAAATCATTCCGAATCAATCACTCTCTGCAGAGACTCCAGAGGCAAAGTTCCTTTTTTGATCCCTGAGCCCAAAGATTATCGAGATCTTTCGATTTCATTTTTCTTTTGCGACAATATGACATTCAACAGCAAATCTATCGCATGCACGGAACGGGAGAAGAAAACAAAATGAAACAGAGGTACTGAGAAAGTGAGAAGACGATCCCGAATCTGATGAAACGAGGTGACGCAACAGTTGCACTGTTCCATGAAAGAAATGGGAGAAAGAGACCAAGCGCGAACCTGAGGTAGTAGGGGAACTCGTCGAAGGTGACCTTGCTGTCCCTGCCGTCGACCACCAGCCGCCGGAGCTCCTGCTCCACCCGCTCCACCGTGACCCCCGCCCGCGCCGGCCCCCCCTGCCCTCCGCCTGCCCATGGCGCGGACGCCAGCCCCAGCCCCACACCGACCCCTATCCCGATCCCCACCGCCGACATGACGACATGCTTCCCCTCCATAGCCGGCGAACGTCGCGACGACCGGGGCAAGAACGGAGCGCGCGCCTCCTCCTCCGGCGTTTGCGGCTGCTTAAAAGAAGAGGGAGAGAAGAAGAGAAGAGATCGATGGAGAATGGTAATGGATCAACGGGTGGTTCGGCGAGACGGATGGGTCGGGGAGGGGGAGGGGGAGGGGGAGGAGGCGGGGGATGGCGCAAGTGTCGGCCCTCTGCTCGCCGCAGGCTTCTCGTTTCTTCCCTGCCGCGCCGGGGCAATGGGGCGCGGCCACGCGGGCGCGTACGTGTGCTTTATAGGGAGGATTTCGAGATCGGGGCCGCGCCTACGTGTGTATCAGCTGCTTCTGCATGGCCTCTCCGAGTTCCAGGATCGTCTGAATCAGAGGGTCCGTGACAGAGCATCTTCAGTAGCAAAGTCAGAGGGTCTTCTTTTGAACCTACCTCTGACTTATCCCGAACTTCGAGAATTTTTCAAGGTGGTTTCGAGAGTCGGATAGTCTTGATTTTTAGGATTTAGGGAGCTTTTAGACACGTATATAAGATAAAAATAAAACGGATTAAAAAGTAATTAAAAAAGTCAGATGAGTCATAAACTGACTAATATTGACTCATCTGACTTTTTTTTATTACTTTTTAATCCGTTTTATTTTTATCTCGTATGCGTGTCTAAAAGCTCCCTAAATCCTAAAAATCAAGGCCATCCGACTCTCGAGGCCACCTTGGAAAATTCTCGAAATTCGAGATAAGTTAGATAAGTCAGAGCTCATAAACCTAAAAGAACAGGGCCTCAGCTACTAGCTATAACCAATCTTCATGTCGTTCATAAATAGCATGTAAACAAACTTTTCAATAAGCTAGCTATAGTATACTCTCAAAATTAAATATGGGTCCACGTGTAATAGTCTTCATTTGTCCTGGAAAACGTTATAGGCTGACTCTTGCTTAAGAGCTAGCTCCTGTCTCTCTCCTTCTCATCTCTTCTTCATATAAGCAAAATGCTGAGTTAAGCAAAATACTGAGTTGGAAACCTTATAACTAGCTGAGGTGACCTTATTGAAGATGCTCTAACACTGTTCATCTAATTTTTTAGGGATAGAGTAATTGCTGGAGAAAATGAATCTTTAGAGTACAGTGTAAAGTGTCAAGGAATTTTAGATGGATTGATAAAGTGTGTAGGGACTAGTGTTATAGAGTAGAAGTTTGAAGTATTTGATGCGGATGCTCTTATGCAGCAGGGCTTCAGCCTTCGGCTTTGAGGTACTGTGCACTGGTTCACGAGTAGTTTCTTCTGGATGTAAGGTATGTATTGATTTCTCGTTTCGATTCTTTTATACTATGTAATAGATTTTATACTATGTGGATAGCATAGTCTTATTAGGGACGCCTCTATACAAATGGTTAATCTAAAATATGTTACAACACTATTATATTTATGGGGTACTGTAAAAAGAACTATGATTTTAACTGTACACCGACACATAAGAAATGGCCCATTCACCTTAAATCTCGTTTCTCAAAGTTTTGAGATCAATTTTAACAGTAGTCTTATAGCCACTGCAACTGTTTGAGATCCTATTTGGAACAATTGAATATTGGGCTTTGAGAAACCATGACTTTGATACGACTAGGCTTTAAGAATGTTGACGAACGGCTTCAAAACAATGAAGAACAAAGGGTTAATTAGATACATGTCACTACAAACATGGTGATTTCGATCCGTGCCATTTAAAAGTGTGAAATATGTTGGATGTCACTGCTCACTGATTTTCCTCGTGATACGCCATTACAAAAATTTTATGATCACAACCCCTCTCCTCCTTATTCTTCCTCCAGCCATCCTCCCTATCTTCTTCATCCAACTCCGATGAGGTCTCTCTCCCTGTCATGGTTGCTGCCTATCCTCTTCCCTCCACTCTCCACCCTCCTTCCTCCCATTCTTCGCTTTCATTTTCCTCTTAAGTCCTACCTCCAACTCTCCATGGCACCCCTCCCTCTCCCACTCTGTTTGCACGGTGGTAGGCTGGGGATCCTTCCCTAGACCAGGCGGATGAGCACCAAGCTGAGGCAACGAGTGAGGTCTGTCCTGGCCATAGCATATAAGGGCAACATGAGGACGACCATGGCATGGAGAGGCATCCATGAGGACATCCGCGCTAGGGAGGGGTAGCGGTGAGGGACCCCGTAGTGGGCGTCGTGCCTCCGATTCTCCTCCCATGGGCAACGTGTTGACATCCACGGGTGGCCGATGGTGTTAAGATAGTTGAAGGAGCTCAAGGCAACCATCAGATTCTATGGGTTCGAGGTGGCGGGACCGTCAGAGGAGCTCGAGGTGGCCTGTGGATGAGCTCAAGGAGGACGTCGTAGGAGCTTGGGTTGTTATGGCCTCCCTAGGGCGCATGAGCTCTAGCGCCACGGGAGGTGGAGGTCGCAGAAGGGGAGGAAGGAGCCAAGATAGATGGGAATAAAAGGAGAACGAAGCGTAGGGGGGATAGATTTTACGAAGTCGAAGAGGATAGAGGAGCAACAGGTCTATAATGGCGTTGTTCTAAGGATTAATTGCAACTAAGCGATTACCTGAGCAGATTTTCTAACCTTTAGGGATAGAATCAAAAACGATCACTTTGAAGTGGTTAGTGGCACATATTTGATTAATCAAGAAGAAATGATTTTTTTAAAAAGGTCATACCAAACGTGCTGATACAACTTCCTATCCTTTTGTGCCATCGAGGCGACAGTAGAAGCCATAACACAAATTTTTCTTTACGACGGCTCGGGACTTGCGTCGCACGGTTCATGATGTTTCACCGGCGCGCGGGCGAAACCATGCATGCATAGCATATCGCTATCTGTTTTGATTGGTTTCAACCTGCCCGCCCGGCCGGCGGCCGCGCCACATGCGCACCTGCTTGAGGCAATGGATTTTGTCTGCATGATTGGCTTCAGCTCGCACGCACGCGCGCCAGTGCAATGCACCTCGCGCTTCGCACGTCATGGCTCACGCCGCCCATACTGTGAAGTTGAATGCTAGTTGATCTGTTACGTACAGAGCAATAGAGCATTATGTATGCAGTACCGTGTGTCAGCCAGTGGATTTATGCATGAAGTAGCTTGGCGGTTAGCTGCGCACCGCCAATAGTTCGCACACAAAAGCCGATAAAAATTGCCGTCTGCTTAACCGACGGTGAACATCGATCGTACGAGCTACGAACAGGGGTGAATCCACGATTTTGAAGTAGGGTGCATATTTTAAACAAAAATTATTCAATATAAGATAGAAATATAATGACATCACAAATATAGCTAGTTAACACTAAAAGTACTTAAGTTACAATATAAAGTCTTATATAGCAATAAAAATAGAAATAGTACTCTATAAAATCACAATGAATTCACTAATTGTCTAATTCACAGACCAAATTCACATAATTCATAGACCAAATTCATATTGAGTCAATGCGTTATTGAGTGCTTACAGAGGTCAGAGACACTGAGGTCTGAGGAAGTGAGGATCTGATGCTCTGAGCGACTAAGCCGGAGGCACAACACAGAGGCAGTGAGGCCGGCTTGGCCTGCTAGGCTCTGTGCCTCTGCCTCTGCCCTCTGTAGCTCTGCTGCCGCCTGCCGCTCTGTGCCTCTACCTCTGCCCTCTGCTGCCGCCTATCGCCTGCCTGGCTGCCTGTGAGGTGTGAGCGCCACCGCGCTTCGGGTCGCCGGTCATCGAGGCGGTGGTGGCGGCGACGGGCGGTAGACGGCATGGGGCGCCATGCTGGGCGGCAGCTGGCAAAGGCTGGTCGAACTCTAGATCCGATGATGACGGACGCGAGAGGAGAGCCGAGAGGATGAGCTTGAGGGAAAGGGGTGACCGATCGAGGGATCGAGGAGGCACCATGGTCGGGCGGCGGTGGCGAACTGGGGGCGGGGAGGCAACCGCCGCTCCAGGCAGCGGAGGGAGAGGGACTGAGGGAGACTGGGAGAGGGAGGCACCGGAGGCGGTGGGGCGGGGCGGTGGGTGAGCTAGGCTGCGCCGCACGGGACGAGCGCAGCGGTGCTCGGGAGTTGGCCGATCGAGAGTGAGGGCTAGGGCATTGGCTAGCACGCACGGGTAGATGGGCTAGGGATTTTTTGCCACTGTCTCACTAGGCTAGACCGGATGCCCCCAAATTGGGCCTGGTCTATGCAAATTTAGGCCTGATATCTATATAGGAGAGTTTTTTTCCCAAATTTTCAGGAGGTGCACGGGCATACCGTGCACCCCCCTTAAATCCTCCCCGGGCTACGAACACGAGCTGATTATAGCTTTGTGTTAATTTGTCTCGGTGGCGACGGCCGTTGGGAGCTGTATGCAGAAGATTTTTTATTTTTATTTGCGAGCTACTTGTTTCATGGCTTTAATTTGAGCCACTGGTCCTATTTTGCAAGCAAAAGTATCCATATTAATAGCAGGTCGAATCCCAGCATTAACATCGCTCGATGTAATTGTTACATTGCTTTTCTTACTTAGGACCTATATCATCGTTGTCACCGACTATATATTAGATGTGTTATTTGTTTGGGTTGTCTCTAATCTATGGGACATGGGACTGTGAGTATACATAAGTGTCTTATTGGGCTGTAGGATTTTTTCTTAAAATATAGTGGCATGAAAGGTTCGCTAAAAAAATTGAAAACGTATGACGCCTAGTCCCTGTGAATCCTAATGAATGAATCAACATGGTGTTTCCATGTTAGATTGCACCATAAGAATTTTCAGGAGGTATGAGCTCATGCACAGTTTCCTTTTGGAATGAAATCGCACGCACAAGAAATTAAGAACTTTATAGAAAAAATTTACTATCCTATCCTTATAGATCTATTGACACCAAATTTTGGGAAGACCGATTTGATTTGGAAGGTTCTAGAATTGGTTAGGATTTGGGTCAGGTCATATCGGATATGGTAAGGGTCGGATCGACTATAGTAAGTAGAGTTTGTATCGGAATGTATGAGTATTAGATAGAATACTAGATAAAAATAGGAAGATAGTGGAGTCGAGACCGTACCATGTGCGTAGTTAGTCCTGGTTGATGTTTATCGGAGTTTGTATAAATATATAGCCTCTGGGCATGTAAAGGGACGAACACCAATCAATCAAATCTACCTTTTACCTGCCCATTACTTGCCGTCAATTTTAGCTTAGTTTAGCATAGTTTCATCGTGTTTTGTCTTCAATCGACTTGTTATGCATCGCTTTTTCGATTGGTTTCAAGATACATCCCAGGAGTTGCTTGTAGGTAAATTCTGTCTCGATTCAGTTTAATCTACGGGCTTGCATCGGTTATTGGTTTTATTGAAATACTATCTTAGTCGATATTGCTATGCATTATCATTTCGGTTAAGGATTAGATTTCACCCTCATTCTACTTCTACTGATCAACACATTTGTTAGCCGTAGTCAGCACGAACAAAATCAAACAAGGGCTATTCAAGTGGCTCACCATTTACCATTTGGGACTAAGCAAGGTCATCCTGGAAACAGACTGTTTAATCCGGAAACAAGCAATCTCAAGTCATGACTATGATCTAGAGCTCCTTACGGGGCAATTTTTATTGACATCAAGCTCCTCATTTTCTCCTTATTCCTCGATGTGCAGATGTTCTGTCCTAGGTCCTGTAATTTACCAGCTCATTCCATTGCTGTTGATGGTTGTATTGGTAATTGTCATCAGTTCTAGACTGAACAATTCCCAGATTTTGTATCTAGTTTGGTGGCCAGCGATTCAGCGGTCTACCATGTCTAATAGAATTTCATATTCCTTATAAAAAAAAAGTCACGTGAGAATGAGATAAATATATGTGAGTTACAATCCTGAAAATCCTATGAAATACTTATGAATTAAAGAGGTCCTGCGATAACTATGCGGGCCACTGTGCAATGACCACTGTGTGCTCAATGTGAGACAAATGAACAATTCTTTTTCACAGATAGTTGCGCAAAGCCATCGACTCCAAAATATTATAGAGTACTTAAGCTGGTCACACCCAAAGTTTATCATTTAACATGTTTAGTTTTTTTTTTTATCAAATTGCGAGGTTTTTTTTGACCAATGTGTGGTAATCATGGTGATTAAATTTAGATAATGACGAACTAATTGCCATCTTTCTCGGTGACGGTAAATCAATGATTTTATATAGTTTGTAAAATCATGTGATAAGGTATTGACATATTTTTCGTGTTTGAGCTTATGTTTGTTGATCCATGTTTGCAAGTTGTAATTT
Organism: Olyra latifolia; assembly: GCA_036346145.1. Classification (NCBI taxonomy): domain Eukaryota; kingdom Viridiplantae; phylum Streptophyta; class Magnoliopsida; order Poales; family Poaceae; genus Olyra; species Olyra latifolia. The sequence continues at coordinate 17,253,232 of CM070530.1, forward strand.
AGAGGGTATTTGAATATATATTAGAATTGTCAGAAAAATGATTCAACCTGAGGTCCGGCACGATGTAATTGATGGTGGACCGGCGAGGTCTGGCTGTGGTAGACCAGGGCTCTCTGGACCTTGGTCTGGCACGGTGTAGTTAATGGCGGACACCGAGGTCCGGTATAGTGCTATGGCAAACCAGCGAGGACTAGGGCTCTCTCAACCTTGGCCTGGTACGGTGTAGTTGATGGCGGACCTCGTGGTGGGCTGGGGCGTTTGTGCCGGACCGGGGCGCACAACTTGCGGTTTTCTGTAATTTTGAAGGTCTTTTGTGCTCGAAAAATTAAGTATTATATATGAAAGTTGTAGAGAATTTCATGATACATCCTTCTTAGAGTTGGAAGGTAGAGGTCACGTACTTTAGAAAATGTGCTAGTTTATCCACGACATATTGCACGACGACATCCCTTGGAGTTGATCATTGAAGATGTTCATGAACGTGTTACTCGCTCTAGGTCTACCCTTTCTGATGCTTGTTTACATTCTACATATGTCTCTAATTTTGATCCTAGGGATGTTACTCATGTTCTCACTGATAGCTCTTGGATAAATGTAATGCATGAAGAACTTGAAAACTTTGAGTGTAATCAAGTCTGGACCTTAGTTGAACCTCTGTAGGGACATAACATCATTGGTACTAAATGAGTTTTCAAAACAAATAAAATGTAATAGCCCATTTTTGGGACTTTTTTTAAAACTTTTGCTAAATTCAAATTTTGAATTGCATTTCCTAGTATTTACTATTCACAATCTGAAAATTCTATTTCTTAAATTCAAAATGCAAAATTCATCTTCTATTTTTCTAAATCAGCTCCTTAATTGCAAAATTCAACTTTTAAGTTAATCAAAATTAGAATTTAATATTTTCAAATTGAATTTCCAAAACTCAATTATATTTATATTTATATAATTATGCTCTTTTCTATCTATAATTATATCATAAATTTAAATTCTTAATTTAAAAATTTTAAAAAAACTTTGTCAAAAATTCTCTAGGCCTAGCCCAGCCCATCTAGGACTTAGGCTCAGCCGGCCTAGCCAAGCTCGGCCCTTCCCCCTCTCTTCCTCTCCTCTTCCTCCTCTCTCGCCTCTGCAGACGCGACAAGCAGTCGCCTGTCTGCGTCGTTCAGCGTCATTGGCGTCTGCAAGACCATCGGCACCATTGCCGCCGCCTCCTCGTGCCTCTGGCGCCGCTTAGCACCGCCTTGCTGCTGCCTCTGTTGTGCCACGCACAACTTCCCCCCTCTCTCGCTGCCGCACCCTTGCACCCCGAGCCCCTCCCCTGCCACGGCCGCGGCTCCTCCATAACAGGCATCTTTGCCGTGCCCTTGAGTCCTTCACCGCGGGATCACTCCCTCTCTCCCCCCAATAGCGCCCGTCGCCTATTTAACCCCCCGCCGGCCCAATTTCGCCTGATCGCCATCGCCGCCCGCCGAGCAGGTCGTCCCTCTCTTCTCACCGTCGATTTGGTACATCGCCGGCCGATTCCTCGCGTCCCTAGCTTCTCTAGGAGCAGCCCCTCAGTTCCTCGTGCTCAATTTTGGCCAGGAACCACTGGAGCTCCCCAACCACGATGTCCCTGTTTTGGTCGCCGGCACCCTCCACAGTGCCAGCTCGCTCCCATGCTTCCCCGAGCGCACCGTCACTTTAGGTAGCTCCCTGGTAGTCCCTGGATGCTCTTCGAGCCGGCGAACTTGCTGCCGACCCCTCCTTTTGCCGAAAATTCATGCTCTCGTTGTGTTTTTCTACCCGCGCCCATGGCGCCGTCGTTATGGCTCACCGCCGACGAAGTTCGGCCAAGACGTCCTAGGTCTCTCTAAGCCAAACAGAAAGGACCGGGATGTCGCCTAGAGGGGGTGAATAGGCGATTTAAAATTAAATCTAAAATTAATGCGGAAGCTTATACCGGACAGTCCGATGGTTCGGACCGGATGCTCCTATGGGTACTATAGTATCCAGTGCTTAATACCGGACTATCCGATCAACACAGAAGACAGAGGATTTCGATCCCAAATCAAATTACACAAATTTGAAAATACCACCTACAATCAAATAGTTCATAAGCAAGAATATATGTGGTGGATCACTACTAGGCAATTCAATTGATTCAACTATAGAGTGAATTGTGCAAGATAGTAGAGTGAGGGAAACCGAAATGAAGATGGAGACGCGACGATGTTTGTTTCCGATGTTCGGATCCTTGAGGGGATCCTACGTCTCCGTTGAGGAAGGCTCGATCACACTTGAGTCCGGTCTCTTTCAACCCTTTTCCTCACCAAGGTCGCACCAAGACCCCTCGGCTTCACTTCTTGATTCCTTCCCTTGCGAAGGCGGAATCGGCCTTCACAAACTTTCCAAGGCCACCACATCAAGCACCGGTGGCTTGAAGGCAACTCCTAGCCATCTAGGAGTCCTTAACCTCCAAGAGTAACAAATGCTTACAAAGAACGAACTCGGAGATGAACTCAAGTGCTCAAATGTCAAATCTCTCTCACATAGCACTCAAACCCTAACCCAACTCTTCTCCTAAAGAGGATAGCTTAGATCTAGAGTGGAGGGTGCTTAGCGCTTGCTCACTTAGATCTCAAATATCCACCCAAAACCTCACCAAGAGGTGAATCACTTAGATCTCTAAAGGGTGGTGGCTAGGGTTTGCACACTTAGCCCTCAAACCAAGGCTTCTACCAAGCACACAGCTCTCAGCCGCTTTTCCCACTCCACTAGCCGTTGCACAAGTGGGGAGAGGAGGTTTAAATTGAGGAGCCCCAGAAACTAGCCGTTGCGGCCTGGACACACCGGACTATCTGGTGTCACCAACGAACTTTCCAGTGTCAAAAACACCGGACTATCCGGCCCTAGGTACCGGACAATCCAACCAAAAATTGCCCTAGGGACAGAGAACTCAAAACCGAGCAAAACCGGACACTCCGGCCCTGTTAACACCGGACTATCCGGTTCCATATATCAGATAGTCCGATCTATACCCGATACTTTGAGTAGCTCCGACGAAAACAGCCATAACTTTTGACTCCGATCTCCGTTTTCGGGGATCTTGGGCTCTACGGAAAGCTAAGAACGAGGGCTATGCAATCCATAAGGTCTCACAATCTCAAACCCAAATGATTGGTGCATAAAACCAAGAGAAACCAAAGCCAACTCCAAGTCTTACACTCTCCGACACCAACCAACACCCCTCTCTCGATCTTTCACTAAGATTGATCACTTGAGCACTTAAGACATGTCTTAAGTGAAAGTGCATCGAGGCACTTCAGTGATTTTGGTGATTAATGATAAACACATATAATGACAACTATTTGTAAATGACAAATTTGTGTAAATGCTTGGCTAAGTAATTTTCTAGTGGCAAACCTCTAATATGATTATGTTGCTATGAGACTAACATGTTTATTGCCAAGTTGAATATTAGTCTCATCTATTTAGAGAAAATCATATATGCCAAGTGAACAATCTATCCATCCTAGCGAGGTAAGTCACACATATACAAATGGGATGGGAAGCAAAGATGAGGTATGCAATCTCGGTATCCCTTCTATATTTATTATTGCATTCCTCTTTTGCAAATGCATAGTGAGCTCTAAGTAACATATTGCCTATATATGCACATTGGTTCATTTCATATCTATTTGTGCATATATACTCACTTGAGTTCAATATGTGTCTTGGTTCTGTTATGCATGTCTTAATTAGAATTAAACTTCACATTGCTATAAATTGACTTGGTGCATGCTTGCCTTGTTTATATATCTTCTTATGCACATCACTTAGTAAAGTTTAATCTAGATTGTTCCACAACTTTACTCTAGCTTGAATATTATTTGCACACGTGTAATTCTTGTATATTCTATCATGTGCTCCATTTTAGTGAAGATTGTGGTACTTGCCATGGTTTAATTGATTTATCATATTGGCAATTATCTTCCTAGGCATCTAGCTCCATTACATATTTATCATGATGCACTTAGTAGAGATCTTTTCCATGTCAAGTGTTTTCGTTTAATATTGTGCTTATTTGTATGAAACACTTGTTGTACTTAATTGCTCACAAACATCAATCTATTTATATCTATTGAGCTTTTGGACTAATATCTTTCATGAGTGGTTTGGAAAGATTTAGGTCCCGTGAGTATGTGTGATGACCAAGGTATGTTAAAGGATGACGGTTAAGCCGAGGTCAACAAGACGACAGTGTCACCAAGAGTTGAGGACTAAGTCAAGATCGACTTGGCGTGAAGATCGTCAGGGAGGATGATCAAGTCAAGGTCGATGATACAAGAGTCTCATGAGGTGAATCGAGTCAAGGTTGACAAGGCGAAGGCGTCATCAATCATTTGTTAAAGGTCATCACACACAATGCATCCAAGAAAAAGACGGCAAGTGACTATCCTAGACTTGTATTATCTTTGATTTAATTTGAGTCTAAGAATTGCCGTACTATTAAGAGTGATGCGATGGAGAATGACTTCTAGATGTGTCAAGTGCTCAAGTGATCCATCCTTGTAAAATTTAGTTGGAGAGTGGTGTTAGCATGTCGAAAAGTGAGAGTTGTAGGTCTTCTTTGCCTTCCTTGTGAATTCTATATTTATCCTTTGGGATTTAAGAAGTGAGACCTTGTTGGTTGTGTAGCTCTCGTTCTTAGCTTTCCGTAGAGCCCAAGATCACCCAAAACGGAGTCCGGTATCAAAAGTTATGCCGCTGTCCGGTGTGCAAAGGATCGTTTTAGACCTCGGATCGTCCGATGTTGAGATCGGATGTTCGACGTTGTCCAACCTGCATCGTCCGAATTTTGAGAGTTTGGGGTTCTCTGTCTGAAATTAATTTCCATATCGGACTGTCCGATATTTGACATTGGACTCTCCGATGTTGTGCAAATCAGACTGTCCGAACTTTCAGAGTTTTGGGTTCTCTGTCCCGATTTATAATTAATATCGGACTGTCCGATATTTGACATCGGACTGTCCGATATTACACAGTTTTGAACCTAACGGGCAGATTTTCACCTAGATCTATAAATACCCCCTCCTCTCCAACTAGCCGTTGTGAAGGCTGTGTGCCAAGGCTTTGTGAAGGGCCTCCCCTTGTTCTTGAGCCCCCATAGCACCCCTCCACTCTAGATCTAAGTGATCCCCTTTTGAAAAAGGGTTTGAAAGAGTTGGGAGGAGGGATTGAGTGAGAATTGGGAGAAAGGTTGGGAGGTGATTCCTTTGTGGATTTAGTGTGTTCTTAAGCCCTAGTGACCCCTCCACTCTTCAATCTAGGTGATCCCCTTAGGAAGAAGGGTTGGGAAGAGTTGGAAGGAGGTGTGAGTGTGAATTAAGTAAGAGTTGATCTTTGAGCACTTGAGTTCATCTCCAAGTTCGTTCTTCGTGGCATTTGTTACTCTTGGAGGTTGAGGACTTCTAGACGGCTAGGAGTTGGTCATGAGCCACCAAGCTTTGTGTGGTGCGCCGTGTCAAGTTTGTGAAGGCCGGATTCCGCCTCCGTAAGGAAATGAGTCAACTAGTGGATTCCAAGGGAGCTTGGTGCGGACCTTGGAGAGGATTAGGATTGAAAAAGACCCCGGCTCAAGTGTGACCGAGCCGTCTCAACGGAGACGTAGGATCCCCTCAAGGATCCGAACTTCGAGAACAAACATCGACACGTCTCCTCTCCACTCGTGGTTCTTCATTTCTATTCTCAAGTTTGATTTACTTGCTTATTTTACAATTGAATTGATTATCTTGTCTTGTGTGATACTACTACACTTATACTTGCTTATGAACTATCTTTGGTGCAGGTGGTATCCTTGAATTTGTGAGATTTGAATTGAAATCGAAGTCCTCTGTTTTCTGTGCAGACCGGACAGTCCGATACATCGGACTGTCCGACCCTGTACCATCGGACTGTCTGATACAACTTCCGCAATTAACTTTGTTTATTGTTTTAAAATTTTGATATCGCCTATTCACCCCCTTTAGGCAACATCCCGGTCCTTTCATTAAGACATTTTTCATGGCATCCTTTTTAATAGTATGGCAATCGTTAGACTCAAATCCAAAATAAAAAAACAAGTTTAGGAACAACCACTTGCCGACTTCTTTCTTCATCTTAGGGGATCAACCACGTTCTTGGTCTTGAGCACAAACTTGAAGCTTGATGTCCTCCATCAATGCCTTCAAGCCTACTTTGACTCTTCATGCATCAACCCTTGATGCATTGTGCATGATGATGTTCACCAAATGATTGATTACGTCTTCGTCTTGTCAACCTTGACTCGATTCACCTCATGAGACTCTCATCCCATTCGACTTTGACTCGATCATTCTCCCCGACGATCATTCCGTAAAATCGACCTTGACTTAGTTCTCAACTCTTAGTGACACCGCCGTCTTGTTGACCTCGACTTGACCGTCATCTTTCAAGATACATTGGTCATCATACACACTCACGGGACCTAATTTTTTTCAAATCACTTATGAAATCTATTAGTCCTAAAAACTAAATAGATATAAATGTATATGGTTGATAATCAACAAGGTTTAAACTCTCAACAAGTGTTTGACGATGAAGCTCAATATAAATAAAACACTTGACACAAGAAAGATCTCTACTTAGTGTATCATGATGAATTTGCATTTGATCTATATGCACTAGAGATGTGATTGCCAGAAGGATGAACCAATTAAATTATGGCAAGAAACACAATCTTCACTTAATGATGCACATGGAAATATACTCAAGAATTGCACATGTACATATTCATATTTAAAGCAAGAGTGATGTTGTGAAACAATCTAGATTAAAATTCACTAAGGAAGTGCATATGAGAATATATGATTTAGACCTATATGCACTAACACAATTAATACCATGGTGAAGATTAAGTAGATGGATCATATAAAAATAATTAGAGTATATATCCATATTATGAATGCAATAATAAATATGATAGAGTCAACATATTGCACACCTCAATTTGTTATCTATCCTAGTTGTATATATGAAACCTACCTTAGTAGGATGGATAGCTTAGTCACTTAACCTAAATAGTTCCTCCATTTGGATCTTAATAATAAACTTGTTAGTCTCATAGACGTTAAGCAAATATTAGAGGTTTGTCATTAGTCAAGCACTAAATCAAATATTAAACGATATGTACCATTTACAGTGTTTGTCATTAAATATGTTTATCATAAATCAAATGTGCTTGTTATTAATCACCAAAATCACACAAGAGTACATTGAACTTACACAAACCCATCCCCATCATGAACTACTAGGATAGTGAAGCTGCTAATTGACCATCGAAGTTTGGCCAGATATCCATCGGGAAACCTCATAGCCCGCCGCCCAACTAATGTCACCCCCAAATTTTATCCGTTATCTAAGAACTTCCGAGCTATGGGCCGTCTCATTTTTAGCTCAAAGCAACGAACACTGCAGGGACATTGGTGCGACGTGCGTGTTATAACCCTAGGGTTTTATCCCTAAGGGTATTATGGGCAAACCTAATTATGGCGGCAATATAAAAGAGACACCCCTTTGTACCAAAATAGATCTGGATCCAATAAAGAGTACAACACCCCTTTGCCTCTCTACATACTGTGTTTATTGTCTCTCGCGATTGTTTGATTGTCGATCACCCGGGAGTGGACGACGTGATTTATAACACGTTATCAGTACGATCGTCTCCGGGAGCGGAATATACGAGCTACCTGCTACCTCGTCGTCTGCACCGAATCGACAATTTTGCATCTACGAGCAACGGGAGGTAACGAATCGATCCCGTAGATCGATTTAGCTCACAATCTAATTGGTAGATGTCTGTTGTTATCAAACAGTAGATCTATTTTGATAGATTCGTAATAGAAAAATAGATCTACCGAGGGCCTTGGTTCCCACGCCATGGCGCCGCCGCCGAGTCGGGCCCGCCCGCTTCGCGTCGGCCCGACCTCCGCGTCTTCGGTAGCACATCACCGCCGGCCGTCGCGGCCGCCGCTGATCACGCCCGGAGGTTGCATCTGCCGCTGAGCCCGACCGACCGCTGCAGCCCTTGTTTCTAGCTTGCTACGTTCGTAGCTCCCTGCATGTACGCGTATTTCGTTTCGTATACGCCGAAAAATACATGCATGTGATTGCATGCAGGTCACCCCGTGCATTTGCTTCTAGCCAACCATGCACGCAGCCACGAGCACTTGCATAGCACTGGTCATGTGCTTGCACGATTTTTTCGGCGGTTCAAGACGCTAATTCCTTCTATTGCCGTCGATGCGCGCGTCGCCTCGGCCGACACGAATATCGCCACGATCTCGCCCATTTATTGCGGCCGCCGCCGATCCAGAGGGCAAGTGGAAACCCTATACGCAAGACGCGTGTCGAAAATACCATGCAATGCAGTAAACGCGTGGTGCATTTGGTGGCCCATGCAGGCCCTTGCAGGTCTCACGAGTGCTGCGTTTTGTAGCCCTTTGGGCCACTCGTGAATAGTTTTTGTGGGGCACACGTGCACTATTTTGGCTCACAAACCAGCGAGATGTTTATTTGCTAGAAATTAAAATTTCTGGAAATCCCCTAAATTATAACTTATCACTGCTTATTCACTAAAATTGCTTTATATTTAAACCTGCAGTTTTTATTAATAGCAAATTCATGTGAATTAAATATTTATCCTAATTGCTTAATAATTCGTTTAAGACCGGTAGTCTCAATTATTAATGCAATTTAGAGAATTCTAGAATATTTCTTTGCAAACCATCATTGTATATTTCCTGTAGTAAATATATAATTGCATATGTAGGATATGTCTGACCTAAACAAGAGAGATTTCTCCCCTCTCGCTGTCGATGGGAGCAATTACTTGACTTGGGCTATGGATCTTCGGATCAACTTGGAAGCCCGCTCCCTTGGTGCTACGATTGTCCCTCCTGCAGAGGGTGCACCACTAGTCCCTAATCCGATTAGGTACTCAGCCCTGCACTACATGAGGCACCACATACACCCGGACCTGAAGTCCGAGTATATGATGGAGGATAGCCCGCTGGCACTGTGGAACTCCCTGAGAGAGCGCTACAACCAGCATGTGCAGACTCTCCTGCCTGAGGCGCAGAGAGAGTGGACGGAACTTAGGTTCTAGGATTTTAAGTCCGTGGCTAGGTACAACTCTGCCCTCCATAGGGTCGTTGCCAAACTGAGGTTCTGTGGAAAACAGGTCTCAAATGAGAAAATGATTAACAAGACCCTAGGAACCTTTCACCCTTCTATGATGATATTCCAGCAGCAGTATCGTCAGCGTAAGTTCACCCGTCACTCTGAGCTGATGCAAACTCTGCTGGAAGCAGAGAAGCACGATGAGATTCTTATGAAGAATCATCATGTTCGCCCTACGGGGTCGAAGGGTGTGGCAGAAGCACACGCCAATGCTCAGGGGTCCTCCCAGAGCTGTGGCGACAAACGGGAAGAGGTGGAAAGGCGTCGTGGCGTAATCACTACGCGTAAAAAGCAAGATAAGGGAAAGGTGGTGGCAAAGGCAAGGAGGTTGTCCAGAGAAGCCTCATGAGACCAAGTCACACCACGCTGGTAAGCCATGCTACTGTGTGGTGGCAAGGGCCATCGGTCGCGGACTTGCCGCACCCAAAGCACCTCGTGGGAACTGCAGTAAGTACATGAAGAAGGACGGCGAGAAAGAAAAGCTCGATCGAGGTACACGCCACTCGGTGGAAGATCCTCTGGAAGAGGAGAAGGGTGACAAACAGAGGTCCCGCCAAGCCCAAGATGAAGGACCCTACCTCGATGATGAGGACGATCTTCTTGGTAAAGAACTGGAGGATTTATATGGAGATATGCAATAGCTCAGAGTCTGCATCTATGTCATGACATTATCCCTACTTAGTTTGTGGTTTGCTTATGTTCTGCAGAACATTTTTATTCATAAACTTGTAATAATTAGTCCTTTGTGTTCTATGTCCACAATAGTTCTCAAGAACTTAATAACATTATAGGTTATTTATCACTTTTCGATATGATGATATTATGCATGCTTGTGATATTTGATAATATACCTTACTTGTGTGTATGTGATATATTCATATGACATAGAACCGCGTAGTGGCCAAATGGAGGAGGAACTCATCTGCAGACAGGTTGCACGACCAACACCATATTAAGGGAGATAAAGTACTTCCAAAACCTCCGAAGAGGGATGGAAATATCCCGACGATTGCGGTAGCAACGCGGATTGTGGGTTCCGGTAGAGCCGTGTTAACTCTCCCCATGGACACAATGATCACCATCGAAGATGCTCTCTTGTACCCTGAATCAACTCGCACCTTGCTAAGTTTTAAAGACATTCGCATGAACGGCTTTCATATAGAAACCGATCATGAATGTGGAACTGAATTCCTCCTGGTAACCTCTAAAGACGGGTGTGAGAAGCAGGTGGTGGAGAAATTCCCCTCTTTTAGATCTGGCCTATACTACACCTACATCAAACCCTCTCCTCATCTCTCTATGAAGGCTGAAATAACCACCCCGGACCAGTATATAGTCTGGCATGACCGTCTGGGACATCCGGGCCTGAGCATGATGCAAAGAATAGTTAAAAATTTCAGAGGTCATACTCAAGGTATCTCGATTTCCCAAAGCTCAAGCTTTTATGTGCCTGCATGCGCCAAAGGGAATTAATAATTAGACCCTCTCATGTTAAAGTCCAAAGTGAGTCCCGAATTTCTGGAGAGAATTCAGGTGATATCTCAGGACCGATCTCGCCAAGAATAAAGCCCATCTAGGTATTTCATGGTGCTTATAGATGCTTCTACACGCTGGTCTCACGTATGCCTGCTGTCTACAAGAAACCATGCGTTTGCTAAGTTAATTGCCCAAGTAATTAAATTACAGGCCGACTTTCCTGAAGAAGAAAGAATTAGGTCCATTAGGTTGGACAACGCCGCTGAGTTTAGCTCGAGGGCGTTTAATGATTATTGTACGGCCATGGACATAACTGTAGAGCATTTCGTGCCTCATGTGCACACACAGAATGGCTTGGTAGAGTCACTTATAAAGAGGATCAAGTTAATAGCCAGACCTTTGCTACAGAATTGCAGGCTCCCCACCAGTAGTTGGGGACACGCAGTACTGCATACCGCAGAATTAATAAAACTCAGGCCGACTGCATATCATAACACATCCCCTATGGAACTAGTGCGTGGGCAACAACCAAGTATTTCCCATCTGCGTACAGAATTTGTCTTTGTATATGTGCCGATCTCACCATCGCAAAGATACCACCATGGGGCCACACGGAAGTTGGGGGTCTATGTTGGGTTTGTATCTCCGTCGATTATTAAATATCTAGAGCCTATGACGGTGACTCGCATAAGGCTAGGTACATTGATTGTATTTTTACGAAGGCGCTTCCGGTATTAGGGAGATGAAAAATACCACACTAAGGAATACCGGAAATCAATTGGAATGCCACTGGCGTTCAAGCCCTAGATCCACGCACTAAGGAAACTGAACTGGAAGTTCAGCGTATAATAGATTTGCAACAAGTTGCAAATCGGCTGCCAGATGCTTTCACTGACCATAGAGGCGTAACTAAGTCGTACATACCTGCAGTAAATACACCGGAGAGAGTGGAGGTACCTCTGAAGACCACTCACGCCTCCCTTGGTAGAAAAAGGGGGAGCGATCCGGGTGCACCTGATTCAAGCACGCGGAGACGTCCGCATAAGCAAAGAATCGGTGCAGACTTATTACCCCTGGCAAGTGAGAACGAACGACCTGTAGTCGTGGATCGACCAGTAGTCGATAACCACCCTGAAGGTGGCGGGCACCCCGAAGGTGCGAAACCCAGTGACCATCGCGCGATCTCTAGGCGCTGGGAGAACGGAAGGGTCCGCCCCGACGTCTTTGAGAAATCACGCGAGACGGATGATTTAAATGAGGAAATTTCCACAAACTATATAAATTCAGAGAATTGTATAAAAGAAAGTCCCTTTGTTGTCGACATATATTTTGCCTCTAAAATTGCTGAATCCTTGGATTTAGACCCGAACCTAAGACCATGGCAGAGTGCCTAAGCGCTCGGATGGGCTAAATGGAAAGAAGCAATTGAGGTGCTGAATCGCGCCGCTAATAAAAGAAAAGTGTTTGGCCCGTGAGAGCCAACTCCCCAAGGTGCTTCCGTAGGAGCGAAGTGGGTATTCTCCGGAAGAGGAATGAGCATCACCAGGTGGTGAGATACAAAGCGAGGCTAGTGGCACAAGGATTTACGCAGAGACCCGGTGTTGATTATGATGAAACATATTCTCTTGTCATGAGTGGAATCACCTTCCGATACTTAATATCTTTGGCAGCTTGTATGAACCTAAAAATACAGTTAATGGATGTTGTGACCGCATATTTATATGGGTCATTGGATTCGGAGATATACATGAGAGTCCCTGAAGGGCTAAAAATCCCGAATCAAGGAGATAGACATTTGTATAGCATCAAGTTGAATAGATCGCTATATGGACTAAAGCAGTCGGGGAGAATGTGGTACAACCGACTAAATGAATTCCTCCTGAAGAAGGGATACACAAACAATGATGATTGTCCCTGCGTGTTTACAAAGAAATCCTCGGGCGGATTTTGTATTATATCTGTATATGTTGATGATCTAAATATCATCGGCACGACAGAGGACATTAGTGAAGCTAGCACTCACCTGACGACGGAATTTGAGATGAAAGATTTGGGTAAAACCAAGTTTTGTCTCGACCGCGGCTCGAAAGCACGATCGAGAGGATCTTTGTGCACCAGACTTCCTATACCCAGAAGGTGTTAGAGAAGTTCAACATGAATAAGGCACACCCCCTGAAAACCCCCATGGTGGTCCGATCCCTAGAAGCGGATAAGGATCCTTTTAAGCCGAGAACAGATGATGAGAAAATTTTGGGGCCAGAAGTTCCCTATCTCAGCGCCATTGGCGCATTGATGTATCTGGCAAATTGTACTAGGCCTGATATCGCCTTTGCGGTAAATTTATTGGCCAGATATAGCTCCGCACCAACCAGAAGACATTGGGCGGGAGTAAAAACTGTTCTTAGGTACCTGCAAGGTACGCAGGATCTTGGACTATTCTATGGGAGGAATGAGTCCAAGAACATGGTGGGATATACTGATGCGGGTTATATGTCTGACCCGCACACCGCTAAGTCTCAGACTGGGTTTGTATATCTTTATGGCGGTACTGCGATTTCTTGGAAATCCTGTAAGCAAACATTGGTGGCTACGTTCACCAACCATTCTGAGATCATAGCCTTGTATGAAGCCGCCCGAGAGGGTGCTTGGCTGAAAAGGATGGTAAACCACATCCAGAAGTCATGTGGCATAGAAACCATCGATACCCCCATTCCTATTTATGAGGATAATGCTGCTTGTGTCATGCAAATGAAATCGGGTTATATTAAGAGCAATCTCACTAAGCACATTGCTTCTAAGTTGTTCTACCCTCACGAACTCTAGAAGAACGGTGAGATTGAGGTAGTTTAAGTGAAGTCTAATGAAAATCTGGCAGATTTGTTCACTAAGGCATTACCCACCTCAACATTCCGGAAACTTGTTCACGGAATAGGTATAAGGCGATTTCATGAGTTGTAGTATTCAGGGGGAGACCCCGAACAAAGGATTATAGGTATCCTGTAGATATCTGCATCCTGAAGATGTGCACGTCCTGAAGACAGAAATATTGTACTCTTTTTTCCTTATATGAGTTTTCCTTGAAGTTTCTCATGATAAGGTTTTTAATGAGGCAATATCACAATACAGCATGCGTGTGTAATGTACTCTTTTTTCCAATCCTTTTTTTCCCACTGGGTTTTGGGATGGAGTTTTTAATGAGGCATTGGCATATCGCGGTTTGCCCAAGGGGGAGTGTTATAACCCTAGGGTTTTATCTCTAAGGGTATTATGGGCAAACCTAATTATGGAGGCAATATAAAAGAGACACCCCTTTGTACCAAAACAGATCTGGATCCAATAAAGAGTACAACACCCTTTGCCTCTCTATATACTGTGTTCATTGTCTCTCGCGATTGTTTGATTGTCGATCACCCGGGAGTAGACGACGTGATTTATAACAGTGCGTGCACGACTCCGCCCTAATGCCTACGTGGCGTGCATGCTGGGTGCTTGGACGTGCTAGATGCTCTTTGTGTAGAATACTCAACATGCAATGGGCCTTACGCCCTTACCCTTTTGACTTCTACTTTTTTTTTTATTTTTTCTATACTAGCCGTGCTTGGCTGCGAGAAAATCCAAATTTTACCATCGAGACTATAAGCGAGCAAGTCATAAGTCTTTGGCTTTATCGTGGGTGATTGGTGCTACGCACAATGCTGCGCGACATATCACGATCGACCATGCATGGGTCATACACCTTCAGCTTCACCGTAGGTGATCGCTGCTACGCATTGGGCGACCACCACATCGAGAATGACCGCACTGATGACAATAGAGGCTGACACACTATATTTTAGTTGTACATACTGTGAAATTTTGAGGGGTTAAATAAAGGTAAAATGAGTTTTTTTTATCGGATGGTATGGTGGATAATTTTAGTGAAGTAGATAAATTTGTTACAACAAATGATATTGGTGGATAATTTTAAGCCCCGTTTGGCATAGCTCCAGCTCTCAGCTCCACCTCAGATATGGAGTTCGTAGGTTAAAATAAAGTGATTTAAGTTTATATTTTTAGTTTAAAATATAAATAAGATAACTCACCTAAACATCCTCAATGTACTCACAACTCCAGTTCCATAAATTTCTGGAGCTAGAAATTGGGTGCTCCATCAACTCCACCAATTTTAGTAAAGCTAGAGCTGTGCTAAACGGGGCCTAAGTGAAGTGTGACTCCACAATCACTTCACAGCAAAGTAGTTTGTTACAACGTCTGCATTGCTCCGTAACTCCACATTTGCATCACCGTCGCCATTGGAGCTTGCGTCTGCGGCACCTCGCCTTATGATCACCCGTATGCTTACGCCACCGCCGCTGTTGGCTCAAGCTCGGCTCGCCAATTGCGCTAGGGGAATGTGTACCTCCATATCATCGAGAAAGCAATGACGATGGTGTTGCCGGATCCATGGGGGCGTTGAGACGTTGGGAGGCACTGTTAGATCCAGAGGGACGACGTTGAGGCGCTTGGTAGCGGCGTAGCCGAACGACCAGGACCATAGCTTGACCTGCCTCTACCGCCTTTTAAGCTACACTCACCACACATCTTCGCAGCTTCTTGGTCACCCGAATCCGTCCGCAGGCGCGTACCTCGTGGCGGCAGATGCGCAGAGATGGATGGCGGCGACAGATGCGTAGAGAGGAGGCCAGGAGGAGCGGGTAGGACTGAGGAGGTGCAGCAGCGATGGGTTAAGAGAGGAGAGCGGGCTATGTGTGGGAGGATTGAGGAGGACGAAAGATTGAGGAGCGGTAACGGCGGGTGAGGAGAGGAGGCCAAGAGAAGGCAGGCTATTAACCATTGGGCGCTAGGCCAAGGAGACGGGAATTTTTTAATATTTTATATTTAAAAATAAATTGAAATAAAAAATAATACTCCTTTTTTAAAAAAATTAAAAAATAGGTGCTCGTCGCCACCCCAAAGGGTGGGAAATAAAAATTGCCCTTTGAAATGACGAGTTTTAAAAAATCGGCCTTTAGGGTGGCGATATTTGGCTGGAATCTGCTCCCCTTGCCATGAAAATCGCCCTTCCAAAGGGTGAGAATTAATCCCACCCTTTGGAATGGTGAGATTTAACTTAATTTTGGCTAAAAACAGCAAGGGAAAAAATATTTTTTTGCCTAAAAAACGTAAATATGGAAATGGTCACATTTTTCATCAGTGCAGCTGCGCGAAAACTCTCGTCCGCTATATATATATTTTACAACCGCGCCGGTTTGGCCTCTCATTTCATTCATTTTTTTTGCCAAATAAATTAATAAGCCCTCTCATTTGGTTCATTTTTTTTAAAAAATAAATATGGAAATACTCACCTTTTTTATTTTTTCCATCTGTTAGAAAATTCTAAATAATAACCATCACCAAAAAGTGCAAATTTTTTAAAAATAAAAATTATAAATGAACCTATAGCCTTTCTGTATTTTATATTTTATAATTTACAATTTTAAAATAATTATAAAATGAAATTTATAATTTTTAAATAAATGAAGCAATTTTTTTTACAATAATTATAAAATGAAATTTTTATTTTTTTACATTTACAATTTTTAGCGACGATTATTATTTAGAATTTTCTAAAGGATGGAAAAAACTAAAAAAGGTGGGTATTTCTATATTTATTATTTTTTTTAAAAAAAGAATCAAATGAGACAGCTTATTAATTTTTTGGCAAAAAATGAACGAAATGAGAGGTCAAATTGGTGCGGTTGCAAAATATATATATAGCGGACGAAAGTTGCCGCGCAACTGCACAAATGAAAAAATATGATCATTTCCATATTTATGATTTTTTGGCAGAAATAAAATATTTTTTCTTACTATTTTTGGCTAAAATTAAGTCAAATCTTGCCCTTCCAAAGAGCGGGATTAATTCTCGCCCTTTAGAAGAGCGATTTAAACCTTATCCTGGATTTCGAGCAGGGAGAGCAGGTTCCAGCTAAATATCGCCACCCCAAAGGGCAATTTTTTAAAACTCGCCATTTCAAAGGATGATTTTTATTTCCCATCCTTTGGGGTGGCAACAGGTGCCATTTTTTATTTTTTTAAAATGAATATATTTTTTATTTCAAATTATTTTTAAATATAAAATATTAAAAAATTCAAGGAGACGTAGGATGCAAGTTGTGTGGGCTTGGGGGTGTTGGGCTATCAGCTGCTGGGCTAAGGCCCGAGAGGGGCTCACAGGTAAATAGTAACATGTATGGATACTACGAAACCATACCTACGAAAATAATACTCAAGGATATGAAATGCTACCATACCTGTACCCACAGGTATTAAATGCTACCATACCCGTACCCGATGGGTATTTACCCGAACCCATACCAATCGCTATCCCTAATTGCCCCATAACTAGGCGCTAGGTGCGCGATCGTTGGGCAGAGACGACTGCGCTAATGGCCGTTGCAACCAACCGTTGTGCCTAGTGCCACATTGGCACCTATCGTCCGACAGTTAGGTGATAGGTCTAACATGTGGGCCCAACCTTCTCTCCACTCATAGTGCACCATCAAATATCATTGGGACATGATCTTATCGTTCAATTATTGGATGATTGCCCTATGGTTAGGCAATAGGTCCCACGTTGGTGCCACATTGGCGCAGGCCACCATCCTATTGCACTTCTACTGGGCAATCGTCGTTCTAATAGGTGATGAACACCTTTTTTTTTTGTCTAAATTGCAAGTTGACACTTATTTTTATAATAATGAATAAAAATAAATATAGAAAAACTAAAATTCCCAACTTCCAAATGGCCGAATCCTTCGAACGTCGCGGCGGGCCAACTGCACTCCCACCTGACAAGGCCCATCGGCGTACGCTGTCCACCAGGACGATGCAAGCAGATGCGCGCTCCAGTGACGGCTCGACACGGACCACACGGTGCTCTCCCGGGTCTGCAGGCCGTGTCTCATTTGATAGTTTCTACCTTCTAAACTCGAATGAGCCCTGCACTCCACGACTGTCCGGCCCATAACCCTCTCCGCGTTCCTCACCGGCTGCCGGCCGCCGCCCTCTCCGGCGGATCCACCCCTTCCGTTCGCCGGGGCTTGATTTCTTCTCTCTCCTCGTCCTCTTCCCCTTCACCGCCTGGCTGGTGTTTCCGCTTCTCGGTAAGAGCTGATCGATCGATTAATTTGGCTTTTCCTCCAACGTCGCAAGCGGCGGCTGATTCTGTTCGGTTCTCGCCTGACTCCGTGCTCGCCTCCGGTAGATTTGACGAGTCTTCCCCAACCTGCAGGGCTCGTTCGCAGCAGGCGCCTCCGCGCCTGAGCTCACCATGTTCGCACCACCGAGTGCTTTCGGAGCACCGCGGCCGCCTCAGCCGCCGCCGTGGTGGCAGCAGCCTTCCCCGCCCGCGGCGGCCACCTCCTTTTGGCAGCGCAACAATGTGCGGGAGCATGTGAAGAAGCTACTGGAAACCATCGAGATTTCGAGAGCGCTGTGAGTTCGTAATCCTTCAAATGTAACTGGGTGAAACTCTACGGTGCTCGTCTTAAATAAAGGGTTTGAACTGACAGGATCAATGAGCTCGAGGAAATCACACTCGCTAGGAATTCAGTTGATGCTAGTGCGCAAGAACCTGATTCGTCTTCGGTAGAATTGCCGTCAGAGTCTGGTTGTCCTTCCACAGACAGGCCCCTTCATTGTGTTGAGCTTGCTAGAGCAATGAAGATCAGTCAAGACACTCATGAGTCCATGACCACAGAGGCGGCTAATTATCTCTGTTATCAACTTCAGAACCTTCTTGCGCCTATTATTTCTGCTATCAAGCAAGGGGGTCCTTGGGAAGAAAGATCTGCAATGGTTAGGTTAGTTCAGAAGCTGCAGAAAACGAAGAGAAATAAAAGATGGAGGAAGAGAAAAAGAAAGCATGTTGCGGAACTTTTCCAGAAGGTGGGCTCATCCACATATTTTACTGTTGATTTTGTTGCGAAAAAAGTTCAGTTTGCTTCAAAGCAGCCACAAACCCATTAATTGAATGACGTCCTTTGTCTTGATGTTTCACAGGAACGTGCAGACTATGACAGAATTGATCAGGAAGCAGATGAATGGAGGGCTAGGCAGATAGCCAAGGATATTGGAAAACACAAGGTGCTTTCTCATCTGTCAAAACCAGCGTTTCATTAAGGGTTCTTTTGTTGTAAGGAGCGCTCTTGCTCCACAAATAATTAATTCATTGCTATACATGCAAACCAGGTGGAAAGCATGAAGCAAATTGCCAAGAAGAAAGCAAATGAGGAAAGAAAGCGTCTAGAAACTGAGGTAACTGGAACAAAATCAATGACTATGGTGTAAATTCAGATGTTCTTTTGTATTCTTGTTGTTGTGTGTACATGTATGCATGGAAGTACAAGGACTATGCTTTATTAATTGTCTGCAGGCATATCTGTGCATACTGTTTTATTAATACCTTTGAATTTAGGCTAAGTTAAGATATTAGCCTTATGTCTTTTTATTATATTTTTTGGTCCTTTTTCTGGTTTCTTTACGAATTTGGTAAATCTCAATAAGATGCCCATTTAAAGATCAGTTAAATTTCAATTATTTGTCCTTGATGTAGTGTAACCCAACTTCTGTGCCATGATTCTACCTTCCTGCTTGCATTCTTGCTATCATTCAGAGTTCTTATGCAATCTTTTCATGAATTCTTGAGTAGTTGTTTTGACATGCTTTATTTAGATTTTAAGCTCTCAACGTTCTTTGGGATATATTTTTTAATTTAAGAGTATCAGTATAATATTCCTGATTCCAAGTTTCCAACTAGTATACCTGATTCGAAGCAGACTAATTCTTTTTTAATTCAAATCTTCCGTTTCCAGCTTGAGCTTGCACTAATGGTTGAGAAACTACAGGAGCTTCGCTCTATAAGAGTTCAAAAACTGAAGAAACAAGGCATGATATTCTTGTTTACCCACTGTTTTCTTCCTCTGTAGTCAAAGGCTCAAAGGTTAAGGGGAACAAAATCTAGGAAATAATTAGTAGATTGTAGTATTGGACCATGCTTGTGTCTAAATGAAGCACTTTAAATTTTTAACTACTAAATCTCCCTCTCAGCTTGAAAGCATGTGCAATAGTTTGAAAAACTGATCTAACTTTACCCTATACTTTCTCAATGGAACTACATTGTGAAATGACAATTCCCAAGAAAATGGAATTGCATAAAAGCAGAGGGAGTAGTACTGTCGCATTGTTTTCTGACCTAAGTTCTCAGCCTAATGTTTGAATTCGGGCACAACTACTCATTAATAGGTAACGTTTTTGCTCGATAAAAGTTTGCTTCTAGGTGTGATGAGATGATAAATTTCTTTACCATTGCAAGTTGAGATAGACATGGCTACTAATCAAGTAAATACATATATTTCCATAAAGAAAAAAAATGGCATCTTGTCATGATGCAGATAAGAGAAGCATATGCATGAGAACAACCTTTAAACTTTGGAAATTTGCACGAAAAAACAATTAAGAGCTCTGTGTATTTTCCTGATGCCATAAGTGTGCCTACCAGTATAGTATTCTACTGATAGAGACTGGTATGACTGCTAGGGTGCTCACTGGTACTGCTGCAGGTTCCATTCTTTGTTTGGAAGTGCTGACTTTATTTTTTATCCAGTTCAGTTGATTATTCTGCATAGCAAGAGACGGATGCATGAGTTTATTTATATTATGTTGCAGGTCATTTTCTGCCAGAAGAGGATGACAAATATCTTGAGCGTGTTAAGGCTGCAGTTGAGGAAGAAGAGCGCCAAGCTGCAACTGCTGCTCGGACTGATGCCGCTAAGGATGCTATTCTGACTGCTGAGGAATCAAGGAAAGCTGCCCATTATACAAATGCTCAAGAAGATGATTCTGAAGAACTTAAAAGTGGGTCAACACCAGAGCAGCAGAACAAGGGAAATGCAGGAATAAGTGAAAGAAGTGATCATGCAAGTCAGAAAACAGAACATGAAGGCCAAAAAGTTTTGGGAAAAGGACATGGACATTATGATTCTGTTATCAATCTGCCTTTTGAGTTCTACCACTATTATCATGGAAGTAGCTATGACATGGGGACACTAATTGAGGTAATTCATTCCAACTTCTGAACTTCATGCAAGTATGTCAGGTCTGTTCTGTATGGTGTGATAAGACAGTGTAAATCAGATACATATCTGTACCATGCTTCAAAATCCTAGACATGAGACCTGTTTAGTTTCACTGGATGTCATCATTGGGATGTTAGGGAGCTACCATCTTACCAGTGTTTGCTTGACACATTAATTGGGTTGCTGTGAAAGTAGGATGTTTTGTTAAGTTCATTTTTGCCATTTTTGTGCAATTACTCAAATATGTTATCTTATCTGCATTTAACCTCCAATTGTAGGTTCGCAGGATGTGGGATTCTTTTATCAGACCTGGAGGAAGGTAAGCCTTTGCTATGGAATCAGACTGCTTTATGGTCTCACTAATAGAACAACTTAAATAACATCATGCTCGTTTAATGCATTTAACGAGAATGGTTGTCGTGCGATGTGGAGTAACATGCAAACAATATCTTATGGTTATTTAAAGATCTTGTTTTATAAGCTAGGAAAAAATATGAAAAGTCCATCATATAGTATTGTGTTCACGTCAACTGAGTCATTCTGATTCCGTTCCACTTAAAAAAAGTAGCATCTGTGGTAGGCATAGTTAATGGTTGGTGGAGTATAGATCCAGATTGTACTAACACATTAAGGAGATGGTCAATTGCATATTTATATTACTTTGTAGAGATTTCATCTAATTTTACTAAGGACATGGTAGTAATGTCTTTCTGCCTTCTCAAGCAGCTAATAATTTATGAATTATGATAGCCTTCGTTTTACTGTGATGCTGTAAGAATAGAATTGAACATAACTATTTTCACCTCTGCTATAATGCATTACAATTTACTTATGGAGTGGACAGAGAAAACTCTGTTGTATTGTGTATGTGTTAATCAAATATTCTATATGGAATTTATTTCCTAAAAATGAATATGCTGCACCTGCATGTAGCCGTATACCTGGGCACTGGGTTCAGCCACCCCCTCCAGCCGATGAGGTATGGGCATCATATTTACAGTCCAAGTAATTCCTGTTGGGTTTGAGCTATGGTCCTTCAGCCCACCCGCTACTGGAGCTTTTTCAAGGCTACTGCAAGGTAAGCCAGGGACTTGAGTTAGTAGTACTTTTCTTCATGTCAACTAGTGATTTAGAAAAAAATGATATCAGATATTAGTGACTACAGTGATGGGAGTCAAATTAGCTTGATTGCTTGTACTTTAAACCTTATATTAATGCTTGATTATCTTCTGGTTTTCCCTGGAACTGTGGCATTCACTGAAGCCCGACAATGGTGCCATCTTCGTCCGCCCACAGATCCTCGCCAAGGGGCAATTGCCTCGGCACTCTGCGGTGGCGGTACCACAACCTTGGTACGCTCCATAGCAAAGGTGACCCCGGGATATTATAATGGATCATTGTCTTTGCGCTTGATAACTGTAGTAGTAATCATAATTAGGGAGATGGCAGGTCCAATGCTCTTCAGGTGGCTTTCAACTCTTTGTTATTTTTTGTTTCTACAGTTTGGAGATGACCGGGTTACATTGAGTTAGAGCATGTGCAATGCTATAACATCGGTTATCCTTAAGTTCTACCACACATATGCCACAATGTGACATGGATGAGAGAGCGCATGCAGAATTGGATTTTTCGTAAAGCTACGCTCAACAGGGTATTATAACCGTCAAGAGGTATCAATTATGCTTTGAAAAAAAAAATGATAATTTGCCGCCTAAAATTTCAGTTTAGTGCACAACCGCACGTGTTGATTTGTGCTACTCTCTAGCTTTCTACCAATCATGGATATGTCAATCGACGAAAACATGAAAAAAAAAAAGATCGGCTTTCCTTGACAAGCATCAAATTAAACCATAGCATGTATAAGCACCTGCTACGGCATATAATACGGCGAGATGTTTTAAATTTCGCAGAAAACTGGACGGAATTTGCGAATTTCGGGCATGCCACAGCAGTACGATTCAAAACCTCAGTTGTAGTGAGCCAAGTTCAAATTTTCAATTCTAATTAAAAAAGAAAAATTCACAAAAAAATCCTATAAATAGTATTGTGAAGCCTAATGCTTGATTTCCTTTTTGAAAAAAAAATGTCGAACAAATTTTTGACCAAACCCAAGTTGGAAAAAAATGCAAAAAGAAAAAGGACAAATCTCAAGGCTCAGGGAGAGCGAATTTATCGAGTGAGTCATCAGTGTTGTAGCACTTTAGCCCAGTAGGAATTGAGAGAGAGATTTAAGACAATGTAAATCACTTTATTGCTTTATTGATCTCTATGTATGTACAATGGGTAGGGCCTTTTTATAAACAATGAAAAGGTGCAAACAAGAGGTGTCCTCTTATGAAAGGATGCTTGTTCATGGGGGATGTCTCCTCATGGTGAAGAGATGTCTATTCATGGGGTAGTTATCTTATAATCATTTGATCATATGAGTATCGCTTTATAATCATATGATTGTAAAGTATATCTTTTAAAAACTTCCTCCAAAAACCCTATAGGAAAAATGGATGAAAAAAAAGATTATATGTTATCTTAGTTATATATATAATCCCTTATGGTAAATTACCATTATGCCTCCTTGGGCAAATAAATAATATGCATATGCTTTTAAAAACTCCCCTGAAAAACCCTCTGGGAAAAAACCAGATAAAGAAAACGTGCATAGCATACAAATTTGTATTTATATTGTCTTGTTAAAAACCTTTAATGAGAAACCTCACAGAAAAACTCATAAAGGGAAAAAGAGTGTAATGTATATGATCTCCAAAACCTTATGAATAGATTATAGTTCAGTGGTTCACTCCTCTTGAATTTTGCACCTCATAAAGTCTTCTCATACCAATACCGCATACACACTTTTGGAACGTAGTCTTTGGTTGGGATTTAGTAAATAAATCCGCTAAATTATTACAAGACTTTGTTTGCAAAAATTCTATCTCTCTACTCTTCTGGAGTTCATGAGGATAGAATAACTTAGAAACAATATACTTCGTTTTATTGCTCTTAATATAACCTATTTGCATTTGAATAATACAAGCAGCATTATCTTTATAAATAATAATAGGGGATTCCATGAAATAATACCACATGATTTTTAAATGTGGTTAATCATTCTGCGAAGCCATGCAGTGCACACTCCCGTGATGCTTCATATAATGCAATAATTTCAGAATGATTGGTGAAAGTAGTTATTAAAGTCTATTTACTATACCTCCATGAAAAGGTCGTACCACCATACAAGAACACAAAAACTAGTATGGGATTTGGCACTGTGGGGATCAGACAGATAGCTAGCATCCGTATACCCCATTATAGTCATATCTTGATTTTTCTTATAAAATAATCCAAGATCTTGTGTATCTTGGAGACATCTAAAGATATTTTTAACACCATTCCAATGTCTCTTAGTAGGAACAGTACTAAATCTGGCCAAGATTAACTTTGAATACAATATCAGGCCTAGTGCAATTCGCCAAATACATGAATGCTCCAATAGCACTAAGATATGGGAATTTAGGTCCTAGAATATCTTCATTATCACTCCTTGGTTTGAATGTGTCTTTATCTTTAACTAGAGATCTCACGACCATAGGAGTCTTATGGCTTATCCGTATTGAACATTTTCAATATCTTTTGGATATAGGCTGACTGATGAACCAATATTCCATCATGAATATACTCGAGTAATGTCAAATTTTGTAATGCCAAATTTTGAGTGATGTATAGCTAATTATCAATTTTGTAATGTCACATACCATAGCAACCATTTTTATAGTGTCATGTGGCCAATTTTCCCATTCCAAAAATATTAGAAGCAATAGAACATCTTTAAGCCTTCTGATTGTCAACTTCAATTCAAAACCCTATCCCTCTGGCAATGACACTTTAGAATTAGGAATTCTCTTTCGCTACGCTGTTTCAAGGACTAGATGCCTACGGTATGGCCATACACATCCATAATGTAAACAAAGTAGCTACTGCTTGTGCCATTATTAATGAGATCCAAATAGATTTTGTTTAACCCGATAGTTTGTTCGTGTATAGATTTGTCTATTATAGTCATTTTTTACTATATCTTTAAAAGTGAGTCCTTGGGTAATTTGACATGTGGCTAGCACGAAGAGCATCCCTCTCCCACCGCCTTGAGCGACAACGTTTCAACCCTCCTTTCCTCACACAACCTCCTCGAGCGGTGGCATCTTCCTCATCGACGGTGCAGCTCGCCCACGTCGCACCGCCCAATTGTAGTGGAGGCAGTTGAGGATAGACGATGCCCTTGGGCTCAACAAAACTAGATTGAATCGGAGGAGACAACAATATTAATGTAGAAAACGATGGTGGTAGGTCAACGATGGTGGTGACTTAGAGGTTTTGCGGCTTCGCGACTTGCGTGTGGCGTCACTATGGTCCTAAGGGAGTGGCACTGTGTGGAGAAAGCTAGGGCACGGAGTGGTTGGAGTGAGAGCCTGGAGGCTAGGAGGCCGAGGGTAACATGAGGGAAAGGGAGAGAGATGGAGGAATGCTCGGTGGTAAGGAGTGAAGCGGAAATGGGGAGGATGGCTAGAGGAAGGAGGAGGGGTAGTTTGATCTGAAATATTTTATAATGGCATATTTCAAAATAATCTAATTTAGGAATGGTACATGGCAGGTTTTACACTTTTTAATGGTATATTTCAAAAGTGGCCACTTTGCGGTGACACATATCTACTTAATCTTATCAAATAGGAATAAAATATGGTGAACTCTAAGGTTTATAGTTGTTCGAAGGTGCTCACATGATTGTTGCAATGTGAGGGCTTATACTATTGGGATAAATTTTTGTATGCCACCTTAGAAGCTCCTAATTCATTGTACCATCACGAAGCGACCTTTCCCTTCCAAGCCATCATTTTTACCTATTTATTGTTGTCTATACCATTGATAAAAATCTATGACGTATAAACATTCCAAAAGTTCCCTAAATAAATCATATTGTTATCAAATGTGCATTTGTATTGTATACAATTGTAATCATAAAAATATTAAAAAAATACAGATCGAAAGTGTTGCATATTTAATAACACTACAATGTTTCAGGAACTTTTAGGAATGTTTATATAGCTTAAATAACAAAAAGGGCAATTTTCATCAATGCCACAAAGAACAATACCGGATAAATGCGATAGCTCGGAAGGGACAAGTTGTTTAGTGATGGCACATGAAGGATTAAGAGCTTTCGTATGTAGTGACATACAGAAAAATTGTCCCTATACTTTTCTACATCATCATGTCATGCACCGTATGCACCGTACTACCGTAGACGATCGAGGCTCTAAGAAAAAGGTCACAAACGAAGAGCTCATGGGTTCCAAAAGAAGAAAATAAGAGGTTAGTGAATTGGATGGCATTAGCATCCAGTACTATATCTATAGAGAGCATTCACGGCATAATGCTTTGTGCCTTTCCTGTTGTGCTTGCTTGCTCCTCCCATTCTCTATCTCTTGGAGGTGATTATATAACCCAACACTGAATCCTAAAGCTCACAGTGACAACTTTGATGACCTTCGAAATTAGGGCAAGAGATACCCTTGCTTTCATGGAAAGTAATGCTGCTTTGCTCATTGAGTAATTATTGAGTGCACTGGGGTTTTTTTTGGTGTGATAAGCTGTTTGTTCTGGAGTTTTCATGATCATGTAGCAAGCCACCTGGTGAATTGGTGATCCTCCGACCGGGGTGGGACGGTTTCTTTTCTACATTTAGACAGGACGGGTTAGAGACAGGTCGATTAAGCAATTCATCTAGTTTTGGCATAAATACAAATATTGCTATATTAATTTCAGCTTTTTGACAACATTTTAGTCGGCATTAAAAATAAGAAAACACCTTAAAATTACACCTGTTTATTAACTAAAATTCTCTCTCCCTCTCTATATATATATAGAGAGAGAGAGAGAATAGCTAGTGTGCTATGGATAGCACGGAGAGATCCGTGCTATTCACGACGTTTGGAAATTCTGAGACTGAAATAGACGATCCGAACCGTCCATCTTGTTCATCTCGATGAAATCTCACTACACACCAAATTTCAAATTTTTTGAATTTTTTACTATTTGTTTCATATTTTTGAAAATCGCTGATCTAATTAGTCATGGACCTCCAATAAGTTCAGTTTTCAAAATACGAAACAAATAGTAAAAAATTCAAAACAATTTGAAATTTGTGTGTAGCGAGATTTCATCGAGATGAACAAGATGGACTGTTCAGATCATCTATTTCATCTCGTAATTTTCAAACGTCGTGATGAGACTGAGAGATCCGTGATATATATATATATATATATATATATATATATATATATATATATATATATATATATATAGCTAAAGGACACCTAGGTGTTCTTTAGTTAAAGGACACCCACTTTTATATTGCGCTATGTGTCTCCCACCCTTCCCACCTCTCCCATATGTGCAGCCTCGAGCAGGGCCGATACAGTAAATCGATGTATCCGTTGTAGTAAAGTTGCACACAGAAAATAGTAAAATATTAACGAACAAAAACTGGGCAAAACTAATTTATGTGCATGCACAGGTGCATTAATGACGTGATTATTTTTCTTTTTTTTTCACTTTTGCCGCTGAGTGAGAGCTCCGATTAACAAATCGTTTTCACATATGTATTCTTCATATTTTTTCTAATAAAACAAGACCGATCATGCATGTATATTCTAATAGTAAAGTGGTTTACTATTTTCTCAGGACAAATTTACTATAGCATACACTATATCTTAATAAGAAGCTTACTAGAATTTGGAACGTAACTAATATTGCAATTTTACAATGTTCGAACTCTAGTAAATGTTGTTATAAAATATAGTAAACCACTTTACTATAAAAAATATATATGGCAAAACCGGTCTAGTTTTGTTCGAAAAAATGTAACGAACATAAATATGAAAACGATTTATAAATTGGATTTTCAGTCAAAAGTTATTGTGAAAATACCAAATAAAATTTGGTAAAAATGCTTACGTCATCCTCCACCATGTGGCAAGTGGATAGGCTTGGGGAGCAAGCTGATTCAAATTTATTTCGTGTTTACTATAATTTTTTAGAAAGTTTACTATATCTAAGACGCATCTTTACTATAATCGAGTCTGCCGGAACCTGTGCATGGGAAAGTAGTGGAGGGAGGCTAGGGTGGACACGTGGCAGCATATAAACGTGGGTGTTCTTTAGTTAAAGAACACCTAGGTGTTCTATATATATATATATATATATATATATTAAGAAGGTAAGTATCTCTAATCTTTTTTTACCTGAAATTTACTTCCAGGTTAGCTCAATTTCAATGAAATTAACATCAAAGATATTACTTGATCTTTCTCACACACAGTAACGATTAGCTGAAGGTTGAAAACGACTATAAACCTCAAAAAGAGAGAAAGGACGGCTAAATCATGCCCAAATTGATTGGATGTTGGAGTAGTGCCATCATGTTTCAACTTTGTATCATGTTTCAACTTTTTGTTTGTACTAGTTTATACGATATTTTTCTCCTTTGGTTTAGAAAGGAAAAAAAAAGCATGGCATACTTTTGGCTCTCTTTGCACTTTTTATTCCCATCCTTGCAAAATGACCACCGAATGATTGGATAGCCAGGATTTTGACCCCTTTTCCCCGTATCTTGGTGTGACCTTGAAGCTAATCTTTAAGAGCATCATTGCCTCGTTGATGATGATGCAATGAAAACCTTACGATCTATCTGGAACAAATAAATTTACAGGAGCTAATAACACAATTTTGAAATAACCTAGGTTAAAAAGAGGATTTTAGTAACATGCACACAAACTATCGTGGGCTATATGTTACTTGGACCATACATGTTGGATCCAATGGTCCAAGACCTTTTACCTGGTGTAACATAGAAGTGCTTAAAAAAAGGTCTCGCCTAGTGTTGATCACAACTCACAAGGATTATGGTTAAGAGCTCTAGGTGAGGTTAGCTTTCAAGCTGTCCCTAGATGATTTTTTCTAACAAGTCTTTTTTTTTCACTCCTGGCGAGGGTCAGACTGAATTCATGCTTCGCTCTTCCTCTAGTTGAGAAACCCTAA
Source organism: Olyra latifolia (assembly GCA_036346145.1). Classification (NCBI taxonomy): domain Eukaryota; kingdom Viridiplantae; phylum Streptophyta; class Magnoliopsida; order Poales; family Poaceae; genus Olyra; species Olyra latifolia. The sequence goes on from CM070530.1 coordinate 17,282,160, forward strand.
AGCCCACGACGATCCATTATTGGGCTCTTTGCCAAACCTGGAGATATAGGTTAAAAGGAGGAGGGTTGCCCCATTGTATCTAAGAAAAAATAGTAAAAATTATAAATACTAGACTACACTCAATAGCAATGGTTCCTCTATACCATTCATCAGGCCATGCCACAACAGTGAGTGGTATTAGCCTCAGTGCTCTCAACATAAACGCTCTAGCTGCCCACTGACATGTTTAGTTGTTTTTGCAAGGAAACGAGGCGCTTTACGTGCGTGTTGGTTAGGGAAAGCTTGCAGCTGGATCGTGTGGTGGAGCCTGCATATAAACCGAGTAGAGGGGCATGCAGTCCACACACAAAGAGAGATGTGCACTGCTTGTACACTCACCTGCATTTGCATCTCTCGTTGCTTCAGCAATCGACGCCCAGCTCCCGGCTCATCTGCTCATACTCGGTTCTTGCAGAGGCCTACTGCGTGCTTAGTCTGTTCTAGCTGGTGAGTCCAAAATGTTTTTATTTATCTTTGCCTTGTATAGTAGCATATATAATATATGCATCTGATGTACATACGTCGATACGGTTTCGTCTAATTAAGTTACACCACTTTACCAAGTACCTACGCGTCACGTTGCATATGCAGTGGAGACATGCATGCAGAGTTGCAGGCTCTAGTTAGTTAGACCGGCGTCAAGCATGACCAAACTATCAAACACCTCATGCATGGTCACCTCGCAAATATTGAAAACAAGCGATAATATCTGGTATTTTGTTTGAACGGGCCGAGAACGGTGGTGTACGGTTACAAGTTCCAATTAACTTAGTAGTCAACACTTGTGGATCTTTAATTATGGCATGCACATATGCAATTGCACAGATATTGGCAGTCTTACTATTTCTTCTCAAATCTTTCAAAACTATTTTTTCTATAATTTTTGATTCCTCGGATGTTCTTATCGAGGAGGTACAAATTTCCAGCTTATAAGCAAACGCAGCTTATACGCTGAAAAGAACACTGCCATCCTCAGTCGGTTCATCTGTCAGTGGAAGCAACGGCACTACGAGGAGCCGAATCCTTGCAATTGATGCTTGAATTCTACCCAAAAAACTTGGAAATTAAACCGCAAAATCTCCGTGTTCTAGATGGGGCCTTGCTACCTCTTAGTTCTCCTCTACCTACGTACATATCAATCTCAACAAGGCATCAGTGGAGGAATCCTTCTATTTTACGAACTGCTAAGCTATTAAACTTGGGCCTAAAGCATGTTTCTGCCTTCCCTATCACACTGAAGTGCACTCTATAAAAACTATAGTTTCGCAAGCTGCCCTAGCTTGACTAGCTCTAGAGTCTGGACTTCGTTGGAGCTCGGTTGAGCTTGAACTTAAGTAGTTAACCTCACAAGTCTCAACAAGATGCATGAGATCTTACTTGAGCTTCTTTGTTACCTCATATTCTTTTGTGCTTATAATCAGATTCTGATTTTAAGTAGGATATTTATTATTTTTATACAAACCAAACATTTTGGTCTTTTGTAGCTATTTTTGTTAAGATCTTAAGTCATACGCAACGCTAGCTCTATCCTATTCTGGTCCTATTTTATCTCCAATACAACGCTAACTCTGTCCTGGCCCTATTTTGTGCCTATCTCTTATATTTTACTCCTAACCCTATTTTTACTATTCACGACCATATTTTCACAATGATAGAACCAGAAAATAGGTCCACCATTAAATATGCTCTTAATGTTTTTCTCAAAACTCTTAGAACTAATTTTTACTATTTTTTCATCCCTTGAAGCTTCTTATCGAGAATCTACGACTTTCATATTATAATTAGAAGCAGCTTTTCAGCTCAAAAGAATAAAAGTGTACCCGAGTTTATACAGAGCCAAATTGAACTCAGTGAAGGTTGAACCAAACATGATTGTTACCCATTACTTTGTTTTTGTTTCACGTCTGACCAAGCATGGTTCAATTTATATGCGTTCCACGTTATCTAAAAAATCAAGGGACCATACATGCCTTAGCACAGTCGATATAGCAGTATCAGTCTGTATGCTAGGAAGACTAGCCAGAGTTTTGGTTGCCACGTGTCATTCCTGGTTTCCCGGGGGAAGCTTTGGCCCCACGTGTCATTCACAACCCACGAATGGCACGTACATTTTGCGCCACGAAGCCGGCCGGCGCGCGAGGTGATTCGATTCCATACGGCCTGGTCTACGGACCCAACCGACCGAGGCAGACATCCACCTCAAGCCCGACCCCACCGGCAGTCGCACAGCCAGTGCCCGCCACCTTCGTAGCCTAACCCCGTCCGGCCGCGCCACCTCCCGGATCGCCGGCTCGCCGCCGTTCCGACCCGTCGGCTCCATCGCCACCTCTCTCCCGTCCCCCAGGCCGCACTCCTCGGCCATGCGCCGTCTGGCCACACCTCGCCGGATGCCGCCGACATCGCCGGCGCCGGCCGCCTGCATTGCCCCTGCCCCCTGCCCCCTGCCCCCGCCGACATTCCCATCGCACGGATGTCCCGGGTAATCCATTAATAAATTTATCGAGACTTTTGGCCTTCCTTGAGAACAACGTTTATCTTTGGCGCGCTTCTTGCATGCTCTGAAACCCACAAGATTACAAATTAAAACCTCAAATCTTCAGGTTCAGATTCAGATTCAGATGCAGGTTCAGGTTCAGTACACAAACTGCACGCGCTTGGCGCCTCTGTGTTCCTGTGCATTGCAGAGGTAGTTCGATTCGATCCGGAGCTTTCCGTTTCGCTAGCTCCTGATTCTTCCTGAAAGCGACGACTCATGTGAGCGACGTGCATGGTTCAGTCGGAAGCAGAGTTTGCTTCAAGGGGATGAAATGAAGTGGTCGTGATGAGGAAAACGTTAAACTTTGTGTGCAGATTTTGATTTGTGTGCAGATTTTGCATGAATTTCGTTTTCGCTTCACAAAGTTGGAGCGTGGGTTTGCCTTTGTTCGCTTGCAGACAACAATGAACATAGAATAGAAGGGAGTGAAAGAGGAACCGTCAGCACGTCAGCAGGACACTTTCGGTTCTTCCTTTTGGCGGGTAGTCTTGGCAAGAAGGCTACGACGCTAGAACAGGTGCCCTTGGGCCTGTATCCATTCTTGATATTTGGCTCGATGCAGCCACAACCATGAGGATATTAGGTTCGTTTGGTTGTTTTGAGATAGAAAACTGTTTTTTCATTTTCTAGTTGTCTGTCTTAGCGTGACAATTGTTTGTCATTTTATTTTGGATTTTTAACTTTTTCTTTGTTATAAGCATTTGTAATGGATGTGTGTATCCCTAATTATTAGGCACGGAAACCAGAACTTACTTCCATTATCTAAATTATAGTATTGATCATGTGCTTAGTTAGCTTCGGTGCAAAGCTCCAGCTTCCATGGGAGAATATCTCGAAAATTTCAGCCTAGCTATCCTATTTGTGCAGTTTATACTACTGATCCAATCCAAAATAAGAGGACCATGGCGAGCGAATCGGGTACTTCCTGCCGTGCCACGGATGATTCTCGACAGCATTACGAGTTTTTTGGCAAATTCATGCTGCTGAAGTTGGGAGTAAAACTGTTTCAGAGCTTCCCTGTCTGGCTGCCCTGTGACATTGGCATCCTCTCTACTGAATCAGAACAAGTTTCCAGTGTCATCTTCCTAGCTAGTGGCAGCAACTAACCTCGATCGATCACTCTTAGAGAATCATCATTTTTTTCCCGGCTGATCGAGTTTGTTTCTTCCAGAATGCAGACAGACTAGATCTGTCCAACTGTTCTCTTCCCCAGATTTGCTTGACGCTCTATGCATGCAGAGCCTAGAAGCCAAGAACCGATGCCTTTTTGCCCAGGGGTTACCAGCCGACCAGGACAGATTCTGCCATTCATGTCGCTCGAATTCTCTCACAAATTCTGAGCACCACAAGCCCGGAGATTTGCCTGGATACCCTGCACACAAGCCACACACCTGTACGGCTCACAACACGTCTGCATTGAATTGCACAGTGATCCTGATGAGGAACACGTTGCTATACTTGTTAGTCTGAAATCTGAACTGCAGAGGTGCCGTATAAATCGATCTGCACTGAGCTAGCAGAAGCATCTTATATGGAGTAGGTAGTACGATTCCATGAGATAAGCAGACAAAACATCTTCGTACGATTCTGTAAGATCAGATAGCTTGGTCTCGAGTAACTGAATTCAGTGAAGGTTGAAGTACACTGGCTGTCGCTGACAATGTCGCGTTGCAAAGCGTGCTCTCGTAAGAACACTTCATGAGATAGACGTGCTGCTGCATGCGTGCCGTTCTTGCGCTAATAACGATTAACAATGTGATTTCGATTCCATTTTTCTCTTGCAGGGCTCCCGAGCTTGATGGAGTCCGACGAATCCGCCGTCGCGGGGCGCCCGGCCCACGCGGAACCGGAACCTGACGCCGCCGGTGTGCACATCCCGATCAGCCGCTCGGCCGAGGAGCCGGCATTGAGGGTATGTGCTCGTGTCACCAGATGCTGTGATCATGCGACGTGAGGAGTATCATCGTAAGCAGTTTCGTGTCGGTGCAGGAGCTGCACGGCGACCCGATCGCCGTGGCGTCCCCTGACTCGCCGTTCCTCCGCGCGGCGCGGCCGGTCTCCATCAGCCTGCCGGCGTCGCCGTCCCGGTTCGACGCGGCCAGGGCGGAGGTCGAGCTCCAGCGGCACGCCATCACGGGCGAGCCGCGCACGCTGCCGCTCCTGGCGCGGCCGCCGATGATGGCCGTCGCGTTCGCGCACCCCGACATGGTGGTGTTCCGCTCCCAGCCGATCCACGCCGCGGCGTCGCTGCCCGTGGCCAGGACTTGCTCGCAGGTGCACGACGGCTCGAGCCGCGACGAGGGCGCGCCGCTTCGCATGACGAGGAGCAAGGCGCGCAGGGACACGAGCTACGACTCGTTCAAGACGTGGTCCGGCAAGCTGGAGAAGCAGATCACCACGCACCTACGAGGCGGCTGGCAGCAGCAGCAGGAGGAGGAGGAGCCCGAGGAAGATGGCGCGGCAGCAAGCAGCCGCCCAAACTCCTCCATGCCTCGAGTCCAGCGCTTCTTCGCCGCATTGGAAGGCCCTGAACTCGACAAGCTAAGGGTACATCAAGAACGACTCCTTGTTTCCTTCCATGCCTCGCATTGATCGAACTGACGTGATGTTGTCGTCATGTCGTGTCAGTCGTCGGAGGAGCTGGTTCTGCCGTCCGACAAGACGTGGCCGTTCCTGCTCCGATTCCCGGTGTCCGCCTTCGGCATGTGCCTGGGGATGAGCAGCCAGGCGATCCTGTGGAAGAACATGGCGATCTCGACGTCGACGCGGTTCCTGCACATCACTCTCAAGATCAACCTCGCGCTCTGGTGCGTCTCCGTCGCGCTCATGTGCGTCGTCTCGTCGCTGTACGCCTGCAAGATCGTCTTCTACTTCGAGGCCGTGCGGCGCGAGTACTACCACCCCATCCGCGTCAACTTCTTCTTCGCGCCGTGGATCGCCTGCCTCTTCCTGGCCATTGGCGTGCCGCGGCTGGTGGTGGCGAGCCTCCCGCACTGGCTCTGGTACGTGCTCATGGCGCCCATCGTGTGCCTGGAGCTGAAAATATACGGGCAGTGGATCTCCGGCGGGCAGAGGCGGCTGTCGAGGGTGGCGAACCCGTCCAACCACCTGTCCATCGTCGGCAACTTCGTCGGCGCGCTGCTCGGCGCCACCATGGGTCTCAGGGAAGGACCCATCTTCTTCTTCGCCGTCGGGCTCGCGCACTACATCGTGCTGTTCGTCACGCTCTACCAGCGACTGCCCACGAGCGAGACGCTGCCGCGGGATCTCCACCCGGTGTTCTTCCTCTTCGTGGCCGCGCCGAGCGTCGCCTGCCTGGCCTGGGCGAGGATCACCGGCGAGTTCGGCTACGGCTCCCGGATCGCCTACTTCATCGCCATGTTCCTCTACACGTCGCTGGTAAGGTTGAATCATCCGATGCAATCCATGCATGCATGCATTGCTAAACTGCTGCACCACCGTCGATCTCACCGTGCGGCGCCGTCGTCCGCGTCGCAGGCCGTTCGGATCAACCTGTTCAGGGGGTTCAGGTTCTCGCTGGCGTGGTGGGCGTACACGTTCCCGATGACGAGCGCCGCCATCGCGTCGAGACGCTACTCGTCGGAGGTGAAGAACGCGTTCACGCAGTCGCTGTGCATCGCGCTTTCGGTGCTGGCGACGCTCACGGTGTCGGCCCTCTTCCTCACCACGCTGCTCCACGCCGCCGTGCACCGCGACCTCTTCCCCAACGACATCTCCATCGCCATCACGGAGCGCAAGCTCAAGCCCATCGCGGAGATACACGAGCACGGCAGGACCGCCGGCGCCGGCGGCAGGGACCTGGAAGCCGCGGCTGCGACGACGATGTACTAGCCGGAGGCGCCGGCGCCGGCGCCGGCTGACCTTGCGCGCGCATCGGGTGGGTGCGCATGCAGCCGTGGATACGAATACGTGCCGCATTGATGGTTGACGATGGATCGCCCCCATCGACGTCAATCCGTGGGAGACTTCGGGCGTTTTCTGTTGGGGTTGGCTGCCGTGCGGGGCAGTGCGCGCGCGCGGCCGGATCAACACGTCGTAATGTGATTATATGAGTGTGACGCAGAGAATTCGATACGGTGCTAGATGATGGCATGAACCTGTCCGTGTATATGTATATTATTTATGGATGCGATACGCTTGAATAACGTTTGTGTTTTTATACTGTTACCGATCATCGGGGAAGATTGTGATCAGTCAAGCAGCGTTCTATCATCTCGGTCTAGGAAGTACCCTTATGATTAAATACCATCGCAACACCTTGCGTGCATATATTAGAGCAGTCCCAATGGGCTACGTAGGCGATGTTTAAGCAGTTTTCATACTGCAAAAAACTAATGTGGATAGTCATTAAAAGAAGAAAGAGAAGAAAGTGGTGTCTCATGTAAGCTTTTGTATTTGACCAAGGCACATAGACATTGCCAAAGTGTCACTGGGGAGTCGAGCGATTTCTCCTATACGTGCTTCTATGATTTATTGCGCCATACGGGATCCCTGTGTGGCTCTGCTCCTTCTCTCACACGCCGATCGTATTTGCTCCCACACCGATTTGTTTCCCCAATCTTCTCGATCCCTAGCTCCCAGGAGGCGTCGATGAGAAGGATCCCCAGCGTCGGCCCCATCCTTGATCTCACTCTCCAGCAGACAACGACGCCGCACGGATGTAGTCCCAGTCGCCATCTACGCCCCTGAAAATGGTGCTTGAACCAATGGAGCTCTTCGAGCCCGTGAAGGCGCCGGCGCCCGCCCTGGCGGACGCGCCCGACCCGGCCAACGATGACGTGCTGCCCGCCGATGCTCCCATCCTTGCCCTTCGCTCCGTCGGGGTCACAACTACCACATCACAACTTGATCTCAGCGAGCGGCGCGAACCAAGGAGCACTTGCTGGTACATATGGCTAGTCGTGAGAAGGAAAGAAGGGAAGGACTGGAAGGACAACCCACGGCACCTCAATCAGCTGCTAGGCCACCAGATTCAGCCGCTATTTGTTGGGGCAGCACATCCATATTTGGTTCTGCTATGGCTGATTCCTCTCATGTGAACATGCATACTCATCAATGGTAATTTCTTGCTCAATGTCTAAATTTGCACACAAGTTTATTGGTTCGGTTTGATTACTCTAGTTCTCGTACTGATTAGATAAAATAAAATTACCTTATTAACTATATATGTAGATGAGTCATGACTGCATACAGTATTGGGGCAGTACAAATTGAAAACAAAAATAGTTACCTTCTTTGCCAATTTTATTTTATTTAACTATAGAAATTTTGCTACTGCAATTGTGATTTTTCTGCAAACAGTTTAATATCTGGTTCATTTCGACTGTACACCAAAAATATTGCATTTCAGTAGTCGAATCAGCCATTTTTTTGTGCAATGCAGGGGACATTATTCTCATCCAACAGGTGGTTTTGCAAATTTATGTTTTTTTTTGTTCGTCATGGCTTCACCGTTGCTATGAAGTGGTAACTAATTTGAGTAGTTGTCATTTCTGACTTGTTCATATGTTGTGGTAATCGGAGAGAAATAGACTTGTTAGCAATGCGGTTACTGAAAGTTGGTCCGGTATTTTTGAGCCAAACACTTTAATTTGTTTAAAGCTATAAAATAGTGGACTACATGAAAGGCACACTGCATCACAGCACATGCATGTGTAGTTGTTTTGGATTACTAAAACATACATACTACATACATTGGGACTGCCCTTAGTGGCCAGCGTTTGATGAAGTATCAGGAAACTATGGACAGTGTAAGTGTCTCCAATGACTATCAAAGCATCAATAGCTACTCAATTTGTTTAGATTGGCAACATACCATGTTTAACTTTTATTTTTTATATATAAAAAATAAGCTATTCATTTTACTTAATCCAATGGTACAACGATTTGTTCATCCCTAGATATAAGATGATGCAACTCGGTGACCCTCATTCCACACTGGTCTAGGATCAATTCCAGTGCGCACAAGTGACATCGTTAGTATATAACATTACAATACTTCGCAAAAGTGACAATAATTATGATAAATCCTTACAAATAAATGTAAATCCATGCATGGCTGAATAAATAAATTCATCAAAATACTTATTGCAGCATAGCGGAAATAATAAAGATAAACTCTAATAAATATCCCATCATCAACCACAGGCATCTCACTGGGAAGCACGTCCAGCTGCTCGCCATCTTGAATGAACTCCTCAAACAGCGCTGAGGATTCTTCAACTTCTTGTCCTGCCAGATGGAATAGGCAGCCCATAAATAGAGTTTGCAAAAATGAGTATAGACGAATACTCAGCAAATCACACACAGTGGTACAATGCATTTCTAACCTTTATATGCAAGCTTTTTATAACAGAATGGCTGATGGTTATTTTGCATAAATAATATTTAACAAAGACGTAACAAAATAATAGATTCCAAAATAATTGAATAAAACATTTCATAAGCCTGCAATTGATCATAAACATTGGCACAAAGCCTAATAACCTGCACCCAGCAGTCCATGTGATAACCACCCACTGGCATTTAAAAACATTATACACTGCTCAAGTACAACCAAGCATTGTCCATAACCATAGACACGACTATATGAATAGTTTATTAACACTCTGCAGAGGTTGCACATCTTTACCTATAATATACTCATATCTCAACCTCTGGCCAGAAAGGAGACGGTCGTAACCTAACAGTTACGAGACTGAACATTAGCATGTAGCCCTCTCAATACCTACTATGCCACCCAAACCCAAACATCTGGATCACTAGGATCACGTAGTAGTAAAATAGCATCGCTTGGACAATAGTCCTCATAAGCAGCATATCTCCTCCAAAATGTCTCAATATATGACCACATTTTCTAACTCGTCTTGACGTGCCACAAGCTAATACTTAGTAACTTAACTATCAGACTTAACCGAAGTCAAACTCATGGTTTCTATTATTTTAGCCTGACAATGCTTTTACAAGATTAAGTCCTTAGGGGTAACTGAGGCAAGACTTTTTTCTAATTTGCCTCCTAGCTGAAAGGACCGGGATGTCGCCTAGAGGGGGGTGAATAGGAGATTACAAAATTGAAACACTAAATTAAACACAGCAGAAACAATATGTTCGGATTGTCCGAGTTCACCTCGGACTGTCCGAGTACTTCGGATAGTCCGAAGTCTATTCGGATAGTCCGAATGATACAGAGTGACTTTGAATTCAACTCAAATATCACAAATTCAAGGATACCACCTGCACCAAAGATAGTTCATAAGCAAGTATAGGTGTAGTAGTATCACACAACACAAGATAATCAATTCAATTGTAAAGTAAGCAAGTAAATCAAACTTGAGAGTGAAAGGGATAAAACCGAAATGAAGATGGAGACGCGAAGATGTTTGTTCCCGAAGTTCGGATCCTTGAGGGGATCCTACGTCTCCGTTGAGGCGGCTCGGTCACACTTGAGCCGGGGTCTTTTTCAACCATTCCCTCACCGGTGTTGCACAATGCACTCGCCGGCTTCACTCCTTTGATTTCTTCCCTTGTGGAGGCGAAATCGAGCCTTCACAAACTTGTCACGGCGCACCACACAAAGCTCAGTGGCTCGTGACCAACTCCTAGCCGTCTAGGAGTCTTCAACCTCCAAGAGTAACAAATGCCCACAAAGAATGAACTTGGAGATGACCACAAGTGCTCAAAGATCAACTCTTGCTTAATCCACACTCACACCTCCTCCCAACTCTTCCCAACCCTTCTTCCCAAGGGGATTACCTAGATCGAAGAGTGGAGGGGTCACTAGGGCTCAAGAACACACTAATTCCACAAAGGAATCACCTCCCAACATTTCTCCCAAATCTCCCTCAATCCCTCCTTCCAACTCTTCCAAACCCTTCTCCAAAAGGAGATCACAAAGATCTAAGAGTAGAGGGGTTCTAAAGGGCTCAAGAACACTTGGATAGCTCAAGGAATGGTGATGCAACAGCTCTATTCAAGTGGGGAGAGAGAGGAGTTTAAATAGAGGCTTCCACGGATTCTGACCGTTACAGACAGTTCTGTATAAGTTCGGATAGTCCGAGTGATGTTCGGATAGTCCGAGTAATTACTGCCCGGCGAACAGAGAGGGTCAACTCGGATAGTCCGAAAAATCTTCGGATAGTCCGAGTCATTCGGATACTCCGAGTAAACCTCGGACAGTCCGAGGGCTGAAAACAGCCACTGCACACCCCGACGAAAACAGGCATAACTTTTGACTCCGGACTCCGATTTGGGTGATCTTAGACTCTACGGAAAGCTAAGAACGAGAGCTATACAGCCAATAAGGTCTCACACCTCAAATCCTAAGGGATAAATGCAGAACTCACAAAGAAGACAAAGGAGACCTACAACTGTCACTTTTCGACATCATCAACACAACACTCTCTCTAGGTTCACAAGGATGGATCACTTGAGCACTTGACACATCTAGAAGTCATTCTCCATCGCATCCCTCTTAATAGTACGGCAATCCTTAGACTCAAATTAAATAAAAAATAATACAAGTCTAGGATAGTCACTTGCCGTCTTTTTCTTTATTATGCATGATGACCTTCACCAAAAGATTGATGAAGCCTTCGCCTTATCCAACTTGACTCGATTCACCCCATGAGACTCTTGTCCCATCGACCCTGACTTGATCATCCTCCCCGATGATCTCCACGCCAAGTCGATCTTGACTTAGTCCTCAACTCTTGGTGACACCGTCGTCTTGTTGACCTCGGCTTAACTGTCATCCTTTAACATACCTTGGTCATCACACATACTCACGAAAGGCATTAGTTCAAAAGCTCGATATATATGAATAGATTGATATTTGTGAGCAATTAAGTACAACAAGTGTTTCATATAAATAAGCACAATATTAAACGGAAACACTTGACATAGAAAAGATCTCTACTAAGTGCATCATGATAAAAATGTAATGGAGCTAGATGAACTAGGAAGATAATTGCCAATATGATGAAACAATTAAACCAGGACAAGGATCACAATCTTTACTAAAAGAGCACATGATAAAATATTCAAGAACTACACATGTACATTTAACATTTAGAACATGAGCAAATATGTGATCCAACTCTAGATTAAACTCTATTAAGTGATGTGCATAAGAAGATATACAAATAAAGCATGCATGCACCAAGTCAAGTCATAGCAATGTGAAGTTTAACTCTAATTAAGACATGTATACTAGAAGCAAGATACATATTGAACTCAAGTGGATATATATGCACAAATAGATATGACATCAATCAATGTGCATATATATAATCAATATGTTACTTGGAGCTCGCTATGCACTTGCACAAGATGAATGCAATAATAAATCTATATATAGAAGGTTACCGAGATTGCATACCTCATCTACCCATCCCATTTGTATGTGTGAGACTTACCTTGCTAGGATGGATAGATTGTCCACTTGGCATATATGATTTTCTCTAAATAAATGAGACTAATATTCAACTTGTCAATAAACATGTTAGTCTCATAGGAACGCAATCATATTAGAGGTTTGACATTAAGCAAGCACTAACTCAGGCATTTATATATTTACTAATAATTGTCATTATATGTGTTTGTCATTAATCACCAAAATCACTTAAGCGCCTAGATGCACTTTCACTAGCCAAGCCACTTAATGTCACATACCCAAAATTTTAAATTCGGCATAAAACTTTTTTCGCAAAAGTTATAATTACACTCTTGTAATCATTCCGAAATTTTAAATAATTTTCCAAATTAAACTCCTACTTATTCCCTAAAAAAATACCTTATCTATCTTATTCCAAAAATATAAATCCCTAAAATAATAAATATTATTTCATATTTGGATTCTACTCATTTTTGAATTTTTAGAAATTTTTTTGATATTTTTCTGAGCTTTCTATAGCTTTATATGAATTTTTAAAGCCATAAATAAATTCTGAAAAATCCTTTTCTCTTTTAAAATCCAGACCTTCCTTTTTAGGGAAGCCCCAGGAACACGCTTTCCTCTTTCGGAAAGGCGACACCCCACCGCCTCTCTCTCATTGACAACATGATCCCACCTGTCATTCCCCTACTTCAATCCAATGGCAATCATCCTATTGGCTTTGCATCCAATGGGCACCCATTATCTTCTTCCTTCCCTTCACTACGCCGCCACTAGCAGCCCACCGGCGCCGCCGTCGAGCACCGCCGTCGCCCACGGGAAGCACCGCCGCCGCCGTTTCCACTCGTCTCTGCCCCCGTTTCACCACCAATGGATAGCACACGCCGCCGCCAACTCGCCTCGCCACTTCATCACCCTTATTAGCCCCAGCAGCTCACCAATCTGCCGCCGCCACCGTTCAGCGCCGCCGCCGCCACAAAACCTTCCCATACGTGCCCACCACTCTATCTTACCCGATAAAAACCCCTACCCCGACACCGCAACACCCTAAAGCCACCGTTCCCGCCCACTTCCTCCCTCTCTACTGCCCAACATTGCCGTCGTTGAGCCTTTCTTCCCTAACTCTAGCAATCTCTTTCCTTGCCGCTCCGACGCCCTCCGGCCTCAATTCCTATAGCTAAATTGTTCCACTCCACGCTGTGAAGCTTCCTCGACCATCACCCCTTCCCAAATCTCACCGGAGCCCTTCCACCGCCACCGCCTTGTTACACCGCCGCCACCACCACGTCGTCCCACCTACTCCGGCCACCCCAAACCACTCCAAGACCACCAAAAGAACTCCCATGAACCCAATTTCATAAATCCCTACTTAATTTCCCCACCGCCGGCTTCCTTCCCCGTCGCCGGTAAACTCCACCACCGCCCCCTGTTTTTCCCCTTTTACTCACCTTCTCTACCACTGACCAGGTCGCCCCGCATGTCAGCCACTCCCACCAAAGCCACTCATGCTCTCTCTCTCTCTGCCCAACCGACCCCGCATGTCAGCCCGTATGACGCTGCTATTTGGGCCGAGCCCAATATCAGTAACCCAGTAAGAATTTTAAAAACCTTCTCTATTTTCCATTTTCACTCTATTGTTTGAATTTATTTAAAATATCAAATCACTTTTATAAATTCTACAAAAATTCACAAAAATCTAAAATAAGATAAATAATAATATTAAAATATAAAATATCATATTTTTCTAATAAAATAACCTAAATAAATTCTTTTACTCTCTCTTCTTTATATATTAAAACATTTTAATTAAAGAATATAGAAGTAGAATTAGTAAAAACTTCTTATACAAAAATTTCATAAAATAATATTTTACATATAGAAATAATATCTCTGCATTTTAAAACCTATAGAAATCCAAATTTGAACTTAAAAACTCTTTCTTTAATTAAACTAGAATTTTTCCTAAATATAAAATTTTACTACTAAATTTTACATATCCCACTCAACCCATATAGGGTTATAATCAATTCTTAAGGTCAAATAGAAATATTAATATCCCAAAATTAATAATAATTCCTCATAAATAAAAATCTCCATATTATTTATTTCCACCAATTATCAATCGCAACCCTAGCATTGTGCTGCCCAAAAATACCTATTTTATTCTGACACCCCCACCCTTTTTCTTTTAAAGAATATTTTCAAACATATAGAAAATCGTACAACCCATCATCTTTCTTACCCTAGACCCTTTTTATTTCATTTTATCGTTTATTTTAAACTTATCTTATTTGGATATTTATTGAAATTTCTTTCTTTTACTATTTTTATAAACGTATAGACAACAAGCTACGCCCTCTGGAAGCTTTAGCCAAGAATGTCGAAGAAAATATAATAAACGTGATCCGATCTCCAAATAAGGCAGGTTTTCTACCCTTGAAGCATATTGAATTCCCAATTTTGTTTATTATCTATTTATTGCATTTTACTTTCTAGTTATTTATTTAAGAATCATCTTTTATTTAAATTATGATATTTAACATTTTATGTAGAATAGATATTCCAAACTCCACAACCAAAAGCCCACCTAAAAATGAATAAGCCTGATAATACCCTAGTATAGGAAAATCTAGATATATAATTATTTCAACAGGTAGGATAGACAATGAATTGAAGACAGAAAAACTGAAAAGTGTAGGCATGTGTTACCAGAGTGTTAATTGCATGGGTAAGGTTTTGCCTTAGTGTTTTCGTAATACCTTTGGAATGCTGGCCGAGTAGTCACCGGTAATGATTGTGTGGAGGCCAAGCATTGCCAGGTTTCTGAGATATTGGGCCAAGTGATTTACATGTTACCGGCTGTGTCTGTGCGGAGGCCAATATCGCCAGGGTTTTCTCAATGTTTGCGCATATGCGGAACATTGCAAAACTTGAACTAATGAGAATAGAAAAGACACATTAAACATCCAACCATATAAGGAGCTATTATGTGGGTAAAGTTGGATAGGTTATGCAGAACTGATAACAAAAATATTAATGGACCATACTTCTGGTATATAAAGTTGTGTCAACTGGGTGATACCTATTTCTATTCAAATAAATCCATGAAATTTTAAGAAAAGATAATGGTTGTTGATGAGATAAGGATGGAGAAAGAAGATATTGGTTTACAAACTCATTTAAATATTTTAGAAAACAATTTTAAATGATGATTAAGTCTTAAAATGTTGCATTATATAATCCAGATAAATACAACCTTTGCCTTTTATTTGATTCCATTTGCATATAGTTAATATTTCAATTTTCTATGAAAACCTACAAGTACGATTAGTACTTACCCACATTATGTGGGCAATTTGTTTATTTCTTGAACAGGATCCACTTTATAATGAGAAATGGATATTTATGAAGAAGATAGGAATTCACATAGGATCAATTTCTAAGATTTACCTTATGCTCAGGCTTTGCCTGTGGTATATGGACATGTATTTTCTTTTTATTACCATGTTATATTTTCACTTCCGTTGTAAAATATTTTGTAACATGTAATAAATCAGACAGGCTCTATTATTTTCTGAATGCAACTGAAATCCTGGACAGTTGATATTCTGGACATTTTCTGGTAAATTTTTACCGGAATTTGGTCCGCCACACTTAAGCTCCACACCCACAGCAGATCATCTTGCCTTAGCTAAAAACATCACCTAGGTTATTAACAAGTTGTAATGCATGACAACTTCTACACAAGAGTAACACATGCATATTCATATAGAGCAACACATGTCTCCTTCACATAAAAGCAACATATGTAATTACTCTCAATTCCATATCTCTTTTTAGTCAATATTAATTACTCTCAGGTACGTGTATGGCTAAGCAGACTAATAACAACTACCAACCCACATATATAATCATTATCTAACTAAAATGATGATAAACTAGGTTACAAAGGAATATCTGGTAATACAATATTTGAAGTGAGGGTAATAACCAAATTGGAATAACTAAGTTCCTAATAAAGTATAATAAACATAGCAATGCATAATTTAAAAACAAAACAATTTTATTTATAGAGACGAGCGGCATGATCAAGGACTACGTGTAACTTGCCTTGCCAATCCCACTCTTGACATGTAGCAAAGTCTTCCCCTCGCACACCTTCCAAAGCAATAGTTTCTACACGTAATATATAACAAATAGCAAATAAAAATTTAAACAGCAAACAAGCATATTTTGAAAAATAAAATAAAATTCATAAATAGGTAGATTTCATTTTTTAAATTTTTAGAGACTTGAATGTGTATTTTTGGACTTCTAGATAAAAAAGATATGAATTTTACAAGCTTTATTCTATTTTTGAAACATTAAAACAATTTCCAAAACTAATTTCTGATTTTTAGAAAATCCCTACACCAGACTGACCACTGGGCCCCGTCTTTAGCCTCACAGCCCACAGCAGACTCAACCCACGCAGCCCGTGCGCGCGCTCACGGTACACCCCGCATCCACCTCACATGTGGGACCCACATGTCAGTGACAAGGTCCGCCGCGGACTCGGTCCCATTGAACTGATCTAGCCCAAACCGGACCGCTCCCGCTCCGATCTACACCGCTCAATCCAAATTCGACGGCTACAGATACTCCACGTCATGGCACCGCTCCAGCGACCAAGCCACACGGCGATGCCCGACTTCGGCACGGCGGCGCAACTCCGGCGAGCTTGATCTCGTGCTATAGAGCACCAAACTCCATACTCCTGGGCTCTACAGGTTGCTCTCGGCATCGCTAACTCACTAGGACATGCGGCCATCAGCGGCGAGCCACGGCAATGAAAGGCGGCGGCGCTCCACGGTCTATACACAACCGGACGCTACGACCCTTCCTAGCATAAACTAAGCACGGATTCAGAATCTAGGGACTACCAGAAACCTTACCACGACAATGCGCTACTCCGGGGACCTCCGGTTAGCTCTGGCGACCTCCAACTGCGGCGGTGCGTATGATCTCAACGGTGACGACTCTCTGGCCCTCCGTACGATAGAAGCATGTCACGATATGGTTCATGACACCAAGGCACGTCTCCAGGCAAAGAATCACAGGCTAAGATTCACCGACGGCGATGAAATTGCTCACCAGAGATCTTAGCGCCGATTCGTCCCTTTCTTTCTCCTCGGCGACTCCTCCACCTCAGCTCAAGGCGACGGTGGCTACAGGATCAGGGAACCCTAGGCAGCAGCTCGGGGGTTTAAATAGCCCCGAGAACCCTAGGTTAGCACGGATGCCAAGGCCTAGCCTATGGCGGCGCAACGGCCGGCTCCGACTAGGCCAGGGAGACGACGACTACGGTGGCGGCGAAATCCAATAGCTACGGTATGGCCACGTCACGCAAACAGGCGCTCGACATCCAAGGATACTGGTTTGCTCGGATTAGTGGCATTCGACGACCGCCAACGCGCATGTGCACACGACAACGATCCAGATTGCGTCACGTCGCTCCTGTCCAAAAAAGAAAAAGAAAACCCTTTTCCTCTTTTCTAAAAAACTGAATAATGTATTCTTAGATTTAAAATATCAAAATGCTTTGGACAATCATAAAAAAAAATTCCCAAAAATCCTTTGAAACATTTAGGACTTAAAAAATTATAAGCAGTGTTTATTTATATTTTTTCCCTATCTAATTGTTTAAAAACTCTAGGTTAATTAGAAAATACTTTTTAATTACTTTTAATTGCAGAAGAATTATAAAATTAATTTATTTCAATTATTTAGTGAAAAATAAAGTATTTCGAACTCAGCAAATTTTTAGGATGTTACATGTTTGATTCAACAATTTAGCACTCTTCTTAAGGAAGTATTATTTTGGTTTATAAACTGTGGCCCTCGACAAAATTTATTGATTAACCTCTAAGACCAAGTTAACTCGGTTCTCAAATTATCAAAACGAGCACAAATGGTCCATTGACCGAGCAAAGGGTGGTTTTAATCAGTCAAACAAGTTTGACCAAAGTGATACATGTATTTTTTTTTAAAAAAAGTTTCACAAAATATAAACTAATCTATATTTGAGTTCCTAATTATTTGACAAGCTCATAAAAAATTTTCAAAATAGTATTTTCTAGTAGTCTTAAAAATAATGTTTTCTAGTGTAAAGTTTTGAAAATTATGTGAATAAATTATATGATATTAAGTAATAATAAGTAACTCAAATATATGCGTTAGGGACTGAGTAATATCTACGATAGGTACGGTGTCATAGTTCAGTGGCCAAAAGAGTACTTTTTCCTCTACCCTTATAGCCCTAGTGCAGCGTATTTTCTACCCTAATATAGCGCGTAGCGCTCTTTCATCCCGCGCGAGGCCACGTTGCTGGAGATACTCGGACCGTCCGATCGGGCCACGTGGCCACCCATCCGCCCGTTCGTGTAGGCCCTTCTCACCGGGTAAATTTTACAGAAAATACCCCGTACTACCCTTTTTCCCGTCGAGGTCCCCGTCCTCCCGCGTCCGGGTCCCTGGCCAGTTCTTCCTCGCCCCACGAAATTTGTGTTTACCGCCTCGGAGTTTTCCCACCTCGCAGCGCAGTCCTTTTCGCCTTCGTAGGTGCACCCGGAGTTCACGCGGAATTACAGCTCCATGCCACTAGATAAATACTGCGATGACCATCTTCGATCCACTGCGCCCCAAGCCCCCCAACCCTAGCGCCCCTCTCCGTCCCCTTCCTACAGCGCCGCAACCCTTTCTTTTCCCACCGCGGCACCACGGATCCCCGCCCACAAACGGAGTTGCCCCTGCCCATCTCTCCCCCAACGGCGGCGCTTCTCATCTTCCGCCTCTGCTTTGCGTCTCCTCCACTGGCGCCACCGCTCCACCAGGTGTTCATTCTCCTCCATCACGTCACCCCCGTCCTGCAGGCCGGTTCGCTCCTTCTTCACGTCTTGGAGCTTAGCCCGGAGCGCCATGGCTAGATCTAGCACCCTCCTGTCTAGATCTGACCTTAGCGCCCGCAGGTAAGCATCGCCCCGCCCTGACCTGCATCCTTCCCCATGCGCCCTTCTTCCTCCTAGCCGTTGTCTTGCATCCTCACCATCACACCGCCGTTGGCCCTCTCCTTCCCTTTCCTCGGTTCCTCTTTGCCACATACGGCACTAACCTTTCTCTTCTCGCTTTGTTGTGGCTCGGCTGCTCCGTTCCACGATAGCAAGCGCTTCGCGAGGCAACGACTCCACACAGCTCCCATCCCTCAGCCTCTTTATGGTTCCAACGATTGCACGCATCCACACAATTCAGCCACGATAATTAGAAAATTGGTGATGATAATGGAGCCGAATGAGAAATGGAGATGCTGCTACTGCACCTGGACACATTTATCTACACTTTCTTCATTTATTTTACCAAATCCATAATTACAGAGTGCTTTGTTTTCCTCGATTTGTTGCAGGGCTTTGATTTGTTCTAGATGTATGTAGAACAGAGGTACCAAAATTATTTCCATTGCTCCATATAAGGTTTGCCCGAAGAACTTTGACTTGCATAGCCTAACTGTTTTTGGTTATACTATATTCACATGCATGGCCAATTACATGGTACATGTAACATTCATTTCCACATTTTCATGACATGTCCATGTAAATGTGTTTTTTTATATGACCTGCTTTTTTTTATAGCATCATCGCTATTCAAGTATGTATTTTATATAATGTAGATAACTTATATTCCATTTTATGGAATGCAAAGTTCCTAAAACACTTTAAACTCCATTGTGCCTCCTTCATAAGCAAAAAAAATGTGTTACTTCATATATTAGGAAATATTGTTCATCCGCCACCTTGCCTTGCTCTTGATAGACCACATACAGCTTTCTTTGCTTCTCCAGGTTTCTAATCGAGTTCTTTTGCCTTTCCTATGCAGGCCAATGTTGAGCTTCATGAACATTTTGTACATTTCTACATTATGTAGATGGCATGGACCTATGGCTACATAGCCTTTACTTCAATCGATGCCAGACCTTATTGTTAGTATTAGGAGTGGTCAACTGTTTGATAGTCTAATACTGAACGAATTCGCCACACAGATTAGTTACTCTTGAGGCTTCCTCTCTTGAGAGATAGGTTGGCAAACTATATCAACTGTTATGTGCAGGTCAAATACTATTCAGCCATAAAATGCATGGCTGAAGAAAGGTTTGTACGCAGTTTTGTATGGTAGATAAACCTAGTATTGCATAAAGATTGTGACTGAGACCGACTTGGTTCTGCCTGATCCTTGCAGAAAGGCCTAGGATGTAGTGTCATATATACGCCCATAGGAAGGCCCAAAATCAACTGGGCTGCTTGTTTTGACCATAGTTGTGCTAGGCTCCAGCCCAGTTTGCTTCCATCCACACACGGTGACACGCGTGGACCTATGTTGCCATGAGTTACAAGACAGTCTTACTAACTAGGGGTGTATGAATATCAGAATTATGAAAATTAATTGAAATATCTGAATAGATAGAGAATGGATATGGTAGAGATTTTTTTTATGTGTTTTAGTAACTTTCTTACAAAAATAAGAATATGAATTTGGATAAAAAAAATACATGCCCTATTTGTATCTTATCGAGCAAGAAAGGGTAAAAAAAATGATCTGAAATATGGTCTTGAATATTCGAATTGACACCCCAAATCTTATGGAGCAGTCTAGACGTCCTGCAGCCTTGCACTTTTTTTTATCTCTCTTTGACTCTCTATTTCTTTCTGAGATGCAATTGAATACTTGCAAGTTTAGCACGTTGTGCTTGTCTTGCTTTCCTCGGACTTTAGTGTCTGTCTTGTTTTCCTCTTGGTTGTTGACCTGGCATCCACAGGATACAATCCAGCACATAGCTCACTGAAAAATGCAGCTGCCTGTAGCATAATTTTCTTGGAATCTCATGTTAGCATCTCTAGGAGATCCTGTAAGAGCATCCGTAGCAGAAATATTATAACAATATAGCGCTAACTTTTTCAAGATAAAGTTTTTAATGGAGTGAAGGAATCCTCTAGGGTATAGTGTAAAGTGTGAAGAAATTTTAGGGGGTGGATAGAGTAGTGGTGAATAGTGTTTTAGAGTAGTGGAAAAAGAGTTTCTGGTGGAGATGCTCTAAAGCATTGTTCATTAGAGAATTTAAAGGTCTAGAGAATTTAAAGGTCTGGATTTTATAGTCTGATGTAAGAATGAATCTTTTAAATGTGGTAGTGTATATAAAGTATAAAGGAATTTAAGAGGCTTAGGAAATCATTTAGATTGATAATATTTTTATAACAGAGGTCTAAAGATAGAGCCTCTACTGAAGATTCATGCTTTAAACATCTCCAGCTAGGGATCGAATCATTTCATCCCAGAAGTTAAGCCTCTGCTGCAAATCTCCCTGATCTCAAAGCAGATCGATGCACGGCCTCAGGTCAAAAAAAGAAAATGAAAGAGAGACAGCGAGAAGACGTTAGCTAGATAGATGGTGCTAAGTGCTAAATGCTAGGGCGCAGGACGGATCGCACGGCCAAAAGGCGTCGCAAAGGCTGTGGAAAGGCGATGCGTCCGCCTATGCGAGCAGAAGCCCTCTGCACGGCGGCCGGCGCCTCGCTCGCCGAGGTCAAAGCTTAGGTTAGCTCGTACGCACGTCGTCGTAGCACGGTTTCAGTTCAGGATAGGAGCTTGCATCATCATCATGTTGATCGATCCATGCATGCAAGGTGGCCGGCCGGCACGCTGCATGCATGGTCCCGATCGCGCTGGTGAATGGTGATCGATCCTTTCTTTTCCATGATCTACTTTTATGAGTGGGCACGCAGGCCCGGCCGTGACGTTACATCCCTGTCACTCTGGCTAGGGACTATGCGCATCAATTTGGTGATTATCCACGCATGAAAACCAAAGAGAAAAATACGGCAGGAAAACAATCTCATGCATACACGTGGAAGTCGTTAGATCTACCCTAAGGTCCGTGTGGCTCATGTATGAAAACCAAAATAAAAAGTTTAGCGGAAAATCATGTACACGTGAAAAATCCAAACTTAAAAGTGTAGGGATCATGTCACCTCACCTCCTCCCTCTTGGATGTTCAATCCATAGCGGATCCAACGAGTTTGCACATATGGATATAACTTTATGTACATATAGTTATAGCTCCCAAACGAAGTTGAATTTGGTCTTGAGATTTGGTGATAATATAGTTCATGTCAAGACCTATCTTCCGTAAATTTTTTTACGAATTTGCAAAACTTTTAGATGTGGTTTTCATGAGTTTGCACCAAAACAGTGGTTATATATATATATATATATATATATATATATATATATATATATATATATATATATATATATGAATAATACATAAGGCTCCATAGAGCCTAGGCTCCATAATTTGTTACCAATAGATGTGCTTTGAGATTCGTGTTGTTTGATATTTGTACTTTTATATACGCACTAAAGAAAATATTTGAGACATCAAACTCCTAAAAAAGTTAAGTTGAACTTCAGTTTGAACTACTTTTAAACTATACTTCAAACTATACTTCAAACTAGTTTAAACTAGTTTCAAACTATATCCCAAGCTGTTCGGCCGAAAGTTGGATTAGCTAAACACACGTGGACTTAGGGTTTAGGATCCCCGTCGGCACCAAAATCTAGGGTTCAGGGCATGCCAGCCGATTTGATCCTGCAATCGGCAAAAAAAAGACGTAATCAGATTTAACTAGCCGATTAGATATTAAAACAAAGTATCCTGAAGTATTTCGAAAGTATTTCGATAAACTAAGCAAGAAGATCGGACATAGCTGAGACAGTACCTACCTAGGGTTGTATCCTTGAGTTGATCGAGAAGGCGATGCGCAACTAGTCGATCGAAAACAAAATACGGTGAAACCAGACTAAATGCAACAAAAAGTAAAGTACAGGTAAAAATAGATTTGATTGATTGGTGCTGGACCCCTTACATGCCCTAGAGGGCCACATATTTATATTCAATTCGACCTAAACCGACTTAACCTTGTGTCCAACTTAAACTCGATTTATTCCTATTGTATACATACCAAACTCGGATATATCCTAAAAATAACCTATATGACCGACGAGGACTCGACTCTACCCGATACAGAACCCACTGACCCCTTCAAGTGACTTACTTATTTGACACTCCAGAATCTTCTAGAATATTCATCGGCTTTTCCAAAAATAGGTGTTAACACATGCCCCCAATTTCGGAGCATATATTTTATTCTCCAAAATTCTATGCCGTCGACTAAGATTATCATCGGCTTCATTCATATCAGCTTGTTACCATAAAGACCGGCACATTTCCCAACCAATCCTTCACCGCTCATGCATTCATGATTTGACATGTAGGACCCACATGGCAGTGACACGGTTCACCATAAACCCAGCCCACTAGGTCGATATGATGTGAATCAGACTGTTCTCGCTCCGATCTGATCTGCCCGATCCAGATTCGACGGCCACGAACTCTCTATGTCACCTCGTCGCTCTTGCGACCAAACTTCACGGTGAAGAGCAACTACAGCACGGCGGCACAACTTCAACGAGCTTGATCTTGCACAACGGACCACAAAACTCCACGCTCCTAGGCTCTACGGGTTGCTCTCGACCTCGCCAACTCACTGGGATAAACGGCCATCGTCGGCGACCAACGACGGTGAGCCACGATGACGAGAAGCGGCGGCGCTACACGGTCTACAAGCAACCGGACGCTACGGACCTGCTTAGCCTAAACAAAGCCTAGATTCAAAATCTAGGGGCCACCAGGAACCTTACCATGGCAACGCGCGACTCCAAGGACCTCTGGTTAGCTTTGACGACCTCCAACAGGGGCAGTGGCCCTAAAGCTCAACGGCAGTGATGTTGCGGTCTTCCTTGCGACAAAAGCAAGTCACCACGGGAATCATGACGACGAAACACGGTTCTGGACCAAGAATCAAAGGCTAAGACTTACTAACAACGACAGAATTGTTCGTTGGAGTTCTCAGCCCCGAAACCTTCCCCCAAGCTCTCCTTGGTGGCTCTGTCCTTCTTGGGTGAAGGCGACGATGTCTACGAACCCTAGCGTAGCGGCATGTGGTTTAAATAGCCCCGGGAACCTTAGGTTGGTATGAACGCCAAGGGCCGGCCCGTGGTGGCGCAACGGTCGGCTCTGACTCAGTCACCGAGACGACGACTGAGGCGGCAGCGAGATCCAATAGCTCTCGTGCGGCCACGTCACACGAATAGGCGCTCGAGATCCACGGATACTGGTTCGCTCGGATAGGTGGCATCCGATGACTGCTAACGTGCACACGTGCAAAACAATTGCCCAGATTGTGCTACATCATCCCTCTCTGGAAAAATAAAAAAAACCCTTTTGCCCTTTTCTAAAAAGCTAATTAATGCTTTCTTTGGTTTAAAAATACCAAAACACTTCAAAAAATTATGAGAAAATTCCCAACAATACTCTGAAGCTTTTAGAACTTAATAAAATTTATCAAACATTGTTCATTTATATTTTTTCTTATTTAATTTTTTAAGCTCTAGGTTAATTAGAAAATACCCTTTTAATTATTTTAATTGCAGGAAATTCTCAAATTAATTTATTTAAATTATTTTATAGAAATCAAATCATTTTAAACTCATTAAATTTTTAAGATGTTATAGTGGCTTAATGTACCGATGCTCGCTAGGCTGCTTGAAGATAGCCTCCTAAGACCCCTAAACATAACCAAGCTATTCCTTCCGGATCTAACTTATAAGCCTCAGGCACTCCATACTCATTAGGGAGTATGAACACCATTTTATCATCGGCTTGCCATCAGTGACTAGTGGTGTCATTGGTTCATCATCACTAGACTCTGATTGTTCCAGCCTTTTCCTGCACCACACCTGCCTAGGTACCATCGGCCTGAGTTCCTCAAAAGCTTTCTCTCTCGCACGCTTCGCATCAGCTTCTCTTCGTTCTTAAGTCCTTAGCCTCTGTAAGCGTCATCTCTCGAACTTAGTCAAACCGTCAGGAACTCGCTGTGGATTAGGCTCAATTGGCACACGTTGTTCCCTTCCAAGTTTCCTTTCTCAGTTCAACCTGCCCCCCGAGACCTTTGCATTGGTTCCATGAATCTATCCTTAGCCAATATCCTTTGCCTCTTATGGCTTGGACTTCTCTTTAGATAGCGTTGCCACGACAGGAAGTGTTACATTGGACAATTCTAAGCCGACGGTAATGCCATCCCTCTTTCTCAATAGAACTGAAAGAAGGGATATTCCCAGTGTTCCATGTACAGGTCCCTCTAGTGCCTAATTGGTGTATGCACTCTAGTAGGCCCCATGTTACGTCGTTGTGCCAATTAAGATGCTTGCCTTTGGTACTTGTTAAACAGTTGATCAAACGTCACCTTTGCTTCAGCATCGACTTTGAAGTGTTATTGTCCTTTTCGAGCCGATACCATGTACCCGCTTTAGGATCACCCTTATGCTTCACTATCCTAGATGTATTGACAACATCAGCTAAAATACTGGGAGCCAATGATAGACTTGACACTCTGGTTCACCAATTGAGTGACACTTTTAGAAGAGGTCAGCTTCGGCACTGCTCTCTTGTCTTCCTCCTCCACTTCATTAGTCTAAGACTGAACCTTTTCTTTCCCCTTAGCCGATACTTCTACCATGTTTTTAAAGAAAGGGTTCACATCTATTTGCATTGCATGTTTATCCTCAAACTTTAGCTTTTCATCTTCAATAGCCGATTGAATCTACTGATGGAATACATTGCAATCATTGGTATTGTAAGAGTAAGAGTAGTGCCACTTACAATACCTTTTCTTTTTTATTTCCTCTGACCAAGGCAAGACATAGCCTTCTGGCACTCACCTATTGCGATTTCAGCGGGTTCTTCATCGGACGACTCATCCGATGCATAATTCACATAGTTAATTTTGCCATCACTACTTCTATTCTTCGTCTTCTTCAATTTATTCTTGAATTCCTTATTCTCTACAAATTGACTTTCGTGAGCCGATAAGCGTTGAGCAAGGCTACTCAAATTAGGGAACTCCTGCACACTAAATTTTTCCCTTATCTGGGGCAGGGGAAACCCCTGATAAGTGAGATCGGCTAATTATACATCAGGTAGAACCACGCTATAACACTGATCTTGCACATCCTTGAATCGCTTGATGCAATCGTTAACCGATTACCCAAACTTTTGGCATATAGAGCTTAGGTCTAATATTCTTAACTCTGTGCTGTCACTAAAAAGTATTCATGGAATCGGCTTTCCAAATTGGCCCAGGTTTGGATAGAGTTGCCTGGCAAAGAAGTAAACCATGTGAAAGCGGGTCCTGAGAGTGATAAGGGAAACAACCTGACTCTGTGATGATCATATTGGCCTCCTTCACCAAGAATCGGCCAATGTGTTCCATAGTTAAAGCCGATTCGTCACCAGAAAACATCGTGAAATCAGGGACTCTGAAGCCAGTAAGGAACACATACTAGTCCATCCAGTCTAGGTATGACTTGCGATACCCCACCATCCTCCCCTTAGGTTGGATCCTAAACTGATCCCATAGCATTGCGGCTATCTTATCGACCATATCAGCCAATTGTTGTGAAGACTTAATATTGGCCTGTTGCCATCCCCTCTAAGACGTAGTGCCGAAAGGATGCGTCGACATGTGCATTCTGATCCCCATGTGGAGTAAAAATTGTCGGACGCGCCGGCAGTGGTTGAGTCTCTGCTGGATGAGATCCCCAATACGTTTCCACCCAAGCTAGCGTGTTCCTTGTCCAAGACTCGGCCACTATAGGATTAGTCAATGTGTAGGTATATTGAGGAACATATTTTGCCTAACTTTGCACCGGCTGAAGTGCCGCCCGAGGAGCTTGTTGGTTAGCTGATGTAGGATACCCTACATTCACTAACATCAGCTGAGGAGCCTGATACACCGCATGGTTAGGCATGGGGGCATACCCTAAGTGTACGAGAGTTGCTTGCGGCGCCTGGTACGTCTATTGCTGTACTAGCGTTGGCTATGGAACTGAGTACGCCTGTTGTTGCATCGACGTCGGCTGTGGAGCTGGATACGCTGCATTCGGAGCTTGCGGCGCTTCACCTTATAGGGCTTGCGCCAGAGCCAACTGACTTGGCCTTGACAGGTAAGAGGCCTGGAAGTCAGTCCGTAGTGGAGTAGAAGCACTATATCCCATCGGAACCAGAGCATGATGCATCGGCTGTGGTGGTAAAGAAGCTAATGCTGCATTCCTAGCTGGCATCATGCAGTCTATATGATGTTGTTGGCCCACAATATACCGAGGGTACGTTGGCAAGTTTGGACTTGGAGTGTACAGTGTGCCATTCATGGCCATCTCCTGAGCAAACTCCTTTACTCCTTTTATAATCACTAGAGATATTGTGACGATAAAAGGCAATGATTGGTTGATCATAGCATAATGGATAGACGAGTTAACCATATCGGATACATCTTGGGGACTCACTTGATATTGGGTTTTTTGAAGGATTGACTACCTTGGGAAGTCGACCTTTTTGGAAGGAACCGTAATAAGCTTGCCTTAATTCCTCCACACGAGCGTTTAAGTTTTGATGCCGTTCTTCGGTGAGATAAGCGTCGGTCACTTTGATAACCGCTTCTTCATTGATGTTAGTGTGGTCGGTCTGCTTGTCTGATGCCATGGTCCTAGCGGGTGTGCCAAAAACTGTGTTTGCGTCGAAAGTTGGATCAGCTAAACACATGTGGGCTTAGGGCTTAAGATGCCTGTCGGCACCAAAATCTAGGGTTCATGACGTGCCAGCCGATTTGATCCTGCAATCGGTAAGAAAAGACGTAATCAGCTTTAAATAGCCGATTAGATCTTAAAATAGAGTGAACCTGTTTGATCTTAAGAACAACCAAAAGAGCCAACAAATCCAAAAGATAACGAGTCTGTCAACTAAAATTAGATCTAAACCAATAGATTCAAAGGGTAAACAATCAACTACTAAGCCCATATGATCAACTAAGTAGTAGAGTAAGGGTAATCAGACTATTGGCTAGATCCACGATCGAGTTAATCAGACCTATAGACACGAAGATAAATAGACTATCGGCTAATAGCAAGCTATAAGTCGATAGAACAAGGGTACACTGACCATCAGCTAGATTATAAAGCCAAACTAGCCGATACAAGGAGGGTGAAATCTTACCCCTAGTCGAAATGACGATGTGCAGCAATATCAAGATAGTATTTCGATAAACCAAGCGAGAAGATCGGACTTTATCGAGACAATACTCACCTGGGGTTGTATCCTGGAGTCGATCGAGAAGGGGATGCGCAACTAGTCGATTGAAAACAAAATACGGCGAAACAAGACTAAATGCGACAAAAAGTAAAGGACGAGTAAAAATAGATTTGATTGATTAGTGTTGAACCCCTTACACACCCCAGAGGGCTACATATTTATACTCAATTCAACTTATACCAACTCAACCTTGTGTTCAATTTGGACTCGATTTATTCCTATTGTATACATATCAAACTCGGACATATCCTAAAAATAACCTACATGACCTTTAAGGACTCGACTCTACCCGATACAGAACTCATTAACCCCTTTAAGTGACTTACTTGTCTGACGATCCACTCTTCTAGAATATTCATCGGCTCTTTTAAAAATTGGTATTAACAAGAGCGCAACCAACCAATGTATGAGTCCCTAAGTATACATGTAACTCTGCGTCACCTCACCCTCTCCCTCTTGGGTTTTAGCCGCTGCGTCTCCCCGAGAACGATAGGCACCGGCCCCGACAGCTTGCGGATCGGACACGCGAAACAGGACACGTGTGGTGGGGCGTACGTGTAGGCATGCATGCATGCGCCGCTACTGGCAGGGCGGGAAAACGCCAGCGGGTGGCACGTCAGGCGCACGTACGTTTGCTCCGCGCGCAGAGTCACGCTACCTGTACGCGCGCGCGCACTACGACGATGCAGCATCGATCGATCGCATCGCATCGCCGTCGTCGCGTACGTGCATGCATGCATGCGTCCCGAAAACTAAACGACACGACAAGACATGGTCGTTCCTGATCATCGATGCGTGCAACGCAGTCGACGCGTTCATATGCATGCATGCTCCGTTGTTTCTAAACTCTACGTACCCGTTGCTGTAGTAGGTAGCACACAGTCATGATACTAGTACAGTGGTCGATCTAGATATCTCTCTTCAGCTCTGAGAAACTAGTTGTTGTTGGTCCCAGATGATGTGTAGGATATGTACGTACGTATGATGCTAGCGACAGTGCACTGTTTCAAACTTGTTTGAAACGAAGGTGGCCAAGCGCGTGCAGCGTGGCTGCAATAGTCCACGTAGTTCGCGGAATCTGATGCGGATGCCTGTGCCGTGAATAGCTGCTTCCGGGAATCGAACGCGGGCAAGTCCAAGCGCCACGAGGAATTTGCCCGGCTTCCGAGGCAGTCATCCATGCATGTCACAGTGCTCCCTCTTCTACTTCGTAGGACGTTCGACTCCCTACTGAATCATCAGGAAGCGCTGAGGCCATCAGCTTCCGTTCTGGCGCCTTTCTGCCTGAAATTCTTGTGCCCGTGTATTACTCCATATATTATTGACGATAAGAGCAAGTATAATGTCACGCATCAATTATCTGTAAGGTATCTATAGCAGTTACCGCATTAAATTTTGTCATGCATCCACGACAACTTCTTGATGGCATGAACAAGAGAGAGCACAAAGCAAGAGAAAGGTTGTATCTATGCATGTAGTCAACTTTAGCACAAAAATTAAGAAAATTGCATTAAATACAAGTGAAACTGGGATTTATGTATAGAGATAAATGAAAAAGACACACTGTTCAAACTGTCTATACATATATCCATAGATGGCATGGACAAACTAAAATATAGACAGATGTTGTCTACATCATTGTACACGCTGCTAGCTAGAGTCTCAACCACTTTAGCATGTTAATTTGGGCCATCACCGTCGGCATAACCAGCCGAATTAACACCCAAAAACACACACACACACACATCGGTTCTGTGAGCCTGTGATGGTACAAGAAAACCGACGGTTTGCATTATTATGTTTAAATTTGATTCTTTGGACTCCGACCAAAGAAAGCTGCACGCAAGCATGGATCACGGATGTGTGCTTGTGGCTGCAAGGAGTTACGTGCATGGGAGGCAAGGTGCTTCAAAAAAGAACTATATCAGAACAGTAGGATAGGAATTAGGAAGTGCTCAGGCATCTCCATCAATGTGTCCAAGCCCTATGTTTTATCACTGTAGCAAACATGTCTATCACTGTAGTAAACAGTGATGGAGCATGGAATAGAAAAAATGGAGTGTAAGAATAATAATGGGACAATTGTTAAGAAGGTGAATAGAAATGGAATAGCTCCATTTAGTGAGATGACACATGAATAGAAATAGAGTAAAAGAAAAATAGGACGGACTGCTGGAGATGCCCTCGGTGCTTTGTACCGTTCTTACCTTTGGTGTGAACAAATGCATGCATGGGGCTCGATCGATCGATCGATCTGCACTGTTGGTGACAAGAGGTCGAGGCAACTGTTGCATCGGCGCCGTTGACGTGATGTGTTGAAGGCAGACTCGCATGCGCCACCCCACTGGCTGCAGGATCAATAGAATTCAGATCGGCACACTTGCATGCACACCATGTAGTGCATGTTTGTACTACAAAAGGCATGCTGTTGCACTGTCGGCTCGGCTCAATCTTACGTCAACTCACCTCGCAAGTACGTACTTGCAGCTAGCTAGCTAGCGCATGCACGCATGCATGCCTTTCCATCTAGGCCAGAATCCAGATAGCTTTAGAGAAGCTTTTGATCCCCTGCTGTACTATGCATGGTGCAAAGCTGGTGCAACTTCGATGCTTACAGCCATAGTATCCTGCAGCTTGACAATATCAATACCATTAAGGCATTAAGCATGTTATGTTAGTAGTTTGTGTTCAGAGAGAATTTGGACAGAATACGTACGTACTACGTTGTTTTTTTACCAGGAAACGCCATGTGAGTGGCGTAGCTCATACAGTTGCAGGCTGTTCAGGATGAGAGGTTGAAGGGACTATAGAGGCAAAAGGAGCCAACAGGTTGCAGGTGATTTGATGTTGGGGAGGCATGAATATAAAAAAAATTAGGCCGTGCATATATACAGTCTTTTTGAATTCAACGATCCACAGATAGGTTTTCAGGAATTCTACAGGCATGCAAGCAACAAAGCTGATGGTCTTAAACTATGCATCCTGCTGTCTGCATGCGCAACAGTTGAGAAACCTGTTGGAAGTGGAGTGCTCATTGACTAGTACGTAGTATGTCTTTCAACTGTTATACGAAAAGTACTACTGCAAACTTTATTATGCATCGACTTGGATATATGCATTTATATCTATGCACATGAAAGGACTTTTGGAGCGCAAGAATTTGACGTTCAGGGTGTCTTTGATTGAAATGGATTTTAAAACAAAGCAATGGATGAAACATTCCTAATAGAGGAGTTTGATTTGTAGAATTGCTTCAAAAGAAATTTATATGATGGGAATTTTTTTTCGTTCAAAAAAATTGCAGGATTTCTAATATGAGGTTAGAGCTCATATTTGGAATTTCTTTGAAAGTTCCGATGCAACTTCCCTCTTTATATATATCTGCATATCCTCTATCTAATCAATTAAAAATTTAAACACAAAATCCCTTCCTTTTTCATGTGAAGTGACCAAACGCATCTTTTGATCAAAAAAACATGTGAATTTGTTTCATGTGTGATTTGACATATCATGACATTTTAAACCTGTGCTTTTCCCACTTCTACATTCTTAGAAACTGGGAATTAAATGTGTTGGGAAAGTACGCGGCCCATAGAGACACGGCCCACTTACTTATCTCTGGCCCAGCAGAAAGTGCGCGCGAAATTTATGAGCTCGCGCCCGAGCTTGGCAAGCCCGCGCCCGAGCTTCCTCGCCCCAAAGCTCGGGTCTCTCGCCTCCAAGCTTCCGGCCCGGCTCGGACCCAAAGCAGATCGCGCGTGCGTGTCTTGGCGGGCTGCGGGTCCCGCATGTCACCGCAAGTTAAATGCGACCGCGGTACTGATGCACGCCTGACAAGCCGCTGGCGGGTTGGTGGCCAGTCGTGTTAACGGTCAACTTACCGTCCGCCCTATAGAGAAAGACACGTATTGACTAGGTGGCGGTCCGAACACCGATCCTATCAAGTTAGGAAAACACGTCCGAATGTCCGGCGGACCTCGTACGTCCGCTATGCCACAGCACGGCGAAGCAGAAGAACGCAACTAGTGACCGAGGGACAGCACGGTGCCTCGCAACAGACCGAAGTCAGCCTACAGTGGCCGGAAACCGTCTATAAAAGGGGCGCACAGGCCACAACGAAGGAGGGCGGCGAAGATAGACTTAGACAGAAGAGCACTCAGCCACCGTAGAGCAGGAGCACTTGCACTGGTGTAGGATCTCTAGTTCTAGGTGGTAGTTCTTCGTCTCCAGGTATTGTAGGAATACACATAGTGCCTTGTGCACTTATTGTACTCGAGCCCGGGCTTCCCAAAGCTCGGCCTCACCCCCTGTACTCGTTTAACCTCGATACTAAACGAATACTGGACGTAGGGCTGTTATCCGGTAGTGGAGGCCCGAACCAGGATAAAAA
Source organism: Olyra latifolia (assembly GCA_036346145.1). Lineage (NCBI taxonomy): Eukaryota > Viridiplantae > Streptophyta > Magnoliopsida > Poales > Poaceae > Olyra > Olyra latifolia. Next base: position 17,314,828 of record CM070530.1, read on the forward strand.
CACCCGTGTCACAACACACAAAACCCCCTCACTTCCCTCGACGGCCAGCGGCCGGGCCTCGGTCCAGGGGGCAGGGTCGTCCTCGGGTCTAGCACACCCCTTCCCCTTTGCTTATCGGCCCGCGGAGGCTCACCTCCCGGTCGCCGACAAAATGAATGTTCTTTTCAGCTTAAAATAAGATTATAATCTACAAGGATGTTTGTTATTTTCACCAACTAGAATTTTGTTTTTTAAGATCTTAGTGTTTCTTCTTAAAGCACTTAAAAGCAATTTTTAATAATTTTTCTGCCTCTCTAAGCTCTCTATCAAAGACCTATAATCTAGCTACCATAGCTTTTAAGCTAAGTGCGTGTTCAATTCAGCTTAGGCTTAAAGCTTAAACCTAGCTGAATTGAAATGCTATGCTTTGGCCTTTTTTTATCATGAAGTCACTTCTAAAACCTCTTAAAAACAACATAAACAAAATAGACTAACTTCAAGAAATAGATTCAAGAACTTCTCGGTAGCACCGACTATCAGAAAACCACAATAAGCCTTTTTTCCCCATATCCCTGATCAGATTCACCCACGTCCTCCACTATTTTGGATGAGATAAAAGCTATAGACAGTTGCTCCTTCCACTGCCGAAGTGAAGTCCAGCTTAACATTTAGGTCAAGCAGCTTATTCATTCGTCTCAGTCGTCCTAAATATGCTCTAAATCAAACAATACAGCCCCGTAATGGCTTAAACGAGCATGAAACAGTATGTACATAGTTCTGAATCGTGTCTATGTAAGATTCAAGATTGTAGAGTGATCCTTACATCAGTTCCCTTCCATGCATGGCTAGCTCTTTGGCTAGACACCGGTAGCTGGTGACTAGCTAAGCCATAGCCAGTAGGGCATGTCGTCCCGGCCTTGAGACCAGCAAGGGTAGCCAATATGGAAGCCCATATCGCCATCTGACCGAGCTTGCAGCTGGGTTTTGCATGGATATTGAGAAAGGCATGCATGCATGATGGTAAATATATAGAGGACAAAGACGTGTGTGTAGCTGCTCACAGGAACGATAGGACAAGCTTGGACCTGCACTGCTCGCTACTTCGCTAGCTAGATGGTAGTTGAATGCAGGCAGCATCTATGATTGCTCAATACATGACATGCATGTGCAACAAACCGCGAGCCTCTGTATGTTGCCGTTTTGTGGCGCACCGGCAACGCCAAAGGGTAGGGGTGCAGAGTCCATGTGACATGCAGCTAGCTAGCTATATATGTGCTGCTAGATTAACAATTTTAGAGGGTTTTTCGATTGAATTTTTTTTTCCAAGAGAAACATAGGGTTTCAGAAATTTTATTGTTCTGTTTTGAAACAAAGGAATTGGCTAGTGGAAGAACACATATGATATGATTGAATTTGTATTCCTTTTTGTCTCAAAAAAGAAGAAGAAGAATTCACTGACGTTCCTTTTATTTCATAAGGATTCTATAGGGGGAAAAAATCGTCCCTCCTTTTTGCACTTACATTCATGTTATATTTCTATTTCTTTATTCATATACGTGTTCTTATTCACGTGTTTCGGAAAGATCGTTAAGGTTTGAGATTCTTGGTGGAGACATAGTTAAAAATATTTATAAAAAAATTAAGAACATATGGAATATATATTTGTGGGCACATTAGGGCTTTTCTGAGCTCATGAGCTAGCTGTGTTCCTTCCTTGTGCAGCTAGCCAGAGTGGCTGCACTGCAGAAGTGCAGAGGTAGTAAAGGGAGGAGGTGGATGAGGCAGAGGAGGATAAGAAGGCCTTGGAAACATACTCTTTGCCAGGAGAAATAATGAGACCATCTATTTCAAATGTCGCAAAGCAGAAACATCCTTCCTTTTACCACAGCTACTGCTGCTCTCTCCTCTCCTCTCATCGATATAAATATAAATATATATGTAGGCCTCAGTCTGATTCCTTTGGATCCAGAGCTAGTAGCGATCTGAATGCAGCATTCATGGCGATCGATCGGCTTGGAACCTGCATCTGAGCACGCATGTCTGCCAGTGGCAGGGTTTCGTTTGGTGCTACTCTCCTCGGTCGATGCTCTCCAAGAAAAATTAATCCTATGTACGTTACTGTTACAAAGTCCAGGTCATTTTCAATTACATATCAATGCAGCTACTTACCTGCTATTTGATTTTAGGGTTACATGCCACCGCAGAGTTTCCGTTTCATAGATTTATCATTAAAAAGTTTAAAAATCATAAAAATGCCACTGCTCAGTTGCACAAATTGTACCAATACCATTATAATTCACAATTGGCCAAAATACCCCTCCTTCAACCTATAAAAAAAAACTCCTACTCTGGTAAGCCGCTGCCCCAAGCTCCTCCCTTCCTCATCCGTTGAATGGCTCTTGGAGGATCTTGGCCCGGAGCTAGCATGACCATCTCTCGTTGACGACCTCCCTACGCCACTCCCAAGCCACTTCAGTCCTCTCCATCCCCGAGCCACGCAGAGCCTCACCATCCCCGAGTCACATAGACCCTCGCCATTGCTCTAGATCTACCCGTCCACGTGCCTTCTGCTTCTCCAGAGGTAGGGAGAAAGGAGGAGGATGAAGATCCGGGTGCTAGAGGGGTCTATCCCATGACGGCAACAGCGACTCACGAGGAGGATGAGGAGAGGGGAGGAGATATTGGCGGAGTCACTGCTTCGAGCTCGCAGTCACTTCGATCTCGCAAGCTATGAAGCCACTGTTAGCCTTCCCGTGGCGCTCCGACCTCCGCCACTTGCTGAGCTTTTCATTGAGCCCGCGCCGCGCTCTGAGCTACATTGCGCCACCTCACTATTGGGGATGAAACAAATTGAATACCACTCATATTGTATTTGTATTCATATATTTTGTCAATATGGATTTGGACACGGATAGTGTTATATACAAATATGGATAAATTCAAACAAATACAGATATGATTGCATAGTCATTGGAATGGATAATTTTCCGGATAATACTCTTAAACACAAACTGATTGACAACCTAAAATGAATATTGTGGGGGTGACAAATTAACCAACACACATTAATTGTGGGAGTCATTGAGAGTTTGAGACTAATAAAACTATATGCTAATACACGTGATTTACACATGCCCAGTTGCATAGCAATATAGTATCGATAAAACTTAAAAAATGATAGAAGCATAAATAATACATGTAAAGGGTGGATTGGGCCGAACCAACCGATAAGTGGATTATAGATGGCTTGCAAGTGAACTTTTAATATACATATAATATTTCAGTAAAAAAACTCAGAAAATATCCTATGGATACTATACGGGCATTTTTCTTGACTACGAACACATATACATATATGATCCTATCGGATATGGATATAAAGTTAGATAATTCTAGACATCCATAAAATTATCCAGATTGATTCGGAACGGTCGGTTGATCAAAAATTATATGTACCATTTACACCCCTACTGACCATTGCGTGATCTGCTGGCCTTGACCCCATGATGCTTCAACCTCTGCTGGTTGATGACCTCCACCAAGCCGCATCACTATCGTCGTGAGATATGCCGCTATCGGATGGGATGGGGATCGAAGCGAGGAGTAAGTTGGGTGGCTGTAGGAAGGAGATGGGGGAGGGTAGAGGAGATGAAAATTTGAGGAAGACGTAAGGGCGAAACGGTCCTAAGATGCATGGCATTGGTACAATTCTTACAAATGAGCATTGATATTTTTATGATGTCAGACTTTTTAACGAGAAATCCATGAAATGGGAACTTTGCAATGTCATGTATCTAATTAGCCCTCTATTATGAGATGCAATTAATAGCTTTCTCGTCATAAATCATAAGCAGCTCACCATTTTTTTTTAAGCGAAAGGCAGGAGAACTGTCATGCATTACTAAGATAGTCAAAGTACAAAATGGAGGGGTTTGGCCCACCCCTCCGAAGGGCAAGGTTACATTAGTTGATTACAAAATGGGCCCCTGCGACCGCCCAGAGCCACAGTTTGTCTAAAAGCGAGTTAACAAAAATGATACGCGGACTCTCTTCGTTGCGAAAAATCCGTTCGTTTCTCTCGAGCTAGATGTGCCAGATGGTAGCTGTGATGATGGAAAGCGTACCACGTGGCGGGTTGGATGTAAGGATCTCTTCTTGCCACCAGGCCTGGAGGTTGAGGGAGTGGTTCCAATCAGCCGGATCCAGGGTTTGGCATCTGAGAGAGCTGGCTAGACGAGTCCAAACGAAGGAGCTGAAGTCGCAGCCTATGAATAAATGTTCTGGAGTTTCTAGGTTGTGCCGACATAGGGGGCAGAAGTAGTCGTTAGGCAAATGCCGCCTTAGCAGGGCGTCAGCGGTCAGCATCCGCCTGTGAAGAAGCACCCATAAAAAGAGCTTACATTTCGAGGGGGCCTAGTGTTTTCAGATGCTCTGAAAAGAGGGGAGAGAGATCCTCCCCGCAAACTGAAGCCTGTAAGTGGACCTGATAGAGAAGGATCTGTCTGGCGAAAAGACATTGTTAGTAGACTCGCCGCAAGCAGCTCACCATTAGCCAAACAAACATTGTTAGTAGACTCGTTTGAAAGACCTCTGTAAAAAGACCTTAAGTCCTTTTACAGCCACAAGACGATCGAACCAAACACTCAAAACCCAAAAACATCCTCTCTATACAAGTGATTTGCCCCGATGATCCCACTCGACTCGGATAACCCAACCTACATCTCCGCAACACAAATTAAAGCAAGCTCCAAATGCATTCAACCAAGTAGGCCATGGCCCCGCCAAAAAAAAAAAGCAACGATTTATAGCACGAAGAGATGACTCACCTAGCCACAAACTGTTACAAATTTACTCGCACAGCATCGAGCATAAAGAAGATCCTGGAGCAATCGCAGCTCATGGCCACAGGAACCTATATATGTATATATGCTTCCGTGATACATTGAATGGTATGGAGTCTATGGACTATGGAGCATGGGCTGAACTGAATCGACTAGGCCGCTCCTCTAAACCGCACTGTTTGCCTGCTGGAAGCCTACATTTGTGGTAACTGCATCGCAGCTTTGGCGCCCCCACTGGCCGCAGCTCGCGGACGTTGCACCACAGGTTTTAGGCAAAACCGGCCTCTGTTTGTGCTGCTGACTCTGAACCAGTGCAGGTCATGGACGCGCGGAGCAGAGCAGAGAGGGTGCTCAACTCAATATGGCTTTGCTTTGCATGCTCACGCGTCTACCACCCCCAACCCCAATATATTTTAGTCCAATCTGCTCTGCTGGCTGCTGCCGTTATGCGTCGCTCGCAGCCGCTGCAGCTAGCGGCAGCCGGCAGCATCGTGCATGTCCCCCACTTCGCGTGTAGAACCGTTCAATGCGTGCCAGGCCATGGCTAGCTCGCAAGGCAGAGCTACATATTTTACAGTTCGGAGTTTCCGCTAACTGGAGAAGGAATCTGAATCTGAGTGGCCGTTCGCTTGGCCTAGGTTTGCGATTTGGTGGGGGTTTCGGTCCGAATTCGCCGGGTTTTGGCGTTTTATCCGAACCGGAATCGGTATCCTGAATGCTAAACCGCTCTAAATTCAAATGCAAATGCAAACTCGGGAAAAAGAAACAAATTTCAAAGATTTTGCTATGTTTATCCAGTAAACCCGATGAAATTTCGTTTTCAAACAGAACGTCCCTGCTGCGATAGTAAGAATTGGATTTCGAATTTCCACCGAAATCTGCCGGATTTTGCTCGACTTTTTCGAATTTTGCGGGGAGCGTGGGCTATAAAGGAAAATTTTGGACCATGCGCCCAGCTGCACGCATGCTTGCAAGGTAACGGAAGTGTAGCATTTGTGGATTAATTATACGTACGGTGAAGTAGGAGCGGATCATCCGTCTCTCTCCGGCGCGAGTTTCGCCCTGTGGGTGATCAGAGCATGTGTTGCCCGATGGGGGCGCATCGAGCGAGACACGGCACGTCGACTTAAGCAAGCAGCAGCATGTGCAGGTAGATGGCTCTGGCGCGCGTTTCCTAATACGCCAAGAACAAGGGAGAACATGAATGACAGGGCGCGCATGCGAACACAGTCCCTTAATTTCCACGCACTCATTGGACTAACCGGAGGCTTCCATTGTAGCCCACAACAAAGACTGAGCTTGGCCCTGTATTAGGCCCTGTTCTTGTTATCTTATAAGATCTTATTTATCTTATTTGAGATTAGTGCTTATTTTCGTTTAAAATAAAAATGACTTGTTTTTTCGAATTCTTTTTTTTTCTATCTCAAAAACTTATCTAAAACATTTAAAACACAAGTCGAACAAAGCGAATCCGACTCTCGAGACTACTTCGGGAAACTCTCGAAGTTAGAAGAAAAATCAAATAAGTCAAGTAAGACAAATAAGTCAGATAAGATAAGCCGACAAGAATAGGGCCTTAGCCTGCTTTCGGCTTCTATACCATAAAAATCGTCAACTAAAAGCGGTGTTGTTTTAAAATTCAATGTGGTGTGACAGTGGTCCAGCGAACTTTAGTGGTGATCCAGTATGGTCTGTCAATAGACTAACCGTGACCCGATAGGCTCGGTTGACCTTCAATCTAGCAATTGAGCCATCCATTAAGCCCAATTCCCCACTACACTTCATGAGAGCTCTCCCTTCTTTTCTCTTCCACAGTAAACAGGGAGGCGACCGGGAGGCTTCAGGCTTGCCGGCGCAGATCTGACCGGCCGCTTCGTCGCCGGTGGCCTCTGGGTCGCCCGCAGATGGAGGGGATCGCGGATCTGCGCCGGGCAATGTATATTAGTAGCTCTAGTATAGGGTTAGTGTTAGGGTTCTCTCGCCGGTGCTGCCGGCGGAGAGCTTGCTTCCTCGGTGCCGGATTTGGAGGTGGCGTTGACAGCGTCGAATTCAATGGTGGGTGCCGGAGGTATGTTTCCTCACTGATGATGTCGATGGTGGATTTTGTGCACAGTGGAGGGCAGAGACATCCACGGGTGCTTCTCTCTATGACAAGGCCTTCTTCGGTGGTGGCGACGTGGCGGTTCCTGGTCTACCGTATATGGCTTCCTCGGTGGTGGCGGCGTGCGCACCATTCCCCAACCAAGCGTCAATCCAGGTGCTCTAAGCCATAGTTCAGGGATAATCGTTGCAGCGCCGCTACAACGTCAGCCTTTCAAGCACCCAGTCGTCATCAAAACCCCTTGGGGTATTCGTTTGTTGTAGTTGTTCCGGCGGTGGAGCTGGCCAGCTGTGTTTCTCCTTCGTTAGCGTGCGGCGTCCCAGAGTTGGGCATCGAGGGGTTGTTTTGCAATAGGGTCTAGATTGGGGAGTTTTTGTACTTTCCTTTTCTTGATGTTCTATGTGTAAAGCAGCTTCGTAATGTCTCCTTGATATTAATATAAGTGCCCTCTTTTATATATAAAAAAAAAATCTAGCAATTGAGCCAAAGCCAATCTGAAGAGCCGTTCAGACCGTATCTGCTTAGCTTAGCCATTCAACCGTTCCAAACAGGACCAATTAATTCACCACCGTGTAGCCCCAAGGCGACCACGACATCGCGGGGAGCAGCGCGGCAGCCCAGGTGAGGCCGGTGCAGCGCCGACGCTGGTGGTGAAGAGACAAGGCGTCCGGCCGGTGGCGCCGCACAGAGGAACGTACGCCCACGGCGCACCGCGCAGGGCACGCCACGCCACGGAAGGCAGGCACGGAACGTACGTACCACGCGCGCGCCATACGACCCAAGATTGTGGCCAGCGACCTCGCTCGCCGTGGAGCTCGGAATGGCGCCGCGGCGCGCGGCCGGTACGGGAACCAGCTGTGGCTGGCCCGTGCGTGCGTACCGTACGTGTTATATATGCTGCCTCCACGGCTCCACTGCACGTAAAAACCACGGATACGAGGAGCGCGTGATACTTCGTTGTGTGCTTGTTTGGGTTGGTTAATCTGGTAGCCGTTTGTAATTAACACGGGATTTTCTTATGATTCTTAATTATAGGATGATTTTAAAATAGATTATATCGTTGTCCCTGTACGCATGCTGCACGCTGCCTCGGATTGTCATGAAGACATCCTCGTCCGTTCTTGTGAGTTAGAAGAGCATATGCAACAAGCAGATAAGATTATCAACATGTGTTGATTGAGTGAGCAAGATCAATAGTCTAAAGAGTGATTGGTGTTGACTCGGTTCATAAGGTTTCATAGCACCATGTATACCCTCCCCTCCCCCTTCCGTTTTTAAAACCTACTCTGACTTTGTTCTTTTTGCTGGGCCATTTACCCCTCATGGAACATTATTCGAACCTCTTTGCCATAGCAAGAAATAAAAACATAATTGTAGCAAAGGTTGTTAAATATATCCCTCGTAGAGCACTTGTGGGACAAAATTTATTAGATTGGCATCTTGTGTCTCTTTTGAGTCATATTCGAAGATGAGAAGGATATCTTTATTGGAAGCTGCACAAACAGGACAATTTACTATACAATCAATATACTAGAAGTTAATTAATTAAAATCTTGTCTGTTCCAATAAAGTTTTTTGGAAGCTTAAATTGGCGTTGATAATTAAAATTTTCCTCAGGAGGAGTTATTCTCACCAAAGATAACTTAGTAAAGAGGGTATTGCAAGGGAGTCAATAATGTTGCTTTTGTGGCCATAAGGAGATCATCCAACATTTTTTTTATTGCCAATTACTATATCTATTTGGAGAATAGTCCTTATTACTCTAGGTTTTCATCGTTCCATAGTCTCATTCATATGATAGGAGACAGGCTTTCTAGTTTTGGTCCCCACAATAGATCACAAATTCTTATTGGCACAACAGTTTTATTTTGGTCTATATGGCTATGTCAAAATGATATTGTTTTTATTAAAAAAATAATGTCTCTATTTCACATGGTATTTTCAGGGGATCCCACTAGTGACAACATTGTCACTACAAAAAGAGGATGATAGGGCGGTTATATGAGAGGCGTGCCATCTATTGGAGGTGGTGGTTACTAGTTCTTCAATAACTTTGGATAGATAGAACAAATAAAAGAATTTGCCCAGATTAATTTTGGACATTTCTTTTTTTTTGCATATCTAAGCTTTTGTTTGTTCCTTCACGTTTGGTTGTATATTTAAATATTGTAAGACTATTTAACTATGTACATTTTTGTTGTAGAGATCGAAAGTAATCCCATTATCTAACAAAAGAATCATTTTTCTGTTGAACTTTCTATAAATTTAATGTGGTTGAATAAAGCTTTGGCGAGGACCAAGTTGTACCTTGGTGGCAAATTACGTGGTTTGTACATGCTACCATCCACATTCGAGCCTTAGGCGCCTCGGTGTGCGGTGTCTCGGTGTTTCTCTAGGATTTTATTTTTTGGGATATTGGATACACGTATGCGTTCGTGATCAATGGGACCACGCATGGCCACGTTGATCTAGGTTGGTCCTAGTGCGTGTTGGACGTGCCCCAATGCATGAACGTGTGTGATCTATGCGATATAAGTTTGTGTGCGTCTGAGATGTACCTTCATTATGTCTAGATACATTGGACGTGTGTAATCAGTTTTGGCTTGTTAGACTTGACATGTATAAAAACAATATCTCACTTCAAAAAAATATAGAAACTGATCTGGCCAGAGCTAGGGAGGAGGTGGGCAATTAAAATGAAACAAGTGGAAAAATCCTATACTGCTTTTTTGTCTAAAGTAGCAAATCTCAAAGCAATATTGTTCAAAGTGGCAAATTTTAGAGTGTACATTTTTTTTTCAAAAATTCAGCAGGTGCACTGCTATTGCACTGAAGTAGGTGTGAGCAAAAAATTTGCAAAAGCCAAAAGGTTTGACTTTTCGATTCAGAGATAAGAAGATAAGCAGGGAATGTACATTATTTGGATTGGCATGTATCAATCACGACAAAGCTTACTCGATAAAATCTGCGTTAGTTAATCAATCCGTAACGATTGAGGACGAGCTGTGGCTCGTTGGTAGACCTGTGGTGTGCAGGCTACTGCTCCTGGCCTCCTGGGTTCAAGGATCGAACCAGGTGCCTCGCCCGATTGTATTTTTCCAGGTGCTGTGCAAACTTGCGGTGTGCTTGGCGATAAAAAGAACGAGCCAAGAGGCAATGCACACTAGGCCGGGGCCATGACAGAGAGGAAAGCCAAGCCACAAGCCCAAAGACAGAAAAGCAAAGATGAGCCGTGGGCCAAAACAAGGGGAGAGCCGAGCCAGCTGGTGGGTATGGTCCAAGTCCAAGAGCCAGGAAAGGAAAGCGACAAGCTGTGAGCCAAATGAGGGGGAAGCCGAGCCAGCCAGGTGGGCATGGACCAAGTCGCATGAGCCAGGAGAGACAAAATGAACTGCGGGCCAAAAGAGGGGGAGCCAGGAAAAGCCAGATGGAACATGGCCTCAAAGGAGGAGCTATGAGAGAGGGAAGCCAAGCCATGAGCCAGAAGACAAGGAAGCATCGAGCCGCGGGCCAAAAGAAGAAAGAATGGAAGCCAAAAGTGGGAGAGCCTGGAACCAAGCTATGTGGGCACACGGCCTCAAAGGAGGAGCCATGAGAGAAGGAAGCCAAGCCACGAGCCAGAAGACAAGAAAGCCGAGCTATGTGGGCACGATCCAAGTCTCATGAGCCAGGAGAGACAAAACTAGCCATGGGCCAAAAAAGGGGGGAGCCACGAAAGGAAAGCGACGAGCCACGAGCCAAAAGAGGGGGAAGCTAAGCCAAGTGGGTATTGTCCAAATCAGGGAAGCTGAGCCAGAAAAGCAGCTTACAAAGCCCTAGGAAAGGCGAAAAAGAACAAAGGGTCAAGCCAAGAGACAAAATAAGAGAACCAAGCCAGGTGGCACATGGTCTCAAAGGAGGAGCCATGAGAGAGGGAAGTTGAGCCACAAGTTAGAAGACAAGAAAGCAATGAGCCGCAGGCCAAAAGAAGAAAGAATGAAAGCCAAAAGAGGGAGAGCCAAGAACCAAGCCAGGTGGGCACACAGCCTCAAAGGAGGAGCCATGAGAGAGGGAAGCCGAGCCACGATCCAGAAGACAAGAAAGCTGAGCTAGGTGGGTACGATCCAAGTCTCATGAGCGAGAAGAGGCGAAACTAGCAGTGGGCCAAAAGAGAGGGGAGCCACAAAAGGAAAGCGACGAGCCTCGAGCCAAAAGAGGGGGGAAGCCGAGCCAGGTGGGCACTGTCCAAGTCGAGGAAGCCGAGCTAGAGAAGCATCATACAAAGCCCCAGGAAAGGCAAAAAAGGACAAAAAGTCATGCCAAGAGACAAAATAAGGGAACCAAGCAAGGTGGCACACGGCCTTAAAGGAGGAGCCATGAGAGAGGGAAGCCGAGCCACGAGCCAGAAGACAAGAAAGCAACAAGCTGCGGGCCAAAAGAAGAAAGAATAGAAGCCAAAAGAGGGAGAGTCACCAAGCCAGGTGGGCACATGGCCTCAAAGGAGGAGCCATGAGAGAGGGAAGCCGAACCACGAGCCAGAAGACAAGAAAGCCGAGCCAGGTGGGCACATCCAAGTCTCATGAGACAGGAGAGACGAAACTAGGCGTGGGCCAAAAGAGGTGGGAGGCATGAAAGGAAAGCAACGAGCCGCGAGCCAAAAGAGGGGGAAGCCGAGCCAGGTGGGCATTATCCGAGTCGGGGAAGTTGAGCCAGAAAAGTAGTTTACAAAGCCCCAAGAAAGGCAAAAAAAGAAAAAGGAGTCAAGCCAAGCGACAAAATAAGAGAGAGCGAGTCCTTTGTAAATGGAGGAGAGGAGGAGTGATTGGGTTGTTTGTGTAAAATGGTGGGGAAGAGAGAGAGTAGTGATAGAAAATAGGATGTGTAAAAAGCAGTCGTGTTGTTTCCGTTTGAACGAATGGTTACAAAGCCCTAGGAACGGCAAAAAAGAACTAAGAGTCAAGTCGAGAGACAAAATAAGAGAGTGTCCTTTGTAAATAGGGCGTGTGAAAAGCAATCTTGTATGTTTTCATTTGAATGAATGGAAATCGGGGGTTCATCTCCTTCTCGAAAAAGTTAATGCGTAACGACTAAGGAGATGCGATAACAATCGATGCAATTGATGCCACCTTAAAAGTTGTTAGTTGATAATTTGTCACTAGACTTATATGTCATAGATATAGGCGGGTCTGCATGTTATATACACGTAAGTAGCAAATCACCTAATACACTTTTTTAGGGTGGCAAACTGGTAAATTATCAACTTTACGCAATCAAGCAGGCGTAGTTCGGATATCCATATCGGATTTCCAGCGCGGAAGATCGATCAATCATGACCAAAATCAAAGCTTACGCGATAAAAAAAAAATCTGTGTCAGTCGACGCATGACGAAAAGCCTTATTACAGCGCAAAAATCTCTGTGTCTGCTTATCCCTACCCAATAATAAGCAGAGTGTACGCACGATAATTCGTCACGTGACCAGCTTTTCACGCACGGCTCCTAGCGCTCGTACTCTCCGCGCAGCACACCCTAACTATTTCAAAACGAGACCTCACGACGCCGCTACTACACTTGCTTCCCTCCCTCCCTCCTGGTCTAGCTTCCAAGCTATATATACAAACTGCCTCGCCACTAGCTAGCTACTGCGGTAGTGCCTCTCATGGCGATGGATCATAGCGGCGGGCGGAGCAGCAGCCGGCTCCGGGACAGGCTGGCCCGGATGTTCCGGCCGGGCTCGCTGCTCCGCTCCACCTGCAACAACACCACAGCCTCCACTTCGTCTGCGTCGTGCTCGGCTGCGGGCGCGGCGGGCGGGGTGGTGGCGTCGTCGTCGTCGTCGTCTAAGCCGCCGCGGCCCCCGAGCTCGGCCTGCTCCTCCAGCCGCGCGCTCCTCGCCGCGGACTCCGCGGTGGCCCGCGACAGGGACTCGTTCCTCGCCTCCTCACGCCGCGACTACGCCGCCGTCGTCGGCCGCACCGAGTCCTTCTCCACCGCGGTTGACCGCCTCCACCGCCGTGCCGGCGCCGGGGTGGCTCCCCTGCCCTCGGACCGATTCTCCGTTGACGCACCGCCTCAGCTGGAGGGTAAGAAGGAGGACAAGGAGAAGAGCCCTCGCGAGTCTCACCTGTACCACCGCCACCGCCTCGGTGGCTGCGCCAAGAACGACAGGAGCAAGAAGCTGCTCTCCAACAACCCCTACGGCTTCAGCAGCTCGGACGACGACGCCGACACCGATGGCGATGACGTCTTCAGCAGCGACGCCGACGAGCGCTGCCGAAGCGGCGCCAAGAAGCAGGGGGAGGCGGCGGAGGCCTTCTTCTCCTCCTCGAGAAGCTTCTCCTCCGACTCCTCCGAGTTCTACACCAAGAAGAATAACAAGTCGTCCAAGAAGAAGACCCCTGCTGCGCTGGCCCCCAAACCGCCGCTACCTCCTCCTCCGCCGGCGAGGCCGGGGACGAGGGGGCAGCGCCGCAAGCGCCGCGCGGCGAGCAGCTGCGACACGTGCGGCGTGAGGAACGGGTTCCGGCCGGTGGTGTCGGCGGCGGAGGAGCAGGTGCGCAGGGGGTTCGCGGTGGTGAAGCGGTCGCAGGACCCATACGCCGACTTCCGGGCGTCCATGGTGGAGATGGTCGTCGGGCGGCAGCTGTTCGGCGCGCCGGAGCTGGAGCGGCTGCTGCGGTCGTACCTCTCCCTCAACGCGCCGCGCCACCACCCCGTCATCCTCCAGGCCTTCTCCGATATCTGGGTCGTCCTCCACGGCGGCTAGCTCAGTAGCTCACACTAGCCAGCTCAAACAACTGCTCCTTTAATTAACTAGAACTATCTTAATTAATCATGTGACCGATGTACGTGCTGAGCTTCCTGTGGTGTACTGTTCATGGATAATTAGAGCTATTTTTATCTTAACCAGTTCGACCTTAGTTTTGTCTTAGCTTAATTTGGTCATGGATTGAATCTTCACTTGCGTGTAATGTAATGTACTAGTGCGCTAGCTAGCTTCTGATTTGGAAGTGGATTTGGATTGACCAGAGGGCGCCCTGGGCTTGTTTGCTAGCTAGAGGAGCTGTACTGCGTTTGATTTTTGGGGTCAATCATTTGGAAATCATGATGGCATCCCAGAACCTTTGGGCTTGCACTTTCCTTGCGACTATACCATGCACTACACTCCTGTCTGTGTCGGCAAATGCTCGTCATTTTCAATTTGAAAACGATCACACCATCAAATTGTGTACCAAATTGCATTTTCTGTCATCTATGCCGTTGAAACATTGTTGAACTACCATGCACAAGAATATAAAGTATAGGCACTAAAAAAGAATGGACAGTATATCGATAGGAGTACTCCACTTCGTAGAAGAATAATTATGAATATATATGCCACTTTAAAGATACGTAATTCATAACATATTACTTCTCGCGTTACTGATATGCGGATATAGGATCCACGTATCAGCGACACACGAATAGTATATTAATTGTATTTTTTTAGAAGTGGCATTATTTTGCAATGGAAAAGCATTACACCACACGAATAGTATATTAATTGCATTTCTTTAGAAGTGGCATTATTTCGTAATGGAAAAGCATTACACCTGGCCCTATTTGTCAGAGATGGTGCCCTCTCCTCAATTTTTTTTTCCTTGACAAAATAGACTTTCGCACGCATAAACACAACACTGAAATAGGGAACGTTGGATCACTTCAGCGCAAATTGACAGACACTACATGTCCAAATGGCACTTAAATTAATGTAGTAGAAAAAAAGGCAAACTCTCAGCTCACAGTTAGCAAGACGCTTGCTCTGCTGAAAAAAGAGACATGGTGCCAAACAAAAACATACAACCCCGTATTTTACCCGTCTCTTACACGTAGAGCCATCCGCATCCGGATAAAATTTGAAAAGAGTCACCACAGATTCTCCTGCGACCATTACATATTGACATGTATGGGGAGAGACCATAAAGTTGCATGCATATACTCCTTACACATCAAGCTCCTCATTCTTATGGAGGCCTTTGTCTACACAAGAGGTCAAAGGGAAAAGAGAAAAATTATCTATTTGGTTTCTGAACTATGACCTTGTATTAAATTGGTTTCTAAACCTAAATACTAAGTTAACTCGGTCCCTCAACTAGCAAAATCGGGCTAAAATAGTCACTTGACCGGTCAAACAACGGTTTTGAAGAGGTTTCACTGACGTGGCATCCACATGGGCATTTTGAATGACGTGGCATCCACATGTCACTGTATCTCTCTCCCCTCTCTCTCTCCCTTGTATCTCACTCTATCTTGTCCACATCATCTAAAATGTCTACATAGACGCCACGTCACCAAACCCCCCCCTTTAAAACCACTGTTTGACCGGTCAAGAAACCAATTTAGCTCGGTTTTACTAGTTGAGGGACTGACCTAACCAGTACTTGAGTTTAATTTAGCGACCAATTTGATACAACGGGTATAGTTTAAGAACCAAATATATATTTTTTTGAAACGAAAAGGGAATGGAAGGTGGCAATAGAGTGTGCCTTTCTATGCGCACGCATCGATCGATCACTAGCTTGGGATCTGGTCCTCGCGTTGCTGCAGCTGCTGCTGCTGCATGCCACTCGCCTATCAGATCCGAATCAAATCAAGAGATGAACTACAAGTGTATACATGCTGTGTTATTACTGCAGCACACGCAAAGGTAGTGTAGTATTGGTCATTACGCTCGACTGGGTTAGTGGTAAGACGTTGGGATTACCTTGGAGCACGAGCTGCTTAGAATAGAGTGCTGCGAAAAGTGGGAGGCTAACTGTAGGATATACAGGTATATTTACTTGCATATTTGAACTTGGTAATGGCCTTGGCGCATCCCCCAAATCATGCTGTTGGATGTGTCTTGTTTTAGTGAAGGGATTAGGTTTGTGGGGCAGTGTTTCCATGAAGGATGTCACTGTAGTTAAGCTAGCTAGCTAGCCCTTCTTGTTCTCTTCTGCTGAGAAGGGGCACCAGCCAAGGTGACCTGAATGCCATGCCATGCCATGCCTTTCCTTTGTTCTGATGTGTGGCATCGCTTTGTGGGTAGGAAGTAGGAACTAATTATAATTAGTGTGATGTTCATATAGTTAGTGACGCTACTTTGTTAGTTCTCATGGCGGCATCATGTTGTACGTGTATGGGCACATGCTTAAACATATCCAGTTTCGTGCTAACCATAAAAATGAAGGATTGATTCCATTAAAGAAATTATGTACTTCATTTTTTTTTTGTCTAGCTATAGCCTATAGGCACATGCATTCCTGACTATCGCGTTGACATTCCAGCTGAAACCTCTGCATTTTGAATACGCAACGCACCCCCTTTTTTCCAGCATTGCAGCCACATCTGCTCGAGGCAGGCACGTAATTCAAACGGGATCAACGGCGCTTTTACTTCTCGAGCAGTGCTTGACAATGTTCACATCATTAGTGCGGTTAATTAAGGTTTATGAAATGCAGCTTGTTTAATTAGCATATGTATGCTCCATAAAGCTAGAGCGGGTACGTAGGTAACAAGACAGTGTTCTCTCACTTCTAAGCATAAGGGGGGATCAAACCATGCAGCAATCTGTTTCCCTTTTGACTTGATGGCGAAATGGCAATTCAGGGCCCGTTTTGGTTAATATCCTAAATTTGTCATAAATGATTTGTCAAAGTTGTCTAAACTAAGTTTATAAACTCGCTAACCGCATTTTGACTAGCTTTGGCAACTTTGTCTTACTTTTTTAATACAAAAATTAGTTAAGCATGATAAATTATGGCAGGCATAAAAAAAGTGGCTATGAATCAAATGGATGTTTAAAGTGGTCAAACTTAACTAATTTTAGTTATAACAAAGTGTGAAATGTTTGGCTATGAACCAACCAGCCCTGTATTCGCCTTTCGGCCATGGCTCGACGTCGCCTCCTCCGACCGTGCATGCATGCCTCTTTCTTGTTGGAAGAAACAGCATGGAAAAAAGGCGATCGCTTTTGGTCCTCGGCCATGCACCAGCCGGCCCTGAAAGGTCACCTCGGTAGTGGCTTCGACTGTTCAGTTTTGGGACCAAGATTTGCCATGAAAAGCCAATGATCACAGGATTTCAGCACAGTTCCATACCCCCATGCATGCATGGTCGTGTCGAATGTGAGCTTGTACTGGTATGGTACCAGAGTGAGCTGCGTTCTTTGGAAGAGTGAAGCGCTGTCTGTAGTGGGCAGATCAGCTAAATCTTGTGTATCCGGGCGGCGCCTGTGGTCTGTGAAAGACTGAAAGCCTTGTGCTGAAAGCACTTTTGTTTACGGTTTTGGCTTTTGAAATCTTTGTCCATATACATTTGTACGCACCCTTGTACGAGCATATATACGCCCTCGAGATCGAGCATGCGTCGCGTCAGAGAAGGCAAGCGCAGCACGCACGTCGTACGTGCTAGCAAACAGTGAGGAGTTATTGCGTGCATGGCGATCGAGCGAGCGAGCAGCTGCAGGAGCCGGGGCGTTGCAGGATTGAGGAAGCTGCCATGCGAGGGTGGCAGCCAGCGTGGGCTAGCTATAGCAGCTGCCGTCTCACAGTTTGGGAACCCGACGTACGCACACCATGCAGATGCAGGCAGGCAGCGGCTGCGCCGCCGGCCGGCCGGCCGAGAGCTGGCTAGCCGGAGCTAGGCGCGGCCGCTGCGGCAGCAGCTACACGTACGTACTGTACCTAGCTAGCTAGCGCGCGCTCTGAATGCATGCATGCTCGCGCGCGCGCGCCCAAAGCCTGCGCTGCGCTGCACCAGCACGGCGCTGGCATCGGTGCGTGTGCGTCCTCCGGCGACCGGCGGCGCCATTGGCTGGTCGGGCGCAGGAGGGGCAGGCAGAGGCGCGCACGCTGAGCATGGCCATGGCGCCATGGCGGGTGGGCCGGCTAGTCGCGAACTGGCTACTGACTGAGTCGACGGCAGGCCCGGAATTGAAAAGCGAGGGCGCGGCCTGCTGCTTACGTACGGCGTTCCGATCTGTCGCACTCTGTCTCGGCGTCACGAATGGTGTTTCGAGTGGAGACGCTGTTCGTACGTACTGGATGAACGTCAGCCGGCCAGACTAATATGGCTAGCGGTGCAAGTGCGGGCACGCACCTAGTTCAAGTCTCAGACTAGTTGCTAGCGTTCGTCGGAGCTAGCTACAAGTACGTACAGTAGGGGAACATGGTGCACGCTATTGTTTCATTCGGCTTAATTAGTCTTTTTCTTTAAAGCTTCAAATTAGATTAAAATTTATTATTGTTGTATAATCTATACGCTGTAGCACTTTATAACTATTTTTGTAAGGTTTTTATTGGTTTTTCTCAAAGATCCGAAACTATTTTTTAATATATTTTCAGCCTCTTTTCGAGGACATCAATTTTCATATTTTGCAAGGACCATGGTAGATTATAATCCGAAAAGTTGAGAACCTTCGATAGGGGGCTTAGAGAGGAAAAAATAGTTTGAGAATTAGAAATACTAAGATCTTAAAAAATGGTTACAAGGCACCAAAGCGTTTGATTTATATAAAATTACAAATACTCTACTATAGGTTATAATTTGATTTTAAGTTGAAAAGAACTTTCTAGCCTAGCTCGTCTATCTTTGATAAAAAAAAATTACAGCGTAATTTTGAAGGCAGTGGTGGAGCTTGAACACAATTCTAAGGGGACCAGGCTAGACTAGAGGGTGATCATGATTCTTAGAAATGGCAGAATTGCCGCTGCATGTTAGCAATTGATCAAGAAAAAAATCGCAGGGGAGCCACGACCCAGTTGGCCAATAGAAAGCTCCGCCCCTATTCGAAACTAGAAAGAGAAATACGTCCACACTTATACAATCAGTTTTTTGGTTTATCTCAGCTCTTGGTCATGTGTCGAGATTCGTGTACAGCCCACACCCTCTCTCACATGGTCTTTTATAAACCTCTCTAAATTTTCGAACCAAAAGCAATCGAGTTCTTCTTCTTCCTCCTCTCTCCCTCTCTCCTCCCCTCCACCATGGCCGAGCCGGCTCCTCCTTAGGGGCATGGCCGCCGGCAAACACCACCTCCCCGGCGTGTGACCATGCCGGTGCCTGGAGGAGTTGCCTCATCGGCCACGACGGCTTGGCCTAGCTCGGCGCGGCGCGGACGACCAGCGTGGCGGCTCCTCCGGGCGCCGGTGAGGTCGCGCGCCAGGAGAGGGTGTGGGGGTGTCCGGGTGCTGGCATGGTCGCGCTCCTCCTAGTTAGAAAATTCAAGGGGGTTTTTGCAAAAGACCATGTGAGACAGGGTGTGAGCTGCACATGAATCTCGGTGCACAACAAAGGGCAGAGATAAGCCTGAAAATTGCTTATAGAAGCTCCGCTCCTGTTCGAAACTAGAAAGAGAAATACGTCCACGCTTATACAAGCAATTTTCGGGCTTATCTCAGCCTTTGGTTGTGCATCGAGATTCATGCGCAGCCCACACACTCTCTCTCACACAGTGTTTTACAAACCCTCCCTAAATTTTCGAACCAAAAGCAATCGGGTTCATCTTCTTCCTCCTCTCTCCTCCTCCCCTCTACCATGGCCGAGCCAGGCCGAGCCACTGTGGCCGATGAGGGGGCCGGCGTGGTCGCGCTCCTCCTGGTTCAAAAATTTGAGGGGGTTTTTGCAAAAGACCATGCGAGAGAGGGTGTGGGCTGCACACGAATCTCGGTGCACGACCAAGGACCGAGATAAACCTAGAAATTTCTTGTAGAAGCGCAAATGACCTACTCATCTAGAAAACCCGTAGGGTAATCACAACCTAGGTTGGTTTGCCCTGAGCTAGCTCCGCCCCCTATTTGAAAGTAGGTCATGCGAATGAGGTCGGAGGCTTAGTAATATAGTCCAACGACACAGATGAAACAACAAAACCTTTTAGATCAAATTGTTCGAGGACTAGTCTGTCCAACATATTGAATTGCATGCATGGACATGTTCACCCAAAAGGTTAATCGAATGAAGCAAAAGCATCGACTTGTTCATTCAAAAACTTAAACCGATGGATAAAGGCAATCAATCTATATATGCCTCCTCAGGCCTATGTAAGCTCGCAGTGGGTCGCATTGTGTTAGCCATGTCTTGAATCCAAGAGTTCTTGACCATAAACTTGTATTAAATTGTATGCACCAAACAATTTACTCAAATGCTTGAACCGATGGAAAAAAACATGCAATATATTTCAATGCAGCAAACCAAACATGCTGGCGATGAACTGTGTGTCTGCCTACTCTGAAAACATGGAATGAAAAAACCAAATTAAATGGTACGTACATATAGTTTGTAAACGTTTCTTACAAGTACTTGCTATTGGACCGCGAATGATCTTATGGAATCTTTTTTTATCCAATCATCCAAACTGATAGTGACGATTGGCAATCTGACACTGGTAAATCTTGAGTTTCGAGGAAATATTTGTTTCACCAACATGACTGCATGAGTCCTAAGTCCTGACCGGGTCCAGCTGAAAGGTGCCATACTGCCATCGTCCATGGCCATCGCCGTGACCTCCCCGAACAGACGAGAGAGAGAGACAGAATTCCGCGGCCTCTCCAGGCACCCAGTAATGACAAGCGCTAGCGGATCGAGTTAAATGCTCACATTCTGTGCTGCCGCCTGCCTGCCTGCCTGCGACTGCGAGAGTTGGCGGCTTCCTGCGAGCAATTCGGACGGAGCGGCGACCGAGGCGCCTTAAATGGCGTCGCCGGCCATTCCACCACTAGCCGGCCGGCACCGGCAGGCAGCTGCTTCCGCTTTACTCCGCAGCAGCAGTACGTGGTGAGCAGCAGGAGCGTTCAGCGTCGGCGCCGGCGCAGGCGGCTTGAACGCCTTTTGGCCGTCGACCTGCAGACCGCGCCGGCCGCCGGCGGTGGCTCCCGGCCCTTGCTTTGCACCGGTCTCTGTCGCCTTGCTTCTGGGAGAGCAAACAGTGGCGTCCCTGCTCGTGAGGGCCCGTGACGTAGTGCTGCTTCCGCACGGTCAGTGTCAGTGGGGAAGAGAGCTTCGCGTCGCAGTGAGAGGCTGGGCCGCTGCGGTTAGGAGACGTCATGAACCGAAGTAGCAAACGCGTAGCACGCAGTCGCTGTGGCCCGTGGGCGCCTCGAAGCAAAAGCCCAGCAAGTCGGCCCGGCGATTGACCCGGTGCATCGTTCGACGCCGCGGTTGGAGACTCCACGTGCACTGTCAGACGCCGGCCCAAGAGGAGCTCAGCTAGGGTCGGACCGTGCGTTTGCTTATCCACGAAATTTTTGGAGTGCAAATTCAAAGTACGACTAAGAAAAAGATGCAAAAACACAGCCAATGTGGCTAGGACCCGTTTTCTATACTCCCCGTACTACTACTCTCCATCATTCCTGACCGAGTACATCACTCAGCGGGGCCAATTTATTAAGATACACAATTCGATGTGCTAATAAGCAGTGAGGATGTTATTGATCACATGAAATCAGAGGATCCTGGTCCGAGGACGGATGGGGATGAGTAGGTGACGCGCCTGTTGCGCAGCACGTCAATGGCGGAAAATGCAACGATCAGCAGTTTGAACACTTGGAGTCAGCTTGCGTGCCGAACAGCTCCATCATCCTCCATTGACGGACATGTTTTTTTCCGTTCCGTCGATCGCCTCCATGGAAGTTGCGTGCACGCGCTCCTCCCGCCCGGCCGCCATGTGCGCGCCTGCGCTGGCACAAGCAATCCTTGGACACGACCGTGACGCGCGCGATCGGAACACGTCGCATGTCCCCTCTCGACGACCGAAACCTTGGATGTAGCTCGGTGTTTCCGTGGTTCCGTGTGGAACGTGTTTTGGTTATGTTCATTGCACACGATTAGTTAAATAGTCTACGTACTCAACCTATCCTCTATACGGGATTAGAGGTAGACATTACAATTTTTTTTTTCCGTGTGATCTTTCTGGGTTTTGGAAAATATTGGTCGACCGAATTTTCAAGCTAAGATGAAAGTTTTTAGCGAAGATCAAACTTTTACATTTTCTGCACAAGCTCTGCACTGATTAATCTAACTTCATTCAACTGCGTTCGTTTTCTGTGTACGTTGTAGGTTTTCACATATTGATGGTACGATGACCACAAAAAGGAGCACTTAATTCACTAGGAGAAGGTTAGCATTAAACTGGAGTGAGTAAAATTTGATCATGTCCTTCCAGACTTTTATTTCACTTCTCTTCGTTTCATGATTTTTAAACCTTGCAGGTCCATGAACATTCTTGGGATACTGTGCTTCACCGTCTCTGTCCTTTCCGGCTCCATCCTCAACTTCTTTCTTTTCCTTCTAAATACTCCATTAGATACTAGACCTAGCTTTAATTAACCTGTATTAGAACATCTCCAATAGTGGAGTCAACCACTAGTTATAAGAAATATCTATGCCATCTATAGATAGTAAATAGACAACCTCTTCAATGGACTAGCTATAGTATACTCTCTAAAATTAATATGGGCCCAAATGTACTAGTCCGCATGCATTTTGAGATCTGTTATAGACTGACTCTTAGTTAGTAGCTAGTCTTTATCTCTCTCTTTCACTTCTCTTTTTCACATAGGCAAAACGCTGATGTGTATTTCTTATAGCTAGCTGACTTATATTGTTGGAGATGCCTTTAGGCATTAAATTTTATCGCTCAATCATGCTTGACATAGACTATTTAAGATAGTTGCCGAGCTTTTAATGTGACCATTCCCATCATGGATATGACCAACACTACATCAACATGACTGTCGTCAAGATTTTCATCAACTACTTCCTCAGCATGGTCGTCGCCGAACTTTTCCTCATCATGGTCTTTGTCAAGCTTGTCATCGACAAGTTTCTCTTCAACCTCAATATCTACAACAAGTTGGTGACACTTCACGACATCCTCTATTATATCTACACTTACTAAGACGCCTACAGCTGCAAGGTTTCGTCGACCACCACGTTGGCCAAGTCATGCATGCAGGTGGCATGTTCGCCCGCCACCTTGGCCGCCTTCCCAGCATCAAGACGTACACAAGAAAGGCGCCGCACCACCTCCTCCAGGTCCTCAAACCCAACTACTCACGTTGCTCCAGCCCGAGATAAAGCCTACTTCGTCTGCAAAGCCTGGTTCAGTCATCACATACAGGTTTAACTTCAAACGGACACCCAGACCACATACGAAATCCGTTTTCGACGTTCTACCACTCCACAAAAGCTTAGAAGATAAGTTTTTCCAATGATCCAGCCTCACTACCAAATTCCTTATGAATCACCAGGAATCGTCGAAATACCAACACGAATAGAATCTGCTGAGTGTTGCGCCACCTTTACTTGGGCCCACTGGCCTTGTACAACCTAGGGTTGGCCGCCCACCCTCTTGTCGCCACCCCCTTGTTCTCTAGCCTCTATATAAGCTCTCAAATCATGTTTTTTCCTTGGGTTTTGCTTAGATTAATCTGTCATTGCAGTTTTACCGTTTATCTGTCCGTAGAACCCTAACTTGTGAGCTTCATCGGTAGTCAATAATTTTCAGATTGCATATACTGTGTTCTTGTTTGTGTTCGCGATTCGCATACAGGGACAAGCCTTCTTGGCGAGGTCAACTGCGTCTTGGCACGGTTGATAACCAACGGAGCAGTGGTGTAGCGATGGTTGGGTTTAGAGATCTCCACAAATCGACTTACTTATATCTGTCGGAAGATTGGGGCACCGTGCCTCATCGGTTTTTATCTTTGATCTATTTTGTTCAGTAAGTAGGCTCTAGGCCGCGTGATGGTGCAATAGAACCATGCACTACTAGCGTATGTCTAATGTCTAGTGCGATGTTTGTGCATCCATGTGTTCTGAGAGCCGAGGTCTTTCCAAAATCATTAATATAACATCAAGCATCTATAGACTATATAGAAGGTTACAGTGGTACCACAAGCGGTGAGCTGCATTGTCATTTGATTGTACTTTTTTTTGCTCTCTGATTAACGATGTTATGGCAGTTGTTTCTAGCAATTTGTTCCATGCTTGATTGTAAACTAGGTAATTTTATCGCATTCCTCAACCAGCTGTCCTCACTACCAGAGAACAGGCTTTCCATACCGGCCCATCAATCTCGGTTAGCCACCAAGGACTCAGAAGTCTGTGATCCGGTTGAGCAGCTAACTTGGGCATGGTATGAGGACCATTTAGTCGGTTGGTGTTACCAACGGGACGGTATCACCTCAAAAAAGCGGTGGCGCGTGGGATATCCGTCGGTTGGTAATACCAACCGGACTAAATAAATTCGATCATTTGGTAACACCGGTAGGACGAAATGAGATATCAATCGGTTGGTAACACCAACCGGGATTGGTTAGCATGTTAACCTTTCTTCCTCCCCAAGCTACTGTAACCTTCCCCAGCCACTGTAACCCGACAGGAGGAGCTCGGCCGCCATTACGGGATTTGAGGGGAGGTGCTGCTCAAATTTTTTGTAATTTGATCATTTCACTTCAATCCAAGTTAACCAAGATTAGTAACTTCATTTCTCACTACTTGTATATGAAATGTAGTTTCTATATTTGCTTTAAATTTAATATGAAAAAATTTGGTCTCTATTCCCCATCTTTGATGAAATGTTATAAATTGGTAGATATAGCTCGATCTTTTGAAAGGGTTGGCGAAAACTTGTTGTGTAATCTTAGATTTTGCTTGGATTAAGACGTAGTTCGTTTTGAATTTGTAGTTGTAGCTAATTAAATTTAGATGATGGTTTCATGGATCTATGATTTTGAATCTTAACTTTCGTGGACCAAATTTTGAAGTGGATTGTAAAATCTTGTTGCATTAGATTAGAATTTACTTGAATTGTGATGTAGCACACATTGAATGCGTGGAGGTGACTCAAATTTAGAATTTTGGTTTCATCGATTCACGGAGAAATTTTGGGAGTAGAGTTTAAAGTAGATTTTGCATAGATTTTGATTGTTTAAAAATTAACATTATATATTAATTAATATGTGATAAAATATTATAACTTCATTGATCTCTACTCACTTCATTGATGTAAAATTATAAGTTGGTAGATCTAGATATATCATTTTAAGTGGGTTGCCAAATACTTTGTTGCATTACCTTAGAATTTGATTCGATTGTGATAAAATATGTGATAAAATATTATCAGCTTAAAAATAATTGTTTTAAAAAGGTATTTAACCTAAAATTGAAGTATTGACCTAAAAAATTAAATAAATGTATAATAAATTAAGCGGTACTTTAATTTTGGTTTTAGAAATTAATTCATTATTGGAAAATGAACTAACAACTACCTTGATGTAACTTAATGTAGATGAATCGGCGATGGATGTACATGGACCGCCGCTCCTCACAGTTTGTGGAGGTTTGGAAACTTTATCGTCGGGCAAGTGCTCGCACAAGATCGAGCTACATATGTTGTCCATGCATAGACGCAAGAATCACAAGGAGTGGTCAAACTCGAGCAAATTCACTTCTATTTGATCTCAAGAGGTTTCGTGGAAAACTATACCTGTTGGACCAAACACGGTGAAGAAGAGATTATACGAGAAGGCGGTGAAGAAGAAGATGGTGACGAAGAAGATGTGGCAGATTATATGGTCGATGTTGGCCAACACAGTTCTATTGAACATATGCTAGGGGAGTTTGACGACGATGATCTAGAACAGATGTTGCATGATGGAGAGGGAGAATACACCGATAAAAGACATTACGAAAAGTTTGGCGCTTCTTGGAGGACCAAGGAACATTGTTGTATCAAAGCGTAGGCGGGGCCACAAAAGTTGCGTACCACTGCTTGGAATTGATGTAATGGAAGGCTACTAATGGAGTATTTGATAAGGGATTTGATGAGTTGTTAGGCCTCATGAAGAAGTTGCTTCTAGAGGGTAACACGCTGCCTGAAACTACGTATGAAGCCAAGCAAGTTCTCGCCCTTTGGGGTTGGAGATCTGAAGATACATGCATGTCCGAACGATTGTATCCTCTATCGTAATGAGTACAAGGATTTGGAAGAATGTCCGGTGTGCAAAACATCACGGTATAAGACCAAGCGTGATGACCCATGTGAGGTAGAGGCGTAAGAAGAAGAGAGCCCTGCTAAGGTGGTGTGGTACTTCCTATAATCCTCGGTTGAAGCATTTGTTTGCGAACAAAAAGCATGCGAAGATGATGCGTTGGCATAAAGATGATCATAAATTGACGGAAGCTAAGGCACCCGGCAGATGGCTCGCGATGGAGGAAACTTCGATAGAAAATATCCGGACTTCGCGACGATGCGAGGAACATAGGGTTTGCATTGAGTGCGGATGGGATGAACCCGTTCGGTGACATGAGCGATAGTCACGAAGACTTGACCCGTTACTCTATGTATCTACAACCTTCCTCCTTGGCTATGTCAGAAGCGGAAATACATTACGATGCCATTGCTTATCCAAGGCCCTAAGCAACCTGGTAACAACATCGACGTATATCTCAAACCGTTGGTTGAAGATCTGCTAACGCTATGGAATGATGGAATAATGATGTACGTGTATGGGATGAGTACAAAAGAGAGTATTTCAGCTTACGTGCATTGCTATTTGTAACCATCAACGACTGGCCTGCACTTGGTAACTTGTCGGGCCTATCTATAAAGGGATATAAAGCCTGCATCCAGTGCTTGGATGATACGGAAGACAAGCACCTAACAAACTCTCGGAAGGTTGTTTACATGGGCCATCGTAGGTTCCTCAATTTGAAGCACCGTTCACGGAGTAACCGTGTTAATTTTGATGGGACCGAAGAGAACGTAAAGCCCAAGCATCGTGGGCGGAAGTATTTTCTATGGTAAAGGATCTAGGCGTAGTATTTGGAAAGGGTCCGGTAGCAAACCCGTCCGCCACTCTGGTGAAGAATCTAGGAAGAAGCCTAGCTGGAAGAAGAAGTCAATATTTTGGGACTTGCCTTACTAGAAAGACTTAGAGGTCTGTCACTCCTGGACTTCATGCATATCACAAAGAATGTATCGTGAGCTGCTAGGCTTCATAGATATGTATGGCAAATCAAAAGATACATTTCAAGCACGAAAGGACCTACAATTGTTAGGTCTCGGGGAAGAACTACATCCACAAGAGAGAGACAAAGGGCATTACCTCGTCATGAGCTACACACCAAGCAAAGAAGAGAAAAAAGCATGATTCGGTTGTTGAGCAGTGTTAAGGTTCATACGGGTACTCGTCGAACATAAGAAGACTCATAAACACAAAAGAGAATAAAATCGTAAACTTGAAATCCCATGATTGTTATGTGTTGATGACCCAGTTGCTCCCGATAATGGTGCGAGGTATTCTACGGACATGGTGCGAGGTACAATCATAAAGGTGTGTTCGTTCTTCAACGCGATATCACAAAAGGTCATAGATCCGGATAAGTTATCTAATCTGCAGGATAACATTGTTGCTAGTATGGTCAACCTTGAGATGATCTTCCTCCATCCTTCTTTGATATGATGGCTCATCTCATGGTTCACATGGTCAAAGCAGATAGAAATTCTCGGACCGATCTTCTTACACAGTATGTTCGCTTCGAGAGGTACATGGGTGTCCTAAAGAAGTATGTTAAGTAACCGTTCTCATCGAAGGTTGCATTGCCCGAGTGTTAGCACAGATGAGGTGATTGAGTTTTGTGTCGACTACATTGATGATCTGAATCGATTGGCGTCCACAGTATCACGCTATGAGGGAGGCTACGGGAAAAGGGACCCTAGGAGAAAAGAATCCTCTGTGACGATCTACTCTCATTTAAACAAGCACATTTCACGATCTTGAAACAAGCATCTTGGTGGCTCTGTATGTACTTGATCACGAGAGGATATTACGAGACCAATACCCGGATAAGTCGAGATAAGTGGATCGCGAACAAGCAAGTGGAGAGCTTTGGTGGTTGGCTACAAAAGCATCTGTTAGGCAAGGAGGAGTCCATGAGCGATTCTGACTCTTAGCTCGGGGACCATCCATAACAATCGTATCATGGCAAGGGTATGAGATAAATGGGTACACATTTTACACGACTGACCCGAGGATAGGAAGAGCACCAACCAAAACAATGGCCGTCCGTATAGATGCCTTGGACAAAAATGGAAAGATGGACACCTACTATGGTTTCATAGAGGAGATCACGGGAGCTCAGTATGGACCTTTGAAAGTCCCTCTGTTTAGGTGCCAATGGGTGGCCCGATACCGTGCGATCGATGACTATGGTATGACAATCGTGGACCTCAAGCAAGTGGCCTCTGAGGATGAACCGTTCGTGCTTCGCCAATGATGCAACACGGATATTCTATGTGATGGACATGGACAACAAACCAAAAGTTCATAAGGGTAAAACTATAAAAAGACGAAGAATAAGACTACCGGCGGTGATCAAGCAAGGCACCACGTGGTTCTTTATGGTAAAAGAAGGATTGTTGGAGTTGAGGCGTCCGAGGCGAAGAAGAGTATAATCGATTCGACGAGTGCCGCCTTTCTCGTGCGGACGAGACATTAGTGTCCTTAGCGATGATGAGGAAGCTCGTCGTCGCATACGATCATAACGAAGGATCACTTGTAAAAATAAAGTAGTCATGTAATATTTTAGATATTTGTCCATAAATTCATATTGATCCGGAAAGAACCGTTCGTGTTTCGCCAATTATGAGAAATTCCCATCGTTTATGTATAAGTAGATTATTCCCATCTCATTTATAAACTAATGAGAAATTTCAAGGTTCCCAACTCATTTTTATATATGTCAATTTTTGCACATTTGTTATGAATTTTGTGAAATTTTTATTTAATTTTAATAGGCTCCCAACAATTTTCTATAATTTTGAAGAAATTTATGGCAAATTACTACCACTGACATATGGGACCCACCATATATGGGCCCACATGTCAAGGAAAACATGGCTTTCTCCACAATAAGCGAATTAAAATACATTTAAAAAAGGAAATATAATGGGAAAATAGATTTAAAATACAAATAAGGAATTAAAATACAATTAAAAAATTCCTTTCCTCCACTAAAGACCAAGAAAGGTACAAAAATAATTAGCTCTAACAAAGAGAACATCTCTCCCCTCCCCTGGCTAGCGGCGTGCACTTGGCCTTGGGCTCCCGACCTTGCGGTCACGGGTTTGAGCCAGCTTCGCGCCATCGCTTTCTTTTAATTTTGGGTTTCAGTCCGGTTTGTATAATAAATCGGGTGATAGTCCCTAGCACTCGGCGTTGGTCCCGTTCGCATCGGCGTGTGGGCGGC
Source organism: Olyra latifolia (assembly GCA_036346145.1). Classification (NCBI taxonomy): domain Eukaryota; kingdom Viridiplantae; phylum Streptophyta; class Magnoliopsida; order Poales; family Poaceae; genus Olyra; species Olyra latifolia. Next base: position 17,343,996 of record CM070530.1, read on the forward strand.
TCACCAATCAATCCGGTTGGGAAAACCCACCCGGATGAAGATAGCCTATGGATCCGGTTGGAGATACCAACCGGGATTGAAATCCACCACCTCCTCGCATCTGGGTGGGGCGGCACCACTACCAATCCGGTTGGAGAGCGGCCGGGGATGAAGCTCCTTCAATCTCGGTTGTTGTTTTGAGCAGGATTGAAGGTCAACCACCCTTACGCCGCATCGACATGTGGGGCTAGCACCACTTGCCAATCCTAGTTGGAGACACGGCCGGGGTGAAGGTCCGTCAATCTCGGTTGTTGTCTTCAGCCGGGATTGAAGGTCAAAATCTAAATTCCCGGACACTTTAGTCCTCCAATCTTCCCACCAGTTGCCACACAGTACTCCTCCTCGTTGCTCCAACTCTAGATCGTCGCCGCTTGCGTGCCGCCGTGGACTCCGCCGCCGCACCTCCTCGCCGTCGCCGCCCGTGGACGACGCGCTCCTCCCTCGCCGCCGTGCACCTCCTCGCCGTCGCCGCCCGTGACGACGCCACTCCTCCTCGCCGCCGTGCACCTCCTCGCCGTCGCCGCCCGTGACGCCGTAATCCCCCTCCCCGCCTCCACGCCGCCTTGCATCCGTGAGCCTAGGCTCCAATCTTTGTGGCCATTTGTTGCAACTATAGGAATTGAAATCTTGGCTGTCTATTTAGTTTCTTTGCTTCTTGATCGATGATTCAGGCAATGACTAGGAATTGCTATGGAATCGAGTAATCTTGGATCGCTCGCTAGTCCGAGCTCACATTTCATCATGGATCATTGTTACCTTTTCAATACATTACTTGTCGGATCTCTGTAGTTTAGTTTTGGTACGACTTTATGTCAGGGGCTCCTTCGTCCCAATTGGGATCTAATCGTCCAATGCAATCCATCGCCACGGTGGTCCAAGGTCAGCATGCATGTCCCACCGCCATGTGCCTCCCAACTACCTCCTCAAGTGAATTGCACAAGGAAACATATTATCTGTACCAAATTCTGCGATAAGAGCATTTATTTTGCTTGAGATGTTTCTTAAGGTGGAAATTTTGCTGCTGTCAATTCTTCTGAAGCGAGATGTTGGTCCGATCTTTGTATGTCTTGTTTTATGATATGAAAATTAGCTCCTTAGTATGCTAGTCGGGAGCCAAGTAACTAATAATCATGCTCTATAGTAGATGTAGTGTCTTAATGCAATGACATTTTACGTTGATTACGGTGGATATTGCTTGTCCGCTCTGAAGTTGCACGGCACCTTTTACATTTTATTCAGTTGAAGCAAGTTATATACTTAGATGCAAGTTGTTTTACGTGTATCTTTTGTGATGGGATACTCATTATGTTGGACCATCACGAAATCACTAATAATGTCTTTTATACATGTGTATATACGGAATAGGTACTGCGCTCATGCAAATATATACACGTACTCTACTCTTGAATATAGGCGTGTATATACATGATGTGTATATTTAGTTGGAATAATCAATTATTTTTACGTGTATGTACATATATATATTCTACTAACCAAATGAGTGATCTATGAATTTGGTCAACCAAAGATGAATGGTGGATGAGGGTGGAGCCTAGGCTCCATGGAGCCTTATGTATTACTCCCATATATATATATATATATATATATATATATATATATATATATATATATATATATATATATATATATATATATATATATATATGGTGTATGTCATTGGAAGGCTATTCTTAGCAACCTAACATATTAAATTTGAGAGCAATTTATAACAAACTAAACTGAGCTCTGTTGTTGTTTAATTGTTATAAATTACAACATGTTATCATGTCATTTTCCTTGCTATTTAGTTGTTTTAATATATGTGTGGCCTATATGTATCTTTCATCTATCTGCTTTTTTACCTTCTACAGGGAATTCCAGTGCGTTCGAGGTTGTTTTCCAATATAATAATTTCTACTAATATGCATTGATAGATCGAAGTCCAAAGGAAGATGAAGTAATGCCTGCTTGTGTATTTAGATGGTGAAACGTGATACTAGCTAGGGAAAAACGTTAAAAACATCGTTGTGTAGGAGATGACTGCAAGTCTACGTGCTCTAATTATCAACACCTGTGAAATGATTTTTTTCCTAAGTGGTCCTGTAATCAAGTTCTATTGTGCATATGTATGCTATTCTTATCTGTACATTATGTGAAATGTTTGTGTAATCATATCTTATGTAGAGAAAAAGTTCCATGTTACTATTCAATTCTTCATAGAAAATAACTTATACAAGAATAACGTTACATGATACTATTCAATTCTACTTGAAATCCCAATTGAATGTTTCTATTCAATTCTATGCGATCGAATGGATTTTCTTGGTGACGAGTTTTGAGCGAGTTGTTAGGACAAGAGGCGGCCCACGCTACCCAAGCACCGAGGCAGTAGTAGCCACCCAAACCGGTGAGGCCGTCGAAGCCACCCAAGCCAGTGAGGCCGTCGAAGCCACCGAGACCGGTCAAGCGAGTAGCCGATCACGTCGCGAGGTCAAAGCAAGAAGCCGAGGGCAAGACACATATTCATGAAGTCGAGGAAGGCGAGCCTCTAAAGCCGTAAAATGCGATTGGGCGTTCGGATCGGCGTTCGGCGTGATCGTCGAGGACCATGTGCCTATTAGCTGCGAAATGGGACGAGGTACTGCAGAAGCTGAAGAACACCCTATGGATGATATGAAGGAAGCGTTCACCTTCCCGAAGGGACCGAAGATAAGGTGAAAAGGTATACATTAAAGAAGATGGCAATGGCTTTTAGGGCGTACAAAAAGAATTTGAACAACGAGTACGTCAAGAAGAATTTAGTCCCCGACTTCAACAAGTACCCAAAGCTACAAGATCTTTGGGATGAATTTGTGGGGTACAAAATTCACACTAGGTCGAACTTGGTGAAAGGAATAAGCGAATCGTGAAGAAGCAATACCACCATCGCCTCGGACTGGTGGTTACCGCAAGGCCCTACCCAAATGGGAGAAGAGGGCGTGACTTCTTTGGTTAAGGGTGTCCACCCCGCCACATTGGATTGGTCCAACAGATCGAGAAATTGGTTCTTCGGTCATAACGGCAGCCTTAGCGATGATGGCAGGCGGTGTTTGGTGATCGATGAGAGAAGTCGTCGGCGAGCTTCGGGGCCGCGCACACCCGTCGGCCCAAGGCACCTTCGTGCCAAGCAGGGAGGGCGACGAGCTAACAAGGGCTCTGAACCCGGAGCACCTGGGCGTACACGGGCGTTGGCGTCGTCCGTGGAAGGTCGGTTTAAGCCCATGATGCGGAGACCTCGAGGTCGGTCGAGATCCAAGGTCGACACGCACAACATATCAAGGACCTTCAAGACGAGGCGAGAGCAACAAAGGCCGGCATACCCGATTTGGTCCGAAAAGAGCGCAACTAGCCTTGAGCCAACATCGGAGACAAGTCGAGAGGAACCTCCGAAATCCGGACATCATCGGTCCCTCGGCGGGCGGAGCAGCTGCGCTTCCGGTGGGCTGGTGAAGTGACTTGGGCCCCTATGTAGTGGGCGATATCACGCAACCGACACCATGTGAGTTATGCGTGCAAGCACGGAACCTCTCATTAAAAAGCGGTGAAGGCATGGCTTTTCGGTGGAGCAGGCGGCTCATCCATGGTCTCGCCATACCATTTGGGCTCTGCGAAGGTCTCGGTGGGCGAGGTATGCCGAGTGCGAGGATCTTGACCTCGACATTGAAGGAGGTGGCGGAGCACGAAACTATTAGATCTTGTACACAGTTTCATCGCGTGGCGCAAGCGGTTCATAATTTTTAAAGACAACGTCGCATTTCCTCTCCACGGTCTCGGCGTCACCTCCACAACCTTACGCTTGAATAAGATGCCCCTAGAAGAAGCCCGTCTCCTCGGCTAAGCCTGCACGAAACTCCAACTCCCACATCGGCCAAGGCGAGCCCCTAATCGACAAACGGCTCAAGTAATGTACCAACCGAGGTTGGATAGGGGCCAAGACTTCTCAAAAAGACACGGTCCACGCCCACGTCAACAAAATCCAAAAAAATCACCTCCGAAGTTGGCGTGCGATATGGTGATGAGGAGACCTCGCAGTTTGTAGAGCCGAGGTCACCTCATTCTTCGCGAAGAAGCCATCTCCACCGAGGGTTCAGCCCGGTACGGACGAATGGCACAAAGATAGGAGGGCTATCCTATCGTTGAAGGACATCATAGATAAACCAGAAAGGCCGCCCGTGTCAGACTACGAGCGCGTCTTGAGTAAGACAGCCGACAAGGAGACGCCACCGGAGCGGACGGCGGAAGAGGTTACCTGAGGATGAACAGTTTACGATGATACGGCCTTGATGCAGATCGGTATTGGGCCTCAAGGACATCCGGTTCGCGGAGATAGCATGGAAATTTGTACATGGTGCGTCATTTGTGAAACGTGAGGAGCTCCCCCAACTAACAACGAAGATGCGGCAACTCCATGAATGGTATTTGGCCGCGGCCAACCATGGTTTAGATGCGATTGCCGTCAGGTTCAAGGAAACTCATTACTTCCGTGGAGACAACGAGTTCTTCATCGAATGGGAATCTTTATTTGATCTATACCAGGGTAGGGCACTGGACATGAGCATGTTGAGTTGCTGGACTTTGTAAGTGTCTTATTCATAAATTTTGTCGTGCACGCCCATATGCTGTAACAATCCCCAAACCTAACTGATTTCTTGTTGTGTAGAATGGAGCTAAAACGATGCCAAACCGAGAGAATTAATTATGAGTTTGGCTTTCTCGACCCGATAGTGATCAATGAGAAAGCGGTTAGAGATAAACCGAAGAGACGAGCGACACATATACAACGGGCTCATGGGACAAAGATACAAGTCAAAGATACTTCTAGCTTATGATTTTGAGTATGTGTTTTCTTACAGCCTCGTTATAATTTTTTTTACCATGATGTTAAAAGTACTAACTACTACTGTTGACATATATATGCGACTTTCACTTTGCCCTTTTATTATCGAGGTAGATCGTAGCATAGTCACGGTTATGGATTCAAAAAGAAAACCCCCTGCAAAATACAAAGACTTCTTGGCCATGCTCAACCGGTACATTGTCGTTCCTTTCATTATCACACTTGTTTTCTTTCTCTCAGTTTGAAGCCATCTCTAATCTGTATAACTCATAATCACTTGTGTAGTGCCTTCGTAAGATTCGAAAAGGAAAACGTTGGAGAATTTAAGAAAAAATTTGAGTTGCACCTCGCTAAATATGTAAGTATATCGTAATGCTAGCTTTGTAGTTAGTTCACTAAATTTCTATGCAGTTATTTCACGTTCTACAACTTTTTCACCACAGGTCTTGCATCAAGCACCGGGAAATAATTTGTGCGGCTACTATGTATGCGAGATGATGCATCACTTCATCGGAGGCTCTGCTACCTCTACGAGAAAAGGAGAACCTTTTGGGGTGAGTACTTATAATTTCTACCTTAATAATGCCTAACTATTCGGACACCTCTATAGATCCAAGGATTGATTAGTTAATTCCCTAATTAATGACAGATCCTCTAAAATTGGCGAAGAAAGGTTTGGAACAAGGTCCGAACTCTCGGCGGTCTTGGTGAAAGCAATACAAGAGCAACTTCATGGCTTTATATTAGTGAGGTCGTGACTCAATGGGCGAGCATCATCACCCTTTTTCAATAAGATTAGAGCCCGACCGTTCGAGAGGAACCGATCAACCGTCGGGTCAACATCTAGGTCTACCAAGAGCAATCCACGTAGATGATCCCGATGAACAAAAACATGTGTACTTGTAATTATGTGTACAACAATGTGTACTTGTGATACTTGTATATATAGCCCAGTTAGTTAGCAATTGTTGTACTTATTAATTACTTATAATTAAATCATTTGTAGTTAAATTTTAATGAATGTCCTTTCATTTAATAACGAGTTAACTATGTATGAATAATTATATGAGTTTCAATTAATTGTGATTTAACACAAATATATACATATACTTAAGTTTCAATTAATTATATGAGTTTCAATTAAATGTCATCCGGCGGGCAAAAATAAAAATGACAACACCTTCTAGTCGGTTGGTTCTACCAACCGACGATAAGTCATCCAGAGCGCAACTAAAAAATATTAAAACACCTTCTAGTCGGTTGGTACAACCAACCAGATCGATAAATCGACCTCGGTCCGGTTGGTAGTTCCAACAGGGACGGATCTTGCCTCGGCGCCCCAGCTCCGAGAGCTTTTGAGGCCTTCGGTCGGTTGGTGGCTACTTGGGACTGCAGGCCCCTCGCCATCGATCCCAGGATTATCCGGTTTGGAAACCGGGACCGTAGCCCGTTTCTAACCGGGATAAAATCCCTGTTCCCTGGTAGTGCCTCTCTCAAACTTGAAAGGATGTCTTTTTCATGTTGCCTTTCGTCTGTATACAATAGTTTTGAAATGTTTTACTTATTCTGTAAAACATTTGTGCTCACCATGAGAAGGGTGTGAATTTGTCACTTTTTGTGCCATCCAGGCTTTTCAACCATTTAAAAAATGCTAGAGTTCCTGATATTAAATTTAATTGCGGAGCGATGCACTAATCCAATACAACAAAATACAAGAAAAGCACTAGGTTTTTTAAAATATTGCAATATATTCGGTGGTCATTATGACGTAGAGCATTCACTACTAGGTAAGAAGGGAAAAAAATCATTGCACCATGGACGCGGGTCCATTCCTAGTAAGTTACTGCAACTCACGAGCTTATGCAGCATATGTACGTACTCGAGGTAGTTAGGTGTGTTCCATTGGTTCATGAGCTGTCAATGTTTTGATCATGACCAATCCAAGACATGGCCATCATCGGTAAAATTGTTGCGTTTATATCAAAGTCAAAGTTTGGCAGGGTATTATTGTTTAGTTGGAGGCTAAGGTAGGTAATCAAAAGTTGACAATTACATGGTATTGTTTGGTTTCTTGTAATATGGCGAGTGAATTTATGGAAAAGTGAAATCATAAATTTCCAAACATTAATGAAAAAATTAAATATATTCTAGAAATCAAATAACTTATAAAAGTTAATAGGGAAGCAGGCTAGGATTTGGAATTAATTAAGAATTTTATGCTATGCAATTTAGATTTTGGATAAAATGGATATAAAAATTGGAAACTCGAATTCAAATGACATAAACACGTACAAAGCCCTGACCATTTTTTAGTAGCCTACGGATGTCGATTTATCTAGGGTCAATTTTTTGCATATCACTGCATATGTGCCCAATCCCATCGCTCCCTCATTGAAGTATTGAGACCATGTTTTGTCGTTCATCCCTTTTATGCCATTGTCATTAGCTCCGCTAGGTAACTCGGCTAGAAAACCATCGATAATGCCCAAACTGCCTCCTCTCCTCATGTGGCTGACATGTAGGGCCCATGAGGTCAGTAAGAGAAAGAGTGTCACTAATGGGAAGGGCCAACTATAAGAGTGAGATAAAGAGGGTCACTGACGGGTGGGGCCTACTATCAGAGGGGGAGAGAGGGAAGAAAAGGAGAGTAGAGTGTACATCTCAATCAGGTGAGCGGCATGGCGATCGACAACGAGGATGGCGACGCTACGACTCCGACCAGCATCGCTCGAGCTCTAGTGAGGTTGATGGCGGTGAGCAACGGCAACAAGAGCATGGTGTGGCGCTCGACCACGAATAAGTGGCTAGTGAGGTAGAGGAAGGAATAGGAAGGACATGCCTAGGAGGGCTTGGCCAGAAGCTCATTGACATGGTGGATTTCAGTGAGAAGGCGGTGGCAGAGGAGGTGACTGACATTGATGATTTCTCAAATTCCGACTACAACGACAACAAAACAGTAAAGACGATGACAGGTCCCCAATTGCGTCCCCTCTCCCTCTATCCTCTACTTATCCCTACCACTCCACGTGCCGACGTCAGCTTTGCCTTTGTGCCACTCCATCCTTCGTGTTGGCCCTGTGCTCTTCCTCGTCCTTGGCACATGGGTAGGGGTGGGCGTTGCTGGCCGAGAGATGTGTAGGTGGTGGGTGCCGCCGCTAGATTGGGAGATGACGAGGTGAGATGCTGGCTAGGGGTGGTGGCCTCTCCCGCTCCCTGGTAAAGAAGAAGAACAAGGAGGAGAGGTGAGAGATTGCTAGGCGGCTAAGGCGGGCATAGGGAGAAGGGAAAATTCTTTGTATGCCATTGCAAAGTCTCCAAATATCTCATGTGTCATCACATTCGTACTCTAACCTTATGTGCCATCATATTCATAGCTTGATACCTAAGAAAAAAGAGGAAGGAAAAAAATAAAATAAAAAAAGGGACTGACGGGTGGGGTCCTAATTGTCGTTGAAACAAAACAAGAAGAGAACCTTGCAGTGGCATAGGAGGGATTACAAAAGCAGAGGTAGGTAAAATTGTCTTTGCATAGCTTCATAAGATTAAGAAGAATCAACAATGGCATAGAAGGAACAAAGGAATTTCGATGGTATTGATGGTCTCAATGCTTTTAGTGATGATACGGAAGTGTTATGAGCCTTACACGATGGCATAGAAGGTAATATCTCATTTATGTAGTGGTATGCGGCTAACATTTGAACCCATAAATACTTGGCGTTAGCCCACCAACCTAGGATGAGCGATGCTTGCGCCTAAGAAATGGTTGCCGATTAGGGCTATAAATGAGCCGAGCTTGAGCAAACCAGCCCTGCCAGGCTCAAGCTCGAGTCGAGCTCTGATCAAGACTTGAGCCTAAAGACACGCTTGAGCTTGGCTTGAACAAAACATGATAACCTTTAAACTTAGTAATAAAATATGCAAAAGTCGAGTAGGCTTGGACAAAACTCGAGCTCGGGTTCAAGGAGACTTGGTAAAATATGATTTTATGAAGAAAAAAAAGAAGTTTGAATAGGCTTGATGAACCTCAAGTAGGTTTGGATGAAGCTTGAGCTCGAATAGACTCAATAAAATATGATTTTGTTAGAATAATGAGGTTTTGAAAAAGCTTGAGTAGGCTCGAAAGCTTGAGCCAAGATTGAATCGGGCCTAGAGAGAGCCAAGTTCAAGTAGTGTGCAAGCTTCAAGTTTTTTTTTACGGCCCTACCATTGATGTAGTAGAAAAACTTTGGTGCACCATAGTTTTATCAGAGCTACCCAAAACTTGGCTACAGTTCAAATGAACGCCCACATATGAACGGTGAAGGCGTGATAAAAAAATTGCTAAGACTAGCTAGAGTCACAAACCAAACATGCATCAGATCAGATAACTGAGTCAAATAATTTTTCTATTCTAATTACAAAGTTGAATTGTGAGTTGTGATATGGACTCGTGGAATAGTAAAAATATCAGTAGTCAAATGGATAAACCTTTTTAAAGCATTTACTAGGGAAATAAAATATGTTGATGGAATTTTCACCCACATTTTGGATATTAAAAAAACTCATATGAGAAACATATAATTTGAACACTAAAAGTGCTGTTGTAATTTGCACCCAAACAATCCTCAACACATCCTAATATACATAATATGACATCCATCTAGAAGTTAATGTTCAAATTCTTATAGCTTCTGCATAGGAAAAAACACCTTTTTTAACTAAATCTTTTGACTTCTTGAAACTGGTCGAAAGACCAAATTTTGGACTTTTTTCCATTTTTTATAGCTCCCAAAGTCTAGCCATTTCTAAAGGGGCAAAATCAAATTGATGGGAGCAGCAGACACTAGCAGTACTGAATCTCGTTGTTATTGATCACACCCACAAATTTAACTCTGAAGTACTTTTTTCTAAAGAGATATCGGTCTATTGGAAATCTGCCTTTGATATTTAGAGAAAAAGAAGGCACCCCGTACACAGGTAGATAGATACTCGCGGACCGTGACAGAAAATATCCCAGGGCGGCCTGCCGCGAGGGTGGTGGCTGCAACGCGCGCCGGTGGCCGTAGCCGAATGACCACGAGCCCACAGGGAGGGTGACCCCGGAAAGCAAGCGGCGACGTCGACGGCGACGGCGGCCACGTGGCGGCTGCCCCCGCGGAGTCGAGGTTGCTTCAACGTGTGGCCGTCCCGTTGCTTGCTCGGGCTGTGTTGCGTCGCGTCTGCCGGCTCAGCGCCCAGATTTTTTAAAATTCTTCTACCTATCTTTCGTTTCGCTCAGATAGCATCCATAGCATGGGCTCTACAGGGAGAATCTTCTCCGTATTTGAAGACCCGTAGTTTTTATATCATTTCAATAGAGTTTCTATATGAGTCACTAAATTTATAGATTCTCTATTGAAGTCTCTAAAATGTTCTTTCTTTTATCTTTATATCTTTTTGAGAATAGAGATTCTGCTGGAGAGAATAAAAATATTGTGAACGAATAGCGGTTTAGAGAAGGATATACAGTGATCTGAACTTTGAGACTATGCTATAGATGCTTTTAGAGAATCCGTTAGAATGCAAGTTCTGGGCGTTCCACTAAATTTAGAGATTCTCTCTTTAAGTCTCTATATTTAGATATTCTTTTTCTGTTTATGTATCCTCTAAGAACAGAGATTCTGCTGGAGAGGATAAAAATATTGTGAATGAATAGCCGTTTAGAAAAGAATATATAGTGATCTGAATCTTAAACTCTGCTACGGATGCTCTTAGGGGGTGTTTGACAGGACTTTAGTTTCAATTTTCAGTTCTGCTCTACAGATTCACTGTGGAGCAGATGCACTGTAGAATAGATCCATAATTCCATGGAGCATCCTTTAAACCGCTCCATAAAAAAAAACCTGCGAGAAAACTGCTCTACCAAGTTGCCTACTCTAGAGATCAGAACGAAAGTTGAGAATCCGGGACGCAGGTTCCGGGCATTCTCTCATCAGGACCTGTCCCGTCTCGCAGTGACGTGCTTGATCGAACCATGGTACTACTACCTCGCTTGTTTTGTGTTTAGTACTCCTGCCGTAATACATCCGAATCTCTCTCCTCGTACTGCTACTTTTGCAGAAACCACCATGCCGCTGCCAGGTATTTTCGACATATCACTGCAAGGGTGATCTTTGTAACCCTGACCAAAAGGCAGAGGATACGGGTGGTAGGACGACACAGACGTTCGCTTCTCATTTTTCGATCGAGCGTTCGACAAGGATATTGTTAGTTTTGTTTAAGGCGTACACAGATTCACCTACGGATGTTTATTTTGGTACCATAGGACTCCCCCAGATCATAAATATTTAACATTTTCTGACTTAAGTCTTCAAGATACAGTTTGGACACTAATTACTATTGTAACTTATTTTTAAAACCCACAAAAATTATAATATTAACGTTAATCCAATTTGGCTAACTTAACTTTTATGCTAAACAACTCCTAGATGTAATAATCACCTGGCTAAATGTTAATCGCTCATGTATCAACACTTGTATTGCTTTCTTATCCCACCTTTAGAAAAATGTTCGTCGAGATAAATTTCATGTAAGACCTTGTTTGGTAACTCCATTTCTCATCTGATTCCTGCTATTTCCTAAGGATTGATTAATCCAAATTCTCCACAGATCCCATAGGAGTATAGGATAATTGAAGGGCTATACCACACCTCTGTTGACCTTGAAAGCGAGCTTATTCCCTATCATTTAGGAAATATATGCAAGCTGAATAAACATTTACAACTAACTTTCGAACACATGCAAAAATGAATCTACCTATCAATATCATTACGAAAATCGCCAAGCATATGACCAAAAGAGGAGGAATAATCCACGGGACCTGAGCGTAATTTTAAAATTCTACAAGCCTCTATTCTACTGGCAAAGTGCTGGGCACACGCCCCTCCTAAAATTAAGGAGCCCAACCCCACACAAAAGCGAAGGAGAGTGAAAAAAAAGAGCACAAAATCCTTATCTCCTCTCTCTCTCTCGGCGTCGACGCACGCCAGCCATGGCCGCCGCCGCGGTGGTCCACCTCTCCGTCCACGACCGCCTCCGCCGCTTGCCGGGCATCCCCTCCCGCTCCTGCTGTCGCCCTTCCTCCCTCCGCTGCCGCGCGTTCAAGCAGGAGACCGGCGGCGACGGCGAGGAGCCGTCGACGCCACTGCCCGAGGCGCGGAAACGCAGGAAGGGGCCGCTCTACAAGCTTAAGGCGGCGATACAGGGGCTCGCGGGGTCCCGGTCGGCGGCGGCGGAGGTGTATGGGGGGCAGTATCAGCATGCCGTCGAGAAGGCCGAGGAGATCTTCTTCTCGGTGAGGTCCATTTGATTGATTTTTTCCCATTTCACGGGTGATCTGGTGCTTGCTTTACTACTCCACTGGTACTACCTTAAACGTAGACAAGTAGTGATCAGTCATCGTGGTTAAGCTGCATGTGAGAATTGCCCCATGATATGCTGGATGCTTCTGCGGCACCGTTCTGTGATCGAAACTGATCAGTTTGTTCTGAATGCATGAATTGATGCATGTGCTGTTGTAAAGTCGTGTAGTGTCGATTCTCTAGTATGATTATGTGCTGGAGAGCTTCTGCCTGTGTTGAAGTTGTCCCTGTGGCAAAATTGCTCAGATGACCGTCTTTGCAGGCAAAATTGTTAGTTAATTGAAACATGTTATAGAAATCCTCAAAAACTGAATTGGAAAAAATAAATTCTAGATCAAATCGATTGTATCCTCACATGTATGGGCTTACCTACTCCGTTTGTTTATGCAAAACTTTTCTTCTTCCATATTATCGATTGCAAGGTGAAGGTGGACTGGTGTGATTCAGCATCCGACCATGTAGGCCTGCTTGACAGCTCAAGTGTCAGTGACTGCAATAAAATCCCCAATATCTGCTTACTCTAACCTTAGCATCTCTGCAGCATCTACTTGTGGCAAGCCTGAACTGAAGGTTTGTTTAGTAGATGTTGCTATTTGGAGCGACTGCATTGTGTCTACCATATATTTGTTGGTGAAGTTGCCTAGACATGCAGTTTAGAATTAGGCTGGGCCATCTTGATTGTGTGCCAAATTGCTTATCAATAGTAGCAATCACATATTTTTATCCCTTCACAGATTTTTACTCCTTTCTGGAAAAGAATTGGTTTGTGGTCACTGATTTTCTTGTCTTTTTCAGGTTGCTACTCAGCTAGGAAGATATGTTGTCACTATGATGAGCACTGGAGTTGTACTTGCAGTTGGGTTTCAGTTATCTGGTCAGTCATATCATATGCTCATGTATAATTTATTGCATTGACTCTGCATTCTTTTTTCCTCTTTTCTTCATATAGATCCCTTATAGGTTTCAGTTAATGATGTAACTACCTCTGTATTTAGGTGGAGACAGCCAAATGAACACACTGATTTGGTATAGCTGGCTTGGTGGAGTAATTATTGGCGCAATGATAGGTGCAAACAGTGTCCTAGAGGAACACTGCAAAGCTGGACCTCGCAATGTTGTCATAACAGGAAGGTATCTCATTTTACATTCTTCTTTTAACATGCCATGTGAATCTTTTGTAGGCAGTAGTCTGCTTACTCTGAATAGAATAAAAGAAATAATGAAAGCTAATGGATTTTGCCTAGATAGGAAATAGTATTTCACTTTCTATTATTCTCTTTTTACATATTGCATGAGTGGAGTATGACAATCTTCAAGTATGTATTCATTAGTGTGAAAAGGAGAATACAAGGTGGGGTCATATAATACAATCCTTTAAAGGAGACCTCACTGGTTGCATATATTGGGAGCTGGTTTCTTATTGTTATGAATGTTTTGCAATCAGTGTTGACCTTGAAGTTTGATTTTGGCAGCACAAGAGGGTTAGGGAAAGCACTTGCTCGGGAGTTTCTTCTTTCTGGAGATCGTGTTGTAGTTGCTTCCCGCAGGTGGTTGTCATCGCCACAATGCTCAAAATTTATTATTGCTGCATACATTTCCATGAGCTTCTAGCTCAATGGTTTTTCTTAGTTTTTAAATATCTTCTTTTCTGAAGACAGCCCTGAATCAGTTCGTCGGACCATCAACGAACTTGAAGAGAACATACGGGAGGGTTTGTCAGTTGCCAAAAAGAAACAAAGAGAAACTTTGTTACATGCCAAAGTTGTAGGTACATCTTGCGATGTTTGTAATCCAGAAGATGTGAAAAGGCTGGTGAATTTTGCTCTTGATGAGCTTGGTTCAATTGACATTTGGGTAAGTAATTCTTTACATTTGGATCTCTTTTAACATCTGTTGTGCAATCTGCATTTCACCTTGAATAGTTATTCAGTTGGATGGTTGCATTGTAGCATGCCCTAAATATGTACTATTTCTTCTTAATTTTATCTGCAGATAAATAATGCTGGCACAAACAAAGGATTTAGGCCACTGGTCAATTTTTCAGATGATGATATTACCCAGGTTTGTTAATTGATATCTTCTACTGCTCATGTTGTTCCTTGTGATAACAGGCTTGATATAACTAGATTGGTCATGCAACCTGGTTTAACTATTCTATCTTATTTTTCTTTTTGTTTAGCTCAAACTATATTTTCTTGTTTCATTTACAGATTGTCTCAACAAACCTAGTTGGCTCTCTGCTGTGCACCAGAGAAGCGATAAATGTCATGCAATACCAAGAGAAGGGAGGCCACGTATTCAACATGGATGGTGCAGGCTCTGGAGGATCAAGCACCCCATTGACAGCTGTGTAAGCACCTCATTGCTTTTAACATTCTGCTACATCTCTAAAACTTATTTTTGAGAAGAATTGGTTTCCTGTTTTTCTTTTTGTCTAATACATTAGCATACATTGTATTGGATGCTGCTACTTGTCCAGTGAAGCTAAATCTGATGCTGATTTGCAACGTTGTAGTTATGGTTCAACTAAGTGTGGCCTTAGACAGTTCCAAGCATCACTTCTGAAAGAAAGCAAAAGATCAAAAGTTGGAGTACACACTGCCTCTCCTGGAATGGTCCTTACAGACCTTCTTTTAAGGTAACTTTTTCAAGTTACTTGACTCAGATGCCATGATTTGCCTGTTAAAGTTCATTGTGAACCCCCTGTGTATTGATTGTTTGGTACAAAATTAGTACTGCATTAGGCATCGTGCGTTCATAATGTCCAAACCACAACATTCTGTGTAATAATTAGTTAATCAAGATTTGACTTAAAACGCATAGCAAAATAAGGAATGCTCTCTATTGGATCCTTACAGAGATATCTAGGTTAGTTTATCAAAATGTTACATTGTCTTCATTGAGAAGTTCTTTCCATGTGCAAAAAATTTAAATGTGTATGATAAACTTTGCTCTTTTCAGCTTCTTATTTCTTAAATTTCTTGCTAGAATCAGCACCAGATTACTTACTTGCTGGTTGTGTCTTTACTATTTTTCAAGTTCCTATCTGGTACTCAGCATTATTGTTACTGTATTGGTTGGAGCTTGAAGATAAGAAACTTGCCAGCCTGCCACTAGGCCAAGAATTAGCTTATTCATTTTCCCAGTCATTGTTTGAGAAAGATCAACAGAATTGTTTAATTTTACTTCATTTCCCCTTTCCCTTCCAAATGAAACGAAGAACATTGTACATACATTAAGAGCATGTTCGGAGTGGCTGAGCTGAATGAATAAGCTGACTGAGTTGAAGTGAATTGAATGTTAAGCTGAACTTCACGAGGTCCTTGAATCTTTTTATCGAAGCTAATATGCTTTATTTATGTTATTTTAAAAAGATTTTAGATGTGGCTTCATGATTTAAAAAAAAGGGAATGAAAAAACCAAATTAATTTTCTAGCCAAATAAGCCTAAGCCACTTCGAACATGCTCTAAACTAATGAGCTTTAGCCAAGTTGGTTGATATTTTTGGTAACTTGGGCTCTTGGGCTAAGTCAGTGGAATTTGTCCTATTTTTGTAGTCCCTAATGGTTTTTTTTACCAAATACCATGCTAGGCTGTGTTCCTATTAGTGGAATTAATTGAAGGATTACCTCTGGGATTAGGGACCTTGGTGAGTTGTTGAAGGTTTGGCAATAAATACAATTGACTCGTGCTTGGCTATTCGTTGACAGATGTCTACCTATACAATACTGTTGGCATTCTAGTTCTTATCTCTATGCTCAGGCTCATAGATTCATGGGCATTGGGTAGGTGCATCATACTTGTTGCATGGACTCTTTTAGTTCCTTCAGCTACTGTAGTTTTGTAGTCAAGTGGCAATTGGTGAGCATACTACAGTGATGGCACCGTCCAAAGGTCAAGAAGTTACTCAATTGTAGAATCACCTGATGTGTATAAGTTTGTTAGAAAAGTATATCAGTGAGAAGTTGCAAGAGAGCATGGGGAATTGGGGATTGAAATGAGCAATTACCAAACTAGGTGTTATTAGTCAGTCATTTGATATGCTTGGAAATATATGAAGTAAATTGGGAATTTGGTATTAACGACAAAGAATATGACATGGTTTGCTTGAGTACATAAATTCAACAAAGGAATTTCTGTTCATTGTGGCATCAAGAAAAACAAAACAAATCTCACCGAAGAGAGAAGAAAGCATAGGGAAAGTTACAAATTTCTTCATTAGATCTACAATCTTTGATTCCTGTCTTAAACCCTGTATACTCTTTATTGAGTATTGACAAAGCTCCCGATTGCTCCTTTCTCTTGTAAGATGCACTGTATCCTCAATGCCATACTGCATTAGTCATGGGGTGAAAAATAATTCATGAAAGAAATGCATATTGATCTTCACATTATCATATCATTTTCTTCTGTTTGTCATGGGAGTTTGGTCATTAAGGTTCTTTGGATTAGTCTTTGTAACAGTTTTGTCATATGTGTTATCATCCTGAAAAGAGAAAAATCAACACCACTGTAAACTGTGTGTGTGACAATGGCTGATGAAAAGAATCATGATTTTACTTGGGTGCATCCTCCTTTACCTTGTGCGTTCAATTCAATGTTGTGACTCTAGATGTAGAACAAATTACATAACAGTAAAGTGCTGTAAAATTAACTACTTTAGAGTTTCTTTTTTATAAATAATAACTGACCTGTGAGCTATCTTAGAGCTATAAGGCTCACAAATTACGAAAAACAATGGGAAGATCATACATGGCCATTTTACTGTTCATGCTGTATTGATAAGTAAAATATGCTAGTCTTCCATGTGATCTTTCTGGCCCTTCTGTTGTTGGATGCCTAAATATTTGAAATACCGTTGCTAACTTAAAGGCCTATTCTTTGCAGTGGTTCATCTCTCAGAAATAAACAGATGTTCAATTTAATATGCGAGCTTCCAGAAACAGTAGCAAGGACATTGGTTCCAAGGATGCGAGTTGTGAAAGGAAGCGGAAAAGCAATCAACTACTTGACACCACCAAGAATCTTACTTGCCTTGGTTACTGCATGGGTTCGCCGAGGTCGATGGTTTGATGAAGAGGTATTCAGCTTCTCTCTATAAAATATTTATCTATCTTTACATTTTTATCTTAGTAATTTCTGTAAATAAAGTGATAAACATCATGCTAGATTCCAGCAGAAGACTCATTTACGAACAGAATTATTGCTTTTATTGTCATGCATCCTGTTGCATACTCGTAATATTGGGAACTCAGAACATTGTGCTTCGCAAAAATACTTTTGTAGAGAAAGAGCATTGAGCACTTCTATCACCATGCTTAATGTCTGGATCGTTCTGTTTTGCATATAAAGAATACTAAGTGCATCACATGACTTACCCAAATTATGCATATGAGGTCCTATTGCACGATGTGCTTAATGATAATGATTATTCCTTCTTATACTGGTGTACTGGACCAGTTAGGTGGGATCAGATCATAAAAAGGCTTTAGACCAATGTCCAGTTTTGTTAGGACTCTAGGAGAGCCATAGAACTGGTCCTTGATGGTTTAATTTCCAGGTTCATAATACCATCTCAGTGCGTCAGTCCATCACCCTTATTGCTATTTTAGCATTCAGTTTGATCAGATCTCTCCAGGATGGCTGTAGATTGGTCCATAGCTTTTATCACCAGGTTCACAATGTCTAGCTCGGTCCATCAGTCTAAATGCTAGTCTGTGTGCTGCATGTTAGTTTTGATGTAATTAATTGTCACATGCTTTGCTGGATCTCAGTTATCACATGTAAAACCGTTATGTACAATTGTGCATGACCGTGGTTTCAAAAGGCAATTGTGCCAGTATTGTCCAGTATGCCACTTAGGGGTTGAACATGACTATAATGATGCACTCATGATGCTTTATAAATCACCTGGGTATCTTGGCTGTGAACTAAAATGTGAGACTATGACTTGAGAAACATCGTTTGGAATTTGGTATTCAAAATTTTCACTATTAGGTTGACAACTACGAATTAAAAGCACTAAATAGACATTTTTTCCCAAAATATTTAGAAATTTGATATTTGTAGTATAGGCATACAACAACTAAACATTCAAGAAAAATGATGACAATTAGATACTTTTATAGTTTAACTGTAGGTCAATATATGTTACTGTATAATCTTTCACAAGATAAACCGAGAGTGCATGTATGTGGGTAGTGCAATGCAGGGTAGTAATGGGCAATACTCCAATCATTCTAAGCACAAAGGTTGAAAACTAGAGATGGAGTGGAAACAGCTATATGCTTAATAAAGCTATATATTTATTATGTGATCGTAAAAAATGAGGATGCTTGTTATGTGTGAATGAAAGATCAGCACAGTAATTGACTTTGCGTATTTATTTCAGAATGCTTTCGATTCTGTTGGATATATATCATGCATGTGCGATCAATCATTTGCCCATTGCAGGGGAGAGCAGTATATGCAGCTGAGGCTGATAGGATTCGCAATTGGGCTGAAAGTCGAGCACGCTTCTCTTTCACAGATGCCATGGAGATGTACACAGAGAACACATGGGTTTCCGTGTTCTCACTCTCTGTTGTCTGTGCATTCATAATTCTTTCCAGCTCAGGTGGACCGCTTCCTGGCACATGATTCCCAGGGTCGCCAAACTAGACGGCCACATCCTCCAATTTTTTTGGCTATGGGGCGTACTATGATCTAGTGAAATATGACACGACACTTATGAAAGAGGGAAGGTGAACCCACGCGCTTACATTAACTACATACGCGAAAGAGAGATCAGCATCAGCTGCCTCACCATTAAAGGCCAAGCTAACCATGTGCTCAGAAAAGGTAAATAGCATTTGTTATGTGGGCATTCCACTGTTTGTAAGCTAGTCTGTCAGCTGTGGCATGTGAAAATGTATCTGAACATCTGAAGTAAACTGAGCACGGACATTGTCGACAGACACTCTTACCTCTGGTAGACTGGTACATGCATGTAGTTATGATCTTTGTAACTCTCTGATCGTTGCCTGTACCCTTCGAAATAGTATAGCAAACATATTAAGAGACTCAAAAGAAGTGAAGCTGTAGCATGTACCATATATGGTTCATCTATTTGTTGTGCATCAGATGATATATCTGAACTGTTAATAGCAAAGTCTGCTGTGCGTTTTGTGGAGATGCGTGTTCTGGTCAATCGAGCGTCTAAAGTTCAGGATATGTATGTCCCCGTTTTCGTATAGATTACCAAGGTAAAGGAAAAAATTGCATAAAAGGTAAGCTTGCAATGAAGTGGATCATTCTTTGCAAAGTATTAGCTCCACTCGTTTCTGGATTGGAAAAAACAAAACTTCGCCTCGTACAACCAAAGGCACTGACATACAGGGATGCTAGAGTACAGTAAACACAGTTCTTTTTTTTTTTTTAAAAAAAAAATTGCATATGCTTGCATTCGCAGAAAGTATCTTTATGAATAGAAAATGCATATGCTTGCATCTGAAGAAATATCTACCAAAGTGGAGTACGGATGCAAACTGCATGTGTATCTGGTGCATGCGTCGGCGACTTTCCAAAACGAAAAGAAGTGAGTCCTCCTTTCCAAGCGCTGATAACAGCAGGCACTTTGAAGTTGGGTGTCAATTTCTTTCCTTTTTCTTCTTCTGAGCACTCTCAAGTTCCATTACTTGGAGCCTTGGAGGTTGGAAGCTTCCTACTAGCACATTCTAACCTCACTAATTTGCACCATTTTCCATAATTCCCATTACATATGGCCCCTCCTCAATCCTCCATAGCACTAACAACAGAAACTAGAAAAAAAAAAACCAAACACCTTCAATCTTACCTATCGTGCATTCACATTGTTTTCATGTTAGAAATTTAATGGTACACTAAAATGAATATGAGCCTTCCATTCTTCTCGATTTAGTGGCTCAGATTAATTCGAACTTTTTATACTACATGGCAGTGTCGATAGTATATATTTGTGAAGGACATTTTTTAAACGAACGGTTAGAACTGGATCATACCACTGCCCTAGTATATTTGCCGTTGTGTATCGTAAAAGAGCTCTATAAGCTATAACAAACCCCCAGTTTACACTCAAAATTAAAAACAAATATTAATCCAGAAGTCCACTTGCCAGAGCTGAGAGCCTGATATACACCTCACTAATTTGCGGTTACTACGATTGAATCCAACTATAGAAGAGTTGACTCTGCCGGGCCGGTGACACTGATACATGCTCCTCGCCTGATTGCAGCTTGCTACTAGCTGCCAACGCTGCGCTGTTTTCCTGTTTCCTTGAGCCCATTTCGGCTTCGGCTTCAACATTGCCATCATGTACGCGCCACTACGCAGGACAAGAGGAGAGGAAGAGGCAGGCATAGTCTTTATCCCCAGCATCCTTAGGTCAATGATTTTTGGTCTCTGGAGGCGACGAAACAATAGGGCACACCAGCGTGTGAGTGCTCCCAAGATTGAACTCAGCCGCTCGATCGGTCCACATCTGCTGGGAGTTGGAGAGTCCTTTGTATGGAGAGCTTTGCAACAGGAGTGAAGTGGGCTGTGGAGCCCTCAGAGAAAAATTACTAGCGAAAACGAATTCGTGTGCATGTAACTTCATGTACATGTATAGCTGGTTTTTTCACTACCAGAGAATGATCATGGTGCATGGATTCTAAAGTGGATCCAATGTCTCTGTGTATATGTATGTAACTCCACGTATATGTGAAATTGATTTTCCCAATGATAGTGTGTAGACGCGCCTCTCCTAGACCAGATGGTATCACAGGGCAATGTATGAGAGAGAGCGGTCGTACCTTCTTCCTTGGAGATAAGTTTTGTCATTAGTTATTTGCAGGGTCTGATAACAAGCCTAAAAAAAAATAGGAGGGACCGATAGAAGCGATTTCTCCTATAGTCAGTTTTTATCGGCGATTATAGGCTGATAATTTCAAACAAAATTGAGTTTAAAATTTTATTACCGGTGATAATTGGACAAAATATATTGGGAAATACCAGCCAATTTTTTTTGATAAAATTTGGATAAAATTAATTCAAATTGAATATTTTGAAACTAATTTGATTTTCTACCGGAGGAGACGGATAGAGCCGATTATCACCTATTCAAAATCTCCATGGCTTTTGACAACAACAGCTTCCAAGGTAACCTGGTTGGAGAGATCGACTTCCGGTTTTTCTAAAAGCAAAAGTTGTCTCCTGAACAAGACTGAATTTAACGGACAAACCCATTCAAAATCTCGCTCCATTTAAGAAAGACTGAGGTAGACGACGAAAGGAGAAACACTATCCTCTTGCTACAGTGGAGAGGAGACAGGTTAGGTGACCGAGACGGAGCCGGTGAGTTCGGCTGCACCCCTGCTTCTCCGGCGGCGAGGGTCGAGCGGAGGCCTCCGGGCTCTGTACAGGTACTACTTTTGCCTAGCGTAGGTTTAGATCTTGGGCTCTAGGGTTGGGGTTGTCATCTGATCTTCGACTCCAGGTGCATCGAGTTTGTGTAATAGTCAATAAGAGACCTCTACGGGCTAGCGGCGGCGTGAATGAGGAGGAGGAAGAGCCTCAACGCGGGATCTGATCCAAACGCCGGTGACGTTACGCGGTTTTGATTTCGTTGTTGGTGGCATGTCTGGGGTGAAGGAGTTCAAGAAAGGGGTAAGATTTGGGTTGTGTGCCGGTGGCTTGACGACCTCGGTGTGCCGACAATGGCAGCATTCGGCTGCGGCTTCTTGATTTCGTCTTCCTCGTCTATGACCGTGGCTAATCTGGATGCTTCCACGCTATCTCTTGATGTTAATCTTTATTTCTGTCTCCCTTTCGGATTGAGCCTGGAGGAGATGGGGATGACGGTGGTGCTGGTTGCGATGACCTTTAGTGTCGACGGTTGCGGCGACTAGAGTGAAGCTTGTGTACGGGTTGCTTTACAGTGTGGTCCTCTAAGGACTTGTTGATTTGGGTATTCCAAGGGCTTCTCTGTAAAAGTGTGTGCAATATGAACAGATCTTTGTCCTTTTGTAAAAAAAAGAAAAAAAAGAAAGACTGAGGTGCATGCTACACTAGCAAATTAGCGAGGTATATACAAGGAGATTAACTAGGTTTTAATTTATAGTTATCCGATCATGCATGGCAAGCTCAGCCAAATAAGCTAGGTCCAGTGCGTCGTCAGGGCATGCACCATATCTTATTACGTGGCTGTCGTGAGGTTAAGCTTTGAGAGTATTATCATATCATGACATGAGCCGGCCGGCTTCGTCGAAAGCGATGCATGAGCTGATGGAATATATATACGCAGGCCAGGAGAAGGACCCAACACATAGAACCCGGCTGAAAAAGGTTCCGGCCGCGTGATCGTGCGATGAGTTTGCCGGCCGGCCCACTGCCCACTCGCGTGCATGCGCATCGGTGCAACTGGCCACAACGAAAAGCAACGGCCACATCTCTCTCTCTCTCTCTCTCTCCCTCTAGTTTTCTTGGCACAATGTTTTGTAGAGTTGTGTTGCTGGTTGCCAAGGTTGATGTCATCTTAATTTGATCCAAAAAGAGTTTGATGTAATAGTTCTTTTTTCGCGTGGAACTCATCTATGTTACTTTAGTCGCCTTGACATGGATCTGTTCTCTGTCTTGTAGTTCAAACCAGTCGAATTTCCCGTGCAACCGTACCGCTGGATTTTTACACATTTGCAGCAATAGTTGTACTTGTATACAGTTAAATGTACACTCTAAGGCTAGCTTGTAAACAGCTATGTAGTTATTCTTTGCACAACTCAGCTCTTAGACGATCTGATTACTTTGCACGGTCATATTTTTTATAACTTTTATCGTACATTAAAATAAATACAAGATGTACATTTCTCTCATTAATCTACTGGTTCAAACTATTTTTTTAATACTATTCCTGTGAAGGACATAGTTGTTATTTGCTACATACTGTTAGATGGCATAGCACATAAATAATTTTTTGGATCAATAGTTAATTTAATTTGACCTCATCACTTGTTGCTACATCTCTGGTACTAAATAATTTTCTTAATTTCCCGATCAATGTTAAATGTTTCTTTGGAAGGGGTAGGGATGGAAGGAGTCCGAGGGGAAAAATATTGGGCCAGAGAATAACTAAGAGTTTAGAACTCATTTTTATATATATATATATAGAGAACATCATCTTTCTTAATTTTTTTTGTTAGAAATGGAAAGATCATGTGTCCTAAACAAACAATTAGATAAAAAAAATACTGCATCATATTACATCTAAAACAGTCCTATATTTTGGACCCATCAAAATTGATGGCGTGGGTATTTATCTTTTTAATCTAGTTAAAGTGGTAGTTTTCTAGCTAGCCCTTCAAAAGGCTGACATGGTAGATTCCTTTTCTTTTGTTTTAACAATATAGATACATGTCGTAATGGAGCGGATCAAGGAAAAAAGCCACTGAGGTTGCTACAAGTTCGTAACACTATATTTTAACTTATAAGAGGATAGCTTATATACTAAGTAGTGTGGAATGACTCGAAAGATGTCGGGACCAACCCAACCCTACTACTGGAGATCCTATTATTGAAACCAATGGTCTCGAGAGAGCAGGATGTGAGATAAATGTACTCCCACGTCATAATTGGTGTAGGACGGGGACTTTTGTGGTTGAGGCAAATCATGAATTTTGCTCTCATTTGACCTTCGATATGGGGAGTCTGCAGACACGAGATATTCTTTTCTAAATAAAAAGACGCAAAAAAATCTTGTTGATATATCACTGTGGCGTGATATTGTCGTATGTTTTGACCATCTGAAAGATCAGCGACCTGGGTGTTATATATGAATATATGATGCTATAGCGACCTGGAATTTTCATGAGGGGCAGAGCTCAGTGAGGGCCAGCATGCATGGCCCCTTCAATTTTGTAAATCAGTGGAGAAAATAATGGCCCCTACTTTAATTTCTGTCCAATCTTCGCCACTAATCGCATGCAGATGCTCTCTCGCTGAGATCACTGTTCTCTTGTCTCTTTGTCCAGTCCTACGTGCTGAATTGTTCAGATAAGATGGGCATTCTAAGGGAGAGGGGAAAAAAAAAGACCAGTTTGATGATAATTGCCAAACATTTCCAATCATTGCATGGGGGCAAACAACTTGCCGAATGACTAATGATGCTAGCAACAAAGTAACTGATGGGGATTTGGTATCATGTTGCCGGGTGGTTAATCTGCTGTGTTAATCATGGTTCAATCTACGAAGTTATATTATACTCCTCCGGTTTATTTATATAGGGCATATTTTAATTTGAAAAAGTCTTTAAAGGATACTTTGACCGTTAAAATTCTCTTATTATATATTGTCAAATTATACAAAATAATATTGTATGTCGGGACCCCCCTGGTGGAGGTGAGGTCCCACCTGTGCTTTACCTGTGCTAGTCCCTGGATCAGTAGATAGCACACACAGACAACAGAATTTGGATCACAACCAAGTCGATTAATTTACATAAATTTACATCAGAATGCGCCTAGCGGCGTGGTTACAAAAGATTGGCTCGAAGGCCTTACAAAAGCGAAAGTCTTTATTTTACGGCTGAAATTCCAAAAGAGGAAACCAAAACAATCCCCACAGGCAGAGCTGGAGGAACGCAATCCTAGGTGTCGACGTACTCCTCGTCCTGGACTTCGTTGACGAAGGTGTAGGCTTCAGGGTCTCCATCCTCGGGGTCGCACGAGTACTCCACATCTGCTGGCCGAATGCAATGACCCATGATGAAAGCGCGAGGGTGAGTATTGGTGAAAATACTCGCAAGTCAATTGACATATGCTTATGCATGGTTTAGGCAAGGGAAAGGAAGGGCTCATTTGCGGAAAGCAAGTTTTGAAATAGTTTGTCTAAGATTTTCAAAGCGATTTAAGAAAGAAATGAAGTAGTCGAATCAATTGATAAAACATTTAAAACCATCCGGCCCCTGCCGGCTCATACCCAAAGGCTGGCTCACGATACAAATCGTGGTTTTAACCCAAAACATTTTCCTTACGGCTAATCCACCGAAGGACCAATAACTCTTGACGGCTAACCACCGTATGCATAATACCATACGTCGGCTAAACTACCGAAGTCATCTCCTCACGGCTAATCATCGTAGGCTCCCAAACAAACACGGCACCTGCCGGTTTTCTTCTTTAAAACTCTGAGAAAGAGAGGGAAGAAAACTACCATTGTGATCAACCCACCGTCGTCCGCCCTTGACCGTGGGCACGGCTTTCTAGAAAGTTTTACGCTCTGCAGAGGTCGCACGCTTTACCCATGAGACATGACTCCCTCTCGTCGAAGGTCATCACGACAAAGCCTTTAACAGTCTAGCTCTTGGCTAGCATCCCCTCTAAGGTTTCCACCGCAGCGCTGGTATCTCCAGTTGGCTGAAGCCCCCTCTTGAGCCTGGTAGGTTGGCGAATGCGTCGCGCCTACTCCACCACACGGGATGTCCAAACCAAGAGTTCGAAAGGTACTCAGCCAGGGCTTGCCCATACAAGCACTCATGGTCGCACTGTTGTACTTAGTTTTGACAACCACAAGATATCGGTCCTTAAGGACTGGCACTACAACACACCTGGGATTCTGTGACGTTTTTCGCATGACAACAGACTAAAACGTCATTGATCTATGACGATTTTTCTAGGAGGTGTCATAAGGTTCAATACGGGGTTGTAATAGTGACAAATACGGGATATCGTCCACAAAAGCGTCACTAACGTCCAATAAAAACGTCATAGATCATTAGACAAAATTTGTGACGAAATATTGTTGTCTTTGTGGTTCGGTGAGCACATATGACAAAGCTAGATCGTCATAAAATTTCGTTTTTGCAATTTACAAAATATTTTCATGAACACTCATTTTAAATACATTTTGGGCTTGCTAAACTTCATTTAATGGTTATAGGCCCATCCCAGCCGGTGTTTGTTTTTGGTCGGTGTAAAAGTTCTGCTTGGAAAAAATGGAGTATACAAAAAACCGGTGTGAAAAAATGAAAAAAAAGGGCCTAGCGGGTGTCAAAAAATGAAAAAAAAAGGCCTAGCGGCGGGATTCGAACCCTGACCGCAAGGCTGATAGGGAGGGACCAGACCACTATGCTATGGTGGCAGGGGCGGATATGGGCCCATGGCAGGCCGGGGTTTAGCCCGTGGCGTGGGAATTAACAAAGAGTACATATGATAGACCTATATATATAAGCTCACAGCCTAGCTAGTGAAGTGGCCCATGAGGACAGCTGAAACGTGCACCGTGCCGCCGTGGTGGCCCATGAGGGCAGCTGAAACGTGCACCGTGGCGGTGATCGCGTCCGTCTTGCTGGCAGCGTCGAAGCCAGCGTCGGCGACGACGCCACGCACGCTGCACGCCACCAGCAAGCTGCATCGCGGCAAAGATCGTGCTAAGCGCCACGCCGCTCCACGCGTTGATCACCGCCACCGAGACCGCCGTCGTCCGTCGTCACTCGTCACCATCCACGGCCGCTGCTGCGATCTTTGCGTGTCCGCACGACGAGACAGTCGCCGACTCGCCGCCTCTACAGACCGAGGAGCACACGAGTTAGTGTTCGGGTTAGTGTTCTATCAATAATGAATAAAAATAATTATTTATTTTTGTTTCTATGGATGTATTCTTCGCGATATAGGTACTAAAGCTACATTCTCTGCTTGTGCACTATACTATGTTTAGTTTTCTCCGTGGTACTTTATTTTTATCTATTATTTGGTATAGTTAATTTTTAGTATTTTTGATAAGTTTTATTGCGTTAGATTTTAGGCCGGGGCTTGCCGAGATTCTAGATCCGCCACTGTATGGAGGGATTGTTGGTATATGTTAATTCAACATTTATCTATACCGTTTGTTGTTAGTGGGTTGTAATCGAAGTCTGGGCGAATCGCGCCGAAGCCCTCAGGTCGCGCCTCCGTGCGCTGACGGCCACCCCTCTGTGCTAGATTCGGCGGCCGCCGCCGCCCTCCATTGACGCCGTCGCCCCTCGGTCTACCTCCGAATCCACCGTTGACTCTCCATCAGGCGCCGCCCTAGGTCGCTCGGCGTGCCACCGGAGGTCACTCAGCATGCGTTCCACCGAGCAGGGCGCATGTGGCAGCTCAATCTCCTTCTCCCGTGCCAGCTCGAGCGCCACAAGCTACCATAAGGAGCCAGTGACAAGGTCATAGAGAGTATAGGCGTCCAGGTAATAGTCCCATTTCTGTTGTCTTATTCTTTTCCCTTGTGCTGAAGCGCATGTAGGAACAGAGCTTACTCCCTTAATCAAATGTGGTCCTTGAGGTTGACTTCTTCAATGCTTGTTTGATATGTGAGATAGAAAGCATGTAGGAGCAGGCCTCTGAGGATTGAGCATGGGTTTTAGCTCCTCTAAGTACTCGCTAAGCTGGATGGAAATTTGCAAAAACAAAAGTCAATTTGTGTTCTTGTAAATGCTGGAGTTACTAATTCATCGATATTGTGTTAAACTTGTCCGGATTCAGATGCCCTATGAACTCGGAACATAGGAACTAGTTTTAGCTCTTGATTGTATTTTCAATTTTGAACACATTTCTACATCGTTCCTGTCATAGAGGATAGAATCGCAATGTAGAATTGATGATTTTGTTTGGTATTTTTCTAATTTTATATTTTTGTCTTATTTCAATGTTGTACAGATGGATAGATCTTG
The DNA here is from genome assembly GCA_036346145.1 of Olyra latifolia. Taxonomy (NCBI): domain Eukaryota; kingdom Viridiplantae; phylum Streptophyta; class Magnoliopsida; order Poales; family Poaceae; genus Olyra; species Olyra latifolia. The sequence goes on from CM070530.1 coordinate 17,371,981, forward strand.
GATCAATACTAGGCTATTTAGCCAGCCGCATTTGGACGGGGTCAATGAGTTCATGAATTTTGTTTCACAGAGATTTGATAAGAACATGAAGATACTTTGTCCATGTAGAAGGTGTTTGAATCGGGTTCATCGACACAAGGGGGAGGTGGAGGACCACTTATATATTCATGGGATGGCTAGCACATACACTAGGTGGGTGTATCATGGAGAACCTTCGAGGTCGGAATTATTGAAAATGAAGATCATGTAGATGGACATATTGGGTTAAGTTCAGGATGTTGGTATGAATGAGGATGAAGAAGACGACCACGATGATAGAATTCTGATATGGTCAAGGAGTTGTTCCCAAATGATGATCGAGGTAGAGGGAAATCTATGTTTGCGACTATATTAGATGAAATGAAGCAGGAACTTTACCCTGGTTCAACTTATACAAGATTTTCTTTTGTGGTGAAGTTACTTCATATCAAGTCATTTTATCGGATCAGCAATGTTGCATTCACTGCAATACTTAAATTGTTATCATCGGCATTCCCGGATTGTTGTCTTCCCGCATCTTACCAAGAAGCAAAGAAACTTATTCATGCATTGGGACTTGGATATGATTCAATACATGTGTGCCCAAATAATTGTGTTTTGTTTCGTAAGGATTATGCAAACCATGATGAATGTCCAGTTTGTGGTGCATCAAGATGGAAAGATGTAGATGGGAAAAAGCATACTCCTGAGAAAGTATTGCGGCATTTTCCAATTATTCCAAGGCTTAGGAGGATCTTTTCTTCCAAAAAAATGTCTGAGGAGGCACAATGGCATAAGTTGAAGAGGAAACCAGTGGACAATGAGCTCATCCATCCAGCTGATGGTGAAGGATGGAAAGATTTTGATAGGAAATATGGTGGTTTTGCAAGAGATGCAAGGAACATCAGACTTGGGCTTGCTACTGATGGTTTCAATCCATTTGGCAAGATGAGCTCCTCGTACAGTATGTGGCCAGTATTCCTTATCCCTTACAAATTTCCTCCGTGGGAATGTATAGAGCAATCCAACTTCATGATGGGCCTACTCATCCCTGGTCGGGAATGCCCAGGAAAGGCTATAGATGTCTTTTTGGAGCCATTGATCGAAGAGCTGCTAGAGCTTTGGAAAGGTGTCTCTACTTTTGATGCATTGACTGGAAAAGATTTTGATCTACATGCTGCAGTTATATGGTGCATTCATGATTATCCAGCTTTGAGCACATTGTCAGGTCGAGTCACAAGAGGTTATTATGCTTGTGTGCATTGTGACAAAAATCCATGCTCTAGAAGAATCAGAATAAGATATGCTATATTGGCCATCGGCGCTTCCTTCAAGGGACCATCTATGGAGGACAAAGAAATGGTTTGATGGTAAGGAGGACCATCTTGACAAGCCAGAGGAATTTAGTGTACATGAGTTGATAGAACAAGCGGAGAGGGTCAAGGATGTTAGGCGAGGAGGCATCCTCAAAGCAAAAAGAGAAAGCGGAAGCAGATGGTCAATGTTGGAAGAAGATCATCTTTGTGGGATTTGCCTTATTGGTCAAGTTTGAAGCTGCGTCATAATCTTGATGTAATGCACATCGAAAAAAATATATGTGAGTACATTATTGCTACATTTCTTGGCATTGTTGGGAAGACAAAGGACACTATTAATGCTAGGCTTGATTTGGAGGAAATGGGCATAAGGAAAAATTTGCATTTGAAGCGTGATGGAAATGCTTACACTGTTCCCCATGCCCCATATGTAATGAATAAAGAGCAAAAAATTGCATTTTGTGACTTTTTGAGGAGTGTAAAATTTCCAGATGGATATGCTTCTAACTTAACAACATCCATTACTACTGATGGATGCAACCTCCAAGGATTGAAAACTCATGATTGCCATATCCTACTCCAAAGGATTGTACCTGTTGCTATCCGAGGGATAATGCATAAGGACATATATGAAGCAATTGCTGAATTAGGTAACTTCTTTCAGCAACTATGTGCCAAGACTCTGAAGTTAGATGTTTTACATTGAATGAAAGCTGAAATCCCAATCATTCTGTGCAAACTTGAGAAAATATTTCCTCCTGCTTTCTTTGATGTGATGCTGCACTTGGCTGTTCATTTACCGGATGAGGCAATCCTTAGAGGTCCAGTACAATATGGATGGATGTACCCAGTAGAAAGAAGGTTGTTAACATTAAAACGGTTTGTTAGGAACATGGCAAGACCTGAAGGATCCATTGCAGAAGCATATGTTGCTAATGAGTGCTTCACGGCTTGCTCTAGATACTTTGATGATGTTGACACACGACACAATCGGGAGGGTAGGAATAGAGAGCGTGTTGATTTGAGGAAAGGTGATTTTTCTGTGTTTTAGCATGGAGTTGACCTACTTGGAGCACCGAGGATCACGTATCTTGAAAATGACTATGATAGAATGGTTTGGTTTGTGCTAAACAATTGTCCGGAGGTTGAGCCATATATGAAGTATGACATCCTATATGCACTTTTAATTTTTTTAATAAAACCTCCTAATTATTACCTCTGATGTTTAAATTATTAATTTGCAGGATATACAAGAAAGAGTTAGAGGATGCAGGAACTCCTAATGTTGAAAAAACCCTTGAGAAGCAATTTTCCTCCTGGTTTAAGAAGCATGTGAGTTTTCATGCCCGCATTTTTATTTGAGCCTTATCAGTTGTGTTGGTTTTCACCATGATGCATATTTGATTCAGCAGTTGCAAGGGTACATTACGTGGATGGAGAAGACATCAACGATGACCTGTATGCATTGTCATGTGAACCGGATCTGCGGGTTAGAATATATTCAGCATGCCTTGTTGATGGTGTTCGATACCACACGGTTGATCGCGAGAAAAATAGAAGAACACAAAATAGTGGAGTCATGACTAAGGGTTGCCATGATGATGAAAATATTGATTTTTATGGTTGTTTGAAGGAAATAATTGAGTTGCGGTATAACTTGGATTTGTGTAAAGACCGGACGGTGGTTCTATTTCGTTGTGATTGGTTCGACACTAATGGGAAGAAGGTTAGAATGAAAGATGATGGTTTTTTCAGGAGCATCAACCGTGGCAGTTGTTGGTACAAGGATGATCCTTTTATTCTAGCAACACAGGCAGCAAAGGTATTTTACTTGGAAGACACAAAATATCGTGGAAGCTGGAGGATTGTTCAAAAGTTTACACATAGGCACTTATGGAATGTTAATGAAAATAACAATGAAGAAAGACCCGGTGGCTTGGGACTGTCATACCAAGATGAAACATCTGGAGATTTTCATGTACGAGTCAATGAAGGAAATTTGGATGATCAACCACTGGACAATGAAGATTGTCATCAAGTTGATGCAAGTGTAGTTGATGGGCTTCGTAAACAACGCCAAGAGGAAGTGGAAGAAGATGCAACAAGCGACGATGACGATGAAACTGGTTTGCAATATGTTAGTGATAATGATTGTCCAACAATCCCTGTTGACGACGATGATGATAGTGATGGCGACTAGAGGAAGATCAAACTTCGGATGTTGACCAATCCTGTTGGTTGGAACTGAAATATGTTGCTCAAATATGTTCTTTGTTCAAATATGTTGCTTGAACTGAAATCATGTTCCTTGGTGTGAGATTCATCTGTTTTTTGTTATTAGTATTTTGCAAAAATTGGCAAGCATCTACCCATTACGAGATGCATTTTGGGGATGAAACCATATACATTTAACATAACAATTAGCACACAATATCAATCTCAGATCTAGGAAATAAGCATACAAAAGCATCCATCAATCATTTGAAGCCGCACTGGTGCATTGTTTTACATAGGATGACAGGTCCATGTTTGAGCACACCATACTCCTTTACAAGTCATTGCGGGCATAGTTTATAACACAGAAGCGACTAACTATACATTTCAAAAGAAGCTAGCTCATTTAGGTTAGCACAGATAGCTGCATACACAGTGAGTGCACTCATACATAAGCTGGTCATATGCCATTCGAAGCTTGACTAGCAGCCCAAAAGGTAGATGCATACATGACGAATACATTTCAGTTAATTTTCTTCTTTTTATGCCCAGCAGATGTCCGACTTCTCATGTAGCGCTGAAGCTTCTCATCTTCATGACCATCTTCTCATTCATCGCATCTTGTTTCTCATGGAGCCACACACACGCCAGGTGAAGTACTAGCAAAAGCACTAGTTTGGCTTTAATTCATTCATTTTACGCCTAATGAGACTTCTCAAAGTTGCAAAGGATGTACGTACAAAGGGTCCACAATGTATGCGGCACCTCTTTTAGAGGAGCAAAAGCATCAAAGAGATAGATGGCACTGAGCAACAAGATGAGTCTGCAAGAGTCACTAGACGAAGACAAGGGTTTTGGCTGCAGACTACCGATCTGATCGACAACAAGTGCTCACCATAGGTCGACTCTGCCACACCCACCCCCGAGGCATTGGCTCTGTTAGTTCTCCAACCCCGCAACAGACCAAGTTGACATTATTGAAGAAGGCAAGTGTATCTACTTTATGCTATGCTTTCACTATTCATTGTTTTCAATTTGTATTCATGCTATCTATAGTAGTGCATAGATAGATTTATTGCCTTCCCTTGTCCCTGCAGTATTGGATACACAGATTTATTTTTCAATTTGTATTCATGCTATCTCTTGTCTTTTTGTAATTTGGCCATCATTGCCATAATTTGCAATGGTGCATAGACGTTATTGCCAACCTTTGTTCTGTACTAGTGCATACAAAGATTTATTGTCTGAGACATATCATGCATTGTTTGCATGCCTTCTTCCCTCTAGTATGGTTGCCCGGCCTATTGGTGTTTGTTTACAATTTTTCTTTAGTTAACAGATCAGTTCTTTTGTGTTAGTTAGTAGAGCAATTCTGCAATAATTGTTGTTTTTGCCATCTTATATTCATGACCTTCATGTTTGCTGCAAATATCACCTAAAAGATTGACACTAACTGAAAGAGTATAATGTTGTTAGGTGCACTTGTTGCAAGCAAAGATTCAGATAGGATAAGGAGTATAAGTCTTGGCAGAGAATTGGATAGGATAAGCAGAGGTTTATGCACTAAGATCCCAATCAATGTTAGTGAAGGGAAGAGACGGACTGAGGCACCAATGCAAGTCGCAAAGTTTGCATCGAGGGTGGAATCATACTTAGGCAAGATATGCCTATCCTCCCTTTGGAAGGACTACAAGAAGCATAAGTCACATATTCAAAACTACATAGGCAAAGTTGCTGTAAGTCAAATTCAATTTTACTTGTTCCATCAAAGTTCATTCCATCCTTTGCATTCTCAAATACTAACGTTATGCTCTTTACTAGGCCCAATTCACCATGGACACCAACAATAATGCAATAAAAAATGCATGTGCTGATTTGCTCAAGGGTGGGCAACGACAGATGAGGTACAAGCTGAAAAAAAAATACTTCAATGGGATACCTGCGAATCAAGTGAGGTCCACATCCCCGTGGAGAGTATGAAAGACGACGAATGGAGAGCATTGGTGCGATTGTGGACAGACTCAAAGCACAAGGTACAACAACCCTCCTAATTTTCTCATGTTTTATCGATAGTATGCTTATGCGAATCAAGGTAGAGAGAGCAAAGGGTTGAGCTATGTGATTCGGTTGTGATGGTTAGAGAAATATAGTGATAATTCTACTTTAAGCAGTATATACTATCTTATTAGTCCATGACACAAATGTATCATATGCAGGACAAGTGTACAAAAAACCAGCTGAATCGAGAGAAAGTCCGATTTCATCGGCGCACAGGATCCCGGTGCTACATTGCATAGGCCCATGTCGTGGTAAGACCCTGAACTTGAAATCATTTTGTCGTTTCAAGCTATTAGTTTCTAATTGTTCACAAATAATTTAGAAACAAGATAAATACAAAGACGTAGAGCCCACCGCATTTGATCTCTTCAAGGACTTCCATTGCAGCAAGAGCATTGGATTTAGTGAGCCTGTAAAGGAAGCTATTGTAAGTGATTGTTTCCTTTTATTCTTTCTTTACATGAAATATACTGTGAGAAAAAAAATCTAAGTACAATATTGAAGGCACAATTGTATTTGTTGTTTTCCTAGGCTACTATGGAAGCTATCATGGCTGAACCAGTACAAGATGGACATGAACCAAAGTCAGTGGACGAATCTGTTTCTCAAGTTGTAAAATCGACTACATTTCTTCATGTTCTTTGGTGTTCGTTCGGGCTCCAAGAGTAGCACTAGAGGTGGCACTTCCTCGCAGTACAAGTCTTGAGCATATACATTATGTTCCATTTGTTGTTTCCTTTTGTAAAGGTGATTGGAAACCAGTTTGGCTTAAATTCCTAAAACGGCATATTACTATATTTTGATTTCTTCCAGTGTTTCTTTGTTTCTAAGACTCTTGATTAGACGAGTAAAAATGCTATCTCTGCTCGAACCATTGTTATTTAGGTCTCCATTGCACAAACATTGAGAATTGTTGGAGAATAACCTTGTGTCGAGGTTCATAAGTGTCTTTGTTCGTTGCCTAATATTCAGCTACCTATTAAGGGCAATAATGTGCAGATCAAGGGGCATTGACTGCACTAATTAGAGGATATCATGGGCTGATTTAGTGCCTGCAGCAGCTCTATATATCAGCAGGATTCGCACAACAAGAGTGTGGATCGAGTATGGCGAGAGCAAAATCCCACCCCTGTACATGTGTTAGTGTGGCACGGGCATGAAGTACCTTTTGAGGGACTTTGTAGCTGTCGAGACTTAAATTTTCTTACTCATATGCTCTGAGAACTAGTAAGTCTATAATGACATTGATGTAATTTTGATAACCCTAGTCTGGTTTTTAATTTCTGACCTGAATGCTTTCTTGTTTAGTTTTACTATAGACTTGACTATTTTTGAAGCAAAACCATGTGACAAGAGTCTACCATATTATGAATTACACTAGTATTGATGTTGTGCAACTTTGGTAGCAAAAATTTACTCAATAAGCGTGTGGTATTTGCAGTTTCAGCTTTTTTTTCCTATTCGACCTATGGTCATAATTTACTTCTTTGCCTTGAGTAGTTGACTTTGTTAGAAAACAGCATATGCTTCTTTTGTATTCTCATAATCAGATGTGTCCCTTTCCTTCATTGGTGGTTATTGATATCAGATTTTGTTATTTGTAGACTATTGCTAAATGAATTTCTTATCTATGCTCTTTACCTTGCTTGGTTATGTGATTTGAATGGCCGGTTCCATCTCAACCATGTATGATCGATTTTTATTCACAGGTGCAAGGGCTCCAGGCTGAGCTTCAAATAGAGAAGCAAGAAAAAGCACAATTGCGACAAGAATTGGATACTTTGAAGATGCAAGCACAAGAATCAGGAACTTTAATGGCAAAACAGTCCGAGGAGATAGAGAGTTTAAAGAAGGCATCACAAGAAACTCACTCCCTCCTTCGCCAACTGATAAGTTTCAACCAGGGTCAGCTCAATGCAGACCCATAAATCTTCAATGCCCTTAAAACCTAGTTGTGCTACTACTGCCTGCGAGTTCCGATTCTTTGGGTTTTTTGGTCAAATGATTGTGGGTTGAACTATTGGATCCTAGCGACTAGTGGATGTTTCTGTCTATTTTTGGACAAGTGCTTGCTGGTTGAACTTCTAGTTCCTAGCACCGGTGGTTGTGTTTTTGACACGAGTGCTTCTGGTTCAACTTGTGCTTCCTCCTAGTAGATGGTTGAACATGTTCTTTGGTTGTTTACAATCGTGGTACCGTAGCTCCAACTTTGTTTATCTATGTTCTTTGGTTGATGTAATGTGGCCTATGAAATGAACTAGTGGCTGCTATTATTTTGTAAAGTGGATATTTGAACTTCATGAGCTATGGTCATGTGAACATCTTCGAATTTTGGATATACGCTGAAATGCGGACATCTTTGAATTATGGATATGTGTTGAAGTATTGAAATGTTGCTAGTTGTGGGTGGCAATTCTAGAATAATTGGGCCATGTCATAAATTTGTGCCAATTCGTCAATTCATGAAATATGACAGCATTTGACAGCAAAATTCGTCATAAATTTGTGCCATGTCGACTTGTAAAAATGTCATAACCGTTTGCCACATCGATCCATGTCATCGGGTCCATATTTTTATGACGAATTCAATTCACATGGCAAGAGATTTAGTTTGATATTTAGTGACGTTTTTTCTTAGGTTAATGACAATTTTGAAACGTCACAAAATCAATGACGAACTAATATCGTCATAGAATTTATGACGAAAAACCCCCAAATCGTCATAAAAGGTGGTTAGCCACGTCAGATAGGTGACGAACCAAAATTCGTCACGCAAACGTCACAGATTGCAGTTTATGACATATTTTCACTGATCAGTGACAAAAACCTAATGTCACAGAATCCTAGGTGTGTTGTAGTGTGGGGTGGTTCCCACACTGGACCCGATTCTCGTGCTTACTGCACCAGCCAATCAATCCGTCCACCCCAATCAAGTTTTATAAACATTTCCAAGAAACTCTCAGGTGACATACCCGCCACCTGGCACTAACATTTTACCCACAGTAGCACCCTGCTACTGCTAATCAAACAAGCACTTTGCAAATAGGGAGGTACTTTGAATTAAAACAGGTATTAAATCAGGGTGGGGTGTTCATTGTGCAGTAACTATTGACTAGTAGCATGAGTAAGCAAAGTTAATTAAGCTAATCAAAAGTTGGCAGGTAATCATGGATTAATTCTCCTAAGGTTACCAAGGGTCAAGATTAATATCATAATTAAAGTGTGTTAGGTTATTAACTAATTCCCTACCTACATGATAGTGATTAATCAACATAGCCATGCATATTTAATAAACTTCTAACAAATCATTTGTAAAACTGGGCATTGATATGGTCAAAGGAAAATTTAGGGAAATGTCAACATTGACTTGCCTTGACTGTGGTCGAACTCCTGCCCTTCGTGAGTTTCAGCTCCAGGCACGGGTCCGGTCGGATCTAATGATGGCAAATAACACACATTTAAAAACAACAAATAAAATAAAATAAAATTATGCATGCAAAAATAAATGGGGTGCATGAAGATAATAAAACCATGTTTTTATTTATTATGAGATTTTTAGAAATTGATTTAAATTTTAAAATGGCATTCTTTATTAAAGATGTTTAGATAAATTAGCTTCTATAAATTTAGAAATTTAGAAATTAAATTAAATATTAGGTAAATAATTCAACACTTGTTCCTATCTGATTAACATATTCCAAAAATTCAATTTTCATTTTAACTAGATAAGAATAATTAATAAAGTATTAAATGCATGATTTTACATTTCTAAAAACACTATTATAGAAATCATATTAATAATCATGAAATGACATAAATGATATTTTTAAATTAAACTTCACATTTTATGAGTTTTAGGAATTTACTTTCTTGATTTTGGATTTATATTTTTAAAGATATAAAATAACAAGTTTTTATATTTATTAATTAAATAGAAAAAGTGGTGGATCGGGTCGGCGGCCGGACGCATGGCGCTGCCCACGTGGTCTTGAGCGAGAGCGCGAGGCGTTCTTGGCCCTGTAGCCTTGCCTTGAAGCCAAGACGGGCGAGCAGCGTCTGTGCCCAGCCCATCACAGACGTCCTGCCTGTGTATGTGCCAATGGCTGTAACGCTATGAGCTGATCGATCGAGGTTGGCTTGTCACCGTATGGCCGGTGACAGGCGGGACCCGCCGGTCGGCGACTCAGAGAGAGGAGAGAGAGAGGGCGGGCGACGGCGGATCCGGCGGATCCGGCATGGCCCATCGGTGAGGAGAGGGAAAAGGAAGAGAGAAGGAGAGGGGCCGGGGGTGAGGTCGTGGCGAGGTGAGGGCAGCGGTGAGCTTCGGCGACGCAGAGGGCGGGCGGAGGATGGCAGTGTCGCGGCAACGGCGGGCGACCGGAGGAGGAGGGGTCTTGTGAGAAAGTGGGCGGCATGGGAAACTCGAGGCGTCGGCAGGCGGAGTTGGCCGAGGAGGTGCGGCGATGTGGCCGGTGCTAGGCGGTGAGGGGCGCACGGCGATGGCCGATTCCGGCGAGGGAGGCGCGGTGCCGGTGATGGGGAAAGAAGGTAGGGGGCCTAGGGAGGGAGAGGAAGTAAGAGGAAGAGGGATTACCCGGTGGGGAGCTACGTCGGCGCTCGGGATGGCCTCGGCTCCGGCGGTAGCTCCCGGTGGACTCCGGCGACGGCGATGGCGGCGGGCGGCGGAAATGGGGTCGAGGGGGTGAAGGGAAGAGGGTGGCGACGGGGATCGGCTGGGGAGGGCGTGAGGCAGCGGCGGAGTAAGAGAGGGAGTGAAGGGAGTAGGGAGGGGAAACCGAGAGTGAGAGGGGGGTGGGTTTAGGCTGGTTTAGGGAGGGGCAAAAATGGAAAGGGGCATTTTGGGAAATGCCCAAATTGGGAAAGAGAGGGTGACCTATGGGGCCCACTGGTCATAGAGTGAGGAAAAGAGAGAGAGGGTAAAATGAATTAGAGATAAAAATAGGTATATTAATAATTCATTTAATTAACTATTTAGGTTTATAATTTAACTTTTTATTTGGGTTTAGTCCTTAACTTGGGGTTTCCAAAATCAAAATTTAAATCCACCAATTCTTATAAGATTATTCCAATAGGTTTCTGATAATTAAATATTTGGAATTTTGCAAAAGCTAATCTTTAATTAGTTTCTAGAAAACCATATATAGTAACATGCGCATTTTTCAAAAATGTTTTTCCTTTAAACTTTGAAAATTTTCTGGTTGAGATGTCTTAAACTATATGCTATGATTATGCATTTTATATTTTGAAAAATGGGGATGTTACATTGTATCAAAAACAATTTGAAATATAAATCTATTGATATGTCATTTGTACACTAAAGATGCATATAATTTGAGTAATTATTGGTCAAAGTTTATAAAGTTTGACTTTTTTAAAATCAAAATACGCTTTATAAAAATAAATGGAGGGAGTAATTGATTTGTGCTATTCGTTTTTAATAAATAAAAAATCACGCCATACACGGCTAGGTTTAATGTGCCATGAAAATTATAGTTAGATGAGACCAACTTGTCAATCTATGAACTGAAGTTGAGTCAAAACATTATAGCCTATATTCAAACAAGTGATTATTTTAACTCCCATTAAAAATAAATTTACCACGTTCCAAAGCCTCATAAAGGCTGGTTTCTCCACCGAACTTGTTAGTAAAACTGGAGAGCTATTTAGAGAAATTTAAAGTACACTAAAATTAATGAATATAAACCATTCAATATTTCTATCGATTTAACACTTTACGCTAGATTGATTTTATTTTTTATACTACCTGAGTGTTACCTCCCTATTATATTGCCGATGTTTACAATAAAATGAGTCCATATGTTTAATCGCTTGTCCGCCCCACTAGCTCTTGTAAGTACATACATATAGCTTTCACGATCCACTTCTATGATAAGGTTATGACAGCCTAATAAGGTATTTTAGATAATGGATATTTTCCAGCTTCTACACCCGAAGGCATATATAGCCCCCGCCTAATCAGTTATGTAACCGTTTTTGCATTATGTTAGTAATCATGCACTTTGGCGCAACATAGAATATTATAGACAAGGGTGCTTAAACAATGGAGCACTCCCACTTTAATACTGGAAATTCTATACATATACTTAATATAGTTCACTCAACTTGTAGCACCGAGGCAATCATCCGCGATCTGCTTCAAGCAAAATATTTTTTTTAATTTTTCCCTGTCATGCAGGCCTTGATAAGAGGCTTAGAGAGTCCAAAAAATATTAAAAATAGAGATCGGGAGCTTTGAAAAGAAACATTATAATCTTAAAAAAATGACTGCAAAACGCATAATTAAGTATTTGGCCAATACGTAATACGTATGGAAGGACAAATTTTCAGATGTACATTGAAACGGATGTCTCGCATCGTTGAGGCACTGAACCAATTAAACTTAAGAACCTCTTCCTTCGTACAAACACCTATACCATTCGACGTGGAAAAACTGTTTTTTCCACATACATCTATCTGGTATTCCACATTGCTCTATATATATAGACACACATATGGCCTTAATGTTTCCTCGAAGAGACATGGTTGCGAAAATGGCTATATAAATCGTTCATCTGTTCTGTGAATCTTATTTGAAACATACAAATTAAAATGGAACCATTCTTCCAAATTATTAATTACCGACTCCATGCATCCGGCTTGACCCGAGCTTAACAACAAACAAACAAACAAACAATACTGGCACACGGATGAAGCGACCTCGGCCGGTGTCCTTTTTAAGATGGAATCTTCTGGCTCCCTTATTCGCCCTCGGAGTCTTCTTTTGATTCTTCCTCTAGAGTTCTATATTCGTCCTTTGAGCCTTCCTCCGGGTTCTCATATTCATCTTCTAAGTCTTTCTCTAGAATTCCATATTTGTCCTCTCGGGTTCTATATTCATTTTCTAGGCTCCTATATTTGTTCTCTGAGTCTTCCTCTTGAGTTCTATATTCATCCTCTAGGATCCCATATTTGTCTTCTAATCGAAATATTTCATGATCATCGATCATTAGGTTAAGATCGATCTAAACAAATCTTTTTTTTCCTATATACGTACGATTAAACAACTTATTAGAAATGCATGACAGCCAATACGAAATGCTAGAAAATCACCTATATGATCTATTATACTTATTAGTATATAAACATTAAAGAATATTATTATAAGCTAAAAACTAGTGATGATGCTGACGACAAATGACAATTTTTCGGATCCGTTTCTTAAAACGGATAATATACACCTTCACTTAATTAATTTCGTCAACGCTAATGCAGGATCCACGTAGAACTCTACTAACCATGGGAGAGCATAGCTAACTTTTTTATTCTTGATTAATTTCGTACGACTTTGGCACAATCTTTGTCCAGCCGGATATATAAACAGCCATATTTTTTTTCCTGCTACCACAAAAAGTAGCACATTTAATTTTGTGTACGGTGTTTTGAAAGCAAAGGATGAAATGTGTTGCTGACCTGTTCCTATATATTGGCGCGCGATATTGTCAAATCTTACAAGACATGCAACTAAACCTAGCCACATATATATCCTGCTCAAAAATAATTAGCTTTGCTTGCACATGCATCGACTTCAGCTTGATCAAGACTGCGAGGGAAGGTATATCAAGACATTAATGTAGGAAAGATCGATCAATCATGCCGGAAGCTCGCAAAATTAAGTCTAGCTCCATGATCAACCACGTATAAATGATCAAGAATATCAATCATATTTTCATAAATTATACCTGCATCAAATAACACCGTAAAAACATGGCTCGCCTCAGCCAGTATAGGCCAAGCACTGCTGCAAAAACCTTCATACGAGATGTCTTATCTAAGACGACTCTCCAATTTTAGACAAAAACCGTCTCTAATGGGGGTAAAGGAATTAGAAAATAGCTATCTAAGACGGTTTTATAGAAAAACCATCTCAGACAATTTCTTTTTCTATAAAACCGTCTCAGATAATTTCTGATAATGCCAGCCGTCTCTGGTAAAAAATTTTCAGAGACAGCTTTTAGCCCAAACCGTCTCTGACGGTTTTAGGGACGGTGGGTAACACAGACCATCTTTGATGTACATCACAAATCAGAGATGGTTTTCATAATGAACCACCTGTGATAACTTTTGAGACGGTTGTCCTTGGAACCGTCTCGGATGATTTATCACATTTGAGACGGTTTCCATCTCGAACGTCTCTAAAAGTTTCAAGGGTGAGAATGGCCTACATTCCTCCCCCAGCATGTTATATATTGTCCAATGCTGAGAGGACCTAGCTGTGCTAGTGTCTGCATGGTATTAAAGTTCTATCCAGTTACTCTGCAAACGTGAGGAAGCTCGTTTCAATGGATGACTTAAAACTAATTGGCATGAAGTCCCACGATTGCCACATTCTTATGACTCAAATGATTCCAGTTGCAATTAGAAATATTCTGCCAGTGAAGGTTCGAGAGATAATCACGAAGCTATGTTATTTCTTCAATGCAATATCCAAAAAGGTCATCGATCTAAAGGGACTAGATGATCTTCAGTCAGAGATTATGCGGATGCTCTGTCATTTGGAGATGTATTTTTGTCTATCATTTTTTGATATTACGGTCCATCTCGTTGTTCACCTGGTCAAAGAGATTAAGATATGTGGCCCCGTCTTCTTATGTCATACGTACCTATTCGAGAGGTACATGGACATTCTGAAGTCGTATGTTCGAAATAGATCTAAGCCCGAAGGCAACATTATGGAAGGCTATGTAATAGAAAAGGTTATTGAATTTTGTATCGATTACATGGGTGCAATTGACCCAATTGGTGTGCTAGTATCTCATCATGAGGATAGGCAGGGTGGTGTTGGCACAATTGGGAAAAAAGTAATCACCCTTGATCTACGTACAATAAAGCCCATTTACTTGTGTTGGACCATATGATAGTAGTGTCTCCTTATGTTGATGAGCACAAGGAGGGGTTACACCAATAGGACCCTCGCAAGACGGAGGAATGGATTTCTATTGATCACAACCATCGGTTCTATCATTGGCTAAAAGGTGTGAGTTAGAAATGAGTCATAGAACAACACGATCATCTTCAAAGAGCTAGGATGGTTAGGACAAAGGCCAAAATTCACAATTACCACATATCAAGGATACAACATTAATGGATACACATTCTACACTATATATCAAGATAGAAAGAGCACAATTCAAAATAGTGATATCCGTATAGATGCGTATTGGTAGGTTCAGAATGTAATGAAACCGAGCTCGTATTATGGGTTCATTAAAGAGATTTGGGAGCTAGACTACATATCTTTCAAAATCCCCTTGTTTCGATGTCGATGGGTACGACTTCCTGACGGTCTCGAGGTGGACAAGTATGGGATCACTACTGTTGACTTGCAACAAGTCAGATATAGGAGCGATTCATTTGTACTGGCAAACCAAGTTATGCATGTATTCTACGTAAAAGACCCTACTAATAAGAACCAACGCGTGGTTTTACAAGGAAAAAGAAGGATTATTGGAATCGAGAACATAGTTGATGAGGAGGAGTGCAATCAATTTGATGAGGTTCTTCCATTTGAGAATAACATCCAGCAGGAGTCGCATCCTACTGATGAAGCCAGCTATACACAGTGCGATCATCTGGAAGGGATGATTATCTAATACACACTATGAGCAATCTCCCCCATTTTACCATTCCTTAACTTTTTGATTCGAAAAGAAGTAGATAATTAGATATGAAGATAAGCCTTAGAGAACAACCCCTATACGAACATCATAACGAATTAATCTATTAACATATCCGCTGCAACCATTCTACCCTTATTTGACTGCACAACATCCTACATAATTAACTACACACTTTCATCCACGACAGTTAGTAAGAGGAACCATCCCATATGTGGCCTAACAACATCAAAGATGGGTTGCAAATGCAATCATCTCAAATAACACCACATCAGAGACGGGTTGTAAAGGCAACCGTCTCTGATAGGTATGATACATAGGTGCGGTTAGTCCTTCTCAAAATTCACCTCGCCTGCGTCGTCATCGTTCCCCTCCTATCCTCACCACGCCGCCGCCGCCCTTCTCCCTTACCAGGCCGCCGTTTCCCCCTCCTCCCCTCACCGTGCCGCCGTCCCCTACATCCCCCACCTCCCTCTTGACGCCGTCTGTCGATGATTTGCGTCGGCAATATATTTTATGGGGCGATGCGAGAGATCACAACAACGATGGTAGCACAGGAGCGAAATTATCTGAGTTCGGGCCCTCGAGGCGAGGTAATACCCTACTCCTGTGCTCGTGGATTGTATTTGGGTGGATTCTGATGATGATTATAAGATGGGAGATTCGATGTCCCCACTAGGGACCCCGTACCCCCTTTATATAGTGTAGGGGTCGGGTTCTGACGATAGAAACCCCAGTACGTGTTTGGAAGATATAGATATAACCGATCCGGCTACGCCTATACCCATGTAACATGAATAGGAAACGAATTCGTGTCCTTGTAGGTTATCTTCAGCCGCACCGCCTTCCAAGCCTGCCTTCTGGAAGGCCCGACTGACTCTGCCCAAGGTGGCGGTACGTCTTGTAGTATACCCTCGGACACCCAGGGCCCATGTTTTCCACAGTAGCCCCCGAGTGCTTCGGGATTAGGTTGTCTTGATTCGGGGCTCAGCTTGCAGTCCTTTAGATGTTAGCCGAGTGACGTCACTCTTCGCTTGGTCGATGAAGTCTGCCTGCCGAGTAATCTGCTGATCAAACAACATAGTTGCAAAGAACTCGAGAAAATTCTCAAGCCGTTTAATATGCCTGGTACCCAGCCCGACGGATCGGTATGCTGGCTAATGGCCTCACGGAGAGGCATACCAGAGAAAAAGTGGATGTCACTGAGTAAGCAATGCCATCCAGCGTTATCCTCCCTGTTACAACTTATGGCATTCAAGCCTGACTTGCAGAGCTCAACATTCGGTCCAACATGGGACATGCCACAACCTGCGTAGGGTGTTCAGGCGTCTTGATCCGACTAATGCAAATTCAAGCTAGTGATTCCCAGAGAAATTCGCCCCCCTCCAAGTTACGGTCCTCCTAGTGGTGTTTGTCATAATGACAAACGATCTGGAGATGTGCCACTGAGACCCAACTGAAGAGGTAACTCTTCGACGCCTAATCCGATTATAAAATCGGACCAGCCATTGACCCCAAGAGGTACGTCAAGAGCTAGATTTATTTTGCCCAAGTGGTGCTTGTCCTGTTGACAAACGATCCAAAGATATGCCACCAGGACAATTGTATAGAACTTCCGATGCGCTGCCCGGCTACAAAGCCGAACCGACTTCCGTCCCCAAAGGGCACATCAAAAGCCAAATTACTGCCTTGGGAGGCGCCCAATCCTCAAATTGAAGACTAGCAACGACCCCAACAAGGAGTATGCTACTTTTCCCAACTGAAATGACCCGAGTGTCACCTGTACCCGAGTAAGTCGTGCACGGCCCACAGCCCTCACTGGGCATATCTTCAAGGGCTCGGATCAGAACCCAGGCCTTGAAAAGGCAATTTTAGGGCTTCATTCCTTTTCCGCCTTACACGGAAACGAAACGTTGCCCACTTCCTTCTGAGAGAAGCCTTTAAGGGAGTTTGAACTAGTGCGCTTACACCGTGCGCCCCAAACCGTTCGTCTCCCTAAGACTCCCCGCTAGGGTTTTTGTGCTCCCGCCGCCTCCAGGCAATCTTAGCACCGCCGCCGACATCAAGCTCCCAAATCCACCGCATTCCAATGGCGGGGGACTGGGCAACCTCAAACACCACCGATGAGCGATTGCAAGCCCTCGTCGACGCCGGCGTTCTCCCGTCGTCAGAGCTTATTGATTGGCGCACCGCCGCAGGTGAATCTTCCCCCACTCCTCATCAAGAAGAGATTGTTGTCTTCGAATCTTTCTTCTCCATGATTTGGACTCCCGCGTCGTCTTTTCTTCGCGGTTTGCTTCATCATTATGGGATTGAACTTTTCCATTTGAATCCCAACTCTATTCTTCAACTTTCAATTTTCGTTCATCTTTATGAGGCTTTTCTGGGGATCGCTCCCCAGTTCGCCCTTTTCCGCCATCTCTTCTTCCTCAAAGCCTACCCCACCGACATTGCCCCTAAGGTCATTGGCGGGTGGGTTCCAACTCGGAGCGGCCTCAAGAGGGAATATTTTGCCTTGCATTGCGGACTTCTCTGAAGGGGTGGCATCAGATCTGGTTCTATTGCTCCAATCCTCCCCAGTCTTCCTTGCTTTGATGGGAGAAAGCCCCGAGCTTCCACCTCTTGGAACTCTCCTCCCTCTTCGAAATGGATCAAGTGACGGAGTTACTCGGTATGATCCAAAGATCTCAAAGAAGAGGGCCGACCGTGTCGATGTAGTGTCTCCTTCACTTAAACGCGCGTGCGACCACTCAAGGAAAGGATCAGGCTCGGGTTCGAGTACACTGGGCCATCCGACTCTACTAGAGAGACGGACGTCCCAATCTCCAATTCCGACGCCATCGATCGACTCTCCGAATTTTTCGCTCCCGAAACTATCTTTTCGAATCCAGGGAGCCCCAGAAGTTTTTTCCTCAACCATCCACCTCCTGAGGTAAGGCTCGAGTACATTCTTTGCCTTTTGTCGGACATTGCGTAATCTCCTCGTTGAAGCTTTCTGTTTGGGGGTGCCTTGTTCCTATGCAGAGCCGCCGGTCTTTTATATCCGTGGCCCCAACCCCTGAGGCTCCTACCAACAAGGGCGAGAAGCGCTCAGGGGAGGAACCTGAAGATACCCTGGCTGCCAAAAAAGGCAAGGGCCCGACTCCCTTAGTGGAAGAAGAAGTCCCGTTGTCGGGAGGACGCGGCCCGCACAACTTAGGGCCAAAGGTGGGCGAGGCTCCCAAAGGAGGAGCAAGCCGGCCAACTTTGGCTTCCGGGTGTAGTCCGGGGACTTACCCCCCAAGGACATGCGGTAGCACGAAGCCAAAGGGGGAGAAGAACTCAACCCCTTAGGCTAGGCCGAGAGGCCCGCCTGACGCCTCCTCGAGCGGAACTTCTTCCCGAAAGGGAACTAGCATCAAGATTAAAACCACCAATCAGTAAGCGAAACTCCGCCACCTTCTGATAGCCTTTCTTCGTATCCTATCTGACCGAAGTGTCCCCTATTTTCAGGAAACCGTCTGTAGAGGTTCCGTCGGGTCACCCGACCGAGCCGGCATCAGGGCCTGCCCAGCCAAGTCAAGGAGCCTCTCCTCTTCCATCCGATGCGGTGCCCCCGCCAGCGAAGCCGACGGGAGCTGCGTCGGGAATTGGAGGAGATGCTGCAGCCTCTAACCCAAGCTCGTCCGCCAGGAGCGGCGCGAGGGCCGAGCCAATAATCGAAGAAATCCCCCGCCAGCCCCCACCTTCCCCAGAGAAGACTGAGCCAAAGCTCTCGGCGGGCTGGAGGGACGAGGCTGGAAACTGGGCCCTTATTGACGACGAAGCCGAGGCAAAGATGAGGGAAACCCTCTTTGAGTACGCTGCCGAGTGCGGCCGAATGGTTCGGATAAGCTTTTTAACTTGCAGGAACCCGATCACAAATCTTCTCTTGCCTGAGTTGGAATAGTGACCATCCTTTGTCTTTGTAGGAACTTGGCGATTATTCCGAGAGAAAAACCAAGTTCCTTAACTACTTCCTCCCGCAAATAAAACGGATTAAGTCCATGGAAGGGGAGATCATCGGGGCTCGGACCGAGGCAGCCAAAGAATGCCGAGAGCTGCAGGCCCGGATCAAGGAACTGCAGGACGAAAAGTTCGACCTTGCGGGTTCCCTCCGGTGTAAGTACCCTGACCTGAGTCAGAATTTGTTTGTCTTGTATGTGACCAGGTGACATTATGTGCCACATCATATGCAGCACGCGACGCCACGATCACCAAGCTTCAGGCGGAGAGGCTGGCGCTGGAGAAATCGGAGGTGAAAGCCGTCGCCGAGTTGGAGGGTGAGCCCCCAAACCCGACCGGCTCTAAGCCCCCGGTGTCCACGCGGTTATGTAATCATGCACTCCCTGTTCTTTGACAGAGCATAGGAGGAAGACGCTAGCGCAGTATGATGTTCTTCAGGAGAACGCCAAAATTGCGCAGGCGCGGTATGATGAGCTTTTGGCGGCGGTGGAGCCTACTCGACGCCAACTTTATGCTGGCGAGGACGAGCCGAGCTCTCGGACTGAGCTGATCCAGAGGTGGACTGAAGCCCCCAAGCAACTGAAGGCGCGGCTCAGGGAAGTCGGCCTGACGAGTTCCAATCAAGTGTTGGGAATCGTCAAGTCGCACTATCCTCGGATCGATCTTGACGCTGCCAAGGACGGCTTCGCCTGCTCAGAGGAGGAGGCAATGACACTGCTCGAGGAAGTGAAACAGACCGCCGAATGCCTTTTGGACAACTTAGAGTTAGATTTCCTGTGAAAATGTAGGAACTCATAAATTATCCATGTACATGACTTTCCATTTTTCTCTTAACATGGCCCAAGCTAACCATCTTTTTTCTGCTTAAGTCATGGCTCTGCCCGAATAAACTACGTTCCTTTGTTACTTGGAACGATTTATGCAAGGCTTCGTCATAGATTTAATAGAGAAGAAACGATTAGGTATTGATTGGGCGCAGACTGCACCGAATTAGGTGTAGCCCCCGACTTACTAGCCCCAAGGTAGTGAGTCGTGTCAAATAAATGGGTTAGGTGCGCAATTGCGCACCTAATTAGGTGTAGCCCCCGACTTACTACTTAATTGACGTACAAATAAGTAGCAAGTCAAAAACAGAACTGCATAAGCGTTGAGCGAAAACTTATCTTTATTTATTTGTAAACGCGGATTACAATAGCCGTCAGGTTTAGTTCTGACGCGATTGCTTAATGCGATTGCTTGATGTTCTTTTACTGCGGCAAGCCCCCGAGCGTACCGCCGAGTGATGAGAAGACGTCTTGATCTTTCTGGGGAAGAGCGCCGGGCATCTCTTTATTCATCGCCCTCGTCAGGTTTGATGCCTGACTTAGACGGCTTTTTGTTTGGTAGATCGCCCTCGTCGCGGAGGGTGGCGGCAGTCCGCCGGATTTTGTCCAACCCAGCTGCCACCCCTCTGGACTGAGCGAAGTCGCAGTTTTCCCTATCGAGGAGACGGGAGAACTTGACGTCTCCACGGACCGTGATCACGCCCCGTGGTCCTGGCATCTTCATAACCAAGTAGGTGTAATGTGGGACGGCCATGAATTTGGCCAAGCCCGGCCTTCCTAAGATCGCATGATATGCGGTCTCAAAATCGGCCACCTCAAAATTGAGATTTTTTGTCAGGTAATTTTCTCGAGTCCCAAAGGTGACAGGGAGAGTAATCTTCCCGATCGACACCGATGAGGTTCCCGGAATTATATCGTGAAACGGCGCTTCCGCAGCTGGAGCGTCACCTTTGGAATCTGCATCTCGTCCAAAGTCTTAACGAAACGGATATTTAATCCACTCCCGCTATCAACCAGGACCTTGCGCAGTCGGACGCCCCGCACCACAGTATCCAGGATGAGTGGATACCTTCCCGGGCACGGGATGTGATCTAGATGATCTGAACGATCAAATATGATCGGAATTTCAGACCACCGAAGATACCCGGGGGTCACAGGAATAACTGCATTGATTTCCCGATCGGTAAGCTTTTGCTTACGTTTGGACTCATATGCATCCGATCCCCCGAATATGTAGTTGAGCTCTCGCTTA
Source organism: Olyra latifolia (assembly GCA_036346145.1). NCBI lineage: Eukaryota > Viridiplantae > Streptophyta > Magnoliopsida > Poales > Poaceae > Olyra > Olyra latifolia. Next base: position 17,393,342 of record CM070530.1, read on the forward strand.
GTTTCTTGGTAAGCATCGCCCTCGGGGGGTCGCGCTTGTCATCTTGATTGGCATCTCTCGGAGTGTCCCCGTTGTGATCCTCAGCGAACTTCTTCAAGATGTTGCAGTTCTTGGCCGCATGCTTTCCGTTTGGATGGAAAGGACATGGCGCCTCCATGACTCTTTTGTAGTCGGCGGGTCAAGGTGGCCTCAGCCGACCCTGCTCCGCGGCCGCTACCATCTCTTCGTCCTTGCGCTTCTTGTCTTTCTTGGAGGCTGACTCGGGCTTGTCCTTCTTGCCTTCTTGCCTGCTTGGGTGATCCTCCTGATGCTCGGCTAGAGCGTCCGAGGCAGTAGCATATCGATCCGCCAAGGCGAACATTTCCTTGACGGTGGTCGGAGGCTTCCAAGACATCTTCTTGATCAGGTCGGGGTCGCGAACTCCTTTCTGGAAGGCAGCGACGACGACCACCTCTGAGATCTCTCGGATTGTGTTCTTCTTCTTGGTGAAAAGCCGAATGAAATCCCTTAATGACTCATCTTTTTTCTGATGAATCTGATAAAGGTCCCACTGGGTTTCGGGCTTCTCATAAGTGCCCTGAAAATTGGCAACGAACTGGTCGCAAAGTTCTCCCCAGGAATTGATCGAATTCTCTGGAAGGCCTGCGAGCCAGTTCTGAGCTGGAGGGGTTTACATGACGGGCAAATAATTGGCCATCACGTCGTATCCTCCACCCGCGGCCTTGATCGCCAGAGAATAAATCTGCAACCAAGCCTCGGGGTCCCGCTCTCCATCAAATTTCACAATGCCTTTAGGGTTAAACCCTTCAGGCCAGTTTACCTGGCGGAGTCGGGGGGTGAATGCCTTGATCCCGTCGATCAGCCCATCTACGGGTGAAGGAGATCGTCGGGGGAGATTTCGACGTGGTGGAGTACGGCGCCGGTCTTCGTCTCGCTCCCTGCGCTGGGCCTCGATGTCGAGACGAAGGTCGCGGCTTGCACTCCGGCGGGCGTCTTGCCCGCGACTTCGCGTGTGCCGACTGCGCCGAGTACTACTTGTAGCAGTCTGGCTTCTAGCCGAGTTGGCCGGTTGATCCCGAGTGCCTTGAACAGCCGCAGCCGTCACCATGGCTTTGACTTGTTCCATGATCGGTGTTGCGGGGTTGTTCTCTCCAAGTAGAGGACCAACATTGTCCAGGAGGGTCTTACAGGCGAGGAGGTTCTGCTGTGGCGTAAGGAAGACCGAGTGATCTCCCATACGGATTTGCAACAGTTCCTCCCGAACTTTTCGTGCACGACCACGTAGTTGGTCGCGTAAGTCTTCTGTGCCTTCGTGATTTGGTTCGGCTCCGGCCTCCCCCGTGGGGCGTCGGGCCGATCCAGAGGCTTGGCCATCCAGCACGTAGACACCACGGAAGTCGGGGATCCCATTGACACTCTCTTCCGACTCGGATTCCGAGAAGGAAAGGCTCAACTGATCCCGATTCATTGGCTCGTCGATGGGAGTGATTACGACTCCCACCTCTCGTGCAGGGTCTCTAAGCAAAAGAGGATCCGACTTGGTTTCGGCAGAACGGATCTGCTGGAAACTTTCAGCAGAATTGACCAGACCGAATGGCATTACCACTCGGGGAATTAACCGGGAAGGAGTTGTCCCTGAGTTTTGGCTCAGAAAGCTCGTCCCGGTGTGTACAAGCCGTGTTCCGCCCCTTGTCCTAGACTGGATAAACCGACACGTTGTCCGATGGAAAACAGCGGCCGAGTTTCCAAATCCAAAGGGGGCGAACCACAATAGAGGGATCATGACTCCTGATTGGATCTGAGAGCGATCCAAGCCAGGAATCAGATCGCAACTCGATCCTTCGTTAGCACAAGGTGCTGGTAGGGAGAGGAGTGGTTGATCCCGACCAAAACCGAAGGGAAGGCCCGCAGTAGGCCAGTCGAGATCGTCATCATCAGATCGGATCTCCTCCGGATCAGAATCTGGGGCAGAGATCCCAAAGTGGTGAGGCTCGGCCGGAGTCGCGTACCATCTTCCCCGATAGTGTGTAGACCGAACGAAGTTCGGCTCACATAACCGAAGCTCTCCGAAGTCCCCGGCAATGAAGCCGAGATCTCCGAAGATGAAACCTTGGCCGGGAGCGTAGGTGAAGACGAATCCGCCAATGGAAGCCATCGAAGTCGATGTAGTTGATCGTGACGCTAGCCCCTACCTGGCGCGCCAACTGTCGACGATTTGCGTCGGCAATATATTTTATGGGGCGATGCGAGAGATCACAACAACGATGGTAGCACAGGGAGCCGAAATTATACAGGTTCGGGCCCTCGAGGCGAGATAATACCCTACTCTTGTGCTCGTGGATTGTATTTGGGTGGATTCTGATGATGATTACAAGATGGGAGATTCGATGTCCCCACTAGGGACCCCGTACCCCCTTTATATAGTGTAGGGGGTCGGGTTACAGATAGAAACCATGGTCTGTGTTTGGAAGATATAGATATAACCGATCGGGCTACGCCTATACCCATGCAACATGAATAGGAAACGAATTCGTGTCCTTGTAGGTTATCTTCAGCCGCACCGCCTTCCAAGCCTGCCTTCTGGAAGGCCCGACTGACTCGGCCCAAGGTGGCGGTACGTCTTGTAGTATACCCTCGGACACCCAGGGCCCATGTTTTCCACACTGTCGCTCCCTCGTATCCTCACCGTGCCACCTCCCCCTCCTCCCTCACCGCGCTTCCATTTTCCCCTCCTCCCCTCACCACGCTGCCGTTGCCTACATCCTCCATCTCCCCCCGACGCCATCGTTCCCCTCCTTCCTCACCGCACCGTCGTTTCCCTCCTCCTCCCCTCACCATGCTGCCGTCCCAATATCCCCCACCTCCCTCCCGACGCGGCCGTTCCCCTCCTATCCTCACCGCGCCACTACCCCTTCCTTTCTCACCACGCCGCTGTTTCCTCCTCCTTCCCTCATTGCACCACCGTCTCCCACATTCCGCACCTCACACCAGCACCGTCGTTCCCCTCCTATCATCACCATGCCGCCGTCCCCTCCTCCCTTACCGCACCACCGTTTCCCCTCCTCCCCTCACCGCGTTGCCGCCTCCCATATTCGCCACCTCCCTCTTGACGCCGTTGTTCCCCTCATATCCTCGTCGTGCCGCCACCCCTTCCTCCCTCATCGCGTCGCTGTTTCCCCCCTCCCCTCACCGTGCGGCTAACCCCCACATCCCCTACCCACCTCCCTAGCCGCACCTCCGTCGCCTTCCTCCACACCAAGGTAAGTTCATTTGTCCCTACACTTGCAATTAGCAAAATTAATTTGGAAAATGCTAGTTTAGGTCGTATTAGCAATCTAGTTCTTATCGTAGAATTTAGAAAATTAATTTAGGTAATTGAAAATGCTAATCTAGGTCATATTAAGAATCTAGTTCTTATCATAGAATTTATAAAATTAATTTAGGTAATTATAAATGCTAATCTAGGTCATATTAGCATTCTAGTTTTTATCTAGAATCTATAAAATTAATTTAGGTAATTGGAAATGCTAATCTAGGTCATATTAACAATCTAGTTCTTATGGTAAAATTTATAAAATTAAATTTCCATATATAATTAATCTCGGTCACACTACCAATCTATTACTTATTGTAGAATTTTAGAAATATTCTAGGTCACGTGATAATTAAATTTAGTAATGTAGGTCGTATTGTATTTAAATGTATTATATGACATTTTGGAAAATGAAAAGATGGCGTTCGTGTCTCATTCCTCGCCTTCTACAAAGATGACCCTACTTTCGACCGAGGAGATGGCTCCACCTTCTGTGGAGATGGCCCAACCTTCGACAGGGGAAATGGCCCTACCTACTGCAGAGATGGATGCCCTCAATATGGGTGTTGCAAGGTCGCAGAAAAGGTCGAGGGATTTCAAAATGCACTGACACTCGAATAAGGATCATAGTGGTTAGTTCGGAAGGAGCCCTAGTGCAGCTTTCCAAGGTAGCGACCAAATATCGGTCGACTTTCAGGGTAATTGCAAGGAAACGAATCCCCATCACCCTGAACTCATGAAAGGCTGTGGCCGATGGGTCCAAAGAACAGTTGTGGGAAGAAGTCAAGCAGACATTCTAGTTCCCGGAAGAAGACAAGGAAAACGTGCAGCGACATACCTTGCTGTCTATCGGTAAGGCATGGAGGACATTCGAGTTCAATATTATAAAAAATTTTGTCAAAGAGGAGAAGTGGTCGTTTGAGTGTTACCCGTTCATATCTCGGGAGGTTTGGGATGAGTTTGTCAAAAACTAGAGACGATGACTCAGTTCGAAGAGAACAATGAGCAGCACAAGGCTATCCAACAGAAGAATCTCCACCCCTATAGGCTTGGTACTGCTGGTTATACCTCAAAAATCCCGCAATGGGATCGGGAGGACCAGGAAGCACAAAGTTCAGGCACATCAGTGTCATTTACTGGCCTGCTCTCGAACCCATGCATCCGATACTACTGCATGGCTAGAATGAAGCGCACGTCTACGGGAAAGCCTCATTCAAAAGCAACTCTACTGAGGAAATTTGGAAAGCCTCATTCAAAAGCAACTCTACTGAGGAAATTTGTAATAAAGTGGTAAGCGACTGAAATTATTTGTTATTCATTATTTTTGAACATGTAAAGAAAGTAAAATACCAAGTTGTCCTCTTGTAGGCTACGTTGGCCACTAAGGTTTCACAGGACACTTTTGTGGAAACAAGACAGAAGAGCATACTCACTGAGGCCCTAGGAAATAAGGAGCACCCTAGACAAACACGAGGGCTTAGGGTCTTCGTTCCTTGGAAATCTAGATTCCCTAATATTTCCAACTATAGAAGGAAGAAATCCAAGGCTAATCTTGAGGAAAGAGTAGCTGCCTTAGAAGCTGAACTCAATGCACGTTAGGGGTGAAAATGGTCCGGATCCGGACAGGATAGTGGTCATCCCGTATCCGTCCCATATTTTTTTTACCGAATTCGGATTCGGGTCCGGATAGTGTCGGATCCGGATACGGATCCGGATTGTGTCAGATACGGATCAGGGTCAGAACCAGGTCGGATACCGGGTATTACCATATTCTCTTAGTTGGTAGGGAAAAAATAGACATAGGCTATTCTTGATATAATCTATTCACAACATATAACATGTCATATATACAATGATATTCCCACGAATAGCGAGCTCATGCATGTAGGAATGTATAGGTCAAAGAATATCACATACTATTAATACAAGTAACCATTTAAAAAAAATAGTTAGGTTGGATTATGATCCGGTAACCGCATACTTATATCCGGATATTTCCCACGGGTACCCGAATCCGTCGGATATCTCCTATCCCATATCCGGATTAATTACCCATATAATTATTCGGATCTGGTCCAGATCCGGATCCGGATCCAGATTTTGTTCGGATAGAAAAATGACTACCATATAGGATAAAATCCGGATAAGGATCCGGATATTATCCGGACCACTTTCATCCCTAATGCACGTGATGACCCTGCTGGTGTTGACGCCACGCCTGACTCATCAGAAGAGTAGTTGTGCTTCTGCACCAGATCTTGAAGAATATCCAGTCGATCATATTCAGGTATTTTTTTTTTCAATTCGAATGCTTTAGACATCAAACATGTGTTTGAATAACTAATTCCTTTCTTATTTCAACTAGAAATCCACCTTATGCACGATGAACATACTTGTTGTTGGTGCGGTTAAGATTGAGGTTGGAAAGGGGATGGTATATCCATGCTTGCCAAGAGCCACGGTGCACGATGCACCCTAGCGTCAGTCTATGCAAAGGTCCAAGTCTACATGTGCTCGATAATGTTAAGGCCTATCCCATAGAGAAGCGTCCGAACAACGAGATAATCACTTTAAAGGATGCCATCCATTCATTTGTGTAGTGGCCCAAGAAGGACATAACCTTAGACCCAATAGAGATAGGCTTAGCAGCCCCTTCTTACGATTCCGAACTGGGCACGATAACCGAGCGGTCGCTATCTGTGAAAATTGTTACATCAGAACCTCTTCCCCAAGAACAAGAGCGTGCAACAGTGTCTCCTCCGGTCAAAACCATTCTGGCCAAGAAGGGCAAGAAGCCTATGATCAAGCCACACACTAAGTACCCAGCATGGTTTGCAATGCATGTGTATAGCCAGGGACAAGCGTTCTACACCGAGGAATCTTTGTTGGAATGTGGACCAGCTTGCCGTGCTCTTCATGATTTCTGCATGGAGAGAACAAATGGAGATCGGAATACCGTTCAACCGTCCGGTATTATGGCAAAGCTTAGGGCAAAATATTTTCACAACGAATCCGATAACCATTTCCCAATATATTTTAAAGACTTGTATGACATGTACCTCCTTCAATAGCTGGATGCCTCAATTATACAATGCTTTTGGCTGTAAGTGTAGTACACTTGACCGATTTTATATCGCTATGAACCCATACTTAATGTAACCCTTTTTGTATGTGCAGGCTTTTAATGCTCGATGCTAAAAAAACTAAGGAACCAGTCGGTTTCCTTGACTCACATTTGGTCTCCGAGTATAACATCTTTGAAGACCCCTTATTCATCTAGGGATATATAAAGAAGACATTGCTAGCTCAAGTCAATAAGGAGTACAACCTTTTGCCCTTTAACTGGGACTGGCATTGGGTTCTACTTATCATTGTTCCAAGGTAGAGCAAGGTATGGTACCTTGACTTCATGATAGGCCTTCTCTACTATCAAAGAAACACTCAGCAGGTAAACTAAATTGGTCTCTCCTTTGTAGTCTTCCCTTCAATTGTATTGATTTGATTATCCATATAACATGTTCCAATCATGTAGGGCGTTCACCGAGTACGTCTCTAGTGGAGGGGTCCACGAAAAAGAGAGGGACCACACTACTAAGTTTAAGGTATGTGGTTCTACATAACAGTTTTAGGCACATTACATACTAATGTATAGTTTTCAACTATTCAATTGTATAATTACAATGTCATCAGTAGAAGCCGGACAATGCTTGCGGATTTTATGTGTGCCACCAAATGCATGCAATCATGAGCAAGCACACCCGTGACTTGAATAAGGTGAAGCTTCCGAGAAGTGCTTTTGAGTTCAACCAACTTATAAGAATTCAAGAAGATGTTGCGCACTTCCTGATGTCACATGTCATATATTGACCTACTTGGTCGATTCTACTTCGGAAAGACTGCTCCCTCACCTGCCTACTACCACTAGCTAATTTGTTTACCATATGTTGTAATGCACATTTATGGTGATCTGGTCATGCAACATTTGTTTTTCAGTACTCATTTGCACTAAGGTTGAATTTGTATATGTGATAACAATATTAAACTATTAGCTTTACGTATATTTTCAATATATTTGCAATTCAATATTGCTGCAAGCTGTCTTGGATAACAACATCAGGGACAACCAAGATGCAAGCCGTCTCAGATATCACCACGATTAGAGACGTCTCTCTAGATGTAAACTGTCTTTGATATTCCAGATATCAAAGATGGTTCCTAAAACCAACCGTCTCGTCTTTGATATTCCAGATATCGGAGACGGTTCCTAAAACCAACCGTCTTGTCTCTGATATTCCAGATATCGGAGACGGTTCCTAAAACCAACCATCTCGGATATCCCTCGAATCTGAGACGATCTACAATGAAACCCATCTCTGGTATTATAGACATTCGAGATTCTATATAAAACCATCTCACATACTTAGGTTATCAATATACTATTCAGCTGAGACGGTTGGAGTTATCAAAGATGGTTTTCAGGAACCGTCTGTGATAACTTCATTATCACTGTCAAAAAACTGAGACGGCTCAAAACCGTCTCTGATGGTGGTTAGTGAAGCTAGAACAAAATCTGATTAATAGAGCTCTCGATTTCGATGGAATTAGATTCCACTGAGGTATTTGATCTCTTACTCTACTTAATTTGTTCGTGTTTTATAGTGTGTGTTACTCTATATGCTGCTCAATTTTAGAAGTTGATCTGTTTAGTGTATTTATGATCATCTTAATCAAGAATTAATTTGGAAGGTAGACCTACACGGAAGGGTCGGAATAAAAAAATTGGAAGGTAGAGCTACACGGAAGAAACGGGGCATGGAATATGGATGTACATGTAGTCATATCCTTAGACAATAATCAGTCTATCAACTGATTTAGGAAAATCGCCATTTACCCGTACACTCGACGTGGCAACCCTTCTAAATCAAAGAAATCAATCAATAGAGAGAGCGCTCGATCGTCGCTCGCTACCGAGCAGGGCGTATTGAGTCGCATTCCTAAATATGCAGCTGTAGACTCTCATGACACGTCACCATCTCCCTTAGGTCGCACGACACGTGTAGCTGCTGGGAGAAATGACAAAACTACCGCGACGAGCTGCTATACGAGCAACGCATCGCTCGCTGACAGCGCGGACCCACCGTCGCAGTAACGCCCTTCGCCACCCGCGTCACCGTCGCGCATCAAACCCCCGCCATAATCACGTCGTGACGGAAAAGCAAACGCGCCGTCCGGAGTTGGGACACTGACTTCCGGCCCCACCTGTGAGCCCGCCCCTCCACCAACCGCCCCGCAAGCCAGCTGTTACACTGACAAGTGGGACTAAATGAAGGTTGACCCACCGGTCAGTGGGAGCGGGTTGGCTGGGGAGGGGGGAGGGACGGGAGTGGGATTCCCGAGCCGAAAAGCGCGGGTAATGCGGGCCGCGTGAAGCGAGACTGCGGCGAGACACATTTACCCGCCACGGCCGCCGCGCCGTCGCTCGCCGTGTCTCGCTTTCCCGTTCGGCTCCAATTCCCTACCGGAATTTCCTCGTCGCGCTTTTATTCCCTTCCCTCCGCTGCGCTGCGCTCCCCACGTCGCGTCGGGCTCCCCGCGCCAGTAGACTCCACCTCCACTCCGCTCCGCTGCCTGCCTTACCTACTGGGTGCCTACCTAGTGCTGCCACTGCTGGTTCTCGGGCGAGTCGCAATCCGATCCTCCCGTTCCCAATTCCCCACCATCGCGAGCGGAAAAGGCGCTTCTTTTTCTTGTGCGACTTGGGGTGTTCGGTTCTTGCTGTCTTACTCTAAGCCGTGGTTGGAGGAGGAGGAGTAGGAAGCAAGCGACTGCGCGAGGAAGGGGGCGATCCAAAGCGGCGTGCTTTTGACGCCGCGCGCGCGGTGATGTCGTTGACGCCCGCTGCGCCGGGGCCGACTTCGCCGCCGGCCAACAGGACTGCGCCCGCGGCCGCGGCGCCACCCCCCGCCAACTCCTCGTCCCCGTCGCCGCCGGCGCCAGCCTCGTCGGCTCCCCCTTCCTTGCCCCCGCCAGCGACGCCCTCCGCGCCTTCGTCGTCGGGTACTCCGGCAACTTCCTCCACCCCGCCTAACGCGACGTCGGGGACGCCAGCCACGCCGTCGCCTCCGTCGAGCACGCCCTCTCAGACAGCAGAGAGGTCAGCACCTGGAGGGACGCCGGCGGCGCTAGGTTCTCCGTCGCCGCCGTCCAACCAAGGGCTGACCGTGCCCGTGGTCGTGGGGATCGTGGTGGGCGGGCTGGTGGTGGTACTGCTCGCCGGCCTTCTGTGCGTGTTCTTGTTCAAGAAGAAGAAGAAGCACCACCCGCACCATCCGCCGCCACCGCCTCCCCACCTGCTGCACTACTACGGCCACCCGCCGCCGCCGCCTCCACCCCCGCCGCCGCACAAAGGTGACTCCACACATTTAAACCCTCCTTGACTTCTCTTGCAGGAGATACAGATCTCTTGCACGTTCTTTGTCTCACTAGCTAGTCACATCGCTATCACTTATAAGTATTTGGCTGTTCTTGTCAAATGTGGCTATGACTTTTGACATAGAAGTGTGATGTTTTTTCGAGGTGTTACTGCACACAATACGGTTTTTCGTTGAATCATGTTGTTATATATGGCCTTACGGTGATAAAAGATAAATAATTTCTGCAGAAATATAGGTTATATGTGTCTTAGTTGGGCTACTTTTAGTATGGAGTACTGATGGTCTGGTCTTCGCCTTTGTTTGAGAGAATCGAAAGGGAAATATTGAAAAAAAGAAAAAATATAGCACCGCAAATAGTATTTCTCTGGGGTCTATGAATTTTTTTTTGTTTATGCCAAATCATGACGAAAAAATGTCCTTTCTGGAGTTAATAATGCCATGTAAGTGTGTTTACTTTAGTTTTTTATACTTTATGCAATCATTTCTTCTTTATTAGATTCTGCACAGGGAAATTCGTTTGGAATAGCTATTGTTCGATGACACATGAGAGTCGCAAAAGTTCTTTTGTATAAAATTCTTGTTCTGCTGCAGGGGATCACTATGGTGGGGTGTACCAAAATTGGCAGCATAATGCCCCTCCACCACCACCAGATCATCTGGTGAAGATGCATTCACATCTTTCCTCTCAACCGCCACCTCTCCTTAATGTAAACAATAGTGGTTCTGGTTCAAATTACTCAGGTGGTGAGAGCCAACCTCCACCATCACCAGGCACCCTCGGCTTATCAAGATGCACTTTTACTTACGAAGACTTGGTGGCTGCTACCAATGGATTCTCTGACGATAACCTGCTTGGACAAGGTGGTTTTGGATTTGTTCACAAAGGAGTTCTGCCGAATGGCACAGAAGTTGCCGTGAAGCAATTAAGAGATGGAAGTGGTCAGGGTGAGCGTGAATTCCAGGCAGAGGTTGAGATTATTGGACGAGTACATCACAAACATCTTGTAACCTTGGTCGGTTATTGCATTTCTGGAGGCAAGAGGTTGCTTGTATATGAGTTTGTTCCGAACAATACGTTAGAGTTCCACTTACATGGTATGTTTTCGTGCTATATTTGCATCATAATTGTTTCTTCCTCTCATTCAAAATGATCTATATAATGTGTTTCTTAAAGAAAAATAGAACACTTAGTTATTTTTCTATATTTAGTACCCACAAATATCCTAGCTATTGCCTTATCATTATGGACTGCACTACTTTGTTTGAAAAAATTTATCCACTGTTCTATGAGTTGTGGCCTAATAAATATCTAGGTAATTTGCAAAGGCAAACCTGTGAAATTAAATTAGACTAATAACAAAACGAATTGCATTATCCACGCCCCTGGCTTGAGTACAATTGGCAATTTCATATATTGCATTGTTTAGAAAATGAATTATCATGACTTCCTACTGTGCATTAAATGTAGGTGTTCTCTAGCTTAACTGTTGGACCATTTCATTATTGAATAAAAGTAAGCATAAACAAAATCATTCCCAGAATAAATCAACGTTATTAGCACCTTATTCTTCAGTTCAAAATATGATTTTTTTCCCTCCGATTTTGTCATACTGGGAAGACACGTTTTTTTTTGTTGCAAGACATGGTTTTTTTTACTGCCATACAAAAAGGAGAATGTTCTCCAAGTTTATGCTCTTAAATATCTGTTTCTAGGGTTATTTTCACCTCTGTTTCAGGAAGAGGCCGACCAACAATGGAATGGCCTGCAAGACTACAGATTGCGTTGGGTTCTGCAAAAGGACTGGCGTATCTACATGAAGACTGTGAGCTCACACCCAAAACTACCTGTTATGCTTTCAGTTTTCTTCTTCATATGAAAACAGGTATGCAACTGTTGTGTCCTGATTTTATTTCTTTTTTACTTCACAGGCCATCCGAAGATCATTCATCGGGACATAAAGGCAGCAAATATTCTTCTGGATTTCAAATTTGAAGCTAAGGTTTGATCTACATTTTCTGTTTTGTTTCCTTTATACTGTAGAACTGGACAATATTTCTTGTTTTAGGCTTACCAACTTGAAAGATTGAGGTGAGGTGCAGCACAACTGTTCAGATAATGATTAAACACAGTTTCTCAATGAAATGCCATCTGATAATCTAGTAATCCCACGAAGTAATTGAATGTATCAAGGTGGTTTTGACTGCTTAGGTGATTTGGTCTATTATGATGGTAATATTCAAGTTCCCAATTGTGGTGTAGTCCTAACTTAGCAGTAGCTGGTAATGGAATGTTCCCTGAATGACACTTGAAAAGAAACTTCTGCACAAGTTCCGACCAGGGCTAAAATTTGTTTTGAGTTGATTCCAGTAAATTCAGAAAACACAATTTTGACAAACAGATGTATAACCAATCATCGTTACTGAGTTAATATCAGCTTACTAATACAAATTGGTTTCATGTATAATTAGCTAAGTAAACCTTTGTTTAACAGGTGGCAGATTTTGGACTTGCAAAGTTTACTTCTGATAATAACACTCATGTTTCCACCAGAGTAATGGGCACATTTGGGTAAGTTCAATCTTCCTGTGTAACATTATCTCATTTTTCTAAACAAAAATATTATATTACTAAAAAAAATATAAAAAAAGATATTAGTAGGCAATCAATCTGTCCTGGCAACATGGAAGATCTACTGTATCAAAATTATGGCCCTAATAGTCTTACTCCTGTCCTTAGGTACCTTGCACCAGAGTATGCTTCTTCTGGCAAGCTCACTGAAAAATCAGATGTCTTTTCTTATGGAGTAATGCTTCTTGAGCTAATAACTGGCCGTCGTCCTGTAAGTTCAAAACAAACACACATGGACGACAGCTTAGTTGACTGGGTAAGTTAAATTTTTTGTCCACAATACTGTGAGTAAGAAGGTCATATTTTTCTTCTTGTACTTTTGCTTATTTAAAAAACAAGGGGATTTTACCTGAATTTATTTTCGAAGAACATTTTTTAAGAATTACCTCACAATCTTCATTGTAATTAATCTTGTGGACACAATTTAATATTTCTTGAGGTCTGTCTTGGGCAATTTAAGTAACAACTATATGTTTTATCCTTATAGTTTTATACATTACTTGTTATTCATCTATATAAAATGAAGTCCTTTCTTTCTATATATGATCAGGTGCCATGGCATTTGTCTTATGAACTTTATGTATTTATTCTTCTCATACTGTTTACCATTTTGTGAATAACTAGAAATCAAGTACTTCGTGTCTCTTCCTGAGCATGTGTTTGGATTCTTAATACATCTATTTAAATTCTCTTCCTTTTTCCTGCAGGCAAGGCCTTTAATGACACGAGCATTTGAAGATGGTAATCACGACGCTTTGGTGGATCCTCGGTTGGGTAGAGAGTACAATGCTAACGAGATGGCAAGGATGATAGCCTGTGCAGCTGCATGCGTGCGCCAATCTGCACGACGACGGCCACGCATGGGTCAGGTACCTTTCTGTACACATCTGGTTTCTGCTGCGTGCTTGCTTCTATCAACTCAAATTCATCGTTCTCTACATTGAGCTTTGTTTATTGCCATACCTATATTAGACAAATTAGCGAAAAAAAAGCAGTCAATGGGGAATGGGCTGTAGACTTTAGTCACTAGTCTCCGTAACAAAATGTTGCTACACCGCAGCAAGACAATGTTTCGCTTATACACTCTAAAACTCCCTACTAATATTTCATTTATGTGGTTGTTTTTTACTAGCTTGTAACTCGGGTGCAATGATCAGGTTGTTCGGGCCTTGGAAGGCGATGTTTCATTGGACGATCTGAACGAAGGCGTTCGGCCCGGACATAGCCGGTTCTTGGGATCATACAGCAGCTCCGACTATGACACCGGCCAGTACAACGAAGACTTGAAGAAGTTCAGGAAGATGGCGTTCGGCAGCACCGGTTTCCAGAGCAGCCAGCACACGCCCACCAGCGAGTACGGCCGGAACCCGTCCATGACAGGCAGCGATGGCCATCAAACGCAGGAGATGGAAATGGGGAGCACGAATAAAGAAGGCGACAATGGCGGAGTCGACAGCCAAGCTTCATGAGATAACCTCTTCGTCTCTTGTTTCAACTCGACCAGCAAATCTGTAAAGCAATCCTGCCTAGCTGAATTCACATAAGCTGCCGACTTGTTTGCTACGAACCGAAATTGTTTGGTTGAGAATATAGGTTTTGGTAGCCGCAGTTCGCTGCTTCTTTACACGAATTTTTCGACTCAAAACTCCTCTATTCGCATTGCATTCTACATCTAGACATATCATCCTTTCATGGTTTGAATCCAAAACTGCATCTCTCTCTCTCTCCCTCGAAAAAGTGCAGCACAGCAGGGTGTGTAGTGCAACACATAGAAGAACAACATGCCAGGATCCAATTCTGTGAATGGAAAACCCCATAAACTGTCAGAACGTTCGCTTGTTTCACGGCTGTAAATCTGTCTGTTTAATTCATGCTTGTTTTTTCGGGCCTGTAGTATAGTTGAAGGTATATGCTCGACCGGATTCGGAAGAAAGCTAATGCAGATGCTGTTGGATTCAGGCAGAGACAATCAGTTTTGCAGATACAGGCACGGATTAGTTGGACCAGGCTGTGCCGGGAACTCGTGCTTCGCTGTCGCTTCTCCTTTGTTTTTGGTGCGATTCGGGTATCCCAAGGTCCGTTGAACGAAGGTTTGTTCAGTCACAACCTAACACAGATGACAGATGAGACAGGTCGCTGCAACTGCAACTGCAACCGAAACAAATCAGGGCATTGGCAGTTTCAACTTCGAACAACAATGCAGGTGACATTGTGTGAGAACAGAGTTGGGATAGCGAAAATCTTAAAACAGCACTAACATAGGCCAGCACACTTAAAACCACAAAGATGTTCAATTGTCTTATTTGTTGATAAATTAAACTTGGCAGTCTTCTGAAGCAACTTCGAGAATCTGTTTCATTTCGTTCGACTTATTTTTAAAAGTTTTGAAAAGCCGTTTCAAATAAAAAAAATACAAAACAAAGCGTTTCACCTTCCGCGATACGGAGATAAGACATAAGCCTGTTTTCGGTAGCCATAATTTAGATTAATCTTACGAGTCTCTATCAATTTAATTCAAGAGGTATCAGTCGCCCCCAAATTGCGAATCGAGTGGCTATTAGAGAAACCCAATGCCGCAGTGCAAAGTCCAAACGCGGCAGACCACAAAACTTCTATAAAACAGAATAATTAGCCCGCAATCCGTCCAACAAACAAACCGACAAGCGAACAGCAAGTTAACCTTCCAAAAAATGCCTTTTTTTAAAAAGCGGCACACCAATCCTAAAGCGATTCATCCGAGAGAAAAAGCGCAGATTTTTTTCCCACCGTGGTTGCCCTCCTCCCCTCCCCGTGCTCCGATCCGTCCCTAGCCTAGCTCCAGATCCGCGTCCATGGCGTCGCGCAGGCGAATGCTCCTCAAGGTCATCATCCTCGGCGACAGCGGGTGCGCGAAAGCGGGATTGCCCCCCTTCTTTCCCCCGATTTTTTTGGGAGGATTTTTTGCTTGTGTGTGTGGTGAATTTTGCGCTGTTTTCTGATTCCTTTTGCAAATTTTTTTTTGCTGTTAGGGTCGGGAAGACGTCGCTGATGAACCAGTAAGGCCGGAGCGCGACATCGCCTTGTCTGATTCGTGAAATTTGATTGCTTTTTTGGGGCTGTTTCGCGGTGTTGAGCGATTGGGTGATCCTTGTGCAGGTACGTGAACAAGAAGTTCAGCAACCAGTACAAGGCGACAATCGGCGCGGATTTCCTGACCAAGGAGGTGCAGATCGACGACCGGCTCTTCACATTGCAGGTTTAGACATTTTTCCCCGGTTTCCATGAATCACCTCGAAGCTTAAACGCCATTGGATTTGCCTGCTTCATATTGTGGAATTGATGAGGTGCCTTAGATCTTGGTGATCAGAAGGGATATTGGTGTTCGTTGTTCAAGACACAGTGCTCGTGTGCTGTTCTGAACACATTATGTTAGTCTGAACACATTATGTTAGGTATTATGTTCCATTTTTAATTATATATTGCAAGAAACTGTATGTTAGGTATGCTGTCTGATTTTATCACAGCTGGCTGTCTTGTGCTGTTTACCTGATGACTATGGAGTGTTTAGAAAAGATGATATAGTGATATGCTTTTAAGTTTTAAGATGAAATACACTAGATTACATGTGAAACTAATGCTACCTTGCTTTAAGGAGGGTTTGCTTTCTTATTAGTCTATCAAAGCCAAAACTTCATTCCATTTTCACATTTGTTTGAATTGGACATAAAAGTTCCTGATTAGGTGAAGTAACTTCAAAGCTTCACTGCTCTAGTTAAATTAATCATTACAAATGTCATAACTCATAAGATTACTAGAATGGAAGGGTATCAATTTGATTCCTTGTCCAACACTAGCCCCGTTTGCATTTAAACTCACTACACTTGCATTTCTCTGAAACTTAGATATGGGACACAGCAGGACAGGAACGATTTCAGAGTCTTGGTGTGGCATTTTATAGGGGAGCTGACTGTTGTGTTCTTGTATATGATGTTAATGTTACCAAGTCATTTGAAAAGTTGAATAGCTGGCGTGAGGAATTCCTAATTCAAGTAAGTAATCTGTTTATTGGTCATCCAAATGTACTGCAATCTGTTCATTGAAAGTTCGACCAATTATTTATTCTAATACAGGCCAGCCCATCAGATCCAGAGAATTTCCCTTTTGTTCTACTTGGAAATAAGATTGATGTTGATGGTGGTAATAGCCGGACTGTGAGTATTTGTCACAACAAATTTCTATTTGCTCCTCATTTCGCTCGTTTATTTTGTACTGTACTCAACCTTATCTGATTTTTCAGGTTTCTGAGAAGAAGGCTAAAGCATGGTGTGCTTCCAAGGGAAACATACCTTATTTTGAGACATCTGCTAAAGAAGGCTTTAACGTGGAAGCTGCTTTTGAGTGTATAGCAAGGAATGCTGTGAAGAATGAACCAGAAGAAGAGATGTAAGTTTACCTATCATGTAGCTGTTGAATTGTTTAGGGAAAAAAGTTTATTTTTTACTCAATCATTCGCTTGAGAGGGGAATATTTCGAAATGGTAAACACCTAGATGTACTGCTGTCTGATAATGCATATATTAGGCAGCTAGAATGATGCTTTGCTAAATTTTGTAGATATCTTCCTGATACAATTGATGTCGGGGGTGCTGGAAGGCAACAACGCTCGTCAGGCTGTGAATGCTAGAAGATATGTACCAAGTGATCTCTCCTTTGTTGGTTCTATTGGACCGGCGTTGCTTGCTATTATCTTAATTGGTTTGGTACATTTAGTTTGGAATCCGCTGTTTGTGTCAGTCGCTACATATGGTTGTTTAGTGTTTGCTCTTCCAATATCTTAATTGGAGAAAATTCGTTTTTAACTTTGGTTTCCTTGTATGAGCGCTAGATGATATAGAGCTGGGATTCTTTTTATTCTTTTGTACGCTTTTGATTGTCGCGGTGCAAATCTCGAGGTTGTAAATGGACAGAAGAACAATCCATTTCGTCTGGTTTCCTGCTCTGTCCATTTTGATGGTAGAGCCAGTTTCTGTATCTATATGATTTGTAAATTTCGCCTAGCTTTCTGCTCGGATAACCTGTATCTGGGATGCGATGTATAGTTGTACGGGAGTCCTTTGCAGCATGGAAGAATATCATATGCCTTAAACAGCAGAGACAGTGCTTTGACTAACTCTAGCCGTTGGATCAAATATTGACGCACGGGATTAACTAACGGACCTCAGCAACCATTGTAGTAAGAAGACGACAGTATTCATTTTAGTGATCAATCTGAACTGTCTGTTTCTACTCATACGAAAAACAAAATAATAAACTGTCTCTGACCCAAAGAGAAGTTTTTTTTTTTCAGGGAGAACACTAAAATGTACCAAAATGTTCGCGGCTTAGATCTGCATCCACAAAGAAAAGCAAACCATGTACCAAAAGGTCCATGGCTTCATCACGAACCCAATGCATCAAATTGATCTCAAATCGGGGTTAGAGCAACAAAATGACAACCTAGATTACACAAAAGTTTTTTCGTCTCACCTACACCTGCATCCACAAAGACAAGCTAACCATGTACCAAAAGGCTCGCGGCTTCATCATGAACCCAATGCATCAAATTGATCTCAAATCGGGGTTAGAATGAACAAAATCCATCCAAAACAGACTTAATTACCATGTTTCTAATAAAGCAGAACACTTCCCGATTTTTATTATTTTTCTGTAGCTCCAATGAAAAAGTTGTCAACACAAAAAGATACGTCTCGAAATTCTCTACAACTTTTGTGTACAATACTTAATTTTCTAAGTAAGGAAAGGCTTCCAAAAATTTAAAAAATGATACACTATCTCGGACTTCCGAGCTGCCTCCGGACTATCCGAGTTGGAGCCCGAACTGTTCGGCCAAAACCTTGTTTCGTGGTCCATTTACCACCCGAGAGTTGACAGGTGCTAGCCGGACCATCCGGGCCCAAGCCCAGACAGTCTGGCCCAACCTGGGACCAAAAAACCTTTGGATCTTCAGAAAATTCTAAAAAATTTCCAAAAATTCCCAGAAAATTCGTGAGACTTCCAAAACCTTTCTAGGACCTTTTTCAACCTTCCAACACTTCAGAAACACCTCAAAACTCATCCAAACTCAAATCAAGTCTCCGAGGGGTTTAATTTCAGGGAAAATCCATATTTTACCCAAATACACCTAAAACTCCTCAAACTTGACTATATACTCATCACATGGATTCACAGATGGAGAAGGATTGCACTTTCTCATCCACTCAAGCACACTCGATTTGCTAGATTCTAGAGACATCTACAAAAATTCGAGATACATGCATCAAAGTATCAAACGCTGCCATCACGGCAGTCAGCATGCTCTGCCCAATTCATTTAAAGTCAAGAAAGATGGCTAAATTCAGTAATACGTGTACTTGCTACTTTCGATTCACAAGATTGATGGTACATGCATGCATGTGGTCGGACGTACAGGACATGTTTGCCGCGGCCACGGACACCACCTACACAACCCTCGAGTGGGCAATGGCGGAGCTGTTAAACCAGAGGCGGATTTAGAAAAATAGATCATTAGTGTCGCTAGGTCATTATAGTAACTTGTAGCTTATATATGTTTATATGCTAATAGAATACAATTAGATTTATATGTGAGTTTCGCGAAGTCATTGGAGTCATTTGACCTCACTAATTGCATGCTAGATTCGTCCCTATGGTAAACCACCCGTGTGAGATGCGCAAGGTCCAGGAAGAGATCCAGGCAGCCGTCGGCGGCACCGAGGACGACATCGGCAAGCTGCCCTACCTGAAGGCCGTGGTCAAGGAGACGTTCCGGCTGCACGCGCCGGTGCCGCTCCTCGTGCCCCGGGAGACGCTCGAGAGCACCGAGCTGCTCGGCTACCGCGTCCCGGCGCGGGCTCGCGTCATGATTAACACCTGGGCCATCGGCCGGGACCCGGCGGCGTGGGAGCACGCCGAGGAGTTCGTGCCGGAGCGGTTCGCCGGCGGCCCAGCGGAGTACGTGCTGCGGCAGGACTTCAGGTTCGTCGCGTTCGGCGCTGGGAGGAGGGGGTGCCCGGGGGTTGGGTTCGCCGTGCCGTCCCTCGAGCTTGTTGGCTACGGCCCAGGAGTTTCAAACTACTCTTAATCTCTTACGTGCTTACACACCAGCACAAGAGCAAAAAATACTATATCATATATCTCATTGATCTCACATACATTTATGTGTTCATTCCCAAGCTACACATTACAAGAGACTCATTTGCTGCTCTAAATTTTGCATACAAGGATGGCCATATATTTATAGGGCTAGACAACCGACCTTAACAGCTAACTAGATACAACCGACTTGCATTATTAATTCTACTAGCTAATAGCCAGCTAATTCACTGCCTACAACTTTCTAGTACCAGCACGTACATACATCTAGTAGCCAAATTTGATTTTGCTACTTGTGCTGATATTACTCAACATAAACACTAATTACTTGCTAGATGTCAAGATTAAATCCAACAGAGCTGGCGCTGGCGAGCCTGCTGTACCACTTCGACTGGGAGCTGCCGGCGCCTGCATGCGGCGCCCGGCGGGTCGACATCGAAGCTGGACATGACAGAGCTGTACGGACTGTCCATGCGGCTCAAGACGACACTGCGTCTGGTTGCTAGGCCGTGGTATCCTTGAGCTGCATGTATCCCTAGCTTCGCTTTATTTCAGCATGCAAAACGTACAATAATGTATTATGCATATAAGTATATGTATGTATTTATTCATTATCTAAAATTAAAATGTACTTATTGGTACCTTATGAACTCGTACGTACTATAATGACGCTCAGAATTAATCCTACGTGCATATTTTATGTACACAAACAACCTGTCTTAATTGTACGTCGAGTTACAATGATCATCTGAATTTGCGTCCCGATAGCAGGCTTAGAAATTATAATGCATATGCTTATATTTGAAAATAGAATAATTTTGTAGCACAACTCTGTAAAAATATAATTGTACTTCTTATAAAAGCTACAACAGCTAAATTATTTATATCTGACTAATCTCATCTATTATAAATTTGGACCCATCAAAATCGACAGTATAGTTCGGAAAAAAAAAAGAAAAAAAGGCAGTGGGCCACGGTATAGCGTTTTCTGCACGTACTTGCTCCATGTCACGTACATATAGTTCATCCACAGTCGTATCAGAACAAGTTCATCTAACAACAATGCTTACTACCGGAATCCCCGTGATTAGCTAATTTTACAAATTCATATGACCGGGTGCTAAATGTGAATTTTTTCTACCAGATCGGAGCCTTCTATTTCACATTACATCGATGCAAGTCCACACCATCTGTTTTTAAGAAGACAACCTATCCTATGTACACAGCCTTTTTCGTGTAAACACCATGTACACTAACTGACAAAAGTTATAAAAAATTCTGAAAAAATATGTAGATGTACTCCTAAATTTACTCTATCTATGTATAAAATTGTAAGTTCAAATTCATTCTATATTAAGAGTTACAAAAAATAAAAAATATACCAAATTTGAACTCTTCAAATTTGTCAGAATTTTCTTTTTTTTATAACTCTTTAATATAGAATGAATCTGATCTTGAAACTTCATTCATAGGTAGAGTAAGTTTAGGAGTATATCTACAAATTTTTTAAAATTTTTCACGACTTTTGTTAGTTAGTGTATACGGTGTGTACATGAAAAGACTGTGTATACAGGATATGTTGCCTTTTAATAATGTAGCTGATTGTATGACAAAAAAAAAATCTATTTAATTACTCAATAAAATGGAGTTATTGATGGATTGGTACCGATTGATGGGGGTTGTTCAGTCCTGTTACAGCATGTAGAGGATACTATTGTGTGCATGAAAAATGACATAAACGTCACAGCATTTTTTTTTTTGGCAATTTCTCGTATATTTGTATGAGAGCATGTCAGGGCTGGAGATCATTTTTTTTAGAAACTAGCGGAGAGCTCGTGCTTTGCTATGATAAAAATAAAATCAGATGCCTTCTTATATCATTTTGTGATTAACGTATTTAACACATATATTTATCTTCGCTCTGTGCTCGAGTGTGCCCTATCTCTGTACCTAGGCTCCATCTATGTTTATTATTTACATATAATGTGAACGAGATATAAAGCTAGGTAGTATCATTGCACATATGCACCTATAGATCATAAGTATGATCATCTTATATGCTCTAAACGTGATCAAAACCTCCCTAAAATACAAACACACTTAAATAGGAAAACAAATCAAATCTATAGAAAACATCCTTGCGGATATGAAATTTCCTAAAATACGAATTTATAGAATAGGAAAGAAATGATCTTGATTTGATTTTAGTGCATTCGCTTTGTGAAGATTAGGAAAGGGATGATTTTAATTGTATTTGATTCATCCTGAGGATGATGGTTGATCTAAGGCATTGATTGGAGCTCGGATGGCGGAGATGAATGACATACCACATGACCACCATCATTAGCCACAAGAGACTTGACGGGGATTAATGGCATTTTCGTAATTGCCTGGGATTAGCCTTACCCTGAATGTGTTAATAGTCTGGAAGAGTTGCTCGGGATGAATAACTTATTTACCCCGAAGTGTTACTCGAGACAGGCATACTGCTGCTTGGGGTCCCCAAGCAGCGGTGGTTACGCCACAATGCAGTGCTCAGGGCTTCTTTCTGCCCAGGCGCCATTGAGTAGACACGTGGCAGCTCTAGATAGGCCTTGTTTTCTGTTCCGACGCACCCGTCATGCTGACATACCTCGCACTGTTCCGTCCTATCGTAGGGCTGAAAAAGTCAGCATTCACCTGCTCCGTCACGTTTTACTATTTTACTGACACACGCCACTCCTCTTTACGTCATTTCGAGGAGTGGACACGTGACGCTCTCCGAGCGACCCTAAGCACGCGTTTGACCAGGGCCGAATGTTCGCTGTTGCTTGGCTGCGAGCTAGAACTATGGCCCGGGCTCAACGGCCTTGCCCCAAGCATTCCCTTGCTCGAACAAGCACGTGGCCACCACGTGCGCCTATCTTCCCACGACAGCAGATCGTAAGCGGACCAGTCCCAAGGCGCGGAAGTCAAACGACGATTGCGTCTATCCCATCTGCACTATTTCAACATTACGGCACAAGGAGCGGCACTGTCTACCGCCGCATCTGACACACTACAGTGGCGTTTTATCCCGCGGTCCCCTGTGTGATCCCAACGGTTAATCGGAAGTACTCGTCCCCCGGTGCAAGTATAAATAGCGACTCGTAGCCATGAAGAAAAGAAGGCTGACTCTCTCTCTCTCTCTCTCTCTCTGCTTTCGCAGGAGTACACGCGAAGAACACACACTCATATAGGCACGCTCAGAGCACAACTTGTATCTACTTCATAAGCGGCCGATCCGTCCGTGGATTGGTCGCTCCTTTATACACCTTCTTTTTCGCTATCAAGCAAGGCTAGACATAGGGCTATTACCTCATTCCGAGAGGCCTGAAGCAAGGTAAAAATCTTCGTCTCTTTCAGGTTGCCCGATCAAGTTTGCTGTCTCAAACGTCCCTGTAGCTGCGAAAAGGGGCCGTTGATTCCCAATTCAACAAGTAAGCTCGGCACCTAGGGGCCCGCTCTCCCAACCGCCGACAAGACTTTTTATTAGTAGAGAAATATGAATTGTTCTTAATTAACGGAGACCACTAGTTTAATTGTGTTACTGCCTAATCAATACTTTCTCCTTTTTTTATATAAAGCATATTTTGAATTGGCACATAGATTGAGAAAGTTGTGAAATCAAGAGAAAGCCAAGAAAAAATGACCATGCTACCCATGCTATAAATACCTTGAAAACATGAGAGAGAACATCATGTGAGAGTTGTTTATAAATACATTAGAGAGAATTGTGTAATAAATAAGAGTAAACAAGAAATAATATTAATAAATTCGTATGAACCCGCGTCTTATGTTTGAAAACAAGACCATTCAAACTATATACCTTATACAAGAAAACGGAGGGAGTGGTGCTTATTATTTCATGTTTGATTAGCATCCCAATATATTATATGTCAATATTCTTGTTGCCTTTTCTCAAAAAAAATATTCCTATTGCCTAAAACTGTGCTTCATAAGATGATAGCATTTTGCTCAAAAAAAATAAGATGGATAAAATAAGTAGGATTTTTCTCGAGGGATTGTAGTCCTAAGAAAAATATCATCCTGTGTGTTAGGAAAGAGTCTGCAAGCCAAAAAAGAGAGATATACTTGGAATTTAAAATCTTAGAGATTTGAACATTAACCTCAAAGATATGTAACAACATTTTTCAATATTATAAAAAAACATTTTTCAAGTGAGACGTAAGAGTGGTGATTCTCTGGTTGGTAGGTCTGATTTGTGAAAAAAAATCAAGGACTACCCATATTAAAACCAAAAAAATATGTTGTTGGGAATGGTAAGCACATTGATTTTTGATTTTACGCTGCAGTACACATGCATCTCTGAGCTACCACATCTCGGCACGGACTCGGGTCATGCTCAACGCCTAGGCGATCGGCCGAGACCCGACAACGCGGGAGAACACCGAGGAGTTCATACCGGAGAGGTTCATGGATGACGACGTGGAGTACCATGTACAAGCTGGGGCAGGACTTTGGGTTCCTGCAGTTTGGCGCCGGGAGGACCGGAGGAGGGGCTGCCCCGGCGCTATGTTCGCCGTGCCGTCGGTCGAGCTGGCGCTGGCGAGCCTGCTGTACACTTCGACTGGGAGCTGCCGCCTGCCGGCCGGCGGGACGTCGAAGCTGGACATGACCGAGCTGAGCGGGCTCGTGGTGCACCTCAAGGCCACGCTGCTCCTGATCGCTAAACCGTGGTCTCGCTGACCATGTCTACTTGTGTAGTACGTTTGTTACTTACTGCGCTGGTGTTGCTATCTCTTGCTATTAATTTGGCTATATTTACCGTTCTATATTATATCAATCAATTAATGACAAAGAGGCCTGAATAAATCTGTGTAGCTTGTCACTCCCTCTGTATGCATTCCGATGCTTTTACTTTGAAAGGTGATCCATTCAGCGCTTATCCTGTTATCCGTCGATTATTTCTTATCTTACATATTATTCACAGTGGAGATCAATATCAGTTGCAAACCGTTTTCTACCGTTGTCACGGGTTTCACATATCGTTTTGCAGCCGAAAATTGAGAGGAACTAGACAGCGAGAATAGTAGATAATCGCTTGATATATAGTAGGTTAAAACCAACCAAAATTTGGTTTCCAAACTTTGAATGCATGGACGAAACGGGGTCGATCGGTTCTTATACCAAAGACTAGCCAGCAGTTTAGGTCGAAAATTGCTAGGTTTCGCTCAAAAATGGCTCAGCTCGGCAAGTTTGCAATTGGCTCAAAAATTGCTAGATTCATTTGAAAATCGCTCGACACCAAATGGAAATGGAACGGTTAGAAACCATGGAAAAATCTTAATTAATATGTGCAAATTCAGCCCATTTAAACAGTATTTTTTTTTGCATTTTCATAATTTTCTAAAATCGGGCAACGTAAACAAGTACTTGAATTTTTTTTTAATATTTTCATGCCAAAGGATTTAGATGCACTATGATACTCTTTTTAGATTTTTTTTTGGATTTTTTTTCCATATTCTGAAATTAAATTTGAAAATTTTGAATGATAAAAAGTGGTTGGTTTTCAACATTCAGCGGCTTGATACGGTTGAAAATTGCAATGATAGAGCGATTGTCCATGTTTTTTTTAAACCTTGACCATGGCACTCCTTCCGGTCAGAAATTAATTTCTCGTTTAAGATGCTAGTTCAAAGTTTTGAAACTTTACTTCTAAATATCTATTAAAATATTTAGATTGAGTACATAAAAATCTTTCTAGAATAGTATATAATTTTCTAATTTTATTGTACTTTATAAATAAATTATATTAGTAATTAATGGTCCAAGTTACATTTTAGGGTCCGTATATAGCGATGTTACAAAAGACAAATATTTGTGAGCGAGTATTATGCTCCAATATGCCAGGTGCACAACCTCGCAAATTAATAAAGTCAGGATACAGAAGAATAATTCTCAAGACATAGGT
Source organism: Olyra latifolia (assembly GCA_036346145.1). Taxonomy (NCBI): domain Eukaryota; kingdom Viridiplantae; phylum Streptophyta; class Magnoliopsida; order Poales; family Poaceae; genus Olyra; species Olyra latifolia. The sequence goes on from CM070530.1 coordinate 17,418,798, forward strand.
GCCGAGGAACACAGTTTCAGTAAATTTTCCAACATATTGCAGTTTTTTAGTAAAACATACTGCAGTTAGTAAACAGAACACTAGTACGTACACAACTTAAGTTAGACTATAATCACTGGTGCTGCACTTGTTTTTGCTCTGGAAATCTTCTTTTTTTTTGCATTACCAGAAGCATGCAATTTTTATAGATAAGCGTCATTTGACTTATCCCTCCCCAGTTGCATCCTACAGGACTCGCTCAATTCATACCACAACATCGCAACAGTATTTATTAAAAAAATATATCACAATAGTACAGCAAGTTACTGTATACAGTTACTACTAACGTACATGGCCATGGCAACCCACGCCGCAAGTTTGGACGTGTTTGGTTGCCCGAATGGAACCCAGCCAGGCTCGTGCGGTGTAGACAATGTGTGTTTGGTTGTCTGCACCGGCGCTCGAGCTAGGCTGCACTACTACAAAAACACTGTGCTGGCCTGGCTCGCCGAAAACGCCTGGCTTGGCCGTTTCTAGCGATTCGGGCCAGCACAGTCTCCTCAGCTAGCATGCAGTGCACAGTTGGTTTTATTCTTTGAAAAAATTTTAAAAATTCAAACGACATCCAAAATCAATGAGACAAAAAAATGGAACCATAGATTTAAGTGCAAGGTATTGAAAAAATTTCAGAATTTTTTGAATTTTTTTTTGTTTTCGAATTTATTGATTTTCTAGTATTTGTTTTTTGAATTTTTTATTTTTTGTTTCTTAATTTATTTTTGCTCTAGTATTTTAAAAAATTTTTATTTTCACTTTTGAATTTATTTTCTTTGTTTTTGATTTCCCTCTTTTGAATTTGTCCATCCCATTTCTCTCCTAATGCAGCCAACCAAACAACATCTCTGCGCAGCCTGTTCAATCTCATACAACCAATCAAACAACATCCCCTTGCATCACCTCAGCTTGGCTCCCACCAGCCTAGCTGAGCTCATACAGCCTGGCTGAGCTGATACAGCAACAAATCAGCCCATTTATGTTTATGGTGGATTAGCAAATTCAAGGGCCTCAACGGCCTTAAGTAGTTTTGAGTAACTTAAACTAGTCGAGTAATTAAGTCCAAAAAGAAAATGGAGAAGGAAAAAAAAAATAAAGAACAAACTCTGTCAATCATGAAAGAGCGGCGTCGAGGCTGCCTCTAGCTTAGAGGCAGTTTCTAAAGAACGTGCCATAGTTAGAGGCTATCTCTAAGCAGGAGAGACAATGCTTACAGGCAGTTTAGAGACCGTATTGTGGATGCTCTAATATTTGGTTTGTATATGTGAAAATGATATGTGTTAAAATTGTGTGGCACAACAAATGACATGAGACACAAAATTAGCATAGAAAATCTTTACAGGGAAAACCACAGAGGCACGGATGCACGAAAACTAGTGGCGAATTCAGGATTTTATATTTAGAGGTGGTCCATCAACATGTGTTGCACCAGCCACATGTTTTGTCCCCAGGCAACATCTCAAAATTTTGAGTGTGATTTTTTCAATAAATTAAAATTTGAATATATATCTAAGTTCCTCTTATTTTTATGAATTGATTGTGATTTTCCTTGTATTTTATCTAATATACCTATAATTCTCTTGCATTAATTAAATGAAATAAGTGTGAAACAACCATTAAATAAAACAAGCGAGGGGCTCGAAAACCATGGTGGCCGATGAGAGTAGAAGCGACAAATATATAGTCGTGTCATATTCATCATCACAAGCTCTAATAGAGTTCATCTCTAATATATCTTGTTGAGGATATATAGTCGTATGATATAGGCCATGATATATATCATGTTCAAATATAGTCCATCTTGAGTCACATATATCTATTGCATTATAACTTAGTTAGACCAACTATAATTGATGGTGCAATTTTTCTTTTTATTAATATTGGAATTTCTGTCCTTTCAAGCAAACATATTGGCTCATTTTGCTTTGTTTTAATAATATACTTCCTCTGACCGGAAATATCTGTCATTTGAAGTAGTGCAAATCAAAGTTTTAAAACTTTAGTTATGAATATTCTTTCAACTATTTAGATTGAGTACATTAAAATTATATGTGTAGATTTGTCTCGAAGAGTACTTTCATAATATTAGTTTTCATGGGTTTTATAAATAAATTGTATTAGTAATCGATGTATTTTGGACATAGTGTCAATATCCAAAACGATAGTTATTCATGACCGGAGGGAGTAATAAATTATTTGCACGTAAAACTTCCTTTCCTTTTTTTTTTAAAAAACTAGGTGTTGTCCATTTCTTCTCACAGTTATACTATCTCCAATAACATACCCAAAATTAGATACCTATACCCACCTAAAAAATTTGCGGTTTGAAACTTCCTTTTCTTCTTTTTTCTAACTAGGTGCTGCCCTTTTCCTCTCATCGTTAGATGATCTCCAATAACATACCAGACACCTATACCCATCTAAACACTTTGTGGTAGGAGTGAATGGAACACGAGACCTCCGCTACAGCAACAAGACTTCTTCCCACTAAGCTAGGTGCAACCATTTCTTGTTCTTTGGTTCCCAAAAATTTTGGGGTGGCCGGGCATACCTGGCACCCTATAAGATTCGCCACCGGTCCCGGCAAAAACACATAACAAAAGGTGTCGTGTGATGCGTCGCGTATGAGATTATGCTTTCATGACAACACACCTTAACCATCTTTGTCTTTGAATCTTTGATCAGTTTTATTTCATCTTCCAAGATTTGTCAGTTTTCTGAAAAAAATAGTTCCTACAAGCTGTACATCCTTAAATGACACCCCTCCCGTCACAAATATATGTTATCATAGACATCACTAGTGTAACAAATACAATTTTGACTAGCAGTTTCTATCGCAATTTGTTTGATAAAACACACTAAAACTATAATAATCTGGAAATACCTTTTCGAGACAAATATACACATCTGATTTTTTCATATACGCAATTAATCTAAATATTTAAACTAATATTCATATGTACGGTTAAGTTTAAAAATTTTAGTTTACATATATCTCACGACAAATATTTGAGTTTCAAAACCTTGATTTACATATATCGCATGACATATATTTGTGACCTGACGGAATACATCTCTATCTCAAGAGACAAACCTAGATTAAGGTTTAAGAAACCGCAGCTAACCAGTAGAAAATCGCCGCTAGCTGATGAACCGGTCCGACCCGGTTTCTCTGAGCCACGGTTTTGAGCTGGGTAAATTTTCAAATCCGAGTAAAAATTCAACATTCGTGAAAAATATGAAAAAATTCCTAAAAATAGTGTAAATTATTTGGGAATGAATGGTTGAAAAGATTTTTTTTAAAAAAATTCATTGTTATTTTATGTGATCCAGTGTGCACATAAATGGGAAAAAGTTGTTAAAAAGAAAATGGCAAAATAGGCTGCTATTTGGGCTGACCCTAGGCCCATTTTGGGGTTTTAACCCTTCCTATACCCAACACGATCCCTAATCTCCCGAGCAGAGCTTGTCTTGAGTGCCTCCGACCTCCCTTTAGCCCCATCTGTTTCCCTCCCTTCCTCTCCTTCGCCATTGGCGTGGATTCGGTAGATTTTGGCAAGAAAACCCTAAAAACAACCCCAATCACTGTCCAGCCGAGCATCTGGGGAGGCTAGCCACTTGGTTTGCTCAGGAACAGCTACGCCCGTGGGGCCGCACCCCAACGCCAGAGACCTCGGCTCCGGCGCCAGCGGCTAGCTAGGCTGCGCTAGTGGCTAGCCGAGGAGACTTGCAGTCTACGCCAAGAATGACTTGATTCCCTCTTTTTGATTTGGGTTTGACTTAGGGAGTTAGGGTTAGAGTTAGCGATTAGACTGTGAGTAAGTGAGTTAGTGATGGTTAGGGACTTAATGCTATAGATTGATGGCATATTGGCATGATCTTAGTTCACAAACACGAGTCATTGTAAACTATGTGACAAGGAATTAAGGATGATTAGGGATTTAGGCCTTTAGGGTGATACCGTGAAGAAGTTATAGTAGTTGAATACAGTTTGGTAGTATATATATATATATATATATATATATATATATATATATATATATATATATATATATATATATATATATGTGTGTGTGTGTGTGTGTGTGTGTGTGTGTGTGTGTGTGTGTGTGTGTGTGTGTGTGTGTGTGTGTGTGTGTGTGTGTGTGTGTGTGTGTGTGTGTGTGTGTGTGTGTGTGTATTAGTATTTGTTTCTTATGGTGCACGTTAATGTTGCCTTGTATTTATGAATGGCGGAAAGGCAGGACCCAGTCTGGAGCATGGTGAGCGAGCGGGGGCTGGATTCAAGTGCAAGTACTATCATACGGTAAAGAAAGGAGGTGGTGCAAGAAGATTGAAGCATCACTTGACCCGTCGTGGTACCGATGTGGTTCATTATAACTTGGTGCTTCCCAATGTCAAGCAATATTTTCAGCATGAGCTCGATAAGAAGAAAAAAGAGAGGGCACAAAAAAAGGAGATAGCACAAACTAGTGTACGTGTACTACAACCTGCGGCTTTGGCTAGAGCGCCAAGAAATTGCATGGAAAACAGAAGAATTTGACCCAGTCGACAAGTTATTGGAGCATACAATTACAGACAGTGACAACCCTATCCATGATTGGATGGAAAATGGAAGGTAAATACAGTACAAGTCTATCCATGCATATATTTATGTAATGACCCTACTCTTAGTGATGTGTTTTGTTACTTGCGTTCTAGGTCTAACTCTGTACTAGTACTTGATGAGGATGACAGTGACACAGACAATGCACTGTCATCACAAATTATCACTGACCAACTGGATGAGGCTACTATACAAGAGAAGACGGGGGCAAAAGCGTCACTGAGTGTGCGGAATAGAATGTATGAAGTACCCACATAGGGAACAAAAAGAATCAAATGTTGCCTCTAAAGCATGCATTTTTTAGGGGAAGTGCCACAAGGATGACATGGAAGAGGATGTGGGAAGCAATAATAGCAGTGATAAAATTGCAAAGAGCCATACTTATCAAAAGTCCAATGATAGTTCCTCAGCGAATGGTGGCAATGATGAGGGTTGGCAATAATGGCGATGATGGTGGCCACTACCCCACTCACTCTCCTGTGCACCACAGCCACCCCACACAAGACTTAGGCCCAAGCTCACAGAGGGTGACCAGGTCGAGGAAGGGTAAGAAACAAGCTCAAGACAACCCTCAGGATAGCTCTAGCTCTATTAGTAACAGATACATAAGTGCAAATATCTATCCCTCTTCTCCTTCTCCGTTTTACCCAATTATGCGAAGCGTGTATGAATAGGAAATACCAGAGTATTATGCCTCTCTGTATCAAAACAGGATACCCAATTCCTACTAGACAGGGCAAAGTTATAGATTTGCTACATACTCAAGGGTTGGTGGTCATATCTAGGTAGGAACAACATGACGTACCCTGGAAGTGGATATGGTCAAAGTTATGGCCCACGGTATTGCTAGTCCAAAATGATAATGTTTCGCTTCTTATTGGTTACAAATTTATGGTAGTACATATATGTGACAATTGATGGTACATAACATGACTACATGCTAGTATCTCAAACTCCTTTATATAGTTATATGTATATATAGCATCTTATGTTTCATTTGTAGGTTCTAAATAGTATGGGCTATGGAGTATGGACTTGTGCAATTGTGCTTCTTACAAGTTCTAACCATAGTTACCAGATTTGTGGGAGCAAGCATTGAATCCTGATCTGATTTGTGCGAACCAGATCGGGGTTCGAACGCAATCTGATTCACGGTGGATCAGTGTGTGGTTTAGGGAAAAAGGGCAAATCGAAGAGGGAGGGCGAGAGGAGAGGAAAGGGTTAGGGTAAGGGGCACCTGTGGTCGTTGATCGCTATTGCTGCCGCCGTGGTCGTTGATCGGTACCCGTCCTCTTCTTCACTGTAGACAATGGTCGGGGCGATGAGGTTCCAAGCGGTGGTTGGTGGTTGCATCGGGGTTGAGGCAGCAGAGGAGGACGAGCACGGGAAAATGGCATATCACAGAGGAGGAGCATAGTGGAGGAAGGGGAGGCATCTGGGACTTTGGGTGCAACGCTGGAGAAGAGGCGACATGGTGGGAGCAGGGAGGAGGAACGACGAAGGAAAGGAGGCGGCGCAGGATCGGGTATAGGGATGGAAGGCTAGAAGGTGTTGACCTAATTAGTTTGCACGTTCTCTGCATCTTACCCTATTTTCTATGCGGGGCTAGGGCCAGAAGGCCAGAAGGTGATGACCATGGGCTGATTTTGGGCTGCTTGGGTTTTCTATGAGGCCCACTTTTTCTGCTTCTTATATTTATTAATAAGGGAGGATATTTTATGGCAGTTGTCATTGTAGCAACATAAATTCTATATTGCCTGAATGGTCGTATCGCTGATTCATGAACCTTATTGCGAGCCCTATCTCTGATTCATGAATCGGAGAGTTATACCTCCCTGATGAACCCTATTTTTACCATGCGGCGAACCGCGAAACACGAACCCAATGAATCACGAATCAGATAACTATGGTTTTAACCATAGTGATGGACTAACCCATGAAGGTGCGATTTAATATGGTATGACTTTTGCTTGTGCTTGTTGTACGTTGTATCTTGCTAATTGTATGAAACTATGGAAGTATGAAACTTAAGCTATATTATGTTGCATATGTATGTGATATTGTGATGGACTATCGGAAAAATGGAGGTACCAAACTATATAACTTTAGTTATATTATGTTTGAATATGTTACATATTTGTTGAATATACGAATTATGCCATGTGACCGTCCAACTTATAGCATAGGTCATGCCAAATTTTTTTCAATATCCAAATTATAGCATAGATCATGCCAACTTTTTCTCCAAGTCATGTGAGTCGTGTCACTGTCCAAATTATAGCATAGGTCATGATAAATTTTTTCCTCAAATTTTATATTTTTTCAAATTTTATACTATTTTTCATATTTCCTACACTTTTTTATTTTTTACTTTGTTTCTAATTTTCTCATAGTTTTTTGCTAAAATGTCTAGATAGTCGGAGAAATTGGTCAGCTAGCCGAGAAGACCAACCAGCTAGTTGAATCCTGAGTCGATCAAATTTAGATTTGAATTTATTCGGTTTTTACACGGTTTTTTGGTTTTCGAACGGCTAGCCGCAGTTTTGGAAGCCACCGGGTCCTCCGTTTTCGAGCTCAAAGGTTTGGTAACCCTGGTAGATGCGGAGTCGCCGATCGCGGCGGTTAAACTCCAAGCTCGGTTCCATCAAGGCATCGCTAGCGACATTGACCTGAGCACCAATTACCTTCATGGATAATCCAAGCCGGCGCCAGACGCCACTACGCCTCTTGCCTCGCAAAGCTGCGTTGTGCGACGTGCGAACGATACGCTTCGCCTCAGGTCGTCGGAGTGCAGTGTAGTGCACTACCACTGTTGACGTTACCTGCTAATGATTGTCCACCACAAATCAGTGGCGGCTCTAGCTGTGCTTATGTTTCCTGAATGCCATGTTATCCGCACGCCATTTTTGGACATTAACAGGAGCGAGCTCGGTGAAGGGTTACACAGATATGCTATACTGCACTCGAAAGCAATCTATCAGGTAAATTAGGAACCGAGCAAATATATGATTATAGATTTTTACCATTAGTCAGTGGCGGAGGAGCCAATATGACATGCTATGGCGCTCGCTTTAGCAAAAATCTTGGCACCATACCTTCTCAAAGGCAACAAAATGATGTCTTTATCCATAGAGCAATTAATTGGGCTAGAGCATAACTAATTAATCAGTCACTGCACGGGCACACGTAGCCACCATGCAGTGACATCCATGTATGCATGTTTATCTTGAACTCTTCGTCGCATGTTCGACATAATGATCTGGCGATGGCCAATGCCACTACTACTGAATCGCAGGCATCATGGCGGCTATTACAAGCGGGTAAGCGCGAACCGCTTCGCCTTCGCACGAAGCGGTTAAGTGAGCAACGGCGGGGAGGGTTTCGAAGCGGTTGGTAACACCAACCGCTTGTGAAAGCAACCTCCATAAGCGGTTCGTGTCCCAAACCGCTTCTGAATTATCACAAGCGGTTTGAGACACCAACCGCTTGTAGAGATACACATTTACAAGCGGTTGGTGTCTCAAATCGCTTCTGGAAAAGATCCCGCCCACTCATTTAAACTCTTTCTCCCTCCTCGAGCTTGCAGACATGAACAGGGAAGGGCCTGGCATTGTTCTTGGGGGGAGGTGCTGTCCAAATTTTTGAATGTGATGATTTAGCTTCAAATTAAGTGAATCAAGATTAGTAACACCATGCTACCATCCTTCTCACCAATATATTATTATTTTTTTGCATTTAATATGGAGAAAAAATTGATTTTGATTGTTGGGGGTTTTTATTGCTACCTCACTCTATAACTTTAATTTTAGGCAAGACCATGATGAATTATGGTAGTTATTTTCTCTAAAAGTGTTCTTAGGATTAGAATCTTTAATGTAACACTCCTTCTCTTCAATCTCACTCCATAACTTTAATTTTAGGTAGAACCATGATGAATTGTAATTAAGGAGTTGTTTTCTAAAAGTTGTTAGCTTTACAATCTGTAATATAACACTCCTCCATTCAATGTAACAATAGTAAATCTAGGTTTGGAAGAAAATTATTAATGTTTTATGAAATAAAATAGGAAAAAATTTAAAGGGACAAAATAATTAGTTAAATTAAGTTTAAAGGTTAAATTTGAAAAACCACTCCCTCCATCGCAAAATATATGGCATATAAATTCTTGGCACTATAAAACTTTTAATTTCTTTTCGATTATGTCTTGTAGAACTATAAAACTAACAACATGTTTGAGTAGTTTTAATTACAAATGTAACTATATGACATGCATATATAAAATAAGTATATTATTTATTACCTTTGATAATAGCCAAAACATGGAAACAATGACTTTTGTAAATACGTGTCAAAGTACTTTGGAATGGAATTTTGCTACAATGTAAATAACACTTTAGTGAAAGATCTTTGAAGGTATCTGAAAATTAGATCTTTGTGTAGATGAACCGGCAATGGATGTAAAATGCGGACCATCGCTCCAGAGAGTTTATTGATGGCGTGAAGGCATTTCTTGATGCCGCTGTTGCATTCTTGCCTCCAGACAGCTTCATATGTTGTCCGTGCGTAGACTGCAAGAATGAGAAGGAGCACTCCCAACGCTTTCAGGTTATGACCCATTTGATCACGAGAGGTTTCATGCCAAACTACACCTATTGGACCAAGCATGGCGAAGTAAAGGGGAGCAGCCAGGAAGACGATGAAGAAGATGGTGAAGAAGAAGAGGTATTCAACAGTATGGCGGACGCCACGCAATATTGTTCTGTGGAAGATACAATCGGCGATCTTGGTTAGGGGTGTAATCAGATTTCGGATATTTTCGGATATCCGCTTACCGAATCCGAAAATAAGCAAATTTGATGCTGAATTTGGCATCCGATTAGTTATTCGGATTCGGATTCGGATATTATCCGAAATTGTAATTTCGGATTCAGATTCGGATATGATTTCGGATTTAGTCGGATATTTTCGGATTTGGATTCGGATATCCGAAATATCCGAAAAAATTACTGTGCACTACACTTGTTTTGAGGGCCTGATAGCTACTGGAATGTTGTTTTCATGTATAACTGGCATTGTATTTCTATCAAACTTGTACTATACATTTAAGAATATGTTGTGTTTTAATTTGTTGCTTTTAAATTAGGTAAAACTACTGTAATATGAGGTAGAAGAGAGACAATTTAATTAGTATCCGTATCCGATCCGATTAATTAAAAATCCGATCCGACTCCGAATCCGAAAAATATCCGATCCGACTCTGAATCCGAAAATTATCCGATCCGAATCCGAATCCGAAAAAAGCTAAACGAATCCGGATATGATTTAGGTGATATCCGATCCGAATCCGATCCGATTACATCCCTAATCTTGGTGATGATGAGCTAGACCAGATGCTGCATGACGGAGAGGGAGACTACACAGATGAAAGACAATTCGAGAAGTTTCAGCGCATGGTAGAGGACCACGGGACACCTTTGTACCCAGACTGTGGGAAGGGCCACAGGAAGCTCCGCACGACACTGAACTTAATGCAATGGAAGGTTAGAAATTGTGTGTCAGACAAGGGATTCGATGAGTTGGTATCACTCATAAAGAATCTGCTTCCAGAAGATAACACGCTGCCTAAATCTACATATGAAGCCAAGCAAGTCATATGTCCTTTGGGATTAAAAGTATAGAAGGTACACACATGTCGTAACGATTGTATCCTATATCGCAATGAGTATGTGGATTTGGATGCTTGTCCAGTGTGCAAAGAATCACGTTACAAGACGAAGCGTGAAGACCCAGGTGAAATAGAGGGGGAGTGTAAGAAGAAGAGACCTCCTGCTAAGGCGGTGTGGTATTTCCCTGTGATCCCCCGATTAAAGCGTCTTTTTGCTAACAAAGCGCATGTCCAGATGGTGTGTTGGCACAAAGAAGGGCGTAAGGATGACGGGATGCTTAGGCACCCCACTGATGGGTCCCAGTGGAGGAAAGTCGATCGAACATTCCCAGACTTTGCAAATGAGGTGAGGAACATAAGGTTTGGGTTGAGTACCGATGATATGAATCCTTTTGGCGACCTGAGCAGTAGCCATAGCACCTGGCCTGTTACACTATGTATCTATAACATTCCTCCTTGGCTGTGCATGAAGCGAAAATACATCATGATGCCATTGTTGATCCAAGGGCCGAAGCAACCCGGAAACGACATCGATGTCTATTTGAAACCATTGATGGAAGAACTTGTAAAGTTGTGGAAGGATGGTGTACGGGTATGGGATGAGTACAAGAGGGAGTATTTCGCCCTACGTGCACTGTTGTTTGTAACCATTAACGACTAGCCCGCGCTCGGTAACCTGTCTAGCAATACTACCACAGGATATAAAGCCTGCTTGCAATGCTTAGATGAAACCGACAGCATGTACCTGAAAAACTCTCGAAAGATTGTGTACATGGGCCATCGTAGGTTTCTTCTAAAGAGGCACCCATTGCGGAAAAAAGGAAGGTATTTTGATGGGAAAGCAGACCATCGTGATAAGCCTGAGCATCGTAGTAGCCCACGTGTGTTTGCCATGGTAAAAGATCTTAAAATAATGTTTGGAAAGGGTCCTGAAAGCAAACCTGTCCCGAATGAGGAAGGTCAGGCACCCATCTGGAAAAAGAGATCAATATTTTGGGACTTGCCTTATTGAAAAGTTTTGGAGATCCGTCACTCACTTGACTTCATGCACATCACGAAGAATGTTTGCTTGAACATGTTAGGATACTTGGATATGTACGGCAAATCGAAAGATACACTATAAGCTCGGAAGGACCTACAACTTTTGGAACTAAGGGATTGTCTACATCCAGAAAAGAGAGAAAAAGGACATTACCTAAATCCCGCGAGCTACACTCTAAACAAAGAAGAGAAAAAAAAGCATGATAGAGTGCTTGAACAGTGTGAAGGTCCCTTCAGGATACTCGTCAAATGTGAAGAGACTCATAAACATGAAAGAGAATAAAATCGTACACCTGAAAGCTCATGACTGTCTTATACTGATGACACAGTTGCTCCCAGTGGCTGTGAGAGGTATTTTGCCTGATTGGGTCCGGGTGATAATCATAAAGCTGTGTACCTTTTTCAACGCGGTTTTGCAGAAGGTCATCGATCCACATAAGCTAAGTAAGCTACAAGATGACGTGGTACAGAGTGTGGTCAGCCTTGAGATGATCTTTCCTCCTGCATTCTTTGATATTATGGTTCATCTCACTGTTCACATTGTCAGAGAGATAGGTATTCTCGGGCCCGTGTTTCTGCACAACATGTTTCCTTTCGAGAGGTACATGAATGTCCTAAAGAAGTATGTCCGTAACCGTTCACGTCCCGAAGGATGCATTGCGGAGGGTTATGGGACAGAGGAGGTGGTTGAGTTTTGTTTGGATTACATTGGGGATCTACATCCCATTGGCGTCCCTATACCACGCCATGAGGGGAGACTACGAGGAAAAGGGACACTAGGACGGAAAGCAATTGCATGCAATGATCTCCTAACTTTTAAGCAAGCACATTTCACTGTTCTGAAACAATCAACCGTTGTGGCCCCGTATGTCTTTCAGCATAAGAGTATTCTACGCCGCGAATTCCCAGGGAGGTCCGAGGATTGGATCACAGTGAGGCACATGGATACTTTCGGCGCTTGGTTACAAAACTACATCCTTGTCAACGGGTCAGAAAATGAACAGTTGCAATGCCTAGCTCATATGCCATCTAGTGAAATTGTCACATTCAAGGGCTACGAGATAAATGGTTACACCTTCTACACAAAATGCCAGGATACCAAGAGCACCAACCAGAACAGTGGTATCCGTATAGACGCCACTGACAACAAAGGCAATGTGGACACATATTATGGTTACATAGAAGAGATATGGGAGCTCGACTATGGACCATTGAAGGTCCCTCTGTTTAAGTGCCAATGGGTCAAACTGACTTCAAACGGCGTGAAGATCGACAAATACGGCATGACAACCGTGGACCTGACAGAAGTTGGCTATAGGCACGAACCATTCATCCTTGCCAACGATGTGAGACAGGTCTTCTACATAATGGACATGTCAAGCAAACCAAAGAAACACAGGGAGAAGCAAAAGGATTGCAGTAGTAAGCCAAAGCGACACGTGGTTCATCAGGGCAAACGAAGGATTGTTGGTGTTGAGGACGTCACAGACGAGGAGGAGTATAATCAGTTTGACGAGCTCTCTCCCTTTGCGGAAGATGTTGACATAAGTGTCCTAAATGTAACTGAAGTCGATGCTCCTTACATACGTCGCGATCACGACGAAGGAACACTTGTAAAGACAAAGTGATCATTAATTCATTGATAAAATATTTTTTGAATGGACTCACTAATTTTTGTAGGGACTAAGTAATTTTTTGATGCACTAAGTAATTTTTTGATGCACTAAGTAATTTTTGGATGGACAAAGTAATTTTTGGATACACTAACTAATTTTTGAAAGCACTAAGTAATTTTTTATTGCACTAACTAATTTTTTTATGCACTAACTAATTTTTTGATGTACTAAGTAATTTTTGGATGGACTAACTAATTTTTGAAAGCACTAATAATTTTTTATTGTACTAACTAATTTTTTGATGCACTACCTAATTTTTTGATGCACTAAGTAATTTTTGGATGGACTAAGTAATTTTTGAATGCACTAACTAATTTTGAAAGCACTAATAATTTTTTATTGCACTAACTAATTTTGGATGCACTAACTAATTTTTTGATGCACTACCTAATTTTTTGATGCACTAAGTAATTTTTTGATGGACTAAGTAATTTTTGGATGCACTAGCTAATTTTTGAAAGTACTAATAATTTTTTATTGCATTAACTAATTTTTTGATACACTAACTAATTTTTTGATGCACTACCTAATTTTTTGATGCACTAAATAATTTTTGTATGGACTAAGTAATTTTTGGATTCACTAACTAATTTTTGAAAGCACTAAGTAATTTTTTATTACACTAACTAATTTTTTATTGCACTAACTAATTTTTTGATGCACTAACTAATTTTTGGCTGCACTAAATATTTTTTACAAGCGATTCGAAGTCGAAGTCGTCTCACTGTGGCCATCGACCGCCATTGCCACATCCGCTGCCGCCATCGGTCATCTCCCGCCGCCGTCGATCGGCCATGAGCTCGTCCATCCCGAAGGGCCTAGGTTGCCCCCTCCTCTGCTTACATGCGCTCTGTACAGTCACCGCCCACAAAGTGTTCGACAAAATGTCCCTAAGGGCAAAAAGAGGTGTTCGACAGTGAGAGAGAGAGAGTGTGTGAGTGAGATGGAGAGAGAGTGAGAGAGAATGAGAGAGAATCAGAGAGAGTGAGAGAATGAGAGAGAATCATAGAGAGTGAGAGAGAATGAGAGAGTGAGAGAGAGAGTGAGAGAGAATAAGAGAGAGTGAGTGAGAGATGGAGAGAGAGTGAGTGAGAGAGAATGAGAGTGAGAGAGAATGAGAGAGAGATGGAGAGAGAGTGAGTGAGAGATGGAGAGAGAGTGAGTGAGAGAGAATGAGAGTGAGAGAGAATGAGAGAGAGTGAGTGAGAGTGAGTGAGAGATGGAGAGAGAGTGAGTGAGAGAATGAGAGTGAGAGAGAATGAGAGAGAGAGATGGAGAGAGAGTGAGTGAGAGATGGAGAGTGAGTGAGTGAGAGAGAATGAGAGTGAGAGAGAATGAGTGAGAGATGGAGAGAGAGTGAGTAAGAGAGATGGAGAGAGAGTGAGTGAGAGAATGAGAGTGAGATGGAGAGAGAGTGAGAGAGAATGAGTGAAAATGTATTTTTTGTTATATATTTTTCTTTTACAATTTGACGAGTTGCCATACTTACTGATTAAACAATATTTCATAATAACGATAGATGGCGACACCAGGACGTGGTGATCCTAATTTCGAGATGGATGAAGCGTTCATGCTAGACGAGATCGACTATGGTAGAGAGTGAGAGAGAATGAGAGAATATCACGCCTGCTACTGCTGAATGGGAATTCCGCCTGCGGAATTGGTTCATGGGTCACGGAGAGGCCCTTGCAGACGACGGTAGCTTGTTGATGCCACCGGGAGCGGAGGATGTTGGAAACAGAATTGTCGAAACCGTCGACATGTCTCGCTCCGGTTCCTTTGTGACAGACAGGGAGAATGACGAGCTCACACGTGCACTTCAAAACCCTGAGCACCCAGGACGGACAAGAGGAATGGGATCGTCCGTGCCATGGAAGTACGGTTTCTCCAAAGATGCCGATACGTACAGGAGCCGGTCAAGAAGCAAAAAAAGAGAGTCATACAGATACAACTTACTGGAAAGGGAGCTCAGAGCAACTCAGCAGAGCATCGGAGAGATTGTTGAGCAAAAGCTGAAGGCGGCACTCGGTAAACTTCAAGGAGCAGGTACAAGCAATACACAGGCCATGGTTAGCCCGCCCACCTCCGCGCGACGGAGTAGCTACGCGTCGAACGCCTCCGCACTTTCTACGGACCTGGGACAGTACGCAGTGGACAGCATCAAAGTTCGCCGGGAGTGTGAGCTACACATTCAGGCACATAACCTCTTCACCAAGGTGGCTTATGGCATGGCGTACCCGGTGGAGCCAGGCCAGCTTTTCCACTGCAACGAGATCCCGCCAGGTTACTCGAAGGTCACAGTGGAGGAGGTGTCGAGCGGCTATAAAGATCTCCTGCTCGAGATTGCTGGAGGGGATGACATCACCAAGGTTAGACAGGCCCTCCACGGAATCATTCTCTGGCGAAAAAGGTACATCATATTTCTAAAGACCGTGGAGGTGACCTTTCCACCAATAGAAATCTAACAATTGGAGCTGACCGAAGGGACCATATCTCAACCGCAACGACAAAACACGCCTCCTCCTACATCTCCTCAAGGACATGCCTCGTCTCCAATATAGAGCACTCCGCCTCCACCTCCTGCTCCACGAAGCCCGGCTCCACAATCTCCTCCAAGGAAGAAACTCCAAGTACGAAGGACCAGTACTACGACGCTACCCCCTCCCAAGAAGGCCCAGTCTAGCCGGTCAACACAGTTGTCAAAGGAACCTCCGAAAAGGGCATACGACATGACGGCTGAGGAGACACGAGCAATAGTTCAAAAGGAAATTGAGACACACTTCGCACCAAAGGTGCCACCTCCCAAGGCGCAAATTGATCCGAAAGCTGCAGCCCACTTTGCGACATGCCGTGCAGCGCCTCTTCCTATCTCGACTAACTACGAACGCACAATAGCGAAGGCTGCAGTGAAAGGGAAACGGGCTAAGGCGGCGGCGACACCTAAGAAGACAATCCAAGATTACCAGCTAGAGGAATTCTTGAGAGAGTCGGGGCTGTCTTACGCTGCAGCTATGGGACTAACAGATGAGCTTCCAACGGCAGAGGTCAGGTGGCCATATAAGCTGGGCCAAGAGTTAGTTGCACCGGAAAAGATAAGGGATCTGCCAACGAAGATGTGACAATTTCATGAATGGTACATGGAACAGTCCGCTCAAGGAAGAACAATGTTCCCCGCCCGTATAAAAAACGAAGATTTCTATCGTGGGGATGAACTCATATGGATGGAATTCGACGACATCTACCAATTTTACCATCGAGACGCCGTCAACGTGTCTCTAATGAGCTGCTGGTGTCTGTAAGTATTTCCAGCTAATGATTGAGTTTACCATATATATGTGTTCATTTCGCCGTAGTTCAGGCTGCAAAATCTAATAACTCGTCCCCTTTGTATGTAGAATGGAGATACAACGATGTAGAAGAGAGGCTATCTTCGACATCGGCTTCATTGACCCATCAATTGTCAACGAGCCTAATCAGAACGCAAGCCAAAAGAAGTTAAAGAATACATCTTTGAAGGCTCTTTTCGACCAGTACTACAAACCGCACATACTTCTGCCCTTCAACTTCCAGTACGTATATATACATGTCATCACACAACCTCTCGTTTATCCTTTTTCAAGACATTCATAATATGACTAATTACATATATGTTGCAATACTTATATATGAATAGGTTTCACTGGATCCTACTTATTATCAATGTCGATAGTGCGATCATCATTGTGCAAGACTCAAGAAGAAAACCACAACAAGATTTTCAGTTTATCATTGATATTCTAAACAGGTAACATTGAGATGCCAACCTACATATATATAAGATTTCGAATACTCATAATTACTATTCATATAATAACGCATGATAGGACATTCGCCACGTTCCGAACGAAGCATAAAGGAAAAAGTTCTAGGAATCAATTCATAGTGCAATCCAGCACTCGAGTACGTACTACAAAATATCAATTAAATAATATATATGGCGTAAAAATTTATCTTCTCAAGCCAATTAATTAATTGCATTCTTTTCAAATATCACTCTAGGTTCTACAGCAATCGGCCGGAAACAACTTATGTGGCTATTATGTGTGCCTCTACATGCAAAGTCTTACCCATAGCGATATGCGACAACTGGACAACGAGGTGCGTGTGTGTTAAAAACAAATTTCGTAATACACTTATACTTCACGTGTTCAAAGATTTATTTATTTCTTTCTTTTTGTAGCCCGGCATCGATGAGACGGACGTGATCCCATCGCATCGGGTTGAAGCAATCCAAGAACAACTTATTGGCTTCATTGTCGATGAGATTATAACCCCTAGAGGCGAGTTCTACACAAAGGAATGGAGAGATGGCCCTTCAATAAGGACAGGTGAACTTACGGAATCTTCGCCGATGGCATAAGAAGCGATGCACGCAGAAATGATCTCTAGATCACCACCTTTGTACTCTTGAAAGTTGTAAAACGTTGCTTGTCTGATCATCATTTTATGTATTGTAAAACATATATATATATATATATATATATATATATATATATGCATTTAATTTGTAATTAAATTATAAGCTCATACTATTTGTGCAAATAAACTACTGGTTTTCTCAATTATAATATATATTTAATTATGCAGAAATAAATCTGTAGTTGTATTTATTTTTATTGTCAAAATTCATATTTGAAAATCTAGCTCAAAAGGGCATGTAGCTGTCGGCCTCTCCACAAGCGGTTTGTAACAACAACCGCTTGTGGAGAGAGCACACGTGGTGTCTCGCCACCCACGATAGAAGGCCTCTCTACAAGCGGTTGGTAACACCAACTGCTTGTGATTTGCCCCCACGTGGTTGCTCCACTGCGCTTCCTGGCGCCTTCCGAACCGCTTGTGGTGCCGCACCACAGCGGTTGAATCATGCAGTGATACCCTCGGGTATCACTCTCGGTTGCGTACAAGCGGTTCGATAACCGCTTGTGTAGCACTATTCTCTGGTAGTGTGCAACGGCCAAGGGGACGCAGGGCGTTTAGCATCATAGTGAATCTATCTCAAAAGTCAAAATCGAGATAAGAAAAGGTCAAGACAAAACTAAAATAAAAGGTAATTTAATTTTGAATGATTTGTTATAGATCATTTTCATCTCATCTAGGAATCTAGTTGCAAAATTATTTAATTCTTTGGTAATTTGATTTGTAGATTTGACAAATTATTTTATCAAGGCATCAAGAAGTCGAACTCGAATCAAAATGCTCATGCAAGTGGAAACAATGAGATAATCAGACAAGGAGAATAGGCCCAAGAGAATGTTGGTATTGAGATTGGAAATGCACATATGTAACTATAAGCAGCAGTGGCCTATAATGAAGATACTATCGACTTCGCCATACTATACTTTTATTTCGTCCTCCGCCACTGCCACTAGTCATGCAGAGCAGCGAAAGAAGAGTCCATGAAGCTGGTTTAATCGATCCGCGCATAGTCTTACGGAAGTAGTCGATCACATCTCCTCCGCGAGTCTGATTAGCATGTCTCCTCCTTGTCGCAGTTTGTTGCGGATCGTCCTGATCAGCACCACAAGGTAGCAGTGCCTCTACCAAAATCCACATGTGTCAGGAAGGAATTCCGTATGTCAATGTGCTAGCACCAAAACGCACGAACGTGCGTGACAGCTAGGGTTTGAAAGAGAGAATTAATCTATTAATATGGTCTCTATCGCTCCTTTTAAATAGCCTCTCGGTAAACCTCTACACGAAGGTTCAACACACTCCGAGTCCACATTTCACCTAGCCTATACGACTATTGGCCACGATCCTGACACTCGTACAGACAGACATGGCCGTCTCAGTGCTCGTTACGCTGTTGCACTCACCCCTCCTGCTCACCGTCCTCGTGCCGATCCTCTCCCTCGTCATCGCCGCCCTCGTTGCCAACAAGAAGGGCGCTCCGGATCGCAGAGATGGCCGGAGACTGCCTCCGTCGCCGCTCGGCCTGCCGCTCCTCGGCCACCTGCTTTTCTTGGGGTCTCTGCCTCACCGGACGCTCCGGTCACTGGCGGAGGTGCATGGCCCGGTCATGCTGCTGCGCCTCGGCCGCGTGCCCACCGTCGTGGCGTCCTCCGCGGCCGCGGCGGAGGAGGCCATGAAGACCCGCGACCTGGCCTTCGCGAGCCGGCCCAAGCTTCTCATGGCGGAGCGGTTCTTCTACGGCATCAGGGACATCGTCTTCGGGCCGTCCGGCGAGTACTGGCGCCAGGCGCGCCGCATCTGCGTGCTCCACGTCCTCAGCCCGCGCCGCATCCTTTCCTTCCGCCGCGTCCGGGAGCAAGAGGCCGCCGCCCTTGTCGGCCGCGTCCGCCGCGCCGGGGCGCGCGCCCCCGGCTCCGTCGTGAGCTTGAGCGACGCCATCATCACCTACGCCAACACCGTCATCACGCGCGCCACGTTCGGTGAGGGGGACTACGGGCTCGACGGTGACGACGGGGGAGGGAAGCTGTGGAAGGTATTCGCCGAGTTCGAGGAGCTGCTCGGCACGGTCCCCATGGGGGAGATGGTGCCATGGCTGTGGTGGGTGGACGTCTTGACAGGACGGGAGCGGAAGACGCAGCGCACGTTTGAGGAGATCGATGGTTTGCTCGAGCGCGTAATCGCGGACCATCGCCAGCGGCGTCGCGGCGGCCGGCGGACGAGAGATGCGGAGGACGGTGGCGAGGACGATCAGCGCGATTTCGTGGACGTCTTGCTGGACGTGAACGAGACGGACAAAGAGGCCGGGATCCAGCTCGACACCGTCAGCATCAAGGCCATCATGCTGGTACGTTTAAGCTCGATCAGGTGCATATTCTCAAACAAAAAGGGAATTGATTCACTTTGGTTTGTTTAGAATACATGAATTTTTTTTCCATTCACATGGACAATTGATCGTATGTAAATGTGATCCACAAGTTAGTATTAATTGCATATGATAAATGTAGGACATGTTTGCTGCTGCCACCGATTCTTCGCACACGTTGTTGGAGTGGACCATGGCGGAGCTTATGAACCACCCAGACAAAATGCGCAGGCTCCAGGAGGAGATCCGCACGGCCGTCGGCGCCGCCGCCCACGTAACTGAGGACCATCTACATGAGTTGCACTACTTAAAGGCTGTGATCAAGGAGACGCTCCGGTCACACCCACCAGCACCGCTCCTCGTGCCCCGTGAAACACTCGAGGACACCGAGCTGCTCGGTTATCATATCCCGGCACGAACTCGGGTTATGATCAACGTGTGGGCGATCGGCCGAGACCCTGCGACGTGGGAGCGCGCCGAGGAGTTCTTGCCAGAGAGGTTCCTAGGCAGCGTCGTGGAGTACCACAAGGTGGGGCAGGACTTCACGTTCCTGCCGTTCGGTGCCGGGAGGAGGGGCTGCCCTGGGGTCGGGTTCTCCATCCCGTCCAACGAGCTGGCGCTCGCGAGTCTGTTGTACCACTTCGACTGGGAGCCACCCGGTGGCGGGAGGAAGGTGGGCGGGGCGCCGGCGGCGGACATGAGCGAGGTGCATGGGCTCTCTGTTCGCCTGAAGTCGGCTCTGCTTGTGGTTGCGAGACCGTGGTCATGTTGAGCGGTGAGCAGAGCTGCGAGCGTATGTATGGTGGTGGACTAGTGTGCTCTTGCTTGACCACGCCCTTATTGCATCGGATAAGATGCCTTGTCGATCATCCATATTGGTGCCACTTGTGAACTTGTACATGTTAATGTCTTCGCTTTACGTCAGCTAGTTGAGCAGCCAGGGACTTTTGATTTGTAAGCAGTCGGGCATGCAGCGTTGTAGTCTATCACTCATTCCCTCTATTGTGGATGGGAGCTTTCGTTTATTTCCTTTTCATTAGTGTGCTGGACCCTGGCCTGGCCTAGCCCGTTTCAAATAAAAAAGAATAAATTGAAAAAACTTCGAAAGATCAAATGTCCAATGTATCTGCGATTTTTCTTATAATTCTTTTTTTTCTTTTATAATATTTTTATGAATATTGCATTTTATTTTGTACACGTCCGGCCTGGAGCTTCCTGAAGCCGTACAAGGGCTAGAGGCTAGGCCATAGTTACACGGTGCCTGCCCTATCATGGACCTATCCTATCCTGACTCTATTTTATTTTTAACACAACGCTGGTTCTATTCTAACCCTATTTCATCTCCCTCTTATATTTTACTCCCAACACTATTTTCATTATTCATAGCTCTATCCTAACTCTATTTTGAGACAGAAATAGGGTTACTATTAAACATGCCCACGAGTCATGCTGGCTAGCAAAATTGGGCCACATCCAGGTGGGGAATTGACCAAAGACATAGTTGACTCGTGCACCTTAGCGACTCACTATAGTAGCTTCCAAAATCCATTTATAAGATGCTTATAAGAGAAACTCGTTACACTATCTCTAGTTGTTTAAGATTCGTATTGTTCCTCCTTTGTATTTTTTTTTTTTGCAAAAGGCCCTAGGTTTCCCTGAAATCCTACGCCCAATCCTCCCTCCCTTTCCTCTATCTCCCTTTCCCTCTCCCCTCTAGCCGACGACCAAGCCCGGCTTGGCCATCGAACAACAGGCCCCGCCATCCTCCCCTTCCTCTCCCTCCCTCCTCCACTCTAGGCGCCCTCTCACTGGTGACTAATCTTGGACTGGCTACCAACCAATGGGCCCTGCCCCCATGCAACTACCCTCCCCCGCCTTTCTCTCTCCCTTCCTCCCTCCCTTATCCACTCCGACTAGCCTCTCACCAGCAACCAATCTTAGCCTAGCCATCGACCAACGACCCCGCCTCCACACGTCGCCATTGACCTATGGTGCCATCGTCTGTAAGAGGAGGTGAGGCACAGGGGGAGTTGGTCGGTGGCCAGGGACGATCAGCACTAGTAGATGGGGAGGGAACTGTTGGATTGGGGAGGAGAGAAAGAAGAGAGAGGAGATGTTGGAAGGACTATGTGTGCCAATTTGAATAAGAGGAGGTTTTTTTTTCATAAAAACGTGTACGCAGCGTGGATCTCGGAGCACAATCGACTAATTAGATAGTACATGCAATTTTGTTACATGTGCAAACGACTCGCCCTAGTTGCTTACGTTCGCAGTGACTAAGGCCTCCTGCATGTCCACATTTTGAAGATTATTTGTGGCATTGCCTGCCGTCATCTTAGCCAATATTTGCCACTAAATGGGAGCCCATTGCGCTTGGCAAAATATGGTCATCACTATAGGAAACCGAGCGTTTTCATCAGCTCAGTGTATTTTCGTTGGCCACAGAATAGCCATCGTATATAAAAAGTTATTTTTGTTGGCCACACGACAACCGACAAAATTAAATATAAATTCATCGGTTTATTCCACGACCGACGACAATAAGTGGCTTGGCCGACAAAATTACATTTGCCATGTTAGCTCAGCTAGCCATTGCCGGATTTTGCAAATTTATTTCGTTGTCCAATCGGATCGACAAAATAATGATATTTTCGTCGGTTGTCGTTTTTGTCAGCAAACCGATGAAAATAACAGTCTTTGGCCTATTTTTGTTAGCTTTTGGCCGACGAAAATGCATCGGATTCCTATATTGTGTGCCACTTGTTGCGTTGTTCTTCATAGTCCTCCTCGTTGTACTTGTCTTCTCGCTCGTGCTACTCATGTTGTCTAAGAAGGAGCCCTTAATTGTCCTCAGGGTCATGGACCTTGATTTAGCACTTAGAGAAAAAAAACTCCCACGACACCAGCCACTAATGCTGACGACCTTGCAGAGAAAACTAAGCTCTATGAGGCAAAAAAGGAAAAGTGGGAGCGATCCAATCACATGTCGCTTATGATCATGACGAGCGATATTTCAGTTGACATCTGGGGAGCAATCCCCGAGTCCAGTAATCCTACTAAGTACTTGGCATCAATGGAGGAGCAATTTAAAGGCTCCTCAGAAGTTTACGCCGATACTTTGATCATGAAGATGCTCACCACTTAGTATGATGGTGCTAGCGGCGTCAGATAACATATCATGACTATGAAGGATATGGTCACGAAGCTTAAGGGAACGGAGATGGAGATTTTAGAGGGCTTCCTAGTTCACTTCATTATGACATCTCTTCCTACTGAGTTTGGTCCATTTAAGATTAACTATAATACGTAGAAGCAGAAGTGGTCTATGACTAGCTCACAACGATGTGTGTTAGGGAAGAGGAGCGACTTAAGGCTAAGGGTAAGGATTTTGCTAACCTTGCCCAGATGACCTCAGAAAAAAGAAAGGCCAAAGGCGAGCCTAAGCCTAAGAAGAAACTATACTTTTTGCCTAAGGCTGAATCAAGCAAGGCAGAGACTGAAAAGTCCAGCCCGCTGCTAATAAAGGCCCTAAATGCCGTTTCTACAAGCAGGAAACCGAGCGTTTTCATCAGCTCAGTGTATTTTCGTTGGCCACAGAATAGCCATCGTATATAAAAAGTTATTTTTGTTGGCCACACGGTATTTTGATGCAGATCAGGTATTGGGCCTCAAGGACATCCCGGTTGCGGAGATAGCATGGAAATTTGTACATGGTGCGTCATTTGTGAGACGTGAGGAGCTCCCCCAGCTAACAACGAAGATGCGGCAACTCCATGAATGGTATTTGGCCGCGGCCAACCATGGTTTAGATGCGATTGCCGTCAGGTTCAAGGAAACTCATTACTTCCGTGGAGACAACGAGTTCTTCATCGAATGGGAACCTTTATTTGATCTATACCAGGGTAGGGCCCTGGACGTGAGCATGTTGAGTTGCTGGACTCTGTAAGTGTCTTATTCATAAATTTTGTCGTGCACGCCCATATGCTGTAACAATCCCCAAACCTAACTGATTTCTTGTTGTGTAGAATGGAGCTAAAACGATGCCAAACCGAGAGAATTAATTATGAGTTTGGCTTTCTCGACCCAGTAGTGATCAATGAGAAACTGGTTAGAGATAAACCGAAAGAATAGAGGCAGCACATATACAACGGGCTCATGGGACAAAGATACAAGTCAAAGATACTTCTAGCTTATGATTTTGAGTATGTGTTTTCTTACCGCCTCGTTATAATTTTTTTCTTACCATGATGTTAAAAGTACTAACTACTACGCTGACATATATATGTGTAGCTTTCACTTTGCCCTTTTTATTATCGAGGTAGATCGTAGCACAGTCACGGTTATGGACTCAAAGAAAACCCCCTGCAAAATACAAAGACTTCTTGGCCATGCTCAACCGGTACATTGTCGTTCCTTTCATTATCACACTTGTTTTCTTTCTCTCAGTTTGAAGCCAACTCTAATCTGTATAACTCATAATCACTTGTGTAGTGCCTTCGTAAGATTCCAAAAGGAAAACGTTGGAGAATTTAAGAAAAAATTTGAGTTGCACATCGCTAAATATGTAAGTATATCGTAATGCTAGCTTTGTAGTTAGTTCACTAAATTTCTATGCAGTTATTTCACGTTCTACAACTTTTTCACCACAGGTCTTGCATCAAGCACCGGAAAATAATTTATGCGGCTACTTTGTATGCGAGATGATGCATCACTTCATCGGAGGCTCTGCTACCTCTACGAGAAAAGGAGAACCTTTTGGGGTGAGTACTTATAATTTCTACCTTAATAATGCCTAACTATTCCGGACACCTCTATAGATCCAAGGATTGATTAGTTAATTCCCTAATTAATGACAGATCCCTCTAAAATTGGCGAAGAAAGGTTTGGAACAAGGTCCGGAACTCTCGGCGGTGCGGGTGAAAGCAATACAAGAGCAACTCGCCGGCTTTATATTAGCTAAGGTCATGACTCCAATGGGCGAGCATCATCACCCTTTTTTCAATAAGATTCCGGAACCCGACCGTTCGAGAGGAACCGATTAACCATCAGGGTCAACATCTAGGTCTACCAAGAGCAATCCACGTAGATGATCCCGATGAACAAAAACATGTGTACTTATAATTATGTGTACAACAATGTGTACTTGTGATACTTGTATATATAGCCCAGTTAGTTAGCAATTGTAGTACTTATTAATTACTTATAATTAAATCAGCTGTAGTTAAATTTTAATGAATGTCCTTTCATTTAATAACTAGTTAACTGTGTATGAATAATTATATGAGTTTCAATTAATTGTGATTTAACACAAATATATACATATACTTAAGTTTCAATTAATTATATGAGTTTCAATTAAATGTCATCCGCGGGCAAAAAATAAAAATGACAACACCTTTTAGTCGGTTGGTTCTACCAACCGACCGATAAGTCATCCAGAGCGCAACTAAAAATATTAAAACACCTTCTAGTCCTGTTGGTACAACCAACGGGATCGATAAATCAACCTCGGTCGGTTGGTAGTTCCAACAGGACGGATCTTCGCCTCGGCGCCCTAGCTCCCAGCTTTTGAGGCCTTCGGTCCCGGTTGGTGGCTAACCGGGACTGCAGACCCCCTGCCATCAGTCCTCTGGGATTATCCCGGTTTGGAAACCGGGACCGTAGCCCGTTCCTAACCGGGATAAAATCCCTGTTCCCACGCAAATCAGTTCAGCTGACGTGCACCCAAGGGCATCATGGCCCATTTGTCTAGAAATCCCAGCTTTTTTGTTTTTGGAGCCAACATACCATCCAAACAGTTTTTCTGAGGTAGTTTCTGATTATCGAAGAAGTGGCTCCCCAGAGAATCAGGAGCTGAAGCTAAGAAATGAGGACCTAAAGCTGCACCAAACAGGCCCTGTCAATTATAGTGGGCACAAGTTATAACAGTATAATATCTTAAATATATTTAGTTGAACGAAATTACTTGTAAACTGATGTCCGATGCGGTCGGACACCGCTCCCACTCATACCTTCCTTCTTAAATATATTTAGTGCAGGTTGGTAAATCTAGCTATCTCATATGAGCATTGCTTGCTATTCGTCCTTACTCCCCGTTTGCATCACAACTCAGTGTACTGAGCGTCTGAGCTCAACAATGGCGAAGATCACGCCACATGCACTGCTGCAAAATATAGGCACGACAGCTTCTGACTTCCTGTCTATGAGACTATGGTGGTTATTGGCGTTGAGAAATCAGCAGTCACGATAAATTAATCAGAGTCCCGTAATCTTGCGATGGAGACTACCAGGAATGGATATCTTGAGACGGAGGCTACCTGGAGCTATATATTTTTTTCCATTTCACATTCCAGTTAATTTTATCATGTTTATTAGTTAATGGAAATCTCGAGGTGGAGACTACGAGGAATTTATATTTCATATTTCGCGTTCAGGGACTTCTAACAAAATTAATTTATCATGATTTCCAATTTGTAAACACTTGGCCGGTGGCTTTAGCCAAGAGATTAGAAAATCGAAGTCACTTGCTACCGGCACCACATGAAAACTGCAGCCGTATAAGAGCATCTCCAGCAGAGCCCCTATTCAAACCCCTAAACCAAAAAATAAGGGTTATGGTCAAAAAATGCACTCCAGCAGGTCCCCTACTCAAGCCCCTAAAATAAGGAGGCCCCTAAATCTCCCCCTCCAGCCTCAATTCCTAGGGATCTTTAGGGGCCCCCTACTTTCTGTTAGGCGTTTTCCTCCAGCAGCTCTGCCCTCCGCTGCCGCCACCGGCCGCCTCGCCGCCTCCCGTTCGCCCGCCTCCTCCTCTTCCCGCGTTGCCCGGCCGCCTCCTCGTCGCGCCGCTCCTCACTCGCCAGATCTAGGCCGTCACCGTCGTGGCCGTCACCGTCGCTTCGCCATCGTCTCCTCCTCTACCCCGCCGCCGTCTTCTCAGCTCACCGCTAACGCCGCTGCTGCTTGCCGCTCGTCGCCTCGCCGCCGCTCGTCGCCGCCGCCTCGCCTCGCTCAGATCCGACGCCACCGTCGCCCGCCGCCGTCGCCGCTCCCCCTTTGTCTCGCTTGTGAAGAGATGAGGAAGGAGAAAAGGGGAAAAGGAAGAAAGAAAATAAAAGGATATTGAAAAGAAAAACAAAGAGTCATTGACGAGCCGGTCCCACATGTCATAAGTAGATATGGGCTGAGATTTAGGGGCTAACTGCTGGAGTTGAAGACAAAATCAGAGGCCCCCAAAAATAGGGGCAGCCCCTAAATCAAAAGTAGGGACCCTGTTTTAGGGGCTATTGTTGGAGATGCTCTAAGAGAGAGAGAGTACGAATACAAGTAGAACCAGTACCACGTGAGCACTGGCGGACCTAGGATGAAAATCTAGGTAGGACAAGCCTAAATCAACCTACGTCTGTTATGGACTTAATAAACCATAAACTAATAAGAATATAGGCACTAAGGCACACAAGACTTAAGAGTGAAGTCTGAATCGGAGCAACGGCTACGATGCAGTGTCCAGGCGTGAGGCGTCCAGCGACCAGCGTCTTCGGCTGAATCGACTGAATATTGCAACGCGCGGTTGCGCGGGGGCACCAAACAGTTGGATGCCCGGACCGGAGTCTCAGCCAGTATACCTCAAGCCTACAGCTGCGGAGTGTGGGCTGACCGACAGCGGCTCAGCGCTGCTGTAAGCAGCAAGCCTGCAATTGAGAGGTCCGAGACAGCGAGAGTGCGAGACCGAAGGGCGAAGGCAGCGCCACGGCCGGCGGCGGCTAGCCCTAGAAATTTTTGGTGCGAGGTTGCAAGCGGGAGATGGAGGTCTGGACTCTGGATAGACAGCGAACTAACTATGCATCTTCATTGGGCTAATGGGCCACGACGCGTCTCCTGGAGTGCTGGGCCTCACGCAGATTGGGCTGCCGCTGCTCTGCACTACTCTACCTAGGCCTAAATTTGGTGGCCTTATTCTGTATACTCCTAAGTGGGTATAAGAGGGGTTAAAAATTTTAGCTCGGGCCGCGGCCCACCCAGCCCGAGTAGTGGGTCCGCCCCTGCACGTGAAGTGGTTTTTTTTTTCCGAAGCTTGGGCCGGAGCTCTGCCTTATCTTATAGACAAAGAGGATGAATTACAGAGTATTTGTTTAGTTTTAGATTAAGGGGGGACAAAACACAACTAAAAGTATTACAAAAACAATAAAGCCCCCCTTCTTTGTTGCGCCGGCAGGATAATGTGGACGAACACATCCCTTGGGTCGCTGTAAGAGTTCCTGAAAATGTGATTGTTGCGTGAGGTGGTTTTCAAGTGGCGACCATGGCATGAACTCTCTTCTTTCTTTTCTGACAAGGGGTGAACGGACAAAGAACAATACCCTAAACACCACCTCTCTTCCCAAAAAAAACAGACTTTTCTCTAAGCACTCAACCAAAACCAACACGCTATACTTATTACAAACGCCAATTAACTAATACAAAACACTACCATGAACCACACTAAGTGCGCACCTAATTATCCCCACGGCCGGCCTCCATCATCTCTCGTCCTGTCCACCAAGTCAGATGGCGCCTGGATCATCCGAATAATAGCCCGGGTATGTCTTTGTCTCACTTCCAAAGCCACCTTCCCCAGCTGATTAAAGCATCTCTAGCAGTTTTCAAAAATTGGATCTCTATATCCCTTTATCTAAATTACTATTTGTTCCCTATATTTTTATCATCTTCAGCAAAATCTCTATTCTCAAAAAGATATAGAGATAGAAGAGAATCTCTAAATTTAGAGACTAACATAAAAACTCTGTTGGAGTGATATAGGATATAAGAATCTCTAAATATAGAGAATATTCTCTTTTAGAGACTCTGCTGGTCATGCTCTTAGCTCCTTCTATCGACATTTCCTAGCGATCGCCATTTTGCATACCAGGCCAATATTGCAAATATGCATATATCAAGTGTATGCCTTCGTTAGGAGATTTCAGTATTTTTTTTTTTGCAAAAAAAGCTATGCTCGAATTTAATTTCATCGCAAAATGGAAACAAGCAGCATATCAAGTAGCGCGTGGTACACAGA
Source organism: Olyra latifolia (assembly GCA_036346145.1). Taxonomy (NCBI): domain Eukaryota; kingdom Viridiplantae; phylum Streptophyta; class Magnoliopsida; order Poales; family Poaceae; genus Olyra; species Olyra latifolia. The sequence goes on from CM070530.1 coordinate 17,447,688, forward strand.
AACGGAGGAGGAGAGCTGAGAACCCCACACCCCAGCCTCCCTCGCTAAAACATCCAAGTTAAACTCCAGAAAGGCACTGAAGAACGCAAACCACCCACATCATGGGGGGACAGAAGGACTAGGGCTACCAGGCTAACTAGAGCAGAGCGATTAAAAGAGCACAGACATGGAAGACACCCATTACGGCCCTTAGAACATGTAACGGAGTCTCTAAAACAGAATCTTTTTTATATTTAGAGTCTCTTGTCCTTCAGTAGAATCTCTATCCCAGCCTTTAAATTTAGAGTTTTTCTCTCCCAGGCTCTAAATTTGGAGGCTCTCTATATCAATCTTTGTAGCTTTATCTGGACAGAGGTCCTGTTGAAGAGAATAAAAATATAGAGAACGAATAGTAATTTAGAGATAGTGTACAGAGACCCCAGATTTTAAAACATTTGCTGGAGATGCTCTTACGGCTGGCCATAGGAGATTTCAGTATTTTGCCAGGCATTTTTTTTCTAATCTCCGATCGAGCAACAGACAGTTGCAAAGCAAACAGTATGCAGCTTCCCTCCGTTAGGCCAAAATTTCTTAATCCAGAAATAATATTGATGTACATTGATCGACCTGTTTTGGGGTTGGAAAAAATTGCAACCATATTCTATTTACTTTTGGCTACATCACAACTAAAAACCCGATAATCTGCAGTTTCCACGTTATCACAAAAACAACACCCTGAATCTTCCATCCAGTGACTTTTCCTCAAAACATCTCTGGTTAAAATAGCCTCTGCATTTAAAAGCCAAGAGAAAATTTTCAACGTTAGAGGTATATTAGCCTTCCAAATTCAATTCTATAATAACTATATATGTGAGCATATAAAGATTAAACTAAAAAGCTTTTACTTTTCTCCAAAGTCCAACCAGCTAGCAGTATCAGCATCACCATTGGAACTGATTTGTTTGAATTTTGTAACTAACATAATCACTCCAATATTTATCATCCTCATGAGACAGCCACCTTTTCAAATCCAAATCCCAATTATTTTCCTACACTCGCCAAGTGACCAAGAGAGATCATTTGGTCATTGAACACGTAAAGATACTAGGAAACACACTTTTAGAACCGACCCAGGCCAATGATCCCAAAAAATCAAGGGAAAATTTTTTATATGTCACTGCAGAGTCTGATACTCCCTTATGTACCATCTTTTAGTGACCTTCCCCTTATTTGCCATCGTAATTGTTCAATTATTGCCCTATATACCAACATGAAAACTTATCCTTTTTTAAGCTATATAAACATATACAAAATCTTCAAAAAAAATTACAATGTTATCAAATATGCAATACTTCAATGTATATTATTTTCTATATTTTTACAAAGTTTTTTTTATTAAATTTACACTTAAAAGTTTTTTACCTAAAATTTTAATCTTTAAAATCCTAAAAATTATGTACATTTAAATTGTTGCATATTTGATAACTCTGTGATTTTTAAAGGATCTTTGAAATGTTTACACGACTTAAACAAAAAAAAGAAGTAAGTTTCCGCCAATGATATGTAGGGCAATAATCGAGCAATTGAGATAGCATATGAGGAAGAGGTCACTAAGTAATGGCATAAATGGGAATAGGCTTAAGCGCAATGACACATAAGGTTTTATCAAAAATCAATGTGCTCACCATTCCCAACAACAAATTTTTTAGTTTTAATATGGTAGTCCTTGATTTTTTTTTCACAAATCAGACCTACCAACCAGAGAATCACCACTCTTACGTCTCACTTGAAAAATATTTTTTTATAATATTGATAACAAAGTGATCCTCCCTTATATGAGTCCAATATTTTCCTATCTCTATTCACTACTTTGTCCCAGTTTCCAACCGTTAGCCTGTCAGCACTGATCACTTGGACCCTGAGTACTCCCTCCATTTTCTTGTATAAGGCATATAGTTTGAATAGTCTTGTTTTTTTATATTAGACGCACATGCGAATTTATTGATACTATTCCTTGTCTACTTTTATTTATTACATAATTCTCTCTCATGTATTTATAAATAACTTTCACATTATGCTCTCTTATGTTTCCACGGTATTTATACCATGAGTAGCTTGGTCTTTTTTTTTGGCTTTCTCTTAATTTCACAACTTCCTCAATCTATGTGCCAATTCAAAATATGCCTTATACTATAAAAAAACGAAGGGAATATTGAATAGTCAGCAACATAATTAAACAAGTGGTCTCCGTTAATTAAGAACAATTCAGATTTCTCTACTAATAGAAAGTCTCTTGTGGCGAATGATGGTGATCATGTGGTATATCATTCATCTCCGCCATCCAAGCTCCAATCAACGCCTCAGATCAACCATCATCCTCAGCGCGAATCAAATACAAATACAATTAAATTCATCCCTTTTCTAATCTTCACAAAACGAATGCACTAAAATCAAATCAGGATCATTTCTTTCCTATTATGTGAATTCGTATTCTAGGAAGTTTCAAATCCGCAAGGATGGTTTCTATAGATTTGATTTGTTTTTCTATTTAAGTGTGTTTGTATTTTAGGAAGGTTTTGATCACGTTTAAAACATATAAGATGATCATACTTATGATATATAGGTGCATATATATGTGCAATGATACCAGCTTTATATCCCGTTCACATTATATATAAACGAATAAAAATAGATGGAGCCTAGGTACAGAGGCATGACACAGTCGAGCATAGAGCAGAGATAAAATATATGTGTTAAATACGTTAATCACAATATGATATAAGAAGACATCTGATCTTATTTTTTCATAGTAAAGCACAAGCTCTCGGCTAGTTTCTAAAAAAATGATCTTCAGCCCCGACATGCTCTCATACAAATGTACAACAAAATGTAAAAAAAAAATGTTGTGACGTTTATGTCATTTTTCAAGCACACAATAGTGGCTCCGTTCCTTTTAGCGGACCTCGCTACAGTAAAAAATTTTAAGATTATTTTTTTGGCTCATTTAAACTTTTTTCCAAAAACTTATAAATTTGCTACAGTAAAACCGCCAACCGCCAGAAACCGCCGAAAGAAACAGAGCCAGTATCCTCTCTACATACTGTAATAGGACTGAACAACCCCCCTCAAGCGGTACCAATTAATCCATCAATAACTCCATTTTATTGAGTAAAATAGATCATTTTTTGTCATACAATCAGCTACATAATTAAAAACAGATGGCAAGAACTTGCATGGATGTAATGTGAAATAGAAGCTGTAGGCTCCGATCTGGTAGGAAAAAAAATTCACATTTAGCACCCCGATCATATGAATTTGTAAAATTAGCGAATCACGGGGATTCCGGTAGTACGCATTGTTGTTAGATGGACTTGTTCTGACACGATTGTGGATGAACTATATGTACGTGACATGGAGCAAGTACTATTATACCGTGGCCCACTGTCTTCTTTTTTCTTTTTCTTTTTTTTTTGCGAACTATACTGTCGATTTTGATGGGTCCAAATTTATAAGAGATGAGATTAGTCAGATATAAATAATTTAACTGTTGTAGCTTTTATAAGAAGTACAATTATATTTACAGAGTTGTGCTACAAAACAATTCTATTTTCAAATATAAACATATGCATTATAATTTCTAAGCCTGCAATCGGGACGCAAATTCAGATCGATGATCATTCACTACTCGATGATCATTCACTACTGGAGAACGGAACATCACAAGCGGTTCGTAAGGGCCTGTACGAAACCGCATGTGATACCTGGCTGGTATCACACGCGGTTCCCTCAACCGCTTATGATAGTGTGTAAAAAAGGGTAAAATATATTTGGGGGAAGTGGGATTTGAACCTAGGACCTCATGCCTCCTCATGACCCACATCTCACCCAGCTAGCCAACTCACCCACGCGTGCTCTTTGATAGAGTAGGACAAAATTTCTTTTTAGCCTTTCAAAAACTAGGCCTTTACAAGCAGTTCGTATTCCGAACCGCTTGTGAAACCACTTTCTACAAGCGGTTCGTGTCCCGAACCGCTTGTAGAACCAATTTCTACAAGCGGTTCGTGTCCCCAACCGCTTGTAGAAGTCTATAAGCGGTTGGGGACACGAACCGCTTGTAGAATTGAGTTTTCCAAGCGGTTCGGGACACGAACCGCTTATAGAAGCCCTCTTCTAGCCCGTTGGTTTCAAACCGTTTGCATTTCTCAAACTACAAGCGGGCCGAAGTCAACCGCTTATGATAGGCCGTTTGTGAAACCCTTATCTGTAGTAGTGATTGTAACTCAACGTACAATTAAGACAGGTTGTTTGTGTACATAAAATATGCACGAAGGATTAACTCTGAGCATCATTATAGTACATACATGTTCATACGGTACCAATAAGTACATTGCTGTCAACCTCAGCAGGGCCATCCAAGGAGGGGCAGCCCCCAGGGCGCTCAAACTTTATGTGAGGGGGAAAGAATCTGAGGGACTAATTCAAGAGGAACACACAGATGTTGAGAACTTTTCTTTTTTCTTGGGATTTTTTGGTGTCATTTCATTCACTCACTACCAGATAAATGAGCATCACAAGCGGTCTATCACAAGGGGTTCGTTACGAACCCCTTGTGATAGTTTATCACAAGCGGTTCAAAAGGCCTCGGCCCGGAGAGCCCCTTTACAAACGGTTGGTTATACGAATCCCTTGTAAAGCCTGAGTTTTACAAGGGGTTCGTGTCTCCAAGCCCTTGTAAAGCCTCTACAAGCGGTTGGAGACACGAACCCCTTGTAAAGCCTAGTTCAAAAGACCAGCCTGGTGTAACATCCTCATTTTCAAAATCTAAAACTCATGTGCATCATGTCATGACATGTTGTTAAAATCCCTAAAATTTAAAACTTTTGAAAATGAGTATGTTACTGTTGAAAAACCTTTAAATTGTGAAAACTAATTTGGTTTCACTAGTGTTTTGATTGAAAATAAAACACCTTTGTAAATGCTTAAGTTTTCAAAAGAGGATAACTGTTGTGGGTTATAAAATGAATTGAGTTCAAATGTGGTTTTCTTTCGAATAAAATAAACATAATTTCATTTTATTAAACTAAATGATTTAAGGGTGGTCTTATAAACCTAAAATGTTTGATTTGATTTTAATATCAAACCCCAAGGATTTCATTTTCATAAAATGATCATTTTAAGTAGTGGTTTTCTAAACCAATCATCCTATTTGACTTTCAATATCAATCTTTATAATTTCCATTCTAAGTAATTTGAATTCCAAATAAACAGAGCATTTGTTTTCAAACAAAATGCCTTGCCAAAATATTTATTGTTTTGATTGATTTTCAAAGGAGGAAAAATAATTTCACTTCCTAAATGGTTGCTTTAAAAAGATTTGTATTCATAAATCAATAAATGTTTGGTTTGAACTTCAATATCAAAACACTAAGGTTTTTTAATATAAAGTAATTTGATTTACCAACAAAAGAATTTCATTTTCAATTATCTTAAAAGAATACGTGGCAAAGCTATTTAATTCTGAAAAGTCCCAAAGGCTTTTACTTCTTAAATTCTTGATTTAGGTTTTGGATTTATAAATCTACTCTTGTACTTTGCCAACCTTAAATTTAAATAAAGTGAAACTATATGCTCCTTCTAAAATATATTTTCAAACTTTCACCAATAATACAAAAGTTGATTCTTAACGAAAACAAAGATTTGTTTTCAACTACCTTTCAAGAAATTGGTTTCGACCCTAAAAGAAAAGGGTTTAGGCTTTTGGTTTTGTGAAGCTTCAAATATCCCTTGCCTAAATTTTTGAGCTCAAACAATTAAATTTTAAAAGTTATCTTCCTAACAGAATTTAAAAAGGGGCAAGTTTGTTTTTCAATATTTCATAAGAAAAAGACTTCACCCTTTTGAACAATGTTTTAAATGTTGATTCACCCTCTGGTTTGGATTTTAAAAGTTTAAAGGGTTTTGAATATAAATTGCACAGATTACTTTATGTGTATACGTATGTTCAAACCCTAACTTCTTTTCAAAGTGATTAAATTTCCAAGAAGCAAATTAAATTCAAATGTTTTATAAGCAATTGCTTTTACGCTTTAAAAGTTAATCCTTTAAGTTTTGGTTTAATAAACACTTTGGTACTGCAACTCTCAAAACTCATTTAAATCCAAAAACAATTAAAGCGATTTTTGCTACTTAAATAAATGGGGTTTTGGAATTGATTTCAACCTTTAATTTATTGCAAAGCCCAAAACCCCCTTGTGTGGTATTTGATTTTGCACTCGATTAATCAAGCTAAAATGTCCTTTTTAACATGATTTGAATTTTAGTTTATATAAAATGTTAAACGATTAATTTTAAATGTGTTTGAATTCAAACATTTTAAAGAGTTCCACTTATTTAAAGGAAATGTTTTAGTTTTGTCCCCAAACTCATATTTGATTTTTGAACCCAAAGTAACCAAGCTCGATTTGTTCTTTAAGTGAAATTGAGGTTTAAATCCTTTCTTCAAGGTTCTAATTTGAAAGTTAAATCCAAAATTTAAATGAATTCAAATTGACTTCAAATATTCATCCCTAACCTTGGAATTCAAATTCCATTTTGAATTTCCTCCCAAGCCAAATTCAATTTCAATTTATTACTCTTACTCCTTCCATTTTCCTCTCTATGGCGAGTGGGCCCCTTTGCCATCCTCTCCTTCTTTTCTTCTCTCTTCTTCTTCTCTCTCTCTTCTATCTTTCCGATCACGCATGAATTGCACCTTGATCTTCCTCTCCCCATCTGAGCCTTGATTTCCCATCACTCCTCCCTTAATGGAATCGGTTACCATCCGATTTGGTGGTAATCGCCGCTAATCGCCCCCTAATCCCTTTAAAAACCGCACCAAAGCCACCGGGTTCCTTTCTTGGTTCTTGAATTCTCGCCGAGGTGAGCTCCATTAAATCAAATCCTTGAAGACGTTGTTCGTCTCGTCATCGCTCATCTTTCATGTACAATTTTCCATGTTTCTTGGCCTAGGATCGCGGATTTGGCCGGCGAAGAGGGGCCCCGAGTTCGCGGATTCTTCGCGCTCAATTTCATCGCCGCCGTTCGGTAAAGCTTCCCCACCCTTCCCTTTTCTCCTTACGGGACCTCCGCGCACTGGAGCATCACCGGCCGGCCCCATTCTTGCCCGTGCCGCCGCCGTGCCATCGCCGTGGCGCCGCCTTCTTCTCGGCAAACCGGCAAGACGCCGCCCCGCCTCGGCCTCCCGTGCCAGTTGCCGCCCTGAGCCGCCCTCACCGCAGCGCATCTCCCGGCCTCCTTCCCCACCTCTCCGACCCGGTCTGCGCCAGCGCCGCCGCCTGGCCGCCGTGCCGCGCCGCCCGCCCTGCCCGCTAGCCGGCCAAGCCTCGCCGCCCATGCCATGCCACCACCGCCTCACGCCGTCGTCTCCCTCTCCCCCCTCGCCCGCCGCGCCCTCGCCGAACACCGCCGCCGTACCCTGCCCAAGCCGGCGCCGCCCCCTCCCCTGTTTTCCCTCACGCCACGCAGGCCCGCCCGTCGGTGGCCCTCCCTGCTCAAGCCACCCCAATTTCCCCATTTTCAGATTTTGCCCAACTTCCATAATTCATATCTCCTTGTAGAAAAATCCAAAAATCTCCAAACCAATTTTGTTAGACTCACAAAATTGCAACCTATTTAATTGTGTAATTTTTATTTACCGTTACTGTTGTAAACTGTTTTGAATTATTTAAATACCATTAAACATCGTTTTAATTGTCTAGGGAGATTTACTTGTCCAAAAATTGTCAAACCAATTTTAAAATGACTTTAAAATGTTTACCATGCATCTGTAATTTTCATGAGATTTTTGATAACTATTTTACCCACTGTTTTAGATTTTTGGTTAGCAAATTAATTAGTTTAAGTGCATAATCTTTCCATTTAAATTCCAGAAAAATGTACAGTGGCTTATTCAGTTTTAAACCACCTTTTTACTGCCCTGTACACTTTACTTGAGCATTTTCATGCATGTGCATCCATATTTTCGCATGGTGTTTATTGTTTCATTTATCGTTATTTCCGCGATTAGGAGCGTGCGACTCCGGAGATCGTGACCGACATCGCGTGGAAGACTTAGGGTTTTCTGCTGGTCAAGGCAAGTGCTGAATCTTGCTCCCAGGTTTTTAAATGATTTTAATAGATATTTAAACTGCATGCTATGTTTAAATTAAAAATGCTAATTGGTTAGATGTTAGCTAAAAACCCCAGCTAAGGGTATCAATATAAAACCCCTCCTTGCCACCCTAAGTTAGCATAATACTGTTTAACTTTGCCTACACCCTTGAATTAGGTTTTTAATCATTGTAGTTATGCTTAGTTGCAACCATATTAAACTTGGATACATGATAATCTCAATGCTTATTTACTCAATGTTTTAAAAAGACAGTTGGTGCTGTCGTGTTTGCAAATTGGGTTAGTTGATAGTGGGTGCTATCGGGTAAACTGTTTTATAAAACCTGATCGGGGTGGCTGGTTGCAAGGTTGGTGCAGTAAGCACGAGACTTGGGTCCAGTGCGGGAACCACCCTGGTCCCTAAGGACCGATTCCTTGAGGTAGACGAGCTAAGTTTAACAGTGCGACCATGTGTGCCTGTATGGGCGGGCCCTGGTCTAGTATCCTTCGGACTTCTAGTTAGGGCATTCCAGTCGGTGGAGTAGGCAATCGGTGTTGTCCTACAGGCGCAAGAGGGGCATTGCAGTGGAAACCTCAGCGGGAATGTCCTAGCTAGGGGAAGGTTGGAGAAAGGCCTTGTGGTGACCATTTTTCTTTGGGGGCACTCGAGGAAGAACCACCTCGCATGGGTAAAGCGTGCAACCTCTGCAGAGTGTACAACTATCATGATAGCCGTGTCCGCGGTCAAGGACGGACGACGGGGAGCTGCCTCATGGTACTTCTTACCTTTTTGTTATCAAAAGGTGGTTTAAAGGAAAACCACGATTTGTGTCGTGCGTTTTGTTTTCTCTCCTCACAATGGGTGCTGTGAGCGACGAGGGTGTTGCACGGTGGGTGCCGTGAGTAGCCAGGTCTGGGCAAAACCGGTCTAGGCCGGAGATTCCAAAAGGAAATGATTCAAATATTTGTTTTCTCTTAACTCATCTTAAACCTTTTACAAAATCTAGGTAAAACTGGCAAAACTGGCTTTATGCAAAAGAACCATAACCTTCCTTTGTAAACCTTAGATGCATTTAGTCAGCCTTGCTTGTTGAGTATATTGTATACTCACCCTCGCCTTTTATGCGGGGCTGCTCATTCCAACGAGCAGGTTGCGATCAGCAGAACCCTAAGATGGAGACGTATGAAGATGAAGGCCCCAGCGCAAGTTTTCAAGATGAGGATTACTCCGACATCTAGGAGCTCTACTTCGGCCGTGCTTGTGGAGTTGATTTGGATTTTCTTTTAAAGTTTTGAGGCTTATGGTCTCACTCCTGTAAGGCCAATGAGCCCTTTGTTGTTTAACGCCATGCTTGGCGCACTCTGATGTAATTTGTACTTTTACGTTCAATGGAAATGATCCAAACTGTTCACTGTGTGTACTAGCTACTGATCCAGGGACTAGTACAGTTAAAGCACAGAAGGGACTCGACTCTGTTTAACGGGTCCCTACACCTGGAGAGCCCCTTTACAAGGGGTTGGGGGCCTTTACAAGGGGTTCGTGTCACAAACCCCTTGTGAAGCCCGGCCTTTACAAGGGGTTCGTGTCTCCAACCCCTTGTAAAGCCTCTACAAGCGGTTGGGGACACGAACCCCTTATAAAGGCTGGGCTTTACAAGGGGTTCGTGTCCCGAACCCCTTGTAAAAGTTCAGTTTTCGAAATGCTAAAAGGAAAGCTTGCCTTATCCTATCAGAGAGTGCGCGTGGGATGAGTTGGCTAGCAAGGTGAGGCGTGGGTCACGAGAAAGGTGAGGTACTGGGTTCGAATCCCACTCCTTCCAAAAATTGTTTCTCTTTTTAACCGGTACTCAACAGTACTACAAGCGGGTATAAAACCGCTTGTGATACTCCGAGAAGCATCACAAGCGATTGCTTACAAGCGGTTCCAAAACCGCTTGTAAAGGTGGTTTAGAACCGCTTGTAGAAAGTGATTCGCTGGTAGTGACTTGAGTATCGTATTTGTACAAGGAGGTTATAAGCCTGTTTGGATGGAAATGCCCTTAAACACCTCTGGCTCAGGTGATAAAGTAGGGGCGGCAGGGTCTTTGCTCTGGTAATGACCTGCTTGCCCCTCCTTTACCGTATTGCCTGGGGCTACTACAGGGTTTTTCTCCTTGCTAAGAGATTTCGATTCCTAAAATACCCCACAACCAACTATCTAAAATAGGTTACAAAGGTCATTACAACTTTTACAAGCGGTTACAGCTTGTCTCCTAGCTTGGAAGGCAATGATGCTTTTTCTAACATGTTTTATCCTTGTCTGATACGGGTTGTCCTTCGAGAGGTCGAGTAGCACCCAAGGAAGTTGGCCCTTCCTCTGGCCAGGCGCTCTACCCCGAAGTGTTCCCTCGAGGAGCGTCTCCACACGAGGGGGCTGTGAGGCTCCGGCGCGGCTTCGCTTCCTTCGGCTGGGCGCTTTGTCCTGAAGCTATTCCCTCGCGGGACACCTTACCGCGAGGGAGGTGCGAGGCTTCGGTGCGGCTTCGCTTCCTCCGGCCAGGCGCTCCATCCCGAAACTGTCCCCTCGCGGGGTGCCTCTGCACGAGGGGGCTGCGAGGCTCCAGCGTGGCTTTGCTTCTTCTGGCTAGACGCTCCGTCTGGAAGCTATCCCCTCGTGAGACGCCTCCGCATGACGGGGTTGCGAGGCTTTCATCTGGCGCCACTGTGTCGCAGGGGATGGGTGCTGCATTTCCACAACAGGAGCCCCCCATGGTCAAGTGTTTGCCCCTGTCATGCTCTTGGTCATGTTCTCGTGCTGGTACGCCATCCCCTTCGACATGAGGGGCAGGCTTCGTCTCGATTCTTCGCATCTGCAACACACTTAAACATTTCGGCGGAGTTAGAATATTTGTGCGCCTTTTACGCACCTTCGATCATGCTGCTTGGTCTCCGAGTTTGCATTGAATGCGTGTTGGCACGCGCTATCTCAAGCATTTCAACGGTCGATGTGCGTGCTATCAGCTGTAGTTGGCGCTGCTTTTTAGGCTCCGGGTTCGAACCGTTGTAGTGCAGCTGGGTTGTTCGCGTCTTTTGCATTGGGCTTGACAAGCGGTGGTATCCAGCGCCTATTCAGGGTAATCCAACGGCTTGCACGAACCGTTGCTAGCTATATATTGGTCACTCAGGGCCTTGCGCATTTTCTCTTATGCATCCTTGAACCTGAGCCCATTTCTCTCGCCATCGCTACTGTGCCCACGCCTTCTTGTTGTTGTTGCGCCCACGCCCCTCTTCTATTGCCCTTCGCTTTGTCCCTCAACCTCATCTCTTTCACCCTACTGTCATGGGTTGAGGGCCTCACGCCTCCAACTTCGTTCTCGACGAGGCCATGGTGGCTACCTTGACTCCGGAGCTGGGGCACTCCCTGATGGACAACGAGGACGTTGACATCGTTGTCAGGGTCTTTCACATCCCGCGGGAATCCATCCGCCTGCCTGGCCAGCAGGTCATGCCGTTGCCCCGCGATGATAAAGTCGTGGTCTTCGTCGTGTTCCTTGAGGTTGGGCTTCAGTTCCCGGTAGCCGCAGTGGTGGGCGAGAATCTTTTCCTATACAGCGCTGAGATTTCACATCTTACCCCAATGCTATCATGAGGATAGCCATTTTTGAGTAGCCGTTGAGATCGCATGGAATGAAGCTGATGGGACGCCTCTTCGCCTCTTTGCACGATGCACACTGGCAAAAGAAGAAAGTCGGTGACTCTGCAATTTTGTGCTTCAGATCCCTCAACTTTCAAGTGAAGAGGAAGCTGGTCGAAACTATCTTTGTGCCTGCCGCGAAGAACAAGTAGGACGCCAGCTGGATGCAGCGCTCGTACTAACAGCGCCTGGATGGTGATGATCTCCATCTATGGGCCACCGGCGCCGCCGTCAAGGTCGTTAGTGCCTCAGAGGCAAAATTGACGGGCACTGAGCGAGTCCACCTCTATCTGCTGAAGGACGTCTCCATGAGGAGTAGCATGCGTGACCTCGCCGAAGTGTGTGCCCTGCTTCAATCGCTCCCCTCGTGAGGGAGTAGGGCATCATCCTGAGGATGACACCTGATGGGGCGCTGATGGTGACCCGTCGTGACGGCCTGGCGTCATCGGGCTGCGGAACGCTATGCTGCGAGGCAGCTCGGACCTTATATGGTGATGGTGCACGAGAAGCGCGCTAAGGCCATAAAGAGACCGTGGGATTGTCGCCTCGTTGAGTAGGGCGAGCACGATGAGCCCCAGAGCAAGTGCGGGGCGGTCGGGACGTCCTCCCCTCAGAAGAAGCGACCGAGGCTCCCTGCGGCCGCACCTTCTCCGCGTGCTGTTGCTGCCAAAGAGGGGGAGGAGGACGAGGAAGAGGAGGAAGAAGAAGAAGAGGAAGAGGAAGATGCCGAACCACAGGCGGACGAGGGTGAAAGTTCATCTTTGCCTTACAAGCCCGCCGCCATTTATACACGGCGCACTGTTTTGCCCTCCATCTCCTTCATACAAGCGCCGGAAGTGGTTACAGTTCTGTCGGATGATGAAGACGATGAGGGCCCGGCCGGCGCGGGGAGGTACGTCGCACACCGGCTTCTAGCGGGCAATGTGAAGACATCCAGGACGAGGACACGAGACGCGCGACTGGAGCAGGTTCATCCAGGTCGGCCCTGGTATTGGGGATGATGGATTCAGATTTCTGGACCCGCCACAACGCCGTCCCCGCCTTCCGGGTGGCGAGGGCAACCTTCGCCAAGCTTGCAGGGCGGCCTCTCCTAGAGAGCTTCGATAATACGGAGCTATTCGATGCTCTGCGTGACGCTCTAACGAAGGTTAGTAGGCAATGTCACTTGTTATGGTTTTGACCTTCTTATGCTAATTGATCTTTATGCCACGCAGGGTTCCATCTTGGCCGGAAAGGATGTCTCTCGGTTCCATGAGCACGAAACCGCTCGCCTGGAGGAGGAATCGAAGCACATGCAGTTCCGTGGCGAGATGGAGGTGGAGCAGGAGGACCTACGCACCTCCCTTGAGCAGGCTAAGGAAGAGCTCGTTGTGCAAAGGGCCCTGACGGAGAAGCATGGGGCTTTGCAGGCCGCCCTTGCGGCCGTGAAGGCCAAGATTGCGGATCTGCGGTGCACGAAGGAGGCCACGGAGCGCAAGCATGTTCAAGCTGAGGCCCGGGCGCAGGAGAGCAAGGATCTCCTGGCCGTGAAGGCAAAAGCTAATGAGTTCCTGAAGAAGGAACAGGAGGAGCTCTTGGCGAAGCTAAGGGCTACCACCGCCAGCTCCGAGATGCACCTTCGCAATTGGAAGTAGGAGGAGGAGCGGGTGGAGGCGGCTATGAAGCTTTTTGAAGAACTCAACTCTGGGGTCATGGCGGCCACCGACGCGCTTCTGAACGAACTCCCCCGCTTTGGAATCGAGACACCGGATCGTCGTATGAGCCAGGGCCTCGAGGTGGTGAAATTCCTTTAGAATGCTGCCAAAAGCATCACCAGTGCTGCTCTCATGTTTGGGAGCCAGTGTGCTCAGGCAGGCTGTCTCCAGATACTTCACCTATTAGAGGCGTCTGGGTGTTGCCATGTGCGGGGCCTAGGAGGCTCTACCCCAAGGTTCTCGAACCTTGGCACCCTTGAGGCCCCCACAGTCTTCGTGAAGAAGTCGGCGGCGCGCTTTCATAACGAATTTTGGCAGCGGAGCGGGGAAGAAACTGCTTCGGCGGTGTGGCCTGGGCGCTGATGCGTTCCTCCGACGCGAAGGGGGCGACTCCTCAAGAGAAGGGCAAACCCCCGGCTCCTTAGTCGTAGTTTTTTATCCTTCTTTCTATTGTATTTCCCTTTTTTAATTCTTTTGTACTCCCGGCCTTGTGTATATAAATGAAAACTTGCTATTGTCCTTGAAAATATTGCTTGATTTTTCTGCACTCGAGAGGAACATTCACTTTGACGAAGAACCTGTTGCAATAGTTACTCTTGATGCGTAGTGCGAGCCCCTAGGCATTTTAGCGGAGAGTAGAGCGAATCAGCGAGGGAACGAGTGTGTAGGCGTGAGTAATCAAGCGCTTTTGCATAGGCTTAGGTACGAAATAGACATAGGCCACTCGTGCCGGTTGCTCCGCAAGGTCTTGAGTTGGCGTAAGCCCCTAAGCGTCCTTTTGGCCAGCGAGTGGACGTTAGCTCCCAAGGAATGAGTAGGCGTAACAAGTGCTCCGCGAGATGATGAGTGGACGTTAGCCACCAAGCAACCTTCGGCGATGAAGGAACGAGTAGGCGTACCTACAGGCATCCCGCGAGATGGTGAGTGGACGTTAGCCACTAAGCACCCTTCGACTACAAAGGAACGAGTAGACGTAATCTATAAGTGCTCTACGAGATGGTGAGTGGACGTTAGCTACCAAGCACCCTTTGACGACGAAGGAACGAGTAGGCGTAACCTACAAGCACTCTGCGAGATGGTGAGTGGACGTTAGCCACCAAGCACCCTTCAGTGCATATGGAGACTTAGAATTTTTCTGTGGTAAATTTTAACAGGAAGTTACCCCGGGAGAGGGCTTGAAGCGTTTCCCCTATCGTCCCATTCATTCACTTGGTTCACTTTTACATTTGGCTTTGATAAGCTCTAGGGATAAAATTTCTTCAAGGCCTCGGAATTCCAAACCCTCGGGACTTCTTCCCCTTCGAGCATCACCAGCCTATGCGCCCCCTTCAACGTTGATTCCTTGATGATGTACGGGCCTTCCCATTGTGTATCCAGCTTTGCATGTCCAGGGGGTAGCTTTCTTGAGCACCATGTCGCCGGGTGAGAGATCCCTTCTCTTGATCTTCTTGTCAAAGCTTCGCTCCATCGTCTCAGCATATCCTTGCATTTTCGCCAATGCCTTGAGCCTCTGCTCCTCCATTAGATCATTGGTGGTGGATGTGTCCTGCTGCTTTGGGTCTCGTATGATACTCATGGACTTGGCTTGCACTTCTGCTAGGGTTACAGCTTCTTCTCCGAACACGAGGCGGTAGGGGGAGAACGCAGTAGGGTGGGAAGCAAATGTCCGCATTGCCTATAAGACCTTTGGCAGCTCTTCCGACCAAACACCCTTTGGCAGATCGTGCAACCTCTTCTTGATTTCTTCGATGATAACCCCGTTTGTCCATTCGACGGTGCCATTGGATTGTGGATGTCCTACCGACGCAAAGCAGATAGGAATCCCCATGCTGCGATAGTATTCCTGGAATTTCTTGGATTCAAATTGTGTCCCGTTATCTGTTACCACCAGAAAAGGAATACTAAAATGGCAAACAATAGTTTTCCAAAGAAATTTCTTTGCTATCTCCACTGTTATCTTCACAACGGGCTCTGCCTCGACCCATCGGGAGAAGTAGTCTACTGCCACCATAGCAAATTGCACGTTGCTTCGCGCTCGAGACAATTGACCAATGATGTCAATCCCCCATTTGGTGAAGGGCCAGATAGGTGCCACCGAGTAGAGGGGACTGGGAGGTGCCCATGAAGGATGACTCATCCATTGATACGCGTGGTAGTGGCGAACCAACTGCTCCGCATCCTGCAGCACTGTAGGCCAGTAAAGTCCTATTCAGAAGATTTTTTTCTGCCAGGCTGCGTGGGGCTTGGTGGGCCCCACAATCTCCTTGATGGACCTCTAGCAGTGCTTCTTTCCCTTCGCTGGTCGAAATGCACCTAAACCAGGGGCAGGGGGTTGGGATCTTCCTTGGCGTCTTGGTGCCCCGCCTCTTCCGTGGGCGACTGGACTTCGTCTCTGGAGCTTCCACCTGCAAAGGGGGGACAGATGCATCACGTCGTGTCCCTTGCCGGACCTGCTGCTGAAGGCGCTCCACCTGCTCCACCAGTCTTGCGTTGGTGAGGATCAAATCCTACATGTTAGGATCCTGCAACATCAGGGCGGCAGAAGTGGGAGCTGACATCTGTGCTGGTACAGCCCCATCTTCCTGTTCCAGGACATTCGCCGGGGCTTCGTGTGAGACCCCCTCCTCACAAGTGGGTCTCTGAGGAGGGGCCAGATCAGCAGGGACTCCTCCTCCCATGCTACTGCATGAGCAGGTTTGGGGAGCTCCCCGCTCAGCATCGGTTGCTTCCCCGATGCTCGTGGACACTCCAGCCTTCTTCCTCGGTGACATCCTTCTCGGCGATGAGTGGCTTCTCTCTGTCTGCGCGTTCCCCACAGACGGTGCCATGTATCGTCGACCTGAGCTAGACCACTCAAAGAAGGGCAGCACCCGGGGCGCTCAAACTCTACGTGAGGGGGAAAGAACGCCAGGGACTTACTCAAGAGGAACACATAGATGTTGAGAACTTTTCTTTTTTTCTTGGGATTTTTTCATGCCATTTCATTCACTTGTGTATCATATTTGCACAAGGAGGTTACAAGCCTATTCAGACGGAAATACCCTTAAACATCTCTGGCTCAGGTGATAAAAAAGGGGAAGCAGGGTCTTTGCTCCAGTAATGACCTGCCTGCCCCTCCTTTACCATATCGCATGTGGCTACTACAGGGTTTTCCTCTAGCTAAGAGACATCGATTCCTAAAATACTCCACAACCGCCTATCTAAAGTAGGGTTACAAGAGTCATTACAACTTTTATAAGTGGTTATAGCTTATCTCCTAGTCTAGAAGGCAATAATCCTTTTTCTGACATGCTTTATCCTTGTCTAATATGGGCTGTCCCCCGGGAGGTCGAGTAGCGTCCAAGGAACTTGGCCCTTCCTCCGACCGGGCGCTCCATCCTAAAGCTGTTCCCTCGCGGGGCGCCTCCGTGTGCGGGGGTTGCGAGGCTCCGATGCGGTTTCGCTTCCTCCGACCGAGCGCTCCGTCCCGAAGCTATTCCCTCGCGGGGTAGCTCCCCGTAAGGGAGCTGTGAGGCTCTGGCGCGGCTTCGCTTCCTACAGCCGGGTGCTCCGTCCCAAAGCTGTCCCCTCACTAGGCGCCTCCGTGCAAGGGGGCTGCGAGGCTCCAATGCGGTTTCGCTTCCTCTGGCTAAATACTCCGTCCCGAAGCTATCCCCTCGCGGGGCGCATCCATGCGAGAGGGCTGACTCAAGAGAAACACACAGATGTTGAGGCTTTCATCTAACGCCACTTTTGTTGCAGGGGATTGGTTCTGTACTTCCACAACATACATTTTTTTAGATAATGAATAGGTACATACATATACTTATATGCATAATACATTATTGCACGTTTTGCATGCTGAAATAAAGCGAAGCTAGGGATACATGCAGCTCAAGGAGACCACGGCCTAGCAACCAGACGCAGTGTCGTCTTGAGCCGCATGGACAGCCCGTACAACTCTCTCATGTCCAGCTTCGATGTCGACCCGCCGACCGCCGGCGCCGGCAGCTCCCAGTCGAAGTGGTACAACAGGCTCGCCAGCGCCAGCTCGAGGGACGGCACGGCGAACCCGACCCCCGGGCACCCCCTCCTCCCGGCGCCAAACGCCACGAACCTGAAGTCCTGCCCCAGCACGTACTCCGCCTCGCCACCGGCGAACCGCTCCGGCACGAACTCCTCGGCGCGCTCCCACGCTGCCGGGTCCCGGCCGATGGCCCAGGCGTTGATCATGACGCGAGCCCGCGCCGGGACGCGGTAGCCGAGCAGCTCGGTGCTCTCGAGCGTCTCCCGGGGCACGAGGAGCGGCACCGGCGCGTGCAGCCGGAGCGTCTCCTTGACCACGGCCTTCAGGTAGGGCAGCTTGCCGATGTCGTCCTCGGTGACGCCACCGCCGCCGCCGATGGCTGCCCGGATCTCTTCCTGGACCTTGCGCATCTCGCGCGGGTGGTTTACCAGCTCCGCCATTGCCCACTCCAGGGTCGTGTAGGTGGTGTCCGTGGCGGCGGCAAACATGTCCTGTACGTCCGAAAGTAGCATGTACACGTATTACTGAATTTAGCCATCTTTCTTGACTTTAAATGTGTTGGGCAGAGCATGCTGACTGCCGTGATGGCGGCGTTTGATACTTAGATGCATGTATCTCGAATTTTTGTAGATATCTCTAGAATCTAGCAAATCGAGTGTGCTTGAGTGGATGAGAAAGAGCAATCCTTCTCTATCACATACACAGCACAAAGATATGTTCATTGCAACGGGATGGTTGATATACATGTGAATGGCTAATCGATATGGTTAGAGCATCTCCAACTGGCCCTTTTATATATCCTTCCACTCTATAATACTATTTACTCCACGATCTATCTATCCTCTAAAATTTCTTCACACTTTAGAACATCTCCAGTAGTCCCTCTAAAGCACTGTAGCTCTGACTTTTTTAGGATAGAGTAGCTGCTGGAGAGAAGGAATCTTTTAAAGCGTAGTGTAAAATATAAAGAAAGTTTGGAGGGATAGATAGAGAGGACGCTAATAGTGTTTTGGAGAGGAGAATTTAGAGAAACTGTTAGAGATGCTCTTACACTACACTCTAAAAGATTCTTTCTTTGTAGCAGCTACTCTATTCGGATAAACAATGTTATATAAATCCAGCTTACAGGTTAAGACTCTCCTCTTAGCAGATTAAAATCAGGTCAAAATTTACGATTTAAAATTTATCATTTTTTATAAGTCTAGACATTTTTTGCGTTTTAGTGGTTCTTCTTAAAGATCAAAAAATATTTTTAAATATAATTTTCAGTCTTTTTAAGTTTTTTTTCTAGATATTCAACTTTCCAGATTATAAATCTAGCATTTTCAGCCCAACCTGCAGTTTTTGTTTGGCTCTACGCACGAAACTAGAAATAGGTATCTAGTGCCTACGTACCAGGACAATGGCCTTGATGCTGACGGTGTCGAACCGTACTCCTCCGGCGGCCTCGTCGTCCTCCGGCGCCTCGCTCACGTCCAGCAGCACGTCCACGAAGTCACGGTGGTCATGCTCGCTGTCCCCCACTCGCTGGTCGCCGCGGCGACGCCGGCGGTGGTCGGCGATGACCCGCTCGAGCAGCCCGTCCAGCTCCTCGGACGTGCGCGCCGCCCTGGCGTCCAGCCCCCTCAGGGTGTCCACCCAAGCCAGCCACGGCACGAACTCCCCCAGCGTGGCCGTCCCGAGCAGCTCCTCGAACTCGGCGAACACCTTCCTCAGCTTCTCTCCCCCGCCGTCGCCGCCGCGGAGCCCGTAGTCCCCGTCGCCGAACGCCGCGCGGCAGATGACGGAGTTGGCGTAGGAGATGAGCAGGTCGCTGAGGTTCACGACGCCCGGAAGCGGCGGCGATCCGGCGCGGCGGACGCGGTCGAGCAAGGTGACGACCTCTTGCTCCCGGACGCGGCGGAAGGAGAGGACGCGGCGCGGGCTGAGGAGGTGGAGCGCGCTGACGCGGCGCGCCTGGCGCCAGTAGTCGCCGTAGGGGGCGAAGACCATGTCGCAGCCGTAGAGGAGGCGCTCGGCCATGCGCACCCTGGGCCGGCTCGCGAAGACCAGGTCCCGGGTCTTCATGGCCTCCTCCGCGGCGGCCGGCGAGGACGCCACGACGGTGGGCACGCGGCCGAGCCGCAGGAGCATGACCGGACCGTGCGCCTCCGCCAGCGACCGGAGCTTCCGGTGCGGCAAGGGCCCAAGAAGAGGGAGGTGGCCGAGGACGGGAAGGCCCGGCGGCGACGGAGGCAGCCGCCGGCCATCGCTGCCGCTGCAGGATGGAGGCGGCTTCTTGGTAGAGAATAGGAGGTAGATGATGGGCACGAGCAGGGCGAGGAAAAGCAGGGGCGAATGCAGCAGCGCAATGAGCGATGAGACGTCCATGCCTGGAGTCCTACACTGCAAGTAGAGATGTTTTGTACTACGAGCTACCAGACACGTAGTACTATATGGAGTATATCGAAATCATTTTCTATGGGAGTGACTAAGAGCAAGTTTGATTATTAATAAAATTGCACTATAACTATATTAAAATTGTACATTCTAAATAAGTACAAATTTAGTTTTACTACTGTATAATTTTAGATTGACTGAAATAAACATGATGGTTTGAAACATAGGAAAATAAAAGCATGTAAGTACATGCATTCGACAGATTTATGTATCAACAAAGTATAGAAATCAACGAATAAAACTGATGATTGATAAGTAGCAATTTCTAAAATTACACCTTTATAAGTGTTGTAGAGATGGTGTAGGGATGCCCCATTCCTTAGGCTTGTCGGGAATAAAATCTGTCAATTAAATGCTAAGGAAGGATAAGGATGATGAGTTGTAAAGACAAGCCCATGAGTTTGCGAAATTTGTAAATGTGTTAGAATGCCCTCAGAAGAGAGCGGTGGGAGGGCACAATGGGAAAGCGACCTCCCCCTCGCCCATATAACCAGCCCCAAGGGCTCATGTCTGGAGAGAGCAGGAAAAAATCCCCAAAAAATCAATAAAATATTGGCTGGCATCTTCTTCCCCAAGGCTCTCTACTGCTCTAGATCCCCTTTTCCCGAGCATCCCCGTGGCTAAGCCCCGAGCTTGCTCACGGGGTGCCCCAAATTTGTCTGTCGGTCTAGGCGACGGCGATGGCGCCGTCGTGGGGATTCTGGACAAGAAGCCACACATCGGGGGAGATCCAGCCACCACGATGCTCATCTTCCACGGATTTCACCTCAACGGTGTTTGTCCTTGGCGAATCCGGCCTCCACGAGCCCATCTTGAACAGATCCAACCTCCACGCATTTATATATGATGGATCCGGCGTCTGCACCAAGTGTTTTCTGGCAAACTCGCCTCCTACGAGCTCAACCCTAGCGGATCTAGCGGCGTAGCCTTCGTCGTGAAGGATTGACCTCCATGAACTTCGTTCTTTATCAAATCCGGTGGATCTGAACAAGGAGCGGCGGAGCGAAGAAATCGCTGAACAAAGAGCGGTGGAATGAAAGGGCCACCAAGCGAGGAAATTGCCGAGCGGAGCAACGTCCAAGCAAAGGGCCACCCAGCGAGGGCAACGGCTGAGCAAAGGGCCCCCGAGTGAAGGAATCGCCAAGCGAAGCAATGGCGATCGAAGGAACCGCCAAGCGAAGCAATCAAGCGGCGAATCGAAGCGATGGCATCCGGCGAAGCAAAAGCGAATCAAGCGATTGCCTTCCGGAGCAAGGCCTCCCGGCGATACACATTCCAAACCCATGCGGTTGCAAGCATAGATGGAAGCGAAGCGCGCACCGAGGGAGATGCGATCGAACCGTCGCTGCTTAAACGGTGAATCTCAATATTGCTTGAGGCGTACACGTACATGAATACATACATGCATTTGTACCTATGCACATATATCTCCTGCATCGTTATATCTATGATGAAGAGGTCACAAATTGCACGGCGAAGGCCACGCCAAGTGGTAATTGAAGACCCCGCGAAGGGGAGGATGAGTGCTTGGTGGGTTACGCCCACTCACTCCCGAAGGCCACGCCAAGTGGTAATTGAAGACCCCGCGAAGGGGAGGATGAGTGCTTGGTGGGTTACGCCCACTCACTCCTGAAGGCCACACTAAGTGGTAATTGAAGACCCGAAGGGAGGACGAGTGCTTGGTGGGTTATGCCCACTCACTCTCAAGGCCACACTAAGTGGTAATTGAAGACCCGCTAAGGGAGGACGAGTGCTTGGTGGGTTACGCCCACTCTCTCAAGGCCACACTAAGTGGTACTGAAGACCCCGCTAAGGGAAGGACGAGTGCTTGGTGGGTTACGCTCACTCACTCCTGAAGGCCACACTAAGTGGTAATTGAAGACCCCGCTAAGGGGAGGTCAAGCACTTGTAAGTTACGCCTACTCGCTCTTACGCCTAGTGCTTGGTGGGTTACGCCCACTCACTCCTGAAGGCCACGCTAAGTGGTAATTGAAGACCCCGTTAAGGGGCAAATTATGGTGCTCGCTAGGGAGTAAGGCGGAGCGATACCATCACTCCGCATCCCCTTCACTAGGGAGAAAGGCGGAGCAATACCATCGCTCCGTGTCCCCTTCACTACACCACCACTCTGCGTCCTCGTTGCCAGGGAATAGGCGCAGCAGGGCCCTCGCCCCGTGTCCTTTTCATCAGGGAGTAAGACGGAGCAAGGCCATCGCTCCGCGTCCCCTTCGCTAGGGAGTAAGGCGGAGCAATGCCGTCGCTCCACGTCCTCTTTGCTAGGAAGTAAGGCGGGCAAGACCACCGCTCCGCGCCTGTAAGCATCAAGCTTCCATGGCTTAATTGAAGTTTTGGCGATTGATGAATTTTCTTGAATCTCAAATGGGGCTTTATTGGTATTCTTGGAACCCCCTAATTTATTTGCTCAGATTGTCTCACCAAGACTAGGATTTTTATTTTCTAGTTTCTTTTATTGTCTTGTGTGTGAGGCTTACTAATGATTTTAATTTGGAATTGATGTTGATCTTTGGTTGCAGGGGATCTCGAGAGCACATTTGTTGGTCCTAGTGTGTAGTAGAGCTAGTTTTGAGCCTCAGGTAAATTTTCTAGAGTTGGAACTAGTCTCAGGAGTGTGCAAGAAAGTGTTTGAGTTTGAGCAGTGAGGACTGAACTGCGCTAGGACGATCGGATTTAGTTCAGATCAGATCGAGCGCAGACTAGGACAGTCCGGATCAAAATCCAGAGTGTCCGAATGCAGTTGTCTCCTCGCGGTTTGTGTTTTCAGGGGCTATTTGTGCATGGGAGCAAGGGAGCCGGACTGTCCGGGTTGAGGGGCCGGACTGTCCGGATTGCTAAGGGTCTTCTCGGCCTTGTTTTTGTTCTCTTCTCCCTTGGGCCGAGCAGGGGGACTTCAATCCGGACTGTCCGGTTTGACATCCAGACAGTCCGGCCGCAGTTGAGTTGTCTCGGTCTTGGTCCCTTTCTCAAGTGGTGTTCCAGATTTAAAACGGATTTGTCGGATGTGTTGCTCGGACTGTCCGGGTACTGTTCACTCTGAGTCGTGCGCTAGGGTTTTCTGCCTGTCCTTGTGTGGAGACTATAAATAGCCACCCCAACCCGAGGGGAACGAGTTGAGGGTCTCATTTGCTAAGTTAGCCACACTTTCATCCTAGAGCTAGGTTGAGAGCTCTCCCATGGTGATTTAGGGTTTCCTAGGTCTCCATGAGTTGGATTTAGTGAGGATTGATTCTCGGTTGTGCTCTTCTTGATCCCTCGCCAAGGTGGCGTTCTTCTCCAAGTTCTCTTCGTTCTTGAGCCTCCGTGTGTTGGAGGGTGAACCGCCGCCGTGTGTCGTGATCCGGTGCCGTGTGTCGGCACCGTGGAGTGGGGTGCTTGTCGCGTGTGGAGCACTCGCCACTTTGTGAGAGGTTTGGAGCTCACCTGCTGGTTAAATCGGTGCAAGGGCTACCACGAGTGGATTGAGGCATAGGCTCGAGAGGGAGCTGGCTCTCGTTCGTTGAGGGTTTGCCTCAACGGGGAGTAGGAGTTCGTCTCCGAACCTCGGGAAAAATTGTACTGTCCCCTTTTGCTCTCATTTTTAATTTTCGCAATTTGCTTTCTTTACATTCTAGCTCATGAACTACAACTAGTGCTTTGCTAGATAATTTGGGTCCCTAATTTGACTAATTAAGAAAAGAACAAAAAAATTAAAAGTAGGCCAATTCACCCCCCCTCTTGGCCATAAGGTTCCTTCAAGTGGTATCAGAGCCAGGTTATCTAGTTTAGCTTAACCGCTTAGAGATGGTTTCGGATGGGGGTAGTGTTGCTTCAAACAGGATACCTATATTCAATGGTACTAACTTTCCCTACTGGAAGATTCGCATGAGAGTTTACTTACAGTCTCTAGGATATGAAGTGTGGAAGGCTACAGAGTCTCCTTTAGATTTAAAAATTGATGAGAAACCTGGTCCCACCGAAGAACAGATTAAGAAGCTAGACACTGATGCTAAGGCGATCAATGCCATATTCTCAGGTTTGAGTATGGAGGTATTTGATCGTGTTAGCAATCTCACTTCCGCTCATGAGGTTTGGTCTACTTTGGTTGAGATTCATGAGGTACCTCTTCTGTGAAAGAAGAAAAACTTGTTGTAGTAAAAGAAAAATTTGATCAATTCAAGATGTTTCCAAATGAAACTGCTAATGACATGTTCACTCGACTTAACCCTATTGTCAATGAGCTCAAAGGGCTCGGTCCTTGGTGTATCGAGATCTTGATGTTTGCGGAAAATGATCGAGTTCTTCCCAGAAAGGACTATCGAGATATTATCACCTACCTCTCCAATAGTGGTGATCTGCAGAAACTCACTCCCACAGGACTTCTTGGGAAGCTCTCTGCCCATGAGATGTTCATTAGTGAAGGAAATGATTTCTCAGCTGGACAGAAGGGCAAGGGAATTGCTCTTAGTGCAGATGGCTCTAAGGGAGCTTCAACTGACTTCAAGAGTGGGTCAGGTCAAGATGATACTGGAAGTGAAGTCGAGGAATTGGCTATGCTCATGAAGAGGGCAGGCAAAATCATTGGAAAGCATGGATTTGGAGGCAAGAAGAAGTGGAAGTCAAGTGACTTCCAGTCTAAGAATCCCTTTGCCTCAGTCCGATGTTATGAGTGCAATGAGAGGGGTCATATTGCTTCAGTATGTCCGAAGAAAGGAAAGGGCAAGTCCAAGGAGACGGAAAAAGAAAGTGATGAGAAAGACAAGTCTAAGCACAAGGACAAGGAGAAAAGGAGAATCTTCTACAAGTCAGGGTTCAAGGGATACTCCAAGAAGGGCAAGAAGGTAGCTTTTGTGGGAGAATGGATAACAGATGACAGTTCAACTGACTCTACTTCCAACTCCACCGATGAAGGAGAAGACTCAAGGAATCGAGGGGCCTCACGGATTGGCAATTGCTCAGTCTGTTCCACCACCTCCGGCCTTTCCACCGAGATGTTTTGTGGGCTTGGGTGATGATGAAGGTTGGGAGTCTGACGTTGAAGCTGACCCATCCACTCTGAAGATTTCTCCTCGATGCTTGATGGCTCTAACTGATGATGAGGTGAGTGACACAGAACCGTCTCATGAAGAATACATTGAATTGATAAATGATATGACTCTGCACTTACAAAAAGAAAATTTGAGATGCATTACTATGAAGGAAAATCTAGATGACATGACCTCCAAATTTGAAAAATTTGCATCTAGATTTGATATGTTAGAAAAGGATCATGAAGAATTGCTTAACTCCCATCATAAAATAATAGATAAGTGTAAGCTACTTGAAAATGAGCGTATTGCTTTGCAAGAATCTGTTGACGACATTGTTCGTGCTCAGGCCATTCTTAAGAATGATCATGAAATGCTTCTTGCTAAGTGTGCCATTTCAAATGACTCTTGTGTGCCTGCTACATGTGATGAATTGCTTGTTACCTCTATTAGTGATGCCATACCTGCTAGAGTCGATTGCTCCACCAGTTGTGATGATTTGGTTGATCTTACTCTGATTTCCTCTAACTTAATTGGTTCCTCTAGTAATGCTAATATGTGCGATCCCGATAATTGCAAAGGTGCTTTAGCTGTTAGGGAACTTGCAATTGAAAATGCTGATTTGAAGGCTAGGTTAGAAAAATTTGATAAGGGCTTGGAAAATGTTATGAGGAAGTCTTGCTTTGAACAAGATGCTTGAGGACCAAAGAAAACCCTCTCACACGGGTGGGTGGGTTTTACTCTGAGAAAAAGTCAAGGAGGAAGAAGAAAAGAAATGGTCCTAGTGCATCTGTTAAAGAGCAAAACCCCGTTATAATCCTCCCAAGAGAAACTTTCAACACCACAACTCTTGGAATAACAAGCGGCACACTAGGAACCAAGGTTCTGAGACACCAATTTGACTCACACATTTGGCAAGGACCTCCTAGGCACAATAACTTCATTTGGCAAACTCCTAGGTACAACAATGCTTGGTATGGTCATCCTAAGCACAATCAAAATGGTAGACAATTTCCTTCTAAGAAAGAACTTTGGAATGCTCATCGTGTCAATCTCAATGCCTCACCACCTAGGTATAGGAAAGTGTATGTGAAGAAGGCTAAGGTTGTAGATGAAGATTACATGCTCAAGAAGGATGGACATGGGAATGTGTATGCTAAGTTCATCGGACCAGCTAGTAGACTCTATACTAAGCAAAAACAAATTTGGGTGCTCAAATCCTTTTTGGAAGATTCTTTTGCTGTAGGTCATGTGAGAGCTAACCCTCGGGGACCCACTGTTTGGGTTCCTGAGTCACAGAAATAACTCTCTTCTCTAACAGGTGAACTACCGGAGCGGAGGACGCCATTGGATTATTGACAGTGGATGTACGCAACACATGGTGGCAATCCTGGTTGTTCACCTCATTGGGGAAGATGGTCATTTCCAACAAGATCATTTTGGAGATGGTAGCAAAGGCAAAGTGTCCGCTCCGTAGGTAGCTATAACCGACCTCTCAATTGACAATGTACTTTTGGTCAAGACTTTGAATTATAATCTGCTCTCTGTGGCCCAAATTTGTGATTTGGGGTTCCATTGTCATTTCTCACCTCTGGGCATGACCGCTTTTGATGAAAAGGAGAATGTGATTTTCAAAGGCTTCCGTTTCCAAAATCTCTACCTAGTGAATTTTCACTCATTGCATCTTCTATCTCATCGTGTCTTGTCGCTAAGGTCTCTCTTGGGTGGCTTTGGCATAGGCGTCTTGGGCACGAGGGATGTCAAACTTGAAAAAGCTTTTAAAAATGAGTTAGTGCTTGGGGTGAGGATGTGAAGTTCGAAAAAGATAAGCTTTGCGGCGCTGTCGAGCGGAGTAAACAAGTAGCTTAACTCTCATCCACAAAAAGTGTCATGTCTACTTCTCGACCTCTTGAGCTTCTTCACATGGATTTGTTTGGGCCAACGACTTATGTGAGCATTGGGGTAACTTGTATTGCTTGGTGATAGTAGATGATTTCTCTCGCTTCACATGGGTCTTCTTTTTGCATGATAAAACTCCTGTTGCAAAGGTTTTCAAAAAGTTTGCAAAACGAGCCCAAAACGAATTTGATTGCTTGATCAAAAAGGTGAGAAGTGACAATGGAACGGAGTTCCTAAACACTAACATCAAATGTTTCTGTGATGAGTTTGGCATAGGTCATCAATTCTCAGCCACTTATACTCCTCAGCAGAATGGAGTGGTCGAGAGAAAAAACAGAACTCTAATTGAGATGGCAAGAACCATGCTAGATGAGTACAAAACATCTGATGTGTTCTGGGCAAAAGCAATCAATACAGCTTGTCACTGCATTAATCGGCTGTATCTGCACAAATTGTTGAAGAAAACCTCTTACGAGCTACTGGTTGGGAGACGTCCAAATGTCTCCTACTTCAGGGTATTTGGATGTAAGGTGTTCATCTACAAGAAGAGAGTGCACTTGGGCAAATTTCAGAGTAGGTGTGACCTTTGGGATATTCTTAGGCTATTCTTCAAAAGGAAGTCCTTCAGGTGTTCAATGAGACCACAGCATGGTAGAAGAGAGCTATGATGTGAAGTTTGATGAGTCAAATGGGTCTCAAGGTGAACATGACAACTGGAGGATGTTCGTGGTGAACCACTTGCTAGGGCAGTGGAGGAAATACCTGTTGGAGATATCAGGCCAGTTGTGACACCAGAGGAGAGTGTACCTGTGTCACCTTCACCTACACCTGAATCAATGGCAGATTCAGGAGGAGTGTTATCTCAGAAGGGCAGTTCTAGTGTTGACTCACCTCCACAGATAGCCGATGAGTCAAATGAAGAGTTAGAAAAACCTCCTCCTCAGTTGATCAAGTCACATCACACCATCGCTCGTGACCATCCAGTAGATCAAGTGATTGGAGATCCAACCAGAGGAGTTCGAGACTAGATCAAGAAGCGCTAGCTTCATCAATATGGTGCGTTTGTTGTTCGAACTTGAGCCAAAGAAGGTTGAAGAAGCTCGGTAGATCCCGATGGATCAATGCAATGCATGAGGAACTTAACAACTTTGAAAGGAATCAAGTCCGGGTTTTGGTAAAGAGACCTAGTATTTGCAATGTGATTGGCACCAAGTGGGTTTTCAAAACAAGCAAGATGAGTCAGCTTGGTAGTGCGCAACAAAGCTCGGTTGGTGGCTCAAGGATTCACTCAAATTGAGGGAATTGATTGTGGCGACACTTACGCCTGCGGGCCCGTCTGGATGCTATTAGGCGCTTGTGGCGTTTGCAACATGTCACAATATTATATTCAAGCGAGATGGATGTCAAGAGTGCTTTCTGAATGGATTCATTGATGAGCTAGTGTTCGTCGAACAACCCCCTGGATTTGAGGATCCACGTCATCCTGACCATGTGTATAAGTTGTCCAAGGCTCTTTATGGTCTCAAGCAAGCTCCAAGGGTATGGTATGAAAGGTTAAGAGAGTTTCTCACTCAGAAGGGTTTCAAAGTTGGAAGGGTGGACACAACCTTATTCACTAAGGTAGTGGATGGTGATCTATTCATTTGCCAAGTGTATGTTGACGACATCATTTTTGGGAGCTCAAACGAGATCTTGTGCAAAGAGTTCAGTGAGATGATGGCTAAAGAGTTTGAAATGTCAATGATGGGCGAGCTCAGTTTCTTCTTGGGATTTCAAATCAAACAGTTGAGGACAGGGACTTTCATTTCTCAGGAGAAATAAATTAAGGATCTTCTCAAACGCTTTAATTTGCAAGATTGTAAGCCGATCAAGACTCCCATGGCCACAAATGGTCACCTGGATCTTAATGAGGAAGGTACCCATGTCGATCCCAAGCTCTATCGCTCTATGATTGGTGCTCTTTTGTATCTCACTGCATCTAGATCGGATATCATGTTTAGTGTATGCATGTGCGCTAGATTCCAAGCATCCCCTAGAGAGTTGCACTTGTCTGCTGTGAAAAGAATTCTTCGATATTTAAAACTCACACCTAGCATAGGGCTGTGGTTCCCGAAGGGTGCGCGGTTTGAGCTCTTGGGGTATTCTGACTCAGATTACGCCGGGTGCAAGATTGACCGCAAGAGCACTTCCGGGGCTTGTCACTTTCTTGGGAGATGTCTTGTGTCATGGGCCTCAAAGAAACAGAACTCCGTGGTGCTATCTACTGCTGAGGCTGAGTACATAGCGGCGGGGAGTTGTTGTGCACAATTGTTGTATCTGACACAATCTCTCTTTGACTATGGGATAAAACTTGATCATGTGCCTCTTCTGTGTGACAACGAAAGTGCGGTGAAAATTGCCAGCAATCCGGTTCAACATTCGCGCACCAAACACATTGATATCCGTCATCACTTCCTTCGGGATCATGTGTTGAAGGGTGATATCGTGCTTGAGCATGTGCGGACGGAGGACCAGCTTGCTGATATTTTTACCAAACCACTTGATGAGGCACGCTTTTGCAAATTAAGGAATGAACTCAACATACTAGATAGGTCCAACATTGATTGAGTGACTGCCACTGATGCTTGTAAATATTTCTTTTGTTTTGGGTTTCTTTTGTTTTTTTTGATACCCAGTGGAGCTTTGCCTGTTATACCAATCTACTTGTGTCTTTGTGAACGCCATATGAATTTGAGAGCTTCTACTTGTGTTCTAAGTCACTATCTCAATTCTCGCTAAACTCTTAAATTATCTTGTGAATGGGCACTTGGAGCATTTATTTGAAAATCAGAGCTCGGGTATCTCGGCTTGCACTAATCTTTTGAATGACCTTGTGTTACTAAGCCTAGTTTAAACAATCTATTCACTTGTGTCATTTGAGCTAAATGCGATCTTCTCAAAATTTAAGTGAATAATGAAATATAAGCCAAATTCAAGATCACTCTTCTCTCACCAATCCTCCTCGATGAAATAGCTTGTCATTGCACTTGGCATGAACTCAGGGGGAGTTTGGATGATCAAGATATCTATTTTCAGTGTCATACTGGATAGTATCGACAAAGACTTGAGTTAAGAAAAACTAAAATCTTTGGCAAGATTATACTGTTCCAAAATCTATGAAACTTGAAAATTGTTCAAAGTGCTTATTTGACTCATTCTTAGCTTGACAATGACATCTCGTGGTATGATATGTTTCAACTACTCTAGTCGACATGTTGTGTCTTCGATGGATTTTGGGCATTCTTTGACACTTTGAGCTATGGAGTCTCTCAATCATTGCTCTGAGTTTAAATCTACTTAAATATCATGGCTAAAATAGCATACATTGATCCAAGTGATCTTGAACCAAGTTCTAGCTCAATTTGAAATATCGGAGTTTCACACGGTAAATTTGTGAGTTGTATAACCTCTAAAGCTCGATGGTGCTTGTCTTCTTGGTGTTTAAAATCCTTGCCTTCATCGTGTTTAATTCTCTAATTGACTTTCAGATTTTATCTATTTGTAAATCCTCAAAGTGTGACTCTAATCCTTCCTATAAATCTCTCGTCAAAATTCAAAACCTTAAAATAAAAATTTCTTATTTTACGCAAGTGAAAACCGCAAAACTTAGTTTTGTGAGGGATCGAGTAGTGCTCGGGCAGCGTGCTCGGCCAGAGCTAATCGACCGTCGGTCGGACAGTCCTTGATAATCGGTCGACGGTCCGGCCACCGATCGGCCTTCGGCCAGGTCGGCGGTCTAGTCCGCAAGACACTAACGCTATCCGGACAATCCGAATTCAGCCGGACAATCGGCAGCTCCTCCGTTTGGTGAGCCGCACCAAGACCCATAAGCACCTTGGTCCGAACCGTCCGGAGCAATGGGCGGATAATCTGTTGCTAGTCGAACGGTCACTTTATCGCCTAAGCGCCGCCGCACTCATTGGTCCGCCAGACGCCAGATTTTGGCCGACAAATTCCGTGTCCGGAGCCGGACAGTCCGGACACTGTCCAGTCAGCCGCGTGGCAAACCCAGCCCGTACAGTCCGGTCACGAGCAGGACAGTCCGATTTGCTCCTAGTCCGGTCGGCCAGGATTTAACTCACGTGCTATTCTCTTCCCTTCTTACCTCTTGCTCCATTATTTCTTTGCTCATCTCTCTCATTCCCGTGCTTCTACTCTCCCAAGCTTCTCTTTCTCTTCTCATTTCACCCCTCCTCGATCTCTCTCATTTCGGCGTCCCAGCTCAATTCCTCCGGTGATTTGCAAGCCCTTGAGCTCCTCCTCTTCTTCCTGGCGTCGGTTCGTCGCGGGAAGGCTCTGTTTGGCCAGATTTGCTCGTGGAAGCTTTTGCCCCATGGCTATGGTTCGCAAATTGCTCCACCCGTCGGCCAAACCTTAGGGTTTGATTTTCCGGGCTTGGTAAATCACTCTGTGACTGATTCCATTCATTTCCTTTGGTTGAAACTTCGCGAACCATGCCCGATTGCTTGGCCTCCATTCAGTTCATCATATATATTGTTGGTGTGGAATGCATATATCTCTTCGCAGTGTGCTTGTGTGGTGAGTTGTGGAAGTTGCGAGAGAGGTCGCACCAGTGTTTGTGATTGTGTTTGTGCTCAGTTTAAAGATTATTGCTGCAGTGGAATTGCCATTCAGTTTGTGATCATTGCCTAGTGTCAGTGATACTCTGGTTTGAAATTCTGTGATTCCGTCGTTAGCTAGTGGTTGCTTTCTTTTCGGTGGTACTTGGCACATTGTTGTAAATTGTCTTATGGCTCGAACAAAGAATGTGAATCGCACTTATGAAGAAGTTCATGGGCACAGTTCATCGCCAGTCAATACACCAACAAATCAGGGTTTTTCAGAGGAAAACAATCCAAAGCAACTGATTATGATCCTCGTTATGGGCATGAGTATCAAACCTCCAACCCATATTTCACTCCTCAGTTCTATCAGGCGCCACAGTTCAGTGAACAAGCAGGCGGGTCAAGCTCTCAGACGCCCCCTCCACCTTGGTCTAAAGGATATACAAAAAAGAAATTAGCTGTTCACCCACGTAGGAAGAAACAACCTGAACCAGATGTTTTGGAAGAAGATGGAGAAGATGAAATGGATGAAGATTATGAATGTGAGGAGGAACCTACATCAGAAGAGTTTGAGGAATATGAGGATGATGATGATGAGCAGACTGAAGAAGCAGTTGAAGAAGAAGCCGGTGATGAGGATGATGAAGAGCAGGAGGAAGTAGAGGGAGAGGATGCACAAACAAATTTTTCTCCATATGCTATGCCCTTCACAGATTATGGGAGAAGGCCGAAAGACTTAACTACGGCCTCCCAAACAGCTCGTCTTCTTCGCGATGTCGATGTAGCAGATGGTTCCCCACTCCTCCTCATTGCGAGGAGATATCTTTAAACATCAAGTTCACAGAGATCTTTATGATGCTTATCAGAAAAAGACTAAGGTGTATCCTCCCCGCTACATAAACTGGAACAGAGTAAATGAAGCTACAGGTTCCACTCTTCTCTTTGATAAGTGCAACGTCACTTCTGGTTTGGTTGATCTTCTCTATACTCCTTTCAAATATGACATCAGATCAGTAAAGGAGATTTATGCAACATTGTGGGTTGCCAAAAACAGATTCAAGTTTGCCTTCACCTATGGTGGTATGCAATTAAATCTTCCACACAGTGACACGAGTCTGCTTTTTCACCTACAAGGGGACGGAATTTATATTCATGACCAGTTGTATAATCCTCCTGAACATAGGTGGCAACCTGCTCAGAAATCTCCTTCTGAACATATCATCAGATACATGTTCAAGAATGTGGATAATCCTCAGTATAATCCTCAGAAAACAGCTTTTCTACGTCATACTCATACATTACGATAATATTCTACGGAGGACTATTCGAAATCGGTGGCTATAGAGACAGATTTCTGCCAGTATTTCAGTGGACTTGCCATCACATACTTCAAGGTAATCAGATCAATTTGCCAAGCTTTTTGATTGGAGAGATGGAGGACTGTATCATGAATGGCTTGAAGAGAGATTTGTGCCTTGGTCATGTGTTATGTTTCTTTCTGGCTCAGAAGAGAATAACTGCCGACAGTCTGTACAACCTCAAGATGACAGAGTACAGAATGGATGTTCCTAAGCCTGGCAACAAAAGAATGGAGAAACGCATGACTGGTGAGGATGGCCCCTCAAATCCTGCAATGATCTCAAATGTGCCTCCGCCTCCTCCTGCAGGTGCTTATCCTTTTATGTCTCAGGCACCACCTCCTCCACCAAACATTTGGCCTATGTTTGAGGGACTTTGTGAAAGAGTCAACACTCATGCTCTTAGTCAGGCTGCCCGGCTTAATGAGTACATGACATGGCACAATCAAGCAACAAATTGGCATCATGAGGCTGTTCAATGGCAAGGACACATGACTCAACAGATGAGCAACCTTCAGGCACAGAATGTGGATCATGTCAGCAGAATTGATGACCTCTATGGGGGAGTTCAGCTATAGGGTGAGCATATTTTTGGAGCAACTCTCGATGAACATTATCCAACTCATCAGGAAGTTAGTCAAACCATGGATCCATCTGATTTCGCTTCCACAGCTGGTGATTCATCGTCTCAGGGTGATTTTGTCTCCTCTGCAGCCTCCACACTTCCTACCTCAAGTGCACCTGGTTCCTCCAAGCTTGTTCGAAATGTGACAAAGTTCTTCTCTTGTCGCTTGCACAAGAAGTGACCTCCGTCCCAGGTGTTTCTCCTTTTGGTTCTTGATGCCAAAGGGGGAGTGTTTTATCAGCTCTATCTCTGTTTAGCACTTGACAACTTGAACTGTAATGATGTTGTTTGCCTCTTGTGTTATGAACTGCACTGCATCTATCTAGGGGGAGCTTGTGTCGTTGTTTGCATTACATACTTCATTATCTTGCCATATGATTTCCATCTGACTCGTTGAATTGCAATTGTTAGAGCTAACCCCTTGTGCTAGAAATTTGTGTCCATTTGAGATAAAGTGCGGTGTTGTCATCAATCACCAAAAGGGGAGATTGTAAGCATCAAGCTTCCATGGCTTAATTGAAGTTTTGGCGATTGATGAATTTTCTTGAATCTCAAATGGGGCTTTATTGGTATTCTTGGAACCCTCTAATTTATTTGCTCAGATTGTCTCACCAAGACTAGGATTTTTATTTTCTAGTTTCTTTTATTGTCTTGTGTGTGAGGCTTACTAATGATTTTAATTTGGAATTGATGTTGATCTTTGGTTGCAGGGGATCTCGAGAGCACATTTGTTGGTCCTGGTGTGTAGTAGAGCTAGTTTTGAGCCTCAGGTAAATTTTCTAGAGTTGGAACTAGTCTCAGGAGTGTGCAAGAAAGTGTTTGAGTTTGAGCAGTGAGGACTGAACTGCGCTAGGACAGTCCGGATTTAGTTCAGTCCAGACTGAACTGCACTAGGACAGTCCGGATCAAAATCCAGACTGTCCGAATGCAGTTGTCTCCTCGCGGTTTGTGTTTTCAGGGGCTATTTGTGCATGGGAGCAAGGGAGCCGGACTGTCCGGGTTGAGGGGCCGGACTGTCCGGATTGCTAAGGGTCTTCTCGGCCTTATTTTTGTTCTCTTCTCCTTGGGCGGCGAGGGGACTTCAATCCGGATTGTCGGTTTGACATCGAACAGATCCGCCGCAGCTTGAGTTGTCTCGGTCTTGGTCCTTTCTCCGGTGGTGTTCAGATTTAAAACCGGATTTGTCCGGATGTGTTGCTCTTGACTGTCAAGCATCTATTCACTCGAGTCGGGCGCTAGGGTTTTCTTTGTCCTTGTGTGGAGACTATAAATAGCCACCCCAACCCGAGGGGAACGAGTTGAGAGTCTCATTTGCTAGGTTAGTCACACTTTCATCCTAGAGCTAGGTTGAGAGCTCTCCCATGGTGATTTAGGGTTTCCGAGGTCTCCATGAGTTGGATTTGGTGAGGGATTGATTCTCCGGTTGTGCTCTTCTTGATCCCCTCGCCAAGGTGGCGTTCTTCTCCAAGTTCTCTTCGTTCTTGAGCCTCCGTGTGTTGGAGGGTGAAATCCGCCAGTGTGTCGGTGATCGGTGCCGTGTCGTGCGGTGGAGTGGAGGTGCTTGTCGCGTGTGGAGCACTCGCCACTTTGTGAGAGGTTTGGAGCTCACCTCGCCATTAAATCGGTGCAAGGGCTACCACGAGTGGATTGAGGCATAGGCTCGAGAGAGGAGCTCTCGTTCGTCGAGGTTTGCCTCAGCGGGAGTAGGAGTTAGATCTCGAACCTCGGGAAAAATTGTCTTGTCCTTTTGCTCTCATTTTAATTTTCGCAATTTGCTTTCTTTACATTCTAGCTCATGAACTACAACTAGTGCTTTGCTAGATAACTTGGGTCCCTAATTTGACTAATTAAGAAAAGAACAAAAAAATTAAAAGTAGGCCAATTCACCCCCCCTCTTGGCCATAAGGTTCCTTCAGCGCCCTCTTCGCCAAGGAGTAAGCAGAGTAGGACCGTCGCTGTGCATCCCCTTCGCTAGGGAGTAAACCACTGCACCTCTTAAGCCAGGGGGTGAAACACTTCAGGAACCTTATATACGCTGCTCACCAACCCAAATTTGCCTTAGGGACGACCAATTTCATCTGCGCCCCTCAAACCAGTTCATATGCTAAAACAATTTTATGATTTATACTTTCTTTTGGTGGGGCTCATATCCACTACATCTGTCCGCCCCTCTTGTGTTAGGGCTAACAACTGGGGGAGTCGCAGGCTCCGAACTACCTCCGCCTCGTAGGCCCTTGCCTCGGCGAAGAGGATCGGCGAACGCTCCTTCGTAGGCTCTGGACTACCTCCGCCTCGTAGGCCCATGCCTCGGCGAAGAGGATCGGCGAATGCTCCTTCGCAGGCTCTGGACTATCTCCGCCTCGTAGGCCCATGCCTCGGCGAAGAGGATCGGCGAACTCTCCTCCACAAGCTTCGAACTACCTCCGCCTCGTAGGCCCTTGCCTTGGCAAAGAGGATCAGCAAACGCTCCTTCGCAGGCTCTGGACTACCTCCGCCTCGTAGGCCCATGCCTCGGTGAAGAGGATCG
The DNA here is from genome assembly GCA_036346145.1 of Olyra latifolia. Lineage (NCBI taxonomy): Eukaryota > Viridiplantae > Streptophyta > Magnoliopsida > Poales > Poaceae > Olyra > Olyra latifolia. Next base: position 17,483,661 of record CM070530.1, read on the forward strand.
TGAGCAGCTCCTTCACAGCTCTGGACTATCTCCGCCTCGAGGCCCATGCCTCGGCGAAGAGGATCGTGGCGAACGCCTTCGCAGCTCTGGACTATCTCCGCCTCAGAGGCCCTTGCTTTGGGGAAGAGGATCGTGAGCGGCTCCTTCACAGCTCGAACTACCTCGGCCTCGAGGCTCTCGCCTCGGCGAAGAGGATCGTGAGCAGCGCCTTCAGAGGCTCTGGACTACCTCCGCCTCAGAGGCCCATGCCTCGGCGAAGAGGATCGGCGAACGCCTTCGCAGAGCTCTGGACTATCTCCGCCTCAGAGGCCCATGCCTCGGCGAAGAGGATCGTGCGAGCTCCTCCACAGGGCTCGAACTACCTCCGCCTCGTAGGCCCATGCCTCGGCGAAGAGGATCGTGCGCAGCTCCTCCACAGCTCCGAACTACCTCCGCCTCGTAGGCCCATGCCTCGGCGAAGAGGATCGGCGAACACCCCTTCGCAGGCTCTGGACTATCTCCGCCTCGAAGGCCCATGCCTCGGCGAAGAGGATCGCGAACGCCTTCAGAGGCTCTGGACTACCTCCGCCTCGAGGCCCATGTCTTGGCGAAGAGGATCGTGCGCTCGCCTTCGCAGCTCCGGACTATCTCCGCCTCGAGGCCCTTGCTTTGGCGAAGAGGATCGTGACAGCTCCTTCATAGGCTCGAACTACCTCGGCCTCAGAGGCTCTTGCCTCGGCGAAGAGGATCGTGAACGCTCCTTCGTGAGGCTCTGGACTACCTCCGCCTCGAGGCCCATGCCTCGGCGAAGAGGATCGTGAAGCGCCTTCGCAGAGCTCTGGACTATCTCCGCCTCGAGGCCCATGCCTCGGCAAAGAGGATCGTGCGCAGCTCCTCCACAGGCTCGAACTACCTCCGCCTCGAGGCCCATGCCTCGGCGAAGAGAATCGTGCGAACGCCTTCGCAGCTCTGGACTATCTCCGCCTCGAGGCCCATGCCTCGGCGAAGAGGATCGTGCGAACGCCGTCAGAGGCTCTGGACTACATCCGCCTCAGAGGCCCATGCCTCGGCGAAAGGATCGTGAACGCCTCGCCATGAGCTCTGGACTATCTCCGCCTCGAGGCCCTTGCTTTGGCGAAGAGGATCGTGAAGCTCCTCCACAGCTCGAACTACCTCCGCCTCGAGGCCCATGCCTCGGCGAAGAGGATCAGCCAACGCCTTCGCAGGCTCTGGACTATCTCCTCCTCGTAGGCCCTTGCTTTGGCGAAGAGGATCGACGAACGCTCCTTCATAGGCTCCGAACTACCTCGGCCTCGTAGGCTCTTGCCTCGGCTAAGAGGATCGACGAACGCTCCTTCGTAGGCTCTGGACTACCTCCGCCTCGTAGGCCCATGCCTCGGCGAAGAGGATCGGCGAACGCTCCTTCGCAGGCTCTGGACTATCTCCGCCTCATAGGCCCTTGCTTTGGCGAAGAGGATCGGCGAACGCTCCTTCACAGGCTCCGAACTACCTCGGCCTCGTAGGCTCTTGCCTTGGCAAAGCGGATGGGCGGACTCTCCTTCGCAGGCTCCGAACTACCTCCGCCTCGTAGGCCCTTGCCTCGGCGAAGAGGATCGGCGAACTCTCCTTCGCATGCTCCGAACTACCTTTGCCTCGTAGGCCCTTGCCTCAGCGGAGCGGATCGACGGACTCTTCTTTGCGAAGCTTCGAATCGCCGCCGGTCTCGCAGGCCCAAGCCTCGGCGAGTGTCCCTTCGCAAGTGAACTTGAAAATCGCATGAATGCCACGTCGAGTGGCAATTGAAGACCCTACCAAGACGAAAATTATGGCGGCACGAAGCCAAGGCAAGGCAACGCCAAGGAGTAACGACGAAGAATGAGAAGCAAAGGAAGAGCGGCGTAAAGTGAAAGCAAAACGGATCAGATGCTTCACCCTACCAACACCAAACAAGCACTAGGCGAAGCAAAAGAAATGGTAAAAGCAGATCAACGGACGCAAGGACGGGCAACCCTTACAAACCCGTGATCTACAGAAGGGAATTTGTATTCTTAATGGTTTAGGATTGCCTACCACTTTTGAGCATCACGTCCTTGGAATGTGTAATAAAATTTCAGGTGTATTTAACGCGAGGACAACGGATATTGAACACGGAGCATCGAAGGCTAATGGACTTCTCTTTCGTGAAGCTTCAGATTTCAATGGATTTCTCCCTCGCAAGCATCGGAGGCTAATGGACTTCTCCTTCGCGAAGCTTCGGATTCAATGGATTTCTCCTTCGCAAGCATCGGAGGCTAATGGACTTCTCCTTCGCGGCTTCGGATTCAACGGATTTCTCCTTCGCAAGCATCGGAGGCTAATGGACTTCTCCTTCGCGAAGCTTGGTTCAATGGATTTCTCCTTCGCAAGCATCGGAGGCTAATGGACTTCTCCTTTGGCTTCGGGTTCCATGGATTTCTCCTTCGCAAGCTTCGGAGGTTAATGGACTTCTCCTTCGCTAAGGACCGGAGGCTAATGGACTTCTCCTTCGCAAAGCTTCGATCTTAATGGACTTCTCCTTCGCGTTTTGAGTATCGGCGGGCGCTTCTCCTCTGCTTGAACACCGCCTCATTCATAGGCTCTAGCTACGACAAAACAAATCATTGGACGTTCCTTCGCTAAGGGGCCATTCAACAAATGCCGTGCACTCTTTTCTCCTTCCTGTGTTTTTCCCACTGGGTTTTTCAGGAGGAGTTTTTAACGAGGCATGGGCACGACGTGGTGTCTCGACAACCCGAAGGACTGAGGCAAAACATTTGCGTCCGCTCGCCCCTCGGGATCTCGGCACAAACGAACGAGGGAGTCCTGTTGTAGAGATGGTGTAGGGATACCCCATTCCTTAGGCTTGTCGGGAATAAAATCTGTCAATTAAATGCTAAAGAAGGATAAGGATGATGAGTTGTAAAGACAAGCCCATGAGCTGCCCAAATTTGTAAATGTGCTAGAATGCCCCTATAAAAAGAGCAGGTGGGAGGGCACAATGGGAAAGCAGCCTCCCACCTCGCCCATATAACCACCCCCAAGGGCTCATGTCTGGGAGGAGGCAGGAAAAATCTCCAAAAAATCAATAAAATCTTGGTGGCATCTTCTTCCCCAAGGCTCTCTCTTGCTCTAAATCCTTTTTCGAAAGCATCCCGTGGCTAAGCCCCGAGCTTGCTCACGGGGTGCCCCCAAATTTGTCTGTCCGGTCTAGGCCGACGACAATAAGCCGTACAATTTTAGTCTTAGTAGAGTGTAATTTTAGATTGACTAATAGTTACGAAAATTTCAGTCGCCTGACAATTAGCAATTCTGCACTTCTATTCATATGTTCGATTGAGATAGAGATATTTTGTACTATATTCCTATATAGGAAGCCAGTTTGGGGCTCCATGGAGCCTAGGCTCCATGATTCGAAAACTATGATGTACATTGAGATTCGTGATGTTTGACGTGTATATCTTCACATATCCACTAAAAAAAGTATTTCAGATATTAAACTCCAAAAAAAATTAAATTCGAACTCAGTTTAAACTATTTTGAAGTAAAGTTTGAACTAGTTTGAAGTATAGTTAAATGTAGTTCAAACTGAAGTTCAACTCAACTTTTTTCGGAGTTTGATGTTTCAAATATTTTCTTTAGTGGGTGTATAAAAGTATAATAACCAAACAACACAAATCTCAAAGCACATCTAGTGGTAACGAATCATGGAGCCTAGACTCCATAGAGCCTTATGTATTATTCCTATATATATATATATATATATATATATATATATATATATATATATATATATATATATATCGAAATCACTTCTATTCATATGTTCGATTGAGAAAAAAATATCGAACGCCTTCACGTCCACTTATTTCTTGTCCTATCCTCCCCTATTCTCTTTCCACCGTCTCCTCCTTCGTTAAGTTCTCTCAGATTGGGCCTTCTTCAGCAGGCACGGCAGAGGAAGGACTCAGCTCCCTCGTGAGCTTGATGCCAGGCGACTGGCAGCCGGTGGCCAGCCCGCACGGCCACCGTCTTGTCTCTTCGCTCTCTCTCTCTCTCTCTCCTACCACGATGGCGGCGCTCCCTCACCGATGTTTCTTCCTCAGGGTCACGTGCGCTTCGAGCTTCTCTCGCGGGCAAGCCTGTGATGTAAGTGAGCACTACTAGCCGCAATTGCGCCACATGGCGGCGTAGGTGCCTCCTCCGCTGCGGCCGTCGCAGCCGTCGGCCATCGCCAACCCGTCTCTAGAGAATGTGAGCTTGGCGAGCTTTTGGCGGCCGGATCTGACGAGCATGGTATGGGAGTTCGCTAGATCTAGAGAAGAAGAGGGGAAGGAGAAGGTTCATCTTTATTTTGTCATGAAACCCTCAGCTATGTACGTGCGAAATTTCAGTTTTTATCTGGTGAAATTTGGTTTTGTTCATGTGAAACTTTTTATATTTGCACGGGGTGATTTTCTGAATAACAATATAACATAAGGTTTCATCAATAGTTTAGCCAAATTTTATTATTACTTATTCAAGTTTTATTGGTTCTTCTTCAAGTTTCATCGGTCATTTTGACCAAGTTTCATTGCTCTTTTCAAGTTTCACCAGTACTTTAGCAAAGTTTTATTGGTATTCTCAAGTTTTATATTAGTAGTTAGCCACGTTTCATTGATATTTCTTTAAGTTTCATTAGCAATTTCCCTTGTTTTGCAAGTTTTCGCTCTTGTTTCATATGTATATTCTCAAGTTTCATCGGTAGGTTTTCTAAGCTTCATCAATTATTTTCTAAATTTTCATGCTAACGTCAGCATGACAGCATGACATCATGCGTTCATCCGATCCTATCGGACGTCCATTCCGAGATGCTCGCCTATACAAAGCACAGTAGACGGCGGCGCAAGCGTAGAGGCTCAGAGCACAGTTGACATGACAGGAGATCGTTTTGTGTATGTAAATGGATGGGCTGTAGTAATTAACGTGCCGTATAGAAACGGCAGATCTTCCCAGCAAGAGTGCAAGTGTAGTGAAGCGATTGCTGCATAGCAGCAGCGTTCTCTTCCCGCTGCTGATGTGGACGTAGCACGAGTCCGGATGGGCATCGTTGAAAGTTAGAGCACGGTCTCTCCAGACAAAATGGCGATTTCATGGACTCGTCTTTTTCAGCTTAAATAATCTGTGGTTAGAAATTTATTATTTTATACAAATCAAACGATGTAGTACTTTTTTTTAAAAGTCTTTTAATGATTCATCTCAAATCATTCAAAACCAGTTTTTAACAATTTTTTTGCCTCTTCAAACCCACTATCAAAGACCCACAACTTTTTTAAATTATAATCTACGGCTGGATCCAACTGAAAAGAACAAGGCTGAAATGCTAAAAAAAAACAGGTTCTCTCCCTGAAAAAAAAAAACTTCTCTTTGGGTCAGAGACAGAGTTTATTGTTTTGTTTTTCGTATGAGTAGAAACAGACAGTTCAGATTGATCATTAAAATGAATACTGTCATCTCCTTACTACAATGGTTGCTGAAGTCCGTTAGTTAATCCCGTGCGTCCATATTTGATTCAACGGCTAGAATTAGTCAAAGCACTCTCTCTGCTGTTTTAGGCATATGATATTCTTCCATGCTGCAAAGGACTCCCGTACAACTATACATCACATCCCAGATATAGGTTATCCGAGCAGAAAGCTAGGCGAAATTTACAAATCATATAGATACAGAAACTGGCCCTACCATCAAAATTGACAGAGCAGGAAACCAGACGAAATGGATTGTTCTTCGGTCCATTTACAACCTCGAAATATGCACCGCGACAATCAAAAGCGTACAAAAGAATAAAAACAATCCCAGCTCTATATCATCTAGCGCTCATACGAGGAAACCAAAGTTAAAAACGAATTTTCTCCGATTAAGATATTTGAAGAGCAAACGCTAAACAGCCATATGTAGCAACTGACACAAACAGCGGATTCCAAACTAAATGTACCAAACTATTAAAGATAATGGCTAGCAACGCCGGTCCAATAGAACCAACAGAGAAGAGATCACTTGGGACATACCTTCTAGCATTCACAGCCTGACGAGCGTTGTTGCCTTCCAGCACCCCCGACATCAATTGTATCAGGAAGATATCTACAAAAATTTAGCAAAGCATCATTCTAGCTGCCTAATATACGCATTATCAGACAGCAGTACATCTAGGCGTTTGTCGGGACCTGCCAAACGGAATCGGTGCCGAACAGAATCGGATCCCTTCTGTGCTTTATCTATACTAATTCCTGGATCAAATAGCTAGTACAAATAGATTTCAGAACTTGGATCAAATACCATCACTAATAATTAAAGTTTACATCAGAGTGCACCACATGGTGTTGTTCCAACAGTTTGGCTCAACGTACGGTCTTACAAAAACGGAAGTCTTAAATGTCCAAAATAAACTACAAGTGAAACTTCAAAACATTCTCATATGCAAGACTGAAGGAAATGCGTCCTAGACGTCTAGGTAGTCCTCATCTTGATCACCTTCTGCAAAGTTCCACTCTTGCGGTTCACCGGCTTCAGGGTAAAAGTTCTGAGGTTCCTGATCTGCTCATTAGAATAAGTAGCTCCGCATGAAAGGCGAGGGTGAGTACACGAATACTCAGCAAGCAAAGTTGACTATATGCAACTAAGGCTTACAAAAAAAGGATAGGGCTTATTTTGCGTAAAGCCAATTTTGCAAGTTTTGTCTAGGGTTTTATAAAATAATTTGAAATGTGTTGATGAAACAAATATTTCAATCAATTTCTTTTGAGTCCCGACCACAACCAGTTTTGCCCAAACCTGACTACTCACGGCACCCACCATGCTAACACCCTGTCGGCGATTGGGAGTACGGGGCTCCCGGGTACCGAGCTTACTTGTTGAGAGTGAGGATCAACCGGCCTCTTTCCCGCGGGCGTCGGGGCTTTCAAGAAGACGAACTTCGATCGGGTGGCTATCAGTAGAAGGCACGCATGATTTTTGGGCTGGTTCGGGCCCCTCGAGTAGAGGTAATGACCCTCGTCGATGGTATCTATATGAGGATCGAAGAGGTTACAAAGGGGATGAGTTTCTTGTGGCAAAGGGATGAGCTTTGGCCCGAGAATGGTGCGGGTTGGAGCTCCCACGATGTGCGTGTGTATTTTACGGTAGTCGCCCTCTAGATGTGCGGCGATGTAGTCTATTTATACATGGGCGTGTCGGTTTTTCTAGCAGATGAAATCCTATTACCTAAGCGGTATGATGGTTGTCCCTCCTTTGTCCGGTGGTCGAAGCATGTCTTCCTCTTGCGTCATCGTCATCATTCTTCGTCTTCGGGAAGCGGTGTGGAGCGGTGTTACAAGGCGTGGGTTGGTGGCGCGATCCCTGCGGCTGTCTCGAGCGGTGTCGAGCATTTAATGCAGCGGGGAATCCTTCCTTAGTCGGGAAGGGCTGCTCGGACCGGTCCGGCAAATTAACGTGCGAGCCGGCGAGGACTCCTTTGAAGTAGACCCTTGCTCGGAGAGGGCTGTTTTGTTTTTCGTTTAGCATGTGACTATCCGAGCGTCACCCTAGGCCCCGTCATCTAGCCCCGAGCTGAGTGGTGGACCGGCGGTCCTCCTCGATGCTCTTTTAAATCGTCTTGCGAGCCTTTTCGGTTCAGACGTTGGACGCGTGCCCGATTAGCGGCGAGGCTAATCGGGCAGACTTCAGGTTGGCTTAGCTCAAGGTTACTGAGCAAAGGCTACCCGAGCGAATCTTAGGGTCGGCCGAGCGAGGCGGCGGGAGGAGTCGAGCAGGACTCGGAGGACTCGCCCGTTGGTGCCTAGGCGTCGAAGGAAGCTGGCGCTGAATGACGACGTGGTCGGGCCCTTGGGGAGAAGGTCGTACCGAGCAGCCCCTCCTTTCGTCTGTGGCGAAACGTTGTCGCGCATCTTAGAGCTTGGAGGTGGTGGGCGTCTTAGCCCCGACCATGGGGTCTCCCCGGCGGCGGCGCCGAGGCGACATGGCTTTGGTTGTCCGTGCCCGAGTATGGGGTTAGAAGTGGTGGGGGCGCTTCGACCCCGGGCGTGGGCGATGCTCGGGCGGTCTGTCGAGGCGAAGAGGTCGGAGTAGTTCGAACTCGAGCTCGGGGTCTTGGCTCGTCAAGCTCGGGAACATCCGTGTCGGCCCTCGGCCGGTGAGGTCCGCTTTCGGCGTCACCGCCATGAGGTAATTTCTTCTTGTGAACTACTTTTTGTTTGTAATCTTCTTGATGGCTTCTTTGTTTGTAGTTGTCTGCTGAGGTGGATGATGAGGCTGCGAGCCTGGCTCGGTGCGAGCCAAGGTGAAGGCGGTGCGCCCGAACTAGGGAGGCCCAAGCGGAGCTCGCTTTGGTCCGGAGCGAACTTGAGCACGCTTTGGAGTATGCTCGGGTCGGAGAGGAGCTCCGGTCCTAGGAGGAGCTCGGCGGGTCCATAAGAGCTTGAGGAGGAGCGGGCAGCAGCCGAAGCGGAGACCGAGAAGGTGGCGAAGCCAGCGAGGAGATCCGGCGGGCGTGAAGCCCAGATCGAGGTTCTCCGGCCGAAGTCGCCTTGAGGGCGTGGGCGGAGCTTCAATCTTTGAAGGGTAGATCTAGGGAATAGTGTGCGTGGTGTTACACGTGTTTGTAATACATTTGAATTTAAATACAAGATGTTCTCTCTCTTGTTCACGTCTATAAAATGTTTATGCTACTATTTCTTCGCTATATACCTACCCTATAAGCCTACGTCGAGCAAGGACCGGGCACACGGGCCAAGCGGGCAGCCGAGGATGTGAAATAGGCGATGTCGGCCCCTCGTGTGGCGGGTCCTTGCCCTACAGTTGCGAAAGCAAGAGGCAGCACACGGCAAGCCGGCAACCGAGGATCTTGAAAGGCGATGTTCAGCCCTCTCGTGTGGCGGGTCCTTGCCCCTCGGTTATGCAAGAGGCAAGAGACCGGCACACGGCAGGCGGCAGCCGAGGATGTGAAAAAAGCGATGTCGGCCCCCTCGTGTGGCCGGGTCCTGCCCCCGTTGCTTGAAAGCAAGAGACCGGCACACGGCAATGGCACCAAGATGCGAATCTTGTGAAAAAGGCGATGTCCAGCCCCCTCGTGTGGCCGAGTCTTTGCCCCTGGTTGCGGGCAAGAGACCGGCACACGGCAAGCCGGCAGCCGAGGATGTGAAAAAAGCGATGTCCCCCTCATGTGGCGGGTCCTGCCCTCGGTTGCGAAAGCAAGAGACCGGGCACACGGCGAGCCGGCAGCCGAGGATGCGAAAAAGCGATGTCCGGCCCCTCGTGTGGCGGGTCCTTGCCCCAGTTGCGAAAGTAAGAGACCGGGCACACGCAAGTGGCAGACATCCGAAAAGATGTGAAATAAGCGATGTCAGCCCCTCGTGTGGCGAGTCCTTGCCCACAGTTGCGAGCAAGAGACCGGGCACACGGCAAGCCGGCACCGAGGATCTGTGAAAAAGCGATGTCCGGCCCCTCGTGTGGCCGAGTCCTTGCCTACAGTTGCGAGCAAGAGACCGAGCACACGGAAGTAGCCGCGAGTTCAAGTTACTTTACTCAGGAGTTCAATTTGGGTTTCAGGATCGAAGTCTGCGAGGTACCGCCGAGAATTTTTGGAGACGATGTGCTATCGGCTTATCAGAGCAATGGAATTCGTGGGGAGTGCATTTTCAGATCCGTCGGCGCTTTAGAAATCGGTTTAGAGAACAAGAACTCGTGCTTGGGCAGACGAGAAAAAAAGGTCGAAAACCTCGGAAGGAAAAGAACTTTGGTTACCATTCCTTTTATTTAACATGTTAGGGATTTCGAGAAGAAGTCGTTCGAAGATCCGAGAGTTAAATAAGGAGGATGGGCGAAAGGAAGGGGGAAGGTTAGGCGTGGAACTGCGTGGTGGGCGATATTCCACGAGTTCTTTGAGAATCCGTCCGTCCGGGAAGGCGAGGCGGACAGCCCCGGGCGTGAAGACGAGACGACCGTGAAAGGACCTCCCACCTTGGGGTTAGCTTGTTGTACGTGATAGGTCTGGACCCGTCGCGAGAACCAAGTCGCCGTTTTGCAGAGTCCTTGGCCGACGCACGGGCGGCGTGCTGCGCAGAAACTGGAGGTAGGCCGATCGGACGAGGGCTTGCTCGCGCTTTTCCTCGGACAGTCGAGGTCGAGTAACTGCCCCTGGTGGTCATCGGCTGCCTCCGTGAGGTCCACGCGAGGTGACCTTAAGGTTATCTCGGTCGGAAGCATGGCCTCGGTGCGATATCTGGCGAAAGGGTGTTTCGCCCGTCGCTCTTTGGGAGTGGTGCGGACAGCCCACAAGACGGAAGGAGCTCGTCGACCCAGCCTGTCGTAGCATAGAAAGCCGATCGAAGACCCGCCTTTTGATTCCTTGGAGGATCTGCGGTTGGCTCGCTCGGCGACCCGTTGCTCGTGGGTGAGCCACAGAGGCGGCAAATTTCGTGCTAGCGTCCTCGCAATATTCTTGGAACAGCTCACTTTGGTGGCGAGGTTCCATTATCCGTGATCGGTCGGTGGGAGCGCCAAACCGTGTGACCACGTTATTGCGGAAAAATTTTTGGCGCTGGGCGTAATGCGAAGACGGTTCGCCTCTATCCATTTGGTGAGCGTGTCAATGGCGGCGAAGAGGTATCGCATCCTTCGTCCCTTTGGGGAATGGTCCTAGTATGTCTAACCCCGGTAGAGAATGGCGGTGAGGGAAATAGTTTAAAGGGTGTAGGCTGGTTGGTGTACTGCGGGCATGGAATTGGCACGCTTCGGCGGTGGTGAGCGATCTTCGGCGTCACCAACGCCAGGCCAATAGTAGCCCATCTGAAGGCTTTGCCGACGAGCGTTCTGGAGGAGTGAGCTCCACAGCACCCTCGTGCAAGTCCTTTAGCAGAATCTCCTTCTTCGAGGGGCGACTTGGAGAGGACTCAAGGCGCCTCTTGAGACAGGCACCTTCCACTAACTTGTATAGTGGAGCTCTCTGATAAGCGGGATTTCTCGGCCGTCCTCGAGCAATGTCCGTGTGCCAAGAAGTGGATGAATGGCGTCATCAAGTGGCTCCTTGCTCGAGGCGGAGGCGTCGTTTATGCGTCTCGGCCGCCTCTTCTCCGGAGGAATGGAGGGCTTTAGCAGTGCTCAACAAGCACCCCTGTTGGGACGGGCTCTTGTGAGGTGCCCAATTTGGCAAGTTGGTCGGCAGGTGTTTGCCGCCGGGGCACGTAAGGACCGAAATTTCTGAAGTTCCTTTCCAACTTCCTCACCTCGGCGTAATGTAGCGCCATTGAGTCATCGAACCTTGAAACTCCTTGTTAACCTGGTTTACGACCAGCTGCGAATCCCCTTTCACGGTTAGTCGTCGGACCCTAGCGCAGAAAGCATGCGAGCCCGCCAAGAGGCCTTCATATTCGCCGCGTTGTTCGTCGCGGCGAAGTGTAATGTATAGCGTCTTTCGAGTTGTTCTCCGTGAGGAGAGGTCGGCTAACTCCGGCCCGGCCTTCGAAGGAACGCGAGCCGTCAAGAACATTGTCAATGGGGTTCCTCGGCGTTCGCCTTTTGTCTTGGATCGGGGATTCGCCCACTCACCACGAAGTCCGCCGATATCGAGATTTGATCGCCGTTCGGGCGATTTAACTTGAGGTCAAATTCCCGAGCTCAATTGCCCATTTAGCGTCGCCCGGGCGTCGGGGTTTTGAGGATTTCTCTCGGTGGAAAGCTGGTCGGGACCGTGATTGGGTGAGCCAAGAAATAGTGGCGAAGTTTTTAGAAGCCATGAGGAGAGTCTGAAGTTTTCGGACCTCGGTAACGCTCCCTAGGTCCATGAAGTACCTCGCTCACGAGTAAATAGGCGTGATTTCCTCGCGCTCGACAGCACGGCTGGCCATCGCTTGGGGAGGCCGCCAAGTAGAGCAACAAAGGCTCTGCCCCTCGGGGTGACTAGGGACAGGCGGGCTAGATAGATATTCTTTGAGCTTTTTAAAGGCATCGTCGGCCTCCTTGGTCGAGACGAAACCGTCGTGCGGCTGCATAAGGCTTTGAAGAAAGGAAGTCGCGCTCACCTAGTCGGGAGATGAAGCGGCTAAGGGCGCCATCCCACCCGATGGCGATCGAACTTCCTTTACATTGAAGGAGCTCGCATCCTTTCGGCGGCCGATCTTTTCGGGTTGGCACCGATGCGGTCGACCGATGGCGTATCCGAGCACCATGCCCGTGTGTACACCGAAGACACATTTCTCCGGATTCAGCTTTATCCGATGTTTTCTTAAATTACAAAAGGTTTCTTGAGGTCCGGATGTGGGCCTCGGCTAAAGCACTCTTGGCGACTATGTCGTCTACATAGACTTCTAGGTTCGGCCGATCTGGTCAGGAAGGTCTTACGCATCAAACGTTGGAAAGTGGCCCCGCGTTTTCGAGACCGAAAGACATGGTCGTGTAGCGAAGATGCGAAGGGGTGATGAAGGCGTTTTCTCTTCATCCTCCCGCGACAGTGACTCGATGGTACCCGGAGTATCGCCCAAAAGCTCATCGGCCGTGCTTCGCCGTCGCATCGACTAAGCGATCGGCGCGGGGGGGGAAGTTGTCCTTTGGACATGAGCCGTTGATGTTGGTGTGATCGACGACATCCGCCACTTTCCGTTTTTCTTCGACCACGATGGATTCGCCAACCGTCGGAGTGCTCGACTTCTCGAACGGCCGGCCTTCAACGGCTTGTCCGGTTGCTCCTTGATGACATCGACCTTCCATTGCGGAATCTCCTCGGCGCTTGCGCCTTGGTTTTACCAGCTAAACCGCCACTGTGCTCGATCACCTCCTTGGGACCCGGGCATGTCGGACGGCTCCCATGCGAAGACGTCGGCGTTTGCGGAGGAAGGTGACGAGCTTCGCCTTCTATTTTGGATCCAGCGCCCCGCGTGGACCACCTTCGACGGGTCCTCGCCGGAGATCGAGATGTTTTAAATGCGCTCCCGAGGTGGAGGACAACCTTGGGCCGAGCGGACTTGTGAGAGTTTTGCTCGGGCCCGCGTTCAGTGAGGCGGCCGACCAGGTCGGCGCCATTTCGTCGACTCGAGGCGGCCTTGTGGTTGCCCCCGACGGTGATCACCCTTCGCCCCGGGAGCTTGAGGCGGTGATACTGGCGTGGTGCGTAGTCGCCATGAACTTGGCGAGGGCCGCTGCCGAGGATGGCGTTGTAGGCCGACTCGAAGTCGACTACCTCAAAGGTGACCAACTCGGTCCGGAAGTTGCTCGGTGCCGAAGGTCACGGCGGGACGATCTGCCAGGCGGGGTCATGGGCGTGCGGGATGATGCCGTGGAAGGGCATAGCGATGTTTTGATCTTGGAGCGAGGGATTTGCATCTCGCCCAAGACCCGGCGAGATCAGGTCAGAGCGCTTCCCCATCGATAAGCACCGCGCGACCCTTGTATTCTTGATGGTCGGGCGAGCACGAGGGGAGTTTCGGGCCGTCATTCGAGGGCGATCCTCCGGGAGAAGGAGATGGTCGTTTCCAACCATCTAAGTTGCTTTCGAACCGAGCCGCCTCGTCCATGGCGCAGACCTCTCGCGTCATGACCTTCAACTCGTCGGAGGCGTGGGCGCGGACCCTCAAGATCACCACAATGTGGTGACTCGGCTCATGATATTCTTCGCTCTCTGGCCGCGGCGGTCCGGGCGGGGCTCGGACTTCGGTCGGGCCCACCCTTCCCAAGCATCCGGGAGGGCGGGCATGGGCCCCGTCCGTTGTAGAAGTCTTCGCCGAGCGATCCAGTGCGGCGAGCTATGAGGTCGTGCCGTGCACTTGGTGCAGCATGAGCGAAGCGACCGTTCGAGGGTCCCCGAGGTCCACGCTTCGTCCGGGTCGGTCGATCGCTGACCGCCCACCTTGCCCGAGGAAGGCCGAGGCTTCTTTAACCGGTGTGCGTGGAGACAGCGGCTGGGATAGCGCCACCAATTTGGCGCTTTCTTTTTTCTTCTTCTTGGCCTTCTTGTCGGACTTTTTTGTCCGAAGATCCCAGCTTTGGCTGCGGAGGTGCTGTCCGGACGGAAGCCGTTTCGCTCCACGGCCTCCTCGGCGTTTATGTAACGCTCCGCCGCTTGAAGAGCTCATCGCCGAGGAGCGGAGTATATCTCGAGGTCTGGGTGAAGCGGGCGTTCTTGCGCGCCGGTGAAGGCTTCGACGCTGCGCGTGCAGGATGTTGAATCGTGTTCCGTATCCGGATGAACCTTCGAGCGTAGTCCGGAGGCTTCGTCCTCCATCTGGACCACCTGTTTGAGGTCCTGCGGCCTTCTGGCGGGACAAGACCATGAAATTCGCCGCGAGGCCTCGCCTGATTGGACCCAACATGGATCTGACCTTCCCGTTGGTTGAAGAGCCATGTCGGCGGGCCCCTCCAACACAATGGGAAATAGTTCACCATTACCCCTTCATCACCGCTCGCGTGGTGACGGTGGTAGCATATACCGAGAGGAATTCGTCGGGTTACGGGTCCCGTCGAATCGCTCTATGTGGCCCGGTTTGAATTTGGGGGCTATGCCGCCGGAGGGCGCGGAGAAAGCGGGCACCGTGGTTTACCAGCGTCGTACCCATGAGCGCCGCGCCTCACGTCCTCGGAGGGACCGAGGCGCGAGAAGACGCCGCCGCGCCGAAGCGTCGGGGTATCCGTAGGGTTTCCCGAGTGGCGCGGGTCGGCGCTTCGCCATGGCGCCCTCGACCGACTCGGGGTGGCCCCATTCCCGCCGGAGTGGCGGCCGAGCCGTCGTCGTGGCGATGCTTCGCTTTGCGAGCATTGCTCGAGACGCCACCGTGATGGCGAGATGTGCGGTCATTCCTCCGCCGATCAAGGTCCCGACGGAGGTCGTGGACGGAGTAACTACCCCTCGGGTTCGGCTTTCGGGAAGCACTCCGAGTCGGCGGACGAGGAAGATCGCCGCCAATCGCTCCAAATTTCGGCCATAGCTACGCCTTAGCTCGGCGGCTGGTCGAAATCAGGTCGGAGGTCACGCACCACGTGTGCGGGCCCGGAGGCGCTGGCGACTCTACCGATCGGATCGGAGGGAAAGGACGGAGGTGGCGACCGCGGTCGAGGGAGCGGAGAGCTGGCGGGCGCCGCCCGGGTCATCGCGATGGGTTGCGTGGCTCGGTCGTCGAGTCGGCCAGCCAGTTCAGCGCGGTGTCCAAGCGGCGACGCGACTTCGTCCTCCCGAGGCGGGGAGCGAGGGCGTCGCCTGTGTCGCCATGTGGGCTTCCAGCGGAATCTTTGGGCATGAGGGTGTCATGACCGTATCCGCGGAGAGCGTCTCGTGGTCGGTCGTCGCAGGATGTCAGGGATATCGACCCTTCGTTTAACCGACACCTTCACATATGGTGGTGTCTCTGTTCGGTAACTCTCGGAATCGAGAGGTTCGAACGCGTACTCGAACCAGCTCACCCACCCGGCGGCGGACATCCATAGGGAGAGGACTCGCCATGGCGTGTCCTTCCGGATCGACAATCCGGCGACCTCGAGATCGGACCAATATTCGCCCAAGTCGTCGAGATCGTCGGCGAATATCTTGGTTGTCTGAGAGTTCGCCATTCTTCAAGGACCTTCGCCTCAGAAGGTGATCTCTTCCCCGGACGGCGCCCGGTTTGTCGGCGATTGGAATCTGGGGCTCCGGCACCGAGCTTACTTGTTGAGAGTGAGGATCAACGGCCTCTTTTCATGGGCGTCGGGGCTTTCAAGAAGAGCGAACTTCGATCGGGTGGCTATCGAGAGAAGGCACGATGATTTTTGGGCTGGTTCGGGCCCCTCGAGTGGAGGTAATATGACCCTCGTCGATGGTATCTATATGAGGATCGAAGAGGTTACAAAGGGATGAGTTTCTTGTGGCGGAGGGATGAGCTTTGGCCCGAGAATGGTGCGGTGGAGCTCCCACGATGTCGCGTGTGTATTTTACGGTAGTCGCCCTCTAGATGTGCGGCGGCGTAGTCTATTTATACATGGATGTGTCGGTTTTTCTAGCGGTGAAATCCTATTACCTAGCGGTATGATGGTTGTCCCTCCTTTGTCCGGTGGTCGAAGCATGTCTTCCTCTTGCGTCATCGTCATCATTCTTCGTCTTCGGGAAGCGGTGTGGGAGCAAAGTGTTACAAGGCGTGGGTTGGTGGCGCAGATCCCTATGCACTGTCTCGAGCGGTGTCGAGCATTTAATGCAGCGGCGGGGGGAATCCTTCCTTGGTCGGGAAGGAGCTGCCGGACCGGTCCGAGCGAGAATTGGCGCGTGCGAGCCCCGGCGAGGACTCCCTTGAAGTAGACCCTTGCTCGGGAGAGGGCTGTTTTGTTTTTTCGTTTAGCGTGTGACTATCCGAACGTCACCCTAGGCCCCCGTCACACCCTTATCGCTCACAGTACCCACTATGAGGAGAAAAACCTAAACACATGACTATAATCATGGTTTTCCTCTGAAACAATGTTTTCAAAACAAATAGATAAGAAGTACCAAAGAGACAGCTCCCCCTCATCCGCCCTTAACCGTAGGCATCACTATCATGATAGTTTTAACTCAACAGAGACTATATGCTTTACCCACGAGAGGTGATTTTCTAAGAATCACCCAAAGGAAATGATCACCACAAAGCCTTTAACCAACATTCCTCCTAATCTAGCATTCCCTCTAAGGATTCCACCGCAGCGCTGGTAACCCCAGTTGGCTAAAGCCCCCTCTTGAGCCTGAAGAACCAGCACCAACTGTCAATTCCACCGAATGGAATGCCAAAACTAAGAGTCCGAAGGGTACTCAACTAGAGCTTGCCCATACAAGCACTCAATGGTCATACTATTGTACTTAGCTCGTCTACCTCAAGGAATTGGTCCTTAGGGATCAGGATGGTTCCTACACTGGACCCGAATCTCATGCTCACTACACCAACCTTGCAACCATCCACCCTGATCAGGTTTTGCAAAACATTTTAAACATGATAGCACCGATTGTCCTTTTTAAATCCATAATTCAAACAAGCATTTGATAATGACAAGTATCCAATGCGGAACAGATAATTTAATACTAAGCAATTCTAAGCATGTGCAAAATCTAATTTAAGGGTGTTGTCCAATATTAGCAATTTTAATAACCTAGGGCAGCAAGGGAAATGTTTTTAACAGGATATGCATATTAAATGGGATTTTAGCTAGCAACTAACAATTAGCATTTTTACATTTTAATATAGTATGCAGTTTAACAAATCCTAAAAATTTCATTAAAAATATGGGTTAGATAGGGTCAGCACTTGCCTTAGAATCGATAAATCCAACTCATGGTCTTGTTTATGATCTTGAGGGATAAATCCTTCGTCAATGAATCTTAGCGCGGAAATCGGTAATACGCATAAACCACAAATAACCAAACAAACTCCAAATGGAAAGAACAACAATATGCAAAGTCAAATAATATACAATGAGAAATAATTTTGTAAAAATTTGGGCTTCAATGGGCATAATCTGAATTCGAATGAGAAATCTATGACTACTAGAAGTTCCATGCTATGGATGGTTTGGGGAGAGGACATGACTACGAATATTCAAGAGAATATCCCATCAGAATTGATTCAATCCCCAAATTAGATAGATAATAACAAGTAAATTAAGATTACAATAAAAGGGACATGGCATAGGAGATATTGGATTGCTGCAATGGTAACGCATATAGATCACAAGATAGGAAAATCAATTGATGGGACAAGTTTAAGTTGAGGAATGATTAATAAAACGACATGACGATAGAACATGTCATGCCATGATAAGCAGGTCTATAAATGATAGGTAATCAATAAACATAATAGAGAATAACAATGTTAGAAATAATCTGAAATAGATGAATAGGAAGTTTATGGCACACGACTCTCATGTCATAAACTAGGTTCGGATGAATTAAATTTATGAGTTGGGACTAGGTTAGGGTTTCTAGAGTATTAAACAACATACAGATAAACAAGAATAGAGAAGCTATTAACCAAGGCAATTAGGTTAATAACATGGTTTACCATCTAGGTTATGTGACAAAGGAATACTTATAATGCAAGGCCATGATAGTTTAGAATTTTTTTTGAACACAAGGGCAGGAGCTCTGCCATTCCATTCAAGGAGAGAAACTGTACAATGATTAGAGAGAAAGAGATGGGTACAGGGAGGGAGAAAGAGGACAGAGGAGGGAGGGAGAGAAGGCGACCAACCGAGCAATGGCCACAACACACCGGCACGCAACACCTAGTACAACCGCCTCCATGGCAAACCACTGCTAGGTACGCGAAGAACATCGACCGACATTGCCACGAGGGATACATGGCCAAAACGCCAGGAACACCACTACCGACTGAGAAGTGGAGCACGCGAAGATCAACTTGGCTGTCGATTGCCACCGCCGCACGGGATGCTCGGATGAGACGACAAAGAGAGGAAGGGATGTCGTCCGTCGCCGCTGCACGGGATGCTCGACCAAGAGCGCCAGCGACTACCACCGCTAACCGCACCCCAGTGCACGCAGAGTTTGAAGAAGAAGGCCGCCGCCACCTCCAGGCGGGAGGCTCGACCTAGGAAAATGCCCACCCACAACAGGGTAGCCACAGTCATAGCCACCAGCCAACCAATAGCGCAAAGGATCTTGAGGACGACGCCTTCAGCAAAGATGCGACGACAAAGTCACCGCCGTCGCCCGTTCAGACCTAGGTTTTCACCCCGAAGATATTCCAAGAGGTAGGGACACCACAACGAGGCCTCCAAGGAGGGAACGACACCCGAAGGCGCCGCCATCGTCAACCCAAGCAAGAAGCTAGGCAGGGCTTTCACCCGGAGCACCTACACTCCACGAGCCACACTAGGAGGAGGCTGAGCAAGGCTACGACTAGATACCACCTGCTGGACGCCAATGCTTCAGGAAACCAAGGGGAGAGGGGTCCCAACGTTGAGGACTGCCAAGCTGAAGAACAAACACCGTTGCCACGAGGGGGAGGGGACAACCATGACGCTTCGACATAGTCGCCATGGAGAAGAACGGACGTCGCCAACGAAGAGGAGGGGGACGACAATGACGCTTCCCTTGACGCTCCATAGACATACAGACCGCCGCCACCACCCGAATCGGATGGTTCCGAAGCCATCAAAGCAGACTGTCAGGGAAAGGAACAGATGCCGCCGCCACAGAGGAAGGGGACGACGGCAACGCTTCAGCCCAAGCCACCAAGAAAAGAATAGACGCCACTGTCACAGAGGAGGGGATAGTGACGACACTTCACCAGGCGCTCCATAGCTGACAAACCCAGACCCGACCAGAACCGACAACCTTGACCGATCCGTAAGCATAAGCACCTTGAAGGCGAGCCACCCACCGAAGACAACGCCAAGGACCACATCCCTTAGCCCATTGCTCGGAACGCCATCCAAGGCCGAAACTGCCCGGCCCCCTCCAGAAGCCAAGATGTGGCGATGCGGGAGGGGGGTTGGCCCCCGCGCGCCGGGCCCGGCCCCCGCGCATCGGGCCCGGTCTCTACCACCGGGCCGACCTCTATGAGGGGAACGATCCATCACCAAGCACGCTAGATCCGGTCACTCCGTCGCTGGATCCAGACAGCCCATGCCCGAAGAAGCAGCACGCAGCTAGATTTGACCAACTGCCGTCTGAGCCATCGCAGCCATGCCATGGGGGAGAGAGGAGCGCCAACGAGGGTGACGGGTTACCTGCCGAGGCGCGGAGGTCAACAAAGAGACAGTTTTTTGGCGCCAGAGGACGGAGCCGGGGATTGGAGCTGTCGCCCCGTCCCTGAGCACTGCCTTGCCACCGTGTGCTCACAGCCCGGATCCGGCAGCCTCCGCGCTGGATCTTGCAGTGCAACGCTGGAGATGGGCGGCGGCGCGCCCGCCGGCGGCGGCACGACCACCACCACGCCGCCTGCTGGGACCGCGAGGAGAGGCGGCCGACCGCCGCCAGTCTTTGTCGAAGCAGCCACCGCAGACCCTCAAGCCGCGCCTCTCGCTGATCCGGCCGCCATCTGCGCGGATCCCGCCAGCTCTTCTTGGGATCCGCCGAGCACCGCCGGAGACGACCGCCCCGCCACCGCCAAGAGGCCCCAGGCAGCCTCTAGGAACGGGAGAGGAGATGAGGGAGGGAGGAAGAGGGAGAGGAGAAGAGGAAGGGGGAGGAGCAGCTGGGAGATGAGCCGAGGAGGCCATCCCATCGGGCGCCCCCACCCCTCGTTAGATCCGACCGCTCCTCTGTTGGATTTGGGGAAGAGGAGAAGGGGGAAGAAGAACCCTCGCCTTACTGCTCCACCCCTGTGGAGAAGGCGCCAATGGGAAGGTGAGGTGAGGAGGCCAATGGGCGTGAGGCCGACAATGACAACGGCCGCTGCCACGCCACCGGGGCATGAGTCTTGGTCGGCTCGCTAAGTCTTCAAGGCGTCGGGGAGCGAGCATAGTTTAGAATTAGGAAAACGGATTTTGCATTGGAAAAAATATTCCCCTCTCAAGCGAATGATTGAGTAAAAAATAAACTCTTTTCCCTAAACAATTCAACAGCTACATGATAGGTAAACTTACATGCCTTCTTCTGGTTCATTCTTCACAGCATTCCTTGCTATACACTCGAAAGCAGCTTCCACGTTAAAGCCTTCTTTAGCAGATGTCTCAAAATAAGGTATGTTTCCGTTGGAAGCACACCATGCTTTAGCCTTCTTCTCAAAAACCTGAAAAATCAGATAAGGTTGAGTGCAGTACAAAATAAACGAGCGAAATGAGGAGCAAATAGAAATTTGTTGTGACAAATACTCACAGTCCCGGCGGCGCTGGCGGTAAAGCGGCGACGCTGAGCGACGGACGTTCGGCCAGCTTCGGCGACGGAGCTCGTCGCCGGCTAATGCGCTCCGCATAGCCGAGCACGGCCGCCTCGTGGTCGCCGTGCACGCCGCCGATGCTCGCTCTTGGTCGCGGTCTTGGGCGACCGTCGAGGTTGAGCCACCGCCCGCCTCGGCTTCCTCACGTGCTCGCCTAGTCGCCATGCAGTGCGAGCCTCTCCTTTCTTCCCCTTCGGTCCGGCGCACGCAGCTGGGTGGCTTGGCGGCGCGATAAACGGCCACGCGCCGCCGCCCCCTCTTCCTCCGCCGTGGCCTCCCCGTTTCCTCTCAGCTCGTCCTGCGGCGGTGGCCGATGGTTGCTAGTGGTGGGGGTCGGCGGTGGGCGGTGGTTGCCCTCGTCCCCTTGGTTTCCAGCCAGATCTAGGGGCAGATCTGGTCGGGCTTGGGCCGGCGAGCGGCGAGTTCCGGCCACCTCACCCCGTCGACGGTGTCTTTCTTCCGTCCCTGCTGCCGTGCTTGGCCAGATCTGGATCTGGCGCAAGCTCTTCACCCCCGTTGCAGCTCACGGGGGGCGTGCTCCAGCAAGTTCCTGTGCGTAGAGCAGTGCAAGGCCACCCCAACCTAGCTGGTGTGGTGGCGGCGGCACCTCATCGGTCCTCTTGTGCCTCGTTCGCCCGCCGCGTGTCGTCCCTCGCAGGATGCGCGGTTCCCCTTCCCTCCTCGTCCCCACCTTCGCACGCTGCGGAGGAGCACGGTACCGGCGTTCCCTTTACCTTCTTCCTCCTTCCCCTTCCCCCGAGCCCGAACCGCTTAGGGGGGCCACTCCGATGGTGGCCGGATCCGCGGGCAGGAGGCCCGGATCTGGCGGGGTGTTGGCCGGAGCGGGTGTGCTCCAAGGTAGTGGGTCCAATGGCCTTGCAGCTCGACGGAGCTCGGCGTCGGCATCTTCTTCTTCTTCCCTTCCTCGAGCCTGTCTCGGTGGTGACCGCTTAGGGGCGTTTTAGCGTGGGTCGGATCCTAGGCGGTGGCGGGTTCGGCGATGTTGGCGAGCGGTCGGGCGGCGTGCTCGGCGTGTGCGGTGCTTTCTCGGCTCCTCCGTGGTGGCGTGGTGGGCCGTCATCCCGCCTTCGCCGTCGCTCCGTTCTCTTTCCCCCAGTCTGGTCCCGTCCGCGCCTTCTTGCCCTCCCCTCCCTGTGAGGTGCTCAGCGGCTCTGGACGGCGTTTTCTAGTTTGGGGGCGGTGTTCGGCAGCGTCGCCCTGGAGGTGTGGTGTTTGGCCTACTTTGCTTCTCGTGCGCGGGCCACCAGGTGTGGTGGCCCCTCTCCGGCGGCGTTGGCTGATGTCCTCTACTCGGCGACGTCCCCGTTCTCTGCCTCCTGGCTCGGTCCCGTTCGCGCTGTCTTGCCCTCCCCTTCTCCGAGGTGTTGGGTGGCGTGGGTGGCGTCTTCCGCGTTGGGTGGTGGTTCTCGGGGGCGCCCGGCTCTACGACTTTGGCCGACGGCTCATCTTTTGGTGTTGTCGTCCCTCGGCGACCCCTGCCTTGTGCGCTAGCAGGGCAGGTCCCGGGCGAAAGCCCCGCCCTTTTGGGCTGGTGATGGCGTCACATTTGGTGTCGTTCCCTCGTTGGAGGCATCACCATTTGGACCTTCCCCTGCTTTGGGTGAAAACACTAGCGGCTTAGCGACGGCGGCGGGTCTTCCCCATTGTTACCCTGTTGGGGGCGTTGTGGTTGCCGTTCTAGTGTTCTTGGTTTCCGTTAGGTCTACTGCTCTGAGAGTCGTGCATCGCTGTGTGAGTGTTGGTTGGGTTACCGGCGGTGGCCGGTGTTGTCCTTTCCTTTTCTCTCTTTTTCCTTTTCCCAATGTGCGTCGCCGCATGGTTGTTGACCCTGCGGGCGGGTGTCCGACCTTCTGGTCGGGTTGGTTGTAACCTTGGTGCTTTGCACCTTTCTTCTTCTTGCATTGAATGGATGGCAGCTCTCCTACCCCTCGTTCAAAAAAAAAATCAGATAAGGTTGAGTACATTACAAAATAAACGAGCGAAATGAGGAGCAAATAGAAATATGTTGTGACAAATACTCACAGTCCGGCTATTGCCACCATCAACATCAATCTTATTTCCAAGTAGAACAAAAGGGAAATTCTCTGGATCTGATGGGCTAGCCTGTATTATGAATAAATAATTGGTCAAACTTTCAATGAACAGATTGCAGTACATTTGGATGACCAATAAACAGATTACTTACTTGAATTAATTAGGAATTCCTCACGCCAGCTATTCAACTTTTCAAATGACTTGGTAACATTAACATCATATACAAGAACACACAGTCAGCTCCCCTATAAAATGCCACACCAAGACTCTGAAATCGTTCCTGTCCTGCTGTGTCCCATGTCTAAGTTTCAGAGAAATGCAAGTGTGGTGAGCTTAAATGCAAACGGGGCTAGTGTTGGACAAGGAATCAAATTGATACCCTTCCATTCTAGTAATCTTATGAGTTATGACATTTGTAATGATTAATTTAACTAGAGCAGTGAAGCTTTGAAGTTATTTCACCTAATCAGGAACAAAATAAATCATAGATTCCAAACTTTTATGTCCAATTCAAACAAATGTGAAAATGGAATGAAGTTTTGGCTTTGATAGACTAATAAGAAAGCAAACCCTCCTTAAAGCAAGGTAGCATTACTTTCACATGTAATCAAGATGTAATCCAGTGTATTTTATCTTAAAACTTAAAAGCATATCACGATATCATCTTTTCTAAACACTCCATAGTCATCAGGTAAACAGCACAAGACAGCCAGCTGTGATAAAATCAGACAGCATACCTAACATACAGTTTGTTGCAATATATAATTAAAAATGGAACATAATACCTAACATAACGTGTTCAGAACAGCACACGAGCACTGTGTCTTGAACAACGAACACCAATATCCCTTCTGATCACCAAGATCTAAGGCACCTCATCAATTCCACAATATGAAGCAGGCAAATCCAATGGCGTTTAAGCTTCGAGGTGATTCATGGAAACCAGGAAAAAAATGTCTAAACCTGCAATGTGAAGAGCCGGTCGTCGATCTGCACCTCCTTGGTCAGGAAATCCGCGCCGATCGTCGCCTTGTACTGGTTGCTGAACTTCTTGTTCACGTACCTGCACAAGGATCACCCAATCGCTCAACACCGCGAAACAGCCCCAAAAAAGCAATCAAATTTCACGAATCAGACAAGGCGATGTCGCGCTCCGGCCTTACTGGTTCATCAGCGACTTCTTCCCGACCCTAACAGCAAAAAAAAATTTGCAAAAGGAATCAGCCTGCTTGCGTGGCAACGGAATTGTCCAACAGGAAGATAAAAGGACATAGGCCAGTAGCCCTACAAATACGCCACAATCGGCATCGGCGAGGCCATGAGGGTTCACGATTACATATCATAAAAATTGGGATTGTAGGCGGAAGCGATTCGCGCAGCGCGCTGGGCGTCGCGGGCGATTTCGGCGAAGACGAAACAAGCGACGAGTGACAAGCGTGAAGAAATCAAGGAAAGATGCGTCCACGCAAGGGCCGCAAGCCAGCAGGATTAATGGATGGATCAGCACGTACCTAATTAGTTTGAATTGGACTTCTGTTGGCTACGTGAACGGGGTAGTCTAGACTGTTGGAATTTTTTTTTTACATTTTTTTATTCAAAATTTTTAAAATGCCAGCCCAGCCCGCGAAATTTCAAGTTTAGGCGCCCGTCGCCCGTGGGCTGGGCGATCACCCGTGGCTCGGGCGACGGGCGGCGAGCGCAGACGTAGTCATTGGGGCGACCGTTGCACCGCGCCGGCCTTTTGCGGACCGTTGGCCCGGTCGCCCATCCCACGGGCGATCGCCCAGCCCATGGGCGACCGGGCCTCTTATTTAAGCCGCGCCGCGGTCCCCTGGCCGGGGGCGCGCTGGGCAGAGAAGAGGAGCAGAAGGGAAAGAAGAGGAGAGGAAAGAAAGGAAAGAAGAGAAGAGAGGAGAAAAGAAAGAAAACAAAAAAGAGGGAAAAAGAAGAGAGGAAAAAATTTGAATTAAGCGGGATCGACATTTGGTAAGTTAATTTCTTAAGTAATTTAGTAGTGTAATTATGTAATTAATTTTTATGATTAAAAACATGGTAGGATAGTCACATATTAATAAATATAATGTTATTATTGATACCGATAGTTGATATAAATATGCAAAATTAAAATTTATCATTGATTTAGAAAGTTGATATTATGATTAAGAATGTATTATTGATTAAATTTAATATTGAATTAGATAGTTGATATAAATACGTATAAATAAAATTTTTATTCAAAACATGGTAGGATAGTCACACGTTGAATATACGTAAATAATTTTGTTATTTACGCGCATAGCTGATATAAATATGTGTAATTTTAAAATTTTAATTGAAGACACGTTAGGATGGTCACACATAAAATAGTTATATATTTTTGTTATTTACGCGTATAGTTGACATAAATACGTGTAATTTAATTTGATGATTAGAAAAATGGTAGAATAGTGACACATGAAATATGTAGATAATTTTGTTATTCATGGATGTAGGTACCGTTAAAATTTTTATTAGAGTATAGAAAAAATATAAAATCATGAAAATAGGGTTATTTCAAAAAATGGAGTTAAGTTAGACATAAATAGATGTAATTTATATATTAATTGAAGACATGTTAGGATAGGCACACGATGTATAATATAAATTTGATGTTATAGATGTAATTTATATATTAAATAGTTAGTTTTGCTTGCGTTCTTGTTATGGTAAATATTACATAATATTATTTTTGATAATGAAATATACACTAACTAATAGTACGGTTCATCATATGTTATAGGCGAAATGTCAGAAAAATTATATTTCCAAATATTTTACGGAGATGGAGAGATAGCAGAAGGGCCAAATAGAGTGGATCTATCGGCATTTCCCTCTGTGATGCGTGGTATATTTAGGCCGAGCGAGAGGACATACCGGTGGATAATAGAATGATTGTTTCGGTTGTTCGGCCTGGATGCACATACATGTCGGCTGCGTGTAAGAGCCATGGTGAGTCGTGCCTATGAAGGTTTTTTTTGGAGAGTTGTTTCCTATAAAAGGAACACACAATTGGAGAAGGTACGTAGAAAATGCAATGCAGCGTGGTTGACCCCTTATGCTACTGGTTCAATGCTACCAGATAGTAAAGCCAGCCGTGCCCGAACTGCAAGATGAGGAGGTGGACACAATGGAGGACCATGGCACAAGCATGGGAGATTGTAGTGGAGAGGGTGGCGATGACCAAGTTGGCGATGGGGATGAGGCGCAGGAGAGACTACCAGACGAGGCGCAGGAGGAGGGTGGTGCAGGCGTAGAGGCGAGGGGGGTGGCAGACGAAGGTGAAGAGGTGGAGATCATAGTGAATATGATGGAGGCGGAGGACCGAGAGGATGAAGAGTTGCCGGATGATGACCAGTCCGACGAGGAGGTTAATGTCCCTGATGTCCCTACCCCGAGCACATGGAGCAGTTACAACTTCGAGCAGTTAACAGTGAATGAAGGGAGCCATGGCGCATGGGAGTACCATGCGAACGAGGTCACGCAGGGAGCCATATACAAGGATAAGGAATCATTGCTGAATGCAGTGAAGTACTGGGCAATGTCTATACGCCGTCAGTTCAAGGTGGTGAAGTCCAGCAAGAAGGAGTACGACGTGAAATGCGTGAATGACAACTGCCCCTGGCGGGTGCATGCATACAGAGGGAAGTGGAAGGACTACTGGGAGTGCTCCATAGTGGTACAACACGAGTGTATACTGGAGGAAGCTGAGCAAGTGCACCGCAACCTTTAAATCAACTTGGGTGGCTAATGTTTCAGATAGAGAGATTGTGGGTAATCCTCAAATGCCAGCTAAAGATATCATTCGAGCCGTGGAGGAGAGATATCAGTACACTATGGACTACGGGAAGGCTTGGAGGGCAAAGAGGAAGGCGTTGGAGGTTAGGTTCGGGACGTACGAGGCATCGTACGAGAACATGGTTCACATGCTCAGGGCAATAGCATTCAGGAACCCTGAAACGTACATAGACATGAAAGAGTATCCAGCTAGTGGTGTCCATGAGGGCAAGTGGGTGCTGCAGCGTGCATTTTTCACGCTGGGAGCTTGCATAAATGCCTTCAGGCACTGCAGGGCGGTAATCTGTATGGACGGCACCTTCTTGACGGGTAAATACAAAGGACAGATACTGACCGCAATTGCTGTGGACGCGAGCAACCAGGTGTTGCCAGTCGCAGTTGCTGTTGTCGAGGGGGAAAACACAGATAGCTGGTATTGGTTCCTGGAGCGAGTTAAGCACGGAGTGGTGCTCGCTAGGCCAAACGTGTGCATCATACACGATCGGCACGTGGGTTTGATGAAGGGTATTGTTGACATGCAAGAAGGTTCTGCCGTTGTGGGACCACCGAAGTGGCCAGACTTGACTAGTAGGTGGTGCATGAGACATATGGGAGCAAATTTCTTCCGTCAGTTCAAGAACAAGACGTTGATGAACATGTTCAAGAGGTTGTGCCAAACAAAACAGCCGGCCAAGTTCGAAGCGCTCTGTAAGACCTTAGATGAAATGACAAGGAAGCAGACGGTCCAACCAGCAGACCCACCAACTTCATCCAGAAATCCCATGCTTTATCATGTCGACGGCGATGATCCTTCATCGCGACCGCCGCCATGATCCCGCTTTCCACCGTCGGCCACATCAACCGCAGCATCCATCAAGATATTGGTCCCCGATGCCGCTTTGCACCGCCCGGTCACATCAACTGCAGCGGCCATCAATTATTTCATCCGCTGGCGACCAACAGCCCCTTTCCACCGTCCGATCCCACAAGAATCGCAGCAGAGACATCATGAGGGACGCGTACACTTCCATGAACTCCGTCCATGCGCCTGCCAGACTTCGCTATAAAAACCCTTCTACCTTCGGGTCCTCTGCGCTACATCTTTCCTGAGAGCTTACTGCTTTATAGTTCATGGCGAGTTGGGGAGCCTCTTCACGGCCATATGTGCCTGATGCATGGTGGCAGTCTTATGGGCCTGGAGAGCATACTCGTCCTCCTTCGGACGATATGCATGTCATACATTATGTAGACTGGAGAGACGGCCCTCCTTTGCTATGAGATCGTCACTTCGCGTCCATTTTTGACTGGGCGACATGCGAATGTGGGAACCCAGCCGTTGTGCAGTGGTTTGACCATGTGCACGAGGGGTTTACTGGTCGCAGGTTCTACCGATGCCCAGATTACAACGTAAGTTCCCTCCCTCTGCGATATGCTACCGCAAATACAAGTTACTTACCAGTTCTCTTATTTCCAGTTACCAGACGTCACGTGCGGTTGGACTTGCTGGATGGATGAGCCATACCCGGCAGCAGCGTACACCTACATAACATACCTGCACGCAAGAATCGATCGCTTGCAGGCTATAGTAGATGCTACAGGAGGGCAGGCGCAGTCAGAAGGCCGGCGGAGGTCGCGCGGGCTTCCCGGCCTCCTAGGCAATCCATGCCGGCACGTCAATCGCACAACCAGGCAGTGCTGGACCAATACTATCAACCGAATCGATCATGTCAGGACCATGCATGTCTATGCGGATGCCACTACCCCGGCACACCCAACGCTGAAGTCCTACGTCGAAGAGCCATCATGCAAGAAACCTACCCGGTGTACTACGACACGGAATGGGAAGCGACTACCCGGTGTGCGGCCACTTGGTGTTCATGCCAATGCCACAACCCTTTCACCGGTCCATGGTGACCACCCATGCATGCCGGGTGAAGGTGGCCGACCTGATGCTACCAGCAAGGGGAAATATCCCCAATGTACTCAGTACGAACTACCGTGTAATGCTAATGTTGCCAATAAAAATTTTCTGAGAGCACTCTATTTTAAACGATATAACTGCTGTCATGCGAGGAATACTTTGTGACAAGAGGAACATTTATTTTTTATAATTCTAATAATACAAAAGATGAAAATTAAAATTATCGTCCCTTTTTAGAAAAAATAACAAAATTTTCTCCCTTCCTAAACCCTAATTTCCAACCACGCAGATTCGGTAGACCCTATATATAATATACATTATTCATATGTTCTATATGTACATAAATATTATATATAATATATACTTTTATTTATATTACATATGTTATAGCTATTATATATAACATATCATATATAATAGTTATATGTTATAATATATATTGATAATATTTTTATTTTATATGTTATAACTGTTTTATATATATAACATATTATTGTAAAATAGGTGTCGGCTCCGGTCGCCCGTAGGCCAGGCGATCGCTCATGGGCCGGGCGACTGAAACCTTGCCCGCAGCAACGCCGTCCAACGGCGTCGGCCAAAGCGGCGACGGGAGAGCACGGCCTAGCGCCCATCGCCCGTGGCATGGGCGTCGCCCGCCCACGCGGCGGCGGGCGCCCAAAAATGCGATTTCACAGCTCGGGCGGACATTTAAAAAATTTTGAATAAAAAAATATATATAAAAAAAAATCAGACTGTTGTATGCTGAGCACCACTTCTTTCTTGGGCCAAGACTACTACGTGATGGACTGGTCCAAGGTTCACTGATTTTGGGATTAGGGGTGCACCTATGGTCCAGAATTGCTAATACTAAACTAAAAATTATTTTTTACCCGGTGTCCTGTGACACCTGTCAGCCACACGTAGATCTGCCACTGCTCTTCATCAACACTAGGAATATTTGCGCGGCGCCGTTAATTGGCGCGCCACTATCTGAAAAAAATAATTTTAGTAGCAAACATAACTTGTATGTATATGGACAATTGATGGAAATAATTCTTTTTGTTCCGTCAAGACGGAAGGTTTTTTTGGAAAGTTTGTAGGTTACATGTGAAGTACGGATAGATTTTGCGAAATAGAAGTTTTTTTCACAACGTTAGTAGGTAAGACGGCTAAATCTGTGTTGCTATTAGATTGCCCGATATATACAATGTGGGTGATCAGATAGAGACGTTTTATCAGACAACGTGGCACAACGTAAGGGTGATATTACGGTCTTTAAAGACGACATGGCATAATGAGAAAGCCCCACATGGTGAGAAGATATGGGTGACTCGTGGCGTAAGGACAAGGGAGAGAGCTTTAAGTGGCTTTAACGGAGAGTTCATTTTATGTGCTTTAATATGTATTTTTTTATATTAGTAGGTTGGACGGTTTGACCTGCATCACACAAATGATCAGACGGGCAACAAAATTAATAGAGGTAGCTTGCCACAATGGTTAGGTACCATGTGACACGCCGTAACAAAGTCATATATGCCAAAGTAGTCAATCATAAAATATTTTGGATTTATATGCTGAATGTGGTCTTGTTTTGTTCGTAAAAATGTCAGGAACACATTGGTGAAAACTATTCATGAATTGGAGGCTCGAGTCAAAAGTTATGGAAGGGAAAAAAAAGATATCTCTATTAATTGCTGACATCGTTGCTGAAGTCACTGGATGCCCATGCATGCATACAACACGGGAAGGGCATTGCAGCCGTTGTGCAAGAGTGGTACACACAAAAAGGGCAACTATGGATTGGCCATCCGGATTAATTGTTGAACGGATGGATAAACGCCACGTGAATAGCTCACCTAGGCTCAAATTCCTGCTATCTTAGCAAATGGACACGTGGATACCTTAGGCATTTAACAATCCCTACCGAGTTAATATATAGAAGATAAAACCTGCGCCCACGGCGTGGTCGTCCCTGCTTTGCCTCAAAGTCACATGAATAGAACGGACACGTATTTTGTATAGGAAAAAGAAAATAGAAGAGGAAATAGAGAGCGAAAACTCCATTAAATTTCAAAATTATGCTAATTTTAGTTTTTTTAAAAAAATATAAGTCTTTTATGGGCCTTCTTTGTGGAGTCATTGTTCCATGGAACTTACTATTTTTTGGAATTTTTAAACAACGTAGAAAAAATAAAATAGAAAAGAAAAAAGAAAGTAAAAGAAGAAGGCAGAGGAAGCAAAAAAATTTTCTAATTTCAAAATGTTCAAAAACATCTAAACTTTTTATGGACGTTCTTTGGGTAGGCATGGTTCCATTTTTGTAAACTTTCTATTTTTTCGATTTTTTAAACGGCGTAGGAAAAAGAAAATAGAAAAGGGAGGAAGCAAAAAAATTTTCTAATTTCAAAAAATGTTCAAAAAATCTAAACTTTTTATGGACGTTCTTTGTGTAGGTATGGTTCCATTTTTGCAAGCTTTCTATTTTTCGGATTTTTAAACGGCGTAAAAAAAAGAAAACAGAAAATGGAAAAAAGAAAAGAAGAAAGCTAGGAATGAACATACCAGGAAAACGTGCCTGCTGGGGATCGAACCCGGGCCGGTGGAGTGAATTCTAGCACGGGTGACCAGTCGACTGTTCCGTCCGCTTCGTCGAGAAAAAGGAAAGAAATGCTTTTATATATAACCTAAGAACGGATGGCTGGATCCCATTTCGCCCGACGATCGGACGGCCGGCATCTTCCGCCCGACGTGGCCACCGCAAGGAGGCCCCAATCGCTATCGTTTTAAAGATATAGCTAGGAAGAAACCCGCGCCCACGGCGCAGTCGTCCCTGCTTTGCCTCGAAGTCACCTGAATAGGGCGGACACATTTTGTATAGGGAAAAGAAAATAGAAGAGGAAAAAGAGAGCAAAAACATCCATTAAATTTCAAAATTATTCTAATTTTAAAATTTTTGAAAAATATAAATCTTTTATGGGCCTTCTTTGTGGAGGCATTGTTCCATGGAACTTACTATTTTTTGGAATTTTTAAACAGTGTAGACAAAATAAAATAGAAAAGAAAAAAGAAAGTAAAAGAAGAAGGCAGAGGAAGCAAAAAATTTTTCTAATTTCAAAAAATGTTTAAAAATATCTAAACTTTTTATGGACTTTTTTTGTGTAGGCATGGTTCCATTTTTGCAAACTTTCTATTTTTCAAAATTTTTTAACGGCGTAGAAAACAGAAAATAGAAAAGGGGAAAAAAAAAGAAAAGAAGAAGAAGGGAAGAAGGCAGAGGAAGGAAAAAAATTCCTAATTTCAAAAAATGTTCAAAAACATCTAAACTTTTTATGGACGTTATTTATGTAGGCATTGTTTCATTTTTTGCAAACTTTCTATTTTTTGGATTTTTGAAACGGCGTAGAAAAAAGGAAATAGAAAAGGGAGAAAAAAAGAAAAGAAGAAGCCAGGAATGAAAGTAACGGGGAAAAAGTTGCGTGGCTGGGGGATCGAACCCGGGCTGCTGCACTGGGATCTAGCGTGGGTGACCAGCCGGCCATTTCGTCCGCCTCGTCGGGAAAAAAGGAAAGAATTTCTTTTATATAAAACTTTTGAACGGACGGCCGGATCCCAATTCGCCTGACGATCGGACGGCCGGCATCATTCGGCCGACGTGGCCACGGCGAGCAGGCCCCAATCCCTATCGTTTTATAGATACTAGGAATATTTGCGCACCAATGGCGCGCCGTTATGTGAGGAAAACAATTTTAATAGCAAACACAGCTCGCATGCACATAATGATTGACGGAAATAATTTTTTTGTTCCATCAAACTCGAAGGTTTTTTTGGAAAGTTTATATGTTAGACGTGAAGCGTGGATAGATTTTATGAAATGCAAGTGTTTTTTCACAACGTTAGTAGGTCAGAAGGCTAAATCTGTGTTGCTATTGGATGGCCCCATATGTGCAACGTGGGTGATCGGATGGAGAAGTTTTATCGGGCAACGTGGCGTAACGTGAGGGTAATATTAGGGCCTTTAAAGATGACATGGCACAATGAGAGAGCCTCATATGGTGAGAAGGTATGGGTGACACGTGGCGTAAGGACAAAGAAGAGAGTTTTAAGTGGCTTTAACGGAGAGCTCATTTTACGTGCTTTAATACGGAATTTTTTTAGATTAATAGGTTGGACGGTTCGACTTACATCACATGAATGATTAGACGGGCAACAAAATTAATCGAGGTGGCTTGTTACAATGGTTAGGTACAGCCCATGGCGCGGTCGTCGTTGCTTTGCCTTAAAGTCACCTGAATAGGATGGACACATATTTTAGATAGGAAAAAGAAAATAGAAGAGGAAAAAGAGAGCGAAAACGTCTATTAAATTTTAAAATTGCTCCAATTTAAATTTTTTTTGAAAATATAAGTCTTTTATGGGTCTTATTTGTGGAGCCATTGTTCCATTTTTGTAAACTTCCATTTTTCTAGATTTTTTAAATGGCCTATAGTTTTTTCAAACTGAAAATTTTTCTAGCTTCAAAAAATTTTAAAAAAGATCTAAACTTTCTATGAACCTTTTTTGTGCGTGGCTGGGGATCGAACTCGGCTCGGTGGAGTGAGTTCCAGCGCGGATGACCAACCGGCCATTTCGTCCGCCTCGTCAAGGTAAAAGGAAAGAATTGCTTTTATATATAAGGTAAGAACGGATGGCCGGATCCCATTCCGCCCCATGATCGGACGGCCGGCGTGCTCCGGTCGACGTGGCCATGGCGAGGAGGCACCGGGCGACGTGTTACCGGCGAGGAGGCAGCAATCCCTACCGCTTTCCCTGCTTTGCCTCATAGTCACCTGAATAGGACGGACACATATTTTGTGTAGGAAAAAGAAAATAGAAGAGGAAAAAGAGAGCAAAAACGTCTATTAAAATTCAAAATTGTTCTAATTTTAAATTTTTTTAAAAAATCTAAGTCTTTTATGGCCTTCTTTGTGGAGCCATGGTTCCATTTTTATAAAATTTCTTTTTTTAAAATTTTTTAAACAGCCTTCAAAAAAGAAAATAGAAGAGGAAAAAAGAGAGTAAGAAATTTTTTTCAAATTGGAAATTTTTCTATTTTAAAAATTTGAAAAAAATCTAAACTTTCTATGAACCTTCTTTGTGTAGCCATGGTTCTATTTTTTGCAAACTTTCGAATTTTTAGAATTTTTGACGGCGTAGGAAAAAAGAAAATAGAAAAGAATTAAGAAATTAAAAGAATGCAAAGGAAGCAAATTTTTTTTGTAATTTCAAAACTTTTCAAAAATATCCAAACTTTTTTGTGGACTTTCTTTGTGCAGGCATGGTTTTAATTTTGCAAATTTTTATTTTTTGGAATTTTTGAACAGCATAGAAAGAAGTTAATAGAAAAGAAAAAAGAAAGTAAAAGAAGAAGGTAGAGGAAGGAAAAAAATTTTAATTTCAAAAAATTTTAAAAAATCCAAACTTTTTATAGAACTTCTTTGTGCATGCATGGTTCCATTTTTGCAAATTTTCAATTTTCTGGAATTTTTAAACGGGGTAGAAAAAAGAAAATAGAAAAGGGAGAAAAAAAAGTAAATGAAGAAACAACATACTGGAAGGTGCATGGCTGGGGCTTGAACCAGCCAACAAGATCTTGAGAACTCGCTACGCTGACCAACCAGCCAATTCGTCCGCCTCGTTGTAGAAAAATAAAATAATTTCTTTTATATATAATTTTAAAACGGACGACTAGATCCCATTCCGCCCCACGATCGGACGGCCGGCGTGCTCCGGCCGACGTGGCCGCGGCGAGGAGGCACCGGGCGACGTGGCCACGGCGAGGAGGCAGCAATGCCTATCGTTTTAATGGTATAGTTGATAGTTTATCTGGCCATTGGTCGACACACGTCGACGTGGGAGTTCATACCAGAGAGGTCTGTGGCCTCTCCGGATTACACCAAGGTGGCGAAGGACTTCTCGCGAGGAGGCAGAAGAGGCCGACGTAGCTGGACATGAGAAGTACGTTCTACAGCCTCTCTGTGGGGCTCAAGGTGACGCTTCTCCTAGTTGCTAAACCATGGTTTGGTTAATGATCTGAAAATGATATTCCGGTCATATGTACAAATTACAATCATGAGATCACAAATTCTGCATGTCGATGTATAAATATGGACATATCAGACTACGTAACTTTACTATTTACAAAGAACATAGCGGTGATGATACGCCATTTCTATTTTTGGAATGCTGATCAATAAAATCGTCTCAACTTTCTTGTTTCAGTGAATTAGCAATTTGTGAAGTTTCCAGCTGTTACCCGACTTTTTAATTTGTGTACTTTTTATTTTTGTGTTATTATTTGGGGGAAGCATTTGATTCCAATCTATGTATGTCTTTAAGATGGTAAGTGAGACTGTGCAGATAGAACCCATAGGAGATGTTGTGGTAAACACATACGGAATTACTTATGTGAGGATGTTTGATTCTACCATACGTCTCCACCCACTAAGCCACCCTTGCCCCTTATTTTTTTTCAAAACTCCTCCACACATTTCTCTCTCCCCCTCTATTCTCTCTCCACCAAACCAGGGGTCACTCACCGAACGCCGTCCATCCCATCTCCTCTCTCATGCTCTCTCTCCCCATCTCTCATCTCTCATCCTTTCTAACTATTCTCCTTCTCATCTACCTCTACCTCTTCACCTCGGGTAAGGGACGGCAAGGAGCGCCATTGCGTCGCTTGGAAGGCCGCCGGCCCCACCTCCGGTCGGCCTCCTCACTACTACAGAATAGGTCATCAGTGTCAGTTCCAAACGGTTATCGGCGTCAGATTTTGAACTGACACAAAATAATAGACACTGATATGGCTAGTTATCTGTGCCGATTTGGGACCATGCACGGTGGATCTGACACATCACGCTCTAGTGCAACTCCGGCTCCGTCTCACTCTTTGCTGCTACGTTGCGTAGTTAACGACCAAAAAAGCGCGCCAATGCCGGCCTCCTGCGTCCTGCGCGGCTACACGCCAAGATTTTATATCTGCGACCAACTACACGCCACCCCTACACGCCACCCTTTGCCAAAGACCACGTAAAAACGAAAGCATTCCTGCCCATATTTGTGGCACTGCTGCGGCGCCACAGCCTTCGCCATTACTGGCAGCTCCAAACGTACGGGGGCTTATTGGAAGATTAGATTGATCGATCTTATATGTAACTAGTAGTTACTAGTTGTTGCTATTTTTCAGCTGTTATCTCCTATCTTGTATATGCCACGGTGGGGGCTCTTCTCACCCTATTTAATACGCAATTGCGGCCTCCACAGGAGGTAGAACGCTTCTGCCAATCGTGAAAGCTTTCATGGTATCAGAGCCTCTCCTTCTTACCGAATACATCTAATCTACCCAACATGGCGAGCTCCTCCACCGGTGCCACCATGAACCCTTTCTTCGGCCAAGCTATCACAGAGAAGCTAGCCAAAACCAATCTTCTACTATGGAAAGCACAAGTGCTTCCAGCGATTCGCGGTGCGCGGATGGAAGGGTACCTCAACGGCACCACTCCCGTACCTCCAATGGAGATCGATGTCAAGGACGGCGACAAGATCATCAAAGTATCAAATCCGGCTTATAAAAGCTGGATCGCCACCGACCAGCAGGTCCTTGGATACCTGCTGTCTTCTTTATCAAAGGAAGTCCTCACACAGGTGGTCACCATGACCACGTCGGCGCAGGTGTGGAAAGCCATAGAAGGCATGTTTTCCACCCACTCCCGTGCGCGATCGGTGAACATGCGCATGGCATTGGCCACCACATAGAAGGGAAATATGACCGTGTCAGAGTACATTGGCAAGATGAAGACGTTGGGTGATGAGATGTCATCCGCGGCAAGCCTCTGGATGATGAAGAGATGACATCGTACATCCTTGCTGGACTCAACATCGAATTTGACCCTGTGGTGGCTGCCATTGTCTCACGAACAGAACCAATCACGGTAGCTGAACTATATTCACAACTGTTAGCCTTTGAAAACAGAATGGATCTATGACGTGAAGGTGGACATCTCTCCTTGGCAAACATGGCACGGCGAGGAGGTAGAGGAGGCTTTACAAGAGGCAATGGAAGGGCTGGTAATCGCAGACGTAGCAGCGGCCGTGGTCGCGAAGGTGGAGACTCCGGCAGCAGTGGTCGTGGCAACTCCAAGTCACGCACGGTATGCCAGCTCTGCAACAAGCCGGGTCACGTTGTGACCGACTGCTGGCACCGCTATGACGAGAATTTTGTCCCAGAGACTAGAAGTGCAGCCACAGCCATCAACTCATACAGTATTGACACAAATTGGTACATGGACACCGGTGCCACCGATCACATCTCGGGTGAACTTGAAAAGCTCACTGTCCGTGACAGGTACAATGGCAAAGATCAAGTACACACCGCAAGTGGCACAGGTATGAACATTAGTCACATTGGTCATTCTACTATCCAAACCCTTAAACGTGATCTTCATCTTAAGAATATCCTTCATGTTTCAGAAGCCACGAAAAATCTTGTTTCAGCACATCATCTTGTTCGAGACAATGATGCTTTTCTAGAAGTTCATCCTAATTTTTTCTTGGTGAAGGATCAGGCAACGAAGATCACTCTTCTTAAAGGACACTGCCGCAATGGTCTCTACTCCCTGCCGCAACCATCCACCTCTACCAAACAAGTCTACGGAGTTATCAAGCCTTCTCTCACAAGATGGCATAATCGCATGGGTCATCCCTCTCTTCCTATAGTTCATAAAATAGTCCATAAAAGTAAACTTCCATGTATCGTTGAGACTCCCATTGGGTCCGTTTGTGATGCTTGTCAACAAGCTAAGAGTCATCAATTACCTTTTCCAAAGTCTTCTAGCGTCTCTCAATTTCCTTTAGAATTAGTCTTTTCAGATGTTTGGGGACCTACTCCTACTTCTGTTGGGGGCAGAAAGTATTATGTCAGCTTTATTAATGATTATAGCAAATTTCACTTGGATATATCTTCTCAAGTTTAAATCTGAAGTCTTTCAAAAATTTCATGAATTTCAGACTCTTGTTGAGCGTCTCTTTAATAGAAAAATCATTGCTATGCAAACCGACTGGGGTGGAGAATATGAGAAGCTTCATTCTTTCTTTACCAAAATTGGTATTACTCATCACGTGTCTTGTCCTCATACACATCAACAAAATGGTTCCGCTGAATGAAAACATCGTCATATTGTTGAAGTTGGGCTAGCTCTTCTAGCTCATGCCTCCATGCCACTTAAATTCTAGAATGAGGCCTTTCTCACTGCCACCC
This sequence comes from Olyra latifolia, assembly GCA_036346145.1. Lineage (NCBI taxonomy): Eukaryota > Viridiplantae > Streptophyta > Magnoliopsida > Poales > Poaceae > Olyra > Olyra latifolia. The sequence goes on from CM070530.1 coordinate 17,521,588, forward strand.
ATTTGATAAATCGCACACCAAGCAAGGTTATTCAATACTCCACGCCTTTAGAGCTTTTATTTCATCAAAAACCTAAATATTCTTCCTTAAGAACCTTTGGTTGTGCAAGTTGGCCAAACTTGCGTCCCTATAATGCCAGTAAACTTCAATTTCATTCCAAACAATGTGCTTTCCTTGGCTATAGTAATCTTCATAAAGGTTTCAAGTGTCTTGATATATCTTCAGGACGGGTTTATATCTCTCGTGATGTTGTCTTTGATGAAAATATCTTTCCTTTCTTTCAACTCCACACCACTGCTGGCGCCCGCCTAAAATATGAAATGCTCCTGTTACCACCAGCGCTTTTAAATCATGTTCCAATATCACAGGGGAATGGACAGCTAGGTGATCATTTGACTAATGCTTCTAACCTCTCAAGTTTGCCTGTTTTTGATGAAAATTTGGCAGCAGAATCACCAAATAATACATGTGATATTGATGTGGTTGATGGCATGGCTCCTGGCGCGACTACCCATGATGATTTTCCTGCTCCGTCGCCTGCCGCATCCAGGTCGGGATCGGGTCCCAATCCGCAGCGCCTGTTCCGATTGACCTCTCCGGTGCTGCCACATCCCAAGCTTCGCCCGCTGCACCTGACAGTACTACGTCTTTTACACCAGCCCCAGAATCTTCTGTGCCGGCGCCAGGTGCTACTCACCCAACCACCAGACTCCAGCATAGTATCTGCAAAAACAAAGTTTACACTGATGGTACTGTTCACTATGGACTATCTACCATTACAGGTGAACCTCGTACCCTGGATGGGGCCCTTTCCACTCCCTGTTGGAAGGAAACCATGGATTTGGAGTACACAGCTCTGCTCAAGAATAATACCTGGCATCTAGTGCCCCCTCCGAAGGGGCACAATGTTATTGACTGTAAATGGGTCTATAAAGTCTAAAAGAAATATGATGGGACACTAGACAGATACAAGGCACGTCTGGTTGCAAAAGAATTCAAGCAGCGGTATGGTATTGATTATGAGGACACCTTCGGTCCAGTTGTTAAAGCTACAACAATTCGTCTTGTTTTGTCCATTGCTATCTCTCATGGTTGGAGCTTACGCCAGCTAGATGTCCAGAATACGTTTCTTCATGGCATTCTAGAGGAGGAGGTGTATATGAGACAGCCGCCAGGATATGAAGATAAGCTTAAACCCAATTATGTATGCAAGCTTGATAAGTCCCTTTATGGACTAAAACAGGCACCGAGAGTATGGTATTCCAGGTTGAGTACAAGACTGTGTGAGCTGGGGTTCAAGCCATCAAAGACAGATACGTCTCTTTTCTTCTATAACAAGGGACATGTCACTATTTTTATGCTAATTTATGTTGATGATATCATTGTTGCTAGCTCCATACAAGATGTAATTTGGGTGCTGCTTCAAGATCTTAAGAAGGATTTTGCTCTCAAGGATTTGGGAGACCTGCACTATTTTCTCGGTATCGAGGTAAAGAAATTGCAAGATGGCATTGTTCTCTCTCAGGAAAAGTATGCCACGGATTTGCTTAAACGAGTTGGCATGATGAACTACAAACCAGTCAGCACTCCTTTATCTATTTCAGAAAAACTATCCATTCATCAGGGACTAGCTCTTGGTGTCAATGATTCAACGAATTATAGAAGTATGTCTACAATATCTGACCTTGACTAGACCAGATATTGCATTTTCAGTTAACAAGGTCTGTCATTTTCTGCATGCGCCAACGACAAATCATTGGAGTGCAGTCAAGAGAATTCTTAGATATATTAAGTTCATGTCCAAGGTTGGTTTGAAAATTGGTAGACCTTCTTCTATGATAGTCAGCGCCTACTCGGATGCAGACTGGGCCGGCAGCTTGGACGATCGACGGTCAACTAGAGGATTTGCTGTCTATTTAGGTGACAATCTTGTCTCGTGGTCAGCATGAAAACAAGCCACAGTCTCATGGTCTAGCACCGAAGCAGAGTATAAGGCGATAGCTAATGCCACCGCCGAAATAATTTGGGTGCAAAGTTTGCTAAAAGAAACTTGGCATACAAACATCTCATGTTGCGTAGCTATGTTGTGACAACATTGGTGCTACATATCTCTCGGCAAATCTAGTTTTTCATGCACGGATTAAACACATAGAGGTGGACTATCATTTTGTTTGAGAAAGAGTTGCACAAAAGCTCCTTGAAGTAAAATTCATCTCCTCAAAGGATCAAATAGCAGATGGCTTCACAAAGACACTGTCCTTGCGCCAAATGGAAGATTTTCGTCACAATCTTAACTTAATAAAGTTATGATTGAGGGAGACTATTGGAATATTAGATTGATCGATCTTATCTGTAACTAGTAGTTTACTAGTCGTTGCTATTTTTCAGCTGTTATCTCCTATCTTGTATATGCCACGGTGGGGCTCTTCTCACTCTATTTAACACGCTATCGCGGCCTCCACAGGAGGTAGAACGCTTCTGCCAATCCTGAAAGCTTTCAGGACTCACTGTGCTTGCCAGAGATGGCCGTGTCGCTTGTTGCACTCTTCTTCACAGTCCTCGCTGTGCTTGTCTTCTTCCTCGTGCCACTCCTCTTGTCTAGCAAGAAGCTGCTTCCACAACGAAGCAATGGCAGGCGACTACCCCCGTCGCCTCCCGGACTGCCGCTGCTCGGTCACCTCCACCTACTCGGGAGCCTACCGCACAGGAGCCTCCGTGCTCTCGCCGCGTCGTACGGTCCGATCATGCTCCTCCGGCTTGGACGTGTGCCCGCCGTCGTGGTGTCCTCGGCGGCCGCCGTGGAGGAGGCTCTGAAGACCCGTGACCTGGCCTTCGCGAGCCGGCCGAGGCTGCTCATGGCCGAGCGCCTGATGTACGGCTGCGACATGGCCTTCGCCCCCTACGGCGAGTACTGGCGCCAGGCCCGCCGCGTCTGCGTGCTCCACCTCCTCAGCCCGCGGCGCATCCTCTCCTTCCGCGGCGTTCGGGAGCAGGAGGTCGCCGCCCTGATGGAGCGCGTCCGCGTCGCCGCCTCGCGCGCGCCTAGCGCCGCCGCCGTCAACCTGAGCGACCTCCTCATCTCATACACCAACGCCGTCATCTCGCGCGCGGCGTTCGGCGACGAATACTACGTGCTCGACGGCGACGACGGGGCAGACAAGCTGAGGAAGTTGTTGGACGACCTCAAGGAGCTGCTCGTGGCGACTCCAATGGCGGAGGTCTTGCCGTGGCTCGGGTGGGTGGACACGTTGACCGGGCTCGAGGCCAAGGCGAGGCGCACGTTTGAGGCGCTCGATAGGTTGCTCGAGCGGGTGATAACGGACCACCGCCACCGGCGCCGGCGCCAGCGGATGGGGGACGGTGAGGATGGTCACCGGGATCTTGTGGACGTGCTGTTGGATGTGAACAAGATGGATGAAGAGGCTGGAATCCAGCTCGACACTGTCAACATCAAAGCTATTATCGTGGTACGTACGTAGCAGGGTTTCACTTATGGACTACTTTCGCTCGCATGTCTAGCCGGTAAACGGATAATACAAACCGAGTCAAATTCAAAATATAAAAAATTCTACAAATAATAATGAGTTTGAAGCAATCGGTATATTCATGCGATTTTAGATCAAATCCACCCCCTCCTTATTGCTCGTATGGTCAATTCAACAAACACCTTCCGTGCACGGTAGCAGCCTGCACACGATAATGGATCAATTATGGTGAGAATGATTGATTTTCAGGCTCAAACCGAAAAAAATTCAATCCCAAATTTTAAATTTTAGAAATCAAAGTTTGTCCAATTTCTACCGGTTTACCATATTGAGCTCCAGCGATATTCTGCCTCAAATCCATAAGGTGAACCTTGGCATGTAATCATTCTTGGATCCTGAAATCTAGAAAAGGTATAACAAATTAAAGTGCAAATAATAAAGGCATCCATAGTGCTAAGCTGGTATCCATAGGCCACACCTTGGCCTTTAAAACTTAGTGTAATTTTCCTTAATGCTTAGTTGCAGCCTCTAAGATACAACCCTCAAGTATGATAAAAAATAGAAATTATCATCTAATTCAACTTACAAGTAGGCGATTAAAGCATAAAATGTTTGGAGGCTAGCTGTTTTCAAAGTTAGAGGCAACACCAAATAGCCTACCATGTATAATGTAGACACTTGATAAAATGAAAACCGGTTTCATTTATCCAAGTAGGGCAATTCAAGTGCTTAAATGAGAGAAGCGATGTTTAACTCCGTTTCCTGTGTTTGGTCGATGCATGTTCAAAGTTTTTTACATGGTGCTTTATATCGTTGCTTGTAAAAGAGCACCGATATAATAGATGCTTATATGAGTCCTAACAAGATAATTGAAGCATCTAAGCTTGCATTAGAGGATGAGGTTTTACCTATGCTTACTGATGTGGTTAGTCAATGATATCTCTCCTTACGCAGGTGTGCTTAGCTGCGCCTCCTAATAACCAGCCGCAACCTCTAAAGAGTGATATCACCTCTTTAGAGGCAGCCCCTACATTGCAGATGTTCTAAACACTCGCATTCATGGTAACAGGACATTTTTACTGCCGCTACTGACACGTCCTACACCATATTGGGATGGGCCATGGCGGAGCTCATAAATCACCCCAACGAGATGCGCACGCTCCAGCACAAGATCCGAACGGCCGTCGCCTGCACCGGGCAGCCGCAAGTCACCGAGGATCACCTCGACGAGATGCCATACCTTAAGGCCGTCGTCAAAGAGACACTTAGGCTGCACCCCCCTGCGCCGCTCCTCCTGCCCCGTGAAGCGATCGAGGACACCGAACTGCTCGGCTACCACATCCCAGCGCGGACGAGGCTCTTCGCCAACGTCTGGGCCATTGGCCGGGACCCATCGACGTGGGAGCGCGCCGAGGAGTTCGTGCCGGAGAGGTTCGCGGCCGCTCCGGAGTACACCACGGTGGCGCAGGACTTCGTGTTCCTGCCGTTGGGCGCCGGGAGGAGGGGGTGCCCCGGGGCCGGGTTCGCCGCGCCGACCACCGAGCTGGCTCTGGCGAACTTGTTGTATCACTTTGACTGGGAGCTACCGGGCGGGCGCTCAAGGAGGCAGAAGACGCCGACGACGCTGGACATGAGTGAGTTCTACGGCCTCTCTGTGGGGCTCAAGGCGACGCTTCTCCTGGTTGCTAAACCGTGGTTTGGTTGATGATCTGAGAATGATATCCCGGTCATGTACTGCTATGTATGAAATACAATCATAATAAGATCACAAAAGCTGCAATTCTGCATGTCGATGTATAAATACAGATCAGACTGCGTAACTTTACTATTTGAAAAGAACATATATAGCGGTGACGATGAACCATTTCTATTTTTTGAAATGCTGAATAAAATCCCAACTTTCTTGTTTTAGTGAGTCAGTATTTTGTAGAGTTTCCAGTTTTTACCCAACTTTTTTATTTATCATTTTTTATTTTCGTCTGTTATTATTTTCGAAAGCTTACAATTCCTATCTGTGTACGTCTTCAAGACTTCAGGTGAGATGGCATAGCAGAACGAGACAATGTCCATGGGTTGCTGTGATAAGTAGACGTTAAGCGTTAATTTATCTAAATGTGTTAATTTATGATCCAAATTATGGATTTTCTTATTAAGATAGAGTTCTAGTTCTATACGGACTCGTTTAGGTATATCCCTATAAATACCCTTTGTAGCTATACCGATCAAGAAGAAGTAGTTCTCTCCACAGTTCATTGTGATCGCCCTGCTGTAACTCTCTAACACATATAGTGATTTCGTCTTCGTACGTCCGTAGTTTTATTCCGTATGGGTTTTCTACTAAAAAAACTCGTGTCTCTTATTCTCTACTTTGTATTTGATTTTCTAACAAGTGGTATCAGAGCACATAGATTATATCTATAGCTGAGAACACGAGATCAGATCAGATCTGTTCGGCAGCGTCTCGGCGACACGTTTTCCGACAGCAGCGACACATCGCACGTTCGTTCTCAAGATCAGCGTCTTGGCGACACGTTCTGTTCTCAAGATCACATCGCACGTTCCGTGTCTGCGCTAGCTGAGGAAGTACAGCTGCTGTTCAATTCCAAATCAAAGCTTCACGTCAGAACAGGAAGAAAGAAAAAATCGTTCTGGATGGAGCAGAGATCCCATCTTTTGATTAATTTTGCTAGGCGCACACCAACACCAGATTTGTACCAGGAACTTTGCTATTCTCTTTGAACTTTGTAGATTCGTACCAGATTAATTCCGCATGGCGTCCCTAAAATATGATCTTCCGCTGTTAGATCTTGATACGAGATTTTCTCTTTGACAAGTCAAGATGCGGGTAGTTTTGACGCATACAGATCTGGACGATGCACTCGAGAATTTTAGGAAGAAGGATCCAAAGGACTGGTATGATGATGAGAAGAGGAAAGATTGTAAGGTTATATCTCAAATTCATCTTTATTTATCCAATAATATTTTGCAGGAGGTTTTACAGGAGAAATCTGCTGCTACCTTATGGCTTAAGCTGGAATCGATCTGTATGTCCAAAGATCTAACTAGTAAGATGCATATGAAAATGAAATTATTCACGCACAAGCTGCAAGAGGGTGGTTCAGTTCTAATCATCTTTCGGTCTTTAAGAAGATCGTTGCTGACCTACAATCTATGAGGGTAAAATATGATGAAGAGGATTTGGGTCTTCTTCTTCTGTGCTCATTTTGCCAAGTTCATTTGCAAATTTCAGAGATACCATGTTATATAGCCGTGATACTCTAACTGTGAATGAGGTTTATGAGGCCTTGCAAGCCAAGGAAAAGATGAAACAGATAGTGTCCGATGAGTCCCCCTCTTCGTATGGAGAAGGATTGTCTGTTTGTGGGAGAACAGAGAAGAAGGATTTGAACAATAGCAATCGAGGTAAAAGTTCAAATGGTCACAGGGGTCGTTCGAAGTCCAGAGGTAAAGACAAGTTCTACAGGTATTGTAAGAAAAATAATGACATCATATTTGAGTGTTATAAGCTGCAAAATAAAGAAAAGAGAAACAAACTGAAAGGTAAATCTGAGGAAGGTAAAGCCTCTGTTACTGCTACTGATAATAATAGTTCTGATGGTGAGATGCCTATTGTTTTTGCTGGATGTGCAAAAATAAATGATGAATGGATTCTTGATTCTGCATGTTCTTTTCATATGTGCATAAATAGAGATTGGTTTACAACTTATGAATCTATCCTTCATGGCGGTTCTGTCTTGATGGATGATAACTCAGCATGTAAGGTTGTAAGCATTGGATCTGTGCAGATCAAGATGCATGATGGTATGGTCAGAACTTTGACAGACATGAGGCACATTTCAAGCATGACTAGAAATCTCATCTCTTTGAGTACTCTTGATCTTAAAGGGTACAAGTGCGCCGCCGGAGGTGGAATTTTGAAGGTAACAAAAGGCTCTCTTGTTGTGATGAAAGTAGAGATGAAATCTGCCAATTTATACTTCCTTCAAGGCACTACAGTCACTGGCATCTTCTAATTCTGATGCTACTAATACTTGGCATAAGCGTCTTGGGCATATTAGTGAGCATGGTTTGACAGAGTTGAGCAAGAGAGGATTTCTTGATGGTGCAGCGTTGATAAGCTGAAATTTTATGAGCATTGTATCTTCGGCAAACACAAGAGGGTGAAGTTTAATACTTCCGTTCATACCACAGAAAGTTTTCTTGATTATGTGCATGCTGATTTATGGGGACCATCTCGCAAGAATTCTTTCCTAATTGTTAATGATTACTCTAGAAAAGTTTGGCCATATTTTTTTAAATATAAATCGCAAGCGTTTTCTGTATTTAAGGAGTGGAAGATTATGGTTAAAACTCAAACTGAAAGAAAGGTAAAGAAGCTTCGCATTGATAATGGGACACCTTTCTTTCTGTTAGAGTATTGTAAGACACCACACCGTTTCATATACTCCTCAACAGAACGGTGTAGCTGAGCGCATGAACAGAACTATCATCTCGAAGGCCCGTTGTATGTTGTCCAATGCAGGCATGGATAGACATTTTTGGGCTGAAGCTGCTTCCACTGCTTGCTATCTTAATAATCGATCACCCTGCATTGGTATTGGCAAGAAAACTCCAATTGAGGTATGGTCTGGTTCCCCTGCAGATTATTCAAATTTGAGTATTTTTAGTTGTACTGCTTATGCTCATGTTGATTATGGCAAATCGGAGCCTAGAGCTGTTAAGTGCATCTTTTTTTGTTATTGTTCTGATGTGAAAGGTTATAAATTGTGGAATCCTGAAACTTAGAAAATTATGATCAGTAGGAATGTTGTCTTTAATGAATCCGTCATGTTACATGATAATGTGTCTACTGATGCTCCTATTGAGGTATAACATAATACAAATGTCTAGGTGGAGCACAATGTTGATCCCTTAGGTACATCTGAATATGAAAACAGTGCTGTCCAAGATGCACCCTTTGCTGAAATTTCTCCTATTGCTCATTATTCTGCTGTTGTTGAGCATTCTTCACTAGTTGTGTAGCCTTCACAATATTCTATTGCAGTTGATAGGCCTAGGAGGAATATTGTTCGGCTTAACCGGTTAATTGAAAAATGCAACATTGTTGCTTATGCCTTTTCTATTGTAGAAGAGATAGAAGGTAATGCAGAACCCTCTAATTATTCTGAAGCTATTACTTCTGCTGATTGCAACAACTGGATAACTGCTATGCAAAATGAGATGGAGTCTCTCGAAAAGAATGGCACTTGGGATTTAGTGCAATTGCCAAAGGAGAAAAAGCCTGTTTGTTGCAAGTGGATCTATAAAAGAAAAGAAGGTATTTCTCCTACTGAATCAACAAGGTATAAAGTAAGGTTGGTTGCCAAAGGCTATAGTCAGATTCTAGGTATTGACTTCAATGATGTCTTTTTCCCTGTTGTTAAGCATAGTTCAATTCGCACTTTACTCAGTATTGTTACCATGAATGATTATGAACTGGAGCAATTAGATGTTACTACTGCATTTTTACATGGGGAGTTAGAGGAGGACATTTATATGGATCAACCTGAAGGTTTTGTTGTTCCTAAAAAAGAAAACCTTGTTTGCAAATTGAAAAGTCGCTTTATGGTTTAAAGCAATCTCCTAGGCAGTGGTACAAAAGATTTGACTCATTTATGCTCTCTCATGATTTCAAGCGATCTGAATTTGATAGCTGTGTTTATCTGAAGTTTGTTAATGGCTCAGTTATATATTTGCTTCTTTATGTTGATGATATATTAATTGCTGCAAAAGACAAATCTGAGATAGAAAAATTGAAAGCACAATTGAGGAAAGAATTTGAGATGAAGGATTTCGGTGCAGCAAAGAAAATTCTTGGTATGGAAATTATTAGAGAAATAAAAGAAAGCAAATTATACCTCTCTCAGCAAGGTTATATTGAAAAGATCCTTCGCCGTTTTAATATGCATGATGTAAAGCCTGTGAGTACTCCTTTAGTTGCACACTTTAGATTATCTTCTGCTCTATGTCCTGAGTCTGATGATGATATTGAGTACATGTCTATAGTTCCCTACTCCAGTGCAGTTGGTTCTCTTATGTATACCATGGTCTGTTCTCGTCCTGATTTATCTCATTCATTGAGTGTTGTTAGTAGATACATGGCAAATCCTGGCAAGGAGCATTGGAGAGCTGTCCAATGGATTTTTAGGTACTTGCGTGGTACTTCTAATGCTTGTTTGCAGTTTGGGAAATCTAGAGATGGACTTGTTGGTTTTGTTGACTCTGATTATGCTGGTGATTTGGACAAGAGAAGATCTCTCACTGATTATGTTTTCACCATAGGTGGTTGTGCTGTTAGCTGGAAAGCATCTTTGCAAGCTACTATTACTTTATCTATCACTAAAGCTGAGTATATGGCTATTTCTGAAGCATGCAAAGAAGCTATTTGGTTGAGAGGTTTATACTCTGAACTTTGCGGGGTTACTTCTTGCACTACTCTATTTTGTGACAATCAGAGTGTTATATACCTTACTAAGGATCAGATGTTCCATGAGAGGACAAAGCACATTGATGTCAGGTACCATTACATCTGGGGTGTTATTGCTGATGGTGATGTTAAAGTATGCAAGATAAGTACTAATGACAACCCAACTGATATGTTAACCAAGTCGGTTCTTACTACTAAGTTTGAGCATTGCTCAAGTTTGGTTGGCATTATAAATTAAGTCCTAGTGACTTTTGGCACACAAGGTTTTTCTTGGTGGTTCTTTTGTTTTGGCTATAGTAGAATTTGGATCAAGGTAGAGATTGTTAATTTGTGATCCAAATTATGAGTTTCCTTATTAAGATAGAGCTATAGTCCTACACGGACTCGTTTGGGTATACCCCTATAAATACCCCCTTGTAGCCATAGGGTAGATCAAAAAAAGAAGAAGTTCTCTCCACGGTTCATTGTAATTGTCCTATTATAACTCTCCAACACATATAGTGATTTCGCCTTCGTGCGCTCGTAGTTTTTTCTCGCAAGGGTTTTCCATGTAAAAATCCCGTGTCTCTCGTTCTCTATTTTGTGCTTGATTTTCTAACAAAATGATCGCTTTATACTGAATGTCTTATTCAACAATATTATGACTTTTAAATGCTGCGAACAAGTGAGTTTAAACTGTATTGCTGTTTTTCTTGAATTGTTTTCCATACTTGGATTGACTTATGTTCCAAACATATTCGATATCTTTTAGAACGCGATGGGGACATATTTTTTCGAAAACATGAACGACACCTATTTTTGCAAAACCAAATAAAAAAAATATAAAAAAATAAAAAACCCCCATGACTTGCTATTTTCCTTGTGGTATATCAGTATCGAAATAATCTCTACTCATAAAAATCCTCTTGTAGTTAGTGATACATTGTTTTTGAATTTTTGAACCACACATTCCAAATCATGATCCTAAAACCTTGGCTCTATCTAGCCTCCCCGATCTGCTTCATGCTCCTTCCCCTCCGTCTCCTGCCCCCTCTGCACCCACCAGCCACCCCTTCCCTCCTAGCTCCTACCCGTGAGACACGCCACCGCTGTCCACAACCCTCTTCCACAGCCGATGCTTCGCCTCCCATCTCCTACATCCACTCAACCCTACCCTCACTCTTCCACTGGACACCCCTCCCTACACCACATGCCACCGCAGCCATTGGCCCACACTACGCCTCCTCTTCCACGGCCGATGCTCCACTTCTTCTTCCACGACCGACTCCCTCCTCTTCTATGGTTGATCACTACCCGGCACTCGACCTGCTCGTTTCACCTATGGCAGTGTCAACATCTCTTCTGAGTTCCGACCACCCGTTGCTCACCGACCTCTTCTTCTTACCAAGGTAAGGTCCCTGAGCTCTCATCTGTTTTACACACGCGATGTTCGATGTAATGCTTGAACCGAAGCTTGAGCAGTCGCTAGAGCAGCACGTCCCCCTCTCCCCATGGCTCACCGTAGTCTCACACTCAAAAGGGCACCTTGAGCACATCAAATTGAAGTCCTACCTCCCAGAGAAGAGAGGGGAAAAAAATCTCGCCTAATCTACGGGAATCATTCGATCAGTGATTCTCACCTCCTCACAGTCGGCTCTAGCCATCGAGCTGTCATGCGGAGGGGTTCTCGATTTTGGGTATGTGGTCTTGTTCTTGGGTTCTTAGCGAATTTCGTTGTATTTTCTTGTTCTTTTTTTCTATTTTGCTTCGTTTGCTAGGTTTGGTTAGATTAGGTTTGCTTGCTCGGTGGTTCTTGTTTGAGATGCGTTGCTTTAGGATCTATATCTTAGCTGGCAAATTGCTCTCAAGAACTTGGTGTTTTAAAGAGTAATATTTGTGATTTTGTTGAAAATCTTGAGAAGGCCGAGGGACGCAACACTTGTAGATAGCTGATATTAGATGTATTGGAGCCTTACAATGTGGTTAAAAATGTGCTCAATAAGCTTGATATTTTGGTGTAGCATTTGTGGTTTTTCCCCCACAATAGCTTTGACTCTACAATGCATTTAGTTCTTTCTGTAGCCCTTGTAACTTCTGAATTGGCTTGGACTATGTATGACTATCACTAAATCGCAGAACTCCGATAAATACTTCTGTCGTGTGAACTTATGAGGTTTGTACACAATTACATTCATCTTTGAGATACTTGGAAGCATGGCTTTGAAGTGGCACAACAATATTAAATAACTAGATTCATTTAGATGTGATGCTTAAACTGACTGTACTTAATATCTTAGAATCTCAAGCTGCAAAAGATTGATATACAAATCAAATGTTTCATGAAATGTGCAACATGATATCTCTTGATCTTAAGAAAACATTATATGAAGTTCATCCTAGCTTTGTTGAGATGGGAAGAACCAAATCCTTCATAATAAGTGATAGCACACTTGAAAGACTTACAGGAAAAGTTGATGCCTCTCCAAGTAATGCTCTAAAATCGGGCCTCTATACACCCCTCTAAATTATTATTCGCTCTATATTTCCATCTTCTCCAGCAGAACCTCTATCCAGAGAAACTATAGAGGTTGATATAGAGAGCCTCCAAATTTAGAGACTGGGAGAGAAACTCTAAATTTAGAGGCTGAAATAAAGATTTTACTAAAGGACAAGAGACTCTAAATATAGGCCCTGTTTGGCAGAGCTCCAGCTTCCAGCTCCACCTCAGATATGGAGTTTGTAGGTTAAAATAAAGTGACTTAAGTTTATGTTTTTAGTTTAAAATGTAAATACGATGACTCACCTAAACATCCTCAATGTCCCCACAACTCCAGCTCCATGAATTTCTGGAGCTTGGAATACCCTGCTCCACTAACTCTACCAATTTTGGTGAAGCTGGAGCTTTGTCAAACAGGGCCATAGAAAAGATTTTTTTTTTGGAGGTTCTGCTGGAGATGCTCCATGAAAAGAAATAGAGGCTCCAGAAGGTATTGAAATATTTCTCCCAGACACGCATTCCAAAAGGCAGTGATTTGCATATATCATACATTCTAATGCAATATGTTCACCTTGATTTGTTTTCTGCAACTGTGTTTTCCTCCAATACTATAGGCATTGACCTTGACCTTCATATGATTTAGCTTATGAAAATATGTTTTTTTTTTTGCAGGATTGCGTAATGGAACGCAATGTTCCCAATCATATTTATTATTCCCTAACTTTAACACATTTCCCTCATCCTCACTTTGATTATTAATATTGACACTACTTACTACATGGATAATGAAGGCACTATAGATCCTAGTTGCATCTGAGGAGAGATTGCGCTGCAATGTGGAGTTTTTGATCAATGCGAGTTTGGGAAAAAAAACAGTAGTATATATTGTCAAGTGTGTCCAAGGGCTTCCTAATGCTCAAGTGTCGAGGCTGCTTGTGACGGCAAGGTGCCAGTGGAAGTTAGGCGGTGACTAGAATCCATGGATGATTTAGATGATTCATGGTCATATAGTGTAGGTTTATTGCAGCCCACAACAAGGTAGTTATTTACAATTTCCAAATTTAAATTTCGTATGTATGCAAGGCTGTATGTATTTCTCAAAAAAAAATTGTACCCAAACGATGTCAATTTTTCTTAACTAACTAGAGATAGATCTCAATAATATTAGAACAAGTTAACTTGCCATGCAGTTTTTTCTATGATCAAATACTGCAATGATGACATCCTTTTCCTCCAAAAGGGCATATGACAATTTGTGTTGGTAACTTGGTTTCTTGCCCCACTTTTGGTACAAAATGATGACATGTTGTTGAAGCACCACATTGTTGTTTTGGTGAGAGCAGAGGTGTTGATCAGTTGCCAATATTGTTATGAAGATTTTGGCGGGGAGGAGAGCTAGATTGTTGCCTCATAGTTGTGGCCTACGTCTAAATGCCAAAGTCGCCTGCCCCTTTCTTGAGTAGGAGGTACCACATTGTTCCATGCTGACATGAACTAATTATTTCTTCTCGTCTTCGGTATTAGTTAATGGTATTGGCCGACCAACTATTATGATATATTTACAATTTTATGCTCCAGGTATATTAATTGGTTTTAGTTCTTTTAAAGTATCAAAGGAGTGATGGTTGATCTCCTCCAATTGTTCCTTTTTGGATTCTTGCATCGGGCAAGCATTTTATCTAATAGAAAAAATAATACAACATAAGAACCTTTGATGGTTTTGCTGAAAAAAAAGAACCTTTGATGGTGGCCATGATAGTGGTATTTGCTCGTCCATATTTTATCTTCCGTCTAAAAAAATCTCTAACAAGAATAGAAAAACTCTAATAACAAATAAATTCCATGAACTAAAGAATTATAGAGATTTACAACAAGCCTCCTATAGATTTATCTTCAGTTTTCATCACAGGGAGTGCTCACACTACATCATGAAAGACAATCTTTTAAGAAATAAATGTCACGGTGATTCAGTATGCTACTTCTGTAGGGAAGATGTAAACTTAAATGACTTGATCTTCTGTTGCAATTCTACAAAAGTCATTTGGGTTATTATCGGTCTCACTTTAGGTGTGGATTAGCAGCGTACCCAAGTAATCTAGGACAATATTTTTGTTCGGTTCATGAGTATTTGTCAAAACATGGAACTGCATGTTCTTTTACTTGCTTTTGTATCATGGGCAATTCTGAAATTTAGAATTATGTTTGTTTTAATGAGAAGAAAAATCTTTTAGCTCTGGCTACAATGTATATGGTTTGTTAGATATTCTTTCTTGGATAGGTCTGCATGCTCATGATATTAAACCTTTCTTGAAGGCTCGCGCTGAACACATGCTGACATTTGCATGCTTAGGAAGCAAATGGAAGCCAAAGCTCTTGTTCCTGATGGTGCAATTGATGGAAAATGAGTTATAGTCTTCTAAAGTTCATGATTTGCTTTTGTTATTTTGTAGTAATTTGTACTTTGGTCATAGTTTGTACTTGTAACAACTTAATTGTGGGTTTCTATGTTCTTTAGGCAAAAGTTTAGTATTGAATTTTTTGGTATTATCTATTAGTTTTAGAAGGCAGAACAGTATGTAAGATACTACAAATGTATGTCCTTTTGTTAGAACGAAAATTAGGCATTTATAAAAATATATATCCCTTATTTTATGGTTTCATTGTAACTTATAAACTATATCTATAAAACAATAGGGATTGGAGCCTGCTCGCGGTGGCCACGCCGGCCGGACAACGCCAGTTGTCCGATTGTTGGCCAACGATAGGGATTGGGGCCTCCTTGCGGTGCCCACGTCGGCTGGATGACGCCGGCCGTCCGATCGTCGGGCGAAATGGGATCCGACCATCCATTCAAAAGTTCTATATAAAAACAATTCTTTCCTTTTTCCCGATGAGGCGGACGAAATGGCCGGCTGGTTACCCGTGCTAGAACTCAGTGCACTGAGCCGGGTTCGATTCCCAGCCACGCACATTTTTCCCAGTACTTGCTTCCTTCCTTCTTCTTTTCCTTTTTTTCCTTTTCTATTTTCTTTTTTCTACGCTATTTAAAAATTCTAAAAAAAATAGAAAGTTTGCAAAAATGAAACCATGCCTGCACAAAGAAGCTCCATAAAAAGTTTGGATGTTTTTGAAAATTTTTGAAATTAGAAAAAAAATTTTGCTTCCTCTGCCTTCTTCTTTTACTTTCTTTTTTCTTTTCTATTTTTTCTACGCAGTTTAAAAATTCTAAAAAATAGTAAGTTCGCACAAATGAAACCATGCCTGTACAAAGAAAGTCCATAAACAATTTGGATATTTTTCAAAATTTTTTGAAATTACAAAAAAATTTTGCTTCCTCTGTCTTCTTCTTTTACTTTCTTTTTTCTACACCGTTTAAAAATTTCAAGAATTTGAAAGTTTACAGAAATAGAACCATGCCAGCAAAAAAGAAGGTTCATAGAAAGTTTAGATTTTTAAAAATTTTAATTTAGAAAAATTTTCAGTTTGAAAAAAATTCTCACTCTCTTTTTTCCTCTTCTATTTTCTTTTCTATAGGCCATTTAAAAAATCTAGAAAAAAAGAAGTTTACAAAAATAGAACAATGGCTCCACAAAGAAGGCCTATAAAAGACTTAGATTTTTTTAAAAAAATTTAAAATTAGAACAATTTTGAAATTTAATAGACGTTTTCACTCTCTTTTTCCTCTTCTATTTTCTTTTTCTATACAAAATGTGTGTTTGTCCTATTCAGGTGACTTTCAGGCAAAGCAGGACGACCTTTCCTAGTACTTGCTTCCTTGCCTTTTTCTTTCCTTATTTTATTTTTTTATTTTCTTTTTTCTGCGCTGTTTAAAAATTTTGAAAACTAGAAAGTTTGCAAAAATAAAACCATGCTTGCACAAAGAAGTTTCATAAAAAGTTTGGATATTTTTTTAAAAAATTTAAATTAAAAATTTTTTTGTTTCCTCTGCCTTCTTCTTTTACTTTCTTTTTTCTTTTCTATTTTTTCTACGCTGTTTAAAAATTCCAAAAAAATAGTAAGTTCGCACAAATGAAACCATGCCTGTACAAAGAAAGTCCATAAAACGTTTGGATATTTTTCAAATTTTTTCCTCTTCTATTTTCCTTTCTGTAGGCCATTTAAAAAATCTAGAAAAAAAGGAAGTTTACAAAAATGGAACAATGGCTCCACAAAGAAGGTCCATAAATGACTTAGATTTTTTTAGAAAAAATTTCAAAATTAGAACAATTTTGAAATTTAATAGACGTTTTCGCTCTCTTTTTCCTCTTCTATTTTCTTTTTTCTATAAAAAATGCTTGTCCGTCCTATTCAGGTGACTTTGAGGCAAAGTAGGGACGACCGCGCCGTGGGCGCGGGTTTCTCCCTAGTGGACATTACACTAGCAAGTAAAAAAAATGCGGCAGCACCATGCAGATTGCAGCGACACGTAGTAGCCCATGCAAATTACAGCGCACGAAGCAGGCCAGGCAGTGTAGGGCCCACACGCACAGAAGCCCATGTAGATTGCAATGACGCTGAGCAGCAGGCCACATGCGGCATCCCACAGATGAGCAGCAGTAGGCCACGCACGTCCGAATGTTATTATATTTTATATTTATTTATTTTCATAATTAAATAAATAATACCCATTCATCAAAATTAAATAAATAGATGCCTATAGCCCGTCGGTTGGGCGGAAAGGGAAATCTCGTGGGCCAACAGGCGACAAGTGTCCTTATTGCCAAAGTGATTTTTGCAAAAAAAAAAAAACAGAATAACATGTCTTGTTCTTCTCCTTAAAGAAGCCATCACAAAATCACTAACAAAATCTGAAAAAAATTCGGCAGTACAAGGAGTGCTACCTTAAAGTTCTCCACAAAATTTCTGCCCTAAACAGTACTTATACAATATGAAGATCCTGAAAGTAGCATACTCTATGCTACCAAATATTTTTAGAATTTTTTATTTTTTTTGGTGGTTTAAAGGTCGAGAGCATAGAAGACAATAGTTTTTTTTTTCCAGAAAACCCTTTGTCGCTCATTGGTTGGGCGATTTTTCCTTCTCGCCTAATTATTTATTTAATTTTGATGAATAGGATATTATTTATTTATTAATAAAATGAATAAATATAAAAAATCCCGTGCACCCATGCAGTCATGCAGTGGGCCCACGCAGCAGGCCACGCGCGACACTGAATAGCAGGCCACACACAACCAGCCGATATAGCGAGCGAGTGACGTGGAGAAGGAGCTGAAAGTCCTGCCTCACTTTCTCCATGTGAGCAAAGTCTTAAGGAATAAGGAGTGTCTATGGGTGTGTTTGGTTGCCGTATGAGCTCAGCCATGCAGACTAGGGGAAGCAAGGTGTGAGAACCGGTTTCCAATATGATAATATCGGAGATTCTCTAAAATACAATTGTCCAGGATTCCAATTGCATAACAGAAATGATACCATTGCACAGCTTTTATTAATACTAATAACAATGTTACAGCGGAAGTGGAAAATACAAAGGTATTACAACTAAATCTGCATGCCCATTCCACAGGCTTGGCCTGAGGATAGGAATTCCTTAGAAAAACGTCGAGTCATCAGAGTTCCTTAATCTGTAAAAATTGAATTTAGCAGGGGTGAGTATTTCTACTCAGCAGGTCTTCACCAATGCAAGCGACTATTAATTATATGCAAGTTACCTAAATAAGAAGAGCAAGATTTAAGTAGATATAATGCAACAATTGAAATGGCATACCATTTATTTCAAAGAGTTTTGTAAAACATTTAAGAATCAAATTCTTTACACAACCAAATTCTTTACTCATCACACCCATACACCACCTTGTTACATCTGCACGTCGCGTTGAGATTATTAATTAAATCACTGAGCATATGTCACAAATCATGCAGGTATCACCCTTCAGACACAACTCTATATACCGGGAGTACGATCCATTAATGATTTATTTTCATTCGATTCTGCAGAACCTAGGTCAACTTATATGTTGATCAGATACATAGTTGAACAATTGTGTCTTTAACCCATGACATTCTCAGGTTTTAGCATTGGATAGGCCCACCATTCCTGTTTCGTCAACCTCGTGTTCTCTATGCAGCGCATGAGCAACCCACCACCGGTCCTTTTAACCCATGCCTATCCTTTGCAGGAAATATTTTTATTTAACACTAACACAACCAAAAATCTATATCCATTGTCATACCAAAATAATGTGCTTTTCCAAGTAGATATTGAATGTCTACATGAGTTGTCATATGATTGACTATTTATTCTATTGTCATATGATTGACTATTTATTCTATTCTAGGGTTTTATGATGTTATTTATTTAGGTGTATCCTAATGGCACAACTCTAACATGGAATATAATTATTCTACATGATATATATATATATATATATATATATATATATATATATATATATATATATATATATATGATATCAAAGTAGGTTGACTCAGAATAATCAACTAGAAAATAATGCATAAAGTAATAATTAGAGAATTCTAAATGAGTGGAGAAAACCTGCCTTGGTTACGGATATAACTAAATTCGTTTACCTTCGTCCAAAGAGTAGCTTGATCTTCAAAACTTGATCTTCTTCTATTATCGTGGGATTTTAATATTTAATAAAATAGGAAGAATAAGAATCAAATCAAGTGAAAAAGGAATTTAGATGCCATGCGGAAATGTTTTGGAAAAAGGTTTAGGTTTTTGGTATGCAGTGGCCTTTGGATAGGATAGGAGTTATGAAAATACTTGATAGAGTGATGGAGATGGAATTATGAGATATTTTATGAAGAGGTAGGAATGGATAGTTTTTAAAATGAAAGAAATGATTGTATGAAAGAATTTTGAAAGCAATGCCAAAATATCCTTTTAGAACATCTCTAGGCTGGTAGCTATCATTTTATGTGGGGTTTAAAACTTGGGTAAGGGTTTCTAGGATAGTTTGGTTTTATAGGCTAGGGGTTACCTATTTTAATTAGGTTTAAGGGTTTAAAATGGTTTGGTCATTCATTTGAAATTTATATATATACTTTCAAAGAAAACTTTAAAGGAGAAAATAATCTATTTTTGGCTTCTTGCAAATCTCTTAGCATTGTCCTAAGGAAATGAATTTTTAAATTAAATAGTGAGAATTTATTTTATTGCTTAATAAAAAGGGTTGCTATTCTCTTTATTTTAATATATAATACATTAAAATTAAGGGGTTGAAAAATTTTATTTACTTCTATACTAGATATGAAAAATACTGATTTCATTTTATAGAAAATTCTTTATATTCTAAAGTCAAGGTTTTAAGTAATTAAGAAATTCAAGTGGTAATGATTATTTATAGAGTTTTTTAATTTCAAGAATATTTCAAGTTATTCATGATTCATTCAAATGTTAATTTTATATGCTTTTACTGTTGGAAAGAGTTTTGGTATACTAATTGTTAAACTTTATTTAAAGAGATTAATTTCATAAAGAATTTAAAGAAAGAAAATGCTATATCTTATAAAGTAATTCTTAATTTTAAAGTTTCATAATTTCTATATATATTGGTGTTTATCAAGAAGAATATCAATTTCATTTTTGTAAGGGTTTTTATATTTTTAGAAATTCTTTAAATTATTAAAGAAAGAGTTTTAAATTTAAATTTAAGTTTTGGAGGGATTCAAAATTATAGAAATATCATTTCTAGATGTAAAACATTATTTGGAACAACTTTTATATAGGAATGTTTTGCTAATGTTGCTTCTAAGACCTTCAATTTGAAAGAAATCAAAATCTGGGAAGGATGAATGGTGGAAATTAGGGTTCTTGGGAATTCAATTTGGGGATTTCTGATTTGTGGGGTTTTGATCCAATCAAACATGGGGCTTTTGATCTACGGGGCATAAGCAACTATTTGCCCCTGGATTTGGAGCTTGGGACGGCTCGAGTTGGCCGGACGGCGAGGTTGGGCGGCGGCGGGATGAACTTGATTTGGGAACTTCGGGTTGGGGATTTAATAGGTTAAATTGGAGAGTGTTTAAGCTTGAGAGGGGTCTTAGGGTTCTCACCATGCCACGGTTTGAAATCGAGGAACTCCGGGCCGGCGTGTCGACGTGAGGTGCGCGGCGGCCGAAACAGGGGAGCTCGCGGTTCGTAGCGATGCTGTCTCCAGCGATCAATTGGCAGTGGTTCTAGCTTCTAAGGGTCTTTTGGTGGGTTTTATCTTTTGGGAACGAGGGAAATTGTGCACTGGAGTGGCCGGTCGCCGAGCTTTAGCGGGCAGCGGCGGAAACAGAGCAAGGCGGCGGTGGCGCGGCAAAAACAGAGAAGTGTGGCTCTCTTCTTCCACGCTGCTGGTTGCTTGAGCTTGGTGTGATCTTCAAGGAGCTAAGCAAGGCCCTATTTATAGACGGGATCGGCTTGTCGTGATTCAGTCCGGGAGGATGAGCTCGCTGAGATTTTTGTGACACGGTGAAGCTCATCTGGCCGGTTCGTGTGCAGCAAGCCACGGGAGGGGCGGGGCATCTTAATGGCGATCCGATCAGCTTGGTGAGGTGGAGGTTGGCTCAAGAAGGTCAGCGGCAAGGTCACGGTGGCGTCACCTAGGACTGAGATCGCGGCGGCGGCGGATTGGTCCAGCGGAGAAGTTTCCGACCGTGCCACGGGGCACAATCGAGTAGCGCAAGCCTCGAGGAGTGCCTTGGTCGGAACAGCAAGGACTGGTGGGCCTTGGAGTGCGCGGAAAACGACACTCCGGTGAAGTCAGATGACGGAGACGGTGGCGCCGGTGAGGCAGAGCACGGCGGCGGCGAAGGGAGAGGGAGAACAAGTCGCAGCCGTCTGATTTGGCGACGTGGAGCAATGTCAATCGTCTGATTTCACTTAAGTGAAAGCAGTCTGTGAGGATTGAAGTGGGCGGCCGACAAAGGGACCCAATGAAGCGAGCGCCTGCGAGTAAGGAAGCGACGCGTGGCTGGAGGGAAATTCCTCATGGGAATTTTAGAAAGGTTTTCAATAAGTTTTTAATTCCGGAAAATTTGTAAAACTTCTAGAAAATTGTAGGAGAGTCGAAAATTATGAGGAAAATTTCTATGGGTTCATAAAATGAATAGGATTTTTATAGAGTATAAAAAAGTATATGTTTTATAGAAATTTTGGAAGCTCTTTTAAATTACTCTTTTCCTATTTCCTATTTTGTTCAAGTCTTCATTAATTCATTATTAATTG
This sequence comes from Olyra latifolia, assembly GCA_036346145.1. Lineage (NCBI taxonomy): Eukaryota > Viridiplantae > Streptophyta > Magnoliopsida > Poales > Poaceae > Olyra > Olyra latifolia. The sequence goes on from CM070530.1 coordinate 17,543,235, forward strand.
TACAAAAATCATAAAAATATGAAATTAGTTTCTAAAAATCCAATAAAATGCATAAGATTTGATTATGATATAAAGAGTGGTATGTATGTGTGTTATTTTCCATATAAATAATAAATAAAGTTATTTCCTATATCACATGTGGTTTTTTTTTACAATCTAAAAAGTGGGAAATTCATAAATGGGTGTTTTGGTAATTTATTAGTGCACTTTTAATACGAATTCAAGGTTTGAGAATAGTACACCAATTGAATGTATATTTTGTATTCATAGAGGATTTATTGAAATCAATATTAAAGGGTCAAAGGAAAGGGGTAATTTTGGGAATTTTGGTCTTAGAAGGGCAAAATGGTAATTTTACTAATTCCTGATGGTTGGGTATCAAATTCGTAACTTTGTGGAATTAGTTGCTTCTGGGTGGAAGATGGTTAAAAAAGATGGAAAATCGAATTCTTGGAATATAGAGTATTGAAAACACTATTCACTATATGAAAATACTATTCACCGTTTGAAACTCTCTTTTTCAATTAAATGCATAAAATCATAAAACATGATTTGGGTTTATAAAAATTTATAAAAGGAATAGTGCGTAAAAGCAGCATGCTGAGAAGGTTTTATTTGCAAAACAAATAAATCTTGTTTTACACCTCACAGGAGATTTTGAAATTTGATAACCGAGAAGATTATTGCACAAGCAAGAAAACTGAAAACACGAAAAAATTTTATGCAAAATTTCAGGCTGTTCCACTAGGCTAAGATGATGTAAGGGAATATTGTTTGGTTGGTTGTATGAGATTGGACAGGCTACGCAGAGATATTGTTTGGTTGGCTGCACTAGGAGGAGTATGGAATGGACAAATTTCAGAGAGGGAAATCAAAAACAAATATTGAAACAAAAATAAAAATTCAAAAATCAAATACTGGAAAGAAAATAAATTTAAAAATAAAAATAAAAATTCAAAAAACAAATACTAGAAAATCAATAAATTCAAAAACAAAAATAAAAATTTAAAAAAAATATAAAATTTATTTAAAACCTTGTACTTGAACCTACGGTTTCATTTTTTTTGTTTCATTGAATTTGGATGTTGTTTGAATTTTAAAAAAAATTTGAAAGTTTGAAAAAGCAACTGCAGTTTTACTTTGTTAGTCATGGCACTGTGAGGAAAGTGTTGCATGTGCGAGCCGCGAGCCTGGCTCGCGGGAAACGACCAGATTCCTCGTTTCCTGTGGGCCTGACTCTCGTATGGTTCTTGCATCGCGTGGGCCTGACCGAGACGCCCAGCCAGGCAACCAAATGCGTGCAAAGCTACATCACGCAGGCCTGGCTGGTGCTGGCCAGGCAACCAAACGCATCCTATATGTCTAAGCAGTGTCCAGCATAGAGTTCCCTGAGATGATGATAACTTTATTTTAGTCCCTGCTCGCTTTGTCCATGTCAGCTATACATACCAGCAGTGTCCAGAGTCAAGAGTTCCTTAAAATGTAAACAGTTTTCTAAGATGATGATAATTTGGACCGCTGGGTATGGGTTTGTGTCTGGGTATGGGTCTCCCGGTGTGTTTCCGGGGCTGGGTCTGGGTATCTGCTTGCTGGATCTGGGCTGAGTATGGGTTTGTGTTTGTTGGACCCATGAATTTTTTTGGGTTGGGGCTGGGTATGGGTTTGTGTCTGGGACCATTGGGTATGGGTTTGTGTTTGTACCTATGAATTTTTTTGGGTCTGGGCTTGGGTCTATGGCTGGGTATGTGGGTTTGGTTCTAGGTACTCGTGGGGTATGGGTCTATGTTTGGACCTATGAATGTTTTTGGGTCTAGGTTGGATCTGAAGGTACCTGACCCGGTGTCCCTGATCATACTCTTTGCATTGCCCACACGAAAACATTGATACGCATCGTCTTCACGAAACATTGATGGCTATATATATACATGGTACTTTTAGTAGACGCTCGAGCATACGAGCGTAACACGCTCCCATCCCGCTCCAAGCCCCTTTTTATCCCTTCACGCTCGTGTCCCAAGCAGGTTTCTTATCCTTTCACACATGCGTCCTAGCCACCTGTCTACTCCTCTTCTTATCTCTCACTGGCTCCTCCCAGCTACTCAAACTTCACAACCATTTTCTTTCTCGTGCAGCACCTCCACCTCCCTCATCTCCCTCCTGCCTCTCTTTGACCCTCCTTGCAGCAACTCTATGGATGTGGCGTGCTGCCTTCTGGCCCCCTCTCTCTCTCTCTCCCATGAGGTGAAGCTCTCTCTCCCTAATCTCTTTTATCTCTTCCATAAAGAGCGCCACTTCGCCTCGGATCCGATGAGCACAATACCTGTGTTCTCCATGACGACTATCATCATGAAAGCTTGGGAACCAACTCGTCAGATATGGAGAAGAAGATGGTCGGGAGAAGATGCATCGTCGATTTTGCCCCTAAAACATTAGTCATGTACATCTAGAACATTTTGTTCTCCCGCAAAACATGTGGTTTGCCCTTGTGATATAATTGTACCTGCATTTGAGTTTTTCTATCCTCTCTACTTTTGCCACTTTAGTGTGTGTTTTCTATAGGTCCATGGATGTGTTCCTTGATGAAATATAACACTCTGGTCTAAATTTGCTTAGAGCCCAGCCAACCTAAGGGACTGACCCACACATGCATAGCACCACTCTTGGTCTTTCGGCCTTACTTTACCCAAAAAAGTTAACCCGGTGTGCTATGTTTGGGTCCATCTGGCATTATATGCTAGCACAACTCTCTATAGACTAGCAAGGTGATACTATTCTGATGAAGACATCACTTACAAGGATAAGGAAGTGGTTTCTACTACTTCGACTATATCCACTACGTCTACTACTTCTCCTACATCGACTACTTCCCCTACTTCACCGGAGGGACGAGAAGAATATCAAATGGGCTTGAATCCTTTGGCCAAGCCATTCATACCATCAACACGAGAGGTCCAACACGTCATCACTAGGATCCAACAACCTCTCCCATGTCCAACCAAGCCCAAGTCTCCAGGAGGCCCAGTTCGACCGTCAGCAAGCAGTTTGACTTCAAATGGACACCCAGGCCCCATATGGAGTCCGTTTTCGATGTTCTACCACTTCACGGAAAGCTTAGGAGATAAGCTTTCCAACGCATCTAGTCCCACTACCAAATTTTATCTAGAGCACTAGGAATTGTTGAAACAAGGCAGCAAACAGAATCTGCCAGGTGCTGCGCCACCTTTTCTTTAGGCCCAAAGCTCGTGTATCCCTAGGGTTTGGTGGGGGTGGGTCCCGTGCGACCTAATCTGGTTTGTACCCCCTCTTTGGCCGCCATACTTTATATGGTCGCCACACCTCATTTCTTCGTTCTTTAGGTTATTGTTAAGTTTGTTTTCTACTACGTGCGAAACAATTGTTCATTGGGTAATGTCGAGTAGACCTGGCCTGGTAAAGATAACCTCAACTTTGGATCTGATATTTCAGATTGTTTGCTTTGCATCTCGTTCTTGCTCATTTCTTCTACTACATGCAGGAATTAACCTTTATGGCAAGGTCAATCGAGCGCGAGCACGGTTGATAACGACAGGTGCATGGGTATGGCGACTGCAAGGATTCGATCTCACTGGATTGGAAGCCTTGTCTCGTGAACACTCTCATTCCGCCAAAGTAGAACCTATCGGAGGATCGAGCCGCTGGGCGCGTCATATTCTATCACAACCAATCACATGGGCCACACATTTTAAGGGTTGGGGTATTACACTCACCCCATTAATGGGCTGATGCCCTCGTCAGCACATTGTATACGCAGCAAATGTTTAGAATCGCCCCTAGGTATGCAACCGTGTGTCTAGTGTCGGCCCATATGCCATGCCGTGTAACCACTTTGAGCCCATATGCGCCATACGCCATATGCCCGTGCCACTAAGCCACACGCACCTGCACAATGAGGGTTGATGCTCTGATACCATCCGTAACACCCTGGCCCAAATTCACTCAAAGTCCAACCCACCTAAGGGGCTGGCCACGCATGCATGGCACCACTCTTGGGTATTCGGTCTCGTTTTGCTCAAAAGGGTTAACCCGGAGTATTATGTTTGGGTCCATCTAACAATATATGCAAGTATAATTCTCTCTAGACTAGCAAAATGGTACTATTCTACTACAACCAATCACACAGGCCACACAGGCCACACATCTCAACGGGTCGGGGTATTATATGAAAGTTCTTATTCTATGTTTTCTCTGGGAAGATCACAGATACCCTTACTTCCTCTCTGAAATATATCAGAGTAGGCATGAAAAATTGTGTTGGACTATTGGCATTATCACCTTGTTCACACTGAAAGTTGTATTAGCTAGACCTATATGGGCATAGGGCTTAGGATCCCTATAAGCACCGAATTTAAGGGTTTAGGCCAGGTGTGCCAGGCAATTTGATCCTACAATCACCAAGAAAAGACGTAGTCAGATTTGGATAGTCGATTAGATCTGAAATAGTATGAACATGCCAATACTTAAGGGTAACCAAAAGAGTTAACAAGTCTAAAAGATAACGAATCTATCCGCTAAGATTAGATCTAAACCAACAGGTTTAAAAGGTAAATAATCTACTACAAAGCCGATATGATCAACTAAGTAGCAGAGTAAGGGGGTAAACTAATCGATTAAATAGTCTAGTTGATATAATGAAGGATAAACAGACTATTTACCGATCTGTAAAGCCAAATAAGACACTAGAACGAGGGTAAACAAACTATCGCCAACGAATGTATTGGTCAATAATACGAGGGTGAAACCTAATCTCTAGTCTAAACGACAATGCATAACAATATTGACTAAGATAATATTTCGATAAACCAAGCGAGAAGATTAGACTTAACCAAGACAGTACTCACCTAGGGTTGTATCCTGAAGTCGATCAAGAAGGCGATGCGTAACAAGTCGATCGAAACCAAAATATGATGAAACTATACTAAATTCAACGAAAAAGTAAAGGACATGTAAATAGCAGGTTTGATTGGTTGGTGCTAGACCTTTTACATGTTGCTATCGGCTACATAGTTATACAGACTCATGAACCAATCAACTAGAACTCCAACTCGTATCCCATACGAGTTCTGACTCGATACTTACAAATTTACAAGAGACTGCCTAAGTTACCTAACAAATCAATATAGATTTTTCCTACTATATCCGATCCGGCCCGCAGTAGTTCCCATTGTATCTGGCCCAATCTAGCCGATTTAGAATCTTCCAATGTCATCTACTTTTTTTGAAATCTGGTGTTAACACACCTATTAACTTAGAAGAGTAAGTTCCATTTGAAAATTGGAAGTCCTAGGGTGTGTATGAGGAACTTTTTTTTTTTAGATAATGGTATATGAGGAACTATATGCGCATATGACTAGATGACTATGGGGGAAAAGATGTGTTTTTGTTAAACTTTAATCTGTTTGTATGTATTTGTCTGATTTATTTGAGGCTATATTTTATTTGTTCAATAGGTTTAACCATGCAAGCTAACATGAACTACAAGATGCGAATCGGATGGTCTGTCCAAAAGATCAAGGACAGCTACATAGATCATAATCCTTTTGACTTCAAGCATGGAATGTCTTTGAATAAGCTAAGTCAGTTAGATCATGTGCAGAATATACTAAGGGGGAATTCCAAATATTTATTTCAGTCATTAGTAAAGCATCGGATATTTTGTGCTTCATAATTCTCTTATATAAGAACAAGATTGAACGTCTTTTCACATTGCAGTTGCCATTTTGTTCATTCATTCATGGATTTTGCTTGGGGACAACGATATCTCACTCCAGTTCGTACAAGATAAGCCAACTCAAGTCTTTTATTCTACCGAATTGCTTGGACATGATGTCTTTCTGCTTGGAGTTGAATTTTGTTTCATAGTTAATTTGTAGATACTTTTTCTTTGCTTCAGCTTTGATCAAAGTCCATTTTCAGATTTTGTACTCAAAGAAGTCAAGCAGGGAACAACACCCAGCTTGCTTTTTTAAAGCTTCGTTATATTTATTTTTGCACAAGAGATTTCTCCCATTCCATTAGTAAACTACCAACAGAAACACTGTATCACTGTTATCGTTTTATTGTGATCGCCGTTCTTTACTAATGCAGATACCCTTCTTGCTTAATTGTGTTCATGCCTTCACGGTGAAAAGCATTCTTGAAGCAGATAACTGAATCTGAATTGGAGATACCACACTATTATCTCCATTCCGAAAACATAGACCCTAAAAATAAATGGATTTGCTCCCTGTCAGTGGCCTGAAAATAGGCAAAATCTCAGCCGACGTGATTTTACACTAGTAAATAATTAAATTTACATGTAATTGGATATGTAAAAAGTGCATAATTAACTATAAAAAGTTTATGTGACGAGAGGATACAAAGTGCACATAGTAATTGATAAGAGGAATGTCCTCTCCCTCCTAGAAGAACTAAACTAATTAAGCTTGCAAATTTGTTATATGAGTTAGTGGGCTCCGATTTATTTATTTTTGACCTAAAGTAACATTTTTTTTCCAAGACACGATACCCTTTTTTGTTTGCTAGAAGGGCAGGAAGAATAGCGCGGTAAAGTGTTGCCCTGTGATTGTGATCGTGTGGACAGAAAATCGATTGAAATATGGGGTGATTTCAGTCAACTGATACGTAGTTAGTCTCAAAAATAAATGCCACGGATAAATTCATTATTAGATGAACCCCTGTGCAAACTTTAAGGCAGTCTGCAAAAGTTGATTTGTACTAACCATATGCCAGAAGTCAAATAGCAATGGAAAGCTAGTCGAGGGCATCCTTTTGATGGAGAGGTCCCCCAACACCTGGGAAATCGTGCAATAACGAATTTCTTGATCCGTATGCTCTAAAAAAATGAGTTTCTTCTGTAGTTAGGCATGGAAAAATATTTTGTCTAGTTTCACCCATTGGTCCCTTGTCGAAAACATTATGCATTTTTCACTTGACATTATGTATATACTATACATGAATATATGAATCTAAGAAAATTTGACAACATAGACCAACTAAAGAGCTTGAAAACTTTTTATAATGACTCTCTGATTTTGAATGCAATTGGAGATACAAAAATCACAAATCAGAAAAGCACACAACCACATTCTACAAAAATTCAGAAAATGCGGACTTTGGCATCCAATGTTAGCTTTGAAACAGAGCTGAAACAATGACTAAATTAACTCTAAAAAAATCTGAGAAAAATTTTCCATTTAGATCAACTATCAAGCATCATAATTTACTACAAAATCTTTCACAGAATATGAACTCATTTAAAGATACAAAAATAACAAATCAGCTGCAGATTTAAGTAAAACTTGAAATTTCAGCACTTTAGCAAAGTGAGAAAAGATCATAAACTTTTTCAATTTGAACTCTATGGCAACAACGTTTGACTGAACTCTACAAGCAACGGTTGGGTACGACTTGGTCGATCGCAGGCAAAAAATCAATTAATTTGACTTTGGTCGAATTAATTTAGCCAGGTAAATCTCAGGCTGGCAGCAAATATACTTCAATGGTCTGGCAGCAGAGTTGCGGGCAGGACGACGCTGGCAAATTGTCGATCGATCGATAATACTATCGCTGCTAGTAAGTTCATAAACATTGTGCATCATGAATATTTGATAATTAAGCACTTATAAATAAATACATCCGAACCATAGTTAACTAAGTAACTCCGAATCATAATTAACTAAATAACGTGGCAACTTATAAACAAGTACATCCAGACCATAATTAATTAAATAACGGGAGTATATAGCCTCCCCAGGGAAAGATTGAGGGGTGGAAGTCGTCGTCTGCGCGGTCTTTGGCGTGGACTGACTTCTGGTTGCACGGTAGCGATGGCTCGCCGACCTTTCCTCGGCACTCGTAAACGTCGTCCCAATATCTGTTCATCTTGATCGGTACCCTCACAGACACGCCGAACGCCGCCTCCCCACGGCGGAGCTCTTGCCGGAGCTGGTCGTGCAGGAACACCGGCAAGGTGACATTGGCGCCCCACGCCGCGGCTGACGCCTCCGCGGTGCCGGTGTCCTCGTCCACGCAGAACGTCGACATGGAGCCCCGGCCGAGCATGGCGAGCTGGTAGTCCACCGCGATGGCCGCTCTCGCCGAAGCACGCCGTGCGGCGCCCGGTGCGTTCGTCGATACGGAAGGTGAGCTTGAACACCGGAGAGACGGACACGACGGAGGCGGCGTTGAGGGGCCCGACGGAGTCGCCGTCGAGTCCGCCGGCGGAATCGACGGTGACGGTGTACACGGGAGCCGTGTAGCTCATGGTCTTGACGATGCCGCGACCGACGGCCGCGAAGAAGACGAGCGTGGAGGCCAGAAAGAGCACGATGCTGACGATCTGGTACGCGGTGAGGCAGCGTCGTTGTTCATCGTGCTGAGCCATGCCCGCCAAGACGACGTACGTGCCCGCGTATTAGGGTTCGATTTGTGGTGGCTTCTTGGTGAAAGATACGCACAATACGTGTACTTTTATAGGTGGATTCTAACGAAGGATTAGTTTTGTTCTCCGTCTCGGGCTTGGTTACCGATCAGGATTGATCTCGATCAACCGATCAATTACACTAATCAAATGTTTAGCGCGTGTATATATATGGTCCAAAACGTGACCGATTAGAGCTCAGAATACAGCAGTACACAACAACGAAAAAATATGTGCCAGCTACTGATCCTTGCAAGAGGAGGATTCGCGCTAGGGTCCAGGGAGCCAACGATTGGTTTCGCTTGCGCCTTTTCTTCGAGAGCAACTAACGAACGGGAACATGTGCCGTTGTTCGTGTAACATCCTATTTTTGAGGCCAAGTTAAAGATTTAAATTTAATATGCTTATGATCCCAAGTCTTGAGTTCAAACAAGAATTTTGATTTCACAATTGCAAGGTTCAAAATCCAAAACTCATTTATTCTTTTTGTGCAAAGTTCATATTTCCATATTTCAAAATTCAATTTTCTACATTTTCTAACCCCCCACAAATCAATTGAATAGCACTACTTAGGACCTCAAAAATTGAAACTTTACTACAATTTTCGAAATTAAATATATGAATTCAAATCTTTTCTAGGGTTTGGTCTATTTGCTCCTAGATCTATCACGTCGCGTCGCAACTAGATCTGTCACATCGCATCGAACCTGCATGCACCCATGCATCCAAGCGTCGCCCCAATCGAACGCCTGACACGCCGCCACGTCGCCGCCCATCTGAGCCATCACGCCACAACCGGAGGACAGCTCCTGGCGCCATACCGTCACAACGTCAGTCCTGTACTTCGTCTTCTCCTTGGCCATGCCCTCACCCGGGAAACCCTTCCCTTAACCGCCTCCTATTGGCCCTGGCCAGCGAGGACATCTCCCTCCCCCTCCACATTCTAATCTCCGGTGAGTACAAACCCTTCCTCGCTACTAAGTGCACCTACGGACGCCAGGCTTGCCCTCCAAGCCTAAACCCCATCCTCTTTGCCTATATAGGCCGTAGTCTCAATTCTTTTCTCCCTTCTTTCACCGTCCCAGGCTGAGGTCCCGGTGAGGAACTCAGAGATAGGGTGGACAGAGAGGATGACAAAGCAGACGTATACGACTTAAGAACCATATAGATAACTCAGAATTCTACCATATCTATACGCTACCGTGTGCTCCAAGGGATGTCTATATTTGGAAGGCCTTGGGCTCTGCATATAAAAGGACTCCAAAGACGGTTAAGAGTGTCGCTCTGCTCATCTCAAGACATTCCCTTAGGATCCAGAATGACTCGCATAATGGCCCACGAGCAAAAAGATCCACTCCCAAGCACCAAAGCCCGGAGGTATAGATTCAAGTCATGCATTAATCCGAGTTTGCCATATTCGCCTTATCCTTCCCGGGTACGCACCCTAGGAGTAAGATCGTGCATAAGGCCCAGCCGTCAGGGTATTTTATCCAATCCCCGACATCTATAATCTAAACACTATAATTGATGGTTGATGGTGTTGATTTCTATTAGATTCACTAAAAATATATTGAAGATATACCATTATAATCTAGACCCTCTATAATTGATTGTGTTAGATTCAACAAAATATATATTAAAGATTTACACTATTACAATATAGATCCAATATAATTGATTGTGTACGTTTTTTTTCTCTCTAATTAATGGGTGAATTTTAGCATTTTTCTGTAGGGTGTATCCACCAAACCCGAGCATAGATGAAACGGAAAAGCAGAAAGAAATAGATAAATCATTTATATTACCTTTTAACTACCATGCTTGGGACTCGTATTTTTTTATACTATTTTTCCTTGGGCCCATTGACTGTCCCATGTCATATCTCGGAGTTGTTTGCTCTTCGGGATTCTGATCACCAAAGCATTTTGATATGCAACAGTATATGTGTCTTTCGGCATTACTTCAGGGTGTACAACTCCAAACCGCAGTATCTTCTTTTCATCATAATTTCAGGGCATAATTTCAGGATATAAAACTCCGATCTGGAACGGTGTTTAGGTGTCTTCCTTTCAGGCTGTTTACCAAACCATTTGGGTCTTAAAAATCGTTACCCAAGTGATTTACGAGCTAACCACAAAAATTGTGGCTAACCAGAAAAACCGAATGGCTAACCAAAAAAATCAAGCGGCTAACCGAAGTGACCTCTTTAGGTCAAATAACCATAGTCACTCAAAAACCGTGGCTAGCCTAGCGGTTTTTCAATCCAATGTAATTTACAACATGTGTGGGATGTTGGTTGCTAGGATGAAATGGCCAAGCATCCTCAACGTGTTAAATCCTGCGAGAGCTATAAATTGGCTGGGTGTCAATGTTTTGCGTTGCATGTATGCACGACTGCATTTATTAATTTGGGAGACCTAGATGCATAGGAATATGAAACAAATTCGAATACAATTATATTAAACAAATTTATATACACATACGAACTGATTAATTGAGATACCTGAGCATATGTGATGCCTCTTTGCCTTGTGACTATCATGCGCTCACCATATACATGTCAAAAGCCTAGCTCTGAGGTGTATACTACGATCAATCCTCTTGTAACCTCTAGCAGATTCAAAAAGAAATCGTATGTTCATGTACATCTCTGATATGCCACGGATCGGTTAGTTTGTTTGTCTATCTCTAATCTCGTTAAATCTAAACCATTATAATTTAAATCCATCGTAATCAATGGTGTAGATTTTTCTTTTCTGATTAACATGATATATATATATATGGCAAAATATGTGGTGCAAACCACCCTTTCCGTGAAAACTCCGTGAAAACCACCCGTAAAAGTTTTGAAAAATTCTCAAAAAAATTACCATATGTAGGGGAGGTGAGCTTCTAGAATCCTGCAAAATCTGAAGATGAAACTCAATCGCATTTGAAAGATATGAAAAAGACAAACAGCAAAATGAATAGTGCTAAACAGTGAAAAATTACTATTTAGGCTGAATTTGTCTTTTTCATATCTTTCAAATGCCATTGAGTTTCATCTTCAAATTTTTCAGGATTGTAGAATCTCACCTCCCCTACATATGGTAATTTTTTGAGAATTTTTCAAAACTTTTACGGGTGGTTTTCACGGAGTTTTCACGGAAAGGGTGGTTTGCACCATATATTTTGCATATATATATATATATAGAAATTACATAAGGCTCTATGGAGCCCAGGCTCCATGATCCATTACCACTAGATGTACTTTGAGATTCGTGATGTTTGATATTTGTATATTTATATACCCACTAAAAAATATTTAAGACGTCAAACACCGAAAAAATAAATTTAACTCCAGTTTAAACTACTTTTAAATTTAAGATAAATATAGTTCAAACTAGTTTAAACTAGTTCAAACTGAAGATGAATTTAATTTTTTTTGGAGTTTGGTCTCTCAAATATTTTATTTAGTAGGTATGTAAAGATGTATACGTCAAACAACACGAATCGCAAAGCACAACATAGGGTATTCGATCAAGAAACATAAGCTCCATGGAGCCTTGAACTACTTTCCTAGGCTCTTCTACACCTATTCTATGCCTAGGCGTAGCGGCTCCTATCCTAGGCTCTTCTACGCCTATATATATATATTTATATATATATATATATTTATATATACACGGTCGCACTATTCTAGGCCTAGGCATAGTGGCTCCTATCCTACGCTCAGTCGTTTCGTCGGCCCGTGGTTCTGTGGCACCGCATGGTAAATCCCTGGGCGCGAGCGAAAACCCGGGGCAACATGGATCATGGTTTTTAACCACCGCGAGATTCCTAGAAATGCCGACTTTTCAATTATTAAATATAGATCTAAAAAATTCGGAATTTGAATGAACCATTGATCCGATAAGATTGTAACCACAAAACCCATTGCATAACCATTGACCTGTTAAGATTCTAACCATCGTCTATCTGAGATGCTTCGAGCCATCTATCGAAGATGTTCCTAACCATCGATCCCAGTAGGTACTAACCATCGATTCCTGTGGCATCTACCATCGATCCTAGAAACTACTAACCATCGATTCCTGTGGCATCTAACCATCGATTTCAGCGGCTACTACCCACCGATTCCATATACTTCTAACCATCGAAACAGTACGCTCCTAACCAACGATTTCAGCGACTACTTACCACTGATTCCATATGCTTCTAACTATCAAAACACGACACTTCTAACCATTGCTTCCATATGTTTCTAACCATAGATCCAGTATGTTTTTAACCATCGATCCAGTCCGCTTCTAATCATCGATCCCAGTCGCCTCTAACCATTGATCAAAGAAACTTCTAACCATCGATGCCGTAGCTACTAACGATCTATTTTATAGCTTTCAACCATCGATCCCCGATGCTTCTAACCATCGTTCCAATAAAGCTTCTAACCATCGCAACTATAAGATTCTGACCTTTCCCCAATAGTGTTCTAGCCGTGCTACTTCTAACCCGTGACCAGAGATACTTATAACCGTCGACCCGAGTAGCTACAAAGTTGTAGACAGCGGGACTTATAACCGTCGACCCGAGTAGCTACAAAGTTGTAGACAGCGGGGTCGATGTTTTCGCAGATACTTTCCTTGCATTGTTACCGTAAAAACAACGATCTCCCAAGGTAGTGGAGATCGTGGGGGATCACACATCTCATTACAGGATCCTCGCTGAAAATATATCGTGATCTTTGATTTGGTCCTTACGAAAAATACGTCTCACAGTTGAGTATATAAGGGCCAATACCCGCCATATCATACATATCCATGCCCCTTGTCACCAAACAAACACCGACTGATGCCGTCTAACCATGGATGGTCGACACCGGCTTCTTCATCCCGGCCTTGCGACGACGTAGAAATCATCAGTCCTCCACGAACGTTGCAGGATGATGATATCCGAACACCAACTGTGGACCCAACGTACACGCACGTAAGTTTATTCCCCAACCCGATCTATGTTTTTAACTAATACATATCTGTCGGCGACTGGGAGGCGAGCCTCCGCAGCGCCAATAAGCAAGGGAAAGGGGTGCGAGGCCCGAAGGCGGCCCTGTCCCCTGGGGCAAGGCCCGGCCGCCTGGCCGGACGCTGCCGAAGGAAAAGACCTTAGTTCCGACGCGGCTGGGCGCGTCGAGACCGGATCGATAGGGATGATGACACGAGTGTTTTTATCCTGGTTCAGGCCTCCATGTGGGATATGACCCTCGTCGATCTTCGTTTAATGCCGAGCTTAAACGAGTACAAGGGGTGAAGTCCGGGCTTTGGGAAGCCCGGGCCTCGAGTACAATGAGTGCTCAAGGCACTATATGTGTGTTCCTACAATTACCTGAATACGGAGAACTACCGCCGGGAACTAGAGCTCCTACGAGAGTGCAAGTGCTCTTGTTCTACAGTAGCTATTCTCCAAGTGAGTTGTGTGTATGTGGAAGTGAAATCGGGGGTGCTTGTTGTTGTGGCCTGTACGCCCCTTTTATAGGCGTTCTCCGGCCACTGTAGCTTGCACTGGTCCGTTGAATTAGTCGTTGCCTTTTTGCCATATCGGTAGCGCACCAAATCCCCCGGGTAATCGAGTGCAATCCTCCGATCACCGCGCCGGACCGTTACCGGTCAGCACGTGTCTTTGCCCATGCGGGCGGTTGACGGGACCGGCCGCCAACCCGTCAGAAGCTACCGCCAGGCGTTCCTTGGTATAGTGCACGCATTTAATTCTCGGCGACTCTAGGGACCCGAAATGTATCCTGTCCGCGGCGCGGCACGATTTGCCTCGGGTCCTGTTCCTTTGTACCTCAGAGTCGCGGAGTAAGCAAGAGGCCCGAGCTTCCAAGGCGGGGAAGCTCGGGCTCGAGCTTACCAAACTCGGGCGCGAGCTTGCTGGCCCCGAGCTTGCCTCTTGTGGGGCCACGGGTAAGTAAGTGGACCGAACCTTCATGGGTCACGTACTTTCCCAACAGCTAGCCCCCGAGTCTCGAGCGGGACGATGTCGTGCCACTCAGAGGTTTATCTAGTAACTGCCCTCGGGTGAAATGCCTGTCTTTTCGCGCGCGCGGGGCCCCCATAGCTTCGGCGGGAACCCCAAATCGGCGCGGTTACGCATAACGCTTCCTTCTCCTCGGTTTCCACGTCTCTCGGCGGATAGGCGACGGTTCGTCTCCCCTTGCCGGTTTATATCAGGCGGTTCCCCTTTTTCGCCGTCTCTTCTTACGCCCTCTTGTACCACTCGTTCGCCTTGTGCTACTCGCGTCTCTTTGCCTTCTTCCTCCCTCCGCCTTTCCGCCATCTTTTTGTTCTGATCCTCATCTTCCTGATGGCGCCCTTCACGCGGAGCCTCCTCACCGAGGATGACCTGAAGGGGCTGGAAGCCACCGACTTCATCGAGGTCGGCGGATGGAGGGCGGCCGGCAGAGAGGCGATTCCCGCACCCAAGAGCAAGGAGTTCGTCTGCTTCGAGCTCTTCGCGATTCATGGGCTCCGGGTTCCGTCCTGGCCCAGTGCGGGATCGAGTTGGTGAACCTCAATCCTAACTCGATCTTGTTTTTGACGATCTTCGCTCACCTCTGCGAAGCGTTCGTCGGGGTGGAGCCGACGGTCAGCCTCCTCCTTCACTTCTACGAGCTAACCACGACCGGCGGAAACAATGTGACGGGGTGCGCCTACTTCAAGCTCCGCTGCGACATGAAGTCCTCGTACCCGGTGTTCAAAGCTAAGGAGAACGTCGGGGGGTGGGCGTCGCGGTGGTATTACGCTGAGAAGCCCGACAACTGTCGATTATGGTTTGCCAACGCGAGCCCTGGGAAAGTGACGATGCCCCGGCCCGCGCTGGAGCCGGCGGAGGTAGACCTAGCGGCCAAGATTCGGGATTTGGCCGGCCGGGGGCTCAATGGCTACGACATTGTAGCTGACTTCATCAGGCACCAGGTGAGCCCGCTGAGGAAGCGGGTTTGCCCTTTCTTTGAGATCCGCGGGTGGGATGATTTCTCCCGCAAAGGCACTTCCCGTGAGTCTTTGTTCTCGACCTTGCAGTCTTTTGTCCGAGCCTTTCCTCGAGCGTGTTTGTAATGTTCCCGCCCTTTTTCCTTTGTAGCCTTGCCCCAAGACGAGGTGGTCCGGGTCGTGGGGCTTCTCCTTCCCGTGAATCACAACGGCCGTCAGTTTCATTTGTCCGCAATGTCCTGGACGAGGTATGTGCTTCTGCGGGCTTAGGTGTCTTCGGAATGGTTCGCTCGTGGGCGTGGGCTGACGCCCTATGATGTGTTTTTGCAGAGGGAAGCAGGAGTGGAAGCCGGGCCCGCCGTTCCCACGCCGGTGGCAGTTGCGGGGGCCACCAGCTCGACGGCCGGTGATGGCGCAGCACGACTCCGTGGCCGAAAAGGTTAGGCCACGAACAGCGACCTCCTTGAAGAAGCCGGTGAGTCGCTTCGAGCAAGGCCGCCCTCGCATGGCGGCAGCGCCCGAGCTCTGCCGTTCGCCCCCGGCCGGTGGAGGTTCCGGGCTCGGATTCGGTGGTCGCGAGATATCCGGCGGTGCCAAACAGCGTCGGTTAGTCTTTGAGGCCGAACGACGACGACTCGGACGATGAGATGACCGAGGCGGCCGTCGCAGCTGCACGTAAGTCGCTCGTGCTTGTTGATTTCTTCCCGTCTCCTTCCTTCATTCGTTATGGCTCTCGGACCGATGCATGCTCTAATTCTCCTCTGTTCTTGATCGTTGTCCCCCAAGCAGGAAACTTGTTTGGTGCAAATGAGGTCAGTGGCGGAGAATGACCCGTAAAGGCAAACCGGGCCCGGGTTCGAGGCCCTTCGTTCTCCCGCTGGTGGCACGCAAGAACGTGCGCCCCCAGGCCGTGCTAGTGAAGGTGGAGACCGATGGCGGCACCGAGCACCTGGCGCCGATCCGCGTCGAGGGACAGACCTCGACCGGGTGGCGCCCGATCGACATCCGCGGTATCCAGGACCTCTTCGACAGAAGTAACATACCTGTTCCCCCGTTTGACGCGAGCGACACCCTCCTTCTCGGCTGGGACTGGCCCGTCCGGGTCATCACGGCCGCTAGCATTGTTCCGGTGCGGCTATGGAGCGTGGCTCCGTTGACTGTTTCGGGGTGGATCTCGGCGACGCCATCGTGGGTTGAGCACCACCTTGGGCTCGTCACATGGAGCCGGCGAGACGCTATCCGGCTCCAACCAGTCCCTGGCCAGACGCTTGAGGAGTGGGTGGCGAACCGGCTGGGGAAAGGGCCAATGGTAGATGCCTGGGTGCAAACGGATTTCCTCCCGAGCCATGCTTTCATGCCATCGACGCTGCTGGGTTCACAGGGGAGTCAGCGGAGCCGGCAAAGGGAGCTTGCGAGGTTGCGGAAAAAGCGACCGAGCCAGCGGGAGGCTTGGCCATGCCTGTGGAAGGAGCGGCCGAGCCTGCGGGAGGCTTGGACGGGCCCACCGGAGATATGGCCGAACCTGCGGGAGGCTCGTCCGAGCCTTCGGGAGGGGTGGCCGAGCCTGTGGGAGATTCGGCCGAGCCCGCAGGAGGAGCGGCCGGGCCTGCGGGAGGCTTGGTCGTGCCTACAGGGGAGATGGCCGAGCCTGCGGGAGAGGTGGCCGGCCCTGCAGAAGAGGTGGCCGAGGGGTCAAGAAGCTCGGGCGATAGCTCGGGCCGCCAGGTCACGGTGCTTCCTGCGCCCAGGTCGCAGGCCCGGTACGAGGTCACGGCCGTGGCAGTCGCCAGGCGGGTAAGTGCCTCCGGGCTTGGTCTTTGTTGTCTCGTGTCTTCCCTTCTTTGGTCCTTCCCTCCCTTAGCCTATCCTCTGGGTGCAGCTCTACCGCGAGCTTGTTGGCATGGCTTGCTCATTTGAGGCTAAGCACGATGCCGAACAAGAGGCCCTGCGTGCGGAAGGCGCGCGGTGGCAACGGGAAGCCAAAACCGCACGTGTCGAGCTTGAGGAAACTCGCTCGAGCTCAGTCCAGGCAGTGGCTCTGGAGGCTCGAGTCGCGGCGGCTAAGGCGGCCTTAGCCGTGGCGCGGGAGGACGCCAAGGAGGTTTCATGCCGGTCGTTGGAGGCCCTTAAGGCCGAACGCGACCGTTCCCTTGAGCTCGAGGAACACCTCCGGTCAGTGGAGGCGTGTCTCGTTGCTGAGGTTGCTTGCGCAGTGGAGGAGCGTGACCTCCTCGCCGCGGAGCTTTCATGGACGAAGTCATCTGCGGCCGCGACGGAGGGTCTGCTGAAGACCCACCAGGATACCATGCGGGACCTGGAGGCTGCCAACGAAGTCTTACGGGTCAAAATGCAGACCGCCCGGGCCAGAGAAAAGGAGTTCCTCGATCTCCAGAGCCAACATGACGAGTTGCTAGCCGAGCTTCGGAAGCTCCGGTTCCAGCCTAAGCCGTAGGCCTTCTTTCATTTCTTTTCCTTTTTTGTTGGGCGGTAATGCGGCTTGCCTTTGTAAATACCCTTTATTAATGCGGTGGACTTGTTTTGACTTCTTTCCTTCGTCACTTCTTTGGTCCGCCTTCTCCCTGGAATGCCAAACATCGTCTTGACTGCTTGCGCCATGTCCCAAGAGACATTCGCGTTCAGTCTTGGAAACGGTTCCGCGCCGAACTGCTTCCCGACGCCATTACTCCTGGGATCGCCGGCTTCACGAACTCGGCTATAAAAAGAGACCGTCGCGGCCACTTCTCATTCCAGTCTTCTTTCTTCCACAGCTCCTTCTCCTCCTGCTTCTATGGCTCGTGATCCGGAGTTGGCGGAGCTCTGGGCGGATTTTGACCTCGCCATGGCCGAGCTCGCGGAGGAGGAGGCGCGCGCCCGTGACGTCGCCAGGGTCGAAGCGCTAGTCGAAGTCGTCCCGCGACTCCGCAGGGCTTTTGATCCGCTCGTGGAGGCGCTGGTTAGTGCCCGTGCCCGCGACGCTGCTGCCACCACGGCTTTGGTCGAGGCTGCCCCGGCGCTTGCCGAGATGGCCGACGTGGTTGTCGGGTTTCTAGGGCCCTTCCGCTGGGGCTCGGTGTAGCTGGCTTGTAAGCCGTCCCAGAACCCTTTTAATAAAGTTGTTTGTGGTTATCGCTGCTTCTCTTTTTCCTGTTGTCTTTCCTGCATGCAAACGAACGCTAGTAGTCGTATAGGTAAGAAAGGATTGAAAACGCAGTATAGTCTTACCGATCCTAGCCCCCGAGCCATGTCCGTGCTTCTGAGAAGAAGCCCGGGCGTGGCTTAGAGAAGATCGAAAGTCCTTGCTTAGGTATCTGCTCTTGGAGAATCATCCTTTAAGAAATCGATCCTGAAAAAATATACCCTGAAAAAATCGACCCTAGCCCCCGAGCCACGACCGAGCTTCTGGTTCGACAGAAGGTTGGTTGTGATTTGGAGAGATCAATTTTTGAAAAATCGACCCTAGCCCCCGAGCCACGACCGAGCTTCTGGTTCGACAGAAGGTCGGTTGTGGTTTAGAGAGATCAATTTTTGAAAAATCGACCCTAGCCCCGAGCCACGACCGAGCTTCTGGTTCGACAGAAGGTCGGTTGTGGTTTAGAGAGATCAATTTTTGAAAAATCGACCCTAGCCCCCAAGCCACGACCGAGCTTCTGGTTCGACAGAAGGTCGGTTGTGGTTTAGAGAGATCAATTTTTGAAAAATCGACCCTAACCCCCGAGCCACGACCGAGCTTCTGGTTCGACAGAAGGTCGGTTGTGGTTTAGAGAGATCAATTTTTGAAAAATCGACCCTAGACCCCGAGCCACGACCGAGCTTCTGGTTCGACAGAAGGTCGGTTGTGGTTTAGAGACCGTACGCTTTGAACAAAACTTGTATCCCTAGCTCCTTCTCTTTGCGAGAGGCAGAGTATTGGACTCTAAAGGTATCCCGGGCCTGTAGCAGGTTTATGCGGGCTTATGATATAGGGCCAGAAAGCGTATGCCCGCGCGGGATCTTGCGCGGTGCGATGGATATCGGCTTACCCGTGTGCAAAGGAATCCCGAGGGTTGGCTTCTGCGTGGCCACTATTCTGCCGATGTATACTGGAACAGCCCGGGCTTTCTTCCAAGCCCGATCATGAGTTTAGGTCGCTGGGGTTAGTTTTGGGGGTCCTCTAGGGAATGGTAGGATGGTCAAAAGGGAGAGAGAGAGAGAGAGGGAATGGAGACTTACGACCTTTTCTCAGGCGTAGAACCTCCGAAGTTGAGCGATGTTCCAGGAGCTGTTGAGGACTCTCCCGTCCGGCATTGCGATCTTCTGCCCAGGCGTCTTGGTGATCTGACCGTGTCTGGGCCTTCCCATCTTGGGGTGAGCTTGTTGGCATGAGGCAGGTTCTGAACTCATCTTAGAACCAGGTCGCCATCTTGCAAGGTCCGTGTCTGTACCTTTTTAGCCCCGTGACGCCGCAGGATGGTGGTATCTTTGCCGCCGCATGAGTGCTTGCTCGCATGGCGGGGACTCGGATAGGTCGAGATCCAACAGTCGCTCCTCGTCATTGTCGATTTCTCCTGCAAAATCAACACGAACTGAACCAAGTCTTAACTCGGAGGGTAGGACCGCTTCCGAGCCGTATACAAGCCTGAATGGGGTTTCACCAGTAGCCCGATTAGAGGTTGTCCGGGCTGTCCAAAGCACGGAGGGTAGTTCTTCTACCCAGTTGTGACGTTGCTCGGCAAGAGCGTCGTACACTCGGCGCTTGACGCCCTGCATGATCTGCCGGTTCGCGCGTTCGGCTGCACCATTACTCTGTGGGTGAGCTACCAAAGCTAGGGCGACCTTCATGCCGAGCTCTTCGCAGTAGTCCTGGAATAGCTCGCTTGTGAACTGTGCCCCATTATTAGCGATCAGCTTACTCGGGACGCCAAACTTGGTCACGATATTGTTCCTAAGGAATCTCTTGGCCGTTTGGGCGGATATGCTCGACACTGGTTCGGCCTCGATCCACTTAGTGAAAGTGTCGATGGCGACGAACAGGTGCGTGCAGCCCTTTAGGCCTCTGGGGAACGGACCAAGTATGTCCATTCCCCATGTTGAGAACGGCCAGGTTAGCGGGATAGTCTGCAGCTCATATGCGGGCTGGTGGGATACCCGGGTATGATATTGGCAGGCTGGGCAGCGTTTTACTAGCTCTTTGGCGTCGGTCAACGCAGTGGGCCAGTAGTACCCCATGAGAAAGGCTTTTCCCACTAGGATTCTGAAAGAGGCATGGGCCCCGCAGATCCCGTCGTGGTTGTCTTGGAGGAGAAATTTGCCTTCCTCCCGGGTCACGCACTTGCAAAGTACGCCGTTAGAACCCCTTCGGTACAACAAGCCCCCGAGTGTCGGTAAGGTCGGGCTTATCTTTGGGCCGGATTTCACGGTGTGTCTGTGGCAGTGTCCCATGCGTCAAGAACTGAACGAATATCGTCATCCAGGTGTCGCGCTGCTCTAGGAACGAAACGGTACCGGTTGTTTGGGTCGAGGCAACCGTCTTCTCGGGGGCCTCTTCTCCGGAGGGAATAAAGGGCTTTAGTAGGTGCTGCACGAGCACCACCGCCGGGGCGGTTTCTTGTGAGGAGTCAAGCTTCGCGAGCTTATCGGCCAGGCTATTAGCCAGTCTGGGAACATAACACACTTCGAAGTTCGTGAAGTGCTTCTCCAGCTTTCTCACTTCTGCCAAGTATCATGCCATTGAGTCGTCGTAACACTGAAACTCCTTATTTACTTGGCGCACGACCAACCGAATCCCTTTCGCTATTAGTCGCTTTTATGCGAGCGATGCATGCTCAGAGGCGGCTAGGAGGCCTTCGTACTCCGTAGCATTGTTCGTTCCGGGAAAATGGAGCTGTACTATATGCTGAATTTGTTTTCCTTGGGGGGAGATGAGAACAAAACCGCAGCCTGATCGCTCGAATTGGCGCGACCCATCGAAAAACATGGTCCAGTGTGCTTCTTGGCTTGCGAGCTCGGGCGAGCCTCCCGAAGGGTCGGCCGGGCCGGTCCACTCAGCCAAGAAGTCAGCCACGACTTGGGATTTGATCGCTGTTTGGGGAACGAACTTGATGTCAAATTCACCAAGCTCGACTGCCCACTTTGCGACCCTCCCGTTGGCGTCTGTGTTCCAAATGATATCCTTTAACGGGAAACTCGTCGGAACCGTAATTGGATGGGCTTGGAAATAGTGACACAACTTTCACGAGGCCATAAGCAAGGCGTACAAGAGCTTCTGAACCTCAGGGTACCGCTCCTTAGGCCCGTGAAGTACCTCGCTCACGTAGTAGACGGGTTGTTGCTTACCTTTGCGTTCGACTGCTAGTACAGCACTTACGACAAGGGCAACCGCCATAAATAGAGAGTAGAGCTTCCCCGAGCTTTGGCGTGGCTAGGACGGGAGACGTGGACAGGTAACGCTTTAGCTCGCTGAAAGCGGCCTCGGCTTCTTCCGTCCATTCAAAACCATCGTGCTTGCGCAGGATCTTACAAAAAGGTGCACTGCGCTCGCCGAGACGAGATATGAATCTGCTGAGGGCTGCCATCCGCCCGGTGAGATCTTGCACCTCCTTGGTGCAGGTTGGCGACCTCATATTCTCGATGGCCTCGATTTTCTCGGGGTTTGCCCCGATACTCGCCTTTCCTATCACATAGCCAAGCAACATCGGCATCAGGACACCAAAGACACATTTTTGAGATTGACAACTTGATGCTTTCTAAGATTAGTAAAAGTTTCCTGAAGGTCGGTTACATGGTCCCGTGGGACTTTGCTTTTTACAACAACATCGTCTACATAAACCTCTACGTTGCGTCTATCTGATCAGGGACCGTCTTCTGCATTAGTCGCTGGAACGTGGCTCCCTCGTTCTTTAGACCGAAGGACATGGTCATGTAGCGGAAGGTACCAAAAGGTGTTACGAAGGCAGTCTTCTCTTCGTCTTCCCTTGCCAGCACGATCTGGTGATAGACGGAGTAGGCGTCCAGAAAGCTCATGAGCGCCGAGTCCACCGTTGCGTCGACCCGGTTGGTCTATCTTGCAGGGGCGGTGTCCTTAGGGGCAAAGCGGCGTTGAGGTCGCGATGGCTGACGCACATTCGCCATCTCCCGCCCTTCTTCTTGACGACGACCGGATTAGCTAGCCAGTCGAAATGCTCGACTTCTCAGATGAAGCCGGCTTGGAGGAGCTTGCCAAGTTGCTCCTGGATGATGTCGGCCTTCCACTTTGGGAAGCGCCGTAGGGCCTGTCTGACAGGCTTTTTATCAGGTTGAACAACTAGCCTGTGCTCGATGACCTCCCTTGGGACTCCGGGCATGTCGGACGGTTCCCACGCGAACACGTCTGCGTTAGACCGGAGGAAGGTGACGAGCTTGAGTTCCTATTTGGATTCGAGGTTGACCCCTACGTGGACGACCTTGGCCGGGTCGTCCTCGGAGAGGGGAACTGCCTTGGTGGGCTCCTACGGCTGGAGGGCCACCTTGGGGCGGACTGTCGGCTGTTCGGCCTTGGCCGGGCCACGCTCGAGGAGCTGTCCGACCATGGCCAAGGCGCTCTCGTCGCAGGCCATTGCGGCCTTGTGGCTGCCCTTGATCGTGATGACCCCGTGAGAGGCCGGCATCTTCAGGCAGTGATAGCCGTGGTGGGTGGCCGCCATGAACTTGGACAGCGCGGGGCGTCCAAGGATGGCGTTGCAGGGAGCTCGGAGTCCACCACATCGAAGGTGACGTACTCCGTCCGGAAGTTCTGGGGGTCCCGAACGTTACGGGCAGCACGATCTGCCCGATTGGTTGTAGGGACGACCCAAGGACAATGCCATGAAAGGAAATGGCAATGTCCTTGACCTTGGACCGTGGGACCTGCATCTGCTCGAGGACCTGAGCAGTGACGATGTCCATGGAGCTCCCGCCATCTACCAACACGCGATCGACTCGCGTGTTGCTGATGGTGGGACAGAGCACCAGCGGCAAGCGCTGGGGCCTGGTCATTCCGGGGGGACAATCATCCCTGGAGAAAGTGATCGACTGGTGAGACCACCGCAGGGGTGCGTCCCGGGCTTACCCTTCTTGAGGTGGTAAACCTCCCGGCGTGACCTTAAACTTCGCGTCGCGACTATAAGCGTAAGCGCCGCCAAGATCACGGCGGCGTGTCGCGAGCCTCTGGAAGGCGTCGCCATAATACTGAGGTGCCGGTCGTCCGGCACCCGTGATCGGGAACTACGCATGGGCCGCGCCAGCGTAAAGTCCTCCAACCGCGGCTCACGTCCTGCGATTACGAGTCATGGCCGCATGCCGGCGAAGAAAGCGAGAGCGGTTGTTCGGAGGGTTAGCCTACTGGGCGGTCGAGGCCGAGGCCGGGAGCTCGCCCTACCCTGCTCAAGGCTTCGTCGTTCCGCCACTGCCGGGAAATTTGGCATGGAGGCGGCCGCAGAGAAGGCGGGCCTCTCGGCTCTACCGCCGCGACATAAGCGAAGCGGCGAGCTCCTACTTCTTCTTCTTTTCTTCTTCTTCTCGGCGTCGCCCTTCTTGGCATCCGTGCCGGTCCGGGCCGCCGCCTTCTCCTCCGTCCTCCCTCTCTTGCGCTCCACCGCCTCGGCGGCGTTGATGTATCCTTCGGCAGCACGAAACAAATCGGCTACGGTGTGGACCGGGTGGAGCTCAAGGTCCTCGGTGAAACGGGTATTCTGCACTCCCTCCTTGAAGGCCTCAACGATGGCCACGTCGGAGATCGGCGGAATGGTGTTCGCGCTGGGCGAACTGCGAGCGTAGTCCTGCAGGCCCTCTCCGCCCTTTGGACCACAAGCTTGAGGTCTGGGGCTTTCCACAGCAG
The DNA here is from genome assembly GCA_036346145.1 of Olyra latifolia. NCBI lineage: Eukaryota > Viridiplantae > Streptophyta > Magnoliopsida > Poales > Poaceae > Olyra > Olyra latifolia. The sequence goes on from CM070530.1 coordinate 17,567,488, forward strand.
CGTAGCGACCTTGGAAGTTTGTCGAGCGCCTCTGCGGTTGTTCCCGGTGCGTGTCGAACCCCGGCTGGTTGAACAGCGAGTTGAACCATTCCCTCCAAGGCGGTAGGGAAATAGTTGACCATTACGGTCTCGTTACCACTGCGGCGGGATGGCGGTAGTATAAGCAATGAGATATTCGTCGGGGTTCTTACTCCGTCGAACTTCTCGATCTTCGAACTTGAACTGCGAGGCCATAGGGCCTCGCGCAAAGCTCGGGAGAAGGTCGGGCACCCAGGGGCGGCCCCGTTGTTTCCAATTGGAGGCCTCCCGCCCAGAAGCGGCCCGAGGCGGGAAAAACTCCGCCGGGGTGCGCTGAGGCGCCGGCCCGTGGGCGTGGATACTGCCGCGCGACCAAACGCTCTGGCCGTGCCGCCTCGAGGAGCCACTGGTGTGTGACTGGGCCTGGAGGTGCTCGCCGAGATCCCCAGCGAGCTCCTCTAGGCCGTCAGCAACCGCGGCGCCAAGGTCGGCCATGGTGAACCCTCGCAGGTCCTTCTCCAGGTCACGCATGACCTGGGCAATCGCCTTAATCCTTTTTGTTGCCGCACAAAGACTGGGTTGGTGATGGTAGTGGTAAGCGAATCTTGGCGTGTGGTACAAGGCGGCGTCGGGCAGCGAGCTGCGGCGGATATCGCCAGGTTCGCCTAACCGACCCAAAGAAAGAGGCTCGGCGGCCTCACGCCGGTGGTGCTCTCGCTTAGGTCAAGACGCGGGCTGGTGTGGGGTCGCCCGCGACGCCAAGAAAGATATGGCGTGAGGCGGGCTCCATGAAGGAGACATGTCGGTGTCGCCTACGGAGGCGGTGCCATCGGCACCCTCAACTACCATGGGCTCACGCCGGTCCGTTGCCGGCCTCGATAGGCCGGGGCGCCAATTGCGCGCACAGGACTGGTCCTCCTCTTCGGACATGACCGCGAATCGCGCGGTCCGACCGGATCTTGCTTGGTGGCGGTGCCTCTAATCCTCCATGAGGGTCTCGGCCGACGCGAGTCGGCGAGATCTTGGCAAATTTGGGGAGCGAACAGCTACTCCCGAGGCGGGCGTCGCCTCTACCTCCATCTCGTCGGTTGTGGTTCGGCGAGGATCTGACTGCCACTCCTCATTCGACTCGTCGGCGTCGTCAAGATAAATCGCGATCGTCAGAAGTTGAGTCCACGGTATCAATGTCGCCGAAGACAACAAGACCATCCTCGACTCGTCGAGGAGAAGACCGCAATCAGACCCCTCGGTGGGCGCCATTGTCGGCGGCGGGAGGCGAGCCTCCGCAGCGTAATAAGCAAGAGAAAGGGGCGCGAGGCCGAAGACGCCCTGTCCCCAGGCGAGGCCCGCACCTGCCGGACGCTGGCGAAGGAAAAGACCTTAGTCCCAACGCGGCTAGGAGCGTCGAGACCGGATCGATAGGGATGATGACACGAGTGTTTTTATCCCGTTCAGCCTCATTGTGGGATAATAGCCCTACGTCCAATCTTCGTTTAATGCCGAGCTTAAACGAGTACAAGGAGTGAAGTCCGGGCTTTGGGAAGCCCGGGCCTCGAGTACAATGAGTGCTCAAGGCACTATGTGTGTGTTCTCTGAAGCACGAATCGCGAGAACTACCGCCGGGAACTAGAGCTCCTACGAGAGTGCAAGTGCTCTTGTTCTATAGTAACTATTCTCCAAGTGAGTTGTGTGTATGTGGAAGTGAAATCGGGGGGTGTTTGTTGTTGTGGCCTGTACGTCCCTTTTATAGGCATTCTTCGGCCACTGTAGCTTGTGCTGGTCCGTTGAATTAGTCGTTGCTTTTTTGCCATACCGGTAGCGCACCAAATCCCCGGGTAATCGAGTGCAATCCTCCGATCACCGCGCCGGACCGCTACCGGTCAGCACGTGTTTTTGCCCATGCGGGCGGTTGACGGGACCGGCCGTCAACCCGTCAGAAGCTGCCGCCAGGCGTTCCTTGGTATGGTGCGCGCATTTAATTCTCGGCGACTCTGGGGACCCGAAGCGTATTCTGTCCGCGGCGCGGCACGGCACGATTTGCCTCGGGTCCTGTTCCTTTGTACCTCAGAGTCGCGGAGTAAGCAAGAGGCCCGAGCTTCCAAGGCAAGGAAGCTCGGGCTCGAGCTTACCAAGCTCGGGCGCAAGCTTGCTGGCCCCGAGCTTGCCTCTTGTGGGGCCACGGGTAAGTAAGTGGGCCGAACCTTTATGGCCACGTACTTTCTCCAACAATATCGTTTTAATTATTATTTCTTTTCTCGTTACAAGGATAGGAATCTGTTTGCAGACATAATACCACAAATAGGCCAACGTTTTAATAGTGAGGATGATGCATACGACTTCTATTGCCATTATGCAGGCTGGTTTCAGGGCAAAAAAAGCAGATCAAGGGCACTGAAGCGAGAATTTTATTGTAGTCGGGAGGGTAAGTGGGATTACAAGAAAGAGCAGGCTGATCATTAGCGAGAGAAAACTACAAAATGCATAAATTGTAGAGCACACATAAAGTTATTATTTTTTTGAGAAAGAAAGGTAAGGACCTTTTGTCATCGATAAGATCGTATTCGAACATAATCACCCCCTTTATCCAACCTCATCCATTATGGCGTTTATAAGCTCGCACAAAGAATTCGATCTGCCCGTGATGAAGCCTGTAGACAACATGTAAATGTCAAAGGTGTTTGCATGGCGTAGCTTTAGCCTCTGCCCTCTTCTTCTGAAATTTTCTTCTCTTATCCTGCTCGGGTTCTGAGCTGGAGTCCATCTCGATTGGGTCGCTAGCTAGGGGACGTTCTCGCCCGTTTGCCTACCAATTAACTTCTTAAGCTTCGGTGAGACTAACGCGTGTCGGTATGTGTAGGTACAAGTAAACAGTATGTGCTTTCAGTGTGAAGTAGATAGATTCCTAAGAAAGTAGGGCACTCGGTTGGTGAAGAAATAAGATAAAACTTTTTTCCATCGTCAACCAACAGTATGTGCAGGTACGGTAAACAGCATGTGCTTGTAGCGTTGCATCCATTTTTGCAACTTGGTATCCCGAGTCATAAAGATCTTATGACTTGATTATGATGGATATATTCATATATAGATGACAATTGACAAGGCCGGAGTTTTCAGAGTGAACTAATTATGAGACCATGCATCGCATCCACCGCGATCGCTGCACTTACTGCTAGCTAGCGAGCCGCGGATGTGTACGTCTTGCACAGGAGCACTTGGGTGAACGCCAAGGTTCGCCCCAAGTCACTCGCATCTCATCTACTGCTGCGCACGTACAGCCACACGCTACATACGTACATACGCTATCTGCCCTTGGTCCACGGAAGATCGGGGCTCGAATGGTACGCGAGTATACGTACGATCGAACAAGCTACACGCTGCTTCAGCGTTGCTCATGGCGGCTCTTGCACCACACGGGCTTCGCGTGATGGTCGTTGATCCATCCATCCAGGTCCATGCGTTGATCGCCACGCGTATCGTGTATCACGTGAGAGGTTGAGCTAGCTTGCGTTAATTCTACACGTCAAAATATGCTGCGTAATTCCCTGGACCAGCTGAAACTGTTGACACGGATGCGCTTCTCTATATACTAGCATGGATTGCGCGCCCCGGCGCGCATGTCCCGTCTACTTTGATGGCTGTGAGTTGCGTTACTGGATTAGAGGGTTTTCAACTGTTTGGCGTAGTTGTTGTGTGTGTTGTTACGTGTCACTATGTGCTGTAATATTCTTGCGTGACGATGTCTAGAGATTTTTTACCAAAGAGTAAGGTTGTCTATAATATAAGTATAGATGTCATCATTATTAATACAGATTATGCAACATAGCTATGTTGGATAGCTTGGGACGTCCACCATAGTGCTCTGATATAAGATAACTGTTGTGGGACTGGTACATAAATGTCTAAGTAATCAAACCATCCTAAATAATGCTGTAAACCCCAGGTAACTAAACCCTGAGTACCAAAATAGCTCACGGCAATAGAGAAATAGCAGATATTTAAATTCGGAAAACTCTGAGGCCTCATCCTAATCAAACAAATCAATCGTTTCGTTGTCATTCAAATTTCAATGATGCAACGGCGATGAATGGCGTGAAGAACAACACCGGCAAAGAAGGATGCAGCAACCGGCCACAGCAACGACAATCCAAAAAACCGATAACTGAGGAAACGCACCCAGCAGTAGCACGGCGACGCACGCCGAAAATATCGAAGCGACCTGCCCGGCGTTGCCGATGATAGTACAGAGCATCACAACCGGCCAGGATCATCAAGCACAAAGGAGCAGTTAAAAAAACAATGACGAACGCGAGGCGAGAAGGTAGGATCCGATAGCAAAAAGTGTGCACACGTGTAAAAAAAAAGGGTTGCAACGAACACATCCAACGGACAAGGTAGACGCCGGGCGCGAAATGAAATGACTAAAAGCGCAGGGACCAAATTGCAACCGCACACTTGCTTTACACAGCTGGAACAAAACAGGAAACGTCGAAACAGGCCGCAGGACGACTGAAAACGCAGCCCACAGGAAGCACGAGACCACGTGGGCGAGCGGCAGGATTAGCAGTCGAAGTCGGCAAAACAAACACGGCAGCATGCAGCAAAAAGCAATGGGAAGGCGTCGTAGGTAAGGCAGAGGACGTGGAGCATATCGACACCAACGGAAAGAACGAACGAACGACGCAGGTTTCAAGGGGACGTGGATACGGCCAGAACGCTGGAATCCTTCCACCTAGATAACTCTCGTCTAACTAGTTCGTTGCACGTACGCCACAACACACATCGAGCTTTCGGCTTGCAGGCATGGCCGCCTCGCTTCTTGCGCTCGTGCTCCTTCTCCTCGCCTTCGTCGTGTCTCTCCTCTACCTCGTCCGCGATTCAGACAAGAAGTCGTCCGTTGCAGCGCTGCGCGGCGGCGATGGACGGAGGCTGCCTCCGTCGCCGCGCGGCCTCCCGCTCCTCGGCCACCTGCATCTTCTTGGCTCCTTGCCGCACCGGGCGCTTCGGTCCCTGTCCGCGGCGCACGGGCCGGTCATGCTGCTCTGGTTCGGCCGCGTGCCCACGGTGGTCGTCTCCTCGCCGGCGGCCGCGGAGGAGGTGATGCGGACCCGCGACCTGGCCTTCGCCAACCGGCCGAGGAGCGCCATCGCGGAGCGGCTTCTGTACGGGCGCGACGTGGCGTTCGCGCCATACGGTGAGTACTGGCGCCAGACGCGCCGCATCTGCACCGTCCACCTCCTCAGCCCGCGGCGCATCCTCTCCTTCCGCCACGTCCGGGAGCAGGAGGCCGCCGCGCTGGTCGACCGTGTCCGCGCCGCGGGCGCGGGCGGCGCCGTCGTCCACCTGGGCGAGTTCCTCGTCGCCTATGCCAACACCGTCGTCTCGCGCGCCGCGTTCGGGGACGCCACCGCGCGCAGCTTGTACGACGATGGTGACAGGGGTCGCAAGCTGAAGAAGGTGTTCGCCGACTTTACGGAGCTGCTCGCTACGGCGCCTATGGGGGAGATCCAGCCGTGGCTGGGCTGGGTGGACGCCGTGAGGGGGCTGGAGGGGAAGATCAGGCGCACGGTCGAGGCACTCGACATTGTGCTCGAGAAGGTGATCGACGACCACCGTCGCCGGCGACAAGACGGCCGGCAGATGGGTGATGATGGGCAGGGCAACGGCGATCACCGGGATTTCGTGGACGTATTGCTGGACGTCAACGAGACGGACAAGGATGCTGGCATTCAGCTCAACACGATCGAAATCAAGGCCATTATCCTGGTACGTATTGATTTGAAAGTACGTGCTCACGCAAATTGTATACCTGTAGTAGCTAGTAGTTGATCTTTTTTCAACCACACATGGGAAAATCAACAGGACATGTTCGCAGCCGGCACGGACACCGTGAGCACACTGATGGAGTGGACCATGGCAGAGCTCATCAACCACCCACGCGATATGCGCAAGCTCCAAGACGAGATACAAGCGGTTGTCGGTGGGGCCAAGCACATACATGAGGACCATGTGGACAAGTTGCACTACCTGAAGGCCGTGGTTAAGGAGACACTCCGGCTTCACTCTCCAATCCCGCTTCTTCTGCCTCGAGAGCCATCCAAAGACACAAAGATATTGGGTTACCATGTCCCGGCGCGCACTCAAGTCGTGATCAATGCGTGGGCCATCGGGCGAGACTTGGCCACGTGGGAGCGTGCTGAGGAGTTTGTGCCTGAGAGGTTCTTGAACAGCTCGGTGGATTACAAGGGGCAAGACTTTGAGCTAATACCGTTTGGTGCAGGAAGAAGGGGTTGCCCTGCGGCCGGCTTCGCAGTGCCGACCGTTGAGATAGCGCTTGCGAGCTTGCTGAGCCATTTTGATTGGGAGGTGATCAGCAGGAGGGATTGCCCGGGGATAAAACTAGATATGAGCGAGATTAACGGGCTCTCTGTGAAGCTCAAGTTCGGCCTGCCGCTTGTCGCTAAACCGAGGTTTCCTTGAATAAACTTGTCGTTGGTATCTTCATTTGGTGAGCACATATAGCACATCAACACATGTGTTTCTTTGTGTTGAGCTGCTTTACATGTTCTACATAGTCTATCCCCAGGAGATGTGTGGCAGCCCTACATATTGGTCCCAAACTCGTGGATCCTCTGCCGTGTGGCCTTCCGGTTGCTCTCCCACACATTTGGGTGGTGCATGGCAGAGGATTTGCTTCACCACACCCTTGTGCTCCTTCTTTGAGAAGACAAATCACTCAATGAATATATTCGACTATAAATTTAGGATTATTTAAAAACTTTTGAATGCTAATTTTCAAATTTAAGACTTTAAGAAATTTCAAATAACAAAATTCAATTAATTTGCAAATTCGAATTTCAAATTTGACTCAAAAAATTCCCTTGGGCCTAGCCCATTAGGCCAACCTCACCTCTGGACCATTTCGGCCCAGCCTATCACCCTCTCTTGCTCTCTTGGCCCGCTTTTCCTCAACCTAGCCCACCAGCTACAGCAGCAGCCTAGCAAAATCCTCACTCTTTCTCTCTCCTACGCCTTCTTCCTCAAACTCTACCCCTTCGCCGGTGCACAACCATGTTGGCATTGCGGTGGCCGAGCCACGGGCTAAGCCTCGTCGCGCCAAGCACGGCCACACGACCCCCTATTCGGACCAGTGCTGTTGCACCACGCCCAAGCCCTAGCTCCCTTGGACGTTTTTAAATAATGGAAGTATCTTTCGGCCTCTGCAACAACCAGGGATGCACACATCCATTACAAATGCTTATTACAAAGAAAAAAGCTAAAAATCAAAGAGAAATAACAAATAATTATCACACTACGACAAGCAACAAGAAAATGAAAAAAGAAACAGTCTTCCGTCTCAAAACAACCAAACGAACCTAATACCCTAACAGTTGTAGTTGCATCCTCACATAGAAAGTCAACACCGAACTTCATGACATTCCTTCACGGTTTTATAAGAACAATTCAATAGCTCTCATTTCAAAATCCTCTCATGACACTCAAAAGGATTTAGTGAGGAAGAGGGCAAAAGGTTAAATCAACTGGACTTGAGGAATGCTAACCAGTCCAAACTGCAATATCTTAATATTAACTGCAAAAAGCCGCCTTTCTAATCAACAAACAAAGAGATAATCCAAAGTGTAGAAAACCAATACTACTTAATTGTACCTATAGCAAGGTATCAACACCCATGGGCATCGCCGTCGTTGAATCTCGAGATTCACACTTTAACACCCATTTTGTCACTCAATATCATTGCAAGGCTTGCCACCATAGGTCACTGTTCGGCCACCACCAGAGCCAACACTTGTCAGAAATGCAGACGCACCAAGCATAAGCCACCACAACGTCGCCTCCTCCATCGAAACTCGTCAGCAACCAATGAAAACATGGATGGTCCGGTCGCACTCTCACCCTAATGAGACACTCATCGCAAGTAGCTTCACAACCACTCATGGTAGAACCGAAGACTGACGAGCATCGCCATAATTGTCACCTCCTGGGACCAACCGCTCCAGAACCAAGCTGCCGATCCAAATCTGATTGCCTCTGGTCACTGGCGACTACATCTGCATCGGATTCAATGGCCTAGGCTAGGACAACGACGATCCTAAATAGGGCGTCTACCAGAGCTCCATGGACAACACACCAGATCCCTCCACAACCACATCAGATCCCATCGTCACGAGAAACCTCGTGCCGAATCCAACCAATGTGTGAGCTCCAGCCGCCAGTCATGGCCGCACCGCCAGAGAACTAAGAGGCCGTCACAGCAGATCTACTAGTGGGCCCTTGATTGAAGACTGTAACATACCCAAATTTTCTAATTTTGGCATAAAAATTTTTTGCAAAAAGTCATAATTAAATTTCTATAATCATTCCCAATTTTTAAGAATTTTCCAAATCAATTTCCTATTTGTTCCCTTAAGAAAATACCTTATCTATCTTTTTCTAAAATTATTAATTCCATAAATTAATAAATATTATTTCATATTTGGATTCTCCTCTTTTTTCTGGATTTTTAGAAACTTATTTCATATTTTTCTAAGCCCTCTAGAGTCTTCTATGTATTTTCAAAACCTCAAACAAATTCTAGAAATTCTTTTCTCTTCTAAATCTCAGACCTTCATTTTTAGGTAAGTTCCGAAGTACGCTTTCCATTTTGGAAAATACGCCTCCACTTAAACCAATCCCGGCCAAACCTCCCACTGACAAGTAGACCCCACTTGCCAGTCCCCATACTGCCCTGATCTAATCCAACGGCGCCCATTGATTAACACCATGGATCGAACGGCCAACAAGTCGTCTTCATTCTCCCGCCGTGCCAAACCTCTGGCGCCGCCGTCGCCACTGGAATACTTCGCGCGCATCGTTTCCAGCCACCTCCTGCCACGGTTTCACCGCCACAGGACAGCTCGCCTCGCCGGTAGCTCTATCCACCACATCATCACACTTATCCGCCTCCGACGGCTAACCAGTTCGTCGCCGCCACCTCGCAACGCCGCCACCACCATGAGGTTGTCTATCCGTGCCCGCCACTGCAAATAAAACCTATAAAAACCTATCTCCGGCACCGCTACAACCCAAACCCCCTCTTCCAGCCCACTACTCCCCCTCTGCCGCCCTAAATCACCGCCACCATCATCATCTTCTCCAACTCCGGCCGACCTTTTCTTCGCCACTCCAATCCCTCTCTGGCCTTGACCCCTATGATCAAAAGCTACCACTCCCCACCGCGAAGCTAGCCCGGCCATCACCCAACATAAACACCCATCGGAGAACCCTCACCGTCGCTACCCCGTTACGCCGCCGCCACCAGGCCACCTTGAACCACCCCAACCCACACCGAAACCTTCCCAAGTATCCTTGAGCTCCTAATTTCATGATTTTGTTCTTAATTCCTTGCCGCTGGCCACCATGCTCCTCGCCGTCAACCTCCTCCGTCGTCCCCTCTACTTTTCCCCTTTTCCATCCCTCTCCTGCCACTGACATTTTAGCCCCACTTGTCACCGCCTCGGCCAGCCACGCCTGACCTCTCCTCAAGGCTGGGTCCCTGCGTCACCGCTCACAAGACCATACTCGGCCAAGCCCAGTACTATAAGCCCATATAACACTCAAAATCTCTTCATTTTTTTAAATTCTGTTTAGACCTTTTCATTTTATTTCAAACAACAAACCCTTTTTAAAAATCCTACAAAAATCTAAAATGAGATAAAGAATTTTATAAAAATATAAATACCATATTTTTTTATAATAAAATAACCTTAATAAATCCTTTTTGCTCTCTTTCTTATATACAAAAGTATTCTAAAGATTTTAGAACTAATTTCTAAAATGCTAAAAGGTATTATAAATCCATTTAAACATATTATCACCCAATAATTCAATAAAAACCTATTTTCACCCCTATCTTTAACAATTTCCATCTCGGAGCTCCAACAAATATTTGTTGTCGATCCTAATTTCTGGAAATTTGTTAATCCACACATAACATCTCACATACACTAACCCTAGCTTCATGCTACTCGGAGAAAATACCCAATTTTTACAACAACATCCCACCCCTTTTTCCTTTAGGAAATATTCTCGAATTCCTAGAAAATCGTACAACCCATCACCCTCCTCACCCCAGATCTTTTCATACACTCCCATTATTTCATACCTAATATTTTTATTTGGATATTTATTAAAATTTCTAGTCTTTTACTATTTTTACGACATATAGACAGCGAGCTACAGGCCCCTTGAAGTTTTAATCAAGAATGTCTAGGAAATATAATTAATTGCAATTTGATCCCCAAAGAAGGCAGGTTTTCTATCCCTCGATGCATATTGATTTCCCAGTTCCAATTATTATATGTTTATTGCATTACTTTGTAGTTATTTAATTTTGAAATATCCTTTATTTAAATTATGTTATTTAATTTTTTTGTAGAATAGATAATCCAAACTCCACAACCAAAAGCCCACCTAAAAATGAATAAACTTGACTATACCCTAGTATAAGAAAATCTAGACATATAATTATTTTCAAATAGGTAGGATAGTATTCATCTTGTCTTTTGGATAGACAATGTGATGAACAGAAAACGAAAAAATTGAAAAGTATAGGAATGAATTACCAGATGGTAATTTCATGGGCAAGGTATTGCCTTAGTATTTTCGCAATACCAAGCATTTGGATTGCTGGCTGAGTAGTCACCGGTAATGATCGTGTGGAGGCCAGGCGTTGCCAGGATTTTTGGGATATTGGGCCAAATGATTCACATGTTACCAGCTGTGTCTGTGCAGAGACCAATATCGCCAGGGTTTTCTCCAATGTTTGCTCTTATGTGAAACATTGCAAAACTTGGACTAATGAGAATAGAAATGACACATTATTCTTCCATCCATATAAGGAGCTGTTACATGGGAAGAGCTGCATAAGTTCTGCAGAGCTGATAACAAAAACATTAATGGACCTTACTTCAGGTATACGAAATTGTGTCAATTGGGTGATACCTATTTCTATTCAAATAAATCCATGAATTTTAAGAAAAGATAATGGTTGTCAGATGAATTAAGGATGGAGAATGGAGATAATGATTTACAAACTTATTTAAATATTTTAGAAAACAATTTAAAATGTTGATGCTAGATCTTAAAATATTGCAGTATATATTCCAGATAAATACAGCCTTTATCTTTCTTCGATTCCAATTGCATATAGTTAATATTTCATTTTCTATGGAAACCTGCATGTACGATTAGTACTTACCCACATTATGTAGGCAAATTGTTTATTTCTTTGAATAGGATCCACTTTAAAATAAAAAAATGGACATTATGAAGAAGACTGAAATTCATATAGGATCGATTTCTAAGGCTTACCTTATGCTCAAGCTTTGCCTGTGGTATATGGGCATATATTTTCTTTTTGCTATTACAAATTACCAGGTTATATCTTCACTTCCGCTGTAAAATATTTTGTATCATGTAATAAAAATAAGCAAGTTGTACTATTTCTGAATGCAACTGAAAACCTGGACAGTTGGTATTTGGGGCATTTTCTGGTAAATTTTTACCGGGATTTGGTCCCCATAAAGACCCGCTGACATTACTGCTGTCGTGGGAGAGAAAACGCTCGTCGCCGTTGCAGCGGGAAAGGATCGGTTAGATTTATATCCGACAAGAGAAAGGGGTGATGGAAAGAAACGAAGAGGGGAAGAAGGAAGGGGGAGGGGAAGGGGAGGGTTGAAGAGGGTGGGACCCCTCCCTCTCACGGCCGATGAACTCGCTGGAGAGACAGGGAGGGGGCCAAGGGGATGACGGTGCTGGTTTCTATAGAGGGGCCGCGAGAGTCGAAGTCATCGCAGCAAAAGAAATATAATGGGGATGCCGGTCCCTTGGACTGCCATGTTGCCACAGGCCAAGCCACGACATCGCTGGCACTAGAGAGGCATCATTGAGATGCCATGCTCATGTTAGTGTCATCGCCTTGTCTCCCACGCGTCCACTCATCCCCAGGAACCATCGTGCTGGCTCTCTGCCGTCCACCAGACGTCGTCGCCTTTCTTCCTCCTTCTCCGCTCCTCTCTCTCTCTACACGCAATCCCAGGAAGGACCCCTAGAACACTCTCATGCCTCCTAGACCACCTCCCTGGCCATATAAAGCAGTCCCGAGCATCCCCTCTCTTCACCCTCTCTGCTCTCCTCTAGCACCACTCTCTAGCCACTGCTTCAAACTCCTCTGGTAAACCCCAAGCCACAAGCTTGCGCCCACATGTAGCCCACAATGCTCTTTGCCCAATTAGCACGCAAAGCTCCATCGCACCCTAGAGAGCTCAGAGACCGCTATGAACCCGAATCAGCCCATCATCGATTTTCTCGCCGTCGGTAAGACTCCGACCCAATTGTTCTCAACTGCACCGTCCTTGGACATCCCCTAACATTCTAACACGTCCATGGCCTAGGTTCCATCGGAGTTGATGTTTATCGTGAGGCCACCACCACCATCGCTTGGGCCTCTCGCTGCTAGCCAGCTCTAGCTCTCCTTCGTCCCAACCAAACATCAAGGTACCCTCCCCGTCACCCCCTAGGCCAAGTAGGACCCCGCAGTTGAGCGTTTATGCTCGTAGATCGTTGTCGCTGCATGTGTCAGTGGCTCGCCTCCACCACAAGCCACCACTAGCTAGCGATGCCTTGGTGTCCCTAGGACTGTCGTCAAATAGGTAAGCCGGCACCCCATGCAGCGATGTCGCCGTGGCCAGTATCACCGGCGAACTGGAGATTTTCTCCATGGCCGTGTTATCAGCTGGAGGAAGGGGAATGATGATGTGATGCTGATGTCATTGAAAAGGATAATTGTGCTAGATAGTCACTAGCATGTGGGCCCGTATTGGATTAAAGAAATCTAGGTAAACTATTTTAAAATCTTAGAGTATATGACAAGTAGGGCCCACAGCATTTTAAAACGTTTAATTCACCCGCCAGTTTCCTAAAGCCATTGACTAGTGGGACCTATGGCCCCACCTCTAAGGTTAAGTGCAAGCGTATTCCAGGTGAGTATGCTTTCCATGGTGCAAAACGTAGAGTAGAAAGCACCGTCGGGCCTGAGCTCTCATGTGCTTAGTGTGCCAAAATAGGAGCGGGGCAAGAGCACAGCTTCACTTTCGGCCCAAGCATTGTTTACGATTTTCATGAATTCGTGCTTTTAAGTAATTTCAGAAATAGAAAACACGAGTGGGTGCAGCCGTGCATGCTTATAGCTCTTCTTGCACCCCCCCTCCCCCCCAATCGTCGTTCCTTCTGTCCTCTCCTACCGGCACAGCTCCCTCCCTCTCCTTTCCCCAGCGGCTTTGGTCGCCAACGACGTAAGTGGCGACCCATCTGTCACCGGTGGAGGCGGCGCCCATGCAATGTGAGAGGTGAGACCTAGGTGGTGGCAACGTTTGCGCGGGGCGGCCGGAAAGGCAGCTTTGTGCTCATGAGAAGATATGGGCGGTGGTAATGGCGACACTCCTGAGGTTCTTGTGTTTCTGGTGCTTCTAGATTCCGTTACCTAGGATGTGTTCCGTTACCTAGGCGGAAACAAACAGACCCCTACCAAACAGGTTGAGGTTTACCAGTGCAATTACCATGTTTTTATTTCATTTGCGTTTGCGTTACACGTTTTGACCAAACAAACACACTATATATCATAGCTAATTGCTAGCTTGCCATGGTCCTCGCGTTGCCCCCGGCCGCTATCGCTGCCGTCCTTTAACCCTTAATTGGTGGTGGTACATAAATAACTCAATTAATTAAAATATTATTATAATTTACACTTGCGAGAAGGTCATGGGCCTAAATGACTAGCCCGGTGGGCGATGGGCTAGTTGGCTTGGACCTAAATAGCTAAGAGGCTGTTTGGTTCGTGATCCTCGCTTACCTTACTAATGAAAGGTTGTGCCTTTGTGATTTGGCCGTCATTTGGTTTGCGACCTTCAGTTAGCACGCCGGCAAAAAAAATTGGTGCGCCCTCGAAATAACACTGCGCCGCGCGCATGGGCGTGGGCGGCCGATTTCTTCGCCCACACGCACGGGCACGCCGTCGCGGGCTGGCGCTAGCTAGCGCACTGTGGCTGACACAGGGCCCCGCTACTAACTAGTCCGAACTAGTTAGCAAGCAGGTTTTTCTTTTTTTTGCAATTAAACTTCTCATTTTGTGTATATATTTCATATAGTGTCCAAATTGCGTGAAACAAATTTATAATTCATCTAAAATCATAAGCAACCCATTTTTTTAATATTTTTAAATTTTTAATTTTTTTTTATTGGTCACCTTTTGAAGGATACAAACCAAACAACTCAACTTTGGCCAACGAAAGGTCATGCCCTGAATTGGCCATGACCAATGCATTGGCATGGCCATGTAGGGCTATAAACCAAACACACCCTAAATCTCCCCTTTACAGTGCATATTTGCATGATGGGCCTTTGTATTGGGTTGGTAGGCCCAGATCTGAATAAGGATATGAATTTGTACAGTTCCGGATATCCAGATCCGAATCTGAATTCGTCGAATATCGCCTGAACCGGATCCAAATCCAGATCCGAAGAAAAAATATTTGGATCTGATTGTTTCGGATCCGGATCCAAAAATATCCGATCCGTTTGGTTCCGAAACCATATCCGACCGGTCTGGATTGGGAAGATCCGGATTCGTTTTCATCCTTAGTGACAAATAGGGTGACCTCATCGTCATTGCACGAATATTCAGAAAATGGCAAGATCAGAAATTCAAATGATTTAGACAAAAAAAATTATTATTCAAATGATATATAGTAATTCTTTCCTTTTTTTTAAAGAAAAGCTATGGCGCGGGAGATGCATACTTGACCATAGATTTGGCGCATGCTAGGCTCCTAGCATCCTCGTTGATCGGGCATGATCAAATCCACTGCAGTCCTTTTCCACCGTTTTGGACCGTGCAATCCAAGCCATTGGGCCATATCTATTAAATAATAGTAGAAATTCATGTTAGTTCTTTTTGTTGTTTCATGGAAAAAGTTTCATTTTGGTTCCTCAACTATGGGCATGGGCGATTTCAAAAAAAGAACTATGGACATGGGCTTTTTCCAAAAAAAAAAGAACTATGGCCATTGGCTCATTTTAGTCCATAAATTGCAATATCAGGTAAAAATAGTCCCTCAAGTATGAAACCATATTCATCAATGATCGTTTAACATAGTCAACGATAATTTTGACCAGTCAAAGTTGGTTTGGCCAAAGTATTCTTTTCGTAAAAAAAATCCATGATATCCAAAGTAAACTATATATTTGAGTTCACGATTATTATAACATCTCATAGAAAATTTCCTTTTTTATTTTTTACACAAATTTTTAGAATTTATCCTATATTAAAAACTACTAGAAAACTTTAAAAACTTAATGCAATGATTTAAAATACGAGACAAATTTTCTAAGCTCTTAAATTATTAGGAGATCAATTATACAACTCATTTTGGATTCCATGTAATTTTTATGGAAACATACATGTAACACTTATTTAAACCATCTTTGATTGGTCAAAACCATCGTTGACCTAGTCAAATGACCATGGATGAATGATTTCCATAGTTCAGGGATTTGTTTACCTTGTATTATAGTTAAGCGACCAAAATGAATCAACGAACAGAAAAAAGGAATTTTTCATTCTTTTATCATTCATGATAGTATCAATCAAACCTGAACAATAGCATCCATCAGATTTTATTTTAATAAGAGAAATATAGTAGAAATTCTAAAGAAAAAAGAAAATCAAGTTGAACTACCACTGTTATTGGATGCCATGTTACTACTTAGATATATTGTTGCTTTGTAATTGAAGAAAACAAAATAACTGTGATAATTGGAGTAAAGGAGGAAAATATTATAGTGAGTGAATAACACAACGTACGTACTACGGGAAACGCAGTGAAAGCTGACCACGTCTAGCTGTCTAGGCGAAGTGGAAAGCGTTCCCAAACTGTCCAGTGGACTGCCACGACAGGCGTCCCAATGGACAGCCTGCGAATGCCGGTTTGGATACGATATGTTGTGGTACCTATGGATTTCGATTTGAGATTTCGACGGCGCGACCCTATATGGTTCTCTAGTGCATAACATAAGTGTTGGGACGCCGGAAACAGCACCCTGATCATTGTTGCACTAGGAGAACCTTAGGGTTATGCTACCGAAATTTCGTCTCGAATCCATGTGTCCCATAACGATCATAATCAATCCGACATTCGTGGGTGGAGTTAGAAGCCTTCATAATCCGGCACCTGACATGGTCTATATGGATTGAAGAGTAATGATACAAGACAAGAGTTGGATGTATGATGGGTTGGCGGCGGGGTGGACAACACACCGAGGAGTGGTACGAGAAGGCAACTGAATTCATGCGTCTTGCTTTCGAGGCAACGCCGGACTCACTTGTGACCTGTCCATGTGTACAATGCAATAATTATCGAAAGAGAGCGCGGGACGAGATGGAGATGCACTTGTCTAGGGTTGGGTTCAAAGCAGGGTATCATCGATGGGAATTCCATGGCGAGGGGGCCCGGGTTGGGCCAACAGAGCCCGTTGAAGGTATCGACGAAATTGGTTGGATGCAGGACATAATGGAGGATTACGGCCACCAATTCGACCAATTCGAGGATGAAGAGCCCCCTCTCGTCCTTTCCCTCCCTCCCTCGCTGGTGACTGAATTTCTAAATCTTTTGTCATCCGTGTAAGAGGCTTTGCATGAGAAAACCACAATGACCCAGTTGTCAGTGGTATCATGCATGATGGCGTTGAAGTCTAATTTCAATTTCTCAATCAATTTTTTCGACGAGATTCTGGCTCTATGGTGCTCCGTCCTCCCTGAAGATCACAAGATGCCTTTGAATTGGTATAAGTCGAAGAAACTCGTCAGTGGACTAGGAATGCCGTACGTCAAGCTAGACTACTGCCCTAACCACTGCATGCTGTATGGCAAGGACGACAAGAAGTCAAGGTGCGATCATTGTGGATAGACAAGATTTGTTGAAACCATCAATGAAGATGGCAATAGCAAGATGACGGGTGTGCCGAGGAAAGTGTTGCGGTACCTCCCCTTCATGAAGCGCCTACAACGGTATTTCATGACAAAGGAGACATTGCAACAGATGAGATGACATAAGGAAGGTAAACAGCAGAGGGCTGACGTTATGGTCCATCTGTTCGATGGAGAATCCTGGAAGCACTTCGATCAAAAACATCCGGGTTTCACGGCGGATCCAAGAAACGTGCGTCTGGCACTTGCGACCGATGGGTTCACTTCGTTCAATTTGAACGCCCAATTGTATTCCTGTTGGCTGGTCTTTACGATCCCTTTGAACCTGCCTCCGTCACTCCTTATGAAGGAGGAGTTTATGTTCCTGTCGCTAATCGTACCTGGTCTGAGGGATCCTAGGAAGCATCTCGATCATTTTATGAGTCCGTTGGTCAAGGAGCTATATGAGCTGTTGGAATAGGGGACAATGACCTACGACCGAGGAACGAACAACTCTTTTCACATGAGGGTAGCCTATTTGTGGTCAATCCATGATTTCCCCACGTATGACATGTTTTCTAGTTGGAGCACGCATGGGAGGCTGTCCTGTCCGATATGCATGGATGATACACATGCGTTTCAATTTGTGAATGGTGGCAAGACATGCTTCTTTGACTGTCACCAGAGATTTCTAATGATCAACCATCCCTTCAGGAAACAGAAGACTGTATTTCGCAAGAACACGGTGGTCAAAGAAGAAAAGCCACGCCGTTTAGGGATACGAGAAATAAATGATTGGCACAAGAGCTTGGTCAAAGGGAACAACGGTGTGTATGAGAGGTACGGGGTCTTACATCACTGGACACACAAGTGCTCATTGTACTCTCTCCCGTATGCCCAAGACTTGCTGCTACCGCACAACATCGACGTCATGCACTAGGAGAAGAATGTTGCGGAGACCATTTTTGGCACAAACCTTGACATCGCCGACAAAATAAAAGACAATACCAAAGCACGTCTTGACTACGCACTGATATGTAGTCGACCGTCAATGAACATGATAGAAGGGCGGATGAAGAAGCCAAAGGCCACGTACTGTCTCACTAGAGCACAGAGGACAGAGGTTCTGCTCTGGTTCCAAGAGAAGCTTAAATTCCCGACGGGTATGCGTCGAGTTTTGGTCGAGGCGCGAGCATTCCTCAAGGGATGATACATGGCATGAAGAGCTATGACTACCACATATTCATGAGGGACCTGCTACCCGTCATATTTTGTGGGTACATCCCCGATGACGTCTGGAGAACCCTTGCAGAGCTAAGTTATTTCTGCAGAAAGTTGTGCGCTAAAGAGATCAAGAGGGGGGAGATGGTGCAGCTTGAGAAGGATATAGTTGTGCTCGTCTGCAAGCTATTAAAGATATATGTCTCCGGGTTCTTCAACCCAATGCAGCATCTGCTTGTCCATCTGCCTACAGAGGCAAGGCTCGGGGGACCCACACAGCATCGATGGATGTACCCCATAGAATGACGTTTGAAGAGCGTTCAGGCAAGTGTGAAAAACAAGACTCGGATGGAAGGTTCAATAGTACAGGCTTACTACATCCAGGAGATCTCGAACGTCACCAATAAATACCTGGCGAGGGAAAACAACATGAACATACAAATCTAGAGGTATAACACTGTTGGCCGTATGGTCGATTCTGACCTAAGGTTGTTCCAAGTCCAAGGCATTCCGATCGGACGGAGTACGATGCATGAGCTCACCCAGGAGGAAAGGGTTGTGGCAATGTTATACATCTTCGACAACATGGAAGAAATAGATGCCATGCAGCGACAATTTATACGGGCCGAATGGAATGGTAGGACTGAACCCAATGCAGCTCAGCTCTGCAAATTGATGGAAGAGGGTGCTGGATCTGGCCGTGGTAACTTCTTATCTTGGTTCTGAAAGCACGTAAGTGCCTTCGATCTTTTTCTTTGTGGTCGATCACTTCTAATTTTTGTTTGTTAACACTTTTCACTGTCTATCACGCAGTGCACTCTCCATGCCAGCGTTCATAATGATCTTTGGACTATGTCACGTGGCTGCAAGCATTTCGTGAAAGTGTATGGCGGCTACGATATCAATGGCTTCCGGTTTCGGTCCACACCCGCTGAGCGTCTCAAGCCTAATTTGCGATCGGTAAACAGTGGGGTCCTGTGCAGTGGGAAAGATGGGGTTGAATACTACGACATCATCCAAGAGATACTCGAGCTGATATTCGATGGAAGTAAGGAGATCACGGTGGTTCTTTTCCGTTGCGATTGGTTTGACCCTATCAATGGCATACGGCGTCGGGATGAGCTTGGCTTAGTCGAGGTCAAACTCCAGACTTAAAAGGTTCGATCCATTCATTCTTGCTAACCAAGCCGAACAAGTCTACTACCTGCCATACTCGTGTACTGCAAAGAAAGATTTAGAGGCGTGGTTGGTTGTGTACAAGGTTCGACGCCAGGGAAGATTGCCTGTACCGATGGCCGACGGCTACGAGAGTGCATTCAAGGAAGCCGACGAAGGGCCGATGTAAGATAAGCTCTTGAACGAGGGAATTGTCATCGACATTGGCTTGGGCCTGGACCTAGATGGACTCGACACCGTAGTGGAGGATGATGTCGAAGAGGAATGCGATGCTCACGATGAAATCGATGATGTCGAATCGTCAACGGATGATCCTCTTGATGTCGATTCAGATTACTTCTAGTGCATGGTACATATCCACTTAAATTATTTGTGTATCTGCTTGATTTATTTAAATGTTGCTAGCTTTCCATTTATATATGTGCTTCATTTTATTAAATATGTTACTAACTTTCCATTTACTTGCAGGATGGTTTGCACTCGGAAGAAGTTTGTCGAGACACCCTAGACGGACGCGGAGATGAACAGGGTGGCAGAGTCGCAGGGTTATGACCTTAGCGACACCCAGCAGAGATCGCCAAGGTTACGGCAGGCGGCACCTGTGGTCTAGCAGGGGTCTGGCGAGCCAAGATCCGTGGGTGCAGCTAGGGTTATGGGTAGGAGCTAGTGCCCACTGGATGTCTCCGAAGAAGAAAAGGGGCCATAACAAGGTCCCCCCAGCACCCGCGGACGCCAGCTCTAGAATCCCCATCCAGATCGACGGGGACAGGTACATGTAACTGGTTTTTTGTTTTACTATGTGAATTTTCTAACATTCTTTTAATCTTTGTAGCAATATGTCGACGGTGGATCCCTCCATGAGGCAACAGCTGGGCTACGTTCTGGGGACCTTGGTCCGCACGTACTACCCTCGCATGGTCAGTGTGGGCGACGTCACCAGGCCAGCATACAGCTGAGAAGACTACAAGCTTGCTATCCATGGGGACTCGACCACCGCCGCCCACTGCATTTGTGACTTCTAGGTAAGTCTGTCTAACTGAATTTTTTTTTTGAATTTGTCATCACGTTGCTAATCTCC
This sequence comes from Olyra latifolia, assembly GCA_036346145.1. Taxonomy (NCBI): domain Eukaryota; kingdom Viridiplantae; phylum Streptophyta; class Magnoliopsida; order Poales; family Poaceae; genus Olyra; species Olyra latifolia. The sequence goes on from CM070530.1 coordinate 17,587,998, forward strand.
TTGGTTTCTATACTTTCAGGCTAGGTTCCGTCTCCATTCAGGATTGACGAAGGCACGGTTCAGGCCCGTCCTTGACAGGAACGCCTGACAGAAGGTCTAGGACCTGATGTCTGGCGCTCATGTCGCGGCGGTGGAGGAGTACCACAGGTAAGAAACCATCCTAATAATATCCTTGTCAATATGGTATTTATTATTTTTACACCTGCGAACTTTTGTGCATTTCAGGAAACACACCGATGAGCCGGTCAGCACGAAGGAGGCCCGGGGCATCTACTTGGAGCCCGACGACTACGACCGGGTGTGCCCTGAGTGGGCAAGGGACCCAGTGGCATGGAGGGCCTGTGGAGAGAAATGGGCCAGCGAGGAGTTCCTCGAGAAGTCCACGAAGGCCAAGAAGAATAGGTCCTCGAAGGACTTCAAGACGAGCGCGGGGAGGTGGTCCATTCCCCAACTAGGCAAGAAGATGGTAAGATCTGGTTTCTTCTTTACTTTTATTTTTTTGCTAACTTTTCTTTCCATTCCTGCAGGCGCTAAGTGCCATAGAGGCCTTTAAGATGGCCTACACTCCGAAGCCCAAGCCCGGCACCTAGCTTGTGATGGACCCTCACGCGCAGGCCAAAGCTGGTAAGTGCCCACGAAACCTATTACACTTAGCAGATTTGTAGTTTACCTTAGTCTAACTTGAAACCATGCAGGATCGCTACCGAGAGGCGTACACTCAGGAGCACGGTCTGGACAGTTTTCGGGAGGATGCGCCCCTCGACTCGGTGGTGATCCACAAGCACTTGGGTGGCAAGGCACACAGGAGGCCGGCAATCAGAGCGGACCACCTCAGGTGAGCTAGTAACCATGTTAGATGTCATTGCTTTGATAACGTTGATTTTTGCAACTAACCGCGGTCCTCCTTAATTGTAGGTCAGAGGATTACATGCCCGAGGTCTAGGCCTCCCAGAACGCCCCCGAGAGCCGACGCAAGTTCGAGGCCTAGCTTCACTAGGAGATGGAGCAGCAGAAGCAGGAGATGGAGTAGCGGATGGCGATGGATAGGGAGCAGATGCTGCAGGCATTTCAAGAGAGCATGAGGACAACGAAGGAGGAGCAGCTGCAGTGGGAGAAGGAGCAGGAGCGGAGGTTGGCGGAGGTGATGTAACAGCAGCAGGAGGCGATGTAGTAGCAGCAGTTGGCGATGTTCAGACGGTTCCTGGATATGCAGCACGAGGTAAGACATTATAACCATCTCAATTCGTTTCCCTCGAACCTACAATTCTTTAACTAATTGTGTCGCGAACGTGTAGGCCAGCTCGAGCAGGGCTGCGGGATGCCCAGAGTCTCCTCCACTTCATGGTTCAGGATCGGTGGCTCTAGCTCGACGCGACGGCACCCAGGCAGAGATGACGAGTCCCAGCCGATGGACTTCACGCACAGCTTCCTCTGCGACGACCCTCCACCACCACACTTCTCTTGAGCCTTTTGTTTGATGACTGAACTTTGTTTTTTGATGATACATGTGATATATGTGATGAATGCGGTTCAATGACTTGGTTTAATGTTATATGTCATGAATGTGGTTCAAATTGTGGATGAATGTGGTGAATGGGCTCTTTTGGTCATATATTGCCTATTTTTTATTGGAATTTTGATTGTGGATGTATTTTTATGTGAAATGTGGGGATTGTGAAATATATGCGGGGTATTTTGGGTTTGCAAGTGCAACTGCTGATGGGGCAACAACGGCTGTTAAATTGGATTTTTTTAACAATTTACCAAGCGCTTTTTTTTTGCTGGAAATCACTTATTCTCGACGGCTATGCCTAAGCCATCGAGAGAGAAGGGTTCCAGCAAACCCCCTGGATGCCAAGCACTCTCGACGGCCCTGGGGCTACCGTCGAGAGAGAGGGGCCCTACGGACCTCCCTGTAGTGAAGCTCTCGCGACGGCCCCGATGAAGCTATCGAGAGAGTGGGGCCCCACGGACCTCCCCTGGAGGCTATCTCTCTCGACCGCTGTCACGGCCGTTGAGAGAGATGGTGCTGCCACGTGTCCACAGGCCCCTTCGGCCAGTCAGCTGTCTCGAACTGGTGGCCATCGAGACCGATGGAGACGGAGCCAGGTAACGGCCATCTAGCCGTCATTGCTCGTGTCTCGACGGCCGGACTCTAGGCCGTTCAGAGAGGCTGTATCAACGGCTGGACCGTCAAGAAAGACGGTCTGTCTTGACCTATCTGTCTCAACGGCCGTTTCTTGACGACCGACCTTCGAGAAAGGGTTCTCTCGACGATTTTCTTGCCTGTCTCGATGGCTTCGGCCATCAAGAAATTGTGTGATCCTAGTAGTACAGGTCCTAAAGTTGTCTCAAAGGTTCGATTAGGTCTAAAAGACAAAAATTGTATATTTCTATCCTAAAGTTGTTTAAGTGGTTTGATTACCAATCTAAGATTTTTTTTTTGTGTTTGCATCCTTGCATATGTTTTTCTTTTACATTTTAGCCTTCACCCAACTCTCTGTCTCTCTCCTTCCTTTCTCCCTACCCGAAGCAAATAGAGGAGAGGGGGAGCACAGCAGCGCAGCGGAGTCCTGTAGTAGTCGTGTGCTGGCGCAACGACCTATGGTGGCGGCATCTTCTCACCATAGCCGATGTCCAGCCTCCCTCCCTTCCCCATCATCTCTCTCCTGATCCCGCTCCATGGCGCGCCATGGGAGAACGAAAGCATGATACTCATGCCAATGCTGTTCCGCACCTTGTGGCTACCAGTTCCAAGCGAGCTGCCGCTGCTTGGCCCTCTCCGATGCGGATCCGAAGGTGCCTCCATAGCTTCGGGCCTCATGCCTGCCGGTTCCTCACTCCCGCCAGCTGAGCCACCCCTTTGGCTTAATGCTTGGTTGCGCGGCCGATCCTCTCAATCGCCTTCCACCTTCGAGCTCCGCGTCACTAGCTATCCTTGCCCTGAACCTGCCACCAACACTAGTCTGTCGTTGATATCCGACCCTACCACCTCTCTATGCCGGCGCTGCCCGACAGGTCATCGCAGTCACCTAGCCCGGTATCACCCTGGATTCACCATGGTGCCAAGTGGTCACCTAGCTCAGCATCGCCTCTAATTCACTGCAGTCGTCACTCTCATCCTATCAGATATAGCTAGCTTTAAGGAGTGGAGGTGGTTGGCCACCATGGGGGCCGCCATCATTGTGCCCTAGCTCACCGTGGGGAGGTGATCACTATGGCGGAGGAGAAGACAGAGCTCGGAGTGCTGAAATGTGAGAGAAAAATGGATACAAGGACTCAAATGCAAAAAAATGGATTGGAGCCGATGTGAGCCACTTAAACGATCATAGGGGCAAGAATATGCAAGTTTTACTTTTTGGACTTAATTGAACCCTCAAGACAGCTATAGGGACATACTAATTTACTATTATAATTGAGGTATAAAACCTTGTGTGTCATTGCACTTGAGTCTAATCCTCTCTATGTCATCACTTAGTGACTTCTCTCTTCTATACCATCGCAATTGCTTGATTATTGTGTTGTACGTATGCCATTGGAGAAAACTTGTCTTTTTGTTTAAGTCATGTAAATATTTCAAAAAAATTAAAAAAATGATAGAATGATCAAGTGTGTAGCAATTTGAATGTACTTTTTTTTGTACTTTCAACATTAATTTTTTTTATGTTAAAAACATTTTTACGTGTAAATTGAATATACAAACTTTCATAAAATTACATAAAATATATAGATTGAAAGTATTGCACAGTTGATAAAACTATGATTTTTTGATATGTTTAGACAGTTTAAAAAAAATCGTCGATGCTACATAGGGCAATAATTGAGCAATTGGCGAAAAGGGGAGAGGTCAGCAATGGCACTAAGGAAGAATTGGACTATATGGTGGCATATAATTGTTTTTCCCAATAATCCACACCATCGTTTGTTGGTAGTTTATAACGTTGAAAATTTATGTACTTTCAGATATCTTATCAATATTGGATGATATGTTGGATTAATGCTCTCTGGTTTTTGTAAGACCAGATTATATATATATAACGGTGGGGGCGAACATGCATGATGCTTGCACAATGACAGCTATGGAGTAGCACACGTATATATCCCACCACATGAAGAAATTCTATCATCCCTGCATGGCCCAAAGGAGCTAATCATACAAGAATAAATTCAAACGTACAGGACATAGAGATCGCTTAATGCATGTACTCTACGTGTTGGAAGAAGCTAATTATACAAGAGACCACAAAATATTGTTATATCTGGTAAGCATTGACCCAAGTATTTTGTTCTCGATTCTTAATTGGGACGTGCTAGGGATCAGATGGTCGATCCTTGGAAAAAAATCGGACGCTTTTTTAGAAACATGGGCACAGTACTACTGAAACATGAACGATCTATTGATAAAACATGGTCGAAGCACCGATGAAACATGGTTTAAGCACTGACGAAATATTATAGAACATGGTCAAAGTACTGATGAAACATGACAAAAAAATTGATGAAACATTAGAAAAGAACTGATGGAATATCATGTTCCGCGATTATTCAAATATTTTTCACCGCATATAAGCAAAATGTTTCATGAGAACAAACATTATGTTTCAGAAGAACAAAAACAATATTTTACCAAACAATCCTGAATGTTTCATAAGAACAAAATATGATAATGTTTGGGAAGAACAAATCAAATGTTCATACATTTGCTAACGATATTTCATACACATGGCGAAAATGAAGGATGCATCTTCTCTTGGTCGTCTTCTTCTCCAAATCCGACGAGCCCCCATATCATGCTTATAGAACCCGGTCGCTAAGCTTACCGGATGAGGTTTTCAAGAAAATAGCTAGAAATGGTGAATAAAGAGAGAGGAAGAAAAATGAAGAGCTATGAAAGAGAGATACGGCTTCTTCCCTTGTAGAGAGATGAAGAAAGAGAGGAGGGATGAAGAGAGGCAGCAACATCTGCGGCCAACGGCGCCGACTGCCGGTGCAAATGAGATGGTTTGCGAAGAAAAAAGAATAAACTATCACGTAGAACCTACCCACGTGCAGGCAACAGGGATGGAGATGAACCGCCTCACACATGCGCACTTGCGCGGAGTGGCAGGCCACTCGTCTGACGTGAATCGGAGGTAGACGTCATAGCAGTTCCCTTCTTAATTTGATAGAGAAAAAAATGTATATATCGTGTTATCTTTTTTTTTTTGAGTGAATATATTGTGTTATCATGTTATAGACAAAGATCAATGTAAGGGGTTGGCTCAAATCTAAATCAATACGTAATCAAAGAAACATGAAGAGAAGAAAAAATAGGGATAAATGAATACGTAATTTACTATTGCATGTTCCCACTTTACATCTTCCCTATCAATTTTTCAAATTTTAATGTTGCATCTCTATTTTTAGATCAATTAATATTGCATCTTTCTATTGCGCATATATATACCACCTCTTACATCTATTATTTATGTACACAATTTTGAGATGTCGTCTCGCGTGAGAACAATTAATTTATACTTTGATATATTAATTTAGTGCACACCCCATTAATAATAGGAAACTTGCATGTATGACAATGAAAACTACATGGTTTTGCTCCTGTAGTCACATGTCAGTACTCAGTAACATATTCGGCGTGTCCATTACCAAAACCAAGAATTATATGCTATAAATAATACTTCATCTATTGATAACGCGCTCACCAATTTCGATATTAATTTGTACTCCATAAAGTTTGATAGCCAACAAATAGTATATAAGGTTAGTTTGCACAAAATGGGTAGTTTTATAAAATATATATTTAAAACAATTGCATGTAAGTTTGATTTTATAGTTGTTAATAATATAGCACAGAAAATTGTTGGCCGCACTTCAATTTTACTTCAGTTTTAGAGACCGTGCAATGTGGAACCATGCCTTATAAAAATCAACTGTTTAGTCTTTTCGTTAACTCAAACCACTCGTCCTGGAGACGGTGGCTGGCCTTGCCTTTTGATTGGCACTCGCCCAGTCCTCCGATGGTGAGGTGACGCTTCTGCTGGTCTGCGTTTTAGAAATAGAGTTTTAGAGATAGAGTTTCTGGTGGAGAGAAGGAATCTTTTAGGGTGTAGTATAAAGTGTGAAAGATTTTTGAGTAATGGAGAGAGAAAATAGAGTAGAAGAGAGAGAAAATAGGGATAGATCACACCGTGTGATCTATCCCTATTTTCTCTCTCTTCTACTCTATTTTCTCTCTCTAGTTAGAGCATCACACCAGAAGCTCTATTTCTATTTTCTCTCTCTTCTACTCTATTTTCTCTCTCCATTACTCTAAAATTCCTTCACACTTTACACTACATCTTAAAAGATTTCTTCTCTCCACCAGAAACTCTATCTCTAAAACTCTATTTCTATACCCATATAGGGTTTCTGCTACGGATGCTCTTACGCCCATATTTCATTAGGTTGTTGATTGGTACTCGCCCATACTTGGATAGCTATTTATGCCCATACTTGGATAGGCTTTTGATCGGCACTCGCCCGGTCGTCCGATGGTGAGGTGACGCCTCTGCTGTTCTGCGTTAGTGCAGTAATTAACTAGCTATTTATGCCCATACTTGGATAGGTTGTTGCACGCCACAGGAGCGAGCACGACGCGAGACCGAGACATGGCGATAATTGCGCTCGTGCTCCTCGTCGCCGCCTTCTTCGTCTCTCTGTTTTTTCTCCTCCGCCACTCCGGCAAGAATCTCGGTTTTCCACGGCGCAGCAGCGATGAACGGAGGCTGCCGCCGTCACCGCATGGGCTCCCGCTGCTCGGCCACCTCCATCTCCTCGGCTCCTTGCCGCACAGGGCGCTCCGCTCCATGTCCGCGGCACGCGGCCCAGTCATGCTGCTCCGGTTCGGCCGCGTGCCCACCGTGGTCGTCTCCTCTGCGGCCGCTGCAGAGGAGGTGATGAGAACCCGCGACCTGGCCTTCGCGAGCCGGCCTAGGAGCGCCATGGCTGAGCGGCTTATCTACGGGCGCGACGTGGCGTTTGCGCCCTACGGCGAGTACTGGCGCCAGACTCGCCGTATCTGCGTTGTCCACCTCCTTAGCACGCGGCGCATCCTCTCCTTCCGCCACGTCCGGGAGCAGGAGGCCGCTGCGCTGGTTGACCACGTCCGCGCCGTGGGGGCAGGCGGCGCCGTCGTCAACCTGAGCGAGCTCCTCATCGCCTATGCCAACACCGTTGTCACACGCGCCGCGTTTGGGGACGACAGCGCACGGAGCTTGCAAGACGACGGTGAGAGCAGGGGGCGCAAGCTGAGGAAGTTGTTCGCCGACTTCCAGGAGCTGTTTGGGATGGCCCCAATGGGGGAGCTCCAGCCATGGCTGGGCTGGGTGGACGCGATTAAGGGGCTCGAGGGGAAGATCAGGTGCATATTTGAGGCACTCGACGGTGTGCTCGAGAAGGTGATTGATGAACACCGTCGCCGGCGACACGATGGCCGGAACATCAGAGATGATGGGCATGACAACAGCGATCACCGGGATTTTGTGGACGTACTGTTGGACGTGAACGAGTCGGACAAGGATGCTGGTATTCACCTCGACACAACCGAAATCAAGGCCATTATCCTGGTAAGTATCTTTTCCATCATATGTGATCACGTTACTTATATGAGTTTCAAAGACACATTATCCGATCATACTCCGAGATGCATGCATCCACCTCTCTGTCTTTTATGACATTTTGCAAAAAAAACAGCCTCGCCACTTTATCAGATTATCTGATCAAGTCTTTTAGGATTTAACAAAGTGAATGGACTTTTTTTTTGTTGCAAAATAGCATGAGATAGGGGAGGTGAACACAAGGATCTCGCAACATCGAATGGCACAGGGTGTGCCTAGAAATATATATCCGTGTGGCTTCGATCTTTTCGTTGGTCAGTAATTGATTCATCTTGTGACATACAAAAATGTGAGCAGGATATGTTCGTGGCAGGCACAGAAACCACGAGCGCGACCATGGAGTGGGCCATGGCAGAGCTCATCAACCACCCGCAACACATGTGCAAGCTCCAGAAAGAGATCCAGGAGGTTGTTGATGATGCTGATCATGTCAGTGAGGACCATCTGAATAAGTTGCACTACCTAAAGGCCGTTATCAAGGAAACATTCCGACTACACTCTCCTGTCCCGCTCCTTCTACCGCGAGAGCCATCTAACGACACAGAGATATTGGGTTACTACATCCCCGCACGCACGCAGGTTGTGATCAACGCATGGGCCATCGGCCGGGACCCGACCTTCTGGGAGGATGCCGAGAAGTTCACACCAGAGAGATTCTTAAATAGCTCTGTTGACTACAAAGGGCAGTACTTCGAGTTGATACCATTTGGTGCTGGGAGGAGGGGGTGCCCGGGGATCGGGTTTGCCGAGCCGTCCATGGAGATTGCGCTCGCGAACTTACTGTACCATTTTGACTGGGAGGCAGCCGGCGGGAGGGGGAGGTGGCCAGGGACACCGATTGACACCAGTGAGATTAACGGGGGCACAGTGCGGCTAAAGTCCAGTTTGCCGCTTGTTGCTAAACCGAAGTTTGCTTGAATAAAATTGTGATATGAGCGATATTAACGTGGCCTCCGTGCGGCTGAAGTCTGGTCTCTTGTGGCAGTTAGTGTCTCCTTTTTCTTTTTCATGGGTTGCGTTTCCCTTTTTCTAATTTGTTCTTAATTGCTCATCGATCAGATTACATGGTCATGCTCCAAGGCTTCTTTAGCCGCACAGTTTAGGATCATGGCGTGAGTGCTGGCCGAGTGATTTGGCTGGGTCTTATCTCTTTGCATGTACTTTTGAGTTTATATATGAATGGAAAACGACGTGAGCTGTGTGTGGCGTCAACCAAAGCTTGTTAGCTTATGCTACTCAGTTCTTGTGTGTTTGCGTCCACCAGAGTGAGTGTGTGTGTTTGTGATAAACACTTGCCTGAGCGAGGAGTGATTCCAACAATTGGTATCAAAGCCCCTCTGCTGGGGCCGCTGCCCCGCCGCACCCTCCATCATCACCGTGTTGTTATGGGTAATTTTACCGATAATAGAGGGGGATTTTATGGATGGCATCTGTGGGTATTTTAGTGAAGATGGAGGAGAATTTTAGAAGATAATATCAGTGGGTAATTTTAGTTAAGCATGACATCACTCGTCATACTTGTAAATATGTCCAAGTGTTTTTTTAGTAATTTTTTTTTTGCGTTTTAGATATGCTCTTTTTTTCTTTTGGTTTGTCTAAATTTCATTTGAACGATTTTGTGTAAAGATGAGTCGATCTTTTCACCCTTGATCTCAATCCAAGGGGATCCAGCGTATTCCGGCGTTTTTGGAATACAAGGAAACGCCCAATGCGCAACGCGTGTAGTAGTACAGTCAGAAACCAGGAGAGATTCAGCTCGATCGTACTTGTATCTTTATGCACGCAACTAGCACAGTGCACAGATGGATGAAAACTTTCAAGAACGAAAGTGTCGTGTTTCGACAAATATTATAACAAAAATAATCCCGCCCTAATTAAAATTGAACTGCAATTGTCAATGGATGCCTTGTTACAACTTAGATCTATGTGTTCCTTCGTAACTAAATAATAAAATAACCATGATAATCTAAGTAAATTAAGGGGGGAAAGAAAATAATACCTTGAGATCATGTATTTTTAGATAGTGGCATTCTACATAACGCTATAGCATTTCTAGGCGTGCAACACCAATGGCAAGGACGCAACGATGATGTCACGTTGACATCGCAATGATGCTTTTATGCAGTGAATGTGTGTTAGTAGCTATCACAATTAGGATTGGACCCACTTGATGAAACCATATGATACCACATAAAATCATACTTTGACGATAGGGTACACATGATGAAACCATATGAAATCATATGAAACCATACTTCGACGGAGAGGCCCACGTGATGAAACCACCTAAAAACATATGAAACCATATGATACCATACTTAGATCGTGGGGCCTACCTGATGAAACCATATGATACCACATGATACTGCTATCCTGTCCCAAAAGGCTTGGACAGAATACAGTCCAATAGCAGGACCCTTTTAGATATATTACCACTTTACCAGGATTGGAAAGATATGTTATCATGATTAGATAATTGTAAAAGAGATCAGAATAGTGGAGATCATTGTCTGCCCTCTATGGATACAGGTGGCAATCAAGTTAGGCACAACCAGGTACAATTGTCTTAGACTCAAACTCGAAACCTGAATGTCTAACCCAAACTGAACCCGAAGTTAGTCATAGCCACAAACATGCACCGATACCCGAACTTGACGGGTGACCAAACTTAAACAGTCGAACCCAAAAACACATAACACCATGGAGGTGGCCGTCGCTATGGTGTCCACCGCAAGTTGTCATCGTCGTGGTATTCACTGCCATATAAGTTGTTGTCGCCACGGTATCAACCGCCATAGAAGTTGGCATCACTGGATCCGTACGCTCCAGCCTTGTTGTCATTGGATCTGGCTGTTGTGCCATTGGATCCTCACCCATTCCCGGCACACTTCAGCGATACCCTGTTCTCACCGCTTGTGCTTTAGCGTCACCAGATCTAGAAGCGGTCACTGCTCCAGCCATCCCTAACGCTACAGTGGCCCGTACCGCCTTACCAACTTGCAACTGTGCTGCTCACTAGCCATCGATTGTGGAATTGTGTAGCCTCTTAGGCTGTTATGTTGTTGACGTTGGCATCTCGTCTCTAGTCTGTCACACTGCTGTCATGTCATTGGGAGGAGATGAATTAGAGTAGGAGCGATGGTGGGGAGGACATGAAGTTGTGTTAATGTGTCATGGTAGGTTCAAAGTGGTATCCTCTATGCAGTTGGCTGATGTGGAGCGCCATGTCACTCCCATGTGGACATTGTCCCAGTTGACATGTCATCGCTCTTCCTCTTCTCTCCCTTACATATGCTTCTCTCACTTAAATTTAAATTAAAAATCTGTAAAAAAAACTTAAGATAGTAATGACATATTTAAAACGTTTGGAGTGAATTTTCTTTTGAAATAAGTTCTTTTTATCAAAATAGCTCCATCCCTATATGGGCATTTAGTGAACAGTTCCTAGACGCGTCTTCGCTTCCTCCCGTTTGCAAGCCGTGCGCCATGTGCAAGCCCCGCCCTGTGCCAGTTGGAAACGCAAGAACTCAGCTCACACACATACGCAACAACGAACTGAGTGAGAGTTTTGGTGTGGCGCGCATCAATCTGCGGCTTTTCTGTTTCTATCTTTTTTACTCAACTGGGAACGAACAAAGCGATAAGACGGTTACAACATGGCCCATCCATGTGCGTGATCCACCAAAATCATGCCATCCCACGACCTGTGAACACGCGAAGCCCCGATAGAACCGCTAAACTACCAACGGCATGCAGCTAAACGCTTTCTGGAGCTCGCGCTAGATGCAGACCATGCGTATGCATGCAACGCCCATGAGCTAAACACGCAGGAGTGCCCATGCGAGCTGAAAGTAAAAGAAACATTACAAAGTTAGCATATGATTAAAAAAAAAACACATGCAGCATGATTAACTCTAACACCAGTCGAGCGCCGCATCGCGCCCCGCACCCTACGCGCACCCCGGACGGCGTCGTCCGCATACCGGGCACTGCCCGCGTCATCCTGGTCGTGCTCTGTTCACGCCGCGCACCGTCCTGGTAAACCAACGTAATTAAAGGCAGCTGTGCATGCATTGATTCCCAAATGTCTTGTAAACCAACGGCCGGCGGCATTTGGAAAGCATGGAGTAATTAGAGGCGTGCATTGATTTTTCGCAAATGGATGCTTTTGACTCCCCAAGTTGCGCCGTCGTCGCCTCCACCACCAGCCCGGCCACGCAAGTGCGCCGCTCGGAGCACCAGCCGTCGCCTAGGCCCGGTGGAGGAGAAGCAAGGGTGGCTGGTGCATTTTGTACTCTGATTATCTTAGTAATGCATGTCAGTTCTCCTGCTTTTCGCTCAAAAAAAAGGGTGGCCGGTGAAGGAAGAGGCGCTGTAGGAGGAGCTTGTGCTGGAGGGAAATGGGAGGGCGTTCCGGGCGTGACGCCGGCAAGACTGGGGCGGAGCCATGGCATGAAGTGGAGGCGAAGTGCCGTCGTGCTGCCCCGTTCGCCAGATTGCGAGGTTGCCGTAGCGACGACGGCGCTGTGCTACTGCTTTCGCCATCTCGGCCTTCCTGCAACCGAGTCAACCGCGCCACCACCATCCCCATCCTCTCTTCTTCCTCCTCCGTCACCTAGTTGTCCCTGCCGTGCCCTCCGGCACTGCTACGCCGTGAGGACATGCATGGCCGCCGCTGCTGTGTCTTAACAACAGAGCCCCCCTTCAGTTCACTTTCTTCTTCAGAAAGCGAATAGGAAGATCTCTCACAAATATTGAATTTGGATAATTGGATATATATCACGTAAGAGCAACCGGAATCAGAAAGCATGCAAGATGTGCATGCTGTAACCGTAGGAATAAAAAATCTTGTAACCTAATGTTCAAGTTCAAAGAACATGATTTCAGGCGACCGACTATTTTTTTAGGATCGAAACTCGAATCAAACTATTTTTCCCAAAAAAATCAACACACGTTCAGATTACATTCCGGATTTGATTCTTAGAAAAAAACAGATGGAAGGTTGAGTGGCGGAGAACAATCGTAACCTAATGTTCATGTTCCGATGATGAACGCAAGGGGGTGAAATTCTGCATTATCATCCACGGAGGAAAGAGAAGAATCATCCAGATACATATATTTTTTTGTTCACGAACACATCGCGGCATAGCAGATCGGGCTACTCTGTTCTTAATCTTTTTTGTTCGTCTAAACATGATTTGAATGATTTTGTGTAAAGATGAGTCGATCTTTCACTACTGTACATCGGAGTATCACAAACTGTTCGTAAGACCCTTTACAAGCGGTTGTTGAACCGCTTGTACGAAACCGCGTGTGATACCAGCCAGGTATCACACACGGTTCCCTCAACCACTTGTGATAGTGTGTAAAAAAAGGTAAAAAATATTTGGGAGAAGTGGGGTGAAATTCTGCATTATCATCCACGGAGGAAAGAGAAGAATCATCCAGATACATATATTTTTTTGTTCACGAACACATCGCGGCATAGCAGATCGGGCTACTCTGTTCTTAATCTTTTTGTTCGTCTAAACATGATTTGAATGATTTTGTGTAAAGATGAGTCGATCTTTCACTACTGCACATCGGAGTATCACAAACGGTTCCCTCGACCACCTGTGATAGTGTGTAAAAAAAGGTAAAAAATATTTGGGAGAAGTGGGATTTGAACCCAGGACCTTATGCCTCCTTATGACCCACACCTCACCCAGCTAGCCAACTCACTCACGCATGCTCTTTAATAGAGTAGGACAAAATTTCTTGTTAGCCTTTCGAAAACTAGGTCTTTACAAGCGGTTCGTGTCCCGAACCGCTTGTGAAGCCACTTTCTACAAGCGGTTCGTGTCCCGAACCGCTTGTAGAACCCATTTCTACAAGCGGTTGGGGACACGAACCGCTTGTAGAAATGGGTTTTACAAGCAGTTCGGGACACGAACTGCTTGTAGAAGCCCTCTTCTGGTCCGTTGGTTTCAAACCGCTTGTATTTATCAAACTACAAGCGGACCGAAGTCAACCGTTTGTGATAAGCCGTTTGTGAAACCCTTATCTGTAGCAGTGTTTTCACCCTCCATCTGTTCTCAGTCCAACGGATAAGCGTATTCCTCCGATTCTAGTATACGAGGAAACAACATTGAACAATGTGTGTATTCTTAAATTCACATGGCTGATTATTTCTTCATCAGTTGACCTTAAGTTGCGGTATTTGTTTTATTTGTGGTTGTGTACGGGCCTGCTCGGTTCATATACTAATATTGCCAACGTTTGCCATATTTTCTTGTCTAACTTGTCTAAGGTTTAGCAATCAAATTTTTCGCTACACTTTGGCTTGCTGTGGTGAAGTTTGCCACACTTTTCTGAGACACTGACTTATGGGACCTAGTTGGTAGAAAAGAAATCTTGTCACAAGTGTGGCTATGAACCAAACAGTCGCCTAACTCAGACAAACTTGTCCAACTTGAGGTGTGTCAAAGTATAGCAAGATATGACTGCTAACCAAGCAGGCCCTACATCTCATGATGTTGAGGACGGAATATTTTTATTATCTAATTTGTTAACCGTTTGTGCTTTGCTATGAACAAATACCACGTTATTTTCTACCACATTATATTTGATTTGTTTGAGTCATAACCTTAGTTCTTTTTTTAGCCTTTCACCCTTGACTGCGACATGCTTCCGCACGCTTAGTTTCGCTTCCTCACTTGACTGCGTCGTGCTTCCACACTCTCTACTTTGATATATTGATGATATGGAGTTTTCTAAAATACAATGCACATAAATAAGAAAGTAATTTAAATAGATGGAAAGTTCTCTGCCTTGATTTGACCATGGGATGAGGGATGGAGAGTGGAGATGGACGACGTACCGCTGCCGCCACCACCATCACTAGAGACTTTTAATAGTAGAGATTACCTAAAAAGTTGTACAAAGGGAAAAAAAAAAACAGGAGCGATTCACCTCTGTTCTAGACTTTTAGGGAGTGTTTGGTTTCACCGTGACACACCGTCTTGTTCAGGATGGATTCATTTTTTGTTTGGTTAGTACTAGAAGGATCAAATCATCCTGGTTGAAATCGTCACACCTTAGCTTTCAACATCATATCAGTTCGTCCGTTGGTAAGAGATGAGACGAGCTCGTCCTGTCCCAACTCCTCTCCTTCCTCTCCTGTGACAAGCAGCGGCGGCGAGATGAGCCACGGCGGCGCGACGGGCGGCGGCGGCGACGCTATGGCCACGGGCGCACGTGACAAGTGGCGGCGGCGCGTGGCTAATAAGCTCACATACGTGACGGGCAGCGGCGGCACGGCGGTCGAGGCTCGCTGGTGGCGGTGGGGCGGCCGCGTTGACGCGATGATGAGCAGCGGCAACTTCGCGGCGAGCAGGCTCACGCGATGAGCGGCGGCGGTCATGGTCTCGCGCGACGACGAAGCGGCGGAGGCGCTGCGGCGGCGGCGGCGATGGCGGCTCATGGCGAGCAACGGACACAAGATTAGGACCGGCTAGGTTGAGACTAGAAACTAATCTCATCACCAACTAATCTCATTCCTAATCTCATCCTGGTTGATCCTTCGTGGACCAACCAAACATTCCCTCAGTGACCAAGTGTGTCTTTACGAAGACAACTAGCACATTGCACAGATGGATGAGAAACTCACAAGAAAGAAAGTGTGGTGTTTGGATGAGATAGAGCAACATGTATTTTAGATCTAACCGTTCATTTGGATGACAATTCTCACAAAAATATGCTGGTGTTTTTCTTTTCAGCTTAAATTAAAATTAAAAATTACAACCAGAAATTTGTCATTTTTATTCAAGCTAAATGTTGTAGCATTTTGTATCTATTTTTTAGAGGTTTTTAGTGGCTCTTTTCAAAGCTCCCAAAACCATTTCTTTTACATTTTTCTAGACTCTCCAAGCCCCATTGAGAACGCAGAACTTTTTTCAGATTATAATCCGTACAGTACAAATACTATCTAGATTGTATAAACAAATCAAAATTAATCGAAGTTGTTAGATGAAGACGAAAGGACAGCTTGTATTCATTTTCATTTTAGTATGTTGACAAATGGTACAGCAAATTCATGGAATTGCCTTGTTACTGTTTACGGAGAGGAAAGGCAGGCAGTCCTTTTGTTGAGACCTCGCCGTGCTCCTCCGGTCGTACGCCGCCTGACGCTTCCGCCCGTCCTGCGCCACAAGTGACCGCGGTCTCCCTTGCTGCACAGTGCACACGATAGCTTGCTGCAGACTCACGTACGTACGAGCACTTACGACGCATTCTACATTTCTACTAGTTAATGCTGCGCATCTCCACGGACCAGCTGAAAAATTAGTGTGACATAGATTGTTTTGACTTATCGATCGCGCCGTATGTCTACGGACGGATATCAGCGCCGCTTCTTGCTCAGCTCATCTTCCTGTACGCTTGGTTTGCATGCAGTGTAGGTGCATGCAGGTATGGCTTGAACTTTATATGGTGGTTTGCGAGTAGCTCGAGCCCGGCTTAGAAAAAATTTAAAAGTTCAGACTCGGCTCACTTACAAACGAGCATAAGTTGGCCACATTTTCTAGCTCGCTCCGAAAACGAGTACGAGCTGAGTCTGGCTTGGCTCGCTCGTGGGTTGTTGGCATATAAGAACGGAATTGCTCCTAGTCAGTCGTCTGAAAACAGGTGAAATCTCAATCGACTTGTTTTTACACTAGTAAATAACTAAATTTACATATAATTGGATGTATAAAAAGTGCATAATTGACTGTAAAAATGTTTATGTCTTATAATTGTGTACCTTTTTTTTTTGAATGAACTTGCAACAACTAAAAAAAGGCTCATGCATGGTGCTAGCTAGTAGGTAGTTTGCTAGCAGTTCAGACAGTGCATCGTAGGAAAAAAAAAACCTCGTACATGTATATCTAGCTAACCAATTGATTGACCAGGTGAGCATGAAGCATCGGACGGTGGTGCAGAACAGAAGCCCAGAAATTAGTCGTTTGTGATTATCGGTAATCAACTTCGGCGGGCGACAACATCGCAGTAGCCGATCGACTTAAATTTTTTGATTTTTCAGTCAACCCGCTAGGCGGTCCCATATCAATATATACCAAGGTGGTGGTGCCTAGGCGCCTAGCAAGTTGCTCACTGCTGTACTTTTCTATCGTTTAACTAGCTTGTTGCAAGCCACGAAACGCATCGGGCTTCAAGACATGGCCGTCTCGCTTCTTGCGCTCGTGCTCCTCCTCCTCGTCTTCGTCGTGTCTCTTCTTTACGTCATCCATGTTTCTGGCAACAAGCCGGCTCCTGCGCTGCACGGCAGCGATGGACAGGGGCTGCTGCCGCCGTCGCTGCCGCGTGGCCTCCCGCTCCTCGGCCACCTCCATCTCCTTGGCTCCTTGCCGCACCGATCGCTCAGGTCCATGTCTGCAGCGCATGGCCCGGTCATGCTCCTCTGGTTCGGCCGCGTGCCCACCGTGGTCGTCTCCTCCGCAGCCGCCGCGGAGGAGGTGATGCGGACGCGCGACCTGGCGTTCGCGAGCCGGCCTAGGAGCGTCATGGCTGAGCGCCTCATCTACGGGCGCGCCGTGGCGTTTGCGCCCTACGGCGAGTACTGGCGCCAGACACGCCGTATCTGCGTTGTCCACCTCCTTAGCACGCGGCGCATCCTCGCCTTCCGCCACGTCTGGGAGCAGGAGGCAGCTGCGCTGGTCGACCACGTCCGCGCCGTGGGGGCAGGCGGCGCCGTCGTCAACCTGAGAGAGCTCCTTATCGCCTATGCCAACACCGTTGTCACACGTGCCATGTTCGGGGACGACAGCGTGCGGATCTTGCAAGACGACGGTGACAACAGGGGGCGCAAGCTGTGAAAGTTGTTCGCCGACTTCCAGGAGCTATTCGGGATGACCCTGATGGAGGAGCTCCAGCCATGGCTGGGCTGGGTGGACACGATGAGGGGGCTCGAGGGGAAGATCAGGTGCATGTTTGAGGTACTCGACGGTGTGCTCGAGAAGGTGGTTGACGACCACCGTCGCCGGCGACAAGATGGCCAGAACATCAGAGATGTCGACGGGCATGGCAATCGCGATGATCACCGGGATTTTGTAGACGTATTGTTGGACGTGAACGAGTCGGAGACAAGGATGCTGGTATTCAGCTCGACACAACCGAAATAAAGGCCATTATCCTGGTACGTATCTATTCCATCATATGTGCCCATGTTACATGAGATTGAAGACACATTCCTATTGTTCGATCATGCTCTAAGATCCATCCATTCACTTCTCTGTCATTTATGACATTTTGAAAAATAAAAGTCTCACCACTTTATCAGATTCTCCTATGAAGTATTTCATGATTTGGCAAAGCATGTGGGTTTTTTTTTTTTTTTTTGTAAAATGGCATGAGATAGGGAATTGAATGCAAGGATCTTGTAGCATCATCGAACCGCACAAGATGTGCCTATAAATATGTCCATGTAGCTTCGATCTTCCTATTGGTAGTAATTGATTTGTCTCTTGTGACACACGAGAGCGTGAGCAGGACATGTTTGTGGCGGGCACAGAAACCACTAGCACAACCATGGAGTGGGCCATGGCAGAGCTCATCAACCACCCGCAACACATGTGCAAGCTCCAGAAGGAGATTCGGGAGGTCGTTAGTGATGCGAAGCACGTCAGCAAGGACCATCTGGATAAGTTGCACTACCTGAAGGCCATTATCAATGAGACTTTCCGACTACACTCATCCATCCCACTCCTTCTTCCACGAGAGCCACCCAACGACACAGAGATATTGGATTACCATATCCTGGCACGCACACGGGTTTTGATCAATGCGTGGGCTATCGGCCGAGACCCAGCCTCCTGGGAGGATGTCGAGGAGTTCGTACCAGAGAGATTCTTAAATAGTTCCGTGGACTACAAAGGGCAATACTTCGAGTTGATACCATTCGGTGCTGGGAGGAGGGGGTGCCCCGCAATCGGCTTCGCCGAGCTGTCCATCGAGATGGCGCTCGTGAGTTTACTGTACCATTTTGACTGGGAGGCAGCTGGCGGCAGGGGGGAGGTGTCCAGGGACAGTACTGCTTGACACTAGTGAGATTAACGGGTCGCAGTGCGGCTCAAGTCCGGTTTACCATTGGTTGCTAAACCGAAGTTTGCTTGAATAAACTTGTGATATGAGCGATAATAACGGGGCCTCCATGCGACTGGTCTCCCTCTTTTGTTGCTAAACCATGCATGGTTTCCTTGAATAAACTGGTGGCAGATCGTCTCTCCTTTCAGTATGCGGATAGCTCGTGTGTTGTGTTTTTTATTATAATTTGTTTTTAATTGCTCATCGATCAGATTACATGGTCACACTGCAAGCCATCTTTAGCCGCGCACTAGCTAGGATACCCAAACATCGACTCATCACTCCTCTATGCTCCTATTTTTTGGTTTGTCTAAATATCATTTGAACGGTTTTGTGTAAAGATGAATCATTTTTTTACCCTTGACCTCAGTCCAAGGGGATCCAGCGTATTCCGGCGATAAGCAACCTCTGTAGTAGTACAATCAGAAACCATGAGATTCAGCTCGATCGTAGACTTCAGTGATCAAGTGTCTCTTTTATGCAGACAATTAGCACAGTGCACAGATGGAAGAAAAACTCTCAGGAAAGAGAGTGTCGTGTTTCGACAAAAATTATAGGAAATCATCCGGCCCTAATTAAAGTTGAACTGTAATTGTCAATGGATTCTTTGTTAATTACTACTTAGATATGTGTGTTGCTTCGTAACTAAATAATAAAATAACCACGATAATTGGAGTAAATTGTGGAGGGAAATATGGGAAGGACTACGGATCGAATGTGCATAAAATCGAGCACTTGACTTAGAACATGAGAAATTAACGGTCGAAACAAAGCTCAAGTACTGCTAAAACATCTTATGTTGACGTGTGAACAACAATTATTCAAGCATGTTTCAAACCAAACGAACGATATTTCATGTGAGAGAACGAACAATATTATTTCACAAGAGCAAACATAATGTTTTATAAAAACACACAAATATTTCATAAGAGCAAATAAAATGTTTTAGATTTTCTTTTGAATATTTCACAAAGTAAACAAAATGTTTTAGATAATTTTTATGGATGTTTCCGAGGAATAAGCAAAATGTTTTACAAAGAGTAAGCAAATGCTTTATGAGAGCAAAACAGAATGTTTTAGAGAAAAATCAAGATGTTTCACCCCATTCGAACAAATCTTTCACAACAGCAAACAAAATGTTTCATATCTACATAGATAATATTTTAAGCCAAATTTGATGATGCTTTCTTCTTCCCCATCGATGCCACCAAGGAACTCAACCTCACCGGTAGCAGTGGCCTTGTCACCACCACCACCATGAAATTATTTGGAATTTTTGGAACCTCGGAGCAAAGTTTTATGGCTTTCTGCAGTGTCAGGATCGGACAGTCCGATTTGGGTCGGACAGTCCGGTTTCAGGGTCGGACAGTCCGGTTTTTCCTGACAGTGCTACTGTTTTTCACGTTTTTGAGGGTCTTCCCGTACTACGGGATTAAAAAAGTTTATACATAAAAGTTGTAGAGAATTCCGAGACGCATCTTTTTTGTTTTGACAAGTTTTTCATTTGAGCTATAGAAAAAATCATAAAAATTCGAGAAGGCTGCTGTTGTGTTGGAAACAGGGCGTTCAGCTCGAGTGGTTTACGGTTTTTCACGTTTCTTGATCATACTAACCCCGATCGAGGATCGGTTTATTGCGTTGGGTTCGTGGCGATGCCGCGGATGTTGTGAATGTGTTTTGGTGTCTGTGGATGCAGGTGATGGTCTCGGTGCAGGCGGCGCAGATAAGGCTTCGTCAGACGGGTTGGCAGCCTGGTTGGAAACCGGGTGCGGAGTCCATGATGAGGAAGCCTATCAGGTCAGGCACGAGACGTTGCGGCATCCATGTTCGTACGTTTGCTTCGAAGCGAAGGAATAGCTGGAGGTCGTTCGCTGCGCTTGGAGATTCGTGCGTGTGTTAACCCACTTGTTAGATGGGATTGGTGGGTGGCCCAGGGTTTAGGCCCAAGTGTGGGCTTGTATGGCTATAAAAAGGACCACAAGGGCAGCATGGTGGCTGTCCCCCTTCCCTAAGATAGCCTTGTGTGAGTTGAGTTGCCCGGTTTGTATTTTGCAAGTTTGTGAAATAAAGCCGGTAGTTGGTGAAACTTTGTGCTATGTTTTGGTTATGCTTTTGTGAGGATTTGAGATGAGTTTTTGCTGGTTTTGATATTTTCGTGTAGCAACTCCTTCCCTTCTCTCTTCCCTCTTCTCTTTTCTTTCTTTTTCTCTCTTCCTCTTCAAGTTGAACCCTTTCTTGATGTGTTCTTGAGGAGCCACGAGTTCCACCTTGTGCTGCTGATTTGAAGGGCAAAAACTCATGGATTAGAGTGTATCTTGACTCCAAAATCATTTCCCAAGACCCCTCAAGCAGCCCATAGCCTTGGTGCTCTATTTTGACCCCTTTTTGGATCCTTTTTGAAGATTTTGATGCAGTTCGTAATCTGTCCTTGCTGTAGTTTTGGGGGCTGGTTTCATATGGATTAGGGACCCCTAGGATCCCAAGAATCACCCCAAAGAACCCCATGCAGCCTACACCTATTTCCTTCACTTTTGACTTGATTTGAACCCCTTCTTGATGAGTTTTTGGGCTGTTGTTCTTATGGACGTAGTGATGCACGGTGGGGATGTTTTTCTCATGGATTAGGTCCTTCTTGGGTGACTTAATCAACCCTCCAAAGAACTCCCACGCAGCTGTCCAATTTCCTCATGTTTTGGACTCGTTCTTGACACTCTCTTGGTTGCTTGAAGTGTTGTTCGTTCTTCTGTTTTGCTGCAAGTTTGAGGGTGATATCGATATGGATTAGGACCTCTTTTGGTTCCCAAATCAAACCATCAAGGACCCCCATGCAATTGGCTTCTTGTTCTCTACGTTTTGACCCGATTTGGACCCATTTTTGAACCGGTTTGAGCTGAATCCTGTGCTACGTGTTTGGGCCACTTTGAGGTGTGGAATAGGGTCACAAAAGACCAAGAATCATCCCCTCAAGAGCCCCTGGACAGACCACCGTTGGTTTACACAAGATCGCGATTCTTCGGTTTTGATTCGGTTCTTTCTCTCGGCTGTTTCGAACTGAAAAAGGTCAAAACTATGGATGAATCTTTGGATGATTTTTGGAGGGTAGATAGATGTTTTAATCATCTAGTTGCTGTCCGGATTTGATTGGTTTTCGTTGAACCACTTGGGAGTAATCGAGTTTTCTTGACATACAAGTTGGTGCTGAAATTTTCTGTTCTTGTATGTGTTCAAACACTGTTTTGGTTGTTGGTTTGGTTCTTGATGTACCGAGGTGCGTTGGGTGAGAGCTCATATCGTCAAGTGCGAAAATTTCTTCGGGAAAAATTTTGGCTCCCATTCACCCCCCCCCCCTCCCCCCCCCTAGGTCGTTGTGGTGTGTTCACAGATGGCAACCGAGTTGAGTATATCCGAGTACAATTAGCTCATACCCAAAATCGATACCGAATGTCTAACCCAAATTTGAACCCAAAGTCAGTCACAGTGGGCACGAACACGCACCCATACTAGAACCTAAAGGGTGCCCAAACTTAAACAAGTAGCAGAACCCAAAAAAACCCAAAAACACATGCCACTATGGAGGTCGCCATCGCTATGGTATCTACCACCATAGAAGTTTTCATCGTCATGGTATCCATTGCCATAGAGGTTGTCGTCGCCATGATATCCACCGCCATAAAAGTTGACATTACCAGACCTGAACACTGCAGCCCTGTTGTCATTGGATCCGATTGCTTCGCCATTGGATCCTCCCCACTCTCATCACAATTTAGTGACGCTTGCGCTCACCACCTGCGCTTCAGTGTCACCAGATCTAGAAGCAGTCGCTGCTCTAGTTGTCTCCAACACTATTGTGGCCCTTACTGCCTCACTAACTTGCAGTTGTGCTGCTCGTTGGCCACCGACCGTGGTGTCGCGTGGCCTCTTAGGCCGCTACGCTGTTATCGTCACCATCTCTTTTCCAAGCCACCACACCGCTATCATGTCGTTGGGAGGAGAGGAATTAGAGGGAGGGGCGATGGCAGGGAAAGGCGAACACAAGTCAGCTCGACTTCGGGTGAGAGGTGAGGAAGCCACATCGACATGGAAGGAAACAAATGTGCGGAGAGGAAGGATGGAGAGGGATCAGAAGATGGGGCTAGGTGTGGCTCTATGTTGTCTTGGGGTGGAGTGGGAGTAGAATTGGGTGATGACTGAGAGGGGGATGATGGGGGTTACTAGGTTAGGGTTAAGGGGGTGGATGGGTGGCCCAAGAACCAGAATTGTGGTGGGTCGGGTGGGCCTTGGGTTGGACCACATGCCAAGTTTTTTTTATTTTTAATTATTTTGGATATCCATGGATACAAATGGACACTCATGTCCAAACCCGCATCCAAAACCAAACATCCATGGGTCTAGGATGAGACCTAAATTTCTCACTCTTTTATGGTCAGGTGTCCAGACCCACGGGTTTTTGTGTCATCCCTATATACGATGTTTAGGCGGAATGTTTGCCCGAAGACATGTTAGAAGCATGCGAAGATAAGTTGATTCCTAAAAAAAAAAAATCAATGGATCTCTCTTTTTTTACAATCGGACTAATGTCTCCTAGGAACACCATCTATAACACTATTCATCATATCCTCTAAACAATGTCTTTCATCCTCTAAAATTCCTTCACACTTTACACTACATCCTCCAAAATATTTGTTCCTCTAGAAGGTTCATCTATTTCTAAAAAGTCAACTAAACATGATTTTACAAGAACACCTAGGAATGCTCTTAGACATATACTTTTTTTTTCAATAGAACTGATGTCTTCTTTGAAGACCTTTTAACGAACCTTCATCCACCATTTTGGCAAGAAGATCCCTTTTCTGGGACGTGGCAGCGATCGATGGACGCTGCCGCCATTGCCGCGTAGCCTCCTACTGCTCGACCACCTCCGTCTCCTTGGCTCCCTACCATACTGGGCTCTCCGGTTCATGTTCGCGGCACACAGCCCAGTCATGTTTCTCTGGTTTGGCCGCGTGCCCACGCTGGTTGTCTCTGCGGCCGCGGCCAAGGAGGTGATGATGACCCGCGACCAGCCGTTGGCGAGCAGGCACAGGGCCATCAAGGCCGAGCGACTTCTCTACAGGCACAACGTGGCGTTCATGCCCTATGGCGAGTACTGGCGTTAGGTGCGCCGCATCAGCAGTGTCCATCTCCTTAGCAATTGGTGCATCCTCTCCTTCCACCATGTTTGGGAGTAAGAGGCCGCCACGCTCGTCAACCACGTCTGCACCGTGGGTGGGCGACGCCGTAGTCAACCTGAGCGAGCCCCTCATCGCCTACACCAACACCATCGTCTTGTGTACAAGGTTAGGGGACGACACTGCGTGCAGCTTGTACGACGACGATGACAGGGAGTGCAAGCTGAGGAAGATCTAGCCATGGCTGGTCCGAGTGGATGCGGTGAGGGGGTCAGAGAGGAAGATCAGGCGCACATTCAAGGTAGTCTACAGTGTGCCCAAGAAGGTGATTGACGACCACCGTCGTCGAAGACATGGCTGTAGCTAATTTTCCCCTCCCTCGGATTTGGTGTACGTGTTATTGTTCTCTCTCTCTAGCCCCTTCGCTTGTTTCCCCCTCCCTCGGATCCTAAGCAGCACGGCGTCTCGCCTCCGCAGCCCCAAACCACCATGTTGCCGCTCGAACAATCACTCCTCGCCACCAAAGGTTGTGGCCCGCACCACCCTCGGCCCTGCCACGGAGTGGCACAGCCTCACCCAGGCGAAGAGGAGGCTCGTCGTGGCGACCAACAACGGGTAGCGGTTATCTAAGGACGTGGCATGCGTGGCTGGCGAGCTTGAAATCTTAATTTGATCAACTTTTTGGCACTAAATAGAAATGCACTTACTGAAGATTGGATAGTTTCCACAGGTTTTTCCATTCAGTCTCGCTGAGGAGAGGAGTAGCGTTGCTCAGATCGAGGGAGGGAGAGAAAAGAGGGGAGAGACTATATGCTAGAATTTAAGAGAACAAATTAGGGAGAGGTGTCGCTGGTCTTATCCTATCTAAACGGAGAGGCGAACAAGAGGGTGGAGAGAATGAAGGGCAGGGTCTGACCTAGATCCAGCCATCTCCCTCGCCGCTAGCGGCCTTCGGACCATCGCTAGGGTGGGGAGAGGCAGATCTTAGCCAAAAAATGTACAGGGGTATCCTAGGGAGTAGGTTAGGGTTAGGTTTGAGAGAGTTCCGTCCAACGGTGGCGGTTTTGGTAGCGGTTGTAGGCATTGAGAGAGGAAGGCGACTGCGATGGGTGCACAAGGCCCGTGTGGATAAAGGCATAACGTATTAATGCTTCAAAAATTTCGGTTTACCAAATTGCCGAAATACCAAAACCGAATTAATTCCATATTTTAGTTCCGGTAGCCTATTTTTTGTGAGGAAATTTCGGTACCCAGTTCTCAAATACTGGATTTCTACCTGACAAACCGAATACCCACCCCTAGAGATCACCCCGCATGGGGCATCGATGGAGACCCGACCTTCTGGTAGGATGCCTAGTAGTTCATACCAGACAGGTTATTAAACAGCTCTATGGACTAAACGGGCAATGAGATTTTTCACAGTCCTTAAGGAGGTACTGGGAGGTATCATAATTTCTAGTGTTAATTTGTGTTACCTCCTGGTATCTTAACACTGAGGAGGTACCGGGAGGTACCACAATTTCACAAATGGTCAGTATCACAATTTACACTAGAAATTGTGGTACCTACCGGTATCTCCTTAATGACAGTAAAAAAGCTCACGGGCAATACTTAGGGTATGTTTGGTTGGGTGGATGAGTGTGATAGGACCATCCCATCCAGATTTTTAGGCTGTTTGGTTTGGGGAGCAGGGTGGATGAAACCATCCCAGAAAAGGAAATATTCCTCCCAGATCCTGGATGGAGGGGTACGCCAAAATCTCACGTACGGAGCCATCCAACTTTTTACTCCGCTCCTCCTTTCTCCCGCGCGCCTCACCCACGTCCGTCTTGCCGCGCCGCAGCTGCCCGTCTTGCCGCACTGCCCGTCCCACCACCCGTCCCCGGCCGCTGCTCTTCCTCTTCCCCGCCACCGCTCTTCCCTCTCCCCGCCGCCCATCCCTGGCCGCTGCTCTTCATCTTCCCCGCCGCCGCCCTTACCCTCTCGCCGCCACCGCTCTTCCCTCTCCCTGGCCGCCGCTCTTCCGCTCTCGCCGCCGCCGCTCTTCCCCTCCCCGATCGCTGCTCCCCTCCCCGCGCTTCCCCTCCACCCTCATCCCATCCAACACTCATCCAGCCTACCAAACAAAAAAACTGGCTCATCCCATCCCAACCAAATAAACAGGCTGGTTGGATCGTCCCATCCCAGAAACACATGGATGGGACGATCCCATCCATCCTTGTCCTCAAACCAAACACACCCTTAGCTAATACCATTTGGTGCATAGAGGAAGGGTTTGCCCGAGCCAACAATTGAGATGGCGCTCGCGAGCTTACCGTACCATTTTGATTGGGAGGCGGCTGGCCAGGGGCACCGCTGGACATGAATGAGATTAACGGGGCCATCGTGCGGCTGAAATCCGGTCAGCCGCTTGTGGCTAAACCACGGTTTCCTTGAATAAATTTGTGATAGGTGCTCATCAATTTACACGGCCACACTCCAAGCCATCTTTAGACGCCCTACCTAGTATATATACCCAAACAGCAAGTCTTCTATGCTCTTTATTTTGGTTCGTCTAAATATCATTTGAATGATCGATATTGTGTAAAGGACAGTCAATCTTTTCACCCTTGATCTCAATCCAACAGATCCGGAAGTATTCCTCCGTTTCTGGGATACAAGGAAACGCCCATTGCACAATGTGTGTATAGTAGTACAATCAGAAATCAGGAGAGAGTGCCATAAGAAAAAAAAAAAAAAAAAAGAAATCACGAGAGATTCAGCTCGATCGTAGGCTTCAGTGACCAAGTGTGTCTTAAGATATGCAGACAACTGTGCACAGATCGATGAGAAACTCGCAAGAAAGTATCGTGTTTCTCTCTCTATAATTAAATAGACAAAAACTATAGCAAATCATCCGACCCTAAATCCCTAATAAAAGTTGAACTACAGTTTCATTAGATGCCATGTTGCTATTTAGATATATGTGTTGCTTTGTTTTTAAAAAAAAAAAATCAATCACCACGATTGGACGGTACACGTTGGATTCATGCCCCAAGTTTTTTATGATGTCAGATTATAACGGTGGGCAAGCATGCATGATGCATGATATAAGAGTTTTCGAGTTGTAAGTAGTGACACACATCCCAAAGGAGTTTGATATGCAGTTCAAACGTGCAGGACAAAGAGATCGCTTGATGCATGTATTCTACGTGTTGTAATTGAAGATAATTGTACAAGAGATCATGACCACAATAGAGGAGAATCTCTACTCCTAAAAAAACTATTGTGGTGATGAGTGATGACTTATCAAAATAATCTGAACCATTCAATTTAATCTAACAGCTGCCCACACCCCGATCCGCGTCCTCCTCTCCACCAATCCACACGCGAGCACGTCGACCCCTGCCCGTCTGCGTCCCACCGATCCACACCTTCTCCTCCTCTACCAATCCACGCGCGAAGCACGGGCCCACAACTAGTATATATAATATGTGTTTAGTTATGAAGTTATGGCAGAATCAACACCACGGAGATGAGTTAGAAGCACGCGAGGAGTTATTTTGGAAAACCGTGCAACCGACTCTAACTATAACTCGCACGGAATAAATCATGAATACAAACAGACTCCAAACCTTACTAAAAATAAAGCCGACTCGAACTCAATCTAACCTAGATATCTCTCAGAACCGGGACCCACGGCAGCACTCCACGACCATTCAATTACGTTCCAAGATTCCTACATTAACTGCTCACACTCCTATTAGCACTCTTCAGAAAGATGCTTATGTTTTTCTTGAATTTGTGGTGTGGTCCTTCCTCCTCCTTCCCCTTTCCTTCACTCTCCCCTATGGTCGGCTACTCCCCACCTTCCTCGAGAGCCACCATGACAGCACCGCGTGCGACTACTGCGTTGTCCCAACCTCGTTGAGCCCACGTCGTCTAGCCAAGCCATTGCGCCAGCTCCTCCTCACGTGGTTCCGCTTCGCTCGGCTCCTGCCCACTTGGCTCCACCCTGTGCCAGGTACCGTCGATGACCACCGCATTGTTCGCTCGAGCCGCCACGCTGCCCCGTGCCTAGGCACGGCGTGTGCAGCTTGAGTGGGCAGCATCATGGCTGCATGTGTGGCCTTGGTAGCTATAGTGGCACATACTGGAGGAGCCGGCCAGACTGTACACCGGAGGAGAGAGGGGAAAGGGAGAAGAGGAGAAAGAATAAGATGGCCTGATTATTTAAACAAATCTAGGGGCTTTTTTGCTAAAAAATGAGAAAGGGAGTAGGTCACCATACGAATCTTAGAGCAAAATTTAAAGAAGTGCAGGTGCTACGTACCATATACCATAGAGGTATGTTTGGTTGGAGGAAATTAGAAGAAGGGAAAAGGAATTGAGAAGTAAGGGAAATAAATTCCTTTGTAGGATATAGGGAAGGGATAAGAAATTTGTAACTTAAATAAAGAAAATTTAACTTCATGAGAGACCCAGACAAATGGACTTCCACCCTTTTTTTCTTTCCCTTTTTCCAACCCAAACTTTGCAAGACACGTTGCAGCAAAAATCGCACTCCAACTTCCACAATGCCGCTGTCACCGTGCTCCATCCATCGCCGCTGTCACCACTTAATCGTAGCCGACGTGCTAGGTGCGCCGGCAGATTGCGACGGGCGGCGGTCGCCGCCGCCGCCCGTGCGCGGCGCCGCTGCCGCCAACCGCGTCGACGGCAGGGCTTCAAGACCTGGGGAAGGTGCCGGGAGAGGAAGGTACGCTGTCCTCCTGTTGATCTCTCTCTAGTCGCTAGTCTCTACGTACAAGAAGAAGGCGATCGATACGCCGTCCTCGTCCGGTTGAACGCCGTGACGCTTCTGCCGCTCGGCACCACGAGTGACCGCAGTTTAAGTAGCGGCCTCGCTTGTTGCACGCCGATAGCTTGTTGCAAGCCACGAAGCGCATCGGACTCCGAGACATGGCCGTCTCGTTTCTCGCTCTCGTGCTCCTCCTCGTCGTCTTAGTCGTGTCTCTCGTTTACGTCATCCACGTTTCCGGCGATAAGCCGGCTCCTGCGCTGCGCGGCGGTGATGGATGGAGGCTGCCGTCGCCATCGCCGCGTTGCCTCCCGCTCCTCGGCCACCTCCATCTCCTTGGCTCCTTGCCGCACCGGGCGCTACGGTCGCTGTCGGCGGTGCACGGGCCGGTCATGCTGCTCTGGTTCGACCGCGTGCCCACCGTGGTCGTCTCCTCGGCGGCCGCCGCGGAGGAGGTGATGCGGACGCGCGACCTGGCCTTCGCGAGCCGGCCCAGGAGCGTCATGGCCGAGCGGCTCTACGGCCTACGGGCGCAACGTGGCGTTCGCGCCCTACGGCGAGTCCTGGCGCCAGGGGCGCCGCATCTCTGCATCGTCCACCTTCTTAGCCCGCGGCGCATCCTCTCCTTCCGGCGCGTTCGGGAGCAGGCCGGAGGCCGCCGCGCTGGTCGACCACGTCCGCACAGTGGGGCAGGCGGCGCCGTCGTCAACCTGAGCGAGCTCCTTATCGCCTATGCCAACACCGTTGTCACACGTGCCGTGTTCGGGGACGACAACGCGCGGATCTTGCAAGACGACGGTGACAACAGGAGGCGCAAGATGAGGAAGTTGTTCGCCGACTTCCAGGAGCTGTTCGGGATGGCGCCTATGGGGGAGCTTCAGCCGTGGCTGGGCTGGGTCTGGGTGGACGTGGTGACGGGGCTCGAGGGGAAGGTCAGGCGCACGTTCGAGGCACTCGACGGTGTGCTTGAGAAGGTGATTGAAGACCATCGTCGCCGGCGTCAGGATGGCCGGCAGATGGGAGATGATGAGCATGGCAACGGCGATCATCGGGGTTTCGTGGACGTGTTGTTGGACGTCAACGAGACAGACAAGGAGACTGGTATTCAGCTTGACACGATCGAAATCAAGGGCATCATCCTGGTACATATCCATTTGATCATGCGTGCTCTTGCATACAAAGAAATATATTGTGTAGTGTAGTTTTCCCATAAGTAAATGAGTTTCCCATCTGATCATGCTCCAAGATTCGTGTACCCATCTCCACCTTTTTCCATGCCATTTTGAAAAAAAATTTATGATTTTGTCAAATTCTCGTATAAAGTTCTTCCTTTCTCCCTCCTCTCTTCCTCCTTTGTCTTCTGCCATAGCCTCGACCACCACGTCTGACCACCACCCACCACTTGTGCCCCTAGCTCGCATTGGTGGGAACGCACAACAGTGGTCAGGGTTTGATGGAGGCAAGGAGCCGCTAGACGGAAAAGGGGAGAGAGAGAGAGAGGAGAAAAAGGACTTCATCCGCCAATTTGACAAAGCCATGGGCTTTTTTACAATGTAGCATGAAAGGAAGAGGTGAACGCACATATGTTGGAGCACGATTAGACAGTGGGGATGTACTTGAAAACATATGTATGAGTGGTTTCAAACTTTCAATTGGTAGTAGTTGATATGTTTCTTGTGGCACACGGGGACACGTGTGAAACAGGACATGTTCGTGGTGGGCACGGATACCATGAGCACGACCATAGAATGGGCCATGGCAGAGCTTATCAATCACCCGCAACACATGTGCAAGCTCTGGGATGAGATTTGGGCAGCCTTTGATGGCACCAAGCATGTAAGTGAGGACCATCTGGATAAACTGCACTACCTAAAGGCCGTTGTTAAGAAAACACTCTAACTACACTCGCCCGTCCCACTCCTGCTGCCGCGAGAGCCACTCGACAAAACAAAGATATTGGGCTACCACGTCCCAACGCACACACAGGTCATGATCAACGTGTGGTCCATCATCAGGGATCTGGCCTTGTGGGAGCATGCCGATGAGTTCGTACCAGAGAGGTTCTTGAATAGCTCCGTGGACTAAATGGGCAGTACTTCGAGCTGATACCGTTCGGCGCTGGGAGGAGGGGGTGCCCCGGGGTTGGGTTTGCCGGGCCGACCATTGAGATGGCGCTCGCGAGCTTGTTGTACCATTTCGACCGGGAGGCGCCCGGTGGGGGAAGAGCTGGCTGGGGACGGTGCTTGACATGAGTGAGATTAACGGGCTCACAGTGTGGCTCAAGTCTGGACTGCTGGTTGTTGCTAAACCGCGGTTTCCTTGAATAAACTTGTGGCACTTGGCCTCTCCTTGATTTCAGTATACAGATAGCTCATGGGTAGTGTTTTTTTTTTCTCCTTTATGTTTAGTTGCTTATTATCAGATTACATTGTCACCCTCCAGTCCATCATTAGCCACCCTAACTTGCTAGTATACCCAGACATCACCTCCTCTATGCTCATTTTTTTTTTGTATGTCTAAATATCATTTGAATGATTTTGTCTAAAGAAATGCAGACAACCAGTGCACATGCATATGTAGCTCTCATTTCCATTATCAGACTCGCAAGAAAGTAAGTATCGTGTTTCCCTTGTTAAGTTGTTATAGACAAATTAAGATCAACGGAATCAGCTCACATCTAATCAACACGTAATTAAAGGACAGGAAGAGAAAGCAAGAAGGATAAAAGAGAGGAAGCATCTGCAAATTCAGGCCCAGCAGAGGCCCATTATTCCTACCCTCGCAGAGTACAAAACGAAATTTCGTAAACAGTGGTCATCGTCTCCGGCGCCGGCGGACGCACACTGGCGCGCACCGTACGTCGCTCCGGCGGCTTCGCATGCCTTAAACGGTCGTGCCGGCCGGCCGGCAGCTGAGGGGCCCAGCAAATAAGAAAATTACGCGGGTGGGCGCGCGCGCGTCACTCATGGCGTCTCGGACGCGTCCTTGAGGTCGTACTGCTCGAGCATGAAGCCGCAGTTCTTGAGCGGCTCCTTGCGGAAGAAGGCGATGGGGTTGGCGAAGCGGAGGCCCTGCTGCTTGATGCCGTTGTTGCTGGTGAGCGGGACGCGGGAGCGGTCGCGGAACTGCTCGATCTCGGAGCACTCCGGGTCGGAGCTCTTGGCCAGCACCACCTCGCAGATCTCATCCTGGTGGTCCTGGTCGATCTCGATCTTGTACCACCCCCACTCGTCCGTCGTCGCCTCCGCCTTCATGCGCATCTCCCCGCCGCCGAACGGCCGGCACTCCACCGACACCGTCGCCCCTGCCATGCATGCCGCCGCCGCGCGACGCCGTTAATCGAAGCACTCACGCACGCATGGAGTATGCGCGCAAGCTCAGCGAGATTTGCACGTACCGGGGATGCTGGAGGAGACGTTGGTCTCGAAGCCCGCGCGGCAGGGGTCGCAGTAGACGCGGCCGGTGACGACGAAGCCGGGGCCCTTGTCGGCGCGCGCGACGCCGGCGAGGGCGGCGACGGCCAGCAGGACGGCCACGAGCGGCGCCGTGGCGACGTCGGACATGGACTGCCTCATGGTCTGGCTCGCTAGCTACCTCTCGATCGATCGACGGGGTGATGCAATCCAGAGGGGAGGGGCGGGCGCGAGTGTCTGGGAGCGGCGAGCCGGGAGGGGGGTCTTATGGGCGCGCGGTGAGAGAGGGACGGAGGTGGCGGGAGGCGGAGCTCGTTTTCCGGCGCGGGAAGAGCTCGGTGGCCATGCACGCTGCACGATCCCTTTGTCCTTGACCGTGCCCGTCTTCAGGTGGGGGTTTGCATGCAATGGACAGTCGGATTAGCCTGTGTTGGGACGATCCGGAGCGCTCGTTCGTTCTTGCTTCGCCCTGAAAAAAATCCAGCCTCACAGGAACCCAACTTGGAGCCCTATGAAAACATGACCGGAAATAAGATACCACAATTGCAAGCGCACACACTGTCACTGGATCCTGCTTTCTTTCTCGTCTTATTTCTGGGCAATGTTTTGTGCGGCCAAGGCTTCCTCGTCTTCCCTCTAGTCTTCTCCTCAACATAACTATCTGCTACTGTTCCCATCATCTCTGCGTCAATGCAATTTTTGGTTTTTCGCAGCGGCAGTCTCACATTACTGCTACCGTTGCAATGCAATTGGCGGTGACAGGACAAGCTGCTGCCCTGATACCGGAACAGAAGCAGCTCCATGAAAAACCACGAAATTCAGAGCATACTCGTTCATTTTCAGTCACAAGCGGGGCAAATAGCCAAATACACAATCGGACCAAGAAACCTTGCAGCAGCACGTTCAGGCGATCATACTGCATCCTTGCTACTGAAGCTCGTAAAAGACGCTTGCACTGTAGCTGCGGATTCCTGCTCCAGACGCGCGTATATTTACCACATACGGTTACACACTCGAAACAATTGAGTTAACGAACGCTCAATCCACAGAGCTTAAGTTAAAGAAGAATTTTGAGCAATATTTCCCTTCCCGTTAAAGACTGGAAAAAAATCTCTACAAGATAGTGATATTCATTTTTGCTGTCATTGCAATTTCACTTAAACAATTGCTGCTAGCAAGTGTTCTCTTTTCCGATTCTCTTCTCACAGATCAACCAAAGCATACCAAGGTTGTTCCAAATGGCAGAAGACAAATTTTTGGGCAGGAAGATTCAGAATGAAACATACATGATCCAAATCAAACCTTACTCTTCTGGTCTTCAATTTTTTTCTGGAACGAGGTAAACCATTGCTTCCAAGATGCATCTCCTTGTTGCTCAATCCATGACAAGAAACAACTGTCTAAGAGGCAGAACAAGTTCACATAAAGAAGTTGGTATCGCACGGGGATGAAGCGGAAGTTTGCAATCTGCACGGCTGGCCAGATGGTCCCCCCTAAAACTAAAGCAGGAATAAAATCCCTTTTCACATCATCCTTCACCTGCTCCACACTCCTTCCTGACGCGAGACCCACATAAGAGAAGAACAAGAGAAGATCTAGTGGCCCAAACAGGAGACCGTCCGCAGCAACTTTTGAGGCAACAAATTTGAATGAATTAGGCTGATATCTCCGCCGGATGAAACGATCCAAGTATTCATACCTAGGTGACAAAAATGAGTGTAAGTCATAATGTCATATGGTAGTTTGCTTCACAAAAATGAAGTTATTAAGTCTTACAACCAGGACATTTTCACTTAATTGCAATAGCAATTCTACATCCCACAGCATCTTAACCAACTATTGCAGATAAATATATAGTGACAAATAAGTGACTGAAGATCGCCACTCATAGCAAGGTAAACAACGCCCAGTAAGGTGGAACAAATAGTGTAAGTCTACCAACAAATATTATCCTATCACCTATTAGAATATCACTCTCCAAAAAAAAAGAAAATATGTTTGGTTGTATCTTCCGCGTAGTAATATATAGGATCCAGTAGGAAGAAATGCACCAGTTTTTTGGATAAAAAAATACACCACCTCAGTGATGTTAAACATCAGTTTTATGTAGAGCATTAACCACAAGTCCAACAAGATCGATTACTGAATGTTGTCTGGAAAATACCACTATTTCACTACTAATCAGTAATAGCTAGTGATATGAACATGCAACAACTTATGCAACATGGTGGAAATCAAGTGGATGTTGAAGTGGACTAGTGAGCACAGTAACAGACATGAAAAGATGCACTGCTGCAAAGTAGCCAGCCCCTTGTGCAGCTCATGTCAGTATGCTTGACTGAACAGGTTAATAAGCAACATTAAGAGAATCCACCACCACCAGTACAGCATTCGTTGCTATGGTTTGCTAATGGTCTATTTTCTTGTAATAAGTGAAAATATCATCCATCCACATTGCAACCATTGATTCCAATTACAACAGTCACCAGTAACCAATAACCATCATTGTAAATGTTCAATTTCAATGAGTAAAGCAGAATTAAGAGGTACAAAGATATATTAAAGAAAACATATGTCCTTTAGCTGTATTCAATTTTCCATATGTATCCATTACAGCTACCATCCTAAATGGGAAACATCAACATAGGTGGGGATTATTAAATGTGGCTTTCACTTCTGTTATTATCTGATCTTTTTACCATTTTAAAGATCGTGTTTATGGCCCTCTTTTTGTCCTTTTTCATATTTTCTGCAGCATGTGGCATATATTTTCCAGATTTCTATTGTGACTTGTCAGTGATGCAAATTTAAGTCATAAAACTTCATTAAAACATTAACAGAAGTGATCCAAACATCATCTACTAATACCTGACATCAAAATGTGAGGGAAGTCAGGGAACTAACCAGTAGTGACCAACAGGTCCAACAAAAGCATATCCAAACGAACTTGTTATGCCCACCCTCTTCCAATCAATTTTGAACTCTTTATTTTCATCCTGAAAAGGCGCCAGAATTTTATTGAATGGTAATGATGAATTTGTAGAACGGAAACTACTTGTGAGTAGACATGCTAAAAATAATGTAACTCCCCATGGACCATCCGTAAGGTGTCCCTGAGTCCAAATGAAATTCCAGTCTGAAATCCTTAGATATCCCAATCTCTTATTTGAACACAGGCACCATGAACAGCAATAAATATCTCGTTTCAACTAACTGTCCTGTTCATAGAAACATAACCAGCTCTTTAGCTGCCACCACATTGTTTTTTTTTAATCAAATGGTAACTAGAAATGAATTTAAGATTGTTATTCAAGTGCAAGATCATGATGTAACCAAGTTTTAGGACATGTTCTAATTCAAATATTTGTTTACTTTACTGATTCAAAACAAACTAACTATGCTGTTAGGTAAATAGGTAGTTTATAGATATATGATGGAGCTTCCAATTCTTGGCAGAAACTATAATAGACCAAGCTCTCAGCGTGGTCTCAGATCTGAAATAACAAACACATCTAAAGTTAAAAGATCATGATGGCAACTGTTTGCTATTTAGGACAAATGAAACTACAGTTTAAGGTTGTAGACATCAGAATTTGTACAGGATATATCCAGTAACCTTTTACCTGCTTTAATTTTATTAAACCCAACAAAGTGCACAGAGAATAATGACCCTTGCCAATGCCTCAACAAATAAAACCTCAACAACAATTCACATGCTCGGCAAATTTAAGTCCTATAGCTGGGTAAAATGGTAAACATACATGTTGTGATTTGTTAATTAAACCTCTACCTTACATAAAAAGTATTGGCAATAATTTTTCATCCCATTAAACAATACTCCCAAATGGAGTGAAGGACCACATGAAATCTAATGAAACCACTTACTGATAAGACCACCTACATCTTTCTTAAGTAACTAACCCCCCATGCCTTATCAGTAAAGGATTATTGATTGTTGTCACACACCCACGGGAGCACATAGGGGCAGCCACAAGATAGATTTGACAAATTGGACTTTATGATTCGTTGGCTCCAAATAAAGGTCAATCTCAACATCGAATCTTTATGACACTGAACTGTGATTCAATCATAGTAGTTCCTTCTAATCCCTTTACAAAAAAGCTCACAGAAGTTGATGATTTCATTCTTTTGAATTACTATTTCCAGGTTACAACCCAAAGCACCCACCTTACAACATCTCCTACGCATAAAAAAAAACAAATTGCTCCATTTCTAGGTTATGTTCCAAGCAACCCTGACTCCAGGCCAACAACAGGAGTAGCGAAATCAATCTTGGCGCGAAGGACCGCATCCAAGAACCACCGGAGAATCCACAAATCGATATCTTGAGACGGAAGAAGTGGCACGGTCGATTCGATTAGCTACCTCGGGGTTCTTGGCGTGGTGCTGGTGGGAGCGGCCGGAGTAGTGGGTGACGGCCTGGGCGCCGATGTCGCCGAGGCCCCAGAGGATGCCGGAGCTGACCACCTGCGTCCGCACGGGGTACGAGGCCAGGCACTGCTGGTACCATCGCCACAGCTGCCACATCCCCACGGGCGGCGAGTCGCTGGGCAAGGAGAGGATTGACGGCAGAAGGGGAGAGAAGATGAAGTGCTTGCGAGTCTTTCCCCTTTCTTCTATTTCTTTCCTTTTTGTTGCGGTTTCCCATTTCTTGAGTTTTTTTAGAACCGGTTTTTTTTTTTAGAAAATCTTTAGAACCCGTTGATTTCTTCGGTTGGGGTTAGGTGCACAGCACAAGATGGTGGATTGGAGGTAGGGCTGAAAAAAAGGCTTGAGGCTGGTGAGCCGCTTAATATTGCCTCGTATTTTGGCTCAGCTCGATTGGAAAAGAAAATGGACTAAGTTTGAACGTATTTTATAGAGCTAGTACGAAAAAACGAGTTATTCTTGAGCTCAGGTCAGCTCGCTCGATTCAGGCTCGTTATAGCTTGAATAACAATATTGTATATAGAAATAGACTATTGATAATTTATTACCTTGTATATTTGCACGCGAATCATAACATACATGGATAGATTAGTGTATTACGAAGTATTATGTTTTTTGTTGCAATTAAATATTATCTTTCTATTTGAGGATTGGCAAAAAATATTCTATATATTTAAAATATTTGTGTCATGATATCAATTGTTTTTTCGTAATTTTCTTTACTTATATGGTTGATTGTAGTTACAAATATTTATAGGCAAAAGATTAATAATAGAAATATTGACCAAAGGCCAACTACGTAATACTTTTCATTACAAATCCATCCTTAATGTACAAAGACGAGTACAAATACACGGAATACGATGCCTTTTCTCTGTGATTTAGTGGGAATAAGTTCATATTACACCTCTCAATTATTAAAAAAAATCCATTCACTCTAACTATAAATCCGGTTATTTAATATTCTCATCAATCAATACTTATCACTAACACCCTCGGTGCCTTGGTGCTTTAAGATGATGGTTTTGGTGATGTGCCATCTAGTTTTGTTTACGTCGCATATACACTTACACTAGCATAGTTAGTGAAATTTGGAGTCCAAAAATTCTAGAAAGTCTATATAAAATACTTTCGTACATAAGGATAATAAAATGGTACTTTTAGATATTTTTTGAAATTTCTAATATCCAAAATTAAATATCTTAATTAATTCAACCGCAATTATTTTTTAAAAAATAGTTTGAAAATATTCAACTTCAAAATTTCTAAAAATGTTTTTGTCATAAGCAAGACCAAATTTTTTTTTTGAGTTTTTGTATTTTTCATAATACGATAATTACCAACTATGCCAGACGCGCTGGCAACATGGTCAAAACAGAATGTCATCACTAAAACCACTTTTCTAAATTACCGAGGATATTAATGAACTGATATTGAGGGATAAAAATTTTAAATAAACGATTTTTATAGTTTAGGACGTAGAATGAGTTATTTCAATAATCAAGGGTGTGTGGATTTATTCTCGATTTACAGCTTTCTTTGCTTTCCACTAAACCCTGACCTTAATATGGTAGATCCATCCATACCTCTACCATTAGGGGCTCAAACCATGCATGCTTGCTCCTTTGTCTTCTGCCATGAGCAAGGTGATGCGCACATGGAGCTAGCGCTTGTGTTTCCTTCCTCTACCGTGAGTCTTAGGCCTTGTATGTTTGAGCTATGGCTTCTCCAACAGCTGCTTCTGGTTTTTGACTCTGGAGAGCCAACTTTTGCAGAAGTTGTATATGTTTGGCAACCCAGCTTTTGATTCTACTGTCTAGTGGCTTTGAGCTGAATGAAGAGTATAATTTCTAGCGGCAGCGTCAAGAGAGGAGGAGGTGGTGGCGTCGAGGGAGGAGAAGGCGGCGGCGGCGGTCGAGGAAGGAGGAGGGACGATTTCTGGGTTGAGGGCAATGGGATCCTTTTTATATGATGGCAATGGTGAATAATTTCTTATCAACTATGATGGCAATATCGCAAGTTCAACCAAAGCCACAAAAGCTGATGAAACTGGACTTCTCAGTCCCAGTTTTGGATGGTTAGCTTTTGAAGAAGCAAGGTCTAGGAGCTGGTTCTTTGTTTGGACTTCCAGATTCTACAATCCAGAAACTAGTTAGAAGTCAATACAAACAAGGTCTTAGGGGGTGTTCTTTTGGGCTTATGAGCTCTGACTTATATGTCTTATCTCCAACTTCGAGAATTTTCCGAGGTGGCCTCAAGAGTCGGATGGCCTTGAAATTTAGGATTTAGGGAACTTTTAGACTAGTCTACGAGATAAAAATAAAACGAATTCAAAAAGTAATAAAAAAAAGTTAGATGAGTCAATATCAGTCAAATAAGTCACGAAAATTTTGTGACTTATCTGACTAATACTGACTCATCTGACTTTTTTTATTACTTTTTGAATCCATATTTTTGTGACTTATCTGACTAATATTGACTCATCTGACTTTTTTATTATTTTTTGAATCCGTTTTATTTTTATCTTGTAGGCAAGTCTAAAAGCTCTCTAAATCCTAAATTTCAAGGCCATCTAACTCTCGAGACCACCTCGAAAAATTCTTAAAGTTGGAGATAAGTCAGATTAGATAAGCCCAAAAGAACAGGGCCTTAATGTTGTTTTCTGTTTCTTGAGCATGAGCATCCACATCGCTTTAAGCTAGAATAAACAGCTAGCCTCTAATATTTAGAGGTTGTTCCCAACTGTTTAGAGGTAGGTACAGCCTCTTAGATATAGATGCGCTTGTAGCCCAGTGGTGAGAATGAAATAGTTTATTTCCACTCACTCAGATTCGATCCTAGGGATTGGCGTGATGTGTTGTATATTTAAATTTGTGTATGTTTCACGACATAGAAATCGGAACAAAGTTCTATTTTGGGGAAAAAAAAAAACTTCTCATATAGGACCCACCACTATGATCGATAAAAATGAAATTTGTAATCTACTTTAACTTACATGTTGGGTCTTATATGGAAAAAATGGTGAGAGACTGTCTTTAAGCTCAGAGACAGCATCAAACAGCCCTACAGTGTTTAGAGGCAATTTTAGAAATTGCAATGTGGATGCTCTAATGGAGCTTGTTCTCTCGGAATTTCGGATTATGTCGAGCTGATGTTTTGGTGCAGACGTTTTAGCTCGTGCTGATCCCGTTCTCTCTCTTTGTTTTCAGAAGCATTCCTCAGTAGTCCACAATAGTCTTCTGTTCTTCTTTTGCATATTTCCTTTTTCTTTTTCAGAAATTATTCGAATAGGTAAGTGGCCCTTACCTACTTAGATCCTTAAATTTGTATATTCCCTGAATTACAAACGTAGTTATCCATGTTTATGATAACATTAATTGGTGTACTGATAATGGCATCCCACATGTATAAAGGCCTGTTCTCTCCAGCTTATTTGTCTTAGGGCCTGTTCTTTTCAGCTTATCTGTCTTATTTCTTATTTACTTATTTGACTTATTTCATAACTTCGAGAATTTTCCGAGGTGGCCTCGAGAGTCGGATGCTCGTGGTTTTTGGATTTAGGGAGCTTTTAGACACGCCTACAAGATAAAAAAAATGGATTCAAAAGGTAATAAAAAAAGTCAAATAAGGCACAAAATAAATCAGATAAGACGTGGCTTATTTTGACTTATTTTATTACTTTTTGAATCCCTTTTTTTTATCTCGTAAGCGTGTCTAAAAGCTCTCTAAATTCTAAAAATCAAGGACATCCGACTCTCGAGGCTACCTTGGAAAATTCTCGAAATTACAAGATAAGTCAAATAAGCAAATAAGAAATAAAACAGATAAGCTGAAAAGAACAGGCCCTCATACTTATTTGCTTATTTCACTTATCTCGTAACTTCGAGAATTTTCCGATGTGGCTTCAAGAGCCGGATGCCCTTGGTTTTTAAGGTGTAGGGAGCTTTTAGACACGTCTACGAGATAAAAAAAAGGATTCAAAAAGCAGATAAGACGTGGCTTATTTTGACTTATTTGACTTTTTTATTACTTTTAAATCTCTTTTTTTTTAATCTCGTAGACGTGTCTAAAAGCTCCATAAACCCTAAAAATCAAGGGCATCCGGCTCTCGAGGCCACTTCGAAAAATTCTCGAAATTACGAGATAAGTCAAATACGCAAATAAGTTTAAGACAAATAAGTCGAGGATAACATGCCCTAAGTTTCTTCAAGCACTCTCCCTTCCGTTGGACCGTGCTCAAAGATCTGAGCGCATATCTTCCATCACTCTCATGCGTTTTCTGAAAAATAAAAAATAAAAAAGCTCTCCGAAACTTATTGGGTCTATCTAATTAGTGGGGTGATTGGTTCACAGGGGTGACAGAAACTACAATTTCAGGGGGGGGTTCTTTGCAGGAGGCCGGAGTCGGGCAGAAGCAAATCACGTACTGCTTCAGCGCCGATGCGACATGCGAGGAAGGCTGTCGAGCCTTGCCGAGAATGCCAACCGAGCGCTCGGTTCTTCCTCGACCTCCTCCGATGATCATCATCAGCATCCGACAACGACGACGACGAGCTGCAAAGATTTGAAAGAAGCAATGGACAGGTGAAGAGTGATCCATCGCATTCCAGTTTCTTCCCAGTGACAATGCAAGCGTGCTAGGCGGCAGACTGGCCTTGTTTCAGGCAAGACTCCGAAGTTTGGAGAGCTTGAAGGCTGTCAGGGAGGCGTCGTCGGTCCGGCGACTGCGTTCGTTTCGGCTTAGATCCTCAAGATTTTGCAGGAAGTAGTTTCAGAAGCAGATTAGGTTGTAAAGTCAGAGCATCTGCTCATTCAATTAACCTGGTGCCACGTTTTTTTTTTTACCAATACCATGCACACTGGCGTAAACCTGCAAGTCAGAATTCTACGTATTTCTCCACATGTTAACCATCTCCAACTATTTTCTCTTCGTTTCATTCCCTTTCCAATCCGTATTCCCTTTATTTCCCACCATCTCCAACAGCTTCCCTTCAAAGGGAATGGTATAGGGAAAAGAGAGATAATCCCTTCCTAGAGGGATTGGAGAGAGAAATCCCTTCGCGAAGGGATTGTTGAAGAGAATTCGTTGGAGCGCTAAAGGGAACGGGAATCCCTTCGTGAAGGGAATAGGAGAAGCGACGGGAGACGGTTGGAGATGTGCATGTGAACCCCAACGGTATAGGTTTGGACGCTGAAATTACTGTTCGTGTTTGTGCCTATTAGGAAACCTATTCGGTTACGGGCTCTCCAAGCCGTATCCGGATAGGTCTATCCGTGGACCTGCCAAACTCTATGAAGCAGCATTATAAATAAGAGAGGGATCCGTCCATTGTAAACACACCTGAAAGCAATAAATAATCCGTTCTCTCCCTACATCTGTGTTGATCTACTTTGTGCATCCGTTGTTCTCGCTATCGTTCTACGTCGCGCATACGAATCAGCAACCTCGGACTACGCCCGGTAGCGTGGTTGCTCAACACGTTATCAGCACGAACGCTCCTGAAGGACGATCCGCAAGGAGAAGAAGGCGACGAACGATCTGCATCGAGCCGCCCTCACGCCGGCTTCCACTCGGATAGCCGAAAACAGTCCTCTACGCGCTAGCGCCCCACGTGACGATCTCACGAAATCCCAGAAGGTTGATCACGCAGATTGAAGGTACAAATTGAAATTGAATCTATGAAATAGTAGATTGAATCTGTATAAAGAATAGCAGGAATTTTTGCATCGAATCTTTTGAATCTAACTATTGGCCCCTGGCCGAAGATGAACGAACGAGCACAGCG
Organism: Olyra latifolia; assembly: GCA_036346145.1. Lineage (NCBI taxonomy): Eukaryota > Viridiplantae > Streptophyta > Magnoliopsida > Poales > Poaceae > Olyra > Olyra latifolia. The sequence continues at coordinate 17,630,367 of CM070530.1, forward strand.
CCGGCGTGTCCGCGCAAGTCGTGTCATGCACCGTGCTGCCTCATGCGCACCCATGCCCACACGACGCTGCGCCAGCGGCCGCGCTTGCACGCCCGTAGCCCGTGCCCCCGCGCCATCCGTGCACTCACGCGCCCGCGTCCAGCTAGCCCCGCAGCCGCACCGCTGCCACACGCTCCTCGCATGCAGTCGCCGAAGCCCACGTCCCAACCGAACCCGGCTCCGTGACATGTGAGCATGCCTCACCGTGAACCACCGCTGCCGTGAGACGCCGCCGCTGACCCATTGCGGCGGCTAGAAACCCTAGCTGCCCCTGGGAAAGTGAGAAGGAAATCAGCGGGTGAGGAGCAAGCATGGTGGGCCTCGGGCCAGTCCAAGAAAAGAATAGGAGAGGTAAACCGTGGGAAAATTGAAAAGAAGGAGGCGGGGTAGGCCGATAGGTATTTGGTGGGCCGAGTAGGCCAAGGGGAAAGGAAGCGGGTTGCGAAAAGGTCGTGGGCTAGAACAGGCAGAAAAGAAAAGACAAGGATGGCTGCGGTGGAAATTTTGCAAAGAAGCCCTTCGAAATTTAAGAAACTATGCAAAAGAATTCTTGGAGACACCGAAAATTTTATAGAAGTCCCTAGAGACACTAAAATTTTCATAGAAGTCCCTAAAATCAGCAGAAATCATAGAAAAGCATATTCGGGCATAAAATTTTATTTTTAGCAATTATAATTATCAGTTTATGCCTGTTTATGAATAGAATTTATGCATATGAATTATGAATGTGAATTTTTGATTATTTGTGGTGTTCGTTCATTACATTTAATCTATGAACTGAAAATAGCATGTTGAATAGTAGAAAACCATGAATTTTATTGAAGAATTATAAGAATATATGTAGATTACATATAGTAGTCATGAATCAACATTGCTATCATAGAAATTGGGCTTGAATTTCATAGAAAAGCCCTGAAACCTTTTGGGAAAATTACGTGAAAATTCACCAAAATTAAGAACTTTTGCATAGAAAGCCCGAAAATTAAGAATTTACTGAATGTATATATTCTGGCATATAATTATTCCATGAAATTGCTATTATAATTCTTGTAATAATTATTTTAGTATGTTTATACTGGAAATTCCGAGAATTTATGAATAGATCCATGTCACGCAACACACACTATGATACCCACAGTATCTTATGCAACGAATTTGAATTATACAAAATGTTTGGCATCGTGAGTCATGAATTTGATGAATTCCGGCTACGCACATGAAGCTCCCCGCACCGCCATTGGCATTGTAGCAAGGGGCAATACCCGAGGACGGCATAATCAAGCACTGCATTTCTTTAAGCACACCTGTCCAATGCTTTAAAGAATAAATACATGGCAATGGAAAGTGCTATTGATCTTTGGGTCGCACTTAAGAAGCGGTTCGGAAAGCTCAAACACACTATCCTGCCATAAGCACAGTAGAACTGGACAAACATGAGATATGCAGAAGCTACTAAAGAAGATGATGCCATCATAGAAAAAGAAATTGCTGACACTGTAGAAGTCTATTTTACAGAATTTATTTAGTGCATACATAGCAGCACTAGTCAGCCTTTTAGTGTGGTTGCATTAGCAGACATTTGTGACCTCATCATGAATGAAGAATTGTGAGCTCCAGGGGAGCAAACCTTTAATTCTCGTGATCAATTATGCATTTTATTCCCAGTATATTTGTGTGAATGCTTGCAATATGAATGATAGATTAATTGAAATTATATGAATTTATGAAGCGCCCATATGAAGGAGATATGCATTGTTGATAGCAGAATAGCATTTTAAGAGAGACTAAATATTTTGAAACTATTAAGAAGAAAACTGGCAGTATAACCACAATTGCAGGAAATGGTTCATGCATAGTAGGCTCTGGTCAAGCCACAATCATACTGCCTATGGGTACTCCACTGAAAATTAATGAAGCTTTGTTGTACCCCGAATCCACTAAGTCTCTCTTAAGCTTTAAAGACATCCGTGCCAATGGTTTCCACGTTGAGACCACTGAAGAAAATGGCAAAGAATTCCTGTGCATTGTGAAGCACGACGGATGTGAAAAAAGAATCTTAGAAAAATTTCCTTCATTTAGAACTGGGCTATACCACACAAGAATTAAAGCACCTGACAAATACGCTCCTCTTAAAACTTCTTTTAGGAGTGTTGAACTCTTCTCTCTTTGGTATAGTAGACTTAGTCATCCAGGCTTACGGATGATGAGAAATGTAATTACCAACTCTCAGGGCCATGGAATTAGTGTAAAGAATTTCCCTAATCAAGAAGACTTCATATGTCAGGCATGCGCCACTGGGAAAATGATCACTAGGCCCTCGACCATGAAGGTGCAAGATGAAATCGCGTTCCTTGAGCGCATCCAAGGATATTTATGCCCCATTTAACCCCTATCGAGTCCTTTTAGGTACTTTATGGTGCTCATTGATGCTTCCTCGGAGTGGTCAAACGTGAGTTTACTCTCGACAAGAAACCACACATTCGCAAAGCTGATCTCTCAGATCATAAGAATTAAGAATGCATTCCCAGATCATCACGTGAAGTCCATTCGCTTGGACAATGCCAGCGAATTTACTTCGAAGGCATTTGATAATTACTGTATGGCATCGGGAATCAATGTAGAGCACTCAGTGCCACATGTCCACACTCAGAATGGACTAGCATAAGCACTGATTAAAAGGATCAAATTCATAGCAAAGCCGCTCTTGCAGGGTTGTAATTTACCGAACACGTGTTGGGGCCACGCCGTCCTGCACGCAGCAGCATTATTGAACTATAGACCGTCAGCGTACAACATCTACTCACCAATGCAACTAGTTCAGGGGATCACACCGAAAATTTTCCATTTAAGAAAATTTGGATGCATGGTGTATGTACCGATACCACCACCACAGCGAACAGCTATGGGCCCTCTCCAGAGGCCGGGGATATACGTTGGTTATGAGACAGTGTCTATAATCAAGTATTTAGAACCCTCAACCGGTAATTTGCATACCGCCCGTTTCGCTGTTTGCATCTTTGACGAGGATAATTTCCCGTCATTAGGGGGAGATAAAGAACCCTTAACAGAAAAATACCGTGAAATCATCTGGCAAGCCACCGGCATTCCCGCACATGATCCCCGTACTAGAGAAGCAAACGAAGAGGTCCAAAAAATCCTCGATTTACAGAAATTAGAAAATGAACTGCCCGATCACTTTTGTGATTTGAAGGTGTGATCAAGTCGCATTACTCCTAGTAATGCACCAGAGAGGGTTTGAAATAACATAGAAGGTATCCTCATCCTGTTCCGAGGCCTCAGAGAAAAGGACAGGAAATCTGGTTACTCGAATCCTAAGTATCCGGGGACGTCTGGAGAAAAGTGGATAAGAGAGCTTATCACAACCAGTCACAAAAGCGCCCCGAAAGAAAAAGAAGGGGAGCAGTTGAGACACGCAACTCGGTGAGAAGCGATCGCTAGCGAGGCGCTCCCAGATTTGAATATACCGATAATAGAAGAAGAAGCCGATAGAAATACGTGTGCGCACATCGGCAATAATAAGCTAAAGGAACTTGCTCCCGTGATGGGAAATAGCGGTGAAGAGCAAGTAGAAATGCACGAAGCACCCCATGACGAAATGGCCATAAAACTTTGCAGAATCAGGGGAAATGATGAATAGAGCAACAGCCAATGTCGACATATACTTTGCTAAAATGATTGCCAAGCGAATAGATCCCGATCCAGAGCCGGCATCTCTTTTTGAGTGTAAGCACCGACCAGATTGGGCGGAATGGAAGAAGGCAATTACCGCGGAACTAATCTCACTGAACAAAAGAGAAGTGTTTGGACCTGTGTGCCTTACACCCTCCCATATACGTCCTATATACGTCCTGTGGGCTATAAATGGGTTTTTGTTCGGAAAAGAAATGAAAATAATGAAGTGGTACGGTACAAAGCAAGGCTGGTAGCTCAAGGTTTCACTCAGCGCCCAGGCGTTGATTATGAAGAAACCTATTCCCCGGTCATGGGTGGTATAACCTTTAGATATCTAATCTCGATGGCAGTGAATATGAACTTAAGAATGAAACTGATGGATGTGGTCACAGCTTATCTTTACGGTAATCTGGACTCTGAATTGTACATGAAAGTACCTGATGGCATGCCAACCCCGAATAAAGAGAAGAAAGAATTATATTGTGTAAAATTGCAGAAATCCTTATATGGATTAAAGCAGTCAGGAAGAATGTGGTATAATCGCTTGAGCGAGTTCTTAAGCAAGAAAGGCTATACGAATAATGAAGACTGTCCATGCGTTTTTATACAACGATCACAAGATGGTTTTTGTATAATTTCGGTTTATGTGGACGATTTGAACATCATTGGCACTGATGATGAAATTAGAGAAGCAAGCTCATATTTGAAATCTGAATTTGAAATGAAAGATTTGGGTAAAACCAAATTTTGCTTAGGCCTTCAGCTTGAGCATATGCCAGATGGAAATTTCGTACACCAAGCCGCCTACACCCAAAAGGTGTTGGAGAGGTTTAGTTTTGAGAAGGCGTACGCATCAAGAACCCCGATGGTCGGAAGGTCATTACAAGCAGACCAAGACCCATATCGACCTAGAGAAGAGGGAGGAAGTCACGGGATCGAATTCCCATACTTAAGTGCCATAGGAGCGCTCATGTACCTAGCAAACAGTACACGGTCTGACATTGCGTTCGCCGTAAACCTATTAGCAAGGTATAGTGCAGAGCCAACGAAAAGGCATTGAAAAGGGATAAAGGACATCTTTCGCTACCTACGGGGAACAGTCGATCTTGGATTATTTTATAGAAGGAACCAAGATATGACTTTGGTCGGATATGCAGATGCGGGTTATCTTTCAGATCCGCACACCGGCAAGTCCCAGACAAGATATGTCTTCTGTGTGAAGGACCGCAGATATCATGGAAGTCGTCAAAGCGCAGACACTTGTGTCAACATCGACTAACCATTCGAAATCATTGCATTGTATGAGGCAAAGACGTGAATGTGCATGGCCGAAGAATGACATTCCACATTCTCCAGTCATGTGGATTGCAAATAGAACAAACCCCCACCATCATTTATGAAGATAATGCAGCATGTGTCGCACAAGTACAGACTGGGTATGTGAAGAGCAACCTCACTAAGCATATAAACCCCAAGTATTTTTATGCACATGAGATGCATAAGATGAATGAAATCAATATTCAGCACACTAAGTCGTGCGAGAATCTCGCAGATTTGTTCACTAAGTCCCTACCAGCATCTACCTTTGAAAGATGCATTAAAGGCATAGGAATGATGAGACTTAGAGAAGTGCAGAATTCAGGGGGAGAAACTTCACATATTTTGAATTAAATCTTGAACCAGAAGTTCAAGTTCCCAACCATTACATTGAAGTAATGAAGCAATGTTGGGTGGATTTGTACTCTTTTTCCCTTAAGTGAGTTTTCAAAGAAGTTTCTCACATAAGGTTTTTAACGAGGCATATCCGTGCGCACAGCAAGCGTATGCTATGTACTCTTTCTCCAAGAATTTTTCCCACTGGGTTTTTATGGAGTTTTGATGAGACATATGCATTACGCGGCAAGGTCCAAGGGGAAGTATTAGGAAACCTATTCGGTTACGGGCTCTCCAAGCCATATCCGGATAGGTCTATCCGTGGACCTGCCAAACTCTATGAAACAGCACTATAAATAGGAGAGGGATCCGTCCATTGTAAACACACCTGAAAGCAATAAATAATCCGTTCTCTCCCTACATATGTGTTGATCTACTTTGTGCATCCGTTGTTCTCGCTATCGGTCTACGTCGCGCATACGAATCAGCAACCTCGGACTACACCCGGTAGCGTGGTTGCTCAACAGTGCCCACTGTTCACGCACGTGAACAATAACCAACAACTAGGATTACTCAGTAGTTAGTTAGATCATTATCTTCTTAATTAAGTTGTTAGCATGGAATAAGGATTCTATCCTATTAGTTGAGATTACATAAGATCATCAGTTATTTGGATTCGAGCTATGTAAATACCCTAGTCAACATTAGCAAAGGGAAGCAAATAAAGAATCGGGTTCTTATTTGCTTCTTCCGAGCCATGCATGGCACGGTCAACGTTCTCTCTCCCTTCCTAGATTGGACCATTACATTTGGTATTAGAGGCACTCACTTGCTGCTCATTGTTTTGGCCAGTTGCAAGAGATTTGGTCCCAGGAAAACCATTGAAGACATTCTCGTTGCAATTGCCGCTCAGTCCACAGCAATTAATGCCCAATTTGCCACCATCCACAAGACCCTTGATACTCACACTGCGCAACTCGCTTCCATCAACAGTCGGCTAGATCAGCATGATGACCGGCTTGCTATATTGGAAAAAGCGAGGAGTGTTGATCAAGCCAAAGAGGAGGCCATCATCACACCACCTCCAATGGCACCACCACTCCTACAGATCCATAGGCGTCGACAGTCAAGATGGTGGTCGATGTTGAAGACGTGTCGCAGGGGGTACAGTGATGTCGACGACGATTGCATCGGCATAGTTGCGCCCTAGCTAGACTTGGCGTGCATCGCCCTATGGCTGCACAGTTTTAGGCCAGCCACAGATGGGCGACAACCTCGCTTAGACGAAAGTATGGACGTTGCATGATGTCCATGACGACGCGAGACTGTCCTATGGCACAAGTGCAAGAGGAAGTGTGTAGATGCTCGATGCAAGACCTTCTCTATGTGCATCAGCGGCATTGCCTTCTTCTCCCACGAGCCCCAACCGACAACCTGAGGACGAGCTGTCTCGCAAAGGATGGTGCAAATGTTATGTGCATATAGGCCCCAACGGGCATAGGTTAGGGCATTGAAATTATTGTTTGTGCATGTTGTTCACACGAGAACAGTAACTAGCAACTAGGATTACTTTAATAGTTAGTTGGGTCTTTCCTTCTTAGTTGAGTTGTTAGCATGGAATAAGGGATCCTATCTTGTTAGTTAAGATTAGATAAGATCGTATTTTAGTTGGATTGTAATCTGGTCGGGCTATATATATGCTCTAGTCAACATTAGTAAAGGCAAGCAAATAAAGAATCGGGTTCTTATTTGGTACAGATTCTTATTTGCTTCTTCTGTGCCACACCCAGCGCCGCCACCGGTGAGATCCCCTCGCCCGCGTTCCCTCTTCCCTCCTAGATAAGACCATTACAATTCTCCACATCTCCTGACCTTAGATGCTGGTCATTTTGTATGATTCTTGACATAAATTGGATCTCTGCTGTGCCAAGAGCTCAATTCAGATGGTGAGATGTATCACCAATTTGGAATGCAGACCGAAAATTGTGATGTGTACTATCAAACTGTGTGCTGATATGCATGCACAAGCACAACTGCTTGTCCCAGAAACGCTCCATTAGTACTAACTTTGTGCCTTCCTTCACACAGTGAGGTCATTTTAGTATATTACCTAACGGTTTTGAGTTTTTGACGAATAAAACACAAGCTAAAATGACAGGACAATATATCAGAATTGAGATGATCAAACTACTGCTCATTTCTTGGTTGATATGGTAATTAGGACCTAAATAGCTACAAGATCACAGCAGTGATCGAGAACAAGAAGGTGACTGCCTCTCCAGCTCAATCCACTACCTCAGGTGTAACTACAAGCACTCTGAGTGAATCTGATTGGCTTGGAGCTATGGGAATTGATAGCCACCGGGCATTTAACATGCTGTGTGTGTGTCACCCTTACAAGCTTACCGATCACATACCCTCTAGTTTTGACCGCTAAATCCAAGGTTAATGGCACTGCACCTCCTGGATTCGACAATGTAAACGTAGCCCCAGCACCATAGAGAGGGATCCTTTCGCCGTGCAGAATCACGGAGGCAATGTGGCGGCTTGTCCTTGGCTGATAAAACTTCTCCAACTGCAGAGCAACAGGAGAAATTACAAGGTAGTCCATCACATGCTGAATAAATTGGCCAAGGGAATTTTGACATCGTTAGATGCTACCTGACCGCTGGCTATTTCTATTTCCCAGTACATGAGCCGTATCGAGATTGAAGAAACATGAATGCCGGACATTGTAGAAGGGTTGTGAACATCTATCTTCAGTGAGCAGTTCACTGTGACCAGCTTTGTCGGCACCCCGGTATGGTCTGTACCTTCTCCGGCATAGAAATTATCCACTGTCAAACTCTGCAGAAAGAATAGAAAAAAAAAAGCTTTTAGGATGTTACAAAAACCAGATGCACATTAATTTAGACATCAACCACACTTGATCTAACATACAGGAAAGTGCTGTGAATTTGTGTCAGTCACCGAAACACACGTAAGGTGTAACCAAGCATTGTTTCATGATGAACTGAGATACCCTTTTGCTCAAAAATGATGAACTGAAATACCAAAGCAGGATAATTGAAATCACTGAACCTTGACAATGGCTCGGGGTTTGTATTGCCGAGCAATTCCCCAGACGATCAGGCAGACCAGAGTGAACACCAGAAGTAAAACTGACAGCCAGAAGGCGACGACACAGCCCCTCGAGAGCTCTCTCTCATCATCAATCTCGTCATATGAGCCTTCCTCATCTATGATGCCGACCTCACGCCACCCCTTGACATGCATTCGCTTACGGTTGGCCTTGCTGCCGGACGAGGGCCTGAGGTTCCCGGAGAACCTGCTCGCCGAGGAGATCCTGGAATGCCGGCCAGAGGATGGATGGGACGGGGACTCAAGGGGGCTGTTGTACACCGGCGTTGCCTGCATCGACGACGACTTATCGCCATCGTCGTGGGAGTCACGCGATGGGCTCTGGACGTAGTATGCAGGCCGCTTTGGGGACCGAGACGGTGAACTTGTTGCGAGGCTTGTCACGTCGGAGTCCGACGTCGTGTGCTTCATTCTTTGTCAAAATTGTCGTCCCACTGAACTCAGCCGGTTCAATTCTTGGAGAAACTGACCTGACAAGTTTGCATAGCAATGAGCAAAAGCATCAGGACTCGGAAGATTGCAGCTTTGTTGAGGAAAGGCAAATGCTTGTAGCTACAACTGTGGCAGAAGGGGCAAGATTTAGGCAAAGCTGGCACTTTTCGACCTTTTTTTTGTCTAATTGTGTACAATAATGAGACATTCTGACGTGTTTAGCCTAAAGCGAGTTCATCCAACAAAGAAATGGAGAAAACTCTAGAAGGTAAAGTAACCGCAAACACACACGCATTCACCAAACATATTTTTGTCTTCCTCAGAGGCTTACAGATTTGGGCTCTTGTCATCACTGCGAAAGAAGTATAGCTACATCATCATGAAGACAAAATGCACATGGATTCAGGAAGAACCGAAAGCAACAAGCACATACCATGTCAGCATCTCATCAAAGCCATATAATACCTTGTAAGGCCAGATCGGTGACATAAAAATCCCTTTCTCCAAACTATTTGCCTTCAGATTTGCGCTATACAAAGAAGAGAAGTTTTGGGAGTAAAATGAGAGCAACCCATTTCCCCTGAAGAGTGACGAGACAGAAGAAACACTCACAAGATTGCTTTGCTCCCCCAAAAAACTTATGAGCTAAGTTATCACTGCCCCAGTACCGCTACAACACGCATATAGGCTATAGCTAGCAATAGGACTAGTTGGGTAATGCAAGTTCAAGAACAGGAAAGAATGGAACAAAAGGCGCTTTTGCAGAAAATTTCGTGTGCAAGAAAAGTGGGGCCACGTGTAGCGCCAGATGAGCAGTGCAGGGAGGTGGCATTGCTACTACCAACGCTAAATCCTGCCAAATCTTTCCTCGAGATCGTGTTCCTGGGGCAGAGAACGAGGAATTAAGAAAGAAGAAAATAAAAACTCTCATCTGTACAACTGTACAAATCGGAGATCAAGCAAAAAAAACAACTTTAGAAATATGACTATTGCTTTCCAATTAGCTGGTTGCAAAAGAAAAAAGGAAAAAAAAAACCCACACGCGGTAGGATTCACCTACCGCTTGAATCAACGTCTTGTTTCTGTTCTAAGTAGTAGTGCTGAATTTATAAGCTTATAAACTTGAAATTTATTATTTTCATATAAATGAAACGCTTTAACGTTTGGTAGCTAATTTTTATAGGTCTTACTATTTCTTCTCAAAACTATTTTTCTATAATTTTTTGATTCTCGAATATCCTTATCGAGAAGCTATAAATTTTTCGGCCTATAAGCAAACGTTGCCTACGAAAATAATAAATTTTAAGATTATAAGCCAATGCAGCTTATAAGCTATAGGCTGAAAAGAACGCTGCCAGCCAGACCACCCCGCCGCGCCTAGCTCGACTCCCGCCGTCGAGAAGAATGGAAACCACGGCGTAGTCTCGGCGATGGGACGAGACGCCGGCCGGGCACCAACACCAACCAAGAACAAGGGGGATAAATATTCACCTACTCCTCTCGAGATCGGCCGAAACGCTCACCTGTCTTCACAGCCACCGCCGACGCATCGGATTGGCCATGCGCGGAGGAGGAAGGAGAAGCCGAGGCGGTGGCTGTGGCGGTGGCGGCGCGGCACGCGAGAACTGCAGCGAGCCACGGGAAGGGAGAGGAGGAAGGAGAAGCCGAGGCGGTGGCGGTGGGCGGTGGTGGCGCAGCACGCGAGAACTGCAGCGAGCCACGGGAAGGGAGAGGAGGGGAGAGAGCTTTGCCTCTGCATGCGATGCAACCAGCTCCCCCGTCGCGAGGCCACCGTTTGACTGCGCAACGTGTGGGCCCAGTGGACCCCACGTGTTAGTGGGAGAGCGTTCGTGCGCGTCAGGAAAGCGTTCTGTGTCCTTACCCGTCGCGGGAGATGGTCTACGTCTACAGCGGCCGCGGTCCAGTGACAGGTGGGTCCAACGTTGCAGGAGCCGGGCTGTCAGTGAGTGTGGGTCGAGAGGACTCGGAGGAGCGCCCGCAGCGGGCGGCTTGCGCAGGTGGTCTCGGATCCGGTGCGGCGGCCGTGCGAGTGGTCCGGGCTGCGCGTTGCCCACCACGTGGCTGCGTGGTGCGGCGGAGAGGGTTTGTGTTTGCTGGCGTGGGGAGATGCGGAGAGGTGTCGTCTCCGTTACCTGGATCGTCGGATCATCACATTCTTTCTCGGTCTCGGAAAAATGCTTACAACGCCCATCTGTCGTCCATCCCGGGAAATGCAACACGTTTTAGGAACACACCAGAGACTAGCGACGGAAGCATCTATAGCAGGCAGCTGGTGCCCATGTATGCTACGTTTCTATCTATCTATCTATTCTATTGTATCAGTCTATCTATCTATCTATATATTATATTATATTATATTTATATATATATATATATATATATATATATATATATATAGGATACTAGTGTCTTCTATGCGGATTATCAAATCTTCTCGACGGGTTCTGAAATTCGATATATTTAACGACCGTCCGAACCAGTTGACCTTGTTCATCTCATTGAAATGTAGCTACCAACCAAGTTTAGTATTTTTTGAATTTGTTTAGTATTTGTTTCATATTTTTAAAATCAGCCTTCTAATTAGTCATGGAGCGTCAAAAACCGATTTTAGAAAATGCGAAACAAATAGTAAACAAATTCAAAAAATATTTAAACTTGGTCAGAGCTACATTTCAATGAGATGAACAAGATCAACTGTTCGGATCGGCCGTTAAATATATCGAATTTGTAAACCCGCCGAAAGACGGAGGAATCTGCACTTTAGAGAGTACACTAGCCATCCCTCTATATATATATATATAAGGCTATGGTCAACAGACCATGATCGATTTGATCGTCTCGATGAAATCTTCGTCTCGATGAAACGACAAAATTTCACATTTTTGATTTTTTAACTATTTTTTCGTATTTTTGAAATCCGGATTATTGGACGGTCCACAACTAATTAGATCATGGATTTTCAAAATACGAAACAAAATAGTAAAAAATAAAAAAATGTGAAATTTTGTCAAGAGTGAGATTTCAAATGAGACGGCTGAGATGGTTTGTTCGGATCACAAATTCGATCACGAATTTAAAAAAATGCCGCCACGACGGAAGCCTCCGTCACCGTGGTGACCATAGTTACACCTATATATATATATATAGAGAGTAATGCTCAGTCACCATGGCCGACGGATCGTCTCCGTCGGCTTGGTTCGAAATCGGTGATCGAATTCGACGATCAAACCGACCATCTTCGTCTCATTGAAATCTCACTCGACAAAATTTCACATTTTTTGATTTTTTACTATTTTTTCGTATTTTTGAAATCCGGGTTTATTGACGGTCCAAAACTAATTAGATCGTGGATTTTCAAAAATACGAAAAAATAGTAAAAAATCAAAAATGTGAAATTTTGTTTCAGAGTGAGATTTTACGAGACGAAGGAGATGGTCATTCGATCGTCGAATTCGATCACCGATTTTAGTGACGGAGCCTAACACTATATATATATATATATATATATATATATATATATATATATATATATATATATATATATATATATATATATACACACACACAAAGACTATTATACTCTTAAGAGTACGGAGCCCTTCCGTACTCATACTTTTTAACCACACGATTTAGATTAGATCTAATCCTCTAGATCCACGTGGAAAACAAACCACGCCACCCTCTCATGCGGTCAACATGCATGCATGATGACATCACCTCTCTCTCTCCTAGTCTAAGCATGCATGTAATGATTTTTTTTCATTTTTTCACCATATCTTTTGATTGAAAGCTCCAATCGATAAACGGTTTTCGGAAATGGGTTCCTGACATTTTTTGAACAAAACTAGACCACACTTGCTATATAAAATTTTTAAAAAATATTTTCATACTATGTATGGTATACGTATAGTAGCTTTACTATTTTTTTAAACACAACTTTACTACATTTATAAATACAACTTTATTACATGTATGTAGTACAATAGTAAATATATGTAGTAAAGTGTTATATATGAAGTAGTAAAGAAAAATTTATACATTAAGACTAGCCACACGGTAGCTTTACTATTTCAATAAGCATAACTTTATTATTTTTATGAATACAACGTCACTACATGTATGTAGTAAAGTGTTATATAAGAAGTAGTAAAGAATAAATTTATATATCAAGACCGGTCTAGTTTTGTTCGTAAAAATGTCAGGAACACATAGGTGAAAACCACTCGTCAATCGGATGTGTCAATTAAAAGATATAATAAAAAAAACAGAAGGAATATATGTCACCTTCGCTGACATCAACGCTGACTTCATTGCATGCATGCATGCAGATCCACGTGTGTTTATTGATTAATCCAATGGCTAAAAAATTATATGTACGGAAGCCCTCCGTACTCTTAAAATACGTTAGTGCTACTATATATATATATATATATATATATATATATATATATATATATATATATATATATATATATATATATCCTTTATCGCTCTAGCAGCTTCTTGTATACTTTCCTCCCTTATTTATATAAGACATATTTTGAATTAGCATATGGATTAAGAAAATTATGAAATCAAGAGAAAAACCAAGAGAAAATGGTTATGTTACCCATGTTATAAAATACCTTGAAAATATGCGAGAAAACATCATGTTAGAATTGTTTATAAATACATAAGAGAGAATTATATAATAAACAAGAAAAACATCAACAAATTCGCATACATATCTTATATTTCAAAGTAAGACCATTTAAACTAAACGTCTTTAAAAAAGATCGGTGGGAGTATAACTGTCTATTTTATATAGACTACATATCTTGCTCCCCTAATATAAAGAGTCTCTCTCCTCTTTTTATATCGTTTTCTTTTGGAGCGAGATTTGAAAAGTGCCGTTGGAGAAGGTAGAAATATAAGAAAGATATCTTTTTTTAAGGGAGTGTGTATAGAGAACCGATTTTAAAGAAAACTATTAAAGATGCTAATATCAGCACACTTTCCTCTTTAAAAAATACACACACTTCCTCAAACAGAAGCATGACTGTAGAAGGGGTTTGATTGGTCTTTTTATGCAGACTAGATTACTTAAAGGAGCTTCGAGGATACAGACCTACTGGTTTGACCTACTGGTTTAACTGAGTTTCGAGAGTTTTGAAAAACATCTTCAAAATATTTAAGAAACAGCTTCAAAAATTGAAGTGTTTGCTCAGGGAAACCGCCACAGTTTATAAGGTGTGTTTAATTGGAGGAAATTGAGAGGAGGGAATAGAAATTGAGAGACATGAAAATAAACTCCCTTTTGTTTGGAGGGAATAGAGAAGGGGATAGAGATTTTATAACTAAAACGAAGGAGTTCAATTCACATAGGAACCCAGATAAATAAGCTCCCACCCTCTTTCAATTTCCTTTCCCCAACCCTACTTTTGCCGAACAGGCTGTGTCATAATAAAATCTAAAATTAAATTATTTCCTTCATTTCCAACCCATGATTCATGTCCTTTATAAAAACCACGGTGTTGTCTGGAATAGGATCATCACAATGTATACAGTGCAAGTCATGTGCATCACCGTTTCTCGGTCCCTTTCGCTTTCTGTTTTTAGCTCTCGTGTGTGCCCACCGCTAGATCGGCATGGTAGAGACCGGAAAAATTAATATTTTATAACATTTAAAATTAAAATTTAATATATTATACAACAAGAAAATAAAATTGGGTTTTTACCCGGTGGGAGCGACCTGGAGCCGCCGTGCGTCCGCCAAATGGGTGAGACGACGCAGAAATATTCAGGGAGTCGATTAGCACGCATATTTAGGGTGACAATTAGGGCGTGCAAATTTAGGGTAACGATTAGCACACAAATGTTGGAAAACATGGACAGGCAGAGTTGAAGCACGATACAATACAAATATGGCCAAACGAAGATAGGCTCTGGCTTACATAGCGCTCGATGGAGCTAACGTCCACGCATTTAGGATATGCAACATGGTAGGGAAAAGACAACGTAAGAAGCAGGGTGGGTGGCATTGTGTTTGTAGCTTTCAGGGCCTTCGGGATCAGCGGCGACGCCACGACATTTATAGAAGACGAGAGTAGAAGTCGCCAAGCCGCATCTGGTGGTCCAGTCGCTCCTCCGGGTCGGCGATCCTTGCATAAAGATGTGTGTTCGATGTAGCTATTCACAGCCATTGGGAAGGGGTCGTTCATCCATTTCGTGGTCATCCGTCTGCATGTGGCATGTAAGGAAAATTGTAAATTTAATTTATTTCTATTATTTAGGTAAAAAAAGTATTTTAAACTCACCAAATTTTCAGAATGTTACATCTGGCTCACACAAGCTCCAATGCTTCTCACTCATATCCCATTTGTTGCATCCACTTATGGGCTGTTTAGTTGTTGGCTCGACCAAGCCAAGGTTGAGGTCATACAAATCCTTGTGTTTGGTTGTCTTTATTATCTTAGCATGGTTGTCTAGAGATTGTGTTTAGTTGCAGAGCTTGCATCTAGGCCGAAGCATTTTGTCGAACACTTTCCATACGTCGTCCCTTCCAGCCTCCCTATGCCCAGCAAGGGTGAAAACGGGTTAGATACGGGTGGATATTGCTCGTCCAGTATCATAACCCATATTTTTTCTTAGATCTGGATTCATATACGGATACGAATATTGATTATTCGGGATACAGATATAGGATGGATACAGATCGAGCTCAAATCGCTTACGGATATTAGCAGATAGTACACAATTAAAGAAAATATATAGGATTATCAACAAAAGTGTTATGTTATAGTACCTATTAAAGAATATTTATCATATTTAAAAACATATACATAATCAAATGTTATTTCATGTTACATATTAGTCACTATCTACAAAGGCATAAAGAATATATATGTTGATCGGATAGTTATCGCATATCTATTTTGTTGATTTATGTGTTATTTTTCTAGATATCATCAAAACATAGATACGGGACAGATACGGATCGAATATTGCTCTTTCCATATCCTAACTCATATTTTTGAATACCAATACGGATAATGCTAGATACAACCCAGGATTACAAAATCGGATTGAGAATGGATTATTTTCGAATACGGTATTGAATCAGGCGGATATGTTCGTCCCATTTTCATCCCTAGCCTGGCCACGCGTCGTTGGCGCCTCCCTATCATCGGCGAGGCCATCCCAAGCACGTTCGCAACTCGGCAAGCACAACACCGCAGCGTTCGCGCCTACCTGCACGAGCGCCGATCCCCAGCGCTCCAGACCGCGTCCTCAGTGCCCCCACAGCGCTCCAGGCTGCGCCCTCGCCGCTGCCCACCACTGTAGGCTGCTTCCTCGCCACGCCACGGCGCTCCAGGCATCGTCGTCGACGTCTCGTACAACTCCTAGGCGCGCCCTCGCCGTGCCCTCGACGTGCAGCCGGAGGACATGGTCGGAGCCATGTTCGCCCAAGCTCCCTTGTGTCGGTGCCTCGCTGGATCCCCATCTCTAGCGCGCAACCACGTTGCTGTTGTGCCTCAGACCTTCTCCCGCCACTGTGGTCGCCCGAGCTCGAGTGTTGGCCTTCTCCCGCGCTGCCCCGACCTGGAGGCGCTAGACTCCTCCCCAACCTCCTCCGCGTGCCTCCGCCGAGTGCCGTCGCCAAGGGCCGTCGCAATCGCGCCGCCATCGAGCGTCGTGCGCGCCACTGGCCATCGTGCTTTCGTTTTTTACTTCACCGACGACTCCCGTGCCTCGTTGTCGCTGCGAGCTCCACCACGGCCGCTCTGCACCATGCCCCCGCGTCCCACTCCTGCGCCGCGCTTGCACCGCATGAGCTTGGCCCGCGAGAAACGACCGGAATTCTGGTTTCCTCCAGGCTAGGCCGAGCCGGTGCATTTGCATCCCAATGCCGGCCAGGCTCCGTGGTCTGCACAGCCAATTGCGCATGGGCCTGGTCACCCCTGATGCGAGCATCCAAACACGCTATTAGTCTCATGTAAACAACCTCACCATGAGACTGATGCAATGGATGTATGCAATGAAACGCCATGTTGCAATCTAGATAAGACTAGCTAGATGCCTCGTACAAACCAGGCTTATTCTCGTGGACTAAGCTGATTTGTTGAAGTTGTTGATTTTTCTAAAATGTTGGATTTCTAGAGCTTCCAAAAGTGGCTTTGTAAAACCGACCAACTTTATTCGACTTGTTTTTAAAAACCTTCAGAAGCGGCTAAATATTTAAAAAAAATCAAGAACCGAAGTTTTTTTACTTTTCGAAATGTAGAAAAACCATAAGCAAAAGCACCAGAAAAGGCTATGTGCAACCAAACAGCCCACATTGCTGCAGTGAGTACAGGGGTGCAACATGGCAACAAGATGCTAAAATTTCTGAGTAGGCTTGGGCAAAGTCACGGGCTAGGCATAACGCAGGGCATCTCGTGGGTCAATTGCCATAAGCCTGGTACTATCAGCAAAGGATAACCATAATTGAAGCCGTTGTCATTTAAACACGAGAAAATTCCACTGAGAAATCAAACTTGTAAATGTCCGAAAACTGCAAACTGAACACAGATCGCACAGGCTGTTATTGACAAGAGTTTTGCTTGGATCTTGGAACAGAAAGCATCTCGTCGTGTTTCATATACAGCACATACGGATGAATCATTGTTGACACGCTCCGACGCTTGCGATCAAACAACCGGAGTCAGCAGCGGCTTCTTCAGAACATAAGCCTCCAGGTTACCGAGAACCAGGTCCGCCATGGCCTTGCGAGTTTCGTGTGTCCCGCTCCCCACATGGGGCAGCAGGACGACATTGTCGAGCGCGAAGAGAGCCTCGGGCACATTGGGCTCGTCCTCAAACACATCGAGGCCTGCCCCACCAAGGCGCCCCTCGACGAGTGCAGAGACGAGCTCAGGCTCGTCGACGTGAGGACCGCGCCCGATGTTTATGAGCACGCCCTTGGGTCCCAGTGCATCAATCACCTCACGGTTGACGATGTGGCGGGTCTGCTCGTTCAGCGGGCAAGCCACCACCAGAACATCGCTGTTCGCTGCCAATTCAACCACTGAAGGGTAATAGGTGTAATTTGGGTACTCTTTCTTTGTTCTCTGGTAGTAGTTGACTGGGCAATCAAAAGCCTCCACTCGCTTGGCAACACCAAGCCCTATCCTGCCCAGCCCAATAATGCCCACTCTTTTGCCACTGAACTGCAAAAGGATCAAAACTCTATCAGAAAATGAAGACCTAAACAAGGAATCCTGTTACTGAAAAAATAAGAAAAGCAAAACATCTGTAACAAAACAGCGAGGACTGCATGCTCTCATCACACTGAAAAATAAGCAAGACAAACAAACAAGGACAAATTGAAAATATCTCCATAAGTTTGCAACAATAAACTTTTGGAACATGCTTTTATTTATTATTATCATAGTAGATGAACACACATAACATGAAGTCTTACAAAAAGAATATCATGTCTCTAAAGATGGTTGCGGTGCAGAGTTTGACAAACTAGAGAAAGCAAATTCAGAGTCAGGATTACATAATGTATGGATAGTTTACTCATGGCATCCAGTAACAATCAGATGACTGGGGTGAGTAAGGGCTTATTCAATGCATGTGCCTCTAAATTTCCTAGAACCAGATCAGCCATTGCCCTGCATGTTTCTTTTGTGTCACTCCCTATATGAGGGACCAAAACAAGGTTATCCAAATTAAAAGGTTGCTCTGGAGCAAAGGGCTCATGCTCAAACACATCAAGGCCTGCCGCTCCCAAGCGTCCCTCAAGAAGTGCAGACACAAGCTCAGGTTCATCCACATGTGCTCCACGACCAATGTTTATGAGAACACCCTCTGGCCCTAGAGCATCAATGACCTTACGACTAATAATGCGATGGGTCTCCACATTAAGTGAACATGCTACAATAAGCACATCACAGTTAGCTGCCAGGTCGACAACATTTGTATAAAATTTGTAGTTTGGAAATGGCTTCTCTGATCTTGAATGGTAGCTGATTGAGCAGCTGAATGCCTCAGCTCGTTTTGCTACAGCTAAACCTATCCTGCCAAGCCCAAGAATAGCAACTCTTTTACCACTGAACTGCAGAAAAATAAGAAGAGTCAAAAAAAATATTTCTTAAAAAACTCCTTTAATCTACATATATCCACTGTGGAAATACCAAGTCAACATCCTTAACTAGTCCATGCTTTTAAAGGACATAATTTAAGCTGACACCTCATCACTGTAATTTTATAGCCCATCAATATTGCTAAGTACCATAAAGTTTGTCCTTGAGAAAGGTACACTGAACCTACTGCAAACTGTAATGGTATCTCAAACATATGAAAAATGCCCTTTGGTCTCTTAAGGGGGTAGGGAAAGGCTCGATGAGAATAGATGAAAAAAACTCATGCATAATTCTGGTAGCTCGCTAACAGCCTAACATATGTTTGATATGATGATGAGAGAAATTATTCGCTTAGCCATGCAAAAAGGGAATCCCGTTTGTACTATAGAAATTTGTCAGGGGAAGTAATTTCTACCTTTTTTCTGATCATCCATCAGCCTAATATTAGCATAATTCTGAGAGACAATGTGAAATGGAGCTAAACTGCAGCAAAGTGAACCAGAAAAACCCTAACCATATGCTGATTTGTAATCAGGGCCAGTGCCTGGAAGTTTTAATGAAGGGTCAAGGGTGTTCTCCTAGGATGAGATGGAAGCCGAAGACTCAAAAGAAGAGAATATAATTAAGAACTAGAACACCATCATATGAGCCATCCCAAATTATCATACACTATCATGAAATGTACAATCCACACTAGAGTCTAGACCCTAAAAAGGTCAATGCTGCTAAAACACTATCAAGATGCAAAAGAAGGTCCACATCTTCCTCACAAGATTCACTCCAACAGGCTACATTTCGGTGACAACACGAATCCACCAAGGCCAGGAAATTTCTGAAGTCGGCACCACCTAGGCCACTGACGAGTTTTCCAACCATCGCTCCCTCTCGGCTATACCATTCACATGGTATAAAAGAGATTCAAATGAGGCAACAAAATTTGAGAAACATATCCAATGATGTGTAACAAAATTTAAGCCATATCTGATCAGTCCAACAGCTTTCTCCTTCTCACTTTGCTTACAGTTTGCTATCCAATTACATCCACCCTGTTTACCTCATTTCCTTTCATTTAGATGTATTCCCTGAAAACTCCCTATCCCCTATCCTCTGTTGTCTAGTTAACCTTATAGTCAAGTTTACACTATATTCAATCCGACCACTGAACCAAAGTGTACAGTGTGCACAAATTATGAAACGAGAATTACGGTACCATTTAGTCAAGGATTGCTAAGAAATCTAAGCGTGGGTAAGCAAGAGCTAAACGCAGAAGCAAACAATCCTTAGATAATCGAACTGGATGGGGAAAGGAACCGACCCGGGTGGTAAGGGTGTAGTCGCCCTTGAGCTTCCACTTGCCAGCGCGGACGTAGCGGTCAGCCTGCGGGATCCTGCGGAGCGCGGCGATGGCGAGGCCGACGGCAAGGTCGGCGACGTCGTCGGTGAGGACGTCGGGGGTGTTGGTGACGCGGATCCCACGCTCGCGGCACTTGGCGAGGTCGACGCGGTCGATGCCGACGGAGAAGGAGGCGACGATCTCGAGCGACGGGAGGGCGTCGATGAGCGCGGCGTCGGCGCCGTAGTTGGAGTTCCCGACGACGGCGCGGATGGAGGTGGCGTGGGCGCGGAGGAAGTCGGCGCGGCTGTCAGGCGGGGAGTCCCAGAAGCGGAAGAGGCGGCACCGGAGGTCGAGCTCCTGCTCCAGGTAGGCGTTCACGGGGTGCAGCAGCAGCACGCCCAGGGACTCCATCGCCGCAGCGAGCGAGCGAGCGAGCGCCAAGGCGGTAGCGGCGGGTGACGTGGGGATGGTGTGTGGTGGTGGTAGCGTGGTAGGTACCAGTAAAAGGGGAGAACGCTGACGCCGACGGCGCCCGTGTTTGTTTGCGTGGGTTCGTTGTGGGCCACTGGGCCGGATGTTGCGATCAAGCCGGACAAGAACGGCCGGCCTGGCTAGGTTTACCTGAGTTTTTTATATGCTAAAAACCCAAAATGTTTGTAGCGTTTGGTTGGTCTGGTCTAACTTTGATAAATTCCTCATAGTCATATCCATCTATCTAATATCTATCTTCTATTAAAACAGGGTCCAGCGAAGCCGCCAAATTCGCTCTAGAAAAATAGAATCATTTGCATCATCAATTATAGTAGGCCCTAGAGTTCTTATTATATCCTTCAGATTATATATTGACTATATCAAGATTAGCATCAGCAACATGAGCATGTATTATTATTTCTGCAAAAGGCATATTAAATTTTTATATAGGTGTTCGTTACTGTCTATCCACTTATCTGCTTATCTACTTACTTGCTTATCTCCCTTTTCAAAATACAAAGTTTTGATTTTTTTTTTTTAGTCTTTTTCTCTATCTTGAAAGTGTGTCTCACTCTCAATGTACAAAACAAGTCAAACGAACTGGCCCTGACTCTTGAGACCACCTCAGAAAGCTCTCGAAGTTTAGGATATAAGCAATAAGTAGATAAGACATAAGTATAAACACTGAACACCCCATAGATCTAGTTGTGTAAATGCACGGGACTTAGCTAGTTTGGTGGAAGATCAGGAAGCTTAGAACGACAAATAATGAGCAGCAATAAAATGATTCCATCATAACGTGAACGAAAACATCAGAGGTTCTTTAAGAACAGGATACATTTTTGCATGTCAGAACAAATTGCATAGATGATGGATGTGCCAATCCTTGTGTCGATGCCGTCAAGAGTGTAGACTCACATCTCAGTGAGACAAAGGATGGCATGGTATACTTAGAATCATGAAATTTGGTACCGGCAAATATGGCACTAACTGATATGTCTTTCTCAACCTTTTCAATTGCGATTACGATCGAAGTAATTTGGAAACTGATTTTTTAAAATTAAATTGGAAATTGAATTAATGCACGTGGTGTACGATACACGGTACACTGCTAAATCACCTTACTAACTGCGGTGATATTACTATTTAGAAGCCGTCTTAGAGCATCTCCGGCAGGAACTCTATAACACTTTCATCTGACTTTTTCGGTATAGAGGAGCTGCAGGAGGAAAAGAATCTTTTAGAATGTTGTATAAAGTGTGAAAAAATTTTAGTGGATGCATAGAGTGTGTAGGAAATAGTGTTACAGAAAAGAAATTTGAAGTAGCTGTTGGAGATGCTCGAGAACAATAAATGCAAGATTTTCATGTGGTCTTGTTCTCTCTGATTTAAATTCAAATTATAATATGCAGCTAGAATTTTGTTCTTCTGGCGCTTGTAGTCATTTTTTTAAATATTTGAGTGTTTGTTCTCAAAGTCTCAATTCAATTTCAATAATATTTTGGCCTCTCTAACTTTCGAACTAAAGCCTACAATTTTTCGGATTATAACCCACGTCAACTGAAAAGAACAAGTTGGATAATTTCTACCAAAGGTGAGCTGATGGAGTAATTGGCCACTTCTCAGCATAACCTGGCCGCTTTGGGGCTGTTTGGTTGCCTGCATATATAGAGACTTGTATCCACAGATACAGAATCTTGCTTTTTTCTCGTGTTTGGTTGTCTGCATCTGGTTTTGAGCCTGGCTCGGTGGATGCAGATTCCCTCTCCTAACCTGTCTCTGGAGAAACGCCCAGAACCAGCGTTTCCGGCGGTGCAACAACAAGTCATCTTGTTCTGTGCTACACAGGCCCACCACCAGTGACTGAATGCATGCAGCCAGCCTCAGCTACGCATGCATGCAGCATTAAATCTTCCAGTGAATAAACATGATGCCATTTTTTCTTTCTCTCTTTTGTTTATATCTTTTGATTAACATCTTCGATTACCGAACCGATTTCAAAAATGGGTTCCTGACATTTTTTTCGAACAAAACTAGACCACACTTGCTATATAAATTTCAAAATACCTGCCTACTAAACACTTAACCAAACACCGTCTCAAGATTCAAGCATCCCAGATCCCATCACTCTACTGAGTCGAACGGTCAAGTTTCGTGAGAGAAGGCAACCAAACAATCCATTATAAATCAACCTCGTTCTGGAATGGCATCAAGGGAGGAAAGGTCTGCCAAAGGAGAGTGACATTTCAATGGATTAAGGGAGGAACAACGGATTGCCACAGGAACAAAGAAGAAATTTCGATGAATTATGTATACACGTTGGAATACAACGAAGGAAAGCAACGGAAGAATCTTTTTTATGATGGTACGGAGATACCTCCGCCACAACATATCGTAGAAGGGAGGGTTCCAACCCAGGGTTAGCTTACCCCATAATTAGGACCCTAATATAGCATTCTCAATGCATAGTTTCAACGAGCCATTTCTAAATATACCACGTCATATAGAGACGACTATGGATACAATTCTTCCAATGCACCATATGTAGTAATTAATTTATTATTTGTATTTTCTTTCTATTTATAAGCCTTATATAAACAACTCAATGTTTTCAGTGGGGATTTTTTTTCTTATTTCTTTTTCCTTGTTTGTAAGATAGAGAGGCCGTCTCTTAAATAAGAAATGATCGTGTTCTCTCACTCATTAATTACCCTCCATCTCAATAATCTATCCTATGTGGTAATTATAGAAAATGGTTAACATCATAGCATCGGAAATGCTCTAAGGATGCTTTCAATGCATCCTAGTTAGCCATCTCTTAAACTACCACATAGGATGGATCGATGAGGTAGAGCATAATTAATTACGAGAGAGCATGGTATATGAGAAACGATCTATATCTTAGAAGTAAGGGAAAGAAATGAGGAGAAATCTCCCTCGGAAGCATTACGTCATTTCTATAAGACTCATAAATAGAAAGAAAATAAAAAGAATAAATGGCAAAATATGTGGTGCAAACCACCCTTTCCTTGAAAACCACCCGTAAAAGTTTTGAAAAATTTTCAAAAAATTACCATATGTAGGGGAGGTGAG
The DNA here is from genome assembly GCA_036346145.1 of Olyra latifolia. Taxonomy (NCBI): domain Eukaryota; kingdom Viridiplantae; phylum Streptophyta; class Magnoliopsida; order Poales; family Poaceae; genus Olyra; species Olyra latifolia. Next base: position 17,654,355 of record CM070530.1, read on the forward strand.
CTTCTACAATCCTGCAAAATTTGAAGATGGAACTCAATCGCATTTGAAAGATATGAAAAAGACAAATAACAAAATGAATAGTGCTAAATAGTGAAAAATTACTATTTAGGCTGAATTTGTCTTTTTATATCTTTCAAATGCGATTGAGTTTCATCTTCAAATTTTGCAGAATTGTAGAAGCTCACCTCCCCTATATATGGTAATTTTTTGAGAATTTTTCAAAACTTTTACGGGTGGTTTTCACGGAATTTTCACGAAAAGGGTGGTTTGCACCACATATTTTGCCAGAATAAATTAATTGTTATATACAATGCATTGAAAGGTATGTATCTATAATTATTTCTATATAATGTGGCATGTTTAGAAACAAGAGCTTGGATATAGGGCATGTACATATATAGTTACATGTATGCATGCGACCATCCGACCTGTTCTAAGATTTGTTCTCAGTGGTCGCCGGCAGTGCCTACTCTCTCCGAGGAGAGAGAAGAAGAGGGAGAAAGAAGAAGAAAGGCCCAATTGTTTTTTATTTTTTATTTTTGCAAAAGAGCATATAAGGGATAGTGAAGCTAAGCACAAATCTTAGAGCAGATCGGATCATCACATACATGTACGAGGCTACTCAATATATAGGGAGGATCTTTGACCATCAATACTGCACTACTGAATAAGTTCTTAGATCAAGGACATTGGCTTCGTAGCCGACCTTGACGTTGGTCTCGCCATCACCGCGCTGCGCAGGGTCCCGCAGGCCGATGGCCACGTCCTCGCCGACAGGTGGAAAGTCTAGAGCATGAAAAAAATATCATTTTCTCCCTTAGAATGGACTGTGCTATTTTTCATTCTAATCCATTGTCATTGACACGTATAACCCCATATGTGAGTAATGTTAGTGAGAAAAAATGATAGATAAGTGAACTTCGATACTACGAGTGGTAAAATCTTAGACCTCCCGGGCACTCTAGGGTGGAGTATTGATCACGCGGATCCCCGACTCGCAGCACCTGGAGAGGCCGACATGGTCGAAGCCGACGGAATTAGGGCCTGTTTGGTTTAAAGCCAACTTTACTACAAATTATCACACCTAACTTATCAAAGTTGCCTAAGCTTATGGCATGTTTAGTTGGAGGTTAAAGTTTGCCTACCATTATTATGCCTAAAGTTAGTCAACTTTGACAAAATTAAGGGCCTGTTTGGTTGTCACCTAACTTTGCCACAACTATCCTTAGGCAAAGTTAGGCAGCCACAAAAAGTGTGACGGACAAAATCGGTGCCACACTTGTGGCAAAGTGTGGCAAGAAAATGAGTCTATGACGTGTGGGGTGAGAGGCTAAGAAAGTGTGGCGCGACTAATATTAGGCGTGGAACCAAATGCACGTCTAAGAATGTGTGGCACGACTAAGCTTAGGCGTGACAATCTTAGTCATGAACCAAACAGGGCCTAAGGGGCTGTTTGGTTAATGCCTATACATGCCACAACTAAGGTTAGGCGTGCCAAAGGGCCTTAGGGAGGTGTTTGGTTGCAGGCTAACCTTAGGGACGCCACAACTTGTTAGGCGCATTCGCCGTTGCCCGCCATAGGAAATTTTCGCCAAATGTTGGCGGACGAATCGAGCGCCGAAGCCACCTAACTTTTCCAGCCACAGCCCACAGCCCGTCTCGGTCTCATTTTTCCCCCACGCTCAAAGAACTCCTCTCCCGTTCTGGTGTTGTGCGGCTCCACCTAGGGTTCTTTTACCGCGGAGGTGGTGGCGGCTGGGGGAGGGCCGGCGGCAGCAGCTGCAGCTGGGAAGGGCCGGCGGCGGTAGCTGCAGGTGCTGGATAAGAGGGTTCTGCACATGACTCCTATGTGCTACAAGATGCACTGTCCAGACCAACGGGGTTAAAAATTCCAGAAGGTAGCAATATGACCCATTCCTCGTATGGATTTAAGGTTGAGTGCTTAGCTAATTGCACTGTACTGTCATGTTGTAGGTCATTATTTCCTAGCTGATGCTGGATATGCAGCAAGGACGGGAATACTACCCCCGTACCGTGGTGTTCGATACCATCTTAAAGAATATCAAGGGGCTAACCAGCCAGAAAACCCAAAAGAATTGTTCAACCTTCGACACTCTTCTATTAGAACAACCGTAGAAAGGGCATTTGGCACAATAAAGAATAGATTTAAGATATTTGCAAGTCAACCCTTTTTTCCTTTGAAAACTCAGGTTAAGATAGTTGTTGCTTGCTGCGCTTTGCATAACTTCATCCTTGAGGATGGTCCTGATGAGTATGTGTATGATGATCTAACTTGGTACACCAACCTTCCAAGAAGCAATCGTACCCATGTCGACTTACGAGGTGATAGCCAAGCATGGGCTCGCAAACGGGATGATATAGCTAAACAAATGTGGGATGACAAAGTAGCTGAAACAACAGATGTGTTGCCCTGAAAATTGTTGTATTCCTATATTTTCATTTTATTTGTCAGAACCGCTGTATGTTAATTTTAATTATGAGGATTGTTGTATTTGGATTTTAATTATGATTCATGTTGTATTTAGATTTTAATTATGAGGATTGTTGTATTTGGATTTTAATGTATGAACTACTTGAATTATTCCATAGAATGTTGTTATTTTTTTGATATTTAATTGCATACTTTCTGTTATTATGAGGATATTTATGTGCACACTTTCTGTTATGTCTAGTGATGGTGAAAGGGAAGGGGAAGCAAGAAAATGATGGAACATCCCGTGAGAGAACTATTTCTTGGGATGATGGTCAGACCAAATTCATGCTAGATTGGTATATTGAGTTATCCAAGGACCAACATGCTGGGTTTAAGATCAAGAAGCATCATCACACCAAATGTGCAGATGCCTTGAACAAAGAATTCATTATGGGGGTTATAGTTGCACAAGTGGAGCGTCACTACTGACACTACAAGGAGAATTGGAAGTATGTTGCAACAGCTTTAAATAAGAGTGGTAATGCATTTGATACAACCAGATGCTTGTTGACAATATCTGAGTCTGAGAAGGCTACACTTACTATATGTTTCATGCCACTTACATATTATTTTTTGCTTCATCTCATGAGTCAACCATACTAATTAGTGTTGCTTCCATGAAATACAGGACAAGGACAGGGCAAGACGACTACTTTGTAAACCCATCAAGTTCTTTCACGAGATGAAGGAGTTATTTACCGGCACCAACGCAGATGGGTCTCTAGCCATGGATCCTTCCACTTGCATGAATCAAATTGCTTCAGACGATGATAGTGATGGAGTCAATGATCTGAATTGCTATGCTGCACCTGAAGATCTTACAGGCCATGACTCCGACACTTTGCCTTCTCCTATGGGTAATACAACCACTAGTAGTCCTTCCCCTATAGGTAATGCAGGCACTGGTAGTCCTTCCCCTATAAGTAATGCAGGCACTAGTCATGGTGGAAGTGGTGCGAACAGCTCAACCACATCTGGCATAAAGCGTAGAAGACCTATCAAGTAACCTGCGAAGAAGCATGTTAAGGTGAAAACTCGTATTTCCAAGTCAACTGATGAAATCAGCGAAACTTTGAAAACACTTCAACAATCTTTGGCGGCAACAACTCTTCCTCCACCTCCAACCGTTGTTGATCCACATGTTTTTTTGTGGGAGAAGATAGAAGCTATGCCAATTACCACTGACCAAAAGTTGATGGTTGGTACATTTCTTGCTCGGAATGAGCACAAAGCTCTTCGTGGTTTTCTATGCAGTGCAAGTGATAATACACTACAGACTTGGGTTTTTAGGTTTTTGAGTGATAATTCTGCGTTATGATCGATGGCATTAAATGGTCTTTTGTTGTGTGATGGTGATAGTTGCAGTAGCCTTTTGTTTGTGTCAAGTACATGGACTTGACTTTATATTACTCCTTAATGGACTTATGTTTAATTCCTGGTTATGGTGCCTACTAGACTGCTGTCATGTTAGGTTAATGGTATGTAATGGACTTCTCTTTATATCATGGACATGTTCATAGTTCATGGCATGTAATGGACTTCTCTTTATGATGGACTGTAATGGACTTGTAAATATTTATGTCATGGTCTTCTCTTTATGTTGATCCCTCTTTGTTGACAATGTTTTTTGGCTACTCTACAAGAACTTGGTGATTTTTGGTACATAGATGAGCTCCTGTTATTGATATGAAAATTGATGTCATTATTTATTTCTAAACATTTCTACAAGAATTTGATGGTTTTTGGTATATATATGAACTTCTTTTATTCATGTGAAAATACATGGAATTCTGGTATTCATGTGAAAAATGATTTCATTACTCAATTGTAAACTTAGGCTAGGTAATATTAGGCGGCAACCAAACACTTGCCACAATTTCTTAGCCCTACCTAAATTGAGGCATAGGCACAAACCAAACAGCTGCCACGTAATTCTTAGTCAAGCCTGACCTTAGGCGTGCCGCAAACCAAACAGCAGCTAAGGTTAGACTACTTAGTCATGCCACACCTGTGGCAATTTGCTAAGGTTAGGCTAGGCAATATTAGGCGGCAACCAAACAGGCGCTAAGTGTTTGTTTGGTTCATAGCTCAAGTTAGTCAAGATTCCTTTTCTACCATCTTGGACCGACATGTCACAGGTTCAAAAAAGTGTAGCAAACTTGCCTTAATTTGCTAAACTGTGGCTAGGAACTTTACATAAGTCAAACTCGTCAGCATGATATACATGGAAAATTTATATATGCTTAGAATCGTCTCGAGTGTTATACTGCCAAAATATTATAAATTATATAAATAAATTTTAATAGTAAGTAGTAGTCAAAAACTATATTTTGGCAAAGTTAAAATAACGATAACTTCTTTTTTTTTTTACAAATCACAGCATTATTAAGTCAACACTCTACGAGTGGTTGACAATATACAATTGTACATGCCCATCACTTTCCTTCTTTCCCAACAATTTAATAATTCTTTCTTTAATCTTGTCAGGCCAGTACCCTATCAACATCACAGCCTCTCGTCATTTTCCTCCTCGTGGGCATCATCTTTAGTTTTCTCTCACGCATGGATGACCACGCCACGTCTCTTCGCCTCATTATAAAGATCCATGCAGAATATAGGAGTCTATCAATACCAATATCTCTAACAGTAAAAGAGAGGAGTGGGGGCCAACAGAGAAGCGGTGTTTTGTTTTTACCTATGTTTTTTTACATTTTAGTCCATGTAGTTCTTCAATTTTGCACATAGGCCTTTAGTTTTTAACATTTCAGCTTCTCCAGTTTCTATATTTTACGTATATGTCCCTGGCTTCTTGCATTTGGGTCCTTGTATTTTTGAATTTAGCGCATGGGGGTTTTAACATTTCAGTCCCTCAATTTTCTGTATTTCACATATATGCCTCTGACTTTTATCGTTTTAGCCTCTTGAGTTTCTTGATTCTTGCATAAACCCCTGCGAAACATAGACATTTCAATAGTTTTTACTAAAAACAAATTGCTTCACACCAAATTCTTGCATTCTAATCGACCCTTGTGAGCGGGGACCGGGGCACCCTTGCCTTTGACACCTTAGGTGATATTCCAAATATTGGAATTTCCTCTCATGAGTTAATTGAATGTGGCCTTAAGACCCACGCATTACATTTACACACTAAATGACAAATGCTCAAATATATTATAGTGACCTATCCTTAATTATTTATATTTTGTGATGACGGCTACTCGTGTCCAGTGGACCGACGGCAAAGTGGGAGATATGGAAAATAAAATAATTTTGATGAGACTTAATGCTAACATATTACAATTGGAATAAAACATTATTACAGCTACAGTACCATTTACTAGTACAGTATTAGCAAAGTACTGTACCACAACTTGGGATCATTGGATTGCGACCATATGATGGAGGGACGTGCCACACCACCATAACACATTAATTTGTATATTGACCTCTAATACATAATTAAGATCCATTTCATATTTACATCCTAAATTGTTGGAACAATGGCTTTTTAATTGCCGCAAAGAAGAAAAAAAAAACCATTCATTTTACATGTTTTGAAACGGTCTGTGCGGCTTTTCACTATTTCACAGCGCAAAAGCTCGGAGCAACATGCTCATTTGAATTGAGTTTACATCTATGGCTTAATAGATCATATGTCCCAAAAAATCCCAACTTTCGTTTAGCTCTACCACCAGACATGTTTTTTTCTCTCATCCTATTGCTTTCGAGTATGTTCAGAGCAGTTGAGTGAAGTGTTAAACTGGACTTTGAAAGTTTCTTGAATCTGTTTTTCGAATCTGGTACGCTTCGTTTATACTATTTTTAAGGTTAGGTCCTTCCATGCGTAAATTGCAATGAACGCTCACGTGTGTGTGTGAGAATTCGTTTAGCTCTGTTTCTTTTGGCGTTTTCTGGTGGTTGGCGGTTTTACTGTAGCAAATTTAAAAGTTTTTGAAATTTTTTTTAAATAATCTAAAAAAATAATCTAAAATTTTTTTACTGTAGCAAACCGCTGGCGGTTTGCAAAAAAAAATGGTGCCTTGCGTTAGTTCGTGTGCGTCCTTCTGTATCCTCTCAAAAATGGGAAAAAAAAAAAAGCAAACCATGCATCCTTCGATAATCGAACTGAAGAAGCCAGGATCCGGAAAGGAACAAACCCGGGTGGTGAGGGTGTAGTCGTGCTTGGCCTTCCACATGCCGGCGCGGAGGTAGCTGTCGCCCTGCGGGATCCTGCGCAGCACCGCCAGGGCGAGGCCGACGGCGAGGTCGGCGACGTCATCGGTGAGGACGTCGGGGGTGTTGGTCACGCGGATGCCCCGCTCGCGGCACCTGGCGAGGTCGACGTGGTCGAAGCCGACGGAGTGCGACGCCACGATCTCGAGCGCCGGGAGGGCGTCGATGAGCGAGGCGTCGACGCGGCGGTGGGGGGTGGTGACGACGGCGCGGATAGTGGCGGCGCCGGCGCGGAGGAAGTCGGCGGCGGCGCAGCTGTCCGGCGGGGAGTACTCCCCGAGGCGGAAGAGGCTGAAGCGACGGTCGAGCTCATGCTCCAGGTAGGCGTTCTTGGGATGCAGCAGCAGAACTCCCAGGGAGTCCATAGCCGCCGCCGCCGCCGCCCGCGAGCACCGAGGTCCGAGGCGGCAGGAAGATGGCGGCAGGTGGCTATGACGAGGCGCGGCAGCGGCCGGAGGCAAGCGTTTCGTCTTCGTTGCGGGTTGCCAGCTTGCCACCAAGTCGCCGAGCCGTACACGTCACTGCATTGTTAAGTGCGCGCTCTAGAAACAAATATTTTTTTAAGTAACACGCCCATCATAAGGAGATCCTCTAACGTCGGGGAATTGACTTCCCTCTGCAGTGGCTCATCTCCACCCATCCGCTGTGGGTGACCACACCAAACCAATACAGCAGAGTCAAACACAACAGCCAAGAGTGGCCCATCTCAGCCCATGAGGCCGCTCGAGGTAGCCATAGGCGACTCGGTCCTTCCTCTTTGTCGTCGTCTTGCTCAGATCAGCGCCGCTCCTAGCCGGAACCGTCGTGGCGCTCAGGCGTCGTCCAGAAAGCCGCCACCGCCGTGACGCTCGGGCGTTGTCTAGGAAGCTGTCGCCCATGGCCGAGAGCCTCAGGAGCACTCTCCACCTCGCCTACCGCCCGCGCAACTGCCGCCCGTTCCTTGCCGCTGTGCCGTTCTCAGATGCCACTCGGTCGTGAGATCCCGGCTTCCTGGCCGACGCGCCCCTCCACCGCGGACGAGGTGGAGCCCCGACGCCATGAGCTCCACCAGAGCGGCCACAGAGCCACCAGACCTCACTAAGCAGAGTGCAGCAGCAGAGTCTGTAACTTGTGTTTTCTGTGGTGTTCTGTAAGTGCAGGTGCAAGTGTTCTGTAACATATTTGGCATATGAGGTTGAAATGTCATCTTGTCACTGATTTTTGCAACTGTAGAGGCTACACAAAAGATTTTTGAGATTGTTTTGTTCTCTAACTGCAGAGACAGTCATATGAGGCTGTACAAAATGCAAACAGGCTGAGCACTACACTTCAACCAAAAAACCAAAAGCTATTCTTCCAAAACGAGCTCCATTACTAGAATTCAACAATAAGATCATCAGTGATTTCTTCCTGCAAAATAAAAGAACAATAATGAACTCTTTGTACATATCATCACTAGAAGATAATCGCTATGAAATATTACCATCAATAGTTGAGAGAAGGTATTGATGGCCATGTATGATCCAGACATCCCTTCCTTGGGCCATGAAGTACTGGGGAAATATTGTGTACCGTTGCACCATCATCTAATGACACTGTTATAGTTTCCTTTTCCTTCCAATAAAAGAGAATAAAATAATTAAATACAATTGAACCCTTTTTCCATTGAATACAATTAAAGAGAACCAAATATATATTGTGCTGCTACATACCATTGAAACTTTTTCCTTTTTTTTTTTACTTCCCTTCTTTGTACCCTTGCGCTTCTTGTCAAGCCAATTTCTTTTGCGCTTTGACGTTTTTGTTTGCACCTCCTTTTTCTTTAGTTGTGCAGTACTCACCAAATTAGTTGGGGGATTAACATTTGTGGGAGCAGCGACAGGATCCACAGTGCTATTACAACCATTGATTTCTTCTTCAACTTGCTTGCTAAGGATGTCAAGTGTGTTGTTTACTATTAAGGTGCACCTTGGATGGCTGGCAGCTCGATGTGCCAAATTGAGAAATTTGCGAGTCATATATTTGTAGCGAAGCATATCATCAAATCTTGGATTCTCTATTATGCTTCGGCCTTGGTTGTCTTGTATTGTTCCACTACGTGCTTCATGTGTCCATCGCTTCAATACATATTGTGCCGGTAGTGATTTGATATTCATCAAATCAAGGACTTTTAGAGCATGGCCACACAATATTCCAATTCTACTGAACTGCTCACAACTGCATGTACTGGTTTGCTCTAAAGGATCACCAGTAACTTTGTACTCCTTCTCGAAGGTAAAATTTTCATCAAGACCGCCAATTGCTACAAGATATTCATTGTTGCCTTCCAATGCTGTGGTGCATGCTGCCATGGACCTTTCATATTCACCTTGAAAAGCTTCGAATATAATTGAGGTGTACAACTTGCTAGCTTGGATTAGCATAGGTGTCCTCATTTTGATTCTAGGTAATTTTTTTCTTGATTCAAACTCAGCGTTCAGTTCATTATTTCTTTTATCTTGCAACACCCTTTTGAAATGCTTAAGAAACTGAATGATATCAAAATCAGATTTGAAATGTCTCTTTAAGTCACTATTCAAACTCTCACTCAATTGTGTACTTCTCATCCCTAATGTGAACACATCCTTCATATAACATTCAGCCCATTTTTCTTTCACCTTGTATATACTATCCAACCAAGTTTGTTTGCTCGTCTTTGTCCTCATGATGTTAAATGCATGTTCAAATGTTGCCTCATCTTCATACTCATACATACATGCACTAAAATCTGAGAGAATACTTGGCTCTTTCTTGTTGCCTTCAGCTACATGTTTGGGAGAAGTACTTGATTCTTCATTGTCGGGTTCAGCTAGATGTTTGACAGCATTCTGCATAATGTGAAAAGTGCACAAACCATGCCATGCTTCTAAAAACACTTCTTTAACTGCTTTTCCCATTGCAGAATCTTGATCAGTATAGATTGTTTTAGATTGCTTGCCATTATGTGGTTTCAAGAAGGTCTCAAATAGCCACTTGAAGGACTCAAATGTCTCATCATACATGAGAACAGCACCAAAAACCACAGTTTCTCTAAAATGATTGAACCCAACAAATACACCAAAAGGCCTACTCTCCTTATTTGTTTCAAAAGTAGTGTCGAAACTGACAACATCACCAAAATATGCATAGTCAGTGAGCATTTTGGCATCAACCCAAAATATGTTTGCTATTTGTTCTTCCCAGTCCATCTGCAATGCATATTGGAATGACGGGTTCTCGGCAATTTTTTCTTGGAAATACATAAGCATGCTTCCTGCTTGACCATATGCCATCTCCCATTGGCGCTTGCCCCGTAAATAGTTCTTGTGGTCACGAAGAGTGTAACTGAGATTAAGTGAGCCACCAACTTGGAGACTAGCCAACCCATGTGCAGCTTTGGGCCCAATTCCTGCATCATCAGCTGTCTCAATTTCAAAACCTTGTAACTCTGAAATTTTCCTTTGAGACACCATCAGGTGCAAGGTTTGTGGCAACTGAAGGGTGTGATTGTGTTCCAAAACTAGATCAAATACTTTATAATTTCCCTTCTCCGAGTCCATTACAACACCCATGCGAACTTGACAATCGGTTCTAGTTTCAGCTCTTGGACACTTTGTTAGATGGTCCCTTTTATCTTGCAATCTGTGACCCTCATTTGCACAAACATATCTACAGGACCTAACCTTCCCATCTGCCTTTCTTTTGTTTGTGTACCTTTTTCTAACCTCAAAGCCTTTTAGACCTCCATAGCTAACCCAAAACATCCAAGCCTCATCTAAAGTACTGAACTCCATCTCAACTTGATGTTTCTCTGGTAAGTAGGAACAACACAAGAAGTTTAATTTCTCTGGTAAGGAGGACAGCATAACCTCCAATGGTGCAGCAGCACTAAAGTACTAGTTAATATTGATTGTTAACAAGCTAACCACTCTGAAGTTCGTTCATGCATGCACCCCCTTCTGCTAGCTAGCGGCTGCTCCATGCACGAGGTCGATCGCCAGTTTGCCACAACCACATCAAGATAAACAGATAGACGTACAGCGAAAAAGGGCGACGGCAACCAAATTAGAACAATGGCACTACAATCTGAGTAAGGAAGAGATGGGAGTGCAGAGTTGCACACCAGTTTCGCGATCAATGACGACTGAGCACGAGCACCGAAGGATCGCCGCCTCACCGCTCACCCTCAGCCAAAAAAGCAAGATGTCGGGGCCAAAAAAGCAAGAGCAATCGTGGCAAAAAAGCGAGCAGTCTGTGCTCTTGTTGGGCTGAGCCCGACTCTGAGCGGCCTGCTATATTGGTTTGGCGTGGTCGCCGTAGGATCCACAGCGGACGGGCGGAGATGAGCGACTGCAGAGGGAAGTCAATTCCCCCGACGTTAGAGGATCTCGTTCCCAATTTATGTTGCTTTCTTCACTGTATGTTTTTCTCAGGGAACAGTCTCTCTGACTTAAGAACCTACTGCTGTGTCTAGTTCGGCTAAGGTGAATAGCTTGGAGCATCTCCGGCCATTTCAGCTAGAAACACTGTATCTGACTTTATATAAACTGTGAAAAAAATTTAGATGATGGATAGAGATATAGAGTGTATAGGGAATAGTATTATAAAGGAGAAAATTAAAGTGTTTGTTGGAGATAGTCTTAGAGTTGAGCTTTGAGGTCCGCTTTCTTCGACTTAGACAATATCCAGCAGAAGCTGCAAAATACTGTTCATTTCACATTTTAAGGATAGAGTTGGAGAAAAAAATCTTTTAAAGTGTAGTATAAAGTGTAAAGTAATTTTATTGAATGGACAGAGTTTGTAGGAAATAGTGTTATAGAGGAAAATTTTGAAGACTCTCTTGGAGATGCTCTTACACAATATACGATATCTTACTGCTATTTTCTAGGCCGCCACATCAACAAGAGAGCAATAAGATACTAGTTAGATAAATCCCCTTCAATACAAAGCATCTTATATTTATTTCTAATTAGGATTTTGAAGGCGACAAAGAAAGAAGACTAACATAGTATCTAAGTCTTGGAGGTTGTGCCAAAGTGATCTCTTATATAAGATAACACTTTCTCATTTAATTCTCTATCATATCACCAAAAATCTTATGAGGCGACTCATTTGATGCATAAGATACCACCCACTGGGAGTAGGCCTTTGAACCTTTAATTTCCTTAGCGTTTGTTCAGAATACACGCGTATGTGAGTGGTGTGTGCTATCATAGTCTTTCGGAATCTCCCATAGAATCGATGAAGCGACTATAGGAAGGTTGAATAGATGTTGAACTAAATTTAAATCTTTTTTCAAAATCACTGGTCTCATCCGGCGAGGACAATTTCAAGTCTTGTTTGATTAATTTATTAGAATTTCAAAGAGCTTGCATAGGGCAGTATCATTTGAATGGTAGAATTAGAATGGTGTCAATTATTCCTTTGGGTTCCTTCCTTTAATGCCAATTACAAAGGAAAATTCACATGCCTTTTCCAAAATTTCCTATAGATTAATTCTCTACTAATGCACAATATAGCCTAGGTTAGTTTTGAAAGCACAAAAAATTTTAAAAAATATTTTATGTTCTAGAGTTCCTATGTTTTTCATATGGTACAATTTAACAACACATGTCCCTATATGGCAAGTAAAATTCATGTGCATTTAGATCCCTAGGATTCACATAGCCTGAACATTTCAATCATATGATTTTCCTATTTCTGCGTTTGCAAAATAATGTCAATCAAACAGGCACTTGACTCATAACTACAAAAAGCTATAAGAATCAATCTGTCAGTAAAGAAACCAAAGCACAACGCAACTTAACAATTTTTTTCTAAACTCTATTTTGGTCGGTCAGACCGCATGCACCTTGCACGCCAATCTGACAAGACCTCAGTTAGTTAGATCGGACTCTAGCCGCCGGTCGCACCACCCAAAGATGAACGGTCGTGAAAATTTAACCGAGCAAAACCTAAAATACATGAAACTTTTCATTAGTAGATCTAATGTGTCCAAATCTTACATGAACCTTCTTGATACCATCTAAAACTATTCCAATGAAGAACCAACTAAATTGAAACCAAAATCCTGATAAATTTAGAATTGATCTATTAATGTGTTAATACAAAACAAAAAAAACTTAATCACAACCAGTCTAAACTAACTAATGGAGATGATCCCAATTGATTTCATGATGATTGACCATTCATTCCCTCGCATAGATAATTACCACAAGAATTTTGCTAATAACATCTCAATCATTGTTTTAACTAAAATTGACCAAAACAAGCATAAAAACCAGGACATAACAAAAAAAAAAGATGAAAAATTGATAATCTTGATTATCGTTTCACTGCATGTGAGGTCTTGGTTCCAAGCACGCCCTCGAGAGAACACCACATGATACACCCAACCCTAACTTTATCTCCAAAAGCTCTCTGAAGCCGTCAAAAAGTCTTAAGTCCCGCTTGTACAAACCCTAAAACCATCCTTTATCATAGGGGTGGCTCACCCCAACGCCGCTTAATTCACAAATTGAAGTGGCCCATAATCTGTGATAGCTCATGTCTCTCACAAAGTCACAATTACATGGGCTTCACATGATTAGACCCAACCAGTCCAGCTTTTACACGTCTTGCACTCAATGTTGAGTCTCCACATCACGTCATCATCCATTGATAGTGCATCCAGATCACTGTCAACACAATTGCGCACGTGACGACACCGTAGCTCCCACTCGCGTAAGAGCATTCCCAGCAGTCTCTCTAAATTCTCCCCTCCAAAACACTATTAGCGTCCGCTCTATTCATCCCTCCAAACTTTCTTCACATTTTACACTACACTCTAAAAGATTCCTTCTCTCCAGCAACTACTTTGTCCTAAAAAAGTCAGACTACAGTGCTTTATGAGGACTGCTGAAGATACTCTAAGGACCGACATCGTTGCTCTGGCTTGTGCATGCACCAATGTCGTAACATTGACCGCTCTTGACAAGGTGGAAGGAAGAGGTAGGGTTGCCTAGTTGGGAATTGAACTCTTGAGTGTCAACTCTGTCAGTGTGGGAGGTTTGGTCCTTGGGTCTATCCAGTGCAGTCTGGTCATGTGGATATGATCTGATCGAGCAGAGGTAAAGGGCTTGGACAGGAGCTAGGTCCTTTTTTTTTTGGAGCGCCATACTTAATCCTGCACCGGGGGGGGGCAATTTTCCTTATTCCCATCCTCTAATAAGAGAATTATCAATAGACCTAGTAAATAGCCATTTTGCCATCTCTAGAGGAAGGAGAGTCGCTGGGGAGAAGGGAAGCATTTATTAGATGAGCCAGATGATATAAAGAGAAAATTGCACTGTAGTTCACTGAACTTGCAGAGATTTTCACCTAACACCCTAAACTTGCATTTTACTTTGTCGGTCCCCTAAACTTGTTTCTATTGCACAGTTGTCTCAAAACCATTAGAACCATTAGAGTTCCTAATAAGTGCTTAAGTGGTTGCCCATGTGGGTGTTAGATGTGATGTGTCCGTTAAATACCATGTGGCTAGCCACCTATGCCTCCACGTCATTGTCCACATCATCTCTCTTCCTCTCTCCCTGAATCTCTCTCCCTCTCTCCATGGCCGGTGGCTCCTCCTCTCCCCCCTTCTTCTCCCTCCTCTCCCTCTCATCCCTCTCACACTCTCTCAATGTCGGCGCCATGGAAGAGGAAGGCTTAGGCCGCCGTCGCCATGGAAGAGGAGGAGGCTCGGACCGCCACCATGGAGGAGGACCTCGGGCTATCACCGCCATGGAGAAGGAGGAGGAGAAGAGAGGAGGACCTCGAGCCGCCGCTTCCATGGAAGAAGAGGGGTGGGTCCGCTGCCATGGAGGTGGAGGAGAAGAAGGAGGAGGGAGGAGCTCGGGTCGCTGCCATGGAGGAGGAGGAAGAGGTCGGGCCGCCGTCGCCATGGAAAAGGAGGGCTTGGTCCGCCACTCCCTTCTCCATTCCCCTACACTAGTGCGTCTCTCTTCCCACTTCCCCCTCGCTGGAGCCCTCTCCACACCGCTTCTCCCCATGCACCTGTCTTCCACACCGCCGCCGCCCATGCTGCCGCTGCCACCACCCATTTGGGCCCAGGCCGAGCCCATCGGAGAGCAGGCCGAGCAGCGGAGGACCCTTCCCAAAGCCTTCCCCACCTCACCGCACCGCCCCTTGCCGGCGCCGGCACTAAGAATTGAGCCACAGAGTAGCGGGGCAAACTTGCTTTGTTTTTTGGCTATGACATGTTGGTCCCACTTGTCAATCCCTTGAGACTAGCTAGTAGGAGATGACATGGAGGCACGCCGGCATCTAACAGACATATGGACGTCACCTCAACGTTTAATAACCACATGGCACCACATCAGCTTTTAACTGAGTCCTAATGGTTTTAGGACAACCGTGTAAACAAAGACCAATTTAGGGGGCGATAAAGTAAAATACAAGTTTGGGGGGTTAAATGAGAATCCCTGCAAATTTAGGGGACTACAGTGCAATTTTCTCTAATATAAACTTTCTTATCGAGAAACAGTGGTCGGTATGTAGTTCATAGGCATCACAATCTAAACACTGTTTATTGAGAGCGCCATGATAATATCGAAATGTTTGATCCAAAATTGTTACATTCTAATTAGGCCATTTGGGGTTGAGACCATACTTTGCTATACCCAATTTCGTTGTCGTGGTGAGCACTTCCTCTTCTTTTTTCTTTTTTTTTTTTACGGAGTGGTGGAGACTGCAGAGCATTTCTACCTGAGTTGTCAGGGACACTTCATTTCAACCTGGGATGACCTTAGACTTAAATAGATTAATTTTTTTTTTTGCCTCGTGCAGTTTTAGATTCGTGAATTGTGCAACCTTCCTCTTTTTTTTTTTTTCTTTTCATGCCTTATGCACAACTTACAATCTTTTCTTGATGAACAAAAGTCAAAACAGTTCTTATACTGCTCTCAAAGATTACACATGCCAAGTAAGTCTAGCAGAAAATACAACTGAAAGCACAAGCTGTGCCAAAGATGTACAGACAAAAATTAAATCTTCAAGGCGGCAAGAACAACTTAATACTTTTTTTTCTGTGGTCAATTTACCCACATGTCCAAAGCAGCTTCCTCAATGAGCAAGGATAGAATGCCGTCCCCGACATGTCTTGTGAAGCACTCTGTTTCTTCCATGCAAAGCCAATCCTGCCAGCCCATGTCCCACACACTGTTGATCGACGTATCTGTGCATCTGAGGTCTCTCTCCAGCTTCATGTATAGGTTGTCTTTTGTATTGCAGTCATTGTCTTCAGTATAGCTGCTCAGCTTCCCAATCCCATCACTGATATCACTCAGCAATGACTCCAACGAGAAGTATGTTGTTGCTCTGCGTCTTTGCCCCCGGAATCCAGTGTAACACAAACTATATTGCTGACGATGTTTTTGTTCCAATTGCTCTGCTGCAGTGTCCACATAGAGATCACGGTTCCTCATTTGTGCCTTGGGAATACCTTTATATTGCTCAATGAGATGCTCATATGTGCCAGTGCCTACGAACTGTGCTACTCGGGCAAGGAATGAGTGATCACTTAGGAGAAGCAAACTCGTCTCATCTTTTATTTCAGCTTCCTTTGTTGATAATCTGTCTGTTGATGGCTGAAAAGCGTCTTCATCAGTTGAATTGATTCTTTCAAGAGGGCTGATAGTTACTGAGGCTTCATTGGATTCATTCAAATCTTCCTGAATGTCTGCCATGAAAAGAATTTTGTTTAGTGTGAAAACATATTCCTTTTGTTTGCAGGGGAAAACATCAAGGTTTTGAAGTGATGAAAAGCAATCAAGTGTTGTCACATCTCAAACCCATAAGTATAAATATGAAGCCTATCTGCATTTGAAAAAAAGTGGCATTAACACCTAATATAAATGAAATGGATATTGTGTAAACCTAGTGCTCCATCCGTCATTAAATTAAATATACAACATGCTACATTCTTAATTTTGACCATAAAAATGTATTAAGATTAGTTAAATGATATTTACATCCACGTATTTACTAAATGAATTTATTTTTTTAATATATTTTTGTGGTTTATAAATATCATTTAGCTATATTTATTAGCGGCCAGTCGTACTTTGTAGATTGTGTCAATGGACCTATATTTATTATTTGTGGAGAGATTAGGTGCAAGCAAGCAGTAGTTTCCTCACAGCCCATTTCATTCCACGTATCAATCGTTGATTGGCTTGGAAGTTGTTCTTACTACATGGACTTCCAATTATAATAGTTACACATAAACAGAAATAACGAAAATATGTTTAAAAGAAAGAAAAGTCGTTGTTTCTTACCGTCCATGCAAGGTTCTGTGTCCCAATCAGCGCTTTGGCAGCTTTCATCACTAGGTGTTGCACTATGCTCTGTGGATGGACTAGCAATTTGGATGAACTCTCTGCAGACCTCATATGCCTACATTATGAGAAAAAAGGTTCGAGAATATAAATGAAACTTCTAAAATAATAAAAATACTTAAAAAACTGATAATACAAACGGTGTTTTCATTTTCAAATGATTATTGGTTCATGGTATTAATTTCTAGGCTATGCTATAATGAAGGGATGCATACCACAATGTCGTCAATAGTTGAGTTCTTGGCCTTCCCACTTGACACTGTCTTGTGTCTGGAATTACTAGGTGTTTTCTGTAATACTGGCTTCATTGTGCGGCACATTGAAGGACTGCTACTTGATGCAATCAAATTATTGTCAGGCCTTTTCACTAATTTAGAGTTAGTACGAGATGCTGATGCTGTTTTAGCCTTTGTGCCCTTCCTCCTTCCTCCATTCATATCAGTTAAATGATGTTTTTGTTTATCAGTGCTTCTCTTGTTGATCTCAGTGGTTTCTCTTATCTGCTGCTTTCGACTTATATGAGACACAACCTTGATATCCTTGGGGGCTCTGGTTCGAGCTTGTTCAATGCCTTTTTCTCTCTGAACTGATTTCCTTGAGACAAGCTCATTAACCACTGAAGTATCATGCAAAGGAAGGACCTTTTGTGAGTAAGGAAAATCCATCTGAACATTGTGCTGCTGGACCATGTGTTCATCATACTTTGTGGTTTTTAAAAACCTTTTGGATCGCATTGTCTCCATCATATCCTGTAGTGCTTTCCCCTTACGATCAGCCTCCTCTCGAAATAACTGTCGTGGTAGCTTTTCTGATTTAGCCATCTCGATATGAATCTGATGGTCCTCTCCAAATATCTGTGGTGCTAGCTTTTTTGACTTAGGCATCTCTGTGTCAAACCGTGCCCTTGGTGAACTTACTGTCTTCATCGTCTCGTCTTTCTTGAGGGTGTTGACATTGTGTTTGGGCAATCCATCAAGGCCCATGAGCTTTGCTACCAAGCTTGGAGATTTGGACTTGTCAGGTTGCACTGGTGCACTAGATGGAAGTGATCTTGGCAACACCTTCTGCTCAGTTGACTTGGATATGGCAGAACTGTTTTGTGTGTACCATGATGACTGCCTCAAGGAGGCCTGCTCACCATTGGAGGGCACTGACAAGAGATTCTTCCTGTAAAGGCTATCCTTGATCACTTTCTTCAGTTCAGCAGTAGAATTCCTTAATTTCCCATCTAATCCATTGTTGATACTTCCAGACACTACCTTCTTGGCAATTGATGCTTCCAAGAGGGCTTCACATATTCCAGTTGTTTCTGGTGATTTCTCGCCAGTCTCTGGCCTTCTCTTCTTGTTTGATTGTCTCATGCTCCGTGACGCCGTTTGGAACTTCTCAAGCATCACAAGGGACTCCTGAAGGTCCATGGCACCTCTGAGGAGATCCTCCGCAAAATGTCTGGAGAGTGAGGACGCCATCAGGTAATCTCTGCGAGATAAAATGGATCTCTCCTCCCGATGACTCTGTGATGGACTCCAATCCTGGCCTTGGCAACCTCGGCAAACTGTAGGTTGTAGTGTGACAACACAAGGGACATCACACTGAACTGTTTCACGATAGCTGCCATCTTTGCTTCTGGGGGGAAGACTCTTTGAAAGGGATCTGCAAACCACTGATCTGAAACTGTCTTGATTCATATTCTATTTTCTGGAGCGAACAGAGGAGACAAATAGCCACACTGAAATGGTCAGACAATATGTACTACACAAATTCAACTATTCAAGTGAGCAAACATGACCTTCTGGTCAAAATGCGTAAGAAGGGAACTTACATTATCTTGATTCTTTATGATTTACGCAAGAGATGCCAATTCTTTCAGGAATTGAAGTTAGTCTGAACTCTGAACTCAAGAGCCTGGATAAGAACAAAGAAAGTCAAGAGAAACATGTGAAATGAAAAATATATGTACAGAATTAGGACGGTGTATAATAAACTATCATATCATCAAAATTTCTGCCTTTTGCAAGAAATAGCGACTGGCGATTAGATTAAATAGGCAAGGACATGCAGTCGAAGAATTGGTTACAAGAAAGCTATGTGGCGCTTTTCTCTATTTTGCCACGGAATATATGTGCACTGACTAACCACCTGGCCTTTTCTTGATTCTTAAGTGCTCAAATATCACACGGATCATGTCGGAAAAAAATCACAAGCTATGCCTACTGTTCTCCAACAGAAAAGCAAAAAAGAAAAGGCAAAAGCGAATCAAGGTGGAAGAGGGTGGTAGTTAGAACTCATTGATCCAATGATCTTTGCACAGAACTCCCCCTGCGTTAAAACTGGACAAATCTCATGGCCCAAACTCAACATAATCTAACCAATCACTGCTGCGAAAGTACACAGATCTTGATTCCTTGAGCTACCCAAAAAAAATTTAATTGCACAGAAATTTCCTAACTAGCTACAAAAAAGGGCGTAAAACCACAACCAAGGTACCTACATTTCTTGACATTCTTCTTGGCCTACCCCAACTAAACAGCCCCAAAACCCAAAGCGGCAAAGCAAGAGAATTTAGCAAGACATTTCCAAGGAAAAAGCTTCAGAAGCACTCTCCTGGTTCTTCGGCCGCCATCCCGGCGCTCTAAACCTAAACAAGAAGCCAGAAGGAACTAATAAGGAATAAGAAAACGGCACCTTTGCGACTCCTCGCCCGCTGCCTCCCTCACCGCGAGGCCTCTGCGACTGCGACTGCGACTGCGACTGCGAGCGGCCAAGATGGCAAGATCTGCGCAAGAACCCGGCCAAGAAGGCAATATAAAACCGGGGAGCCACTGCCACAGCACTACTCCACGACTACTGCAGCAGCATGTGGGTTTCTGCAGTGACGCGCGCGCACAGGAGGAGCCAGGACTCCGACACGGCTACAGGGACGTTACCTCCTACCGCTGCCACCACCACAGTGGTGCAGCAGCAGCAACGCTAGTGACGGCCATGAATGAAAGCTCGATTCTTTTGTCTTCGGATGTGGATGGACCGGCCGGACGGGGAGGGACAGGTAGCCGCGGTGGTGGGCTCATTTAACCTTGACCCGGGCACCGGCCCCTGACGATGATGACGCCATCGCCGAGCCTGGGTCCCGCGGGTCCCGCGCGGTGGGGCCGGGGTGTCATACTGAGGCAGATGCAATGCAAGTTGCAACCCATGGTGCAGCTGTGCAGGTGAAGAGGAGAGGTTGTTCAGGTCTGGTGATTACTCCTGGTAGCTTTGTTAAGGTTGGGTGGTTGGTTGTCTGAGATTTATTATTTGGATTTAATCTAGGCATTAAATTAAAATTTACACTGTACCTCCAAGTTGCTAGTAGTACTATGCTTGCTATCATTTAAACTTTTTTAAGCAGTACCAGTGGGTTTAAAATTTTAGTATCAGTGGCATAAACAACAATGGATCAAGAAAGAAAGGTTTCAGTATAATATGGAAGGAAATATTTTTTTTTGAAGAGTATGTATATGGGGCTGATTTTTAAGAAAAATTATTGGAGAGTTAAACAGGTCGACAGTAGAATGATCCAAGTAACCAGACAAAACACAATCATTATATATGCAGCATCGTGAATCACATTGCATGCATGTGCTGATTTACACAACCGTACTCAGCTCAGCCGCTGGATCTGCCCAGCGAGTGATCAGTGTACTACTACGAGTGGCTTGTTAGGTGAGGTGGGTGAGGCCCCCACGCCATGTGCCGCGAGACACAAAGTCCGGATCGAATCGAACCTGCAATGCACGTCGGTGCGCGTCGCGCCGGCGCCGGCACCGACGCCGGCGCCATGCATGCATGCATGCATCCATCCATCCTTGGCTACGGTTGGAGTGTTGGACTCAACGCTGCGCGCGCGCGGCCGCGGTTGGTCGATCGGCTCGGGCGCTCGGCAGGCCGGGTGAACCGAAGCACGTGCGGCGCCGTGCCTGCGAGTGTTTCCACGGCGCCACGTGCCACGGCCCTACTACCACCGCTACGACCATGCATCTAATGGCGTACCTGCGATGGTGCTTAATTCGCGGATTAATTTGGTGTGGATAGTGCTGGGGGCCGTATAGCTCTGGTACGTACTAGCTATTAGTATTTACCCTATATATGGTGTTTGGTTACCTAAGCTTGAGCCAGGCTAATAGGATGCAACATTGTCATATTTGGCTAGCTGCATGTAAGGTTGGGTCAGGCTAGTGAGATGCAAAAAGATGTAGGTGAGAGCCGTTTCCATCGAGCTAGGCGCAGGAGGAGACAACGACTGGGGCGCGCGGGGAGGCTAAAGCTCCATCGAGGCTTGCATGAGGTGGCGTCGATGAAGCCAAATAGGAACCATGGTCGTTCGAGGAGCCCGGTGATGCACGGGTGTATGCGGTGATAAGGGAGGTCATGGTTGAGCTAGGGATGGTGCGTCGGCGCACAACGGAAGTGCGGGTGTTCGTGTCCAATGTTGGGATCAGCTAAACATATGTGGGTTTAGAGTCGTGGAACCCCGTCAGCGCCGAGTTTCAGGCTTTAGGATGTGCCAACTAATTTGATCCTGCAATCGGTAAAAAGAAACATAATCAGTTTTAGATAACCGATTAGATCTTAAGATAATGTGAACCTGCAACACTTTAGAACAACAAAAAAGAATACCAGATTCAAAGGATAATGAAGCTATCGATTTAGATCAGATCTAAACCAATAGTTTTAAAGGTTAAACAATCTACTATTAAGTCGACGAGATCGACTAAATAGTAGAGCGAGGGGTAAACAGACTATCAGTTGAATGATTCAGCCAATTGAACAAAGGATAAACAGACTATCGACAAATAACAAGTTACAAGCTGATAGAATGAGGATAAACAGAGTATCGTCAACACATGTATTGGTCGATAGAACGATGGTGAAACGCAAGCCCTAATCGAAACGGCGATGCACAACAATATTGATTAAGATAGTATTTCAATAAAACCAAAAACCGATGCAAACCTATGGATTGAACTAAATCAAGATAGTACTTGCAAGCAACTCATGGGGTATATCCGAAAGCCGATCGAGAAGGCGATGTGCAACAAGTCGTTCGAAGACAAAATACAGCAAAACTAGACTAAATGCAATAAAAAGTAAAGGACAGATAAAAACTAGATTTAATTGATTGGTGTTAGACCCCTTACACGCCGCTATCGGCTATATATTTATACAGACTCATGACTAAACCGACTAGAACTCTAACTTATTTTCCATATGAGTCTTGACTCAATATTAGGTATATTTATCTAAGACCCTGCCTAATTTACCAAATAATCTGATATAAGCTCATCCTGCTATAACCGATCCGACCCTTATAAGCCCATCTTAGCCGATTCTACAATCTTTTAACCAAATCGGCTTTTCCAAAATTAGATGTCAATAGCAGGGAAGCACGGGGCAACGCTCTTGGCAGCACAAGGGCACAGTGACAGAGACACCTCCAAGATGGCTCAACACGGATACAAGCAACCAATCACAAGCCGGTCTTAGACCATAGGAACAACAAAACAGAAAGGGACTTGCGCAGCCTCAATCTGCCTCACATGATCATGCATACATCATACAAGGCAGGTCGAGGTCATCCGAGCAACCATACAGGTTGACATATGGGTTATTTTTTGAAAGAATGACAGTAAGCTAAGCGGTGCCGTAGTACCGTACCGAAAAGACTAACAGTAATAACAATGTTTTCACATTTGATGATTTGATCTGCATCCATCTAGACGAGAACGTGCAAAGGCATGGCTATAGTTTATCCACTGCATTTAGACCCTGGCGGTGGAGGATACGCTTCTGGTGGTACCAGAGTGTGTGCCAGGATCTTCGGGATCTAATTGGCAGCTGATTCAGATGTGTGCAAATCAGGAGGTGTAGGTACGCCTTGTGGTACCAACATTATTAGTGTTGAATGCAACATGCTGGAGAGTTTAGTGCCGGTGGAAAGCCGATTTCTGCTCCTCCAGATTTCACGCTCCGAGCCTTGTCTTTTATCTTTTCAACTACATAAAACCCTCCTACGGTGAGGCAAGTGATAATGGTTTCGCTCTCATTTTATATTTTACTTCCATGGTTTTTTTTGTTGTGCATCCCTTTATCCCTTTGTGATGAGTGATAAGTGATATTGGACTCATCTTCTATTTTATATGTTCCCCTTGGGTTTTCTAACCTTATAGCATGTTCTAATTTTTACGTTTTAACCTCTTAAGTTTCTTGATTTTTCTACACAAGCTCTTTTTTTCTATCTTGCCCCTATCGAGCTTTTAGGTTTTTCTTTACCTAGCAAAGCACATGCACTCGACCGGTTGGTTAAAAAAGACTTGGAGATCCTTCATCAAACACCTGTCCATAACATATCGAGTTACCATTTTTCTACCCATAAAACAGAGCAAGTATGAGATTATGGAATATGCATGGATGCAGATAGATCTAAATCCCCCGCCTCCTCCTTCCTCGACGCTGCCACGGCCGGCTCCTCCTCTTCCCTCGACGCCGCCGCCTCCTCCTGCTCCTCCCTCCGCCAAAAGCTGGGTTACCAAACAGATACAGCTTCTGCAAAAGCTGGCTCTCCAGAATCAAAAGCCAGAACAGCTTTTGGAGAAACCACAGTTCAAACAAACAGGGCCTAAATGGCACCCAATTCGTTGACCTTTTATTATTTGACAATGTGGCTGCAAATTCTTTTATTTCATGACATTCTCACCTTTTTCCTGATTTTTCCTCTATTTTTCTTTCTATCAGACCAAAGTGCCCCGGCCCAACTTTTCATGTCCAGATCATAGGCTATTTGAAATTTGAACTCATATCTTGTATTTCAAAATTTGAATCTTGATATTTGATATTTGAACTCATATATTGAATTTTGGAAATTTGAACTCAGATTTGAAATTTGAACTAATATTTTGAATTTTGGAAATTTGAAATTTCATATTCAAACTCATATTTGAATTTCAAAAATTTGAACTCAGATTTTTAATTTCAGAAATTTGAAATTTTATATTTGAACTCATATTTTAAATTTCATAAATTTGAACACATATTTGAAATTTAAAATATGAATCTTGAAATTTGAACTCATATTTTGAATTTTGGAACTTTGTACTCATATTTTGAATTTCAAAAATATGAAATTTGAACTCAATTTTAAATTTTAGTCTTGAAATTTTATATTTGAATATTGATATTTGAACTCATCGGGAAAAGGGTCAGGGGCATTTTGGTCCGTTGGAAAGGAAAAAAGAGCATAAAATAGGAAAAAGAGTGAGAATATCATAAAATAAAAGAATTCATAGCCACATTATCAAATAATAAAAGATCAACAAATTTAGTGTCATTTGGAATGAGGCGCTCCAATTGAGTGAGACTACCGGTTGCTAATCTTCTCGCCAAAACCTTGGAGAAGATCAGAAGAGCTTGAGTAAGACTAAGGCTCTGTCTGGTTCAGGGTTAAGGTGTGGATCAAGGATTTAATCCGTCAAACACCTCTAGATTAAACAGAATTGAGTTAATCGAGTCAACAGTATTTATTCCCGCTAACTTAGGATTAGGTAACCCAGCAAAACAGTAGAATAACTTGGAATAATTAGCTACATGACACTCAATTTGTATACCAATTTTCCTATTGACTGACATGTGGACCATCTGTGTCACTGAAAGTGGACCAGGATGGCATACAGCTAACTGCGAATTTTAAAAAGTGTCATTCAGCTAAATACCCCGAATAACTTATCTCTCTCTACAAGCCCCCACTAACCCACATGCACAAAATTTGAATTTAAGCCAGGATAAACTAACCCAACCGGGTTAAAGTTATCTAATCCAGTTAATCTTACCCAAAACCGAATCCTTTTTTTACCAAAAAAAAATCACAAATATGCAAATACCCAGTATTTTCACTCAAATACAAAAATGCCCATCCGCCGCTGCGCCACAACACGGCATAAGCATTGCCGCGGCGCCGCAACGCGGCATAGCTTATGCCACGGTCCCACAACGCGGTAATGCTATTGCCGCTGTACCATACAGCAGCAATAGCATTGCCGCATTTATATATTATATAAAGTATAAATAACATATGTGTCGGGACCCCCCCTGGCGGAGGTGAGGTCCCACCTGTGCTTTACCTATGCTAGTCCCTGGATCAGTAGCTAGCACACACAGACAACAGAATTTGGATCACAACCATGTCGATTAATTTGCATAAATTTACATCAGAGTGCGCCTTATGGCGTGGTTACATAAGGGTGGCTCGAAGGCCTTACAAAAGCGGAAGTCTTGATTTTACAAATGAAACTGCAAAAGTGGAAAACTAAAACAATCCCCACAGGCAAAGCTGGAGGAACGCAATCCTAGGCGTCGGCATACTCCCCGTCCTAGACTTCGTCGGTGAAGGCGTAGGCTTCGGGGTCTCCGTCTTCAGGGTCACGCTGGTACTCCGAACCTGCACGTCGGAATGCGTAGCCCGCGGCAAAGCGCGAGGGTGAGTATTGGTAAAAATACTCGCAAGTCAATTGACACATGTATATGTATGGTCTAGACAAAGGATAGGTAGGGTTCAGTTGCGGAAAGTAAGTTTTGAAATAGTTTGCCTAAGGTTTTTAAAGCAGTTTAGGGAAGAAGTGAGTGATCAAATTGATTGACAAAATATTTAAATCATCCGGCCCCAGCCAGCTCATGCCCCAAAGGCTGTCTCACGATACAAATCGTGGTTTTCACCAAAAACATTTTCCTTACGGCTAATCCACCGAAGGACCAATAACTCTCGACGGCTAACCACCGTATGCATAATACCACACGTCGGCTAGACCACCGAAGTCATCTCCTCATTGCTAAACCACCGTAGGCTCCCAAACAAAACACGGCACCTGCCGGTTTTCTTCTTTAAAACCACTGAGAAAGAGAGGGAAGAAAACTACCATTGTGATCAACCCACCGTCGTCCGCCCTTGACCGTGGGCACGGCTTTCTAGAAAGTTTTATGCTCTGCAGAGGTCACACGCTTTACCCATGAGACATGACTCCCTCCCGTCGGAGGTCATCACGACAAAGCCTTTAACAGTCTAGCTCTTGGCTGGCATCCCCTCTAAGGTTGCCACCGCAGCGCTGGTATCTCCAGTTGGCTGAAGCCCCCTCTTGAGCCTGGTAGGTTGGCGAATGCGTCGCGCCTACTCCACCACACGGGATGTCCAAACCAAGAGTTCGAAAGGTACTCAGCCAGGGCTTGCCCATACAAGCACTCATGGTCGCACGGTTGTACTTAGTTTTGACAACCACAAGGTATCGGTCCTTAAGGACTGGGGTGGTTCCCACACTGAACCCGATTCTCGTGCTTACTGCACCAGCCAATCAATCCGTCCACCCCAATCAAGTTTTACAAACATTTCCGAAACCCCGGTGACATACCGCCACTTGGCACTAACATTTTACCCACAAGTAGCACCTGCCATCGCTAATAAAACAAGCACTTTACAAACAGGGAGATACTTTGAATTAAAACAGATATTAAATCGGGATAATTTATTCATCATGTGTTGATCATCTACTGTGACTAGTAGCCTGACTAAGCAAGATTAATTAGACTAACTAAGGGGTGTCAAGTAATTATTGATTAATTATCCTAAGGTTACCAAAAATTAGGATTAGTGACATAATTAAAGTGTATTAGGTTCTTAACTAAATTCCCTACCGATATGATAGTGATTAATCAACATAGCCATGCATGTTTAATAAATTTCTAACAAAGCATTTGTAAAACTAGGTATTGATATGGTCAAAGGAAATTAGGGAGATGTCAACAAATGACTTGCCTTGATCAAGCACCACCTTGGTGATTGGTGGTTCTCTGCAGAATTGATCGCAAAGCTATAAATCGCTAGGCCTAACAAACAATTTAACAAAAATAAATACAAATGCAAAAATAGAACATGAAATGACATGTATGCGCATGTTTATGCAAAATTAATTCAGAAAGACAAAGCTTGTCTCTTTAGTGAAAATAAGATTTATTAAAATTTTATTGAAACCTAAATTATCTAAGTAATTGCTTAAAGACATTTTACTAACATATTAATTAGCAGAAAATGGAATATGTGCAATTGCATATGAAAATCTATATACTAACAGATTTTCCTTTTCTAAATATTTTAGAATTCGTCTCACAATTTTTAGAGTTATAGTTTTAAAGATACAAAATTGGATTCTATTTGTAGGAAGAAGTTTTAAGTAAACACTAGCATGTGTATGATGCGATTCACAAGTTAAAATGATATTAAAGATATGAAAATTTCTCTGTTAATTTACTTAAAATTTTTCCTAATAGTGGTTTGAATATTGGTATTTGCATAAAATGACATACATACATATATAGTAGATTCATATTGCTATTTAGAAGTTTTTCTTCAAAATAAAAACTAAGATGTTGAAAAACTTTTACTAATACAGATGTATATATATTCATTTATCTTTTATCAACATATCTTATTAACAAAAAATTAATTGTGATTATTTGTATTTTATAGGCTTCTAGTGGAAGAAAGCTTAGTTATCACATTTTGGGCTTGTTACTAATTGAATAAAATTCACTAATAAATAGGATTAAATATTCTAAACATTTTGTATTTTGGAAATTCCTCCGCAAGCCTAGATATGTGTGAACCGTGGGTTAGAGAATAAACCGGCGGTTTTGGGTTTTCCTGGACCGTAGTCTTCAACCTCCGTTCCTGTTCGGTGCTCGTGAGGCTCGGTTTTGGCCAAAATTCGGGTAGCTCAAAGCATTAAAGCTTCTAATTTTTGGTGGGGAGGTTCATCGAAATGAAGAATCCATTTTGGGCCTTAGCCTTGGCCAAGGTGGTCAGGCTTCACGGCGACGAGCTAGTGTTCGTCGCGCGGCGTGGCTGGTTGAGCTCATTCTAGGCGTCTCCGGCCATTCCAGTGGGTGGGGAGCTTCTAGGGATGATGTCTGAGTCGGGTGTGGCATCGGTGAGGCGAGGGTAGCTTCGGTCTTGAAGCTAGCACCGGCGCCGGGTCGCTTTAGCATGGCGGCGGCCATGGCGGCGGCGGCTCGGCCAAATCGGGTGGGGTGGCTTAGGTTAGCTTTCACGATGCTCGAGGGTGCTAGAGCATGCCTTAATCCGAATCAAAACGCGACGGATAGATGGAATTGCTTAGGTGGCCGTGGTGGCAAGAAGAAAGGGGAAAAACGGCGGGGAGACTCACCGGCGAGGTCTCCGGCGGCCTTGATGAGCTCAGGATCACTCTGGGTCTTCTTGATGTTCGGCGTCGAGCTCCAACTAGGGTCTTGGCGAGTTCGGTGCTCCTCGCTTCGGGCGGCGGCGAGAAGAAGAAGACTCCGGAGAAGTGGCGGCCCTCCAACGTCGGTGGCGGTGGCGGCAGCAAAAAAATGGACTAGAGGGGCAAGAGGAACAGGGGTGGCGGAGGGACAAGGTCGGGAAGAGCTCCCTTGCTAGATGAGGGAGGCGTCGGTGAGGGAGTGAGGAGGAGACCGGGGGAGAAAATGAGGTGCGTGAGGTGAAGCCATGGGGTCTGCGTGGCGGTGAGGCGGTGGGGAAGGCCATTTGGTGGTGCACAGTGCAGTGCGTGGGGTGAGTGAGCAGGAGAGAGAGAGAGGGAAGGAGTGTGAGAGAGAGAGAGAGAGAGAGAGAGAGAGAGAGAGGCGTTGAGAAGGAGAGGGATCCACATGTCATAGGAAAGGTTCAAGAGAGAGAGAAAAATAGGTAGGGATTAAATTAGAAAAGTTAATAATTTATTTAATTAGTCACTTAGTTTGCAATGTGAATTTTAATTTCGATTTGGTTTTTAAATTGTTGCTTTAAAAGTATAATTTGAAATCACAAATTTTACCAATTATCATAATGGGTTTTAATGAATAATTTACAATTAATCATTGAAAGCAAAAACTTTTAATTATGGCTTTTGTTTGAAATGATGAATTCAAAATTACTTCCTTATGGAAAATAAAATATATTCATATTTATTATCTTTGCAACCCATATGTTTTTAAAAGTCAGGGTTAAACCCTTAATAAAACCTTACTTTAAACCTCTCCTTTTATTGAGAAAATAATTCATTTGATTTATAAGCTCAAAAGTTATTGTAACATACTTATTTTCAAAAGTTTTAAATTTTAGTGAAATTTATTAGAATGCAATTGCATGATGCTCGATGATTTTTAGTTTTTGAAAATAGGGATGTTACAATATGTTATGTATGTTACATAATATATATATACTTTATATGACATACTTTATATGGGTTGCCATATATATATATATATAATATGTATGTCATATAAAGTGTATATATTATATGACATACATATAATATATAACATATGTATGTCACATGCCATATATATATATATAGAGAGATAGAGAGATTTGCTAGTGTGCTATGGATAGTACGGATCTTTTCGTGCTATCCATTGAGTTTGTAAATTCTGAGACCGAAGTAGACGATCCGAACCGTCCATCTTGTTCATATCAATGAAATCTCGCTACACACCAAATTTCAAAATTTTTAAAATTCTTTTACTATTTGTTTCATATTTTTGAAAATTGGACTTATTGGAGGGTCCACAGCTAATTAGATCCGCGATTTTTTAAAAATACGAAATAAATAGTAAAAAAATTTGGTGTGTAGTGAGATTTCATGGAGATGAACAAGATGGACGGTTCAGATCGTCTATTTCGATCTCAGAATTTCCAAAACCCGTGGATAGCACGGATCTCTCCGTGCTATCCATAGCACACTAGCTGATCTAATTAGCTGTGGACCCTCCAATAATATATATAAATACTTTATATATATTTATACTTTATGTAACATACATAACATATGTTATTTATACTTTATATAATATATAAATGCGGCAAATGCATTGCTGCTGTATGCTATATGTTATTTATACTTTATATGCTATTGCCGCGTTGTGGAACCGCGGTATAAGCTATGCCGCTTTGTGGTGTCGCGGCAATGCTTATGCCGCGTTGTGGTGCAGCGGTGGATGGACATTTTTGTATTTAAGTGAAAATACTGGGTATTTGCATATTTGCGATTTTTTTAGGTAAAAAAAAATTTCCCCAAAACCAAACACAGCGCTACAGTCTAGCCACCCTAGAGCATTCCATCTTCTTTGGTACAAGGCGTGGAGCGTTTTTGAAATTCCACTCGGCAGCGTCCCCCTCTCTCACGCACGCGCTCTTCCCCTTCCGGCTTCTCTCGGTAATCGCCGACGCCGTCGCCGCCTTGCTCCCTAGTTCCCACCCAATCTGTCTTCTCTCTCGCTCCGCCCTGCTCCCTTTGCGGCCTCGCCTGCTACCTCGGCAAGTCGGCATCGGGCCGCCGCTCCCCTCTGGCGACCGCTGCCCCGCCTCCTGCGGATCCCAGTGCCAAGGTGCGGCTTCCACCGGTTCTTCCACCGCCCAGCCTTATCTCTCTCTCTGGTTTTTCCCCCTATTTTATGAGCTCGGATTTGATCCAAAGTCGACCGAATAATTTATTTCTTTTCAAAAATTTTCCATGACAAACGCTTAAAACACTGGTACTATCTTTAGGAGTTTTCCCCCAATTTTGAATTTGAAACCCTAAATGGCTCGATAATCCTTTAACATCCATGGGAGTCCGGGCGGTGGGTCCGCCACTGCCGTCGGTGGTGATGTATTTAGCCAGGCGACGAAGGTGAAGTTAGTAATTTAGGGGCAGGGGGAGGGATTTGCTCTCGGCCCATCTTCAAGAGGTGGCTTCACAGGAACGCCATTATGAACGTGGGCTTCATAAAAACGCTATCCTCAACATGTGGTCTTCACAGGCAAGCCATTATGAAGACTTTTGGCCCGTGTTTGGACATTTTTGCCCCCGTCCCTCTCCTCTCGTTCGCTCCCTCTCTCCTCCCGCGACGGCGGCGAGCTCACGACGGTGCTGAGCTCGGGCTGTGCGGCATGGAGGCGACGAGCTCGGGCGAGGCGGCGGCGGCGGCGCGAGCTCGGGCTGCGCGGCATGGAGGCGATTAGCTTGGGCGCGAGGAGGCGGCGGCGAAGCTTCGGCGAGGCGGCGGCGGCGGCGAGCTTCGGCGAGGCGGCGGCGGCATGGAGGAGCTGGAGGCGCGGCGGAGCTCCGGTGAGGATGCGAGAGAGGGGAAGGAGAAGAGAGGAAGAAGATGGGGGCAATACGGTCCATTTTGGGTAAAAAATGGAGAAGATGGCGTCCTCGCAAGGTGCACACGGTGAGAGTGGTTTTTCTGTGAAGCCCATCTTCATAATGGCATTTTTGTGAAGCCGCTTCTCGAAGGTGGCGCGAGAGCAATTTCCTCGGGGCAGGGGACAATGCATTGAAATGAGAGATTAGTTTGTTGAGGGGATTGCATAAAAGAGAAGATGGCTCTAGATTCTGATTTTTTTTTTCTAGAGGATTATTCAATTTGTGTGGATATATTAGTATTTAACCCAAAATAGAATAATGAACTTATGTGTCCAAGAGTTGTTTCTATGAAGGGTGAACTAATGGCTCTAAAATGCATTCTGAAATGCTCATATTTGTTACTTTTTGAAATGACCTTAGTTCCACCCATTCTATTGCAGCCTATGGTCTCCTCTTCCGTGAACCAACTCCTCCAAGACCTCATTGGCTTGACAGCATAATGGTTCTTATACCTCCCTGAGATTTATGCTATACAGTGGGGATTGAGCGTTCAGTCTTCACTGGTGATGACAAGTGATAAAGGAAAGGCTTCAAAGAGCGGTGGAGAGGCTTCTGGACTTCCGTCAGCACCTCATGAAGGGGAAGTCAGCAATGAGCCACAGAGGAGACGGTCGCACCACGGGTAAAAGACTCGCAGCTCTTCACATAAACATGCTAATTGTAGGTTATACCAAATTTTCTTATCACTCTCTACTCTTGTACCATTAGGAGGACTACTGGTCCGACACGACGTTCGACCAAAGGAAATTGGACCCCTGAAGAGGTATACTATACCATTCTTGTTTGTGCTTTTTGTTCGAAAAGGTTATTCTTTATAAGTTGTTGACTGGTGATTGAACATCTATATTATGTGTTATTTGTAATGTTCAACTGTAAAATATGTATTATGTCTGTTTGACATCTATTTCCTGAATCCTGAGATACATAATAATGGCAAAAAAAACATTTTTTAATAAAAAAATTGATGCAACCATCATGGACCTTGTGTATGGGCTTGAGTTAGCTTCATCTGGCGCTTTAATCCCACAACTGAAGTTGAATATGAGAATTGCAAGCATATAAACCCAAAGGAGGCACACACAACATCTCGAATTAATCCATAACTATGACAAATTATACATTTCAATGTCTTATACCATGAAATTTCCTGCTTCTTTCTGTCATGTACTCATGTGCAGATCTATTCTAATGCTATTCTTGTTATATAACCAGCATTGTTTTGGTCATATTTTGTCAGGGAGAGTTTGTATATGCCTAGTGCCTTATTTACATTTGGGATTGGACCTATTTTGTCAGGCTCGCGATACAAAATTTTCAAAAAAAATTCAGTGGCACATACAATAATTTACTTGCTTAATTTATTTACTGATGCTATCTAACGTTGGGCACGTGTGCTATTCAAATGTAGGATGCTATATTGTCCAGAGCTGTTCAAACTTACAAAGGGAAAAACTGGAAAAAGATAGGTACCTCCTATTGATTGATTCATATGTGTTGTAAAATATGCACTAATTCTATTTGCTTACTCTGTCATAGTACTTTATGGTATTATATAACTGTCATTTTTTCTGTTCTTAAACTTTTCTATCTCTTTTTTTCTGTATGTTGATGTAAACATAAATAGTCATCTAAAATGCATGTCCTTTGGACAATCATGTCTTTCCCAACAAGACAGTTCATTGAGCCAGCTTTTTTGCCAGTAGTCAGTACCATGTTTCTAAGACGGTCTATGTGCATATATTTATGTTTTGCCATCTATCTTTGTCTAACACTGCATTTTGTACATGATGCTAGCTTCCTTCTATTTTTCTATTCTTTTTTGACAACTGCATGTTTGCTTTATGATTACAGAAATTGCCTTGTTTGATTGTTATGCTTTCGCTCGTGCTTTCCTGCCATTTGTTTTCCTTTCCTATATATGAGAACCCCTCCCTACATTTTTTTTCATAAGTTCAAACTGACAAAATTATTTCTACTTTTCCAGCGGAATGTTTTCCCGACAGAACCGATGTACAATGTTTGCACAGGTGGCAAAAGGTTCTAAATCCTGAATTGGTCAAAGGCCCATGGTCGAAAGAAGTAAGCACCCTATTTTATCTATTTCCATTTTCTGGTTCATTTTTAAATAATAGATAATATTGATATGTCTCTTATATGCACACATCAATCTGTTATCTAGGAAGATGAAATCATTACCCAGATGGTAAATAAATATGGGCCAAAGAAATGGTCAACCATCGCTCAGGCTTTGCCAGGACGCATAGGAAAGCAATGTCGGGAACGGTATGGCATGAAATGGAAAGCACCTCTTTTTTTCTTCATCAAGCTTGTACCTATGAAAAGTTTGTTCACTTTGCAACTATAGTCTATCTGACTTAATGTTGAACAACTGAATGTCAACAGTAAGCTCATGTAGTGTTGTGTTGCCATCATTCTTGTGCACATGAGTATTGTATTTTTTAAAGGCACATGGGTATTGTATTCCACGTTATGATACACTGTTATTCCACATATTCCCAAAAAATACATTATTAAGCTCATGCAATTAATGCAAGGTTTACTTTTTTGCAAAAATACAAATTGATACTTTGCCTCTTTCCATGATCTATATAATTCTACTACCAATTGATGTGGAATATGAATGAAAAATTTAAAAGCAAAAAGAAGTACAGTTCCAGAAGGACAAGTGCGTAATATCAAAATGCCCTTGCCAGTCAGTACCTCCTGGTGCTGGTAGCTGGTGATTCTAGAATCCAGGAGAGCTGACGTTGTACTTCTAGATGCACTAACCTTTTGGTAAAACCAAGAACAGCAGCAGTGACTTTACTACACTATTGATCTTTTCAAACTTCTCTTCAACATACTATAACTATTTTATTAACCATTTTTATTTATTTAGGAAACATTTTTTTGTGGAGCTCAACAGAATAGCAGATAAAATACACACTACTGCTTTCATATGCTAACAACTACTGGAAGTTTCTTCTAGTCCATTATTCTGCATGAACACATGTTTTCTTTTGAGATTGTTTCTGCATTCATGCATTAGCTGTATGTTGATGGCTGACAGGATTCTTGTTGAAGTTTTGATATTTTAACAATGTAGTCTTTTGTTAAATAAGTCAACAATAATTATTTTAAAATTTAAATATGCATGTGTATTAGGTTTAATTGATTACAATCACTATGGGTGCTAATGATGGACTATCTTATCTGTATTTAGGTGGCACAATCATCTTAACCCTGGCATAAACAAGGATGCATGGACACAAGAAGAGGAAATTACTCTCATACATGCTCATCGAATGTACGGAAATAAATGGGCTGAACTGACAAAATTTTTACCTGGAAGGTAACTAATTCCTTTTTTGGGTTTTACTTGTGAGCTGCTGGTAATGTATGATGTCACGATGACTTGACTCCTATCTTGTGGAAATGCTCCCTTTTCTTCTTATTCTTGGTACTATTTCATCCATTATAAATTTCCCAACTGTTTAATTCAACATCTTCCCACATCCTCTTTTATTAGACATCACTTGGAAACTATGTAACATCAAAATGGATGTATGACACTAAATCATTTTGCCGTTGGAGGATAAAATTAGGGCATGAGTTCCATTCAATGTGGAACAGTTGTCACTGTAATAGCTATCTAATTAACAAAATTTGGAAGTTAATCTATGTTCTTTTCAATCAAGTAGTAAAGGTGAATTTTTTACAGTAAGCAAAGAGAAAGTGCAATGAACTATCTATGCTTAACTGCCATTTAACAACTTTTGGAGTGTAACATCCTTCTATTCTCAATGTTTATGACCAAAGTCACCAAATGTACCTGTGCTGTTAGTTCTTAACTTAACATTGCACAATTAATTCTTATTGTTGAACAAGTAATGGCCTCTTTTAGACTGCTGAAATGGTCGAAGTTTTAAAATTCTGTTTCCCTTACCAGGACGGACAATGCTATTAAAAATCACTGGAACAGTTCAGTAAAGAAGAAAGTTGATTCATACATGTCATCAGGTTTACTTGCTGAAGCCTCGCGCCTCCCACTTATTGAATATCCTGCACATTGTAATTCCTCATCTGCAATGGCACAACAAAATAGTGGAGATAATGGTTCCACTGCTGTTCGGGAGATAGAAGATTCATCAGGATGTAGTCAATCATCATTGGCCAAGGTTTCTTGCCCCCAAGTTCAGAGTGCTAATGTGGCTTTGGGCTGTGATTTAGAAGTAAATGTGGATGCCATCAAGACAGAAGCACAAGATTCTTCTATGTGCCAAGAAGCATGCTATATTTCCACAGAGGCTGTTGCATCAGCTTTGCCTGAGGTGCATTACCATGTTTCCTCAAACTTCGATGCAGACAAACACTTCCAACATGAGTTTGCTCAAAGAATGAGTTTGCAGATGGATATAGGTGAAGTACCAAATAATTCTATGTTTGCAGACAACCAGACCCTTTATAGTACAGTGGTGAATCATGAAAGATCTTTGGTGCCATACGATGCAGCACCAATGATGCCTATCTCTATGCTGCCAAGTGTTTCTGAATCTGAGCAAAAACGACATTTCATGTCTGACGCTGACTTCGGCAGTCCTAATTGTCTGAAATCAGAACTTTGGCATGATATTTCCTTACAGAGCCTTCTTTCTGGACTTGACGCAGTTGATGCTGATTCTTTTTCAAGAGAGAATCACCAGCCAGATGCATATTCCTCTAAAGCGGACACCAATTTTTTGACACCTCCCTATCCATTAAATACGTTAAATCCATCCAGTATGATGGCTACTGCGTATGGTGAGAGTTCACTGATGTCAGCACCATCTCATGTCTGTTCAAATGGTTTGTCTGATGCATCCAATAATACATCAGAGCCAAGAGAAATGTCAGTTTCTCAGGTAGAGATGGTCGTACACAAGGACAATTCTTTTGGTGATGCTAAGCAGTCTGCTAACCATGGCGGTAATGATAGCGAACTTGGGGCTTCTGCAATGATAGAAAGCATACCAGAATGTGTGGACCAACAGTTGACTGATGCTGAAGAACCTGTGGCCAGTACAGCAAAAGAAACATCGTTGGCACAGAGTGAGGTTCCATCAGATGAAAAGCAGGATGAGGGAGCCCTATTCTACGAACCTCCTCGCTTTCCAAGCTTGGATGTTCCATTTGTCAGTTGTGATCTTGTAACCTCTGGTGATCTCCAAGAATATAGTCCCCTTGGCATTCGGCAGATCATGCGATCAACCATGAGTGTAACCACTCCATTGAGATTGTGGGGCTCCCCTATCCATGATGAAAGTCCTGATGTTGTGCTTAAGAGTGCTGCCAAAAGCTTCATATGCACACCGTCAATACTGAAAAAACGACAGAGAGATCTCGTGTCTCCTATTCTAGATAAAAGAATCGAGAAGAAATCTGGGACTGAAAAGGATGTTGGGGTGTCAGACACATCCTCAATCAGTACTCAACCATGTTGTATGAATGCCACTATAGATGAGGCAGCTATTACTAAATCAGTTTTTTTTACTATGAGATCTGCTTCTTCTAAACCTCTGGAGAAGAAACTTGAGTTCTTTGATGAAAACAAGGAAAATTTGGGTGAAACAGCCGAACAGACGAAAGGACGACATGCAGGGAATGACCAGCCTGTGGATAAGCAGGCAAGAGGGGAACAATCTTTTGCTAGAAATATAGTCCACACTAGCAATGATCCACCGGAAAATTTAGTAAGTTCTTTCAAATCAGCTCTTCAATTATGCTTAACCAGTTTTGTACTACCACATTTCTTATAGAAGAAGATAACTGTTGTATAGTTTTTTTGGTTTGCTGATTGCAACGGGTGCAGTAAGCCAGTAACTCCAGTAAATTTAGCTTTATGCATTTTCAACTAATGGGTTGTTTGGTTTGAGCAGTCACCTCGATTCTAGATGGAATGGGTTCATCCCATGAATTTTGGTGGGACGACAACACTCGTTTTGTACTAGATGTTAGATGAGGTGGTAATGGACCAAACCATTCCATTCCTCAAATCAAACAAGTGATTGGTCGATTCATCGTCCCATTCCTAAAACCAAACAGGCTGTAAATGAACACATATTAGCAATTACTTTAATATTATTTTCATGTATGTCACACGTGTGGTGGGACACATGAGGGAAAAATGGCAATAAGTTTTTTCCTTGATCTTGTTCTGACCTATTTTATTGCTTGGTGCAGCAACCTGCAGGTATTCTTGTTGAGCACAATGGCAATGACCCCCCTGAGTATGGCTCAAATGTCATGATTCAGAAAATAAATTCAAATCCTGAATCTTCATCGTCCTGTAAGGAAGGAATATGTGCTAAATCAAAACCCACGGAGCTCATTGTTGAGAAATCTTCGCCATGTGTCAATGTGGATTATGAATTTGTGAACATGTAAGATTTCACATTAGTGTCACATGTTTCTTATTGATTCCATATCATTTTTGTTTGTTTGTTAATTAGCTCAGATTTTGTGAGAGTTTAGCTGTGGCAGGCTTTATGGCTCAGATAGGTGAATGATGATTTCTTCCTGATTTAGTAATTAGCAAGTATTAGTGTGGTGAATTTGCATCCCTGCATACTTCTCTACAGTTGTCAAGTCCACTAAAACTTAAATTTAGAAATTGGGACCTGTAAGTTGTAATTTCATGCTCAGCTTTGTTCACCAATAAAAAACTTCACTAGCCTGAATATTTACCTAGATACTTAACCTACTATTAAATTTATGAACTTATTGATAATTCTTATTATGGATTCTAAAGATCCTTCAATTGCTGCCATCTTTATAAGATTCTGATTTATTTAGACTGAAATGATCACAAGTCATTTAGCTATTGACTTGCCTACTGGAATAAACATCTGCTATTTGATTTCAAACAATTATTAATACATGGATCTTACTAATGAAGAATGTGTTTGTGTGAATTGGAGTTTACATTGGTTCATCCATTTCTGTATTCTACAACTACTATAGTCTGAAGAAATTGACTGTTGGACCTTTGTTCATTTTTCTATTTGTTTTGAATCATCGCTCTTAATAGATTGGCTGATACCCCTGGTGTCAAAAGAGGGCTTGAATCTCCTTCGGCCTGGAAGTCTCCTTGGTTCATAGATATGCAATTTCAGGTACATTTAGCTCTTTATTACATTTTATATTCTTATAGCTATTTTCTTTCGTACATTGAATTATTGATTCAAGTTTTTGCAGTCAACGTATAATTTTGTGGAGTATATTCTTAATCCCAAGTAGCATCAAGACGGCTAGAAATCATTTTCTTATCTTTTACTTTTAAGTTTGCATGAGAAACATCTTTTTTCATGAATTACTCATGCTATCATGAAATCCTAATTTGTGATTATGGTTTCTTTCTTTTTGTTGACATCTTTACTTTTGCCCATATGATCCTTTCAGGGTTCATACTTCATCAGCCCAGCAGATAGAACTTATGACGCATTAGGATTGGTGAAGCAGATGAATGTGCACAGTGCTGCTGCCTTGGCGGAAGCCCGTGAGGTATTGGCAAGTGGCAACCGAAGAAACTCTGATAAGGAAAACAAGGAAAATACAGATGCCAACAAGGAGCCAGGAACAAGCAAATTGCAGACTAAAGTCATGGTGTGTAGTTCTGAACTTCTTAATTTAGCATTTGGGTGATGAAATATAGGTTCTTAGGAGAATATATTTTAATTTCTTGCCATTTTTTTATGATTTACCTTACACTAATTTCTATACACATAGAAGTTACAAATATTAGTTTGGGAAACTGTGGGGAATTGTGTAGCCGTAATTAATCAACTGTCATGGTTTTGGTCTTGAATGAACTAAGAAACAGTTACATCCATTACTCTATATGATATTGTTTGAACTGTAACATCGTCAGCAATTCTAATTCCAGTGCATATTGCAGGCCGAGGCAAGAGTTCTTGATTTCAACGAATGTACAACACCTGTGAGAAAAGCAGAGAATAAACTCAGCTGTAATCTTGAAAGATCTGTGAGCTCACCCATTCCTTCCTCCCACCTGAAAAATTTCCGATAGGTCCAAAAAGGATGCTTTGATAATACATTTTTATCATGTACATGCATGTTCCTAATTCTAATTCCTTCCTTCAATTGCCGTGTATATTTTATTGTCACTGCTATTCGGTGTACAATTTCAGCCCAGAAACTAGCTTCCAAAAGGTAGCAGGATCCGTGGACTGTTGAAACATGTATTATTTGATCAAATCATTATTGGTTAATATTTAACATTTCAGGCTTCTTGGCATTTGATCGAAAGCCTTACAAGCTGCTTTCACTGCCTTGACGCCGCATACATGCTGGGTGTGAACTCCAGAGTAGCCTGTTATACCGGACATTGTTCAGCTTGGCCTGCTTGTAATGTCTGCTTCTGTTGCAATAGTTGGGATTCAGTTTGGGTATTATGTAAAGCTAAGTTTATAGACTATCTTTTTTTGTTCTGAGGAGGGTCCGACAATATCTTTATATAGTTTTGTCAATGGACAAACAACCTCCCGAAATTGAAGCATCTATAGTTTTCAACATAAACTTTTTTCTTTTTTTAGAATAATAGAATTTGGATTAGACCATTGACAAAGGATTGCCATTATAGAAAAAACCTTTACAACGCAAGTCCCTATAGGAGTAACACGTATTAGAAGCAGTGTTAAGATCAATTTGCATTCCTCTCTTTGGATCAAATATTTGTAGCATGTGTGGTACGTTGTTTGCACTAGTAATGTTATATTAAGAATTTTATGCACATTTTGGAAGTCATGTTTTTTTCTCATAAAAAATGATGCACGAGCATGAACACCCCAATTTACCTCCACTATTTTTCTCCTTTATCGACCGGATCTGCAGATTGGCAAAAGCATTTAATATCGTGGAGAGGAACTTTGCATAGCAATTCGACACAACTTTCATCATAGGAGAAGACAAATCTTATTAGTCCATAAACAGATCACCACAACAGAAGACAAATCTCAATAGTTCATAAAAAGATTGAGGATCACAAGTATCAACCTACTAAAGACAGGTTGCGAAGGCAACCATCAGATCGGATAATCTTAAAAGGGAGCTTATTATTATACTAAATTGTTATGCCATCAATATTGCCATGAAGGACGGGACGGGCAGCAGAGAGCTAAAAATCTGAAGTTTCAAGACAAGAGAAGAGTGTTCCATCACCTCCCCAACTTCGATGAGATCTGGAGTTACAGACTGGGGAGCTTTACCTCCTACTCCTAGCCTTCACCTCCCGAATCGCCACCTTTCCTCCTAGCCCTCAACAGAAACTAATTAACTAAGTATATTTGTAGCAGCAGTTGGCATTGCTCTGATCTGAATCCGCTCCGGAGCCCCAGCATATGTGCCAGATCGTGCATCTTCGGCTGTGAGTGTCCTGGCCCCAAGCGCCTACGGTTTCCACACTTGCCCGACATGAAGCACTCGATCAAGATGCATGTGCTGCTGTGTGTAAAATCTTTCATTTACACAGTGGCCAGGATAATTCACAACGAAATGGAATGTTTAAGTACACAAGGATACTGGATACGCCTCCAAAAATAGTTTGACCGGCACGGAAACTTTTTAAGACTGAGCAATCCACATCCTTGTAGCCTTTCCAGTCGACTGAAAAGGTCCCTTGCGGTGACGCACTTGGATCTCGTCTCGGCCTCTAGGGTCAGGGTCCCGTCTCTTGCGGGCGTTTCAAGCCTCCCTAGGATGTGATAAGGGTTAGGGTGCTATCGCTTGTTGGCGTCTCAAAGCTCTCTAGGATGTGATAAGAGACTAAGGTCTAGACTAGCTGACAGGCTTCGCCTTCCTCTCTAACACAGCGGTGAGCGGTGTGACGAAGGAGAAGACGGTTGAAGTATTTGCATTTAGGTCTTAATGGGGCTATGTTTGTAATTTCCTTTATTGCTAGGGACTTCTATGTAAAATAAGGATGTATTGCCTCTAGTTGATCAATTGATTTCCCTAAAATAATTCCCCATTTCACCATGGGAGCCTCCTCCCTCGCCGGTGCTCGTCTTCCTCTACACCCTTCTCCTTCCTCTAGAATGGCAGCGCTCTCCCTCCCCCCCCCCTTTCTGCCGCACCTTTTTCCTCCCTTCCGGTGAGATGTCCTCGTCTCTACCTCCTGCCGAGGCGTGGTGAATTTAAACACTAATCTGGCTTCCAGCCTTCAACAACAACAAATCCAAAGATAAGTGAAATTGATTAAAAATTTAAAAATTATCAGATGACTAATGTCTAGCAAATCCAACCCTTTTAACTTGCTCCATGCTAGTACTTTCATGGAAGCCCTGACATGGCAACATACGGGCTCATCGTCCGATCAAGAACATACTTCAACGCAACTCAGGCTGTCGATTCTCGACAGGAGCATAAGGGCCCTTTAGGGCATGTACAATAGTATAGACAGTTGCTGTCTATAACAGGTTAACATGTCATTTATAGACAGCGTTATAGACAACCCATACAACGGTATAGACAACTCATTTATGAGTAGACAGCTTCTTCCCACACACAATCTATCTTGGTTCCCGTGCTAGAGTCGACTCTAGATTAAGAGATAGCTCAACTCTCTATGCACCCTCTCTCTCATCCACATCATTTTTTGTCCTACATGGAAAGGCTTAGAGATAGCAGACATGGACCATTGTACATGCTTTTAGTCACACAACAAAAGTCAGGATAAATCATTAACGCACATAAGTTTATAAAAGGCATGAGTTTAAAATTGCAATTAATAGTATAGGTGGCAAAACACATCTTAGACATTCATTGGAAGTTGGATCCTACATGATTCTCTCCTTTGTATTCAACATTCAATTATTTATTGATCTATCTCATCCAATTAATCCTAGCCCTTTTGCAGCGATCTAATGGTTTTGATTTTATTTGATTTATGGCTCAACCTTTGTTTGTGTATCCTGACTTACTAATAAATTTAATACGACAAAGATTACTGGGGAGATGGCCAGATGGGACCTGAGTAAATTTCATACGACGAAGATTGCTGGAGAGATGGCAAAATGGGACATGTGGTTGTAGGGATTGTTTTGTAGCTATCGATGGAAACAAAATATTTCATTTTGTAACCCTATGTGCATTAATGATTTATCCTGACTTAAATTTAGGAGAAACTATCTATATCTGTACTAATATAAAAGACACGAGTTTGAAATTCCAGTCAATAGTATAGGTGGTAGAATACATCTCAGACATTCATTAGGTTTCATCGAAGGGTTAACATTGAAAGTTGAATCCTTACGCATGATTCTCTCCTTAGTATTTAACATTCAATTATCTATCGATCTCTCTCATCCAATTAATCCTAGCCTATTTGCAGCGATCTAATGGTTTTGGTTTTATTTGATTTTGTATTGCTTTCTCATGGAAGCTCAACCTTTGTTTACGTATCCTGCCTACTAATAAATTTCATATGACGAAGATTGCTATAGAGATGGCGAGATGAGACTTGAGGTTGCAGGGGTTGTTTTGCAGCTATTGATGAAAACAAAATATCTCATTTTGTAACCCCATGTGTGCTAATGATTTATTCTGACCTTTAAATTTGGGAGAAACTACGGATTGGATGTCTG
The DNA here is from genome assembly GCA_036346145.1 of Olyra latifolia. Lineage (NCBI taxonomy): Eukaryota > Viridiplantae > Streptophyta > Magnoliopsida > Poales > Poaceae > Olyra > Olyra latifolia. The sequence goes on from CM070530.1 coordinate 17,697,340, forward strand.
ATCCGATCGGACGTTTTTTTGAAACATGAGCATTGAACTTTAGGAACAAAACTCAAGTATTGTTGAAACATTTTGCGTTAACATGTGAAAACATTGTTTCACAAGTTTATGAAGAATATTTCAGCAGTTATTCAAAGATATTTCAAACCAAACGGGCAATATTTCACGCGAGAAATAATCGATGAAACTTGGGCGAAGCGTTGATAAAACATGCAAGAAGTACTGATTAAACATGGACAAAATATCGGTGGAACATTATGGGAACATGGTCGAAATACTAATAAAACATAATAAAAGTACTGATGAGTTCCTGCTGTTATTTAGAGATGTTTCAACTCATAAAAGCAAAAGTTTTGTATGAGCAAACATAATGTTTCAAGAGAGCAAACCCAATGTTTTACAAGAGAAACCTAATATTTCACAAAGCAAATAAAATGTTCCACATACAAGGTGTTTTGGCAGAGCAAATACCATGTTTTACCAGGCAAAATACAATGTTTCATATGTACTAGTATAATGTTTGAAGCCAAATCTAGTGTACATCTTCCTCATCTAGCTTCCATGCAACCTCTTATCTAAATCGAGGATGCATTTTCTCTAAATTCGTCCATCTTCTTCAAATCTAGCAAGACCCCGCTACCAGTGTCATGCTTACCGGATTTGAGCTCGTCCGTCCTTCCCCACTAGCTCGCCATTGCCATACTAGGTGGAGGATGGGGGAGGAGGGGGAGAAGCAACAATAGAGGGGCATCGTGTGTGGTGGGGAAGGAGCAGGTGGAAGATGGGTTAGGAGGAAGAAGTGGATGCATGAGGAAGAGGAGGATGATAGGGGAGAAGGAGAGGGAGGGACGCTCATGTGTGTGTGGAAGAGCAGTAGCAAGAAGGGGAGGAGGTGAGGAAAGAGGCAGTGCTACTTTGCTGTTTAGTAAATGGAGGAGGAAAGGAGAAGTAAGAAAGATAAAAGAGTTGTGACTCCCATGAGAGGCGAGGGAGCAATGCTCGATTTTTTTTGGTGGTGTTGGACATGATGAGGGCATTACAAGTAAGGGTACGAGCATAGCTCCTATTTTCACTACGTCCACTATATTCAGTACTTCGACTATATTGCCAAAAAGACGGGAAGAACGCCAAGTGGGCTTGAATCCTTTAGCCAAGCCATTCAAGACATCAATGAGGGAGGTTCATCATGCCAACACCAAGGTTCAAGACCCTTTCACACAGCCAAGCAAGCCCAAGTCCAATCCCAACTCTCTAGAAGCGCAGTTTAGCTAGTACGAACAAGTCTGCCTTCAAACGGATGCACATGCCATATACGGAATCCGTTTTTGAGGTTTTATCACTCCATGAAAACCTCCTAGATAAGCTTTCCAATGGATCTAGACTCACCTCAAAATTCATTCCGAGCCGCCTGGAATTGACAAAACAATCAAGCGGATAAAATCTGCCGGGTGCTACGTCACCTTAATTTTGGTTCCAAGGCCTATGTACCCCTATGGTTGCATGGGAATGCGTGCCCCTATGGTTTCCAACACCTCATGAGCCACCATATGTCCTCTATATATGGCCGTCACATCTTCTTCTTCCTCGGGTTTTGTTTAGTCTAGTTTTCCACGTGTGTGCTGAAACAATCCTGATTCCTCGTGTCGGCTAGACCAACAGGGACGGGTTCAAAACCCCAACTTCGAATGCTTGATTTATGTTCACAATAATTGGATTACTTTTATCTTTATTTTTTCTTGTTCTTGGTTGCTCACAAGAACATATCTTTGTGATTGGGTCGATCGTGTTTTCGACACAATTGATAACGCTTCATCGCGGTGGTTTAGTGACTGTCGGGTTTTAGTCCTTGCATAATTGATAGCCGGATCGTTAAGGTCGCCGTGACACCTAATCGAAATTATCCATCTCACCAAAAGATGGGCACCCATGCGCATCAGGACGCATGACTAAGGCCCTGTTCTATTGGGCTCATGAGCTGTGACTTATCTGACTTATCTCGAACTTCGAGAATTTCTCGAGGCGGCCTCGAGAGTCGGATGGCCTTAAAATTTAGGATTTAGAGAGCTTTTAGACTACGCCTCGAGATAAAAATGAAGCAGTTCAAAAGTAATAAAAAATCGGATGAGTCAATATTAGTCGGATAAGTCACGACTAATTTTCATCGCCTTAGTCTAAAATTCTCTAAATCCTAAATTTCAAGGTCATCCGATTTCTCGAGGCCCGACTCTCGAAAATTCTCAAGTTCGAGATAAGTCGAGAAGTCACTCTCATGAGCCCAATAGAACAGGGCCTAAGTATTTCTGTTTAAATTTTGAATTTGCATTGCACATGCATCCTTCCTAGTAGAGAAGAAAATCAGGACTCAATGATGTTTCGCTCCTCTATGTTCAACTTTGTAATTTAACAGTGTACTACCGATGAAATCACGTTTCAAAACTCACGGCCCTACATGTAATGGATCCATTTACCATTTTTTTAAAGCCCATTAGCTATTAACCAGTTGCTCGATACTAATTAATCAATTACTAACTAATAATATTGCTCAATACTAATTAATCAATTACTAACCTAATAATATTGCTAAAGGGCTCACGGAGAGGGACGAGGGAGGCGCTACTCGGTGCCAGTGTAATTCTTTTGTGGTATAATTCTCTAGAGAGCATGGCTACATTTCCATAGGTTAGCTGAAAAAGGGAAAAAAATTTCTTCTTCTACTGTGAGCCCTCACCTCTGAGGTCTATAAAGTTTCCTGTACTAGTCCCTAAATCAGTAGGCTAGTACACATCATTACATAGCCGGTTTAATCGCATACAAGTGTTACAAAGCGGTCTTAGATAATTAACTGAAATAGAGTCTTTCAGCGAATAGTTTACAACAGGGCCGACCAGACCAAATGTCATAGTACATTACAAAGGACAGTTAAGAGTTAGATGGTAATGCAAAAGGCTTAAAGACCACAAAAGATCATCTAGCAGCTATGCAATCCTGCAAATGACTAGAGGGTCGCCCTAAACTTGACCCTGGCTATCATAAACCGGATCTTCATCTACATGACACTCATAAGAATCCTCGGGTTGATCTCTATCAAAAGAGTAAGTAAGTATGAGAGTAAGTGTGCAATTAAACCGCACTTACGAGTTAACACCCTCCTAATGGTACTAATGATAAAGGCTCCAAAGGAAGGTTAAAGGTTCTTTTATTTGCATAAAGCAAGTTGAAAATACTAAATAACACAAACCTATGACTTAGAAAATTTAAATCTTTGTTAAATAGTCATGTATTTGTTGAATTACACGTGATTTCTATTATAACCTTCTATCCAACCCTTTCCACCCTTGTACCAACCCCTTGGTAGGACCGAACCTACAATAACTTAGCTGCTTCATTGTTCCAGTCTTTCTTCTTCCTCCCGTCATCATATTCCAGGATTTAAGCACTCACGTTGTGGATCACCACTCTACCGAATTGCCGGTCCAGCAAGTGTATGACCTAGATCACCCTTGGTGGTAGTGCCCTTTCGTCTTCACCTCGGTTTTAAACAGGTCCTTGACCTCCAAGTCTAGATCACACTCCAGATAACTACCTCATTCACTAGGTCTTAACCCGTTTCTACACCTTAGTCCAAACCATAGTCAGCATCCTAAAACAACCCAATTACGGACCTCTATTCCATACCAACTTAGATATATACCATTTCATATTATGATGTGGGCATATGCAGTGGTGAACTATTGATCACTATTATGGAGCAATTACGCCCCGTAAAATTCATAGATTAGACCTGAGCATATCTAAACAAATTTTACGCAAGGACTATGAGTCCAAATTATCTAGTAATTATCCTAAGATTCGAAATGACATGATAATCAAGTCAATCATGAATGGTAATTAAGCATAGCAATGGATAAGACATCTGTACAACATGATTAAGGAATAGGTGTAGCTACTCTAGCAGTTCAAGTAATTGCAATATATAATAGAGCATGCAATTAATAGAATTAAAATAACTTATATCAAATTGGATAAGATATGAACTAAGGATGTTAACTCGTCTTGTCCCGAGGAATGGTACTCTTCCTTGGCGTCTTCAAACCTTTTTTCGAGGTCCTCAATATCTAATCAAGAAAATTAAGACAATGCATAAACATACGCAAAAAGGGATGATGCATGCATGCACGATTTAAATACGATTATCTACCCTTAGCATACCATCTCTTTATTAAGGTAGCAAAGTTCCTACATGTCATCGTATAGTATATATGAAAATGCCTTAATTACCCTTAACTAAAGATACCCAAACTGGAAAATAATATTTGGAATAAAATAAAGTGCTAAGGTTACTTTTATAAAGCCCTTAGGGTTTTCTTTAATTATGCTAATTTTTAAGGTTAAAACTAGACTAAATATTTTTCTGAGGTTGTTCCTAAGTTGGAATAGTTTCTGTGAAAATTTAGGAAATTTCAGAGTTCACTACATATTTCTAATAAAGCTAATTGGATTTCCTAGCAATAAATTACTAAGGAAAAGGTTTAAATAGCTTCTATCAATTTTCTATAGCACAAAATTTAATTTATTCCAAACTATAATATTTTTCTAAGTCCAATACTACATCTACTATTCTCTGCTATTTTTCTATGATTTTTGGATAGCTTAAACTAATTTTAATAAATCACTTTCTATTTCTGGATTTACTAAAATCAGATTTCTTCCAAAAATAAAATGAATAGTAATTGGCTCGGCCTGTTACTATTTATACTGGGCCTGCTACTGTGCGGCCCAGTACTGGTGCGCGTAGCTTGTAGACGGCCCACTCGCAGTGGCTCTGACCGGTGGGCCCAGTGCCTACCAGGCAGTAGGCACAAGTGGCTGATAGGTGGGCCTCAGGGCCCACATGTCAGGGTGCTCCCATGCTAGATACGAACTACGCGGCTCTGGATGACATATTCTGAGGGAATACGTTTTCACTAAATCCGACATGTGGGACCAGGGCCCACATGTCAGTGACTCAAGAACTGTGCGTGGTGGGATTTAAAAGTATCCTGGGGGTCCCGCATGTCAGTGGCTCGGCCTCACTAGCCGACGTCGGAGTGACGTCAGCGAGGCAACGGCTTGGCCTGGTTCTCCAGCCAAATTTCGACAAACCTACGACGAGGTACTGGCAACACTACAGTACATCATTTTACTAGTTCATGGTCGAAATGGGTTCGGCTAGCAATGACTGGAGCATTGCTGGCGGCGAGCTAGAACGGCGGTACCGTAAGCACGGGCGGCCGTAGACCACGGGAGCATGGTGCTACAACGAAGTGTGAGCACGGCGGTCAGTTCTCCTAGGAGGAGAGTATCTAGTGACTACCATGAGGCTACCTGAGGCCGTGCTGAGCTCGGGAAAGGACAGAAGCAAGCTGTCACCGTGGGTGAGGTGGTGGGCGAAGCAGGGGTCTCATCGACCAGGAGCTCCAACATACCCTAGGCAAAATTGATGGCAGGGTCGTGAGGCGCAACTCATAGAAATACTAGGGGCGCGAAGAATCGGCGGATGACTTACCGAGGCCCTGGTAAGGCGAAGGGGGAAGAATGGAACTCGGCGGCGAAAATGGCGAAGGGAGGAAATTGGGCCGAGCCGAGGGTTTAAATAGAGAGGAAATGGCTGACGGGGCGATGGAGAGGAGGTCCAATGCGAGGGGCTCGAGGAATCGGCAATAGGATGACACGGCGTTGAGAGGCGCGGCGCGACATGGTGATAATAGCATGCGTAGCGGTGACACTGCAACCATGGCAGAGCGCGGGGCCCGAGGTGGCATCCGAGCGGTGATGAGACAGCACGGCTGCCGGGCCCGGCTCTGGCCTGCGTGGTGGTGCTAGCGCGCGGTGAGTGCGGCGGGGAGTGGCGGGCAAAGGAGGAGGGTGTCACGTGTGGCAAGGGGCTGGCACAAGCAGCATGACGAGACGGCACGTGGCACGCTCAGAATGCATGCAGCGTGCATGCAGCTCGCAGAGTTGTTTGGGCTGGGTGGGTTGGACTAGGCCTAGAGGGCTGAGCTTGGTGGGCCAAGCCTATCTAAATTGAAATTTTATTTTTAGTTGAATTTAAGTGAATTGGTTTGAATTTGAAAATTTTGGATAGTGAATAGTAAAACATTTGATTTTGTTTCAAATTTGGGCATTTCAAAAAAATTGTCCTGAAAATAGGCTGTTACAACTAGAAACTAACTTATTACAATATTACCTCATATTCTCTACGAAGATCACATATCATTTATGGATCATAGAGGTCATCGGTAGTGACTCGGTTTGTTAAAATTCCCCTCTAGATGGAAGGTACGCTGCCTCACCCTTGCCCTCGCTCTCGCTCCTAGTCACACGCATGGAGAGTGGAGATGGAGCACATGTGAGTTGTGAGCTCTTTGTAGGGCTCGACCAAAAGCTCGAGCTCGAGCCCATGAGGACAAGGTAGTAGACAGTAGCCCCACTCTCCACTGTCTTTTTTCTATATTTAATTATATTCGTTATTACAAAATCAGGTTCCTTTCCGTGCTTTAGACAAAAATAGCATCAATCGCCTAGCAGATGGATGATAAGCCGATGGAGGGGTGATGGGTGGTCCCACTAGCGCTACCACGAGTCAACGTGGCACATATCGCCTGGTTATTGGGTAATCGTCTCACAGTTGGGCGATAGGTGCCCGATCGTTGGACAGAAATGGTTGCGCTAACAACCATTGCAACCGATTGTTGCGCCTGATGCCATGTTGGCACCTATCATCTGAGGGTTGGGCGATAGGTCTAACATGTGAGCCCAGCCTCCTCTCCACTCACAGGACGCTGTCAGATGTCATCGGGACAGGATCCTATTGCCCAACTGTTTGGTGATCACCTAGTGGTTCAGTGATAGGTCTCACGTTGGTGCCATGTCAACGTAGGCTACCATCCTATCACCTTTCTACCGCCTTCTCATAGGCAACAGACACCTATTTTTGTCTAAAACGCATTCGTCCATGACCTAGCATCACAAGGCCAATAGTGTAGCACTCAACTCCCCAATGCACAAGCCCACTCCTTCACCCAACCCAAATCTGGTTCCAAACTGGCCACCGCCTCAGTGCCTTCCACCTGTCGCCTTGACCTGATCATGGGCAGCCCGGCCCAGGCTTGGCCAGATTTTTCCAAGCCGGGCTAGGCAAGACTTGACAGTCGGGCTAGGCTCGGGCTCCATTTATCAACCCATTTCAATATTCGTGTTGGGCTTGGGCTTGTATTATCTGCCCAAAAAAAGCTCGGCCTAGCTCGAAGTGACCACCCATGAGGCCATGATAGACTGACATGTAGTCATCCAACAGGCTAGCACAGGAGGAGCTCCGCTTCCAGGCCTTGCTAGGCGGCTATGCCACCATCAACGCATCCGCATGGCTGCCTTGCAGTTTCCAATTTCCAAATCCTCATTCTCCTCTGCAACCGATCCCCACTTCCCCATCCCTAACCCCAAATCCCGCAATAGACCTAGAAGGCTAGCCGCCACCCGCTTGGCTCCCCTCAGATCCCTGCCAGGACACCGCCGCTCTACCTGCCCTGGACGCCACCGTGTTAGGAAATAAAGGCACAAAATAGAGAACGAGAGGCACAAGATTTTTACGTGGAAAACCCTTGCGGAAAAAAACCACGGGCGCACGAAGGCAATATCACTATTGTGGAGGAGAATTACAAGCAGGGATGTTTACAATGCTCTCTCTCAAACTCTAAGCCTACAGGGGGTATTTATAGGGATAGAGATAAGAGTCCATATAGAAACAAAATTCTATCTCTAAAGGAAACAAATAATCCTCATAAGGAAACCAATAATTTGGACCACAAATTTAACAATCTCCACCTTGAGCCGAATTCCACTGTAGCCAAAAAACAAATGTAACCTCCTTAATAAACCCTGTGCGCCGAAAGTCCCTTGGACTAGTGAACAATACCAACTAAGCTTGAGCAATGCTCAAAATTAGTGGCGGGAACTGGTTTTGTCATCATATCAGCTGGATTATCATGAGTACTTATTATGTTGGCTTTAATATCACCCTGGGCGATAACTTCTTGAATGTAATGATACCGGATATCAATGTGCTTTGTTCTCTTATGGAACATCTGATCATTTGTAAGGTAAATAGTACTCTGACTATCACAGAATATTGTATTGCAAGACGTATACAAACCTCTTAGCCAAATAGCTTCTTTGCAAGCTTCACAAATAGCCATATACTCAACTTATGTAGTAGAAAGGGCAACAGTAGCTTGCAAACTTGCTTTCCAACTCACAGCCCATCCACCAACAGTGAATGCATAACTAGTAAGAGACCTTCTCTTATCTAAATCTCTAGCAAAATCAGAATCAACATAACCAACGAGTCCATCTCTAGTTTTCCCAAACTGTAAACAAGCATCAGAAGTGCCCTGCAAGTATTTGAAAATCCATTGAACTGCTTTCCAATGCTCTTTTCCAGAATTACCCATGTATCTACTAACAACACTCAATGCTTGAGATAAATTGGGGCGAGAACAAACCATGGCACACATAAGCGAACCAACTGCACTTGCATAAGGAATTCTAGACATGTACTCTATTTCATCATTTGACTGTGGACAAGAAGCTGAAGATAGTCTGAAGTGTGCAGCTAACGGGGTACTTACAAGTTTGGCCTTGTGCATATTGAAACGATGAAGCACTTTGTCAATATAACCTTTCTGACTAAGGTATAATTTTCCAAACCATCTATCCCAAGTAATTTCCATACCAAGTATCTTTTTAGTTGCATCGAGATCTTTCATCTCAAATTCACTGCTCAGTTGTGCTTTTAATTTATCAATTTCTATCTTGTCTTTTGAAGCAATTAACATATCATCAACATATAGGAGCAAATAAATAGCTGAACCATTAACATTCTTCAAATAAACACAACTATCATAATCTGATCTTTTAAAGTCTTGAGAGATCATAAAGGAGACAAATCGCTTGTGCCACTGTCATGGTGATTGCTTCAAACCATAAAGAGACTTCTTTAACTTACAAGTAAATTTCTCCTTACCTGGAAAGACGAAACCCTCCGGTTGCTCCATATAAATTGCTTCTTCTAACTCCCAATGTAAGAATGCACTTGTCACATCCAATTGCTCAAGCTCATAATCATGCATAGCAACAATACTGAGTAAAGTACGAATAGAACCGTGCTTCACAACAGGGGAATAGAAATCTGTATCAACAGGGGAATAGAAATCTATAAAGTCAATACCTGGAATTTGACTGTATCCTTTAGCAACGAGCCTTGCTTTGTACTTAACCTTTTCGGTCGATACAACGCCCTCTTTCTTTTTGAAGATCCACTTGCAGCGAATAGGTTTCTTATCAATCGGTAACTTGACCAGCTCCCAAGTATCATTCTTCTCAAGAGATTCCATCTCATTATGCATGGCAGACATCCACCTCTCTGAATCACCGGAAGAGATAGCCTTTGAATAAGATAAAGGTTCTGCAGTACCTTCAATGTCTTCTGCCATATTTAAACAATAAACTACAACATTAGCTTCTTCAATGAATCTCTTTGGAGGAGTGATTTTCCTTCTCCCCCTAATTGATTTAGTGCACTTGGTCTATCACATTTCTTTTAATTGCACACATTTAGGAGGAGCCTCAAAGGTAGTTTGCATTGACTATAAAATCTTATTCAATTCTATTGCAAGCTACACATATTGTCATCAATCACTAAAAAGGGAGAGATTGAAAGTGCATCTAGGCACTTAACCAATTTTGGCGATTAATGACAATGTGTGCATGGACTAATGCATTCATTTGAGAAATCTTTCAGCTCTAAGCTCAAAATTAAACGAGGATAAAGATTGGTGATGCCCCGAAGATTTAAATAGAGAAATGATCAAGACTATCTAGATTGTAAGATTTTATAATTTCTTGAGTCCTAAAGACGACCGTACTATTAAGGGGAAGCAACAAAATGAGGTTGTTTAGAAGAAAAAGTGCTCAAAGTATGAAATCTAGCGTGTAGGTCAACATACATCAGCACAACATCTCATTTCAATTTGATCCACCTATTTAAGTATCGGACTGTCTGACCGTTTTCTATCGGACTGTCCGATACCCCTCTCGGGCATTGTCCGGATTTCTGAGTTTTGAGTTTCTTTGTCTGGCAGCACACTCTTCTATCGGACTGTTCGATAGTTGCCTATCGGATCGTCTAATACTAGACAGTTACCCTCGGACTGTCCGATACCAAATAGTTACCCTCGGATTGTCCGATTTTTACAAACTTGGGGCCCTCTAGTTCACAGTGCTTAATTCTATCGGACTGTCCGATACTCCTCGGACAATTACCCTTGGACTGTCCGATTTTCACAGATTTGGGTCTCTCTGGTTCACGCTGATTGTTCCTATCGGACTGTCCAAATCTTGCCTATCGGACTGTTCGATATTACACAGAATTGACCCTAACGGTCAGATTTTGAGGGCTTCGTATTTATACCCCTCACCTCCTTTGGACAGAGGGTTGGCCACATTTTACACCTGCACATTCAAAGCTCAAGCCCTCTCTCTCTCTCAAGCACAAGCTCACCTCCAACTTCTCCCCTTCCAATCCCTTGATCAAATCAAGTGGGAGAGTTGAGAGGAAGAAGATTCAAGTGCACCGGCGTTCTAGAGTTCATCCTCGAGCACTTGGTCATCTTCACCCGTATTTTGCCACTCTATTCTCTTGGAGTTTGAGGGCTCCTAGACGGTCTAGGAATTGCCCTTGAGTCACCGAGGACTGTGGTGGCCGAGGGAAGGATTGTGAAGGCCGGATTCCGCCTCAGCAAGGAAAGGAGTCAACTAGTGGATTTCAAGGGAGCTTGGTGCGGACCTTGGAGAGAGTTAGGGTCAAGAGTGACCCGGGCTCAAGTGTAACCGAGCCTACCTCAACGGAGATGTAGGATTCCCTCAAGAATCTGAACTTCGAAAAAAATTTGTTCGTCTCCCTTCCTCTCTTGTGTCCTTGCAAAGCCTAATTGATTTTTGTGTTTGATCTACTTGTGCTTTAGGGTTTACTGTAGATCGTTTAATTCACAGTGTCTCTCGTGTGCTTTCATTGAGATTTATTGCAGGGGCACTAACTTAATTGCTCCAGTTTGGTCCTAGATTCACTTTTGTGTGCGCAGGTAAAATTCACCTTTGGGCTGTCCGACACCCAACAATCGGAATGTCTAATACCCTTCAAACTGTCCGATCATCTACCATCGAACTGTCCGGTATTGGTAAAAAGACTTCCGCAGTTTTAAATTTGAATTTTTAATTTTTGCCTATTCACCCCCTTTAGGCGACATATCGATCCTTTCAAGGGGACTACCTAAAGTTTCGCACAGTTTTTTCCTACTTGAATATCTATGTAACTTATTCTCCTGTTAACATAGGGTTTAGGGGCGAGGAGTGTACGGGTGATATTACAGCTTTTATCAAATAATTTACACTTGAAAAACATGCTTAAATGATTTTATGGGTGCAAATTTCTACTCTTGGATAATTCCTTATTTAATATGTTTTTCCCTATAGATGATATTATTTTAGGTATTTCTTATGTAGCTTATGTTGTTTGTATTACCTAAATTTGAATTTTCAGAAGTAAATATCTACTGTAGACCTCTTCATATTATTTTTATTAAGTTACTTAGGTTTTGTAGTATTTTATAGAATTTTCACAGAATTTTTGGAGGTTACATAGTATTTTTAGAAATTATAAATCATTATCTGGGTTTCTCTAATAGCTAAATGGGTTAAAATCACCTTGGAGCAGTAATGGGCTTAGCCTGTGCGTGCTTCGGCTCGGCCCACAGAGAGAACACGGCTCAAGGCCGAAACGGCCCGCACGGCTCGCTCCCGCGCGCGAGCGTCGCTGACAGGTCGGTCCCACTAGTTGGCGACCGCATGAGGAGAGCTGCGGCTGACACGTGGGCCAAGAGGGTCCATGAGTCGGAGACTGAACGTAGCTCGGGGGAAGACGTAGTTCGTCTATACACCTTCCGTTTAAAGGAGGCGGCTCCTTGGACGGGGCGCGGTCACTTGACCTGACGGGTAGGTCCTCGGGCCTACCTGTTAGCCATTGATGAGCGGGGCCGCGGGAGTTTTTAAATACGTGTACTGTGGTGCTGGGTCCCACTAGGCAGTGAGAGGAAGAGGGACGTCGGCGCGGCGTCAGCCCATCACCTTCCTCTGACCGAGCTCCGGCGAGATCTTCGGTGTCGGCTTGAGGGCACTATGAGGCTCGGCTTGACTGGCCTGTGCTACCTACGTGGTTAGTGTTCCTAGGCGAGGCTCGTCCCACCGGGGATTTGGCCGACCGCGAGCAGGGGTGGCGGCACCATGGTCAGGACGGAGAAAGGTCACGGTAAGCTAGTTCTATGGTGATTCATGCACGTTTGAGCTTGGTTTTCGGGTGAGGAAGCATTGGGGAGCTATGAGGATTATTACCCAGTGGTTTGTCGGGGTCGGGGGTGTCCTCGTTGGGTTGGCGACGGTAAGGCCGAGAGCAACGCAAGCAGGGGCGTCACCGGCAGGTTTCTGCGGTGGCCCTCCGCTCGAATGCTCCTTAGGAGGAGCTTGGTGATGCTCCGGTAGTGCTTTAGGCCGAAGGAGCGGGTTGGGACGGCAATGGTTGGGACGAATTCGAAGAGGGGGTGGATTCGGCCGGTGGAGGAAACGGGCAAAATTGGGGCAAAATGTTTCCTTTTATAGGGCTAGTAGCGAGGCAAGGGCAATCTGGGAATACCTATGGCAAGGGTGGCTTCGGAATTTCTCCGGGCTCGAGTGGATTTGGCCGGGTTAGTTACTTGAGGTAGTTCCCTGTTACGGCGGCGAAACGGAGCTCGCCACCGAGCCTTCCGTCATGATGGCGGCGGGGTGAGGTGGCACGATGTGGCAGATCCTCCTGTGCTGACTCATCAGCACGAGGTCAGGTCAAGTCGGGCTGCGCCGAACTGGTTCGGTCAGGCGACGCCGATGAAGGGAATGAAATAGAGGAGGGGTGAGGAGGAGGAAGAAGGAAGGGGGCGCCGAGTAGGCTGTCTTGGGCTAGCTGGGCCAGCTAGGCCTGGGCGGGGTGCAAGGCAAAGGGAGGCCGGCCCAGCTTGGCTTGGGCTGAGGAGAAGGGAAATTTTGGGAGGGAAAAAAGAGAGGTTTAGCCCAAAGGCAATTTTGGTAATTTCCACCTGAGTTTGAGACATGAAATTTTCAAATTTTATATTAGTAGATTTCACTTGGATTCTCATTGAGAAGCCTTTGCTATTATTGTTTTTCTTCTGTAGGTTTTATGTTACATTTAAAATTTTTAATAAATATTCCTTCATCAAAATATAAAATATTGGTTATCAAAGTTAAATCTTAAAATTTCGCTCACTATTTTAAAGGATTTCTTTGAATTTTATAAATTGAAGTTTCATTTCAGTTTACATAATAACTTTCGAATTTTAAATTTTAATAATTTTGTTCCAACTTGTTTAATCTAATCTTTTTTTTAAATTCGGACCTAAACGCTTTTATTTGTATATTTCCATGAGTATTTTATTGTGTTTATTTCTTTTATATTATTATTGTTATTATCTTTTGCTTACTTTAAATTAAGGTGTTACAGCTTCCTATTTATAAGGATTTATAATAATTACTGCCAATTTTACGAAGTATTGTAATGATATACACTGATGATATCACTTGTGCACACTGGAATTGATACTAAACCAGTGTGGCATGAGGGTCACCAAGTTACTTAATTTGGGGTCCAACACTAGACTAACAAGGAGCATGACAGTGGTGTAGTGATGTGAAAACGCCACATCAGCCACGGTTTCGTCGGAGGGCAGTGCTTGCAAAGGGATCGCCACACGATGGGTGTAGTAAGGGTGGGTAGGGCTGGCATGGTAGTAGGCAGAGGAGACGGAGTGACAAGGCAGGTAGTAGTCGGTCATGGCGAGGGTGGTAGTGGAGGCATGCAGAGCTACATCTGAGAGGAAGGAGGAATTAGGGGAGATGACGATGACGACAAGAGAAGGCACTCCCTTACTCAATTCATCATTTTATTTTTTAAACAAAACATGGTCGTACATCAAGGGCTTCGTGACTGTGTCCTTAGCGTCACGAGTCTTGCAATGGTCATAGCAAAGTGGTTGCTCCACCGTTGTTTCATCTTGGTACGTCAGCTGACCGAATCAGTGATAATTTAGACCCTTCCTCTCTCCTTCGGTGATGAAAAAAGCATCCAATAAGGTGAAACAATTTAGCCTACGTCGCATTAGCATGTGCATATGTGTTATACCGCGATTATTTTACTCATGGATAATACACACTACATAAAAAGAGAGAATACACATAAAGAAACTTACCGTGGGTTAACTCCTCCCTGTAACCGTAACCCCCACCTTTTTAAATCTTTTTCATGGAATCACCGAGCGCGAGCAGTGCACACTGTACACCTATTTCCGCACGACCTGTCTGTCCATACCGCGAATAGAAAAGAGGAGGGAAAAAAAGAGAAAAAAAAAATAGCCGAGCCGCCCACCGAGAAAGGAACGCGGCCAATCTGGCGGCCTGGAGCTGGAGCCAATAGCTCGCCCCCGATCCGAGCCCGCCCAGGCAGGGAGCAGCGTGGGCGTGGCTAGCTAGGGTCGGGGCGGTTGATCCACGCCCGCCTGCCCGCCTCCCCCCACCGTCGCCGGCGGCGCCGCCCATGGCCGGCGCCATGGTGGACCGGGCCACCAGCGACCACCTCATCGGCCCCGACTGGGCCAAGAACATGGAGATCTGCGACATCTGCAACCGCGACCCCGGGTACGTCCGCCTCCGCCTCCGCCGCCGCCGCCGCCGCCGCTCCCTGATCCCCTCTCTGCCGAGCTGCTTTGCCCGCGCGAGATTCAGCGTGTCCGTTGCGAGATTCGGTGCGTGGCGGAGTCGTACGGGGCTGGCTGAGCTGGCCGGACGATGGCGTCTTGTGGCGGGGCGAGCTAGGTGGCGTTGGCTCGATCTGCGTAGGATGATGCGGGTGTGATTTCATGTCGTGGGGCAGCGTAATTCTGGAGGACGGTTCCAATCCGACAAATAGCTGGCGGCCGGGAGCTTCCGCCAGAGGATGATTCGAGCGGGATGGGACAAACGCCACAAAGCTGGATCTCTCTGAGCTCGTCGTACAGGGACACATCGATGAGCAATCGAGCGGGTAGATGGCTTCAGAAGTCGTGGTTTGTAGGCGGTGGATCTGGTTCTTTCTTTGCTCCATTTCCATTCTTCGATTGTGCGGAAGATGGCGCGGTCTTTGATTGTATAGCGTGTTTGAACGGAAATATGGGAGTGGTCAGAATTGTTGGAGATTGGTGCTTCATGCTTGATGTTATGCCGGTCAGTTACGAAGTGGATTCTATAGGTTCAATTGGCAAGAGCGTGGTAGTCATTGACCCCTTTTGGCGTTGGTCAGTATCGTGTGCATGGATGGAAAATGAACCAAGGGATTACTTTGCAATTTACTTCGTGCTAAATTTTGTAGTGGTAACCAGGATCCGTATTTGTGTGCAAATATATGCTCTTCTAGTGTGAACATGACATGTGCTTTTTTATCGAGGAGAAAATATCAGCTCCTCTCTGAAATTAGGCTTCAACAGTCTTTCGTTAATATACTCATTCAATAACCAATATCAGCTCCTCTCTGAAATTAAGCTCCAACAATCTTTTGTTAATATATGCATTCAATAACCTTAGAGTTTCATAAGTTATAGGCCTTTAGGCAAAACGTTGAAAGCAATGAAAATACAAACAATAACTGCAGCACCAGGAGGCATTGCTTGTTAAGAGCTGAAGGTAGGTCATTTAGATTTTAGTATCCCACAATGTTCACAAGTCACAACAGTTGTCTTTGCAGGAGAGATGTTAATGAAAAATGAGAAAGGCTATCTCACAAAGTTCCGTCGAGCCCTAACAGCAAAATAAAACTTTTGATTGTCAGATAATCTTGGTTTGCCAGTTGCCATGCCATGTACTGAAGGTTTTTGAACTAACAATGTTGAGATGGATCATAAATGTTATTGTAATCAGGCTTCCAAATGAAAATATCCTTTGTTCGACTCCTTACCATAAGCTGGCCATTTTTTCAAAATGACCTCTGGCTTATTTGACTTAGGATGGTCTGATGGATCATCAAGCACTAATTGGATGGGAGATTATCTTCATTATAGGAATGCTATTGAATGCTGATTCACCAAAGTGCTTATTGAAACCAGGGGTGCTGACCAACAATCCCTCTAACTTACATAGCATAGTAGCTTAATGTTAAACTCTGAAGATATTGTACAGTGAAGAAAATTCAGAGATAGTTGTTATTTTTGTATTCTTTCTTATATGGGAACTGCCAGAATGTCTGTGTAGCATTTTTGGCATAGATCAATGGTTCTCCATCATTTCAGTAGCTACCGTTTTTGTGTTTTTACTGTTAAGATTTTCGGTATAAGAGTGAACTAAGACTAAGCTGAGCACTTTTATTCACTTTTACACCAGTTTATTTGTGATGCAATCGACTATATCTTCTGTTGCTAATTCCTCATAGTTGTCTTGCCTCAGCTCTCGTTCTTAATACCGTACTCCCCTTGGCCCACCACAAAAAAACCTGGCCCTTCAATCTGAACTCAATTTGTCGATCAATCTCCCAAAGGATCTGACATTTCCAACCATAAAAAAACCATTTTAACTGCCAATAGCCAAACTATTTGATTTCTTTGCTGATGGCTGTTCATTACATCTAGTAATTGTCATTGTCACCCTTCCAAGAGCAAAATAATGTTCCAATTAGTTCATGTGAACAAATTTTGAAATAGTTTGTATTGGAATCATTCTTTCTGTATCTTCTCTATGTAAGTAGGATATTCATGGTCATATGATGTACTAGTTGTGATTCTGGTCCATCAGATGTTTGTTAAAGCCTAGGGTGATCCAGGCATCCAGCTACTTTTGTGGAATACATTAATGCAATGTTTATCTGCTTAGGCGGTGAGTTCCAACTTAGCTTAGTGTAATACTGTTGACAACTCATTACTACAAAATCAGTGGTGGCGGCCACAGAAAGTTGATGCAGTTTGACTGTTTAGTGTTTACTATGTATGCTTGTTTAGTTGTTTTGAGGCAATGATTAGGTTCCTGTCCAGAGGTTTAAACTTATGAATATAATTTGCTTACCTTTATTTATAATCAACTTTTGTGATTGAAGACCAAGTGGTTGAGATGACTCAGAAGAAGCATATTGACGTTTAGATGTTATGCATTTTATTTGCTTGCTATCATTATTATTTTATTGCCATTCATTAATAGTCAAAATTTCATCCTGGTGACAGGCAATCAAAAGATGTCGTGAAGGCTCTCAAAAAAAGGATTGGACACAAAAATCCAAAAGTTCAACTTCTTGCACTAACTGTAAGTTTACCTGCAACCTGACCTCTGCTCTTAAATGTGGTGCTGTTGATAGTTTGGTATAGTCATAAGAAAACCTCTCTTATATATGTGCTTTTTGTATAATATCGAGCATATCTATCTGTTGCTTGGCTGCATTTTCATTTTTCATCTTCTTATGCTCCAGCTTGTATTTGCATATGAGTACATGCTCTCCATATAATTATACCATGTAACCTACAGTGCCAGTAGCATAAGTAAACATCATGATCTTACGGAAGATGGTTAACATGGCTATTCTAGTCTTTAAAATTGGATCATCTCAGGTAATTTCAACTTATATATTTTTGGTTTCTTATCCAACTGACCAAAAAAAATCAGGATAGTCGACGAGGACATAGCCTACTTTTACTCAATTTATTTTGACATCTTAAAGTTTACTATTCTATGATTCATTATGGTTTGGATATGTATGTTATGCCAACTACTTTTGCAGGATGTGCACTGAGCCATTGATGTTGATATTATCTATTGCAGCTGCTGGAAACTGTAATAAGGAACTGTGGAGATATACTCCACATGCATGTTGCTGATAGAGATGTGTTGCATGAGATGGTGAAGATAGTGAAGAAAAAGGTTAATCATGACTCATGGTTCTGAAATTATAATTGCTCTCTACTATTCCACTGACCATATGATGATGTCTTCTTTTATATTACAGTCTGATCCACGTGTCAAAGAGAAGGTATTGGTTCTAATAGATACATGGCAAGAATCTTTTGGGGGACCACGTGCAAAATATCCCCAATACTATGCAGCATATCATGAGTTGATGGTATACTTTTGAAACCCAATTCGATTTATTAGGCTTTAAATTTCACTTGGCTCAGTTTTTTTAAGATGTTTCTACTAATATTCTTTCATTCTTCGATCTCGTTATTTATGGGTTTCAAGATCTGGCACATGGAATGCAATGTTTATATTTTTATTACGAGAATCTACCTTGTTCTTTGACATTTATGCTAATATTTCCCGCCTGCAGCGTGCTGGAGCTGAATTTCCCAAGAGATCTGAGAGATCTGCTCCATTGTTTAACGGCCAGTCTCAAGTAGTGAGAAATATGCGTGGTCCTGATCAACAGGATGAAGCTGAATCTTCTGCTGGAAATGACTTTCCTGCTTTAAGGTGTGCTTTTCTTTTCAATTTTATTGTCTGCTTTGAGAGAGTAATTTTATATTTGTTTGCTTTGCTGAGAGAACTTCTCATTTGTTTTATTATTGTATCCTACTATAGTAAACTGTTTGTCATGGTAATGTCATTGTAGAATACTATTATAGCGTTGTGTAAGATTGTTTTTCCTAATTCCTTTTGTACTGGCCTAGAGATTTGATTTCTTACTATGAAGCAAAACTAAGTAAAGTAGAATTGCAGGGTGCCATGATTTCCAAACCATGCCTACCTGGTAGTCTAAGTTTCTTGATGGCTTATAATCAAGTATCAGCTTGTTTCATGTACTCAACATGACATGAATTTTCGACAAACTGTTACAAATGGCAAACTCAAGAACCAGTGGTACTGTTCTCTGTATCTCCAGATAATCTCTTTAGCCGCTTTAGCGTTATCTGGTAGTAGGTCATTATAATTATTTGTTTCTTTGCTCGTGTCTGCAATGAGCATCTTTGAATAACGCATCTGTTTTAACCTAGTTTTGCCTGCAGTTTAACCACCATTTCATATTCCAATCTGGCTTTTTTTTTCCTCACTGATGGATTAAACTGACCACATGGCTATATTTTCAGTATGTCAGACATTCAGAATGCTCGTGGGATCATGGATGTACTAGCAGAGATGCTGAATGCTTTAGACCCTGGAAACAGAGAGGTACCAGAGTACCATTAGCATGCTTTTTTTATTTCAAGCTGCACAAAAGTATGGGCCTCTCATCTATAGAGTTGCTATCTACGATTGAACAGAAGTATAAATTGATTTTTAGTTAGAAATTGAAAATTTTGGTGTTCTGGCTAAAGTTATGCCATAAATAATAACACCTATCTCTATACGTACAACTTTCTTGTAGATTGTTATGTTTTGTTGATAATGTTTCTGAATACTATTTACACAGGGACTAAGACAGGAGGTTATTGTGGAGCTTGTTGATCAATGCCGCAATTACAAGCAGAGAGTCGTGCAGCTAGTTAATACTACCTCGTAAGTGCACCTAATTTTCAATCTCCTAAAATTTGCATTAGAAAGGATTTAGTGGGGTCTACCTAATGTTAGTTAACTGGTTTTTTCCCCAAAAGATTGTTGAATTTGTATGATTAAGAGTTCCTTCAGCACCTTTTGTATTCTCTGGGAAGAGGATGATAAAAAGAATGGTTGTCATCAATTTTGTCAATTGCTATCCATGACTTGTTTTCTGTGAGATTTGATGGTATTATGCAAGAAGAGATTAGATTGTGAACTTCACCTTGAACCATTTTTTCTGTTCTAAGAATTATCTTATGTTAAGGCATCTGGGTGCTCGAAAAATTCATTGTCATGAAAAGCTAACACAAGTAGCTTGTGCTGGTGGTTTTGCATAACTACTCTAGTAGGATAATGCTATTTTAGCTGTCTATCTTTTGAGTAGATTCTACTTATTATGTGAATACTACAAGTGCTGCTTTCCCCATTTACAGTGACGAGGAACTTTTGTCACAAGGGCTTGCACTGAATGATGATTTGCAGCGTGTGCTAGCAAAACATGACGCAATTGCTGCAGGCATTGCAGTCCGTGTGGAGAAAAAACCTAAGTCTCTGCAGGCACTCGTAGATAATGAGGATTCTGCAAATCAAGACTCTAAGAAAGAGCAGGCACTTGTAGATATTGAGGATCCCACAAGCCAGGATTCGAAAAAAGAGCCAAACCAAAGGTTCTAGTCTTCTTCTAATCACATTTGCATATTCTTAGTTCTTCATAGTGTTTGGAATTATGTCAATACATGCATCTGTGATTTTGTGCATAAATGCTGGATAGTGGAAACAAGTTTTAAAGTAGTATCTGGCAATTATTTTGGATCCAGTAAATGCTTAATTTGTCTTGTTTTAAACATTGGTTTCTTTGGTTCCGGTGATCTAGAAATTTGAACTGTGTATTGTCAACTTTTTCCCCCCTCGGAGTGCTATTGTTCTAAGCTGCTAGTATCTTTGGTCTCAAGAACATACTGTTTTATGAGTTTAATTTTTTCTGGTTTTGCCACTGGACATTTGCTGTGATCACCTCATCTTGTATTCTTTGCATCATAGGCAAATGAACGCATGCATCACAGAGCCAACCCCTGACACATTAATGGCCATGTAGGCATCCCATGGCACCTGAGACATGCGACTTGCTTGTTAGTCGCATACAGTCCCTCCTCTTGCTAGTTGCTGGTTATGCTGTCCAATAACTATTAGCCTGGCATGTTATCAGTTTCTGTTTTGTACATTAAATCAACAACTGGATCATTCTCTTCTCTCTCTCGTGAGGTGGTGTTCTTGGCAGTTGTTGTCCTTGCTAACAAACTATTACAAATTTATAGGTACACAGAGTCTGAAGTTTTACAGGTGGGGTTATGTTGTTAGCAAACCTAAAGTGCATTGTGGCTCTCGAAGATGCATGCAAACTTAATACGACTATTGGGAGAAAATCTTGTAGGATTATTGTTTTGGCAAAAATATAACACTCATTTCTTGAGATCTAACCAAACTTTTAGCACCCAAACTGTGGTTTAAGTATTGATGTATATGTTAGTCTTGGACTTCATTGAATTGATATAGGCATGGTCCAAACTAACCATGTTATCAACTAAGTCAATTTACATGATGCGCCTTTTGCTATTTATCATCTTTTCATGACTAATCTAATTAACATATGTTTGCATGTGACCTGTCTTTGCAACAGCACAAGCGACCAGTCTCCTTTTGAGCAACTAGCTCTTCCAGCACCTCCGATGTCAAATGGTTCAGCGACCCCTGCAGCAAAATCTAATCCTGGTGTTGATCTTCTTAGCTGGGACGACACCCCATCTACAACAGAAAATTCATTAGCTCTTGTCCCAGTCACCGACCCACTGGTTGAATCTACTTCAAATCAAAATGCACTGGCAATTGTTGACATATTTTCTCAAAACAATACAGCTAATAACAATGCCAAACCAGCTGAGCCCTTTGGTCTCAATTCAACTCCAACTATTCTGGGTTCACAGCCATACAACACTCCAACCCAGCATCCGTTACAGTCACAACAGCCGCCTCAGCAGATGGCCCTCTATCCTAATGGGGGTGCTGTGAACCCTGGAACATCTTACCATAATGCATCCCAGTTTAATCAGACGAATTCTGGGTGGAATGGTCAAGTTGCCAACCATATGGCACCTCTACCACAGCAAATGCCGAATTATGGTATGCAACTATATTCATTACTTTTTGCTAACTAGATTTTTATCTCTGGAAGTTCTTCATTATAAGAGTAATTATTTTCACATGCATAATTATGATGTACCATTTTTGTCCTTCGATAGCAGATCCTCTCCATCTTCATACTTATCTATTTGAAGAAATCGTGACAGTCCTATCTGAATTTTTCAGGTGACCAGAGTGGAGCCCTTCCACCACCTCCTTGGGAAGCTCGCTCAGTGACAAGCAACGAGGTGTCAAATGGCCAATTGGGAGGCATGCAATCTCACACAATGACAACGAGCCAGATTGGTGGCATGCAGCCACTGCAACCACAGATTAACAATATGGGAGGTCCACAGACCCAGCCAATGTACAACAACCAATCAGGAGTTATGCCACCTCAGGCCATGCAAGCCAACCAGATTGCTGGAACACAGGTGCAGCCTGCAGGCTTTGGAAACCAATTTGGTTCTCCGCCGCAGCATTCCATGCCAGGCATGCAATTTGTCGGCATGCAACCTCCACCGATGCCGATGCCAGGAGCGCAGCAAATCATGATGTATCCTCAACAAATGCCCGGTGTACAGTTCGGGGCAATGCCACAACAGCAAATGTATGGTGGTCAGATGACGGCATATGGGTATATGCAGCAGCCGGGAGCACAATACTACAATCAGGGGAGGCCAATGTATGGGTACCCTGGCACGAACAACCTCTCTCAGAAAATGTATGGTCTTTCCATGCAAGACAACTCATATATGGGCATGAACTCGCCCTACCAGACAACACCTTCCTCGTCATCTTCCATGGGGCAACCTATCAGGCCATCGAAGCCAGAGGATAAGCTCTTCGGCGACCTTCTTACCATTGCCAAGACGAAGCAGAACAAAGCTTCATGAGACGATGAGTAAAAAAGTGTGGGTGTTCTAATATGTTTTGTCTATTTTTTTTTTTTACAATTTTTCCATGTGGCTTGGTCATACATACACTTGTAGCTCATGAATGTATAAGCTTCAGTTTTTGTACGCTGCCCCCCAATTGATTTCATTCGATTCGTTATGGCGTGTGTACTGGTCACACCAGAGAGGAAACGATGGTAAATGATTTAATAAAAGAGGTGTGCGCCTGCCCGGTACATCTTGCTGATGCTGCTCTCTCTAAATGTCTGTATTTGCCTTTCTGCCAATCTCGCTGTACTAGTGTTGCTGTTGAAACAGAACATGAAGAGGAAAGGAAAAGATCGTACCGTGCATGCCACTTTCAGACTCCGCAGGATTCATCTTCTGAGCATTTACGTCACTATGATTTGGCTTATGGCTTACAGTGTTTTGTCATTCCTCTCACCCAAATGTTTCGCTACCTGGTTTATCAGCCTTTTAAAGTTGTCGCATGTTTCTTAGATACCTTAAAGCTGCCTCTTAAAGTTCAGACAAACTGTATATTTTGGTTTCTCCGATGTCTTGAAGCTACCTCTCAAAACCTAGCCGACGTCTCAAAAGATCTTTCTGTTTCTATGAGCTTAGCCGCAGCCCTACAGTATGATTTTGCCTCAAGCCTCAAGCGTTCGCGCGCGCGCGCGAGTTAGTTAAATGTGTTATTTTCCATCAAAAACGAATTTTTTGTCAACAAAAATGGTTCTTTTTTCCCTCACACTGACTGATTCACGATGTGCCACTGGCGTGAATGAATCAGCTCTTGCTGGCTGAGCTAGCTAGTTACAAATGGGAACGGCGCCGGCGCCCAGCTCAAAGACCCTTTTACTATGGAAGTCTGGTCCACATCACTGTGAATGAATGTCTGGTCCACATCATTGTGAAAGAACCCCCGGGTTGCACGAACCGGTCCGAGAGACGTACGAGACGAGGCAACGATCGACCAGACCACACAGGCACAAGGCCGCCTCGACCCACCGCCTGATCCGCCCATCCCATCGCCGGCCGCCGCTCACGTGTGTGCCTGCTGCCTCCTTCGTATCGATCTTTGCTGTACCACGGGCGCACTGCAGCCATGCCATGCCATGTCCTGCCCATGCGTGCCGTCACCTCGATCCGCCTCGCCAGCGCGCGCGCGCGCGGCGCCCCAGCTTGGATGGTTGCTGGCTTGCCGCTTGCACGCACGCACGCAGGGAGACATGAGCATCCACCGCCGGTCGCAAGCCACCTAGCTCCCTCTGTCCTTCCTGCGCGAGCATCACCGCGCGCGCGCCGGCCGGCGGCGTCGCCGGCTGGCGCCGTAAGTACGTTCTTTCTCCCACTTGCAGAACTGCGTCGACGCAGCTGTCCGTCGGTGGTACACTACGGTGGGTCGAAGGCCATGACTAGCTAGCTAGCTACCATGCAGGCAGTAACTTAATAGCCGAATTGATTGTTGCTACTTGCTAGAAGTTTCTGTGGCCTGAGAGACTCGGCCCGTAGTGCGGTTCCGAGTCTACCCACTTATATAATTGTAATTAAGAACGTACGTCCTAGCTAGCACATCTTGATCCTTATTTGGAGGAAGTAAATTAACGTCAATCGTAAATGGAGATAAATTAAGTTATACCTTGCTAGCATTTTTCTGGAGATATATAGCATGTTGTTTTTTTTTTTTGGAAGGATAGCTAGCTAGCTAGCATGTGTAGTACCTAAAAAATGTGTTCCACATATGGGCTTAGTAACTGTTGCTTTGACTTGTTGCTTGCTTAACTCTTTTTTTTCAATTTAGTTCTTTTAAGCAGTATATATTACCATTATACCATATAACATGACATACTTTAGGTTTACATAAACTATTAGTTGGGAATAATCGTTATAGTAATTGGCTGGTTGACTGGCTCCAATTTTACAACCCTCACGCGCACACTATTAATTAGCGAATGGAGTAACGAGACATGCACGCATTAGAAACCACAATGATAAAGAAAATTACCAACTTATCATGCATGAACGCATCAATATATGCACTCAATGAAATGATCAAAAATCTAAAATATTTTCCTTTGGCATGACACACAAGAATTCTGAAATTGAATATTTTAGGTACGTACCGTAACATATATATCACATCATTTTGACCAAATTATCTGTTCCACGACCTAGGCATGTTTTCCTAAAGTACAACCAACAATTACCCTAAGATCTACTGCGCGCCTAGCTATTTTTTAATAATTTATAAAAAGAATATTTTTTTGTTAAATTTTCTTCCAAGTATGATTACTTCGGAAGATCAAATTAAGGTAGTAGTAAATCCTCGACATATATATATTTTTTTCAAAAAAAAGAGGCGGCAGGCTTCTTCCTAATCATTGTAGGAAGAAGAGATTCATATGTGTAGAGTTTAGAATACTAACACCAGTAGCTAGCCAGGCAGCACTAATTAAAGCATGTCGATCGCCTGTTATCACAGGATGAGCACCAGACCTGCTTAGCGAAGGGCCGGGATGTTAATGGAGCAAGAGATGTGTTGTAGTTTCAGGGGCTGAAGAACAGCAGAGCGAGCAGATGGTGCTTTCATGCTTCCCCGGTCTGCCGTTAAGATCCATCTTAGACGAAAGCGCTGATGTACTTTTCATGTATATATGTCGATCCATACGGTTCTCAAAATACATACTAATTACCATTACATTCTATTTATAAAACTCAGTAAAAATTATAACATATATTATAGAAGTATTTTTCGAGATGAATTTGTGCATTAATTGTGCCCTCGCACTCTCTGGCGATCCTTAATTACACGCTTCAACTTCATATTCCAGAGTCTACGCACACTGAAACTTCCAAAAATACTAACACAGCAAAGTAAGGACTTGACTCGAATTTAATATCCATATATAAAGTTTCCTTATTCTATATTCCAGTGATTCTATGCTTAAAAGCTTTCGAAAATATATACTGACACAACAAAACAAGGAGACCAAATCATTAGAAACCATTATTGCTAGTCAAAATCTCAAAAAAAAAAAAAACAACGCACTAAAATAAGAAAACAGGGTAAACAAATGGGAAGTACTCTTATGATATAAGTACTGGACGAAGAAGTGATGAACGGTGGAGATGAAATTAAAGTTGGCCTTACCACCACCATAATATGCCCATAGATAGCCAAATTAAGTTTCAAAGTTTAATGGTACCTATCTGTTCAAAATAACGTCTCCGTTTTTTTTTAATCTCTCTAAGCTCCATAGAATTAACGTACGTGCTGCAGTGACTATATATCCTTTTCTTTGCATCCACCAGCCGTCTCCATTGAAAGCTCTCTCTGCTCGTGGACCAAGCCAAGAACAATAAGGGACCAAGCACAGACTTACACCAGCATGCATGGCACCTGCGCCTCGCCCGGTCGATCGTGCGACATGCATGTGGTCTGGCGTAGGCCGGCCGGCCGGGTTAATTTGATTAGCTGGCTAATTAACCCTGGATTCAACGTACCCGATGATGTTTTAATTGATGTAAGCTGTGCGCTTCATGATGCTGTCCTTGACTAGCTAGTTAAGTTCCCATCACCACGTCAAATCGATCGACCAGGACATCGCGTACATACGTAAGTACGTATTTACATTCATAAGTACGCTTCTCACGTTTTGTGCTGATTAATGTCCATGCATGCATGCGGCTTGAATACCATGTACAAATATAGGTGGATGCCCATATAAAGTTGTAAGTTTAAATATTTGCCGTTAGTCTATGTGTCAATAACATGTACGACTTGGATCTACGTGTTATTACCACATGGAGCGACAAAAATCTGATTTCAAAATTTTGCAGCTAGCATATATCTAAGTAATATAATAATTAATGAAGTATGTGTAACTGATGGCGATATGTATATGCATGCATTCTAAAGAAAAAATTTCTCTCCATGTTCGCTCAAAAAAGGGAATCACTCAGTGATCTGAGAACCCTACAGCTAACATATATAGTATTGGCTGATCTTATGGATGGGAATGTCATAGCTAATCGACATCATTCCTAGGTTTTTCCACTGCCGTGCTACGCTTTAGGCGGCACCGGACTATATTGTACCTAGCTAGTTCCAACGCTGTTTACAAAGTATTAATTATTTGGGCAGTGGACTAACAACTTCAGCTTAATTTTCTTTTTTCCAAGAACATATAATCTGTTAGCTTACGGCCGTTGGTCATCACCACGAATTATCCTTTTTCACAAAGGGGTAGCTAGGCTATATATATAGCAGTAAAATATTGTTTAAATAAACTGTACAAATAACTAAGAAAAATATTCATAGGCTTGCATATTTAATATAGAGGATATGATGACGCAATTTGGCTACATGTACTTTATAGCGAGTGCGATCAACATGTTGATGCAATGGCTATGCATGACGCACATAGAAGATATGGGCTTAACTAACCTGTTTTTTTAATCTAAAAAACTAATCTAATTTTTTTATTTCACTAAAAAACTCAAAACCTAGCTATAGGAACTTACATGGAAACCCAAAAACTTACGAAAATTTAATGGTCCATGGGGGTGTGATATTTGGATTTCGTTGCCTGTACAATTAATAGGACCACCTGTAGATTGATGTAGAAACCTGGTATGTCATGACGGGCTAGAAGATTTTAGGTTGTTTACTTGTTTTCCTAACCTTTTGGAAACAACAATGCTAGAATACAACTTACTAAAAAAAGGTTTCATCTCAATATTTTTTAAAACCAATAAAGATATTTTTCCTTCATTAATTGTAAGTGGTAATGTTGTTTTAACAATAACTTAAAAGTGACTTATTAAAAATGGACTTTCTTTTTCTTAGGTATGTACAATCACGGTACTTACCATTGTCACATCCTTTACAGATTAAAGAAGAAAAATCTCTTGGTTTGCATCCTAATTATAATCATGGTGGCAATGAGTACGCAGATCTAGTATGGCTTAACGAGAACATGTGTAGTAACCACGGAAAAACTTTAATTATTTTCCTCCGCACGACATACATAGTCCTACTTGAAATGTGATAGAACAGCGATGATTCTGTTATATTAGTGAACCATGTTGGAATAATAAGTGGCAAGGTGTGGTAGACTGGTAGGTGGGAAGTATAGCAATTAAGCATACGTGAAGCTGAGAGGAGTGACAAGGTTTTGTATTAGCATACGTACGTCAAGAGATTTTAGGAGAAAAAGAAAATATTTGTTTAATAAGTCATTTTAAGTTGGTTTGTTGAAAAACACAATACCACTTACGACGAATGAAAAATAATCCTTTTTGGTTTTAAAAAATTAGAAAATTAGGCAAAGCTATTTTTTAGTATTTTAGTATTCTAGTTTCCGGTAAGTTAAACTTAGCGAAAACGACTAATTTCGTATATAGCAACCGATAATATTAGGAGTCTGTTTAATATCATACCAGAAGAGTTGACATGCCATATATATATATATGTTATCTTATCTCCATTTCAAACCAATTAACCCCTCTAAATAATTCCACAATCTCATGAAATGACCCACCAAAAATGCTCCTGCCATCAACACGTGCAGAAAAATGCCTTCTTGGGTGCACTGCCGGCGTGCGCCTTGCAAAAAGCAGGACGCCAGAAACGCAAAGGCGTCACAGAGCGCGCAGCAGCAGCGAACCACCAGCTAGCTTCGCTGCTTTGTCCAGATCTCGTGCGGCCCCACGACACGGCGCTTTCAATGGCCTGCTCGGGTTAGGGCTGGGGTTAGGGTTAAGCCCTTTCTGGTTAGAGTTAGGGTTAGGCTTCCTCCTCCTTTCCTCCTCTCTCTCTCCTAGTCTGTGTGGCGGTGTGCGTGTGTGGATAATTGAGGAAAAATGCTGAGAGATAGTGAAATCATGTGTGGTGGTGTGGATCGTGTGATGTGGCATCTAATTCGTCTCTCTCGTCTATTTTTACCTACGGATTCTTCGTGGTCTTCACTGTGTTATGCTCGGTGTTTTTGATTGCTTCTTTGCTATTGGCATGAGATCGTGTGGTGTGCAATTGTTTATGTAGTACCCTTGTAAACTGTCTTGCTATAAATTAATTTGCTTGGAGAAAGATATATAGGAATAGTTAAATTAAATTAGGGATGAGATAAGATACATGCGCACATGCACTAGCTCATGTTTTGAGCGAATTTTGTGAAACATGCACGTAGACTTTAACGTGAAAGATGGAGTGCAAGAAAATGGACAAGTAAAACTATATATCCACGGTAATAATAAACCCATTCAGTCACGTTGTTTGTTGACATGGAGCAAGATATTCGATCTTAGGATTTATGTTTGGCGCGCTATATATCAGTTCCTTTTTCTTATTAGAAAAACTATTCTCGCCGTATTGTTTCGAATCACCATGTTCAAAAATCTTGTGGAAGCATATGTAACAAATCTCTTATCAAACATGTGCACCGGTCAGTTGTGCTTCACATGGTTTTCTACACCTAGACTTAATCGAAATCTCTCTCTCACACACACATATATATATAAATAAGAAAAAGTCTACTTCACTCTCTCAACTATTGTGCTTGGTGCATTTAACCACATGAACTAGAAACCGGACATTCTACCCTCCAACGTATTTGAACTAGTGCGCTTAACTCCTCGTAGACGGTTTTTCAGAGCAGTATGCTGTCCACCTAGCTAGTTTTAGCACATAAGCTACACATGTGGAGTTTTTTAAAATCATTTTCAATTGGAGGGCTTGAGATCTACATATCAGTTCTTTCTTCCTCTTCTCCCTCCCCTTTGTAGCTCCCTCTTCTCCGTCTTCTTCCCCGCCCACCGATGGACCATGGCGCTGCCTCCTCCTCTTTCTCTGGGAGGACTGCTCATCGCCATGTTGGAGTGGCTGATCCTAGCATACCGATCATTCCAGGGTGAGGTTGCAGCTTGAGTCCGGTAGCCACCACTTAGCAAAACACATTAAGTATACAGCCTTGAGAATCTCGAGAACTCATGCTCCATTTCTTAAAGGAAGCAGATGCTTGATTTCTTGAGAACTAATTGCTCGATTTCTTCCCAAGAAGCATATGCTTGATTGTTGAATTCAACAAGAAATTTGGTACTCTTGGAGGTGATGAAGTTAACGTGCGAGAGGCAGCAGTAAGGAATTTTCTGCAATGGGCAAAAGCCTGATGGAGCAATGCCACATGGTTTGTTGTCGGTGACGTCGGTGTGGAGGGGAGGTAGAGGTGCCCGATGTGAAGAAGTTTGCCGGTGGGGAGGGAGGTAGTCAACGCCTCGCCAGCGGAAGGAGAAGGAGGAGGCTAGGGCAACGACACTGAAGATGATAAAGCAAGCGGCACACGGGGGAGGGGAGAAGGCATGTTGTGGATGGGAGCAGGGAGAAAAGAGAGGAGGAATAAGAGGGAGAAGACAAGGAGGGAGGTAGGAGAAGAGGGAGTGGAGGATAACAAGTCAGCTCCGCAATTAAAAATGTACATGTGTAGCCTACGTGACAAAACTACCTATGTGGACAACACACATCGTAATACCTTTAAGTTCAAGTAGCCCTTGTAATTTAGGTAATTAATGACAAACATGGTTTAATGCTTGATTTAGTGCTTGACTAATGACAAACCTCTAATATGCGTTTAATTTTATTATGAGACTAACAGGTTTGTTGCTAAACTCTATTTTAGTCTCATCCAAATAGATGAATTATTTATGTCAAGTGAAAAAGCTATCCATCCTAACAAGTTATGCCTTATATTAATTATCTTGTTAAGGGTAACACTTGATTGTTGATCTTCTATAGCCTCATATATACAAATAGGATAGATTACAAATTAAGATATGCAATGTGGTAACACACTCATATTTATTGGGGTTTGTGCATTAATTGTGTTTGTGTATATATGTTTATATTGTATATTCTCATATGCACTTCTTAAGTAAAGTTTATCATTTGTATTGTGATGTCTCCTATATTGCTCTATGCATCTATTTATCTTTTATTTATTGGATCGATTACTTCACCTATGTTTTAATTATTAAATGTACATGCGTTTTTGATAAATATTTATTCATGTGCACATTATGTGAAGATTGAAGATTTATTGAATTGTATGATTGCTACGCCTCAAAAAATAATATAAATATCTTTCGGCATCTATCTCTCATGTGCATATAGACCGTTTGATTTACCACATGATGCACTATTGAAAGCTTTCATATGACAAGTGTTTCTATCCTATGTGATATTTATTGTGAAACACTTCTAGTGCTTAATTACTCATGAATATTTAACTTATTTATATTTATTAGGCTTTCAGGACTAATGTCTTTCATGAGTGATGTGAAGAGAATTAGGTCCCTGTGAAGGTGAATGATGACTAAGTGATATCAAGGGATAACGATCAAGTCAAGATCAACAAGATGGAAATTCGCCAAAGGTTGATGATCAAGTTGAAGTCGATAGACGGGAGGATCATCAGGAGGATGATCGGGTCATGGTCGATGAGTTGACAGAGGAGTCATCAAGGATTAGTGATAGTCAAGGTTGATAAGACAGATGCGTCACCATGTGTGAAACATCGTCAAGAAAAGGATACACAAAGTAAAGGTATGGCTAGTGTAGGGCTAAGGATGTTTTCTAGTCTTTTACTGGTCTCTGTGTTGGTTGGAAGACCGGTTGTTAGGATAGTCGCTGTACTATCAAGAGGGGTTCGGATCGCTTTTGATCAGACCGTTTTCTAGCTCTCGGGTGATGCACATTGAGTCTCCTTGTCTCTAGATGAGCCTAGTGAGGTATCAAAGATGTTCATAGATTTATTGGAACCCCAGATCTCCTCGATAAAGGCATCAAGCACAAGGTGAAGGATTCTTTGGATCGCTAGCCCTGGTGTCGAGATGGGCTAGTAGTAGTTCATAGGATTTATTTTCGCTTTTTGCTGTGTTTCAGAGGGGTTCGAAATCTAGAGGATCATTTCAGGTCAGTTTGGTTCACTATGAAACTCTTAAAGTTTGTATTCAGTTTTTCGGTCTGACGGCCTGTGTGGGCTGGACCGCTCTCGATCCGGTGTGAAGCTGTGGTGGACCAAGTCCCTCTGGATGTTGGTCCGGCCTGGGCTATCACTACTAGAAATCTACCTTTTTTGTCGAGCGTGAAAAGTAATAGCCTACAAGACCGTCAGTAAAGTTGAAGGTGGTCGATGGTGCATCTTATTTTCGATGGTAGAATGGAAACGGTCGGCTATTAACAGATTTACCGATGGGCTTACCACTAATCGACTGTTGATGGAAAATTCTCAACAATTGTGAAAAATCACCGACGAGGAAAGACATTTACCATGGGTGCAAGGCTAACCCTTGGCCATTGTAAGCAATCACCGACTGAGAAAGACATTTACCGTGGGTGCAAAGCTAACAGTCGACTATTGCAAGCATTCACCGACGAGGTACAACTTTTGCCGTGGTTGCAATGCAAACACTCGACTATTACAATCATTCATACGAAACTGGATGGAGGCGATCTCGATAGGAAAATTGTAGCTCTCAATGAGATCTACAACTTTGTAGTTGACAACCTTTTTGTTTGAAGCCATCTAGTTGTCTAAACAGTTGATGAAACATTATTCGAACAAGGGTTAAAAGAAATGCTTGTTTATTTTCAAAAAACAAAATAGATGCGGTGAGTTGGTTAGGTGGGAGAGTTTATGTTTAAGAGGTTGTGAGTTTGAGCCCTCAGTATCACATACTTCTAATTTGAAAGGAAAAATTGTTTAACTTTGAGGATTGGTTGTATACAGAGTTGTGGGGGTGGGTCTTGGTGTGAAAATATTTTTCTTTTTTTTTACACCAAAACAACCTATGCTTGTGAGAATTGACCGAGGGTTTCTATACCCCAATGGGGAGAAAAAATCTCTCACCTACCTATGCTTGCGAGAATTGATCGAGGGTTTCTATACCTCGTTGGGAAGAAAAAAAAACCTCTCACCCGTGTATTTATCGAGTGCTATGAAAACCATCATTAAACTAATAACCGAGAGTATTGTCGGTAACTTTATGAATTGTTGACATGGGTTGCCGAAGGGAAGTTGCTGGCGGTTTACGCTCAGCCATATACTTGGCCTACAGTATTTTCTAATGGCCGACGGTATTTGCCCTCTCGGTAAAAGTTAGAAATCTAGTAGCGTATGTGGGATAGACCGGCCAAGGCCATGGTTTGGTGCGCTACTGCACACAGTCCTACACCAAAACAACCTATGCTTGCGAGAATTGACCAAGGGTTTCTATACCTCGATGGGGAGAAAAAACCTCTCACCTACCTATGCTTGCGAGAATTGACCGAGGGTTTCTATACCCTGACGGGGAGAAAAAAACCTCTTAACCATGTATTTATCGAGTTCTATGAAAACCGCCATTAAACTAATAACTGACAGTACTGTTGGTAACTTTATGAATTGTCGACCATGGGTTGCCGAGAGGAAGTTGCTGACGGTTTATGATTGACCATATACTTGGCCTACGATATTTTCTAATGGCCAACGGTATTTGCCCTCTCCGTAAAAGTTAGAAATCTAGTAGTGTATGTGGGGCGAATCGGCCAAGGCCACGGTTCGGCGTGCTACTGCCCATAGTTTGGCGCGTTGAAATTGGCGGTCCGGCGCATTGTTTTGGACGGTCCAGGTAGACTGGTCCGTAGCGGACCGGTCCATCGTGTGAGGGAATTTTTTTCCATGGACTAGTTTCTGAAAATGGAGGTACATAAACCTCAGATCTAGGTGATTTGAGTGGTTTTTTGGCTTGGAATTGCCCCCTATTTGTGAGGTGTAGGCAACAGAAGAGAGAAATGGTTAGAGAGAGGGAGAGAGTATCATCATGTACGTGATTAGGTGATTCCCTAGAAGAGAGAAGAGTGAGGGACCAAGTAAGTCTTGTATGCATTATTCTTGTGCTTTGATTCGGTGCGATCAATCGGCTTCGTGCTTGTTACTCTTGTTGTTTGCCGGCACCTAGACAGTATGGGAGACGTCATGCATCGATGACCTTCTCAAGGGAGCTTGTAAGGAGACCCGGACAAATCGTGTGAGTGATGTTGGTGCTTGCCATCTTCGGAGAAAAGGAACTAGCAACCACTAGTGGAGAAGAGGTGGTTGGCTCGAGAGGGAGCCAATCCTTGCGTGGGATCAAGTCTCAACGTGAATTAGGAGAGACCGGCAAATCTTCAAACACCATGGTAAAAAAAGGAATAGTGTCACTTGTGGTTTGTTTATCTTTCTTATTTATTCCATACCATCTTATATGAGTTGATTGTGTCATTTACATTCTATGTCATGTATTGATTGCTAGTATCCTAATTCTTGTATCGATCTTGTTAATTTAGACCTCCTAGCATCTAAATTGTGCTAAATTGTTTATTTAGTCTATCTAGTGTTTTTTTGGCTTGCTCTCATCCTAGAGTTGCTATTGTTTAGATATATTACTTGTATTCAAAGACTTAGCCTTTAGCTTCCACATTTAACTAGACTTTGGACACATGTGTAAAAATTGAATAGAAACTAAAATTTATAAACCCCAATTCATCCACCTCTTGGTCATCCAGTTCGTTTCAATACCAATGATGAAAACAACTTACAGGGTTAAGTGCACCAAGTCACAGACGTTGGGGGAGAGAACACCCAGTTTTCCAGGTTTCCCCGATCAAGGGTTAAATGCACTTAAATGCACCAAGTGCAATAGTTGACAGGGTAAAATAGACATTTTCCTTTCAAATAATAGCACATGTCATGTAATATTAAGATTTTATATTACAATACAGTTTCATTTTTTTAAAAAATTTATTTTTGGTATATAATTTCAAATCACAACAATTCAACTTGTATTTTACGCTTAATGGAAACATATCTCTTATCACAGTTGTCTACCAGCTGTAGCCAAATAGGTATGGATTTCATGGTCTAGACTTGCACTGAAACCGTGTAGCTAGCTAAACATTGTATTTGTGTATGCTTCTAAAAAATTCTAGACTTTCCTGTTGGAAAAATATTCTCCAAGTAACTTATCGATCTCATGTGATCATGTGGGCTGCTCTTAGCATGCCTTTTATAATTCCATAAATCTCATAGTAGATTGAAAGATATCCTTAGGAAATTAGAAAACATTCATTCACATACTTGCCTATCCTAGAAAAATATCGAGTTCAATCTTCCCTGCTCTAGAAAAATACCGCGTTTAATAAAACCACCTAAACAATCCATCAGCCAAAAGATATGACCAAAACAAAGACTTTCACCAGAAGATACAACCAATTTTACAACACCATTGTTATACATCATTGCTAACATTCATATCTTGCCAATAGACAAGTAGACAGATAGGCGCATACACATCACGCTAGACCTGCCTTGACATGGTTCAACATATGGTCCAAATCCCGGCCGTATACATATTTCCTGCCACAGCCATTTCTGAGTGGTATGGATAGCGGCTGACGTGGCGGCTAGGACACATGGTGCACACACCTCCCCAGGTTGGAAACACTCATGTTCATACAGACGCCCTATGGATTACCCCCTCCAACTTTTCCCTTCTCCATCGCCCCCTCCCCCTCATCCTCTTTCGCTTGCTCTCTCGCCTCTCTTTCTCTCTCTTCGCCTCCCAAAACCCTAAAGCACACACCTTTCCCTGCCTCCCTGCCCCCAAATTCTCACTGGGGTTGCCGGCACCTCATCCGGAGCCCACGCCTCGCCGCGTTCCGTCCCTCGGTGGTCGCGCCGCCTCCCGCCATGGATTGGTTCAGCCACAACGGATCTAGGTATGTACATCTTTGTCCTTCCTCTCATCTCCTTTTTTCCCCTCTCCTTGCGGGCTTGATTTTATTCGCTCAATCCTGTCTCTTCTATTTCTCTTGGTAGATTTGGTAAGTGCTGGGGTTATATTTTTTCATCCTCAATCTCTATGGGCTTTTCTTCCGCACCAAATCTCTCTTTTTTTTTTCATGCTTCCTATGGTAGATTTGCGCTAGTGGATAAATTTTTTCCCCTCATAGATTTAGTCTCTCATTTCTATTATTAATCGTTAGGATTACCTATGCCTTACTAGGTTACTGATTTCTTGGAGAAAGATTTGATCTTTGTGGTGTGTGAAGATGGTGTGGTCTAGGACAAGAGGGATTCTTGGAAGAAAGGGATCTGCCTGTTGTCGCTGCGGGACGATCCCTCGCTTAAGATCGTGACTTCCACATAGGCTTCCATGGCTATCATTTCATGGATCTTGCGGGGCTTGATCGATGCCCAAACAGTGGTGGCTTCTGAGGAGTAAGGCGAATCTAGAAATTTAAATAATTGGTGTCATCAAATTCTACCAACATATCTTTTTTTCAACTATTTGAATTAAAATAATTAAGAAACTGTTTTAAAAAAGACTAATGTCCATAATTTTTTCTCCCATGTGTACACAATGAAACCACCATCAAGGAAAGAAACCAAAGAAAGTAAAAAAATCAAGAAAAGAAGGAAAGAATGGGTTAGAGGCTGAAAGCCCACACTACATGTAGCCACATCCTACTTTTGGCAAATAAATCTAAACACAACCATATATAGTCAACCCGAACATGCAGATTATTGCTAGTCAAATTGTGACAATACGGACAATTTCCATTGGCAGATGGAGTTGTTGTAACTACACCTTGTTCATATCTATAAATTGAGTTGTAGGTATATCTTTTGGGGGTTGAACACCATAGAGAACTACTACAGAAATGGTCATCCGTGCCCCCTATCACTGCCCGTTAGGCTAGAACCGGCAGTGATAAGTTATTACTGTCGGTTCGTAAGCCTCAGCAACGAAAAAATAGGTTGTGCGCTTGAGAACCGGTAGTGATAGGACTTATCACTGTCAGTTCGTTGCTCAAACCGATAGTGAAGTATCACTACCAATTTGAGAAAAGAATCAGCAGTGATAAGTCCTAGCACTGCAAATTCTTTAAACATCCCGCAATTGGTAGCGAAAGAATTTATTACTGCTGGTTCTTGGCTAGAACTGACAGTGACAATTTATTATCACTGTCGATCCATTGCTCAAACCGGCAGTGAAGTATCACTGCCGGTTTGAAAAACGAACTGGTAGTGATAAGTCCTATCACTGCCGGTTCTTTAAACTTCCCGCCCTTAATTTTCAATCGGTAGTGAAAGAATTTATCACTGCCGGTTTGAGACAAGAGCTGACAGTGGTAACTTATCACCTAAAAGGTATGCATATCCGTTTTAAGTCAAAACGTGAGATTGGGTGGGATGGTTAGAAGGGTAAGGGTAGAGTAGAGAGGTCGTAGGTTCGAGTCCCGGGGTAACTCAACATTTGTATTTCGTGCGAAAACGTGTCCTAATAACCTAGAGTATGTGGTAGATGATTAGGGTATAGATTCTGGGCATAAAAAATATTTTTTTTCATTTTTTAACCAATTTTTAAGGCTAAATTCGTGTGTTTTCGAGAACCGGCAGTGATAGTCC
The DNA here is from genome assembly GCA_036346145.1 of Olyra latifolia. Lineage (NCBI taxonomy): Eukaryota > Viridiplantae > Streptophyta > Magnoliopsida > Poales > Poaceae > Olyra > Olyra latifolia. The sequence continues at coordinate 17,734,580 of CM070530.1, forward strand.
TTATCACTGCGGGTTCCAAAACTGACAGTGATAATTGGAGAACCGGCAGTGATAAGGACTATCACTGCCGGTTCCAAAACCGCGATGATAACTCGCTTCTGCAGGTCTTCGGTTCAAAAACCGCGATGATGCCAATTCGAACCGCAAACCGATGTGGTGTTCTGTAGTAGTAGTGGAGGTTCAGACGGGGACAGAGTGTAAAGTTTTCACGGGTTTCCATCACGATGCACTAGAAATGCACAAATATTCCGTCGTGATGTATAAATATTGCATATGCATATTCAAAAAAATATAATTTACATAAGTTGTGTGAGTTAGCCACACTATGAGTTGGACATATAAAAAAGATAGTATGGTGTGCGCATGCATGGCTACTATTTTTTTTTATGGAGACAAGACTACTATATTTGCATGCTGAATGCATGGCCAAATAAATTAGTGTAATTCACATTTCTGCATGCATGGCCACTATAAGCAATATTTGCGTTAATCAACGGTTAGTATGTTGCATCAACAAGCACATAAAATAGCATGTGAAGCCTATGCAGCTTCAGAAGCGCAACTCATGTGGGGTTGTCCCATCTAGATGTCTCTCCACGAGTATGAACATCTCACAGTTGGTCGTGCCAAGATGCCAAGACCCTATCGATCAAGTTATCGACAAAGGTCCTGCCTGACGTCGCTATAGGAGCGTTTCTTAAGGAGTTTCCCTCTCTTGAGATTCCACTATCTCTTCTCCTGCCATATATAGCGACCTTGCGCATGGTTGGGGCCATGAAGGACATGACCCAGACAATTAGGTATTATGTCTCCTCGACAAGCATAGAAGTTGTCTTCCTCGGTTATGGAAACATCTTGTTCTGAATTATAATGGAAGATCCAAGAGTGGCTCAGGGACATACTCCAAAGGCCTGCTCTTTGGTACGCAAGGCTTTTGCCTATGATTGGAACGAGGGATGGACTCCCAGCCTAGTATGGCCCTTAGGATCTTAGATCCTAGCACCAACATAGTACAAGCCATAATCCTTAACGTCATCAAAGACACAGAGGTAAAGACAAGCCTGAGAGTATGGCATCCAAGAGGAATTCTTGCAAAGAGGAAATTGATCAATAAATCAAAATTTTGGCTTTTACACACTAATTAGACATATAAGAGAAAATTACACTATTACCCTCCTGAACTTGAAAATTACTGTTTTAACCCATTGAACTTGTATCTGTTTGTACTCTAGCCCAAAACCATTAGGGATATCGTTAAATAATGAGGTGACCGTTAGTTTTTGATTGTTTAGCAGGTTGCTATGTGCATAGTTTTTTTAATGAGATGGCATCCACATCATTTGCCTCCCCCCTCTGTCTTTAAGAAAACAACTTTAAAATTTTTTCAAAAATCCAAGGAAAATTCAAATTTGAAAATTTTCAAAAATTCAAAGAAATTTTAAATTTAATTACAAAACTTGTGAAATTTGAATTCGAAAACATTCAAATTTTTGAAATTTGAATTTTCAAAATTGTTTTTTGAAAATTTCAAACTTTTGAATTTTGAAAATCAAAATTTCACATTCAAAGGTATCAAAAAGTTTAAAATTTGAATTCCAAATTTCAAACTTTAGCAACTCAAAAGTTTTCGTATTCAAATTTTTACGGGTTTTGAAATTGGAAAATTTAAAACTAAAGTTTCAACTTTCAAATTCAAAATCCAAATTTGAATATCAAAATTCTAGCATTTTGAATGTCAAATTTTGATTTGAAAATTTCAATTTTGTTTGAATTTGTATTTTCACGGGTTTCAAAGTTCAAAACTGAAGTTTCAGATTTTGAAATTTTCAAAACTTTCACATTTGAATTTTCTTTGAAATATAAAAAAAATTGAATTTGTTGTTTTACAAAAATTTTGATGTTGAATTTTTCAAATTTTTGAAGTTTATTTTTTTTTTATAGAGGGAGAGGTGGAGGAAGGTGGCTTGGATGTCATCTAATAAAAAAATTGCCCGGTTGGCAACAACAAAAGCATGTCATTAACGGAAAACAAACGACCACATTAATATTTAACGGTATTCCTAACGGTTTTGAGGTTTGGGTGCAAACAAACACAAGTTTAAGGGGACCAAAAAGTAAATTTCAAGTTCATGGAGCTAAGTGAGACTTTACTATATAAGTTTAGACGTGTGATTTTATCAACATATAATTTAGACAGATAATCTAAGTAAAACAGGCTTAGTTCCCCAGCCGTCTATCCATTCCACCTAGCCCATCACCCTAGGACCAAGGGCTTTTTTCCTAGGGATTACAAAAATATCGAAGAGTCGGGGTCTATGTCTCACCTTAGACCCATGGATGTTGAGTTTGGTTTGGGTTCAGGTATGGGTACATTTGTGGGTACCATTTCATACCCACAGTACATAAAATAATTGAAAAAACAACACACCGGCCCACCCTCGCCTAAGCGCAGCCCCCATCCCTGCTAACCCTAACCTAGCCGACCCTCACAGCCCAGTCGCATCGCCATTCCGCTTTCCCTTCCCTTCCCCTCCAATCCCCAATCCCCAATCCCTAGCCTCCCCTCCCACTCCTTCCCTGGCGCCTGGCGACCCTCTCGTCCTCTCCACTCCACCAGCCATAGCCACCACTTTCCCTCCTCTCCCCCTCATCTTCTCTCCCCCGTGTGTCGTGGCCTCGTGGGCGACGACATAGTGGACGGGCGGTCGACGGCGGTCTCCCTCGCCGCGTCGCAGAGCCACCTGCCGCCGGTCTCCCCCGGATCTCCATCGCGTCGTCGAGCCACCTGCTGCTGCTGCTTTCCCCCAACTGCATGTACGCCTCCTCCCCTCACTCCCCAATCACCATCTGCATCTAAGTTTGGTTTAATTTTGTCAATTCGGTTCGGTTTTGAGGATTATTTTTGGCCCCTGACTGGGGGGTGGGGGGTGGGGGAGAAGCCATTGGAGCGGTGCCTTTCCTGTACTGTTTCCCTTGCTTGCTCTGTGTGGGGCCTTGTCAGTGTGGCCAGCTGCGCATGGCTTTCTCGGGACTCGAGCTCTTGCTCCTGGACACGTCACTGCGCCGTGTGTGCGAGCTCTGGCCGTCTATATTTCATGTCGCGAAAAAAATGCGTTCTTTGCTGGATGCTTGCGTGTGGGAGTGCAGTGGCGAGCTGTAGTTTCCAGGAGGGCACAGCCTAGCTGCTTCCTTTGGTATGCGTTAGCAAGACGAGATGTGCGCGTAGGCTCTATCTGTTCTTGCTGTGTATGGCGTTGGTAGCTCTCTAGTTCTGCGTCCGTCTTTGGCTGGATATATTTGCCTAGAATTAACTGGAGGAATAGCTAGGTTTATATTCATTACTTGCTTTGTTTTGTGATTGATATTCAACTTTGCGTTGTTCTATATTCCATGAGCTGAATATATATATGCATGCATGCGCAGTACGCGATGGCTTGACTCTGTGTTTTGTTCCTTCGATTCTGTTTGCCTCTTTCAGGCTAAGCTAGCTATCTATCGTCGCATACATATCCAAGGTCTGCATGGCACGTCGTTTGATGCCTCGTGTGTGCGCTCCGATGCTTGAGGTGTCTCGTCCAGTTACAAGATCCCAGGTTTGAGTCGACGAGCCAAGCCGAAGTTGTGCTGTTCTACTCGTGGCGATGGAAACGGTTGCAGTAGGGGATAGCAACGGTGGTGGGAACTGTATGGTCTCTCGTGGAGCTAGTGACGCGCCAGTGGAACTGAGGCCCCAGGATACAGCTGCTGAAACTAGTGATAAACCAGCGGAGAAGCACTGCGAGCATTTCTCCATAAGGTAATATTTCCTGTATTCAAATGCTGGTGGCACCTCATTAACTGGAGTGTCATGCCATATAACACTGTTTGACGAGTGAGAATGATTGGCCAGAACTAACTCCATCATCTGTTGTCCTTACATAGTTATCTACTCATCTATTTGTGCCAGCAGTTGTGGCGCTGCTAGCGCATCGTGAGTTGCTTATATATGACCATCTGGCTTGATGTAGAAAAGTATAGCTTAATACTTTAGTCATATGCATTCATTTCTCTTTGTTAGCACCAATATTTTTATAAAAGATTTGGTTATATATTTTGGTGTTTCATGTATTATCAGTATGCATCTGAACGCATAATCGTCAGTGCTACACATATGCATGTCTATCTATATTGACTATGCGTTTATTCATGACTTTTATGTGTTGGATTCAGGCCATGCTTGAGATTCGTATCTGATATTTTGATATTTTTACAGAACCAGCTGTTCACTAATTTGAGTCATGAGATTAGTATGGACTTAACATTATTATTAGTTATTATGCAAGGTTCCTTAATCCTTATAGAACTTGTAATAAGGTTTATATGTAATTAAGGTGTGGTTAGAACAGTTTGCTTCTCCCAAAATTTACTTTTTGTTTGTTTGGCGACTCCCATTTTTAGTTCTTTGGAGTGTCTAGAGATTCTTGAGTTGATATATATCAGCCATTGCGTTCAAAAAGTATATATCAGCAATTTGCCCCATCCAGGTTGATGAAACTAATTAATCGATCCTTCGTCAGTTAACTCCTCTTGCTAACATGCTGCTATCTCACTGGGATATGTTTTTCACAAAAATTCCTTTTCTTTTCGATGAGAAAACCAGCTGGGCCTGGTTGGTTTCGAAATATTCTCACTTTCTTTCCTTTTCACTTGTTCCTTTTCTTTTAATGAGAAAACCCCAGCTGGGCCTGGTTGGTTTCGAAATATTCTCACTTTCTTTAGTGGATACATTAGACATCCTGTGGTGCTATTTTTTTTTCTCTTCTTTATGTGGCCTATTGCTTTGTGAATAGTACTTCAACTTGTCCCCTACTTTAAAACTAGTCACTGAGTTATACTTTTACTAATTCTTTATCTAAGCCTCTGCACTTGTAATTCGCATTTGTTTGGCATTAATATGCTTGCCTATTTTAGTCCTATGCATCCTCACTTCAGGTACTTTCCTTCTTATAATTTGTCAAGTTAAAAGATACCAATAATTTTTGCATATATGCTCACAAGATGAGAGGGCAGGCATTTTTTTAATTCGTAAAAATTATCTTGCTTGTGTTCTCATACATGTTTACAACAACTAGTTTATGCACATCAGAATAGGTTACTTTGAAAGTGGGTCTGTTAATTCGATAAAAAAGTGGGTCTGTTGCGCTTGTCAATCATGATTCATGAACTTTTTTTCTGGACAACAAGGGTGTGTTACAAGCTATGAATGAAACTGACTACACTTGTGTTGAAGTATTTTTGGATTTATAGCCTATAGGTTTTTTATGAGTTCATCCCTGTATGTTCATTAAAATAACAATGTGCTATGAATAAGATGTGCATCTTATGATGATTTTTTTTTCTTGGCCAGAGGGTTTGTTGCTCTTGTTCAGAAGAAGGATCCAAAATATTGCTCTTTATCTCAGATTTTCCATGACCAGAAACATGAACACCATAAGAGTTCGTGCCCATTTTTGGTAGCAAAATTTCGACGATGGGATTGCTTAAAGTGCTTGGATTATGTGAAAAAACCAGATGATGGAACAACGTCTGGATCTGTTTGTGTGAAGCAGGATGGCACAAGTGATTCTTGCTCTATTTCATTTGTTCGAAGTGTTGATCCCAAACGATTACCTTCATGCACACAACAATCATCCCAAAGAAAGAATGTTGATATATCTACTCTTTCAAAGATTGCCCAAGAAAGCAGTTCCAAATGCAACTCACCTTCCGGCAAAAAAGGAGTTGCTGAGGAGGATACTGATCCACCCACAAAAGGTATCATAAAGCTTGGTTAATTATTAACTATGACTTTTTTTTGGCACATAATAAGGTAATGTGGTTATTGTATTGTCAGATTTGCAGGTTTCATCCTATAATCATGATGCGACTGCAAATATCTCAGATAATGTTTCTGTGGGTGTTACGGCTTTACCTGATGTGACCACAAATATCTCAGATATTGCTTCTGTGGATGTTGCAGCTTTACCAGTTGCGACTGCAAATATCTCAGATAATGCTTCTGTGGACGTTATGGCTTTACCTGAAGTTACCCACATTAGGGCAAATGAAGAAGGAAATTGCATGGAAATCCCATGCAACCCAAAACCGTCTGAAGTAACTCCAAAGCCAAATGGAGATGAAAATAAGAAAACCCCGGAGATTCTGATTATTGACTGCAATAGGACCAATGTTCCTACACCCATAACTGGGCAAAAAGGTGATCAGATCTGCAAAAGTGGTCCACGTAAAGAAGCAGCTTCAAAAAGATGTGTTGAATCTAATTGTAAGAAGAAAGATAAGAAGAAAGGCAAGAAGAAGAGTAAGAAGAAAGCTAACAAACTCATTGCCCAGATTGGTCTTCCAGAAGTAAAAGATTGTCAGAAAAAGCAAAGAAAGACACGGCTATTATCAGAAATCATAAACACTGACCAGGTAGGGGATTCTAGAAGTGATATTGAAGTTGATCATGAAAAGGTGACTGATCTCTGTGAGGATGGTAGAAATAGGGATGATGATATTCCTATTTGCCACCAGACAGTGGGAGAAATCCAGTCAAAAACTACAAAGAAGACAAAATACAAAGGATCTGATATTGTAGATGATCGATCTTCACTTATGAATTGGCTGAAAAGAACTCATAAGAAATCAAGAACTGTCAAGAAAGACTCATTACACAAGGATTTTGATCCTTGTGCTGCAAAGTCAAATTTCAATGCTTATCTCTGTACTTCTAAAGAAATGAATCATGATTTTCTGTCCTCAGTGAGGAATTTGAGCAAGAAAAAAATGCTACCTACTGCCAGTACTCAGCAAGGTGATCAAAATGTTGAGAATAATCTGGAGAGAAACATGGAGATGACAGATGACATGCATCAAATTGGATTCGGGAACACATCACAGAGGTGCTTGTTAAAAGTAAAAACCATGTGTTTGAGCAAAAGGAAAAAGCCTTCTACTGCCAATGACAAACATGGTTATGAAAATACTGAAAATAGCACTAGAAAGAGAACTATCCTCAGGACAGATGATCAACACCAAACGGAATCTGAAAACTCTATGCAGAGGTGCTTGGCAACGGTAAGAATGTAAGATAATGAAGTGTGTTACTTATAAATAGATACTCAGCTTCTCCCTTCTTTCATTTTCCCTCTTCTTTTGTGAATCATGTGACATTTTACTCTTATGTAAATTGATATATCATTTATCAGAAAGAAGGAACAACCTCCTACGGAACAATGTCAAGAAAGATGCATACAGCATACCATGTTTATTTACTCTTTCCCCTGTTTTGCTTACTTGTGCTTTTATTATCTTACGGTTAATAAGCAATTTCTCCTATCTGTAAGCAGTATAGGATGGTTTTCATTTACCTTTTCAATTAAGATTTTTTTTTCACAATGGTGTTTAAACTGAAAAATTATAGTACTTCCCTGCCAAATATTATGAGATTCATGTTTTGCTTCATCTATCATCTCAGGCTTCTTTGGGTAAACGTGGTATCCAAAATGCGGCTGGGCTTCCTGAGCAAAAACTGTCGAAGAAAAGAAAGAAACAAAAGCCAGACCTGATGCCTGAAAAACAAGCTATAATGGATGACATCCCCATGGACATTGTTGAACTACTGGCAAGGAATCAGCATGAGAGACAGCTTATGGCCGAGGCTAATTCTTTTGACATTATTCGTACTCAATCCAAGATAACTGGAGATGATGATTGTCCTGTAGTAGCTGCTGAGCATGGTTCAGATTGTGCATCACCTAACACTAATCTCCAGCTGAAATCTTCTGCATTAAAAGGTAAGCAGAAGGCATTAGAGGTTCATGTAGCATCCAGCACCCAGGCTACCAGTACACAATTGCAGATTCCTGAAGCACCAGCTGAGTATACCCAGGTGCAACAGCCACATTTGCACATGGAAGAAGTTGTTACTATTGCCGCAAGTTCACCAATATTTTCACAACATAAGGATCAATATATTACTGAAGCACCAGCTGAGTCCGGCAGCCACAAGGGAACAAGGAAGTTGATGTGGGACTCTTTCAAGACAGCTACAAGGGATCCATCAACAGCAGCATGTGGCCCTCAATTCAGGCCTAACATTCGATCAGTTGATTTAACTACAACTCATATGACGGGAGCTTCTAATAATTATCCAACACACCAAACAGTAATTACTGCAATCGATCACTGTACAAAGAGAGCAGTCAACCAGGTTCATGCAAGAAGCTTTCCAAGTCCAATATCAACCATGGAAGTTGGTAACTTGTATGATGGAAGAAATGCTGGTAACTTGTATGATGGAAGAAATGCTGGACAATCAGGCTTCTATCGGAAAGAAACTATGCCTGCAACTCATCTCCTGAGACTGATGGATCCATCAACGTTAGCAGGATTTCCAAACTATGGAACATCTAACAGGAACCAGATGGAATTTCCACTTCGTAGTTCACGATATGCGTATAATCAGTACAAAGGATCAACTGGCACATCCTATGGAAGCAACCTAAATGGGAAGGTTCCATTGACATTGGAAGACGTATCACGTCATAAGTTACAGCCATTGACGTTGGAAGATTTATCACGTCATCAGTCACAGCCGAACTTGCACAGACCTTTGCGTCCACTTCCTCGAGTTGGTGTGCTTGGCTCCTTTCTGCAGGAGGAAATTTCAAACTGGTCAGAGAACTGTGGTACACAGTCTGGTTATAGGATAGGGGTGTCCAAAGGGATAACATCATTTGATATGAACAGAAGGGAAGATTTTGAGGCCTTCAACTCGGGAATGTTTTCAGCAAGATGGAATGCGCTGCAGTTGGGTTCTGTTAGTACCAATCCAGAATTTTTATCTGCAAGGAACAGTACAACTCAATCTTGGACCAGGGACAAGGGGAAAATGGCCCATAGCTTGGATAGGTTTGTAAAACAGGATATATGCGTGACTAACAGAAATCCATCTGAATTTACGGCGATTAGTGATAATAATGAGTATATGAGGGAACCTCGAATCAGACAGCAGTGTGCATAATCCAAAAACATTTACAATCATACATTTCATCTTTGTGGCGTCAACCAATCAATACAGTAAGGGGAAGGCTTTGCTGATCTGTTGTAAGGTAAGTAAATTTTTTTCTTTGGTAAAAAAATCACTTAGATGAAAAATGAAAATATACTTATTTAGTAAGGATGTATGTGCAGGTTCTTTATAATAGTTGGGATGCTCCGTTTTCTCGATGGGAAGCTAACAGATACCTTGGGCTTTCAACCTGCAGCCTCCAACTTATTTATGCAATGCGATAGTCCAAGAAATGATCCTCCGGTGGTTGTGCAAAAGCCGATGAAACTTTGTCCTCCCGCTTGTTTTATACAAGAGATTTGTAAGGTTGCGATCATAGAATGGCTTGCCCATTTTGTAATTATCATAAGGGTTCTATAAGTTTTATAATGCTTGTGACTAATGGGAAACATGGATGGTCAATGACTCGGTGTTAAGGTTGGTCGACCAGTTCAAGTTGTCATGTGTTGTAAACTGTCGAATTGCCGTGCTTTTACTCTCAAAGGATGCTCCAACACCGAAGAAGATATATACTTCTCATTTCTGTGTCTCGTTTATTGAATGTCTATGATCTGAATAGGCAAGTATAGTCCTCATCTCTTGGTGGTCCATTCATGCGTAGTTAGTGCTGCATGCTCTTTTGCCACTATGTTCATGCCCCTTTTTCTTCAGTGCCTTATTCTGCAGTTGACATGGATTGTTGTTGAGAGGGATTAATTCTTTCGGTTTTCTTCTATTAGATTTTCTAAAATATAAGCGAGGCTGAAGCCTGTGTTTCAGCGTTTTTTTTCTTTTAGTTACTTGTTTAACTTCGGGAGATTTGAAACATAGCAAGTCATCCACAAGAGTACATCTTATTACCAGGGCAAAAATTTATGAGGTTTTACAATATCAAGGGAGCAAAACGGCTCCACTAAATTACAACAGTGCACAAGGGAACTAGGGGTTCCTTCCTTCTAGCTAGTAGCAATTATGCTTCTACCATGATCTTTCATCCCATTTTCAGTAGAATTATGGGCCACCAGAACATCATGTTCTAGAAACACACCACAATGTTCTTGACTATGCAAAACAAGCACTTCCGCAAATGTACCGCCTACAAATTAAGGGGAAATGTCACACACTTAATTGGAAATCAAGATGATCGACTGGAAAAATTGGAGCACTTCTCCTAATGCTCGGATCGACCAAGTAGTATATACTTGAATGGTACCTTACTGTCCTGTTGGAGCCTGTCTGTATTTTCTTTCTGGTAACCTCCTTATATCTTGGAGGTTGAAGCACCACTTTGATCGCGGTGTCGAAAACAGATTTGATGTTCTAGTAACAACAACCAAGAAAATAAAATCTACTTTAGACAATACCCTTCAAAAGGAAATCGAGTAAACAGCCACATATATAATTCAAGGCTCTCCATCCAGCATACTCTTTGTGTCTTGGAGCTGCATTCTATATAGGCCACTGCACCTATTTGCTTCCTAAGCTCTTCTCCCTAACAAGCGAAAGTGAATTTGGTATTTGTTACAAAATGTCTGGTTGTCTGGTACTGTCACTGTCATCAGAATGTAAAAAGCACAAACCTGCTCAGCTGTTATAAGGGAAGCAGATGGATGATCAGCAAGATAAGCTCTATCTTCTCGGAGATCTGCACATATGGGAAATTGGTAATATTGCATCAGTCAGAAATATATATATGCACTACTGAAAATTCCTTTGTGAAGTTAAATTGCATTCAACTAAGAAATTCTAGAAGGTAAAGAACATATAGCATACCCAATTTGGTTCCAACAAGAACTACAGGAACACCTGGTGCGAACCGGCGAAGCTCTGGCATCCACTGTTCAGAAGAAAAGCACATCATTAGTATGCACTTGAGAGCTTTATTAAAGAAAATAAGGTAAAGAACGAGACAGTGCTGGCAGGTTTACTAGGTGGTGAGATTCATGTTGATATCTTATCTAACATCAGGAAGCTAAGAGGTCAACAGAACTAGCTCACGCAGTGCGTTTCTTTCTCACCAAAACTATGCACAGCACCAAGCATGATCCTACTTGTACAAGCAAGTGGAAGTATCATGGAGACCATAACCAACACGACTCTCTAACAATTTTGTGTCGATAGGCATTATCAGAAAGCATTGCTTTTACTCACTTTCACATTCAGAGTCTCATCCTACAATCTCAGTTCCTAAAACACATGCATTGTTCAATGCTTTAGTAGTCTCATTCGCTGTCAAGATACCATCTTTACATAATGCCGACATGATAGTACTTTATTTCTGAATCCATCAATCTAGCCAATGCAACACAACTAGAAAACCGAAGAGGTTCCACTTCCAGCAAGTCTTGGTGCTCCAACTAACCAGCTAGAATGGCATAAGGATGAGCTGACCTGAGCATTCCGAGTGCCTTACCTTCTTCTGAACATTCTCATAGCTTGCTCTGCTGATCAGAGAGAAGGACAGGATGAACACATCAGCTCCCCTGTAGCTAAGAGGCCTCAGCCTGCTGTAATCCTCCTGACCTGCAGCCAGCAAAAAAAGGAAAAGGAAAAAGGAATCCTCCACATCAAAATGGGTGGGATGAGTCTCTTTTGCTTGACGCCGACGGGCACCAAAACTTAAAGAGTTAAAGAGGGGGACAAAGGTTTGCATCTCCAAGATTCCCCACCTGCAGTATCCCACAGGCCCAGGTTGACAATGCTCCCATCCACGGAGACATTGGCACTGAAGTTGTCAAATACCGTGGGGATGTAATCCTGGAATGAGCCCATGAACAAGAGCAACCAACTAACCAAATCAAATGATTTTATCAATATTAAAAAACCACAAAGCCTGATGTTGATTGGGGATGGAAGAACAGAAGAAAGTTAGAGATGGCTGGATGGATCAATGGTGTGTTGGGCGGCACAGATAGATAAGGTACTCAACCGTGGGGAACTTGTTGCAGGTGTAGCAGATGAGCATGCAGGTCTTGCCCACGGCACCGTCCCCCACGGTGACGCACTTGATGAACTTGGTGGCCGCTGAGCTCGCCGTTACCGTCGCCGCCGCCCCGCTCATCTCTCCTCCTCCTCACCACCGCAAGCCAACGCTCTCCTTCAGCTTCCCCGGCCTCTTTCTTGCCGGATCAGGTGGCGTGGGGGGGATCGAAGCAGGCTAGCTGAGCTAGCTATCCTGCTTTCAGTGCACTGCCTCACTCTCTCAGACCCTTCCTGCAAGCTGCAACCTCTTCTTTTATCGCTGCATTTGAACTTGGGAGTCCTGCCCCTTCCTGCTGCCCCGGCAAGATTCTGCTTTTGATGGTAAAAATACAATCTTTAGCACATTGCCAATGATAAAAAAAAACTGTTTTAGATGCTACCGGTTGCTGCAACGTTGGGTCACGGGCTCATTGGTTGATGCTGCCACGAGCTTGAGCCCTGCCGTTTGCACGTGGCCGTGGACGTGCCTGGGATTTGTTTTTAGCTCTGGACCTGGAGCCAGCATTGCAGTGGCAGATCTCTAGAGTTAATTGGGCTCTGTATCTTGCGAGTTTTGCCCGCAGTCTGTCGGGCAATCAGGCATTCACTTCGCTGCCCTGTAGTAAGTGTACTAGTAAGAGCTGCTGTATCCTGATCCTGACACAGCTCGAGGCTGGCAGGGTGGAAATAAACCCACGGAATTTGGGCCTAGTAAAGACATTTTCCATTCAATATGCACTAGAGGAATCTTTTACGGGAAAACAAATATGATGCTGTGACCATAGGAATTTTTGTGTCTTAGAAACACAAAATACATAAATACCAGATGTTATAATAAGTTTCACGTAAATCTTGTGAAATCCTATTTGCACCCAAAATTAGGCATTCATCTCTATTTCAATTTTTTTTTGAACAGATTTGCTGATCCACAATCGCTCGTTTGTTTTTAATTTCAGTCGGTTCTTATTTTGCTTCAGCAGACAGGCCGTCTTCCTAAAAACAAGGAAGATTCGTCGAAGAAGAAGGCGGACGTGGAAGAAACTTGGTGGAGGGCAGGTAGAATCCATGAGAAAGCCAGTGGTGGTCCCTCACGAGACGGGTGGCACACAATCAAGTAGGCGAGACAATGGCTACTAGCTAGGGTAGGGAGCGGTAGGAATTAGGACTAAGAGGGAAAGGGGTTAATATACGGAATGACGACGATAGATCTAGATCGATGGTCATAAAAATCAACTAAAAGTTTAAAAAATGACAAGTGATTGTGCAATAGACATCTTTTTTTTTACGCACACAGCGCACACATATGGAGAAAAACAAAAGAACAGTATACATGAAACTCCATGATATCACACACACGGTACGTACATCTGCCATCGCACGACCTTCTTCTATGCCTTGCCGGTTCAGGTTGAGGGAGCTCGCGTCTCGCCGCCCGAGAGAACCAACGCATCACGCCATCGTTGTCCTCGTCCTAGGGCTGGAGCTCGGCACAAGCTCGTCCAGTGTCGTCATGGAGCTCGTCCAGCGTCACCATTGAGCTTTGCTACTTGCCTTCACCGGATCTGGCTTTGGCTCCCGAAGCCTTGAGCTCCCAGATCTTGCCACTCCAAGACGGAGCTGGACATCCCAACTCAACTGTAAGTCTGTAATGCCCCAGTCGGCTCAATTAAGTGGACATGAAATAGTGGTTGTGAAAATAATATGATATTACTGGTTAAAGAGAGCTGCACTAGCAAATAATATTAAATAGCAACATATCTAGTGCTAATGTCTATTGAGTGCTAACATTAAATCTGGGCTATCAGATATATGATAAGTGGCTCAAATATGTAGAGATGAAAACCTCATTAATTACTCCATTTCTCACTTAAATGCTTGCACACAACCCTCCTTGACTTTGTAAACAGGAAAGAGACATTCACCTCTCCATATATAAGCCACTCCTTCTGAATCTGATGGTCCAGATTTGATGTTAACATATTAACACCCAATAGGTGTTAGCACTAGATATGTTGCCATATTAAATAGGCCTAAATATGGCAGATTGGGTTAACTATTTTGAATCAAGCGATGCCAAAAGACCAAGTGAGGTGTTATGTATACGTTGGCGAGCCCCTAAGGCGCGCTAGGCCCTATGCAAATTTGGATCAATGTGTTACAAATGGTAACGGACAAATAACCCTTGCTATGTGAGCACGTGTGGGCTAATGGCGGGACATGCAACACAAAGTGCGTGTGGCCAAAAGTGGTAACAAGGCATGGCATATGGCCGACACTGGATGTCCTGTCGTATACAAAAGAAAAACTCTAGACATTCATTATGTGTGTGGTGTCAGCCTAGCAGAGATGAATGCGTAATGCCCAGCCTATTGATATGAAACCTGTTTGACCCATATGGATTAGTAGTAGTTGGAATACTCCCATAGTCCCATATTACTGGTTTATATAGAGTTGTGCTAGCATTCTAGGTTTTAGGCGGAGTGAAACCGAAAGCCCAAATAAAATGTTATGCATGCGTGAGTTAGCCATGGAAGGTGAGGGAGACTCTAAGAGCATCCCCAGCAGTCCCTCTAAAGCACTGTAGTTCTAACTTTCTATGATAGAGTAGCTGCTGGAGAGAAATAATCTTTTAGAGTAACGTAAAATGTGAAGGAAGTTTGGAGGGATGGATAGAGGGGACGCTAATAGTGTTTTGAAGGGAAGAATTTAGAGGGACTGCTCGAGATGCTCTAAACGAATATAGCGCCGAATGTTACATCAACTTCATAACGAGCACGAACTTTAAACTCCATAACAAAACTCTCAGGATACGGACCTGATACGCTAGATTGCTATACGTCGGAATGCACGCCAGTGGTATAGCAGATCGTGGGCCAGTTTTTTTAGAAGAGAGCGTGGGCTAGTCGATACCTGGTAGTTCCTCTCTTTTTTTTTGATGGGTGGAGTATTGTATATGGAAAAGAAAGCGGAAAATGTCTTTTCACATGGACCACGCTATGGCTCTAGGAGACGGAGACACGGAGGCACCAGGCAAACCACACCACACAACAACCCCCGTCAAGAAGTCACTCTGAGCAACTGAGCACCATGGGCGGCCCGGCGCCCCCGGCGTGGATGGCCGCCGCCGCGCGCAAGTGGCTGGAGGACGCCGGCGCCACCGGGGAGGACGGCGCCGTCGTCGCCGGCGCCGGCGCCCGCCGGGCGTTCAACGCGCTGCCGCTGTCCGGCGTGCGCGTCGCCCTCGCCGAGCGCGGCCGCGCCCTCTGCTCGCTCCGCGTGCCCGCCCACCTCACCGTGCGTGCCCCGCCCTCCGCCTCGAGCCGCCCGCGCCGCGGTGCCGATTCCCTCATGCTTCTTTTCAACTGATTCTTGGTTCGCTCCGAGCGCGAGCCTGTGCAGGACGCGGAGGGGAACTGGCACGCCGGGGCGATCGCCGCGGCGGTGGACGACGTGTGCGCGGCGGCGATCGTGTCGGTGGAGGGCATCATCAAGGTTTCCGTCCACTACGACATCTCCTACTTCTCGCCGGCCAGGCACCATGTGCGTACTCTACTTCTCTTCTGCTCTCTGGTCTCTTCGCCTAGAAATTTGCCAAAAGAAAGAGGAACAATTCTGTTTCTTGGGACCAAGAACAAAGCAACAGTGTTGAGCACTAGAATCATTCGACTTTCTCTCAGCAAAGCTTGATCAACTTGAGCTATTGTTACCAACAAAATAAGTCTACCAATATAATATACTCAACAATTGGAGATAAATATTTATACATATATTATTCATCACAGATACAAACATTTTATTACCAAGGAAATAAACAATATATGGATTTCTATTATCAAATACATGTTAAAGAGAGCTACTTTAATTTTTACAAAGATATCAAATAGTGGAACATGCAACAAAATATTTTCCCTAGGTTCAAAGTCCTCTACAGCATTTACAGAAAATAATCATCATTTTCAGAGTCCAGATACTATAAATAAATAGAATACCATTCCTGAAATTTTCTTTATAAAAGAAAATACTAAAAGAGGGTTGTTTTGAATTTTGAGAGGTCAAATAGTAATACAACATGTCATATATTATTTTTACTAAATCTAGTACCATATCTAGTATTTTCCAGAATTTTATCAAAATTTTTAGAAGACAAAAATATTTTAAACAAATAGTTTAGCATTTATTGATTAATCTATAAAAGAAAAGGTGCTAAAACAGAGCTACAAACATATTTACAGGGATACAGAACACATGAATATGCAAGATTGTATTTTTAATAAATCTAGCATGTCAGCTAGTATTTACCAAAATTTTATCACAATGTTTGGAAGTATCTAACTACTTATAATAAATCAAATACAATTACTAGAATTATTAAAATAGATAAATTTATGATAAACTAATACGCAGTATCAGGCTGAGCCCAAGACTGTGCTGGACTGAGAGGACCACTATGCGATTCACACGAGGTCCAACCCGCGAGCGAGACGACCCGAGCAAGGCCTGCACAGAGAAGACGCAATCCAGGAATACACTTCCACTTAACATAACATATGGGACCACAGGGCCACATGTTAGCCATTGAGTCTACTAACAGCGGGATTGCACAGTGACGGTGGACTCCACAAGACAGAGAGAGAAGGGAAGCACAATAGAGCTACTCCATGACATCATGATGACGTCAGCGAGTCGTCTTTGTTACCGAGCTTCGGCGAACCTCCGACATCGAACTGACGGCGCTAAAGAGCGCTAAAGAGGGTGAGCAAAATCTTTAGGGGTTCATGAGGGCAAAGGCTAGGACGTGTAGCCGAGATTTTCGCCAGCAACGAGCCGTAAAGGCGATGCCAAGGGCTAAGGCGGAAGGGAGCTACGGCAAAGCTCGACACACAATGAACCAAGGGCAAAAAGACAAGGATAGGCTATCTAGGAGCATCTACATACTAGGAGCATTACCGAGGTGTTGGTTGAGGACGGGGAAGGCCGGCGTGTGCTGTCGTCGTGGAGGCCGTAGGTGGCCAAAACAGGGGACGTGTCGCCCACGAGCTCTAGTGAACCTCTATTCAATTGCATTCTAGAGGAGATCGAGGGGGTTGTCGAGGTGGTGCAGACAAAAGGAGCGTCCTGGAGAGGTCATGGTCGATGAGGAATCAAAAAGGGGACGACTGCGACTGGCGGTGGTAGAAGAGCTCCCCCACGAGCTACAAACAAAGGTCCAATTGATTAAGGTGAGAGCTAGAGGGATGGAGAGGAAGAGGTGGGGAGCGGTAGCGGAGACCGGAGCTCACTAAGGTGACCTGATGGTGATAAGGGCCCTCGGCCTAAGTGGAGCGGTGAGGATGGGGAAGAAGAGGGGGTGCTTCGGACTTAAATACATGTGTAGAGGGCTGGATGGCTTGGAGGCGAAGACTGAAAGAGGCCGACATGCATGTAGGTGACGTGAGGCATCGTCCTTGCCAGGCTTAATTTAGGAGGAAAGGACGGTCCTTGCCATCGTGGAGCCAATGGGGAAGTGTGGCGGTGCCGGGTCTCCTGCGAGGAGGACGGTCTTGGAGAGGGGAAAAGGGTGAGGGTGACGTGGCGGCATCACGGCCATGGGTTGGTGCTTCATGCGTGTGGGCGTGCTTGGTGCGTCGAGGTGGGTCTTGGCGTGGTGGCACGCGGCACTGAGGCATGAGGCGGGGCCTTGACGCAGACCTTGGTGGTGCTGTGGTCATGGCTAAGCCGAGCCAGTCGGCACCTGAGGTGACACGTCGGGGCGGCACACCGGAGGAACATGAGAAAGACCGAGAAGGAGGGGAGGAGGAGGGGACTGGGCTGCCACTGCTGCTGCCTTGCTGTGCAATGGGCCAAATTGGGCCAGCCCAGAGGGAGGAAAGGGGGAATAGGGTAGGTTTGGAGAGAAGGGATAGGAGAGGGCTGGGCTAAGAAGCCCAAGGAAGAGGCAATTAGTAGGGCTTAGCCTAGGGGCAAGACTGTAGTTTCACCTACATTCAAATTTGAATTAGGAAAATAGGGTGCTAGATCAACAATGGCATTGAAAAGAGGGATTGAAATTTTGGATTTAGATGCTAGGGATGAAAAAATACTATCAATTATATGAAAATACTATTCAAGGTTTGAAAATACACCAATTACAAGTACTTTATAAATCAAAGTATATTGATTTGGTTACTATTAAAAAACTGAAAATAAGAAATTACATACATATGTATTCATATATCTATATACACATGTGCATAAAATAGTTTTAATTTTTAAATATGGCTAATGTTGGAAAATACTATTCATGGTATGCAAACACATGAATATATATATATATATATATATATATATATATATATATATATATATATATATATATATGTATATGAAAGCAGTTCAAGGCTCCATGGAGCATAGGCTCCATGATTGAATACCCTATGTTGTACTTTGAGATTCGTGTTGTTTGACATGTACATCTTTACATACATACTAAATAAAATATTTGAGATGCCAAACTCCAAAAAAAAATTAAATTCATCTTCAGTTTAAACTATATTTATCTTAAATTTAAAAGTAGTTTAAACTGGAGTTAAATTTTTTTTGGAGTTTGACGTCTCAAATATTTTTTAGTGGGTATATAAATATACAAATACCAAACATCACGAATCTCAAAGCGCATCTAGTGGTAATGGATCATGGAGCCTAAGCTCCATTGAGCCTTATGTAATTTTTCCATATATATATATATATATATAATTTGTTCACTATTTGTTTCATATTTTCTAAAATCAGTTTTTTGGACGCTCCACGACTAATTAGAAGGCTGATTTTTAAAAATACGAAAAAATAGTAAACAAATTCAAAAAAATATGAAACTTGGTCGGTAGCTACAATTCAATGAGATGAACAAGATCAACGGTTTGGATCGGTCGTTAAAAATCTCAAATTTCATAAACCCGTCGAGAGTACAGATAAATCCGTACTCTCGAGAGTACACTAGCCATCCTCATATATATACATATATATATGTGTGTGTATATCTATATCCATACACATGTATTGCAAAAAGGCTTTGAAAATTAGTTCAACAATTTTTATTGTAGCATAACATATATTCATAATTTGATAATATGAACTTTGCACAAGTCTTTCAAATAGGTTTGATTTATTTTTGGAAATGGGAAAATTACATTTCTATAGTTTGAAATTAGGAACTTATATGAAAAGTTTTTAAATTTCTGAAATCTAGCTAAAATTTTGATTTATAGCAAGATTTTGAAAATCCCCCAAAATGGGATGTTACAAATTAGTACTGAAAAAATTTTATTCTGAAGCTAGATTAATTCCTTCGCACTGTCAGGAGACAACAAAGCCATCTTGCTTCTCTGCTGCCGCCTGCAGAAAGAGTTGTCCCTCTGATTAAATTAGCCATATCAGATTGGATCGTCCAATTAGGCGAGTGTGCTCTTTCAGTAAAGCTGATTTCTGAGCACAAAGCATTTGGTTAGCTATTATTTCTGACCATGTGCTGTAAGTTGGAATAGAATATCCATAGATGCTATCTTGGAGACTTCTTTAACCTTGTTCTTGTTTGAGTAGTTAGGCAAGAGACTTGTACTGATGGTTTCTTCATCAAGGCTGCCTAGTTTTCTTTCTCTTCTGCTAATGCAACTTCTGTTGCTTGATGTAGGATTAGGACAACCCATTCTGCCACTGTTAGCTATCTACTTCAGAATTTGTTCCAAAGAAGTGACAGGACTGGCAGGGTAGCGGTTATGTTGCCCTCCAAGGAGGATTCCCAAAAAAGTTGTAGCATATTGTGCTTTAAGAACCTATTCCGATCAGGCCCCACGCTAAGCAAATCCAGCATTCAGATGTTTCTCCACAGCACAATTCGGCGCGTCCGCAATGTAGCAATTTCTCGGAAATTAGTCAATTCTCATTGGAATCAGGAAAAAAATTGCATGTTTGAAGCTATCTGTTATTTTCAAATCATGCCATCCTCACTTCCAGAATTTAGATAGTCTAAAGTGCAATTTTCATTTTCGCGTAAGCATTCAAGGGGTCGAGGTTTAAATCATCTTTGTAAAGGCTAATTTTGTTTTTTGCTGAATTGTTTAGGAGGAAGTTGAGCTGGATGGGAGGGTGGTCGACCGGAAAGGCAGGATGACAGCGGTGACAACGGAGGTTCGAAAGAAGGAGTCCGGCGAGCTGGTGGCGATTGGCCGGCAGTGGATGACGGCCTCCAGACCAAAGGGGAGCAAACTATGATGTATGCCAATACTCTTCTGTGCTGTGTTCTTTCGAGTAAATCAGCCGCAGCTCGGGCTAATTGTTCACTGCAACACACAGCTAGCTACACTAACTATAGCTGAGTTAGGTTGCCATTCATTTCGAGAAGAGAACACAAACACCATAGTTGAGCTTTACATCTTGTGATCTGTGTGGCAAATTCATTTCAATGGGCATGATCTCTGATTGGCATTATGGCCTGTTTGGTTTATAGCTTCTGGTCTGCTGCGATTGGCTGGAGCAAGACCATGACGTGCTAAGAGTTTGTGTCGAATATATGTATAAATAGGGTTATGTTTGAACTCTGAGTTGTGATAGACATGTGGAGGATAGAGTTAGAGTAGGACTCTGTACCCTAGGCTTTATATAAAGGAGGCACTGCCGTTGTAACCTATCAAGACGACGTGGTTGTAGCGCAAGGCGCGTAGGAGGTTAGCGGCTGGCATGTGGCCGTGATCCGGGTGGCTTGCTGTGCTTGTGTTTTTGGGAAGAAGCGCCTGTAATCGTGCCTTACAGATGTAAGCAGTCGTGCCGAACTGTGTTAACAAACATCGTGCCTCCAGTGTCGTCTAAATCTTGCATAGTGTTAAATTCCTAACAAGTGGTACCAAAACGAAGTTGACTATGCGGAAGATCTCTATGGAGGCGCGAAGATTATGTCTCTACACAGCGACTGATAATGCTCCGTGATGCAAGGTGGAGCATGGAGGCGATCAACGATTTGATTAGTGGTATCGGACACTTCGAACAGGCTCGGACCATTTGATGGGTTACAATTGATTAGGATCAGCCAGATGTGGCGATCAGACCAACAAAGTGGCTGGGGAGTCAATGCAGTGGCGGCAGAGACTCCGGCATGGGATCAGACCAATAATAGGGCCAGATGTGGCGAGCAGCCAAATAGATTGAAGCAGTGGGAGCATTGGTGGAGGCGATGTGACTATGTATGTGCAACACAGGACGCCATCATGCCACTGGGAGCAATTTTGTGTCGGTGATGTGAGTGACCAACGTGCGGATAGCACGCAAGAAGACGATGGGTCTAAGGATAAGTCAGACTCGTCGGGTGGCTCTCAGTATGTTGTAAAGTGTTAACTCGAATATGAGGACACGGATGTTCGCACAGAACAATTTCAAGCTTCAAGGTAGTGAAGTCATATTTGTCATGGTGTAGTTTGTAAGAGTTTGTATCGAATATGTATACGAATAAGGTAACGTTTGGACTCTGAATTATAATATAGATAGGTGGAGAATAAAGTTAAAGTCAGACTTTGTACCTTAGGCTCTATATAAAGGGGGCAATGTTGTTGTAACCCGTCAAGACGACGTGGTTGTAGCGCATGACGCGCAGGGGTTAGCGGCCGGTATATGACCATGATCCGGATGGCCCTGTGTGCTTGTGCTTTGAAAAGGAGTGCTCATAATCATGTTCCGTAGATATAGACAATTGTGTCAAATTGCATTAACAATCATCGTGTCTCCAGTGTCGTCTAGATACATTAAATTCATAACACTAGCGTTGTTTTCTTCTACTGACACATGTCCGAAATCCGAATGTACTGTCAAGATCACAGCTACGACTCCTCTATCGTAAGTGTTATTACCGCAGAGGATGCGCGCCCATCAATCTCTAGCTGCAGCAAGCGATGGATGGTTAGCTAGGCACAAGGAGACAGAAGCATCCAGACACAGCACGGCCACCGGACGTCATGGGCGGCGGGGTGGCGCAGCGGCTGGCCACCGTCGCCAAGTGCCTGGAGAACCCCCGCGTAGAGGTACAACGGCGGTGACAACGCCGCCGCCGGCAGGGGCCACGCGCTGCGCTCGCTGGTGCTCGCCGGCGCGCGCGTCTCCCTCGCCGAGCCTGGCCGCGTCGTCTGCTGCCTCCGCAGCTCACCGTGCGTCCCCTCGCATGTCGCGTCCGCATGCATATGGCTCATCGATCGCCTCCTCCTCCTCCTTCGTGGAGCGTCTCGTGTACATCCTGCTCGTGCGCGCAGGACGCGGACAGGGCGGGGCACTCGGGGCCGATCGCGGCGGCGGTGGACGACATGTGCTCGGTGGCCATCTTCACGGCGGTGACCGCTCCGCCGATCATCGTCAACTACGCCATGTTCTACTTCTCGCGCGCCGAGCACAACGTCTGCTACTCCGCTCGCGACTACTCACCATTTCCTCTCTCGGGAACATGCATGCACGCGTGCTAGTGACGATACCAAAATCATCTTGCATTCTTGCTCGGCTCGATGGGCGGGTGGTTGGCCGGAAGGGGAAGCTGACGGCCGCCGTGGAAGGAGTTCGGCGAGCTGGTGGCAATAGGGCGGCAGTGGATGACCTGTACTAGGCCAAAGAAGAGCATCGACAGCAGGAGCAGACTCTGACCTAAACTAACTGTGCCATCTGTCTGTCTGTGATACACCTCTAAATGCACAGGTTATTATGTGCGATGCTGTCACCTTTTTCGGTCTGGTTGACCACTGACCCGGCCACCATTTTTCTTCTAAGAAAGAGAACTGTTGGGGAAAGTATGTGGCTCATGGAGTTTCGGTCCACTTACTTACCCGCGGTCTCACAGGAGGTAAGCTCAGAACCAGCAAGCTCGCGCCCGAGTTTGGTAAGCTCGAGCCCGGGCTTCCCCACCTCGGAAGCTCGGGCCTCTTGCTTCCTCCGAGCTTCTGAGGTACGAAGGGACAGGACCCAAGATAAATCATCACGCGCCGCGGACAGGATACGCTTCGGGTCCCCAGAGTCGTCGAGAATTAAATCGTGCCTGCATCGAGGCGCTGGCGCGCGACCTCGGCGGGTGGCGGCGATCCGTCAACCGCCCGCATGGGTAAGGACACGTGCTGACCGCTAGCGGTCCAGCGCGGGGATCGGAGAATTGCACTCGATTACCCGGTGGATTCGGTACACTACCGGTGTGGCAAAAAGGCAACGACTAATTCGATGGACCAGCACAAGCTACAGTGGCCGAAGGACGCCTATAAAAGGGGCGCACAGGCCGCAACAAAGAAGAGAGCTTCACTTCGGATACACACAACTCATTTGGAGAATAGCTACTATAGAACATGAGCACTTGCACTCTCGTAGGAGCTCTAGTTCCCGACGGTAGTTCTCCGCGTCCAGGTAACTGTAGGAACACACACACGCAGTGCCTTGAGCACTTACTGTACTCGAAGCCCGGGCTTCCCAAGGCCCGGACTTCACCCCTTGTACTCGTTTAAGCTCGCCATTAAACGAAGACTGGATGTAGCGCTATTATCCCGCAGTGGAGGCCTGAACCAGGATAAAACACTCGTGCCATCGTCCCTATCCATCCGGTCTTGATGCGCCAGCCGCGTCGGGACCAAGGTCTTTTCCTTCGGCAGCGTCCGGCCACAAGGCCGGGCCTCGGTCCGGGGGACAGGGCCGCCTTCGGGCCTCGCACCCCTTTCCTTGCTCATTGGCGCTGCGGGGGCTCGCCTCCCAGTCGCCGACACGACAAGAACATACATGAAGCAAGTTCAGATGACTAATATTTCCCCACATCGGTGTTCAGGGAGGTAGGTCACCTTTCTAGTTCATTTTAAAAGGTGTTACTCACTTACTCCCATCGGTCATACATAATTAATGATTCGGATATCAGTATATATAGTCTCTATAAACATAACTTTCATGTATCAATCTAAATAGTTTTAAAAGTCAGATGTAATCTCTACTATTCTAAATTGTCTTATGGTGGTGGTGGTGGTGAGTTCACCAACTAAGAATCCTGGCCGTTCGCGTGCATTCCAGCGGTGGAGATCAACGTGTACCGCTAAGAATCCTGGCCGTTCGCTAATTAATAGACCGCGTACGCGTGCATAATTACGCTCATAATTACTCGTACCATTATTAATTATGCTAATTACGCTACCATTACGCTAATTACGCGTACGCGTGCATAACAGCGCTTCCACCCCGGCTGGCCTCCAGGACGCGAAACGCCACCGCCGCCTCCTTCAACACCCACCGGCCGACAGGAACCGCCGCCGCCGCCGCCTCCCTCAACACCCGCCGCCGCGTCTTTTCTCCTCCTCTTCACCTCCAGTGGCTCCCTACAACGGCGCCGGCCTCCACCTCCACCAGCGCCGGCCTCCACCTCCACCCCCGCCGGCCTCCAGAACCGCCACCGTCACCTCCCTCAGCACCCGCCGGCCTCAGGAACCGTCGCTACCGCCGCCTCCCTCAACACCCTTGCCTCGGGAACCCCGCCGCTTTTTCTCCTCCCCTCCACCTCCAGTGGCTCCCTACAATGGCGCCGGCCTCCACCTCCACCCCCGCCGGCCTCCAGAACCGCCACCGACGGCTCCCCCTTCGTGAGAGAAGCCATTGCCATCGCCCAACGTCGCCGTCCCCGCGCTGCCGTCGCCATCCCCACCGTCCCCAGACCTCCACGCCGCCGTCGTGACTCAGATCCACCGGCGCCGCCTACCGTCCTGCCCTCCCCACTGACTCCTCCATCCCCACCGTCGACCCAGTCACCGTCCTGCCCTCCCGCAGCGCGCCTCGTCCCGCCATCGGTCTCGAGCTCTGCGGCCTTTCCCTCACGCTGACGTCTTCAGATCTTTCCGCCCTTTAGCGCGGCTCGAGTCCTGGCTTGCTGCCGCGTGGCGCTGCTCCGAGGATGATAGCCACGCTGCCATGGGGCTCGTCGACGTAGTCTTCGTTCGCATCATCATCTACAGGTCTCCATTTCTCCTCCAAACCCCGCCTCTTTCACTTCCTTCGCTTGGTTTGCTGAACCAGGCGTGTTGTGGGGGATTCGGGACGGTGCAACATTAGGGCTTTTGCGATGGCCGTGTTGGTTGGCGTCGAGTGCCGATGCGGTGAACTTCTGGGTGACCGATTCACGGTGATCAACTTCTCGATCGCCCAACAAGCTGTCAACCTCTTTAGTGTCTCCAACATCTAGGGTGGTAAGCCTCGATGCTATAATTGACTTTCTAAAGCTTATCGGTTCTCCTTCTCTTACTTGCGAATCGGTGCTCAAATACCAATGCAAGTGCGACATCCTAATGTTTTTAGAAATTTTGAGGCTCAGAGTCTGATTTCTTCGCTCTTATTTGAAAAATCATAGGATGCTTGCTTAAAATTTGTGTTTTGGTAGCTCATGGGCTTATTTTCTTTTTTGGGGAATTAAACTTTGCTTTTGTGTATATTTTTTTGTGTTTACAAATTTCTATTTTACTTTTCATGTAATGCAATATTGATACTTGCTTACAAGCATGCCCATGTGATGAACCATCTGCACAGAAATCCGGTGGGTACTTGCTAAGCAGCACTAAAATCCATTTATATACAAAACATATTGTGTCCAAATTGAAATATGGCATCTTTTAATTCATCGTGGTTGTTGCCTTTGTGAAAAGTGTATAAGATTTATGCAAAGTGAACTGTTTTAAATTATTTGTCTCGACCATATCACAATTTCTCAAGATGACTACGCGATAGCATTACTGAACCTATTTCATGTGGTCATGCCTCTTTAGACATTATAAGTTCTTATGGTGCCTTTTTTTCCTGCTATTCTTGTCACTTAATCTTCTAAGTTCATGTGCAAAATATGCTTCAGTATGCTTAATAAACTATTCCAGTTAAAATGGGATGACGGTGGACTGAATGTGATGCGTGCAAATTAATGTCCGTGAGAACCTAAAACAACCAGATCTGAAATGAAGTTGACAACACCCTTACATGTCTTTAGGTGGATTGCTACCTTTTGAGAGCTAAAATGCACTTTTTACGGTTTTTGGAATCAATCAAACTTTTTAGAGTTGAATTAACTGCAGGTTCCATCCACATTGTACCAGAACATGTACTTCTTGCTGGCATTCAGTGATTTCTAGCTATAACAAAAAAAATAGCATGAGCTTTAATTTAATTCATTCATGACACCAATTCAAAGAGCACTGGAGTTTTTCCCACACGCTACATCTTAGTAGTATAACATGATTCACGATACGATGTACTCAATTTTGTTGCCGCAACTATTACTGCAAATAGAAATAAATTGTTGCCCTCTTCTAATTGTATCCCTTTTTTTTGAAGTGTTATGCAGCAATTGTAGCAAAAGTAGCATCACACCCACTCATTGATCCTCTTCTTTGTTTAAAGACTACTTTCCGTTTACTTGCAGGTAGTATGTTTTGTGTAGGAGGAAGGTTAGAAAGCTTGTGTAGGATTTTAAGGTTATATTAGGCATCAATTCTTGTCTCTATGCTTGTTGCACCTTCTTTCCTGTAGGTTTGGTCTCTGTTCACACACTTAATTAAGGTTTCTTTTCCTCTCCCATTTTCCTGAAACTCTTTTTGCTATATGGTTTTCGCATCACGAATGCATGCTATACTAATAAGATGTGAGAGGCCATCTGATAAGAGTACAAGGAGGCCGACCATCATCATGTTAAT
Source organism: Olyra latifolia (assembly GCA_036346145.1). Taxonomy (NCBI): domain Eukaryota; kingdom Viridiplantae; phylum Streptophyta; class Magnoliopsida; order Poales; family Poaceae; genus Olyra; species Olyra latifolia. Next base: position 17,761,307 of record CM070530.1, read on the forward strand.
TAAGATGCATGGCACTGATCGATTTCTAAATCTTTACTGCAGCTAGCTGGTAGTGTAATAATTGACATCTTGTACAGCTATTGCTTGTCTGAAATTGCAAGCTTGCTTAAAGTTTAAATATTAGTGAGAAGTACAAATATTCGTTGAATTTAGGTATCTGTTCTCTGTTGTAACAAAGATGTCTCCATTAGTATGACTGGTATGGGAAAGTAATCTTTGTTGGTATTGTATAAATTGCTCTTCTACCTAAAACTAGAAATATTTAGGTCTTAAAATATATGCTTAGAAATGAGTTAGCCCATGACTGCTGGTAATAGCAATAACCTCGGGATATCATATTCTAAGCTTAGGCATGGTGATGATGGCTTAATAGGATGAAATGCTTTGTTTGTTGAAGGGTAGAACAGCAGTACAAGTAAAAATGGACTTATATTAGATACTTCTCTTTATTTTCTCTATTTTGCATGGTGGATGGCAACAAAAAGCTTCCTTTTAGCACCTTTTTCATTTGTAACAGAACAGAAAACCGGAAAATTCTATGATAATTCATTCTTCTGCTGCTTATTTTCTAATAGAAAATTTCTTGTAGATGAGAATAGTTAGACCCCACTAATCAAGCATCTTTAGCACTAATCCCAAACCATACATTTAAGTACCAAATGGAAAGGGAAACTGGTCCTTTCTTGTCATCTGTTTGAAAGCTTTCAATTATTTGGATTTTTTTTTCTTCTGACAGTTAATCCATTGCTCAGGACAACCTAGAGAATGATATCAATCTGATTAGGAAGAGCCTGTCATTCAAAGCACACCCATGACCCATGCATACTTTTACAAGGAGCAACCACCTAAAGTTTGAGTTGAAAGAGAAACTGAGGTCTACTTGATGTGATGAAGCTGCAGATATCTTTAACATAGATGGTTATATGTAAGTCAAGAGCATAGTTTTATGTTTGAATCTGAAATATTTAGAGTTACTATAAATGGAAAATCAGTGAGCGCAGATGTAAATAATCTTGCATATCACCTGATGAGGATGAATTTTAGTCAGTCTAGGTTTATCTTAGAATACAGTCTTATGCTAACATGTCATATATGAGTTTATAGCCATTGATTGTATAGTGCTCTGCTATCTTCATATGAGATCCTAACCAGTGACTGTATGGTGTTCTACTATCTTTCTCTTATTTGAGACTACCTTTAGGCCACATACTCTCTTCAAGATATTGTACTCTGTTTTAGTAATATATCTCATAGAATAAGGGATGGATATATGGAATTGGTTTCTAACTGTTTTTCTTCCTATTTGTGTCTATAAGCTATTGTTTACTAGAATGTAATTAGATACTAAAAATCCTAGATACTTGGGTGTTTGAAAAAGAGATCATATGTGCATGGTTCTATTTTGTTTCTCTGTTGTAAAATTATATTTTGGTTGCTTTGTGTTTCCGTTATATACTCTTCAATTATGTTTCAATGACAAAAGTGATCAAAATATTTTGTAGCTAGGTCCTATCAAACTAATTATCTTTGTTATTTCACGATATATGAGGTTATCTTGTTACGATCCTTTTACAGGTGGGATAGGGGTAAACCACAAGGGATCGCACTCATATGGGAATACTTTGTTAGGTGAGTTCCTTTGTGCAACAATTAGCCTCTTATGGTGCAGAGCAACTAAGGAGATAAATTAGTTTTTGTGTATATCACGTGGCGATTATAGTCATCTTTGAACCTTGGTTTGATATTTCTTTGTCGATTTCCTTTGTTTTTTTAGGAAATCTGATTTCCATTGAATTATGCTTAGCGTGATATATATACCACCAGATAGAGCATATTCGAAGTGACGAATTATACTTACCATCGTGTGTGCGTGCGTGCCTGCGTGCGCCGTGGTTTTCTGTGGAACTGCCTTAATTAAAGAAATCTGACCATCTAGGGTACGTGGCATGTTTGTGTTTTTCAATGATAAAATTATTATTTCAATATTTGGTGAATCTCTATTCAAGAGGAAGACTGTTTTTTTGATCCATGAACATGCTGTGATTTTGTATAAAATTGAACGGGAGTGGAAATGCAATGAGTTTTGTAGCTATTGATGTTAACAATTGGGCCATTGTTTTATATACAATACTCTACCTCAAGTTTCTAGGCTTTGTTCATTGAAGAAGCAAAATCTTTATGAGTCATTGAAGCAGCGGATGTGCAACCTACTGCTCACTACTCATAGAAAAGGCAATGCCAATCTCAATTTGTTGGTAGTTTTGGTATGAAAAACAAGTCTCTTTGCTTGTATGTCCTTACAAATCCATCTGCCATTATAATTATGAGATAAAGGTGAGGGTTCATATGTCAAAGCTTTCTTGTCTGCCGGTGTATTCTTAGTTACAATTTGGATACCCATGGTTGCTTAAAGATCCAAATGTTAGTCTCCTTGGAATATGCATTTGCCATTAAGACGATGCATACATGTCTAGAACCATGAAACAATCAATATTTGAAAATCACCCGGTGATGTATTCTTTCGCAGTTACCATGAAAAAATATTAGGTGTTTGTTAGTGAGCATGCAGTGGTGAAAAAAATAGTGCCCATCCGAATTTATTATTTATTTATTTTTCATGCTCTGTTCTTGAGGTGATTATTGTTTTCGTAAAAATATTTTTGCCTCTCGTTGCAATGCACGGGCACTTAACTAGTTAAAGTAATTTTTGGACATTGGTCATAAAGAGTTTGGCAGCTAAAGTTCTAAAACTCTTACTCACACGTAACTTAGACGTCAACTTATATATCTGTGACTGAAGAGAGTATTGGAATCACACACTGCTGATTGTTAAATATAGGCCTATCTTACTTTACTAGGACTTGTAAAGGTATGCGAGAATAATATTTACATGAATCATACTCTAATTAGAATTAGCTCCTTTTCAGAAGACACCCAGCAAAAGGTCGTCATACAAATCCACGGAGAAACCAATCTAATATATCTATTATATTATTAAAGCACCTCGCTCTAAAATGCTAGACATTTCCTTGTTAATTGGGGGAAAGAAAAAATCTGCAACGTCAACTAGTGGAGCTAGATTACAATGATAAAAAGGTTTGCTTAGAATAGAAAACGACATGTTTACTAATCTTATATACCAGATTTTATCAGATTGGATTTTACCTTTACACTTCCTCCCTCTTGCATCATAACCTACTCTTACGTATAAGAATTTTAACTGATTGGGTTTTATCTCTAAGCGTGCCTCCTTCCTCAACATTATATAAGGAGATAGTAGAGCCGACACATCAATTTGGTGTTCTCACAAGAACTAATCTGCTATGAACAGGACGAACGAACGGATGGAAACAAGGGAGAATCCAGACACACTTTGATAACTTTCTCCACACCTCGACGAGTAGTGACCAAGATCGAAGAGCAGTTGATCAAAGCATCAAGAGTACATATATACACAACTAGGAGTTAGTGAAAAGAAATGTGCAAGCACCTGGCATTTTAACCGAGGAGTAGACACATTTATCCATCAGGAGATTAGAAGGCAGTCATATGAAACGAAGCATTGAGGTTGTGATGCAACAAACAAATCAAGAAGCCGATGCATATTATATCTGCAAACACCAGCCGAAGGAACCAAAGAACATCACCATAACCAAAGGAGGTAAAGTGCACATCCCAAAGATACACGTGCATTAGGAGCCGACAGAATAGAGGTGCACATGTACTTGCAAAACAATCAAAGCTACAATAAGATAGAAATAAGGTTTGACCTATCTCTCTTCCTTTTTTCCTGTTTTGCAAGTCCCGTTGAGATAGCCGCGCAAGTCCTTGGCCTCAATACGGACAATCGGACTGTATTAGAGTTTACTATGGCTAATATGTCTACGTACTTGAAGCAAATTTAACTACACTAGATTTTACGACATGAATTATATTAGAACTTAATATAGTCGATACGACTACAAATCGTAATATCTGCAAGAGATTTCTTAAACTTTCATACAAAACTTGCCATATAAATGTATGAGACACCTTGCTCTTTCAAATAAGCATGCTAGTGGGAAGATGTGTGACCTTGTGGGTTAGTCTGTAGCACTAGATTCTTATGCATTGCAAGGATATAAGTGGTACTAAAATCATTTGATAATAATTTAATAAAAAATGCAAAAAAATTTCTTTTTATGTTAATATATTTTTTGAAAAACTTACACAGATGTTACATTGTATAAATTTTAATCATAAAAAATATAAAAATATTTGGATCGGAAGTACTGTACATTTGATAGTATTGTAATTTGGGAATCTTTTAGAAATACCATGGAGTTTAAAGTAAAGATGAACAAGGTACTAGATCATTCGACTGGATTGGACAGCCAGGGATGCCTATCGAACCATTTTCAGGTCATTGCGATGTCTACAGTGAACACGCTAGCCTTCTAGGGTGATGAGCGATAGATTTGGCTCCTATTTTATATTCTGTCCTTTCATTTTTTTTTCTACACGTAAGCCTATACGTAAGTCTATGTTTGTAAGAGCATCCGTAGCAGGCACCCTATAACACTGGAGCTCTGACTTTTTAGGATAGAGCATCTGATGGAAGAAAGGAATATTTTAGAGTGTAGTGTAAAATATGAAGGAATTTTAGAGAGATGGATAGAGAGGACGCTAATAGTGTTTTAAAGGAGAAAATTTAGAGGAGCTAGTATGGATGCTCTAAGCGTTTTAACCCTTAAGTTTCTCTATTTCCTGCTTCCTTAGCGATTTTACCCTAAGGTTTCCGATTTTACGTGCAACTCTTTTTTTTTCGTTTTGCCCCACCATAGTTCTTCTTCTCACAATTTTCGTAGGGGCACTTGACCAGTCCTCTAAAAAATGTCTTTACGCCATCGCATTCCATCCGAAAATGATACGAATCTCATCGACGACCGTTTGCTCTTACACAACCCATGAGTCTACTTCACACCGCTCTTTAAAAAAAAACGAGGATGAGGAAGCACGCCGGCCGGCCACAAACAAACAATGGAGAAAGCCGCATTTTTTTATTATTAATCTAGTGCTACGCGGGTAGAACACAGCACATAGCTAGGTAGGCACAACGAATCATCCGGACAGGGCACAGGCACGCACGATCATGGACGGCGGGGAGACGCAGCGGCTGGTCGCCGTCGGGAGGAGGTGGCTGGAGAACCCCCGCGTGGGGTACGACGGCCGCGACAACGCCGCCGCCGGCGCGGCAGGGGCCACGCGCTCAGCGCGCTGGTGATGACCGGCGCGCGCGTCTCCTTCGCCGAGCCCGGCCGCGTCGTCTGCTGCCTCCGCGTGCCCCCGCAGCTCGCCGTGCGTGTCCCCCATCTGTTTCTGCATGCTTGCGCTCCCCGCTCGTCTCTTCATCGAGCTTCTCACCGAGGTGTTCTTTGCTGGCGCGCGCATGCAGGACGCGGACGGGGTGTGGCCCGCCGGGGCGATCGCGGCGGCGGTGGACAACATGTGCTCGGCGGCCATCTTCACGGTGGTGGGCGCGCCGACGTTCACCGTCGACTACGCCATGTCCTACTTCTCGCCCGCCGACCTCAACGTACGTCATATTATACATCCGTGGTGAATGAATTTACACAGCTCGATGCATGCTTCAAGCATGGCGGCGAATGAATTTGCAGGAGGAGGTTGAGCTGGATGGGCGGGTGGTTGGCCGGAAGGGGAGGCTGACGGCCGCCGTGGTGCAGGTGCGGAAGAAGGCGTCCGGCGAGCTGGTGGCGATAGGGAGGCAGTGGATGACCTCGACTAGGCCAAAGAAGAACGTCGACAGAAGCACGAGCAAACTCTGACATCTAGTGTTCTAAACTGCCGTATATCTGTGTGCGAATGTGTGATGAGGATGGGTTTCTTACATGTATCTGAATGTAGAAACCGTTGGATCCACTTTGAAATCTGTGTCACTTATAAATAAGACCAGCAATTCAGCTCGCAGCTTGGTTTTGGCATGGCTCGTGGGCCAACGAGGCCGAGCTCGAGCTTTTTTCCTAGTGTATGGCTCAAAGTTTCCTCGGTGGTTTATGAAGAGATTATCTTGGTTTTAGTAATGATGATATTGTGATGGAGTTGTGATGACATTGTGATGGAGCTATGATGCTGTCGACAATTGGAAAAGAGATTCTCCGCCGAGCTTACTTGTGGATTGAGGGACCAAACAATCCCTTCCTGCTAAAGGCTTTTGTCATAGATGCGTCAAGTCACCGAGATAGAAAGTAAGCTAGACATAGAGATTTATTCTGGTTCAGGCCTCTCAGAAAGAAATAATAACCCGACTTCAGTCGCACGGGTGCATTTGTGTTTTTGCAGCGAGATTGGATCTCGATGTCTCTGCCCTCCCCTCTCATGGGGAAAGGTATTTATAGTACAAGGTATACGCAGTGCGGATCCAACATGACATGGAAAACCTATCTGGATAATCTAGAATCCTACCAGATTTATAGATATATTCTAAAAATATGATAATTTACACTCCAAGAAATCCTGTAGATAGAAAGTCTCGGACTGCAAATATGGAAAGAGCTGGAGGCGGTTTAGGATTTAGTCTCAGGCCTATTATCTAGTCGTATCCCCTTAGGATTCATGGTCGTCTCGCATACTGGCCCCTCAAGCAAGGATGCCCGTCCCCGAGCATGTGGAATTGAAACCCGAGTATGGTCCCGTTAAGCCTGAGTTTTCGTCTCTTCGTCATACTCCTTGGACACATATTATTTATTTTGGGTTTAACTGTTAGGGTATTTTATCCAATCCCTGACAGATGTCCTCTTAAAGTCGTTCAAGATTAAGGATGGTTTAGCATAAACTCGGGAGTTGACATGAGTTCATCTAGATATAGGTGTTTTTAATGTTCTTTTACTTAAAGAGGGGTTTGAGATGATGTTTGAAGTTGTCACAGCTTGTTTTTTCATGGATGTACATTGAGGTTAGGTTTAGAGTGAGTTAGAAACCCTTAGGCCTCTTTGGCAGCTTTGTTTGTGCTGGCTCGCGGTGCCATATGGTATGGGTGTACCAGACGACACCCATAGCATTTTTTTTCTAGAAGCGCTTCTGCAGGTGTTGTGCACGTCGTATGGTACGGGGTACCAGACAACATGCCATCTGATCTTTTTAGTAAGGGTTCTGAGTATGCAGTGCACATTGTATGGTACGGGGTACCAGACGGCTTGCCGTTTGATATTTTTCAGTAAGGGTTCTGAATGTGCAGCGCACACCATATGGTACAAGGGTACCAAATGGCGTGCTGTCTGTTTTTTCTAGAAAGGGTGTGCAACGGGTCTAGAACGCCGTATGGTACAGTGTACCAGATGGCACTGCCGTCTTGGTTTTTCTAGTAGAGTTGGTTGGGTGTCTTGGCGCCTCGTATGGTATGGTGGTACTAAATGGGACTGCCGTCTGGTTTGTGTCCCTACGGGGCATCGTATGGAACGACAAGGGCCGTATCATACGGTAACCTCTTGTGCCATATGGTACGACGTGGGTCGTATGGTATGGTAGCACCGTGGGTCTCTTGTTTTTAGGTCCTAACGGCTAGTTTTTTGGTGTGGCCTATTTAAGGATTTAGGGTACCCATTTGTTTCATGCTGGTTCACTTCCTATGCTATTCTAGAATCCATTTGAATGAGAGCCACCAAAAACTAGGGTTTTTATCTTAGAGTGATTTCATGAGAGCTTGAGTGCTATATCTCCTTGTGTGCTTCTATGATAGACTTGATCTAGCAAGATTAAGTCATCTCGAACTTGTTTCTCAAGTTTCTTACTTTTAAAGTTAGTACTTGGTGATCTCTCAAGAAGAAACTTGTGAGAGACTTCAAATAGTTGTAAAGGTCGGAGTCCACCTATCGGAGTGGTGAAGGGCTACCCCGAGTGAAATCAGATCGATAATCCTCTTCGTAAAAAGTGCTCCAACGAGGAGTAGGAAAAGGGAAAGCCTTTTCCAAACCTCGGGTAAAAAATCTGTTGTCCCTTATCTCCCTTACTTCTTACATTTACATTTCCACTTCTTATATTGCGTGTCGTGTTTAATTCCTGTATCTAATTGTAGAAAAATTTAATTTTAAAATTAAATTTAAAAGTAAACAAAAAATTCAAAAATTGTCTTAGGCCAATTCACCCCCTCTTGTCCTCTTGGAATCTTTCATCTAGCTCGTCAGAAAACGGGCCGAGCTGAGCCAAACCCTAGCCTACTCGTAGCTCGCTCGTTCACCACCTGCTGTAGGCACTAGCACAGCATGCAGCCCAACTCAATGACCAGGCAGCCCAACTCAACTAGCAACTCACGACCAGCCTTCTTTACCCCAGCCATCCACCAATGCCAATCCACTGCATTGCTTGCATTGCACAACACTAATACTAGTAGGGTTGGAACTTTGGGCTCGGGCTCGCGAGCAACTCGAGTTTGGCTCGGTAATTGGCTCGGCTCAGGCTCAGCTTGCCAGTGAATGAGCCCGAGCCGAGCTGCCTCCGCAGCTCGGTGTGTGCAGCGAGCCCGAGCCAAGGCAGAGGTGGCTTGCTCGTGGCTCGTGGCCCATCAGCCCAACGCGAGTTCCCGAGCCCCCGACCTAGTGGTTGTGGTCCTTGTGGACTGTGGAGTATGGACACATGTCTAAATGCTTATGCTGAACTGGTCATTGTCTCATTGGTCAATTGATATATGATGTGGACCATGTGGTAGTGCTGACTGCTGAACTGATATATTAATACGATGGTTGCTTGATATATATAAAATATGGTTGCTTGCTATATATATGGTTTCTTTGATATTATGATATATGATAGTTGCTTGATATATGAATATGATGTGGTAGTGAACTACTGATGAACTGATGTCTGATGCTGTTTGTTTGATATATATGAAATTATGAATATATGATGATAGAAATTAAGGTTGAATGTTGAATTGATGTCACTGCTGCAAAAGCTCGTGAGCCCTCGCGAGTTGGACCGAGCCAGCAGCGAGCCTAAGCCGAGCTGCCACCCTAGCTCGTTGCACCGAGCGAGCCGAGCTGGCTCGGTGAGCTCCACGAGCCCGAGCCGATCCACCTCTGGCTCACTCGGGCTCGGCTCATTTCCACAATTCCACCCCTAAATACTAGTAGTGCTACTGTATAGGAAACCCTAGCCACAATTTCCCCTAATTCCCACGGTAACTCCCACACAATGGAGAGCCATGAGCACCACTGGCTGTCGCATCCATATCACGACACACCCAGCCAAGAAGAACATCCTCGAGCTCCTCCTCCTAGTCCTCCCTTCTTCTTCTTCTTCTTCTTCTTCTTCTTCTTCTTCTTCCACCTTCAAGCACTAAAGCCGGTGCCGCCACTGCTACTCAATCTGTCGCTGCCGCTTCTAGAAACACTGTTGGTGCTGCTGCTGCCCCATGGTGGAGGGCGAAGGGAAGTGGAAAACAGTTGTGTGTCGACTTCCGTCATCAAACCTCCCGCCCGAGTGCATCTGCTTCATTGACCCTCACGGGAACAACCCTCATCAATTAACATTCTGTTGTAACTATCGCAGCTTGCAAGGGAGTGATTTGTTGCTTAGGCTCGTGAAAGAATGCGAGCCAGCTCGAGCTTTCTACGAGTTCAAGTTTAGCCTTTTTCATAGCTCGTCGATTTACCAAGCCGGACCGAGGTGAGCCTGTGCATGACCAAGCCGAGCCGAGCCGAGCTAAGCCTGTGCATGACTGAGCCGAGTCAAGCCAGGACCCAGCTCACTCAAACTCGGCTCGTTGCCACCCCTATAACTTGTGAATGCATAAGTTTTGTTGTGCAATGCCATTGCCTTCTTCAGTCTGTCCTGATCAGGCCACCTTTTTTTCTTTTAAGAAAAAGAATAGACATGAGGTTATTATTATTATTGTTTGTTGGACAATTTGGAGAGGAAGAAATGCACGGATATTTGATAACGAGCAATGAGACTTTGATGCTTGGAAAAGAAGATTTATTTTTGAATTTACCTTGATTCTTCATTGTGCCAACCTAATTATTTTCCTGACATTTCTTCTTGGTTCAATAGTCTAACTTGGCTTTTCTTTTCTTCTCCCTTTTGTATTTTAGCACATTTGTACATACTTCTCATTTAAATTTGTCTAATAGTGGGCCCCTTGCCTACTGTTTTTCCCTAAAAAAAAGATTATACATGAGGTGTTTCAAGAAATTTTTTATTTTTGAACCATGAGTTCTACCAATCAATTAAAAAAAAGAATACAACATATAAGAGAAGGTTTAAAAAAAACTATGAGCCACAAAGCCCACAATACAATACACTTCACTCCAAGTATGCCTGTAGCTAGCCGTGCCGCCATCCCTAATGTGGTCAGCTTGCCAAAAGCATTCGTTTGCCCATACGTGCTACCGACACCTCTATGTGCCTAGTGGACTTAGAGGTCGAGCCCCTTTGATTCTAGCTGACTTGAAAAAGGTAAGCATATTTCCGTAACTGTTAATATGTCTTCTTACACATACTTTGCAATCACGCACTTTGTGCCTATTGGAACAACCGGGACGCGCACGCAAACACGCTATCATTTCTAATAATCATCATGTCGCTCGCAGCTCCGTCGCGGGCTAGGCCGCTCAATCGTGCCCGATGTGTCACTCCCTATTTATCCATGTTTTACGTTGCCATATGTTTGTGTGTGAATGTGTGATGAGAATGTATTTTCCACGTATACATAGAGTTATATACATACGTGGGAATCGTTGGATTCATTTTGGTGTTTTTCACGTATATATGGAGTTCTGTTGTGCAATACGATTGTCTTCTTCTGTCTGGCTAGCAATTGATCTAGCTACCTTTTTTCTTTTAAGAAAGAGAATATACATGAGGTATTTCAAGAAAAGTTTTCTTTTTTTGAACCACCAGCTCTACCAATCAATTAAAAAAAATACAAACATAGCAGAGGTCTCAACAAAAAAAAAAACCCCAAAACCATGAGCCACAAATCCACAATCGATCAATTTCATTGTACATTGCGCAAACCAGCTGCGAGCAGGTTGAGCCACGTCGGCTGGAAAGCAATGGCGCTATGCTGGTCACTCCAATTTCGCGGAGCCGTTCGATCTGATGACGTGCTGCCAGTCTAGGCGTCCAGCCGCGGTCCAATTTTGCAAAACAAACCCACTAAGTTTATGGTTTTGTACATAGATCCTTACGTCTGCATAACCGTTGGATCATCCGATCGGATGGCCGTCCTAGCGAGTGTATTACACTTAGGACCTCCCATGCTCCCATCCATATCCCGCGGTCCTTCCACCAAACGAGCGCAGATCGTTGCCCTTGAGGTCGGCCAAAATTACCCGCGTCATGCCACTCGATATTCTTCCGTCCCCACCAGCTCCTGCCTCAGCGCCGTTTGCCTGCAAGGTTAGGGTTCGCCGCCGCCTCTTCCTCCCGCCGACCCCCTCTCCCCCGTCGGCGTCGCCCTCTCCTGTCCTCCCTCGGCTGCGTCTGATGCCGCTGCTCCCCGTACCAGGCTTTTGCTTTCTGAACTGCTCAATTGACTTTTGCTTTCTGCTTTGGTCCAGTTGTGTATTATTATTTCTCAGGCCCTCTCAACTGAGCAATTCGACTTTTGTTTTTCTGCTTTGCTCGGAGTGATGCCAAGTTCATGCGCTACCATCGTTATGTATGTAGCTCCAGTTTTTTTTTTTAAAAAAAAAAATCTTACCAGCTTTATTGGCATTTGTATTAGTTCTAAAGAGACATATAGGAGCAGAGGGAATTGCAGAATCATCGTATTACATGGTGTTGAGCATTCCTTCATATTGCCTGTGTTCAACACATGGTGTTGAGCATTCCTTCATATTGCTTGTGCGTTGAACACTTTTTTTTTGGTCCAATAGCATCCTTTGTTTTATCAAACTGTTGTATGACATTCTATGTGTTGGCAGCAGAAAGGAAATTCAAAATGTGATTTTCTCTGAATAAGACATCTCAAAAGGAAAAAAAACTAACCATCCATATCAATGTGAATTATAAGGCTAATTTGAATTTATTTATGGTTGGAACTTGACTTGCTTAGTGGAATTCAATTCTAATTAGGTATTATCTATAAATTATCCTTGGAAACTCTAATCTTTATCTATGATTCTTCACTGAACACTCTATCTTTGTATGGTGGAGAATCTGGCTGGAGCAACTTTCACAAAGCACTTCGTTCTGGGCACTTGTGTGTTGCTGGTGTTTTTCTCCAGTTCGGTGCTTCCCTTGCTTTGGAGGACACCAAGGGTTGTACGCCTGTCATCTTTTCTCTGCTCCTGCTGATTTTCGGTAACTTAGCTATGTTCAGTTTCAAGAAACACTCAAGTTATCTGATCTTTAATTATATTTAGTACTCTGGTACTGATTTCTATAGGTACCTCTACGCCTTGGTATTTTAGGGCCTGTTTGGTTCGTGCCTAACAATGCCTAGCCTAAGGTTAGGCGCGCCATAGTGCGTTAGGCAAGCGTTTGGTTTGTATGCTAAGATTAGGCGTGCCACAGAAGTTAGCTGCGTTAGCGGCTCGTCGCCTCGTATTTTTTCGCCGCAAAGTGTGGCGGCCGAATTTGCCGCCGCACCTCGCCACACCACGCCACGCTTCGGAGCGGCCGGTCGGGAGCGTCCGATCGCCGGCCGGAAGAGGATCCGACCGTCCGTTTCGAAGTTAGAAATAAAAGCACTTGTTTTTTGGCCTTTGGACGAGGCGGACGAAACGACGACGCAGTCAGCCTCGCGAGCTCTCAACTCATCATCCCGGGTTCGATTCCAGGCTCCAGCTGCAGCATTCTTTGCTTTCTTATTTTTCTTTTTTTCTTTTCTATTTCCTTTTTTCTACGCCGTTTAAAAATTCTAAAAAATAAAAAGTTTACGAAAATGGAATCATTCCTGCACAAAGAATGTCCATAAAAAGTTTGGATGTTTTTCAAAATTTTTTACTCTCGCAACCAAACACTCGCTACAAGTTTTTGTCTAGCCTAACATTAGTTGTGGCTGCGAACCAAACACCACTTAACTTTAACCGAGTTAGCCAAGTTAGTCGTGCCACAAGCTGCTAAACTTAGGCTAGGCAACCTTAGTCACGAACCAAACAGGCTCTTAATTTCACACTCAGCTGGAGTAAAATATAATAGAATTATGAGAACATCAATCAGTGACCTATTCAATTCCTGAGAAAAAAAATGCAGTGTTCTCAACAATGAATTGTAGCAGCAAAATGATTTTCCTACCAATGAACAGTAGCTGTATATGGTATGGCCGGCTTATTGTTTTTGTTGGATTTTACATATTGGATTTACTGTCTGTTAAGGAGATTACTACTTTCGTGTCTTTTTATTTCATAAATCAGTTGAAGGAAAAGGATTTTGCTCTCATGGTGAGTTGCCGTTTGAGCGATGCTCTGCCTGTTGAAAGCAGGCAACCTGCTGCATATTTTTGGCATATCATACATGCAGTTGTAGTTCTTGCTTAGTATATTACAGCTGTGTGTTTTTTTGGCTCCAAATGGTTTTGACTCTGTTTTGGTTCAAAGGTTATGAGCTCCTATGATAGTTCCAAATTGAGATGAAATAGATTGGAAATATGTAGAAAAATTATTGTCATTGCCTTACTCAATAATTTGTTAATATGCATTTGTCCCCTTCTAGAAAGATTATTTTCTGTCCATGCAAACCTTTATTGTTTCACTAAATGGTGGCGTGTGCTATATTAGGAAAAAAAATTATTTTTTTAACCCTTTGAAAATAATTATTTTAATATTAACCCTCGCGAAAAAATATTTCCAGATCTAACCCTTTTGGCCGCGCCACCGCTGGCGCGCAAATAAGCTTGCAGCGCCGATGCAGTGGCGCTGCAAGATCAAGTTGTTGCGCCAGCGCTGGCATGGCGGCAGGTCGCTCCATGTGGCGACCATATGAACCGCGTTCCTCGGTGCGGCGTGTCTTGGTGCGGCGATGAGACATTAGCGCGCCAACCGCAGTGGCGCGGCCAAAAGGGTTAGATGTGAAAATATTTTTTCGCGAGGGTTAATATTAAAATAATTATTTACAAAGGGTTAAAAAAATAATTTTTTTGCTATATTAGTTAGCTTATTAGCTGAGTTCTAATTCCATGCACGCATACATTTTTGTTTTTGTTTTAAAGAGTTAGATATGCCACGACATTGCATTTATCCGTCATACAGGCAGAGGTAACACGAAGTTAACACCTCAAGGAAACAAAAAAATTTGTTCCATGGTTAATTCTTAGGCATGCCGCATGCATTGTGTTGTATAGTTGTACGGTGCTGACTTCTATCGGAAAACTTCCAATCTGCCATGCTCACTTCTTGCTCACTTCGTTTATAGGTCATACCAGGTGATTGCGGCGAGCAAGGGCCTCGGCAGTGCTGCATTGTAACAGCCCATTTTTAGGCCAAATTTTTTAAAATTCTCAAATTTGAATCAATTTCAAATTAATTACTATTCACTGTCCAAAATTTTCAAATTTGAATTCATTTCAAACCACTTCACTCAAATTCATCCAAAATTCAAAATTTTGGGTTTTGATTGGGTTTGGTCCATGCTTAGCCCGTCTGGGCCGTCTCGATCCACACCTCTAGCCCACCTAGCTCTCCCTCTCTCTGCCCCTACCGGCTGCACGCGAGCCGCGCATGTTCCGAGCGCGCCGCGTATTGTCCCGTTGCGCTAGCACCTGCCTCTGCTCTGCCACGCTGCGCACGCCACGTGCTGCCAGCGCCGTTGGCATCGCCGCGCGGGCCAGAGCCATGTCGAGCAGCCGTGAGGTCCCATTGTCCCACAGTACTCACCTCACACCCTGTGCTCTGCTGCCGCGGGTGTCTTCGTCACTGCACTACGCACACGATGCCAGCGCCGTGTGCTCTGCTTCTCCCGTGGCGCTTATTACCGCGCAGCCATTCCGTGCTCGAGCCCCTCGCATTGAACCTTCTCTTCGTTGCCTCTCCAGTTGTTCCCTTGCTATTCAAACCCCTGGTTCGACCCCAATTCCGCTCCTTCACCATTTTCGCCGCTGAGCTCTCGAGCACCACCTTCTCTCTCCCTCACGCCTCGATGAGTCGTCGACTGATTACTCATGCCCCTAGCTTCTCTAGGAGTCGTCCCTCACGATTTTGCCCTCAATTTGACCCACGAGCAGCCGGAGTTCCCGGGCGGCGCGACCCCTGCTTTGGCCATCGCCTTGCCCATAGTGATAGCTTGCCTCCGTCCTTTCCTGAGCTCGGCACCGTCTCAGATAGCCTTTTGGTAGTCCTTAGATACTTCCCTCCTGGTGAACTGACCGTCGCCCTCATCCTTCGCTATAGCACCATGCTCTCGTGGTCTACCGCCGGTAGCGCCTACGGCGCCGCCATTCTAGCTTGCTGCTAGCGATGCTTTGGCCATCACGTCCTAGACCGTCACTAGCCGAACCCATTCCGACCATGAATCAGTAAAATGGTGGACCGTAGCATCGCTAGTATCCCGCCAAGGGTTCGGCGGAACTAGGCCGGAGAATCAGGCGAAGTCGCCGCCTCGCGAATGTCACCCCAACATCGGCCAGCGAGACTAAGCCACTGCATGCGGTACCCCAGCATATTTTTAAATCCCGTTGCGCACTGATCTTGAGTCACTGACATATGGGCCCTGGTCCTATATGTCGGATTTAGTGGAAATGTATTCCCTCAGAATACGTCTTCTAGAGCAAGTGACGTAGTTCGTATTTGGCGTGAGAGCACCTGAACATGTGGGCCTCAAGGCCAACCTATCGGCCACTTACGCCCACTACATGGTAGTCCTTAGGCCATCGGTCAGAGCCGCTGTGGGCAGGGAAGATTTCCGATTTCTAATAAATCCAAAAACAGAAAGTGATTTTTTTAAAAAATAGTTTAAGTTATCCAAAAATTGTAGAAAAGTTTCAGAAAATACTAGATGCAGTACTGGACTTAGGAAAAATATTATTGTTGGGAATAAATTAAATCTTGTGTTTTGGAAAAATGATAGAAGCTATTTAAACTTTTACCTTAGTAATTTATTGTTAGAAATCCTTTTAGCTTTATTAAAAATATTTAGTGAACTCTGAAAATACTCAAATTTTCACAGAAACTATTCCAACTTAGGAACAACTTAAGAAAAATATTTAGTCTAGCTTAACCTTGTAATAACTAAAAAAAATAAAAGAAAGCCCTCAAGAGCTATATAGAATTAACATTCATAACACTTTTATTTTCCAGCATGGGTATCTTTACTTAAGGGTAATTAATGCGTTTTCATACATACCATACGTTGACACGTAAGAACTTCGCTACCTCAATGAAGAGATGGTATGGTAAGGGTAGATAATTGTATTTAAATCGTGCATGCATGCATCATCACTTTTTGCATATGTTTATGTATTGTCTTAATTTTCTCGATCAGACGTTGAGGACCCAGAAAGAAAGTTTGAAGACACCGAGGAAGAGTACCATTCCTCAGGACAAGGCGAGTTAATATCTTTAATTCATATCTTATCCAATTTTATATAAGTTATTTTGATTCAACTAAGAAATTGCATGCTCTATTAGATGTTGCAAGAACTTGAATTGCTAGAGTAGCTATGCCTATTCCCTAATCATGTTGTACACATGCTATGTTACTTGCTATGCTTGATTTCCATCTACGATTGCCTTGATTATCATGTCATTTGGAACCTTAGGACATTTACTAGATATTTTGTACTCATAGTCCTTAGGTAAAAGTTGCTTAGATATGCTCAAGTCTAAATCAATGATTCTTATGGGGTGTAATTGCCCCATAATTGGTGAACGATAGTTCACCCCTATATTTGTTCACACCTTAATTTGTATTGTTATATATATCTAAGCTGGTATGGTATGAAGGTCAGTAATTGAGTTGTTTTGGGATGCTAAGTCCAGGTTTGGGCCACAGTGCAGTTAAGGAGGTCAAGGTTTTGTGATAGTGGTTGTGGTCCGGGAGGACTTAGTAAATGAGGTGGTTGTCTAGAGTGAGATCTAGACTTGGAGGTTAAGGACCTAATTGAGATTGAGACAGGGAGCGGAGTATGGGATCTTCGACTCTCCGGCCATAAGAAGCGGGACCAAAAGTGGCCCCTTAAAGTTGAACAGTGTTGGATGTGGTCCGACACAACGCGTGGCCATCGTGTGGTAGTGCGGGTGTGGAGTCCAATTGCGTGCTCCGAGGAGACCATGGGACAAACTCCAGCCTAAGGCGAAGACGGAAGGTCGTCGTCACCGAGGGTGATCTAGATCATGCACTTACTGGACCGGCAATCCAGTAGATTGCTGATCTACAATGGGGTGCCTAAATCCCGGAATATGATGGCAGGAAAAAGAAGGAATATTAGAACAATGAAAGCAACTAAGTTATGGTAGGTCTGTGTAACAAGGGGTTGGTACAATTGTAGAAAGAGTTGGGTAGAAAGTTACTTGGGAACCACGACTCAATCAACTACATGACTAATTAACATGGTTTTAAATTGGCTAAGTCATAGGTTTGTATTATCAATATTTCTAACAAGTTTTACGTAAATAAAAGAACCTTAGCCTTCCCTTGGAATCTTTATCATTACTTGCACTAGGAGGGGTGTTAACTCGTAGGTGTAGTTTGATTGCGCACTTACTTTCGTACCAACTCACTCTTTAGATGGATATCAACCCAAAGATCCTTATGAGTGTCATGAAGATGAAGATCCAGTCTACGATAGTCAGGATTAAATTTAGGCGGCCCTCCAGTCGTTTGCAAGATTGCATAGCCGATGAATGATCTTTTGTTATCTTTAAGCTTTTTGTATTGATGTTGAATCATAAACTTTCTTTTGTAATGTACTATGACATTTGGTATGGTTGGCCCTGTTGTAATATTCATCGAAAGACGCTATTTCTGTTAATTACCTAAGACAACTTTGTAACGCTTGTATGTAATTGGACCGGCTATATAATGGTGTGCGCTAGCCTACTGATATAGGGTCTAGTGTAGGAAACTCCATGGTCCTCAAAGATGAGGGCTCATATCCATAAAGTTAAAAGCAAACAAACCCTACAAGTGGAATGATCAAGCAATAGCTACCTGCAGTGGAATGGGAATGCTTATTACCATTGCTTCAAGAGATTTTTTGTGTATGCATAGATTACTTGAGTTCTATGTTGGAGTATTTTGGTAGCCTGTATTAAATCTAGGTTTGGGAATGGCGAGCCCCATGAACAATTAGCTGAAGGATAGTTCGTCTGGGTTGAAGCATTGTCCGCATGGCAAAGCTCTGTTTGTATGTCCGACAAGAAGTCAACAACCCATATTGCTGTAAAACTTTATGTGCTATAAGATACGTGCTATCTGAACCTATATTGCTTTTTTTTTTATGGATGGATCTATATTGCCTTTCCCTGCCGCTGTATATATATATATACTATCTCTATAAAGCGCGTAGCGCATCTTCCTTTCTTGGCCTCCTCATCGTGGCCACGTCGTCCGGATGACGCCAGCCGTCCGATCGTCGGTCCAACTTGGATCCGGCCGTCCATCCTTCGGCTATATATAAAAGACTTTCTTTCTTTTTTCCACGACGAGGCGGAAGAAACGGGAGGCTGGTCAGCCGGGCAAAGTCTCAGTTGCCCTGCCCGGGTTCGATCCCCAGGCCACGCACCTTTTCCCAGCAAGTGCTTCTTCCGTTCTTCCTTTTCTTTTTTTTTCCTTTTTCTATTTCCTTTTTTGTACGCTGTTTAAAAATTCCAAAAAATAGAAAGTTTGCAAAAATGGAACCATACCTCCACAAAGAAGGTCCATAAAAAGTTTGGATGTTTTCCAAATTTTTTTGAAATTTGAAAAATTTCTAGCTTTACAAAAAACCTCCCTTAACGTTTATAATAAGTTTGGATGTTTTTGAAATTAGAAAAATTCCCGACTTAAAAAAAAACTCGCTTTCTTTTTTCCTCTCCTATTCGCATTTTTGTAGCCCGTCTAAAGTTGAAATTTTTTTAAAAAGTTGCGAAGTTTTCAACTTTAGAATTTGCATGGTTCCACTTTTCTTCTTTCTTTTTTTTTAGGCCGTTTAGAAATTTCTAAAAAATGGAAAACTTGAAAAAAAAATGGAACCATGGCCACATGAGAAAGACATGTAAGAAGTTTGCTTTTTATTTTTAGGTTTTTTCTTTTTTTTCCTATTGTTTAGAATTTCAAAAAATTGAAAAGTTGACAAAAGTAAAACCATGCTCACACGAGAAAGACCTGTAAAAAATTATGATTTTTAGAGGCTTTTTCCTTTTTTTGCCTTTTCTACTTTCTTTTTTAGGCCATTTTAAAATCCCAAAAAGAAAGGAATTCCAAATATGGAACCATGTCTACATGAAAAAGACCCATAAAAGGTTTGCTTTTTTTAATATTTCAAAAAAATGTCTACATTGCCTATTGTAGCACATTTTCCATTCTATTGCCATAATATTACTCTGAATTTTTCTTAAGGGCTTTCATTGTTGATGAAATCTACGTTATTATGGTATGTACCATCATGTTTTTAGATGTTACCTTTTAGGGTTCCTTTATTTTGAAAGGCATGTTTTAATATACGACGTCAAAATTATTTATTTTATTAGGATGATATCAAATCTTCCTTTTGATTACATAAACTTTACAACTCTTTGTTTATTTTTTTTCCTCCCTGATTAATTATATGCCTTGCAATAGCTATTAATTGTATTTTAAAGAATAGTCAGTAGACAGGAGGGGACGCGCCACCGCGCGTAGTCCCTCCTAGTATGTTACAAAGCGGTTTGCAGAGTACAGAGTTAAACCATATTAAACCATGATCTAATAGTAGCCTGATTTTAGTCGTTGCGTTTATGTTCCCAAGCCCGTTGCTTGCGGAAGCCTAAAAAGATTTTTTTTTTTTCTATATTTACAACTATCGGACCCACTTCTTTTACACTTTTCTATGAAGACTCCTGTGTGTTGCAGTGATGTTGCCTATTAGACTTTTTCTATGCTGAACAACCCATACAAATAACTAGCTCGTGTAAGGGCGCCATAACCTTTCTAGTATGTAAGATTATCAACTTCTTAGGGTTCAGGTTGCTTAATTCTAGTGCTGGCCATGGTGATTGATGTAAAGCTAGCGACGTTGATAAATAAATTGCGTCGGTAGGTTTCTATCTTGATATCAACTCGGACTTTGCCTGCCTCGATTTCCTGATGCAATTGTAATCTTTATAGTACCGAATAATTAAGCACGTAGAAAGTAACACGGTCCACCAATGTATGCTTGAGTTGTATACTAATTTGGTTGTTTGAAAATTATACAAGTACTAAGAAAATTGTTTGCACTAGGCACATAATACATATATAGTTTTAGGAAAAATTTGTTGTATGACATTATAAATTGCATGCCTTTGCTCCTGAAGCATGGCCCATATATTAGTGGTACAAAGAGTGATATATAAAAAAGCCATAAAATTTATAGTACCACCGTACCAATTGCCCCCACCCTCTTGGAGAAAGAAAGCTTGCATGCATGCATGCTTCCAGCCGTCTGGTAGTCACCTATCTGTCCACATATTAAAGTTAACTATTGCAAATTATATGCTAGCTTTTCGATAATGGAAATTAATCCAGTCTCTATATCCAAAGATCTATACAGCATGCACTAGACAATTTAGCCCTCAACATAAAAAAAACCTTACAAACACAAGACGAAATAGTACGTCCTCAACATAAAGGATCATACTACTGTAACAATACTTAAGCATCACAAAGTTTATTATTGAATTACCATCCATGATTGACAAAACATGACATAGCCACCACCTTCAAAGATCGGCAAGCTTGGACGAAGCCCTCCCGCTCATCTTTCTTTTGTAGCAAGACCACTACTACAAAAATGGTCATCCGTGCCCCCCAATCACTGCCGGTTAGACTAAAACTGGCAGTGATAACTTATCACTGTCTGTTCGTAAGCCTCAGAGACTTGTGCGCTTGAGAACCGGCAGTGATAAGACTTATCATTGTCGGTTCGTTGCTCAAAACCGACACTGAAATATCACTGCCAGTTTGAGAAAAGAACCGGCAGTGATAAGTCATTATCAGTGCCGGTTCTTTAGGCCTCTCGCCTCCAATTTTTAACCGGTAGTGAAAGAACTTGTCACTGCCGGTTCTTGTCAAGAACCGGCACTGATAATGAGTTCCCGCCCCCAATTTTCAAATTGGCAGTGAAAAACTTATTACTGCCGGTTCTTGTCAAGAACCGGCACAGATAATGAGTTCCTGCCCCCAATTTTCAAACGGGCAGTGAAAAAACTTATCACTGCCAGTTTTTTACTAGAACCGGCAGTGATGACTCATTATCAGTGCCAGTTTTTGTCAAAAACCGGCATTAATAAGTAAAGGTTAAAAGGTATGCATATCTCTATAAGTAAGAACGTGAGATTGGGTGGGATGGTTAGAAGGGTGAGGGTAGAGTGGAGAGGTTGCAGGTTCGAGTCCTAGGTAACACAACATTTGTATTTCACTCGAAATGTGGCCTAATAACCTATAGTAGGTGGTAGATGATTGGTGTATAGATTTCGGGCATAAAAAATATTTTTTCTATTTTTTTATACAGTTCGACTGGAACTATCACTGCCTGTTTTTACTCGAGAACCGGCAGTGATAAGGCTATCATTGTCGGTTCCAAAACCGGCAGTCATAACTTGGGTTATCACTGCCGCTTACGCAGTGCCGGTTCAAAAAACCGGCACTAACGCCAGTTCCGAACCGGCGATGATGTGGTATTTTGTAGTAGTGGACTTACTAACATAACCAGTAGGCCCTTTGAAGATAACGTGTATACCAGAGATATTTTTGCATTTGTCAAAAACAATGTCATTGCAGCATAATTATATGCTGGCTAGGCATGTGTTCATTATTTCTTACTTAATTAGGCCACTCCTGGTGCATGGTTGCTATAAATCGTTTATAGATATGCCATATAATATAGAAACGACTATAGACACGAACCTCACAATACAATGTATCTAGTAATTAATATATTCCTTTTATTTTCTTTCTATATATGAGCCCTCTAGAAACAATACAACCCTCCTAGTGGGATTTCATCTCGTTTATTTTCCTTGTTTGTAGAATAGATATTATCATACTCTCTACTCATTAATTATCCTCCACCTCATCAATTCATTCTACATTCTACATGTCAGTTTGAAAAACAGCTAACTAAGATGCATTGAGAGTGCTCTTGTGTATTTGCTAAATTTTACATCCGTGGCCACATGAGTTGTCTAAAAGACTGTTCTCTTTAGCTTATCTACTTATCTCTGAATTGAAAAGCCAAACTTTTTGACTTTTGCAGTCTATTCTTTTTTTTTCCTCAAAGGTGCGTCCAAAACTATCAGAAACAAGTCAAATGAATGGGACATAGTTTCGAGATAAAAAAACAGACTACACAAACCAAAGTGTTTGACTTTTCGATTCGGAGATAAGTAGATAAGATAAAAAAATAAACTTAAAGAGAAGAAGATGGTTATGGTGTTAATTGTTTCCACCCTAAAAGCATGTATGCTCATTTGCCATTGCCACCTTGAGTTAGGACTCTTCGTTGAGAGAGCTTGCAGTGCACGTGATCACAAAGAGGCTCCGTTCACTTTCTTAGGGTGCGTTTGGTTGGAGAGTGAGTAGAGCGGAGCCATTCCATTCCTGATTCTGAGAGTGGAGCGGATCCGTTCAGCCGAAAAATAGAAATGGATTGGTTCTGAATCTATGGAGAATATTCCATATAGAGAGTGGCTCCGCTCCATGAGAATCACAACCAAACGCTCTGCGGCCTGTAACGGAGTGGCTCCATTCTAACCAAACATTCTGAGACCTAGAACAGAGTGGCTCCATTCCAGTTGGCTCCTCAACCAAACGCACCCTTACATGCAGAGATGAACCACGCCATGCTACTTATATTAGTCTTTGGGATCTCTTTTGTTATTAAATCCAGTATGGTACGTAGTACTAAAACATTCCTTTGTGAATCAAGATACTCACAGTATGATTCTTTTTGGACTACGCGTTGTCTGGTTTTATCAACTTCTGTTTGGACAGAATTGTAGCAAAAGTTAAGGTAATGCATCATTTCAAGTACGTCTTGCCACAAGAGTAATTAACTAGCCACTGCACTCCAGTCCGAGAAAATTAATTAACTGGGGTATGTATTATAAGGTATCACGGTCCCAAAATCATCATATTAATTTATTCTAGTCTTTTTTTTCCCCTTTGATGCCGGGAGGGATTTGGCTTGAGTGGTTATATTTATGTAATTATGTATAGACCAATATATTGCTTTTATAAGTTCGATAATAATTCTCAGCCAGTTGGAAAGGTTGAACCCTGACAAACGCATAGCACAAAAAATAATGCATTAGAGCATCCACAGCTGGAGCTCTATCTTTATTTTCTCTCTCTTCTACTCTATTTTCTTTCTCTTTCACACTAAAATTTTTTCACACTTTATACTATATTCTAAAAAATTTCTTCCCTCCACTAAACTCTCTATCTTTAAAATACTATTTCTATACTACTTTACGGTATCTGCTACGAATGCTCTTGCTAGTAGAATACAATGCACTTCAAATCTGATAGTAGCTAGCCGTGCCGCCATCCTGATGTGGTCATCTTGGTGCTCTGCATGCCTGGTCGGCTCAGAATCATCGCACGTCCCTGACACCTCTGGCGTGGGTCGGGCTGATCAATCGCACCGACTGTCACTTCCATTTTATCCATTATATTATGGTACTAGCTCGTTTCACCGAGATCTCACCATAGTTCTCAAAACCGGTAAAAACGAATAAGAACCGGTGGTTTCTCGCCAAACCGCCGGGTGGCGGTTTGAGAAACTACTGATTTTTACCCGATCCGATTTAAAGTTTTAGATTTGAATTTAATAATTTAAAAAATTCAAAAAATCTTATAAAAAACTTCTAGTTTTTTAGAACATTTTGTACAAAGCAAAATTTTAAATTGATATTATTATCATGGTATTTTTTATAAATAAAGTTGTGCAAAAAGTTAAAAAACCGTATTTTGAAAATTGGGCTCACACAACAACTTAAATGGGCTGGTTTCTAGAAGACCTGGCATGTATACTTGCTAACTAGATTGATAATGTTTATATTATGCAAATTAAACTTTAGATGATCAATGGTACTAAAAGTGTTAAAGGATTGTGTTTACAATTGTATGGTTTAAACACTCAACATATCCTAACTGTGTACTAAAATTATTCACTGTGATTGGGATCATCTCCAACGAACGTATAAATTAATTTGGTCCCATATATATGGAGGGAGTGCTTGTATTGCAATTCATCTTTCTATAATACTTCATGTTTGACGAACACAATGTCATTCCTTGTCAAACATTGGATATGTCTATCAACATATGCAATGCAATATATGTATGTATGCAATTCAGTGTTGATTATGTTTCAATTCTCAAATATTTAGCAAAAGTCATGCTAATTTTTTTTTCCTTATTCAAGTATATGTTTCTTGCCCAAAAATACTATGCATATCACAAATTACGGCAAAACATGTGTCAAAACAAGTGTATAAAATTAAAAAAACATATAGCATCAATGAAGGATCAAAATATGTACAAGGTTCATCTCATTGAATTGAGATACCCAATGTTAGATTATTGACTTGATATTGATATGTTCTAGATCTCATATATTTATCAAAGGCCCTTCCAAATTTTTCCATAATTAAACAAATTACCAACACATATATCCCACCTATCTATGATTTTTCTCAATTTTTTAAATTTTTTTCACACCTCTTTTCATTTTTTTTATTTTCCACGTTTTTCCTGATTTCTCTACCGGTTCCTCGCTAAAACCAGCCGCTAATCGATAAAACCGACAAGCTAGGCGCCAAAAACCAGTCCAAAAACCGTCCCGCTAGTCAGCTGCTTCCCGACAGTTTGAATTTGAGTGGTTTTCACCTTTTTTACGAGAAACCGCCCCGCTTAAAGACTGGTTTTAGGTCGCGAAACGGGTTTCAAAACCTTGGATCCCACCACATTTATCAGGAAAAAAACCGAATAAAGCAATCAACATGGACTTAGGGGGTGTTCTCCCCAGCTTATCTAAAAATCTAATCTGACTTATCTCATAACTTCGAGAATTTTTCGAGATGGCCTCGAGAGTCGAATGGCCTTGATTTTTAGAATTTATAGAGCTTTTAGACACGCCTACGAGATAAAAAACAGATTCAAAAAGTAATAAAAAAGTCAAATAAGTCAATATTAGCCACGTCTTATCTGACTTATTTCGTGACTTATCTGACTAATATTGACTTATCTAACTTTTTTATTACTTTTTGAATCCATTTTTTTTATCTCATAGACGTGTCTAAAATCTCCCTAAATCCTAAAAATCAAGGCCATCCGACTTTCAAGACCACCTCGAGAAATTCTTGAAGTTACGAGATAAGTCAGATTACTTTTAGATAAGCTAGGGAGAACACCCCCTTAATTGGTGTTTATCTATACGTCGTGGGTCATGCAAAAAATCAAATTTGATCAAAGCACATCATTCCTATTTACTCGTTTTATTCACCGTCCTGCACAAGGAAAATAAAACTTATTCCTTCATCTCATTCTCTGTACCCCAAGAATTTGCATCTCCTCAAGTCAATCCCCAAGCCTGTAAAAAAAAAAGGTCATTTTCAAGCAGGTCTGATCTCACAATTACTCGTCAGAAACCGAAGCACCTGCATTTTTGTGAGTGCAGGGAGCATCATGACCCTGACCTGAATCCTGCCGTCAGACGTGCCGACGACCAAGACATCGCCGTCGGCGTCGACCGCCATGCACTGGACCCGGCAGCCGGCGCCGCCGGCCTGGAGAGCGCCAATCCTGGCGAGCTTCTCCCTCGACCAGATCTCCACGACGCCGTTCCTCGAGCCGAGGTACACCAGGTCCGCGCTGACCACCAGCGACCGCGCCTCCGCCGCCGACGGTATCGCTCCGACGAGGTTGTAGTTCGAGCTATTCCAGACCTTGACCGACGCGCCGTCCAGAGGAGTGCTCCCGGTGTAGAGCAGCCCGTCGTATAACTGCAGGGAGTAGATCGGATTCGCCTTCCCCAAGATCCTCTTGCTGCCGGGCTGGATCACGCCTAGCGTCCCGCTCGCCAGATCGATTTCCTGCCACACCAGCCAAGAACAGTGAGATTTTGCACTTGCTCTTGAGCAGTGAGATCGAGATGATAAGACCATTTGCAACCGGTGCCCGTCCCGAGTCTTGGTCCCTTCGCGATGGGAAAGAGGTGCGGAGGAGAGCGAAGAGCGCGCTCTAACGGTGTCCCCTCCCCACCTGCGCACCCATGGGATAGGAGAGAATCTCTTCATCCCTGGATCCTCTCTCCATTCTCTTCATCGCTCGGGCTTGAGGGTCCGCACAATGACTAGTTCGACGTGCGCTACTTTGGACACCGGGTGCGAGGTAGGAGACGGCGACAAAGGGTTGTAGAGCCATCGACCGGAGGCGTTGGAAGCGGGAGACGGGGACCCGGTGGAGCACGGCGGCGGCTTCGATTCAGTGCACAGGGAGACAGACGAATTGTGGAACGGCGGTGACATCAACGTCTCTTTATCCGCCGCGACCGCTCCTGCAGAACTCAGCTTGATGGCCGTTGGTGAGAGGTCCGCACTCCAAGCCCTTTTTGCTATTCGATTGGTGGGATTTTGAGTCCAAACCACACATTATAAGTACGGAAACGTATATAATACAAAATATAATAAGATTGAATGTACTGTGGAGGTTAGGATGACATGTTTAAAATATGGAGTTTCTAGAAATGAAGGGAATGAGGAACGAAATGCTGTTGAAGTCCATTTCTAGGAAGGGAACCAAGGGAAGGAAATATGGTTGAGATGGTCCGGTACCTGGATGCTGCTGTCGTTGCAGCCGCAGAAGAGCTTGCCGTGCACGAGCGCCATGGACCTCACGTACTTGTTCGGGTTCAGGACCTTGGTGTTCCCGTTCCAGCTTAGGACCTGCACACCCAAAGCTCTGAGCTTTTCGTGCTACTGAAGAACGAAGCAAGAAGAGAGCCATGGCGATGGCGATGGCGTTCGGTCCATCGATCGCCTACCTTGACGCCTGCGCCCTGCGGCGCGAAACAGGCCATAGCGCTCGCGATGGCCAGGCTCTGCACGGGGTCCCTCGTGTCGTGGACCTCGACGCACCGGAGGCTATCCCGAACCTGCCAGACCTGCTCAGGTTGGAGCAGAAGTTACATTCTGAAATCTGAATTTGCTCGATGTGCCTTGCAGCTCTCTCTTTGGTATTGGCAAGGATTAACCTACCCGTATAGTTCTGTCGAGTGATCCACTGTAGATCTTCTCCTCCGAGGGCAGGACTGATAAGCTGGTTATCGCTTTCGTGTGCTCCTGAGCCTCATGAACAAGCCGAAGAATGCTTTCGTTTCCCTCCCAGACCTGAAGAATGTTCAGTTTTCACAGGGTTTCAGAGACTGAAACTGTAATGGCTAGCAAGTATGGAATTGATTTTGAAAGAGCAAATTAACCTTAAGTGT
The DNA here is from genome assembly GCA_036346145.1 of Olyra latifolia. Taxonomy (NCBI): domain Eukaryota; kingdom Viridiplantae; phylum Streptophyta; class Magnoliopsida; order Poales; family Poaceae; genus Olyra; species Olyra latifolia. Next base: position 17,788,890 of record CM070530.1, read on the forward strand.
TCCGTCAGAGTGGCCCGAGAAGATGTAGCTGTTGAAGTAGACGATCGACGTGACCTCGCCATTCGAGGTGCAATCTGCCTGATTAAGCTCCTTGTGGTTCCACATGTCCTGCCACAAGAAGAGGCGTTCTTCTTTGGTAAAACTGAATCTCAAACTGCAAGAACGACTGCAAATTGCACTCGATGGCACGTCGACATCTTACAATGCTGGTTTCTTGGCCATCCGACAGCAGCTTCAGCATCTCGAACGCCAGGCCGGACGATTTCTTCAGCTCCCTCAGGGTCTTGAGCACGTCCTTGATGTACGTCGTGATGTCGTGCATCCCCTCTGGAATTCAAAATCACATGTTTGGAAACCTGTTACAGTTCCTGTGGCAAGATTGATGAACCATTATGGATTTTTTTTTATGAACAGTCACCAACCGCGGTCATTCATGAAGCTCCTTAACGCCACCATGGCGAGGGCCCTGTCACTGCCATGCTTTGCAGACCTGAGGACAAGCACAAACTGCCGCAGCAGGCACACCCTCGCGGCCCCGAGCACGCCGGTGTCGGGAAGAAGGGGGAGCATGTACACCAGCCAGGTCGCGCACACGAGGCTCGTCGTAAACAACTCTGCGTTTTTGCTCTTCAGGCATTCAGAGAGAGCCTCAAAGACCAGCCCGAATTCATGGCTGACTAACGCATAGGCCGTCTTCCTCTCCCACTCAGAGGCAGCCTTCTCTTCCTCCTGTGAATTCAGATGTTCAGTTTCAGCAGATAATTTCAGCGCTGCAGAACAGCTTAAATTTTTTTCAGAAGTTTCCATGCCTGATAATTCAGTAATGCACCTACCATTTCGTCTTCACCATCACCGCGAACAATGCTCAGTTCTTGCGACTGCCGGTATATTTCCTTCACCCTGGCAAGCTTCAGCAGGGTGGATCGAGCGAGGGGCCTCCCCGAAGAGGAGAACTTCCCCGGGAGATTCATGACGATCTCGGCGGCGAGGAGCTGGCTCCTCGGAAAATCTGAGTTCTTGAGGCTCTGGATCAGGCTGTCCATGGCTTCCTCGCGGTACATGCTGATCTTCCTCGGCTCCACCTGACAAGCAAGTAGACGCATTGCGGAGATTCAGAACTCGAGGATCTGGAGGAGTTGCTGCAACTTGCAACAATGTTTCTCACCAGAAGATCAAGCTGGAGGAGTAGCCCTGCAAACACTGGGCTCTGCTCCGGTGTTGTGGACTGCAGATACACGAGGAGCGTGTGCATCATGCTGAAGGATCCTCCCTCTTTGATCATCCCAAGAACACCTTCCGCTGTCGATCGCCTGAAAAAGAATGGCACAAACGTCGATCCGCTGTTTGCTGGATGGTTTGTAATAAGCTTTTACTGAGCTTTAGCTCGTGAGTGAGCATCTCAGTGTAAAGTGTGAAAGAATTTTAGAGGATGAATACAGTGTGCAGGGAATAGAGTTATAAAGTAGAAATTTGAATAGATTGCTGGAGATGCTCTAAGTTGTATATATCTATGATATAGAGGCCGGAATTTAATTTTATTGTCTAAAAAGTATACGGAACTAGACGAATGTGAAAATGTTTTGTCCATTTCACAAGAAGGAATGGTATGCGGAGATCACCTTTTCAGCTTGAGCAGTTCAGAGAGGAGCCGCACGATGTCGAACTTGTCGGCGTCGCCGACGACATGGAAGGCGTCGAGGACGGCGCCCAGCGCCGCCTTCTCGACGATGCTGCTCCGGCAGTGGCCGTCCTCCGCGATGCACCGCAGTAGAATCCTCACGGAGGCTAGCCTCTCGTCGACGTGCTCGGCCTCCAAGCTCAGAGCCACGCTCCTCACGAACCTCTCGGACACCAGCGCGGACCTCGGCACCGGCGACGCGCTGTCCCGGCCGCCTTCACCGAGGATCTGGCTGAGAAGGATAAGCGACGCCGCCTTCGGTTTGACGCACATCTTGAGCGCGTCCTCGTCGCCTCGCCGGATGGTGGAGACCAGCGCCTCGGCCATGTCCATCTCGACGAGCTGCTCCGGCGACGGAGACAGGAGGTAGACGAGCACGACAGCCTCGACTAGCCCTTTCTTGAACAGCGCAACTAGGCAGTCCACGTCGGAGTCCACCCGGGTCAGCGTCTGCACGACGGCGTCGTCCCGGGAGGCGAGCTCGGTGAGGAGGAAGAAGGCCACCTGCAGAACCTGCACACTGACGGAGTTGAACAGGATCTCCATGAAGCCGTTGATCACGGCGGGCTTGGCCAGCGCGCAGAAGAACGCCTGCTCGGCGGCGCCGGCCTCGCGCCAGAGCCGCTCGATCCTGAGAACCGACTTCTCCGACTCGGCCAGCTCCTCGGACGTGCAGAGGCAGGACACCGCGGCGCGGAGCTCGGCGATGGCGCTCTCGAGGGAGGCCTGCGCGATGACGCTGGTCGGCGACGGCGCGCTCGCCTGGCTGCTGGTAGCGTCCGGCGACGGCGAGTTGACCTTGAACGGCGCGGGGCTCTCCATCGACCTCGGCGGCGTCGCCGGCGCGGGCGTCGACGGCGTGGGCGTGGCGGGGCTCGGGTCGCGCCAGGCGGCGATGAGGCGCTTGAGGACGTAGTTGGTCTTGGGGAGCCGCGCGCCGTTAAGGCGCTGGCGCGTGATGGGGCAGGTGGCGTTGCCGCGGTCGAGCCACTCCTGGATGGCGCGGCGCTCGTACGTCTGGCCGGTCTCGAGCGTGACGGGGTCGTCGAACACCTGGCTCGTGATCGGGCACACGAAGTCCTTGGGCGTCGCCGCCTGCCGCCGCCGCGCCAGGCCGGCGTCCCCGCGCATCGGGGAGCTGTATTAAAACCCGGCACCTCTGATCAGGACGGCACGTAGGTGTCACCAGCGCGAGGCTCGAGATTGCTGCTTTGGAGGCGCGCGAAGGCTTACCTCGCGGGCTCCGGAGAGAGCCCCTCGTCGTCGTCGTCGCCGTAGTCGCGTGGCTGAGCTCTGCGGGGCTTGGACAGCGGCGACGCCGTGTGCTTTTCCTACGAGACAAGAGAGCAGCATTGGCGGCTCAGCTTAGGAGCAAAAAAGATGCCATTTTTGTAGCTTCATTCGTAGCATTGGTTGGTCAGCCGGAGGAGGGAGACGATGTCTTTTCTGGAATCCTATCAACTAATTCAGGCTATTCAGCAGCTTGTGTTGCATTGTAAAGCAGCTAGAACCCATTAATCCTGCTAATTTCGTCTTCATCGTACGTGCTGAAGTAGCTACGGATTATAAAGCAGCTAGAACCCATTGATCCAGCAACTCCAGCTGTTGAAACGTGTTCCAATTCGTGCGTCCACCTCCAGTGGCTGATCTAGAAAAAAGTATCATTGGGATCATTGGGTCATTGTGAACCCAAAACACTAGTTTTTAGCTGGTAATAATAGATTTTTATGTTTATATACTAATGAGATATAATAAATCATGTAGATTGATCCAAAGGGCACCGGGGTCGCTTGACACTGGTGCCAACACTGTAGATCCGCCCCTGTCCACCTCCACTTATCCCATTTTACATAGGGTATAATCTCACAAGAAACAAAACCACATGAATTGCTCAAATAAATGTTTGATCGCCTAATAAGTACTCCTAAATACAAAATTTTTAGATTAAATGCAATTAATTGATTAGATAGAGAACAGAGAGAGGAAAGGGGGAAGTTTAAGTACTGGAACTATCAAAGAAATTGCAAACATCCCATTAAGAAATCATCTTCGGAATCCTCGAAGTCCTAAAGGAAATTTTCTAACATATAAAATTCCTTGTAAGCAATCATACAAATTAAACACCTATAGACTTTTCCTTTAAATTAGATCCCTTCACTTTTTCCATTGAAATTTTTTTAGTTAAAGAAGCACTAAGATATTTCAAATGGAGCACATGGATCATGAATGTAAAGAAAGTTCTGTGTAGTCCTTTTAATATTTTGTATCTGTTCAACTAAAGCAACACGGCCGCTGGCCCGTCTAATTTGTGACGCACTGGGAGTCTGAGATGCTAATCTTTCTTCGAACTCCGGACTCTGTATTAGTAAACGGCTTGAGCACTAATTAACCCAGCTCTTGACATTTGACTTCTAACCAGCACCAAGATTCAGAGCACGAACCTCTCTGCCAGCGTAGAGCTCGGAGGAGGAGTCCTCCATGCTGTCGTCGGAAGGCGCGGCCGGCGTGTGCTCCGCCTGGAGCCTGGACACCGGGCTCCCTCTGGCGATCGGCGGCGGCGGCGGCGGCTGCTGCACTATGAGGTGCGGAGGCACACGCTGCGGGTACAGGCTCGGCGGCCTCATGAGCTCCCTCCGCCCCTTGCCGCCGCCCGGCCGCGGGTACAGGTCGCCTGGCTCGTCCGCCTCCTCCCAGATCGGCTGCAAAATCCACCGGAAAAATGTTGTGACTCTGCGCTGGTTTCCGTCGAGCGCGCGAGCTGAAATGGGAGGGAAAGAACGGTGTGTGCGTGGAGGATTACATTGTATCTCACGTCATTCTGCGAATCGACCGCCTCGTCGGTCTCTGCCGTCGCGTCCTCGTTGGCGTCGTGGTCGTGGTGGTCTCCGACGGTGAATACAAGCTCTGGAGGAGGAGGAGGCGGGGGTGACACCTTCGCCGCCTCGCCGGCTTCGAGGATCGTCTTCAGGTAGAGGGCGTAGGCTTTGCAGTTGACGTCGAGCACTTTCTCGTACTCCAGCTCCAGTGCCCTCATCTCCTGCGCCTGGGCGCCGCTCATCAGCGACAGCACCCTCATCGCCGACAAGGCCGCCGCCTCCACGGACTTCTCTTCGTCGCCCTGCGCCGCGGAGGCCGCAGCGGAGGCGCGGCGGGCGGCGAAGTGCCGCATGACGGGGAGCAGGCGGGGCGCGAAGAGCGCCTCGAAGGGCGCGGGCGCGAGCTCGTGGCGCGCAAGTGCGGGTTCGAGGACGAAGAGGTCGAGCACGGCCGCCGCGGCAGCCGGCGCCCCGCCGCGGCGGCGCGCGGCGGACGCGAGCGCGAGCGCGAGGAGGAGGCAGGAGAGTGGGGTGGCCGCGGGGAGCGACTGCAGCAAGCGCTCGGCTGCACGGAGCGACGCCGGCGACGGCGAGGCGGACGCGGCGGTGTCGAGCGCGTCCGACACGAGGGACAGCGCCTGGAGCGCGGCGGCCGGGTGCTGGTGCCCCCCGCCGCCGTCCGCGGCCGCGGCGGCGGACAGCAGATGGCGCCTGAGGAGCGGGTCGGCGATGAGCTCCGCGAGAAACGCGGCGGTGTGCGCCACGACGGCGGAGTACGTCGGGGTCGGCCCGGCCATGGTACCCCCTGCAACCGACGACGACGGTTTTTGTCTCGAGGATCTTGGACTCGGAAGCAGGTGCCGAGGGGCCGAAATGACCGAAACAGGCACAGGGTTCCTGTCCTTCTCACCCAGAGGAACAGGGGCAGGAAGGGCATTTCACGCCATGTTGGGTTTAAATTATGGCGGGAGAGGGGCTGCGCGGCGGCTGGGTTCCCGGCCGGCGACGGCCGGCAGGGGGGTGGCGCGTGGAGAGAGACGGACGCTGGCGCCGCGAAAGGGTGCGCTTTGGAGCGGCTCGCAGCGGCGGGTAATGGGAAGTCAAATCATGTTACTTACTGTTAGAATTGGGGGTGTTTTTTATCAAAACAATAATAGGGGATGTCTTTTCCATCCAATTTCTTTCATGTTCATGATTTAGAGGATTATTTTATCCTAGGATCTTGGTGATGAGAAGGTTAGTTGCGTTGTTTGAATTATTTTTCTAATGACGTTTGTTTATTAGAATCTACGTACATGGAAATTCTTGACCCGGTAGTTTGCGGTCACTGTCGCCATGACCTGTGCAAATAAGGACGTGCCATATGGAGCTAATAGAGAAGATTAGATAGCAAAATCAGGAATTAATTGTGTTCACTTGGAATAGAAGAAAAATGGCTTTAGCAATCAAGTTGTCTTTCTTTAAAACCAAATAACTATCACGTTATGTGCACTACCTTAGGTCTCTCTCTCAACAATAGCTATCCACTAATTAATTTCGAGTTCGTACACCCATTTTGTGGTCAGGTCTACCCATACCAGATTAATTTGAAGCGGCCAATTGATCCGTCAATGCTACAATATTTATTTTTACTATAGTAATTTATGCAATGTAAATATTAATTTTTTCATTCATATTTAATCAACGGCTCTAGTTGTTCACCGGCTCTTTGTGAAAATAGCGTGTCAAGATGAAATAGTAAACTATACGAAAATAATGTGCATGTGCTACAATATTTATTCGTGCTACAGAAGTTCAGGTAAAAAAATGTCGGTGGGGAAATAGAAATGAGTGTGCGAGTGCCGTAATATTTATTGTTGCTATAGTCATTCGTGCAATGTACATATTAATCACGTTCGTCCATATTTGATTCAACGACTCTAGCTGTTCATTCGGTAGTGGGCAGTGGGCTGTTGGCTTGAACATTCAAGGAGAAGGACTCAGAGTTGACGCATCCATTTCGCGGGTTTGATCCTAAGAGCATCTCCAGCAGAGCCTATAAAACAGAATTTTATCTATATTTAGAGTCTCTCGTCCTTCAGCAGAGTCTCTATCTTAGCCTTTAAATTTAGAGTCTCTGCCTCCCAGCCTCTAAATTTGGAGGCTCAGCAGTTTCTAAATTTGGAGGCTCTCTATATCAACCTCTATAGTTTTTCTGGATAGAGACTCTGCTGGAGAGGTTGTAAATATAGAGAGTGAATAGTGATTTAGAGGGATGTATAGAGACTTGATTTTAGAAGTTCTGTAGATAGCACCATAGTTGACCCATCCAACTTGAAATCTCTCAACCCAAAACATGAAAAAAAAAACACCAGCTGCCACATCAACACATATGGTGGTGTTTACGCTCAAGTCTTATCTACTTATTTTCGAATCGAAAAGCTAAATACTTTAGTTTTTGTTTTTTTCTATCTCGAAACCATGTCTCAGTGCTCTCAGAAACATATCAAACAAAACAGATTGGACTTGACAAATCTATCTTAAAAAGCTCTTAAAATTTAACTTACAAATGTATAAAAAATAAATAAATAAAATAAGCCGGAGAGAAAGACCCAAAACTTGTCACGGTCACCTCGCGGCCGCAGTAAATGATCTGGTCACACCATCACCATCACCATCTTCACGTGCCTGGTTGGCCGGAGACACCACACGACCTAGACGCTAAACGCCAAAAATCAGCTCTCTGTTGGTCAGGAGCCAACTTCTGGTTTTAAATCCATTGCAATTTTATTCTCTTCTTCTTTTGGAGTTAGAATAAAAAAATTACTTCTTTGGTGCAATCTATATTTTTGCGAAATGGATCACAATCTAAATACAGCTCCGAACATGTTTTTCCACAATTAGAGTGGTTGTATGCACACTCCCTATCCCTTGGTTCATGCTCTTTGAGATTCGTGCATAAGGGAGAAAGCAAGATCCACATGGAAGGAAACAAGATACAAGAGGTACGTAGTGTGCATGTTGGTTGTTTGTAATTGCGGAATCTCATTTGCGAGAAAGAAAACAAGTGATTAGGGCAAACATCACAGCACCTGGAGCACTTGTCACACTTTGTCACTGGTCAGTTCACAACACAAACGATTTAAAATTAGAAGGACGCTTATTAGTCGTCGGAATCACGGCCAATTATTATTGTCCAAGTGGAGTCGCCAACGGCACATGCAGCTACTGCAAGATGGAAACGCATGAAGCGGCACATAGGAAGGAACTCGTGGCCCGTGAGGTAGCCAGACGCACAGCAAAGTGGAACGTCGATCGATACAGCTTGCTCACATGTCCCCGGCCAGCTCGCCGCCGCCGCCGCCGAGGAGAGTCACGAACTTGAGCATGACGTCCACAGCGTTCTGCGCGGCGATGCTGAGGAACGTGCTGGCCTCGTTGATGGCGGAGCCCCCGCCGGCGAGGTCGGAGAGCGAGCGGATGGTGAGGAAGGGGACGCCATGCTGGTGCGCCACGAGCGCCACCGCCGCGCTCTCCATCTCCACCGGGGAGCACCCGAACTTGGAGCTCAGGAACTTGCGGTAGTCGGCGTTGTCGAGGTACACGTTGGCGCTGCACCCCCGGCTCACCCGCGTCACCTTCGGCGGCCGGGGCAGGCACGCCGTCGCGTTGACGCACGCCGGCAGCTCCATCCCCTGCACACAATTAAACATGCGGCCGGCGATCTTCAATCTTGATCACTGCTCTCTGCGTACGTAAGAAACGCAATATATACCTCGAGCTTCTCGGCGAGGGCGAAGTAGCGCTTGCTGACGGGGACCCAGAAGGCGTGCTGCCGCACCTCCGGCGTGCCGGAGACCGGGAAGATCTCCTCCGGCTGGTACCAGATGCTGTTCAGCCTGTTCGCCGATAGCTCCGGGTTGCCCTGCCCGACGGCGGTGTAGTCGGAGAAGTTGAGGAAGCCGTACTGCCGCGTGTAGTCGCCGGCGCTCTCCAGCGGCAGCTCGTTCTCCAGCCCGTCGCCGTACCGCTGCCCAAGCAATCAACCATCAGCACAGATCACAGCCGTCGATGCATCCATGGCCGGCGTGTTGACATGCATGCACGGAGCTCACCTGCCAGTTCCAGAGGGACAGGTGCGCCCAGTGCTCGGGGATGGTGACGTCGCCGATCTCGAGGTCCTCGTTGGCGTTGCCGGCAATGCCCCAGTGCACGACGCCTTTCACCAGGAACAGGCTCAGCAGCAGCTGGGTGGTCAACCCAGCATTAAGCTGCGTGCACACACACGACATGTGCATTCACTCATCAACTAGGTATTAATTAGTGTGCAACTGCTTAATTAATTTTTGATCGACAATATATTTATGAACAGATAATTAAAAGTTTAAGCATGGTACAAAAGTGCATGACTAATTAATTGTATGTATATATAGTACCATGCTAAGCCCCGTCATGACCATGACAACGTTTTGGTCTCCGATGGACCCGAAGCGAAACCTTCGCCCTGCAAGCATAAAGATGAAATTAATCTATATTAGTCGTAACATAATTATTTGAAGAGTTTAGGATCATTCTGCATGCGTGTATATATACACATCTATTGATTAAAAGAAACATTTTACCTGTTAATTGTGTACACTACACCGTGGGACACTGAAAGAGTTTAAATTATTTATCCGTTTTGGCAGAGTATATAGTTGCTACAGATAATTTGCTGGTTTTTTTTTCCTGGAGTTAATGAACTCGATCGTACGTTACTGTTCGGTAAGTGTTATATATGTCCATATAAACCGTCTGTTCAGCTAATGTCCAGGTTAATTAGGATATCTCAGTGTGTATAAACATTTTAGTGCAGAAGCAGTCCACCGTTCCCAGCCGGTAAGTCCCTCCATCATTCTGTTCTGCTCACTTTTTTTTATTAAATTATTTTTCAAAGCCGTTCTTGAATCTCGAAGTCATACGATGAAAACTCTCAAAGCCGGCTTTGAGTACTGTTCCCATTTCTTAGAGTCACTTTTCGAAACTCTTGAATATATGCATGCAAAAAATTAAGAATCTTGCAGCACAATTACTCATCTCATCAAATCATTTTATTCGTCCAAGTCTGCCTGGGAGTGATTTTTTTTTTTGCAATTTATGCATTAATTATTTCTTTCACATCAGGAGTCATTGATCATATATATATATATATATATACACACACTAGTGTACTTATACATATCACGCTCACTGACCCAACTGAAGGTTATCAAATGCAAACTTAAAGAAAATTAACGTACACGTGTGCTAGCTGTCATGCCACATGTCATGATGTCATATTTCATTATTATGCCACATATATAAGTTAGGCCAGGATGATACATGCATATATAGCAAAGTTGAGATCTATGTTACTATTTTTTTTAATAATGAAAATACACCCCAAAGAGTCTTATAATAGTAAAGCACACAACTACAAAGAAAAAGGATCTAAACAAGAGGCTCGACAGACAAAAAAAAAAGAGATCTATGTTACTAAAATGTAAGCAATTATACAGTGGCCAGGGTTAATTCATCAATCCTTCTCGCAACCAAGGGGAGCTACACCACGCAGCTCTCCTGCCACTGATCTTGCTACCCCTTTGATTTCCTTGATGCACATGCATGGTATATATCCATATGTCTGCATGCTAATCTGATCATTTATCAAGGCGGTTCTCAAAACTACAAGCGGTTGTAGGCACATTTGTATCGGCGGAATCGTATTTTTGTAATTAGGTTATATGCATATATATGTGTGATTTACCTTGGATGTCCAGGTAGGGGACGTATTTTCTGGGCTTGAAGCTGGGTGAGCTGAGAACGGGGTCCATCTCGTAGGCGTTGGGCACGACGAGCCCGACGAAGGGGCCGTCGCGGTTGGCCTTGCGGATGGTGGACCACGTCGACCTGGAGATGAACCCCTCCGCCGCCGTGGCCATCAGCGCCACCGTGAGCCCGACCACGACGGCGGCGCCGGCCAGGACCTGCCTAACACCACCCATGGCGACCTTGGCCAGTTGGCCAGCTATATAGCTAGCTAGCTTCCAACTTGCTATGTCTAGCTCGATCGATCTCACGCAACAGCTTGGATGTGTTTCTATCCGGTCGATCAGTGTGTGTCGTGTACGTTCTGTATATATAGACCAGGCTAGGATGGACAATCGGCCGGCCGGTAGGTGACAAGATATGTAATTTGCCGATTTGGTCTCTAAGGGCACTCCGGGTGTGTGATTTCTTTAAGTTAATTTCTAAACATGTCATATTATAAGTACAAACCTACTAAGAGCATCCACAGTAGAGTCTCTAAAGTTATTTCTAAGGCCATCTCCAGCAGTGGATGGTCCATACCCAAGTCCCATCACTGTAGCAACAGTAATGGGGCATGAATAGGAAAAGTAGAGTGTATGAATAGTGATGAGGCAGTTGTTGGGGAGGTGAATAGGGATGGGGCAGCCCCAAAATGGGGCGTCTGCTGGAGATGCCCTAAGCACTTTCTTTCCTATCTAGAGACAACCTCTAAATATTGTGAATGCTTTTAAAACTGTCTCTAAGCTAGAAGTTGTCTTCAAATTAGAGACAACCTTTAAGTAGATTAAGCATTGAATTGTTGCCTTGGGCCTAGTGAATCCAAGTTTAGAGACAAGATTCTCTCACTATTTGTGGATACCTTTAATACTACACTCTATCTGGTAGTTAATTTTTTCTTTTCTTTTCTTTTATGAGTCCTATTGAAGCGACATTATGCTTTTGGTAGGGATTTTATCTCGTTTATTTTCCCTATTTCTAGAATAGAGACCTTTTTTATATAAGAAACGATTATGCTCTCTCTTTTCTCATTAATTACTCTCCACCTTAACGATCCATCCTATGCTATAGCTATAGGTATAGGTATATAATATTTAACTGCTGTATACAGTGCCAACTAATTATATATAAAATTGTCACGACTGCTCCAACTAATTACACATACAATTGTCACTTCATTGATCTACTAGCCAGTTTTAATAGTGCCCTCGTGCATGGCGTGGGAGTTGCATTGGATGCGGTGTAAGACCATCTCTTCTTCTGTTTCGGACACGAAGGGAATCCCGTTCTTTTTAAGTTCCAACACATTCTCTTCAACGCTCTTTTTGGAAGGAATTTTCCTTTTCATTCCCTTCAAGAAGAGATTCTCTCTCCTTTTTCTATGTTTTTTTAAACCAAATAGCAGGAGCTCTGCTGATTCATTAAAAGAGGGAGAAAACAAAACACACCGAAGATTACACAAAATTGGGCAAAACAGCAAACACTACGCACTGAAGCCACCAGCACAAACCCAGCCGGAAAGCCAACAGTCTAGTAGCTAAGACGCTTAGCCAAGATCATAAACACCAAAGGCAAGCGCTCTTGAAAGGATATCAGATCTAATAAGGTCTACAAATCTAAGAGAAAAAGGTCGTAAGTTAGTTGAAAAATGCATCTATTTCTCTCCTTCCAAATGTTCCAGCAGGTGTAGATGACAATCCCATTAAAATCTGGCCTGTCCGATTTAGGAAAGCTCTTTCTTGCATAGAGCCACCAATCCTTCGAATAGATGCGGCTAAAGATGCTAAAAAATAAAGGGACAGAATAGGGGGGAGGGGGGGGATGGAAATGAGAAGAAAAGAAACCAAGGGAAAATGGCTGCAGGGTGGGGTAAAGACTAGCCAAGTTGTGGCATAATTAATGTACAGCGCTTGCACGTGAAGGTTGTCCTGGAGGTGTCTGGCGCCACTGCCACACATCGATCTTTGTCCGTCGGTGCAAAACAACTTTTTAAGTAGGGCAGGCCGGCAGGGCACTTTATAACGTGGCGCACGGCTCGCCGTCACTCTGGATCGACGTACATCGATCATTGTCTTTTGTTACTTGGAGGCAAAGATTCTGCACGCTCAGCGTGACCAGCCGCGGAAGAGCACATGATCGCACCATGAAACGGGATGGACTAGCATAATGGCGTAAAATAGACCAAACTACGTACGTACATGGCTCGTGCGTGGGAGAGTACAGCAATGTACATGCGACCTTTCAAGAGCTTTTAACTGATTATTTAACATGCTTGTGGTGAGTTTTTTTTGGCCCTTTTAGTCTTTTACTGTACACGAGGATGAATATAGGACAACGTCCAATCTTTTTGTAACCGTTTGTATTAATTAATTTAAATTTTCTATAATAAACTATAATATAACTACATGGATAATCTCGTAAATAAATAGTTAAATCTGAAATATACTACTACCAGTTAATCATTATGTATCTTAAAATTGCACCATTTTTGTTGAACAACAATCCGAGGGCTATAGACGACCCCCGAGCCGCTTTCGTGGGTGACTCGGAGGGAACCGCGCCGCCGCCTAGCAGCTCCCCTCCTCCTCTGCCCTCCTCGCCGCCGCCGCCGGCGCGGCGGAGGCTGCGAGCTCCTCTTCCTCCCCGCCCCTCCCCTTCCTCTCCCTTCCTTCCTCCTCTCCTCTCCCAGCCCTCCCCGTGTGACGGCACCGCTCCTCTCCTCCCCCCCCGGTCCTTCAGGCCCCAGGCAACCGGGCCTAGGCGTAGGATGGCTGGATCCGATGGCGGGTCGGCCGGATCAAGCGTCGGTGCGCTCCGGAGAGCTCGGCCATCTGACGGTGGCGATCTTCTCCAAGCTGCGTCGCGCCGCCAAGTACCTAGAGACGATAGTCATGGAGGGCAACCTCATCTTCAAGACGGAGGCGTTCCTCAGCTGCGTGGTGCCCTCTTGGTGGTGCGTCTCATCCGGTGGGCTCGCTGGCCTCGGGCGCGCCACGAGCGCTATGGCTGTGGGCCGCTTTTGGACGCCAAGGCGGCCGACGCTGGTACGGTGCTCGTCGCCGTTGCAAACCCTTGAGATGCCATCGCGGTCTTCCTTTTCGCCACGCACGTCTTCTCCTGCGGATGGCACCGCCTCCAGCCATGCCAACTTCTTGGTGTTAGGGTTAGGCTCCCCTAGTAGTGCGGCTCCAAGGGGTGGGTCTGCCAGGCGAAAGCCCTGTCTGGCTTCTGCTTGGACCGGCGATGGTGGCGCCATGGGCGTTGTTTCCCTCCTTGGAGGCACCGTCGTGGCGACCTCCTCCCCCTGGAGTATCTTCGGGTGAAAACCCTGGTTCGGCTTGAGGATGGGTGACGGCGGCGTTGTCGTCGTTCCTTGGTTGCAGGTGTCGCCCTAGTCGCTCTGTTGGACCTTCCCTACTCTGGATGTTGTTGGTGGCTGTGTCGCTGTAATGCCGCCATCCTCTTCCTTCACGGCGGCGTCCCTCTTTAGTGGCAGCGGCGCCCTCCTTGGCAGTTCCAACTCATCGTGTCCTACTTCGTGCCCTACTCGGTCTCGTTGTTTCTTCCCGCTTGGTGGTGACGACTGGAATCTTCGTTGTTTATCGTCCTTTGTGGAGCCATGGGTGGTGACAGTTGACGCCCTCCTTCTTGTATCTTGGTCGAGCATCCCGGGGGGACGGTGACAACTGGTGGCAATAACGGTCTTCCCTTGCCCCACAATACGGCTACGGTGGCTTCCTCCGACAGCTTGACATGATCTCTCGTGGTGGTGGCGTCTAGAGTCTCCGCTCATCATCTCGTTCTTGTGGTGTGGTTGCCACTGGGGGTTGGTTGCGCCTCAAGCCCTCAATCGAGCATCCTGTGTGGTGGTGATGGCTGACGTCCTCCTTCTTGCGTCTCGGCCAAGCATCTCGTCTTGAGAAGCAGTATGCGGCGTTTCCCTAGAACCCGCCAAGATCTGGTGCATTTGCATCACTCGAGCTTGGCCGGACTGGCGCGAGCAACCAATCATCTGGTTGATGGCTCATGTGAGCTGGCTAGGCCGGAGCGAGGCAACCAAGCCATCCTATGATGTCGATGCTCTCTTGTTCAAGCAAACGAGGCGAGTTTACAACTGTGTAAGTCATGAGGCCTTTCCCAGTTAAACCATCCGCTGTGCATTAGGTCCGGGTAGTTTAGAAATTTTTTGGGGAAAATTTCGTAAAACTACAGCGATATTTTCATTGGGAAAAGAAATCAACAAACCTTACTAACATTTTGACGTTGTCAAATAACCCCGAGTACTCCCCGGTGATGATGAAATCGGCAAACGATGTTTTGGTCAAAGTTTTTCTTTCTTTTTTTAAAAGTAAAGATAGCCAAGGGATGAGAGTGATGATTTCCAAGTTTGATAATAGACTAAACGTTTGCTAAATTTGGCCTACGCTACCATACCAATTTTTTGTAAGACTAGTATCAATAACCATTGAATCAAACAAAATACATCTGTAAGATTCAATACATAGGTAGGACCAGCAAGCTACCCAGCAAGGATGGTATCAGTACGTAGATGGGCCAAGGCCCATGGAAGCCGATGAGTGCTGAGACTGAGAGACCCATTACTGCAGTACTAACTAACTACTACTACCTTGGGGCTGGGTCGGGCCCCCCCTGGATTCATGGGCCTAGGGCGGTCGCCCCGGTTACCCTGGCCTAGAACGGCTTTGGGATTGAATAATGTCTATGGACTTGGTGTGCCCCTGACAGCTCGAACTCTTGAGACATGTTGATGTCATTTTCAAGGGCTTGTCTGGCCGTTCTTCTTGACCGGGTCCGTTCTTCTTGATCGGCCAGGATCTCTGCCCAGGTGCCGGGCACGGCAGACCCTCGTACCTAGAGCTGGTACCGCAGGACTCTAGTCATCAGGAGTCATTGATCATATATTTATACTAGTGTACTTATCACGCTCCACTACTAGAGAACTGGGCATTACTACCGGTCCATCACTACTGGTTGGATATCAACCCGTAGTGATGGTTGCATCACTACCGGTTCAACGGCTACAAGGGCATCCAAGGCCAGGGCAGGGTTGGAGGGGGTTGTTTTACTACTTGTTGTAACCACAAACCGGCAGTGAATCTTCCACTACCGGTTTGTGATACCAACCGGTAGTTAATGATTGGGTTCCCAACCGATTGGTTATACCAACCGGTAGTAGATCACCGGGGTCTCCCTGCCCAGCGATTTAAACAGTAGTTTTCCTCCGGTTGGTGATACCAACCGGTAGTAGATCACTGGGGTCTCCCTACCCCGCGATTTAAACAGTCATCTTCCTCTCAGAGTTGTCACCCATGAACATAGAAGGGAGGGAGGTGCTGCCCGTGGCGATTGTTAAAATTTGAGGGGAGGTGTTGCCCAAATTTTTCAAAATTCGGTGATTTTACTCCAATCCAAGTGCTTGAAGGTTAGTAACACCAACCTCACTTCATTCGTAGTTAGATGTATACCTCTTTGCTTTAGATTTGGAGAAAATATGGTTTTTTCCATGATTCATGAAAGCCTTTGAATCTAGATCCAATCCAAGTGCTGGCCGTAGGGGTGTAAACGGAGCGGATAATTTCCGACCGACCGACCGAATCAGTTTGGATAGTGATTTGGATAATTATACGGATATCCGATTTTTTTTGCGGATATGGATACGGATATGGATACTGGGTGCTGGATACGGATACGGATAATGCGGATATTATCCAACGGGTAATATCCGAAGAAAATATGGATAATATCCGATGGATATTATCCGAATCCATTTTATGGGCTATGGCGCCTAACAGCCTACCGAGCAACCCACAAGAGTTCAGCAAACCACGATACTCTCCATCCCAGGCCACCACACCAATCACCAGCCCACCAACACCAAGAACATGAACAAAACTCAAGAAGCAAGACTGATGTGTGTGATTCTTTTTCTAGCATGTGTTTTCGAATAAGTGTATTATCCGAGGAAATATCCGTTCCGACCAATATCCGATCTTATATTATCCGTATTCGTATCCGACACTATCCGTATTCGTATCCGATACTATCCGTGTCCGTATCCGTATCCGGCACTATCCGTATCCGATCCGTATTCGAAAAAAATATGGATACGGATACAATATTAGTGATATCCGACCGTATCCGATCCGTTTACATCCCTAGCTGGCCGTGGCGATTTTTGAAATTTGAGGGGAGATGCTGCCAATATTTTTTAAAATTTGGTGATTTTACCCCCAATCCAAGTGCTTAAAGGTTAGTAACATCATCCTCACTTCACATAGCTAGCTCACCTTATTTAGAGTTAGCTCACCTCATTTTTCAAAATTTGGTGATTTTACTCCAATCTAGAGCTAGCTCGATCATAATTTAATTGATTAATTTATGTGCATGGTGAATAACCTAGGAAAGGGCTAGAGTCCAATTTAGCTCTAATTTATGTACATGGTAAATTAATGTAGGTTTTGATATTCTAAAATTGATAAATCATCATGTGAAAATTAGTTAAAAATTAGCTTGCTACATCCTATTGTAGATGGATCGGCAATGGATGTACAACACGGACCGACGCTCGAAGGAGTACATTGAGGGTGTGCAAGTTTTTATCAGTGCGGCCGTTGCATACAAGCCAAAGAAGCCCCCTTTTCTGGCAAGGTGTACTACCGGTTGGTAATACAAACCGGTAGTAGATACCCTGCAGCGCCATACATGCTCCTCTTTTCTGACAAGCTCTACTGGGTAGATCAACCGGTAGTGGAACCACGTGGGCATCACTCCCGGATGCCTACAGCCGGTTCCAAAACCGGTACTAGAGCCGGTTTGGAACCGGTAGTGTAGGCCCCTTGCCCAGTAGTGCCCACTGACCCAACTGATGGCTAGCAAATGCAAACTTAAAGAAAATTAACACACGTGTGCTCTCATGCCACATGTCATGATGCCATATTTCATTATTATGCGACATATATAAGTTAGGCCAGGATGATACATGCATGTATAGCAAAGTTGAGATCTATGTTACTATTTTTTTAATAATGAAAATACACCCCAAAGAGTCTTATAATAGTAAAGCACACAACTACAAAGAAAAAGGATCTATGTTACTAAAATGTAAGCAATTAGTGGCCAGGGTTAATTCATCGATCCTTCTCGCAAGTCGCAATCAAGGGGAGCTACACCACGCAGCTCTCCTGCCACTGAGCTTGCTACCCCTTTGATTTCCTTGATGCACATGCATGGTATATATCCATATGTCTGCATGCTAATCTGATCATTTATCAAGGCGGTTCTCAAAACTACAAGCGGTCGTAGGCACACTTGTACCCGCGGAATCGCATTTTTGTAATTAGGTTATGGGCATGTTTGGATCATAACCCTCAATTACCTTGCCAATCAATGGTCATGATCAATTGAGGGCATGACCTTTCGTTAGCAATTTTTGTGTCGTTTGGTTCAGAGCCAATTGAGGACGACCAAATTTTGGTAAGGCAAGTGCTATGTTTGGTTGGTTGCCAATTGAGAATGTGCCAATTGTTCCATAGTCAAATAAAGAATCATAGATTTTTTTAATAAATTCAAAACATACCAAAAAATTGAATTTATAGTTTTAAAACATATTAGAACATAAAAAATTATAAAATGCAAAAAAATGCCAGATAAATTATAAAAATAAAAATTCAAAAATATAAAAATGGGTTGTTTGGGATTTTATATGAATTATGAAATTTGTTTCATGCAATTCGGATACTTTATGAGATAGATATGAAAATTGAAAGATGAAAAAGAAAAGAAATCAACTGCTAACTAGCAACTCCAGGAAGTGAGGCTGCGGCTGGGACCCAGCAATGTTGGCGTGCCGGCAGAAGGCAAAGGCGGCCGATTTCCACGCCCTCGCCAATGCAGCACGAGCAGTTGTTTTTCGTTGGCGTGCCGTTGTTTTGCCAGGGCGAGCCAACCGATGGAAGTGATCCAAACAATGACCAAATTATCAGGGCGCGCCATTTTTTGGTAAGGCTAGCTAGGGTAGCAAACCAAACACACTCTATATACATATATATGTGTGTGATTTACCTTGGACGTCCAGGTAGGGGACGTATTTGCTGGGCTTGAAGCTGGGTGACCTGAGAACGGGGTCCATCTCGTAGGCGTTGGGCACGACGAGCCCGACGAAGGGGCCGTCGCGGTTGGCCTTGCGGATGGCGAACCACGTGGACCTCGAGATGAACCCCTCCGCCGCCGTGGCCATCAGCGCCACCGTGAGCCCGACTACGACGGCGGCGCCGGCCAGGACCTGCCTAACACCACCCATGGCGACCTTGGCCAGTTGGCCAGCTATATAGCTAGCTAGCTTCCAACTAGCTATATCTAGCTCGGTCGATCTCGATCACGCAACAGCTTGGATGTGTTTCTATCCGGTCGATCAGTGTGTGTTGTGTGTACTGTATATATACCAGGCTAGGATGGTTTGAGCAACTTGATTACTGGACAATCGGCCGGCCGGTAGGTGACGAAGATATGTAATTTGCCGATTTAGTCTTTAAGAGCATCCACACTAGAAACCTTATCCTCACTGCTCTAAAACACTATTTACCATAACTCTATCAATCCCCTAAAATTCCTTCACACTTTACACTATACCTTAAAAGATTCCTTCACTCCATTAGAATCCCTATCCTCAAAAAGTCAGCGCTACAGTGTTTATATGGTTTCTGTTACGAATGCTGTAAGGGCACTCCAGGTGTGTGATTTCTTTAAGTTAATTTCTAAACATGTCATATTATAAGTATGAACCTGCTAAGAGCACCCACAATAGAGTCTCTAAAATTGTTTTCTAAGCACTCTTTTCTATCTAGAGACAACCTTTAACTATTGTGAATGCTTTTAAAACGGCCCCTAAGCTAGAAGTAGTCTCCAAGCTTAGAGACAACCTTTAAGTAAATTAAGCATTTAATTGTTGCCTATGACTAGTGGGTCCAGTGGACCCAAGTTTAGAGGTAATATTGCCTCTCACTATTTGTGGATACCTTTAATACACTCTATCTGGTAGTTAATTTTTTCTTTTTTTTTTCTTTTATGAGTCCTATAGAAACGGCATTATGCTTCTGGTAGGGATTTCATCTCGTTTCTTTTTCCTATTTCTAAAATAGAGACTTTTTTATATAAGAAACTATTATGCTCCCTCTTTTCTCATTAATTACTCTCCACCGTAACAATCGGCGTACAATATTTAACTGTTGTATGCAGTGCCAACTAAATATATATATAATTGTCACGACTGCTCCAATTAATTATAAATATAATTGTCACTTCATTGATCTACCAGCCAGTTTTAATAGTACCCTCGTGCATGGCGTGGGAGTTGCATTGGATGCAGTGTATAGAGACTACTAGTTGGTGGCATAATTAAAGTATGGCGCTTGCACATGAAGCTAGGTTGCCCTGGAGGGGATCTGGTTGCACACATGCATTGAAGCGATCGTGAGCCCGATCGATCAAATCGATGGACGCGACGTCCGTCCGTGCAAAAACAACTTTCCAATTAGGGCAGGGCACTTTATAACGTGGCACACGGCTCGCTGTCACTCTGGATCGACGTCCGATTTTCATCTAACGGCGCGAAAGAGCGTACGAACATCGATCTTTGTCTTTTGTTACTTGAAGGCAAAGATTATGCACACTCAGCGTGACCAGCCGCGAAAGAGCACATGATTGCACCATGAAACGGGATGGACTAGCATAATGGCGTAAAATAGATCAAACTACGAACGTACATGGCACGTGCATGGGAGAGTACAGCAAGGTGCATGCGACCGTTCAAGAGCTTTTGACTGAATATTTAACATGCTACCATGCTCACCTAGCTACGTTTGTTCCATATATAAAACACTTTCTTTTTTTAGTTCTTTTGCACATGTCTGTTTTTTCTAAGCTTTGGCAACTGTGCCCTATGTAATTCCTTTCCCAAAAATTTGTGAATGTATAAGGGCTCTACCCTTTGGTAAGCCAATCTTCCTTCGCACGGCGTTTTCTCACATGTCCTTGATGTTGGGATGTGTTTCGGACGATCGAGAGCTTTCAGTCTAAGCTTCTGTAGCTTTTGCTGGCATGTGCGGCTATGTCAGAAGACCAAGGGACGAACAAACATAGATCGCTAGACTTGCCTCCATCGCGGTTCAGTCTATATAAGCTGATTCTAGTTGCAAACAAACACTCATGGCTGGCCTCGTAGCCCATGCAATCTGTACACGTTCAACCGTATGTCACTCGGGCATGCGACTGCACATTCTTCGCTTTTGGTGGCTGATCTCATTCTCGCTACTTAGGTGCATGGTCGAGGTCACTGAGGGAATAGGGCTGCGCGAGCTCTGTCTCGACCGTCACGGACGGGCTTGGGTAGACGAGCTACCTTTCGTCCTATGGTCGGTTTGCACCACGACAAGCGGAGCAACCGGAGAAACTCCGTTTCAGCTCGTTTACGGTGCAGGGGCCATCTTGCCCGTCGATGTTCTGCTGGGTTCTCCAAGTGTTAATGTGATTGATGACACCGGCCAAGAGAAAGAATGCCTTCTCGACCTCGACCTCTTGAAGGCTACATGCAGCTAAGCATTACTGCACTCCGTCTCTTACTTACAAGCTCTTCATAAGCATGGGGCAAAGTCGGTTCGACCATGAGCTTTGCAGGTTAGCGATCTTGTCATACAAAGAATCCAGGACCTATCGAAAGCCAACAAGCTATCCTCACACCGGGAAGGTCCTTACACGGTCGTTTCAGCAACACGCCTGGGGGCTATGCGCCTAGCAATGAAAGATGGTCACGAGCTCACTAGCACATGGTATATTGACTAGTTTCACAAGTTTCACGGGTAATCTCCTCTGTTTGCACCTTCTTTTTATTTAGATATTTTCCTTTTCCCCTAAATCTCGGACTCTTTCTACTCTCGTTTAGTGATCATGAGTGTCCAGGGATTTTTTTTTCTAGTCAACCGAGCAAGACTCGCACGGAGGCAACCTGAGCTCAAAACGATACAGAATTTTAATCAGCGATAGTCAACGCTTCAGCCTTTCGCTAGTTTTGGCTGGTGTGTGACAATGGGACATGGTAATTAAGGATATAACATAAATTTTGACCTTGCGTTTGCCATCAAGGGATTACGTCTAAATAAGCCGATATCCATCGTACATAGGCCTTTTTTGGTCGGTTGAAGAACCTAGTTCGGTTAGCGTGTACATATCCTACGATCTTAAGTGTCACATACTCACATGTCGTCCCTCCCCATTGCCAAGCCTTTGCTCACAACTTAGGAGCACGAGCTAGGACACTGGGGGGATAATGCCTACGCACGATTTCGATCTCCCTAAGTGTCCCAGCCATGCTTGCAACATGGACGCATACGGCTCGAGCACCTACATGGCACAATTGCGTCCAACTCTTCCGTGACCAAGCTCGTGCTTGCAAATTAGGTACGCGAAACTTAGTCATAGTGGGGGCTAGGAGTAGGGTCACACTACTATAATTTTCATTAAAAAAAATCTATTCCTATTGCATGTTCCATTCCTACTGTGTGTTCTGTTTGCTCGTCTTGCAAGAATAAGGAAGGCATTAAGGTAAAATGAGTTGTTTCATTAGATAATGAGTTTTTGCAGGAATACTAGAACTAGAGACTCCTACACTAAGGAGAGGTCGCGAGCTCTCGGTTGAGTTTCTCCTGCTCCGGGGACTAAGAGTCTCTCCCTCGTGTCGTCGAGCTCACCTTGAAGCTTCTACACCTGGATTCGAGCTTCGCGCCCCTCCTAGGCCTTGAGGCATAGTCATTTTGCCGACTTGATCCTCCTTAACCCGCTCTGAGGCTTCCCGAGTGGTCTTGGTAAGCTTTCTTACCTTGGCCTCCAAGGACTCGGAACGGGCATGCTCCTGCTCTAGCGCAAAGGTGACCTCCTAGTTCTCTGCTGGTAACCCCTAGGCACGCATCTCTAGCCTCTCAACTTTAGCCTCGAGCCGGGCCTCAAACCCAGAGAGACACTGCTCCGAGTCATTGATCCAAGCTTCTTGCTCAGCCCGATCTCTGGCACTTCACCAAGGACGACGGTGCCGGCTGTGAAATCGGCATAGGTGTCCTCCACCAGCCACAAAAGAGGGGCAAAGGGGTCATCTTCAGCCGCCTCCAGGTCGGGGGCATCCTCCACCGCTAGCTCGAGCATTTCGAGTATCATGCATGCTCCATGCCCGGGGGCCCCCGAGCATCCTTCATGTTCGGGGGCTGCTCGGTGTCCCTTTAAGGGAAGAAGCTTATGGTCCTCCTAGAGAGGGAGTTCCTGCAGAGGCCTCTGAGCCTTGCCCCGATCATACTCCATGCCTAAGGGATCCTTGATCTCCTTCTCCCTCGGGCCAAGGGGAGAGAGGTCTTCGGCAACCGAGTTGCAATAGGAATCTCCTCTGTTGCAACGGGACTCAGGAGCTTGAAGGGTCTTCGGCGCCATGCGGATGTTATTACCAAACGCCCTCCATCATCTCCTTCGACTCTTCAGGATCATCCTCGGCCATGATCCGATCCGCGACGCGCTTGAGCTCAAGGTCCATTGCACGAGAGATGATCTCTTGAGCCAACACGTCAAGATCAAGACTGTGGTGCCAGCTATCTAAAAAAAAGGGAAAGCAAGAAGAAAGAGTGTCGAAAAATTAGAGGTGCTTCCGCGCAGTGTTCCTACTACGAAGGAGTGTGAGCAGGTGAAGAGTTTTTCATTATTCTCGCTGGTTTAAGCTCATTTTCGAGTAGGCCTTGCTCAAATAGGGCGTTATTGATCTATTCTAGTTTAAGCTTGTTCTCAAGCATGGTTTGCTCGAATGAGGCATTAGTGCTTTGCTACCGTTTTTCAATCCCTTCTTTGGGTTTTTAGGCTCAAGGAGAATGCCTGGTCAAGTAGCTTTTCACTTGAGCCTCAGGAGCTAGCTGTCGGGGATTAGATAAAATACCCTAATGGTTGGGCCCTATGCACGACATATCCCTAAGGTGCGTACCCGGGAAAAATAAGGCAAATATGGCAATCTCGTATTACTGACTCACATTTGTACGCTGGCTTTGGTGCTCGGGAGTGAGCCTCTTTGCTTGTGAACCATTATGTGGTTTATCCTGGGCCCTGAGGGAATGTCTCGAGACGATCAGCCCGGCACCCTTAACCGTCTTTGGAGTCCTTCTATATCCAGAACCCAAGGCTTTCCGAATATAGACATTCCTTGAAGCGCAAGTTAGCGTATTTTTAGGATATATCTTTAAATATGGTAGGATTTTGGGTTATCTAGATGAATCTCTAGGTCGTATAGAATCAGGACCGTGTGTGCCTTATACTGTAAATACCTCCTCCATGGGGGGAGAGGGTATCGACTTCGAGATCGAGATCCACATCGACATCCAATCTCATCGCACTAACACAAACACACATGTGCGACTGAAGTAGCGTTATTATCTCTTTTTGAGAGACCTGAACCAGAATAAATCACCATGTCTGATCTACCATTCATCTCGGCGAATCCGCCCATCTACGACGAAAACCCTTTAACAGGAAAGGATTGTTTGGTCCCTCAATTAACAAGTTTGGCACAAAATTTGTTTCTCAATCGTCGACAAAATACACCATTGATTATAGTGCGGTCAGATTGTAGTGGTATAGATTTAACAAGATTAAAAAATAAATTATATAATCGATTTTAGTTACAATTGCCAATATGACACAACTATATATCTGTAACGAGATCGTAGATAAACTCCAGTGGAGTTTACCATGGCCAATAGGACTGCGAACCCCTTACATATGTAAAAGGTATTTTAAACTTGACACAAATCTAGTTGTGCAAACATGTGAGACATCTTGCTCGCTTCATTTGATCCAAGGCACCAACAATCTATTACCAACGAGGACATATTTGATCTGGATGAATGTACACATCTAAAACGTTCAATCAAATGGCCCGCCTTGGAAACCCGTGGCAGGAACCTATCACGCACGGGGCCGGACAGCAGCACGTCCTCGGTGCTCTTCTTGAGAGAGATGGGTGACTATGGGCGTGTTTGGTTGCAGTTGCAAGAGGGCTTGTTTGGTTCAGTCGCATCCACGGAGCTTGGCCTGCAACAACAAACGTTTGGTTGCTCGCATGCGCAGACCGAAGCTCGTCGTGCCCGCGTCATCCACAACCCGAAGCAGCCGCCGCCGCCGAGGTGGTCCTGTCTGCATTCAGGCTCCGCCGAGATGGTTCTGCTCAGATCCAGCCGCCACGGAGCTCGTAACGCCTGATCCGGGCGCTACGGAGCTCGTCCGATCTAGATCCAGCCACCCCCTAGGTGGTTTCGCCCATATCAGTTGCTGCTAGGCTCGTCGGAGCTTCCCGCGTCGTGGTTGAGCTCAGCCATAGCGCACATAATGTTATGTGTGCCGGTTCGTAATTACAGCCGGCACACATAACATTTTGTCTCCCGAGATGTACGTTTCGCGGGGGCATTTTTAACCCCGTCACATCTATATACCAAATCGATTCCCCATTCCACAAACAATCCGCCAAGTTCGATCCCCATTTCACACACTCTGCCCTAGTTCGATCCCCTTCTCCTCCCCTAGATCTTCACTGGCCGTCTCTCCCAACCTCTTTGCGCGCCATGGCTCAACAGTCCCCTTCCTCTCCCTTGTTACTGCTGCGCTCTCGACCGGTCTCACCGGTACACCCATGTGCACACGCTGCGCCGGCGTCTCAGCCCTCTCCACCCGCCGCCTCGTTGTGTCGTCTGCCATCGGACCATGGCCTACCGGCAATCCGGCGCCTCGCGAAGAGGAGGCACCAGCCGCCGGTGAAGAGCCCCACGCGGAGGAGGAGGTGCCGGGTGCCGCCAGCGAGGAGCACGGTGTGGAGGAGGAGGCGCTGGCGCCTAAGCGGCAACAGTCCATATCGCCATCGGACGTCGATCCGTCTTCGAATCCTTCAGTATGCGGCCCTGCCAGCTTTCTGGAGTTGGAGGACGGCAAGACCCCGCAGCTCCTACGAGGAGGAGTCGGAGGAGGTGGCTGTCACTGTCCTCAGATTCACTCGAGGGTTCGACGACGGAGACACCTCCCCCTTAGTGTGGAGGCAACGGGCCACGACGACGATGTTGACGGCTACTCTGACTCCGAGCCAACGAGCGGCGACGATGACATCTTCATGTAGATAGCTAGTTAGCTAGGTTGTACAGTAGTACGTAGGTAGCATTACCAGCCTAGCTGGCATTGGTGTGGTGCTAGTTAAAAAAATATAAAATATATCTGTGCCGGTTCTAGATATAAATCAGCACAGAAAATGGGTCATCTATGCCTGTTCACAACCGGCACAGATGACTGGGGATATTAGTGTCGGTTGTTTTGTACCGGTTGAACCGGCATAGATGACCGGTGATATCGGTACTTATTGTTTTGTGCTGGCTCAAAAACCGACACTGACAACAGCTTGGAACCGAATGTCGTGATCTGCAATAGTTTGTGTCGATGACCATAACTGAGGGACAAAAATAGACTTAATTATTCCTAAAAGTAAGAGTAATAAATTCGAAAACGAGGTCGAAAGCACAACAAATTACATCGATGACAAGGTGCTGTTTGGTATAATGCATTTTTATTAATAGCAAAGAAAAGTCCACTCGTCTAATATTCCTTGGAGGTAATTTGGATCAAGGTTATTTCATTAAAATATTTACAGATTTAATTTAAATTATTTAAACTAAAATCCTAAAACTGTGTATGAAATTACCCCTCGTCCATACAGGACATCAGTTGACTGATCCCTGTCGTTTGGGAGGGAGGATCGGGGAGATAAAATCCCAGGAAAAAAGAAGACAACAAACCAATAACATCGGTAGAAAATCTCACGAACTAGCAAGCGGAGCGTTTGGACGGAGTCATCGAATTGAGCCACAAATTAATAATAGTTCATCCGCTGATTTTGTGTGTTTGTGCGGGCGCGCCGTGGGAGTAACACTCGCCTCGTTCGATAGATATGATATGTTCATGTAAATCGTTAATTTGTTCTGTAAATGTACGTACGCCCACGTAGGCTAATTCTGATTATCTCAGTGTGTAAACATCAATTTAGGTGCAAAAGCAGAGAATTTTTTTAAAAAATATTTATTTTTATTCGTTATTTCAGAAATACTCGTTGGATTTGAAAAATAACAAAAATAGGCCCCCGTTGCTCGGAACTAGGGCGATCGCCCTTTATTGGGGCGATAGGAGCCCAAAACGGCTACTTTCCGTAGCGGGCAATGGCTATAAACAGTGCAAGATTCGCCGACCGTTGCAACAGGGACCTATCGCCCCATTATGGGGCGATCGCCCGGTATTGGGACGATTTCTCCCCTTTAAAGCCCCTACCCCTTCTCTTCTCTGCCTGAGCCTCCCATTTTTCAGTTCCATCACCAAGAGCAGCGAGAGCAAGCGAGAGCAAGGAGGAGGGGAAGAGGAGAGAAAAGAAAAGAGAGGAGAGGGGAAGAAAAGAGAGGAGAGGAAAAGAAGAGAAGGAAAAAGGAGCAAAAATAGAAGATAGCTGGGGCCGCATTTTCGCGGAGGTAAGTCCGAAAATTTTTATGTGCAAATAATTTTTTAGATAATATTTGTATTTAGAAATGTAATGCGGTAGTATTGTGTAGTTGTGAACTGTCTATTTATATTACGATGAAAACCTGGTAGGATAGCCTATGCTGTGCGGTTAAAGTTTTGAAAAAAAATTGGACGTAGCAATTAAAGGCAGTAGATATGCATTTTTTAGGGTTAGGAGAAATTAATAATACAAGTAGTAGTAATGCGTAGAAATTAAAGGTAGTACATATGCAACTTTTAGGGTTAGGAGAAATTTTTAATACATATAGTAGTGATGCGATAAGAAAAAAACGAGTAGTTTAATTATTTATTTATATTAGTAATTTCCAATACGATCGCCATACGGTTTATATATTGTATTTTAGAGTAGGGGCATTTGTGAATTATCCCTTTTAGAATAATATGTTAAAAACATGGTAAGCTAGCCACATATGTCAGGCACGCTTAGAAATTAGTGGAGTGAACAAATTTGAAAATAGATAGCAGGAATAACAAGAAGTAAATGAATGACATAGGATGATGTAACAATTATATGGTAATATATGATGCTGTTAGATAGACAACTGATAAATTTCTCGGTCGGACGTTGTAGGCAGCATGTCGGAGAAATTATATTTTCAAATATTTTACGGAGATGGGGAGATAGCACAGGGGGTGGATGGAGTGGATTTGTCAACATTTTCAAGAGTTGTACGAGGCATATCTAGACCGAGCGATAGGACATACAGGGCTTTGGTGGAGTGGATGTTTCGGATGTTCAATTTGGATACCTGCATCGTTTTGCGGGTTAGAAGCGATAAGTAAGCGCAACAACTGCTTTTATGGAGAGTTGATTCCTATTAACGCGACATCATCATGGAGGAGCTATGTTGGGTTTGCCGTAGAGCGGGGCGGCGCCGATATTCTTTGATACAGTGCTACCGGTAGATCCATCGATGTCGGATGTTCGTGATGTCGGGAGATCATCTGGAAGAGCTGGAGAAATATGCGGATGCGATGATGAAGGGGCGAGGAGGCGGAGGCGGGGACACGAGATTGGCGGTGGCGAGGGCATCGAAGTCTTGAGAGACAGATTCGAGACGCAGGGCTGGCCGACTAGGGGAGGAGGTGGAGGACATAGTTGACTGATGGAGGAGGAGGGCGGTGCGGATGAGGAAGTTCACGATGCGAAGACTTCGGACGAGGAAGAAAATATTGAGGTGCTGTCCCTAGGCGTGGTGCGATTATAATTTCGAAGACCTAACAGTGAATGAAGGGAACAGTGATGCGTGGGAGTATCATGAGAACGAGGTCACGCAGGGGGCCATATATAAGGACAAGGAGGCTGTGATGGACACGGTGAAGTATTGAGCAATGTCTTTGCGACGGCAATTCAGGGTAGTGAAGTCTAGCAAAAAGGAGTACGACATGAAGTGCGTAGTTGATTCATGCCCATGGCGGGTGCATGCATACAAGGGAAGTGGAAGGACTCTGGAAATGCTCCATTGTGATGGAGCATGATTGTGAAGCTGGAGGAAGCGGGCGAAACACATAATCTGTCGTCCACTTGGGTGGCAAATGTGTTTACCGTCGGATCGTGACAATCCGCACCTCTGAGCTCGATCTATCATCACGGCCGTGGAGGAGAGGTTTGATACAAGATTAGCTATGAAAGCGGCATGGAGAACAAAGCGAGCGGCTTTTACAGATACGGTTCGGGACGTACGAGGCTTCCTACGAGAATATTATACACTTGCTCAGGGCAATAGCACACAGGAATCCTCGTACATACATCGACCTTGCGGAGTTCCCTGCGGACGATGTGTGCCCGGGTAAGTGGGTCTTGCAGCGGGCCTACTTCGCCCTCGGCGCATGCATAAATGCGTTCCGACACTGTCGCCCGATGATTTGCATGGATGGCACATTCCTCACAGGGAAATACAAGGGCCAGATTATTACAGCAATCGCGGTGGACGCAAACAACCAAGTTCTACGGTCGCGATTCGCCGT
Organism: Olyra latifolia; assembly: GCA_036346145.1. Taxonomy (NCBI): domain Eukaryota; kingdom Viridiplantae; phylum Streptophyta; class Magnoliopsida; order Poales; family Poaceae; genus Olyra; species Olyra latifolia. Next base: position 17,817,801 of record CM070530.1, read on the forward strand.
GGAGGAAAAACACGGCGATTAGTCTTGGTTCCTTGAAAGAGTCAAAGTGGCGGTTGTTCAGATCGCCCCGATGTTTGTATCATCCATGACCGACATGCTTGAAACGCTAAGGCGATCGTGGACATGCAAGAAGGGTCCGACGTCGTGAGTGCGACAAAGTGGCGGACACGAAGAGCGGTGATGCATGAGGCACATGGGTGCCAATTTTTCCGTCGGTTCAAGAACAAAGAGCTTATGAACATGTTCAAGAGACTATGCAAACAGAACCAGCGGAGGAAGTTCGACGCACTGTGGAGGAGTTTGGATGAACTAACCAAGAAGCAATCACTGAATCTAAAGGATACCGCTAGTTCGTCAAGGAACCCTATGGTCCACTACGAGGAAGGAGATGACCCAACAGCCTTGTGTGCGCTCCCTACCGCCGCACCAAACATTCGGCGTAGGCCGGGTATAAGCATAAGGAGTTTCACGGGCTGGATATGACATGAGCCGTTGGAGAAATGGTCTATTCTGCCTGACAAGGGCGGTTCCCGTTATGGAATAATGACAACGAACCTGGCGGAGGTGTACAACTGGGTTATGAAAGGCACGAGATGCCTTCCTTTGGTGGGTATAGTTGAAGGTGTGTTACTAGGTACGCAAAGATATTTCATTGACCGATATATGAAATCCGCTGCATGTATGTCGGACAATCGACTGTTCTACTCAACGGTTGTATCTAAGTACATGGCCAACAAAACACGCAAGGCGTAGACACATCGCGTGACACCGGAGAGTGGCGTGGAAAGGAGATACCACGTGCACTGCGGTGACCGCGGTCGCAGAGGTGCCAACCGGGAGAGGACGTCCTATCTGTGCATAATCCGAGCTGCTGACTGCGAGTGCTTCTACCAGAAGCCACGACTGCTGCACTTGCCATGCTCTCATGTCATTGCGGCCGCCGCAGATACACATCAATCATCTCGTCCGTACATCTCGCACTACTACTACAAGGAAAGTGTTTTCAACACATGGCATCACGAGGTGTACGGGTACCGAGTGGATGGATCGTTCACGGAAGCCCCCCCTCCGGGTCATCACTGGGTACCGGACATCCGGATGTTGAAGCAGAAGGCCGGGTGTCAAAGGACACGACGTATTGGGAACGATATGGACGAGTCCGAAGCTCGTCGGCGAACTGAAGGATCTACGGCATCGGAGGCTAGGCCGTCAGTATCTCTTCGAGGCACACACTAAGTCCACGAACTTCTGTTTGTATTATGTACTTCATTACTTTGAGACTGCAGTCATTTCAATTTTTATATGTACCTTGTAATTTGGGATAATGTCATTTGAATTCATGTATTTGTATATGTATTTCTGTACTTCGAGTACTTAAGTATGAACCAGTATGTCCAGTTTGTATTTTAATTCAACTTTATTTTCAGCTGTCTTTTGTAACATTTAAATATATAATTATTGTTGCAGTTTGTTGTATTTTCTCTCTAACCATGTAGGCACAGGCGCCGATGGCGAGAGGTGGGCGTGCTGGTGATGATTGCCCCGAGCTACTCGACCGGACCGTCGATGCGACACACCGGTCTAGGTTTATGCCGCTCGTAAGCAGAGAGCTAGGGACACTGCGCGGCTGCGTGTGCGAACGAGCCGCTCCTTGACCTGTTGGGTTCCGGGATTCCATAGCGTTCCCTCTCTCTTTCGTATGCATGTACTTACCTGTTAAAGAAATTTTCATGACGCTACTTAATTCATGCAGGTTACGCGCGGCAAGCTTGCTCCCGCTCTGTAGAATGGTGGAAGCGAGCCCTTTGCCTAGAGGAGGCGAGCCGTCCCACGGTTGAATGCGACCGTTCCCTATTTGGCGTCGCGTGAGGCCAGACTGTCCCTCCCGGTGCCTCCTCGTGGAGCCGTCCCCGCACCTCCCCGTGCCAGTCGTCTCCCACGGCCCGACATCGGCTACGGCAAGTCCTCGTGGCCTCCTGCACAGCAGCAGTGGGGACAGTGGGGAGACGCTGGGCCTTCTTCGTCTCACGCACAGTAGGCGTGGGGATAGTGGGGAGACGCGGGGCCTTCTTCTTCTCACGCACAGCAGGCGTGGGAACAGTGGGGAGACGCGAGGCCTTCTTTGTCTCGCGCCCCTCCTAGACCCCGGGGTGGTTTCGGCGACGCAGACTACGACGAGGAGGAGGAGGCAGCGTTCGACCTGACGTGGTACCTGTCGACCGAGTTCCTGGGCCCCTCTCAGCTCTCGGGAGCACCGTACCAGGACACACCCGAGTTGCAGCCGGACTTCTCTACCCCTGTGCCACAGGGCCGGCCTAGGAGGGTTGTCCGTCCTCCGTCGCCACTCACGTACCCCAAGGACCAGATCAGGCAGCGCCGTGACTGACTTCTTCTATAGCTGTACTTTTGTAATGGCTTCAGCACCATGTTGTAGAACTGTTTTAACTCTGTGGTTATTCAGCGAATGTTGTGTTTAGACCCGTTCATCTATCACGGCTTGTATCTTTTGTTTGTAATATGATCCCTAATATCGCGAGTGTTGCCATGTTACGGGTCATATGTCGGACCCCGGTTTTTACCAAACCGGACCCCTCTGTGTTACCAGTATGAGTCCCAAGGATCAGTGCTCATACCCACAGTGAAACAGAATCATGATACCAAAACAAAGCTGCATTAGCTATTAAAATAATTCAGAGTGCGGCGGAGTATTATATTACATTAGTGGAGAAATATCACATGTATTAAAAAGGAGTAAATATTTACAATCAAAAGTAGTGTCCCATCATAGCCACAGGCACACGCTGAGTAGGAAAACGGCTAGTAGTCCGAAGCATCATCCGGGAAGATATCAATGTTGTCCTGCGTGTCCTCGTAATCTTGACCTGTTCAATGAATGAACAGCCCCACATAACATGCAGGGTTAGCATTTTACTGCTAGCAAGTCCTTCCTAGGAAGGGCCAGGTTAAGGTTTACCTTAATAAAGCTGAGGGTTAATTTGCATAAAAGCATTTCACTTAGAATTGTAAAAGCATTTGAGAAACATATATTAATAAATAGAAATTCTCAAAAGAAATAGAACTGAAACAATATATCTTCTCAAGTCTCAAAATCTCAACTCGTAATTTCTCAGCTCACAATCTCACTTCTCATTTCTCAATTCTCATATGGCAAAATCATAATTCTCATCTAGCAACGGCACACATCTTTGGAATAACCTTACCCATGTCATATTAAGAATGGTCTTTGCTCGTGCGAATGAAGACCGTGAGGCGGCTCTTAACCGAGAGCTCGGCCATTTAAATGGGTTTACTCTGCAGAGGTTGTACGCTTTATCCGCAAGATACGATATCCTCCCGTCGAAGGATATTATAACAAAACCCTCCAGAAAATTAATCTCGGGCTTAAAACACGGCCGCATTCGCTTCACACAGGTACCCAGAGAAATGCTTCAGCACAAGTCCCTGGCGAAACCCCGATGATGTTTCTCAATTCTCAAATCTCAATTCTCAACTCTGCACTTCTCAATACATCCACCGTGCAAGGACAGTGAGTAATCCCGACATTTCTTTCCCTTTAGATTAGGCCCGTCCCATACCGGGCTTACGGTCGCACGGGTTTATCTCAGGTAAGTGTGTCACAATCATCGGTCCTTAATCTCGGAGCGGCAACAAACACAAACCCAATACTCGTGCTCACATGCACCCACCTGACAATCCATCCGCTCCCGATCCCATTTATTAGTTGGTCAAATTTTAATTAAAGATGAACAAATAAAATCCCACCATAAACCAAAATATCTACTCTCATATCGTATTGTGTGGGGTCGGATCTTCGATGTTCTATCTGAGCATTGCTAAGCAGCTAGTATTTATAAACAGTGGGTATATATATACCATCAATTACCTAGGGTCAAGGGTTTGTCGGTGGATGTATATATCGGACAGATATATGCATTAGGCAACACTATATAACTATACGGTATTTTTATCAAAATAGCAATTTTGGAAAAGCTATAAAATTAGGATTCTAGGAAAAGACTTGCCTTCGGAGTAGTCGTACTCTTGCGGTGCGTCGGTGGCGTCAAGGAATTCTCCTTCGGCGTCCGATCGTTCTATCGCACGCAAAACAATAAAAAGCAACCAATAATACATATATAATAATATAATTTTAAAAATTATATAAATATTACAGTAGATAGATATGATTTTTATAAACTTTTAGAAACTTGAATCGCCGGATTCGGAGATCGGATGAGTTCGATACTAGGGCGGCTCGGCGGTGGCGGCGAGGTGGAAGCAGAGAAGGAGGGCTGGTGGAGATGCTAGGCGGGCGACGCGACGACAGCAGGTCAGCTTGGCGAACAAGGTGAGGCGGTGGCTTGGTGGCGTTAGGCGCAGTAGCTCAAGGCGGTGAGCTAGGAGGCTGCTGGCGGTGGCGAGGAAGGAGGCGACGGCGGCGGCTACCTCGGCGATGACCTTCGGTGGCGACAACGACCGGCTTCCTTTTGGGGCGGCCTCGGCTGACCTTGGGCTCCGGCGACGGGTCGGGATCAATGGATTGGAACTTGGGATTTGAGGAAAATCGGGGTTTTGCCGTGTCGGTGGGATTTGCAGTGCACAGGAGGAGGAAGCTTCAGCGTGTACATGTACACGTACATGTATGTGGCTGAAGTATTGCGCTGGCACCGTGCATGCAAGCCACGACGTGAGCGAGGTGGCCACGGTGCATGCCAGCCACGCTGATGGAGTAGGCGGCCACGCAAGGCCACAGATAATGTCATGATTAAGCAAGAAAGGAAGAAAAGAGAGGTTTTTCTTGTAATATTGATTTTAAGTGAAAGTGAGAAGGTTGACAGTGTAAATTTTAAATGAAATTAATGTAATTTTCTTTGTATTATATGTAGATCGATACACTTATTTATGATTGAGTTTATTTGTCCATGAAATATTAAATTGTTTCTTTAATAAAACTGAAGAATTCATTTTGTGCGTTGCGATGTTCAAACAAAGTAGTATTTTATTTATTTATTCATTTATTTACTTGGGTGTCATATCATATTACACTCAAAATGTTACGTGTAAGCCGCGATGGATGAACGGTGTCTAACTGCATGACCTGAACTTAGGAAGATGTACTACCGCAGGCGTGGGGACAGTGGGACAGTGGGGAGTAGCGGACCTTTTTACCTTATCTGTCTCAATAAGTAACATATGTGTATGTTTCGATTTTCGCACGTTGTTCCTCGTACATCGTCCCATCAACACCCCCACACATAAGTGGTAGCCAGCGTTGCGTAGGTCACCCGTGATTTTTGCCGTAATTTTTCGGACACTACCGGTAGGCCCCGCCACCCTATGCAAACCCCTAAGTGGTCATACACGTATATGCAAGTGGGATATGAATTTGGACTTAAGGCCTTTAGGGGATTTGACAAATAGGTAGGTACCATTTTTTATTTGGAAAGCTAGCATGGCATACAGGGTGCGGTGACATACATGGGTGGTCACCATGGATGGGTGAAAGGGTTGTGGCATTGGCATGAACACCAAGTGGCCGCACACCGAGCAGTCGCTTCCCATTCCGTATCGTAGTACACCGGGTAGGTCTCTTGCATGATGACTCTTTGACGTAGGACTTCAGCGTTGGGTGTGCCGGGGTAGTGGCATCCGCATAGACATGCATGGTCCTGACATGATCGATTCGGCTGATAGTATTGGTCCACCACTGGCTGGTTGTGCGATTGACGTGCCGGCATGGATTGTCTAGGAGGCCGGGAAGGTCGCGCGGACCTCTGCTGGCCTTCTGACTGCGCCAGCCCTCCTCTAGCATCCACTTTAGCCCGTAAGCAATCAATTCTTATGTGCAGGTATGTTATGTAAGTGTACGCTGCTGCCGGGTATGGCTCATCCATCCACCGAGTCCAACCGCACGTGACGTCTGGTAACTGAAAATAAGAGAACTGATAAGTAACTTGTATTCATGTTACCATAGCGTAAATAGGAGGAAACTTACGTTGTAATCTGCTGCCGGGTATGGCTCATCCATCTCTCCAGCCCCCATATTGTATGACCCGCATATCGTCCGAAGGAGGATGAGCATGCTCTCCAGAGCCAAAAGACTCCCACCATGCATCAGGCATATATGGCCGTGAAGATGCTCCCCCGCTCGCCATGAAGTACGGCGCAGGTGTGTAAGTGTCGGGAGAGCGAGTGTGGAAGTGAATGAGGGGACCAGAGGCAAAGAGCGGTGCTGCCTCCTTCCTCTCTATATAGGGCGTTACGTCATTAACAACACCTGATTAAATTAGCTGCTAATTATCATTAATTAACTGTTCACTTTGACATGGCAGAATCTCCATCGTTCATTCCGCGTCGGTGGAAGCGGTCGCCAAGATAATACCACAGGTGGAGTAGTGCGATGCTTTGAGTGCTACGCCTAGGAATAAGTCTTGCCGAAATTCATTGCCTTGAAATGCGAATTTGGTGGCCGCATTAGCCACTTCTTGTTCTTTTCTTCTTTGTCTTGTCTTATCACATCACTTTCACATCACATCGCTGTCTTTACTTGCTAAGTCACCACGGGCTACCCGTGAACTCCAAAAATTTATTCCGTGCCATCATCGCCTGCTGAGGCACCACGGGCTAATAGTGCCCTACACCTGCCTATATCAATGCGGCCGTTCATTTAAATCGATGCAATGATGCATTCTTTGCTAACATTGCATGCCAGCTGATCATCACTTTTTAGCTTCCGGTCACATCAACTGCAGCATCCATCAATAATTTCGCCGCACTGCTAACCAACAGTACCGCTTTTCAGCGTCTGGTTACATCAACTGCAGCATCCATCAATAATTTTGCCGCATTGCTGACCAACAGTACCGCTTTTCAGCATCCGGTCACATCAACTGCAGCATCCATCAATAATTTCGTCGCACTGCTAACCAATAATACCGCTTTTCAGCGTCCGGTCACATCAACTGCAGCATCCATCAATAATTTCGTCGATCGCTGACCAACATGATGCCGCTTTTCGGCGTCGGTCACATCAAGCTGCAGCGGAAAAGACTCGGGAGGATAAATGCGCTTCCATGAACTCCGTCCATGCACCGAACAAACTTCGCTATAAAAACCCTCCTGCCTTCGGGTTCTCTGCGCTGCAACTTCCCTTTGAAAGTCGCATATTACTCCGGCGCATACACTCCACAAATCTCCTTATAACAAGCAATGGCAGCCTCAGGCTCTGAGACCCCTCCGCGGAGCAAGTTTAACACCACCGTGTCAGAAGGGGTCAATGTTCCAATGTGCTTCTACGGTGACCTGTGCAAATTTGTTCAATCCGACGAAGGTTTCTCATATACTTACGGAAGGAGGTTCTTCATGTGTGCGAACTACGAGTACGATCCACCCAAGGTTGCCTTTGGCGAGCGTCCAAAGGTACTTGCTCACCCTATCCTACATGATTATATCTACCTACATGGCATATGTGATCTGTACTAACTTATGTTGAACAAATAGTCTCCCCCACCTCTCTGCGATTTCTGGCAGTGGCTAGACACGGAGCAATCGGAGGAAGACAAGAAACACATCGAGCGTGAGGTCCATTGGAAGAGGCGATGGTTCAAGCGCCCGAGATGAGAGAGGAGCGAGAGGAGAAGCATAGCGTTAGTAAGAGAGTACCGCAAGCGACAAGAGGACGCCGAACGTCAGCCGTGAGGCACGAGAGGTCGACAGGAGAGAAAGCGAGAGGCACGTTAGCAAAGGATTTGGACTGACGCTACCAAAGAAGGAAAAATATCCCTGTTGTACTCAGTAGAAACTTCCTTGTAATCCTGACAATAAAAATTTCCTAAGAGCACTCTACCTTCAACGCTATATCTGCTGCCATGCGAGGAATGCTTTGTGACAAGACGAACATTTTTCCTTTTTAAATCTAATAATAGAAAAGATAAAAATTAAAACTGTCAGCTCCTTTCTTAGAAAATAACAAAATTTTTCCATGGGGTCGGCCGTTGTCACCGTGGAAAAGGTCGGGACTCGGGACAGTGGTGCGGTGGAGCCCTTCGATACGGCACACTTTTAAGACCTACATTTTGAAACGATGCTGGGACCCCATTTATTTAATTTTATTTTATGACATATTACTGATTTTATTATGAAATCAAAAAATTCCTGATTTTGTAAAAATCGGCAAAAAAGAATGGAGAATCCCGCCCGACAGGCGAGCATATTATAAATATCGCCTAACGGCAGAGCAAATTTTAGCAAAGCTCGCCCTTCAGTCGGGCGGGTTTTGGGTGCGCCGGTGCGAGAATATAAAATAAATCTCGCCCGACCGGAGGTATTTGTTTAGGCCAAAAAAATACTGATAATATATATACTTATATATATAATATATATCATACATAGGTTAGGGTAGGCATTTGTTTAGGCCAAAAAAATTATTTCGGCACCTATCGCCCCTGTTAGGGCAATCCCCCCATATTGGGGCGATAGGTCCTCTCTCCTACGGCCGTCACACGGCCAGTGACGCCCGGGGACGGCTGGAGACGGTGATTGACGGAGCAGGGCTCCTATCGCCCAAGTTCCGGGCGATCGCCCCAATACCAGGCGATGGGGGCATATTTTGTAATTTTTTAATTCCGATGAGTATTGTTGAAATAACGACTAAAAATAAATATTTTTTAAAAAAATTCCAAAAGCAGATAGCTTGTTCCCGGGCCCGGCTGGCAAGCCCTTGCTTGCATCTGGTTCTTGAGGTCGTGCAAGCATTTAGCATCAATCTTAACTTCAGCGCAGTATTCTCTTTGTTCGCCATATATGCAACCTATGTACTTATTAAATCACGTACTTTTGTTCGTCCTGGATCTGCCTAAAAGTGGTGCTTTCTTCGCAATTTATGCACAGATTTCCTTCTCAGACTCATCATGCATGGTTTCCTCTAAAAAAAAAAGACCCATCATGCAAGTAGTCGTTGATAACTAGTTTTTTTGCTTATCGGTCAAAATTTTTCCTTTTTGGTTAAATTTTATTCAATTCAAATAAGTTTGGTGGTTTTTCAAATGTTTGAATTCCCCAATGTCTTTTTAAATTCCAAATTTATATATTTAAAATTACCAGTCGAAATATATGGTTTCGGTGGGCTTGAAGCTGGACTAGTTGACGACGGGGATCAGCTCGTATTCATTGGGCACGACGAGCCCCACGAATGGGCCGTCGCGGTTCTTCCGGCGGATAGCGGCCCACATAGGGGGTGTAACCGTGCAAGTGGTGCGGGCTTTCCGCAAGGCCGCTCCACCGACCCGCCAAGCCAGCCCACTAAAATGCCCACATGATCCCACCGAAGTTTTGCGGTACGGATGTGCAACCCACAAGGCCGCTGGGTCACACATATCAATATTCTTTCTCCGCCGCGGGGCCCCATCGACGTGTCGTGCTCCTCCTAGTTAGGGATGGCAATCAGGCGGGTCGGGTACGGGTAGAGGGGTCGCGCCGTCACGGACCCGTATCCGTATAGAAAAAACCGACCAGTACCTATACCCATATCCGCCCGTGGGTATGGACTTATACACATATCCGTACCAGCCGGATACCTAATACTCGACAAGTACCCGATTACCCGCTCGGGCGACATTCACATGCACTTGAACATTCACATGCCCGATTCCCGCCCGCCCGATTAATTTTGATGTTGTTGGTAACAGATTGGCTTCTATTCCAACTAAAAAATGACACAAGAATGTGGAATCCTTAGACTAAAAATTGACGACAAGAATGTGTGAGAAACTGACATAATGGATCCATGTATCTGTTCATGGGTAACGGGTATATTTAGGATGAGATGATCGTTTCAGTTTACGCAACCAAACAGCATACAAATTAAGATATATCATGTTGTACATACACGTTCAACTATGGTACATGTGACCAAACACATTCTTAACGAATTTATACATGACACGGAGTGCATTAAGCTCTGCCTATTTAGTCTGTAATAAGGTGTCTGTACTTGTATGGACAACAAAAAGGAATACGCCAGCTGCAGCTATATATATATTTATTCATATAGTGTGTGTGCATAAATGCATAGCATCAAGAGCAATCAGCCTTACACATAGCTTCCCCAGAATGACTGCTCCTGATGATATGTTCTTCCATCTCAACCGCTATACATACATATGGGTAATTAATACAACTAGATACATTGCTCCTCATGGGTAATTGACCATCAAGAAACCAATTAAACAATCGATACATGCATGCTAACCGTACGTACGTAGGTATATATTCACGCATGCAATTAACGGCTGACGTACGTAGGGCAAAACCATGTGTGCATCCTGCGTTATGCAGCCATTGCCATGCATGATCGAGCCATGAAGTATATATCCTATCGCAGGATGATGCCGCCGATCGGCAGCGGCGGCGCCGGCGCCAGCGCCGGCGCCCAGAAGTCGGAGCCGTTGTCCGCGGCGAGGTACGACGTGCACGACACCGGCACCAGGCACAGCCCTCGGCTCCTAAGGTCCTTCTTGCCTGCAGCTCCATCTTCGCCGTCTTTTGCCCCCTATATATGTAGACGATCGACGAGACGACGGCATGATCAGATGCATTGAGATTTACCAAAGTACACAAGCATGGTAAAACAAAATGGCTTTCGTTTGGAGCTAATCACGCACACAAACCTGCTCGGTTTGGCCTGCCTCTGTTGTGTCATTGCTATGGTTTAGCAGCTGGCCGGATACATATCAGCACGCAGAAGGCAAAGTTAGATTAACGATATACTTATGTGATACGAGGGTGAGCGTATGTACTGCAGAATACAGATATGTGGAATGATTAAGGAGAGACATACATAGCATTCTAAATCAAAAAAGCAAAACCGTTTGTTCAAATTGAGGTTTCCTTGTATAGCCAGAGCTAGCTAAGATGGTACTCCAAGATCCGTGCGTCCACCACCCGAAGCCAAATTCTATGGCATAGGATGCCACACGCCGCGGCCATGGTACCCTCCGATCCATCCGTCCATCTGGAAGACAACGTCAATCTTGAAGCCGCCCAGGAGCACATAGACAGATGGATCGGTGGGTGTGCTGTACGTGGCACCCCCTACCATAAAATTTCCAGGCCCACCACCCAGCCCCTCTCGCTTCACATTTTGCTCCTCTCTCTCTCCTTGGTCCTCCCCATCACCTCTGATGGCCGGGGCCAGGCGCCGCCGGCTTCCCATGCCCTGGCCGGCCACCACCGTGCCGTCTCTGACCACACTGTTGCCACCATCCTCCCTCGTCCCAACCACTGTGCGTGTCACCGACATAGAACACCACCACTTTCCCGCGACGCCATGTGGCGCCGTGCTTTGTGTTGGCGCCACGGTGATCAAGGCTAAGGAGGGCTACTGGCAATAGCCCCAACCATTAGAGATGATGGAGGAATGACTTAATTTGTGAGAGGATTTGAGAAATTTGAGATTTTTTTTCTCTACAAAATGTGAAGAGAGAGCGAAGGTGGACGCATGGATCTCAACACATCGTTGCATATATCGTCTATATAAAGAAACTTTATACAAGTGAGAAAACTACACTTACTCTAAATTTGCATGCATGCATACCAAGGAGAAGAGAGCCTTCAAGTGATAAAGGAGAACGTATATATAGATGTGCGTATATATAGATGTGCGTATATACACATGCATGGCATGCATCATGCATGCCCATATACACGTACGTGTACATATACGTACCTGCCCAGGGAATTCTGGGAAGAGGCCAGGGTTCTTTTCTCCAGCCGGCCCCTGCAAGTAAAAGCACGCGCGGACACGTCCGTACCGCTTGTCAGGATCGCACGTAGAGACGTGCAAGAAGCTTAACTGATATACATGAGCATCTCTACCGGCTACTCTATCCTCTCACTCTATAACACTATTCACTACTCCCTCTATCCAACATTCTAAATTTCCTTCACACTTAACACTATACTCTAAAAGATTCTTTTCCTGCACCAGCTACTCTATCCCGAGTTACAGTATTATAGAGTACCTGCTCCAGATGCTCTAAGCCTAGTTCGTTTCTCTTAAAACAGCGATATGAAAAAACTGTGGACGTTCAATATGAGGTTTGGAGAGCCAAAAAAATATAAAAAGAAGTTTTTTGGAGTTTTAAAAAGAATCACTGAAAACATCACAAATGATTACAAAGTGTTATAACGTCTGTAAAAATAACAAATTTTCCGTTGTAACTATAATTTAATTTTAATTAAGCCGCGCAAGTATCGTGGGATCACATGAGATCGATGTGTAGCTGCTTGCTTGCCCCATACCTGTCCCTACCTTGATTTAATTGCCCCGGCTGCAATTAGGCAAATCTAATGTAATATGGTGATCACCAGTGTGATAATTAAGGTCTGCTAGCTACATAATAAAGCAGCTAGCTACTAGATCATGGTGCATGGATCTCAACTCACGCAAAATCAAATTCTGGCCTAGCTAGTACATTTAGTAGTGCGTATCCCTTAATTAATTATTTATGCCTTTTGCGAGTTGCACAGGAAAGAGGATTATCTATAGTCATGGAATCTTGATCAAGACAAATGTGGCTAGCTTTATATATATATGATGAACTAGCCGAGTTTCTCCTTAGAAAAATAAACTAGCAGAGTTTTCTATGCATGTGCAGTACGGTTTGTGCAGCTATATAATACATGTGTTTATATATATTTGAAAACATAATATATTTTTAATTAATTTATAATGCTTATGATTGAAAGTATAGTTGTATTTTATTAGACTAGCTGTGACAACAGAAATTCAGTTATTTTGCGCACTGCCATAATAATTTAATTAGACCCAAAAATAAGCTAGATCCTTGTTTGTTATCTATTTTTATGGGATTTCTAACATATTGGAGTGAATGTATTAACTTCTTTCAACACGTTTTTAATAATATAGTAGATTTAGGTTTGCAGAACTATAGAATTAAACTCAAGATATTCTAAAAAATATTAAAGCAGGGACTTTCACGAAAAGAATCTAATATATATATAACTAAAGGAAAGCGTTCCATTTTATATCAATGGCAGTATTATATAAGTGGGTAGCGCGCATGCAATTGAGATGATAAAAAATGTTTTGTATAGTACACTCTTAATTCTGGTTTTCACTGTCACATAAAGTTCTTCGTTTATATGCACAAGTGATTTGTTAAAAAGCCAATATGCTCAACACATCTCCTACATATACAGTCTTAGCGATCCAAGATTTTTAAAAAAGACAGTAACAAATGGACGGGACAGTCTCCTCACAGGCATTATACAAGTTAGTTTTCTTCTTAAACTAGTATAGAAATATAACCAATTAAGTAGAACACGATTAAACACTGTCATATATGAAATTAAAAGTGGGTTTTCCTGGGATCAATGTGCATATTAATTGCAACATTATCATAGATATATGCAAGTTGCAGCAGGAGTACTACGTACGCGGAAGCAGAGGAACTTCCAATTCATTTGTAATACATGCATGCATGATATATAGATGCACATATATTGTCTCCAGCTAGCGCATGCATGCATGATGCAACACACCCTTAATTTTAGTTCTTGCCCCCGCTGCTTGACCTCTTCCTCGCCGCGAGGTTTGCACATGAGCCCCTCCTCGTCGTGCGCAACAGCTCGCACTCCGCAGTTGGCATCTAGAACCGGTACTTCGACTTGCTCTTCGTCCCCGTCATGCTGTTCAAGCCACTCCCGCTGCTCGACCTTCGCCTTGACGCAGGATTGCCGCATAGGAGCTCCTTCTCTTTGTTGATCATCACATGTCCTCCACGGTCTGCATTGAGAACCGGTACTTCGACCTGCTGCTCGTCCCTCATCATGCTTTGTCTCAGCATCGTCGCTGTTCCCCATGCACTACTGACAGGCCGAGGACTAGCGCATGCAGGCATGGACGTTGTTGTCCCTCTGTGCATGTGTTTTCTTGGTTGTTTTATTTTTGTCTGAGTCTTGGCCATCCGCTGGTTTTGCTTGATTTGTATGGGAGTCTACTAGGTGGGGGATGTAGGAAGAGTGTTTGATGAAATGTCTATCAAGTTTTTTTGTTGTGCACGTTGAAACTCTACAACACTCAATGAAACTTCGATGAACCCTTTGAAACTCATTTTTTCCCAATTTTCAGTGGTAGTTGGTTCTATCATGTGCTTTTATATGAAATTTTTACACGATAATTGTGCTGGGACTTACATGACCCATGATGATACTTGGGTTGATAGTCTGATACTTGTGCTTTTTTGTGAACTTTTTTTGATGATACCCATGCTGATACAAGTGTTGATGCAATGACTTGTTACATCTATATGACTTGCATTATGCTATATATAAGAGACACACCGCATAGGTTGCATACTTTTGAAAATATATAGTAGGTTGCATATTATGCTATAAATAGTAGGTTCTATGATACTTCATGATACTACTTGAAAGCACCTCTCAAGTATCATTTGTGATACTCTACGATACCTCATGATATTCCATGATACTTGCTTATTGTCGGCGGTTGGGAGTGCGGGCTCCTAGATGTCGAGCTTACTTGTTGAACCGGAGACCAACGGACTCCTTTCCGTGCGGGGCGAGGACTTCGGAGACACACTAGGCTTCTCAGGATACGGCTTCGGGAGATGCTAAGGTCGCCCGAGCAACACTTCGGACTGGTCGAGCAAGAAAGGGTGGCAATGCAGTGGTTTTTTACCCTGGTTCAGACCTCCCACTGCCGGGATAACAGCCCTACATCCAGCCTTACTTGGTAGCGAAAAAGGGTGTGTACAAGGGACGGGCGACCGAGCCACAGGCGGAAGCTATGTTCGTGGATCGTCCCCTGTTTTGTGGCTGTGCCTTTTGCCATGTTCTGTCTTGTGTCCCCCTTCGTTGGTGGTTGCGAGCCGCTATTTATACCCGCGCCGAGAGACGGCTGCTCCCGATTACACGCCGGGCATACGCGACGGACTGCGGGACGTAGCGCCACTGTAGCGCGTCAGGGCTAATGGTAGACCATGCTGCCTTCTATGCCATGACGCAGGAACAGTACAAACGGGACGGATGCGATAGTCGCTTTTGACTTCTGTGCCTTGGGACCGGTCTGCTGCGCAGGCAGATAGGTGCACGTGACCTTCTGCCATATGTTCGTCCGAGCAAGGGATGCTCGGGGAGGCGCCGACAACGAGGCTGCTCAGGCAGGGCCATTGAGCCCGGGAGTAGCTCTTGCCCATGGCCGAGCAATTGCGGATAGTCGGCCCCTGTTAAGCGCGTGTTTAGGGTCACTTGGGGGTGTCTAATACTAAGAGCATAATCCAAAACCACGACACTTGTGACACCCAACCCAATACTCAACAATACTTGCTTACGATACTTAACCCGATACTCAATGATATTGTTCGCGCTGAAAGTCAGATCGGCTAAATACACGTGGGCTTAGGGTTTTGGAACCCTATCAGCACCGAAATATAGGGTTCAGGGCGTGTTACCTGATTTGATCCTATAATCGGCAAGAAAATACGTAATCAACTTTAGTGAGCCGATTAGATCTAAAAATTGGATGAAGTTATCAACACTTGAGGGCAACCAAAAGAGTTAACAAGTCCAAAGGAAAATGAATATATCAGGTAAGATTAAATTTAAACCAATAGACTGAAAGGGTAACCAATCTATTACTAAGTCGATGTAATCAATCACGTAGTAGAGCGAGGGGTAAACAGACTACTACTAAGCCTACTAAGCCGATAAAATCAACAAAACAATAGAAAGAGGGTAAACAGATTGTAGGCTAATCGATTAAATCGTTTAGCTAGCAGAATGAAGGATAAACATATTATCGGCCGATCTGTAAAGCCAAATAAGCCGATAGTACGAGGGTAGAATCTAACATTTGCACGAAATGATAATGCGCAATATTATCAAACAAATATAGTATTTTGATAAACCAAGCGAGAAGATCAGACTTAACCGAGACAATACTCATGTAGGGTTGTATCCTGAAGCCGGTCGAGAAGGCGATGCGTAACAAATCGATCGAAAGCAAAATACGGCGAAAGTAAGTTACTGCTACTCCTAGGAATTGAAAAGACGATTACATTGAAATAGTAGATTGATTGGTCCAGACCCTTTTCCTGATACATAGGTTGGGTATTTATACCCGATACATAGACTCTAGACTAAATAGAAACTTATCTAAAAACTTGCCTAAAATTTACTACGTAGCCGATCCAGACAACATTACCTTCCAAAACTTTCCTAAATCAGCTTCTTAGGTAAAGTTCCCTATTTTAATTTGTTCTAACCAACTAGGGATCTTCTTCCTTATTAGGACTCTTAGCCCATCGTGTTTGATCCAAATTCTTCTAGAATCCTCTTTGATATCGGCTTTTTGACCAAGTATTTTGACAGCTTCTAAAAACTTTGGCTATATCCAAAATTGGGTACCAACAGAGACCCAATGTGATACTCAATAGTCAAGGACACCCAATATTTTGATGATACCCGATACTCGATGATACTCAACAATACCAATGCTCGGTGAGACCTGATACTCGATGATACCTAACTAGTTACTTGACGATACTTATGTTACATACCTGATACTTTATGATACCTAATATTCGACGATACCCTATACTCGACTATATCAACCTCATAATCAACGATACCTTCTCGATATTTGATGATACCTAGTGACGATACTTGATGATACTTGACAATACCATATATTGACGGCACCTACTTGATGCTCGATGATACTTAATGATATCTACCTGATACTTGATGATACCTGCTATGTGATGATACTAAAAATAGGGGAGATGCTACCTAACACTGTACCCTCCCAATGGTACAGCTAGTATCATGCAGTTTCACATGGTATCATGTGGGCCCCAACATTGAGTATGGTTTCATGTAGTTTTATCATGTGGGCCCCACCATCGAAGTATGGTTTCATATCGTTTCATTAGGTGGATCTCACCATCAAAGTATAGTTTCATGTGGTTTCATATAGTTTTATTAGGTGA
This sequence comes from Olyra latifolia, assembly GCA_036346145.1. Lineage (NCBI taxonomy): Eukaryota > Viridiplantae > Streptophyta > Magnoliopsida > Poales > Poaceae > Olyra > Olyra latifolia. Next base: position 17,834,852 of record CM070530.1, read on the forward strand.
ACACCATCGTCGAAGTATGGTTTTTATGTGGTTTTATATGGTATCATGCGGTTTCATCAGGTGGGTCCCACTTGAGTTTTTTTGTCCTTTAGCTGTACTGTTGGGAATCCACACACGCTATAGCATTGTCTAGTAATTCTGCTAAAAATATGATGATACATAAAAACCTGTAAAACGAAAAAAAAAAAGAGAAAACCAAACACATACGACCACATTAAAAGAAAAAAAATAAAAACCAAATACATGCAGCCACGTTGACCAAACACACCCGTGTTCGTGCATAACAACAGGGAGCGGTTTGATACTTTGCATCGGCGGGAAGCAAACTCACTTGTTATGTGCTATACCGTCCGGGAGCTCCCTAAACGGTATAGGACTGCGTAGCCGCGTCCTAATTTTATCCCATGCACAATGAATAATTTAATCCTTGTAATTAACTAACTATGAGCTCGAGCTATTCTTCGTTTGCCAGCTATATCTCATGTTGTCCTAATCTAAGACTAAGATATATATGATGCTCCATATGAGCTTGTAGCTAGATGTGTCCAGATTGTCTAGTGACCGGGTAATGAAGTAAAGGTCGACCTATATATATATATGCATGTGCAGATATGTGCAAGAGAATATGTAAAGCATATATATGGGCCCGCTAGCTAGTCTAGGGTTTCGACAGAAACACACTAATTGCTAATCCGTCTCGTCTATTGTGAAAGAATTGAAAGCTGAGCTGGGCCATGGCTTTTCTTCTGACGCGAGAATGCAGATATCATAAAGCTTGTTGATACCTCCGGAGAGGAAATCAAATGGTAGTTCCTGTCATCCTGTGAAGGACACTGTACACTAGCTTAAGTTTCTTTTCCTACTCATCCCGTGCACCTAGCTAGCTTTGCTAAAGTTTCAATAGCCTATCATCTACAAGGAGCCAAAATCAAAATCGACTAAAGCGCCGGCCTTGCCTGTCAAAAACTTCAATTTGTAAGACACCGCACCTTTGCACTTCCCTACGTACGCATGCATGTTTATAAACCGTCACTCTTGCACACGTACATTCCTACATATATGCAGGCTGGTGTGTACGTACGTGTGTATGAGTTAGAGAGAGAGAGGGAGAGACTTACAGTTTGCTGGTGCATGGAGTCCCCGGTGACGTGCCCCAGGTACGGGTAGCTGAGAGCCTGCATAGCACACAGAGAAGAAGAAGAAGAAGAAGGAGCTAAGTACAGTACAGGTCATGTGAGAGAGAGAGGAGTGATCGATGGCATGGAGAGAGAGAGAGTATATAGTAATATCTGAAACACACTAGAGAACAAGCCAGCGCACACACACAGTGTTCAGTAACACATACACACACATGCGTGCAACTTGCTGCACTGCTGCTGCTGCCCATGCATGCACGACCTTTAACAGCGTGCTCTTACACCCAGTCCCACCCTTGCTGTTTTTGTTTCTCAGCTTTACAGGTACGTATATGTAAATTTGCATCCCCCACACACTGCAACACTGGCCCATCAGCCCATGCATGGATGGATGGGGTATCTCACTAGGGCCCCCATATATTATATATTAATTCTGGCCATACATATTGATTTTGGATATATGCATAATAAGTACACACATGATGACCAGTGACAAGGCAAGAAACCACACTGGTAAAGGTTGCCAATATGTTGCACAATTGCATGCCTGAAGAATATATGTACTTCGTTTTCACCCTAGGTAATGACCCTCCAACCACTAATATCTGACGTTTGATATACGGGATGGTCAAAGTTTCGAAACTTGAGCTATTAATTAATATAACTTAAATGTTTAGATTGTACACATAAAAATCATTTAAGAAAACTATGCATGAGCTCTGCCAGATCATAAAGAAGGTGAACAAAGAAAGTTTGAAGTCAAGTTTTCTTAGAACCGAGATATGGGCGAAATCCTTTCTGTGCTATATATACCACCCCTGAATCTCAACAAACACTGAGTATAAAATCATATTGCGATTGAAAGAGACATCGCCCTCCTCCTACGATGTGACAAAAGACTGATTCTGCCTCATATATATGTTTAAATTCACATCAAAAAGTACTTATATAATTTTATTTTGCTCTATTAATAAATTATAGTAGTAACTAGTTATTAAAGTCATATTTTGGAGACCATAACGATGTGCAAAACGTTAGTTTTTTGTGGGCAGGGGGAGTGCTAGCTAGCTAACACTTGCCAAACTGGGTATAAACAAAAGGGGAAGAAATTAAGATGAAGAAAAATAGAGTAGGCCGTGATAATTAAGTTAAGGAGGTTGGACCTCAATTTGACCCAGGAGGAATCTGATGTAGCCAATAGTCTCCTGCAACACGGACGCGGTGTCGGTCTGTAAAGGGGACACATATGCATGTCAGACTTCCTTTACTTTCACTCACTCACACGAAGCTGCAGCTGAAAAGAGATCGAGGAGATGGGCAGAAACTAGATACATTTCTCTATGTCAGCAGTTGCAAATTAAAGAATATGTATCGATCTCTCCTTGTCGAGTGCAAGGCTTACATGCACACCAAAGGTTTTCATGCAGTGTTACGTACATTAATTAACTTAATGGACGTATAGGCATAGTTAATTAAGTTATGCATGCGGTACCTTGCCAAATGGCGAAACTATCTGATGAAGCGCTGTTACTCTGTCGCCAAGCCTCTCCTTCCTTACCTGAAAGAAATAAGCATGAGAAGCAAATTAATACTCCCTCTATTTCAAAATATAAGGCACGGTTTGACTTGACACGGTCCACCATACTACACTTTGACACTTGATTTCTCTTATTCTATATTGTGCATAGTAACGAAACTATATATGATCATTGAAAAATACTTTTTAATATGAATTTAATGGTACCTTTTTGTATCACAAAAATCCATATATTGTTAGACAAATCACTAGTCAAAGATTATAAAGTTTGAATCTCGAAATGCGTGCATGCCTTATAAAAAGAAACAGAGGGAGTATATGCATTCATATTTCATAATGCACGCAAGCCAACAAGGACAATTTTTCATTGCATGCATGCATGTGATGTGCTCTCCTCTATATACGTGGAAATACCCCATGTATCTATGCAAATATAAAAAATCAAAACATTAAACATGCATGACTGAAAGAGCTATATTGATCAAATCAAGACAACAATTAATTGGAGCTGGAGAAATCTAGCTTGAACGGTTTATTTATTTCTCTTCATCTTTTTACAAAATATATAGATCCAAGCATGGATGAATGTCTCACAGGAGGCAAATTAACTTTGCCTTAGCTAAAGATGTCATTTTTAATTGTACGGCAGTCTAACATTATACGTTGATTTTACGATGGATGGCTTGGATTAGCTAATAAAAAGTTATCCTTTGCACATAAAAGATCAACGGAGAGGGAGGAGAGCCATACACAGATTCCAAGGCACACATGCGAGAGAAAGTGGGATGGGAAAGGCACCTTTAGGGTAGATTGTGCTGAAGAAGAGGCTTGAAGCCTAGCCTTCTTTGAAGCCGAACCAGTTGCATTGCTGTTGCTCTGGAGCAAAGAATTGAAGAACAATGAGCCAAGCAAGAAAAGACCATCAAGAGGTCATTCCATCTTTAAGAACACTATTACTAAAGTTATCTCCCCATGATACTTAATTTGAGCACTTGAAACCGGCCGTGTGCAGTACACAAAAGTGGATCTATATATACACCCTTACCAAGAGATCCAAATAAAAAGGTTGGGACATGCATGTATGAGCTTGATAGAAACACACAAACATAGCATCTAGCTAAAGTGATTCTTCCAGGGATATATATGAAACATATATTTAGCATTTCATCCAAAGAGATGTATAATGAACATGGAAGTCATTCAAGGTAAACATGCATTATGCAGCTGCATTACCAAGAGATCACATTTGTGAGCTTTTGTAAAATTAAAAGACCAAGCCAAGAGGATAACTAGTGATCAAAACGTCTCTGCCATGTAAATCAAATGGATTAAATGCTGCGAAAAGATCATGGCGCCACAGATTGTACAAAAAAAAAATGCAATTAATTAAAAACGGCTGTGTGTTGTTCTATGCCGTGTGTACGAGCTATTATATATCTCTATGGACGAACAGCAAGGAAGATCATGCATTTCCTTTAATTTTCAAGATTAAACATCGATCCATAGATGAAGTTTTTTTTTGTCTCAGATTCAGCTGCTCACCTCAGCCGAGTTATCTGACTGGTGATTCCTCGGCTCCGGCGCCGGCGCCGGCGCCGGTGCCGGCGCGCTGTTCGAGAAGTCGAGCATGTTGCCGCCGAGGCTCGTGGTGACGCATGACCTAGGAGAGGAGCTGACCAGGAGCATCTGGCTCAGCTGAGTCTTGCCCCCAGACGCCTGGATCTCCTCACCATGGCCATAGAAATCGTAAGCTGATGCAGCCTGAGCCATAGGACCCTCCTCTAATCCTTTTGACAGTAGGGCTGTGGCACTGCTGTATCTCTCATGATCTCCAACTAATCCCCCACTGCTTAATTAGTAGTTGCCCAAGGTACATACACATCCACACAGGCAGAAGCAGCAAGTTAATACTAGGAACATGCATGCTTGTGAGATGATTGGTACAAAATTTAACCATTGATTAGAGAAGGGGGTGATCTAAATCAGGAAGAACTACTTTACTTCCAGGCTAGAAAAACCACCTAATCTGTACTAATCAATAAAATTTAAGTGAATTGAAGGGCTCCTAGCCTCCTAGTCCTATATATAGCATTCTTGCATTAGCATGCAGATCACAGAAAACAAAATTAATTAATCAATGATGGAGATAGAGAGATTAAGGTCTTTACAGAAGCAGCTGGCTCCACGACTCCGGCATGCTGCTCTCCTGCCCACCATGCAAGCTCGCCGGAGAAGTGGCGACGCTATTCACCTCGGGAACTAGGCCAGAGGAGAGGTGGAGGAGCTGGTGGGGGAAGAGCATGGAAGGAGAAGACAAGGCCGAAGGCATCTTGGTGGAGGCCTCCTGCTGCTCCTTATCAGCACAGGACCCTCTACTCATGGCGTTGCTGCTAACTGTGCCACCACTCCACACCGTCTGTTGCACCAGAGAGCTCTTGAATTCTCCTCCACTCATCATGCTTGAGGCACAGGATAAGAATTTCCTTCTGCGAATACTGAACTTCTGGGATCCTTCTTGCAAACTCCTATGCAAATCCCATGTCAATCTTTGAGGTCTGGTAGTTGCTTTGCCTCTCCTCCTTTTTCTTTCTAGAGAGAGAGTAAAAGGATGGTGCCTGTTTGGAGAGGAATCTGGGCTTTGTTTTGTTTCCCCTTCCTTTTGCTTCACTCCTTTCGTTTGTGAGCTTTACCCTGCAATTCTCTCTCTCTCTCTCTCTTACTCATGGCTCTCTCATTCTTTTGTGATTTGTTTTGTGGCCACTCTCCTCCTCACTCCACTTTTGCTTTATCAATAAAAGCTATGCCCGAAAGATATGCGCGACACACGATTTCAGGCCCAAAGCAGCGGTTTATGGAGGGGTGCTATTTGTTGATCGGCGGTTATATCAACTTAATTTCAACTATAATTAAGTATTAATTGTTGACGGTTACCAGCGAAGACAAACCTTACCTTATCCCAATCAAGGTTCTTTGGAATTACTCTGATCAATAGTCGATATGATATATTTAACGCGCCGTCGTGATCTATATCCAATCTTGATTTAGTTAATGTCCAACATTCCACACAAAAGCAAGGTTGTGAGTTCAATTCCTACCTCCCTCATTTGCCATTGCCAAGTCTAAATTTTTAAGGGGAATTTCATTAAAGCTTGAGAATATTATATCGATCTCAAATTAATTACATAAGCATCTTTTAGAACCTACATACAGCATAAACACCACCAATACCACATAGAGTTCACCACATAGAGTTCTTCTTTATCCCCGATCATCATACCGACGGAAGAAACAATCCAACGAAGTTGAGGTCTAGTCCTCCTACCTAGTCTAATGAAGGACTCTGTTCAAATGATGTGCTGCATCATCCAGCACCCCGAAATCCACTGTCGAGGCACATCTAGAGCTCTGAGGAAGCATTGGCATCTTCATCGTTCTCGCACCACCACCTTCAAAGCCATCAACAGCAATATCCCAAAAAAAAACCTTGACCATGCATTCAAAAGTTATTTCCCCTTCATATATACTATAAAGTAGCGCAACACCATAGACCGCTGCATTGAACTAACATCTAGACCCTAGGTTGTTGGGCCTTGGGCTGCTAGCTGCTATAGTTGCAAAGGGTTTTGGGACGTCACCAAAAAAAACTATATAGCCTAATAGGTGGATACTCCCTCGCCTTTATAAATCATAATCTACCTTCTCCCACAACTGATGAAGGACAAACATATCTCATCTTCATACATTGGGTGTGCTCACCGGTAATTGTGAGGCCTAAGATTTATTCAAGAATCTCGACTCTGATATCAACCGTGGAGCAGTGCAGCGGTAGGGATTGCAAAAACATGGTCCGATGCCAGATTTTTGGGCCATTAATTTATATATACATAATTCTAACCACATAGCAACAATCAAGGGATATGTGACTTGTCTCTCTAAAAGGATTAGCCTGGTACGTACTCTACCGGACTAGTTACCACTCTCTTATAAATCGTGCATTTACCATTAAATCTATCGCTGTTATTGCACTTGTCGGGGATGCAATTAGAAACGAAAGGAAATGGGGGAGTTATTTGGAGTTGGCTCGTGATATATAGATAGATAGATAGATAGATACACGTTGGATCGCTTGCTGATCAGGGTTGCAGGTGTGAGCAATGATTTTACTTTTTTATCAAGTCAGAAGGCGATCGATCGAGAACAATGCTGCTGGACGAGTACGTCATATCGAACATTTAGCGTCTCCTTATTAGGCGTGTTGCTTTGCTGATGGACTGTACTAGAGTAGTAGCAGCACTTTAGGTGAAAGCCACTTTGGTTGAAAACTCCTCGTAGTTTGGCTGTAGCTTGGGTTCTGGCCGGGACGGTCTCACTTTACCTCGCATGGACCACCTACCATGTATGCTGCCATTTTATCTAGGAAAAAGTCTTTTTATAGTAACTATGACCACTGAGTATTTTTGTCCCTAAAGTGTAATACCTATAATAGAGACGTACGGTTCTTTTCAGCCTAAAATTGTATTATAATCTACAGTAGGATATTTCTTATTTTTTACAACCCAAACACTTTGGCATTTCCTAGCCTTTTTTATTTTTTTCTAGCTCAAAACCAATTTTTTTAAAGAATTTTTCCTGTTTTCTGAGCCTTTTATTGAAAACCTAAAGATTTTCGTATTATAATCTACCTAAAAGTTAAGTGGTCCTATGAAAAACTTATTTCTTTTATCTATTCTAGCTAAATAAATATCTTTGATTTACGTCTTCATCATAGCGTGCAAACGATGGCTGTGTAACTTGCTAGGCTACGGCGAGTGGTATGCTTGCAGAAAGTTCACATGAAACAATTCCATTTTTTTCAAAATAATATTGAAATTTCCGATGCTTCATATATAGATATCTAACGAAGTGGTATCAATCACAAGGTCAAAAGTCATAATTACTTGCTATGCCCTCAAGTCGCGAAACGCTGTTAGATATCGACGGAGTCTTCGAAGCAATTTTGACCTCTCATTACTATTACAGTTTTTTATAAACCTAATGAAATTACTATTATGCTATTATTTGGAGACGAATATGAGAGGGCCCGATTGGCCCGTTTACCATGTGAACAGGGCCTAATCGGCTAGGATCTCAGCCTAAACCCAGTTCATGAGATAACCGAGCCGGTCCGGTTACAAACAGCCGAGTCAACCCATTTTGGTCAAAAAAAATATTCAAAACATTCTAGAAAATGTGTAGAATTTAAAAGTATACATTGTAATTTGAATAAATATATAATATATCATAAGAAAATAGATATATAAATATATATATTTAATTTTTTTTTCTAAGTTGCTACAATAGCTGGCCATACCGAGCCAGCCAGGTTTGCTACTATACGAACTAGACCGGACCGACCCAACGGGCAGAGGCACTAGCCCAAACTCGGATCGCTCGAACCAGAACCAGACTAGCCCGGCCCGATGAACATTCCGGGTCGGCCCAGTTCTGCCCACCGGGCCCAGCTAACTCAAGCGAATATATTTTCATCCATCTAAACTACATATTTAAAAGGTAGACAGACATTGTTTCAAAAGTTTGATTGTATGTAACCTAAAATTGTTTTTTGAAAGTTTGATTGTATGTAACCTAAAATTACAACGAACTGTAACACCAGGCAAATTAAGCATGTTCTTGAATAAAAAAAAACAGTTTTTATCCCAAGAAAAAGAAAGATAAACCCGGCCAAAAACATCAATTATTGGTTGATATATATCTTAGAGGCATGATGCACACATGTACGTACTCCATCCATCCATACTTACAAGGTAAGAAACTTGGCTGAATCATTCATCAAACCCTAGTAGTACTACATCTAATTATCTAGCTAGCTAGCGCTAATCATGCACGATCGACCCCTTTAGCCACACATCGGGCGCCGGGCAGACCGACCGGTTGTATAATCCATGCATGCATGATTGACCTAAAGGAGAGACGTTAGCTACACTCCAGTCTCCACACATGCTATATGTACGTCACATTCACAGGCCCATCTCAATCGATCGATCGACGGAGACGTCTTGCTGCCCACAAGACGATGGACGGATGTTGATCAGTCAAAGCAAGGATATATATAATTAATTAAGCATGTTTTATATTCCTCTAGCTAGCTTGCTTTGCTTTGCTCCGTAGAAACAAATTTTAATGGGCACCACTGCTCTTCGTTTGGATTTTATCGAAATGATATTGTTTTTGATAAATACAAGGATGCTACTATTTTATAGGTCATTTTTAGAGAAATATACTAGTTGTGTTTTTAAGTGTTGTTATAAAAGGAGGATGAAAGTAAGGAGATGATCAAAGGGTGCAAATCCATGGATTGAGGCCATAGCCATGGACTTTTTCCTCAGTAATGGATGGAGAATTAAATAATAGACTGTGTTGATTGGTCTACAATTTAGAGGCTAGAACAGTTCCATTATCTAAAGCAAACTTTGCCTTGCTCCGTTCCTAGGGCAAGTTCCTAGATGCCCCTGCTTTGATATCAAAATTGTCACGACATGTAGATCTACACCACATCGGGCTAGCTACAAGTTGTGGGTCACAGCACATTGAGGCAAACCACCTTGGGCTGCCCATACACAACCTAGGACAGAGCCGTCTCCATCGGAACCCCCCCTCCCCCCCCCCCCCCAACCCCCAATCACCAAAAAAGACTAGTAGGTCCAACAGAGGAGTGCTCACCGTTTTAAGGCTTCCTCCCTCATTGATAGACGAGGTGGGGCATATACCCCGTAGTCATATGCCAATCCTCGCTCTCTAATTGAGATAAAGAGGAAGTAAAAGCAACCTCACATCCATGATCAATTGGGCAGACCATAGACATCTGGTTTAAATCCATTTTACACTTTAGAATTATTAAAAAGGCCTATTAAATCTCCTAGAAACAAAAAAAACCATTCATTTAACCCCTTAACTATGAAAACCAAAGCTAAATTTTAGCTCCCAAAATATAGAAAATGTCCATTAAATCTCTTGACCTACAAAATCTGGATATTAATCTCCTATTCTTTACAAAGCATTTTGCCATATTGCGACTTATGCAGCAAAGTGTTTCTTCACTTCTTTACTAACCTCGTCTAACTCTTTTCAAAGCGACAACGGTGGATGATTTTGTCGCCCAGTGTGCACGACAGAGAGGGGGAGGGGACTTGTTTAGTTGAGAAGGTTAAATTAATGGATGGTTCTCTGGTTTATGGGTTAAGTGGATTTTCTACAATTGCAAGACGCTCCCAATACATACCAGTTCATTGTTTCTTAAACTGATAGGTAGGATGGCTTGTTGGAGGGTAATTAATGAGGAGAGAGCATAGTCTTCTCTTATATAAGAAACGGTCTCTAAACTTGAAACAAGGCAAAAACAAGCAAACGAAAATCCCACTAAGAGTAATTGGTCATTTATATTAGGAGAATATATAGAAGAGAGGAAATGGAATCAATTGATCGTTACAAACAATGTGTTGAGACGTTTGTATCCATGGTTTTTTATAGGACGTAGCATCTTAAACAATTATTCGTAAAACCGTCGCACTGGGAGTGTTTAATGGACCTGTCTGGGTTGCATCCGGATCTTTTTCGAGCATGATGTCGGTGTGGAGACCGGAGACAGACGCGTCTTGCTCCACGGAGATCACGATCAGAAACGCCGAGCGCGTGCGTGCGTAGCAGCATGGGTCGTTTGGGCTTTGAACAGCAGCCCACCCCACCCGCGCGCGTCGCGTGTGATTTGGCCCGTTCCATTTCGTGTACGCCCAGATAACACAGATCAGATAAGAGCCCATGGACGCTCTGCCCTTCTCTTCTGTTTTTCCTTTTGGAAAAAAATCTATTTTGTCCATTGAACTAATAGGTAAGTTTGGTTTTCCAAACTGAACTTTAAAACCGGGCAACCAAATATTTGAACTCTAACAGACAAATTTCCTCACTTAGTTGAAACCACCCCGGTTTTGGCTGACGTGGTATCCTAATTAGCAGGGTTTTCTAGGAAATAAATTATAGAAAAATTTAATAAATTGTAAAAAAAAATATGAAGATCAAAAAATGAAATAAAATATATACAAATTAATAAAATGTGTAGAGTCCAAATATACAATAAAAATATTATATTTGTGTGGAAACTTATATGCCATTTTTTGTTTTATAGTGCCTTTTATTGATTAAATAAATTAAGTATTTAAGGAAAATTAGTTTGTCTTGTTGGAAAATTGGAGAAAGCTAATAAACATAGAAGGATATTAGTTTGACTTTTGAATTTGAGTTCGTAGAAAACTAAAAAAAATAGAAAGATGTTTCTTTGACCTTTGAATTTTAATTCATCTAGATTTAAATTCAAAGGTCAAACTAACATCCTTTTATTTTATTAATTTCTTCATTATTCCAAGAAGCTAAAATAATTTTTCCCAATTTTCCAAGTACTCAAACTAATTTTCCCTAAATACTTGATTTATTTAATCAATAAAAGACAATAACACAAAATATAATTTTTGCATATAAGTTTATACATAAATATCATAACTCTATTGCTTCTTTGGATTCTACAAATTTTTTTGAATTTTTAGGTTTTTTTATTTTTTTTTGAGCTTCCTATAATTTTCTATAATTTATTAGATTTTTTAGAATTTATTTTCAAGAAAACCTTGCTGACTAGGACGCCACATTAGCCGAAACCGGGGTGATTTCAGTTCAAGGGGGGTAATTTGTGAGTTCGAGGGTTTGTTTGTCCTTTTTAAAGTTTATTGAGGAAAATTGAACTTGCCTGGCAAAATGATGGATTTTCTCCTTTCTTTTTACACACTCTGGACGTTTGCCCCGGCCCATTGGCGGTCGCCGTGCCAATGGCCGCGGCCGGAGTCCTCCTTAATCCTGAACTTTTTCTTGACACTCTTCTGTACCACTTAATAAGATGTCCTGGAGATATTTTAAACTTTTTATCAAAATATTCCCAGACAAACTGCTTTAGTCTGTTCCCTTGCAAAATTCTGTGTCCCAGGCTACATGATGTGATGTGCATGACATGAATATGTAGCAACTAGCAAACTATGTTAGTGGAACATGGAGATAGTAGGAACTAGGAACTACCTCAGATGAATTTCTCACTTTTAACATTTCCGATTCTGCTTCTTTGAAGCAGAGGCAATCAAGAGTATGATACTACATGCAGTAACATAGATGCAACTACTTCACCACCTGGCTATGTTAACTCATACAGTCGCACGCCTTATGCCTACAGAGGAGAAGTGATTTTCTTTTCCACTTCACCCGTTTTGTGGACACATCTATTTGTCGAGTTCATCGATGATTTTTACTTCAACAGCCTTTTTTTTTTTGCATGATATATACTCTATACAATAGTGGCCAACAGCTCCATCCAAGGAAAGATGAGCAATATGCTTTTGATCCAATCCATGTGTCATCTGTCTGACTACCTCGTATGAGTTTTAACAAGAGGATCATTCATTCTTCTGACATGGTTTCGTTTGTGCAGTCCTGTTTGACACACACTCTTCAAGTGGAAGGCCTAAGAGGAATTGCACCTATTCTGCCCCAACTTGGAACCCAATATCTCTTTCTCGTTTGCATTGCACCATATGGAGTGGATCTTTTCGCCTTTTCGGCACTCGCCTTGCCCCCATCAAGGATCTACAATCCCCTCACTGACGAACTCAGAAATGTGTTTCCTTCCTCTCATCGCAACCGCAGCTGCTACGCTTGCTGCTGCCATTATTGCTACATGGAAATTCAGTCCAAGGAAAAGGGACTGAAATGGAGGTAAGTGAATCCTCCACATTCTGTTGTCGGACGAAAACTTGGGCTGCAGTCAACTTTTGCTCATCTTTTAGTTATGCCTAGCGTTGAGCTTTCCTTCACTTTTTACCACCACTTAATGAGCAAATCACACAAATGAATTTCAAAGAACGTTTGAAATGTGCTATTGCAGATTGAAGTCGATGTTTGACAATTGACAACTCGTTGAAGCCGATCCCATTGCAGTCACGAAACTATTTTCCTAACCTGGCATCAAACGTCTGGCCAGTTCTGGAAGATTCAGCTGTTCTTGGCCTGAAGTCTGAAGATGTAGGAGCACCGACATTCTGGATTCTGGAACCCTTGCACCTGCCATTTCCTACGTCAAGGCCCATCACCGCTGGACCACAGGCATCATCGGCGATTCGGTGGTCACAATTCACATCCTTCGCAAGGGCGCACTGTCCAATGATCCCCACAAGAGCAGTGAAGTGAAGGGAGATCGAGCTGCAAGATGCCTTCCTCTGAACATCTGCATGCCATTACCAGGTGCGATTTCCTGATAAGGACATGTGCACTGAACCTAGGCCAGCCACGGGTGGCTAGCTTCCCCAGCTGATCTGAATCTTTATGCTCTGCCCAGTGGCATTGGCCCAGTTGCTTGGCAGTGGTGGCATGCATCCTCAGGGCGCATCCCATCGGCTTCTGACGGCCACCGGAGTGGCTGCGTGCGGTGGTGAGGTCGCACCGGCGCCGGAGGCCCCCCAATGATGGGTCGACACAGCACCGAGCTGATGTGGGCGTCACCGGAGGAGGCTCGGCTCGGCACATGGTGGCCGGTGCAGTGCAGGGCGCGCGGGACGTGAGATGTTGGCCATGATATGACGGCGGGAGGCATGCCGAAAAGGAACGAGCTTTTCCCCCCTCCCACCAGCCATCAGCCGGAGGAGGCGGCGGCCTGTGCGCCGGCCAGGTCACGCAGCCAGAGGCGTCAAATCCACCCGTCTTCCGTCCATGGCGCTGGCCACGCCTGCTTCCCCTTTCGCTTTTGCCTCCCTCACTTACTCCGGCAGTGCTCGGCTCGCCAGATTCTTTCTCCGGTTGCTGCCGCTGCGGCGAATTCTCGCCTCCAATCAATCAAGAATTCATAGGTCGCCAGCACGGATGGAGCCTACCGCAGCCTGACGCCTCCGTCGGGGGCTCGTCCCGGAACCATGATTCGATGGCGTCCCTTCGCAGCAACAGCGGAACGACTGGTCTCACCAGTGACGAGCTCGCTGTCCATTCGGAGGTAAGCTGCACTTGGCCGCAGCTAGCTCGTCAGGATGGACGGGTAGGAAGTACGTTCAGGCGCACTAGCGAGCTGCTGCTGCTCGATGTGACGCCTCTCGTGATCCATGGCTTGTGGTGTGCCCATACGCATACGCCTCTTCACTGTGTGGACTTGCAGCCTCGAGCAGGGAGCAACCTGGATGATCCTTCTGGAGTTCAGGGATGGGATAGAGATTTTTTTTCTTCTTATTTTCTTTTGTTTTTCCTCTGTGGCTGCCGTTGGTTCAGCGATTGCGATGCATGGGCGTCGCTTGGATCGGTCTGGGCGGTGCATGTGCGCGCGTTTGGTTCCATGCAGCGCTGCAGTTGCTTGAAGGGCTGCAAGAACTGCCAGTGAGTAGTGGCTCGATCTTTCCGCTGAAAACGAGTCAGGAACGCGCCAAGGTACTTCGGGCTTTGCCCAGTTGGCAGCATTGTTCTTGCTACTGATTGTAATTGTGTTATATATATAATTACCGATTTCGCAAACACGACGCGAAGCACGAAAAGATCTGTGCTTTGCGACTAATGATAGCAAAACTCATATATATAGTGTAATTGTTCTTGGTCCATGCTCGGGAGGCTCGGAAGGAGTCACCAGCCATCCAAACGCACGGAAACTGCATGGAGCAGGTCTGGCTACATAGAGAACAGGCAACCAAACACGTTATAAATATATGAATGATATGGATAGCACAAGAAAATTCTTATGCAAGTGGGAAAACCGCATGCACTTAAAAAAATGAAGTGTCAATAGTTGTGGATCCAACAGGCCAGTGTGGCATTTTGGTTCTCTATTGGACAAAATAGAGTTCACCTCTTGCTAGACTTTTGACCATCACACCCGCACTCTTTAAGAAAAAAAAAGTAAGTTGGGAAAAATTTGAAGACATATGAGTTTCTAGTTCACTTGTGATAAGTGCGGGGTTTTCTAGAGCAAGAAATGAGCAACTTATGTCAAATTGACTGCGAAAATCTGGTAGGAAACCACTGCCAGCTAGCGTCATGCACTGGTCCAAAAATGGAATAGTTTGTTCTAGCCTACTAGTCCCAAATGGGGTGAACATTGATGGTTACTTAACGCAGACGATGAGCTTATCTTTCATCTATGGTCTCGAAGAGTCAAGGGCAGCCATTTTTCCACGTAGATGAGCAAAAATTTCAACTGATAACTCGCGACATATGTCACGCTGAGCATGCGTTGGAAAATCCGGTATAGTGGTGTCGACCAGAGTAGAAATCTTGTTCATACTTTCTTCGCCCCATTTCAAATCAGTGGACTTTGGCGCCATTGCTCGTGGTTGTGTGGGTATCGAATGGTCGCCCATTGAGGCTGGCTTGCACATCAAGGTCTAGTGTTATGTCAAGTGAAACTTCGATCTAATTAGATATACGCCACTGGTCAGGTGCGACTTCACAGATGTGTCATCATAAAGTTTGAAATTGTCCTCATGCCATTATAAGTCGTAAGTCTCACATATATGTCATTATGGGCTTTTATATCCCTCTCTTCTCTCCAATTTTACCACATATATGCCATTGGGTCTTCTTCCCCCTTCAACTTCGGCGAGCTAGCCGAGCAACGGTACCACCCCGCCTACACTGGAGGCCCTCTCCCACCGCATCGCTACCACGCCTCCAAATCTACACCGTGCCCCCAAATCTACAACGGGCTTAGGCGAAGACGACGACAGTCTGGAGGCGACCCGACGGTGACCTAGAGGCGACGTAGCCTAGAGATGCCACTCGAGCGGCGGCTTGGAGATGGCTCAGGCGGCGGGAACCTGGAGACGACGCTTGGGGTAGCGGTGGTGTAGGCTTCGGTGGCGGCGCTAGGTCACCGGTAGGGAAGAAGAAGGAAAGGAAGGAAGAAGAAGGGGTAGGGACACTTTGGTCTAAAATTTGTTGTAATGGCATATATGTGAGATTTTCAACTTTACAATACTTTATAATTGCATAGGGGTGGTTTTGGTCTCTATAATAGCATATCTGTGAAGTTGCAGCTAACCAGTTGCATGTATCTAATTGAAGGACCAAATAGGCAACTAGAGGGGGGGGGGTGAATAGAAGCCAAATTAATTTGGACGCTTTCTTCACAACACGCCCAAAAAATTCCAAATGTTCAACAAATTCAAGCAACTCCCAAGTCTCAATTATCAAGAAGAGCAATCAAGCACTAAATCAAACTAGAACCAAAATCCATGGGGCAAAGCACCTAGAAATTAACCTAAAACCTGAAAATTGTCTTCCCTCCTCCCTCTCTCTTGGGTCAGACCAAGTTTAGTGTTGAGCCAGAGCAACACTAGTGTTGGGCTGGACCAGCAAGGGGTTGGACCAGACCAGGCATTATTCACAGCCTGAGACAAAATGAAATTCCACGTAATTCTTAATTGGAATATCAAATTGAACTCAAATTTGAAACATAATTTTCTTAGGATGTCTAATACCTATTTCATCCAAGAATCAAGGCTATAGATCCAAAAAAAACCTAACCTTTTTGTATTTTTCAAAACCTAGGTCATGAACTGAGGAAAAATGAATTCTTCAATCCATGGCTACACCTTAAGGCTTAATTGGATGAGTTTATTCTAGATGTGTTTCTTCTATACGTATTGTTATGCTAAAACACAGGGGAAACTCAATCAAAACGAGAGGAACAAGATTTCCAAGGATTCCAACCAAGAACACCCAAGAATGAGAGCAAAACGAACCGAGGCAAAGGAGCATAAAATTCAAACCTTGAGTTGAAGCCTTCTTGATAATTAACGAGGAATGCTTACAGGGGAATGATTTGGGAGGATCAAAACAAACCCATTTCCAACAAAACATTGAGTGATTTGTATGTACCTATCTCCCTCGAGCCTCAAAAAAAGCCTTTAAAACCTCTCAAAATCCTTACCCATTTGTTAGGTCATGAACCTAACTAGCCATCCTACGCAGGATTGTCTCTCATTACACATTGGGCTCATCCGAAACATGTTAAGAGACCGGGTTTTCTCTCATTACACATTGGGCTCATCCGAAACCCATTAAGACACCGGGTTTTCTCTCTCATAGCATGGTTCTCACAGCGGGTCATACATGACACCCGGTAACCCGTTTCGATCTAACTTCCTTTCCAAACTGAATCGAGACCTAAACCACTTCTTTTTACGCCGCGGTTTCTCACTACACCAAACAGATCATATATACCGGTATATCTGTACCGATTCAGTTGGAACCGACACTAATAAGGTTACTAGTGTCGTTTCTTCAGTGGACACATGGCAAAAGCTTTGATGTGCCAATGCTAATTACCAACCGGTACAATTACCAACCAGCATGCAGTTATCGATTATATGTCTTGAAATTAGATTACTTAACCAAACACATATATATCTGCTTGAGTTCAGAGTCGATTCAAGACATATATCTGTCTTTGGTTAAACAGGACTTAGAACATATAATCTATATATATGTGGCAGTTGGAAATTACAACCACCACATATAAAGATTTTCTCACGTGCCAAGCGAATAGGCGCGTCGCTTCATATTCATAAGAACCAGTTGGAAACTACAACCGACAACACGTAATGTTTCGTCTCCCGAGGCGTTTCACGGGTACTTTTATCCCTGTCACATCTATTTAATCTAGTCGATATATCCCCTATTCCCGTCCCCATCCATCACTCCAAGATCTTCATCGTCTCTTTCCACTCAGCCATGGCCCAATCCCCTTCCTCTCCCTTATCACTGCAGCCCTCTCCACCCGCCTAGTCGCCTACGCACCCCTGTCCACCCACCGTGCCATCGCAGCCCTCTCCACCCGTCGCCTCGTCTAGCCTTGCCATGGTCACAGTGGCCTGCCGGTGATCCGGCACCCTGCGAGGAGGAGCCAGTCGTCGACAAGGAGGAGCCGACGCCCAAACGATAGTGAGCCACAACGTCGGATCTGTCAGGGATTGGCAATGACCCTATTGACATTTATGCCCCTGGTAGCTCTATAGGATGACCGAACAAAAGGTTATAAGAAGATAGTTGACGTCAGTAGGAGAATTGATGACTACTGCCAGCATCCACAACTCAGTGTTCTTGCAAACTCACTTGTTACAAGCCAAGTTATGGAGTGCCTGAAATCATCTAAGCTCTGAAGGACGATGTGAACGTTGGGTACAATCCCCAAGACTAGTGAGAGCTACAGGCTGCTGTACAATACCAAAGGTCGTTCCCGCCTTCGGTCCCCGGGAGCCGGATACCTACACGGCTCCTTGTCCGGACAGCTCCTTGTATGGGCAGGTTGACGTGCTGCTACCCGGAGGGATGTTGCCCAGGTAGCATCGCTCTGGACAGCTCCTTGTCCGAGTAGGTCGACGCGTTGCTACCTGGAGAGGCGTTCCCCGAGTAGCATCGCTGACCCAACCAGGCGTGGGCAATCGGGCACGTCATGCCTGGGAACATCTACCACCGCCCTTGATCGTACGGCGGCGGTTGCACCCACGTCCCCCGCCTTCTGGGAACCATTGCCCACGATTCGAATAAGGTGGCAACGGCACCACGCACGCATTATCGCTAGTTACTGCCCCTCTTAACTGCACAGTTAAGTACCCAGTTATGAGGGCGACGGTTACTAGTGGCCGGGCCTTTATATACATCCAATTTTTCTCATATGAAGAAGAGAGACGAGCATACATTGTAACCTCACGTTTTGCAACATACACACACACTGGAGTAGGGCTATTATATCTCTCGGGAGGCCTGAACCAGGATAAACCCTCGTGTTTTGTTCATTCTCAGTCCGCTCACACTAAGAAGTTTTCGATATCTTGGAACGCCACACTTCGGCAGAAAGGGGCTTTTTGATTCCTCAATCGAAAAATAAGCTCAATGGGGAAGCCGGTTCCCAATCATCGACAGCTGGCATTGTTCATGGGGATCGAAGGTTTCCTTTGCTAAAGAAATCCTTTGTGATGTCGAGTTCGCAAGACACCTGTGATCTCTGTGTCTTCGATGACGTTGACGATCATGATGGGTACTACACCAACAGGGAGGTGACCCGGATCACCGACCCAGAGGGCCATATTGAGGAGGAAAGTTCTTCCCCCCTCATGCGGAACAGAGTTACGTTCCGTAGCCTATGAAAGAGGCCGTGGACTTAGAGTACATTCCAAAACCCCTCCTCGACCAATCCCAAGAAGTTCCGGGACAAGATACTCCCATGATGATAGGGAAGCTACCGTAGGTTATACCACGGTCTTGAAATTACTGACTGTGAGATGATCTCCATGGGAGAGAGTGCTTCCTGCGGGGACACCATGGTGACGCCATCCGATCTGCCTACCACCCGTCAAGTCAATATGGTTGGTCAGGAGATCGAAGAAGCGTCCAATGCAGCTGAGGAGGATCGTCTTCACTGGGAATCTACTGCCCGACGACGACTGGACAAGTCCTTGAATGAGACTCTAGCCTAGATGCGTGAGCGGGCTAGAGATACAGCCCGGCACCGTGATTGTTCACCTCAGCGCACCAGAACCCCGTCACATCATACCCCCGCTCAAAGCTAGGATAGGGCTGGGGGCTCCCCGAATCCTCTCTTAACGAGCAGGGAATGTCTCTAGGCCGTTGCCTTGGTTGTCCGCGACATCCGGGAAAACCCCGATGGGTGGACCTGGCGGCAATGGGGGCTGCAGTGGCGGAGAATTTGGAGTGCTTAGCTTCGGATTTGTACAATTCGGACGCTCCCAGTAGAGGATATCGTCGGGTGGACTCGCACGAGCGAAGCCATGGCGCCTACAGAAGCTCGGGCAGGCATGGGGAACGTAGTGCTACCCAGGACAGACATGAGGGGCGCCGCACCCTTCCGTGCAGGCGTGAAGGGCGTGATGATGCCCAGGGTGCCTATCGGCACGAGGATGGTTCTCGTAATGTGCCCCGGAGTATTTCCTGTGGGAGCACTAATTGTGAGGAGCATGGAGGTGATCCCGATGTGAATACCGGGAGGCCACCGGCTCCGTGCGATCTCCGCGTCACCAGTGAGACGAAGTTTTCTCGCGTCTTGGTCCGCGGGGTGACGAAGTAATCCGGGGCCCTCACCGGGCACGATCTTACGGCTATAGGGCCTTCTCCAGGGCTCTGTAGGCTGTAGTATGGCCCGTGAGGTTTAAGCCCGAGCACATTGAAAGATTCAATGGGACCCAGAAACTAGATGAATTTCTTTCTGTTTATGCCACCACCATCCTAGCGGCTGGCAGTGACGAGGCCATCATGGCCAATTATCTGCTCATGGTGTTGAAGGGCCCTGTTCGGACATGGTTGTTCAACCAGTGAGATGGGTCCATCCATGATAGGAAGCGGCTTTGTGATGCGCTTCGGAGCAATTTTCAAAGCTGTTATGCCCATCCGGGCATGGAAGAGGATCTTCACCGTCTTATCCAGATGGAGGGGGAAACGTTTCCACCGTCTTATCTAGATGGAGGGGGAAACGTTGCGCGCATTCGTGCAATGTTTTATCAAGGTCCACAACACCATCCCACACATTTCGGACGACGCAATACTTCGTGTGTTCAAACAAGGGGTGAGAGATGTGTGCTTCACTCAAGACTTGGAGATCAATGCGCACCTCACTGCCAACGAGCTGCTCAAGATGGTAGACCATTACGCCAATGTGGCCGGGGTAGTAGATTGGAAGAAAATGACTAATGAGGGTAGAGTTCCACCCTAGCCCGGCGTCGAATCCTCCAAGAAGAAGAAAAAGGCCTCCACAGTGGAGAAGAAAATTAAGAAGAAAAGGAAGAGTTCACCTACGAACGTAGTGGTGGCAATGAAACAAGCCAGTAGCCTAAACCCAGTCAGAAGAAGCTTTACTCTTTTGCCAAGGGTAAAGGCAGGGCCCTACCACGCCGCAACGATAAGCAGGGTGAGAGGCCCAAAAGTGGCAAATAATGTTTGCTCCACTAGGTCCATAGGCACGATTGCCGACGATTGGCGTCGACAATGTATTTTATAGGGCTACGCGAGATATCACAACTTGATGGTAGCACAGGGACAGGATTTATACAAGTTCGAGCCCTCTGTGAGAGGTAATACCCTACTCCTGTGCTCGTGGATTGTATTGTGGATATCGATTACAATGTATGTTCTCGTCGGGATGGCACGAGAACAAACAATGATCAGATGTGTAGATGTGTCCTAACTAAGGACCCCCGACCCCCTTTATATAGTCCAAAGGATCGGGTTACAGATAGGTCCCTAATCCGTATAAGGAACATAGAGATATAACTGAGTTGGTTACGTCTATCTCCATGTATTCGAGTAGGAAACGAGTTCGTTTCCTTGTAGAGTAAGCCAGGCCGCGCCTGCCTCCAAGCCTGTCTTCTGGAAGATCCGTGCGACTCGGCCTAAAGAGGTGGTACGTCCAGCAGTATATCTTGGAATACCCGGGGCCCATGTTGTCCGCAGATAGCCCCGAGTGCCGTGGATCGGGTTGTCTTGATTACGGGTTCACTTGTAGTCCTTCGATGTAGCCCGAGTGACGCCACTCTTCGCTAAATCGATGAAGTTCCACTTCGTCGAGTAACCTACTGATCAAACAACACAGTTGCAAAGGACTCAAGAGAAAATCTCAAGTCTTAAAAAGATGTCTGGTATCCACCCCGACTGGTCGGTACGCTGGCTATTGGCCCCACGGAGAGGCATACCAAAAAGGTAGATGTTGCCGAGTGATCAGTGTCACCCTGCGTTATCCTCTCTGTTACGAATTATGACATTCGAGTCTGTCTGGCAGAACTCAACATTCGGTCCAGCAGGGGACATGCCACAACCCGCGTAGGGCGTTCAGGCGCCCTGACCCGACTAGTGCGGAGTCAAGCTAGTGATTCTCAGAAGAATACACCCGCCTCCAAGTTGAGGTCCTCCAAGTGGTGCTCGTCTTAATGACAAACGATCCAGAGATGTGCCACTGAGACCCAACTGAAGAGGTAGCCTTTGATGTCCGTTCTGGCTAAAGTCAGAGCGACTTTTGTCCCCAGAGGGCATATCAAAAGCTAAGCTAATTACCCGGGAAGCGCCTAGTCCTCAAAAGATTGACGACTAGCATAAGGCCCAACCGGGGGCGCGCCCTTTTTCCCGACTAGGTTTGACCCGAGTGACATCTGTACTTGAGCAATGTCGTGTACAGCTTACGGCCCTCATGGAGCGTGCTCTCTGGAATCTAAGTCCGGGCCCGAATCTTGAAGTAATGATTTTAGTGCTTCATTCCTTTCCGCCCATCACGGAGACGAAACGTAGCCCATTTTCTTTTAATGAGCACATGCCATACTCCCGCCGCCACGGAGCATCCCTAGCGCCGCCTGCTGGAATGCCAATCGTCGCTTTGACTGTTGCGCCATGTTCCCAGAGATCCGCATCAAATCTTGGGAACAATTCTCATCGGGGTTGCGTCCCAATGCCATTACTTCCTGGAATCGGTTCGACTCCCTGATCTTGGCTATAAAAAGAGGCCGGTGCGACGGTTGCTTCTTATCCCAAACTTCTTCCTACCGTTCCTCCTTCTCCGCTTGCTCCCATGGATAATGAAGAGTTCATGGCGGAGCTTTGGGCGGAGTATGATCTCGCGCTCGTCGAGGTTGCCGAGGAAGAGGCCCGTGCCCGTGACGTCGCCACCATCGCGGTCCTGATCGAGGTCGTCCCGGTTCTCGCCGAGGTGGCCAATGTGATTGTCGAGGCGCTAATGTTGACGATTTGCATCGGCAATGTATTTTAGGGGCGATGCGAAAGATCACAACTACGATAGTAGCACAGGGAGCCGAATTTATACAGGTTCGGACCCTCAGGGGGAGGTAATACCCTACTTCTGTGCTCGTGGATTGTATTATGGTGGATGATGATGATGATTGTAAGATGTGGGATTGGATACCGAACTAGGGGCCCCGGACCCCCTTTATATAGTGCAGGGGATCGGGTTACAGATAGAATCCCTAATCCGCATATGGAAGATACAGATATAACCAATTCAGTTACGCCTATATCCATGTATTCGAGTAGGAAACGAATCCGTTTTCTTGTAGATCATGCCGGGCCTCGCCATCCTCCAAGCCAGCCTTCTGGAAGGCCCAATTAACTCGGCCCAAGGAGGTAGTACGTCCTATAGTATATCTTCGGATACCCAGGGCCCATGTTTTTCACAGTAGCCCCCGAGTGCTTCGGGACTGGGTTGTCTTGATTCGGGGTTCGGCTCGCAATCCTTCAGATGTTTACCCGAGTGACGCGTCACTCTTAAATCTGGCCGATGGAGTCGCTTTCGCCGAGTAACCTGCTGATCAAACAACACAGTTGCAAAGAACTCGAGAAAAATTCTCAAGTCTATTAAAGATGCCTGGCACCCAGTCCGACGGATCGGAATATTGGCTAATGGCCCAACGGAGAGGCATACCAGAAGAGTGGATTTTGCCGAGTGTGCAGTGCCACCCAGCGTTATCCTCCCTGTTACAACTTATGGCATTCAAGCCTGGCTTGCAGAGCTTGACATTCAATCCAACATGGGATATGCCACTACTTGCGTAGGGCATTCGGGCGCCTTGATCCGACTAATGCGGATTCAAGCTAGTGATCCCCAAAGGAATACTCCCGCCTCCAAGTTGAGGTCCTCCTAGTGGTGTTTGTCTTGGCGACAAACGATCCGGAGATGTGCCACTGAGACCCAACTGAAGAGGTAACTCTTTGACGCCTAATCCAATTATAAAATCGGACCAGCCATTGACCCCAAGGGGTACGCCAAGAGCTGGATTAACTACTCAGGAAGCACCCAGTCATCGAAGAATCGATAACTGGCATAAGGCCCAGCCAGGGGCGCGCTCTTTTTTCCAACTAGGTTCGGTCCAATCAACACTCGCATGTGAGCAACGTACAACTTACGGCCCACAAGGAGCGTGCCTTCTGGAACCTAAGTCCGGGCCCGAATATTGCAACAGTGAAACCAAGGCCGTGCCTTCCGCCCGCCGGAAGCGAAGCGTCGCCTCATGATTCGAAAAGCGCTTATCTCCTGCCGCCACAAGTCATCCCAGCATCACTTCGCCGGAAGCCCAAGCGTCGCTTTGAATGCAGCGCCGTGCTCCCAGAGACCTTTACATCAAATCCCGGGAACTGTTTTCATCAGGGCTGCTTCCTGACGCCATCACTCCCTGAAACCGGTTCGACTTCCCCGAGTTCGGCTATAAAGGGAGGCCGGCATAGCGGCCGCTCCTCACCAAGCTTCTTCCTGAATCCCTTCGCCTCCTCCTGCTCTAATGGCCGATGAAGAGTTGGCGGAGCTTTGGGCGGATTTCGACCTCATGCTCGCCGAGATGGCTGAGGAGGACGCCCGCGCCCGCGACGTCGCCTCCGTCGCGGTCTTGGTGGAAGTCGTCCCGGCCCTTGCCGAGGTGACCGACGTAATCGTGGAGGCCCTAGTTCGCTCCCGCGCCCGCGACGCCGCCATCGCCGAGGCTCTGCTCGACGCCGCGCCGGACCTCGCCGGGGTAACGGATCTGATCATCAAGGCATAGGCCTACACCTGCTGCCACATCCTGTAAACGGCTCGCGGGCCATCAAGAAATAAAATTGTTTATTCTGAATGTGCGATGCTTCCTTCTCACTTTCTTCTCTCTTTTTTTTAGTGCAAGTTAATCGATTTTTTATGACCCGAGTAGTACGCTTCGCCCAAGCGAGCTAGGTCCCTTTCGCTAAGCACTTTGTCCAGCGCATCAAGTTCCTTAGCATTAGAAGTTGGCACGGAGCTCTATCTCCGATAATGCGACCCGGAAGCATGAATGTTGCTAGAAAGCAGGAGTTTCGTTACTCAGAACGACTGACGCTTAGGCTCATCGTTAGCTCGAATCGAAAAAAGTCAATTAAGTTTTAGGAATAAATGTAGTGGCAGAGACTACCCCTAATCAGGTATGACCGCAACTTACAAACCAGTCGGATTCCGACCAATGAGTAAGTTAGACTCAGTAAAGGAGAAAGGGTGCACGGATGCGCACCTAATTAGGTGTAGCCCCCGACTTACTGGCTAATCAGGATCTGATTAGGGAGCAAGTCAAATTTAGATAGGAGATTAGGTGCGCGATTGCGCACCTAATTAGGTGTAGCCCCCGACTTACTACTTAATTGAAACGCAAATAAGTAGCAAGTCAGAAATTGAATTATGCAAGCATAAAAGACAATGTAAGCGAAAACTTATCTTTATTTAATTGTAAACATGGATTACAATAGCCGTTAGGTATAGCACCGACGCGACTGCTTGATGTTCCTTTGCCCAGGCGAGCCCCCGGGCGTATAGCTGAGTGGTGTGGGGACGTCCTAATCTACTTGCGGAAGAACGCCGGGCGCCTCTTTACTCATCATCTTTGCCAGGGCTGATGTCTGACCTAGTTGGCTTCTTGCTTGGTAGAATGCCCTCGTCGCGGAGGCTGGTGGCCGCCTGCCGGATCTTGTCCAACTCGCCACTGCCTCGATGGACTGGGCGAAGTCGCAATTTTTCCTATCGAGGAGATGGAAAAACTTAACGTCTCCACGGACCGTGATTACGCCCTGCGGACCTGGCATCTTCATAACCAGATAGGTATAGTGTGGGACAGCCATGAACTTGGCCAAGCCCGGCCTTCCCAAGATCGCATGATATGCAGTCTCGAAATCGGCCACCTCAAAACTGAGGTTTTCCGTCCGGTAATTATCCCGAGTTCCGAAGGTGACAGGAAGAGCGATCTTCCCGATTGGCACCGATGAGTTTCCCGGAATTATACCATGAAACGGCGCGTCTGTCTGCTGGAGCGTCGTTTCTTGGGATCTGCATCTCGCTCAGAGTCTTAGCGAAAAGGATATTCAATCCACTCCCGCCATCAACCAGGACCTTGCGCAGTCGGACGCCCTGTACCACAGGATCCAGGATGAGTGGATATCTTCCTGGGCAAGGGACGTGATCTGGGTGATCTGAGCGATCAAATATGATCGAAATTTTAGACCACCGGAGATACCCGGGGTCACCGGAATAGCTGCATTGATTTCCCGATCGGTAAGCTTTTACTTACGCTTGGACTCATATGCATCCGATCCCCCGAATATGTAGTTGAGCTCTCGCTCGGTTTCTTGGTAGGCGTCGCCCTCAGGAGGGTCGCGCTTTTCATCTTGCTTAGCATCTCTCGGAGTGTTGCTGTTGTGATCCTCAGCGAACTTCTTCAAGATG
Source organism: Olyra latifolia (assembly GCA_036346145.1). NCBI lineage: Eukaryota > Viridiplantae > Streptophyta > Magnoliopsida > Poales > Poaceae > Olyra > Olyra latifolia. The sequence goes on from CM070530.1 coordinate 17,860,812, forward strand.
TTGCAGTTCTTGGCCGCATGCTTCCCATTTGGATGGAAAGGACACGACGCCTCCATGACTTTATTATAGTCGGCGGGTCGAGGCGGCCTTAGCCGTCCCTGATCTGCGGCCGCTACCATCTCCTCATCCTTGCGCTTCTTGTCCTTCTTGGAGGACGACTCGGGCCTGCCCTTCTTGCTTTCGTGCTTGCTTGGGTGATCCTCTTGACGCTCAGCGAGAGTGTCTGAGGTGGTACCATATCGATCCGCCAAGGCGAACATCTCCTTGACGGTAGCCGGAGGCTTCCGAGACATCTTCCTGATTAGATCGGGGTCGCGAACTCCTTTCTGGAAGGCTGCGACGACGACCGCCTCTGAGATCTCCCGGATTGTGTTCTTCTTCTTGGTGAAACGCCGAATGAAATCCCTTAACGACTCATCTTTTTTCTGATGAGTCTGATAAAGGTCCCACTGGGTCCTAGGCTTTTCGTAAGTGCCCTGTAAATTGGCAACGAACTGGTGGCAGAGCTCTCCTCAGGAATCGATCGAGTTCTCTGGAAGGCCCGCGAGCCAGTTCTGAGCCGGAGGGGTTAACATGACGGGCAAATAATTTGCCATCACGTCGTATCCTCCACCCGCGGCCTTGATCGCCAAAGAATAAATCTGCAACCAAGCCTCGGGGTCCCGTTCTCCATCAAATTTCACAATGCCTTTAGGGTTGAACCCCTCGGACCAGTTTACCTGTCGGAGTCGGGGAGTGAATGCCTTGATCCCGTCGATCAACCCTTCCCCGGGGGAAGGAGATCGTCGGGCGAGATTCCGGCGCGATGGGGTACGGCGCCGATCTCCGTCTCGCTCCCTGCGTCGGGCTTCGATGTCGAGGCGGAGGTCACGGCTTGCACTCCGGCGGGCGTCTTGCTCGCGACTTCGCGTGTGCCGACTGCGCCGAGTACTACTCGTAGCAGTCTGGCTTCTGGCCGAGTTGGCCGGTTGGTCCCGAGTGCCTTGGACAGCCGCTGCCGTCACCATGGCCTTGATTTGTTCCATGATCGGCGTTGCGGGGTTGTTCTCTCCAAGCAAAGGGCCAACATTGTCCAGGAGGGTCTTACAAGCGAGGATGTTCTGCTGTGGTGTATAGAAGTCCGAGTGATCTCCCATACGGACTTGAAGCAGTTCCTCCCGGACTTCCCTCATACGACCGCGTAATTGGTCGTGCAAGTCCTCTCCGCCTTCGCGGTTTGGTTCGGCTCCTGCCTCCCCTGCGGGGCGCCGGGCCGATCCAGAGGCTTGGCTGTCCAGCATGTAGACGCCGCGGAAATCGGGAAACCTATTGACGCTCTCTTCCGACTCAGATTCCGAGAGGAAAAGGCTCAACCGGTCCTGATTCGTTGGCTCGTCGATGGGAGTGATTATCACTCCCACCTCACGTGCAAGATCTCTAGTCACAAGGGGATCCGACTGAGTTTCGGCAGAACGAATCTACTAGAAACTTTCAACCGAATTGACTAGTCCGAATGGCATAGCCACTTGGGATTTTGGCCTGGCTTGAGTTGTCCCCGAGTCTTGACTCAGAAAGCTCGCCCCAGTGTATATATGTCGTGTCCCGCTCCTTAGCCCGGATTGGAAAAGCCGGCATGTTATCCGATGGAAAACAATGGTGAAGTTTCCAAACCGAGCAGGCGGACCACGATCGAGGATTGTAACCCCGATCGGATCGAGAGCGATCTCGCCAGAGTCGGATCGCCACTCGATGCTTCGTCAACATGAAGAGCTGGCGAAGAGAGAAGCGGTGGATCCCGACCGTAACCGAAGGGAAACCCAGCGGTTGGCCAGTCGGAATCATCATCATCAGATCGGATCTCCTCTGGATCGGAATCCAGGGAAGAGATCCCAAAGTGGTGAGGCTCGGTCGGAGTCGCGTACCATCTCCCCCGGTAATGCGTGGACCGAACGAAGTTCGGCTCACACAACCGAAGCTCTTCAAAGTTGCCGACGATGAAGCCGAGATCTCCGAAGATGAAGCCTTAGCCAGGAGCGTAGGTGAAGACGAATCCGCCAATGGAAGCCATCGAAGTCGACGTAGTTGATCGTGACGCTAGCCCCTACCTAGCGCACCAACTGTCGACGATTTGCGTTGGCAATGTATTTTAGGGGGCGATGCGAAAGATCACAACTACGATGGTAGCACAGGGAGCCGAATTTATACAGATTCGGGCCCTCAGGGGGAGGTAATACCCTACTCCTGTGGTCGTGGATTGTATTATGGTGAATGATGATGATGATTGGCCAGTAAAAGCCTTGACGAAAGGCTTTACCAACCAATGTAGCTGATGCGGCGTGCTGGCCGCACATACCCGAGTGAATTTCACGCAGAGGGCGTCGCCGGACTCAAATCGCGCCGAAGTATGCCGGGCGCCGGTGATCTGTAATCCTTCATGCACCACGTATGCACGACTCCGACGTTGAATTTGCTCGGCAGCCTCCCGATCGTCTGGAAGCTTTTCTTCTCACAGGTACTCCAAGTATGGCTGCGTCCAATCCGAGTCGAGGGCAAGCACTTCTGACTCGGGTTGTTGTTCATCCGGTTGGGGTAGTTACTCCTGCGGTGTGATGGAGGGGGCGTGAAGCACTTGGACAAAGATCCCAGCCAGGACTGGCTCCCGACTAGAGCCCATGTTCGCGAGCTCATCTGCCGCCTCGTTGTCTCGTCGCAGAATATGTATGAGCTCCAACCCATCGAACTTGTTTTCCAACTTTCTGACCTCCTGACAGTAGGCGGTCATGTTGTCGTTGACACAAGTCCAATCCTTCTGCACTTGGCTCACCATTAAGCCGAATCTCCATGAACCACCAATCGCCGGATGCCGAGCGATATGGCAATACGGAGACCGTGGATGAGCGCCTCGTACTCGGCTGCATTGTTTAAAGCTGGAAAATGGATTTGGAGGACGTACTTGAGTCGCTCGCCTCCAGGTGATATAAGAACGATACAAGCCCCCGCGCCCTGCCGTCGGAGAGAGCCATCCAAGTACATGTTCCAGTGCTCGACCTCTTCGGCGGCTAGGGGAGCCTGCATCTCTGTCCACTCAGCAATAAAGTCGGCGAGTGTTTTTGACTTTATGACACTGCGTGGCTTGAACGAGAGCTCGAAAGCCCCAAGTTCCACCGACCACTTAGCGATCCTCCCAGTGACTTTCCGATTATGGAGAATTTCTCCAATAGGGAAAAAAGTAACCACCGAAATTGGATGTTCTTGAAAGTAGTGTTTCAGCTTTCGAAAGGCGATCAAGACCGCATACAGAAGCTTCTGCTCCTGCGGATAGCGTACCTTGGACTCGTCCAATACTTCGCTGACGAAGCAGACCAGGTGTTGAGCCTTGTAGACGCGTCCTTGTTCTTCTCGTTCCACTACTACCGCGGCACTCACTATATGAGTGGTGGCCGCAATGTATAGCAGAAGCGGTTCCTGTGGCATAGGAGATGCCAAGACAGGTGGCGAGGTGAGGAACGATTTGAGATCCTCAAAAGCCTTCTGTGCCTCAGGTGTCCATACGAACTTGTCGTGTTGCTTCTTCAATAGCTTAAAGAAGGGCGACCCACGCTCGCCGAGTAGCAAGATGAATCGGCCGAGTGCCACCATGCACCCATTTAGACGCTGGACGTCCCTTTGGCACGTTGGGGGAGCCATCTCCATGATGGCTTTGATCTTTTCCGGGTTAGCTCAATTTCGCGGTGAGATACCACGAAGCCGAGAAGCTTTCCCGAAGATGCACTTCTCCGGGTTCAACTTCATGTTGTATGCCGACAGGCTCTCGAATGTCTCCGATAGGTCAGCGACCAAGTCGGAGGTTACCCGAGACTTGACGACAATGTCATCAATGTATGCCTCCATGTTGCGCCCAATCTGGTTGTGGAAACATCGCTGAATGCAACGCCGGTACATTGCTCCGGCGTTCTTCAGCCCGAAGGGCATAGTGATGTAGCAGAAAGCCCCGAACGGAGTGATGAACGAAGTCTTGATACAATCTTCTTCCTTTAAGCTAATCTGATGATAGCCCGAGTAGGCATCCAGAAAGCTCAAAAGTTCGTGACCGGCAGTGGAGTCAACCACCTGGTCGATGCAAGGAAGTCCGAACGGATCCTTAGGACATGCTTTATTTAAGTCGGTGTAATCGACACACATGCGCCAAGTACCGTTCTTCTTTTGTACAAACACCGGATTTGCCAACTAATCGGGGTAGAGCACCTCCCTTATAAAGCCAGCAGCTAAAAGTTTGGTGATCTCCGTCTTGATGGCTTTCTTCCGATCTTGTGCGAACCGACGCAGCCGCTGCTTGATCGGCTTGGCTTTGTCGTGTACATTCAAAGAGTGCTCGATCACCTCTCTTGGGACACCTGGCATGTCGGACGGCTTCCAAGCAAAGATGCCCCGGTTCGCTTGGAGGAAGGTGACGAGCGCCTCTTCCTATTTTGGATCGAGTCCTGTCCCGATCAGAGCCGTTTTGGCCGAATCGGACGGGTTGAGCGAAATACGCTTGACATCTTTGTCAGGCTTGATGTCTGATTTAGATGGCTTCTTGTTCGGCAGGTCGCCCTCGTCGCGAAGAGTGGTGGCTGCCTGCCGGATAGGGTTGTGCATTCGGTTTGTTCAATTTTTTGGTTCGGTAAATACGGTTATACGGTAAATACGGTTTTTGTATTTCGGTATAATACGGTACAAAAAAGAATACGGTTCGGGATCGGTAAATACCGCTCGGTTTCGGTATGGTATCGGTACATACCATTTGTACCAAAGTTGACGCGAATTAAAATTTGCAAACATGTACCGGTTGATCGGTTGATTTGATACACCATCCAGGCATCCACTCATCACCCATGCAATGCTACGTGCTACACACTGCTGCTGCTGCTGCCATGCGCCAATGCCATTGCGGCATTGCCACTTGCCAGTGCTGCTGCTTCCAATCTTCCATGCCCATGCTGGCCATGCGCCCAGCCACCGGCCAGCAATTCAGGCATCCACAGACATGAGACATAGTTTATTAGTCTTTAAATTACTGCCCATGAATTTACAAAAATTAAATAGTCCTCCAAAGTCCAAACTAAATAGTTTTTAAATTACTGACAATCCTCCCTCCAACCCAAAGTCCCACATAGACATACATGATACATTGATACATAGTCTTTAAATTAAATAGTTCTCCAATTCCAAAGTCCAAACTAAATAAAGTGCAAATGCCACATAGACCCTTTTCTTCCAGCCATCAAACAACTCGATCCGAGGAGAAGATGCTTGCACTTACTGTTGCCATAGATCCCACGGCTAGGCAATTCCATGCATATGTCACAAAAAGAAGAATAGAAGACAATAGTAAGCTCACGTAGTTCATCACATATGATCAAAAATTCAAAGAGAACTAAAATGTGTGTACATATTAGTATATTACCATCTTCAAGTTGAGTTTGTTGGGATGGATTCTCCAAATTGGTTGCAATGTTGATACGCTTTGAGGAACGCAACCAATCTTGTGCACATACCAAGCTCTCAAGTGTTGATGGATTCAAAGAGCTTCTAAAATCATCTAGAACACGACCGGTGGTACTAAAAGCTGATTCTGAAGCAACAGTTGATATGGGAATCCCTAGTATATCACGAGCCATGCGCGAAAGGATAGGAAAACGAGGCGAGTTGCATTTCCACCAAGAGAGCATGTTAAAACCATGTACATCATCCTCTACATCTTCAGCTAGATACTTGTCTAATTCTGATTTACCACCATATGCAGATGAAACTTTCATTCTCTTGTTATATAAAGACCTCACGATATTTGTAGATGCACTTGTGGTGGACTGATCAATACTAGTTCTTTGGGTTTGTGATGTTAATGCTTGTTGATCACTTCTAGTGTCATCTACAGAGCACAATCTCTTGTATTCTTCAAAAAGAAGTACAAAAGACCTATTTACCTTGTCCCAAATCTTGTCACCTTTATTTTGCCCATAAGTTGAGTTAATTGTGTACTTGGTAAAATCAGATTGCTTTGTCCTTGCATAAAAAAAAAACTAGCATTAGTGAAACAAATAACAACAGCAAGTTGAAATAAATAAAATGAAGATATACATATATACCTAGGGTGAAGTATAGCCGCGATAAAAATCAAGGAGTTCATCTTCTCGGGATCACCCCAGTACTTATCAAATTTTTCCTTCATCTTAATAGCCATATGTCTGAAGGTATTGTCATCACCATCATCACGTTTAATCCAATCACTCAATAAATAGTTTATACCGGCAATATCTTCAAACAAAGTGTTGGAAGTAACATATTGAGTGCCAGACACTTTTTTGGTAAGCTCATAGAAATATTTCAGAAAATCTTTGAAATCCCTTGCATACACCCAATCATCATATTTTGGCACACCATTCACACCCAAATCTGCCTTATATGAGGGGTCTTGAAGCTCAAGCCTTTCAAATGCTTTCTCAAATCCCATGGCGGTCTCTAACATAAGATATGTCGAGTTCCACCTAGTGCACACATCAAGAGATACTAAACCCTTCTCTTCTACCTTACTAATTTGCACACATTGTTTGAAAGTATTCATTCTTGCAGGGGAGCTTCTCACATATTTGATTGCATTACGAATGCGTGAAATAGCAGGAGCCATTGTCTTTAACCCATCTTGAACCACAAGGTTAATAATGTGTGCTACACATCTCATGTGAAGATGGCTACCTCTCGCATAAGTGGCATTACGATTACTTAAAGCACTCCTCATGTAGCCTAGAGCAGAATCATTTGAACTGGCATTGTCTACTGTAATAGTGCACACATTCGCAATGCCCCAATCAAGCAAACAACTATCCAATGCTTTGCCAATGTCTTCCCCTTTGTGACTATCAACCAAACATAAATTTAGAATTTTTTTGCTAAGTTGCCAATTGTTATCAATGTAATGGGCAGTGAGAACCATGTAACTTTGAAGGGTTGTAGAAGTCCATGTGTCAGTTGTAAGGCTAACTGTTTGACGAGATTTCTCAAAAAACAGTTTCATCTTTACTTTCTCTTGTTCATAAAGACGAATGACATCTCTATATACTGTTGTCCTAGATGGTGCATGGAATCGAGGACAAACTACAGACATGAAATCCTTAAAACCATCATGTTCACTAAAGATGAAAGGTAGCTCGTCTACAATTATCATACGAGTGAATGCAGTCCTAGCCTCTTCAACATTGTATTGCCAAGGAACTAGGGTACTACTGCCATCAACACTATGCTGAAATCTTAATTGAGCTTGATTGTTACTCCTATCCGGATGCTTCTTACAGCGTTTTGTAGGAGAGACAAGTGAGGAGGTACCGTTCCTTTGTGATTCACATGAAAGAATCCGACCACAATAATTGCATGTTGCTTTGTTCTTATCTTCGGGCAGCCTTGTGTAATTTTTTCATACATCCGATCTGGTATTCATTGCTCTTTTCCCATCTTGAACTTGATTTGGTCCAATAGCTTCATCATCGCCTGAGCCGCCACCCATCGAAAAACCATCACTTGGATTGCTTGGTGGCAATGGTATATCAAAACCATCATGCCCTGCCATCTACATTACAAATCCATAAAGAGTAATATGAATTACATATTTACATATACAGATTCATAGTTAATCAGTGAGCTCAATAGTTCAACACACAATTAAAAGAGAGTTAATTAAATTACCTTTGCAAGATGCAATGCAAGATCCTCAATAATTCCCAGCTCACTTCAGAGTTTAGATAATCAAACCCAGAGCTATCAAAACATTCAAACATGTAAGCACTAAGCAGTATTGCAGTAAGCAACCCTAAATCCCGAGCTATCAAAATATTCAATAGATCGTGCATTCATGCTTGTCACTGGCTCACTATACTGTGACCTACTAACCTTGGCGTGGCGGGAGGTCGGCGGTGACGGTGACCTCGGTGGCTCGGTCAGATCTCGGCGGCGGCGGCGGGTGAAGCCCTAAGGGCGAAGGCAACCATGTGGGGGTGTGGCTGGCGGAGTGGCGGTGGCAGATCTCCGCGGGAGACGGCGGTCGACGGCGGGCTGGCCGATGGGCTCGTCGGCGGCGGCGGCGGCCAATGGTGATCGCCGCCTCCTAGTGCGCCAGCCACCCAACCGCCTTTCGCCCTTTCCCCTTTGCTTGCGTGTGAGGTGAGGATCGACGAGAGGCGAGAGCGAGCGAGGGCGGGCTGCTGTGGTGTGTGCGAGCGCCGAGCGGGCGAGCGGAGCTTAGTGGGCCTGCTGGGCCTGCCGCGGTGCCGCCGACTCACCGAGCGAGCCTAAAGAGTGGTGGGGACCGTGGGGTGGTGGGGGGTTTCGGTATTTCGGTTTTTACCGAAAAAACCGAGTTACCAGATTGGGCTTTTCCCAAAAACCGAACCGAAACCGAAACCCAGTCAGAACCGAGTTGACCGGTTCGGTTCGGTATTTTTGGTACGGTTTTTTTGCTTCGGTTTTTTTCTGCACAGCCCTACTGCCGGATCTTGTCTAACTCGGCAGCCGCTTCGGCTGACTAGGCGAAGTCACAGTTTTCCTTGTCGAGAAGATGGAAAAACTTGACATCTCCGCGGACCGTGATCACATTCCGCGGACCCGGCATCTTCATGGCCAGATAGGCATAGTGAGGGACGGCCATGAGTTTGGCCAGGCCCGGCCTTCCCAAGATTGCGTGATACGCAGTCTCGAAGTCGGTCGCCTCAAAGCTGAGGTTTTCTGTCCGGTAGTTATCCCGAGTGTCAAAAGTGACCAGAAGAGTGATTTTCCCGATCGGCACTGATGACGTTCCCGGAATTATGCCGTGAAACGGTGCATCCGTCCTCTGGAGCGCCGACCTCGGGATCTGCATCTCATCAAAAGTCTTGGCGAAAAGGATATTCAATCCACTTCCGCCGTCGACTAAGACCTTGCGCAGTCGGACGCCCCCTATCACAGGATCCACGATAAGTGGATATCTTCCTTAACAAGGGATGTGATCAGGGTGATCCGAGCGATCGAATTTAATCGGAACCTCGGACCACCGAAGATACTCGGGGGTCATCGGATCAGCTGCATTGACTTCCCGAATAGTAAGCTTTTGCTTACGTTTGGACTCATATACATCCGATCCCCCGAATATGTAGTTAAGCTCGCGCTCGGTTTCTTGGTAAGCGTCACCCTGAGGAGGGTCACGCTTGTCGTCTTGTTTAGCGTCCTTCGGAGCATCCTTGTTGTGCTCCTCAGCAAATCTCTTCAAGACATTGCAGTTTTTTGCCGCATGCTTTCCATTCGGATGGAAAGGACACGGCGCTTCCATAACTTTGTTGTAGTCGTTCGACCGAGGCGGCTTTTGCCGACCATGATCCGCGACCGCTACCAACTCTTCACCCTTGCGCTTCTTGTCCTTCTTGGAGGACAATTCGGGCTTGTCCTTCTTGCCTTCGTTCTTACTCGGGTGATCCTCTTGACGCTCAGGGAGAGCGTCCGAGGCGGTAGCATATTGATCCGCCAGGGCGAACATCTCCTTCACGGTGGTCGGGGGCTTCCGAGACATCTTCTTGATTAGATCGGGGTCGCGAACTCCCTTCTGTAAGGCCGCGACGACGACCGCCTTCGAAATCTCCCGGATTGTGTTCTTCTTCTTGGTGAAACGCCGAATGAAATCCCTTAACGACTAATCTTTTTTCTGATGAATCTGATAAAGGTCCCACTGGGTTCCAGGCTTCTCGTAAGTACCCTGGAAATTGGCGACGAATTGGTCGCAAAGCTCTCCCCAGGAACCGATTGAGTTCTCTGGAAGGCCCGCGAGCCAACCCTGAGACAGAGGAGTTAACATGACGGGCAGATAGTTTGCCATCACATCATATCCTCCGCCCACGGCCTTGATTGCCAAAGAGTAAATCTGCAACCAAGCTTCTGGGTCCCGCTTTCCGTCAAATTTCACTATTCCCTTGGGGTTGAACCCTTCGGGCCAGTTTACCTGACGAAGTCGGGGTGTGAATACCTTGATCCCGTCAATCAATCCATCCCCAGGGGGAGGAGACTGTCGGGGAAGAATCCGACGTGGTGGAGTACGGCGCCGGTCTTCATCTCGCTCCCTCCGCCGGGCTTCGATGTCGAGGCGAAGGTCGCGACTTGTATTTCGGCGGGCATCTTGTCCGCGAGTTGGCGTGTGTCGACTACACCTAGTGCTACTCGTGGCAGTCTGGCTTCTGGCCGAGTTGGCCTGTTGATCCCGAGTACTCTGGACAGCCGCTGCCGTCACCATGGCTTTGATCTGTTCCATGATCGGCGTTGCGGGGCTGTTTTCTCCAAGTAAAGGACCAACATTGTCCAGGAGGGTCTTACATGCAAGGATGTTCTGCTGTGGCGTACGGAAGACCGAGTGATCTCCCATGCGGACTTGAAACAGTTCCTCCTGGATTTCTCGTGCACGACCGCGTAATTTGTCGGGCAGATCTTCTCCACCTCCGCGGTTATGTTCGGCTCCCGCCTCATCCATGGGGCGCCGAGTCGATCCGGAGGCTTGTCTATCTATCACATAGATGCCGCGAAAGTCGGGGAACCCGTTGACGCTCTCCTCCGACTCGGACTCCGAGTAAGAGAGGCTCAACTGATCCCGATTTGTTGGCTCGTCGATGGGAGTGATTATAACTCCCACTTCTCGTGCCGGATTGTTTGACAAAAGAGAATTCGACTGAGATTCGGCAGAACTGATCTGCTGAAATCTTGCAGCCGAATTGACCAATCCGAGTGGTATGCCCACTCGGGAAGTTGATCTGGTTAGAGTTGTCCCTAAGCCAGGACTCAGAAAACTCATCCCAGTGTGCGTTTGTTGTACTGCGTTCCTTGGCCCAGATTGAAAAAGACGGCGTGTTATCTCATGGAAAACAGTGGCCGAGTTTCTTAATCCGAACGGGATGTCAGACAACCGAAGAGTCGCAATTCCTAATTGGATTCGAACGTGATCCAGATTAGGAACAACATTGCCGGTTGGTTCATTACCGGCGGAGGATGCTGGCAGAACCATAAGCTCGTAACCCCGACTGGAACCGAAGGGAGTTCCTATGGTGAGGCAGTAAGAATCATTGTCGCCAGATCGGATCTCTTCCGAATCAGAGTCCGCAAGAGACAACCCGACGTGATGTGGATCGGCTGAAGTCGCGTTCAGCCTTCCCCGGACATTGTCCGGCCGAGATAGCCGGAGTTCCCCGGAGCCATCGGCGAGGAAGCCGAGATACCCTAAGACGAAGCCTTAGCCGGGGGCGTAGGTGAAGACGAATACGCCGATGGTGGCCATCGAAGTTGATGAAGTTGATCGTGACGCTAGTGCCTACCTGGCGCGCCAATTGTCGACGATTTGCATCGGCAATGTATTTTATAGGGCTACGCGAGAGATCACAACTTGATGGTATCACAGGGGGCATGATTTATACAGGTTCGGGCTCTCTGTGAGAGGTAATACCCTACTCCTGTGCTCGTGGATTGTATTGTGGATGTCGATTACAATGTATGTTCTCGTCGGGATGGTACGAGAACAGACAATGATCAGATGTGTAGATGTGTCCTAACTAAGGACCCCCAACCCCCTTTATATAGTCCAAGGGATCGGGTTACAGATAGGTTCCCTAATCCGTATTAGGAACATAGAGATATAACCGAGTTGGTTACGTCTATCTCCATGTATTCGAGTAGGAAACGAGTTCGTTTCCTTGTAGAGTAAGTCAGGCCGCGCCTGCGTCCAAACTCGTCTTCTGGAAGATCCGTGCGACTCGGCCCAAAGAGGTGGTACGTCCAGCAGTATATCTTGGAATACCCGGGGCCCATGTTGTCCACAACGATCTACATAACTGCTAGACCTGGATGGCACGAATGGAGAATTTCTACAGCGGGAATGGTTCGATGCCGATCTTGCCCGAGCTGGGAGAGGGAAGCAAAGGAAAATGCCCCATTGAGGATGATGATGATGGTCCACAGGAATTCCCGAAAGCTGAGCACCATATAGCTATCATATTTGGAGGCTCTTCGGCGTACCCCTCCCGGCACGCGCTCAAAGCAGCTGCCCGAGAGGTGTATAACATTGACCAGGGCAAGCCATAGCCCGAACAACTCAAATGGGTTGAAACGCTCATCAGTTTCTCTAAGGATGATTGTCCCCTTGGAATGACAAGGATGCAGAAGCTTCCACTCGTCGTCGCGCCCACCATAAGCAACACTAAAGTGGGATGTGTCCTGATTGACAGAGGAAGCTCTCTAGACTTGATATATGCTAAGGTTTTGGACGAGATGTAGATACCTCGCTTCAAGATCAAGAACATTGTCGTACCCTTTTACGGGATCATACCAGGCAAGTCCGTCCGGCCCAAACTACCCGGCGAAACGGGCTCGTTCCATGATCGATCAACAGCGGAGCAACCGCCTCTGTAACTTGGTTCGACTCTAGCCCTCTATTGGTCTTGGTCCGGGTCTCTATTTTAATATCCCAAATCAAATTTTGCAAACATTGGTCAATGCATACAAGCTCAAACACAAAACATGTCAATACATCACACATGGTCTCACACTAAATAACCCTATATATTACCATCTACCTTCCATAGAATCGAGTAGCACATGTCACCACATGCTTGATTACAGTCCCTCCTCATCAATCCACCGGCCGAGGCATACCCACCACCATGCCTCTATTCATACAATAGCGCTATCTAGGGAAAAGGCTCAGTAAACCCAAAACCTCAGGAGCTAGAGAGGATGAGGACCACCTTGCCAAAGGAAGAACAAGTTATGATATGCCGTTCTGAATGTGAGAAAATCGACGATACATTTTACATTATGAGTAGAATGTGAACCAACCGATCCGTAAAATTCTAATCGAGGATTCGTACTCCAAAGGATGACATTTGAGGATTTGTTAATTAGAGTGTCAATAATATAAATCCACGTGTCACTGTCATATAAATGGTAAATTCTCAATTGCACATCTTTGACAGTGATACATATGATATGATTTGAAAGACTTAGGGTGGGTTCTTTTCAGCTTTTCTTATCTACTTATTTGTCTTGATCTCGTCACTTCGAGAATTTTTCGAGGTAGCCTCGAGAGCCGGTTGGCCTTCAATTTTGGGGTTTAGAGCGCTTATAGACACGCCTACGAGATAAAAAAAACCGACTCAAAAAGTAATAAAAAAGTCAGACTTATCCTACTTATCTCGTGTCTTATTTGACTTATCTCACTTTTTTTATTACTTTTTGAGTCGGATTTTTTTATCTCATAGGCGTGTCTATAAGCTCTCTAAACCCCAAAATTAAAGACCAACCGGCTCTCGAGGCTACCTCGAAAAATTCTCGAAATGACGAGATCCAGACAAATAAGTAGATAAGAAAAGCTTTAAAAAACCCACTCTTAACTCGAACAAACGTCGTCGTGCCCGTATACTGGCTGCGCGGATGGAGGAACGCGGAACTCCATTCTCCCATGATCCTTTTCTTCTAGCTGCTGCTTCTTTCTGCAGAAACTCCATTCGCTCTACCTCGGCCGTCTCACTCTCATCTGCACGCGACGCCAAGCAGTGCAGGAGCACGTAAGCTGGGAGAGGAGCCAGCAGCAGTAGCGGCTGCAGAACACAAGAGGCACGCACAACAGCACAAGGACAGGATGGAAGGCAATGCAAGGGAGGGAGGGTACAAAAGAGACAAGGATGGACAGGGGCTCTGCCTGCTTTTCCTTTCTGTCCTCCTCGGCCGGCCGACGGTGTCCTGCATGCCAAATGCTCCAAGAACGATCGCTACCTTCTCGGGACTCATCGCAAGGCTCTAGGCTCTTGCCGTGTGCAGTGCAGCAGCTGCTGGTGCTGCTAAGTACTAGTACGTGCACGCGTTGCTGCTGGTGTCTGCACTCACCCTGAATTCCTCCCTGCCATGCATGAGGTCAACATTGTCCCCTGGATGCCTAAGAAAGCGCGATCCTCCCCAGAAAATAGAGTAAACTTGATTAGAAGGACTGTTTAAGTACAAAGACGTACTGTTTAGTACGGCTGTTTTATGTACTGGTGCTACCACAAATTATCACATCATGCGTGGCAGTTGGCAGCCATTGAATCTGGCTTGGTGACGGCTCTAGTTCCTCCTCAAGGAAGGCAATGGAAAGGCTCCCAGATCATATGTATCGTCTGTGGTTAGGCCAGCTAGATGACCTGAACCTGGAGCACAGCAGTGTATGTAAGATCACCTTCGAGGAAGTCCCATCTCTTGTCCCGTTCCTGTCCAGAAGAAAATCTCGTTTTCTTTAACGCTCCAACAAATTCCTTTTACCATTACCTTTCATAAAAGGTTCTCTTTTCTATTCTTTTTAGAAATGGATCCTCTCTTCTTTCTCTATATTATTTTCTTCGAACAGGTACCGTTGAAGATATGAAAAGTGAAGGAAACGAAGATGACAAGAGAGGAACAGGGAAGAGAACAAATGAAAGAAAAATAGTTTGAGATGGTCGCTGTAAACGGAGTGATGCCGATGAACAGCGGAAGGTGGCTGTCGGCAGCAGCGAGCGTGGCGGTGGCCGGCAGCAGTACCCGGACACGGCCGCCTGTCGCCATGTCACCCCCGACGCGCGATGTGCCCGCTGCCACCGCACGTAGGGATTGTGGGATCCTCTGCGGCCCTCCGCGCGGCGGTGTCACTATACTATATCAGTAGCACGGGGAAACTGCCGGTGAGATCCGGCGTAAAAGTATCGAGCCAATTCACCCATGAATTTCACCAGAAACAGCTCGTTTTCTCGTAGAAATACAAGAAAAATGCCCTCCTTGGTTCCTTGGATTTTAAAAACACTGAAACACAGGTATACGAAAATGTAGGATTAGGACGTCCAAACACATGGAATCCCATAGGATTGAAATCCACTCGAATTATTAAAGCATGTCATTTAATTGTATCATAGAAAAGATGTGGACATTTTAGGATTATATACTAAATTTAGTAGTTAGGTTCACGATGGTTGCCCATTACTGTGCCAAGAGCAAAAATTACGATCCTTCCATTGTAAATCGGTTTTGTAGCCGTAGTTAATCTTCCTCCTTTTGTATTTCTCACGTAAGTAACTTTGTTTATAATATATTTTAGGACAGTGGGCTCCTTGCTCACCTCTATCCGTTCCAAAATAAAAGGCATATAAGTTTTTTACATGGTCTCCAATGTAGAACTTTCACCATAATTAATTTCTTTCACAATATATCATCAACTACAAAATTAATATCATATCAAAGTATTTTTAAATACGAATCTAACTATATCACATGCATAACACTAAACATATATGTTTTACCTTAATTATTGGTCAAAAGTTTCAAACATTGACTTTTTCAAATACATGCACGTCTTATATTTTGAAACGGAGGGAGTATTCTCTATTAAAAAAAATTAGTAGGTAGAAAATGGAGAGAGCAAAAGACAAGGGTTAATTGTATACATATCATTATCAAGATGTGATATAGCAGATTTCCTATTATAAAAATGTGAAATATCCTGGATGTCATTATAAACTACATGTTTCATACATGCCATTGTGACTTTGAAATGACCAAAATATCCCTTATCTCTTCTTCTTCCTCCTTCCCTACTACCCACTTCTCCGGCAAGCATGGCGCGAGGAGGGGGGGAGCAGGGCAGGGGGGCGGCATTGCTAGAGCAAGGGTATACACGGATCCACCTCCCGACCAAAGCAAGACCACAATAGTATACACGGACCCACCTCCCAACAAGGCCATTGACTTTGACGACGAGGTGCTCGGTGAACCCACCAGCCACCTCCGCCTCGTCCTAGGTGCTCCATACGTCATTCCCTCCGCCACGCGTCGTTTCCTTCTCTACCTCCGGCCGCTTCCCTATTGCCTCCTTCATCGTCACCACTACTGCCAATGCCGCATGTTGGAAGCAACCCATCCAAGGAGCGCCAAGTGAAGCCACTTGATGGTGCGCGGCCATCAAGATTGGGCCCTGGGTTGGAGTAGTGGTGCGGCCCATTGAGACGGTATACGATCATTTGGCAAGGAGACAGGATAGGTGTGCTCAGCAAGAAAACCCAGATGCAGCAGTGGCAGGGTTAGGTTGCTTAGGAGGGAAGGTGGGGTGGAGAGAATGTGGAGCTGTTGAGGAAGGAGAAGCTTCAGGGGACCATCATATTTGCCAAAGAAGTGGGCAATGTGGGAAGGAGGGAGAAGGAAAAGGGAAGGACGAAGAAGAGATAAGGGGCATTTTAGTTCTTTTAGGGTCGCAACGGCATGTATGAAAAAATGCACTTTATAGTGGCATATGGGTATTTCGTATTTTATAATGGCAAATCTGCTATATCGTGTCTTCACAATGGGTAGTATGCAAATAACCCAAAAGAGAAAGTAGCACTGCAATTCTTAAGAGAATGGGGAAAAAAAGGAGTTACACACACAATGAATTGGTCTGGTCATGACCAACTTATTGGTAAAATTAGAAGGCTAATGTTTGGATTGCAACCAATGGGTATTTTGAACAATTCTTTCAAATAAAGATTGCAAAAAAAAAAATTGAAGTAAAAAGATGGACAGTCAAAAAAATTGGTGCGATTTGGAAATATAAAAATCATAAAAGTGAAATAAATTATTAAAAATACAAACTAGACTAGAATTTTCTAAGAATTTAGAATTTTGTTTGATGCAACTAGGACGGGATGAAATAGATATAAAATTGAAAAAAATAGACACTACATCCGGCTGTTAGCTCTTCTCTTTGCAGCTAGCACCCCGGCCAACTGTTAGTCGCTCCCGTGTTGGCTCGCCATTGAATGGCGTGGGATTCTAGGGTGTGTTTGGTTCATGTCTCTTGCCAGCCCTGCTAATTATTGGTCATGACCAATTCTAAGGCACGACTAATTCGTTGATAAAATTAGATTGTTTGGTTATAGTCAATGCATGTGACTAAAAATTGGTAAGGCGCGAATGGTTGCCGTTTGGTTTAAAATCAAATAAGATAACCAAAATTTCAATAAATAAGGTGAATATTATTTGATTTATTATCATATATGAGTGATTTACAAAATATTCAAATAATACAATTTTCAACATAAAATTTTTTAAAACAATTACTGAAAAATGAATAAATTCAAAAACAAAATTCAAAATTCAAAAAATCTGATTTTTTTTCAGACCTTATACTTGAATCTACGGTTTCTTTTTTCTTGTCTCATTAAATTTGGATGTCATTTGAATTTTAAAAAAAATTTCAAAGTTGGGTTGTTTCCATGTAGAAAGTGCTTGCCGTTAACTAGTGGTGTGGGGGCCTTCAGCCACAAGCAAGCGTGCCAGCGTTAGTCTTGGCGTCTGCGTGGTGAAAAAATCGGTGCTCGCGCCCACACAGCAAAAGGAGTGAAAAAAATTTGACACGTCAAATTTCCAAATTTTTTCATGAACACGCCAATCTCCGGCTACAAACCAAAAACTAGCCAAATAGTAAAGGTATGACCAAAATTTGGTAAGATAGCAGAGGGCTACGAACCAAATACGTCCTTAGTGCCCATTATTTAGCCCTCATGTGGCGTTGTAAAACAATGGTGAGCCAAATTTTGTCAGTGGACATGCCAAATTTCGGCAGTGATCTAAACACCACCCAAACTACAAGGGCATCGCCAAATTTGGTAGGGCTTCTTAGGATCACCAAACAATTTGGATCAAAATTTACTATCCTACATATGGTATGCAGTCTTTTGAATCAAGCACCTTAAAAAGAAATTTTTTCCCCTTAAAATTCCTCTTATTTTCTTTCGAAGTTCATCTGTATCCACGAGGCCCTAGAAGCAAGAAGGAAGAAGCCAAAGCAGAAGCAGCGGACGCCTTCATGCCATCGATCCGACGACGCGGACGCTGGAGACGCGCGGTCTCCCAGGTCGGAGCCCGGCCGGACGCCCGAGACGAGCGCACGGCGCATTGGCATCGCGGCGGGGGGACAGCGAGCTCGAGCGAAATGATTGCGGCGGGCGTGTCCGCCTCCCCGGCGGCGCTCCCCGGCCGGTCGGGCGGCGAACCCGATCCAGCCCAGCCTAGCCTACCTGCCGCATCCATCAGTCGCCGACACCCACACCCCTACGCCGCATGCTCTCTGCTCGCTGTCTCCATACACGTAGCGTCTGCATGCGTACGACGACGACGAGCACGGGCACGTACGGCCCCTCCTGCCTCATGATTCGTCCTACTCCTACTGGCCGGCTGGCTGGCTAGCTAGGCCGTACGGTGGATCCTTCTTACCCATGCTTCGTCTACACGACGCGAGCTTCTTGGTCGGCGGCGAGCGGACCGGCGACCAGCTTGCTCGGAGTTTGTGATCCTTCACGGGTTTAATTTACACACCGCCATATTTACATGATCGTGGACTAACATGCTAGCGGGGGCTGTAAAACACTATATATTTGATTTTTTTTTGGGACAACGAAACTGTCAGAAAAACTAATGTTTTGAATTATATGTTGTAAAGTTTAATGGGATTTTAGATGATAGAGACAATCTTTTAAAGAATGTGGTAAATAATGTTATAGAGGATGTGATTATAAGAGAGCTGTTGGAGATTCTCTTATGTCCTGCTCCACAAATAGAGTTCATTCCTTTTTAGATAAATAGAGATATAGGTATCCGATTATTGTTGTTGAAGATAGTCCCTGAGCATAACTTGAGCCACAAATTTTACCCAAAACACATTAATCTCCACAAAACCGAGCCTAAACAAACCAGCATTAACCATGATGATCATACGCGACTATGCATGTTAGGGCTTGTTCATCTTTCTATCCCTTTTCCATGGAGTACAGTACTAGTACTTACTATCATTATAATGGCAGACAAAACCGGCGACGCATGGGAAGGAGAAAGTTGGGACGGAATGGAATGGGGGCTAGCTAGCTCGGAGGAGTGGATCTAGGAAAGCGCCTCGTGTTCTTAAGCCGTGGTTTGGGTTGGGTTTGCTCCCCATTTACAAGATGAGGTTACTCGGCGTAGGGGGCAAAAGAGCGAGCGCTTTTTCGCTCCAAAGGCGTGCGGTTGCGCGCGCGTGTGCTATCTAATGTACTTACCTACGCATGCACGCTGTTTCTACTACACGTGCACACCGCCACCAATGTTGAAAATAAGAAGAGTAAAAGGTAGAATATCAAGGGACTACTTCGCTATTTTGGGTAGCTTTTTGAAAATAAGAAGAGTAACAGACCATCTCTAGCTGAAGCGCTATAGTACTATGCGCATGACGTGGCTAGGGAGAGAGGAGTGATTTGGTGTGCACGACCCGCTCTAGCAGAGACGCTATAGGGCGATTAGGGAATAGCGGAGCTACGAGGCCATGGCAAATATGGTGACCCCGTGAGCTCACGTTATTCCCTCGCAATCTGCTCCCAGAGGCTCAAGCGCCCGCTCGCGTCACCATCATGACTCCGTGTGGAAGAAGCGGCGCTAGCGATCGAGGAGGGTGTGGCTGCGACGGCCAACGGCTCTAGAGTGCAAACGGCGTGCGGTAGGACGGACACACCGTAGGCGCAAACCTTTTTGTTAGGATTTGTTATTTTACCATACTAAAGATTGATGGTTCTCTTATTTGCCACTCATTCTCACTATGACGTGAGTCCATCTATGCCCATAACAGTGAATTAAAATAACAAAATAGCGAAATTCACTCTAAAGAACAGCAAAAAAGCAATTTTTTCACCTTTTACTGTGTGTTCTCCCTACTCCACAGCATTGCACATTCTACGTTATAAAGTTTATAGCTAGACGAGTGGCATTACACGTGCTTGCAGAAACAAAACCCAGTGCCATTGGCCATTGCTCATGCATGCACCGGCAGACTAGCGCGCTGGCGCCCACGCAAACGCCGCGCTTTTCGATCGCCATCGGCGTGCGGGAGAGAGGAGAGGGACTTGTGATCCGGTCGTGTGCCGGAAGTGTTGGAAGCAGGAGTGGTTCGTACTACGTAGTACTATGGTCGAGTTAGGCAAGCGTTGCTCGATGCATGCACGCTCCTGTACGTACGATCGAGTGCATATGCATCGTCTTGGGAAAAAGGCCTTATATATATAACCGTATATGTTAATATGTGTGTTTTTTTTCCTTGTTGGTCTTTTTCTTTCATTTTTAGTAAGAGAATAAGGGACTTTCCTCAGTCTTGTAGTATTATTTATTTCTTGCTGTTGTTGAGGAAAAATTAATTGAGCATGCATGGTACGTCCATGCCTTTTTTTTTCCTGGTAAAAAGTAGTGAATATATGTATGTTTTTATGCCAAGTATAGCTGGTGGTGTTTGGATGAAGGAATAAACGCATACTACACCCATGACTATCGGAAAAGTTCATTTTACATCACAAACTATGAAATTGGTTATTTCATACTCTCATGTATGTACTAATACTCTCAATTGTTTATGACGATGATTTTGGTGAGGTGGTCGGTTTTGTCCATGCCACCAGCACACACGTAGCATATTTAGTGATTTCCACACTTCGAGTACTATAGAAAAAAATTTAAAATACTTTGCATTTAAGGATAGTATAAAAAAAATTTTCAATTTTTTTCAAAGCTTAAGTGCCAATATATAATTTTTTTTATTTAGTTTAACCAAAAGTTTAACAATATTAGTTTCAATTTTTAAACTTTGACTTTTCCAATATATTTTTCCTGCGATACTTACACATCAAAGTATTTTTGAGAATTTTTTTTATAATTTTCAGAGTAAAAAAATTACTAAATATGCCATGTTTGCTAGTGATGTCGACAAAACTAATGGTCACATCACCAAAACATCACCCTAAACCAACTAGGGTGTTAAATAACATGGTATTCATATATGGGGTGTTAAATAGTCGATTTTGTTGTCTGGGAGTTTAGAATGGACTTTTTGATAATTGAGGGATGAAATATGAACTTATTATTTTGCTGAAAAAATGTTAAGCTTTTATCTAATTTAACTAGCATGGTAACCCACACACTTGTACAACTAAATTTGTTACTCTGTTATTATATTTGGTATAATATGTTAGGTTCAACTAAAACATATTTAAGATCTACAACTAGATCCATTATAATTGATGGTGCAGATTCAACTAAAAACATATTTAAAGATATACACTGTTATAATCATGTGCACTTATATGGCTAGATTTGTTAGTTTATAGTTATATTCATTGCAATCTATATTCAAATAAAAAACATATTTAAGATCTACATTGTTATAATTGATGATATATATTTTTCTCTTATTTTTTATTACCTTTGACTACCATGGTTTGAAACTCATGCATTTTTTGTGGTTCTGTATTGCTTTTATTTGGTCAAATGCAGAGCAACGACAAACGCTCATCTACTCCTACGGCTGCTTCTCGCCGCCTCTATGTTGTCGAATATCCAAACTTCTAATCTATAGAGCATTATCATTTGCAGCATGGGGTAGGTGTCTCTTAGCTTCTTGGGCTTTTGATCTACAGTAGCACCTAGTTCTGAGGGATGAGGTTCATTGTTGGGGGTGTAGAGATAGACTCCAATTCTATTATAAGCCTACGGGTAGGGTTAGTGTCCAAATTAAACAAACTTTAAATTGGGGTATATATAGTTTTGCATGCGCATTGTACCTTATCCCTATGCTCTATTTTGGTATGACTTATTTCAGCCATTTACAAAAATCACTTTGAATCCAATCACTTTGGCTTTTCGAAGCCGTTTTTAAAAATCTTAAAAATGTTTCTCAAAGCTCTTAACGCGTAAGAGCATCCGTAGCAGGTGCTCTATAACACTGTTCATATGGATAGAGTAGCTGATGGAGGGAAGGAATCTTTTGAAGTATAATGTAAAGTGTGAAGAAATTTTAGAGGGAGGGATAGAGTATGTAGGGAATAGTGGTATAGAGTAGTAATTTGGAGTAGCAGTTGTGGAAGCTCTAACTAAATGACTTCTCAAATTCTAGCACTTCAATGATAGTTGTGTAGCCACAACAGTTTCAAACATGACCTAGCTTCGTTAGGGGCCGTGGCCATATATAAGCACCAAAGCTAAGACCTTATAGTGCAATTTACTCGAAAACATTTGTTACTAGCTAGTACGCTTGTCATTTTTATTTTGAAAAACAAAAATTATGATCACATTAATTTGGCCAAACCTCGGTATATAGCAACCTTTGTAGGCTGGATCTTAAGGTTGTCAGGCCAAATGTAGGTGAGTCCACGTCATTGCTTGGTTGGAGCAAGCAGGAGTCTGAGCGCATCATGTAATAAGGGTGGTTGGAGTAGGAATACTTACGCGTGATGTAAACCAGAAAATGCAACATTGTTTACCACATTAATAAAATTTTTAAAAAATATTGTATCAAGAAAGTTTTTTTTGGAATAAATCTACCCGCACCGTTTTTAGATGCAATTAGATTTTATTGATCCAAATTGAAACAGTCCAACTATATGCTTGGCAGTGTAACACTTTATTGTATGGCAAGATCCACTAGGTTCCCATTTAAAATGAGAAAAAAAATCTTGAAATTAAGTGAATAGTTCTCTTCAAATTTTCATCAATTTTGTCACCGCCCTCATCTTCTTCCCTCCATCCCTCATCTACTGCCACCATCCTCCTCTCTCCTCACTTCCAAAGCAGCAACGGCAATGCCCCAGCTGCCTCAACTGCCTACCATAACCGCCAGCCTCGCGACCTCTCTTTCTCTCCCTCGCGACCTCTCTCCCTCCCCTCCCTCGCTGTCGTGTCTGCCATTAGAGCTGCCCCTATTTCCGCCTGGAGCATGGCACTAGCTCACTAGAGCTCGCCAACTCGCCACCGACCAATCTAGTGGCGCACACAGCTAGCTAGGAAGTTTCCACGATCATCAACTCACAGCCATGGTTATTGGAGCACCGCATGCAGCGCCATTGCTATTTGCTAGATCATGCCTGAGCTTCGGCGCCAAGGATCACTAGCCTCGATCACGCCCGAGCTAATTGAACAACACCAGCATGAACGTGACGATCCCTAGATGCTTGTAGACCCACCAATTTCACTGAAAAATCAATGTAGCATCGATGCTCTTCTCCTGTCTATGCGACTCCAGTGAGCAATTGTCATTGTCGCCTTCTTCTCCGAGCTCAGCCGACCCACCTACAGGTTTCACTATGCCCCAGTGATCATCTCTGCATCACTATTTAGTCGAGATCATGGCTATAGCGCACTGCCTCCGTAGCCCCAGTGGCGGAGCCAGGACTTTTGGGAGCCTGGACACAATGGTTTTAAATTACATATTAGACTATTGATGTTCGGATATTAACCTGCATATACCAATAAATAGGAGGTATATATACATTGCTTATGGACTAAGAGCCCGAGCACATGCCCAGGGTCGCCAGGCCTTGGCTCCGCCCCTGCATAGCCCCACCACCTAAACTATTGTGAGCTCGTTGTCGTTCCAACCACTGCGGCCTATGCTGCTCTACTGCCATCACTAGGGTCGCCGACGTCATACGAGTTCACCCTGAGCACCCCATCACTAGGTCTGCCCTCACCACCAATGAACGAGGCCACCAGAGCCAACATGGAGTTTTTTTGAGACGTTAACAACCCAGACGCACAAAACTCATACCACACACCGCACTCACACACCCGTGTGCGTTCAGTGCACACGCAAGAACCAGATGAGAGACCCTAGGCCTCCTTACGCGGGCACGCGTAGTCCCACTAAACACGCACGCGTATGCCTCGGGATTCAATCCTGGGTGTATCGGTCCCAGGATTAAATCTCGGGGAAAGTGAGACATCGGGGTTCGATCCAGGGATCGAACCTACGATGGACTGTCGCTCACCTGTGTGCTAGCCACCCGAGCTACGCTTGGTTCTCAAGCCAACATGAAGTTAGCAGAGGAAGAAAGAAGAAGGACCAACGACAGGTTGGCCAAAAAATATGTCAGAGCATTCTAATAGTATATTTGCGAGGAACCTAATTTTATAATA
The DNA here is from genome assembly GCA_036346145.1 of Olyra latifolia. Taxonomy (NCBI): domain Eukaryota; kingdom Viridiplantae; phylum Streptophyta; class Magnoliopsida; order Poales; family Poaceae; genus Olyra; species Olyra latifolia. The sequence continues at coordinate 17,884,785 of CM070530.1, forward strand.
ACATAACTTTACTATGATATTGACTGGATTTTTAGCTTTTTTATGGCATTTATATGAAAATGGGACGGTGCAGCAACGTAAATGTAAAATCCCTGGAAAAAAGGCAGCCCATCAAAGCTAGCAGTCGGTGATCTAATTTCACAAAAATTAATTTACATCATTTCAGAGAAAATAAAATACTCAAAAGCATAAAACGCAGTAAATAGCACTGATGAGCAAATAGAAGCATCAAATAGCCGTCCACCACTCTCCCTGTGCTCTCCGCTACCACACTCGGCACCTGCTCGTCTCCCTCCTACAGCAATCAAACCACCACCCCCCGGTTCATGTGCCACTGCTCCCCATGTCGCCGCCCCTCGAGCTCGACTACATAGGCCTCTCGCCGCCCTCCGCCGCAGCGGCCGGTGGCGGCGGCCGCGCGGACGACGACCTGAAGGGCACCGAGCTCCGCCTCGGCCTCCCCGGCTCCGAGTCGCCGGACCGCCGCCCGGCCGCCGCCGCCGCGGCCACCACGCTGGAGCTGCTGCCCGCCAAGGGTGCGAAGCGCGTGTTCTCCGACGAGGCTGCGCCGCTGGCGCCCGCCACCGCCGCTGGGAAGGGCAAGGCGGCAGCAGCGGCGGGGGAGGGAGCCGACGAGGAGGAGGACAAGAAGGTCACCGCCCCGCCGCAGCCGGCTGCCAAGTAGGTGCCTCACTCCTGCTAATTCTGCGGATTTCCTGGTCTTCCGCCGAGTTCTTGGGAGGTGTGCGTGGTTTGTTGGTCGGAGCGCGAGTGAGTGGAAGTATTGATTTGCAATTTGAGGAAGTTCGTAGTGCCGTCAGTCTGTCCTGATGGTTTCACAAGCTGGGCCATGTGTTTCACTGAGTTCTTTCTGTGTATTCGTGAAAAAAAAAAGGTGGTTCTGTGGAATTTTGGTGGCAAAACGCTCATTTTCAGGTTCTTGCGTTGGTGTTTCTGGGCGCGCGTTTTGAATTTAACTTGACCTCTTGGGCTGAGGAGCTTAGATGAGTGAAAATTTCTAGCTTTTCAGAGTTCTTTTACTAATTTGCTCTAAAATTTACACTTAGGTTCACTTTGTCTAAGGTTAAATACGTGCGATTTTGTTTCATTACGAAGCTCGCAAAAATCCTAATATTTGACGCTTCTGCGCTTGTGGCCTTAATGGAATTGGTCAAGTTTCGGTCTTTATTTTTCCGCTTCAAGGTTTACTCTGCAAACTGTTGAGGTTTTAGCTGCTTTGAGCTTTCTTGGTATGTTTTGGTTTGAACAGGCTCTGCGAGTTATAATTCTAATCTCGAAAATGGTTGCTTTCACCTCGCATTCATATGAAAATCATATGCTGGGTCGCCTCCATTTGTGGTTCTTACACTGAACTACAGGCATGTGATGATGTGCTTGCACAGGGCTCAGGTGGTGGGATGGCCACCAATCCGCAGCTACCGCAAGAACACTATGGCCACCACCAACCAGCTGAAGGGCAGCAAAGAGGACGCTGATAGCAAGCAGGGGCAGGGGTTTCTGTATGTCAAGGTCAGCATGGATGGTGCGCCGTATCTGAGGAAGGTCGACCTCAAGACTTACAAGAATTACAAGGACATGTCACTGGCCCTTGAGAAAATGTTCATTGGCTTCAGCACCGGTGAGGTTGCTCGGGTTCTCTACAACCTCTTGCTATTCTAAGCTGCAATTTAATTTCGCCGGGAGTAGCAAAAATGCATCTTTACACATCTGTAGTCATGTGGTGAGATTGCTCAATCTGGTGATGTGAATTTTGTGATTAGCATCCACATCGGCTACTTCAAATTTCTACTCTATAACATTATTCCCTACACATTCTATCTATCGCTCTAAAATTCCTTCACTCTTTGCACCACACTCTAAAAGATTCCTTCCCTCCAGCAGCTACTCTATCCAGATGAACAGTCTTATAGAGGGCCTGCTACGGATGCTCCCTTCCTAAATTTGATCTCGCCGTTATATACCAATTTGTTTTGCACGATGCCCGTTTTGGGCATGTAGTATTTCTGGTGAAATAAAATAAAATGTTGCCTCTAATTTTAGGAACCTTTCTTGTGCTTAATATTGATGTGGGGGGGGGGGGGGGTACTAATACTGCAGAATAGGCTGTTTCAAGGAATCCCAAAATGTTCAACTCTTATCCTTACAAATCTGGCAATACCACTTTTATTATTCCTCAACCTTTTATTTAGCAGCACTGCCTGATCACCATGGCTTCCTTCACAATTCAAGCTTTACGGTTAAATTACCTTTTTAAAATAGGATATTGAAGGGCCAAACCTATTCCCAGGTAATTTAAAGTAATTCTCTGCAAGAGCATTTGCCTGACTAATTAAGGGTATATATACTGGGATCTAAAATGGAGGACTGGTCTGCAGGTTTCCATCTGCCATTCAGTATATCTGTTTCTTCCCATTTGATGACATAAAATAATTATGAAAATAAAAATGCTGTGTCCAGAAGTTTTAGTGCGAGAACTTTCTCTCCTGTCTGTTTACTTGCCCTCATAGGTATTTGTGTGTATAATGTCCTACCAGGCAAGGATGGTGTGTCTGAGAACAGAAAGGATGGTGAATATGTATTAACTTACGAAGACAAAGATGGAGATTGGATGCTGGTCGGTGATGTTCCATGGGGGTAAGTGCAATTATCCAATATAAATACAATAACAATAAACTAAGAAAGGAATAGTTTAGAAGATATCTTGAGGCCCTGTAGTGACCTCTTAAAGATTGATCAACCATAAGAGTTGGTTGACAGTTCTGCTTTTCAATATATTACAGGATGTGCTTATATGCTTCAAGATAAAATGAACTTCTATTGTAAAGCAGCCATGATTACAGGATCTCTTAAGATCATACCCCATCCATTCTATTTTACTTGTCGTTTTAGAATATGTGCTATCAACCTTTAAATATACATAAAAGCATTTATGTTTGTCACATGGAAAAACACTATTAGATTAATATACTTTTATATCATTGAACTTTTAACAATTCGCTAACGTACAATTAGAAACAGCAATGGTCAAAGACATTTATTGGAGACCGAGTCAATTTCTAAAACAACTAGCCAAAAAAAGTAGCTAGTACTAATTTTCATTAGTGATTTGTTATTGTTTCAATCCAGTCTTAATTTCTCAAACATCTGCTTTCACTTAATAGGCCTCTTTTACTGGGGCCTTATAATGTATGAACTATGAACAAGTGAAACAGTCTTAATGCTGTCATTGTAGCTGTTTTTGCATATTTTTAATTGTTCTAATCCCGTTGACGATAAAATCGTGAATATTAGAACGCATGATTATTTTGTTACTCGTCTGAGATTTTCTAATAATTGTTGCCTTATCAATTTGGTGTAATTTCAGGATGTTCACCGACACTTGCAGAAGGCTCAGGATCATGAAAGGTTCAGATGCAATTGGACTTGGTAAGTGTTATTCCATTTAATATACATTTCGCTTTTAATCTTAGAGAAGAAGACGTGCCGTGCATATATTTTTTTCACCATTGTTGTCATCATATTACCGCTTGCTTTTTTGTTCAAGCCCTTTCTCAGGCTTGTTTCGTTCTTTGAACTGAAACCTTAAGAAGGGAAGCAGTTTAGTCTGCAACCCCTTGGACTTGGAAGCTCTTTTTAGAGTTTAAATATTTCCCCCTCTCTGTCTCTCTGCACGATTGTTCTTGCCCTTTTGAAATGTTTTTCTTTTGTTTTAATTTGGAAGGTTATTTAGGTGAGCCCCACCATCTGACATGAAGTGCGCTTGACATCTTTACCTTGACATGCTGAACTGATGGTATCTGTTATCCATTTTTGCAGCTCCAAGGGCAGGGGATAAGTCTAAGAACAAGAACTAAAACAGGTTGCAGCCCACAGTCAAAAGACAAACGGAAGATCAACTGACTGTACGGCTGGTTATCAGAACTAAGAAGTAACAGTTCAAAGGCGAGGTCGCCCATATCATCCGAACTACATGGTTTGATGTTTTGCAAGTAAAAACTCGTAAGACTCTTTTATGTTAGGTTTGTGGTATCTCCTAGAGACACGTACTCTAGCTGATTGTGCCCACGTCTTTATATGTGTGTTATTTCCATCTGTGTAAATGGTTGGTAAGGAGTGCGCTACTGCTATGATTGAGCGCTTCTACCTATTTTGCTAGTGTTGTCCTGAACCGTTCGATCTGCCACGCGAATGTTTAATGAAGGTTGCAAGTCTATTATTTACTGACCTCATTTGGAACAATTTTATTTTAGTTTTGTACAGCTAGTTTATCATACTCTGCTGTTCCATTTATCATACTGTTCTGAGAGTCTGACGAGCTGGTTCTAGTTTAGGGACCCTTATTTAGTGGTTAGGCATTGCATGGTGGGACAATGATTCATTGCCAGCTTTGATGTGTAGTTGCTGGGTGGGGACATGGACTACACACATCATTATCTTCTGAAGACTATGATGCTTGCTGTGTAGTATGGTTTAAAAGGCTTCCTCAACCATCATTCAGGTAGTATAAAATATCATAAGCTAGATGGTTAATGATGGCTTATGATCCCTTAGAATCAGGCTTTGCCTTGCCTGCAGTATCTGCTTCCGTCCTAGAAATGATGCTCCACTTTGGCCTTCTTTTGTGTTCCTCCCCCCTTTCCCCCCTTCCCCTTGCTAATGTCTGCTAATTGGTGTGCATGTGAAGCAGGGCAGAATGTATTCCATGAACACAAACATTCAAGAAAAGGTCGCTGCCATAGTTTAACTCCAGAATGTGCCTTTCACTTCACCTGTTAGCCTCTATCTGCACTTGTTTATCCCATTGCAGCTTGCAAGAAGCTGCATTTCTGGCATAGGATTTATTCGCCTCGGCGCCAGGCGGTGACGCCCTAGGGTTTTACAATCTGTGCCAAGTGGCTGGTTAGTTTCAGAATAATTGTGGAGCACACTATATGGCTCAGTTGTGTGGCATGTTAATCCTTTTTCTCAGCCCTAATGTTGCCCAGGCTTGTTCATATAATACAAAGCGGCATCCTGTACTACCTACTGCCTAGCAGGCTCTGGGATCCTTTTGATGAATCAAAAGGTCCCTTTGTTCCTCTGTGGTCCTGCCCTGCCACTATGCTAATGCTGCCATTACTACCATCCTTAAGCCCTTGACCATCCGCTGATGTTTTTCTTATCTGATAAAGTTTACCTGTGAGGGTGTAGCTCAATGCAATGCCAGGGAATTTATGCCTGGTTCTTTTTGTTATGCGTCGGTTTGCTGCATCTCACTGTGGTACATGGCCATGCATGGCTATAATCTGAGTTCATGCACTACTGTTCTTTTTAGCTGGACTGTACAGAGGGATAGGTCAGCGCACACCTGTTGTTGATCCTGTCAAGTAATATCGGTAGTTCATGAAGTCCAACTGTATAGTTTGGTGGGAGTCGTGAGTTGTCACAGCTGCGAACATAGAATTCAGCTGGCCTGCCCGAAATCCTTGGAAAGCGTCCCTGTGCAGCAGGTTACATCGAGGAATCAGTTCAGTCAACTGTTCTCATAAGCGATTCGATTCTTCCCTGAAAAGTTAAAACGTCAAAAGCATGTAGAAGAGGCTTTGGAGAAGCTGACCGTAAGTAAGGCCATCTCCAGCGGTGTCCAAGCCCCATCACTGTTTGCTACTGTAGCAAACAGTAATAGAGTATGAATAGGAAAAGTAAAGTGTATGAATAGTGATGGGACAGTTGTTGGGGAGGTGAATAGGATGGGGCAACCCTATTTGGTGAGGTGGCACGTGAATAGGGATAGGGCTTGGGCATCTGCTGGAGATGCCCTTAGGCCATGTTTAACGCTATTACTATTTTCTGGTTCTATTTTCCTATTTATCTATTATTTATATTTATATTTTATTATTCACTTCTATAGCTCTGGTTCTATTTTTCTAATCCTTACATATCTCTCTATTATATTTTACTCAACCATATTTTTACTATTTATAACCCTATTTTATTATTCACCTATGTAACTCTGACCCTATTTTCTTAATCTCTAGGTATCTTTCTCTTATATTTTACTCTCAACTATATTTTTATTATTCACAATCTTATTTCTACAGTAATATGGTCAACTATAGCTACAGTAAAGGTATAGTTTTACCATTAAACATGTTTTTAGATTTGTTTTTGAGAGTTTTGAGAAGCGGTTTCAAAATCAAAATCAAAAGATGGCTTGATAAGTCAAATCGTTTAGATTTTTAAAATAGAGATAAACAAATAAATCCTAAAGACATGCTAGGTTATCTGCCTATTTCCTTTTTTAAATCTCGACAACACGGCTCAAAGCTCTAAAAAGCCAAATAAACTAGACTCAACTCTTGAGACCACTTTAAAAAGCTATCGAAATTTAGAGATAAACAAATAAGTATATAAGACATAGGTAAATTAGTAAATTTGTAACATTCAATTCTCGTATGAATTTGACAACTCTTCACACTTCAGTTTAGGATAGAGCAAGAATTTATTTGGTTGATATACTAAGCTCACCAACAAATGTCAGCTTGCGACATTTAATTTTTATAGGAAGCAATGGTAAAGTTTGGCAAAATATGGTAAAATTGTTTTTCAACCAAATAGGATCTGCAACCATGCCAATGGTAGCGTTCCCTTGGTTCCTTGAAGCTAATCTTGCATGATCGATCATTGCATCGTTGGTGGGGACTTTTCCGTGCTTTCGCCTTGGCCAAAACCTACATTGTTTTGTGAAGGTTAACCAAAAACTTTGGTCACTTTTTTCTTTGAAAGATCAGTTTGGTCACAGTTAAATACTAAGCCAAATCACGAAGGCACATAGATGACCCTGCTTAGAACACAGCAGCTAATTAACTAATCAAGCGACGCGATTAGTAGCATAATACATTTGAGCGGTTTGACCTTAGGGGCTAGGGCATCTCCAGCAGTTTGTCTCATTTCCCTTTTGCTATATCTCTATTTACCTGCCACCTCACCAAATAGGCTGCTCCATCCCTATTCACCTTCCCAATAACTGTCCCATCACTATTTATACACTTTACCTTTTCTATTTCATACTCTATCACTATTTCCTATAATGATAGGACGTAGGGTTTGGACAACACCGCTGGAGTTGCCCTTAGCACTGGTTTCACGCTAGTAGCCGTTAACTTTTTACCCTGTCCGTGTGTCCAACACGTTTGACTTTGACCGGAGCTGCAGAGCTGGGCGCACGTCCCCAGACTGCCCGTCCATCCCTGTGGCAGCTGCAGGTTGACGGCTGCAAATGTCGCGCACTGTCAGAGCCAGCTGCCAGCCCAGGTGCTGCTGCCATGTCGTCCTCTTCGAGTGCGGGCAGGGCAGGGCGTGCTCTCTGTGTCTCATCCTTGCCATCAGTTTGGTATCTCCCTCCATGCAGCAATTTGTTATAGGATTTGGATTTTGAGAGCTTATTATCAAAACGGTGTAGAGAGGCAGATCTATTTTGTTTGACTTATTTTTATATTGTTTCTTTGTTCCAAATATTTTAACTACTTGAGCCTGTTTCGCAAATGTGTTGAAGCTACTACTTAAAACTATCAAAATCTAGTTGAACCAAATATTCTGGTTTTCGGAAGCTATTTAAACCTAGTGTTTTAGCCCCATCGTCTAGCCACAGCCGTACATGACAATCGTTACGTGTGTAGATGGCTGACGATTCTTTGTCTGGTGCTGCATGTGCAGGCCGCCGTGCCATGCATCGGTGTGTGGTTTGCCATCATTCATGTGGGGGTGTTCCTTAGATCCGATTTGATTTTTTAATATCTTATTTCCCGATAAACTAAACTCGAAGGGCTTTCTAAACGGTTTGAAGAGTCTGGTCCGCTTCGTTTGAATTGTGTTTTTACGATGTGTCTAGTTGGTACTATAAGGTGGAATAGAACATCATGAAACATGATGGAAAAAAGTTGTATGGTTCATTTGACCAAAAGGCTCGAATGATACCATATAACATAAACAATGTTTTCTAAATTTGAATCATCCGTAGCCATCCATCTCATCTCATTTCATCCTACCAACTAAACGTATGTATGAGGAACCACATATCTGTACCATCCTATCCTACCAATCAAATAATTGAACCATAAACCATACCATCCCATCCAACCTAATTCAACTAACCAAACGCACTCATAAGCTTTGGCACACACATTCGAAATAAACAAATAAAAAAAATCAAAATATTTGTATTTTCAAAACTGAAGATAAGTAAATAATAAGAAAACTTTAGCCAAATAAGCTCCGAGAGCAAATATTAAGTATCCACGGATGGATACACTTTACACGAGATCTTCACACCTTGATGGCCATGGAGTCATGGAGATGGGATGGCAGTACTCGATGTGCATGTTAGTTAGAGCTCGTTGAATTGCAACCGGTGAAGTCGTGATTCATATACAAGTCCAAGTAAACAAGAGAAAAACAAAGATTGGGCCGAAATTATGGACGGGCCCTACGCACTGAGTGCCCTCGGGCCCATCCACCCGCGTGGACGACCATAGTCACACTGACAGTGGGCCCTGCCGGTCGCGCACCTACAAATTGTTACACTATGGTGTTTTTTTCACCGAAATTCTTGCGCGGTTTGGTGCTGGTCCCCGGCACACAAAACGGTAGCGGCATCAGTAGTTGTTCACACATGACTGTGCTGGTTGGCAATGTAGCAAAAACATTGTTTTCACCGGATGGATCTGATCTGTTGTTTTTAGATTGGAATAAGGTTGAAGTTAGCCCAAATGAATCTGCGATGTTCATCCTTTGCCTCTAGTATAAGGTCAGAGGACCCAATGTTCAGGCTGTACCCACCAATCGAGCACGGCTCAGTCCCCTAAGGCCACGTCAAGCAGCCTCACTGCTCCGGTCTAGCTTGCTATCGAGACAGGGCGATGGCGAGTGGCGTGTGGCTCCAGCAGGCTTACTATCCCAGCCAGCGGGATATCCTCTTCTCAAGTCCACACAACGCAACGATCAATCCCTCTCGCACTGAACTGGAAATGAAAGTGGTCCTGAGGCGGTGGACCTGCGATGCTTCATCTTCCGGTGAGGCATTATAAATCACCGTCGCCTCTCCCTGAGCCACGCCTCTCCAACGCTATCTTTGTCTCCACCTCCTCCTCTGTCTACACGTTCGTTTGATGCTCGTGATGGCATCACATACCCTTCGCTGCCGAGGCTAGAAGATTTTGTCTTTGCCTTTGGCACGCGCTTCCAACGGCTTGTCAAATGCCACCGCGCCACCAGCTCCACCCTGACTCCGTCTCCACCTCTCGCCACCAGCTACGATTCAGACTCCACCACCTCTGTCACTAGCCCCAACTTCGTGTCCATCATCATCATCGGCTCGGAGTGCGTCTCCACCACTATCGCCGATCCAGCCGTCGTCGCCACCGAATCTGAGCCCAAATTCCCTATGGAAGGAGGTTCGGGGCACGTACCCAATTGAGCGCCAGCGTCGGGCTCGTAAACTGTGGGTCACCGGCGGCCTCTCTTCCTCTAGTGTCCCTTGCCGGTGCCACGAGGTTGTCCCCGATGCCGCCAACAACTATCACTACTAGTGTGCACTCGAGCCCGATTCGGATAGAGCCACTATGGAGGACAAGACGGAGGATCCAGACAGCCCATGCTACTACTCCTATGATTAAATGTTAGGTAGTTAGCTGTAGTAGTAGCCATAGAAAATTTTTGTAGCTCTGGAGAAGTTAATCGTCGTAGAGTCCCTACTTTTTTTAGCTCCAACAAAATAGTAACCATAGAGTTGAAGGATTGCAAGAACTATTTTATATATGGGTCCTGCGAAGTATTTATTGTATAGAGCTTCCCTACTCCTACTCAGAAATAGTATGGTTCAACTATAAATCACCTGCAAATTCTAACGTTAGACATGTCTCAAATTGGATGTAGTTGATGGTGGTCATAACCAAAGATTAAAATATAGGAGAAATAAGATAAAGATAGAGATTTATAGAGGTTGTTGGAGAGGAGGTAGATATATAGAGAAAATTTTTAGAGTTAGCTATATGTGGAAATATAAAGAGATTGCTAGAGACCATCTCCAAGAGCGTTCTGTTCAAATCAGTTCTCTATACCTATTCCCACAGAAGATTCCTTCCCTACATTTATACACTCTCCAACAACGACTCTAAATCTTCACCACTATAGAGATTGATATAGGAAGAGGAGAGAGAATCTCTTTATGTAGAGAATGTGGTGAGAAAATCTCTTTGATAGCGAACGAGATAGAGAATCTATTGAAGCGACAAAAGAATAGCCAAATTCTCTACATTTTAGAGAATGAGAAGAGAATGGGTTGGTGTAATACCCAATCCGTTGCATGTGATGTGAGACCCGTGTGGTCTACATGGATTGGTTGTGGTGAAACAGTACCATCTTGCTAGTCTAGAGAGAGTTTCATCAGTATATAATGTCAGATGGACCAAACATAGCATCCCGGTTTAACCCTTTTGGATAATATTAGGCCGAAAGCCCAAGAGTGGTGCTGTGCATATGTGGGCCAGCCTCTTAGGTAGGCTAGGCTCTAAACGAATTTAGCCTAGGGTGTTACAGATGGTATCCGAGCATCAGCCCTCGCTGTGCAGGCGTGTGTGGGTTTAATGGCGTGGGCATATGGCGCATGACGCGTGTGGGTCTAGAGTGGTCATACGGCATGGTACATGGCCTAACACTAGACGCATTGTTGTACACTGAGGGGAGATTCATTGTTGTACACTGAGGGGAGATTCTAGACATTTGCCGCGTATGCGGTGTGCTGACAAGGGCGTCAGCCCATTAAGGGGGTGAGTGTAGTATCCCGGCTAATTGTGATGTGAGACTCGTGTGGCCCATATGGATTTGTAGAGGTAGAATAGTATCATTTTGTTAGTCTAGAGAGAGTTATACTGGCATATAATGGTAGATGGACTAAAACATAGCACCCGGGTTAACCCTTTTGGATAAAAAGGTCAAATACTCAAGAGTTGTGCTATGCATATGTAAACCAGCCTTCTAAGATGGACTATACTGTAAGCGAATTTATGACATAGTGTTGCAATTGATATGGTCTGAGACCACTGATTTGAATCATCTCGGACACCGGCTCTCAGGTCGGTCCTCCCTAGATAGTATCTCCAACGATGTTAGGCCATCTGGCCATGCACAATGTGCATGCAAACTCATGCGAAAGCTGGAATGGGTCGACTCAACTGAATCTCCCTGCATGTATGGTCAAACGGATGAGTTCACAATTTTTTTTTGTTTGGCGCAAATCAATAGCCGAGGGAGAGAGAGGATTGAGCCTAAAGTCTCAAGGAGCATAAAACACACAAGGGATATTATTATTATTTTAATCAACGTAACTAGGTCCCACTAATTCTATGCTCCAAACACTAGCAAACGTTGCAAACTTGCAACCTCTTGTGCCCGTCTAGGTGGCAGTCGAGCCTTACATCCCCCTCTTCCCAACACCAATGGAGATCTGCGGTAGCTGCCGGCCACTGCCGTGTGGGCAGTGGGTCAAGCTCACACGGCAGTGACCACAACTGTATATATAGTTACGGTAGAGGATCCGTGCTTCTCCAACATAACTTCTTAAAAAAATTTGGTGTGCATAAATAACAACTAGAAAACAATCTGATTAGTTTTCAAAAACCACGGTCCCTAAAACACCCATGTTGCTATGTAAATGTGTATGTATGCAATCAACACTATGCTCCCCAAGTCCGTCTCAATTCTTTCCTTCCTTTATTTCACAGTTAACAAACTGTAACCCTGTTCATAAATAAACTAGCAAAGTGTCAGTGCATTGATATAAAAGAAAATCTAATAAGCTAGCCAATGATAAGTATTTAAGTCTTTAAAATTGCCATATTTTTTCAATAAAACTTTATGTCTCATTGCACTTGAGTTTAATCCTATCCATGTCATCATTTATATGACTTCTCCCTTCTATGCCATCATAATTGTTCGATTATTGCCTCATGTGTCATTGCCGAAAACATGTCTTTTTTGTTTACGTTGTGTAAACCTTTTCAAAATCCTAAATAATCACATATTTACCAAGTATATAGCAATTTGATTGTAAAATTTTTTTTGGGGCATTTTGAAGGTTAATCTCTCATGTTTAAAGTGTCTTTAAGTGTAAATCGAATATAAAATATTTTGTAAAAATACAAAAAAATTAAAGATTGAAAATATTGCATATTCAATAATACTATGATTTTTGAAGATTTTTTTGGGTATGTCTATAGAGATTAAATAAAAAATATTAGTTTTCGCTAATGACATGTAGGACAATAATCGAGCAATTGCCATGGCAAATAGAGGCGAGGTCACTCAGAGATGACATAAGGGAGAATAGGAGTCTATAGTGGCATATACGGCTTTGGCCCTTTTTTAATGATAAGAACAGACCAAATGCCATCGTTGCAGGCCGCAGCTAGCTGTAATTAGCAATATTTTTTGGAGAAGAATATATTAAAGGTTCAAAATGCATTAACATATACCACTATAATTAGCATAACTAAATCAGATACCCTATCAAAGATATCGAGCTCATCACCTTCAATTAGTACAGAACATGGTGTATATATGGTAAAACAAACATGATATATATATATATATATATATATATATATATATATATATATATATATATATATATATATATATATATATATAGTGAGTTTTGCTATCATTAGTCATGACACGGATCTTCCGTGCTTGGCGCATATTCTTAATCGGTAATCAAATTCGACGATCCGAACCGACCATCTCCTTCATCTTGATGAAATCTCACTACTGACAAAATTTCACATATTTTAAAAATTTTTTACTATTTATTTCATATTTTTGAAATCCGAGATTATTGGAAGGTCTACAACTAATTAGATCATAGATTTTGAAAAATACGAAACAAATAGTAAAAAAATCAAAAAAATATGAAAGAGATGGTCGGTTCGGATCGTCGAATTTGATTACCGATTTTGCAAACATGATGCGAAGCACGAAAAGATCCGTGCTTCACGACTAATGATAGCAAAACTCTCTCTATATATATACGTATATATATATACTAGTTGAGGTCCCGTGCTTCGCACGTGGATTGGTGAAGGAGGAGGGGGAGGCGTGGATCGATGGGACGTAGACGGGCGGGGTGACGCGCTTGCGTGTGGATTGGTGGAGAGGAGGATGCGAATCGGGATGTGGGCAGCCGTTAGATTAAATTGAATGGTTCAGATTGCTTTGATGAGCCATCACTCATCACCACAACAGTCTTTTTAGGAGTAGAGATATATAGTATATATAGTATATATACGTATATATATATATATATACATATATATATACATATACATATATGTACATATATATACATATATATACATACACATATATATATGACACATCAACGGCGGATAAAATTTGATATCATCAAGATCTACCACTTTTTCTTTAGATGTACAGCCTTGAGGCTTGAGCTTCCAAAAGAAGCCTATCATTCGACTTGTCCAATATGTAAAAGGATAAATACAAGTGCAATTATTTTGCATCTCACAACAGCAAAACCCCACTATTGACAATCTGGAACACTAGGTATGATTGCGCGCTTGCGCACGCGTTCCGGTCGTTCCGATGTCTGTAGAATGCATGTTGCGGTTGATGGGTTGGGGTTCGTTTCGATTTGTTGTGTGTATTATTATTTTGTAGTTTGTAGGGTAGTTTGTAGGGTAATGTTGTTTTTCATATGCATGCTGTACAAAAGGCAATTTAGGTGAGGTGGATGATTGTTACATTCGATGTAAGCGATATTATGTAATAGATACTTAAGCGATATTATGTAATAGATACTGAGTTTGGAGTGCTAACATCACGGCAAAAGGTTTTTTTTGTCCCGTGTCTATGGGGACGCTAAATATGTACAACTGATGCAAAAGGTATTTAGTTGTGGCGTGTGGCACTCCTGTTGGCGATGAACTGGTGGGGTGGCGCGGAGGTGGCGAAGCATGGATGGTACAGAGTGGACCAAAAGTGAGCTGTACATAAGGCTTCTAGGGTAGGCCATCCATTCGTGTATCTGTTAGGCTGATTAGTTGTCGTCTGTCGGCGTGTCGTTGAAGAGCCTTTTTTTGTTGCTGTTTTTGGTGGATCGATGATAGATCTGCTGAAAGGAAAATGTAAAGTCATGATGTTTGCAGCAGGTCTTTTTTTGATGCATTAGATAATCGAAATGTCATAACCTTTTTCCTTTGTAATCGGCAGTAGGGTGGCCACTGGTACTATCGGTGGCAGGTGTAGTTTTGCGTGTTAGATTGGAGGGCTGCTGGAAGTAGGCAATTAGTATAATGGAAGTAAAGAGGGATATCCTGTTCTTTTGTAGAGCACAATGGTGTTTTACTGTTACCTGTGGTGTGTGCGTTGTTGGTGAAGCCATGTTGTCTATTGCTGTTTCGAGCTGAACATTGCTGCGTTCTGTGTGTTCGACCAGCAAGGGCATGCTATTGTTGTTTAGCACTGGGGTGAAACTTGTTACTGAGTAGGACATGATGGGCTGATTGAATGCTTTCTCTGTGATGGTGGTCGTAACGTCGTATTGCTTGGAGAAGAGGTTGGATATGTGTTGGGGAATGTCATCATTTGTGGCCTCTGTTGTTGCAATAAGTGTGTCAACAGGTGATCCCACAAGTTGGTCCCCCATGTTACCAAAGAAGATGAACTCTGCTCCGGGGACATCTGGATTGGAAATGTCACATGGATCAACGGCATCAACAGTAATTCGGTACCTGATGAGTGTATGAAGCAGGGATGAATACATTGCTGGATTTATGGTAGAAGCGGGTTGGGTAGAGTGTTGTTCGGGTTGGTTCGGTTATACCTCGGACGTGCTGTGGTGGGACCACATGTCCAGCATCGAAAGGAGCCTTGGTCTGGTTTGACTGCTTTGCGGCATTGATTGCAAGAGTCGTATCGCCAGGGCTGTCCAATTGATAGACCTTTAATTGCTATTCGGACTATACATGTGTTTCCCTGCAGGGAGAATGAACATTTTTATGAATGCGCAGTTGATTGTATAGGGTTGGTGTTAATAGGGGTAGCAGTTGAAATATTTATGTGTGATTATTATGTATATAAATGATGAATACACAAGTTACTTACCACAGTGTCATGGGGGTTAAGACCACAGAGTTCTGCCACGGTTATTAGAGTTGGAGTAGGTTGTGCAGGTCGAATTGGTGGGGGCAAAAGCAGGGGCTGTTTATTTGGTGTGTATCTGCAGTGTGAATAGTAAGAAGGTGTCACTAAAGTAATCATTGTGAAGGTCTGGGTTGGAAGGTTGATTAACTATATTATGGAATATGGTTAGGGTGGGAGGAAGATATGTTTGTCATATGTGCAGCGTACCTATTTCTGAGAGCGGCGACCTCGGGCAGTGCTGGGTTTATGTACCATTTAGTAGCGCTGGTTGAATGTAGAGTGACTTGATCTGCATTGTGTGAGGCATAATATGAGTGTAGATATGGTATTTGAGTGTTTAACATGGGTTGTAATGACAGGAAGTGAGGAAAGCAACAAACAATAAGGCATAGGAATGAGGAAAGAATACCGTTACGTTTTTTCACCATTAGTCCAACAAAAAGTAGCACTGCGGGCTGTTGGTGTGATTCAGCTAGAATCTTTTCTGCTGGGAACTCTTCTGCTTGTTGGCCCCATAGTGTCAGGGTGAAAACATCTCTGTTTTGCAGCAGAATTTTATTATTGCCTGTTTGGTTATTGATAGTAATGTGTATTAATGCTGTACTGCTAAATGGATTGTGTTGTATGGTTGGCCTATACCTTCCGTCCGTGATTTGCATGTTTCTAAGGTCGGCAGGCGCTCCTCTTGTTCCCACCGGTGTGACAGGCTCAATAGATTCAATAGCTGCCACAGTATCTGATGAAAGAACAATAGTACATGTGTCATTAGTAATAAGTGCATTCATGTGTGTAGTGTGAAGCATGTGTAGTGAAAGAAGCCTGTTACTGGTGTTGTTATATGGCTGGCAATTGGTGAGTACAGTGTTTATACAGGTAGAAATTCCAGAGTATATTTATATTGGATGGGCGATGGAATAGAACAGGTGAATTTGGGCATCGTGGGAGCAATGAGCAAGATGAGTGGAACCTGATAGCAAGAGCTTGTCGTCAGCTCTGTTGGCAAGTTGGTGCAGCATCTTCACATTGCAGGCATATTGCGGAAAGGTATCTGGGATGACTGATACGTGGGTGAGGCTGGTGTATGCTGTGAATTTGGCCATAAGTGCTGCGTCCGCTGTTCTGTAACTCAGTTTCGCATTAGTGACCTGGAAACGGTATATGATGTATACTTCATCTTCTTTGAGTTTGCCTCTTATTCGAGAAGCATGTGTCCGCGGAAGCTGGGCATCCATGATTGTGCCCTGTAGTTTTGTATGAAAAGGAGGGTGGTAGGCAGTGCTCCAAACAACTTGTACAAAATATGAATGGTAGAAAAGTATTGTTCGTACCTCTTCATCAACCAAGACGAAATCAAGCTTCTGATCTGTTTGGAGGTCGACCTGGTCTCTAAAGATGGTAAATCGTGTCAGCCGGACTCGTATCCGCCAGTTGTGGTGTTGGGCAGTGACCTCTCGTAGCATCGAATAGCTCATCTGTAGACGGATAAAGAGGGAAAGGCAATTAATATACGGTTGGTTGACATTTTGTTGTTGACAGTGACCATAGGAGGTGGATAACCAATGAGACCAACGATGTTGGATCTGTGCAGAACGAAACGATGCGGATAGTGTACAGATGTTGGATAGCTTGTCTGGCGTACCTTGCAGAATAGAAACGTAGAGAAGCCTTTGTGGTTGGGCAGCGCTGGCGATGAGTGCCGGGTACGGCGGCACGGCGCGGTGGAGCCGAGGTTGTGCAGAGAGGCGGAGAAGACGGCGAATTTAGGGAACGAAGTATCTGAATGGAGACAGCCACGTGGTTAACCGGCTGAGCAGATAACACAATCTTG
Source organism: Olyra latifolia (assembly GCA_036346145.1). Taxonomy (NCBI): domain Eukaryota; kingdom Viridiplantae; phylum Streptophyta; class Magnoliopsida; order Poales; family Poaceae; genus Olyra; species Olyra latifolia. Next base: position 17,901,832 of record CM070530.1, read on the forward strand.
ATGGGCCAATGGACATTATGTGTATATGGGCCGTAGTCCATTAGGTATGGCGTATCTTGCTTGTGCAGCTATCTAGCCTTCCGGCCGGCGGATACTTCCCAACTTGCTGAGCGCGAGCAGGCGACTGCTGCGGCATGGCGTCCTTTGCGGCTGCTGCTGGCTATGGGCTGTTGCCGTGTCCCGTGTGCTATCCTTGCTGCTGGAGTGTTGGGCGCCGGCTGCTGTGTGCGCAACTGCGCGGCGCGTCAGTGGTGCAGGAGCTGCAGGTGATGGGTTGTCCGTGTTCGTCGTGGGGGTGGTGCGTGCGTCGACATCGAGGATGTGGCTGCCGAGGGCTGTATCGTCGGTGGCCAGAGGAGGGGAAGGGTAGAAGCCGCACAAGGCCAAGGGCAGATGGTCCGAGTGTTGTGCTGCTGGAGGGCTGAGGTGAAGCTGCTGCTGAAAGGAAGAAGTGTCTACGGGGCTCCAGGGGAGAAAACATGTCTGCTACTTCTTAAGATGTAGCTAAGTAGGACGGCTGGTACTGCTAGCAGCCGCTGTTTGAGCTAGCCTGGACAGACATTATTTAGCACTGCTGTATTTTGTATGTAGTAGGCTGTTTGAAACAATATGGGTATTGACGTTTAGCATATGCCTGAGTCTGTCATTATGTTTTGTATGAGTAAAGGAATAGATGTAATTGATCAGTGTGATGTAATATACAGAGCTGTGTCGTTTGATTTGTGAAATCTATTGGTTATGTACCCAACATGAAAAAATAATGGATGTTTCAGTCCAGGTTGTTTGACACTTTTTTTTTGTTAGCTGTAATGTGAGGGAGCTGGGAGTATGTTGGATGATAGTAATTGCCCTATAGTGCATTCTATTTGGCGTGCTGTTATAAATTCTGGACTGATGATGCATTTAGCTGACATGTGCAGACCAAAGGAAGGTATGAGGTACAATCTGTGTATAGGAACTAAAGCACCAACTGTGAGAATCTGTTCTAATAATTGGTACTACTGTATGGCACATACAAAAGGGTCTCCTAATTTAATAATGACATGTAGTGTTTGTTATAAACTGCACGCACAGTTTAAAATTTTGTTCCAAACTGCACAAAGGGACTATATGATAAAGGCAAGAAAACAACATTATATCTAGTTGAAATGAAAACATGAAGTGATGACTGTAAGGAGAAACTGAACCAGTGTTTGGAAAAGCTCATTTTCATGATGTTGCTGGCTTGTCATAAGAGAAAGGAATAAAAAAGAGGGAGGGAGGCAGGAGAAGGGAATGTGGCTTACAATAATGATACTGAGCATTAAATAGGAAGGTATGAAATATAATCTGTTTGTATAGCAGCTGTACTGAGAGGAAATGGTAAAAAGGAAAAGCTATCTAACTTCAGTAATAGGGGTGAGGTTTCAGCTGTGATGTATAAACTACATTGGTAATATTTTTTATTTGGATGAAGACACCATGGGAAAATGGAGTGTTCGTAGCATGAAAGTTTTGAATGAAAGCAAGAAGGTGGATAATGCGTAATGAAGCAAAACTGGAATAATGTTTATAAGGTCTGATTTTGGTGGCACCATAATTCTATGGTAGGTAAAACATTTAAAAAAAGGGAAATCTCATAATTTCATAATTGAATCATACAATAGGAAAATGTGGTGGTTATCTTCAGGGCTACATAGAGACACTATTAATGGTAAGAAGCAAGTAATTTGGACAAGATAGATGGTAGTAAACATATAATTTCGACAATAGCTAAAGGAAAATAGAAAGGACATTTTGCGAATAGAATCAAATTTTAGTAAAGTCGAAAGATACAGTGATTCCATTTTGTCATATGGCATGATAACAATAGCATGGGCACAAAAAGGGGGGGGAAGCACAAAACCTGGGATAACACTTATTGATAACAAATACTGTAAACAAAAATAGGTAGAGCTGGAAAAACTCAAACTGTTTCTGTTTTGTAATATATGATGATAATGACAGTATGGACACAAAAAGGGTAAAAAGAGCAGTAAACCTACAATAACATTTATAAACAACGACCAGTATGAACAAAAACACATAGAACTGCTGACAACACTATGGACATAAGTGGTTGACAGTATTGCATAACTGTTGGTATTGGGGTGTCGTAAATTATCCAGTGAGCCAGCAAGATAGTGCAGATGGAATGGATTCTACAGAGAGGAAACAGATTCAAGTCAGTGCTAACAGTTATGGTAAAACCAAAATACATAGTGCTTTGCATTGAGGGAAATAATTGGTAAAAGAAATGATGACCTGATATAGATAGATGGCATCATAGAAAAGGCAATACTTCATCATACACTATGTTTAATGCCATAGATGGATCCTCTCCGTCAGCACTCTCAATCAAGATTTTGAGCCCCTCTCTAGAAGTGACTCTTGAAATAGCGACATATAGTTGACCATGAGTGAAAACGGGGGTTTTAAGATATACACCCACAGATGACAACGTTTGACCTTGGCATTTATTTATTGCCATCGCATAGCATACTCTTATTGGGAATTGGCGACGGGTTAACACAAAAGGCCATTTGTGGGCTGAAGTATTGAGCACGATACGTGGTATGCAAACAGTTTGGCCAACATGAGTGCCTGTCATGACAGTCCCTTCTATCACTGTGTCACCAAGCCTAGTTACTATTAGACGTGTTCCATTACAAAGACCAAGTGATTGATTTATGTTTCGTAATAGCATAATTGGGATACCAAGTTTGAGACATAGCCTATGTGATGGAAAGTTACTAACATTAATAGTATTGAGGAATTCAATTGGATAGAACATTTTGACATTCGATGGATGTTCATTGGCATCACCTATCTTATCATAACTGAAATATTCTCTATTTGGGCCAGGTACTTTGGAAATCATGATGTCATTGATTTCGTCAACAACTGAGTTTGTTGGACAAACAACTGCTCGTTGAGCTAAATATGGAGGACTGTCAAAGCATTGGGAAAATGTAGTATAGACAGCATTTGCAATGATGGCTGCATTGTCCTCGCCAGAAGGAAGGAGTAAATCCTTTGGTATATGAACATAATTTGCATCTGGAGAACGACTATCAACATGTTGTATAGCACGACCTTCTCCAACAGCAAGAATCCATTGAGCAAACTGTATTTTAGATGCTCTTTGAGCTATAGGCATTTCAGGATCAATAAGTCTCATATTTATTGTCAAACGCATAACCTCAATGCTAGTCCAAAGAGGAGATTTAATAAGAGATGCATCAATTATGTCCGCACGCGCTCCTCCTGGGACGACTGGCAAGATCTGTCTGAAATCCCCGCCAAAGAGTATTGCCTTGCCACCAAACGGCTTTGTAGCATTAGCAGGATCACCGGCGGAGAGCAAATCACGGAGGCTACGATCAAGTGCCTCAATGGTTTGTCTATGTGCCATGGGGGCCTCGTCCCATAAAATCAGTGTAGTCTTGGTAATGAGTTCAGCAAGAAGAGTGCCTCTGGATATAGAACAGTTATTTCTTTGATCTGGGTTGATTGGTATACAAAACCTAGAGTGAGCTGTTCGTCCTCCAGGCAATAGTAGAGCGGCAACACCTGATGATGCAACAGCAAGGACTATGTGACCATCGGATCGCAGCCTGGCAATTATGGAGTTCCACAAAAACGTCTTGCCGGTGCCACCATGACCGGACACAAAGAAAACACATTTTTCATGATGAGCTATCCTATCCAACACAACATCATATATGTGGCGTTGTTCTGCATTCAGAACTGTGGCCATCTCGTTTGCCTGAATTGCTAGGTGAGGTCTATCATAGCTTAATTCCTCAAGTAGTAACCGATTAGTCATACCATTTTGAGAGGGCTGAGTTGGCTGGGGCAACCCATATGTAGCAAGAGAAAGACCATTGGTACAAAACATTGAATCAAGTTCTTCTAATAATCTGTTTTCAAGAATAGACCCCGGTATATCATCATTATCAAAAATATGCACCCTACATAGAGTGCGAGCGATATCATCGGTCATGTATTTTCAATAAGCGTTGTATAGAGCACGCGCATTTCCAAGATCACAATGCATTATAATAGCCATGAATAGCGTCCTTAGTTGGCGAGAGGTTACCCACACAATGGCTTCATCAAATACCAAAGTCCACTCACTATCATCACTGATAAGGCCTCTAGCTCTGCATGCCTCACGAAATGTGGTATACACCACTCCTTCATGCATTTTAACATCTTCATAGCTACATGTACCTTGAACTACCATAAGAAGCATTCTTAAATAAAACACCTCGCCAGCACTAGGATGGATGTGACGGAGCCTACCAACCTTTATGCCTCGTTTCCTTTGAGACCATTGTTTTTTGTCAGGATACCATGTCCATCGCGTAGGAAACTCACAATACGTGAGCTCGCATGCTGCCGATGAACGTTGGTTAGTGGTAAACCACTCCGTCAGCATTGATTTAGAAGAATCAGGATTCCGAAGAATACCGTTAAGACTGGACTCCTCGGAGTATGTAATGCAGTTCATGCCTGGAAGATGAACAACCAGTCGCTCAACCGCAGGCTTTCTTCCATGTATATCAAAACCAAATGTCCTCCAATATGCCTCACAGGCTGAAAGATACCTGCTCCTCTTATACTCAGAGATCTCATCAACACCGTGCTCAGTATCCATGGCATTTCCAGATGGCATAGACGTTGATGTAGAGGTGGCAGAAGGCTGATTAGTAGATGGAACCGAAGATGCAACAGATGAAGAAGTGTAAGGCATGGTGGCCTGAAAATGACCATTGGACGAAGAAGCATGAGAGACAGGCTGGACAGTAAGAAGAGCTGAATCATGACCTTTAGTGATGTACTTAAATAGGTACTTAATCAAATGATTGCCACAACACCATTCCACATTGATATGAGCTTGAAATTTTTTCAATAAACATGGATTGTATGGCACAACCCAAGTATTGTCCAACCTAATGCCATTCTTCATAACAAACCGTCCATCCTTGCGACGCCTATATATTGGAAATCCTTGTGAATCAAGCAGTGTGTCATTTTGGAATTTTTTAGGGTATCCTTTTGAGCATACACCATTCTTCATACAGGGGCTACGCGGGTTGTAGTGACCGCAAGGACCATGAATCATAAATTCGTCGACTAAAGCGTATCCAAGAGGATCACTGGCAACATCAGGAATCTCAGCGGAGATAAATGAGTCAATAAGACCAGGAGTAACATCTCCCTGAATGTCCAACCACACGACTGTATGTGAATGAGGTAGCCCTCTTTTCTGAAATTCCACAGCATACAAAACTGTATAGGGAAAAAAAGAAGACATGAGCATGGGTCTATAAGAATCAATTGGAGAAATGAATAACATAAATACTACCAACCTGCTCGAATTGGTCCAAAAGCTGTTCTGTTCTTGATATCGTCCAAATGCTCCATCAACTTCATGTGAAATACACGTGTGACCATGTCGGGTCTATCTATAGGTCGTTGACCAGGCTCATAGGAAATAGCCTCGGCTATCTCAGGCCACTTGGGGCTGCAGGTGAAAGTGATGAACAGATGTGCAGGCCCGTACACACGACAAATTGCCAAAGCATCTTGGCAATTTTGAGTCATATACCGTTGACCACCAGTAAAGCTTGCCGGCAAAACAACCCTGACACCGACATCTCTCCCAAAATTATTTCCTCTACCAATGGCATGTGATATACCTTGATACGTTTCAAGGCGCAACCTGTCCTGATGGAAGTAGAAGAAGGATAGCCTGTTTGCCTCAACGCAAGAATATGCATTAACAACCATTTGTTCTGACAGCCTGCCACAGCATGTAGACGGATTTGTCTCACCACGACGATAATGTGCTTTATATCGATAATACTCCAACATAGAAACACTGTCTCGCCCACCAGATGGATGGTCATTAATCTCAACGAATTTAATACCTAGATGAAATCCGACATCCCCATAGGGAAAGAGAAGCAGGTACTGCAATGCCATCAAATATGGATGCACAGGTTCAATGGTCTGGAATTGGCCACCATGGGTTTGAACGACAATGTCAAATTGTGCATTATCAGGAACCATGTCACCAACAATGAGGCCAGCTAATTTAGGGGCTGTAGGGAAGGAGTAAACACCGCGACTTTCCCTGACAGACCCTATGAGCCTTATTGCTAACTGAGGAGCTTCTTCGGATTGGAAACGATCACGCGCAAGCCTAAATTTTTGGACAATTGGATTACAGATATTCAACATGGAAATTATGGCCACAACCACATGGGGGTCCAGCCGCACACGATTTGCATCCTCTGATTGCAGGATGCCAAGCCTATTGTCAACCTCATGCTCAGTGTCATATATGTAAAGTTGTGCAAACTGGGGACGATGGCCAGGAGTAGGCAACAGTGAACCGATCCGATGATGAACAACACCGTTTATTCGAAATATACATGGAGCGAATCCAGTATTGATACTTCTATCGATATTTACACCCATGGATGTAAAACAAAAAATAGAGTTGTATTGTCTTATGGAAGCCATAAAGAACGTAGATTCGCGACCGCCATCAAACTTGATAAGCTGTGCTAATGGAGGAGGAAAAGGTCTATCTTAGGGGAGTCGTATCCTGCCCGCACGACAGCAAAGGTTATAAGCAGTCCGTCCATGAGAGAAAGTAACGTCCTTGCCGGTTTTCTCCTCAAACCAAAACAATGCGGAGCAATGGTGGCATTCATTTGTTGGGCCACCATAGTATGACCTGTGTCGATAGGTCTCTGCAAAGTGTAAGGGAAAGAAATAAAATATAAGACATCATAGAGCAAGCGAAAAAAAATTATCTAAGAGATAAGTTGAGACAGGAGAACTAACGTTTCAAGAACTGAATATAGTTCCTTGTCATATGAGGTGCAGAAGGATAGGGTACACCTGAGGACGTGGAGGCCTGAGAATCAGCTGAAAAAGAAACAACCATGAATAATGGAAAACAAAGAACAGAGCAGGGACAATCAACATTGAAACGATGACCCATACCTGCCAAATAATCAATAGCAGGAAAGGATGGCTCTGGCCAAGGAGAAGCAACAGCGCAACTATAAGAGGAGGTAGGCGTGCCACCGGTTGATGGTTCTGCATAGCCGACTGACAAAGGTGAGGAAGCATTGATAAAACAGGAACACCATAAAAAGGAAAGCTAAATTGCAGGGGATCAGACCCTGCAACCGGGTAGCATGACGCATGAATGAAGGACGGCAACAACCTGGAGCAACCGTGGAAGATGGAGCACCCATGCGAGATAGAGCTTGTGCTGCACAAACCAAAAAAACATAGAGGGAAGGACCTTCAGGGTTCGGCCGAACCTGCAAAATGGGGAAAAAAATGTGCGCCATGAGCACTAAAAAGAGACATTACCTCGCCTTCTTGCCCTGGAAAAAGCAACAATAGCAGCACGGCGGCGGCGGCGATCTCGAGCAAGTTGCCGAGCGTCGGCCACTCGGTGGGACGGCAGGGCGACAGCTACTGGAGAGAAACTGAGGACGCTTAAAGGTAGACCAAAAATAAGGTAGGAAACGAAAGGCGACATGCGTGGAAGAAAGCACATACGTACCGCGATCGTGAGCAGGTGCGACGAACGGATACCCTGCACTGCGTGCAGCATCACCGCCGGCCAGAAGAGGACCAGCACGGCGAGCACGAACAACGCGACGTTCCGGCGCATTAGCTGACATCAACCTATAGCGTACGGCAACACCGCTAATACGAACTGATGGAAACAGCGGAGACCGTGAAGCTTCGGCGCGAGACCAACGTACGGCGACGACGCGGCCGGTGGGCGAGCAGCAAAGCAGAGACGAAGGAGCAGAACAGAAAGATGAGGATGGCGAGAAAGAAACGATGGAGCTGATTGGAAGAATGGCGAACATGCGGCAGTAGGCACGGTATGCATCGGCGGGGTACAGTGGAGCATCGGACGGGCGGAGACAGCAGTGGAGACAAAAGGAAATCGCGAAAAGTGGAGGGACCAAAGTGCGCTCGCACACCGTTCTTCATTGCCGCGGAGGAAACGAAGCCGGAAGGGGCGAGGTACGGCGAACATTCTGGATATACGTATACGTGGAAGGCAGGTGGAGGTAAATCCAACCGAGGAAAAAACAGAACGAACGGTGACGCTTTAACCAACGACGTGGACAACACCAGAGCTACGGACTGCATCCCACTATATGTGCCGCGGAGGAAACGAAGCCGGAAGGGGCGAGGTACGGCGAACATTCTGGATATACGTATACGTGGAAGGCAGGTGGAGGTAAATCCAACCGAGGAAAAAACAGAACGAACGGTGACGCTTTAACCAACGACGTGGACAGCACCAGAGCTACGGACTGCATCCCACTATATGTAATAGATAATAATAATATCATTGCCTACATGGTCCAACAACAAATAATTCTTGAAGAATGACCTTTTACAACGTATTTGTTGAATTAAATCAATATTAAAATTCCTACATATAGATATCGCAACATAAATGACTACAGGTTATAAACTTCTGTTTCACAGAGCATGCTGCATCCAGCGAGAAGATTGGTTATTCCAAATGGCTTGTTAATTCCCTAGTCATTGAACGTGGGACCAACAGGGCCGACGTGAGGGCAATTCTTGAGTAGGGAGCCCAAACCTAGTAACCACACGTTCGACGGAAAGAACTTTATTTTATTTCCTGAGCCATAATCACTTAGATAGGTTTGGCTTCTACCTACTCAGTGAATATGTCTATGATTACAAATGAGAACTTGTAACCATGAATGGCTTTAGGGAATAGTCCTAGGATGTCAACCCCCACATTGAAAACCAATCAGAATCCTCTGCCATAGCTACCGGCCACTGCCATATGGGTTCGGACCCACGTGGCAGTGGCTGTAACTACACGTGCAGTTACAGCAGAGGATACGTGCTTGTTGAAAACCCACGACAACACCATGGTTTATAGTCCATAAGCCAGTTGCTGTGATTTTCGTGCATGAAATTGGCACGCAGCCAATGGAACCGGGATCTAAAAGCCTTGCCCACCAGCATCTTGTATGATGCATAGACTCTCCACACACTGTCGTGGAGCTCCTTAAGAAGGTACTTGCCCTCTTCCCACGAAATGCATCGCATTAGAACTCCATGGTAGCCTTTCTTATATAGGGCCCGTTAATCAGATAGTACAAACATGTTGTTCACGCCGAAAGTTGACTATCGGCTAAATATATGTGGCTTATGACTTAAGATTTCCGTTAGCACCGGAAGCAGAGTTTAAAGCATGCCAGCTGATTTGATCTACAATTGATAAGAAAAGACATAATCAGCTTTAAGTAGCTGATTAGATCTATAATACGAAAGACCTGCAGCACTTGGAAACAAATCCAAATAAGGGTGAAGAATAATGAATTATCAGCTCAGATTAGATCTAAACCAATAAGCTCAACAGGGTAAATGATTCACCACAAAGCTGATTAAACCAACAAGGTAGTAGAATGAAGGATAAACAGTCTACCAACTAGTTGATTAGATCGCCTGATTGATAGAACGAAGGATAAATAGACTATCGACGAATAACAAGCTATAAGCCGATAGACGAGGGTAAACAGTCTACCGTCAACGAATGTGTTGATCGGTTGAAAAAAGGGTGAAACCTAACCCTTAGTCGAAATGATGATACACATTAATATCGACTAAGATAGTATTTCGATCAAAAGCCGATGCAAGCTCGTAGATCAAACTGAATAGAGACAATACTTACTTGCAAACAGCTCCTGAGATATACTTTGAAACCGATCGGGAAGGCGATGCAAAGCAAGTCGATCAAAACCAAAATACGATGAGACTATTCTAAATACGACGAAAGTAAACGACAAGTAAAGTAGGTTTGTTTGATTGATTCGATGATGTCCTTACATACCCCAAGGGATAAGTATTTATACAGGACCTCGGACTCAATGGACTAGAACTCTTATTCTCCTAACCTACATGAACTCGACTCAATATCTTCTTATTACACCCAATACTACTTAATATATTCGTACTAAGCCAACCTAATCTTCTTTTTATCCCTTCTTGAGCCAATTTAATCTTTTTCTTCCATACTTGTCTAAATTGACTTGGACCTCTTTTCGTGCCAGATTCAGCCCATACTTTACTAGACCTAAACCGATTTCTCACTAGCACAGGCTAGCCTATCACTGGCGATTCATAACCATCATCACTGGCGGTTTTCGAATAGCCAGTGATTAACTAACAGTGACACTAAGGGGTCATCACTGGTGGTTACATAACCACCAGTGATAGCCACTATCACCGGCGGCTCCATATACCAGCCGCCAGTGATATCATACACATCAGCCATTGATGTGTATGATATCATTGGCGGTTCCATATATGAGCCGCCAGTGATGATTGTACTAGCCCTGCAGTTCATGTCTGCATTTGCTAGCCCCATGCAATTCAAATCAAAGAATTCATAATTCACATATTATCAGATCACAGAAGTCATACATGATCATAAAATCATATTATCACATCACAGAAGTCATACATGATCACAAAATCATAATTCACATATTATCACATCACAGAAGTCATACAATTCACATATTATAACCTCACCTAAAGAACCGCCAGTGATATATATGTCACTGGTGGTTCCTTCCAAAATTTGGCGGGAGCCATGGTACCATATCACTAGCAGATGGTCACGTGAACCGCTAGTGATAGTTTCACTAGCGGTTGAGTGGCCAAACCGCCAGTGATAGGGTACCATCACTAGCGGTTTTCGTACATGGGCTATCACTGGCGGTTCGTCGGGTCCCCAGCGCGGGGCGAGGCGGGCGTGGGGCACTTTACTGGCGGTTCTATCCAAAAGCGACAGTGATGAGGGGGTATGGATGAGCATTTCTGTAGTAGTGTCTATATGCTTCTAGAACATCTGCCTATTTCCAAAATTAGATATCAACACATGCTTTACTGACTACCTAGATCGCTCGGCATGATCCTCAGGTAGTGACCCATGTGCGAGGTAGTCCATAAATAGTTTGGACCAGCTCACACTCTGCTCGATGTTAGGAATCGCTTCTATTGCCTCTGCACTAGATGCGGTTGAGGGCTTGCTTGTCTTCGTATTAGTTGCGAATTTTTTCTAGACAATATTAGTTGCGACTTAGGGCTTGTTTAATAAATACTTATGCCAGAGTGAAGGACCGTGAGGAACACATCCTGGACACCAGCTCATCCACAAGGGTGTTGTCTTTAATTTCCTAAGAATGCACTGTACTCTCATATTGCTGAAGTATTTATCCAGCTTCCTTACTTCGTCTAGGTAGAATGCCATTGAGTCGTCGGTACGCTCATACTCTTTAGGGCACTCCTAGTGTATGGTTTCAACACATCGTTTCTAAACATGCCAAATCATGTAGAGATGACTATCGATATAACCCCCCATTACATTGTATCTAGCAATTAATTTATTCTTTCTATTTATGAGCCTTATAGGAACAACTTAATACTCCTAGTGGGGACTTCTTATTATTTATTTCCCTTGTTTCTAGCATAGAGATGATCTCTTATATAAGAAACGACTTTGCTCTCTTTCCTCATTAATTACCTATTTACCTTTCATCTCAACAACCGTCCTATATGCCAGCTATAGAAACAAATGACATCATTGCATTGGGAGTGCCTTTATTAACCTGGTCGTGACCAACCGTGAGTAACCTTTCACAACCAATTGTTGGATTCCAAGCGATTTTGTTGACACTAAATTTTTAAAAAGTCAATTTGTTTAGAAAGTTCTAGAATCGACTAAGAGTTGGGCCAGATTTGGTGGAGGTGATACGAGCTGGATCGGATATGGCAAGGAGTGTTTGAATCGGATTATTAGGGATAATTTAGGAAAGTATCGAGTCTAAATTCATACTATGTACGATGTTAGAGTCCTACTAGTCGATGGCGTCTAGGGTCTATATAAATATAGCTGATAAGCGGCGTGTAAAGGGTATAACACCAATCAATCAAATCTACCTTTTACCTGTCCTTTACTTTTCGTCGCATTTAATCTAGTTTCGCCGTATTTTGTCTTTGATCGACTTGTTGCGCATTGCCTTCTCGATCGGTTTCAAGATACACCGCAGGAGTTGCCTGGAAGTATATACTATCTCGATTTGGTTCGATCCACGGGTTTGCATCAGGTTTTGGTTTTATCGGAATACTATCTTAGGCGATATTGTTGCGCATCACTGTTTTGACTAGGAGTTAGGTCTCACCCTCATTTATCAATCAACATATTCGTTGGCGATAGTCTGTTTATTCTCGTTTTATCGGTTTGTAGCTTGCTATTAGCCGATAACCTGTTTACCCTTCGTTCTATTAGTTAGATTAACCTATTAATCTAGTTGATAGTTTGTTTACCTCTTGCTCTACTATTTAGTTGATTCTATTGGCTTAATAGTAGATTGTTTACCTATTGAATCTATTGGTTTCGATCTAATCTAAGCCAAGAGCTTCGTTATCTTTTGAATCTGTTAACTCTTTTAGTTGCTCTTAAGATCAGATAGGTTCATACTATTTTCATAGATCTAATCTGCTGTCTAAAGTTAATTACGTCTTTTCTTGCTGATTGCAGGATCAAATCGGCTGGCACACCCTGAACCCTAAAACTTGGTGCTGATTCTAAAACCCTAAGCCCACAGTGTATTTAGCCGATCCAAATTTTGGCGCGAACAGATTTACGTACATGTCTGTAGTTTGACCAAGAGGCCCTCATATACTCTCTGTAGTGTTGCTTGTCGCGGGAAACTCCAAGCATATAATGTGTTGGGTGCTGGAGTAGGTCGCCTTGGGGAGTTTTATTACAACTTTAGCCCGTAAGCACTCGAATCTCCTTGAATCATCGATTTTGTTCTTTTCGGCTTAAACCAGCAATTGATTATAATCTGAAAAAGTAGTGGCGCTCAATAGGAGGTTTGGAGAGCTCAAAAAATATTAAAAAAAAGTTTTGGGATCTTTATGAGAACCAATAAAAGCCTCGTAGAAATGGCTACAAAATGTTATAACATTTGACCTATACAAAAATCACAAATTTTCAGTTATACCTTTTAATCTTAATTTAAGCTAAAAAGAGCTCCTATAACTCGGATGATGATCTTCCTTCATATGGGTGGATTGGTCCACATTCTTCCAGAAGTCTATCAGCACCTGGGATTTGCCATTCGGGGGCTGTAGTTTATTTCAAACTCTTTCAGTTCCATGGTCCATTTGGCAACGCAACCTCTTACCTTAGGGTTCCATTTGACCAACTTACACTTCCAACTCTAGGAGTTAGATCTATCGGATCTTCCAAGATCGATGCCCAAGCAGCTACCTGTAAACATTCTGACATTTCTGAGCTCAAAGCAGTAGTTTCCGCACAATGCTGCTAAACGTACGTGTAAGCTAACCGTACATAGCTGCTCGATCGCCTCGCCCGCCCGTGTCCTAGAAAGATCACATTTTTATTGAATCGCCAAGTGATCGATAAAATCATCGATGATCACGAGCCACCAAATCCACCGAGCCGTTGAAAAATCGAAGCAAATCAAGCGAGATCGACCGATCGATCTCCCGAATCCGCCGGCGACGAAATCACAATAATCACTCCACGCAATTAGGCCTGCAATTAAGCACCCCAACAGCCAGACACACTTGCATGCAATTTCGCAATTAAGCCATAAAAAACGCCAGGCACCCAGATCGATCAGATGCTTCCCAGAGATGCAAGAAAAATATATATTATATACACTCCGGTCAAACCCAACGCGTATCTTAGCTAGCTAGAGTCCTTCCTTGGATATGTAAACCAAAACGTCCTAAAGATTTCGATGCGATTTGGTTTCCGGCTTCCCTTCTTAATAGTTTAATGTACCCTACCCTAGCTCCGCGAGTTCTCGAAAATATGACATTTGAGATATGTGCAAGTCAACATTTTAAAACTTTATATATAAAAATCTATTAACTATTTGGATTGGGTACATAAAAATTATACATATAGATTTCTTTCGAAAACACTTCCATAATATGCAACTTTAGTGGATTTTATATATAAATTAAAATAATAATTAGTGATCAAAACTGTGTTTCGGAGATTGTTCTAATGTCTAAAGCATCTCTTCTTTTTTTTAACTGGAGGGAGTATGCTAGGTCAGCTAAACACCGGTTGGCGTTTATTGTTAATTCATCCGCGCGTGCATGATTAGCAACACGACGATGCATGATGAGATCGATCAATCGATCCAGACTGCAATTTGCACGGCAGTGGCAGCACTACTACTGATGCAAATTGCGCAGCTATTTGTATTTGTATTTGTATGCCTCTTCTCGCGACATGCGTGGGGCTCCTTAAAAACACGCCGCACCGGGCGCGTGGGCACAACTATACATATCATATTCTTCTCCAGGAGCTCCCTCAGGAGCGTGGACTCTTGGGCGAGATCGTCCCAAACAGTCACTGACATGTGGATCCGAACGAACCGTGGCCGATCACGATAATATAATACACAAAGAAGATCGAGCTCACTGGTATTTTATCGAACACGATGGCACGAAAGCCATGTGAAGGACGTACATACTTTAATTTGCCCTAGCTAGGAGAGAGCGATCGTTCTTGGAAGTTGGAACTGAGGAGATTGGCATAGAAAAAGGCCGCGGCAAATCGGCCTGAATCTTTCTTAGGATCCCATCCAGCTGGCTCGATCGATCGCCATCGATGCATCGGCTATGCATGGCTTCTGTATATATAGCTGCTGTTGGTACATCGCTATCGGCTGTGTCAAAGCGTGGTGGGTGGCAGGGCAGTGTATGGGGAGCAGCCACGCCGGCGAGATGTGCCTGGAGAGCGGCAGGGCGGCGCGGCGGGGGAAGAAGCCGGCGGCGGCGGGGGAGAAGGCCGGCAAGCAGCCGCAGCGCGGGCTCGGCGTGGCGCAGTTGGAGAAGATCCGGCTCCACAACCAGATGATGGCCGCCTACCGCTCCGGCGCCCTGCACGCGCCGCCGCCGCCGCCGCAGCAGCAGGTGCATTTCGCCGCTCCCGTGACCGGCGGCGCCTCGTCTCTCCAGCCCTATCTTGCGGTAAGCGCGCGAAACTCTTTTAGCACGCGCATTGCGATTTGCGATGATATATAGCTGGCTTACCTTTGCGTACGTCCATATGGTGCAGGATCTCTTCGAGGCGACGGGTCACCGCCGGATCATCGACGCGCGGTACTACGAGAACCTGCTGCCGAACAGCTCCAGCCGGCCGCCGGCGACGAGGCAGCCGCCGCCGCTCCTCCGTGACGTGAAGGAGTGCTCACCGGGCCAGAAGCTGGGGCAGTCCTACTGGATGAGCTCGAGCCAGGAGTCCGGCGGCCGCGGCAGCGCGGCAAGCAGCACGGAGGAGCTGGACTTGGAGCTGAGATTGTAGCAGCTAGCTAATGCATTTTTTGGATTAACTTGTGTGGATACAATGCAATGCATGGGCGAAGCATCATGCCAAGATAGGACGGCAAGAGGCAGGCGATTGATACCCTAGATTGATTTTGATTAGCTAGCCTAATCTGTATTTGATTAGTCGCGATATATATTTAACACTATTATATATGCTAGCTGCTGTTTGCTGGCAGAAGGGCTTGTTATGCTATGTGAGCGTTTCGGGATCTGGGAGATGATGACATTAATTGCACGGTCCGAGGTGTTGTAAATCTTATTTAAAAGTATGTACAATGGTCTATGTTAGCTGTCTCTCTAAGTCTTGCCATATAGAATAAAAAATGATATAGATGAGAGAGAGAATACACAGATAGTTGAGCCGTCTTTTATGGGCTGTTTGGTTGTCTGCATATACAGAGACTTGCATCCATAGATACAAAATCTTGCTTTTTTCTCGTGTTTGGCTGCCTGCATCTGGGTTTGAGCCTGGCTCGATGGATACAGATTTCCACTCCTAACCTGGCTCTAGGAAAACGCCTAGAACTAGCGTTTCCGGTGGTGCAGCAAGAAGTCATCGTGTTCTGTGCGAAACAGGCCCACCGCCAGCGTCAGCCACGCACGCATGCAACATTATAAATCTTCCGCTGAATAAAAACATGATGCCATTTTTTCTCTCTTTTGTTTATATCTTTTGATTAGCATCTCCGATTACCGAACTGATTTCAAAAATAGGTTCCTGACATTTTTTCGAACAAAACTAGACCACACTTGCTATATAAATTTCAAAATATTTAAATTTTAAAATATCTGTCTACTAAACACTCAACCAA
Organism: Olyra latifolia; assembly: GCA_036346145.1. NCBI lineage: Eukaryota > Viridiplantae > Streptophyta > Magnoliopsida > Poales > Poaceae > Olyra > Olyra latifolia. The sequence continues at coordinate 17,918,148 of CM070530.1, forward strand.
ACACCGTCTCTGCATCTGTGCATCCCGTATCCCATCAGTCTGACTGAGTCGAACGGACCAGACTCGTGAAAGAAGGCAACCAAACAGCTCCTTAATCTAGAGTCGACTCTAGCACGAGACCAAGATAAGTTGTGTGTGGAAAGAAGCTGTTTACTTATAAATGAGCTGTCTATACTGTTGTATAGGCCGTCTATAACGCTGTCTATAAATAATATGTCAACATGTTATAAACAGCAGTTGTCTATACCATTGTACATGCCCTAACAGCTTAATCAAATGTCACAAGCTTGGGAAGTGAGCGAGCTGGGCTCGATAGATCAGTGCTTACTGTCGCAGCAGAACTGCAAAATTTTTCTGTGTGCAGCTTATCTTCAGTTTTTGTACTGCAAGTGTTTGCATGCTCTAAGTTGGTCGTGTAAAGTTACTATTAAAAATGGCTAGTATGATGGTAATAGTTGTACTTTTATTTATTCAAATGGCTCATCCAACCCATTCGGATCCTCTGCCGTTGCTTCTCTAAAAGCACAGCGTGCCTTTTGACCTGGCCAGGCAGGGGACTCCCTCGCGGGCCATCAACGCACATGCAGGCCCATGAGATGAGCACACCATGTGGCCCATAGCATTCACAGGCCCAGCCACGCGGCTGCCTAGGCCTTCTCTTGTAGGCACAAGAAGGGCAGGAAAAAATTAATTGGAACTTCATCATCTGCTCAAAGAAACTCACCGTCGAAGCTTCAATAAGCAAGATAAATTCTCAAAATGGCAAAAATAGATTCGTATCATCAAAAAAAATATTCTGGTATAGACAACGAGTCGTGCAAAGCTTTGTGACATCCTTAAATAAAATATGATCTAAACACGAAAGTGAATGAATAGTTACATTCAGTAATGAGATAGACTTGTCCAGTCCGATATTCTCCACCAGGTATCATCCTTATCGATTAGTTTAATCAAAATATGGCATGTCCTTGTGACTGAAAACCAAAATGATGAATAAAAACTATGAGGCAACTTCAAGTGAACAATAGACTACAAACTTGTAAGTCACCATTTTTCTGTGTTTTCAACCAAACCTTCCAGAGTGCGAGTGATCATCACCATTAGCCTCACCCTGCACATGGAGATGATATTCATATAACTGATACAAGAAAATAAAATGAAAGAATATGGACACAAAAAAAAATATTAAATAGTTTTACCATCAATAATTGCAAATTACTACCCATGTATTCTTCTTTTGGGAACACTCCTGTGTTACTCTCAAACCTTGTTTCCACTTGTGGCTCAGTGTGTGTGTTTTCCTTCTCCTTGTCTCCTTGCTAAGTGTCAATTGTCAGGAAAAAAATCAGTACTCTATAATCCAATCAATTTTCTTAAGAGAGTAGAAATCACAGGACTTATAACTTTGTACTTGGTTGTTTCTTTTTTTCTTTTTGCATTTTTTCAACCTAATCTTTCTTCCTCTTTGATCCACTATTCTTAAATTCTTTTCTCTAGGCCAAAAATATGTGAAGAATTTTCTGGTACTTGAGAAACTACTTGGTCTCCACTTTGATTAGCATCACCAACGGTAAATTTTTTTTATTTTCTCTTCCACCTCTCTAGATATTATCAAGCGCATTATCCACTAGTATCAAGCATCCTTTATAATCAGAAGCTCGAGAGGCCAAGACATTGAACTTGTGAGAAATAAACCTATAATAAGGCAAAGTTTATAACTTAGGATTTTCCAAGACATTCTTTCCATTAAAGTCTTCAACAACTCTGCTTCGCACTCCTCTTGTCCATCACTCGAGAACATAATTTTCAGTCAATTGCATTATGTTCATCAAATCTAGAACTTTCAATGCATGGGCACATTGTATTCCAATTCTATCAAATAGGCGGTAGCTACATGAACTGTTTGCTGTACAATATTATATAGAACAGTTTGTTCTTCTTCCAAATAAAAACTCTTCACCAATAGCTTCAATTCCAACAATGTATTGGTTACTATTAATTGATGGCCTTGCATAGGTTGCAAGAGATCTTTAGTACTCACCTTGAAAAGCTTTAAATATTGGGGGTGTGTAGATCTTTCTTGCTTGCACCAACATAGGTGTCCTCATTTGTAGGCGTGGTAATTTTTTCCTCAAGTTATACTCAGATTCTAACTCTTTATCCCATTTTTCTTGGACAACCCTCTCAAAGTGCTTGAAAAAACGAAGTACATCCAATTTTACATTCATATAGCTTTTCCAATGCACCTTTCATATAACACATGGCCCATTTTTCTTTTAATTTGTAAATATTGTCTAACCAAGTCTCCTTCTGAGCTTTACTTCACATACTATTAAAGACAGTGTCCTCATACTCATACATGCAAGCACTAAAGTCAGTTAGAATACTGGACCCTTCAATCATGTGACGGCTCAGATGTTTGATTGCATTTTGATTTATGTGCCACGTGCGGAGTCCATGCCATGTATTAGGAAATACCTCCGCAATTGCCTCTCCCATGGCAGTGTCTTGGTCAGTAAAGATAGTCTTGAGCTCCTTATGATTATGACTAGACAAGAAAGTTTTGAAAAGGCCACTTGAAAGATTTAAATGTTTCATCATACATGAGGGCAACACCAAAAATAGTGGTCTCTCTATTAAACCAACAAACAAACCAAATGGTCGGTAGTCTTTGTTTGTTCCAAAAGTAGTATGAAAAGTAACTACATCACCAGAGTGAGCATAGTCAATGATCATTCTAGCATCTGTCCAAAATATATTTGCTATTTGTTCTTCACTATCCAACTGTAAAGTATAATGAAACGATGGATCTGTAGCAATTTTATTGTGAAAGTATGTTAATAAACTTCCATCATCACCATACCTTAACTCTTTTTTACGCTTAAAGACTGTCAGTAATTTTTTGATCACAACTAGTGTAGCTAAGGTTGGATGATCATCCTAGTTGTTGACTAGCTAATTTATGAGCAACTTTAGAGCTTAGTCCAGAATCATCGACCATTTCAATTTGTATAGCTTGTACTTCAGAGATTTTCCGTTGTGAAGGCATTAGATGAGTTGTCTGTAGCAAGCGGAGGAGATGGTTATGTTCAAGGTTCAGATCATGCAAGTTATATAGCATCCATAAATCCGATCTAATATAATTCCCATACAGACATCACAACCGGTTCTTGTTTCATCTCGAGGAAGTTTGGTCAAACGATCTCTCTTATCCTCTGCTCGGTAACTTTGATTGAAATAGATAAATCTATATGATTTAACTACTTTGTCCATCAAGAAAAGGATGCGCTATGTGAAGATATGGCTTGTATAGGACCAAGGATTTTTTCTAGTTTTTTACCGGTCTCGGTGTTGAGTGAAAAACCGGATTGGTAGGATAGACCACCATACTATTAAGAGGGGATCGAGGGATTTTTGATCACATCGGATTCTTGTCCACCAAGTTGCACACTCTAGAACATTTGAATTGCTCCCTTGTCAGTGTTATGGTGGATTTGCCGCCGGACTGGGCGGTATGCCACTGGACCTCAGTGGTCCTGGCAGCTGGACTGAGGTCCAGTAAGGCTGCGCGCAATGTTCAGTATCGCCAGACCTAGCAGTATGCCGCCAAACCTCCGCGGTCCGGTCGGCTGGACCAAGGTCTAGTAGCCGGGTGGGGTGCGTGGTGAGTTTGCCACCGTGAACGTGGTCCGGCCGTGCAGGCGATCCGACCGCGCATGAGGTCCGGCCACATGCAGTGGCGTGGTCGTGTCGCCGGACTGGCTTGAGCGATTTACTTTCTTGCAATTACTTTGATCCTATTTACTTTGAGCAATTTACTTTCTTGCAATTACATTCCTAGAAATAAATTGCTTAATTGTCACCCTAGAATTGCAAATCTCTATTCAGATTTAGGTTGTTGATTTAATAAACTAATTAAGTTGATTTAGAACTCTTATGTTCTAAACCTTTGCACTTAGCTGCCGCATATCTTCTAGGTTTTAAACAAAAGTTCACAATTTGATAATCAAGTTTAAAATCTGAAAAGCCCAATTCACCCCTTCTTGGACATCCGATTCCTTACAGGCACAACCACCTCTCTCTCTACTAGCTTGAATGTCTAGTAACATAACCAAAATTTTCCCATTTTTCCATAAAAATTTTTCTGCAAAAGTCATATTTAAAACCCCTTTTAATTTTTCCTAATTTTTGATGAATTTCCAAATTCAATACCTATTTATTACTAAAAGAAAGTCACATCCATTATTTTTCAAAAAATATTTATTACATAAGTAACCAATATTATTGCATAATTAAATTCCCCTCATTTTTATGAGAATTTAGAAATTTCTTTCATATTTTCTGATTTTTCTATAATTTTCTACAAATTTATAAACCCTTTTCTTTTCTGAAAAATCCAAAATACGCTTTCCCTTTTGGGAATACGCTTTCCTTCTCAGCCCGGAGCGCTACCTGGGCCTAAGGCCCGTTCCTGTTTCGGCCCGAACCAGCCTACCAACGCCTTAAGTGGCCACGAACGGCCAAGATCAACTCACCTTGATCTAATGGCCGATAGCCATACCACTTCAAGGTTTTAATCTTAGCCACCCGAATTTGATCCGATGGCCAAGACACGTCCACGTCGCCTTCGCCGACTTCAGCCCACAGGACCATCCTCCCCCAGCCCGGCGCCGCCGCGTCCGCCGCGGTTTTCACCGGAAAACGACGCAATCGCCGTTGGAGCTCGCCGCCGCCTCGGTTTTCGACCTCTCCGGACTCCTCCCGACACCGCGAACCTCATCCTCCACGTTGCCGACTTCATCCGGCCATCGCGCGCAGCGAATTGCTCGCCGACACGCCGCCAGCGCCGCCGCCGTCGCTTTTGTAATTTCGTGGCCGCCAAGCCACCCCGAGCCTATAAAAGGCCATCCCGGCCTCGGCTCAGCATAAGCCACCTCCTCCACACTTCCTCTTCTCCTAAAACCCGCCGGAGCTGCCCTCTCTTCGGAGCCCGTAGCTTCACCGCCGCCAAACCTCGTCGCCGGCCACACTCCGTTCACCTCGACCCCAACTAAGCTCACCTAGAGGTAGCCCGCAACTCCCTCTACCCTCCCCAACCACCGGCCACTCTCTCTGGCGCTGCCAAGCAATGCCGCCCGACGAGCCTCCTCCTTGTCTCATCAAGACGCGGACCCTTTGTCGAGCAGATCCACAATGAATTGGGCCGAGCCCACTTCAGCCCAGCTAATAATCTATTCATTTCCTTTTACCTTTTTCTTTTTCCAGAATATTCTTTTGATTTTATTTACACATCAAATTACCTCCAAAAATTCTGCCAAAATTTTCAAAAATATAAAATAATACAAAGAATTTATTTAAATTATTAAATCTAACATTTTTATAATAAAACAATTAATAAAATTTCAAAAAAACCTTTCCTATGATTTATTTAAAGTGGTAAAAAGAATAACTTTTGAAAAATTTCCTTTTATCCTCAATTGGCTCTATCTCTAACTCCAACATGAGAAATGTTGTCGACCCGATCTCTAGAGCTCAATTGATCTAATTTTAAAATAAACAAAAATTTAAATAACAAATTTTCTTGCTATCAGGAGGAATTTCCAAAACTCGCTAAAATTTTTCCTAATATTCCATTTTATAAAGAAAATAAAATATAAAATCATAAAATTCATCAATTTAAAAATCATATGCATATTTTATTTAAATTTATATCTTTTTGAATCTTTGCTATGTTTTTGCTTTTATAGAAAACGACTTAGGATTTCCTGAAACTTCCGAGTCGGATTTTCTAGAAGAATCTCTTGATCTTGAACCGACAACCGAAGAAGGCAGATTTTCTTATCTTTGATGCATTTTGATATACCTAAATTTCTTACTTATATTTATTGCATATACTTTTTAGTTATTTATTTATACACACCTAGTATAATTTTTATCCAAGCCCCAATTACCCTAAATAGCAACCTAAAAATATTCAACCTCTGATAAAACCTTAGAATAGGAAAAATTATTAAAATTTGATCATTTCATGTAAAGAATGAAGGATTGATTTGTACAAAAAAATTAGATTAGATAACTTACTTGTTGTGGGAAGAGCTGTAGTTTGGAAGATTGATTGTATTTATATAGAGTAATTTGGAAAGATTACTTTGCTGGCTTGGGCAAGGCACCCCAGGAAAAAGGTGCAACACTCAAGGGCACCAGACTGGATGTTTGATTAAATTTAAAGTCTGGATTCATTACTCTATAAAATATAGAAGCAAATTTGGAAATATCGTTATCTTTGCCGTCTTGGGCCAGGGTCACAGCCTGTGTGGCTGGTGGAAACACTCAAGGGCAGCGAATGATGAGGTCATTCGTAAATCGTTTGCTTCTATAAAAACTTGGGCTTAATAAATAAGAATGACACAAATTTTTCTCCCATCCATGTAGTAGGCCACTATATGGGTAAAGCTGGGTAGGTTCTGCAGAGCTAATAACCAATTCATCGATGGACCTTACTTCGGGTATATGAAGTTGTGTCAAATGGGTGATGCCTCTCTTATTTATCAAAATCCATGAATTTATCCTATGGAAAATATTGTCTGAATTGCAAATGAATAAGGATGGAGAAAGTTGATAGAATTTGTATTACTATGAAAAATTGTTTTAGAAATGAATAAGACTTTTAAAAATTTAAAATTTGCATAATTACCATAAAGCCTTAACTATTCCTTGAATATTGTTTACATATAATAATATTATTTCCTCAAGAAACCTGCTGGTATAATTTTCATACTTACCCATTATTTGGGAACTGTTCATTTAAAATGAACAGATCCTACTTACGTTGCAGATATTGAATTTTCTCAAGAAGAAATGGATCTCTTCGGTCAAGAATATTAAGTTTTCTTGTACACTCAAACAAGCTGTAAAATAGGAGAAATAAAACTGTAAATTACTTAGTTTTGGAATTGTAAAAAAAAACTAATGTAATAAAGTTATTATTGTATCAATTCTGAGGTTTTGCAACTTCAGGGTGATTAGTTTTCAATATAAAAGTATTGGAAATTGGTAACCCACATGTCCCCTCCCCCTTGACGCACCTACGATCACACGCCTACCCAGGGGCGAATGCAGCAAAAAATAGTAGGGGCTGGAAAGTTTAGTTGGGCCCTTAGCCCCCTTTACAAAGGTCCATAACTATAAATTTCGCTGGGAGGCTCTAGGGGGCTTCAAAGGCCCAGCAGCCGTAGGGTGGGCTAGAGCCCACCCCGCCCCACTGGGTAAATCCGCCCCTGCACCTACCTCTACCCATGTATCCTTTCTCCTTCTAATAGTGACTGCCCTTTGAGGTCGGGATTGCCTTTGAATACTGGTGCAAGTGTCATGTCAATCATAACCCTAACATCTCTTGATGATCATTTTGGATGGTGGAAACCCTTTGGTGCACCACCATTTGACCGTCATGCGATTTGTTAGCTTCGATCTTTCTCAGGATAAGATGCATTTGCTTTTGCAATCTCTATCATCACCGGGTAGACTTTTCAGTTCGCAGTTTAATTTATTCCCAGCTTGTTGCCTTTGATGCAGTTCGTTTAGGATTATTTCTTCATTCGGATTTTGTTGCCCATCTCTCCTCATGGTGCAATGGTGGGGCGAATTGGGTGACCAAGTTCACTACGTGGAACCATGAAGAAGTGTCTTCCTGGACTTTGATCCTTGGTCATCGAAAGCCCTTTCGGTGGCTGGCACCTTGTCGGTGCTCCACGGATGGCATATTATTAATGTTTACTTCCCATCAGAAACAGCTGACAAGTTACTTGCTCACGCTGAATTGAAATATTTGAATATTAATACTGATGCTAACTAATTGATTGTTGGTGAGTTTAACTCCTGCAGAAGCGCCAACAACAAGAATAAGTCTGTTTAGAACTTTACCGACATCTTTATCTATACCAGAAGCTAGGGTCAGCTTTTCACCTAGAGTAACATTATGATGATCTTCTTCTTGAGAAGCTTGATTGAGTCTTTTGTTTGTTGTTTTCGAATTCTGCTATCCTCAAACATACTTAGAGATCCTTTACAAAACTGCTAGCGGTCATGTATTTAATTTTATCCATTAAAACATCATACGGTATGCGTATAATCGGTAACAACGTATAGACACACGGCTAGTATGAATAAGCATATGCTAACTTCATCGAACATACCAAACTTAAGGTTTAACAGTGTGTCAGCTTTAGCTAAGAACCAAATAGGCATTATATTTTTTTATTGAGCGAATTGCAACTATGCTATTATAAAATTTTCACTTTGTAGAAATATCAATTACGTGTCTATGATATGTGAGTTCTGAGTCCACATATCATTATTACATATAGTGACATTTTTATAAAACACCAACTTTATTAAAACCTAGACCTGATCATGGGTAGCCCGTCCCGATGACCTGGCCCGGACCTGAACTGATTTTTCGTGACTGGGCCGGGCTGTGTTTGAGCACCGGGCCAGGTTTGGGCTCCATTTGCTAGCCTGAAGTAAGATTCGTCTGGCCCGGTCCGATAATTTATAGTAAATGCCATTGATCAGGTCAGGTTCAAGCCTAATGTTAGTAAAGAAAAATCAGGACTGGGCTCATGATCAGGTCTGTTAAAACCTAAGTGCAATTTTTTTTCTTTTTTATTTGACACGGCCAACATTCTTGTTGCTACCGTAGCGTAGCTTTCTACCACCGTTCCGGCCAAAAAGTTGTGGATGGCATCGGAAGCCGGGAACCGCGGACGCCAAGCCACCGTCACAGGTCACACCCAGCCTACGCCACACTCCAGAGCACTGCACACCACCACACCTGCCAAATAATTCCTTCCTCCCTCCCCCGCTCAGCCCACGCCCGCGACCAGAAATAAAAGCGAGCGAGACGCAGCCCCACCGCACCGCACCACCACCAGCGACGTCGGCCCCAAGCAACCGTCGGAACCCGTTCCCACGCACGCCGCCTCCGCCCCCTCTGCAGCCCAGCCCAGCCCCGATCGGTCCTCGCCGGAGGGGCGCGGGGTTTTCTCGCGCGCGGCGCGGAGGGAGTCGCGCCGGGCCGCATGGACCGCATCGTCGGCGGCAAGTTCAAGCTCGGCCGGAAGATCGGCTGCGGCTCCTTCGGGGAGATCTACCTCGGTGAGCGATCGCGCGGCTGTTCGTTTGGTTCCGATTTGGGCTGCGGCCGATGGGCGATGATTGGGGGTGGCCGGTCGGGGCTCTGACTGTATCGTCTGATGAAAGTGATGATCATGATGCTGTTGCGTTGCTGTTGTTGTTTGTTGCAGCCACGCACGTGGACACCTACGAGATCGTCGCGGTGAAGATTGTGAGTCCCGCCTCTCCCCTCCTGTCTGTTTGATGCGTTTGATTGGGTTGCCGTCGATTCCGCTGCGGCGGAGAGGTGGATTGGTGTGGTGGCCTCCGTCCGTGCGGATGGTTCGATTATTGTCCTCAATTCTTATGCTGGGTCGATGCTCTTGCTTGTTTTAGGTTTGATATGGATTTGATTAAAATGCTGGTAATGATGCTGTTCAAAAGGTCGAGCTTTACGTTTATTTGGTTTGATTGTGTGCCTACTTGGCTAGATTTCTTAGGTGATGATGAACACAGGACACGGGTGGTGGTTGCCCGTGAACCATGATTATGCTTGCCGTAGCCGAATTGTCTCTCTTTAACGAGTAGTTGTGAGAAGTAGCATTGGGGTGTTAGCTGAAATACCATTGTTTGGTTTAAAATTTTTTTTAAAGTAAAAATATCTGCTTTGTCCTGTTTTTGCCCCTTACTTCTTTGGTTATATGCACTGTCTAGATAGGGAATTTATTGTGTCTACAGAAGCTTATTTGCCTACCTCATTGTCAGGAGAGCAGCAAGACAAAACATCCGCAGCTGTTTTATGAGGCAAAACTCTACAGTGCCCTCCAAGGAGGAAGTATGTGCTGTCTCCAATTCTGCATATTGCCACTATGTGCTTATTTAGATAAGACCATGAGTTGATGGGGGAAATTCTGGTGTCCAGGTGGCATTGCAAATGTTAAGTGGTGTGGCGTAGATGGGGAAGAAAATATTCTTGTCATCGATTTGCTGGGCCCAAGCTTAGAGGATTTATTTGTCTACTGTGGCAGGAAGTTCACACTAAAGACTGTCCTTATGTTGGCAGACCAGATGGTAACTAAGAACTGGACATCTCCTATTTCAGTTTATTTCATTACCTTATGTGTAATGCAAACCTTTGTAAAACTGTCAACGTTTCTTTGGAAGTTTGACTCCTTAACCATTGCTCAAGCAACAGTTTTCATTTAGGATAGTAATCGAACACTATGTTTATTCGTGAAGATTATTTAAAGGATTTCTCTAAAGACTCCCCCTATCGTCTTGTTCATTTCACAAAAAAAAACATTGATTAACCATAATGTGATTAAAAATTGATAAACTTTCTTAAATACTGAGCAGTACAGCATAATAGTACCGCTGTACCATTGCACATAACAATTAAAGTCTTTTGGATACTTGTTCCAAACTGTGGAAGGGGTGCAGTTGAAAAATTAGATTAATTTTTCCTAGTAATGCGTCTATATCACTCATCAATTTCATATATTTCTTCGTGTATCTTTATCTTACTTTTAAAGTCTGTATTGATCATTGTGTTAGAAAAAAGTTTATATTGATATATAATTTCCAGATAGTTTGACACCCCTTGCTCTTATTTCTTTACTGATAATTTTGAATGTTTAGTAATTTCACATATTTCTTTCTATTAGTTGCTTGACTTGCTTCTAGATGTTTAATTTCTGATGATTTGATAGAACTACTTTTATGTAAATAACTCTGACAGATTACAAGGATAGAATTTATGCATTCAAAAGGATACTTGCATAGAGACATAAAACCTGACAACTTTTTGATGGGTCTCGGTCGGAAAGCAAATCAGGTATTGGTTGTGATATATTGAAGCTTTACACTATGGATGTTAATGTACTGATTAATCTATGGATGTTAATGTACTGATTAATCTAGTCAATGATGTCTCTATGTGTGACTATTAGGTATACATAATTGATTTTGGGCTTGCAAAAAGATACCGGGACTCTACTACAAATCGCCATATTCCTTACAGGTGTGTATATATTTCTAACTTCTACTGTACCCCAATTATGTTGGTTCTCACCATTATTCTGTTCCTTATCAAAAACACTTATTTTGCCTTCCTTGCAGTAATTATCTATCACTTCTTTATTTTTGTGAATGTTGCTTGTTCATGAACCCTGATCCTGATATTTAACATTGAACTGTTGCTTTTCTATAGGGAAAATAAGAACTTAACTGGCACCGCACGGTATGCAAGTAGCAACACTCACCTTGGAATTGGTAAGTTATGACCTGTTGATTACCTATGAAACCATCGCCTAGAGTTGATTTTGCCACGTTGTTGGATTTACTGGCAGAACAAAGTCGACGGGATGATCTGGAATCTCTTGGTTATGTTCTTCTATATTTTCTCCGAGGGAGGTAGGCTTCTATGTCTGCTGTTTAGTAGAACATACTAGTGCACTATGATTTTGCCTTTGGAAGTGTGCTGCTCATGGGATGCATTATGGTTAATAAACACTAGTGAAATAATAGTCCAAGTAAAAAAACTCAGGTACTTGATTGTTAAATAGACATCATATCTAAAGTTGTTTCAAGAAACGACTTTTAGAGAACTCACAATCCAAAATACAACTTTACCCTAGTTCCAACTAGGATCTTCACATTTTCTAGATATTCTAACTCTAAAGGATGAACTGAAATTGGTCAGCTCAAAACAAGCTTTAAAGCACAAGATCTTATAAAACTGTCTCAAAACAATCTTTAAAGCACAAAATCTTATAAAACTGTCTGTTTTGTCAACCAGCACCGTTTTTGTTACGTTTGTACAAAGATTTTGCCGGAAAAGTTGTACATATGAATCCTCATCACAAAAGAGTGAACTTTTATCTGTTAGTTCTATCATTAGCATGTCACAATTATTTGATAAGGATTACTATATATTATATTTTTCAAATCAAAACCTGTACAATATTTGTGCAACTGGTTAAAAAAAACTACAATAATTGCTAAGCTCCCATCACTATATTGTTAGCAACATCTGTCTTGTCCATGACATGCTCCCAAGTAACAATATTTGATATCCACCTCAGATTATTTTAGGTGTAAATAATATCAAAGCTATTGTAATTTTGAAGTCTAACTATGTATTTTACTTTGTTTCATTCTAATTATTTCGGTATATATTGTTGTGTGAAGTCTGCCTTGGCAGGGACTAAAAGCTGCAACAAAGAAGCAGAAGTATGACAAGATATGTGAAAAAAAACTTTCAACACCTATTGAGGTTCATCTCTCATAAACATATCAAAACAAGCTACTAACAGAAAAAGTACTTTGTATTTGTTGCTAACCAAAAATATTTTACAAGGTGTTATGCAAATCCTGTCCAGTGGAATTTGCATCTTACTTCCACTACTGTCATTCATTAACTTTTGATCAGCGGCCTGATTATGCATTTGTGAAGCGTCTTTTTCGTGACTTGTTTAGCCGTCAAGGTATTCCCTTATAAAGTGGTTCTATCTGTTAAAAGTTAGTTATTTCAACATATTCTATCCAAATTCTTTCTTTCTAGATTATTATCCAATATTTTATTTATCTTTTAACAGGTTATGAGTTTGATTATGTCTTCGACTGGACTGTTTTGAAATATAAACAAGGCCAAAAGCACCAGGTACTTAATTGTGGGTGAAAATAAGCTACATTTAAGACTTGGAATTTATTACATTATTTGTCAATTTAACTTAAATCTATCATCCATAAATTTTTACTGTGTTTCAATGTTTGTTGTTTCTAGGGTAATGTGGTACCTATATGTCACTTCACACTATTAAGAAATTTGTTCTCTGTCCTCTGTGTTGATATAGTCAATCTTTAACACATTATAAATCATTTATACATGATCTGAATCTAAGTATTAAAGTTTTTCAGATAAAGAATTGTATGTGGTAAAATAGTTTTCCACATTAGCTAACATATTAGCCTATTAGGAAAAAATTGAAACATAAGCAAGTCTGTACGAACTCTTAATTAACATTAGTAACCGTTGGTGATACTTTTGCAAGACACCTTGCAACTATTTAGGATTTTACATAATGTTCTCTATTAACATTGCAAATTTTACAACATTGAACATGCTCGTGTTAACTTCTGCAAAGTACAGTGTTGGGAATCCTAGGTGGTAGCCCTTCTACCACCCTCATAGAACCTACACTACTAGAGACTCAGCTAATAAAGTGGCTCACAGCTAATAAAGTGGTATTTTATTGAAGTGTAGACACTATTACCCAAGAGGGAGTACATTTCTTTTGTGCCTAACCTACCACTCTCCCACTCTTTCCTTAACACCATGATGCACACTTCACCACTACAATCTATGATCTGCTTCTAGAGCACATCCCTTCTACATACAATAGAGCACACTTATGAGAGCACACACATTAGGTGGAGGACACGACAATATATAGGATTATATAGTCGTTGGATTGATGCCAAGTGGCAATCATCCAAAGCCTTACCTTATAAATATCTCCTCTCTAGAATATTCCCTCTAATATCTAAATTCTAGACTTCTAAATTTACCATGAAGCATTATCTCTAGACCCTTCGTATAAAATATCTAATCCCCGAGGTCTTCCTACTATCATAGCTCTCTAATATTCTAGAATATTCTAACTTTACCATAAAGCATCCTTACTACTTCTAGGAACTTCATGGAAAATATCACTCTTCTGGCAATTTCTCCATGCTTTTAGAATTATCCATGTATGCATCGGTAATTCTCAACATACAGGTTTTCCATTAATTTACTATCAACAAGGTGGTCTATAACTTCAGCAATTTGGTATGTTATTTGCTAAACCCTATAAGCCAAAAGTAGCCATGCCAAGCTTAGAGGCTTATATGTTAGACGACAAATGTTCCTCCTCCACAATTCCCCTCTCCAGTTCTCTTTGCTTTGGTTTTTGCACACTATATATGTTCTTATGTTTGCTAAAGAACGAAACCGCTATTAGGACATATGATAATTCAATGAAGTTTTCATGAGGATACATCAAAAACTTTTAACTTCTTGCAATCACTAATACATTTTTTCTTTAATTTAATACATCTCCTAAAAATTCTAATTTTCATGATCAAAAGGCACCTTATTTCCTTTGCACAAATGAATTTTGTATATGCTAGTTCATTTCAATGACGCATTCAACATTTTGCAGAACTGTAAGTGGTTCAGAGCAAGTCTTAAATTTATACTCTATTTAAGCATGGTACAACTTTGATGGCTACTTAACAAATTCATGTCTATTTGTAGCATGGTCCTGGAGCAGGTATTCCTCGAGCAATCCCAGCAGATCTTGACAAACGAGGTAATAGAACCTTTCGATAATCATTTTTCTATGAGTTCATATAAGAGTGCCATTAATGAGATCAACCATTTACCATGTTTAGAATTTTCTGGTCATGTCATATTTTCAGTGTCTTGTAGGGTTTAGAAATTGAAAATTTGATGTTAGCCTAACACTAAAATTATCTGATTATTTGCTGAAATTGAACTTTGACTGCTTTGAAAAGTGGCTTCGAAAACCCGAAACTGATAATCTAAGCCGTATTTGAGAATGTTTATCATGTAACTTCGAGTTTTTTGAGAAACGCCGTAAAAAAATCAATGCGTTCAAAAGGATATTCAAATAATTTAAGAAAAAAATATTGCGCAGAACATGCTTGGCACTCATAATTTAAGCAAAAAACTTGGAAATGAGCTGCAATGAATAGATATAACGCTTTGGCCTTTTAAGGAGTTGAAAGATATTGGATATGCCATGGTTTTGTCCAATGTATGGTCCTCTTCTTTACAGCTTAATATCAGATTAAAATCCTTGAAATATCATTTTTGTACAAGCCATACGCTATAGCAATTTGTAGTCATTTTTTTGGGGCTTTTAGTTGTTCTTCTTAAAGATCTCAAAACTATTTTTTAAAAATATTTTTCAGCCTCCCCGTGCCTCTTTTCGAGGGCCCTCAACTTTTCGGTTATAATCTACTGCAGCTTTTCTGCTCTATCAAACAGGGCAATGTTGTGTTTCTTTAGTTTTAAGATCCAATGTCTGCTTCTGTCTGCACTTACATTACACTGTTTGAACATGAAGTAGATGAAACTAGAAAGTCTATGATGACATGTTTAAATTGATCACAAAATTGGTACGATTAACAGGTGTAAATGGTTCTTTCCATCAGAATGAATTCCAGGAGCAGATGGGACCAAGCCATATGGCCAGGCCACCTGCACAGTTGCAGGTGACACAGGCGACTCAGAGATATCCTGACACGCCTCTTACTGATAATCATGTAAGCCTTACCAGATCATTTTGCTTATCACTTTCTTTTTTCAATTGAAAATAATAGCACTGAATACTTATTCACTCAGGCAAGATTCATTTTTTTAAAAAAAAGAAAACTATCATGTTTACATTGCTTTTTAAGTTAAACTAATATTTATATCCTCTTTTAAGTGTGAAATTTGAATACAAAGGAAATATATTCTTTATTGGAACATTAATTTAGTGTTGTTGTCATTGCAAGAACGATGATGACAATAGTTTATTTTGTATTATGTGATCGCTTTACATTGCTTGCCTGAGGAAGTGAATTAGTAGAAGTGAGACTCAAACTAATAACCATATAAGGGTATAAACTTCTGATAAATTTGTGCCTTGAATGGTTTTGGGTTTTGTTTCCAATGGGTAAAGCCTGGTATTGAACTAGAGATTTTGCTAAATGTTAGGTATATTTCTGTTACCTTGCTAACTTGGTTCAATCCCAATGTGATATGGCCAATCCGGTTTAACTTTGTTTAGTTCACATCAATCCTCAGAATAATAAGCTATTCTTCATCTTTAGTCTACATGTGTGTCAAGTATGCTACTTGATTGTGTAAAAGTTAATAATATTCTTAGAGAAATCCTATCATAAATCTATGCTGATCAAAGTTTATTTTACTGGAATGTGCTGCAATTCAGTAGCCTCAAACGGTCAAACCAGCACGTAGCAAGCATTTCATTTTCTAAGGTAAAGGCTGGGAAAATTAGGAAATCTATTTGATTTCAACATATAAATAGCACCATATAAAACCTACCAGTGCATAGTACACATGACTAGTCTTGCTGTGGTTGGAGGCTATGCCATTGACATTAATAATTATTGATTAGAAAAAAAGGAAATACTGGTTTCTGATAAGGTACTCATATTATTTTTTTTGTTATTCATGTTATCTTCTAGTTGCAAAATGCAAATAGGCACACCAAGTTTTAACTTTTTTTCTAAAAAAAAAACCATCCCCTTGTTTTTGTTAAATGTTCAGGTTTTGTGTGTGTTGAACTAGTGACATAGATTACTTGTTAGGGTTATTTTCTGAAATATTGCTTGATTTCCTACAGATTTCACAGTTACTGCTTTGTGAGAACTGAATTTGAGGAAGATATGACTTTGTATCTGTACAGCATCCTTTGTTTCATACAAAAGACAAATAATTTGCTCCCTCTGTTTGAAAATATATGATGTGTTGGACATTGATACAGCCTCTAGCATGCAACTTTGACCATTATTTTTTTATATGAATATGGTAGTAATAGTATCTTTGGCATGAAACTCTAATGATATAAATTTCACCATGACTAATGTGAATTGTTTTTCATATATTAGTAGTCAAATTCAGACGCGTTTTACTGCATGTTTTTCTAAAACATCATATATTTCTGAACCGTGGAACTTTTTTTTTTAATTCCTGCCCATCTATAATTTTTGTTTCTTGAGCATATATATTTGTATTCGTAGAATGGTCAATCATTTCAGAGACAAGACATGGCTGCCGGAAAAGCACATCTGACATCGTTTGTTGCTCTACCTGGTGCCCAATGGAGAAATGATGACGGTTCAAGACAAATTGCACAAACTGAAGCTTTTCATCAAAGTCAGGGTTTTGTCAGCAATTCTGGGTCATCTAGTGGTTGGCTTCCAACATTCCCGCATAATGCCCCAGCAAAGTGACCGGTAAACTTCTAAAAATAGCACAAGATCCTTGTTCTTACTGTGACATCCTTAATGAATTTCTATTCCTATATAGGCCATCCATCTTGTGGAGTAAGAGGAAATGCTTAGAAGAGACTCCATTTTTTTCAAGTGGTTTAGATTGAAGTATCACAAAGTCAATTTATACATCGTGATGCCTAATGTATGTTAGTAAGGTGGCTACAGATGCATTTGATGATGATGCTACCTGCTAATTATGCAAGGTTTGCTCACTGTAGTGATGAATGCTCCAGCAGTTCGTTTGACTGCTGCTTAAACATTATGTTCTCACTGTCCTAGATGGGACATGTAAATTGGCTTATATGTTAATAGATATATGGCATGGGCATATTTCAATAATGATGGTGCAGACTATTCATTGTCTGCCATCTATCCAACATACATGTTGCAGTATGATTATTTCTTGAAGTGTGCATCATGATCTGAAATATTTTCAGCATTAGGTACTGAAGATGCTCAAGAACTGAACAGGAGCACAGTATATTAATCTTACGTTGATTGTGTCTGCATGGTAATTTTCAGTAGGTGATTTATGAGGAGGGTTTTTAATTCACAGATTTAATTTAGGAATGTCATGTGTTTCTTATAGATATCTTTCATATTTATCAGTGCGTGATGCTGCCAAGGCTCGGAAAAGAACATAATGCTACTGATGGCTGATGGCAGTATTGCACAAGGATATGAGGAACTGTTCGAATATTAGCAAAAACAAAGGGCAAAGAGAGACTTATAAACGAAGTCATGGATCTGGCATAGTCTCTTATCAGTCCTGTTGTTGCCGTGTAAGTTACTAATATTTTCTGCTGGTGATGTGTCTACTCCTTGTACTCCGTGTACTATTATGTCTATTTCATGAGATCTGTTTTATCACAAAAGAACTTTGTATATTTTGTCCTTGAATGATTAAGGAGTTCCAGTTGTTTTTTGTATATTATGTAATAATTTATCGTATATAGCAAGTACTTATGGTTTCGCCATCAAAAATTATTTTTTGGTTCACTTTGCTTTTATCTGTATGCCAAAGTTTCATATCAATATGTGATTTTAAGAACTTGTCTATACTCGCTCCTTATCTGAGAACATAATGTACAAAGAAATTTCCTCGACAATACTCTGACATGAGAATCACTATAAAAGTAGGCGTTGTCTAATCCAGATGGTTGGTTTGAGATAATTGAAGATCTAACCAAATCTTATATGTAGCCTTCTCATGAAGAGTTCTCATAGTAGATATGAGACTCTGGACAAGCAAGGTTGATTGCTGTGTTATCATTAGAGAATTTTGTTCATCTGTTTTTACTATTTTTATCGTAGTGACTTGTACTTATGTTTGATTTTAACTCAGGAGCTTTGATGAACATTTTTTTTATCGCATTTGGTGCATGGTCTGTAACTTTGCAGTTGCTTGAGTTTCATCAGACAAACTTGAATCAGTTTAGGGAGGGGGTGTGTTTTAACCCAGTCGAGGTTTCCTTACCATAAGCAAGTTCCTTGACGCTATCCTGTTTCCAATGCAAAATCTGGTACACTGGTCAAATCTTACCTGGTTTTGTTAGCTCTAGTGTCGTATCAATTAATTACCCAGGGTTCTGACTTCTGATGCGGAAATAAACCATGTATAGAGTCATGTATTGTGCTATGTGATATGATTCAATGTCCGGCAGCTATCAGAAGTATTTTTTTTTTACACTTACCAGAAGTATTGTTTATGCATTGTTAATCATCTTCCAGATACTTCTATATTCAAACTATTTTCCTGATTCAATCAAAGAACAACAAAAAAGGGAAGAAGACCTCTGTCAGTTCTGAGATGTCACCCCGGCATATCATGTCCTATCGACCAAATGCATTGTTTGGCGCATCGTGAGAATGCCTTGTTTTCACATGCTACAAATATGAAGCATCGTTCATGATTTTGTGGCTCACCTTTTACTAGTTACTGGTAATGATCCGCTCATCTCGTACGAATGTACGATGAATTGGTTTATTTGTTTGCCAATATTTGTTTTCTCAGTGCCTCCAGACCTTCTCTGTTGAACTGCAACCTGCCATTTCAATGAATGGCTCTTGGTGCAGCCTGTAGGTTTAGAGGCATCATTTATGCATAAATATGTTAGGTAGTCCCACTTGTAAGTTGATATATCTCTAGTTTTTTTAAATTATAGTTGTGGATCCTGACTTAGAAGTGGTGGCATAGCTAAAGGATAATAGTCTCTAAGGCGGGATACACAACTGACCTTTACGGCCTAGAGATTCTTCCTGCAATAGTTCTGTCTCTAAGTTTAGGCCCACTCAACCTAGGTGTCAAAAGTATCTGAATAATCTGATAACCGAATTTGTATCCACACCCAATTATTCATATTCGTATTTGTATTCGCATCCAATTATTTGCATTCGTATCTATATCTATATACAATTATTCATATTTGCATCCAATTATCCAAATTATTTGACATACAAATATGGTTTGTACTTTTTTATCTTTTTTATGAGCAAATGTATTTTTGTCATCGAAAATGTTATGTTATTCGCACTATTCGTATTCTTATTCGAAATCAATTTAACAATTTATATATTTTATTTAGTATAGATAATTGATTGTACGTATATTTATAGTTTAGCACAAATTCATGTCTAACTTAATCCTCGCCTCCTGGTCTTCAGCTCATCGCTTTCCATTTGGCGGCGACTTCCCTAGGTCTGGATTCTCCTTCTCTTACCCTACAGTACACGAACTACATCCTACAATATGTGGCTATGGTGTAGCCTGGTAGGATATCCGTCTTCATATCTCATAGCATTCGACTTTGTATATGAGAGTATCTAAATCTGTATTCATATCTGAGAGTGAATCCATATCGACATCCATTTTATAAATGCGGATATGATAAGATCATTGTTTGATTCGTTGATACCCTTAACTACACTGGTTAGAGGCAATAATTAATGCTTTCTGTGCTTACAGCTGCCTCTAGCTGAGTGACAAGTCTTAGGGGCCATTCTTTACGGTTTATTTGCTTATGCATATCTACTTATTTGTTTATTTTTGATTTCGAAAATGCAAATGCTTTGGTATTTTTGGTCTTTTTTTTTTCTCGAAAGTGTCCCAAAGGTCTAAAAAAGAAGTTAAACAAAGTGTGCATCATAAGCTCTTGAAATTCAGTTTATCAGCAAATAAGATTAGACAAAAAAAATAGCTTAATAGCCCCTAGGTTGCACAATATAGTTAGAGACCGTCTCGAAGCACGAGAGAGAGAGTGTTCTTAGATGCAAAGTTTTAAAAACTGTCAAGTTTTTCATCAAGAAACCACGGTAAAGCGAGATATAAAAACCACGATAGATTTCTCTTAGTTTTTTTCAGTTTCCCGAATGCTTTTTGGTGGTTTTTCTAGTTAATCGGCCTAATGGGCAGCGGTTTTATGGATTCCACCGAGTTTTAAAACCCTCCTTAGATGCTGCCTTATGCTTAGAGGCAGCCCTATATTGTGGATACTCTTAACCATTGCGAGACCCGACTTAAACCTTAGAAGGTAACCGTTTCTCTCTCTCTTGGAAGCAATATTTTCTCGGTCTAACTAGTGTGATGCCCTTAATGGTTGAACGCTGGTGCGATGCGTGTATTCCCTTCTTTTAGACGCATTTCCTTTCCTCTGTTATATGTTTTCTCCTCAGATAGATTAAGAGTTGCATGCGTCTACCATAGTCCTTCCCTGAATTCAGAAAAGGCTGAGAGACTCAGAAGCTTTGCCTCGGCCACTTCCACTTGGGAGTTGGAGCGCCCAGAATTCTGGGTTCTGTCTAGCGAACAGCTCCCTCCACTACTCAGAAAGCGTAACATCACTAGCTAACGCTTTCTATCTCTTGTTACACGAACTGCAATAATACGATGTTTGCTTTATGAAGCCTAATTTATTGTTTTGTTTCATGCAAAAGGAAGAGGAAGCGAAGAAAAGGTACCACAAACCTTTTGTCAGGAGCATCGCGGCAACATAATTCAGCACAGGTAGCAGAATTTCGGATGCGAAATCACACTTGCAGATTCCCACCAAAAAAATTTCCAAATGCAAAACAAGTTTTTGTCTTGTGCCACTTGATGTCAGGAAAGCACTAAATAGACTACTCAGCGTCATAATTTGTCGATCACGACGAACTAGAAAACCCTTCTTTAGCAAACTGGATATGATCATCAGCATTCAGCAAACATGATGGCATAATTAAACAGGGGCAATGGACAACCGCAGGTGAGTGAGCGTACTCAATTTCCATTGCCGTTCGAAGAGTACGGCCAAGCCAAGGAATGATGAAAGGAAAAGCAGAGCAACCTCTAGTGCATCGCATCATACCACCGACACTTCTATCGGCACAATTTGCCGGAGTTTGAAAGTTTCTTAGAACTTTGTGCAGCTTAATTTTTTGGAACAAGAGCCTAGAGGGACTTTGCTATCTAAAGCCTGGTGATTGCCAGCTTATTTTATCTGACTTATTTGTCTTATTTGACTTTTTTTGCTAACTTCAAGAGCTCCCCGAGATAGGTTCGAGAGTCGGATCCGCTTCGTTCGACTTGTGTTTTAAAGGCCTAAACAAAATAAGGCCTTATAAGCTGACAAAAACAGATCCTAAGTCATCCCTGATGGAATTTCACCGAATTAATCCTTGATGAATGGTGGCTCTGTTTCTGACCATATTGTGTCAGTGCATAAATGAGAAGAAAACCTCATGGCTTCAGTTCCAGTTGTAAGGGCTGTTTGACTCAAAGAAAAAGTGGATGAATCTGAAAAAGAAATCTTGTTTAAGTTATTTAATTTGCAGAATTATTCCAAAGGAGTTTTATGGGATATGAATTTTTCCTTCAAATTTCGGAGGATTTCAATTTTCAAGCATGAGGTGTAACTTTTTTTTTTGCCACACTTTAAGAATTTCAATGTAGCTTCTCTCTTCTCTCCATTCTCTAGCTAGCTAGCTAGTATTCAGTCTAAAAAATGCAAATTTTAGAACCCTACTAAAATTATAATATTATTGAAGTACTTTTTAAGATGAATCTACACATATAATTCTTATGTACAAAATCTAAGTATTTAAAAAAATATTTGTGACTGAAGTTTCGAAACTTTGACCGGCGCGCGTCTTAAACATCAATTATTTGTGACCAGATGGAGTACCTTTTATATAAGGGCTAAAAGATAATTCAGTACGAACGTGCTAACTCTAGTAAGAAGCCCTCATATCAAGATGTGAAGTCTCATATCAGAGTGGGTGTAAACTACCCTATCCCACTCAAACTTTTTTTTAAAATCCCCTTGTGTCTTTCTTCCCCTCACGAAACAATCCCTCGCCCAATCCCCATCCCTGGCTCCCTCTCTCTCTTTGCGCTAGGGTTATGGCTCTGGCACCCCGTCCCTAGACACCCTCGAATTCGTGCCCAGCACGAACTGAAGACTCGTCGATGGACGAGATAAATGGATATCGGTTCGCTTGAAGTACATTTAACGGCTAGTGTCGAAAGAAGTAGTTAACTTTTATTTTCACTTCACTCTGTCGTTTTCCTCAGTTAAATTTGAGTTTCACTGCTGTAAATCGCAGCTACTAGTACTTTTTTTTAGAGCTAAATCGCAGCTACTTTATAAAGCGCGATGGAATCTGTAAAAGGGGTATGCTCAAAGTATAATCTAGATTTCTCATCTCAAATTTTCTCTCTGTCGCTTGATTTATTTAAAATTTGGCTCGGTAATTACCTGACACCATGGTAGAGTAGAGCCTGTCACGCGGCCGTCATCTGGCCACCTGGCGATGCCGCTGCAGCGCAGCAGGGCATCCACTTTGTCATTTTTATTTTTTTAATAATAGATAAAAATCCGGCCTCTATCAGATATATGTAACCCTCTGTCATTTTTATTGGTGAGTAATTCTTGGTAATTAAATTGCTCTTTGTAATTGTTGGATCAGGAGAGTGCCTATTTTGATTCTGTGCTCCAGGAAAGGTATCAGTATTACATATTTGTGGCTTCAATTTTGTTTTAGTATCTTAGATACCTGAGCTCCAAATTCCAATTCATCATTATTCTGGCATTTGTGTATCTAGACACTGGACAACAAGGTGTTGCAAACTGAAGGACTACTTGAGGTACTTATTCCAAAGTTGCATGTGCTACTTTAGATGATAATACTAACTGTGTTGGTATCACAATGTTCATGTAAAGTTGCCTTATTTGTTTAGGCATCATGGATATAACAGTAGTAAAAGCGAAAGGCATGCAAATACATTTGATTTGAACAACATTTAACAAATAAAATTATTTGCCGATGTGGCTTAATCCTCACAGATAGTTTTGGTCTTCTCTCGTGCAGTTTCTATTAGTATAAACTTGATGGGAATTCTGAATTGAAGCAAAACCATGTTGTACATATTGACTTGAAGCAAAAACATGATACTACAGAGTTGATGGAAATTCTGAATTGAACCAGAAACATGATGGTGGAGAGTTGATGGAAATTTTGAGTTGAAGTATTGATCATGTATGTAACTGAGAATGAATGCTCAGTTCATTTTTTCCCCTTTTTTTTCTTGTACATGATGTATGTAATTGAGAGAAGCAGAAGCATATGCCCTACTCTGGTCATGTACTGTTGTCATGTGCCAGATGATGTATGTAATTGAGAGAAGCAGAAGCATGCTCTATTTTGGCCATGTGATCTAGTCATGACCTGATGATGTATGTAACCGAAATTGATGAAAAAACTGAATGCATGCCATTTTGAAAGGCAGTGACTCTATTTGATAATTCAATAAATTTTTGACTCGTCTCAGGAATTTTTTTTGTTTCATTTTTTAGATGGGAAGAAAGATGCAAGGGGTTTTGTAAAAAGAAAAACATTTAAGTGGGATGGGGTTTCCACCCTGTTTGATCCGAGCTTTAAGAACTCAGAACTCAATCCAAGGACTCATGGCAGGAGTTAGCATTTTAGCACTCGATTGTCCTTTATCATCAAATAAGTTGCCTTTATATATAAAAAAAATTGCCTAGGAACGATCTAGCATTCACTAGAAGGAGCTCGAGCCGGGTGAGTAAGTAGAGTGATTGGTGCCACTCCCTGCCAATTTAATGGCTTCATGCATCGCCGTCGCCGTTGTGCCATTCACACCGCCTCGCTTTTGGCTTGCCCATTATTCACGGCGCGTTTACTGGTGGAAATCTACCGTAAAATCTAGTTAAAAGTATCCACGGACGGTATGGATATACTTCACGCGAGATTTTCAAACCTCGATAGCCATGGAGATGATAACCTAATGGTAGAAAACTTTGACTCCAAAAGTTGTTTTGAGTTGGCTTTAGGGAACCTCCGATGTATTGAACCAAGGTAGGTTCAATACTATGCCATGTAAGAAAGTTTAAAGAAAGACGCATTTTACTGCAATGTATTGAATCAATTCTTATACTTATAGGACACACATATTAATTTAAACAAGTACAATTAATTGCATTGAGATATATATGGAACATTAATGATGGAGTCCACTCCTACTAGAGGTCGGCTCTATAATTATTTTTCTAGGAACCTATCACTCCAATGTATTGAGTCGACTCGTAGCGCTCTCTCTCTTCTCTATTGAAGTTCGTAAGAACAAACATCATTCAAGATGTTCTCACGACATGTTAATCTAATAGTTGGACGGCTAGAAAACTTGATTTGAAAACTTCGAGAATTTTTTCTAAAAAAAGTAGAATCCAAAACTTTTGGTTCGGCTTGAGTTTGAGAAGTGGTTTCTGTTTAATCATATTATCACAGTGAGAGATTGAGAGATTTGAGACAAAGTGTAAAATGCTTTATTGCTTCCATCGATTGATTGATTGTACAGTGCAAGGCAATGCCCTTATATAATATAGGGAAAGGTGTAACGAGGGGGTGTCAGTTGCTTTAGGAGTTAATGACAAGATTAACCCCTTAATTAACTATTGTTTGATTAATCACGAGATTAGCTGATGCACAGTTATTTGCACACAAATTGTGTTGTTTCACAACACTCCCCTTTTGACAAATCACTTGTATAGATATGTCTTAAAAACTCCTTTCGAAAACCTCGTGGGAAAAATGGACGAAAAAAATAACATTATATATTTTGCATCTATACTCTTTAGTATATCATTGTATATCTCATCAAAAACTCCTTCCAAAAAACTATGGAAAAATAGACAAAGAAAAGAGTGCATTACATATAAGCTTGTATTTATATTGCCTCATTAAAAACCTTTATATCAGAAACCTCTAAGGGGTTGTTCTTTACAGCTTATCTTATTTGCTTGTTTGACTTATCTCGTAATTTCGAGAATTTTCTAAGGTGGCCTTGAGAGCCAGTTGCCCTTTGTGTTTAGGGTTTATGGAGCTTTTAGACACGCCTATGAGATAAAAAACGGATTCAAAAATTAAGTAAAAAAGTGAAATAAGTCAAACAAGACACGTAAATAAGTCAAATAAGTCAGATAAGGCGTGATTTATTTGACTTATCTCACTTTTTTTTATTAATTTTGAATCCTTTTTTTATCTCGTAGACGTGTCTAAAAGCTCCCTAAACCCTAAACACAAAGGGCACCCGGCTCTCGAGACCACCTCGGAAAATTCTCGAAGTTACAAGATAAGTCAAGTAAGCAAATAAGATAAGCTGAAAAGAACAGCCCCTAAAGAAAACTCATACAGGGAAAAAGAGTGCAATATACAATTTTAAAATTATTTAAATAGGTTATGATTCATTAGTTTGCTCCCCTGAACCTTGCAACTCACAAAGTTTTCTTATACCAATTCAATGAACACATTTTTGGAATGTGGACTTTGGTAAGGATTTAGTAAATAAATCCGCTAAGTTGTCACAAGACTTTATTTGTAAAATTTTATCTCACCACTCTTCTGTGGCTCATGAGGATAGAATAATTTAGGAGCAATGTGTTTTGTTATATTGCTCTTAATATAAGTTGTTTGCATTTGAGTAATACAAGCAACAATATCCTCATAGATGATGGTAACGGATTCAACCGAATTAATACCACGTGATTTTTGAATGTGGTTAATTATTTTGCGAAACTAAGCACACTCACGTGATGCTTCATATAATGTGATTACTTTAAAATGATTAATGGAAGTGGCCACTAAAGTTTGTTTGCTAGATTTCCGTGAAAAGGTCGTACCACCATAAAGAAACACAAATCCAATCCGAGATCGATAGGAAGCATCTGTATAACCAATTATGGTCATATCTTAGTTTTCTTATAAAATAATCCAAGATCTTGTGTACCTTTAAGATATTTGAAGAATTTTTAATGCCACTCCAATGTCTTATTGATGGTGCAGCACTAAATCTGGCCAATAAATTAACCGCGAATGCAATATCAGCCCTAGTGCAATTCGCTAAATACATTAATGCTCCAATAGCACTAAGATATGGGACTTCTGGTCCCAAAATATCTTCGTTTTTACTCTTTGGTCTAGATGAGTCTTTATCCCTATCAAGGGATCTCACGACCATAGGGTCTTAGACAGATATGTCTTGTCCATTTGAATTTTTTCAATATCTTTTGGATGTAGGCAGACTGGTGTATTAGTATTCCATCATGAATATATTCAAGTTGTAAACCCAAGCAAAATTTGGTTTTACCTAAATCTTTCATTTCAAATTCCATTACAGGATGATTGCTTGCTTCTTTTATATCCACTGTGGTTCCGATGATTTTCAAATCATCAACATATATTGATATGATACAAAATCCATTTCGGGATTTCTTTATGAACACACAAGGGTAATCATCATTGTTTGAGTATCTTTTCTTCAAAAGAAATTCACTTAGTCGATTGTATCACATCCTTCCCGATTATTATAATCCATATAGCGACCTTTTCAATTTGATGCTATCATGTTGCGATTTGTTTTAGGATTCATAATTTTAATCCATTGGGGACTTTCATGTAAATATCCAAATCAAGTGACTCATATAAATATGCGGTCACAACATCCATTAATTGCATAGTTAAATTCATATTAACTATCAATGAGATCAAATACCAGAACGTAATTCCACTCATCACAAGAGACTATGTTTCATCATAATCAATGTTGGGTCTCTACGTAAACCCTTATGCTACAAGCCTCAATTTATATCTCACCACCTGGTTATCTTCGTTTCTCTTTCGAATGAAGACCCATTTATTTCCAACAGAAAATATTTTATGAGGAGTTGGTTCTACTGGATCAAATACCTTTCTTTTATTAAACGAGCGCAATTCTGTCTCGATTGCTTCCTTCTATTTGACCCAATCTAAGCGCTTCATGCACTCAACCATGGACTTAGGTTCTGGATCTAGCTGAAGGAATTCAACAATCTTTGTGACAAAACATATGTCGACAATTGTAGTCTCTTTTATACAATTCTCCTAAATTGACATAGTTTATGGAAATTTCCTCATTTACTCCTTTTAACTCATCATGATTTTCCACAATGATTGAGTCTGAGTGAGTCTGAGGGTTCCGATGTCCTAGCATCTGAATATGTGTGCACTTGTTTGCTGGGATTACCATCACTAAGATGGCTACCAATTTTACTACGAATTTCCTTATTTTCATTTATTGAATGGGATAATATCCCTTTGTCGGATTTTTGTTTCTGTGGACGTTTTCGCGGAACTAAATCATGTGCACTCGGAGGTCTTCCCCTCTTTCTTGCATTAGGAGCAAGAGTAGTTTTCTGAGACACCTCCACTCTTTCCAATGCATTAACAGCAGGTATATGGAAGTAACCCCCTTATGATCAATAAATGCATTTGTCAGTTCATTTGCAATCTTAGCAACAAACTTATTCGTGTCATAATAAGAATCATCACATATTAGATGTTTGTTATTAGTCAAGCACTAAATTAAACTGTATTTGTCATTAACAATGTTTGTCGTTAAATATGTTTATCATTAATCAATAATTGTCATTAAATATGTTTATCATTAATCACCAAAATCATAAGGGCCACTTGAAGTTACAATGTTATAGACACATGAGTGACAATTCTGCAAAGTGGAAACTTTATAATGCCATGGTTGCAATTCACCTACTAAATATTGGTTCTAAATCTTTCATCCTAAATATTTAAAACTCTACATTCTTCCCTAAATATCTAGTTTCTAGATACTTCTACTCAGCTATGAAACATTTCTAAATAATTTGTTAATAGCACCTCTAGTAAAATATCTATGATAATTTTGCCATGCTTCTAGAATTTTCCAAGCATGCATTGCTAACCTTTTTTTAGAATAATAGAATTTCCATTAGATAATAGACCAAAGTGTTACAACTATAAGAAAAACTATTACAAAGCAATTCCACATATAGAACAAACACCTTCTACTAGAAGCAGTATTAAAATCAGCTTGCATTCTTATCGTACGGATCAAGCATTTGTTGCATGCACGGTACAATATTTGTACTAGTAATGTCATATTAGGAATTCTATGCACGTTCTGAGACGCATGCTTTTCCTTGTCAGAGACAATACATGAACACCCCCAAACTAGCTCCTCCACTGTCAACTGCGTCTACAGATCGGCAAAAGCATCCAATGTCGTCTTGGAGAGAAACTTTGCATAACGGCCCGGCACAAAACTCCCACCACAAGAGGATACAAATCCCAATAGCCAGCCTACAAACAAATTAGGGAGCACGGTATCACCCCTACCAAAGATGTCATCGCGGTGGTCACTCAAGCCAGCCATCACGTCGGGGAATCTTAGCATGGAGTTTATTACCATATCAAGCCGCGCTGCCATCGACGTCGCCGTGGAGGATGGGACAGCCCACAAACTCTAATTAATCCTAGAAAACTGGACTTGCTAACCTAAAGCTTCCGGGCGAGAAGAGGTCACCTCACCTCCCAAACCAAAATCGTATTGCTAATCTTAACAACCTCCATTTCATTGCATTGCTAATCTAGCAGCCTCCATTTCAATGCACGGCAGGAATGATAGAGTGCTGGCAGGTTTGTAAAATGCAACTGCGGTTTTAGATTTTCCATGTTTGTCACTCGCCACTTGAAAATTGCTAATGATACACTTGCATGGCAGGTGCATATTCGAGCAAATAGAGTTAGGGCGTTGTTGTCTTTCCGGGACGTTGTAGAACGTCTGGCACAGCCCGGCACTGTCGTGGTCGTATAAGACTCTATGTAGGGCTTGGTTTCTTTCCTGGGCTTGGTTTCCTAAGTTCCCCTAAGTTCGTTTACAAGATTTACATCCTCCTTGTATATATAAACGACCAAGGCTCACTGAGACCAGTGCGGCGGGTTAGCCCTTTTGTTTTTCAAAGCAGAGCATCCTCTAGTGCATCGCATCATGCCTGACCAACACTTTCATTAGCACGGTTAGAGCATGTACAATGCTATAGACGGTTGCTGTCTATAGCAAGTTGCCATGCCACCTATAGACAACCTTAAAGACAACTATACAATGGTACTGACAATCATTTTCTTTATAGACAACTCATTTCTACACACAACCACCTTAGTTCCAGTACTACAGTCAACTACAAATGTATAGACAACTTCTTTCTATTTTCTCTTTCTCTTTCATCCACATCAGTAAATAGGTGACATGACAACTCTTATAGACAGCAGATGTCTATGCATTGTACATGCTCTTAGCCAGAGTTCTCTTGAAACTTTGTGTAGCTTTCTTTTTGGAACAAGAGCCTAGAGAGACTTGCTATCTAAACAAAGGTGATCTTTGAAACTTTGATGAAAGTTGGCTCTATTTATAGACCATAGCGCATCGGTACATAAATGGGATAAAATACTTGCAAGTTTTAAGATCCCATTCTACTCCCTCTGGGAAGGAAAAGATATCATATTGGACATTGGAATGGCCTCAAAATTCAACCTTGGTCATTATTACATTACATTTGTAAAACCTAACAAAATTTCGGTATTATAGAAACACTTTTGGGATGAATCTGCACACATGATTCTCATGTATCCAATCTAAAATCTAAAAAGATAAATACTAGGTATTAATCCTCCTCAGATCGATCTAGGCACATATTTGTAAATTAATGATTACATGAGGCAAGTCAAATAATACATAATGTACATGAGGGAGAGCTATGCAAAGGTGGCAAGGAGAGGACACGAGGCTCACCTATGCATCAAAGCGATGGACGTGGGCTCTCAGTCGGAGAAGAGAATTGAGAGCAGGGAGAGAAGGAGTTTGAGGAGGGGCTTGTATGAACTGAGGGAGCTTACGACTAGGCCCGAGGCACATTGAGCTCATGATGGCTCAAGCGGTGCTAGGGCAAAGGTAGAGGGCTGGGAGGCAGGGCGATGATTGCTTAGGCGGCGATAGGATAGGCGCGGAGCTACAACGGCACTCAGGCATGAGCGGTATCATAGCAGCACGACGGAGCTGACGGCGGCTGTGTTTAGTGCACAACAGCGACTGTCCAACAGGGAATACTACGGGGAGGGGAGAGAGTCTCCAATTGGGCTATGGGCCAAAGCTTGGGCCGGTGGGCTTGGCCCAGGACCATGGCTAAAGTTTGAACTCCTAATTGAATTTGAATTTTAGATGTTGAAATCTATTTTGAATTTGAGAGCATCATAACTAAATTTTTTTTAGGATGAGGTTTGTTTGCATTAGCAATAGTGGTTTAGTTTTAATGCAATGTTGGAATCAGCACTTAAATTTTGGGTCTTGATTGCAATATTTGGTTTAGTTTGAGGTTTATGTATGATTCATGGAGATTTCAATTTTAAAGGCAATGTTCAAAGAAAACCAAAGATGTAGTTTGACATGCAGCCAAACACTTAGTTGGAAATTTTAATTTAGATTCAAATTTGAAAAGTTCTTAATAGTCCCTAAAATTATGGTGTTACATAGGGATACGTGGTTTTCCGATTCATAGCGAGGCAGAGCACACGAAACTTCTTACTTAAAGGTGCGAAGTAGTACCCGTGCCGTGCTTTGCTATGAGGAAATTCAAATTTCACCATCGAGACTTGATCTAGTGAGTCATATGTCTTTGTCTTTCACGCGGTACGATGCGTTGCGAGCGATCGCGTGAGTGTCTTCTCAGTGTATACCTATTGTGTCCCATAGCATGGTTAGTAATTTTAGTAGATAAAATGAATTTGTTACCACGAATATTATGATGGGTAATTTTAATGGATGAGATGAATTTATTACAATAAATGGCATGGTTGGTAATTCTAGTGAAGTGGACAAAACAAATTTGTTACAATGGATGACATGGTGGGTAATCTTAGTGGATAAGATAAATTTGTTATAATGCATGGCATGGTGGGTAATTTTATGGATATGCTACAATAAATGGCATGGTGGGTAATTTCACCTACGTGTGACAACGATCAGACTAGAGGCTTTTTAACAGTATAAGATGAATTTGTTATAATGGACATCATGATGGATAATTTTATGGATTTGTTACAATGAATGATATGATGGGTAATTTCACTTAAGTGTGACGCCAACCACCATTAGAGGCATTTCAACACTAGTACAGAAAATAAGACAAGATATCACACGGTGTGTCTTCAATCCAATGTATAATTCCTTCTACATACTGATATTCGGTTTTTTCATTTGAGGAGAAAAAGTTTTGCACGAACTACAGGAAACTCGGATTGCAAGTGGAATCATTTTCTCAGACCAGGAAGAACAAGAACTGAATCATTTGGGCACCCAATCATGAATCATTTTTCCATTATCTCCCGGGGGAAAAAAGCACAAAAAAAACACCGTAAGTTTGATTGGATTGACTATTATCATGCTTACTAATGCTAATTAAGCACTTTCTTGAGATTTAGCCATTCAACAAAAAGAAAATTGAGCTATGCCAACCATTAATTTCTCTCTAAAGTGCTAGGTATCATAGACGCTGCACTTTATTATCTTTGTTGCTACCAATGATTCAGATTAATCAGGCGCACGTAAGTACATCATCTCCCAATTATTAGACTTGAAAAGATAGGATAAATCGACATTTTCCCTACAGTGTTAATACTTTACGGTATATAATATTAAATATACTAGAGCAGTACTATAATTTAGATCTAACCATTCATTTAGATATCGTTCCTTTAAAATATGTATTATCACTAAATATACTGTCACTGTAGTATAAATACTAGCATGGTAGTATAAAAAATTCAAAGTCAATCTGAGTCCTTAGGTCAAGAGGAATGGACAACTCATATTCATTTTATTGTACCATAAAATTTCTCTATCCTTCTACCTATCGAGAACATTTTGAAAAGATTCACCAAATTGGCCAAAGCCCAAATGGAGGTAGATTACCGAATGACTTGTAAAGACTTCTCAATTCTATCAAAGATGCATCATCTTTTGTATCAAATGGTGCATGATCACATATCACAATGTTGAGAAAACGGTGGTAGCCCTTCTACCGACACTCATAGAAGGAACTACGCTATTGGAGACTCTTAGCTACTAAAGTGGTGCTTTATTAAAGTGTGAATACTATTACATAAGAGAGTACACTTTAATGGTTATCCTACTATACTCTCCACTCATCTCACACTTCGCCACAGTAGTCTTCTAGAGCACATACATGAGGGCACGTTATAAGGGAACACACACATGAAGGGGAGGAGGGCACCCTATATATAAGAGTACATAGTCGTTGGATTGATGCCAAGCGGCAATCTTCCAATGCCTCACACTTACAAATATCTACTCTCCAGAATTCTCTTCTAAAAATATCTAAGTCTCTACATTCTTCTTCTCTAATATCTAGTTTCTAGATATTTCTAAAATTGTCATAAAAGATTGTCTCTAGATCCTTCGTGCAAATTATCTATCACATATGTACTTCTACTTAGCCATGAAGTATTCACATACACTTATCTAAATTTTTTTAGAATATTCTAAAGTATACTATGCAGACTATTTAATTTGTTCTAGTACTTCAAGGCAAATATCTTATTTCTTTTTTTTTAAAAACCTCGCAAGTATGCATCGTCAATTCTCGATGCACAGTGGCATTCTTCTTTTTGCCATAGATGATAGATCACACCTCTCCATGGACTTGCTTGATCATTCCTGCGAGGAAAAAAAAAAAAAGGCAAGACTTCAATTCTCAAAAGACACGGACTCACGGAGGGCTTAGGACATCTCCAGTAGTTTGTCCCATTTCTCTTTTGTCTCGTCCCTATTCACGTGCCACCTCATCAAATGGGACTGTCCCATTCCTATTCACCTCCTCAACAACTGCCTCATCGCTATTTCTACACTCTACTTTTCCTATTCTAT
Source organism: Olyra latifolia (assembly GCA_036346145.1). NCBI lineage: Eukaryota > Viridiplantae > Streptophyta > Magnoliopsida > Poales > Poaceae > Olyra > Olyra latifolia. The sequence goes on from CM070530.1 coordinate 17,951,641, forward strand.
GCCCCATCACTGTTGCTACAGTGATAGAGCACGGGGTTTGGACATGCCGCTAGAGATGCCTTAGGCCTCCACAGAAGAGCACTACACTAGGAAAAGATTAGTTTCATCGATGACTGCTCCATCACTTGCAAAAGCAATTTTTTCTGAGCTCCTTTTTAAGGAGAGGACATGGAAATGAAAGAAATGACACTCGATGAGACTTAAAATTAGCACCCACTAACAACATGAGCACTAAGCACTAGCATTAACAACAGCGCTAACCTTGCCCTTTTCTTGCCTCCATATAGGCATATATAGGCAACACCTGACACTGTCCTCCATGTGTACTTGTTTCAGTTTGAGCTCTGAATTGCTTCTGTCAGAGGAGCACGTAAGATTGTGAGTTGATGCTTAAGCTCCATCCTACTTAGCACTAATCTCACTCCGAAATTATCTACCAGATCACCCTGACAAACTCTTAAGTGTGTGCACGTGCTAAACATCATTTATTCTCTTCCTTTGTTCAGATATGCTTTTAGCAGTATTAGTTTCTTGGTTACTTGTTTCTACTGTAATTAAGCTATATTGATCAGACGCAAAGGCTACTAACTACTGACAGTGTCATAGGTCAGTGCTAAACATTTGGTTCCTCTCAGACAATGGAGCAATGCCTGCAGCAACACAACAATGGCCAGCTCAAGAGACTCGAGGGCATCGAGGAAGAAGACGACCCGGCCGAGAAGTGGCCTCTGACGACGGTCCGGCCACCGGAGACCCCGACGGAGACGATGGAGTTCCTCGCAAGGTCCTGGAGTCTGTCGGCTGCGGAGATATCGAAGGCCCTCAAGGTCCTGAGCAGCAAGGGCGTCTGCGACGTCGTCCCGGACGCCGCCGTCGCCGTCGCCGCGGGTGCCAGGAAGGAGCAGAGTTCGCCACCACCTGAGGCGTCAATAGCGGCGCCGCATGCAGGTGAGGCAGGAGGAGGAGCGACGAGCCCGCCCATCTCCCCCAGGGCCAACCTGGACGTGAAGCTCCTGCGAGCTGCTGCGACGGGGAGAGGAGGGAAGACGATGGGCACATGGCTCAAGGAGCAGAAGGAGAAGAAGCGCGCCGAGGCCCGGTCCCGCAACGCGCAGGCCTACGCGGCAACGTCCGTGGCCGGAGTCGCGGCGGCGGTGGCCGCGCTGGTCGCTGGCGCGGTGTTCTCATCCTCGCCTCCCCCGGAGCGCCCCAAGAATGGGGGCGGCGCCGGCGCCACGGGCACGAAGACTGCGGCGGCCATCGCCTCCGCCGCCGCGCTGGTGGCGTCGCACTGCGTCGAGATGGCGCAGGCGATCGGCGCGAACCACGACCAGATCCTGGCCGCCATCCACTCCGCCGTGAACGCGCAGACGAGCGGCGACGTAATGGCGCTCACCGCCGGCGCAGCAACAGGCATGCACGCCGCACGCGCTACATTGATAAACGAAAACCAAAGTCAACCCAAGAAACTGAAGCATGCATGCTACGAACGCGTTTGCAGCTTTGCGCGGGGCGGCGATGCTGAGGGCGAGGCTTCACAAGGAGATTCAGGCCACAGCTCTGCCCGGAGACAGCAGGGAGTCGAACCAGAGGGACATATCGCCGTTGATCTTCGTCTCCAAAGGCGGCGAGCTTCTCAAGCGCACAAGACAGGGTATGATCTAATACACTTCACATAACATTCCATTAGCTCCAAGCTTACTGGCATGCATCATAATCCATCCATTGCATTGCAGGTATACTCCACTGGAAGCTAGTCACAGTGTACATAAACTCCAGCTTCCAGGTATGATCAGAACAATCTGAGCACCACACAGAACACAATCTTGCAACTATGAATCCATCAACTTCGAATTTCGATCTGGATTTGCAGGTGGTCATCAAGATGAGGAGCGCGCATATGGCCGGCACCTTCATCAAAACCAAGAAGTGTAAGCCCACGACATGCTCTGTTTCTTACCTTGTTATGTTCAGACATGTTCATGGGCGTGTGAGCTCATCTCAGGTGTTGTCCTCGACGTCTGCTCTGAGATACCGGCATGGGCGGGCAGGGAGCTCGACGACGGCAGCCACAGGAGGGGCTACTTCGGGGTCAAGACGGTGGAGAGGGTGATCGAGTTCGAGTGCAGGAGCAAGTACGACCAGCACAAGTGGGTTCAGGGCATCGCGGAGATGCTGAGCCGCCGCGATAACATGAACGCCGCCTTGTAAATGTGCGTGGGGATTGAACATGTGGATTGATTCAACTTGGCTCAATGAACAGAATGATTTGAAGCTGGATGGCCGTGTAGCCGTGTAGTCCTGTAGCTGTGCATGAACTTCCATTGCCATCTAACCTTAGCAGTCGTGAAAATCTTAGAAGCGTTTAGCGCCGCGCCGCGCCAAGCCGCACCGAGGAACTGTGCTCGCTGAGCATGGTACCAGCACATCTAGTTCCCGCGTTGTGTGTGTGTGTCCGAGCGAGTATGGACGCCGGCGCGGGAGCCGCGGGCGTCTCATGGGTCGGTCAGGCGGGGGCGTCACGGTCTGTCCGCGCGCGGCGGCGACGCGCCGGATTGTGGTGGCGTGGCACGCCGCGCTCGCCGGTGCTGGCACGGGACGGACGGACGTGGGGGTGTTTCGGTCGGAGGAAGCCGTCCGATGCGTCCTGATCCGACGCTGGAAGTTGGAACGGCGCCGACTGAGACGAACCTTAGGGCGGAGCGCCCGTCAAGTTCTGTGTCCACTTCACTCCCAACGACTGGAGCAGTAACCGCCGCCCGCCGCCCCCGCCCCCCGCCGCCGCCGCCGCCGCCGCCGCCGCAGCCGCAGCCGCGGCGCCTCGTGCGCCGAGCCGAATATACCAGACAGCCTCATCACGAGAGGCAATCAATCCCCATTCCTCCCGGCCCATGTCATGTTCGCTTACAGGTCTCTCGCGAGGTACCCGCCGCGCCCCCATCCCCACCCTCCCTCCAAAAACGGCACATAAAAATCCCAACTTTTCTCTCCAAATCGAAGCGCGTGAGGGCCGGTCGCGGCAAGCTCGCTCCACACTTACAAATCACCAGAAATTGCTCGCCCGTATCTCCTGATTCACCCCCATCTTGCTAGGTTTAGCCGGTTCGCTTGTCCTCCGTGCGCCGCTGGCGCAGGCTCCCCGCTTCGTTATTTGCAGGTCCGTGGTTCCTTCCTCTTTTTTTTCCTCGTATGGTTCTTGCTGTTAACTTCTGTCACGTATTCCTGCTGATTCTGTAATCTTCTTACTCTGTATTGATCTTTAGCACATTAATTCAGAGGGAAATAGTTAGGATTCCGGTTGGGCAGATGGCACCACTGAGAAATTGGGTTTACCCATTGATTATTACAATTTAGCGGTGTTCTTGGTACTTGAGTGGCTGGACCAGCAAATTAAGAGCTTTGTACGAGATGAACTTTGGCACCTCGCCTTGTCATTCGGCGATCTATATGCTTCTACCTGTTTTTCCCTCTGCTTTTGCCCCCAATCCATCCGTGTGTCTGCACTATATCTCTGCAATTCGATGTTTTATGATGGTGCTTTTACCATGGCAGGGATCATTTGGTCAAAATAAGTTGCCCCTATTTGTAATGGAAGGGGTGCGAGGAGCCTCAAATAATGTGGCGAAGCACAATAAAAGAAAGTCTCCTGTGCAGCGATGGAGGCCAATCTCGACAGAAGCAGCCCACCAAAAAGGTATGCTGTAATGCGTTTCAACGTGGTAGTGTGTGAAGGTAACGTATATATTCCAGTGCACTCAGATCAACCTGCCTATGAGCTTGGCGCTTGAGTGCTGGAACAATCTCAAAATTCTTCTAGACTGCCATATCGAACATTGATAATTGAGGCCCACAGTAATTTTACACCCTGTTTGGCTGCCTAGAATTCAATCGAATGCATTCAGTTGGATTCCAAAAATCCAATTCTAATTGGATATCAATTTGATTGATGACAATTCCAATTTCAATTTTTATGTTTGGGTGCCACATGGAATTCATCATCTCAAGCAGCTTGCTTTAGCAATTCATCTTGTTGCCAATTCATCATCTCAAGCATAAACAGACACAATTCGTTGTTTCCTCAAACCAAACTCATATATAAATCCCAAAACTCTCGTGAGTCCCCATCACGATAGCTTCAAGCGCTTAAATTTTTAGGCCGACTCACTGAAACATCTGGCCAGAATACACAGAAAGCAATAGAGTTCTAGAGGCCCTGATCAATGAGACAATCTACTTGCGAAATAAACAAGATCTGAAAGTACTTCAAGCTTGCAAAAATGGCAGAACAAGCGTGGGAACTGCTGACCGAAGGAAGGTGAGTTGGTGAGGAGGAAGAACCACCAGATCTAGGTGGCAGGGGGGAGAAGAGACGCAAGAGCCGAGGAGGAGAGGCAGAATTGGAGGGGGAGAGGAGAGGTCGCCAGCAAGGAAGACTCACCTTGTCTCAGCGGTTATGATTCACCTTGCCTCATCGATGAGGAGGGACAAGCGGCACGACAACGGAGGAGAGGTGGAGGCAGAAGAGGAAGGGGAAGGAGAGATCGACGAGGGCGAGGATCGATGGCAAAGATGGATGGGAGGTGGCAGAGACGATGCAAGGGGTGCGTATTGGGTTTGCAACGTGTGGTCCGATTAATTCCACGCAAATGACAGGGTGAGGGGAGGATTTGGGTTTAGCCGTGAGTCCGATATGTAGAACTGGGCCAGGAATTGATGATTCCGATTCCAATGACAGCCAAACACTCTCATCTATGGATTTCAATTCCAATTCTGTGATTCCAGGCCTAATTCCTGGATGCCAAACTCCTTGTTATGTGAATTTGGGGAATGCACAGAGTAGTGATTTTAATAAGGTTACCTTTTCATGTTCAAACAATATCCAGCGGTTTTCAATTCAAGTAATATTTCTAGGCTACGGGTCTTTTTTCATGAGATATATATTTTTTGCGAGGGCTGTTGAGCATATAGTTTTGGGTTAGGTTATAAGTCAAGCAAATGTGAATAAAATGTAATGCATACTTCTTTGATAACTGCAAACCATCGATATTGTGAATAAATGCACAAAGCTTCATAAGTATCAGTAGCTGACTACCCTAGTTATTTCTACCATGAAGACTTCTCCTTACCTTCCTGTCATACTTCCATCCCTGTCTCATTTTACTTGTTTGTTGGTGTTTTTTGCCATTTTGGATGAATCTTATATTTTTACATGGTACAGATGACATTGAAGAGAGATCAAATTCTGGAAGCAAGCAAGTGGTTGAGAATTTCATTGCTGGTAGTGAGAATTTAGCCTCAGATGGAACAACTAATGTTGCCACTGAAGTAACCGCAAATAATGATTCATCATCAGAAAACAATTTTATCTTTGGGTCCAGTGCAACCAAAGTAGTCATAGAAGACAGTACCGAGAAAACTGGCTTCAGTAAGGATCTAGATGGGTCCAATATCTCTGAGAAATATTCCTCTTCTGTTGAGGTATGCCCATACAGATGCATCAAAATATTTTGGTTTTTCAATTAATTTTTTTTTTCTATGAGTGACCTGTACAAGTAGTCTCTGAACACCATTCATAGATTCAGTTATTTCTTTTCAGGTAGATGCTCCTCTGATGCGTTTTCTGATAGGAAAGGGGTATTGATCTCTTGAACCTGTTTCATATGTGTACCTTTTTTAGTTGGGGATAATGCTTGGCTATATCTATGAGTTAATTTGTATCCTTGGTTTTTAGTGGATCTATGCAGAAGCAGATTGAACAGGAGACCGGAGTCAAAATTATCTTTCCATCGTCAAAGGAGGAAACACTTGTTGGTAAAACATATGCTTGTCTTGATTGAAATTATGTTCCATGGGGTAAGTTAGTTGTTTCCAGAGCTAATGACAGTTACTTTATGATACTGCATGGAATATTCAGTTCTCGAAGGCAAAAGTGCTGAAAGTATCAGACAAGCATCAGAGAGAATCGCAAAGGTCCTTGAAGAGGTAGATATTCAACACACTGCTTCAATAGATGATTACTGCATGTTATGCCATTCACTGAATCATTGCACATGTTCGTTTTGTCTTTGTTACCATACCTTTGAAGTACCATAACTTGTTGTAATTGATTTTACATGTCATTTCATGAGGTTCATAACAGTAGAGTTTTCTGATACCCTCCACTATCGTTTTATGCAAATCATCTGCCGCCACCTGTGCTGTCATATTCCTGCTCATATTCATTTAACTTAACATAGTATTTAGTCTGTACTGCTGAACTCGTCCTAATGCTTCAGGCTGTTCAAAGTCCAATGCTAGATTACTCTCATTTCATATCACTTCCGTTGGCAATCCACCCGGATCTTGTCGAGAAGCTGAACCACTTCCAAGGCTCGATCCTCGGGGCTTCAGCTTCTATAGATAGTGATATGGATAGCAACACAAGTGAAGATTCTATAAAAGAAATTGATCAAACAGAGGGTCAGAGTGTTTCAATAAAGCTGCGAGTCCAAGAAGAAGAGTCTGTCAGAGTGAAATTGGGTAGTAAGGGCTCCCAACCAGGTTTAAAAGCTATTCTATATTTTTCAAGTGCCTCGTGTTCCTTCTTGGAGTTATTCCTACAGCAATCAACACTGTCGACTTTGCTCATGGAACATTGATGCATATTTGAAAACTGTGCTCTATGTCAGTAGGAATATTCTATGAAATGTACATAGCAGAATTTTACGGTGAAGAAGAATGACTTAAAAAAAGGCCTATATGTATTATGAAATTCTACGGATGTGTAAGTTTGGATTATGAAGTTGTGGAACAAGAAAAAAGAAGAAACATGAAGATAACCATGTTTTTGTTTCTTCCATTACAACTTAAAAACAAGTAATATAGAGGGCCATTTTGTTTATTATGAAAATAAGATGTGATATTGCTTTAGCTTAACTTTAATCTGAAGTAAACTTTTGGCATCTGAAGTTTTTTTATGCTGGCATGCAACAGAGCTTATTTTTGGTCATGATAGCTCCAAAGAGTCATGCAAACTGGGAAAACTAGTACCTCGCTGTTTAATAACGAGATGCAGTAGAGGCAATACGAAAACTTAAATAAAATTGGATCAGGTAGAAATATATGAAATATTCCATTTTGAAATCTAATTCAGAGAAGGAATCTCTATAGTCTTTATTTTTTTTGTATTATAGTACTATTCTGGTGATAGTGCATGGTATCATTAATCTATCAATTTTCTCTATTGCAATGTTTTTGTTTCCATCTAGTATTGAATTACTCTTATTTATCACCTGCAGATTTTGGCATTGACAAGTCGATATTTATTAAACCCAAAACATTTCACCTAACGGTTCTTATGTTGAAGTTGTGGAACAAGGAGCGCATAGCTAAGGCTTCTGATGTGCTCCAGGTATTGTCATTTTAGCAAAATATGATTTTATTTGTGGACAATAGCAAATAATTCAGTGCACTACCTTGTCAATGCAGTCAATATCTTCCAAAATAAATGAAGCTTTGGAAAACCGACCTATCTCCATACAGCTTAGAGGTCTGGTAAGTCTCCTTTTTTAGTAGGAAAGATGCCATTTTTTGAATATTTGTGGTTAGTATCTGCATCAGAAGCTAATTTATACTTGAATAGCTGGACGAATAAAATTTGAGCAAAAGAACGGAGCATTTGTTTATACTTTCTGGGTGTGTCCTTCGCAGTACTCTCTTTTAAGGTTTTACTAAAAGGAAATTTGATGTCAGAGAAAATATGGCACTTTGCCTATAATTCCAAGATATTTGGTATGTGTCTACAGCTTTTATGATGATTCAAAGTTCTGATGAATATTTCGTTTTAGACATGCATGAAAGGCTCCCCAGCTAGGGCTCGGGTGGTATATGCTCCAGTACTGGAAGTTGGTGAAGGGCGCCTAGCACGCGCTTGCAGTATCCTTTGGAATTTACTTTGCTGATGAAGAAGCAATCTGTGCATTTATTGTTGCCATTGTTAGTGTTTGTTTATTACTTTTGTAAAATTAAACCATCTTTATGCAAATGTTGTTTCTTCACGTCCACTTCATCAGAAGTCATAATTGACGCGTTCGTCAAGTCAGGGTTAGTTCTTGAAAGGGATGCTAGGCAAGAATTAAAGGTGAGTAAATATATGTGAAATTAATTTTCTTTTGCTCTCTTTAGCTTTCCAATTTTTTAATTATTTTCTTTACAGTGATATATAGTTATTTTGGCCATTTTAGGCAGCAGTATTGTCTGCAAAAAAAAAAAAAAAAATTGCAGATAGGGTCTGCTTGTAGAATAAACTATTTTTTGCAGTTATATTTGCATAGAGAATTATTGATAATTTTCCATGATTTAAATTCAACAATCCATAAATTTTTTGTACATCTGATGCTATTTTTTTTCCCCTATTGCAATTGCAGTTGCATGCGACCATAATGAATGTGAGGCACAGGAAAAGGTGAAACAGTAAACTTTTTGCTGCATCTTGGTAGTGCGCTCTCTTTTCGCTTACGCTGACTGCCTTGTTCCCGCTGCAGCACGAAATGGAATCGAAGAAATGATTCATTTGATGCTCGAAATATATTCAGAAAATACGGGGGGCATGAATGGGGTGAGTATCCCATTACTGAGATTCACCTTTCTCAGAGATTCAAGTTTGACGAAAGCGGATACTACCATTGCTGCTCCTCAATTCCCTTGCCCTAGGAGATGCAAAAAGAATGAGGTCTGTATGTTTCACCATAATGCAGTACTCAGAACCCTTCAGCTCTCAAGTCTCAAAGTTCATAAATCCTATGTCCGGTATGTGGCGAGTTTCTGTTATTGATCGATAACTTTTTCCATGTAGTTTACTTATATTGTCATCTTGCGTGCCAATGAGTGATATCCCTAGTCTGAGCACTTCCTCTGATCTGGCTATCATGTGTGTTATGATAATAAACACATGTGGGCAAATACTAATTATCTACAGTATTAAGAATATCACTTATAAGTAATATAATTAACTGTTTAATGGATAAATCCAACAGTTAACTGCAGGACAGTTAACTACATGACAGTTAACTCACTTAGCAACTGCTCCTTAATACTCTATAAAAGGGGTTTTCAACCCCATTGTAAAGATTGCTATTGTAACTCATCTTTTGACAGTAACAATCAATAAAGAGCACTGTTCACTGTCTATCTCTCATTTTCATCTTTCCTACCATTCAATCTAGTTGATCTTCAACAATGTGTAATCAATCGACCAACAATTTCTTCGTTGTTGGCGTCAACTCATCATAGTTCCCTCCATCTATCTGTGTCCTTTCAGAGTTTGTAGTGCCCTGCACTGCTCTCCATGTGTCTCATTTTTCCTTGCAACAATCTTTTCCTTTTTGTGGGGCTGCATCTGCTGCTGAATGTTCAGTACCATTCCTAGACCCCCAATCCAATGTCATATATAATCACCGTCCACTGCCCTACTGCCCATAGAGCTGCATTTTTCGTTGTTCTTTCATCATCTCCTTTTTGACAAACTCTCGTGCTTTCTGTCTCGGAAATGGCCAGATGATCGGAAATGTGCACGAAAAGTAGCTTTATTTCTGCCCGAATTCGGAGCCCGGAGCGTGAGGACAGGCATGTGTGCCTGGACTTTGTTAACACTGGAAATCTAAAGCAGATTCGAGCTGTTTGCGCACGATGTGATGCGTCTGTACGCCTGCCTCTCTTTCCTACTTGGCAATTATTGAGCCTTGCGTGGAATTCAACGTCTACCGTGTCAATCTACTCTACAAACTTATTGCTCCATCTTAATTCCCATCAAATTTCGTCGTATGAGCAATCCCAGATTTGGCAAGCACAAGATGATACACGCTGAGAATTGACACCAAATGCATGCCACTTAGCATTTTAAAAAAATACAAGGTGCATGGGGCATGCAAACTGCTCTAGCTTGGCTTGAGCTTACGACGTGTACAATGGTCATCTATAGATAACTATAAAGACAATATATACAATGGTTTGGCTTGTTAATTACACGTCACTAGCTATACATGACTTTTTCATATGTATTTTTTCTTGTTTCATGTGCTACAGTGGACTCATACATTATAGAAAGCTCAAATTTCTTTATGTTCTCTTAGATCTTCTTCACATCATCTTATGTCCATTGTGGTAAAGTTAATGTCCAATGTGGTAAAGGTAAGATATGCACCATTGTACATGGGCCTAGCCAGGCTTGACCTAGGCCCTGTTCTTGTCAGCCTATTTGGCCTTATTTGTCTTATTTAGGGTTAGAGCTTATTTTCGTTTTAAATAAAAACGATTTATTTTAAAATCCCTTTTTTTCTATCTCAAAGATTTGTCTATAACCTTTAAAACATAAATCGAATGAAGCAGATCCGATTCTCAAGACTACCTCGAGAAGCTCTCGAAATTAGAAGTAAAGTTAAATAAGACAAATAAATTAGATAAGATAAGATAAGCTGACAAGAACAGAACCTTAAGGTCATTTACATCTCTGAAGCCACTTGGCAGTAGCAGAGCTCTAATGCTGATCTAAGCTGCTAATTAAAATGTTGGAGTTCAATATCAAGAGCTTCTAATTCTAAAGGATTTCGAAAGGAAGAAGACGAAGAGTGTGGACGTGATTGGGCCGGAGAACATGGGTGGAGTGGGCAGGTTAAGCGGATGTGCACCACACAAGGTGGAGGGCGCCATCTCGTCTCGTGCAGCTGCAGTCAGCCTCACTAGCCAGTAGCCTGGACACACTAGGGTACACTACACTGTCGTAATGGCCATGGACTCGTGGCCACCATTCCAGCCACCGATCGATACGTATGGCTACTGCCATCGCCACGCCAATCGGACGGCTGCGGCTACGCGTAGTGACCGCGAAATGGCACTGGCATGCGTCAGGGGCTTACCCGGCTCAGCTGCGCTCGCTTTAGGCCTCAACAAGTCAAGCTGGAGCTTAATTGAGACATGCGTCTACACTCCGACAAGGATTTTTTGAGTTTATTTCAGCCATTGGTCTCGCGTCGAGATGTATGCACAAACCCCATCCTCTCGTATATAGTCTTTTGCAAAAAAAAAAAAAAAAAATCTCAAAATTTTGGAAAAGAAGGTGATCCCCGGTCTTTCCTCCCCTCTTCCTCTTCTCCTCTCTCTACCAGCCTGACCGAGATGGCCACCTGTGGGGCCCTCATCCTTGAGGTCCACGAATGATTTTTGTACTGGTCCCTGAACTGGTAAGCGTGAACACCATTACATAGTCAGATCATAAAGTATACAATCGATCAGAGTAAAAAGGATAATTTAACGAAATTAATGTCTTTCGACGAATAGTTTTGTATCAGGGCCGTCTAGGCCAAATAACATTATGGTACACACGAGAGTTTAGAGATGCAGAAGTCTTCAATGAAACAAAAGAATATCTAGCGGCTATGCATCCATGCAAGTGGCTGGAGTGACGCCCTACGCATCTTCTTGGTCTTCATATCTAGGTTCTTCATCCTCGAATCAAGCATAAGGGTTTTCTAGATTCTCTCCATCTAAAAAGTAAGTGGGTGCGAGAGTAAGTGCGCGATCAAACCGCACTTGCGAGTTAACACCCTCCTAATGTAGGTAATGATAATGGTTCTAAGACAGGCTAGGGTTTATTTATTTGCATAAATTCAGTTGGAAATATTTATAGTATAAACCTATGACTTAGTCAATTTTAAAACGAGGAAAGAGTTATTGATGAATTCTGTTTTCCTAGATTAACTGAAATTTCCAATCCCGTCTATCACTGTACCATTCCATGGTATGACTAGACCAAACACCAAACTCAGCTGAAACCTCAATTCCTATTCTTCCTTCTTACATCTGTTATCATATTGCAGGATTCGACAATCCCATTGTGGATCATCGCTCCTGGATTGCCGGTCCAGTGAACGTATGATCAAGATCACCCTCGGGTGACGGCGTCCTTCCGCCTGTTCCTCGGGTTGGAGTATCATCTAGTGCCTCAACACGCTGGACTCCATACCCGCACTACCGCGCAGTAGCCACGCGTTGTGTTGAGCGCATCCAACACTCATTCATATCCAAGGAACCATTCTGGTCCTACTTCTCATGGCCCGAGAGCCGGAGATCCCACATTCTGCTATCTGCCTCAATCTCAACAGGTCCTTGACCTTCTAGTCTAGAGCCATTCTAGACAGCAAACACAAACTCCGAGTCTCAACCCGTATCTTAGCCTAATCGGTTCACATTTTTAGACCAACCAACACAAGCCCTTACCTATACCAACTTATAACCAATTGGGCTCGACAGCGGCAATGGCGGAGGGAGGGGAATTTCGGGGTCGAGCTCGGCTTAAATAGACGGGAAGGTAACGGGAGAGAGAAGGGAGATGATCCCGCAGCGATGGGCTCAAGGAGGAGTGGCAATGGGTCGGCCCGGGAGCGGCACGGTGATGATGGAGGGTGCGGCGTGGCAGCGGCCCGACGAAGGCGCGGGCCCTAAGGCCTATGCGAAGCGACTTGGCGGCGAGAGGTTAAGAACGCGGCAATGGGTTATAACTACAGAGCCGGCGGCTTGGCTCGGCGGCAATGCCCACGAGACTTCGAGGAATGGCATGACAGAGGCAAGAACGTGGTAGGGAGGTAGCCCTGGCGCGGACGGGATGTGTGCGACGCATTTGCAACGCTCACAGAGAGGGGAGGAAGAGAGAGAGAGAGAGAGAGAGAGAGAGAGAGGGGAGCGAGCCAGCTCGGCCTAGGCCAAGTAGGCCAGGGCCTAGCTGGGGCGGGGCTGGGCTGAACTGGGCTAAGCCCAAGAAGGGAAATTTAGAATTTTAGGGAAAAAATTGAATTAAGAAGAGAATTTGAGTTTAGAATTTGAATTTGTATTTAAATTGGATTATGAATTTAGCCTTTTTGAAATTTGGCACTTAATATAATCTTTTAATTTAAGAAAGGATTTTGGAATTAGAATTTGAGTTTGCTAATTAGGTTGAATTTTGAATTTATTTTTGAAAAAGAAATTTCAGATTCTGAAAAGTAATGACTGGAAATGCAAATCAAATTTTAAATTTTGAAATTTTCAAAAAGGGCCCCAAAATGGGCTATTACACCACTCTTCGGGGTAGGGAAGGAGGCAACGCCGGCGATAACCATGGCCCCGCATAAGCTGCCACAACACCCAAGCTCGGCACGGCTCAGCGTGACACGGGCGGCCACCACGCACGGGCGGCTCGTGTGGGGCCATGATGGTTGTCGGTTGGGGACCGCGGTGGTCGCCAATAGGGAGAGGAGTGAAAGTTAGGAGGAAGAAGAAAGACCTAATTGCTTTATTTCAAAAATTTTAGAGACTTTTGTAAAAGACCATATAAGAGAGTGTGGGAGCTGTGCACGTATCTCGGCATGTGACCAATGGCTGAGATAGATGTGAGAACTCCTTCCAAAGGACAAACGGTGCACTCATCTTAATTACATTAACAGAAATGTTTGTACCTATGCCATTTAGATTGCAGAAATGTTTGGAAGTGATTTTTTTTCCTTCTATATCTATCTACATAGGAAACAAAATTGGTTCCAAAGAAATTCTTATGTTGGCCTAACACGACGCTACGTTTATTTTTTGGACACATTTTTCCCACGGTTACAAGTGGCCACACAGGCACACTCGATCCCTCCCCTTGGATCTTGCCCTAAGATGGCATTAGGGCATCTCCAATGGTGCCAAATCAGCTAGCTATAAGAAGTCCACCTCATCTTTTTGCTTATGTGGAGGAGAGAATGAGAGGAGAAAGACAAGAATTACTCTTAACCAAGAAATCGATCTATAGTGTTTTCCAAGACAAATAAAAGACAATTACATGTGGACCCATATTTATTGTTGGAGAGTATGTTATAGCTAACCCATTGGAGAGCTTATTTTTAAGTTATCTATAAGTGACATGGAGCTTTCTTATAGCTAGTAGATGGCTCTACCATTGGAGATGCTCTAAGAGAGGGAGCAAAATCCAAGGATTAGCTAGGATCCATATACACTTGGACCACTGGTGTTTTAGGTGCGGAATCTTGCTGCCTCAGTGCCGAAAATCCTAGGACGGATGGCTTCACTCCACCTCCATCGCTTGCTGTAATTTCTGAACCAGCAGCTGAGAGCGGATACCCAGATCCAACCAAAACTTATCTCGATCGGGACACCGTTTCCCTTTCACCGCCATGCCTGCCAACACAGAGATACTAAATGCAAATCGTCCTGTACCGCAATGCCGCTATCAAGATGATTCAACTCACTACACATTGTCTGCATCGATCACAGCATCGAATATAACCCGGGACCATTTTAGACGAATATGCCTCGGACTAATCGCCCGTGGTGATACCTGAATTGATTCTGGTTCTGCTCCTCTTGTTTAGCACGAGGACTCTAATCTTTTGCGTCGGACTAATTAATCTTTTTGGTGTTATGTCGCTGGACACTTGCATGCATCCGTGAGATACCCAGTTGCAGCTGGCCGTCCGATCCGTCCTGCTACACGCGCGTGTGGTCTGGATCATGATCCGAGCCAAACTGCAAGGTTTAAGTAAGGAGACCTAAGACCTATATATAAGAGTCAGCTCCTGCGCTTGAGCATCCTGCTCTGGCTCTGGTCATCCGACTTCGTCTGTGTGGTCAGTTGTGAGGAGAGGTCAGCCACAGTACTGACGCTGAGGCGTCGAGAGTAGGCAGGTAGAGCTAGCTAGCTAGGCATGGCGAAGGTCGCTCTCGGCCACCACCGCGAGGCCACCGAGCCCGGCTGCGTCCGCGCCGTCCTCGCCGAGCTCGTGCTCACCTTCCTCTTCGTCTTCTCCGGCGTTGGCTCCGCCATGGCCGCCGGTGCGTGCGTGTACATGCATGCATGCGCGCGTTTCTTGACCTCTTTTCTTTGAGAGTATTGTCCGTCCATGCATGTGCAGAGGTGTGCTCATCGAACTACATGTACAGGCCAGCTGGCCGGCGGCGCCGACACGATCATGGGCCTGACGGCGGTGGCGCTGGCCCACGCGCTGGTGGTCGCCGTCATGGTGTCGGCGGGGTTGCACGTCTCCGGCGGCCACATCAACCCGGCCGTCACGCTCGGGCTCGCCGTCGGCGGCCACATCACGCTCTTCCGCTCCGCGCTCTACGCGCTCGCGCAGCTTCTCGGCTCCTCCCTCGCCTGCCTCCTCCTTGCCTTCCTCACCGGCGGCGAGGCGATGCCGGTGCACGCGCTTGCGGCGGGGGTGGGCGCGCTCCAGGGGGTCCTCATGGAGGTGGTGCTCACCTTCTCGCTGCTCTTCTCCGTGTACGCGACCGTCGTGGACCAGCGGCGGGCCATCGGCAGCCTCGGCCCGCTGCTGGTGGGCCTGGTCGTCGGCGCCAACATCCTTGCCGGTGGGCCCTTCTCCGGCGCGTCCATGAACCCGGCCCGCTCCTTCGGGCCTGCGCTCGCAGCCGGGCAATGGGCTGATCACTGGGTCTACTGGGTTGGGCCTCTGATCGGTGGGCCGCTCGCTGCGCTGGTCTACGAGGGCCTCTTCATGGTCCGGCCCGGCCATGAGCCGCTTCCCAGGGACGACGCAGGCTTTTAGACCTTAATAATGTAGCTCTTTTAATGTGAAGTATTTGTGTTTGTATTCGTAATGCTGTTTGAGCCCTTGTAGCTTGTACTCTCTAGCCGTGGTCTTTATTTGGGTTAGTGAATAATAACACCTTGCTTCAATGTTTTAACTATTTTAAATAAATCGATTTACAAGCATAATTCACCTAAAAAATAACAATTCTATGATCTTTGAGTTTTGTCTAGAGAGGCGTTGGAGGAAACAATCTTGATCTTCGTTCCTTGGAAGGTAAAAAATGGAGCTTTTGATTTAGCTCGGTTTGTTTTTGGGCCATCGTGTGGATGGTGAACTTGTGTTGGTGTATTTGGGCTAAGAGTAATTTTCAGTCGGGCTTTATTTTCTTCTCTTTTCATTTTCTGTCAGTGTCGGCCCATCGCTTTGAGCCTTTGGGCCATTGTTCGCATTTTTTGGGCGCACCAAAGGTACTATGTGTTTTAACAAAAGTAGAATGTTCGGAGTGGCTGAGCTGAATGAATAATCTGGCTAATATGAATATTAAGCTAGACTTCTAGAGATTTGAATCTGCTTCTCTAGGTTGGTCCGCTTCGTATATGTTACTATCCTAATAGGTTTCAGGCTTCAAATGGACCCTGCAATCCCTTTAAAAAAGACCCTTCAAAGAGCTCATAACAACTACTGAGGTTTGCCATATAGGATAGCTCGGTTGGTTTTACGAGGGAATGTGCGCTTAAAAGTTTGCTTTCGGCACCTGTACTTGCGCCCTGTTTTCCATGTGCTGCCTCGACTGGTCAATACAATCTCATGCTGAGTACGTAGATGATATGGAGGAATATATAGCTGCATTGTAGATCGCAAGACACAAGCGCTAATTGTGGGTGTTAGGTAATTCTCATATCTAAGCATACGTAGGAAGAGCTCTCACACAGGTGCTTAGTGATGTGGCAATATTTTCTTTGAAATGACTTTGGTGAAGACATCCATGATGCCACTGATCGAACGCTACACAGCGCATAGCCCATGTATCCATGTATACAGGTTCCTCCTGTCCCCAGCCTCTCCCGATGACATTCCCAACCTCTCCTCCCATTCTCCTTCCCCATGAGCTGGAGCTTCTCTCGTCCTCCTCCCCCACAAGCAGGAGTTCTGGCAAGCCATTGATGGCGAGCCTGCCTCTCCTGCCTTCCATCCTCCTCCTCAATGAGTAGGAGATACGACCACTACTGTGGATTAGCTCATCACTACCGGTTCCAAACCGGCATCCGTACCGGTTTTGGAACCGGTAGAGGGCAACCGGAAGTAATACTCCCGGGTATCACTACCGGTTTATGCAACAGGTAGTGATAGTATTAGAAAAGGTAGTGATAGTATTAGAAATGTTTAAAATATGTTGGGAATATATTGGGAGAAGCAAGTCTCGAACCCGAGACCTCGTGACTCTAGCCTCACCCTTCTAGCCAACCCACCCACTATCGCGTACTGGTATAGATAGAATATGCATTCTTTTTAAACTTTCCAGAAACAAGGCACTATTACCGATTCGTCGCTTAAACCGATAGTGATGGATAGGTATCACTACCGGTTTGAGCCACAAACCGGTAGTAGTAGTGTCTGAGGCACCACTACCGGTTCATGGCTCAAACCCATGGCTCACGCAACTATCACTACCGGTTCGTGGTTCAAACCGGTAGTGATGCAACTAGTAGTGATGCAACTATCACTACCGGTTCGCAGATAATCAGTAGTGATACCCACTTCTCTAGTAGTGGATACGTGGAGAGTACTTCTCTCTCTCTGCCACAAGGGGCACACTGCCACCAAAGCGAGAGCAAAGGGCCTAGCAAGCACATGCATGGATCAGACCGACCGGAGATGAAACACAAGGGCTGGCTAACTCCAAGCTCAACCCCTAATACCATGGCCTTCCCATTTAGATGGGTGCATGGTTTAGTTGCATTTGTTTTTTTTTTGAATCGTTGTAAATATTATCATAGATTATTTTATTGTATCTTCTCAATTGTTATAAAAACATCTTTTATATTTTTTGTTGCAACTAGGTTCTCCAAATTTTTTGTTACAAGTCTTTAATACAAATATTATATATATTTTTTCAGAATGTTGCAATGCTTGTAACATCAATGGTTCATTATTGTTCCAGACTTTTTGCCTGGGTTTTTAGTAAATATTCATCTAATATATGAATAAGATCTATGGCTCTAAAATGAACTCTTAACACATGAGTCATGATTTTTTGCTATTATTTTTGAGATCAATCGTTGCTTTGTTGCACGAGTCGATTGGTTTTGTTGCACAAAACACTAGCTAGTTGATGTTGCCTAGGAGCGTAGGATGGATTAGTCCACGTAAGATGTCCGGGCGCTAGTGGCTCTTTATTTTCTTCATAAGCATCTATGCATAAGCACCTTACATTTTACCTGTCACTTATCAGAAAAGGCAAGTTCGAATGATATCCTCATCCACACCTTTTTCTCTACATCTCCCACCAGAAGCCGGGCCGTGCAAAAGGGTTAAAACCTACACACAAGGCCAAATCAGAGCGGTTGAGTCATCGGATTCATCAATCTTGAATGGCCATATGGATGAGAGCAGCAGAGCACCACTGAACAAAACGTTGAAATTCCGCGCAAAACAGCTCAAATCCAGCGAAAATTTCCCCGAACCAATCGATCCACTTGGCACGGACTTCCACCAACTGAGAGGAGACGACGGCTCGCTCTATCTAACCTAACGCCGGCCTCTAAGCCAGTGGCCTAGCACACTGTACCAGCACTGTTGCTTCGTCTTCCCAGTGGAGAGTGACGCGACGATCATCAACTTGCTCGGAGCCGGAGGACGACGGCATCTCGCCATCT
Organism: Olyra latifolia; assembly: GCA_036346145.1. Lineage (NCBI taxonomy): Eukaryota > Viridiplantae > Streptophyta > Magnoliopsida > Poales > Poaceae > Olyra > Olyra latifolia. The sequence continues at coordinate 17,970,077 of CM070530.1, forward strand.
CAAATCAACCGGTTTAATTTGTTCGTTTCCAAGGCTCCAAGGATCGATCTCGAGACGTGCAAATTAATGTCCCGATCGAAGGCAAGCGCGCCACGCCATTGGCGAGCCGGCGCGCTCCGGCGTCGAGGTCGTACAGGAGCTCGACAAGCAGCTCGGCCGTGCGAGAAGGCGACTGCTCCTGGAGCTCACTCAGACTTCAGAGTGAGGTTTCGTGTCCGGTTGTTGTTCTGATATGTCACCACCATGCAGGGCTGGATGATCTGGACGAATTGTTTTCGGTGATTGAGATTGCATCAGCGTGATTGTTCATGGATGATAAGGGGATTAAACTTAATTAGAAGGTCCAATCAAGAGTCGCTCGATTGGATTTCAGACGTGCTGCGATGCGATCCTGGCTGGACAGATAGCAGCCACTCGGCGTGGCTGCTTGCTTGTTCATGGGCTCATGGCCATGGATCAGATCACGGCGAGGTACACTCGGCGTCATGTCTGCCGCCTCGCCTCGTGATTCTGCTCCACTGTCGTGTTCCCTTTCGCCATTGGACCGATGCTGGTAAACAAAATCTTGGCTTCAATGATAGACATTGTTTTCACTACCGCGGCTGCCGCCAAACCGGCCTGTCCGATTTCTCCGGGCTGCGGTTTTGAGCCGGGCAAATTTTAAAAATTTGAGCAAAAATTCATAATTCAAAAAACTGAAAAAAAAATCCTAAAAATAGTATGGATTATTTGGGAACAATTGGCTAAAACGAAATTTTTTTAAAAAATTCATCATTATACAATCATGTGCACAAATAAATAAAAATATCGTTCTTTAAAAGAAAAGGCGAAATTGGGCTGTTTTTCTATTAAAATTTTAGATTTTTCTACTATTTTTCCTAAGTTTCTACTATTATTTCATTTTTCAAATTTTCTACTATTTTTTCTAGGCATTTCTATATTTTCTAGCTATTTATCAAACTCTCCCGAAAAATTTGTAGAAACCATCGGCTAGCTGAGAAAGCGGACTAGCTAGTTGAGGGAACCAACCAGCTAGTTGAATCCAAGCCGATCAACCAAAAAATTGCATAAACAATTGGCTAGCTGAGGAAACCAACTGGCTAGCCGAACCTTGAGCCGACCAAATTTGGATTTGAATTTGTTCAGTTTTTGGGCGGTTTATTTGATTTTTGAGCTACTAGCTGTGGTTTTTGAAACTGCTGAGATCTCAGTTTTTGAGCTTGAAACAGTTTTGTAAACCTTGCCCAGATAGATACAGTCTTCCACACCTCAACAGTCGACGCGACGCGACATGACTTGCATGGTACGGACAAGGTGGATTCAGGAAAAAGACCCTATGTCGCTATAACCTGTACCACTAGTTTGTAGCCTCTATGGTTAAAAAGGCTCTAGTGGTGAGTGGTGGCGATAGTCGCCATCCATGGAAGACCATCCAACACCTCCAATCAATTGCCCAACGGTTGCTTCTATTGGTTTGGTTTGGTTTCCCGTTTTAGTGAGGGTGCATTCTAAAAAGGCTCTAGTGGTGAGTGGTGGTGATAGTCGTCATCCATGGAAGACCATCCAACACCTCCAATCAATTGCCCAGATTTCACAACGGTTGCTTCTATTGGTTTGGTTTGGTTTCCCATTTTAGTGAGGGTGCATTCTAGAATGGTATGAAAGTAATTATGTTTTTTATAAGAAAAAAGTCTACTTGACCCCTATAGTATTGAGCCGGCCGCACATAACCCCTAACTTCGAATACCATGTATTCTACTCCCTGGTGCAAATACTTGAAGCGGTTTGCCGAAGTGGCATTTGATGTGGCATCGAATTTAGTAATTTTAAAATGGTCTCGTATGTCATCTGCTTCTTCCTATCTCCTCTCTTTCTCACACTTCCCCTCTCTTCTTCTCTTCCTTCACACTGCCTCTCTCTCCCTCTTCCCTTCAGCCAAGCCCGACGCCCCCTCCGGTGACCTTCGAACCCAGGAGAAGCGGGAAACAGAGCCGCCCAACCCCGTCGCCTTCACCGGAGGATCCTTGTTGTCTCCGAAATTGGTGAGATCACTGCAACCGTCTTTTTCTTCCTCCGTCTGCCTTTCCGCGAAATTCATCATCTCCGGTGAGCTTTGAGTCGATTCCTCTCGGCCATACCTCCCTTACCCCACCCTTTACCTTCCCTTCTAATCGCTGGTGATCGTCGTGCATCCAATCAATGCTATAACGAAACGCTAGTGGTGCCATTTTCTTGGGTGGCCTTCGGCCTCATGTCGCCATGTCACCACAATCCACAGTCGGTCGAATTAGTCGTCGTTCTATCTTTCCCTTCCTTCCCTCATCCTCCTGGACCCGCCGCTCGAGTTCCACTGTCACGCAACCGCATAGGCATGAGCGCCGACATTCTTGCTTGGTGTTGAGTTGCCTCTGGTCACCACGAGCCACGAGAGAGATTGAGGGAGATACAAGAGACAGGGGACTGCGGCAGGGCCAACTGATGTGGCGAGGTTGATGGTGGTGAGGTTAATGGTGGAGCCCCTTCCCTGTTGTTTTGAGAAAGAGAAGTGGGGCGACATATGTGTCCCCAACTAAAAAGTGATGAAAAAAGTCATATAACCTTCGTGGAAGTACATGTGGCAATACAGCTCAGGTAACCGCCTCTAGGGGTTAAGTGCATCGGTTTGAAAACTTCGAGGAGTAGAATAGTCAGAGGGTTATGTGTGTTCGACTCAATACTTCAGGGGACAAGTAGATTTTTTTTCTTTTTATATTGATATAGTTGTTTTCCAATTGTAGTGTGTTCATATATTACAAAGGTTTCGATCACACCCAACATATATTAAATATGTACTATTAAAAATCTTTTATGGTGAGTGATGACCGGTGAATGGTACGTCATTTCATTAAAATTATCTATCAATGGCATCCCATCAAATTCTCGTCACAAAAATTAACCATCATATGTCATCCCATGAAATCCGTCTCCACCACAACTAAAATTACCCTCCATGTCATACCATAAAATTCCCTCCACTGCCACTAAAAAAATTACTTATCACTCCTCTAGAGCCAGCACCACACTGCTCCCCCTCCTCTGTCATATGGTATTCGTCTTCTCCCTTATCGCGCGTTGGAGTCCTTGTTTCCTCGGCGACGTTGCAATCAAGTTTTAATTGTAGATTTTTTTTAGCTCAATTACGTGGATAGGGCAGAAAGACGATTGATTGTATTTTTAACATCAAATTGATAGGATTTGGAATGAAGATTTTGATAAAATTATTGTATACTGATTTGTCTCACTTGTTTTGAATTACTCGCAACACGCTAACACTTACTAGTCAGCATATGTCCGATTTATCTATTGGTGCACATACATGTTACTAACTTCAAAGACATGCACAAAATATATAAATGGATAAACATAGATGGGTCGGAAGGTACAGAGCGAGACTAAGGGGGTGTTTGGTTGTCTGCATGCACAGAGATTTGCATCTATAAATACAGAATTTTGCTTTTTTTCTTATGTTTGGTTGCCTGCATCTAGTTTTTGAGCCTGGCTCTCTATATGCAAGATTCTCCATGTAGGTTGGCTCTGGAGATATGGAGAAAATGGGCGTATCTCTGGATGCAGCACATAGCAGCCTCGTGTTCTGTGTAAGGGGTCACCACAATAGCAAACCATAAATATGGTGCCACGTGTTCTGCGTAAGTTTTTTTTTATTTATATCTTTTGATTAGCATCTTCGATTATCGAACCGATTTCAAAAATGGGTTCCTGACATTTTTTCAAACAAAACTAGACCACACTTGCTATATAAATTTCAAAATACCTGCCTACTAAACACTCAACCAAACACCGTCTCTGCATCTGTGTATCTCGTATCCCATCAGCCTGGTTGAGTCAAACGGACCAGACTCGTGAAAGAAGGCAACCAAACAGCCCCTAAATGTATGAGTTGCATGCATTGATTATCGTCGAATGGAATGGGTACTCGACTGAAACGCACGCTTAGACGCTGCACCTGTGTTGCCTATTCATCATGAAAGCAAGATGTGGGGGGGTTGGGGGGTGGGGGTTGGGTTGGGGCGGCGAAACATGAAAAGAAGATGGTAGTACTTCCAAAAGTAAAAGCACCTAAGTGCTACGGTAGCGTCTACAGCCGCGACAGGGAAACCGTGTGTGGGCATCGAGAATTTGAGGGGCGGCATTACGAACCTTTTGACTTCTCCGGTCTCCGTGCGAAAATATCCTCCCCTATATATAGGGAAATTTCCAGCGGTGGCTTCAGTGCGCCATCGATCGATCGCCTTTCCCTTCCGTGAATCGCTCAGTAGCTTATGCCTCTGCCGATGACGAAGCTGGAGCTCGGGCACCGCGGCGAGGCGTCGGAGCCGGACTGCCTCCGCGGCGTGCTCGGCGAGCTCGTCCTCACCTTCCTCTTCGTCTTCATCGGCGTCGGCGCCGTCATGGCCGCCGGTACGTACGCATGCTTGCTAGCTTCGTTGCATCCAGATCGATTTTTTCAGCTCTCTTTCGAAGAACAAAGTTAAGGAGGCCTCGATCGTACTCTCGTACGTTCGTTCGTTGATATCCATATATCTGCTCTGCATACATATGCACCACATATATATTGACATGAATCTCGTCGTCGCCGGTACAAGAACATCACATGCTTGCATGTCGTCGTCGACCGTCCACCCTCCAGTATTGATTAGACCGACGTGTTTGCTCGATCCGTGCAGTGTGTGCACACTGCGCAAGTACTTTATTAGAGCAGCGCGCCTATTTTAGGCACACCATTCATTCTACTTAATTAGGTTCAATGGTCCGATAATCACTTGCCATTGTGAGAATTTTTTACAGCATGTTGATAAGCAAGAAAGATATAGCATGTTACATCTAGACCACATACAACGATATTACGATGCAATGCTCTATTATCCTGTACCGACTATACGGTAATTGGCAGGTACCTAGATTTTTTTTTTCTTGCAACGTTGGAGAAAGTGTGCCAAAAGTAAGCATCGACGCTTGGACAAAGGTTCCACCATTTTTCCAAAAAAAAAAAAACACATGTAAGAAGAAAAAATAACTGTAATACATGGTCTGGTTCTTGCGGGTACTTCATGACATGGCATACTGTCTAACCTCTAAACACCTTTGGAGCTTGCGCAACGGCCGTAGCAACCGAACCAACAAAAGGAGAGAGAAAAGGTCCCATTGGAGAGACCGACGTATGCAAGAAGATTCTCTACGTCAAAACATTGTTTCGGTTCACTCACTTGCAGGGTTTACAAAAACCGCTTCAGCCCTAAAAAGTGTAGCACAGCGGTTTACTGGCCAACCGTAAAAACCGATTGGCTAACTGATGAAACCGAGAGCCTAACCAAAATAATTGGTTTAGGTCAAACCGTAGCCGCTCAAAAACTATGGCTAGCCAAACAGGTTTGCAAAGCGGTCAAAGAGAAAAGCAAGAATAGAAAGCAAAGGAGGGCGGACCCCATGAGAGAGAATGATCTAAGTAGCGTGGGTCTCACAGATAGCCTTGGTTCTACTCACAAGCTGGAGAGAAAAAGGATGGAAACCACACGAGAGAGAGTGAGCTGAGTTTGCATGCTATGGACCTCACCTTTTTGTATTGTTCCACGCAACATTGTGCATGCTCTTATGCATTGAAGATCATATACTCAACTTTGAATCAGAATAAGAATTTCTGGAAGATTCTCTATGGATTGTACAAAAATAAAAAATTTCAAGTCATAGATTTTAATCTGATTTTAAACTGTAAAGAAGAGGGCTGCCAACTTTATTCTTTTCGGTTAAACGAGCGATAGATTATAATCTGAAAAAGTTGTGGACGCTCGATTGGGGGCTTGGAGAGCCTAAAAAAAATAAAAAAATATTTTTAAGAGCTTTAGGAAGAACCACTAAAAATCTCACAAAATACTATAAAATACTACAACGTTTGGCCTTTTTAAAAATAATAATTTTCTAACTATAGTTTTAAATTTTAATTTAAACTGAAAAGAACGAGGCACACCTGCCAGCCGCCAACCTTCAGACATAGGATGCCCAGGGAACAAGACTGGGATGACGTTCCTTCCATATCAATAGATCATCCAGACGTTACAATGGAATCGAAACCCTTCTCTTTATGCATGGGCCATGCGACACGTTCGCTTGCATCAATTAATCCACCATGGAATCTTGCGATCCAAGTTGCAGCCTGCAGCACGTAGGACTGTAGGAGTAAGCAAAGCGAGAATGTGATACGCGTACGGCGTACCCAGGTTGTCTTGCGAAAACGCATCATCATTTCCTCTTCCGTTGTTTGGCAGGAAAGACGGCGCCGGGGGACCATTCGTCGGCGTTGACGGCGGCGGCGGTGGCGCAGGCGCTGGTGGTGGCGGTGCTGGCGACGGCCGGGTTCCACATCTCCGGCGGCCACCTCAACCCGGCCGTCACGCTCAGCCTCGCCGTCGGCGGCCACATCACCCTCTTCCGCTCCGCCCTCTACATCCTCGCCCAGCTGCTCGGCTCCTCCCTCGCCTGCCTCCTCCTCCGCTGCCTCACCGGCGGCCTGGTACGTACTACGTCCTACATGCATGCATGGCGCGCAAAAATTATATCCGAGCTGTCACACACGCGTCGTCCTACGTGTCACGCCGTAGGCCACCCCGGTGCACGCGCTGGCGGAGGGCGTGGGCCCGGTGCAGGGCGTGGTGGCGGAGGCGGTGTTCACCTTCACGCTGCTGTTCGTCATCTGCGCCACCATCCTGGACCCGAGCCCGAGGAAGTCGGCGCCGGGGACGGGCCCGTTGCTCACCGGCCTCCTCGTCGGCGCCAACACCGTCGCCGGCGGCGCGCTCACGGGCGCGTCCATGAACCCCGCGCGGTCGTTCGGGCCCGCGCTGGCCACCGGCGTCTGGACGCACCACTGGGTCTACTGGGTCGGCCCCCTCGCCGGCGGGCCCCTCGCCATGGTGCTGTACGAGTTCCTCTTCTTGGCCGTCGGGACGCACCAGCCGCTGCCCCAAGAGTGAAGCGCCGACATGGACGAATGACAGCTTCCGGTAAGTCCGGACGTCGGAATATTTACTCCAGTCTCCGGCGAGATGTTCCTGCGGCATATACGTATGTGTAAGGAATGCTTGTGGTGTTTGGACCGGACGTGTGAGGTTTGGCGACCTTTGCGAGGTTTTTTTCTTGGGATTACTGTGGATTTGCATGCGTGTACGTATCTGCGTCACTGCGTGTTCATGTTACATCTACGTAGCAAGATTCTTGTTTGGCCATATGGTTTTCTTCATGGAAATACGGAATACATGAATACGTCGATTCTAGCCTTAGTTAGTTGTCTCAACGTTTCATTTATTAATTCCATGGCTATGTTAATACTCTTATGTGTAAAGAAACTCATAATGCATGGTTTCTACTGGCCATTTTTTAAGGTAACACGTTGTATAGAAACAACCATGGATACAAACATCCTAATACATTATTTCTAGCAACTGTTTTCTTTCATTTCGTCTCTTTCTACATATTCTCCTAGTAGAGATGACCTATTACTACCGACGCCTCTTAATAAAGATGATCTATTACTACCAACACTGCTGAGGGTGGGATGAGTCCGCGTCAAGCAGGGGAAGAACTAGCACCGCCAGGATGGGGACAAACCTACATCAGGAAGGCGATGAGCCAATGGGAAGGGGACGAGCCTACACTAGGAAGCATTATGATGCCGATAAAGGAGGTCAGTGGCACGGAGGTTGAGGATGAGGCCGGCAGCGGGGGAGGAGGCCGCCATCGAGAGGAGCTAGTGCCTCTCCGTCATGGTTGGTCATGCTTTTGCCATCGCTTCTGCTCATGTAGTCTCTCCTGCTCCTTCCACCATGGTCGGCTGTGGGGTGGGAATGAGACCAAGTTAAGGGAGCAGGTGCTGGGAGGGGGTCACACTTGTGTCATCGAAGAGCATGAACAAGGGCTGGGAGGAACCGCGCTTGCACCATCGGGGAGAAGGAATCGGGATTATGCTTGCGCACGAGAAGGAGTGGGGACAGAGAGAACGAAAGATAAGGGATGGAGAATGTGACTTACATGTAGGACCCATGATTGAAAATCGGTTAAGGAAAAATAAACTGCTACCACTACAGGAATCGCTGATAGTCCCAACGGCCAAAGCTGTCGGAATAGGACCCCAAAACCATCGAGAGATACTATTCTCGATGGCCGGCTATCGAGATATGGCCGTCAGGAAGAATCCGTCGAGATAGACCCATTTCTCTCGACGGCCAAGCTGTCGAGAGAACTTCTGTCGACGACTTACATGAGGCGGTTGAGAAACTGGACGCCAGCACCGTCTGAGGTCCAAGGGGCCTTATCTCGACGGCTATAGGCGAGCCAGAGAGAGAGAGGTAAGATGTCGCGAGCCTCGGAGGGGCAACACTCTCGACGACTTCTCCAAGGTCATCGAGAGACAGTAGTGGCCTGAGCTTGGCCTCCATGGATCTCTCTCGATGGCCTATCCTTGGCCGTCGAGAGAGAGCCTTCCAGGGATTTTTGCGCTTGCCCGCTCCAGCCCTCTATTCTCAACGGTTCCTAGGCTAGCCGTCGAGAAATACTCTTTTTTAAAAAAGAAAATTTAAATTGGAAAAAAAAATTAGAAATTTGCAGCTGTCGCTGCCGAGTCAGCTCCAAGGACCAAGGCCATCTGCTCGTCGTTCCTCGTCCTGGGTGTGTTGCCGCCGCCATTATCCCTTTGAACAGGTGCTGGAGCAACTGAGCCGGAACCCTGAAATCACATGGTTAGTAATTTGAAATCTTTTCTTGAATGGTGAAGTACGATTGGATGGCAATATTTGAGCATACTGTCTCTGAGCCGCTAAGAGGAGCCCGCAGAGGCACGTACCCGCCAGGATAGCGAGGCGCCATCCCGTAGTAGCCCGGAAGGGATGGCGGCACCCCGTAGGCACCAGGATAGGCAGGCGTGACCTCGAAGGCGCCAGGATGGCTAGGGATCCCATAGGTGCCAGGCTGGTCAAGGGGGGTCGCACCGCCAAACCCACTCGGACTGGCCTGCACATTTGACAAACATTATGTAAACAAAAATAATAAAGGAAACTAAAATTTTGAGCAAGTATTGAACATCTTACCCTAGAGAGTTCCGAGAGGCGCTCCAAGGCGGCGATTCTCGCCTTGAACTCCTAGCGCTGCATGTCTAGCTGCCTGTTGGACTCCTCCTGCTGCCTCTCGGCGCTCCTTCGCCGCTGTCTTCATGCTAGTCTCCAATGCCTGCATCGGCTGGGCCCTCTCCTCGTCCCTCTGCTGGGTCAGCCGTTCCTTGAACTGTCGGTAGCCCTCTGCCTGCGACTGGCTGGCCCGGACCTCTGGCATGTAATCCTCGGAACTTGAACATAGAGGTTTGGTTAGTAAGGAAAAAAAGTTGACGCGACATATAAAAGTTGCAAAGAGCTCTCACCTTAGGTAGTCCCCGTCGATGGCAAGCCTACCGTGAGCCTTGCCTCCCACGCTCTGGTGGATCAGCAAGGCATCTAAGGGCGACCCTTCGGGGTTGCCGTCAGCCCTGTGCTTCTCGGCATAGGCCTCTCAGTAGCGATCCTGCGTTTGATCGAAGGTAATATAGAAAATTTCGTGGAAAGCCGTAGTAATGAAATATTGGATGATAATTACCATCTTGGCCTGAGCGATGGGGTCCATGGCCGGCTGGGAGCTATCCTTGCTTTTCGAAGTGTGGCTCGCCATCCACACATCCAGGAAGTGGGGAATCCTCCCGATCGTCTGAGCCTACATTAAAAAAACAATAGTTCAGTTAGCCGTAGAAATGACAAGATAACAAAATCAAAACAAATAAAGTACCATCTTCTTACACAGCTGTGGTATCGACTACTTTCCAGTGGTCGTCTTGTAGTCCTTAGATGTCTGGTTCTTCTTGGTTGTCTCGGACTTCTCCCTGAACTCCTGACTGGCCCAGTGCTGCACGAGTGCCTCCTAGACGTCGGGGCAATTGGTGGCGCAATCCGGACGCACCGAGATGTACTGCGCAGCTATCAGGTACTTCTGGCGGACGAGGGTGCTGCTGATCCTCTCGTTGTGCTCTCTCCTACAAGATGACGAGAGTTAGTGCTACTAAATGATCTTAACGTATTTCTCAATTGATTTATGCAAAGAACAATCACCTGTAGTAGTCCTCGATCGCAGCGACCCTCGCCCTGGACATCAAGTCCTGGATCATCTGCTTCACATTCCTGTTAAGCACTGGCTCGAACCACTCCTCTGTAAGACCATCACGTGGACGGTACCTAAGCTGAATGAGCAAGAACAAGGAAGATTAGTAACAAAATTGAAAACATTGTTTAGAACAGGGTACCTAAGCTGGACGTAGGGCTATTACCTCTCCTTGAGGGGCCCAAACCAGCCTAAACCCCTTTGCTTTCCCGCCTACGGTTGCCTGATCGAGATCGCCTTCCCAAAAGCCCCCAAGGCTGCAGAGAAGAAGTCGGTTAATCCTTACACTCAACAAGTAAGCTTGGCACTCGGGAGCCTCGTATTCCCAACCGCCGACAGCTGGCGCCGTCCGTCGGGATCGTCGATTAGCTTCTGCAAGCAAGGGTCCTTGAGAATGGCGAACTCTCAGGACAACCAAGATATCCGCTTCGACGACCCCGATGATCTGGACGAATATTGGTCTGACACCGAGGTCGCCCGGATCATCGATCCGGAAGGACACACCGTGGCGGAGTCTCCTTCCCCCATGCATGTCTGCCGCTCCGTGGGCGAAACAGACTCGGAGTATGTTCCCGAGCCCCTCCGGTTCCAAGAAATACCGGAACGGGAGACGCCCGCGACGTGTGAAGGTGCCGATTCATACGAGGGGGTCGACATCCCCGACGTTCTGTATGAGTCCGACCACGAGACTGCTTCCCGCGGAGACACGGTCATGACGCCTTCATGCCCAATACTCTCGCGAGAGGTCAACATGGCGGACACCAACAACGTGCCCGCTCCCATAGCCCGGGAGGATGAGTTGCGCCGTCGCCTGGAGGCCGCGTGGGACTGGCTGACCAACTCGATCGACCGAGCTCTGGCGACCCGTCACGATGACCCAGGCCCGAGCACCCGGCCGACCCCCCGTTCACCACGACCGGGGTCTCCGCCGCCGTCCCGCTCCCCCGATCCGATCGGCAGGAGTCGCCAGCGCCTTCGGGCCTTGGCACACGTGGTGCGGGACCTTCGGCCGGACTTCGGCCAGGCTGCCGAACTAGGCGTCGCCGTGGCCGAAAGGCTGGAACAGTTGGCTGGCGACCTCCCCATGCCGTTGACTCTCGGTGTATTTCCCAGGAGAGCCATACCCCAAGGGGTAACCACTCTCGTCATGACCTTCGCAGAGATCTCGATCGGCAAAGGAATGACAGGGTATCCCGCCGACACAACGATCGCCCCTCGAATGACGGTCGGCGAAGCGAGCATCGTCATAGCGATGGCTCGACCCACGATTCCGCCCGAGCAGGCCACGCCAATCCCGGCGAGAACATCACTGGCGGGCATCGTCCCCACACCGACCGGAGAGACACCCCCTCGGGTACCCCGGACCCTCGGCGTGGCGACGTCTTCTCGCGCCTCGGCCCACTCCGGGGGCGCGACGGTCGTGACGCCCGCGGCCATGACGCCCGAGTGAACCACGGGTGTCCCGCCTTCTCCCATGTGCTTCGGAGGGCACCGTGGCCACCGAAGTTTAAGCCGGGCCACATCGAGCGGTTCGACAGGACTCAGAACCCGGACGAATTCCTCTCGGTATACGCTACCACCGTCATCGCTGATGGCGGTGATGAAGGAGTAATGGTCAACTACTTTCCCGCCGTGTTGGAAAGGCCTGCTCGGACGTGGCTCTTCAACCAACGGGAGGGTTCTATCTGCACTGGGGCAGCTACTGTGATGCCTCGCGAATCAATTTCGGGTGTTGTCCCCGGGAAGGCCGCAGACCTCAGCGGTAGTCCAGATGGAGGGAAGCTCGCTGCGACTACGTCCGGAGGTTCATCCGGGTACGGAACACCATTCCGAGTATCCCGGATGAGACGGTCGTTGAGGCCTTCACTGAAGGCGTTAAAAACGTCCGTTTCACCTAGGATCTCAAGATATTCTCCGGCTTCTCGGCTAGCGAGCTGTTTCAGGCAGCGGAACGCTATATCAACGCCGAGGAGACCGTGGAGTGGAAGCGGCTTCTTGGGGCCGGCCAGGCACCTCCGCAGCCGGGCGTGGAACCTTCGGACAAGAAGAAATCCGACAAGAAGGCCAAGAAGAAGAAAAAAGCGAAGGCGGCCAAAATGGTGGCCGCCATCCCGGAGCAGTCATCGCCGCCTCAGACGCCGAGACCCAAGAAACCTCGCCCCTCCCCAAGCAAGGTAGGTGGTCAGCGGCCGGGCAATTCCGGACAGAAACGCGGACCACAGGCTCCCTCGGCGGCCGTTTACATCCATTGCACCAGTGCACGGCATGACCTCCAAGAATCGCCGTACAGGTTGCTTTCGCCTCGAGGACTTCTACAACGGCCGGGGCCCCATACCCGTCCTCCCGGACACCGGAAAGGGCAGCTCCGATCGGATATCCGAACAGCATACCGACCCATAGGGTCGAGATTGCGAAGAATACCACGAGCCGAGCCATCACATCGCGATAATCTTGGGGTCCATGACCTACTCCTCCGGCTGGTGAAACCCACGACGCGAGGTCTGCAGCGCCCGATCGGGTTTACGCCCGAGCATGTTCGATGGTCGGAGACGACCATCTCCTTCTCCCGGGAAGATTGTCCCTCGGGAATAACCAAGCCTCAGAAGCTCCCTCTCGTGCTCTGCCCGACCATCAGCAACACGAGGGTCGTGCGGGTGCTCATCGAAGGGGGAAGCGCTCTGGACTTGATATCCGCCCGGGTCTTGGACGAGATTCAGATCCCCCGATCCAAGATCAAGGATATCGCCATGCCCTTCCATGGCATTATCCCGGGCACGTCCATGACCCCCCTCGGGAAAATCGTACTACCCGTGACCTTCGGCAGTTCGAGCAATTTTCGGACTGAGTTGGTCACCTTCGAGGTGGTTGATTTCGAGTCGGCCTACAACGCCATTCTCGGCAGGCTGGTCTTGCGAAATTCATGGCAGCTACGCATCATGCATATCACTGCCTCAAGCTCCCGGGGCCAAAAGGGGTAATCACCGTCAAGGGCAGTCACAAGGCTGCCCTGGAATGTGATGAGATGGCGCTGGCTCTGGTCGGCCAACTCCCCAAGCGCGGGCCCGACCAGGACTCTCGCAAGACCGCCCGGCCCAAGGTGATACTCCAGCCCTAGGAGCAGACCAAGGAAATCCCGGTCGCCTTCGAGGATCCGTCCAAGGTGGTCCACGGCGGGGCCACCTTGGACCCGAAATAGGAAAGCGAGCTCGTCACCTTCCTCCGGGCAAACACGGACGTCTTCGCGTGGGAACCGTCCGATATGCCCGGGGTCCCGAGGGAGGTGATCGAGCACAGGCTGGCGGTTCAGCCTGGCAAAAAACCAGTGCGCCAAGCACTGAGAAGGTTCTCGCAGTGGAAGGCCGACATCATCAAGGAGCAACTAGAGAAGCTATTGAAGGCCGGCTTCATCCGTGAAGTCAAGCACTCCGATTGGATAGCAAATCCGGTTGTGGTCAGAAAGAAGAACGGAAAGTGGCGGATGTGCGTTGATCACACCAACATCAACGGCTCGTGCCCAAAGGACAACTTCCCGCTCCCTCGCATAGACCAGTTGGTCGATGCGACGGCGGAGGCCCAGTTGATGAGCTTTCTGGACGCGTACTCTGGGTATCACCAGATTAGCCTGTCTCGGGAAGATGAAGAGAAAACTGCCTTCATCACACCCTTCGGCACCTTCTGCTACACGACCATGTCCTTTGGTCTGAAAAATGCAGGGGCCACTTTCCAACGCTTGAAGCAGAGGACCTTCCCTGACCAGATAGGGCGGAATCTGGAAGTTTATGTAGACGACATAGTCGTCAAAAGTAATCTAGCCGAGGCTCATATCCGGGACCTCAAGAAAACCTTTTGTAATCTAAGGAAGCATCGAATAAAGCTGAATCCAGAAAAGTGCGTCTTTGGTGTACGCACGGGTATGGTGCTCGGGTACGTGATCGGGTCGTCGGGCATTGGCGCGAATCCTGAGAAGATCGAGGCCATCGAAAAAATGCAGGCTCCTTCGAGCGTAAAGGAAGTCCAATCACTCACTGGCCGGATGGTGGCCCTCAGCCGCTTCATCTCTTGGCTGGGCGAGCGCGGGATACCCTTCTTCAAAGCCTTACGCAAACACGACGGTTTCGTCTGGACCGAGGAAGCCGACAATGCCTTCAAGGAGCTCAAGAAGTACCTATCGAGCTCGCCCGTCCTGATCACCCGAAGGGAGCAAGAGCCCCTGCTGCTCTATCTGGCGGCCTCGCCCCAAGCAGTAAGCGCCGTGCTCGTAGCCGAGCGCGAGGGGACTCAGCGGCCTATATATGATGTGAGCGAGGTGCTTCATGGACTGAAGGAGCGTTACCCTGAGGTACAGAAGCTTCTTTATGCCCTACTCATGGCCTCTAAAAAACTCCGTCACTATTTCTTAGCACACCCAATCACGGTCCCGACCAGTTTTCCGTTGAGAGAGGTCCTCAGAAATCCTGACGCCTCTGGACGCATCGCCAAGTGGGCAGTAGAACTCGGGGAATTCGACCTCAAGTTGGCCGCCTGAACAGCGATCAAGTCCCAGATACTGGCAGACTTCGTGGTGGAATGGACGAATCCCCCCCCCCCCCGACCGAACAGGGAGCCAGGCATGTCGAAGCCCCTCGCTGGACGATGTTCTTCGATGGCTCGCGTTCCTTCGAACGCTCAGGGGCTGGTGTTGTCCTAATCTCCCCGCAAGGAGAGCAACTCGATCGTCATACAAGCGACGCCGCGCGACCAACAACGCGGCGGAGTATGAAGGCCTCTTGGCCGGGCTCCGAGCATACTCTGCGCTCGGGGTCCAACGGCTGACTGTAAAAGGGGATTCACAGTTGGTCTAAAACCAGGTTAACAAGGATTCAGTGCTTCGATGACTCAATGGCGTGTTACCTGGTCGAAGTGAGAAAGTTGGAAAGGAACTTCAAGAATTTCGAAGTCCTTTACGTGCCTAGGAGAGCAAATACCCTGGCCAACCAACTTGCCAAGCTAGGCACCTCACAAGAACCCGCCCCAGCGGGGGTGCTCGTTGAGCACCTACTAAAGCCCTCTATTCCCTCCGGAGAAGAGGCGAACGAGACGCACGACAACGTCTCCCTCCTCGAGCAAAGCGCCACCTGGATGACGCCATTCATCCAGTTATTGGCGTATGGGACATTGCTCGAGGATGAGGCCGAGAAATCCCGGCTTATCAGGAGAGCTCCACTATCTGAGGCTAGTGGAGGATGCCTGTCTGGAGAGGCGCTCGGAGTTCTCTCTAAGTGCATCTCCCAGGAGGAGGGGAAGTTTCTGCTAAAGGACTTACACGAAGGTATCTGCGGGGCTCACTCGTCCTACAGAACACTCGTCGGGAAGGTCTTCAGGATGGGCTACTACTGGCCCACTGCGTTGGGCGATGCTCGCAAGATCGTCGCCACTTGCCAGGCATGTCAATTCCATGCCCGGCAGGTGCATCAACCAGCCTATGCCCTCCAAACCATTCCCCTCACCTGGCCATTTTCTACAGAAATTTGGACATTATGGGTCCATTCCCCAGAGAGGCAAAGGGATGCGCATACCTCTTCGTTGCCATAGACACGTTCACCAAATGGATAGAGGCTGAACCAGTCTCTGGCATTACGGCCCAGGCGGCCAAGAAATTCTTCCGCAATAACGTGGTCACATGGTTTGGCGTTCCCAGCCGACTAATCACGGACAACGGAACTCAGTTCACCAACGAGCTGTTCCAAGAATATTATGAAGACGTTGGCACCAAGATTTGCTTCGCCTCTGTGGCTCATCCACAGAGCAACGGAGCTGTCGAGCGAGCCAACGGGCAGATCCTTCAAGGGATCAAGAAGCGGGTCTTCGACCGGCTTACCAAGCTACGACAAAACTGGGTTGACGAGCTTTCTTCCGTCCTGTGGTCTGTCCCCACCACCCCCAGCAGAGCCACGGGCGAAACACCCTTCCGGCTCGTATACGGCACTGAAGCCCTGCTTCCCACGGAAATAACTCTGAGGTCACCTCGCGTGGACCTCGCGGAAATGGCCAACGATCACCAGAGCCGGTTGCTCGATCTTGACCTATCCGAGGAAAAGAGCGAGCAAGCCCTCATCCGATTAGCAGCCTACCTGCAAGCTCTACGCAGGCACGCGGCCCGATCGGTCCAACCAAGGACCCTGCAAAACGGCGATTTGGTCTTACGGCGCCACCAAGACTTATCGCACGCCAACAAGCTAACCCCCAGGTGGGAGGGTCCATTCACGGTCGTCTCGTCTTCATGTCTGGGGCCATCCGTCTTGCCTTCTCGGACCGCCGAGTCCTCAGCAGCTCGTGGAACATCGCCCAGCTACACAGGTTCCACGCAAAACCTCTCTTTTCAAGCCTCTCCCTCCTTATTTAACCAAGGGATTTTCAAATGACTTCTTCTCGAAACACCCGAACCTGTTAAGTAAAGAGGAAAGGTAATCTAAGTTCTCTTCGCACAATTCTTCAGAACCTTCCTTTCTGCTATCCCGCCCAAGTACGAGTTCTTGTTATTAAAACCGATTTCCAAAGTGGTCGACGGATCCGAAAATGCGTCCTGTCCAGAATTCCACTGCTCGGATAAGCCGATAACACATCGCTCCAGCAGGTTCTTGACGGTGCCTCGCAGACTTCGATCCCAAGACCCAACCGAAATCAGGAATTAACAACTCCAACTCGCGCATACCTCGTGTGCCCGGTCTTTGCTTCATAATCGAGGCAAAGACTTCGACCACACCGTGGACATCGCCTTTGCGCACACCGGCCGCTTTCGGTTCGCCGTGTGCCGGTCTTTACTCGCATGTCGGGGCAAAGACTTCGGCCACACGAGGGCTAGACATCGCCTTTTGCGCGCACCCGCCGCTTTCGGCCGCCGTGTGCGGTCTTTGCTTTCGCAATCGAGGGCAAAGACTTCACCACACGAAGAATTTGGACATCGTCTTTGCACGCACTTGGTGGTCGGTACGCCGTGTGCGGTCTTTGCTTTCGCAATCGAGGCAAAGACTTCGGCCACACGAGGGGCTAGACATCGCCTTTTTGCGCAAGACCGGCCGCTTTCGGTAACCGTATACCTGGTCTTTGCTCGCAATCAGGGGCAATGACTCGGCCACACGAGGGGCCTGGACATCGCCTTTTTCGCGCACTCGGCTGCTTTGTGTGCCCGGTCTTTGCTCGCAATCAGGGGCAAAGACTCGGCCACTCGAGGAGGCTGGACATCGCCTTTTGCGCGCACTCGGCTGCTCGGCCGCTTCGTGTGTCCGGTCTTTCCTCGCAATCAGGGGCAAAGACTCGGCCACACGAGGGGGCTGGATGGGCAGGAGGCGGCGAACGTTTGCATATATATGTAAACATGCATAACAGGAATAAAAGGAGCATAAAAACATCTTGCATTAAATAAAAGCATCTGTTACAAACACATGTAACACTACACACACCAGTCCCTAGATCTACTCTTCAAAGCTTCGAGCTCCGCCTCCACATCTTCAAGACGGCTTCGAAGCTGGAGTACCTCGATCTGGGCTTCGCGCCCCGGTCGGATCTCCTCGTGAATCTTCGCCACCTGCTCGGCGGCTCGAAAAGCCTTCTCAGCCTCTGCCGAGCAACGCTGCCTCTCCTGATCGAGCTCCTTGCGGGCCCACTCAAGCTCTTCCTGGGCCCGGGTATTCCTCTCAAGACCTCGAGCATATTCCAAAGCCTGCTCAAGTTCCTTCCGGACCTAGACGAGCTCTGTTTGGGCTTCGCCCAGCTCAGAGCGCATCGCCGCCACTTTGGCCCGGCACCGAGCTTCCATGCTCGCGACCCGATCATCCATGACATCAGCCAACTACGACAAAGAAAACGTCAGCAGCCCCACAAGCAAAACCATCCGTATAGAAGAAGAAATTACCTCATGACGGTAGCGCTCAAGCAACACCCTCAGCCTAGACCACGGACTGACCCAGGCATCCCCCGAACTTGAAGAAACGGCCAGTGCTTCCTCCAAAGCCCCAGCCCGAGCATCCTCCGTGCTCGAAGTCCGGGCTGCCTTGGCAGCCTCTTCCTCCATAGCACCAGCGTCCTCCGGGCCCGTCTCTTCCTTCGTGTCCCTGGTCCGAGCATCGTCCATGCTCGGGGGCTGGGCCGCCTCGGCCATCGCAGCCAAAGGAACCTGCCCCTTCGCGGGGTCACCCTGGCGGCACCCCACAGCCTCAGCTCGAGCTACCTCTATGCTTGAGGGCGGTGCCGCTTCTTTCTCCGTCACGGTTCGAGCAGAGGGACTGCCCGGAGTCTGATCCTCGCTCCCCCGAGGAGCGATTGAGTCACTACTTGGCGCCGCCCTCCTTCGATGCCTAACCACCAACAGAGCAGAGTCCGAATCTGAGCCGCCCAAGGGCTCCTCACCCTCGTCCCGTTCAGCTGAACCCTCCCCCATGGTCAGTTCCGCCACGATCATCGCCGCCAGGTCTGCAATAATGCGGGATGCTGTAATTGAAATGCCTCGTCAATCAGAACTCTAACCGTTGCTCCCGACACGGGCACAGGGGGTCTTCTCCCCCACATGCCCCTAACTACGTCCGAAAGAGAAAAAATCAAGACCGCGGAAACTCGCGGCCGGACTGAAGAAAGTACATAATAGGAAGCTTACTTTCTACCTCGACGTCCTCCGAGTTTCGCCCAGCCTCAGCATCCTCCGACCGGGGCTCCCCACGCGCCCCCGTCTCGCTGGCCAGGGCCTCAATCTCTACCTGCCTTGGCTCCAAAGGAATAGCTTTCTCCGCACCGCTCGGGCCAACTCCTGCCCGGGCAAGATTCGCTGTCTCGAGCCACTCCGGGTGGTGCTCTTTCGCCCACTGGAGGAAGCCCTTCAAAGCTTCCTCCGTCTCCGCCCCGGGGCCGGCGTCCCTCGGACCTTTGAGCCACGAGGAAAACGTCGCACCCGCCAGGTCTAGGTCCGCCTGGACGCTTCCTCCGGCCTCCTTCTCCCGTTGAGCCCGCCGCTCGGCTCGGTGGAGGTCGGCCGCGGTCTGCAACAGCCACGCAGTGTGATCGGGGTAATCCTCAGAATACTGCGCGAACCAGGCCGACAGCTCCTGTACCTGGTCCTCGTACTCTAGATGAGGCCGCGGCAGATTGTGCCTTGGCGGTACGCGCACCCTAGACTAACGGGGTGCAGGTCCACCAGGACCGCCCGCCGGGGAAACCGCGCGCTGCGATCGCTTCGGCCGCGGCTCTTCTTCGTCGTCGGATACCCGCGGGGCCGCCCTCCTCTTCTTCCAAGCAACCTATTTCACCAAAGGCCGCTTCCCCTTAACCTCGGCTAGCTGCTCGGCCGCCAGCACGGCCTCCAGCGCAGCCCGGTCCTAGAAAAGGGAGAAAGGCCATCAGGACAAGAACCCTTCCCCCCGAACATGAAGCTCGGACGGGGACTTACCTGCTCTGAGCGGTCAAGAACGTTCTTCGGCCCACTCCTACCCAGTTCCGGGCTCTCCTCCTTCCCCAGCGCAAAGAGTTCCGCCACCCGTTCATCAACCCACCGGTCGTCGGGAGCTTCAAGAAGAGCCTGGTTGTTAGCCAAAAAAAAAAAAACAAACAGATCCGAGCAGGAGTACCTACCGGTGTTCGCCTCACGGGTAATGTCGCTCGGCTTGTGATTTGAAGAACAGGTGCTCCGCGCCAAGAACGGGACACCGATTCCTCAAAGTCCGGACAATGACTTGCGGTCCGGCCAAAGATCGCTCGGCACTGGATGGTGCTGAGGACTTTCTCCTCCTCCGGTTCCACGCGCGGCCGCGGGAGGTCCTTCTTCTCTGGCTGCTCGTAGCGGAAATGGAGTCCGCAGTCTGCCCCTTTCTTCGCGTAGAACCACCGCTCCGCCCAGCCGGAGACGGAGTCTTCAAAGACCGCGAAGCGGGATCTGCGTCTGTTGCGAATTCGCAGACCAAAATCTGCGCACCCCACCGCCGACGAGCCTCCGGTGCGGTGAAGCATGTAGAAGTGGAGGAACAGGCTTACCGTCGGTTGGACGCCGATGAAGCCCTCGTAGAGATGCGAAAAGACATTAAGGATGAGGATGGAGTAGGGGTGAAGGTTGGTGATCTCCAGGCCGCAGTGAGCGAGAACCGCGGCTAAGAACTCCGACTCCGGAGCGCGAAGCCCATTAATGGCGTAGAGCTCGCAGCTCACGAACTTATCCTCCGCCGGCGTCAGGAGGGTCTCGTCTTCGGGAACACGCCAGGATTTGGGGTCTAGATGGCCCTGCGCCTCAAAATCCTCCAAGCGCGCGGTGGTGGTTCGCGAGGAAACAAACTTCGCCATCGGAGGTGAGGACGAAGACTATGGCGGCAAGAGAGAGAAAGCAAGAAGGACGAAGGCAAGAAAGGGGGCGGCGTATTAGTGGGAAAAGAAGAGCAAGAGCTTTTATCCTCTCCCACAAAAAAAAACCGTCCTAGAAATCTCGGGAACTGGCACGCGTGAGGCTGTCACGTCACCTTTAAACTGCAAACCCACTCGCCAGGAAGTAACCGTTGGGAGACCGACGTTTGAAATTCTGCTCGGGTTGCCGCTGCTTGGCCAACCCGGAGTTCTACCCGGGTGGCCTTTGCTCGGCCAACCCGAAAGTCTTGCTCGGATGGCCCTTGCTCGGCCAACCCGGAGTTCTGCCCGGGTGGCCTTTGCTCGGCCAATCCGAAGTCCTGCTCGGGTAGCCCTTGCGCGGCCAACCCGAAGTTCTACTCGGATGGCCCTTGCTCGGCCAACCCGGAGTTCTGCCCGGGTGGCCTTTGCTCGGCTAATCCGAAGTCCTGCTCGGGTAGCCCTTGCGCAGCCAACCCAAAGTCCTGCTCGAGATGCCATCACCCGGCCGACCCTGCATCTCGCTTGGATAAAGTCTTCAACCTGTCCGGACGGCCGGCCTCTGAGCCTCCGGTACATAATTAAAAGCCTCAAGGGGGGACTCGATCGTCTCCCCACTCGAGGCTCGGGGGCTAGATGACGGGGTTTGGAGTGATGACTGAGAGATCGCCCCGTTTCCCCCAGAGCGCGCGAGTGCCGGCCTCCCCCGAGCAAGCCATCCTTGCTCGGGCCCGGGCACGATCCTAATCCTGCCCGGAAGGGAGTTCGGGTCACCCCGTTCCCAGCAGAGGTTGCAGGCCTTTCCACCCGCTGTAATAAATGCTCTGACACCGTCACGACCACAACGTCCCGTCAAGACGTAGGAGACCGCAGCTACCTGCCCACGTCTTGTTGCACTGTTCCCATACCGTTCTCCCGTAATTGCGAATGATGACGGCGATTGTTCGAGCAATGGCGCCGAGGACGCCGCCGGACCGGCTGGATCTTGGACTCGCGCCCATTAGTATATTGTTTACACCCATGTATAAATAGACCACGCTGCTGTGCATATAGGAGTTAGTTGCTAGATATTACACACGCACGAGAGCTCTGGCTGAGGCAACCACAAGTCGAAGTTCCTGTTTCCCTCTTGAGAAGCCCGAGTCCCCCTTTGTTGGCTAGGTCCGGGACTCTCTTTGTAATCTTTCTCCATGTTCTCCTACATACAGATCACTGGACGTAGGGCTATTACCTCTCCTTGAGGGGCCCGAACCAGCCTAAACCCTAAGGCTGCAGAGAAGAGGTCGGTTGATCCTTACACTCAACAAGTAAGCTCGGCACTCGGGAGCCTCGTATTCCCAATCGCCGACAGGATCCGATGGCTCGGATCAGCAGGAGCCTTGGGCACCTTGTTGTGACCCCTCTTCCACGTAGGAGCCTGCGTCTCGGGGACCTGGCTAGCCCCTGGGGTGTCCGCCTGGCCTGCACCTAACTCCTGGGTCAAGGCTAGCTCCTGACCAGGCAGCGTGTCGTCCTAACCAGAAGCAGGTGCGCCCACCTGGCCAGAGGCAGAAGTGCCCTCCTGGACGTTGGGAGTCTCGTCCTCCTCCTCCTGCCTCGTAGAGCGTGTGAAATGTCGATGACGTGGCATCCTGCAATTCCAATATAGAAGGGTTAGTAAAAGTCTTAATGAAATAAAGAGGATAAATAGAATTAAACATTTGAAATAACTATCGAGTCAACATTGAACATTCAATAAATTGTACCATCTAATTAAAAGTAATTGTCGTCGACATCTAAAGGATCATCACGATCTTCTTCCACGTTAGGTTCTTCTTCATCATCACCATCTCCTTCAATGTCATTAGGTTCTTGCTGATCATCATGATCTTCTTCCACATCATCGTTGACAGTGGCAACCAGGTTGTCTAGGTCCAGCCCAATATCAATTACAAAATTGTCGTTCAACCGTTGCTCTTGCACCGGACCGTCGTAGTCGTCGACCGTTGGAACTAGCAATCTTCTAGGTCGTCGAACTTTGTACACAACCCACCAGGACTTTAAATCTTTCTCGCCGCGTTTAACACTACCATCTGTGACCTTAATGCATAAGGTAGATAGTAAACTTGCTCAGCTTGGTTAGCGAGGATGAAAGGATCATAGCCTTCGAGCCTTGTGGCAGGTTTGACCTCTACTAAGCCAAGGTCTAGCTGTCGTCTCAGTCCACGTGTAGGTCAAACCAATCACAACGAAAGAGAACAACGGAAAGTTCTTTACTTCCCTCAAACACTAGTTCGATTATCTCCTGAATTATGTCGTAGTACCCAACTCCATCAGTCCCGCAGCTTAGGACACAACTGTTGACCGTTCTCAAGTTAGGTTTTGCTAGCTCGTGAGGCACCGATCGAAAGCGGAACCCATTTACGTCATAACACCCGTGCACTTTTATACTTGGTTTGTATCCACGTGACATCATACGAAGATCATTGCGGACGCTAGCATGTGTGTTGCACTGTGTAATACACAGGAAAAAAGGGGTTAGACTTGGAAAGGTAGTTGATAAGGAGAGATGGTTGAAAGGCACTGCCATGTTTCCAAAACCAAGCTAAAAAATTTGGACGCCTGTTGCCAGCACCCTCTTTCTTGAGCAGATCTGTCTGCCTTGGATTAAGGGGGGTTTCGTCCGGTCCATTAGGCCTGGACAAATTGCCTAAAAATAGGACAAATGATTAAATCCTAGTGTATTAATTGATAATGAGAAAAAATCGTGCCGAACTTACTTTTTCATGTCTTCCATCTCTTCCATGTTGTCAAACACGTACAAGAGGGCAACCAACCTTTCATTTGGCAATAACTCCTGCCTTTTACTTTTGCCCACCAGATTGCCTTGGAACTGGAATATTTTCATGTCAGATTGAACACTATTTTGCACGGGACATGAAAGTTCACATTGTTCTCTCAGGCCATATATTTGCTTGCGAAATTGGTGATCTCTTGAATGTAGTAAGCCTTAGCTATTGAACCTTCAACGCGCACCTTATTTTTTACATTGGCTCGGACACCTTTCAACCAACGTTCTATAGCATACATCCACCTATATTGTATGGGCTCTCCCAGTTTTGCTTCAAAAGGTAAATGCACCAAGAGATGCTGTATTGGGTTGAAAAATCCGGGGACGTAAAATTTCTCTAACTTGCATACGAGCAGTGCTATATCATCCTCAAGCTTGGTCATTTCATCTGTCCTGATCTCTTTAGCACATAGCTTTCTATAGAAAAAACTCAACTCAGCAAGTGTTCTCCACACCTCCTTGGGTATGTAACCCTGAAACACGACGGGCATGAGGTCTCGTACGAAGATATGGTAGTCATGGCTTTTCATGCCGTGTATTTTTCCTTGTGCAACATTCACACCACGCCCGAGGTTTGACACATAGCCATCAGGGAATTTTACTTTCTTCTGAAACCAGATAAGAACCTCTTTCCTCTGTGCTACAATGAGACAATATGGAGCTTTCAGCTTCTTCGCCCCCTTCTATCATGTTCTTCGACGGTCGATCACATATTACTGCACAATCCAGACGTGCTTTAACGTTGTCTTTGATCTTATCGGCTATGTCAAAATGGTTGATTGCATATTACTGCTGACCCTCCTTGTGCCATCTCATCTGTTGAGATGTCTCCTCCGTCATGAATAACCTCTGTAGACGCTTCGCCAGCGGGAAGTATCGTAACACTTTTCTCGCCACATTTGATTGTGACTTGTTACCACTATCATCGATCGTCTCCACATATCTAGACTCTCCACAATGATCGTACCACCTTTTTACAGAGTCTTCCTTATAATACAACATGCAATTCTTTGGACAGTAGTCTACCTTCTCATAGGGCATTCCTAGACCGGCAATTGGTTTTCTACAGTCATACTAGCTTCGTGGCATCTTGTGTCCTTCGGGGAGTGCATCGCACCATAGTCCCAGCAATTCATCGAAACAATTGACGGAAAAGTTATACTTGCACTTCAATGCCATCATATGTGCAACCTGAGAGAGCTATTTGACGGATGTGCTATCATGCAAAGGCTGCTTGGCGAACTCTAAGATGTTTATGAATTCGGACACAGATGATGGTGAATCATCATCTACAAAATGATGAGCATAATCTTCCATCATGTCATGCATCCGGTCGATCTCATCATAACCCTCGGCTGGATCGGGAGGTGCTACACGAGCACTCTCACCATGATACACCCATCTGTGGTACGCGGTTTTGAACCCATGCTTGCACAGATGCATCTCCATCTCATCACGCAATCTCTTCCGATAGTTACCGCACAGCGCAAGGACAAGTAACCAAGGCCGTGTCCTGGTTTCCCGTTGCCTGGAATACGCGATTCACGAAGTCGGTGGTTTTCTCGTACCATTCATCTGAGTGTTGTCCACTCTTCTGCTAGCCGTTGTACATCCACCTCCTTTCTTCTTCCATTTGTGTCTATCGATGAGCTAAAATCTCATGCACGTGAGGGGTTCTGGTAAAGGCTTGGGAAGGCTTTCAAACCCACCCACGAATGGCCGTTCAAGTACGAATCGTTGTGGTACCTGGTGGTTTCGGGACAAAATTTCGGCGGAATAACCCTAAGGATCTCCGAGTGCAACGATGGCTATGGTGCTATTTTCAACACTCTAGCACTTATATTATGCACCGGAGAACAATAGGGTCATGCCGCCGAAATTCTATCCTGAAACCACTAGGTACCACAACGATTCGTACTCAAACGACCGTTTGCAGGCTGTCCACTGGGACGCCTAATCGAGGCTATCCACTGGACAATTCGGGAACGCTTGCCACAACTCATAATGGAACCCAATGAATCACCATCCGAATTCCTTACGAATTGTGCCGTTCCCGAACAGGTGACGTACGACTAGGTTATACAGACATGCAATGACAATACAAAATGGAACAAAAATTCCATTTGTTAACACAATTTTAAAATATCAAACCATTCAAAACTAACCCTACACAAATATTGGTCGTTATCCCTAATTTTTCAATTTCATAATTAATTTAATTTGTTTCACATTAACAATGCAATAATTAATTACCACTAATCTTTCATTTAATATTTTCATGTTTTTCCACATATTATGAATTTTCTATGATTTTAAAATGATTCCATTAATTATTTATATTTTCACTAATTTCTGGACTTACCACCACTAATTTACTAGCAGTTACTATTCTTCTAATTTTTCCTATTTATCCTCACACCTTTGTTCTTTTTCCTAATTTTTTCTAAATTATTTCACTA
Source organism: Olyra latifolia (assembly GCA_036346145.1). Classification (NCBI taxonomy): domain Eukaryota; kingdom Viridiplantae; phylum Streptophyta; class Magnoliopsida; order Poales; family Poaceae; genus Olyra; species Olyra latifolia. The sequence continues at coordinate 17,995,928 of CM070530.1, forward strand.
AGTACCACTTAATGACTAGATTAACCAAAATATGCTAATTAGTCTCAACGGTCAAGACCGTCTAGAGTACCATTCAAATTTGCACAAAAAAAAAACACCGCGAACCTTACTTGAAGATGGCGGGAACGGCGGTGTTGAGCCGGACCGAGGTCGCGGGTCGATAGTGTTGACGTGGATAGGGGCACGGGTCGTCAGCCGGGGGCGACAGTCGCCAGCGCCGGCGCTTGAGGCGTCGGGCCGAGGCGGGAGGGCGCGAGAGCGCCCTGGGAGGAAGCGTGGTGGGAGCCGGGGAGGAGGCGGTTGGGCACCGGGGATGACGCTGGTCTGGGCACTCGGGGACGAGGCGGCGGGGCGGTGGTGGATGTAAATCTCGCGAGTTTTGCCTAAATCCCGAGCAGGGGAGATGTAAATCACTCTATACTGTCGACGACCCAGTCTCAGCCGTTGAGAGTATGGCGAGTAACGGCTGGTTCATTCCCCTCTCTCGACGGTTTGGTCCAAACCATCGAGAGAAAGCCTGGTAAGGGGTGCCTAGCAAAGCCCTCTCTCAACGGTTTGGTCCGAACCGTCGACAGAAGGCTTGGTAAGGGGTGCCTAGCAACGCCCTCTCTCGACGGTTCGGTCTGAACCGTCGAGAGAGGTGTGCTGTTAAGGGGGTGGCCCAGCAGAGCCTTCTCTCGATGGTTTGGACTAAAACCCTCGAGAGAGGAGGTATCTGTCTCGACAACCATTTTTAGGGTGGCCGTCAAGAAAAGTCTCTCTCGAGGGTTTTCGTTGACAACCTCGAGGCAGAACCCATAGTCTCGACGGTTTCACCGCAAACCGTTGAGAATGGACTCTCTCTCGAGGGTCCCCCCCCCTCAACGGTCGTCAATGGTCAACACACCTTCCTTGATTTTTAAAAAAATTGTAAAACTAACATAGTATTGGTAGAACCCAACAAATATTGGTTCTTACATCACAAAGCACTCTTAAAAAATTTGTTAACATGACTTGACATTCCAAGTTGTGGACCCTTTTATAATGTGCGGCTTCTGGATAACGATCAGATGATCAACCGGTGTATTCTTCAGGTGACCTTGTATCAACCAATGGCAATTTCTCTTGTAACTTAGGAAATTGATGTTTTCTCATGTGTCCACGATGTCGTAGACGGATAAACATACGTTTGGCGTCATTTCAATTTTTAAAAAATTTTAAACATTATCATTATTCATGGATGCAAAGTGACAAAATTCATGTTTCTTCCACATCAAATTATTCTTATACAGCTGCGTTACCCTATATCCATGCTCGCACTATACTCTCATACCACCCCCACTTTTTGGGCAATTTTTCGGAATTTAACGGCATTAATTCCTATTTTCCCTATTAATTTTATAATACACTAATAACAAGAACTATAAAAGAATGCATATATGTTAATTAGTTCTTATATGTTAATTGAACTTTCCATGCCTCCTCCAAATAAACAATTTCATTTCATTTTGAGAAAATAAAAAACATAATTTGAATTTAACTATGCAATGAAGCAATCATTGGGAAATTCCTGAAATTAAGTACCTCGAGACAAACCATTGGGCCGCGCACAGACTGGCATAACTCGATGGCGAGAAATGGCCATCGAGAATAGCACCCTAGGCGCGCGCTCGGTCCATTTTTTCTCCGTTGGGAGCGAATTGTCTGTCTCGACGGCTAGAAAGAAACCGTCGAGAGTAGCCAATGCCGTGAACGCTCAGTTCCGACGTTGATGGTATCCAGTTATTTCTCTACGGCCCAGGCTCGGCTGTCGAGAGTCATTGATTGTGATCGACTGCTTATACAAAGCTGTCGAGAAAGGTTTACTACTCCCAACGGCGAGCAAGCCGCAAATTGTCGATACTATATTTGACCGTCAAGACTATGATCGTTTCCTATAGTATACACTTGCCGCATACATGGTGAAACCATCGTTTGAAACTGCTCCAGAAGGTTAGATGCACCAGTTTCAATAGTTTGAAGGATACAGTACCTATTTTTTAGCTTAGGGGTTAGTGTACCGAGTGCGAGAGTTTAGGGGTGAAGTGACTTTTTTATTTTTTTTATATATTCCTGCACGGGCTCGGCTGCGAGGAAGAGCAAGCTCGCCGCGTTCTTGAGGTAGTTCAAGCGTGTGTTTGGTTGGTGGGATGTGCAAGGATGGAGCCATCCCATCCTATTTTTTCATGTGTTTGGTTGGTGCAAAAGGAGGGATGGGATGGCTCCCATAGAGGAATATTCCTCAAGATGCTGCACGAGCTCATCCCACAAAAATAGTGGAACGCAGCCATCCCACTTGGGACGTGAGGATGATAGTGGACCCATCCTTGAAAACTGGGATGGAGCCATCCCATCCTTAAAAACTGGGACAGAGTCATCCCATCCTTAAAAACTAGGACGGAGCCATCCCATCCCACCTTGCTCTCTAACCAAACACAGCCCAAGTTGATCAAACCTGTTGAACCACCCAAACCGGCCCACATGTTATTTTGCAGCCAGTTAACCCATTTAAACTTGCCCAGACCAGAGAGACCACCTGTTAATTATTTGCTTTATAACTCATGTGACCTGTGCTAACCCGCCGGTTTGGACCCATATCAGATCTACCCCGCGTATTGTAAGGGCATACGATGAATAGTTTTAGCGATAGTAGCATATGGTGAATAAATTTATCGGCAGTGGCACATGGTATATAATTTTAAGACGGTGGACGAAGATTTTATGGGGATGATATCTATAGGTAATTTTAATAAATAGAAGACTGCGGTGGCTCACCACTCATTTTTAGTAGTAGGGACGTATAATGATAGATTGGGAAGGCCCAAGAAACTAGTGCCGTCGTATCGCTGGGTCCGTGCGTCGCACTCCCCCGGCATGACACCGGCAAATCGATCCGCATCGTTGGCTGTACGTACCCGCGCTCGAATCGACGGAGCTGCCATGAATTCTGAATAGCGATATGCTGGGATTTCATCTCTGCCACCACTTGCAGCTTGATTGTCAGAGGAGTAATACACACAGCTGCCGCAGAATCAATGGACGAGCAGATTCAGCAGCAGAGCGCTTAGTTTCTGCTGCCTCGGCTGCAGAATCATTGAATCAATCAACGAGCATGTTCAGCAGCAGAACGCCGCAGAATCATTGACTCAATCAATGAGCAGGTTCAGCAGCAGAGCGCTTAGTTTCTGCTGCCTCTGCTGCAGAATCATCGAATCAATCAACGAGCATGTTCAGCAGCAGAACGCCGCAGAATCAATGACTCAATCAATGAGCAGGTTCAGCAGCAGATTTATTAGATCCCTCCGCCGTACGTCGGCCATCACACTCTCACCGTACCAATGGCGGACGAAGCAGTTCTAAATAGGGCTGAAAACGGATCGGGCAGTACCTGATCCGTATCCGTTATATGGTGGGTATAAAACGTTACTGATGCTTAATACCCGTCCGATATAGGTTCGAATTTGGGTATTACCAGGTTTTTGTCCTTTCGGATACAGGTCGGATATGGGACGCGAAGTACCCAACAAATACGGGTCGGTTTTGAGTACCCGTTCGGTAAATTAATTCAGGGTACCCGGCCTGCTCCGAGGCCATGGCCAAGTCATGGCTGGGCTTCCCCTTCCCATTCAGCAGCGACCCGTCGACGTAGTTTGTCCTCGTCAGAATGGGGTAGACCACTGAGCCGCTGGCCTCACGCACCACCCTCTGCACCACCAGGTCGCGGCCTCGAGGACTCTCCAGGTCCTCAATGCGTGCTCTGGGTGGAGGGAGTGTAGGCAGAACGCCCATGATCGGTGTGAACTTCGTCGCCGTCTTCGCCACTGTTGTTTTCTCGCCATGTCCCAAACCAAGGAAGAGAACTAAACACCGCTCTGATACCAAATGTTACCACTCTTCCTCTGAAACTCACTCACGCTCTACACAATATTCAGATACTGTAGCTCATCTGAAAAACAAATGAAGAACAGCAATACACATGAATTTGGTGCTGCGCAAGTAGCAGCTTTTCTGGTCTGACTCTCTTCCTTTTATTCATCAACTTGGCCGATGCAAACGGTCCATGATCCGTTTATTTTGGCATGCCATCCCATGCTCACGAATCAGGGTATTCACTAACTGCCACTCCTACATACACGCCATGACCGCTGTTCTCATGCCATCCCACGAAGCATGCCGTATTACAGTCATGCCGAATTACAAGGACTCAAACACAGCTAACTAAACACAGCCACGATCAGCAACAAACCGTGCATGATCTAAGCAAACTCACTCTGCTAAGAAAAGGGAAAAAGAAACACTCTGAACTGAAGTAACTGAATTGAATGAGATTAGCTCACACTCGGCGTCCACCGCCGGATGAAGAGCGACGGCGTCGAGCCCGACCTCGTCACCTACAACACCCTCGTCTTCGGCCTCTCGCGCTCCAGGATGGTCGTCAAGGCCATGACCTGCCTCCACGCCATGGCCGCCGCGGGCCACTTCCCGGACGTCATCACCTACAACTCGCTCATGAACGGCATGTGCGTCAACGACGACGCCCTCGGCGCGCTCACGCTGCTCGAGGAAATGGAGGCCAAGGGCTGTGAGCCCAATGAACGGACGTACAATACGCTGCTCATGGGGCCCTGCAAGAACAATAGCCCAGAACAATAAGTTGGACAAGGCCGTCGAGGTGTACAAGTCCATGGTTGGGGCTGGGATGAAGCTCGAGAAGCCAGCTTATGCGACATTTGTCAGGGCGCTGTGTCAGGACGGGAGGGTTCCAAATGCATATGATGTATTCGATTATAGCATTGAGAGCAAGAGCTTTGCAGAGGTGACTGCATGTAGTGAGCTTGAGACCCCTCTCAAGTGGCTGCATCTATCTTTGTTGCGGGTACTTGCTTTAGCCTTGTTTCCCAGAAACATTCTTTCTTTGGCTTAATTTGTTCTGGCACGGTGATTAGCTTTGAATTCATTTGAAGTCATACTATGTTCGTGCGGAGTGATGTTATTTGTTTCTTCAATTAAAGTGTAGGATGGAAAATCCAAAATCCTAATGTACACCCTGAATCTTTGAGAAGCAAAAATGGCAAAGGCTTACACAGATGTGCTCCAATGTTTGCTAGCATGATATAGTGCCTTGCTGTAAACTAGCATTACTTCTGTTATTCCATTACAGAGGAATGGGTATTTTTTAAATTTAAAATGTGACCATGAAAACTACAAGCCGATCGAGGGATTGCTGAGAATCTGTTGTCGGAACCAGATAAATTAGCTTCAACAGAATGACAGGAGATAATTAAGTGTGCATGAAGGATGGAGCATATTGATTATAGAGATAGGGATTTTATCATGTACTGATAAAAACGTACCACTAGGATGATTATTTAGCTGTTGTGAAATGTCCGATAACTATCCCAAGGTACAGCCGTGCAAATTCATAAGGGTGCATTGACATGGATGTTATTACTAATTAGAGTACGTGTGTTTTTACTTTTTAGGTTTCTATGTCTTATACTATTATGTATTAGTTGGCTCTATGTGTTGTTATGTGTGTGTTAGTTAGATTATTTTTATCACATGTTTTAATCCTAGATAATTTGCATACTATCCGACTAAGTACCATGTATCCGTTTTCTACCTGTTCGTATAATATCTGGTATTCGTTTTCTACCCATTTATAAATACCCGTATTCATATTCGTATCTGTATCCTATCTGATTTTGCTCTACCCGTATCCAGAAAAAAAATTTGATAGGATACAAGATGACCTACTACCCGACCGTAACCGATCCGTTTTTACCCTGGCTCTCCAAAGAGGGGGACCGCTAGCTACTGGACGCGTCGATCCATGTGGGATTGGGGGATCTTGTAGGGGAACAATCTGGTGCTGGCAGAAGGCGAGAGGTCCCCGTCCGGCCGTGGTCCGCCGCCAGCAGGGATGATGACGCCGGCGTCCTGGCCTAGTGCTGCAGCCGGCAGGACTGCAAGCTCCACGTCCATGCATAGGTATGCCTAAATTTGCATGGAAGGACTGGGATCCAGTGGCCATGCACCTAGCTTGTACGTCAGCTGTGCGAATAAATCTGGCTGCAGATAGGCTCTTCGGCGCCTCGCCGGTGCTCCGTCTTGTTCCTAGGAATAAGAGATAGCTAGCCGTTGAATCGTGTATTAATCCATCTTAAGGGACGTAAGATGTCACCGAGTGGATTGCATGAAATTATTTTTGGCGCGCCTTAGAAATCTCTTTTTTTCCCAATCATTTCTGCTGTGTGCATACTATAGGTAAGATTGAGCTCTTCTACGTAGAGATCGAGATGAGGCGGAGCGGGACGGGTCACGCTTCCATCTATTCGCGTCCGGGGATAAGCTAGGTTGGCGTAGTGGCGTCCAAGTGTGTCGGACAGGGGAGGAGCAGTCAAGGAAGGCAGTATGGTGGTGTGACAGCGAGAAGAGGGAGATGAGAGCCCAAACAGGCTGTGGCGTTCAAGGGCCTTGGCAAGGGGCCGGAACTGGGAAGGAGCTAAGGAGAGGCTAACATCACCGGCTGCAGCGGCGGATCCACCGCCCGGCGACCCCGGGTGGCCTTCTGGGCTCGTCGGCGAACGCGCAATAAAAATTTGGTGTTATTGTAGGAATTGAAAAGAGTATTTTTATAACAAACACTCAACGTAGTTAGAGTTGTCCAGGGTCTAAAAATTTGTTGGCTCCGCTACTGACCGGCTGAGGTATCTCTACTCCTTGGCGGCTGCATCTGATTGAGGGCTTGGAGCAGGAGCACGGTACTCTAACTTAGCCTTATCTCTAAACTTGGGTTGCAATCTTGATCTATACTCGGACGTAGTCTAACTTAACCCTATTTGTAATTGAACGCTATGTGCATGGTTGGATTAAATATATGATCCAGATATATTCATCATATTATCTCTTACCAGAAATTATATAAAATAGTTTTGGTGCAACTAATCCCACGTAGATTTTGTAGTGCTCCATTTTGTGCCGGAAACGTGCGGGAGTAGGGCAGCACGTGTGGTGTAGCCGTGTAGGGGATGATGCTCTGGCCGGGCTGATCACTCTCTGCAAAGGCATGGCCGCATGGTCGTTTGGCGAGCTGTGCAGAACACGGCCTTCTCGTCAAGGAAGCCGGGGGGTTGAACGTCCGCCGTGCAATCTGCCGGTCTCGCGCGCCTTTCGCTCGGAATTGGATATGCCGGCGACGAGCTAGAGAGCGAGCTTAATGCTCGTTTTCTTGCGCTCAAACGAGGCCATGTTTCCTCCAAGCAAAGAGATTCTGCTACGAATACGAGTATTACACGTACACGATCCATCTGCATGCATGCTCATGCAGATACGTACTGAGAGTGAGATACAGAGGCGGCGCCGCCCCCGACGAATTCATCCGCGACTTGTCTGCCGCCGCTTCTCCACCCACACCGGCGACAGCACCGGCGTCGGCCCGACCACCACCTCCTCCTCCTCCTCGGCCTCCACCTCGTCGACTCTCACGGCCTCCACGTCGGCCTTCCCTGCTGCTATCTCCTCCACTACCTCCTCCTCGCCGTCGTCGTCCTCGTCGTCGTCGTCGTCTTCTTCCTCCTTGCCGACCACCCTTATCCTCCACACCTTCACGCTCTTGTCCAGCCCGGCGCTGTACACCACCATGCTGCCCTCCACCTCCCCTGCCTCGCCGCCGCCCACCGCCAGGCAGCGCACCGGCCCGCGGTGCCCCTCGATCACGGCCAGGCACGTGTGCGACGCGCCGCTCTTCCCCTCGCGCCTCCACACGCGCATCGTCGCGTCCTCCGACCCGCTCACCACCACCCGGCCGCCGCAGCCGGAGGCCAGGCAGAAGACCGCCAGCCGGTGGCCCTTGAGGAACCCGACGTGCACCGGCCGCCCCGCCGTGGCCTCCTTCTCCCACACGTTCACGTAGCCATCGGAGGAGCCGGCGTAGAGGAAGCACCGGCGGGTGGTGCCGGCAGCGGCGTGGCAGAGGGTCAGCGCGTTGACCGGGGACAGCTCGGAGCGGAGCACGATGATCAGGGCGTGCGTGGTGCCGCCGTACACGCGGCGCCACATCTTGACGGTGCCGTCGGCGGAGCCCGTGAAGATGCAGCCATCGGCCTCGTTGACGTGCATGGCGTTGATGGGCCCGTCGTGGGCGACGAAGGAGTCGACGCAGCTGCCGTCGGAGAGCTTCCAGGCCTTGACCGTCTGGTCGTGGGAGGCCGTGTAGAGGAGTCCGGCGACGGCGTGGAGCACGAGGCAGGAGACGGTGTCGCGGTGGTGGTGCGGGCGCTTCTTGGCGAAAGGGAGGAGCGAGAGGCCGCCCTTGGCGGGGAGCGTGGCCGCCTTCTTGGCGCGGATGTGGTCGCACACTGCGGCGGCGCACACCGTCCACACCCGAACGTGGTGATCGCGGCTGTGGGACGTGACGAGCGTGCCGCCGCACGCGGCAAGCGCGGGCACGCGGCCGCGGCCGACGTCGAGGTAACCGCGGTTGAAGCACCCGGGCGCGGCCCAAGCGCGGACGCGGCCGCTGTCGGACGCCGTGAACAGCACCCCCCTCGCCACCGCGAGCGCGTGCACGTCGCCGTCCAGCCGGTGCAGCGCCGCGAGGCAGTGATATATCGCCGCGGGCGACGGCGGGAATCGCATCCTGCCGTGCAGCGGCGACTGCACCCACGGCGAGCACCCGCCGCCCATTCCCACCCCTATCGTCGCCGGCATCTCCACGCCAGGCACCGAGGACATACTCAGCCGCGCCGGCTCCGCAACCTCGCGCGCCGGCGACCGCCCGCCGCCACCCCGCGCATGGTGGTGCACGGGTGTGTGCGGCGGCCGCGCCTTCCGGTCCTCCTCGAAGAAGCTAAAGCTCTTGCGCCGCCCAAACTCCATGGCCTCCACCACCCTCTCCCACCCACAACCAAACCACTCCGACCCACTCCGTCTCTACCAGCTACGGCGATCGATACGAATCGAATTCAAGCTCACCAGCCTAGCATGCCATGGATCGCACGCCGCACGAGCTGCTGCCTGCCGCCGCTACCACTCCCGCGCCACTTTATTAGAAGCAGACGTATGAACCGAAGCCCATGACGATGGAGGCCATGGATGGCGACGTAGGTACCTTCCACGGCGCGGCACCATTAACTCGGGGGAGCGCCGGAGTTAAGGAGCCGAGTAAATGGCGGCTGCGTACGCACACTCGGCGCGAGCGCGCGCGCGCGCCGGTACGTACGCGGATCGTAAAAAGATTTGATTCGGCCCCGGCGAAGAGGAAGATTATATGCACGTGGCCGCGTACTTGCGCGGGAGATAAATGCTCAATCGCCATTGCCGCCATGGCTTGAGCTCGAACCACCACGCCATGGAACCCTCGCCCTAGCGAGTGAGCGATGGGTGGACGTACGTACTGGGTGCACGCAATGAAGATCCCGCGAGATCGTCACCTTGCGGATGCTGCCTGCTGCCGAACGAATTCTGGGTTCCAAGTGTACGGCGTACCTCGGCCGCCATTGATGCGCAAGCGAGAGAGTTATATATGTTCTATTTACTGCGGCCTGCAACTGCATCTGCTAGCTCGGTGATTCACTGGCTGGCTATAGTTGTCTAGATGGAGTGACGAATTAATTCACTGCCTGCCTAGTCAAAGGGAAATAGACGGGAAAAAATCGTAATTTTTCTCTTGCGAAATTAATTGCATATACTGTTCCTGTGATATACTGCCGATTTTACACTGTGTAACGTGATCTACGTACGCACAGACTGATCCTTCTGCCGGCAAAAATGTACATCAAGTATACGTATTTTTTAAGTAAATTGCACCGCATATTAATGAATTTGTCACGTTATTTTTATTAGGTTCAAAATCCGCGAAACCGTATATTTAGGTGTACAAAGTCATATGTATGTTTCAAGTTAGGTGTGTTTCAAAGTTATATGTATGTTCCTAAGTTAGGTTCAAAAGTGGTTTTTCACCGTTGTTTCTTACTTTTAATTCGTTGGGAAAATTTTTCTCGCTGCGAGGTCTAACAAGGGGCCATACCAATTCATAATTTTGAATTTAAATTTAAAATCCTAAAAATATATAAAATGTAATGCAAATTTACCAAACAAAATTTTCCTCGCTAGGAGGTCTAAATGGGTGCCATAAAATATAATTTTAAACTTCAATTTAAAATCCCACAAAAATTGGACCTTCTAGCAAGAAAATTTTCCCGAGGGTTTAAACATAAAAAAACAACGGTAAAAAACCGGTTTTGGACCTGGCTTAAAACACTTATACAACTTTCTTTACCAAAATATGCTGTTTTGCGGATTTTTGACGTAATAAAAAAATGTGGGACAACCTCATGTACCTACGGTGCAATTTGTTTTAACTAGCCAAGCGTGTGTGCTTTGCTACGAGAAAAATCAAAATTCTATGATTGAGACTATGAGACAGCGGGTCATATGTCGTTGGCTTTGACATGCGCGCGACGCGATGCGTCGCGAACGACCACGCAAGTGTCTTCTCGGTGTAATTAAGCATGCTGCAACCGATAGCATAGTGTATAATTTTAGTGGATAAGATGAATTTATTATGACAGATGGCATGGTGGATCATTTAAGTGAATAAGATAGATTTGTTATAAAGGATGACATTGATGGTTACCTTTAGTGAAGTGTGACATCAGAGAATTTTTTAGAGTAGAGGCTATAAGAAGTATACATATTATATGGTTCTGCATGTATACGCGTGCATATATACATACATACTGTGCGTACAGTTGTATTGCGCACGGTTTGTGAGCTGAGAGGCTTTGCTCGTTGAAAGGGAGGAAGGCCCAAAAAAGTTTAGAAAGCAAACTACTGTAGGCGACAAGCTTCCAACGCTGCAACCTAGCTAAAAACGACAACCCTGAGACAAAGACCAACACACAACCGGTCGGCCATCTTCCAGGGTGCGGCCTGAATTGAAGCTTCTTCATCAGCGTATTCAGATTTGTGAGTGTCCCGCACCGTCCGGCAGATGTTGTCGATCCCTATCTCTGCCAGCATGTCCCTGCCGCTAGCTTTCGGAAGACCTTTCCAATAACGCAGAAAAACACAAAGATAAATATAAAACGGATTTGCTTTCTATCAGTCGCCTAAAAATAGGTAAAATCTCAGTCGACGTGATTTTACACTAGTAAATAATTAAATTTACATATAATTGGATATGTAAAAAGTGCATAACTAACTGTAAAAAAGTTTATGTGACGAGAGGATGCAAAGTACACGTAGTAATTGATAAGAGGAATGTCCTCTCCCTCCTAGAACCAAACTAATTAAGCTTGCAAATTTGTTATATCAGTTGGTGGGCTTCGATTTATTTATTTTTAGCCTAAGGTAACATTTTTTTCCAAGACACAATACCCTTTTTTATTTGCTGGAAGGGCAGGGATTAGAATAGCGCAGTGAAGTGTTGCCCTGGGATTGTGATCGTGGCAGAAAATCGACTGAAATATGAGGTGATTTCAGTCAACTGATACGTAATAGTCCCAACTTTTTTTAAGCTTGTTCTTACCTTTTGTTTCGGTGATGTGGAGTGAAGAAGCTTGTAGGTTGGAGTTCCCCTGCTCCTTCGCACTATCATGTAAGGGGTAATTAATCTTTTGCCTCACAGATCTATATGGTTTGCATTTCGTTGCATGGAATGGTAGTGCGGGAAAACCCTTGTTGCAAAAAAAAAAAATGTTTGGACTATACACTCATCCGAGCTTGGAATTAATGCATAGATGATTTTTTCGAGAATTTTAGAGGAATCAAAATTTCCGTGAAACTTCAGCTGTATTCCAGAAATCATGAGGCATTTATGACTTTGCTATGTTCCACAATCCATGTGTTATTGACATGTGACCTCGTATACCGGCGATTCCACACAGGTAGTGCAACGTTGCATAGCAGATTTTCTAGAACTTTTCGTTATGAAAATCATCGTCGTTATTCATCCATGGATACTGACCCAGCTTGTGGTGCACCGGCCCTGCATGCATGCTGCCGGCCGGCTGCCCGTACGTACGTAGACATGCATGCATGGATACTATCATGCATGATAACATGCTAACATGAATGCTAGATTACGACGCTTCGCATGCACATCCTACGTACGTACGTACATACCACTCTCTGTGGTCTGAATCCACGGGCCCGCCGACGTACCTGACTTTCGAGCTATTTTATGTCTTCCGATTTATGCCAAAAGTAGATTTCAAACGACTCTCAGTTCAACAGTAACTTCGGTTTTTTAAAAAGTACTGTACAAACTATCTTTCTCAGCCCCATGCTAAGCCTTTTTTATTTCTATATCGGCACCTCACTTCTACGGTTAACTTTCGAATTCGGCTGGCCGGCTGTACGACCAGGGCTCTGTTTTTTTTGAGCGGTTGCGGTTGCGTTTGCGTTTAAACTGAAAATTTGTACCTCTTCGATAAAGACATTTGAAGGATCAAAAAATTATAGAAAAAATGGTTTTAAGAGCTAGTTGAAGAAATAGTAAGATCTACAAAAATTGGTTACGAAACGTTAAAGCGTTTGGCTTATACGAAAATAACAAATTTTCAGCTTAAACGCAAACGCAACCGCAACTGCCCAAAAAAACAGAGCCCTAGCTAGGCTTCCTGAGCTTTGAAAAAACCCCATGCGTTTAGGGCTAAATCTAGTCTAGTCTAGCTATATACTATAGCCGGATAAATGCAGCCCCCACGGCCTCCCACATCACCCAGAATTCACAGGTTGGGCCACGTCACCCGAATAGCCAGAGCCGTTCGATCAGCCGCGCCGGAGCTGATCCGGCTGTCAAAACAGCACAGTCCGTTTATGCCAAAAAAAAAAAACCCCATCTTGTTTATGTTTTTACACATGCACCCTTCCGCACATATCTTTGCACGTTCTGTCCGTCCGTCCGATCGCCATCAAATGGTTGCACAGCTCACCGCTTTTTTATCTAGGCCCCTATATTTTTAGTGTACTAAACTCGCGGACCTTCCACCATCGCGGGTCAGACCTTTGCAATTAAAATTCGATGAAATTACCCACCCATGCCATCGCTTATATGTTTTGCCCGAAACCTAGCCGCCCCTCCTCCGCCCTTCCGCCTTCCCAGCCACCACACTGCCACTCCCCTCCCTAGTCCTCACGCCAGCGCCGTCCTCCCTCCTCCCGCCAACGCCGTCCCACTGCTCCTCCCGCACGCGTTCCCTCTCCCTACCCCTCCTGTCGGCACTGCCTTGTCCTAACCCTTCTTCGTCGCTAGATCCGCCATCCCCCGTCTTTTCCACGCCGCATGTCCCATTTCCTCTCCTAGACATGGTGATGCTTCCCCGCCGTCGCGCCGCCCCCAACTGGTCTTCCTCTTCGTCTCCCTGCTAGAGTGCGCCAATGCTTCGCCTCTCCTTCCTCTCCCGGCCACATTGCCGCCTTCTTCTTTGCACCCCTGCACCTGATGTGTTGTCTCTCCTTCACCTTATCAGCGTTGCCGATCCATGCCTGATTCCCGGGGATTAGGTTTTCACCCCCTTCCCTCCTTTACAATCACGTCATCGCTCGTCCAATCCACTCCTTCCTCGCCTCATCGTGTCTTTGAGCTCAATCTAGCTGCGCCATAGCCGGATCCGCTCATCCTTCCTCGCTGTATTTTTCTTCATTTCCTTTCTTCATGTAAAAAACTTTTGTTTATATTATTCGTAGTTTTAAAAGTGATGATGCCATTTTATCTGTATTTTTCCTAATTAGTTTTGTAACAGCGTCAGGAAGAATCTATCAATGGATGAGGTCCATGATATCCATGACCTGTGCCTTTTGGTTGAAAAGGAGGAAGATTGCTACTAAGCTCTTGATATTGTTCATAGGCCACAGGCTATTAAAAATTCAGGGACTACATATTGCGTCCAAAATTAAGCTGGTATGCACGGTTGGACTTTAATTTGCCCATTCGATTTTTGACTCTTCGCTAGACTTTGCACTTATCTGATTGTTATGGCATAATTGGTAATTGGCCCTCTTTTTAATTTGGAAACAAAGAACAAATTAGGTTGTATTGCGACACATTTGATGATATTTCCTTTTCCATGTATTATTTAGTTCCTTGGCCCATTTTACATACTGGTCATTTTTGGACAGAAAAATTGAGGAAACATTTGATCACTTAGTGCACCAGGTGATTATGGCTTCAATGGTCAGGTTAGCAAATTCTAGGACATGTCCTTTTTTTAGTTTTAAAATTGGTTGCAGGTTACACATCATTGCCAATATATGTACTTTTCCTCTATTTAGCTTCATAGACAATTTCTTGCATTAGTTATGAGCATTGGGTTATGGGTGCTGTAACGATGTGTCGCTGAAAATAAATTACTTGGCAGGACAAAATGGTCCTATCCATTATATCCTCTCCCCCTCTCCCCCTGTTCTACTATTGTACTAAACGATTTGTTTGTTACTGCTTTGGCGTACACTATGTTCATGAGGGACGTTATGTACTACACTCCTATATGCCATTATATAGCGCCACGACGCATGCACCGAGGACGCGTTTTTCTATTCTAGCTAGACTTGAAGAGATGGTCTTTGAAAAGTCATTTCGTTAAGTTCCGCTTCACGATTTTTACTACGCGAAAAAAAGAAATGGCTAAAATTAGGTTTTTTTTTAGAAGGCTAAAATTAGGTTGTTTCGAACAATTGCACCTAAAAATAAACATATGTGCGTACGAAATAACATGCTTTAGGGCGAAAAAAAAATTTTTACCCAAAAAAATTCACAAATAAGAAAATGCCCATCATTTTCACTCAAATGCAAAAATGCCCATCCGCCGCGGCACCACAACGCGGCAAAGCTAATGCCGCGGCCCCATAACACGGCAAAGCTATTGCAGAACGCTTGATCTGGTGACAATGCTATTGCCCATTTGTACCACACTCTGGCAATAGCATTGCCATGATACACGCCATGACTTTGGTAGTATATACTAAATCTAGGACTCATGAGGCCCCACCACGGCCTCATTTTCCCTCACCGCGCAAGAGAGCAAAGCAGAGAGAGAGGAGAGAGCGGTGCCGGCACAGGGAGAGGGAGAGGAGAGGAGAAGAGGGGAGAGGAGGAAGATGAAAAAAGTACAGATTTGGTTAGTCATGTTTTTATGTTATTTGATATATTAGGTTTAGTTTATTATTTGATATATTATGGTTTAGTTTATTTTATAGTTAAAACATGGTAGGTTAGCAATTTTTTTAGGTAATATGTATAGATCTAAAGCTGGTTAGGGTTTAGTTTATATTTTATTTGATATATTAGGGTTTAGTTATTTGTTTGATATATTATGGTTTAGTTATTTGTTTGATATATGTAGGGTTTAGTGTTATGTTTGTTAATGAAAAATATGTTGATAGTTAAAAAATACACGAAGATTAGGGTTTATGCTTTGTGGAATGTGGTATGTCTATCTCTACTCGTGTCGTGAAGCCATGTGTGCAATGTGGTATGTCTATCTCTACTCGCCTCCCTCCTACGAAGCCAACCGTTCGTCCCGTGTCGTGAAGCCATATGTGCAATGTGGTATGTCTATCTCTACTCGTCTCCCTCCTACGAAGCCAACCCTAGTAGGGAGTTTATACCCACATAGTCAGAGTGAGAGTGAGGGTGGGAGTAAGAGGGACGTCAACTCTGCCTCCCATTATATAGGCCGAGGAGTACTTAACGAATTGGATTAATAAGTTGTTCATTATGCTTACTGACATCATTTACTAATTAAACACATGCTACCAGTGCCCTACATCTTCCTATATCAATGCGGCCCGTTTATTTCGTCGATGCAAGAGTGCATTCATCGTTAACGATGCATGCCGGTGATCGCTTTCCACCTTGATCACATCAATAATTGCGGCGATCTGCGACCAATAGTATCGCTGGCGGTCACATCAATAATTGCGCACGCTGGCTGACCAACAGATACCGCTGGCGGTCACATCAATAATTGCGGCGGCGCTGGCGACCAGCGATCCGCTGACACTATCGGTCACATCAAATGCAGCAGCAGCACTCGGGAGGGATGCGTGCGATTCCATTAACTCGGTCCATGCACCGAACAAACTTCGCTATTTAGTTTCCTCCTGCCTCTGGGTCCTCTGCGCTGCAACTTTCCTCTGAAACTCGCATATTACTCCGGCCCATACACTCCACAAATCTCCTTGTAACAAGCAATGGCAGCCTCCGGCTCTGAGACCCCTCCGCGAAGCAAGTTTAACACCACCGTGCGGAAGGGTCAATGTTCCAATGTGCTAACCTGCGGTGACCTTTGCAAGTTTGTTCAATCCGACGAAGGTTTCTCATATACTTACGGAAGGAGGTTCTTCATGTGTGCGAACTACGAGTACGATCCACCCAAGGTTGCCTTTGGCGAGCGTCCAAAGGTACTTGCTCACCCTATCTGCATGATTATATCTACCTACATGGCACATATGATCTGTCTTGACTTATGTTGAACAAATAGTCTCCCCACCTCTATGCGATTTACGGCGTTGGCTGACACGAACAATCGGAGGCGCATAAGAAACACATCGGCGTGAGGTCCGTTGGAAGAGGCGATGGTTGAGCGGCGTCGATATGAGGAGGAGCAAGAGGAGAAGCATAGCGTTCGCAGGAGGAGTACCGAAGCGACAAGAGGACGCTGAGCGTCAGTTCTTGAGGCCCGAGAAAGTGAAAAAGAGAAAGCGAGAGGCACGTCGCGCAAGGAGGCCTGGATCGATGCTACCAAGCAAGGAAAATATCCCGTTGTACTCGATGAGGACTTTCTTGTAATCGATAATAAAATTTCCTGAACAGAGGGCAGTTTATTCCTCTAGCTATTTATTTAATTTTCTGAATAATTATTAATATGAAAAACTCTGCTGAAACTTATCCATTATTTCCATATTATTATTTTTTTAAGATTAAATAGACCAAATAACGAGCCATATATCTTGATAATATTTATTTTCATATATAAACATATGTGTTATATTTGTTATAACTATTATATACTGATAACATATTATATAATACATAATATATATACACACATATATATATACATATATATATATAATACATAATATATAAATGTTTTGAGGTGTTGCCGCGATGTGGTGTCGTGGCACAGACATTCTCATGATGTGATGCTGCGGCATAGCCAAGGCCGTTATACCGCATTTCTTGCAATGGATAAACGGCTATGTCGCGATATCACCTGCTGCGACCTGCAAGCGATCTTGTGATACCACGTTATGTCGGGGTATTTTTGAATTCGGGTTAAAAACATGGGCATTTTCTTATTTGTGATTTTTTTGGGTAAAAAAAAAATTTTTCCTTTAGGGCGCCCGTCTCCTCTGCTCGATCGGGCCATCGATCTAAGAGCATGTACAATGGTCCACGTCAGCTATCTATAAGTAGTCTCTAAGGGTTGCCATGTATGACATATGATGATGTGGAGGTGAGAGAGTATGCATAGATATTTAAGCCGTCTCCAATGCAAGAGTCGACTCTACACGAGAATTAAGAAACTTTGTATATGAGAAAACTGTCTATAAAAACGTGCAACCATCTCTACCATTGTATATATTATCTATAGCACTATTTCTAGGTGACATGGCAATAGTTAGAGACAGCTGCTGTCTCAATCATTGTACATGCTCTGAGGCGCGTGAGCTTAATTAATTTGTTCCGCTTTTCTTCGATCACGCACAGGCTGGTTTGCTACTCCGTACATGCTAATACTAGCTACGGGGTTACTCTAGTAGTAATTAAGTACTGCAAGGCTGCCAGTTAACCAGGACCAGCCTATATATATACCCCAATACCGTGTACTACTTAATTACATGCCACAGTAATCAATGAAAAAAGAGTCAAGTGCTTCCGTGACTTTGATCTCTCCTAAAGGGTCCGACAGCTAAGAGCAAAAGCTTGGTAGAGCCGACTACTAGCGGTAAAATATGTCCATGTATCTATAGATAGCAAAAAAGACAACATTTTTAATAGATTAGTCATAATATAGTCTCTATATTTATTATAACCCACATATAATAGTGAGCATGTGACGGGGGCTTGGAGTGACGTTCGGAGCATTACACGCTAAAACGCAAAAACGCCGGCCTCCCTCGAGCAAGAGCCTCCCCCGAGCAAGGAAGTCCTTGCTCGGGGCTCGGGGACAGCCGATCTTGCTCGGACCCGAGTCCGGGTCATTCCTTCCCCGGCCAGGCTTAGGCCCTCTCCACTCTGCTGCATTAAATGCTCTGACGACCGTCTGCGACAACTGCACCTGGTCACAGGGGGCTGCGGCCACCAACCCGCGTCTTGTTACACTATTCCCATGCCTTTTTCCCGTAAAACGTAAATGATGGTGATGACGCAAGTTGAGGACAGGCTCCGGACCGCTGGACAAGAAGGCGTTATCTCCATACCGCTGGACAATAGGGCGCCATCTCCACTAGAACACTGATTACGAACATGTATAAATAGGCCATATTGCTGCACATGTAAAGGTTAGCGGCTAGAAAAACACACCACATGCCATCGGAGCTCCGGCTAGCTCCACCTTGGGCCGAAGCTCATCACCCACCGTAGACAGTTCACCTCCCCTTGGTCCGCCAAGTCAGGGAATTCTCTGTAATCTTCCTCACCTCATATAGACATCACTGGACGTAGGGTTATTACCTCCACACGAGGGGCCCGAACCAGCCTAAACCCCCTGTGCCTCCTGCTGATGGTTGCTTGATCGAGCTCGCCTTCTCAAAAGCCCCCGAGGTTGCAGGAAAGAGGTCGATTGATCCTTACACTTAACAAATAAGCTCGGCTCCTGGGGGTCCCGTACTCTCAACCGCCGACAGCTGGCGCCGTCCGTGGGGATCGTCGATTAGCTTCTGCAGGCAAATGTCCTTGAAAATGGCGAACTCTCAGGACAACCAAGATATTCGCTTCGACGACCTCGACGACCTGGACGAGTATTGGTCCGATACCGAGGTCGCCTGGATCATCGATCCGGAAGGACACACCGTGGCGGAGTCTCCCTCCCCCATGGATGTCTGCCGCCCAACGGGTGAGTTGGGCTCGGAGTACGTTCCCAAGCCCCTCCAATTCCGAGAGTTCTGGAGCAGAGACACCCATAACGTCTTGGCGTCGGTTCATCTGAGGGTCGACATCCCCGACATTCCGTATGACTCCGAGCACGAGACCGCTTCCCGCGGCGACACGGTCATGACGCCTTCATGCCCGGTGTTCCCGCGGGAAGTCGAAATGGCGGATACCGATGACGTCCCTGCTCCCGTAGCTCGGGAGAACGAGTCGCGTCGTCGCCTAGATGCCGCGCGGGATTGGCTGGCCAGCTCGATCGACCGAGCTCTGGCGACCCATCGCGACAACACGGGCCCGAGTACTCGGCCGACTCCCCGTTCGCCGCATCCGAGGTCCCCGCCCCCGTCCCGCTCATCCGATCCGATCGACAGGAGCCGTCAGCGCCTTCCGGCTTTGGCACACGTGGTGCGCGACCTCCGGCCAGATTTCGACCAGGCCGCCGAGCTAGGCGTCGCCGTGGCCGAAAGGCTGGAACAGTTGGCCGGCGATCTTCCTCGCGCCGCCGACTCCCGGAGTACTTCCCGGGAGAGCCGAACCCCAAGGGGTAGCTACTCTCGTCACGATCTTCGCCGGGACCTTGACCGGCGAAGGAACGACAGGGCATCTCGCCGACATAGTGATCGTCCCTCGATCGATGGTCGGCGAAGCGAGCGTCGCCACGGCAGCGGCTCGACTCACTACTCCGCCTGGGGGCAGGGTCACCCCGAGTCCCGGGCAAGAGGCGCTCACGGCGAGCATCGTCCTCGCGCCGACCAGGGTGGAGCCTCCCCAGGCACTCCGGACGCTCGGCGTGGCGGTGTCTTCTCACGCCTCGGCCCTCTTCAAGGGCACGAAGGACGTGACGCTCGCGGGCACGATGCTCGGGTGAGTCATGGATGCCCCGCCTTTTCTCGCGCCCTCCGAAGCGCGGCATGTCCGCCCAAGTTCAAACCAGGCCACATCGAGCGATTCGACGGGACTCAAAACCCGGACGAGTTCCTCTCGGTGTACGCTACCACCGTCACGGCCGCGGGCGGTGATGAAGGGTGATGGTGAACTATTTCCCCGCCGTGTTGGAAGGGCCAGCCCGCACTTGGCTCTTCAACCAGCGGGAAGGTTCCATCCACAGCTGGGCACAACTCTGCGAGGCCTTGCGGGCGAATTTCGGTCTTGTCCCCGGGGAGGCTGCGAGACCTCAAATGAGTGGTCCAGATGGAGGGCGAGCCTCGAGACTACGCCCGGAGGTTCATCCGCACGAAGCACGATTCCGAGCATCCGGATGAGGCGGTCGTTGAAGCCTTCACCGGCGTCAAAACGCCCGCTTCACCCGGGATCTCGAGCTATACTCGGCTCCTCGCCGTGAACTCTTCCAAGCGGCGGAACGCTACATCAACGCCGAGGAGGCCGTGGAACGAAAGCGCCTTCTTGGATCCGGCCAGGCGCCTCCACAGCCGGGCATGGATTCTTCGGACAAGAAGAAGTCCGACAAAAAGGCCAAGAAGAAGAAAAAGAAAGCGGCCAAAATGGTGGCCGCCATTCCAGAGCAGTCGTCTCCGCCCCAGACGCCGAGGCCATAGAAGCCTTGCCCTTCCCCGGGCAAAGTGGGTGGTCAACGGTCGGGCAACCCTGGGCAGAAACGCGGGCCTCAAGGACCTTCAAGCAGCCGTTTCTGTCCATTGCACCAAGTGCACGGGCACGATCTCTGTGAATCGCCGCGACTGGGTTGTTTCGGCTCGAGGATTTTTACAACGGCCGGGGGCCCCTGCCCGTCCTTCCGGACGCCGGAAAGGGTGGCTCCGACCGAAAATCCGAGCCACGTTCCGACCCACAGGGCCAGGAGAGCGAAGAATACCATGAGCCGAGTCACCACATCGCGGTGATCTTCGGGGGGTCCGCGGCCTACTCCTCCCGACGGGAGTTGAAGGCCGCGGCGCGCGAGGTCTGCCGCATAGACCGAGGAGGTTCAACCCCCGAACACCTCCGATGGTTGAAAACGACCGTCTCTTTCTCCTGGGAAGATTGTCCCTCGGGAATGACAAAGCCTCAGAAGCTCCCCCTTGTGCTCTGCCCGACCATCAGTAACACGAGGGTCGCGCCGGTGCTTATCGACGGAGGGAGCACTCTGGACTTGATATCTGCCCGGGTCCTGGACGAGATGCAAATCCCCCGATCCAAGATCAAGGATATTGCTATGCCCTTTCATGGCATTATCCCGGGCACGTCCATGACCCCGCTAGGGTAGATCGTCCTACCCGTGACCTTCAGCGGCCTGAACAACTTCCGGACTGAGCTGGTCACCTTCGAGGTAGTCGACTTTGAGTCGGCCTACAACGCCATCCTCGGCAGGCCGGCTCTCGCCAAGTTCATGGCGGCCACGCATCATGCGTACCACTGCCTCAAGCTCCCAGGACCAAAAGGGGTGATCACCGTCAAGGGCAACCACAAGGCCGCCTGAGGCGACGAGATAGCGCGGCCCTAGTCGGCCCGGCCTCGAGAAGCGGGCCCGAGCAAGACTCTCGCAAATCCGCTCGGCCCAAAGTGGTCCTCAAATTTGTGAGCAGACCAAACACATCCGGTCTCGGAGGAAGACCCGCCCAAGGTAGTCTACATCGGGCCGCCTTGGATCGAAATAAAAACGAGCTCGTCACCTTCCTCCGCAAACGCCGGCGTCTTCGCATGGGAGCCGTCCGATATGCCGGGGTCCCAAAGGAGGTGATCGGGCACAGTCGGGCGGTTGACCGTAAAAAAAGGCGCCAAGCGCCGAGGAGATTCTGCTATGGAAGGCCGATGTCATCAAGGAAGCGGTGGACAAATTTGTTGAAGGCCGGCTTCATTCGTGAAGTCGAGCACTCCGGTGGTTGGCAAATCCGGTCGTAGTTAGAAAGAAGAACGGAAAGTGAGCGGATGTGCGTTGATCACACCAACATCAGCGGCTCGTGTCGAAGACAACTTCCTCTCCCGCATAGACCGGTTGGTCGACGAACGGCGAAGCACGGTGATGAGTTTTCGGGCGATACTCCGGTACCACCAGATCGGCTGTCGCGGGAGGATGAAGAGAAGATCGCCTTCATCACCCCTTCGCACCTTCGCTATACGACCCGTCCCGGTCTCAAAAATGCGAGGCCACTTTCCAACGTTTGATGCAGAAGACCTTCCCGACCAAATCGGACGGAACCTAGAAGTCTATGTAGGCGACATAGTCGTCAAAAGTATTCTAGCCGAGGCCCATATCCGGACCTCGAGAAAACCTTTGTAATTTAAGAAAACATCGGATAAAGCTGAATCCGGAGAAATGTGTTTTCGGTGTGCACACGGGCATGGTGCTCGGGTATGTCACTGGGTCGTCCGGCATTGGCGCAAACCCGGAGAAAATCGAAGCCGTCGAGGGGATGCAGGCTCCTTCGAGTGTATAGGAAGTCCAATCACTCACTGGCCGGATGGCGGCCCTCAGCCGCTTCATCTCTCGACTCGGTGAGCGCGGACTACCTTTCTTTAAGGCCTTGCGCAAACACGACGGTTTCGTCTGGACCAAGGAAGCCAACAACGCCTTTAAGGAACTTAAGAAGTACCTGTCGAGCCCGCCCGTCCTAGTCACTCCGAAGGAGCAGGAACCTCTGCTGCTCTACCTAGCGGCCTCCCCCCAGGCAGTAAGTGCCATGCTCGTGGCGGCGGGAGGGGAATCGCGCCCATATACTACGTGGTGAGGTGCTTCATGGACCTAGGGCGTTACCTCAAGTCGAAGCTTTATATGCCCTCCTCATGGCTTCTAAAAAGCTTCGCCACTACTTCTTGGCTCACCCAATCACGGTCCCGACCGGTTCCCATCGAGGAAGTTCTCAGAATCCGGCGCTTACGGGACGACGCCAATTGGGCAATAGAACTCGGGGAATTCGACCTCAAGTTCGTTGCCCGGACGGCGATCAAGTCTCAGATACTAGCGGACTTCGTGGCGGAGTGGACGAATCCCCCGACCGAGCAAGTGACCGGGTGCACCGAGGAACCCCACTGGACAATGTTCTTCGATGGCTCGCGATCCTTCGAAGCTTCGGGGCTGGAGTTGTCTTGATCTCTCCTCAAGAGAGCAACTCGATCGTCATACAATTACACTTATTTGTGACCAACAACGCAGCAGAGTATGAAGGCCTCTTGGGCGGGCTCCGAGCATGCTTTCTGCGTTAGGGGTCCGACGACTAACCGTAAAGGGATTCCTTGTTGGTCATAAACCGGGTTAACAAGGAGTTTCAAGGTGCTCCGATGAGTCAATGGCGATTATCCGGTCGAGGTGAGGAAGTTGGAAAGGAACCGGGAACGAAGTCCTTTACGTGCCCGGAAGAGCAAATACCTGGCCGACCAACTTGCCAAGTTGGGCACCTCACAAGAACCCGTCCCAACAGGGTGCTCGTGGAGCACTGCTAAAACCCTCTATTCCTCTCGGAGAAGAGGCGATGAGAGCGACGGCAACGTCTCCTCCTCGAGCAAAACGCCACCGGATGGCGCCATTCATCCAGCTTTTGACAAACGGGACATTGCCCAGGATGAAGCCGAGAGATCCCTGCCATCGGGAGAGCTCCACTATACAAAGCTAGTGGAGGGTACCTGCACTGCCGAGAGCTTTC
Organism: Olyra latifolia; assembly: GCA_036346145.1. Classification (NCBI taxonomy): domain Eukaryota; kingdom Viridiplantae; phylum Streptophyta; class Magnoliopsida; order Poales; family Poaceae; genus Olyra; species Olyra latifolia. The sequence goes on from CM070530.1 coordinate 18,019,646, forward strand.
GAGTCCTCTCCAAGTCGTCTCAGAAGAGGGAAATTCTCTTGAGGACTTGCACGAGGGTATCTGTGGGGCTCACTCCTCCTACAGAACGCTCGTCGGCAAGGCCTTCAGGATGGGCTACTATTGGCCCATGGCGTTGGGTGATGCTCGAGAGATCGTCACCACCTGCCGGGCATGCCAATTCCATGCCCGGCAGGTGCACCAACCAGCCTACACCCTTCAAACTATTCCCCTCACCTGGCCATTCTCTACCGAAATTTGGACATCCTAGGCCCATTCCCCGGAGGGCGAAGGATGCGATACCTCTTAAATCGCCATTGACACGTTCACCAAGTGGATAGAGGCTGAACCTGTCTCTGGCATTACGGCCCAGGCAGCCAAAAAATTCTTTCGCAATAACGTGGTCACAAGGTTTGGCGTTCCTAGTCAACTAATCACGAACAATGGAACTCAGTTCACCAGCGAACTGTTCCAAGAATATTGCGAAGACATTGGCACCAAGATTTGCTTCGCCTCTGTAGCCCATCCACAGAGCAACGGAGCTGTCGAGCAAGCCAACGGGTAGATTCTTCAGGGAATCAAGAAGCGAGTCTTCGACCGGCTCACCAAGCTACAGCAAGGCTGGGTAGACGAGCTCCCTTCCGTCTTGTGGTCTGTCCGCACCACCCCCAGCAGGGCCACAGGCGAAACGCCCTTTCGGCTCGTCTATGGCACCGAGGCCATGCTCCCCACCGAAATAACTCTGAGGTCCCCGCGCGTGGACCTCGCAGAAACGACTGACGATCTCCAGGGCAGGCTGCTCGAGCTCGACCTATCCGAGGAGAAGCGCGAACAAGCCCTCATCAGATCGGCGGCCTACCTGCATGCCCTACGAAGGCACGCCGCCCGGACGATCCGACCAAGTACCCTACAAAACGGCGACTTGGTCCTACGATGCATCCAAGACCTGTCACGCGCCAACAAGCTAACCCCCAGGTGGGAGGGTCCATTCACGGTCGTCTCGTCTTCATGCCCGGGGGCTGTCCGCCTCGCCTTCCCAGACGGACGAGTTCTCAGCAGCTCGTGGAACATCGCCCAGCTACGCAGATTCCACGCCTAACATCTACCCCGCCCCTCCATATTTAACAAAGGAATCTTCGAATGACCCCTTCTCGAAATTTCAAGTCTGTTAAATAAAGAGGAATGGTAATCCGAGTCCTTTTCACTCGAGGTTTTCGCTCTTTTCTTCCAGTCCCACCCAGGCACGAATTCTTGTTTCCTAAACCGATCTCTAAAAGCGGCCGACGGATCTGAAAAACGCGCCCCGCCCTGAATTCCATTGCTCGGATAAGCCGATAGCACATCGCCCCAGCAAGCTCTCGGCGGTGCCTCGCAAACCTCGATCCCGAAACCCAGCTGAAATCCGTTTTTGGCAACTCGAACTCGTAGACACTTCGTGCGCCCGGTCTTTCGCTCGCAACCAGGGGCAAAGACCCGGCCACACGAGGGGGCTGGACATCGCCTTTTTCGCGCATCTTCGTTTGCCGGCCGCCGTGTGCTGGTCTTCGCTTCATAACAACGGGGCAAAGACCCACCACACGAGGGGCTGAACATCGCTTTTTTCGCGCATCCTCGGTTGCCACCGCCGTGTGCTCGGTCTTCGCCGCAACTGTGGGCAAAGACCCGCCACACGAGATTTGGACATCGCTTTTTCGCGCATCCTCGGCTGCCCGGCCACTTCGTGTGCCCGGTCTTTCGCTCGCAACCAGGGGCAAAGACCCGGCCACACGAGGGGGCTGGACATCGCCTTTTTCGCGCATCCTCGGCTGCCCGGCCACTTCGTGTGCCCGGTCTTTCGCTCGCAACCAGGGACAAAGACTCGGCCACACAAGGGGGACCGGACACCGCCTTTTTTCACGGACGCACTGTCTTACCTACACGGTTTCTTCGTGCACACGGTCTTTTGCTCATACGAACGACCAAAGACCCGACCGCACGAGGAGGCTGGGTGGGTAGGTAGCGGTAAATAGTTACGTCCGTTTTTCTCTCGAGATTTTGTAAGCAAGCGTAATTTGAGAAACACAGAAAAGCGCCTTGTATTAAAATAAAAATATAAGTATCTGTTACAAACACATGTAACACCACGCACACTACCCCCTAGATTTACTCTTCAGGGCCTGAAGCTCCGCCTCCGCATCCTCGAGACGATTTCGAAGCTGGAGAACCTCGATCTGGGCTTCACGCCCCGGCCGGATCTCTTCACGGAGCTTCGCCACCTTCTCGGCCTCCGCCAAACTACGCTGCCGCTCCTCCTCAAGCTCCTTGCGGACCTGTTCAAGCTCCTCCTGGGACCGGGAGTTCCTCTCGAGACCCCGAGCATACTCCAGAGCATGCTCGAGTTCGTTCCGGACCCAGGCGAGCTCCGTTTGGGCTTCGTCTAGCTCGGAGCGCACCTCCACCACCTTGGCTCGGCACCGAGCTTCAATGCTCGCAGCCCAGTCATCCATCTCGGCGAACAGCTACAAACAAAGGAGCCGTCAGCAGAATTACAAGCAGATTCCAGCCGTAACGGGGGCTTACCTCATGACGATGGCGTTCGAGCAGCATCCTCAGCTTGGGCCGTGGACCGACGCGGATATTCCCCGAACCCGAAGAAGCGACGCCCCCCGTGCTCGGAGTCCGAACCTCCCCGGCCTCTTCTGCCTCCACAGGACCGGCCCGGACATCCTCAGGATTCGGGGGCTGAGCTTCCCCGGCCACCCCTCGCTTCGCGCTCGGGGCGTGAACCACCAAAGCCATTTCCACCCCGGCACCCCTTGTCCGGGAGCCCCCCGAGCTCGGGGGCCGAGGGGCTCCGGCCGCCTCCGCCACGGCTGTCTCCCGCATAGTATCGCTCTGGCCACAATCCACGGCTCGGCCCGACCACCTCGGGCGGGCGAAAGCAAAGATCGCTCTGTGGCAAGACGGGCCGAGGGTCGCCGGATTGCTCTTCGTCCCCCCAAGGGAACGGCCGCGTTGTCACCCGACGCCAGCTCCCTTCGACGCCTGGGCACCAACGGGGCAGAGTCTTCCGAATCTTGCTCGGACTCCTCCCCGCCACCTTGCTCGGCTAGATCCTCCTCGGATCGGCTCCGCGATCCTCGCCGCCAACTCTGCAATAATTTGGGACCACTGCGATTTGAAATGCTTAATGTCGGGACCACGCCCTGTCTCCGTCAAAGGCACAGGGGATCTTCCCCCCACGGGCCCCCTGACTGTGTTCGAAAGAAGAAAAAAAATCAAGACCGCGGTAACACGCGGCCGACCAGAAGGAGGGCCAGATCAAAAAGGAAACTTACCTTCTTCCTCTTCATCCCGAAGACCTTGCCCATCGACATCATCTTCCATTTGGGGTTCCTCGTGTACCCCCGCCTGGCTCAAAGGGCTCTCCGTCCTCCCCGATGGTGAAGGGGCAGCCTCCCTCGCTCTGCTCGGTCCAGCCCCCGTCCGGGCAAGGCTCGCCGCCTCGAACCACTCTGGATGATGCTCCTTCGTCCAATGAAGGAAGCCCCTAACTTCTTCTTCAAGCACCGCCCCGGGGGGAGCATCCCTTGGCCCCTTGAGCCACGAGGACAACGCCGCCCCGGTTCGGTCCGAATCCGCCCGGGCTCCTCCTCCGACGTCCTCCCGCTGAGCCCGCCGCTCGGCTCGACGAAGGTCGGCCGCAGTCTGCAGCAACCAGGCGGTATGGTCGGGATGATCCTTTGAGTATTGTGCGAACCAGGCAGACAATTCTTGTACCTGGTCCGCATACTCCAGGTGAGGCCGCGGCGGGTTGTGCCTCGGTGGTGCACTCACCCCGGACTTGCGAGGCGCCTGTCTCCTAGAGCCGCCCGCCGAAGAGCCCCTACGCTGCAATCGCTTCGGCCGCGGCTCCTCGTCGTCATCAGACACTCGCGAGGCCCCTCTCCTCTTCTTTGAAGCAACTTTCTTCGTGGGAAGCCGTTTCCCTTTTTCCTCGACCAGTTGCTCGGCCGTTAGCACGGCCTCCAAGGCAGCTCGGTCCTGCGGAGAGGGGATGGGTCAGAACAAGGGCCAATCCCGCCCGAGCGTAAAGATCGACAAGGGACGAACCTGCTCCGAACGGTCGAGGACATTCTTCGGTCCTCGCCTGCCTAGGTCTGGGTTCTCCTCCTTCCCTAGGGCGAAGAGCTCCGCCACCCGCTCGTCAACCCATCGGTCGTCCGGAGCTTCAGAAAGAATCAGGACAGGATCAGTAAAAACAAACCCGACAAAGCGGTAATCCGAGCAAGGGAGCCTACCGGTGTCCGCCTCACGAGTAATGTCACTCACGGTAAGCGATCTCGAAGAAGGGTGCTCCGGCGTCGCAGGGAGACACGGTTCTGAGAAGTCGGGCAATGGCTCGCCTTGATCAAAGTCATTGTCGCTCAACACTTGGATAGTGTCAAGGATCTTCTCTTCCTCTAGCTCCACACGCGGACGAGGAAGGTCCTTCTTCTCCGGCTGCGTGTTCTGGAAATGGAATCCGCAATCCCCCCTTCTTCGCGTAGAACCACCGTTCCACCCAGCCGGCGACGGAGTCCTTCAACGAAAGGGGGTACGATACGATTGCGAGCCGCGTGAAAAGTAAATCAAGACCCCACCGACGACGACCTCCCAGTGCGATGCAGCATGTAGAAGTGAAGGAACAGGCTCACCGTCGGTGGTACACCGACGAAGCCCTCGCAAAGGTGGGAGAAGAGATTTAGGATAAGAATAGAGTTAAGGTGGAGGTTCGTGATCTCCAGACCGCAATGGGCAAGGACCGCGGCCATAAACTCCGACTCCGGAGCGCGAAGTCCGTTGATGGCGTAGAGTTCGCAACTTACGAACTCACCTTCCGCCGGCGCCGGGAGGACCTCACCGTCGGGAACACGCCAAGACCTAGGGTCAAGGTGGCCCTGTGCCACAAGGTTCTCCAGGCGCACGGCAGTAGTTCACGAGGGAACAAACTTCGCCATCAGACGGAAAAGGCAGCGGAAGAAGAAGGCGGCAATAGAAGGCGGCGGCGAAAGAAGAAGGCGAAGGAAGAAGAAAGCGGAGGGAAGAGAAGGAAAAGAGGCAGCGTACTGGCGAGAAAAGATCGACGGTTTTTTATCCTTCTCCCACTAAAGAAACCGCCCCGGAAATCTCAGGGACTAGCGCACGTACGGCCGTCACGTCGCCTTAAAACCGCTAACCCATTCACAAGTAACCGTTGGAAGACCAACGATTCGAATTCCGCTTGGGTGGCCATTGCTCGGCCAGCTCGAAGCTCTGCTCGGATGATCCCTACTCGGCCAGCCCAAAACTTTGCTCGGATAGCCTTGCGCTTGGCCAAGCCGAAGTTCTGCTTGGGCAGCCTTGAGCTCGGCTGACCCAAAGTCCTGCCCGATTAGCCCCTACTCGGCTGATCGGGCAATGCCTAGGTTCTGTCCGAACGTCCGAACTAAAAGGCCTCCAGCACAGTTTGAGCCTCGAGGGGGGACCGGCCGGTCCACCACTCGAAGCTCGGGGGCTAGATGACGGGGACCTGGAGTGACGTTCAGAGCATTACACGCTAAAACGCAAAAACGCCGGCCTCCCCCGAGCAAGGAGCCTCCCCCGAGCAAGGATGTCCTTGCTCGGGGCTCGGGGATAGCCGATCCTGCTCGGACCCGAGTCCGGGTCATTCCTTCCCTGGCCAGGCTTAGGCCCTCTCCACTCTGCTGCATTAAATGCTCTGACGACCGTCTGCGACAACTGCACCTGGTCACAGGGGGCTGCGGCCACCAACCCGCGTCTTGTTACACTATTCCCATGCCTTTTTCCCGTAAAACGTAAATGATGGCGATGACGCAAGTTGAGGACAGGCTCCGGACCGCTGGACAAGAAGGCGTTATCTCCATACCGCTGGACAATAGGGCGCCATCTCCACTAGAACACTGATTACGTCCATGTATAAATAGGCTATATTGTTGCACATGTAAAGGTTAGCGGCTAGAAAAACACACCACATGCCTGGACGTAGACATCACTGGACGTAGGGTTATTACCTCCACACGAGGGGCCCGAACCAGCCTAAACCCCCTGTGCCTCCTGCTGATGGTTGCCTGATCGAGCTCGCCTTCTCAAAAGCCCCCGAGGTTGCAGGAAAGAAGTCGGTTGATCCTTACACTCAATAAGTAAGCTCGGCGCCTGGGGGTCCCGTACTCTCAACCGCCGACAGCATGCATCTTGGAATCAGTTATAGACTGACTTTTGTTGAAGAGCTAGTCTATATTTTTTTCCATGCCTTCTCTCGTCCACATAAGTAAAGAGCTGATTTCGTACTCTTATAGCTAGCTGGAGTGGCTAAGAGCATCTCCATTGATGGAGCCAACTACTAGTTATAAAAAGTGTCCATGCCATCTATAGATAGCAAAAAGACAACATTTTTAATGGATTAGCTATAGTATAGTCTCTATATTTATTATAGGCCCACATGTAATAGTGAGCATGTATCTTGAAATTAGTTATAGACCGATTCTTGTTGAAGAGCCAGTCTATATCTTTTTCCATGCCCTCTCCTTTATGTAAGTAAAAAAGCTGATTTGGCACTCTTATAACTAGTTGAAGTGGCACCATTAGAGATGCTCTTACCAACAATTCAGTCGAGGCGTTTCTAAAATCCAAACATAACTTCTTAACATTGTTTCTTAGAAATTTCGAAGGGCATTTTCAAAGCTCTTGAGAACAAGTCGACCTAAACAGACCGGTTTTCTGAAATGTTCTCGAAGTTTAATTTTTAGCAATTCAGCTCAATCTTTTAGAACAATAAAAAAAACGTCTTATGATGTGAGTAATCAAGCTTGTCAGAATTAGGTATGATATTTTTAAGAATAATTAGATTGAACATATGAAAATTATTTGTATACATTTGTTTTGAAAATTAAATTTTAGATTTTTTAGATTTTACGAATACATAATACTCAAAAGAGATTAGTTTGCTAAAGTTAGGTACGAGGACTATGCTAACACCTAAAACGTCGTTCTTTTATGACTCACAAGAGTAGTTATACAGGTCATAGCTGATATTCGATCTCTTTTGCAAAGACCTCTAATCACTAAAATATTACTATTATCTATTGTAAACAATACTGTTTTGTCCAATTAATCTATGTTTGTCACTTGTCTGGGAAAGTATATATATAGGATTATAGGAAGTTTAGGAACATGCTTAATTTGGAAAAGTTTTCTTTTTTTCTTGACAAAGGGAGGAACCCCAATTTCCATTACGCAAACAAAACAAAACATGTATGATCCATGTTTGTATCTATTGGGCACTTCTTTTCAACAGGTAGCTTTGTTTGATAGAGCTAAAAAACTGCGGTAGATTATAATCTCACTAGTTGTGGGCTTTCGAAAAGTGGCACGGAAAGACTAAAAATATTTTAAAATAGTTTTGAGATCTTAGAGAAGAACCACCGCGAAAAAATGATTACAGAGTGCTACAGCGAATGACCTGTATAAAACTAACAAATTTTAAATTGTAAATTTTAATATGATTTTAAGCCGTAAAGAAGAGGGCAATGAAAGGATTTAAAACAGCATCAGCTATCAATCATCACCCAGACTCACTATTCACTACCTCTCAGACCCTAATTCCTGTTTTTCCCTGCGCTGCATATCTCCAAAGCGCTGGTAGCAATAGCATCAGGACCTGCACACCCTTCTCCAGACACACTTTCCCTCGAACCTTCTCATCATTGCCCAGAAGATTAAAATGGCACAAATAGTATGAACAATTCGATTAGGGGAACCATGTGCTTATCCTCAAAACAAGCCTTATTAATATTCCTAGCTCTCCAAATTGACCAACAAATAGCAGCTAAACAAACAATATGCAGATCTTTACCCATATACCAAATATCTGCCACCCAAGAATAAAATTGCATGCTGTACATTGCTTGGTCTCACATCACAATGCAAAGCAACAGCCACCACATTCCCAGTATGTTTAGATGTTGAACATGTAAACAACAAGTGATCAGAAGTTTATTAGGAAAAGTTTTCTAGTCAGAACTGGGCCAGCAACGATATTTCAAGCTCGCTGGGTATTTCTCCGCATAATCTTATTTTTATATAGGCACTCCGACCAACAATGTGATATATATGGTGTACTATGTGGTTCGAGAGAATTCTCCGCTAGTGTACACGATGTCCTTTTGTTTTTGGAAAACAAAGAAAGTAGTAGTGGGATACTGCTTAGTTATTATATACTCCCTCCTTCTGGTTACAAATATTTATCATTTGAAGTAGTGTAATTTAAAGTTTTAAAACATTAGTTAAGAATATCTTTTAAACTATTTAGATCGAGTGCATGAAAATCATATGACTTTCATAATATAATAATTTTAGTGGGCTTAATAAATAAATTGTGATAGTAACTAATGATTAAAGGTGTATTTTGGAGACCGTGTCAATGTTCAAAATGATATTTATTTGTGACCAGAGGAAGTAATATTAGTTAGTCAGATTTACAAAATTATCATACTACATTAAGCATAAATATCACTGAACCACACTTCTAAACATGATTTTTAGGTAAACATACTTCCCTTTGTATAACGTCTAAAAAACATTGTTGTCGTATTCAATAAGCCTGACGAGCTGATCCCACTCGTTAGTATCACAATCCTATCTTGTTTTTCGTTTGTTGATATGGAGATGAGTGTCACACTAGATAAGAACTCACCCCGATAACATGAAGGCCATGTAGAACGCATGAGCTCGGAGACATACTTACAAGAAGAAAAAAAAACCTTTTTTCCAAGTAGGATATGACAAATGCTTAGATAACTAGGTGCTTAGGGTAGCTGTGCTTAACTAAGCATCTATGATAAGCAAGCAACATTGAGGCACCTATATAAACTTTCATGCATTAGAATCTATATTGATCTTAGCTTATTGCCCTATATAGATGACTTTGGATAAATAGAATCCTTATTTGATTCTATTATTGTTAGGTTTAATCTCACGTCAGATTCTGATTGTGCGGGAGCACAATTTGAATTAAGGATGGGGTGTCTCTCACCCATAAGTAGTCTTTTGAATTAAGTTGGTTCAAGACCGTGGTTAGGCCTAGGGTACAGTAGACCCAATGAGACCTAGATTCGGGACCATAGTATTAGACTTGGGGAACATCCACTCGTGGATAGCAAGCTAGGCCGAACCCCACACGCTCTAACAATTAATGTTAAACAAGACTAAGAGATTAAAAAATAGAGGTGAGTAGGTGACTATTGTCACCATTAATAAGTTCTTTTTAAGTATATCCTCTGTCTTTAGGAGACGCACAGTGTTTTAGGAGAGAAATAATAGAGTATTGCAACGAAAATATTATAGCATTGGGCATTGTAGCACCAGTACCAGTGACCAGGATCTTTTTATTGTGCTAAGTTACTGTTTATTACTGTAACTGCAATGATATGTGAAATGAACAGTAGAGACTGTAGCTCTCTGCCGTTGCATCAGGCAAAGACAGAGGATACGTGATCACAGTAGAAGGTAAGTAGTAGAAGTGATCAGTGCAAACATGCCGGATTCGTCGGACGCTAAACTCAACCGCCAGGAGTTGGCACATGGTCTACAGAAAATCGATCGATGCAAGGCCATTGTGATGATGGCATCAGAGCCACCCAAGCCCAATCAAACGCCTCAATGTTCAAGCTGTCTGTCTCCCTTGTCCACATCAATTTGCTCCTGGCGCACGCATATCGTCCTGTTACTCCTGTACATACAGAGTATATCCAATGGAATGCACTCTCGGGAAATCAAGGACAGCGAAATGATCATGGGGGAAGCTCTAGGTTGCTCTAAATGCCACAGGCAACATTGATTCTGTATGCGTGCAGAATGTGTAGGACACAATAACTCCAAATCAATGTAAGATCGAGGTGCTGCTCGCTAGGATGCAGAAGCAGTAAATCTGTGCATCAGGGAGTGCATAAACCATTGCAGATGCCACATGTTCTCTGTGCCAGCAGTGATGTGACGGCGAAGCAATAACCTTCACCAAGAAGACCGAAGGGAAGCAACAACCTTCGCTAAGAGGACCAAAGCGAAGGAAGGCCTCCGTCGAACAGGTCCACGTGAGACCGAGCACCGAGAGCAGCTGGGCAATCGGAAAGGCCCAAGGGGACACCCACCTAGGAGTCAGGATAAGCGTCATTGGATCCTGCCTAGAGGGGACAAGATGTAACCATCCGAGGCCTAAAAGTTTATCCCTGTCCCTACTTTAATATGACAGTGGAAGGGCATTATGGACTTTCAGGCCTAAGGCGCTGTGTAAAGACACCCTCGCCCATGCTTTAGCAGGTGAGCAGGGGTGCCAAGGCCATTTTAGGTCCCGATTGATTCGTCCGTAAATCAAAAAGCATGTGTACATGTAAAAGGATTGAGGGAAAAAAGAAGAAATACACTCAAGGCGTTCAGTCTCAAGAACCCCAAGTGTTCCAAGTGTTGAGTTCCATGGCATGATTGCCCCTCGCTATCGAGGCCGTTTTGGTAGGCGCGACGGTCATGGGAGGGGTGCCTCCGAGTTTGTCTGTCCGAGGACGGCCTGATGACACCCACCAAGTACCACTCCTTTAAGTTTGAGGGTGATGTTGTTATGTTGTGATGGGATGGGATGATTGCTTCAAGCCGCATATACTCTCACTACGAATTGCCAATCTAACTTTGTATCTTTAAGTTGAAAATCAGTTAATCACTTTTTTTTACCCCTTAAACTTATCTCTATTCAAGCCATTGCACCATTTGATCTCCCATTAAGTGATGACGTGGTTGTTCATATGGTGCTATTGCCATAGCTATCATCTGATGTGGTACGTGAGACAAAAGAAAGTATAGTGTAGCCCTTGAAGTTGCAGTGTTTTCTCACTTGGCACCTTCAAGCTAAAAAATACCTTCAGCGCCTTCTTAAAGTCATATGGTTTTGTACGGGTGGAAGAGAGCCGAGCTCGAGCGAGCTCGTTCCCTGACCAAGCTGGCTTGGCTTGGCTCGCTCGAGTGCACGAGCTAGGAACCAGGCTCGGCTTTGCTCGACTAAAGCTCACGAACAGCTCGTCTCGCCTTAGTCCCGCGTTTGCGTCGCTACCATCGATTGCATCGTCAATCGTCATTGCCTCCACCCGAATTAGGAGATTAGGAGAGGTTTTCTCTGGAGTCCGCCAGCACTGCTTCGCCCAAGCCTGTCCTTGTTGCTGCCTTCTACTAAGAAGAGTCGTCACTGGCCAGATTTGAAAGAGGACGCAAGCTCGACAACGAGGATGACAGTGCCACCAATCACTCGTCTCTCACACTTGCCACCCCGTTGCTTTAGCTTGCCGTCATCACAACAACAAGGGTGACGCGGTTGCCGACGTGTTGGAGGAGGTAGTGACCATCAGGTTGAAGGAGGGTCGACACCATCACATTGGAGAGGGAGGAGGGAGCGGTGGCTATGGGGAAAAGAAAGGAGGAAGTCGGCCTCCGTCGTGTTGGAGAGTAAGAAGGGAGCGGTAGTCAAGAGGAAGAGGTGGCGCAGTGAAAAAAAGAAGAATCATGGCACTTGCGCTTATACAGGGAGAGGAAAGGGGCCATGGATTGCGGTGTGGCTTGTGAGGTTAGGGTTTGGTAGTTTGGGTAGAAATTGTGCCAAGGTTAGGTTTTGGGCCTGTAGCCACAAGCAAGCCATGCTTAGCTCGGCTCAGGGTCGTTTTCCCACGAGCCGAACCCGAGCTGCTTGCAAGCCTCTAGCTCAGGTTCTAGCCCTAATGTTTTGCAGTGGAGCTCATGTGTTCGTCTCAAATATATTAAGTTGTAAAAATTTTTAAAAATTGAATGAAATTAATACTTCAATATTATGTCCAAGACATTGCAACCCTCGTGGAAAAAGGAATTTTTTTCGCAACCTAGAAGATCCATGTTCATTAATGGGTGCACACTGGTTCTCCTCTGATGAAATTATTTGATATTATTGCTTTGACTAGACCAACAGATTTTCCTCTTTCTCTCTCTTTCCTTTCCTCAAGGAAATTTTATTCCCTCCGCCTATTTCTTTCATCGTTTTCTTCGTAAAGGGATTTCTTTTCCTTTTACCTCAGGAAGGGATTCTCTCCTTTTTCTATGTCATATTCTCTTCGAGGGATGCTGTTGTAATGGTGGATGGTGGAAATATAGGAAAAACATGTAATGTAGAGAATGGATAAAGGGAGTCGATCAAAGAGAACGCTGTTGAGAATGCTCTTACCTTGTTGTAACACTTCCAAATCATGTGCCCTCCATGATTGTGACATAATCAGACCTTTCTACAAACATGGGAATTTTCCCAGATTCATTGGAAATTCCTCCGATCCAAATGGTTCCTGAAGTCATCCGCACTTTCATGGTTTCACCAGGCACCGAGAGATAGTAAAGAATTTAGTCTTTTGCAAGACCTACCTCTACAATATATTTTTTCTTTAAAAAAACTAACTCTACTATTAAAAAGTCTCTAAAGATGAGTGATGAATGGCGGTATATAATCTATCTCTACCATCTACCACACATCTAACGGTGAATATATCATAAGTGTATTTTCTGTTTATTTGACTTGTTTTCTTATTTTAGTGTATTGTATTTTAGAAAGTTTTTTTCAATATATACCAGATCATCCTATTTTGTTTAGAATCCTTATTTTAGTGTGTTGTATTTTATGAAACTTTCAATCAACATAAAAGTACCAAATTAGAGGGTGTTCAAACATATGAGGTCGAGCTAAAAGCGGAATTGATGGTGTGGAGGCACAACGCAGTCAAATGTGAAAACCAAAAACGGAGCTGAGGAGGTAAATCCAACCAATTAAATATGACGCGGTAGAAAGGTATTACTCGTATCGTTTTGCTAGTGTAGTGTAATGTGTTAAATCCAATTCTGATACTGATATGACGCTGATCTAACAAAAAAGCATGCACTGCATTTTCAAGATACCACACACTGCTATTGGAGTGAACTCAGGTACCATCATTTTCCTGCGCTATGAGATACTGCAATGTGAACATTAACGTGAGCTCTAGTTGATCTTAACAACTGGGTGATGTGTATATTCATTTGATGAATCACTGAAATTTCTGCTCTGCATCTGACGGTGGTGCACAGAGCTTGTCTGCTGAGTCCAAATTTATTTCAGGTCTGCGCTGCATCTGATTTGCATTGCCCTGCTCCATGGTAAATAAAAACTAAAGAGAAAAAAATACTGACAGAACACATTTGTCGGGACCCCCCGGCGGAGGTGAGGTCCCGCCTGTGCCAGAATACGTTTATGACGGTTACAAATCGGCTTGTCCCAGCCTGGCGCCTACTCGAGTGCCCTGGCAGGGTGGCAGGTCCGGCGATACGGCCTGTCTGCTTGTCCCCGTGAAAGGCGAGGACATCTGCCCCATCGCTCCTCGCGCTGCTCCGACTCGTCCTTCAGTTTGCCGTGTTTCAGCTCCGCTTGGGTCCCGTCAGGCTTCGCGTATGTTCCTCGCCCCATGCTTGCGCCTCGACCTGCTCCCCCTTGCTTCACCAGGTTTCGTGTGAGCTCTGCGCTTCGCCTGAATCCTTCACTGCTCTACCCTCAGCTCCGCCAGGCTTGGCGCGTGCTTCACTTCCTCACGTCCTGCCCCCGCGTTCCATTCATCGTGCTTCCCTCGGCTGGCCTGGAAAACAAGGGAACGGAGCGGAGGTGCGGGAAAGACGGGGCCCTACCCTCGCCCCAAAGTCCGAGAGGGTACCTATCCCGGGCCTACAACAGAAGCCCCTCATGACCAGGGGCTTGCTTCGCCGTGCCCTTGGCCATGCCACAAGGAGGCCTGAGTCCTTGTACCCCCTTGGGCATGTGGAGCGAGGCCTTCCTAGTGTTCGGCTCCAGACAGCGCGGCGGTTGCGCTTCCCAAAGCCCTAGGGCGCGCTCCCCACCGTGGCGTGCGCCCATTGGCCCATTTCTGTGCCCTGCCGCCTTGTCTTTTCGCCTAGTTGCGGTTACCCATTATGACATTTAGGGTTCCGTGCCGTTGCAAGTCGTTCGCCCCACGTTGTGCATGTCTTCCCCCTTTCGCGGGATTGACGCCACGTATATGCATCCAGGGCTAGGCCGAGCCACGCCTCCTCCTTATAGCCGCGGTATTTAGGAAGTGAGGGGCTTTACCCTTCTTCCATTCCGCTGGTTCACTGCGCTGCCTTGCCTTGGCCCCCGACTCCCATTACTCGCCTTCTCTTCTTCCACCGTGCAAGCATCCTGTCCGTGATCTCTCCCTTCCTGATGGCTCCCCGTCGTTAGAATGAGCAGTCCCGCATAAAAGGCGAGGGTGAGTATACTTTATACTCAACAAGCAAGGCTGACTACCATGCATCTAAGGCTTGACAAAGAAGAGTTAGGGGTTCTTTTTGCATAAAGCCAGTTTTGTAAGATTTGATCTAAGGTTTTATAAAATGATTTTAAAACATGTTGAGGAAAAACAAATATTCGAATCAATTTCTTTAAAGTTCCGGCACCCACCGGTTTTTGCCCAACCTAGCAACTCACAGCACCCACCGTGCAGACACCCTCATCACTCACAGCACCCACTGTGAGGAGAAAAACCAAAACACACGACCGCAATCGTGGTTTTCCTTTGAAACACCATTTTGAAAACAAATAGATAAGAAGTACCATTGAGACAGCTCCCCGTCGTCCGTCCTTGACCGTGGACACGGCTATCATGATAGTTTTACACTCTGCAGAGGTCGCACGCTTTACCCATGAGAGGTGGTTTCTCTTAGGAATCACCCAAAGGAAAATGATCACCACAAGGTCTTTCACCACAACCTTCCCTTAGCTCGGCATTCCCACTAAGGTTTCCACACCAATGCCCCTCTTGTGCCGATAGGTTCCCTCTATGGACACATCCGGATACCCACTCCCAATCCACCAAGAAAGGTTCAACTCTATGGACGTATCCAGATGCCCACTCCCTATTCCACCTAGAATGCCTGACTAAGAGTCCGAAGGGTACTCAACCAGGGCCTGCGATACAGGCACTCAATGGTCGCACTGTTGTACTTAGCTCGTCTATCTCAAGGAATCGGTCCTTAGGGACCGGGGTGGTTCCAACACTGGGTCCACATCTCGTGCTCGCTGCACCCACCTTGCATCCATCCACCCCGATCAGGTTTTGCAAAATATTTTCACCCGATAGCACCCACTATCTTAACTACACCCATGACAGCACCCACTGTCCTTTTTAAATCCATCATTTAGACAAGCATTTAATAATTGCAATTATCAAGAATGGACAACAATTTAGTACTAAGCATTTCTAAGCATTGTGCAAAACCTAATTCAAAGGTGATGTCTAGTATTAGCAATTTTAATATCCTAGGGCAGCAAGGAATATTTTAACAGAGTAGTTATCAATTGGGTGTTATCTAAGTAACTAAGTGATTAGCATTTTTAGTTTTAAATATAACATGCATTTTGTAAACTTCTAGAAATTGAGTTTCAAAATTATAGGACACAAGGTTCAGCACTTGCCTTGTTCAGCAAATTCCTGGTGATCCTCCGGGGGATTGGTCGCGAAACTATCGTCGTTAACACCTAACAATAAAATGACCAAAATAAACATACAATACCAAAATTAAATATGGAATGGTATGCATGTGAGTGGAGATGCATAAATATGATGAAGGTGATTTAATCTGAAAATTGTATAAATTTTATTCGACTTCTTTTTGTAAATTTGGAAATCCTATATGGAATTAAGCTAATTTACATATATAGCAAAATATTTCTTTTTATTTGAAAAATGAAGAACATAAACTAATTCCCTAAAATAAATGTTTATTTTATTATATTTCACCATTTTAGAAATCATTGATTTGTTTTCATTTAACATAATAAATGTTTAGGTTAATTATTACATGTTTTTGTATTTGTAAAAACTAAACCATGCATTAACATGCATTCAAATATTTAAATTATATTTTTAAATTAAAGTTCATATTTTTATGAGTTTTTAGAAATTTATTTCACTAATTTTGGATTTATGTTTTTAAAGATACAAATTTTACAAATTGTTGTTATTTAAAATAGGTAAATAATAAAGAAAAAAAAAAAAGGGTGGGCGGGCATTTCATTTCGGCCAATAGAATCCACACATGGCGGCGGCCACCATGTGGCTTGGCCCACGTGAAGCGTCTGTGATGCTTTCGTCTTGAGCGGCGGACCAATGACCCAACAAATGGCACATGCAAGCGAGTCCATTGGCCTTGGCGGCTTGCGATGGGAGGTCGACAGTGGGGCGGTCCGTCACCACTCGGGCCGGTGTGGCGAGGCCCACCTATCGGCGTCCACGGATCGGGGAGGAGGCGGAGTGACTCGGCGGGGCGATTCCGTGGCGGCGGCCACGGCCATGAGAGTGAGGAAGAGAGAGGGTCGGGGACCTCGGGGTGAGGGTTGGCCGTGGAGAGAGCGGCGACGAGGTCGGCGGCGGTCGTGGGCCAAAGGGGCGGCGGTGCGGCGACGAATCCGTTCGCCGGAGTGGAGGCGGGAGGCGGCGGTGTCAGCGAGGAAGAGAGAGGCGCTGGAAGCTTGGCCGGCCACGGCTATGTGAAGTGGCCGGCGGGCGGCATGGCCGAGGCAGGCGGAGAGAAAAGCTTGCCGCCGGCCGGCTCCGGCCAGGAGAGAGCGCCCGTGATGGGCGGGTCTCTGGGAGGCTAGGGAGCTAGAGGAGAAAGGAAGGGAAGATTACGGGAGGAGCGGCGGCCATGGGTGGCTCTGAGCTGAGGCGTGGCCCGCTTGCTCGGCATGACAATGGCAGCAGGTGTGGTCGGCGAATATGGGGTCACGGGGGTGAGAGGGAGGAGGTGGCGGAGGGGATCGGGCTGGAAGGGCTCTGCTGGGGAGAAAACGAGAGAGAGTGAGGGTGGGTGAGAGACTGTGAGGGAGGAGAGACCGAGGGGAGATCAGGGAGAGTGAGAGAGAGGGGGTAGCGTGGCAGTGAGGCTAGGGGTAGGCAGGGGTAATTCTAGGGGGAGAGTGAGGGCAAAAGGGGAAAAAGGGGTTTTGGGCTGGTTTTGGGAAATTCTTAGTTGGGAAAAAGGGAAAAAATGGGGGTTTCCCAATTGGGGAAGGATGACAAGTGGGCCCACTTGTCATAGAGATAAGAGGGAAATAATTGCTAGGGCAAAAATATATTTTCACTAAATCTAATTAGTTTAAATTTTTCTTACCCAGTTTTCATTTAATTTTTGGTTCAATTAATTGGCTATTCTTTTCATTTAATATGAAATGGTTAATCTAGAAGTGTAAAAATAGATTTGTAGTATTTTAGATATTTTCAAATGAGATATATTTATATATACATATTTATAAGTTAAATCCTTAAATAGGTTCGTGGAGGAAATATTTATAGTAACATGCTCATTTTTCAAAAATGATTTTTTTAAAATTTTGTGTTTCACATGTGATGATGCCATGATGATGCAGTTTTCAAAATTTTTGAAAAGTGGGGATGTTACAACATTTGTAGTTAAACAGCGCATCATTCAATTGATCAACATCAAGGTTTTTTTATTTCTCCGTCGGTGCTCGTACAATATGCTTTGTTTTTTGCGCTGAACTTATTTGTTTATGGAAAAATGTCGATTTGACCCCTATACTATCGTGTTCGAGCCAAATTAATTCACGTGATACAAAATTGAGTGAGATTGCCCTCTAAACATTCCAAAGCCATGTCAATTTGGTCCATTTGCTGATCAAACCCGGTTTTGTGAGTGGTTTTCACTGATGTGGTGTCCACGTAGCGATTTTCAACAACGTGGAGAGAAAGATTAGAGAGATTTACAGAGAGAGGATCAAACACACATGGACATGGTCCCTTTGCTGGTTAAACTCGGTTTTGTGAGTGGTTTTCACTGATGTGGTGTCCACGTAGCGATTTTCAACAACGTGGAGAGAAAGATTAGAGAGATTTATAGAGAGAGGATCAAACGATGTGGACGCCACATGGACACAAATCATACACATGTGTCTACCACGTCACACAAAACCACACACGTGGATGCGCATCAGTGAAAACCACTTACAAAACTAGGTTTAACCGGTCAAGGGACCAATCTCGCCCAGTTTTGACCATAGGGTTCAATTTAGCTCAAACGTGATAGTTTAGGGACAACTCAACACTTTTTCTTTGCTTATTTGCTACAAAATTTAAACTTCAAGAGCCTCTAGAATAGGCGTAGTGAAGTTGGCCCACTTTGTTAAACTTGTTTTTGAGTGCTTTGAGAAGCAGTACCGAGGGACCAAATGGACATCTTTCCTTTGCTTATCTGCTGAAAAGTTAAACTTCGAAAGTTTGTAGACCAGGCGGTCCACTTTGTTAGACTTGTTTTTGAGTGCTTTAGGAAGTGATTTCATCATTAGAAAAACAACTCTATAAGTTAAATCATTTGGATTTCAAAATGGAGATAAGCAGATAAATATAAACAAATAAGTCCTAAAGAACATGCTTTGGTCAAGAGCCATAACCGTTTTAGTAAAAAAAAATGATAATTTTCCCTTAAAAGTCCCAAAATTTTTTATTTGTTTTGTATTTGTTTTGATTTATTTAAACTCATTTAATTTTGGCATTTCAAATGCTAAGTCACGGAGTTCACACCTGTATTAGGCACCTAATTTATGATTTGTTTTATATTTCTTAATTTTTTTTTCATTGGTGGTAATATACAAAAGTATCTATAGTCCCATATCCTAAATTTACAATGTTATTGTAACATCCCCATTTTCAAAAAAAAAATTAAAAATGCATAATCATTGCATGGGATTTGAGCATTATAAAAAGAAAATCATCAAAACAAAAAATATTATTTCTGAAAATGTGCATGTTACCATAATTGATTTTCCTAAAAACCTAATTAAGGGTTTAGCTTTTAAAATACTTAAATTTAAAATGTTTAATTACTTAACACCTATTATGCTAATTTGTAAAATTTATGATTTCAAATTAGGCTTTTGAAACAACAATTTAAAAGCTTAATCCAAATAAAAATTTAAATTGTGAATTAGGTAGTTAATTAGATGAATTATTAATTTTACTATTTTAGCTCTTATCTATTTTCACCCTTCTTTTCCTCTCCCTAAGACAAGTAGGACCCACCTGTCAACTTATTCTTTCTAATTGGGAATTTCCCTATTTGCCCTTCCCTTTTTTGGACTTTCCCAAAATGGCCATTTCCCTTTCTGCTCCCCCTCTAACCCTGCCTAAATCCATCCTCTCGAACACTCCCCCCTTCACCTCTCACTGTTCCTTCCTCACCCGCAAGTACAACCCCCTCTGGCCAATTCCCTCTGCCACTTACTCCACCATGCCCCCCTTGCTCTATTTTGCCCGCTCGCCACCGTCGCCGACGCCGGAGTACGCCGCACGCCGCCACCGGAGCCACTCCGCCCTCGCGCGCCATCGAAGCCGTCGACAGGTAATACTCCCCCCGTTTGGTTTTTCCCCTTCCCTAAACCCCTAGGGATTCTTCCTCATCGCCTGCGCCATCTCCCTTGGTGGAATCGCCGCCATACGTAGATCCTCACTTTGGCCTCGGCCATGCTTGCCATGTTGCCTCGGTGACCCAGCCCTTGCTAAAGCCGCCCTGAGCATTCCCCACCTCCTGAAGCCGCCGAGCCCGCCTCCCTCCTCCTCTCATTGCGTTCGTGGCCGACAACACCTCGCCGCCTCCCTGCAAGACGCCTGTCAGGTCATCGCCGACCTCTCCTCTCGCCCTTGACCCTACCCAGACTCCTCTTCCTACCTCTCTCTTTTCTCCTCCTCTCACATGGGTGAGCCGCCATTCATTGGAATTGCCGCGCCCTTGCCGCCTTGCCGCCTGCTCTGGTGGTGACGGCCGAGCCCCGATTGTCACCCCCCCACTCACTGCACTGGCCTGGCCGAGAGCCACCGCCGCCCCTAAGTCGCCTGTGCTGCGTCTGTGCCTCCATGAAAAGCCGCCGCCACCCTAGGCGCGTGTGCACGCCTCGCGTCGTCGCCCGCCATCATGAGCAAAGCCACGCCATGCGCTAGGCTACGTGTCCACACGCCGGTGCGTTAAGCGCCCGATTAATGGGCCAAACCCACCCGCTTGGCAGTTTTCTCTTTTCCAATTAAATTTAGGGCAATAAATTGGTAAAATTTATATCTTTAAAAATATAAATCCAAAATTAGTAAAATAAATTTCTAAAAACTCATAAAAATGTGAACTTTAATTTAAAAATATTGTTTGTTTAATTTAATGCATGGTTTTAGTTTTATAAATACAAAAACATGCATTAATTAATCTTAATTAATTATGCCAAATAAAAATAAATTAATGATTTACGAAATTATTAAATAAGAATAAAATAAACATTTATTTTATGAAATTAGTTTATTTTCTGCATTTTTCATTTAAAAAGAAGAATTTTTGCCACATATGTTTACTAGTTAAAATTTCAAGTGGAATAGGATTTCCAAAGATTTATAAAATAAAGTAAAAATAAATTTTCACAAGTTTCAGATTAAAATACCATCATCATGTTTATGCATATCCATTTGCATGCATAATTTTATTTTATTTATTATTTCAAATGTGTGTTATTTGCCATCGTTAGATTCGATCGGATCCGTGCCTGGAACCGAGGACCAAGCCGGGCAGGAATACAATTTCAACTAAGTCAAGTCATTGTTGACAATTCCCCTAAATACCGTCGACCATATTGATGCCTAGTTTTACAAATGCTTTACTAGAAGTTTATTCAAAATGCATGGCTATGTTGATTAATCTCTGTCATATTGGTAGGAGTTTAGTTAAGAACCTAGTACACTTTAATTATGTCATTAATCCTGATTTTTTATAACCCTAGGCTAATTAATTCGTAATTGCCTGTCAACCCTTGATTAGCTTAATTAACCTTGCTTAGTCGTGCTACTAGACATTATTAATTGTTTGCCACATGATGAATAAATCACCCCGATTTAATATCTGTCTTGATTCAAGAGTATCTCTCTGTTTGCAAATGCTTGTTTGATCAACAGTAGTCGGGTGCTACTGTGGGAAAACTGTCAGTGCCAGGTGGCCGGTATGTCACCAGGGGGTTTATGAAAGTGTTTGCAAAACTTGATTGGGGTGGACGAATTGATTGGCTGGTGCGGTGAGCACGAGACTTGGGTCCAGTGTAGGAACCACCCCAGTCCGTAAGGACCGCGAGTGGTTGTCAAGACTAAATATAACAGTGCGACCATGAGTGCCTGTATGGGCGTGCCCTGGCTGAGTAGCCTTTGAACTCTTAGTTTGGACATCCCGTGTGGTGGAGTAGGAGCGAAGCATTCGCCGACCTACCAGGCTCAAGAGGGGGCTTCAGCCAACTGAGGAGACTAGCGCTGCGGTGGAAACATTAGAGTGGATGCCAAGCTAGGAGCTAGATTGTCAAATGCCTTGTGGTGATCATTTTTCTTTGAGTGATTCCTAAGAAAAACCACCTCTCATGGGTAAAGCGTTCGACCTCTGCAGAGTGTACAACTTTCTAGAAAGCCGTGCCCACGGTCAAGGGCGGATTACGGTGGCGCTGCCGCAATGGTAGTTTTCTTCCCTCTCTTTCTCAATGTTTTAAAGAAGAAAACCGGCAGGTGCCGTGTTTTGTTTGGGAGCCTACGGTGGTAAGCTGTGAGTAGATGACCTTCGGTGGTTAGCCGACGTTTGGGATTTGTCCCTACGGTGGTTAGCCGTTGAGAGGGAATGGTCCTTCGGTGGGTTAGCCGTAAGGAAAATGTTTGGATAAAAACCATGATTTGCATCGTGTGAGCTAGCCTTTGGGCATGAGCCGGCTGGGGCCAGATGATTTAAATATTTTATCAATTGATCTGACCACTTCACCTCTTTCCTAAATTGCTTTAAAAACCTTAGGCGAACTATTTCAAAACTTGCTTTCCGCAACTAAGCCCTACCTCTCCTTTGGTTAAGCCATACATATTTATTTGTCAATTGACTTGCGAGTATTTGCACCAATACTCACCCTCGTGTTTTACCGTGGGGCTGTGCAATCCAACGCGCCGATTCGGAGTACCCGTACGACCCAGAAGATGGAGACTCTGAAGCCTACATCTTCACCGACGGAGTCCAAGATGAGGAGTATACCGACGCTTAGGGCTGCGTTCCTCCAGCTCTGCCTGTGGGGATTATTTTATTTTTTCACTTTTGGAGTTGTAGTTGTAAAAATTAATCTTCCACTTTTGTAAGGCTATCGAGCCTTACTTCTATAACCACGCCACTGGGCGCACTCTGATGTATTATGTAAATTAATCCTTCTGGTTGTGATCCAAGTTCTGTAAATTTGTGTGTACTAGCTACTTGATCCAGGGACTAGTACAAGTAAAGCATAGGTGGGACCCCCTCCGCCAGGGGGTCCCGACAATTATACGGTAAAACATCGATTTGTAGTGGCACACATCATAACCACCTTTTTTATAATGCAGCTATTTTCTCTTCAATTCATGACTTATGGCTTTTTGTCATCTTTCTAAGCCAAACAATTTATGTTCTTAAAGTTGTTTCTGGATTATTATCAAGACACTTCTTAAAACTCACAAAGCCTGGTTGAACCAAACGTTTCGGAATTTTAAGAGTCAGTTCAGAGAGGCTTAAGCTTAATTGAAAAGAAAAATGATTTGACTTTTCTAGTCCAATTTTTTATTATCATGAAGGTACCTCTTAAAGCTCTTAAAATAACATCAACGAAGCGCAACAGCTTCGAGAAGCAGATTCAAGAACCTCTCGAAATCCAGTTTAACATTCAGCTCACTTCAGCTAGCTCAGTTAACTTATTTATTCAGCCCAGCCACTCCAAACATGCCCTAAAATCGCTTCTCAAAGCTCTCAAGCTTAACATTTCTGCCCAGCCATGTTGAATTAAACAAGGCCAGCCAACCAGCTAGATTTATGATTTATGGCTTATTGACATTTCTTCGAGCTAAATGTTTCGATTTCTCGAATATGTTGAAGCCACTTCTCAAAGCTCTTGAATCCCAATATCTCACAAGCTCATCTGTTCAGTTGTAGCCTGCTCAAAGCTGAATTCGATAATTTCTATAAGTGGTTTCGAAAATCCGGTCCACTTGGTTGATTTATTTTTAAGAACTTTGAAAAACTACTTTAAGGTTTTGGTGCCAAGAAGTTATGCAAAAGCACTCTCGATCAAATTGCATAACTTCATAGGGAGTGTCAAGCAGCTCATGATATAAGTAGGGATTGATTGTATAACAGATTTCAATATCACTTCTTTAACATCCTTAGATAAACACTTCTCTGTCCATCCTTGAACCCTTTCCATAATCTTTTCAAAAAGTGGTTTGAAAGCCTTATTTTTTTTGAATACCAGCAACGGTCGGCATTCCAAATGTGACTCATTTTGGGCTTCTTTATCCACATGGATAATATCCCTTATCAACTCCTTAGTAGATTCCGACGCACTACTAGAAACAAAAAAAACTTAGCTTCTCTCCAGACCCATCGGCATATAACTCTAGAACATCATTTAAAGCATTCAACTGTAACACCCTAGCTCCTCCCAGAGCCTAGGATGCTACTAACTACCTGAAAATTCAAAATTTTGGCAGCACCTCCCCTAAAATAAGGACATCCACTCAGCAGGCAAAACAAATAATGCTCACAACCCATAATGTCACAATAATATTTAGCCAATCAAGCCTCCATGGGCTACCCACTAGCTCCATCTTAATGGAGACCATATCACAATTACCACTTACCTCGCTTACCTTTAACGTCGACGAAGACCCATATGACTTTAACCAAATCACTTCGCAAGGACATAATAAGAATAGAACCTAACAAGTCCTCTATTCCAATCTATAATCAAACTGAGTCAAATTACAAAAGTATTTAAATTAAACTGATTAGGTCTAACTACGGGATAGTTTGTTTAGTGTTCTCGTGCCAAAAGGAAGTACTACTCCCACCCCATGCATGTCGCCGTCAATGGTCACCTAAAAGACATGGAGAAAGCAAGGATGAGTTCAACAACTCAACAAGTACATAATGGAATGACAAACACAACATAACACCACATTTTAGGTTGTCAAGCTTAATAACCTAGCACATTGTGGAAATTAAAGTAACTCCCTCTTAAGACGGTCAAACCTAAACATGCTAGAATATCATCATAGACAATCCCTATTTATTTACTCGGATAAACCTCCAACTCCCGATTAGCGTTATATGCAACATATTCACCTCTTGTTTAGAATTGCCATAAATGTGGCTCTTAAATGCTTTGGCCCAAAACTACATCACAATCTAATTCCATTCCAAATACAAAGTTCTATCACCAGTAACTGAAAGTTATGATCTAAGCAACCTCTAAACCCAATCAGAACAAGGCACGATCGAAGGCCAGAACCAGAGTACAACCATCATATATGCTCGACCACTAACGAATAATGTATCTCAATGCAAGGGTGAGTCCACAACTGAGTTACCACATAACATGTCATGAATTAGACCATTTCTAAATTAACACCATCATTTATGAATATTCCCTCATCGGTATCCATAATATTTGATTAAATCACAAAATACTGAAGCTCAAGCAAGCCTGGGTATGCACAATTTCATTGCCATAACTTATAAAACAACTATCACAACATTTGTTTCAACAACTTTCACCTTTCATAGCAAATGCCATGCAGCATGCAACTGTCTGTACTGTTGAGCTCATACCGGTATGGCCGAGTGCCACCCGTCGGTGCAACACTCTTGCCCGTCCTATTTCAGGAGGGGACCAATTTACTCCACTCCCGTGGAGTGCCTACCTAAGTAGGTCTTTTCACTCGTACTTCTGTGGGATGCCTACCCGAGGTAGGTCCTGTCATATGAATGCAATGCAATAATGCAACTACGCAACACAATCTCGCCAACAAGCATCCAATTACCACATACCTTCATCATTTAGCAATAAAAAGTATAGTACTCAAATTACCACCGTACCACCACACATCACATCCATCCACTCAATAAGAACAAACACATGACAGTAAACCAACTAGGCGTGCATCCAACCGAATAAATGTTGAACATATACTGGCAAATACAGAAAGAACCTCATTAAGCATTAGCATCTATCGCCTCAAGGCAAATACCCATTAGAAGTAATATAATTATCATATTAAAATCGATGTATAAATAGTATTAAAAATGAAGCTATGGGGCAACACGTCTTAAGATAAAACACATCATTATCTACCAGATTAAACCAACAACATCATAACCCAACCATTCCCACGTCTATAGCTCATCCACTAGCCTCTACCATCTTTAAGCCCTTACTAGCATGTAGCAACCCACATATACACCAACCTAGGAGATTCCTGTCTAATATATTTAACCAAGTACACGTGCATCTCTTATCAACTTCAATCCCCTCTCCTAGGTGAAACATGCACAATGACATACTCAAAAGAATGCATACTAGAGATAAGGGATTAGTTAGGGATGAGGAGTCACGCCATGATCACCATCCCACTATGTACCTGCCTTTGATACCAAACAAAGCGGTGTGATGCGGCGGTGGCACCGACCCTGAAGCCACTCCACCTATAGGGTAAATATCACAATCAATAACTCATACAACTCACACTACTAAGACATATAGCTCTATCCTCTTAAGCCTCTAATTCCAACATTAGCTAGATCGTTAAACATTAACAAAGCCAACAACCCGCCACAGCCCAAAACTGGACAGTGGCACGACGGAGACCATAATTCACAAACCATACCTGACGTTCTTGGACTCTATGGAAAACTAGAAACAATACCCACGTTCTTTATCATAACATCGAGCTCCAAACCTTGACTAAACCAGACCAAAAATGACTACAAATGCGCTGCATACGCATCCAAAGGCCAATCGCCACACACAGCTCTTATAAATCCCTAAATTCATCCTCCCTAGCCTCTAATCGACTAAACCATCTCATCATACAGGAATAGCATAGAATTTAACATCTGGTTTGTTACCCAAAAGCAAATCGAGGTTGTAAAATCCCGAGCTTCTCTTCCTTTCCTCTACTAGCTGCAGCCATCCTGCTCCTCCCCTTCCCTCCTTCCTGGCCGCAGCCTCCTTTCCCTTCCCTTCTCTCCTTCCTCCCCTCCTTGTGCAGGTCGAGTAGAGCGGCAGCTAGGACAGCAGCTAGGGAAGGGCGATAGGCTAGGGAAGGGGCTGAAGGGAATGTGCCCTAGAGGCAATCATACAATGATTGTGTAACATCTCTGTTCATGTACTTATGATAACATTGCTTATCAGTTCCATGAATTAATATCATGACTTTGTTCATCAAATACGATTTGGTTGTAAGACACATTGTCATTGTGATATTGTTCTAAATGATCCCTGGTCCATATCATTACGAGGAGCGGTAATGATTTGATCAGCACATGTATTGATTGATGGTACTGTTTCACATACCATAAATATGGAGATATCAAATCAATAATGTGAACACATGTTAGAGAACATGGGTGGTTGGACAGACCTACTCCGAGACGCTGTTGAGATTATTATCTACAAAGTGCCATCAGTGTATAGTCTCGAGTGGTACATCTATATGGTCTTTAGACCTGAGATCATCATGGAGACCCAGCTTGTGGAGCCGTATGCTTTGGTATTATCAAGCGCTACACCGTAACAGGGTAGTTATAAAGATAACTACTGGGTATGCCACGAAGCATGGCGTAGGGATGTGATTGATCAAGATGGAATTTGTCCCTCCTCGATACTGGGAGAGATATCTCTGGGCCTCTCGGTGTGGATGGATAAGGAAAGCGCACGGCCGTGCTGATATGATTAAAGAGTTAATCATGATATTTATATCCATCACATTGACGTGTGAATGATCGAGCTATCACAAGGGTGGTATATATCACGCCTTGAACTTGATTGATATCGTGTGGCAAAAGGATCGGTATGTTGAATGTATCAGGGTTCAGCCGATGAGATCATTCTGTGCATTCGAGGGTCAATATATACTGCTAGGTGCCGCTATTGATCTATGGATTGAAAATGAACTTTCTGGATTCACGACCGACTTGCACATAAACCTAACGGGTCACACACTTAACGGGTTGGAATATATCTAGTGGATTTGATCTATTAGAAGAAGGGTTTGCACGCGGATATGATCCGCGTAGGAATTGGAGTCCTAGTGGGCCTCGACTTGAGCCCACTAGTATGTCCATAAAAGGGAAGGCCTGGGGCGGCGCGGCATAGCACGAGATGAGCTTTCACCAAGCCCTAGCCGCCGCACCCCTCCCGCTCGCTCGGAACCCTAGCCGCGTGGTGAGGTGCTAGCACACCCCGCACGGCGCTCCTGCTCGGTACGTGTGGATACCGATAGAAGCGCTGCCATACACGGACGCGCTATTCGGTTGGATTTACGCCGAGCACTCGGCGATCAGTCTGACCACTCGGCAACCAGTCGGCGAGCAGCCCGAGCACTTGGAGACCAGTCGGTGAACACGATACGTACTGCTCAGATTTGATCGGGACGTGTACAACTATTTCCACGACGCGTGCGCATCTGCTTCCACTGCATCGGCGCGTCAAGGGTAACGATCCGTAATCTCCTACTTGCATGTGATCTTGGGTGTTCGCAGTAGAAAATTTTCGTTTTATGCTAACGTAGCCTACCCGTTCCCCAACAGGGGCGGCGACAGGGAGCGGCGGCCCCAAATGGAGGGGGCAAGCAGGAGCACGCAGCACCGGGAGAGGAGACGACCAGTAGTAGCAGGGCGACGAGCAGACAGGAGCAGAGGCAGAGAGGCAAGGCGGTCGGCGGAGAAGCGCCGCCTGGGCATGCATGGCGGCAAGAAGGCGGCAAAGCGGCGGCTGGAGGAGACGACGGAAGTAGAGGGCTTGAGGTGGTATTGCAGTAGCAACGACGGTGGTGGGAGGGAGACGACGGGGAGCGGCGAGGAGGCTGGGAGGCTGGCGGTGGCTAGGTTTGGGGTAGCTAGGCGTGTCCTCCCCCGGCTGCCCCTTAAATAAAATTGGCTTTGGGCTGGGCCGAGCCGGACTAATGCATCACATTACCCCTTTGACTTGCCTCCAAAAAGATAATGAAATCATCTGCAAATAGTAAGCGATTTACCACTACTTTTGGTCGACCAGACCAAATACCTTGCAGATCTCTAGTACCTTCCTTCTGCCTCATCAAAGAAGAGAAACCCTGTAGCATCCCAACTTTTATTAAATCAACAAAATTGGAATGTTTTGAAATTTCAAAATTTTATAATAAATAATAAGGTTAAACTAGAATTTAAAACCAAGGGTATAGAAGTATAATTTCAAAATATATAAATTAAAACTAATTTATAATTAAATATTAATCCTATTTATAATTATGGAAAAGGAAAAAAAGAAAAATAGGAAAAAAAGCCCCTAACCCGGCTGGCCCATCCCTATCTCTCTCACTCCGGCCTGTCTTTCCTATTCCCCCCTGGCCCGTCTCCCTCCCCCTCTCTCCCTTCGGACTAGACCCTCCTTCCCGAAGCCCAGCTCGCCCCAACTGCGCTCGCCGTGCCCCCTCCTCCCTGCCTCCTCTGCTCTCCTTCTCGCTCGCTCGCCTCCTCCCTATGTGCTTGTCGATGCACCTGACCGCCCACATGCACGACGGACCAGCGGACACGCCCGCGCGCCACACGACGTGACACACACGAGCCCCTGTCCCCCTCCTTGGGTGACCTCCTGCGCCGTCACCATGTCCTTGACGCCGCTCCACCGCCCTAGTGCTCCTCCCCATAGCATTGTCATGCAACGTGAAGTGACCCAACGCCACGCCTCACCGTTCGGTCAATTGACGCCTTTACTTTCCCCTCGCCGTAGCCTAGCTCGGCTGCTCAACCACCCGACGATAATTCTTCAATGTCACGGCTTCACTCATCGGTGACGCCGCCCTCAACGCTCCTCTGACTGCCCGAACCCATGGGTGACCTTCCTAAGTCATCGTTTGTGCTCTCGACCCACTCCAGGCCCTATAAAACCTCGAGTTGCCCTCTTCGTTTCCTCTCCGCCCAATCGATTCCACTGTCGTGCTCCAGCACCGCCTCCTGCCTCCTCTAGTGAGCCATTTCGCCTGAGCTAGGACTCAAATAGAAGCTCTTCCTGCCCCTTCAAAGCTCTCTCTCTAATTGGGTTTTCATGCCTTGCAGCTCACCGAAGAGTCCGTAGAGCGCCGCCGGCAGGGAACACTTTCTTTTCGATTTCGTCGCTGTCAGTGAGCCTCACCCCAATCCATTGCTTTGGGAGCACCCTGGGAATGCCTCCCTCACCTTCTTGCTCACTCTTGGCCTAGGTTCCGCCGGAGTTCACTGCCGATGGGGGCCCTGTTTCGAACACTGCAGACATCCTCGACGCTAGAGCAATCCGACTCTCCTCCGTCCTCGCCGTCATAATAGGTAGCTCCCAGGCCCTTTCCTGTAGCTTCTGTGCCACTCGCGCGCACTCTAGCCCTTCTAGGTGCCCGGCGCCACGGTGAACCGTGATCGCCGCTGCTACAAGCCGCCTCCGGCGATGCCGTCACCTCCCATAGGATCACCGTAGAACCTAGGACCCTCTCCTTGGCACTCGTAGGCCACGAAGGCCCAAGTCGCCGACACTCCATCGTTCTCTTCTACGCGGTCACGCTCGTTAGGAGGAGGAAGACGATGATGCCTATTGGCGTCATGTTTTCTGGCCGAGTCGCTTACAGGTGGGCCTCAGTGGTTAGCTGTTAATTAACAGTTAGTGGGGTATGCGCCGCTGACAGGCGGGTCCCTCCCAGTTTAAACTCAGAGTTAATTTTCCCGGCTCCGCTCCATCGTTGACAAGTGGGCTCAGGGACCCACTTGTCAGGTTTAGTGAAAGCGTACTTCCACGAGTACGTTTTCTCTTTGCGTTGGCACACTCCCGCCACAGTGCCTCCTCGCCAGGCCGCGCCGCGCTGGTCTGCTCCACGCAGTAATGGGCCAGGCCCAGTACTGTGCTGGGTATTTTTCGGCCTTCGGCTATTTTAAAAGCTCAGTAATAACAAATGGATTTATTAAAAATATTAAATGACTTCTAAAAATTTTGGAAAAATTCTGTAAAATACTAGACACATTTTCGGATCTAGAAAAAATATTACACCTTTTGTTCAGTAGGTATATTGTGTTCAAAAATCCAAAAGCATGCGAAGAGCTATTAATTAAATGCCAAAAATTGCAAAACCATTTATATTTTAACCTAAAAATTCTTAAAAACCATTTTAAATGTTGGCTCTGATGTTAGGTGTTTTTGGTGTGATTGATTGTGGTGCGAGAGTAGAACTGGGTGATTTCGTAGAGCGACACGCTGAGGAAGAACACCTGCACCAGGACTACGACTAAGGCAAGTCCCCTTGACGCATATTTCTTGAACTCTTATCTCATTTAAAGTTTTAGTAGAATCTTCAAACTTGCATGCTATTTGTAAAATAAGTAATTTCTATCGCTTAGCTATCCCTAAGAAAATAAAATGATTAATCATCTCCTTAGTATTTTTGAACTTTAGGAATGAATATGAGTATCTTGAGTATGTGAGTTCCTTGAAATGGGCCAAAAATGCTTTGCATGCTTAAATGATGACAACATGATTTTGTATTATGAAAATGGTTGCAAATGTGTGATTTGATGAAATAAAACATTGGATATAATGCCGGGATTCAGAGTGTATATTCCCCCTAAGGACCGCTTATCCTATGAATCTATAAACTTAGCCTTACAGCACAACCTCGGGTCCCGTTATGTGATGGGCCTGGCCTGTTAAGCCCTAGACTCTAGTAGCAACTTGTTGGTGGAGATGTCCTTCGTAGAAATTTGGGTTGTATGGCATGGACCATTCTTCCATGTTCATCAACGCCTCGGACCGTTCTTCCTAGGGATTCCTATACAACGTGGGGACTAGGGTCGTGGACCGGTGTTCCATAGAAGCCCAGGGATGACTCACGGAGCAAGTGCTATTAGGTCTTATGGTCCAAACGATTTTGTGATTTGCAATCCGATGTGTAATCTCCTAAGGGTAAAGTATACCCACTCTGTAGAGTTAAAACTATCATGATAGTCGTGCTCACGGTTAAGAGCATGCGAAGGGAGTATTCATATAATAGACTCTTTTTTCTAAAATCCGGATCTTAGAAAAATGGTTTTGAAAAAGGAGATTTCGCAAAGGAAAAGTCAAAGCAAATGATTTCCTTTATCCTCAAATGGTTTTAAAAACCGCTTTCCCTCAACTTAGGCAAAATCTGAAAATTTTGTTTTTTCGCAAAATAATCTAAGCCTTCTCTTGTATTGAGCCACATACTGTATCCTCTCCTAGACTTACGGAGTACAGTTGTACTCGCACTTGCTGTTTTCCCCTTTACTTCTGTAACCCTAGTTGAGGAGCAGCAGGCCTACGACCAGCAATTTGATGATGCCAACGAGGACTTCGAGGATGGAAACCCTAAGGACTTCCCAAAAGACTAGGGCGCTTTCTACTGTCTTGCTATATGTGGAGAATTGAGTATTAGTATCGATGTACTGGGTCCCATGTATTGTAAGCTACCAGGCTTTGTATCCCGGTCTGTGTGTCGGCATTTATATATTGTATCAGGGTTATTCCTGAGTTATGTAATAATTTATTTTCGCTAATGATGTATCACTTTATTTTCACTTTGTATACTAGTTGTGATTCTTGGAACTAGTACAGAATAGATAGAGGGGTTCGGTCCTTTGACCGGGTCCCGACAAATCCTCAGCACAAATCACAAACAAATAAGGTGAAATCGGGTCTCTTTGCCTTATGCTTCTCTGAGGTATAAACTTATTTGACAGTTGACCATTAATCTTGACTTTGAAGGATCTAGATTGAATATATCTCATCACCATATCAATCCAGACTGAATTGAAACCCATTTTAGCCATAAGGCCTTCCAAATATGACCATTCAACACGATCATAAGCCTTCATCAAATCCAATTTGAAAGCACATAAAGGTGCCCTACTATTTTTGTCGAAATTTTATAGCCTTTAAGCATTCGAAAACAATAATTACGTTATCAGTAATCAATTGCCCAATAACAAAAGCACTCTGCTCGAGAGAAACAATATTACCAAGAATCCCTTTCAATCGGTCAGCAAGAATGTTAGACCCAATCTTGTAAATGACATTACATAGGCCGATTGGTCTATATTTGAGAAAGCTCCTCTGGATTCCTAATCTTGGGGATCAATACAAGAATAGAACTGTTTAAAACAGACAGATCCAAGGCACCCGCAAGAAAATTTTTAACAGTATGGTGAATATCCTCATGAAACAAATGCCAATTTTTTTGAAAAAAGAGGGCCGGAAGCCCATCCGGACCTGGTGCTTTAAGGGAACCCATGGAAAATAAGGCTTTACCAATCTCCTCCAGTGTAATAGGTTCACAAAGGAACTCGTTCATATATAGCTATCCTCCACCGGTTCAATACACTGCAGCAACTCCTGTAACCGTGGTGTGCCATCAGTAGAAAAAAGCTTTTCATAAAAGGTAAGAGGCTGTGATTTTCATATCCTCCATATCAACCGCCTAGCTTCCATCTTCCTGCAGTAATTTTTTTATTTTATTTTTACTCTGTCTAGTAGAAGCTCTATTGTGAAAAAACCTTGTGTTTTGACAAGACCTTTGTCTCCACATCAATTCTTCTCGGCTATACCACTCCAACAACTCGCGCTGTAACTTTTGAACCGATTGATTATCTTCAGAACTGTCCGATTGAATTAATTGATCAATGGAAGCTCGTAATTTTTTTTATGGTTCTTTTGACCGAGCCAAGCACCCTCCTCTCCCAAGTTTGCATCTCCTTTGACAATGCATGGAGTTTGCTAAAAAAATCAACACCATCCAATTGGGAATGGTGAAGAAAATTTGTTGAAGTATTGAATGGAACGAGATTCTCTTCATGACGGAAATGTGCACCGCGAGGAGACACGATTGGAGATGGCCTTACAATCCGCCCAAGCTTTCTCAAGGAAAGGCTGAAACGCATTATGTTTCATCCACATTGCCTTCGAATCGAAAAATTTTCTCCCTCTGCTGCATGTTAGTCATGACCTGACGATCAATATGAATAGCTAACACATAATGATCAGACGAGCATGTCCACACATGCTCCACTTGGATAACCGGGAATGAAGATGAGAAACCGGCATTCACATAGACCCGATCAAGCCTGACTTGCCTGACCTGAACATTAAACTGATCTGCCTGTTTATTGTTCCACGTGAAAGAATAGCCCTGGAATCCAGCATCATGAAGACCACACTGTGACAGGCATATTCTCATCGAACTCATGTTATGCTCGGATCTTCTAGATCTTCTCAGGAAGCTTCTAGGGTGTTCATTGTAGCCTCAGGAAGGATAGTGCAATATCCTGTTTTTAGAGGGGTTGTTCTGTAAGATGGAAGTGTTTTATGCAATGAAAAAGAATCTTTTTTTAAAAAAAAAAAGAAGAAGACTGCGACAGTGGGAATTTTTTTATTTTAGAATTTTTTAAATCTTTTTTGCGGAAATACTTGGCCGTTTTGCGAAATTGCAGAAATGGGCGCACGTTGCTAAGGTGATCGCCCGAGTATGGGACGATAAGTGCAGTAGCCGTTATCGGCTGTTAACGCCGTTGCTATAGACAGATCGTCCGAATAAAAGACAGATCACCTATCGCCCCTGTTTTCAGGCGATATGTGGGGGCCTACCCAAACGGCTGCCAAGCCGACCGTCACCACGTGCTAATGGCTACTAACCTATCACTCCATAATCTGGCAATCGCCCCACCCTCGGGAGACGTGCGTCCAATTCTGAAATTTCGCAAGTCCTCTGAGTATTTTCGTAAAAAAGATTAAAAAACTAAAATAAAAAATTTCCGACGGTGGCCAGGCCTAACGGGCCGTGTCCGGTCATGCCTACGCAGTGCCGGGCGGCCCATATGGCCTGCACTTGATCTGGGCCATCAGCCATATCGCTAGCCCGCTGCCCCTCGGAAGGAAGGAATAAAGAAAGAAAGAAAACAAACTCAATCCACCGTCCCTGTCCCGGCCGCCACTCCGCCCTGAAACCCCCCCGACTGCAATAAAACCCGGCCCCCAGCTCCTCCCCCCTCCGGCCATGCCGCAGGTGCCTTCCCCTCTCCGCCGCCTTCTCCCTCTCTCCTACCACGCCCTAGGCTCGGCCCCTCTCTTCCTCCACCTCTCGCGCCGCCTCTTCTCCTACTCCGCCGCGGCCTCCCCTTCCCCTCGCGCCGCCGCCCTCCTCCGCGCCCTCGCCTACCGCGGCCAGCCCAGCCGCCGCCACCTCCGCCGCGGGAGCAGCACGCTTCCGAAGAAGCCCGAGGAGATGGCCGGCGGCGGCGGGGACGCGGAAGCGGAGGTCGCCTTCAACAAGACGCGGGCCGAGGGGAGGGACGCCAGGAAGGGCAGGAGCATGGAGCTCAAGAGCCGCAAGCTCAACCCCGTCAACACCATCTGCTACGTGCAGGTGAGGGAGATTGCTGCCTTATACTTCGCTGGAATTCTTACGCGTACTGCCTTGTACTCCACCGAGCTTCATTTTCAGCTAAATTTAGGAGGCTGTCTTTTTAGCGCTCCGGTCTGTGAAGAGGCGTGGGTGGATAATGGCTGCTGTTTTAGTAGGGTGCAATTCGTCTCGTGATTTATATGATTCTTTGTTTAAATCGTTTCTGTCGGGGAAATGTATTGCTTGTACTCTGGACTAACGTGCTGAATTTTCTTGTGCTTGAGTTGTCAGGGGCCATGGAGTTCATGAATTATGGTGCAATTAGTGTAGTTTTATATTTCTGTAGTAGTTTGAGGGGATGTGCCGTTATGATCTTGGAATATGCTTGCTTCAAAAAGAGTTTGAGAGTTTCTCTTAGGTTTCAGAAACCACAATGTTATTGTTAGTTTATCATCATCATCATCATTATTTGATCTCGAACTGATTGCAATTTGCGTAATGAAGTCTGATGTACCCTTGGAGCAAGAAGAACATATTTTTGGGTTAATTATTTTCATGCCACTGCAAAATGGATCATTTTGAGAAATGTCATTACAAAGTGCGAAATTGGTATCATACCACTGCAAAAGTTAGATTCTTTGGAAACATGCCATTTATGAAGGTTTTTTTGTGATCAAAGTACCCCCCCCCCCCCTCCCCCTCCTTCTTCACTTCTTCCTCCTCCGATCTCTTGCATGATTGAGCTCCTGCTGGTGAGTTTGTTGCCCCTGAGCTTGGCCGACCGCCTCCACGCTGCTCTGGCACGGGCAAGATCTTCCGCTGCTCAGACTCCCACTAGCGAGGTCGTCGCCCCCTAGCCTGGTTGGCCGCCTCCGCATTGCTCCCGCATGGGCATGCTTTGTCGTTTCTTGAGCATGGAGCTCGAGCTTTCATGTCGAGATTGTCGTCCCCATAGCCTGATCGGCCGCCTTCATGCCATTCGTGAGATCGTCGCCCCTGAGCTTGGCCGGTCGCCTCTATGCTGCTTTGGAATGGGCAAGCTCTGCCAGTGCTCAAGCTCCGGCTGGTGAGGTTGTTGGCCTTAGAGTCCGTCCGATTGCCTTTGTGCCACCTGTGAGGTCATCACCCTATCCGCACTGCCCGCAGGGTCATCGCATAATGCTCAGCTGGCCACCTCCATGTTGCTCCAGCACGGGCAAGCTCTGCTGCTGCTATAGCTAGATAGAGAGGGAGCTCAGGGAGGGAGGAGATAGGGTGGAAAGGGAGAGAGAGGGGGAGAGAGAGAGAGAGCTCGCGGAGGGAGAGTGAGTATGATGGGAGCTCATAGGCACTACCATGGGAGCAAGAGGAGGGAGGTGAGGAGAAGGAAGAAGAGAGGAGTAAGAGGAGAGGAGGGGAGGGTAGAGCAAGTGAAAATTTAATGAAGGCAGAGGGACAAAATTATCCAATAATGGCATATTTCAAATTTTTGCAGCCTTGTGGTGTCACCCTGTTGGTTTTCGACTTTTTAATGGCATTTTTTAAAAGTGGTCTCTTTGCAGTGGCATGAATCTAATTAACCCTTTTTTCTTTATGCTCTATCTGTATTAGTGCATTATGTAATTTTGATGGTATCTGGCAACCTTGGGGAGCTTTTAGCCGGTGACACTTAAATTCGCATTTCATCCTAGGCCACCCTGGCCCACTGTCATTGACTTAAATGGTTCCACATGTCATACACACATGCGAAGAGGTATACAAATTGAGTGTCATGGGCTGAAATATTCCGGCAACCTTGTAATTAGGGACTTAGAGTTACTCCTAATTCTCAGCTTTAAGCTGTTAGTATGTAATCTTTCTCTGTATTTTTTAAGAAAAAGATATTGATGGAATCATTCTATTAATTGAATTGTTTAATGATGTCTTCCACAAGGTTTTCAACCACAAAGTCATCAAAACATTTTATTCAGGACTTGAAAGTAGGATGTTGGAGCTATTTTCTTCTTTTTATTATTGGTCTGATGGTCTCACCCCCTTCATTTTTGATGTGCAGATCCTTGGTACAGGAATGGACACTCAAGATACTTCACCTTCAATTTTACTGTTCTTTGACAAACAAAGATTTATATTTAATGCTGGGGAGGTATTATCTGCTGCGGCATTGTATCCTTGTATTTATTTGAACAATATTAACTACTATTGTAAATTTGTAATTAACTGGAAATCAACTTTCATTCCTTTTCTTTCTTGAGGCATAGTAAGTGTGTAACAAAGGATTTACAAAATTACATGTTATGATTACTAATCACTGCTGCTTTGGAAGCATGCTGCAGTGTCAAACTGTGGAGAAAATCCCATGCAATCTTTCTTCCTTCTTACTAAAATTTGGCATGTTCTAATAAACGATTTTAAGTGCCATAGTATCCAAAAAAAGGAAGCATATGCTAGCTGCACCATTTTTTCTGAGCAGTAAGCAGTTTAATTATTTATGGCTAGCATGCTTAAGTTCACGAGCTGTCGTTTGTCCATCTACTGGACCAAATATGTAGTTGATGTCAATTTAGTTTATTTGTTCTTAGCTATCTTTTCTTCCATACTGAAGTTATACTTAAATTATCGATGATACCCTTAACAACTATATTCTTTACCAGTTTTTGAACTTAGTCCACTGAAGTTTTGCTATCCAACAGGGTCTTCAGCGTTTTTGTACTGAGCACAAGATAAAGTTATCGAAGGTATGGGATGCCCTCATCTGCAACTTCAACCCTGCATGTATTCACTATCTTATTTCTACCCGTTGTTTGTGTATTCAAACTAGTAACATTCTTACGTTATTCTTCACTTCCCAGATTGACCATGTCTTTTTGACACGTGTGTGCTCAGAAACTGCAGGAGGGCTTCCAGGTATTGCAAATTTGTTCACTTTTATGAATTTATGTATGTACTGAACTAGTAGATTTGTTTGATGTACTGATGTTACATTTTCATGACATAGTCATTTGCGTTCTTCACATTTTTTACATAATATAGGCCTGGTGCTAACTTTGGCTGGCATGGGAGATGAGGGGATGTCGGTGAGATGATCTTTATACCACTATCTAATTGTCAATCTTCATACACCCAATGAAGTTGATTGTTCAAACTGATTATAATATTCTTCCTTTTAACTGCAATACAGGTGAACATATGGGGACCTTCAGACCTGGATTTTCTAGCAGGGGCAATGAGATCTTTTATCCCAAATAGAGCAATGCTTCACACACATAGCTTTGGCACGGAACAATCTACAGATGCTACTGTTATTATTGATGATGAAGTTGTTCGGATATCAGCAATGTTTGTCAAACCAAAGTATCATAATGAAACCAGTAGTTTGACGGATATCAATTTGAAGCCTGGTGATACTGCGATAGTTTACTCATGTGAATTGGCAGAAATTAAGGGAAAGTTTGACCCTTCTAAAGCAGCTTCCCTTGGTCTTAAGCCTGGACCAAAGTATCGTGAACTTCAACTTGGGAACTCTGTGCAGTCTGATCATTTTGACAAAATGGTTAGTCTTGAGTGCTAAGATATCAAATTGAGTGATCACAAACTGAATTTTTCATGGCCTTTCCACACCAGTATACATTTGTTCATTTGTTCAAGGGGCTGAATGTGTACATCTCTGTCCAGTGCAGTAGCGCAACTCCTAGCTGGGGTGTGGACCATGCCCTGGTCTTAATAACCCCTAGACATTCTCAAATTATTATGTTAAAGTAGAGCAAGATCCACCTGACCTGATGACAAAAATTTAAATTACAAAGTAAGATCTACAAATAAAGATTATAGAAAGACATCTGCTGAAGAAAAAGTAGATTATCTTTTTTGTTGAATTTTGTTTCTCATATCTTCTCCTGTAACATTGAACTTGCGTTTTTGACACTGGGTATGCCACTGTTGCCTCTAATTAACCCAATTTCATTGGATTTTTTTGGTCATCTGCTGCTTTTCCCTAAACTTCGGATGTAACTTTAGTTATCAATTGCATGCTCTACTTAGCTAACTACATGGATTCTTGTTAAAATTTTCTTTTGTTTGACATTTAATTAATAGGTTCATCCAACTGATGTGCTTGGTCCGTCAATTCCTGGACCAATTGTACTTCTGGTGGATTGCCCTACACAATATCATATGTGTGAACTGTTCTCACTGCAATCGCTTAGCTGTTTTTATCAAGATTCTTCCCAAAAAACAGAGAATGCCAAGAAGGTGAATTGTATAATCCACTTAGGTCCATCTTCTGTGACAAAATCTGTCGACTACCAGAACTGGATGAAAAAATTTGGCGCCACAAAGCATATCATGGCAGGGCATGAAATGTAAGATTCAGTTTTCATGTGTTCCAATCATAGCTTTTCCTGCATAGGTTTGAATTTCTTTGACACTGCTAGTCGTTGGTAATTAATTACAATTTATAATAAAAGCAACAGATTTCAATGTTGAATTTAGAGTTGATGTGTAAGAATCACAACAAGATTTGATAGTGACTGTCTCTTGTGAAGGTCTGTTCAGTATTCACTCTCATGCTATCCTCTTGGCTCTTGTTTAATTCCTTGACTTCTTCTCTTCTAACTTGGGAATATTTTCCTGATTTATCTGTGAACAGTTGTGACTTGTGAGATACTTTATGATATTTGCCCATTTTGTAAAACTTCAGTAAAGCAGAATTTTATTGACCATTCAACAATCTGATACTTATTAATGCTTCATGGTTTCTAATTTATTTGTAGTTTTGTGTGGAACTCAAGGTGTTGGGAGGACTTTTTTTTTTATCTTTACTATTTTTTCTTTTAATTTCACTCAGCGTTTAAAAACATGGGGTTTTATGGTAAAACATTCTTAAAATAGTATAGTTGTTCTTGAATTTGATTTTTTACTTTAAACTCATGTAACTACAGATATTAATCAGCGCCCTTGTATGGTGATGATTTCCTCCTTTTTTAACACTTGCAGTAAAAACATGGAAATTCCTATCCTGAAAGGTAGTGCAAGGATATCGTCACGTCTTAATTTTATATGTCCTCAGCTCTTCCCATCCTCTGGGTTTTGGCCTGTGAAACCAGTAAATGATGTTAATTTGGAGAAGAATAAGGTAAAGTTTCATCAATTTTCTAAACAAGTAAGACTAAGATATTTAATGCAGAAATTGAAATATTTGCTGCTTGTAAACATAAATTGTCTTATTGTCCTTTCAGAGAACTTCATTGCAAGCCTGTGAAAGTGTTTCGGCTGCAAATCTTCTGAAGGTGTGGCCACTTCTACATCTATGCAATATTGCTGTCTTGATACTTGATTATTTGATCATTTCTACATTTGGATTTTTCGCTTACATGAATAAAATAGTTGCATTTGTGAAAATGTGGACCTTTTTTTCATTTACCATGTTATATTTTGCACCATCGCAACTCCTGTAAAAGTAGAATTTGTAGGTTTTCCCCTTTTTTGGAAAGGAATTACTTCCTATTTTTGAAAAAAGGATAGGAAAAATGTTGAGGGAAGGAGAGAGGAATGAGTGTTTAATTTCTGTCTTCGAAAGCAATTTAAGATCAACTTGTTTTTATCAAGTGCAAAGCTGGATTACCTATGGTAGTTTTTTTTTGTCTTTCAGTTTCATCTGCGTCCATATGCTCAACTGGGGTTGGATGGAGCTTCTATTCCAAGCTTATCTACTTATGAAGAAATCGTAGATGAACTTATTTCTGAGATCCCAGAGATTAAAGAAGTTCCTGAACAGATCAGCAAATTCTGGCAAAGTAATGTGGACCAAATAAACACACTACCACTACATGGCAAGCACATGCCGATGGTCGAAGAGCCATGGATTAATCAAGACCCCTGTCCTCCTGATGTTTTAGATGAGCAGAGAAACTCGGCCAAGTTTCAAGATGGCAGTCTTTTGAGAGATAGTGGCTGGAGAAAGCACCCAAAGGACAATGCAGAGAACCATTGCTGTGTGGAGAATGCCACGAGAGAAGATATGGAAATCACATTCTTAGGTACAGGTTCATCTCAGCCTTCGAAATATCGAAATGTTAGTTCCATATATATTAACCTGTTTGCACGAGGAGGTATGCTTCTTGATTGTGGTGAAGGGACTTTAGGACAATTGAAAAGGAGGTTAGTGAACATATTTATTCGAAGATTGAAAAAACCTTTTTGTTATTTATAGTTAAACACACAATTCTTTTTTTTGGATAGGTTTGGTGTAAGTGGGGCTGATGAAGCTGTAAAGAGTTTGAGATGCATTTGGATTTCCCATATTCATGCGGATCACCACACTGGTGTAGCTAGAGTCCTTGCTTTAAGGTCCAAATTGCTAAAGGGTGTACCCCACAAACCCTTGCTTGTGATTGGACCAAGACCACTTGAGAGATTTCTAAATGCATATTCAACACTTGAAGATCTTGATATGCAGTTCCTAGACTGCAGGCATACTTTGAAGCCTAGTGTTGAGGCTCTTCTCAGTGACAGTGTTACTGTATCTGCTACATCTCAAATCGAAAACACCATGTTTGCTCCTGGAAGTAGAATGGAGAACTACAACAATAAGCCTGGAAGTCCAAGAGATACTACAGCTCTTGCTAATTTGAAAGAAGTTCTACATGAATCAGGTCTGGAAGTTCTGTACAGTGTCCCTGTTTTGCACTGTCCACAGGCGTTTGGAGTTGTTTTGAGAGCCAAGGAGAAGGTGAGCATTGCTGGAAAGGCTATTCCAGGATGGAAGGTTGTATATTCAGGTGACACACGGCCCTGCCCAGCTCTTATAGATGCCTCCAGAGATGCCACCGTGCTGATACATGAGGTATGTTGAAATATACAACTTTGTATGCTTTAGATAACTAATCAATAATCTCATTGATCGATTTGATATCCACTGCCATTTACATGGATGCTTCAATACCATATTTCTCCTTGATGACTATCATTACTATTTTTCTAAGTTTAAATGGTTGGAGGCTTCCAAAGCTCCAATATATCATTGTAGCACTTCACTTTTGTTTGTCTGTCCATCCTGTTGGATATGTCTCGCATTCCAGTTAATGTGGGCCACAAGCGTCTGCCCTAACTAATCTCGGAGTGTGTATAATAGTTGTTAGATGCGTACTGTGCTATTCCAATTATTGATCATGCTGAATGACATTAATCTTTGATGATATTTCCTTTAAAACTGTTTCATGTTTCTTTAGGCGACTTTTGAGGACAGCATGAAGGATGAAGCAATTGCGAGGAACCATAGTACAACAAAGGAAGCCATAGCAGTAGGCACATCAGCTGGAGCATACCGCATAATCTTGACCCACTTCAGCCAGAGATACCCTAAAATCCCAGTCGTTGATGAGGCCGATATGCACAAGACTTGCATCGCTTTTGACCTGATGAGTGTAAACCTCGCAGATTTGCCTGTTTTACCCAAGGTTCTACCTCATCTGAAACTCCTCTTCAAAGATGAGATGGTGTTTGACGAATCTGATGAGGTCCAGGAGGCTGCTATGTACTGATATAGATAAAATAATGTACATTATTTTTTGACTTAGCATGATTTTTGATATGGGAATCCAATTGTAGACTACGCAGCAATGAGGAAAAAAAGAACTTGTAAAGCCAACCGCCGCGAAGTACTGAAGTCAGATAGTGTAGTGTCATTATTTTTCCATCCAGTTGTTTTGTCAATTTTGACAGTGACTTGTGCAATATATATATTATGAGCTGAAGTCGTATGTGCTGTAAACTTGTGATGACAAGCATGAAAATTGCCCATTTGTTTTTGTTTTGAAGAGAGGAAAAGTGAGGGGAGGTTTGTCTTTTATCCGGGTCGGTTTGGAATCGTAGCAATCATGCAACTATCTAAGCAACTGTTTCCCGTCCCGTTCTAAAAAAAGGTTCCCGTCTCTGTCAACTATCAAATCTCCGCTGCAAAGTCTCTCTCAGCCGTTTGGTCTGT
The DNA here is from genome assembly GCA_036346145.1 of Olyra latifolia. NCBI lineage: Eukaryota > Viridiplantae > Streptophyta > Magnoliopsida > Poales > Poaceae > Olyra > Olyra latifolia. Next base: position 18,062,159 of record CM070530.1, read on the forward strand.
GTAGCTTTTTTAAAAAATTATTTGATTTTTCTTAAATTATTTTATTATTATTTGAATGATTTGACTTTTTGCCCCCACTTTTCAAAAATATTGAAGTCATATGATAAATATTATCAAATCTTGCTTGGACAGTTTTAGAGTTTCGGGTTTTCGAAGCTACTCTTTAAAGCGGGTAAAACTCGATTTCAGTTTATAATTAGATAATTTCAGTGTTATAGGACCGGTCCCGTTGGAAAAGGACATAAAATCAAAGAACTGTAATTGGGATGGCATAACTTCATCTCTTTTACAGCACAAATTTAGCATGATTCAATGTGAAGGACGAAGAAATTGCTATCAAAGAATGGTAGTTGCGATGGCATAACTTTATCTCTTTCAGAGCACAAATTTAGCATGTTCCAACGTGAAGGATGAAGCAATCGCTAACAAAAACCTCATGGTAATCTCAAGGGTATAATGGAAGTGGATTTTTCTTGATTGACCGAGGGAATCAATTTGGAACTAAAATGGGGAGAAGAAGTCAATATATATATATATATTTTTTGAGTGGGTCAGATATATGCCACTGCAAAGTTGCCCTTTCACACATAGATTTACCATTATAAAGTTTAAAATTGAATAAATGTCACTCCTTAGCTGCTTCTATTGTAAAATTGCCATTATAATTTTTTGGGACCAAAGTACCCCTTCATATTCATCAAATTTCCATCGAATGTGTCATCCTATCCTCTTCCAACTCTCTTCCTTTCTCTCCAACATGGCCCATGGCAGCGGCTCACCTTCCCTTCCGGCAAGCTCACCGGCGCCGACGTCCACAGCCAACTATCCCCCTCCTCCCTCATACTCCTTCCTTGAGCTACATCTCCTCCAAAGGGAGGCCACCGGATTTGAGACCGGCAGCGGTGAGCAGTCGCTTACCAACGACTTGGCCTTGCACCGCTACAGCGCATAGTGGATGTTGGGTAGCAGGTCGGCCCTCTTATCCTTAGGGATCTTGGGCACAGCCTGCTCCTCCTTGCACTTGTGGAGGATGGCGATGATGTCTCCTAGCTCTTGCTTATGAAGCAACTCGTCACAGTCCGCTACCTTGTCGAAGCTCACCAGGAGCCTCTCCATGGCGGCATGCAGGTCCTTTGCTTCGCCATTTTAACTAGCTAGGTTACCCTATTGCAGACCAGTAGGCTCATCTTACTTATAGGCTAGCTGCTGAGATGCTTGCTCACTCCATGAGCAAAGCAAGATGCTAGCTCTCAGAGTCTCCACACTTTAGGTAGCTAGCTACAAATCTGTGTGCTGCAACTGCAAGCAAGTGTAAAGTGTTCTTCCACTCCTAGCTACACTGAAATGAGTCATTGTTTAGAGAGAGAGATGTCGGGACTCCTAGGAGGAAGACAAGGTGGCGAGGGCTGGCTCAGATCTGGCGAGTACCGAGCTGCTGGGTGGTTGGGAGCTCGGTAGGGAGAGAGAGGGATGGGGGTTGGGAGCTCAAGAAGGAGAGAGAGGACATGACGCGGCGCGGCAGCGCAGCTTGCTGGACTTGGGGATGGACAGTGGTGCTGCTTACCAGCCAGAGAGAAGAAGAAAAGGTAGGAAGGAGAAGGGAGGAAGAAGAAGATGCATGTGCACTTTGGTCTGAAAAAGATTATAATGATAATTTTACAATGGGAGCAACTGACGAGTGGCGTTTATCAATTTAGAACTTTATAGTAGAAAATATGTAAAAGGGCAACTCTGCACTGGCATATATCTAATTAACCCATTTTTTTTGTACGTACCCCAACGTCGTTGGCAAATCTACATTAGATCCCTCCGCTTCGTATCAACCCACATTTCATACTAACTCTTGTTAGGTTTTTTCTTAACATGGGGATAGTAGTTAGACGGATTTGATGGTAGCACCTTTTAAAAGGAAAATTACACATATCATCGTTGCTGCCACCACCACCACTAGCCTTATATTAACAGTAGAGATATATGAGCTCTTGTAAGAGTTAATCGTCATTTTTTCAAGTCAAATGATTTGAGTTCTCGAAGTCATTTCTTAAAGCTCTCAGTGAGCTAGTCAAATAAATGTTTTGACTTCTCAAAGCTCAACATTCTAGCAGTAATCTTTGAGCCGCAACCATTATAGTAGCAGAGGTGGCCACATGGGGAGATCCATGCGGCATGAAATGTATTAATGTTTGGCACGGCATAACCTAGTTGGTAAACGGGTTAGGCGGAACCTTGTTTAAGCTGACATGCTTCTTTTCTTAAAATTTATAATACATCTTTAAATTCTATGTATTTTTCTATTTTCCCTGATTTTTCACTATTCAGGGTAACACCTTGGAGGTGGCTAGAAGGCCATTCACAAGCCCATTGGCCCGCCATGTGCATCATGTGGGCCGCCTGCTTGGACAGGGCCTAGCCTTCCGCATTGAGATATGCATGAAAACTTTGCAGACACCACTGCCCTCTCTAGCTTTTGGTTGGTTGGGGCTGGGTTTCCTCGCTAGAGGAAAGTGAAACGGTTGAAGCCCCTTAACTCCCTTACCTCATTTAATTTTTATCTTATTTTCTTATCTTTAAATCGAAAAGTCAACCGTTTTGGTTTTTACCGTCCTTTTTTTTTTCTCAAAACCAGGTCTTAGAGCTCTTAGATATGAGTCAAATGAGACATAATGAACTTTCCAAAGCTACTCTGAGAAACTCTCAAAGTTCAGCTTATAAGTAAATAAGAAAAATAAGGAAATAAGATAACCTGAAGAGAACACCCCTTTAGTTGGTCGACTTTTAAAGTAGTAGTTGTGGCCAAATAGGACGAGCCAGACTGTGTAGCATGAATTGTGCTCCTGCTCGGCACCATATAACCTGATTGGCAAACATGTCAGGCCGGGTCATGCTTAAGCTAGGAGACACGCCTCGCATTACTATGTCACACTAATAAATTAAATATGTATAATATATGTCCATTTTTCTTATGGTATATAATTTTTTCCTCAAAATTCATAATATACATTTTTAAATTCCACACATGTTTTGAATTCTTTTTACTATTTTTAGTTTAAAACTGGCCAAGATGGCCAGAAGACCCGTTCTTAGCCGGACTAGCTCGACCCGGCCATTTCAAGAACCGTGCCTGGGGCAGGCCTCTGGGCCGCTGGCCCGTCATACCCGCCATGCATAGTAACTGTGCCTAACGGGTTGGGCCGAACCGGGCCCTGGCCGGGCCGCCCGTTCGGCCACCCTTACGGGAGCAGGGCCGAGCCTTCCCAGACACCGCTGCTCCGTCCGGCCCTTGGTTGCCTGGGGCCGGCTTTTCCCCCGTCAGAAGAAAGCGAAACGGTTAAAGCCTTAACTCCCCGACATCACCTGACCCGCCACTAGGAGCTTCCATCCCTCACCTCCTCCGGCCGCACGTGCCGCTCGCCTCCCCACGCCTCCCCCCCTAGGCGCCTAGGCGGCTACACCCGGTCCACGCCCGCGCCCCCCTCCCAGATCCCGACCTCCGTGGCGGCGCGCCGTGGTGGTGGTGGGAGCCTCCTAGCGCTAGGGTTCCGGCCGTCTCCGATCGGGGGGAAGAGGAGGGAGGGAGGGAGATAGGGCGCGATGGATCAGAGCCGGCGCGCGGTGGAGTCGTACTGGCGGTCGCGGATGGTGGATGGCGTCACGGCGGACGACGACAAGGTCGCCCCCGTGTACAAGCTCGAGGAGATCTGCGAGCTGCTGCGCGCCTCCGACGCCGGCGTCGTCAGGGAGGTCGCCGACTTCGTCCTCAAGCGGCTCGACAACAAGAGCCCCGTCGTCAAGCAGAAGGTGGGTTCCTGGCTGCCCCCGTCTTCCCTCCCTTACTGTGATCTGGGATCGGTTGACCTGACGGTGGGGGCGAGGATTGCTGGGTTGGGTGTGCGGCGGCGAGGCAGATTGTCGAAGAATTCATGGGTAGTGGTGTGGTACTGGTGGCGGTCGGTGCGATGGTGCGATGGTGCTCAGCTGATTAATTTTGCGGCCATAACTATGACGCCTAGAGCATTCTGATCTGAATGGTGGAGTAGTTGAAAGAGCAAGATGGCTCTACGTGATTGGCAGGCGACCACAAGGTGTGGACGAGAGGGAGAATTTGGTGGGTTAAGGCAAAATAGGCAATTTCTATTGTGGAAAGAATGGTCATTTGTAGTTTTTCCCTGGCCCGTAGGCATAAAACAGTAGAGAATAGTGCCTAGATAAGGTAAAAGGAAATGCGGACTGTTCTTTTGTTCTTCGCTACTAGCCACTAGGTATCAACAACTTTTCCTCTAGAGAACCCTTGTTTCTTAACTGATGGTGCTACTCACCTCGATACCAAATGAATGGTTACCTTTTACACAATATTTAGATTGGATCTATAAATATGGGTAGTTCCTACTAATGGAAATCAAACTCATCTTCTGCTTTTTTTTAATGAAAAAACTGTTCACAAATTCCCTATTCGTTGCATGAAACTGCTCCAAATTATGGGTCGTCTTAGAGGAACACTTTCAGATTAGGTTGGTTTGGTTTTTATTAGTTGCAGACTTACAACACTTGAGATTCTAGTGGGTTTTATACTTGTTTTTGGTGGACTCTGTTGTCACAAGCAGAGACATGGTTCGCTAATGTTAACTACAACAGTTATTTTTGTTATGAACTTATAAACCAATATAGGGTTCTTTAACCCAATATATGGAATTTTGAGAAAGATGGGTGTGAACTAGGTACTTCACTCTAGAACTTATGGTTAACAATGTCTTTTTAAAAATTGAATTAATTTTGGTCATATTGTGGGTGTTTGCTGATTCCTTATCTCACTGATTCACTATGATAAATTGAACATCGTTATTGAAGATTTCTGAAATATATTAGACTTACTAGTAACACCAAATGCCTTCAAAGACATAATACTGTTTTGACATTTGTAGTAGCTTGTACTGAATGCTCCAAGGCATAGTACTGTTTTTGACATTTGTAGTAGCTTGTACTGAATGCTCCATGCCTGTTTGGGTTAATACATTTACTGGTCTTTATGGAATTATGTTTTCTGTAATCCAGAGCACAAAGCGCTTTCTTTCAATCATGATATGGTGCCCTCATATAGTCATATATATATTCAGAGAGGTCGCTCAATGTTTTCAGTGTAATGTTGTGTCACGGTGCGGTGGATTTAGGTGGAATCAGTGTTGTCTCGCTTGGATGAGAGGAGGCCGGCTGCACTCCTCACGCCCGGACGGTACAGAGAAAGGGGAAAACCCAAATATTGCTTGTTTGATAATGGTTACATGGTCTCTTTTATAGGGATGACTCACTTGGACCTTAAGAAAGCAATCTTTAATCTATAGTAACTAATCATATCTAATAGCAACTAATCCCAATCTCTTAGAATCCTGGGGCCACGGGCTACAGTACCGCGGATACTGTTCACGTCGCTACAGTACCGCGGGTACTGTTTAAACTGCCATAGATGGCCCATGGGCCGACGCTCATAACATTTTGCAGCTACACTATCTTTTGTGTAACTTTTCAAGTACATTGATTTTTTTTATATATATTCTGGACCTGTAGGCTTCAGTTCCTCCAGTTCAGTAGTATATAACCTTTCCTATCCTTTTAACTTGTTTTCTAGGCTTTGCGGTTGATTAAATATGCTGTTGGAAAATCTGGCACTGATTTCAAGCGGGAGATGCAACGACACTCAGCAGCTATGCGCCAGCTTGTTCACTACAAAGGACATCCTGACCCCTTAAAAGGGGATGCCCTTAATAAGGCTGTCCGCGAAACTGCAAACGAGGCTATTGCTGCTATTTTCTCCACAGAGGACCCTAAACCTGCTGTTGTGACAGAAGGTCTTGGCAAGCGCATACAGGGATTTGGAAATACTAATTTTGAGCCATCGAGAGATGACAAAAAGTCTTTTCTCAGTGAACTAAGTGAAGTAGTGGGCATTGGGAGTGCTTCCATCAAACAGGGCTTGACCAACTTTGCTGCCGCACATTCAATGATAACAAATGATAACGGTAGTACATACAAGAGCCCAAACCTTCGTAGGTCTCTGACCACAGAAACTGATAGATTTGGTAGGTATGATCCAAGCGAAATTCAAGGTGAGAACCATACCTCATCTGGTGCTTCAAAGAATGTGCCTTCTGGTTCTTGGGGTCCAAGTCCATCCAGTTCTGCACCGATTGATGATACTGGCTCAAGTCAACCAGGGGTTAAAACTCGTGAGGAAAGACTCTTGGAGACAATTGTTACTGCAAGCAGTGTGCGGTTGCAACCAACAAGAGATGCTCTACAGATTTTTCTAACAGAAGCTTCCAAATTGGATGCAGTCGCTATGAGCCGTGCTCTTGAGAACACTCTGAATTCTTCATTATGGCAGGTGAGTTAAGGATGATTTTTTTTGGTCTAGTAGAGCACTTTACAACTGCAGTTAAACTGGCAAAAAAATTAGTCTGAATTATGGCCCTAACTCTCCTGACAAGTCACAAGTGTATATTGCATCTACAAATCAATTTATTATTTTATTTTCTTCTTTATTCCTGGTTACATGTAGGCAATTTTGATAGTATACTAATATGGAAATTCTGGAAATTGCAAATCTAATGTATAGTAAGATCTGAGGATGTCAAAAGGAAAAATGTTAGATTTATGAAAGGATTTAGAATACTCTATCCTCTTTTTTATCAGATGGCGCAGACTTATTTCTTTCCTGACCACATGAACTATGATTATCTCTATCTTTAGAGTCAACACCTTTATATAATGAGAAATTTAGAACTGGACGTGATAGAGGCCAACTGGTCAATATATAATCAACTTAATGTCTGATTTTCAAGGCAGCTAATAATCTGTTGAGCAATGCTATACGGAATACGCACGTATACGCAAACTATTTGAATGAAAAAAATGTTTAGTTCAAGGACCTTTACATGAGCATCCAAGCTATTTGAGTTCATGGCATATTTGAGCATATTTACCCAACAGGCTAGCATACTGGTTCTGATACTATTCTTAGGCAGGCAGCTAAAAATCTTTAATTTGTCAAGTGGATTCATAATGATTTGCGTTGTTTCCCAGAAAAGGCCAACTTTTGTTGAATTAAATCAGGTTTTTTTCTTGCTGGGGTTGGTGATATGGAGTATGTTCATTATTTGTGGTGTTTGTTAACCTTGTTTGAATATTCTTGATACCACAATATTTCTCATCATTAATTTACCTGTTTAGATCATGCTGTTGTATCCTTTTAGCTTGACCAAACATAGCATTTTTGCTTGTATTATGTTAGACTTACATAATCATCACTAATTTACCTGTTCAGATCATATGGGTGTATCCTTTTAACTTGACCAAGCATAGCATTTTCGCCTCTATTATATTAGACTTCCATTAATATTTAATATATTTGTTTACTATTCAGGTCCGCATGAAGGCTATCTGTGTGTTGGAAGCCATTTTGAGGAAACAGGATACCGATCCTTACTCCATAATTGCTTCGTATTTCAGTGAGAATAGTGCTTCTGTTGTCAGATGCTCTGAGCTGCCACAAGCTTCTCTCAGAGCAAAGGCTTCAAAGGTGATTTAATTTGAGAAGCTGAATATCTTAAAATAGAAACTTGTGAATATCCATTAAGCAAAAGACAAATTGAAATAACTTAGCTTTTATTTCCTGCAAATCACTATTTACAATATGTTTGTTTTTCTGCCTTTTGACTCTCTTTGCCAGAGCTCCTCCTACCAGTAATTATTGAGATGTTACAAGCTGTATAACTTTTCTTAGGTCTTAAATCTGCTGGTTGGGGAGCAACCTACAGGAACCAAAATTCTTCCAGAAACAAAAACTACAATACTCCAGATGCCTGATTTGATTGATACAGGAGATGATCCAGGATCTCAAAATTCAGCTCAGGAAAATAGCGAGCAGACAACAGAAAATAGTACATATGTTTCTTCGGTTGATGATTTGCTTGGTGGTGAACCTTTAACTGATATAAGTATCACTAGTAATAGTAATGGAACTGATCCATTCTCAGATGTATCATTCCATGAGACAGAGATTAAGGAGACTAATGACCTTTTCTCAGGAATGACTGTAGAGGAAAAATCATCAGTTGCCATGCATGACAACTCTTCGATAAGCAAAAATGAATTGCCAGATATATTTGGCAGCAGCCCTGAGCCATTCTTCGAAGAAAGAGTTGAGGACAAAGGAACTATCAATGATTTAATGGGTGGTTTAAACCTTACTGGAACTGCCCAAGCTCAGCCCGGAGTGAAAGCAGAATTAAACAGTAACCTCAATGGTTCACAGTTCTTTGACATGAACAGTCAGACTAGCCAAGTGGCAGGTGCTGCAGCATTGAATGGTGTTCTTGGTCAAAGCTCCTTCTATCAGCAGGGTCCCTTGCAGTACAACTTGCCACCACAAATACTGTTGAATCACTCATTTCCTGGGCAGCAATTGAATTATGGTGCTATGAGTGTTCTTCTTGCTCAGCAGCAACAGTTGCTCCAAAATTTAGGAAATTTCAATGCTGGACTGGGGCATTCGTCTTTCAATTCAATGAACGGTGGAAATGCATCTGTGCTTCCAGATATTTTTAATTCAAGTAATCAACCTCAAAATCATGTTCCTGTGATGAGCAATTCAAAGAAAGATGAAACAAAAGCTTTTGATTTTGTCTCGGTAAGCATATTCATCTAGTGCTTAATTTCTCATGTTTCATTTTGCGCAAACATTAATTCACTATATGTACTATCTCTGATCACAGATAAGTGATGTCTTGGACATGGCTGTTTCCAAAACATAACATTGACCACCAATTTCTATTGTAAATATTCATATAACCCAAATAATATCATGCAAGTATTTCTCAAGACAGTCTACTCATCATTTTCTTATGGTCATTCTAAATATTAATAAAGATTTTGTTAATCAAAGCTAAAATAGTTTGACTATGCTTTATGACGTCATATTTTTCACTCGAGGGAGTATTCTATATGTTATTTTGTTTCTGCTCTGCATGGTATGTAATTAGTAATTTATTTTTTGAATAGTATTTTGTAATTTCTTAAGGCCCCACTTCAAGGTTGTGTAGAATTTGAGTCCTTGATATAATTCTTAAACTAAGGAGCCTCATCAATCCAATATAATTATCCATCAGAACCTCAAACATAAGTATATTTGGCTTTATCAATACTCCATTTGCGATAAATTTCGTTGATCGTGTAGAGCCTGTTCAATCATAAGGTTTCTTGGCTGCTGGCTGCTTTGCCTTTTTATGCCAAATTCATTTTTTTTTCCAATGCAAAGAAGGGAAAAAAATGATCTGATCTGTTCTAGAAGACGTTCCGGCAAATCATCCCTTCTGTTGATAACAACTTTGCTATTATTTCAGGATCACCTTGCAGCAGCACGGGGCTCAAAGAAGTAACCCGAGAAGCAATGAGCTTCGCCCAGATTATGGTAAGAACAGAACTGTTGCTCTTCGCGGGAATGGTGCGCATCTGAGAGCTTCACTGGCTAGCTGCATGAATCACACGCCTGGTTTTGCACAGCCTGCTTCAACAAGGGATTGAGGATTCTTGCAGGTGTTTCAAAGACAGAGTAGTGTGTTGTATTATGCTGAAATAAATGGTGTCTTCCGATTTCCTTTTGATGACTTGTTCTTTTTAAAGAGTCAGACATTGTATATTGCTATCTGCAGGCGGGATTTCTTTTTTTTTTTGGTTACTGTACAACTACATCTTGGTTCTTTTGATGGGAATTGTAAAGTTTCTTAAATCAATAAGAGGCGCAATACGAGAATAATGCCTCGTGATGCTGTTTGCACGCCGAACAGAGTGGAGATTTCGCAAGTATAAACAGGTGCGCGACATTTTGCCAACCAAACATAATAGATGTGCCAGAATTCCACGATAGATCATGAAACGGCCAAACGATTGATCATTTTGCCATTATTCATCGAGTACTGGCCTTATCAGAGAACGCGCTCGCAAGCAGCCGGACGATCACGTGCTAACCGTTTAGATGGAAAGTTTAGGTCAGATTGGAACGCTTGGTAATCGACGCCGTGTCGCTCGCTCCCGCTAAACTCTAGTTCCCACGTTTTGTGCAGGTGTCAGGTGTGGCTGGCCCGTTCTTTTGGACTTATTTATTTGATGTTTATTTATTTATTTGCTTATGTTCGGCTTCGAAAATACAAATGCTTTAATATTTTTAGTCTATTCTTTTTTGTCACCTAGATACGTTACAAAAGTCTAAAAAGCAAGTCAAACGAATTGTGCCGCACTCTCTATGCCGTTTCAGAAAGCTTTCAAAGTTTAGTTTATCAGCAAATAAGCAAATCAGATAAGTTTAAAAGAACAACCCCTTAAGACAAACATAAGCTAAAATGATTTCGAGAGTTTCAAAAAGTTGCTTCTAAAGTCGCAATGTTTGGCTTCAGTGAAATTTGCTTTGTGAAGTAGCTTCCGGACATTCTAGTAACGGCTTTGAGGAGAACCTATGCTTTAGCACAAAGTAAAAGGAATATAAGATGATGTTCAACCACGTTGTAATAAATGTATTTGGCTAATACATTTAGCTCTGATTTTATGCTCAATTTTTTCATGCCTATGTATTAGTAAAGATACACCAAAAGATAAATCGTATAAATAGTGATTTAGCTCACCATAGGTGTGACTGAAACCTTGCTAATATATAGTCACATTAGAATAGAAAAACAAACTTAATCAATAAAAACATCACTCATTGATACCTTATTAGAGCATCCACACCAGAAACTCTATCCTTATTTTCTTTCTCTTCTACTCTATTTTCTCTCTCTATTACTCTAAAATTCCTTCACACTTTACACTACACTCTAAAAAGATTCTTTCCCTCTACCAGAAACTCTATCTCTAAAACTCTATTTCTATACCCATATAGGATTTCTGCTACGAATTGCTCTTAAGATATAAACTCACTGGAAAGAAAATAATGACCGTTTCACTACCAACTACTTCCACTTCACTCTACTATTAAAGAGATGTAGCGAAAACATGACAGGACCACCAACTCACGTGTCGATTGTTGGGGACTTGGCCACAGTGCCACCATGGCACAGAAGATCCTAGTCCCTCCCTTCCTAAACGCGTGCCCCACCCGACCACCTCAGCTATCACCTGACAACAAGGGCCCACAGTGGAGTGGACTCCAGAGTCCAGACCGGACTCCTCAGCAGTCCTCACCTCGCCGACGCGGAATCCACCGCATCACGTCACCGCTCCACCCGAGCCACTGACGCGTGGGCCAGGAGGGGAATCCCCTTCGCTGGCCTCACATGTCAGTGATCGCGGAGTAGATCACTGGCGTGGCGGGCCGTGACTGCGACCCGCCCACATAAGCCGATACGGCCACACGCGCCGCCCACATAAAGCCGATACGGCCACACGCGCCGCCCCAGTCTCGCCTTTCGTCGCGCTCGAAAAGTCGAAGCTTCTCCTCCTCCCTCCCTCCCGCCGCCGACCATGGACACCCAGTACGCCGCCTTCTCTTCGCCGGCCGGGCGATCCGACGGCGCCTGCTCTTTCCGGCTAGCTAGCTAGTTTGTTTTATTTTATTTTATTTTTACTTTTTGTTGGTGTGTTGATCGCCTCTGGGTGTTGCCTCACTCTTGGATAGGTACCATGGCCTGCAGCACGGGAGCTCGTCGTGCCGGGCGGCGGGCGCGGACCCGTGGGACACTTCGCAGCAGCAGCAGCAGAAGCGGCAGCGATGCGAGGTCTTAGTCCGGCTTGTTTGGCTTCGTCGTTTCGCTTTCCCGAGTTGATCTTGGTGTTGTCGGCAGCGAGTGTGCTGCGCCGCGGTTTGGAAAATCTCCATGTGGTTTTGCTCATAGAGCAGAGGGCCGTTGGTCACGGTCGAGGCGTCGCGTTTAGGGTTTTGGTGTGAGTCGGGATTAGGGTTTTTGTGGCTCTAGGGTTTGGGGTTTTGGGGGCGGCAATTCAGGCTGGTTGGGTTTCTCATAGGGGTTGATTTCTTTAACTACGTCCAAATTGTTTGGTCTGGGGGTGTGTTCTTGCAGTGTATAGACTTTGTTGCGCTGATTGATGCAATGCCAGCCATAATTGGCTTGAGGTTTATGTTTTGGTGGGCGTCTGTGCTATTTTCACGCGGAAAGTTCTGATCTTTGGTTGATTTTGATTGATCCGATTAGCTTTCACTCTGAAAGTTCTGATCTTTAGTTGATTTTGATTGGCCCTGATCAGCTTTCACATGGAAAGGTTACGAAGGTGATTATGGCTCAATCAAAGCACGGCTGTTTTTACTTTCACTAAATGTTAAATATTTACATGTGAGATTGCTTTCACTGAGTAATATGGTAATTGGGACCTTTATGCTAATAATGTGCTTGTTCAAATCAATGCAAGTCTGGAAGCATAATTCGTATTAATAATTTGGTGTTAGTCACTGTCTGACTGACTATCGACTCAGAAGGCTTTTTAAATAGTGGAGAGTGGAATGCAGAAGTACTTTCCTAGTTTTAACTTTATTCTAGAAAACAAACGTGTCCTTTTGATGCTTGTGTCATTAGTCTGTTATAGTTAGTGATCACTAGTGCTTTATAGTAACATACTGTTTAACAGGGTTCTTCAAGCGATCAAGTTGGATCCAGTACAAATGATTATTTGGAATTGTCTGAACCAGAGCTACAAGATTTTGACTATGGAGAAAATGAGGAAGAAGATTACTATATGGAGGATGATGACGCTGGCGATGAATCTGAATATGAATTCGATGAAGCTGACTTCAACCAACAGCTTGCTGACAAATTTGATGATTTGGATCTGCCTCCAGGTGTAGAGGCTACTGTACCGTGGCTGCAGAAAATTGCAGCCAAGGAAGAGCAAGGTGCTGCGACTTCGAAAATAAAAATTGAAGATGAGAATGCAAAGAAATATAAATCATTCAAACAATTTGACACTGTCCAAAATTTCTCTGATCATCATTATGGTACAAAATCATTGGGAAAGGTAACATGTTGAACTTATTGCTCTCGTTTTATGCTTTGGATATTTATTTCTTTTTTCATGTGTACATAATTTCAGACAAGCAGAGAATGGGCAAAGAGGATTCAACATGATTGGAAACTTTTGGAAAAAGATCTACCAGGTGAGCTATTTGTAAAATGGGTTAGCTTGTTCTGTGACCCATGAGTTTATCATTCAGTTTTACCATAACACATAGGGTAATAGTCTTCTTTTCTGTGGCTCAATCAGTTTTGGAGTTCTCTAATCTTTGTGCCTGATTACAATATAACTTTTATAAGGGATCAGAGGGACTTTTTTTCTTGTCCGATAGACTTTACATGCTCCCATTATGTGTTATATCTTAGTACTGTATTCTCAACCCTAATTATAAAATGATGTATTCTACACTCTCAGTTTATTGAAGGTTAGTTGCAGGTATGCTGATATGAATATTGTATCCATACGGTATAATTAGGTGGGCTTTCTTTCCAATTAATTGACTACATGTTTGGTCGCGTTAAACAATTTAATTTATAGTGTGATAGTGATGATCTGCCCATGTTACTGACTGTCTCCTGGTACCTAGGTATGTATTAGGCATTGTTTGGAACGGCTTAATTTGAGCTGCTTTTGGCTTCCGCATAGTAAAAAGTCATAAAACCGAACCAAACGCCCTAGCTTCTCAAAAGTTATTTCTCAAAACTCTCGAAGGCCAATCGAACCAAAGTACCAAACGCAAATGATCTGGCTGCTCGAATTGCTGCATCCTCGAGCTTAGAATCATTTTGATATAGCAACCTCAAAAAACGGAGTACTGTCCTTTATCTGTGGTTGGCTTTAAATCATATCCAACTAGATTGGACTAATTCAATACCCTCCCATGATAACCACTGCGTGCAACAGGAATTTCTGTCCCACACTCATTTCCATTCAAGTAGATGCTGCATGCATGCACGCCTCCTCATGCTACTTCGGGTTTCCACACAAACATGCTGCACGCATGCTACAAATGCTGTAAAATACGTTTTTGGCCTAGGGGGAGACCAGAGCTAGGAAAGTGGTATTTGAGAATACTTTTCATTACTAGCAAAGTGCCTTTGCTTTGCTACAAATGAATTGTTTTTATATGGAGTATAAATAAATCATGTTACATCTTCGATTGGTCCTGCAAGGATTTTCATATTTTGTCGACGGGCACCTCAGCTCACCATATCCCAAGTTCGCCATGATTGGAAACTTCCCAAAATACCAACACACCGAAATAAGAAAGCATATCAAAGCAAAAGTATCCAAATTGGCGTTTTCTTATTAATATCAAGCAAGTCCTAGAGCTAGGAATTGGGGACCTGGGAATATTTTTTCATTACTAGCCAAGTGCCTTTGTTTTGCTACAAACTACTCCCTACATTCCAAAATATAGGGCGTGTTTTGATTTAAAAAAAGTCTACCAAGACAAACGTTGACCATTAATTTCTCTTATTATATATTGGCGATTTCTATAATATCACATTGTATTCAAAGTAATTTAAAAGGCCAACATGTTACTTTTATCCACTAAAGATGCATATAATTTGATTAAATGTTGGTCAAAATTTATAAAGTTTGACTTTTCTCAAGTCAAAATATGCCTTATAAAATAGAATGGAGGGAGTACAAAGGAGATGTGTTGCTATGGATTATAAATAGATCATGTTACATCATCGATTTGTCCTGCAAGGCTTTTCATACTTTGTCTATGCGCATCTTAGCTCACCACATCCCAAATACAGCACGATTGGCAGCTTCCTAAAATACCAATGCACCAAAATAAGAAATATCAAATCAAAAGTATCCAACTCAATGTTTTCTTATTAATAGCAAATAAGTCGGGATAGGAAGGATATCTGGTGGCGATCTGCAAGCCCGTATTATTTGATCTCATGCAGTATTTACATTTTAGAAAACTGGAATTTAGCTAAGCAATACACCATTCAGCACAAGATGACCAATGGATGGAATTTGGAGCTCAACAAAAGAAGTTTCATTGTCTTTTTGCGCTGGTGGGAATCAAATTGGAATAACAAGGAATCCACGCAGGACGAAGCATGAGCTTTCTAAAATGACAATGTGCCAGAGCAAGGAAAGAAACTGCCAGAGTGCCAAGTGGACCAGGTAAGAGAGAGACGTTGCCAGATGAGCGAACTGGGAGGTGGGATTCCAAAAATATCTAACGAATAGAAACTAGTCGCTGACTTCCTAATGATGAGCTGTCTGGACTAAGGGCCTACACCCATTGATGGCATATGTTATTTGTACTTTGTTTCAGTATATCTCCTCAACTTTGAAATCAAAATCCTGATAATTGTTCTTTTGTGCAGCATTTATTTATGTCCGTGTTGCTGAAGATAGAATGGACCTTCTTCGGGCTGTAATTATTGGGCCTAAGGGAACACCCTACCATGATGGGCTCTTCTTC
Source organism: Olyra latifolia (assembly GCA_036346145.1). Lineage (NCBI taxonomy): Eukaryota > Viridiplantae > Streptophyta > Magnoliopsida > Poales > Poaceae > Olyra > Olyra latifolia. The sequence continues at coordinate 18,077,622 of CM070530.1, forward strand.
TTTGATGCTCACTTTACCTCTTCTTATCCTTCTGACCCTCCAGTATGTACCTAAGCTTTAACATATTTTTCTTTATCCGTTCAAAAAACATATTTTTCTGTACTTTTTTTTTTTTTACCTTTTCTGGTTACCATGTTTGTTAATGATTATATTGCAGTTAGTATATTTCCACTCTGGAGGACTTCGGCTTAATCCAAACTTATATAATTGTGGAAAAGTCTGCCTTAGCCTCCTTGGTACCTGGAGTGGTCATGGTTGTGAGAGGTGGAATTCAGCTCAGTCGACCATGCTACAAGTGCTTATCTCCATTCAGGCTCTCATTCTGAATGAGAATCCATATTTCAACGAGCCAGGATATGAGAGGCACGCCAAAACTGAGAGTGGGCAACGAAAAGCTCTGGAGTATAACGACACCGCCTTTCTGCACTCATGCAGGACAATGTTATATTCACTGCGGAGGCCTCCACAGGTAATGTTTTGCTAATTTTACATATAGCTCCAACTCTAAAGCAGCAAGAACAAATAACTTAAAATTGCAGTTTCGGAAATAGTATAGTATTAACATTTTATATTATGCCACCATAATGCATTGCCCATGGTTTACTGCATTTACTGCCGTTTTAGACTTTGAGAAGGTTTGTTTATACAGACTGCAGTCTGCTGAACTTGATGTTAAGTACTCGGAAATATAGGAATTGAAAAAGTGGTGTTGGATTTTTGCTTAGGTAATTTTAGCAGTCTGTTCAATAGTACACCGCCTTTTGACATAGCATGCTCTTTTATAAGTGCCAGACAATTGAGTAATATGCAGAGTAGGATAGAACTCTAGGTTTTGCTCCTTTGTGCCTGAACGCATTCAATAACCATCTTTCACTTGTCGCTCCCTGCAGCACTTTGCAGACCTTATTGCTGGCCACTTTCGGGAACACGGGGGGATCATTCTCGCAGCATGCAAGTACTACATGGATGGCAATAAGGTTGGGTCGGTGGTACCTGAAGAGGAAAAATCGACAGACAATCACACAGGAGCATCCAGCAGTAGCAACCCACCGAACAAGGCGAATGCTCAAGCTCACGGGAGGCACTCTACGTTCAATACCAACTTGAAGACGTTGTTCGAAGATCTTCTGATGGAATTCAACGTGAAGGGAGCCGACACCATGCGGTTCCTTGAGGAGAAGCGGAACAAAACCCAGGCTGCAGCCTGAGCAGCTGGGCAGGGCAGTTACCAACCTAACAAGATAGAAGCGGAGGAGAAGATGCAGAACTCCGTCATGGCAGCTTTACTTGCCCAACTGCTGGGAAGATTTTGTGGATAGTAGGTTTTGAGATTTCTAGGGCTTTGCTTAAACGAAGGAAAAAAGATGCTTCTCATTGCTCCATATTCATGCTACCCCCGTACATTAACGTACTTTGGATCATATATAGTTATATATCAGGCACATATATATATATATATTTAGCTAAATTGATGTGAGCCATTGTGCTGTGTGCATACAAAAATAATGCCCCATTGGTGACATACTTCATGGTCAGTGTTACTATCTCTCTCTATCTCGATCACCCACCTGTTGTAACACAAACTCTTCACTTCACCTGAGCATTCAGGGGTTTTTGTCCAACCAAGAAGCGCTTGATCGATTCTGTGTTTGCCGGAATGGCGGCGTTGCGGTTGATGGGCTGCTGCGCGTGTGCGTCAAGAAGCAGGAGCCCGTCCGCGGCGTCGCGCTCTCGGTTGCACCAGGCCCCGCCCTTCCGGCAATGCAGCAGCGCCATGCCGAGCCCGCCCTCGCCGTGGCTGTCCAGGCGCGCCTGCCAGGAGGGCGGCCGGAAGGCGCGCACCTCCACCGTGTACCCGTCGCGCGCGCCGTGCCGCAACAGGAACAGCGACCACTGCCCCGTCAGGCGGTACGTCCGGCGGGTCACCCGGTCACGCTTCAGCACCATGCGGTAGGGGCGGCCCTGGCGGTCGAACGCTGGCACCGGCAGCCCGCCGGGCTCCCCGCTGAACACCAGGTGGCGCTCCCCCGCCGTCAGCATGCGCAGGAGCGGCGAGGCCCTCACCAGGCCGTCGGGGAGGACGAGGCGCGCCCTGTCGCGGCTGCGGTCCGAGGGGGTCAGCCGCTTCGTGAGCACGAGCGCCGGCCTCGAGATGCGGAGGCGGCGCAGCTCGGCGCGCAGGCCGTCGTCCCGCTCCCGGCGCCCGCCTCCGCTTCCACCGCTCGCGTCGCCTTCCACGGTGAAAAGCGCGGCACTGGAACTGCTCCCGAACACGCCGTGGCCGCGGCTGGCCATTTCCAGGATCGTCGAGGCCGCCTCGCACAGGTGGTACCGCACGAGCCTCTTCTTGGGCGGGAGCATCTCGGGCGGGACGCCGGCGAGGTCCTCTCCGGGCACGTAGCCCCAGACGGGCACCGCCACCGGAAACCCACGCGCAGGAATCGGATGTTGGACGCAATGGCCTCCTCTGGCGGGTGGGATGGTTCTTGGGGAAGGAGACGAGAGCGCCGGCTTCCCTGGCCGTGGCGGAGTCCCATAGCGCGGCGGCATCCGGAGGGCACCGCCGGGATGGCAATGCATGGAGACGTAGCGGCTGGAGGGGGACAGGGAGACCTCGAGAATCGAGAGGCCCCATCCTCCTCTCGATGAACGTCTTGGATTGACTTGCCCTTGCCAAGCCAGGCCTGCCGGAATTCCGACCTGGGCATTTGGGCCGAGCTAAGCGGGCTAGCCCGAGACCCCGAGTGCCCGACACCCGCATGCACTGCACTGAATTTTTTTTATATTTTATAATTAAATAAATAATACCCTATTCATCAAAATTAAATAAATAGGCATCTATAACCCGTTGGTTGGGCAAGAAGGAAAATATCGCCCAATAGTTAAAAAAATCAGAATAATATGTCTTGATCTTATCCTTCAAAACGTCATCACAAAATCTCTAAAAAACTCTGAAAAACTTTGGCAGTGCAGGGAGTGCTACCTTAAAGTTTCCCACAAAATTTCAGCCCCAAACAGTACCTATACAATGAGAAAAAAAGACAAATTCCAGTTTTTAGAAATTTGTTTTTTGTTTCTCATTATTAAAAAAATATTTAGAGCTAAAATTTTATGGAGATCTTGAAAGTAGCATCCCTACACTACCAAAATTTTTAAGAATTTTTTGTGATTTTTTTATGGTGGTTTAAAGGTCGAGAGCAAAGAAGATTGTAGTTTTCTATTTTTTTTTAAAAAAAACCTTTGTCGTCCATTGGTTGGGCAATTTTTCCTTCTCTCTCAACCAACAGGTTATAGGAGTCTATTTATTTAATTTTGATGAATGGGATATTATTTATTTACTTATAAAAATGAATAAATATATAATATAAAAAATTAATCATGCACCCATGCCTAGGCTGAGGGAGGAATTTTGAATCTTTTATATGGTTCAAAATTTGAAATTAAAAAAATAATACACCGTTATAAAAATTTTAAAAACTAGCCACCCGTTGCCCGTTGGGCAAGCGGGGCTGAAAACCCTCTTAACCAACGGTCAGACGGATAGCTCAAACCGTTTGACCATTGAGCATTTATTGATGGAAGCAAATCCCACTCGATAGTCAGGCGGGATTTAAAAAAATCCACCCGACTATTGGGCGGGATTCCGTGCGTGGGGAAAACCCACCTGATGGACGAGCGGGATTTGTCCTTATATATGGCAGCACTGCCTACCCTCGCCCGCACCGGGCAGAACAGAAGAAGAGGAAAGAAGATGGAGGAGAGAAGAAAGGGAGAGAGGAGGGAGAAGAAAGAGAAGAGGGAGAAGAGAAGAAAGGGAGAGAGGAGGGAGAAGAAAGGGAGAGAGGATGGTTTCGTCCAATTTACTGAAAACATGGCAGGTTAGCCATATGGCAGGTCTCGTGTTTGATCCTGCTATGGATGCTACGACTCTCATGATTCGTAAGATCCCAAACAAAATTATGTAAATTATGTACGTGCTCCTCCTTCCCCTCTTACTTGTTTGAAGCTCTTACAACAAATTGCCCTATACACTTAAAAATCACATCTTTCTTTGCATGCACGAGGCAGCGATTCACGACAATCCTTGACACCAAGCACTTCCTGTCGGTGCACTTTGTCGGCTGCCTAGCACTGTCTAGACGCTAATCGGAGCAAAAGATTCAGCTAATAGATACTACTTGATATATACTACGCTAGGCTTGTTGTATACTACGCTGGACTGAATGAGCCGAGTTCTCGAAGAGCTGAAGTGACGAGTCTAAATCTTTGTTGTGATGTATGTTGTAAACTCGACTTGTAACCGTACTTAAAAGCTACTTATGAGTTGCTATGTATTTGTGTTGTTAAGCCACTTTTAAATATTACTACTCCTACTTTCTAAATTATATTGAATTATTCACATGATATATAGTTCCTCTCCTTGGTAAGCAGTGTGACTGTGTGAGTGGCCTTAATTAGACTCGATTTGGATTTTGTGTCATCTGTCGCAGCGAGTAGGGGGATATAAATCTAGCCTGTTGGATGGGTGGGATATAAATCCTGTCTGTTGGTTCGGCGACAGGGCAAATCTCACATTTGGTCATACGGGATTTCAATCCCGCCCAACCAACCAGCGGGATTTACCCCGCTAGGCTGCCCAGACGCTAACCGCCGACAGCTGACGGTTTAAGCAAAAACAGTCGTTGGTTGGGTGGGTTTTTAGTCCCGTCCGACCTACGGGCGACGGCGGCTAGTTTTTAAATTTTTTAAACGGTGCATTTTTTAATTTCGAATTGTGAACAGTATATATGTAAAAAAATTCGCCGGGAGAGCTTGCGGGCCGATATGGCACAGCCTGTTTAGAAAACCAGGCCAGATGGGCTATGCCTCTTGCCCATTCGCGCCTGTCCGCCAGAATTTTGAAAACTTGGTTGATTCTTACCATGCTATGCCTATGCGTGCTGTCTATCTATGCGACGTGAGATTCGTGCGCCACCGAGCCAATTCACTTGATCCAGATTTCGAAATCCAATGACTTAATATTTGAAAGTTTTTAAAGAATAATTAATCTTTACAAAAAAAAGGATTTGGTAGGAAAGGTGTACTACAATGCCCAAAAAAGACTTCCAAATTTTGGTAGCAGAATCAAATGATGTCAAATCAGATCAAAGCGGCTAAATTTGGGAAATTTCTGGCTTTTTACAAGCATTGACCAAATTCTTCTGTTGCAGAACTGAGATTCAACTTCAATTTCCAACTGCCATACACCCTGCAAGGTAGTAGACGATTGTTCCTTTGGTCTGTCAGAGAAAAGAGAATCATCTGTTGTTTATTTGAGTTGATAATTCAACTTTTTTAACTTGGTCTATCTTCATCAATCTACCCAGTTCTTAGCGCACATTCTTTTCAACTTATTTGCTTATGCTTATCTACCTATCTTTGATTTCAAAAATGCAAATACATTAGTATTTTTGATCCATTCTTTTTGTCTCAAAAATGCATCACAAAGCTCTAAAAAACAGTCAAACAAAGCGTGCCAGACTTTTCAGTCCGCTTCAAGAAGCTCTCGATGTTCAGCTAAGCAAATAAGGAGATCAGTAAATCTAATAAGTTAGAAAGAAAAACACAGCAAATAAGAAGATCAGCAAATCAGATAAATTAAAAAAAAAGTTAAAAAAGAACAACCCATGTATGCACAGAAAATTGCCGCCCAAGAACCCTCCAACCATGAGTATTTCCTTTGCATCCACCACCTCCGAGGACCATCAATATATGCCTCTCGAGTATTGTCAAATTATACATGCCTCTCAATCCTCATTGGAACAGAGTTTACATGAGTCTAATGTTCAAAACAGTCAGCAAGGTTCACCTGCCTTTATGCATTGCAGAATGATGGCGTGCATTTTGAGATTGGAGTACCAACCCCGACATAATATATGGAATTTTACATCAGCATACGACATTGGGAGTTACAAGATAATACAACGCCTGACAACCCCCAGTGCTATCTATACACAGGATTGAACCGGCAGAGCGGTGGCAATCTGCAGTTTGCAACAAAGAAAAGAAGATATGTAAGCTCAACGCTGAATGGTTAGATATCTTAGGCTCAGGAGAGCTGCCCGTTGGAAGCCACAACATAGAAGCACGCTCCCAGAATCTCACATAACCTCATGACAGCACACTTTCAATGAGCTCCACGAAACCTGGGGGTGACATTGGTGGCACTGCTTCTTCCTGAACATCAATCATTTCCAGAATCTTTCTTGCAGTTGCTTGCAAATTGTCATCAACGCCTTTTTTGGACGATGTGGATTGACCAGCTGTTATATTCGCATGGATAGACTCCTTGTTTTCAAGACTAGTGTTTGATGACTTAGCTTTAGAGTGTGGTTTCGCTGAAGTTACTGCAGTGGTGAAGATGCCAGATTCCTTGAGACCACGAATAATAGTCTGCAAAGATGAAGCATGTGTTAGGCTTGTTAACAGCATTCAAGAGACGCTACTTTTATGAGTTGGCGGATCCAAGACGAGATTATAAGACTAAAAAAAGGGATGAGGTTAAGGTTTACCATTGGTGCATAAATGCGTGTCAAAACACCCTTCCTCAAAAGTTTCAAATTCATATCTTTGTCATTCCATACAACATGTTCCCGGAACCTGAACAAATGTAGCAAACAAATATAATCTCATTCACCAAGAGAGGGGCAAGAAGGGAGGCGCTGCACAAGGGTTAAGGGTGTTACCAGTTCCTCATCTCTTCCTCAGTAGCTGTTGATGCAATTATAAAAGCCTGATGTGTCAAAGTGGGAAGGAAGATTTATTAGTTTCTCAATTTTGTTGCTTATCCAATTAGCCATACTAAGTGGAACAAAATATCCTATTAAAGCTGCGTCAGTTGTTTTTTTGGCAAAAAGCTATAATCTAGGGGAAATAAAAGTCATTAGGAATGTCAGCTTCTTATTCTTAAGAGCCACTATGTTTAGTGTCAAACTTCTGCATGCAGCAGAGCATTTTGAATGACATCAATGCATAAACAAAGGGAAAGGAAAGAAGGATCTCACCAATCTGTCAAATTCTAAGATAAAACATCGCTTCACATCTTCCTTTGTTGGTTTGCAGCCACACCTGTCCCTTCTTGAAGTTAAGTCCGAGAACTTTGTGTAAGTGTAATGCAGAATAGCAGCCTCCTCCAACTTGATTTCACTACAGGAAAAAAGACAGATGACCACAACATCTCATGAAAATTGACTAAAATTTGTTCACTGAACACTGCTCTTTTTTTTTAAAAAAAAAACTCCACTAATCAGATATCTGCCATCTTACTTTGGGGTTTTCATGTAATTATGCCATCTATGAGCACCATTTGGACGCAGGTGCTCCTGAACCCTTGCTGCAGATTTCCCATTACCATAGGTGAGAAAGTAGTTTGGATTACCACGTGTTGCTTCTTTATATAGGCCAAAATATGTATCCTTTGGAAGATGATCATAATTTTTCTTAAACATGGAAACCTGGAGGTACACAAACTTGGTGAGATTTACAATGTATTTGATGCAAGGTGCATCAGCTATCAAATCTACAAAAGAAAATTTTTGCAAGAAACTAAACATAGCAACTTGAAGCATATGGATGCGCATAATCGATCAAAGAAGGTTGGCACATAAGGTCATAGAAGTATGGCCACGATTTGGTAATGGCATATTGCATATTAACTAGGAAAACAGACTAACTTGTCTCCACCTCTGCACCAGCAGCAAAACTTAATACTCGTGAAGCTGCTCTTCTTTTGCCAGGATCCACAAAAGGAGAAAGATCCTTCTGCCTAAGTAGTGTAATCCAAAAGGCTAGTGTTGCGATTAAAGAAGATAAATTCAGAGTTTGTAATTTCAAGTATGGACCTGGACCCTACTAAGGAATCAAGTAGGACTTTTGCCATCAGTTGCCACAATTTTAATTTTCTCATGCTGCTTCCTCATAGACAGAAAGTATTAATAGCAAGGTTCCAATTGCAGTAAAAAAATCAATATTTCGCTAATGCTTAGTTAGATGTCAAGAAATCAATAATTTTCTCTAGAATTGTATTTTTCAGAGTGGTTTTCAACAAACTGTTCCTTATATCATGGCATAGAGCCAAAATTTCCTTTTTATTTGAATATCTTCTATCTATAGTAATAGCTTACATACTTCAGTAAAAGGGTCTTTGATGTCATCCCGTTCAATGCTGCTCTCCTAGAGAATAGATATAGTGATCAGTTGTAGAACAGGTCACCAGATTCAACAACAGATCAGTTCTGCAACTCACATAGTTGGGGAAGATAACCATGTCAACATTATCAGGAACATCTAACAGCAATCGCCTCAGGGAGTACTCACGGGAGCCCGCTGGATGAATTAACTCATCGGTATCAAGATGAATGATCCAATCCATTCCAGCATCCTGCGATAATCAAACAGGAGAGCTCACATTAAACTCACAATGGAATACAAGGCCTTTCCAAAATCCAACAAAAGCACGTAGAACTCCTATGTAAGTATAGCATATCATTGTAATAGTGTCAATGTTTACCAACAAATGACTGATGTAAACTGAACTCACATCCTTCATATCGCATTGGTGAAATAGAAAACCTATAAAGGCAATTGTAACTTCTTGAATTTTAGCAGTAGCACTTGGGCTAACATTAACAGTGGACTTTAAAGGGAAACATACATTTTTATTAAGGAGTAACTCTAGACACATATTCCTATTTTATGCATTTTACAAACACTTTTTCCACTATCCACTAGACATCATACAAATGAGAGCAAGGGGAAGTGGAAAACAATGTAGCAGAGGGAAAAGTTGACAAACTTGTGAAATTAAAATTAACAATAGCTATCCAATTCACTAATTAAATTCCTAGATATCAATCTACATGCTGCATTGTACTACTGACGCAATGCATTGGTGTTGATTCTACATAGTTCAATAGAGAGGCTGGAGCATAGTATCACAATAATTATGGTTCCTATGAAATGAGTTGAAATAGCATATAGGTAGTAATGCTTGTGAATCCAAAATTTGATAATTGCCTCTTTATAAAAGAACATGAAAGTCAATGTTACTATTTAAATAAATACCATCAAACAGATAAAGTCAACAGCTCATACCCTTGCCATAACAATAGCCATTTCCATGTTTAGTGATTGCTTAACAAATAGTTCATAATTGCATGGTTTGTAAAAGAAACCTGCCAGCCAAGTCTCATTCCAAATGCGGCTGAAAATTGTTTAAATAGAAGAAGTTTAAGCGACAAAACCCCAAGAATGTACAACAATAAACTTGGTAGGAAAATACAAGTAGTTCTCTTGTGCGAAGAAAACAGAATATAGGATCCAAGCAACAACAGTACTTCAGAACAAGCTTCGATCTTGTGAGAAGTACAACTAACAACATTTTAATAGAAACAATTAACTTGATATTTTTAATGTACCTTAACCACATCATTTGGAGCGAAATGGAACAATAGTTTAGAAGCGCATTTCTTCACCATAACTTATCAAGAAGTGCATTATTTAAAGAGTTTAATTTTACATTAGTTGTTAAAGAAGTCTATATCTTGTTCAAGAAGCGTATTAGATATCGACACATTAATTATTTATATCTTGTTAAAGAAGTGTATAGTTTCCAATAAAATACAAATATTTACACAAACTAGGTTTGTTAGTTCAAAAAATCTAATATAACTGTTTAGTGTACCAACATACCTCCTGTCCTGTTTTTCTTTTAGTTCTTTAGTTCTGAAAATGATTTTCACGCCCTAAAATAAAGACACAAAAAGTCAGAACCAGATCATGCAAAAGTAACACAACAAAAAGACATGGAGGGACTTATTTACCTGAATAGATTCAAGAACTGAAGTAACAGCTGGTTTTGCAGCCTCTCCTTCAACAAAGAGAAAGAAGTGTGAAACACCAATGACCTTGTGATAATACAACCATGGAAGAATTTGGTGTAGGCCAGCAGATGTGCTTCCTGTGATACAGATCTGCAGTATGACGAATAGATATCCAAGGGACAGAGTTAGCTCAAAATAAGCATCATACTGTGCTGCACATGACTCTAGACACTAGTACCAGATTCTTGCAATTAATAGATGATTTAAATTCAAATATATATATATATATTTTTAGTTAAGTCTATTACTATATTTGTAAATAAAAATAGATGATTTGACAAAGACACAGTATTCTGGGGTCATGGCACGATTTTTGCGAGCCTTCTCTACTTCGTCAAATATTTAAAAACCATGTCCTGTTTTCCAGACTTGCTATGCAATGTATTTGGATACAAGTCCATGCCTAAAGTCCTATCCATATCAATGCAATGATGCAAGTACGAAATGTACACATACTGTAATTTTAATGGTACATAAAGGAGAAAATGTGCTGGTAAATCATCACCATCTCAGACCCATTAACTACGAACATTGAGCAACTGCAAGTTATGCAGGTTTTTTTTTATGGCATTATGTCAAATGAATAATCATGGTAAAGTTATGATAAATTCTGCAAAGATCAAGGTTCCACACCAAATGCACACAAGATCTCACTGAATCAAGCAAAGTTCACCAAAAGATTGTGTCTGTGTGCGCAACTGCAAGATTGCAAGTCAACCAACCCACACTGTAACATCCCAAGTTTACAGAAGGCTACACCAGTCAGACCCCCACCTTCTATGCCTCGAAGCAACTGCTTTCAATTCAAAAAAAAAGGAACCTGAATAAACTTTTCTTTGTCATGAATACCTCTAACAAGCTGCTAAGCTCTAGATGGCATCAAACATGACGATATTTAGTGCAACAGCAGCACAGCCTTGGGTGGGTTCTTTTCAGCTTTTCTTATTTACTTATCTCGTGTAACCTCGTCACTTCGAGAATTTTTTGAGATAGTCTCGAGAGCCAATTGGCCTCCAATTTTGGGGTTTAGAGAGCTTATAGACACGCCTACGAGATAAAAAAAAACCGACTCAAAAAGTAATAAAAAAAGTGAGATAAGTCAAATAAGACACGAAATAAGTAGGATAAGCTATCTCGTGTCTTATTTGACTTATCTCACTTTTTTTATTACTTTTTGAGTCGGTTTTTTTTTTATCTCGTAGACGCTGTCTATGTTCTCTAAAAGAGCCAACCGCTCGAGTCTATCTCGAAAAAATCTCGAAGTGGCAAATAAGTAGACAAATAAGCTGAAGAGAAGGGGCCCTTAGCCTACAAGAGCTATACCGCACTGGAACTAATAAAAAAAAATGTTCTAGAAGATAGAGCTTTGCACTAAGATTTAGGAACAGGTCCAGAAACGAAGGAAAGGTTACAAATTCCACTTATTAGGAATTCCATGGTATTGTACCACTGCAAAATATCACACGTATCACAACAATTCGGATAGGAACACTATCTGATCTCATCCTCGTTACTCCAGGAGCAATGCGATCGCACAAAATCGCTAGTAAAAATAAAAATTACTGGCGGACATCACAACTGAACAAGTCAACGGGCCACTACCTACTCCGACCACATCTAGAATGAGCACAATTCCGTAGCAGCAGATCACATGGAATCGCTCCCAGAACGGGATCTCCACGCGCAGATCAGATCGGAGCGGAAGCGCGGGTTCGCACCTTGGGGGTCAGTCCGGCGTCGGAGTCGAAGCTCCATCCGCGGTAAAGGGAGATTCCGTGGGACGAGGCGCTCCGGCCGAGGATCTCGGCGCAGTCGGCGGCCGCGGAGGAGGCCGACGAGGAGGAGACAGCGAAGTAGGAGCCGCCGCCCCCCGCGGAGGACCCCAGCGGGCTGTTCTCCATCCCGGGGAACCGCTGCGTGTCGGCGGGCCAGGCGGCGCCGGCCGGGTCCCGCAGGCCGCCGCGCCACTGGAGAGCGAAGGCGAACGCGGCGAGCGCTAGCGGCAGCAGCGTGAGGAGGAGGAGCACCCGCGTCGCGAACGCCGCAGCGCCACCACCGCCGGCACCGCCTCCGGCGGAGGCGGTGGAGGAGGCGCCGCGGTAGCCCGCCATTGGCGAGGGGAGATTCGGTGGAGAGCAGCGGGTGGTGGGAGTGGGGGCCTCCGCCTCCTACTGGCTGTACGCTCTTGTACACCGCCATTCGAGCGTTGCGGAAGGAGTCCGAGCGAAAGCCGGCTCTTAGTGGGCCCCCAAACTTCACGATATTGGCCCGGTTGGCTTGGTGTGACATTAGTGGGCCTACCAAGTCCAAGGCGTTGGGCTGGTTGGGTTTTGTGGCCCGGCGAATTCGCGCAAGGCATTAAGGCCGGTTGCCTTTAGTAGGCCTGTAAAGTGCTAGATGTTGGGCCCTTTCTGTAGGCTTTCGTTGCCTTATTGTGGGCCTGTGAAGCAAGACGTTGGGCCGGTTGAGCTGTGAAGGCTGGAAGGACTTGAATTTTTTTAAAAAAAATATTTATTTTTATTCGTTATTTCAAAAGTACTCGTCGGAATTGAAAAATTACAAAAATACCCGCCCGTCGCCCGGGATTGGGGCGATCGCCCGTCATTGGGACGATAGGAGCCCTCCTCCGTCAATGCCGTCCTTGTGCCGTCCCTGCGCCGTCCCTAGGCGTTATTGGAGGACCTATCGCCCCAATATGGGGCGATTGCCCCGAACAAGGGCGATAGGTGCAGAAATAATTTTTTTGGCCTAAACAAATGCCTACATGATATATATTATATATAAAAGTATATATATTATTATTTTTTTAGCCTAAACAAATGGCTCCGGTTGAGCGAGCTTTATTTTATATTCTCGCACCGTCGCACCCAAAACCCGCCCGACTGAAGGGCGAGCTTTGCTAAAATTTGCCCTGGCGTTGGGCGATATTTATAATATGCTCGCCTGTCGGGCGGGATTCTCCAATCTTTTATGCCATTTTTACAAAATCAGGAATTTTTTATTTCATAACAAAATATGTAATGTGTCATAAAATAAAATAAAATTAATGGGGTCCCGGCATCGTTTGAAAATGTAGGTCATAAAAAGTGTGGCGTATTGAAGGGCTCCACCGCACCACTGTCCCGAGTCCCGACCTTTTCCACGGTGATGACGGCCGACCCCATGAAAAAATTTTGTTATTTTCTAACAAAGGAGCCAACAGTTTTAATTTTTATCTTTTCTATTATTAGATTTAAAAAGAAAAAAATGTTCGTCTTGTCACAAAGCATTCCTCGCATGGCAGCAGATATAGCGTTGAAGGTAAAGTGCTCTCAGGAAATTTTTATTTTCAGAATTACAAGGAAGTTCCTACTGAGTACAACGGGGATATTTCTCCTTCTTTGGTAGCGTCGAGTCCAGCCTCGCTCTTGTGACGTGCTCTCGCGCTTTCTCTCCCTGTCAGCCTCTCGTGCCTCAGCAGCCTGACGTTCGGCGTCTTCTTGTTGCTTGCGGTACTCCTCTTGCCAACGCTTGCGCTTCTCCTCTCGCTCCTCCTCATACTGGCGCTGCCTGAACCATTGCCTCTTCCAACGGACCTCATGCTCGATGTGTTTCTTGTCTTCCTCTGTTTGCTCCGTGTCTAGCCACTGCCAAAAATCACAGAGAGGTGGGGGAGACTATTTGTTCAACATAAGTTAGTACGGGTCACATGTGCCATGTAGGTAGATATAATTATGCAGGTTAGGGTGAGCAAGTACCTTTGGACGGTCGCCAAAGGCAACCTTGGGTGGATCGTACTTGTAGTTCGCACACATGAAGAACCTCCTTCCGTAAATATATGAGAAACCTTCGTCGGATTGAACAAACTTGCACAGGTCACCGCAGAAGCACATTGGAACATTGACCCTTCCGCACGGTGGTGTTAAACTTGCTCACGGAGGGTCTCGAGTCCGAGGTCGCCATTGGTTGTTATAAGGAGATTTGTGGAGTGTATGCGCCGGAGCAATATCGACTTCGAGAGAAAGTTGCAGCATAGAGACCCGGCGGGGAGGGTTTTATAGCGAAGTTTGTTCGGTGCATGGGCGGAGTTCATGGAAGCGTCGCATCCTCCCGAGTCTTCTTGATGCGATTGATGTGACCGGACGCATAAAAGCGATCTTGTTGGTCATCGGTCGGCGAAATTATTGATGGATCTTTGCTGCGATTGATGTGACCGGACGCTAAAAAAGTCTTGTTGGTCGGCGAGCGCAGTGATTATTGATGGATGTTCTTTGCGATTGATGAGACCGGACTTGAAAAAAGTCTTGTTGGTCATCAGTGTCCCCAGCTCTCGGTTCTGAACGGCGGACAACCTAGACCGGTGCGTCACATCGACGGTCCGGTCGAGTAGCTCGGGGCAATCATCACCAACACGCCCACCTCTCGCCATCGGCGCCTGTGCCTACATGGTTAGAGAGAAAATACAATAAACTGCAATAATAATTATATGTTTAAATGTTACAAAAGACAGCTGAAAACAAGGTTGAATTAAAATACAAACTGGACATACTGGTTCATACTTAAGTACTCGAAGTACAGAAATACATATACAAATACATAAATTAAAATGACATTATCCCAAATTACAAGGTACATATAAAAATTGAAATGACTGCAGTCTAAAAGTAATGAAGTACATAATACAAACAGATGTTCGTGGACAACCTAGTGTGTGCCTCGACGAGATACTGACGGCCTAGCTTCCGATCATCAGTAGATCCTTCGATTCACGAGCGAGCCGGACTCATCGATATCGTTCCGAATACGTCGTGTCCTTCGACGCCCGGCCTTCTGCTTCAACATCCGGATGTCCGGTACCCAGCGATGACCCGGAGGGGGGGCTTTCGTGAACGATCCATCCACTTGATACCCGTACACCTCGTGATGCCATGTGTTGAAAACACTTTACTTGTAGTAGTAGTGCGAGATGTACGGACGACATGATTGATGTGTATCTGCGGCGGCCGCAATGACGTGAGAGTATGGCAAGTGCAGCAGTCGTGGCTTCTGGCAGGAGCACTCGTAGTCAGTAGCTCGGATTATGCACAGATGAGACGTCCTCTCCCGGTGGGCACCTCTGCGACCGCGGTCACCGCAGTGCACGTGGTATCTCCGTTCCACGCCACTCTCCGGTGTCACGTGATGTGTCTGCGCCTTGCGTGTTTTGTTGGCCATGTATTTAGATACAACCGTTGAGTAGAACAGTCGATTGTCCGACATACATGCAGCAGATTTCATATATCGGTCAATGAAATATCTTTGCGTACCTAGTAACACACCTTCGACTATACCCACCAAAGGAAGGCATCTCGTGCCTTTTATAACCCGATTGTACACCTCCGCGAGTTCGTTGTCATTATTCCATAACGGCAACCGCCCTCGTCATCTGAGAATGGACCATTTCTCCAACGGCTCATATCGTATCCAGTCCGTGAAACTCCTTATGCTTGTACCCGGCCTACGCCGAATGTTTGGTGCGTCGGTAGGGAGCGCACACAAGGCTGTGGGGTCATCTCCTTCCTCGTAGTGGACCATAGGGTTCCTTGACGAACTAGCGGTATCCCTTGGATTCAGTGATTGCTTCTTGGTTAGTTCATTCAAACTCCTCCACAGTGCGTCGAACTTCCTCCGCTGGTTCTGTTTGCATAGTCTCTTGAACATGTTCATAAGCTCTTTGTTCTTGAACTGACGAAAAAAATTGGCACCCATGTGCCTCATGCACCACCTGCTCTTTAGGTCTGGCCACTTTGCTGCACCGACGACATTGGACCCTTCTTGCATGTCCACGATCGCCCTTAGCAACCCGGCATGTCGGTCATGTATGATACAAACATCAGGGCGATCCTGAACAACTGCCAGCTTGACTCTTCCAAGGAACCAATACCAGCTGCTCGTGTTTTCCCCCTCCACGAAGGCGAATGCGACCGGTAGAACCTAGGCACGAATCAATTACGCACTTCACGTCGTACTCCTTTTTGTTAGACTTCACTACCCTGAATTGCTGTCGCAAAGACATTGCCCAATACTTCACCGCGTCCATCACAGCCTCCTTGTCCTTATATATGCCCCCCTGCATGACCTCGTTCTCATGATACTCCCATGCATCATTTGTTCCTTCATTCCTTTGTTAGGTCTTGAAATTATAATCGACCACGCCCTAGGGACAGGCACTTCACCAGTATTGTCTTCCTCGTCCGAGTCTTCAGCATCAGGAACTTCCTCATCCGCTCCGTCCTCCTCCTCCATCAGGTCAACTATGTCCTCCACCTCCTCCCCCTCGTCGGCCAGCCCCTGTGCCTCTAGAACTGTCTCCTCGGCACCCCCGATCCCCTTGCCACCACCAATCTCGTGTCCCCCGTCTCCGGGCTCCTCATCCCCTTCATCATCGCATTCTGGCATATTTCTCTCCACCTCTTCCGTATGATCTGTCCCGACATCACGAACTTCTGACACTGATGGAGCTACCGGGTAGCACTGTACTAGCAACATCAGCGGCCAGCCCCGCTCTACGGCAAACCCAACATAGCTCTTTCATGATGATGTCGCATTAATAGGAATTAACTCTCCATAAAAATAATGTTGCGCACGGCTTACTACTGTTCTAACACACAGCCAAACAGTCTGGGCATTCAAATTAAACATCCGAAACATCCACTCCAACAAAGCCCTGTATGTCCTATTGCTCAGTCTAGATATGCCCCGTACAACTCTTGAAAATGCTGACAAATCCACTCCATCCACCCCCTGTGTTATCTCCCCATCTCCGTAAAATATTTGAAAATACAATTTCTTCGACATGCTGCCTACAACGTCCGACTAAGAAATTTATCAGTTCTCTATCTAACAACATCATATATTACCATATAATTGTTACATCATCCTATGTCATTCATTTACTCCTCGTTATTTCTGCTATCTATTTTCAAATTTTCTCACTCCACTAATTTCTAAGCGTGCCTGACATATGTGGCTAGCCTACCATGTTTTTAACATATTATTCTAAAAGGGATAATTCACAAATGCCCCTACTCTAAAATACAATATATAATCCGTATGGCGATCGTACTGGAAATTACTAATATAAATAAATAATTAAACTACTCGTTTTTTTCTTACCGCATTACTACTATATGTATTAAAATTTCTCCTAACCCTAAAAAATTGCATATGTATTATCTTTAATTTCTACGCATTACTACTATATGTATTAATAATTTTTCCTAATCCTAAAAAATTGCATATGTACTACCTTTAATTTCTACGCATTACTACTACATGTATTATTAATTTCTCCTAACCCTAAAAAATACATATCTACTACCTTTAATTGCTACGTCCAATTTCTTTCCAAACTTTAACCGCACAGCATATGGCTATCCTGCCAGGTTTTCATCGTAATATAGACACTTCACAACTACACAATACTACCGCATTACATTTCTAAATACAAATATTGTCTACAAAATTATTTGCACATAAAAATTTTCGGACTTACCTTCGCGAAAATACGGCCTCAACTATCTTCTATTTTTCCTTCTCTCTTCTTTTCCTCTCCTCTCTTTTCTTTTCTCTCCTCTTCTCCTCCTCCCTGCTCTCGCTGCTCTCGGTGATGGAACTGAGAAATGGGAGGCTCGGGCAGAGAAGAGAAGGGGTTGGGGGGCTTTAAAGGGGAGAAATCGCTCTAATACTGGGCGATCGCCCCATAATGGGACGATAGGTCCCTGTAGCAACGGTCGGCGCAAGATTCGCCGTTTATAGCCGTTGCGAGCAACGGCAAGTAGCCGTTTTGGGCTCCTATCGCCCCAGTTCCGGGCGACGGGAGCCCATTTTTGTAATTTTTCAATTCCGACGAGTACTTTTGAAATAACGAATAAAAATAAATATTTTTTTAAAAAAAATTCGGAAGGACTTTCCGTGTCTCATGCGGAATAATGGGCCAGCAGTGTATGCTTGACTGTTGCTTTTTACTTTGTTTTTCCTTTTCGGCTTCTTTCTAAGCAAAGGTCAGATTTTTTTTTTTTGGCAATGCTTCGGAAGCGACGGTAGACTGGTAGTGGACTAATGGGACGGCTTATTACTGTAGCATTCACGTTCATGCATGTTTCCTTGCGGCTTATCTCCGTATCAGAAAATTATAGGCTTTTTGCTTGTTTAGTCTATTCTATTTATCTTAAAATCACTTATCAAAGCTCTAAAAAAAAGTGTAAACATGCATGCTAATCTATTCTGCATGCACTGCGAGCTTAATTAGCTAGATTAGAAAAAAAAAGAAAATGCAGCATACATACAAGATCATAACACCAACAATACGTACACAGTACACTTGGTTGTGCAGCTGTGGCATCAATCCATGGCAGTGGCACATGCCATGTTACATGCATGTCCAGGCCCCAGCCCTACACTCACCCACCTGCATCAATCCATGGCAGTGGCCACGCTGCTGTTCCTGACTTGCTGCCAATCCACCATGCACAGACGTACCCCCGCTGCCTGCCCTTCTTTGCTTAATTAGTTAATATGGACCATATATATATACGTATATACACGTACGGTACACGGTACAGAGATCACATGACCACGCGATCGAGAATGGATGGATGGATCCAAATTAAACGTACGTTGGTTGGCTCGGCGTACGTTATCAACGGTACGTACGTATCACATGCGTGTGACGGACGGCTGGGATTAATTGGAGCCGCGAAGCTCAGAGTCCCAGCGGCACGCACCGGACACTGCTGGGTACGTACATGTTTGCATCTCGCCATGCATCGTCTTGTCTTTGCTGGGGGAAAAAGGAAAAATATCTATATATAGCTTTGGCCTAGTTAGACTTGGCACGCACTCGATCACTCGTTCAGATGTAGAGCGGGCAGCCGGTCCTGATCACTGATGAGTGACGAGAGAGCAGCGAAGATCGATCGGGTAGCATGCATGCGTTGAGGCTAATTAAGGTCGAGTTTTTTTAGCTGCATTAAGCGAACTCAATGGTCAGGAGTTCCGCATTCTATTAAAGAAGAAGATAAGACTGTAGAGCCTGCATGTTCTAGGACTTGAACTCGTGGGTGAAGAGGATAGACAGCCTTCCATCACTAGGCTATCTATGTTCTCGCTAGCTACAAGTTTCAAAGGGGAAAAATGGAGGGGTTTCATCTAATTAATCTGAATAAACAAATTAAAATCCTATTAGAAATGTTTGATCCGTAGGAATATTGCTTTAAAGGAATTTTGTAGATACAAAATTATCCCTTAAATTTTGAAAAGATGGATCATTTCTAATTAACATGAGCTCCATCCTCATATGGTATTACTTTGAGAATTCCCGCTCGACTTCTCTCTTGATTTCTATATACACTCTATCTAATCAATTAGTGTGTAATCTTAATATTCCTACATTCTAGTTCGGTGGTTTTCCCACCCAAAAAAAATTTTCTTCGTATGATATATATATAGAGAGAGAGAGAGTTGAGCTATTGTCAGCCGCGGCTTGTTCGCAAAATCCGTGATCGAATTCGACGATCCGAACCGACCATCTCCTTCGTCTCACTGCCGACAAAATTTCACATTTTTTGATTTTTTTACTATTTTTTTCATATTTTGAAATCCGGGATTATTGAACGGTACACAACTAATTAGATCATGGATTTTCAAAAATACGAAATAAATAGTAAAAAATCAAAAATGTGAAATTTTGTTTCAGATCGAGAGACAAAGGAGATGGTCGGTTCGATCGTCAATCGATCACAATTTCTAAAAATCGCCCATGGTGACGGAACCATTTGGTGACGACGGAGTCTGCGGTGACCATAACATCACTCTATATATATATATATATATATATATATATATATATATATATATATATATATATATCTCTCTCTCTCTCTCTCTCTCTCTCTCTCTCTCTCTCTCTCTGCATCTGTCTCTAAGAAAGTTATTAGCCAAAATTATGTTTACGTGAGGTATCGTATCGTAGTTGGAGAGCCTAATTCCTGCATGATTGTACGAAAGATACTGCAATTTTCTAAGCATAGAGTTGTATTTACTTATTAGTAGTACGTAAATTGAATAAAGTTGTTGTAAATCTTATATCGACTCTTATATCTATATAGTATGTACATATTATTCAATGTAGTCCTCGAAGCACTCTTGATGAAGTATATACCTCCAGAGTACTCCAACAAGATCACATGGGATATATAGGTACTCCTTTGTCAAACAAAACAAATCGCAGTTTCCTCGATTGAGTATAGCTTGAGATACAACTCACATATGCATGTTCTTGCAATCAAAACCACTATTATGTGCATTGGGTTGATGGCACAAACGCATCACTAGCTACATCGATCACTAACAATTCTTAGTATAGCATGCATGTTTCTCTTACACTCTACTACGGTCAGTTGAGGTTTGTTGCAAACAGCAAACTAATTAATCTAAGGCTCTATCTAGGACATGGGAATTTTACATCAATTTTACGTGAAACAATTCAATTTTCGGCAAAATTGTGGAAAAAATTACCATCTTCTTAACTATGCCTAAGGAGTGTGGTAGCTAGATTTTCTAGCTTATGGCTAAGCCTGAACTGGTTTATGTATGGTTGGTTTGTAGCCAATGTCTACTTATGTTTTCCATTGTCAATTATTGGAAATGTTGATTAAATTTGGCTTATTTATGGGTTGCTATCATTGATCGGCATTTCCTTCCTCATTGCCATTATCTTCTCTCTCTCTTTTTTTTTTTTATCAAAACTTGGTCAATTCATTGGTTGAGAATTTTTAACCTTTCATTGGTATGCCATTGACCGGTAAGGCGTTTTAGGGCAAAATTGGCTTCAAACCAAACACATGCGCGACAGACCCCTTACAAGCCCTGACTATTCCTGTGCTCTAGAAAAAAAAAGGGTCTTTTCCGATAGAGGTGATATGGACACAGAAAAGAAAGAACAGTTGTCGAGAAGCTAGCTTAGAGCATCTCCAGTCCAGCAGAGCCTTTAAAACAGAATCTTCTCTATATTTAGAGTCTCTCGTCCTCCAGCAGAGTCTCTATCCCAGTCTCTAAATTTAGAGTTTCTCTCTCATAGCCTCTAAATTTAGAGTTTCTCTCTAGAGGCTCTCTATATCAACCTCTATAGTTTTTCTGGACAGAGGCTCTGCTTGAAAGGATGGAAATATAGAGAGCGATAGTGATTAGAGGGGGTATATAGATGCTCGATTTTAGAGCTTCTGCTGGAGATGCCCTTATGATTACAAGCTCAATAGTAGCACTATATACGCTAATAAACCTGGTTTAATTAACCCTGAAGAGGTTGTTAACGTCAAGTACTCAAGTGTAGTTTAAAAATCCACGTGGTCCTGGGCTCCTGGCCATGGCCCATGCATGGGTCTCCTGGCCTGACTGAGCTACCAGGCTAACCTGGCCAGCCAATACACATCAATCATTCAGGACAGCTCTGCCAATGTAGCTTGTCCAGCTAAACTCCAACAGAAATGACATCAAGTTTCCCCTAGCCAACATTAGCAAGACAAATGAGGGATTTCTCAATACACACCCATGTTTTGAGTCGTTAAGTTTTATTTGGTCCAATATTACAGTGAGCCAGTGGTCTAAGATGTTACCACGCGCATAGAGGTTTATAATTAAGATGCATGTGTGAATAAATCATGTTTAATCCAACACTCCAGTGAATTTTTACTAGCTAGAGAACAAGTTGGGGTGCTGTAAAAGAGCCCAAGGAACTAAAAATATCTTCTTTCCTCATTTCCGCTCTTTTTTTTTAAGAAAAAGAAAGGAAAAAGAGTAGGGAGATCAACTAAAAAGGGAACATCTAGTACGGTGAGAATATATATGGAGGAGAAAATGGTTGTAGGGATGAAACCAGTCAAAAAAAAAAACTGCCAAGTTCTCTTCACAAATATTTCATCACATAAATTATCTAGTAGAGCTATACATGCACTTATGTCCACTCAAAATTTTTATTTAAGAATATTTCTTAATTCTTCTGCAGTGAAATATTTTCTATGTGTTTACATCCATGTAGTCCTTAAATACATAAAATAGGATAAAATCATAACTCCAATTATTTAGAGCGACTGACTAAAAAAGATAAAGAAAAATCACAAGAAAAAGAAAAAAAGAAAAACGCTCAAAAGAATAATATTCTGTCCCGTGTCTTTTCCAAAAGAAAAATATCCTCTCTGAAACTGGCCAATTGCAGGAATCTGGTTCGTGTGGTTAATTGCATTAGTTCGTATCAAAGACTGCACACCAGATCCCTACTGAATCTTCTCACCGCTTCCTTACTAAAAAACCGTGGTTCACAAATCAGAGGGCCGTTAGTAACCGGACAATGACTGATTTTACGGCAGTTCTATTCCTGTTACATTTTTTCAAGAAGAGAAAAAAAAATATCCCAACTTGTCTATGCATTATCCAGAGCATTATCATGTATCGGTGTCATTAGTACGTAGTCGTTCATTAATGTTCCGTAGCAACGCATGAACAGTGGGCTACCATATGTATTGTCATAGCGTACAACATACGACATACTGTGTCGTCGTCTATCAGCAGCGAGAAGGGAAGAGAAAGGGAAAAAAAATATTAAAAAGCGAACATACGCGAGTGGTGATGGATATATGTGGTGTGTTAATTAAGCTGATACAGATTCCGCACCTACATCTCAACCTCATGGGATCCACTTCTCTTCCGCGACTTATGTGACTTGTGTCTTCGACCATCTCCGATAACCATTTTTCCTTTATTTCGTTTCCTTTCATGTTCTCCTCCCCATACATATGCATTCACTTTATTTTCCACCATCTCAAACAGGATCTTTTCAAGAGAATGATAAAAAGGAGAGAGTCTCTTTCTAAAAAAATAGAAAAGAGAATCCTCTTCTAAAGAAAATGGTGAAAGAAATCTGTTGAAACTACGAAAGGAATAGGATTCCCTTCGCGGTGGGAATGGAAGAAAGGGATGGGATCCCTTGAGAAGTCTTCGTGTGCGTGTACATGCGCTAGACAGACCAAGCTAGCTACTTGATTAGTTGCAGCTAGACGACGACGACGGTTTTTCATACATATAGTATCAGCTAGCTGAAACTAAAGAATCTATGTTATCGTTTGTTTATTTTTTCCCATAAAAGATAAAAATTAAAAGTGGTTAATTTATATATAATAACCAACATGACGATTCACCATACGGTAGTGTAACTGAGCCCTACTAGTTACAACGGTACATTTACCTCCAAACCCGACCACAAGACACATGACCTCCTGTAATTGACCCAAATAGTGTAACATGCATGCATTTGAAGACGTTGTATCAAAATGAACGGAAAAGAATTTTCCCTTTCTTTTTTCTATCTTTCTTTCAAAATCATATATATATATATAAATATATATATATATATGTTTAGTATTTGTATATTTATATATCCACTAAAAAAATATTTTAGACATCAAACTCTAAAAAAAAAAAATTAACTCCAGTTTAAACTACTTTTAAATTTAAGATAAATATAGTTAAAACTAGATTAAACTAGTTCAAACTGAAGATGAATTTAATTTTTTAGAGTTTAACGTCTCAAATGTTTTATTTAATAGGTATGTAAAGATATACACGTCAAACAACACGAATCTTAAAGCACAACATAGGGTATTCGATCATGGAGCCTAGGCTCCATGTTTCAAAGCACACAAGTTTCTATGCTGTGTCGTGTTTGCAAAATTTGAGACTTTAACGGTTTATCCGAACTGTCCAACTTGTTCATATCATTGAAATCTCACTGCTGACCAAATTTTAAAAATTTTTGAAATTTTTTGCTATTTGTTTTATATTTATAAAAATCTTGATCTAAATAGTTGTAAAGCCTCCAATAAGACTGATTCTGAAAAATAAGAAATAAATAGTTAAAAAATTTCAATGAGGTCAACAAGATGGACGGTTTCAGATCATATATATATATAGTTCCTATATATATATATGTATGTATGTATGTATATACATATATATATATATGTATGTATATATATATATATGTATTCTCTATATGAGATTTGCTAGTGTGCTATGGATAGCACGGATCTCTCCGTGCTATCCACCGAGTTTGCAAATTCTGAGACTGAAATAAACGATCCGAACCGTCCATCTTGTTCATATCAATGAAATCTCGCTACACACCAAATTTCAAATTTTTTTGAATTTTTTAGTATTTGTTTCATATTTTTGAAAACTGGACTTATTGGAGGGTCCACAGCTAATTAGATCAGCGATTTTCAAAAATACGAAATAAATAGTAAAAAATTCAAAAAAATTTGAAATTTGGTGTGTAGTGAGATTTCATCGAGATGAACAAGATGGACGGTTTGGATCGTCTATTTCGATCTCAGAATTTCAAAACCCGTGGATAGCACGGATCTCTCCTCTATCCATAGACACTAGCTATTCTCTCTCTCTCTCTCTATATATATATATAGAGAGAGAAGATTCTAGTGTCTATGGATATGCGGATCTCTCGTGCTATCACGAGTTCAAATTCTGAGATTGAAATAGACAATCGAACGTCCATCTTGTTCATATCAATGAAATCTCTCTACACCAAATTTCAAATTTTTGAATTTTTTAGTATTTGTTTCATATTTTTGAAAACTGGACTTATTGGAGGTCCATGACTAATTAGATCAGCGATTTTTAAAAATACGAAATAAATAGTAAAAAATTCAAAAATTTGAAATTTGGTGTGTAGTGAGATTTCATCGAGATGAACAAGATGGATGGTTTGGATCGTCTATTTTGATCTCAGAATTTCCAAAACCCGTGGATAGCACGGATCTCTCCGTGCTATCCATAGCACACTAGCTATTCTCTCTCTCTCTCTCTCTCTATATATATATATATATATATATATATAAAAGCGGTTCTAGGCTCTATGATCGAATACCCTATGTTGTGCTTTGAGATTCGTGTTGTTTGACGTGTACATCTTTACATACCTACTAAATAAAAATATTTGAGATGCCAAATTTCAAAAATATTAAATTCATCTTCAGTTTGAACTAGTTTAAACTAATTTGAACTATATTTATCTTAAATTTAAAAGTAGTTTAAACTGGAGTTAAATTTAATTTTTTTTAGAGTTTGACGTCTCAAATATTTTTTTTAGTGGGTTATATAAATATACAAATACCAAATATCACAAATCTCAAAGCGCATCTAGTGGTAATGGATCATGGAGTCTAAACTCCATGGAACCTTATGTAATTTCCCTATATATATACTATTCTACACCTCGGCGTAGCGGCTCCTATTCTACGCTCAGTTGGACCTGGAGCCGATCCTAACCAAGTAAGCGTTAATTAAATCACCTGCCTTAATTTTCGGATCTAATAGCAGAAATAACCATTATAGAGACCAGAACTAACTATTTCGGAAAATAGAAATAACCATACCAACTTGCCAGTTGCATGCAGCCCAAAAATCTCGAGAGAAAACCCACCCATAGGTGTGAACGCATTAATTGGTCGATTTTCGAATCTTTTCTTTTTTTTGATCGTAACTTTTGATTGGGACCTCAGATTAATGAACGGTTTTCACTATTATATTATTTACGTTTTTACGAACAAAACAAGACCACTCTTGCCATATAAAAAATATATATTTTGCGCGGAGTTCCTAACCATCGTGTGCTGTGTTTCTAACTATCGAGGCTAGTTCCTAACCATCATACGCTAGGTTCTATCGTGCGTCGAACTTCTAACTATCGTGTGCTGACTTTATAACTATCGTCCGTTGGGTTTCTAACGATCGTGTGCTGAACTTCTAACCATCGTGCGCCAAACTTGTAAGCACACTAACCATCGTGTGCTGACTTTCTAACCATTGTGCCGCGAGCTTTCTAACTACCATATCATGCGCCACCATCGTGTGTCGAACTTTCTAACCATCGCCTGCTGGCTTTATAACGACGGCGTGCGCTGGTGCACGTCCTTGGGCCTTCTTCTCACGCGATGATGATGAACAGACGATGCGGTCGCGCGGCCGCCGAGGCCAGGGGCCGAATGTAGGCAGTAGGGCGGCGCGTGAGACCGAATGGCGGCGAGGTCGACCGGCACAGGAGATTAAGTGGTCGGCGCGGCGCGTGGAGGTAGGGCAACAACGACGATGGCGGGGAGGGTCGACGCCGGCACGACAGGCTGCCGCCACCGACGTCGCTGGATCCCCACGGATCCGGGGAGGCGCGACCGGTGGTGCATGCCATTGAAGGTGCATCGCCCCGAGGGCGCGTGGCGGTAGGGCGCCACCGCTGGTGGAGGCGTGGTGCCGGCAGGGCATCGCTGGGGGTCACCATAAGAACGCCGGTGGAGAACGTCCGGGAGACAACGGCCACAAGATCTAGAATGGCTTGTGGTCATGATCCAGAAAGGTGGAATATAGAATTAACTATCAGGGTTTCCTAATTAACCACTCTTTCCTAATTAATAGACGTGGTTGTGTTGGACCATGGCTCATAAAACGACCGAGCATATGCGTAATATATATATGATTTTCTTGGCCTATCCATCGACAGCACCGTTTCTTTGGGGTGCAGACGTCAGGCAGGCTGCGGTGACGAGGCAGCCGCGTGGTTGGATTAAGCTCACGTCCTTTTCATCATCGCTGCAGCTATCTCTCGGTTTCGTGCCTTGATTTGGTACATACATATACCTTGCTTCTTACCGATCGATCGAATTCTCGTGCTTATCTTGTGAAGAGAACTGTGATTAATCAACGTGACCGATCGTCATTAGTTCTTGTTTCTAGACAGCTCACAGTTAATATGGTGCTATCGCGTGTGTTTCTTGCCCAACAATATCGATCAGTAGCATAAAACCAATTAAAGTTTGATTAGACACGCAGGCTTACAAAAGAACATCCTTGATTAGGATGTTAATCAATTAACCAGCTGGTGCTGCTACCATGAATTAAAGATGCATGTCACTCATCACTTCGTGGAACAATCGTAGAGGATATGCCCTTCCTTCCTAACCTTAATCCATCATCCATGTACGTACGTATATGTAGACAATCAAATTATTGCCTTATAGCTAGCTAGAAACACCAACACGAGTGTACCATACACATCCACAACCCTGTAACTTGTATTACAATTGTCCATGCATGTTCATCTTCTCCATCACACCTCAAGCTGAAAAAAAAAAACTAATTGAAAAAATAAAAAAAGAAGAAAATATACACAGGTTCCTTATCATGACCAACAAACATATCAATATAATTACACATGTTTAATCACCCCAAAAAACAAAAAAAATCCCCACATAAATTTACACCGAGGAGAGAGACCATCGAGGTGAAAGAATAACAAATGTTCGTGCATAATCCATATACATCCATGCAACGTGTGTGCATGCGAGTATGTTTGCGTGCATGCATGGCGAGTGTGTATCGATCTTTGCTTTACTTTGTGCAGCTACGTAGACAGAGAGTGATCATCACAATAACTTGGAGAATTTTTTTTTACCAGATGCATGGTAGCTTCGGAGTTCAATGATCACTTCTTCTCCGGCTCCGCCGCTGCCGGTGTGGCTTCGGCTTCCGCCGGCTTCTCCTCCTCTTTCTTCTCCGGCTCGGCCGCCGGTGTGGCTTCGGCTTCCGCCGGTTTCTCCTCCTCTTTCTTCTCCTCCACCACCTCGGACGGCGCCGCGGCCTCCTCCTTCTTCTCCTCCACGGCGACTTCCCGGGAGGTGGTCTCCGCCGCCGGCTCGGCCGCCTTGGGCTCCTCCTTGGGGACGAAAGGCGCAACCTTGTCCAGGATGAAGACGATGGCGCCGGAGATGGGCGTGGTGCCGGACTTGGCCACCGCGTCGCTCACCAGCTTGGCTCCCGGGAATTCTGCAAACAAACAAGGCCTTGGGATTAATTACATTACAAATTAATTAACTTAGGATTAACAATGTTTTTTTCCTTCAAGAGCATGCGAAAAAATCGTTTTTATTCTAGGATGGCTACATATCATATCATTTCTATTAAGAACAAGGAGAACTCATGCAACTAAAGGTAATCAATTTAGTTACGTATTTATCCAAGAGAATAAACACATATATTAACTATGAGGTTTCATTAATCTACAGTAACATAGAAGTGCCTGAGATTAATTTAAAGCAGAACTGTGTGTTTATTTTGTTGTTTTTTGTTCGACTATAGTTATTAGTCTTTTGTCTGTATCAGCTAAAGTAGCTGAGTTTGCATGTGAACTTCTCCTGCTCAAAACAAACATTTGTGAGAACATTCCTGTGCAGTTTAATGGACGTGGACCTCGCCAAAAAAAAAAAGGTTTAGTTATGTGACAGGAGAATAAAGGTTGTTTAAGAAATAAACTCCAAGAAAATGAATGGACAAGGGTTGCTAAAGGAAACTCGAAAAAGAAGGCAATCCTATCTGTTTAGCAAAAGGTGATTGATAAATGGCAACTAATTTTATTAGAAAATATATTATCCTTGATAATTTGAATATCTTCAAAAAGATATGAATGTATGGTTCTGGCCTTTTAATACCATGCAACAATGTATTTGCACATCACATCAAAATCAATCAAATAATTTATTAAGTAGAGCCCACTATCTACGTATACTCACTTATTACCAACTTCTTCAAGCGTTTTTCCCTTTTTTTTTAAAGATTCGCATGCAAAAACTTACAAGATTACAAGCGTGCTTATTCTTTTTTTATGAACCACAAAAATATAAAAGAAAAATGATATGTTCTGGCATACTCACCAATCTTGGCCAACTCATCAAGGAACTTGGTAACTGCAGCAGAGTTCTTCTTGATTTTCGCTGGTTTCTTATCCTTTATCAAGGCCTACAACATGTCCAGTATATAAATTACAAGGATTATACTAACCACTTAGGTGGCCACTGTTATGTCTCATACTCAAGCAACCCAAAAAATAGTAAAAAGACATTAATTTATACCTTAATCTCAGGAGGAGATGATTCAACAACCTCCACAACCTTGGGCTCTAGCTCTGTCTTCTTGTCTTCAATCTCCTTGCCAATCTCCTCCTACACACCACAGTACCACACCCAATCAGCCAACTTGAGCAAAAACTAATACTGAAGAAATTCAGACAGACAGACAATCACTATCCCTTACCTTGTTGAAGGATTTCAAGAACTCAGCAGCAGCAGCCTTCTTGCCATCCTTGTCAAAGATCTTGTTGAGCCCAGGGAGAACCTTGGTCTTCCAGATACTGGCCATCTCTCCTCTTCAGGAATCTGCTCTGCTCCCATGGCAACAACACAAGAGAGAGAAGAGAACACATAAGAGAAAAATTCCTCACAATTAATCAAGCCAAGGAGAAGGAGATGATCAAAAAAGAAGCTGCGAGAGGAGGAAGCATACATGGATCCTCCTCAATGATTCCTGTGGTGTGATGTGTTGTTGTTGTTGATCACCAACCAGCCTATCAATGGGCAACAGCAATACAGGAGCCAGGATGCCATGAGAGTGATATATAATGGGCTGCCAAGAAAGGCACCCTGGGCGTGCGGCAAATTTACGGGGATGCCCCGCTTGAGGTGCCACGGTTGAAGGAGCGAGGCAAGGGCATAGATGTCAAGCTACGTATAAGAATCAAACCAGTGAAAGGAAGGAGATTATGGAAGGGATGTCATTACGATCATTAGGCCACAGCTCAGATGATGAATGGGTCGTGGAGGCTTGCAAGCTGTGCTGGAGTACAAAGAGAGTGTGTTTGTTGGTAGGATCCTCTGTGCCTTGGCTTCATTCATAATCTTGTTTAGCGTCGCATCAGTTGCAAATGTTGGAAATTGGAAAGCCTTTTCCACTTTCGAAAACTTGGGATGTTAACTTCTTATGGCCCCTATCCTTATGTGAATAGATACGTCTTAGAGCATCTCCAATAGTAGAGTCAACTACCAGTTATAATCAATCTCCATATCAGTTATAAGCAATCTCCATATCCATTATAGATAGCATGTAGACAAACTTTTCAACGGGATAACTATAACATACTCTCAAAATTAAATATGGGTCAACATGTAGTAATCTTCATTTGTCTTAAAAACGTTATAGACTAACTCTTACTTAAGAGTTTGCTCTTGCCTTTCTCCTCTTCTCTCCTCCACATAAACAAAATACCAAGGTAAAAACATTATAACTAGCTGAGATGGCCTTATTGAAGATACTCTTATAGGTACAAGTTCAAAAAACCAAGATTAAACTTATAAATATCCTAAAAGTATAGTATAAAAAAAAATTCTCGTGAAAATTCCAACAATATTGTCTCAACATGCTCATTCTAAGTACGTAAAGAGATGTTATTAACTAAAGATTATAAAGACCAACCGATCAAAGCCCAACGGTGCGAGGCGAGTATTTAAAAAGGAAGAAAGCACACGCCGAACCATCTTCCATTCCACCCTTAAGAGCATGTCCAGTAGGTCTCTAAAAAAAGAATCTTTTCTATATTTAGATACTCTCAGTCCCTATACCACTCCAGCAGAGTCTTTATGTCAATCCCTAAATTTAAAGATTCTCTCTTCGAGTCTCTATATTTAGATATTTTCTCTCCTGTCTCTATATCTTTTCGAGGATAGAGACTCTGTTGGAAATGATGGAAATATAGAGAACGAATAGTGATTTGGAGAAGATGATATATTTTTCGATGATAGAGACTCTATCTGTTGGAGATGATGAAAATATAGAAAACGAATAGTGGTTTGGAGAAGAGGATATTGTCACCGGGAAATCCCGCCGACGGTGAGATTCAGCGCCCCTCCCCGGTGCTGGAGAGGACGCCGAGAGAAGTAGTGGTGAGAGAGCAGAGCGCTCAGTTAATAAACCAGAGTGCTAATGTGTATGATCCGAATGCTTGTCCATTTCATTGATGAGTTTAACCATTTATACAACTCTAAGGCCAGGGTTTACATGCATGGAAAATACCCAAATTACCCCGGTCCCGGGGATATACCCAAATTGCCCTGATCTATGGATCGTCGATCATAAGATCAACGGCTAGGCTAGCTTTCTTGCAATCCAAGTCGCTTAATGCCCGATGTGCCCTCGGGGACACATTACGACAAGATTGTTGATTTGATTAAGCTTATGTCGAGGTCGTCGCGGGGTCTTCGTCTTCTAGCAGGGACTTGTCGATTTCCCGGTTACTTCACCGCAAGGTCTTCGTGAAGTCCTCGCCGATCACAGGGTCTTCGTGAAGTCCTCAGCGATCACAGGGACTTTGTGAAGTCCTCAGCGATCACAGGGTCTTCGTGAAGTTCTCGGCGAGACCTCTCTCCTCCGTCACCCTTCGGGATAAACCCCAAGGATCACACAAAAACTTTACCCTTCGCGTCCTTCTCTTGACTCTCCGCGGATGTCCCAGTCTCTTGCTCCCATCAAGGGATTTTGAGTTTGTCTTTGGCACGCTTCACCGCTTACCCCTTCGGGTAAGGATCTTCATGAAGGGTTTTTGCAGCATTTTCGTGGACACCCACCTTTCCCGGAGATGGGGTGGCTGCCCCTACAACAGAAGCCCCTTACGGTCACGTCGCCACCTCGCCGTGGTGTCTGGCCGGAATATCCAGCTCCCCCCTTCTCCACGTCGAGGTGGTGTTCCCGAAGATGCTCTTTCTTTTTGTTTCCAATGATATCTTCGCCCTTTGATGTGACTTAGACTTGACGTTCTGACAATGTCAGAGGCCTCGAAGTTAACGCGTTGATCCTGGTCGTCAATTGTCACACGTGTCATTAGATCTGTAGGCGTCCGTTGGAATTTTCTTGTCTTTTGGATGTTTATTTTCGTGTCCGCTCGGTTTCCACGCAGCGCATCGTCGCCGTTGGCGTGGACACGCGGCGGGCATCCGTGTTCGACTGGCTCCGATATAAGGGGCCGCGTTACTGTTCTTCTTCCACTTCACTCTCTTCAAACTCACAACCTCCCGCCGTCGGTTTCTTTCGCTCTTGCGCACTCCGTCTGCCGCCGCTAGTTCTTCTCGCTCTCGCCTCTTCCGGCCGGCCGCCGATCGCTTGCCCTTTGCGCTCTGCCACGGCCGTTCTCTCGCTCACGGGCTCTCCTTCCGCCGCCCCCGCCAGTTGATCATCGCCAAGGGTTCTCTGCCGTTTGTCATCGCCGGCTAGGTTTGCAGGTATGACACTCGCCCGGGTTGTTTGTTTATTTCGAGTTATGTGTTTCGGTGTTTCTTTGGGGGTCGACGCCGGCGAGCCTGCCGGCGAGGTTCTTGTATCCTTCTTGTTCGAAAGAGTAGTACTTTTACAAAGTTTTCGCAGTTCAAATACTGTGGATGTCGTTCTTTTTGGTCTGTCAGTCTCTCTCTTTTTCTTTACTTTGATTGTCCCGAAGGCCCACTCTCGAAAGTACTGATTTTTCTTATTTGTACAGTCCTCGGAACCGTTGATGGCGCCGAAGATCTTGAGTTCTGCAGACCTTGCGCGGCTGTCCTGGGAGCTGGGGCAGTCGAGGATGACGCCTGATATGCTCGCGAAGGTATCAAAATGCTCCCCTTCGGACGAAGAAGACTTCCGACTCTCGGGGCCAGAGACGACTCCACAGCCAAACGCCGACGAGGCGGTCATCTTCAACTCGCAGACGAAGGCGGGTCTTCGGATACCGTGCACTAGCCTTGTTGGGGGAAGTCCTTGAGCTCTACAGGGCGCAGCTTGTCCACCTTTCCCCGAACGTTGTGGCCCGTCTGGCGGTGTTCGAATGGGCGCTCCGAAGCCACGGCAAGACAAGTGCTTTCGAGTCTTGGGTTCCTTCACGAGGCTCGGTGGCAGGGGAAGACTAGCGGGAGCGCGTTCGGGTGCCTGAACTTCGTTGTGAAGTCGGCACATTCTGCGGACCTCCCATCCTTGGCCACGAAGAAGAAGTGGGATGGAGCGGTGGGCTAAATGGAAACTCTCTTGTTTTACCGGAGGGTGGATGCCGAGGATGCTCCACTAAGATACCGCCGCACAATGGATCGCATCAAGTTCGGTGGAGAGGTTGTCGGTCAGAAGAGGCATAGCGGCTCTGCTTCAAAGGATCAGCCGACGCTTCTCCATGCGTTGCCTCGCCGAGGAATTCTACGGCCAAGGTGAGGCCGCTAATGCGTAGCTGGGAGGACTTCGTCATTGTCCGCGAGGGGGGCGACCAGCTCACTCTTCGTGATAAAGAACACCGTCCCCGGAATCTGGAGTCGGCTATGGAGAGGGCCGAGGAGATGTTCGGGCCCCTTCGTCCAGACGAAGTCGCGCGAGCCCGCGAAGCTGGAGTGGGCGCACGCGTCAACCGCATCCTGGGGTGTTACCCTTGGCGAGCCGAACCAAAGAGGCGGGAAGAGGAAGGCGCAGAAGGCTTCTTGTGGGCCCGTCAAAGCGACCCGTGGTGAGTACCCCTTTACGGCTATATTTCTCAGTGCGTCGTTTAACTTTTATTTTTGAAGCCGCCCGTGGCGAGGGCGAGAGGGGACGAAGAGGAGGCCGAGGAAGAGGGTCGCGTGGTCAAGACGAGGGCCACGTGGCGAAGACGACCGCGATTTCGCCGGATCAAAGCGCCGCCGATGGCGGTGAGGATCCGCCGGCGTCTTGGTCGGTAAAACCCCTTCAGACCATCGGATCCGGACATGGCTCTAACGAGGTTCATCCCGGGCGAGGTCCTATGTCTCCCGAAGGGGCCTCCGTTGACGTCGCCACGGAGACCGATGGCTATACTGCTGGCTTCGTGGTTGACACGGAGTTTTGGTTGCTTGATTCTCCTTCTGCTGAAGGTTCGTCATCATGTCTTCATCTCAACTCATTGTCCCTTCTTTTTTTTTACTTACTATTTGTTCCTTGCAGAGGGGTTTCACGAGGACCCATCTTCAGTGCCCGTCTCGGGGGCCGTTGGTGCCGACACCGCGACTAACGCCATCTTGGCGTTGGTTGCAACCAATGCAGCGGGGAGGGAATCTTCGTTGGCTATCTGGCCGCCCTATCCCGAGGTTCAGCTATCTGCATTGCGGTCGAGGGAGGAATCTAGCGAGCATCAGCTACGCTCGGCGCCACCTCTTCGGCAGCGGCGACTACTATCGATGGAGGGGCCTCGCACACGACTCCCCCCGCGCCCTACGTCGCCCCTGCCTCCGAAGGCCCCCATCCGGAAGGTGAAATACTTCTTCCCGATGATCAAGTGGCGGCTCTCGTCGCTGGTTTGCCTTCGGCAATCCTTGACCGTTGCGAGATGTTTCCTTTGCTGGATAACATGCGCAATATCGAAGCATGTCTTGCCACGGTAAATATTTTATCTCCCCTCTTTTTTTTCTTTTTTTTTAACTTATGGCTATACTAAACCTTTGCAGAGTTTGGCTTGTAACCGTGCCGCATCGGCACAAGTAGTAAGCCTTTCAGCGAGGTGTGCACTCCTCGAGGACCGCGTCGCCACCCTCGGCATGGAGAACCATACCCTTCGAGAGGTTAGCTCGAAGGAGAAGGAGCTGGTGGCCCTCGCCGGGTCGAGAGAGGAGGCGGGCGAACAACGTCACGAAGACCGCTGAGGAGGCTCTTGCTGCGCTCCGATCTGAGTTCGAGGCTCAACGAGCCGAGCTGGAGTCGTCGCTCAAGGAGTGCAATGGTTTGCGTGACGAAGTGAGAAATGGAGTCGCGGAGCTTGGGACTCTGCGGGGCATGATGGAGAAGACGAATCAACAGCTGGAGGCGCTGCAAGCAGAGCTTGTCTCTTTGGGTCAGGTCTTCGCCAAGGAGATTACTAGACTCGGAATTTGTTGCCAGCGCCCCCGAAGAATCCGGCTCTGGCCGTCAAATATCTGAAGGGGGCCATCGGGACCTTCGTGGAGGGGTCTTTGCGCTATGGGTCCGATTGCGCTATCAGCTCTATCTTCGCTTTTACATCAAAGTTAAAAGGTGCTGGGTGCACGCATTTTTTGGGTAGTACATTTCCAACTGTGCCATACCCTTCGGCCTTCTTCCCCAGCTCGTTCGACCGCGGCTCCCGACAGGTTGTCCGGGATTTTTTGCTGAAGTTCTGGAAAGCTGGGGGTCCTGCCTTCTGTCGCGCTTTCATGGTGCACGCGAGGAAGATGACTCCTTCGGGTTTTGCGATTGGATCGCCTCCACCATTGAGGATAGTAGAACCCAAAGTACCAAGCGACCTTCCGGCTGCTGCGGTTCCCGAGGCTCCGAAAGATCCTGTAGATCCGAAGGGCACAAAGCCGGCGGAGTAGACTTGTAATAAGTTTAGGATTGTAATTTTTTGCTAATGTAATATACAATCTTTTGTTCACTTCTCCTTTCGAAATCTTGTGTTGTGAGCAATTTTATATACCTTCGCGATGTTTTGTCTTTATTTGGCATGCGCTCATGGTTTGTTATACTTGGCACCCCTTGTGATATTTTTAGCACAGTTTGGTGTTCGCGAGGGTTTATACCTAGCGAAGATTGTTTTTCGGGTGCTTGGCACGAGTGCTGTTGGCCTCGCGCCAGCCCCTTTGCGCTTTAGCGGGGTTATACATTCGCGAAGTCTCATGACCCTCGAAGATCATATTTCGGGTGCTTGGCGCGAGTCTTTCTCGACCTCGCGCCATCCTTGGCGCTTTTAGCGCGTTATCGTTCGCAAGACTCATAGCCCGTGAAGGTTATGTTTGGTGCTTAGCGCGGCGCTTTTGGCCAGCGCGATTTCTTAGCTTTTTTGGCGTATTACCATTCGCGAGCTCATGGGCGCGAAGGCTCTTTGGGTGGTTGGCGCGCGCTCTTGGCCTCGCGCCAGCCCCTTGACGCTTTAGCGTGTTATACGTTCACGAAGGCTCATAGCCCGTGAAGGTTATGTTTCGGGTGACTGGCGCGAGCGCTTTTGGCTTCGCGCCAGCCCCTTAGTGCCTTTGGCGTATTTACCATTCGCGAAGGCTCATGGCCCGCGAAGGCTCTTTTTTGGGTGGTTGGCGCGAGCGCTCTTGGCCTCGCGCCAGCCCCTTGACGCTTTAACGCGTTATACGTTCGCGAAGGCTCATGGCTCGCGAAGGTTATGTTTCGGGTGCTTGACGCGAGCGCTTTTGGCTTCGCGCCAGCCCCTTAGCGCCTTTGGCGTATTTACTATTCGCGAAGGCTTATGGCTCGCGAAGGCTCTTTTTTGGATGGTTGGCGCGAGCGCTCCTGGCCTCGCGCCAGCCCCTTGGCGCTTTAGCGCGTTATACGTTCGCGAAGGCTCATGGCCTGTGAAGGTTATGTTTCGGGTGCTTAGCGCGAGCGCTTTTGGCTTCGCGCCAGCCCCTTAGCGCCTTTGGTGTATTCACAGTTCGCGAAGGCTCGTGTCCCGCGAAGGCTCTTTTTTGGGTGGTTGGCGCGAGCGCTCCTGGCCTCGCGCCAGCCCCTTGGCGCTTTAGCGCGTTATACGTTCGCGAAGGCTCATGACCCGCGAAGGTTATGTTTCGGGTGCTTGGCGTGAACGCTTTTGGCTTCGCGCTAGCCCCTTAGCGCCTTTGGCGTATTCACCGTTCGCGAAGGCTCGTGTCCCGCGAAGGCTTTTTTTCGGGTGCTTGGCGCGAGCGCTTTTGGCTTCGCGCCAACCCCTTAGTTGGACTGAAGTGTCTTCTCTGGAACGTGCTCTTCTTTTTCATTCCTGTTCCATTCCATTTGGGGATAACGATTTACATCTTAGCGATCACATTTCCTTATGAGTTCTCCGATCGCAGCCGGTTTTGGGCATCTGAGCCTCGTTAAAAACTCCGCTCGTAAGACCCGCTAGGGAAAAACCGAGTCGGAGAAAAGAGTACTCAGCGCTTCTTCATCGCTTTACGGATAATATTTGATTAGGCTCTTCGCGTTCCATGTGTTTGGGACCGAAGAACCGCTGAGATTGGAGAGATGGAATGATTCTTGCCTTGTTTCATTGATTTCATAATGTTCTGGTTCGCTCGCTCTTTGTATCTTCGTCTCACTTTCCGGCCTGACCCGGGGCTTGTAACCCTTCGGTCTGTGTTGGGGGTCTATCCTCTCTGTGGTTTGGACTGGCTTGAGCCTTGGTATGCCTTCGAGTTTATTTTTTCTTGCTGATTGCTGATTTCCTCGAATGGTGATGACAACCCCTTCGGCGGGCATTTTCATACACAGGTAGCTATGATGTATGATTGCCCCGAAAGCATTGATGATTCCTCTCCCAAAGATGGCATTGTAGCGGTACTCCATGCCAACAACATCAAAGCATATGCTCTTTGTGATATTTCTTTTGCCTTCGCGAAAAGTGACAGGTAAAGATATCTGGCCGATGGCAGCCACAGGTTCCCCTCCGAATCCTATAAGTGGCATGTTCGATGGTGTTAGCCTATCTTCTGGTATATTGAGTTGTTTGAATGCACTGGCGAAGATGATATCTGCTGAGCTTCCTCCATCCACCAGCGTCCTTTGCACGTCATATTCTGCAATTTCAGCGGTGATCACGAAGGGGTCTTGGTGTGGAAACTTCACGCCCTTGGCGTCAGTTGTATCAAAGGTTATCGGCGGAGCCGTTGATGGTTTACTTGTCATCGAGACGTGCGACACTTCACGGATGAATTCCTTTCTCTTTCTGTTCGAGGGGAGATTTAGGGAGGATCCTCCGATGATAATATGAATTACCCTTCGGTTTTGCTGTTCAACATTGTGAACCATCTCAGGAGATTCGCGGTGCTGATCCCTTTGTCGCTGGTCTTGCCTTCGCTGACGCTTCTGGTTTTGGTAGTTCTCACGTTGTGCTTTAACAGCACTGCACTCCTCGGTTGTATGCGAATAGTTTTCTCCATGTACCGTGCAATATCTCTTTTCCCTGTTATCCTGATCTTCTCCTCGGAGCCTATCATTCCTATGGTAATTCTCCCTACGATAGTTGTCGTTCCATCGATCATCATTTCTTCTGGTGCTCTCTTTGCGATAGCTGTACTCGTCCCTTCGGGAATGATCTCCCCTTCTATTGTTGTCGATGTCTCTCTGCTCGTCTGCTTGTTTGGACTCAATGTTGCTTACCCTTTTGTTGGAGTTTTGATGTCTCTTGTTCTTCTCTGAATGGCTCTCTTTGTGGCCGTCACGATCCTTGTGTGTATTCAGCTGGCCTTGTCTCCTTAAGTTCTCCTCTTTTCCCTTTGCATATCCCTCAACTTCATCGTAGAGAAGCGCAGCTGTTTGCGGTGGGTCCTGAGTCAACTTGTGTAGAAGGGGTCCTGGTTGAAGTCCTCTTCGGAATGCGTTGATTACCGAAGAGTCTGATACATCTCTTACCTGGCATCGTACAGCAGCAAATCTTTTGTAGTAGTCCCTTGTGCTTTCTTTCTTGCCTTGTTCCAAGGCGAAGAGGTCTCCTTCCACCATTCTCTGGATATAATTGCCTTGAAAGTTGTTAGCGAAGGCATCCTTGAGTTGATTCCATGAGTGTATGGATCCTTGTGGTAATGAAGTGTACCATGACAGTGCGGTACCCTTCAGTGTCAGCAACAAACTCTTCGCCTTAATATCATCATCTCCTCCAGCTGCTTCAACCGTCGTGTCATATACATCCAAGAATTCATTTGGATCAGTTTCTCCAGAAAACTTGAATACACTTGGCATCTTGAATCCTTCGGGCCATTTTTTGCCCCAAAGGTATGCGCTCAAAGGCCCTTCAGTAGCCTTCTTCGGCTGTGCCACCATTACATTTTGTCGATGTTGCTCTGGTTCTCTTCGGGTATGGTACCGCCGGGCACGTAAACCTTGTTGGGGTTGCATTGTCACGAGCTCTCTTCGGAGCAAGTCGATTTGTTCCTCCAGCAACCTTCTCCTATCTCGCAGGATGTTTTCAGCAGTTATAGGGTCTTCGTGTTGATGCTCTTGCATGGGATGGGTGGGTGGGTTTTGCTGTGTCTCCTCTCGAGCGACTCTGCTGGGTCCTGGCTCGTCGGATCTCCCCCCGCCCACGTTCGGGGCATTTTGGCCCTGGTTTCTCCAGCTCTGCAAGTTGATGCCGGGAGCTCTTGGAGTGCTTCCGCCGGGTCCTTGCGTCGGCGCGCCCTCCCGCCGACGCTCAGTCGTTGGCGCGGTGGCGATCACTCTTTGGGCCGCTCCCTCCATCGTCTCGCCAGTGATGTCTCGATCGTCCTGGATTTGTCGCTCCTGCCTCGCGTACGCTCCGTCGTGCCCCGACTCCGGTAGCTCGCCTCCGGCCGCTGCGACACTCCTCCTAGGTCTAGCCATCACGCAGAATCGCCCGCCTCTCCCCACGGACGGCGCTAAGCTGTCATGGGAAATCCCGCAAACGGTGAGATTCAGCGCCCTCCCGGTCTTTGGAGAGACGCCGAGAAAGAAGTGGTGAGAAGCGAGCGCTTCGATTAATAAACCAGAGTGCTAATGTGTATGATCCGAATGCTTGTCCATTTCATTGATGAGTTTAACCATTTATACAACTCTAAGGCCAGGGTTTACATGCATGGGAAATACCCAAATTACCCCGGCCCCGGGGATATACCCAAATTGCCCTGATCTATGGATCGTCGATCATAAGATCAACGGCTAGGCTAGCTTTCTTGCAATCCAAGCTGCTCTAATGCCTGATGTGCCCTCGGGGACACATTCTGACAAGATTATTGATTTGATTCGCTTATGTCAGAGGCTGTCGCGGGGTCTTCGTCTTCTAGCCCGGGACTTGTCAGATTTCCCCCGGTCACTTCACTTCGCAAGGTCTTCGTGAAGTCCTCGCCGATCACAGGGTCTTCGTGAAGTCCTCAGCGATCACAGGGTCTTCGTGAAGTCCTCGGCGAGACCTCTCTCCTCC
Source organism: Olyra latifolia (assembly GCA_036346145.1). Lineage (NCBI taxonomy): Eukaryota > Viridiplantae > Streptophyta > Magnoliopsida > Poales > Poaceae > Olyra > Olyra latifolia. Next base: position 18,117,342 of record CM070530.1, read on the forward strand.
GTCACCCTTCGGGATAAACCCCAAGGATCACACGAAAACTTTACCCTTCGCGTCCTTCTCTTGACTCTCCGCGGATGTCCCGGTCTCTTGCTCCCATCAAGGGATTTTGAGTTTGTCTTTAGCACGCTTCACCGTTTACCCCTTCGGGTAAGGATCTTCATGAAGGGTTTTTGCAGCATCTTTGTGGACACCCACCTTTTCCGGAGATGGGGTGGCTGCCCCTACAACAGATATAGAGATCCAAATTTAAAGACGCTGCTAAAGATGCTCTAAGGCTTTAACACACATGCAGAAAGGACTAGAAATATCTCTGCTCAATGGCTTTCCATCTCCCAATCCAGCGAAAAAAAGGGTGAAATGGCGTCTGCATCCATTGAATGAATCAACCCACCCTAAGCTTGGGCCACACATGGCTGCGCCGCAGAAGATCTACAGGCAGAGCCACCGCTTGGCGCTCCCTGCGTGTGGCCCGCAAGCATCCGCTCGGCGAGCCAGCCCCACCGGAGTGAAGGAGGAGAGTGGCGTGACCTCCTCCAAGAAGCAACCGCCCCGCCCAATCACTGCAAACACACAGCATCATTACAACATTTCCCCAAGTCAGAATAGCAAATTCGCCACTTGATTTGCTTAAGCGAAGCTTAAGGAGTCAGATTAAACAAAGGAAAAATCCAGCTAATTTGTGATTAGCTTGCAGCATTTGGAGTCTTCTCGTGCCTTGCTAGCTGAGCCAAACCAGGGATGGGTGATTTAGGTACTTGTGCAAGGACGGTACTCCGGTGTGCTGGCATGAGTGGTACCTCTACCAGCATGACAGCTCATTCTTTCCAAGGGTGGCCATACCACCATCGGCGATATATATACCGAGTCTGTCACTGTTACTAAAAGGCCTCTATGATGAATGATGGTTGATTTTGTGTCTCATAGTGAGTGATGCAGTGAACTTATGTTGATGTTCTGTCCTCCCCAAGTTGTCCTAGTTTTTAATTAAATGTTTTCGTTCTTAATTTTTTTATTTTTTTTTACACATGCCCTACATTTTATGTTTTGTCCTATCGAGTTTTCTGGTTTTGTATTTTTTGTAGCGAAGCACAACCCAATGAAAATTAGAAAAGTATTGTTTTGTCTGTGCTCTCTGGTAAGATCCACGGCACCCTAAAAATGGAACTGAGGGCAGGTTCGAAAATTTAATCTGAAGAGGATTGTAATGTGCACAAAATGGTATGTATGCACTTGTAATCGTTGTTGTTGCAAAAATTGTGGAATAATTTTTGTCGTGCCAACTCCATTTTCAAGGGTGGTAATGAGTCTCACAATTCATGACTTGAACCTTTTGTCGCAGGTACTATAGACCTATAGTTGTGCTACATTTAGTACATGTTTTGATACAATGTTGACCTCTTTGGATTGAAGGAAAAACAAGGGATCTAGGAATAACCTTTTTTACGAGGAAAAAACATATATCAGATTTTTAGTTCAAAGAAACGATCACATGTCTCTTTGAAATGACTAAAATGGTGTAATTTTTTGGAAGAGAACAAACATCCACTCAAATATCGAAAAATTTCATAGGCGGATGGCAACCATATCAATCACCAAAATTCTTTTTTTTTTTTTTGTGTAGACCACCTAAATAACTTTTTGTTACACATTTGAATTTTTCTAACGTCACATGATTCAACGTTATCCTAGATGCTATACGGTAGGCTGGCGGTGGGTTGTTCCTTACCGCCTAGCTTGACTAGGCAGCAGTTATATGGGCAAACTCATAACCCTTCTAGAAGGGGAAGGAGATGAAGAAGAGGGAGGAAAAGGAGAGGGGGATGGAACTAAGGAAGAAGGACAGGAGGGGGAGAAGTGGCTAGATATTTAAAGTCTAGGGGGTGACAGTTTGACAAAGGAGGAAAACTCTATGTTTATAACAATAAATGGGCTAGCAAGCCCAGCCCAAGAGCGGACCAAGAAAAAGTTTATAAAATAGAAATTAGGGCAAGGCACTCAAGCAACAAGCTATCCATCCTGTCTCCTCCTCCTACATGTATAGTGCCGCCGCCGCCTCTCCACCATCTCCCTCATATTTAGTGTTCCCCTATTGGAGGCGATGAAGACAATCAACAAGGCGGCGAGAGGGTGATGGCAGACCTCGCACTCGGTGAGGGTGGCAATGCTCCCATGCTCGGCAAATTAGGTAGCGACAAAGTTGGGAGAAAATTGTCTACTCCCGCCTGACGCTCGACCTGCCTAAGCCTGCGTCAAGCAGGTTAGGGCGGCCCTACGTGGTGAGCTACAGTGCCTAGCATGTTGACTTGGTCCAAATCGTGGTGGTGAGTTGATGCCAAGCACCTAGGTGGCCTAGGGGCCCGCCTAGGGCAACACCGGTAAGATATATAACATTTAAGTTTTTTGTGTTTACTATTCATGTGTCTGTCAATTCCAACATTTCACAAAGTCATTCTGCCATATTCTTTTTTTAGACAACAAGATCATCCTGCTTTAATCAACAAGAAATTATCTATGCAACCCATTTCCGAAGAAAATTATACAACTTTTAAAGTACATGCAGTGCTAAGCACCAATCCATTGACATATGTAGTTTTGATTTTAGTAAAACATATAGATATATAGGTGTTTTGGTTTGTTTTCTATGTTGGCCAATTGCCAACTCAGTCCACTAAGACCAGATTTTTTTTAAAAAAAATGTAGGCCCTCCCCTTTGTCTTGAATAAAAAAATCCGTGTCCACCTGGCACATGACAACCCCAGTCTGTTGTCACCACTTAATTTATGATCAGCCAGGTAACAATACCAGCTAGGTGACACATACGTCAACCAACAAAAAACGTTTCTATTTATTTATTTGTTCTGGTCAGCAGGTTATATATGCTTGAGTTTGTGCAGCACACAAGCTGCCATGATGCATTTCTAATTCGTGCGCAATCAGGTCAGAAATTGCAGCCTGGCAAACTAATCAGCTAGGAGTCTCAGGAATCAAACTTCAACATCAACAAATTACTTGTTACGGATGAACACTCAACCGATGAGAGCTAAGATCAGCTTGTTTAATACATATCACTGGAATCAACCTTTTCATCGCAGGAAAAATGGGAATCAAACATTGTGTGCAAATACTTTTCATTGGCACCAATTAAATCAAGGTTTAGGATAAGTGAACAATCATCTAGGTATTACTGCTTCAAGCCATGATACTGAATATATTTTTGACTAAAAAGTTTTGAAGCTGTGCCGATTCTGCTTGGGTAATTTGAATAAAACGGTGGTTGTGCTTGAGACGGCAAAGAAACGCCTTCTTGCGAAAGGGTCCTCAGTTTCTTGTGCTAGATTCTTCATTCTTCAACACTCAAAATTATTGGTTGCAGTTAGTACCATCTTTAGAATGATTAGATGTTCTGTAATCACATTTTCCAAATTTCTTTACACATACCATGAGTGGCATATGTTGATGTGCTTGATTTAGTACCATCTTAGAATGATTGAAGATGTCCTGTAAATAATATTTTCCACATTTCTTTTACAAACATTAAGTGGTATCTGATCTGCTGCTTTATATAAACAGTGGGCTCAAATCATTTCCTCAGAAAATATACATATATGTGTAGCCGTTCTGCCCAAGCACAATCTAACATTTGAAGGCATATATACAGCTACGCAAGCATTAATTCTCCTAGCCATGAAATTGCATAAATAGTCAATATGTGTGCATCACAGACCATGAAAAAAATATAAGAAGGAAATGGATAAACTAAGCACCTATCACGGTCGAACCCAATCAATCATGCACATGGAAGCCCTGCTAAGGCATGGACTACGATTTTCTCTGGAACCTTGAGGGATGATTGATAGCCTGTACTATCAACTAGAAGATACGATCCTGTCAATAGTAGCCCTGGTTTGGCAGTCATGCAGTTCGGCATGATCTCTTGTTGATACAGTTTCTTGTGCTAGATTTTTCTCACCTTATCGAACTTATCTGGCTATTTATCTATCATCGTTTAAATTAAAAATAATTTGGTTTTTGAACCCTTTTTCTCTCTCGAAGACTTATCTAAAAGCTCTAAAAACAAATCAAACGAAACAGATCTGACTCTCAAGATTACCTTAAAAAGTTTTCGAAGTTAGGAGATAAACTAGATAAGTTAAAGTGAAAAGAACAAGGCCTTAATTGCCTTACACATTTACATGTAGGTAACACCTACATGATCCAGCGTGGAATTGTTTGAGTCTGGCCTACAACGGTATCTCCAATAAGGCCAACTCAGCTAGCTATATGAATTCCAACTCAACTTTTTGCTTATATGGAGGAGAGAATGATAGAAGAGAGAGAAGAGCTAGCTCTTCACCAAGAGTCAGTCTATAACGCAATCCAAGATACATATAGACTACTACATATGGGCCATATTAATTTTAAAGAGTATGTTATAGCTAGCCCATTGATGAGCTTATCTATATATTATCTATAGATGACATAGACTTTGTTTATAGTTAGTGTTTGATTCTACTATTGAAGATGCTCTAAGGGTATTGAAATTGACTGCCCTAGAAATGCACACATGGCAGACCAACTGCACCGTGTTCAAGCCTTGGTGGGGTGCCTCACCTTTTCTAGGATTTATCTCGAGCTTAGTTAGGGTATATATGCGTGCATGTGGAATGGTACATTGCATGTCCGCACTACGAAGGTCATGGTTTATGGAGCCTTGAGGAGCATCCACAATGCAGCCTCTAAGGGCATCTCCACCGGTTGCCCATTTTAAATTTGCCCCATTCCTATTCACGTGTCACCTCACCAAATGGGGCTGCTCCATCCCTATTCACTTCTCCAACAGTAGCCCTATCACTATTCCTGCACTCTACTTTTTCCATACCATGTCCCATCACTATTTGCTATAGTGATGGGGCATGGGGCTTGGGCAAGTCCTTGGAGATGCCCTAAGCATCTCTCCCCTACTTGCAGACGGACTCTAAGCAATGTGGAACTGCTAGGTGCTACGTCTAACTCTAAGCTAGAGGTTGCCTCCAATCTTAGAGGCAACCTATAAGCATTTCTTCCATACAAGGTCTCACATATAAGGTAAAGTGGATGATACATTTTATTTTTATTAATTATGGTGGTGAGTCTCATCTTAGAGATTGTGCCCGGCTCAGAGCGCCGTGCATGCTCTAGGTTAGGTTCAGACATTTAAAGTGCACACACACGAGCATAGGAGGTGCCTACATGTGGTGTCAGTTCAAATTGCGTCCTTTTATAGTTCATACCATCTTTAGAAAATTATGGAATTATCAGGTACATAGATTGGATTGACAGCGACCAGATATCCTTCTTGGTTGTTCCTTTTGTTACGCGTGTTTCTTTTGAGATCGATTGCAAAGAGAAGAAAAAACAGGCGACTTAAATCTGTTAAAGCAATCCAAAATGAGGCAGATCCTTCTCACTAGCTTCAGTAGGTGGAGTGCAAAGGGCTTATTCAGAATGAGCGCTGTTAAAATGGGGTGCCCTTATTAAGATAACAGGCTAACAATGCGACCAAATTCTCGTACATGGGCGTCACCCAACTTGGCAGCTATCTTTCCAACTTTTCAAGTGACTCCAATGTTATGCCATTACAAACAAGATGTTTATGTTTTGCTGCGGGGCTCTAATGTACACGCACCTGAAAACATGGGCCTAGGTACAGAATGAAAACAGCAGGGAGAAGGGGAAGAGGGAAGTAACACAGCACACCACACCACTAGCATAACAATACCAGACAGAGCAGCATCGATCTAGAATCTACACTCTGCCAATCACCTGAAATAACAGGAGGCATCAGCATGTCTTCCATCAAGCAGCCATCTGCACATATCTGCGGTGCAACTCTGCATTTGAACCACAAGAGGAAGAATTCAGTAAACTGTTACTACTCCTGGGCTTCTTGTCTAGCATGTTGCATCTCGGAAGAATTCAGTAGGAACTGATGGTGGACAGTGCTTCTTCGCGACAAATTTGTACTGACAGAAGAATAGTGGAACACAGCATTAGCAACAGGCCAACAGCATATCTAGCTGAAGAAATTAAGCACATCCAGTTACCTTATGTTGACTGTACTTTTCTCTGATTGCAGGAAGATTACTGCCGGGACCAACACTAAAAAGGCGGTGAAGTGCCTTCACACAATCGCATAATTCCGATGGCTTGTATTGTGTGTAATGGGCAAGGGTGGAGTTCTGCTTACAATTTCAATGGGATGTACATGTTAGTTCACAAAACAATATGATTTGACAACTGCTAGAAAGATTTCAGAAAATGGCAAGATGATGATGCAACCTACCCAGGGATGCTTTGTTGGCTGGAGTATGAATTTTGCCAAGAAAATGGCTGAGGCTGCTACTAGTGAAGGAGGGTAGGAAAGTAGATTGTACTCCAGCAGTGATAGCTCAGCAACATAATTGGCAAGGAACTCAAGATGCAAAGCTGGATCCTATACAAAGAAAAGTTGTTAATGCAATGCAGCAAAATATAACCTTATGGAGTTGCAGTAGTTAAGCAGAAGCTGACTAGAAGTACCTCATCACATACTTGTGCAGCCCGAACGAATCTCCTATTATAAGCAAGATGGAGAGTTAATGGAATTCATTGATATGGATATTATGGAGTTTATTTAGATGAAAGAGAATAACCTCAAAAAGCACTTTGCTGTAGGTGCGGTCATTTCAAACCTCAGGTAATTCAGGACGGAAGCTTCCATTTCCAAAACCTGTTTATCTGAGTTAGAAGATAGCAGAGACAAATGAGGATTTGTCGTGAACTTATAATAGATTACAGACCTCATCCTTGAAGTATGTATTGTCGGTGATGTAGCAGAATTCTTCTACTTGGGGTGCACATATCTCCTCATATTTGCTGAAATTTGACCATGCAAAATTAGAAATGCAAACCAGGAATACATGAAAGTGAATAAAAAATAACATGCTGGATCTTAGTATCTTACGCAGCTATAAGCATGCAAGCAACACCAAGTAATTGCAGCCTTTGGCGATTAATCTCGTTGCCAGAAAGATAACGGTCAATGTAGTTGACTGTCAGGTATAAGGTATCAGGAACAAGACGATATTCTTCAGCAACCTGCAAAAAAGAATACATACATTAATACAAGGAAGAACAATGGAAAGAATTATCTTCAGGCTTCTAATTTATTATTGAATTTTTTTTGTGCACTAGAAAAAACTTACTTCAACAAGCCAATCAATCAAGATAGCCCTCATGCTTGGGTTTACATCCTTTTGAATTATTTCCATAAAATCAGTCGATGGTCTTTTCTTGGTCTGCTAAAAAGTAAGTAAAACATTACAACAACATAATATATATACAGGCAAGAAGCACAGCTCCTAGGGATCTAGAGCATAATGCCTGGATCAAAGCTATCCTAATTTGAAGTTCTTTTGGTCCACTGGTCAGAAATAAACATTCATTTTATAATTCAGTTTAGTCCATGGAATAGAAGCTTCATAAGGGTATTGATTGCAACATACACAGCTATAGCCTGTATAACCTCCATCTACACACCACTCATCATTTTTAATACTACTTACAAAATATTCAGACAATTTTGTATAATGTGAAGTATTGTAATGCAAGGCGTATCAAAATGAATAGATAGAATTTATTTACTTAAGAGACTGATTGAGCCGTTTCAGTGATCTTTATTTTACAGTATCATGGTGTCCACACATTTCTGCAGCTTACTATATCCACATTTCTGTGTTACCATATAGAAATTCAGAAATACTGATCCTTGTGGCATTTTCTCTTTACAAAATGTTCAGACCAATAGAATATTGAAAGCATCATTTCACAATTTTAAAGAAGGTGCAGCTGCAGCAAAGATATGAAAGCAAAACAATGAAAATGTATCGAGCTGAATCATCAGTTTTCAGTCCAGTCGGTACAATGCTCATGTCATGTAGAAGATACGCAATAACAATCTAATAAGAATAGCACGTTCTTCTATTGATCTATTGTAGCATGCCTAAATTTTTTTAAAAATGCCCCTATTGCGAAAGTACACTGATCTATTCAAAGATGACTGACGTAAGAAAATTATGGTCATCTTAGGTTGGTGCCATCAGTGAGTATTTTTTTTGCTTCAGATCAGAGATGCTATTGTAATCTACCACAAAACTACCAGAGCAGTTCCTTGTGTTCACTGCTTGAGGGGATACAATAAATTTAGCAGAAACGAAGATACAGAAGAAAAGAATGTGTCACCTCAGCTTCACGCAAGTGCATGTAGATATCAGAAGCAAGAGTAGCACACAACTGTGGGTCCTCATAGTTATTGTCAACATCACAAATGTGGTCGATTTCCATTGGGGCCGGACCATCTTTCTTCCGCTTAGTTCCTGCTAAAGAAACGAGGACAATTACATAAATCAACAAAGATCTAGCAAAATACATTATGAAGTACACATCCTAGCCAAAATCATACATTTCATCAGGCAAGACAAACCTTCGTCATCTCTATCCTCTGAGATACGCAGGTTTTCATTTGCCCGTCGCTGCAAAGAAGCCAGCATTGAGGAGTCCCCATTATCAATGTACTCGAAGTCAGGGCTTTTCATAGAGTCACATGTGGACATTGTCTCATCAATGGAAATGGAATCTCCTGAATGTCCAGGAGACACAAAGCTGCTGCAGGGTACAATGGCAGGTGCGACCATCGGCACGATGGTAGCCACTTTGGGAGGAGCAATCTCCTTTCGTGTCGTGATGCCATGGCGAGATATGGCCAGAGTTAGCTTGGTGGAAGCCGATTTCCCCGCAGAGCCGCGATTTGAGCTCACATTACGAACACTTGACAAACCCTTCTTCACAGGTGCAGCTGAGGCAGCTGAAGTCAACCTCTGCATAGGAATTGAACAAAAGAAAATAAATTATTTCAAATTTCTTCATTTGGGACTCCCCACTAATTCCCCACTAATTAGGCACAAAATAAGTTAAAAATTGTACAGATATTATAAGTGCATTATACTATCATTATCATATTACCGATAGGCAATAGAAGATTCCAAAGCAAACAAACATGAAAAATCGGCACTTCGCGAAAACCAAGAAACTTTCTTTTGAAAGTGCCAATACACTCTATGCTGAATTGTTCAGTACCGTACTGACCATGAAATGCAGCCTAATCAAGATAGAAATGGTAAATGTGCAAAGCTGAATGAGAGTAGCAGTCAGAAACACCAAAGGCATAAAGATTTGGCAATGCAGAAGAGGAGAAATACTGTGTCGGCTACACAAGAAGAAATCCAAAGCACGCCGCGTCAAACTGAGGAAGAAGAGGAAGATCTTGCAAGCCGAAAGAATCCAATGAATCAAATAAACCTAGCATGAACAAAACTAAAGATTTGGTAAAGGAGCGAACAAATCGCAGTGCACAGAAGCGGAAAAGTTTAAATCTTCCACAGATCGCCTCGATGGACACCACATCACCGCATCAAAGATCCCTCAAACACAAGTACAAAATAACAATGCACTCGATCCATCGTTACAACAACCACGAAGCAACGGGAAGCGACGAACCCTTGCGCCCGTTGCCTCTGCAACATTCAAAACACCAACCCAACAGAACGATCCAAACCCCAGAGACTTCCCACGAGGAATCCCCCGCGATCCCGCATCGACCCCGCGCTCGGAGTCTTACCGCATTGCCCGCCGGGGGAGCGGCCTTCCCGGAGCCGGCCCTCCCTCCCGCAGCGACGACGTTGGTGATGTTGCCGAGCGCGACGCGCTTCTTCGCCTGCTGCTGCCCGGCCGCGGACCCCCCCGCGGTCGCCTTGGCTCCCCCGGCGCTCTCTGCCATGGCGGGGGGCTTCGCCGCCGCCGCGGCCGTCGCCGACGACGAGGAGTTGCGGGAGGCGGCGGCGCTGCTCGACATCCCACTACCCCTCGCGGAACCGCTCGTCGCGCTGGAGCTAGGGCTAGGGTTCGTGGGGAGCGGGAGCCGGGAGGGAGGAGGAGGCGAAGGTTTGGGTCCCGACAGCGCCCAGGGGATTGGGACTTTGGGAGAAGGGAATTCTAGAGGAGATGGCAAGAGTAACGGGAGGGGTGGCTACTTTAGGAAAACACCCCTCGACTTTCAAATTTGTTTCCTACCGCATTTGGGAAGAAGCTATTCACATTGCCTTGCGGTTCAAACAATTTTAAAAAGAAATAATTAATGATATGTCCAAACTTAAAGGGTTTTTTTTAATAATTTGCCCTTATATGTGTCAATGACGTATAAATATAGAACCTACGTGTTATAGGCATATATGAGACAAATCATCAATTAGTTTCTCAACTTTGAAGCAAATCCTCAAATCCCCTACTCAAAAATCAAACATCATGTATCTTGCATCGAGCCTCAAGATAGAACCAGAATCAGTTTAATATGCATAAACAATAGGGTTTGTCTTTTTCTTGGCCTTATGTCAGGTCGATTTCACATCGACTGAACGGATAAAACACGACTTACACGTCAGGAAACAAACGGTTAGGCACGCATCATTCGAAACATAGGATTTTCACAGGAGACATTTCTATCCCATGGCCATTTGTTTAAGATCGGAGCACCAAGATTGTTTGCTCTCTTCCCTCCCCCCCGCCCAGCCCCAACCCTCATATGTTTCTTGTCGTTTTAGCACAGAGATTTTTGTTTTGAAATTTGAATGCCACACATGGGAGTGGGGCTCGGATGGCAGAGTCCAATCTAGGAAGGGGCGAGCAAATGTGGCATCGCAGCCTAAGGCAAAGGCTTCGTGTCACGTGGCGTGCCCTCCCTCCCTCTCTTTCTTTTCCCCCCTTCTTTTCTTTTATTTATCGCAACGAGAAGCAGGCAGTGGTGGAGGGAAAGGTGCGTGTTTGAATCCCCGACCGATCCTGGCCATCTGTCCGCTCCACAACAGCGTGATGGACCCTCGCGTGGGCCCCAATGGGCAGCTTACCCCCTTGCGGTTTGAACCCTAGATTGCTACGCCTCTCCTCACTGCTAGTAAGGCTAACCACGCAATCACCTCTCCAAGGGCATCCACCTAGTGTAGTGTAAGTGTGAGACTACTCGCAATATGGTCCCACGGTTGGTCTCTAAGAGTGCAATGATATATGAGACTGTTCTCCTATGCTGAAACTATCTGATTATATGTTATAATTAAATTTTGACTTCTTTGAATAGTGGCTTCGAAAAGACAAATTTGATAATCGAAGCCGGATTTGAAAATGTGCTATTTGTGACTTTGAGATTTTTTATAAATGGCATAAAAAGTGAAAACATTAAACAATAATTAAATAGTTTAAGCAAAATATTCCAACATGTAAAAAATAGGCTCATATGCAACTATTATCTATAGCATTATCCATATCATTATATACAACTTTAAAAACAACTCATACACAACTATTTTCTTTATATAGATAATTTGTCTCTACACACATTATACTTTGATTCTCCTGCTATAATCAACTATAGCACGACCAAATTCTCTATACACCATCTCTTTCATCTATTTTATCATTTCTCCTATGTGGCATGACTCATAAACAACTGACATTTATACCATTATAAATGCTTTAAGGCTTAACGCAACTTTCTACATTGCTCGAGCTACACGATGGAGCCTTCAACTATGGTTAAAAAAAAATATTCGTCTAGTCCGACTTACATGTGGGGTTTTGCAAACATTATATGCTTAAAAATTACGTTTAGGCTTGGGGACAACGCTAATTAGCACAATGTTTAAAAGCAACCTCTACGACTCTCTCTTTTTCTCTCTGCGTCTTAGAGGCATGCTTAGAGGTTGCAGGGTGGTAGGTGCTCTAGTCTAACCACACTTGGGCCTTGCCCGGCCTGTTTTGTATAGTGTGGATAAATAGTTATGGATAAAATGCTGGGTTTCGAGAGTTTTGAGAAGCTAAAGGGTTTGAATGGACTCAGCATAAAAACTTCGAGATCTGGCTTTAAGATATTTGAGAAAGAGTTACCCTAAAGCATTTAGCTCGAGAAACAACAATTCATAAAACCGTATGCTAAACTAAGAGGCTGTTCTTTTTAACATATCTTATTTGCTTATTTGACTTATCTTGTAACTTTGAGAATTTTTCGAGATAGTCTCGAGAGCTAGGTGCCCTTTGTGTTTAGGGTTTAGGAAGCTTTTAGACACGCCTACGAGATAAAAAAAATGATTAAAAATTAATTAAAAAAGTGAGATAAGTCAAGTAAGTCACGTAAATAAGTCAAACAAGTCAAATAAGATGTGACTTATTTAACTTATCTCACTTTTTAATTAATTTTTGAATTTCTTTTTTATCTTGTAGGCGTGTCTAAAAGCTTCCTAAACCCTAAACACAAAGGACACCCGGCTCTCGAGGCCACTTCAGGAAATTATTGAAGTTACGAGATAGGTTAAATAAGCTGATAAGATAAGCTGACAAGAACAGCTCCTAAATAATGATATGTGCCAAGTGTGTGACCATAAGATGAGGTGAGGTGAAGGTACTTAGAACTGGGAGATGAGCGGAAGGAGGCTGGGTTTTAATTTTTTTTTCGAACTGGGAGTAGAGTTAAAAAGGAAGACACGGGATTGCGGGTGGTATTGTACCGTTACACAAGGCACATGGGGCCCACTTATGGCATGTTTGGTTATCACGCCTGGCCAGGCTCCGCGCATGCAGGTAGCGGCCGTTTGGTTGCCTGTTAGGTCAGCTGAGCTAGGCCCGTGGTGTGCAATTCCTCGCGCTTAGCCAGGCCGCGCAAGCCTGGCTCGCGTGAGCGCATGTGCTTCAGTGGGTCCCTCTTGTCAGCCTATATTTATTATGTCCCATCCACTTTCATGCAAGCAACCAAATAACATTTGTTAATAACTTGGCTCATCTCATGCAGTCAACCAAACATCATCCCTTGTATCCATTCAGCCTGTCTCACAGCAACCTGGATACCTCGTACGAGCTAGACTAGAGGGAGCCAAGTAACCAAATAGGCCATTAAGAAATTGTCTGGTGATGCTGCAGTGGGCCGTGGCTTCGCCCTTGCCATTTTTGATACGAGCAACGGTTCATTTTGCAAACAACGGGGATGGCCAGCGCCCTACCAAAAACTCAGATTTGTGCACAAGCAAAATGGTTGCAAATGCAAAATGCTAAGCATCACTACTTACTATCCCTTATCACTAGCCTCTTTTTGATAGTAGAGACTAAATAAAAGAATGGATAGTGGAAAAGAGAAATTTGCATTACAAGTTTCGAAGGAATTATGCAAAAAGAGAGGAATTTTTCAATCATAGTATAAAATTTCTTGAAGCAATCCTATAGATCAAACATCTCTACAGGAATCCTTTTTTCCCATCAAATTGAAATCCTCGAATTTTTCATTTGATAATCTGTTGAAGCAAAGAGTTCATTCTCTCTCTCTCTGAGATAAGGATTTTCTAATGTTTGAATCATAGAAAAGTTTTCGTGATTTAGTTTGTTGCCCGTGGGGTTACTTTGATCAAATCATTTTCCAAATCACGTTAGAACGCTATTTCTTGGACAAAAGCTTAGCTGCTATTCTACAAAAAGTTAAGAGAAAAATAAAAAAAATAACAATAAAAATGGGCTAAATTCAAATCACTACGTATCGTTTGACCAGTGAGTAGTCAGTGACCACAGGACAAGCTACGTGCTTCAACACTGGGCTCTAATGGCAGAGAATATTTATTACTGCTTTATTAGCAACTAGCAACCGGCGCCGCTGTCGTGTACACAGTACTCCCTCCATTTTATTATATAGGACGTATTTTAATTTGTGAAACTTTTTCAAGAATATTTTGACTGTTAAAATTCTCTTATTATCTATTGTCAATTTATACAAAATAATATTGCATCAAAAGCAATTTGAAATAGAAATCTATTGATATGTCTTTTATACACTAAAGATGCAGGTAATTTAACTAATTGTTTGTCAAAGTTTACAAAGTTTGACTTTTCAAATCAAAATATGCCTTATAAAAATAATCGAAGGGAGTATGTACTAGCCTTTGCTAACCTCTATCTTTATGGACCACAACAATGGCCATAAAACAGTGCATCACGGTGCATGGCAGGAGAGGAGACTCACGAGTCACCGCGATGCCAAAGAGATCGGGAGGCAACAGGCGGAGACAATTGATTCACTTATTGGAACTCTAGAAGTACAAAGTTCATCTTTTCTCATCAGCTTAAAATTTTAGATGAATTAATCTAAACATGCAATTTGATATGATATCAAAGCCAATAAGTCGTGGTTCCAAGACCATGCTAGCGCAATATTACAAGGAAAACATATGATGTGCAGTCACTTCGTGTTGTGCACTCGTGTAATCATCGCAAGTAGGGATGACAATAGGGGCATTCCCCAGCGGGAGTGCCACCCCGTCCTCATCACGTAGATAAGAAGGTTTCCTTGCTCTTGTCCCATCCCCGAACTCAGGGCTAGTTTCTTCCTGTCCCCGTTATGACATATTTCACATAGCCCTACAAGAACGCAACCAAACCGGTGTCATGGATGGTGTTATCTGGTGGTGTGCCAAGAAGAGTATTCCACGTGATGTCACATCGAAGCATTTTCATCGAATAGTTGACGAGCGGGGCGTCGAACTTGGCCACAACAAAGAATGTACGCGCCGGCTGCCACCATCTCGGCTTCCAACCCATGCATGCTATCGCCACCTCTACCTCTCGTCTATGCATGTTGTCAGCGCCACAACATCCCACCCGCATGCGCCATCACCGCCTCGGCCTCTTGCCCACACATGATGTCACTGCCCTTGCCAATTGGCCTCGTAGAGAAGAGATGGAAGGGGGTGAGTACTGAGTAGTGAGGGACTAAGGGGAGACGATTGTGAGAGGAGTCAGCTGCTAGTGTGCTAGGGTTGGAGTGTAATTTTTTAAGGATAGGATGGAGTGTAGTTATTAGGCTAGGCAGATTTTTGGACTATGCAAATTGTTGGGCCATGATTTTCACGATGAAAGAAGATTTTTTCGGGCACATTCCCATCCCCACTTCACCCGACGTGGACACATTCCACAAGAGGACAATCCCCAATCCTGCCCCCTAAGGCCTTGTTTAGGAACTCCATTTTTCCTTTTGAGATCCTTGTCATTTCCCAGGGATTGACTGCAATTTTAGTTCAAATTCACCACTAATCCTAGGGATTGCACAAAATCCTAGTCTATCCAAAATAGATCTAACAGATGAATTCCTCGATGGGGAATAGGGAGGGGCCCATTTCCATTCCTAACCGCATGCCACCCAATCGATCCTAATCCAACAATGCATCTGGACGAGGCAACTTTGCATACACGCTCACACTACTTCCATCGATGTTGGGTTCTTTTTTTGAAATGCCCTCGTTTGCTCTTCCTTTTTCCTTGAGGTCCATGACTCAATCACTTGCTTCCCACCACCGATGCCATCCCTCTCTCCCTCACATCTTCGATGCCACCCACATCTTCACCCCTAGGCCACAGCCATCGTTGTGTTCACCGCTTGCATCATCATCCTAGGACACAACCTCTCTCCCTTCCTTCTCTAACGCCGCTCGTGTGGCTGCCCTCGGACTGCCACCTTTGTGGTTGCCTTCCTTGACTACGCCTTCGTGGTCGTCTTCTTTGCTACAACCTCCCGCACATTGGGTTTTTGGACCATTCGCACCGTCGCCCCTACCATCACCATTGTATTTTTGTTTAAATTTGTTAGCTTGAATCAAATTGTGCATTTCCTTCCCCGACGAAATGACACATTAAATGTTTTCTACAAGGTTATAAATTGCATTTTTTACGGCTTCGCAGTGAGGTCCTATAAAAGCTATCGCGGGCTATTGCGGAAGCTATCCTATATAGCGTTTTGATATAAAAATTATATGAAATGTGAATATTTGCATTATAAAAGTCACATCCAACTAAATAAGAAACATATACGTTACTTTAGAAGTATTTGTAGTCTAATTTATGTCCATATGTTCATAATTAATATATGGAATAAGTGACTGCAATCTATTCTTCTACACGTTCATTATAGAGGAACTTCTCCAAGGGATCATTTATTATTTTTATACTAATAGTATCACCTTTTGAGGTTAGATGATGTAAGAATGAAGTAGATCATAACAAAACATGTAATTGACGGTTGGATTTTCAAAGGAAATTGAAAAAATTAACATAGTGGTGCTATAACGGCTACAAAAGTAGCGAAAATAGCGGTCAATGTAGCGACTATAGCGGCCACAGTTGTGTTCGTGGAATTTTAGTCCTTAGCGTAGCGTTTTACGTCTGAAAACGCTATATTGGTGCCATCACAGAGCTATAGTAGGCTATTTAGAAATTTGGTTTTCTGGATATTTTTTACAATGATTGGCAGGGCCCTGCCAACTCAATTATCTGAACTCCTCGTGTAGTCACGATGCCATCCTTAGAAACAAAATGTGGCTATTCTGACTCAAAGCATTTGTTGTTTTATAGTCATGCATGAGATCGACGAGAGCAAAGGAATAGATGCCTTAGATTTTCTCTCATGTTTAGTTTCCTTTGTTATGTACATGATTCTTTACTTTCTTATGGAATCCATGCACCTCAAAAAGAGTAGTTCCTGTTGGAAGTTGATTCTGCCAACAATCATGCATAATAATTCCTTAGAAATAAATAGGGTCTTAGACTTTCACAAGACGTTAAATCTTGCCAAAAAAAAATAATCACGACCTTTTAAACGAGATCTATGTGTTTGTCTCACTGGAAAAAATGCAAGGAATTTTTAGATCAAATTTTAATTGATTAAATAGAGAATATAAAGAAGAAGATAGAATTTTCACCGAAAAATCCCAAACATGAGTTTAGGGATCATGCTAAAAATCCTTTAAACTTGGAGGAAAATTTTATATTTCATGAAATTCCTTTGAAGCAATCCTATAAAATGAAACACGTTCGATATAGAAAATTTTCCTTTGCAAATTTATAGAAGGATAACAGATTTATCGACATTTACTATCTAATTATTTGTATCTAATTTGGTCATCAAAAGAATCTAAACAACTTGTCTTTAGTCCACTCTATCTACCGTCAAGAACAACCCTAACCCTATATCCCCTATCGTAGACATACCGTTGACTCCTCCTCTTGCCTCTATCACCACATAACCTCCCATCCCCTCTCTTTTTTCTCTCCTTACCAAAGACTTACTATTCACTCCCTCTTCCCTTTGTCGCTGTCACCACGAAACCCCTTATTTTAATTGTAAGATTAGCAAAATAGTTAAGGTCATGTAAAATTTTTGCTCTAAGAAGTTACATCATCTTATTATTTACCAACTTTCCATATTAAAAATATTAACAAATTAAAGAGACCTACTCATCCAAAGTGAAACACTTGTTGCTTTACTTTTTATCCATGCAACTAATTTCCTTAAATATTGTTTATTTAATATTTACAAATATCTCTCCTCTACCATTTGCTTACTCTACCTTCTCTGTCCCTCAATTCCCACGACACAACCCTACCTTTCCTCCCACCTCTATGGAGACACCCCCTCCTTCCCCTGGCATTTGTGCCCTCCTCCTCCCTAGTCCTCTCCTTAATCTCAGTCCTTTGCTCCTCATCCCTTTGAGCACAACACCGCATCCCTTAACCTCCGGTCTTCTTCTCCCTACCAATCCGTATAGCGGCGCTGCATGGTTGCCTCCCCATCCCTCTCTTCCCACCAAACATCCTCTCCGTCATGCTTGTCTTGCTCTATGGGGAACACTCCATCATCTCGTCCTTTTTCCCTTCTCTCATCCACGCAGTTAGCCCTACTGCATATTCTTCATAGAGCCATGTAGGATTACAATGAGTTCCATGGCACAACGCTTGACTCCTTGCATTCAATCTTGTTCCTCACATCCCTAGTAAGGGCCTCCCCTTCATGTACCCTTGTGCTTTTGCTACAATGTAATACCAAATTGAAAAAAAAGGGAGACGAGGGGCCGGCTTGGCCTAGTTGGCCCAGCTCCCCACCGCCCCAAAAATAGGATAAGCCTGGAGGGCTCTAGAGCCCTCGCTCTTCTTTTTCTCACTCCACCCTGGTCTCTCTCAATCTCTCGATCTCTCTTCTCCTTGCTCGAAACCGCCATAGAGCTCATCCTCTCCACCACCATCGGCGCCCTCAACCCGCACCGGGCGTCGCCCTCTAGCAACAGCGTCGCCGCGCCTGAGCCTGCTTTGCCACCCACCGACCGTCGCGTCTGCTCCGCGTCGCCACTAGTCAGCAGCACTGCCGTCCTTAGCCCAACGCCGCGCCACCAACCATCGCCCCCCAGCGCCTCGCCGCCACTTGTCGGCCGCTGCGCCGCCACCGCCATCGTCTCTCCCTCCCTCCATCTCGCTTGCGGCTGCCGTCCCCTCCCTCTAGCCGCCGCCAAGCCGTCGGGCTTAAGGAGAAGAGGGGCCGGCTAGAGGAAGGAGAAGGGGAAGGGCCAGCACCAAGGAAAGGGAAAGAAGGGGAGAGCAGCCGGGCCTAAGGTAGAAGAAGGGAAGAAGAAGAAGAGAAGAAGAAGGTAAGAAGAAGAGAAGGAGGAGGTGAAAGGAAACTAGGGTTTCATATCCTGAAGTCAAGGTACTAAATTTGTAATATTCCTCTGCAATTTAATGCTTTCTTATCAAGCTTAGACGATGAATTGTGGGGATTAGCAATCAATTTGGTGGAAATCCTGGGTTCACGGCTCAATGTGCATGTGTAGCAGTTTAGACGATTAAATCGGATTGGTTTAGTCGAGAATTGGAGTTGTTCCATATTAAAGAAACTGTAGACGATGCTCGAAGCTTTCTGTAGAGTCCTAGAGCGTGAGAATCGGCCAAGCGGTTTAGGAGATATGGTCCTCGCAAGCTAGCTGTCCGAAACTACCAGATTTACGGTTTCCGGGCGACCAACCGGTATCATGTAATTTTAGTATTGGGGAACCGATGAATAGGCTCGATTACTAATTGATTGTTAGCATAGCCATTGGTTAATTAATACTGAGGGTCCGTTATTGGATATAGGAGTTGTCGTCGCCTCGGGATTTGGAACCGTAATGTTAAAATTGAGCTAGGTGATGGAATCGCATATGCAGTAGGTTGAGGTTTATATACGAGATGCTTATGACAAAAGTCAGAACTCGATCATGTTGTAAGAAAGGTAGGTTATGTTTCTAGCTTTTCATAGGATCCTAGAACGCGTGTTTTGGATATACCGTTTGGGAGATATGGCCTTTAGAACACTACTATCCAGTTTAGGTCACGATGAAATCTTTAAATATGCTAATGACAATTTGGTCTAGATAATGGCTAATTGAGATGATATATGAGATGAGATCAAAAGGGGGGTTAATCTTAAATAACTTAGGTAATAATTTGGTTACGGCTTAAGGTTGCTTAATACGAAGTTGATCTAGTTAATGAATGATCATGATAAATAATATGACGATCCAAGGGTCAATCTTATATGGCCTAGAAAGGTAAGGATTAATTGGTGTTTGATATGAACGTGTTAGGTAATGATGGAAGTTTGGAAAAATTAAGAAAGATTACATTGCTTGATGCTTATTTTTGCTATTGTATGGTTGTGAATATGGTATGATTGATGTGTAGGCGGAATCGCTTTGGGGTCGGTGCCGTCTTCGCATCTATTGGCTTCGTTCAGTAAAGAGGCAAGTGCATATTTACTCAAAGTGACTTATCCTGTTTCGTCTTTTCACTGTGAAGCTTTATGACCCATTGATATATCCATGCATATAACTCGAATGGATGAATTAAGTTTGCTAAAGTCGATGATAACGTGTTATGTGATTATTTATGGGTTTGCATCATTTTGCATTCATGTGCATGGGCCAAGTCGGTAGATGGTCATATGACTAGTCCGGAGTGTCTCGGGCCAGGTCGGTGAGAAAGCTATATGACCATGACTAGGGCTCTAAGTCCTACAGGAGTAGGCACTCCTCGGGAGTGGAGGTTATGTTTGAACCCCGTATGAAACAGGATGGGGCAATAAGGGTGTCATCGACGGGTGAACCCTTGCTATACCGGTATATGTTATAGAGAAGAGACAGATCCTGCATTGCATTGCATTCATGGATCTATGTTCGTATATGGATGATATGGTTGGTTCAGATATGGATGAGATGTTTGCATGGCACTTATGGATCCAAGTTTGGATATGGTTGACCTGTATTAATGATTGTGCATCAATGCTATTGATATGATGTTATTCATTTCCATATGTTCCTTTGATTAGTTATGTACTTATGCTCCTTTGATTAAATATGTGCTTGCTGAGTTTATGGACTCACTCTTGCTCTCTTATGTTTTTAGGTGATCCATGACGTTGTACCGAGCACAGGCGGGAGTAGACACACCACTAAGCACCTCACTAAACTACTACCTACCTACCTAAGCAATAATTTTAGCAATAGTAAAAGAATTGAGAACCTTGGGTTTAATGCTAACTAGATGAAAACTTGTCTTGAGCAATATGTAATAATGTTAACTTATGCTTCGGTGGTCGTTTAGTAAGATCTAAAGGCTAAGGTAAGCCGTTAAGGCTTGTGATCGTCCTAGTTTGAAGTCTAAGAGGTGTGGTCATGATGGTCTGTGGATGAACATTTGATAGGCTGTTGTATCATATTTTGATATTATAATCATGTTATTATGAAACTGTTTCTTTTATTTACTGAGTAGATGTCCATATTTTAGGGGATATGCTGTCGAAATTTTAAGAAATTAGGGAGTTAGTAGCATCTTGGGCTCAGTAGGAGCCAAGGTGTTACATACAATGACTCCATGGGAGGGATTCAAAACTCTAGGTGGCGGCGTTCTTGCACATGAAGTGGATTTGGGGATGGATCAAGAAGAAAGGAGGAGGGGGTTCGCTATGTGGGTGAAGTGGGATCACATATCCGCGTTGGTGAGAGGAAGAAAGGACAAAATGGTTAATTCACACAAGAGGTAGTACCATATCCACATATAATGCACCAGCATGTCTATTGCGTTCTTTTTAGGGTCAATTTTTTTCTATGTCATTGCATAGTCGAATAGCCCCTTACCTGCCATTCCTTATTCGTATCTTTCTTATTTGCCATCACAATTGTTCTAATATTGTCATGTATTTCATCGTTGAAAACTTATCCTTTATGTTTAGGGTCAAATTTTTTGCATGCAATTGCATAGTCATATAGCCTCTTGCGTGCTATCGCTTAGTCGTCTTTATCTTATATGTATCGCAATTGCTCTAAAATTGTCCTACATGACATTGTTATAAACTTACCCTTTTTGTTTAAGCTTGTTCTCAGATATGGAATACTTTCAATCTATATTTTTTGGGTATTTTTACGAAAGGTTTTATGCTAAATTTGCATTTAAAAATGTTTTAAACATAAAAGATTTATCTTTAAAATACTAAAAAAAATTTTACATTCAAATTGTTGCATACTTAATAACTGTTTTTTGAGAATTGTTTAAATGTTTACATAGCTTCAACAACAAAGAAGATAAGTTCTCGCCAATCATACATATGATAATAATCGAGCAATTGTGATATCATAGAAGAGACAAGCCTCTAAGTGATGGCATGTAAAACATTAGATGGCTTTGCAATAGTACATAAGATATTTTTCCTTTTGTTTATGCTAAGTAAACATACCAAAAAATTCTCAAAAATCACTGTGTTATCGGATATGCTATACTTTTATATATATATATATATATATATATATATATATATATATATATATATATATATATATATATTCTCCTTTTGATTTACAAGTTTTTATGTTAAATTTGCACATAAATTTTTTAACTATTTATCTTAAAAATACTAAAAGTAATTATACATTCAGATTATTGCATACTTAATTACTGTGTTTTTAATGATTTTTGAAATGTTTACATATCTTAAACAAAAAGATAAGTTTTTGTCAATGGCACACCGGGCAGTAATCGAGCAATTGCAATGGCATAGAAGAGATAAGTCTCTAAGTGATGGTATGTAAGGTATTAGACAACTCTACAATGACATGTAAGATGTTCTTTTCTTTTCAATAGTAGAGATTTGGATTCCTTATTTATTCTTTGAAATTCCTTTAAATCAAAGAATCCCTAAATAGGAGACGAGAAGAAGGGTGGAGCGAGGAGGCGAGTGGGCTTCATTCGGCATAGATCAAATTGGGCTAGAGGGGGAGAGAAGGAAAGAAGGGAAAGATGGAAGGATAAAGTGGGACAATCGTTTGGACTTAGAAATGGATTTGATGGAAAAGGTTCCAATTTTTATTTTTCATTGCTAAATTCAAATCAAATCCATATATTATTTCTATAATTATCTCAAAACGTCTAATAGCTCAAATTGTGCAGCAAAATCTTTTTAACAATTACGTGGTTTTAAAATAGAGTCGCCTTCACGCTGACCGGAGTTAGGAGTTAGACATCCTCTAACAGTTGCCCTATTTTTCACTACCCTAACACTGTTCATCTGCAGTGTTGAGGCATAACCCCATCACTAATCATTGCTCCATCACTATTCGTTTCATAATAATAACCATATCACTATTTTCACTGTTCACTATCCCATCACTATCAATCTTTTTAACAGTCTATCCTAAATTTATCTGCTACAGTGTTAAAACACCCTAATCGCAGCCGCAGTAGATGCGGTTATAATGAAGAGGGTGTCTATGCGAATTTTATTTTTTTTTATATTTAAAAATAATTCGAAATAAATAAATAATATTCCATTTAATAAAAATAAATAAATAGCCTCCCGTCGCCACCCCATACGGCGGAAGAGAAATCGCCATATCAAGCGGCGATTTTATAAAATCGCCATTTGGTTGGGCGATTTATATAAATCGCCATTTGGAATGGCGATATTCTGAGTTGGTAATAATCGCCATTTGGTTTGGCGAAAATTTAAATCGCCTGATTGAAAGGCGATGTTTGCCTAAACTTTTGTTTTCATTATTAAATATGAAGTGTTTATCGAATAAATCATCGAAAGGGCGACAAGAGTGGGCCTTAACCGTCCGACCATGTGTGGGGCAAATAGAGCGACTGTCGACATGTAGTGGGCGACCGCCCAGCACGAGCAATAATTCATTTGAAGTACATATGATATATATTACATATGAAAGTATATATATTATCATTTTTGTGGCCTAAACAAATGCCTCCTATTCGAACGAGCTTTATTTTATATTCTCGACCCGGACCTAAAAGTCACGGATGAAGGGCGAGGTTTGCTAAATTTTGCCTACTTGGTTAGGCGATATTTAGAATATGGTCCTCCTCAAGGGATTCTCCATTCTTTTCTATTATTAGATTTAAAAAGAAAAAATGTCCGTATTGTCACAAAGCATTCATCGCATGGCGGCAGATATAGCGTTGAAAGTAGAGTGCTCTTCTGAAATTTTTATTGTCGGGATTACAAGGAAGTTTCTCTTGAGTACAACGGGATATTTCCCTTCTGGTAGCGTCAGTCCGGCCTCCTTCTTGTGACGTGCTCTCTCGCTTTCTCTCCTGTCGACCTCTCGTGCCTCGTGACTGACGTTCGGCGTCCTCTTGTTGCTTGTGGTACTCCTCTCAGCTAACGCTATGCTTCTCCTCTTGCTCCTCCTCATCTTGTGCCGCCTAAACCACTCCCTCTTCCAACGGACCTCACGCTCGATGTGTTTCTTGTCATCCTCCGATTGCTCGTGTCTAGCCAACGCCGTAAATCGCAGAGAGGTGGGGAGACTAATTGTTCAACGAAGTTAGTACAGCTCACATGCGCTATGTAGTATATATAATTATGCGAGTTAGGGTGAGCAAGTACCTTTGACGCCGCCAAAGGCAACCTTGGGTGGATCGTACTCGTAGTTCGCACACATGAAGAACCTCCTTCCGTAAGTGTATGAGAAATCTTCGTTGGATTGAACAAACTTGCACAGTCACCGCATGAAGCACATTGGAACATTGACCCCTTCCGCACGGTGGTCTTAAACTTGCTCATGGAGGGTCTCGAGCGGAGGTGCCATTGCTTGTTATGGGGAGATTTGTGGAGTGTATGCTTGTGGAGGAGTATGGGACTTGCAGAGGGAAGTTGCGTACAGAGGTCCCGAATGGAGGTGGGTATTTATAGCGAAGTTTGTTCGGTGCATGGACGGAGTTCATGGAAGCGCACGCATCCTCCCGAAGTCTTCGCCGATGCGATTGATGTGGATTGACGCCGAAAGCGGTACCGTTGGTCAGCAGATGCCCTTCATTATTCTTTGGATGCCGATGCGATTGATGTGACCGGACGACGACAGGGGAAGCTGTTGGTCGGCATGCCCTTCATTATTGATGGATTTGTGCGATTGATGTGACCGACGACGAAAAGAGGAGATAGAGTAGACTACTTATCGGCCTACAAGATAAAGAAGAAAAGAACATCAAGTATGAAAACCGGGACGTCACATAGCGCCGCCTACCACATTTATGTGGACGTCCGCCCGACGATGTATGCCCCAAAAGCGAAAATCGGAAAAGCTTAACTTTGTGTTAAAAAACCAGGAATTGTGCTCACTTGTGAGTTTCAGTAGGTCACCAGCCCACCCGATATCTCCGAAAAATTATGGCAAAAATCGGGGACGACATAACGCGCCTACCATATTTATGTGGACGTCCGCCTCGACGGTGTATGCCCCGCGTCTGAAAATCGGGAAAAGTATAACTGTGAAAATCGGAAGACATACGCAAGGAAGAACAGAACAAGTGAACAAAACATATAGAAGCAAATGCCCAACAAGGTCGAAATACAAGGGTCAAACTAAATTAGTACTAGGGGCCCTACTAATCTATACATCACGACCCTCTTGGGCGAACCCCTCGACCGACCCCTCATTTGTGGCTTGCGACCCGTCGAAGGTTGCCCACTAGGGAAGGTAAGGCGGTCCGGAGGTGCAAGTCCGTCTTGGCGCTCGTCGGGGCCGGTGTGGCTGCTCCGGCTGCGACGTCTGAGTCGGTGGAGGGTGGCTCGGCTCTGCTGAGAGGCGCGAGCTCGTCGGGCGAGGCGAACCCTCCACAAATGCAAACGCTTATCGGCAATATCGGTTATTGCCATCCATGCCAATATTTGTCAATATTTGGCCCTTGTATTTTCCGGTTAGGAATGTACCATCCACACAGAGGACGGGGGACGATGCGGGAAGGCTCGTATGCATGGTCCCAAAGCGAAGAACGCCGCTCCGAACCATCTTCCGGTGTCCACCCGATCGCAAACATACTCCTTGATATCGTAGTATGTACCGGGGTTTCTTGCACCGATGGTCTGCGATGGCGCAGAAGGTTGGCATATGAGGCTTCGTATGTACCAAACCTCCTCTCCAAAGCCTTCGCTTTGCCTCCAAGCTGTGGCATACTTTATCTTGTCTTGAAATTGTTCTTCAATTGCGAATTATCGATCAGTGGCTCATAACTTATGTTGTCTACTATCGTGAATACATCACCACTCCAACAAAAGTGGAACTTAGGTTCGGTGCCCTTCTTCTTGTTGTTCCAACCGACAGTTGTGCTCCATCTGTCGAACACATCGATGTCGACCCACTTTCCCTTGAATGCATGTACCCTCCAAGGACATCCGGGGACGACGCATTGAACATCATACAGACTTTTACTGGACTTGACAACACGGAATTCCCTCCTAAGAGATAATGCCCAATACTTCACTGCATCCATAACGGCCTCCTTACTAGGGTACATTGATCCCTGTGTCACTTCGTTCTGATCGTAATTCCATGAAGTCTGGCTACTTTGGTTCACACATAAATCTTGGAAGTTGTACGAGTTCCACTCTGCTGGGACTGGACGATCTCCAAAACTTGCCTCATCGTCTGAGATGTCCTCGTCGGGTACTTGCTCGTGCGCCTCATCCTCTGCCTCCATCGGTTGTACTAGCACTTCAATTTCTTCCCCTCATCTCTACGACACGGTCGCCTCATCTCTCTGGGGTGCTCGGTGCCAACCTCCTCCGTCCGTCATCTCCGTCTATATCTTCCCTCCTCCTCCGTGCTCCTGCCGCCTTCACCCTCCTCCCCTTCTTGACCAAGTGGTAGGCATCGTCTCTTGCACCGGTGTCTCGTTTGAGTCACCGGTTGGTTTGAACTCTGCTGAGCAAGCAAAGACTAGAGGAAAGCGCGTTCAATTCCTATCTCAACATACCGCCTCCAACTCGTGTACACAATATCGGCATCAACTCCCAAAAGAAACCGTCCCTAGCACGGGTGACCACGGCCCTAACCTTCATCACATGTTCTTCGAGTTAATTTGGAACGTCCGTAACAACCAGTTTTGTAAACCCCAAACGTTCTCTCGGTGGGCCTCGATATCCCTAGTGTTCTTGATTCCAAATTACTAAGATCCACCCCGTTTGGACCATACATAATCTCTCCGTCCCCATAGTGAATCTGAAAATATAACTTCTCGACATTTGTCCCGTAAATAAACCATCCAACGCAAATTATTACACGTGGAGTGCGAATATTAAGTCGTCTATATTTTTCCCTCATCTAAAGCTCATGGGAGGAGGATCAAACCTACGTTTGTATGACCTCAAGAATTGAGGCAAAGCTATCATTTTAACTCGAGATATTTTTGTATGTACTAATTACATCCGGCGAAATCCCACCATCAATAGACCCTTATCTTAATCTATAAATACCCTACCAACCCCAAACCCATAGCCCTACAACTAACAAATTTCATTCCTAAAATTACAGTAAACATACTGTACTCATAATCTATACATACACTACGACATATGTAAACCCTACCCCTACGATATCAAATTCCACCCTAAAAATACCGTAAACAAACCCTAACAATACTCAGTAAATATCATACGAAGCGAGAAACCCTAGCCCTATATATATCAAATCCTGCTCCTAAAAAGGCCAATAATATACTCTCTCGATAATCTATACATACCCTAAAAACCCCTAAACTCTATTCCTACAAATATCCTAAATATCCCTTTTACTATCTACTTACTACTAATTTTTAACATTCATATTGCTATCCTACCATGTTTTGAATAAAACAATAATACAAGATATAAAAAATTTACCTGAAAACGTAGATGGCAGTGATTTTCCTACCTCTTTTCCACTTCCTCTCCCTCTCTTCTTTTTTTCTCTTCCTCACCTCTTCTTTTTTTTTTTTCTCCGTGGGTCTCTGCTCTCGGCAAGAAGAGACTTGTCATGGTAGCATGCCAGGCCATATATAGGCGATAGTTCGCCACCCCATTTGGCGATTTAAACCCGCGCCAAAATTTCGCCAATCGAACTGGCGGTTTTTTAAAATATCGCCATTTGGGGTGGCGATCTATTGGCCCTAGGCGCTGCCTCGGGGTGGGCTTAATCCCGCCAAATGGGGTGGCGAAATTTCAAAATTTCGCCTTTTCATATGGCGATTTATCTTTCCGCCGTGCACGGGTGGCGGACGGAGGCTATTTATTTATTTTTATTAAATGGAATATTATTTATTTATTTCGAATTATTTTTAAATATAAAAAAAAATAAAATTCGTGTCTATGCAGCACTTCATTGCGAGCGTGAGCTCCTTGGATAGTTGGTTTGCTTTGGACGTGGGCCGTCCAAACAAGTGAACCAAGATGCTGGGCCGCCTGTCCTGTTGTCTATTTCCAAACTTGCATCTCACTTCTCAGACACGGGGTACTCCATTACCAATGCCGCTTCATCGCATTCAGGTCAGGTCGGAGCCTCGGAAGCGCCGCCCCGCCCGTCTTTTCCGGCGACCCCTTCCTCCTCTCCGAGCTCTGGCCGTCGCCATCAGACACCGTAGCTACGGTGCTACACGCCTCCCTCCCACCCTTGTGCTCTCGCCCGCCCACGCCACGCCTCTTTAAATTTAGCAATGCGGTGCCTCCTCTCGTCCGCTCCATCCATTCTTGCTCCCCGCCCCCGATCCCGCGCCTTCGCTCCCCTTCCCCAGCCGCCACCACCGGGTCGCTTCTTCTCTCTCTAGACGGTTTCTTGGTGCGGCGTTTGAAGGCTTGCCGCATGCAGCAGAGCAACGGCGTTCGTCAAGGTTTGATCTGATGATCCTGTCTAGGTTTGTTCTTCTTGCAATGATGATATTCATGGACCTGTGCGGTGCGCGAAATTCCTTCTTTTTGCTAATATGTTTGATCTGTGGACTGTGGTAGCTCAAAATTAACCAGTGCTAGTGGTGGAGCCTAATTGTCAAAAATTAGTTATTTCCATGCATTATCAGACAGGGAACTGTTCCTATTTTCTCTGTGCCTTCAAGATGTTTGTTCAACTTATACAGTTATATTATTATGCCTATCTTTTGTATTCCACATCTCTTGGTATATCTGTTTCGTCAGATAGTTAAATGATCTGATGATAGAAAAAAAATGTTATAGCTGAGAAACGGGATAAGGGAGATGCAGAAATAATTTTGGGAATTCGTGTAGTTAAATAATTAAATGATCTACATGTGCATTTTGCACATCTGCACTATTGTTGTTATACATGTGCCAACGGTCTTGTTTGTTGAGCTGCAAACAAGATATGTTTTCATCTGGAATAAATTGTGTTTTTAGTCTTTTAGGAGCAGGAACAACTAGCAGTCCAGCAGAAACCAATAAAATAATGAGAAAATTGATTACATACCAAAGAGTAGCACTTGATTATTTGCCACTCCAAAGATTGTCTTTGATGATATGCCACTCCAAACATGCACCACTTGATTATTTGCCATTCTAGTCACTTTAGTTGTTTTTTCTATTTTCTAATACTTCATACACAGTGGAAAAGACCAAAATGCCCATCACTCATATTTACGTCACCATGACCATGTCCAATTTAAGAAAGACCAACATGCTGAGTGAATTTAATTTATTTTTGTTGGCTGCCGAAAACAGTCATGTATCGAAGATCCTGGTGACGAACAGAGTTTAGTCCAGAGTTTAGTCTATGCTAATTACTAAGTAGAACAATAGCAGTCTCTGAACTTATGATGATTATTGTTGAAGTATTTCTGATGTACGCTCTTTCGTAACTTAGCGCATGTGATGTTACGAAATATTTTAGATCATACTTTTAAAATTTCTTAACTACTTTTGAATTGGTTACATCTATTCATAGAGTATATTGTGATCAGTTTTCCGTTAAAACTCTTTGACATGCATAAATATTAGGTTGAATTACTTTGTCATCGATTGTACAAAGTCGTGGTAAATATAAATGAAGGGCATTTTGGTCTTTCTGCTGGATATGAAGTATTATAATATAGGAAAACCAATTAAAGTGGCTAGAATGGCAAATAGTCAAGTGGTGCATGTTTGAAGTGGCAAATAATTAGGTGCCAATCTTTGGAGTGATAAATAATCAAGTGCCACTCTTGGGAGTGGCAAATAATCAATTTTCTCTAAATAAACTGAAATATACATACCCATGATTGATATAGCTTTTGCTGCTAAAAGGATATGCATAATTATATACTAGTTTATAAACAATGTCATCATGATAATTTGAGGATTGGCATGTCTCTACGGGTCAAAAAAGTATTGTAAGCTTATTGAATTATTGACCATGGTATGAGTTCTTCATTCTTAACCAAATTCGTTATATGCAGCTACGCAAGCATTAATTCTCCTAGGCATGTAATTGCATAAATAGTCAATATGTGTGCATCACAGACCATGAAAAAATATAAGAAGGAAATGGATAAACTAAGCACCTATCATTGTCGAACCCAATCAATCAGGCATGTGGAAGGCTTGCTAAGGCATGAACTACGATTTTCTAGAACCTTGAGGGACGATTGCTGGCCTGTACTATCAACTAGAAGATACGACAATGCTAGCCCTGGTTTGGTAGTCATGCAGTTGGACACGATCTCTTGTTGATACGGTTTCTTGTGCTAGATTCTTCTCACCTTATCAAACTTATCTGCCTATTTATTTATCTTCGTTTAGATTAAAAATAATTTGGTCTTTTGAACCCTTTTTTTTTTATCTCGAAGACTTGACTAAAAGCTCTAAAAACAAGTCAAACGAAGCAAATCCGACTCTCGAGACTATCTCAAAAAGTTCTTGAAGTTAGGAGATAAGCTAGATAAGTACGTAAGTCAAATAAGTAAAGGTGAGGAGAACAAGGTGTAATTGCATTACACATTTACATGTAGGTAACACCTAGATGATCCAGCGTGGAATTGTTTGAGCCTGGCTTCTGCAGGTACATATAGATTGGATTCACAGCGATCAGATATCCTTCTTGTTGTTCCTTTTGTTACGCGTGTTTCTTTTGAGATCGATAGCAAAGAGAAGAACAAACAGGCGACTTAAATCTGTTAAAGCAATCCAAAATGAGGCAGATCCTTCACGCTAGCTTCAGTAGGTGGAGTGCAAAGGGCTTATTCAGAATGAGCGCTGTTAAAATGGGGTGCCCTTATTAAGATAACAGGCTAACAATGCGACCAAATTCTCGTACATGGGCGTCACCCAACTTGGCAGCTATCTTTCCAACTTTTCAAGTGACTCCAATGTTATGCCATTACAAACAAGATGTTTATGTTTTGCTGCGGGGCTCTAATGTACACGCACCTGAAAACATGGGCCTAGGTACAGAATGAAAACAGCAGGGAGAAGGGGAAGAGGGAAGTAACACAGCACACCACACCACTAGCATAACAATACCAGACAGAGCAGCATCGATCTAGAATCTACACTCTGCCAATCACCTGAAATAACAGGAGGCATCAGCATGTCTTCCATCAAGCAGCCATCTGCACATATCTGCGGTGCAACTCTGCATTTGAACCACAAGAGGAAGAATTCAGTAAACTGTTACTACTCCTGGGCTTCTTGTCTAGCATGTTGCATCTCGGAAGAATTCAGTAGGAACTGATGGTGGACAGTGCTTCTTCGCGACAAATTTGTACTGACAGAAGAATAGTGGAACACAGCATTAGCAACAGGCCAACAGCATATCTAGCTGAAGAAATTAAGCACATCCAGTTACCTTATGTTGACTGTACTTTTCTCTGATTGCAGGAAGACTACTGCCGGGACCAACACTAAAAAGGCGGTGAAGTGCCTTCACACAATCGCATAATTCCGATGGCTTGTATTGTGTGTAATGGGCAAGGGTGGAGTTCTGCTTACAATTTCAATGGGATGTACATGTTAGTTCACAAAACAATATGATTTGACAACTGCTAGAAAGATTTCAGAAAATGGCAAGATGATGATGCAACCTACCCAGGGATGCTTTGTTGGCTGGAGTATGAATTTTGCCAAGAAAATGGCTGAGGCTGCGACTAGTGAAGGAGGGTAGGAAAGTAGATTGTACTCCAGCAGTGATAGCTCAGCAACATAATTGGCAAGGAACTCAAGATGCAAAGCTGGATCCTGTACAAAGAAAAGTTGTTAATGCAATGCAGCAAAATATAACCTTATGGAGTTGCAGTAGTTAAGCAGAAGCTGACTAGCAGTACCTCATCACATACTTGTGCAGCCCGAACAAATCTCCTATTATAAGCAAGATGGAGAGTTAATGGAATTCATTGGTATGGATATTATGGAGTTTATTTAGATGAAAGAGAATAACCTCAAAAAGCACTTTGCTGTAGGTGCGGTCATTTCAAACCTCAGGTAATTCAGTACGGAAGCTTCCATTTCCAAAACCTGTTTATCTGAGTTAGAAGATGGTGGAGACAAATGAGGATTTATCGTGAATTTATGATAGACTACAGACCTCATCCTTGAAGTATGTATTGTCGGTGATGTAGCAGAATTCTTCTACTTGGGGTGCGCATATCTCCTCATATTTGCTGAAATTTGACCACGCAAAATTAGTAGGCTTACAATGAAATGCAAATCAGGAATACATGAAAGTAAATAAAAAATAACATGCTGGATCTTAGTATCTTACGCAGCTATAAGCATGCAAGCAACACCAAGTAATTGCAGCCTTTGGCGGCTAATCTCGTTGCCAGAAAGATAACGGTCAATGTAGTTGACTGTCAGGTATAAGGTATCGGGAACAAGACGATATTCTTCAGCAACCTGCAAAAAAGAATGCATTAATACAAGGAAGAACAATGGAAAGAATTATCTTCAGGCTTTTAATTTATTATTGATTTTTTTTTGTGCACTAGAAAAAACTTACTTCAACAAGCCAATCAATCAAGATAGCCCTCATGCTTGGGTTTACATCCTTTTGAATTATTTCCATAAAATCAGTCGATGGTCTTTTCTTGGTCTGCTAAAAAGTATGTACAACATTACAACGACATAATATATAAACAGGCAAGAGGCAGAGTTCCTAGGGATCCAGAGCATAATGCCTAGATCAAAGCTATCCTAATTTGAAGTTTTTTTGGTCCACTGGTCAGAAATAAACATTCATTTTATAATTCAGTTTAGTCCATGGAATAGAAGCTACATAAGGGTATGGATTGCAACATACACAGCTATAGCCTGTATAACCTCCTTTATCTACACACCACTCATCATTTTTAATACTACTTACAGAATATTCGGACGAATTTGTAAAATGTGAAGTACTGTAATGCAAGGTGTATCAAAATGAATAGATAGAATTTATTTACTTAAGAGACTGATTGAGCCGTTTCGGTGATCTTTATTTTACAGTGTCATGGTGTCTACACATTTCTGCAGCTTATTATATTCACATTTCTGTGTTACCATATAGAAATTCAGAAATACTGATCCTTGTGGCATTTTCTCTTTACAAAATGTTCAGACCAATAGAATATCCAAAGCATCGTTTCACAATTTTAAACAAGGTGTAGGTGCAGCAAAGATATGAAAGCAAAACAACGAAAATGTATCGAGCTGAATCATCAGTTCTCAGTCCAGTCGGTACAATGCTCATGTCATGTACTAACTCCGTTTCACAATGGTTGTAGTTTTAACTAAATGCACACAAAATAAGGAGATATGAAAAATGACTTGTCTACCCTCATTTAATGAAGGGTAGTTGAACAGATTAGTTTAAATAGATGACTGTATTGATGAAGGGTACAAAGGTCATATTGGCTCTAAAGTTGTATTGGAATGTAAGAACTACAACCATTTTGATAAAAATTTTGAATGCTAGAACTACAACCATTGTGAAACGGAGGAAGTAGAAGATACGCAAAATAACAATCTGATAAGAATAGCGCGTTCTTCTATTGATCTATTGTAGCATGCATAATTTTTTTAAAAAAATGCCCCTATTGCGAAAGTACACTGATCTATTCAAAAATGACTGACGTGAGAAAATTATGGTCATCTTAGGTTGGTGCTATTGTATCTACCACAAAATTACCAGAGCAGTTCCTTGTGTTCACTGCTTGAGGGGATACAATAAATTTAGCAGAAACGAAGATACAGAAGAAAAGAATGTGTCACCTCAGCTTCACGCAAGTGCATGTAGATATCAGAAGCAAGAGTAGCACACAACTGTGGGTCCTCATAGTTTTTGTCAACATCACAAATGTGGTCGATTTCCATTGGGGCCGGATCATCTTTCTTCCGCTTAGTTCCTGCTAAAGAAACAAGACAATTACATAAATCAACAAAGATCTAACAAAATACATTATGAAGCACACATCCTAGCCAAAATCATACAGTTTAACAGGCAAGACAAACCTTCGTCATCTCTATCCTCTGAGATACGCAGGTTTTCATTTGCCCGTCGCTGCAAAGAAGCCAGCATTGAGGAGTCCGCATTATCAATGTACTCGAAGTCAGGGCTTTTCATAGAGTCACATGTGGACATTGTCTCATCAATGGAAATGGAATCTCCTGAATGTCCAGGAGACACGAAGCTGCTGCAGGGTACAATGGCAGGTGCGACCATCGGCACGATGGTAGCCACTTTGGGAGGAGGAGCAATCTCCTTTTGTGTGGTGATGCCATGGCGAGATATGGCCAGAGTTGGCTTGGTGGAAGCCGATTTCCCCGCAGAGCCGCGATTTGAGCTCACATTACGAACACTTGACAAAGATCCCTTCTTCACAGCAGCTGAGGCAGCTGAAGTCGACCTCTGCATAGGAATTGAACAAAAGAAAATAAATTATTTCAAATTTCTTCATTTGGGACTCCCCACTAATTAGGCACAAAATAAGTTAAAATTGTACAGATATAATAAGTGCATTATACTATCATTATCATATTACCAATAGGCAATAGAATATTCCAAAGCAAACAAACATGAAAAATCGGCACTTTGCGAGAACCAAGAAACTTTCTTTTGAAAGTGCCAATACACTCTATGCTGAATTGTTCAGTAACGTACTGGCCATCACCGCTCACCAAGAATCCAATCGAGAAAATGTACCAATCCCTTGAAATGTAGCCTAATCAAGATAGAAATGGTAAATGTGCAAAGCTGAATGAGAATAGCAGTCAGAAACACCTAAGGCATAAAGATTTGGCAATGCAGAAGAGGACAAATCCTGCGTCGACTACACAACAAGAAATCCAAAGCACGCCGCATCAAACTGAGGAAGAAGAGGAAGATTTGGTAAAGGAGCGAACAACTCGCAGTGCGCAGAAGCGGAAAAGTTTAAATCTTCCACAGATCCCCTCGATGGACACCACATCACCGCATCAAGGATCCCCCACACAAGAACAAATAACAATGCACTCGATCCATCGTTACAACAACCAGGAAGCAACGGGAAGCGACGAACTCTTGCGCCCGTTGCCTCTGCAACATTCAAAACACCAACCCGACCGAACGATCCAAACCCCAGCGACTTCCCACGAGGCATGCCCCGCGATCCCGCATCGGCCCCGCGCTCGGAGTCTTACCGCATTGCCCGCCGGGGGAGCGGCCTTCCCGGAGCCGGCCCTCCCTCCCGCAGCGACGACGTTGGTGATGTTGCTGAGCGCGATGCGCTTCTTCGCCTGCTGCTGCGCGGGCGCGGGGCCTCCCGCGCCTGCCTTGGCTCCCCCGGCGCTCTCCGCCATGGCGGGGCGCTTCGCCGCCGCGGCGGCCGTCGCCGACGACGAGGGGCGGCGGGAGGCGGCGGCTCTGCTCGACATCCCACTACCCCTCGCGGAACCCCTCGTCGCGCTGGGGCTAGGGCTAGGGCTGGTGGGGAGCGGGAGTCGGGAGGGAGGAGGAGGCGAAGGTTTGGGTCCCGACAGCGCCCAGGGGATTGGGACTTCAGGACTCAGGAGAAGGGAATTCGAGAGGAAGAGATGGCAAGAGTGACGCAGGGCTGGCTACTTTAGGAAAACACCCCTCGACTTTCAAATTTGCTTCCTACGGTTTCTGGGGAGAAGCTATTCACATTGCCTTGCGGTTCAAACAATTTTAAAAAGAAATAATTAATGATACGTTCCAAAGTTAAGAGGTTTTTTTTAATAATTTGTTCTCATATGTGTCAATGATATATAGATACAGAATCTACGAGTCATAGGCATGTATGAGACAAATCATCAATTAGTTTCTCAACTTTGAAACAAATCCTCAACTCCCCTACTCAAAAATCAAACATCATGTATCTTGCATCTAGCCTCGACAATGGAACCAGAATCGGTT
Source organism: Olyra latifolia (assembly GCA_036346145.1). NCBI lineage: Eukaryota > Viridiplantae > Streptophyta > Magnoliopsida > Poales > Poaceae > Olyra > Olyra latifolia. Next base: position 18,152,933 of record CM070530.1, read on the forward strand.
TAATATGCATAAACAATAGTGTTCGTCTTTTTCTTGGCCTCATGTCACGTTGATTTCACATCGACCGAACGAAGAAAACACGAGGTACACGTCACGAAACAAACGGTTAGGCAAGCATCATTTGAAACATAGGAATTCCACAGGAGACATTTCAATCCCATGTCCGTTTGTTTAAGATTGGAGCATCAAGATCGTTTGCCCTCTTCCCCCCTAGCCCCAACCCCCATATGTTTCTTGTCATTTTAGCAAAGAGATTTTGTTTTGAAATTTGAATGCCGCACATGGGAGTGGGGCTCGGTTGGCAGAGTCCAATTTAGGGATGGGCGAGCAAATGTGTCATCATGGCCCAAGGCAAAGGCTATGTGTCGCACAGCGTGCCCCTCTCTCTCTCTCTCTCTCTCTCTCTCCTATTCCTTTCTTTTATTTATTGCAACGAGAAGCAGGCAACAGTGGAGGGAAAGGTGCGTGTTTGAATCCCTGACTGATCCTAGCCATCCGTCCGCTCCACAACATCGTGATGGATCCTCACACGGGCCCCAACGGGCAGCTTACCCCCTGCGGTCTGAACCCTGGATTGTTGCGCCTCTCCTCACCGCTAGTAAGGCTAACCAAGCAATCACATCTCCAAGGCCATCCACGTAGTGTAGTGCAAGTGTGAAACTTCTCGCAATATGGTTTCACGGTTGGTCTCTAAGAGTGCAATGATATATGAGACTGTTCTCCTGTGCTAAAACTTTTTGATTATATGTTATAATTGAATTTTGACCACCTTGAATAGTGGCTTCAAAAAGACGAATTTGATAATCGAAGCCAGATTTGAAAATGTTCTATTTGTGACTTTGAGATTTTTTATAAATGGCATGACAAGTGAAAGCATTAAACAATAATTAAATAGTTTAAGCAAAATATTCCAATATGTCAAAAATAGGCTCATATGCAACTATTATCTATAGCATTATCCATATCATTATAGACAACTTTAAAAACAACTCATACACAACTATTTTCTTTATATAGAAAATTTGTCTCTACACACAACATACTTTGATTCTTGTGCTATAATCGACTATAGCACAACCCAATTCTCTATATGTCATCTCTTTCATCTATTTATCATTTCTCCTATATGGCATGACTTATAAACAACTGATATTTATACCATTATAAATGCTTTAAGGCCTAGCGCAACTTTTTACATTGCTAGAGTTTATAAGATGGAGCCTTCAACTATGGTTACAAAAATATTTGTCTAGTTCGACTTACATGTGGGGTCTTGTGAATATTATATTCTTACATATTACGTTTAGGCTTGGAGACAATGCTAATTAGCACAATGTTTAAAAGCAAACTCTACGACTCTCTTCCTTTCTCTCTCCGTCTTAGGGGCATGCTTTGAGGTTGCAGGGTGGTAGGTGCTCTAGTCTAACCACACTTCGGCCTTGCCCGGCTTGTTTTGTATAATGTGGATGAATAGTTATGGATAAAATGCTGGGTTTCGAGAGTTTCGAAAATCTAAAGGGTTTGAATCGACTCAACTCAAAAAACATTGATATCTAGCTTTAAGATATTTGACAAAGAGTTACCCTAAAGCATTTAGCTCGAGAAACAACAATTCCGTAAAACCGTAAACTAAACTAAATAATGGTATGTGTCAGGTGTGTGACCGTCAGATGAGGTGAGGTGAAGGTGCCTAGAACTAGGAGGTGAGCTGAAGGAGGCTGGGTTTTAAATTTTTTTGAACTAGGATTGGAGTTAAAAAGGAAGATGAGGACTTGAGAGTGGTATGGTAACGTTACACAAGGCACATGGGACCCACTTATGAAATTGTCTGTTGATGCTATGATGGTCCGTGGTTTCGCCTGTGCCATTTTTGATGCGACCAACGTCCATTTTGCAAATGACAGCGGACGGTAAGCAAAATGGTTGCAAATGCAAAAATGGTTACATCATTAGCCTCTTTTTGATAGCAGAGACTAAGTAGAAGAATGGATAGAGGAAAAGAGAAATTTGCATTACAAGTTTCAAAGAAATTATGCAAAAAGGGAGGAATTTTTCTATCATAGTATAAAATTTCTTGAAGCAATCCTATAGATCAAACATCTCTACAGGAATCTTTTTTTCCCTTTAGATTGAAATCATCAAAATTTACATTTGATAATCTGTTGAATCAAAGAGTTCATTCTCTCTCTCTCTCTAAGATAAGGGTTTTCTAATGTTTGAATCACAGAAAAGCTTTCCGCGATTGAGTTTGTTGCCCGTGGGGTTACTTTGATCAAATCATTTTCCAAATCACGTTAGAGCGCTATTTCTTGGACAAAAGCCTAGCTGCTATTCTACAAAGAGTTAAGAAAAATAATAAAAATAACAGTAAAATAGGCTAAATTCGAATCAGTAGGTATCATTTGACCAGTGAGTAGTCAGTGACCAAGCAAAATGCTTCAACACTGGGCTCTAATGGCAGAGAATATTTATTACTGCTTTATTAGCAACTAGCAAGCGGCGCCGTTGTCGTGTACGGTACTCCCTCCATTTTTTTTATATAGAACGTATTTTGATTTGAAAAAGTTTTTCAAGAATACTTTGACCGTTAAAATTCTCTTATTATCTATTTTCAATTTATACAAAATAATATTGTATCAAAATCAATTTGAATACAAATCTATTGATATGTCTTTTAAATATTAAAGATGCACGTAATTTGACTAATTGTTGGTCAAAGTTTACGACGTTTGACTTTTTCAAATCAAAATATGTCTTATAAAAATAAACGAAGAGAGTACGTATTAGCCTTTGCTAACCTCCATCTCTATGGACCACAACAATGGCCATAAAACAGTGCATCATGCATGGCAGGAGAAGAGACTCACGAGCCACCACGATGCCACAGAGTTTGGGAGGTAACAGGTGGAGACAGTTGATTCGCTCATCGGAACTCTAGAAGTACAGAGGTTGTCTTTTCTCATCGGCTTAAAATTTTAGATGAGTTAATCGAAACATGCAATTTGATATGATATCGAAGCCAAGAAGTCGTGGTTCCAAGATCATGTTGGCGCAATATTACAAGGAAAACATATAGTGTGCAGTCACTTCATGTTGTGCACTCGTGCACTCATCGCAAGTAGGGATGGCAACAGGGACATTCCCCAGCGAGAGTGCCACCCCATCCTCATCGCCTAGATAAGAAACTTTCCTCGCTCTTGTCCCATCCTCGAACTCGGGGCTAGTTTCTTCATGTCCCTATTATGACATGTTCACATAGCCCAACAAGAACACAACCAAACTGGCACCATGGATGGTGTTATCTGGTGGTGTGCCAAGGAGAGTGTTCCACGTGATGTCATGCTGAAGCATTTTCATGGAATAGTCGATGAGCGGGGCATTGAACTTGGCCACGACAAAAGATGTTCGTGCCGGTTGTCGCCATATCGGCTTCCAGCCCATGCATGCCATCGCCACCTCAACCTCTCGCTCGTGCACGTTGTCACCGCCACAACATGCCACCCACATGCGCCATCACCGCCTTGGCCTCTTGCCCACACATGATGTCACTACCCTTGCCAATTGGCCTCGTAGAAAGGAGATGGAAGGGGGTGAGTACTGAGTAGTGAGGGACTAAGGGGAGACGATTATGAGGAGAGTCGGCTGCTAGTGTGCTAGGGTTGGAGTGTAGTTTTTTGAAGGATAGGATAGAGTTTAGTTATTAGGTTAGGCAGATTTTTGGACTATGCAAATTGTTGGGCCATGATTTTCACGATGAAAGAAGATTTTTTAGGGCACATTCCCATCCCCACTTCACCCAGCATGGACATATTCCACAGGAGGACAATCCCCAATCCTACCCCCTAAGGCCTTGTTTGGGAACTCCAATTTTTCTCTTGAGATCCTTGACATTTCCTAGGGATTGACTGCGATTTTAGTTCAAATTCTCCACCAATCCTAGGGATTGCACAAAATCCCAGTCTATCCAAACAAGATCTAATAATGGAATTCCTTGATGGGGAATGGGGAGGGGGCCATTGCCATTCCCTAATTGCATGCCACCCAATTGATCCTAATCCAACAATGCATCTGGACGAGGCAACTTTTCAATTACATGCTTGCACTACTTCCATCGGTGTTGGGTTTTTTTTGAAGTGCCCTCGTTTGCTCTTCCTTTTTCCTCGAGGTCCATGACTCAATCATTTGCTCCCTAGAGATTTCCCCACTTATACCATCCCTCTCTCCCTCCCATCTTCAATGCCACCCATGTCATCGCCCCTAGGCCACAGCCATCGTTGTGTTCGCCGCTTGTGTCATCATCCTAGGCCACAACCTTTCTCCCTTCCTTCTCTAACGCCGCTCGTGCGGCTGCCCTCAGGCTGCCACCTCTGTGGTTTCCTTCCTTGACGACGCCTTCATGGTCGTGTTCTTTGCTGCAACCTCCCACATATTGGGTTTTCGGACTGTTCGCGTCGTCGCCCCACCACCACCATTGTATTTTTGTTTAAATTTGTTAGCTTGAATCCAATTGTGCATTTCCTTCCCTGACGAAATGACACATTAAATGTTTTCTGGATGTTTTTTTACAAAGATTGGCAAGCCCTACCAACACAATTGTCTGAACTCCCCGTATAGTCACGATGCCATCCTTAGCAACAAAATGTGGCTATTCTGACTGAAAGCATTTATTGTTTTAGTCATGCATGAGATCGACGAGGGCAAAGGAATAAATTCCTTAAATTTTCTCTCATGTTTGGTTTCCTTCGTTATGTACATGATTCTTTCCTTTCCTACGGATTCCATGCACCTCAAAAAGAGTAGTTCCTGATGGAAGTTGATTCTACCAACAATCATGCATAATAATTCCTTAGAAATACATAGGGTCCTAGACTTTCACAAGACGTTAAATCCTGCAAAAAAAATCATGACCTTTTAAAAGAGATTTATGTGTTTGTCTCGTAGGAAAAAAAATGCAAGGAATTTTTAGATCAAATTTTAATTGATTAAATAGAGAATATAAAGAAGAAGATAGAAGTTGCATTGAAAAATCCCAAACATGAGTTTAGGGCTCATGCTAAAAATCCTCTAAACTTGGAGGAAAATTTTATATTCCATGAAATTCCTTTGAAGGAATCTTATAAAATGAAATACCTTCGATATAGAAAATTTTCCTTTTGACTATTGTGCCCACGCATTGCAGCGAATTATGCTTGCTGTATCATTTTAGAATTTATGAAATTTGAAATGCAAATAATCTTAAATCATTAATGTTATATAAGTTTAATCCATGGGGTATGTGCAAATTTATAGAAGGATAACAAATTTATCGGCATTTACTATCTAATTATTTGTATCTAATTCGGTCATCAAAAGAGTCTAAACAGCTTGTTTTTAGTCCACTCTGTCTATCGTCAAGAATCAACAATCCTAACCCTATATCCCCTACCGCAAACATTCCATTGACTCCTCCTCTTGCCTCTATCACCACAATACCCCCATACCCTCTCTTTTTTCTCTCCTTACCACAGACCTACCATTCAGTCCCTCTTCCCTTTGTCGCTGTCACCACGAAACCCCTCATTTTAACTGTAAGATTAGCAAAAATAGTTAAGGTCATGTAAAATTTTTGCTCTAAGAAATTACGTCATCTTATTATTTAGCAACTTTCCATATTAAAAATATTAACAAATTAAAGAGACCTACTCATCCAAAGTGAAACGCTCGTTGCTTTATTTTTCATCCATGCAACTAATTTCCTTAAATATTGTTTATTTAACATTTACAAATATCTCTCCTCTACCATTTTCTTACTCTACCTTCTCTCTCCCTTATTTCCCACGACACTGCCCTACCTCTCCTCCCACCTCTATGGAGACGCCCCCCTCCTCCCCCTAGCGTTGGTGCCCTACTCCTCCCTAGTCCCCTCCTTAATCTCAGTCTTTTGCTCCTCATCCCTTTGAGCACAACATTGCATCCCTTAACCTTCGGTCTTCTTCTCCCCACCAATCCGCATAGCGATGCCGCATGGTTGCCTCCCCATCCCTCTCTTCCCACCAAACATCCTCTCCGTCGTGCTCGCCTTGCTCTATGGGGCACACTCCATCATCTCGTCCTTTTCCCCTTCTCTCATCCACACAGTTAGCCTTGCTGCATATTCTTCATAGAGCCATGTAGGATTACATTGAGTTCTATGGCACAATGCTTGACTCCCTCTTGTGTTCAATCTTGTTCCTCACATCCCTAGTGAGGGCCTCCCCTTCACGTACCCTTGTGCTTTTGCTACAACGACTCCATGGAAGCGATCTAAAACTCTAGGTGGCGGTATTCTTTCACATGAAGTGGATTTGGGGATGGATCGAGAAAAGAAGAGGAGGGGGTTTGCTACGTGGGTAAAGCGGGATCACATATCCGCGTTGGTGAGAGGAAGAAAGGACAAAATGGTTAATTCACACAAGAGGTACTACCATATCCACATATAATGCACCAGTGTGTCTATTGTGTTCTTTCTAGGGTCAATTTTTTCTATGCCATTGCATAGTTGAATAGCCCCTTACCTGCCATCGCTTATTCGTATCTTCTTTATTTGCCATCACAATTGTTCTAATATTGTCATGTATGCCATCATTGAAAACTTATCCTTTTTATTTAGGATCAAATTTTTGCATGCAATTGCATAGTCATATAGCCTCTTAGTGCTATCGCTTAGTCGTCTCTATCTTATTTGTATCACAATTGCTCTAAAATTGTTTTGCATGCTATTGTTAAAAACTTACCCTTTTGTTTAACCTACATAAACATACCAAAAAATTCTCAAAAAATCACAGTGTTCTTAGATATGCAATACTTTCAATCTATATTTTTGGGTATTTTTATGAAAGGTTTTATGCTAAATTTACACTTAAAAATGTTTTAAACATAAAAATTTTATCTTAAAAATACTAAAAAAATTTTACATTCAAATTATTGCATATTTAATAACTCTGTGCTTTTTTGAGGATTTTTTGAAATGTTTAAACATAGATTAAACAAAAAAGATAAGTTCTCACCAATCACACATATGATAATAATCGAGCAATTGTGATCTCATGGAAGAGACAAGCCTCTAATTGATGGCATGTAAAACATTAGATGGCTTTGCAATGGTATGCAAGATATTTTTTTTCTCTTGTTTAAGCTATGTAAACATACCAAAAATTCTCAAAAATCATAGTGTTATCAGATATGCAATACTTTATATATATATATATATATATATATATATATATATATATTCTCTTTTGTATTTTTACAAGTTTTTATGTTAAATTTACACTTAAAAATGTTTTAAACATTTGTCTAAAAAATACTAAAAGTAACTATACATTCAGATTACTGCATACTTAATTACTATGCTTTTTTAATAATTTTTGAAATGTTTACATACCTTAAACAAAAAAGATAAGTTTTTGCCAATGACACATAGGGTAATAATCGAGCAATTATAATGGCATAGAAGAGATAAATCTCTAAGTGATGGTATGTAAGGTATTAAACGACTCTACAATGATATGTAAAATGTTTTCTCTTCTTTTCAATAGTAGAGATTTGGATTCCTTATTTATTCTTTGAAATTACTTTAAATCAAAGAATCCCTAAGTAGGAGAAGAGAAGAAGGGTGGAGCGAAGAGGCGGGTGGGCTTCATTCGGCATAGATCAAATTGGGCTAGAGGGGGAGAGAAGGAAAGAAGGGAAAGATGGAAGGATTAAGTGGGACGATCGTTGGATTTAGAAATGGATTTGATGAAAAAGGTTTCAATTTTAATTTTTCATTGCTAAATTCAAATCAAATCCATATATTGTTTCTGTAATTATCTCAAAACATTTAATAGCTCAAATTATGCAGCAAAATGTTTTTTTTAACAATTACGTGGTTTTAAAATAGAGTCGCCTTCACGCTCACCCTAGAGTTAGGAGCTAGACCATCTTTAGCGGTTGCCCCATTTGCCACTACCCATCACTATTTATCTGCAGTGTTGGGACAGAGCCCCATCACTATTCATTGCCCTATCACTGTTCACCTCACAACAACCCTATCACTATTTCCACTCTCTATATTCACTATTCACTATTCACTGTTTAATTACTATTAACTTTCTCAACATGATGTCCTAAATTCACCTGCTATAGTGTGAAACACCCCAATCTATGGCAACCGCTATAGATGCCCTTGCGACAAGAAGGTGTCTTTGCAGCACTTCAGGGCATCTTCAGTAAGAAATCCCAAATGGGATTCCCCGTCACTGTAGCAAACAGTGATGGGATAAGGAATAAGAAAAGTAGAGAGTAGGAATAGTGATGGGGCTGTTATTGGGAAGGTGAATAGGGATGGGACAGTTCTATTGATGAGATGACATATGAATAGTGATAAGGTAAAAGAAAAATAGGACAAACCGTTAAAGATTCCCTCATGGCGAGCGTGAGCCCCTTGGACAGTTGTTTTTGCTTTGGACGTGGGCCGTCTAAACAAGTGAACCAAGGTGCGGCTGCCTGTCCTACTGTCTATTTCCAAACTTGCATCTCACTTCTCATCCTAGAAGTGCATTGTTTGGGAGGACAAATCAACAATTTTCTCCTCAAACACGGGGTACTCCGTTACCAATGCCGCTTCATCGCATTCAGGTCAGGCCGGAGCCTCGGAAGCGCCGCCCCGCCCCGCCCGTCTCTTCCGGCGACCCCTTCCTCCTCCCCGGGCTCTGGCCGTCGCCATCAGACACCGCAGCTACGGTGCTACACGCCTCCCTCCCACCCTTGCGCTCTCGCCCGCCCACGCCACGCCTCTTTAAATTTAGCAATGCGGTGCCTCCTCTCGTCCGCTCCATTCATTCTTGCTCCCCGCCCCCGACCCCCGCGCCTTCGCTCCCCTTCCCCAGCCGCCACCACCGGGTCGCCTTGCCTACCTCCGCGCAAGAAAGCAACCACCTTGCCTCCTGCGGCGGAGGCCTCCTCTTGCTGCCGCCGGTACAGATTGGTTCCCGTCGATGGGAGGGCGTCCCCCTCGCTTCTTCTCTTTCTAGACAGTTTCTTGGTGCGGCGTTTGAAGGCGTGCTGCGTGCAGCAGAGCAGCGGCGTTCATCAAGGTTTGGTCTGATGATCCCTGTCTATGTTTGTTCTTTTTTGCAATGATGATATTCATGGACCTGTGTGGTGCGTGAAATTCCTTCTTTTGCTGATATGTTTGATCTGTGGTAGCTCAAAATTAATCAGTGCTAGTGGTGGAGCCTAATTGTCAAAAGTCAATTATTTCCATGCATTGTCAGACAGGGAACTGTTCCTATTTTCTCTGTGCCTTCAAGATGTTTGTTCAACTTAAATAGTTATATTATTATGCCTATCTTTTGTATTGCACATCTCTTGTTATATCTGTTTCGTCAGATAGTTAAATGATCTGATAATAGAAAAAAAAATGTTATAGCTGAGAAACGGGACAAGGGAGATGCAGAAATAATTTTGTAATTCGTGTAGTTAAATAATTAAACGATCTATATGTGCATCTTGCACATCTGCACTATTGTTGTTATACATGTGCCAACGGTCTTGTTTGTTGAGCTGCAAACAAGATATGTTTTCATCTGGAATAAATTGTGTTTTTAGTCTTTTAGGAGCAGGAACAACTAGCAGTCCAGCAGAAACCAATAAAGTAATGAGAAAATTGATTACATGCCACTCCAAAGAGTGGCACTTGATTATTTGCCACTCCAAAGATTGTCTTTGATGATATGCCACTCCAAACATGCACCACTTGATTATTTGCCATTCTATTCACTTTAGTTGTTTTTTCTATTTTCTAATACTTCATACACAGTGGAAAAGACCAAAATGCCCATCACTCATATTTACGTCACCATGACCATGTCCAATTTAAGAAAGACCAACGTGCTGAGTGAATTTAATTTATTTTTGTTTACTGCCGAAAACAGTCATATATTGAAGATCCTGGTGACGATCAGAGTTTAGTCTTTGCTAATTGCTAAGTAGAACAATAGCAGTCTCTGAACTTATGATGATTACTGTTGAAGTATTTCTGATGTATGCTCTTTCGTAACTTAGCACATGTGATGTTACGAAATATTTCAGATCATACTTTTAAATTTCTTAACTACTTTTGAATTGGTTACATCTATTCATAAAGTATATTGTGATCAGTTTACTGTTAAAACTCTTTGACATGCGAACATATTAGGTTGAATTACTTTGTCATCGATCATACAAAGTCATAGAGAAGGCTGGGGGCTTGGGATCGGATCACGGTCAAGTAAATATAAATGAAGGGCATTTTGGTCTTTCTGCTGGATATGAAGTATTATAATATAGGAAAACCAATTAAAGTGGCTAGAATGGCAAATAATCAAGTGGTGCATGTTTGAAGTGGCAAATAATCAGGTGCCAATCTTTGGAGTGATAAATAATCAAGTGCCACTCTTGGGAGTGGCAAATAATCAATTTTCTCTAAAATAAACTGAAATATACATACCCATGATTGATATAGCTTTTGCTCCTAAAAGAATATGCATAATTATATACTAGTTTATAAACAATGTCATCATGATAATTTGAGGATTGGGATGTCTCCACGGGTCAAAAAAGTACTGTAAGCTTATTGGATTATTGACCACGGTATGAGTTCTTCATTCTTTAACCAAATTCATTATTAAATAATGTATTATAAAGATTTTTTTCCAGCAGGAACACAGAATTAGTCCACTGGTAATAACAGTACAAAAGTGTTTTAGTTTTTTTAGATAACTTTCCTAGGGAAGTGGATGCCTTTTATTTTCTGTTTGTGACTGACAGAGCGGAGCTTATGACATTATTGACTAAGAATCATTGTCGATGTTAATTTGTTGTTGCCTGTGGAATTTTTTTCAAGCAAACGGGGCAGGCGTTTTGCCATTTCGATTAAAAGGGGAAGAGTTTAATTACAGGAGGGCGAGGAAGAGGGGGGGAGGTGGAGGGAGAGAGGGAGCGGGTAATTGGGGAGGTGGGGCTAGGGTACAGTATCCAGCACCGCGGTGGATAGCTGTCCCCAAGCCTTTACATCATTGCGAATAGCGTCGCAAACTTGGTTGAGCTAAAGGTTGTCCAGCTGGAATAGCCGTCGGTTGCGTTCCTTCCAAATGTTCTATGCCGCGTAGATGATCAACCCACTGAGCTCCCTTCTAGCAGGCTTGCCTGTGGAATTATAATGCACTGTTTTACCTGTTTGGTACTTCATAAACCATTTTATTGGTTTCTTATAGAGTTAGTGCTTCCAGCCTTACACACCTTGTCCTGCCCTAATGAACTACCTTCTGAAGTTTCAGAATGTCATACAACAAGCTGTCCACTATGAATGACAAGATGGATTTCAATACTTGCAGAAATACCGAGTCCAATGGCACCTAACACCTTACAGTGAAATCAATCAGGCGTGTCAGTCAATATATACACAGCAACCAAACCAGCTGCACACTCACAAATGACATATCCCTTCTGATATGAAATCACATCACAAGTGAAGAAAGCGGATCCAGCTGGTGAAACAATCCCAAGTTCTGAAACAATCTGTCACGCAGAGTCCTGTGCTGACGAAAACATCTGAAACAACCAGAAGGTCCGGAACTACTGCAGCACCAACAAAAGCAACATCTGTAGAAGCATGAAGAGCAAAGATCAGAGATCTAGTGATCCCTCTGTAACCGTTAGCCAAGGCAGCTTTGGCAGCAGCAGAAGTAACAGTCTGGACAGCTGTAATTCTGGTCAGGTCAAGCGGCATACTGGAGGCAACTGCAGGTGGGAGGCCGTCCAACTGACCAGCTCCAGGGACACCCCTCTCAGCCTGGTCCATTTCAGACTCCTGAAGCGCCTTGGATATGGAGACATCGGCAGCGTATATCTTGTGGAGCTAAGGGGCACAGAGGCATTCTTCGCAATGAAGGTGATGGACAAGGAGGCACTCATCAGCAGGAACAAGCTTGTCCGGGCGCAAACTGAGAGGGAGATCCTCGGCCTTCTTGATCACCCCTTTCTCCCCACATTGTACACCCATTTCGAGACCGACAAGTTCTACTGCCTCGTCATGGAGTACTGCTGTGGCGGCAACCTCCATTCGCTCCGGCAGAAGCAGCCTTAACAAGCATTTCAGTGAGCAAGCATCCAGGTTGGTTCATCTCAGATCACTCTAGCAATCAATATTTGATGCAATGCTTGCACACTGTCATATTGATATGACATTTGCTCATCAAAAATCTATTAATTTGCTCTTAATTTTCTTGGCACAGTGGTTGCACACTGTCATATTGATATGGCATTTGCTCATCAGAAATCTCTTAATTTGCTCTTGATTTTCTTGGCCAGATTCTATGCCTCGGAGGTGTTGCTTGCGCTTGAGTACCTCCACATGCTAGGCATTGTGTACCGAGACCTGAAGCCTGAGAACGTCCTGGTCCGAGACGGAGGGCACATCATGCTGTCGGATTTTGATCTGTCGCTGCGGTGTTCTGTCAGCCCGACGCTTGTCAAGTCCTCATCGGTCCACGCGGGCGCCATCGAGAAAGGCCTCGTAGGCAATGAGGGCGGCGTCGGCAATGGCTGCATCCAGCCGTCGGCGTTCTTCTTCCCGCGCATGCTCCCCAAGCGGAACCGCAAGACCAAGTCGGACTTTGGCCTCAACGGGTCGCTGCTCCTCGAGTTCAACGCCGAGCCGACGGACGCCCGGTCGATGTCGTTCGTCGGCACCCACGAGTACCTCGCGCCGGAGATCGTCCGCGGGGAGGGCCACGGCAGCGCGGTGGACTGGTGGACCTTCGGCGTCTTCCTGTACGAGCTGCTGCACGGCGTGACGCCGTTCAAGGGCAGCGGCAACCGCGCCACGCTGCGCAACGTGGTGGAGCAGCCGCTGCGCTTCCCCGGCGGCGGCTCGCCGCCCGCCAGCGCCGCCGCGCGGGACCTCATCCGCGGGCTGCTGGTGAAGGACCCCCAGAAGCGGATCGCCTTCAAGAGAGGCGCCACCGAGATCAAGCAGCACCCGTTCTTTGAGGGGGTGAACTGGGCGCTCGTCAGGAGCGCTCACCCGCCTTCCGTCCCTGACCCCGTAGACTTCAGACAATTCGGAGCCAATGAGAAGCCGCCGTCGGAGAGTGCGCCGGTGACTGCTCCGGCGAGCTCACCGGCAGGTGCTGCAGCGGCCAAGCCGGCGAAGAGCAATTCTTCCGTCGGTTTTGAGTACTTCTAGGGCTGAACATCATAGATACATACAGATTTCTGCATTCTTGTCGTTGCCTCCTGATCTTGTTTTACCTTCAGTTCATTACCATACATGGTTCTTGGAATCCTGTTCGCTAACAGTTACTAATGAATTGGGGAAGCTTTGTAATCGTAACTCAGCTGTTTGCAGCTAAACTGCCGGATGCAGATGGTCCTTTAAATTTGGTGATAGAACAAATTTTTTTGAGTCTGATCTGCGATGAAGGGTGCAGGGTGCGTCATGCTCTAGTTCGTAATCATCTCTCTCTGGACTGAAGGTTGCACTCACGAGCCATGACTGAACCAGCAATAATATCTTGTTTTGTTCACAATTTTTTTTGTTACTTAATCTCTTCACTGAAGATTGCCTTGATGACTGAATAATCTCTCTTTGGGTGTTGACTGAAGATTACTCTCATGACTTCTTTTGAGCAAAAATTAATCTCACGACTGAACCTGCAATTTTTTCTGACTGGACCATGAGACTGAACCAACGAATTTTTGTTAGACTGAAGTTTTTTTTGGTTACTTTGAAGAAAAAGTGTTACTTTACTACTGAAGATTGCTCTCGTGGCTGAACGCCTGAACTGCAAATTTTTTGTCAAGATTGTTCTCATGACTGAACCAGCAATAATATCTTGCTTTGCTAGGTTGCCAATGAGCATGTGCTCCAAGCTAGTGCAGCAGGTTCCATCACCATGCAGCAAGGACGCACAAATGACTTCAATGAAAACCATAAAACAGATTTGACAACGAAAGAGACCATCACCTCTAATGGCTAGCGTACAGCTCTTGCCTCCAAAATCCTACATAGTGCATCTGTAACGTGTGTGATGATCTAACCACCCCAACCCACCCCCGCACTTTTCAGCCAAGCAGGTGTTCTGACAAAAAAAATTCTAGCTGGTAGAAACGATCTCATCTGCAGCAGCTGGTGCACCTCCTTTCGGTTCGAGAACACCAGCTCTGTTTGCAGCTAACTCCTCTCTGAGACGTTCAGTGCACTCCTCCATTACCCTTTTGAAATCAGCAACGCACTTGTCACGGGAATACATTTTGCCATCCGCGAGAGATGATCCAGCAGTTGTGCCAGACAAGAACGCAGCGTAGGAATCCAGAATGACATGCTGGCGCTCGTGGAAGTGGCATGCAACGAGGGTCTCAAAATGCTGTAGCAAACAAAAAGAGTGCAAGAATAAGTTCGTTGGCATAAAGAACAGTGCAAGAGGTACAAAACTCAAGGATGTAATTTGCCATGCCGTAGCATTCTACAAGACAACAGCCTGCGCCTCGACACGTCCCTCTTCCGCGTTTGGATCTGGACGGATGACCCTGCTTCAATCCCTCTGGAGTCGAGCCTCTCCATCATCGACCCCTCCCCCTACATGGAAGCTCGGCGCCCAGGTGACCTCGGCCCCGCCCGCCTCACCGGCGCTCCGCGTCCGAGGCCCCCCCGCGTCTCCGAGCACCGCCTCATCCTCCACATCGACGCCGTCGAAGACTTCTCCAACCTCGCCTCCCGAGTCGGGGGAGGCGCCCCTCAGGTTAACCCGCACGCTTGGCTGTTGGGGTACCCCGACTCCACGCCTCCGCCGGCATTTCCGGGCGCGCGTGCGCGCTTCTCTTCGCTCCTCGCCCGGCCTTGAGCGGCGACTCGGCGAAGATGACGCGGGTAGCGGCGGCGCTTCCTCGTGGAGCGGCCTCGGGGCGAGCCGTTCCTCTCGGCCGTCGTCGCTCGCGAACCGTTCCAGTCGCCTAGACGCGGCGGCGTCCTCTCCGGCGACTCAACCGCTTCCGGCGGCCGCGCGCCTCCGAGGCCTCCGCTGCTTGCAGCGCCGTACCGATCACCGAGACCCGGCATGCAGCTGCGGCGGCGGCTTCTCCCGGCCAGCGCGCTTACGGGACAGCCACGGTCCACGAGGCTCGCTGCTGCTCCGACCCTGCGGCTGCGCCAGCCGAGCACGCCGCCGGTCGCGGTCGGGCATCGGATGGTGGGGATTCAAACTCTCGGTCAACAGGGTGGCAGGGGGGCCAGCGTTGCAGGCCAACCTCGGCCCGCCGGCCGCCGGTCCCCCCTGCGGCAGTGGCCGTTTCATCCCTACGGGCCGTGTCCTCACTCCGGGCCTCTTCTCCAGTTCGGGCCCATTGCTCCAGGCCGCTGCCCAGCGTAGCCACGTCCTGGGCTGTGTCCGTGCCGAGAGCCCAGCCGGCTTGGGCAGTGGCAACGGCCCAGCCGGTGCTAGCCCAACAGGCCATCCCTCCGGTTGACTACGCTTTTTTGGAGCCCCTTCTACCGTCACCCCCGACGCCCCCTTGCACTCAGTTCGACCCCATGCCCCTGGAAGCCCTGCTTCCCCCACCGACTCCACCGTCGCCAGTTCAGGCTCTTCTCGCTAGCGCCACCATCACTCCGCCAGCTCCGCTCATTAGTGCACCCCCACCTAGGCGATCCCGCCCTAAGCCCACCTGTATTCGCCGCAGCACCAGGATAGCTCGCTCCAGACTTTCCGCTGTTCCGTCCGGCTCCTCCGCTGTCCCCGCTATCCGCAGAGCCCAGGGGGTCTTGGCCCTCAAGCTAGGGCTCTCCCCCACTCCTGCTGTGGATGACCTAGCTGACCAGCTCCAGTCTCTGCTCTCCTCCCCACTCCCCGAGAGTGCGCTGGCTGCCGTCGCTGATCTTTGTGGCCTCGACAGACCTACTGTCGACCTTTCCAGGGTCGACGCCTCCGCTCTCGAGGAGGGCCTCGCCCAGGCCTGATGGTCGTTGTGACTCCGGATCGTCGCCGCCTCACCACCACGTTATGTCTTTAGTCCTTTTGTCGTGTCGCTCCCACCTGCGTGTGGGTTTAGTTGTTTACCTCTGTCCTTGTCGTCCTTCTGCGTGTAGCGGGCCTGGGCACGCCCTGCTGTTACCACCTGCGCGTGGTGTGTCTACCCCGTCGAGAAAACCTGCGTGTGTCCTTCTCGGCGGGGCCTTTGCAGTTTTTTTAGCCATGGTTGTTGTGGTTTGTCCGCTCACTGGAACTCTGCGTGTGTCCCTCGGCGGGGCCTTGGGCCTAAGTACTAGCCTCTCCTTCGCTCATACATGAGGGCTCGGTACTCACTGGAGCCCATAGTCGTTGTTTCGAGCCACATGAAGATTATCGGTTGGAATATTCGAGGTCTCAACTCTCGGAGCCAAGCGCGATGTCGTGGCCACTGGTCCGCATGCATAATCCATCCATCCTCGCCCTTCAAGAATCCAAACTCTCCGACCCTTCACACGGCCTTCTCATGGAGACACAGGCCACAGAGCTCAAAGGATTCCTCCATTGCTGCCTCGGGCACAGAGGCGGATCTGCTCATCTTCTGGGATGAAGCCCAAGTGCATCTCTCAGACCCCCTCATTCGGCAGCACTCCATCTCTGCCCGCGTCGCCTCTGTGGACGGCCACGATTGCTGGACATTCACCTCCGTCTACGGCCCCAGTAGAGACGCTGAAAAGGAGGCCTTTCTGCTAGAACTAGAGGACATCGCTAGCCGCACCACCACCCCTTGGATGATCATCGGCGACTTCAACCTCATCTACAAGGCCGCAGATAAGAACAACCTAAATCTCAATCGGCGACTCATGTCACGCTTCCGGTCCACCCTCGACAACTGCCTTCTTCGAGAGATCCACCTCACCGGCCGTCGCTTCACCTGGAGCAACGAGCAATCCAACCCAACTCTAGTCAGACTCGACCGGGCCTTCTCCAATTCAGCCTGGGAAGCATCCTTTCCGTCCTGCTCCCTCGTCCATTGTCATCTCAGGCCTCAGATCATTGCCCTCTCCTCCTAGCTGCTGAACTCCTCCCACGACCACCCAGACGATTCCGCTTTGAGAACTTCTGGACTCAGATACCTCAATTCAAGGACATCGTCAATCAGGCTTGGTGTGATCCCTCCAGACAGCTCCCGACTCACCCCCTTCACCGCTTCCGCCGCAAACTTTACCACACGGCCTCGGCCCTCAAGAAATGGAACCGATTACATGTAGGCAACACCAAGCTTCAGCTTGCCTGTGCCTCGGAATTCGTTCGGCTTTTGGACATCACAATGGAATTCCGATCCCTGACCCCAACAGAGCTTTCCTTCCGTAGACTTCTCAAAATCCGTATCTTGGGGCTCAGTGTGGTGGAAAAAATCAAGTGGAAGCAGCGCGCTAGGCTTAATTGGCTCAAGCTAGGCGATGCCAACACTAAATTCTTCCACCTAAAAGCCAATGGACGTCGTCGAAAGAACTTCATCTACTGCCTTCAGAGCAACTCTGGCTCCCACACTGAGCACCACGACAAGGCTGCTGTCCTTCACCGACACTTCAGCTCTATCCTGAGTGATCACGTCGTCGTTCCCAATACAATCAAGCTTTGTTTTCAACCGGGGATACAGGTGCGCCTCGCTTGATCTTGCCTCCCTCGAAGAGCCCCTCTCCCTTGATGAGCTTAAAAGGGTCGTGTTCAGTCTCCCTACTAACAAAGCCCCTGGCCCGGATGGATTTACTTGGGACTTCTTCAAAGCTTGCTGGGATATCATCTCGTCAGATCTCCTTGCGGCCGTGCAATGCCTTTTCAACCTGCAGGGCCAGGGGCTCGAAGCATTAAATAATGCACACATCGTTCTCCTACCCAAAAAGGACAATCCTTCCACGGCCTCAGATTTCCGTCCTATCAGCCTAATCCACAGCCTCGGCAAGCTATTCACCAAAATTCTTTCTTCCCGCTTGGCCCCCTTCATGGATGACCTCATCTCACCTTGCCAATGTGCCTTCATCAAAAAGCGACACATACAGGATAATTTTCTCTTTGTCCAAGGCAAGGCGAAGTCCTGCATAGATCTCGCACCCATTTCTACTCCTCAAGCTCGACCTTGAGAAAGCTTACGACTCGGTCAGCTGGACTTATTTACTTGACAATCTTCGTGCCCGTGGATTCGGTGCCCGCTGGCGAGATTGGATATCCATGTATCTCGCATCTTCCAACTCTAGAGTCCTCCTCAATGGCCACCTCGGTGAAATTATCCACCATCGCAAAGGCCTTCGCCAAGGGATTCGTTGTCGCCATTCCTCTTCAACCTTGCCATTGAACCGTTGGTAGCACTCCTACAACGAGCCACGAGCAAAGAGGTCCTAACCCCATTGCGGGATCCAACCGAGTCATCGAATATCGCTTTACGCCGATGATGCGACCATCTTCGTCACTCCTCGCAAAATGACATATCCGCCTTGCACTCATCCTTCACAAATTCGGGGATATCTCAGGTCTTCGCACTAACTTCAACAAGAGCAAGGTCGTCCCCATCAGATGCGATAACCTTGACCTTGACTCCATCCTTCAAGACCTCCTAGCGGGACGAGCGTCGTTCCCCCTCAAATACCTTGGGATTCCCCTATCCGTCAAAAGGCTTCGCCACGTCCACTTCCAACCTCTAATCGACAAGGTTGCCAGTCGCCTTGCCGGCTGGCGAGGCCCCTTAATGTCCAAAGGAGGCCGTCTCACTCTGCTCAAATCAGTCCTCACAGCATTACCAACTTACACTCTTTCAGTCATCAGACCCCCCAACTCGGTGCTCCAAAAGCTAGATCATCTCCGGAAAGCATGGCTCTGGCGCGGCGCCACCGGTCGCACCAGTGGTTCATGCCGTCTCGCCTGGAAGTTGTCGCTCACCAACCTCGCTTCGGTGGTCTGGCGTGCTTTCGATCGACGCGCTTTGTTCGCTTCAGATTGAGATGGCTATACCAGAACCTCGAAACCCCCCATAAAGCGTGGCTCAATACACTGGACACCCAACCTGAGGCTGACTACGCCTTGCTCCGGGCTAGCTCGAAGTTGTCTCTTGGTGATGGGACTACCTTCTCCTTCTGGGAAGATCATTGGGTTGGTGGACAAGCTCCTAAAATTCTGGCACCGCAATTGTACAAGGCTTCGACCATAAAGGATAGACTTGTCTGCGACGCTCTTACCAACCATAACTGGATCTCAGACCTAAGACGCCGACTGACCCCACAGATGGTCCCCCAGCTCATTAACCTGATCCAAAGAATTCAACACCTCAACCCGGTGCAAGGGATCAACGATAGTATCGTCTGGCGATTCTCACCGAATGAGGAATTCACTGTCAAATCCGCCTATGACTTACAATTCATAGGCCGGCAAACAAGCCCCTTCGGAAAGCAAGTTTGGCGACACTGGGCACCTTCGAAGTGCAAGTTCTTCCTCTGGCTGTTGTTGCACAAGCGCGTCCTCACTACCGACGCACTTCTCAGGCGAGGCCTGCCAACAATTACTTCTGCCAGTTATGCCAACGAAATCTCGAAACCATGGAGCATTTGTTCATTGAATGCAATTATTCTACTTTCGTCTGGAAACGCATCGCATCTTGCTCCAACACCCCCTGTCTCAACCCCGCCAATTGGAGCCATACTTCCTGCATCTCCAAATGGTGGACCGAGGACCTATGTCAGGCAGCTCCCCCTCGCTACACCCAAGGCACCCTTTCCATGGTGACCGCCACCATTTGGCACCTCTGGCTCGAACGCAACAACCGCGTCTTCCGACATACTGAAAGGTCCAAACACAACCTAGTGTCCTACCTGCTAGATGACTTGCGGCTCGGTGGCACGCAGGGCCAAATTTGTAATAGATTAATCCTTGACCAAGGCGAGGCGATTTAAATCCCCGGTTTTTCTTTAATTTTCAATCCCTGTACTTCTCCTTATTATCAATATAAGGCAGCTCTCCTGCCCTTACACTCAAAAAAAAAAAAAAAAAAAGGCACACGAGAGGCAGCTATCATAAAAAACTTGAAGGACTAGAATTACATGATGTTGATATTTCAATTCATTTTCTTGCTCTTTGTTCGACATTCATTTGCCATAGCTGGCTGTCAATTATTGGGCATATTGATACAGGCAATTTTTTTAAAAAAAAAATACAAATTACAAAACGATACAATTATATGACGTATTTGCAGAAAAACCAACCATATTCGAAATTTGATTTGCGGAATTCTATTTTCATCAACTGAATTGTCGAGAGTTCGGCGTTAAATGCAGGCACAAGCAGCAGGTGGCAAGCAAATTCACAAGATGGAATAGTGGTGTATTTTTTTCGCAGTCGGCTGCTGCTTATGCTGGCATTTGATGCCAATGAGCACCCGGTTTTCAGCATTGGTATTCAGGCATTCAGCAAATCAGTTGCCGAAAATACACCCAACAACACATTTCGTCTTCATCTGCCAAAAGCTTTTCCATTTGGCAAATTAAATGCCAAACTTTGGTGTTTTCGGTAAATCAGGTGGCAAAAAGAGCGTTCATTTCAAATTCTGAATACGGTTGGCTTTTCTGTAAATATATATATAGTTTTATCTTTTGTAATTTAATTTTTATTTCACATTTTGTTTCAAAAAATTGCCCACCATATGTACGAAACATGAAAAAAAAAAGAGTGTCTTTATTCATTAGAAAGGTTCTAAAAACACAGAAATTTGAAGTTGGTAATCCCATAACAAATATTTCCTTTCGGAAACCACCTCACAACTAAAAAAAATTCAGGGGACAACAAGTACAGCTGGTGAGATAGGGACATCATTGAGCATTTGAGATATTAGGATGTTTAAACTCGATTTTCTTTGTCAGATTGATCAAAATTATATGCAAGGTGCTTTTATTTATGTAAAAAACACTGACGTTTTGAAGCACTTAAGTTTTGTAGGAACTCATTTGCACATATTATTAATTCTAGCTGCTTTTGGATCTATGCAGTTTGTAGTTTGGATAAGTTTATAAGTGATGCTGTAACATGACCGATTGCATTTACAAGAGATGAGGGATGCTGTAATTACCTTTGGGGGCTTCCTAAGTGTATACAACATTGTCTTGCAGGATAGTATGAAGGCGGTCTGGTTATATACCAAGGAATTCCTTTCACCATCAGTTGTATTAGCCGTACCTGAGTAGGCTGGCTCATTAAAGAATGGTTTCTCGTTCAACACAAGGCCCTGGATGGAGACCAACACCTGCAGCATGGTGGATTTTGATTTCCTCCACCTCTCGCATCCAGTACCCGACCAGGTGTTCAGCAGGCTAAGGCAAACTTTACCGTTCTGATACAAGTTTGGATTTAACCGAAGTCCACCTGAATGATAATAAACTTTCTGTACATATATTGGATATGTTTATGTTAAGCAATTGTATTGATGGTGATGCCAATAGAAAACTAGGGGAAATTGGGTGTGATGGTTGCATACCGGTGGACATCTGGGGTATTCAGCAGGAAACTTAATGTCAAAGAAGAACAGGCCATCATGATATGGAGTTCCAGAAGGCCCAACTATAGCAGCCCTAAGCAGATCAATCCTATCCTCAGAAACTCTAACATGTATAGAATCTGCATAATTGAAACCAAACTGAGATCCACGTTACCAGCAATAAAATCAATCAACTGATTTCAGGTGCAAATCCTCTAAAAAAATATATTATAGGCAAATGTCGACCATACGAAATTCAAATAACTCATGTGACATATTAGTTTTCCCACATTTTTTCCCATTCTTTTCCATATATAAAATGATTTATACACATACTGATTACCATATAAAAAAATGTACTAACCAGGTAAATCTTTCTGGAGAAGCTTCCATTCATTTTGGATTGTCTTCACCCAATCTTTGTTGGTCTGGTCACACATTTGGAGGTGGAAAATTAATTTACAGTTGGATCAAATTGCAGAAATAGGGTTCAAGAAATAAAATAGCATACCTTCCCTGGTAAATCCTTTGCATAGTGGTGATCCGAGAAATCCTTAACAACATCAAATTGGTAAAATGAAATGTAATCATCAGTGTCGGATCCATTTTCCGTCCTTGTCATTGATGAGATAATACTTGAACACTCATGCTCATGCTTTTGCAGTGATAGTACAGTACCAGTCCCACTTGAACAGGGATCCACAAGACTCCTATTTGCAGTGACATTTACAGTGGAGTGTGGAGCAGCAGCTGGAATACAAGAGACTAGTTAATTAATGTAATATAAGTTATGATATCACCAAATATATATGTAAGCGTTTATATACCTAAGAGTTTAGGACAGAATTACGAGATGGGATCCCATTTAATGCAACCTAGATCATTCATCTTACTGAGGGACACTGCAAGTCTGAAGCATATTATATGGCTGAAATCTGCCCTCATTTACACATCACTTTACTAAATTACTTTCTTTTAATCAGTACTACAGCTCCCGTGAAACTCCTATAAGTGGCTCCATCATGCATATGTGGGAGTATATGTTGTGTGGCTCAACGCATTTGGTGAGAATATATTGTACTAATCTCTGTTCACCTTTATTTTAATTCATAAAAGATAATGTCTTCAAGGTTCACATCTCTGTAGATCTCCAATTGTTGAGTTCCTAAAAGGTTATCTATATGGTTCAGTAGCTATAACACAAGCAAGACATAAGACAGATTAGTGCAAAGATGAAACCGTTCAAGCATACCACACTTGAGTACTGACATGACTATCTAGACCTATATGCAACAGGAAAATTTTCCAATGATTTAATCAATTATGACTGCCAAATCAGATTTGCAGTATCCCCGCACACCCCGAAAATTTTTCATATTGCAGATGGAAAAATCCTGTTATGAGGCACAACCACTGACAAATCCTTGGAAAAATCCTTGAAACAAAATCAGATTTGCCAGCGATTAACTAAAGCTGTTATGAAGCACAACCACTGACAAATCCTGTAAACTAGGGAAAGGAGCACCTTTCTTCTTGGTATCCTTCTTCTTCACTACTCCAAAGAACCGAAGCAGCTTCTCGAGAACCATGTTTTAATCCACTTCGCACAAAGAGTGCCTGACAAACACGAAGTATCATTGCAATAGATTCACAAAAGGTTAATAACATTCCTCTAAAAAAATCATTTACAAAGAAAGAACAACTCAAAGAAGAGAAAAAGAGGAATTCAGGTTCTTCGTCTTCGTGTTTGAGAAACGGGCCAAGGCATTCTTTCCCCCCTTATCTTGGTTCTTTTCAAGAACTCATGCACATCGGACCTGCTTGTTGGTGACTAAACCCTACACTCCAATCAGTGCATGACGCCTTGGTCGGTCCAATGGACTCGAGGCACCAACACCCTAAGAACAAAGCCCAAGAAAACCAAACCTTGTAAAGAGATCAATTTGTTTGGGGCCGTCACCATCCTGGAGCAGGAGTGCCACAGCATCATCAAGAACCCCACAAAGAAAACGAAAGGGTTGATAGATAGGTAGATAGATAGCGCAAGAACCCCAAACACTCGCCGTCCAACGATCTTGGAACCATCCATCCTCCATCGCGCCGTCAGGAAGCCCGCCGCAAGCAGCACCGATCAAGAACAACAGAGAGCGGAGCAGGAAGAACACGAAGCAGCATCGATCAAGAAGAAGAGCGGGAGAGCAGAGCAGGAGAGCAAGAACAAGATAAAGCACAGCACCTTGGAGCTCGATCGTGTTGGACTCGGGGAGGGTTTAGCCGCACGCAGCACTGCAGCGGGCGAAGGTGGGGAGGGCAGCGACGAGGAGGAGGGCAATGCGGGGATCACACTCGCACCGCGCGGATGCGATTGGGAGCGAGGCACCTCGCTTCCCAGGGAGGAAAAGCAAAAGCGGAGCGGGCACCGCCGCACGGTACCGCGCTTTGCTAGCTATCGTAGCTAAGATCGCGGCTCTCACGTCAAGCGCGTTGCGATTGCATCCTTGCCTTGCATCTACCAATTTTTAAATCCAAACGATACGAGTTACAATAAATATCACCTTATTTTCTATTACATTGTGTTTGATTTGTTTGACTCCTAACTCGGCTCCGCTTTTAGCCTTTTACACTACTGCGTCAAGCTCTGGTACTCTCAGCTTCACTTTGGTGCTCAATGGCGTGCATCCTCTAATTTGCTATATGTTATACTAATCAAAAGTTTTCTAATAAATTGCTAAAATAAGGAAGATAGATGAATACTATGATTTCGTAGAACTCATTGAAAACTTTCTAAAATACAAAATACTAAAATAAGAAAGCTAAAAAATCCAAATAAATAAAAAAGAGTAAATTGCAGCATAGATTCTTAAAGTTGTCTCACATTTTCACTTATATTCAAAACTTTCAAAACCAGATATTTGGATACACGAAATCGCGTCACCGTTTCGATTAGGTCCAAAGTGGTTCGAAGAGGGTGATTTTGATTATATGGGCCGCCTAGTCAGTACTACACATGGTCATGTGTCATCCATAAATCCTAAACCTGTTAAAAAATTGAATTCAAATTAAAAATCCAAAGCAAATCCTAAAATTTGTAAAAAATTTGCAAAAAAGTAAAACTCCTAAAATTAGTAGAAAATATTTAAAAACCTAAAATTAGTATAAAAAATAAATTTGTAAAAAAATAAAGGTTTGTAAGATCGCCCATGGTAGGGCGGCCGGCCAATTGATGCATGACGGCACGGCCATCACGCCAATCTGGTCAAGAATCTGCTAGAACACGCCGTTTTGCGCCGCGTGCCGTGAGTCAGTGGCATGGGCGATCGTCCACCACAGGCGACGGGCGCCCAAAATCGAAAATTGAGAGGCGGGCATTTAAAAAATTTTGAATTAAAAAAAATATAAAAAAAATTCTCAAATATATGCCATCGCCATGTTCTACCTGCTTGCTTACTCCGTTTGCAAAATCTAAACATATTCTTTAGTTATTTTTTTATCTGAAAGGTGGGCCTCAAGGATCTGAAAAAACAAGTGAAATAAACTGGACCTGATTTGAGGCCACCTCGAGAAACTCTCGAACCCTACAGACCACCCCCGTGATGGTGGTGAAGGGAAAGCGAAAAAAATATAGTGATAGCACTGTAAGTAAATATGTTACTAGGAATATGAATAATTGCATTTTAATGAAGTTTATGAGATAAATAAATAAGTTACAAATATGCACAAATGAACATGCTCAGGTTAATTAGATAGATACCACTGCAAAGTTCTGAATAAGAGATTTGTCACCATAAGTGCATATTTGTAAATTTATCATTATAAAACTATAGAAATTAGATAAATGTCATTGTGGACGCCATGTGACACCTTTTGACGTAGACTCAACTCGTATTTATGAAAGCAGACGGTTCTGCCCCTACCTCTTCTTCCTACTCCTTCCTTCTAGTCCTCCACACCATCCGCCTCCTCGTCCATGGCCCATGCTCCTTCCTCCTTCCCCCTGCTTCTACTTCCAGACCGACCGACCTCACAAATATGGGCTAGGTCTACACCAAAAAGTGCTAGTTAGCATCCATAATGGTATTTATCTAATTTTCACAATTTTGTAATGGAAAATTTACAAATACGCACTAGGTGGTGATTTTCTTTTAAGTAACCATCCGAGTGTACGTGCATTGCTATGAAAACACGCATACGTAAAGCAAATGAACATATTTAACATAGGTATTCTATAATGTTACATATATCAAGTGCCCATGCATTGCTACATAATTTCTATTGACTTTTCTTATATTTCCCCTCTTATTTTAATGTGATATAATTAGGAAGCTTTCGGTTATATCAAGATATACCAAATCACCTTATTTAGATAGTTGTTTTATTTTAGCTGTGTTGTATTTTAGAAAACTTTTGGTTGGGTCAAGGTATACAAAATCACCTTATTTATCTAGTTTTTTCAGCGTGTTGTATTTTAGGGAAGTTTTCAATCAACTCAAGATATACCAAACCCAAGAATGCGAAAGAATAACACAATTAGCATAAGAAGTGGGGTTGAGGGTGCGAAAGTGCGATAAAGTCAAGTGTCGAAGTGAAGTTGGGTATGGAAGCATGACAAAGTGAAGTATAAAAGCAGAGTTGATGATATAAGACAAACATATCAAATATAACACAATAGAATGAAATATGATATTTGATCTTAGCGAAACCCAAACGTTCAACTGGTGTAATCGATTTCTAACTTCTCTTTCTTCCATTAATACGTTAAAAACTTACATTAAAACGCTCGACATGGATGCACCACCTTCTCCCTTTTTGCCTGTCGTCCCCTCTAGTCAAGGTGCACACCCAACCACCATCGATTCCTTGCCAACATTGCGGACAAACCTTTATAGACCTTTTTTTTGGGCTAAAAATTGTGTTTTAATGCACACTTATATACCATGTATTGTCATGTCTCACTTATTATGAATTTCATTGCAGTGCGCAGGCACTTGTTGGTACGTCAAAAATGGATAAACCATTTCTAGTTGTCCTTCTGCTATATATACTAAGAGTATCCATAGTGCAATCTCTAAGAAACTCTCTGATTCACGTGATTCTATAAACAAGAATAGAAAAAAAAAAAAAGAAGGTAGGATTATGGCGTCCATGGACGTTAAATCCCACAGGATTGAAATCCACATGAACAGCGTGACCACAGCAGCCTCTGACCATCCCCTGCTGCCTTCGCCCTCGGAAGGAGCAATCTGCTATCCCGGGAGCGGTCAACGGTTCAAGCGAGAGCTGTGTAGTTTGGCGCGGCGGCATGAGGAGCTAGAACCAGTGACGCTATGACCAGGTTATTGGTCGGGATCCCTAGAGCCTAGAGCAGGGTCTCGATGGACTGGTGGCGTGAAGTTGAAGATGCAGGAGGAGCTATGACCTTGCGCAGGAGGAGCTTTGCACGAGGCAGCATGGTGGTGCATGACGACTGATCACTGCAGTGCTCCATGGCGTGGGATACTGGTCGGCATCTCCAACGATACTGGAAAACAATGTTCATATCATTTTTTATTTAGGGATAGAGGAGCCGCCGAAGGGAAAGAATCTTTTAGAGTGTAGTATAAAGTGTGAAGGAATTTTAGAGGATGGATAGAGTGTGTAGGAAATAGTTTTATAAAGGAAAATTTTGAAGTGTTTGGTAGAGACGATCTTAAGCTCGAGAGGTGTTGTTGGCACGATCCGGTCCCTGGTTGCGATGAGGAGGTGCCTTGGCAGGACGATAGCAAGGCCTCGTGTAGGTAAGATTGCAGTGTAGCATTGCCGCCATTGCGGTGTGTTGTTGGCATAGCATGCCCAATGTTTTTATTTATTTTTTGTTTTCTTTGGTTGCGATAAGTCTTTTTGGATGGATGAGTCTTGTGGCACTTTTATTCTCTTCTTCTTTAATGGATTGACAAAGCTCCTATCTTTATCATTCAAAATAAATTAAATACTAATTAAGTAATTAGGGAATTCAGAGAGCAAGAGAGAAAGTTGCTTTGAAATTATCAAAAAAAAAAAGCAAAAATAGGTTAAACCTCGTGCTAGCTTGGAATCCTCCAAAATTTGGACAAAGATTTCATATCCTATGTATTTCTTTTAATACGATCATTTGAATCAAACATATTCTTTTTAGAAAATAGAATATCATTTTGGCCTTCTACAAAATAAGCACATATATAGGAAATTCTTTCCTTTAGACTGCAATCTTTTTTTTTTTTGAAATTCCTTTAAATCAAAGAGGCCCTAAGAGTAACTACAGTATAACCTCAGGTTGGCCTAAGGCCCTAAGATCTGGTAAGCAACCTTCAGCCATTGTGTGTTTATTAGCGTTGCCTCCAAGATTTCTAGCTTACAAATGTGGATAATGGTTTCTACTTTCAATTATAATTGTGGCTCTCGGTTTTTTTGGGGGTTCAATTACAAGCTGTGGTTCGTAAACGCAGATCAGCTGATGTATGCGGTGTATCAACTGGGAACGAACATATGCGGTGTATCACGATTCAACGGCTGAGATCTTTGCTTTCCTCGTAATCAAGCAGGATAGATTTGCTTTGCGGTATATCATTGGAATCATTGCTCTCCTCGGAATCAAGCAACTATTTTTTTAATAAAAAATACTATGCTTTATAGCAATGTATATCACGTCTTTACATTTTTTCTTAAAAATAGCATAAGTTCATGCTTTGTTATAAATAAATATCATGTACTTTTTTGACATGTTATATTGAGCATGTTCAGCTCATGCCTTTTAGCTCTGCTTTCATACATGACTACAAACGTGTTTTCGCATCTAGCTTAGCTTCCGCACTCGATTGTGTGTATTTTTGCACCATTTAGTTTGATATATCATGAAATGATAAAAAAAATCATATAATACAATCACTAAAATTACTCAATTATTCATGCCATAGATTATGTAAATCACAATATATCTGAAAACTAGACATGATGAGCCACACTAACAAAGCATGGATCAATTACACTATCACAGGCCTATCATAATCTATAGTATTAGAAAGCCTCATAGTGAGCGAGGAGTGATAAATTATTTCAATAAAATTACTCATCACATGTTATCCTGTAAAATCATCCTCTACCATTATTAAAATCACCCATTGTATGTTATTGTCGTCCCATAAAACCCTCCTCCACGACCACTAAATTTACTAACTATATGCCATTCTAGAAAATCCCTATCCAGCGCTCGCTCTTCTATAGCCTTCTCCTTTTGCGATAGCGCCACGTTGCTCCCCTTCTCTCCCATGTGGATATCATTTTCTTCCTTCCCACCACCGCAACCGTCGTCCTCTCCGGTTGATGTTGTGCATCCGTAGCCTCAACATTGTCACTCTTTTGCCGACGCCCCGTCCGGTTGGCGTCATGCACCCGTAGCCTTGACACACACCGCTCCCTCACCTCACCGACATCGCATTCAAGCTTTTTAGAATGTTTTAGCTCAATTATGTGGATTTGGTGGTGGAGAGACGATTGATTGTGGTTTAGACATCAAATTCATAGATTTGGGAACAAAGATTTGCACAAGATTATGCATTGTATGCACACCTTTTTTATTATGAATTTCGTTACAACATGTAGGCACTTGGCTAGTATTATAAAAAAAGTAGCATGATTTTTTATTGTAACAAAGCATATGTCCTCACCTAAAAATAGTAACTATGTGTACTGCTTCCTTTGTAAAAATCCTATAAACACCCTGCATGATTCTCCGTTTCAAGTACCTTAAAGTAACTTATGAAAAATTCTAAGAAAAATGAAATGCTCGTTTAAAATATGACATTTGTCTTTTTACTATGAAATAAACTGGTTCCTTACTTATCATGAAATTCATATCTTCTGAACATGGTCCAACAAGCAAAGTGTTCTGTACATTTACAGGACTAGATTTGTGTCAAAGTTTACAGCCCTTTGCATATATAAGAATTTATACTTGTTTACACCCAATTTTGGACTTAGTCGAAACTTATAAAAACTGTAAGAATACGTAGTCAAGAAGTTGATATAAAAGAAGATTCTAGAAGTTTGAATCACACACGATCGGCTAAAAGTCCTAATAAGGAAGAAGATTTCTAATCGGTCACGGCAAGTTAGAATTGGAAACCTTATCTGATGAGACCGATTTAGGAAGGTTCTAGAAGGCAGTGTCCAGATCAGCCGTAGTATATTTTAGGCATGTATTTAGATAAGTTTCTATTTAGAGAGAATTCTAGTTATATATTGAGTCGATTAGGTTATTTATAGTAAGTTTGAGAAGTCGAGTCGTATTGTATTGAGTCCATGTTTTGGGTATAAATACCCAACCTATATAACGGGAAAAGGGTTCCCGACCAATCAATATACTATTTCAATGCGATCATCTTTTTAATTTCTAGGAGTAGCAGTAACTTAGTTTTGCCATATTTTACTTTCGATCGACTTGTTGTACATCGTCTTCTCAATCGACTTTAAGGTACAACCCTAAGTGAGTACCGTCTCGGTTAAGTCCAATCTTCTAGCTTGGTCTATCAGAATACTATCTTTATCGATATTTTTGCGCATCGCCGTTTTGTGCAAAGGGTTAGATTCTACCCTCGTTCTGTTGGCTTGTAAATTGTTATTTAGCTGATAATCTGTTTTACCTCGTTCTGTTGGTTTGATTAACTTGTTAATCTAGCCGATAGTTTATTTATCCTTCGTTCTGTCAGCTAGACGATCTAATCGGCTAGTTGATAGTCTGTTTACCCATCGATCTACTATTTAGTCGACCTCGTAGATTGTTTACCCTTTGAATCTATTTATTTGAATTTTTGTTTAAATCAATAGTTTCTGCTACTTTTATATCTATTGGTTTAAGTCTCTATTTAAGCTGACAGTTCGCTCTGCTTTTGAATCTATTGAGCTTTTGACCTTGTCTTTAAGCTCGATTATGAGAATAACCTATTGAGCTTAAATCATATTTATCTTGCTTCCTTATTTTAACGTGTTATATGTTAGGAAATTTTTGATCAACTTAATATATACCAAATTAGAGGACGTGAAAAACCAACGTAGTCCAGCGCCGAAGCAGAGTTGAGTGCGCGAAAGCATGACACAATCGTGAAAGGTTGACCGTGGAGTTGAGGCGTGAGCCAAACAAATCAAATATGACACAATAGAAAGTAATGTGATATTTATTCATAGTAAAGCACAGATGTTTGGCTAGTAATATATTAGTTATTTAATTTTTCTTCAAAATGAAACTTCCTTGAATCGAATAAGACCTCATAGGTATGACAGTTGTTTTTATGGTCCAATTTGGATACATGGTTTTAAAAAACTATGATTTTATAATATATAGAGTTTGTCATTTTGTACGTATGAAACTATGGTTTTGCTAAACTCTATTAAACTATTCATTGGAACTATCACCTGCTTTGATATATGGTTTGTAGGATGAGAAGTGAGAATACTCCAATAAACTTTAGCTCCGAGTGGAGTTTCAAATACTCTAAAAACACCACGGTTTCCACTAAATTAGAGTTTTGAATGCATAGCTTTATTAGGTCTTCAAATATGATAGTATTAAAAACGATGATAATTTCATAGTATTAAAAACGATGATAATTTCATAAACCATGAATCTATATAGAAAATACTTGGTTGCAAAAAAAGTCACATTTTGAAAAGTTAACCGAAAAGGCGTGAAAAAACTTCCCATCTGTGTACTACGCTACTACTGCACCCTGAATCCAAAAGAAAAATAAAATACTACCATCAGCACGGACACGGCCTCCGTCTTGTCAATCAATCACTGTAGCAGAACGGTCATTTCTTTCTAGCTTCTACCTCTCTCACACCACCCTTCCTCCCCACCGCCGCATTTCGACCTCTGAACTGAGCTGAGCCTCCGTAGATGTTGAACTTCAGCCGGAGAGAAACACGCCGCGGCCTTTGGGCTCTCCAGGTCCAGGGTTCCCAGGGCGCGGAGGCAATGGCGACCGATCAGATCCTCGAAGCACGTTCCTCTCTCTCTCTCTCCGCTCCCCTGTCGTCGAGTTCTTTCTTTTCCTGCGTTTATTCATCTAGTTTGCGATCGGGGGTTCCTTTGTTTCCCACTAGTCTCTTGAATGTACATTAGTGGCAGATTTTGTAATGCGATTTGTTGGTTTTTGTGGCTCTCTTTCTTTTTCGGAGCATTTTGTTTCATTTCACCTGCCTAACAAGTGGTTCTTGAACATAAAAAAATGATTTTTGGAAGTCATCCCATGTTTTTTTCCCAATGATCCAGTTAGCGAAGATGTTTCCTTACCATTATATATTCTCCTCTTTTCTATTTGATTTTCTTTATTTTATTCTACTTTGGTGAATCGGTCGCTTCATGCCTATGTTTCGGGCCATTGTAGTTTTTTCCCCTGCATCATCTCGATCAATTAGGATTTAGGTGTAGTGTTTGTTGTTTCTTGATAGTTCTGTTCTTAGTCTAGTCCATCTTGGTGTTCTTTGTTCGCTTTCTTTCTCTTCACAATTTCATGACCGAAAGATTTCCCTTCCTCTTTGCTCTACTTACTACTACTTATTGCAATGCCAGATTAGTTTTTTTTTCCTTCAGGAATGAAAGTAATGATCTTTAGTTGCATGGATGATTATATATTTGAATTCGTTGCTCTGCTTTGGTTGGTTGGTTGCTCTTCAGAGGAAGAGAGGGAGGCCAGCTGGTTCCCACTCCGCAAAGAAGAACAAGATGGAGGAGAAGAGGGAATTGGTGATGCAAAGATTGGCCTTGCTTGACAGCAGCTGCAGCGAGAGTGACGAGGATGATGTTATTGATTTGACATTGGTGAGGTTCTGCATGGAATCATTTCACGTTGCTGCTTCTAAAACATTGCTGTTGTTCAAAGCTTCAAAGTACCACATGTTCATGTATCACACTCAAATATGAAAAACACAATACCATAGTTGGGTGTATGTCAAATCCACATCCTTAGGTTTTTTTTTTTTTTAGAGGATCCACATCCTTCGTTTGATAAGTCATAAAAGTCTACTAGTGAAGGGACAGTCTGCTGATACTCCAACACTTCTGATAAATTTTAGTCATGTGTTGTCTGTTTTCAGGTCTCTGACAGCTCAAACCCTACTGATATTGTTATTAGATCACTGCTGTAGCATTTATGCCAACCATTTCTTTAGTTTGTACTCTTTTCTTTGTTGATATTTATCAAGCTTATTATGTGAAATTGTCTCACAGATAAACTAAAATGTAGTCCAGAAACTATTAGCTAATGCTTCCCTATG
This sequence comes from Olyra latifolia, assembly GCA_036346145.1. Lineage (NCBI taxonomy): Eukaryota > Viridiplantae > Streptophyta > Magnoliopsida > Poales > Poaceae > Olyra > Olyra latifolia. The sequence goes on from CM070530.1 coordinate 18,185,723, forward strand.
CTCACTAAACACCTTATAGTGGCATCAATACTCAGTGACCTCATGCTAACTGACTATGTTCACATTAGGTCTTTCGTTAAACTTGATCTTTCCAAGATAAGATTTTGTGTGTGTGTGTGTGTTTGCAGGCTGAGATGCTTGCTTCTGATGCTGCTCAACAGTCTATAGTAGTTGATTGTGATGATACAGATGCCACTGTGCAGGCTGTTCCTTTGAAAGTAAGTTCAATGTTGCTTTAGTTCTCTTGTATACATTAGGGTGTAAATTTCATGCAGATACATTCTACATGAGCATCAGTAGGTCTGCTCAGAGCATCACTACGAACAATACCGCAAGACCAACAGAACATTATATGTAGCAACAATATTTTCACACTGTCTCAACAACTCCTTGTTGTTGGAATAATTAGCACTTTCAGGTTTAATTCAATCAAGAGATAAAACATGCACAACGTCTGACAGATTGAAAATAACATATAAATATCACAGGAGCATATCCTAGACACACATGCAGCAATACTACACGTATATCCCTCTGATATACCCACTAGCAGCAGACTCATCAACAACATAATTGAAAGGGAGGTGATGGGAATCACGTACTGGACGTGGTTGTCGTCGCCGTACGGAACCAGCGGCTGGTTCTGGTTACCAGAGGTGGACGCCGTCTTGCAGAAGACGTAGCCGACGCAGATCGCGACGGCACAGCGGAAGTAGACCTCGCGGAGCGGACGGAGGAAGCAGTGAGCAGTCGCGCGGCGCGCTTCCCAAAAACCTGATTCGCCCTACCCGGTGCAGGAGCTCTTGGGCGATCGGTTCCGGAGACCTGCTCTCCCGAACGACGGTGCACGCCGGCGTACGGGATGGGATCACCGAACGGCGGCGCAGCTCTGAGGGAGTTGGCGAAAACCTAGTTTTTTCCTTCTGTCCTCTCGGCGGCTCAAATATATATATGGATCCGTGAACAGTCACGACCGTGTCCAACACGATCGACCTTACCATCGAGTCCAACACGATTTCCATATCTCGATCCGACCCGCCAAAAAAACCAGAGAGCAAAAGAAATAAAGCGCAAAAAAGGAGGGCGTCTGCGCAAGCACGGCGGCGGTTTGGCGGACCATTCACACAGTGTTGTCTTGACGCGCCGCCTCCCGCCCCGGCCCGAGCCAAAGCCAAAGCGAGGCGAGGCGAAGGAAGCAGCGTGTGAGCTTCCCTTTCTCTCCCACACACTTGTTTAGTAAGGAATACACACTCCACTATATAAACTAGTGTATGCCACTCCCAACTAGCAATGTGGTACTAAAAGGAGTTCACATGCCTCATGCATACATGGGCCTTTGAGATTTTCCAGGAATTTTTTTGGCAATTAATTGGGCCAAACCCAAAAATTCTAACAATCCCCCACCAGATCTCAAAGTCCCATCCGAGTTTGCCAGTTCCCAAAGCTGTTAATATACCAGTGTTTCGATAACAATGGACTATGCCTTGAAATGCACCTAGACATTTAAGATACACTTATCCACAACTTGGACAATGGACTACGCCTTGAATTGCAAGTTTTGTGTGAACAAGTTTCACTCAAAGCCAACTGATACTTGGCTGCCAATAGGCTACCCCACGGTTGGAGCATATACGTCGTACTCCATGGTCTCTTCATGAGCTTACTAGAGATTACCCAGGTCTCATAGACTGCGACTTCCAACAGTCGGGCTCATATAGGTGTGTTCTTTCAAGATGCTCTGTAGGATTACATCTTCGCTAATTAAAGCCAACAGAACAACATTAAGGCAAATGCCAGCCTGCCATACAGATTTCGAGAGTATTGCATCTCACATGGAACAGGTCAGGTTATACTCTTAGCCGCTTAACCAATAGCTTGTTTTTCCCAGACCTAATTCACGGGATCTCCGATCACATAGGTTGGAGTTACCACTATGGTGTAACTCATGTGGGTCTCATACCCGTTCCTTGATGCACTTCGTCTATCACGCCTTGTGATAAACCTTTCGTAAAAGGATCTCGCCAGTTTTTAGCCGTTTGGATATAATCCGATGCTATCACTCGAGTTTCTCAATTTTCGATGATTTCAGACGCCTTTTCACATGTCTTGAGGACTTCATGTTGTCCTTAGAACTGTTCACCTTGACAATCACCGTTTGATTATCACAGTTCATAAGGATAGCGGAATTGGCTTTTCAACCTTTGGAAGGTCCAACAAGAGTTCACGCAACCACTCGCTTCAACGGGGGCGTGTCCAGCGATCAATTCGCTTCCATTGTTGGCGTGTCAAGATAGTCTATTTGCAAGACCTCCACGAGACAGCTCCACCACCAAGAGTGAACACATATCCACTTGTGGCTTTTATCTCATCGGCGCCGATATCCAATTGGAATCACTATACCCTTCCAAATATTGTTGGGTAACTCAGTATAGTGCAAACCAAAATCTGTTGTACCTCTCAAGTAGCGCATTACTCTTTCGAGTGCTCGCCAATGATCATCTCCGGTTTAGAAGTAAACCGCTCAACTTCTCGACAAACAAATGAGATATCCGCCTTATAGGCGGCTAGGTACATGAGTGACCCGATGATTTGAGAATAAGTTAGTGATCTCTAGCGATTTTCTTGTTCTTTCAAGCACAATGCTAGAATCATAGGGTGTTGGAGAAGTTTTGCAATCAACAAAGCCAAAGCGATTCAAAACCTTTTCCACATAATGGGACTGTGACAAAGTGATCCCATCCTCACCCTTGAGTAGCTTGATGTTCAAGATTACATCGACCTCTCCCGGATCTTTCATATCAAAATTTTGAGACAAGAAAGACTTGACCTCAAGAATCACATCAAGACTTGTCCCAAAAATTAATATGTCATCCACATAGAGACACAAAATAACGCATACAGCCCTACCATACCGATAATATACACATTTATCGGCCTCATTCACAACAAAGCCCTTGAAGTTAAGGTTCTGTCGAACTTCTCATGCCATTGCTTAGGAGCTTGTTTGAGCCATACAAAGATTTCAATAACTTACACACCTTGCCTTCTTGACCTTCTACTACAAATCCATCAGGCTGATCCATATAGATCTCCTCGTCCAACTCTCCATTGAGGAAAGCTGTCTTAACATCCATTTGATGAACAATAAGACCATATGAGGCAGCCAAGGAAAGTAGTACACGAATTGTAGTCAATCTAGCCACAGGTGAATAGGTATCAAAGAAATCTTCGCCTTCCTTTTGGGTATAACCCTTGGCCACAAGTCGAGCCTTATACTTTTCAATAGTACCATCAGGCCTAAGCTTCTTAAATATCCACTTACACCCCACAGGTTTGCAACCATAAGGTAGCTCCGTGAGTTCCCAAGTCTGGTTCGCAAGAATGGATTCCATCTCGCTGCGAACCGCCTCCTTCCTTCCAGTAGTCCGCATCCGGGGATGCAAAGGCTTCTGAAATAGACATGGGAGTATCATCCACGAGATACACAGTGAAGTCATCACCAAAGGATTTTGCAGTCCTTTGTCTCTTGCTCCTTCTAGGAGCCTCACTGTCATCCTCCTCGAGTTTTTCCTCGGTGTTAGCTCGGGATATTCAATTTGAGTGGTTGGTTCGGGAATTATCTCAGAGTTTTACTAGAACTGCCATGCTCATTTTTCATAGGAAAGATGTTCTCAAAGAAAGTAGCATCATTAGACTCCATGATCGTCCCAACAGATATGTCGGGCACCTCCGATCTTATTATCAAGAATCTACTGCCAACGCTACGAGGTGCATATCCTAGATGGACACAATCTACAGTCTTAGGCCCAAGTTTGCGCTTCTTTGTGATTGGCACATTGACTTTTGTCAAACAACCCCATGTCTTGCAAATAAGAAAGTGATGGCTTTCTCCCTTCCATATTTCATATGGGGGTTTTCTTTATTCTTTGCAGAACCTTATTCAGACATGACATGCAATCAACACGGCCTCCCCCACCATGCCTTAGATAAACCCGAGATGTCTCAACATGGCATTCACCAAATCGGTTAGAGCGCGGTTCTTTCTTTCGGCGACCCGTTTGATTGGGGCGAATAGGAGACGCCCTCTCATGAATAATTCCATGTTCCTCGCAGAATAAGTCAAACTCAGTAGAGAAATACTCTCCTCCACGATCCGACCTAAGTCTCTTGATGTTCCGATCTAACTGGTTTTCAACCTCAGCTTTATAGATTTTAAAGAAGTCTAGAGCCTCGTCTTTAGTTTTCAACAAGTAAACATGGCAATATCTAGATGCATCATCGATCAGAGTCATGAAATATCTCTTTCCACCCTTTGTCAACACACTATTCATCTCACATATATCAGAATGTATGAGCTCCAGAGGTGCCAAGTTTCTCTCCTCGGCAGCCTTGTGAGGCTTACGAGGTTGCTTTGCTTGCACACAAGTCTGGCACTTAGAACCTTTGACAGTGGGAAATTTTGGAATTAAATTCATACTCGCAAGCCGAGACATAGAACCAAAATTAATATGACATAAACGTGAGTGCCAAACATCGGCCTCACTCTCAACAACATTGTCACAAATATGGTTCACAACTTTATGACAGTTATCGAAAGGGAAAAGCGGAACAAGCCTCCGCCACTCATAGCCTTTGCCAATAAACAAACCATGTTTAGACAAGACTACCTTATTTGACTCAAACACTACTTTAAACCCATCTCTGCAGAGAAGGGCCCCGCTAACTGTGTTCTTATTGATTGAAGGACATGTCAGACGTTCTTTAGTTGCACGATCTTCCTGAAGTAAACTTCAGATCTATCGTACCAACACCAAGAACGAAGCATTGGACCTGTTCCCATCAAAACGGTTGAACCTCGGGCGCTGATAGAAGTGAGCGATGATAAGTCAAGCACACACATGCACATTAGCTCCAAGATCAATCCACCAATCGGAGATCGACTCACCGAAAGAACAAGAGGTAATACATACCCGCCAGTTCCCTCTTCAGTATGGCCAATGGTCACATTTACAGACTTTGAAGTTTGTTCAGGTTTACCCTTTTTGTCTTTACGGTTTGGACACTTTTTAGCCCAGTGCCCAATCTCACCGCAAATCCAGCAGGGCATCTCATCCTTATTCACCTTCTTCTTCTTAAAAGCAGTGTTTTGCTTGACTTTGTTCTTCCTTTGTTCTTGCTGGTTTGTTGCACAAAATTGGCGCTGGACTCCCTCGCCTCCTTTCCCATGTGCATCTTTAGCTCGAGCTTTCTCCTCAACATCTAGAGACGCGATCAACCCTCAACGGAGATCTCTTGTCTCTTATGTTTGAAGATGTGGCAAAGTTCCTCCATGAATGAGGCAACTTGGCAATGATGCCCCACCACAAACTTGTCGGGTAATTTGCATGAAGGAGTTCGAGTTCTCTCACAATGACCAAGATTTCATGAGCTCGCCGACAACAGATCGGTTATCAACCATCTTGAAGTCGTGGTATCGCTCCATGACATACGATTCCATCGCCGTCGCCGATGCCCCGAATTTATTATTCAGTGCATCCCACAGCTCCTTTGCATCTGTGATGTTTAGGTACACATCACACAGACGGTCAGAGAGCACACTAAGAACTGCACCCAAGAAAAGGGTGGTGGCCTCCCGAAACTCTTTCTCCTTTTCAGGAGTTAGGGTTCCCTCTGGTTTGCCATCCTTAACCCAGTACACGTTCATAGCGATACCACAATTGTACTTTAACCGCCATCTCTTGAAATTTACGCCACCGAATTTCTCGGCCAACAAGATCGAACAAAACGAGCCATCGATAAACCAAAGTGCCTAATCAAATCAGGTTTTTGGAATGTTGGAATAATTAGCACTTTCAGGTTTAATTCAATCAAGAGATAAAACATGCACAACGTCTGACTGATTGAAAATAACATATAAATATCACAGAGCATATCCTAGACACACATGCAAAGCAATACTACACGTATATCCTCGATATACCCACTAGCAGCAGACTCATCAACAACATAATTGAAAGGAGGTGATGGGAATCACGATTGGACGTGGTTGTCGTCGTCGCCAGACGGAACCGGCCGGTGGTTCGGTTTAAGAGGTGGACGCCGTCTTGCATAAGACGAGCCGACGCAGATCGCGACGCAAGACGGAAATAGACCTCGCGGGCGGACGGAGAAGCGATGAAGCGATCGCGCGGCACGCTTCCCAAAACCCCGATTCGCCTACCGGTGCAGAGCTCTTGGCGATCGGTTCGAGACTGCTTTCTCCCGAACGAGCAGACGCGGCACAGACGGATGGGATCACCGAACGGCGGCGCAGCTCGAGGAGTTGGCGAAAACCTAGTTTTTCCTTCGTCTCTCGGCGGCGGCTCAAATATATATATGGATCCGTGGAGCAGCCACGACCGTGTCCAACACGATCAGCCCACGACCGAGTCCAACACGATTTCCATATCTCGATCCGACCCGCCAAAAACCCGGAGAGCAAAAGAAATAAAGCGCAAAAGGAGCGTCGTCTGCAAGAAGCACGAAGGCCGGTTTTGCGGACCATTCACGCAGGTGCGTCAAGACGCGCGCCGCCCCGCCCTGCCCGCCCGAGCCGAGCCAAAGCAAAGCCAAGCCGAAGCGAAGGAAGGCGGCGCGTGTGAGCTTCCCTTCTCTCCCACACACTTGTTTAGCAAGGAATGCACACTCCACTATATAAACTAGTGTATGCCACTCCCAACTAGCAATGTGGTACTAAAAGGAGTTCACATGCCTCGTGCATACATGGGCCTTTGAGATTTTCCAGGAATTTATTTGGCAATTAATTGGGCCAAACCCAAAAATTCTAACACTTGTTGCATTCCTTTTCATCTCATAAATTTCATGTAAGTGCAAACATGCTGTAAATTTGAAAAGGATGAAGGGAGGCACAACATGCAGCAAAACAACTAGGCCTTTCTCATTTATATATTGCCAGATATGGTACAGGGATCACAAATGACATTGGCAAGATACAACAATCATATTTCATGAGGAAGGAAAGCTAAGACTATAATCTTCTGAACAAGTTGTACAACAAGGAAGGAATTTACTTTATTTTATTGATCTTACTGTTCTAATACTTGGTCTCTTCACTATGACAGATCATAAGGCCAAGCAGAGAGGATAATGAGCAAATAAAGTTTCCTGGCGTTCCTCAAACATGCAATGCCCAGAATACCAGCACTGGCCTGGCTAACACTACTAAAGTAAGACATACTCTAGCTCCATCCTTGTATTTGCGCATGTGATATGAAAATTACTCATCATGGAAAATTAGAACTAGTAAAAAGAACTTTTGATTTTCATTTATGAACCCATAATACCCAAATATTTTGACATATATGAAAAATAACTTTCCAGAATTTGGACGGCTGATTCATTTTTCTTATTGGATTAAATAGCATAACAAAATATTGAATGCTCTTCGAACATGTATTTTCAACAGATGCTTTGTCCCTTTAAATTGATGGGAAAATTGGTCATGGGCACTACAATTGTATATCCAATGCTCCTAGGCACTATCCTTTTACACCTATGTTGTATAACACTGCAACTCGAGTTAATAACGTCAGGACACTAAATATGAACTTCAAGCTATTCGGACATATATTATGTTAAGTATGACAATAGTGCCCTTGAGCTAGCAATGCAAAGAGGAAGTAGAAAAAAATTATGAAGCCGCTGCCACTGGGCACGCCGCAAATGCCATATGTCATAGGCACAAAAAGAGTGTCCACAATCAGTCTTGCACCACGCTATGGTACGGTGCGTTTGTGGCATGCCCAACAACAATGGGTTCGTATTTTTTTCTTCCTCTGATCCTCTCTGCACTGCTAGCTCGAGGGCACCATTATCATTCTTAAAATAATATGTCCCTAAATAGCTTGAAGTTGATATTTAGCGTCCTAGTGCACTATTTACTCAAGTTGTAATGTTATATGGCATAGGTGTAAAAAAATAGTGTCTTGTAGTGTTGGCCACACAATTGCAATTCCCCACAACCAATTTTCCCTAAATTGATTGATAGTCTTATAAAATTGTTGTGCTTTTAAGCTCCATTTTGCTTGACTTCCCATTAGCTCAACACTGAAAGAATGGACTAGCTATGAGCAAGTTGTGATTTGACAGGTATCAGCTGTTAATGGCCAACAGATATATTCAAGGTACTCCAATTTTTGTTTCTTTTTTTCCTCATGAATAAACTGCATTAAAATTTCTCAAGCTTGTCCGGTAATGCACTTACTTCCTTAAGCATGTTATAGTGTTCAGGACAAAGCTGCTATGGTGAGAGCTAATGAGGTGCAGGCAAAGTTACCAACAGAACATCCTAGCTTTGTCAAGTGTATGCTACAATCACATGTCGTTCGGGGTTTTTGGCTGGTAAGTTGCTATTGATTAGCCATTTGAATGTTTGCTCAATGCTGAAGATTCGATGATTATTTCTTACAAACAGCATGTTGACCCAAATTGAGAATGGTAGGAAACACCTCCTGAAGAAACATTTAAATTAGCTTTTTTTTATTAAAAAATCAAATTACGAAACAAATGCTCGCTTAGCCTCCCCAAAAGCAGAAACTACTAATTTAAAATCATGTTGATATCTATAAAATGTGGTTTTTGGGAGAGCATAGAAGCAAGTCTCGTAAACAAATTACATGCAAGTTATGGACATTTTCTGAATGTGTCAGTTTTTACCACTTCACTGAAATAGTTCTTATGACTAAGAAAATGGTCACCATAAGGTTTGCACAAGCCACCTGAAAACTATCCGTTTTTATTTTTATTCCTCTGCATTTGGCTTTTGTGTTCCTCTTCCAGGGTCTACCATCTGACTTTTGCAACAAGCATCTCCCAAAGCATGACACTGAAATCGTGCTAGAAGATGAGGATGGGCGCAACTATTGTACCACTTATCTAGGTGCCAAGCAGGGACTCAGTGCTGGCTGGAGAGGTTTTTCAATTAAACATGATATTAAGGTTGGAGATGTCGTGGTTTTTCAACTTGTGAGATCAACAAAATTCAAGGCAAGTGTTTCCAAGTGTTTTGGTTGCTGTTTACATAATACCTATTTATTGAATCTTTTCTTGCTGTGCAGTCCACACTTATCCATATACGTTGTATGCCTTTGATTCAGGTCTATATAATAAGAGCAAATAACTTGACTGCAACTGATGGAGCACTTGATCTCCTTAGTTTGGAAGCATACAAGAAAAGGAAGATATCGAGTGAGTCAAACTTAATCTTGTTGATTTTGCACTTGCGAGTCTATTACACATGGAAATAGGCTAACTGTAGAACATCCTGAATCATGGTTTGTGTTCCACGTGCCAGAAGAAAATTCGGATGACGACAAGCCTGAGAAGGATCCAAAGGTTATCAGAATCATTGACTTGCTTAAGGAGGATCCAAAGGTTACCGGAGTCAGCCTTATGAATGATCCAAAGTCCACTGGAGTCAATGGCAAGTTTAAGAAGGATCCAAAGGTTACCGGAGTCAGTAGCAAAGTAGCTCACAATGAAAACAATAATCTAGCCAGTGAAGCAATTGAAGGCATCAGATTTTCAGATTCAGATGTCGATTTTGACAATGTGACAAGTTTCAGCAACTTCAACATCGTCGTAGACAGCTTGGTTATCGACTGCAAATTTCCTATTCACCTACGCAGGACGTACTACGAGCTCTGCTGTTCCCAAAAGTCGTTCCTTCACAAGCATCTGCTCAAACAATTGAATCTTACACTTGTTGTGGGAGTGATCATGGAGACGGTCAGCATTGCTGAGGGTATCAGGGCCTGCAGCACGCGCTCTTCCTGCCCCAAGGACTTTCTGATCTGGAAGAACACCTTGGAGTCCTTAGAGCTGCTGGGCATGAATGTTGAGTTCTTGCTCAAACGTGTCAACAGTCTTCTTGCCCTCCCTGCTCATCAGTCAAGAGATCTCACGGAGTGTGAGAAGTACAAAGAGATCAAGCTCGAGCGGGCTCGTGCCGGGGAGAAAATGGAAGCTCTTGAATCCACGCTGTCGAGTCTGAAGGATGCTCTGAAGAAGATGGACGTGGAGATGGAGGAGATGGAGTCAGGTGTGAAGAAGAGCGAGCAAGCGTTGCAGCAGATAGCGTCTGCACCATGGTGACAATATGTATACGATATATGCAACATTTTTGGGTGCCATCTCGCAGTATGCAAATGCAAACTGCAAAGAGAGATGGGACTGGGTGAAATGGAGCCATGGAGGTGGGTGATCTGTCTTTTGCTGTAGATAACCAATGTATCGTGGTGACTATTGTAGCTTAGCTTTTCTTTTTAAGTAATAGGTAGAAGCTCTGCTATTTCATTAAAGAAGTAATTACAGAAAAAAAAAATGGCACAAAGCACCAACATACTGTGGCTCCACGCCGCTAACTTGCCTAGAGTTGAACACGCGGACAACCCAGCATGAATGCACCGCTATTGGAACCGGCCACCTAACGCTACCTCAGCCGCCACCGGACCCTCTTGGGGGAGTGCGCCGTCAATTTCTCTTCGTGTGTTTGTGCCATTGATAGTAGGATCCACCCATCAGCCAATTCCTCTCCCATGCTTTCCCTATCTCCTAACGTGTGGGCCCTGTTTGTCGGTCACATGAGGAGAAGAGGGTGGTAGTTAGGCTTTTCTAAAGTTGTTGGCTAACAGAGTTGACGAGAGTGGCATATACGAAGGATGTTCATGCAACGATGGCAAGTAATGAAGCTAAAAATCTTGATGGAAGATCGTGGATTGAGCTAAGTCTTAGTGGCGATTGCTGGCGTCCGGTGGCCGGTCGTCCACGGGGCGTGCGCCGACCGAGTTTATCGCGGGCACGTGCGGGGGTGACGCTGTACCTAGAGCTGTGCATCGGCGCGCTCATGGGCTTGCCCGGCGCGGCGGGTGCTGGGGACGCCGAGCCCATGTCGATCAACATGACGCGCTGTACAACGCCACAGGGCTCGCCGGCGCGCTGGCGCGCCGCCTACGGCGACTGCGTGGAGCTGCTCGACGCCGCGGCCGCGCACCTCGCGCGGGCAGTCGATGTCGTCTCCGCGCCACCAGCGTCGCTGGAATCCGCAGGGCCGGCTGCTGCAGACACGGCTGGCCTTGACGACGACGTCATGATGTGGCTCAGCGCGGCGCTCACGAACCACGACACGTGCCTCGACAGCCTCCAAGAAGTGGGCGCCGACGACGACGAGGACGGCTGCATCAAGCCGCAGATGGTCAGCTACCTCAGCAACAGCCTCGATCGCCATCTACGCGACGCGCGGAAGGCCGGACGGCGACCTGTCCGGCGTCCCAGTCCATAACCAGCTCCACCGAAGGCTGCTAGCCAGAGACGACACCACCAACGGCAACGGCGTCAGCTTCCCAAGCTGCCGCCGCAGATGTCGAGCCCGACATGGTGATGGCGAAGAACAGCAGCGGGACGCCGAGACGGACCGTGAGCTCCGCCGACGCCATCAAGGCGGAGATGGAGCGCAGCCACCACCGCGTAGTGATATACGTCAAAGCCGCGTGTACATTGAAAACGCCAAGGTCGGCCGCAAGAAGACCAACTTCATGCTCGTCGGCGCCGGCGCCGGCAAGACCGTAGTCGTCGGGTACCGCAGCGTCCACGACAACTACACCACCTTCCACACCGCCACATTAGGAGGGGCCGGCGAAGCGCCTGGCAGTGGCGCTGCTGGTGAGCGGCGACCAAGCGGTGGTGTACCGGAGCGCCGTCCTGGGGTACCAGGACACGCTGTACGCGCATGCGCAGTGGCAGTTCTACCGCGACTGCGAGGTGGCTGGCACGGTGGACTTCGTGTTCGGGAACCCGGCGGTGGTGCTGCAGAACTGCACGCTGCGGGGGCGGCGACCGCTGCCGGAGCAGAAGAACATGGTGACAGCGCAGGGCCAGCGGAACCTGAACCACACCACGGGCGCCGGAGCTCGCCGCCGTGTGGCGCACCTGCCCGACGTACTTCGGCCGGCCGTGGAGGCCGTACTCGCGGGCGGTGTTCATGATGTCGTACATGGCGGACCACGTGCACGTACGACGCCGGGTGGCTTGCGTGGGACGCGTCCGGGCGCGCAGCCGACACGCTGTACTACCGGCGAGTTCACCGTCGGGAGCTTCATCGGCGGCTACTTGCGGCTGCCGCCCACCGAGGTGGCATTTGTCGCCGGCTTGATCATACGTATGATGGCAGCCTATCTTACTGTGACTCATGGTATAGCTTAAGTTGCTGCAAGTCTTTTGCTGCATCCGACTTGTTTAGGATTAGATTGGTGCTGGCACAGATGTCATAATTAACTATTTTCATAAATTAGAGCTATCTAAAATCTAAATCTTCCAACAAGGCATCCCTTGGAAAGTGGAATTTTTTTTCCCAAGCTCCTAGGATAATTGAGTTGTTTCTTGTGAATTTCTGTGTTATTGGACGGATAGGCAGTTTCAGCCATGGTGCCCCACACTCCACGGATAAATTAAACATGTGCAAGTTTTGTATGCTATACATTGCATGTCGGTACTCGGTACTCAGTGCATGCCATCTATCCATGCCATTTTTTTTGGATTGCAGAATTTTTACTAGAGTTTCGCCCAAAAAATCACACAAATTGAACAGTTTAATTGATGTGAACTTTAATTTTAACCTTTTGTTTTAGCATATAGAAAACCTATGATGGGGCTAATTACACTTTAATTAATTGCTTGTAATTATTGTACACACAATCTGTAGTATGTTCGACAGTGCAGGGTTTTTTTAGTAATGGAAATAAATCCCGCTTATACAACACATGAGGCATATAGCCAGAGTACTTGTTACAAATTCAGTTCAACAATGCGTGTGCAGATGCTTTCTAAGAAATCAAAGATTAGATGTGATGCGATCAAAAGCTCCTTTAGATGGTCACATAGGGTATAGCTGATGACGAATATATGCTTTGTCTTTGTGCTGAATTTCCAGGAAAACAGCACGTAGTAGCAAGAGTTACCCCTGAAAATATCGATCAGTGGGAGTAACCATCATAAAAGATTAAAAGAACCTTGGAAAAGCGTACAAAGAACAATAGTAGATGTCTGTTTGGAACGGCTTAATTTGAGATGTATTTGGCTTTTATGTCGTAGAAAGCTGCAAAGTCGAATCAATTTTGGTGGCAAGCAGCTGGAAAGTTTATATTGCCAGATAGCATAAATGCACGATCATATATGTATTGCATGGCTCCACACTCCCGTGGGGTTTAACTGCGTTGATGGCTCATGCATGACAAGGAGAGTGTTTTTTTTATCTATTATCCGTATTCAGTTCCATACTTCTAGGTGTGGTTGCATCTGTCGGGTTTCGAGATCCACGCTGTCCCCACTCTCTCATACAAATGGAGTAACAACAAAACCCTCTAAAAACTTTGAATTCTTGTCGCGGGCCCTTCTTCTTTCTCCTTTTCTCTCCTGGGTTCGATCTGATTGGCTCCTCCCCGCTGATCCTAGTGGAGACCATAGCGGTGTTGGGTTTGTTGATATATGATCTAAATTCAGAAGGCCAATATCTGGTGAAGCGTAGCGGAGGCCTGTCGTTGGATCGACATGGCATCATAGGAGGTTTGGGCCAGATCGTTATGAATTTATTTCCGAGTTGGACCTTGGGTCGCTACCATCTATAAATATGTAATATCCAGCCCAGCCATGCTGGGCCCAAAGGCCAATCCAGCCCGGCCCAGCACCGCTCAGCTCTTTAAGAGCTAAGGATGAGGACTCTCATCCTCATCTTCACTTGTTCTCTATTCCACCCCCAGCCTGAGCTAGCGTCGCTGCTTTCTTCCATGCTGTGGCGACGCCGACGCCGTCTTGCCGCCGTCGCCGTCGCCGTCGAGGCGCCGCTTCGCTCTCGTCTTATTCTTTGTTGCCATAGCTGGCCCTCTCCTCCATCTCTCGCGCTTCCTCAGCTCTCCCCTACCCTAGCATCGCCGTCGCCGTCGGCCAGGGCTGCCGCCAACCGTGCGCCGCCCTTGAGATCAGCCTCTTTGCCTCTTGTGCTTCTTCTCTAGCTGTGACGTCTAGGGGAAGAAAGGGAGAAGGAAGAAGAGAAGAAACTAGGGTTTTGCCCAAGTTTGGAGGGTGTCTATTTTGAGATACCCTTGCTGTGATTTTGCTCATTTATGTGCTGCCTAGGAGGTAATTTGTGAGGATTTGCAATCCTTAAAGTCAAAATTGAAGATTAGGTGTTAGAATTGTTTATGCAGTGGGTTGCAATGCGAAATTGATGTAGTTGTGTTGACAATTAGGACACACTCATGTCATAGGAAACGTAGATTATGTTTCTAGCTTTCCGTAGAGTCCTAGAACGCGTAATTCAGACAAGCGGTTTAGGATTTATTGCCTCCAGAGTGCTGCTGTTCGGTTTTGCTCGCGATATGATTTCTAGATCGGGTAAGGCTATCTAGAGCTTGTTAATGCTTAAGTCTAATGATGTGTTAATGTGACGATGGATGGGCAGTGTTAGATGGCTTTGAAAGATCAAAGGATAAATGGTTATGGTCTATGTTGTTGAAGTTTAATGTTGATGTTGATATGGTTGTGAATGCGTGTTTGATATGTAGGTGGAACCGGTTTGAGGGCAGAGTCACCTTATCCCTCCACCTCGTACGGTAAAAGAGGCAAGTGCATAATATAATAGCTTGACCAATTAATAAATGCTATGAATTACTGTTTGAACTCTATATTGCACTATTGAGCACAAAATGGACGTCGAACGATGGTAAGTTGGCATTAAGGTCACATGTAAATGTAAGATCAGAAGTCATGCATCTGCATTACATTTGCAAGCATGAGCATATCAATGATGAAATCGTCTGCCGAGGTAGACATGAAAACCTACTCATGTAGGCGCCTCCACGGGATGGAGTGCGAAAGACCTACTTATATAGGCACCTCCACGAGATGGAGTGAATGAGAGAGTGGTTATCGACGGGTGACCACTCAGCTATACCGGTATAAGCCATGTGATGTGATGTGCATGTAGAGATTATAAATTTCACCCAAGGCATGAGCATACGAGAAAGCTATTGATATGAATTAAAGGAATGACTAATATGTTTTAATTTTAATATGAGCCAGTTTATCTCTCTCTATGTTATGTGCTTGCTGAGTCTTGGACTCACGTTTGTTTATTTCTGTTTTAGGTGAGCCGTGATCGAAGCCATCATGCATGGGAAGAGGGACTAGCACCACATTTTACTCACTACACTGAACTTTAACCACTTTAAGCCTCTAAAATAAGTTCTTGATATAACCTTCATTTTGATGCCCCGCATGGGTTTGTATATATAACTAGTTGTATTTTACTCCTCGAATGTTATGGGAATATGATGTGAGAACTAATCTCCGCTTGACGAGGTAAGCGTTGATGTGTTCACCTGGGTTTGTGATCCCAAGTGTTGGGTGGAATGAAAGTGTGGGTTGGTTCCTATATGATGATAATTGATAATTTTTGTTATATGCTGTGGTATGGATGTCCAAAAATTTTAGGTAAAATTCTGCCGAAATTTTCAATTTTCTGTAGAACTGTTTTCTAGGATATGAATGTTATGTTTGGTAGCATTCTAGGCTCAGAAAGGAGCCAGGGTGTTACAGTTGGTATCAGAGTGGGCGTTAGGTCCGTTATAAATGAATCAATGAACTGTAACTGTTATGTAACTTAAAAACCTAGTTTGGTGTGATTAAGTAAAATAATCAAGACCTGACACACTGGTGCACCATAGGATGGGAATGGATTATGCATTGCATTTACGGTTTTGAGTGTTAACTCTCCAAAAAATAGTAAAGTTTTGCCTGCCGGCATCGGCACCCGTGGTTTTTCCCGTAAGGGTTTTCCACGTTTAATCTGTGTCTCTTGTTCCTTTTGATTTGTCTACTTCTTACTTTTGTGCCTATCGATTTATAACAGGGTTTGCGATCACCACGCCGCCCCTTAGTCCTATGATGTAGAGAGAGAAGGAGAGGGGGTGGACAATGTGCAAGATTTTGAAGTTTTTGGAGGTTTTTTTTTTTTTTCAAATTTGCATAAATAGGGCTAGAGCGAGATCTGACACCATAGTCACGTAAGAGCCTCCGTGGCAGCCCATAAAGGGAATCTTCTCTATATTTAGAGACTCTCAATCCCTATATCACTCTTTGAGAGTCTATATCAGTCCGTAAATTTAGAGATTTTCTCTCTGAGTCTCTGTATTTAGAGCTTCTGTCTCTTTTATCTATATATTTTTTTGATGACAGAGACTGTGCTGAAGAGAATAAAAATATAGAAAATAAATAGTGATCTAAAGAGGGGATACAGAAATCCGATTTCCGAGTATACGCTAGGATGCTCTAATACGCATGTTGATGGGAATTTCCCATTCACGTAATCACGTTGCTCTCTCTCTCTCGTCCGTCATTTTCTGCTTAGCCGAACAGGCATGAGTGCCTTTTGAAAACAGGCAAGCGAGTGAACAAAGAGGCCTTAAATATTCCTGTCTCGACTCTAACAAGAACGGAGGGCCAAAGATTAGAAATGTGCCCCCCTGGAAGAGTATCTTGAGCTCGAAGCAGCAAAAACTAGCGGGTTTGTCTTAATTTCTTGGGATAATTAACCATGCGTTTAATGATATCTTAGCATTTCCCGTAACAACGTGAAATGGTCAAAATCCTGGAGTAAATCCATGTGTCAAACACTCAAAAGTGTCACATGCTGAAGATGAACGGACCAAATATATAGTTTGGAATCAGCCCGCACAATCCAGGGCTTGGGAACATTTTGCGGTGACGAATTTAGCAAAAATAAACCGAGATGTGTTATTATATCACATCAATTAAGCTTGAAAACTAGAGAGCGACATGGAAATCAACCACTCTAGTTTCAACGGAGAGTTAAAAAAAAAAAAAAAAAAAGGGGGAGATGCATCAGGCTGAATTAATTTTGCAGGTCGCGCGCGTCAGAGCTCGACCGATCGATGCACGTTCTTAGGTACGTACGTGCCGTGTAGCAGCAGGCTGGGGTCCTTCCAAATCCGACGGGAGGGAGCCAGCAGCCATGCATCGCACGGCGGCCGGCCGGCGGCCTAGTTGCTGCCGCCGCCGCCCAGGCCGGTGGCGTTCTTGACGGCCTCGGCGGCGCTCTTGGCGGCGCCGGCGGCGCTCTGCGCGATCTGCTGCACCTGCGCACTCGCCTGCTGCGCGAGGCCGCCGGCCTGGCTGGCGCCCTCCTGCGACTTCTCGTGCGCCGAGCTCGCCGCGTCGTGCGCCTTCTGCACCACCTCGTCCTTCCTCGCCTGAGCGTGGCCCGCCGCCTCGCCGGCCTTGTAGCTGAGGTTGGACTGGTCGGCCATTGCTGCTCTCGGTCTAGCTAGCTCGCTAGGTGTTGCTTGTCCGATCGATTCACAGATGGTTTAGCTGGGATCGATACTAGGTGCGATCTGGGGGAAGAGATGATCCACATGGCCGCCATTTATAGGCGTGCGTCGGTCTGCATGCGATGCCCGTGCCTCGCTCTCGTTCACCAACTCGCCGCCGTTTCCTCCGCGCCACCCCTGTGTTCGCGGACGGCGTCGACGACGGAGAGGTGCGCACGTACTGCGGCTGCCTGACCTTCCGTTCTGTTGTACCCGTAATAAGATGGGCCGGGCCGGCTCCAGAATTGGTCAGGGCCTGTACTACCACCAGCAAGGCTGAAATCTTTTTAAAATATTTTGTATCTATTTTTTCATAATTAAAAAATTTAATACCCTTTTAACCAAAATTAAATTAATAGAAGTCCATGACCCATCCGTTGCCATAGGGAAAAATCCCATGTCGGTTGGGTGTTTTTTTGAATTGCCGAACCAACGGGCGACAAGAGGTTTTAAAAAAAGAAAAATATTGTCTTCTTTGCTCTTAACCATTAAAACGTCATCCAAAAAATCATGAAAAATTCAAAAAAAAATGGTAGTGTAGAGCATACTGCCTTCAAGTACTACACAAAATTTTAACCGACTTTCTATGGGTCACATAGACATCCAAATAAGCAGTAGAAGTGATACGGAGAAAAGAGAGCTTAAATACCGAGGGCCCTTGCTAATGGATCAGGAAATTAAATGTCTCTTTACATATAACCAAGACCCCAACGAGATACGCCAACCTCGGGATGCTTTACTCCTAACCCCATGACGGTTCCGAGACGGCCCAAAATATTACTTGCACAACGGGAAACAAAAAAGGCAAATTTCTGTTTCCTGACATTTGTCATTTTTGTTGTTGATTGTAAAGGTAATATTTTGGGCTGAAATTTTGTGGATAACATGCTCTACACTACTTATTTTCTTTTGTAGAATTTTTCATGATTATTTGGATGGTGTTTTAAAGGTTGAGAATAAAGAAGACAATATTTTTCTGTTTTTTTCCTTGTTGCCTGTTGGTTGGGGGCATCTATTTATTTAATTTTAAGGTATTTTTTTATTATAAATATTAAATATTAAAAAATCAAGTAGGCTGGCCTGGCCTGGCAACTAGAGAGGATGGTTCCTAGGTGGGGTGTGGGCACCATGCCACTAGGGCGACCATGAAACTACCTCATGACTCAGAAGAAATTTTTTATATTTATTTTAGTCAGAATTAATTAAATAATATCTCGTTTAATAAATTTTAAAAAATAGATGCCCATCGCCATGCGTTTGGGTGGATAGAAAATCCGCTTGACCAATGGGTAGGTTTTACCTGTCCCGCTCGACCAATGGGAGGATGAGTGATGTGGCAGGTAAGGGTAAATCCCGCCCGTTGGTTCGGTGAATTTTACATCCCGTCCAACCAAAGGGGTATTTTGGTAACCCACCCCATCCATCGGGGTACTTTATGTAATATAATTTTTTGAGCTATTTAAATGGAAAATATACATGTTTTGCATATTTGCAAAAAAGGATTGAACTAACTAAGTAGGAAGTGGATCCACAGCGTGAGCCCCTACGTTTGAAGATACCCTGTGTGAGCGCCATCTTTTGGAGAGAACACATAATGAGAGACACTTGAGAGGGATGGGTTGGTCAGGCACACAATGACATAGAGGTGAGAGGTGGTGATGTTTATGAAAGTGAGGATAGTTTTGGATGTTTCAAAGCACCGACGGATAGAAAGTGGGAGAGAGAAAGCGATGCAGAGGTACTGAACAAAGCGAAGGAGTCATGAGGTTCATGCACAGTGAGAGGCCACGTCGATCATGCTACTTTTAGGGAATTGAAAATACAAACGAAGTGGTAACAAGCCACAAAAGCGCCGCTCTATATCGGCCTCTTGGAATGCTCATTCACCACAGCTACGTAAAGGGGTTATGGCACTAGCATGAACACTAAGGAGCATGAAATTGAGATCATACGCACGTAGTAGAGGGCGTATCGGTAGAATTTTCAGCCGGTGAACCACTCATGAACATGGTCAAACCATTGGACCATACAATCACATTTCGGTCATTCGAGAACTGAGTTGAAGTGATAATCTTTCAGCAAATGGGGCCCATCTCTCCTGTCCCCATACTCTATGACCCACATGTCGTCCACTGGAGGGCGAGCATGCTCTCTAGGGCTAAACAATTCCCACCAAATCAGTCACATATCGTCATGATGAGCCTCCCCAGCTCGCCATGAAGTGAGGTGTGGTGAGCACATAAGGGGATTGTGAGACAAGGCGTTGTATATTTATTTAAGTAATTCCTCGGTGCATTGGATGCTTTGTCTATACGCTGGCTTGAGGAATTTAGCTATGGACTGAATTTATGGTGCATGCAGCTTTACAGTTGATTAGACGTGGCTTTACAGCTTTGTAGTAAGCAGTCATTTAGTGGTGCGAAACAGACATAACGAGAGGCAGGTGAAAGTGATGTGTCCAGGCAAACATATGAATACACAGATGTTGAGGTGGCAGATGATGAAGTCACGCTTGCCAGGAAAACAGTGCCACTTAGCGTTGGAAGCGGTGTTGAGCGAGCCACCCGCAATGACCTAACAATCATGAAAAATTTAAGGGTATACGTGACGACCCGGGCTCGAACTCTTACGTGGGCAACCCACCAATTTTGGCATCTCACGCGTAGCTACGAAATTCACAAAACACATAACCGGTGATGTTTGAAGAAAATAGTGGCACAATGTTGGAACGAAAACCAAACGGTACTAAAGTAGGGTAACATAGAGTGAGAAGTGCAATATCACGTAAAGAGGATAATACACAAGGTTCAAAAAAGTACAAAAGTACTAGTAAATCCAATAACCTACTAACCGAAGGCTTGCGTCCTGTCCCGGTGAGTTCGATCCTATGGAGAAGGTGTCGCATAATCTAGCTAGGACAACTGCGTTGGTGGGGGGTGCCCCTAGCAACTGTGACGTCGCCAACTCGTCCTAACTAGTGAAGAAGTTGTCCACATCACACTAGCCTTATGTCGGGACCCCCCCTGGCGGAGGTGAGGTCCCACCTGTGCTTTACCTGTGCTAGTCCCTGGATCAGTAGCTAGCACACACAGACAACAAAATTTGTATCACAACCATGTCGATTAATTTACATAAATTTACATCAGAGTGCGCCTTATGGCGTGGTTACATAAGGGTGGCTCGAAGGCCTTACAAAAGCGGAAGTCTTGATTTTACAAATGAAACTGCAAAAGTGGAAAACTAAAACAATCTCCACAGGCAAAGCTGGAGGAACGCAATCCTAGGCGTCGGCATACTCCCCGTCCTGGACTTCGTCGGTGAAGGCGTAGGCTTCGGGGTCTCCGTCTTCAGGGTCACGCTGGTACTTGAACCTCTTGGCGTCGGAATCTGTGACCCGCGACAAAAGCGAGGGTGAGTATTGGTAAAAATACTCGCAAGTCAATTGACACATGTATATGTATGGTTTGGACAAAGGATAGGTAGGGTTCAGTTGCGGAAAGCAAGTTTTGAAATAGTTTGCCTAAGGTTTTTAAAGCAGTTTAGGGAAGAAGTGAGTGATTAAATTGATTGACAAAACATTTAAATCATTCGGCCCCAGCCAGCTCATGCCCCAAAGGCTGTCTCACGATACAAATCGTGGTTTTCACCAAAAACATTTTCCTTACGGCTAATCCACCGAAGGACCAATAACTCTCGACGGCTAACCACCGTATGCATAATACCACACGTCGGCTAGACCACGAAGTCATCTCCTCACGGCTAAACCATCGAGGCTCCCAAACAAAACACGGCACTGCCGGTTTTTTTCTTTAAAACCACCGAGAAAGAGAGGAAGAAAACTACCATTGTGATCAACCCACCGTCGTCGCCCTTGACCGTGGGCACGGCTTTCTAGAAAGTTTTACGCTCTGCAGAGGTCGACGCTTTCCCATGAGACATGACTCCTCCCGTCGGAGGTCATCACGACAAAGCCTTTAACAGATCTAGCTCTTGGTGGCATCCTCTAAGGTTTCCATCGCAGTTGGTATCTCCAGCTGGTGAAGCCCCTCTTGAGCTCGGTAGGTTGGCGAATGCGTCGCGCCTACTCCACCACACGGATGTCCAAACCAAGAGTTCGAAGGTACTCACCGGGGCTTGCCCATACAAGCACTCATGGTCGCCTTTGTTGTACTTAGTTTTGACAACCACAAGGTATCGGTCCTTAAGGACTGGGGTGGTTTCTACTGGACCCGATTCTCGTGCTAATCTGCACTGACCAATCAATCATCACCCCAATCAAATTTTGCAAACTTTTCTAGAAACCCCCAGGTGACATACCCGTCACCTGGCACTAACATTTTACCACAGTAGCACCTTGCTACTGCTAATAAAACAAGCACTTTACAAACATGGAGATACTTTGAATTAAAACACATATTAAATCGGGATAATTTATTTATCATGTGGTGATCATCTACTGTGACTAGTAGCATGACTAAGCAAGATTAATTAGACTAACTAAGGGGTGACAAGTAACTATTGATTAATTATCCTAAGGTTATCAAAAATCAGGATTAGAGACATAATTAAGCGTGTTAGGTTCTTAACTAAATTCCCTACCAATAAGATAGTGATTAATCAACATAGCCATGCATGTTTAATAAATTTCTAACAAAGCATTTGTAAAACTAGGTATTGATATGGTCAAAGGAAACTAGGGGAGATGTCAACAGTGACTTGCCTTGAGTGTGGTCGAACTCCCGCCTTCATGAAGTTTCACTCCCGCACTGTCCTGGGTCGGATCTAACGATGGCAAATAACACACATTCAAAAACAATAAATAAAATAAAATAAAATAATGCATGCAGATGGATATGCATAGATATGATGATGGTATTTTAAATTGAAATTTGTGTAAATTCTATTTTACTTCTTTTTATAAATTTTTGGAATTTCTTATTCCATATGAAATTTAACTAATACTTATATGTAGCAATATCTATTTTTAATTTGGGAAATATAGAAAATAAACTAATTTCCTTAAATAAATGTTTATCTTATTATTTTTAACAAGTTTCAGAAATTATCAATTTAATTTCTATCTTATTAAAATTAATTAAGGTTAATTATTATGTGGTTTTCTTCTTTATAAAACTAAAGCATGTATTAACATGCATTAAATTATATAAGTAATATTTTTAAATTAAACTTCACATTTTTATGAATTTTAGAAATTTGTTTCACTAATTTTGGATTTGTACTTTTAAAGATATGAAATTCACAAGTTTTTCAATTTGAAAATTCAATTGGAAAAGGAGGAAAAAAATGTATGGGTCGCTCGCTCGGCTTACCAATGAACGCTGGGGTAGGGTCTGCTCGGCTTCGGCCGAACGGCGTCTTGAGGCGGCGGCAACGCACGTGTGACCCATCAGCGCGTCGGCTCGGCACGCGTGTATATGACGCCCATCGCCATGACGGAATACATGATGATGATGGCCAATGACGCGGCACATGGCTGTGATATACATGGCGGATGGCAGCCTGTGACCTGTGACCTGTGCCTTGACGGCTTGTCGGCTTATCGGCGGGCCGGATGATGGCAGGACTCACGGTCGGCGACTTGAGAGGAGGCGGAGCGGCTCGGCTAGCGCGATTCCGGCTAGGGAGAGGGAAAAGGAAGAGTGAAGGAGAGGAGCTCGGGGTAGGGTCGGCGCGGGATGGCCGGCGGTGAGGTCGGCGACGCAGGCGGAAGAAGCGGCGGCTACGTCGGCCGGTCGAACAATGACGAACGAGGAGAGTGGCGGGTTCATGAGCAAGAGAGAGATGAGGGAGCTAGGGAGGTAACGGCGGGGAGCGGGACCGACCGAGGCGGCGGGGCGGCGTGGCCGTGGTAAGGCGGCGAGGGACACGCCGCCGCCTATTCGGCGGCGAGGTGGTGCCAATGTCGGGGAAGGGTAAGGGGGGCCCTAGGGAGGGAGAAGGGAGCAGAGAAGGGGCTTACTGGGAGGAGGACTTGACGGCGTGTGGCGGTGTTGGCCGGCGGCATGGTCTGCTCCCTGCCGGCACAGCGTCCAGGCGAAATGGGGCCGAGGAGTGAAGGGAAGAAGGTGGCGGCGATTTGGCGAGAGGCGCGAGGCGAAACAAGGAGTGAGAGAGAGAGTGAGGGAATGGGAGGAGAAACCGAGAGTGAGGGAGGGTGGGTTAAATTTGTATAAGGGAGGGCAAAAAGGAAAATAGGCCATTTTGGGAAATGCCCAAATTGGAAAAGGAGGGTGACTGTGGGGCCCACTGGTCATAGAGTGAGAAAGAGAGAGGTAAAATGAATTAGAGATAAAAATAGGTATATTAATAATTCATTTAGTTAACTATTTAGGTTTATATTTTAACTTTTTATTTAGCTTAGTTTTTAATTTGGAGTTTCAAAAGTCAAATTTCAAAATCACATTTTCTTACAAGATTATCCTATAAGGCTTTTGATAATTTAAACATTTGGAATTTTGCAAAAGCTAACTTTAATTAGTTTCTAGAAAACTATGTATGGTAACATGCACATTTTTCAAAAATGTTCTTCTTTTAAACTTTGAGAAGTTTCTGGTTGAAATGCCTTACACTATATGCTATGATTATGCATTTTATATTTTTGAAAAATGGGGATGTTACACCTTAGTACTGGTCTGGTGCTGCAACAGCCTCTGGATTTTCCCAGTCTCCTGGGAAAAGACCTAAAATACATATTTGTCAGACTGAATTGAACATATTTACGAATCTATAAATACGCACGCTCACCTGCAACGTCTATGCGGGGGGTCGGCGCAGCCTGTGGCATGGCCTGCAGGAAAGGTCCTCGCCCGGTCAGGCGAGACCTCCACGATCCCAGCAGTGTGCTCTGCGTGAAAGGCCTAGGTCCAGTTGACGGTGGCCTGAAGGCTCCCTGTAGTGGGGCCTGCGGGAAAGCACCGGCTCCGGAAAGTCCCGCCTGTGAGGATGGCCAAGGCTCATCGAGTGGAGGCCTCCATGATCCCCGAGGTCCCCACTGTGAGGACGTGCCAGGCTCGTCGAGGCGAGGTCTCCACGCTCCTTAGGGCCCGAGCTGTGAGGAAGACCTGTGTTGTTGTGTGCCTGCATGTGCAGGCAGCAGTCACATGCAATAGTATTGTCACATATATGGCGAAGTAGCAGAAGTCCTTGCCTATCGGAGTAGCAAAAGGGTGGCTCAGCGGTCGGTACTGAGCTCGCGGTGTGGGTTGGGGGGTGTCCGGAACTGTGCAACATGATGTAAGCTACATCGCTCGTACTGTCTTGTCGTAGATCCTCTGGAAAGTCTCTAGTAGCTCTGCCCTAGTCATCTGTATGTCGTGCTGCATGCGCTGCAACGCTGACTGCGCGTCCGCTTTGCACTGACACATGAGGTCATGCTGTAAATTGTATGCGTGTTATGATCGAAATCGGAATATACACAACTAACATCATGACGGTAGGATAAAATTTGTATCGCCTGGTAGGCGGCCTGAGCTCGGTGAAGAGGGTACATGTCAGTGACGCAAGCCATGTAGATGATCTCCATAGTAGGTTTGTAACCCACTCGTGTCCGCGTGGCCCTGGAGTACCACCGCAGGTACCCTACGAAAGAGTCCTCCAAGTACGGTCGGTCCTCTTTGACATGGTCCTCCAGGGTGTGCTCCTACTCCTCTACCTAAGGCGTCATCACCGGTGCCCACAGATATCTCATAGTGTGGCCGCGTTTAATCAACCTAAAACAAAGTAATGCATTCCACGTGTCAATGAAAATCGAAACATACAGATTGAAGGAAGGATTTTGTTCTTACAGGTGAGCCAGAGGCGGCACGGTGTGGATAACAGGAAGGGGGAACAACTGAAGTAGCCCGAACTTGTGAATCACCCTGTGGGGTGAGTACTCCTCGACAAGGATGTCGAATAGGATCGGCTTCATTGTAAGCCAGTACTCAGAGCCACGCTCGCACATGGACGAGAGTCCGCTAGATGCGCGAGCTAGAATTTGGTCGGCGCTGTACAATGTCCACAAGATGTCCTCCTGGTTAAGCTCATCGAACTGCCGCACGTAATCAGGATAGTCCTTGTGCGACTGGACGTGAACCCACATAGGCTGCAAAATGGGCTCAATATTCCATTAGCCAATCATAAGCAACATTATGAAAAAAGGCGAATAAAGTTTAAGAATCCATATCCAGCGAGGGAACCAAAGAAAGCCCATCGTGGGCCTATCCTCTGGAGTGGCGTGGTATAAGGAGGCCTCGTAGGGATTGTGATCCATGAGAGGCCGTCCAATGGTGATCCTCTCATAGGACCACAGCCGAAGGAGAAGAGGGCAACCGCTGAGCATGGGCTGGGCCTCCATCTTGACGCAGGCGTTGCACAAACCTCTGTACGTAGCTGCAAGGACAACAGAGGCCCAACTATACCGAGGTACGTTGTTTGGCCCATAGGAATAGACGGCGCATGATACCGATCCATGAAATATTTGCACGTACCATAAAGAACCCCCTCGACAATTGCAACAAGAGGCAATGCTCTCATTCCTTGCATCCCCCAGTTGTACACCTCTGCTAAATTCGTGGTCATGATTCCATATTTGGCCCCTTCGATGTTGTATAACAAAGCTCACTTCTCTTTTGGATTATCTTTAATCCAATCCTAAAAGCAACTTATGGCCGGAGTGCCTCGACCTCTCGATTGCCGAGTGTCGGTTGTATATGCGGTCTGCTTAGTCGTCCGCTCATCCAGGGCCTTCCACAATTTATTAAACTTTCTTTGTTGATTCTACTTACACAACCTTTTGAAAGATTCATGAGGTGCTTCTTCTTAAAGTTCCAAAAAAATTGGCACACATGTGCCTCATAAACCACATGTTTTGTATGTCACCCCACTACGCATTTCCACGGCTGTTCGAATCATTCTTTATATCGTCAATTGCCTACAACAAACTTGCATGGCTGTCATGTATGACATATATATTTAGTCTTCCTATAACAATTGCATGTTTCACCTGCTCGAGAAACCAATACCAACTACCAGTATTCTCACCCTCCACAACAGCAAATGCCACCGGCGGAATCCAGTTGTTCCCATCCATGGCGATTGCTGTCAATATTTGCCCCTTGTACTTGCTAGTGAGGAATGTACCATCCACGCATAGCACAAGTGGACAAAACTAGAAGGCATTGATGCTGGGTTCCAGAGCAAAGCTATTGCAAAACCAACTTGCCACTATCTGGGCCAAATGCGGGGTACTCCTTAATATCGTAGTACATTCCCACGTTCCTTCTCTTTATGGTCTTTAACAGGGCAAGGAGATTCGCGTACGATGCTTCATAAGTCATGAACCTCATCTCCAAAACCTTTTGATTTGCCCTCCAAGCCATAGGATACTTGATTGTGTACTAAAATTGTTCCTCAATAGCTCGAATTATAGAGCGAGGCTAATGATTGATGTTATCCACTATTTGTGAATACAGGACCACTGCAACAAATGTTGAATTTAGGTTCACCTGTCTTTGTTGCACTTGTTCCAAGTCACAGTTGTGCTCCTGCATGATCGAATATATCTAGTAATCCACCCACTTTTTTTTTAAATACATGAACCCGCCAAGGGCAACCGAACACAGCACACTTCACATCGTGCACGCTTTTACTGGACTTCTCAACCCTGAATTTCCTCCGAAGAGACAGTGCTCAATACTTCATGCCATCTATCATGGCCTCCTTAGTTGGGTATGTGGCTCCCTGTGACACCTTGTTCTCATGGTAATCCACGCCGTGTGAGTACCTTCATGGACAAATAAATCTTCAAAGTTATAGGAGTTCCACTTACTCGACATAGGAATGTCTCCACCACTTCTCTCATCATCTGACATATTCTCCTCGAGGACTTTCTCGTACTCCGTATCCCCTGCCTCCATCTGTTAGGCTATTGTTTCAATTTGTTGCCCTTCGTCCAAAAGACCCATTGGCTCATGTGTTGTTGGGTGCTCACTTTCTCTCTCATGTGCCTCACCGCGTTTGCCCACCTCTTCCTCAGTGACCTCCACCTCCTCTACCCCCTCTACACCGGTGCTTTCCCACGTCTCGTCTCCTCCTGCCCCCCAACATTCTGTTTGAACTCCACCTGAGCAAACAACATTAGAGGAAGACTGTGTTTAGTCGCAATCTCCACATAGCGCCTCTAGTTTCTGGTACAATTGATTGGAAGCAACTCTCAAAAGAACCCTTCTCTAGCATGGCTGACCACAATATTGATCTTCATCACATGTTCTTGTGGGTTCAGCAGAAACGTTTGCAATAACCAGTTCTGCAACCTACCGAATGACCTCTCTGTGGGCCTCGATATCTCTAGTGTAACTGACTGGAATACAGAAAGATTTACCCCGCTTGGACCATGCATAATCTCCCTCTCCCCATAATAAATCTAGAAATATAACTTCGCTGATATTCCTCCTAGACAAAAAACATCACGTATGAATTATTTTCAAAATAAATGTTATTTCCTCATATCCACGCTAAACACTGTGCTAACAATTTATTTTCTTATATCTATTAAATACCTCATTATACTATCTACCTCAGATGTACCCTACAAATTACCCTAAAAATAACTCGCATCTATTAGACATGTAAAAATTTAACACATTGCGCTACTCAAACTACTTCCATTTCTTAAACACCAAATAAACTACCATGTACAACA
The DNA here is from genome assembly GCA_036346145.1 of Olyra latifolia. Classification (NCBI taxonomy): domain Eukaryota; kingdom Viridiplantae; phylum Streptophyta; class Magnoliopsida; order Poales; family Poaceae; genus Olyra; species Olyra latifolia. The sequence continues at coordinate 18,213,866 of CM070530.1, forward strand.
TGCGCTAATTGTACATGCATCTAAACTAGATTACAATGCATTAACTATAGTAATTTCATATGACTAACTTACTATGTTTTCACTAATTTAAAACTACAAAAGAAGAAAAAATTACCTCCTAAGCAGGCTTTAGCCCGCTCTCCTCCTCCTTCTTTCTCTCTTCTCCCTCTCCTTGCCTCGCCTCTCCCTCCCTCTCTCTGCCTCTCTGCGTGTGCTAGTGCGTGAGGGAGGAGGCGCGGTGGGGAAAAACCCCGCTTGTTTAACGTGCACATTTTGCATATCCTGCTTGTTCAATAGGCGGATTTTTTGCGCCGTCCAAATCTAGCCTAACGAAAGAGCAGTTTTTGTCTGGTGGGGCTCATAGGTCCGTTAGACGAATTCAATGTCCAACGGTTGGGTGGGACGGGTAAAACCCGCTAGTTCCGCATAGCGACGGGTGTCTATTTTTTAATTATATTAAATAAATATTATTTAATTAATTCTAATTAGAAATAAATATAAAAAATTCTGACTCAGATAACCAGCAAAACAAAAGGAAAAGACGCTAAGCCGATTCGTGGGGAGAAGAGGTACGGGGCCCATTGGCCCAACCAAATAAAACAGCATCTGCCGTGTCGTCCGTCATGGCCCGGGGTAGGGATGCAAGAGGGGCAGGTCGACCCGCACCATTTTAATTTTCCGAGGGCCAACCCTTGCTTCCTCCCGCACGCCGCCATCGCTCACCGGCACGTCCACCAGCCGCCGCTGTTGGCGTCACCCATTCGGCGGCACGCGTATAAATCAACCACCGATGCTATTGCCTGCACAAGCGCACACGTGCCGCCGCCCGTCCAGCCGCCGCCGTCGCCTGCTTGTCCGACTGTCGCAGCCTACCCGCTGGTCGCCCTCCTGTGCAAACATTCATCTGTGATGAGCGTGTGGTTTGGATACCTGAATTTACTCCATTGGCCTCCCTGCTAACATTCATCTGTTGATTTTTTTTTTCTTGGTGATCTATTGATTTGTTCTTCCTCTGTCCGTGATTGAAGAGGCTGTGTTCTTGTTTAGATGGTTAGGAGGGGTCAACCGGTCAAGCTAATTATTTCCACTGATTTTCTTCTGTTCATTAGTTCTTAATTACCTTCCGTGGCTTAATAGCTTAATTGTATTTACCACTGCTAGTTTGCAGAATCACGCTTGCTGATCTTGCTGAGGGCCGACCCATATGACCCTAAAGGGTCTTTAGGGTAGAGCAAAAGTGAGGGCGGTCCGGCCCTTGGCCCTGAGCTTTGCTCCATGGGACAAAGGGGCAGGTACAGGGCCGGCCCTACCCAGACCCTTTGCTCCATGGGACAAAGGAACTCAGAACTCTGTTCGCCATGGGAAATATTCGCATGGATACACACTGTTTTTTCCTTTTTTTTTGGTTCCATTGGGAGGAGCCGTCGAAAGGAAGGGAGGAGATACTGCTATGGCCAGCATCCTGCATGCTGCTGGGCCAAAGCAAAACAAAAGGCGCAATCAGCGCGGCACGGCATGTTGCTTCAAGCTTAAGAACTAGCTTTACGTCCCGAAAGAAAAAGAAGGCAAAAGAAACATATTTTATCCACATAATGCACCTAAAGCAAATTAAAGAACAAAAAACCTATTGACTCGCTCCCCTTGGTTTCAGCTTCTCGTAGAATGTTTGCCTCCTTCGTTTCGTCGCTCGGTCTGACTGTGGGACCAGCGGTGCATCCGACGGTCAAGATTCGCCCACTTTTGCAGCCGGCACACGTCACATGCATCTACCGCGGCCACTTCACCTCACTGCTGCTTTCCTCCGCTCCGGCGCATCACATGCTAGCGCCACCACCCAACCACGTCGCGCCACCTTAAAGCGGCGGAGCTAGCCAACAAGGGCAGCCGCCACGCGCGCGCGCACACGCAACACCCACTTCCTGGCTCTCACTTCCCCACGCATGCAGCAGCAGGCGCCAAGAAGCCGCGAGGCTGCGGGCGCCGGCACCGCCATGGGCAGGCAGCCGGAGCCGCGGGCGCGCCACGCGGAGGCCGGGGTGCACGACGTAGTCATGGCAAGGCCGCTGGAGCCGCGGGCGCGCTACGCGGAGGCCGGGGTGTACGACGACGTGCGGGTGCGGCCCCCGTCGGCCTACTCGTCCGCCATGGCGTCATGCCTCGTGGCGGCGGTGTTCCTCCTGCTCGCCGTCGGGGGGGCCGGCGCGGCGCTGTTCCTCCTCTTCCGCCCGCGCCCGCCGGACATCGTCGTCGCGGCGGTGCGGCTGCCGGGCTTCGCCGCGGCCAACGGCACCGTCGCCTTCACCTTCGAGCAGACAGCCGCCGTGCGGAACCCCAACCGCGCCCCGCTCGCGCACTTCGACAGCTCCCTCCGAGTCGCCTACGCCGGCGGGGAGCTCGGCTCCGTCTACATCCCCGCCGGCCTCATCGACGGCGGTCGCACCAAGGACATGTCCGCGAGCTTCGCCGTCCCGGCCTTCGCCGCGGCCACCCCGCTGCCGCCGGAGATCGCCGCATCCGCGGCGCAGCAGCAGCAGCAGCCGGCGCCCGCGGCGGTGATGGAGGTGGACTCGTTGCTGGTAGTCAAGGGGAGGGTGACGGTGCTGCGGGTGCTGACACACCGGGTGCAAGCGGCCAAGGTGTGCCGCGTCGGAGTCTCGCCAGTCGACGGCAGGGTGCTCGGCTTCCGGTGCTGACTTGTCAGTATTCAGCATCTCGTGTGGTTTTTCGATGGAAACATTGCTGATATCGATGAAATTCCTACGTGTATCAGTGATAACTTGAATGGAATGGTAGATGCTGAGGTCGATGCATGCATGTTGCTGTCCCGTTTAGATATCAGCATTCGTCAGACTCGCTGTATATTTGGTACTATTGTGGATCGAGCTAAATAGGCCCCTGATACAATTGCATCCTGACATAACCTGCCTGATGCATCCAGCAACATGTTCAACATATTTCATTGCAGTCAAAACGTCGCATAGCATGGCATATAATTCTGCATAGTGCATACGGTATGTTACCTATCCAACGGCCTGAAAATCTTGATTCTTACATGGTGAGCTCGCAAAAAACATATACTATTTCAGAGATCGAAAAGCCAACTCTACAGTCTACACAGCTATTAGTAGTGTGCCGCTCCAAGAATTCATGGACCCCATTCCATCAGGATCAGCCGATCAGGCCCATAACAAGGGTCTATACTACAATGGGTTTACTGTTGGTACTCTATACGGCAGCTAAAGTACTCGCTTGAATAGGCAGAAGCGGGATATGCCATCGAAGCATCTGTTGAGCCAGAGGCGACATACGGTGCGCTCAGAGAACCCGGCAAGTTCCAGCAATGTAACGGAGTTACAGAGGAGGCCCGAGCTTCACTCATCACCATATCTTGTTCTTGACCCAAAAGAGCATCAGTACTATCCCAATCACAATAGCAACAGGGGCATACTTCCGAATCAAGGCCTGAAAATCAGAAGAACCTATGTCTCAGGAATGAGAATTGAAAGTAAAAAATCAATTACGGTCTACGGTATCTTGAAAAGCCAAAAAACAGTAGGGGGAAAAAAGAGATAGAAGACTCACTAAATACTACAAACCAAACAAGCACTAGTAGATCTACCTCAAGATTCCTTTCCTTTCTGAAGGTTAATGAAAAGCCAAAATAACAAAATTCCGTGCATAAGACATACTTCATGCAATGTCCAATACAAATTCATCATTTGTTGGAGTAGTCAATTCAGCCTAACAGCATGGATGCATATACTGAAAAAGCAAATGCAGGCGAGGACCATACCTGGCGATTGAGATCCTTTGCCTTATCTGCATAAATTCTAGTGTCAGAGGTCAGCCTGCTCGACATTTCGCTCACCTCTGCAAAGAGAAACCTATTATAATGAGCAGCTGTTCTGAATTTTGATTGACAAGCCTGAGGCTTACAATCATGCAATAATACAGAGGGGGGCTGCAACAGCCAACAAGTCTTGCTGAAAGGGAAGCACTGGATGACTGGAACGACCCAATTGAAATGTGACATTACAACAGTGTCACGAAAAAATCACAATAAGAATTATGAATAACTTCAGAAGCAGCAAGAAGTGCCTATAACTCAACAGAGATTCATAAAAGAAGAGGTCAGGGGTTCCTAAAAGAAGCATGTTCGTAAGAAATATGAATAACTTCAGAAGCAGCAAGAAGTGCCTATTGAAAAAAGGCATAAAACAAAACCTATAACTCAACAGAGATTCATGTAACAGCATAGATGGTTGAAATCAAATTGATTTGTGAACCCAATGGTCAGCTTACTCACTGATGCATTATAAACTCATACAGATATTCTAGATAACTCAAAATATACACAAAAATATTCACAGGCCCATGACGAAATGAAGTATAATGAAGCAATATGATGCAGATGATAATTGTAAACTCACGATCAAGCTTTTCACCAACACCAAGAACTTCTTGAACATTGCGAGTCATAATCTGGTGCACCTCGTAGAGCTCATCGTTCAACTTAGCAAGGTTCCTTTGGGTTCTGGTATCCAAATACAGTTTCCTGGTCTTCTGTATGAATGTATCTAAACAGAGATATACAAATTATCAACTAGTTGATATTAAGAGAACAAGTGCAAAGAAAATACATGAATCTGAGAACCATACCAAATTTAATAAAAGCATATGGCCTTGCGGCAGTTTCAATTTGGCTGCCATTGACTCTCTCAAATTCATTTTTTAGATCTTCTAGATACTGGAATGCAAGTTTCTTTGGATAGGAACGGTCGCACATTGTCAAATAGCACACGCGGCCCTCAATGATGTAACTGTTTTGTTTGAATTAAGGTGCAATGGTACAAACATAAGAATTCACAAGGCAAACAGCACAGATACTACAGAATATAATTAGATTCTCAATATATATCACTGGCAATACTGTTATCTTGGCATCATTTACACACAAATGTCTCATGAAGACAGTTGATACTTTTTTAACACGACGACAGTTGATATTTAATAGGCATATAGTATATGGAAGCTGTCATTGATGCAAAAAAAAAGTAGTGCAAATAACTGTTTTGCATGATATCATCAAGCCACCAATTTGCTCCCCAGAAGAGCAGTAGCAGTATGCTATATTGGGAATGCAAAAGCAGAGCTGAAGGAGAAGGTCAATATAAAGAGGGGGAAAACTAAAAAGGAGTGAGCATTAAGTCATGTAACTACTTGGAGCAAAATGACCAAACATTCTAATCACCACTGTCCAAATTAAATTCACACTAGAATCAGTAAAAAAAAGGAATTATGTTTGCAAAGTTAACATAAAAGCTACTGTAAAATTTCAAAACAATTATATGAGACTATAGTCACCATAAGCTATCTCTTGTATCCTTTTTTTCTAGAACACCTTTGTAATTTCTTTATGCATACATGCACTTCTTTTTACACGTGATGACTTTTTCTTTATCCTCTAGTGAAATATAAACACAAATTTGCATAAGGAAGGTGAACTAGTAATGAAGCAAATAGTCAGATATTATCACATCATTATATGCATAAAGAGATTGAAGAAGTGCAACTTACTTATCTAGTTACACTGCCTACATTTTTTTTATTCACACAAGACTCTCATCAAAGATCATGAAGGGAAGACTTTTTTCCAAAAGAGAAAAGGTTCTGAATATAACATAAGGACTAAGGATACTGGAAAAGGTATGGCCCAGTCTCGATTGACATTCTTGATGCTTCATGCTGCCCTTTTGATAAGTTCTTGAACAACAGTTTTGCTTGCTGCTTGTAGAAATCAGCATCTTTCAGATCTCGGCCATCATCTAAGCCCTCCGCCAATGGAAGGCCATCCGTGACACGTGCTATCATTGTCAGCTTCACCATTTTGCAGATATAACAAGAAACAAACTAACATAGATAATCTGAAACTGCCACCTGCATGGAAAGGCAGAGGAAAAGTACTTCAGACATGTCAACCATTGAACATTTGCTGCAGAGTTCACAGTTCATTCCACCAGACCACAACAATGAATGTAATATAAATATCGATTGGACCATAATTAATTTAGCTAAAATTGAATTCCAAGCAGACAGCAAATCCAAGTGCAAGCAATAAGACTTAACTGCAACTTATAAGATGATTTATCTCACTTTTAAACTAGTAAACAGCGTAACTTTTAGCAACCATCACGATTTCATAGGCAAAATACAAGAGCCAACAGCACAACAAGACAGTGGCCTAACAAGCCCCAAGACCAGGGGAAGCTCCTAAAGAGATTTCTATTCTCAAAATAGCACTCTCCATCTATCCTGCATATGATAGTTCTATGACAAACCAAAAACAGTACCCTTAGATTAAATACGGAAAAAGAGTAAATGCATCCATAGTATCCTTATACTTGTCTAGAAAAAACCATCCAACTATCAAATGACAAGGGCCAAATAAGGCTAGCGCAATGTAACCAACAACAAGACGTACCTAACAAGCTGAAACTATAAGAAAAGATATCTTTTACTTTTAAAAATTATTGACCATTCTTCTAAGCTACAGCTATAAACCTAATTACATGTTATATAAATCAACATCACCAGAAGTAAAGGCTACACCAGAAGTCATTGTTCTATGAAATTCAGCCACATCACCTAATCTAGTAGTAATTCTATGGCCTAAGCAGTCAATTATACAGGAACAAGCATGGTACCCGTTCTTGTATATGGCCTACTACATGTTTTCAGAATAATGTCAGAAATCACATCTACAACTCTCCAAATGATCAAAATCATCACAAAATAAATATAGCCCAAATAATGTGAGTATAACAACTTTCAGATTAGCCACCGTGCACCCAAGATACCCCACAATATACACCTACATAAACATAATTCAGGCGACCAACCTACGCGCAGAGACGAACCTACACCCATCAATCTACTAGAGCGATCCAGAGAAAGTTTTCCAGTGGAGAAACCAGAATAATTTGGTTCAGTGAGCAACCCAGCCAAATAATCAAATTTGCGCAGGCATCCGCACGGCATGACGACATCGCAATGCAACCACAAAGGAGCAACAGAAATGGCTCACGAAGCCACGAAGAGCCCTCCCAATGGCCGAGGCACCAGCTGCGACCCAGCCCCGCACCCGCAATCGGATCTGCTAACTCACGCAACGATCCAACGCCGTGCCTCCCGCCGAAACCCTCGCGGCCGCGCGGATCCACCTCGAATCCCTCACGAACGCCGACGGGCGAGAACGAGCGGCGCGGCGGGGCGGTCGCATCCGAGAGCAGATCTAGCACGGGCAGCCGGGCAGGCGAGACACGCGCGCGGATTACGCGCTGGGGCGCAGCGACCGGCGGATCGGAGAGGGCCGGAGGCGTGGGAGTGGGGTGGTGGATCGTGGCGTGGCTTACCATCTCGCGCTCGCCGCGGCGGCGTCGCTTCGCTTCGGTTCGTGAGAGGCGGAGGAGAAGCGGAACAGGGGGGCACAGCAGCAGCGCAGCGCTTTTTTGTTGGCTCAAACGCACCATCGGTCGGACTCGTACCGTGTCGAGTGGGTCTAGCCGGGCTCGTGGGCCCTGGGTGGTTGGTTGGGTGCTGAACAACCCAGCATGGTCGTACGAGCCATGCACGCTAGGAGGTAGACTGAGCTCTTGCAAGAGTGAAGAGTTTGCGTTTGGTTGTCTAAATCAGTCAAACATGGTATATTTAGGTATCTATAGTTCTGTTTACATCATGATAAAGCATTTCGTCGAGCACCTCTCATACGTCCATCAACACACACCCTCCCGGTTGCTTGTAGCTCATCATCGATGCTCCTCGTCATCGGCCAGGCCTCTTAAGACTATCCATATCGGCTACTCTATCCTCCTACTCTATAACACTATTCACTACTCCCTCTATACAACACTCTAAAATTTCTTTACATTTTACACTACACTCTAAAAGATTCCTTCCCTGCATCAGCTACTTTATCTCAAGCTACAATATTATAGAATGCTTGCTACAGATGCTCTAAGCGTCACAGTGCTACTACCCGAGCTTAGAGGGGCTTCCCTCGTGTGTGGAACTGTTGTTCCAAGTTCGAGGGGAGGGGAGAGGTTTGATGCTCCACCACAATCCTTATCCCAAGCTCGAGGGCACATCCTTATGTGTGAGCCACCACGGGCACATCACCACGCCTCTTTGTGCATCGCTCTGCTTGAATTCGGCTATCTTGAGCTCCAACCCATCGGACTTGGCATTGTCGTTCTCCTCCCACGTCATACCGATCTTCTCCTGTGATCCGGCCTATCCAAATTTGGCGCCACTCACTTCCTCCCGTTGCTCAGCCTTATCTTTCCGTGTTCCAGCAATCTTCCCCGAGCTTTGTCCAGTCTGCCCCGAGCGTCATTGTCCACTGCTAGCCTCGTTGGAGGGTCGAAGCGCCACCATCTCATTTTTGGGTTCACCAACAATGCCTCGTCGGAGCTTTGTCTAACTTCCCGCCTACTCTTCTCCTCTTGTGGATGCGCTCGCTCGAGACAGGCTCCAATAAAATGGTTGATTTCTATGTTTACGTACAACCTTTTTGTAACAATGGTTTTGCACCACCCAGTCGGGCTAGGTTTCATCCCCTGTACATACAACAAAACACCCTTGTGATGGCTCGCTCGGGCCTAGCTCACACTAAAAAAGGCAACCAAGCAGCCCATTTTGGAAGGCGGGTAACCTTCCAAACTGCTGCCTAAGAGCATCTTCAGCAGAGCCTCTAAAACAGAATCTTCTCTATATTTAGAGTCTTTTATCCTCCAACAGAGTCTCTATCTCAGTCTCTAAATTTAGAGTTTCTCTCTCACAGCCTCTAAATTTAGAGGCTCTCTATATCAATCTCTATAGTTTTTCTAGATAGAGATTCTACTGGAGATGATGGAAATATAGAGAACGAATAGTGATTTAGAGGGGGTGTATAGAGGTCTGATTTTAGAGCTTCTGATGGAGATGCCCTAAGCATGGGCAATGTTCTCCCTTTTAGGCATTTCTAATGTTAAGACCCACAAAAGGGTCTTAAACATGCCACATAGAAATAAACCTTAACCCAACAAAAATGTCACAATGTCTAGACCCACTTGTAGGATCAGCCGAATTTTTTAAAAACAAAATCGCATCTCCTCCCTCTCTCTGTCCACTTGTAGGGTCAGTAGCACTCTTCTGCCTGAGGAGCCTAGGCTGATACAGTAACTGACACTTGCAGAACAAACAGAAAAAGGACAACACATACACATGGTTCACCAGACTACAAGTACTTCAATTTAGATTGATACCCACATTAAGCATCCTTTAATATTGACAGTACTTGAGTTGGACAGACCAGAACTATTCTTCACATTTCACACACTTTAATTTACATTGAACACCAGGAACAGCCTAGGGCCTGAAGATTCTTCCCAGATCATGTACATGGAAGTATAAACAACACAAAGCAAGGACTCTATGCACAACTTACAGTTGCCTTGCCCCACACACACACAAACACCAGACCATAGGCAAGAACCCATCTAACCAGGCTTTCAGTTGAAGAGTTCATCAAGATGGCGATCCATGATCTCTGAAATGGCTTCCATGAATGCCTCTTCACCTGTCCCAGGAGGAAGAACAACACCTGCTGCCTCTTCGACAAAATCTTCGATGAGGGATTTGTTCTTGATGTTCTCCCTACACAGCATCCTGCCGATGTCGAAAGGAGCCAGGCATCTATCGGCGCCTTTCTGCAGGAGCATGGTGCTTACGCGAAGAACTCGAGCACACTCCAGTGGCAGCTCCCAGCCATGGAACTTGAGCAGCTTGATGTCCTCTTCGGCGTCGAGTGACTTTATGTAGCTGAGAGTTTCAGCGCTGAAAGGTTCACGAGCTTGGGGCCAGTAAAGCCACTCAAATGTGCAGTCCTGAAACTGTCATTCAACAAGAAAAGGAGAACTAAATTGTCTGAAACTCAATCGATTCAAACTAGATGTATCGAACCTAAGGCAAGATACTTGTTAATTACCAAATTAATGGTTAGAGAATTGTACTGTGGGTATCACAAAGTAGCAATTCCACTTTCTCCATACATAGTATGTGATTATAAGTTTCTGAATGGCTGTCATCATTTGAATTTTTTTTAATGAAGTTTCATTTAACTAGTGATTTAGTGAACTGAATAGGAAAAATCAAGACATCTAAGAAATCAACCATGCATATCTGATCAAGGATTTAAGGATTTTCCACTCTTAAACATTGGCAATTTAGGATTTACCACTAAGGAGTCATATCACATGTCATTGTCACGTGGAGTGGCAAATTCTTAAATATTAATCTTTGATATCCTTAAGCAGAACTAGCTACTCCTGTTCTTTCGCATGAATGGCAAGGGAGCATATTCTAACCAACATAGACATATATAGCACACTCACATTTTCAGGCAAGCAGTAACCATGATCAATCGGTATCAGGACGTTCTTCCCATTCCCATCGGTGCGGAACAGTAGGTTGCCGGCATGGCGATCGGCGTTAGCCAGCCTCATATCAAGAACAGCTACCTTATGAACTTCATGTGTAGGGAAAGCCCGAGGTCCCAGATCCTCGCAGCTCCCGGAGTTGTTCACAAACATCTGCAAAGATCCAATCTTGAACCCCTTCTCCGCACGGCCATTCCCGACGTGCAGGCACCGGGTAAGAACGGTCAGCGGAACGCCGGCGAACCCGGGCTCGTCGCCGGCGCCGCGGAGGCGGCGGCCGGTGATAGGGTGGTCAAGGATGTAGGCCGCGACCTCCCGGAGCGCGCCTTCCCCTACCCTTGTCCCTCGCTTTAGCCCTTCGCCGTCCATGGAGAAGGGGAGCCCACGAGGGTTGTTCTCCGCCATGGGCTCCTCGTCGGCCGGCTTGAAGACGGCGACGTGCTCCTCGCCCGACACGCCGTGCATGAAGTAGGCTCCACCGGTGCCCTCCGACGTCAACACAGGCGAGTGCCCCTTCTCCAGCCCGGCGGAGGCAGCTCGGATCATGGCCACGGCGGCCGGAGAGAGCCCGGCCTCTGGGTTAACAACAACTGCCTCAACCAAGGGGCGTGTCAGTGTCAGTGTCAGTGTCTCCTCCTCTGCATTGCTAGCATCAGTGATTGATAGCTCGGAACCGAGCCTTGCTGACTTGCTGATCAGGAGATGAACAGTGCCATCGTCGTTGCTCTTGCAGATTTTGTCAGTGATTACACTACCATCGTCCTCGACCCCCTCGCTGTCAAGCACAAGCTGCTTCCGATCATCGCCAAGATCGTCGCTCAAATACTCGCGCCCCTTGGCGATGATCTCCGGCGTGCTGCTCCCGGCATTCCGGCCGTGCTCCACTTGGAGCTCGAGCTTCCTCCCATAGACGGTCGTCGCCATCAAGGGTGAGTCGGGCACCGCGAGGTAGATCAAAATGGCCTCTGGTTCGTGGCATGGCGACCGGCCAGTAGCGAGGTCCAGGCCGTCGCTGCCTGGGCTCACCGCAACGTCGGTCGACGCCATGAATGTGAACTAGAAGCGGCTGCCCTAATCTCCACCCGAAGCTGCTAATGGCGCCTAAGAATGGTGCAAACTTGAGGTTCTTGCTACAATCTCTTCATTGCCATCTCCATTAAAGGAATCGGTTTACCTGCGCATGCAGTAAATCACTACGCGATTAGTCATAGGAACTTATCGATCGGAATTTATACATCAATATAGCTATTTCTACTTGCATATAAATTTCAAGTTAAAATTACTCTACCTGAATATTGTTCCCACGTTGAGAGTAATAAAGATGGAAAAGTTCCGGCAAATGATAAATCAAAATGAAAAGGGGAAAAGAAAGACAGACGTTACTATTCACTGCAATTTTCTAGGAACTCATGCTAATTTGATGCGCGAACCAGAAGTTTGTGCGCTCGTGCACCAAATTGTGCTTGTGCACTGAATACCTCCTCCAATTTGACATCATAATCAAAAATAAATCAAATGCATTAAATCGAGGTAAAATATTTTAGTCCTATTCTGTCATCAAGGAGCAATGCCCATATGTTTCCACAGATTTGATTAAGATATTTTAAATTCCACCATCGATTAACACAAAATGCTATAAAACCCGAACAGGATGCTTTTAGGAAAGCACATCCAAAACAACAGCTTCATAAAACCCAAAGCAATTTCAAAATTATCAATATTTCTCCATATTTGAGCTCAAAATATGCTAAGAAAATCTTATGGATTAGTTTTCCACAATATACACCAAAATGCAAATCCAAACCCCTAATAGATCCTTAGAAACACGCAATTCAGTGAGACCACAAGATCAAAATATATCCTGAAAAACCTGCGATATAACATGACAAATAATCTAATACAAGATTGATCCTTACTGAAGTGATGGACACAAATGGGACCGGTAATCGGTGGATACCAATGAAGATTCCAACCTCTTTTCTCAAGATAGAAGATGGAAAAAATTGAACTGATCAAACAAGATTGAGATTTTGGGATCAAGGGGAGGACGATGACAATAGTACTCTATGATGACACCCTCTTTATATAGCCTCACACTAGGCGTTTAAGATGAGCTTAACATCTCTGTTGGAGTATCAAATGTTGGACAAGTACAGATTTGCCCTTTTTATGGAGTGGGATTTGTGCACACTGATTCTTCCTGTTTTGGCCTTAGCTCCTTGCCAGAAAAAAAAATGTTTCCACAATAGGTCTTATTTTTATTTGTTTGTTTCTGCAATATATTAGGAATGTATGTGCTATTACTATATATATAGTTTAATCATTATGCTATTCATATTATGATACTATATAAAATCGCCTTTGATAGAGTGCCACTATTAATGGTTGCTAGAATCGATCTATCAATCAAGCTCCGTTAGTATGCATGTTCTAAAATGCTTTATTTAGTGACTAGACTAACCTTTTTTGGCCAAAACTAGCTATTCTTAAAATGGTAAGTGTGATCTTTTCCACCAACTACTCTTGTCTGGCTAGCGTTACCTCTTCCTGACTTATTCAATGTCGGCTTACAAGTTACGAGGAAGATAAAAGCTCACCACACTAGTTGTGTTATACTGCTCCATAGGATATAACATTTTTATTAGAAACTACTACCGCCTTTTATTCCATTTATGACTATAGTATTTTATTAAACCAAAATTTATTTTTAATATAAGATAATAATAGGCCTAAGATTTTGAGCTGCTAAAGTTTTAAAATAAATTCACTATGTAAATCTGTAGTTTGTAGTCTGACATGTGCCTGCAGTGAAATGCATGTCTTGTGAATCCCATTCTAGCATATATATTATACTTGATGTTTTAAATATGGTGAAAAATAAAATCAACCTCACATAATATTAATAAGTTTCACCAATCTTACATAATATTAATAAGTTTCCAAAAGTTTGGCATCACAATAAAGGGATATATATCAAATGCAAAACTTTGTAGGGAAATCAATATTGTCAAGAAAGAATGTTCCAATACTTACATACATCTCCTTTTTTGATCTTCCATGGAGGATCCAAACATGGTGGGGTGATAAAGATTTTCAATGCTATCATCTTAGTCAAGCATAATTCCACCCCCATATCCTTGTATTAGGGGGAGATGCGAGCACTTTCTTAATAATACCTACCACCACCAACAATCAACTCCTCAAACCATGTCTTGATTGAGGTAATTTCAGGAATCAAAACCCCTGGATGGGAAGAGTGTGGAATGGCCAAAAACTCTAGAAATGATTCAAATTATTCTTTATTGTTGGTTGTAACCAATTTATCACCTGCTAAAAAGAGAAATTGAATAGCAACAAAGCATGAGTGATGAGTGCATAAGGAGTGATCAGAATAAATAAATAAATTATGAGAACAAATTAGAAAGGAAAAGCATGGCGTAGGAGGCTCCTATGCTTTCATGGCTAGTCTGCGAGGATGTGGAATAAACAAGAAGGGAAACAAGTTGTTAAATGATTATTAAGGGCATGCCTAGATCATAGTCAGACAAAAAACTAGCTATTCAGTGCTAAACTAGGCTAGGTATTTGATGATGTAAAAAAATCTAGATTTAATTTGAGGAATAGATTGTCTCACCAGGCACTAGCTAAGAAAAACCCTACCCACACGGGAGAGCCAATTCATCTCTCCTTTGGCGGCAAGATCTTGATGCGGAATTGCAGAATGAGAGAGAAAGAAAACAAGCTATTAAAAGATTACAGAAAGGCCACGCCAAGCAACGCCAAAAAAAGGCTAGCTGCAAACCTCGACGGTTTATATTTACTTCAATTTCCGAATGTGGCCCTTCCTTTTAGTAGACTTGATATTCCAAAATAATGTATGCTATTAAATATAACATATCTTAGTGATGTGTGGTGCTCATTACAATAAATATTAATTTCCAAATATTTAGATAAAAGGAACAAGAAATTTACATGCAAAAACAATTATCAACAACTATGCTTAATTATATTCACATATCAACATGTGATAAAATGTATCATATGTTTAATTTTCATAAGTCCTAAGTCACATTGTTCTTTATTTTTCACTTGGAAAACCAACATTATGGTACCTACAACAACATTAGACAAGAAAATATTCAAAGTTGCATGTCTCAGAGGATCTCCAAGTGCTAAAAAGGACCAATGGCAGGTTGGTAAATAAAGGGAACAAACATGGGGACACTACAAGACTAGTCCATGGCATTTCAGAAAATAGAGGAAAAGTCAAGGGGGCAATGGTGGACGGGAGGGGATATTTTGTCACGTAGTGTGGCTGAGTTGGAAGGTGAGAATTACGCTACAAAAGGTTGGCTTGACGTGTTCCCTAGCCTTCTATCTTGGCGTGCCTCCCTAGGCTCTCCGTTAAACTTGACTAGTCTGGATGGCCTCTAGTGAGCCTTTTGCAATGTTCTGTGCAACAAATCGTGAGGGAGCTCACACTTAAGGAGCATGAACAAAATAAGACAAAGGTGGTTGGTAGGCTTTTTTCCTTTATAAAACTATAACGCTTATCAATTTTCTCATTTTCTTACATGGGACGATTATTTTTTTATATTTTTTCTTTACAAAAGTTTTATGTCTGTCTTATATGTAGTATGCAACAAACTGTGGGCTGGCTCATGCTTAAGGAGAGTCTAAACCATGTAGAGAAATATGATTCCACGACATTTTACCCTTTAGAAAATTTTATTGCTTGCTTGTCTTCTCGTTTATTTGCATAGGGGACTTGGAAGTATGCAATGAAAGAGTAACATGTAGTGTGATGAGGGTGATAGTGAAGGAAAATGTGACTCATTATCATCTTGTTCTCTATAAAAGGTTTCATGTTTTTGTTTATATTAAAGGATGAAACCTTTTTTTTTTGTCCAGAGTGACATTTGTTTTGTGGGCTTAAATTGTGGAGAGAAAATGTGACTCAATGGCACTTTATTCTTTATAAAGATATATTGCTTATCTACCTTCTCGTTTTGTTGCACGAGAGTATGAATCTTTTCTAATAACATGTAACAAAAGGGAACTCTATTGTGTGATGACGATGGTCACCAAAGGAAAAAAGTGACTCTTTTGTTATCTTGTGTCATTATGGAGGGAAAATATGATTCAATAACAGTTTGTTATTTATAAAGGTCTCTTGCTTATATGCCTTCTCGTTTTGTTACATAAGAGAATAAATCTTTTCTAATAACATGCATAAAAAAAGAAAACTATTGTGTGGTGTCCTGTCACATAAGGAGAAAATGGCTATATTCTCATTTTGTGTATTTATAAAAGTTGTGTTTTTGTTCACACAGTATATCCGAAAATATTTTGGCAGTATGCATAAAAAAAGAGACCTTGTTGTTTGACGAAACCCAAACTATGGAGAAAAATATTATTCCATGGCATTTTGTTCTTTATAAAAGTATCCTTTAATTTCTCTCATCTTTGATTTTCTTGCATATAAGGACGAACCATTTCTAGAATTATACATGAACATGGCCATTTTGTGTGATGGGGTTGTCTTATAGAGGAAAATGTGACTCCATGCATTTTTACGTTTTTTTTATAAAAGGTTATGCATTTATATACCTTCTTTTGTGTATATAAGAGGATTAAAGTTTTATGGAATTAAGCAGGAAAACGTGACACTATTATGTGATGAGGTTGAATTTTGGAGTAATATATTAATAACATGTTTTGTGCAATATATTAATGTTCTCTTATACGGGAGGATAATGGTCTTTTTAGGAATCATACATAAAAGACGTGACTATGTTATTGTGTTATTATTTAGAAAGATTTGTATGGTCATATATATTTTTATTTGTTCATATGGGATGATGAAAGTTTTCTAAAAGTGTGAAAAAAATGCTAATATTGTGTGATGAGATTGGGCTATAGAAGAAATTATGACTTCGTTGTTGTGGCATTTTTTATTAAAACTTGTAGCTAGTCTATTATTTTGTTTGTTTACAAAGGAATATGATTTTGTTTATGATTAAGTCTGAACAATAGACAACAATGTGATCCTATATCATGTTATTCTTCATAGAAATCTTCTTTTCTCATATTTTTATCGCGCATAATGATAAACTAATTTTGGAATTATGCATGAACATGACTCTTTTTTTGTGAGATAGGGATTATAGAGGAAAATGTGACTTTGTTAGTTGTTATGTTGTTCTTTTGAAAAGTTCTTATGGGGTGTGAAATTTTCTAGGAAGTTTGATCGTATTGTGTAATAGGTTGTACTATACAGGAAAGTGACTTCTGCTATAGTACCAATCGAAAGTGTGACCTCATTGTTGTGATATATCTTATAAAAACTTTTATGTTTATCTACTGTGTTGTTTTTTGACAACGGAAGTTGTCAATTTTCTCAAATAAATTATGTAATAATAAATTACCCTATTGTACAATGAGCCTGAGTAATTGGATAAAATATGATGCTATGTTGTGTTGTTTTTTGTATAATTATTTTGCTTATCAACTAACATATATTTTTGAAATGTACAGAAAAAATGAAACATTGTCATGATCGTCTTTCACCATGTGTTAGGACCCGGTTGAAAGGACCGAACCCCTCTATGTATACTGTACTAGTCCTAAGGATCACAGTTAGTACACATAGTTTAAACAAAGTGATACATTACTAGCGGAAATAAATTATTACATAACTAGGGCATAACCCTGATACCGTACACAAGTGATGCATGGAGGCCATGATACAGAGTCTGATAGCTTATAATACATAGGGCCTAATATAACGATACTAATCCTCTTATTCCCACAGGCACTAAGATGGTAGGAAGCACCCTAATCTTCCAGAAAATCCTCATAGTCGCCGTCTTCAAATTCTTCGTCGTCGTCTTCAAAGTCTTCATCGGCGTCGTCAAACTGTGAGTTGTAGGCTAGCTTCTCCTCGACTGGGGTTCAATGAAATTAAAAAAAATCAAGTGTGAGTATAATTGTACTCCGCAAGTCTAGGAGATTATGCATTATGTAGGTTAGTACAAAAGGAGGCTTAGGTCATTATGCAAAAATGCCAATTTTCTTGGTGTGACAGACCAAATTTCCAGTAAAAATTTACCAGAAAATGTCCAGAATGCCAACTGTCCAGGATTTCAGTTGCATTCAGAAATAGTACAGCTTGGTTAATTAATTACATGTTAGAAAATATTTTAAAGCGGAAATGGAAATTTAACCTGGTAATAAAAAGATAATACATGCCCATACACCACAGGCAAGCCTGAGCATAAGATAAATCTTAGAAATTAATCCTACGCAAATCTTGTCTTCTTCATAAATGTCCATATCAGAGTATAAATTGGATCCTGTAAAAAGAAATAAATTGCCCACATAATGTGGGTAAGTACTAATCGTACTTGCAGGTTTCTTTAAAGAATATCACTATTAATATATGACAACAGGATTCAAGAAATGGTAAGGCTTTATAATGAATATGCAAATTTTAAACTTTAAAAGTCCTATCATTATTTTAAAATGATTAATAATAATAGAACAAATTCTATCATCTTTCTCCATCCTTACTCATTTGCAATCCAAACAACAATTTTTCATAAATTCATGGATTTTGGTAAATAAGAGAGGCATCACCCAATTGACATAACTTCATATACCTGAAGTAAGGTCCATCGATGTATTTATTTTCAGTTCTGCAGAACCTGCCCAGCTTTACCCATAGATTCATGACTTCCATGGATGGGCGGTAGAGTATGTCATTCTTATTCATTTTAAACCCAAGTTTTTATAGAAGCAAACGATTTACGAATGACCTTGTCATTCGCTGCTCTTGAGTGTTTTCACCAGCCATACTTGCTGTGACCATAGCCCAAGACGGCAAAGATAACGATATTTCCGAATTTGCTTCTATATTTTATAGAGCAATGAATCCAGACTTTTACTCAACCAACCACTCAGTCTGGTGTCCTTGAGTGTTGCACCTTTTTCCCGGGGTGCCTTGCCCAAGCCGAGAAAGTTATCTTTCCGAATTGCTCTATATAAATACAATCAACCTTTCATACTACAGCTCTTCCACAACAAATAAGTTATCTAATCTAACTTATTTGTACAGACCAATTCTCCAATCTTTACATGTGATAATCAAATTTTAATATTTTTGCCTACACTAAGTTTATCAGAGGTTGATTATTTTTAGGGTGGCTTTTTTAAGGTATTAGGGTTTGGATAAAATTATACTTGGAATGTATAAATAAATAACTACAAATATATGCAATAAATAGTAAGTAAAAGAAATGTAGGTATATCAAAACGCATCAAGGATAAGAAAACCTGCCTTAATTGAATATCGGATCACACTTATTAAATTTTCAGGACATTTATGACTAAAGCTTCTAGAGGGCGAAGTTCGTCATCTATACGTTATAAAGAGAGAGAAGCTCCAATAAATATCAAATAAGAAAAGTTTTAAATAAACAACAAAATAAAAGGGTTTAGGGTAAAAGGGTGATGGGCTATACGATTTTCTAAAAGTTTGAAAATATGTTCTAAAGAAGAAGGGGTAGGAGTTTTAATATAAAAATAGGCAGCATAATACTAGGGTTGTGGTATATTTTTAAGAATTATGGAGAGATTTAGAATAAGTTGAAATTTATATTTGAAATATTTCTATTTGACCTTATAGTGATATTAATTAAAAGAATTGTTTTGGTATTATAATTTTATATGGAAATGTTTATATGAGTTGAGTGGAATATGTAAAATTTACTAGTAAGATTTTATATTTAGAAAAAATTCTAATTTTAATTAAAGAAAGGGTTTTTAAGTTCAAATTTGGATTTCTATAAGTTTTAAAAATGTAGGGATATTATTTATAAATATAAAACATTATTTTGAGTAACTTTTATATTGGAAGTTTTAGTAATTCTTCTTCTATATTCTTTAATTGAAATGTTTTAATTTTTAAGAAAGAGCGATTTAAAAGGATTTATTTAGGTTATTTTATTATAAAATATGGTATTTTATATTTTTATATAATTCTTTGTTTTATTTTAGACTTTTGAGAATTTTTGTAAAATTTATAAAAGTGATTTGATATTTAAAAAAATTAAATAGTACAAGAAAAAAAATAGAAAAGAATTTTAAATAAAGAATTTTACTTATTGGGTTCGGCCCAATCAGCTATATGGGCTGTTGCGGGTGGGACTGACATGGGAGACCCAGGTGGCAGTGTGTGTGGTTCAGCCGGGGTGGCTGACAAGTGGGCTACGTTGGTCAGTGATAGAGAATGGGAAAAATGGAGGGGGCGGCAGTGGCTTCGTCGGCGATAAGGCTTGGCAGCCGGCGGCGAGAAATTGATGGAGGAAAAATACAATTGGGGTTATGGGGGTTCTATTGGTGGTCGTGGGGGAGCTCGGGGTGGCCGGAATTGGCATGGCGACGAGGTGATGGCGGCGGTGAAATGAGGCGACGGCGAGCAAGAAGTTCCGGTGGGTAATAGGGTTAGATGAGGGTTGAGTTGGGTTTGTGGTGAGAAGTGGATGATTTTCCTTATATATATCGAGGCCGGAGGATGACCGGAATAGGGAGGAGGAAGTTCGCCGGACATAGAGAAGGAGGCGGCGAAGCAGGCGATTCGGGGTGATGGAGGGAGAAGGAGCGGCCGAGAAGTGTTGCTTGGGGTGTTTCAGTGCCGGAGGGGAGCTTTTATAGGGCAATGGTAGAGTAGCGGGCACGGAATGGGAGCTTATGGCGGCGGCGGCGCTGTGTTGGTGGCGGCGGCGGCGGATTGGTGGCCATTGGAGGGAGATAAGGACAGTGAGTTGGAGGGATGAGTTCGCAGTGGCACGAGCTCGTTAGTGGCGGCGAAACCAGGGCAGGGGAGAGGTGGAAACGGCGGCAGTGGTAAGAATCCAGTGGCGATGGCGGCGCCGGCGGGATAGCGGGTGGCGGCGCTGTCTGGAGGAAGAGGATCAACGGGCGGCCGTTGGATCCAGGCCTAATCAACGGGTGCCGTTGATTTCGGTTGAGAAGATGACAGGTGGGACCTACAGGTCAGTGAGAGGGTCTGTGGGAGTAGTTTAAGTGGAAGCGCATTTCCGTAAAAGGAAAGCGTATTCCCAGTTTTTCCTTTAATGGAAAGTTTTAATTTTAAAAGAAAAGGAATTTCTAGAATTTATTCTAGGGCTTTAAAAATTCATAGGGGGTCATATAAGATTCAGAAAAATATAAATTAAATTTCTAAAAATTCAGAAAAAGAGTAGAATCTATGTTTCAGAAAAATATAAATTAAATTTCTAAAAATTCAGAAAAAAGAGTAGAATCTATGTTTGAAATAATATTTATTATTTTATAGGATTTGTATTTTTGGAAAAAGATAGATAGGGTAATTTCTTAAGAGAATAAATAGGAGTTAAGTTTAAAATTATTTAAAAATTAGGTATGGTTATAGAAATATATTTACGATTTTTGCGAAAAATTTTTATGCTGGATTTTAAAAAAAATTTGGGTATGTTACACTTGGTTTTGCCTAAAGTTGAGAGAAAGCTATTTTTGAGACCATTTGGGGTAAACGAAATCATTTGCTTGACCTTTCCTTTGTCAAACATCTTTTTTTAAAACCTTTTTTTTTTTCAAAAATTCTGGTTTTACAAAAAAAAGAGTATACCATATGATTATTCCCTTTGCATGCTCTTAACGCCGAGCACAACTATCAAGATAGGTTTAACTCTACAGAGTGGGTACACTTTACCTTCGAGAGATTACACACCAAAGTGCAAATCACAAAGCCGTTTGTACCATAACATCTAGTAGCAAATGATCCATGAGTCACCCCTAGGCACATGTGGAACATCGGTCCAACGACCCTATTCCTCACATTGTACAAGAAGGCCTAGGAAGAATGGTCCAAGACACTAACAAACATGGAAGAACGGTCCATGACCGAACAACTCAGACACCCACAAAGAGCATCTCTGCCAGCAAGTTGCTACTAGAGTCTAGAGCTTAACAAGCTAGGCTCGTCCAACAACGGGACTCGAGGTTATACTGTAAGGGCTTAGTTTGTAGATTCCTAGGATGAGCGGTCCTTAGACTAGAGACGGAGTAGTAGCACAAAACCGAAATTGTGCATAGTCTGCACCATACCAACAACAGGTTCCTCCTTAGTCAGAAGCATTTAGGGGGAGATAGAAAATCTCAATCCCGACATTACATCCGATGCCTTATTTCACCAAATCACACATTTGCAATTATTTTAACAATACACAAAATCATAGTATAATCATCTAAGCATATAAAGCATTTTTGTCCTATTTCAAGGAAGTCACATAATCAAGGTACTCATATTTATTCCTAGAGATCAAAATTACTAAGGTCATGAACAATATTTTATTTTGCGGTTACTTATTTTACAAGTAGCATGCATATTTGAAAATTCTACTAAAACCTTTAAGTCAGACAAGGGCTCAATAAATATGCATCTAGGGACTTGCCTCGTTCGTAGTTCTGGTGCGGATAAGTTTCCTCAGCAGGTCGGTCTACGAACTCACCTGATTCTATTCCCGAACAAGCAACCATACACATAAAATAACACCACATCAGAAACTAGAATTAAAATAATTTTTTAGGAATCTATAGATTAAAATATAAGTTATTTTGCAATTTCTAGCATTTATTAAATAGCTTTAGAAAGCTTCCAGATTTTTAAATAAATCAATATCTACTGGGACAAAGGTTTTAATATTTTTCCTGGGATTAGAAGACATCTAGTATTTTGCTTTTTTTTTTTTCCAAAATTACCATTTTCTATTTTTAATAAACCATTTTTCATTTACTGAATTTATAAAATAGAGAAAAGCTGGGAATTGGTAAACACAGCACTGGGCCTAACCCAACACTGCATGGAGTGGGCCGACGCTGCACGGCCTGGATAGAGGTGCAGTGGGGGGAATGCGCTAGCGCGAACCGAAAGCGTATTCCCGAGAATACACCTCCACTAATCCTAGTGCGTGGCTCCGTGGGTTCCACATGTTAGCAACTCGAATCTAATAAGCCATTTTAATTAAATTTTATAAACTCTATGGGTCCCACTGGTCAGCGACCCAGCTACACTATGGGAGGGAACCATGATGCCATGTTGGCGTCATCGTCTTGCTCCTCCGGCCGGGCACAACCATGCAAGAGAAAACGATGGCGTGCTGGCGACTCAAGCCATGGCAGCTCGCGAGCATTTGGACTATGGTCCTAGGCTCTATGGCAAACCTATGGGTGGTGATGGCGTCGCCTGTGATGGCCTGTAGCGGCGGCACTACGAGAAGAGGCAGCGGTGGTCATAGTTAACCGTGGTGCCGGCCACCTAGAGGTTCTAGAGCACGTCCGAGCAGCGCAGAAGCTACTGGAGAGGACGTGGGAGCTACTTGCTGTGACGATGAGGATGGAGGAGGACCGGATCATCCTAGCATTATGAAGGTCTGCGACGTCTGAAACAGAGTCCTCATCGACAGTGAGCTCCGACAGGACCTAGGTCAAAAGCGTGGCACGTTGTGAGGGGGAGATCACAAGGATGCTCCAAGAGCAAGGAATTGGGACAAGGCTCACAGGCCGCGAAGAAATCTGAAAGTGGGCAATTCTCGGCCGACGACACTCTATGGACGCTCTGGCGAGCTATAGAGCAAGAGAGCCAGATTAGAGAGAGGGAGTTGAAGAGGAGATGGAGAGCTTTGATCCAAGCCCAAGTCGGGACGAAGTGGCTCATTGGTGGAGGCTGAAGACTATGCTGGAGTGTGGTGGCGGAACTTGCCAGAAGAGGGAAAATAAGGAGGGGCTACCCAAGGTTTTATGGAGCAAGGGGGCGAGTCAGCGATACAACGATGGCTCGGGAAGGTTGTCCACGGGTTCGAGCGGTCAGGGAGGATCGAGGTGGTGACGACGGTGAGTGAGGCCGCGACATTGAAGCCCTCTCATCGGGTGGTTGAGCGGCAATTCTAGCGACGGTGAGAAGAGGAGTAATGGCATGTGGTTCTCGGGCAGCGAGACGTTGCGTTGGGTCGCATCGCGTGCGTCCGAGCACGGAGGTTCCGTGTCGGGCGTAGCCAGTGCACACGTCGCATTGCCTCAAGGAGGTGAACTGAGAGAGGGAAGATGGCGTAGAGGGCATGGTGACGTGGGAGGCACGGCGCGGCGGGGTAGCGATGGATGGCGTGTGGCGTTGGTACGATGTCATGCGCGGGCGTGCCCTGCCTCGACGTCACGTGCATGCGAGCGTTGGGACGACGTGGTGCCATGGCGTGTCCACCGGCGTGGCGAGCACAGAGAGAGAGAGAATCCGAGGGAGGGACATAGAGCTGAGAGAGGCTGTAGGAGAGAGACAGAGTGAGTGAGAGAGCTATGGAGAGAGATAGAGAGAGTGAGAGAACTGTAGGAGAGAGGAAGAAGGAGGGAGCAGGACGGCTGGGACTCAGGCCAAGCTGGGCCAAGGAAGGGGAGGAATTGGGCCGGGAGAGAAGAGAGGAGAAAAAGAGAGGTCGAGATGGGCTGGTGGGCCAGGGAAGAATGGGCTAAGCCCACTAGGGTTTAAAAATAAAAGGGGTTGGAATAGATAGGGTTTAAATTTTTACATTTTTGAAATTGCAAATAGACACGCCTTTTGCTTTTAAACCTCAAAAACATCTTTAAATCTCAAAAATTTTAGAACATTTCAGGTTTTTAATTATTAAAAAAATTGGGATGTTACACCATTTTAGGATAGAAGTTTTTCTAGAATAATGAAACAAAAGTGTGGCCAAGTGTGATCTTCTCTTCTGCCCATGGGTGCGCTCACACTTCTAATCATCATACAAACCATTGAGAATAAGAACACTAACTGTGATCGAGCATCTTTTTAGCCATCGTAATATATAAAAAGGACACGGTGCTTGAGGTGGCACTAGGGTCAGGACATAATAGGGAGGAGGTGGGAGGCAGTGCGGCGTCAGGGTCAGTGAGCTAGATATATTGTTTTGAGTTATTCACTTATCACAGAGTTTACAATTAAAAATCATCACACTTCTCTTACATGCATTTTTTAAGTGGAATCATCTATGGTAATTAGGTGCATCACAGACAGTTTATTTCGCAAAACGTCTGTAATACATACTGCTGCAATTTAACAATGACGAATTTTGAGGAATCGTCTGTGAGGTGTTCATTATGAGCATCTCTTTTAGTAGTGCAAATTTGTGCGCATAAATTTTGTAAGATAAGTTGGACCTCTTGTACTTTTTTTAAGACAGACCTCTTGTCTTGTTTGCGCTATGAACATATCGTTATTATTTTACAGAATATTTGCAAGTGCACATATGCTAGCATGTCCATGTTTCAAAACATAAGTTAACACGTCAAGCTGTCATGAATTCTAGGGACGTTTTTAACATGTGCATAAAAATCCATGTTTGTATTCTTCTTTATGGATTTATACAACAAAAGTATGACTTTATTATCATAGCTTTTGAAACTATGTGTGCTCGCAGCTTACAATGGTTATGAACCTTTGAAAATTATAAAATAAAAGTATATATGATCTCATCTTTGTCATTTTAAAAGTCTCATTTTTTATTTTACCGTTGTACTTCTGAAAGAATTTTACCAGAAAAATGTCTTCTTCTTAAACCATGGGCACTCTCAAATAAACCCGTGAAGCACGGAGTATCATGGGAGAAAAATGTCTTATTATGATATGTTCATAAGATCTTCATGGTTATCCATGTTTTCACTTTTTTTTCCTCCAAAGGGTGATACTATAGTTCATGTGAACGTGCTTCATGCGCTTAAAAATTACAATATTTGTGTACCACCCACTATTCATCCTATAGGAGTCAAAAATGAACTTTTTTTAATTATGCAAAAGAAAAATGATCTCGTTCTCATCTTCTAAATATGGATAGTCTTATGCTTCTAATGTGCTTTCAGAATGTGGAATATCCAAAGGCATAACAAAAAAACATGACCTTACTTTCATATTCTAATTATTATTGGTTTTCTTAACATTTTTTTAAGAGGAGCATAAAGTTTTTTTACCAAAATTATGGATGAAAGGAGATAATTCCTTATTTGCCACCGAGTTGATTCCACGATCGGTCATAAAAAAATATTCGAACGTCATTACTTGCCATTGCCTCTCAAATTTCTTCCCCTCAATGCCATTGTCGTTAGCTCTATTAGATTCAGCTGTTACAAAGCTTCATTAATGCTCAAAATACCTCTTTCATTTTTTTCGATTTAAAGCTTTGAAACATTGCATCTCCTATATTTTAACTCTAAATTGAGTGATTTAAAATTTTGAATTTATGTTAAATTATATCCTACTTTTTTCAAATATCATAATTTTTTAAAATTTTAAAAAATTTTATCTCGTTTTCAGGAGACATGGTAGGTACCATTAATTTTTTTAAAAATTACATCCCTAAATTATTAAAATTAACTTTAAAATTTGAGTTCGCATAATTTTCTGAATCCATAGAAATTCTTCTCGCAATTTTATGAATTTTCTACTTTTTATGATATTTTTCTATTTTGTAACGTATTAAAAAGGCAGGGTCATAATCATCTTTATGCAACTTTGTTATAGCTTGACCGTTCAATAATGGCACTGAGAGGAAGCAATTTGAGAGGTGGTGGCAAATACTGAAGTTCGAAAATCTTGATGGCAGATGGTGGAATCAGCTAAGTTTTAGGAACAAATAAGGAATTTTCTCTAAAAAGTGTGGTCTAAAAACTATGCAAAAGCCTTCGAGCTTAAATAATTGCTAGCACAGGCATTACAAAGATCTTAAATGAGAGTACCACCTTTGCTTTAATAGCATCCAACTTAACACCAGGGACATATCTTCCTTACCTTCGATCGTTCACTCTCACAATTTGGTAAAATTTTGTGGATTCCTGCCCCTTGCACCGAAGTACCAAAAATGTTTCATAATGGCCACCAACGCCCAGGTGGCGCGTCAGTTCATCATGTCAAAGAAAAGGCAAAGCCTACAGCCCTTGTAGGGACACAATTATAAATTGACACCTCTCAAAATTGTCGCACTATAAATATTCTTACCCCGTTCTGTGCTTAGGGGCATGAGCAATAAAGATATTCAACTTCTTCCTTCTTCACAAGGGGCGAATTCGAAAGCCTTTCCTTTTCTATTGTGTGCTTGTGGGATAGACTGATTTGCTGAAATATTAGATTTTGAGAGCTTTTCGAAGCAGCTTTGAGAGTCCGGCCCACTTCATTCGAGATTCGACTTGTTCTTAAGATCTTTGAGAAGTAATTGAGAAATAAAAAATAAATTCAAAAAAGAATTAATTTGACTTTTTCCAATGGAGATAAGACATAAACAAATAAGCATAAGCACTGGAGAACATGCCTAAATTATTTTTTTTAAAAAAAAAGAAGTGATGATGGTATGTGATCTTTTCTTTATCTCCCTTTTCACGCAAAAAAAACCCTTAAAAAATATAATTCCTCCCCCAAAAAAAATTCCACTCTAAAAACTCTCTAACAAATAACACTGCAACGGATGTCGCAACGAAGCTCAACTTGGTGTGGCGGTTGAGTAGTAGTAGTACCTCGGCGGAGTAACGTTGCCAGCTTGGTTGGAGGTCGAAGTAACATGAAGGTTTTTAAAAAGTAATTCGTACAAAGCAGGCCGATCCCAATAACGTTAACCAGCATGTTATTAAAAATTTTGGTAAGTTTTTTCCATAACAAAAACACGGCCATTCAGTTAGTCCATCGTAGAAAGAATCAATGGTTGTGACTTGCACTCGTAGGTCTGAACGCCTTGAATAGGTTTAGCACGAATGGATTACACAAAAAAAAATTGGTCACAACTTTCCGTTGCAATTTACAATGCAGCCACGGTCACTGGCAGATTTAATGTTTGTCTGCAATTTAACATGGTTTCCCTTATTCTGGAAGCAAAAGTCCATAAATTTGACATGAATTTACAATTTGACATGTGCTTGACATGGCTCTCCATCTCATGACCTCTCATTTTCCATGAAGGAAAATGAATATCGTCTTCAACTTTCTGCTCTGAATGTCAAGGAGAGCTACCACTAGTACACAGTAAATAAATTCACAAGGAAAAGGAGCTACAGGAGCAAATACCCATCTTTCCATTTTGCAAATCCAAAATTTGTTGGCATCATCCCGTATCACCCGACGGTTGAAGCCACCTAAATTTGCTGATGACAAACAACTACTTCCCAGTTTCCCTCTGAAGTTGTCAGACTGATGGAATTCAGTGACAACCTGAAGAAAGAATGCAGTTTCCGATAGAAACATAACTGAAGACATCTGTGAGCTTGACGAGCCAACCTGTGATAGGATTTGGGATGCCATATATACACAATTTACTTTACAAGAGCATCCTACCCGCCTAATGTTGCTTAACAAAGACACAACATGAAACATTGTCTTGGATCATACACAAACAGGGGGACCTGGCAACGAGATAGACGATATCCGGCCAAATGATAGTGTTTTACTTTCCTTTTCTGAAGATTTTGATTTTGATTTTTCATTGCTTAGCTACAGAGATTTGGAATGCAGGCACCCTCCGGGGTCTGCTGCTCCTTCCAGATCCGGCCAGTGATCCTGAGCTTCAGCTCCTTCCGGTCGCCCCCCGAGAAGAAGAGCGCCATGTTCCTCTGGATGACGAGGCCATCGTGGCTGTCCCGCACCTTCCGGTGGCTGTCCCGGACGCTTCTAGGGGTGCCCTCCCACACCATCTTCCTGCCATTGGCCCCA
This sequence comes from Olyra latifolia, assembly GCA_036346145.1. NCBI lineage: Eukaryota > Viridiplantae > Streptophyta > Magnoliopsida > Poales > Poaceae > Olyra > Olyra latifolia. Next base: position 18,242,120 of record CM070530.1, read on the forward strand.
ACCTCAAGGCTGTAGCTGTAGTTCCTCGCCTCGTTCTCGTCCCCCATGAAACGGAGGAAGGCCATGTAGACCGGTGCCATCCCAAGCTGGAAGGCCTCAAAGTGCAGGCAGAAGTACTGCCCGAAACAGTGAAACACCTACTCAAGAGAGACCAAATCAATGAAACAAAATTATTAGATGGAAATGTAATTTACAGGGTCATACAACTATATTTATACAGGGTTATACAACTTACCGTCAGCATCCAGGTGGCATTTTCAACCTCCCGCGGGTTGGATTTGACGTATCTATGGTTGAATGTGCAGCCGCTATGCATGTCAACTTTGTGATCATCCCTCAAATGTGCAACAAGATAAGGGATATCACCGGCCACAGCACACTCAGAGCCAGCATACGGACAATTATATGGTCGAAAGCCACATTGCGCTTCATGCTTTATCTTGCTGTAGTACGGGAAGATTTCCAGGCATCCCGCAGAGCAGTACTTACAGGGAAGCTCAAGTGATTCGGCTACTTTCTCGAGTGCCAAACACCTGATATCACCGAGCTCTTGCCTGCACGTAGGGCAACGGTTGTGTACCCTAGCTTTGCATGTGGAACACAAAGTATGTCCGTTTTGGCACTGTAAATGCAATCAACGAGATGAGAACCATGGACCAGCAATCTATCTGTAATGCATGTGATTCTTCAATTGCACACCACTAGAACAATCCAACATACAAGTAGAATAGTAGATCCAACAAACATTTATTTATTTAAACAACCAAGTGTATGGTCCACAAGGAATTGCTTAGTGATATTCAGCCCTTATCTTGCCTAAGGTCCTAAGGACCAAGGTATCAATATTAGCAATCAAATCTTCCGTTTTGGATTAATTAAGTTCCTTCTACTTAACTTCTATTTCATATCAATCATTGATCTTGCCTTCAATATCTCTCCCACCCTTTGCAATCCAAGCAAGGGCCACCTCCGCACACTTGAATGTTAAGATGCTATTTTTACTATGACTTTGGCAAAAGAAAAGTTGATTGACCTCTACTCTACTCTGTGTCCTTCACTCAGGATGGATCGTAGACACACAATCAGGTTAAGGAAAGAAAATGGAGTTAAGAAAATAAACAACGAAATTATGAAAGTGTGCAACCTCCACTAGGCAGAAACAGGTGTAGGGCATGGTCATTTTTAAGCAGACAACAAAATACCAAAAGCAGCACAAAACACAGGGTTGTATTGGTAGCTCATTCCAGTAAACTAGCAGTATATTCATTACTTACCTATTTCTATTTCGCGGGAGCAAGGACAATTTTTACTTTTTTGGTAGTAGGGACAGAAGCCATCTAATTGAAGAAAGATCCTTTTTTAACTAAAAATTACAAACAAGATCAATGATACAGGGAATAAACAGTTAATGCGTCGATTGGTAAGTTAATTGAGCAAAATTTTCGTTGGAGGACAGGAACAGGACAGCAGAACAAGTCACAAAAACTATCCCGAAAGTGGCAATGGGAGTCAATCGACAAGCGCAACAGCAAGATCCCCAAAATCTAAACTAATAGAGATCAACAATTGCCTTGCTGCCATTAGAAATTATCCAGGAAGCATTTCGAGAGCAGAAAGGAATCGCATCGACATAGCATCATCATAAAAATCCGACCTTTAACCCACCCCCGAAGTTCCCAGACCATTCGAAACCCAAGAATCGGCAGAATCGCCCCCTAGCCCCGAAATCCAAACCAGAGATCCAAACCAAGAAACGCCCCCCACCTGGTGGATCGGCGGGTACATGGAGTTGGTGCAGACGGGGCACTCGAGCAGCTCGTGCACGCTGCTCGCCGGCGCGCCGCCCTTCGGGTAGGCGGCCCGGGCGGCGGCGGCGAGGAACGCGCCGTGCGCGTGGAGGGCGAGGCCGACGTCGTCCGCGTCCATGGAGGCGTCGGGCAGCGAGAGGCACTCGACGCTGTCCACGTCCATGGCGCGCGCCCGCCCGCCCGCCACGAACACCCGCGTCACGCCGCGCGCGCGCGCTCCGGGCTCCGGCGGGGCGAGATGGACAGGACAGGTCAGGCCCTGGTGGCGTGCGGCTCCGGCGCTTTGTTGCGGGGCAGGCTGTGCGGGGAGGCGGGGCTCGCGCCGCGGATTCCGGGGGCGGTCTAAAAAAGCGCGGGGCAGCAAGGCGGCACGCGCGCGCGCTCTCCCTGGACCCTCGTTGAGATGGGATGAGAGATGAGATTAGGTGAGGAGGGAAGGTACGGCTAATGTTATCATGGCGGCCTTCTGCTTCCTTTATTATGCCGGTGACGTCGAGAGGGAGAGGCTGGACCCCGGCGAACGCGGCACGGTGACTTTGGCGGTCTTGCTACGTGCTTCTTGACCCGACGACTTGCTGTAGTCAGTCGAATAATTATCTGTGCTCCTTTGTCAGTGAACCGATGGTCCGATTGGTCTCTATCTGTCACGCTTAATCTTGATCGGACCACACTTTATTAGCTAACGTTTGGTTCATGCTATACGCGTGGGACAGACCTTCTTTAAGGGATTCCCAACCCTTTTCTCCTTAAAATATTCTTTTCACCGTAATCTTTCAAAAAGATTTTCTTTCCTATTCCTTTCAGAAAAGGATTTTCTCTTCTTTCCCTATATCATTTCTTTGAAGGGATGTTGTCAGAGATGGTGGAAAATGAAGTGAACAAATATACAGAAGAAAATGGGAAAGAGGACGAAATAAAGGAAAAATGGTTGAAGATGGTCTCACCACATTTTTCTCTATAACCAATCCTCTGTAGCATTATTCACCCCATCTTCTAAAAGATTCTCTGTCCTCAAAAATTTCTTCACACTTTACCGTCTTTCAAAAGATTAGTTTCTCCAACAGCTCCTTTATCCCTAAAAAGTCAAATGAACATTGTTTTGCAGAATCACCTGAGGATGCTCTTAGCCACTAGTCCTTAGTGGCACCACCTCCATCCTCTCCCGACATGCGACCAGTCCAGATCGACGGAGGCCGTGGAGGGGAAGACCTTGTCAGTGTGGCTTCCTCCCCTAGTGACTCAACTTCCTCTCCACTGAAGTCAAACCACGGCATCAGGGTAGAACCAAAGACGACACTATGGAATGGTGTTGGTGACAACCCTAAGCATGTTTTCCTAAGTATCGACGCTGTCCCTAGTGGCAGGTGAGGGTCCCCTCGCTCAACACCGACAAGATCCATATGACCGAGAACTCTCGCTTGTGATGAAAAGTTGTGGCGATCATTTTGAGTGCCACAACTGTGGCCCTATTTTATGGCGAGTGGATACAAACCTTTCTAACTTCCCATGACAAGCCTAAGGTTAGCAAACGATCAAATGGTTATCCAAGTGTCTATTGTACAAGTAGAAGTAAATCCTCTATCATAAGGCAGTCTAGCTGTTTTTCTTCCATCGCACTATGATGTTTATACACTTATATGCCTCTCGAAGCCGTACACTCCCCTCTCTTCGAGATCGTGTGCAACCATAGATGATTGGCTTTTAGTATGAGTACCTTTAGGAGTAGCAAGGTTAAGCCGCCAACAACAAACATGCGAATTGCTCGATTTTATAGTCATGAAAAGTATGCCTCACCTAATGGACTTCCAAGAAGGATCTATATGGAAACAGCGGAAGTTCTGCGGGCAGGCTAATATGGGCTTTAAGTTTAAATAATTCGTTTTTACACATCAAACACAAGAGGTTCCATGGTCTAGCGGTTAGGACATTGGACTCTGAATCCAGTAACCCGAGTTCAAATCTCGGTGGAACCTTTTTCGTATGTTTTTTCATGCCCTTTTCCTTTTTTCTTTGCCACATCACAACTCCTTGCTTACTTGCAATAACATAATTAATTTATTAATGCAGTCTATCTTCTAATAATTTGCAAAGGACAACTCCTTGATTACTAGTAATTACATAATTAATTTCTTAATGTAATCTGTAAACCAAAAAATGAAGAAAAGGGGAAAAACAGCACCTATAAATAATAACATATTACCTTCTCAAGGTAACCTGTCTTCTTTTAATCCGTAAACAAAAAAAGAGAAGGAAGTAACCAAAAAAAACCGGGTTGAGACCAGGGATTTTCTTATCCACCGATCATCGCCCTTATTGGTGACCCAAATAAATTTTTATATCTGTAAAAAAATGGTTTGGATAAAAAATATGGTTTGGATGAATTTTTATATTAGTAAAATTTTATATCATGCACAGAAACACCAAGACAATTAGCATGATAGATAAAAGCACGTACTGATCTTCCTCGGAAACGAAACCTAGAAGAGATGAAGACGACCCGTCGCGACGATGTAGTAACTGAAGCAGATCGCACTGACGACGATGACGAGGAAGCAAATCGCGAGCAGTCGTGCCATGTTCCCCAAAAACCTTATTCACCCTCTCCCGGTACAGGACCGCAAGGATGGCAGGTTCTGGAGACTTGCTCTCCCGATGACCGGTGCACGCCGGTGCAACGGGACGGAGTAGTTCGATCTATGGCGGTGCAGCGAATTGGAAGAGACAAAACACTAGCGTTCGGTTCTATATCGCTCTTGGGCGGCGGCCGTAGAGTTTATATAAAATAGATCGATGGTCGAACATGTCATGAGATGTGCCATGATTAGACTCGCACGATCTCCATATCTTGTAACTGACTCCAAATTTCCAAAGAGCAAAAAAAATAAACTACAAAAGAAGGGCACCGCCCCGCCCCCCGTGAGGCGAGCGCGCACATGTTCTTCTCTTTCTCTCTTCTATATGAGCTAGTAGGGTGGAGCACACTTCACTATTTAAGTTGATGTATCCTCACCTCAACTAGAATTATGGTACTAAAGAGGTCCCACTCCCCCTTCCATATGTGGATCTTTAAGATTTTTCAGAAATTATTCTCAAATACATGGGTCAAAGCCCATATATTCCAACAATCCCTCACAAGATCTCAAAGTCCCATTAAGATTTGCCTATTCCAAAGACTGTTTGATATACAAGCGTTTCGATGAAAACCTTTTAGCATTAAATATCCACCGAGAGCTCCAAGCTACACTTATCCACAACTTAAACAATAGACTAGGCATTGAATTGCAAGTTTTGTACAAACAAGTATCACTTAAAGTCATTATTAGTACTTGGCTGCCAATAGGCTACTCCTTGAGTGGAGCATATAAGTCGTACTCCTTGGTCTCTTTATGAGCTTACTAGAGACTACCCAAGTCTCATAAACTACAACCATCAGTCAGGCTGATATAAGTGTGTTCTTTTAAGAATACTCGGTAGGGCAGCATCTTTGCTAATTAAAGGCAACAGGACACATTAAGACAATGGCCAACTTGCTTTACAAATTCCGAGAGTATTGTTTCTTCATTGGAGTGGGTTGGAAATACTCTCCTTCAGTTAACCAATAGCTTGTTCTTCCCAGACCCTAATTCACGGGATCTCCGATCACATAGGTTAAGTTACCACTATGGTATAACTCACGTGGGTCTCATGCCTAACTCCTTCGATGCATTGTCTATTACATTCCATGATAATCTCTTTGTAAAGGTGTTTACTAGGTTCTTAGCTGTTTGGATATAATCCAAGGCTATCATTCCGAAGTTTCTCAATTTTCTGACAAACTTCAAACGTCTCTTAACATGTCTTGAAGACTTCATATTGTCCTTAGAACCGTTTACTTTGGCAATTATCGTTTGATTATCACGATTCATAAGGATAGTCGGAATCAGTTTTTAAACCACTGGAAGATCCATCAAGAGCTCACGTAACCATTCTGTCTCAATAAATGCAGTGAGTTCTGGTTCTATGATTGACCTCGTCAAAATAGTCTGTTTACAAGACCTCCATGAAACAACACTTCCACTGAGAGTGTGCATATCTATTTGTGGCCTTAATCTCATCAGCATCAGATATCCAATTTGAATCACTATCATTCTCTAGTACCGGTGGATAACCAGTATAGTATAGTCCATAATTCATTGTACCAAGCAAATAGCGCATGACTCGCTCGAGTGCACGCCAATAACCATCACCCGGGTTAGAAGTAAACCGGCTCAATTTGCTCGTAGCAAATGAGATGTCTGGCCTTGTAGCGTTAGCTAAGTATATGAGAGATCCAATGATCTAAGAGTATTTCAATTGATCTCTAACTATTCTTTTATTCTTTCGAAGAATCACGCTAGGATCATGAGGTGTTGGAGAGGGCTTACTATCCATATAGCCAAAACGGGTCAAGAACTCCTTCGTAGGAAAGATGCTCTCAAAGAAGGTTGCATCTCGAGACTCCATAATTGTACCGACCAGTATGTCAGACACCACAGATTTGACTACAAAAAATTTATAGCCAATGATTCGATGAGCATATCCCAGAAAACACAACCCACCGTCTTAGGGTCAAGCTTACGCTTTTTAGTTATTGACACGTTGACTTTCACCAAGCACCCCCAAGTGTGCAAGTAAGAAAGTGATGGCTTTCGTCTTTCCCATTCCTCAAATAGGGTTTTCTGCTTATTCTTTGAAGGAACTTTATTAAAGACATGACACGCGCTCAATAGGGCCTCCCCCCACCATGTCTTAGATAAACTCGCAGTGTCTAGCATGGCATTGACCAAATCAGTTAAAATGTAGTTTTCTTTTGGCAACCCTGTTTGATTGGGGACGAATAGAGAGACATCCTCTCATGAATAATTTCATGTTTTTTCAGAATAAGTTGAATTTACTAGAGAAATACTCTCCACCACGATATGACCTAAGTCTTTTGATTTTTATTTTCAATTGATTTTCAACTTCTGCCTTACTTCTGCCTTATAGACTTTAAAGTAATCTAGAACCTTATCTTTAGTTTTTAACAGATATACATAGCAATATCTAGAAGCATCATCAATTAGAGTCAAGAAATATTTTTTTCCACCCTTTGTCATTACATCATTCATTTCACAGAATATCTGAATGCATGAGTTCTAGAGGTGCTAAATATCTCTCCTCGGCTGCCTTGTCAGTAAGGACATTTGAGATTAAATTTATACTGGGAAGCCAAGACATACAACCAAAATTTATATGACATTGGCCTCACCACCATTGGATCACGTTGATAGACTTTGAGTTTTATTCTTGATCACCCTTCCTACCTTTGCAGCATGGACAAGGCATGTCATCCTTGCTCATCTTCTTCTTCTTAAAATTTGATAACATGTTCTTCTTCTTCTTCTTAAAATTTGATAACATGGACAAGGCATGTCATCCTTGCCCATCTTCTTCTTCTTAAAATTTGATGACATGCCCATCTTCTTCTTCTTAAAATTTGTGATTTGTTTGACTTTATTTTCCCTTTGTTCTTGGCATGCCGCTGTTGTACCATATGGCGTTGGACTGTTCGTCGTATCCTTAGCCCGAGCTGTCTTTTCGTTATCAAGAGACGCAGTTGTATCCTTAGCCCGAGCTTTCTCCTTATTATAAAGAGATGAGGCTCGCAGGTGTAATACCCCAAAGCCTGGCCCGGCCCAATACCGGCCCAAGGCCATCCTACTTAAGGGGCAGCCCGGGAAGGGGCCACGTCTCAGCCTTTTCCCAGTGCCAACTCGCCCCGCCGCCCTTGCTCCTGCCTGAGCCCGCAGCCACCTCGTCTCCTGCCGCCTCAACCCGCGCCAACCCTAGGCGCCGCTGTCGTCGGCCGCTGGTCCTCGCCACCACCGTCCTCTCGCGCGTGCGTCGGCCGCCTGTCGCTGCGTCGTCCTCTCATGCTCCCTCCCCGTTGGCTCGCTGTCAACTCGCCGCCTCGTCGTCGCTCCGTCTCACCGCCGCCCGGGGTTGCCGCCGCCTAGAGCTGTTGCGCGAGGAGAGGAAGAGGAGGGAGGCCGGGAGAGGGGGAAGAGACAAGGAGAAGAGGTAGAAGAAGAAGGTAGGGGAAGGTATGTGACCTAGGGTTTGGGTTTATCTCAGTTTTCTAGCTAATTGAGTTAGTTTATACTCTGCAAGATTAGTAGTTTGCTCTTGTTAATTACCCCTGTTTAGAAGTGAATCATGCGAATCGATGAAGATTAGTGGTAGAGTATGATGTGTTAGCAGGTAAGCTTGCTGTCCAGTAGGTTCTACAGGGGTTTTTATCTGTATACATTGCGAATTAGCCCTTGGTCCTATTCTGGGATTGGTGTGTATTGTCGTTAGCTTCGTTTTGAGTCCAAGAACATAGAAAATAGATAAGCGGTTTGGGAGATATGGCCGTCTTAGGTTGTTGTCCAGAATTGGGAAATTGCTGGTTCCTGTCATTGTCGACGAATTGTGTCGACAATATATTTTATAGGGCTACGCGAAAGATCACAGCTCGATGGTAACACAGGGGGCAGGATTTATATAGGTTCAGGCCCTCCCGAAGAGGTAATACCCTATTCCTATGCTCGGGGTTTTGTATTATGGGGTGTTGATCACGATGAACAAAGGATGATCATAATGATCGTATGTTCTCACCGGGATTGTGCGAGAACCAAGATAATGAGATGTGTATATGTATTCTATGTTGGGATGTGTTGTTGTCTAACTAGGGACCCCGACCCCCTTTATATAGTGCAAGGGGTAGGGTTACAAATCGGTTCCCTAATCCGTATAAGGAAGATAAGGGATATAACCGAGTCGGCTACGCCTATCTCCACGTATTCGAGTAGAATTAGGATCCTACTCCAAATAGAGCGAGTCGGGCCGCGCCGTCCACCAAGCCTGCCTTCTAGAAGATCCATGCGACTTGGGCCAAGAAGGTGGTGCGTCTAATCGTCTGTTTCTGAATACCTGGGACCTATGTTATCCACAGTCATAGAGTGGTGATTAGTATAGCAATGGTTATGGGATGCGGGTAATGCCAATTGTGATTAGCTTTTTCATCGAATTAGGCTGTTGGTAGCAAGATTTAGATGCTTTCCTATTGATTCCCCCATGTAAGATGTTAAATATCACCGTTTATTAGTAAATGGTTGATGATGGTGTAAGGTTTAGTAGATTAGGCAACAATTTTGGATTAATTTGGCTGGGTTGTAGATTTGGGTCTCTTGACGGATGTTGTAGGTTTCGATCTTAACTTTAGTTGGAGTATAAGAACGTAGAAATCGGAGAAGTGATTTGGGGGTTCTGCCTATTTGGAGCTTGTTGTCCAGAAAGTCTTAACTGTCGGTTTCTGAAGATAGGGTAGTTGTACCTCGGTTTTCGGTCTAAGGGAAAGAGAGCTTAGAGGCGCGAAGTGATTTTCGTATTAATTCTCTTAATAGGGTGTTTGTTGACATCTGTTATTTATTATAGGTACTATTGGATCGAGATCTGGGTTGATTGTTCATCATCCTAGCCCTCAGGGTTGAAAGGCAAGTATAAACAGATGCTTGATTGGTTGCGTATGGTTCTTTGGCACAGTGATTTGATCTTGATAATGACTGGTGGATGTATGTTTTTAGTAGCTATATGATGTTTGATTGGGAATTATGATGTTTATTGCTATATGATTAAGAGGTGTAAGAGTTTGTATGATAGTGGAGCCATTTTGCATCATGCTACATATGAGCCAGGTCGGTGAGAGTCGTATAACTAGTCCGGTGAGGTCGGTGAGAAAGTTATACGACTAATCCGATATGCTCTAGAGATAATTGGTCCCCGCCTATAATAGGACGGGCAAGAGTGTTGCACCGATGGGTGGCACTCGGTTGGTCCCCGCCTATAATAGGGACGGGCAAGAGTGCTGCACCGACGGGTGGCACTCGGCTATACCGGTATAAGCTTAACAGAACAGACATGTGCATTGCATTGCATTGGATGGTTGCGAGAAAGATTGTATGGAGAAATTGCAGTAAAGGATGTATGTGAGTATGGATTTATTATTATTAATGCTTTGCAGTTTTCCTTGTTTATACATATACTTTGCTGAGTATTCCTGAATACTCACTCTTGCTTTTTATTTGGTTTTTAGGTGATCAGTGACGGCATCATGCATGGGAGGGGCTTAGCACCATTTTATGGGCACAAGAGCACATCATTTAACATACTTAGCTAGGTTTAATGGACATAGTTTCATTTGCCACTTAGTTCAATGTGAGAACGATCTAGATTAATGATTAACTGTTACTTGTGTTCAAATTATTCTGTGGAATGTTTGGATTATCACTGCAACCGCCGTCTTCGCCAAAGGTAAGAGGTGTTTGATGAACGAGATGGTCTCTGTTGTGGTGGAGCCACTGTTTGGCTCTATGGTTTGGTAATGGCGATAAATTATTATTCCGGAACCGTTGGTTTGCCTATGAAGGCATGGATGGTTATATTATTGTGTTAATTGTGCTTATGTTTCTTTTGTTTACTGAGTGGATGTCCAAATTTTAGGGAAGGTGCCGCCAAAATTTTAAAGTTTTTAGGATGTTAGTAACATTCCGAGCCTTGGAGGGGTTGGGGTGTTACAGCAGGTATATCCTTAGCCCAAGCTTTCTCCTCATCATCAAGAGACGCATCATCAAGAGACACGATCAACCTCGTCTTCTTTCGTAGGTTTATCCTTAGCCCAAGCTTTCTCCTCATCATCAAGAGACGCGATCAGGCTCGTCTCCTTTCGCAGGCGTATCCTTAGCCCCATCTTTCTCCTCATCATCAAAAGACACGATCCTTAGCCCGAGCTTCTTCTCATCATCACGAAACGCATCATCAAGAGGCTCGATCAGCCTCATCTCCTTTCGCAGGTTTATCCTAAACCCGAGCTTTCTCCTCATCATCAAAAAACACGATCAAACTCTCAACAGAAATTTCTTGTCTCTTGTGTTTCAGATAGAGATGATCATTCACGCAGTGTCGTGTCGTCGTCTCCAAAGAAGACGAGGCGGCGAGCGTTTGTTCTTCTCTTTCTCTCCAACATGAAATTTAGTGGTGGAAGACACTCCACTATTTAAATTGGTGTCTCTCTACTTGAAATAGCAATTTGGTATTAAAAAGTTAATGCTTCCACTTCCATGAGTAGGCTTTTAAGATTTTTCAGAAATTGTTCTCAAATACACGGCCAAAACCCCTATACTCCAACAACATCCACCACGCATTATCCCACCACAAGGTGGCCTGCCACGTGGCTCCCAGTTCACCCTCCAATCTTTTGTCACCTCCCCGTTTCTTCCTCCTCCTCACCTTCCTCCAGGGGAAGCAGGGTAGCTAGAGGCAGTGGCGCGCTACGCACAGGCACGGCCAGCGATGGCAGCCTCCCTGTGGCTGCACCTCCCCTCCCCTCCTCTCCACAGCAGCAACACCCTCCTCTTCCTCTCGAGCAACCACTCCTCCCCTGCGTCTGCCCCTCTGCTGTGCAAGAAGCACGCGCAAGGAGGAAGAGGCTGCGGTTCTTCTTCAGTGGTGGTTTGCTCCTCCTCTCATGTTGTGGCCAAGGAGGAAGAGGGAGCTGCAGCAGCAGCAGCAGAGGCAGCCCCTGCTCCTCCTTCAGGAGAAGAGCCTGCACCTGTCAGCTACATGGATGACCCCAACTTCAGGTATGTACTGTATGTCTCCATTCAGGTTATAGTGCCTGCCGCTGTGTCAACTACTCAGCTGTCAAGCTTCTTCAACCTGCTTGCATGGGAAGTATGCAGTGTAGCCGTGTAGGTTTGTTGGTCATTTGTTCCGGGGGGGAATTTCATCATATTCCACTGCCAAGGACATTGGATGAAATGGTTCCATGGTCTAGCGGTTAGGACATTGGACTCTGAATCCAGTAACCCGAGTTCAAATCTCGGTGGAACGTTTTTTTGTTTTTTTTCCCATTATATTTGTAGAACATTTTTTTCAGTGAAAACTATCTCAAAAATACTTATCTAGCATTGGCTGTTTTGATGCATTTGTAGTTTCATCTAAAAATTTAGCTTGATTCCAATCATATCTCAAAAATACTTGTAGAACATTTTTTTCAGAGAAGAGCTACCTCAGAAATACTTGTATAGCATTTGCTGCTTTGATGCATTTGTAGTTTCATCTAAAAATTTAGCTTGATTCCAACCACATCAAAAATCCTAGTTTGATTAGCATGGTGCAATTTGCAATACTTGTCTACTTCACGGCGGCGTTTTGATCAAATCAAACAAATAATATAGGGGGTGCAAGGGCTGCGGCCGGGAGGAGCCGGAGAGGGGCTGCAACGGCGAGGGGCGGATCCAGGGCGGCATAGCCACCGTCCCGGGCTTCGGCTGGTGGCCGATCAAGGCCTACCGGCCGTGCCCCGGCTTCGTCGCGTCCGGCGGCCGGTACCGGCGCCAGGGCCAGAGCATGGACGACGTCGCGTCCGGCAGGGGGAAGAAACTCTCCTCCAGGAACAAGAAGAGGCACGTATGATCTCGATGGAGCACACGCCCATGATCACCCCACCATCTCATCTTCTTGGTCAAACATAGTTTGTTAGCTTGGAAAATTGTGAGCAGTGTTCACGGTTTGGACGATTGTGTAATCGCACCTGTCGTTACGGCTTGATAGGGAAAATCGCATGGCGAATTTGGTCCAAACTCAAAATAATTGAATTTAAAGTTAAAATTTTGAAAAAAAATATATCAACCATCGATCGATTCGAAATTGTGACTAATTTCAAATTCGTACCAGCTCCATATTGGTCGATTATAGTGCTTTGCCAAATTGTGTGATCTTTACCAATTTTTTATGCTTACCGTGCGATTGGTGGCGATAACTTGTGCAGATTGCAATAGTCGTGATAAACGATATTGTGCTGTGAGAGTCCATATGTTCCACTGTTTAACACTCATGGAATCGAGAGGTTTAAGCATGAGGGTAGATTCAGCTTGTAGTTGCTAATCTCACTTGGTTTTCCAACTTGCAGTGACAAATGATCCAGGCGAAGAAGCTGCAGTGCTGGAGAGGGGAGGGCATGGGTTTTACACCTGAACCTGTATCGCCGAAGCTTCTGATTTGTTTCAGGTTTAACATTCTCTAGGCAAGAGTGTTGGACGCACTGCAAAATTATTGCCGATTAGGAATTTTCATATAGCTCGGATCGACTCCAATGCTCCTGATAAACATGGTTTGCATCTTATCTTGCTGCCAAAGTGTAATAGGAACACGGTGTCAGGAAATTCTTGGGATTTTATTCCCTTGTGGAAGTATTTTTTTTAAAAAAAAATTGTTATTGCTCTTGACATTCGAACATGGTACTCTTACCATCGATTAGACAAAGATTCAGATGAAGACATTCAACAACAAAACATGAGCGCATGCCATCGTCAGATTAACCAACCTAACGATCAGTAAGAGGAACCAAGAATGGATATTTCTCACTGATCTATGTTGCTTCACTGCAATAAGCTGATCTGTTCATGTTTCATACATGTTTACAAGAAACAAAAGGTCCTGCCATCTTCCAGTAGGAAGGTTCAGAAATGAAACACGTTCTGATCAGCTAATGGAAGAAATATATGTCATTTGCATGCTTCTTCAATCTCAAATCATTTTACTCAATTTGGTTAGGTGGGATCTCTTCTATCATCTTCCTCTGGGCTTGCTACGTGAAAGAGCTACCGAAGAAAACCAAAAAACTAACAGGATAAGGAATCTATTTCCAACAGCTAAGAGACGTATGTCCATTGTATATTTCACCTTGTCGCACGTCCAACTATGCTCCAGAAACTAACATCAGGATTGTTGCAAAATGCAATTGGTTCTGCAGTCATAAAGCCAGCGCATGCCAAACTCCCGGCAAAAGGAAAGTTACACCTAAATGTTTATGCTGTCAGCGCAGGTGGGGCCCAGGCATGACTCCAAATGGATTACTCCCAGGAGTTGCTGGTGAACGAATTGTTGGTGAAGCCTGCACCCTCTGCAGAAAGGAAAAGGAGCCAGAGGCTGTCATATCAGCATTTTCCATCCTTGTAGGAACATATGGATGATAACATCATTCTTTGCTTGTATAATCAAAAGTTGCTTTGTTTTAGGATATGCCTAAAAGCTACCAGAAGCCATTCAACAAAATTAACAAAGCACCCACACGGCCACACCACATGCACATGTCAGTACAAATGTGCTTGATAAATAATTTACAAGCGAATTTCTAAATAAACATAGAACTCAAAACCCTTGAACAAAGGATGATTGGTTTTGGTTTGAATTATCAGAAATGAGAAAGCTTTCCATTTCCAATTGATCATTTTAAAGCACAAGATGACACTAGGCTGAGCTGGTTATAACTTGTAGCATAAAAACACACATTCAGTTCAAATATAGGAAAACTGGTTCAGTTGTTCCCGGCACACTCTTTCCAGATCACACACAGATTTAGTTGTTCTTTTTTCGCTTTCTTTTGTTTAGTTTGTATCTGACCTAGCTTTTTAGGCTCAGTTCTTTAATGAATGGCAGAGCTCCTGCTCAATGCTTGGAAAAAATTCAAACTTCGGAATTTCCAGTACCAACATTGAACTACAAGAGCAGAACTCTGGAGATTGAGAAAATGAAGAGAAGCATATAACTCCCTTGAAGCTCTTGTATGACATACTCCATGAGAACATGGAAATACCTCTCTTTTTTTTACAGACAGAGAAAGGGTGCCTTGGTATTCCTTTAAAGAGACATGGAAATATGCAATGCTGATCAATGTTTATTGAATTTTGCCCCATAATTGTGGACTGCAGGAGACATTGTAGTCTTTGGGGTGAGCGTGTATGTACATGACTTAGTGCCTTTGGATTGGGCTGCCAGCCATGTAGTGCTAGGGACCTAGGATTAAGCATTGTGTTGGGCTGGCTGGGCTGGACTGTGTCCCATATGTGTCCACGCCTCCACGGTGTGTCCTTGATGTTTCGAAAAAGGAAGTTAGGAACTAACTTCCTAAATAACATTTAAAACCAACAGCTTACTGATGCAGTATTTGAAGGTTGAACAAGGTAATGATATATAATTTATAGGTTTATACGACACTAACAAGGAAAAATTATGCTTTATTCTTCAGCAGACCCCTCCAGCCCTCCCAACCATTTACCAGGCAGTTATATCCAAAATGCTTCTTACAGATATCTAGTCTCAGAAGAGAGAAAAAAAACTAGTCATAACCTAAGCTAAGTATATTGGAGAAAGGTGACCAATTTGTGCTAGGGCAACACCAGGATGTGTACTTCTTCCAGTAGCACCTCACAGGAAGCTCTACTAGTATGCTTAAAAACTTCATTGTCTCATGACTTATGAAGTAGCTAAAGTGCTGAAGAGAATAAATAGAAGTGTAAATTTACCTGTGCCACTGCTGGTTGAGTGAGATAGTCCATGAGCTGCTGCTTTTGCTTGCTGAATAAGTTCTTAACTTTGTTCAACAAAACTTCTTCTCTTTTCATATCCTCAAGAAGCCTTTCCTTCTCCCAATTCTTGAGCTTAACTTGTTCTTCCATTTCAGTGATAGTTCCAGGTAAATTTGAAACCCCATGGCTTACCCTTACAGTAAATTTTACTTCTACGTTTTTCCTACAAAGGTCATTTATAATCATTATGAAAAAACTGATGAAAGATAAAAGACAAGTATAAAAGGATAGATAGTAATGCTAGTTCAAATTAACGTAGGCGAACAGCTTTTAGTGCATAAACCAGGGTAAAACTAAAACAATGTTTCATGACGACTACTAATAAAAGAAAAACTACCTGTATCGTTTCTTAAGAGTTTGGTTACTGCATAGCTTTTATGGAAACTGACATTACTGTTTCATCATACATTACATGGCTGGCTGTAAGACAGCTAACAAGTGTAATACTCTAACAAATTGAGCTTGTGATTAAAAAACTCATGATTTAACTAAATATTTTATTCTAAACAGTGAAGGTTTATACTAATGAAAAACTCAAACACTGTATGATTCATCAACATTATGAAGTGATGTAAAAGGATAGACTACATATTTGTGTACCTGTCACCAAGGCAGAATGAGCCATTAGGCCTTGATATACCACCATCCAGAGAAATGGCACCGTCATTTATAAAAGGAATAGCACGTCGCAAGTCAGCTCTGGTCTTATAAACTTGTAGATGAGAAAACAGACTGTAAAACAAAGTCTCCCTAAGACCATGGCCATTGCCTGTAAGACAACTTAAGTATCGCTGGTCCAAATCAATCATATTTACTGCAAAACCCAGAAAACCGGAAGGAGGCTCCCCACTAGGTAACCTTGGTTTATGCAACATAAGCTTTCTCTGTGGATCATCAGTCATAACATCACCAGAAAATGGCCTGCAAAGTGTAATGATGTATAATGTTAAAGTGCTCATCCAGTTCAGTTAAAAAGAGAACAAGGGAAATAAGCTATTAAATAAATTAAAAAGGCACCTCATGTTTTCAAGACAAAAGACAGAGAACCTCCCATCCAGAATTTTTCCAATAGAGCGACCTAGCCCATGAATACCACTGCTCTTATCAATGATGCCTTCCTTGTCATATGTTTCAAGGCCCTTAAGTCCATCAAAAGTCTTGCAAACGATACCAAGCATACTTTCCATTCCCAGGTACTCTGAGAGTGACCTATAAAAAAAATTTGAAGAACAAAATACATACCAACAAAGGTAAAGAAACAAACAATCATATCAACCTGTCAAGTAACTTTGCATCAATTGACAGCTGAATTGCATGACAAAACAAAGGGAAAAAATGACCTGCTGAGGTTATCATCATTTACTTTTCCCAAGGTAGCCACAATACCAAGGACATCTTTCATCAGTGGCATATTTGATACTTTATCATAATGGCGGACCTTCAGCTGGCATATAATCCCAGCTGCTGTCTTATCCTGATTAAGTATGCTTTGAATAGTACGCTGTTCAGCTTCTTGAACAGATGTATCATTATTTGCAATAGCAGCCACCGATGAATAATAATTCCTAAGTTTAACTGAGAAAAGTTCTAGAGTTCAGCATATAAATAGGGGCAATAAGTTATGAAAAGTATAGGATAACTTTAACTTCTTTTTTATATCAAAGTGACACATATTACTTGCACATTATAAATTTATAATTCCAATGTGCCACAGCCATCCAATGCTTTATTAGACAATCAAAAATACATGTCAGCCATCAATGCGATCTCAACTGTGGAGCTAACAACAGCAACCAAAAAGAGAGGTGGACATCAAGGATATTGCAGTTTCCAAGATGAATTTAACATCAATTGGCTAACCCTATGGCTGTACTAATCAAACTTACAATTTTCTTCAGTCAAAAAGATGTAATGCTGATTTTACTTATATATGTAATTGCACAGCATCTCATTTAGCTATATGAAACACCATAAAGTCTGCAAGAACGTCCATTGAACCCTGAGTACTGCAAGTTTCTTTAGATGATTTCAACAACTAGGTATGAATATCGTGATTCAATAGTCAAAACAGTTGCCGGCAATTCAATTTCCATAAATAACAGATCTTAACTTAGACACCAACACATAATTAATTGATTAATACGTTCCATGGTCAGCATGATGGTATCAATATACAGCAAATTCAGACAAGAACAGCATATCCAAGAATTCAAATAACGAGGTAACATGGCATCAACATCTTACTTCCTAGGTCGTCACCCGACTCCTGAATGGCATTGATCTCGGACTTGAGGAGCCTGATGTTCTCCTCGTGGTGATTAACCTTGAGCCCCAGCTTATGCAGCTCATCCTGCATCACCTGCAAAGCACATGAAACAATAACCAAGACCAAAATTAGACCAGCAATTAACAAGAAGATTAAGCTGGGGTAAAGGGAGCACCGCAAGCCTACCTTACTGTTAAACTCGAACACCTGCAGCGTCAGCGGAGTCTCCATGCTGAGCTCTACAGGTCGAGCCGCCATAGGTCAAAATCTGCTAGAGGAAATAGATAACAAAGGGGGCTCAGATGCGATAAATACGGCTAAACGTGCGCATTTGAGAAGCGCCCAAAGAACATTGAGAAGGAATAGGAATCTGGCAAGATCAAGAAACGTAGCGAAGCAAATTGGAGAGGGTAAGAAATGGCAATTGAAATCAAGCGTGTACGGAGAAGGCGTTCCGGAGCAGAACGTGCAAGATTCCCTCTTTCTTGGAAAAAAAAAACCCCCACCTTGACACCATCGCCGCTCGGAGCTGAGGCCACCGGCGTTGCAGCGGGCAGGAAAACTGGAAGAGGGAGAGGGAGAAAGGTCTGGGGGTAGGCTTCCAGCCTTCGAGTTGGAGGGACTAGGGAGGGGCGAGATCAGCGTGGGAGACTGGGAGGGAACGAAAGTGGGAGAGATTGGGAGGCTACAAATTCGGCTGCGTTTGGTTTGGAGAAGTTAGACCATCATCCGTGGTAGTCCCGTCGGAGAGGGATCTTCAACTTTCCTTTCACATTCTTTTTCGAAAGACATTCTTTTTTTTCACTCCCTAGAAAAAAGATACTCTCCTTTATCTATATCATTCTTTTCAAAAATATTGCTGAAGGTGATAAAAAAAAATGGTGTAGAAACAAAAAAGGAACTAAATGAAGAAAAAAGGTTAGAGATGGTCTACCGTAGGTCCTTTCTAGAATTGTTGCCATATTTTCGTGCCACAAGTGTATTTATCTTTTTTATTCAAAAAATAACTCTTGTTTTGAACGTCTGTTCCGTCGGACGAACCGAACCCACTCACGCAGTGCTCCACCTAGGCCATACTTATCCTTTTCTTTTCTACTTATATCTCTCCTCCTTTCTTCCTTCTACAACACATAACATCTACAAAACATGGCAGCAGATCTTGGAGGGACGGCATCCTCGGCCACCCGCCGATTGCCAGTGGTCGGCGAGCTGCCCACATCCTCTCTTATCTCTAGTGCCCTCTCTCCCCACATCTTCCTCTTCCCTCTCCTCCTCCCTCATCTCTTAGTAGCGATGGAGAGCTCGTCCGGGCGACGGCGACGACGAGCTCGCGGGCCAATGACTATGACGAGCTCGTGGGACGACGATGTAATAACACAAAAAAAGCATTGGACTGGGCCGGCCAGCCCAGCCCAGCTTCCCTGTCGCTTAAGGGCAGCACGCAACAATGAAGGGGATCGGTTCCCCTTGCCCATGCACTGCTTCTGCTCTCCTCTTCCTCCTCTTGCTCGCCTTCCATCCCTCCTCCCAAGCGCCACCCCTCTGCTTCTCACTAGTGTTGCTCCTCTCTCCCTCTTCTTCTTTGGCGCCTCCTCTGCTACTCCTCCACGCCCCTAGTCGCTTGCCGCTAACGTCCGCCGTCAAGCCGAAAGCACCATGAGGCGCCGCTCCTTGGCGTGCTAAGCAGGAGAAGAAGAGAGGGAAGGGGAGAAGAGGAAGGAGGAGGCCGGCTGTGGAAGGAGATAAGGGAAGGAGGAGGAGGAAGAAGAAGGGAAGTGGATAAGAGAGGCCGACTTAAGAAGGAGGTGGAGGTGGAAGAGCTAGGGTTTCCACCGTGCGGCCCTTGATCTTCTTTTGGGTAACAATTTCACTGCTAATCCCTTTGTTATAGATGTTTGGATGGGTTGAATCAGTCGGTTAGAGGCTAGATGTGGTGGTTAATTTTGGGGCTAAGATGCAGCAAGCTTGGGGCTGTTCTTGGGCTGATTCCATCAAGATTCGGGGCTCGGTCCTGTAATGAAGAATGTGGGTGATGTTCTAAGATTTCTGTAGAATCCAAGAACGCGAGATTTGGCCAAGCGGTTTGGGAGATATGGCCTCCGCGATGCCACTGTCCAGTTTCCGATTTCCGGTTGCGCAGTGGTGCGCTTGAATTGTTAAGGGCTTATGAGTTTTAGTTTTGGGTTAGGCATTGGGGTATCGATGGACGGCGCTAGTTGCTACTTGATAGTGATGGTTGCTTGTATATTGAATGAATGATGGTGATGTGTAGGTGGAGTTCCTTCCGTGTCGGGGTCGGTGCCGCTGCAGCATTCCTCGACGTCCCTCGGTAACTGAGGCAAGTACATGATGCGATGTGTGTTGATATTTGATTGAATAGTATGCTATGCTATTTATACTCATTTTTGATATCGATGATATTGCTGTGATGAATGGATGGATGATGGTTATGGTGTATTTGTATTGATAAGTGGAAATTTCTTGTTTTATGTTTCAAAGATTTCTGAAACGCTTGCATACGAGCTAGAGCGGTGAGAATTGTCATATGGCTAGTCCGGAGTGCCATTGGCCAGGTCAGTGAGAAAGCCAAATAACTAATCTGGCGTGCTCTTGAAATAAGACCTACAAAGGTAGGCACCCCCCACGGGATGGCGGGAAGACCCACTCCGGTGGGCACCTCCACGGGATAGAGTACCAAGCGTAACATCGACGGGTGTACGCTCAGATATCGGTGCGCGCTAAGAGGAAGGATCATTTTGTATTGCATTGATAAGCTAGTAGTAAATGAGCTGGATTGAAATGGATTGATATTGATGGGTTCCTATTGATGTGACTCTTTTTGCCATCGCTATTATGTACTTTGCTGAGTCATCGGCTCACGCTTGTTTCTTTATGTTTTTAGGTGATTCCTGAAGGAGCATGCTTAGGGAAGGGAGTAGCGCACGCTTTTGGTTCAACACTCGAGCCGTGATCACTCTAAGAACTAAATAACTAGTGATCTAACCTAAGGCTTGAATGTTGCTATCATTAATATCTTAGTTAAAGAATTAGACCTGTATGTGAAGCTTGTTTATATGTCGGGCTGGTTGTGAACCCAGCCCTACGGTTCAACTCCGCCATGGTAAGAGTAGACTTGGATGTGAGGACCCAAGTTCTAGCTTGGTTCCCATTTACTATGTTCAGTGTTGCAATATGTGATGGTGGCTCTATTGAATGGTTGCTAAGATGTGTATTATGAAATATATATTGTGGATATTGTGTTCTTGTCTGCTGAGTGGATGTCCAGGTTTTAGAGGAGGTGCTGTCGAAATTTAGAGAAAATGGTCGAGTTGGTAGCATTTGGGATTCAGAGAGGAGCCGGGGTGTTACAGACGACGCCCCCCTACTAAAGCTCACTGCGCGAGGGGCTTGGCTCTCCATTGGAAAGAGCAAGAAGATAGATGGGAAGATGTACTGTGCATTTTGGCTCGAAACATCACCCTGTTACGTATGAAATATGGTTCTTGATCCGGTGAAACACGCGTAAAAAATGCAAGACATTTTTTTTTGCTCTTTTTTGTGAAACATGTTTCTTGCTCTATTGAAACATTGTTTATGCTCTTGTGAAACATAATGTTTGCTCTTGTGAAACATGATATTTGCTTATGTTTCATCAATACTTCGTATGTTTCATCAGTACTTTACTCATGTTTTATCAGTACTTTGCCGATGTTTTCACAGGGCAAACCAATGTTTTGTCAGTATTTCGCCATGTTTTATCAATACTTCACCAAGTTTCAGTCCGACTCTCATTCGTGCTTTCGCCATGTTTCATCAATATTTTTGCCAAGTTCTATTAGTACTTCGCTGATGTTTTACCAGGCAAAATAGATGTTTTTGTCAACATTTCTGCCATGTTTCTTTGCATGTTGTCATGTTTCGTCGCTACTTAGCATGTTTCATTAGTACTTCGTCATGTTTTATCAGTACTTTACCCATGTTTCATCAGTCCTTCTTTATGTTTCATCAGGATCCTGTGGTCCGTACGTTGCCCTGCGGTCCGAGCGCTGTTTCTTGACTAAAGCCGCACGGAGGGCGTCACGCGCCCATCCCTCGAAATGATGTGGTGAGTCGTGGTGCGTGACAGTAAACAGTGAACCGTGACGGGCAGGTTGTGGCCAACTTGACCAGCCCTGTAGCAGGACGCAGCATTGCGGGTTATGTTAACGCGGCGGGCACGTCGGAACGAAAAACGAGGCCTATCCGAGGCCACCATGTGTCCTCCCGATGGTACCCAGGCGGAGAAAGGCCTGAATACCGTGCCGGTGCGTAGCCAGCATTGCTCGGAGACCTTGAGCAACAGCTCACCCGTCCCGAGCAACGCTCCGGGGTACTTCATCCATCCCGAGCAACTCTTTCGGGACACTAATCATGAATACGGGCTAGGCTAATTCTTGGGTAATTACGAAAATGCCATCAATCCCCGTCAGGAAGTTAGGGCATCTCCACTAGCTTCTATATAATTTCTTCCTCTATAATATTATTCACCACATCCTCTAAAAGATTCTCTTCATCCTTTAAATTTTCTTCACACATTTCACTACATCCTCCAAAAGATTTGTTCCTCTAACAGCTCCTCTATCTCTAAAAAGTCAAATGAGCAGTGTTTTGCAGCTCTTGGTGAAGATGCTCTTAGTAGGCAAGAGTCCGGCAATGGTAGCCGCTAGAGATGGTGAAGAACAATGCAGGTGGTTTGGCAGCTACTCCGTTTCCACAAATCCGATCACTCCCTGCTAAATTGCAATGGTGAGTCTCTGCACTTTCATTGATCGAGAGAGCCAATAAATAGCTCGAGTACAGGTGTTTGAATACATGAGCGTCAGCGCTAAGTTCGGTTAGTTACAACAACAGTCAGTTGCTCAGTTGCTGCATGCACCGGAACATGCTATCTCTGGTGATCCGATCGTCGAGGAGCAGCTTGACTTGATCGTGTTGCTGTTGGAGCCGTAACAGAACGAAGTATCCGTTGACACCCCCCCCCTCAGTCTGATCGTCTGGTGCAGGCAAGACGTGAAGACTGTTCCGAAAGTCCAGAAACAAAATAGCTGGTAGTCCCTTAGTGAATTGATTAGCATACTGCTAGGAGGAAGGAACATGCAGAACCTTGACAGTTCCAAGTGACACCTTTTCAAGGACGAAATGAAGATATATCTCTATGTGTTTAGCTCGCTGATGCTGAACCGGATTAGAAGACATGTACATGGCTGAGACATTGTCACAATACACCACCGTAGCTTGCGATAGGGGAGAGTGAAGTTCCAAGAGCAATTGACGAAGCCAACAAGTTTTCGCAACGACATTTGCAATAGCTCTGTATTCAGCTTTGGCACTAGAACGGGAGACGGTGTGCTGTCTTTTAGAAGACCAAGAAATGAGATTGTCTCCAAGGTACACACAATAACCAGAAGTTGATTTCCGTGTATCGGGACAACCCGCACAATCGGCATCGGAATAGGCAACAAGGTCATGTGTTTTGGAGGGAAACAACTGAAGTCCATAGTGAAGAGTGCCACGCACATAGCGGAGGATACGCTTGACCAACAAAAGGTGTGGTTCGCGAGGATCATGCATAAACAAGCAGGCTTGTTGGACGGCATAGGTCAGATCCGGACATGTGAGAGTAAGATACTGCAATGCACCGGCAAGGCTACGGTCATAGGTTGGGTCAGATACAAGAGTACCTTGATTCGCAGAGAGCTTGAACTTTGTGTCTATGGGAGTAGAACAAGGTTTGCATTCTGCCATGTGAGCCTGCTCAAGAAGGTCAAAAGCGTATTGCTCTTGAGAGAGATAGAGACCATGTTTGTGTGGGCAGACTTGAATGCCGAGGAAGTAGCAAAGCGGGCCAAGATCAGACATGGAGAATTCTTGACATAGTTTGGTGGTGATAGTTTGCTGGAGAGTGGTAGAATTGGCTGTGAGAATGATATCATCCACATAGACAAGAAGATAAACCAAGGCAGAGCCATGTGAGTATATGAATAGAGATGTATCAGACTTGGAAGTTATAAAGCCGATGGATTGTAGAAAAGACTGCAAACGAAGAAACCAAGTGTGTGGTGCTTGTTTCAAGCCATATAAAGATCTATTGAGGCGACAAACGAATTTTGGGTGAGCTGGATCGACAAACTCGGATGGTTGTTGAGCATATACCGTCTCGTTGAGGTGGCCATGAAGGAAGGCGTTCTTGACATCAAGTTGGCGAATAGGCCATTGCCGAGACACCACGAGACTCAAGACTGTACGAATGGTTGCGGGCTTGACCATAGGGCTATATGTATCCTGATAATCCACTCCTTCTTGTTGAGAAAACCCGCGAACGACCCAGCGAGCTTTGTAGCGAGAGAGGGAACCATCAATGTGATATTTGTGGTGGAAAATCCATTTCCCTGTGACCACATTAGCACCTGCAGGACATGGGACTAAAGTCCAAGTATTATTAGTCATCAAAGCATTGTATTCTTCAAGCATTGCTGCTGACCAGTTGGGATCCGTAAGAGCACTACGATAAGAAGAGGGAATAGGAGAAACAACAGAAGACTTAGCATTTAAATTGAATAATTTGCGAGGCATGAAGATCCCTGATTTTGAACGAGTTTGCATGTGATGATGGCTGGGAACGATTTGTGCAGAGCAATCTGGTGTGGAGGCTAGGTTGGAGTCGGCGACAGATAAGTTGTGCGTAGAGGAGCCAGGGCTCTGGCAGGATGCAGGGGTCTTGGATTGTGGCGTGACGAGAGCAGGGCTTGCGGCACGATCCACCTGAGTGGGAGAAGCTTGGCTGGAATCCATGTGTGGACAGAGGACAGCGAGAGGCACATGATCCGAAGCTGATTCAGGCACCAGATTGTCCATAGTCACTGGAGTAGATTGTGGTGATTTGAGAAATGTAAATTTGGTTTCATCAAAGACCACATGGCGAGACACAATGATTTTGTGCGTTGAGATGTCCATGCAATGATACCCTTTATGGTCTGTGGGGTAACCCAGAAATTCACAGGGAGTAGACCGAGGTGCTAATTTATGTGGGGGTGGTGGCAGTGAGATTAGGGTAGCACAAACACCCAAACACACGTAAGTGATCATATGTAGGCTGTTCATGGAAAAGAGCTTGATAAGGAGGGAGGTTTAGAAGTGCAGTAGTGGGGCGCCGGTTGAGTAAATAGATAGCAGTGGAGAGGGCTTCAGCCCAATATGTGTAGGGCATATGAGTATGGACAAGAAGGGTGCGAAGAATATCGTTGATGGTGCGAATCATGTGCTCGGCCTTGCCATTCTGGGGTGAGGTGTAAGGGCAGGAGAGGCGAAAGGTGATCCCTTTGGATTGCAAGAAGCTCCTGAAGACAAGATTGTCAAATTCTGTCCCATTATCACATTGGATTGATTGAATAGAACGATGGAATTGATTCAAAATGAGAGTGTAAAAATGGTGCAGGGTTTGGAAGGTGTCGGATTTCTGTTTTAAGGGAAAAGTCCAGGTATAATGAGTATAGTCATCCAAAACAACCAAATAGTATTTGTAGATGGAAATGCTTACGACAGGAGAGGTCCATAAATCACAATGGAGTATTTGAAAGGGAAAATAAGTACATGACTCAGATGAAGAAAATGGTAATCTAGTGTGGCGACCTAGCTGGCAAGACTCACACACGTGAGACAGAGTACTGGACTTATTACATGGCAGAATAGAAGAAAGTAAATGAGACATGGTGGATTGTTCAGGATGCCCAAGGCGCCTATGCCAAAGGTCAGCCGACGATGTGGAGATGGCAAAAGCAGCTGGAGGACTAGTGGAGCTGAAATTCCCATGGAAGGGATATAAATCACCAGAGCTATCAGATCTCATGGTTTCTCTCCTGTTGCGTAGATCCTTCACGAAAAAACCATAAGGGTCAAATTCGACGGAACAATTATTACCTTTAGTGAATTGGCGAACCGAAACTAGATTCTTGACCAAATTGGGAGTGTGTAAAACATTAGACAAGTGAAAGCTTGAGCTAGGAGCAGATAACGTAGAGGAACCAGAACCAAGAACAGGAAAAGAGGATCCATTGCCAACAATAACACGTGAAGAACAAAACGATGATGAGGAATAATACTGAAGGAACTTACCACTGTCCCCGGTCATATGAGAGGAAGCCCCTGTATCCATGTACCAATCACTGCTGCAGGCCTGCGACGGATGTGGTGCCGTGTGCTGTGTTGCATTCAGGGCGTTGATAAGCCCGCTTGTGTCCAGCTTTGGATCGAAGGAGGCATCATCATGGAGTAAGCTTGCTGTGGTGGTGGAGGCAGAGGAGCAGGTTGAGCGCCAAGAAGTCCAGGACCTGTAGCGTCGGTGTACGGCAGACGCCAGTGTATCATCGGCGGTGGAGCAGCATAGGCGTACCACTATTAGTTAGGATTCATAGTGGATTGGCCGTTGCCGCGCCCGCCGTTGCCGCCATAGTTGTTGCCACGTCCACGTCCGTGGCCACGATATCCAAGGCCACCATTGCAGCTACCGCGTGCACCGCCACCAGCGTTGCCTCCCGAGTTATTGTGGGTGTTGGTGTTGTCGTGGTTGGAGCGCTGGTCACTGCGATCGCCACCACTAGAGGTGGTGTCTCGTGGGTTGACGCCGGTGGCGACCAGTGCAGCAGTTGTGGCGGCCCTGGCGGTGTTGTCCTAGGACGTTTCTTCAAGGAGAAGATAACCGCGAGCTTCAATGAATGAGGGAAAGGGCCGCATCATCGGGAGCATGCTCTTCAAGGTAGAAAACTTGGAGGAGAACCCGTGGATAAGTTGTAGTACAAGAGCATCATCGGCGAGTTCCTGGTCACAGTCTGCAAGTCCATCTGCCAAGGTCTTAAGACGGTGGCAATATGCAGAAATAGAGAGGTCACCTTGGACTAGCCCGCGCAGCTCCGCCTCCAGATGCATTGCACGACTCATTTTGTTGTTGCGGAAGAGCTGCTCTAGCTTGGTGAAGACGCCATATGCGGTGGTGTCGGCCTTCATGATGAGTTGAAGAAGCTCGTCGGAGATAGTGATGTAGAGCCAGCTGAGGACGGTCTTGTCTTCTCGAACCTACTCGGGATCATCATGTCGGGGATCAGAGCCGTCGACATGATTGGTGAGATTGAACCTCCCAGTGGCAAGAAGGAACATATTGGACTACTTGGTGTAGTTGGAGGCTTGGACATCAAGAGTAGGAACCATCATCTTCACGTTGAAGGAGTGGATCCCTGAGTTGGAGACGACCTGAAGTGCGTTGGAGGATTCTGCACCAAGAACCAGAGGAGAAGAGGTGGTGAGGGGTCCT
The DNA here is from genome assembly GCA_036346145.1 of Olyra latifolia. NCBI lineage: Eukaryota > Viridiplantae > Streptophyta > Magnoliopsida > Poales > Poaceae > Olyra > Olyra latifolia. The sequence continues at coordinate 18,269,006 of CM070530.1, forward strand.
ATCATTGGAGAAACAGGAGGACGAGGCTGCTCACTGAAGGCATCAAAATCTAGAGGATTCATGGCGTTGTTGAGTTGATCATCCGCCATGATTTTGGTAGGTGGAAGAGGACAGCCTGCGCTCTGATACCATGCTAAATTGCAATGGTGAGTCTCTGCACTTTCATTGATCGAGAGAGCCAATAAATAGCCCGAGTACAGGTGTTTGAATACATGAGCGTCAGCGCTAAGTTCAGTCAGTTACAACAACAGTCAGTTGCTCAGTTGCTGCATGCGCCAGAACGTGCTATCTCTGGTGATCCGATCGTCGAGGAGCAGCTCGACTTGATAGTGTTGTTGTTGGAGCCGTAATAGAAGGAAGTATCCGTTGATACTCCCACGGTGATGAGGTCGGCTGCAAGGTTAGCAATGAGGGTAATGCCTCCCTTCTTTCTCTGGACATCTCCCCCATGGGAGACGACGGGTTTTCCAAGGAGTAAATGGAGAAGAGAGCCCCGGCCCCAGGGTTGAGGCCTCGACATGTGATGCTCGCCTTAGTGAGATGCTCGTAGCGTCGGTACCTAGACCCTTGTCACTTTCCCTGCTCCTCGGTGGGGAGCTAGAGCTTGGATAGCAATGGTTAGGTCTTACTAGATTTGGAGAAGAAGAAGAGTGAAAAATAAAAATGGTTTGTTTGTTGTAATTTTTTTGTTTATTTTAGAAAAGCAATTTTGTTGTTGCAGCTATTTTTCTCAATTTGTTGCACATTAGGTTTGCAACAAATATTTGAAACATTTCCTATGTATGTTTACATCGGCACACAATATCTAAAACATTTTGTTTGCTCTTGTGAAACATTTTGCTCATATGGATTGAAACATCTTGATTTTTGCTCTGGAACGTTTTGTTTACTATTCTGAAACATTATGTTTGCTCTTGTGAAACACCTGCTAAAATACCTGAAACATTTTGTTTGCCCTTGTGAAACAATGCTAGTAAGAGAATGGAACATCTTTGAATAACTGCTCAAATATTCTGTTTACTCTTGTGAAACATTTTTGTTTGCTCCTTTGAAACATTTTTTTTTTACTTTTATGAAATATTGCTCATATGGATTGATATATCTTTGAATAACTGTTGAAACATATTTCATAAATGTTTAATACATATATTTTGCTAGTACTTTAATAATGTTTCACCACTACTACGACGATGTTCCTAGTAGCGTCAAAGTCCCTCCCACATATGGTATTGATTGGCAGTGTAGCTTTTTTTTGCGGGTGTGACAACATATCAAACGTTTGATCCTGTGCAAAAAAATCAAACGCTTGACTACGAACATTAGCAGTGACTTATCGAAACAAATCTCAAGCGCTGCAGGAACATTTTGTGTTACCACGTGAAATTCAGCATTTACTCAAGGATGTTTCGCACGTTAAGACAAAATGTTTTAATAATTATTTGGGGGATGTTACAATTGATATTTCACACAAGAAACGAGCAATATTTCTCAAGTCAAATGCAATGTTTCACACTGAAAGGATCTAAGGGCTAAGGAGCGGGTTGAATTGGTCTAATTGCAAAGTTTAATCTTTTTTTCTTTTAAGCTAAGCAAAATTAAACCTTTCTACAATTACAAGCTAGGAGATCTCTAGATAGAGCGATACAAAAATACAAACAAGAAGCAAATGTGAAAGCGTAAGTGCAGTAATGTAAATGAGACAAGTGACAAGAGATTTTTTTCCAAGGTTCAGAAAAGGCCTTTTCTTTTCCTACTCCTTGTTGGAGCACTGTTCATGAAGAGGAGTATCCCTCCGATTTCACTAGGGGTAGTTTTCATTGCTTCGGTAGGTGGACTCCGACCTTCACATTAACTTGAAGTCCCTCATAAGCTCCTCCTTGAGAGATCACCAAGCCCTCTCCACCAAAAGAAAGAACTTGAGTAACAGGTTTGAGATGATTTGATCTTGTCGGATTAAACCTTCCATAGAAGCACACAAGAAGACATGACATTTAAGCACTCATGAACACACCCTATGGATGGAAACCTTATTTTTTAATGGCTCACACTTAAATAAACTCAAGGATAGGCAATGGAGACATTCCACTCGAAATAAAGCGATACCCTAGGTCTTTAAATAGCCCGCACTTAAAAACTAGCCATTGGGCGCCTGTTTTAGAACAGGGCCATTGGCATCGTATGGTACCCATACAGGCGTCGTACCATACGGGACGCATGATTCCCGTATGGAATGACACCTAGACAGACCATATAGGGGCCTAGGACACTCAGCCCTCAAACTTCACTGGACAAAACTGTCCGGGCGCTCCGTATAGTACGACGTACCATATGGCACCTTGACCTACTGCAGGGCCACCTTGGCACCCGACTAGAAAAAACCCGATGACATGTTGTCTGGTACCTTGTACCATACGGTGTGCCGGGGGTAGTCCCAGTACCTTTCTAGACAAAATCCTACAGCACGCTGTCTGGTGTTATGTACCATACGGCCACCAGAAGTAGCCTTAACACCCTTTTGGATAAAATGCGATGGGGCGCCGTCTAGTACCCTGTACCATACGGTACCCACAGCGCCAACTCTCAGCGTTGCAGGAAGCTACTAGACAAAACCCGACAGGGTGCCGTCTAGTACACCGTACCATATGACACCAACAACACCAACTCTCTAAAACCCAACATAGGCTCTAGGACACTCTAAGAACCTAACAAGTGTGTAGCTGGATCTCACCTACATAAGATGGATTCGATGGCCTGCAGCGGATGTTAGCACTGGATATGTTGCCAATAAGAGGATTGACTATTGAGAGAGTGGAGTATCTTGCAAGGTAATTTTGTTCAGCATAGTTCACCAGCAAATTTCAAAGTTTTGGATTTATTGCAGTGTAAAATTACAGATTTTAGAGTAAATTATGCCACAAATACAGTAGGGACAAGAAGATAAAATTGCATTGGAGACGAGAATAAAAAATCAGAGGAGGCATGCACTGAAGTAGACCCATTCCTGCGACACGGTTTGAGGAGGAGGGCGGCACAATGGAGTCCCTCTTGTTGGCGTGAGTCCAAGGATGGCGCGGTGGCGGACGAGGTGCCGTGACCGAGCGTCTCCTGGTGGTGGTGGCACTGCTCGACCTAGGGTTAAGGGGAGCTGTTGTGGTGTCGGTGGCTGGGGGAGGGAGAAGGAACGGCCCCGGCCAGCGACATGGTGCACGGTAACGAGCTAGGAGGAGGCGGCGGCCCTAGAGAGAGGAGTCATCGGCACGAGGTAGAGGGAATAGTTGCGAAGAACAGTCGCGAGCGAGAGACAATGGGGATCTAGCGTTGGGTGGAGGGTGTTTCAGAAGAATATTAGGAAAGGCTAGAGGGTTTTCGCATAAAAAGTTTAATTGAGATTTAAGCTTCCACCTCTGTAGATCTCAACTATATGTAATAGATCCGAAGCCTCTGGTTCCAGGTTAGCATGCTACTACCTCCGTTTCACAATAGTTGTAGTTTTAACTAAATGCACACAAAATAAGGAGACATGAAAAATGACTTGTCTACCCTCATTTAATGAAGGGTAGTTGAACAGATTAGGTTAAATAGATGACTGTATTGATGAAGGGTACAAAGGTCATATTGGTTCTAAAGTTGTATTGGAATGTGAGAACTACAACTATTTTGATAAAAAAATTTTGAATATTAGAACTATAACTATTGTGAACGGATGGAGCAGTACCGAATTGCCATTGGTACCGGTCTATGGATATGTTGCCCCCCTTATTTGGGAGAATATTCCCTTCCCTACGTATTTTTATTTCCACCTCAATCGGCGAGCACCGAGCAGTCGAGCTGAGCAAACTACTAAAAGACGACGACCATGGAGGTGCAGCGTTCGGCGGTGGCGCTCCCGTTCCTCCTCCTCCTCCTTGCGCTGATCTCGCCGGCTGCCTGCGGCGGGGAGACGCCGCAGTACACGACGGTGCACGCGGAGTCGGACTTCGAGGTGCGGCTCTACCGCGACACCGTCTGGATGTCGGCCCCCTCCGACGACATCTCCTTCCACGTCGCCACCAAGCTCGGCTTCCATCGGTAAGCCTCCCTTCCTGCTGCCGCCCACGAGATTGAATCCTCACCCTTTGATTCGCTGAGCCGGTTCGCAGCGCGCATGCGACCCTTGGGTTGTGTTGTTGGACGAAGACGAAGCCTTGGTCCTCTTGGATCGGGGGTTTTCTGCCAGTTGCGTCCTTCGATTTGCTCTTTTGGTCGTCGATTCTCGTGTAGGGATGGGGAAATGGGCGAGAAATTGGATGAATTCTGGAAGGAATTGGTGGGGGAGGAGTGTTGGTGTGCTGTCCTTTCGTCATGGTGCGCTATATGGAATCTGATGCCTGGAGATTTCAGTTGAGAACTGGGAGGAAGTGCGTTGTCTTGATTCTTGAGTAGAGTATCATGTCCAGTTTTGTGGTCTCAGTAGTAGTTAACTTGGTAAGAGATTCTGCAGCAGAAAAACGTGGAGGATTGATTAGCTGGTCTCTTCTCGCGATGAGAAGGATGCAAACTTATGTAGGGTTTTTTCAAAAAACATGTGAACCAACTTATGTAAAGGTAAACCTGCCAGTCCTTAGCTAACCCTTCACTTTCCCTCTCTTCAATGTTGATGAACGATTGCATACTTAAAGAAGATTGGCAAAATTAACTAAACGTAGTCCGCATTCTAACTTTTTTTTTTTGCATAAGGGATGCACCCCAATCCCATTTTACTGATAAAATGGAATTACCAAACATAGGTAACCAGTGTTTTGAGCACACAACCAGTCAACACCCAAATACTCCAAGCATAACTACCTCAAAAATACAAACCAAAGCACTCATCTTCCGCATCCTAACTCACTGCTGGGATGATGAAGCCCTTAACATCTCTCGGCTGACTAAGCTACTTTGAACTTTTGAAGTATGAAAAGGATCAAACTTCAAAATAATAAGGTTGTCCCGTTTATGATTGCTATAAGAGGGCCCCCAAGCACTAGGCTCGTCAGAGATACGAAGACTGTCGTCATTAATATGAACACATGCATGAATCAAATGTACTAAAACACCTCCTCCTTTAGGCATGACTACAAGGGCAACATGGAGAACAGGCTACCTCTATTCCTATATATAAGTGGCCCCAAGGGGCAGGTGCAAATGGGACAGGAAAACCCTGCCCGATCCGAGCCCGAATTCGTTTAAAACTCGGTTCGGATCCAACAAAATGATATACGGTCAGTACCCAGATTCGGATCTTATTCGTATCCACTTATCCAGAAAATAAATGGGACGGATACAGGTTAAGCGATATCTGATCCATATCTGATGCGTATCCGTGTTTCCTAAATATCCGAACAACATCAATGTAAATCAGAAAAATAGATATCCGACAACATATCCCATAAACATAAACATTCTTTATGTTTTATAGTCGGCTAGGCACTATACAATATGAATTACTATTTTATTATGTATATGCTATTAAGTATGATGAATATTTTCCAAGGTTCTAAAAATTGGCATTAATCGTCGATTAATCCCTAGTCTGTGGTGACCCGATGCTATTCTACCCCTAGTCAGCCATTAAACGGTCAATCCGTTTAATTGGTCAAACGTTCGATTAATCGCGCTTAAACCCGATTAGCCTCGAGTAACCCTAGGCTGTGTAGAGTCGCCCACACTGAAATTTGTGCCCCATGCGTGAAGAGGCCGGAGGGTATTTGGGCTACGGTTTTGGGTGTCGCCGCTGCTGTCCATTGCGTTGCCGCCACCGTCGATTGGGTGCTAGGGAGGACAACTCCGACTTGCTCTGCTCCTCACTCAACTGAAGGTAACCACCACCCTCTTTTCCTCGCCTTCCTCTGCTCCCCGCCACCCTCTGCTGCATCCGTCTGCTTCTCGCTCCATCGAAGATAATCGTGGGCATCGGCCTCTACTCCCCACCTCCCTCTGCTCCCACCTTCTGGGTGTGGGTGACTATTGCTCGCCTGTTCTACTTTGGAGACTAGGGCAGCTGGATGTGGAATGTAGACAGAAGCGGCTAGGCAATAGGGTTCAGGAGAGAAATGGGTTGGGCCTAGGTAGGATGGCCTATAAGGGGATGAGAGATGAGTGGGTGTTTAGACAAAAGAGTAAAGAAAAGGTGAGTTTAGCCAGGTAAAAAAAATTGCTAAATGTCTAAAATCAGCTGATTAATGTTCACCGATTAATCCTGAGTAATCTGATTAAATCCCTAATCCCTAGCTCACCGATCGATTACCGATTAGCGATTTCTTGAACCTTGCTATTTTCTAATAGCTAGTATAATATTACATTTTTATAATGAACTTGTATCTTATTTTACATGTGTTATCTGTAACTGACCCACCCGAGTCTGATCCATATCCGTCCTATATTTGTATCCAAACCATTCGAATCCGTATTTGTATCCGGGGCATCACGATCCGAATCCGTATCTCGGTAAAAATAAACGGGATGAATATGGGACGGATACCGGACGAATGATATCCGCCGGTATCCGATCCGTTTGCACCCCTACTTGTAAGGGGATCCATCCATTCATTTTCTTTCTGAATACATACACTTCCCTCCTCTGATCCTCTCAAGACAAAAAGTGTAACAACACCCACTTTCTAGTCTTCTTGCTTCAACAATGATAACTGGGCTCAATTATATGAGTCATTGGTTCCTGCTCTCAACAGAAAATTGTTTGTATCTGCTACTATATAAGGAAATATCAAGGGATCAGGTCCGTTTTCTTATTCAATCACTAGTAAATCACAGTGTTTTTGCCTTCTTCTGTTTGCCATGCATTAAAGGCCTTTTCTTTATTTAAGGACCTGAAGTTAGGATCTTTGTCTTTTTTATGGTTAGCAGAGAGAAACGGCAGCATGATCTTTTGATTTGTGAAAGAACTTACCCAAAAGGCCCCAAATCAATTGGGACGGTCATGAGTATTATTTTGCCACTTCCGTCCCAACCTTAAATAACTCAACTTATATATCTTCAACTTTGCTAAGTAATGAAATCTATATGTTTTATTAGCTTGATATTTCCTTGTGTACATGTTTGCCAGCGAGATGTGTATGATCATATTACAATAGTCAATTTATCAATGATTGGTTAGCCCATTTTTGTGTAAATTTGATTGCACCCTGGTTACATCCATCATTGGATTCGTCTGCTGAATTTGCTTTACTGAATCCTATAAGCTCAAACTTAAATGTTGTTCTTTGCAGATTGTTCCAATACCTCATGGGCGCAAACCTCAACTCCTCCAGGATTAGAATGACAACCCCCATCCTCACAAGCATCGTCCCAGGTGCAGGGCCTCTGCACTCGTCAGCCTACTTTGTCAGGCTCTACATACCAGCAAAGTTCCAATCTTCCCCTCCTGTGCCTCTCCCGGAACTGAACCTCCATCCAGACAGGTGGCCAAGCCACTGCATTGCAGTCAGGACCTTCTCAGGTTATGCACGGGACAATAATGTTGTTGAGGAAGCTGAGAAACTTGCCTCGAGCTTGAGTCGGTCACCATGGGCTAATTCCACGAACTACCCTAGCGAGAACGCGTACTCTATTGCACAGTACAACAACCCCTTCCGCATCATTGGCCGTGTCAATGAGGTGTGGTTTGACGTTGACTGCAAATCTACTGGTTTTGAGGCGTACTGAAGTGCTTAATGCATGTGTCATCACCGTAAACCAAGTTCATTGTGTCCCAGTGCCACATACATTTTGTATATATTTTTTTTGCTGTATATGTGTCCATGTTGATGATAATGCTGGCGATGGCTGTTGTTTATCCATCCAGCAGTGAAGTGACACAAAAGAATGTCAAATGTAAATGATGTATAACTGCATGTTGCAAGCTCGACTCAGCTATCTTTGCTTGTGAGTGTGTGATCAATATGATGTTTCCACTGTGATCATTCCATCTCTGATGCTGCTTTGCTGCAATTATTATTATGACCATAGCTGAGTGAGAGCTTGCAATTTAATAGTTTACTTTACTGAAATTATGAATAGCCAGTAAAACTAAGTTTGCGTTTAGCTGTTGTGGCATGACAGCTCAAGGGAAGAAAAGCTTGAGCTGAGCATATATTCAATTTTTGAATGGATCAACATGCGCTTGTACATTGTCAGAACTCATCTGTTAAGGGCCTTTTTTATTGGCTTTTGAGGGGGAATTGATTATTTGCCACCCCAAAGATTGCAGTTTGGTGATTTGCCACCATTTTTCAAATGTTGTATGCATCATTTGAACGCCTATTGACTATTGCAGAAAGGACATCATGAATATGAAATGTTATCAGATACCATGAGCATGCAAATTTATAAAATGATACTGGATATTGGTAAATATAATACCTTTACAAACAAATACAGAATTCAAATGATGCATGTTGGACCAACCAGTACTCAGAATCAGAAGGACATGGAGGAAAGGGGGGGCATTTTAGATCTACAATGCCTTCTATTCCAGATAAGGATCGGGAAAGCTTGCTACGTAGAGTTTTATTGATACATATTTCATGCAAAAGCTAAAACACTTGAACTGAGATTACTACGAAAATTGACTATGCCTACAACAATTAACTAATTTAGAACAGAACAAAGTTAAATAAATGTGCACTATTATGCTATTTTATGTCTGGTACTACAAATTGTGTTAGTACATTGTTGAACAAAACTGTTGAACTCTGTCACCTTATTGGTACATCAAGTACACGAAAATGGCAGCCAGCAACACCAGAAATGCCGCAAAAATGTACTTCCAGTTCAGCAGTGTTGGTTCAATAGACCTCACTGTCTCTAGCGTACTCTCGGTGCTAGATTCATCCTCCAGTAGAGCATTTATCTCAGCTTCCTCCTCTCCAAGAGTGCCAGTAGTTGCCTTCACCTTTTACCACATAAATAAACACCACAGCTAGAGTTTAGGTGATATAGCAATTAGCTGAACATAGTAATCACATTTGCCAAAAGTTCATATAGTCTACTTTAAATGAAGAACTACATAGCTTACAAAGTTGAATAGCTACATTAAACAACAGGCCAGAGCCCGAGTATGTTTTGGCCCTTTGAGCCACAAGCATTCCAACTGTGCATGCTTATAAATTCAAAATTACTGTCACCTTGCATTATATGCTATTAGTATGGACTATGAAAAGATAGCATCGTGCATGAGTGTTAGGTTCAAGGTAGAGTCGTTTTCTACTAGATGAATGTTTTTTTCATTATAAAAAATGTGATAATTTTCATTCCTAACAGAAGTGGAGAAACCAACGAAATTTGCTGCTTGTACATGGTTCACAAACAATTTACCACAATAAGAACTGACCTTGGTTTGTGTTGATGATGAATCTGGAACTACTTCGTCTGTTACTTCGGTGGAATTGAGTTCACCTTCATTAGAAATAACTTTTTGGCTCGATAATGTACTATCAAATATATTTTGTTTGCATTTTTGAGCCAACACCCTGTTCTTCTTTGTTAGCGTAACAACCTGTACAGAACAGACATCAGGGAGCAGGTTCAAAAATAGCCAGGATATTTACACATTATCAGTTATCACAGTAACGAGGTAAATATGATCTAAACAAATTTCTCCATGTAAAGTAAAACAATATTGTTTTCAGGAAAGACAAAAAAATATTGCTTAATATTAGATTCATTGCAATGTCTGATGCAAAAGGAAAAAAGGGCTGCAAAACAGGGTGGGAAAGCAAATGAACCTTGCAGAATTAGAAGGTACTTGATATTTTATGCAATAGAATATGATTGGCAACTGGAATTCAATCATTCATAAGCTATTTAACTTTTTTTTTTTTTGGGGGGGGGGGGGTTGTTCCTGACAGAATAATCATAAAATGTTACTAGCATTTTAAATAAACATGTACAATATGTTATATCAAGTGAATGATGTCAAGTTGTCAACATGGAGTGAGTACACGCAGCACTCCAATTATTATTTCTTCACCTTTCAAGAAGTGCTCAGCACATTGCAGTTGATTTACTGAGTCAAAGCATCAGGCACATATGTTCCCTTGTCTAAGTCGAAGTTATCAAATTCATATAATTATAATTGCATATTCAATCATACCGTTTTTCGCCTGCTTGAGATGAACTACAACAATAATAACGGTTGCATACTGGCAAAGGGTTGGGTCCGCCCAAACATGACATTCCTGATTCCAGACCAGACTCTCTACATTGACATCTCAAAGTACTACTTTGATTTTTCATCCTTTATGGCTTTATGTCTTAATGGTTCAAACCAAAACCCCAAAGAAATTACTCTGTACAATGTACAAAAAATTCATAGGTAATAAAGCATGTGTCCATAATTTTCTAGCACCTATCCATGATTTTTTTTTGCATAACATTCAGATGCACACAGCAAAAAGATAGTAATAGTAGTTTTTTCTTCTGAATAACGGCATGCATACCTGTAGATGAAGGCGTTCTCTTTCCAATGCAAGTTTTGCAACCAAGTCAGTGATGGTTTTGGTTTTAATACCAATGTCTTTTGCAGTGGACATCTTCAGCTGGTTGGCTTGATGTAGCGAGTTCTCTAGACTTTCTACTCGACCTCTCAGGAATGATAGCTCTTCACTAAGCTCTAAGTTAGTGTCTGTCAGCAATGTACATTTTGATTCAGCATTCTCAGCCCTGGTTTCAGCTTTCAAATACTTTTCCTTGAGATCTTCAATCATTTGTTCCATATCTGACATCGAAGACTTTAACATACCCTGCTGTTCAACAATAGCCTCAACTGATGCTTTTGCATGCTCTAGTTGAGTGTCCGACTCCTTTAGTTTCTTCTCCAATAAGCCAACCCTATCTGACCCCTTACTCTTAAGAGAGCTGAGCTCCCCATTAAGTTGTGTATTGGTCTGAAAGAGATGTGCACACCTTGCTTCAGTATTTTGTGTACTACTTTCTGCTCTGGAAATGGCATCTTTAAGATCATCGATAATATTCCCAAATGTGCCTAGTTCAGACTCTGACAAATTCTGTGGTTCATCTGTGCCTGCTGATACCATTGCCAACTGCAATCGAGAGGCAGATTCCATCAACCACCCCTCTAGTTGCTGAACCTTATCCCGCAAAATCGAGAACTCAGGGGCTGGTGTGGTTTTTGAATTATTTGATTTCATCAAGCTTTGGTCTAACTTTGATTTAAGATCACCTTCCCTACCAACCGATGCACTTAGATGAAACTGGATGGTACTAATTTCACCAATGAGTTCCTTTGAAGTTGCAAGAAACAATTCGGAAGCATTTTCTGCTGCAAATGTTCTTTCATAAATCGCTTCAGCTGATTCCTCCAAGAAATATGATTCATGTTCCACATGATGCAACTTCGATTTGAGTTCCTCCACAGCAGCCCTTGCATCCAATAGCTGCTTTTCAAGATCTAATTCACCTGCTATCGACTGCTCTAGCATCTGCAGAACATTTCTCTGGTCCTCAGCCTGCATAGTAGTGTGAGATGAAATATGTCCATTCTCATAGCCACCACCTTCAATAGCTCCTGCAAAAATGCATCAGTTAGGAAAAGGATATGGTCAACAGTCCAAACTGACGGCCTAAAATGCTATGATCATACCAGCCTTATCGTGGGAAGGGTCTATTACTCTCTCAAAGTTGGCACTCTCTCTTCTAATAGTGGCAATCAGATCCTGCATCTGCTCCAAGAACACCGCCACGATATGCAGCTTACCCTTCAGCCTGCCCGCTGATCCTTCGTCGGCGACCATCATCTCGGCATTTCCAATAACGATTCGAATAGAACCGACCAACTTCTCCAGCTCCCTGACCTCCGAATCGAGAATCCCGTACAGGACATCGAATTCGAGGACCTGCTCGACTGCCTCAGCCGACATCGACCCGAGCTGGCCCAACACGAGGGGCTCGATGTCCGTCGCGCGGCGGGCTATCTCCATGACCAGAATCTCCAGGTTGAGCAGCTTCTCGTAGCCGAACGTGACCTCGAGCTCCGCCCTGGACACGGCTTCTTCCGCGGCGCCTCCCCCTCCATCGGGCCCGTCCCCGCGCGGCGGGGCGTCTTCCTGGAGACGGTAGCCGTCGTCCTGAACGCGCTCAGCGTCCATGATCCCTCACCCCTCCGCCACCTGCGTCACCAGCACGCGAGAGACAAATCGTTAATCGCGCGGCAAAGGCGGCCCCGGGCGCGCGAGCAGCGAGCGGCACGCCGGAGCGCCAGCGGCCACCGCGAGGGCATGCAAGGCACGGCCGCAATCGAGCGTAGGCTGGGGGGGAGCGGGTTCGAGGTGGGGTGTTACCTAGCGGGTTGGACGGATTGAGCTCCGATGGTGCGCGTCCGCGTCGCGATCCCCGGAGGCCGGAGGAAGCGGAAGAGGAAGAGGAGGATTATAGTTGTGACGAGGAGCGGAGCTTGGTAACCGTTTCGTTTATTCGTCTGGTGCGGCCATGTGGGTGGGTGTGGCACTGTGGCGGAGGGGAACGTTGGGGCGCGCCGGCGTGGCACGAGGCGGGATGATGTGGCGCCAACATGGCTCGCGTGGGTTGGCAGACAGAGCCAAAGGGGTAGGTGGGTGGCACCCTCGACTTAACGGCTTCTCCAAAGCGTATGCTTTCCCGCCCCATTTTCCTTCCTGCTGCGCGAAATGAGCTTAATTGGTTTGACACGCCTTGAACTCATTGTCTTCTCCAACCTGCGACGCAAAGGGGGAGAAGAGAGAAACCCTAGCCGCTGCGTAGCTCTCTCCTCTCCCTTCAGCCCCTTTGGCGATGTGGAGGACAACGGTTGGTGTGAGCCCCGTTCAGGGATCCATCTAAATGATTCCTACACCAGTTCCTGTATTGGTAAACTAGTGCACTTCATTATATAGCCAGATCATACAAGCACATAACGACAAGGCAAACTGAATAACTGCGAAAGTAACGCCTTATGACGAATAGTTTTACAACACGGTCGTTTAGGCCAAATACCAATATAGTTCAACCGGGGAATTCAGAGTACAAAAGCAGAAATCTTCAAAAGTATTATCTAGCGGCTATGCATCATTGCAAGTGGCTAGAAGGAACGTTCTAAACATTGTCTTCAAATCCATGTTCCCTATTTTCGAAGCATGCATAGAGGTCTTCTAGGTGATCTCCATCTAAAGAGTGAGTAGTGCGAGGGTAAGTGTGAAATCAAACCGCACTTATGAACTAACACCCTTCTAATGCATTTAATGATAAGGCTCCAAGGAAAAGTTAAGATTTGTTTATTTGCAATAAGTAGTTGGAAATAATTATAATAATTATATGACTTAGCCAATTTTCACCAGGAAAGAGAGTGTTATAGAAGTGTAGATCTTTCGAAATATCAATTCTATCTAATCCCGATATCATCCCATGGTACGACTAGGCCAAATTCAACTCTGTTGGAACCTCCGTTCTTATTCTTCCTCCAAACACCCGCCATCTTATTCCGGAATTCGAAAATTCTGTTGTGGATCATCATTTCTAGATTGCCGATCTAGCGAACGCATGACCTAGACCAGCCTCAGGTGGTGGCGCCCTGCCGCGCTTACCTCAGGTTGGAGCTTCAGCCGAAGCTTCCGCAGAGCACTCTATTGGGCCTCCACACCCGCACTATCGCATGATGGCCACGTGTTGTGTTGGATGCATCCAACACTAGCTTATAAACAAGGGGATCTTTCGATCCCGCTTCTCAATTCTCCCTTCTTACACCCGCCATCTCATTCCGGGATTTGGCAATCCGGTTGTGAATCATACCTCTTGGATTTCCGATCCAACAAGCGTATGACCTAGACCACCCTCGGTGGTGGCGGGGAGTAATTGTGTCGAGGTTCATGGCATATATATATAACATGATTAACAAGCTAGGTACTAAATTCATATTGCATGCTGTAAGCCTGTAAGGACCAGATGTCCAAGAGGGGGTGTGAATTGGCTTATTAAATTCTACTTTCTAATCAATTTTACACTTGTATCCAAACTTTAAACCAATGCGAAAGCTAAAGATAAACTCTTTGAACACAAGTAATATGTCAATGTGATAGCAATCCTAGAGTGAGGTGAACCATATACAACTAGGCAATCTAGATATACAATTAGGCACAAGATAAATCCTATAAGGGCTAAGAACTAGCTCAAGGATATGTAATATCAAGTTCAATCTAGGAGTTAGTGGCAATCAACATATAGCAAGGGATAGATAGCACAATAATTATCTCAAGATATGGTAATGAATATAAGAGTGCAAGACGCAAACCACAAGTGACACGAAGATATGATGCTAGGAGACTTGCCGGTCTCCCCTAATCCATGTTGAGGCTTGATCCTCACAAGGACCGGCTCCCTCTCCGAGTTAATCGTCTCTTCTCCACTAGTGGTTGCTAGTTCCTCCCCTCCGAAGATCGCAAGCACCAACGCCATTCACACGGTTTGCCCAGGCTTTTTCACACACTTCTTGAGAAGGTCACCGACACACGACGTCTCCCATGTTGTCTAGGCGCCAGCAAACACCAAGAGTAACAAACCCGAAGCCACGTGATCGCACCAGACCAAGCTCAAGAGTGATGCACACAAGACGCACTTAGTCACTCACTCCTCTCACTAGGTTTCACCAAATCCACCCAATTTGGTGCTCTCCCTCTTTCTCACCCTCTATTGCCAATTCTCACACTTTGGGACATACCCAAAATCTCAGCCAAACCAATCCTCAAACCCTCCTAAGGCTCACCAAAGCTCATCCAAGCCCATCAAAACTCAACCACAAATGAGCTACCCAACGGTTTATATAGGCCTAGATCTGAAAAACTAGCCGTTGGAAGAATGGTAGTTGTTGGAGGATGGTCTGGAGAAAAATCCCAGACTGTTCCAAAATAACTACTAAATGCACCCTGCTCGTCTGGCCCCCTACCCAAACCGTCCGACCCTAGGCCAGACCATCCGCCCCGATCATCCGGGCTCCGAATGGTAGTACTGGCCAAACCGTCCGACCCCAACCCGGACCGTCCGCCAAGTACTATCAAAAACACCCTAAATCGTTTGGCCCATGCCGGACTGTCCGGCCTCAGCCCGGACCGTCTGCCAAGCACTACCAACTCTCTGTTTTCTCTTTTTCTCAGCCCGAACCTACTCCGGACTGTCTGGCCTTAGATTGTCTGTCTAACACTACGAACTCTCTGTTTCTTGGAGACTGTCCAACCCAAAGAAACCCACTAAGTTCGGAGACCTCCCAGAACCCCTCTCGCTCACTCTCGGACAACCATAAGTCCGAATACCTCACGGACATCTCTGACACTCTCACTACACTCCTACGATACCCCGACACCTAACTAGGCTCAACTAGGGTTTAGGAGTAAATGTGCATCACCCGAGAGTTAAGAACCGATCTGATCAACGCTGATCCGGATCTCTCTTAATAGTATGGCGACTATCCTACAAGCCCGGTCTTTCAACCAACCACCAAGACCATTAAAATAATAGAAAATCTCCTTAGCCATACACTAGCCATACCTTGGCCTTAAGCACCATCTTAAAGCTTGATGTCCTACATCAACACCTTCAAATCCACTTTAACGCTCCATGCATCACCCCTTGATGCATTGTGCATCATGACTTCCATCACGCAATTGATGACGTCTCCGTCTTGTCAACCTCAACTTGATCACTTTATGAGACTCTCCCGTCCTATCGACTTTGACTTGATCATCCTCCCCGAAGATCATCCCATCAAATCGATCTTGACTTAGTACTCAACTCTTGGTGACACTCTCGTCTTGTTGACCTTGACTTGAACATCATTCTTCAACACATCTATGTCATCACACACACTCCCAGGACCTAATTCTCTTCAAACCACTCATTAAAAACATTAGCCCCAAAAGCTCAATGGAAGATAGATTGGTTAGATGCTCAAAGATGTTTAAGCACAACAAGTGTTTAACAATTAGCTCAAACATAAATAGAACACTTGACATGAAAGGTTTCTACTAAGTGCATCATGATAAAGATATATTTGATCTATATGCACTATAAAGATGGTTGCCCACAAGATAATTTAATAATTCATGACAATTAATTAGTTTCATAAACACAACTTCACTTAAAGATGCTCATGAAAATATATTGAAAAATTATACGTGCACAATTCATATTTAAAACAAGAGTGAAGTTGTGATTCAATTTAAATTAAATTTCACTAAATTAAGTGCAAGAGAAAATGTGGAAACAAAGATATACATGCACAAAGTCAATTTATAGCAAGGTGGAGTTTAACTAGTAGTTAGAACAAGAATGACAAGTGCGCAATGCACATATTAAACTCAAAAGGATAAGTATGCACAAATAAATGTGACATGAAGCAATATGCATAATTATAATCAATATGTTACTTAGAGCTCACTATGCACTTGTATAAGAGGAATACAATAATAAATATGAAAGGGATACCGAGATTGTATGCCTCATCTTGCACTTAGTTGATTCCTTTATAGAAATATGAGACTAGAGAAAACTTGGTAAAAAAAACACATTACTCTCATAACAAGATTATCATATATAAAAGGAATACTATGAGTCAAGCACTAAATTAAGCATTAAATAGATATGCAATATAAAATATGCTATTCATACCTCCACATGGATTATTCACCAAGGACCTAAATATGAGACTAAAGGAAGAACATCAATAAAGAATATTAGTCTCAACTAGAATGATTAGATACATGTCTTTAATGGTGAACAATCCTTCTATCAAAGAGATTAAGACAGCACAAGTTAGTCTCAAAGGAGGCTAATGAATAAATTATGTTTGTTTGTCATTAATTAGCCAAAATCACATAAGGACTACCTTGAACTTACACATGTACTTTCTTAATTGAATCAACATAATTTTAATAAAAATTAGGTAAGACATGATCTAAGGATGTTAACTCGCCTTGTCCTGAGGATTGGAGGTCTTCCTCGATGTCCTGGAACCTTCCTTCGGGGTCCTCAACGTCTACTCGAGTATAAAAGTCAGGTATGAATATGCAATTAAATAATGATGCATGTATGCACGAGGAAGAATCCTAGTAACGAGGCTAGGGTTTTATGAATTCTCAAATAAACAAGAATGAATATGCCCTAGATACCCTTAGATAATAATACCCTTTCTGGAAAATAAATTTTGAAAATTAGTTGCAGAACTAAAATATTGTCATATAAGCAATTAAGGGTTCCTAATTCATTTAATAAACTTTACCAAGGGTTAAAATGGATTATTTATTTTTAATAACTTATTTCTGAGTTGGAAAGGTTTGTGTAAAAATTTGAGAATTTTTAGAGTTTAAACAGTATTTCAAATAAACCTATTTGATTAACATCAATATTAAACCTAAAGGAAAAAAGGCTTTAATTACTACTAATAATTTATAGTGGACAAGAAACATGATAAAATGGTTCAAATAATTTTCTTAAATTCTAAACTATATTGGTGGTTCTCTAAAATTTTATCTTGATCTTAGGAATTTATTAACTGATTTATTTAAATGGAAAGGTTAATTTTAAATTTCTTTTAAATTGGTGGATTAAGGTTTCTAGAATATTATAGAGAGCAAAAATGGGTTACTGTTCAAAGTTATAATTTTATTAGATCCTGCCTGCAATCTAATATTTATCATACTTTTTCTAGAATTTTTAGAGCTGCTTAACTATGTTAGGAAAATCATTTCTATTTATTGGATTGTTTAAAATAGATAAATATTTGAAAATACTAGAAAACAGTAATGGGCCAAGCCCATTGCTGTGCACTCCAACAACGCGTTGAGCAGCCCACGACGGCCTGCTAAGCCTCGGGTCCGAGGCACATTCAGAAGCACGCATCCCACGGAGAAAACATTCTTCATAGAATACGCCTCCACTGAAACTGACCAGTGAGGTCACGGTTCCATATGTCAGCGACTGACAGCGCTTAAGCGCACGAGATTTAAATGCTAATCATCGTTAGCGTGGGTCCCACCTATCAGCAACACATCGTGCGGCTGACGTCGGGGGTGCCATTAGTCGGGCGGCGAGCTACGAATTTTTCCTGCCGACCTCCGGCTAAACTTCGGCAGCCGATCAGCGGCGCTACAATTAACTATCCTAATAGTTCATCATTGGGATGGGATTGTCTCCGAGAGACCTAGGACGTCCTAGTCGGACTTCACCGGCGGCGAGCCAGAACAGCGGCGCCATGGGCACCAGAGGAGAATGCTTCGGGAGCACGCATCTCCGGTGAGGGAAAGGGTCAGTGGCCAGCTCGCCAGTGTGGGAAGCAACTAGGGGCTATTAGGGAGCTACCTGAGGTGACGATGCACTCAAGAAAGCACAGGTGCGAGCTGGCACCGTGGAGGGTGGCGGCGGCCGAAACAGGGACGTCGTCGCCTGGGAGCTCCAGTGGTTCCTGCCTAAAATTAAGCACGGAAAAGTGAGGGACGACTCCTAGAGAAGCTAGGGATACGAGGAATCGGTCAGTGACGTACCGAGTCGACGGCAAGAGAAAAGGGGATGATTTCGAGCTCGGCGGCGGCAATGGCGAAGGCGGCGAAATTGCGCCGAGCGAGGGGGTTAAATAGGCGACGAGCGCTGCGGGAGGGAGAGAAGGGATGATCTCACAGCAATAGGACTCGGGTGCAGGGTGCGGGGGCCGCGCGGCAATGATGCCAAGCGTGGCGAGGGCAGCGGCCGCAGCAGGGAAGGCTCGGGGCGCGAGGGCACGACACTAGCGGAACGGCAGTGAGAGAGGAGGAAAGTGGTGCACTGCCACGAGCAGAAGGCAGCGGCGCGGCACGAGCTGCGCTCTCGGCACACAGGATGCGAGGGAGAGGCGGTAGCAACGCCGGTGGTGCTGCAGCGGTGCCCGCGGCGCGAATGGCTTGTGTCCAGCCGTCGAGATAAACGGAGGCACTCGACGACTTGTGGATGGCCATCGAGAGACCCCTAGCACACCACCCATTCAGCCCAAATTTCGTTTTCGTGCTTAGATGTTCTCGACGGCTAACGGTAGACCATTGAGAGAGATTAATGCTGTCTCCGTGGGATAGCACCCGTAAGCGGTCACTGATCCTCTCTCAATGGCTTGGGTTCCAGTCGTTAAGAGAGATGCATGTACTCAATGGGTTCTCCCTAGCCATCAATAGTGATGGATCGAGCCATCAAGAGCGATGGATATACTCGATGGTCTTTCCTTGGCTGTCGAGAGAGCTTGGCGTTGTCTGTTTTCCACGTGATTCCTGTATTGAATGGATGGAATAACTTATCCCTCTGCTAACCCCACTAACCCAGCCAAACAGAAAATATGGGTTAAACTGGAATAAGCTAACCTAGCTGGATTAAGGTTAGCTAACCCAATCTACTCTGAACCAAACAAAGCCTAAATTTTCCCAAGCATGTCGGCTAATCCACATGCCCCTTTTTTCGGGACAAAAAATATCTGATAATCTCAATGTCACTTCTCAGAAGTTCCGGCTTCTTGCTTCTCGATGCTTCGAAATTTCAGATTGTCAGGAACTCCGGCTCAGCTGAAACGTTACAAAAGGCATTCGCACCCGATGCAATGCTACAAGTTCTTTGGATAAAAAAAATGCTACAAATTCTTTCAACTCAGAGCATGCCAGTAGAAAGCTATCCCAACAAGATCGCAACCATCAAAGCTGAAGCAAATACTCAAGAAACGAAACATTTCAATTCAGGCATGGCGTTTTAACCCAACAGCGGATGATGCCAATCCACCCGCAATATACCATTTCCAATGAGGCAAAACTACAGCGATATCCATCGGCCATAAGGCGAGACCATTTCTGACAACATTCTCTGCGAGTCTCAATACACTTCTCGGAAAAACGAACCTCTTCCACACCAAAAAAAAAAAAGAAAAACCGGCCAAACAGACAAATCATGCACAAAGTACATGTTTTTCCTACTATATGATTTTGACATCCTTCCCCTCCCATGATCAACCTACACATACCACTAAATGCAACAACGGAAGTGAAGCACCTTAATAGACGACTCCCAGAGACTCATCCATTGACAAAACCCATTGGAAACACAGCAAATGCCTTCCAGCAACGCCATTTGCTCCTGCAATATTTTTTTGAGCGAAAGCTCCTGAAATATTCAGAAAGCAAAGTTTAGAGAACCCAAAATAATCAGAGTTTGCATCTACAGTCAAATCAAAATAAATGATATGTTCACAGAAAATTCAGTTTTTGTTTTAATCCACAAAAAGGTAAACAGTCCAGGAGCAAATATGACACTTCCAAGTTCCAACCAATCCAAGCAAGCTACTACAAATAGGAAATATTTAGGGAACGAGTAAGTAATCAATAAAACTGAACTTAAAAACATATTAGTGTATTCAGGATCAAGATAACTGTCTTTCTGTAGTTCTAGCCAAACAACCAAAAAAAACATGCGCCTTAAGTAGTTAAGTATAGCAAAAGTTACTACACTTGTCTGCTTACAAAGGAGCTAAGTATTAAAAACATTTTAAGGCTCTATTGTAAGTTTGAAATGTGGCTGTAGTTTGAAAAATTACAGCCACTTTTCAAACTTATTAGAATTTTGAGATTACTTCATATCTCCCACACACAAAAAAATATTTCCTATCGAAACATCACTGATGTACCCTTATGCCATCACAAAGCACCATAAATCATAATCAAATAAGTTTTCCTCCATGGATACAATAGGTTGTCGAACTTTAATTTGGTTTGTCCAGTCCCATTACTAAATAAGAAAATACACTAGTAATCTAGAACCATTAGTCAATGACCATCTTTCTTCTATTGCATTGAATTTTGTTGTTGCAATGTTCTCCACCAATTTTTGTATAAATTTAAAGCATATAGCTAAGCATATATTCAATTGCAGTACAATAACCATATAGGCACATAATCATGATATGAAGAGATGATGAGAAAGGCAAAGGGAAATGAAAAATTACAAGCGAATGTGCAACAAAGCCTAGCAAAAGTTATCAAGTAATTGATATTGGAAGAAGAACCTGATCAGCAACATGCTAATACATTTTTTGACATCTTAATAGGATCGTGTTTTGTCATTTTAGGCTTTTAGCACAAAGCCAGAATAACCTATATGAAATTGAAGGACTATCATTTAACAAACTCCTACTGATTATTTAGCACTGGGCTTTACACCACTAAGTGTGCACAAACAGCACTCAATCTCCTCAGTCGCATAATTCTAACTTAAGGTTACAAATCTAAATGCACAAGAAATTGTACGGATATCATAAACAATGATGAGATGTGTAATGTGCTACGTTCCTAGTTTCTGAACCAAAAAACTGTGTGAAATAACTCATGGAATGCTAGCTCAGTTAACATCTAATGGATCATGGATGGCTCAATAGATATCAATGGTACATATTTGAAGCAACTAAGAATAAAGTTGTACAAAACAGAACTCTGCAATTTACATAAACAGCAAACTGGGATTTTTGTTGCATTACTTGTGTATGTTCTGCAGCAGGTGACTATGCAGCCCAAATCAAACTTAATGTCACATTCAACATCTTTTACTGCAGTTATGTCAAAGATATGCACAAGATTAACAATAAACTACCAAGAAAAACAGTATATTCAAAATAAATAAGCTAGTCACTATCAACAAATGACATCCATGTTTTCAGGTCATAAATGAAAATGCATTAGATCGACTCAGCACAAAAAATAATAGTAAGGAACTTACAAGTTGTTTAACTAGACAATGTTGGTATTGTAGGCAGTGCAGAGTTGAATAAGAACACTTTTGTTAGGTGGGTCCACATGCTGCTCAATGATAGGACCAAACCTCCCAGGAGACTGTGCAGAAAGTGTGGCCAAGGATGTGACCAGAAACTGTTTTGGATCATTTACTTCTTTCAACAGATCATCCTCACTTTTTCCGGTATATTGAAGGCGCACAAATGATACAGAATACCCCGATGTTTTCTGACTATCCGCTGCATCAGCGCCATCATTTTGCTCTTGTTGTGCCCCATCTTGGTCCGTTCTGGACAATAGTGCAACAATGCTGTCAAGCAGTTTGCCCCACGATTGGGCTGCAGCAGCATCCAATAGCACCGTAGACTCACAAAGCAACTTTGTAGAGGCAACTGCTGTTAGCTTAACTTCAAGAGATCCTTTGATCAATTTAAGATTTGGGATCCAAAAACGCTGAAGGATCATGGTGAAAAGATTTGGCTGAATTGCATCAACGGAACTGACAAGAACACCTGGCCCATATTTGACCGACACTAGGGACATGAAGACCACAAAAGAATTCACAAACTTCACTGCCTGCCTAGTCTGTAGTCGAGTAAACAGGGCACTCCATATCTCACTTATGTACGGACTCATAATGTCAAAACCAACATTTTCCACCAGCGTGTTAAGCATATAGAATGCAGAATCCTCAGTGCTGTTTCGTGAAAGGAGATTACGGAATATCTGTAGGATATTTGGCAGCCGGTGCTCTTGATTTAGTTCATTTGGAATTTTCCGAAGGAATGCTCGCAGCAGGCGAACCAAGGCAGGAACACACGGTGGTCGATCCCAAGTAGCATTGCTCAGCAGAACAGTAAACAGCTGCATGTAACTCTGTGAGAGAGGCGGTCGACTCAAATTGACAAGTTGTGCGAATATCTGGAAAGCATATGGCCAGAACTCTGAGATGTCCTCAACCAATATCCTCTGGAGCACCGGGAAGAGGCTTGCCTCAAACGCGGGTAGCAGTGCTGGGTCCTGCTCGCCAGCCTGGCCAATCACAGCAGCCAGAGCCTCAAACAAGTAATGGTTGAAGTCAGGGTTCTTGGGATTATTGCACACTTCCATGAGAATACCCCCAAGACGAGCAGTAATCTCATGAACAATTTGGCCAGCAACATTAGCAATACCAAGCACTCTCATCAGGCACTTCATCAGATAGGGATTCTCGGTTGAATCAGGAAAACTTAGCGCATTGGATAGGCTCTGAATAATCTGCTGAGCAAATGGGTTGATATCAGCAGCAATATAACGTGGTGCCCTAGTCACCACATTCGCCCCTGGTACAGGGACCACATCTTTGATAATCAATAGGTTCTCAATAAAGGTTGCGGCATATGAATGGACAACATTGGATTCATGAGTCAGGAACCTTATCACACTTGGAAATAGTGCTAGTGCAGTGGTTTTGGGGATCTGATCCTTGAACTCCTTCAAGAACCTGAGAGCAGTTGCCTTCAGCATTGGCTCAGACTGCCAGTCAGGGGCCTGCAACTCAGGCACAATCACGGATGTAAAGAAGCTCTCCATGTCAACCACAGGTGTACCACCACCTGTGGCACCGGGCTTCTGCATAAGAGCAATAACAAGGTATATTGCAGCATCCTTCTCCTTCCAGTTGTTTGCCCGATCAGCCGCATATGCAGCCAACATTTGCTGGACCTGTGCTGACACGAGTGTAGCCACCTGCTCCCGGTAGTTTACTGCAAGCCCCCGCAGCAACCGGCATGCAGCACGCCGCAGCGTATCTGCATCACTCCCCTCTGCGTCACGCCTGACATATTCCACCCAATTCCCCTCAAACAACTCCTCATCCTCATCCCGCAAGCGCAGGTTAGGCACAACGACACTATCACATATCTGCTTCATTGCTTCAGGGCTCCCAAACAATGAATGGTACACACTCTCAGCGACTGTTGTCAAGAACTTTATTGCAGTCACTGCTAGCTGCCCACGAGACGGAGAGGCTGTCGGTGCCATGAGGAGCCCCCACACAGCCTCAACAAATTCTTTCAGATATACCTTGAACTCCTCCTCGTATTTCTCCATGTACAGCTGCAGGTTATCACATATTGCAGCACGTAGTGCGTCCGGGGTACCATCGGCCTCATTGGGCGGGTAGGAGGTGGTGAGGAATGCACGGAACTCCGTCATCCACTCGCGCATGTGGTCCTCGAAGAACTCAGGCAGGTCGATGGAGTTCAGCGAATAGAAGATCTCACAGCAGAGGCGAAGACACTCGAACGCTGGGCGGAGTTCGAGCGGATTCGCCACGGACGCAGTGGCCTGAAGGCGGCGGGAGGTCGAGAGGAAGACCTCGAGGAGGGGCGCAGCGAAGTTGTCAAGGCAGTACTTGAGGTCGAGGCGGAGGGCATTGCTGTCGAAGGCGTTGCGGAAGCGGGAGAAGAGGGAGGCCGCGGCGGCGAGGAGGGAGTTGGTGGCGGGAACGTCCCCCGCGGAGATTGCGGTGCCAAGGGAGGAGACGATCGATGGGAGGAGCGACTCCCACTTGGCTGGGAAGTCGGCGGCGGCGGCGGCGGCGAGGGCCTCGGAGAGCTGCGCCTGGATGAGAGCCGGGGCGGTGAGGAGGAGCTGGAGAAGGTGAGCCTTGATGATGGCGCAGTCGGAGGGCGGCAGATGGTCGGCGTCGTCGGCGTCGGGGGAGGGCTTGGGCCAGCGGCGGCGGAGGAGGTTCTTGAAGTGGACGGAGGCGGCGAGGCGGGCCTGGAGGTCGTGGCGCGGGGAGGCGGCGAGGCCGAGGAGCGCGAGCGCGAAGCCGGGGGTGGCGGCGGCGGAGGCGAGGCTCTGCTCGGCGGCGCGGCGCGCGGCTGCGTCGGGGGAGAGCGACTGCGCAAACCACCCCGCCAGGGTGTCGAGCATCTCCGGCGGCACCTCCATTCCCGCCGCCTCAACGATCCGGCGCGGCTAGGGTTTGCGGCCGGGGAGATCGGGAGGAAGAGGATGGGGGTACTTGGGGTAGGGTTTTTGAAATTCTACGGGGAAGGGTGTGTGTGAGTGCTCGCTCTGTCGCTAGATCGGGAAATCGGAAGAAATGCTTGGAGAGGAAGGCTGTGACGGGCTGACGGCCCATTGCTTCTTGGGCTGCGACGCTGGGTTACCCGAATCTGGAAGCAAATACAAAACCGAGAATAAAATTAAAAATGATTTTTTATGTTTGAAAAACAGTAGCAAGACTAAGAATAATGAAGAGACCATGATTGTTTCTTATATAAGAAACAGATTCTAAGGTTGAAACGAGACTAGGAAACAACAAAATATGCATTGGGAGCATTGTCTTGTTTCTATATTCTCCATATTAGATAAAGTACGAAGAAACTAAACATTGGGTGATTGTTTCTCCATAACCATGTAATGCTCTCTCTCGCCTAGTAGAAACAGCTATAGGAAATATGCATTGGGAGTGCCTCCCCATTTCAATTACCAGCGGCGGACGCTGGATAACGGGTTTAACATTCTTTTGGAAAATGAGTCACATGGCACTATAAAAGTGGTGGTCATTCTACGTACCATTATAAATTGACGCTTTGCTATATGACACTATAAATTTTGGATATGCGGCTATATGTGTTGCTACTGATAAACAAATTCAAAAAATACAAAAACAAATCAGAAAAAAATCCAAAATAAATGTGAGTTGGCAAATACAAGTAAATTTAGCTTCTCAAATTGTGAGCTCCACAATTTAGCATTTAAAATGCCAAAAATAAACAAATTTAAAAATTCAAAACAATTGAGAACAAATACAAAAACAAATTAGGAAAAATCAAAGTAAATGTTGAGATGCCAAATACAACTGTATTCAGCACATCAAATTATTAACTCCACAGTTCAACAATTAAATTAACGAATTTAAGCAAATTTTGCTATTTTAATATTTCATTACAATTTGAAATTTCAAATGTCAAACCATAGATTTCACAATTGATATGTTGAATATAAGTGCAACTGCCACCTCGACATTTATTTTGATTTTTTTATTAGTTTTAAATTTTTAAAATTCGTTTGATTTTGGCATTTAAATGCTAACGTGTGAAGTTCACAATTTGATGAATCTACTTGTATTTGACACCTCACATTTTTTATTTTTTCTAATTTGTTTTGAATTTTTTAACAGTGTCAACATACAAAAAACGTCCTACTGCCGTATATCCTAAATTTATAGTGTCATATAGCAAGCTTCGATTTTGTAATGGTACATAGCAATAGAAATTTGACCACTATTTACTATTGCAATTTGTTTATAAAATCCTCTATAGTTATGATGATTTTTAGGATGGATCTATATATATGATTTTCATGTGCCCAATCTAAATAGTTTAAAATTTTTTATAGATAGAATTTTTAAAACTGACTTGTATGTATCTTAAATGTCATACTTTTTAGAACCGAAGGGAGTACTAGCTTTGCCATACAATATCGGGAGTTGTATGCTTTAGTCAGTGACAAAAACCCGTTGTGATTCAACGTGCCATAGTATTAATCTAAAATTTACGTTTAGGCAGTATCATACCTATCAATTGATATGTACATTGAGCAAATAGGGTAGTTCCTGGTTCAGCCACGTTGCCCCAAAAGCAGCCAACTAGGCCACGTCGCCCGATGTGCCACGCCCGTTCGATCAGCCACGCAGCCCCTCATCTTGTCCTCCACCCAGCCATTTTGCAAAAAGGCCCTTGTGTGATGCATTAATGAACCTGCGGTGCGCGTCTTTAGGATTCACATTTATCCTTCGCTCCGCTTTAGCAGATATTACGGCCCTCCTGCCATTGTTCCTTATCCCTACCCGAGCCCTGCCTATGGCCCTTCCCGTAATTTCCCTCCACTGCTCGTGGCCACTCCTCCTTCACTCCCTCGCTCGCCAGTCCTAGCCGCTTCCCTTCTTCCTCGATCATGTCGCCCCTCCCCTCCCTTACCCACGTCGGCGCTGCACCTTCCTACCTTTACCCACGCCGGTGCCGTCCATCCACTCCCTTCCCTACACCGGCGCTGCCCTTTCCTTGCCTTCCCCACTCCCGCTCCCGAAACAAGCATCGCCCTCTCCTCTCCGACGATGGCGTCTCCCCCTTCTCTATGATGACGACGCTACCTCCTTCCACGCGTTGCCCTCCCCTTATCCCCTTTGACGGCGACGCCACACCCTAAAACAGCCATCCCCATGCCGCCTCTCTCCTCTCTTTCCCACACTTTCACCACTTCTTTTGTCCTCCTCTGCAGCAGCGCCGCCACCTCCTTCCCACGCAACGGTCGCATCCTCCGTTGCTTCCTCATCCAGTTTTTTTGCTTCCTCCCATGTGCCACCTCCTCGTACCCTAGCCACTTTTCGGCCCCCTTTCCGTCCTCCCTCTCCTCCCAAAAACCATTGCACACGGCGCTGCGGCCGGCTTCATCCTCCATTTCTCATCTGCCTCGCTGCCTCCCCATCGTATTTGCTCATCCTCTATCCTCTCTCTCTCTCTCTCTCTCTCTCTCTCTCTCTTCCAGAATGTATCCTCAAAAATCCTACTTTATTCAGCTAAAAGAAACAATTTTTTCTACATATCTACCAGCTACAGTTTTCATATTTTAGCCATACAACACTTTACTCAGGCCCTATTGATCAATAAGATGACTGTTGATTGCCTTCAACCTTTTGGTTCATTCAATTTATTCGAGCGCATGGCAGATGTGCCTGCTTTCCATATCCGTCGTGTAATGCTACATATATTTGAAAGAAATGCTCGGCTTCCCAATCTACGCAGAGGCAAATATTTTGGCATAACAGGGCATGGTTTTTTGTATTACACGTTTTGGGTTGCTACGGTTCTAGCTATGGTATAGGCCTGTTGTTATTGTAAGCCCATGTTTTTTTAAGTTAATCTGCTGCCCTCGGAGGCAGGGTAATATACTATTTAGGATTTTCTTTATATAAGAGGTATAAGTTCATTAAAAAACCATTTTAGGAGTTGTTACCTTAGTTTGTTGCAGACCCAGGTTTTCATCGTATGGTTCTATTGTAATTTAAGGCAGAGTAATGCATTATTCGAGATTTCCTTTATAAGGGCATACATTTGTTACTATTTTTTTCTCTTGGATTCATGTTGTTCATGCTTTAGAGCATTGTTTCTATGGTTAGCAGCAAAATTCTTGATGGACCTTGAGATAGCAAGGTCATTGATGACATAGCTAAGTAAGTTATTTCTAATTTGATTTTCCGTGAATCACTCTAAGCATCACATTATGTGCTTATCGTTGTAATATTCTCATAAACAAATATGCTTCAGTGTGATAATTCTTTATAAACTAATTTCAATTAAGTCTTACTTTGTGACATGTCACTTTAATAATTCTTGTTTGTTTCAGCAGCATTTTACTCCATTTTACAACTAATTTCTAGATGTTGGCCTCTGCTTTCATTGGTTCTTATATGTTCATAGTAATGTTGGAGTTTTCGTTTGTCACAGTGCTAACATAATCACATGATTTGGTCCATGTTGCAGCATACACAACGATTTCTTGCATGGGTACTAAACACCATGGACTATGAAGGACTTCATTATCCTTAGGGAGGGCCCCTCATGCTTTCTTAGGTTAGACTACCTAGCTTCAGATAATTTTACATTTGCTACAATTGCAAGATCAGGATGTTGTGTAGAGAAATGATCTACGCATAGTGTTACAGCTTAGTCGGATGAGTTATTATGATTATGGAAAAGGAAGAAAATTATTAATTCTTGATATAACGTATGAAGCATTTTAGTTCAGTTGGATTGGGCTTCTCTCTGGCTGTTTGCCCACTTCAGGTTTAATGTCTTATTTAGTCGTAGGGAAGGTACAATTCTTCTATAATGTGTAGAATTTACTGCTTATATCAAATCTGTTTTAGTATGTTTTTCCTTTTTCCCTCAAGATGCCATTAATTATTGTTATGATCCCTATTGGCTGTTGCACTGCATTGATGACCATTTTATTTGTGTCCATGATTAGATGATGACCATTTTATTTGTGTCCATGATTAGATGTACCTGTTCACATTGCAAGTAATATCTATATGTTTTTCAGCATTGAGAAATTTTGTGTTGCAAGCTTCAATCTTACAAAGTATATTCCAATTTATTGCTTATGTAAGTAACACCACAAATCATGTTGAGCCTCCACTGCATATGGGTTCATCAATCACTACAGGGTTATCTCTTTGTATGCTTTGCATGTCCACACATATTTCTTTATTACACTATCTACCTCTATTTGCCCCGATTCCCACAAGCCGAAGCCACCACTTCCCGCCGTAAAGCAAACCCTACTACCACTTAACCTCGGCGACCACCGGAATTTGCCCGCCGTCGCTGCCTATCCACGCCGCAGCCACGATCTCGCTGCCAGACCACCACAGGCCACCACGAGCCCCACCATAACCACCTAAATTTTGCATACACTCCCAATTTCATTAATTCCCTACCAATTTCTTGCCGCCGGCCTTCCCTTGCCGTCGCCGGCAACCTCCTCCACCACCTCCTCCCTTTTCCCAATTCCTTCTTCCTCCTGCCGCTAACAACAGGTCCCACCTGTCAGCACAGTTAAGCCAGCCACACTCGCCCGCCTCCTCCCTCTGCACTTGGTCCCTATCTGTTAGCCGTCCCGGCCAAGCCCACGCGCGCGCCCTCCTCTCTCTGCGCCTGGGTCCTGCGTGTCAGCCTCACGCGCAGCCATATTGGGCCAAGCCCAACACCATTAGCCCAGTAAGAACTAAAAACCCTTTCTAATTTTTATGTTCACATGTACTGTTTGAATTTATTTAAAATAACTAATCACTTTTATAAATTCTGTAAAATTCTTAAAAAATCTAAAATAAGATAAAGAATTTTATAAAAAATATAAAATACCATATTTTTCTAATAAAGAACCCAAATTTAGGTACTATTCATTGTCCAATTTTCAAAATTCTTTAAATTAAAGGGTTTATGAGCAAAATTAACAAACAATTCCTATACAAAAGTTACTCAAAATAATATCTTACATCTAGAAATGGTACCCCTGCATTTTTAAAACCTATAGAAATTCAAATTTGAATTTAAAACCCTTTCTTTAATTAAATTAGAATTTTTCCTTAAATATAAAATTGATATAAAATTTTACTAGTAAATTTTACATATCCCACTCAACTCATATAAACATTTCCATGTAGGATTATAATGCCAAAATCAATTCTTCTAATTATTATCATTATAAGGTCAAATAGAAATACTAATATTATTAAAATATGAACTTTATCCTGTTATATATCAATTTTCCATAAATAAGTTAAAAATCTCTCCATAATTATTATTCATAATCAAAATAATTAAATTACCCGTTAACCAAATTCTAAACATATACTTAACTTAAGCCTAATTACACCCTAAATTATCAATCACATACACTAACCCTAGTTTCATGTTGCCCAAAGAAAATGTCTATTTTACATCAATACCCCTACCCTTTTTCTTTTAGAAAATATTTTTAAATCTCTAAGAAATCGTACAACCCATCACCCTTTTCACCCCTAACCTTTTTATATTTTATCACTTATTTGGATATTTATTGAAACTTTCTCTCTTTTTCTATCTTTTCAACGTATAGACAACGAACTCTGCCCTCTGAAAGTTTTAGTCAAAAATGTCAAGAGATATATTAAGTGTGATCCGATCTCCAAATAAGGCAAGTTTCTATCCTTGAAACATATTGAATTCCTAATTTCAATTATTATCTATTTATTACATTTACTTTCTAGTTATTTATTTAAGAATCATCTTTATTTAAATTATGGTATTTAACATTTTATGTAGAATAGATAATCCAAACCCCACAACCAAAAGCCCACCTAAAAATAAATAAACTTGACTATACTCTAGCATAAGAAAATCTAGATATATAATTATTTTAACAGGTTGGATAGTATTCATTTGTCATTTGGATAGACAATGAATAGAAGACAGAAAAATTTAAAAGTATGGGCGGGTTTTTCTCCAATGTTTGCGTCTGTGCAGAACATTGCAAAACTTGGACTCATGAGAATAGAAATGACACATTAATCATCCATCCATATAAGGAGATGTTATATTGGTAAAGCTGGATAGATTATGCAGAGCTGATAACAAAAATATTAATGGACCTTACTTCAGATATATGAAGTTATGTCAATTGGGTGATACCTATTTCTATTCAAATAAATCCATGAATTTTAAAAAGATAATGGTTGTCAGATGAGTTAAGGATGGAAAAAGGAGATAATGGTTTACAAACTCATTTAAATGTTTTAGAAAATAATTTTAAATGATGATGCTAAGTCTTAAATTGTTGCATTATATATTCTAGATAAATACAGCTTTTACCTTCTTTTGATTCCATTTGCATATAGTTAATATTTTATTTTTTTATGGAAACCTGCAAGTACGATTATTACTTACTCACATTATGTGGGTAAATTGTTTATTTCTTTGAACAGGATCCACTTTATAATCAGAAATAGACATTTATGAAGAAGGCAAGAATTCGTATAGGATCAGTTTATAAGGTTTACCTTATACTCAGGTTTTGCCTGTGGTATATGGGCATGTATTTTCTTTTTATTACCAGGTTATAACTCCACTTCCACTGTAAATATTTTGTAACATGTAATAAAATAAGCAGGCTGTGCTATTTCTGAATACAACTGAAATCCTGGATAGTTGGCATTTGGGATATTTTCTAGTAAATTTTTACCGGGATTTGGGTCCTGGCAGGTGCATGGGCCAGGGGAGAGGAGGAGGGGAAGTTGGTTGGCCGGTTGGGCCTAGAGGAGGGAGAAAAGGTAGTGGGCTGGCCGGAGAGATAAAGCCTAAAAGATTTTCAAAATTAATTAATTTAATATTTTCACAAAATACTAGAGAGCCAAAATAACTTACTTTAAATAGCAAAAGGACTCTGCAAAATTCCCAAAAATTTTAGAAAATATATTGGAACATAGAGAACACGAGAAAAATAGTTTTGCAATATTTTCATATTTATTTTGATTACATAAAATAATTTGAAAGCTCCAATGGATAGAAACGGCAAACAAATTGATTTTAGAAATTACTAGAAAACTCTAGAAAATATTTTATAGCAATATAAACACAAGATAAATAATCTTGGAAATCTTTATGGTTTTGTTTTAATCACTTTAAGAAAATCGATGAAAATATGAATAAAAGCTTTAAAGTTCAAATAACTTTTACAAAAATAAATTTTATTATTTAGGACCTTGACTTCCACGAAAATGGTTGTTAAGTTTTAGAAAATCATACCAAATCTTTTATTAGAAATTGAAATTTAAGATAATTGTTGGGAAAATTTTCAAGGAGCTATTTTTACAAAAAGTTTTTGAAAGTCCAAAATTTTGCGATGTTACATCTACCTCTTTATTTGTGTGCTCAATTCTAATATATAGTAGCAACATAACTAAATTCACCTATGTTTAGGTAATTCAGATACCAGTGTGTGTATATATATATATATATATATATATATATATATAAATTGGGTAGCGATTCAGCGCCGCGATGAATCTGTCTTCACACAAAAGCATGGTAATTAGTTTGTTTCAAAGAAGGGTGCCACGGAATTGTCTTTGGGTTGACAATTTTGTTGTGAGGCCTAATTGCGTTCTGTTTCCAAACTGTGATGCAAATAGGGCCTCTCTTGAAATTTTCATGTGGCCACCAGGATGATCATAGAACACCTGTTCAAGTTCTGTGTGCAAGGATACCACTAGCGTTTTCAGGTAATTATAAAGCTCAAGGAAGAAGAACATCTCACATCTGCTTCAAACACTTCATTCTTTGTAGCACATGATAATTCTCTTTTTTTCTTTATGTTTGTTTTGTTCAGGGTTGCAGCGAAATTCCAATCTTAGATTGCAGGGTATCTTGATTGCTTATGGTATTGCTTGTCGAGGGCATCAGTTGATTTGCATTAAGAGGTATAGATATAATTATGGCGACTTTCCTTGTGCCAATACATGTATAGTTCAGCAACCAAATAGTTGGTATATATTCTTATAAGGTCCACTAAACTAATTATCACGTGAACATTGTTATTGGCTTATTTTAATGTGCATGTACTAGGCCATATTTTTCTGATATGTTGTTCCTGTTTACGTAATTGCAAATAGTCTAGCTTAGATTCTTGGATATAAGTGTTGTGACTTGTGAGGTTTCTGCAACCTAATGACCATGTGAATAGGTCACGATCATTAAATTTTCCCATTAGTTTTCACTACTTTCTGATATTCGTTTCAGGTTGACATTTTCGGGTGCTGCATATGGTAGCCGTGGTAATCAATTCAGATTTTATCCCAACCTTGCAGCAATTGAATAGACACTTCATTGAAAGGTCAAACTTTCTGATTCCTTTAGTGCGAGCTCTAACCATGCTTATCTCTTTTATTTATGCTTCTTTTATCACCTACTGGCTTTGTTCCAATCTGTAGTGATCTGCTTCATAGAAAAAAATATCTTCAAAAGTTCCATGTAATTTTATCTCAGCTACTAAGCTACGCATTTGGGTAGATGTTAATATACTCGAGGCAAATGTATTAAGACATTAGAATTTGAAGAAATAGATTTTTATCTTGACAATATTGGATATCGTTTTCATGCCATGTTAGTGTTTTTTGTAGGAAGATTCAATGGCTAAATGACATATTAATAGATAGATATGCTTTCCTAATTAATTTGTTGTTTCCAACTACAATATGATGAGTTTAAATACATGATTAATATTGGTAAGACAGATAATTAAAATGTCACCCGTTCACTATTGGCCAAGGGTTCAGTGGTTATACAACATAGGCAATCATTATTGCAGCATGTATAAATCTTTTGGCTTAGATTTAGTGACATATAAAGATTGCCTTACAGTGGCTATTGTTCTGACATTGAAATGGTTTTTTTCATATATACAATTAGCCTTAACTATATATTATGGTTGCCTCATTCATGATTTTTTTTACATATTGTGTGTTCGTAATATTCCTAGAAATTATGCTCCGTTTCTCTCTTTCCTTGTCGGTCACTCAGTGGTTTGACCTTCCTTCCACTATTTAGTCCAGACTTATTGATGTTTTTAAATTATTTGTGTGTGTGAATAGGAGCTATTCATATTTTTAGTAGTGTCTCTGGGAACTGCACCTTAGCTATTTTTTTTCCTTATGGTACTGCTTTCTTTCTAAACTACATATGTGTTCTAATTTAGGCTCTGTAATGTTTCTATATAGTCATCTCAATTCATCCTTTTCTAGAGGTATCAGCTGTTGTGAGGAAACGCTAAAGTCATAACGGATAAGAATGAGCAGAGCAACGTGCTAATTCTTATTTTGTCAGCATCGTTGGTTTTTTCTTCCTTTTGTGAGGGTGCTTTATGTTTTTGGCTGTCATGCATGCTAGCACCTGCCAACCAAAGTGGTCACATGCTAAAATAAAATTATGTGCAGATGTCATTCCAGGATTTATTCGTGCTCTACCTAGGAGTTTAGCTCGCATACATTGTGCCCTGTCTAGGAGTTGTTTTCGGCCGGGACTAACATTCTCCATTTTGAGAAAAAGCTCGCATACATCGTGCTCCACCCGGGAGTTTACCTCGCATATATTGAGCTCTGTCCAGGAGTTTTGAAAAGTAATGTGTTAATCGCTATTCATTATTATTAAAGGGTCAACTGAATCTAGCTATATATGTAGCTGTTGTCCCTGAAATATATTTTTCATTGTTTTTAGTGTATAATTAGGCTTATGGTATAGAACAGCACGCCATAGTGGGTGCGCTTACTTTGCTAGTCTATATACTATATCTATATACTATCTATTCTATATACTATATCTATATACTATCCATACTAAAATAGAATAACGCGCCCTTAGCGCATGGTGCATGCGTTGTGGCGCTGTATGCTGTAACAGAGAGTGAGAGCTAAGTGAATCATTAGCTGGTGCGACGCTTTTTTGCAATCTGTTTTAGCCCCTAGGGGAGGGAAGGGGTGTGAGAGCCACCCCTTTAGTTCTCTTGATGTATTGCATAATGATTTGCTAGTATCAAGTGAGTAATAAAAATGTAAAGCTAAATTCTCAAATAACCAGTAAGGTCGAACACAAGAAGAAATTAGCAGAATTCCAAACAATCCGGCATGGGCCATGGGCACTATCAACCGAAAAATAACTCAAACCAGAAAGAAAACATGGTGAGAGATGTGCAGTCAACCAATAAAATAACCGAGACATGAAAAAAAAATGGTCATAGATGCGCATACGGTTGATGCAATCAACAACAAGGCAGGAACCGTTCCAAGTGCCATAGGCAACGCAACGGAGGGTAGGATAAATCCATCCATAAATCTTAGATTTATGGACAAGTGAGGTTCTTGAGATACTTCATGAGCCCACGTGGATTTGGTAGCCTCGATCCCTGCTTTGCCCAGCCAAAGATTGCAACATAATGAGAAAGCCGTAGTGAGCAGCGCACAAAGATCTAAACCTAGAAAGGAGATGAGAAAGCTTATTTTTTTAATATTGACAAAATAATCATGGTGTGTGGCTGAATAATTCTTTGGACATTTTGAACCTAAAATATTTGAAATATTTGAAGTACTCATATTATGGAACTAACTGTAGCCCATGCCAAAATAAAATTGCCAAATGGACCTAGGTCCACTCATAATAGTATGAATAGGTTCTTTTAAAATCATTTATTGTAACATACTCAAATTTTCAAAATTCAGTATAAAATTTTTTCGCAAAAATCATAAATATATTTCTCTAACCATTCCTAATTTTTAAATAATTTTCTAAATTAAACTCCTATTTATTCTCTAAAGAAGATACCCTATCCCTCTTTTTCTAAAATAAAAATCCCATAAATAATAAATATTATTTCATATTTGGATTCTACTCATTTTTATGAATTTTTAGAAATTTATTTGATATTTTTCTGAGCTTCCTACAGCTCTCTATGAATTTTCAAAACTATAAATATATTCTGAAAAATCCCTTTTTATTTAAATTTGAGACCTTCCTTTTTAGGCAAGCCCGGGAATACGTTTTCCTTTTATGGAAATACGCTTCCACTTAAACCATTAAGAACCACGCCCATCTTGGACCATTGGATCAAGATCCAACGGATCTATTCCACACCACCATACCGATTCATCGCTAACCGTTCATTTTTAAATCAACCGTCCAGATGCAGCCACGTCGCCCCTTCTCCATATTCCCGTACCGGTTCAATCAATGAATCCAACGGCGCCCATTGTAATTTGCCCAAATCGGACGGCTCCCATTCATCTTCTTCCTCACGACACGCCACTACCGTCCAACTTCGCCGGCGTCGCCGTTGCCCACGGGAAGCATCACCGCCGCCACTCCCGTCCAAGCGCCGCCCCGGTTTTGCCACCACCGGATAGCTCGCGCCGCCACCAACAGCTGCCGCCACCTCATCAACCTCATCCATCCCCGGTGACCGCCCAATCGTTTGCCGCCACATAGCATCGCCGCCGCCGCCGCCGCAAAACTCACATTTCGTGCTCGTCACTCCACCGTCCGCCTATAAAAACTACCCCCTCGACGTCGCACTCCCTCAAGCTCTCATTCCCACTCCTTCCTTGCCCCTCTACTGCCCAACATCGCCGCCGCCACCACTATCTTCCCTAGCTCCGGCGAGCTACCTCCTCGCCGCTCCGGTCATCATATGACCTCAACACCTATATACAAAACATCCTAAATCCAACCATGAACTTAGCCCAACCATTACCTAGCACTAATTTCTACTAAAGCTCCCTCCTCGCCGTCGCCCTGTTATGCCGCTGCCATGGCCTCGCCGCCCGGCCACCTCCGGCCATCTTGAGCTCCACCGTGACCACCTAGAGAAAGCCCATGCCCCCAATTTCATTATTCTACCCCTAATTGCTCGCCGCCAGCTGCCGTCCGCCGTCGCCAGTGACCTCCCCGCCAATCCCCTTTCGGCCATCCCTCTCTCTCACTGACAGCTATGTCCCACCCGTCAGCCCCAGCCTCACACCCACACTCACTGACCATCCGGCCCCACTCGTCACCTCAAGAAGACCCACATTTGATCAGATGGGCTAAGCCCAATACTATCTAAAGCCCAGTAAGATTTTAAACTATTTTCTATTTCCATTCATAATGCCTGAATTTATTTAAAATACCAAATCTCTTTTATAAAATCTACAAAAATTCACAGAAATCTAAAATGAAATAAATAATTATATAAAAATATAAAATATCATATTTATCAAATAAAATAACTTAGATAAATCCTTTTACTCTCTTTTCCTTATATGTCAAAGTATTTTAATTAAAGAATATAGAACTAAAATTAATAAAAATTTCCAATATAAAAGTTACTCAAATAATGTTTTATATCTAGAAATAATATCTATACATTTTTAAAACTTATGAAAATTTAAATTTAAATTTAAAACCCTCTCTTTAATCCAATTAAAATTTACCTTAAATATAGAATTAACATAAGATTTTGTTTAATAAATTCTTTATCACTATAAGGTGAACTAGAAATATTCCAATATAAACTTTATATATATCAATTTACCATAAACAAATTATAAAAATCTCTCCATAATAATTGCTTCAACCATAGCCTTATGCTGCCCAAAGTACCCATTTTTATCAAAACTCCTACCCCTTTTATTTTGATTTACTTAAAATATTTTTAAGTGGTAAAAAGAATAACCTTTGAAAAATCCTCCTTTTACCTTCAATTAGCTCTATCTCGGAACTCCAACATGAGAAATGTTAACGACCCCGATCTCTAGAGCTCAATTGATCCATATTTTTAAATAAATAAATAAATAAAATAAACACCCTAAAACTAACAAATCCATACATCAACCTTAACATCATGCTGCCCAAAATATCTATTTTTTTTAATAAGAAACCCTACTCTTTTTCTTTTAGAAAATATTTTCAAACCTTTTAAAAATCGTACAACCCATCACCTTTTTACCCCAAACCCTTTGTTTTGTCGTTTATTTAAAGACTCTTCTTATTTGGATATTTATTGGAATTTCTCTTTTTACAACATATAGATGACGAACTTCGCCCTATGGAAGCTTTAGCCATAAATGTCCTGAAAATTCAATAAGTGTGATCCAATCTCCAATTAAGGCAGGTTTTTCTTATCCTTAATGCATTTTGATATACCTACATTTCTTTTACTTATTATTTATTGCATATATTTTCTAGCTATTTATTTATACTTTCCAAGTACAATTTTTATCCAAGCTCCAATACCTTAAAAAGCTACCTAAAAATATTTAACCCTGATAAAACCCTAGAATAGGCAAAAATGTTAAAATTTGATTATCTCATAAAAAGATGAAGAATTGGTCTGTACAAATAAGTTACTTTGGATAACTTATTTGTGGTGGAAAAGCTGTAGTCTGGAAGGTTGATTGTATTTATATAGAGTAATTTGGAAATAGTGTTTTGTTATTTGGGCCCGTCGGTACGAGGAAGTACCAGCTCAATAACACCAGGTAGAGAGAGTGTGAACTCCTTGAAATCATTACTCTATAAACTATAGAAGCAGATTTGGAAACAAGTGTTTTGTTAGTCTTGGGTTAGAGGAATCAAAGAGTTTGATTGACACTCAAGGGCACTAGATATTTGCTCGATCTGTGGTATGAGAATATCTAGAAATCGTTTGCTTCTATAAAAACTTGGGTTTAAAATGAATAAGAATGACACATTAATCATCCATCCATATAAGAGAGTCATTATATGGGTAAAGTCGATAGGTTCTCGCAGAGCTAATAACAAATTCATCGATGGACCTTACTTCAGGTATATGAAGTTGTGTCAACTGGGTGATGCCTCCTTATTTACCAAAATCCATGAATTTATGAAAAATTGTTGTTTGGATTGCAAATGAGTAAGGATGGAGAAAGATGATAGAATTTGTTCTATTATTAATCATTTTAAAATAATGATAGGACTTTTAAAGTTTAAAATTTGCATATTCACCATAAAGCCTTACTATTCCTTGAATCCTGTTGTCATATATTAATAGTGATATTCTTACAAGAAACCTGCAAGAACGATTAGTACTTACCCACGTTATGTGGGCAATTTATTTCTTTTTACAGGATCCACTTTATACTCTGATATGGACAATTATGAAGAAGACAAGATTTGCGTAGGATCGATTTCTAAGGTTTACCTTATGCTCAGGCTCTGCCTGTGGTGTATGGGCATGTACTTTCTTTTTATTACCAGGTTAAATTTCCATTTCTGTTGTAAAATATTTGTAACATGTAATTAATTAACCAAGCCGTACTATTTCTGAATGCAACTGAAATCCTGGACAGTTGGTATTCTGGACATTTTCTAGTAAATTTTTACTGGAAATTTGGTCCGTCACATTTATAATAGCCAAATGGACCATGACTACGTGCTATGTGGCGTGCCCGTTTGTCCTGGCGGTTGTCCATGGGCGAAGGTTATATCATATATCATGTATAGTACAGAGTTCATAGCTTGTGGTGGTCTACTCGCTGCTAGCCAGTCGACCATGCGCACGCACGTTGTTAAAAACAAAAAGTAATCAAATGGGTTTTTGTAGAGACCTGCACATCGTGGGCTTGGGCAATAGAAAGGAAACTCATTGCTACACTACACAGATTACCATAGATTTTGCATATCAAAATTACTGCTCATACAATTCAATCGATAAATGAAACTTGGGACACAACAAAATCAGCCAATTTGGCTAAATCTGCAAGAACAATTACATAATCCACATAATTCTGCCACCCAAATAGTTGCAACAGAAGCAACAGGTAAGCCATGGTAACAGAAGCACAAGCAGGATAAACATCCTTGCATCAACCCCAAGCTCCTGCTTTGTCTTTCCGGCATCTTGTTGAAGCAAGCAACATCAGTCATGCATGTTGGACCATATAGCCTAACAGGTCCGTTTTGTGAACATTCCATCAATTTCATCCACCACCTAAGGCAGTCTCATATGTGTTGCGTTTGTACCGTTAATTCCTAATCACTGGTAGCCTAACACATGCAGGCAAAACATAAATTGAATGAGAAGGCACTCTCATATGTGTTGCAAACGCAAAATTCCAACTCACACAATGCGAGAGGGCTCGTAGGGTTGGTTTGTACCACCAAACATAAGCATATGTTCATCTAAGGCGGAGCTCATAATGGACATGGCATCCTGAGAGAATCTCAACATGTTTATCGTGACTGCCCCCAAAATAATAATCTAGAAAATGCAAAGCCAAAAGGAACACATAATAATCATGCGAAAAATGAGGCGGGAGACATTTAATCTCAGAACTCAGCTATGGCGATTGCTTCAGCTCAAAAAATAACTACATACCTGCTTGCTGCATGACATGAGGAAAACAATGTGGCCTGAATCCGGTCAGCTTCATTTTTTTTTTATGGCACTCCCTACCTGTGATGTTTCCAATAGTCCAATGTGGTGATAAAAAAAAAAGAACAATATTACTGCAATCAACAAACATGGAGCACTCTTTCTGCTAAATTATTCTTACTCTACATCTAGTGGGATAACATCAAATAAATAGTGCCAAAGCGGTGAAACATAATTTCTGCAATCAAAATAAATCACGGTGACAAGCTCAAATCGGTGCATCATTCAAATCAATAGAAACGGAGAACAACTTCACCAGGAGATAGCACTGCAGCTGCATAGATATGGTTCTAAAATATGCTACACCAACCATAAAGTTCTATGATGTCACATTGTAGCTAGACCCAGTGAAGACCAAAAACATCCGTACATTGAGATTTCTGCTAAATAGGTGCCTCATTCAGATCAATGAAAAGGAAGAAGCAACAACTTTAGGAGAAAGTATTGCAGCTAAATAAACATGGTCCTAAGTATTGACCGACTAGTGGGCAATCCAAAACCGGATTGATCACATAAAAATACCGCAATTTCCAATCAAAATAGCTGTAACAACTACTCTCGGTAGTTAGAAACTATGCATTGCAGTCCCAAAAATATGTTGCTCAGAAGAAAAAGACCAAACAAAATAGAGCTCTTAGTATCATACAAAACCGAGCTCTAAACCAAGTGATAGCTTCTGAAGGAACACTTTGATGAGCATCTAAGTCTGTATTGTCTATATAAAGAGGGAGAGGGAATTTTGCATATCATCTTAAGCTCCCTTTGCATTTTATCAAATAGAGAAGGACCAGTACCCTAGATCAATGTTTATAGTTTAAATTTTCACATAGGATACAACCTACAGGAGGCCAAAAAAAATAGCACCTGCAAATAAAAAAACATTTCCTATGCACACCAAATAAATACAGAAGCTAAATCACGAACAAAAACACTATATACCTTCACCTTCCCACCAAAGACCAGCCATAGATAAGGGATAGTCTGATAATTAACACATTGAATTCTAAATAAAGTATAATGCTAGGATACTCAGAAAATAGCCACTATTTAGAACCGAATAAACACACTTATGTATAACTATTTATGTACATGGAGTTTATGGAGAGGATAGAGAGCACATAAACAAGGCCAGCGATATCTAGGACAATACAAAAAGAGTTGTCTACTACTGTTTATGACATCAGGAACATGACAAATAGAGTTATCTACTATTGTTTATAGCTTTTCTTTGACTGAAACACCTAAAACGTGGACTACTTGAGCTAATGATAGAGGTATGAACACTTTCCAGCAACCTACAGGAGGCCAAAAAAAATAGCACCTGTACATAAAAAAAAACATTTCCTATGCACATCAAATGAATATGGAAGCTAAATCATGAACAAAAACACCATTTACCTTCACCTTCCCACCAAAGACCAGCCATAGATAAGGGATAGTCTGATAATTAACACATCGAATTCTAAATAAAGCATAATGCCAGGATACTCAGAAAACAGCCACTATTTAGAACCAAATAAACACACTTATGTATAACTATTTATGTACATGGAGTTTATGGAGATGATAGAGAGCACGTAAACAAGGCTAGCGATATCTAGGACAGAACAAAAAGAGTTATCTATTGTCATTTTTGACATCTGGAACATGACAAAAAGAGTTATCTACTATTGTTTATAGCTTTTCTTTACAGTCTAAGTTTACTGAACAATACATCAGACCAAAAACCTAAAAGGAGCCAAGATCTACTGCTACGGTGTTGCCTGATAAACACCTAGTACCTGAATTTGCAATTATATCTCGCATCTAGTGAGTTTAGATTTGTCAGGCCTGAAAAAAAAGCTAAATGCAAATGATATTCAAAACCATTGTACAGTGTTACTAAATTACTATACATGTGAGAAATCAGTAGCACATAAACTCTCGCCTAAATTCCAATATAAACACATTTAAATCAAACAACTCTGTAGTGTTACTATAACTAACAGTCTAACATGCATCAAAATTTGAACAATTCTTAACATTTAGTACTCTCACCTTAAGGCAGTGGCAGACACCCACATTAATTGCATCCCCTGTTCATGGGAGCTTAGGGCACCACAGGGCAAACATCCCAGTCGGATCCAGAATGGCAAGGTCTCTAGAGGCCAGATCTAGGACGGTGACGGCTATAGAGGAAGGATCCGGTGGGCAGGGAAGGGGGAGAGGGAGGAGCAGCCGGATCCAGTAGGCAATGGAGGAGGGGAGAGAGGGAACAGCGGCGCTGCGGTTGAAAGCGGCGTAGTAGACCAGGGATCGGGGGTAGAGGCAGAAGGCGGAGCCGGGTGTGGGCTCGGAGAAGGAGGAAGGGAGAGAGGAGGTAAGGAGGAGCTCAGATGGAAGAATAGAGGGCGTGACAACGAAGAGGCGACGGTTGCACCGTCGGAAAGGAGAAGGGGATGGGCGGCGCCAACGTAGGGAAGGGAGGTGGCGACGCCGGCGTGGGTAAGGTAGGGAAGGGGCGGTGCGATCGGGGACATGGGGGAGGCTAGGGCTGGGCATCGAGGGGGCGGAGGAGGAGTGGTCGCGAGCCGAGGAGGGAAATGATAGGGAGGGTCACGAGCACGGTTCAGGCAGGGACAAGGAATGAATGGCATGGGGCACCTAATATCAGCAAACTTGAAGGGCAAATATGTTTGCCAGAGCTGTGGAGCGTGGGTTTAATAAAGGATAACACAGGGGCTCACCGCCCTGGTGTCCCGCCATCTCCAAGTCCAAATCCATCCCAAATCCCACAGGCCGCCATGCACCACCGCCACCGCCTCCCCAAATTGCATCAACTAATGGCTGCCTCGCCACGGCGCTCATGGGTCGGGATCCCGGGCGGAATTGGGCTTCCCAATCATGAGAAGCTAGGACAGGAGAGGGCGACCCTAGGCGAGGGAGGGCGATGCTGACACGACCAAGGAGCACAGTGGACATGGGAGGACAACCTCGGGCAAGGCTTGGATGGGGGAGGGTGATGTTGACATGGCCGAGGAGCATAGTGGCATTGCCTTTCCTTGTAGGATCGGCGTAGGTGCTCTCCTTGCTGTCATGTGTGAGAGAGAAAAAGAAGAGGAACAAAGCAGGTCGACCAGTGAAGACAGCTCGTCAGTCGGCACAGACATGATCGACACCTCACAGAGCGTGCCCTCTACCCTTTATGTTGTGGGTTGCAGTGCTGCCTTGAACGAAGGTGTCAAAGATTCAAGAGAGAAGGGGAATGAGAAAGGGAGAGAGGGAAGAGGGAGGAAGAAGAGAGCAGGGAAGAAGTATAAAATAGGGCAGTATGTAGGAGTAACATTTGTGACAGACCACTTTGGATCTGGCTTGATACAGTAACACAGCTTTATGTATAAAAATTTGGAGCTAATAATAAACAGGGGACATTTCATATACATATAGTGTAATTTATTGCTCTACAGATAATAATTCAACAAAAAGACAAGAGGGCTAATTTGTTTTATATTTTATTTGTTGATAAGCTATACTTCTAGAGCTTTTCAAAATGGCTTGGAAAGACCGCTCCGCTTTCGTTCAATTTATGTTAGCTTCAAGAAGTGGCTTAGATATTAAAAAAAATCAAAAAAAACAAACCGTTTGACTTTCCAACACAAACACAAGACAATCAAATAAAGAAAAGAATGTATTAATTAGAGAACATGTTAGGATGGGTTTAAGTGTTTTGTTCTACGTACTTCTGAGTACAAGTCCGTGGTCCATTTATCATTGGTGTGGCAATGTGAACGAAATGGGTCTTGTTTCTGTCTTTAGGAGCGAACTAATAAGATAATCATCAGAAAAG
The DNA here is from genome assembly GCA_036346145.1 of Olyra latifolia. Taxonomy (NCBI): domain Eukaryota; kingdom Viridiplantae; phylum Streptophyta; class Magnoliopsida; order Poales; family Poaceae; genus Olyra; species Olyra latifolia. Next base: position 18,313,109 of record CM070530.1, read on the forward strand.
CAAGTAAAATTTCCAACTCATGCATGTCAAGAGATGTACTCCTGTTTATGGTTCTGCATTAAGTAATACACTAAAGAACATGGTATTCTTCGCAATAAAACATCAAAACTACACGGACCACAGGAGCCCACCATACAATAATGGCAGTTTTAGCTTTGAGCTTTTTTCTTGCCCTGCTAAGTCAGAATCTGAGCTTGCTTTCTCGACCTACATCTTCTATCAACACTGAACTGAAAGGTGTCAAGGGCTGCTGCTTGTTTGCAACCAGGAAAAGTAAACCGCCGCTACGGCACCACCTTCTCGAATCAACTCTACACTGAGCTCATCACGCGAGACATCGCAGCGACCACTTTCTCCCTCGTTTGCTGTTCAGATCCTGGGCACTTGATAATGAAGGAATGCACTACCGTTCCATTGTTGCCTGTGACCTTCGACTCGCCTACACGAACTTCTGCCTCTTCAAATGCCTGGAAAACCTTCTTGACCGGATGGTTCTCCATAGGAGACATCACGCGGATAAGAACCTCGTCTTGGACCACCTGGATGTCCACCTCTGGTCTAGGCGTTCGCTCCCTTCGGTCAACCATTCCAGACTCGACAAACCTCTCTCTTTCTGCCTCCATCTCTTTGAGCTTCTTCTGGAGGTCAGTGATGTATGTTATTGCATCGCCCAGCAGAGAGGCCTTGTCCATTTTTGATATGTTGGGCACAACAGCTCTCAGTGCGTAGAATCGCTGGTTGAGCTTCTCCCTCCTCTGGCGCTCAGCCTCAACATGATTAAGTGGCTCCTCCCTCCCGTTCGCAGGCTTTCTCCCCCTCTTCCTTGGTCGCCGGTCCTCTATTGGAGGGGGCGGACCTTCCTCTTTACACAAGCCATCCACATCTGTGCTCTCGCCATCAAGAGCAGCTGCTCTTGCAACCAAGACACCCGGTTTGGAACTGGTCCCTGCACTAAAATCTATTTGCCTAGGTGCCTGTGACTGCAGCTGTTGCTGGTTGGCAATCTGCGGCGGTTTCACTAGCTGCGGTTGCTTCTGAAGATGTGGTAATTTCTGAAGATGTGGTGTTTTCTGAAGATGGAACTGTGTTGCACTAGTGCTGTCCGAGGCTCCATTGTTGCATTGTGTGGCTTCATTACTCACAATGAGTATACCATTGCCAAATTTCTGCTGATGAGAATTCAGGCCCCGAGCCTGACTCCAAGTGAAATTCTGCAAACCTTTCTGGACATTGGGAAGCAATGGGCTCCCTCCACCAGCAGTCCTCTGTTCCCATGACCTTTCGTCTGCCTTTGATACGCCAACCAAAGGCCCTGCTGAAGGCCTACCGAGGTTTAAATCCGTCCCAAAAATCTTTGCCAAACCTGGTGACCTCTCAGTAGGACCATTTCCCTCATTTCTCTGAACTGCAGCCTTATTACCAGTTGCCCCTGCAAACACAGATTTTATTGTCTGGAGAGTGTCAGAACACTCAGCCACATGCTGCATTGAACCCAGCTCAAGCACACCAGTCTCAAACGGAACTAACACGATAGTCCTAAATCCTGCTGAATGCGCAAGGAACCCTCGGTAACAGTAATTGGCTGGGAATACACTGCGTTCAGTATTGGGAATCCAGAGAGGTACACCTGCTGCAAATACTTGACCAGGGCCACCAGCACGACGTGGAAATGCAAAGTACATAGATGCTAGGTAGAACATCTCAGTATCTGTCACCTGATCGATACCCGGGGCATAGTCCTCCTCATCAGCACCCCCGAATGCTGTGTGCAACCGCTGCAGCACACGCTTCCGCATCCGCTGCTTGGCTTCATCATTGCCTGCAGAAGAAGCAGCTCCCACTTCACCATCACGGGGCTCACGGCAAGAGCCATCCCCCCAACCAAGGACAAGATCACCAGACTTGGTGCGTGAGAGCTGCCAGAAGATGGCATAGTTCCAACCAGCACCCGGCCGCTCTGATTCGACAAGCTCCTGTAGTTTATTTTGCAAGTCTACGGGCAAAGATGCAGCAACAAGACCCTCAGATATGGCACCACCTCCTTTTGTCAAGTATGCAAAGGCATCTGTTCCAAGCACAGTGGCGCTGAGGGCTCTGTCCTCCTCACTCCATGTTCCACCAGTTCCTCCATTGCCAGCATCCTCTTCAATCTCCATCTTCATCACCATAAGACCTACTCAAAATAGTATAGGTCAGGCCAAAGGGCAGTAATTGACAAGCAGATCAACAAAACTGCAGTTTTATCCAAACATAGGCAATAAAATCTCATTGCACCTATAATTTAATACAGGGAGAGACCTACACATCAATCACCATCCAGCTAAAAAGACATAGTAAACTGCATCCGAAATGGTAAGCAAAAATCCGCATATGCACTTGGGAGTGGGCACCCTTCCAATACATCAATTTAATGATACACAGAAGACTAAAAAACAGAACTTTCGTTAATCGAGGAGACAAAGGTGATTAGCTTGTCATGGTGACACACTAAAACAGTGATATGGAAACTAGTAACAGTGTGTTAATACAGCTTGTACGCCCATGGCCACAATGATGAAACGGAATCATGTACTAATCCACCCCAAAGAACATAAATCGTCTGCCAGCATAACGACCATTTACTCTGAACTGTCCTGATTTCTGACTTCTTACATGACACCATTCCTACTATATCTCAGAATTTGAGTAGCCTGTTAAAATCATGGACTACACGTAATTGAATTCTATCCAATTCTGACCTGACAGCAAGCTCTGGACAGCGTATTTCCATACTAACACACGAGGATGGATATGCAGCTATATACTCCGATCGCGACCATCAAACTCCATTCCAGCCTAAACAAGCACTCCGCGCCTCTACCGCACGCAGATCACGATTCCAAACGCGCGAACCACCAGCTCGTCTACCGAACACGACGACGCACGAATCACGGCCACCCCATCCCCACCGCGGCACGACAGCAGCCAAGCTGTAAAAGCAGCACAGTGCGGAGGCACAATTCACAAACAGGGGAAGCGGGGAACCTCACCGGACCGGGGCTCCGGGGCCCGAATCGGCGCCGGCGACGCGAAATCCAGCACGCCCGCCCGCCCCCAGCCCCAAAGCGCCCGGCCTCTGCCGCGGAGCCCGAGCCCGGCCGAGGCCCGGATCTCTCTCCCCCCGCGCCGCGCGAGCCCGAGCTCCGGGGGGGCAGCCTCGCGCGCGTCGTGCGGGCGAGGGGGAGGTCTTCTGCCGGCGTGGGGCGTAGGCGGCGCGCGCGCGGGGGAGGGGAGGGAGGGATTCGCCGGTGGTGGCGCTGAATTTCACTGGTGCGCGAGGGGATTTCGGGGCGGAGGCGACCTGGGGGGTGGGGGTGAAGCGAGGGAGGGTGCCTCCCCTTTTCTTTCTAGGGATCCCGAGCCGAGCCGACGCGAACCGAGCCGCCCAGCCGCGGCGGCGCGGGGGGGGGTGTGGCTGCTTTGCGTGTGCGTGCTGCGTTCGTCTCCGTCTGCCGTGGTACTCTGGAAGCGGAGAGCACGGAGGGGAATTGAGGGTGCCTGCCGGTGTGATTAGGTAGACCGAAGCTTTCTTCCCAATCAACGGTGGTAACATTTTCGCGACGTTAAACCATGGTGAGATTATTGAAAAATAAACGCTAGATCATACGGGCGATAGGATTGCCGGATCTAAGCAAAAATATAAATTGACTTAGGCCACCTCCTTATCACAGCAGCTTCCGACTTTTGGAAGAAAAAAAAACTTCCCCGAAATTAGGCACGTAGGGTTATCGAAGCATTTCTTAGATATCTCGAAGCGAATCTCAAAACTCTTGAAGCCGAGCCGAATCACACATTTTGATTACTAATTTAACATTTTAACCAGGCATATTTTAGTCAAGGCTATAAATTTACTCTAATATATGAAGAAGGTCTATTTATGCCTAAAAGGTAATCTATTTTCATCAAGGTTAAAATATGAGAATATTCGTGTGGTACAGCTTTATTAATACAAACTGAATTGGTGCTGGAACAAACCTAGAATTGAGTTGAAGCGGTTTTACACCTACCATCTCGGCGTCATCTTGAAACTTTCAACTATAAAATCGCCTAGATTTAATTGGGGAATAAAACTTTTACCTCGATTTTGGGCTTTTCACATGTGGCACCCAGGCTTCCAACATGGGAGAAAATCCTGACTTTGCACTTGCAATTTGAGGATCCCACCTCATCTGCTTGTCCCCTCCAATAAGCTCAAATAGGCGAAATACTATGGTGGCAGTGGCGGTGGCACCGTCAAGTGTTGCCTGAAAGCACCTGGTACCCATTTGTCTATCGTGTACAAGGAAATGTTGCATCAAAATGCAAGCTCATGCTGGTGTGGCAAGTTGAAGGGTGCAGAGTGCAAACGATGAGGAAGGGTAAATGAGAAAGAAGAGCACAACACCGGGAAGGAAGGGGCGCATTATGTCGACCGTTAAGGAGGGAGAGGAGTGGAAAAGGGAAGAATCTGCCGAGTCACGTGAGTGCGCTAATTGTATCTTAATTGTGTGAATGTTTGGTCGCTCACGTTAAAGCATCTGTCATCTCACGAGGCAAACATTGGTACAGAGCGGCATACGTGTGAAACCTCATGTTGGCGGCGCAAATATTTCTATTGCCTTTTGCATGACGCATTGTTACTTGAACACAGGCAAATTTATGTTTTCACCTATAATTCACATAAATAATTTACAGCTCCGGTATAATCTCTCTCCCTTCTGTAGCAGACAACAAAAACACCGAGTATTTTGCTTGCCGGTTCTGCCTTTTCTTTCTTGACGAAACACGGCGAAATCCGTCGCTAGGTGACAATGCGGTTGGGCCCGTCCTCACGAGCCCCAGGCCCAGGAGCCCAGGGTCGGATAAGCACGGAGGCCTTTCCACCTACCTACACAGAAGATCCAGGCCTCGACACGCCGAGCACCGGTGGGCCCCGCGCCTCCCTATAAGAACCCTTCACGTGAACTCTCCTCGGCTCACCCCCGCCCGCGCCGTGGCTCGGCTCTCTTCCAAGCCATGAGCCGCCCGCGTCACCGCGCCGCGTGAGGGAGCACGTGCGCGCCACGTGTCCGCGTACCTGCTGGGATCGGGAGGCGATTCAGGGGGGGCTCGTGACGCCACGTGACCCGCGCGCCCACCCGAGGAAGCCGCGGGCGTCCCAACCGTCCACCCCGCAACGCACGGCACCGACGGGCGGGCCCCACGACACGGTGGTCCCGAGAGTGCAGAGACCGTGGGAGGAGGGCGGGTAGAGGTGGCAGTGGTGGGTGCGACGAGGTGGTGGGAAACGTGAACTCTATTTAAGGAAAACGTGAGCGCGAGCACCCCTTGACACGTTTCAGGCCTAATGGCGAGCGATCCCGCGAGCGGCTGTCTTTTCTCACCGGCTTTCCGGCCACCCTACTGGCGTGACTGCCGTCTACTGCGTCTGATGTGATGGGGCCACGTCCGGCCTGCGCGCGGGGCCCACGGTTTCCGTGCGGTGGTGGGTGGGTTCGTCGGTAGGCGGAGGAGCGGTCCCGTGGTGATTAGCCCGCGCTAATGCCTAATGGCATGGATTACTGGCGCGTCCGAGGGGCGTAAAACGGAAAAAAAAAAAAAGAAGAAGGGAGAATGGAAAGGCGGAAAAGGTGGAGCCCAGGCGCAGGAAAAGGCGTGCGGGGATTGAACCGGTCCCATGTGATGGGCGTGCTGCTCATGAACGCGCTCCCATTGCGCCCCATCCATAACACAACATGGTTAAAGCCTAGCACAGTTCTATCTACTAACTCCACCTCAGATATAGAGTTTATAACTTAAAATAAAGTGACTTAAGTTTATATTTTTAGTTTAAAATATAAATAAAATAACTCACCTAAACATTTTTAATGTACCCACAACTTCAACTCCATGAATTTCTGGAGCTAGAAATAAGGTGTTCCGCCAACTCTACCAATTTTGGTGGAGCTGGAGCTTTTCCAAACGGGACTTAAGTTGCCATTTAGAAATATGCCACTCGAAAGTCGATTATTAGCCCTACACCATTATAAAGTTGCAAATCTCACATATATATTATTACAGACTTTTATACCCCTCCTTCATCGAATTTACAACAATTCTACCCTTCACCATCTCTTCTCTCTCCTCTCTCTCCTTCCTCCCCACATGACACCATCTTCAGCGAACTCCAATGGCTCTAGCGACCGAGCGCTTGTTGCACTCCCCATGCCTCCTCTTTCTTCTTCTGCCAGATCTCGCCTTCCCCCCATCGCCTCTCAGCATCACTAGGGCTGCAATAGTGGTGGCGACGATGGACCAACCTCGTGGCGGCGCTGCCATGATCAGCAGTGAGGGATGAAGGGTAGATGAGGAAAAGGGAGGTGCGAAGATGCTTTCCTTATGCTTGGTATGCTCAACGGCGGCCTCCAATGGCTTGGCGGTGACGACTAAGGGTGGTAAAGCTTCGGCGTCACATTGGCGGCACTCCGGCAGGGGTTTGGCATAGCCGCATAGGGCGCAAGGTGGAGAAGCACCAAGGCGACGTAGTACTTCTAGGACTTGGCTCGATTTGGTCGAAATGGAGCGGGGATGGTGGAGCTCAACCTGAATTTGCACATGGCGGCAACATGAGGTATCGGAGCTTGGGGGAGGGAAAGGGAGGAGGTTGCCAGAGCTGGGGGGAGGGGAAGGGGTCGTTGGAGCTCGGGGCAAGGGGAGGGGTAACGCTTGATCTAAACCGGAGCTTAGGACGGTGGATGGATGTGACTGTGAGGAGAGATGATGGAAGGAGGTGCTAGAGGAACAAGAAGAAAAAGAGGGCATTTTGGTCTCAAAAACTTCATAATGGTATATATGTGAGAGTTGCAACTTTACACCGGAAACATGAGCCATGTCCAGTGCCTACCAAGCAGTAGGAGTCTGAATAGTTATCCAACGGATACTTAAAGGGGAACGGGTAGGCTACGCAAGTGCAATTTTAAAAATTTCTACCGCGAACACTCAGGACATCATGCGAGTAGAGGATCATAGATCGTTATCCTTGACGCATAGTCGCAGCGGAAGGAGAGTTGGAGTAGCTGAGTCTGACGTCGCACGCGTCGAGGTACATGAAGTAGTTGTTCACGTCGAACCGAACATCCCATCCTCGTCAATCACCACCGCAGCAATGTCGTACATACTACCATAGGGGAAGTAGTCGATCTCGTCGACCTTCTCCTCCTTATCACTGATCATTGCCACAACAACTGCAACAACGTCTCTAAGGTATCCACACGTCCAGGGGTGGAATGCCATGCGTCGATGTGCTACCACTGCACGCGTGCGGCTAGGGTTTTCGGGAGTCAGAAGGGGCGCAACGGCTAGGGTTATGTGGTGCCAAACTCTTATGTTTGTACCATCCTGTAACATCCTTATTTTCAAAAACTAAAAATCATCATGCATCATGCAATTGCATTTTAATGAATTTCACTAAAATTTAAACCTTTTTGAAAATAAATATGTTACAATAATTTCTAAGCTTATAAATCAAATAATTTGCTTTCCTCAGAAAAAGAAGAGTTTTAAATGCGATTTGTTAAGAGTTTAACCCTAACATTGCAGGAATTTGCATAAAAACTTTTTCAAGATTTAAATTTGATAGTGCATGCATGCATAGCATGTATTCATTGCAGCAAACATCTAAATCATCTTAACTTCAGCATTTTATTCATTTACTAAAAGAAAGATCATTTCTTTTGACAAAAACCTAGATGTTTGTTTCTAAAATGTGATTTTAATAACTTTCAAAAGTTAAAACCTTTAATAAACGATTTATTAAGATTAAAGAATCTACTTGAGTTTTATAAATACTTTGTTTCCCATAAAGAGAATAGTTTCAAGTTCATCATTTCAAATAAAAACCATAAATAAAAGTTTTTGCTTTCGCATTGTTTAATTGCAAATGATTCACTAAAAACCTATTATGATAATTTGTAAAATTTGTAATTTCAAATTAGGCTTTTGAAGCAATAAATTAAAAACTAAATCCAAATTAAAATTCACATTGCAAACTAAGTGATTAATTAAATTAATTATTGGTTTTCCTATTTAACCCCTACCCATTCTCTCTCTATCTTCCTTTTCTCTCTCAACGACAAGTGGGCCCAACTTGTCACTCTTCCCTTTCTCTCTCTTCTCACCCATCTCCCTGACTCTCTCACTGATGCACCTCCTCCCTGTCCCTCTCTCGCGTGCCCTCCCCCCTCCCAGCTTCACTCTCACGCAGCCTCCTCCCCACTCCACTCACTGCCTCTCTCTCAATTCCCCACCAGCGGAGCTCCCTAGCCCCCATTCCTTCCATCACTCCCCTCCCATCACCTCTCTGGTTCCGTTTTGCAAGATTGCCGCCGCCGCCGCCAGAGCAAGTGGAGCGCCTGCTCTGACCGCCTCGACGCAAGTAGTTGTAGCCGACGAGGTGACCTCCTCCCATGCTCTTTCCTTCCCTAGGCCCCTAGCCTCCTCCGTCATGGCCGCGCCGCCCTCTCCGGAGATGGCGGCACTGCGTCGCCCCACCGACCCGCCCCAGATCCACCGCGACCACCTCGGCCACGGCCAGTCCCTCGCCCGAGCCGCCTTTAGCTTCCCATCCACCTGGCTGCTGACCCGCCGCTCGCTCGCCTGCCGCCGGCCGGGCGACGAGCCGCCGCCCGCCGCCGCAAGACTTTGCTGAGGTCACCGCCTTCCCCGCCGCCACCACACCACTGGCCTTCCTTTCTTCCTCTTCCTTTCCTCTCTCTCGTCGCCGGGCGCCACCATCGCCGCCGTGTCCCTCGTTACGAGTCACCGACGGATGGACCTACCGTCGGGATCAAGTCAAGCCGGACCACGCTGGCCTGGCTGCCGCAGATCCGCCCGCGTCAAAGCCGTGCTCGATGGGCGCCCGTTCGCCGCGTGAGCCGCGATGCCTAACGCCGGGTGGGCCGCCGCGCGTTCGCCGCGTGAGCCGAGACGTTATTACCTTATGTCGCGACACAGAAGAAGTCGGACGGGCGTCCGTAGCGTGGTCGGCGCGTCGGCCGCCGCATGACGCGTTCGCGCCGCCGCGCCCGCCCGGATGGGCGAGCAGCCATTGGCCCACTCGATCCTTTCCCGTTTTCAATTAAAATTTAAACAATAAATTAATAAAATCCATATCTTTTAAAATATAAATCCAAAATTAGTGAAATGAATTTCTAAAAACTCATAAAATGTGAACTTTAATTTAAAAATATCATTTTGATAATTTCATGAATATTAATATGAATTATATAATTTTCTAAAATATAACATAATACATTTTAATACTATAATGATTATTTATGACTACTTAGAGTGGAATTTAGGTTTGGAAATGTTTTAATAAGATAAAATCAATATTAATTTATTTATCTTAAAATTTATTTATATTTCTAAATTCAATAAGAAAACAATTTGTCTAACCATCTTTAATCAAGTATGCCATCTTAAAAATAAAATCAATTTTCTAAAAATCTGAAAATTGAAGAAAGCATGGATTCATCACATTCATGCATACACATTCATTCTGCATGCATAATTTTATTTTATTTATTGTTTTTAAATGTGTGTTGTTTGCCATCGTTAGATTCAACCGGATCCGTGCCCGGGACTGAAGCTCAAGATGGGCAGGAGTACGACTACAGTCACAGCAAGTCATTATTGACATTTTTCCCAAATACCTTCGACCATATTGAAGCCTAGATTTATAAATGTTTTATTAGAAGTTTGATAAATGTGCATAGCTATGTTAAGTAATCATTGTCATATGAGTAGGAATTTAGTTAAGAGCCTAATACGCTTTAATTATGCTATTAATCCTGATTTTTGGTAACCTTAGGCTAGTTAATCCATAATTACTTGTCAATCCTTGATTAGCTAGTTAATCTTGCTTAGTCATGCTATTAGTCATTAATTGATGATCACCACACGATGAACACTTCACCCCGATTTAATATCTGTTTTAATTCAAAGTATCTCTCTGTTTGCAAAGTGCTTGTTTGATTAGCAGTAACAGGGTGCTACTGTGGGAAAATTGTTAGTGCCAGGTGGCGGGTATATCACCTGGGGGTTTCTGGAAATGTTTATAAAACTTGATTGGGGTGGCCGGATTGATTGGCTGGTGCAGTAAGCACGAGAATCGGGTCCAGTGTGGGAACCACCCGAGTCCCTAAGGACCGATACCTTGTGGTTGTTAAAACTAAGTACAACAGTGCGGCCATGAGTGCCTGTATGGGCGGGACCTGGCTGAGTAGCTTTTGAACTCCTGGTTTGGACATCCCGTATGGTGGAGTAGGCGCGAAGCATTCGTCAACCTACCAGGCTCAAGAGGGGGCTTCAGCCAACTGGGGAGACCAGCGTTGCGGTGGAAACCTTAGAGGGGATGCCAAGCTAGGAGCGAGATTGTCAAAGGCCTTGTGGTGATTATTTTCTTTTGGGTGATTCCTAGGAAAACCGCCTCTCATGGTAAAGCGTGCGACCTCTGCAGAGTGTAAAACTTTCTAGAAAGCCGTGCCCACGGTCAAGGGCGGACGACGGTGGGTTGATCACAATGGTAGTTTTCTTCCCTCTCTTTCTCAGTGGTTTTAAAGAAGAAAACCGGCAGGTGCCGTGTTTTGGTTTTGGGAGCCTACGGTGGTTAGCCGTGAGGAGATGACTTCGGTGGTTTAGCCGACGTGTGGTATTATGCATACGGTGGTTAGCCGTCGAGAGTTATTAGTCCTTCGGTGGATTAGCCGTAAGGAAAATGTTTTGGATTAAAACCACGATTTGTATCGTGAGCCAGCCTTTGGACATGAACTGGCTGGGGCCGGATGATTTAAATGTTTTATCAATCGATTTGATTACTTCACTTCTTTTCTAAATTGCTTTAAAATCTTAGGCAAACTATTTCAAAATTTGCTTCCCGCAACTAAGCCCTACCTACCTCTTGTCTAGACCATGCATATACATATGTCAATTGACTTGCATTGACTTGCGAGTATTTCCACCAATACTCACCCTCGCGCTTTGCCGCGGGGCTGCGCATTCCGACGCGCAGGTATGGAGTACCCGTGCGACCCCGAAGATGGAGACCCCGAAGCCTACGCCTTCGCCGACGGAGTCAAAGACGAGGAGTTCACGAATGCCTAGGATTGCGTTCCTCTAGTTTTGTCTGTGGGGATTGTTTTGGTTTCCTCTTTTGGAATTTTAGCTGTAAAATAAAGACTTTCGCTTTTGTAAGGCCTTCGAGCCAATCTTTTGTAATCACGCCGCTAGGCGCACTCTGATGTAAATTTATGTAAATTAATCGACTTGATTGTGATCCAAATTCTGTTGTCTGTGTGTGTGTGCTAGCTACTGATCCAGGGACTAGCACAGGTAAAGCACAGGTAGGACCTCACCTCCGCCAGGGGGGTCCCGACACATCCCCACCGCCTCCCCTTATATGAATCACATTAATGGGCTTCTACGCTAAAGGCCCATTAGGACTCTAATCCTACACGGATCAATATCCGCGAAACCCACTAATGAATTCAATCCATTATACGTGTTCCAACCCGTTAAGTATGTGATTCGTTAAGTTCATATGCAAGTGGCGGTAGCTCGAAAACTCTTTTCCGAACCACGAATCAATAGCGGTTCCTAGTAGGACATATTGACCCCCTAATGCACAGAATGATCATATCGGCTGAACCTTGATATACTCACATATTGATCTATTTGTCGCACGATACCAATCAAGCTCAAGGCGAGATACGTGTCTCCCTTGTGATAGCTCGACCATTCACTCGATCATGTGATAAATTCTAAACCGTGATTAACTCTTTAATCACATTGGCATGATCATGCACTTTCCAATCTAATCACATCAAGAGGCTCAAAGATACCTCTCCTATTATTAAGGAGGGGCAAATTTCATTTTGATCTCTCACACCCCACGTCATGTTTCATAGCATACCTAAAAGCTATCTTTATAACTACCCAGTTACGGTGTAGCAGTTGATAACCCCAAAGTATACAACTAAGCATGTTGGGATTTAAAGACGATCTCTTAGATCATATAGGTATACCACTCGAAACTACAGACAGATGGCACATGTAAGATAAGAATCTTAACAGTGTCTTATAGTAGATCTATCCAACATCATGTTCTTTAACATGTGTCCACATTATTAATTTGATATCTCTATATCTATGGTATGTGAAACATTACCATCAATCAATACATGTGCTGATCAAATCATTTATGTCCTACATAATGATATGAGACTAGAGATCATTTAGAATAAAATCATATAAATAATGTGTCTCACAACCAAATTGTACTTGATGAACAATGTGAACAACATTTATTCATAGAACTGATAACATATTACCCAAGAGTATATAAACATAAACGTGATACAATCCTTACATGATCGCCTCTAGGGCATATCACTAATAACACTATTCACACTATCTGTATCCGGTGCCGATTATCCATATTTGTATCCATGAAAATCACCCGGATATCCATATAATTATTCACAATGTCTGTATCCGGTGCTGAGTATCCATATCTGTATCCACGAAAATCACCCGGATATCCATATAATTATCCATATCACTATCCAAATTGATTTGATCAGTCGGTCGGTCAGACATTATCCGTTTTGTTGCACCTCTACTGGGAGTGTTACGACATTTTTTATAGGGCTCACAAATAGAAAGAAAATAAAAACAGATAGGTCCAATGTTATGGGTGTGCTCCTCATGAACACCTGCCCGCACCAAGGCGCTCACGACATCGTCGTGGACGCACGCACGAGACACGCTCGGTCACTACTGGCCTGTTTGGTTGACTGCATGAAGGCTAGGCAAGCCCATGTGTGCATGGTTTCTTTGTTTGATTGCCTAAATGGATGATTGGGCTAGGCTCGGAGATGCGAAAACAACATAGCGGCCTAGATCCATATACACAGGAAAATCGGTTGCATCTGTGTGTGCAGGCTCAAGTCTTCATCGTTGGCCACGAGGATGAGGCAGAGCACGGGGCTCAAGCGGGAGGCACAATTTGGCCAGGAGGAGTGCCGGCGGTGACTGAAGGCGAACATCACAAGCTCTGTTGCACCATAGAAGGCGTCATCAAAGCTGGAGGCAGTTGGGCCAAGCTCAAGCAGCGGCGCCAGGAGTCCTAGGCGGTGCTCTGGGACACGTAGATGCAGCCCCGATGAGGCAAGAGCACGCCCCGTGAGGCCAAGGCGTAACCCTCCATGTTGAGTGAAAGGACCGGGATGTCGCCTAGAGGGGGTGAATAGACGACTACAAATTTAAAACAATTAAGCAGCGGAACATAAATATCGGACTATCTGATATGGATATCGGATACTCCGATGTGGATCGGACTATCCGATGTTTATATCGGATACTCCGATATGTTCATAGTAGAAATGCTCAAATCTGCTCACAATTAGGTATACCACCTTCAACCAAATATTCTCAAGTATGTAAATATGCAGTAGGAACTAGCAAAGGAACTCAATCAAAATGATAGCACAATCATAAAGAGAATCAAGTAAAGAGAGTAAAGGAGGTAAAACCAAAGTGAAGAAGAGACGCGTCGATTTGTTCTCGAAATTCGGATCCTTGAGGCGATCCTACGTCTCCGTTGAGGTAGGTTCGGTCACACTTGAGCCCGGGTCTCTTTCAACCCTTTCCCTCACCAAGATCCGCACCAAGCTCCCTTGGTTTCACTCGCTTGGCTCCTTTCCTTGCGGAGGCGGAGACCGGGCCTTCACAACCTTCCCACGGCCAACCACACAAAGCACCGGTGGCTCGTAGGCGACCTCCTAGCCGTCTAGGAGTCCTTAACCTCCAAGAGTAACAAATGCTCACGAAGAATAAGCTTGGAGATGAACTCAAGTGCTCACTAGATCAAATCTCTCATAACTCTAGCACTTCCCTCCTCCAACTCTTCCCAACCCTTCTCTCAAATGGATCACTAAGATCTAAGAGTGGAGAGGTGTTTGGGGCTCAAGAACACAAGAGTTTAGCTCTCATTCCACCCAGGAATATCCTCCCAAAAAGTCTACACGAAGTGGGGAAGAAGAGCCTTTAAATAGATAACCCCAAAATCTAGCCGTTGAGACCATTCTGTGACATATCGGAATATCCGATGTCCATATCGCAGTATCCGATGTTTTATGACAGCAAGGGGTCAATCGGATCTTGGATCGGAACTTGGATCAGATAGTTCGATACTAAAATTCAGCACACAGCGCTGCCCGACGAAAACGGGCGTAACTTTTGACTCTGAACTCCGTTTTGGGTGATCTTGGGCTCTACGGAAAGCTAAGAACAAGGGCTACATAACCAACAAGGTCTCACTGCCCAAATCCCAAAGGATAAGTGCAGAAACCATAAGGAAGCCAAGAGAGGCCCAAAATTCTCACTTCTCGACCCCACCAACACTTCTCCCCCTCACACCAAACCACCTACACCTAGATGTACAAGATGTGATTTGTGTCTCTCAATCTTTCACAAAGATAGTTCACTTGAGAACTTGAGACATATCTAAGTCGTTCTCCATCGCATCCCTCTTAATAGTACGGCAATCCTTAGACTTAAATTCAAACGAGAAAACTAAGTCTTACATTCAATCCACATGCCGTCTCTCCTTGGATGCATTGTGCGTGATGACCTTCAACAAATGATTGATGACGCCTTCGCCTTGTCAACCTTGACTTGGTTCACCTCATGAGACTCTCGTCCCATCGACCTTGACTTGATTATCTTCCCTGACGATCTCCACGCCAAGTCGATCTTGACTTAATCCTCAACTCTTGATGACACCGTCGTCTTGTTGACCTCGGCTTAACCGTCATCCTTTAACATACCTTGGTCATCACACATACTCACTGGACCTAAATTTTTCCAAACCACTCATGAAAGGTATTAGTCCCAAAAGCTTAATTAATATGAATAAGTTGATGTTTGTGAGCAATTAAGATGTGTCAAGTGTGTCATATAAATAAGCACAATATTAAATGAAAACACTTGACATAGAAAAGATCTCTACTAGGTGCACCAAGATGAATATACAATTAATCTATATGCACTAAAGAGATGATTGACAGAAAGATGAATCAACTAAATCATGGCAAATACCACAATCTTCACTTAATGATGCACATGATAGAATATACAAGAATTACACATGTGCAAATCATATTTAAGCAAGAGTGAAGTTGTGGAACAATCTAGATTAAACTTTACTAAGTGATGTGCATGGAAGATATATAAACAAGGTACACGTGCACAAACCAATTCATAATAATGTGAAGTTTAACTCTAACTAAGAAATACCTCAATTAGCAATCCAACCTACTTGTACTTATGAGACTAAATAAGATCAACAAGCAGGTGTGTTAGTCTCAACAACATGATTAGTATAATGCATACCTTGTTAGGATAGATAGCTTGTCCACTTGACCTATATAGGGTTTTCCTCTAAATAGGGCGAGACTAAACAAATCTTCACAATAAACACATTAGTCTCAAGGCAATAAGCATATTAGAGGTTTGTCATTAGGCAATTGCTTAGTCAAGCATTTACACAAATTTGTCATTTACAAATAGTTGTCATTATATGTGTTTGTCATTAATCACCAAAATCACTTAAGTGCCTAGATGCACTTTCATTGAGGGTGTGGCGAGGAGGTGAGGAGGCGGAGAGGAGTTGGACGGCAACAAGATTGAGGCAGTAAGTGGCTAGCGGAGGGCTGGACAAGGCTGACAAGGCATTCATGGGCCCAAGCTCAAGTTGGCGACGTGCGAGCTCAATGACAGGGGCAACATCTCAAGCGCCAGCGTGTTTAGGGAGTGCCAGAGCGTGGCTAGCACGTCCTGGGACGTGGTCGTGGCGTGGATGGTGCGGCTAGAACACACCCAACATGTGTTCGATAGAATGCCTTAACATTGTCACAGGTCCAAGCACATGCAACCAAACACAGTCTCCTATTGGCCAGACTCATGAGATGCATGAAACCAAACACAAGGATGTTGCATGAGCTCAGCTTGTCTACCATGGGCCTACATGAATCGTACGGCTAGGTTGACCTGAGCCAACAAGCAAACATTCCCTACATGATAACTGTCGACGATTTGTGTCAGCAATGTATTTTAGGGGGCAATGCGAAAGATCACAATTACGATGGTAGCACAGGGAGCCGAATTTATACAGGTTCGGGCCCTCGGGACAAGGTAATACCCTACTCCTGTGCTCGTGCATTGTATTATGGTGGATGCTGATGATGATTGTTGGATATGGGATTGGATGTCGAACTAGAGGCCTCGGACCCCTTTATATAGTGCAAGGGGCCGGGTTACAGATAGAATCCCTAATCCGTGTATGGAAGATACAGATATAACCGATTTGGTTACGCCTATATCTATGTATTCAAGTAGGAGACGAGTTCGTTTCCTTGTAGAACGTGTCTGGCCACGCCAGACTCCAAGCCCGTCTTCTGGAAGGTCCAATTGAGTCTGCCCAAGGAGGTGGTACGTCTAGTAGTATATCTTCGGATACCCGGGGCCCATGTTATCCACAATAACCTAATTGTTAGGACAGTTTGTTGTTATGTTTTCACAACAGGCAAAGTTACTCCTAGTTGGTGCATTGTTTGGTAACCTTGGTATTGTTTGTTGCTATGTGAGCTACTAACGTCTATTGAGCTAAAGGATTTTCGATAGACATAAGCAGTGACTCATAGCTAGCACACTATGTGATAAAACCCAATGGTTGTTGGGAAAGTTGGTTGTTGTGTGAGTTACTTATGTGAACTAAATTTACATCATGATAAACTTTTTGTTGATAGTGCTTGTTGTTACATAGATGCGATAAAAAAAACTATGGATGCATATTATTTGTGACTCTGATTCTAGTCTCTAAGTGCATTTCCTTGTAATCTGGTTGATAAGATTGATTATTGTTGCATGAGTTTCTACTTTCTTGGTGGAATAGAGAAAAGTTCTTAATAAATATCTAGTGACTCTACTGCATTGATTGGTAACATAATTGTTGAGATTGTTGGTTGTCATGTGGAGTCATTAGCATACTAGATTACATAATACTCTCTTCGGTCACAAATAAGTGTCGTTTTAGACATTGGCACAGTCTCCAAAATACACCTTTGACCACTAATTACTATTACAATTCATTTATTAAACCTACCAAAATTAATATATTATGAAAGTACTTTTCAATATGAATCTAAATATAT
Source organism: Olyra latifolia (assembly GCA_036346145.1). NCBI lineage: Eukaryota > Viridiplantae > Streptophyta > Magnoliopsida > Poales > Poaceae > Olyra > Olyra latifolia. The sequence continues at coordinate 18,330,379 of CM070530.1, forward strand.
GACTTCCATATACTCAACCTAAATAGTTTAAAAGATATTCGTAGATAAAATTTGAAAACTTTGATTCGCATGTACTTCAAATGATATGTATTTGTGTCCGGAGGGAGTACCTAATAGGCTAGGTTTATTTTAGTGGCCAAAAAAATGTAAGGTCCTTTCCACATTATTAACCTCCTAGTAATTTGTAGAGCTTAGATAATCCCTTCTTTTGATATTATTTGCTTATCTCCTAAATTTTGAGAGCCTCCCGATGTGGCCTTGAGAGTCAGGTGCAATTCATTTTCCTTGTTTTTTTAATGCGTTGGGACACGCCTTATTAAAAAAAAAGTACTAAGAAAACCAATTCGTTTCGATTTTTAAAATGGAGATAACCAAACAAGCATATAAACCCTAAAGTAACAACAACTTAATCACAACATTTATGCTTTGAAGAGAGCCGCAAGCTACCGTTTGCACTTAACGACAACTTCATTACAAAATCAATTATTTGTACTCCTAAGCATTGATGTTCTCCCCCTTTTACCTGTGATGGAAGCATGTAAAACTAAATCCTCTGGACCATAGATGAAACATAGGTCCAGTGATCACATGCAAATGCTCCATGTTGACGCTGTGAGTAAATAATGAGTTGGTGCCAATGGTTACTCTATTGGCATGTAAGCATCTAGGCCCCCAAATCTTTGTGGAGATGAATTTTGGTCATTTTGGTGTGTGATGACTTGGTGATGATGTGTTGCCTGATTGGGGTGTTCATGGACCTCTCGGAAGACTACGACATAAGTACAACAAGGTTAAGAATGCATGTTCAGGGGTTGGCTTGGGCGTCGAGAGGAGCTAACCCTAGTTTAGTGATTTCTTTTCAGTTGACCATCCTACCAATGGGTCTTGAGTCATTTTTTGATTGAATCGGTTTTTAAGAATCAATTGAAGCACATTAAGATCCTTTAACTTCAGACAGAGCCTTGGTGAGGTTTCGGGTTTGAGTGAGTTTTTTTTGGTGGAGAGAGAAGGCACTATGTCCTAGACACCTAGTCCAAACAGTCTAAGATGTGCCATTTAGACCCCTCCCAAACAATTGGTCCAAGAAGGTGTCGAGTGGGGCATATGTGAGGCCCGGACCTTGAATAGTTGGTCTGGTGGGTACGTGGTCCCTGGCCTGGACCGTTCAAAGTCCCAGATGTTTGTTCTAGTAAGGCTTGTAGCATTGGCTGCTAGGGGATGGACGATCTGGCTCGATCCCAACGGCTAGTGTCACATAGGCCTGAAGAGTGTGGGCCGGACCATCTAGGCTGGGTCAAACAATCTAGGATACACTAGTGTTTTTCATAAAAGTTGCCAAACGACTAGTTTTTTTAATTGAACCTATTTAAAGGGTTTTATCCAAATTTCTAGGTGGTGTGAGTGACTCCATTTCTTTATCCTAGTTTCGTGAGGAAGAGAGCACCATATTGAGAAAGAATCATCTTGGTGAATCCTTACAGAGATAATCATCTTGGTGAATCCTTAGGTCTTATGTGCATCATTCAAGAGCTTTTGATTAGCTGCGATTGAATTTATACTTAGGCTTATTACTCTTGGAATTTGGTGGCTCCTAAATGGTCTTGGAGGCATCGTGCGTGGTGAGCAAGGAGGAGCATGTAGAAGCTGCCAAGGATTGTGAGAGGTTCGAAGTCTATCTTACGGGATCGATGAAGGGCTACCACGAGTGGATGACCTATGCTCTATGACGAGCTTGGGTCAAAGCAAGACTCTCGGAGGGTAGTGCTCTAACAAGGAATGTGGAAGGCATCAATCTTCTTAGACCTTGGGAAAAATCAAGCCTTTCATCTCTCTTTACGTTTCCACATTTAAAATTATATATTTTGTTCATATTTGTGCTTGATTTGCTTGTTCTACATTGTGGTAGCATGGCAAAGCAGGAAAGTTGTAATATTGTGCTCTAATTTAAGAAAAAAATAAAAAATTGTCTATTCACACTAGCCTTAGGATCCTTCCACAGCCCCACCGATCTAATGTGCTAGGGATAAAAGTGGTGCATGCTAGCCACCATGCGATTAAATTAGCCGAGATGCGAGGCTGAACATGGAAACCCTAGCCGATCCATAGCCATCTAGCCACCTCATCCCATTTTACCCTCTATCGGGGATTGATTTAGGCCTATCAGGCTGGGCGAACTCCTGGCAGCTCTGGACTAGCCTCAGATGGATTGCCCGTGGCTTAGTACTAGGGTAGCATATATACCCGAGCAAGATCTTTGCCTGGAGGAGGGATTCATGTTGTTGCCCAGAGTAAAGTAGCTCGGCTGCCTTAGCCGGGCACACCCTAATGTGCCCGGGCATCCGTTGCCCAGACGTGAGGGTGGCCACCACGAGCGTCTGCCACGTGGCCACATCTCCCACTTCTTGAGGCCGTTGCCCACGTTCCGAACGTGGAGAAGGTGGCGCTGCGGACGTAGGAGGCACTGTGCCTGGCGAAGGAAGTGGTCCACTTGCTTAGATTAGTCGGCGTCGGTTACTCCATTAGGCTAGTATAAATACCCCCTATTCGCAAAGATGGGGGCGGTCGATACTCTGATCTTTTAGTATCTTGGTTGGCTGGTCTACCGATCTAGCTAGCACACTTGTACTTAGCTTCAAGGCTCTATCAATAACAACACACGCTGGACGTAGGGATATTATCTCCCCGGAGAGGCCTGAACTAGTATAAACCGTTGTGCCTTGCTCGATTCTCCAAATACTCCACTTTCACCCGAGTTCGCACGGTCTCGAAAGTAGTACCTTAGTAGGAAGGGGGCTCTCTAGTCCCTCATCCAAGAAATAAGCTCGACGGGGAATTAGTTTTCCAATCGTCGACAGCTGGCGCCGTCCATGGGAGACAAAAATCATCGTCTGTCAAGGAAATCCTTCGCGATGTCGAATTCATGTGACGCCCACGACCTCTACGTCTTCGACGACATGGACGATCTCAGCGACTACTACACAGACTGGGAGGTGGCGCGCGTCACCAACCCCAAAGGTCATACCGCGCAGGAGGTGGTCTCTTCCGCACGAGAGGCGTGCCCGGAATACATTCCTGAGCCACTCTTGGACCAGTTCCGGGACGTCCCGGACAACGATGCCCCCTTGCTGGGTGGGGATGACGAGAGGCTGTATCACGGTCTGGAGATCCCAGACTACGATATGGACTCAGTAGGAGAGAGTGCCTCATGTGGTGACACAGTGATGATGCCCTCCGCCCCGGACTCTGCGTGCCAAGTCAATGAAGCGGACGTGGAGATCCGGGAGACGAGCGATGCCTCGGTCGAGGCCCGTAGGCGGGAGGAGGCCGCGAGGGATTAGCTAGAGGAATTCCTGGATCGCACCCTGGCTGAGATGCGCGGCTGGGTAAGGAGGGACCATTGGAGCTCACCGAGGCGTTCTCCCTCGCCCTGGATGCCGGCCCATAGTCGGGGCTGCCCAGACGAGCCACCCAGCTTGCTCCAACGGAGCAGGAAGCGCCTACAGGCACTGGCATCCATTGTCTAGGACTTACGCAATAATCCCGGTAGCATCGACATGGCCGCCATGGGCGCAGCTGTGGCTGACGACCTAGAGTGCCTAGCCGGGGGCCTCGAAATCTCTGAGCTACTGACCCGTGGCCATGGCCGGTCGGACCATAGGGCTGCTTTTCACCCGCCCTGCATAACGTCATTTGGCCCGGCCGATTCAAGCCTAGGCATATCGAGAGGTTCAACGGGTCTCAGAACCCGGACGAGTTCCTCTCCGTGTATGCCACCACCGTCCTGGCCGCCAATGGTGACGAGGCGATCATGGCGAATTACCTGCCAACCGTCCTAGAAGGCTTGCCCGTACCTGGCTGTTCAACTAGCAGGAAGGCTCAATCCACAACTAGGAGCAACTCTGTGATGCTCTCTAGAGTAATTTCTAGAGTTGCTACACCCGCCCGGGCAGGGAGGAAGACCTACACCGTCTGATCCAAATAGAGAATGAGTCGCTACGCGAGTTCGTATAGTGGTTCATCCGGGTACGTTATACGATCCCCAACGCTTCGGACGACACTGTGGTGCGCGCGTTCAAGCAAGGGGTGAGGGACGTGCGTCTGACGCAGGACCGCGAGATAAACGCCAACCTAACGGCCGACAAACTCCTTCGGACGGCCGACCGTTACGCCAACACGGCCGAGGCGGTAAACTGGAAGAAGATGCTCGACGAAGGCAAGGTTCCCCCGTAACCGGAGGTGGAGTCCTCGAGCAAGCAGAAACCTCCTGCCGCGGAGAAGAAAATTCAAAAGAAGGAGAAGGCCTTGCAAGCCAACATCGTGGTTGCCGTGGAACAGGAGCAACCCCCAAAGCCCAGCCATAATAAGGGCAACTTCGGTGGCCGTGGCAAGGGGGGCCACACCGCGCCGGAACAACGAGTCGGACGACAAACCTAAGAGCAGCAAATATTGCCCGTTCCATCAGACCTACGGGCATGATTTCCGGAACTACCGGACTTGTGCTGCTCGGATGGAGGATTTCTACAGTGGCAAGGCTGACATGCCCACGCTGCCCGACATGGGCAACAAGGGTAAGCGTCCCGCTGAAGACCAGGGCGAGAGGGAGTACCTCGAGCATGCCAATCATATAGCCATCATCTATGGCGTCTCCTCCGCGTACCCGACACGAGCTCAAGAGCGCTGCCCGGTAAGTGTACCACATGGAGAACGACAAGCCGTTGCCCTCGCAGCTCAAGTGGTCCGAGCTGCCTCTGACTTTCTCCAAGGAGGACTGTCCTCCCGGGATGTGTAAGCTATAGTGACTCCCTTTGGTCGTGACTCTGACCATAAGCAACACGAGGGTCGCGCACATCTTGGTGGACGGAGGGAGCTCCCTCGACATCCTGGCGGCTAGTGTACTGGACGAGATGTAGACCCCTCGCTCCAAAGTTAAAAACATTTCCGTGCCGTTCTACGGGATCATTCTGGGCTCCTCCCTCAAGCCGGTCGGTCAGATAGTGCTGCCCATGACCTTTGGGTCGCCAAGCAATTTCCGAACGGAGCTAATCACGTTCAAGGTGGTGGAGGTGGACTCCACCTACAATGCCATCCTTGGCCGGTCGTCGTTGGCAAAGTTCATGGCCACCACGCACCACAATTACCAGTGCATGAAGCTTCCGGGCCCCAATGGGGTGATCACAATGAAGAGCAGCCAGTAGGGTGCCCTGAACTGTGATGAGCAAGCCCTGGCCATGGTCAGGTAGCTCCCCTCGCACGGTCCCGAGCAAGAGCCGAAGAAGTCTGCCCGACCCAAAGTTGCCCTCCAACCCGGAGAAGAGACCAAGGAGGTTCCCATCTCTGAGGAGAAGCCGTCCAAAGTCGTTAATATCGGGGCCTCCCTAGGCTCCAAATAGGAACTCAAATTCGTTACCTTCCTCCGGGCAAACTCGGACGTTTTCACTTGGGAACCGTCTGACATGCCTAGGGTCCCAAGAGAGGTGATTGAGCACAGGCTAGCGGTCCGGCCTAAAAACAAGCCCGTCCGGTAGAAACAATGCCGATTCCCCGCTTGGAAATAGGAGATAATCAAAGAGCAACTCGAGAAGCTCCTCAAAACCGGATTCATCCATGAGGTAGAGCACACCGAGTGGCTCGCCAACCCTGTGATTGTCCAAAAGAAAGGCGGGAAGTGGTGGATGTGTGTCGATCACACCGGGCTGAACGCTGCTTGTTCTAAGGACAATTTCCCGTTGCCTCCCATTGACCAGCTGGTCGATGCGACTGCGGAGTCTGAACTCCTGAGTTTCTTAGATGCACAAGGCAAAAACATTGAGGAAAACCCTAGCGATATTAGCCTCCGCACAAACACGGCCGGTAACATCACTTGGCCCAATATCCCAAAACCTGGCAAATGTCTGGCCTCCGCACGATCATTACCGTTAACTACTCGGCCAGCATCCCAAATGCTTAGTATTGCAAAAATATTAAGGCAATACCTCGCTCATGCAATTAACCCATCTGGTAATTCATGCCTATACTTTTCGATTTTTTCGTCTTCTGTTCATTGCATTGTCTATCCAAAAGACAAGATAAATACTATCCTACCTATTGAAATAACCATATATCTAGTTTTCTCTATACTAAGGTATTATCAAGTTTAATTATTTTTGGGTGGGCTTTTGATTGTGGGGTTTGGATTATCTGTTCTATAAAAATGTTAAATAAACATAATTTAAATAAAGGATAATTCATAATTAAATAACTAGAAAGTAATGCAAATAATATATAATAAATGGAACTGGGAAATCAATATACGTCAAAGGATAGAAGACCTGCCTTCTTCGGTAGTCAGATCGGGCTCAAAAGTGTCTTTCGGATATTCTAGCTCAAAGGATCCGGAGGCGATCGGTTCGTTGTCTATACGTCGCAAATATGGAAACAGAAAAGAAATTCCAATAAATATTCAAATAAGAATTGGAGAGGCATTATGCATAAAATGATGAAAACACATGAAGGGTTTTGGGTGAATAGGTGATGGGCTGTATGATTTTCTAAGGATTTAAAAATATTTTCAAATGGATAAGGGTAGGGGTGCTTTGACTAAAATGGGCATTTTCTTCGACCACCATGAAGCTAATACTAGTGTACGTGTGAATTTAAGTGTGGATTGACAAATTTCCAGAGATCGGGGTCGACGACAAAAATTGCCGGAGTTCCGAAATGGAATTTGTCGAAGATATAGTGGTAAAAAATTGAAAATAGATTTTTATCCAATTATTGGGTGTTATAATATATTTTAGCATTTTTCAAAATTTTATAATTTTATTCAAATTTTTAAATGCTTTTAAATATAAGAAAGTGAGTAAAAGGAATTTATTTAAATTATTTTGTTATAAAGATATGGAATATTACATTTTTATAAAATTCTATACTTCATTTTAGAATTTTGGACATTTTTGCAGAATTTTTAGAAGGGGTTTGATGGTTAAAATAAAATTTAAAACTTGATGGTTAAGAAATTTTAAAGGGATTTTTAATTTCACCGAGTACAAGATCTTGGGCTCGGCCCAATTACTTATTGTGATGACCAAGGGCGGGGCCAGTGCAGTGAGGGAGGGCGCCGACGGTGGTGGCAAGGTGGCTGACGGGTGGGGCTATGGTGTTAGTGAGGGAGATAGGGGAAATGGGGGTGCGGCGACGGAGGTCGACGGCGACGGTAAGGAAAAACCGGCGGCAAGGAATCGGTACTGGAAAAACGAAATTGGGAGCAAGGGGTACCTTAAGGGAGTCTCGGGTGAGCATGGGGTGGTTTGAGATAGCCGAACGGTGAGGTCAAGGCGGCGGTGCTCGTGGGCTATGGCGGTGGGGGCACTTTGGTGGTCGTTGGGGCGAGGAGATGGCGGCGTTGGGTTCGTGGTGTAGTATGGCAACTCTTTCCTTTTGGGGTCGGGGTTAAAGGTGGTGGAGCAAAGAATGAGGGTTTCTTGCTTGAGCCGAGGAGAAGGTGGCGGCGTTGATGGGGTGGAGTACAGGAGTGGAGGGGCGGGGGAAATGGCTTGAGGATTTGCGGTGCCGATGGGGGCCTTTTATAGGCCTAGCGAGTAGTAGCGGGCGCGGTATTGCAAGCTCATGGTGGCGGCGGCGGTGAGGAATTGGTGAGCCCCCGGGAGGGATAGGGGAGGGAAGGTGGTGGATGGGGTTGGCGATGTGGAGAACAATCCCGGAGTGGTAAAACCGGGGCAGGGGATGGACGGTAGCGTCAGCGGAAGAGGGGGTAGGGGCAGGTTAAGTGGAGGCGTATTTCCCTTAAGGGAAAGCGTACTCCAAGTTATCCGAAAATAGAAAGTTTAAATCTAAATAGAAAATGATTTTTCAGAAATTGAATAGGGTTTTAGAAATTCATAGGAAATTATAGAAAGCTTAGAAAAATATGAAATAAATATCTAAAAATCTAGAAAATGAGGAGAATCCAATTATGGTATAAAATTGATTATTTTATTTAATGAATTTTTTAGAAAATGGGGATAAGGTATTTTTCTTGTGGAATAAATAGGAATTGGGTTTGAAAAATTTTCCAAAAATTAAGGGATATTTGGAAGAACTTAAATATGACTTTCCGCGAAAAATTTTCATGCTAAAAATGGAGAAAAGTTTGGGTATGTTACAACGGCAATCAAGTCCCAAGTCTTGGCGGACTTTGTGGCTGAGTGGAACAACTCGGATCCACCAGCCGCGGAGCCTGGACAATGAGACGAGGACCGGTGGACCTTGTACTTTGATGGCTCGCGCTCTTTCGAATACTCGGGGGCTGGAGTTATCCTTGTTTCCCCCAACGTAGAACAACTCCAGTACGTCGTTTAGTTACACTTGGTGGCTACCAACAACGCTGTCGAGTATGAAGGCCTCTTGATCGGGCTCTAGGCGTGCTGTTCGTTAGGCGTCCAACAGCTGATTGTGAAAGGGGATTCACAGTTGGTCGTCAACCAGGTGAATAAGGAGTTTCAATATTCCGATGACTCAATGGCGCTTTACCTAGTTGAGGTGAGGAATTTGGAGAAGTACTTCAAGAATTACGACGTACTCTACGTGCCTAGGAAGGACAATACCCTAGCCGACCAACTGTCCAAGCTTGGGTCCTCACAAGAATCCGCTCCGGCAGGGGTGCTCGTCGAGCACTTGTATAAGCCCTTAATCACGTCCCCGGATGAGGCATCCGAGGCATGTGGTAGCGTCTCCTTCCTCGAGCAAGCCGTGGACTGGACAACGCCATATGTCCAGTATCTCGCGCACGGGACACTGCCCGAGGATGAAGCTGAGCTATCCCGGCTTATAAAGCGTTCTCCACCCTACAAACTGGTAGGAGGAGTTGAAAGGACCGAGATGTCGCCTAGAGGGGGTGAATAGGTGACTACAAATTTGAACCAATTAAGCAGCGAAAAATAAATATCGGACTATCTGATATGGATATCGGATACTCCGATGTGGATCGGACTATCCGATGTCTATATCGGATACTCCGATATGCTCAGAGTAGAAATGCTCAAATCTGCTCATAATCAAGTATGCCACCCTCAACCAAATATTCTCAAGCATGTAAATATGCAGTAGGAGCTAGCAAAGCTACTCAATCAAAATGATAGCTCAATCACAAAGAGAATCAAATAAAGAGAGTAAAGGAGGTAAAACCAAAGTGAAGAGGAGACGCGTCGATTTGTTTCCCGAAGTTCGGATCCTTGAGGCGATCCTACGTCTCCGTTAAGGTAGGCTTGGTCACACTTGAGCCCGGGTCTCCTTCAAACCTTTTCCTCACCAAGATCCGCACCAAGCTCCCTTGGTTTCACTCGCTTGGCTCCTTTCCTTGCGGAGGCGGAGACCGGGCCTTCACAACCTTCCCACGGCCAACCACACAAAGCACTGGTGGCTCGTAGGCGACCTCCTAGTCGTCTAGGAGTCCTCAATCTCCAAGAGTAACAAATGCTCACGAAGAATAAGTTTAGAGATGAACTCAAGTGCTCACTAGATCAAATCTCTCACAACCCTAGCACTTCCCTCCTCCAACTCTTCCCAACCCTTCTCTCAAAGGGGATCACTAAGATCTAAGAGTGAAAAGGTGTTTGGGGCTCAAGAACACAAGGGTTTAGCTCTCATTCAACCCAGGAATACCTTCCTCAAAGATCTCCGCGAAGTGGGGAAGGAGAGGCTTTAAATAGAGAATCCCAAAATCTAGTCGTTGAGACCATTCTACGACATATCGGAGTATCCGATATTTTATGATAGAGAGGGGTCAATCGGATAGAGGATCGGAACTTTAGAATATCAGATAGTCCGATATTAATTCAGCCCACAGCGCAGCAGGACGAAAACGGGCGTAACTTTTGACTCCAGACTCTGTTTTGGGTGATCTTGGACTATACGGAAAGCTAAGAACAAGGGCTACACAACCAACAAGGTCTCACTGCCCAAATCCCAAAGGATAAGTGTATAAACCACAAGGAAGCCAAGAGAGGCCTAAAATCCTCACTTCCCGACACCACCAACACTTCTCCCCCTCACACCAAACCACCTACACCTAGGTGTACAAGATGTGATTTGTTTCTCTCAATCTTTCACAAAGATAGATCACTTGAGCACTTGACACATCTAGAAGTCATTCTCCATCGCATCCCTCTTAATAGTACGGCAATCCTTAGACTCATATTTAAACGAGAAAACTAAGTCTTACATTCAATCCACATGCCGTCTTGTCCTTAGATGCATTGTGCGTGATGACCTTCAACAAATGATTGATGACGCCTTCGCCTTGTCAACCTTGACTTGGTTCACCTCATGAGACTCTCGTCCCATCGACCTTGAGTTGATTATCCTCCCTGACAATCTCCACGCCAAGTCGATCTTGACTTAGTCCTCAACTCTTGATGACACCGTCGTCTTGTTGACCTCGGCTTAACCGTCATCCTTTAACATACCTTGGTCATCACACATACTCATGGGACCTAAATCTTTCCAAACCACTCATGAAAGGTATTAGTCCCAAAAGCTTAATGGATATGAATAAGTTGATGTTTGTGAGCAATTAAGGTGTGTCAAGTGTTTCATATAATAAGCACAGTATTAAATGGAAACACTTGACAAGAAAAAAATCTCTACCAAGTGCACCACGATGAATATACAATTAATCTATATGCACTAAAGAGATGATTGACAGAAAGATGAATCAACTAAATCATGGCAAGTACCACAATCTTCACTTAATGATGCACATGATAGAATATACAAGAATTACATATGTGCGAATCATATTTAAGCAAGAGTGAAGGTGTGAAACAATCTAGATTAAACTTCACTAAGTGATGTGTATAAGAAGATATATAAACAAGGTACACATGCACAAACCAATTCATAGCAATGTGAAGTTTAACTCTAACTAAGAAATACCTCAATTAGCAATCCAACCTACTTGTACTTATGAGACTAAATAAGATCAACAAGCAGGTGTGTTAGTCTCAACAACATGATTAGTGTAACGCATACCTTGTTAGGATGAATAGCTTGTCCACTTAACCTATATAGGGGTTTCCTCTAAATAGGGTGAGACTAAACAAATCTTCACAATAAACACATTAGCCTCAAGACAATAAGCATTTTAGATGATATCATAAAATCAAGCACTAAATAATGTATTGTTATTAAATGTGTTTGTCATTAATCACCAAAACCACATAAGCACTACTTGAACTTACAGGAGTCCTTTACCGCAGAGGTGTGCTTGGTGTTCTCTCCAAGTGCATCTCCTAGGCTGAGGACGTGTATCTCCTCCGGAACATACACGAAGGAATCTGTGGTGCACGCTTGTCTTATAGCACGTTGGTTGGGAAGGCATTTCGTATGGCTACTATTGGCCCACTACCTTAGATGATGCCTGGTTGCTGGTAGCCGCGTGCAAAGCGTGCCAATTCCATGCCCGGAAGATCCATCAACCCACCCAGGCGCTGCAAACACTGCCTCTCTCTTGACCGTTCTCTACTTGGGTAATGGACATCCTCGGTCCCTTTCCGCGGGGTAGAAAGGGTTGCACGCACCTAATCTTCGCCGCCGACACTTTCACTAAGTGGATCGAGGCCGAGCCGGTGTCGACCATCATTACCCAAGCTACTCAGTGGTTTTTCCGCAATAACGTGGTTACAAGGTTCGGGGTCCCCAACTGACTGATCACAGACAACGGAACGCAGTTCACCAGTGAGCTCTTCCAAGAATATTGCGAGGAAATCAGCAGTAAGGTGTGCTTCGCCTCTATTGCGCATCCACAGAGCAACGGGACCGCCAAACGTGCCAATGGATAAATAGTCCAAGGCATAAAAAAAAAGGGTGTTCGAGCACCTCTCTAGCCTTAACAAAGCGTGGGTGGACGAGCTACCTTCTATCCTATGGTTAATTCGCACTACGGTAAGCCGGGCAATGGGGACAACCCCTTTCTAGCTAGTCTATGGTGCAGAGGTCGTCCTGCCTGCCGAGGTTGTCCTCGGTTCCCCGCGCGTCAATATGGTTGACCAAGTCGACCAAGGGCCTGAGCGCCTACTCGACCTCGATCTCCTGGAAGGCACGCGCGAGCTAGTGCTCATGCACTCAGCTTCCTACCTGTAGGCTCTGCGTAGGCATGTGGATAGGACAGTGCGGCCCAGGACTTTGCAAGTTGGTGATCTCGTCCTCAGGCTTATGTAGGACTCGTCCAATGCCAAGAAGCTAACTTCTCGCTTGGAGGGTCCGTTTATGGTCGTCTCTGCATCACGCTCGGGGGTTGTGCGCCTAGCCATGAAGGACAGGCGAGTCTTGACTAGCATGTGGAACATCGACCAGCTCCGCAAGTCCTACGCGTGGGTCTCTTGTATCTTTTCACTTCTTCTTTAGCGTCTTTTCCGTGTTTTTCAAAAAGCCGGCCCGGGCTACATTGTAATTCCAATGTTGACTACCGAATGACTTAGGTCCCGCTGCCCGCTCCTCTTAGGTCTCTCTTTTTGGTCAATTATACGTCGCCCGGGCAAACGTTCTCTTTCTATGTGCCCACGCACAGCAGCGGCTTGTAAGGCCTAAGCTCGAGTCGTGTAACAGGAAGCCCGCCCCTTAGTGACCCCGCCCGGGTAAGCCGATTCTAATCGTACTGATTGTCCCTCTGGTCCGATTCAAGGGTTTGGTCCAACTTACACGGCAGCACAGCACGAGTACCTCGTCAAGTCTAAGTCGCACGTTTCTCTACCACGTCATTGCCCAGGCTCGCAACTTAGGTGCCCTAGACAAGAACGCACGGGGGCTGGAGATAGGTACGACCTACCGCGTTTTCTAAAAATGCGAGTTTGCGTGCTTCAAGCTATTCGTTTCATTTGTGTACGCCTTTCCTTGTCTTTTTTGCAGGCAACGACTGTATTTAAAAGAAATACCCTTTCATTGCAAAGGAGGTACATTTACAAATCCGGGGCACCCGCGAGCCCTAACCTAAGGGTTCTCTAACTTGTCTAGCCTTAGCCTTAGCTGGTCGATTTCGTCTTGGAGCTGCAGGACCCGGATCTGTGCTTCCCAGCCCTTGTCCGCCTCTTCGAGATAGCGCCGGACATCGCCTTGCGCCTTCTTGAGTCGCTCGGACAAGCTGGTGACGCGCGCCCGGAGCTCCTCCGCTTCATGCCTCGCCTCCTCCAACTCCCTGGAGCGAGCCTTGAGAGCTTCCTCGGCTCCTTTCAACCCGGCCTCGTGCGCGGTAGCGAGCTCCCCTTCTAACTCAACGATGCACGCGCGGAGAGGCTCGGCCTCCGCGTGCTCCGCCTTGAGGGCCTCGACCTTGTGCCGCAAGGTGTTGGAGGTTTCGCACTCCGTATCCAGCTCAATATGGACGTTGTGGAGCTCCTGGAGTTGCTCCATGGTAATCCGAAACTTGTCCAGGGTCATGTCCTGCTCGACCCGGAGCCCGCAGCACTTGGCCTTTAGCCTATCCAGCTTCGCGTCCTAGGTGGCCGACCTTCTGAGGAGCTCTTCCTCGCAGAGCAGTTGCGCGCCATGGCGCCGACCATCTGCGATGAGTGGAGGGTTAGCATCACGTGCCTAGGCCGCACCACCGCCACGGATAGCGTTGTTTGAAGTACGTTGTCCTGTCACCGGTCCTGGCGAACTTGGCAACGTCTGGGCCAGTGTCTCCCTCCTCTCCAGCAACGACCTTCGTCGAGGAGGTCGTAGGCGTCTTCCCCGGGGAAGAGACTTCACCTAGGGTATTGCCTTCGTTGCCCTGGGAGTTTGCTTCCCTGGGGGATTTGGCCCCAAGCACTAGAAGCGCGGAGAGCCCTAGCGCCAAATCTTCCTTGCCCGGGGACTCGGTCTCCTGGGCAGCCTCATCCTCTCGAGCTTGGGGGCTGGGGGTCCCCGTCGCCCGGTCCGCTTCGCCGCCTCCCAAGAGAGGCGTTTCCTCCCGAAGCGCAACTTCCTCTTCGTCGAGGCTAGAGGGCTGGTCCCGTGGGCTGCCGACTTCGCATAGATTTTCGGGCGAGGCCGTGATGGCGACAGTCACGACCAAGGGGTCTGCCTCTACCGAGGGTTCCTTGTCCTCTTCCTCGCCGACCTCGTCCTTAGCCATCACCGCGTCGGCCACTTCCTCGAGCAGCTCTACGAGTATGGCGTCAGCCTCGTCCTCGAGCTGGCGCTACAGATTTGAGAAGAAGGGGAAGTCAAGAATGAGGGGAAGCATGACCTATGACAAAGTTCAGGCCTGCTTACCTTCCATGGTGAAGAGCCCGGCCGCGTTGAGTAGAGAGCTCAAGTTCGCCGCTGGCTGGTTGCCTTCTCCAACACCCGGTCCCTTTCCGGGCGGGCTTGGTTCCATCGCCGCGGCGTCCGTGAGCTCAGCGGTGATGTCCCGGGCGACCAGCCTTTGGGCCTCGATTAACCGCACCATGGCCGGGTCGGCCTCGTCCAAGTCCGTTGGAACGAGGTATGGCACGGTCTTGGGCTTCTTCTAGGCCTTCTTCAATCTTTTCTTCCTCCCGGCCGCTAGCTGGACCAGGGGAGACGGCATGCGCCCTAGCGTGTTGCGCATCTCTGCCACCTCCTTTGCCAAGCGCATCTCCTCCTGAAGACGTGCGTGCTCCTCCTAGAGTTCCTGGAGACGCTGTTCTTCTTCGCCTTCTCCGCAAGCTGGTAAAGACGGCATATGTGCTCTGGGTGAGACCTCATGTACCGCCGAAACCAATGAGAAACTTTGGGGCATACCTCCTGTTTGTCGTCCTACTCCAAGTGGTGCGTGACCGTCTTTGTTCGCTTAGCCGGTGGAGGTGACTCCTCTTGGGTAGCGGTCTGCGACGCCGGGGCCCTCAGCGGCAGGGCAGGGCGCTTCTTGCCCTTTGTTTTCTTGCCCTTCGTTTTCTTGCCCTTGTCGTCCTTGTCGGTGGGCGTGTCCTTGCCCAGCGTGTACTCGCCGGCCTCCATCGTGTCCTCTACCATACGCCGGAGCATTTTGGCGAACTGCTCAAATGACAACGAGTTTAGGAAGGAACTCTAAATCTAAAGACGAGGGCGCAGGGGTTCTGACTTACGTGGCGGTCCCTCTGCAAGATGTTCGCGGGCACATTGTCCGGTTCCGGCTCGGGGATCTCATCCTCGGGTTTCCTCGCCATCCTGAATAAGGCATTCACATGCCTCTCAATCCAGTTCGAATTTGATGCTGCAGGAAAGCATGGGCATCGGAACAAGTCAAGTGGAGAAGCTTGAAACTCGAAGGTTGGCCGGCACGGGCACATACCTGAGTTCGAGTCGCGGCTGATGTCTATCCACTCCTAAATGGCAAAGAAGGGCTTCTCCCTCCTCTGCAGTGGGCTCACGCACTCCTAGAGGAAGTCTCGGGCAATCGTCTTGCCCGTGAGCCCCATTTCCGTCAGGCACGAGATCGTGACCAGGTTTCCTTCGGTTGGCTCCAGCTGGCCGACAGCCGCAGAGTTCGGGAATTGGTCGCAGAACTCCAGCGCGCTGGCTTCACCATGGCGGGAGTAGAACCAGTTCGCTACCTAGCCCACGATGGAGTCTTTCAGGACATACCACAGGTACGACATCCTAGTGTGGGGGCACAGCCTGAAGTAGGCGCACCCTACCGCGCTCTGCCTTGCGTCTTTTGCAGTCCGTAGTACTACAGGAAGAGGGACACGCTCGGCTCGATGCCGAGGCACCCCTCGCACAGACGGGCGAAGACCGCCAGAATTAGCACAGAGTTGGGGTTGAGGTTGATGATCTTAACCCCGCACTGTGCCAAGACGACGGCCACAAAGTAGCTCTCCAGCACCCTCAACCCATGAAGGGCGTAGATTTCGCATGACGCGAACTCTCCCTCTTCGAGTGCCGAGTAGCTCTTTCCCCGGGAAGGTGCCATGTGCCGTCGTCGAGGTACTGGTCCGCCTCCATGGCCTTGAGGCGGGCCTCGGTGATCTTAGTCCTCTCAAACTTGGCCATGAGGTTCGTCGAGGTGCCGGAGGACTTGGGAAGCTTTGAGTTTAGCTCGGGTGAAGGGAGGATGAAGGCAGGGGAGCGAGAGAAGAAAGTAAAGGTTTGGCAGCGCAAAGGAAGTTAGGGGGGCAACACCTCATGTCCCTTCCGCTTTTTGTAGGTGATGCGGGACGCCAACCGACGTGTTTCGGGTGACAACGAGCGCTTAGGGATTTCAACCGACCTAAAAGTGACCCCTACGCACGTTCTAACATGCAGAAAGTGGTTATGCGCCGTGTGTCGCTCCGTATTCTGAAAACAGTCGCGTCAATGCATCGTTTAATGGCTAGTTACTGTGCGCGGTAACGATAAAGTAAAAACTACCCCGGACGAAGGTTGCCCGGGAGAGATGGTTTCCTTGTCTGGAAGAGTAACTGCCCGGGTCGGATGGTGACCTTTGCCTGGCCTAAAGCGCTATTGCCTGGAGACACCCAATATTGCCCGGGACAAAGGGTTTTCGCCCGGGAGCAACCTGTGTTACCCGGTTGACCTAGTGGGAGCGTTTCCAACCCTAGGGAATGTCAGATGAGGCAGTAGAACTACGCTGCCAGAACCAATTCCCCTTTTGAGGATTGAAGTCTTAAGAGGAAGGTCCGGCCAAATAGTTTTCCACTTGAGCCTCGAGAACTAGCTGTCGAGGATTGGTTTAGGCCGTTCAGGGCGGGTGAACCCCTGGCAGCTCCGAACTAGCCTCAGATGGGTTGCCCGTGGCTTAGTACCCGGGCAGCATATATACTCGGCCATGTCTCCCACTTCTTGAGGCCGTTGCCCACTTTCTAAACGTGGAGAAGGTGGCGCTACGGACATAGGAGGCGTTGTGCCTGGCGAAGGAAGCGGTCCACTCGCCCGGATTAGTCGGCGTCGGTTACTCCAGTAGACTAGTATAAATATCCTCTCATTCACAACGATGGGGCGCTCGATACTCTGATCTTTTAGAGCATGGCCAACAGAGTCCCTAAAAGGAAATCTTCTCTATATTTAGAGACTCTCAGTCCTTATATCACTCTAGCAGAGTCTCTATGTCAGTCCCTAAATTTAGAGATTCTCTCTCCAAGACTCTATATTTAGAGATTCTCTCTTCTGTCTCTATATCTTTTTGAGGATAAAGACTCTACTGGAGAGGATGAAAATATAAGGAATAAATAGTGGTTTAGAGAAGGGGATATAGAGATCCGAATTTAGAGAAGCTGCTGGAGATGCTCTTGGTCTCTTGGCTGGCTGGTCTACCGATCTAGTTAGCACACTTGTACTTAACTCTAAGGCTCTGTCAATAACAATACACACTGGATGTAGGGCTATTATCTCCCCAGAGAGGTTTGAACCAGTATAAACCGCTGTGCCTTGCCCGGTTCTCCAAATACTCCACTTTCACCTGAGTTCGCACGGTCATGAAAATAGTACCTAGGCAGAAAGAGGGCTTTCTGGTCTCTCATCTAAAAAATAAGCTTGACGGAAAATCAATTTCCAAACTGTGGAAACCCACCATGCGGCCTCCTCGTTACCCCACTGACGAGGCTGCTTGTCATCTCGTCACTGCCGCCTCAACCGACATTGCAAAGCCCTTAGGTGGTTTAGGCTCGAAGATTGGTTCGGCTCAAGGTTAAGAAAAATTGCACAAAGCCAGGGGGTTTAGAGCATCCTAGCAGTCCCTCTAAATTCTCCCCTCCAAAATACTATTAGCGTCCCCTCTATCCATCACTCCAAACTTCTTTCATATTTTACACTATACTCTAAAAGATTCATTCTCTTCGGTAGCTACTTTATTCTAAAAAAGTCAAACTACAATGTTTTAGGGGAACTGCGGGGATGCTCTTAGGAGGAGAGCGATGTTGTTGACGCCTTGCTGTCGTCACTGATATGGTCTCCTCACCAGATGCGAGCAGTGGTGGAGGCTGGCAGCGCCACGCTCGTCGGATGAGAGAGAGACGATCCGATGGTGGCTTTGTGCTTGCCGACGACTTCTTCCTAGGACGCTTAGGCCACCACGCCGTGACTCCAGTTTCCCTCGTCGGCACATATATATATTACTTTTGTTTAGGGGAAGAAAGAGTGCTTGGGAGAGGAAGATGGCTTGATGGAGAAGAAATCATCTAGAAGTCTTTTAAGACACACAGGAAAATCAGTGTTTGAGCTCCGGTTCCACTCGTTCCACACTCACTTTGGATTTGCTAGTTGCTAGTTCACGTCTCATACTTGACATAAGTTTTGCAACGTACGTGTATACTTAGATAGTGTTCAGAGTGGCCGAGCTGAATTGAATAGGTTAGCTAAGCGGAATGTTAAGTTAAACTTTGAGAGATTTTTGAATCTGCTTCTTGAAGCCGATTCGCTTTGTTTATATTATTTTTAAAATCTTTAAAAGTAGCATCATAATTTTAAAAAAACAGGACTAAAAAAGTAAAAATGTCTAGCTTTTTAATTCGTCTCTTAGGATTAAAGGTTAAGTCTGAATTGAAAAGTTGAACACTTTGACTAGTTTAGCTTTTTTTATGGCATGTTAGAGTGTCTTAGACTTATTTGACTAGAAAACCAAATTGACTTTTTTGTCTATTTTTTTCCTATCATGCAGCCATCTCTAAAAACTCTTAAAAATAATATAAACAAAATGAAACATCTTCGAAAAGCAGATTCAAGAAGTTGTTGAAGTCTAGCTTAACATTTAGTTCACTTCAGCTCAGACAACTTAATTATTCCGCCCAACCACTCCAAACATGGTATTAATTATGAAGCCGCCTCTAAAAACTATTAAAAATAATATAAATGGAGCGAACAAGCTTTAAGAAGTAGTTCTAAGAACTTCTCGAAGTTTAATTTAACATTTAGCTCAACCAACTTATTATTCAGTACCGTGTCTTCGGACATGCTTATGATAATAAAGGAAGATTTAATTTATAACATATAAAAGAAAGATATTAATTAAGAATAAGAATAATTCTTTTCGTAATATCGAACGATGAAAAGTTGTATCCGATCAGTCTGTACCCTGTTCCCTGTACCCCTTGAATCCCTAATCGCAGGCCCAGAGCGACCCGGGTAACCCCTAATTCCCAGGTCCGGCGGCCACGGTTCGTCGTCCCCCCCAGTCCCCAGTCCCCAGTCCCTCTTCTCCTACCGGCGCGCGGCGGGGTGCTTCAGAGGGCGACATCGAGCTCGCGCGGGGCGGCGACGGTGGCACCAGGTGGGAAACTCTTCCTGTGACCTCGTTTCCTCTCCCTCTCTCTCTGTCCCGCGTTTCCCCCTCCTTTTCCTCCCTCTCTGCGCTGCGGCACCGCCCGGTTTCCTCTTCCCTAGAGCCGGTCCCCTCCTTCCACTCCCCAACTGATGGCGGCGTTGCCCGGTCTCCTTCCTCACCTTGACCGAATCAAGCCGGCCGCGGCGACACCGGAGGGAGCCGAAGCGGGAGACCAAGCACACGTGGGCAGAGGAGGTGCTGCGGAGCCGGCGGTGGCGGGGCTAGATCCAACCAACGGAGGTCTCTGCGGCTGCGGAAGGGCGCGAAGCCGCCAGCGGTAGGGCGGGGGAGAGCGCGAGGAGGGGGAAGGGGGGTGGGATTGGTGGTGTGGGCGACGGGGCGTGTGAGGCAGAGGGGCGCTGGGCTTGGATTTGGTGTGGGGGCTGTGGGGATGGGGACGATCCAGAGAGGTTGGAATCGTGGAGCATCGTGAGGATGAGTGAAGTACCATTCATCACTCACCACCACAAGAGGCTTTTTAAGCAATAGAGATTTGTGCGGTGCCAACCTATCATAATGTATTTTTTCATTCACCTTTTCTTCTGTTCTTGTGGAAATCTGAATATCGGACCACTGATGC
This sequence comes from Olyra latifolia, assembly GCA_036346145.1. NCBI lineage: Eukaryota > Viridiplantae > Streptophyta > Magnoliopsida > Poales > Poaceae > Olyra > Olyra latifolia. Next base: position 18,350,175 of record CM070530.1, read on the forward strand.
TTTTGATGCTATGCAAGCTGAATGTTAGTGATTTTCATGGCATCTGATTTCTTATTTTCTTTGCTGCTCTCGCCATGCCTGGCAAGTAGGGGAAGATATGGCTTCGCAAGCGACACCTTCCAAGAGACCGTTTCAAAAGAATTCTTTGGAGCACAATGGTCGGGGCAAGTGGCAGAAAACAAAGCATGCTCCTTCACAACAACCTCAGCTGATAATACAGCCCGGTGTTCCTATTTTCCGCGTTCTATGCCCTGCTTCAAAGTCTGGGAATGTGATCGGTAAAGGTGGTGGGATCATCGCAAAGATAAGGAAAGAAAATGGAGTAAGGATCAGGGTTGATGAAGTAGTCCCTGGTTGTGATGAGAGAGTTATTGTCATTACTTCCATTGAGGAGAAGGACAAAGAAGCTAGCCGTGAGCAAGGTAAAGTGAATGATGTAGGTGTTTCTTTTTCTGCTGATGGTGAGAAGGAGAAAGACCACAGCAAGGAAGATAAGGATGATGCAGACAAAGATCACAGCAAGGAAGAAAAGGATGATGCAGACAAAGACCACAGCAAGGAACAGAAGGATGATCCTTCTGTTGGAAAAGATACAAAGACAGAGCCGGAAAGGGTAATATCATCACCAGTGAAGGCCATCTTGCATGTCTTTGATAGGATTTTTGCAAGCGAAGATGGAAATGAAACTAGGGATGCATCAGGCGAGAGAACTCCTGTTTCTTTGAGATTATTGGTGCTTGATAGCCAAGTTGGTTGGCTTTTGGGGAAGAGCGGTAGTGTGATTAAGCAAATGTCGGCAGATAGTGGCTGTGAAATTCGAGTGTCTAAGGAAAAGCTTCCTGCATGTGCTCTACCCCGTGACGAACTTTGCCAGGTATTGCAGTATTGAATTTCATTTTTTTCTTGCCTACTATAGTCCTTTGTAATCTTTCTTAGATTTTGCTTCAGAAGATCATTTCTGGCATTCCTTGATATATCATTTCTGCAGATAATTGGAGAGCTTGACTCAGTTAAAAAAGGTCTGAATGTGGTGGCCCAAGTCCTCTTTGCTCATCCCCCAAGGGAAAGTGACGTAGTTCCTACTGCACTTCCTTCTGGTTCATTATCTCGTTCATTCTTCAATCGGTCAGATGGTCTTCCTCCAGGAGTGCAACCCAACTTCCATCTCCCTTTTCAAGGGCCACCCCATGCCAGTGGACCTTTTGATATCATTGATCAAAGGCCAAATGGTGCTCATTTTCCCACTTTTCCTGAAGCTCTAATGCACGGCCATACTTCAGTTCCTATAGAACCCCTCACCTTCAGGTTATTATGCTCAAGTGACAAGGTTGGAAGTATCATAGGAAAGGGTGGAAACAATATCAAGACTATTCAGAATGATACAGGCTGTGAAATAAAAGTTCTTGAGACTGTTGCAAAATCAGAAGACCGTATCATAGTTATTTCTGGACCAGCGGTAATCACCTTCCTTTTCTCTTGATATTATAGTTTCGTGATAAATCCTTCAGCACCTAATTAATACCTGTTTGGCAGTACTGAAAATGCTTCAGGGTCTGTCTGGGCAATATGACATTTAGTGAACTATAGAACATATATTTGGCAAACTGTGTTGTTTCTAAAGTTTTGAATATTTGGATTTTCTTTGAAGATTTGAATATTTGGATTCCCTGGAAGTGTTGCAAAATTCATATATTTTTGCATGCCCCATCTGCAAGGTTGCCATTTGGTAGGGTAGCACTGTATGGATTAACATTAGCAAGTAGCAAGCAGCAAGCAGCAAGCAGCAATGTGGTTGCCAGAAAGCCTGCCATAAATCTGTATATAATTCAAGGTATAACAATCCAACAAAATGGTTTTTATGCATGGAGAGGCACATGGTGAATGCATTAGAAAGTTGATGGCACAAAACTTTTCTCTTTGTACTTCTCCATAAGTTTTTTGCAACTTTTGTTCTTTATTTGATACACGAGGTATTTATTTATTTGGCATATTTGCTTTAATAGCAAAATAAATTGTGATTGGCACTGAAGTTAGCTCGTAACATTTTAAATAATACTGCTATTACAATCAATGTTTGAATGAAGTCTTACACTACCTGGAAAGTAGTGTTATGATCTAAGTTTTTTCTCAAGGAGACAACCACTAATGCATTAATTTGTCTTTATGTTCTGTAGCATCCCGGTGATGGAATTTCCCCTGCACAGAATGCAATTCTGCATGTGCAGCGTAGAATTGTGTTGCCTACCTCTAACAACAAGGAGGGCCCTGCTATATGTAGGCTTATAGTTTCACCCAACCAAGTTGGTTGCCTCCTTGGCAAAGGCGGTAGTATCATTGCTGAAATGAGGAAGCTATCAGATGCACATATAGTAGTGCTGAGCAAAGACAAAATCCCATTGGGTATCCCAGAAAATGATGAAGTTGTTCAGGTCTGCTTGTTGTAGTGTAGAACCTACATGCTAATTTTACAAATAGTGCCTAGATATTTCTTTGTCCTTATGAAAGTTTACTTCATCTGTTATTCTGCATCTTGATTTTACCTATACTGATTCTTTTGTACACCATTTTTTTGGGGTTAATTAACTGCAAAATCGATGTTCCTGTAGATAAGTGGGAGTTCCGAAGCTATTCAAGAAGCTCTAATGCAGATTACTGCTAGATTACGTAACCATCTTTTCCGGGACAGAATAGCTGCAATGGGTCCTAACATGCAGCCACCTTTTGGTTTGTTAGATCCTCAATTTGGTCCATATTTGGGAAACCATGAATCTACGTCTCCTGCGATTTATCCTAGTGCATCTCAGTTTAATAAAGGTTTCATGGGACGGCCTTTGGATGAGATGCCTGCCCCTTGGACTACAAAGGTATTGACCCATTTATTCTTTTGCTGTAACATGTTCTTGAGAATGCAAAGAGGAACTATGAATTTCTGGAACATCCTAAGGACCACTTTTTTTTATGGAACATTTATAGACTGTTTATAGTGCTCTTTTAGCTTGGAACCAAACTTGGTCATCAACTAGCATAGTAGCATGACATTCCGCTAGATGACTTGTGCTTGTAACTTTCGTTAAGAAGTAACACAAAAGTGGTGGCACCAGAGTGTGATAGCCACTACTTGAGTAGTAAAATCAGTTGTGGTTCTTATAAAAAAAAACAGTTGTGGTTGAAGAGATATGGCACGATGTGGATTGTGCACTAATATGGTCACCATGCAAACAACTCGTACAATCTACAAGTTCTTATGCTTTTCCTTATATCATGGTGGTCCTAACTTTGTAGGGAATGCGGAATGTCGGTGATCCGATGCCAATATCTGATATCCCAGGAATGGCACATAGAGGAATTGGTGGATTTTCTGGGTTTGTTTCGGGTCTTACCTTTTTATTTTTATTTTTTTGGTGTCTTTTGATCAACAACAATGGGAAGCTTGTATTTACCCAAGATATTGCAATTGCAGTCCTGGTCAGCCATCAATGGTACCAACCATAACTGCAGATGTCATGGTTCCAAGATTACTGATACCTGCTCTATGTGGGGAAGATGGAGGTTGTTTGAATAAGATCCGTGAGGTTTGTGTTTGAATAGTGTGTTATGTAGTGTATCCAGTATCCAGTGAACTGTGAGGTGTATAATTGACATAATTAATCCTATGTGCAGTTTTCAGAAGCTAAGATAACAGTCGCTGAACCTATAGCTGATGCAATGGACACTGCTATTTTGATATCTGGCACACCGGATCAGATGCATGCAGCCCGAAGTCTTATTCAAGCATTTGTTCTAAGTGAACCAGTTGCCCAGTGATATTTAAATATCTGAAGGTGATGCGTCCCCTTTTATTATTATTTTTCCTTTCTTATGGGGAACTCATAGTTGGTGAAGTTTCTTGTCTTTCTGGTGGTAGTTGACTGTGGGCAATGAAACTGGTAACCTGATATGTGTTCATATTTATGAATATTCTTGTCCTATTTGCAGAGTTGGCATGAAGAGGTTAATTATGCTGAATAGCAACTAAAATTCCAGTCTATGGAACTTCTCTAGTGAGTAGGTTGTTTTGAAAATCTCGTCAGACCCCCCTTGTGAGATATGGAAAACATTATGGATAGCTGCAATGATCTATCACCTTATGCAATCTGTTTTTTCTTGGAATTGGAAAGCTTCTAACCTTTTTGTATGTGAAAACCCATCATGCCATCATGTTAATGTTATGAGCTTCTATGAAGAAAATTACTATGCCTTTTTGTCTATTTGTATTGCTAAGAAGCACCAATACAGCCACAAGTCACTACCTATATTTCAGGTACTGGCACTCATGGAAAACATTTGCCTATTATCAGTGTGGTCTGATAAAAAATCTATCGGTAAAAAAAGTGCATTTAAATTAGAAATAAATCTGTTCAAAATTTTGCTGGTAGACCAAAGTTTCGCCAATATCGGCCGATACAGATTTTAAAAATTAGATTTTTATTCAAAAATTTAATCTGAAAAATCTGGTAACCGCAAGTTATTGGTTTTATTGCTACACTGATAAAATTTGCCTACCAAAATTTTCCCCCTGCTGGTACCACAGCTACATGTATCGATTTACTTCCCTTTTGAAAAAAAAAGAGAACATTTTTAGTACACTCAGATACATGTTGATATACGACTATATGAGGCTGTCCCCACTGAACAGAACTGGAACTCATTAGTTAAAAAAGTCATTTAATTTTTTCCCACTAAGCTTTCTGACACATATCCATCATAATATAAGCGTTTTTTTCCTCAATACATAACATCATAATATAAGCTCACTTCTTGGGGGAAGTTTTCAATCCCTTGAGGGAAACAAAATTGGCTACAAGAATATTAAGAGAATTACAGGAGCTTGCCAGGATGGAAGCAATAGCCTAAGAGGCCCCAACTGTATACTTCCTCAGTTGTAAGTTGTGGCGAACAAACTTGGACCCAGCGAGTATCCATGGCAGTTGACCATTAAGCTGATCTCATGTGGATGTTACATGATTCCTAATTGTGTGATTACTGTGTGTTACTGCCCATGACTCATTAGGATATATGGGGTATTATGTTATTGATTAGTGCTTGTCTTTCAAAATAGTAATTTCATGGGTGTTTGATTCGATCTATCTAGATAAATCTGTAAATATGATCCTCATTTAATACATGGATTGTTTAGAGAAATCTGGAGAAATAAATGAGCCACATGTATCATGTTTTGTATTGTTATATGTTGGATATTGGGATGGTGACCAGACAGACTGATAAAATAATACTTCTTGGTTCTACTTCTACCTGGTTATATTACTGGTGAGCGAAGAAGTCGGTTGTATCAGGTGATAGAAGGCTGTTTTCCTAAATGACAATTCTGTGAGTAGTTCAGGACATATGTTGGCTCTAAATTGAATGATATGGTGAACACAATGTGAACCTTGGTGATTTGTACGGATGGCTCTGGATATGTGTTTTTTCTTAAGAGGGACATGGAAGGTGAGGGTCATTTACCAGAATAGGTTGGGATACAGATTGCTATTAAATGGAATAGGTACTAATTGCTGTTAGAAAAAATAGGCAAAGAATTATTCCGAATGGAGTCTCAATGCTTTTTGTGCAGCAACACTGAGGCTATAGCGTTTGCTGGTTGCACAGTTTCCACTATAAACAACACTGGATTAATTATATGATTCTTGTATTAAAATAATTTAAATTAGTCAATGAAATCTTAGAAATGCGCTCAGTGGTCGTTCGTAGTACTTATCTTTGTTATTTGTAAGAACAGAAATATCTATATATGAGCAAACTTCAGTGTATATCCTTGATAGTATTTTCATATGGATGTCATTAGTTCACATGGTTAACTACTTAACTGTATGCCCAAATATTCTTGGTATTGTTTGTTTTCAACGTCTCCATTTGTCCTTTACCATTTGTGAGCTGTTTTATATTTTATATTAATAACATTTTACTTGTTACTTTTTAGTGTTTCATCCAATGCTTTGAACTTCTCTCTAAATGTCTTAATACTTGGTCAATTTTTCTTTTTTAGGCTATTTGGTGATGAGAACTCCCCCTCTGTTTAAATATTAGCTGTTAAAAAGTTAACCGCATCAAAATTTTCAGAAATTGAATTCTATGAAACTGATAAAGGTTCTTGCATAATTGTGTTAAAATAGTAAAAGACTTTCTAGCAAATTTGTATGCGTGGAACATATACTTATTCGCATTGCAGATTAATTTAAATACATGACAAAAATATTTTTTGTCAGCTCTGTAGTTTCTTCCATTCTTTTGTTGTACTTATTTTTCATTGCTTTCGAGAGCTACCTAACCAACAAGGATACAGCAGTGACATTTGGTTGCTTGATGAATTTTGTTTCTAAAGGTCAGGAATTTTGATGGGTTGTGGAATGTGGACTGGTAGTTCAGTTCCTTGTATGCAGACAGTTGGTTGTCGTCTCTGCTTGGTTATCCTTTGGTGTCATGTCAGCATTGGAAGCTGCATCCTAGAAGGTATGGACACTGTAGTTCCGTTTGATAGCTTGACCTGTCTTAGTGTTTCTGTTCAATGAGACTGCCAGAGTAATTTTTTGTTGGTCCGTGTGCTATTTGCATAAGGGCCATGAATTTTAGTGACCTATTATGTATATGTGGTCTGTCATCTTGAAAAATTAAGGGTTAGGGAAACCATTAGTGGTGCTGCTAAGAATAGCACTCCCAACAAGAAATTACCATAGTATTCCTTAGCCTCAAGTCTCTAATAAGAAAGAGTTCTTTCTGCCTGGTTGCATTATTTTCAGATTTTTCAAATCTGTGCTATTTTCATGTCCTATTTGTACCATTGCAACAATGATTCACCTCATCCTGGAGTGCCAATGCGTGGTTTGTAGTAGTGTCAGCAGTTGATATTTTAGTCAAGACTCAAGAGGTGCCATATCCTAACTACTTTATTGAAAAATTAGAATGCTCAGTTTAGAGTGGTACGTCTTACACGCCTTTAGACATGTCTTGAAAAACATAATTTGCCTGTTCTCCCTGTAGGCACTTCAATACATGTGTGACAGAATTAAGATAGCAGGTCTGTTATGATGATTCAACGGCACAGTAATTTGTATTTGTTTTTGTAGTTTTCTTACAGTATCACTTAATTTAATTAGAGCCTGTAATCCTGTGAAAATGTGGAGGACAAAGATAATGTGACATTGGATAAGTAATATGCCATTTCAATGTGACTATGGGTATTTGGTATTTACATATACCGTGTACCGACTTGACTGGACAGACTACTATGGAAAATTCTGGGTGAGCTATAGGGGAAAGTTCTTCAATTCAATATCTTATGTCATGCTGACTTAGGGATTGTTCTTTTCAGCTTATCTTGTTATTTGCTTATAAGCTGAACTTTGAGAGCTTCTCGAGGTAGATTGGAAAGTCCGGTGCACTTCATTTGACTTGTTTTTGAAAGCTTTGGGGCGCACCTTTGAGACCAAAAAAAAAAAACGGACTCTAAAAGCTAAAGCTTTTGACTTTTCGTTTCGGATATAAGTAAATAAGACAAAAAGATAAGTTGAAGAGAGCAACCTATCAATATGGTTTTGGGGCAAACACCCAAAAATTGGTCTAGAAAGAAAACCTAGGCAAATCCAAAGAGGTCTTAGATATTATATATATTACCAACAATGCACATTGGCACATTTATACATGTTTGTCTTCTCTCTTATGAGAGCACACAATTTTCTTGACTGTGTAGCTAAATAACTACATTGCCGATAACATTATGGCACATTACGTCATACTTAAGCATATTCATGACCAGCCAAAGTTGTCTGATGAGTACTTTGCTTTGTTCCTACTGCTCCTTACTAGTGGTTTACAGCAAGGATTTTGGACTAGAGCATTTATGGTATGTATAATTGTTACATTGTTATATATTTCTCAGTACTGTTTATTTCATTTCAAGTAGATATTATGTAGTTTCTAATTGGTTAGGAACAATTTTCCTACACTTGTATACGTATATACTCCACCTGCTGGTTTTAATGTTACAGCATCCTGATTTAGTAATAGCATGGATGTTAGGAAATAAAAAAAATTCTGCAGTAATAGCATGGGCATTAGGAAATAAAATCTTCCATAGTAAACAAGAAGACCTAATGAAGGCTTTTAGATGATACAGAATGACTAGCTAATGTATCATCAGTCTGTGATATTAGTGAGGCTTTGAGTTTACATGGGCATCTGATGCAAATATTGGTATTGCTCGTGCGCATCAAGTTTTTTGGAAATTATAAGAAGGGTGCTAGTTTAGCTTTTTTTTTGGAGGACAAGGGGACTAGGAGGCTTTTGACACCGTATCATTCAAAAGGGACTTTGAAGAGGTTTTTTACACTGAATCATTTGATAGCCTATTATTCTTGTGTTACAATGTTCAACCCCAATGTTCTAGTAGCTCTTGCATCCCGCTTACTACAACCAGGGTTTAGGGAACTGGATGGCGGTGAAATCTGAAACTTGGCTGGTTTTGTTTTACCTCAAAGCCGGTCAGTATGTGGTGTGCAATCTTCAAACTTGGGTCTTCAAATTTTAATGTTTGAAATCTAACAGACCACTCATAATAAACTTATTTAGCAAGAAGCAGCGCGCCCAAGTTCTGAACTCGAACTACAACTACCAAGTACCAGGAACGTTTCTTTGGTGCTATGAATTTGGGCCAATTGATTTTTTTTAGTGTGTGTGATTGAATATCTGTTGCTGAACATCGTTGTTTGCAATGTTTAAAAATGTTTTTTTAAAAATAAATCTATGCTTTTGATTTTACCATCAGCAGTCAATCCTTGCGATATGTTTTTGTTTGGATGGTCTCAAAGATACTAGCAGCACCACCTCATAATGTTTGACCGTTGCTTGCAAGTTTGCAACAATAAGCTGTATCGCGAAGCTGATTTTTGTCATCGGAAGCTGTAATTTCTCATCAGATATGGGAATTCTAATATTGTGATGAAGTGATGATTCAATATTCCAGTTTTTTTTTGGCATACATGCGTGTCATGTTCTCATTCTTGCGTTATCGTGATGATTCAATTTCGAGCTGTACATGGGGCTAAACGTCAAGAGTGTTTCGACCAGAAAAACTAGTGGCAAGAGTGTTTCGACCAGAAAAACTAGTGGCCCGAACAAGATGAAGGTGACCAGCAAGACGCAGCCAACAGATGGATAGAAAATTGTCCTTAGTGAACGCAGGATTTTGTGGTATAAATTTCTGATTCTATCTTAGTTCACCCCAAGTAAAAGAAAAGGATACGGAATCATTGTCAGAAGCCAGTGCAATAGTTAACGGTTATTGCGTGTCAGTGTATGCTGTGTCTTGGAAATGGAGTTTTTTCAGTGGCTGCAACTGAATTACATGCACGATGTTGAGAATCTTATATTGGGCTTGCCAGTAACCGCGCATCACGTTTTCGATCCTTCGTTTTTCTTCCCTTTGGGTTTTTTAGCTTCTACAAATATCTGAAAAAAGTGTCGTTGTTGCACTGGTTCACATATTTATTTATTTTAATATGCTAATATTCAATTATACGCGTGCTAAACCGTGCCCCCTCTGTTTTTCCACCTTCGTCCTATAGTTCGTGCCGCTTTTATACTTAGGAATTAGGCCTGTTCTGCCAAACTGCTAAGTTCAGGTGTTCGACTGTCAAAAGATTTGCAAGATTAGTTGCGTAATGATTATACCTTTATATTTAGGGAAAATTGGCTATGAGACACTCCAAATTTTATATATTGTTATAGGACACTGGTTGTGTTAATGATATGTGCAATTGACTCATCAATGTTCTATGCTAAATAGCATGAAATTTAGATGATAGCGCACATTTTCCCTTAATAGTGTCATTAGAAATACTTCTATAAGTATAATTTTGGTTTGTTGTTCATTAAAATACTTTCATGATTATAATTTTGTTAGTGCATGCTAATGTAAAGTTGTAAAAAAAATAACCGTCAAAGTAGAATCACCAGACCATGGAAAAGTAAAAAAGGAACATATTAATTATGGTTTTTTAAGGTGCACTCGAACCATTGTGGGTCATTTATTTTACTTAATCCAATGGGTAGGATGATGAATTTATTTAGACAATACATGTTTAATCAACAATACAATAATCTCTTGTAATACAACTTTGATCCAATGGTCCAATAATCTTTTACCTTTCGGCTCACCATAGGAGTAACCCTAAATTATGAACATATATTTTTATAGCTACAGCTTACAGTAAAATCTAAAATGTAGTTATGCGTTTTGCTTCTCCGCCACTGGTTTTAAGTACAATTACAAATACAGGGGGAAAAAACACGACGAAATCTAATTCCTGTGGCGCAGAACGGCGGAAGCAATTTGCAAGGCTCTTGGATGTTAACTCGGGTCCATGCAACGCGATCTTCTTATCATCACGTAGCCACTCAAAACCCTCTCGTGCAAGTGCAGCTTCCTTCCTCCACTGACCACTGCACGGACATCCACAGAGGCAGAGGCCGGCAGCTAGCGCGCGCTAGCCAGCCAAGCAAGAAGCTCGGTCATGGGGTGCGCGGGCTCCAAGGACGCCGCGGTGGCCGACGTCTACCGCCCACCACCCACGAGCGTCTCTCTCTTCGACATCAGCGCCGTCGAGGAGCCGTGGCTCATCGCTACCGACAAGCACAACGCTGCCATCGGCGATCTGCAGGACGATGACTCTGTGGAAGATGATGATGAGGAGGAGGAGGCAGACGGTGGAGACGGCGCCAAGAAGCCCACCACCGTCGTGCCGCTGCCTCTCCTCGAGAAGCTCGACAGCTACGAGCTCGCCCCCGCTTCCTGGTCGGAGGTAAGCAAGGCACTGGAAGACATGAAGCCTACACTCAACTCCAAGCCGGCCACCAACCCCAAGCCTCCTCCCAAGAAGAAGAAGAAGAAGAAGCCGCAGCAGCCAGCGGATTTAGCGCAGCCACCGCCGGCGGCGCCGCAGAAGCAGCAGCCGCCGCAGACGCAGACGCCGTCCGTGGCTGGCACAGAAGACGCTGGCAAGAAGGCGCCACCGTCGCCGTACGTGCATGGTGCTGAGGATGCTGACAGGAAGCCGCCGCCGCCGGAGCTCACGGGGCGGCGAGCCGTGAAGGATAATCCGTTCCTGATGCGGGACCGCGAGAACAAGAACGGCGATGGCGCTGCCGCCGCGGCCAAGTGGCGGCGGAGGGACCCGTTCGAGGGATACCCCGAGCGGCGCCCCCCAGGCGCCGCGGGCGGCGGGGTGGTACTGTATACGACGTCGCTCCGCGGCGTGCGCCGAACGTTCGAGGACTGCGAGCGCGCGAGGCAGACGGTGGAGACGTGCGCGGAGGCGGCGGGCGGGGGCCTCGCCGTGGAGGAGCGCGACGTCTCGCTGCACGGGGAGTACCTGCGCGAGCTCCGGGAGCTGGCCGGCGAGGGCGCGCCCCCGCCGCGGCTGTTCGTGATGGGGCGGTACCTGGGCGGCGCGGAGCAGTGCGCGGAGCTCGCGGAGAGCGGCAAGCTGAGGGAGATGATGCGGTGGGCGAGGGCGCGCGGGGAGGCCTGCGCCGCCAAGGACGGCCGCGGCTGCGAGGGGTGCGGCGGCGCGCGGTTCGTGCCGTGCTGGGAGTGCGGCGGCAGCTGCAAGGTGGTCGCCGCCGGCGACGGCGTCGAGAGGTGCGGCAAGTGCAACGAGAACGGCCTCATGATGTGCCCCATTTGCCACTGATGACCTCGATCACTCCAGTTATCTAGAGTAAATAATGTCGTATATACAAGATGGGTTATTGTTAGTGCGAGTTTAAGTAAAATTAAAGCGTGTATTGTTTGGTCGATCGGTATGATAAACAAATATTGTACAAGTTTGAATAAGAAAAGAGTATATATTAAGTTGAATCGAAAGATGTAGTGCTTGTAGTACTATTCTAATGTGTAGCTAGCTTCGCAATCTAGCTATTATTATGTGAGTTGTTCTTTTCAATGGAAGCTGTGGTCTGAGAGAGTAGTCAAGAAAATGTTCTAAGCTCAAGTTTTAATTAATGGGACTGGTTACAACACATTTATCTATCTTTTTTATTTTTAAAAATACAATTGATTTTATGAGTTGTTCGAATCGAACGTCTTAGATCTCTCCTCTCTCTCCAATATAAACTCCACTCCCCTCCGGTGGCCCCTCAACCTCCTTAGCCGCCGACGGTGTCCTGCCTACACACGGACACCTGATCTCCCTCCTAGTTCATTGGCCTCAACCTCTCCTTCTCCCATGTCTAGGGCTTGACCAGAAGATCTGGCTCAACAAGCTATTTGGAATCGAATCGAGCTCGATTGAAATCAGATCAAGCTCTAATGCAAAACGAGTCGAGCTCGAGTAGCTCGTTGACCAAGCCCAACCCCAAGCACAGCCAAGCTCGAGACTAGGTTGCCTTGGCTCGTTCGGGGTCAACTCCAATTCAGCCATACCTCTATCACAACTTCCACATCCTCACCTTCCTTGTTACCTTTTCCTCGACGTTTGAACCTTTGTTAGCATTGATGCCCCTAATTTTGATTATGGTGAATTTTGGTGTTGATGACGCTTTGGTGTGTTAAGGGTATTCATGATATTCTCGGAACCCTAATGCAATATTACCGGTAGCAAGAAAGAAGGCTACGGTTTAGTGTTTTAGAGGTTGACTCGGGCACTGAGAGAAGTCAATTTTAGCTTGCTCTTTGTGCTTTGAGCAAACCTTGTTGATGCACATTTTTCCCTAAAACCCTAGTTTTTATCCTTGGTGAGATGCCAAGTGTGCAAGATGGAAGTTCATGGATTTTTTCAGCGTGGGGACGGACCACACGGCTGGACAATCCGCCGGCTAGGGCGGTGTTCGATCTGCGTTAAGTGGCGCTGGCGATGCGGTCAAAAGTTGCGACGCGCTGCTGAACGCGTCTTGCATGGCAAGCCATAACGTGTAAACAAACGGAGTCTAGATCATTGGTCTAGTAGGTTTGGTGTCAAGGCCATTGGGCAAGGGATGTCCGAGCCGGACAGTCCAGCTCCCTGAACCTTTGGTTTAGAAGGTGGTGACTATCTCCAACCATTTTCCCTTTATTTTCTTCCCTTCCCCATATTCATTTCCTTTATTTTTCATCATCTCCAATAGCATCCCTTCGAAGGGAATGATATAGGAAAAGAAGAGATAATCTCTTTCCGAAGGGAATGGAAAAAAGAATCCATTTTGGAAGGAAATGCTGAAGAGAATCTGTTGGAGCCACGAAGGGAACGAGATTTCATTCGCAACGAGAATCCTGCCCGCGAAGGAAAACAGTTGGAGATAGCCTAGATTTGGATCGCCTAGCTGGACGGTCCAATGCCCTAGACCATTAGTCCAGAAGATTTGGGTGCTGGAGGCTTTTGAGCCAGACCGTGCGGAGCAAACTGTCCAATACCCTAAACGTTTTGTATACTAGGAGTTTTAGTCGACTTTGTTGTGGTGCTGGATGATTTACCTCGAGTCGGACGGTTTGGCCACGTCTAACGGTTTTTTTTTTTTTTTTTTTGTATTTGTCCCTGTTGTGGACGTAGTCCCCATGTGCCATTTTCCATTGTGTGTCAGTGAATAGTTTTGGTGGCTATATATGTGCTATATATAGTTTCTAGCTGTGTTTCTGGGTGAGGTTAGAGATTCCATTGCATAGCTAACTCTTGAGAGAGTAATAAGAGCACCTACTACAACGATTTTTTTTTTTGTCTATGAAAGTGATTTCTTAAGTGTTCGAGACCGCTTTATGTGCATTATTGAGAAATGCTTGATCCACGGTGATCATGATCATCTTGAATTTATTGCTCTTGGAATTTGATGGCTCCTAAATAGTCCTGAGGTGTTGTTTTTGGTGAGCTCATTTGGAGGTGTTTGTAGGAGTCATCAGAACTTATGATCTATTCATTCAATATTTCCCTTTTTAGAGGACAAATTTTTGGGCAATTGTTCCTCTGTAACACTATTTACTACAAACTCTATCCATTTTCTAAAATTCATTCACACTTTACACTACAATTAAAAGATTCTTTTATTCAATAAAGACTTTATCTCTAAAAAGTTAAATAAACAATGTTTTGCTGCTCACAGGGTCTACTGCAGAGGAACAAATTAAAACTCATTGATCCAGGGCACGCTGGCAAGTGGAAATGAACGTTGAGATCCAAACGCCAGCAACTCCCACATGGATGCCCGTTTTAAATTTAATTTTTTAAAACCAACTCTATTTTATAGTGAACATAAAAAACTATTTTATAGTGGCGCTATTAATTATTACGGCCGACATGCAGTGTCAAGGGTAGAAAACACAGTACCCAATGTGGCTACAAATACTACCTTCTTGTTTGGAGCACCAGAATTTTAATCTATTTTTATAAAAAACAAGTTGTTTTTTATAAAATTTGCTTAAACATACGTACTTATTTGTCTATCTTAAGTTTCAAAAATTAAAAAAGTTTTGATATTTTGAGTTTTTCTTTCTAGAAAATGCGTCTAAAAATTCTAAAAAACAAGCCAAACAAAGCGGACCGGACTACTTTCATAAACTCCCTAAGTTTAGCTTATCAGCAAAAATAAGACAATGATTACATCAATTCTAAAGAATAATGAAACTAGATTTTTTTTACTGATTATCATAAATTTGACTTTCACTGTAAAATATTTCCACAAATATCATAAATAGGCAGCCGGTTTTTTTTTCAATAAGGCAGATCCTAAACTATCGCTTTTTAATAAACAGACAAAAAGAGGGGGAAAAAACCTTTTATTTTTCTTTCTCCAAAACTCAAACCGAACAAGTCACTCCAGTCTGGCTTCCTTCGTCTCAATCCTGCTCTCTACCAACAACGGCTGCGCCATCACCACCACCGCCAGTACAATCCAAACCCTCGGGGAGATCCCTCGCGCCGCCGACGAGCTGCCTCGGATGCTCCCGGCCTCGCACCCGCTGCTCTACGCCTGCGTCTTCAGCGACAGCGCCCTCGTCGCTGAGCTCGCCCACGCGCCGGACGCCGGCGTGGGCGATGACTTGCCAGTGGTCGCGGCCGCGCTCGCCGTCGCAGCACCAGCGCATTA
Source organism: Olyra latifolia (assembly GCA_036346145.1). Classification (NCBI taxonomy): domain Eukaryota; kingdom Viridiplantae; phylum Streptophyta; class Magnoliopsida; order Poales; family Poaceae; genus Olyra; species Olyra latifolia. The sequence continues at coordinate 18,365,280 of CM070530.1, forward strand.
CCGGTACGTCACCCACTGCGCGGGCGGGCGGGCGCACGCGCTGCTCCTCGCGCCGCCGCTAGCGCTCGCGGCGGTCTCGCTCGCGCCGCGGCTCCCGGCGTCCCACCTCCTGCTCTTCCTCCGGCGCCTGCGATGCCTCCCCGAGGCCAGGATGCAAGACGAGATGCCGCGGCTGGCGTTCCGCCTGCCGTTCCCCGACGACGAGGCGCTCGCGCGCGAGGCCGGGGAGGTCGCCGCCGCCGAGGCCGAGGCGGAGGAGGCGGCGCAGAGGGAGGATGAGCTCGCGCGGAGCACGCCCAAACGGGAGCGCGGCGGCGGGTGCACGTGGAGGCGACAGCTTTGGCTGGTCATCCTCGCGGATCTCGTGCTGCTCTGCGTGCTCTTCGCCGCTTGGCTTGTTGTGTGCAGGGGATTCAGCTGCATTGGCCGGTAAATAGGTAAAAAAAGGTAAATTCAACTTCTCTAATCCACATCATTTATCTCTCGCTTTAATTGGTCTCGATGTGGAAGGTGTAGTACCATGGTTTGAATTCTTGGTTAGACAGTGGAGAATAGCAGAGAACATAGTGAATTAGTCTATTAGCATTAGGAAACAGGGGATGCGAGGTGGATCCGTACCAGCTGAGCAAAATTGTGCCTACTACTGACTATGTTGTGATTGTTGGTGTTAATTACAGCCATTGTGCTGTGCTGAAAGCTGTCAGGATCGGGTTCCTAGGTAGGATCATTCTAAATTTGACTGAATAGGATTGTATGATCATGACCCAACCAGAATTGGAAAATTACATATATTCTATATCTAACATCTAGTATGTAGTGAAACATTTATGTCTAAAATATTTTTTTTTTATGTTTTTTACTTAATTTAGTGGAATATTTACACAAGCATACATAATTTGGTTTAGTCCAATTAAATCTATTTAATTGTTTAATATTACCCAGTTAATATATCCAATATAATAATTATAAAATTTGTTGAACCTAGAACAACATGTAAGGAGACACAAGGAAGTTAATTGAGCTACCAATGTTAAAAACTTAAAGTAGCATTTGTTAGTTTTATATTCAATACCTCATATGGTATGTGATTAGGATCATGATTCTGAAGTTTGCTATGATTATTGTATAAAGAATTAAAGATCATATGAAGTCCTGATCCATTGACTGATCCAGACCGTGTAAGTTTGTAGGATTGCAGGACCCTGTGTTCCCTGTTGCAATTCTGACAAATATGGCTGTGCTAGTCTGCTAGATAAAATGCCCAAGTGCTTTGGGTGAACTGGAATGCATGTAGGCTTAGTGTGTCTGTCCTGCTGCCAGTGTTCCCATCAGCAGCACATACAATGATGACCTGTGTGGGTATTCTCTTTTCTTGGCATCACCGTCCATTATCTGGGTATTGTGATGAAGTTGTCCACAAGCTATTGCATACCTGGTCAAGATATCTGCACTTGTGCAGGAATTTTCTTTATCTTGACATTCACCATCTAATATCTGGGACATGATGACACTGGCATCAGCTGAATATGATATGGTAGAAGGGCAAGAGCTTCTGGCTCACCATTTTGATGGTATAGGTTAAATATGATTATATGATATTATGCTGATGATTCCTACTTTCAAACGGTCAGCATCACATTAGCTCAAGGTAGGGTTCCTTACCAACCCTTTATTATGCGTGATGAGATTGAGAAGGTAATACATGACGAGCCAACCTGGAGACACGAATGCAGGTAGGCTGGCCTGATAATAGCCGTAAAACACTTTTCATTCTAGAGCAAAAAGGACATCATTTAGGTGTCAGTGTTGGGACTTTCGTGCTGATGTGAATCCAATCCAGGAAAGGCTGATGAGGTGAGCTAGTGGAGCATACATATGCTAAGTTGAATCTGCTATAAGAGCTGATATTGAAGTGAAAACCGCCACGGTGGTATCGTTCTTTGGAGATATTGGATGGAATATTAGATTGCAAGCAGTTCTCCGTATAGAAATATAGCTGCTGTTAAGGTGAAAACTGCCTTGGTAGAATCAGTTCTTATGACATATGGATGGAATGTTAGATTAAAGGCAGTTATTTGTCTGTGTAGAAATATTGTCAATGCCATGATATAGTGGCTCAGTTATGGTTATGCTGACATTTGTTCTGTGTACTTAATTCTTTTGGTTGAAAAATGTTATTTGTTCTGTTGATTTGATTGTTTGCGTTTAAACTGGTATAGCTAGCACATATACAATAACATTGATTGGAACTGATTCCTTTTTTTTTGGCAACTTAAGGGAAAACACTTTCAGTGATACACTCAATACTTATTTTGGGGGGAAAATGAAAGAAAAATACAAGCCAAGTAGCCAGCAAATATGATAACCACAAAGATACAACACTTGCAATTTTGCAAGTTGCAACACTAGAACAGTCTATACTCTATCCTAACTACAACTGGATAATTGCAAGGATCAAAGAATCATCCCAAAGGTGGCATGAGAAGCTTAACCTGACCAACAGGTCCAACACCAACATCATTTTAGAAGCCCCATAGTAATTTGGTTGGAACTGATCTTATTGTTGTCCTTTAGCCTCTTAATCTGCAGGCTGATGTAGTGATGTTTAACTGTCATGGTCTCCTTTTTTTTCCTTGAGGATTTTCTTAATAAGCATAATCTGGAATCTTGTATCTCCTATTTTCTTGCATCATCCTCAGCTTTATATTCGTCTAGTTTGCAGTTCGCAGTTGAATTATGCAGGTATCATTTTGCTGATGGTGCATTCAGGATGTCATGTTAAGAGGAATGCAATGGCAGCGAGCAACTTGAGCAACTTTAGCCATATATGATTTAGTATTAGCACTTCAAAATTAGAAAGCACGATGACATTTTTTTCCTAAAAGTTGTAAGGAACATGTTTCAAAAACTATACTGTATGTGTACTATGACATGATTTTTTGGAATATCTCATGCACAGAGCTCGTTACATAGTACACCCATGCCTTCACCATAAATCATGTCTTATGTGTTTTGTGCCATACACACTTAGACTAAACCTCATCTGCAGTCTTTATACTGTATTCCCTCTGTTCGCTATGTTTTGTCCATGGATTTGGGATTCTACTTTCAAAATATTTGTCAATCGAGAATCAAGAGTGTAGTTGTTGTATTGTTTCCACACTCAACATCTCTACTACTACTTGAATAGGTTAAGTGGTTGTACTTTGTTATTTCATAGGGGTATGCAACTATTATGGTCATTCCCCATGAACTTTTTCTTAGATATAGTGCTTCTTTGGTCTTTGCGCATAGTGGGCTGTGGACAGATATTATGAAAGAGAGGGACTAGCACATAAAGATTACAAATAACTTTGGCACAAGAATTAGTCCACTCGTAGATTCACACTTGGATTTTTTGGGTAATGTCAAAAATAACCTTAGACGTTTCTGGGGAAAGAGGATCAATTATGGTCATGGACTGCCCAGCCAAGTAATCAGCTGTTCAGAGGTATAGGTAGAGATTTGTCATTTGTTTCTGTCATATGCTTTTCTTGCCCTAGCGTGTCAGCGCTTCACATTGTCCATAGTGCTCATTTAGCTCCTCCTTACTACACTAACCCAACAAGTAGAGTCACTCAATAGATTCCTACAATTATCTGCGAAATATTTGTAATTGCTTTACTTCGTAAGTTGTTGTTCCTTCTGCAGTATGCACATATTGAGAAAGAGGAACCTAGTGCGTACAAACCACTTAGGCTCAACCAAGTCCTGGACGACTATTCTACATTCTACAGGAGCACTTGTAAAGATCCCTGTTTTGTTTTAGCAATCTGGAGGATAGGTGCATGCACCCTCGCGTACCTCTTTGTCTATCCACGTTCACTTGCCCCTGCTATTCTTGATCGGAGAGCTTATTTGACTATAGAGGACCTATTAATGTATGTTGCCTTTTCTATACTTATTTAGATCCTACACACAAAAAATGGTGCTTTAATGCCTGCTAAATCTACACTGCCTTTTCTAGTTTATGTATCCAATTATGACTACCCCAGTATTAAAGGTTTTGCGGTTTCTAAAAACAAACACTCCGTTCTCATTTGGTGGGATGACTATGTTCACTACTCTCTGTAGTTTCCAGTTCCGTCACCAGTCAACTAATGCAAGTACCAAATGCATATAGGCATGAGACTTGAGCCAATCTCAACCAGACCCAGTTGATGACTATGCATATCATATATATACAACTATATATTTCTACCCTCTGGAGTTTGCACTTATATCACTGGCTAACTAATGTAGATACCATATACAATGGCGTATAAAACTTGAGCTTATCTCAATCAGACTTGGTTGATGACTATGCTTATCATATATATACGACTATACCTACTTTGGATAGGAGCAGGCAACGCGGAAAATAATTAGTTGTTTGTGTGAAATTTTATAATGTTTTTATTAATAAAAATTAGTTATCTGCTTGAGGGGGTCTGGGGGCATTGTTTTTCTTCTTTTTTTTTTTGGACCTGTCTGTTTCTTCTATCTGTTGAAAATCTTTTTCGAAAGGAAATATTTGGACACATCCAGACACATACCAGCGGTGTGTCATATTCGTATCTTCTACGGAGCACAAAAGTTTTGTGAAAGTAGTTCAAAATCATTATATACTAAAATATCAAAGGTTCATATTATGTTTGGTTAAATTTAATCAATGCTAGATTTGATCTGTGATGCAGATAAGGAGTCTGTAATTGTTAAATATCAGTTTGCACATACATGAAGATTTTCCAAAGAAAAATGTAAATAGTTACATATTCTTTTATAGTAAGGCTTGTGAGCATGCAACTGCAAAAGGGTGAAATCATCATTGCACAGCGCTCTTTGCTGACGTTTCCTCGATTTTGAAATTTTGAACTTGACAAAGCCAAATGTGACCAGGGATTTACTGTCCACAATTAAACTCTTTTGGCCCATACGTCAGTGTTGCCAGAATTTTGACTTTGAGGAGATACGACGAATTCCCATTTGCTTAATGTAGTTCTTTGGGAGAATAAGAAAATAATGCAAATGTTTTTTTAATTTGACAATAGAATGAATTGTGTTAAGCAGTTTGAGAAAGAGACCAGTTGTTTAGTGAGAAGTATGCTGTTATATTGAACTTTCAAACTATCATACTGAATTTCTGATCGTTCCTTCCCTTTTCCCTCTGCAGACTGCTCATGTTTCAAACATATGGAGATTATTTATGCAGTTGTTTCTTCTGATGCATGGTGAAATGAAATGTGATGGTGATATCATACATGATTGTGAGCTGCCAAGATTTGCAAAAGCAAAAGCAAAGGGAAGCACCCAGTGCCCACCGTTACCTCCTTGTTGTATGAAAAATCTTTCAAAAGCGAGGCCCAATGGTCTTGCTAGACCTCATAAGTTTGAATTTGTTGGTTTGGTTGAGGACATCTGTAAACCCTGTAGTGTAATTTTTTCGTTCATTTTCTATACAAAGCAAATGTTGAAATTTTGCCCCACTTTCTCTTGTTCCCCCCATCCTGGCAAGGACAGACTCAGATATATCTGAATATTACTGTTATACCTTTTGACAGTCCTGTTTTGCTCTTCGCTGTTGCAAGTGTTGTGCTCATGTAGTTGCTTCCATGTTCACTTGGGGGGCTTCGGAAACCGAAATCAGATCTCGTGTCTTCTGGAACAGTGTGATGTTTGTTTCCAAGAGCAATGTGTTGCGATCTGTTGAAGCTGTGTCACCCTGCATGTTATTTTTCTCTGCATCAGGCCATCCGCTGATTGGCCCCTCTCATGCACTGATAACCTGAGAGGGTCATCAAGCACTAGTGGCCATTTCTGCTTCCTCCAGAGCTCAACCTGGGGCCTCCAAGAACCGGATATGGATCACGGTACCTGAAACTTTTCACTGGCGTCTGTCTGCTGGTATGGCCATGGCCAGCGATCACCATGCACCATCCTTTACCAAAACCGCGAGATGTGCAGATGATGGCAACGGTAGTGCCCGCTCTGCATCAGTCGATTTTCGCCGTCATTTCAGATAGCCAAAACCAGCTCGACAGCGCACACTGCGAAAAGGAACCATGTCCCCAACAGGCAAACCATGAGCCTCATCAGATCAAAATAGTTCTCTCTCTTTTTTTTTCAGGGAGAAACAAGATGTGTGTCATTTCATTTCTCTTGCTTCCTATCAGGTCAATTCTCACACCTAACGCTGGGATGCACATGCTGTTGGCCCATTTCAATCCCAGACGCTGGGTGGTAGAAAGCCCCGTGCTACTCCCTATCTGCACTCATGCTCATGCACATGCAGGAACAGTGTTCTTTCGCCGACGATAAGATCGCCTGGGCTTTGCCACTGGGTTCTTCAGCTAGGTAGTAGCAGTATCTGCTACCTCTGTACCGTCACCGTCGAAGATCGACAGGGGGAAAAGGAGTCACCAACAGAAGCAGGTTGCATGGAAAAATCCTCCAGGTGATGAACCATTTGGAGTGATATGCCCCTCTAGCATGAGTGCAGGGTGTGTTTGTGCTGACAGTGCTGGATCCAACACTCGGATTCCTGGCAATTAACAACAATGCTGTAGAAATCTCTGAGTCTGTGAAGCTTTGGGGTGTGTGTGCAGCAGCCAGTGGGTTCTCCATGCTTATCAGCATCCAATATGCAAACGGGGTCTACTGATGAAAAACTTGAGCTCAAAACACAGGCATTAGGAATCAAAAACCATAGAATATATTAGCATGAACAGGGCCCGAATGCGCAACGAAAAAGGCGCCTATTCGCTTTATTCTGGAACGCAGGAAATGCCGTTCTGGAATGAAATATAGGCGATGATCGCGTTGCGTGTCGACAAGTGGATCCATATCAAAGGCCTTAAGCCATCCTTTAGTGGTCAGGGTCAGGGATGCAAATGCCCGGCCTCCCATAGAGCCTAACCTAAGCTTGTTCATGCCTCTTTCCCTCCCATCTTTATGTTTTCAAGTCCCCTCCACTAAGCCAGCCTTTAGCCCATATAATTATCTCGTACAACGCCAAACCCTTTGCTTAATGCTCACATGTATGCATCACTGATGAAGAAGCATCGCCAAATCAGAGCTCATTGGAGGGAAGAATCGATCGACAGTATGAACACTTGGGCATGTTATTCTGTCGGGATTGCGAGCGGGATTAGTTTACTGATAGTTGGGGGTGAGTGCTTGCAGCTTTGAATCAAGAATGTGATCTTGGTTATGATAACTATATGAGATATGCAGTCTAAGATGTAGGAGCAGATTAGGAGGGAATAGGAAGCATCATGGAAAATTCACGGTGGATCGATCGCAGCAAGGCGCAAATTATTTCTGTTTTGCCCATGGCGGAGCATGATTTGCATAGGAAATATGTATGGTCAAAATAGGTAGAGCAAGTTGCAATTTGCAAAGCATATTCTTTGCCAATCCTATAGGAGCTCTCTTCACCCTTAGGCTCAATTTTTAATGTTATTGCTTGTCTATTCATGGTTTAGAAGCCATTAGGCTGCCTAGAGTGTGCTTTGCCTCAAAGCTTAGAAAAGTAGATAACACTGACATCCTTCCTGCCAAGACTTGAAGTCAATCTAGCTCATGAATGCCAAAAGTTACTAAATTAGTTCTTAAGCTGTATAACCTTTCCTGTACATGGTGGTCTTGTCTCATGAATACATGAACTGCTGGTGAAACTACATACAGCTTGCACAAGTCTTTTCAATGTTGTGTTTTCTCCCAAACTTAAATTTCGCCATATATTCTGATTTTCAGGAGAAGGCAGTGATGTCTAAAGTTTCTCGAGATGGTCTCGAGAGCCGGGTGCCCTTTATGTGACTTGTTTTAGAAAGCTTTTAGACACGTCTTTGAGATAAAAAAAAAGATTAAAAAATTAATAAAAAAGTCAAATAAGTTACATAAATAAGTCAGATTTATGTAACTTATTTGACTTTTTTTTTTATTAATTTTTGAATCTTTTTTATCTTGAAGGCTTGTCTAAAAACTCTCTAAAACAAATCACACAAAGGGCACCCGGCTCTCGAGACTATCTCGGAAAATTCTCGAAGTTACAAAATAAGTTAAATAAGTGGATAAAAAAAGCCGAAGAGAACCCTACCTAATACATTACACAATCTGGTCTACTTTGGGTAGTCCAATGCCACTGTCAGATAGCACTTTCAGCTACATGTAAGCAATGAGCTTAGAGCCAAATAAACCTTGTTTCTCACAAATCAATGTTTCCTGTTTGCTAGCTGTCTTCTTATAGAACACACTAACAAGGCCAATTTTGCTGCCCAGATGCTGATACATTGATGTTAATTAAGGTTCCGTTGGCGGTACTTGAACCATTCCATTTGCTTCAGCTAAGGATTGATGTCATGGGTCAAATGGGGGCATAGTGCACACACTTAATACAACTATTATGGTGGCTATAAACTAACACCATTCAGATTTGATAAATCATGGGGGCCCAAGACATTGTCAAACAAATGGCAGCAAAACCTTGGTATGATCCTGCTCCAAACGACAAATCCAACAGCATTACATCCATATAATCTCCACATTATTGCTATGGTACTTTATTAATGACCAAGTGGGCGTCCTTGTTGAATTGTTTTCTGTCTTCCTCCTTCCCTTGCCCATTCAGTCAGTAAGCCAAAGCAGGATGACGCTGTGATGACTTGCCGCTTGTAGACCTTGAATTGGCTGTCTCCTGGTTTTGCTTGCCTGCCATATGATTGGGCTTATATTAGCACAGCTCATCATGATGGAATTTCACATGAACTTCTTCATCTAGTATATTCCTCTGTTTCTCAATGTGAGTGACAAAGATTCTTGGGGATCTTGGACCGATTATTGCATTTTTTTTAAATCACGTTTCATGTTTCTTTTAATATGTGTGCAGCTTCATATTTCCCCCTCTTTTGGTGCATAAAACTAAGATGATAGCTTGGTTTATCTTCTTGCACCACAACCCTTGCATCCACTGAAAAATAAGTTCATAGTTTCAGCTTCCAAACAAGCCGTCCTATTTTTATGCCCATTTGTTCAGTAACACCAGGCAGTTATATTAGGAGTCTGGGCACTTGTATGATACGAAAGACAGATTCGTGTGTTTCTTTAGCCTAGCAGGTTTGTGAGTTGCAATTGTATAACTAGTGACGAAATTCTGTTGAAATACTGATAAACTAAGGGAAATTTGCGAGTTTTTCCAGCAGTTAATTGACGGGCACGGTCACAACTTTTGACGGCGCACAACTTCTTTGTTTTCGTTAAAAAAAAGGTAATTACATTGTGGTCCCTTAGCTTGTGACACGGGTTCATTTAGGTCCCAAAACAGGAGATCAAACCGACTATTCAATTAAAAAAAGTTTGAGGACACAAATGAATATATGGTTTCATATTTTTGGATCTAAAGTGAACCTCACGCCACAAGCCAAGGGACATAGATATAATTTAACTAAAAAAAAAAACCTTTTAACGGCAATGCTTCCGCGGGCACCGGAACATACGGCTGTGTTTTACTATATGTTTTTTTTTTCTAGCGATGGTTTATTTTTTCAAGATAAATCATACTACTGACGTAGTCGCGCCATCCTATGGCTACGCTCATATGTCTGTTTCCTATGGAGGTTGGACTATTTTTTCAGAAAAAAAAAATTTATCGAGGTATTGCCACAGTGACGCTCTAAAGTGACAACATAAATAGGAAGTAAGCGACATCTCAACAACGGCCATACATTTGACTTCGACTGGGACGAGTACGTGTGTGCATGCCTCAGTGGTCATGTTTTGTTTGGTCCCGGAGTTCTTCCAAACCGGCAAGATCATGTTCTACATATGTGCGTGTTGTTGGATGGGATAACCAGATTAGATTAGGGTTGTTCATCACATTGAACTGACCGGGCAAAACCATGAGCACTGATATGATATATCAGTGATCTAATGGGAAGCACAATCCTTTTCTTTAGTAGTGAGAAATGACCAATTAGTACGGTAATACCCACAAGAAGAAAAATGGCATCAATTTTAATGATTTGCATATGAAAATGCCAGGCTAACTAATTATGCGTTTGAAGGATTAATGGTTTTATATATGACGAGCATGATTTCGCGATTATCTGGGTGAGCAGCAGAAAGAGGATGATTAATTAAGATTAAGATGGAGTAATTGGTAAGAGTATCTGCAATAGATGCTCTAAAATCGGACCTCTATACACCCCTTCTAAATCACTATTTGCTCTCTATATTTCTATCCTCTCCAGTAGAATCTCAATATGTTAAAATGAACTAGGTCGACATGGTTTGGGTATCCGTATAGGCCCAACTCAAAATATCCAGGTCCGAGTTCGGTTCCGTCGGATACGGGCCGGGCTCGGGCTCGGGTCAAAGTGACCTGACTTTTCCAAGCCAGGCCCAGCCTAGTGCATGATCAAGTCTAAGCCTATCGAATCTGAGTCTGAGTTAAAATATCCGAGTCTGGTTCCGAGTCCGACCTGTTCCGAAAAATTCTGGTCCAACCTGGTTCGAGTCCGATTCCGACCGGACCGAACCAGACCGAAACTATCGAACCAGATTTCACCCCTATATGTAGGCAAGTGCTCTACCGCATTTTGGAGGATAAAATAGCCTATACCAATGAACATATTTACTTGGTTATATGGGATGACATAAAAGAGGCTGAATCACTTGATCACAGCTCTTCCACTTTTGATCCGCACTCGAATCAGTTTTAAAACGAGAGAGTAAAATACTGTTGAAACCATAGGATCCTGACGTCCCGTGCAGATAGCAATACGGAAGCAGACTTTGCACCATGGAGGTATGACATCAGAGAGAGATAGACCCAGTTGGATCGCCACCGCCTGCGAGGCAGGGCTGACGTCAGCGGCGAGACCTATGTCCTCGGCGACGGAGACATGGGCCGCCCAGGAAACCTCTCTGGGCCCCGCGCATCATCATCTATCTATTCATCGTCTTTCCTGGTCGAGCTCATTCCGCTGGGATTTTCTACACGCAACGCAAGCCACCTGCTACCGTAGGCCTTAATTTCTAGCTCTGTGGTGGGCTGAGCTGAGACATATGGGATCGGCAATTCCTTCGTTAATTGATATAGACAAGTCCTCTGATGTCATAGTTTCATTAAGGGTATGCCTACCCTAGACAACAATCAAAGGTTAAGGTTAAGGTTGGGTTCTTTTCAGCTTATGTTATCTAGCTTATTTAACTTATCTCGTAACTTCGAGAATTTTTCGAGATAGCATCGAGAGCCGGTTAGCCTTTGTGTTTAGGGTTTAGGGAGTTTTTAGACACGTCTACGAAGATAAAAAAAAATCGGACTCAAAAATTAATTAAAAAAGTGAGATAAGTCAAATAAGACACGAGATAAGTCAGTTTATTTGACTTATCTCGTATCTTATTTGACTTATCTCGCTTTTTTATTAATTTTTTAGTCTGATTTATTTTTATCTCATGGGCGTGTCTAAAAGCACCCTAAATCCTAAATACAAAGGCCAATCGGCTCTCGAGGCTATCTTGAAAAATTCTTAAAGTTACGAGATAAGTCAAATAAACTGGATAAAATAAGCTGAAAAGAACCCACCCTAAGACATATATAGTATCATTGTTATCGGTTTAAGGCTTTCCCATATCTTCTCGACAAATATTTGGATAACACAAGAATAAATGTTCTAAAATTATGCTATCACAGCATCTTGTAGGTTACGTTCTAATTTAGATAATTACTGCTACTAGCTAGCTTCTAAAATTTTCTTAGATACACCTCACTTGATCTTGATTTGACTCGTATATAACTCAAAACCACTCAAGACAATCATATCATAATTAACTTTGGCCTTGAACATAGAGGCCGGAATATTCTATTATCTAAAAAAGATCATAATTAACTCGGGTCTTAAACCCCACTAGTAGGGGTGCAACTAGAATCAATACGGATACAGATAGTGATTCAGATATTCGACTAATTTTCTTAGATACAGATATGGATAGTTTGTCTTGGATTTATATACGAATACAGATCGTAGATATCCGCTGGATACAGAAATATCTAAGTTTTTAATATGAAATAGCGGATATTATCGAAAACCAAAAAAACCTCCATCTCCTCGCCTTCTTAAGACTTCCTTTTAGGCTTTCCGCTTTCCCCATGAAAGAGCCTTCTAGGCTTTCACTCCACTGAGTTCATGCCAAATTCACTTCGTATATAATTAGTGGATAATTTTGTAAATGCACTCAATACTCTCTCTATTTTCTTCAAGTTTGGTCATTAATTAATTTCGTTTGTAATCTAGCGTCTGTATGTTATATATATGTTATAAATGATCTCTATTTTCGGCGTGGTTGTCCAATTGATAATATTCGTATCCGTATGGAATCTGATTTGTACCTACTTTGTATTCAATACTGATATTATTCATATTTATATTCTTATTTGACTCGGTATTCGATACGGATATGAATACAAGATGAGTAATATCCAACCGTATCTGATTATATCCCTACAAACTAGTTCACATAACCTTTGGCGTGTCCTGCACAATGGCAGCCGGAGGGTAAAGCAAGCATGCATACATCCTCTCCACATCAAAGTTGCGCCTGCAGAGGATCCTAGCCGGTGGAATACGATGGTACGTGCTCATCTCTGACAGGAGGGCAACATCTGTTGGGACTTGGGAGTTGAGCAGCTGCAGCTATAAATCCCCACGTTGAAAGCCAAGGGCACGTGCATGGAAACATCCGTCCGCACGCGGTGCCGTGGGGCCAGTCAGCTGCACGTTGTGCACAGTGCCCGACCAAACTAAGGGCTCCATAATCCCTTCTGTCAGAATGACTCGTTAACTATTAAGTTTTTCATTAAGTGCTTAGATGGCTACCATGTGTGCTATTTTTTAATAAAATAACATTCATATTATCATATCAACTACCCTATCTCTTTAGACAACCAAACAGGGCAAGGGGAGGGGCACTACCAACGGTGGCTAGCCACCTCCCCCTCCCTGTCTCTCTACATATGCACACCGCAGTTGAGCACAGCTAGCACACTGCTTGCGTGCCCAATAGGATCCTCCGATTTGATGCTGCCACCACCACACGTCGTCAAGGACTACCACAGTGTCATGTCGGTGCTTAGCAATGACATGATTGTTTGGTCCGTGAAGGAGTCATATAAGGTAGGGGACCGCAATGAGGACCGCGTCGAGTAGACGGACGCCGTGTACAACACTGCTCATGACCTCCACGTCCACATGTATAGGCCTCAGGCCCACGTATGGCTTTTGCATCGACAGCTACACCTGGTTGAGCGTCCGCACCAGCTACCTCTGCCTCACCGACGAGCTTCCTGCTGTTGTGCTCTCTTTTTCCTACCGGGCAGCTTGCACTGTAGCACCACTTCCTTGTCACCCATGGGTTGCTGGTTGTCCAAAGGGTAAGGAGGAGGTTGCTACGGAGGAGGAGGGGATGGCTTAAGAGGACGGTGGCTAGCCGACTGAGGAGGAGGTGGCTAGGGATGAAGGGGAGCTAGCCAACAAAGGAGGAGGTGGTTAGGGATGAAGGGGAGCTAGCGAACAGAGGAGGGGGAGAGGGGCTGGATAGGAGGGGGAGGAGGAGGGGATGGCCAAAGCAGGATATGGCTGGCCGGTGTGAGCCGTTGGCGCTCCCTACGCTGCTCGGTTGCTTAGAGAGAGAGAGGGGGGAGAAAGTGTGTGGGAGGGGTGACGTGGATGCCATCTTATTAAAAAATTACACGCGTGGTAGCCATCTAAGCACTTAATGAAAAGCTAACGACTAACTAAGTACTTAACGGATGACCTAACGGATTTGGGATTGGGGTGCAAACGGAAACAACTTCTATAGATGATAAAGTAATTTTAAAGTTTAAGAAGCTAAGTGAGACCTCAGTACAACTTTAAGAGGCTGTTAGGTTCAAGACCCCCTTGTGTGTATTTGGAGGTATTTGGTGTGATTTTGGTGATGATGACAATGATAGCCTCGTCAATTGGCAAAGCCGTGAAGAAATCAAAGTTAAGAATGAATTAGAATGAACTCAGGCATTGAGAAGGATTCATTTAGATTCTCTATGACTTTTTTGTGTTTTGCTTTGCTATTTTTGAGGGGTTTGAGATGTTATTGAGTTGTTTTGAATCAGGTTTTATTCATGAAGCACATTGGGTTTTAGGTCTAGATGGGTCCTAGAGCCTTTGTTAGTTTTGAAGGAGTTTTGGACGTGTGTGTTATATGGTACGAGGTACTAGACGACACCCTGTCCTATTTGGTCCAGAGAGGTTTTTAAAAGTTTTTTGTTGGGTGCTATGGATCCCATATGGTACAAGAAACCGTACGAGGCTCTCGGACGATTTGTTCTAGAAAGGGTTTAAGTTGGCACTGAGGATCCCGTATGGTACGAGATACAGTAAGGGGGCCTCAGACGATCTTTCCCAGAGAGGGTTCCAGGCCACCTCTGGTGTGTCGTATGGTACGGGGTATTGTACGACATGTTGGACTGTTTTGTCCAGAGAGTGTCTTGGCTGCTCTTGGTGCGCCGTATGGTATAGGACACCAGATGGCACGCCCGGACGATTTGGTCTAGAGAAGTCGTGGGATGTGAGTTCTAGGGACTCCGTATGGTTCTGCTAGGGCTGTATCATACTGGTATGGCACATGCCATACCATATGACGCGAGCGTGTCTATGCTGGCCTTGTGCCTAATGACTAGTTTTTAGCTGTGTGCTATTTAAGGACTTAGGGTATTCCTTTGTTTCGTGCTGATTCACTCCATAGTCTATCCTAGAGTCCATTTAAGTGAGAGCTACAAAAAACTAGAGTTTCTATCTTAGAATGAGTTTATAAAAGTTTGAGTGCTATATCTTTTTGTGTGCTTTCATAAAAGGCTTCATCTAGCAAGATCAAATCATCTCAAACTTGTTACTCAAGTTTTTTATTTTTGGAGTTGGTGCTTGGTGATCTCTTAAGGAGGAGCTTGTGAGAGATTCCAAGTAGTTGTGAAGGTCGGAGTCCACCTATCAGAGCGGTGAAAGGCTATCCCGAGTAAAATCAGAGTGATACTCCTCTTCGTAAAAAGTGCTCCAACGAGGAGTAGGGAAAGAGATAACCTTTTTCGAAACTCAAAAAAATTTCATTGTCCTTTGTCTCCTTTACTTCTTGCTCATGTTCCCGCAAGTTACTTCTTGTTTTACCTCTTATATTAGTTCTTAGTTGCTTGCTTTTAGTTAGTGTTTTTATCTAGTTGTAAAAAATTTAACCTTGTCTTTAAATTTAAAAAGAAGAACAAAAATAATAAAAATTGTTGTAGGCTAATTCTTTTAACCCGTGGATCTTTGAGAGACAACAGTGTACTTTACACTTAATTAATGACCTGACACCTGAGAGATTATTTGCTTGCTCGAATAGTATTTGCTTGCTCGAATAGTGTCTTGTTTTGTTCATGCTACGTACGGCGCGTGCGTGCACACGTTCCTGCATGTCCCGGTGTTATAGGGCTTCAATACGTAGCTGAAAGGTTTTTTTTAATGGGGAGATAGGTTTGAAATGGAAAGTCTTGATATTCATTTAACCCTGCATGTATCCTTTGACGGTGTGTCGTCAACAATCTATTAACATGGATCAAAGGTATTTTTCAGACCATCTCAGTGATGTGTAACACTTAATGAACCTGTTGATTTATTAATGAAAATTTCGTGATTGTCGTTGCTTCGGGTACAGTCATGCGCTAACTAATTAATTTACCTTGTCACCCTGTAAGTTAAGTGAGCATCACTCTAGCTAGAAGAGTTTTTGTGCGTCTAAAAGGGGACTAGCATATGATTGCCTCTATCGATCCATGTGCCATCTCTTTTTTTTATATACCATCTGCACGTAGCCACTTTTCTCTTTATAAATATGGCATATGGACACATACGCACGCACTTAAGGCTGGGTTCTTTTCAGCTTATTTTATCCCACTTATTTGCCTTATCTCGTAACTTCGAGAATTTTTCGAGATAGCCTCGAGAGCCGGTTGGTTGGCCTTCAATTTTAGGGTTTAGGGAGCTTATAGACATGTCTATGAGATAAAAAAAACGACTCAAAGTAATAAAAAAGTGAGATAAGTCAAATAAGACACGAAATAAGTAGGATAAGTCAGCTTATTTTGTGAGGACCAACTTTTTTCTCAAACATTTGATGGTTAATTGGTAATCATTTGTCCTTTTCGGCTCACCATTCAAACAACTAAACACACTTCATTAGACAAGTTGTTGTCTCTCGACAATGATAAATTGTAAAGCAAATTAAGAGTACGTACTACCAATAATAGCTAATCTAACAAACTAGATTATCATTTTTTTCAGAAATGCTGAGGGTTGACACGAGATCACGAGTACTATATATAACGGACGAGAAGGTCCGAAGCAACATGCACAATTGTGAATATATTTTTAGATAATGGATAAGTCCGACAAGCTCATTAGAGGACATAGCTAACGCTCAATATTGTGAATCTCCGGTGGTTTTACATGACCAAATACAACAAGACATGCCTGCATAGTTGCATGCATGTACCTACTTGGGTGTGCATTTTGCATCATCGAGTCTGCATATCTATAAACTTCACCATGCATATGACCAATATTGAATGGTGCGTGCATGCAAGCCAGTCAGCCCCAGCTTTTGGCTCCCACATGGAGGCGTGCGCTCGGTAAAACTTCGAGCTTTGCGGCCATCCCCACCCAACAAATCATCTATGTCCATGTTTCTACAAGAGATGAGAGAGAGAGAGAGATCTAGAGAGAGATTGGAAAAGTTAGCGTACGCGCAACCCTAGCACTACACCTCTAACACTCAAAAGTTGGTCGATTAATTTGTGGGCTAGATTGATTCCAAATTGTTAAATTATGGAATGCACCTTCTAGCTCGTATAGCCGTGGTGCTAATTGCTTTTACAGGCTTGCAAAGCTTGGATGGATGCGTGCATGGCGTCCCTCGAATATTCCCCATCCGACAAGAGGTTAGGACATAACAAAGTAGCAAGAGACTAGCTAACAATAACAGGGAAGGGCAAGAGACTAGCTAATTAATTTACTATAGTACGAGGAGGCCTCGAATGGCTGTGTTGATCTTGTGCAATATATCTTGCTGTAGTAGTATAGTAGAGGGCAGCTGGAGCTGCAATTATATACTGTATTTTAGAGCCGATTCTGCTCTGTGAACACGGAGATATTTGTGAATTACTATAAATAGGTATGGTGTGAATTTTTTGTTTCATTTATTAAAAGTGTAATATGTGTATCGACGAATGTTTCCTAAAAGTTATGGTTAATGTGTGATATGATGGTAACAATTAATCAGCTCTGCCTGCAAGGTGGATGTTTTATAATATCTGGACTATTCAACTGGGGCTTATTTATTTCATTTTTATGTTAATTTATCCTCCCCCATTTTTTTTTTTAAGAATGATCTGAGTACACTTGCGTGGTACATAGCGAAAGGGAAAAAAAAAGATATTCGGTAAGAGTGGGGCTTCGTTAATTCACGCACACTACTAGAGAAACAGCCTTACATACCGGCTTATCAGTCCCGATAAGATACGAACCGGTATTAATAGTAGCATCAGTCCCGGTTCGTAGTTCCAAGGCTTCAATCCCGGTTCTTCGCTCACATTAGTCCCGGTTGATAATACCAACCGGGATTGATACTCCTCCCATGCAGCTAGTATGCAGCCGGTGGCATGGAAACTCATCGATCCGGTTCAGTAATACCAACCGATCGAAGGTAGGCCTTTAGTCCCGGTTAGGTATTCTAATCGAGACTAAAGCCTCATCTAAGGAATCTTTAAAAGGAATGCATATCCTAGTTATATCAGAACGCGTGGGTGGGTGAGTTGGTTAGAAAGGTGAGTGGGGAGTCACGAGATCTCGGGTTCGAGTCCCACAGAAGCCATATGTGCGCATTATATTTTTAAATATATTTCTAACATCTATCCCGGGTTGAGAGCAACCGGGACTGATGGCTCCATGCCATCAGTCCCGAATTGCCTATCCCGGTTCCAAAACCGGGATTGATACCGGTTTGGAACCGCGATTGAAGGCTCAATCCGTGGTAGTGGCACATACATAATCATCAGCCTCACTATATGTCTATATTAAATTTGGAACAGAAAAATGTCCATATATCCAAAAATGCAAAGTTATTTTATATAGCCCGTTATGAAAATTATGTCCTACGGAATCAAAATTAAATAAATCCAAGTTCTTGGCATTTCTCCTGCTACTCGCTGCTGGCGGTGAATGTGCATTCCATAGAAAGTCACTTTCTTGGTTAATTTATTTTGTTCTTTTCATACTGTGAGAGTAGAAAAGATGCCACATGGAGATCCCATATTCTTGCCCTTTCGTTTGTTTGGAATCTTTTGCCAAAAAAACAATCCTTATGTAGATTGCCCAGAAGATCATCGGTTTGCATGTTTACCACTTTAACGTTATGTTATTTAGTGCTTATACGCTTTTCAAAAGCTAAATATAAGTTCAAAGTATTAGTAGTAGCAACACAGCAGTAAATTGTTGCACATTCAAGGAAAGCATGAAATCAAGGACTAATCTCTAAGGTAGTTAATCGCCACAAACGGATAGGCGTGGATTGACAGATCCTTCCACCATATTAGGTGTAGCTTAAATCAAAATGAGAAACACATACGCGACTCAAATTAGAATTTTTTTTATTAGGTTCATCAATAAAGACATTTTTTTAGGCTAAAGACTGCAGATGTTTTCCACAAACATATATTACTCAAATATGTACAAGATGTAAGCCCAAACAAAGGTAAGAAAAAAGGAAGAGGATGACAAACAAGCATTAGAAAATTAATCTGGTTCCAACATACAAAGCCATTGGATAATGTCTCACCCAAAGGATTCACTCTTTCTGTACGAATTAAGAAGCTGCATCAACGAGAGAACTTTGGAGGTTGTGAAAAGATGAAGGTTACAAATTTGCATTGAATATCTTATCATTTCTTCACAAACAAATATATGCCAACAAATAAGGGAGAAGAGCTTCTGGTAGAAGGGTTGGACCTTTGACTTAGCTCGAGCGAGAGCTCTTATCATAATGAGCCAATCTTGTGATATCACTGAAATAAAGAGCTTCAAGTGAAACCAAATATCTTATGTGACAGTGCATTGGATGAAAAGATGGATTAAAGTTTCTTCAGCATTGGACTGACAAAAAGAGCAAGCTATACATTCATTCCAAATGCCTTTCCAACAAAGAAGGCTTCGCGAATTCACTGAAATAGTAAGCTCGGATAATCGAGCTCTTTGGCGCTTAGAAAGAGCAAGAGGCTTCTTCCTTAGCACCGTGCATGAGAAACGTCCGAGAACGCTCCAAAGATGTACATAGACTTAACTGCATCTCCTTCTTTTCTATGTTCGGGAAGCCTTCTAACCCATGCTTGGGCATATGACACTTGCAGGAAAAAGAGGACCTGGGGCACTTCATGATCGCTCCTACAGCATAGGGAGTAGGACCCAAAAAACTAACAAAGAAGGTTCCCGTCAAGAAGCGCATAACTCTAATTTCCTTAATTAACTTGCTCGTCGAGACAGTCTACTAGGATGTTAGGATCCCAAACTTCATAATTTGGTGACCCTCATGCTACACTGGTCCAGGATCAAGTCTAGCGTGCACAAGTGACTTTATCAGTGAATACCATTATAATGCTTCGAGTCTATTAGCGTATTTGTTAGATAAACCTTACAATAAAATCCAAGGCCACACAAGGCTAAATACATAAGTTCATCAAAGTATTTTAGCAAAAGAACTACTAAAGATAGCATGAAAGTTGTCCTATCAGGAGTCACAGGCTTCTGACTGGGAAGCACGTCTAGCTATTCACCTCCATAGGGAAACTCCTCCTCAAATAGTAGAGAGGATTCTTCAACTTCTTGACCTGCCGGATGGAATAGACAGCCCACAGATAGAATTTATAAGGATGATTATAGTGGAATACTCAACAAATCACACACACTAGAGTAATGCAATTCTATCTTGTATATGCAGGCTTTGTACAATTGAGGGCTATTGGTTATTTTGCTGAAATAACAATTTAACGAAGACATAGTAAGATAATAGAATTGAAAGCAAGTACGCAAAACATTTAGTAAATGACATTTGATTTCATAAGCGATGGCACATAGCCTAATTTTGCACCCATAAATTCCACATTGGCAACCCATCTTTTGCATGAAAAATTATACCTTGTTCAAGTATCACCAAGCTTTGTTCATGACCATGGGCATGGCTATTCGAATAGTTTTTAATACTTTATAGAGGTTGCACATCTTTACCCATAAGATACTCTGACTAGGAAGGAGACACTTATAACCTAATAGTTACAGGACTAAACATTATCATGTGGCTCTCTTGATACCTACTATGCCACCTAGAGACAAACATCTGGATTGCTGAGGTCACGTAGTAGCACATCAGCATCGCTTGGATAATGGCCCTCATAAGCAGCATGTCTCCTCCAAATGTCCCAACGCATGACTAAATTTTCTAACTTGTTTTGAGATGCCATAAGCTAAAGAAGAAGAGAGAAGATTAGGAAGGTTATGAGGAGATTAGGAAGAGGGGGAAAGTGATCCCCCACTTCCAAAAGAGGATTAGGAAGGGTTTGGGGAGATTTTCCTCTTGGGAGATTCCATGCACAAGGAAGAAGAAGAGAGAGAGGGAGTCAGCCAGGAAGAAGGAAAGAGGGAAGAAGAAGAGAAAAAGGAAAGAAATAAAAAGAAAAAGGCAGCTGGGCCTAGGGGTAAAAAGAAATTTTTGGAAATTATAAAATTTTTATAGGGCCATTAGATAAATTATAGATTAATAATAATTATTGAATTACTTTGAGTTTCACTAAATTAATTATTACCAATTAGCCATTTAATTACTTATTTTTAGAAATTTAAAATAATCTTAATACATTTTAGTATTTAAAACTTCTCCTAGAAAAGGAACATACTCATTTTTAATTATTTCAAAATTTAAATAATTTTTAAATCAAGATGCATATGCATGATGCATAAGTAATTTATTTTTGAAAAATGAGAATGTTACACTGGCTGCCAGGATGACGATCATAGAATGGAGCTTGTCGGGATTTTGGGTCCAGTTGAACCTTTCGATGTGTCTGGGCTTGAATTTGGTCGGCCATACGACGTCGCGGAGAGCGGAGGAAAAAGCCCGGCATCCGTAAGCCACGGAACAATGATGTTTAGACCGATCGAGGCGATCCCAACCATCGCGAGTTCGTTGGTCGTATGGGTGCGGGCCAAGGCAAGAGAACACCTCCCAGTCGCGGCGCAGGGAACTTATGGTGGTGAAGCTACCCTGCCCCCGACTACGACCCTTGGAGCTTTCCTCTCTATATCCTCCTGCATGGTCGTGGTGCCAGTGATGACGATCACGACACTCCCACGTAACACTCTGGGATTCCTTGCTATAGGAGCCAGCCGGCCCCTCCTAGGGGTGCTCCCGAGAATGACCTTCAGGTCTTCTTTACTCGGGCAATACCGACGAGGCCAGATTAGCAGCCAGCCTCTCGACGTCTATTGCGACAGTGATACCCACGGCTTCCTTGTTTTCTTGCCCGAGCTAGTTTCCGAGCTCATGCATGACCACTGCCAACGCTCGAAGCCTTTCTTGTTCGACGAGAACCGAAGTGGAAGGAGGTCGTTCCTTGGTCCGAACCTCTGGCACTTGAATTAGCGAGGATGAAGGCGTCCAGGCATCATTGCGGGGCTTGTCCCTAACGCGTTGCCGGATGCTTACCAAAGTTCTTTCCAGAGAGGATTTGAGATGAGCTCGCGCAACATTGCGAGGCCACTTCAGAGGCTTCTCCCTCGAGCTAGCGATTGCCCTAGCTATCCATGTTGACACATCTACCAATAGAGGAGTACGAGGGGGTCATCATCGAGCTACCGCACAACGCGACCCTATCTTCAAGTTCTATGTAATCCGGGATGTCCAGATTAGCATAGAGCTCATCATTGTCCCCATCGACCGTGGGGGAAACTTGTTATAGCATACTAGAAATAGGACCGGCTTGGGAATGTACTCCGAGCTTGCTCCATCGTGACGATCGCAGTGCTGGTCAATGGGTGCACAGTGAGTAGGCGAACACTCGGCATTTGACATCTCTGGGATTCTTTTGGCAAAGGATCTGTCGATCCCCATGGATAACGCTAGCTGTCGATGATTGAGAAATTGATTGCCAGTTGAGCTTACCTCTTAATGGAGGGATCAAACATACCATTTTTTGCTAAAGGGTTTCCGTTGTAGATGTATCGATTCGCCGAGATAAAGAACAAACTAGGAACAGAGATTTATCCTGGTTTAGGCTTCTCGAAAGGAGATAATAAACCCACCCAGTCGCGCGTTAGCGTTTATGTTATTGCGATGAGATTACAAAGATTGATCTTGATTTCCTTCCCCCTAGAGGGAGGTATTTATAGTATAGGGTACATGCGTACCTGGTCCTATACGACCTGGAGAACCATTTAGATAACTCAGAATCCTATTATTTTTATAGATACATCCTAAAAATATGCTAACTCTTATACTCCAAGAAATATCCATATCCGAAAAGCCTTGGGCTCTGGATAAAGGACCCCTAAGGCGGTTAATCCCGAGGGTGCTGGCCGATTGTTTTATGTATCCCTTTAGGGCCCAGGATAGCCCACATGACGGCCCACGAGAAATAAGGCCCATTCCCAAGCATCCAAAGCAGAGGTACAGATGCAAGCCATCAAACTCGAGCTTGCAACCCCTCCTCATTATTCTCCCTAGGCACACACCCCAAGGACTTATTTCGTATGGAGCCTAACTGTCAATGCATTTTATCCAATCCCGACACAAGTTGATAATAAGAATTTTCATGTTTATTTGGTTAAAAAAAATCTAGAGATTGGCTCAAGATCAATACAAGCTAGCCCTATTTTGTTCAACTGTGGTTGAATGGTTTAGCTGAAATGTTGGGATTCAAGAGCTTTAAAAAATGGTTTTGAGAAACTGGGATGTTTGGTTTGGCCGTAGTTTGAAAGCTTTACAAAGCGGCTTCCGTAAGAGCCGAAGCGTTTGACTCAGAGAAATGGTAATAATTCATAATCCACAATTCGTAAGTTGATCCAAACATTATAGACAACCTCTTTAAAGATATTTTACTTGGATTTAAAGATATTTTCTTCTTTGTTTGTGCTGCAACTGATTACAACATTATAGACAACTGATTTCTCTTTCTTCCTTCTCTTTCTTCTATATTAGCAAAAATTCTATTTGAGAAATACTAAAAAAAATAATGGACTATTATGTATGCTCTTGTATGTGCCATGATATGCCAAAATGTCCCTAGGGGAATAAAGAATGTACGTAGAGACGATTGACATTAACAATATATAAACTTCATAATTGCATCTCACCACGTGCACAAACTGACTAACGAGCAAGCACATATATCAGGTGGCACTCTTATCATGTGGCACACTTTTTTGCGGTCTTAAATAGCGGTATTAAGGGTTAAGAGTGCATTCATGAGATGTAAATGTTCCTACGTACGTACCTACTCTACGGAGTATCATTCAGCACAAATTGGATACACATTAACTATATCCATAACAATCACAATATTTAGCTAGCCACTCAATATGTAAACAACTGAAAAATGAATGCTACTAACTAAACACACCAAAACGATCATGCATACATGTAGACATACACATACACACGGGTAGATCACATACATGCTCGCTCCCTCTGGTTCTAAAAATATAATGTTTGAGATACGTACAAATTAAAGTTTTAAAACTTTATCTATGAAGGCCTCTTGAACTATTTAAAGCATGTATAATAGTTGAGATAGCAGCTGTCTCTAACTATTGCCATAGCATCTAGAGGCAGCGCTAGAGACAACATATACAATGATAGAGATGGTTGCACGTTTTTATAGACAGTATTCTCGCATATAAAGTTTCTTAATTCTCGTGTAGAGTCGACTTTTACATTAGAGATGGCTCAAATATCTATGCATGCTCTCTCTCTTCCACATCATCACATGTTCTACATGGCAACCCTTAGAGACTGCTTATAGATAGCTGACGTGGACCATTGTACATGCTCTTAGATTGGATGCATGAAAATCACACATATAGATTCGTCTCAAAAGCACTTTCATAAAAGCATAGCTTTAGTGGATGTTATACATAATTTGCAATAGAAATTAGTGGTGAAAGACTCAAAGCTAGCTAGTTATATTTTGGAGATCGCTTGATGCTTAAAAAAAGTTTTTTTTTAACTGGAGGGAGTATTTTGGTACCACACGCAAGGGTTGCATGGATATGGGCGTACGTGCGTGGAGTGCACACCTTCATGGTCACGCGTTGGAGCACCGGCCGGGATCAATGCATAGTGTGAGTGCGATGGTCTTCACTTTCTCCCAAAGAAAAATACACTAATTTGAT
Organism: Olyra latifolia; assembly: GCA_036346145.1. Lineage (NCBI taxonomy): Eukaryota > Viridiplantae > Streptophyta > Magnoliopsida > Poales > Poaceae > Olyra > Olyra latifolia. The sequence goes on from CM070530.1 coordinate 18,389,798, forward strand.
TCCAGAGAAAGAGGAAAAAAACTGATCGATTTGCAAAGCTTTAACCGTCGGCTAGCTTGCCTATCAACGGGATCAAAGCAACTGAAGTAACCATCTAGTCTAGTGTACATGCATTTGTCTGTAGACCAAAGTACATTTGTCTGTACACCAAAAGTGCGGTCGTGCATTTTTTACAAGCTAGTCCACCTAATTTTAACATTTTATGTTAAGGTGTGTACATAAAGGTGACTGGCTAGTCTGGCTTCCAAAATTCACCCGATACTTTAACACAAATCATTTTCACAGCACTTGATTTGCTATGTGTCAACGTTTTAATCAGCATATATTGGCATTGGAAATGGTGAGTTTTCTATGAAAAAAATACTACCTCTAGTTAATTAATATTGTCGGATTTACGTTGAAATTTTTAGGTAATAAACCTTCGCAACTGCTCCACCCATCCGAGATCTTCTCGAGTGATCTGTAACCGATAACCGATCCATCCAATAGGTAGATAGAAGGATGATGAGAAGCTAAATTTCGAGGAAAATTAAGTTGTTTTAGCTTATAAGAAACTTATATGCTTGTACACTAAGAGAGCTAGCAATGTGGGTGTCTTCAAAAGTGCCAAGGCCGCTTGACTCGACATTGTCGACATTGTTACTGGAGATCTGTCCCTAGGTTAAAGGCATAACTGTAACTATGAAATATGTTTTTTAGGGACAAGGATTTCCCACAAATACAAAGATTTTCCATGCATATCTTCCTTATGTTGGATAGTGCTCTGAGATCCATGTTTTCTCTATCCCCTTTGCTACGGTATTTTTGCAAACAGCCCCTCCATTCTATTGAATTCTAGCATAAGATCTCTCTCCTCTCCCTCTCTCCTCTCTCTTACTCTCCCTTCTCCCTCCTCTTACTCCGGTCCGATGGCTATCTGACTCCCTGGCCCTATCCACGACGTAGGAGCCCCCGACCATTGCACCTTGGTCATCGCTGCCATGCAGTCTGACAACAGTAGGTTGACCTTGCATATACTTGTACACATCAATTAGTAGTATACTAGTCGAAAACAAAAATAAATAAATATAAACAATCTCCACACGTTGGAATAATTTACATATTTAGCCCATTCAAAAAAGCTGTAAAAATATTCTCTCGACAACCATGGTAGCGCAATGTTGAGCATGTGTATATACATCAATTTATACCACACCAGCCAAAGGTCCAACAATAAATATGGCAAATCTCTGCATGCATATATTACTTATGTAATTAGCCTGGTTAAAAAATGTAAAACTATTCGCTCGACGACCACAACAGGGCGATCTTGCATATAAGTTGGTGTTAGAGCAACCAAGGACAAACAATAAATATGACAAATCTTCATCTTTTAAAGATTTTTTTTTGCAAAGCTAATCGCTTAAAGTCAGGGTGGTCTTGTATAGTGTATATATCTCAATTACATTGCACCTACCGAAGCCAAACATTAATATTACAATGCACATTTAGGCATGTTCAAAACAAATTTGTGAAACTATTCCCTCGACGACCATGGTAGTGTGATCTTTGCATCTGTACATTCAACAATTAATACTAAGTTGGCCAAAGGCTAAAGAATAAATTTGATAATGGGCATTTAGCCCCATTAAAAAATGTTTGCAAAAATTATTCCCTCAATGACCGCTGAGGGATATTGCATATGAGTTCATACATCGATCAATACTACTTCAGCCGAATACCAAGCAATAAATATGACAAATCTTCACCTTTTAGAGATTATTTAGGTTTTCAACTCCATTCATTTTGTTTTGTTTTGCAAAATTATTCCCTCTATGACTCGACAAGGCAATCTTGTATATGTGTATATATCTCAATTAATACTGAGTGACTCGAAGGCCAAATAATACATATTAAAAATTTCTACCATGTTGGAATTATTTACGTATTTACCCATTCATTTTTTTTTTGCAAAACTATTCTATTGAAGAATCCAGTAGTATGATGTTGCATATACATGCATACAACAATTAATAATACATAGGCCAAGGCCAAACAAGTAGTATGGCGACACACATTTAGTCGCATTCAAATTAAACAAATTTGCGAAAGTATTCCCTCGACGACCACGGTAGTGCAATCTTTCATGTGTACATACTTTATTTAATACTACATCGGCCAAAGGCTAAATAATATATAGATAAAACAATATGCATCTTGACCCATTCAAAAAAAATTCTAAAACTATTCTCTCAAGGACCACAGCAAGGCGATCTTCCATATCTCTGTAGATACATCGATTAATATTACCCTGGTCGAAGGCCACACAATATTTAAGTATGGCAGATCTCCACCGTGTAGGACTCATTTAGCATTTAGCCCCAATTCCAAAAGGTGCAAAACTATTTCCTCGACAACTTTAGAAGGGTGATCTTGCATATGTACACAGACATCAATCAATAAAATACCGGTTGAAGGCCAAACATTTAATATGGAAAATCTCTAACCTGTAGAGATTGTTTTACATACCTATCCTCATTAAAAAATTTGCAAAAAAAAATTTCCTCAACAATCGCGGCAAGCTGATTGCATATGTGTACATAATCAATTAATATTACACCAGCCGAAGACAGATATGACAAGTTTCAGCTATATGTATTTATCCCCTAATTCGAAACAAATTGCAAGACTTTTAAATTAATACTACACAAATGGAATGCCAAACAATAAATATGACAATTTACATTTAGCCCCTCTCAATCAAATTTACAAAATTATTCCCTCAAAGACCGCATAAAGGCAGTCCTGCATATATCAATTATACTACATCACCTAAAGGCCTAACAATAGATATGGCAATACACAATTAGGCCCATTAAAAAATTTGCAAAATTGTTCCCGTTGCGACCACAACAGGAGATCTTCGTGTGTATACATACATCTACTACAGTAACCAAAGGCCACATAGTTAATATGATAATATGCATTTAGCTCTATTAAAAAAAGCAAAAACTATTCCCTCAACGACTGTGGTAGCCGGTAGGGTGATCTTGCAGATGTGCATACATCAATTAATACTATATCTGTAGATGACCAAATAATAAATATGATAATACATATTTAACCCCTAAAATTCAAATATATTCCCTCGTCATCCGCGGTGGGGTGATTTTGCGCTTATATGCACATGTATCAATTAATACTACGTAAGCCAAACAATAAATATGGCAAATCTCTACCTTTTAGAAACTATTTACGTATTCAACCCCATTGAATCATTTTGTGCAAACTACTCCTTGACGACCGCGGCAGGACGATTTTGCATATGTATATGTGCATCAATCAATACTACACCAGCTGAGGCCAGCCAATAAATATGATGATTACTTCAAAAAAAAAAATGATGATAGATAATTTATGTTTAGAGATACACGAAGCAGAGGGGATTTTGTCGATGCTCAAGATCGAGGAATCCCTTAATGCATCGATTTTTCCCTCCCTACAGCTCTAACAATAAATTTTCACTTTCCACACCAATGTACTTCTTATTTTCTTGTGCATACCCCTAGAAGGAGCTCTATTTCTCAAAACATACAAGGGCTTCCTAAAAAAACATGATTGTTGAGAAAGTGCGGAGAAAGTTGGGGGGGGGGCAGGGGTGTTAAAGCCATAAAGTGCAGTTCTGTAACGCCGCCGTTATGCCTCCGCTGCCTCTTCGTCTCTGCGCTGCGCTGCGCTGCCTGCCTGCCTCACTCTCTCATCTCACTCCACTCCCCACCGCGCCTTTCTTTAATGGAGTGAGCCTAACAAACACTGCAACAGGGGGGGCACCACCCGGTGACCAGACCGCCTCTTCAACACTAGCCGCTCTCGCTTCTTCTCCTCCCCCCGCCCCACTTCGTTCTCCCGGGAGGCCAGAGCGACGAACGCACACCCACCCACCACCGCCCGTGGCCATGGCGCAAGGTGAGCCCGCTGCAGTGCCCCTCCGTGCCTGTCTCTGTTTGTCGAGCTTCACGGCCGGTTCGCTCGCTCAGACGCTCACGTACGGGTTCTTGGCAGTGCGGGACCCGGAGCTGTTCGCGGAGCTGTGGCGCGCCTGCGCGGGGCCGCTCGTGGAGGTGCCGCAGACGGACGAGAGGGTCTTCTACTTCCTCCAGGGCCACCTGGAGCAGGTTTGTTCTCGTGTGCGTGCTCCGGCGGTGAATTCCTCCCTCTCCAGTGCTCAGCTCCTGGTTTCACCTTGGCGTTTGGTGCTCTTTTCCCATGGCGAATGATGCGGGTTCTTGCTTGTGCGTGTGGCGGTGCAGCTGCAAGAGCCGACGGACCCGGGCTTGCTGGCCGAGCAAATCAAGATGTTCCAGCTGCCGTACAAGATCCTCTGCAAGGTCGTCAACGTCGAGCTCAAGGTAGTCCGCCGTCCCGGCGAGGGAAAGGTCCCGCCTTTACTTCGCTTCCGCCTGTTTGGTGTGTGAGCTCGTCGTAATTCTCTCCTGTTCGGTTGTGGCGCAGGCCGAGGCGGAAACGGACGAGGTGTTCGCGCAGATTGCCCTGCTGCCGGACCCGAATGTGAGTGGTGACCACCCACGGTTTTGTTCTCTAGCGCTCTTGTTCTGCTCTGCTTTCAGTATGTCCTGTATCTGTGTGCTGGCCGTGATTTTTGGGGCACCCTGAATTTTGGATTCTGTTTAGAAGTTCATGAATTTGGTGATGCTTGCATTCAAATCTTTTAACGGACAGTAATTCGGTGAATGTGAATTCACATTCAGATAGTGTCCCCTGTGGATTTGTCTGAAAAAAAGAGTGGCTTTCTGTTGTATACAGCAAGTCAATCTGCCCACTGTCCCTGACCCGCCCCTGCCGGAGTCGCCGAGGCCTGTGGTGCACTCCTTCTGCAAGATCCTGACACCGTCCGACACCAGCACCCATGGCGGGTTCTCCGTCCTCCGACGGCATGCCAACGAGTGCCTCCCACCACTGGTATGCCCAATTCTCATGTTTTCGGTAATGCATATCGGCATATGGTACGGTGAAGTCAGGAATCCTTTTTTGTTTGCTGATGATCAGGATATGTCGATGCCGACGCCTACTCAAGAGCTCATCACAGAGGACCTTCACGGATCTGAGTGGAGGTTTAAGCACATCTACAGGGGTATGCAGTCATTTTTGTAGTTAATCTGTTGAATTGTTGTATAGTCATTTGACCGCTGATCAGGAGCAAAATTGTATCAGCTTTATGTGCCTTCTGGTGCTTATTCATGCAATTCTTGGTTGTCTAGGCCAACCCCGTAGGCACCTTCTGACTACAGGATGGAGCACATTTGTCACTTCTAAGAAGTTGATTGCTGGTGATGCATTCGTCTACCTGAGGTTGGGTCTCAACTAAACTATAGTGCTTAACCATTCATGCATCATGAACAGGTTTGAGCAGATGTTCATTTTAAGTATGTATCACAAGGCACCGTGTGTATTGTTTTTGCAGGAGTGAGAAAGGAGATCAACGTGTTGGAGTAAGGCGCGTTGTGCAGAAGCAAAGTACAATGCCAGCATCTGTTATATCAAGCCAAAGCATGCATCTTGGAGTTCTTGCAAGTGCATCACATGCTATCAAGACTAATTCCATTTTCTTAGTGTACTATAAACCAAGGTTGGACCTTTTCTACCGTCAATTGTTTGATAGGAGTGTGACTATTCTCTGCTAATGAAAGTTGTTTCTTATATATTTATTTTAGGATAAGCCAAAGCCAATACATTGTCAGCGTGAACAAGTACCTTGAAGCTAGCAAAATTGGATTTACTGCAGGCATGAGGTTTAAAATGAGTTTTGAAGGGGAAGACGTCCCTGTGAAGAAGTAACGATTTAGCCTGTGATCTCATATGTTTCTCTTTCCATTTGTTCATCATTTTTGCCATGATCTAAAATTTGCATGTTTGCTGTGTCTTTTTCAAATTCGTAGGTTTTCTGGAACTATAGTTAGTGGTGGGGATCTTTCTACACAATGGTCAGGTTCTGAATGGAAGTCATTGAAGGTAAGAATATTTATTCTATTTTCTATTGCTTGCCGTCTTTTTTAAAGAATGCTGATAATCTTCTGAATTACTCACGGTTTAGGTCCAATGGGATGAAGCCACAAATGTTAACAGCCCTGGGATGGTTTCCCCTTGGGATATTGAACCATTTGATGGCTCTGCACCTATCATCAATGCCCCCCTGCAATCATCATCAAAAAACAAGCGTTCTAGGGAGCCAATTGAAAGCCAGGATCTTCCATCAGTGGGTATGAGATTGCAACTTTATCATTGGTTGACTTACTGATAAATAGTGGAATTGTTTGGCTCATTATGTCCGCAATCCTTCCATCTTAATTTGCAGAACCACCTCAAGAATTTTGGCTATCTGGGATGCCACAGCAGCATGAGAAGACAGGTGTTGGTTCCAGTGAACCCACTCGTATCTCTGCGCGTCAAGTTGTTTGGCCAACCGAACACCTAGGTTATAGTTCCATGAGTAGTAGTTCTGTCTGCCAGAATCCAGTAGCACTTGAGAGTTGGTTGAAGGACTTCAACTCTTCAAGTAAGGGTGTCTCTCCTACCTTGTCAGAGATTTCTCAAAAGCTGTTTCAGGCTGCCACCAGCAATGAAGCAAGAGTTTCTCCTTGGCCTGTGCTTTCTGCTTACCAAGCTGAGGAACCCACTTCCAAGTTTTCATGCAACAGTGCTCTCTGTAGTTACCGAACTGAAGATGTTGCTCCAAGTGTGTCCAAGGTTGTCGAAGAAAGGAAGGAACCCTGTGTGTTTCGTCTGTTTGGTGTGAATTTGTTGGAACATACCAATAGCACTGTTACCGCTGACAAGGCGAGTATGGAAGCAGGGGAAACATCAACCAGAGCTGCTGGTTCTTATGAAGACTCCGGTCAGCTTTCAGCACTCTCAAAAGTAACAAAAGATCATATAGTTGTAAACGAAAGCCCCCGAGAAATCCAAAGCCTTCAGAGTTACACTGCAAGAAATAGAATAAAGGTACAATTTTTATCACTTTCTTCCCCTTGCTTCTGAAACCATTGTCTAGCCTTAAGTTGATATTTGGTTTGTACCAGGTTCAAATGCATGGAAATGCTGTTGGTAGAGCTGTAGATGTAGCAAGTCTGGGCGGGTATGAGCAACTGATGGGTGAGCTGGAAGAGATGTTTGATATAAAGGACCTCAAACAAAAAATGAAGGTGACTTTCATTGATGGTGACGGTGACACAATGAAAGTTGGAGACTATCCCTGGCTGTAAGCTTTTGCATATTCTAAAAACAAAATTGGTAGTTGCCTTTTCATCTGAACAGAGTTTGATGAGTTATGACTGACATAGGTTCCTTGACTCCTTCAGGGAATTTTGCCAAATGGCCAGAAAGATAGTGATCTATCCCATTGAAGATAAGAAGATTGAGCCTCATCAGAAGCTGCTCTCTGCTGCTGCTCCAGAGCAGGATCCTAATGCTGAATTTTAGAAGAGAGTCTAGGGCTGAAAGGTGGATTTTTGGAGCCTTTCACCGTTGAAGCATTGGTGGCTATAGACCTATAGTTTTGTCAGAGGAGGTGGTCGTAACTGAAACATGGTGGCTAGCTTGTCTTATTGAAGCAACAGATTTGTTGCTGGCGTCAATTAATTCTTCGCAAGCATTTTGAAGAAAAATTGATGTAACATAGGTTTCAAGAACAAAAAGGTTTGATGAAGTCTCATTAGTTTTCGCTCAAATTTAGTTCTCGCTCAAAAAGAAAAGAAGAGAAAGAAGACGATGTCTCTTTAGTAGTTCTTTAGTCAAAACCTTAATGGTGTGTATGGAATAATCGAGAGGTATATGACTATTGGTTTGTAAAAGTGTTGTATATATTATATGGGAGATGATAATCATATGGTATTAGCTTAAACCCTCTGCCTTTTCGTATGGAGCTTAAACACACTGCCTTTTCATTCATCTATTTTTCGCTGTTCTTGATCAACTTGGTTGACTCACTTTGTGATGACAAGTCTCTTGGATGTGGGCTGCATAACGCTGGCTAGTTCTGTGGATGATGCCGGATTAGCCATTTTTGTGGATTCCACAAATTCAAGTTTTTTTTTACTTTTGGTATTGCTGAGGGTTAGCTATCTGTGACTGGATCCTTCTCTCTTTTTGCTGAGGGTTAGCTATCTGTGACTGGATCCTTCTCTCTTTTTATTCTTTTTTTTAGTGTGTTCATTCTCTTTGAACAGAGGTGAACTTTGTCTAAAAAATAAACTCTCTTTTTTTTAACAGGAAAGAGAATGCGATTGTTACTGTGATGTTCGACTGAAATAGCGGGGTAGGCACTATTCCGGAGAAAAGAAAAGGTTTGAAAAAATCTCCATGGGTTCAGCTTGGTTTGTAAAGATAAAAGCAAAATGATCATGAAAGATTCAGAGCGCATTGGTACGATCTGCGCAGCAGTGGTGCTCTGGGTTTACTCACCGGAGAATTTTAGGGCTGGATTCGAGCCGATGCCGAGCGAGCCCAGGCAGGCTTGCAGTGATTCGGTCAAGATTACAAAAATGGCACCACGAGTGCAGGCTTCCAGCGACCAGCAACCAGCCGAACCGCGCGCTCGACAACGCTGTTGGTAGTAGGCTTGGCGTCTTGCGCTTGGCCTGTCCTGTCGGAGGGAGACATGCACCAGCCCGGCACCGCGTGCGGCCGTGCCGTGCCGGCTTCCGCCGGCGTCGCGCGTGGCCGGAATCCGGCTCGCTCGCTCTCCGCCTCCGCCCGGCCGTCTCGCCGGCGGCAGCGGCGGCAACGTTTTTAGCCCCGCGCGCGCGCGCAGAGACGACGGCATAGTAACAGTCGTACGATTTGGGTGGTTGCGCTTAGGTTTCTTCCGTGGGCCGTGGATATGGCCCGAGAGCCTACCACGCTGGACAGGTCGAGAACGACACAGTATGCCAAAAGGAAAAAAAAAAAAAAAAGTCCATTTTGCCCCTCAAAGTTAAGTATGCCCGGCTCTCTCTCTAAACTCTACTCAGTGTTTGTTCTTTTCATCTTATCGCGTTTGCTTTATCTCGTTTACTTATTTACTTGCCGAGGTGATCTCGACAGTCAGATCCTATCCGTTCGACTTGCGTTAGAGAGCTTTTAGACATGCCTTTGAGATAAAAAAAAAGAAATTCAAAAATTTTAAAAAAATTCTAATAAGTCAAATAAGGCAACGAGATAAGTCGATAAGTACTTATCGACTTATATGCCAAAATAAAAATTTATAAAAATGTGTAGAGTCCAAATATACAATAAAATAATTATATTTGTGTGGAAAATTATATGCCAAAAATTATATTTGTTTTATAGGGTCTTTTATTGATTAAATAAATCAAGTATTTAAGAAAAATTAGTTTGGCTTGTTGGAAAATTGAAGAAAACTAAGAAAAAAAGAAGAATATTAGTTTCACCTTTGAATTTGAGTTAGTAGAAAACTAGGAAGAATAGAAGGATGTTAGTTTGATCTTTGAATTTTAATTCGTACAGATTTAAAAGACACACTAACATAAAATATACTTTTTGCATATAAGTTTATGCGCAAATATCATATCTTTATTGCATATTTGCATTCTACACATTTTTTGAATTTTAAGATAATTTTTATTTTATCTTTTAAGCTTCCTATGATTTTCTTCAATTTATTAGATTTTTATCGAATTTATTTTCAAGAAACCCTGCTCACTAGGAAGCCACGTCAGTCAAAACCGGGATGATTTCAGCTTAGAGGGTAATTTGTCTAGTATGAAGAGCTGAAGGGTTTGTTTGTCTGATTTTAGAGTTCGGGAAGGAAAACCGGATTTATCTAATAGATCAAGGGGCAAAATGGATTTTTTTTCCTATGCCAAACCAACCACGATGGGCTTGTACTGCGCCGAGCATTTACCTCGTGGATTCTACGGAAGGCACGAAGCGTAGACCGGCCCAGCCCAGATGACCATGAAACGAATACTGACTTTGTACTTCCCAGGAATATGATTCGATGACATAACTTGAACCATTTTGGTAACATCCATATGATGGAGATTGGAGAACCCACGGAAGCACTTCCTGGTTCATTGGAATTTGCCAGCCATCATCACCGGTGAAATTTTGGTTGATAAAGAAACCAAATTAACCAAACCGAAACCAGATATTTCACAAGCCAGAACAACCAGCCAGAGTATTGAACGATCTTTTAGAAAAAATTACAACAACCCGCTATAGTAGTTTTTTTTTTTCTATACAGAGCAAAAAAGACAAGCATTTTTTAAAGAAGCACCCAAGCTAGTACAAGCCATCTATTTGTTTGATGTAATAACCCAATAATCATTTACCCTCTATAGGGTGTCGAGGTAAAAGCCAAGAATACATGTGAACCATATGTACATATTTGATCTAACGGTCCAATATTCACTTACCAAATAAAGTACTCAGGCAAGAGCTTTAAAACCCTCATCCCAAAGCTATAAAGTTGTCAAGGCAGAGAATCAGTATACAAACAACTAGCATGTTTGGTTTGCTATGCGGTTCATGGCACAACTATAGCTTGCCACACTTTCTTACCCATGTGTCATAGATAATCTTCTCTCTGTTTTTGGCAAAACTTTACCACAAATATGACTATGAATTTCTTTACCGCAATAACCGTGCATTGCCACACTTGTCTAAGCTTTATTAGATGTGGTAAAGCTAGACACCAACCAATAGGATGCATGATCAAGATGCACCAACGTTAGTTCACACAAATAATTGTCATTTTGAAGAATGGAACTGTAGCAAGGAACTGACCAAATCGGACGCAGATCAATAATTACGGTAAATCGATAGGAATGGATGCTAGCAGCGAACAAAACGGGAGTACAATTGTAGGGACATCAACTTTGCTACTCACAAATCACAATCAGCGCGCCATCAAATTGTGGATGCCGTACCGGTTTTCGTTTACCTATCGGACAGGCCGACCAACAGCATGTCGTACGCATTGATGGTACCGGTGTTTGCAGGGAGCCACGGTAATCGGCGGCAGCGCCGCCCATGACGCCGGGGCCGGACGGGGTGATAATGCAGTACAGTGCATTCATACGGATGGTGTGAATGCCGCAGGGACAACCAACCATGTCGTCCCCCACTCCAGCAGATCGCATGCATTTGCACGCCTTGGGAGAAGGCCAAACGACAAACGTATGGTTCGGGTGAGGTTTGGTGTTGCTCGAGAAGTCCGACTGTTTTGCTTTCTAGCCGCCGGCCGCCGGCCTCTCTCCTCAATCCCAACCCCTTTTTCTCGCTCTCTCTTGCTGGCACCTCTCTTTCTCAGTGGCCGTCTCCACGCACCGCCTAGCACCCACTATGGCTAGCTTTGTCTCTACACATCACTATCTCTGTTGTCGCCGTCCACTGAGCCCTCGAAGGCTTAACCTGATCGAGCTCGATCTTGAGCAACACATAGCGCCCACTCTAGCTAGCTTTGTCCCTACACATCACCATCTCTGTCGCCGTCCACCGAGCCCTCAAAGGCTTAACCCGATCGAGCTCGATCTTCAGTGGAGCCCGCTTGGAAGCTCGATACACGTGTTAGCCGAGCACGAGGTCTTAGACTCGATCCCGCCTCGCGTACACATCTATGAACACTTAGCATTAACATGAATGAGTGTAATAGAAGGGATGAAGAGGACATGAAGTAGGGGGCAGGAGGTGGCAACTAGGGATGAGACAACACCACAAGATGAGAGAGGAGGTGCGCACAGAGGTGACAAAAGGGGTAGCTTGAGTGGAAACAAAGGAAACTCCATGGAGGCTAGCAAATCAGTGACAAGGGTAGTGCGGTAGCAGTGTGGAAGATGATAGGCGATGGCGTGTGTCAGCCTGCGCGTCTTCCCCACAACAAGGTAACATGCGAGGGACTTCCCACAACGTGATTAAGAGTGGAACCGAACCACAAGATCCATTCGAACTGGCCCTATTTTGCCTTCAAAATAGGTTGAGCCAATCCATTGATCCATTTTTCTATTTTGACCGGTCCAAGTCACCGGTTGAGTGGGTGGGCTAGACCAGACCACCGTATGCCTTATACATCTCCCACCTCAAACACACATCTGTCAACACTTAGCATCAACAATAACTAATAATAGAAAGCTATGTGTGTTAGGATTCTTTGAAACTAGGACTTATCGTTTCCTCTTGAATGAATCTTACATTGCGGTTAGGACTCTTTGAAACTAGGACTTATCGTTTCCTCTTGAATGGATCTTACATTGAGGTACTTGATATCCTTTTTCCCTCCTATGTATGTGAGCCCTAGCATGGTCCATATATGTAGGCCCATGTGAGCCAGGTTGCGCTCGTGCTCCTAACGTTTGGTTGTCTGCATTGCTCGAACATGACATGTGGGAGCCTGAGTTTGGTTTCCCATGTTTGTGCTAGCTAGCATAAAGCATTTCGTCGAATACCTTGGAGACGTCGATGTTTTCACTCTCTCCGTTATCGGCTGCACCTCCTAGTTGCTGGTCATGACCTCCTCATGACAAGGTGCGCCCTGCCCATAGCCCCTATTTGTTGTTGTTCGGGCCACGCGCTCTCACCATCCAATGCCTGTGTGTCTTGGCAGGCGGCCACGCCCTTCTTGACACCGTCCATCCTTCCGTGTGTCGGTGTGTGGATGGGCCTTGGCTAGCTTGCACCCCTGCATTGCCAACGATGGTTCCTCGTGGTCGGTAGCACCTCTCAGCATATTTGCTGCACCTCCCTATGCCGACCACATCGCCCCGTCACTTTCCCGCACCGGCTCTTCACCAGTGGCGCCTCTATGCCAGCATAGACCACCAAAGTTAGTCAACCTGCCTGCCTCTCACACCATCGTCGGTCTCCCCAAGCGCACATCTCTACCTCGATCCCGTCACACTCTTTCTCTTGCATCGAGCGAACCTAGCTCACTAGAAACGCATACCATTTTGTTTCCATGGGACCAAACTGGAACAATGAGTTGGCACCTCGCCGACCTAACTCAACAACACATACAAATAACCAAACAAGAGATTCTTGCATCCTATGGGTTAGACCGGACCGAGATCCCCTATCGTTGCATTCTACCCTTAACATGTGGCCCCATGTAGCTAGGGCCCACATGTTAGGGGCACCATTGCACAAATGGCAAACGACACAATTGCAAGTGATGTAGGTCCGTTAGACCAAGCCCTATACAATTAGCCAAATAGAGAAATCATTGACTTTCTTCAACCACACATATAATCTGAGCATCTCCAACAATTTTTCTCTAAAATTTGCTCCCTATTCATACTCTCTGAAAAATTCCTTATATTTCCATCATCTTCAATAACACTCCGCAACTCTAACTCCAATAGAAAATGATACGGAGAAATGAGAGAGAATCCCTATATTTAGGGAGCGATATAGGGGCTGTTGGTTGGCTGCATATAGCCCAGTATGGCCAATAGGATGCCATACTTGCTTGTTTGGACCTGTATGGAAAGTTGAGCCTGGGCCTAGGGATGCAAATTCACCGTTCCAACCAAGGCCGCAAGAAATGCATAGGACTTTCGTCCCCATTGAGCTTGGCTCGGCTGATGCAGGTGGGATGTACAGGCGAGAATAGGAGGCGAGAATGAGATACACGATTACGCTCACGAGCAGCCGACTCAGCGAAAACAATGACAAGGATGATGAGGGTGGCTGGGGAGGTGACAACGACAAACTAGGGTTCGTCTGGAGCAGAGTCAAATTTATCATCTTCGGTGAGCTTCCATCCAAATTGATTACTTAACTTGGTGCCCAACATCAATCCAAACTTTTCTATTCAAACAATTTCATGATTCCCGAAGAAATCACCCCTTGATTTTGAGTTTTTGTGTTCCTCGTTCATCTCACTATATGGGAAGATTTCAGCCAGTGACACCCTTTAAAATTCACATTTCAGCCCATACCACCCTAGCCCAATATCATTGATTCAAATGGTCCAACATGTCATACACACATGCGAAGAGACACACGAATTGAGTGTCATAGGTTGAAATATTCCCACTATGTGTGGTCTTTTTTTCAATGACTGGGTGGCCGTGGCGAGCCCAACTTCGCCTCCCTCGGTGGTGAGCAGGCACCACCATTGACTTCCTTGTGTCGAGGTTGTACTCGCTCGCTCACTTAGCCTGCTCGAGGACATGCCAGCGGTTGGTGACTGACAACTAGGAAGAAGCGCCCACAAGCTGCTTATGAAATGCATTAGTCTAATGCAACCTCACATGTAGACAACCAAACACAAGCTTATACAGGACGGGTTGATGCAATGCAGGTAACCAAACATAAGCCCTTGCATTGGCTCAGCCTGGCTCACTTATACGAGCTAGGCTAAGATGGACCAAACAACCAATCATACTCATAAAGAATATCTAAAATAGAGAATGGTATAAGGGCATCTCCAATAGTCACCCCATTTTGGAGTGACAAATCACTGTAGCAAGTGGAATTTGGGGATGGTTGTTGGAGAGGTTAATGGTGATAAGGTAAGGAATAATGAATATATGGAAGGGTGGTTGATAAATAGGGAGTGAATAGTAAATATAGAGAGTAAGATTTGGGAGTGAAAATATAGTTATTGTTGGAAAGGGGAATAGTGATAGGGGAGGCGAATAGTGTTGAGAAACAGAGAGGTGAATAGTGATAGACTGGGGAAAAATGAGGAGTTGTTGGGGATGATCTAATTTTTCTTTTGTAGCATAGGGGCTTCGAGATCCCCAAATCTCTACTATATAAAAGAGCATGTGGTGAGTGGTATGTTATGTTCAAAATTGTCTGGATCTCTGGCTCGCGGTTCCTAGTTCTGCTTGCTCCCTAGTCCCACGACTAGAGGTGGCCAAACGGGCCAGCCCAAGTGGGATGAACTGGGTCGGCCCGTACTATTCACTGAATCGGGTCGGCTCAGTTCGTTCGACCGAATCGAACCTGGGTCGAGGCCTTGGCCCGCAGGGTCAGCCCGGTACTATAGCCCGCATATTTAATTAAATATATATTTATATGTTTATTTTCTTATGATATATAATTTATTTCTTAATTTTAAAACGCATATTTATTAAATATAATTCTTTCTTATTTTTTATATATATATTTTTAGGTTAAAATGTTTTGACCCACTTCTAACTAGGCCGGCCCGGTTACTGTGTGAATCGTGCTTAGGCCGAGACCCTAGCCCCAGCCGGTTAAAATGGTTGGCTCGTTTTAATCATATATTGCATTTACCTTACTGAAATTTAGGGGGATGATTAAATGGCAAACTGAATAGTGTAGCATCCTTGATCTACGACAATCTTGTGTTTCTCAAAGATGGTTTAGTATGTGGCAATGACCTTGTGCTACTCATTGGCGATCATGTACATGATTGTTGATAGGTGCTTCTTCACCATGAATCGGAGAAGATAGCAACTTACTCAATTGTTGCTCTCAAATGTTGGGAAGGATGCTGGGTCAGTGCCTCCTATTCCTTTGTACCTCCTCCATTTTGGCAATCCGTACGGATGCTTACAACTGAAATAAAGTTTTATTAATAGTACTATAGGAAAATTCTTAATTTTACTGCACTTCACATATTTATATTAACACATTGATTTTTTGGTGTTCTCTTGCTTTGGCGTGTCCATGCAATCTACTGTGGCTTACTTGAATACTCTCTCCGTTTCACAATGACAGTAGTTCTAGCATTCAAAATTTTTATTAAAATGGTTGTAATTCTCACATTTCAATGCAACTTTAGAGCCAATATGATCTTTGTACCCTTCATCAATGCAACCATTTATTTAGCTAATATGTTCAACTATCCTTCATTAAATGAGGGTAGACAAGTCATTTTTCACGTCTTCTTATTTTGTATATATTTAGTTAGAACTATAACCATTGTGAAATGGAGAGAGTACTACACATGATAATGATCTATATTGTTTCTTTTAAGTTTTCGTTGCAATGGCACGGACCCTCGTGGAGATGCTTTGAGCTGTGCCGGGGCCAACCGCACTGCATCAGTAAGTCGCCCCCACGCAATGATGACACAGACGACACGCCATGAGCAATGTCACACGACTGACAGGAGTGATTCTGGACCTGATCCTAGTCCATCCCCCTCTCTCCAGCTCCGGCCCCTCTGCTTTCTGCTGCTGCCCCCAAAAAATTACAGACAAGGAGCCTCTTTTCCCCTTATCTTCTCGCCATTGCCCCCCCAAACCCCAAACCCACCGCATTCATCACCAACCTTTCTTCCTCCTCGCCCTACCCTGGGCCCTCGGTCACTCACTCCCTCTCTCTCATGTCACCACCAATCACTAGCTTCCTCCAAGCCCACAAGGACCCGAATCAGATCTTGGCGAAGTAGGTTGCTCAACCATAGCTTCCTGTTTAGGTGAGCCGGCACCCCACCAAGAACTCGCTTGCTTTCTTGGGAGGGTTTTGTTTTCCCAAGAAAGAAGGGTTTTTGGTGTGGATTCTTGGTGGCTAGGGGGATCTTGGGCTTCACAGGAGGTGCCCGCTCGAGCCTTTCTTTTTCGTTGTCCCCCCCTGTTTGTGGTAGGCTGGTTGGTGGGTGGTTTTGGAGGCGCTGCAGCTCCAGTCATGGAGGCAATCGCAATGTCTCCATCCTCCGTGTCCTCCCACCACCTCGACGCTGCCTCCACCAATGAGGACATGTCCTGCAGAAGGCCTCCTCTTCTCGGACAAACCTCAAGGTATGTGTATGTGTATGTGTATGTGCAATGTGTATGTCTTTGCCTATACCCTCTTGCTCATCTCATCCCCACAGCCACACAGGTGTGATGTTTGCTTCCCTCTCTCGTCCTTGATCTCATGGATCTAGGCGATGTGCTTTAGAAATCGGGGTGCATTTCTTGATTTTTCAAGGCTCCTAGGAAAAACACTTGATGGTGGGTCTAATCTTGTGGGCACGCTTAATTCTTTGCCGTTCTTCTTGTCAATCACATGATTTTGTCCCTATTTTGGTAGCGAACAGCCTAAGCTCTGTAGTCCCCTTCCCAAACTTGGTGTGGCTATAATTTTTGAGAAGCTTTTACTAAGCCCTTCTATTTTTGTAGTGCAGTGCAGCCACACTGATCTAATCCTTCATTACATCCTCCAAAAAACAGTCTTGTATTTCTGATATAATTGGCTATGCAACTCTATAGTGGAATTCTTTTCTTTATTGCTTTCCCCCTAATTGAGCAAAACCACTAGCCCATTTGGATTTTTAAATGTGCGGTTCACGTAGCAGAACGGCTGCCCAACACAGACTGAGGAATTCAAGCTGGTTCTGATACATAGTCGCCCCCACGCAACAGTGACACAGGACGTACACGCCATGAGCAGCTGCCTGCTACGACAGCGTGAGTGATTCTGGACCTGATCCTAGTCCATCCCCCTCTCTCCAGCTCCGGCCCCTCTGCTTTCTGCTGCTGCCCCCAAAAAATTACAGACAAGGAGCCTCTTTTCCCCTTATCTTCTCGCCATTGCCCCCCCAAACCCCAAACCCACCGCATTCATCACCAACCTTTCTTCCTCCTCGCCCTACCCTGGGCCCTCGGTCGGTCACTCCCTCTCTCTCATGTCACCACCAATCACTAGCTTCCTCCAAGCCAACAAGGACCCGAATCAGATCTTGGCGAAGCAGGTTGCTCAACCATAACTCCCTGTTTAGGTGAGCCGGCACCCCACCAAGAACTCGCTTGCTTTCTTGGGAGGGTTTTGTTTTTCTAAGAAAGAAGGGTTTTTTTTTTGAGCATTCAGACTACAGAATGCAACTCATTTTGGCCCAGCAGAGGCGCTGGCCAAAATCTCACAAATAGCTGGAGGAAAATTTTCCTTCCAAGTCCTGGGCTCACCCAGGGGCAGCCCAGCACCCAGCTTAGCGATCTCATGGGCAGCACAGTTATCACTTCTAGGGCAGAACCTGAACACAGCCTCCACCTCATTGACGTTTTTTATGTACCTGATTTCGCGGATAATAGTTGCCACTACACTGTAATCCTCCTCTGCCGCTTCCAGGGCTTCTTTCAACTGTAGCGCATCCATCTCGATAATGATTTGGTTCATCCCCGCTTGAACAGCTTCTATCATAGCCTCCAGACAGGCTTTTGCTTCAGTTTGCAGGGCATTGATCTGATTTGCAAGCTTTCCAGCTTTCATCAAGACTGGATCAGCCTTATGGTTAACAGCTATTATGCCCCAACTTCCAGTTTTTGTATTCTCTATGAACGAACCATCAATATTAAACTTTATCCAGCCTTCATCCGGTCTTTGCCAGCTTCTTTTCTCTCTGATTTGCGCATCTCCCCCCGCTCCAGAGGAAAACTGTTCAAACTCACTGATATGAGTCCAAATTTGGTGGGTAATGGCAGCGAAATCCAGATGCTTTTCCTCCTGGACTTTTTTGTTTCTAAAAAACCACCAATCCCAAAGCAAAGTCAAGATTCTGATCTGGGTTCTGGGTTCCCAACTTAAGATCATTTCAATAGCATGCTGGGCAGAATGGCACATGACCAGTTGCATCCTCTCTTCTTCCATCATGAGCTCTCTCCAAACCCTCTTAACAAATTTGCATTTGAGGAACAGGTGTCCCCATCTTCATCCAGTCTTCCACACATGGGGCAAGAGGTCTCCATTTTGATTCCTCTCCTAATTAGGTTCATTCTGACTGGTAAGCTATTATGGGCTAGCCTCCATAAAAAGTGTTTTACTTTGCTTGGCATTCTGATTTTCCATAAATGTGACCAAAGGGTAGGAGTGTTAGCATCACTCGAACTTTCAGGTTTGTCCACCACGCCCTCACCGGGGTGCAAACAAAGTCTGTAAGCTGATTTAACAGAGAATTTTCCTTTTGGTTCTGGATTCCAGGCCAGGAAATCATCAATGTTATCGTGGAGAGGAATGCCCTTTATGGCTTGCGCATCTTCCGGATTAAAAATCATGTCAACTAAGTCAGCATCCCAATTGCCATCTTGCTCTATCAGATCTAAGACCTTAGTAATCACAGTGTGACCTTTTGAGGAGGTGGTAAAACTAGAGGATTTTTTGGGCAGCCAAGGGTCTGTCCATATGTCTATGCTTTTACCATCCCCCACCCGCCATATGAGACCCTTTCTTAGTAGATTTACTCCCCAAAGAATGCTCTTCCAGACAAGGGATATGCCACTTTTTTCCTGTGCATTCAACAAGTTTCCCTCAGGGAAGTAAAGAGCTTTTAGGGTAGTAGCCACCAGCGACTCTGGATTCTGCAGAATTCTCCATCCTTGTTTAGCAAGCATTGCTCGGTTAAAAGCTTGAAACTCCCTAAAACCAAGACCCCCTTTTGCTTTTGAATCCAGCAGCACCTCCTTTTTAATCCAGTGCATTTTCTTGTCCTTATCCTGTTGGGTCCACCAAAATCTAACAATCATGGCATTGAGTTCTTCACAGAAGGTCTTTGGGAGTTGGAAGCAGGACATGGTGTAGGCAGGAATCGCCTGCGCAACAGCTTTAATCAAAACCTCTTTTCCTGCTCTAGAGAGCAACTTCTCCTTCCAGCCATTAATTCTTTTCCACAGTTTCTCCTTTATATATTTGAAGGCCTGAGCTTTTGACCTTCCCACCCAACCAGGCAAGCCCAAGTATTTATCATTGAGGGCTTCTTTTGTGATTTCCATGTAGTTCATGATTTTCCTTCTCTGGTTCTCCTTCACATTTTTGGAGAACATGACCAAAGACTTGCCCTTGTTAATCAGCTGGCCAGAGCACTCCTCATACTTCCTTAGAATACTTTTCAGTTCTTTTGCATTAGTATCCGAAGCTTCCAAGAGAACCAAGGAATCATCAGCAAAGAATAAGTGAGTGAGACTTGTGGCTCCTCTGCACAAGGACATACCCTTGATAGAGCCCTCTCTCTGACCTGCCTGGATTGCAGCAGAGAGCACCTCAGCACAAATCACAAAGAGATACGGGGACAGTGGGTCACCCTGCCTGATACCTCTAGTTGGAATGATGGTCTCTGTAAAGGCTCCGTTCACCTTGATATTATATTTAACTGTGGTAATACACTTCATGATGAGGTCCGTCCAGCTCTCCTTAAAACCCATCCTCAGCATCACTTTCCTCAGAAATTCCCACTCCACTCTATCATAAGCTTTGGCCATGTCAAGTTTTATGGCCATGCAGCCTTCCTTGCCTCTTCTCCTGTTTTGCATGAAGTGCGTAGCCTCGTAGGCCAGCACTATGTTATCCGAAATGAGCCTTCCCGGAACAAAAGCGCTCTGACTTTCGGAGATTATTGTAGGCAGCAAACATTTCAGCCTGTTCGCAATGGTTTTAGAGATGATCTTATAGATCACATTGCACAGGCTGATAGGTCTCAGGTCATTTACACTGTTAGGGTTCTTTATTTTTGGTATGAGGACCACAACTGTGTCATTCCAAGATGGAGGCATCTCGCCCCCATTGAGCACCTTCAAACTTTCCTTTGTGATTCTGTCCTCAACCAAATGCCAGAACTTCTTGAAAAATATCACTGGCATTCCATCTGGTCCAGGGGCCTTTAGGTCCCCCATTTGCCAAAGAGCTTTCTTAACTTCTTGAGCAGTGAACTTAGCTGTGATCATGTCATTCATTCCTTCTGTCACCCTTGGTTGAACGAGTCTCAAGAGAGGGTATTCTGTATTACAAGCTTGAGACTCAAACAAGTTGTTATAATGTTTGAGCACCATATCTTTTAGCTGCTTTTCGTTGTTTGTCCATCTCCCCTCCAAGTCCCTCAGCTTTCTAATAGTATTCTGTTTTCTTCTTTCCGTGGCAAAAGCATGAAAAAAGCCGGTATTTCTGTCCCCTTTTTGAAGCCATTTGACATGACTCCTTTGCTTCCAAAAAATCTCTCTCCTAGTCTCAAGTTTCTCGATTTTTTGTTTGAGGAGGTTTTCTTTGTCCAGCCTTTCTTGGGAGACAGGGCTTCTTCTATGAAACTCTAGTTCACTAGTCAACTTCTTGATCTCCCCTTGCATATCCCACACAAGGTGCTTACTCCATCTTTGCAGATCCTTTCCCAACTCCCCCAGGACCTTTCCAAGCGGCATCCCATTGTTCTTTGTTGATTTCTCCCAAGATTTCTGAATAATATCTGGGCAGTCCTCTTCCTCCAACCAGTTAGCCTCAAACTTAAAGCTCCTTTGTCTCCTTTCTCTGGGAGAAAGAAGCAGGTTTTGTTTATCTTTTTCACACACCACAACCAGGGGTCTATGGTCAGAGTGTCTATAGTCAGCATGGAAGATTGTTGCATGCGGAAATTTCCCATGCCAGCTGTGATTTGCAACCCCTCTGTCTAACCTTTCGCAAATAAATTTGTCGGCCAGCTTGCTCATATTGGTCCAAGTAAATTGGTCCCCTTCAAACTTTACTTCCGTTAGGTTGCAGTCCTCAAGGGCTTTTCTGAATTGTTCCATGCTCCTGCTGGCTCTAATCTGCCCCCTCTTTTCTCGCCTTGGTACAAGATCTCATTGAAGTCCCCAGCACATAACCAAGGAAGATCAGATCTATGCTTAAGCATCCTGAGCAGTTTCCAAGTGATTTCTCTCTTATCTTGCGCCGGTTCACCGTATATGCCCGTGAACCTCCAAGTGCTCCCATCAGTGTGCACCACTTCTGCGTCCACATGATACCTAGATAGGCTCTGGACAGTTACATCCACTTCTCTATTCCAGAACAGCGCTAAGCCTCCACTAAGCCCCTGGTAGTCTTTCGCCACCATGTTTGGCATGTCCAAAAACCATCTGAATCTCTCCATTCTCTTAGCAGTCATCTTTGTTTCTGAAAGGAACAAAAGATCGGGCTCTTCCTGCTTCCGGATGTCCAGAGCCTCGAACCGCCGCGGTGGTTCCCAAGCCCCGGCGAGCCCAAGCGATAAGTTTATTTTGTCCCGCAGACTGCCCAGCGATCCGCGTTGATTTTTTTTTTTCTCGGCTCTCCTCATGCGCACCTAAGGAACCATCTCTAGGGGAGATAACTTCTGAAAGAGCCCATTCCCCACTCTCCCTTGGTTGTCCCTCCTTGTGGAAGGTGAGGAGCAGATTATTTTGTTGGCCTATTCCTTCCTCCACATTTGGGCCTGAAGGTTTTCTCTTCCTCGACCCCAGCCCCGCTATGTCATCACTAGTTGGGAACAGCTCTCTGCCTTGCCCCCTCTTCAACTTGGCTTTCACCATTTCTCTTTTCTTAACAGGGGAGGTGACCTCTTCGCAATGTGCAGCAACTCCCCCCACCTTGCTGCTCTCTGCCCCATCTCTTCCCTCCGCACAAGCTTGGCTTCTACACCCTGAGAGATTGCCCGAACTTGTTGATTTCCTGTTTGAGCTCTCTCCTCTGCTTGACCAATCAGATTGACTAATTCTTCTTTTATCTTCCATAACCCTCAGCTTTTCATTATATGGCAAGAGTCCATTTTGCGTCTGCATCGCAGATTTGTGCACTCAATCTCGGAATGCCCAATGATACCACATGAGAAACAAAAGAAAGGAACCTTTTCGTATTTCACATCAAACCACTCTTCCTCGGGTCTGCCCGGGCACTTCAGGGTTAAACCCCTCAGAAGGGGTTCATTGATTGGGAGCTTTACCCTAGCTCTTAGCTCTTGTCCCATCGCTCTTCCTTTTTCATCCACATGTATCCTCATCACCTCCCCAACCAGTCCCGCGATCTGTTTACCCCATCTTTCATTCCTGACTCCCAGAGGGAGATTCATGATTTGAATCCATAACTCGATCTTGTCAAACTTTATCTCCGAAGGTTTCAGATTCTGATCATATTCCTGCAGGAGAACAACTTGTTTACCCATAGCAAATCTACCCATAGTCCAAGGGGATCCATTCAACACTCTACTTTGGTCGGATTCGCATTCGAATTCCGCAACAAACAGGTTTTCTCCCACCATCCTCAAGTCCAAACCTCTCGGGTTACCCCAAGCAGGACGCATTGCCCCCAAAATCACCTGAGAATTCAGTGAGTTTGGGGCAAGAACCTTGCCAATCAAAGCATACGGGACACTACCTTGCTCTTCCCCTTCCGGGTCTTCCAGAATCCAAGCTCTTGCTTCCCTCGCCGTGAGGTTGAGATTTCCAAACAAGGATGACACTCTCTCTTCCTCACTGGTGTTTCCTCCCAGCTTCGTCCCTTTTTCCTTTTGCTCATTTTTCTCTGGTTTCGTTCCCTTCGCACTCGCCTGACTCCTTTTTCCTTTTGCCATCCAAATTGCGTTTGTGCCACTCCTCAGTCTGAAGCTTTCCCACCGGATTGGCCAAGGGCGGGTAGCAAGGCCAGGTTTGCCCCTTTTTTGCCCCGAGCCCCATCCTATGAGAAAGACCGGCGCGGAGGAGAGAACTTCCCTCCGGACGCCTTCATGCCACTAACTCCGCCAAGCCAAATCTGTGCAGCGCACTTCCCAGAGTCGCCCACAAGAACCGGCACTCAAACCCCTAACCGGTCCCCCACGGCCAACCCCGAAACAGGAGGAAACCGGAGGGCACCCGGGGGAGCACAAGAGAAGAGTGAAAAGGCTACTCACCCGCAGAAAAGAGGGATCCGAGTCAGGAACCCGCCTCCTCCTCCTCCTCCCCGGAACCGAACACCAGGCCAACCGCCATCCGCCTTCCGCCCCCCGCCGCCAGCCCCAAACACCAAGCACCCCGCCTCCCGAGCCTGCGCAGGCCGTCCCCGGGCACCACCCCAACCACCACGCACCCTCCTCCGCGGAGGGGAGTGATTGGGGAAACAAGCCGGGGAGCAAACCGGACGGCGCCGCCGGGAGAGCCCGAGTTAGGGTTTTTCGCTGGGGAGAGCTTCCTTGCTATGGGGTTGGAGGGTTCTTAGGAGACGAACCGTGAGGAGGAAGGGAAGGGATGCAGTGGAGAAGAAAGAAGGGTTTTTGGTGTGGAGTTCTTGGTGGCTAGGGGGATCTTGGGCTTCACAGGAGGTGCCCGCTCGAGCCTTTCTTTTTCGTTGTCCCCCCCTTTTTGTGGTAGGCTGGTTGGTGGGTGGTTGGAGGCGCTGCAGCTCCAGTCATGGAGGCAATCGCAATGTCTCCATCCTCCGTGTCCTCCCACCACCTCGACGCTGCCTCCACCAGCGAGGACATGTCCTTGCAGGAAGGCCTCCTCTTCTCGGACAGCCTTAAGGTATGTGTATGTGTATGTGTATGTGCAATGTGTATGTGCTGCCTATACCCTCTTGCTCATCTCATCCCCACAGGCCACACAGGGTGTGATGTTTGCTTCCCCTCTCTCTGTCCTTGATCTCATGGATCTAGGCGACGTGCTTTTAGAAATCGGGGTGCATTTCTTGATTTCTGGCTGCGCTTCTGGAAAAACACTTGATGGTGGGTCTAATCTTGGGGCGCGCTTAATTCTTTGCCGTTCTCACTGTCAATCACATGATTTTGTCCCTATTTTGGTAGCGAACAGCCTAAGCTCTGTAGTCCCCTTCCCAAACTTGGTGTGGCTATAATTTTTAGAAGCTTTTACTAAGCCCTTCTATTTTTGTAGTACAGTGCAGCCACACTGATCTAATCCTTCATTACATCCTCCAAAAAAACAGTCTTGTATTTCTGATATAATTGGCTATGCAACTCTATAGTGGAATTCTTTTCTTTATTGCTTTCCCTCTAATTGAGCAAAACCACTAGCCCATTTGGTTTTTTAAATGTGCGGTTCACGTAGCAGAACGGCTGCCCTAGGCTGAGGAATTCAAGCAGGTTCTGATACATAGTTTTGATCAAATATAGGAGGGTTGTTCATCTAAAAAATTTAGCCTAGTTGTGTGCTGGCGAGCTAATCGGTCTGGTAATGCCAACCATTAGCATGCTGTTGTCATCTTTTGTCAAATTTGTCGCTGCTCGAGTCAAAGAAATAAGGGTCCTTGTTCACAACGAAACCCCACATGGCTTGATCTTAGTTAATTAGTAATGCTTCCCCAATGAATGCTGAGCTGGCATTTCTTATAGTATCTCCCATGCTGATCTTAATTTATGTTTGTTTGTAGGACCTGAGGAATCTGCGGTCACAGCTATACTCAGCAGCAGAATATTTTGAAGTTTTCTACAGAAACAATTCACACAAATCTACGTAAGTTCTTTTGTTTTGTTTGGATCGTTGTTTCCTTCTTTATTTTGCTGCTTATCAAAAGAAGTAATACGTGTATATTGCATCTCATTTACACTTATCTACTGTAGAGTGATGACGAGCTTGAAAGATTATGCAGTTGAGGCCCTTGTTAGCACCGTGGACCATCTGGGTTTTGTTTCATACAAGGTTGATAACCTTGTCAACGAAAAAGCTGATGAGGTCAATGAAACAGAATTCCGAGTAACTTCAGTTGAACAGGTATAATAATTAAATGCTGAATGTGGTGAAGTTCTTCCTGTTTGCTATCTACTTCCTCTAGTTTTCCTGCTATGGAATCAGATATCAAATACTTCATTTGTATTCCCATTTGAACGTATATGGCATTTCTTACAGAATACTTGGTCAATATAGTACCAATCTCATAACCTTCGCAACATTGTTTCACATGATTGTAGAGGGTAAGGATATGCCAACAGTCAATTGACCAAGAAGGAAGGTCTCAACAATCTCTTCTAATCAGGGCACCAAAGTACCACAGACGTTATATATTACCAGGTAAACCCATGGCCTATTTTACTACTATTTATATAAGGGCCTAATTTTACTGTACATATCATTGTTGTAATGTTGTTTTGTTGTATAGGCGCTGATGTAGTGGAATCTGTCATCCATCCAGTTTCAGAGCCTCCACGGTATAACAGGCAATATACGAGCCGTAAAATGCACAAGTCTCGATCTAGTAAGCTTACTGCATTTCTAATATCTATATTCTGGAAAAAGTTTACCATGTTATTGATTTTGAAAATGCTCTCTTCCAGCAATTTCTCCTCCAGTTTGTAGGCAGACCACGATGAGGTAAAAAGATAACTCTCAGGACCCTGATTTGCATGTTCTTGTGGGCCAGAGTGTTCATAAGACGCCCTGTTGGCTGTCTATAAAAAAAGACATACCACGAGCTTATTTAAGTGTGCTTCTTTTCAGGAGTGTGCGATCACCATCTCCTACAACTCGTGAAACACGTCATCGAGCACGATCCTTGTCACCTTCTCGAAAAGCGCGAGCTAAATCCCCATCTCCACAAATTATTAACTCAAATACAAAAGGTGCATTGTCCTCATCTTACTGTTTACATTGATTGCTGAATGAGCAAATTTTGCATTCTTTGTATGTGAAGCTTGCAGAGAACAAAGAAGAATTTAAGTGGACTATATTTGAATATTGCTTTACAGAAACAAGAGCAGGCTCACCGATACCAACTTCCAATCCCCTCGCACGATCTGCTACAGTTGCAAGAAGACCACCTGTGAATCCGAAGCATTTTGTATGTCAACAGCACTGATTTTTTACGTTTAGTTATATTGAGATAGCCCTTTGTATGTTAATTAGAAATTGCGTCACCTATAGTCTCTTTAAAAAAGCCCACATTATTCTCTTCCCTTGTGTTTAATCATTTTCAGAAGCCAAATTTCTAACGTGACAATTATTTGCAGAGACAGACTTCAATGCAGTTACACTCCAACTGGGATAACCACAAAGAGCAGGATAAAAGCTCAAGCAAAGGCAAGGGTTTCCTCAAGTCTTTGCTCACAAGGCGTCGGTGGAGGAATGATGAGTCGTTGTACAGTTACTTGGACGAGTATTGATTGCAAAAATGTTTAAAGTTACATGATAACCAAATCACGTTTGTTCTTAGCTTTATCGCAAGTGAGTGATCTATGGCTTCCCTTTTTTTGCATGTGCGGGTCATTTTCATGTTTGTATACAATGCAGACAGACACATCATCACTGTTGCGCATGGCATTGCTCAAGTATATCCATCGGCAACGAAATACAATGTTCAGATGAGCTTCCTGGCTTCAATATCATCATTGATGTGTTTGCATTTCTGTGATTTGTCGTCTTGATACCAAAGATGCAAACACTAATACAGGAGTGTGCGTGTCCCACTAGAGGTCAATCATTGTATATCCTCTTTGGTGGTGCAAAGTTGTCTCATTTGGTGGTCCTTCAATGTTGATTTTCCTTATGGTCGTTGGCAATCTTGCCATGCATGTAACAGCACTGCTGCTGACTGGCTGTTTTTGTTGAGAAGCCCCTGTGTGCTGCAGCTGCTATAGTAAGCTCATGCTGGAACTAGGATGATGACAATGAAAGGCCCTAAACTAATATATCTGCCATGGCCTGTTAATAGATTAAGTGGAGCAGAATTTTGAAGTAGAAAATTGAGCCATATTTTTTTGTTTTGATCTTTGGTACACATCTCAATTTAATGTGCCTGATATAGAGAATGCATTGAGCTCTTGTATGATTGGATAAGGCAAAGGGTTAAGAATTTACATGAGCCAAGTCTAACAGTGGTTGAACTACACTAATGCCAACATGGCCACTTCCTGAGTGGCTGTGCACATTTCAGTGGAGCCAACTTGCTCCCCACTCGATAAAGAAGTGAAATTTCTCAACGCCCTTTTAGAAGCCACTAGAACATTTTGTTTCGTGTGACCAGTCAATCGCCCATGTTTTTGCTACGAACAAATCCCATATTAATTTTATTTATTTGACTGGTAACCTTAACCTTGGCTCTGTTTTTAGCACACACCTGATTGCGTCATGCTTTTGCACGCTTAGCTACGTTTTTGCATTCGATTGCATTATGATTTCACGCTCTCTGATTTGATATATTTTAAGATGATCGGGAGTTTTGCAAAATAGAACACACTAAAATAAGGAAGCTAGATAAATAGATTTTTTGGTATATCTTGAATTGATAAAAAAAAACTTTCTAAAATACCATGCACCTAAATAAAAAAAGTAATCCAAATAGATAAAAAATGCTTTATGTTGATTTGACCATTGAATGAAAGATGGAGGGTGGAGTTGGACACCGCCACCACCACCGCCACTAGAAACTTCTAATAGTAGACATTAGACACTCTTAAGACAATGAAAAGTCTTTGTTTAAGGAACCATGCTCCGTTTGCTTTAAGTTGGATGAATGAGATAGATGCCACTATAGAGCGCTATAAGGATAGTATTTAGGATAGTATTTGTAAAAATGATATTATGAAATCACGAAAATTGTATTGATATCAATATGCGGTGCGAAAAGATCATCTTGCCCTTGCTTCTTCCTCACACCTCCTGCCCTTTCTCTATGTTCTCTCTCACTACCTCCGCTTGCACCGCTAGCAACCACGTGTAAGCACACCCCTCTCTTCTTCGTCCTCTCCCTCCCTCGAGCTCGCGTGCTCTCCCCCAAGTCAACAAATACATGATTTTATTGGATTTTTTTGAACTTTAACATTTCAATGTTAATTGTGGAGCTCACAATTTGAGGAGTTGAATACAATACCTCAAATTATTTTTGTATTTTTCTAGATTTATTTTTGGATTCTTTTATGGTGGTTAAATATAGGGTTAATTAGATACATACCATCACTTCTCACTTTGGAAATTAGACATCCACCGCTCAATTGAAAATCGTAAATTTGCCACTGCTCGTATCCAAAAATTAGATTCATGCCATTATGTGGATATTAAAGCACCTTTCTAGCTCGGACGTGGATGTGACAATATTTTGGGATGATTTCGCCCCTCTTCCTCCTCTCACTGCTCTCTCCCCTACATCTCCTCTCTCTGACTCTCTGCCTTTCTCTTTGCCTAGCTAGAGCTACCTTGGCCTGCTCCTTTCGACGAGAGCCACTCCCATGCGTTGTTCCTAAAAGGATCCATAGGACCAAGAGGGGGGGAGGGGGTGAATTTTTTTGGTTTACTTTTGAATTTAATTTCAAGATTAAATTTTTCTACAACTAGATATAAGAACTAAAGAAGACACACATGATAAGAAACAGAAATGTAAATACAAAAGTAAAGAGATAAGGGATAAGAGATTTTTTTCCTGAGGTTCGCAAAAAGCTTTCTCTTTCTCTACTCCTCGTTGGAGCGCTCTTCATGAAGAGAAGTATCGCTCCAATTTCACTTGGGATAGTCATTCACCGCTTCGGCAAGTGGACTTCGACCTTCACAACAGACCATACAGCGTGCACGACACGCTCAGAACCTTTACTGGAAAAGATCAGAAGGCATGCTGTCTGGTACCCCCGTACAATACGACGTACACGGCGACACTAAGAAGCTCTCTGGAAAATAATAGACGGCGTGCCATCTGGTATGGCCGTACCATACGGCGTGCACGATATACTCAGAACCGCTTCTGGAAAAAATGCTATGGGTCTACACTATGAACACCATCGTGGCTGAACTGCTTCTGGAAAAAATGCTATGGGTCTACACTAAGAACACCATCGTGGCTGCACCGACAACTCTAACCAAAGGCTCTACAAATTTCTAAATTACTCTAAAACCTAAAGCCAAAGTGCATCCATGGAAAAACAAGATCCAACAACTTCAAACACCATCTCATACCCCTCTTAAAGCAAAAGAACATTAAAATACCTATATATAAACAGAATTACTACTCAACGTTGTACCATCCATACTCATCACTACGGTACAAGGCGCGAGTCGTTGGATGTGCGCTAATCTCAAGTCGCCCCGTCCCCCAGGCCACTTGCTCCCCCACACCACGTTTGCCTCAGCCCTCCTCCACTCCTCGCCGCACCACTCCGCGCCACACACACCTCCGTCCTTCCCCACTCCTCGCCGTACCACTTCGTGCACGCCTCTGCCCTCCTCCACTCCTCGCCTCACCACTCCGCGCCGCGCATGCCTCCGCCCTCCCCTATTCCTCGCCGCACCACTCCGTGCAGTGCACGCCTCCGTCCTCCCCTACTCCTCGCCGCGCATGCCTTCGCCCTCCTCCACTCCTCACCGCACCACTCCGCACCGTGCACACCTTCGCCCTCCACCACTCCTCACGCAACCACCGCATCTCAACTGGTTCATCGTCAGCAGCGTGCTCGCGCCCCCATCAAGCTTCTATTTCTCCAGCGTTCAACCACCGGATCCCCCAATCCGTTCCTCGTCTGCGGCTGCCGCATTCAAGGATTTCAACCGCTGCATGGTCGATTTGCTGTGAGGTACTCTAGTAGAGTCTATGCTAAAAAATCGTAAAAAATGTATTGCTATTAATTAATTACTAGCAATTGCTTATTTACTTGGGTTGTGATTTTTTTTGTTTGCAAACTGCTATATCATTGTTCTCGAAATGTGCTGGTGGTATGTAGATAATTTAGTGCATTGCTCTGCTCATGGTGATGACTCAATCTCCCTAATCCTACAATTTCTTTATGGCCATAATTTTGAAATCACACACTGCAAACGATCTGCAAATTGTTTTTTTGTGTCAATGCTGCAATGCCTCTGAATGCCATTGTGTTGAAGTCATATGTCTATGCTCAACTTTATATTGGCATTTGCTAAAAATCAGATGAGTCATATGTGGTTCGCTAGTGAGTCACATGTGGTTCACCACATGTTAACCCCTGGTTCGCCATATGGTTCACCACTGGTTGTGAATCAACAGGTGAACCAGCGGTTCACCACTGGGTCAAATGTGGTTCACCACTGGTTCACATATGGTTCACCACTGGTCAGCATGTGGTTCACATGTGGTTCATCTATAGTATGAGCACTAGAGCAACATATTTTTTCAGATCAAACCAAATTCTCATTTATTCCACTTTTCATTTTTTGTGCTTGTTTGTATGTAGGCGACGGTTGAAATGACATCTCGCATATCAGATTCTGATTTTACATCTGTTCCGAGGAAATTTTAGCCACAAATCAAAGATAACCAATCTAGTGATGTTCAACCGTCACACTTGAGTCAGAAGATAGTACCAAAATTTAAGAAAACAAAGTCTTCTAAGAAACCAAAGGCCCCAATGGTGGTAAAATTCTTTTCTGCATCCCCCATTTTTTTTCTTTTTTTCGATGTGTGTTTATATATATTATGTCTTTGCTATTTTTTTAAAAAATCTATTATATGTTTATTTTTTTTTTTGTCTTTTTTCTTGTGTTGTTGTGCTAACAGGTCAACAAGGACAGCAAAGTGGGTTATAGATGTGTCCAGTCTAAGGTGGTTGATATTGTTTCAAAATTATCAAATGATCGGAAACATTGGATTGATAAAATTGGATTTGGCAGCCTTCTTTTGATTAAATGTTGTGACTTGCTGAAGGCTTTAACCATGTGGCTGATAGTAAAGTGGACTGCGAGCGGGGTGTTATTCAGATTGGGGACATTTCGATTGCAATAAAACCTCTGGTCCCCAAGGTTCTTGGTCTCCCATGTGGCAGTTTGGTTGTGTTGCTAGCAAACGTGGACGATGACACGAAGAATTTGTTCTCTGTTGGTGGAAGGGAGAAACCTGTCAAATTGGCCAGGGAAGAGCTGAAGGATGAGACTGATGAGGTGTTTTTTGCAGATCTTTTGTGCTTATCATGTTAAGCATTTATCTTTCTCCCAACACAACTTCTTTTATCAATCGATCTTTCTTGTCGGCTTTGAGTGATGTCAAGCAAATCAAAGAGTACAATTGTTGTGATTTCATTGTTGATTACCTGCTTGGTGCTATAAAAAAGTATGGACAATCAACCAATGATCATGTTTTTATTCCAGAATGTGTACACATATTGGACATAAGTCAGCTGCTCATTGCCATTTTTCTTTTTTTTACTGCTGTATAGTCAAATTTAAGCCAAAATAATAGTTGTTTTTCATTTTCAACTTTTTTAATCCAAATAAACAGCTCATATACCTGGACTTTGTTAAGCTATTAAGATTAGGTGTCCACGTAGTTTTCCGTGAGCCAATTATGCGGAAACTATCCATCTCAAAAAGCTGGTTTTTTTTATTACCGCCACCTACAGGTATGAAGCCATTCTTTTGCTTTTGAGAATGTAGCTTTCAATGGAAAACATAGGAGCATTTTCATGTTTCATGCCATAATCGGAAAAAATTACTCATTTTTAGTTATTGGATTTATCGGAGACTGTGTACGCTACCGGGAATAGAAATGAATGCATCAATGATGTGGTAGATGATACCCCATTTCTTAGCAATCTTGCTTCAACATGTGAAAATGTAGAGTTTGATTCGCCACTACATAACATGGTATGCATCTGAAACTTACCCTGATTCACATTTTCTGTTATTTTCATTTGCTTTTTATAACTGCTTTTAGGGATATGATAAGGACATTGAAACTAATGATAATCATGGAGATGATGACAATTGCCCCGATGGATCTGCTAAGCCGGCTGCTGTCACTCCTGACGTGCGCTTCTTTCTTTTTTTATTCATTGTTATCCCTTTTTTAACATGCGTGTTCTTCATGATTCATATGACATCATACCTAATTCAATTTTTATCTGTCATATAGGTATTCATTGATGATATAATCAAGAAATTCAAGGTGAAGCTGCAATCCAGGCGAATAGAGCTTATGAAGGAGGCTATTCAGTTATTCGAGTCAAGACTTGCTTCATCATATGAACAATTGTTGGCGGAGTTGCGTATTGATCTGGTCAGGGCTTCAACGACAGTCAATATCAATGCTGCAGACAGCATTCAGTGTGCAAACGTCATGTGCGAGGTAGCAGAAATAGCTGCAATTGCATCTCAAGAAGCAGCTAAGAAATTTTCACAGGAAGCGATGGCTACAACAAATGCCGATGTGCTTGAGGGTTTGAAGGTTGCCGGCGAGCCTAAAGTTGTTGAATCACTGTCGTCGTGACCTGATACCGATGAAGTTGGAGGTGATAATGTGGATCATACCAGACCCCCAGCTGAACCCGCTGTTGCTGCCGAGGGAGATCAAAAGGGGGGCTGATTCGAACCCTGAGCCCACCTTTGCCGCTGTTTCCAGTGAGCGTGACGTCCTCGGAGATGATTTGGGGGGTGACGTCGAGGCAGCTAATGTCAATGAGGGTGGAGATGATAAGGGAGGTGATCCGAACCCTTTAGCCGCTGCACTAGTTATCAACGAGGGTGGAAATGCTGAGGGTGATGGTGGTGATCCGGACCACTTAGAGACTGCGCTTGCTATTAATGAGGGGGGAGATGATAAGGGGAGTGATCCGGGTCCTCTAGTTGATACACCAGCTGCCAATAAGGGTGGAGATGCCAAGGACAAAACAGACGACGTGATTGCAACTCAAAACAAGGATCAAGCAAATGATGTGGTTGCATCAGGTCATGGAGATGAGGGTTGTAGGGAGGCTGCAAATAAACCCAAAGGTGAGCACGAGCTAAGCCCAACTGAGCTTGCTATCCGACTAGAATTGGATGAGATTAGGCTTATGTGCTGTAAGTATATTTTAAATGGTTTCTGTCATTTATTTAGTTTCAACATTGGTATATCTCCAGCATTACCTTTTTTTAACCTTGTGTTTTTATCTTTTTTTTCCCATTATCCTATCATGATGCAGCTAGCACTAGCATTGTTCAGCTCCCTGAATAGATTGAAATCGAAGATTCACCAGAACCTAGCTGCACTATAGATGTTATCATGTGGTACCTCTATCTGAACCAATCCTAGGTGGCGAGCGGTTTCCAGACCCAGGAAGTGTAACTGTAGCCACCAAGCATAGATCAAAAAGGCACAAGTCAAATATGGCGACGATGAGTCAAGGTGCTAATTTCAAGTTTCCGAAGAAGGTTGTTCTAGATAATTTTCAGGAAAAGGTCATATGTGGGGCGATCAAAATCCAGACAATACAAAGATCATTATTGGGGGGCGAGGGGTTCATGTGACACATGGAGTTTTTTTGTTGCATTGTGGCCAAGGAAAGGTGAAGTTAGCAACTATTTCATGTGGCTGTGCTACAAGGCCTTTATGTTGGATTGTCCTTCTAAAAAAGGACAATACTGGATCCAATATGCACTGTGAGTTACATTTTATCTTACATGATTCATTTTTTTTTCACATATGGTTCAATGATGACACAAGTATAGGTTCACCAGTTGTTCACCACTGGTTCACACAATGGTTCACCATTTTCTGTTCACTTTGTTTTGTCTTCACTGTGGTGCACATTTTCTTTCTAGGAACAACTCATCAAGCCATATCATGAGGCAGGTGTCAAGAAGATAAAAGCTAGACTACTCAAGGCATCAGTTGAAGAACTTGAGAGGTATCTTTTATTGTATTTTTTAATTGATTTACACCACTCTGGTTTTTCTATGTTTTTATTACATCATCGCTTTTTTCAGATCTATATCACAATTCTCAAAGATAGCCATAGGAGCCTAATCGTTGTTGACCTTATTCACAAGAAAGTTAAGATATTTGATCCGCTGAGAGATTCAAAATCTCGCGTCGATTACTACCGCAGTATTTGGTACAACATTGTGAGTTTTCTTCTTTTCCTGTCTTTTTTTATGATTTTTGCACTTCGCATGATTTTTTTAATAGCATCTTTTTTATTTTATCATTTTTTGTTTGTGTGCGCTCCCTGATTTTTATATATGTTTTGTCTAGGGTATCAACCTACAAATGGTTTTAGGTGATTTGAAAGAAAAAAAAGGGATGAATTTCTTGTTTATGATGTTTTCAAAGTCTACTATCCCTAGATTCCCTTGTAGACCACTATGTGAGTTACATGTTTCTGTGTCCTGTGTGTATTTCTTATGAAATGTTTTATTTGCTAACTTTTGCTTATTTGTTCTCTTTTTTCGATTTTTTCAGTCACGATTGTGGATTTTGTGTTATAAGGATGCTGGAGTGCCACAATGGCAGGAGTTTAATTGGTTATAGCACGACACTAACACAACAGCCTCATTCCAAAGTAACTCCTCTTGCAACTATTCTATTATAACTGCCAAACATTTTTTTCTTGCTTGTGATGCAGGCCAGTGTTGAAGGTTACAAGAATGATCTTGCTTATAAGCTGATCTACCACCAGTTCAATGACCTGAATCCCAATAAAAAATCTTAAGGGTAGATGACATACTGCCTAACTGATGTCATATCACCAGTTTTTTTGTTTAACTATAACTTGTGTGTTTGGGGGTGGTGGCATATGTGACACTGGACAAACAAACTTTTTTTTGTAAATTTTTTGTCTAACTATGATGATCAGTCATTTTGTACCTTTTTATTTTTTGAGGACATAGCAATTGTTATATTTTTCTCACTATCTCAATGAGCTTTTTTTTCCCCATGGTTCACCACTGGTTCACCACTTGTTCACCACTGGTTGAGCTTTTTTTCCCCTGAGTGGTTCACTAGTGGTTCACCAGTTTGAACCACTGGCTAACCATATGTGATTTACAGGTGAACCAGGGGTGAATCACAGGTTCAACTGTAGTTCACCACCTGTGGTTCACCCCTGGTTTAACTATGGTTCACCACTGTTTCAACTCTGGTTCATCAAAGTGAAACCACTGTTCATTTGGTTCACTTGGTTCACTCCTGATTAACCACTGATTCACTGCAGTTGTGAGATATTGGTCCACCTGTTTATTTTGTTCAACTGCCATGATTCACTTGGTTCACCACTGAATCACCCCTGTTTCAATGGTGATTCACCACTAATTCACTATTGGTTCACCAGTAGTGCATCAGTTTTCGGCCCCTCTGGTTCACATATGTTTCACCTGGTTCATATATGGTTCACATCTGATTCACCACTAGTTAACATGACTCACAGTATGATTCACAGGCAAAATATATAAACCATCTCACAATGTAACTATAATAAAATATCACACACAAGCGGTGAACCAGATACACCACTGGTTAGTTATCTCAATGAGACATTTTTGACAAATATCTGATAGGAGTGAGCACACACAAGTTTTTTACAATAAATACTGTAGGAATAGGAATTTTCAAAAGACACACTAAGTGTTTCATTCATCCTAAACTAAGGCAAATAGAAATTTTCACTTGGCTGCTCAACCTTTTTGTCAATGGTTTTATCATTGTCAAAAGCGGAGGAGCGTAACCTCGTTGAGTTCTGTGGGCTCCCTTTTAGAACTTTCTTCTCTAGATCTTTGTAACAATTTGTTCCGCTCTCACCAAATACGTCCCCCCATGTGTTTTTGTACTACCATGGTTGTATTGTTCTTCTTGCCTACTCAAATTCATAGCAGCTAAGTGGTTGTTCAGCTCACCAAGTGCCTTCATACACTCTTTGTACGTTGAATCAGATTTGCATGTCTCGGTAACCACCTGGATTGCCTTCTTGCACATATTTTCGTATCTCACCTTTCTGTTTAAAACATTGCCAACTTCTGGCGGTGCGACCATTTTCCTTCCAACTGTTGAATATTTCATTGTCCACCTTTCACAAAGGTAATGCTGTGGAATCTCGTTCACATTTTGCTAAATCATCACTTTCAAGATGTGCTCGCACAGAATCCCATCCCTTTCATACTTCTTGCAAACACAACAGAATTTTTTAGTCTCCATATCTGCAACCACTAAGTGCACATGGTTTGATCCTCCTGCGCAAACATTCTGCACACAATAGGTTTTTGGATCATCACCGATGACAATATTGTACATTGTCGAGTTCATGAGCTGTATCTTGAATTTCTCAAATATAGCCCTTGTGTAGAAAAGCGAAGCTTGTTTCTCCATTTAAAATTTTGACCACAATGTTGCTTCTGTGCACATATTGATGTAACGCTGATGATCCTCTCTATCAAGACATGACTGAATTAGCTTCTCATACTGTGTTATGAAATTTTTATGGAGTAGCCTAAGTGCACGAAGTCCTTGAACAATGTATTCATCCCTTTGCTGCGCTGCGTTGTACTCATG
Source organism: Olyra latifolia (assembly GCA_036346145.1). NCBI lineage: Eukaryota > Viridiplantae > Streptophyta > Magnoliopsida > Poales > Poaceae > Olyra > Olyra latifolia. The sequence goes on from CM070530.1 coordinate 18,426,638, forward strand.
AATGGAAAAAATGAGTCCACAAAGTAGCAAGACACCCATTTAACCCTGGATTCATACATTTGTATCATGTATTTGTGATCCGACAAGTTATACTGTTCAATCATTTCAGCCTACCTCATCTCAAAATCCGTAATTGTATATGGTTCATCAATGCAAGATCTAAGTTCATCTTGAAAGCCCTGCAACTTCAACATCAGACCTCCCAACTTGAGCTTCACATTTCTGTAGGCCTACCACATGCAACGTCTGTGTACAACACCAAGTAACACATTTGCTATTGCTGCCTCCATGGCTCTGTCTTGATCCGTCATGATACTTCGAGGAAATTTGTTGTCCATTGCTTTCAAAAAAGTCTTGAACAACCACTAAAATGTTTCAATAGTTTCATCCTTTAGAAATGCACACCCAAAGATGACTGTTTGTCTATGGTTGTTCACCCTAATTATTGGTGCAAAAGGAAGACAATACCTATTGGTGCAGTAAGTTGTGTCGAAGACAATGCAAACACCAAACCGAGCGTATGCCTGTCTTGATGAACCATCAGCCCAAAACAAACTGCTCGCCTACCTCCAACTACATGTTGTACTAGAAGGTTAGGTCTTCTACCAGCAACTCCTCGAAATACCTAATTGTTTCTTCCAGATCACCACGCCCACTGCTATGTCTCTATGATGACCTCATATTCGTAACTTCTTTTGATATGAAAGGTATGTTTCTCATATCCCCATACACATAAGACAATATGGACATCACTCTTGTTGTATGAATATTATTCTAGCGGAGCATCTCTATTAGCTCATGGTCATCATATGAGATCTTACGGTGTGACCGCAAGGAACGTAGCATCCTAGGGCTCAGCCGAGGATGATTGTGCTCCAACTCAACTAGGGTTACAACCTACTTTTCTTTCTTTTTATAACAACCATCCTTGCTTTGCAGTCAGTTTTTATCTGCTTGTTACTATCTCGCCTACCGCCACTGCTTGAACTAGCACCTGATGTAGATTTCCTTGTAGCTCGTTCGCAATGGCAAGCAAACTCATAGCAATTGTACTCCCAATTACATGTCTCTTTATGTTGCTTGAAATTTTGGTCGCAAAATTGCAATTCTTTGCATAATCGTTATAATATTTCTGAGCTTCATCACTGTTGAAAAGCTCCATTCCTATAGCAGGTTCTTAAGGCTGAGAACTAACACAATCCACTTCTTTGTCATTGTCAGTGCCTTTTTGAACTGTCTTGCATTCGTCATTTTGCTCTTCCTCCTTGAGCCCAATAAAGATGTTAAGATCAAAATTAATTGTTTTGGTTGAACTCATTTTTTTTATGTATGACCTGAAACAAAAACACCACTTTTTTTCAGGATTTTTGTTACAGTTTTTTTGTTCATCAGCATGATTAAAATGTATAAAATACCAAAGATTCTTTTTTTTGTTATACAAAACCTTTGATTTTGTTTAAATTTATCAAAATATATTTGATTCAAATTTGAACCACCTATGATTCACCAGAGATACATGGTCCACTGATGACAAATCATGTTTTTTCACATATGACCATCACAAAAATAGAACTAATTCCAATCTGATGCATCACAATTTTTCCATAACACCAGACATACTGATTCCAATCATCATCACAAACCCAAAAACCAACGTGTAATTTTCTTTTAAAACACGCTGAACCACTGGGGAAATCACAAAGTTGCATGCAACAAACTCACCAAAATATCAAGTTAGACGTGGACATCGTTTCTTGAATTTTGGGCGGCGAGCTGGTGCGTGCGACAGCGTACCTAGAGGGGGTTGGGGGGAAGGGGGGTGGGCGGGAGGGGGAAGGAGGGATGAGGGGATAGGGGGAGGGGCGGCGGGATGGTCGGAGCGCGAGGGAGAGGGGGCTTCGGAATGACCGTGGAGGGGGCGGCGGGAGCAAGGTGGTGGCTTCGTTCGGATAGCCCTCTGGGTTGTTTGTCGTTACGCAGCACCGTTGATGCACTAGGATTCCAATATATAAATGAACTCATGTCAACTGCCAAATTCATGCTAAACTATCCTTAATCTTGAACATCTTTAAGAGGGCATCACAATTCCATCACAATTTCATCATCACCAAGACAAATATAATCTCTAGGTATTATAGCTTCATCACAATGTCAACACAACTCTATCATAATGTCATCATCACCAAAATCAAGATAATCTTTTCATAAACCACAAAAGGGCTTTGAGCCATACAACTCCTTCAACCGAGCGCCGCCACCACCACTCGCCGTGCTTGGTGCCAATCCCTGCTTGGTACCTTAGCTGGCACCGCGCTGCCTGGTCCGCTACTACCACGAGCTGACGGCGGTGGCCTGGTGGCGTTGAGGATTGCTGGCGTCGGGACACGCTGACCAGAGCCATGCGACGACGTGACCAAGAGGCTTCGGGCGGCGACTTGGCACGATGATTGTGGCGGACCTGATGCAGGGTTCAGTAGGGGCAACGCTCGTCTAAAGGAGTGAGCTAGGGCGACGATTGTAGCGGCACCAGCTAAGGTGGTGGATGGCTATAGGCGAACGACGGCTCGGGCGAAGGCATGCTCCATCGCCGGAGCAACATAACTCACTATTGCCGCCATCGGAGTCATGCTACTGCCATCGCCACCATTGTAGCTATGCTAGCAGTCGCCGCTAGTTGCTCTGATGTAGCCGTTGTGTTCCCTGTGACCACCGTCATGCCTCGACGTTGCTACCGCCGGCTGGTGAGCTGCTCTTCGCCGGAGCTCCACCTAGCCCGAGCAACCGAGCCACCCTGCTCTCCCTTCTCCTTTGCTCTCCTCCCCTACCCCATTTTTCTATCAGCCAGCCGGGCCTCTACAGTAGCGTTCTCTAGCACCTGCGTTCGACAGTGGAAGCACCAGAGGCGAGAGACAGGAGATAGAAGGAGGCAGTGGCAAAATTATCTAAAAATTTTGCCACGTGGGCGTCCCAGCTAGAAAGATGGTTTAAGATCCGTTTAAATTTTCGCATACGAGCAGTAATAAATTTCCGATTTCCGATTGAGTAGTAGCAGTTCTCTAATTTCCAAAGTGAGCAGTGGCATGTATCTAATTAACCCTTAAATATTGAAGTAGCATAGGACAGTGTATCCTAAATTTGTAGTGCTATATGGTAAAGTGCTAGTGGTACACTAAGTAGCCACTACTTTTACCTTGCCATAATACTAATTTTTCCTAAATAATCTCTCTTAGAATAGATTTCAAGCAATACTGTGTATTGCATTGTAAGAATTAGTGGTCGATGATTTGTACCATTGTTTAAACTTTAATGGGTTAATTAGAGACATGCCACTGCAAAGTTGGCACATTACAAATATGATATAAAAAAGTGAGAAATCGGTCGGATGCCATTACAAACTAGTAACTCTCACGAAATATGCCAAAACTAACTTTTTTAGTTAGAAATACCCTTATTCTTTCTTCCTCTAGCTCCTCTTATTCCCCCCTTCTTCCTCCCACCTCCTATTTCAGCCAAGGTTCTAAAACGCGGCATTACTCACCGATTACTCGGTGCCTAATCATTCCTCGGTTCCCTAGCGTGGCGATTAGGCCCTACTCGACGCATTACTCGGCTGCCCCGAGCAATCAGTCCAACCCAGTTAACCTCGGGAGTACTTGGCAAGCAACTAGTGGCGAGCACTCGATGGCGCAGAGGGTTGAAAGGGGGGTTTCGGGAGGGTTGAGACAAATCACAAACCGAGAGTCACCGAGAATTAGGGTTTGGAGAGTCAGCACTGTCGCTGTGTCGCGGGCGGCCGGCCCTCTCCACGGCTTGACCACCGGCACTGCTTGCAGCTAAAGCTCCCTGCTTGCAGATCTCCACGCCGCGTGCACCCTGAAGCCCGAGCTCGGTTGATCTTGACGAGGAGTCTCCGGTCTCCCCTCTCCTCTTTGCTCCCACCTCCCGCCCTCCTCTCTGCTCCCTCTCCTCTCTACTCAGCGTCTCCTCTCTGATCCCGCCAACCGCCGCTCCTCTCTCTGTTGTCTCTTTCCGTTGCTCCCCTTGTATTAATGAACAGTGCTTTACAGTTGCTAATTTTATTTATGCATTTGTATGTAGTTCTTGCTAGCTGCTACACTGCTAGTTACTTGCTAGGATGTCATCAAGTCATGAAGAAGGTAGACCATGTAGCTCTACTATACATGTAGAGCTACCGAGTAATTCCGAGTACTCGCTGAGTAATCCGAGTACTCACTACTCCCTATCTCGCCGAAGGGTACCGAGTAGCGTGTTCTGAAACCTTGACTTCAGCAATGACATCGTCCCTCTCTAGTTTTCAACCACTGCCCCCCCCCCTCTCTCTCTCGTCTCCTTTATTTGGTCCCCAACCGCCTCCCTATCTCCTTTACTCAATTCTCTATGCCCGAGGCAAGCAAGAGAAGAGAAAGACCTCGGCTTCGCTAGCCTCCCCTCCTATTCTGTTGTTGCCACTCTCTCTACTTCTTCTTCCCTGGTTTCCTCTCACCTGTGTCGTCCTACTTCGTCGTTAGTCTGCTTCGGTCTTCATGCCGCCTGGGCTCAAGACAAAGCGCACGATATATGTAAAGTACTAACTTTGAAGCGGCACGTATGTTATTAAGTTGTTTACATGAGGGTGTTATTTGCATGTTGAGGGTGAGGGCTGAACCTTTATTGATGGACAGTGTTTCCTAGGTGCTAGATGGCGGCCAACCATCCCACTTTCGCCCTAGGTGGTGGCCTAGACAGTCAGCCCGCCTAGTTGGTCCTAGACACCAGCTAGACGGCGATTAAACGGTCCTAAGCGATGATTAATAATTTATGACATGATTATATGAAAGGCTTTCTCTAAAAAATATAAAATTTATTTTATGAAATATAAAATATCTCATATAAATGCATTTCTATATCATAACATATTAGTACAAAGTCAAAATAGTCACATATTATAGACAAAACATATGTCTACGTACAAATCTGTTTAGCTGCCTAGCGCCTAGGATAACCTTGTTGATAGATGAGAGGGTTATTATAGACATTTTTTAAAGAGAAGAAACCAAGTTGAAGAGTCCAAGAAAAAGAGTATGTTATAGGTAAGAAATTAAGCATGACAACTACCATAAAACATAGCCAAACAATATTGAACATTCAACAGCCTTCATTATTTCCGTATGGAACACAATTGAACTTCAGAATAGAGTTACATTACATGAAGTTCCAAGAGATCTAAATCGTATAACGGTATGTACATTTTAGAGACTCATGTAACATCTCAAACAATGTCATTATTCCTTTCTGAAAGAAATATATCTGCATACATCAAAACAATAGCTACACATACCGGTGATACGAAGTATATTGTTGATCCAGAAATACCAATGCCTCAACATCCCCTGATCTGAGAAAAAATGGCTACCTCTTGCTGCAGCATGCCGTTCATCAATTGAGCCAGACCTAAAATTGCCTTAAGTTTACTGTTGGATCATGGCTCTTGTGCCATTAAAATCCTTGTGCTATTGCGAGCTAAATGAATCAGCAGCAACATTGGTTGATATATAGTATACGATGATTACAGAACATTCATATGTGCAATTTTACTCAGCTTCCCAGTTTGAAGGCATCAACAAAAAGGCCTAGACATACACCAGCTTTCCAGTAGTTCACGAATGCAATCAACGACTGAAATCTCCCAGGAGGCCTAGCCATTGGTGTTCTGTACATAAGCATGCCAATTCCCTCAATGGCAGCCACTACAACACCAGCAACAAGAACATCCCAGTCACCTGTCTGCCCTAGGATGGTTGCCAAGGCATTAGCAGTATAGAAGCCAAGGAGCACAAGAAATATCTTTGTGGGGGAGTTGCTTCTGGCAGAGTTCAGTTTTTCAAGCAGTTGACTTGCAGCAGTTTGGATGAGTCTGCCCAACCTTGTCCTGCCAAGAAAGCCACTGTCTTCTTCAAAATCTTGCCCGTCGTTGTTTGGTGATCCACCTGTCTCCAAAGCAAAGGATGGCCTCCATCTGGATTTTTTCATCAAGTACCTACACAGAATAAAAGCATCGACCCATGGTTTCAAAGCTTCTATGATGTAAAGCAATCAAATCCTCAAAGAATATGAAAGTAGACAATATTGTTTCAGTCTAATTCTACAAACCTCTGGTGCTAGATGTAACTTGGCAATCTAAGGACTGGAAATATTGATTATTTGGGCATATGCCTCCTCAAACAAAAATGGTACTTCCATTCTTGTATTTTTTATTTTAAAATGGTTTAGGCACATAGTGCAACACATACAAAAATATATATATATATTTTTTAAAAAAAACTGTCCACCACTGGACTCCATGACTCCATGATGCTTCTGCCTTCAGAAATACCCAATTCTTATAGTTTTGTAAGCACAATATAGTGGCATAATATCAGCACCTGGATTACATATGAAAAGAAATTAGTCTGGCTACATTTTGAATCCCTGTGACGAAAACAGCCATCCTGCATGCATTTCCAAACTATGTAGCATAATAAACCCATATTCTGTCATTTTTTGGTGAGGGCATTCTGTACTGCACATAGTGCTGAAAGGTCTCTTGCCCGGCGTTCCTTCCCTCTCTCTCACTCTCTCTCAGGTCCGACCATTACAACTAGACACTACAACCTGAGTCGAACCTATTAGCTTCTTAAACATTACCCATCATATATATAAACGGATCTATGAAATATCAAATATAAAATAGTACGCAAAGAGATCAAATTATCCAGATAGCATAAAACAGATTATGCCATCAACTACTGGCTTAGACCTAAGCAGACAACCCTTTGCGAATGTTGAATTCCTTACAAATATTATCCCAAGAGAGAGAGAAAAATCATTAGAAATGTTTATGTATTATGGTAACAAAGTTTGCACTACTATCAGGTAAAGATCAAAACTAAGGAGGGCCTTTTAATTATTGATGCAAGATGTTCTTTTAATAACTAAGATGTTTCTAAAGGGTCAATATTCTATTTGAGAACCATGACAATTCAAAATACCCACTAACATACATGACATTACATGATTCTCTGTTACTAAGGCCACATTTTAGTGGAACAGGGCACTAGAACTACTCATAAACAGCAGATTTATGTCTGCGTAGAACACATGGAAAGATAAGCAATGTTTACAGGGCAGCTGCGGACGTACCAGCTCTGGCCGTCGCGCCCTCCAGTCCTAGATACCCCCCTCTTGATGGAACGGATGGCATCCCCTTCCATGGGGCGGGCACCAGCCTGGGCAGAGGCAAAGGAAGGAGCCGGGGCGCGGAATCCCCTCCCCTCCAGGCTAGTTGCTAATTGCACCGCAGGAAAGGCTCCACCGTGGGCGCAGCCCAGGCTGACTACCATGGGAGCCGGCAGGGGGATCAGAGGAGATAGTAAACCGAGGTGGAGTTGGCCGTATATGGGCTTGTGCGGGGCTGGAGACGGCCGAGGTGGGCGTGGAGGCAGCCGGGGGGCGGGCTGGAGCCTGGAGAGAGCGGAGGCAGCGGCGGCCGGCGTGGAGCGGAGCGCTGGAGGCGTCGCCGCCGCCGCGTCGGTGACTCGGTCACTCGGGGAGGAGGATGGGGAGAAGAGGTGGGGAGGGAGGCGGCCAGCCGGGGAGGACGAGGGAGGCTGCCGACCGGGGAGAAGGAGAGAGGTGCAGAAGAGCGGATCTGGAGAGGAGATGAACGGCCGTGGTGTTAAGAGGGACACGGCGACCAGCCGGACTTGGAGACGACCGACAAGATCTAGAGGTTTCGGGAGGAGAGGAGGAAGGGGGTGCGGCAATCAGGGAGCTCTGGTCGCCGCCGACAGGATAGGATGGACGCCACCAGGGAGCTCGAGTTGCCACTGCTCGGGACGGAGGGAGGCGCTGCTCGGTGCTTGGGACGACGGCAATGTCGCTCGGGATGGACGGAGTTGGGACGAAGCCGGCACCGCTCGGTGCTTGGAAAGGGGAGAGGTAGAGGAGCCACAGGCGGAGAGAGGGATGTCGGGTGGGGCTCTGGCCTGGTGGGGTGTTGAATTTTTTTATTTTTTATACTTTTTATTATTCCGAAATAAATAAATAATATTTCGTATAATTTTATTGAAAAATAAATACCCGTCGTCTTTTGGTTGGCAGACTGAAATCCCGCCCGACCAGAAGGCGGATTTTATATAATTCGTCCAACCAAAGAACGGATAGAGCATGTTTCCATACGGCTGAGCTGGTAGGGTAAATCCCATCCGTTGGTTAGGCTAAAGCAACGTCAAGTCACCATACACCACTTTTATGGCGAGCTGGGAGGCTCTTCATGGCCATATGTGAAAATATGTGAATAACAAGTTACTCTCTTTCGATCGGTCCGAGAATGCAGAAATAGGATCCAAATATAAAACGATCCAAACATAAAATAGTTCAAAGTCTACCTTTTTTTTTTAGCAACACGAAAAACTTCTCCATGTCATATAAAAAACCCCTTTGGTTGGGTATGACAGAATTCCCACCCGTCGTTTGGGCGTAACAGAAAAACCCGCCCTTTGGTCGGGCGGGATTTCAATCTCGCCCAACCAATAGGCAGGATTTACCCTACTAGCCCGGCCACATGGAAACATGTTCTATCTGTCCTTTGGTTGGGCGAATTATATAAAACCTGTCCTTTTGTCGGGCGGGATTTCAATCTCGCCCAACCAAAAGACGATGGGCGTCTTTTTTTAATAAAATTATGCTAAATATTATTTATTTACTTCAATATAATAAAAAGTATAAAAAATAAAAAAATTTAATGGGGTGTTGGCACCGATGGTCCATGGCTAGAGATGGCCATATGGGGCGAACTGTGCAAACCTAACCTGTCGACTCGGTACTGTTTGTTAGGTTGGCCCCATTTGGTTCGGTGAATCGTGATTGGGCCTGACCCTTGGCCCGTCAGGCTAGCACTGTTCTTTTCGCATAGTAGCGGCCCGGTTCGATTCGTTTGGCTCAGAGTAATATAGTAATTCAAAATTTGGACGGCCATGTGCTCGCACCAATCGTGCCCGCCACCACGTGCCACATACGCCTGGCTGTGCCACACGGCGGGTGCCGAGTAGCCGCCTGCGCCATGCGAGCGAAGTAAGCCAGCCTGGCTCGCTCGGTTCGTTCAAAATATAGCCCTTTTTTAACCGTTTGGATGGATGTAGCCTTTTTTAACCGTTTAGAGTTTTAAAAATTCATAAAAATCCTAAAAATCTCAGTTTTTTTCCTATAAATAGGCATGTATCCCCTCCCCCATCCATCCACACTTCCAACCCTATTCTCTTCTCTGGATTGCGAGCTAAAAATTTAGTTGTTCTTTACGAATTTGAGCAAAGTTTAAAATATTTTGCAAAAAAATATTTCCAATTTCCATATTCGGTGGTAGCATGAGGTTTGTATGATTGTATCAGAACAATATTTTTTTGTTGTCTTTTTCATCATCTAATTTATTTGTTCAATTGTTTTGCATTTGCAGCTATTCGAAATGTTCGATAGAAATTCTCCGTATGATGAATTTCATCTTACACAGTTCGGTTTAAAACCAGAGGACTATGAACCGATTGATCATAGTGTGCTAGATCCGAATGACAAAACAGGAACGCAAGAAACCGGGCAAGTACACTACGGATCTTTCGGTTCAATCTGTGCTTTAGGCTCCCTTACCGTCAGAGCGAAGTGGGCCCAAGTGAATCGGTCAGAGGTGTGGGAGGACTTCGACGAATTGAAACAACTTGTCAACGGGCGGCAAGTGAGGTATGCAGCTAGATGTAAAATTTGCCAATAAGAGCTATCGGCGGTAACAGGCTCGAGCACGAGACACTTGAAGAGGCACGCCGCGGCGTGTAAAAAGAGGAAAGACGTTCAAATGAGGTAGCAACAATTGAACTATGACTCTAACGGTGCAGTAAGTAATTGGGACTACAATTCCAAAGTAGATAGAGAGGCTTTGTGTCGTCTGATTACTATATGTAGGTACAAGCATTACTATACGTAGGTACCATAGGAAAAATGTGGCAGTTCATCCAGACTCGCGATTTTAGATTTAACACACTAGATCAAAGCAAAGACGGAGGGCATTGTACCTCTCTACCTATGCCATGGACCAACAAAATATCTCACTCCCATGGAATGACATCACCAATTTTGCATTTGTAAAGGCACAGCGCTACAATGTTGTGCATTGGTTAAATTACTAGCCATTGAATGGATATTTAATGGTATAAATTGGATGCTACAATTAATAAAATCACGTAATTTCAATACAGTAAACAACCACACAGCTAACCAAATCACTGTGGTTGTGTTCCACCGGAACCACAAATTCAAAAACGAGTCCATGTTCTTGATCTACTTCCATGGGCTTGATGTGAGCCTAGTCTTATCTGGGCCTCGATAGTCCTGGTGCTTTACAATGGCGCCAGCTTAGCTGCATGCACAAGAACGGACAATGATTATTCTTCTTTCCTAATCGTGCAGTCCTAACTGACTTCAAATTAAATGGCATCGATTTCTTAAAAAAAAAGTATGCATTAGTTTTTCGTAAGAGAATTATCGACCATTTTTTTAAAAAAAATACAAACATCTTTTTGTTTCTTTCTTTCTATTTTTGTGGAGCACATAGATTGATGCCTACATTTTTGTTTTATTTATGCCGTTTGGAATCATCCGGTTGATAGTATGTTTGACAACAAAACCAAGAACTAAACAAAGGAACATCATTTTTTAAGACGCCGTTTACTCCCTCAGTGATCGGAAAACCAAAAGATCAAAATATTCATTTCGTTGTACTAGTTAGTACTTGAGAATCTGGCCAAGTTGTGCAGACAATTTAATCAACTGACCAATGATGTATGATGCATCCTGCCGTGAGAGGATTCAAGGTTACATATAGGCTCGATCCTATCTTCGCACACATCACATCAGCATAGTTGAATCTCTTGTAGTGACATTTTATAACGAAAAACAGCCAACTAAAAAATGGAAATTGGTGACGTCAAATGATACGAGTCTTGTTGAGAACGACCATTAGTGGTTAATTAGTGGAGTAGACATGTAGATGATACAAGATCAAAGTTATATATCGTAGTTTCGATGCACGTACGGCCCAAATTGTGTGGTTCATTTTTACCAAAATTTATCTCTATTTGAGTAGGCTTTGTTTAGTATTTCGAGAGAGTCATAGAAGAAATCATTTGGTATATACTTGGAATAAAACCTGGTGTGCCATTGAACTTGAGCCTAATATTATCTATGCTATCATTTTATAACTTCTTCTTTCTATGCCATCACAATTGTCAATAATTATCCTATGTGTCATTGGTGAAAACTTATCAATTTTTGTTTAAGTTGTGTAAACATTTAAAATATTTTCAAAAAAATCATAGAGCTATCAAGTATGCATCACTTTGAATATACATTTTTGGGTATTTTAAGAGCAATATTTTACGGTAAAAATGATTTTATGTGTGATTCAATATAAATAACTTTCATAAAAACATAAAAAAAATTAAAGACCGAAAGTATTGCATATTTGATAATATTATGTTTTTTTGAAGATTTATTGATATTTTTATACAACATAAACAAAAAAGATAAAGGACAATAATCGAGCAATTGTAATGGCAAATAGGAGAAAGGTTACTAACCGATGGCACGTAAGGAAGAATCAGACTCTGTAATGGCATATAAAAAAAAATTTCCCTATATGCTTTGACCAATAAACAATTCTTGTGAGAAACATATTATAATAATATTGTAGATTAATCATATATAAATATATTATCATTATCTATAACAATTGTACAGCAAATACAACTGTATTTTCAAAAGGCGGTAGAGAACAAATACATATGTTGTAAAATCTAGTCCACTAATTGCACGAGAAATTCCATTAGCTATTTTTTTATAATATTTTGTATATTTAGCTGTTTATATAGCTTAAATACAAGTTGCAAAAAAAAAACTACTATATGACTTTTAAAAAAAACTGCTTCCAGTTAGTCGAGAATAGGGAGTGCATGACTGATTTGCACACAAATATTAGTATCTTAGCAGGCAGTATGTAACACAAACGACACCTGGTCGGTCTTCGAAAACCAAAGGATCAAAATATTTATTTCGTTGTACGTACTAGTACTTCAGACAAATATGGCCAAGTAGTGAGAATATTTTAATCAACTAACCAATCAAATGGTAGATGCATCAAGCCATGAGAGGATTCGAGGTTATACGTTCCTATCTTCGCACACGGCACATCTGCATAGTTTATATCTCTTTTTTTTTGTTTTTGACAGAGCATAGTTTATATCTCTTGTAGTGCCATTCTATAATGCAAAACAGCTAGCAAAAAAATTGTTGACGTCAAATGATACAAGTCTGTTGAGAACAACTGATAGTGCTTAAATAGTGGAGTGGACGAGAAAACTAACGTTACAGGATTAAAGGAGTCGTTATCTTCAGCTTATTTTCTTATCTTATCTATTTATCTTCGAATTGAAAAGTCAAACAATTTGGCTTTTGTAGTCCGCTCTTTTTTTTTTCTCGAAGATACATCCAAAAGCTTTTAGAATTAAGTCAAACAAAGTGTACCGGACTTTCTAAACTATCTCGAGAAGCTCCTGAAGTTCAGCTTATAAGCAAATAAAAAGATAGGATAAACTGAAGATAACACATAGTTTCTCATAGAACAGAGGAGATGAGGGTCCGAAGTGTTTGGCCTTTTTACCAAAATTTATCTTCTATTCAAGTCGTATTTCAATGAGTGATATAAGAGATCATTTGATATATACTGTTCTACAAAATAGTTACCATTAAACCCCTCCCCACCCACCCAAAAGAAGTCTACTTGACCCCTAAACTATTGCCCTTCGTCTACATAACCCTTGAACTCCTAAACCAGGTATTCTACCCCCACAAACTATATAAACCAGGCAAATAACCCCTGTATGTGGTTTTAGATGTGGTTTCACTACACAAGTTGTACACGTGCATTTTTTGCCACGTCAGCACCACGTGTCATACATGTCACCTGATCTTCTTCCTCTCTTTACCCCCTTTCTCTCCCACCGCTTCCTCCTTCCTCTCTCCCCTCTGCTCCCTCCTTCTCCATGAGCAACAAAGCCATTCCCGACCTTGCTATATAGCACCGCTGCTTGCCATCCCCGTGCCCCTACCTCCACCTCACTGCAGTTGACCTATAGGGGTGGTGGTGTTGTGGCTATCCTCCCTTGCTAGACTTCCCTCCTCCACTAACCACCTCCCTCACTAGCTTGTCCTCCACCACGGCATAGCCTTCCTCCTATCCCATGCTTCCCCCACCAGCTTGCCTTTCCTGCTGATGTAGAGAGTCACTGAGAGAAGAGAGAGGTAGAGGGTGTCACTGGTGGCTAGCCTCCATTGTGCCCATCCTCTGCCACGCCCAAGCTAGACAGTGTTGGGGCACGATGGCGAGAGCACGACTGGAAGGAAGGAGATGACGGTGGTGAGCTAGGTGTGGTAGGGACATGGTGAGGAGGAGTGAGGTGACGACATATGTCCAGCGGGCGATGATGAGCTTGGGCAGGTGTGGCAGCGTCGATAATGGGGAGGATGGGCACCACCCTTCTAGATTTCGGCCGCAAGAGTGACAAGCTAGGGCATGCGCAGCGGTGCTGGTGATGGCGAGGTCGGGTGGGCGGTGGTGGTTGCCCGATGGGAGGAGGAGGAGGGAGGTGGTTGACCGTGGTAGAAGGAGGGAACAACGGGGAGAGATACGAAGAAGGAAGTGGGGGAGAGAGAAAGAATAGGTGACATACATGATCCGTAGTGCTGACGTGGCAAAAAATGCACGTGTATACCTTGTGTGATGAAACCACCTCTTAAACCGCATCCAGGGGTTATTTTCCTAGTTTTATAGTATGTGAGATAGAATAACTAGGTTTACATTTCAGGGGGCTACGTAGACGGAGGGCAATAGTTCAATAGTCATGTAAACTTTTTCCAAAAATAAAAATAAATTTCACTGTTTTATTACTACTTAAATTTTGACCAACAATAATTCTTGAAATACCATTAAGATGATGATGTTATATTTGTATTAAAAAATCTATATACCTACAAACAACTTATGGTACCAATATATTATTCCCTTTGAAAGCTTAGAAAATCCCATAACAATTATAAACCAGGGGGTTAAATCCTAGAAATTATCTTGAGAAAATAAAAAATCTAACCACTCATTCATGTTGAGACCAGATTATAACAATATAAATTAATTATATTTAGATAAACTCTCCCTTTAATGAAGAAAAAAGAGGAAAAAGATCCGCACTTCTTATTTTGGTGGGGATAGAATAAAATGGTGTAGATTGATCATGCATATATTATAGATATTACGATTGTACAAAAAAATGAAATTACTTTTTTAAAGAATAGAAACAAATACAACATTTGTAAATTCCAGGGGCAATTGTGCCGAAAATTTCTCTAGTTCTTTGAGTACTTTACATTTCTAACTATTTACATACATGTTGATAGATAGAAAAGTTAAAAATCAACGGCCACAAGAGAGCAGCAATGATTTACACGGATATTAGTACCTCAGTATAGTTAGTACACCTCTAAACGGCCCCGCAGTGCCAAACAGAACCCTCGCTGGCCTTGAAAACCAAATTTCAACAACCCAGCCGCAATTTGACGACTAGAACCACTGGATGAACTTCACATCCAGTCAAACTATATATAACGGCTGGAAGGACAATGGTCGACATGTATGCCCCCACACAATTCAGCATTTGCAGCTAATAAAACCCTAGAGCATCTCCAGCAGATACTCATCTTTTCTAAATCACTATTTAATCTCTATATTTCTATCATCTCCAGCTGAATCTTTATTCAAAAAACTATAGAGATCGATACAAGGAGCCTCTAAAATTTAGATGTTGTAAGAGAAAAACTCTAAATTTAGAGACTAAGATAGACACTCTGTTAGAGAACAAAAGGCTCTAAAGACAGTTAAGATTCTGTTTTAAACGCTTCGATGCAGATGCTCTTATCCGAGCGTCCGGTGATTATCATGCCGCTTAATGTTTTAACGGCGATGTGCTAGCAATTGGTTGATGAGCAGCTGTCGGCGTCCATGGCGCCCTGCTCTGCTGCATGTGGGTGCGATTCTTTGCCCTAGCATTGCTGTGGCCGCCGCTACCTGCGCATTCCCATGGACCACGTTGCTTCGGCGCGGAAAGCGATGGAAGATGCCCATGAATCCACTCAAAAAGGAAGGAACAAATATCGGATGCAACACAGGAGCGTCACGTTTGGCCAAGGATGAGACAACTCACACAGGCAGGTTTCCCCTATGTATGCATGTTAACTAGTTCTCAAGTCTAGCGCTAAACAAACGCTTGCCATCCTGCTTCTATGTCTTTACATTATCAATCCTATTTAAGTGCCCTTCCTCCACTAAAGAAATGGAAAATTTTTTATTAAAAAAATATGGAAAAGTTGCAAAAATCAGTAAAAAAAAAAAATTTGAGGTGTCGATTAGAATTGAATTCAGCGGCACAAATCCCGAGCCCCATGATTCAATGTTTGAAATATCAAATTCAAATGATTTTTTTTATATAATAATGCTATACTGCAAGCCTTGAATCGAATTTTCGGTGATATACAGTATAGCCACGATGTTTAAAGTGCCCTAGTACCAATTTTCTCATTTTTTAAATATGAAGTTCGCAAAAGTTCATATCTAGCTGGAAGACGTAGAGTCAACTGATTCACACGATCATTCCAAGAGTCAGTAATCAAGCATAGGGGAACCCTTAAAACACAGGTGGCGTCACGTGAGACCAAATTAATTTCACAGTTCCGACACACAGCTCTAACTCCACCAAAATTTATGAAGGTGATAGAGCACCCTATTCTTAGATTCAGAAATTTATGAAGATAGAGTTGTGGGTATATTGAGGATGTTTAGGTGAATCATCTTATTTACATTTTAAACTAAAAATATAAACTTAAATCACTTTATTTTAACTTACAAACTCTATATCTAATGTGGAGCTAGGAGCTGGAGCTGTGCCAAACAGGGCCATAATGTTAACAATGCGTATATATATAATGTTAACAATGGGATCTACAATTGATCTCTATGTCATCTCTAGCAAGAGCTCTATTCTTCTCCATTATTTCCCATCCTCTAAAGATTCTCTTCATCATCTAATATTCTTTCACACCTTATCCTATATCTTCTAAAAGATTTGTTCCTCCAGTAGTTCATTTACCCCTAAAAAGTTAAATGAACAGTATTTTGCATGAAACTTGACATGCAAAAAAAATGTTTAAAGACAGCACCGAGCAGCCCCACAGAATCAGAGACCGTATGTGGATGCTCTAGAATAAGGCTTATTTAGAACACATCCATTTCACATAAACTTTACAGAAAACGGCATAATTCTCATGAAAACGAGAAAGCAGAATCTCATGTTCATCCATGCTATCCTCCACTTAGAGTATCCGTAGCGAACGTTGTAAGGTACTATAGAAATAGAGTTTTAGAGATAGAGTTTCTACTGGAGGGAAGGAATTTTTTTAAATATAGTATAAAGTGTAAAGGAATTTTAGTATGAAAGAAAAATAAAATAGAGTAGAAGAGAGAGAAAATAGAGATAAAGTTTTACGTGTGGATGCCCTTAGCTTGGAGCCGGCCGTGTCTCCGCTGCATCGGCCAACCTGTCCCCCTCGACGCCCTCATACGCTACTTGTCTCAACTGACCATGACGGCAGAAGCTATGCATCGATCGCCGGCGAGCTAGCGAACGCGATAATCTCTTCATTAGTGGTGATTAGAAATGTACGTAGATGTCATGACACGGTGGTGGCGGAGATTTGCACAACAAGGCCGCTCACAATTTTGAAAAGGCTTAATTATTCAGCCTGACTCTACGTAATAAATTAAATTAAGTGCACGTAAAATAAAATCAAATGCTTTAACTCCTTAAAATCGTCCGTCGAAGCTCTTAAAATTCAGCCGAACCAAACGCTCCGAACAGTGTCCTCTCAAAGAGCTCCCAAAGCAAGTTCATTCAGCCGTTCCAAAATTCTGACAGATCTCTAGCCTCTCATGAATCGATCGATGGCATTATGGCAGGCTTGATCATAGCATGCATCCCAAAGTTTGAGCTTATAGCTGGATTATGCCATCGTGATTTCTTCAGACCATATTTTCCACGAATGAAAACTCGCACGTATTCTAAAGCATATATATAGGTCGCATATACCGGCTCGTGCCCTAAATCCCTTTGAGATTTAGATTCATATTCTCATGGCATTAGTTCATGTTCACAAGATGTTACTCTTCCACTTTTTTCCGTTTCAATCTCGGGCTACGCCCGTGGAAAGGAGTCCTCTCTCTTTTATAGAAAAAGAAAACTAAAGGCAAAGATATATTGATATAAAGTTGATTTGACCGAAGTGTTATTTTACATAAAAATATTTTATTTAAAATAAAATATATATAATTTTTCGCATATTTTTTAAACTATACACGATTGTTTAATATTTTGTACTTTTTTATGAATGCTAGAAAATTTTACAAAATCGATACAATGTCGATAAATACAGAAATTTTTTTTATGAGCTCATAAAAGAATCAAGAACTTAGATATACAATTTATTTTGGATTTTGTGTTATATTTTTATGTAAAAATACATGTAACATTTTATCAAACCACTTTTGACAAATGAAAACCACTCTTTGACTAGTCGAGAGACAATTTGCGTCCGGCTATGATATTTCGAGGATCAAATTAACCCAGTTTTGGGGTTGAGAGGTTAAAATGGGTTGAGAGCCATAGTTCGAAGACCAAAAGAGTACCTTTTAATTCTACGATGCCACAAACACTTGCTATTGTATGAACAATTCCGGTTGGTGTTATGATGTCCGGGATCATCTCCCACCTTTATATTTGATCCAAAATCTATCATTTGTAAAGGCATGCACTTTTTTGTTTGAATAATTGGTTGTAGGGGACAAAAAAAACATGGCTTTACTATATGACACTGCATGGCTTTGCTATTGCTTTTTTTTTTTCTCTTATTGGAGGCAGACCATGTAGCATGCATGTAGTTGTAGTTACACCCTTTTTTTACACCTGCTAGTAATGAGGCCAGAGATTCGTGGATTGCATGGCTGGCTGTTCCTCGATCGATCTCAGATCAAGAAGAAAAAAGCTAGAGGAGAATATCATCATCTCGTCGTTTTCAAGCAATCCGTGACCGGCATGCAACTCGATGGATGGATACGCCCTTCGCTTCACCATTTTAATTTGACCGCAGAGAGAAGAAATTAAATGAACCGAACAAGGTGGTACACGAACGGAGGAGGACAACCTCTCTGTCACGTACCTGTCCCAAAGATCTTGTCAATCGAGTAAGACACAAATACACTCCACAAAAAAATAAAATAAAATTGGGCGTTATAGGTGCTCTTGTATTAATCTAAAAGAAATCCCTACCAAAAAATGTGTGTACTGGATGTCTGGATGTCAGCATCGAAGGAGGAGTGCATGAGGGAGTCTCGCACGGTAGCGTTCCTAGTTATTGCTACTCCTTAGATCATGTGATGCATGCCATGTGGATGGCATCAGAACGTGTTCTCTGTAGCCTTTTTTTTTTAAAAAAAAAATATGATTTTATTTAAACGCATTAACATTTTATTTTTAAAAAATATCAAAGTTACAAGATAAACATTTTCAAATCTAGTTCGATTATAAGTTTCGGATTTTCGAAACCACTGATCAAAACGATCAGAGTTCAATTTCGACAAATAATCAAATAACTTTAGCTTGTTCAAGTCCAGCTGAACCAAATATTTCAGTTCTCAGCCTATGAAAGCCTAGAATTTCAACTATAACATTCTAGTTACAAAATCCCTACCTCCTATGCTCCCACTCCCAGTGAACCCTAGGGGTAGAATGACCCGTGGCATACAAAAAGCGACGCCGGGTGAGATCATCCTTCGTTAAAGCTAGCTTTAGCCTAGGCCGGCAAATTATGTCATATCGGCTAAACTGGGTTTGCTTTTGACCCATGTTTGGTTGTCTAGCTTTTGGAGGCTTGATCATGTAGGTGCTGCTTATTTTGGAAGTTCGGGTTAGATGTATGTTACGATAAAAGAGAGTTGATTTGGCTCTTCTTTGTGGCCAAGGATTTTCTTGCTCATTTGAGCTAGCTAGTCTTCAAAATTAAGAATTTTTTACTCTACCAAACAACTAGTATAGCTTAGCAGGACTACAAATTCCTACTCTAGGATCCAAATAGCCCTACATGGTTGTGAGTGACGGTGAGTGAGGATGGATGCTATTGACGCTACCACCATAGGAGGAGGTAGAGTCAAAGGTGTATCAATACTAGATTCACGATAGATAAAAGTTTGGTAACATGGGAAAGACACTGCCATGATTTCAATCATACAGAGGACATTATGTGGAGGAGAAAGATATGAAAAGGAGGACCAAATAAACAAAGTGGATTGATCTTATTCAAAAAGACCTAGCGAGATGGTTGTCTTGATAAGATGTCGCATGATTGAGGTCGTGCCGTAGACGAGCGATCACAAATCAAGAGTAAAAATGGAGAAAGCACATCTATTTACCGTGATGTTGTTACCACACTCTCAGCAGTAGCACGCTGAAAATTTTGAAGTGACCCTAACCCTAGGCAGGCAAAGAGAGAGGCAGGTAGATCTTGGCGACCTCGCCATGCGTCTCGGATCCCCTCGGCGAGCAGGCAGGGCGGTCCCGACCCGATTGCTTGTGCAGTGCGCGCATGTGCGCAATAGCATGCACTCATGGCCGATCCCGATGGATCGAGCTCGACGTCAACCCACCGCCGCCGCAGGTGGTAACAAATTATGGTTAGTTTAATGGCGGGCGCCACGCGTCGGACGTCCGATGGAGGGAACTCCATTGGACGCATGACGTCATAGTGACGTCATCACGGGAACTTGAAAAAATAACTGACGAAAGTTGAAAAATGTACTAATGAAACTTGGCTACAAATACTGATGAAACTTAAAAAAATACTAATTAAACTTGGCTACAATATTGATGAACTTGCGAAAATAACTACTAAAACTCGAAAAATATACTAATGAAACTTGAATACAATACCGATGAAACTTTAAGAAGAGCAATGAAACTTGAAGAAATTACTTATGAAACTTAAAAAATACAATGAAACTTGGCTAAATACCGTTAAAAACATCAAGAAGTTCATATGAAACTTAAAAAATAGGAGTACACCTCCTCCTAGTCTTCTTCTTTAGATCCGGCATGCCCCTACACCGATGGAAAGACAAAAAGTTTCACGAGAACAAGATCCAAGTTTCAGTGGGCAAACCCCAAGTTTCATACGTACATGGTTCAAAGTTCGTGGCGAAAATGGGGGTGTACCTCCTCCTAGCCTTCTTCTTCTCCAGTTCCGGCGAGCCCCAAGCCGTGCTCGCCAGATCCGGCAATCAAAGCTCACCAAGCTCGCTCACTGTGTGGAGAGAGAGATGGAGAGAAGAAATGAGAAATAAAGAGAGGAAGTGATAAAGAAAAAATAGTGCACTAGATAGGGGAGCGCTAGTGGCGGCGTCCGGCGCCGACGCCGGCGAGCCTCGCCGGTTAGAGCAGCGGCGAACAGCGGCGACGTTGCGCGTGTATGCGGAGCAAGTAATAAAGCGGAGCGGCGGCGGCAAAAAAAAGAAAAAAGTTGTGGGACCTATCCAAGTGCTTGCTCCCGCGTCATGCACAAGCCCGAAGCTTCCTGAGCATGCTCACGACTCGCGAGTGCGCGGCGTCCGATGCGGTCCAATCCATCGGACGCCCGTACAGGAGTGTTTTCGTAGTTTAATCTTGATTAGATTAATTAAGTTTGTTTCAAAGTTTTATGTGCGTGATAATGCAGCGTGCGGCTGCATGCACGCGTGAGTTAAATAGCGATTAGGTTGTTAGAGATTTATTAGTCAGATTGTTAGTTTTTGTTAGTATGTTTTATCTCTTTGTAATCTTTATCTATTTAGAGTATAAATAAAAGATTAGGGGCCAAAGTTTGCATTGATCGTGGATCTAACAATTGGTATCAGAATAGGGTTGTGAAGACAGGCATCGTCGCTGCACCATGGCGAACTGGGGGCATATGCCAAGTGGGCACATTCATTGTCGCGGCGTGGCGAAAGAGGCCAGGAGGGTCTCGGATGCTGACGACAGGCGCGTCAGGCACATGTGCCCGATGGGCACGTTTGTCGTGCGATGTGGCAAGAGAGGTTGGCGGGAGGCATGAGGGCCTTATATGCTTCTAAGCTTAGGAGCATGGCTGCTGATCGAGAAGTGGCGAGGCGAGCAGGGTGAAGCTGCTAAGGTGGAACGATAACTATGGTGTGTCTTCAATGCTGTGTGGTAAGTTGTATCACCTACAGAGAAGAGGTATGTGCTGCAGATGAGTTTGGCACTGTTTCCATGTTGAGATAGATTCGACGAGTTGAGTCTAGGATGTTGAGAAGGTGTGACGCCGTCCTGAAGTTGAGTTCAAATAAGTTACTTTTGACGAGTTGTGCTCAGGATGTTAAAAGAGTTGTGCCACCGTGCTGAAGCCGAAATTGAAGTGTGAAGCATGGGATGCTAAGTAGGTGTGTCTCCATTCTGTGTGGTGAGTTAGAATATCAAGATTAGGGAGGATTGTTAGTTTAATCTTAATAAGATTAATTAAGTTTGTTTCAAAGTTTTGTGCGCATGATAATGCAGCGTGCGGCTGCATGCACGTGTGAATTAAATTAACGATTAGGTTGTTAGAGATTTATTAGTCAGGTTGTTAGTTTGTTAGTATATTTTATCTCTTTGTAATCTTTATCTATTTGGAGTATAAATAAAATGGCAGGGACCAGAGCAAAGGTGCAACAGTTGAGGCACCGAAAAAATTATTTTGCATTATGTTCGTTATTGATCCTGGATCTAACAATTCTATCCGTTTTCTCCTCTCTGTTGATCTGATCACACAGCTCTCACGCGTGCTACTAAGAACATGTACAATGCATAGACAGCTGCCGTCTATAAGAGTTACCATGTCACTTATTTGCTGATGTGGATGAAAAAGAAAGAGAAAAGAAAAAGAAGTTGTTTATATATTTGTAGTCGACTGTAGGCTGAAAACCAAGTTGGTTATGTGTAAAGATAAGTTGTTTATAAAGAAAATGATTATGTTGTCTATAAGTGATATGACAACTTGTTATAGACATCACGTACTCTGACCGAATCGGCGATTCACCGTCGCGATCAGCCACCGGAGCAGAATAATAATAATCGCTAGCTCGTCAAGGGGTCGCGCCGCGGCTGCGACGCGGCCGGCCGCTTGCCGTCGCCGGGCAGGCGGGACGCGGTGGCCGGCGCGCGGCGCGCGCGGGATCGAGCGGCAGTGGGCGCCGGGCCAGCGGGGGATCTACACGTGGGCGCCGCCGCGCCGCGCCTGACTCGCCCTCGGGGAGGCAGCGACGGGTGAGGACAAAACGCGGGGAAGGGGGTGGTGCCTGTGCGTCTGGACGCACACACGCACGATGCCGGTCTCGAGTGCCGCGATCGATTATTGCTACGGGGCCTACGGCCACGGTGGACTGCACCGTGGATTTATTGTATTGGTTTTTTTTTTCCTTGCCGCGGGTTGTATGCGGTGAAGGTAGTTAGGTAGAATTCGTGTATGTTGTATTTATTATTGCTTTGCTAAAGTGTTCTTATTTTAGTGTCTCATACGCGATGAATTAACTACGTTGTTGCCTTTTTCTTTTTCCATCTAACTGCATTCTTTTATTTAGGTGCTATGAATCAGGTAGTGCTCATAGTTTTGGATGCACCGTGATTCTGTCGTATGGGATTATTTTACGTACGCTTGTTTGCTACTGCGCCATCATCTATGTAATGTTTTCTGAAAGCATGATCCCGCAATATCTAGCAGTTTTTTTTGTCATTGGTGCATAGTACATCAAGGTCGCAAGCCGCTTGCTTGTTTTTATATATATATATAAGAGTTTTGAGGGTTTTACTTATTGTGATCGTCACATAAATTGACGGTGCACTTGTGCCTGACCATAAATCCCATAAAAATAGAACTTATGACAATGTCGAAGACCATAGTGAAAACAAAACATCAACACTTAACAAAATGTTAGCTATTGTGTTGATGAAGAATACATGGATCCAACAGACCATATTTTTTTGAGCAAAACCAACCACATTTGCAAGTTGGATGAAGAACGATCCCTCAGGAATGCCAGAAAATAATCACTTACCATTCAATTCTAAACATAAAAACACCTACATATCTAATCTGATCTAATCTAAATATAAACTATTAAAAAATGACTTGTGGTGAGTAATGGTGGCGAATGACACGTCACCCATCAATGCCATTAAATTTACAAGTAATTACTTACTAGATGCCACCAACACTATCAACACATATTTTATGTTTTCACTGGTTGAGTTTTTCGGATTTACTTTTTTCATTACGAACACTTGATCAGTAAATTAATAAACTACGAGATATAAAGTGTCATGTGTTACTCCTAAATTATCTAATTAGTGAAAATAAAAATATCAAATTTTCATCGCCGCATGCTTGGCTATATAAACACGGGTATAATACCTAGAGTTGAAAAGACTGCGCCATCCAAATAAATAGAATTGTATCCTCTATCTTTGTAATCTAAGACAAAGTTTCATTAAATCAGTGATGCATAGTGTTAGCCTATTATCTAGTAATAGAGATTGAGCCTATACGTAAAAGAGACAATATAAACTTTGTCTTAATTTACAAAACAGAGGGTATGGTTTGAAAATAAATATATCCAAAATATTGGCGCCACTGGTGCGGGTAGATTCCGGAAGCCCCCGACCCCGAGCAATAGCGTCACACATCATCACCATCTCCAATGCTGGCGACGTGATGACTCCAATGAGCGAGGGGAGGAAGGAAGAAGGCAAACACAGGAGGTGTGCGTCCGCCTCAGCGGATCCCCCACTTGTCCACGCCATTATCTTATTCTGGTCCACTACCCGCCACATCCCCACCAGCCACATTTGATCCCTCCTCCCCCTTATGGCACCCCAGCTCCCCCCGTCCCGCCGCCTCCTCCTCTCCCCGTCCCGTCGCCTCCTCCCCTTCCGCCGCCGCCGCCGCCGTACCAGTCAGGTCTGAGGGTGTGGTGTGCTGTGGGAGGGTATGGACCTTGACCCGTCGCCGTCTTCCGCGGCCGGGGACGCCGCAGGCGGCGTCGACGTGTGGCCGTTCGACTCGCTCGCCACGTCCCTGCTCTTCTCCTCCGTCTCCGCCTCGCCGCCGCTGGCGCCGCTGCCCGCGGGCTCCTCGTCGTGGCTCACGCCGCCCTCACCGCTCTGGCTCTTCGACGACCGCCAGCTGCTCCCGCTCGAGGTGGGGCCCACGCCCTCCGGCGGCGCCGTCGCGGCCGCCGTCGCCGAGGAGATCCACCGGACCCGCTCCGGTGAGCAGTCATCATCATAAATTTGGACACTTGGGACTCCTTGCTTCGTTTTTTATTCTTGGATCGTACGATTTGGAGCGATCAGCGGAGAAGCTTAGTGGTGTTCGTGGTTTTGTTCTTATCTTTGGTTTGGCACATCGATCGCTTCCTCGAAATCTTTCTGTTCCAAAGCTGGAACAGAGAGGGGCAGTTGGAATCTTGCTGTTATTCTTGCCGCTAGGACGCTTGCCTCGTCTTCTCTGTACGATCCATGCAGCTTCCAGCTTTGTGTTTGACTTTCTTGCCTTCTTTTGGGCATGCTTCTTTATTGCACAAGATTTGGCCTATCGATTTCTGGAGGAAGTAGAATCTCTGTACTTTGCTACTGCAATAAGATGGATAGAATGTTGCAAAGTCAGGAGCTTTCCTTTATTGCGATGATACGCTTCCATTTGTTTAATCAGCGCTGCTAACTTCGTGGGGTAATGCGTGGTTTTTAATGCTAATGATTGATAGAATTGGTTGATGGCTAATTGGATTCCACTAGGGGGTAGGAGGATTACTTGCTATTTGCTAACGAACTGTGCATACAAAAGGAGGGTCATTTTCGTGTGCTTGCTATTGTTGCCTGAGTCATTTGCTTTATCCAATGCATGGCCTACTTTTTGTAGTGTCCCTTGTTAGTGGTGTTATGGTGCCTCCAAAGTATGCTTGGGTAATTTATACAAGATTTATAGTGGTGGGTTATGACGCCATGGTACTAGATTGTATTCAAAGCTGAAGCAGTTGGATAACGCCTTGCTTTGTCTTATTATATTATAATATTTAAAATCGAGATAACAAGGTGAACTTTAATTATGTCCTGAATGTACTAGGACTTCTCCATTTCATTGCATGGTGTGTTTCTAGAAATAGTCTTTAAATTGATGATAGAATGTGTGGTGCTGTGGATTTGCTTCACTTTATTGAAAGCATTGGTCCGTTCGTAAACAAAAATGGTGGTAAGAGATATATGTTGTCCTTAAAATAGGGATTTGATTGTCACATGAGCACTATATTCGAGATTGAATGTCGAGCATGGCCAAACTTATTCTTCATTTAATTAACACTGGTATTCTTTTTCTTATATATGTTCTGAGCACTTCTCCCCTTACAATATTGCATTCCCTTCTACTATCTAGGGAATTCGGACACAACAAGTAAGAAGGTTGAACAGATTAACACCAAATGGCAGTTTAACCTATCTCTGGATGACGATGGCACAGATAGCGCTAGCTTGTTCAAGGAGAGGCTTACACAAGCTCTCAGGTACTTCAAGGAGTCCACAGATCAACATCTGTTGGTCCAGGTTTGGGCACCAGTTAAGAGTGGAGATCGTTATGTGCTTACGACATCAGGACAACCCTTTGTACTAGACCACCAAAGCATGGGTCTACTTCAGTACCGGGCTGTATCCATGATGTACATGTTCTCAGTAGATGGAGATAATGCTGGAGAGCTGGGGTTACCTGGGCGTGTCTACAAGCAAAAGGTGCCTGAGTGGACACCAAATGTACAGTATTATAGCAGTACTGAGTACCCGCGCCTTAACCATGCAATCAGTCACAATGTTCATGGTACTGTTGCCTTGCCTGTTTTTGATCCTTCTCTTCAATCATGTATTGCCGTTGTTGAACTTATAATGACATCAAAGAAGATAAACTATGCTGGTGAGGTGGACAAAGTCTGCAAAGCTCTTGAGGTTAGTCTTTTCTCTGCTTGCTGCATGTCTTTTATGTCACATGAACATTCAGGTGATACTACTTGGTTATGTGGGCATTATATCATTAACCACCAGCAGTAGCATCCAAATGTAGCATAAATTTCGTTGAACCGTACTTGTCTTACATTTTAGTTTTCCTTTTTTGCTATTTGCAGGCAGTAAATCTTAAAAGCACTGAGATATTGGACCATCCAAATGTTCAGGTACGCATTCAATCAGTCTGGACAAATAGCTTTTCCAGTTTCTACTATGGGTGTGATTTATGTTTTGTATATTTGTTGTGTACTCAGATATGTAATGAAGGCCGCCAGTCTGCTCTTGTAGAGATACTGGAGATCTTGACAGTAATTTGTGAAGAACACAAGCTTCCTTTAGCACAAACCTGGGTTCCTTGCAAGTATCGAAGTGTATTGGCACATGGGGGTGGTGTGAAGAAAAGTTGCTTGAGCTTTGATGGAAGTTGCATGGGGGAAGTCTGCATGTCAACCAGTGATGTGGCATTTCATGTCATTGATGCTCATATGTGGGGATTTAGAGATGCTTGTGTAGAACATCACCTACAGAAGGGACAAGGAGTTTCTGGGAAGGCGTTTATCTATCGCAGACCTTGCTTTTCAAAAGATATCAGTCAGTGCTGTAAGTTGGAGTATCCCCTTGTACACTATGCTCGTATGTTTGGACTAGCTAGCTGCTTTGCGATATGTTTGCAAAGTCCTTATACTGGAAATGATGATTATATATTAGAATTTTTCTTGCCACCCAGTTGTAGAGATGAAGAAGATCAAAACACTTTGTTGGAGTCTATATTAGCTCTGATGAAGCAATGTCTTCGTAGTCTAAAGGTAGTTAGCAACGGAGATTCCAGTGAAGATTTTCTTCAAATTAGTAATGTGCTGATAATTGAAAATGAAGATTTCGAAACAAATGTGCATTTCGAGAACTCTGAAGGTTGCCTTCGTGAATCACCTGAAGGTGATACACAGGGAGGGGTCCATGAGTTTGATAAAGGGTATAGCAAGGTTTCAGAGAGGCACTTGCTGGCCGATGACAACTCCCAAAACAATGCCACTTCTGTCTCCAGGCCAAATGGAAGTGGTGCTTCTGATTCACCATTGCTCCACAAAAGCAACAAACCGCCTGAAAGGAGACGAGGAAAAGCTGAAAAAACAATTAGTTTAGAAGTTCTTCAGCAATATTTTTCTGGAAGCCTGAAGAATGCAGCAAAAAGCCTTGGTGGTATGCTTCTAATATTTTAAGCTTACAGCTCCCTTGCTTCTGTGTTCCTCTCTTTCTGATTGCTAACTCTGGTCATATTCAACTTGTGCGTAATTTGACAACCTAGTCCTGTCTATAACACGTGAGTATGTGACAATGAAATTTCTAATTGACAATCTTGTGTGATTATTTGGTTTAGAGCTAAGTGGCAGCAGTATGCTGCAGCATGCAGATTTAAGCTTTTTATGTTGCAACCATGTGCTGTATTATTCTATTTATTCTAAAAGTTATTTCTTGTGTGGTTCACATTTGGGATTTTAGATTTAGTTTCAGTTTCTTGGTGTTATGTCACCATGCGAAGGTTCTTCGCATATATAAGCAGCACTTTTTTTAAAAAAAAATAGTTAAAAAGGTATTTTGATTTTTAAATTGGAAGGGATTGATTAGGACATTGGTGATTCTCCCATTTAGCATTGAAACATATCATGGCAGGCTAGGAAATTTTGTTTTTGATAACATATAAGCTCTTTATGTTAAGCATGTTGTATGGTTATTCTCGTTAGATACTGGTGCTCTTTGTAGTTGATACCTCATACTAAATTGTATTAAATAGAGGAGCTTGGTGAAAGAAGGATGATGAGTTGTAATCTATGGTTTTCGAGATTGAAACCTGATCTGCTGCATATTCCTTAGGTCTAGGTATTAAATGCTGTTATATAGTTCAGGGTGAATATAGGCACATATATGTGCAAAAGGATCAATCAATGCATTGCTTCCTACACTGACTAGTAAACCATGTGCTTTGGAGTACATGTGGTTGGCAACACACAGTGTTTATCCAGGAAGGATATTTATTTAGAAGTTGTTGAGTTCCCTAGGAAGGCAAGATTGAGGATCTGATGTTTGACATAACTAAGACACAGGTGCAGGCGCAGACTGTATGATTAAGAATATTGCTGACATTAGACATAGAACATTATGAGACGGATCGGTAGTCACATGGTCATGTCATGAAATGGTTGTTTAAAGTTGAAACTTGAAAATGGTGAGGACTCTGGTTGCCATATATCTAGGAACCACCTAGCAAAATTATTTCTGTTGATAACATGATATGCCCACCTTCACCGTATGCCTCCAATGGTCTCAATCAAATTTGCTTGCTGTGATTCTCTAAAGGAAACAATGTTGTATTTAATTGCTCAGTGACCAATTGACCACCATATTTCGTTTACTACAAGCCCTCGTTGGCCTTGTACATGAATCATGATGGTGCATTTTGTAGGCTGGCTTCTTTTATCATGAAAACCCTTTTGCTATCAGCTTCATTTCACTTGCTCCCTTCTAAATCTAAAAGAGGGAATAGATACATACAACATTATATATGCAACAACTATTACAGTGTGTCTGGGTGTAGGGGTGGGTTGACTATTGGATACTGTTGTCATTAACTAATTTATATCTCTATTTGTCAGTGTGCCCCACAACCATGAAGCGCATCTGCAGGCAACATGGGATTTCTCGTTGGCCATCTCGAAAAATCAACAAGGTCAACCGGTCTCTCTCAAAATTAAAGCAGGTAATTGAGTCTGTTCAAGGCTCAGACGCGGCATTTAATCTCACGTCTATCACAGGTCCCCTTCCTATTCCTGTTGGACCTTCGTCAGATCCTCTCAACATAGAGAAAGCGAGTCAAAGTAAAGTTGCAGAACTTCCAAATCCTGCTATTGATGGTGACAGAGATTCATCTTTTCAAAAGTCTCTAGAAAATGATAGCCTCTTCGGTATACCCATGTCACAGCAAGGATTTATAGACAATAACAATGTCCAGCTTGAAGCAAACAAAGCTTCTCACTCGAGAAGCTCATCAGGAGAAGGCAGTCTAAATTCACGTACTTCAGAAGGCTCCTGCCAGGGAAGTCCTGCGAACCGGACATTCGTTTGCAAGCCAATTGCTTCAACATTCTTGGAACCGCAACCACAACCAAATCCAGAGGGGTTCACAAAAGAGCTTTTCCAAGAGCCAGAGTTACCACTTTTGAGGATGCTCATCGAGGATTCTGGTAGTTCCAAAGATTTGAAGAATCTCTTCGCTTCAGCAGTTGAACAACCGATGTTGGCCCCTCCCAGCAATTTGATGCCGATAAGAAATTCAGGGACTGTAACAATAAAGGCTAGTTTTAAGGAAGACATTGTAAGGTTCCGCTTTCCATGTTCTGGCAGTGTTGTTGTATTGAAAGATGAAGTAGGCAAAAGGCTGAGGATGGATGTTGGCATGTTCGATATCAAATATCTTGATGATGACCATGAGTGGGTGAAGTTGGCTTGCAATGCAGATTTGGAAGAATGCATGGAGATCTCCCGGCATTGTGGTAGCCATGTCATTAGGCTATTGGTTAGCGATGTTGCGGCACACCTTGGTAGTTCTTGTGGAAGCTCTGGTTGATATGCAGGTCAGCCGTTCTCCTTTTGTTCAATGGATATGTACGAGTTCCACGCGTTGTTAAGCTAGTCCTGTTGCTAGATAGTATATTAGCTGCTTCATTGTGTTCTATTACTGTACCATTTATTTTTCTTGTACGAATACGTGTAAGTGTGCAAAACGCACTTGTAGTGAATCCTGTACATATTAAGCACTTGGTGCTGGAAATTCTGTTGGTAAAGTTACAAACCGAAGTTGTAATACGCATCGTTCTCCAGAAGTTGGAACAGTTTTGAAGGCACCTTGTATTCATTTTCGATCCCCCTTGGGTCCGGGCTTTTTGAGCACCCTCTAGAAACTTGTATTCATTGTATTTTCCCGCTGCCAGCTGGTGCAATGATAAAATTCTTGTGATTTAAAACCTAATTGCTCCAAATAGATTTATTGTCCATCTAGCATAAACCTAATTATTCCTAGTAGATTTCTCGTCCATTCAGCGTTGTTCAAGAACTGTTTGCCTATTGCTTGCACGAGTCATTTTCAGGAACACAGAACCGAATTTTCCAGTTGGATAAGTGGCTGTTCCCTGCACATCATCTATGTTTGTCAGATTGAAGACAAAAGTATAAACTATCGCCTTTTTCATGCCTCCTGTAAGAGTTCGCGTGACTATGGCCTACATGGATAATGCAGCTGGCATTCAGAAAACAACTCTAGTGGAAGATGAAGAGCACGATATTCAGAGCCAACGCCAAAATTAATATTTTTCAGTCTCTCTCTTTGTGGAAACGGTGTGGATATTATTCAGTGTCTCTTCGTGGAAACGGTATGTGGACAGACCTATTGCATGTGCTAGCATGAGAAGAAAATAAAGAATTATCTTGGAAAGAATAAATACGCTTCAATCAAACATTTCTACACCCATTCAGAAACACTGGCCCCATGATACTATGAGAGAGTTGCATAGGAACCCACCGTACAAGGTTGAAGTTTGACAGCATCTACCGACTGCCATTATACACTATAAATCTTGAAGATGAATGAGACTACCGTAATCCTGAGTACAATGCCATGCCCAACCTCCTATCCTGGCAACAGGTAAAAAAATGGGACAATTCACTGAGCAAAACTTCTTTCATTTTGTTGAATCATTTATGATTAAAGCCCTCTTCTCGCCAGCTTATCTTATCTGACTTATATGTCTTATTTGACTTTTCTTCTAACTTCGAGAGGTTCCCGATGTAGCCTCGAGAGTCAGATCCGCTTCGTTCGACTTGTGTTTTAAAGATTTTAGACAAATCTTTGAGATAGAAAAAAAGAATTCGAAAAAAAAATCGTTTTTATTTTAAACAAAAATAAGCCGTAACCCCAAATAAGACAAATAAACCCTTATAAGCTCATAAGAACAGGACCTAAAATTACAGGTACACATTGGACAATCACTATGCCAACTTTCATGTATATGCACAAGCCCGGCAAACTACCCAAACAACTGACATTGAAGATAGGTATTGCTGCCCTCTCCTGAAGTCTAGTCTAGCTAGAAAGGTTCTGGCATCTGACATCTGCCTAACAAACTTAGTAAATCGGTTCCAATTGTGAAACTCAAATAAGCTTTTGTTCATCCTAACATAGTTGAAGGAAAAAGATGTTCCTGAAGTACCACCTGAGTAGAGTCTTGAGCTTCTTATGACTTGATTCAATGACGTATCATCCAGCCTTGTCACAGAATTTTCACCATTAAGAGGTAGATTGCACATTTTAGCAGCAACTATAAGTTGCCGGAGGGTACCTTCTGGGCTGCTCTCAGAATTACTTCTTTCTGCATCCCTCAGGTCAAAACAACTGCAGCACAAGGCAGTTTTGTATCTAGCAAACATTTGAGCAATAGGAAGATAGCCATCTCTTAATAATGTATTATAGTAACCAGCAGTCAGCTCAGATGGGTGTGAACATGTATAGTAGTGCCAATGTATGCCAGAAACCTTTCCTGAGAAGGTCACGCCAGTGCCAGAGAAGACAGCATCAGCAATCATGCATAATCTCTCTCCATGGAGAAGAAGCATTCCTGAATACCATTCAAGGAAAAATCGGCCATAAGGTGTATTCCAGCATCCTCCATTGGCACGGAAAAAACTAGTTTCTTCAGGGTTCTGTCGCAAGCCATCTGCGCAAGCTGGACCACCGTTCCCCCACTCTTGCATACCAAGAATCTGAGCACGAGCGCTCAATGATGCTTGCATGAACTGTCCAAGTACAAATAGAACAAAGTGATCACAAGCCTATCTTTTCATGCTAGATGCCAACCGGACTAGCCCTTCAGAAGAGCCATACAATAACATGGGAGATTTCACAGCAATCAGCTTAGTGAGGCTGCAGAAGGATACAAGGAAAGGGCAGGCATGTTTGGCATTGCTTTAGGTTCAGCTCATGGGCTTAAAAACTGAAGCCAGGGCCAAAATGACAGCTTATTCTTGGGCTCTTGGCTCTCCTAAATCATATATGCCCAAAAAAGAATTCTCGCTAAACATGCAAATCTTTCCATATTGAAGTGACAATAATACAAAGAGTATTCTTTGACTGTACCTTGTCATAACATTGAAATTCCCCAAGTTCAGATGAGCTGCCTGGCTGATTTAGTTTTTCAGTTGGGCATGATGGATACCTAAGCTCACCTCCTGGGCCCATTCCAACTTGAACTTCCTGAAAGGCAATAATTATAAGAGGCTTACAACATATTGGTGGTGTAAAATTAACATGAAGTGCCTAAATACCAAGGGAGAGCACAAACTGTCACTATGGTCCCAAGGTACTCTTTGAAAGTGTCGTGAAAGCTCCTCATGAAGTCCGAATAAGCTTGCATAGGAGTTCTTCCCTTCAGAAGAGGAAGAATATCACATCCCAGTGAGATGTATTCTTTGTTTCTCCGTTGGTATCTATCAGTATATGACAGGTCTGGCACCTTGTCCATCTCCTCGAGCACCCACCGTGGAAGAGGGACCCTGAAGCAGGTGAAATTTCAACAACTAGCAGAAATGAGAAATCTTGTGCATATATGCAATAGCCAGTGGATTCTCACTTTTCTATATGGCAACAAAAAGAATGATGAAGTAGCTTAGCTGTATGTTGCAAGGAAAAAGACCACATTTTTTAGATGAAAAAGGGACTAACTTGAAAAGGCAAGACAGGAAAACAAATACAAAGTGGAAAGAACATTAATGAATTTTATTTATGAAATTCTGAAAAAGGTTAACTGCGGCTCTGCATTTCATATAGAATCATTATTTTTAAGATTATGTAGAACCTGCTTCAAGTTGCACAAATGGCACCATATGGGTAAAATATTTGGTGGAGCACAATTACTTGCACAATTGGCATGTGGGAAAACAATGTTTTGGGACACTTCTCACTGATTAAAACGCTTGGCAAAAGCAACTGCTAAAATTTCAGCTAGCTTTCGTTTTTGTTTCGTGCTAAAAAAAGGCACCCAACAACTTTAGACGTCCTCCGGACAATTACATCAACCAACTACAATTTATGTATCATGATCATATACCAAGTGACTATCACTTTTTACCATATTCGTAGGCTCTTAACAATCTGGGATGGACTCACATTGGCATGCGACAACTTGGGCTGAAAAGTACAAATACAGTCTGGCCCAAGAAAAGTTCGTTCTAATAGAGTTACGCCGATGGCCCAGCATGAGTGCCATGTGGATACAAGACAATATGTCTGGACACAGGCACCGATACCAATCTCTACCGTTGATGGATTTATAACCCTTGACCACAACGAAAATGCTACAATTTTTTAATCAACCCAACAAGGTCTTCCTGCCTATTTGGTCGGCAAGAAGATTTTAATAGCATCAGCAACTCGGTCTAAATCTTTGCTTATCAAGACAATTATTAAGCCCACAGGCATTGTTGAAGAAGCTCTTTTCTCGTCTGCTGTTTTTTTCTTCCAATCAAGTTTACATACATGGCAACCTAAGCAAACAAAATCCGCAGTTGTTCACATAAATGTAAATTTAAGGCTCCAGTCCTCCAATAGGGGCAAAGAACATGTAAACAACAGCACTCCACATGGGTAGCTCGACAACATAGTGTGCAACTGTGCAAATTCCACACCGGCTCTGTGTCTCTACAGTAGATATCGGCATGCTCAATGGATCCTCAAGAAACACCCATATGCTTATGGTGAGGGAGAAAGCTAGAAAATTTTGATGCAGGAGGCCATGAGCTGAACATAGAGTGGCGCCAAAGTATAAATCTTTGCTCAACTTGAGGTGTTTTACCTTTAACTAACAATTTACCATTGTCTTTATCAAAAGAGGTGAGATGCTAGAGCTAGGATGGATTACAGAAAATCTTGGTGGTACAGATCCTCTGTATCTTCCAACATAATCATTGTGGCTATAGAGATTATCACCATTGGCTGTTGGGCAGAAAGATGAACTCATTTAGTTTTAGATTTAATCACCTAGACAGTACAGATAATCTTTTGGCTTTATGGTTCCATTGCTCCTTCATCATATTATTGAGCACATTTATGGAGATTTGTGTCTGTTCCATTGTATGATTTATTGGTTTGTCAGTTGTGACACGCAGGCATTACAGCACTACGCATTTTAAGTACAACGACAAGTCATACTTGAACTTGACATGATACCGTGTTATATGTAAATACTTGAGAGT
This sequence comes from Olyra latifolia, assembly GCA_036346145.1. Taxonomy (NCBI): domain Eukaryota; kingdom Viridiplantae; phylum Streptophyta; class Magnoliopsida; order Poales; family Poaceae; genus Olyra; species Olyra latifolia. Next base: position 18,461,239 of record CM070530.1, read on the forward strand.
ACCTTTTGTTATCTATAAATAGGCAATATACCACTTAGTATTTTTTTTAGCATTGCATTTAGGGCTGGTTCTTTTCAGATTATCTTATCTAATTATTTGACTTATCTCATAACTTCGAGAATTTCCCGAGATAGCCTCGAGAGTCGGGTGCCCTTTGTGTGACTTGTTTTAGGGAGCTTTTAGACATGCCTACGAGATAAAAAAGGATTAAAAATTAGTAAAAAAGTAAGATAAGTCAAATAAGTAATGTAAATAAGTCAAATTTATGTAATTTATTTGACTTATCTCACTTTTTTTTTATTAATTTTTGATTTTTTTTTTATCTCGTAGACGTGTCTAAAAGCTCTCTAAAACAAGTCACACAAAAGGCACCCGGCTCTCGAGGCTATCTCGGGAAATTCTCGAATTACAAGATAAGTCAAATAAGTAGATAAGATAAGCTGAAAAGAAGTAGCCCTTAGTGTTCTTTGGAGTGGAGTAGGTGCTACAGGGTAAGAAAGATAAGAGAGTGAAGTACAATATTACATCCGCCAATGAGACTCACGCACATAACTAAAGTTTCCTAAATTAAAATGGAAAGGGAAAATCAGACTATAAGTCAAATAATATGATGAAAGATAGATTACAAAAGAGGGACCTATCCTCAAATGAAATGCGCATGCTTGGAGTTGGAGAGCAGGGGCGAAAGCGAGGCGCACCAGAGCAGGTCATGCGGCCCTGCGCCGCACTGGTGGAAGGCGAGGATGGCGCGCACACGGAGCCCGCAGCGCCTCGCCATGGCGGCGAGGTCGAGGTAGCCGGCCCAGTCGTACTCCCGGGGCGCCTCGCGCTCGACGACGCCCCACCACACCTCGACCGCCACCCCCGCCACACCGGCCCCAGCCAGCGCGGCCAGCGAGGCCGCCATGGCGCGCCGCCTCGCCACGCGGCCCCCCGGCCCCACGGCGTCGGCGGGGAGAGTGACGTAGACGGGCACCCCGGGGGGAGCCGCGGGCGGGGGAGGCGGCGACAAGTAATGGATCTCGCCCCCGCCGCCGCCGCCCCCATAGGACGACGAGGACGAGGACGAAGACGAGGAGGAGGAGGAGTAGGGGCGACGGCGCGGGGAGGAGGCCGAGACGCGGACGAGCGGCGCGCGGCGGAGGCGGGCGCGGCGGCAGGAGGAGGGAGGAGGAGGTGGCGGCGGCGTGGTGATCGCCGCCATTGGGGGCCGCGGCTGCTCGCCTGCGTCCGCGACCGCGAGTGCGGTGAGCTGGTATGGGAACTGGAGTGGCTTCGAACGTTCGAGTGGTCCGGGAGCTTGCTTCTCTCGCCTTTTGGTTAACGACGGACGGCTTCGGTTGACCGGTAAGCGCGAGATCTTTTATCAAGTGATTAACCAAACCTTCAATCGCAAAGGCCATCTCAGCGCACCCTCTAAAACTGTATCTAATAAGACTATATACAATAATAATACAAATGAGCTATCTCTTAACCGTCTTCAAGGTGTAACGTATCATCTTGTGGTTGATATGGAAGAAAGAGAAATATAAGAGAGAACCACAGCATCGTCAGAACTCAATAATTAATCTAGGAACCTAGCTATAGCGAAAAAGAAAGATTATGTAGTCCATGGTGACAACATATTATATGTTGTCTATAAGGTTGTCTCTAGGCGATATGGTATATTACTAGAGACAACAGCTAGCTCAACCTAGCTTACCCATTGTACATGCCCTAAGTAGAGAGAACGCTGAGTATAATTAGGTCACATGGCTCTATCTTTATAAGTCATAGTCTAGGTTTTAAAACGCAATGGTGTCCACAAACCGCTCTTTCACCAAACTAATTAACCATGGTTAACCGTCAAAATGTGAAAAACTGTTCAGGAAAAAAAAAAAGAGGAACCGTTTGATTGTTCACAATATAAATAACTGCTTTTCTACTTTTAAATTATACGTGTGACGGTGTGAGTCCCATCTTTAAGGTTAATTATATCTACGTGTTACCTGAAAAAACTTTGAATTTTTATAGACCAACTATGAATCCTAACTTAAATTTCCTGCGAACATCGTAGATGCCCTAACGACGCCACAAACCACGATACTTAGCTAAGACCTGTGCTAATATTCCATCTTAACCGCTTCTATAGTTAAAGTGGAGCATGACACGTGGGATAGAATCCGAGTCGGAAAACAATTCACTGTATAGAAAGAATGCAATCTTTTTCTTGCTTGAGATATTGTTTCTTCGTAGCATCCAATTCACACATGGGCCTACTTGCTCCTTTCACCTTTTTCTTCTTATATAAGTATTTTTATTTCACAGTTGATCCATGACGATTATTCTTATGAAAACTCTAGAGACAGTTCATAGAAAAGATGCATTGAAAAGCTGTTATCTAAATACATTCTCTCATATAAGCTGCAATAAGCGCCACACATCTAGCACGCCATACGGAGACGGAGACGGAGACGGCGACTCTGATGATTGCCTGCGTCGCTCCAAGGCGAAGGCTCCAATCTGCAACAAATAGCACGAGGCCGCGGCGGATCCCGTGGTGCAGCGTCGGGCCACCTGTCGCCGACGGCGCCACCGACGTCCGTCCGGCCACCGGCTGCGAATCGCCCATGCGCACCGCTCCACGCGCATCCTTATCGCTTCTCTGCTCTTGCGCTGTCACCTGCGTCCAAATTTTCTTAAATAACATTTTTTATGGAAAATTTAGATATATATACTATTAGAAAGGATGGCATTTCGAAATATGTCGCTCCACGTGTCGATTACATGTACTAGTAGATCGCAAAAACTTTGCAATAGCATGAATCTAAATCATCCTTTTTTTATTTCATCTCTACTATTGGCGAGTTCTGGCGGTGGCCACCTCAGCCACCGGAGTTTGATTCCCTCGACTAGGTTGTCTCATCTATGATTATTTTATGCCCTAGTGGCCACACAGGAGAAACACAAAAAGCAAGAGGAGCTAGAAAGCAAAAGAGACGAATGTGAGAAGCGATCGACTAAGGTCTAGGCGTCTGAAAATCAGACTTTTGTCCAACGGATGGATCGTTCCTCTGTGATAGCAAGGGCAGGGTGCATCGTAGTATATACACATGCTAGCTTAGCTAAAATTGCATCCAACACACAGCGCAATGCTTGAACTTGGAGGCAATTGTTGAGTACACATGCTTGAACCATGAATTTGTGTGAAAACCATTCAGCTTGTGTAGCGTGATTGATGCATCCAACACACGTATATGCATTCCATTCCCTACAGCGTTCAAAACAAATACAAAAACAAGTATTATTTTAGTAAAAACAAATTAAAAAGGTTTAGCAAATCCTACAAAACATAAAAGCCAATACAAAATAATTATCTTAGTAAAAACAAATATAAAATATTTTTTTCACGATAAGTATATAGGGCTTTCACTATCATACTGACCGAAAAAAACATAAGTAATTAACTGAAAAATAGACGCTCGATCGAAACAGTGAAATCCAGACGCATGGATTTCCTTCGAAAAATAACTCAATCAAAATCCAATTATCTCCTCTATAAGAACGGTAGCGAAACCGATGTGAGAAACCAGCCAAACAAAGATGATCTAGGAAGCAAGACGAGAGCGAGAGGAGCGAGCCGAACAGAATCATGCTAAGGGGCCGAGCCCGGGAGATTGTGAGACGAACACTACATTGGCTTCCGCGGACCATGCATGGATGTGACGAGCAGAGCTAGAAGATCAAGTTGTTGCAGGACTGGACAAATAAATAGTGAGCCAAGAGCGAGAGGTGAGCCAGCTGAGATGGAGGTGTAGGACTCCGAGCCAATGCTTTGTGAGAAGCCAAACTCCAAGCCAGGGCATGGATGTAAAGGACTTCCATGAATAAAGAGGAGAGGACTCCGAGCCAACCTAGAACAGAAGACACAATAAGCCAGGAAAGAGCCAAGCTAGACCATGGTCACGTAAAGGATATTCATGAATGAAGAGGAGAGGACGCCGAGCCAAGAAAGAGCAAGAAAGAGCCAAGCCAGAGCATAAATGTCAGGTGAACAACGTCCATAAACAAGAAGGGAGACAAGCCAAGCTAGGAACAAGAGCCGAGGAGAGACGAAGGTCCAATAGAGATATAGACAAAGTAACAAACTTATGACCAGTAGAGATAGAGTGGTATGACCTCTAGGGATATAGAGACAAAGTAGGTGAATGTCTTTGTTAGTATGTGTTAGACAGGTTGTGTAGAAGCTAAAAATGTTGTTTCTGTTTCAATGAATGGAAATCAGGGTTTACCCCTTGTCGATAAAATTAAAAATGTTTAATGGTGAGCATTGATTGTTGAATGATGAATGATGAGTCATGTCAATTCACTAAAATTACTCATCATGTTATTTATTATAACAAATTCATCTTATTTGATTTAATATCTCAAAATTCTCATGAGGGGTAAGTATACAACCAGAGTACAGCGTACGACAACCTTTGCTACCATCATGTGCTCGCTTGCGACACATGGCACCACATGGTGTGTAGCACCAATCGTCTACGACGAAACTAAAGGTGTATGACCCACACATGGTCACTCGTGCCGCGCGGTGCGTAGCACCAATCGTGCACAATGAAGCTTAAGATGTATGACCCGCTCGCTCATAGCCTTGCGATGAAATTCTGATTTTCTCGTAGCAAAGCGCAAGCGCTTGTCTTAGTTTATTATTATAGGAATATCCCCTTTTCATGAATTTTGCGATTGGGCCTAGCCGCGGTCCAGCCCATCGGCTAGGCGTAGCGCGCGCAAATCTCGTGGATGCCCGCCACTGGGCCTAGTATGTTCCTTCGTCGTACTCCTCCCTATGTCCATCTCCTCCTTTCTTTCCTGTATTCTAGTTCTTGATTTTCCTTACAATTCAAAATTTTTTAGAAAGCTTCTTAGAACTTTGTTAGATCGCGTCGAATAAGGACGTAAGTACCCTGCATTATCTCCTTTGATAGGCCCATTATACTTTCTCAACTTTGCAAAAAGTATATTTAACACTTGAGCTAAGTATTTAGCCCTCCAAACTTATAAAACCATGTCAAGTTACGCCCAGAGGCGGCTTTGAATTTTTTTTTTAACTGACGTTTTAGTTGTATTTTACCAAAGTCGTGACACGTCATTATATTGAAGCGAGGAGATTTTGGGGATTCCACCGTGGCAAATTCAAGGGCTTCTTCGATAATAAAAATCAAAGAAAAAATAGAGGTTTTGACCAGTATGATTCCTTTTAAAGGAATTTCATAGGATATATAGTTTTTTCTTCAAATTTTGGAGAACTTTTGGCATAAGGATGTGTTTGATTTGATACCCCAAGCAAGCCTACTAAAATTTGGTTATGCGCTAGCTATTTGATACCCTTTGGTTTGTAGCCCAGGTTTAGCTTGCCGGGAGGAATATTCGGTACGCCAACTGATTTGTAATTTGTATTAAGCGCTGGGGCGAGACATGGGCCGTGAAATCCCGCTCCCGAGTATTGGCTAGCCAACGTGGAGTGAAGGCCACCTACATGCAACGTGGGTCCCATCAGCAGACAAGCAAACACCGGAAACACCAAGGGGCTGTTTGGTTGCCTACATGTACAGAGATTCGCATCTACAAATGCAGAATCTTGATTTTTTCTTATGTTTGGTTGCTTGCATCTAGTTTTGAGCCTGCCTCTCTAGATGCAAGATTCTCCATGTAGCGTGGGTCCCATTGAGCAGAGGGACAATTATCTAGCCGCATGTGATGTGCTTGTTAATTTCATTTCAATCCCAAATTTCCAATTTCGATACCTGTTTCATCCGCGGTCCAAACATACAAAATAAAATTCCCAATTCAATTATAGGCTATTTTATATATTTTTGAATTTATTTATTTTTTGGGTATTTTTACTTTTTATTTTAAAATTGAAAATTTTATAATTTCATAAATTCTCTTATGTATGGCAATGAACCAAACAACACCTACATGTTTTGCCAAGTTTTGGCTACCTCATTTGGCTATAAACCAAACAATAACTATTCATACCCTACCAAATTTTAGTAGTGCATTGGCTTCAAACCAAATAACCTGGTTTTACCAATAAATTGGTTGTGTCCCAGATTAGTCATGACCAATTAATTGGCAGGGTTGTTGAGGATCATGAACCGAACCAAACATGCTCTTAAGTAACCTTATGTTAGGTATTCCGCTGCAACTTCTCTCTTGCTCTCTTTCCATTCTCTATCTAATTAATTAATATTAAATCTCAAAATCCTTGTATTCTTCGTGTAAGGCGATCAAACACATCTTTCTAACAACTCGTGTAGTTTTGTTTTTTTGTTTTTGGATTCAACATGTCATGACATTTTGCTCTTGTATTATTTCTATTTTATGGGTGGTGCCACCGATGACTGCAAGTGGCTACGTTTGTGCAAAACCGTTTTTACAGTCCATTTAGTAAAATAGATCCCTCTCTTTCTTTTTTTTCAATACTGCCACTCGTCGTTGCAGGCTAGAGATGAAGCAACGATTAACGAATCGGAGAGGATCCGTTTATTTCCAAGCTGTTGTGTGTTCCCCAAAAAGAAAAAAAATTATCAAGCTGATGCATCGCCTATCAACGCAAAATATAAAGAACTGAAACAGCCGCTTCGATCGGGAGAGTTGCTCTGAACTTTTCCTGGAGCTGTGGTAGTTAAGGAAAACATATCGGTATGCTGCTTCAGAGTAGTTAAGGCATCATCTCAATGTGTCTGGGTCAATGCAACCTTAACGAAGGCTGCATCTCAATGTTTAAAACATTCAGGGAGCAAGTTCAGATCGTAGTGCTTTTCCCATGACAGGCATACCACACCCTTTCTTTCAGATGGAAGTCAGTGCCATTGAATACATGATTGCTACTGTCTAAAAAAAAAATTCAACCAAGAGTCCCTTTCCTAGCTTCAGCTTGCATATCCTTGAAATTTTCTGGATTTAAATGGCAAGAAACGAGTTAATTACTACCAACAACATTAGCTGCATGTATATAATTTACCATGAGTCGCTCGCATCTAGTGGTGTATAATCGCATTCAAGCTCCTAATCCATCACCTACTTCAGCCTTCAGTACATGACCCCACGGCCTACCGATCATCAGCGTCAGCGTACAATTCATACTGCTTAGCTAGCTACCTGCGTAAACGCTGCTCCGACCCAAACGCCACCATGGCCAAGGTACCGAGGTTCGTCGCCGTCGTGCTCAGGGTGGTGGTGGCGGCGGCCGCCGGCGTGGCGGCCATAGTCATGACGACGAGCCACGAGACCATCGAAGTCTTCGGCCTAGAATTTCAGGCCAAGTTCCAGCACACGCCGTCCTTGGTGTAAGTGGTAGCTAGCCATCAAGAACTGTTCACCGAGCCATGCCGTGCATGCCATCAAGAACGCGACATTCTTGCAGGTTCTTCGTGGTCGCCAACGCCGTTGCGTGCGCCTACAGCCTACTCGTCCTCCTCGCGCCGCCGGCGAGCATCGCCTCGAGGTTGGTGCTCATGGCCGACGTGGTGAGTAACAACACCACACCATCTCTGATGCCCTGCGCGGTTGTGCGACGCGTGATTCGGTTCCTGGTCGGCAGATGGTCGGCATGTTGCTCACCGGCGCCATCGCGGCGGCGGGCGCCATGTCGGACGTGGGGAAGAACGGCAACAGCCACGCCGGCTGGCTGCCGATCTGCGGGCAGATTCGGGCCTTCTGCGACCATGTCATGGGGGCGCTCATCTCTGGCTTCGTTGCAGTCGTCCTCCACTTCCTCCTCCTTGCGTACTCCATTTTCACAGTAACTATACAATGAGCAGTTGTTTTGCCAGTGACCTCTGTTCGTCTCAAGATTCACAGTTGCTTTGTGCCCTTTGTTGCTGGGTGTGTTTCTTTTTTTCTTTTGCATGAACAGTCTGAATTACACCACTGAGGATTATTGTTGGCCTGGTTTTGATCCTGGTAAATATCCGAAGAGTGAAGAGTGCTGGTATGCGACTCCAATTTTCTTGCATTTTTGCGACTCTATTTAATGCCATCACAGATTCACAGCCAAGTTAATTACATGACACATATAAATGGAAATAAGTACACAAGGTATGTGAAATGTTCCACGATGTCTGTGGCAACCGTCAACCACTGTTTTTGTTATGGTGAACTGGTCAGTGTCCAGTTTTCCTTGATTAGGTATGAGAGAGTAAGGTGTGAGGTCCTCATCCCCTTCTGATTTTCTTTCAGAATCACATCATCTTGTGATTAGGATTTTTTCGTTGAGTCAACGCATCAAAGGGGCGAGATCTTGGTGAATCTCTTCCAATATTAACTAATCATGAGGTCCACGGCGTCCAAATCATGATCACTAACAGCCATTTAGCAGTTAGTTAGACTAACATCATGCATCTTAGTTGCATCTAATCAACATTTCAGGGGAAAAAATAGTATTAACGCAACTAGGCAAGATTTCTTTTTATTCTGGAGAGGAATATTTGAGCAAGAACATTATCTGGCAGACTGGACTTGGTAGACAGAAAAGCATCGATACACAAAGATTAAATTGTTTTTTAAAAAGGTTTTGTTGCATTTATTTTGTTATACAGCTAAGTTTTTGCATCTTTATATAACTCAATGATACACAAAGATTAAATTGGTTTTAAAAAAGGTTTTGTTGCATTGATTTTTTTATACAACTAAGTTTTTGCATATCTTCATACAAGTCAATTTACATTTGCATCCAATGAAGGAAAATTAATTTGTACAACCTATCCATTTTATACACGCTAAAGTTAAGTGGATTAAGTCATCAAGAATGACGTTTGTCTAATCGAAGGAGTGTGCTGTATATCGTAACATACAGGGTAGGAATGAGGTGCCAAAATGGAGGGATAGCTAGTACTGATAGATATGATCACTATACATGTGTGCTGTCATGTTAAGGGCTTGAAGCATAGCTTCTCCTCGTTTGTTGACTGTGAAGACACACATGCCGCCATTGTTTACATCAATGGCACGAAACCTGCATAATTCACTAACTGTTTCAGAAAATAAAAATACGAATGTTTGCAATTTTGAAGTTTCAATGAGATAATAATGCAAAGGGAGTATTTGCAATGCTTTCACCATATTTTTACAATTGAGAAGGAGTGCGTAAAGTTAAACTTGCCTCTCTGGAGGAAGACCAAGTGCTGTGCAGATGAGTGCCCGCAAAATAGATTTGTGTGTGACTACCAAAAAGTTTTCTCCCTGTTGCAAAATAAAAAAAGAGTGCAAAGAATAATAAACATTCAAGACACACCCTGTATAAGAAAACTTGGAAAACAGAAAAAATCACACCGGAGTAAGCAAGATTTCCTTCCAAGCTTCTCTTGCTGTGCCCCATAACTTCCGAATTGGGTATATGCCATTAACATGAAAATTTGAAGGGTCCTCCCTCCATTTGGTGTACAACTCTGGGTATTCTCTCTTAGCATCCGCTGCCTCCAAGTATGTAGTATGGTCATTTTGCAGAAATGGACAATAAGAGTAACAAGCTAAAAGGTTTATAATGGCCTTGACATACCATTAGTCATGCCCTCTAAAAAGAACAGGTGAGCCTCTTTCAATGAATCAAGAAAAACAAGGGGCTGCTCCTTCTTCCCTTCCCATATAATTTCTGCGGTTGACTGCATAAAAGTAATGTTGAATGTAAGCATGTATACCTCACGTCTAGGCAACATATTGTTCCAAAAAACATTCAGATAAAGACTTGAAAATTAGAACCTTTGCTCGTGAGATAGGGCTAGAGAAACAAACATCAAACTTCATATTCGCAAGAGCATCACGACATTTCTTGGCCTGCTTGGCTCCAGTCTCTGTTAACACCGACAGATTTGAGCTTCCCTAGACAAAAGCAACTATTGTATTAATGAATTCAAAAGGTAGGTCTTAATTATTCAAGAAAAATAAGAACATTTTTTCATTCCATGAATTGAACAAGATGTTACAAATCTTAGTTCACTCTTGTTGCTGCAATGGTTGATACCATGGAAAGGTTGTGCATTCTAATGCACACCCATTGTAAAAATGGAAATTACAGTTATAACAAGCAGTCATACATCCCACAACTAATCTAATAACACAAAAGCAAGGGGAGCAGCAGTTAAAGTGATCCCTCTGATTGAAATGTGAACACTAACCTGGACACGGCTTTCTGCATTCCACGAGCTCAAGCCATGCCTCACAAGAGTAATTTTCTTTGTAGAGGTTAAGATCTCATCCGTTAGTGATGTTGTTGCTCCTCTAAAGCTGTAAGCGGCACCAGTCACTGTTGCTTCATTGTCAGGAGGGCTTTCTACAGATACATTGCTCACACCACTATGAGTTGCTTTGATGGTAAGAATCCTCACTTTGCCTGCAATAGTAAGAGTAACAGTTATCAATACAAAACAGAAGGTACCAATTCATAATGTGTTCCGGTTAAATACACTATTTTCACTCTACAGAACAAAAATAATTAGCATATACTCAGTTATATTAAACCCCATATGTATTGCCAAGATCATGTACAGTAAAAATAAACCTTAAGGACCTATCTGGAGCACGAGATTTTCCCCCTGATTTTTGTGGGAGTTGAATTATTTCTTGTCAAATTTCTGCAAAATTCACAATTTGCATATGTACTGGTAAGATCATCTACAGCAAAATTCACACATGTACTTCTAAGTACAAAAATAATTAGCATATACTCAATTATACTAAACCCCATATGTACTGCTAAGATCATGTACAGTAAAGTTGAACCTTAAGAATTCCCATAAGATTCTGAAGAAATGCAGCTCACAGCCATTTAATAGTGACGAGGTCAGATTTCTAGTCTACAGTGAACATGCTCTGCATGTATCACAGAAAAAACCTGCTGATTAATTCTACAGAATGCAAGGAAGAAAAATTACAACTTAATTAAACTTCTGATTGACACAACGGCAGCAATATAAAGTCACTATGATGAACATGTCATGGCTATTCTTGATCAAACAGTCTGCTCGCATTCATGCCCAAAAATGTCAATAACACACTGCACAGAACCTCATGCCTTACAGGCCTACAAGTATAAGACACAAGGTTGGTTCTTTACTGAAGAAACTGCAGTGCAGTGCAAGACCTTATACTAACCCACCATACGAGGATGTGAGACCGAGAGTGCATATATATAGCTACCTGCAACTTCTCTCGTGAGTCGTGAATGGTCTGGCCTTACAGTTTCACTCGTCTATGGCATCTTTAGCCTTCGAACTAACGCAAAAGATGAGCAAAATGAAGGAGACAAGAAGATACCGCCGCACTCGCGGAGGCGAGGAGAGGTGTGGCGTCGAGGAGGCGCGGGATGGAGGCGGCCGCGGCCGCCGTGGGTGGGCAACGGCGGGAGGAGCGCCGTCGCCAGCGAGGCGGGGCCCATTTCTTGCCGTCGTCGGCTTCCCCGTGGTTCTCCGCCCTCGCCCAACCCAAGTGAGTGAAGCTCCCGTGTCGGCCGGCGGATAGGCGCTGGTTCCCTCCAGTCTGCAGGCCTGGAAACGGCCAGTTTTTTTTTAATCTCAAAAAACTATCCAGTTTTTTTTTCCCAAGATAATTTGAATTTAATTCAAAAAAAGCCCAAATTTGAAAAAAGGGTAAATTATATTTAGCCTGACCCATTTGGCCATCCTAACAAGACATGCTGTCAATGTTGTTAGCAGCGTTGCAGCCTATTTGGAATGCATGATTTGAATTGAGTTGTTTCCTATGAAATTTCTGTATTCCAAACATGAACTGATAATTTTACCAGAAACTACAAGTGGATAAAACCTTGCGTTCTAGACAGAGCCCTAATCTGTTGCCTGTCTTAACATGTGGAGGATGGCATTGTCATCCATCTTTTGCGATGGGACACCGCTGCGTGCATGCTCGTATGAAACATGAGCATCCATGCGAATTTACACGCTTGATATACGCCCGAATCACTTGATTATCCGAGACATTTTTTTGTGACGGATGGAACGCCTCCCCTCGACAGCAACAAGAGCTCCACAGGTTGCTGTACTCTCCCACTGCTACCACAAATGACCAAGATATTTTGTGCTGTGAAGAAAGTGGGCACACCGTAGCACGCAGCATATTCTACCAGACACAAAATATCTTCAGGAAGACGAGTAAAACATCTCCCAGATTTATATCCAGACACTCTTCCTTCCCCAGAATAACGCAGTTCATCATCTGACAACCAATGCCATGTAAGTCCTAGCCAAGTATTTTATCACCCCACCCCCCAGAAGCAGTGGCATAAATTCCAAACATCTGTCGCGTTCAACACTCATCGCCTTGAATCTTGATGCACAACACATACAACAGCCAGTGTAACTATTTGCATAATCTTAAGAACGATTGATAGCCAGTCAAAAGTGTATAAGGGCTTAAAAATGGCCTAGATGGTGGCAGAGCTGGCCATTTGTGTTCAACCCAGGGTCTTCACCAGAAACGCGTGCACGGTTTCGAAAAGATGTGCTTTCAGCAAGATCACAGATGCTCCAACTAGAGCATTACTCATGATCTCCAAAATATAGCTGCAGAACGTCAAATTTAAGCTACAAACATATTGATCCCAAAGAAGGGATACACTGCTAGTGTTCTAGTGCTGCGAGACATACTTTTGACATGTTATTTCACTTCTGTTGGTCATGAACAAAAGCAACAGCTCTCAAAGTCCAAACAAAATGATTTCAGCGACAGTAGCAGGATAATAAGGCCAGAAAGGCACAACCCGTTGGCTGATTCAGGATGAAATAACAATGTCCCTCTCAATGGAAATAACCAAGGACCTGGCCACCCACATTCTGTCTAATCGCTTCCTCATGATCTAAAACACCATTTGGAGTTGTGATCACAACATAACCCCACTGCATATCAAGCAAGACAATGAACAGGAAAGAAGTTAGCACTACAAACTAACTCTGTAAAACAACAAGAGAATGATGTTTTGCTGAGTTCTACTCTCCACATGTGAACTGCATATTGAGAATTTGTATAAAATATAAATAAATAACACATATTTCAACAGGCCAGATAAGATTTAGGAAGTCAGTCTACAACTCTACATAGAAATGCTTAGATTGACATCGCTTGACCTACAAGTAGCACATTGCATAGGTGTGACTGAAGGGGATCTGAATGAGAAATTATCAACAATACTGTGCAGACTATTGGTGCAACACTATCAATTAGTTGTTTGACACAGGTGGATCAGCACGATGGATAGAGCTCCTTAAAGGAAAAAAAATATTTTCTTTTGTTTCAATAGTAAGCAGGAAAAGTGAATAAGGGAGGGTAGGAGAAGGGATCTGTGCATTTGGAGATCATATTTCTCTTTCTACAAGATGAAACCTCAAAGAGATAACCTGTGGAATTTTACATTTGATTTTCACCTCAAATGGACCATTTGCAATAGGGACACTTCAACTGCAATGCTACTTTTCATTCCTCTACCAGCTATAGTCTACTCACTCAACTCGAAATCCTTTCACAACGACAGGTTGAAAGAACCTATTTCCTCAGAAACACAATTGCCAGTAAATAGATGCAATATTATCATGTAAACCTCAGATACCGATTAGCGTGTTCTCAATAAGTTTTCGTACCACTACAACAATGTAAGCTAATATCTGATGTAGTCGATGTTTTGTTGCAGCTAACCATAATTTACACTAACATTGCATATTGGACATTGTATAGTGTGTTTATTATTAACAAGAGAATACATTAAGCACTAAACACTTAAATCAACAAAATCTAATACATCATATCTTCACCTTCGAGATTTTCTAGCTATCAATTGCAGTAACAAAACAGAACAAGCAAAATAACTTTATCCAACAACTAAAAGAACATGTACTGTTCAGAAATCTATGAACAGATAGAGTACCTGCCGTGTTGGAAGCATCCGAATTCTGTATTGTTCTATTTCCTTAGCTCGGATGTCCTGCCTATAAGTAAGAGCTTTACAATCTTTAATCCTTCCATCAAGCTGCACAGTAATTTTTCCAACTCTATGTGGATCAACGACCTCAAAACTTTTTATGTACCCTGAAGAGTATTGATAAAACCCAAAAGAGTAAATTTAAGAAAGAAATAATACAATAAGACAAATGTTTGCATGCCCTGTCAATATACTTAATTTCAAAAAAGAACTGGACAAAAGGTACATATTAGGTGAGCAAACAAAGAAGTCTAAACAATATCATAAGTTCATAACATGTTGTTTTCCTTTCTTTTTCATGTTTTCCTTTCTTTTTCACACTGAAGCCAAAATAAAGCGGGAAAACCAAGCCAATACTCCATACATCAATTTGTTTTCTTTCATTGCGCTTGTTCTCCAAGAATGAAGTTCATAATGCCTCAAGTTTCAGATTCAAGACTACAATAATATGCCACCATTCTAAGATGTTGTGAGACGAAATAGCTAGTTCAAGCACATGCTAGTTTAACAGCACAATACGTGCCTGGCAAGGTTATTAAAGCGTAAAACAAGGCAAAACGACCCACTATCTTTTTGACTTTTTAACGTTAAAGTGAACGTTGAAACGTATTTTTAGACACATAGTAAAACAAGCATGGAAGCAAAGATATAATCATATATGCACCTTGATGTAGTTTTTTTTCATGTACTTGCTTCAACCAGCTGGCCTAGCCCAACTCTTATGGCCCCGCCTAGCCCAACTCTTATGGCCCAGCCCATCTCCAACCCTGAACCTAGGATTTGACCCTCACAAGTCACACCCCTTCCCTCACTTCTCTCTCCTCCCTCCAGGCTTCCAGCGCCGCCGCCTCCCCATCTCCACAGCCCCAGCAGGCCAGCACAGCGCCGCCTCCACCTCTCCTCCCTGCTCCGGCCGCTGCCTCCATCTCCTCCACTGCTTCAGCCGCCGCGTCCACCTCCCCTCCCTGCTCCAGTGCTGCCTCCACCTCTCCTCCCTGCTCCAGCGCTGCATCTGCTAAAAACGTTTGGACGCTTTGCTACCGAAGACCTTTTTCCACTTCAACACTGTTTTAGCGTCGTTTAAAGGACACTTTAATAACCATGGTGTCCGGCTCATTGAATAGTTGAAAAAGCATAATAAAATCTCACCAAAGGTAAAACCACTTGAAAAGCTACCAATACTATGCTAACATCTCCTACTATCTTCCCTACAAAAATATGCTAACAACTGATGAATGTGATAGTCATTCATCATTTCAGAAGCAATTCACAATTCAGGCAATTGATATAAATTGGATGCAAATAAATTATGTGACTGCATTATGCCCGTCCAGAATCTAGATAAGGCGCAACAAATTGACAATAAATGATGCACATGGCACGAAACAAGCACAAATATTCTCAAGTGTTTACATCGAGTGGCTCTAATCCAAAGTTGTCCATTGCATGAGGAGACCAGTTCATCTTTATAGTTGTCGGTTGAACCCAAAACAGTAGAACCCCAGCCCTCTAGTAGCCCTCTAGTAGTGTATCCCTCACAAATTACCAAGTATATATTTACATGGTGTACCATTAAGATTGGATAACTTTGCAATTAACACCAACATGCTCGTTCCCCACCACGGATTTGTCCATAATACATACCCACTACACTTTCTTGGCGTAACAGAAGAAAAAACGGGAGATGGGGCACGATGACGAGGGAGACGCGCGAGGCACAGGAGCAACGGAAGTAGAGCTCAGCAGGCAGTAGGGTACCAAGAACGAGGAGGGAAGAGGCCGGAGCAGTGCTACCTCGTTGCTTCATGATGTTGAGGAAGGAGACCATGACGCCGGAGATGGGCTGGAGGAGCGCCGTCGCCCTCCCCCTCCGTTCCGCGTTCACCATCGTGCGCAGCGCGTCGTTCAGGATCCGCCGCCCCATCGCTCGCCCGCCTCTCCGCCGCCGCAGCTCTTCTTGGCCAACTGCAAGCGTGTTCTCGGTGTCGGAATTAAGTGGGCTTGGCCCAATTAAATATTCCGAAAATCAAAATAAATCTTAAAGGCCCATTCATGAAGATGAGTGGTGAGAGTTTAGAAGCACATGGAAAGTTATAAGAGAGAAACACCACCTTATAAGGTGGAACTCTCTCTCCAGTGATTGGATGACCGAGAGTGCAAGGGGTATACAAAGTCATACGCACGTGCACGTGTGATTTTCTCCCGGCCCTTAAATCCTATCTTTATTTTTGAGAAATCATTCTATAATCCAGACTTAACCTGCACACATTTTTAGGAAACCGTATCCGCACGCTACGAAAGCGCATCGTGGGTGAGTCGGTTCTATCTTTTTGCGTCGGTTTTTCGAGGCCTAGCCGCCCTATATAAAGGGAGCCGCCCTCCTAGATCGCGTACGACTAGAACCCTAGCGAACCGATCAAGTGAGGCGACGAGAGGGCTTCTACATCCTGGTGCTACGCGTCTCTAGGCTTCTCCATCCCGCACACCGGCTTGTCACCGGTGTGTGGGAGAGCAATGTCTCCAGAACCATGTCCTCGCTAAAGACCTGCATGGGTTGGGGGCAATCAGGTTTTTGGGAAGCGTTCACAGGACTGCTCACTGCTTCCAATCTGCAGCGCTGGCGCAGGGAGGAGAGGTGGAGGCGGCGGCTGGAGCAGAGCAAGGGAGGAGAAAGAGACGGCGCTGGAGCAGGAATGGAGAGGAGGGAGGAGGAGGAGAAGC
This sequence comes from Olyra latifolia, assembly GCA_036346145.1. Taxonomy (NCBI): domain Eukaryota; kingdom Viridiplantae; phylum Streptophyta; class Magnoliopsida; order Poales; family Poaceae; genus Olyra; species Olyra latifolia. The sequence continues at coordinate 18,477,929 of CM070530.1, forward strand.
GGCGCTGTGCTGGGGCAGGGGAGATGCGGAGGCGGAGGCGCTGTAAGACTAGAGGAGAGAGAAGCGAGGGGATGTCTGCTACGTTCTACGGACTTCACCCGACCCGACTTCAACTCCTGACGAAGCGATTTGCTGTAAGTTAGGTTTCTCTGATCTGTAGCTGCACATATGGAAGATAGGTTTAATCTGTGTATGATCATGTTGTTCGTAATTTATGATTTGCCTATGATATGTGCTGCTATGTATCTTATAGTTTTAGGAATTAATTACATCATTAAAGTGCAAAATATTCTAACACTCGGTAGCAACGCGTCCGAACGTTTTAGCAGAGACAGCGCTGGAGCAGGGGGGAGAGGTGGAGGCGGCGGCTGGAGCAGAGCAGGGGAGGAGAGGGAGGCAGCACTGGAGCGGGAGTGGAGAGGGAGGGAGGAGAGGCGGCGCTGTGCTGGAGCAGGGGAGATGTGGAGGCGGCGGCGCTATAAGACTGGAGGAGAGAGAAGTGAGGAGATGTCTGCTCGACTTCAACTCCTGACGAAGTGATTTGCTATAAGTTGGTTTCTTTGATTTGTAGTTGCGCATATGGAAGATATGTTTAATCTATGTATGATGATGTTGTTCGTAATTTATGATTTACCTATGATATGTCATCAATCTCAACCCTCCAATCATTCAATCTAACAATTTAGACATTATAAATATATTTTATATTTAGTTTACTTTGCATTCTTATAGTAGCTTATTTTAGAAAGTTTTCCATCGTCTCAAGATATACCAAATCACCTTATTATCTAGCTTCCTTATATTAATTCGTGGTATTTTAGGAATCTTAGCAATGGTACGCAAGCACAATATAGTGGGGCATTTAGCTAAATGACACTCTTTAAAATTCGCAGTTAGCTGTATGCCATCCTGACCCACTTTCAGTGACACAGATGGTCCCACATATCAGTCACACAAGAAAATTGGCATACGAATTGAGTGTCATGTACTCCATCCGTTTCACAATGGTTGTAGTGCTAGCATTCAAAATTTTTATCAAAATAGTTGTAGTTCTCACATTCCAATGCAACTTTGGAACCAATATGACCTTTATACCCTTCATCAATGCAGCTATCTATTTAGCTAATCTGTTCAACTACCCTTCATTAAATGAGGGTAGACAAGTCATTTTCCACATCTCCTTATTTTGTGTGCATTTAGCTAAAACTACAACCATTATGAAACGGAGGGAGTAGCTAATTATTCCCAATATAGTCGTGTATGAAATCAAAGCTGAGACACGGAGACAAAGGTGCGGAAGGAGTCGAGTGCATGAGCCAAATAAAAGTAATATGCTATTTGTTTATAACAAAGCACGAGCACTCAGCCAGTAGCTTACTTACTTAGGGGCATTTTTTTCACTCAATGTTCGTTTATTGGGTCTTACATTGGTAGTAAAAACTTATGATTTTCCAGGTTCTTTTGAACCTAGTCTTATGAACGCTTTAACTTCTCGAAGTTGTACTTAAAAAAATTCGGAGCTTCTTTTCAAAAGGCTCGAGGACGAGGAGACGCTAGAGCAGCGCCCCTTCCCCGCGCGCCCGATCGTCGTGCAGCCGCTCCGCTACTGCCCCTGGCTGTCTCCTGCGGCACCATCCTGGGCACCCTGCCGCCGCCGAGTGAGCTCCGGGACATGGGCCTGCCCATCATGCTCCCCGTGGGAGACGACATGGTCATCCGAATGGATGTCGCCATGCACGGCGACTCCTGCTCTGCTCTGAGGCGCTCCGGCTCCTGTCTGGCACCGGCTGGCACGCCGTACGCCCTCTCCCGACGTCGCCGATCGGAAGTGTGGCTTTCTGCATCTTAAATTAAATTAGATTAAAAGCTACAGTTAAAAATTTGTCTTTTTTGTACAAGCCAAATATAACACTTTGTAACCATTTTTAAGGTTTTTAGTATTTCTTCTTAAAAATCCCAAAACTATTTTTAATATATTTTTCAATCTCTCCGAACCCTTTTCAAGATCTCTTAACTTTCCAAATTATAATCTACCGCTGCTTTTCTACCGTAAAGAACAAGATTCTATGGGAGTGCATCGACGCCGGCCACTAACTATTAACTATCAAAGGAGGTCGGCTTGGCGTACCGAGGCAAGGGCAAATCCTGCATCTGCAGGGGTATTAACGTGTTGCTGGAGCACAGTCAGCTCCTTGTTGGTATTGGAGGTGACGCACTGGCTTGACAGGGATTTTTATGTAAATTGAGCTACCATGGCATGTGGCCAGAAAGGCAATGCCTAGACCTCACCAACGATGAGCTTGGTGCCGAGAGAGGCCACTTTGAAAGCTTGGATGGAGAGGGAATCGAGCGTCTCCTCCACTAAAACCTTGGTTGGGCCATTTGCCATCTTGCATGAGTGATCAATGGTGTGGCCCTAGGTAAAAGCAGGGAGAGGCTAGCAGGGCAGGGGTACCCGCCAACAGTGAAGCGCAGGTCGGAGGGCCAGAGAACCATGTGCTCATTCCTCTGGAAGAAAATTTCGAAGGACCAACCCTGCTTTCTCTCCCTTTTTCTTTTTTTCTTTTTTCTTTTCTTTTTCTACTTTGTTTAAAATTCTAAAAAATAGAAGGTTTGCAAAAAAATAGAACCATGCCTGCACGGCTGCACAAAGAAGGTCCTTAAAAAGTTTGGATATTTTTGAAAATTTTTTTAAATTAGAAAATTTGCGGTTTTGAAAAAGAGCGAGGATTTTTGTTCAAACTGCAAAATTTTCTAATTTAAAATTTTTTTGAAAAACATCCAAACTTTTTGAGGACCTTCTTTGTGCAGGCATAGTTCCATTTTGCAAACCATCTTTTTTTTAGAATTTTTAAACGGCGTAGAAAAGAAAGAAATCAGAAAAAGGAAAAGTTCTAATTTTAAAAAAAATTTCAAAAGCATTCAAATTTTTTGTAGACCTTCTTTATGCAGCCATGATTCCATTTTTGCAAACCTTCTGTTTTTGGAATTTTTAAACGGCGTAGAAAAAAAAATAAAAAAAAAGGAGAGGAAGCAGGGGAAGGACCCGGGTCCTTCCAAATTTTCTTCCCATTCCTCTCACTTCAGTGGAGGAAAATCACTATGACATGTCTTTAGGCAACATCATGGACAAAACTAGATGGATGCCACATCAGCAAACAACATCTTAAACCACTGAGGGTATTAAAAGACGCGGTAATGATAGATGGGGGCGTTAAATAACCAGTTTGTAGTTTGAGGTGTAGAATTGATAAACTTTTTGTTGAGAGATGCAATGTGGTCTTATTCCAATTGTTTATATGTAATTATCAAACTAACTAGTTATGTCATTACGTAAATCAATTAATGCTCTGCGTTACAAAAACAAATCAATACTCTATGTTACAAAAAACAATACACGGTGTATTTTGAGTAGGCACAAAGATTACAATATGCCTGGAGAACTCATAAATTCAATCAAATCAATCCAATACATTAGCCGAGTGCCCGTTCTTCGCTACGAATTAAAAATATCAATAATGCCCTATCACGTTATATCAATGTATTTAGCTCACGCATTCGAGCTTGTAATGTCTGGTCTACATACTTGACTATTTTTATTCTTCAAGAATTTAGGTACGCTTCTATGTTCGATTGTGTCGGTTTGGTATATACACCCTTGGCTTAAACTATTTTATTCATGAGTACCATTGAAACATTTCTAGAATATAAATGCAATAAAATGGAAAAGAAAACCGAACCAATAGAAAATATTCTCGCTAATCAAAAACTTTTTTTAAAAATACAACACATTAAGGTAAGAAAGCAAAATAAATAAAAAAGTATCTTTATGATGTTTGCACCGTTATAACAAAAGCGATGGTCAGAATTGGTTACAAGCTTTATCACTGACCACTTAACGTTGACACTTTTTATTTTGGTACATCTGTATCAGCCAGCTAGCTGTCAGCCTATCACAAGCTGAATCGGAATATATTCGTATCTATATTTAATCCGACATCAATCGTACATACTTCACTACTACTGAAAAGTATTTATGAGACGGTTATTTTGAGTTTTTTAGATGGTTTCAATGCGTCTTAAATAAGTCGTGTCGTAAAAGAGAATGTTCATTTGAGACGGTTATGAACCGTCTCATGTAAGTGAGTATATAAGATGATTTATGTATGGAACCGTCTTATATGTTCTGTTATAAAAGTCACTTCCTTACTAAACCGTCTCAAACGAGATTTTTCAAATACGATTTTAGGCATAAATATTGATGAAAAAATAGAATTTTTTTTTTAATTAGAAACCTATATTCCTACCACCTACCACCCATCTATGCACATTAACACAATTTATGCATATAATACAAACATTGCATATCACATGACTTGAACCTAAGACATATTGATTCTAACTCCACCCTTCTAACCATCCTATCTTACACCATGTTCTGATCATAATAGGATATGTATACCTTTTAACATTAGTTTTGCGAATCTTTTCAACAACTTTTTAAACATGTAACTGACATCAAATAGAAAACTTTTCAACTACAAAGTTGTACACCTCATTGAAGCCTACAATTTCATATAATTTTTATTTTTATATGACTTATAAATGTCTTAATTCATGTTATGATTATTTAGACATCTATATTGCTTCAAATAAAAAAGATGTCAACTACAAAGTTGTAAATCTCCTCAAGAGCTACAATATACATATACAAATGCAAAAATTATTTTTTAGAATTTTGATTTTAAAAAAATCCAAAAAATGTAAAATTCAAAATTATAAAATAAAATTTTGATTTTTATGAATTAAAATTGAAATTTAAAATTCCAAAATTGATTTTAAAAATAAAATTTTAAAATTCAAAAACCACCCTTTGAACCTAACTGTGTTGGTATCACAGCTTTAGGTAACTAAGTGAGCGGTTTCGATAGTTATAGACTTATGTGCAATAACGGGACAAGTTTAGGGACTAACAGTGCAATTTACTATATACAATATATATATAAGTTATTCACACAATACAACCGTCGCATATGATTCTAGATTTAAAATAATTGCTTTCTAAAATAGGATTGTCGTCCTATTGATTCATCATAAAAGACATTTTGTCCTTTCAAACCGCCTTACATTACGTACACATTAACGACGCTAAAATATAAGGAAATGACTCTTCTACTCTAACCTTATATAAGTCCGGTTTTAATTTCAACATTCACAAATGCATCAATCATATAAGACGGTTATGATTTGAAAAAGTCTTTTCCTTATATAAGTCGGTTCTTAATTTCAACTGTCTCAAATATATCAATCACATAAGACGGTTATGTATATAAGTCGGTTCTTAATTTCAACCGTCCTAAATGTATCAATCATATAAGACAGTTATGCTTTAAAAACGTCATTTTTCTCATTTCTACCACAATAAGAGACACTTCTAGTTTAAGAAGACTGAAACCGTCTTAAATTGTACGTCTTATATTACTCATTCTGTACTAGGGCTTGTATCCATGGTATCAAGGACAACCTCGCCGCCGTTCTTGTCCACCTGCTCCATCACTACGACGCGTTCAACATCTTCACCAGCCTCATCCATGGAATCTGGGACAAACGCAGTGAGATCTTCATTGTCCTTGTCCTCATCCTCAACCACGGAGTCTTCAGCCACCTCATCCATGGCGCGCATGGAGTACTCTTCTACCACTTCAATGCTCGAGTTTTTGTTGTTTTGCTTGGCCATTTCTTTGGTTCTTAGCCACTCGTGTCGGCTCATGCATGGATACTAATATATGCATTGAGATGGAATACTTTGATGGGAGCACGAAGCATCAGCATGCTACATGTATACATGCGAGGAGTACTAAGCGGCAGTTCTAATTTGGATGGGTCCTGTTTGGCACAACTCCAGCTCCACCAAAATTAGTGAAGTTGGTGGAGCACCCTATTCCTAACTCCAGAAATTCATGGAGCTGGAGTTGTGGGTACATTGAGGATGTTTAGGTGAGTCATCTTATTTATATTTTAAACTAAAAATATAAATTTAAATCACTTTCTTTTAACCTACAAACTCCAGCTCTGAGGTGGAGCTGGGAGCTGAAACTGTGCTAAACAGGGTCTAAGCATCGCTGTGCAAGAGTTAATGTCATCTAAGATTTGGTTCTTTTCAGCTTATCGCGTTTGTTTATCTCATTTGCTTTCCGATGTGGCTTCGAGAGTCGGATCCCATCTGTTCGACTTATATTAGAGAGCTTTTAGACACGCCTTCGAGATAGAAAAAAAAGAAATCAAAAAATTAAAAAATCTCGATAAGTCAAATAAGGCAACGAGATAAGCAAATAGCTGCTTATTTGTTGATTTGCGATACTCAGGCTAATCACTTGCTTTATATGTGAAAAGCAGATATCAATAAATATTAATCTAGTATATGCAATGTTTATTGCAAGCTACTATATTTCCATTTTGGTTTTAATTTTAAAAAACCTGGTAGGTTAATTACAAGCGTTGGTACAACTTGCAATTATATGAGAAAGTAGCAATGCTGCTTTAAAGAGATAGCTACCAGTAACATCGCTAGGAATTAAATTTTGCAAGCAGATGTACCATCTGCAAAGTAACCACCACTTGAAATACTTTTATTGGATGCTCTGAAGTGCTGAAATTATTTGCTTATTTGCCGCAATGCTAAAATCTGAATTTTGAAAGTTTTTAGAAGTGGCTTCGAGAAATTGAACCACTTGGTTTGTAGCTTTTCTAAGATCTTTCATTAGCCGCTTGAGATTAAAAAACAGGATCAATAAATCGTAGCGTTCGGCTTGTACAAATTGCTCCGCTTACCAACTTAAGCAGAAAATCAATACAAAACGGGCTAAAACCCACAAATGAAAGCAGTCCAGCTCGCGAGGGCATGTTATCCTGAAAAAAATGATAGACATGCACTTCATTTAAGCATTTATCAGTTGATCAGAGTATGTTAAAAGTTAGTAGAGATAGACGATCGGGTCTATACCTCCAGGTCCAACAGCCTCGGACAAGAACACGGGACCCAAAATCTTTACCCTGACCTGAACCCAAAGTTGTTCCTAGGTAGAAGTCTAGACCCAAACAGGTACTCATCGGGTCCGACTCTCCACAGATCCCATAGTACATAGAGAGAGAGAGGGAGGGACCACCATCGGCGGTGGAGGGAGGCGCCGCCATGTCAGGCCAGTGGAGTGGCTGCCCCGTTAGGAGAACGCTGCCATAGGGGAGGGAGCCGGCAGCCCAATGTGCCGCAGTAGGGAAGTAGCCGAGGTGTTGCCGTGGGAGCCGATCCTCCAGCTCGACGCTGTGCCGTGCCTCGCGCTCTACCTCCACTGCCATCTCCCGATGTTGTGAGGCATTGGTCGGCGGAGGGGTTGCCACACCGGGAGGATGCCGCCTTTGGGGGGATCCGACGCCTAACACTCTGTCATGGGAGGAGGAGGGTGCCACCGTGGGAGAGGGAGGGAGAGGCTCGCGCTAGGGGAGGGAGGAGGACGGAGAGGGTGGCAGAGGTTGAATGAGTGGGAGTGGAGGGGAGGTGGGTTAGGGTTAGGATAGAGATGTGTGTCCGGGTTAGGGTGAGCTAGGCTAAAATAAGATGGGCCAGATAGGTGGATGTTTTTTTCTTAATTATTTCGGACACCATAGGTATCTATGGGTCCAAAATGAGATCCGTACCAGACCTGAAACTTAATATCCATGGGTACAAAATAGAACCTAGACCCTCGGACCTGTCGGGTCAGGTACCTAGACCCACAGTTTTTTTTTTCTAAGTTAGGTTCGGTTTAGCATCATATATATCTAATTTCTTTTTTTTTTCTCATTCACACGTACGTACACACGTACACACACCAAATTTGCACTGAAGGGCTAAGTTGACAATGGGAGAAGAGAATCTTGCCAATCAATGATAACAATCCAAATACAAGCCACATTTGGTCAACATAACCTTTCTTCTCTCTCCAATCTAGACTATTTCTTACACGCAGCTACACTACACTGCTGCTAATAAGTCTAGCCCTAGGGAGGTGTATCTCATACTTGGCTGCAAGCCTGCAACTAGCTACAAACTTACTTTTTCTAGATAATGGAACCTCTACATCTGCAGATGTATATGGCTCACAAAAGTAGTCTAATACAAATAGGAAAGAAGTCGGTGTTTCAAACTTCAAAAGTACAAAGCCATAAAACATAAAACTCAACCGATGCCAATCGATTGCTATCCCCTCATATTGCAATTTCCTCAACTTTATAGGCCCTTCGATTTGGTTCCTGTTTTGTGTGCTCACTGGTAAAATGGTAATACGTCACTTCACAGAAATTACCTACCATGCCATTCTACATTCCATGTTTTAGTGACTCTTTGTTTTACACTTTACTTGAATAGTATGTTCGATTTATTATTTTAACCTTGTGATTCTGTTGCAAGGTATCTTCTCTAGATACAATCTAATATTATAATAAATGATTTAGAATTTTATTATTTTTTGATGTTTCATTATAAAATAGGGGCATTCAGCTAGTAAAACATAAAACTCAACCGATGCCAATTGATTACCATCCCCTCATATTGTAATTTCCTCAACTTTATAGGCCCTTCGATTTGGTTCCTGCTGTGTTCGTGTTCTCTTTTCTTCTCTCTTCTTTACGTCGGTTTCCCCTGTTGCGGTTGCTGGAATGCTCGCCGCCGGCGAGCCCCGAGCGAACTAATGGCACGTCTTCCTCCTGCTTGATCTACTCCCCCTTTAATTCGGTTTGCGCTACTGGCGGCTCTTCCGCCAGCCTCGGCTTCGTGCTATGGCCGTTGGCCGTGACTCATGGTCGCGAGCGCGGCTGCGCTGCGGTGAGCCGACGACCGGTGCCGCGTCCTGCGCGTGTACTGGCTCCGGCATCGACTCCGTCTGTAAGTTCTCCCTGCTTCCTTGATCCCTCTACTGTTCAGGTCAGCATGCTAAAGGATGCCACTGAGTTGTTGCTTACAGTAGTGCAGTGTGATTTCGATCAGGAGCTCTTGGGATTAGGGGCTGTTTAGTTTATAACCAAACATTGCCATACTTTGTCATAACTAAAGTCAGTTAAGTTTGATCAATTTAGACATCCGTTTGATTCATTGCCATAAGAAAAGTGTGGCTTGCCACAACCACATGCTGTGTATGCAAGTTTGAAAGCGTAGGAATTAATCGTGGGGGCTTCCCTTTGCATTGGTGAGATGTTTGGTGATGACCCTGTGCTCGCTCCCTTTCTAGCTTGATTCTCTTGGGGTGTGCTCAGTTGCCGTATGAGCTCAGTCAGACTATATGAGCTCGGCTAGGATGGGGGGAGCCAGGCTGAAGTGATGCAAGGGGATGTTGTTTGGTTGGTTATATGAGATTGGACAGGCTGCACAGAGATATTGTTTGGTTGGCTGCACTAGGAGGAGTACGGGATTGACAAATTTCAGAAAGGGAAATCAAAAACAAATATTGAAACAAAAATAAATTCAAAAAGAAAATCAATAAATTTAAAAATAAAAATAAAAATTCAAAAAATCTGAAATTTATTTAAGACCTTGTACTTGAACCTACAGTTCTATTTTTTTTGTTTCATTGAATTTGGATGTCGTTTGAATTTTTTAAAAAATGAGAAAGTGTAAAAAAGTAACTGCATTACCTTGTTCGGTTGCTAGTTGTTCCGCATCCGTTGCTAGTTTCCGCGTGTTGGCCTTGCATGGCCGCCAGCGCATGGCCAGCGCATCACACGAGCCTGGCTCGTGGGAAACGGCCAGATTGCTCGTTTCTCACGAGCCAGGCCCCGCGGCCGTCTTTGCATCTGGTGAGCCAGGTTCAAACGCTTGTTCAGGCAACCATACAACCTCATTTTGCATCTCTACGGCCACTTCTCCAGCCATACACTCAACCAAACACACCCTTGGTGATCTTGCTCTTGCCATTGGCTAGCTTGCTCCTCCGCGGCTCCTTGCCCTTTTTGACGACTCGATCCATCCCCTCCTAGACAGCAACAACATCCTCCTCATGGCCGGTACTTGACTTCTCCCCTCTCCTCTACGGCTTGGTGGCAGTGGATCGGTCACTAATTGACTTTGCTTGCTTGATCTTGTGCTATGTACTATGTATTGGTCAAGCTGTCCTTCGGTCTCATTGGTTGGGCTACTATTGGATAGAGGTGGATGCCCATATCTCTCTTTTACTATTTTGTGTTTGACCAAGAGCGAGAGATCAGCTGTGGGTTGTTGCTACATAAACGATGGTGAATATGAGGCCGGGATCGATGTGTCTTATCATAATTTCGACCAGTGCATGAAGCAACTTTGACTAGTGTACAGAACAATGATACAACCCAAGCCTTGCTCAAATGTACATTACTTTTAGGCCGTAGCTCATCTGGTCATGAACTATTTTACCAAATCTGGAAGTCCCAAATCTAACCCAATAAGAATATTCACCATGAGAGCATATCTAAGCAAAAAGTATGTGAAAATCACAAGCTCAACCACGCAGTTGGACAATAGTTTCAACACAATTTCAAATAAAAAACCTTGCAATTTTCGATTCTCAAAGTCCAATGGCTACAATACTTGAACACAACCCCTCTAGGCTATAGGAACATGCAAAAATCATGGTGAAATAAGTTATGACCTTTTTGCAAAAGAAAGGCGTAGTGGTCAAAATCGAAAAAGCTTGATCTAGACCTTTCTTGTGGGATCTTTGATATCAAATTGACTCTAAGGAGTAAGGGCTCTTACATATCCTAGAAAAGAGATCATAACAAGAAACCCGAGGTTCATCCTCTCATCTCGAACTACGTGAAAGATCACAAAAGGTACCCAAAAGTGGATAAATCACATGATGAGGATTACGTGGATCACTACCATTAATGCATCCTAGAACAACTAAACCATAACAACTGAAACAAGATTACAAAGAATTAAGCAATACCTTGGGGGAAGTTTAATTTTCATTGCTTAGGATTTTTATACCTCACCAAGGTAGACAAAACTCTTCCAAGAGCACACAATTGAATGCAACACCCTAACCCAAGGCTCAGCCTCGGACCAGGATTTTGCTTGGCTCAGACTCATTTACAAACAAGCCCAAGCCAAGCTAGGGGTAGTGTCGACGATTTGTATCGGCAATGTATTTTATGGGGCACTGCGAAAGATCACAACTACGATGGTAGCACAGGGAGCCGAATTTATACAGGTTCGGGCCCTCGGGGCGAGGTAATACCCTACTCCGGTGCTCGTGGATTGTATTATGGTGGATCTCGAGGACGTCGAGATGTGTATGATGATCTAAGATCAGATGAGGTACCGGATCTCAGATGTGGATGTGTCTTTTTCCGAACTAGGGGCCCCTGACCCCCTTTATATAGTCCAAGGGGCCGGGTTACAGATAGGATCCCTAATCCGTATATGGAAGGTACAGATATAACCAAATCGGTTATGCCTATATCTATGTATTCGAGTGGGAGACGAGTTCGTTTCCTTGTAGAGCATGTCGGGCCGCGCCAACCTCTAAGCCTGCCTTCTGGAAGATCCAATCAACTCGGCCCAAAGAGGTGGTGCGTTCAATTGTACTTCTCCGGATACCCGGGGCCCATGTTATCCACAGTAGCCCCCGAGTGCTTCGCGACAGAGTTGTCTTGTTTCGAGGTTCAGCTTGCAGCCCTTCAGAAGTTACCCGAGTGACGTCACTCTTCGTCTGGCTGATGGAGTCCTGCTTGCCCAGTAACCTGTCGATCAAACAACACAGTTGCAAAGGACTCGAGAAAATCCCAAGTCTTTAAAAGATGACTGGCACCCAGTCCGACTAGTCGGTATGCTGGCTAATGGCCCCACGGAGAGGCATACCAAAAAGATAGATGTTGCCGAGTGAGCAGTGCCACCCAGTGTTATCCTCCTTGTTGCAAATTATGACATTCGAGTCTGACGGGCAAAGCTCGACATTCGGTCCAATAGGGGACATGTCACAACTCACGTAGGGTATTCAGACGCCTTGACTCGACTAGTGTGAAGTCAAGCTAGTGATTCCCAGAGGAATACGCCCGCCTCCAGGTTGAGGTCCTCCTAGTGGTGTTTGTCTTGACGACAAACGATCCGGAGATGTGCCATTGAGACCCAACTAAGGAGGTAACTCTTTGACGCTTAATCTGATTAGAAAATCAGACCAGCCGTTGACCCCAGGGGGTTCGCCAAGAGCTAAGTTAATTATCAAAGAAACACCCAATCCTTGGAAAGTCAAGGACTAGCCCATGGCCCATCCAGGGGTGCTCCTTTCTCACCTAACTAGGTATAGCCCAAACAACACGCGTACCCGAACAAGGCCGTGCACTGCTTTCGGCCCATATAGAGCATGTTCTCTGGGACCTAAGTCCAGGCCCAATCCTCAAAGCATTGATTTTAGGGCTTCGTTCTTTCCCGCGCAACGCGAAAACGAACCGTCGCCCGTTTCCTTGGGTGAGGGCGTGCTGCACTCCCATTGCCACGGTTTGTTTCCAACGCCGCCCGCCGGAAGTCCAAACGTCGCTTTGACTGCTGCCCTGTGTTCCCAGAGCTCTCAGCACCCGATCTCGGGAATATGGCTCATCGGGGTTGCTTCCCCGCATCATCACTCCCCGAAGCCGATTCGTCTCCCCGATTTCAGCTATAAAAAGAGACCAGCGCGGCATCCGTTCCTCACCCAAGTTTCTACTCCACAACCTTCATCTCCTCCCACTCCCATGGCTGACAAAGACTTGGCCGAGCTTTGGGCGGAGTACGACCTCGCGCTCGCCTAGATCGCCGAGGAGGAGGCCCGCGCCCACGACGTCGTCTTCATAGCGGTCCTGGTGGAGGTCGTCCCGGCCCTTGCCGAGGTGATCGATGTGATCGTGGAGGCCCTGGTCTGCTCCCGCGCCCGCGACGCCGCTATTGCCAAAGCTCTGATGGACGCCGCCCCGGACCTCACCGGGGTGACGGACCTGATCATCAGGGCGCAGGCCCACGCCTGCCGCCATATCCTGTAAATGGCTCTCTGGCCATTAAGAAATAAAATTGTTCATTCTGAATGTGCGATGCTTCCTTTTCTCTTTTTTTTTTTTACTATGTCTTAATGTGAGTTGATCGATTTTTTTACGACCCGAGTAGTACGCTCCGCCTAAGCAAGATAGGTCCCTTTCGCTAAGCACTCCGCCCAGCGCATCAAGTTTCTTAGCGTTAGGAGTTGGCGTGGAGCTCTATCTCCGATAACGCGACCCGGAAGCATGAATGTTACTAAGGAACAAGAGTTTTATTACTCAGGACGACTAACGCTTAGGCTCATCGTAAGCTCAAACCGAAAAAAAAATTCGATTAAGTTTCCAACATAAATGTAGTGGTGGAGACTGCCCCTAATTAGGTATGACCCCTAACTTACGAACCAGTCGGATTCCGACCAATAAGTAAGTCAGACTCAATAAAGGGTGCGCGGCTGCGCACCTAATTAGGTGTAGCCCCCGACTTACTACTTAATTGAAATACAAATAAGTAGCAAGTCAGAAACTGAATTGTGTAAGAGTAAAAGGCAATGTGAATGAAAACTTATCTTTATTTCATTGCAGACACATGATACAATAGTCGTCAAGTGTAAAACCGACGCAATTGCTCGATGTTCCATGAGTTGTCCAGGAGAGCGCCGTATTCTCGCCTCAGTCGGTAAGTCCTCGGGCACGTTATAGAATCGACGATGTACGGACCTTCCCAACGTGGAGAAAGTTTATGGCCACTCGACTGATTGACCCGAAGGACCAAATCTCCAATCGAGAAGGCACGATCCCGCATATTGCGATCGTGGAAGCGACGCAGACCCTGGAGGTACTTGGCCGACCAAATCGTGGCTACATCCCGCGCTTCCTCCAGCTGGTCGAGATCGTCGAGCCGACTGGCCTCCGACTCAGCCTCATTGAACCTCTGAACTCGGGGTGACCTGAACTGGAGTTCCGTTGGGAGGACCGCCTCAGACCCGTGCACGAGGAAAAGGAGAGCGCCCGAGCTCGGTGGGACTTGTCTGAAGCCCCAGTCTGATGAGGCAATTCCTTCATCCATTTTGCCACGTATGGTTTGAGCCGATCGAAGATGCGCGCCTTGACACCTTGTAGAAGCATGCCGTTCGCGCGTTCGACCTGCCCGTTACTTCGTGGGTGGGCCACTGAAGCAAAGCAAACCTTTATGCCCACATCTTCGTACCAGCTTTGAAACTCGTCACTTTTAAACTGAGAGCCGTTATCCGTAATGATCCGAGATGGAACGCCAAACCGACCGATGATCTCTTGGAAGAACTTGGTGGCTTTAGCTCCCGTAATCTTGGTCACGGGCTTGGCTTCAATCCATTTAGTGAACTTGTCAATGGCGACGAAGATGTGTTCGAAACCACCCGGGGCCTTCCTGAAGGGTCCGACAATGTCGAGCCCCCAGACTACAAATTGTCAGGTGATAGGGATTGTCTAAAGTTCTTGAGCTGGTATGTGAATTTGCCGAGCAAAGAACTGACAACCCTCACATTTGCGCACGATCTCCTTTGAGTCAGAGACCGCGGTCGGCCAGTAAAATCCTTGTCGAAAGGCTTTTCCGACCAACATAGCTGATGCAGCGTGATGGCCGCACATGCCAGAGTGAATTTCGCGCAACAGGGCGCGTCCTTCGGACTCGGGTATGCACTTTTGAAGTATGCCAGAGACGCTTCGGCGGTACAGAATTCCTTCATGCACCACGTAAGCACGACTCCGACGTTGAATTTGCTCGGTAGACCCCCGATCGTCGGGAAGCTTTTCTTCTTGTAGGTACTCCAGGTACGACCTCGTCCAATCCGAGTCAAGGGAAAGCACCTCTGTTTCGGATTGTTGCTCGTCCGGTTGGGGTAATTGCTCCTGCGGGGTGATGGAGGGGGCGTGAAGCTCTTGGACAAAAACTCCAGCCGGGACTGACGCCCGACTAGAACCCATGTTTGCGAGTTCATCAGCCGCTTCATTGTCACGCGGCAGGATGTGCATAAGCTCCAGGCCGTCGAACTTGTCCTCCAACTTTCTGACCTCCTGACAATAGGTGGCCATGTTGTCGTTGGCGCAAGTCCAATCCTTCTGTACTTGGCTCACCACGAGCTGGGAATCTCCGTGAACCACCAATCGTCGGATGCCGAGCGATATATCTACGGAGGTGGATGGCGCCAGACGTGCCGCATTGTTTGAAGCTGGAAAATGGATCTAGAGGACGTACTTGAGTTGTTCACCTTCAGGTGATATAAGAACGATGCCAGTCCCCGCGCCCTGTCGTTGGAGAGAACCGTCGAAGTACATGTTCCAGTACTCGGCCTCTTCGGTGGTTGGGGGAGTCTGCGTCTCCGTCCACTCGGCAACAAAGTCGGCGAGTGTTTGTGACTTTATGGTGTTGCGTGGCTTGAACGAGAGCTCGAAAGCCCCGAGTTCAACCGACCACTTTGCAATCCTCCCGGTGGCTTCCCGATTATGGAGAATTTCTCCAATAGAGAAAGAGGTAACCACCGAAATTGGATGTTCTTGAAAGTAGTGCTTTAGCTTTTGAGAGGCGATTAGGACCGCATACAGAAGCTTCTGCACTTGCGGATAGCGTATCTTGGACTCACCCAATACTTCGCTGACGAAGTAGACTGGGCGTTGAGCCTTGTAGACGCGTCCTTCTTCTTCCCGCTCTACTACCACCGCAGCGCTCACTACATGAGTGGTGGCCACGATGTATAGCAGAAGCGGTTCCTGTGGCATGGGAGATGCCAAGACAGGTGGTGAGGTGAGGAACGATTTGAGTTCCTCAAAAGCCTTCTGTACCTCAGGTGTCCAGACGAACTTGTCGTGTTGCTTCTTCAATAGTTTGAGGAAGGGCGACCCACGCTCGCCGAGTCGCGAGATGAATCGGCCGAGTGCGACCATGCACCCATTGAGACGCTGGACGTCCCTTTGGCACATTGGGGGTGCCATCTCCATGATGGCCTTGATCTTCTCTGGGTTGACTTCGATTCCGCGGTGGGACACCATGAAACCGAGCAGCTTCCCCGAAGGAACCCCAAAGACGCATTTCTCCGGTTCAACTTCATGCTGTATGCCAATATGCTCTCGAATGTCTCTGATAGGTCAGTGTTGTGGGTGTCACCCCACGAGCAAAAATGGCTGCCCCGATCGCAATTCCGCGACCCAAAAGCGACTCAATGAGACTCTCGTGCTCTCTCTGGTGGCTCTCGCGGGTGGAAAGAATACTACACCTGAGCTCGAAGAATCCGTCCATTATCTGCGTCGCCCTCCCCTTAAATAGGGGCGGGATTGTACAGTACCATGCAATGGCGGTCTGTTTTCTTACAGACCCCGACCAAGGACCGGTGGGTCATTTCCTCACTATTTTACATGCTTTGCCCCCACCGCCCTCATGCAAGGGCACCGGGTCATCCGCAAAGACATTAGCCATACTCTTTTACGGCTTTGCCTCCTAAAAGACCACCAGCTGCGGGTCATAAGGGTATTGCACCCGGCGACAATTACAGACTGATCTGCGCCCACGACATTCATTTGGGTACCACGACAAAGCGTCGAGACTTGTCGGCGCGTCTGCTTGCCCATACTCATGGGCGGCGGTGGCGCTTCGCTCACTACCCGCCGATTCCGCCCTCTTCCTTGATTCGCCAGACGTCGATTCATGCGAGCCTCGGCTTGGGCTTGCTCCTCGTTCTGCTTCGCCGCTCCGCTTAGCCCGCGTTTGCTCAGCGCTCCGCCGTCGCCCGCCGCCCGGCTCGTGTTGTCCACGGCCGCTCGCACCGCCGCCGCTCCGTCCTCGGCTTATTGAGCCTTGTCTGAGCCGCTCCGCCGTTCACGGCCTCGCGCTCTCTCCTTAACGTGTCTCGGCGCCCTAAAAAACAAAGAAAGAGGGGGGGTACGGCGGAGCGGACCTTCCGCCGCTCCCAAGACCGAGGGGTACCTATCTCGGCCTACAACCGAGAGCCCTCATGGTTGAGGGCTTGCTTCGCCATGCCCTTGGCCATGCCATAGATAGGCCTGAGTCTTGGTACTCTCTCGGGCATGTGGAGCGAGTTTCCCCTTTTAATGGGCGCCTGACGGTTGCGCTTCCCGAGGCCTCGAGACGCGCTCGCCACGGCAGCACGCGCCCGCTGGCCCGTCGTTGAGTCACGTCGCCCGGTCCTTTCGTATGTCAGCAGTTACTCATTGCGACTCTTGGGGTTCCGCGCCATTGCCAATCTGCCCATTGAACCGCACCGCGCACGCCCCCTCCTTTTGCGGGATTGGCGCCAGGTGTAAACATCGAGGGCTAAGGCTAGGCGCGCCTTCCCCTTATAACCACGGGATCCTGGGGGTGATGGGTTCCGTTTCTCTTGGCTTTCGCCCCCAGCTCCTTCTTTTCGTCTTCCTCCATTCCGCCGCGCCCGTGTTCGGCTCGCCACTCTCTCCTCTCACCGATGGCTCCCCGCCGTGCGCCGCAAGTGAAGCCGGTCCTGAGTGAGGAGGATGCTGCCGTGTTGTCCCCGGCGTTAGGGCGCTCGTCCACAGGGCGAACGACACAGATGCTCTGTCGGCGGAGTTTGGCGTTCACCGCCCCTCCATGCGAGCCCCAGGTCGGGAGGAGACGCCCCGCCCTCGAGCCGACGAGGCGGTGGTGTTCGCTGCTTTCTTGGAGGCGGGGCTCCGTTTCCCCGCCGCGCCGCTGGTGGTGGAGGTGCTGCAGTTCTTTAGGGCAGAACTCTCACAGCTGACGCCCAACGCCATCGTCCGCATGGCGGTGTTGGATTGGGCTTTCCGTCCCACTTCCGTCATGCTGACCGGGCGCGTGTTCTCTCTCATCGAGGACGCTTTCTGGCAGCCCAAGCAACAAAAGGCCGGCGACGGGGGTCAGCGATCCTGCTTCGGATCGCTGAACTTCCAGCAACGGTTACCGGTGAAGGAGATCCCGTCGCCGCCGCCTGGGAAATGGGAAGTCGGTGGATCTGGCGTTAGTATTACCAAGCTCTCGACGGCTTGGACTTGCCTCTCCGCACTACCATGGGCCCTGTGCGAGCGATCTGGTCGCCCAACCTGGAGGCGACAGCGGAGGAGGCTGGGCTCCTTGTGTACCTGAAAGCTCTCCGCTATCAGAGCACCATGCGCGACCTGGCGGAGGAGTTTTGCCTCTGCCGCTTCGAGCCCCTGGCGAGGAACCCCGCCATCACCTTGGAGTGGCCCGCGGATGGCACGCTGATCGTCCACCGGCCCCAAGGGACTCGTAATCTCGGGCGGGCGGCGGCCTTGTGATCTTCAGGCCCTGCCGCCCATGAGTCTGGCTGCCATGGAGACGGTGGGGGCGGTGCGCAATCCCCGCGTCGCTCAATGGGGGCTTCGTCCGGCTCCTCCGCCTCGGCATGGGGCTTTTCCTCCGCCCGCCCATTGCAGTGCGCCTCAGCCAGACGAGAGCGGCGGTGCGGCGAAGACGGCGATAACTTCGACATCGATGAGGAGGAGGAAGAAGAGGAGGCGGAGGGAGATGAGCGGGGCTCCTCCGTCTCCACCGCGGCGATGTCCTCCGCCTACAGACTTGCGCAAGCGGCCCTTCCCACGGGTTGGGCGCCCGGGCCGCTCTCCGGGCTCTCCTTCTTGAACATTCCGGGGTGGAGTTCGTGGACCTCGACGATGTCGCGGAGGCGAGTAGCCCGCCAAAGCGGCGTCGCCCCTCTCCGAGCGTCATCTCCCAGGCGGGCTCGAGATCCTCCGGGCGTCATCGGCTCGCGGCCCGAGGGGGCGCGTGACATCTATACGAGCACAGCTCTCCCCGATACCCCTCCTGGCGCCGAAGGTCTGACCCCCGAAACTTTTCCCATGAGCTCCTTAGGTGGCATCGATCTTTCTGGGCTTGATCTGAGGGCGCACACAGGGGGAGGGGACGTGGAGATGACGGACGTGGCGGCGGCTGCCGGACCTCCTGCCGCGGCGTCGGACGCTGGCCTCCCGCCTTGCCGAGGTGGGCGGCGCCGGCCCTCGATCCGGTTCTCGGGGCCGCCGGTTCTCGGGGACTTCGATGGGCGAGGTCTCTTCCTCCCGACGCCGGTTCTCGAAGTCTGCACGGAGGATTCTGCCGGTTCCTCCGCCGCTTCCCCCAGCCTCGATGTGTCCGGGTTCTTCGGCCCCGCCTCAGGGCTTCGGCATAATCCGAGATGATTCGGGGCCTACTTGGGCTCGACACCTCGGTTTCCTCGACTTCCATAGTCGAGACTACGGCGGCCGCGGCCGAGGAAGATCTGTGGGGCCTTCCTTTCTGAAACGGAGTCTCGTCGCCTCTTCGGTGGTATCAACGACCACGCGCTGGATGACGCCGCCACCGACATCTTTATAAAGGTTCCCCATCCCTGTTACCTCCTTCGCGTGCCCCTCCGGGGGAGGGCCTTACTCCAGCTGACGTTGCTTTTGCGCTTCGCTTTCCCTCGCAGGGCGCTTTCGTGGCTGCGGAGGTGTCCAGGCGGGTTCAGGTGAACACCCGCCACTACCTCCAAGTGAATCGGGAGCTCGACGCGCCGAAGGCTGCTGGAGGAATCGGATGCGGAGAGGGCTCGCTTGGAGGGGGCCCCGCGATCTTCCACCGAAACCCTGGCGAGGGTCCAGGAAGAGCTGAGCCAGAGCCGGGATCTGCTAGCCCAGAACGTGGAGCTAGAGGACCTCGTTTCTTCCGTGAAGGCAGTCTCGCTGCCGCGGAGCAGGCTCGCGCCGTGGCCGAGCGGAATGAGAAGAAGAAGGAGGGCCGCATCGAAGAGTTGAAGGATCTCCTGAAGGTTGCGGAACTCGCAAAGGAGATGCTCAAGAAAGCCGCGGAGAAGCATCCCCGCCAGCTCGCCGCCGCTAAGGGCGAGGCTCAGATGAGCCTTGTGAACGCGCGTCGGGTGGAGGAGCGTTGCGAGACCGCCCAGAGGCTGCTTGAGACCTTGACCACAGGATTCAGAGGCGACTCGGCGCCTTCCTCCAGCAACTCCCCCGCCTTGGGATCGACGCATCGAGCCGCACCCCCGCGCCCGGCGTGGAGGCCATCAAATTCCTCCAGAACTCCGCCGGACTCTTGGGGAGCTCCACCGTGGCCTTCGGAAGCCATTGCGCCCGCTTGGGGTCTTTGAAGACAGCGCAGCTCCTCGAGGCTAAGGGCTGCACACACGTCCAAGAGCACTTTGGTGCCACCTCCGCAGCCGCGGGCCCCCCGGGGTTTTCTGATATCGCGTCGGCCAGGATGGCTTCTCCTGCCGCAACTCGCTTAGCTTCTCGTTTCATCTCCGACTTCTGGAATCACCATGGCGAGGCAGCGGTGGGGGAGTCCGTGCGGCGAGCCCGAGCGGCGCTGAGTGCTCCGAAGGCCGCGGCTAAGGCGGGCTCGCCCAGCGAGGCTAAGGGCACGGAGAAGCAGGCTCCCTCGTAGCTTGAATTTTCTCCCCTCTCCTCTCCTCGTGTAGACCCTTCGCCTGTAATCGGATTTATTTAGTCTATTTGCGGCATCCCGCGGTGCTTGGTTCGCTCCAATGTTTTCCCCCTTTTTTGATTGATCCGCTCGAACCCCTGCGGGCCGAAGGGACATCCCGCGGTCTCAGCATAATGCTTTTACGACGCCGTTTTCCCCGCTTGGTTTATCGTAGTCTTGCAGCAATGGCCGCGCCGGCTTCTGGGCCAATAAGCGGCTCCGCGACGCCGGTTTTGCTTTGCCATTTATGATCATGCTTGGCGTGGTCACGGCGTTTGGGGCTCCGTGTCCCGCCTCTCCCCAGGAGAGCTCGCTTCGACTTCCAAGGTCCCTTAATGGCGAGCGGCCGGCTCGGCTGGCTCGTCTCGCGATATATAAATGTGTCTTTTCGGCGTCCCGAAAGTGCTCCCGACCCGGTTCTGAGTGCGCCGCCATGTCTCGGCTCTCCGCGCTTCGTCCTCGTCTTGATCGTCTCACTTCCCGACCTCGGCGGCGGCGGCGGCGAGGCTCTTGACGCGAGACTCGCCGCCGAGGTGGGGGCAAGGGGAGGCGTCATCGGTGACGCGGCGGGCCTGGTCGTTGGGCCTGTTCTTCCGGGCGCCGACGCCTTGCACCCGATCGTCGTCTCCGACGGGGAAGACGACGATGCCAATCTCCCGGCGTCGCCGCCCTCTCCCGCAAGTTCTGTCGGGAGCAACGATGCGCCGGTGGCGAGGCCGCCCCGAACGGCGCTTCGCTTTGCCAGCGCCAAAGTCGGGAAGGCCCATCGATCGAAAGCGGCCAGTTTGGACGATAGTCTAGGTAGCCCCTAGGGGCTTTTGTATCACTTTACCCTCTCCTAAAAGAATGCTATTACCTTTGCTCCGGGAGTTAGTGTCGAAGGAGTGTGTTTTGTGCACGTGTCTTCGGGTGGTGGCCGCCGGGACGCGGCGGAGCGTCCGCAGCGGAGGAGTGACACGGATTTGTCCAAGCGCTCGTCGCAGAGGTAACGCGTTAGACTTAGCTAATCGCGGGCTCGTCGACGCGAGGGAGCGGGTAGGACGTTAGCCCGACCAAGCGCTCGTCAGCGGAGGTAGCGTTAGACTTAGCTAATCGCGGGCTCATCGACGCGAGGCGGGTGGGGCGTTAGCCCGACCGCGTTCGCTTTCTCCGATCGCACCACCAATCGCATGTATAGGGGCAATGAAATTTTTACGTGGAAACCCCGAGGGGGAAAAAACCACGGTGGGACGCTTAAACGGCCCCGATTGCAACTTTTCATTCATGGATATACGTGTGTACACACCTTTTTTTTTTTGGGAGTACATTAGGATAGTTACATTACGGGTAGAACCTCTTGGCGTCGGAGTTCCGGTCCTTAATGCGTCTTAAGCCTCTAGGGTGGCGGCCGTCGCCTCTTCGCCGTGGATTCCTTGATAGCGAGGGACCTTCCCATGTGGATTCGAGCTTGGCAAGCGTCGGGCCGATCGTTTGAGTACCACGTCTCCGGCACCAAGTCTCTTTTCGACCTTCTTTGAGCGTCTTGGCGTCGAGGCCTTGGCATAGGCTTTCATGGTGATCGGGGCTGTGAGCGCCTCCTTGGTTAGGTCGTGCGTGGATACCGCCGTGTCTGTGATCGGGCCCTTGATGATGCGGAGGATCGGCTTTAATCTCGGCGGGTGAGGCGGCTTCCTCTCGAAGATTAGCTTTGAATGGGGAGAAAATTGGGGCGGGGACGCGAGGTGCGTCGCCCGAAGGACTTTGGGTAGCTCGTCCGGCCATGCACCCTTATTTGTGTTGTAAAGTCTTTTCTTGATGCCTTGAGTCTAGCGGCTGACCCATTAGCTCTTTCTATCGCGCCGTTCGCTGCGGGTGCCCGATCGATGCGGCAGATTTTTGTGCCGATGCCCTCGCAATATTCTTGGAACTTTTTGGACTCGAACTAAGTTCCATTGTCCGTGACTATCTCGTAGGGAACCCGTGCACGCAAGCGATTGTTTTCGGAGGAACTTGGTTGTGGTCTCTACCGTTATCTTCACCATGGCTCGCTTCAATCCACGGAGAATGTCGATGGCGGCGATTCGAATCGTAAACTTCCTCGGGCTTTGGCCGGCGGACCAACGATGTCAATTCCCCATTTTGCGAAGGGCCGTCGGGGCTTGGGTGTAATTATTTGGCGGGGCTTTCTTCTGCTTAGTCATCCATTGGCAGGCATGGCAATGCTTGACCAGGTGCTCCGCATCTTGTAGAGCCGTCGGCCAGTAAAGGCCCATCCTGAACACCTTGCCCGCGAGGTTCCTGGGGGCCTGGTGCGCTCCGTAGGTTCCTTCATGCGCCTCGCGCAAAGCTTCGATTCCCTCCTCCTGGGATATGCAGCGAAGCCACGGAGCGCAAAGCCCTCTGCGGAATAGGAGCCCCTCGATTATGGCGTACTTCTTTGCCCGTGCCTCGAGCCGTTTGGCCTGTGCTTCGTCTTGTGGGATGGTGTCGTCGAGGAGGTAGCTGTGTATTTCGTCTCGCCGATCGGCTGCTGGTTCTTTGGAGTTATAGCGTTGACACGGGAGGCGATGGAGGGGGTCCGGAGCACCTCGAAGAATACGGTCGGGTGTAAAGCGCCTCCGAACCCCGCTGCCTTTGCCAGCTCGTCGGCCCATTCGTTTTGTGACCGTGGAATCGCACGGATGGAGAACCCGTCGAATGTTCTTTCCATCGCCCTTATCACCTGGACGTATTTCTGAAGCTATTCGTCCCTCACCTGATACTCCTTAGAAACATGTCCTTCGATAAGCTTCGAGTCAGTTTTTAGGATGGCGCGCCTGGCGCCCATGGCCTTGGCCTTGCGAAGCCCCAGGAGGAGTGCTTCGTACTCGGCTGTGTTGTTTGTCGAAGGGAATTTCAGATTCGCCGCAAACTCGGCTGCTTCTCCACCCGGGGCCGTGACGATGGCTGCTATTCCTGCGCCATGCACCCCCCAGGATCCATCGGAATTGACGAGCCACACGTCCGCGTCATCGTCGCTGTCGGGTGTCGGTGAAGTCGACTCCGCGACGAAGTCGGCCAGGACCTGGGTCTTGATTGCGGTGCGTGGCACGATGGTTAGCTCGAAGGGGGCGAGTTCGACCGCCCACTTGCTGACACGCCCTGAGCTCTGCTTGTTCGACAGCATGGAGCTTAGCGGGTACGCCGTAGGTACTTTGATCCGGTTCCCCTGAAAGTAATGCCGGAGCTTCCTTGATGCCATCAATAGCGCATACGCCAGCTTTTCCATCTCCGTGTAGCGGCTTCGCTCCTGCGCAGGCCTCGGAGACGGCGAGACCGGTTCTTTGCTTTGGAGCTTCCTCTCGCTGGGGGGCGGGCCGACGCGGAGGTCTGCGGCAGTAAATGCTGACTCCTCGCCTTGCCGGGCCATAGCGTATGCGGCTTCATGAGGCCCGCTTGAGCTATCGAGCGCAGCTTGGCATTCGCTTGTCCAGGAAAAAACCTCGCTCGTTCGTAGGGCTCTGAAGAATGGGAGGCTTTGCTCCGCTGACTTGGGCAGGAACCTGCTGAGCGCTGCGAACCGCCCCGCCAGTCTTTGAACGTCCTTGACGCTTTTTGGCGGTGCCATGTCTTGGATTGCTTTAATCTTTTCGGGTTGGCCTCGATACCCTTTCGGACACAAGGAATCCGAGTAATTTTCTGCACGCACACCGAAAACACATTTTTCGGGGTTAAGCTTCACTTTTTCTTCCAGTAGGCTATTGAAAGTTTAGCGAGGTCGCGACGTGGTCCTCTTTCTTTGCGCTTTTGGCGACAATGTAAATCGACATAAACCTCAATGTTTCGCCCGAGCGGCTTAGCAAAGATTTTGGCGATTAACTGGCGAAAGTAGCCCGCGCTTTTTTTGGCGAATGGCATTCGCACAAAAGCGGTATGTGCGAAGGGTGTGATGAAAGCGATCTTGTCTTCGTCTTCCTCCGCATGTACACTGGTGGTATCTGAATACGATCGAGAAAACTCATCATCTCCGATCCCGAGGTGGAATCGGCGATTTGGTCGATCGAGGCGAGAGGAAGTAGATCGCCGGGCATGCCTTGTTCGGTCGGTGAAGTCGATGCACATCCTCCATGCCCCGCTGGATTTTTTAACAAGGACCACATTGGCGAGCCATTCGGTGTGGATGGTCTCGCGTATTATCCCAGCGCGAAGCAACTTCTCCACTTCTGCCTTTGCCGCTTCACCGCCTCTCGTGGCGAGCTTCTGAGCTTTTGCTTTTTTAAACCGGCGTCGGCACGATGGCGGCCGTGTTCGATCGTAGCTCTCTGACGCGGGGATGTCCCGGACCCCATGCGAACACGCTTCGTACTCTGAAGGATTTGGCGGTGCTTGTTCCTCCATGGGGTGAGGCGGCGCTAAGGGTGACCGTTTATCACCATCAGACTCTGAGGCCACCTTCTTCGTTTCTCCTTGGGGGCGCGGTTTGGGAAGCCACTTGTCTTGTTGCTTTCGGCGGGAGGATCTTCTTCCATCGATGTAGCGTTCTTGACTGAGGGCCTTCAAGTCTATTCTCCGGCGAGCTTGGTCCCCGGATTGTGATGGTATCGCCGGGCGAAGGCATCTTCATGCAAAGGAATCCATGGTGTATGATGGCCGGCGGTCGGCGACCCTCGTCCCATTATGGCGTTGTCTTTGGAAAGGCATGTCGGCGACATCGAACAAAACGAGGCGGTAACGCTGGCTGCGGTGTTACAAAGGTTACTTCAACTCAATCGCCCGATAGTGCCGTAGGGTTTCCTCCGAAACCCACCGGCGGCACCTCCGACCTCCTTAAGCGTCGCGGGGATCATCATCCGGTGAAAGCGATGGAAGGATGTCGACGCGCTTCCCCGTCAACCGGCACCTGCGCACCTCGCGACCAGCGATCATAGCGGAGACTACCAGGAGTCTTGATGCGGAAAGTGCACCCCAGCGTCCTCGTCGGTGAACATGATTGGCTCGTGCTCTTCTTTGGGGGCGAAGGGCGGGTTGATCGGCGTGGTTGATCTGCTGGCGTATGCCTTCTTATTTGCCTTTTGGAGGGCATATGCAGAGAGGACCCCCCGGTGATGGTGTTAATGATGCGGTGCACATGATTTATTGTTCCGTGCGGTGGGGGTCGCTGGTGTTCCGGGAGTGGCGGGGGTGGCGGCGGGAGAATGCCGCCTTCTCTTTTCTTGGCCTCAGCGCCGGTATCCCGATCACTTTGCAATGGGCGAATGTGTGTGCCATTTTCGCCATGGTACTCGCAATGGTACCTTCTCCTGACTACCTCCTCCCGCTTGGGTGCCGGCCGGTCATGCTTGTCGTGCTAGCGGGGCGGGCTTCGCCTGCGTTGCTCCGGGTGCTTCCCCCTATCGTCGCGTCGTTCGACCCATTCGTCAATGTAGTGAATTCTTCTTCCCTTGTCTTTTCCTTCGCGCTCTTGGGCGCGGGTCCTTCCCTTTCCCCTTGACGTGGGCTCCTTCTCCTGATCCCTCCGGCGGGTTGTTTGCTTCGATGATTCGTCCCGTGGTTTGTCTTCCCTCCGGGAGTTATCCTCCTCCGTCCGGGCGTACTCTTTCATTTTAGCGAACAGCTCCTCCACGGTGCGGACCTCTTTCCGGGCCAGCCTCTCCAGCGGTGCTCTTGACCCACACCGCGCAGCGTTGATGATGGTGGTGTCGCTGACCCCCCGGATCTGGCACTTGATCTTGGAGAAGCGTTGGAAATAACTTTTGAGGGATTCTCCTTCGCGTTGCCTCACAGCGAACAAGTCGCTCTCCTCTTTCATCCCATCGAAGTTTCCCTGGAAGTTGCTTTCCATTTTGGCGTGAAGCTGGGGCCAGCTTTCGATGGAGCCTAGCTCGAGGGACGAGTACCATGAGAGGGCGATGCCTTCGAGCGCCAGGAGCAGCCCCTTGGCCTTGATGTCGTCGTCTCCCCGCGACCTCCACGGCGGTGTCATACACGTGGAGGAACTCCCTGGAGTGCCTTTGCCGTTATGCGGTTTGATGGTGGGGAGTTTAAAGTTCACAGGAAGGGCCATCTCTTTACCGCGAACTGGCGCAAAGGGGTTGGGGTCGTCGTCGTCGTTCTGGTTGTTCTTGCGGCGTGTCGGGAGAGTACCTCTGATGCAGGCTTTCATCTTGAGACACCGTGAGGCCTTGGTTCGTCGCCCTGCGGTATTTGCCGACTTCATCGCTTTTCGTTTGCCTCCATCAACGCGCGACGTTGGGGTCGGCGCTTCTGCGTACTCGGGCCCCTCGAAGGTGGCTCGCCTGCTGACGCCGCCCGCCCATGCACTGGGTGGTTTGATGCCTCCGCCGCGTCCCTCTCGTGCGGTTGTCGACCGCTTCCCGCCACATCGCTTTCGGCGTCTGAAGCGCTGCTATAGTCACCGCAGAGCGTGGCGAAGCGCGCCTCCGAGGATGCTCTCTCCGTGGCGGGGCGATCCTCCTCGTCCTGCACCTGCATGCGACTGGTCGTCGGCCGCAGCTCCCGTGGTAGCCCCTTGGGACGTGGTCGCGGCCTTCCTCTTCGGCGGCATGGTCGTCGGCGATTTGTCGAACAGCTTGGGAGCAATGGCTTTCTCTAGCAATCGATTCCCACGGACGGCGCCACTGTTGTGGGTGTCACCCCACGAACAGAAAACAGGGCTGCCCCCGATGTGCAATTCCGCGCACCCAAGACAGCTCAATGAGACTCTCGTGCTCTCTCTGGTGGCTCTCGCGGGTGGAATGAACACTACACCTGAGCTCGAAGAATCCGTCCATTATCTGCGTCGCCCTCCCCTTAAATAGGGGCGGGATTGTACAGCGCCATGCAATGGCGGTCTGTTTTCTTACAGACCCCGACCAAGGACCGACGGGTCATTTCCTCACTATTTTACATGCTTTGCCCCCCACCTGCCCTCATGCAAGGGGCACCGGGGTCATCCCGCAGCATATTAGCCATACTCTTTACGGCTTTGCCCTCCTAAAAGACCACCACTGCGGGTCATAAGGGTATTGCACCCAGCGGCGATTCTGAACGGTGCGCCCACCGACATTCATTCGGGTACCACGACAAAGCGTCGACTTGTCGGCGCGTCTGCTTGCCGCCTGCCAAGGGCGGTGGCACTTTCGCTCCGCTACCCGCCGATTCCGTCCCTCTTCCTTGATTCATTGGGCGTCGGTTCGCGCGAGCCTCGGCTTAGGCTTGCTCCTCGTTCGCTTCCGCGCCGCTTAGCCCGCGTGTGCTCGCGCTCCGTCCACGTCCTTCGCCGCCCCGTCTGTGTTATCCATAGCTTCGCTCGCGCCCTTCGCCGCTCCGTCCTCAACTTCGCTGGGCCTTGTACGAGCTTCGCTCCGCCGTTCCTGGCCTCCGCGCTCTCTCCTTAACGTGTCTCGGCATACTGAAAAAAACAAAGAAGAGGGGGCGGAAGTGCAGCGAGCGGACCCTCCAGCCGCTCCCAAGATCGAGGGGGTACCTATCTCTGGCCTACAACAGTCAGCGACCAAGTCAGAGGTTACCCGAGTCTTGACGACGATGTTATCAACGTATGCCTCCATGTTGTGCCCAAGTTGGTTGTGGAAGCATCGCTGAATGCAACGTTGGTACGTTGCTCCGGCGTTCTTCAACCCGTAGGGCATTGTGACATAGCAGAAAGCCCTGAACGGAGTGATGAACGACGACTTGACGCAATCTTCTTCTCTTAAGCTTATCTGGTGATAGCCTGAGTAGGCGTCCAGGAAGCTCAAGAGCTCACAACCGGCAGTGGAATCAACCACCTGGTCGATGCGAGGGAGTCCGAACGGATCCTTGGGACATGCTTTATTTAAGTCGGTGTAGTCGACACACATGCGCCAAGTACCGTTCTTCTTTTGTACAAGCACCGGATTTGCCAACCAATCGGGTTGAAGCACCTCTCTTATGAAGCCGACGGCTAAAAGTTTGGTGATCTCCGTCTTGATGGCTTCTTTCCGATCTTGAGCGAAACGGCGCAGCCGCTGCTTGACCGGCTTTGCTTTGTCGTGTACATTCAAGGAGTGCTCGATCGCCTTCCTCGGGACGCCTGGCATATCTGATGGCTTCCAGGCGAAGATACCCCGATTTTCTTAGAGGAAGGTGACGAGCGCGTCTTCCTGTTTCGGATCGAGCCCTGTCCCGATCAAAGCCGTTTTGGTTGAATCGGACGGGTCGAGCGAAATACGCTTGACATCTTCATCAGGCATAACATCTTCATCAGGCTTGATGCCTGATTTGGATGGCTTCTTGTTCGGTAGGTCGCCCTCGTCGCGAAGAGTGGTGGCCGCCTGCCAGATGTTGTCCAACTCGGCAGCCGCTTCGATTGACTGGGCGAAGTCGCAGTTCTCATTATCGAGAGGATGGGAAAACTTGACGTCTCCATGGACTGTGATTACACCCCGTGGACCTAGTATTTTCATAACCAGATAGGCATAGTGTGGGACGACCATGAGTTTGGCCAGGCCCGGCCTTCCCAAGATTGCGTGGTACGCAGTCTCGAAATCGGCCACCTCAAAGTTGAGGTTCTCCGTCCGGTAGTTATCCCGAGTGCCAAAGGTGACAGGAAGAGTGATTTTCCCGATCGGCACCGACGAGGTTCCCGGAATTATGCCGTGAAACGGCGCATCCGTCTTCTGGAGCGCCGTTCTTGGGATCTGCATCTCGCCCAGAGTCTTTGCGAAAAGGATATTTAATCCACTCCCGTCGTCGACCAGAACTTTGCGCAGTCGGATGCCCCGTACCACAGGATCCAGGATGAGTGGATATCTTCCCGGGCAAGGAACATGGTCCGGGTGATCTGAGCGATCGAATACGATCGGAATTTCAGACCACCGAAGATACTCGGGGGTCACCGGAAAGGCTACATTGACTTCCCGCGCGGTAAGCTTCTGCTTACGCCTGGACTCGTATGCATCCGATCCCCCGAATATGTAGTTGAGCTCACGCTCGGTTTCTTGGTAAGCATCTCCCTGTGGAGGGTCGTGCTTGTTATCTTGCTTGGCGTACGGAGCGTCCTTGCTATGCTCCTCAGCGAACTTCTTCAAGTTGTTGCAGTTTTTGGCCTCGTGCTTTCCATTTGGATGGAAAGGACACGGCGCCTCCATGACTTTGTTGTAGTTGATGGGCCGAGGCGGCTTCTGCCTACCCTGATCCACTACCGCCACCATCTCTTCAACCTTGCGCTTTTTGTCCTTCTTGGAGGAGGACTCGGGCTTGTCCTTTTTGCCTTCGTGCTTGCTCGGGTGGTCCTCCTGACGCTCAGCGAGAGCATCCGAGGCGGTAGCGTATCGGTTCGCCAGGGCGAACATCTCCTTGACGGTAGTCGGGGGTTTCCGAGACATCTTCTTGATTAGGTCGGGATCACGAACTCCCTTCTGGAAGGCTGCGACGACGACCGCCTCTGAGATCTCCCGGATTGTGTTCTTTTTCTTGGTGAAACGCCGAATGAAATCCCTTAACTACTCATCCTTTTTCTGATGAATCTGATAAAGGTCCCACTGGGTCCCAGGCTTCTCGTAAGTGCCCTGAAAATTGGCTACAAACTGGTCGCAAAGCTCTTCCCAGGAATCGACCGAGTTCTCTGGAAGGCCCGCGAGCCAGTTCTGAGCCGGAGGGGTTAACATGACGGGCAAATAGTTTGCCATCACGTCATACCCACCACCCGCAGCCTTGATTGCCAAAGAATAGGTCTGCAACCAAGCCTCGGGGTCCCGTTCTCCATCAAATTTCACAATCCCCTTAGGGTTGAACCCTTCGGGCCAGTTTACCTAACGGAGTCGGGGTGTGAATGCCTTCATTCCGTCAATCAATCCGTCCCTGGGGGGAGGAGATTGACGGGGAAGATTTCGACGTGGTGGAGTACGGCGCCGATCCTCGTCTCGCTCCCTCCGCCGGGCTTCAATGTCAAGGCGAAGGTCGCGACTTGTACTCAATGGCGTCTTGCCATGACCCGCGTCAGGCGCCGCGCGCCAAGTCTTTGCGCCATGCTTGATCGCTCCGGGCGAATTGGCCTCTCGATCCCGAGTGCCTTGGACAGCTACTACCGTCACCATGGCTTTAATCTACTCCATGATCGGTGTCGCGGGGTTGTTGTCTCCAAGCAAAGGACCAACATTGTCCAAGAGGGTCTTATACGCGAGGATGTTTTGCTATGGCGTACGGAAGACCGAGTGATCTCCCATACGGACTTGAAGCAGTTCCTCCCGGACCTCACATGCGCGATCGCGTAATTGGTCGAGCAAGTCTCCTCCACCTCCGGGATTTTGTTCGGCTCCTGCTTCTCCTTCGGGACGTCGAGTCGAACCAGAGGTTTGCCCATCCAGCACGTAGACCCCACGAAAGTCGGGGAACCCATTGACGCTCTCCTTCGACTCGGATTCCGAGAAGGAGAGGCTCAACCGATCCTGATTAGTTGGCTCGTCGATGGGAGTGATTATAACCCCCACCTCTCATGCTGGATCTTTTGCCTGAAAGGAGTCCGACTGAGGTTCTGCAGATCTGATCTGCTGAAACCTTGCAGCCGAATTGATCAATCCGAGCGGTATGTCCACTCGGGAAGTAGACCTGGTTAGAGTTGTCCCTGAGCCTGGACTCGAAAAACTTGCCCCAGTCTGCGCATGCCGTGTTCCGCTCTTTGGCCCAGATTGGAAGTAAACAGAGGCCGAGTTTCCTAATCCAAACGGGACGAACCACACATGAGAGTCTTGAGTTCCCGACTAGATCCGAGCGCGATCCGAATCGAGAACAAGATCGCCGCTTGGCGCCTCACCAACAAGAGGAGCTGGTAAAGCAAGAGGCAATGGATCCCGGCCCGGCGAAGGGATTTCAGCGGTAGGCGGTCGGAATCGTAGTCATCGGTGGGTTCTCTTCGGATCGGAACCTAGAAGAGACCCGGCGGTGAGGCTCTGCGGTGCGTACCACCTTCCCGATGTCGTGGACGAGCGAGGTTCGGTTCACACAACCGAAGTTCCCCGAAGTCGCCGGTGAGGAAGCCGAGATCTCCGAAGATGAAGCCTTGGCCGGGGGCGTAGGTGAAAACGAATCCGCCGACGGAAGCCATCGAAGTTGATGCAGTTGATCGTGACGCTAGCCCCTACCTAGCGTGCCAACTGTCGACGATTTGTGTCGGCAATGTATTTTATGGGGCACTGCGAAAGATCACAACTACGATGGTAGCACAGAGAGCCAAATTTATACAGGTTCGGGCCCTCGGGGCGAGGTAATACTCTACTCCTGTTCTCGTAGATTGTATTATAGTGGATCTCGAGGATGTCGAGATGTGTATGATGATCTAAGATCAGATGAGGTACCAGATCTCAGATGTGGATGTGTCTTTTTTCGAACTAGGGGCCCCTGACCCCCTTTATATAGTCCAAGGGGCCGGGTTACAGATAGGATCCCTAATCCGTATATGGAAGGTACAGATATAACCAAATCGGTTATGCCTATATCTATGTATTCGAGTAGGAGACGAGTTCGTTTCCTTGTAGAGCACGTCGGGCCGCGCCAACCTCCAAGCCTGCCTTTTGGAAGACCCAATCAACTCGGTCCAAAGAGGTGGTGCGTTCAATTGTACTTCTCCGGATACCCGGGGCCCATGTTATCCACAGGTAGCTTGTCGGGGTTCGCTTGTAGCTTCTTCAGCTCTACTGCTACTGTAATTCCATAGGCTGAGCCCAACTTCCTTGTGGCCCAACACATTCCCTTAGTCCTCACATGCCACCCCAACAAACCCTACCAGTTAAGTCCCCTCCCTCACCCACTACCCACAGCGCCACTCCTTTGATGCAACAAATTTGTATGCACTTTACCTCCTTGTCGATGCTATGTCTCCTCCCTTTTGTCTCCCTCTCCTCCTCCTCCTAAACCAGTCCTACTCACCCACCACCAAACCAAACCAGGCGATGATGGCAAGCTCTTGCATTGGGGGCGCACGACTCTTCTCTAGATTAGATTTCCTCCAGCCCCTCTCCTACGAGCGGAGGAGCGGCAACACATACGGGTAGAGCAGTGGTAGGTGGTGTGAACTAGAAGGTCAAAGCAACGGCGGATGGGTGATGTAGGCGGCCGGAGCAGCAGATCCTGGACAGAGACAGCGAGCTCATGCAAGTTGCCTTCCTCCACACTTCCCTTTCAAGATCTAAATGAGCTGATCCTCACCAATGCGACCACCTCCTTCCTCCTTCTCCAAGGCTGTCGCCTCCCTCCTCCTTCAAGTCGTCGCGCCTCCTCTCTCCTCACTGCTGAGAAGTAGAGTTGCTATGGTAGGAACAGGTGGTGGCTGAGTAGGTTACCCACGAGTGAGCTACGACTGGCAGGCAGGGGCATTAGGAGGACGAGCTGTGGCCTGGTATGAAAGGGTGTTGTGACCTTGCGACGATGATGGAACAATGACCCGCTGGATTAACATCCAACAGAGCAATGGGCCCATGAGCCTCACGAGCTCGCTTGACATTCTCACGAGCCTGACTCGAGTTTGTGTCCTAGCTTGTCCGTTTTAGTGAACCGAGCCAACTCATTATCATCAACGAGCTTGAGCCGAGCCAGGTCTAGCTCTCTACAGCTTGCTTCCACCCCTACACCCACCCTTGAATGACCTTCTTATCATGCAAGAAAGGGACCAAATGTTAGAACTGACTCATCCCACTCATTACAACTTGCCGTACATGGGCCTTCCCAAATCTCAATAATAATCTGATGCAACGGACCTTAACAGCTTATTTCCTGGCCTTTGTGCCTCCAACATGAACTGAAAGCCTTGAGCCACCTAAGCCAATCTCCATCATGTCCTCTTAAGCCAAGTTAAGCTAGCTTAAACTAAACCATCCCATGACATTCTCGCTATCCTCTACCTCAATGAGCCCTCTTCTTTTCAGCTTAAAATCAAATTAAAATCTACATCTTAAAATTTGTTATTTTTGTACAAGCCAGTGTATCACTTTATAGTCATTTTTTCGGAACTTTAGTGGTTCTTTTCAAAGATACCAAAAGTATTATACATATATTTTTTAACCTCTCCGAGCCTCTTTTCGAGGGCCCTCAACTTTTTAGATTATAATCTATCGCAGATTTTCATCAAACAATATAGTACCATCACGACTATGGGTTACCTCCAAACCTGCGTCCAAAGAACTAAACTATTTTCCAATGCTGAAAAGTATGATCTTACCTCTCGATCTTATCCATGTCAGTCCAATAGCATCATAAAACATCAATTAAAAACAACTTCGCAATGCACAGCACAAGAGATCAACTAAAGGAGCTAATAATCAGCTCACTGCGCACCTTACAGAGGTGCTATACCGATCGGTACAAAATACGTGCTACATGTAACTCTGAGCAGAACAACCAAAATTCTATTTCTTGATCGCTTTCGAAACCAAACACAAACTGAAGTCACTTAAGCATAAGCCACAAATATTGGCACATATGCTAATTCACACAAACAAGGGTGATCTCCACATGGTCTTATAGATACATATTTTCTGAAGAAACACAGGTAGCTAGCAAACATGATGCATATACGAGGAAGCACTTCGATCATCTGCAGCAAAAGATCGATTATTAGAACACAATGCAGCGAGTGTACGTAGAAATCGACGACTTGACGGCCCATCAGATTTGGACGAGGAGACTATCGAGGTACTCGTCGACGGAGACGAACTTCATGTCCGGGTACAGCTCCGTCGCCTCCACTCCGGCGGACGAGCCGATGGTTCGCTCGCAGGCTCCGGCGACGAAAGTCCAGTGCACCATCGCCAGCTGCATGTTGAGTGGGAACGGAGACGCTGCGCCACCGCCGCAGGATCAAGTGATTGACACATGCATATATACATGCATGTATTTTCATTAGGTCACAACAATATATGTAAATACATACATGTTTTGAATATATATCAGCATGGTCCGAGCCTATGAGGGCCTCTGGTGTGGACTCTTTAGTCTTTACCTAAATTGGTCAAATAAGGGCAATGCATATTATCACTAGGGGTGAGAGATCGCCGTACCGTCTAATCAAACATGTGAGAGATTACTGGACCATTGGATCAAGTAAGATGATCAATGGCCCATAATAGTTTGGATTTGCCTTAACACAATCCGTTAGTGTAGCGTACTCTCATTTTTCTAGCCTGTCACGAGAATGACCTCCTCCCTCTAAATAAATGAGAAAACATATATTCTCATTATATACATCTTAATATAAAAGAGAGGAGTTAATTTGTCTTCTTCTATGTTTGTGCCATGATATTGACGACCATGGAATGCTAATATACAACAACATGCATGTACTCAATCACTCACCTTGGATTTTCCTCACGAGATCTTCTTCTGGCACATAATATTTCTCAAGGGTCCTGCCGATTTTATTCTCCCAAAGAGAGACGAGCTGATTGAGAGAGCAAAAATTCATAGGAGGCCGCACATACACTATTTTATTAAGTGTTTGTGGGTCATCCACGGTTTTTATAACGAGCTTGCTCATATCCATTTCATTTACAAACATTGCTGGAAAGCAGAGAAAATGCATGTAATTAGATCAATTAAACATATTTTCAAAACTAGGCCGACTACGCCAATATCACTCATACATAAACTAGTGATCATATGTACAAATAGTATAAAGAAATTGTCGGCGACCGGGAGGCGAACCTCCGAGGGCCGATGAGCAAGGAAAGGTGGGTGCGAGGCTGGCGCGCCCCCGCCTCGACCAAGCCCGGCCGCTTGGCGGACGCCGAGGAAGGACTTTGGTCCCAGCGCGGTCGGACGCGTCGAGACCGGACGGGGATGATGATGACACGGGTGTTTTTATCCTGGTTCAGGCCTCCACTATCGGATAACAGCCTTACGTCCAGTCTTCGTTTAATGCCTGAGCTTAAACGAGTACAAGGGGGTGAAGTCCGGACTTTGAGAAGCCCGGGCCTCGAGTACAATAAGTGCTCAAGGCACTGTGTGTGTTCCTACAGTTACCTGGGCACGGAGAACTACCGCCGGGAACTAGAGCTCCTACGAGAGTGCCAGTGCTCCTGTTCTAAGGTGGCTATCTTCCGAGCGTGTTGTGTGTATGCAGAAGCTGGGGTGTGTTGTTGTGGCCTGTATGCCCCTTTTATAGGCGCCTTCCGACCACTGTAGCTTGCGCTGGCCCGTTGAATAGTCGTTGCCTTTTTGCCATGCCGAGACATACAAAATCTATCGGGCAATCGAGTGTATCTCCCGATCGCCGCGCCAGACCTCTACCGGTCAGCACATGTCTTTGCCTATGCGGGCGGTTGACGGGACCTGCCGCCAACCCGTCAGTAGCTGCCGCCAGGCGCTCCTTGGTACAGTGCGCGCATTTAATTCTTAATGACCTTGGGGACCCGAAGCGTATCCTGTCCGCGGCGCGGCATGATTTGCCTCGGGTCCTGAGTCTTGAGCCTCGGAAGCCCGGGGGAGTGAGAGGCTCGATGCTTTGCGACGGGGAAGCTCGGGCGCAAGCCTGCCAAGCTCGAACTTGAGCTTGCCAATTCCGGGCTTACTTCCTGCGGGGCCGAGGGTAAGTTAGTGGGCCGTATTTCCATGGGCCACGTACTTTCCCCAACAGTTAGCCCCCGAGCCTCGAGCGGGACGATGGCATGCCGCTTAGAGGTTTATTTGGCAACTGCCTTCGGGCGAAATACCTGCCCTTTCGCGCGCGCAGGGCCCCCACAGTCTTCGGTGGGAATCCCAAACCAGCGCGGTTATGCGCGCCGCTTCCTTCTCCTTAGTTTTCGCGTCTTCTGGCGGACAGGCGATGGTTCGTCTCCCCGCGCCGGTTTATTATCAAGTAGTTTTCCCTTTGCCGTTTCCTTTATGCCTTCTTGTGCTGTCTGCTCTTCTCATCTTCTTGTGCTATTTGCTCCTCTCGCCTTCTTGTGCTATTCGCTCTTCCGCCATCCTTCCACCCTCCGATCTTTCCTTTCCGATGGTGCCCTTCACGCGGAGTCTCCTTACCGAGGATGACCTGAAGGGGCTAGAAGCCGCCGGCTTCGTCGAGGTCGGCGGATGGAGGGTGGCCGGTGATGAGGTGGTTCCCGCGCCCAAGAGCAAGGAGTTCGTCTGCTTCGAGCTTTTTACGGTTCACGGGCTCCGGGTTCCAGAGTCCGGGTTCCTTGACGCGGTCCTTGCTCAGTGCAGGATCGAGTTGGTGAACCTCAATCCCAACTCGATCCTATTTTTGACGATCTTCGCACACCTCTGCGAGGCATTCGTCAGGGTGGAGCCGTCGGTCAGCCTCTTCCTCAACTTCTACGAGCTGACCACGACCGGCTGGAACAATGTGGCGGGGTGCGCCTACTTCAAGCTCCGCCGCGACATGAAGCCCGTATATCCGGTGTTCAGGGCCAAGGAGAACGTCGAGGGGTGGGCGTCGCAGTGGTATTACGCCAAGGTGCTCGATGGCTGCGTTCTATGGTTTGCGAACGCGAGCCCTAGGGAGTTGATGCTGCCCCGGCCTTCGCTGGAGCCGGCGGAGGCGGCCTTGGCAGCCAAAATCCGGGATTTGGCCGGCCGGGGGCTCAACGGCTACGACATTGTAGCCGACTTCGTCAAGCACTGGGTGAGCCCGCTGCGAAAGCGGGTTCGCCCTTTCTTCGAGATCCGCGGGTGTGACGTTCTCACCCGCGAAGGCACTTCCCGTAAGTTCCTTCCTTTGACCTTGTAGTCCTTTGCCCGAGCTTTCTTTGGCACGTTTCTGATGCTCCCACTCTTTTCTTTGTAGCTCTACCCGAGGATGACGTGGTCCGGGCTGTGAGGCTTCTTCTGCCCGCGCACCATAACGAGCCATCAGGCTCGGGAGTCCGCAACGTCCTGGACGAGGTACGTACTCCCGTGGGCTTAAACGCCCCTGGAAGTGGTCTTCCGTGGGCTCGGGCTGATGTCCCGTGACTTATCTCACAGGGGGAAGCGGGAGAGGAAACCAAGCCCGCCAACCCTGCGCCGGTGGTGGCTTTGGGAGCTGTCAGCTCGACGGCCGGCGACGACGCGGGCTTGGCCCTGGTGTAGAAAGAACAGGCCGCGAGTAAGCGACCGCCCTCGAAGAAACTAGCCAGTCGATTCCCAGGCAAGATTGCTCGTGTGGGGCGGCGGGCGCCCCGAGCTCTTGATTTTGTCCCCGACCCAGCCCGGGCTGGCAGTTCCCGGGCTCGGGACTCGACCGGTGCACGGGATACCCAGCCGGCGCCGAAAAGGCGTCGACTGGTGCTGGATGACGACTCGGACGACAGGTTGGCCGGGACGGACGTCGCGCATGCCCGTAAGTCGCTGCGCCTTTTCTTTCATCTTTTTCTTTGCCTATCATGGCTCCCAGGCTGATCGGGCGTGCTTCGATTGCTTCTTTCTTCGTTCCCAGTCGCCCTATCTCCCAAGCAGGGGAACTCATCCCGGTGCGGCCGGAGGAAGTGGCCCGGGAGAACAACCCCGTCGAGAAGGAGCCCGGGTCCCGAGGCTCGGGGCCCTTTGCCTTTCCGTTGGTGGCACGCAATGACGTGCCCTCCCAGGCCATGTTTGTGAAGGTGGAGACGGACGACGGGACATCGCTCCTGGCGCTGCTTCATGTCGAGGGGCGGACCTCGACCGGGTGGCGCCCGATTGACCTCCACGGTGTGTCGGAGCTTTTTGAGGGGAGCAACATACCCGTCCCTCCACTGGATATGGGCGACACCCTCCTCCTCGGCTGGAACTGGCTCGTCCGGGTTATTACGGCCACCAGCGTCGTCCCGGTGCGGCTGTGGAGCATGGCTCCGCTGGTTGTCGCGGGATGGATCGTAGCGACACCAGCGTGGGTCGAGCACAAGCTCTCGCTTGCCGCATGACGCCAGCAAGAGCCTTTCCAGCTCCGACCAGTCCCCGGCCAGTCGCTCGAGGAGTGGCTGACGAACCAGCTGGGGGCTAAGCCGAAGGTAGACGCCGGGGTGCAAACTGACTTTGCCCCCGAGCCATGCCTTCAGCTTGCTGACGCCGTCGGGCTTATAAGGGAATCAGCCGGGCCGACGGAGGAGACGGTGCCGGGATCGGCCGATGGGGCCCAGGCCGAGCCGGTGGAGGGGGCACGTGAGGCTACAGGAGAAGCAGCCGAGCCTGTGGGAGGTTCGGCCGAGCCTGTAGGGGGAGCGCCCGAGGAACCAAGTAGCTCGAGCGATAGTTCGGGCAACCTAGTTCTTGGCCACTGCGCTTAGGGGTGCTTCAGAGGTTGATGCAAGCCATGATCGCAGCTGCCACCAGCGGTAAGCGCCTCCAAGCTTGGCTTTTGACGTTTTGTGTCGACCCTGCTTTGGTTTTTCTTTTCCCTTAGCCTATCCTCTTGGTGCAGTTATACCGCGAGGTCGTTGGCATCGCTTGCTCATTTGGGGCTGAGCACGATGCGAGCGGAGGCCTCATGGGCGGATGGGTGGCGTTGGCGACAAGAGTCGATATCAAGACGCGTCAAGCTTGAGGAAGCTCGCTCGAGCTTAGTCCAGGCAGTGACTCTGGAGGCTCAAGTCGCGGCGGCTGAGGCGGCCTTAGCCTCGGCGCGGGATGACGCTGGGGAGGTTTCACGCCGGTCGCTGGAGGCCCTTTAGGCCGAATGCAACCGCGCCACCGAGCTCGAGGAGCGCCTCCGGTCGGTGGAGGTGTGTCGTGCTGCTGAGGTTGCTCGCGTAGTGGAGGAGTGCGACCTCCTTGCCGCGTAGCTCTCCCGGACGAAGTCAGCTGTAGCCGCGACGGAGGATCTGCTGAAGACCCACCGGAATACCGTGCGGGACTTGGAAGCAGCCAATGAAGCCTTCTTGGTCAAAATACAGACTGCCCGGGGTAGGGAGAAAGAGTTCCTCGATCTTCAGAGCCAACATGACGAGGTCTATCGCCGAAGCCAGAAGCTCGTGTCACCTAAGTCGTAGGCTTTTTCGTCTTTTCCCTTTTTGTCGGGCTGTAATCCGGCTCGCCCTTGTAAATACCCTTGATAATGCAATTGTGTTGTTTCGACTCTTTTCCTTCGGTTCACCTTCTCCCTGGGATGCCAAACGTCGACTTGACTGTTGCGCCATGTTCTGAGAGACATTCGCGTCAAATCTTGGAAACAGTTCCACGTCGGAGCTGCTTCCCGACGCCATTACTCCAGGGATTGCTTCGGCTTCTCGAACCCTGGATATAAAAAGAGGCTGATGCGACGGCCACTTCTCATTGCAGACTTCTTTCTTCCGTACCTCCTTCTCTTCTTGCTTCCTTCAGTACCTCCTTTACTTCCATGGATCGCGAGGAAGAGTTGGCGGAGCTTTGGGCGCTGTACGACCTCGCGCTCGCCGAGATCGCGGAGGAGGAGGCGCGCGTCCGTGACGTCGCCACCGTCGAGGCGCTGGTCGAAGTTGTCCCGAAGCTCCGTGAGGCTTTTGATGCACTCGTGGATGCGCTAGTCCGTGCCCATGCCCGTGACGCTGCTGCCGCCGTGGTTTTGATTGAAGCGCCTGGCCGCCGAGGTAGCCGATGAAATTGTCGGGCATCAAGCGCTCGCCGAGGCTTTTGTGTGGCGGCTTGTAAGCCATTCCAAAGTCTTTTAATAAAGCTGTTTTGTGGTTGTTGCTGCTGTCTTTCGTCTTTGTCGTCTTTTCTGCATGCAAACGAACACGAGTAGTCGTATAGACAAGAAAAGGTTCGAAGGTCGTAGCATAGTCCTATCGATCCTAGCCCCCGAGCCAGGGCCGAGCATCTGAATAGAAGCTCGGGCGTGACTTAGAGAAGATCGAAAGATCTTGCTTGGGTATCTGACCTTGGGAAATCAACTTTTAAGAAATCGATCCTTCGAAAAATCGATCCTTTAAAAATCGACCCTAGCCCCCGAGCTACGACCGTGCTTCTGGGGAGAAGCCCGGGCGTGGCTTGGAGAGATCAATTCTTGAAAAATCGACCCTAGCCCCCGAGCCATGGCCGAGCTTCTTAGGAGAAGCCTGGGCGTGGCTTAGAGAGATCAATTTTTGAAAAATCGACCCTAGCTCCCGAGCCATGGCTGAGCTTCTGGGGAGAAGCCCAGGCGTGGCTTAGAGAGATCAATTTTTAAAAAATCGACCCTAACCCCCGAGCCATGGCCGAGCTTCTAGGAGAAGCCGGGGCGTGGCTTAGAAAGATCAATTTTGAAAAATCGACCCTAGCCCCGAGCCATGGCCGAGCTTCGAGGAGAAGCCTGGCGTGGCTTAGAGAGATCAATTTTAAAAATCGACCCTAGCCCGAGCCATGGCCAAGCTTCGAGGAGAAGCCGGGCGTGGCTTAGAGAGACCGTGATCCTCGAACAGAGCTTGTGGCCTTGCTTGCTTTCTTTGTAAGGAGCAGAGTGTTGGACTCTAGAGTTATCCCAGGCTGTGACGATTTTATGCGGGCTTATGATATAGGGCCGAAAAATGCGTGCCCGCGCGGGACCTTGCGTTGTGCGATGGATATCGGCTTACCCGTGTGCAAGGGAGTCCCGGGGGTTAGCTTCTGCGTAGCCACTATTCTGCCGATGTGTATTGAAACAGCCCGGGCTTTCTCGCAATCCCGATCATGGGTTTAGGTCACTGGGTAAGCTTGGGGTTATCTGGGGGTTGAATAGATGGACAAAAAAAGGAGAAAAGTGGGGGGGGGGGAAGAGACTTACGACCTTTGCTCAGGCGTAGAACCTCCGGAGTTGAGCGATGTTCTAGGAACTGTTGAGGACTCTACCATCCGGCATAGCCAGTCTTACAGCCCCCGGGCGTGTGGCTGATACGACCGTGTACGAGCCTTTCCACCTTGGGGTGAGCTTGTTGGCATGAGCCAGGTTGTGAACTCGTCTTAGAACCAGGTCGCCAACTTGCAAGGTCCGGGTTTGTACCTTTTTAGCCGCATGCCGCCGTAGGATTGCTGGTATGCTGCCACTCGCAGTAGTGCTTGCTCGCGGCAGGACTCGGATAGGTCGAGATCCAACAGTCGTTTCTCGTCGTTGTCGATTTCACCTGCAAAATCAACACGAACTGAACCAAGTCTTAGCTCGGAGGGTAAGACCGCTTCCGAGCCGTATACGAGCCTGAATGGGGTCTCTCCGGTAGCCCGATTGGAGGTTGTCTGGGCTGCCCAAAGCACCGAGGGTAGCTCTTCTACCCAGTTGTGATGCTGCTCGACGAGAGCGTCCTAAACTTGGCGCTTGACGCCCTCAATAATCTGCCCATTTGCACGTTCAACTGCATCGTTGCTCTGCGGGTGAGCCACCGAGGCTAGGGCGACCTTCATGCCGAGCTCTTCATAGTAGTCCTGAAATAGCTCGCTCATGAACTGTGTCCCATTGTCAGCGATTAGCTTGCTCGGGACGCCGAACCTGGTCACGATTTTGTTCCTGAGGAACCTCTTGGCCGTTTGGACTGATATGCTTGACATTGGTTCGGCCTTGATCCACTTAGTGAAAGTGTCGATGGCGACGAACAGGTGCGTGCACCCCTTTAGGCCTTTGGGGAACGGACCAAGTATGTCCATTCCCCATGTCGAGAATGGCTAGGTCAGGGGGATGGTCTGCAGCTCGTATGCTGGCTGGTGGGATACCCGGGCATGATATTGGCAGGCTGGGCAACATTTTACTAGCTCCCTTCCGTCGGTCAACGCAGTGGGCCAGTAGTACCCCATGCGAAAGGCTTTTCCCACTAGGGTTCTGAAAGAGGCATGGGCCCCGCAGATCCCGTCGTGGATGTCTTGAAGGAGAAATTTGCCTTCCTCCTGGGTCACGCACTTGCAAAGTACGCCGTTAGAACCCCTTCGGTACAACAAGCCCCCGAGTAATCGTAAGGTCGGGCTTGTCTTTGGAGCCGGATTTCTCGGTGTGTCTGTGGCGGTGTCCCATGCGCCAAGAATCGGACGAATGGCGCTATCCAGTGTCGTTGCTTACAAGGCTAAACGGTACGGTCGTTTGGGTCGAGGCAACCGTCTTTCGAGGGCCTCTTCTCCGGAGGAGTAGAGGGCTTTAGTAGGTGTCTTGATGAGCACCCATGGGAGGTTTTTGTGAGGAGCCGAGCCATGAGCTTATCGGCCAAAGCTATTAGCGGCCTGGGAACATAACACACTTCAAGTTCGTGAAGTGTTTCTTCAGCTTTCTCACTTCTGCCAAGTATCACGCCATTGAGTCGTCGCAACACTGAAACTCCTTGTTTACCTGGCAGACGACCAACTGCGAATCCCCTTTCGCTGTTGCCATTTTATGCCGAGCGCAGTGCATGCTCGTAGGCCGTTTAGGATGCCTTCGTACTCCGCAGCATTGTTCGTTGCGGGAAAATGAAGCTGTACTATATGCTGAATTTGTTCTCCTTGGGGGGAGATGAGAACAAACCCGCAACCTGATCGATCGAATTGGTGCGACCCATCAAAGAACATGGTCCAGTGCGCTTTTTGACTTGCGAGCTCGGGCGAGCCTCCAGAGGGGTCGGCTGGCCTGGTCCACTCGGCCAAGAAGTTGGTCACGACTTAGGACTTGATCGCTGTGCGGGTACGAACTTGATGTCGAATACACCAAGCTCGACCGCCCACTTTGCGAACCGTCCGTTCGCGTCGGGGTTCCGGATGATATTCCTTAGCGGGAAACTCGTTGGGACCGTAATTGATGGGCTTGAAAATAGTGACGCAACTTGCGCGAGGCCATAAGCAAGGTGTGCAAGAGTTTCTGAACCTCAGGGTACCGCTCCTTAGGTCCATGCAGTGCCTCGCTTACGTAGTAGACAGGTTGTTGCTTGCCCTCACGTTCGACTGCTAGTACAGCACTCACAGCCTGCGGGGCAACCGCCAAGTAGAGGAGTTGATCTTCCCCCAAGCTTTGGCGTGGCTAGGACGGGAGACGTGGACAGGTAATGCTTTAGCTCGCTGAAAGCGGCCTTGGCTTCTTCTGTCCATTCTAAATCATCGTGCTTGCGTAGGATCTTACAGAAAGGTGCACTGCGCTCGCTGAGACGAGATATGAATCTTCTGAGAGCCGCCATCCGCCGGTGAGGGCTTGCACCTCCTTGGTGCAGGTTGGCGACCTCATATTCTCGATGGCCTCGATTTTCTCGGGGTTTGCCCCGATGCTCACCATCCCTATCACGTAGCCAAGCAACATCCCAGACTGGACACCAAAGACACATTTTTTAGGATTTAATTTAACTTAATGCTTCCTGAGATTAGCAAAAGTTTCCTGAAGGTCGGTCACATGGTCCCGTGGGACTTTGCTTTTTACAACGACATCGTCTACATAAACCTCTACATTGCGCCCTATCTGATCAGGGACCATCTTCTGCATCAGTCACTGGAACGTGGCTCCCACGTTCTTTAGACCGAATGACATGGTCATGTAGCAGAAGGTACCAAAAGACGTCACGAAGGTAGTCTTCTCTTCGTCTTCCCTTGCCAGCGCGATCTGGTGATAGCCCGAGTAGGCGTCCAGAAAGCTCATGAGCGCCGAGTCCGCCGTTGCGTCGACCAGTTGGTCTATGCGCGGCAGGGGGAAATTGTCTTTGGGGCAGACGGCGTTGAGGTCGTGATGGTCGACGCACATTCGCCACTTCTCGCCCTTCTTCTTGACGACGACTGGGTTAGCGAGCCCGTCAGAATGCTCAACTTTTCGGATGAAGCCGGCCTGGAGGAGCTTGCCGAGTTGCTCCTGAATGATGTCGGCCTTCCACTTGGGGAAGCACCGTATGGTCTGTCTGACAGGCTTTTTGTTAGGCTGAACAGCTAGCCTGTGCTCGATTACCTTCCATGAGACTCCGGGTATGTCGGATGGTTCCCACGCGAACATGTCTGCGTTAGCCCGGAGGAAGGTGACGAGCTCGAGTTC
This sequence comes from Olyra latifolia, assembly GCA_036346145.1. Taxonomy (NCBI): domain Eukaryota; kingdom Viridiplantae; phylum Streptophyta; class Magnoliopsida; order Poales; family Poaceae; genus Olyra; species Olyra latifolia. Next base: position 18,522,175 of record CM070530.1, read on the forward strand.
CTATTTGGACTCGAGGTTGACTCTTACGTGGACGACCTTGGCTGGGTCGTCCTCGGAGAGGGGGACTGCCTTGGTGGGCTTCAGCGGCTGCAGGGCCACCTTGGGGCGGACTGGCGGCCGTTCGGCCTTGGCTGGACCACGCTCGGGGAGCTGTCCGACCAAGGCCAAGGCGCTCTCATCACAGGCCATAGCGGCCTTGTGGCTGCCCTTGATCATGGTGACCCCGTGAGGGGCCGGCATCTTCAGGCAGTGGTACCCATGGTGGGTGGCCGCCATGAACTTGGACAACGCAGGGCGTCCAAGGATGGCGTTAGACGGAGCTCGAGTCCACCACTCGAAGGTGACGACTCCGTCCGGAAGTTCTGGGGGGGTCCCAAACGTCACGGGCAGCACGATCTGCCCGATCGGTTGTAGGGACGACCCAGGGACAATGCCGTGAAAGGGAATGGCTATGTCCTTGATCTTGGACCGTGGGACTTGCATCTGCTCAAGAACTCGGCAAAGGGCGATGTCAAGGAGCTCCCGCCATCTACCAACACGCGATCGACTCGCGTGTTGCTGATGGTCGGACAGAGCACTAGCGGCAAGCGCTGGGGCCTAGTCATTCCGGGAGGACAATCATCCCCGGAGAAAGTGATCGACTAATGAGACCACCGCAGGGGTGCGTCTCCGGGCTTACCCTTCTCGAGGTGGTAAACCTCTCGGGCAGCGGCTTTAAACTCGCGTCGCGAGCTGTAGGCGGAAGCACCGCCGAAGATCACGGCGACGTGCACGCGAGCCTCTTGGAAGGCGTCGCCATGGGCGCCCTGAGGCGCCCGGCACCCCGTGGTCGGGGAGCTCGGGCATGGGCCCGCGCCCGGCGTAGATGTCCTCCAACCACGTGGCCCACGTCCTGCAGTTACGCAGGTCGTGGCTGTACTGCCGATGGAGAAGACACTAGCGGTTGTTCGGAGGGGTAGCCCCCTGGGCCGGTCGAGGTCGGGGTTAGGAAGCTCGCCCGCCTCGCTCGCGCTGCTCGCATTTGTTCCCGCCACTGCCGGGCGGGCTGGCCGCGAAGCGGCCGCCAGAGGAGCGGGCCTCTCGGGCCCACCGCCCGATGTAGTTCGGGATGGCAGGCTCCTTCTTCTTCTTCTTCTTCTTCTTCTTCTTCTTCTTCGGCGTCGCCCTTCTTGGCGTCTCAGACTAGTCCAGCCGCCGCCTTCTCCTCCGTTTCTCCTCACTTGCGCTCCACCGCCTCGGAGGCGTTGATGTATCCTTCCGCAAAGACAAAATAAATCGGTGCGGTGTGTGGTGGGTGGAGCTCAAGGTCCTCGGTGAAGCAGGTGTTCCGACTTCTCCTCAAGGCCTCAACGATGGCCTCGTCGGAGATCGACGGATAGTGTTGACTGGACGAGCTGCGGACGAGTCCTGCGCAGCCTTCTCCCGCCCTTTGGACCATAAGCTTGAGGTCTGGGGCTTTCCAGCATGCCAGAGCGACCACCGAAGTTCGCTCGAGCGCCTCCTGCACTGTTCACCAGCAGATCGAATCTCGGCTGGTTGAAGAGCCAGTTTGGGCCATTCCTCCAAGACGGTAGGAAATAGTTGATCATAACAACCTATTATTACGCGCCGCCAGATGGCGTAGTGTAGACAGCGAGATATTCGCCGATTCTTGCTCGCCGAACTTCTTGACGCCCCGGTTTGAACTTGCGAGGTTACATGGGGCCTCGCAGAAGCTCGGAGAAGGCCAGCATCCAGGGCGGTTGTTTCTAACGGGGTCTTCCGCCGAAGCGCCCGAGGCGGAAAAACTCCGCCCGGTGCGTTGAGGAGCGCCGTCCATTGTGGACGTGGATGCTGCCGACGCGATCAACGCTCGCCACGCCGCCGAGGAGCCATCGAGGCGATTGGGCCTAGAGGTGCTCACCGAGATCCCGGCGAGCTCCTCTAGGCCGCCGGCAACCGCGCGCTTAGGTTGGCCATGGTGAACCTCGTGGGTCCTTCTCCAGTCACGATAAACTGGGCAATCGCCTTAACCTTTGTCGACTACGCAAAGACCGTTCTTGGCGAGAGTGGTAGGCGAGTGTGCACGTACGACGCGAGTGGCGGGCGTCGGGCCGGCAGGCCTGCGACGTATGTCCGCCAAAGTCCGCCCGACTGACCCGGCGAAGAGGCTGCGAGTGGCTTCACGCCGCTGGTGCTCTCCGCTTAGGTCGGGCGTTCTTTGGCGCGGGTCGCCCGCCCGACGCCAAGAAAGACATGGCGTGAGACAGGTTCCCGCGAAGGAGACATGTTGGTGTCACCCACGGAGGCGGTGCCGTTGGCACCCTCAACTACCATGGGCACATGCCGGTCCGCTGCCGGCCCTGACGGGTCGGGCGCCCGATTCTTGCCAGCAGATCGGGTCCTCTTCGACGCGACCGTGAACATGCGCAGTCTGTCGGCTATGCACCGTGGCGATGTTCCGCCCCTCCATGAGGGTTTCGCTGACGTGAGTCAGCGAAGTGCCGGCTTGGCCGGGCAAAGCTTGGGAGCGAACAGCTACTCCCGAGGTGGGTGTTGCTTCCACCTCCATCTCGTCAGCCGAAGCTTCGGCGAGGATACCAGCCTGCCACTCCTCGGACGACTCGTCGACGTCGTCGAGATCGTCGCGATCGTCGTAGTCGAGGTCTATGGTATCAATGTCGTCGTATGACAACAAGGCCATCCTCGACTCGATCGCGGGGAGAAGACCGCAATCGGGCCCCACGGTGGGCGCTAGCTGTTGGCAACCGGGAGGTGAACCTCCACGGGCCGATGAGCAAGGGAAAGGTGGGTGCGAGGCTCGGCGCCCCGCCCCTAGATCAAGCCCGCCGCGCTACGACGCCGAGGAAGGACTTTGGTCCCGGCGCGGTCGGACGCGTCGAGACCGGACGGGGATGATGATGACACGGGTGTTTTTATCCTGGTTCAGGCCTCCACTGTCGGATAACAGCCCTACGTCCAGTCTTCGTTTAATGCCTGAGCTTAAACGAATACAAGGGGGTGAAGTCCGGGCTTTGGAAAGCCCGGGTCTCGAGTACAATAAGTGCTCAAGGCACTATGTGTGTTCCTACAGTTACCTGGGCACGGAGAACTACCGCCGGGAACTAGAGCTCCTACGAGAGTGCCAGTGCTCCTGTTCTACAGTGGCTATCTTCCGAGCGTGTTGTGTGTATGCAGAAGCCGGGGTGTGTTGTTGTGCCCTGTTTGCCCCTTTTATAGGCGCCTTTTCGCCATCAGTAGCTTGTGCCGCCCGCTGAATAGTCGCGTTTTTTGCCATGCCGGGCGCATAAAATCTACCGGGCAATCGAGTGTATCTCCCGATCGCCGCGCCGGACCGCTACCGGTCAGCACGTGTCTTTGCCCATGCGGGCGGGTGACGGGACCTGCCGCCAACCCGTCAATTGCTGCCGCTAGGCGCTCCTCGGTACAGTGCGCGCATTTAATTCTTGATGACCTTGTGGACCCAAAGCGTATCCTGTCCGCGGCGCGGCATGATTTGCCTCGGGTCCTGAGTCTTGAGCCTCGGAAGCCCGGGGGGAGTGAGAGGCTCGATGCTTTGAGACGGGGAAGCTCGGGCGTGAGTCTGCCAAGCTCGAATGCGAGCTTGCCAATCCCGGGCTTACTTCCTGTGGGGCCGAGGGTAAGTCAGTGGGTCGTATTTTCATGGGCCACGTACTTTTCCCAACAGAAATGTAGCCTACATTTATTGGAAAATACAACACCAAAGATTTGTGACTAAAAGCGGTTAGCATTAACCATTGAATAAGTTTCTTAAGCTTGATTATATTGGAACAACTCATCGCTATGTAGAGTTAGTTTTGAGCATGTGAGCTGAGCAGGAGGTACATATGTACTTGTGATCATTTCTAAAACTAAAAGTAAGGGAATCAGACATAGCAGGTCTTGTTTTGTCAGAGGTGACTGATACTTACACTGTTGCTTGCCATCACCATAGATGGTTACCCTGGTAGATGGAGGGCCAACTGCTTCAGGGTCTCCAAGCTTTGTCAGCATGAAGCCATGAGACCAGTAGCTGCAGATGATGGTGTGAGGAATCCCTGCGTTTGTGAGGGCCCTCCGGACTCGAAGTTTGGCTCGTAGAATGCTTCTTCCCGGCTCCAACACCCGCTCAGCAGCTAGCTCCACGTCGCTACCATATTCAGACGGCACGAACCGCTGCAGTTTATCTTTGCTTCAGATATCAAGTGTAAGAAACATATATAAGAAGTCTTCTACAGCCATCCGATCGAAAAAAAAAGGGAAAAAAAGACAATCTAGAACAAGCCAAACCATTTTCTGTTAGAGAGAGAATCCTAAATGTTGCCATGGATCGCAAGAATAGGCCAAACCATTTGCTTGTCACGTGGAGTCGTGGAGTGAGTGAGGCAATCGCTGACTTTGGTATGTATTTATTTGTATGTTGATAGCTTCGGTTTTAATTAGAGAGATGGCAGAGAAAAATGATTTTGGGCAATATCACAAATTAAAAGTTACGTGTTATAATTGCGTTCATCTCCCTATGCGTGAAACTATGAGCAAGTGTTCTCAGGGCCTAGACCAACGTTTTCCAGCGACATAAACAGCTTCAAACTGTAGTGTGTTTGGGCGTTATTACATTAATTATACGTCTGTCGAGAGATCAACTGATCGATTATTGATCGATAAATAGTTGAGAAACTGAACTAATGTATACCTTAACATTGCCTGCTTCTTGCATCGCCGCCACAATCTTAAGCTGGCGCTCCAGCTCCTCCGGCGAAGTGTGGCCGACGGCGGAGATCACCACATCCGCTTGCTTGATCACCGTCACCAACCTCTCATGATCGTTGATGTCCCCCTGCGTGTACGTGCACGGCCGATCGATCAACACACACACACACATATATATATATGATATTACTGCATGCGCACTTACGTCGCAGTTCAGCTAGTACAAATCTTTAGCTGTAGCGAATTTCAGTTAGTCAAGAGAAAAAAATCAGTAAATCAAGAGGATGTGTATATGCTGCCTGGATTATACATAGACAAGGCTGGCTCCACTGGTCTTGAGGTCTTCCAGGAGCTTGGCCCTGTCAAGGTCGGCGGCTCCGGCCGCGGCGGTCGGGCGGACGAGCATGGCCGTCGGGTGGCCGGCGTTGAGGCTCGCCGTCACGAGGTGCCGCCCGATCATCCCCGTCCCACCGATCACCAGTATCCTACTCATCGTCATCTTCCTTAATTAGCTCGCTTAGTATCTCTCTCTTATTGTATATATACTTGGCTAGCTCTCTCTCTCTCTTAGTAGCTTACTAGGCTGAACCGCTTGCTGAACCTAGCGCCTCCACCATGCTCTATATATAGTGTGATGGATTGTTTAAGTGTACATAAGGTTATATGCATAGGTGAAGAGTCGTTGGTTCCGCTCGTACTCACCTCTTTCCATCGAGACTATGCGATGATACCTCAAAGAAAAAAATTGTTGGCAAGTATGCACGTAGGACTAACTTTCAATATATTGGTTGCTGCAGGATAACAAGTGACGAAAATTTTCTTGCTAAAGAGACCACCAACTTGATCTAAGGCAAGCAGGCCTTCGACCAAAATTAATTCGGCTTTGTTTAAAGGGAGCTGTTTGGGATCAGACTCCCAACGGAAACAAAAAAGATCAGACTTTTTTTGGAAATACAATTAATGAACTATTAAAACAAAGTTTAAGTACTGATGAAACATTTTTTGAAAAACAATTACTTTTTGGTATGATTGTATAATTTTGTCGCACTGACTTGACCAATTCAAGCCTTTACATATGTGGCCGTAGTTTGTAAGTACGCACTGCAGAAATGACATCTTTGTCCTGGCTGAAACCAAACAGACGTGGTCCATCTTTGAATACGACTGCATGCAGCTATCTGATTACGACGGTACATATGTATATACTAGATAGCGCGCTTGCGCACGCGTCCCGGTTGTTCCGGTGGGTGCAAAGTACGGGGTTGCAAATTAAGCATGTGTAAGAAGAATTCTAATAGTGCGTAAAGAATACACGATCACTAAGCTCAACTACTATGATCTCTTAGTCCTCTTTAAAAGACAACCTTGATGATATATTACACCAGTTCACTTTCGCTGAAATGGTCTGAATACTTAAGTGGATTCCCAGTGAGATATTTATAGAAACAATACTCTGCATTAGCTCAAATAGCATTTTGTATGATAGGAAAATTATTTCATATGCCACTCTTAAGTTTCAAAATATTGTTTTGTGAGACTACAACATGAAGTTCCGCACAGGGCATCAGGCCACAACTTAGAAGGGAGACACAAAATTCAGCTAGACAAATTTGAGGTAATTTACGATGGTGATATAATCAGCATTCCACGAAATAGCAATTTTAAAGCTAAGAAAAAGGGAACTTGAAGAATAAAGACAGCATGTCTAATCTCGCTATCGCCATTGGGGACTAATGACACAACATCTCGAGCTAGGTTCCTCGATACCTATTTCTCATCCAGATTTGCCAATAAATAAGAAACAGTAAATATAAGAGAATTTACTTTTATGAAATGTTTTAGCTATGCACCTAAAGACTCATCCTCCTCATTGTCGACCACCCCATCCTTGGGAAGCAAATCAGGCGCTCCATACCACCTCCTCAATTTTGGACCCCCTACACAAAAATTTCAAGAATATACTACTCATTAATCAAATGATGCATTAAGCAGTTAAGGTAATAGACCAAAATTAGATTAATTTGTGGAATTTCTAGGCCAATAGAAGACAACGTCAGGCCACAACTCAGAAGGGAGATACAAAATTCAGCTAGACAAATTTGAGGTAATAGACGATAGTGATATAATCATCATTACACGAAATAGCAATTTTAACACTAAGAAAAAGGGAACTAGAAGAATAAAGACAACCTGTCCAATCTCGCTATCACCATTGGTGACTAACACAACATCTCGAGGTTCCTCGATACCTATTTCTAATCTAGATTTGCCAATAAATAAGAAATAGTAAATATAAGAGATCTTACTTTTATGAAATGTTTTAGCTATGCAGCCGAAGACTCATCCTCCTCATCCTCGGCCACCCCATCCTTGGGAAGCAAATCAGGTGCTCCATACCACCTCCTCAATTTTGGACCCCTGACATAGAAATTTCAAGAATATACAACTCATTAATCAAACGATGCATTAAGCAGTTAAGGGAATAGACCAAAATTAGATTAATTTGTGGAATTTCTAGGCCAATAGAAGACGAAGAAACAGTAAATATAAGAGAGTTTACTTTTATGAAATGTTTTAGCTATGCACCCGAAGACTCATCCTCCTCATCCTCGGCTACCCCATCCTTGGGAAGCAAATCAGGTGCTCCATACCACCTCCTCAATTTTGGACCCTCTACACAAAAATTTCAAGAATATACAACTCATTAATCAAACGATGCATTAAGCAGTTAAGGGAATAGACCAAAATTAGATTAATTTTTGGAATTTCTGGGCCAATAGAAGACAATGTAATGAGTATTCACTGACTAACCACCTACACATTAACTATCAATCTATTAATAAGTACTATTAAAAAGGTTGATTTTCTTTAATGCCCACTGCTAAGGCATTATGAAGCTCACCATATATGTTGATTCAGAAAAGGTCCTACCAATAATGAACATCGTTTCTTGTTTGTATATCTAGCTAAATTCCAACAGATATGGACATCAACCTGGAGATGCACGAGCAAGGCAGGTACAATAGCCTCGATGTAGTCGAGGATGCGGTCGGTGAAGCTGGCCTCGCCCTTGTTCTTGGATCGAACGACAGCGAGAATCGCCGGCCTTGTCCTTGGCAAGAGGAAGGAGCGCTTAGGCTTGTTGTGTGCTGATGCAGATGGGTGAAGTAGGAGAGGAGGCTGCGGCTTGGTGGGCACGGAGGAGGGTCGCCAGAAGCAGGGAGGCGCCGGCATTTGGAGACACGTGGCTAGCGGATTCGCCATGCGTGACTGTGGTTCCGCGGAGACAAGGTGGGTTAGGAATCTGGAGGGAGGGGGAAGCACCGTGAACGGGGAGGAAGGAGAGGCGGAGCACCGGCACCCCGCGCCGTTGCTCGGTGCCATCTCGACGGACGTCGGGACCCTGCCCCACGCTCGCTGTCAATTAGCATTAGAGGAAGGGGAGCAGTGGCTAGGGTTTAGCCCTCTTGTTGAGCCACTGCCAACCTCATCATGCCTGCTTTAGGCACCGCCGACCTCATCGCCCTCGGATCCGGCCGTCATCGACCTTGTTTCACCTGGATCTAGGCTCATCTCCCATGGTGGCACACGACTGTGGCCTCCGGGACAACAGAACAGTGGACGACGCCAGTTGGAGGAGGCGGCAATGGGAGATGGTGGCGCTGCAACCAAGCTGGAGGTGGTAGCGGTGGCGATGGCGGTGGCGGAGGTGCTGGTGGAGACAGAGGCACTGAGGCGAGACGGGGAAGAGGGGCAGAGGCAAGGAAAGGGGCAGCAGGCGGACGGAGACGAGAAGGACCGCGCGAGCGATGGGAGGAGGGCGCGGTAGGTTTCGGGCCAGGCAGGAGGACGGCGGGTTGAGAACGAAAAAATTGAAGGGGCCAAATGCAAAGATGACGCAGCGACGGCTGTTTGATCGGCTGATCGGACGATCGTCAAGGTCTGAGGACACGGTTGTAAAATGAAATGGTTGGAGGGGTTTTTTTGCATTGGCAATCCGTTTTGGTAGGCTGGGCAGCAAACCGACAGATGGATTCAGTCGAACGGGCAGATTGGACGGCCAAAATTTTTCGCTGACATGGACACCTTGGTTGGCCACCTTTGATAAGGGCTTTATAAAGAGTATAATGCTATACTATCAACTACAATATCCTATTTTTGCCCTATGTAATATTTCAATAGCTTTAATTTGACCATTGTAAATAATAATATAAATAACCTTTTTGTTAAATAAATTATTTTATGATTCCCATAAATGATGATAAAATTTCAGAGAATAATAGATATAGTTTGGAACCTAAGAAAATTATTTGAACAATTTTAACATCATTCCTTTTCACTGGATTTTATTTAGCAGTAATTAAACCTTTTTCTTAAGGATTATTATTGCTATTAATCAAATAGATTTATTTAGAATGCTGTTTGAATCCTAAAAATTCTCAAATTTTTACAGAAACATTTCCAACTCAGGATCAATTTAATAAAAATATTTAACCTATTTAACCTTTGGTAAAGATGTAGCAAATAAAAATAAACCCCTAAATGCTTAAAGAATTAATATTTTAATTCTGTAAATAATTTTTAAAAATTATTTTTCCAGTAAGGGTAATATTATTACCTAAGGGTATCTAGGTCATGTTCCTGTTCATTCATATCTATACGATGACACGTAGAAAATGATATCTTTGTCCATGGCTCAAACCAAACAGACGTGGTCCATCTCTGAATACGGCTACAAGCAGCTATCTGATTATGATGTTAGATATGTATATATTTGAACCAAAGAAAATTATTTGAACAATTTTAACATCATTCTTGTTCACTTGATTTTATTTAGTAGTAAATAAATCCTTTTTCTTAAGGATTATTATTGTTGTTAATCAAATAAATTTATTTAAAATACTGTTTGAACCCTAAAATTTTTAAATTTTACAGAAACATTTTTAACTCGATCAATTTAATAAAAATATTTAACCCATTTAACCTTTGGTTAAGATGTAGTAAATAAAAGATAAATCCCTAAATGCTTAAAGAATTAATATTTTAATTCTATAAATGATTTTTAAAAATTATTTTTCAGTAAGGATAATATTACCTAAAGGTATCTAGGGCACGTTCCTGTTCATTCATATCTATACGATGACATGTAGAAAATGACATCTTTCTCCGTGGCTAAAACCAAACAGATGTGGTCCATCTCTCAATACGACTGCAAGCATCTATTTGATTACGATGGTACATATTTATATGTGCTGTACTAACAATTACTATGTACTATCTGATTATGAGTATGTTGAATGTTCAAGAGCCGAGGACCCACACGGCCACGAACACATGCTTCACGTGTGATCCTTCTGCCAATAGTGAAGACAGAAAACATCAGGAGGAAGCACAACTACGTACCGTTCTTGTTCAATTTCCTCAAGATTCTTGAGGAGAAGAATCAGTTGAAGCCCCTGATAGAGAAGGCAAAACAGAAGTCTCACAGCACTAATCCTAGGTGAAAGATGCAATATCTAATTTTTTTCGCTTCGCCTGTCTGTGTTTTCATGTAGAGATGGCTTTTGTTTTCTTGGCCAGTGTTTGAACAATGTTATGCTTGCTTGCAGTTCTAGATAGGGCATAGATGCCTACCGTGTCATATTTAGGCGAATATAAGCCCCCAAGGAGTAGAGGACCATGTGGCTATATCAGAATTATATGTGCATTTGAGTGCCATCTCCCTATACTAATGTCATTTGCCTGACATCCATTGAGTCTTATCCTTTTCTAAAATGTACAGTACAGATTGACATTTATGAAGGGGTCTTTTTGTTCTTTCAGCCGTTGTCATAGTCCCTTTCTACATCTTTCTACATCTTATGTACTACTGCATGTGTGATAATAGATAAAACTCTACCGCATCTTAATATTTGGAATGCACTGAAGAGATTTATTATTACGGACACACATGACTGTTTCGTTGAAAACTCTACCAAGTAAAAACTCAAAGTTGAGAAAACCTTGGCAAAGGAAAAAGATATCGGGACCCCAAATCTAAGATCTGGTATCTCTCGTGCATCACTAGTCCAGGATCAATTCTAGTGAGCACAAATGACTTCATTAATGGATACCATTACAGTACATCGATATAAAAACACTGGATATACTCTCCACTATTACAAATAAGATTCAAATGCCACGTAGGGCTAAATAACAAGTTTATCGGAGTAACTTATTGCAGCTAATAAGTAAGAATAGTTAAAGTAGATATCCCATCACATAGCCATAGGCTTCTAACTAGGAAACACGTCTAGCTACTTGCCTCCATCTCCAGGTAGATCGTCCTCAAACAACGGGCATGATTCTTCAAATTCTTATCCTACTCATCGGATTAAGCAGTCTATAAACAAAGTTTACAAGTATGAGAAATTGTGAAATTCTCAGTAGATCACACATAATAAAATTATGCAAATCTACCACTACATGTAGGCTTATTACAAAGGATATGATATATGATTATTTTGCATAAACAGTATTTAACAAAGACTTAATAACATAATAGATTCAAAAGCAATTAAATACAACATTTTACAAACAATATTTCATCCATAAGCAATGGCATACAGCCTAATCATAGCACAAAGCTCGATAATTTGCTCACAGCAGTAACCACAGTGATAACCCACCATTTGTATTTGAAAACACTATATCTTGCTCAATACAACTAAACATTTGTTCATGACCCACAACACGGCTATTCGAATAGTTTTAACACTCTACAGAGGTTGTACATCTTTACACATAAGATACTCATATCTCAACCTCTGGCCAGGAAGGAGACACTTGTAACCCAACAGTTAGCAGACTAAATTTAAGCAGGTGGCACTCTCGATGACTACTGCACAACCCAGAGTAGTAGACTACTGGGCTTCACACAGATAGTGCAGCAACATCGAATGGATGTTGGCCCTCATAAGCAACACATCTCCCCCAAAGAATCCTCATAAGCAGTTCTTACCTAACTTGCCATGAGGTACCACAAGCTCACACTTAGTAACTTAACTGCTAGACTTAACCGAAGTCAATCTCATGGTTTGTACTGTAATTTGCCTAGCATGGTCTTACAAGATTAAGTCGTTAGGATAACTAAGACAAGACTTCCTTCTAAATTTGCATCATAGCCCCGCAACACATGCTTCCACACACACACATACAGTACTATTTGCCTTAGTCAAAACACCCACCCAGATTGTTATCAATTTGCAACACATGCAACAATCACATAAGAGCAACACATGCTAAACCAATGTGGAACAACACATGTCTCCCCTCACGTAAAAGCAACATATGCCTTTACTCTCAATTCCATATTTCTCATTAATCAATATTAATTAAACCAAACCCAGGTAACGTGCATGACTAAGCAAAACTAATTACGACTACCATCCCACACGATATCATCATTGTCCAAAATAAAATGATCGATGACACATCTAGGTTACAAAGGATAATTGCTAATACAATATTCTAAAGGATGTGTATAATTCAACTGGAATAACTAGATTCCCAATAAAATAAATTAAACATAGCAATGCAATTTATAAATCAAATTTATTTTATTTGCAAATAGGATCAACATGATCAAGAGCTATGTGTGACTTGCCTTGCTGCCACTCTCACTCTGGTCCTGTAGCAAAGTCTTCCACTAGCACACCTTCCGAAATACACGTTTCTGCGCAATAATAAAGAAATACCAAATAAATAAAACAATACAATAAAATATTTTTAAAAATCAAATAAAATTCATAAACAGGTAGATCTCATTTTTATAAATTTTTAGAGACTTGAATGGTAATTTTTGGACTTCTGAATCAAAAGATATGAATTTAACAAGCTTTATCCTATTTTTAAATCGATCTTCCTATTTCTGGACATACTAAATCGGGTTCCTAGTAAATCAATCCCTAAAACCCCTTATGAATTATGGACTGGAAGGAAACCGAGCTTAAAATATTTACATATGTGGGGTTGTCCTGCTGAAACTAAAGTCTTCAATCCACAAAATGGGAAATTAGAACTTAAGACAATAATTTGCCATTTCATTGGATATCCCGATAGATCTAAGGGATACCGATTTTATTGCCTAGATCATCACACTAAATTCATAGAGACGAGGCATGCTATATTCTTAGAGAATGGTAAAATTAATGGGAGCTTAAAGGCCAGAAAAATAGATTTTGAGGAGATGTGACTTTATGTTTCATATTGTTGATAATCCAAGATACTATGGCTCATGTGCCTCAAATTGTCCCTGTTCCTATTGAGGATTCATGGGTTAATGATGTCCCAACTAAGAATCATAGGATTAATGATACATCTCCTGATAATGAACCAAATGCAACGGCCAATGATGAATCTCATCCGTCCCCTGTGGAAACTGATAATTCCCTAAGAAGGTCATAGCGGACTAGGAGGTCTGCCATTCCATAAATGAAGATGCAAACAATATTGGAAAGGTAGATGATCCTACCTCTTTTAAGGAGGCCATAACTAGTAAACAGTCACATAAATGGATCGAGGCCATGCAAAATAAATTAAGGTCTATGAGCATTAACGATGTCTGGGATTTAGTAGAAATTCGTAATGGAGTCAAATCTGTATGCTGTACGTGGGTCTACAAAACTAAGCATGACTCTAAGGGGAACGTCGAAAGATTCAAGACAAGATTTGTAGCAAAAGGCTTCATGATACTTTCTACCCAGTCTTAAAGAAAGGTTCACTTAGAATTATCATGGCCCTCGTTGCTCATTATGACTTAGAACTGTATCAGATGGACGTCAAAACCGTATTCTTTAATGGTAACTTGCATGAGAATGTGTACATGGCTCAACCGAAATGTTTTGCTGTGGACGATAAAGAACACATGGGGTTCCTGGAAGTTCAAGGTAGCCCTCGTGTGATTTTGGTAATTAATGATAAACGCTAAATAATGACAAACAAACAGGATTTATTCGTTAACCTCCTTTGAGACTAACTTGTATTGTCTTAGTCTCTTTGATAGAAGGATTGTTTACTATTAAAGGCATGTATCTAATCATCCTAGTTGAGACTAATATTCTTTATTGATGTTCCTACTTTCGTCTTATATTTAGGTTCTTGGTGAATGATCTATGTGGAGTTTTCTTTAGTCTCATATTTCTACAGAGGAATCAAATAAGTGCAAGGTGCGGTATGCAATCTCGGTATCCCTTCCATATTTATTATTGTATTCCTCTTATGCAAATGCATAGTGAGCTTTAAGTAACATATTGATTATAATTATGCACATTGCTTCATGTCATATTTATTTGTGCATAATTATCCTTTTGAGCTTAATATGTATATTGCTCACTTGCCTTGCTTCAACTAGAGTTATACTTCACCTTGATATAAATTGACCTAGTGCATGGATATCTTATTTTTACATCTACTCATGCACTTAATTTAGTGAACTTTAATTTGAATTGAATCACAACTTTACTCTTGCTTTAAATATGAATCGTACATATGTAATTCTTGAATATACCTTCATGTGCATCTTTAAGTGAAGTTGTGTTCATGAAACTAATTAATTGGCATGAATTATTGAATTATCTTTTGGGAATTCATCTCTAGTGCATATAGATCAAATATATCTTTATCATGATGCACTTAGTAGAGATCTTTCATGTCAAGTGTTCCATTTATGTTTGAGCTAATTTTTGAACACTTGCTGTGCTTAAACCCTTTTCGAGCAACTAATCAATCTATCTTTCATTGAGCTTTTGGGACTAATGTTTTTCATAAGTGGTATGAAGAGAATTTGGTCCCGGGAGTGTGTGTGTGATGACCAAGGTGTGTTGAAGGATGATGCTCACGTCAAGGTCGACAAGATGAGGGTGTCACCAAGAGTTGAGTACTAAGTCAGGATCAATTTGGCGGGATGATTGTCGGGGAGGATGATCAAGTCAAAGTCGATAGGACGAGAGAGTCTTATGAGGTGATCTAGTCGAGGTTGACAAGACAAAGACATCATCAATCATGTGATGAAGGTCATCATGCACAATACATCAAGGGGTGATGCATGGAGCGTTTAAATGGACTTGAAGGCGTTGATGTGGGACATCAATCTTCAAGATGGTGCTCAAGGCCAAGGTATGGCTAGTGTAGGGCTAAGGATGTTTTTAATCCTTTATCAGTCTTGGTGGTTGGTTAAAAGACCGGATTTGTAGGATAGTCGCCGTACTATTAAGAGGGATTCGAATCAGTGTTGATCGGATCTGTTCCTAGCTCTCGGGTGATGCACATTTACTCCTAAACCTAGTTAAGCCTATCGAGATGTCGGGGTGTCGTTGGAGTGTAGTGAGAGTGTCAGGGGTGTCCGTGAGGTGTTTAGACTTGTGGTTGTCCGAGAGTGAGCGAGAGGAGCTCCAGGAGGTCTCCAGACATAGCGAGTTTCTTCAGGCTGGACGATCTTTACGTAACAGAGAGTTCCTAGGGTTTGGCGGACAGTCTGGCCAGGGGACGAACAGTCTAGCCTATGGACAGTCTAGGCCAGGGGGCTAGACGAACCGTGAAATCCAGAAGGTTGGAAGGCTTGGGGAGACGGTCTGGGGCTAGGGCCGGAAGGTCCACGAAAGACTGGGAGTTGACGGCCGGACTGTCCGGCCTCTCCTGTGGTTGGCAAGTGTGTTTTGGTAGGTATTTTGGAACAATCTGGGATTTTTACCAGACTGCCCGCCAAGAATTGTCATTCTTCCAACGGCTAGTTTTTTAAATCTAAGCCTATATAAACCCTTGCGTGGCTCATTTGGTTGTGAGCTTTGATGAGCTTTTGAGAGCCTTGGGATGTTGGAGAAGTGGTTTTGGCTGACATTTGGGTGTGTCCCAAAGTGTTAGAATTGGCCTAGAGGGTGAGAAAGAGGGAGAGCACTAAATTGGATGAATTTGGTGAAACCCTAGTGAGAGGAGTGAGTGACCAAGTGTGTCTTATGTGCATCACTCTTGAGTTTGATCCAGTACGATTAAGCGGTTTCAGGTTTGTTACTCTTGGTGCTTGCTGGGACCTAGACAGCGTGGGAGCCGTCGTGCACCGGTGACCTTCTCAATAAGCGTGTGAGAAGACCCGGGAAAACCGTGTGAGTGGCGTTGGTGATTGCCATATCCGGAGGGAAGGAACTAGCAACCACTAGTGAAGAAAAGGTGGTTGGCTCGGAGAGGAAGCCGATCCTTGTGAGGATCAAGCCTCAACGTGGATTAGGGGAGACCGGTAAAACTCCGAGCACCACGGGAAAAAGTCTTCGTATCACTTGTGGTTTGCTTCTTGTGCTCTTATATTCATTGACATAACCTTGAGCTAGTGCTAACCCTCAAAGCATTTATCTTGTATATTTAATTATATATCTTGATTATCTAGTTGTATTTACTTCACCTCACTTTAGGATTGCTATCATTGACATACTACTTTTGTTCAAAGAATATATATTTAGCTTCGTCTTTTTTAAGGTTTGAACGCAAGTGTAAAATTGATTAGAAAGTAAAATTTGAGAAACCCAATTCACCCCCTCTTGGGCATCTGGTTCCTTACAGTGCCAGTTCTGAAAATCCATTTATGGATTAAAACAAGCTTCCAGGCAATAGTATCTAAAATTTGATGAAGTGATTAAGAAATTTGGCTTTGAGAAAAATGAGACGGATAATTGTGTCTATATTAAGATTAAAGAAAGTAGATTCATCATTTCAGTACTTTATTATGACATCCAGATATTTTCTAAAACCTAGAAAGCATTATTTCGATTTAAGATAATTTTAAAGTTGATTTATTTAATAAATATTCTTGAATTTCTATACCTTTCCCTAATCCTCCCCTAATCACATCTTTCCTAATCATTGCATCCGTGTTCGATCGACCAATGATCCATCCTATCATCTTGCAGGTCAAGCCATCCATTGCAAAAATACCAAACCTTATTTCTTTCCAAACCAAGATCGAATATCAGTGCAGCAAATCCATCTTTGCCATATCATACCAAATAATCAGTGCAGCAAATCCATCCTTTCCAAACCCATATCAGTGCAGCAAATCCATCCTTACCATATCAGTGCAGCCAAATCATACCAAATAGGTTGCAATCCAAACATGCCATGTTTAACCCAAACCCACCGATGTGCACACAGTATAAAAACCTAGTAATCGTCGGCCGTGGCATCCAATCCCCAACGATCCAAAACCCTAGCTGTCGACGTCATCGAAGAGGAATTGCAGCAGAGGAGGAGCCGAGGTGAGTCGCTCGACCTAGACACCGCCCACAGGCGCCAAGACCGCCAGCCCGAGCAGCCGCCGACCGTGCCGCCTCCACCTACGATGCCACGCCGCCATCCCGAGCAGCCGCCCGACCCTAAGCCATGCAGCAGCCACCGCCAGGGAAGCCGCCGCCATGCAGCAACGCTGCCACGCGCTGTTTCCACGCTGCGCTTGGGCCCATGCTGCCATGCCGCCAGCCCGAGCCGGGGAGCTCGTGCCACCGCCGGACCAACCCGCCGGAGCTGCTAGCTGCCACCGAGGAAGAGCCAGCACCGTCCTCATTTGCGCTCTCTCTCTCTCTCTCTTTCTTTCTCTCTCGTGCTGTGACGGTGAGGAAGTAGAGCAAGGGAGTAGCCAGCCTTCTAATTCCCTCCGTCTGACCAAGTCAACCGTGCCAACACTGTTTACTGTGAACGATACTCCTTCACATTTTTTAGCTCCTAATCCGTATCTTTGTTTCGCGTCAAACCAATTTTATTGGTCTTCTTTTAACCTAACCTACCTCCTGTATTTATTTCATAATTTTCTAAATTTTATTTGCTGATGTTAACTCGACCGTGTCTCGATTTGCGTGTAGACGTCGCGGAGGAGTACGAAGGAGAGCTAGCTGCCTGTTGTCTAGAGGCGTGCTACTCGGATCAAGGTGAAGCTAGTTACATGTCGATCCCACTTTGTTTACTCGTTTGGTTACTATTCATAAGTTTTTAAATATGCATGCTAATTTTTACTCTATTTTTTTTATGTTTAATCTAGTTATTGCCGATAATGTGTTAAACATCTGTTAGCACATTTTACCTCTTGATTGCCACCTAGAATGAATTAATCTCGTATTATTTTCATCCTTAAATTTACTCGTGCTAGATGCTTAGTTGCTTCGATGGGATTTATAGATGATCATTATGATGGAAAGTCATTTAAAATCTTGGTAGAGAGAATCTACTCTTTATCTGGTGAGTTTGGTTAACTCAATTAAACTAAAATCAATGTGGCATGAGTAGAGTTGAGGTGGTGGCAGAAGGGTGGTTGTATAGTTTCGTGGTATGCCGCCTCGGTCAGTATAAGGACCGAACATCGTAGATGAATTGACCGGGCAAAACAGTATAACCATGGGTGTTAATTATGGTAATACTTTAGTTGTTACATCGGGAAATCTAGGTTTGGGTTGTCATAGCAGTGTGGGTGCGGCTCATGACCACCGTATACCCATCTGGCACACAGGGAGGGGGGACCTCTGGCTTGGTGCGAAGCTGCTTGGGGCGAAACCTTAGTGAGGCAATCACAAATTTAGACGTACCGGGGCTAGTGGCTTCGTCTCACTCTCGGGTGAGTCCCATGGGTAAAATGTACACACTCTGCAGAGTTAAAATTATCATGATAGTCGTGCTCATGGTCAAGAGCGGGCTTAGGCAGCTCTACTTGTTAGTTTCACCTTTTCTTAATTAACCTGCTGCAGAAGATAGGGGCAGGGATTGCCAGACAACGAATGTCGAGCAGTACATTACAGGGAATGTATTGCCAGGGTTTTCGAGTAGAGTTGACAGCGAACGTCATCTCGGTTTCGTGCCGAGAAAACTATATTGCTATGTTGAGAAAACATGAGTAAAGAAATGAATTTAAGATGGTTTTGAACTATTGCTTTACAACTAATAGACTTGTTAAAAATGCTCTTTATGCAAAATAAACCATATCCTTCCTATTGATACCTTGCATTCATATATAAGGACATATATGTTTGCTGGGTATGGTTTATCCATACTCATTAGTTGTTTTTCAGTTTTGTGCGTAGGTGACGACTCTGCCGAGTACGTCACCTACGAGCGCAGGGTACGACAATGGAGCTTCCAGCTACTAGGGTATCCTCAGTCAGATGCCTATGGCATATGGATGGGTTACCAGGCCATCTTTTATTTTCCTATCTTCCGCTTGCTACTATTATTAGTAAGACAATTATTGTAATAATTGACGTTTGTTGCCAAGGCACTCTATTTTAGTAATCATTAAACAACAAGGTGTGATACCATTATGCTCTAGCTGTGCGTACTAGCTGCGATCCATTGGGACTAGTACCGTAAAGCACAGAGGGGTCGATTTTACCAAACCGGGTCCCGAAATTTTTGTGGATGATATCTTGTTGGCTAGCAACGATAAGAATACGTTGTATGAGACCAAGAGATTTCTTTTCTCTAACTTCGACATGAAGGATCTTGGTGATACTTCTTATGTTCTGGGCATTGAAATTCACCGAGGCAGATCCAAAGGAGTATTAGGCTTGTCTCAAAAGTCATACATAGACAGAGTGCTTAAGAGATATAATATGCATATTGTTTTGCCTCGTTTGCTCTTGTTGTTAAGGGTGATACGTTTGGAACATTCCAATATCCAAGGAATCAATTAGAAATTGATTAGATGAAGAAGATTCCTTATGCTTAAGCTGTCGGAAGCATCATGTATGCTCAAGTGTGCACTCGTCCTGACTTAGCATTCGTGACCGGGATGCTTGGCAGATATCAGTCAAATCTAGGAATGGACCACTGGAAAGCTGTTAAGAAAGTTTTGCGTTATTTACATGGCAGTAAACACTACATGCTCACATATAAGAAGTCTGGTGACCTTGAGGTTATGGGTTACTCAAACACTGACTTTGTAGGGTGTGACAATATTAAGAAATCCACATCAGATTATATTTTCACCCTTGCGGGAGGAGCCTTTTCTAGAAAAGCTCCAAATAATCCCTTATGGCATCATCAACGATGCAAGCTATGTTTGTGGCATGTTATGAAGCCACCAGGCACGAGGTATAGCTTAAGAATTTTATCCCCGGACTAAGAGTAGTTGACAGCATATCTAAACCACTAACAGTATATTGCAATAATAAGGCTATAGTTTTCTATTCAAGTAACAACAATTCAAGTGGAGCTGTCAAGCTCATTGACATTAAATATTATGTTGTGAAAGATAGAATCCAAGATCAAACAATAAGCATTCAACATATAAGCACTAAATTTATGCTTGCGGATTCGCTAACCAAAGGCTTATCACCCAGTCTCTTTCGAGAGCATGATGCTGGCATGGGTTTGTTGGAAAGGCTTTGATTCTGAAATAATTATGTTAAAATTTCAGAATCTGATCCTGGAAATGAGGAACATGAGAACAAAACCAACTCCCGTTAAGTCTAAGTGGTTGTCCTATCGAGATTGGATAATGCACTATAGAGACTGGGGTTTCAGTGGCATTCATTGACCGCTGTACCGAATTATCTTGGTGTGTTATTCTATTAAAAGTGGATTTATATTAGCCTTTCGATCAAGTGAGAGAATATTGGCCTTAGATGATCTCGGGTTAACTGTCCTAACTAAAACCTGAGATCCAGGGGGCTGTTGAGCTCACACGCACGCTCAGGGACTGCGTCGCGGCTACGCTGAGGAATCACACCGCGCGACCAGCAAAGTTGCCTGGAGCCAATGGCTCAACGCGCCTTGATTAGAGACACCCACCCCAACCGAATAGTTGGTTGAGGTCCCCGTCACCAGCGCCATATAAATCAGGGGAGCCTCACCTCACGTGCGTACGAACGCACCGTGTGGGAGACCCGACCCGAACACAAGCCGATCAATCTAACGCGCAAGGTGAGGCGAAGACCTCAGCTGTGTCGCCTTCTTCCTAGCGACATCTCTAAGAACAACTACTCTACGTCCTAATGGCCGGGACTAGTCAAGGTTAGTTGTTGATTATTCTGCATTAGCTAGTGTTCATGAGATTAGTCGAGTTAGATTATGTAATTGTCTATAGACTAAGTTTACATAGATTCATACCGTGTCATATTTAGGCGAATGTATGCCTCCGAGGAGTAGAGGACCATGTGGCTATATCAGAATTATATGTGCATTTAAGTGTCGTCGTTTCCCTATACTAATGTCATTTGCCTGACATCCATTGAGCCTTGTCCTTTTCTAAAATGTACAATACAGATTGTCATTTATGAAGGGGTGTTTTGGTTCTTTCAGCTGTTGTCGTAGTCCCTTTCTACATCTTATGTACTACTACATGTGTGATAATGGATAAAACTCTACTATATATTAATATTTGGAATGCATTGAAGAGCTTTATTATTCGCGTCCCGTGCGTCGCTCGCGCCGCTGCAGCACCGTTGCCTTCCTCTGCTTGTGCCACGTGCTGCCACGCTGCACCTCTCGCTGCCGCGCTACTAGCGTTGCTCCCTTGCGTACTACGCTCTCTCTGCCACGGCCGCTACTCCGCTGTGCCCGGCATCATTGCCTCACCACTCCCGCACCGCGCCGTCACGTGCACTCAAGCCCCTCGCCGCGGCATCTCTCTCCGTCACCTATTTAAGCCTGGCTTGGCACCAATTTCACCATTGCCACCGCCGAGCTCGGTTTCGCCCAGTTTCTTCTCGTCGTCGATTCGGTACATCACTGACCGACTCCTTGTGTCTCTAGCATCTCTAGGTGTCGCCCCTCTCTTTTCCGTGCTCCATTTTGGGCAGGAACCACCAGAGTTCCCTAGCGACGACGCCCCTGTCTCGGCCGCCGCCACCCTCCACGATGCCAGCTCGACTCTGTCCATCCCCGAGTTCATCGACACCTCAGGTAGCTCCCTGGTAGTCCCTAGATGCTTCCCATCCCGGCGAACTGGCCGTCACCCCTTCCCCTTGTCGGAGAAGCATGCTCCTGTAGCATTTTTACACCTGCGTCCATGGTGTCGTCGTTCTGGCTCACCGCCGGCGATGTCCGGCCAGGACATCCTAGGTCCCACTTAGCAGAACCCATCTTGATCATGAACCACTAGGATAGTGAACCGTAACGCCACCAATCCACCACCGAAGGTTCGCCGGAGATCGGTCGGATAACCTCGCGGACCGCCGTTTAGCAGACGTCACCCCAACGTCGGCCATAAGACGTGTCGCTGACAACCGGGGCCTACACTAACAGTGATTAGCGTTTAAATCTCCTACGCGTAAACACTGTCAGTCACTGACATGTGGCTCCGCGACCCCACCTGTCAGTATTAGTGGAGCCATACTCCTGGTCTACGCTTTTAGTTCGCGGGCTCGTTCGAGCCGCTTCTGTTTCACTGACCAGACCATACTTGGCCGCATAATGTTGATTTCAGCCCAGTACTATTTAGGAATTTCAGCCATTCCCTAATTTAATTAATCCAGAAAGTATTTATGATTTTCTAAAAATAGCAAATCATCACCAAAAATACTGGAAAAATTATGATAAATACTAGACAGATTTGATAAAATTATAACTTTGAACATAACCTATTTTTGCACTCTGTAATATTTCAGTAGCTTTAATTCAACCTTTTTAAATAATAATGTAAATAACCTTTTTTTAAATAAATTAGTTTATGATTCCCATAAATGATGACAAAATTCCAGAGAATAATAGATATAGTTTGGAACCTAAGAAAATTATTTGAAAAATTTTAACATCATATCTGTTCACTGGATTTTATTTAGTAGTAATTAAACTCTTTTTTCTTAAGGATTATCATTGCTGTTAATCAAATAAATTTATTTAAAATACTGTTTGAACTCTAAAAATTCCCAAATTTTTACGGAAACATTTCCAACATAGGATCGATTTAATAAAAATATTTAACCCATTTAACCTTTGGTAAAGATGTAGCAAATAAAAGATAACCCTAAATGCTTAAAGAATTAATATTTTAATTCTGTAAATAATTTGCAAAAATTATTTTTCAGTAAGGATAATATTACCTAAGGGTATGTAAGGCATTTTCCTGTTTATTCATATGTATGCGATGACACGTAAAAAATGACATATTTGTCCATGGCTGAAACCAAACAGGTGTCGTCCATCTCTCAAACACGACTACAAGCAGCTATCTGATTATGATGGTACATATGTATAATATGTGTTGTACTATCAATAGTATTGTCTGATTATGAGTATGTTGGATGTTCAAGAGCCGAGGACCCACACGGCCACGAACACATGCTTCACGTGTGATCCTTCTGCCAATAGAGATGACAGAAAACATCAGGAGGAAGCACAACTACGTACTGTTCTTGGCATGGCGACGAATGGAGAACAACCAAAATTCTATTTTCTTGATCGCTTTCGAAACCAAACAGAAACTGAAGCCACTAGCTTAAGCATAAGCCACAAATATTGTCACATATGCTAATTCACACAAACAAGGGTGACCTCCAGATACATATTTTCTGAAGAAACACAGGAAGAGCTAGCTAGCAAACATGATACATATGCGAGGAAGCACTTCGATCATCTGCATTAGAGATCGATTATTAGAACACAATGCAGCGAGTGTACGTAGAAATCGATGACTTGGCCCATCAGATTCAGACGAGGAGACCATCGAGGTACTCGTCGACGGAGACGAACTTCATGTCCGGGTACAGCTGCGTCGCCTCCACTCCGGCGGTTCGCTCGCTGCACGCTCCGGATACGAGTGTCCCGTGCACCATCGCCAGCTGAATGTTGAGCGGGAACGGAGACGCTGCACCCCGGCCGGGGCCCCCGCGAGATCGACGTACACATGCATGCACATACCGATCGATTATCGAGTCACAAAATTATTCCTTGTGTGCGTTCCATGCATACTACGTACGTGCACATGCGTGAGATCACAGTGATATATGTCGCGAATGTGAATAACTCCCTTTGGCCGGTCGTGGACTGTTGTTTGGAACATCGGCACGGTTTTAAAAAGTAACTTTGACCACTATATAATTATAATTTATTTTTTAAATTTGCCAAAATTATAATATTATAGAAGTAACCTTAATTATGAGTTAATCTGCACATAGTTAAAAAGATATTCATTGCTAAACTTTTAAAACTTTAACATGTACGTATCTCCAACAACATATATATGTGTGTGACTGCAGTACATTGTTTATTCTACGAAGAAGATGTCTTCTCCCTCTTTATATAGATTTCCGGCAAGGTATTCTCATTGTACATGCATCCAAAGATATCAATAAAGGGAGGGAAACTTTATCTTACACCACACCTCGTGTTTATATTCTTTTATATTTGGTTTTTCAGAAAAATATTCTTTTATATTTGTACTACATTAGTATCATGCCAACTATATGCGGGATGCTATAAATATATAACAAGTAAAGTACTCCCTCACCTTGGATTTTCTTCACGAGATCTTCTTCAGGCACGTAGTATTTCTCAAGGGTCTTGCCAATTTTATTCTCCCAGAGAGAGACAAGCTGATTGAGGGAGCATAGATTTGCATGAGGCCGCACATAAACTATCTTGTTTAGTGTCCGTGGGTCATCCACGCTTTTTATAGCGAGCGTGCATACATCCTTTTCATGTACGAACATCACTACAGAGCAGGTACAATGTATCCGTTTAGATCAATTAGTACGTAATGGAATGGTACGTTCATCGTTTAAGTGAAACTAGTTTAGGGACTATCAGGTAACCGCAGGAAAACGTAGCCATAAAGCAACCAAGCAGAATCATAAAAAATTGACTCTCTGTACCCCTTCTCTAAATCATTATTTAATTCCCTGTACTTCTATTTTCTCCGGTAGCTAAATTTAGAGAATGAGAGAGACACTCTGCTGAAATAATATAAGAGATATATAAGAATCCCTAAATACAGAATAATTAGGGACCCCAGATTGCCAAGTGTAAAGACAAGACTTCTTGTTTCAGGCTGTGCTAGACTCCGGGCTATATCAAAAAATGAGTTAATCAAACTGGTGAAGCTGTTGTCAGAAGTGATGGATACCTACATTGCGGTTTGCCATCACCTAAGATGGTTACCCTGGTGGATGGAGGGCCATCTGCTTCAGGGTTTCCAAGCTTTGGCAGCAAGAAGCCATGAAACCAATTGTTGCAGATGATGGTGTGAGGAATCCCAGCTGCTTTCAGAGCTCTGCTTTGGCTCCTAAAATGCTTCTTGCCGGCTCCAACATCTGCTCGGCTAGCTCCACATCGCAACCAAATTCAGATGGCACGAATCGCTGCATTTTTTTTTGTAAGAACAAAGAACTGCGTACGATTAAACGTCCAAATCATCTGTTAATTAATTTGGATTACTATTATATTTTTCAAGAAGCTAGGGAAATGCTTTTCAATTATATATAATTCCAAGAAAAAAATGTTCTCCTGGTTTTCCTTAAGGAAATTGTAACATGTCTTTACAACCATCCGATGAAAAAAACAACACAGAACAAACCCACTGCTAGGTCCAACTAGATGAAATTTAAGAAACGGAATTGCTATGCCTCGGATGTAGCTCACGCTCCTCTGTCCACTGGTTTCTTAGTCTTTTCACTTTCCCTCTGCATCCTCTAGTCTCTCCTTTTTTTCCTTGACGGAAGCAGAGAGGAGCTGACGGAGCATGGCGCCCCGTGCTCAGCTTGCTCGCTTGCCTCCGATCGCCAGCCTCCTTCTCCCCCGCTAAAGCCTAGAAGCTAGAAGCTCGTCGGGCCACGTGATCGAGAGGCGCGGCAAAGGAAGGGCCGGACATGCCCTCGCTAGCGTGCCACGCGACGACCCACCGGCAGGGCGCCGAGGCCATCGGAGCTAAGGTGGAGGCCAACAGGAGGATGGATGCTGACCTCGGCGTCGACGAGCTCCCCGACGCAGTCAAGACAAGCTCGCCCGTGTGGCGAGTAGGCACCAACGAGAAGCTCGGTTCCTCGTGCCGCAGCTTCACCCTAGATCGAGCCCAGAGCTAGGCGAGAGCAGGGAGCTCAACGACGAGAGCGGGAGGCCGTGAGGTGATGGCCTGATGGTGTCTATGCACACGGTGTTCATTGGAAGAAGTTAAATAGGGAAGGTGTGACAAAATTTGATTTGAAACATCACCTTGGTACGTATGAAACTTTATGTACGTATAAAACTTTATGTTTGATCTGATAAAACAAATGTAATGTAAAACATTTTTCTTTTGCTCTTGTAAAATATTGTTTTTTCTTTGTGAAACATGTTTTTTTTTATCTGGTGAAACATTTTGCTTGCTTTGGTAAAACATCCATAAAAAATGTGAAATATTTTATTTATTTTTGTGAAACATTGTTTTTACTCTTACAAACATTTTCCTTTACGAGGTAAAACATCTTTGAATAACCGCGGAAACATTACTTAAATGATGTTTCATCGGTACTTCATCAATGTTTCATCAGTGTTTCGACGTTATTTCATCGGTACTTCGTCTATGTTTTATCAGTAATTTGGCAATATTCCTATGCCCCTCTTTCTACTGCATGTGAGAGTAATGCAGTGTTTCATCGGTTAGTGTCATGTTTTCTCTTTTATAATCACATGTTTTAGTTGGTCAAACACAACGAAAGATCGAGATAGACCTTCCCGTGGTTAGATGGCTCGCGCGGGCGTGCAATGGAATCGCTCTCATTAGGCATCTGACGTGAGGCATCTCCCATTTAAGAAAATCCTAGTCATTTCTTTTCACGAGATTTACTAGATTTCCTGCAATAATTGATTATTTATCTTCTTATTTGATTGAATTTTATGATATAAATATTTTTTACATTTTTGATGTAAAAGCAAAGTTGTCCCAAAATTATTTAAAACTACCGTAGCACTCGTGTATTGCTACAAACAAATATTAGATTACTTTTCATTTCTTCATATTTGATTCATTTGACTCATACCCTCAACTCTATTTTTGACCTTTCCACACTCAATTGCAATGTGCTTTCTCACACTCAACTCTGTTTCCACACTCGACTGTGTCATGATTTCATACCCTCCATCTGGTATTTTTAAACTAATCGAAAGTTTTCTAAAATATAACACACTAAAATAAGGAGGAAAGATAAATAGAATGATTTGGCATATCTGGAGCGGATAAAAAGCTTCCTAGAATACAACATACTAAAATAGAAGGCAAACCCAAATAAAAAAAATACTCTTATGATATTTATTAGATGGGATGGAGGGCGAAGATTAAAAGTTGGCCCTACCACCACCATTATGCTCTTTTTGTTATGGTATTAAAAAGCCTCTAGTGGTGGTGGATAATTACACTAAAATTAGCCACCAATGTCATTATTTGTTGTATCAAATTTATCTTATTCATTAAAATTACTCACCACATCATCTGTTTAACAAATTCATCTCATAAAGCCATTGGTCGTAGCAGGCATGCAGTGAGAAGATACTCATGCGATCGCTTGATGCATCACGCCACGCGCACGGCAAAACCGAAGACGTATAACCCGCTCTCTCATAGTCTCGATAATGGAATTTGCATTTTTCTCGTAGCAAAGCACGAGTAGTTAATAGTGGAGGTAAAGCTTGCAACAGAATAAAAACGGCATTGCCAACAAAATTACTTCCAATTTTGCTTTCAGATCGAAAACACCATCTAGCTTATTTGCAACAATACACCATGTGGAACCTCGTAGCATGTGGCATTACAAATTTATGGTCATATTGAAAGGTTAGGAAATAATGTTATCTTGAAGCTTTAAGCTATGATACATGGGTAGCTTGTGAGACTGGATATCCTGCTCCCATAAATGCCTGCCTTGGCCCTCGCAAAGGCGCGCTACAAGATTGAGCATAGACCGTTGGCTATTCGTGAGGTTGCCGACATTACCCTTGATTATTGGTTTAATGACGATTTTCAGAGCACTCAGTAAATACATTGTTGAGAGGTTTTTTCTCCCCTCTATACCCTCAGTTAATTCTAGCAAGTCCTTAGAGTTGAACAATTTTTTCTTTCAAAGACCCTTGGTTAATTCTTGGAAGTCCTAAAAAATGAACAATTTTTCCCTTCAAATTAGAAGTGTGATGCTAAAGGTTTGAACTCGCAACCTCTTGAACATAAACTCTCCCACCTAACTAACTCACCTCACCTATCTTGTTGTTTGAAATAAGATAAGCATTCCTTTTGACCCTTGTTCTCGTAATATTTTATCAGGCAACTATATGGTTTCAAATAGAGAAGGTGTAGGTCTCATTGAGAGCTACAATTTTCCCATTGAGATCATCTCCTTCAAACTCCATATGAACACTTGCAACAACTGAGTGTTAGCTTTGCACCCATAAAAAAAGTTGTACCCCATCAGTAAATGTTTGCAATAGCTGAGTGTTACCTTTGCACCCACGCTAAATGTCTTTCCCGGCCGATGATTGCTTGCAATGGCCGAGGATTAGCCTTGCAATCATGGTAATTGTTGTACACCATCGATAAATGCTAGCAATAGCTGAGTGTTAGCTTTGCACCTATGCTAAATGTCTTTCCCCATCGGTGATTTCTTACAATGTCTAAGGGTATTTCATCAACCGTCGGTTAGTGGTAAGCCCCATCAGTAAATCTTCTAAGGGATAATACTTGTATGCTAGTGTAGATTTTCCCAAACCCTCCCATGCCACCATATTCACACTCTACCCTTATGTGCTATCACATTCACAGTTTAATACCTATAAGGCTCAAGACCCTTGGTTGTGATTTTGGTGATGATGAAAGTCAAAAGCCTCATCAACAACAATGTCTTGAAGATTCAAGGTTAAGGACAACATAGAATGAACTCGGGCATTGAAAAGAGTTCACTTAGACTTGTTAGGTTGTTTTAAGTTTTCTTTGTTGTTTGAGGGGCTTGAAGTGCTCTTGATATGTTTTAGAGCATGTTTATCTGTTGAACCACACTTGTTAGAGGTCTAGAGTGTTCTAGAGCTTGCATCTTAGTTGGGTTTACCTGTGACGTTGGAGTCGTATGGTACGGGGTACCAAACAACACCCCCGTCGGGTCTTTTCTAGAAAGGTTTGAGTGAGTTTTGTGGATACTATATGGTATAGAGTACCAGACGACACCTCATCAGGTTCTGTCCAGAGAGATGCTAGGGCTTTCCTGGTACAACGTATGGTTGTATGGTACTAGCTAGATGGTGTGCCGTCGGGTTTCTTCCAGTAAGATACTAGGGGCCATTCAAGGCGCGCCGTATGGTATGGGGTATCGGACGGTGTGTTGTAGAGTTTTGTCCAGAAAGGTGCTTAGGAAATTTAAGATAAATTCCTAAAAAAATTATATAAAATTGGTAAAACACTCGGAAAGCTTTATATGGGTTCAAAAAATTGTGTTAATCAAATGTGCCAAGGAAATTAGAAAAATTTTGGGATGTGAAATTTTATATTAAAATTAATGATACCTAGTGTCACAAAATTATTTTTTATATTATAATTTTATATTAGAAAATATAAAAGTATAACAGCAATTAAAACACGATTTTACATAAATTTAGAAATTTGAATTACTCTATTTGGAGTTAAAATGTTGGAGATACAATTTTTCAAAGTTTTAAAATGCAACGGTATTTTGGCCATTATGGTCAGCTTTCTAACTTTCTACCCTAACGGAGCTAACGGCGATGGTATGTAAGGTATTAAGTTGCGAAATGAAGCAAATGCATTTAATGCTCAAGCTAAGAATGCATTGTTTTCTTTCCTATGTCTAGATGTCTTTAAAAGAGTGAGCAACCTCACTTTCCCTCACAAAATTTGGACTGCTCTCAAAGAAATTCAAAAGAGTTTAGTCAGTGTGATGGAAGAAAAATATACATTCTAAGAGAAAATTTGATGATTTTAAGATGCTTCCAAATGAGAACGCTAATGAGGAGGAACAATGTGCGCCATTGTGCTAGCACTTGCTCGAATCACACATGGCCGCAGCGCTCTATGCCTCCCCTTATATAGAGCGCGTGCTAATGAGATTCTATGTTAGAGACCCATTAGGACTCTATCCCTATGGATCAATATTTCAAACTAGTTAAGTGTGTGATCCTTTAGGTTCATACACAAACGGCACTAGCCAAAAATCCTTTTTTTGACCATAAGTCAATAGCGATACCTACCAAAATATATTGACTTCTGAATGTATAGAATGATCATATCGGTTGAACTTCGATACATGCACATACATATCCCTTTGTCGCATGATACTAGTCAAGATCACAGCACGATATGTGCCACCTTTGTGATAACTTAACCACTCTGTCAATCTTGTGATGGACTCCAAAAATATGATTAACTCTTTAATCACATGTGGTTAACTCTTTAATCATATTGGCATGGACATATACTTTCCAATCCAACCACATCGAGGAGATTACAAATATCCCTCCCGTTATTAAGGAGAGGCAAATCTCATCCTGCTTGCTCACACCCCCATGGCATGTTTCATAGCATAACCGAAAACTATCTTTATAACTATTCAGTCAGGGAATAGCAGTTGATAACCTCAAAGTACACCACTTCACATTTTAGGATTCAGTGGCAATCTTAGGTATAAGAATCCTATAAGTATATCAATCAACACCAACTGATGACATATGAAAGATAACAATCACAGCAGTGTCTCGGGATGAGTCTATCCAACACCATATTCTCTAATATGTATCTACATTATTGATTTGTTATATTAATATTTATGGCATGTGAAATATTACCATCAATCAATATATGTGTTGGTCTAAGGATAATTAATGTCTCACGTAATAATATGAGATCAGAGATCATTTAGAATAACAACACAAGGTGAACAAAGTATCTCACAACCAAGTCATACTTGATGAATAATATAACCAGTAATTATTCAAGGGGCAGATAACACATTATCCAAAAGTACATAAACATAGACGTGATATAATCATCTCTATGATCGCCTCTAAATTATATCACTAACATATGTCTACCACCACTCTCTTGGGAAGGCTCACTGCACATGATGGCATGAGTTATGGCTTGCAGATCAAAATGATGCTCCATACATGAAGAAAAACATTGCCCTCAAGACCAATGATAAGGTGGTCGAAGAGGAAGAAAGTAGTAATGAGGAGGCAAACAACAATGATAAAGATGCTGAAGAACTTGCTCTCATTAAGAGAACCAAGAAGCTTCTCAAGAGGATGAACACTAGAGAGGATCGCAAGAAGTCATCCTCATAGTACAATTCCAAGAAAAACCCTCATGTGGATGTCACTTGCTATGAAAGTCAGAAGAAAGGGTCACTTCACATTGCCGTAAATTGTGACAAAAAGAGGAAGAATCAGTACAAATCAAAGAAAATGATGGCAACCAAGATAGAGATGACCGCAAAGGGAAGAACAAGTTTGTGGAAAAAATGTGCTCCATCATTTGTTCCATACTCACAATGACAATTTTATGTCTAAAAATCTTTTTTTAGAGAAGATTATCTGTTTATTTAGCATGCTCTAATAATGATTAGAGGTGGCAATCGGGTCAGGTCCCTCTGGGTCTAACCTTCATGGACCCGGACCCGAGAACCAATACATGGACCTGGACCTGAAGTTAGTCATCGGTCCAAACACGGACCTAGACCCGGACCCAACGGGTACCCGAAACTCGACCGGGTACCTAAGACCCGAAACTAGCATATATAGAAAGCGGGCGAGGGTTCAGGCCTCCACTGGACTGTGTCCACCGGACTGAGTTCGGTGGAGTCTAGTACCGAATGCACATCTAGAGAATCTCCGCCGGACTAGGTCCGGTTGCCACCGGACTGAGTTCGGTGGAGTACTGAAGGCACATTTGAAGGATCTCCAACGAACTAGGTCCGGTCGCCAACGGACCAAGTCCAGTGAGATCCAGTACTACCTTTTGGGTCCGGGTCTAGGTACCCATGGGTCCAATTTAAGACCCAGACCTGAACCTGGATCCGAACCCAAAGCCAAATGCCCATGGGTCTAGAATTGGGCTCGGACCCGGACCCAGACCCGTCGGGTTGGGTACCTGGACCCATGGGTATTTTTGCCATCCTAATAATGATTATATATATCTCATACTCTAATATTATGAGTTCTATGAAAAATTTCATAAGAGCCATTTTTCTATAGCATAATTTTTGTATGCATGTAGTTAGTTATACGTACGGAGCATATACCTTAACATTGCCTGCTTCTTGCATCACCGCCACAATCTTAAGCTGGCGCTCCAACTCCTCCCGCGAAGTGTGTCCGAGGGTGGAGATCACAACATCTGCCTGCTTGATCACCTCCACCAATCCTTCATGATCATTGATGTCACCCTGCATTGATAAACATGTATTGCTGCACGCGTAATTAAGAAAATTTCTTATTTACCACTGAAATTTAGCTGATTCCGATTCACCATCTAACATCAAGATTTTCAAACTTCATGATTTACCATCACCTCTCAAGCTTCTTCTCCTCAATGTCATTGTTGACAGATCAAGCCATGACGGAGTTGTAGAAAGACGATTATACCATTGTCTTTTTAATACGTTACAAAATAGAAAAATCATAAAAATTAGTAGAAAATTCATAAAATTGTGAGAAAAGTTTCTTTGGATTTATAAAATTATGCGTACTCAAATATAAAAATGAATTTTAAAATTTTGGGATGTAAATTTTATTTAAAAAGACATGGTACCTACCATGTCTCATAAAAACGAGATAAAATATAGAAAATTATGAAATTTGGCTAGCAATTAGAACATGATTTTACATAAATTCAGAAATTTGAATCACTCAATTTGGAGTTAAAATGTAGCAGATGTAATGTTTCGAGGTTTTAAATCCAAAAATTATGATAGTGATATTTTGGATATTAACAGAACTTTCTAACGGCTAAAACTAAACAGATCGAGGTAATGGCAGTGGTATTGAGGAGAAGAAGTTTGAGTGACAGTGGCATGCAAAGCATGAATTAAGTTCGAAAATCTTAATAGCATGATGCATGGAACCGGCTAAATTTCAATAGCAAATAAGGAATTTTCTCTAATTAATCACGTCGCAGCTCAGCTAGCTAGTAGTACATATTTAGCTGCAACGAATTGAATTAGCTGATCGATCAATAAGTACATATGTTAAAGTGATATATGCATGCATATGCAGCCTGGCGTACGTACGTAGACAAGGCTGGCTCCGCTGGTCTTGAGACCTTCCACGAGCTTGACCCTGCCGGGGTCAGCGGCGGCGGTCGGGCGAACGAGGATGGCCGTCGGGTGGCCGGCGTTGATGCTCGCCGTCACGAGGTGCCGTCCGATCATCCCCGTCCCGCCGATCACCAATATCCTACTCATCGTCATCTTCCTTAATTAGCTCGCTCAGCTAGCTATACATGTATACTTGGCTAGCTCTCTTTAGTCGCTTAATTACTTATAGGCTGAACCGCTTGCTCTAATTATACTCTACCACCTCTTTCAAGACTCTGAGAGACTGAGATGACACCTCAAAGAAGAAAAAAATAGTTGGACTAACTTTTAATATATTGGTTGCTTCAGGATTACAATGGACGAAAATTTTCTTATTAAAGAGAGCACGACTTTGATCCAAGACAAGCAAGCCTTAAGCCGATAATAATTAGTGACAAGTGCTCTCTCTCAAAAAAAAGTTGCACGTGACAACTGACAAGTCGTCTGTCAAAAAGAAGTTACACGTGACAAGTAATTAATGACCGCAACTACTACCAATTCTATCGCTCACTTATGTCCTTATTGGCAACAAAGTATTTTCATAATTTTAGATAAATCCATGATTTATAAGATTATTATGTTTTTCAATACCATGAGGTGTATGGATACCCAAAAAAGATATGTATTCAAACTCTGGTTTAGTAGAAACCATAGTATTTTTGAAGTATTTAAAACTTCACTTCGAATTAAAGTTTTTGGAGTATTCTTATTTCTCTTCCTTGTTCATGCATAGTAAATACTTTGGTAAGTTAACCATGTGTCCAAACAAATGGTAGTTCCAATGAATACTAAAGTTTAATGGAGTTTAGTGAAATAATAGTTTCACATGTACAAGTTACAAACCCTATGTATTACGACCATAATTTTTTAAAACTATGTATCAAACACAGACCGCTTGGTTGGGGATACGTGTGAGCTAGCGCCTCCAACATGGGTTATATATTCTCACGTCCGCGAATGATGTGCCCGTGTCAGTTTCGACTTGATTTCTCCATCAAAAGTTGGTGTTATATATCTTGCCATCACATAGTAGAAAATAGTAGAAACCCATAGAATTCACCGTACTCAACTAAAACACAGATTTTTATTTCTCTAGAAAACAGCTTAGTTTTTCAAGTTTGGTTATTTAGATTTATACCACTTCAACGTTTCAAAATATGTCACTCGATGTGTCAATAACATGTGGGTCCTAGAATGGCATATTTTGAAATACCATACTTTGTAATAATATGTATCTAAATTTTTCTCTCTTTTTTAAAAAAGCTAGCAGCTGCCTATTTCATTAGGAGAGAATTTGTAAGTACATAGAAACGTCAGGTAGGTAAATGGGGCTATTGCAGAATAAGCCAGAAACACTGGGAGCTAAAAGAAAAGCTATGACAAACAACAAAAACACCTCTAGGATTAGAGTGCGAAAGCGTGACTACACTGCTGAATATCATGGAAGTTCAAGTTGAAGACGTCTTGCACCGAATGGTAAGAATTATGAAAAATCCTACAGTTCCGCTCCAGGGTCTATCAATCTTTTCTCTAATTTGCTTAGGGAAAGTATTGCGAACAGTCGTCCACCAATCCTTAAATAATATTGTAATACGCTTTGCCACCTAAAGCCATCGGAATACCTTGCGGTCAAGTATGGTCAAGAAGTTTTTAGGCTAGAGTAGAGCTGGCCATATGGGCCGAATCAAACAGGGCAAATCAGACGGGCTATTACTATTCACCAGGCCGGCCCAGCCTAACCTAGTTCGGTTACAAAACGAATCAGGCCTACCTGGTTTGAGCCGGCCAATCGTGCTTGGGCCTAACCCTCGGCTTGTCGGGCCAGCACGGTTTGGTTCATACAGTAGCCTCCCGGTTCTTTACTATGCGAACCAGGCCGACTCGGTTCAGTTCGTTTAGCACGGTGTACTCTAGCAGGCGGATCCAAAATTCCTGCCCGCGTCGTGCCCCTACCACGCATCGCCCGTCTATCCGTCGGCCGCTGCGGCGCTGCCGCTACGCACGGGCCACGCCGCCACGCATACACTACCGAGCGCGCTCCCGTGTGGGCAGCGTGTCCCTATGCCACGCGGCAGGCGCAGAGTGCACGCGGACCCACGGCCACACCACGCGAGGAATGAGGACTAGCCATGTGAATGAAGCGGGTTGGCCTAGCTCGCTCGATTCGTTCAGTTAGTTTTTTCAAAATATATATATATGTTGCAACTCATCGTTGGATAAATATAACCTTTTTTATCGTTCCAACCTTTGAAAATTCATTAAAAAATAGAAAAATTTTAAAAAATCTTAGATTTTTCTTCTATAAATAGGCATGCACCCCATCCCCATCCAGCCACAGTTCCAACCTCATTCTCTTCTCTAGATTGCGAGCTAAAAATTTAGTAGCTTGAGGTTTGTATGATTGTATCACAACAATATTTTTTCGTTGTATTTTCATTGTAACATCCCCATTTTTCAAAAATTTTGAAAATGCATAATCATGGCATCATCACATGTGAATCCAAACTTTTAAAAATCATTTTTGAAAAAAAATGTGCATGTTACTATAAATATTTTCCTAAAAACCTATTTAAGGATTCAATTTTTAAAATAATTCATTTAAAATTTGTCTAAATTATTAAAAATCTATTTTGGCAATTATTAGATTGACAATTTCAAATTAGGTTAGGAAATAACCAATTAGTGGAACTCAAATTAAATAAAGATTTTGCATCAAATTTAAACTAATTGGGTTTAGCAAAAACATAATTTAAGCCCTAACCTTAATTCCTTACTCTCCCCTATCTCTATGACAAGTGGGCCCACATGTTATTTCTTCCCATTTAGGAAATTTCCTTTTTGGCCCTTCCATTTTGGGTAATTCCCCTTTTTGCCGCCTTTCCCAAATGGAAAATTCCCAAAACAGCCTCCAATCTCACCTTTCCCTTTCTACCCTCCCCCTCCCACCATTTTTACCCTGCCACCCCCCTGCGTTTCTCCCACGCTACCCCCTCTCTCTCACTCTCTCCGACACCCCTCTCGGTTTCTTCTCCCTCTCACTCCCCGCTGCCTCCCTCGATCTCGCCGGTGAGCCCTCCCTCGTCCGATCCCTTCAAGACGCCCCCTCACCGTCAGAGCTCCATTTCTCCAGTCTCACGCCATCGCCGGAGATCGCGGGCGGCGCCGCCTGCCGCACCGCCTCAGACGCCGTCAGCCTCCTCATGGGGTAATCCTCCTCTCTTGCCCCTCTCCTCCCTAGCTCAGAGAGGAATTGCCACCCCGCCGCCGCCTTTCTCGCCGGAGACGGCGCGTGACGTGCTCTCCCGCCAGAGCACGGCCACCCCTTGAGATTGCCTCGGCCGCGCCTAAGCCCGAGCCACCCCGAGCCTTCCTCCACTTCGATACTCGTTCGCTCCGCCGCCACCACTAGCTTCGCCGTCCGTCCGGCGGGCGATAAGCCGCCCGCCGCTTACGCCGCTAGCCTCGTCGCCGGCGTTCCTCGCCGCCGACCCCACCTTTGTTTCCTTCCTCTCTCTCTTTCCTCACTCCCGCCGAAGCTGCCGCCGAATCGCCGCCCGAGCTCCTCCTTCCTTCGTTAAAGGACGCCGACAGCGAGCCCCGCCGTCGGCCGACCAGTGGCTAACGGACCGCCTACTGTCGCCATCCGCGCCGACAAGCCGCCACACGCGCGCCACTGGCTGGTTGCGCAGATCGCTTCCGCCATTGGCTGCCGCGACAATCGCCGCTACATACGGCCGGGTCGCCTTGCAGATCGCGCATCGCGTGGGCCATCTGTGGCCACGCGCGCCAGCGTCCATGACTTTGTCTTGGCGCCTTGTATTGGGCATCACGTGGTTGGCTGCCGCCACGCCGCTGATTCTGCTCCGGTCCGCCTGATTTTCCTCCTCCTTTTCCAATTAGATTCATAAATATAAAAACTTGTAAATTTTATATCTTTAAAATATAAATCCAAAAATTGTGAAACAAAATTCTAAAACTCACAAAAATGTGAAATTTAATTTAACAATATAATTTAAATAATTTGATTCATATTAATACATGATTTAGATTTAGTTTTATAAAGGAAAGACATAAATCAATTAAACCTTAAACGATTTTGATAAATAAAAATAAAATTGGCAATTTCGAAATGGTGAAATATGATAACATAAACATCTATTTTAGGAATTAGTTTATTTTCTTCATTTCTCAATTAAAAGGAAATATGTTGCTACATATGTACATTAGTTAAATTCCATATATAAGAATTTCCAAAATTTATAAAAAGGAGTAAAATGGGATTTACACAACTTACAATTTAAAAATACTATCATCACATTTATGCAGATCCATTTACATGCATACCATTCCATATTACTTTTGGCATTGTGTTTATGTTGGTTGTTTTATTTGTTAGGTCCTAACGACGATAGTTTCGTGACCAGTGCCCCGGAGGATCACCAGGATTTTGCTGAGCAAGGCAAGTGCTGAAACCTTGTGTCCTATGATTTTGAAACTCAATTTTTAGACATCCCCTTGAATTAGGTTTTGCATACTGCTTAGAAATGCTTAGTACTGAATTATCGTTCATTCTTAATAGCTGCAATTATTAAATGCTTGTCTAAATGCTTGATTTAAAAGGACAGTGGGTGCTGTCATGGGTGTAGTTAAGATAGTGGGTGCTATCGGGTAAAAATATTTTGCAAAACCTGATCGGGGTGGATGGATGCAAGGTGGGTGTCGCGAGCACGAGACTTGGGCCCAGTGTGGGAACCACCCCGGTCCGTAAGGACCGATTCCTTGAGGTAGTCGAGCTAAGTACAACAGTGCGACCGTGTGTGCCTGTATGGCGGGCCCTGGCTTAGTATCCTTCAGCCCCTAGCTTTGGCATTCCAGTCGGTGGAGTAGGCAGTAGGTGCTGTTCTATTGGCGCAAGAGGGGCATCGGTGTGGAAACCTTAGCGGGAATGGCTTAACTAGGAGGAGGCTGGAAAAAGGCCTTGTGGTGATCTTTTTCCTTTGGGGGCACCCTCGAGAAAAACCACCTCGCATGGGTAAAGCGTGCGATCTCTGCAGAGCGTAAAACTATCATGATAGCTGTGTCCACGGTCAAGGACGGACGACGGGGAGCTGCCTCATGGTACTTCTTCTCTATTTGTTTTCGAAATGGTGTTTCAAAGGAAAACCACGATTGCGGTCGTGTGTTTTGTTTTTTTCTCCTCACAGTGGGTGCTGTGAGCGATGAGGGTGTCTGCACGGTGGGTGCCGTGAGTAGTCAGGTTGGGCAAAAACCGGTGGGTGCCGGAACTTCAAAGAAAGTGATTCAAACATTTGTTTTTCCTCAACACATTTTAAATCATTTTATAAAACCTTAGGCAAAATCTTGTAAAACTGGCTTTATGCAAAAAGAACCCCTAACCCTCCTTTGTCAAGCCTTAGATGCATGGTAGTCAGCCTTGCTTGTTGAGTATAAAGTATACTCACCCTCGCCTTTTATGCGGGGCTGCTCATTCCAACGACCAGGATGCGAACAGCAGTGGAACCCTGAAGAGGAGATGTACCACGATGAAGGATTCGCCGCCGGGATCCAAGACGAAGAGTACCTCGACGCCTAGGATTACGTTTCTCCAGCTCTGCCTGTGGGGATCTGCCTCGGCTTTCTTCTTTTGAAGTTTTCAGTTGTATAATTAAGACTTCCGCTTTTGTAAGGCCTTTGAGCCAATCTTATGTAACCACGCCAGGAGGCGCACTCTGATGTAAATTTATGTAAATTAATCGAAATGGTTGTGATCCAAGTCCGTTGTCTGTGTGTGCTAGCTACTGATCTAGGGACTAGCACAGGTAAAGCACAGGTGGGACCTCACCTCCGCCAGGGGGGGTCCCGACAGGGTTGGTATCAGAACCTAGGCTATAGGCCGCAACCTAGGTAGAATGGTATAGCCCTAAGGACTTATTTAAATAATAAATCTACTTTCAATAGTTTTCGAAACTTACTCTCTTCTGTTTTTCCTACCTGAAATTTTCGCTTCTATCTAGTCTTACCTTTTTCTCTCTTACCACCCTCTGAATGATTTAGGCTTCAAAGCAAAACTGTCGCTTCTACAATCTTCCCTGACTCAAACATTGATTCGACGCCTCTGCCTTATTAGGATACCTGAAGCTGCAAGTCGTCGACGACTAGAACAAGCGCACAAGAAGCATGGCGGAACCGGATGGCTTCAAGAAAGCAAGATTAGCGTTAAGACTGTAGGAACCCTAAAATCTATAATCGTATTAGAGAACGTTAGATTTTCCAGCTGGATTTTGAGATAGTGCGCACCGACTTGATCATGCCACTATCACTTGTGTGCCTTTTTGAGTCTTTTTGGTATTTTGATTGTATTGGTGTGTCGTGGATGTTATGATCTCCCCATTAGCTTTCTCCCTAGCTTTT
The DNA here is from genome assembly GCA_036346145.1 of Olyra latifolia. Classification (NCBI taxonomy): domain Eukaryota; kingdom Viridiplantae; phylum Streptophyta; class Magnoliopsida; order Poales; family Poaceae; genus Olyra; species Olyra latifolia. Next base: position 18,561,564 of record CM070530.1, read on the forward strand.
CCCTTCCTCATCTCATTTTCAACATTGCTGTCAGATGGTGGATACCCGGAATGAAGCTGCTGCCGGTCGTGGAAGAGGCAGAGAGTTAGTAGTGGACGAATCTCAGGATCAGTCTCCACCTGTCGGACAGCCCTAGAATCAACCAGCTGCCGATGACCAAGCCAATGTCAATCTGCCACCCCCACCAGCTCATCCCCCGCAGTTTGACCAAATACTGGCAATGCACCTGCAAGCCTTTCAAGCTATTGCTCATAACCTCAACAACCTTGCTGCTCCTGCTCAAGTTCAGCCTCCACAGAACCAACACCAGTCTAAGTTTGGTGACTTCATGAGGACTAGACCGTCAGTGTTCACCGGAGCCGTGGAACCCTTGGTCGCTAAGGATTGGCTCCGAGAAATGAAGCGAAAGCTAGATATGATCCAGTGCACTGACCGAGAGAGTGTCAACTTTGCCGGTCATCAACTTCAGGTCGATGCTGCCATATGGTGGGAAAACTTTCGAGCTTCCCACCCGGATATCGAAGCTCTCACCTGGGAAGACTTCTCCAAGGCCTTCACCGCTTCATATGTCCCCAAGGGCATTATGGAGATGAAGAGGCGAGAATTTCATCGCCTTCAGTAGGGCAATATGTCTGTCACAGAATACCTGAACAAGTTCAACCACCTTGCCCGCTATACCACCACGGAGGTAGCCTTGGAGTCCGACAAGATATGGAAATTCATGGAAGGAACGGACCCCGACCTGAAGGCCCTTATTGCTTCCAACGACTATACCACCTTCCAGGATATGGTCAATAAAGCATTGATTATGGAAGATATTGAGCGACAGCGCATGGAGAAGCGCAAGAAAAGAATGGCCCAACAGTATCACCAAGGATCTAGCAGCTCGAGGCCCCGATTCTCCCAGTTTCCATCTAGCAAGCCCCCAGTGCCACAGTCTCAACAAGGTCAAAGGATGCCAGCATCTCAGCCTCATCAAGCCCCACAAGGTCCCCGCCAAGCTCCAGTTTCCCAGGCTCCTCAGAACAACACCTCAACAGGAGTTCAGTGTTTTAACTGCCATCAATGGGGACATTTTGCTTCCAAGTGTCCCCAGAAACGCCAGGCTGCTCCTCCCAACACGGGACAAATGTTCGTGCACCAGCTGCTGGAAGAGGCCGTGGAGCACCTCAACCTCCCAAGGCACCTCAAGTTGCCGGGAGAGGCCAAGTCAATTGTATCACTGCGGAAGAAGCGCAGAATGCACCAGAGGTCGTACTTGGTAAGTTCCTAGTGAATTCAGTTCCAGCTACAGTTTTATTTGATTCCGGTGCATCGCATTCTTTCATATCAAAAGGTTTTGTGGAATCAAATAATTGGGACATAATGAGTTTAGAGCACCCTCTGATTGTTCAATCACCGGGAAAGTCTATACGGACCGATAAAGTGTGTCCTAAGATAGACATAGAAGTTAATGGAGTAAAGTTTCTAGCAAACCTTATCTTGCTAGATTCTCAAGGAATAGAAGTTATCCTAGGCATGGACTGGTTAACTAAGCACAATGGCCAGAATGACTGTGCCAGTCGTGCTATTTCTCTTGTCAATAGTAATGGAGTCCGAGTAGAATTCTCCTCTAATCTTGTTGCAAGAGCTGTCAGTACCTTGAACCAGTTGGAAGGAATAACCTTGGACTCAGTCCCAGTGGACAAAGAGTTCCCGGACGTATTTCCAGATGACCTGCCCGGTATGCCACCCGACCGAGACATTGAGTTTATCATTGAGCTAGCACCTGGAACTGCCCCAATAGCTCAAAGGCCGTACCGGTTATCTGCAAACCTTTTAGCGGAACTTAAGAAACAGCTTGAAGAGTTAGAAGGCAAAGGATTCATTCGTCCCAGTGCATCACCTTGGGGAGCCCCAGCAATTTTTGTCAAGAAGAAGGACAAGACCCTAAGGATGTGCGTGAATTACAGGTCTCTGAACGAAGTCACAATTAAGAACAAGTACCCTTTGCCCAGGATCGACGATCTGTTTGATCAGCTTAAAGGAGCCTGTGTTTTCTCCAAGATTGATCTGAGATCAGGCTACCATCAGATCAAGATCCGAAAACAGGACATACCTAAGACTGCTTTCACTATTCGATATGGATTATACGAGTATACGGTCAAGTCCTTTGGATTGACCAATGCACCTGCCTATTTCATGAATCTGATGAACAAGATATTCATGGAATACTTGGACAAGTTTGTGGTCGTCTTTATTGACGACATTCTCATCTACTCCAGGAATAAAGAAGAACATGCAGAGCACTTAAGGTTAGTGTTGGAAAAGCTCAGAGAACATCAGCTGTATGACAAATTCAGTAAATGTGAATTTTGGCTGAAAGAAGTGACGTTCCTAGGACACGTCATATCAGCCGACGGTGTCGCTGTCGACCCAAGCAAAGTAAAGGATGTTTTGGACTGGACGCCGCCAAAGACAGTGTCCAAGGTCCACAGTTTTCTTGGAATGGCAGGATATTATAGAAGGTTCATTGAAGACTTCTCCCGAGTCGCAAGACCCCTCACCCAGCTCTTGAAAAAGAACAAGAAGTTTGAATGGACTAAAGCTTGTGGGAACAGTTTTCAAGAGCTAAAGAAGCGTTTGACCTCAGCCCCAGTTCTTACTCTGCCGGATATTCGCAAAGATTTTGAAGTCTATTGCGATGCTTCCAAGTTAGGACTTGGGTGTGTGTTGATGCAAGAAGGAAAAGTTATAGCCTACGCATCAAGATAGCTAAAGCCTCACGAGGTCAACTATCCCACTCATGATCTGGATTAGCTGTTGTGGTCCATGCTCTCAAGATTTGGAGGCACTACTTGGTCAGTAACCGGACCGAGATATATACGGACCATAAGAGCTTGAAGTATATTTTCACACAGCCAGACTTAAACAAGAGGCAAAGAAGATGGTTAGAGCTGATAAAGGATTATGACTTAGGCATTCATTACCATCCTGAAAAAGCCAATGTAGTAGCTGATGCCTTAAGCAGAAAAAGTTATTGCAATAACCTCAGGATTCAAGGAGATCAACCTGCACTGTATGAAGAATTCCGAAAGTTAAATTTGGAATTAGTGGAACAAGGCTGTATCCATATGCTGGAACTTCAACCGACCTTGGAGGACCAGATCCGAGAAGCTCAAAAGGATGATACGGAAGTGGCAGAAGTCAAGGAAAGGATCAAGGCAGGAAAAGCCCCAGGATTCCTAGTGGACGATAACGGCATCCTCTGGTTTCGAAAAGAGAATTTTTGTGCCAAACAAGAAAGAAATCAAGGAGCTAATTCTGAAGGAAGCTCATGAATCAGCGTTGTCAATCCACCCAGGAAGTACTAAGATGTACTTGGATCTCCGGACGTCCTATTGGTGGACTGGTTTGAAACGAGACGTCGCCAAGTTTGTCGCCCTGTGTGATACCTGTCAGCGGGTCAAAGCAGAACATCAACGACCTGCAGGATTGCTTCAGCCCCTGAAAGTTCCTGAATGGAAATGGGAAGAGATCGGAATGGATTTCATTACCGGCTTACCCAGGACCCAGTCCGGTTACAATTCCATTTGGGTCGTTGTGGATCGGCTCACTAAGTCTACTCACTTCTCACTTCATCCCAGTGAAGACAACTTACAACGGAAATAAGCTAGCAGAGCTGTATCTGTCTAAAGTTGTTTGTCTGCATGGAGTTCCTAAGAAGATTGTCTCCGACAGAGGAACCCAGTTCACATCTAAGTTCTGGCAAAAACTGCATGGATTGCTAGGAACCAACCTAAACTTCAGTACATCATTCCATCCACAGACTGAAGGGCAGACAGAACGAGTTAACCAAATTCTGGAGGACATGCTTCGAGATTGCGCTTTGGCAAATTCCAAAAGTTGGGATAAACATTTGCCATACGCAGAGTTCTCATACAACAACAGCTACCAATCAAGCTTACAGATGTCCCCGTTTGAAGCGTTATATGGCAGAAGTGAGAACCCCCTCTCGGAAAGAAAGCGAGAGAGAATGATTTTTGGACCTGACCTGCTCAAGGAAGCAAATGAACAAGTCCGAGCTATTCAACAACGATTGAGACCTGCTCAAAGTCGGCAAAAGAGCTATGCGAATAATCGGCGAAGGGAACTCAGCTTTGCTGAAGGAGATTTTGTTTACCTGAAAGTGTCACCGATGAAAGGAGTTCGCCGTTTCCGAGTCAGCGGAAATCTTGCACCGCGATATATTGGACCTTTCAAGATTTTGGCTAGAAGAGGTGAAGTGGCCTATCGGCTCGAGTTGCCACCTCAGTTGTCGGCTATACACGATATATTCCATGTGTCCCAGCTAAGGAAATGTCTGAGAGTTCCAGAAGAGCAAATGCCGTTGGAACAGTTGAACCTGCAAGAAGATCTGACCTACAAGGAATACCCGATTCGGATTTTGGACGAAGCCGCTCGTGAGACCCGGAGCAACGTGATCAAGCTTTGCAAGGTTCAGTGGAGCAACCACTCAGAAGATGAAGCAACTTGGGAACGCGAAGAAGAACTTCGGGCAGAGTTCCCCAACCTTTTTCCTAGCTCTTTCGAATCTCGGGGTCGAGATTCCGTTTAAGGGGGAGAGGTTTGTAACATCCCCATTTTTCAAAAATTTTGAAAATGCATAATCATGGCATCATCACATGTGAATCCAAACTTTTAAAAATCATTTTTGAAAAAAAAATGTGCATGTTACTATAAATATTTTCCTAAAAACCTATTTAAGGATTCAATTTTTAAAATAATTCATTTAAAATTTGTCTAAATTATTAAAAATCTATTTTGTCAATTATTAGATTGTCAATTTCAAATTAGGTTAGGAAATAACCAATTCGTGGAACTCAAATTAAATAAAGATTTTGCATCAAATTTAAACTAATTGGGTTGCGCAAAAACAAAATTTAAGCCCTAACCTTAATTCCCTACTTTCCCCTATCTCTATGACAAGTGGGCCTACTTGTTATTTCTTCCCATTTGGGAAATTTCCTTTTTGGCCCTTCCATTTTGGGTAATGACCCTTTTTGCCACCTTTCCCAAATAGGAAATTCCCAAAACAGCCTCCAATCTCACCTTTCCCTTTCTACCCTCCCCCTCCCACCATTTTTACCCTGCCACCCCCTGCGTTTCTCCCACGCTACCCCCTCTCTCTCACTCTCTCCGACACCCCTCTCGGTTTCTTCTCCCTCTCACTCCCATTGCCTCCTCGATCTCATGGGTGAGCCTCCTCGTCCGATCCTTCGACATGCCCTCACTCACCGTCGTAGCTCCATTTCTCCAGTCTCACTTGCCGCCATCATGGGAGATCGCGGAGGGCGCCTGGCCAGCCGCCTCAAGACGCCGTCAGCCTCCTCGCCGGGTAATCCTCCCTCTCTTGCCCCTCTCCCTCCCTAGCTCAGTGGGAGTTCGCCCCCCATGGCGCCGCCCTCTCGCATGGGAGGCGGCCCGCGATGTGTTCTCTCCCACTTGAGCACAGCCACGCCGCCAGACCGCCTCGGCGCGCGCTTCTAAGCCCGAGCCTCCTCCACCCGACACTCGTCCGCCGCCGCCCCCTAGCTCTTCGCCGTCCGCCGGGCGACGACCACCGCCGCCGCCGCCGCCGCTTAGCCTCGTCGCGGCGTTCCTCGCCGTCGACCCTACCCCGGTTTCCCTTTCCTCCTCTCTCTTTTCCTCCTCCCGGCCGGGAGGCGCTGCCGCGGAATCGGCCGCCGCCGAACTCTCTCCGCTCGCCTGCTCGTGACGCCGACAGCAGTGCCCGCCGTCACCGGCCGAGTGGGTGATGGGCCGCCCTTTGCTACCACCACGAATAGCCGACCGCCGCTTCGGGCGCCGCTGTTGCCAAGCGTCCGCTCCGCCATTGGCCTGCCATGACAAGACGCCGCCGCCAAGCCGCCTTGCAGCGGCGCGTGGGGCCACACATGGCCGGCCACGCGCCGCCGCGTCCATGACTTTGTGTCTGTGGCCAAGGTGGCCGCCGCACGTGGTTGGTCGCCGCCCTAAGGCCGCTTCGGCCGGCGAGCCGAGCCGTACTGCCTGATTTTTCTCCTCCTTTTCCAATTAGATTTATAAATATAAAAACTTGTAAATTTTATATCTTTAAAAATATAAATCCAAAAATTGTGAAACAAAATTCTAAAACTCACAAAAATGTGAACTTTAATTTAACAATATAATTTAAATAATTTAATGCATATTAATACATGATTTAGATTTAGTTTTATAAAGGAAAGACATAAATCAATTAAACCTTAAATGATTTTGATAAATAAAAATAAAATTGGCAATTTCTGAAATGGTGAAATATGATAACATAAACATCTATTTTAGGGAATTAGGTTATTTTCTTCATTTCTCAATTAAAAGGAAATATGTTGCTACATATGTACATTAGTTAAATTCCATATATAAGAATTTCCAAATTTTATAAAAAGGAGTAAAATGGGATTTACACAACTTACAATTTAAAAATACTATCATCACATTTATGCAGATCCATTTACATGCATACCATTCCATATTACTTTTGGCATTGTGTTTATTTTGGTTGTTTTATTTGTTAGGTCCTAACGACGATAGTTTCGTGACCAATCCCCCGGAGGATCACTTGGATTTTGCTGAGCAAGGCAAGTGCAGAAACCTTGTGTCCTATGATTTTGAAACTCAATTTTTAGACATTTACAAAATGCATGTTATCTTAGAAATTTAAAATGCTAATCACCTAGCAAATTAGATAATACCCAATCCAGTAATTTATTCTGCTAAAATGTTCCTTCTTTGCCCTAGGATTATTAAAATTGCTAATACTTGACATCCCCTTGAATTAGGTTTTGCATCTTTGCTTAGAAATGCTTAGTACTGAATTATCGTTCATTCTTAATAGCTGCAATTATTAAATGCTTATCTAAATGCTTGATTTAAAAGGACAGTGGGTGCTGTCATGGGTGTAGTTAAGATAGTGGGTGCTATCGGGTAAAAATGTTTTGCAAAACCTGATCGGGGTGGATGGATGCAAGGTGGGTGCATGAGCACGAGACTTGGGCCCGGTGTAGGAACCACCCGGTCCGTAAGGACCGATTACTTGAGGTAGTCGAGCTAAGTACAACAGTGCGACCGTGTGTGCCTATATGGGCGGGCCCTGGCTTAGTATCCTTCAGCCCCTAGCTTTGGCATTCCAGTCGGTGGAGTAGGCAGTAGGTGCTGTTCTATTGGCGCAAGAGGGGCATCGGTGTGGAAATCTTAGCGGGAATGGCTTAACTAGGAGGAGGTTGGAAAAAGGCCTTGTGGTGATCTTTTTCCTTTGGGGGCACCTTCGGGAAAAACCACCTCGCATGGGTAAATCGTGCGATCTCTGCAGAGCGTAAAACTATCATGATAGCCGTGTCCACGGTCAAGAACGGACGACGGGGAGCTGTCTCATGGTACTTCTTCTCTATTTGTTTTTAAAATGGTGTTTCAAAGGAAAACACGATTGCGGTCGTGTGTTTTGTTTTTTCTCCTCACAGTGGGTGCTGTGAGCGATGAGGGTGTCTGCACCGTGAGTACCGTGAGTAGCCAGGTTGGGCAAAAACCGGTGGGTGCCGGAACTTCAAAGAAAGTGATTCAAACATTTGTTTTCCCTCAACACATTTTAAATCATTTTATAAAACCTTAGGCAAAATCTTGTAAAACTGGCTTTATGCAAAAAGAACCCCTAACCCTCCTTTGTCAAGCCTTAGATACATGGTAGTCAGCCTTGCTTGTTGAGTATAAAGTATACTCACCCTCGCCTTTTATGCGGGGCTGCTCATTCCAACGACCAGGATGCGAACAGCAGTGGAACCCTAAAGAGGAGATGTACCACGATGAAGGATTCGCCGCCGAGATCCAAGACGAAGAGTACCTCGACGCCTAGGATTGCGTTCCTCCAGCTCTGCCTGTGGGGATCTGCTTCGGCTTTCTTCTTTTGGAGTTTTTAGTTGTATAATTAAGACTTCCGTTTTTTTAAGGCCTTTGAGCCAATCTTATGTAACCACACCAGGAGGCGCACTCTGATGTAAATTTATGTAAATTAATCGACATGGTTGTGATCCAAGTCAGTTGTCTGTGTGTGCTAGCTACTGATCCAGGGACTAGCACAGGTAAAGCATAGGTGGGACCTCACCTCCGCCAGGGGGGGCCCAACATTCATTCTCTAATTTATTTGTTCAATTGTTTTGTAATTGTAGCTATTTGAAATGGCCGATAAAAATTCTCCGTACAATGAATTTCATCTTAGTTAGTTTAGTTTAAGACCAGAGTACTATGAACTGATCGGTCATAGTGTGCCACATCCGGATGACGAAACAATAACACAAGAAACCGGGGAAATACCCTGTGGATCTTCCGATTCAACCTGTGCTTGGGCTCCAATACCATCATATCGAAGTGGGCCTGAGTGAACCGGTCAGACGTGTGGAACGACATCGAAGAGTTGAAGCACCTTGTCAATGGGCGGCAAGTGAGGTATGCAGCTAGATGTAAAATTTGTCAAGATGAGTTATCGGCGGTGACAAGCTCGGGCGCGAAACACTTGATGAAACACGTTGCGACGTGTAAGAAGAGGAAAGACGTTCAAATGAGGTAGCAACCCCAATGGTACAGTAAGTAATTGGGAATACAATCCCGAAGTAGCTAGAGGGGCTTTGTGTTGTCTAATTGCTTCCGAAGAGTTACCCTTAGAATTTGGTAAATCTCCTGCTTTTCAAGAATATATTAAAATTTCTCATAATCCTAAATTTACTAGTGTTTCCTGTTAGACGACAACTAGATATTTGAAAAAAAATGTATAACACCGACAAGTCAAAATTAAAAAGAATAATTTAAAACTTGCACATTTTCTATTTTGTTAACCTCGTACAACTGGGCTGGTAGGGTTAGGGAAGATTATTTAAGTATTGTTGCCCACTATGTTAACTAAAATTAGGAAATAGGAAAAAAAAATTGCCCAAAGACTTATAAATGTTAATCACACAGGTGAGAATATAGATGATAGCATTATGAATGTTGTTTAGAAATTTGAAATAACAAATTGCATTTTTCTATTAACTTAGATAATGCATCAGCTAATACAAGTGCCATGAGCATTTTTACTCCTCTGCTAACTATATATGTCGATTCTTTCATAATGCATCAACGTTATGCATGCCATATTATTAATATAATTGTTAAAAATATTGCAACCTTACCTTCAAATTATTTGGGATGCCATCTCATTTTTAAATAGCACTAACATAAGAATTGTTTCATGGAAGAACTATTACCGTGCATCATAGGTACAACCTAGAAAATTTGGTTTAGACATGCCTGTTAGATGGAATTCCATCTACCTTATGCTTCAGCATGTATTAGCATACAGACAAGTTTTTAAAGTTTTTATTAACACATAATATACAATTCGTGATGACAAGCCACTTCTGACTCTACAAGATTGGCAGGTATTTACCCATTTAGATTCATTTTTAGAGGTTTGTCATGAAGCTACCCTCACCGTTTATGCTGTGTATGAATCTATGTCTTGTTCTATTATTCAATGCATTATCATATCATTAATCATTTGAACAAATTTGAAAATGATGTTTTATTTGATGCACTTAGTCATATGAAAGCTAAATATTTAAAATATTGGAGAGACCTTTTATTTTCATATTGTTTTGATTTTTTTTGTTAGACACTAAGGCCAAACTTGCAGAACTAACTAATGCTCTAACACAACTTAGTGCTGTCATTGGCATAGAGTACTCTAATTATTTTCATAAAGTTAGAAATAGACTCAATGATATATATATAAAACATGAAGAAAAGTATGTAGGAGTTCGTCCACAATGGCCGCCACTAGTTCAACAGACAAGTAGAAAGATGTCCTTTTGGAAATCTGTTATGGGCAAGGATAGTATAAGTTCTTCAAGCACGACACCACAAATCACATAGGCAGCATCATGCGGATTTGTTGGTGAGCTTGCCTCGTACCTAGCAAAGGACACCGTCGACTTACAGGAAGAAGAGTTCAATATTCTCAAATGGTGGTAACAATATAGTGAAACATATGGAGTGCTATCCATCCTAGCATGGGATGCGATAACTGCACCAGTCTCTACAGTTTCTTCAGAGTCCGCTTTTAGTCTCGCAAGGAGAATACTTGAGGATAGACGAACTTTCCTCCACAGTGACATGGTTGAAATACTATTGAGCACAAAAGACTAGGTGTTAGAAGAAAGATGACTCCAGAGCCTTGTCATCGAGAGGCACAATCAAGAATTGGCGGCTGCATTCGGAGGCTTAGAGCTTGACGAAGAAGGCTCTTCAAATATTTTATATGTATTGTCGAGTTTTAGGTTATACTCTTTTTTTGCCAAGGTTTTCTCAACTTTGAATTTTTTACTTGATAGAGTTTTCAACGAGGCAGCCATGTACTACATCCGTGATAATAAATCTCTTCAATGCATTCCAAATATCTTTTCACTACATCTGTAATAATAAAACTCTTCAGTGCATTCCAAATGTTTTTTTCTATTTCTTGTAATTTTAAATCATTTTCAGGATTTTTCATTGCTAATTATAAATTCTCCTAATTTTTTAAATTTTTTGAAGTATTTTCCTCAAACGGGCCAACCAACATCAAAGGGGTCAATTAGGCCAGATATGAACTGGGCCGGCCCGGTTCGCCGGTTCTTTATCCGATTAGCTGTTGTACCATTTGATGAACTCGGCCAATGAACGCATTGGTCACCCACGTTAAGCAAGCCAGTGGTGTGGTCGCTTAACGAAAGACCTAGACGTTTCGGCCGTCTCTGCCCAATTTCTCTAGAACGTAGATTCTAGGTCTCCGTTGATGACATGATTGACCATAACATCTTTTACTTATAGTCATCACTTGAGAAGCATGATCATAATCAGGAAAAGTACTGGACCTTGTCAAGTGTTCGTTACCGTGTGGGTCCTTGGCTCCAGCAAGCTTGCTCATAATCAGTTAGTACATAGTAATTAATAGTACAGCATATCTACGTACGTACAATCGTAATCAGATGATAGCTTCTTGCAGGCGTATTTAGAGATGGTACAAATTAGACGATGCAGCAATTTTTCTTTTCCTGGTTCATACTTGCATTATTGGTTGAATTAGGAAATAATACTACATATTGGAGTATATATTTAGTCTGTGGATCACGATGAACTCGTGAAAAACCATTTCCATCTTTTTATTTGTTAAATGTATAGGACATTTGACTCGGTTCATGGATGGAGCATTAATGAAAGACCATTTCCACCATGCCCACATTGTCGTTTGTCTGCTTTTTTGTTTGTCAAGGTTTTCTCAACTTTGAGTTTTTTACTTAGTAGAGTTTTCAACGAGGCAGACATGTACTACATCCGTAATAATAAAGCTCTTTAGTGCATTCCAAACATTTTTCCTATTTCTTGTAATTTTTAATCATTTTCATGATTTTTCATTGCCATTTATAAATTCTTCTAATTTTTCTAAAATTTTTGAAATATTTTCCTTGAACCGGGCCAACCAGCACCAAAGGGATCAACCAAGCCAGATATGAACCGAGCCGGCCCAGTTCACCCAGTTTTTTATCCGAACCGAACCTAAGATCAGACCCCCAGCTCATTAACCCGATTGGCCTAATTCGTATAGTAAGCAGGCTTGAAACGAACCAAGCCAAAACAAATCAGGCCTAAACCAGGCTAAACCAGGTTGGCCCGTTGGCCACCTCTGGGCTAGAGTACTCCTCATGTGGTTCTATGAAGAGGGGCTAGCCTCCGACTAGATGTACCCATGCTTTCAGTCATAAATATTAATATTAATTATGGAGACTCATTTCAGTCGACCTCATTTCAATCGATCTTAATCCAATGGCCCGTTCCGACCACACATCCCCTCCAACCCTGACATGCTCTCTAGTCTCCACACTGGTCTCCTTCAGCGCCGCCACCAGAGGTGTCTTCCCCCCTCTTCGTCGCACAGGGCACCTCTTCCTCCTCCTCCATGTTATCGGTGGCTCGCCTTCCTCTAGTGCACCATCATTTCTTTATCCTCTATCGCTATCTACCCAAGCCATCTTCTTCCTCCTCTCCAAAATGGTGCCGTATCCTACCCTCCTTTATCTTTGATGGCTCCCACTGCCAGATTCGTCTCTACCTCCCTCCGTCATACCCTACCATTTCTCGCTGAACCATCGGCCGGCTTTGCCCACTATCCTCCGCTGATCCTGCTACCCACCGCCATGCATCCATCGCCCTAGCCTCCCTCTAGACCAAGGCGACTGATGGTTAGCAAAAGCAATATAATATTATATATATATATATACACACACATTGCTTTCTTCAGTAGGAACTCAAGAGAAAAAAAAAACCTCCAGTGACATGAACAAGTCAAGCATTTATGCAATGTGGTCGTAGTTTCAAACGTACGCATGAGCCAAAAGCTGTCGACCGCCATTTGTTTGTGAAAATGCGAACTTGTACAAAACTTGGAATACGAAATTGGAGGTCTCAGCTGTTGTACCGCCAATGACCGCATTGGTCACCCAAATTAAGCAAGCCAGTGGTGTGGTCGTTTCAGCCGTCTCTGCTCAATTTTTTCCTCTAGAACGCAGATAATCAGTTAGTACATAGTAATTAATAGTACAGCATACCTACATACGTACAATCATAATCAGATGATAGCTACTTGCAGGCGTATTTAGAGATGGTACAAATCAGACGATGCAGCAATTTTTCTTTTCCCGGTTCATACTTGCATTATTGGTTGAATTAGGACATAATACTACATATTGGAGTATATATTTAGTCTGTGGATCATGATGAACTCGTGAAAAACCATTTCCATCTTTTTATTTGTTAAATGTATAGGACATTTGACTCGGTTCATAGATGGAGTATTAATGAAAGACCATTTCCACCATGACCCCCACATTGTCGTTTGTCTGCTTAATTTCTTAAAAGAAAAACTAAGGGGCAAATTAATAGGCCCGGCAAAGTTCAACCAGGAAGACCCTTCAAGAAAAGGAAGTTCAACCAGGAAGAGGGTGTGAGAGATAATAGCTGGTTTACCATTATTAAAGTATGGCCTCGCTACTTTGCCACTCAAAAATTGCCGCTAGCCAAAACACCATTGCTGCGGATGGCTGTTCGTCGGATTGCAATTATGGAGACTTTACAGAGAATACAAAATGTTTTCCAGGTTATCCCGCTGTATACGCATGTGAATAGACCCTTTTGCCCCTGAGCCAGACCCAAGTCTCAGCTGGAGAGACTTCGGTGCAGCCTAACCAGCTCCCTGTCTCTTCTCTTCTCCGAGCTCGCAGGGCCACACCCAATCTAGGGTTTCTTCTCCCGCGGCCGGCAGCGGCGATTGCAGCGGTGGCCGAAGAGCTTGAGACCCGCCGTGGAACAGTGGAAGCCACCCTGGCGCTCTCCTTTTCGGTACGATGCCCGTTAACTCGAAGCAACGGCTAGACCCCGCCGCTGTTGGCCTCACCCGCTGCCTTAGCCAGCAGGGAGGAGCCACTCTTGAGAGCCGCCGACGGCGAGGCCCAGTGGCTACGAGGCAAAGGTAAGAAGAATTTTTTATTTACATTTGGAACAATTGTGTTGGGTTTGTATACCTTGTATACCGTCTTTGATCTGTTGCTCATGAAACCCTAGATTGCGTGGATCGAAGGGTTTGAGCTACAGATATGGCTAGTTTAGATCCTGGGATAGATGGTTGGATGTCTAGTGTACAACATTGCATGGGGAATGGATTGGATGACCAGGAGGATTGCAATGAGGTTGGGGGAGGTGAGGCCTCTGCTTATGGAGGTTCTGATGCTGGAGTTGCAGAGGAGGAGCAAATTGACTGGGATAAAATAAGTATCAGTGAGAGACAGGATGATGAAGGGAGGATAGAAACAATGGATGAGGATACTTTATTTAAATTGCTTGGATTGAGGATTGATGATCCAACTGTGTCAAATGAAGAAACTCCAGGTCAACCTTTTACATGCATGGGGCCAAATTTGTTTGATGAAACTGAAGATGCAGCCATGCATGTTGCAGATGGCAACCCTGAAGAAGAGCATTTCTTGTATGACAAAGATGATCCAAAGATGGGCTTGGGGACTGTGTACCCTTCTATGAAAGATTTCAGATCAGCTATAAAACAGTATGCAATTAATAATGAATTTGAGCTGGGGACTAGTAGTTCTGACAAAAGTAGATTTCGAGGATATTGTCTTGGAGAAGGGTGTAAATGGGAAATTGCTGCTTATAGGAGAAGTGACATGAGCACTGTCATGGTACTAACTTACTAACATACCCTGTATTGCAACTTTGCAATATGTTTTGTAATAAAGCAATTTACTAACTTGAATTTGTTGGTATTGGCAGGTTTCAGTTCGCAAGAATGAGCACACATGTACATCTAGCAGCAGGATATATACAAGAAATGTAGGTCAACGATGGGTAGGTGAGAAGGCAATTCCAATTTTGAGAAAGGAGCCTAATCTTAGCACTAAGGACCTGCACAAAAGGTTGCAAGATAAGTACCCTGCTCTCATCCCTTATGATACTGTTTGGAAGGGACACCAAAGAGCTCTTAATGAGATGTATGGAACCTGGGAGGAAAGTTTTAGAATGTTGTATAAGTGGAAGGCAGAAGTACTTAAAAGGTGTCCTGGTAGTACAGTAGAAATTGACACAATTGTTGTAGAAGATCGAGTGTACTTTCATAGGTTCTTCTGTGCTTTAAAGCCCTGCATTGATGGTTTTGTTAGTGGCTGTAGGCCTTACATTAGCATTGACTCAACTGCCCTCAATGGTAGGTGGAATGGTCATTTAGCAACTGCAACTGCTTTAGACGGTAATAATTGGATGTATCCTTTAGCATTTGGCTTTTTTGACACTGAAAATGAAGATAATTGGGTTTGGTGGATGACTCACCTTAGTAAGGCACTAGGTGAAGTGCCAGTCCTTGCTCTGTACACAGATGCCTGTAAAAGTTTGGAGAATGCATGTGAACAAATATTCCCACATGCAGAGAAGAGGGAGTGCTTCAGGCATCTGATGAACAATTTCACAAAGAAATACCATGGAGCTGGATTTGGAGAGATGTATCCAGTTGCAAGGGCATATAGGGTTGAAGTATTTGATAAGCACATGGATGCAATTGTGGATCAATGCCCTAATGTGTTAGGATACTTGAAGCAGTACCACTCTCTTAAGTGGATGAGATGCAAGTTCAATCCAGACATCAAATGTGACTACATTAATAACAATTTAGCTGAGTGTTTCAATAATTGGATTAAGGACTATAAAGACCTTCTTGTAGTTGAACTTGCAGATAAGATTAGGGAAATGGTCATGGTTCTTTGGGAAAAGAGGAGGAGGATTGGGGAAAGAGTTGGAGGTAAAATTTTGCCATCAGTTCTTGTGCAACTGAATGCTAGAACCAGAGATTTGGGCCACATCAGAGTTGTCACTGTTGGCCATCTTTGTGCAGAGGTTTGGGATAATGGTGGTAAACAACAGGAGAGGTATGTGGTCAAGCTACAAACAAATCAGTGTACATGTCTAGAGTGGCAGCACACTAGGAAGCCATGTGCTCATGCCTTAGCAGTCCTAACTACCAACAAGTCCTATAGGATAGAAGACTATGTGCATGAGTATTATTCAGTTGATAGGTTCAAGGCTGCATATGCAGCTCTCATTGAGCCTTTGACAGACAAAACACAATGGCCCATTGTTGATCTAGAGACTGAGATTGGGGCACCATTGGGCATAAGGACTGCTGGAAGACAGAGGAAGCTGAGGTTCAAAGGTTGCCTTGAAGGTGGTAGCAATTCAAAATCAGCTGCAAGGAAGGAAGGGGACACGAGTAGGGCAGGGGAGAAGAAAAGGAGTATGGTTAGAGACCCTGTTAAGTGCCAAAGGTGTGGAGAATTGGGACATAGACAATCTAGCTACAAGTGCTCCTTGAATGGCACTAAGAAGAGGAAAAGGAAGCCTAGAGCTAGAAGGTATGCAGGAGCAAATGAACCTGCTGCTGCTGCACCTGAAGGCACCATTCCTGTGACAAGAAGGTATGTGATATTGGCCAGCTTTTAGTATTTTCATTATCTGTATTTGGAGTATTTGACCAGGAGATCATTCAATATGTTTCAGCCGTATTAGCCAACTTCTAGGCATTAGAGTCAAGAGTTCAACTGCTCCTAGTGCCTCTGCTTGTTCACAAGACATCCCTGTCACAAGATACTTATTGGTTCTGCTTGTTCAAATAAATATTCCTTCAAACTTTCTGTGTTCTCCTACTGCAGTTATTATTTACATCACCTGCTTGTACTGTTGCTTCTGAAATTATGTACAGCTCAAACCCTGCTGCTCATGGTAGTGCTGGTGCTGCTGATGCTGTTAGCTCCACTCCAATTGCAGCTGATACTTGTACCACTCCAAGAAAAAACATTAAGAAGCTTGCCTCAAAGAAGATGACACCAAGGAAGAGGAAAACTGCTCCAGATTAGCAAGTCAAAATGAATAGAGGCTATATGGCATTTTGTACTGGGGTCTATGGCTGCTGATGCTGTTTTGTACTGCTGCTCATATATAGCATTTTGTATGTTTGTCTGTATGGCAAAACTATTACATTGCCATTTGGTATGTCTGGAATTTGATATGTATGTTGCAGTTATAATCTGGTATGTATGGCAAAACTACTGCTGCTTTTGTATGTATCTGTATGACAAGAACACAATGATCTTGTTTTAATGCACAATGACCTTGTTTGTATGGCAAGTTCTGAAAATTCTAGTGTATGGCATCCATGTGTATGGCATCATGGTTCACTTGAGATGCATGAGAATTTTTCTCATTTTTTATATGAACTCAGTATACCTCAGTGACCACACAATTTAGTGGAACACAATGTAGTGAAACACAAACACAATTTTTATTTTATTTCATTTGAATTCATATAGTTCCATTGCCCTTACAGACAATAAGCCACACAGTCACAGACAGCAATAATTGGACAACATTCAAAATAACTACAATTCTCCCTATCTGGATGATCTTCAACATCTTCTTCTCTAATCTCTGTTCCATGGATTTCTTCGTTTTGTCATCTCCATCTTCAACGGTCTCCTTTGCAGCAAATTCTTCAGTGCCCTCAATGCCAAATCAAACCAACATATCAGCATATTGATCATGCCACATAAAAAAGTGGCATTTCCCAGGAATCTGAGACAGCATCACAAAGAAACAAATTTAACCTTCAATGTCACAGTAAACCCTACAAATCTAAACTGAAACTGAAATCCCTAAATTCCAAATAAAAGAGTTTCAAAACTCACATCTTTCTCATTCAATCGGCACTTGAAGAAGACCTTACCCGGATACCGCCCCGTCCTAGCGGTCAGCTCAAGAATTTGTTCACCGCACCTAGGGCATGGCACCATTGGCAGCCATGTCACCTCACCGCGTTTCGTCGATGTAGCTCCTCTTGAAGGGGCTCCGCCGGAGAAGCTTCCCTGCGACATCAATCCTTGCTCAATGGGCTTCGCCGCTGACGGAGAAGCTCTCCGGCCACCGCTGCAATCGCCGCCGCTGGCCGCGGGAGAAGAAACCCTAGATTGGGCGTGGCCCCGCAAGCTGGGAGAAGAGAAGAGACAGGGAGCTGGTTAGGCTGCACCGAAGTCTCTCCAGCTGAGTCTTGGGTCTGGCTCAGGGGTAAAAGGGTCTATTCACATGCATATACAGCGGTATAACCTGGAAAACATTTTGTATT
The DNA here is from genome assembly GCA_036346145.1 of Olyra latifolia. NCBI lineage: Eukaryota > Viridiplantae > Streptophyta > Magnoliopsida > Poales > Poaceae > Olyra > Olyra latifolia. The sequence goes on from CM070530.1 coordinate 18,579,364, forward strand.
CTCTGTAAAGTCTCCATAATTGCAATCCGACGAACAGCCATCCGCAGCAATGGTGTTTTGGCGAGCGGCAATTTTTAAGTGGCAAAGTAGTAAGGCCATACTTTAATAATGGTAAACCAGCTATTATCTCGAGGGTGTGATGCTTTGAGAAGCATGAAGCTGGGAGTGAGGCCCATGCATCCTTTGCTGGCTGGAATGGTTAAAAATAGTCTAACCTGAGAATTGAGATGCATGGGTCGGTGGATCCGCGTTACCTCATAGGTACGTCGTCGTACATCGCTGTGCAATTGGATGAAATAAAATTAAACAAGTCAAAATAGTCTAGGTGCACAAAGGGTAATAAAAAAACGATGTTCCCTGTTTATTCATCGCCATGCCAAAGTTGAGCATCCTGGCTGTAATTTTATCTATTATCACACATGTTGTAGTACATAAGATGTACAAAGGAACTATGACAACAGCTGAAAGAACAAAAAGATCCCTTCATAAATGTCAATCTGTACTGTACATTTTAGAAAAGGATAAGGCTCAATGGATGTCAGGCAAATGGCATTAGTATAGGGAAACGGCACTCAAATGCACACATAACTCTGATATAGCCACATGGTCCTCTACACCTTGGGGGCTTATATTCGCCTAAATATGACACGGTAGGCATCTATGCCCTATCTAGAACTGCAAGCAAGCATAACATGGTTCAAACACTGGCCAAGAAAACAAAAGCCATCTCTACATGAAAACACAGACAGGCGAAGAGATAAAAATTAGACATTACATCTTTCACCTAGGATTAGTGCTGTGAGACTTCTGTTTTGCCTTCTCTATTAGGGGCTTCAACTGATTCTTCTCCTCAAGAATCTTGAGAAAATTGAACAAGAACGGTACATAGTTGTGCTTCCTCCTGATGTTCTCTGTCTTCCACTTCTTCACCTTGTCTTCCTCCATAATGATCTTCTCAGTCACAGCCTCAATCTGAGAAGCAACCTCCGCAAGAGACTGCTCAACAGATGATGCATGCCTATTGGCAGAAGGATCACCCATTTGTGACAAGAGGTTCTCCCTCTTCCTCTGAAGTTCCTTGAGCTCTGCAGTGTACATCTCCTTTCGATTTTTTATGATAGCCATGACACTGAATCTTATCTCATTCTGAGAGAACTGATCAATGCGCCGCTGAATGACAGGCTGCACCATCTTGAGCCAATCCATCTCACCAACACCACCTGAGCATTTCCCCAGACTTATTGGTCCTTCCTTTAGCCCATCAAGCTCATAAAGGACACCATCCACAGGAACATAGCTAATAAAATGGTAGACATCATCATCCTTGCTAGATGATCTCTGCTCCTCAGGGACTTCTGGCTTTGCAAACGAGTTACTTGACAATCGGATGCTTTCACAATTGACTATAGCCAATCCCTTGAGCTCTGGTGGCATATCCTTCGCGAATTCCTTTAGCTTTTTTAGATCATCACTAAGGGTGATGCCTGGAGAGTTCAATAGAACAGAAACTATAGCTTGGGTTGCACATGCATTGTTAATTATCTGCAAGTGAAGCACCGGCTTGATTATAAAATGATGCAGATGAGTACAGGCAGCATACAAGCATTCAACATATCAGTGCTTCTGACCTGGTTGGCAAAGAAAAGGTTTGGGATTGGATCTTTGATAACAGGACACTCATCTTTTTCTGGAGGCCGCCATTTGTACAGAACAACAAGCCCATAAACTGGCCTGAAAATCACCATCATACATTTTATTCAGAAAGAACAGCATTCATGGTAATGCTATCAGTTACTAGGATAACATACTGAAGATCATTCAGCGCATCCAGATCAAGTGAGTAGAGTTCATCAACCTGTTAAGGAAGAACAACATGAACATCATACCCTAACAATTTCTGCAGAATTGTATGAAAGAAACTCAAGTCCCGTAGAAAGAAGAAAAAATAGAACCTGATTGGTACTTATATTCAATTCTCAAAAACTTGTACCAAATTGTTGTACATTGCATGAAATGCATAGAAACCATTTTTTTTAAAAGGAGGCATGGTTATATTTGACATACACAGAACAGTTTTTGTGAGCTTGAGCTCAAACTAGAAGCCCCAAATACATCAAGCAGGTAAAGGGAATAATAGCTGAAGAAAAAAAGAAAACGTATTGTTTACTACAATTAGTCAATTATAGATTTTAAGTATACAAAAGGGCGGGCTTTGAGAACCGAGCAGCACTCGGTTGGTCAGTAGAGGGGGGTGCGTTGCCTGGCCCGTTCAATCGCATGTTCAAGACGCGGCGGATGCCGCGTATGCCAGGGTTTCGAGACACCGCGGATGTCGCCTCTTCTAAAAAAAGAAAAAAATGGCAGGCTTAAGTAAATTTGGTGTATGTGATTACTTACTTGAAGACCCTTCACTTGCATCTGTTGCAGCAGTTCAGTGAAAACACCTATACAACGTAAAAAAAAGGATAAGATTTCTTTCTTCCTTTTTTAGAAAATAAATAAAGAACCAAGATTTACAGGGGAAGCATGCCATTAACAGTTTAATAGTGGGCTAGCTGGTAACATGTAGACACTTGTTACGAGATGGAGATAGAGTATAGACTTGAGTAATTTAGTGTGGGAGGAATTTCCTCCTGACTAGGCAGAAATTCACTAAATTGTAATTGGCAATTGTATTATTCATATCCACAGTTTAAATGGGAGCCTAATGTGCAAAGTATCACTTTATAACCACAATTACCTGAGCAAACAGCTGGATATTTTCCTCAGGTGAAACCGGTACAGACATGCACAGCCCAACCCTCTATTACTATTAAACATTAAATAGTTTGACTAGGTAAGAGCTCAAAACACCAATGCCCACGAGCAAACTCAGCAATCTGAGATGCCGCTTGCACCATCCATCATGGTTTCTGAGTTATGACTGAGCGAGCGTGAATATCCATCCGTATTGGATGAAAGATGATATAGATCCTCTACACATCTAAGTCTAAAAGCTCTAATTTTTTAGTGAAACTAGGAACAAGAAGCACTGATAATGACACAGAATGTGCGGATAAAACCTAGTTCGGATATACAATGGATAGTTGCATGGCTGCTTGATGAAATAAAAAAGTAAATTTATATACCAGGGTCATTCTCGATTGCAGCCCAAGACATTCTGAGAAACCTTCTGCGAGTCTGCAATTACAAAAGACAGTGAAGATGCAGTCTGGATGGTGCCGGGGATCAGATTTGGTCGACCCGCCCCGGCTTGGTAGGGGCAGATCTATGGTACAGTTGATGGTGTGACACCGATGACCTGCGGTACTAGCTAGAGATCAAGATGGGGCGGGGTGCGCGCCTCGACCAACCCCCGACCCGCCCCGGCCTGGGACGATGGAGGAGCAGGCGAGGAGAGCGTACCGGCGGCCGTAGGGGAGAAGGGCGCCGTGCCGCAGCCGTGTGGGGAGGAGGAGGAGCCGTCAGCCGTGCCCGTGGGGTGTGGGACACCTAGCCCTAGGTTTTTTTTTTTTTGGATCGAACCTAGCCTTAAGTATTGGGGGGAGAGGGAGGGAGACGACCGAGAGCGGAGAGGCTTTGGCGGCTGGAAAGGAGAGGAAGCAGCCTAGACGCGTGGCCAGCGGGTCGGCCCGGTTCGGTACGGTTTATTTCGGTCTCGATACCATATAAATCAGGTTAATCGGACTAACGGGTTAGAGTTTGAGTCTAAGTTTGATTTAGATATAGAACAGAATGAATCAGTCTAGCACGATTTATATTTGGTCCGGTTGGCTTCTTGGGTGCTGGTTGACCCGTTTTGGGAAAAAATTCAAAAAAAATTAGAAAAATTAGAGAAATTTAAAATAGCAACAAAAGATCATGAAAATGATTATAAAAATTCTAAGAAATAGGAAAAAGTATTTGTAATGTACTAAAGAGCTTTATTATTACGGATGTAGTACATAGCTGCCTCGTTAAAAACTCTCCTAGGTTAAAACTCAAAAATGAAAAAACCTTGGCAAATAAAAAAGAGTATATCCTAAAACTTTACAATACAAATATGAATATTTCAAGAACCTTCTTCGTCAAGCTCTAGGCCTCTGAATGCAGCCATCAATTCTTCATTGTGCCTATCGGCGGCGAGGTTCTGAAGTCATCTTTTTGCTATCGCCCAGTCCTTCGTACTCAGTAGTATTTCAATCATGTCGTAATGAAGGGAAGTTCGTCTATCCTCAAGTATTCTTCTCGCGAGATTGAAAGCAGACTCTAAGTAACCCGTGGAGACTACAATCGTTAACATATCCCGTGCTAAGATGAATAGCACTGGATATGTTTCACTATGCTGCTGCCACCATGTGAGAATATTAAACTCCTCTTCCTGCAAGTCGACAGTGTCCTTCGGTAGGTATGAGGCAAGCTCACCAACAGATATGCGTGATGGTGCATGTGCGGTCTGAGGTGTCGTGCTCGAAGAATTTGAACTGTCATTGCTCATAACACATTTCCAAAAGGACATCTTCCTGCCTGTCTGTTGAACTAATGGTGACCGTTGTGGACGAACTTCTGCGTACTTTTCTTCATATTATCTATACAAATCATTTAGTCTACTTCTAACATCATGAAAATAATTAGAGTAATCTATGCCAGTACCAGCATCAAGTTGTGTTTAAACATTAGTTAGTCTTCGAAATTTAGCCCTAGGGTCTAATAAAAAATCAAAACAATATAAAAATAAAAGTTCTCTCCAATATTTTAGATATTTGGCTTTCATATGGCTATCTGCATCAAATAAAACAACATCATTTCTAAATCAGTTTAAATGATTAGCGATATGATAAATGCATTGAATAATAGAACAAGACGTAGGTTCATACATAGCAGAAGCGGTGAGGGTGACTTCATGAAAAACCTCTAGAAATAAATGTAAATGGGTAATTATTTGACAAGCTTGTAGAGTCAGAAGTGGCGTGCCGTCACGAGTTTGATATTGTTTGTTAATAATAACTTCAAAAACTTGGTAATACATGCTGAAGTATAAGGTAGGTGGAATTTCACCTAACAGACATGTCTAAATCAAATTTCCAAGTTGTATCTATGAGGCACTCATAACAATAGTTTTTTCATACAGCAATTCTTATATTAGAGCTATTTAAAAATGAGATGGCATCCCGAATAGTTTAAAGGTAAGGTTGTAATCTTTTTAAGCCACTTTTTACAATTAGATTAATAATATGGCATGCACAACGTTGATGCATTAAGAAAGAATCAGCATATGTAGCTAGCAGAGGTGTCAAAATATTCATCGCACTAGTATTAGCTAATGCATTATCCAAGGTAATAGAAAAAATCTTATCTGTTATTTCAAATTGCTGAACAACATTCATAATGATATCAGCTATATTCTCACCTATGTGATTAACATCTATAAGTCTTAGGGCAATTTTTTTTTCTCTATTTCACAATTTTGGTTAATATAATGAGTAATAACACTTAAATAATTTTTCCTAGGCCTACCAGCCTGAATGTCCAAAGTTAACGAAATAGAAAATGTGCAAGTTTTAAACTGTTTAATTTTGACTTGTTGGTGTGATACAATTTTTTAAAATCTCTGGTTAGGATTATGAGCAGTTTTAATATATTCTTGAAAAGCAGGAGATTCACCAAATTCTAACGGTAAATCTTCAGAAACAATTAGACGACATAAAGCCACTCTAGCTACTTCGGAATTGTGGTCCTAATTACTTACTGTGCCGTCAAGGTTGTAGTTCAGTTGATGCTACCTTATTTCAACACCTTTCCTCTTCTTACACATCGCGACATGCCTTTTTAAGTGTCCCGTGCCCGAACCTGTCACTTCCGATTAATCCTATCGATAAATTTTACATCTAGTTGCATACCTCACATGTCGCCCATTGACAAGTTGCTTTAACTCATCTAAGTCCTTCCACACCTTCGACCAGTTTACTTGGGCCCGCTTCAATCCGATAATATCAGAGCCTGAAGCACATGTTGAACCGGAAGATCCATAGGGTACTTCCCTAGTTCCTTGTGTTTTTGTTTCATCATCCGGATCCAACACACTATGATCAATTGGTTTATAATCCTCTGATCTTAAACCAAACTGGCTAAAATGAAATTCATCGTACGGAGTATTTGCATCGGTCATTTCGAATAGCTACAACTACAAAACAATTGAAAAATAAATTAGAGAATAAAAAATACAATGAAAAAATATTGCTGTAATACAATCATACAAACCTCACGCTACCGAATCTAGAAATTCGAAATATTTTTCTGCAAAATATTTCAAAATTTGCCTAAATTCGCAAAGAACAACTAAATTTTTAACTCGCGATCCAGAGAAGAGAATGGGGTTAGAAGTGTGGCTGGATAGAGAGGGATGCATTCCTATTTATAGAAAAAAAAAAGGAGATTTTTTGGATTTTTCTTCTATTTTTTATGAATTTTCAAAGCTCCAAATGGTCAAAAAATATATTCATCCAAATGGTTAAAAAAGGCTATAATTTCGAGTGAACCGAAGGAATCGAGTGAGCCGGGCTGGCCCGCTTAGCTTGCGTGGTGCAGGTGGCGACTTGGCGCCACCGTAGGCGCCTTGGCCGACAAGCGCATGCACACGCGCCTATACGGTTCAGGCATGGTGCGGTGGCATGGAGCGGCCGACGCGTGGCCGCGGGCATAGGCGCGCAGGTGTTCAAAATGTGAATTGCCACAATACTCCGGGTCAAACGAACCAAACTGGGCCAGCTCGGTTCGCATAATAACAAACTGGGCCGTTACTAGGCGAACCAAACCATATCGGGCCGAGAGTAAGGCCCAATGTAACATTTCAATTTTTATTAAATGGAATAAAACTTGGATTGTTTAAAATAAAAATAAAAGAAATGAGTTATTAAAAATGTAAAGCAGAAGGAATTTAATATTTAAAAATTTAAAAGACCCTTAAAGGTGACAATTAAAGAGTATTGACCCAAGAACCCCTTGCTTAGTAAGGTTAAATAAAAAGGAAAAGAAAAGACAAAAGAGGAAAACAAGAAAAAAAGAAAAGGAAAACCGCCCCGGCCCACTCTCTCCCCCGGCCTGCCCTCGCTCGCGCGCGCCGCGTAGGCCATTCCCGCGTGCGTCGGCCCAACTCACACGCTCGGCTCACTCTCTTCCTTCTCTCCAATTTTCCCTCATTCCTCCTCCGTTCCCCGGTCGGCTTGGCATGCTGCCCGCGTCGCCCTTGTTCGCTCTCGCGCGCTCTGGCTCCGGCACGGTTTGCACCAGCTCACGCTAGGACGCGGTGGTTGCGGCCCGCTCGCGTACTCGCCGCCGCGTGCGCGTCCCGCACCCTCAACATCGCGACAGGCGGGCTCGCCGTCCAAGCACCGTACGAAGCGACCTCCTCTTGTCCTCCGCTCCCCAGACGCCATGCCTGCGCCGCGGTCAATCCCACCCTGCGCGATGCGACCCCGTGTCTGACCGGCGCGCAGTTTTCAGCCGTGACGGGTCGTACGGGCGCTTTGCACTGCGGACGTTCACCCACCGCCGGACAAGCCTTCAATGCCGGCTTGAGCTCGTCTTCGTCCTCCTTTAAAGGCTCGGCGCGAACGCCCTAGTCCTGATTTTCGACACCGTTTCCACCACTTGCCGCAGTCGGCCCGACTGTCCCGAGGCGAACACCAGCGAGGTCGAAAACCTCGGGACAATTCCGACCCGCGCCACCACCCTGCCCCGATAGGCTCCCTCCCTCCCTTGCAAAGTCCCGTGACAATCAATTTCATGCCGACCCCTCCCGTTCGGCCGCGCCGCGGATGCCAGTTCCCGCCGCCGCTAGGCTCCGACACGCCGCCATTCCACTACTTCCCCAACGATGCCTTCGCCTGACGCGGCTTCGCCCTGACCACGTACTGCTCCCTTCGCAGGCCGGCGACCGGAGGAGGACCCGGATGCCCGAGCTCACCGCAGATCCTTTCCCTCAGCGCCCTCTTCAGAGCAGAGCTAAAGCAGGGGAGGAAGAGGTCCTCTGAACTTCTGAAGTACGCCTCCAACGGGCCTCAACCCTACAGCGTAGGCGCCTCGCCTCTTCCCGTCTCTTCCTAGCGCCAGCACCCTCGAGCCTGGACGCCGCCCGGTCTGCTTCGGCTCTAGGCCACCATGGACGAGGACTGGGCCAGCCCAGGCCGTTGGTGCGGCCCGCGAGCTGGGTGAAGCCTAGCCATTTATTCTTGCGCCTAGAGCCTATAGTATTTATGTAAAATAGTAAATGTGTTTCAAAAATTACTAAAAATATGTCAAACCATTCTGGACCTAGGAAAATTATTACAGCAATTTTTGCGCATGTCTCTTAGTATCTAAAAATCATAAGGGCATCATGGCATGTGTATTTCACCCTTAATGTTGGAAATTACCATTGTTCCCCTAGACCCGCCTAGGCGGCGCCTAGGCGCTAGGCAGTGGTGTTCTGCCTAGCCTAGGGCCTAGACAGTGACCTAAGCGGCTAGCCCGTCTATATAGTCTGAGACAGTAACTAGGCGGTTCAAGAGGCGGCCCTACGAGATGTCTAGATGATGATTATATGGTTTTAAATGGTGATTAATGATTGTGGCTTGATTATATAAAAGATTTTATTTGAAAAAAATATAATTTGTCCTCTAACTTCTTAAATACGGCATATAGCGCCAAGAATCGGTTGGCGCCTAGCGGCTCCTAGCTCTCGCTAGGCAGCTTAGCGCTAAGGCCCCTCTCACGTCTAGCGCCTAGCGCCTCGGATAACCTTGGAAATTACTATTTAGAAATATTTACCAAAAATGTTTTTGGGTCTCTTGGTGTGCTGAGTGTACTCTGTACTGCTGCTTGGCATGTGTACTCGCGCACGGTCGATTTTGCCAGAAGGAGAGCAAGGGCCGGAGGACATCACCGCAGAAGAATTCCACTCACCGATATTCGACCCTCAAGGCAAGTCCCTTGATGCATATTGAAGGAACCATTGTCTTATTTAAAATTTTTGTTAGTATTTAGAAAAACTGCATGTTACTTATAAAATAAGTAATCAGTAGAGCTTAGTTATCACCAGAAATTAAAATGTTGTTCTGTCCCATATAAATTTGAACCCTAGGAATATCTATAACTACATTGCTTATAAAGTTTCTTGCAATAGGATGAAAATGCTATACATGATTGTAGGATTTCACCATAATTTCACATGATTGCAACTATGTGGTTTGGTAAGATACGGCATCGGGGTAGATGCCAGGGATTGGGATGTGTTTCTACTCTCCCCTTAAAAATGCTATAACTAGGGTGGACCCGGTTGCCAGTATGGTGCAGGTGATGCACGGTTTCGAGTTTGTGCTAGTACCCCGCCCCTAGTCTAAGGACCGCTCTTCCGATGATCCTATGAACTGAGCTTCACATTACAGCCTCAGGTTCCGTTATGGGATGGACCTAGCCAATTAAGCTTAAATCTCTAGTAGCCACTTGCAGGTAGTGATGTCCCTTGTGGGCATCTGTGTTGTACGAACCGAGAGGACGTATCCCTGTTCGTCGGCGCCTTGGACCTCGTTTTCTCGGTCTTCTTGTACAACGTGAAGACTTGGGCCATGGGCCGATCCCCCACAGGGTGCCCAGGAATGATTCACAGAGCAAGTGCTATTAGGGCTTTTGGCCCAAAATGGCTTTGTGGTACGCACCGCTGGTGTGTTACCTCCTGAGGGTAAAGTGTACCCACTCTGCAGAGTTAAAACTATCATGATAGCTGTGCCCACGGTCAAGAGCATGCGAAGGGGCTGATCATATGGTAGATCCTACTTTTCAAAACTGGTTTTGGTGCGAGTAAGGATTTTGCAGACGGAATTGTAAAACTGGACTGGCAAAGAAAAAACTCTTTCAAATGGTTTGGTTTACCGCAACAGTTTCAAAAACTGCTTTTTTCTCTCTTAGGATAAAAATTTGGAAAAACTGGCTTTCTGCAAATTTTCCCAAACCTACCCTTGTATTAAACCCCATTCTGCATTTAGATTATCTCCAACCCTTTCCCTTTCTATCCCCAATTCCCGTCGCAAAGGGATTTCCATTTCCTTCAGCGTTCCAACAGCTTCCCTTCAGCGATCCCTTCGCGAAGGGATTTCTCTCTCCATTCTCTCCAGGAAGGGATTCTCTCTCCTTTCCCTATATCATTTCCTTCGAAGGGATGCTATTGGAGATGGTGGGAAATGAAGGGAACGAATATGGGGAAGAGAATGGGGAAGGGAAGGAAATGAAGGAAAAATGGTTGGAGATAGTCTTATCTCCCTGACTTGCAGAGTACAATTGTACTCACCCTTGCTATTTTCATGTTTCTTTTTCTAAACTTTAGTCGAGGGATAGTTCGCGGAGAACCTGCAGTTCGACGACGCCGATGTTGACTACGAGGCGGGTGATTACAAGGACTTCCCGGAAGACTAGGGCCACTTCCTACTGTCTGTCTGCCTGTGGAGAAATAATAGTAGTTGTCTAGTGGCATGCGTATGCCAGTGTATTGGACCCTGTGTTGTATTCCAGTAAGCTCTGATTCACGACCTGTGTGTAACCATGTTTGCACCCGACTGGGGTTATGCCCCTGTTATGTAATAATTTATCTCGGTTGGTAATGTATCACTGCTTGGATCAGGCGATCTTGTCACGATCCTTGGGACTAGTACGGAATGCACAGAGGGGTTCGGTCTTCTTTGACCAGGTCCCGACACCCAAGCATGGTTCGCTGAAACAAACTGGATCGGTCCGGTTCGTTTTGTAACCTAATCGAGCCGGGCCGACCCGATGAATAAAGAACGAGCCGCCTAATTCGGTTCAAGATGGTTCAGTTTATATGGCCAAGACTACGAGGAAGTGCTGGCCGATGGCCGCCCATTATCCCACACCCACCTTCATGGCGGACCAACCCATTTTGTCTCAAATATAATTTTAAAAATTGAGAAAAGTACTTAAAATTCAAAGGTATACATTATAAATTTAATACAAATATATATAAAATCAATAGAATGTTTGTTGTGCATAAGCTTAACTGAAACTAGAAAAATATTTTAAACGTATATGAAAAATGTTTTAGCAATAGATCAACGATGTTGCAAAAAATGTTCCAAATGTACAAGAAAAATGTTTCAACAATGATGTTGTATCTCATAACTCGCAAAATGGTATAAATTTTTCTTTTATAATGTTACAACGTATCCGACAACGTTGCAGAAATGGCTTAACCATGCTGCATCCTCTCCTTTGGTGTTGTCGGCCTTGCTGCAGACCCCTTCTCTGTTCAGAGCGCCTCCTACTCGAGCCTTTCTATGGCGTGGAGCGGGTGATGGGCCGCGTATGAGCGAGCGATGAATTGAAAAGATGGATGAGCCACGTACGAGAGCGAGTAATGAGGTGAGCGAGTGAGCGGCCTTCAGGGCTAGATGTGGAGTCAATTGAGAGGTTGTTCTCTTCAGGTTATCTTATTTGCTTATCTAGACTAATATAAAAAGCACTGGTTCCAAATCCTCTTTGGTTGACACAACTAATCGAAGCTGTCCAGCGCATTATCTATTATATATACCGCGTAGTAGGGACAACCAACAGGACTATCTAGGTCGGCGGAATTGTTTCGGCCGTCCGATCTGCTCCTCGGCACTCATCCGGCGGTCCATGCTTGTTTCATCTAAAGTAAAAATTGGCTCCACCCTGCCCCTTTCCTGCGAACCTCCCTCCCTGCTTGTTGTATCCCCTGCGCCATCGCCTCTTGCATACCATGCACGATGTTCACGCCACGCCGTCGCCCCCTTGCATGCAATCTCAGCACTTCCCTGAACGCCGTCGCGCCTCCGCACCTCCCATTCATGCTTGACGTGCAGTCGCCCTGTGCGTGCACGCCGCTCCGACTCACCGAGAAGCAAATCTTGCAAGCCGTTTTGTGCCCTTGTGTTGTCATCGCGCGTGGTTGAGTTGAGTGCATTACTAGTTTATCAAGATGAAAAGAAAATAACAAACTGCAGGACCACCTGCCCTTGGTTCAAATGGGCAGCATTACTTTTCTGACTTTTGTTGTTGCCCTGTGATGCTGATTTTTTGAACATAAGCTCTTGGAAAATGAAGGAACTGTTCTATATAGTAGGACTTTTTTCATTGTGCAAGAAGACATAGAACCATACACCATAGACAAGATATGCTGGATTAAGCTGTCTGAAGTTTCAATGACTAATTAGTCTGAAGTAATACCATGATCGATAGGCTTATCCACATGCTGATGTGACTAAATATTTCATCAACCTTTATAATTAGGGCTAATATGAAAGTGCTGCACAAATCTTTCTTTAGGACCTGATATTAGGTAGTGGTGAATGTATGAAATAATTAGATAAAAATTGATCGCATCAAAATATTACAAAAAATGGGAACAAGGAGGACAATATTAGATAACAATACATGTAGTTTTCTATTTTTGATTGTGGTTATACAATTTCTATAACATATATTGTGAAAACTTGCATTGCACGTGCACCCTTACAAGTTTGCTTACAAGCTGAACTTCGAGAGCTTTCCAAGGTAACTTGAAAAGTGTGATGAGCTTCATTTGACTTGTTTCTAAGAGCCCTGAGATGTAGTTTCAAGATAAAAAAAAAGGGCTGGAAAAGCCAAAGTGTTTGACTTTTTTATTCGGAGATAAGTAGATAAGATAAGAAGATAAGCTGAAGAGAACAAACCCTGAGCCATGAGCTGCATATCAAGGTAACAGGTAATCGATTGCTTTGCATGCATGCATGCTAACATACATATCTAGTAAAACAAACATGCATGTTAGTTAGTAAAAAGCTAATATGCAATACGTGCTTCACACACAATATGAAGAGTCGAGTGATCCAATGTGTATCAATCGATTAAATAGATTTTATGTTTGAGTGCTAGTCCCTCCATATAATTAAATATATTTTATTTTAATATTGTGATATAGTAGTGGATCGAACCGAGACTCACTGAACCAATACAATATATATAAACTAGGTCTATCCGCTAGGGCGAGGCGCTAGCCCAAACCCAGTTCGCCCTAGCAAATAGTATCGAGCCACCCGGTTTAGTAAATCAAACCTGGCCTATTTGGGCTAGCTCTAGATTAAGCTAACAAAGGCTAGGATAGAGTTGGCCAAATAAGTGGACCATATCAGGTGACCAGATACTATTTGTGTGTCGTGTTGGCATGGTTCGGTTTGATGTGCCGAACCAGGTCTAGGCTGAGACATAGGACGAGAGGCTAACCTGACACAACTCGGTTTAAAATTTTAAATAATTTACAAAAATAATTAAATACTTATTAATATAAAAAATAATAAATATGCATTCTTTCTTTTTTATATATTCTTTATTTTCTTATCAAACAGAGTCAACCCACCGGTAATCAGATTTTTCCCATGGGGTTCCACAAGCTCACTTTGGTAACAGTTGTACTCCAATTAGTTATCAGCTATTAAGTACTCAAGTATCAATGTTGGCCAAGAAAATAAACACTGTACCATGCCCCTTGAAGTTTTAAACATCACAACTCACAATTCAAATCCTAAACAATGTAGATAGTGCAGCAAAAACACATTCATTCAAACAGTTAAATGACTCACAACATGTACAAATATTAAACTCCCATCTCATGAATTGGAACTTGGAAGAATGTCTCCCTCACCATTGCAATCGCCGTGATGTCACGGAGCGGCGTCCTCGGATACCAATCAGGGAGCGGGCTCCTCGTCTTTGGCCGAGTAGCTCTCACGGCCCAAACCGGTGGTACGTTCTCCTTGTTGCTCGACGGTGACACGAACCGCCATGCGATGGCTTCCTCGCACTTCACCGCCAGAGCCCGGCGAGGCCACCTCCTCGATAAAGAACCCGCCGTCACGGAGAGGTCGGCGAGGGCAGCCCTCCGCCATCCTCACCAGCATCTTGGCGATCTGCGAGGAGCATACACATCAGAAGAGATGCAGATGGATTTTAGCAAAGTCAAGGGCAGAGGCAGAGGCGGCTTGTGGGGCGAGGAGGAGGCGGCTTGCGGGGCGAGGAGGAGGCGGGGTAGTGCCGGCGGAGGCGGAGTCAGCCGAGGCGGCGACACCCAGATCGGATCGGGGCGCTTCGGAGATCGGCGGGGGTTTGGAGACGGGCAGCCGGGGTGTGGAAGGGGCGACGACGCCGGCCGAGGGAGGAAGGGAGACGGTGGCGTGGGAGGCAAGGCGGGGGAGAGAGGCGACACAAGGGAGAGGGGATGGGCGGCGAAAGGGAGAGGGTGGCGGCCGGTCGTCGCATGACGGTCGGGCACACTCGGCGACGCTGGCGTGGAGCGATCGGGAGGCGGCGGCCGGCAATGGCGGCGGCGATCGGGCGGCGAGGCGAGGCGGGCGATGGCATGGCGGCGCGGGCGGCATGGGCGACGCGACGCGACGGGCGGCGGCAGGAAGGGGCAAGGGGGCGAGGAAGCCGAGGGCGCGACGCTGGCGGCAATGCCAAGTGAGCGGCAATGGGGCGCGATTGATGGGAGAGAGGCGACACAAGGAGAGGGGATGGGGGGCAAAAGGAAAGAAGAAGCGGGATAGCGTGGGGGGAAACGCTAGGGTCAGTGTTGCATAGTTGATCAAGAGATGTACGACTGAGATTTGAGCAGTGGCATTGGTGGGTAACTTTTGTGAGAAGAGAGTATACGGATGGACCATCGGATCACCAATTAAGGGCTGAGATCGTGAATTGGTGAACTCACCACCACCACCACCATAAGCTGCTTTATAGTAGTAGAGATGTAGGGCTTGGTTATGCTATATGTAAACAATTCAATGCAACTATTATACTATAAATATATTTCCTTGCCTCCTGCCATGTGAGGAAGCCTAACTAAAACTCGTTTCCATCCTTATGGTGATGATAATTAGAGTTTTCTTAGTAAGTACAAGGCAAGCCAAAGAAGTGTATGTATTTTTTTTATGTTCACGGTTTAATAAATTACCACTTAATAGCTATAGCTATCCATTTCCAATAAAAACTATAACTTTGTTAGGTTATGAAGAAGTGTCAGTTTCCAACAGAAACTATGATTACATTAGATCACATAGAAGTATCTTTATTTATGGCTCATATGAAGTTTATGAATTTTCTATTTACTCTTGGTGTAAAAATTGAAAAAAAAAATACAATCTCTATTTTTTGAAAAAAATATATAATCTCTATTTTGAATATTTTATTTAATATATTGAAGTGTAATAAATGAACAATATCAAGTTATACTGTATATACATGCGAGACATGAGAGAGCGTGAGTGATAACATTACTTTGTTTCTTTTAAAGTTTTAATAAAATTAGTCTATAATATAAACAATTACTTAATTGTTTTAATTTATATAATTAAAAAATAAGGGTATGTCATTATAGCAGATTAAGAGCATATTAGTATTGCAGAGGACACTGATACACGAATTTTTGTATCCGCCCTTTGCGGCCTGGGAAGGATGAACTGGCAGGATGGAGGAGCAAGTGAGGAGAGCATACCGGCCGCCGTGGGGGAAAAGGCTGTCATCGTTGTGTGGAGGAGGCCACCGTGCCGGTGTCGGTGCCGTACCCTTGGGAGGAGGAGGAGGAGGGCTGGAGGAGCCATGCCCATGGGGAAAGAGAACTGGGAGGGAAGAAGAGAAGAAAACCATGGGGGATAAAGGGCCGCGACTAAGGGGCTGTGGCGGCTATGTCGCTAGGAGAGGCTGCGCGGCCGAGAGCCAACTAGGGATGAATCATATGAAACGGATCAGACACGGGATACCACTTGTGTTTGATTAGTATTTATGTATGTTCTTATAGACTATAGAATGAATATTGTGGGCCAAGAAATTTTTTTTTTTTTAAAAAAAAGGAAAGTGTTCATGCAACTATGGTCATGACTCATAACAGAATCAGTATTTAGCAATATCAGTATGGCATAATACTATAGAGTATTGGAGTTGAACTAGTCGTCTGTACTAGTGTACATTTATACTAGTGGTGGAGGCGAAGAATAGCCTGTTGAACTACTTGGCTGGGAGGTGCGTGGAGAGTCTAGTGGTCAGATGGGCCTCGTGGAGATTACTGGGCCAGATTGGGCTACGTTAAAAGAGTGACATCGATATTATTCAATAAAACATTTGAACATTTGGATGATATTATGCGACAAATAATATCCGAGCTATCCATGCTCATATTCCTATCTGATACACTTTTATCCGTATTCGTATCCAAAAAATTTTCCAAACATCCGAAAAATTATTTAAATCACTATCTTAGGTGCTTCGATTGATCGATCAGTCTGTTAGAAATTATCCATACTGTTTTTCTCCCTAGTTAAGGATAGAGGTCGCCCAATAAGCGACTCATGTCGGGCGACACAGTACTTTTGTGGGTCGTGCCTATGAAGAGACCTTGGCACCAAGGGCCAGCCTAACATGACCTAGTTTAAATCTCTATCATGAAAAAGAATCTTATGGTGATGGTATGGTCAACTTTTCATCTTCACCGTCTATCACTTCTTTATCCAACGGTTCATACATGACGATAAAAACTTTATATTTATTTACAATAATTTCTTATTTAGTGCATTGCATTTTTAGAAGATTTTGACAATCAAGAATGTTTTTTTTATTGATTTGGTTTACTTTCCTATTTTACTATATTATATTATAGGAAGGTCTCAATGGTGCTCATGGAAAAATAGTCAAAGATGATGGTACATAGACGCAACGCGGTCAAACATTTAAGTGTGGCTGAATGCATCAGCTAAACATACTAATCAAAACATAATATGACATCATTTGGATATTCTTTTAATTTGTAATAAAGCACATGCACTTGGCTAGTAGTATATAAAATATATAAAATATTTATAGATATCAAGATAATCAATATATATGTCATTTTTTATGATACATAATAATTTTTATCAATTATTATATTATTTTTAAATATTCTAGATTTTCTAATTATATATGTCAAGCATTGGATAAAATACCCTAACAGCTAGGCCCAATGTGCGTCTTGCCCTAGGGTGCATACCCAGGAAGGATAAGACAAATATGATAAGCTCGGATTAATGACTCGCGTCTATACCCCGTCTTTGATGCTCAGGAGTAGGCCTCTTTGCTCATAGGCCCTTGTGCGGGTTATCTTGGGCCTGAGGGGCTGCTTTGAGACGATCAATCCTGTCGGGGATTGGTTAACGGCCCATGGGCCGAGATGAACCCCAGCAGCTTCATAAATTGGTGAGTACCTTGGACGCGTTTCTTAAGACGGTCCAGTCCGGGCAAAGTATTTGCCCGGGGAGAGACTAGGCGATGCCTGGATGGGGTTGTCTGGCCTGCCATGACATCAGCGTGATGCCTTGGCTCGGACCGAGCAACGCCCCGGTGCCCGAAGCGCTCCTGCTTGCCCGGGCATTGATGTAACCGAATGGCCTACTATTGCGTGCCACGTGGCTACGTTTCCCACGATGTGGGAACCGTTACGATCCGTGGGGTTCATGGGGCTACCACGTGTGCGATGCACCGTCGGTTGCCTCGCCCACCGTGTGCGCAACTGTTTCTCAGAAGTTCGGAGCCAACGGTTGGGGATAGATCCTATAAATATCTGTTTTTCGATCATTTGAAAGCGGCTACGTTTTGACCTTTTTTACACACACCAAGCTAGCTCTCAACCTCATTGTAACCTTGCATTCCGCAATACACACACACTGGAGTAGGGCTATTATCCTTCTCAGGAGGCCCGAACCAGGATAAAATCTCGAGTCTTGTCCATTTCTAGCTCGCATGCTAAGAAGTCTTTGACATCTCAGAATGCCACACTTCGGCAAAAAGGGACTTTCTGATCCCTTAATCGAGAAATAAGCTCGACGGAAAATCTAGTTCCCAATCGTCAACAAGTCCAGCGTCCTTAACCGCTTTTAGAGTCCTTCTATATCCAGAGCATGAAGCCTTCCAGATATAGGCATCCCTTGGAGCGCAAGTTAACGTATATTTAGGATATATGTGTAGATTTAGTAGAATTTTGAGTTATTTAGATGGTTTTCCAGGTCGTATAGGACTAGGACTGTGTTTACCTTATACTATAAATATCTCTCCCAGGGGAGGGGCATGGACATCAGCATCCACAATTTCATCGCAATAACACAAACGCCCATGTGTGTGACTGGAGTAGGGTTATTATCTCTATCCGAGAGGCCCAAATCAGGATAAATCTCTGTGTCTGATCTGCATTTTCATCTTAGTGAATCCGTACATCTACGTCGAAAACCCTTTGGCAGGAAGGGGTTATTTAGTCCCTCAATCAACAAGTACGCTCGAATGGGAATCTGTTTCTTAATCGTCAACAATATATATATTACCAAAGCCAAGTCGGCACGGAGCATTCCATTCTTGGGTCATGCTTGGACCAGAGGCGAGGCCCATGACCCATTAAGGCACGAAATGTACACTAAACATGCCTCCCAGGCCTAGGTGGTGCCATGTCAGGCCAACTCGTTGGCTAGCTCTAGGGCTGGACCAAAAGCTTAGACTCAAGGAGCTACTCTAGGTTGAAACAAGCTTGCATCGAGGCCAGATTACTACAAATCAGGTCGAGTTCGAGTCTAAGCTCGAGCTTGAGTATGTTTTAAGCTGAGCGCAAGCAGCTCAGCAAGCCAAACCGAGCCCAGCCATCGTAATTCATGCCACTCACCCCACAACCCACCAAGGCACAGGCATACTTGGATCAACTCCTCCCAAGGCCTTGCCTCTCATTCAAACTCAACTCCTCCCGATGACCACCACCTCAGCCCATTCGGCCTTACTCTAACTGTACAAGATCTAGATGCACTAGTCCCTTAGCTATCGTGCACCCTGGTATTTCTACCGGCTTGAGTGACCGAATACTAGTCCCAGAAGATCATAGCTAGTATTGCACTCAAGGACATTTGGAATATCATCGCAGGCATTGAATTAACTTGAAATTTAACAGTTCATATAACATAAATAACATCCAGTTAACATAGACGTTTACATAGTCTTGCACAGGACATAATTAAATAGCAAAAAGAACACAGCGGAAGACTTCAAATGCGACGATATTCCGAGGTTGACCTGAAACGCGTAGCTAATCACCTTGACCCTCCTGGTCACAACTGGCACCAGCGTTGAATCTTCTCCTGAACAAATAATCTGTGATCCATATAATGAGTACACGGCTACCCAGCAAGCAGTCCTTAATATATGAATGCAAGGTCAAAGGACAGGTTTGATTATTTTGCTAAAACATCACCTATCTACTTGTTTATTTAATCTTGATTCCTTGAACACATTATTACACATGAGCGTAGCCAAATGACGGCTAACCAGCTTAGCACATGACAAGCGTAGCCATAGAAATGGCTATCCAGCTCAAAAGAGAGACAATCCCTGCCTACGCTACCATCAAGTTAATTAGTTAAAACATATTGGACTACCCTGTGAAAACTTCTTTCCCCCGCCCATAACCGCGGGCACGGCTACCATGATAGTTTTAACTCTGCAGAGTGTGTACACGTTCCCCACAAGCCCTGTCTCATCTCAAGGGAGAAACAGTACAAAGACCGTTCACTGTTTTCACCTGCCCCAATACTGTACCATTTCTTTTGGTTTCATGCCCCCATATGGTACACTTCGACCAGGTCGACAGTCATGTGCATCTCCTTCAGCCAGACCTGATAGCGCACCGCATAAGGTTAGCCCTCATTTAAGCCATTCGGAACCGGTGATAGGTAGTCACGTCCGTCCACTACGAGTACAGCGGAAACATGTTTCCACAGCTAATAAGTTAGGGCCAGAAGGCACAAGTGGCTGTACGGTTCATGTTCGGTTTGGTAGTCACAAGTATATGATCCTTATACGACAGAGAAGGCCTGCACAACACAATCACAAGCCCAAAATCCGCCTCTTCTGGGTCTCCTCAAATCAACACACACCACGTTGATTTTAGTCGATTAGGTTTATCAAAACAGCACCACGAAGTCAAACTTCACGGATAAGAGTTTAATAAAGAGTGAACCTATCAACTAACAATCCCAGAAGCAAGGCTAAGCAACTACACAAAGGATATGCTAGGAAAACAGTACCAATCAGACTAACAATGGTAGGCTACATCATATTAGTAGAGGACTAACATGAAATCGGATCAAAATAACACATACAACGATAATTAAAGCATGCATTTCAAATTAAGATGAAATAAATAATTTTTAGCAAACTAGGAATTCAATATGAATCTAGCTTGCCTTCGAAGAAGTTTGGATCTGGTTCTCCTCCTTCAAACGGCTCCAAAACGACTCCCGGACAGTAGGTGCAAGTCGGTTCTATGTGAAAAAGAAATAAAACAGAAATAAATAACAAACACAGAGAAAATAGTATGATAAAAATATATAAAATTTTTGGGATTATTTGTGATTTTTGGGCTCTGGAATAATCTAAATCGGAGTTTGGGAACTCCCTAAACAATTCGTCGAAGTTTTAAGATAATAAAAAAGACAGGGAAAAGAGTTAACCGTGGTTAACCGAGGCAAAACCCGGTCTCGGGGCCGGCTGGGACACGTGGCGGCCATTCATTGGCGCGGCATGGCTGCGGCAGCGGGTGGGAGACAACGTGCCAGGGGCGGCAGGAGCGTGGGACACGCGTCTCGCGCGGATAGAAGGCGGCGGCGTGGCGGCGGCGTCGCGGTCGGCTCATGGGAAGCGGGGGACGCGCTAATACGGCTTTGCTGCGTGGCGAGACGTCGGCGAATTTGGCGCGAGTGTGTGCGATGCGGTGGTGGCGGGACACGCGGCGGTGGCTGGTTGGCGGGAGGCGGGTGGTCGGACACGCGACGCTGGCAATGGGCGGTGGCGTGGCGCGAATGGTTGGGTGGCGGCGCGTGGGTTTGCGCAACGACGCACGGAATCCGGGGGCGGCAGCGGGCTCGCTGGCGGCGATGGCGGCGGCCAAAACTCTGGCCAACTTCGGCATGCGATATCTCCTCCAGTCTTTGGCCAAAAATAGCGATCCATATATCCAAATTGATCAGCGCGACGAGCTCTACAACGTGTTGCAATCTAATCTAACAGATGTGTTCAGAAATAGGAGAGGTACCTCGATTTTCTTCGGTTTTGGCACGGAAACCGAGGTATGGCTAGGGTTTCGTGAGGGCTTGGGGTGTTGGCCGACCAGGGGACCTCTAGGGGGTTTATATAGGGCTTGGGTCGTGCTAGATTAATCCTATGAGGAGTAGAGTTGGATTTAGATAAGAATTAGATTATATTTGGTATAATGAGAGTCCTAATGGGCTTAGGATTAGGTGAAGTGGGTTTTGGGCCTAGTTTAGGCCTAATTAGGCTATCCTAGCCTGGTTAGGGCCTTTTTCCTATTATCATTTTATGTTTTTACCTTTTTATTTTCTTTATTTCTAGTATGTGACATAATAATTTTATTAGGATGTCACATTAGCTCCCACTTGCACTTGTCGACGCCTCCACTCCACTATGTGCTTCTCCTCTCCATGCACGCCACAACTCCATTGCCACCACGGACTAGAACCCCCATCGTCATCACATGCCAAATCTGCCCATCGTCATCACAAGCTCCTTAATTGCCCACACATCGCCCCAACCGCTCTGCATCACCATGCGTCATCTTCCTTCCTAAGCGGTAACAAGCTCTCGGCCTCAAGCGCCAAGTCGATGCACTGTGCGTCGTCCTCCTCACTGGTGCTGAGAGCCTCGTCATCGCCTCTTCGGCCACTTGTTGCCTCTCCCGCTTCGCCTTTCTCCTCCCTCCTCCTAGCATCACCGCCTCGTTCAAGCTCGAACAAAAACCGAGCTTCTCTCCAGCTTGAGTTCATCCAGCCCATAAACATAGTGCTGAGCTTGCTCGAGATCGGCTTGAATTCAGCATTAGCCAGCTCTAGATTTAGACTAGGTAAGACACTGCTTTCATCCTTGGATCCAATTGGACAACACAGATACTTGGGGTTGCGTAGGGGTTGATCTGAACCTAACCTGACAAATATTGGGGATTAGCCTTGTTCTGCCGCCTACTATTTTAAAAAGATAGACACAACCTGATTCGTAGGATCGAATCAGATGACCAAGAAGGTGAATAGGCATCGAGTAAAAACTCCATACTTTTTAATAAAGCAAACCCTTTGACACAACATAAACACTTCCTACCTAGTCTAAACATCCATTGGAATTAATTAGAACCGATAGAATGCAATTAACAAGGCCTAAAACAAAGCGGAAAAATTGGCCCGACAGCCTTACCCTTGTTGCGCTCTGTACAAATCGGATGATCCACACTTTTTTGAGGTTCAGACAATCCAATCCCAATCGGATTATATCTTGATGAACATTATGTAATTCTACGCGATTTCAACACTAATTCATTCGTAAATTTTGATATGTAAGTCATATGAACACCAAATTTTTTCCGCCGCCGTTAAGAGTATTTAAGACATATTCCAACAAGAATCTTTGGCCATAAATTTGTGATAAATTTGCATATTAATCTACTATATCGATATTTAGTTCAAACACCGAAAAACTCAAAATTCGATCAAACAAAACAGCAACCACACAAACCAAATAGGACCTATAATGATCATAATTTCTCTAGCAAGATGATTTACCACATGAATTTCGCTAGAACAATCATGCCGAGGATTATCTCGTAATCCCAGTTTCCTAGGGTCCTTAGCTTGTGGCTCCAGCTCCCATGGTTACATTCTTTGAATAAATGGTTTTCTAATAGGAGTGAAATTAGAAAGAACTATAGAAAATATAAAGAAATCTACAAAAATATAGGGAACTCTGAATAATATGAAAGAAAATCCTAAAAATTCGGAAATATGCATAGAACTCAAATATACGATTATATTTGATTTTTTGAGAAAACATTCGGCCAAAAGTGCATCTTAAATTTTAGGATGCCATAGTTAGGCAAGCCTCGTGTTGTGACCTGTAGTGAGGCAGTGATATATATATTTGTAAAAGAGAAACCTGTAAGATATTTCTAAAAAGGAGCAACAATAAGTTTATCAGAAACTTATTCACCGGCCTAACGGTCCTTCTGTTTGCTTTACATCATAAACTTATTCAGACTTCCATTGGTTACACATATTGGATTTAGGGGGAGTGATTTTTCCACTCGCATGTGTTTCCAACACCTTTGATACTATATATCCATAAATCATCTTCCCCTATCTCTCATCCCATTTTACAAAAAGACAGCCTCCGCTTCTTTTAAATTCTTCCACGATGTCCATATCAACCCTCTTCCCTTCTCCTTCCTGCTACACTGAGCCACCTCCTCTTAGCCAGGCATGGTGCCGCCGTCTCTAACTGTCGGGCTGCACCCCAACCACATTCAACCACGATGGGGGAGTTCACTATTGTCTAGGGGTGTGTTTGGTTCGTAGCCTGGGGTAGCCTTATCAATGCATTGGTCATGGCCAATCCAAGGCATGACCAAAATATTGGTAATTCGGATATGTTTGGTTTGAAGCCAATGCATGAACAAACTTTGGCAAAAAAAATTTTGGATAGTGTTTGGTTGAAATCTAAATAAGGTAGCCAAACATTGGTAAAATAAGTAGGTATTGTTTGGTTCGTTGCCATATACATTTTTCTGCTCAATATTTTAATTTTTTACTTCAAATAATTTTCAAATTAATATTTAATTTCTCTAACTTTCAATTATTAATATTTATTATTTTGTAACTTCAACTAAAAATTGTTTTCAAAAATGTTTAGTTTATTTTTTCTAATTAATATTTAGCATTACTTTCAATTAAAAATGTTAACAAAACAAAAAACGTGCCCAAGGTTCGAACCTGAACCTGCATGTTGAAAGCGACGTGTTTTACACTACACGGCTTTAAGAGCATCTCCAATGATGCTTAGTCAGCTAGTTATAAGAATGCCAACTCAGTATTTTTGCTTATGTAGAGGAGAGTTAAGGAGGAGAGAGATAAATACTATCTACTATCTTATAGCCAGTCTATAACTGATTTCAAGATGCATGCCCTCTATTACATGTGGGGCTATAATAATTTTATAGGCCATGCTATAGCTAGTTTATTGGAGAGATTGGTTATATGCTATCTATAGATGACATGTTCATTTCTTATAGCTAATGGTTAGCTATACCATTGGAGATGCTCTAACTTATTTTATTAGATTTCTTATCAATTTCTTCGTACGGGCATGTTGCTTTGGCTCGCCAATTGATTGGTGCTGCTTTTCCGCGTCCTAAATTCGCAGTGCTCTCGGTTGGGCGTTGGACAGTGTTGGCCGCGCCGATCTTCTGCACAGGCCTAGCCCAAAGGTGGGAGGGCAGAAGGTGCGATCGCCAGGGGCTCCCAATTTTTGGAGGCCCCAGCCTATATAGTGTGTAGTACGTATTAAAGGTATGAGGATTTTTATCCGTGTAGAAAAAAGGAAGCCCAATAGATAGCGTTCTGCGTTCAGCCCAAGATGCAAGATGGCATGTATTAAATTAGCACACAGCCCGTTGTGGGCTGGCCCGCGTGGCCATGTATAACGTGTTAGCAAACAGCTTTGCCCGTTCGTTTTCCAACACCACGCCGGCGCGCGTTACGCACGTATTAACGCGTTAGCAAACTGCAAATGGCTTCGGCTTCGCCCATTCATTTTCCTGTTTCCAACGCGGCAACGCCTACGAGGCAGCTTCCCTTCCAGTAGGCGGTCGCACTCGCACCACGCGTGACGCGTCCATGGTCCACGATCCACGCCGCGCTGCCCGGCTGCCCCAGTGCCCCCTCGGCGATTCGGCGTCGGCGGCTGAGTGCCTCAGCGCTTGAGCGGCTCGGGCTCGCATACGCTTTGCTTGGCATGGCTGGGCGCTTTGTCGCCGAGTGCCCGACAAGCCCAAATTTTGCCAGTGTTCATGTTCTAACTTTATGTGTACTTCAGTACTTGTTCGGTTGTTTATTTGTAATTGAGTAATTCCCTAATTTGTTTGTTTGCTGTTGTTGGTTAGTTAATAATTACTTAGTTAGTGTAATATGTCTTCTAGAAAATATTTATCTAGATGTGAAAAAAGAAAAAAAGAAAGCATAATCAAGAAGTGATGAATTCACCAAGAGGAGCCATAGAGAGATTTTTTAACGTTAATTCAAGTTCTTCTACACCACCAATTACACCGGCTGAGGTAGAGGAATTAGATCATAATGTTGTTAGTGAACCGGAGCATACTGATATGGGGAATTTACATGACATTGTTTCTGATCCAGAAAATATGAACGAGGGAATTTTAGGTGTTGATGAACAACCAAATTTTACTATTGATATTTATGATCCAAGAAATTAGAGAAATTAGGGTAATAGAGCTAGAGACATTTTAGTGGAAAAGGGTCCTACTCGAAAAGAAAATCTTGTATTCCCTGTGGATAACCATTTTAGACATTTCTCATATTCTTACTATTATAGAAAAATGAGTAATGGAGATGTTGAGGTAGGTTTTCATCATGCATTGTGGTAGTGATGATACCATGGCAAGGATGGGGGCGATGGGCATAAAGGTGCAACTTAGAGCTTATTATTTTACTTCGCTACTTACTAGCAATGAGGAGGATCGAGGGCACTAGATTTAGTGATGATTGAGTTGTCTGAATCAGTAATACTAATATATGAGGTTAACTTTATTTAAACTATGTTTTGGTAACGACTTATTGTCTCTATCAATTTTATGATACAAGAACATATTTATTTTTTATTTGTAGTAACTATGCTAATCAATAAAAGGGCCTATGCTTTTGCTCGCCTCGGGCCCCCGAAAACTTTGGACAGGTCCTGCTTCTGCAAGGGCGCACCAAAAATAGGCTTCAATCCAAATTCTAGCAAAAACATCAGGGCTGTTGGTGGTTTTGCCAAACCGAAACAACCGCCCCGAAAAAGCTGAACCAAACAGGTTAACTCGGTTTGACCTGTATTTGGTATCCGGCTTGGTCTAAGGAAAAGAGGAGATGTGGTATCCGGTTTTTCCGGTAAAAACCACGTCTAAACCGACTGTGGTTACATGCGAAGAAATGATTAAGAGATCACTATTTGCGAGGAAATTAGGGGGTTTCTATTGAAGAAAACCGGAAAACCAAAACAAAGCCCACTCCACCGAGCTAGCCTCTCCTGTCTCCGCTTGATGGCTCGAGTCCATCCTCCACACCTCAACTCAAAGCACCGTCCCCCATTTCCCAATCCCCATCCCACGCTGGCACCGCACTGCTTCTCTTGCCTCTTCATCCTAGCTGCCCCGCTCAGCCATCGAGCGCTGACCTCCGCTCCCGGCTACCCAGCTCCACCCACTATTCTCCGGTTCCCTGGCCACCCAACGCCTTCGCCACTCCCTGGCATCGTCTCTAGATCTAGAACGCTCGATGCCACTAGGGCTCTCAACTCGACGCCGCTGGTAAGCTCCCTGAATCGCTTCCCCCGATGCCATGAGCCCCTTTGATGCTGACCACCGTAGCATCATGCTCGGAGGGATTTTCTTTCTTTCAGCCTAGCGAACAGTGGCTCTAGCATAGCATATCGAAATGTATGCTAATGAAGCAGGAATGCAGAGCTCATGATGTACAAGACATGCAAGTAGAACCATAGAAGACTTGAAAACGAGTGAAGAAATAGATGGCAAGGTTGTTGCTTCACTGCTTGCATAGAACTTGTCCACATCCTGCATGTACCACAACAATCCATTCAAATTCAGAGTAAGTGTTTGAAACAATAAAAAAAATGTAGATTTGGTCCTGTTGCATCCTTGTATCTCACATCACGATGAAACAATGAACTGATCAGTTTTGCTGGAAATTAGTTGTTGATTGGCTAACGAGGGATGAGGCAATTAAATTCAACGTGTAACTTATATGGTAAATACAGTTTTTACGGTACCGAACCAATTTTTTTGGTATTTATCGAAAACGAACCAAAATTTTATTTGGTGTATTTGGTATGCACTTTCAAATTCCGTATTTGAAAAAAAAATATTTACCGAACCGTATTTATCATATATACCATATGCACAGCCCTACAAAACATAAATTTGGTAGGATCATACAGGGCTAAATACGCTCAACCAAAGGCCTTAAGAGCATCCGTAGCAGGCGCTCTATAACACTGTTCATCTGGATAGAGTAGCTGATGGAGGGAAGGAATCTTTTAGAGTATAGTGTAAAGTGTGAAGAAATTTTAGAGGAAGGGATAGAGTGTGTAGGAAATAGTGGTATAGAGTAGTAATTTAGAGTACCAGATGTGGAAGCTCTAAGGAATTTGAGAGAAGTACACATTGCCATACCACAAATTTTCGTGCTTCAAAGGTAAGAAAATCGACTATGATTTTTTGACATTCTAGGGCATGTTTAACGATGTCTTATTTTCTGAACCATCACTGAAGAAATAAATTAGTGAATAGTAAAAATAGGATTAGAAATAAAATATAAAAAAGATATGAAATAGATTCATGATAAAGCAATTGTTATTATGAAGATAAAATAGGATCAGATAAAATTGGGTCAAGACAGGGATTGTGTTGAACGCTATGGCATTAGAAAGCTGCGATCTTTGCGCTCTAGCCCACCATTCATCGTCCATCTCACGACACAAAATCATCAAATGGACCTAACAACACAAATTACTAGTAAAGGTCATTCTAATTTAGGTGAAAAGTTGCTGCATATTATTTAAAAGTTGTGAAGCTCGATAGGAGCTTAGAGAGACCCAAAAAATTGATTTTAAGAGCTTTAAGAAAAAAACACTAAGATCTTTAAAAAATAGCTATAAAACACCAAAATGTTTGTCTTGTAAAAAATAACAAATATCTCGTTATACATTATAATCTGAATTTACCCCAAAAAAAAAACAACGCTACAGATCACGCACCGCAACGCAAGCGGCAGTTCAACTGCAAGTCTGAACCATCAAAGCTTTTACATAAAAGAACAGTACATTTTACAGATCACGCCACGCAACGCATGGGGCAGTTCAACAGCTCAAGTTTGAAAATTTAAAGCTTTATAAAAAACAAAGCTTACTAAATAAGGATTTTTAGACAAGAGGTCCACGGCTTTTCATCGTCATCAAAACATATCCCATTAGGTTGCGTCGTATTACATTCGCAAAGTCATAAATAAGCACCGCACCACCTTGATTCCCCCGAGTGAAGCTTGCGAGAATATTTCCATGCCCTGCAAAAATATGCAGCAATTCGTTAATGCAGGCAAACCTGTACATGGCCAGCACTGGATTTAATTAACATGCTATTTACCTCAAAATCAATGATTTGAGTGCTCAAACAGGCGCTCAAACCATACCCTTGCGCAACAATGGAAAAAATGGAGTAGAGTGCAACACTGCAAATTGTTTTCTTGAACTCTCTTAATTTCAGTATTTTATATTTAAACAAAACAACAGATTCCTAAGTTCAAGAGAAAAAAAGAATGCTTTGAAGAATTAAAATATTGCCCCCCAACTCTCAAGTTAGACAAGGGGATAAACAATAAGTATTCAATGTTCAGATTTCAGAAAGAGCTAGCAGAAGTGTAGGTGAAATATTATGGACAATTTATCGTTAAACCCCAAATAATTGATCTACAAACATAAATTGATATTCAATTGTTCCCTTTACCACCCTTGTCAAAGAAATGTTAACCATTAGATCTTCAGCAAAGATATTGAGAGAACCTTCAAATGAGTAACCCTTCAGGGTGGGTTCTTTTCAGCTTTTCTTATCTACTTATTTGCCTTATCTCGTCACTTCGAGAATTTTTCGAGATAGCCTCGAGAGCCGGTTGGCCTCCAATTTTGGGGTTTAGAGAGCTTATAGACACGCCTACGAAATACAAAAAAAACCACCTAAAAAGTAATAAAAAAGTGACATAAGTCAAATAAGACACGAGATAAGTAGAATAAGTCAGATCTCACTTTTTTATTACTTTTTGAGTCGGTTTTTTTTTATCTCATAGGCGTGTCTATAAACTCTCTAAACCCCAAAATTGGAGACCAACCGGCTCTCGAGACTATCTCGAAAAATTCTCAAAGTGACGAGATAAGACAAATAAGTAGATAAGAAAAGCTGAAAAGAACCCACCCTCAGAGTCCTCCACACCTTATTACCAAAACAAACAGTAGCACCATCAACAGTTGGAAAGGCCTCTCATCTGATACCCTTCATGATTTGTTCTGATCTCCATCTCCCTACTGTTCCTGTGTGATTCCATGTCCCAATTCTTAACTTGTAAAAACAGCGGCATTTTCCACATCCACATCTCCTCTCTTTTCATCTACCCAAATCAACATCAGTTCCTAACTCTGTTTCTTCTACAACAAAGCACCCATCCTCCGCTGCCGTTTCTAATATGGAAAAGCATCCATATTTCAGCGAATAACAAACACAAATGAGCTTAATTTTTTTAGGTTTTTTACTGTACATTAACTCTGGTAGTATTTAGTGGCAGTACATTTTAAATCTAACCGTTCATTTATAGGGGTATCTAGTCTTTTATTGGTGAGTCTCTAATCTAAGAAGATAATACATCCCTCTCCCGTCCCTTTTTTGCATTCCAGATTGACCCAAAATATAGGTACAGTCCGGCAATTAAATTTTTGCAAGATTGGCTCTTGTTTCTTGACATCGACCATTTGACCGACCATGAGATCAACGACATTGTTTCTAGCAGTGATTCTTGGGCTCGTCTTGCTTGGCAGCGGCGGCCACTTGCCCGTCCGTGGTGCCGCTGGATCACGTCGGTGCGAAGGATCTCATGGCACTGACGCTTCATCCAGGATGCCCAATTGCACCTAAGGATACAACACCGGCAAGGCCCAACATGGTGCATAAGACGATCATCAAATTGAACATGCGTTACCTGGGTGTTCAAATTAAACATCCGCATCATACAATCAAATCAAATCAATCCCTAAAACCAACGACAAATTAAACCTATATATTACAAAATTTACCTGGGTGCCATCTGATCAATTATACCAATTACTACTATGCACCTGCATATATTATACTACTCGTAGCGGTCAGGTGTAGTATAATCAACTCACAAGTGATCTAAACCATTGCATCGAGGAGAATGAATGGTCTATATTGTGTTTAATGTACTGTAAAAGAGCTCTAATTTTTTGCTATTGGTTTACCCCGTGTCCCCTGCAAGCTTTTTTTTTTTGTCACTTGCTGCTCCACTTCCTCCTAGTTTGTTATCAATACAAGAACAATCAGAACCCTATCCTTCCATTTCCCCATAATTCCAAATCCTCCACCCTAACCAGCTAAGTCTCTAGATCAATTTGCAGATCAAGCGAACATTAGCTCTATGTTCTGACTAGATCATCTGGTCAATCTACAATACAAAGGCACAAAGATGACGTCTTTGTTCTAAGCAGATCTAGGTCAAGCAGTCAAGTCAATCTACGATACAAAGGCACAAGGATGAAGTCTAAAGTCTTTGTTCTAAGCAGATCTAGGTCAAGCAGTCAAGTCAATCTACGATACAAAGGCACAAGGATGAAGTCTAAAATCTTTGTTCTAAGGAGATCTAGGTCAAGCAGTCAAGTCAACAAATACAAATACAAATATAAACATCCCCAAAAAAAATGGAAATACATGCAACTGGGCATCACAACTTCACAAGTTCAGAACAATACCATGTCCTGACAAGCTCCCCATCAAGCGGCTTCCCGGTGGATGAAAAAGGCGTAGTATCCGGCGACGATGGTGGCCGTACCCATCCACCACACGACCACGGCGCCCCAGAGCGGCATGACGGCGGCGACCTTGGTGGAGAACATGAGCGTGAGGAGCGTCGAGAGGCCCCACACCGCCGCCTTGAGCCCTCCCCGGCGGCGGATGTCTCCGCGCTCGAGCAGGTGGAGGCAGCGGAAGAGGAGGATGAGCGCGAGGTAGGCGACGACGACGAAGGCCACGGAGGAGGGGTCGCTGCCGGAGCGGTAGACCGCCATGCCGCAGCTGAAGCTCAGGAAGGCGAACCCCAGCGACGGCAGCCACCCCGACCGGCCGCCGCGATCCATCGCCGGCGGCTGCTCGGATCTCACCGATGCGGTTCAACTGCGGCTCAGAGCGCGTGAGCTCCACGATGATACTGCTAACTGCTAAGCGCACCAAGCCACCAGCGACTCGAAGTATTGCCGTCCTTACTCCTTAGTGTTTTGGTTTACTGACGTGTGGGCATATGGCCTGTTTATACACTTCGCAAGTTACAAATCGGTCAAACAAATAGAGCGGGAATAGCGCAAAATTTAAACATATGCGTACAACGGCTAGTTTCCAGCCACTTTATTTTTCTGTGTTCATCAAAATTTCTACGGAGTAAAAATAAACAAGTACATCAATATCATATGAAATCTAAGAGGGTCCACAACAAAATCGTATGTGCATAACAACAAAGCCATATTTAATAGTATTCCAACCAATCAACAAGCACTAGTGTATAATGACACGCACACGCTCCACCAATGGGATTCCAACCAATCCACAAGCACTAGTGCATAATGACACGCACACGCTCACCAATGGGACACCGATCACAAAGGCTGAGAGATAACCCCATATCTAATTGTGTATACTAGTATTATATAAGACGGAGCGTCACACGTCACAGTTCATAAAACAGAAGCGCTAGGCCGGCAATTTAATATTTCAAATTTCAAACTGCCGGACACAGAAATTTTGAAAGAAGGAAAGAAGAAGAAAGGTTTTAAAATCACTTGGTTGGAACGCCGGCCGTTGAGTATGAAAGCAGGTCAACGTCACCACCCACGAGGTGCACTCTGCATTTTTGTCAGACCTAAAGGACATTAGGGGCTGGGCTGTGCTTGGGTCTGTCTGCAGGAAAAGCCCGGATGTACCTTACCCAATAGGCGGCTAGGTTCAGGCCCATCCAGACGGCTCTTTACGGTGCTCATCACCCGGCACCCGACCTCACAGGTCACAACTTTAAATCTAAACCGCAGGTTGTCTCAAAAAAGAAAAATCAAAACCGGAAATGCAAATGGGTTCAAGAAATCAACCACATGAAAATTTATGGTTACAATTATTATTAGCATATATTGATGTAAAGTTATAAAACGATAACATGAAATTCGTCTCTTGAGGACCACGAAAAATTAGAAATATCTAGCAAGAAAGAATGGAGTACGTGACATGGAGATAATATATGGGTCTGTTCTTTTTAGTTTATCTGTCTTATTTCTTATTTGCTTATTTGACTTATCTCGTAACTTCGTATGTTTTTAGCTTAATTATTAGTCAAAAGTTCTAAACATTGACTTTTTCAAATACATGCACGCCTTATATTTTAGAACGGAGGGAGTAAAAACCAAGGACATCCGACTCTCGAGACCACCTAGAGAAATTCTCGAAGTTACGAGATAAGTCAAATAAGCAAATAAGAAAATAAGACAGATAAGCTGAAAAAAAAACAAGCCCTATATGTCTTGCACTTGCTGCGAGCATGTTACTGATGATGTTTTGTGTGGATCGAGTGAATAGATCAAACAGCCGAGACGGCGGTCAATGTTCATGATATTTGAGAAAGACAAGGTATATATAATATAAGCTGTATATCGTAAAATACGTATTCTTTTGTGAAAGTTTAGAAATCAATTTAGCTGTTCGCAAAAAGAAAAAATATGAGCAATTTGATGTAGCAACCAGCATGCATGACATTAGTACTAGACGAAGGCTAATATGTCGGTGTCGGCCATCATTATACATTGTGCCCAAAAAAAAGGTATAGCAAGTATATATTATTATTATTATCTATCTCCTATAGGGGAGAGCAACGCTGCCTTCTGGTGCTATCCATGTCGCCTTTTAATCATTCCCGGCCAGCCAGGCCATCCACGTCGCCGGAAAATTCGGGACCGTTCGATCAAGGGTGGGAAAAAATCGGCCGTCCGACCGTCGTCGGCCTCAATCCGACGCCCGGCGTGCAATGCCGGTTCGCGAATGCAAAAAACCCCCGGCCTTTTCCCTTTCACGTTGACGCCCTCGCTTCTTCACGATCGTTCGATCGCCCATCAAACGGTCCTTGATGCATCCCCTTTGCGTTTAGGCCTTTAGCTTTTCCATTCTCGCCCCGCCTTCTCTATAGGGGAAGCAACGCCGCTCGGTGCTATCCACGTCGCCTTTTAATCATTCCGGCGGCCAGACCATCCACGTCGCCCGAAAATTCGGGACCGTTCGATCGCGCGGTGGGAAAAAATCGCCGTCCGTCCGTCCGTCGGCCTCAATCCGACGTCCGGCGTGCAATGCCGGTTCGCGAATGCAAAAACCCCGCCTTTTTCCTTTCACGTTGACGCTCGCTTCTTCACGATCGTTCGATCGCCCATCAAACGGTCCATCTGCGTCGCTGCGTTTAGGCCCTTTACCTTTTCCATTCTCGCCTCTTTGTCCTCCCGCCTCCTCACTCCGCCCAAACCCTAGCCTATCCCAGAACTCTGCGGCGCCCATCGGCTCCTTCTCGGCCGCGCTTCGCCCTCGCCGCGCCCCCTCATGCCAGCCTAGCCCCCATGTCTATGTCCTTCTGTCATTGCTCTTGCTGCCTGCCTCATGATTCTTGGCGTTCCTCCGCCGAATCCTAAGCCGCCTCTGCCTCTCCCGTGCGGCCCTTCCCGTCCTCTCTCTCACGCGCGCCCATCATCGTCCCTCTCTCCACTCGCTCTACTCTCGCCGCCGCTTATAGCCTCCTCATCGCCTAGATCCAGTAAACAGGTCGACGACGGCCGGATCGGCGGCGGCGAGCAGCGTGGCGAGGTCGGAGGCGGCTCAACGAGAGGGCTAAACCCTAGCCACTGCTCCCCTTCCTTTTCTGCTAATCGATGGCGAGCGTGGGGCAGGATCCCGGCGTCCGGCGAGATGGCGCCGAGCAACGGCGCAGGGCGCCGATGCTCCTCTCCTTCCTTCCCGTCCACGGGGGAGACCGACATGGCCCCCTCTCTCCAGGTTCCTAACCCTGCCAATCTCGCGCTCGCCGCCGGTGCCCCCGAGGGCGCCGTCGACGAGGACGTCCTGTGAAAGCCTCCGTGCCTCCACCTCCATTTCCTCTCCTCGCTGCACACCACATTGCCATGCCGCAGTTCTCACATCGCTGCACGCCCCGCCGATGGAGGCCATGTCGGTCTCCGTGTCCAGATCTGCCTGCTGCGCCGCGTTCCCCTCCTCCTCCCCCATGGTGCAGGCCCTACGGAGCCACGTCGCCGCCCGCCGCTCTCGCCGTCACCTCCGTCTCATGCTGCAACGTCGTCGTCGTCGTCGGCCTGCCGTCGGGGGAAGGCAAGGACGAGGAGCTCCCCATCGAGAAAAGTTGGTCCCTTTCTCTTCTTCCACCCGCCGGCCATGCCTCCTCTTGCCCCCAGGTAGCGCGGGGTTGGATTTCTGCAGTCGTTTCTTCAATTGTTGTGATTCTTGGTTGTGTGTTGCTTGCAGGGTTCCCTCCCTTCCTGGCTGTCATGGACATTAACTAGATCCGCGAGATCCTGCCTCACAGGTGAGCCATTGAATTGCTCATGTCATTTTCACGAGGCCAATCTGCAAAATCACAAAGATAATGTTCACCAACGTCACTATGGTTTCGCTGCAACCGTTCAATGAATCACTTTTTTGGAGATAGTCTGCAAACCTGCATCTCAAATATCTTTATTCTTCACTATTTTTGTCGATATTAATGCAAAAGGGGGAAAACATTCTAGATTTTTTTGTGAAGTAAACCCAACAGAATTTAATTGATCATGAATTCACAATTGTCTGGTATTCTTTTTTCCCCTAACTTTCTATGTATCTGGATGTGCATGTTAGGTTCCCATTCTTTTTAGCTGGTACAGTTATTGAGTGCAAGCCAGGAAAATATGCAGTTAGGATCAAGAATGTTACCATAAATGATAACTTCTTCCCTGCGCATTTCCTGGAACGATGGTTCTTTAACAACAGGAGCATATCATCCTGCTTTTCATATGCTTTGGTACTCCTCATCACTCCACCAGAGAGGACACTTGAGAGTCGAGACTGATGCTACTTGAAGTGAGCCTGACAGATTCAGAGATGGAGTAGGATGTGTATGGGTGCTTGGGGCACCCATGCCTTTCAAATAGGATGCTGGAATCTGGGTGAAAGTGATTGCACATTGGTTCCTACTTCGTAGATTTCATTGAGGTTGTAGGATTTGTCTGTGCCTTCAAACAATTCTCTCTTCCTTCCTACTTTTGATGTGTTCAAGAATCAAGAACACAATTCTTGGTAAAAAGAAAATTTGATTTCTTTTCTATCCATACTTTCTTCCATTTTTTGAAAGGCCTATTTTTTTTTTCATTGCTACCAAAGACTAACTGACATAAAAAAAAGGAGGGCAATAAAACAACCTCTTGATGTAAACCAACACACCAAATGCTGTCTGTTTGTCTCCTTTTTCATCCCTTTTATATAACTCCTTGGCTGAAAATACACTTTTCAGCACAGGGAAAACCAAATATTTATCTAGATTCTCTACTCCGTGTTAGCATTACTCAGATCGTGTGCGTACGAAGGAAGCAAGCCACCTTCAAGCAGTCTCCTGGTGGTTGTTTAATTTATTTTAACCTTTCCCTGTATCGGTACTAATGAGACACTCCATGTTGCTGAACAAGGGTAGGCCAATACGGCGAGAATGAAATGCCCAACAGTTGATACAATATATATGGTGGCATGTCCATATGTGAATTAATTGTGCTGGGCCATTTGTGCCTTAAAATTATCTGTTGGTTTTTTCAACAATAGGTAGCTGCATAGTGTACAATCTTATTGATTTCTTTTCCATTCATTTATAATGATTTAAGAAATTTACTGAAATTGATACGGTTATTCCTATGTTATGCCTTTCATAGAGATCCTATGGAATTAGATAACACAGAACAGAGTTTCTTTCATGAGAAGTCTTTTTTTCGATTTGCATGTTGTCTCAGATTTATGTTCACTGTTATTTCTGCTATCATGTTTTTTTCTTCAACTTTCAACCACGTACCATTTTTTGTAGTACATGCCTACAGGTTTCTTCCACATTTAAGGTAATTATAGGCTAATATTGCTTCAGGGAGACCTTCCCTTTTGGGTATTTATTGCTTCAGGGAGCTCTTCCCTTTTGAGGTAATTACTTTCTCCACTGTACATTCTTATTTGGCTATTGTCGATATAATCGATTAACCCTAGAACCATTCTACCCTACAGCCATGTTTCCCCTCTTTATCTTAACACTTTCTTTGCTTCCTTGCACAGATGGAATATACGCTGCTTAAACAGATCACCGGGCAGCATCACAAATGGCAGATACGCGTTAGGCTCGCACGCTTTACGGTATACAAAGAGGCTGTCGGCCTCACCAAAATATCAAAAGTTAGAATTTGTTATGATCGATGAGGAGGTATGTTGGACAAAATCTTTCTAAAATATACATATAACACAATGTATACCCCTATCGTTTCATTGCATTACAGTCTGCCATTTACATCACAGAGTACAGGCATCGTATGCATATAACACACCGTATATCCCTACCATTTGATAATTAGAATCTACCATCTACATCACAGGGTACAAGCATGGACGGTCAGCTTCCATCCAACCATGCCGAAAAAATTAGGACCAAACTGGTGGAGGATGCTTTATATTATATACATCGATTTTAGGTCCTCGGTGCAAAAGAGGCGTGTAGGACAGTGGATGCACCGATAATGATCAGATTTACGGCCTTTACTGAGCTCAATCCAAAGTCCGGTTTTGTTGATGTCATGCCATTTTTTCCAGGTCCTTCAAGATTTCTGAACAAGTTGACTATCTTCTTAAGCAGGCCACAAGCATAGACTATTATCAAAATACTATGAGGAGACATGATTTTCATGATTTTCACACATGCTTCATAAAACCAGCCATCTTAAATTCTTAATTACCTAATATACACTGGCATAATGGATCGGCATGTTGCTTCCTATTCAAATCTCAGGTTTGTAGTAGTGATCAAGTATTTCTAATCCTGTATAATACTTCTCAATTAGCAAGGAAGCTGCAATATACATTAAGAGTCAGGTTTGCCATGATAGTTTGGAAGGTTGTTGCATTCTCAGGTTAAGTAACCTTCAAATTACTTTTAAAAAAGGTAACCTTCAAATTCATATTTCCTATTTGAAGTTTGGTGCTGAGAATTTTGAATGTAATGATTCCCTATTATTTCATCACACTAACCTGCTGAAAAATGTCATACTGTTTCTTCCACAAACTGTAATGTGGTGCGTTTTTGCTCTGTATGATGCCAAAACTAAAGACATAGAAAATGTGCTAATTCTTTGTGGTGATCACCTCTACCGTATGGACTACATGGGCTTTGTTCAGGTAACTGCCGCAGATAGATTATTTCCTGCAATTGGATGTTGCGGTAACATTTTTTACATAATGGAATATAGTTAGATTAGCAGTGACGATTTAATTTGCAGAGTCATCATCGCCAAAGAGGTGCAAGCATCAGCATATGTTGCTTGCCTATTGAGGACAGGTGATTCCCTATCCATTTCAGTATCTACTGTTCATGAACAGCAGCTAATATTAGGTGATGGCAAATTTGTACCAACTTGAAAAAATTAAATTGAAGATTAGATAAAAATATACTTTAATATTAATAGGGATGAAATCATCAATTTCATTTTTTAGGTTATGCATTTTTTAGATTACATATAAATATAGCCCTAAATATTACTTTGCTTTAAGATTGGTAAACTTTTTTGTATAAAAAGTTTAACCCAACATACCAATTTTTTATTTCACTGCCCATAAGGGCCACACAAATGGCTTTTTTTCCTGTGCAAATTTTACATCATATTGTGTGGTAGATAGCAATGCAAGATTCTTCTATAGGTTAGCCAATTATGTGTTCTGAGCTTCAGAATTTGTTTCCTTCCTAGGATCGTATAGGAGCTCTGTGATTTAAAACTAATGTCAATAAGGAAATGCAACCTTGGTGAAGAGCACATAGCTTTGTGATTAAAAGATGTAAACCACTTATCAATTGGTCGCCTTGCAGTATTATTGGTTTTGATGTCTTCTTTGTTGCCTCTTTTATCTGAATATAATTGGGTACAGTTTCATCCAGTGATGAAATTTAAGGGATGTTTACACTATATGTTCGATTTTTTCTCTCTTTGAACATACAAATGGCACATTTCGTCTTTTGTTACTGAACTATGTAGGATTATAAGGAAAGTTAGGTCATTGATGCACGGCTACGACATAAGTCAACTAAAAGGTAATTCAGTCAATTCCTGAATGACATATTTATATAAACTGTTGCATTAATGGCCTAATGGTCCTTGGTTTCTTTTCTTTTTTTTTTAGCAGTTGAAGGACAAGTTACTCGCCGTTAGATTTGCAGTGTTCCTTACCCTTATTGATTTTATGATATGATCAACACATAGTGAGCAACTTTAAACCTGATAACATATGCTTTTGTTGGGAGTAGTTTATGTGTCCATTATTTATCTCTAAACAGGCTACTAAAAATAATCACAATGTAACTGCTTTTGTTGGTGGTTTAGACCTGCATGCGCATCCACTTGAACATAGCCTTTTTATAAAACTTCATATGGTTTTCAAGGTCTTCTGTAATTTCATATTTCCGGTAAGTCTAAATAGTTTCTTAGATTTTGCCCCTATAAAAATCTATCCTTCTATTATATTGAGTAAAACTTTGAACATCAAACCATCCCATTCCTAATCTGCAGATTAATTTCTTGGACCAACACAACCACGAGATGATCTAATTGGATGAAACATGCTAGAGGCAAAAGGAAGATTTTCCTTTTAGTTTATCCTTACGTTTCCTTGGATTGACCTGTTCTGGATTCTACCGTGTAATGGTTTTACTGGAGGAAAAAGTAACAACTAATTGGACATGTAATAGTTTTATTATGATTATCATGGTGTAGTTATGTATTGCTCTTCTTATGCCACTAGAAACTTTAACTTGATGGTTTGCTTTCGGTCCTCAAGACAAATATCTTGCCGTCAAAAATAAGACTTTTCCTACAGTGACAGAAACCAAATTTAAAACATAGGAATCGTATTTTGCCAAATAGATATCTCAAAAAAAAAAGTATAAAGATAAGAGCAAATTAAGGTGTTTTAAATTTCAACACATAGTTGTCCAATGTTTTTTTCTTTTTGATGTTACCGCTGCTGATGTTCTGGAACATAAGGGGTCATGTTGCTGCTGAGAGAGATCGATCAAAACCAGTTTTGCTAATAGAAGTACAAAATTCCTCGCATACATGATAGCAAATATGTAATGTCTGATTTTTATTGCGGACATACTTTGAAATCATATAAAATTTATTTTATTAAAAATAAAACATATCGTGTTTGCCCTATGTCCTTATATTTTAATCATGAATAGCCCCTTTGTAATTTTAATTAATCCAAAACACAGTTCACGACCGCCGGAAGACCCGAGACGCGCGCGCAAGCGCGCAATCCATTCTAGTGTGTATATATATATATATATATATATATATATATATATATATATATATATATATATATATATATATATATATATATATATAGAATAATACATAAGGCTCCATGATTAGATTCTACTAGATGTGTTTTGAGATTCGTGTTGTTTGGTTATTATACTTTCATATACCCACTAAAGAAAATATTTGAGACATCAAACTCCGAAAAAAGTTGAGTTAAACTTCAGTTTGAACTACAATTAACTATACTTCAAATTAGTTCAAACTTTACTTCAAACTAGTTTAAAGTGAGTTTGAATTTAATTTTTTTGGAGTTTCATATCTGAAATATTTTTTTAGTTGATATGTGAAGATATACACGTCAAACATCACGAATCTCAATGCACATCTTAGCTTTTTGAATCATGGAGCCCCAAACTGGCTTCCTATATATATATATATGTGTGTGTGTGTGTGAGAAAATCGTCTGAATATGAACTTGGCCGTGCATGCAGCCCTCTTTCAAAGTTTTTTGGCAGCAATTGCATGCTGGACATGGACATGCATGCATGGATAGCATCAAGAGGATATGCGAAGTACATACACGTACGAACTACGAACCTGGGGACGTGGTTGCGAACCCTATCCAGCTCCTATCGGCAACCATATCCGCATACATATTTCTATATATGGAGCGAGCGAGCTACATCGCTGGATTAGATAGATGGCCTCTCCTGGGCTGCTGGCGATCACAATTTTTTTTTTTCCCGTGGATCGATCTTGACAAACAATCTATAGCATGTAGAGTAATCTTAGATGGATCGACCGCGCGCGCCGCACTGGTATCATTCTAGGGTTGGGAAACGGCGATGGATAATTCGTATTATCCGGTATTTATTTTTTTAAAAATAATATTTGTATCTGCATTATTCATCAGTACTACTACAGAACACGTTATCACTCTTCTAAACAGCCATCGGTGCTAGAGGTGTCCTCATCTTCGGACCCTCGAGCTCATCCGACCACCTCCTCCTCAAACGTGACAGTGGGGATGAGCTCTTCCTCCTCCTCGTCGTCCTCCGGCGCCTCTTCCTCCTCCAGCACCTCGCCAGCAGGGCCGCACACCGTAGGATTCAAAGAAGGATCCAGTGGCGATGTGGCCTGCTGCCGCTTCGATGTTGGCTCCTCCTCGCAGGGCTCCTCGCCAGTCGCCGGCTCCCCCTCATGAGGCATCGGATCGCCGACTGGCCATGGTGACCATGGCGAGGTCGGACGTGGTGGCAAGGCGGGTGGAGAGGGTTGCAGCGGCGAGACGGTTGGATAGGCTAGCTACGGATACGATGGCTTGTGGAGAGGGCTGTGGCGGTGAAGTGGGTAGAGAGGGCAGCGGTGACAAGAGAGAGGAAGGGGATTGGGCCATAGCAGAGTGGGAAGAGGCGAAAATGTAGAAGTGGGAAGTGGCGGATAGATCGATCGATCGAAACGGGGAGGATCGATCGATCGATTAAATTATATAGATGTGTAGAGGGAAAAAAAATATCCGTGAAACTTCTCGGGAGACGAAACGTTATATGTGCCAGTTGTAGTTTCCAAACAACACTTATAAATACGAAGCGACGCGCCTCTTCAGGTGACATGTGGAAAAAGCTTTATATGTCTCTGTTTTAATTTCCGACTGCCACATATATACATATTATATGTTCCAGGTCATTATACAAGCCGGCACAAATAATTAGCATAGCACATAAGATCTTTTGTCATGTGTCCACTGAAAAATCGATATTAGTA
This sequence comes from Olyra latifolia, assembly GCA_036346145.1. Classification (NCBI taxonomy): domain Eukaryota; kingdom Viridiplantae; phylum Streptophyta; class Magnoliopsida; order Poales; family Poaceae; genus Olyra; species Olyra latifolia. The sequence goes on from CM070530.1 coordinate 18,620,680, forward strand.
ACCTTATTTTGTGACAGTTTTAACTGAACCGGTACAGATGTACAGGTATATATGGCATATTTTGGTGTAGTGCGTATTTGAAAAATATAAACGCTATCCATATTCATTTTATTTGTATTCGTATCTGGTATTAAAGCCTTGATTTGCATCAAGGATCGGATAAAAGCATCTAAGAATTAAAGGTGAGCAAACTAAATATAATAAAGCATGTACATAAATTGTGCATGATATGTCTAATGCTTTGTCTACTACTTTACTCGTTCATATTTGAGAATATATAAATTTGTATTCGTATTCGAGAACACATGACTTCGTATTTAAGGATATCTGTATTTGTATTGAGAATATCCGAACTTATATTCATACTCAGTTATAAAATATAGATATAAATATGATAAAGGCATTGTCCATGAATCCGATCTGTTTTCGCCCTTAATCGATCTAATCGCCGATAGCATCCAGTGCATCGTGGATGCATGAAACTGGCAGTTTGCATGATGACGGTTCAAAATATCATCGATAGTCACAGTTATCACACACATTGCTAGGGTTCGATATGATAAACAGTGTGATTTAGGATTTTGAATTCAGTCAAAATTCAAAAAATATTAATTCAAGTTAAAAAGTAAAAACTTCTAAAAATAGACATGTCTGTGAAGATGCGGACTATCTGCACCTGGACAAAAAGACCCTATGAAGCTTTACTGTTCCCTGGTATTGGCTTTGGGCCTTTCCTGCGCAGCTTAGGTGGAAGACGAAGAAGGCCCCCCTCCGGGGAGGGCCCGAGCCATCAGTGAGATACCACTCTGGAAGAGCTCGGATTCTAACCTTGTGTCAGACCCGCGGGCCAAGGGACAGTCTCAGGTAGACAGTTTCTATGAGGCCGCGGTAAGACAGAGGATGCAAGCGTTATCCGGAATGATTGGGCGTAAAGCATCTGTAAAGCGAAACCTGTGCATGACCGCTCGCGTGCACCATCCATTTCGTGTTTGGGAATGCTGAAATGGCTGAATTGCGCCCTCTATCTTGAAAGGAAGTGAAATTTCATCATTAAAGAAAAGGTGAAATTAATTTCACAAGATGATAATTTTTGCAATCCCTGCACTTCGTAGAGCAGGGAGAGTCGTAGAGGGCACAACGTATTAGTAGAGGAGAAAGAACTATTATCTCTCCTGTTGGCTGCAACGTCACCCAAGACCCATCATATGATCGTTCCGGATTAGAGATCTAGATGGGTCGGGTCGGGTCGGGTCACGCCTCAACCTGACCCGACCTGGCTCTCATCGGGGATCATGCAATGGCACCCTAATCTGGACCCAACCCACCCCAATGGTTCCCCGGTCTACCCCGCCCCAAGGAGAGGAGGAGGAGAATGGTACTAATTGTGGGCCCGCCGCCGTTGCCACCGTCGCCGCTATGGGAAGGAGGAAGTCGCCCACCCGCTGCTGTCGTGTCGTCGCCGTCGTGGGGAGGAGGAAGTCGCTCACCTGGCCCCGTCGCATCAAGGGTTACTGCTTGCAGAGGAGGAAGAGCTAGCCCAACGTTGTAGCTGCCACATCGAGGTACACCGCATGGCGAGGAAGAGCCCCCTCCCCCGCCGCCATGGGAGGAGGATAAGCCCATTCGCCCGTCGCTTGTCGCCGCATCGAGCCATTGAGGTCCACCGCGTGGGAGGCGCCGTTGTGGGGTAGCGCCACCACGAACTCCGGAGAGAAAGAAAGGTGGAGCTTGCCACCGCCCGCTGCTATCGATGCCCCCATCGTGGAGAAGTGCTAGGAGGTGGGGGAGGCAGAGAGTGGCAGCGGCGGTTGAGTGAACTTATTGGTGAGCGAGAAAGAGGTGTGAGGAGAGTGGGAAACCTAGGGTATATCTGACGGTGAGATTAGGGATTAGGGGATATCGGACGTTGCATATAATTCCAGGTTGGGTCAGGCAGGTATTGACCTGGACCTAACCCAGCTGGAATCGAGGACCCAACCCAAACTCCACCCGACTTTCGGGTCGGATCGGGACCCGACGGGTTGGGTAGAAATCTAGATCTCTATTCCAGATACAACAACAAGAGTAGCGGTCATTGTATGGAGAGCACAATGTTCGAGCTGAGTGAGGTGCAGGTGTGAGCATGGTGGTGCTCCTTGATGCGGAGGCGTCTAACCAACAACGAGCAATGTCAAGTGCATTGGGGTGGCCTAGCAGACGATGAGTAACATAGTCTGGGAGTGTAGTGTTGTGGTGTGTTGTTGGTGCATCATGTCCAATATTTTTGTTTTTTTTTTCGTTATGATCTACCGATTGGTTAGGTTGAGTCTTGTATATTGTATTCATGTTCTTCTTAATTGAAATGTAGTGCTCATGCCCTTCGGTTAGAAAAAATAGAAATTAGCTAAGACTTTAGCGACCAGAAATATATAACGGCCAAGAAGTAGAATGTTTGATATTTCTGTCGATGGGAATGTCTATTTGTCAATCAACTAAAAAAGTAAAAAATTCAGTTGATTTTTCGGATGTCCATCTCATAGTTGAGTCCTCTCACACCTCCTTTTACACGATTTCACCTGCCAGAAGCCCTTGGTCTCCTCATTCCTATTGATCAACCCAGCCGCCACTGCGCACGCACGTACGCACAAGCAAGCTCGTAGAGCTTCTCCGCCATCATGCGTGAGCATGCACCGCCTCCACCTTCCCCTCATCATACACTTCTCCTCTTAGCTGGCGACGACCTTCTCTCCTCGTTTCCTCTTTTCCCCCAACTCTGGTGCCCCACCCCACCCTCCTTCCTCATCTCTGGCGACTCTCACTGCCTCATAATGACCCTCAGATTTGTCATTGATCCATTGGCCAACTCTGCCAATCCTTGCAAACTCGGTTGTGGTACGGCCAACCGCCACCCACTGTTAGGTTTCCACCGCCCCAGCCTCCTACTTAGTCAACGCCATGGCAAGGGGAGGGGGCGTGGTGAATGGTGAACCCCAACCCTAACCCAAAGAAACCCAAACCATGTAATCTTTTCAGTCAGAGAAGATAGCGGCGACAGTGCCGAGATGAATCAACTGACTGAAATCTTCTCCTATTTTCAATCAACTTATGTAATTAGCAAATCCGCTTGCCTTTTGGATAGGTTGGATGACTTATATGAGTTGCGACATGTCCGAGTTGGTAAAAACAAAAGCCTTGTACTATAGCCAGATGTTACCAAAACCTAGTGGCATTCGACTTATTCCTTACAACACTAAAAAATCACAAGGCTGTTGGATCACTGTGGGGCCTGTCCTTTGCCCACCACGCGATCTGCACTAGTCCCTGGATCAGTACACTAGTGCACACCTTTCACATAGCCGGAATCATTTCATACAAGCGGAAGTCTTATATATTACACAAATACCTGTATTAAGCCCCAAGGGCTATTAAGTATTACAAACGGCACATTGGCCCAAATAGTCAGAAAGTCCAAAAGATCAGAGTGCGGAGACCCAAAAGATGCAAAAGAGTCTCGTCTTGGCTATGCCTAAGCACTCGACTCGAGAGACGCCCTAAGCCTCGCCCTGGTCATCAGCGAAATCCTGTCCTTCATCTTCATGGCAGGCGTACTGATCCTGCTCATATTCTCCATCTAAAAGAGAATATGAATGCGATGTCAGTGTCATCCAAACACTGGCGAGCTAACACCCAACCTGATGCAATTTTAGTGATAGGGGTTCCAAAGGAAAGGTTGGGGTTTATTTATTTGCAGAAAGCAAGTTTTCTAAATCAAAGCCTATGACTTAGCACTTTTAACTCAAAGTTCTGCTAATTATTATTTTCATCATTTTAATTCACATTTCACAATCCACATTCCACCAACCACAGTCCACAGTCCACACCAGTCCTTAAATCTACCGCACACACCCGCCATCATATTCCAGGTGCGACACACCTGTTATGGGATTACACTACCCTACAAGAGCCCGAGTCCAAAGTTGGGTTGTCAGCCCACCCTAAGGGTCGCAACTCAAGTAGGTGCAATCCAGATCACCCGCGGTGTGGCGTCCTCGCCTTTACCTCAAGTATGGTGGCATTCGAGGTACGCCCACTCTCGAGCCTCGGATCGTACTACCCTCGAACCCAAGGCATACTTGCACTACTGCGCGATGGCCCGCGCGTTGTGGTGGTAGGAACTATCCCCCAGCAGATAGTCGATGACTTCCCACTGCATCCCGATGCACCGTCTGGGAGACCTCGTCTCTACCCCGCCGTCTGGGAGAACTTGTCTCTACCCCACCGTCTGGGAGACCTCGTCTCTACCCCACTGCCCACTTAGCGGCACTCGGCACGCCCACTCTCGAGCCTCGGCAGTACTACCCCGAGCCTGCCACACATCCTTCACATCATGTAGCCCGGCTACTTTCACACTCTTATCCACATGCCGGACCACGTCCGCATTCCAAATCACATCCAACACATACACACACACACTCTGGCATGCCAGGCCCAATATTCAGTAAACCAAGTTTATAGTGTTCATCATGTCTGGTGAATATCAGTTCACCGTTCCGAGGCAACTAAGCCTAAAATTAATAATTGGACCTGAGCAATGTCTAAGCAAATTTTAACCAAGACTTAGGAGTCTAAAATTGTTTTACTTAACCTAAGCGGTTATCAAGGGTGGTCATCAAGGCAATCATAAAATAGAGTCAAAGACGATGAATATTATCAAGGCAATATCATCATGGTAGAACAATAACAAATGATAATAAGGCATGATAAATCATGATTAAGCAAGCATGTATTATTTACTTAAAAAGCATGCAGTTTAATACTGTAAATGAAATATTTTATAAAACTGGGAATCAATATGATCCATTAAAGTGTTAACTCGCACTAGGGAAAGCTGACTTTCCCTAATAAAAGCAAACACTTTTATGGTTTAACATGTTAACTCGCACTAGGGAAAGCGCATCCTCTCCCTAGTAAAAGCAACACTATTAAGGGTAGGTATTAACTCACACTAGGGAAAATCAAGATTCTCCCTGGTAAAAGCAAACCCTTAGAGGGTGAATGTTAACTCGCCTTGGGAATTGAAGTCCGGGTCTTGTGCGGAGTCCTCGAATGTGTTTCGGATCCTCTACGCCTAAGCGGAGAATCAACAATTCATCATAAACACGATGCGGCGAAGAAGAGAATGATGCATGAAATGCAATCGAGGTCGCTTCAGATTCGCTCATTTACGATTCCTATGTTTAACTATCTACATGAATCCATATATATATATATATATATATCGAGAAAGTTCCATGATCCTTCTAAATAATGAATCATAGCGGAATGGCCGCGAAGTGCTCGTGAGATGATGCACATGATACATGTATATATATGTGTAATGAAATTTCTACCTAATTAACCCAATAGGACAAAATATGGTTTTATCGTCTTTTAAAGTACTTTAAATAGTTAGAATTTGTTAACATGATACATGTAGCTAGTTATTCATGTTTCCTAATTATACCAATATTGAGTTAACATGTAATTAGGAAACATATTATAGGTTATATTATATTCACCTAGGTCCAAAAAGTCATTTATCGGCATCCATGATTTTCTTATGTTTAACTTAATTGTTAATCTATTTTTAATACACAACATTCCATTTTTCTTATTTTTATATGAATTAATACCTAAAATAAGCTTAATGGATTTAATCTAGGAACCGTGTTAGATTACATGTGTGGTACTATTTTTATTAAATCCAACACAAGCTCTAGTATTTACCCTACTTTTTCCGAATTTTTAATGATATCTACCTATTTTAAATAAATCGTTTCTATTCTTGTCTTTGTTTTATTTATAAAATCTGGGAAAAAAAAGGTGAACAATATTGGTCGGCCCGCTAACTTCATGGCCGAGCCAACCACGTCGAAGACGATTTGAAGGCGTAACTTCGCGAGTGAAAGTATTTGGGGTCATAGGGCGCCTCGCTCGCTCGACATGTGGGACCGAGGGCCCACATGTCGCCGACGAAGAAGCCGCGGGAGTTTTAAATCCCATGAAGGTGTTGGGCCCACTGTCAGCGACCACACACGGTGAAGCCGCGACGGATCTTAAGCGCAGGTCGGACGGCTCGCCGTCATCGTTTTCCTTCGCCGGCCAAGACGGCCGAGGCTAGCCGACGGCTAGCCGAGCTAGGTGCACCGCTTGGGGCGTTCTTGGGTTCGGTGGAATCGGTGAGCTAACGCGATCTAGGGGTGCCTTGTCGAGGCGTAAACGGCCGGACGCGGCGAGCCATGCCCGGCGGCGAACCGCCACCGGCGGACATGAGTAAATGACCTAGGGTCGAGCTTATGGAAAAATAGCGCGCGCATGAGCTATGCGGGGTTAGTGGGTGCTACCGAGCAAAAAGGTAGTCGGGGCACGGTTGGATCGGTGCGCCCACGCGGGTCCGAGCAAGGAAAGCGGCGCGCTCAAGATGCTTGGTGAAGATGGCGAAGCCTGGGCCAAAAGAGGGAGCACGGTGTGAGGGAAGGCAAAGTGGCTCACCGAGCAAGGGCTTGCCGCGGCTCACCAGAGATGATGATCGGCGCGCCCCCGGCAGTCCGAAACAAGGAAGGCGGCGCTCAAGATCTTTGGGAAGACCGTGAAGCCTGGGCCAAAAGAGGGAGCACGGTGTGAGGGAAGACAGCGGCTCACCGAGCAAGGGCTTGCCGCAAGCTCACCAGAGATGATGATCGGCGGCCCCGAGCGGTCCGAGCAAGGAAGAACCGCAAGGCGGTCGGCGGTGGCGATAAGCGTTCGACGAGCTCGGGATGACTCAGACCAATTCTTCGGCGGGAGCTTCACGAGGTCATGGCGAAGCAAACGCGAGACAATGTGGAGACTAGGGAGGTCTGGTTTGGGCCGGGCGACGTGAGAGTGAAAAGAGGAGAAAACGGCCGATGTGGCGCGGTGGCATATAAGCTCGGTCGAGCTCGGCTCTTGACCACGATCGCGAAGATGTGAGGCGGTCCACAGAGGAGCTCTAGTGCTCATTGGCTAGTTGGGCGGTGGCTTGTTCAAGGCGGCGAATGAATCTGGCCGAGCGGCAATGAGATGGCTTGCTTTCGGGCGGCATTGCCGGCCGGAGAGCAGCGGCGGTGCGGGGCATCGATGGCGCGACCAAGTCGACCATTGGGCAAGGTGGGCGGTGCTCGAACTCCACGCGCGAGCCGGCCGACAAGACGGCATGTCGCCCACGGCGAAGCAGCTGCAGCAAAGCGATGGTCGCGTCGCGTCATGGTCGGAGGTGGGGTCCACAGGTCCAGCGACACACACAAGCCGCCAAGTGAAGATCTTCCCGAGATTTGGGCAGGGAGTGATGGTTGAGCCGGGTGGAAGGCGGCAAGCGTTGACCAAATGCCCACAAGGGCGAAAGGAATAGGAAGGCGCCATGTGGGCCCTACCAGGTCAAATTGGTCAACACTGAGTCAAACTCTCTATTAGGGTTTAAACTAATCTATGGATTTTCCCAGGATTTTAGGGCAATATAACATATTTAGGCTTATGTGATTATGTGTATACATATATATATATATATATACATATATATATATATATATATGTGTGTGTGTATGGATGTTTTATGAATATGAAAATATATTCCCAATTTAAGGTCCATTAGAATCTTATATTTCAACAATTTCTTAAATAGTGCTATAAATTATAAATTCTTATGCAAGGGTTTATTAATTAGCTATTTAGTGCTTTATTCAAACAAAAATCATCAATTTCAAATGGCTTCTAAAGTCTAGAAATGTGTGTTTGTCACATAGAAATTTTACGGGAAACGTCATAGCTTATGCAATGGTACAGAAGTGTTTTCAAAATATTATCATAACTTTGGGCTGTTACAATCACACACATGTGATCCATATGTACTCATCATTTTACCTCTAGGAGGTAATTAAAATAGATCACTAAGCCATTATATCAATTAAAACGAATGGCCAAAGACAGTGAGAGCCCAGTGGTTGGTGTTGCAATGGGAAGTCTAACCACCCTGCATTTAAGCTTGTGCTCAGTAGGGGTGCCTTACCTTTTTGAAATTTATGCTGAGCTTAATTTGGCACACATGCGTGCATGTGAAGTGGTACGGTGTGGTACCATATATTAGGGAAGGCCCTGATGCCTCGAAGCCTCTAAGTTAGACCTTCACTGTGTGTAGTGGACGTGAATGCATGTGTCATGAGTCCGTGTGTCCCTTTTAGAACCTCTTTAAAAATAAGATGGAGCATCTTACAAAATCCAAAAACGATATCTTCGCACCTGCAAAGCAAAACCACAAGAAACTAACACACTAAATAACAACGATTTTGCCCAATCGCGGGCGTCTGCGTTTGTATGTCCTGCGCAGTCGATTTTTGGGCCATCCACGTGTTGCTTTGAGATCCAGGCAAGGATGTGATGTCCACTTGTTTGAAAAGTAGTTGTTTTTTTTAATCCATGTGCATTTAATTTTAGAAATGTTCAGAGTTATTACATTTCAGACAAGCCGAAGTGGAGGCAATGTCGACAGGGAGGACGGTTTTTGGCGAGTCTCTCCGGCCTTCTCTCTTCGACGAGTCCAAGTTCTTCTCTCTGGCTAGTCTTCTCCAACGAGCATTTTCCTCTCAAGACGAGTCATCTCAAGTGAGTATTTTGTATATCATCTTTTTTGAGACCTCATGGCCGGCGAATGCTACTTGGACGAGGCATGTTTAGGTTTAAATTTTGTAGCTTGCACAAATGTGGGTTGTTTTCGGTTTAGTTCAGGGTTGTGTTACCATTTTTGTTGTGCTCTTGATGTTCATAGGTAGAGTGGAGTGGATTTTGTATTGTCGAGTTTAATTTTATTATTTTTTATGTGTTGGCGGAGGGGATTTTTGTGGGGATGTGCTTCTGATTGGTGCTTTAGTTTTGAGTTTGGTCTAGATCTAATGTTGTTGATGTGTATGAGTTTGATGTTAGTTAGTTCGAAGCATTTGTAAGTTTTTGAGCGTTTGATGTCCAGTGATAGGGTTTATTGTGGTTGATAGATCGATAGATAAGTCTTGCAGGCTTTTAGTTCTACTATTGTTTGTTAATGAAAATCCCCATCTGTGTTGTACATTTGTGTAGATATACATTTAACAAACAAGAGAGTTGTGAATAAAGAGGAAACTGGAGGACTTGGTAAGATTTTTTAAATTGAATCTAATGTTTTGTTGTGTGCTATAATGATGTAACCTTATGCATCGTGATAAAAAAAAATTTTCTTGCCAATTGATTGCATCTATTTTTTTATAGATCAAGAATCGAATGAAAATGAATGAAGATCATGTTGACAAAGGTTGCGGTGATAGGAAGGTATGTTGCTGTTGTAATGTTTTGATTTTCTTTATTTTGAATCGATTGAATTTTTTTTTGTTTATTTGTAGAGAACTAAATCAAAAGAACATATATGTTTGTTGCAGATGTTTACTCCATTATTTGTCCATATGTGTTGACTTGTTCCAAAATACTTGTGTATGTGTGCATGCTTTCTTGTAATAGGCGAAGCTATATGTAATAACAAGATTACAATCAATCTAGAATTTTTCATATCATGGAGTTCATTTTTTTCCTGTCACAGTGGATTTTGTAACTTATAGTGAAGTTATTGTATTCATCCTCAATTTGTATATTTGCATTATCTCCAAAACTGCAGTTGCATACTTGATAAATTCATAAAAACACATGTCAGTTACCGAATCTGTACCAACAATAGAAGTTTTTGTCAAATACCTGTGTAGTTTGATATCATGTCTCCTTTTCTTTTGCAATTAAGTCTTTTTCCATAGTACCCTGCAAATTTTTGCCATAGTTTGCTATTTCAGCTGTGAAACATTTCTGCTACAGGTTTTGATTTTTGCAATTTTGTTTGCATTTCATTATTTTTTCCATATTTTTTAGTGAACGATATAGGTTTTGATTCATTATTGTTGACATTTCTTTTTTTCCATTTCCTCGGTTCCTGCATTATATTTTTTTCAGTGAATGATTTCACTGGAAAACATGTTATTGTAATGTGAAATTTCTATATTTAAATTTTTCCATGTGTTTTTTAATTTAACTAGTAGGTTCATGCAACATATCATGCAAGATATCACCTCAAAAGTTTTCCTAGAATGAAAATATATGTTTTCAGATGCAGTATATGATGCAAATTTTATGGATGCATCATAATTCTGTTGCAAGGTTGTTTAAAGCAAATCAACATGGGACGTGCGTAGACATAGATGCAAAGAAGTGATAGGGTGTTGATGCGGTGAGTTTATGGTGAAAGTAACATGGGTTTTTGTATTTAATAAGTTCCTTTTTGGTATCATAGTGGATTTTGTAACTTATATTAAAGTGTTGTATTCGTCCTCAATTTGTGTATTTATAAACACACCACGGCGACCCAGAGGGGGGTGAATGAGAGCCAAAAATTTTTTCGAAGGAATTTTCGCATTTGACGATATGAGCTCTCACCCCAACACACCTCGGTACATCAAGAACCAAACCAACAACCAAAACAGTGTTCGAACACACACAAGAACAGAAAATTTCAGCACCAACTTGTATGTTAAGAAAACTCGATTACTCCCAAGTGGTTCAATGAAAACCAATCAAATTCGGATAGCAACTAGATGATGAAAACATCTATCTACCCTTCAAAAATCATCCAAAGATTCATCCAAAGTTTTGACCTTTTTCAGTTCGAAAGAGCCGAGAGAAAGAACCAAATCAAAACTGAAGAATCGCGATCTTGTGCAAACCAACAGTGGTCTGTCCAGAGGCTCTTGAGGGGATGATTCTTGGTCCTTTGTGACCCTATTCCACACCTCAAAGTGGCTCAAAGACACAACACAAGATTCAGCTCAAACCGGTTCAAGCATAGGTCCAAATCGGGTCAAAACATAGAGAAACAAGAGCAGGCTGCATGGGGGTTCTTTAGGGTGATTCTTGGGAACCTAGGGGTCCCTAATCCATATTAAAACCACCCTCAAACAGCAGTAAAGGGCAGATCACAAACAACACCAAAAATCTTCTCAAACCGAACCAAAAACCGGATCAAAATAGAGCACCAAGGCTATGGGCTGCTTGAGGGGTCTTGAAAAATGATTTTGGAGTCAAGATAGACTCTAATCCATGAGTTTTTGCCTCTCAAATCAGCAGCACAAGGTGGAACTCGTGGCTCCTCAAGAACACATCAAGAAAGGGTTCAACTTGAAGAGAAAGAAAGAAAAAGAAAGAAATGAGAAGAGGGAAGAGAGAAGGGAAGGAGTTGCTGCACGAAAATACCAATCAAAACCAGCAAAAACTCATCTCAAATCCTCACAAAAGCATAACCAAAACATGGCACAAAGTTTCACAAACTACAGGCTTTATTTCACAAATTTATAAAATACAAACCGGGCAACTCAACTCACACAAGGCTATCTCAGGGAAGGGGCAGCCACCATGCTGCCCTTGAGGTCCCTTATATAGCCATACAAGCCCACACTTGAGCCTAAACTCTGGGCCACCCACCAAGCCCATCTAACAAGTGGGTTAACACACGCACGAATCTCCAAGCGCAGCGAACGGCCTCCAGCTATTCCTTCGCTTCGAAGCAATCGTACGAACATGGATACCTCAATGTCTCATGCCCGACCCGATAGGCTTCCTCACCACGGACTCCGCACCTAGTTTCCAACCGGGCCGCCAACCCGCCTGACCAAAGCCTTATCCGTGCCACCTACACCGAGACCATCACCTGCATCCACAGACACCAAAACACATTCACAACATCCGCGGCATCGCCACAAACCCAACGCAACAAGCCGATCCTCGATCGGGGTTAGTATGATAAAGAAACGTGAAAAACTATAAACCACTCGAGCTGAAACGCCCTGTTTCTAACACAGCAGCAGCCTTCTCGAATTTTTATGATTTTTTCTGTACTTAAAATAAAAAACTTGTCAAAACAAAAAAGATGCGTCTTGGAATTCTCTACAACTTTCATGTATAAACTTTTTTTAATCCGAGCACGGGAAGGCCCTCAAAAAGGCAAAAAAACAGCGACACTATTAGGAAAAATCGAACTGTCCGACCCTGAAACCAAATTGTCCGATACCCACCGGACTGTCCGACCCAAACCATCGGACTGTCCGATCCTGACACTGCAGAAAGCCATAAAAACTTTGCTCCGAGGTTCCAAATATTCCAAATAATTTCTAAAAATTCTCGCAAAATTAAAAATAGCTTGAAACATCTTCCCAACACCTTTTCCAAACTTTTGGCACTTCCAAAATGACTCAAAGCTTGCCTAAACCAAGATCATGTCATGGAGGGATTTAATTCCCGAGAAAATCCACTAAAAGTCCAAACTAGCCCACAAACCTCAACTTGTCATTCCGAACATACCTAAACATTCGGAGCTTCCTAAGGAACATGGCCATGCCACGGGCAATTCAAAATCCACTTGGCTCAACGAGACCTAACAACACCTTGAGAATAACCGAAAAACACGGGAACATCCAATCAAGTCCCCTTTGTCAATATGTTCATCACAAAATGAAACTCAACAGTATTTGTATTTCTTGAAAACTCCAATTGCATACCTGATAAATTCATAAAACACATGTTATAATAATGGAAGTTTTTGTAAATTTTTTGTGTAGTTTGATACGATGACTCCTTTTCTCTTCCAGTTGAGTCTTTTTCCATAGTACCGTGCAAATTTTCCGTTATAGGTTTTGTTTCTTGCAATTTTGTTGGTATTTTATTAATTTTTCCATTATTTTTTTCAGTGAATGATCTACAGGCTTTTCATTCATGTAATTATTGTTGGCTTTACATTATTTTTTCTATTTTTTCAGTTGCTGCATTACATTGTTTTCAGTGAATAATTTAACTGACAAATATGTTATTGTAATGTGAAAATGTTATATTAATTTTTTCTTTTGTTTTAAATTGAACCATTAGGTTCATGCAACATATCATGCAAGGTATCCCCTCAACAATTTTTCCAACTTGCAAATATCTGTTTTTAGATGCAATATAGAAACTCAATTCCGCACTGCTGCTGAGTCGTCGGACTTATCCACCTCAGGGATTCGTGGAATTTCCGTTTTTGAATTGCGTTATATCATGCAATTTCATGAATGCATCATAAATCTATTGGAACATGTGTAGACATAGAGCCAAAGAAGTGAAGGGGTGTTGATGCGGTGAGTTTATGTTGAAAGAAACATGAGTTTCTGTATTTTAGAAGTACCTTTCTCGATTCTTCCTCTTCGTCTTTGTTCAATTTGACATTTTCTATTTGTTTGTGAGCGAGCAATCATCGAGAGAGAGAAGATGTTTGTGGGTTTGCTGAAAGAGGGTGACGGCGGGGGGTGGAAGCACTTTAATGTCTTCTGTTTGCTGTTTGAATCTAGGGTTTCGTGTAGCTTTATGTGACTATTTGGGCTTAGGTCTACTTTCCTTTTTGGGCTTTTTTGTTTTTGTCATATTTATGTGTTGGGCCTCGAATCTTGAGCCACGGGTGAAGAAAGTACGAAAAAAATCAGGCGACTGCATCAAAGACGCTCCCAAATAAGAAACCGTGACGAGAACCGGCGTTTGCCCGGGTGGTTGAGAGCGGAGTGGCCACCTCAGCCCGCGCGGGATCGATTCCTAGAAATCGCATCCCACGTGTCTCGCCTGGCCGGATTTATTCCGGTGGTAGGGGTACACAAGCGCATGTGCCTTGATGCTATGGTTACCGTTTCTAGCGCGTGTGTGTGGGCGCATGCGTGTGTGTGCGTGTGGTGTGCGTGCGTTAGTGGTGTGAGTGTGTGCGCCTGTGTTTGTACCATTCTCAAAAAAGAAAAAAAGAAGCCGTGACATACACATACTCCCCTATAAGAGAAAATGAAAAGAAGAAGATGAGAGAGACTTGACTTGCCGTTGGCGGCGACGTTTGGGACGGCTAGCTTCCGGCTCCTCGAGGAGAAAGAGAGCCTCCAGCCAAAGCCGTCCCTCACCGGGCCTAAGTTGTCGTGCTCGCTCTCACTCTCCACCTCGTCGTCTTCTCCCCCTAACCGGCGCCCAGCAATATCTCTCCGTCTCTTCCGAGCGTCACAGCGAAACAGCACGTGCTACATCCATCGCCGGCCGGCCGGCCGCTTATAAAACTCGAGCAGCGCAGGTGAGCAGCTCCATCAGACCATCATCCACTAGCCACTCAAGACCAAGAACCTATCCGCTAACTCGCTCTCGGACCATGGGCTCGTACGTCCAGGGTGAGTTGGTTGATGATCATATCCAGGGCTATTCTGCAGGGGTCGAGCTGAATCTTATCTGACTTCTGATACTTGATTTGTTTCTGCTTTTCAGGGGAGGATGAAGTCCCGGTGTATGAGTCGGGTGCCGAGGTCAGTCCTGCGTCTTCTTCTTCTTCTTGCAATATATCTTTGTGAGGAAAGGGGAATTAAGAATTAAACTTGATATGAGTAGTGGAGTGTGGTGCTTGTGATGCTAGCAAGTGGCATCAGTACTGATGTTAATCTAGCTTGCATGCTCTTGAATATTGATGCTTTGAGGGTAGAAGGATGCATGCATTGCCTGGATCTTTTGAGTGTTTGGCATATGTTTCTCCTCCCTGTTCGTCACGGGGACCGGAGCAGATGCTGACAATGAAACACCTTGGTCAGCAGCTACATATTTGATTGACAAGAAGACGAAGTGGCACCCTTTTTTTAGTGAAATCCGACGTCAGTAATTTGTCCTGAGGCTCCCAGAATTATTGGTGCTGCTCCTGTTTGTGTCCTTTTGTTTTCAGGAGTGTCACTTGCTCTACACAGATTAAGCTAATCGAAATGGAAAAGTATTACTAGCTAATACTATAAAATTGATGATGGAAAACAACCCATAAAAGATTTAGAATATAAATTAAGTAGCACAAAGCCTACTACCATTATTAGCAAATAAGTCATGGCCACAACCTCCGGCGATTGGCATGTCTTGAGTATATCCTCTCGCTCATCCTCCTCCTCTAGTAATGCTCAATGATACAACCAATAAGCTATCTGAACATGATCTGTAGAAAGCCTACAAAGCCAAATAATTCAAAATAAAGCTGTTGTGCCCACCAATATTTGCCTTTTGTGATGCAACCCATTTCCCAATAGCCAACTCCTTCATATACGAGAAAAACTTCTGGGATGATTCACTCCTAGAGCTATTTTGACTAACATGAACTGATTTAGAGAAATGACAACCAAAAAATAAATGTCGAATAGTTTCATTGTTATTTCAAAATCAACATTTTTTACCATCCCTCCAATATCTTTTTGCTAGATTATCTTTGGTTAGGACTATTCTCCTATCTAAATACAAGAGGATATATTTTTTGGGAGAAAATTCTTTCTATGCCACTGCAGAAGTCCCCAAAATCAAAACCGCCATTAACGAAGGACCTCACCTATCCATACCATCGCATTTACGGGTTGCTCTCTTCATTGCCATTGATAAAAAATTGTTTTTTATTTAAGCTATATAAACAATCCAAAAAGTCCTAGAAAAATCATAGTGCTGCCAAATATGTATTACTTTTAATATATTTTTGGTATTTTTATGATTAAATTTTGTTGTTAAAAATATTGATTGACCGTTTATACATTGTTTTGGTAACATATTTGTTCATAAAAATATCAAAAAATTTAGATTGAAAGTAGTACATATTTGGAAGCGCTATGATTTTTTTAGAATTTTTGAGAACGTTTATATAGCTTAAACAAACAAGACAAGTTTTCATCAATGGCAAAAAAAATGGAACAACCTGCAAAATGCGTTGACACGTAGAAATCGATGTATAAGTGATGGCAGCTGCGGAATTTGGCACTTTTGTATTGGTATACAAAAAAATTGCCCTTTTTGAGACGAAGCTTGGGTTTCCACATAAGCTTATTTGAGTAGCTAGCCTTCAAGTGCGTTTATATGTCAGCAAAAAAGGCTCAAGATACACAAGGAATTTTAGACACACCTAAACTATTTTTACTATTTATTTTACTTGATCCCATTAAGTGGATAAATATATTTTGGATGTGTTAGCAACATAGTGAAATTATTCCCTCAAAAAGAAAACCCTAGCGACTTCTTACCCTCAGGGTGCAGTACAAAAATATCAGCTTATATGACCGGAAGCACAAAGTACCCTTTTGTTTACTCGCGTGTGCTTATATGTCAAGAGTGGATTAAGTTGCGCCTTTTCCACGGATCAGATCTATTCACCCGAGGGTCACCGTCCCCTCAAACAGGAGTCAGATCCTGACAAGGAGGACAAGCAGAGTCTTTTTTTTATGTATTCTGATAGCTCTATGAGCTGGATGCGTCAAGAATCAGATGCATGAATCCTAAATTTATCTTGCAGTTCGTTAGCGGACTGATGGAGAGATGTACATCAAGTGGTCATATTTTTCTGCCTTTTAAGAAGTTGATACCGATATCGGTGTTAAAATTCCTCTAATGCACTTTTATAAAAAGAGAGGACAAGGTGTTGTATACGCCATACAAACTTCTTCGGAGCTAGCAGATTGCAAGACCATACTCTTTGTATTATTACTTATAGGAGTTGGTGGTCCTTATCGTTAAGACTCATTGGTTTCTGTTTTATTTTGCCTTATAACTTTTATATGTGAATAACAAAGGTTATTTGGTTTGTTTAAAAAAAGAGTTGCGCCTTTTCTGGTTTGTGCTGTACAAAAGAAAACTGACAGGGCTTTATCCAAGTCACAAGTCATTGTGCTATAGTCAAGAGCCCAACAATTATTCGCGAAAAAGCTTTCATTAATTCTTGCAGAATTTGCGGCTTTCAAACAGAAATTTTAGGAACTTCTTTTTGTAACTTTAGTGTTTAACGTGATTTTAACATCTTTAATAGCTCTTGGTGCCTAGAGGTATGGCGAATCATAGCGGTTAATCAGGCTAGATCTAACAGTCCATCTGTCCATGTACCATCGCTCTATTTTTTTTACCTCTTGGTGCCACTTTGTAAAAGTGTAAAATCGAGATTTCTCTCCTCTTACATCTCACTCACCTCACCTGACCTCACCTCAGCGACGAGCTCCCTATCGGCCGCCGGCCATGCTCCACCGCCCACCGTCGGCTATGCTCCGCGTTGGGCGCTCCCCTTGGCCCAACTTGCGCATCCCGGCGAGCTCCCACCGCCGTGGATCTGCGTGCTGCCTAGCACGCTCGCACGCTCCTATGGCCGCTGCCCGCGCCACCACAAGAGCTCCTGCACGGCAGCCGCCTCGTTGCCTCACGGATGCACATAGCGGCGGCGACGGTCCGACACGGTGGTGGCGTCCCGTCACGGCGGAGCAGCGGTGGTGGTCTGGCCCAGCCAACGACGACTAGGTTTTGAAAAGAGAGAGAAGAAAATATTAAAAATACCAAATCTATTCCTTATCTGGTACATGGGGCTGGAGGTAACTAGCTAGTGGTACTTTTGCAAGGATGTCCAAATTTTGGGTTCAGTTCAAGTTTAGAACTTCTTTAGAGAAGTTTGAAATTTACCATCTGATCGCCACGCTCACGCGTACGTACGTACGTACGTGCAGGTCCTGCAGAATCTGCAAGAGAAATGGAAGTCGACGGCGCCGCGGTACCCGGCCATGTACTCGAGCGTGTTCGGCGGCATCATCCTCGACCCGGCGATGATGCTCATCCCCATCGACGACCACATGGTGCACCGCGGCCACGGCGTGTTCGACACCGCCATGATCCTCGACGGCCACCTCTACGAGCTCGACCAGCACCTGGACCGCTTCCTGCGCTCCGCCGCCACGGCGAAGGTCGGCACCCCGTTCCCGCGCGACACGCTGCGCAGCATCCTGGTCCAGATGACGGCGGCGTCCAACTGCCGGAAGGGCTCCATCCGGTACTGGCTCAGCGCCGGCCCCGGCGACTTCCTGCTCTCCTCCAGCGGCTGCTCTGGCCCGGCGTTCTACGCCGTGGTCATCCCCGCCGACTACTCGCAGTGCCGCCACGGCGTCCGCGCCGTCACCTCGTCGGTGCCCATGAAGCCGCCGCTGTTCGCCACCATGAAGAATGTCAACTACCTCCCCAACGTGCTGTCCATCATGGAGGCGGAGGAGCGCGGGGCGTTCGCGTCGGTGTGGGTGGACGAGCAGGGGCTCGTCGCCGAGGGCCCCATGGTGAACGTCGCCTTCGTCACGCAGGGCGGCGAGCTGGTGCTCCCCGCCTTCGACAAGATCCTCAGCGGCTGCACCGCCAAGCGGCTCCTCGCGCTCGCGCCGAGGCTGGTCGACGCCGGCCTGCTCAAGGGCGTCACCACCGCGCACATCACCGCCGCCGACGCCAAGCGCTCCGCCGAGATGGCCTTCGTCGGCAGCGGCCTGCCCCTGCTGCCCATCGTCGAGTGGGACGGCCAGCCCATCGGCGACGGTAATCAACACGCCATGCATGCACAGAGAACACCATGATTCTTGGAGACTTTTCTGATCGATTAATCGATCCGTACGTTGCTGCGATGCAGGGAAGGTGGGGAAGCTGATGCTGGCGCTGTCGGATCTTCTCTGGGAGGACATGAAGTCGGGGCCGGACAGGGTCGCGGTGCCTTACAAGTGAACCGGGAAGACAGTGACTGAGAGTAAGACTAATAATAATATTAGCCGTGCCATGAGCTGAGCTTAGCTGTGGCGTTCGCTATGCTTGTGGTGTGTGGTCACTCGTGCTCAACTTAAATATTCTTGTGTTGTAATTGTCTGTAATGGATGGAGGACTTGATATGAGTGGATAATGCTTTTTGTGTGAATTAATTTGTTGATGTCGATCAGTAAGATGCTTTGCGCAAACCTCAAGCTCAAAATCAGTTCAACCCTAGCTTCAGCTGCGGATGGATAGGCCAATGGTCACTCGTTAGCTTTAATCATGATTATAATCTACAACTGAATATTTGTTTTTTTCAAGTCAAATGCTTTGTCACTTTATAGCCTTTTTTAAGATGTTACTGTTTCTTCTCAAAGTTTTTAAAACTAATTTTTAATAATTTTTTTGGTCTCTTCAAACCCCTATCAAGGATCCACAACTTTTTCAGATTATAATCCAGAGTAGTTTTCAGCTCAAAAGAACAATGCTATGTTCGACTTATGGGCTTATGGCTTGTGGTTTTTTTTTTTTTACCATTTCTATGATCTAATACTTTATTTCCTTGAAACCACTTATCAGAACATAGTCATACCAAACAGCCCTCCTTCTCAAAAATTTCAAATCCCAACATTTGAACTCAACAGTTCAACCACATCCGAGATAAGTCTTAAAAAAACCATCAGTACCATACCTAGTCGGGAGATTCACGCCACTGATACTCTTTAAAATTCGTATTTTGGTGTATGCCATTCTGGCCCACTGTTATAGATACAGACGGTCCCACATATCATAGACACAGACAAATTGACAAACGAATTGAGTATTATACAACTAATTTTTCCTACCTAGTCCGACGGCACCATTTGATGCACAATATCTTTTTTTTTTTCAATTTTTATAGAAATAGATTGTTTCGTTTGAAATTTCTATAAAAGCTCAAGATAAGGTGATTGGTTGAAGGGAGTTGAGAGGAGAAAATGAGAATCCAGAGTAGGGGTAGAGGATGAAACAAATTAGGTACGGATCGGATACTATTCATATTCTATCTGTATCTATATGTTTTATCGGATATGAATTTGAACGCAATAGTGTCGGATACGGATTCGAGCACAGATAGCGTTGGGCACGAATATGGATAATATCCGAACAAATACAGATAACATAGGGAAAACATATGACTGGAACGGATATTTTCCTCGAGAATATGCGTAAACACAAACCAAATTTATAAATTGAGTGAATATTGTGGGCGATTAATTTTTTTTGTTCTTAAAAAAGATGTGACGTTTAAATAAATTTTCACTGAGAAAAATATGGCTGCTAATATCAAAATGGCATCTATATTCTATTAGATTACAACCATAATATCAATATAATACACAAAAAGAAAGAATGAGCAAGCTGAAAAGTGGACAACAACACAAGTGATTGTTGACAAACCAACAAACATGAATAGCATGAGACTAAGGGCATGTTCTCCCAAACTTATCTAATCTGCTAATCTGACTTATCTCGTAACTTCGGGAATTTTCCGAGGTGGCCTCGAGAGTCGGATGCCCTTGGTTTTTAGGATTTAGGGAGCTTTTAGACACGTCTACGAGATAAAAAAAAGGATTTAAAAGTAATAAAAAAAGTCAAATAAGTCAATATAAGCAATGTCTTATCTGACTTATTTAGTGCCTTATCTGGCTTATATTGACTTATTTGACTTTTTATTACTTTTAAATCCCTTTTTTTATCTTGTAGACGTGTCTAAAAACTCCCTAAATCCTAAAAACCAAGGGCATCCTACTCTCGAGGCTACCTCGGAAAATTCTCGAAGTTACGAGATAAGTCAGATTAGCAGATTAGATAAGCTGGGAGAACAGGGCTTAAATGCGGATGGCTAGGTGGAGATGGGGTGTTATGCAGATGGAGATGGGGAGTTGGGAGTGTTGCGCTACTGGGCTAGGTGGAAACGGTGGACTGGTGTTGCTCGGAGAATGAGGTGACGAAATGGGCCTGGTGCCTTGGCGGGGCTTGGGGTTACTAACTCACTGTATGGTTAGGTTAAAGGGTTGACACAGATATCATCCATCAGATATTATTTGAAAAAATGCCTGGATATCCATATCCACATTTGTATTTGTATCTGCATTCAAAACATGTTATCCGTATCCGGAAAAATATCTGCATATCTGAAAAATTATCCGAATCACTATTCAAGGCATTTTGGTCTGTCAGAAATTATTTATATTATTTTTCATCCTTGTATGGATTCTAAAGTCTCTTGATTGGTTCAAAGAAATCTAGAGGGAAAATAAAAACTCATTTGCCTTCTCATTCCCTTTGATGCCCAATCACGCCCTGAGTTTCAGGCGGAAGTCACGGTGGACTCTAAAGTCTTTTCCCGTTTAACTTTGCAGCCCATTAGGTCCCGGAAATGCCGGTCCAGCCCGGCCCAATCCTTTAACCCTGCGCTACAAGCCTACAACCCCCCACCACCTCCAGTCTCCACCAACACTCCCAACTCCCCGACCCAGACGCTAGGGTTTGCCCAGCCACCCCCGCAAACCCCCACCCCACCCGATCCGTACCACCACCGCCACCGGCGGCGATGTCGACTGCGGCGGCGCAGGGCGGCGAGAAGCCGGCGCTCAGGAAGCCGGTGTTCACCAAGGTGGACCAGCTCAAGCCGGGCACCAACGGCCACACCCTCACCGTCAAGGTCGTGACTGCCAACCCCGTCCCCGGCCGCGCGCGCCCCGGCGCGCCCGCCGCCTCCTCCCGCGCGCCCCGCATCGCGGAGTGCCTCGTCGGCGATGAGACCGGCGCCATCGTCTTCACCGCTCGCAACGAGCAAGGTGACTCGGGCTACCATTCCTTGCCGTTGATTGGTATCGTTCTAGATTTGTTAGGGTCCGATCTTCTTGCGCGCCGATCTGTTTGGACGCGTAGAAAATGACTAAAGATTGGGTTTTTTAACTGCTTTCGGATTAGAAAACAATTAGTGCAAAGAAAGGGCAGTTTTTCCTTTTGATATTACATAGTAGTAGTGATGATAGGCTATGAGGTCGTAAAATTTCTTTCTATCACGATATTTGCCAAGAGGATAACACGTCCTAGTTTTATTATTTTAGGCCATATTTTTTATGTTTAGATGGTGATCCGGGAATCATGCTGGTTGGCATTACCATTTTACCCTGAAACATATCCCGAAATAATTATGGACAGCCCAATAGCAAAACTAAGTGATACATAGTTACCAATTAAAAGAAAGTGCTTTGTAGATGAGCCAAAAGTTTATTTATGCGCAATTGTTTACTCATGGGAAGTGCAGGTAGTCGGCTGCCCGCTGATCAAAATGGTAAAATACTAACTCGCTATCAGTACCTGCCATCTACTCTTTTGTGTTCTTTTGCACAGCTGAATTGATTGCAATTCCTGTAGTATTATTTGAAACCATGGCACAATGCACAACACTCATGTCTGACCTTTTATTGTAGCATTCTTTTGAATCCAAGGGTTTAATCTACTTTTAGGTGCAGCCTGCAGGTTTCCTCATTTTGGATGAGTGGGATCAAATATTTTGGTGGTTAATTGTTGTATATATTTCACTCTATATGCATGGGAGAAATCTGATATTATTTGTGATCAAAGATCTTTTTTGGTATTGGAACTAAGTCCCCCTTTTGATGTTGGCACTTCTATGTCTGCAATGCTTGGCTACTTTTTTTGCATACTTGGATTTTAGAGGGACATAAAGGCTTGCCAAATTGAAAAAACGATGATTGATACTTCACTTGCCTTATGCATCTTGCAGATTTCCTTTTTTAAAATTGATATTTTGTCTGTTAATTAGTCAATACACAATTGGCTTGATCTCAAAGGTTTGATAAAATAGCCAAAAAGGAAAGCATAGTAGCTTCACCTTATTCATTTGTTGATTAATTGCATGATCACATTTGACTGGGTATTACATGCAGAACTACCATTTTTTCTGCTAATAATTAGGAATCCTGTAGTCATGCTGTTTGCCTGTTCTTGTTTTTTTGGTTGCTTGTGATCATCACAGAGTATACTCTTAGACAGGATCATGATATATTTGACAATGTATGTAGTATGTACCATGGACTGATGGTATACTCTCCTTAAATGTAGTTGACTTGTTGAAGCCTGGTGCCACAGTGATCTTGCGCAATGCTAAAATCGACATGTTCAAAGGCTCGATGAGGCTTGCAGTGGACAAGTGGGGGCGGATAGAAGCTACAGATCCTGCCAGCTTTACAGTGAAGGAAGACAACAACTTGTCACTAGTAGAGTATGAGTTGGTTAACGTGGCTGAGTGATTGTGAAAGTTTTCCCTTTTTTTGCTGCCATAAAAGGAAGTACCATGGGATGTTATTATAAGGCATCTTGCTAAGCTTGTTTATTTGGTATGGTGGTAGTAGATAAGGTCAAGATTATGTTGCTGAACGATCGATCCATTAAACTGAGTTGTCCATGCATGTCCTAAACTGTGATTCCTCTTGGTACTAGCTGTATTGCTGTAATGGAACAAGCTCAGCATGGTGACATGATGCACCGATCAGTTCTGGAGATCAATGAAATTAATTGCTTCATATCATGTCTAGTTAAATGGTGTTTATTTGCTGGTGCATTGTGGTATTATATGCTGATGTCTCCAAAAATGTGCAAGCTATCAAGCTACTCGTGGGTAATTTGCTATGTTAGCCTACATTGAGTTGAAACTTGAAACAAAAAGATGTCTTTTTTTTTCGGCGGTTGTCAATTCTCCATTCTAGCCATCGCCTATAAAAAGCCACGCTGATGTCGGAGACAGGTTTACACGTCCCGGAAATCTGGAATGTGGGCCTGGCAAATGCTAAAATTTCGACGGACGTAATCAAAACTTGCAGCTGAGACCCACACACCTCGAGCGAGCGAGCAAGATGGCAGGCGTCGTCGCCGGCGAGGATCCGACGGAGCCGGAGCCGGAGCAGGAGCCGTCAGTGGAGGCGGTGTTCGCGGGGCAGCCAGTGCCGCCGTGGTGGCGGCAGGTGACGGCGCGGTCGGTGGCCGTGAGCGTCGTGCTGGGCACCTTGTTCAGCTTCGTGTCGATGAGGGTGGGCCTGACCGTCGGCATCGTCCCGTCGTTCAACATGTCGGCGAGCCTCGTCAGCTTCTTCATCATCAGTTCGTGGACGCGGCTGATGGCCCGCTGCGGCGTGGCCTGCCAGCCCTTCACCAGGCAGGAGAACGTCGTCGTCCAGACATGCATCATCTCCTGTGCTATGTTGTCGCTCTACGGTAAGTACGTGCTTAGGTATTACACCTGTGTTGGGATAAGGATAAATACTATCAAACTTTCAAACTTCGATTGCCTATGACATTTTAAATATCAGATTTCCTCAATCTGCTCAGATGAGGATTTGCCCGGCGCCAACGACGGGTTAACCACCTAAGGTTCACCACACGTCCATAACCCCTGAGCTTTGAGGGAGGCTGGGTGGCGGAGGCACGACGGTAAGCCACGATGGCAGCGCCGTCACCTTGGCCGTGGGATGTTGCAGGGCGGTTGGTTGTGTTGGCTAATGATTTACAAGGAGATGGGGGTAATTAAGAGGCGGAGGGAGATGAGATGAGGGAGAAGGGCGGAAAGGAATGAGGGTGCGACACAACGGCGACAGGGGAGACATATTTTTAGTCGACTAATGTATTGTTGGTCTTTTAAATACGGAGATTTGATGTATATAAACCATACGTGTAGATTCGTCTTAAGAAATACTTATATAATAATATAATTTTAGTACTTGCTTAAAAATATTATAGTTTAATTGGTAGCATAAATACACTGTAACAATAATTTGTAAGATGTCCAAAACGCCAGCTTTTTGTGACCAGATAGAGTATGTTGGTAACTACATCCTGCAGCAAATGCTATGCGCACGAACAAACATTTGAGATCGTGATTTTCTATGCCAGTTTTTCCATATGAATTTCTAGGCAGGGTGGCTTGCTTAATCGGCCATGTTTTCTGAAAACGCTCGTGCACAGGTGGCTTCACGACGTACCTGCCGGCGATGACCGAGACGGTAGCTAAATCAGCTGGCGGCACAGGCACCGGCCGAGGCGTGTACGAGCTGCACCCAATGAAGATCATGGCGTTCCTCTTCCTCGTCAGCTTCTCCAGCTTGTTCTGCACCCTCCCGCTGCGGAAGGTGAGAGGCATCACCATTCACCATGCCAACGATGGCCAGTTCATTTACCATTGCATCTCTTCATGCCATCGATGCTCTGCTGTTTGACGAAAGTGATGGATCAAATCAAATTCTAATCTTCTTCTTCTTCCTGTCATTGCTCGGCAGATGATGATACTGGACTACAAACTGCTGTATCCATCCGGCTCGGCCATCGCTGGGATCGTCAACAGCTTCCACACACCGAAGGGAGCTAAAACCGCCAAGTAAAAACAACCGCTGATTCTTGACTGCCGTTTCTGAATCTTAACTCGCGTCTTCTTCTCTCTTGGTCAGATTGCAAATACAATTGCTGATTCTTGACTGCCATTTCTGAATCTTGACTCGCATTTTCTTTTCTCTCTTCGTCAGATTGCAAATGCTTGCTCTGTCCAAATGCGTCGCCGGGAGCTTCATGTGGGCTTGCTTCCAGTGGTTGTACACGGCAGGGGACGGGTGTGGCTTCCAGTCATTCCCTCTGTTTGGGTTGGAAGCGTACAGCAAGAGACTCTACTTCGACTTCTCTGCGAGTCTCGTTGGAGTGGGCATGATTTGCCCTTGCCTCATCAACTTCTCCACTCTCTTTGGAGCTGTCACTACCTCGTGGATCATCTGGCCCATGATCGAGAGCAAGAAAGGGGAGTGGTACACCGACGCTTCACCGATTAGCTTCAGAGGGATCAATGGGTACAAGGTAAGTGACAGTCTAACAGAGCCTCAAATTTATGGGTTTGCTACGTGTAACTTCACTGATTTTTCGGTTTACTCTAAGTCGGGTTTCTTTACCTCTGGATTATCTATGAGATGAGAAGCGTGTGAAGCTGAAGCATGGTTTGATTCTGCAAAATGTTCTCTAGATGGTCATTGATCAGAAGGTTCAGTCTTTAAACTGCACTGACCTTGTCTGCTTCGATCGAATAGGTGCCCATGGGCGTAGCGCTGGTGCTTGGGGATTGCTTGTTCCAATTGGGTGTGATCAGTACCAAAGCAGCACACTACTTCTACATTGAACGCCGGGAGAAGAAGCCCGTTCCAAAGGCCATACCGGATGGTGGCGATTCTGATGAACATTCGCCCCAAAGCTACGACGATCATCGCAGGAACCAAAGCTTTCAGAATGATGGGTTGCCAGCCAATTTCGCTGTCCTTAGCTACATCATCTTGGCAATCATCTCGATCTTCTTCGTTCCGCGCATCTTCCCGCAGATCAGATATTACCATGTCGCCTTCGGATATGCCATAGCTCCCCTCCTGGCGTTCTGCAATTCATATGCTTCCGGGCTCACGGACTGGTCTCTCGGGACCGTCTACGGGAAGCTCGCCATCTTCATAGTTGGAGCATGGGTTGGGGAAGCATCCGGTGGCGCCATTGCCGGCCTTGTTGCCTGTGGCGTCATGCTGGTGATCATCGGCAATGCAGCTGAGCTGATGCAGGACTTCAAGTCAGGATACCTGACGCTCACCTCACCACTGTCCATGTTCATAAGCCAGGCAATTGGGACGGCGCTGGGTTGCTTGATCAACCCGTTTGTCTTCCTCAGCTTCCAGAAACTTGTTGGCAAGGAGCATCTCGGAGAAGCCGGAACAACTTACGCCGCGCCCATGGCAGTCGCCTACCGCGCCATGGCGGTTGTAAGTGTTGAAGGTGTGGACACACTCCCAAAACACTGCATCCAGCTCTGTGGAGCTTGCTTCCTTGCAGGGCTGTGCTTGCATTGCCTGGCAGCAGTAGCCAGATCAAAGAACTGGAGGGTGAATGGTTACATCCCAAACCCTATGGCCATGTCAATTCCATTCTTCCTTGGACCGACATTATCGATAGACCTGTGCGTGGGGAGCCTGATATTGATCATCTGGAGGAGAGCAGACAAGAAGGGTGCAGCTATGTTTGGGCTTGTGGCTGCATCAGGTTTGATCTGTGGAGATGGACTGTGGGCATTTCCGTCGTCTGTACTTTCAATCTTGAAAGTTCAGCCACCTATCTGCATGAAGTACCTGTCTAGTTACCAGAGTGAGCAAGTGGATCAGCACTTTCTTCCCAACTTGGACACTTCTTCGTGTTAACATGGAAAAGAACTTGTAGATATTGCATGTAGATAGTTTAAGATCATATACTGTTTGTGAATTGCTACTTTGCTAGTGCATCTCCAACATGTGTGTATTCCATGTATTGCATGTGCGCTGCATATTTTTTGCTAGCGTACATGGGACTTTGTTTGCACAAGTAATTTGCACACAACACTTTAATAAGTGTTCTCCATACAAGATAAATGAAACTGACAACTGGAGATTAAAAGCATAAGGGGATTCTCTAAAATAAATTACAAATGTTTGCACCATGCAAGCATTCCAATCACCACATCATGTTGAAGAGACCAAAATAAAACCTAACGCAAACCATCTCGCAGTTGCTAGCAACGTTCTCAACAATCTTTGTTCCACGCATCTTCACCAAAAAAAAGACAGATTAAGTACAGTTACAAAGTAGATAGCAGCACAAACATTTTGCTCCTCCCATTGCTTTCAACTTTTCATTACATAAGGATTCTGGTCAATGACTAAGGGGGTCAAAACGAAGTCTGGGCAACATCCAAAACTGTTTATTAAGTAAGCCATCTTTATAGTTCACATAAAGAAATTACAAGCAGGCTTCCTTTTCTTGTCAACTCGTTCAGCAGAATCACAACAGAACATGCAAGGCTACTAATCTCCTGGTTCCGGTGGCAGACCAGCATCATACTCCATCAGTTGCAGCTGTTGGGCAATAATATTAATTCATCAAATTTGTTCAATGAATTGAAGCAAGATGTTTAAGAATACTGCAGTTAGTGTATTACAATTTAGTATCATAACCAATGTCAAGCCCTAAACCCCTCTACAAAACGAAAGGAAAAGGGTAAAAACAAAAAAAAATAGAATGGATGCAGCCGCCACCTTTGCCTACTATAGTAGAAGAGGATGGAAGCATTTGGTTTCACTGAATATCATACTATCACGCAAAGCTAACTATACTCTCGAGTACCAAAAAAACATCTGGTGATAAGTTAAGATTCTGAATTCATTTTATTTAATATTTCCTAGTGCATAGTTTGCAACATTTCTGAACTTATTTGTTCCATCATGCCCAGTGAAAGATTCGTAACTATTCTAAATTAATTTGTTTTATTTTTCTGCAGTGCATATATAGATCCTTTTCCCATCACGAAACTGAAATATGGGAATATTCATTTTTTTTAAAAAAAAACAGATATGAAGTTTTAGGCACCATATTTAGTGACACAACCTTTAACAGCACGAAACAGTCCCTCCTATTTCAAATAATGAAGAATCGACAGATGACAAGTTCTGTGAAGTAATCATTACCTACTGTTTCTTCTGTTTTGTTTCTAGAAAATAGGCCTAATAAAAACTATCGAAAACTGCAAAGTACCTTAACAAAATCACACTCTATACACAACAAGTTATTTTCACTCATAAGCAGAGCAGTGTTTTAACTCGCATACTGGAATAAGATTTGGAAATAATTTAAGATTCTAAATTACATGAAATTCACTAATATTTCAACGAAGGGTGGAGATATTATAGTGGTCACCTTTCCCCAGTTGGTCCTCATCTAGTTTCATCTTGTCCTACACCAAGAAATGAAAAGAAAAAACAGAAAATGTCTCTCTTTCATCAAACAAACTAGAAACAGCACTAGAGAATGAAGTCAACATGAGATGAGAAAGTCAAAGTAAAATATGAAAACATAGCAGAGAATTATTCATTGCGTCTATGATTGACGTGCGAACACAAGGATACAGATGCTAAACAATGAGGCGAATGATGCTGGAAAACTTGCTGTGCGCATTTGGACCAATGTTAACCAAGACTAGTACAGGACACGTTCTATGGGAGATTGGGAGGTTACTGCTACCACAACTGGCTTGGGCCGGATTATCGGAAACAATAGTCACATAATTGGCATCTGATCCAGATCAATACACACACATTGCAACATCTGAATTAGACATCTAAACTGAAGAGGAGGGCAGTTTCAGCTCTACCTTCCGTGAGCCACCAGAGGCCTCGGCCGGGGACGGCGAGCATGGACGTCATCCGCGCGGCGGCGGTGGCGCTGTGCAGCGGGAGCAGCGACTCGACGCAGAAACTCGCCTCGACGGGTGACCTGCACAAAGAACATGTCTATCACTGTCCGGTATCCGCGCTCCATCTTTCTTGGTAGTGGGGACGCCGATGAGTGGTGGGCAGGGTCGTGCCGTATCGTACCTGAGGAGGCGAGGCGGCGCAGCCAGGGTGCGGCGGAGCGACGGCCGCGCCGCAGAGGGGGCAGACCTCGCTGCTGGTGCAGCGCGGAGAAGCGGAGCGGATGGGCGGAGCAGCGACCTGGCGGCGGCGGCGGCGGCCATCGTGGGTTGCCGAGACAGACGGGAGGAGGAGATGGGGTTTTTCCGGTCACCTTGCACAGCGGTGGCAAATGGCAATGTTGATTTGGGCTGCCTTCTATTCCCGAACCGAGAACGTCAGGATGGGCCACCTTGGCCCATTATTTCTGTAGATGGCCCACCAAGGCCCATTGTTTATGTAGATGGGCCACCTTTGCACCGAGCCCTCGATTTCTGTTCTTCTTCCTCCCTGTGGCCTGTGGGTGAAAACTGCAAACGGCTTGTACAACTGGGGACTAGGAAAGAAATGGAAACTTAAGAGTTCTCTAGTCGGATTCGGATCAAATACGGATAATTCAATTCTAAATTTCTAATTTAGATATGGACAATGTGATATTCCACGAATATGGATTTAGATGTAGGCTAAATCCGTTTCCGGATTTTCCCATGCGTATCCAGTGTAGGTTGAGCTATGCACATGGGCTAGTCTCCTTAGCCAATTTTTTTTTTAAAAAAAAATGAGGTGAGTAAAAAGATGACTAGTTGGATCTGAAGCATATACCATTACACTGCTATATACTAAATTGTCGATTGTCCAATGTTTTTTCCAATAAAACTGCTATAGTTTATTTGGATTTGCTATTGCACAATCGCCTGATTCTTTTTTGGATTTCATTCGGTTTCTAACCTTGCTCCGGCAATGAGGCAGCAGCTGCTACCAGGTTAGCGCATATGGTTCATGTCCTCCCGACAGGATTACTCTCTTTAGTTTATCTTATTTGCTTATCTTCTTATTTGCTTATAAACTAAACTTTGATAGTTTTCCAAGGTAACTTGAAAAGTCCGATAAGCTTTGCTTATCTTGTCTCTAAAAGTTTTGAGATGTAGTTTCGAAATAGGGAAAAAGAGACTGCAAGAGTCAAAGTGTTTGATTTTTCGATTCAAAGAAAATAGATAAGATAAGAAGATAAACTAAAGAGAACAACCCCTGTCCTGTTCTCCTCACCTTAACTTATCTGATTTATCTACTTATCTACCTTATATCCTAACTTCGAGAGCTTTTCGAGGTAGTCTCGAGAGTCAGATCTATTTTGTTTGACCTATGTTTTAGAGTTTTTAGACAAGTCTTTGAGATAAAAAAAAACAGATTTAAAAACCAAAATATTTTTAAATTAAACAAAGATAAGAAAATTGTTAGATAAGTCATATAAGTTCGATAAGACGATGAGAACATGGTTAAAGAAGATTAGGGGGATTGGTTGTGGACCAAGTCGTCCGATGGTCAATAAGAGCCGCCAAAGGCAAAAAAGAGAATGGGATGGGGGCATTTCATTGGAAAGAGGAAGATAAGAAGATTCATCAGAAAAAGATGGAGGGATTCCAGATCTTATCATCGTGTAACAGATATGTACTACTTTCCGAGTAACTTGTGGAGCAGCTAAACTATGCTAATATATGAATGCCAGATCGTTAACCAAAGCTGAGTGCAACAGGGCTTCAAATGCAAGTATCTACAGCCAGAAACGTGCCAGAAATCTGAAATGCTGTAGAATGCACTGTGCCGTGCGGCATCTCAGCTCTCATGGTCTTGTTCAAGACCATACCTGTCGGTTGTTGCCTAAACGGGATGGTGACATTTGATGTTTGCATCTCTGATGCCCTGATCAACAATGTGAATGATCCCGCGAGATTTCGATGCTGGAAATCATCGATTAATTGAGGCCACAATAAACAATGAGAAAGCAAAAGGATTATTGTTCTAATATCCATTGGTCCCTTGCTCTTAAATCATACATAACCAATTGCGAATTAGCATGAGAAACTATTTTATATTTGTTCCCAAGGTGAATGGGACTGCAAATCAACAACGAGCATATGAAACAGTTCAGCCGATTGACATGCTAATCATCGAGAGCAAATAAACAATGCCCTAATTTGGTAGGTTTATTTCAGTTGCTTTTTCTCTGAATTAAGAACTCCGGCCTCACGAAGTCATTTCTAGAAGATCTCAAAGTCACATCTTAAAACTCGTGAAGTCCAGTAAAATTACACATTGTGGCTTCTCAAAACAGTCAGAACCAAAATGTCAAGATTACTAACACACGTTGTTGACTAGGTGGCATGCTAGATAGAAATTTAGAGCAAGTCCTTGATTGGTCATTATCAGTCCAATATATCAAAGTCGTTCCATGATCAATTTATAATACACGCATCTCTCAGATAGGCATTGAAGCACATGCATACATGAGAGGAAAAACCAGAGATCGATGTCAATGCATGATACACTCAAGATGCAATCTATATATTATTTCTACATGCGACAATTCGACGAGTTGTGCCATCGAGAAAAACCCATGCGCCATATATGCACCCAGTAGCGCCGGTACGTGAAAGATTCAGAGTTCAGCCGCCGGCGCCGGCGCCGGCGCTCGCCGCTGCCGCCGGCGGAATCTTGGGTATGCCTTGCTTGTGCAGCTCGGACATGACGCTGTCCAGCGACGGGGGCTTCAGCCCGAGGGGAAGCGGCAGCCATGGCTTCACTAAAACATCTCCGATGGCTGCGTCGATGCTCTCCTTGGACTGCACCGAAGAACCGATCGATTGATCAGCAACAAGATTAGTTTCTGCAAGATTGATCTATCTAGGAATCGATTCTGCTTGCATGATGGATGCAGTGGCAATTCAAGATCGATGGACGTAGAACCATGCATGCATACCGGGTGGGCGTCGACCTGAAGCTGCAAGCCGGCGAGCTTACCGCCGTGCGGCGGCGGCGGAGGGAACGGTCTGTACATCTGATGCGGCACCATCCCCGGCACCGGCGGCGCAGGAAACCTCTGCAGCTACATGCACACAACACCACATCTTAGAACCAAACCAAGCAATCACTGGCTCATGACTGCTATGCTACTGCATGGCCGCGTACCATGGCCGCAGGAGGCATCACCGGCGCCACTGCTTGCGGGCCCCACTTCCTCGCCACCTGCGGAGAAGAAGGTAACTGTAACTGTTTATTACTCGTCGCGCGTACAAGCGTACAGCCAAACTGCCATAGTGAGTGTGTGAATGGCGCCGAAAGCAAGGCTGCAAGAGGTCACATGCATGGGAGATCGAGGAGAAGGAGGAGCTTAGCACGCACGTTATACTGCTGGTGCCAGTACGCAGGGTCCACCGGCGGCTGGTGCGCCCACGCCGGCGGTGGAGCCAGGTGCCGCGGCCAGAAGGGCAGCATGGGGAGCGGCGGCGGCGCCGCCTCGACAGCGGTGGGGTGGCCCCACACGTGCAGCGGCCGGCAGAAGGGCGGCGGGGGCTGCACCATCGCGGCGGCGGCGTGCGGCATCCCCGGCGGCGGGAACCCGATGGTCGGCACGACCCACGGGCCTGCAGCCGCCACGTCCTTCCTCGGCGCGCCGGCCACCTGCCCTCCCGCGCCGGCCGCCGCCACGTATATCTGCCGCTTCTGCGTCCAGCTCGCCGCCTCCGCCTCCCGCGCCATCAGGTGCTTCCTGTGCGACCGGTACTTCTGCACGCGCGCCAAAAAAAAACAGAGAGAATGAAGGTCTCATTAACTCAAATAATGAAACAAATGCAACATCTTTTTCCTGGAAAAAAAAGAATTAGGGGTCACTATTCAACATGCGCCTGCATTTTGAGCGCTAGCACATTCGCATGTCGTTATGAGGTCACACTCAATTCTGATTGCTAACATTTTGTTCAAGCTTTGGGATTATGCTACAGGCCCAAAGAAGGCTATATAGGCTTTTGTTCGGTATGTCTTTGGGCTGCTTATGAAAATGAATTTCTATAAAAAAAAAATAAAACTTATAAACCAAATTCCAATATAAGTTAAACAAAATATCCAAATCTAGTTGAACATAAAACAAAGAAAACACAAAAAAAAAAACTTACAAACCAAATTTCAATATAGGTTAAACAAAATGACCGAATCTAGTTAACCCTAGAAAAACAAAAAAAAACTTACAAACAAAAATTTTAAACAAAAAATCCTAATCGATCTATTGCGCCCCCTAATAAAAACAATTTCATTTTTTTTGTCTAAATTTAACAAAACAATCCAATTGAACAGACCCTTTTAAAATTTTTAACACCATTATTCATGTTTTTCTAAAGAAAACAAGGTGAAATGTCGTATGAAATAGATTGAAAAAAAAGAGCAGCGAAATCACCCATACAAAAGAGCAAAGTGCGAAATAGCAACACCGAAAAAAATTCTAGCTCATTATATATATGTACCAATTTTTTTAAAAAAAAAATGCGTCCATTTCTGTCACTGCAACTATCACACGTACATGTCGTGTGCGAGCACCATATTTATTTACAATATCTAGCCCGACGGGAAGTCCACTGGACTAGCTTGTTTGGAACAAACTACTGGATTCAAAAGAGATTTTGGAGAAGTCCATAGTTTTTCGTACTAGTAAAAATCTGCACATTACTGAGCTGTGATCGATCTCTCTCTCCACACGTTTTCAAAATTCAAACACGCACGATCAAATTTCAGAACCACTCGCTGGCGCCTAGATTTCACGTGTACATGCACCAAACATGCTGTGCGAAATATGGAGGTGACAAGGCACGCGGCTGCTCTGAGATCAGGGGACCGGCGCTCTGGCGCGGTGGTGGCCTGCGCCGCTTGGCGCGTCGCCGTTGCACGGTTTGAGCAAAGGAATATATATCCATGGGACGATCTTGTTGCCATGCATGGCGTACGTACACCACCACCAACACCACTACCACTACTACTGGGCACTGGCTACAGCAGTAGCAGCAGCACACTTGCATCCCTGGATGCTTTCGCCTTTAATTACAAGGTAGCTGAGCTTGGCTCTGTGGCTGAGCCTTGCTTGCCTTGGCAGAATTAACCCAGCTGGTAAAAAAGTTATTCACATGCGTGTGCATGCATGGTAGTAAACTAGTATGTGCTCACGATGCTGTGATGTACAGCGGTACCGTCTGGACCGTGCTTGGACTATGGCCACGTATGTTCCCCAGATCTGAGCTTGGCAGGGAGTGTATGTGCTCATGTGTATGTACCACTCAGAGGCACTGATATGGATTAACAGGGGTGCAAGCTAGGTACTCCCTTGAGTTAGCACAAGTTACCTTGTTGGTTTGAACCTCGCTCAGGACACTATATTTTTCACCGGTCTGTTTGGAACGCGGAAATTTTACCCTTTTTTCTCCCTTGAAATTAGCTAGCACGTGGAACTAATTCACCGTGGTATTTGGAGTTACGAAGGTGTGGCAGGTGCGCATATTGTGTTTTCAGCTGGCTTGTGTAATTTTTTGGCAGCTATCTGGCATTGGGTATTTGGGATCTAGAAATACTCTTCGATGAACAGATGGGAAAACCTTGTTTAGATCTGCCCGAGGTTTTTGAAATGGGAAATTTATTTATTTCTTACAGGGGTGGCTTGCTTAATTTGTCTCCGGCGCATTTCATGTAACTGGTTTGTACAGTCCTTCTATATGGGTATGTCATCATTATGGACTACCCCGAAAAATACAAGCCGTGAGTCCAGCCCGGTGCGTACAAGTAGAAGGTTTGCATGCACAGCTAGTTAACTGGTGGTTACCTGCAGATGGCTGGCGATGTTGTGGCGGGTGAGGCACTCGACGCCCATGAGCTCCAGGATCCGCGACGGCACGGCCTTGTCGATCCCCAGCTGCTCCACCGCCTGCACGAACCGCCGGTGCAACTCCGGCGTCCAATCCACCTACATACAATCAACCACACGCACATATACACACATGTAAGAACAAATATACGACGCATATACACAGCGTGTAAAACCCATAGACTTTACCCTAGATAGAGAGACATATGCAGGCGTGTGATACAGATGGATACAGAGTCGCTAGCGAGGAGGCCGGCGCGTACAAGGAGGCCAGGGCTCTGCAACTTTTGCACCGAGATAAAGTGGCAGCAAAGAGCAGCCACTGTTGGCATGCCCTGCATCTGCCACCTCCATGCTTCCCGTGACACCACTACACCAGCGGCCTTATCGAGCTCTCTCCCAAGATCCATCCATCCATCCATCGGAAAAGCCACACGGGGATTTCAGTGCCCTATTCATTGCGGCGCAGGAACACTTGGGTACAGACACGCACGCACGTACGTACCAACGCAGCAGCAGCAGCAGCTCGGCCCGGGCCAATGGCTGACTCTGAGCTCTAAGCAGCAGCAGCTGTACGGTGGCATGCAGGGCCTCGTGCCGCTAGGTCTCATGTAGATTCTCTCGTGACCACGTACGCGATGGCAGCAGCTAGCGATTGCTCACTGGTAATTTCTGATGTCCTGAGCCAGATCTACTCGCAGACGTTGTGGGAAAGATTATGTCAGAGTGAAGGCACGTTCTTGTGGATCGTGATGTGCAGATTGGAGTGGAGAATTGTGGTTTAATTTCTGGCTTTCTTGCTTGGACTCTGGCTATGCATCTAGGGCTAGTAAGTTTGGAGGTACCTTCACCTTGCGCTTGCCCTGGGAGTTCTTGGCTGACGACGACGACGACGGTGGCTGCTTCCGCTTGCTGTGCCCCTCTGCCGACGCTGACGACTTGGCGTCGGACCCGCCGGCCGCCGCGGAATCCTCCGTCGTGAGCGCGCTCAGGACCTCGTCGCCGTTGCTCTTCACATCTTTCTCTTCCAGCGACGACGTCCCCTTGTCGTGCTTCTCCTGGTCCGACGATTCCTTCCCGCCTGCATCCTTCACCTCCGGGGTCTTCGCCTCGGCGGCGGCATCGCCGGGGGCGCCGCGGCCGTCCGCCGGGCTCGCCGTGGGCTCCTCCGGGGAGGAGAACTCGGCGAGGAGCTCGGTCGGGTCGACCTCGAGGTCCGGGAGGATGTCCCCGTCGGCGTGGAAGAACGGCACGTCGCAGCTGAAGTTGATGTAGTCCAGCAGGTTGTCGTCGACCATGAAGTCGTCGTCGGCGGCGGCGGCAGGCGTGGCCGGGAACCCGACATGGCAGTGGTCGCCGACGACGGCCGCCCTCCGATCCTCCTTAGGGCTTCGTAGCGTGGACACCTCAAGCATCCCAATCTCTCTGTAGCTCGCAAGGCCAGCGGATGAGCAAGAAACCACCAATATCTACACCAAAAACTGCTCCAAATCTCTTGCTAGGCGGCGGCAGATACAGATGTTAAATCTACAGTCTATCTACCCGCTCGATTACGGTGTAATTACAGCAAAGCAGGGCTTGATGAAGATGAACAGCTCGATAGCTAGTACTATCAGTGTGCTGCATGGGCTGCAAGATCGCTCTATAATGGAGATCTCTAATGGATTGGATAGGAAGAAGGGAGGAGAGACTAGGAGAGAGAGGGAGGTGAGAGCAATGGACTAGACTAGTTTGGTGGTGATTTGGGAGTATTAGAGAGCTGGAAGGGCGCATGTCCACCACAACCTCCTCGAGATTTCTCTCTCTACGCCTGCTTTATAGGGTTCTTTCGTTGTAGTGGCAACACCCCGTCTCTCTCTCTCTCTCATTGGCAACGGACATTGTACACCGACTGGCAGCGCTAGTAGAGCATATGACACTAGGGCTCCGCCGCAGCGTTTATCTGGTTTACGATATCTCAGTGACCAGCTAGCTAGCCGACTGAATTTGACCAGCTTGGCAGAGAAAATAATTTTGATGTGCATATGTGTCTGTTGTTACTTGTTAGGCAATTTGTCGTCCACTAGATTGTACATATTTCCTGATACCACTCATCATTGTTAAGCACGTACGGCCTCCGTATATTTTAATGATCGTTTCTATTTGTGTTTTTAATTAAATTAGATTTCTTTTATCAGAAACAGTACCGTAAAGGCGATGGTAGCAAAATATATATGCACGACATATTTCGAGTTTCGACACTAGCAACATTAACTGGGCTAATGGCGGTAAGCCGGTCATATACACGAGTACTAGGAGTTAACGTTGATCATATATTAAACCGTGGCTTGCCTTGCAACTCGTAATTGCAACACCTTAGCTCCTCCTTGAACTCCGGATGCTACCATCTACACCCTCTATTCCAAATTTCAGCAACATTTCCTCTTAAAAATCGTAAATCCACACAAAGAAATTCAACGAGGAATCATGGCATATCATAATTTAAGGTGAAACATCACAAGAAATAGTATCGCCCGCAATAGCACCTCTCATATCAAGCATCCAGCTAGACATTACCTTGTTCTGGCACAACCGTTCAACCGCAGAAGAAATCCAACCATATGGATATCCAAACTAACATAATTCCACATCACCAGATATATGCATGCCACATCCAAGCCTAAACCCTAAACACATCTAAGTAGAAAACTTACCAAAAACTTTACCTAACGAAGATGGGTGACACAGGCCCTTTAATAACATACACGCAAAAGATATGAATATTAGAAAGGCATAGGAGCAAGCCATACATACAAGACCATTCATCAAGCTCTACTAGTCTAATCTTCAAAAGTAAACCTAGATCACTAGTTTTGGTAATTAAAGTTCACTAAGGTGATCAAAGTTTAGTGATGTGAGTAAGCAAAGAGTGTGCTACTCCCCGCCAATGCATGCCGGCTACAAGATTCACCTTAAAAAAAATGAAAAAATAAGCGTGGGTCGAGGACTCAACAAATATATAATAGCGATATAGATAAACATGCTCAAAAGAAATTCTCAACATAAGTAGCTCCTTGTATTTATGAAATTGTCATCAATGTAATGCACGTACTCATTTCTTATAAGTGCATACCGGTACCACTGAGTATACACCCGTCTTTGTGACACTACATACACTCCGTCATGTGGAGGTTGCCCACCGAAGTGAATCTTCCCCGTCATCCTATGGAGATGCCTACCTCTGTAGGTCTTAAATCAAGAGCACTCTGGACTAGTCATATAACCTTCTCACCGACCTAACTTGTGGCACTCCGGACTAGCTATACGACTTTCGCACCGCCCTGGTACGTATGCATGTTTCCATGATGCAAATGCCCATGATGCATATAGATCTTACCTTTCATGCACTTTCCATTTACCATCATCATCTCGCATTCACCATTTACCACAATGTGATTACCATTCATATTACCATCATGAGTTCATTGACATTAATACAGAAAATAAACCACAAGTAACAATAAATAAGAAGAGTAATCACAATTAACCATCATATTATATATTTGCCTCCGTTACCCAAAGATATAGATCAATGGGTAGGAGGCACCAACTTCGAAAAAATACCCCCCTACAGTACAAATTCCAAAGTTTCAACGTACAAGCAAGACAAAAAGAGTCATTCATCAACTAACACTATAGGAATCTGGCTAAATAAGCCAAAAGCCAACGTAAACAGGGAAGTAAATAGCCATATTTACGCCGGTGCCGACGTAAATATGATATATTTTCATCTGCTTAGAGGGTGACGTAAACATCAGTCGTTGCCCTCAGCTGGCAGGGGTGCTATCTGCGTTGGCTAGATGACGCAAATAGCAACCACGTCAGCTACCCGATGTGGCAAATGGCACGTGGTGTATTATTTACGTCGGCTGCTGGCTGACGTAAATAACTGCCATGTCATGCCAACCACCGTGGCCGACGTATTTACGTAAGTTTACTAGGGAATTTTGCACCAGTATTTACGTCGGCCTGTAGAACCAATGCAATTATTCACAAATGATCAGAAACATTATATTTCCACGGTGTATAATAAAAACATGACATTATATTCATAATACAGGACATTCATAGCACCATAACTATAATCACAATACAGAACATTCATATAGCACCAAACTTACAATTAGAAAACAATGTACATATATAAATTTCAGAAAACAGTATCGATCAAAAGCACATATCCATTTCTTGACATGTTCGTAAACAGAAACAAGTACACACATAACAAGCATAGTCCTCATTGTTGCTACCATCAATTTGGAGAGGTATCGTCGAATCGATGCCCACTACCGGTGTTGCCTTCCGAATTAAGGACGTCACCAACCGAAGGCGGATTCCTTGAAGAAGCATCGTTGCCTCCAGCATTGCATCGGGTGTGGGAGCCACCGAACCCTATATTAATGAACATATGCTAGAGCGGTTAGAATGCGTTAAAACATAATTCAATACTTGACTTGATTGACTCATTGATTAAGTCAATAGTCTGTTTACTCTCTTTCTACTACTTTATTGATTTCATCTGCTTAGTAGTAGATTGTTTACTTCTTAAATCTATTGGTTTAAATCTGATCTAAGTCGATAGCTTCGTTATCCTCTAAATCTGTTACTCCTTTTGGTTGTCCTAAAGTATTGCAGGTTCAAACTATTTAAGATCTAATCAGCTATCTAAGGCTGATAACGTCTCTTCTTACCGATTGCAGGATCAAATCAATTGTCATGCCCAGAACCTTAGATTTGGTGTTGACGGGGATCCTAAGCCCTAAGCCCACAGTGTGTTGTGCCGATATAACTTTTGGCGCGAATAACAACAAGGAGGCGGCGGGCCACAACGACTTCGGCGGTTACTCCAACTCCGAGTCGGTGAGTGGCGAGATGATGACACCTTCATGTAGATAGCTAGCTAGTAAGGGTTGTACAATACGTATGTAGCAATGGCAGCCTAGCTAGAACTGGTGTGATGCTAGCTAGGCTAGATAAAAAATATATATTTTAAAATATATTTGTGTGGGTTCTAACCATAAATCGGCACGGAGAACGGGCCATTTATGCCAGTTCCAAACTGGCACAAATGATTGGGTACATCAGTGCCTATTGTTTTGTAGCGGTTCAAAAATGACACTGATATTCTAAAAAAAGGGCACTAATGACTGTTTGAAATCAAGACTGATGATGTGTTCTGTAGTAGTGAGGGGCTATACCTAGAGAGGACAGTGAGGAGGAGTGACAGAGAAAGACTATCTAACTATAGGAAGAGAGAAAAAGAGAGCGAATGGTTTTTTTTATTTGTTGCCTTTCTAACTAGGCTGCTATGTCAGGCCATAGCGCTGAAACCACCTTCTAAACCGCTCCAAAGGGTTATTTGCATAGTTTTGGGGTAGGCAGGAAAGGCTTGATCTTAATTTATGGTAGAAACAAGATTTTTTTTTCTAAAAAATTAAATTTCACTACAAAACCTTTATTAGGTAAAAAGAATCACAAAGAAACTATCACCTATATATAACATTAACTAATACTTTGTAATTTTTACATTTGCTATATGTAGACATTTCTTTTGAATTATTTCATAATTTCTCTTAAATCCCTCACCCCCGATTATTTAAAAAAAACTATGTTGAGAAACTTTGCTCAGGAATAAAACCTAGGCAAGAGCGACAAATATTTAACATGCACCCAAAAAAAATAGAGAAGACGGACGTGTGAACATCCACGTCCATCAGACACTACCCACAAGTCATGAACCTGTTAGCTAGTTTCTTCCCTACCCATTCTCCTATCAATTACTCTTATTTTCTTTTCTCTCCTACCATGAGTGGCGCTCCTCCCCCGTCCTCCTGCTCCTCCCCCTCATCCTCCTCTTTTCCCTTCCCCTCCTCCTTCCCACTCCCTCCCCTCCCCCCTCCTCCCGCCGTGAGCGACGGCCATGATAGGGGTTGACCATGAATGCCCTTCTCCACTAACCATGAATTGTCCCCCGCCACCACTGAGGCTAGAGTCGGTGACAAAGTGAGCATGGAGGAGTACAGGCGATGGCGCACAACTTCTCCTATCCCATCCAAGATGGAGGCTGAGGTCGGCGAGAAGATGCGCTTTAGCATGCACAGGCACAGCCCCCCCCCCCCCCCTCCCCCTCCCCCGGGAGGGCGTTGGCTCAAGAGAGGCTGCGGTGCGATGGCCGAGGTCGTTGAGGCAACTAGTCACAAGGAGACAATGATGAGGTAGAACTAGCAAGATGCATAACAAAGCCAGCCTAGAACATTTTTCATCTAAGTGAAACATTGGTAAAAATTCTGCAACATTTTGTTTGCTCCCGCTAATCACCCGTAAAGAATATTCGAAACATTTTATTTACTTTTATAAAACATATTTTTTGCTCTAGTGAAACAGTTTACTCATATAGATTAAAACATCTTGATTTTTTAATGAGAAATCGCTCAAAAAAATTGTAGGCAACATATGTTCGATGCATGCTTTTGTGTACTGCGTGTGGACGGTGGTGCACGCAAGACAAATTAATTGAGGCCAACAAATCATGTACGTACTCCCAAATCATAAAGTAAATAACTAAACAAATTCAACTTGTGCACGTCATAACAAAGAATGCGATTCTCATGATACGAAATAGTAGTCTGCTGTCTGTCGATCTATCATCTTAGACACACCGGACACTTTTATCTTCACAATGATACATGACACGACTGAACACTGGTACCAGAATATGTTTATTATTAACAAATTGTGACGAGATTAGAGGTACCGCATTAAGCCACATCACTCACATTTAGATTGCCGTACGTGTGAAATAATTATGAGATCATTCCAAAATGGAAAAGACAAACCCTGTTAGCCAGGACATAAAAAATTGTAGAAAATAAAAAAAAGAGTGAGGAAGATAAACGTAGTTAATAAGGTTTATTTGACTAATGCAACGACGGCGACGGCCAGAGCGTCGCAATCTTGTTACAGGTGTCACTGAGGAGCATTGGTGGGTGGTATTACTCTTTAGCGGTGGATTGGGATATTGCACTTGATATTGACCAGTCAGCAGTAGGTTTCCTTATCTAAACCGTTTGGTTTAACCGTTTGCCTCTTCCTCTAGCTCTCTTCATTTGGGTGGCGTGAGAGGCCTTTGATATTTGGGGCTTTAAAGTGTTTCTATGAAACTATAGATAAACGCCATGAAGATCGATGGCCATCTTTAATGTGTTAATGTGGAGGATGAATGAAACTACAACCCTCAGAATGCTAGGGGTGTTTTCGTTGTTTTGAGCTGGAAGACAAATACTTTTTATTTTTTTTGGGAGCTGGCCATAGTGTGACAATTTGTTTATATCAGTTTTGGTTTTTGTCCTTCGAATTGTAATAAATATTGAACTTATGGTTGTGTAATGGCTGTGTGCATCTCTGATTGGTGTAGAGATCGAAAGTTATTAAAAAACAACATATGTTTCACGTAAATGTAGAAACTTGATGCACATGTTCCGCTTCATAAAAGAAAAAGGCTTAGCTGAGC
The DNA here is from genome assembly GCA_036346145.1 of Olyra latifolia. Classification (NCBI taxonomy): domain Eukaryota; kingdom Viridiplantae; phylum Streptophyta; class Magnoliopsida; order Poales; family Poaceae; genus Olyra; species Olyra latifolia. The sequence goes on from CM070530.1 coordinate 18,663,098, forward strand.
AGTTACTTAGGCTCTATTTGGTCCGGGACTAAGGGTACGTGCATTAGGAGTTTAATTCACCGAGCACATATGGTTAAGCATGATTACTAACTCAGTATTAAGCTAACACACTAAGAAGGTAGAATAATTTATCTCCTTCAACTTTGTTTTACACTACTAGAGAAATGACCATCAGTACCGGTTGGAAGGCTTTAGTACCGGTTTTTGAATCGATACAGCTGGCTATCCAAGACTGATGCCTAAGGGCATTAGTACCGGTTGGGCCTAGGTTGGCTTAAAAATGGTTTTAAAATATTAGAAGAAACAACCTCTATGACTTTTCGTGAGTACTCACACCTTACTCTTATAACCAACTCACCCATTCACGCGCTCTGATATGAATAGGATATACATACCTTTTAGCCTTTTCAGAAACGAGACATCAATACCGGTTGGAGGGCCTCCAACCAAGATCTGAAATGCTCTGTGGCACGAGAACCAATGAACCAGATCGATGCCACTATTAGTATTCGCCCAATCCAACCGATCGATGGGCCAAGATATGAAAGACCAGTTCTTTATTAGTGTTATTTTTTCATATTTATGCCCATGTTCATAATAGAAGAAGAGAAAGGCCATCGAATTAATCACATTAGCCTAGGGAAACAATATCGTATCAACTTGATTTGTAGTCAAACAGAAAAATTACACTAAACTAAATCATCTAAGTTAAGATCGATTAGCTAGATTAGCTAATATGCTTAATCAAACTCGGAACCAATCGGTGCCTAGCTAGACTCTTGTTTTTCAGGATTTGAAGACACGTACGTACCGCCCCCACATTATTTTCAAACCATTCTATTTATTTAACCCATACATGCATGGGTGAGACAGATGATACGTACATCGATCTGAGCTGTAAATATTTTGTCCAATGATCCCTTATCTAGTTATTCACTTATAGTTTCACAATATGGACTCAGGGTTCAATTGTATCAAGTGCTCAAACGATCCACGTCTCTACAGTCTACAGTAGTAATGGATGACGCCTAGTCTGAAGGTCTGAGCCTTCTAGAAAATAGAACGGAAAAAACACGGCCACTACGAAAGAGACTCGGGCAAGGTACTGTTGATTGCTATTAAAGTACTAACTAACTGACTGACTATACAGTTGATCAAAGACCATATTGAACATTAATTTGGGAATCAACCCTAACCTATACACTCAAACTCAATTTAAAGACCAGAAAGAAAGAAAGTAATATAAAACCCGCAGTGATATGCATGGTCTGCACTGTACATGCAGCTAGCCGGTTGGAGTACGATCCGATGCCCATCCCTGACGACCTTCAGGTTCATTTTTATTTCTATAAAAAAATTTCAAAAAACACTAAAAGAAAATACGAGTAGGATTGAAAGGACTACGTGTATATTTCATAATTGTGTTTTTCTATGGATTTTCCCTCTGGAATTTTCGTACTTCTTAATAAAAAAAGAAACGGGTACACTGCGGCCGCTCCTGACCTTTGGATGGAGATCCGACGGCTGGGGTCGGGCAGGAATCGTCCGCCGCGTCCGTTGGAGATGACCCCTTGGCCCTTGGCCCTTGCATGGCACTCGCTGATCTCGCCATGGTGTAAACATAGCACGTGGTGATGGAGCACGAGGCAGCGCTCGCTCGGGGCCCATGCGTGGCGACCCTGCAGTCCAGCAGTAGCAGTAGCAGTAGCCAGTAGCCAGTAGCCAGTAGCTAGCATGCATGTAGTGTCCGTACGCTGCGGCACATCACATACAGGTGTGTGCATGCATGCGTTGCGTTGCGTACGTACGATCGAAACCGCGAATGATTCCATGCACGGTCGATCGAGCAGCCGGTTACTTCGTGGTGTACCTGTTCTATACTGCCACGCTGTCGACCATGCACGAACGAGGAGCTCTCCCGCTCCAGGCCCAGAGCAGTACGTAGAGCACAGTGCTGTAGCCTATATGCTCGAGCACTGTTGGATTGCGACTTACCAAGGTGGCGCGAACAACGGTCAGACCTAATTTTTCTGACGAGTGTACCTGTAGGGAAAATAATTATTTCCTAAGAGTCAGGTTACACATCCATGATGGATTAATTAATGGTTAACTGATTGTCCCCAAAAAAAATATATATAGCCTAACGGTTTTAGGTATTTTTATACGGTATTGCTATGAAACAGTCGTCCGACGGATCGGACGCTTCACCGTTTCGCAGTCTTCCCCTCCCCTCTGCCTCGTTCGCTCGTCAGCTCCTTTCTTGCTCAGATCTGTACTCATCCCACCCAAACTCACTGTAGGCTACTGGCGGAGAGGCCGCCTCGTGTCCCCAACCCAAGATCCTTTCCCTCTCACCCTCTCGTTCCCCTCGTTTTTCTCGCAAGCACCAGACGGACTCTCACCACACTGCTGCCACAGCTACAAGGAACAAGAGAGCAGAGCCTTGCCACCGTTCACGAGCAGGAGGATGGCGGAGCTGCTGGCTCTCTACCGACGGTAGCGAAACCTCACCGGATTTGAAGAAGATAGACAAATTTGGAGAAGAGGTCCTCACCGGATTTAAAGAAAAAGATGGCCAAATTTGGAAAAGATACTAGAGGTTGAAGAAGGAGGAAGGGCATTTTGGCTTGAAACATGACCCTGATACGAATCAAATATCATGTTTTGCCTGGTGAAACATGGTGTTTTCTCTGCCGAAACACTCCTGCATGTGGAATACTTTTTTGCTTGCGAAACATTGGGTTTGCTTTTATGAACCATAGTGTTTGCTTTATGAAACATTTGCTTGAATGAGATGAAATATCTTTGCAAACATCACTTCGGCAATGTGATGTTTCATCAGTTCTTTCCTATCTTTAACAGTACTTCGCCTGTGTTCCATCAGTATTTAGCCCATGCATGTTTCAATAGTACATCGTCCATGTTTTGTCAGTGTTTCAATCATGTTTCATAAGTATATTGTATATGTTTTAGTAATAATTTGTCCATGTTTCGGGAAAAAAAAAGTCCGATTTTTTGCTAGGATCAGACGTCGGATCCTAGCACGTTCGATGTTCTATGTTTATGACATTATGGATGCACCTTTTCCCGTAATTAGTGGCATAAATGTAATCTGCACTCACAAGTTCACACAGATGAAGCATATATATCTCCGTATTGCGAATTAACAAGCGTGACACCGCCAGAAACGAAACATAGTTATTAGTAAGGATCAATCTGGATCTTGTAATAATCAATCATTGCATAATGATTGCTTCATAAATATTTTTAACATTATTTTATGTACGGTAAACTTAATCATTCAACGGTCCAAATCACTTATAATTTAAATATATATTACTCCTAAACACCCTAATTAGTATAATATATCTATTTATTATTAAGCGAAGTCGAAATGAGCCACCACTCTAAAATACTCAAAATTCTCACGTTAAACAAAAAAAGAAAGAAAATCTGGGCCATCAATTATAATGTGACCATATTATTGTTAATAAAATAGGCATTATTTTTTTGATAAAAAAACATTATTTTAATTTCAGATTTAATTCCAACTCAAAATACACATAGATACATATGCAAAAACATCTAATAGCATGCTACTCATGATTTGAGAATACCAGTAAACCCTAGCCGCACACGCGACCACCAGAGAGGGTGAACAGAAACTTAGGGCTGGATGAAGAACAGGAAGCAGCGCGGTGGTGACCGGTCGTAGAGGAAGTAGTCGACGTCAAGGATCGTGCCTAGCAGCAGGTTGTACCCACCTTGAGGAAGAAGAATGTGAGCGATCTCGCAGATGCGCTGCCCAGAAACCTTATTGCCACCTCATGCATGTCCTCGCAACGGCAAAGGTTCGGAGATCCCATTCTCATTGCCTCTCGGTGCACGCCGAGAACAAAGGTAGCAAGAGATGACGGCAGCATGAACACTCAATAGTGAATACGGAAGAATGCGAGAGATGGAGTGGTTTCGCCTAGGACATCTCTAGGAGATTTATTATCCAGGTTTCGCCTAGGACATCTCTAGGAGATTTATTATCCAACTCGTAACCGCTCCCCACGTGAACACGTTGCGAGCCGTTTCATATCCACTAAATGCAGACACAGACGATTAACTAGATAACGGGAAGAATCCAAAAAATAAAAAGAAGATTAACATGCTAGAAATTAATCACGACACAAGTCATGCAGTAATTCGCTTAGTATGCACGCGCGTGTGAATTTAGTAATATGTCTTCCGCTCCTATGTGCCTCATGTTGAAACATGATGAGAGCTCTTCCTTTTAAGTTGGTATTCTCTCTCCCCAATTATTAGCAATATGATACTATTCTTTATCTTGCATTGGCATTTAGGCATGAATAGACCAATTTTAAATGGGCCGAAATCTAGCAATTATAACAGTATAGATACAATAAGATTATAGAGTAACTATATTAGAGCTAAACCAATACGACATGAATTAATCTACTATTTCAAAGGAGTTCAATTAAGTTGGATGCAGAATTTTTAACTTTATCCATAGAATTTTAACCGAATGGGACTAAATCTCAACAATCTTATCTTTTAAGTACTCCCTTGGCACTTTATAAAGGGGCCCCTTCCTCTCAAGTACTTGGCTGATTGATTTCTACGATAGAGCTCATATAAAGAAACAACAAACATTCACGTGATACCAAATGAAGGCTACGTACAGATCTAAAGTTGACTAATCTAAGAGGGCACGTCGATTAGGAGAGGCGAAGGGATCAATTGAGAGCTGAACTACAATATGTGGTCACATGAATTAATCTCCTATTTTAAAGGAGTATCCCCTATTTTAAAGGAGTTCGATCGAGTTAGACATGGATAGTTGTTTGCAGGGAAATCTTTTTTGGCGTAATTCGGCGAGATTTGGGGTTATCGGACCGCTCGGGTAAAAGTTTGAACCGGCCAAAAATTTTCCTTGTTGGGTGAATTTCATCAAACTCAAATGCCTAAGGACAAGTAGATGTGTAACCTGGAATGCACAGCAATCATGCACCAGCCCATGGTAACGTACTGTCTTTACAAGCGGTAGGTTGTCAGTTCGATAGTTTTTTTTCCTTTTTTTGTTTAAAGCTAAAAAATTCAAAATTTTGTTTTAATTTTTCACCCGAAAAAATGGCCTTAAAAAAGGGTAACCGTGAAATATGATCTTACCGATGAGTCTCATAAATTCTTTGAAACGGTAAGTTTTTACCTTGGTTGTCTTAACCAAACTGGAGTCGACGCCAATCCTCCCTCGATACTATGTAAATTAAGAGACCATTGGCCCAAAGTACTTGCTAATGTCCTGGGAGAGAGAGCTCAAGGGGATGTGCAAGTCCACGGGTCAGGGGGGTAGTTTAATTGTGTAATCAAATGGTTGGATTTGTGTACTGTCACGAAATACTACCTTTCCATGATGCACCTTAAAAAGAGCTCTTTCTTTCAGTGTGCACGGGTAGGGGGGTTTGTTGCTGTCAAGCGAGCATATTACCAGGCGGCTATCGCCCAGGCAGTGTGATTGTGTGAATAGATCGAGCCAAAGAAGGCGGAACAGCGACCGCATGCATATCGGCTGGAGCCTGTCTGTCTCCATCTCTCTCTCTCCCTCTCCTGAGTTCTGCTGGTGATGATGATAAAAGGAGGCTGCAGGGAGCGAGCGAGAGGGCACCGTATACTTGTCTTTTCCCATAATGCACACGCGCGTGTCCCCGGCCCCCATTGGCGTGGTGGGCGTTGCTCCGCGCGTCGTTTTCCCTTCGCCCCCCTACACGCATAATTTCGCTCGGGTTCGGCCGTGGAACGGGCGAGAAGACGCGCAAAAAATGGCCGAACCGAACGGATCGTAGCGATCGGATCGGCGAGGCGCGCGCGGCGCATGGACTCTCGCTTGCTACCTAGCTATCGCGCGCGCGCGGTGTGGCGGCCGGCGGAGGCGGAGGCCGGTGGCGCGACATGGCGGATTGGATGGCGCGCATGGTTGGCGCCTGCTGTTTTGAGTGTTGACGATCGACGCCCTCTTGTACGTGGTACCGGCAGTCCTCCGTCCGGTACACACTCATATTAAAATAATAAGAAAAAAAAGTATTCGGTTTCTATTCATCTTAATATTTGAATTCGGTGCCGTGGAGTGCATCCTCAGTCAGTCAGTAATCGACCGTTCTGCCAAGCTCTTGCGTTTCAAACGGGGTGATTAGGCTTGTTAATTCGGATATTTGGATAGCATTTCGGATCATTTCTTCCACCTTTGTTACTCGATATGATACAAATAGTACATAGATCTTTCCATCCGAATTTTTTTTCTTATTTTTGATAAGAAGTTTGTTAATACGCATATAAAATCTACCCCATATTCATTCTCTATCAACTTTTTTGATGATTCAGATATTTCGAATAATTAGACGACAGTTCAGATATTTCGGCTATCCGTTGGCACCCCTAGTCTAGGCCATCTTCAATACTGGCCCTATTTTCTCACCCTATTTCACTATTCACCCCTTATTCATCTCCTATTCACAGCCTCATTTACTATTCACACCCTACTTCTTGACCCTATTTCACTATTCACCTCCTATTCACAACCCCAGTTTCTATTCACCTCTCCAACTAGCCCTACTTTCACAATCCTACATTTCTCTTTCTTAGATTTTACTCTAAATATATTTTCACTATTCACAACCTCATTTCTACAGTAATAGAGCTACATATAGTAAAGGTATATAGCCACCATTGGAGATACCCTAACGGCCTATTTGATTCAATGGGAGACGGGAACATGAAAGGAGAGGAAGAGGCCAAGATACGGGGAAGGGGGATCGAGGGTTTGCAAATATGGAAAGAGCAGCCGGCGTTTTCTTCTTTTTGCAAAAAAAAATTGTCCCTTGACGTGTTCCATTGGATCTAGGTCATATGATTGTGTATTGCTTGCATGACTGCATACGTGGGCTGATTGCACTGTATATGTTGCGTTTATTCAAAGGAATTTTAAAGAAAAAAGAAGATGAATCCAATCCAAAATTTGGAGGATTTCAAGCATGAGGCCTTACATCTTTTTTAAACCAACTTCTCACTTACCATCTCCAATTTTTATCTAATATTTAATCTTAAATTCCCGTATTTTCTGGCGGTACAATCAAACGATATGCTTGATCAATTTTTTTGGATTTTAATCTTGCGGGATTTAACATGCCTAGATCTTATATCCTATGTTTTCCCTATTTCTACCCTTTTTTTTAAGAATCATGTGGATCAAAGGGGCGCTTAATCTCCAAACTTCCCCCTGTTTCTCTAAGCACGTATGTAAATCAGCTGTTTGAATTATATGGCATCACTTATACACAAGCACGATGGGAGCAGAGGCTGTCTAGCCGGTGAAAGCCCATCCGTCGTTTAGGATTCAATCCATCTATTTTTTTTAAAAAAAAGATATATAAAAATTCAGGAAAATCATTAAAATATATTATTATGATATTTGTAGTATTTTGTGTGTTTTCATCATTACGATGTAACTTGAAAGTTCTTTAAATAAAATATATATACTACATAAAAATATAACTACTACATATATTGATAGTATTGCAAATGTTTTTAGGTGTTTTTATCGAACATACATATAGGTTTTATATGTACGTACATAACTCTACGAGCGTAGCATATATACACAGCCGACGTAGCTAGAAGCCCAGATCTTTGGCACACATGCATCATGCATGCATGATTCCTACGATTTTAGGAGTACATTGTTTGGTTAACTGTGGATCGACAAGGCTCCGGCACTGCAACAGTCGCCTTGCAGTGTCATATCCCAGCCGGTGGCTGCTAGCTTCTGCTACAATAATCAGATTCAGAGCTAGGTAGCTAGCCAGGCCTCTCTCAGCTAGCTCTGAATCGACACACATGTGGGTGTCCCTGAATAAGACGAACCGAGTAGCCTCTCTGCAGCGTTGCATTGCTGCCCATGCACGACGATCTCCGGGGCCAGAGGCTCACAGTCACACGCTGCAGCAAACGCCCCACACGTCGGGCAGCTTGCGTTGCGTTGCATGCATGCTGCCATGCGGGCACCAGAGATGGGTGCATGTTTGGTGGATCACAAACTTGACTTGTCATGTTGCACTATACGAGTTTATTTGACTTTTTCGTGGTCACGTCGTTTGTCTCCGATGCGTTATTTGGAAGGGTTAGTTAGATACATGCCATCATTCGCTTTCAAAATTTGAGAATTGCTACCATAGACTTACGAAATGAGAGATTTGCCACTACAAAGTCGGTATATGTAACCATGCCATTATAAAACTATGAAAATTTATGCCACTATCAGATTTGTGGTCACTGGCAAGACCCACGCCACCTCTCTTCCCTTAGACATGGCCCAAGCTCTGGTCACTGTCCTCTTCTCCTCCTTTGTGGGAAAGCTCGTGGGCACGACCTCCACGGTGGCATCAGCGAGGCCGCAGCTGTGGAGGGGCTATCCGTGGAGAGCAAGCATGAAGGACCTCGTCGGGGAGCCGGTCGGCCATGGTGGCAACAACATTGCTTCTTCACGTCGTCGTCATCCTCGTCTGCAGGTCTCCTCTCCAATGAGGATGGCCGGATCCAGTGACCTAGAGCTTAGTGTGTATCATGGGGCTCAGGGGCCTTGCCGATGAGAGGCTCTTCACCACCTAGATGCGCAAGGGGCCTCAAATTACCAGTTCTACCCTGTCCTCGCTAGAGGGCTAGCTAGAGGCCTAAGCTTGCATTAGCGGGTGGCCATGGCATAGCAATGTGGTGGGCATGGTGAGGGAAGAAGGAGAGAAGAAGGGAGGAGGAAGGCATATGGGAAAATTGTAGCACGGATATGCTCCCTGACCTTGGAGCCATGACGCCGCCTTTAGTTGTGGTGGTAGGCCCACTGGATCTGAGGTGGATGGATGTGGACTGTGCTGGACAACCAGAGGTGAACTGTGGAGGGGAGCTAGGTTGGTTAGGGGGGAGAGAGAGAGGGAGGAAGAAGAAGATGTAGGGACAATATGGTCCAATTCCATATAAACATATAGTCCGTACTAGTGTACTGTACTGGAATGACATATTTACAATTTCCACGATGTTATAATGATATGTTTATAAATACCGACTTTGTAGTAGTAAATTTTTGATTCCGTAGTTTTGCAAGCAGTGACATCTATCAAATTAACCTAACGTAAAAAAAAAGTTTATGCAGGAGACAGAGAGAGGGACCGCACATGGGAACATTTGAGATTAGCTAGGAAACAAAAGGGGGGTAAACGCAAGCTGGTTTCATCTACAGGAGGTAAGTCCTCGTCCTCTCCTAATCAGGCACTTACCACTTTACCAGATTAATCAATTCATCCTTAGCCAAACTTGATTACAGTCACATGCAAGAGAATCCAACACAACACAAACTAACGACGACAGTACAGATACACCTCAGCTAATTAATCCCCCACCTTACATGCGTACAACATCTACCTTTCGGCCGGCCTTATCGAAGGAAAAAGAGAAAAACCGAGAGATGCATGCATGCATGCATGACCCGTGTGACAAACCTGCGGCTGCAAGCTTTCCCCCATTAATGAAGCAGCTTAGCAGCAGCAGCCGCCGCTTCTCACAAGAGAGAAAAGAAACAGAAACAGAGACGACGACGTCGACGGCGTCGGGGAGGACCGGGGCCGAGACGGCTCTACGCGCGGCGCCGGGGCGGCTCGCCGTCGCCGGGCGGGCGTACGCCGTACACGTAAGTATGCGCACAGCCGCGCGCGCGGGGGAGGTAGAAGAAGCAGGAGACGGCAGGTGCGGCGACGACGTAGCCGTAGCATCGGAAAGTTACCGCGCGCCCGACAGCTTTGGCCCGGCGCGTCGCCACCGGCGGCGTCGCTGTCCGTCCCCGTCCTCTTGTTTCGTCTCTTGGCTCTTGGGAGCCGGGAATCTTTCGCCCCCTGCGCCGTCCCGTGGCCGTGGGGCTGTGGGCTTCGTGGCTGCAGTCCACTGGGAAAAAAAGGAGAGAAAAAAAGCCTGGGAATTACTAGGGCGCGGCGAGCTCACTTCGGCCATTAACTCTTTTCCAATTTTTTTTCCTTTTTCTTTCTCTTGCGTCCTGGTCCCGTGGCTTCCATTATTGCACGGCATGGTTGACTCTAGTTGTCCCGTGGGGGGAGGCTGGGAGTGGGATAACGAAAGTTCTGTGGGGAACCCTAAACAGGAACAACTTATGAACCGTCTCAAAGTATAAAATGAAAATGTAAGGGGAAATTTTTTTATGCCATTTAAGTCATCTCTAATAGCATCCCTATTCTCTCATTTTCTCTAAAATTTAAAAATGGAGACTCCCTAAATTGGTCCAACGGTTCCCTATCAGCCCCTCTGTTTCCAGGAACCCCTATTTTCATCCCTAAATTTAGAGATTCTCTCTTCTCCCTCTATTCTATTTTCTATTGAAGTGGGATTTTAGGAGTGCTGTTGAAGAGTTTAGAAATATAGGAATATTATCTTTTTCAAGTAGTGGGTATAGGGGGTGGAATTTTAGGAGAGTTGTTGGAGATGGCCTAAGATTTTGATAATAGATCCCTTCCCTATAAGGAAGGATGGCAATGAATACGAATATAAGTAATTACCCATCTGGCAAAGGTACATAGTGGGTACAACTAAACAAGATTATTATATTATCTATATCTATACCGATTTTTTGAAAAAACAATACAGATAAGCACCTCCCCACACAACCGCGTATGAACCAGGCGGCCTATATGAGTGTTTTTGGTATAGTGAGAAGTGAATAATCAAACTATCCAATCAGTTCTCGCTTAAACCAGCTATGCTGGGCTAAACTCTTATTCGCTGAGAAACTAAACTTCGAGAACTTTATAAGATACTTGGAGAAGCCTGACCACTCACCTAGACTTATTTTTAAAAGTTTTGAGAAGTAGTTTTGCGATTAAAAAAACTGCTCGATAAGGCAAACTGTTTAAATTTTTTTTTTTAAAAAGTATAGGCAAATAAGCCCTAACATAGGTGTAAACCGTGTAGTACCAACGGGGACCTCTAAGCTAGTGAGAAGACAAGTCCACGGTCCACCCTCACCTGCTGTGAAAAAAAAAAAGTCCACCACTCACCTCTTGATCTTGTTGAACTGGGCCGGAAACCAAAGCCTACGCCCCCGTGGTGGGCCCACGCTTGTGCTCCAAGTCCACCACGAGTGACAGTCCAATTCCCAGCATTCCACAAATGCTATTCCCATCCTTGCTCACCCACAAAGCAGCCCAACCCAACCGATACCAGGCGTTGTGTTGCGTATTTGCATTGCTGGCTCCTCTCCGGCGCCGCTGGGGCTCCTCCTCGGCCGGTCGCTCACGATCCTCGAGGTCATCGGCGAGAATTTCTCACCTATCAGTTTATAGATTTGTTATATACTTGCACGAGATTACTTATGTCCGGGCGTCCACTTAGATTCAATATCTTCTCCTCTCTTTATCCACTCCTCGCCTAAGCTCTCAACTCGTCTCATTTCCCACCACATTCTCCCACTTATCTCCTCCCCTTTCTCCCTCAGATACCATCGCACTACTCCTTCCCCACCTCCTCCTCCATCAAATAGGCAGCATGATGCTCCTAACCCTATTCCCCTCCTCCTTGACCTGCTGCTGTTGTTGCTATGATAGTACGGTGACGGTCGTGCGGCAACGACATGGTAGGGGCATCACCAGAGCTTGGCATGGCGATGGTGAGCTTGACAACGAGCAGAGAGCTCATGGGGATAGCACGTGTGTAACCACGATGGTAGCAATATTGTATTTGCTATGGTGAAATGTTGCTCGTATTAGTTGACACATTGTGTTTTGGTACGTCTAAAACATTGTGTTTGCTCTAGTGCAATATTGTATTTACTATGGTGAAACACCCGTAAAAAAAGTAAAACATTTTTGTTCATTCTCATGAAGCATTGTTTTTGCTCCTGTGAAACACCCGTAAAACACATATGGAACATTTTCATTTGCTCTTGTGAAACATTTTTGTTTGCCATGTAAGACATTCTATTTACCTTTGTGAAACATTTGCAAAAAATACATGAAAATATTGCTCGTATTAGTTGAGACATCTTCGAATAACTGCTAAAATAATTTATTTGCTCTTGTGATACATTGTGTTTACTCTTGTGAAATATTGTCCGTTCTCTCGGGTGGAACCGTTGGGTTTTATGCCCAAAAGCAATCATGGGCCACATAAGATGTGGGCTCAGTGTTAATAAGCCGCTAATGACGTGTGCTTTATGGGCCCCATATGACGTGGATCATGGACCTTTTTGGGCCTTAGCATAGGGGCCCACTATAGGGCTATATAAAGGGAGGCGATGGAGGCTAGAGCGACAGATCAGCTTTTAGGTTTTCCTACACCAAACCCTAGCTGTCATCTCACAAGTCACTCGCGCCGGCGCTAGCGCGCGCCATGTACGGACGTATTTCTCTCCCCGAACATGTGAACTATGTAGAGGCGCTGTGTTTATGGCACTGATCGGGATGATCGCGAGGAAGAGACGTGATCAGCTACTTCTGTATGACTACACGCAGATCGATTGAACGACTTCATCTATAATCATCTATTTGCAGGATTTCCTGGGTTTTCATGGTAGAATTTGATTATGTGCTAACGCAGCAGAAACATCACTCGTTTAGATTGAAACATCCCTAAATAACTGCTAAAATATTTTGCGTTAACGTGTTAACTTTTTTACGTTAACGTGTAAAACAATGCAAAATGTTTCGGCACTGCTTATGTTTCCAATCAAGGGTCTGAACTTTTTGCATACCATGGACATCTAATTCAACCAGACCTACGTCGCAATACCTCATGGAGGCCCATCAAAGATTTGCAGCTGCCGATATTTCCACCTCGCCTCTGACATCCATGTGGCCCATACCGCAGAGCCCGTGATGAGCCAACCCAATACCACTATCACCGGTTCTAAAAAATATACCACCACCAGCACGCCACCGCATGGTATTACATCGGGAGTCGTGTTGTATTCCTTCTTCTCTAAGTTTCCTACTACCGAGCTTCTTCTCTAGACATCTATTGTCTAGTCTTCAGTCTTCCCATTTTCTTCGAACCTGCGTCCCCCGCCAAGAACCACCACTAGCACCGAGACCCTAGCCACTCACCTTGTCGATTGTTCGAGAGGAACCGGTGCATTTTCTTTCTATCTTGATGGTGGCCAGTCCACTTCATTCCACTTTGATCCAAGGAGCACTCATGACATATTTCTTGAGTTCTTTGAATTCTCTGGCGCTTTCTATAACATGGGTGGCATGGAGGGTGCATCTTCCTTCTGTCCCAATGGTGGGAAGTCCACTTCATTCTACTTTGATCCAAGGAACACTGATGACATATTTCCTAAGCTCTTTTAATTCTCTGGCCCTTTCTATAATATGGGTGGCATGGTGGGTGGCACTGACAGCATGAGAGAGGACCCAAGATTCCATGGGTCTTTGTTTGGCAATGAGTTCTCTTCTTCATGCTTTGGTGGGGAGAGTCCAAGTGATAGTATGCCATGACCATTACACAATCCAAAATCCCATGGGTCTATGTTTGACAATGAGTTCTTCTCTTCATGCTCTGGCAGGGAGAATTCTGCCAATAGTATTCCACGGTCATCGCACAAACCATCAACTTCTATGACAACTAGTGGGTTTATTAGAAGGCCCACACCGTGGCACAAGGTATTATAGTTATCGTATATTATCCTGTCATTTTTCTTATAATTATCAGACTTTTAGCCCTATTTGGCTATGGCACTATAAAAATGTGATAACTGGTCTCTAATTATTGTTCTACCGCAACACTCTCAATACGGTGCATTCTCCAATAAAATATCATGGTCTCAATGTTTTGTTGGATTTATATATCATGATGAGCATGGCTACCTCAGGGTATTGGCACGATGATGTCGTTGTTCTAAAGTGACTATGTGGGTTGACATAGGTTGTATTAGAGCAACAGTTACAAGGGAATAAATAGAGACTATATGAACCTAGAATAAACATTTCACTAGCTATATGGCACTAAGTAAAATCTAGCATATCAAAATTTAGATTCTACTTATTACTGACTACAACTCTTTATTTGCAGGATGGCCTGCTATAGGATTTTGCTAGCTTATGTACAGGAGCAGGATGTCCTGTTATGAAGCTAACTGATGCAGAAGTTAGGAGCTGGTTGCTCGGAGTTTTTCCATGAGTCTTTTGACGATGGGTCTTCGCCTAGGATTAGGGTAACTATTCATTGTATTCCATTGAATAAAAATTACCATAGCAAGTACACGGTACCATGGCATCCCTCAGTACCATTTCGTACCTCAGATTATTATATGCCACTATAGGAGGTAGCCAGACTAGCTATGCTTGTTCTTATGTCTTAGTTTGGCAAGTTTTTTAGAGGGACTGGTTTTTATATGCCACTAAAAGAGGTAGCTAGTAGAGCAATGCTTGATCTTAGGTCTAAACTTGTCGAGTTTCAGGCAGGTGCAAGATACGAGAGTAGATTGATATCTCACTTGATGATGATGATTGACACCAAGATATCTAGTGACATGAGTGAGACCATAGATAGAGCTAAGGTCCACACTAATTATTGGAGGCATCAGTGTCATGCTTCTGACACTTCTAATCAGAGTAGAGGTATCCTTGAGCACGTACACAGTTACATACTCACAGATGAGCACCACCCATCACCAACACCAACAATCCCAGTGATCCTATTACACCACTTGACACCATTCCCATGACCATACCACCATTCTTCTTTGTACCACCACAATCAACATCACCTACTACTACCAATTTTTACACATGTTCCAAATGTAGATGGTGCATCTGGCCAACTAGCTCCACATCTTTATGCTCCTCAGCAGCCTACAACACACCATAGTTCATCTGATTTTCATAATGTCTGCATGAGTGTGTACCCAGGACCTAGTAAAGAGGCAGGTGAGCTAGGCGCCATCTTCAGCCATTTTGGCAAGAGTCAAGATGGTGGAGGACTTGGAGGTGGAGGCTGTCTCAATAAGGATGTGGATAAACATAGCACAATTGAGTATAGTATGGTGCGGGCCAATAGAGTAACGCATTTTCTCTGAACTTTTGGATTCTAATGTCTGGTCTAAACAATCGATGTATGACTCACTTGACCATGACATGAGATGTTTGTTAACTTTTTCTCACTAATGTATATGATAGACAATGTTACCATGTTGTTGAATTCTATTCAGTCTTACATCATACTACAACTACATTTTAATTGTGTGTAACCTAGGCTAAGTACATGCTGAAATTTATTAGAATTATGTGTAATCTAGACCGGAATGTAAGCTATCTTATAGACTTGGGTGCTAGCTTGATGTGTGAATGTTATGCCTCATGCAGAAACAAACAAGGCTAAGATTTTAAATTTTATTATGTAAAAAAAAGGCTATGTACTATTACCACCTTTCCCTAGTGTATTAGTACACGAACAACTTGTAGTATGTAGAATGTTGATTGTGCATGATTATGTGATGTAATACTACCTAAATTAACAAGTTGGACAACTCATTGATATTACCAAGAATGCCCTCAAGATGCTCTGGATGTATGGTCTGTGACGTTCTTGAGTACATGGCCTCAAGTGTATCTTAGGCAAAGTGCCCTCATTTTCTTTGAGGAATTTTTTAATAATGAAAACATTCCGATTTGTCCATCCTGAGATCATTTTTTGTCATGTATGACCCAAAATTTTATCTTTCTTCTCACTTTCTTCTTCCTTTGTTTTATCATAGTTTTCAGTGATGAATGTGTTTATGTCATTGTGCAGTGGTTGTACGTGAGCAGAGAGTAATGGTGTGACTCTTAAATTGAAACTAATAAAATTGCTTACATCTCTTTCTAAACTGTTGGGATGGAGAATCAACGGTATTTGCCCACCATAATTCCATACAAACCATTGGAAATGCAGGCCAATTGGGAACATTTCTCCCTTATTTAAGGATTTTGCGAACAAAGGCTAAAAAATCAAAACCGTTTTCTAAACTCTTGTGACCAATATGGCAACATCAGCATGAAAGTGACTTTGGAAGAGTTCTTGCAAACTCAATGGTTGGCTTCAAGAATTTAAGGGAAAACTAAACACTGTAGGTTGCTCTGATGAAAGGTGCGTTGCGTATCACATCAACTGATAGAACAACCTGTACACTTGGCGCTTGAACTTCACGTGAAATCACTAGGGATGAATTGGATATTATTATGAGAGAAATATTTGTATATCATTGAATATTTTGCTAACCCATCTATATGATCATATTACCACTCTAACCTTGTATGCCATCTCATTTGTAACTTCTTCCATTCTATGTCATTGTTGACCGGTCAAGCCATGAGAAAAACAAAAAATATAAAGTTTTAACACATGTAAAGCATGATTTTACATAAATTTAGAAATTTGAATCACTCAATCTGGAGTTAAAATACAAGAGATACAATGTTTCAAAGTTCTAAATCTACAAATTATCAAAGGGACATTTTGGGTGTTAAGGGACAGTTTCTAACGGTTGAGGCTAACAGGGCAAACGACAATGGCATAGAAGGGAATAAGCTGAAAGTGAGATGGCATACAAAGTTGAAGTGACAATGTGATGGCATGGAATGGATTAACAAAATGTTCCGTGGCATACAAAGATTTTTCCCTACTAATATACCCGAACAAAAGATGGACAACAATAAAGAGGATTTTGTGCTCTGACTTGAGAGAGTAGTAGTGTGATCAATTATCTAAACCAATTCAACAACTGTCTCGTTATGCTCAAATTCACTACGGGTGTTCTTTATAGCTTATCTACCTGTTTTTTATTTGATTTTCTCTTTTTTTTAAATGCAGACACTTTGGTTTTTTCAGTTCGTTCTTTTTTATCTCAAAGGTACGTCTCAAAACTCTAAAAAATAAGTCAAATGAGTTAGACTCAACTCTCAAGGACACAACGGAAAGAATAAGTAAACAAGCTCTAAATAACATCTCCTTAAGGTTTCTTTGATTCAGAGAAATTTCAAGGGGAAAATAGAGGGATCTAGTGTAAGGAACAAAAAAACCCTATATAGATGTGTTTAATTTGAAGGATTGCATCAAAGGAATTTCATATAATAGAAAATTTTCCACCAAATTTTGGAGGATTCATAGCATGTGGCCTAATCTCTTTTGCATTCATTTAAAAATTACAATTTTACTTTCTTTCTTCCTATCCACATTCTTTATCTACTCAAATAGTATTTGATATTAAAATTCTTGTATTTTTCTTGTGGTACAATCAAACAACGTGCTTGAACAATTCTTGTGGGTTTCAATCCAGTGGGATTCAACTTGTGTAATACCATAATCCTATCATTTTAGAATCTTGTAAATCAAAGAGGCCATAATTTTCGTAGTGTACTCATATATTCAAGGGAAGATGGATATCAAGAAGAGAGGATTTACACTCTAAGTAAAGAGTAATAATATGATCGGTTATCTGAACCGGCCCAACAAATTGTCTCGGTATGATCCTGGCGATGTTGATATCGAATCCAAGAAAATAGAACCCTTTATAGAAGGTATGAATCTATATTAGAAGGTGCACCTTATCCATCAACGAAATCACGAATTTTAGGCTTAGTAAATAGAGCTTACATTCTAGTAAGTCCAAGCTAAAGTAGATGAGTTTGATCAACGCCCTTCTACTCTACTCAGAAATCAGAACTAGAGCATACATGCCTCCAGTATGGGCATGAAATCCATCCCAAGATATTGGACATCAACATCACCATCATAATCAAATCCAAATCTAGAAAATATATAACTTCATCAACGAAAATGTTTAAATTGTACTATTTATTAGAGAGTCGTTCATCATACTTAATAACATACACATAATCAATTCTTAATTTATGTTATGTATTAGGCAACAAGTATACAAACCATAGAGGAAGAATATTTATGTTTATCATATGGGAGTACCTCTCCCTCATAGCTCGGATGTCAGTCTAAGCACTAGCACTATACTCTCCTACAAGACGTGATCGATAACATCATTGCTACAATCTCAACAATGAAAAAGTGTAGAAAGGGGAGGCACGCATGTCCTCCGTCTGTCCTAGGGTTGTCGTCGAAGGTGCACGTGGAGAAACAACTCTAGCACCTAATCGTCCTCCAGGTGGTGTCAACCACCAAAGGTCACATGAATGAGGTTGCTAACGTCAAAGGTCACGAAACGCAGGGACCGAGCTTGGGATAGCATGATACGTGCATGGGAGAGCTTGTTGGCGACATGGCCGGATTCGATAGGCGAGTGGATGATGCCTAGATAGTGGCTAGGCTCGGAAGGCAACTAGACGACAGCTAGATGACGGCTAGTGGTGATGGGGACGATGAACTCGGGACGTCTCCAACATGCTCAAAGAAAATGCCAACCCATCTTGCAACACCAAAAAAATTAATGCATGTAACATTTATAAGTAATTATTGCAACAATTATTTGATTACATTTGTAACACTATGGAGATCTCTATTAGTGCAACATATATTGATACATGGTACAACATTATAAAAAAAACTTGCAACATTTTGTGAGCTTGGTTTTGGTGCAAACATCACTCATACGAGACATTGTCATGCACATTTATAACATTATAAACAATGTCTGCAACATTTGGTGACATTTATGTGTTAGTGCAGACAATACTGGTATGAGATGCAAAATTATTAATTCAAAACTTTTTCCATTTGAAACTTTTTTGCAGCGTGTGTGTAACAGCCCAAAGTTATGATAATATTTTAAAAACACTTCTGTACCATTGCATAAGCTATGACGTTTCCCGTAAAATTTCTATGTGACAAACACACATTTCTAGACTTTAGAAGCCATTTGAAATTGATGATTTTTGTTCGAATAAAGCACTAAATAGCTAATTAATAAACCCTTGCATAAGAATTTATAATTTATAGCACTATTTAAGAAATTGTTGAAATATAAGATTCTAATGGACCTTAAATTGGGAATATATTTTCATATTCATAAAACATCCATACACACACACACACATATATATATATATATATATATATATATATATATATATATATATATATATATATATATGTATACACATAATCACATAAGCCTAAATATGTTATATTGCCCTAAAAATCCTGGAAAAATCCATAGATTAGTTTAAACCCTAATAGAGAGTTTGACTCAGTGTTGACCAATTTGACCTGGTAGGGCCCACATGGCGCCTTCCTATTCTTTTCGCTTGCAGTATTTGGTCAACGCCTGCCACCGCCGCAGCTTTCCACCCTGCTCAACCATCACTCCCCGCCTCAATCTCTGGGAAGATCTTCAATTGGCGGCTTGTGTGTGTCGCTGGACCTGTGGACCCCACCTCCGACCATGACGCGACGCTGCCATCGCCGCCGCACTGCTTCGCCACGGACGACTTGTTGCGGTTGTCGGCCGGCGGCCGCGTGGAGTTCCTGTGCACCGCCCACCTTGCCCAATGGTCGACTTGGTCGCGCCATCGATGCCCCCGCACGCTGCTGTCTCCGGGTGGCAATGCCGCCGAAAGCAAGCCATCTCGCCGCTCGGCCAGACATTCGCCGCCAACAAGCCACCGCCCAGCCTAGCCAATGAGCACTAGAGCTCCTCTCGGACCGTCTCACATCTTCGCAGCGATCGCCGGTCAAGAGCCGAGCTCGGACCGAGCTTATATGCCACCGCGCCACATCGGCCGTTTTCTCCTCTTTTCACTCTCACGCCGCCCATTTCAAACCAGACCTCCCTAGTCTCCACATTGTCTCGCTTGTTTCGCCATGACCTCGTGAAGCTCCCGCCCAAGGAATTGGTCTCGAGTCATCCCGAGCTCGTCGAACGCTTATCGCCACCGCCGACCGCCCGGTTCTTCCTTGCTTTCTGACCAGACGGACGCCGATCATCATCTCTCGTGAGCTTTGCGGCAAGTCCTTGCTTTCGGTGAGCTTCACTGCCTTCCCTCACACCGTGCTCCTCTTTGGCCCAGCTTTCACGGTCTCCCCAAAGATCGTGGCGCGCCGCCTTCCTTGTTTCGGACTGCACGGGACGCCGATCATCATCTCTGGTGAGCTTCGCGGCAAGCCCTTGCTCGGTGAGCCGCTGTCTTCCTCACACCGTGCTCCCTCTTTTGGCCCAGGCTTCACGGTCTTCCCAAAGATCTTGGAGCGCCGCCTTCCTTGCCGGACCGCGACGGGATCGCCGATCCAACCGTGCCTCGACCACCTTTTTGCTCTGTAAGCACCCACTAACCCCCGTGATAGCTCATGCGCGCTATTTTTCCATAAGCTCGACCCTAGGTCATTTACTCATGTCCGCCGGTAGCGGCCCGCCGCCGGGCATGGCTCGCCGCGTCCGGCCGTTTTCGCCTCGACAAGGGCACCCCTAGATGCGCGTTAGCTCACCGATTCCACCAACCCAAGAACGCCCAAACGGTGCACTTTAGCTCGCCAGCCGTCGGTTAGCTCGGCCCGCGATGAGCCGGCAGAAGGAAGACGATGACGGCGAGCCGTCCGACCGCGCTTAAGATCCGTGCGGCTTCACTGTGTGTGGTCGCCGGTGTAGGCCCCAATCGCCGCCATGGATTTAAAACTCCGTCGCGGCTTCTTCACGTCGGCCGACATGTGGGCTCTCGGTCCCACATGTCGAGGTAAGCTGAGGCGCTTTATGACTCCAGCGCTTTCACTCGCGAAGTTACGCTTTTCTTCGGCACGCTTCGACGTGGTTGGCTCGGCCGTGAGTTAGCGGGCGGCCCAAGATTGTTCACCCTTTTTTCCCAGATTTTATAAATAAAACAAAGACAAGAATAGAAACGATTTATTTAAAATAGGTAGATATCATTAAAAATTCGGAAAAATTAGGGTAAATACTAGAGCTTGTGTTGGATTTAATAAAAATAGTACCTCACACAAGAATCTAACACGGTTCCTAGATTAAATCCATTAAGCTTATTTTAGGTATTAATTCATATAAAAATAAGAAAAATAGAATGTTGTGTATTAAAAATAGATTAACAATTAAGTTAAACATAAGAAAATCATGGATGCCGATAAATGACTTTTTGGACCTAGGTGAATATAGTATAACCTATAATATGTTTCCTAATTACATGTTAACTCAATATTGGTATAATTAGGAAACATGAATAACTAGCTACATGTATCATGTTAACATATTCTAACTATTTAAAGTACTTTAAAAGGCGATAAAACCATATTTTGTCCTATTGGGTTAATTAGGTAGAAATTTCATTACACATATATATACATGTATCATGTGCATCATCTCACAAGCACTTCGCATGGCCATTCCGCTATGATTCATTATTTAGAAGGATCATGGAACTTTCGATATATATATATATATATATATATATATATATATATATATATATATATATATATATATATATATATATATATGGATATGGATTCATGTAGATAGTTAAACATAGGAATCAGAATGAGCGAATACGAAGCGACCTCGATTGCATTTCATGCATCATTCTTTTCTTCGCCATCGTGTTTATGATGAATTGTTGATTCTCCGCTTAGACGTAGAGGATCCTAAACACTGCTCGAGGACTCCGCACAAGACCCGACTTCCATTCCCAAGGCGAAGTTAATATCTACCTCAAAGGAGCTTGCTTTTACTAGGAGAATCTCGATTTTCCTAGTGCGAAGTTAATACCTATCCTTAATAGTGTTGCTTTTACTAGGAGAGTAGCGCTTTCCTAGTGCGAGTAACATCCAATATTAACATATTGAATCCCGATTTCTAAAGTATTTATTTTACAAGATTAAACCAGTATGCCTTTTTAAGTACTTATGCCTACTTGTTCAATCATGATGTATCATGCCACTTACTTACTTGCTATCAATTTACCATGATGATGTTGCCTTGAATTAATCATCGTCATTTGGTTTTGCTATTGATCGCTTTGATGATCACCCTTGGTAGCCCGGTTAATTTAAATAAACCGATTTAGACTCCTAAGTCTTGGTTAAAATCTTGCTTAGACATTGCTCAGTCCAACTATTAATTTTAGGCTTAGAATTGCCTCGGAGCGGTGAACCGACATTCACGGACATGATCACACATTGAATATGGTTAATTGAAATTGGGCTGGCATGCCGGTGTGTGTATATGGTTGTGATAAGTCGAATGCGATCGGGTCCCAGATTGGGTAAGAGATGGAGTAGCTGGCTACGGATTTGAGGAGCTAATCGCCCACATACGTAGTGCATGGAAGAGAGCGCGGCGAGATCCGCGTAATGCCGCGGCGTTGCCCCAAAGGAGGGTTCCGCCACATCGTGTGATTCACACGGAGGTGCGAAGTTAGCCGAAGAAGGAAGTGCATAAGGGTGAGGCCCTTAGTGGATCGGGTCGGGTGAATCAAGATTCTCCCAGACGGTGCATCGAGGATGCACAGCAGACGCCATCGACTATCTCGTCTGCGGAGATAGTTCCTAACACCACAACGCCCGCCATCGCGCGGTAGTGCAAGTAGTGGGGATTCAGGGTAGTTACGACCTGGGCGCATTCTGCTCGCCGCCATGCTTGAGGTGAAGATTTCATGTCGCTATCTCGAGGATGATCTAGGTCCATTCTACAGAGAGCCGTGAGTCTAGCGTGGCCTGACCCAGCTAGGACGAGACCGGTATTTTGTTGGGAATGTGATCCATTAACGAAAGCGCCACACTCGGAAGATGATGGCGGAGTGGGAAGAGAACGTTTGGCGAGTGCTTGAAACCGCCATGGGTTTGGTTGTGCATTGAAAAGGAAATATGATAAATAATCAATTTGACAGAATTTGGTTAAACCGCTAAGTCATAGGCTTTCATTTCCAAGCGGCTTTCATGCAAATAAATAAACCCAAATTTTCCTTTGAAACCTCTATCACTAAATGCATTGGGTTGGTGTTAGCTCGCCAGTTGTTTGGATGACACCGACCTCGATAAATATCTATCTTTAGACATGGAGGAGCCCGTCGAGGAAGATGCCTACGATTGTCATGAGGAAGGAGATCCTCAGTAGCAGGACCAGGAGTAGTTGCTTAAGATAGGGTTTAGTGCGCTCCACCGGCCGTGTGTGGTTACACACCGCCGTGTGATTTTGTTGTTCTTTTGGACTTGCAAGTTGCCCTTTGGGAGATTTCCGCTACTCGATGAACTTTGGTCTCAGTAACTAAGGCTTAAATGCCGTTTGTTACTAATGCGATCGGATGATCGCCGTTATGTAATATTTGGACACCGATGTATGAAATGATTCGGTGTGTAACTCTTGCACTAGCCTCATCGATCCAGGCCTAGCGCAGTCCGACTGCTCGCTTGGTAAGCCGAGAAGGCGCGACAAGAGCCGGTATCGAGCATACGATCAGAGAACCCTAAACCCCGCCGCTAGCTAAGGATTGCGATAGTTTATAAAAAATATTTTTTTCAAAACCGCTCTTGTATATCTTGTCTTTTAACTTTCACAACTATACTATTTCTTACTTAAAGGAATTCTTCTTTCGCTTTTGTAGATGGATGAGCAGGTTGCCCTGACTTTTCTCTCGAGCGTGCTACCTACTGCCATTTGACGACCCTTTGCACGCCACCAGATGGTTTTGTCCTCCGCCATTGTCGGACTTCTCGGCTTTTAACGACCGCCTTGCTACTTCGAGGCTCGCTCGTACCTCGCCCGCTTAGGGTACATTGTAGAGGTTCGAGTCTACTACCACCACTGGACACAATGGCCCACACCACAGATCTGAGACAGCCGGGACCACTTGCACCTGCTATCGATGATGCGGCAAGATTAGCGATACTGGGGCTACAGGAGAGGTACCACGACGACTTGAGGGCACTTTTTCGCCTCGACCTTCCTTTCAAAGACTTCGCTTCTCCCAGCTTTACCGGGCCCCGCCTTCACCGAGGACCACTTGAGAGGGTTGCGCGCTTTCTCCAGTATGCGGAGACAGACCGTGACAGCGCGCTTGAGGAGATCGGCTTCTCCGCTACTCTCTTCAGACAACAGACAACCGCTGCGGGTGGTCTGACGGCGTCTTCACCACTACGCCGCCAGCCTCGACGATGAGTAGACGCCAAAGGACTCAAGACTTGCCCGGCTTGGCGCGACAAAGAGCGAGGACCTTCCTTTCTCCGGGTCCTCGCTTCCTCCACTGAGTACCCTAACCGCCAGACTACCATGCGAAACGGGTCTTCCTCCTAGTGCCTTGGTGGGGATTCTCGTCACGACACTTCCTCACGACCTCTTTGTCACCGCAGAGTACTCTTCGACTCGGAGACCTCCGTGGACCTACTTGCTCCCCGGTTGAGCCACCCATCGCTATTCTTGCTTGTGCCTTCTCGGCGATCGCTAGAGGACTTCTGGTTATTTCCACCCGCTACCCGGTTGGGAGACCGGTGATAGTTTACACTGCGTCCCCGCCCTTGAGTAGCTAGTTAGCTTGACAGATCGACCTAGATCGAAATGTGTCTTTTGTTTCGCCATAGTAGATGATTGGCGACTTGTATCCTTGTCGATAATTGTACTTTTGTGGTATGATGTAAAACCGATTTGACTATTGCCGCTTTTGGGTATCTTAAATGACAAGCGTTTAGGTGGTGCATTTATTCGATTTCTTTGATATTGGCCTCATGCATGCATATTTAGCTATAATGTTAAGGATCACCGTCATGCAGATGGTACGTGGTCGTGGAGCTGCCCGTGGCCAAGGGGCAGATCTAGGTCATGCGTGCCGCCAGGGCCAAGGAGCTGGCCAAGCCCGTGGTGCTTGCCAAGCAGCCTAGAGGTCGTGGTCGCGGTCGAGGCCGAGGTAATCTACCTCCTCCGACAGAGACCCAACCATGGCCCGTGTCTTAGCTTATCAAGCACGGATGTTGGGTCAATAATCGCTCAACCAAAGAAAGTGACAGAATCGAAATGAGGATCCAAACATGCCGCCTTTATGCGAACCAATCCCCTACCTTCGCAAGAAGCTACCGATCCCATGGAAGCGTAAGACCGGTTACGACTGTGACCAAGAACCCGAGTTGATCGATGTCCGAAATGGAGAAAGTACGCTATGGCCTCCCACCGCTAGTAGGACCCGCAGTGTGTGGTGGGATAATTATGTCGCCACCCTACCAGTGTGGATGAAGAAGAAATGGAAGAAAATGAACTCTTGAAGATGGAGATGCCGACGAAGCTCAACAAGCCGATAATCTGTCAAGTGCGCCTTATGTTCCCCAGTTCAAGGATTCATTCCATGGGAAGAATTTGTCATCCTTTGCTTTGAAATTTTCACATACCCATAGGAATCACCAGATGAAGAAGTATGAGTTCCGCAGACTCTCTCAAGGGGACGATGACAATTTCGAATATCTTACTAAGTTCAATGAGCTTGCAAGATATGCCCCCAAGACATCCACAATGAAGCCGAAAAGATAGATTGGTTCCTAGAAGGGATGGATTTTGGTACAAATCCCGCCTTAGGATTTTGGAGTATCAAAACTTCCACCGGTTAGTCAACAAGGCCTTGGTGTTGGAAAGGGACTTGAAGGGCGAGGATCTCTCGCGAAGCGTTAAGAAGATGGTCGAACGCACGGCCGCCGGGTCAAGCCGACTGGGACAATTCAAACCTCAACCTCCTCGAGAGCCGATGACAATCTTCCATGTTCAACCGAGGATATGCTATGAGGGTGGGCGCGTCGCCGAATCTCTCGGTTTTCGACTCAAGCACCAATCGCTCCCCGCAATGCACCGAGCACCCAAAATAGGATGACAGTAATCGCTACCTATGCCACCACCGACACTATGCCGCCAACCGCCCTAGTCGAATCGCAAGAAACCTCAAGGGAATGTTGTGCAGGTCGTGGCGAGGTCGCCAACGCAGAATCAAGCTCAAGGTATGGGACGTGGGAGACTCAACAATATCATCGCAGTATAAAGACAAGAAGATGAAGGAGTACTTGTGGGTACGTTTGGACTTCACGACTCCCAAAGACAAGTTTTATTTGATTCGGTGCATCACATTCCTTTATTTCACAAGAATACGAGATAAGCACCACTACAAACCTTTCCTCTTAATAAGCCCTTCACCATTAGATCTCCGTTGGGATACTTAAGGCCTATAGGTCCTGCAAATGGGTAGAAATAAGGAAGGAAAGAGTAGGATTCTATTTCGACCTAATGGTCATGTCTGGATTAGGAGTTGATGTCATAATCGGCATGGATTGGCTAAGACTCTATAAGGGAGTATTAGATTGCGCCAAGCGAGAAGTCAAGCTTGTAAAGGATGGTGTGTTTGAAAGAGTATGGAAGGTAGATGAACCCTACAGATGGGGTAGAGCCATCTGGTACCTCAAGGAAGACAACCCGAGTAAGGTAAAGGTAGTCCAAGAATATTTGGACGTATTCCCGGATGACTTACCTGGACTACCGCCTAACCGAGAGGTAGAGTTTGTTATAGAGTTAACACACTGTACACCCCAATCTACAAAACATATTTCAAGATGAACTCGGAAGAATTAGAAGAACTCAAGAAACAATCGACGACTTATTAAGCAAGGGTTTGATCCGCCAAGCTCATCTCGCTGGGGATCCCCGCCATGTTTGTGGATAAGAAGGATGGTGGGCGAAGATTAGTGGTGGACTATAGAGGCGTTGAACGCCGTCACTATTAAAAATAAGTATCTTTCGCCGGGATCGATGACTGTTTGACCAACTCCAAGGAGCTACGTTTTTCCAAGATCGACCTTCGATCTGGATACCATCAAGTAAAGGCGCGGAAGGATGATATACCCAAAACAGCCTTCACCACTCGGTATGGCCTGTTTGAATATTTGGTCATGTCCTTTGGGTTAACCAATGCACCGGCCTATTTCATGAACCTCATGAATTTAATCCTAATGGAATACCTTGACAAGTTTGTTGTCGTCTTCATTGACGACATCCTTGTGTACTCCAAATCGGACGAAGAGCATGAGAAGCACCTGAGAGCGGTGTTGGATAAACTCAGAGAGCATAAGCTATATGCAAAATATAGTAAATGTGAATTTTGGATTAGTGATGTCAGTTTCTTGGGACATATTATATCTCTTTGAAGGAATTAAAGTGGACCCATCTAAGATAGACACGGTCATGAATTGGAAAACACTCGCCATCAGTAAAGGAAATTCGCATTTTCTAGGTGCAGCAGATATTATCGGCGTTTCATCGAAGGATTCTCAAAAATTTCCCGACCACTAACTCAGCTATTGAAAAAGGAAAGGAAGTTTGAATGGACCGAAGATTGTGAACTCGGTTTCGAAGCTCAAAACCCTTTCGACCACCACTCTGCTTTTGGCCACACCTAATATCGCCAAGAAGTTTGAAGTATCCGTGACGCTTCCGACAAGGATTAGGATGTGTATTGATGCAAGATGGCAAGGTTGTGGCGTGACGCTTCACGGCAGCTATGCAAGCACGAGGACAATTACCCAACCCATGACCTAGAACTTCTTCAGCCGTAGTTCATGCACTCAAGCTATGGAGACATTTTTCGATGGGAAAACAATGTGACATCTACACGCATCACAAAAGCCTAAAATACGTTTTCACCCAAGCCAACCTCAATATGAGGCAAAGAAGGTGGTTAGAGTTGATTAAAGATTACAGCCTAAATATATTATACCACCCTGGCAAGGCCAACGTAGTGGCAGATGCTCTAAGCAGAAAGAACCAGTGCAACTTCCTGATGGTGATCCCAGGAGAAGACATGAATACTCAGGAAGATACCTCCTCGTAAGCGACTCCATGGAAGAATTGAATAAGTTATGCCCGAATCTCGTAAAATCGGAGAATTAGCCAACATCACGGTTCACCAGATCGATCGATCAGTATCAAAGATAAGCAACAAGATCATCCCAGTACCCTTAGGCTCGAAGGACTGATGAATAGGGGTTTCGGAACAAAAATTGTTAAGGACGAACAAGGAATTCTTTGGATGGAGAAGAGGATCTTTGTGCCTCACGACCCGGAATTAAAGGAAGAAATCTTAAAAGAAGCACACGAGTCACCGTTTTCCATGCACCCAGGATGTACAAAAATGTACCAAGATCTCAAGGCAATCTTTCGGTGGCCTCGAATGAAACGAGATGTAGCGTAATATGTGGCCAAATGTAATACCCGCTGCTCAAATGAAGGCGTAACACCAACGCCCAAAGCAGGTTTCTTGCAACCAATCAAAATCGAGAATGGAAGTGGGATGAAGTGACCATGGACTTTATTATAGGACTTCCCGGTCTCGAAGTGGACATGACTCTATATGGGTAATAGTAGACCGGTTGACCAAGGTAGCTCATTTTATCCCAGTCAAAACCACTCACAAGGGTAGCAAACTAGCAGAACTATTCATCGCCCGGATAGTAAGCCTTCATGGAGTTCCCAAGAGAATTATATCTGATCGTGGATCACAGTTTACCTCAAAGTTTTGGGAAGAACTCCATAGTGCCTCGGGCACCAAATTGTCATTTAGCATGACCTACCACCCTCAAACCGACGGACAAACGGAAAGGACTATTCGAACTCTAGAAGACATGCTTGAGCTTGTGCTTTGGAATTCCAATGAGAATGGGAAAAATGGTTACCTTATGCGAATTTGCTTATAACAACAGATTATCAAAGCGATCGCAAATGTCACCTTTTGAAGCTCTATACGGAAGAAAATGTAGGACCCTCTTTATTGGTCCGAAGTCCGAGAAGGCGGTATTTGGAAGGAACACCCGCAAGAAGCGAAGCAAAGGTCAAAACGATTAGGAAGCAATTGCTTGCTGCCCAATCCCGACAAAAGAGTTATGCTGACCATCGTCGGAGGGACCTATCTTTCGAAGTTGGAGACTATGTGTATCTCAAGATCTCACCCTTCAAGGGAACAAGAAGATTTCAAGTCAAGGGAAAATTGGCCCCAAGGTTTGTGGGACCTTATCCAGTCTTGTCTCGTAAGGGTATGGTCGCTATTTAACTTGACCTTCCCAAGGAGTTGGGAGAAGTTCACAACGTGTTTCACGTGTCCCAACTCCGAAAGTGTTTGAGAAAAACCAAGGAGAAGTAGTTCACCGCCGACACCCTACAACCCAACTTGGGATATCAAGTCAAGCCTATTCAAATATTAGAGACTCAGGAAAAGAAGCTCAAGAATAAGACCATTCGACTTTGCAAGGTGCAATGGAGCAATCAATCCGGAGGGCGACTTTCATGGGAACCGAAGAGAAAATCGTCAAGAATTCCCCTACCTATTCGCTTCATAGAAATATCAATCTCGAGGTCGAGATTTGTTTTTAGGGGAGGATTTGTAATGACCCAAAGTTATGATAATATTTTGAAAACACTACGTACCATTGCATAAGCTATGACGTTTCCGTAAAATTTCTATGTGACAAACACACATTTCTAGACTTTAGAAGCCATTTGAAATTGATGATTTTTGTTTGAATAAAGCACTAAATAGCTAATTAATAAACCCTTGCATAAGAATTTATAATTTATAGCACTATTTAAGAAATTGTTGAAATATAAGATTCTAATGGACCTTAAATTGGGAATATATTTTCATATTCATAAAACATCCATACACACATATATATATATATGTATATATATATATATATATATATATATATATATGTATACACATAATCACATAAGCCTAAATATGTTATATTGCCCTAAAAATCCCAGAAAAATCCATAGATTAGTTTAAACCCTAATAGAGTTTGACTCAGTGTTGACCAATTTGACCCCGGTAGGCCCACATGGCGACTTCCTATTCCTTTCGCCCTTGCGGGCATTTGTCAACTTTGGCGGCGCCGCCGCCCGCCTTCCACCCCGGCTCAACCATCACTCCCCGCTCAATCTCGGGAAGATCTTCAATTGGCGGCTTGTGTGTCGCTGGACCTGTGGACCCCACCTCCGACCATGCGCGACGCGACGCTGCCGCCATCGCCGCGGCGCTTTCGCCGCCATGGACGACTTGCCGTGTTGTCGGCGGCTCGCGTGGAGTTCCCAGCACCGCCCACCTTGCCCAATGGCCGACTTGGTCGCGCCATCGATGCCCCGCGCACCGCCGCGTCTCCGGCCGGGTAATGCCGCCGAGCAAGCCATCTCGCCGCCGGCCAGACATTCGCCGCACAACAAGCCACCGACTAGCCAATGAGCACTAGAGCTCCTCTGGACCGCCTCACATCTTCGCGCGACCGTTGGTCAAGAGCCGAGCTCGGACCGAGCTTATATGCCACCGCGCCACATCGGCCGTTTTCTCCTCTTTTCACTCTCACGTCGCCGGCCCAAACCAGACCTCCCTAGTCTCCACATTGTCTCGCTTGTTTCGCCATGACCTCGTGAAGCTCCCTGCCTGGGAATTGGTCGAGTCATCCCGAGCTCGTCGAACGCTTATCGCCACCGCCGACCGCCCGGTTCTTCCTTGCTTTCGGACCGCGACGGACGCGCCGATCATCATCTCTCGTGAGCTTTGCGGCAAGTCCTTGCTCGGTGAGCCACTGCCTTCCCTCACACCGTGCTCCCTCTTTTGGCCCAGGCTTCACGGTCTCCCCAAAGATCGTGGCGCGCCGCCTTCCTTTTCGGACCGCACGGGACGCGCCGATCATCATCTCTGGTGAGCTGCGGCAAGCCCTTGCTCGGTGAGCCGCTGTCTTCCCTCACACCGTGCTCCCTCTTTTGGCCCAGGCTTCGCCGGTCTTCCCAAAGATCTTGAGCGCCGCTTTCCTTTTCCGGACCGCACGTGACGCGCGATCCAACCGTGCCTCGACCACCTTTTTGCTCGGTAGCACCCACTAACCCCGCGATAGCTCATGCGCGCTATTTTTCCATAAGCTCGACCCTAGGTCATTTACTCATGTCCGCCGTAGCGGTTCGCCGCCGGGCATGGCTCGCGCGTCCGGCCGTTTTCGCCTCGACAAGGGCACCCTAGATCGCGTTAGCTCACCGATTCCACCGAACCCAAGAACGCCCCAAACGGTGCACTTAGCTCGGCTAGCCGTCGGCTAGCCTCGGCCGCGTATCTTGGCCGTGAGAAGGAAGACGATGACGGCGAGCCGTCCGATCGCGCTTAAGATCCGTGCGGCTTCACGTGTGTGGTCGCCGATGTAGGCCCATTTGTCGGCTTCGCGGATTTAAAACTCGCCGCGGCTTCTTCACGTCGCCGACATGTGGGCTCTCGGCCCCACATGTCGGGGTAAATGAGGCGCACTATGACTCCAGCGCCTTTCACTCGCGAAGTTACGCCTTCGGCACGTCTTCGACGTGGTTGGCTCGGCCGTGAGTTAGCGGGCGGCCCAAGATTGTTCACCCTTTTTTCCCAGATTTTATAAATAAAACAAAGACATAAATAGAAACGATTTATTTAAAATAGGTAGATATCATTAAAAATTCGGAAAAATTAGGGTAAATACTAGAGCTTGTGTTGGATTTAATAAAAATAGTACCTCACACAAGAATCGAACACGGTTCCTAGATTAAATCCATTAAGCTTATTTTAGGTATTAATTCATATAAAATAAGAAAAAATAGAATGTTGTGTATTAAAATAGATTAACAATTAAGTTAAACATAAGAAAATCATGGATGCCGATAAATGACTTTTTGGACCTAGGTGAATATAGTATAACCTATAATATGTTTCCTAATTACATGTTAACTCAATATTGGTATAATTAGGAAACATGAATAACTAGCTACATGTATCATGTTAACATATTCTAACTATTTAAAGTACTTTAAAAGGCGATAAAACCATATTTTGTCCTATTGGGTTAATTAGGTAGAAATTTCATTACACATATATATACATGTATCATGTGCATCATCTCACAAGCACTTCGCGCCATTCCGCTATGATTCATTATTTAGAAGGATCATGGAACTTTTCGATATATATATATATATATATATATATATATATATATATATATATATATATATATATATATATATATATATATATATATATATATATATATGGATTCATGTAGATAGTTAAACATAGGAATCGTAAATGAGCGAATACGAGCGACCTCGATTGCATTTCATGCATCATTCTTTTCTTCGCCGCATCGTGTTTATGATGAATTGTTGATTCTCCGTTTAGATGTAGAGGATCCGGAAACACTGTTCGAGGACTCCGCACAAGACCCGGACTTCCATTCCCAAGGCGAGTTAATATCTACCCTCAAAGGAGCTTGCTTTTACTAGGGAGAATCTCGATTTTCCCTAGTGCGAGTTAATACCTATCCTTAATAGTGTTGCTTTTACTAGGGAGAGTATGCGCTTTCCCTAGTGCGAGTAACATCCAATATTAACATATTGAATCCCAGATTTCTAAAGTATTTATTTTACAGTATTAAACTGTATGCCTTTTTAAGTACTTATGCCTACTTGTTCAATCATGATGTATCATGCCACTTACTTACTTGCTATCAATTTACCATGATGATGTTGCCTTGAATTAATCATCTGTCATTTGGTTTTGCTATTGATCGCTTTGATGATCACCCTTGGTAGCTTTGGTTAATTTAAATAAACTGATTTAGACTCCTAAGTCTTGGTTAAAATCTTGCTTAGACATTGCTCAGTCCAACTATTAATTTTAGGCTTAGAATTGCCTCGGGCGGTGAACCGACATTCACCGGACATGATCACACATTGAATATGGTTAATTGAAATTGGGCTGGCATGCCGGTGTGTGTATATGGTTGTGATGTCTTTGCAATGCGATCGGGTCCGCATTGGGTAAGAGATGGAGTAGTGGGCTACGTGATTTGAGGAGCTAATCGCCCACATACGTAGTGCATGGAAGAGAGCGGCGAGATCCGCGTAATGCCGTCGCCGCCCCAAAAGGAGGGTTCCGCCACATCGTGTGATTCACACGGAGGGTGCGAGTTAGCCAAGAAGGAAGTGCATAAGGGTGAGGCCCTTAGTGGATCGGTGGTGAATCAAGGATTCCCTGACGGGTGCATCGAGGATGCACAGCAGACGTCATCGACTATCCGCTGCGGAGATAGTTCCTAACACCACAACGCCGCCGGCCATCGCGCGGTAGTGCAAGTAGTGGGGATTCAGGGTAGTTACGACTGCGGGCGCATTCTGCTGCCGCCATGCTTGAGGTGAAGACGGTTTCATGTCGTCATCGAGGATGATCTAGGTCCATTCTTCTGAGAGCCGTGAGTCTAGCGTGGGTGGCAGCCCGGCTAGGGCGAGACCGGTACTATTTGGGAATGTGATCCATTAACGAGCGCGCCACACTCGGAAGATGATGGCGGGAGTGGGAAGAGAACGCGTTTGGCGAGTGCTTGAAGCGCCATGGGTTTGGTTGTGCATTGAAAAGGAAATATGATAAATAATCAATTTGACAGGAATTTGGTTAAGCTGCTAAGTCATAGGCTTTCATTTCCAAAAGCTGGCTTTCATGCAAATAAATAAACCCAGCCTTTCCTTTGAAACCTCTATCACTAAATGCATTGGGTTGGGTGTTAGCTCGCCAGTTGTTTGGATGACACCGACCTCGCATAAATATCTATCTTTAGACATGGAGGAGCCCGTCGAGGAAGATGCCTACGATTGTCATGAGGAAGGAGATCCTCGATGCGGGACCAGGAGTAGTTGCTTAAGATAGGGTTTAGTGCGTTCCACCGCCGTGTGTGGTTACACAATTTCTTTGGTGTGATTTTGTTGTTCTTTTGGACTTGCAAGTTGCCCTTTGGGAGATTTCCGCTACTCTGATGAACTTTGGTCTGTAACTAAGGCTTAAATGCCGTTTGCTACTAATGCGATCGGATGATCGCTGTTATGTAATATTTGGACACCGATGTATGAAATGATTCCAGCTGTGTAACTCTTGCACTAGCCTACTGATCCAGGGCCTAGTGCAGGTCCGACCGTTCTCGCTTGGTAAGCCGAGAAGGGGCGCGACAGTGTGATCCTATCATATGTCTGAACAATAGTCGTTTCCTTATCATATATTCATTTTTATTGATTAATTATATATATTTGATATACTATGATACAGATCCGATATTATTCTTCTTATATCTTAATTCACATTCCTTGATATTTTCCAACTAAAAGATGATATCCACAGAGAGTTTTTTAGATACGACATTGGATAAGGAGGATAATTCCTGCTCTGTTTTCACCTTTAGCTATAATACTGATTTTATATTAAAAAAACAATACTTACAATTAGAATGCACACTACAACCATCAAGATTTAGAATCTTTCCGTAATTCTAGGACATAAGACCTTTTCTTTTATTGTTTTATTTTCTTTTTGCCTTAGCATAACAAATTATTTGTTATATCATTTTGATTTTTAGCCTTTTGTCTATTATAAGCGTTTAGCTTTTGATTATGCAATGGTTGTGTGCATCTTTGATGGGTGGAGAGGCAATTGGCATGCACGTGAAGCAAATTTGCCAGTACTATAGTTTGAAAGTAAGCTATAAAGACATGCAATTGCAATACCATGCATTTGAGAACACATGAAAAAACTTACTACATGAATACACGGTTTCGCATTATTGGGAAGTAAACATAGGTTACTAATCAATGGTGTGATTTTGAAGGTGTTTTCGGTGCTAAAATTATTTGATTATTTGCTTAAACTAAACTTTAATTGCTTTGAACAGTGGATTGAAAAAGCTAAAACCGGTAATTGAAACCGGATTTGAGAATATTTCACTCATGACTTCGAGATTTTTAAAAAATAATAGAAAAATCAAGCACTAAAAAAATAAACAAATAATCTGTCTTTACCCTTTCACCATTTGTATTTTTTAAAAAATACTCCCTCTGATCACAAATAGCTGTTGTTTTGGACATCGACACGGTCTCCAAAATATACCTTTGACCACTAATTACTAATATAATTTATTTATAAAACTCACTAAAACTATAATATTATGAAAGTATTCTACAGGACAAATCTACCCATATAGTTTTTAGTACTCAATCTAAATAGTTAAAAAGACAAAACTTTAAAACTTTAACTTGTACGTACTTCAAACGACATCAAGCATAGATATTTGTGAGCAGAACGAGTATATGGAAAAAAAAAACTCAACAGGCCTTTGTTGGGCCTACATTTACAACACTTCGTACTAGCTCATCATAAAGATTTGCATCTGGCAATGTTTCCGACATTCTATGTGTCTTATGTTTCCTCCTCGTTTCCGACATCATAAAGACACGTAAATAAGTCAAATTTATGCGTCTAAATTGACTTATCTCACTTTTTAATTAATTTTTGAATCTGTTTTTTTATCTTGTAGGCGTGTCTAAAAGCTCCCTAAACCCTAAACACAAAGGGCACCCGGCTCTCGAAACCACATCGGGAAATTCTCAAAGTTACAAGATAAGTCAAATAAGCTGATAAGATAAGTCAATATTTGCTTATCTCGTTTGCTTATTTAACTTATCAGATTTTTTAAATATTTGGATTCTGTTTTTTTATCTCGAAGATATGTATAAAAACTCTCTAATATAAGTCAAACAATAGATCCGACTCTTAAAGCCATATCGGAAGGTAAATAAGCAAACGACGTAAACAAATGAGATAAGTCGAACACATGCAGCCCATCCCACAGGGCCCGCACCGGCCGAACCCAACACCACCACCACCTCAGGTATTGCATCGCGACACGTATCGCATTCCTTCTGGAAGCTTCCACGGCGCCCCTAATTTCCTGGCAACCCGCGTCCGCCACGGCACGAAACCAAGAACCGCCACCGAGACCACTCCAGCCACCGCGCCGGCGGCGGCTGAAGGCGAGCACGGGCGAACTCTCCGAGCGAGAGTGGGGAATAAGTCCGGCAAGATTCGAGAGGGTGGCGGAGCCAAGCGGAGGCCCCCGGAGTGGTCGTCCGCGCGGGCCAGCCGGCGGCGCAGGGAGGCCGCCTCGCCCCCCAGGGAGATGGGGGTCGACTACTACAAGGTCCTCGGCGTCGACCGCGGCGCCAGCGACGACGACCTCAAGAAGGCCTACCGCAAGCTCGCCATGCGGTGGCACCCCGACAAGAACCCCACCAACAAGAAGGAGGCCGAGGCCAAGTTTAAGCAGATCTCCGAGGCGTACGAGGTTGCCTTCTTCTTAAATCTCATCCTCCTTGCGAAGATTAATGTTTGGTTACAGTGTAGCTTCTTGATCCGTTGCCCCTGTAGTTTCTGCCGACGAGCGAATTAATGAAAAGATTGGCTGCTCTATCGGTACATGAGAAGTGATTCCACCCTGCCATTGATCCTACATCACCAATCCTGAAAAGATCACATTTTTATCCGTCCTTGGGTATTTGTGGATTCGATCGTGCTCCAGATTGGTTTATCATCATTGCCTTTGTACGTGCATAGGGAAATCAATTTCTTGCAAGGGATAATCAGTTAAATGATATTACATTCTTGTCGTTGTACCTCTAGTGTTTACTGCTTTCTGGCCCTTCATTTGGCATGTTTAGAAAATTTGATATCTAGATAGAAAATAGGAGGAACCTGCATTGCCAATCCCTGGAAGGTTTCGTCTCCGTCGGTTTTACATTTGTTTGATGATTCTGCCGTGGTGATTTGTACCATAAGGGATGTTGTATAATTAGGTGGTGGTGCTTTATCCATTTTTAGATGTGGTGATTTCAAAATAAAAACTCAAATAAGAACCAGGAACAAGTGTTGCATGTTCAAAAGCAAATTTTTTTTCTGTTGTTCAACCCCAGTACCCCACCCGTTTGATATCTTCTATTTGCAAGAATCTGCACTGATGAATTGCAAATTTCATTGCATGGTTACTATTTTCTGTTAGTGCAATGCCAAAAAACATTGTTTTTTATCCAGCTCTTGCAGTTGTTGAGCATGTTCAACTTCCATTTGTTTCTATGGACTAGTTCCAATCATTTAAATGTATATTAATGCTATGCATTACCTTTTAGGTCCTTAGTGATCCCCAGAAGCGCACAATCTTTGACCAGCTAGGGGAAGAGGGGCTCAAGGGTCAGCCGCCCCCAGGTCCAGGAGGACCTGGTGCATCTTCCTCCTATCCCAGTGGTACCCAGTCCACCTCATTCCACTTTAACCCAAGGAGTGCGGATGACATATTTGCTGAGTTCTTTGGATTCTCTGGCATGGGTAGCATGAGAGGTGACCCAAGATTCCATGGGTCTATGTTTGGCAATGAGTTCTCTTCACGCTTTGGCGGAGAGAGTTCTGCCAGTAGTATGCCACCGCCATTACACAACCCAGGATTCCATGGGTCTATGTTTGGTAATGAGTTCTTCCCTTCGCGCTTTGGCGGGGAGAATCATGGCAGCAGTATGCCACGACCATTACACAAACCAGCAGCCATTGAGAAGCGGCTTCCAGTTAGCCTTGCAGATTTGTACAAGGGTGCAACGAAAAAGATGAAAATATCAAGAGAGATTGTAGATGCCAGTGGGTAAGTCTCTTCTATTTCAGTAATTTTGCAGCTAAGCGCCTTGGCTATCAGACAGTTCCATACTGCCACATATAAGCTCCTGTAGGAAATTCTCCCATAGTGAATTAATTGCATTAGAAAATTTTTCTGGGAGCAAAACTATTAATTCATTTATATCATGTGCATATTCATTCTGTTGTAACGAGATGACTTGTTTGCCATTGAACTACTTGAAATAGCCACGCCGATAGGATAATGAGTCGTCAACTAATCAACATGTCCTTATGTCATCAACTAAGTGTGCTTGTATTGTATATAATGATGCATTTTCTTTGTTTGGTGTATGGCAGAGTTGAGTCCTATTATAGAGCTAGATATTATATGGTATATTGTATGGTTGTTGCAGCATTGCCATGATTACCTTCCATTAGTTATTAAAGGTCGAGCAGTCCTTCATATTGATTGTCTTATTTGTTTGCCAAGCATAGTCAATCACTTCTGTGTTCACTTTCTCAAGCAAATCAATCCTTACAGTCAAGCTGTGTGAATTGAGCTGGGTGTGCTTTATCCTTTCTTTTCTTGATTTTGTACATAAGTGGAGAAAAACTAGTGTCTGATTTATGTAACTGGTAAACAATAGAGTAAGCACTTCTGTATTTTTGAAATAAAGAAAAAAATATGCGTTCAAGCCATTTTTGGGTACCCATTCCCTATTTTCACTTTTCGCTTGTACTCTTTCTTATGACTTCTGTTTGACCGATGATAGGAAACATAAATGATCTTTGTTTCCAACTTTCCATATGTGTAGTAGTTAAGGCCAAATTATATGGGCAATCAAACTTCACAGCTGCTGTTTATAACTTTACCAATCAGCCAATGGACTCGTGAACGCGGATTGTTGGCAAAGGTCTATTAAAACATTCAATATGTATACATGTAATGCCATTCATCAGGTTTTGACGTGCCCAGGTTAGAAACTGTTACTGCCACTTCTAATTTGACTGATCTTCCTTTATCTACTCTTCAAAGCCTAGATGGATTACTCTCTAATCTACTCCTTTACGTACTAAGTCTGTCCTCTAGATCATATTTAGGTGTTGCGATGCGGAAAATTCAAAATATACATAGTAGAATGTCGAAATCAATAGTTCACATGATGACTATATTCAGATAAGGTTAGATAATAACTTATCGGTTTAATGATACATATACTATCCTTTGTTATTGTCTTATCTTGCAGTCTTTGCTCCTTTAATCCCCTTTTTTAAGCTAGAGTACAGTTTACTATGTAACTCAATATTGCACATGGAGAACCCTCAAGTTTTATCCAATAATTTTCCATGGAAATGCTACTATTCCCGAAATAGTATGCACTGTTGGGGGGTCGGCTCCTTACATAGGGTCCAGTCTGCAGGGGTCATGCAAATACATAGGCTCCTTCCTTTCTGCCGAGTGCTGAGTTAGAAGGCTGTTCTCTTTAGCTTATCTTATTTGCTTATCTTCTTATTTCTTTATAAGCTGAACTTTGAGAGTTTCTCAAGATAGCTTGGAATGTTCTAAGAGCTTTGAGACGTGGTTTCAAGATAGAAAAAAAAGGGACAGCAAAAGGCAAAGCGTTATACTTTTTGATCGGAGATATGAAGATAAGTTAAAGAGAACAGAGAGCTCCTTGATGGCCTGGACTCTACCAATAAATGAGGTCCATGTTTCTCATGGAAAATTGGATTGATTAAGAACTTCAAGAACATTATCTTAGTTTCCTCCAAGAGGTCACAAACCTTGATAAGGTCTTTTCATCCATCATATGTTTGCCTATTTGATTATCGGGTAATGTGTTAAACTTTGCTGATGGTGCCATGAATGCTAGCAGCCATCAGCCCATTGTTACATAGTGGCAGACGAGAACAAATTACGTCCCAAATATATCAAAGTTGATGCATGTTAAAGAAGGATCCATGATTTTAGTTCTCGTAATTGATCGTATCAAAGGTTAGCTATATATAATATGATATATGTTTTTGGATCTGGAATCTTTGATGGGTCGTTAAATTGCTTCGTGGAAATTGTAGTCATTCCTTTAATATACTCGTCTAAATCCTGGTCTCCTCTTCTACCACACCTAAGAGGCAGGCATTTGTTTTTGGCCCTATTTGATCCTATTGCTTATATGCCAATGAAGAGGAGGAACGGAAAATTATGGTCTTCAATGAACGAACAAAAACAGTTATACCATGTGAGCATGTGACACATGTGCCATCCCTATTGGTGCAGTCCAGACCAGTACGCAGCCATTACATGCCGTTTCTGACCTATAGCATTTCCAAATGTTTTACTGAATAGATATATTGTTGTTTCATCTTTCCTTTTCAGGATAGCTTTTCGCCATTCTTTTTGACACCTTGTAAAGTTTCCAATTACTCTGGCTGTTACTAATAGATAAAGTAGAAATCATTCTAAAAGAGTGAAGAGAGCTGTAGAACCTTTAAATTAATGCTTGCATTATGACTATAGACCATAGTCTAATTTTCTAAAACAAGTCAGCACCAAGTGGATATCCTCGGAAAGAATTGTTCACGTGACATTCTAGTTGTAGACAAAGGTGATAGTGAAGACTCCGTATGGCTGTGAGGCTGCTTCAAAAGGCACTTCTGAGTTCTGATATACTAGTTTGGATACTGTAATTATTTTTGTCTGCATGGTGGTCTTTTCACCCCCAAGGGTTTGCGTGGTGCTGGTATTTCGTTCTGTTGTTGATTTCTTGTGCTCTCTAATTTTGGAGGATTGTATTCCTATATTTGCATTTTATGACAAAATGCCTGCCTAGTTTGATTCATTAACTTGTTCCATGAAATTTATTTTACATAGCATAAAATTATGTGACTGTCCCCTTGAGTACCACATGTTATGATTTGATAAAAAAAAACACATGCTTTGTATACTTGTTGCCTTTGTACTAATTTTATTACTTCTTTCAGGAGAGTATCACAGGTAGAGGAAATTTTGACAATAGATGTAAAGCCTGGTTGGAAGAAGGGGACGAAGATCACTTTTCGTGAAAAGGGGAATGAAGCTCCAAACATGATACCTGCTGATATTGTTTTCATCATTGAAGAGAAGCCCCATGATGTCTTCACCAGGGATGGAAATGATCTTGTCATGACACAGAAAATCTCTTTGGTGGAAGCGCTGACTGGCTATACTGTGCATGTCACTACACTTGATGGGCGGAGTCTGTCGGTACCTGTTACTTCAGTAATTCATCCTAACTATGAAGAGGTCATAGCTGGAGAGGGCATGCCAATAGCTAAGGAACCCAGCAAGAAGGGAAATCTGCGGGTTAAATTCAATATCAAGTTCCCTTCCAGGTTGACCTCCGATCAACAAGCTGGTATAAAAAGCCTTTTGGGTTCTTAAGCCATGTTTAAATGACAATCCATAGTCCATAATGAAAGTGATTGTGAATATTGCCACTATATGTGGCTTAGGTAGATTTATTTTGGTCTAGAGGGGGCAAAAGGCAAGAAGAAAAGGAAACGAGAGGGGAATGTAATTCCATAGCATATTTATAACAGTATATTGTTATGTTTTGGGTTTTTGTACCAATACTTTACTATGCAACCTAGTTGGTTGTTGGAATTGTTGGACGTGTTCTTCCACAGGGCTACCTTCTGGGGACTCAGGGTTGAGTCCCGCGCTCCTCCTGGCATCTGTCAAGGGTTACTGGAATCTGCACCTGCTAAATTTAGCCTAAGTTGTGGATTCTTTAGATTCGTAGATATTTGAATCTGATCCTGTACTACTAGCATAGAAATTGATGTGTATGCTTAAAACCATTTTGGGTTTCTCTATATGTCAATTTTGAGCGGGCATCCGACGGTTCGGTTTAACACACTCTTGAGAATGAGAACAGCTGTAACACTCCTTTAAGAATAAGACCTAGATTTTTATGGTTCTCATAAAACTTGAACCAGGTGTGGGCTTCACATCAAAACACCTTAACATCGTGTTGGGACAGTTCTTTAGATGATGTCAATTGCTAGTTAGCAAGTCCCTAGAAGTTCTTACCATCGTGGGGCAGTTCTCTAGATGATATCAATTCCTTAGCAAGTCTAGAAGTTCTAAGCAATCTTTGTCAAACATCTCGATGTGCCAAATTTGTGTATTGAACTATACTACGTATATAATGCGTATTTTTTTAATGGACATGTCTATTAATATAGTATAGGACGTATTTTATATTTAAATGCAAAATAAATGTGTTGTTTCCTCAATATATCTAATAAATACCTTATTTTAGCTTGTATTCCATCTATGCCTATATTAAATAGAGCACTTAGAGATAATAACTAGAGGTAGTATAATTATTTTTCAATGTCTCTTTAATCTACGTATAAAACAAAAATAAGCCTTATAATCTTGGACGCAAAGAGTATTACGTTGATTGGAATAGAACTGTCATGGGTGATGAATGTAAATTAATTGGGAAACGCTTTGATGCATGCGCCTGAAGGCTCGGACGGTGCATCTCGCATTTATTTAACTATGGGTCCCACTGGCCACGTGACATTGCTACCTTTTCCTCACCTGAGGCAGGCGTTATTCCGACCGGCTTGCTCCTTCCTTCCCCTTCTCTCTCCTCCACGCCTCCAAATCGCACTCTCTCTCCTCAGGAGGCGATAAAGCTTCGGGTTGCGTGGGTTGCAGCAGCAAGAAAGCTTAGCGGTGCCGGCGGAGCTTCGTAGGCAAGGTAGACGGGGCGGTGAGGCAGGCGCCTAGCGGTAGCGTGAGGTGGTGTGGTGGTACCTTGCGATGGCGCGTCTGGCGGAGGCTTGGTTGTGTCGATGGCGGCGGGAGGCGAGCTGGAAGAGGTGGCGTTCTGGGCGCGGAGGAGCGGCGCAATAGGAGTACATGGCGCGCCGAGAGGAAGTTGTTGGTGGCTCTGACGAGCTCTTGGAAGGAGTAGAGGAGCCATCGATGGTCGCCACGGCTAGCCACCAGCGTTGTCCTCGCCAATCGCGTCCTATCTCTCCTCTATATATCCTCATCTCGCTTGCTCCTCTCTATTCCCCATTTCTCTAGCTCTCTCTATTCCCCATCTCCAGTGAGCTAGGCGATCGGATCTGGCAAGCACGGCGTCGGGGCTCGCCGGATCTGGAGAAGAAGAAGTCTAGGATGAGGTCCACCCCCATTTTTGCCATGAAAACTTGAGTTATGTACGTGTGAAACTTGGGTTTTTCTCTGTTGAAACTTTGTTTTGTTCTCATGGAATTTCTTATTTGCATTGGGTGCTTTTTTTAACAACAATGGAACACAAAGTTTCATTAATAATTTACCCAAGTTTTATTGGTACTTCTTCAAGTTTCATTAGTAGATTATCCAAGTTTTATTGGTCATTATTTAAGTTTCAACAGTAGTTTAACCAAGTTTCATCGGTTCTTCTTCAAGTTTCATCAGTAGTTTAGCCGAGTTTCATCAATAGTTTTCCAAGTTCCTTCATTAGTATTTCTGCAAGTTTCATCAATATTTATTGCTAAGCTTCATTAGTACATTTTTCAAATTTCAGTAATTATTTTTCCAAGTTCCCATGATGACGTCATCATGACATCATGCGTCCGATGAAGTTCCCTCTATCGAACGTCCAACACGTGATGCCTGCCAAATTAATTTCTTACGTCCAGATTTGATAACAATTGAAATCCTAACACTTTACTCAACGACATTAGAGATTTTTTTAAAACAAGTTTTGATAGGACAATTTGTATTATCAGCACATACCGACGGTAAATTGTTTTTCTGAGATTCTTTGTGCACAACACCATCTGAAGAACCAGAAAAAACAAAAAAAATACACGATGCAAAGAAAATACTCCGTTCTCACATACAAGACGAAAAGCCTTTTCAAGTACGAGCGTTTATTTCTACACATTTGGGCTCTCTCTCGACGACAATTTGATGGTAGCCAATCTTACCATCTGCAATGTGCTGTTCAACACCACAATGGGAACAACAGACCAAATAACTCAAAAATAAAAATAAAATAAGGCAGAGAAGACGTCATGGATCCTCATTCATGTCATCTCCGATCTGAGGCAGTAAAACGCAAGCACCACAGCCATCCCACCATATTCACAGCAGTCACCTCATCATGCGCTCTTTGCCTATTGGGGTTTAAGAGAATGGGAGAGCAGCATTAAAAAATTTCTTCAACACATCAATCAGAGAAATAAAAAGTTAAAAACACATAATAAGTTCATGCTTTTGTTCTTTATAACCATGATTGGTCTATCAATTCAATCACATAAATGAAAGGTCTTCATCCGATCAATAATGAAAGGTCTTCATCTCGTCACTCCCATTGTTTTACAATATATGGCCTTTTAATGTTGAGGTGTCATATCTTATGCTGTTCTTTACATATTAAAATCTACAGCTTAAAATTTGTCTTTTTTAAAAGTCATGCTGTAGCACTTTATAGCCATTTTTAAGGCTCTGTTCTCGTCAGTTTATCTTATCTGACTTATTTGTCTTATTTGACTTTTCTTCTAACTTCGAGAGCTTCCTG
This sequence comes from Olyra latifolia, assembly GCA_036346145.1. Classification (NCBI taxonomy): domain Eukaryota; kingdom Viridiplantae; phylum Streptophyta; class Magnoliopsida; order Poales; family Poaceae; genus Olyra; species Olyra latifolia. The sequence continues at coordinate 18,707,172 of CM070530.1, forward strand.
AGGTAGCCTCGAGAGTCAGATCTGTTTCGTTCGACTTGTGTTTTAAAGGTTTTAGACAAATCTTTGAAATAGAAAAAAACAGATTCGAAAAAACAAATCGTTTTTATACAAATTGTTTTTATTTTAAACGAAAATAAGCCCTAACCCCAAATAAGACAAATAAAGTCTTATAAGCTGACAAGAACAAGACCTAAGTCTTTTAGTGGTTTTTCTCAAAGATCCCAAAAATACTTTTTAAATATATTTTTCAGTATTTTTTAAGTCTTTTTTTGAGAGCCCTTAACTTTTCAAATTATAATCTACCACAACTTTTCAGCTCTATCAAATAGGGCACAGTGATATGTGTCTTGCTAGTGGTAACAGAAAAGAAAATTTATGGTTAGCACGTTCAGCAATAGTTAATCTGACGGTGGTACCCTATTTTAGATTTCCTCAAATATTGGATAAAATAGGGACCTCGGTCATCGAAGTGAGCTTACAATTGGAGCTAACAATAAGGCGTTTCAAAGTGCTCTGAATTAGTTATCATTTAGTGTGATCAAATCTGTGCAACCATATTCCAATTAGAAACCATTCATCAGTTTCATTTATACATGTATTCAGATTAAGGAGACATTTGTGATAAATTTTGGCAAACTAACCCTTCTCTCCTCTTCAATCTTAGCTTTGATGTATGAGTAGATGGCAACACCGCCTATGGCAATGCAAGTACCGATTCCAGTCTGTGTGGTAATTCTGTTGCCTGCTCAACGTGAGATTTAGCAAGTGGTAAGCTATGCATAAATACATCATACAGAAAATGACGAGAACAATAAAAATATGCCACGGTCATTCATAAATAATGAAAAAATTTTGCTTACCGAAAACAATGATTGAGAAACCAATGACGAAAACCCTTTTCAACACATTGCCGACAGCATGTGTCAGAGGGGCCACACGCTCCAAAGTGTTTGTAGCAACCTGCGATGCCAAAATTGCATTAGTCATGTTGTAACTGATGACAGATGAAATGTAGTCCATGAGACCATGACGAACTGTGCACGCATGTTTGGCAACATCATGATTAAGTGACTTAATTAATTATAAATGCTGACCTCTACATTGCGTAGGAAAGAAACATCTCAGTACAACCATTCTGTAGCTAATGCTATCATAATGTGAGTGTGTGTGGTGGGAAAGCTTAAAATGCTAAATGAATTATTCCTATAAGAGTGTATGTACAATTTTGGCAATGCATGGAACCGGTTACCTGGTTATAGAGGTGGTAGAACAGTCCCACCAAGAAAAGGTCTGAAACAAATTTTGTCAAACCTACTTTGGCGATTGCATCGTTAAATCCATGCTGCAGCAGTTGGGGTCCTTCGATCTGCATGATTGATTGTGGAAAAGAGAAACATCAACATTAAGAATAATACATTAATCTTTTTTTTTACTTCATGGGCAAAATTTATCACTTACAATGACTGCAGGCGGTATGCAGACGATGAGAGCAATAATTGAGATGTAAGCATACACATTGGTGCTATCCATGTCTGTCTGCAACAATGAAAATGTTAGGAACAACAGAAAGGTGAGAAACAGGTGTTGCGGTAAATCCATAAAGAAGCAAAAAATAATAATGGAACTCCAGAGGTTAGAACTGAAGCGGCACAAACCATTGCTTTCTTGGAATAAATGCTCCGGTAAGTGAATGAGATGTTAGAGATCATGGCATTGATGAAACCGGTCCAGTTAAATGAAAGTTCAGTGAGGGATGCCATTGAAACACCTGGTAATCTTCAAGCAGTTAAATAGGTTGAACAAGAACAGGCATTCCAATAATAATGACAAAAGAACTGCATCATCAGAGAATTTCATCTGTCACGGTTTTCATAATTTTTTAACCATGTTATTACATATTTACCTTGCTATTGGCACTGTAATGAGCAACTTTCCACATTTTTACTGGCAAAATGGTATCAGAAAGATTAATTGAGAAATTACCAATCACAACAGGGGCAAGAGATAACCACAGAGAGAATGGAACTTGCTGTCCAAGGACAAACTGCGTAGCAGCAGCATTGAAGAAGGGCTCCAAAGCTGCATTGCAATTACACATAAGAACATCAATATACAGAACAGAGAAAAGGGGCAAAAAGATTCTACAATGGAATCACACATGAAAGAGGTACCTTTAATAGTGTGGGCAAATGAGACAGCAACAGCAGCAAAGGACACGTTGCTAGTAACATGGCCAAGAGCATGGCACAACGCCACCGGAAAGAGAAGCTTCAGGAGCGTTGAATTGATAGGCTACAAAAGAAAACCATTTTTCAGCATTAATTTATTGCTAATTTCTCTAGAAGATACATTAATTTGGATTAGTAGAAATTGATGTATCATAAAAAGATATTCTGATAGGTTGTTAATAAAAAAAGCCAAGCTATTCTTTGTTTCTTACATGAAAGTTGCATGTATTTTTATGTACATCAATTTTAGTTTGAATTTGTTTATGGCATGATTAAAGACACAACTTGATTTGTGATGTACATAATGAATGCAAGATTTTTATTTCGTTATTCCCTTTGGGAGCCAACTAAACTTTGAAAAAATTGCAGAATTTCCTAGCTTTGTTTTCGATTTTTATATCCTTCATAAAAAAAAAAGGCAGTAATAGGTCAGCACAATGTTATAACTAACATTTTAGGAAGTTTATTAGTTTGACAATATATAAAGCTTTGTAAAAACTTTGTTCCTAGTCTTAACATTTATGTCACCTAAGGAGGAGTTTGATCGTTTCATGAATTGTCAGAAGAAAACACAGCACTATGGTAGGTAGTCCAAATTACCGCGCGCTTTGGGAGACCGACGGTCCAGCTCACAAGGCAGTAGATGACGCCCACAAATAGATGGATCACCGACACGAAGCTGCAACGAGTAGTACACAAATTTAAGTTGCACCCCAGGCACAAAATACAACTCTGATATCACTCAGTTTGCTGATGTTGACCGTTTGAAAGCAAAGAGGAGGTAAAACACACTTACTATGGGTACGGGAAGTAATTGTAGATCTTCTTGTTGAGGATGTTGAATATGACGTTCAAAAAGTACCTGGATAATCACTTGCACAAGATGCAATCTTTAGACAGCCGAAGAAATGCTTCACCTAACATTGCAAGTGTGCAACACAGATCATCCTATTGGCGCTTTAAAACTTACCACATGAAGAAGAAGAAACCGGTGACCAGCGCAGGGTACTTCTCCGCAAACCCGGCCGGCTTCGCCTCCCTATCACGATAAAAAAACAGAATCCAAATTATCAGAAAGACGCGGGCAATTCCGATTCATCTCAAGCATAGCATCACACTCCACTCCACTGAATACAGACTATCCCCGTGAGCCCCACCGATCAGTGATCCGCGTGCGGTTGCAGGCGTGGCCAACATCCCGTTCTAAAATCGATGCTATTTCTGGAGCCGCAAAATTTAAAAACGGCAAGCGAAGAGCCTGAAGCAACTAGCTCCGAATGGTACGAGCGTTAGAATTATAGAAATGGTAGGAGGGAGCTTCTTGAAGCTTCCACGGGAGGGCGCTGGCGCTGGCGCAGCTCAGTGGCTAGTACTCACCCGGCGGCGCCGGACGAGGCGGCGGCGGCGGGCGGGCGGAGCGCCGGCTGCCTCCTGGCGGCCTGCGATGGCAGCAGTGAGGCGGCGGGGAGGAGGAGCGCCGGGCGGAGCTGGCGGCCCCAGACGAGCTGGCCGCCGTCGGGGAATGCGGCGGCGCACCGGGCGGGAAGGGCGACGCGAGCGCGGGGGCTGGAGCAGCGCGGCGGAGGCGGAGGAGGCCCGCGACGCCGGCGCCGCCGCCGCCGCCGCCGCCGGAGAGCGTCCCTAGCGCCGACATTGCAGGCTGCTCCGCTTCTGGTCGGGAGGTGTGGGTTTTGGAGGCTTGTGCGGATGATGTGAAGTGGGGGAGGCGTCGGGGAGGGTTCCGGATAAGCTTATGGGTGGGAGGGGCGTCGGGTTGGGATTTGGGTGGCGGAGATGCGCGCGGGGGAGGGAGGAAGCGGATAGAGTGGGAGCCAAGCGGCGGAGGAGGAGACGGGACGACGTCGCCCACTCGCCCTCGCTCCGCGGCTGCTTGTCCAACCGTAGTCCACTGTCCACTTGCTCCTGCAGCTGCTTTGCTTTCCAGGACAGAAATGGGAGTGTCTCAGATCTTGGACTGGAATGGTGAGGCGCTCTTGCCGCCGAATAAGGGTATGTCCATGGGTGGCCTTGCAATTTATTGCCATGAGCATCTCATGGCATAACCAAGTCTTCATCAATTTATGTAGCGTTTGATTTGTAGCAATGCATTTTGATCAATAAAAAATAAAAAATTCTAAAAAATTAAGAAAATCAGAAAAGTATTTAAAATGGGTTGATTAGGATTTTAGATGAATTATGAAACTTGTTTCTTGCAATTTGGCCTTCAAATGGAAAAGATATAAAAATATGAAAATCAAATTAAAAAAAACAGATTTAGCAATCAGAGTGCCATGCATATGTCCCACCACCTTTTTCCCAGCACCGCGGCCACGCCAACGCGCTGGCGAAGAAATCCTTCGCCCGCGCCAACGAGCTTGCCCACGTTGAAAACATTTGGCGTGCCAAATTTTTTCGTTGGCTCGCCAATAGATGGAAGCAAACCAAACAATTGCCAATTTCAAAGGCACGCCAATATTTTGGCATGGCAAGTGCTGGTCACGAACCAAACAGCCCCTAATACCCGGTGATGGCAAGTTTGGATTGCGGGAAAAATCAACCATATCCAACCAGCTCGCGCCGCTCTCTCCCCGCGTAGACAACAGCCAAAACCCATTCTAAGTTTTCACCGGCATCTTCCTTCGCCCCCATTGACTCCGGCGTTCTCATTGAAGTTTAGAAAGAAGGGGACTTGAATCTCGTGGGTTGATCTGTAGATTAGTAGTAGTATAGGATAGATCTAATAGTGGCATTCGAATCTTTTCTTTTCCTACGATGAGGGCGGCAGTGGCGACGCAGTTGGTGGAGTTGGGCAACGAAGGAAAATGCTCACCCTTTTGGAGGAAAGGGGATTTTTTGGTCATCCCTGGGTAAGGATATGGTGTCTGGGTCGTTAGCCTCGGTTCGGCGACGACGAAGTTGTTGTCTAGGTTGCCATCCTTAATGACATCATGGACCGCCGCGTGACCACATTTGGATTCGACATGGATTCTGTCGATGCTGCTTCAAATGTTGTTAAGCACTTTGATCTCATCATCAGGGCACTAAATCTTAGGGCATCTTAAACCTCTCTTGGATGTGGTAGGATGTGTGAGATTCATATTCGCTGGCTTGCATTGTCTTCTTCTATCGATGCAGCGGCGATCATGTGGCGGAGAAGGTTGCTGAGGATTTGCGGTTAGGTCATGGTGGGGCTGCATTTGCAATTTTTATCTTTTTAGTGTAGGGTCTATGTAAAACGGGGGGCCTTTCAAAAGAAAGGGTTTGGATTGCAAGGGTTTTGTCTGATTTATGTGGGAATTAAATCCTTTGACATTTCATGGCAATGTCACAAGCTACAGAATTCATTAAATCAGGGGTTAATTAGATACATGCCATTGCAAAGTGACCGTTTCACATATATGTTATTATTAAGTGGAAAATCGCCCCTATGCCGCTACAAAGTGGCAGAACTCACATATATGCCATTATAAAAAAGTTTGAGACCAAATTTGTTGGTGATATGCCCTAGAGGCAAGCATGGAGATGATTGTATCGCGTCTATGTGTATGTACTTTTAGATAATATGTTATCAATTCCATAAATAAATATCATTTATATTGTTCATCAAGTACAACTTGGTTGTGAGACACATTATTTATGTGATGTTATTCTAAATGATCCATGGTCTGATATCGTTATGTAGAACAGTAATGATTTGACTAGCACATATATTGATTAATGGTAATATTTTACATACCATAGATATAAAGATATCAATTAATAACGTGGACACATGTTATAAAATATGGTATTGGATAGACTCATCCTGAGATATTGCTATGATTGTTATCTTATATGTGTCATTAATGTGTTTCGAGTGGTATACATATATGATCATTTGACCTAAGATCATCATTGAGTCTCACCATACGTAGTTATATGCTTTGGGTTATCAATCGCTACACCATAACTGAACAGTTATAAAAAAAATAGTTTTTGGGTATGCTGTGAAACATGGCGCGGGATGTGAGCAATCAGGATGTAATTTACCTCTCCTCGATAACGGGAGAGATAACTCTGGACCCTTCAATGTGATTGGATTGGAAAGTGCATGGCCGTACCAATGTGATTAAAGAGTTAATCATGATTTCAACGTCCATCACAAGATCGAGTGAATCGTCAAACTATCGTAAGGATGGCATGTATCTTTCCTTGAGCTTTACTGGTATCGTGTGGCAAACGGATTGGTACGTGAGTATATGAAGGTCCAGGAGATATGATCATTCTGTTCATTCAGGAGTCCATATGTTCTACTATAAACCTTTATTGACTTGTGTTTTGAAAAAGGGTTTCCGAAAACACGGTCGCTTACACATGAACCTAACGGTCACACACTTAATGGGTGGAACATATGTAACAGATTGGTTTCATTAGTGGGTTTTGAGAATAGGCCTCTAACGTAAAAGTCCATTAGTGTGTGCTCTATATAAGGTGAGGCGTAGGGCGGTGATGCCAAGCCAATTTACCACCATGAAACCCTAGCCGTCGCGCCTCACCCGACCTCCTGAAAACCCCATCCATGCGTGCAGTGCTAGCATACCAGCGCACGATATTCCTCCCCTAAACGTGTGGATATTGTAGAGGCGCTGTTGTAGTTGCTGTGACGCTGATCGGTAACGAGGAGGAGAAGGTTAGCAAGATCGACTACTTCCTCTACAGTAGTATGTGCGACGTGCTACGGTGGTGATCGGCTAGGAGGAAACGTTCAGCTTGGCGTGAGCGACTACTTCTTGTACCTTGATGCACACGATGTTGAAACTGGCTACTCCAACTCTTCTTCTATTGCAACTGCGCGTCAAGAATAACGATTCATGATCTTTTAGTCGCATAATGTCCTAAGTGATTACGATAGAAAACTTTGATTTGCGCTAGCATAATCTACCCTTCCCCTTTAAAATTACCCTTCTATCTTCTCCTTCCTCACCTCTTTCTCTCTCTAAATTGTCTTTCACACCTCCGGCCATTGGCTTGGCTTCTCCGGTGAGGTACCACCTCATAGAGGCCAGCGCCACCGCAGTCTCGCCCTCTCTTTCCTCCCTCCATGCCGGTAGCCGCCTCCACATGAGATGGTCGTGGGAGGTGGCTGGTGTGGGTGGACGGGGCGCCAAAGCTTGTCGGCGAGCAAGGAGGGTGCCAGATCCAGATCTAGTAGAGCTCGACTGGGAGGCGAGCTCAGTAGAGAGGCAGTGGGCGCTAGAGGGCCTGGACTTTGGTGAGGCCCGCCATGACGGTGCCATGGAGGCAACGACCTTCTTGTCGTGAGGATCTTCAGGAGAAGGAGGAGGGCGACGAGGCAACAGACAGCGGTGATGGTTCAGATCTAACTAGAAGCCTGGCATCGAGGATAGAAGGAGTATGTCGGCGGCGGGCATCACTGCATCTTTGAAGGAGGATTGGAGGAGCACGCTGGCAGTGTACTTTGTTTCGAAATTATCCATAGTGGCATATGTATGAGTCTTGGCACTTAATAATGGTAAGGGGCGATTTTCGGTTTTATATTGCCGTATTTATGAAACGGCGACTTTGCAGTGGCATGTATCTGATTAACCCTTAAATCAAAACCATTGAAAAGAATAAACAGTCTGGATCGGATGGCAAAAAAGCCTACAGTGCATTGGTTTTGCTGTAGTGTTTCGCTGAAGTGGTTCAGCCCACTGCCTCGTTTAATATGAGCTTTCAATCATTGATCCAATGGCCAGAATTAATCTCAATCTATTATGTTGTGATATTGTTGTACAATGTAACGATACAAATCTATGCGAGGGTCTGAGGCTGCAGCTGATTTGTTGGAATATATGAATTTTACAAGATATGGATCGATCTTCTTAGGAAGCAGGAAAATTTTCCCCGCGTTCAGAATAGACCATAGGTGTGCGACCAAAATTCACGTAGTAAAGACGCGAATCAGCTATGACCATCTGATTGCAAGACTATTCAAAGCGAGAGTCAATCTGAACTACACGTCGATGCGAGGCAAACATCAAACAGAAACACACTGAAAACTACAACACAAACACCATGGGTCTTTCTTTCTTAACCCATGGGGATTTGGAGGCGTCCATCGATTGCATGCATAATCTCATTCTTGTATCGTTGATGGTGCGTAGATGTACTGCGTCGGCTAGCTCAGTAGTCCCTCCTTGACTGACGACCGGTACTAACTTGCTGAAAGCACGAGCGTAGAAGCGAAAGAAGAAGTGAGGGGATTGAGCCTCCAAGCGAAACAACAAGGGAGACAAACAACAGAGCAAGCGCACTAGCACGAAAGCCGTTGCACGTTAGCATCTCGAATTCCTAAGGGCACGTAGCATTCATCTCTGATGTCGATTCATCCCCTGGGTTTTGGCTTAGTGAAAATAAGGAAAAAGACTAGTTAAAAGTTCCAAGGGATGTGATTGACCTAAGAAGCCCGGACCTTTGGTTATGAATCGCGTATCCAGCTAATCTACGTGTCACTAGCCTTCGTCTATTATTGGTACTGGAGAGTAGACCCAAAAGTTTAATCTGGTGAAGAAAGAAGAATGTACTTCCTCTGTACCATTTTATAGGTCGTTTTAGCCTCTCCATTTTTTCCGGATTGTAAGTCGTTATTGTAGCCCAACCGTTCATATCATTTTCTTTTTTCCCATATTGTCCCGCCCGCACTCTACGCTCTCCTGCTAGGAATTCCTCCCTCCACACTGCACTTCCCCCAAATCGCCGCCGCCTCGCTCCCGTCCAAATCGTCGCCTTGCTCCGGTCCAAATCGCCGCCGCCTCTAGCCACGGCAGAGGAGGAGGAGATGGAGGAGGCGTGGTTGGTGGAGGGTGTCGGCGGCTCTCGCCAATCTTGCCGTCTCCATCAGCGAAGCAAGGTACTCCAAAAATCTCTCTTTTTTATCCAAGAAAGGTTAGGAGATCTGTAATTTGTACTCCATGTGTGACTGAAGATCAGCCGGTGTGATGAAGGTGTTGTAGAGCCTCATACCAGCTCCAACAAGGTCGGCAAGAAGGAGTACGGGAGGCTGGACAAGACGAAGATGGGTATCTGGGAGTGCATCAAGCTACTGAACGAGTTCATCGACGACAGCGACGCCGACCTCGACATGCCACAGATCGAGCACCTCCTCCAGACCGCCGAGGACATCCGCAAGGACTACCCCGGCGAGGACTGGCTCCACCTCACCGGCCTCATCCACGGTGAGCCACCTAGTCACCCATCCATCTCGCCCGGGCCGGCGTCCTCTCCAGCTCAGCTCGATCCGCGACAAGGTGAGTGCCGGCGATGTGCGAGATCTGGGCAAGGTCTTTGCGCGATCCCGGCCGGGGAGCTTCCTCGGTGGGCGGTCGTAGGTAATCCAAAGAAACTCTTCACAATCTCTCCGGAAAATTGTGCAGACTCGGTGATCATCCACCTCTGCATCATCTTATTTCAGCAATTCCTTCCTGTCCGGATCGCATCTGACGAATGCAACGTTCACTTCAAGGTCAACATCGTCCGACAAGCTAAGCTAATTCAGCGGACCGAAATGAGAAACCCATCACATTTGAGCATTTCAATGAAGTCGATCTATGTTTGTATCTGTATCGCAATGCAATGTGCGATACTTCAAGGAGAACCCCGACTACCACAACCCCAAGTTCAACACCAAGTTCGAGGCCTACTCCGAGGGTCGTGGGGTGAGCAATGTGCTCATGTCCTAGGGCCATGACGACTACATGTACCTAGTACACCTGATTCTTCGTCGTCGTTGATTACATTGCATGGAGCAATCCTTAAGTTCTACTTCCGGCGGGTAGAACTTTGAGATGTTTGTTCTTTCTTTGTGTCAGGTGGGAGCTGGCCAAGGAGAACAAGACCACCCTTCCTTCTGCAGGGTTGTTCATCATCAGATATCACTCGTTCTACCGTAAGCCAACAGTCTAATGCATTAAATAATTCATGTCCTAGTGAAGTTTTGGGTCAGGATAGCATGCCAGTGACAAGCAATCTAGGTTGCTGGTTAAGAAAAAAAATGCTGCATTTTTTCTATACTCCATAGAAATACCAAGCACATTAAGGCATGGCCATAGAAAAAAATGTTTTACTCCATTGTACTCCACACAATTAGTGCACATAGGCTATTTACATAGACTTAGAAGTACACATGTGTTTCTAAAACTGCACTTCCATTGTGCTTGATAATTCAGTGTATACATTGATGCCCTATTATGATAACTACTCCATGTAGACTGTATTTCCAATTATTTGTTGAGTAAGTATACATGTGTTTCCAATTTGATTACCCAATGCACATGTAGACTGTATTTGCTGCGGTTTGATTTTTTTGAGGTAGACTGTACAACATTGTCAGTGTTGCTGAAACATTCTTTCAGCAACAATTCTTCTTCTTTCCTCCACAAATAGAAACAAGTACTCCCTGTCACTGTCACTGTCACAAGAAGAAGAAGAAGAAGCAACAAATTCTTTGCACATGTGAGCTGATTTAAGGGTATGCGATGAGTGAGTAACTCAACCAAACCGTGCTAGATAGGCCAATGCGCTCTCGTAGAGACTCTTATCACATGATAGCACACAAGGTAGCCTCTCTTCTCTTTCTAGGCCTCGCTTATTCATATGTGGGATTTTGTACCCATTTCCTCCTCCAATTTTCATTACTTCTTTCATGCACATTTGTAGAGTTAGGAACACTCTGTTCAGATTGGCCACCTCATAGGCCTCAAACTCTTCCTCTACACCATGAATTAACTCTTCAATGGTTTTAGGATTTCTGCAATCAGTTAAGGACTGTATGAAGTTGAAGAATCCAAGGTCTAGCACATTCATGTCAGGTGAGTTAGCTGGCTGTTGCTTGAGCTGAATGTCTAGGCCAGTAGCTGCCACAGTTTGTAGGAAGTCTTGGTCATTTGGACCAACATGCGTTCTGCATTATCTTCTTGGATGAAAATAGTCTTGCCAACATCATCTTGTGGCCACACATATTGGATGGTGGGATAACTTTTTCGATCAAATCTTGCCTCATTACCTCCCTACCGACTATTATAGATTTGGTTTCCACAGTCCGTTTAGGCTGTTCTTGCTCATTCTTCTGCAGCACCTCTTTGACAAACGGCCACACACCAATCTTTCGAGAAAATGTCATGTTCCTTAGCATCATATCTAGGCCGAGCAAGCTGCCGCAAGGAACATGACTTTACCGATGCTATTCTTGTTATGAGCAGTCGAAGAGGTCATCTTCTTGGTAGCAAGTAGTATTTATTTGTCTTTTTGTCATATAAAACCATTTCTCATCTATGTGCACTACATTGTCCATGTCGAAATCTTGGTTCAACATCCCTCTCGTTCTCGATCTACATCATCCAATAGTAGCATTGACATGCAAAATTGGAGTCTGTCTCTCTTGTTGCTCTCTCTCAATAGTGGCTTCAATGTACTGGAGTGGCACCTTATGTGACCTAGCTTGAACTTCCTATGCAATGTCGAAGTGCTGACACCTAGGGACTTAGCTAGTGACCTTAAAGTCGATCTTCTATTTAGTGGAATTGCGGCCATTCAGGAGAGGTCAAGTTCACTGTTCTTGCGACCAACTCGGCCGGTCCTTCTGTTTGACACATCAACGTCTAGCCCAAGCACAATCTGCTCCTTTGCACACCTCCAGATCTTTTGAATAACTCGAATATGTGTCTGGAAAACAGTAGCAACCTCCGTCGTTGCGTTCTTTGGTAATTTACCATTTCTTCTTTTTGCTTGCAATGATGTGTAAACTGCACCTCATTTGTGGTTGTTGTGCATCTGCAAGGGCAATAATGAGAGAACAAATCAGTACTACTACTACAACAATATACTCCATGTTATATCTTCATATACTCAATGTTTCAGATTGTGTAACAATCATGGAGTAACAAATTGGACAGATAGGTGTCAAATTGGAGTATGTTTGAGATTGTGAATATATGCAAGAATATATGTTTCAGATTGTGTATATAAAACTTGAGTGTAGATTTATCTAAAAATCTATAACATGGCCCTGTTCTTGGCTTTAGCCTTTAAAATCTCACCAATCCTTCCCAGCACATTGCTGGAGTAGGTTTTTTTTTTCTTTTAGTTGGAATATGATTATTCTAAGTAAGTTGAGAGTATGCTAGCATATCTGCATATGCTCAGAAACTCATCTATTTTCTGCAAATTGGACAGATAGGAAGAACAAGTTGTACCTGCAGCAATGCTTTCTACATGTATGGTCTCGTCATCCAATTCCTAAGCTGAAACATCGCCTTCCATATCGGCTACAACCTCACTTCCTCCAGGTATGGTCTCACCATCCAATTCCTGAGCTGAAACATCGCCTTCCATATCGGCTACAACCTCACTTCCTCCAGGTATGGTCTCGCCATCCAATTCTTCAATAGGAGTAGAATTGAGGTCCAGGAGTATTGATGTGTAATCAGCATATCGTCGAGCATCTGTTAACCATGTCCAGGAGTACTTAAGTAAGGGCATTTGTTGGGAGTACACTGTATCAGTCGGACAACAAATATTGGGAGTACAATTTGTTGGTATGAGTACTGCGGCTTGAGCGGGAGGCTGTGCCCTTCGTTCCATTCTTCAGTGGAGAGTACAATTGAGGTCTAGGACTAGGAGAAGAGGTGTTGCCATGGCTGATATGAACCGAGTACGGAGTATCCTTTGCTCTGGTAGCTCTGCTTTCGTCTTGGCGTCGGCGACGACGGCGTCCCTTCGTCTGGCGGGGCGCTTTCGTCTTGGCGTCGGCGACGACGACGGCGTCCCCCTTTCGTCTGGCGGCTCTCTTTCGTCTTGCCGTCGGCAGCGTCCCTACTCTCCGGCGAGCCCAGCGTCTGATTGGCGTACATGCAAAATTCCAGGGTCGCGGGCGTGAGGAGGATCATGGCGTCAAGAGCTCCGGCGTGAGGAGGATCGTGCTACGTGAGGACGATGCAACGCGTAGAGCCTCCGTTAGTTGATGATTTGAAATTTCAATTTGTGTTAGGGGCAGAAACGTCCGTTCACCAGATCAAGGTAGTCAGAGTCGGGATTCTAAGTTGGATCGATTTTCCCTGGAAAGAATCGAATTGTAGTATCCAATCGTAAAATCGAGGATTCTATCTAATTTGTAAAATAAATATATTTTTTGTTCTCCACTGTACTTTTATATTATATATATATATAGTTGACCTCCGGTGCTTTGCAAAGCACCGAAGACGCCGTGTTTTACGTCTAGTTTATAAAATCCGAGACTCAAAATGGACAATCCGAACCATCCATCTCGATCTTCTCGTTGAAATCTCTTACATGACCAAATTTCGTATTTTTTTGAATTTTTTTGCTATTTGTCTTGTATTTTTGAAAACCAGAAAATTTGGACACTCCATAACTAATTAGATCGGTGATGTTCAAAAATACAAAACAAATAGCAAAAAATTCAAAAAATTATGAAATTTGGTCGTGTAAGAGATTTCAATGAGAAGATCAAGATGGATATATCATGATTCGATTGAATCACACACTAATTAACATTATGGTTGCTGTCAATTATCAAAAATAGCTTCTAAACCTTATCTGGAGTAGGATCGCGATTCTACACGATTCTACGATTTGGATCGCGATCCTACTCCGATCCTATGTGATCCCGATTCACTAAGCGACTCAGATCGACATGCTTCCATAGGATCGTAGAATCGTATGACTCTACAAGTAGGATCGCGACTTTAACTACCTTGCACCAGATTTCTTATTTTCACTTAAAACGTACCGAACGACTTATAAAATAGTACAGAGGGAGTATTTCAACAATTGGCACAATATTTTCAGAGGCGATCTAGGAGACAGATGCAGATGGCCGTGAGCCTGTGACTCGAGTTTGGTGTTAAACCTTCCAGCTTGGCCCAAAAGATGTGTACACACCTGCATATATATGGGAGCCCAATTTGCTCTTATCTGACGCCCAAAGATATCATGGGCCTAGCGACAGCCCAGCCTCACATGTCACAATCTCAGAGACTCACAGCTGACATATGGGCCCGCAGCATCTTGGCTGCATGCACCGACGGCATTTGCAGCACACACTGATGGCTAATCAGCGAAACAAGGACAGCACCACGGGTCGACATGTCGAGTGCCGTCGGATCGTGTGCGGCCGAAGATCGGATGGTCCAGCGCAAGCAAGGTGACCGGATAGATCAGCTAAATCTAACCGTGTAGAACTTTTATATATATATAAGAGAAAGAGTAAAATTACACCATATGTCCTTAAAATTGTTCCGCATTTTCGTTTAGATTCAAAACTTCAAAAATCGGATATTTGGACGCACGAAGTTGTGTTAACATTTCGATTAGGTCCAAAGTTATATGAAGAGGATGGTTCGATGACATGAGTTGGCTAGTCAGCACCACATGAGGCCATAAATGGTCATGTGTTATCCCTAAATATATTTAAAAATTAAATTTAAATTCAAAAATCTAAAATTCCTAAAAATATAAAAATCATCAAATCAGTAAAAAAAATCTTCAAAATCCTCAAATCATAGAAAAATCTTTAAAAACTTGTAAAATTCATTAAAAAAATATTAAAAATCCTAAATTTCATTTAAAAAACTTTTAAAATCCTAAAGTTTGTACAAAAATATACAAAATCCTAAAATTCATTGAAAAAACCTAAAATCCAAGAAGGATGGCCCAAGGCGCCACATGAATAGAGGTTTTAAAATATTTTTTGGATTATTTTCTGGACTTTATTTTTTAAAATAAATTTTAAGTTTTTTATGAATTTTAGGTTTTTGACAAAAGTATTTTACAAGTTTTTGGATTTTTCATGATTTTTAATTTGAATTTGATTTATTTAAAGGATTTAGGGATGATATGTGGCCACGTGTGGTGCTGACTAGGCAACCCATTTCATCAAAATCGCCCTCTTCATACCACTTTTGATCTAATTGAAACGGTAATACAACCTCGTGTATCCAAATATCTGGGTCTAGATGTCTTGGACCTAAGAGAAAATGCGAGATAACTTTAAAGACCTACGGTACAATTTACTATAAGAGAAATGCATTACTCAAATAGAAAGCAGTACATCATTTTTACATACATGTCCTTAGCATATAGAGAATTATAAAAGCAACTCCACTAGGACCTAACTGCAAGAACAACAACTAGCTTCTCGGCCATGCTGCTCGCCACCATGGTAGGAGGAGAAGAAGAAACATGCTAGTGAAGTTGAACCTAAGGCCTCGCCATCCAGCAAAGGTTTTGAACGCCACAACATTCAAATTTAGGGTCCTAATGATGAGTTCGGAGCACTTGACCACCTTTGAAGGAACATCGGTAGACTCTTTAGATCTAGCAGAGGATCCTCTCCGCGATGCCGTCCGTGAAAATCTTGATGATGACTCCTCAGACCACACCTTTTCGGTCACTGGTACTGAGGTCGACGTCCCACACCAAAATACCCAAGACTGCCACAAAAGCTCCCTCCTTCCTCAAGAAGGGTGAGCGCCTTCCTTCTCTGCTAGACTCGAGAGACTACGCCATTGCCGCCTCCTTCGTTGGAGAGGTTGCAGAGAGACAAGCCTCGATGGCCAGCCTAGCGCTGTCAACAAGGAAACACTACCTACTACACGTAGCCTAGAAAAAGCTAAAACCTCCCACCCCTTCCCACACACACATCCAGTTGGCCACCTCCACCCTCGTTGTCCAAGAGGCTGAATCCCCCTTCTTCTCACCTTCCATATGGACGCTGGAGAGCGAGAATAAGATTGACCTAGGGAGAGGGGATGGGAGAGGGAGTCGGAGGAGCACAGGTCCCCTTTCTCACCTCTAGAGAGGCTACCAAAGAGAGATAGGGAGGAGGCTGAGTTGGTGGTGGCGCTAGGGTTTAAAGGGGTGGTTTTCATGAGAGCTCGGGTCGAGAGAGAGAATCCAAAGGGATTATGGTTAAGTTCTTAACTCTTAACGGTGCTGGGGGTTTTGGTGGTGACGGAGATTTCAGCCATAAATGAAGCTGATTTTCTAGGCACACTAGTGCGTTGTGATCAATGCTCGGGTCAATAGTGTTTTTTTTCTTTTCCCAACAAGGAGACACACCTCGTTTTCATTTCCATTAAGGAATCCAGAGCGCTTAAAGAGGCAAGCGGCAATGTTTCACAGTGCTTATTGCAAGCTCTAAAATGGGCCACGACTATGATTAAAAACTTAAAAATATCATCTATTTTGAATGATAAGTAGGGTCATATAAACACTTTATTATTAGAGGTAATCTATAAACTTATAGACAATGTTGAATACATCACAATGGTTCGA
Source organism: Olyra latifolia (assembly GCA_036346145.1). NCBI lineage: Eukaryota > Viridiplantae > Streptophyta > Magnoliopsida > Poales > Poaceae > Olyra > Olyra latifolia. The sequence goes on from CM070530.1 coordinate 18,723,734, forward strand.
GACAACATCTAAGCGCTCTCTCTTTCTGAAAGACAATCACAGAGAGATTGCACTATGGATGTTTTAGCATAACGAAACATAACAAGTTCATGAAAAATAAAATAAAACGGAATTTACGACCTTTTCTAACCACTTCAAACTTTCAGATAACCACCAATAAGCAGTAACAACTATGAAACCAGAAGACTCGTCCCTGCATCAGCTCCCCAATTAAGCAAAAGCCAGCGTTCCTGCGCTTGTAATTACTAATTAATCGAGGACGCTGTGATGAACAAGTCTACCAAGCAGCAAGTAGCAAGTAGTGGTATTTGCCTAAAGCTAGCGCATTATGCAGGTGTATACGATCATTGAGCAATTTGCGAGCTGGCGACAATATGAATGATCTGGTCTGGACAGGAAGCGTACATCCTACTTCCATCTCTATGGCCGCGCGAACCAACATAGCAGCAGTACGTACGTACGGGAGAGGATCCGTACACAAAATTTGCTGGTGCTAGGACATTGGTCTCTTCAATCTCCGTCACACCGAATATGACTAGCTTATCAATGCATGAAACGGTGTTCAGCCAATTTTTTAAAAAAATAATAGAATTTCTATTAGATCATCGACTAAAGGATTACGATTATAGAAAAATCTATTACAATGCAACTTTATCTATAAAACGAACACTTATTATTTTAAACTAGGAGATATTGCTACATCTTCGAAAAAAAAAATCGGTGCGTTTTTCTCTTAACTTTCTGAGTTCGAAGCACTGAACCCTACAGTATTCTGTGTGCTTTTCAATCCTATATTTTCCTCAATTCTTTTGTTTTCTACTTGTACGTTCTAATGCTTAGGATCGAGGCTGGCGGCTGTAAGTTGTAACTCTAGTGCAAGTAAATTATTTGCACCAGTCACAAATAAATGATGTTTAAAAAATGGACAGGTCAATGTTTTAAAATTTTAGATAGTTAGATATGAATGTCTTTTTAGCTATTTAAACTTACCTAAAAATCAAGTGTATATAATTATCTTGAAAAATAATTATATGTAACTTTAATGTACAAAAAACGTATCAATAGATTTTTAGTTCAAATTGCTTTTGATACAATATTATTTTGTAGAAATTGACAATATATAATAAGAGAAATTTAATTGTCAATATATAGCTTCAAAAACTTTTTCAATTCAAAATACGTCCTATAAAAATAAATGGACGGGATACCTTACATACCATCGAGAATCAGTACTCAAATGGAGGAAGAGAAGTCGAGGACTTTCTCATAAGATTTTTTTACCCTCGCAGTTGCTTACAAGTTACAATCAATTACCCCATCTTTTCCACAAGTAGCCCGGGCTTCACAAAAGGTAAAAGTCAACAAGAGTCGGCCCAAACCCAAAACGATGGGCGCACCTCCATCTGACAGGCCAACTTACACTCATCTTTACGCCCAAAGATTTCATGGGCCTGCCGGCAGCCCAGTCTTGCAAGCGCACAGCTGACACGTGGGCCCGCGGCATCTCGGTCGGCTCCAAGCCTCCAATGCCCCCATGCACCGACGGTGTGAGCACAGCAGTACTGCAAGCATACACGGATCACCGTTCGTGGATTAGGTGCTCCGTCGGATCGTGCGCGACGAAATGATCGGACGGCCCACTGGATAGGAGGAGAGTGCATAGAGAATTGCACTTTATAATTCTATAGTCGGCTGTAGCACGAGAACTAAGATAGTTGTGTGTAGGAAAGAGCTAATTATATAGTAAATGATTGTCTATACCATTGTATAAACTTTAAAGTTGTTTATAGGTGATATGATAACTTGATATAGACAATAGTTATAGTTGTCTGTAGCATACATGCCCTTAAACCATCTCTAACATTATTTTATAAAATCTACTTCTTATACCTACTCTTGAAAAAGATACCTCACTCTCACTGTAAGGAGAGGAGATATATAGACTTCCGATATTCGAGGAAAACGGGATATTGATAAATTAAGAATCCATGAAACAAGATGGTTAGCCTGTTGAAGTAAGGTAGAGAACGAAAATCCCTAAATTTTAGTTAAGGAGTGATTTAGCTAGCCTGTTCAAGATTGTCTTGTACTGTTATATAGTAACGCTTTGATTTTTTGATATTGTTTTTTCGAAATCTTGAAACAACTTCTCAATACTTTTTCAAACAAGCCGAACAAAGTTGAACCTCCTTAAAAATGAGCTTGCTTTTAATCAGGTCCTACGTGCTCCCATCGCCATGGACGAACCACTGCTCAGCGGAGGGTCCATGCTCGGATGCTCGGGCGTCTTCTTCATCAGCTTCTCACTCTCGTCTCTGAGCACTGAGCAGTGATCTGTCTAGCGCCATGGCTGCTTCTGCAGCTCTCCTTTCTGAATCCTCTGAGCGCCTGCTCCTGCCGCCCACGCGCGAAATCTCTAGTGGAGCAGCTGCAACTGCTATGCGTTTCAGAGCTGGACGCGCTGTTTGACTGCTCCCTTCCAGCTCCGGCAAGCTCTCTGCAGCTCTGCTGTTCAGTTGGACCGGCCGGCCTGTCCTGCTACTGTAGAGTAGAGTAGACCGGTACCTTGCCCCAGGGGAAATTTTTTTTTCATAACAAAGTGTAGAACGCGCCCGCACCAAACTACCGTAGCCATTAGAGCAATTTAATGGCCTGATTAAATTTACATCTACCTTTGGAGCATGCACAACACCTGCCTATAATATTATCCATATCATCTTATACACAACATTAAACTCAACTCATACAATGATTCAGGTAACCATCTTCTATATAGAAGTTTTTTACATATACAACTTATCTTGGTTCCTATGCTATATTCAACTATAGGATTAGAGACGGCCTAATTCTCTATATGCATTCTTTTTCATCCATGCCATCTTTTATTCTAGGTGACAAAGGCTATAGACAGATGGCGTGGACCATTGTACATACTATGAGAGAGAGAGAGCGCACAACATGGATTAGTTTGTTAGCAAAATATCATTTCAACGAACTGCTGAAAAATGTTGTAGAAATATTGGTGCCATATATTTTACCAGATACTCCTCAAGTTCTAAAAAAAATAACGTTTGAGATACATACAAGTCAAAATTTTAAAACTTTATTTATAAAATTCTGTTGAAGTATTTATAAATTAAGCACATGAAAGCCATACATATAGGTCCATCTTGAAGAGCACTTTCATACTATAATAATTTTAATAAATTTTATAAATAAATTGTAATAGCAATTAGTGGTCAAATTTAAATTTGAAAAGTCTAAAATATTAAAAGTTTTTTCAACCGGAGAGAACACTTAGAAGTCTCGGCAAACTTGCAGTGAGATCGTGAGGTTGCTCGAATCTTGGTAGCATGCAGATGTGTACTTGTGCTGTCCCGTTGAGTCGATCTAATATATAAACATCCTTTCTTCCGAAGACTGAAAGCATAAGAGCACCTGCGACTGCATCTTGTGGTCATTCCTGTTCTATTTACGGAGGGAATTTTATTTCCTTCGACGCTTCAACAGATTTCTTTTACCGTTATCTTTCGAAAGAGATTCACTTTTTTATTTTCTTCACAAAGAAATTCGCTCTCTCTTTCTATATCATTTTCTTCAAAGAGATGCTGTTGGAGATGATAGAAAATAAAGGAAAAAATATGGTATAAAAAATAGAGAAGAAAGCCAAATAAAGGGAATATGGTTGAGGATGGTACGCGATTCTCCCTCCCGATGGTTCTGATGCCAGTTGAATTTTGCTGCTAACAAAACCAGTTAGATCGATGCAAGAGGAAATCTTCCGGGACTAAGGCCAGGTGCAATGATAGCCATATTCTAGTCCTATTCTATCCTGATTTTATTTTATCTCTAACATATCGCTTGTCTCATTCTGTCTCTATTTCATATCTCTCCTGTATTTTTACTCTTAACTCTATTTTTTACTATTTATAATCTAATTTCTACAGTGATGTAGTTAGAAATATGGCTACCATTGAACATGTCCTAACCAATGCTTACTGTTACAAATGCTTTGAGACAGTTTTTCTAGGGTCAGGAGTGCTTGTAATTAATCATTAAGCTTATACTCGTACTAGCTAGTACAGTACTCCCACCGTATTCGGTCAAGCATAGCTACTTTTGAGAAGGGGGAATGCATCCTTCATTGGTCCGTTCTCCTTTCCCAAGATTTGGATAAAGCACAGGTCTGGTACTCCTCCCTTTGCCATTGGGCTACTGGTACGATCGGCCTTTTCAGTGAGACCTGCAATAAATGGTACTCAGTAATCGGTACTCCCTCCGCTAATAAATATATATAAGCATGTCAAATAGTCTATATCATTTGTTTCTAAGCCTTATTATATAAGATAAAAAATAATGTGAATGAGGAAAGGTGCATAGAAAGTTAAGTTGTCTCTTAATCTAGAGTCGACTCTAACACAGAAACCAAGATAGGTTATGTGTGGGAAGAAGCTATCTACTCATAAATGAGCTGTCTATACCGTTGTATGGATTGTATATAACGTTGTATATAAATAACATATCAACCTGTTATAAACAACAACTGTCTATACTATATATTATACATGTCCTAAGGAGTATTTTGATTTGACACGATAATTAAGATGGTGATAAATTTAAGAAAGGAGTAAGAGAAAATAACCTATATACTCCTATATAATTGTCTTAGAAAGATAAGAGAGAATACTTTGTGTGTTAATGAATAAATATATATGATTGAAAAGAATAAATAGAGGTATATAAGAAAACAACTCATTAAGATAGCATGTATGTCTTATATTCCACGCAAGATCATTCAAACTATATGTCTTATATTTTTCAACGAAAGGAATATCATAGAAAGACTCTTTCAAGAAACAAGCATCCTAGCAACTCTCCAATAATCATGTCCTTTATAACACTACTTAACACATCCCGTAAAAGATTCTATCCATCATCCAAAATTTCTTCATACTTTACACTACATCTCAAAACATGCGTTCCTCCAGCAGTCTCCCTATCCCTAAAAAATAAATAAATAGTGTTTTGCATGATCTTTTGGCGATGTTCTAAGGGCATCTCCAACAAGAACATCTTAGCTGCCTATAAGGATTTCAACTCAGCTTTTTGCTTATGTAGAGAAGACAAGGGAAGAAGAGAGGTAAAGACTATCTACTACCTAAAAGTCTATGACAGATTACAAGATCTATGCACACTATTACATATGAGTCTATATTAATTTTAGAGACAATACTATACCTAGTCTATTGGAGAGGATGTCTATCTGCTATCAATAGATGATATGTCTATTTCTTATAGCGAATGATTCCCTCCACTCTTGAAGATGCTCTTCGAAGCCAAATTGTTTGGAAAAAAAGGGCTATTGTGTGTAAGCCATGGCTTATAAGTGTTCGCATCATGTTTGTCACTACCAAAGTGTGGTTTACAAATTTTATCCGTAAAGTTTTGACGGTTTGTATGTTGGAAAATATACAAAAATATTTTTCTCCTAAAAAATAAATCGAGGAATCTATATAATCCATAAATTTTCCACCGGAATTCAGATGTGAGCCCCGCGCGCGCAGCCGTTGTTGACCTCTTCGGCCTGGCCTTTCACACGTGAACGGAATCTAATTGAGTACTAACCAGTAAAACAGTGGTTAACTAGCCTAGTGAGACCCATGCGAGTGTCAGAATCACGGGTGTTCAGCCTCTTCTCCCGTTTCGGAAGGGAAAAAAAATGTTGGGATTTAAGAATTTGCCACTATCAAATATTGACGATTAGAAATCTATCATTCATAAGTCAATAACATGTGATCGTGTCAATCATTGCAGTGGGAAATTCTAAATTACTTCGTTCAAGACCTATTATTCACATGTCATTAACACAAAAAATTGGTAAACCCTTAAATAACAATCTTTGTCGTAGAAAATTCTGAATTATTCCATTCACCGAACGGCTATTATTCCGGCTTGACACATGCTCGTCCTCTGGTCCCTTTTCTAGAGGAACAACATGTTTTGTTGCAGAGTCGCAGTAGTGGCCGGGACGGGGACACGGGGTTAGGCGTAGTGCCGTGCCGCTACACGTCCGCGTCCGATCGCGACTGCCACCGCGCGGCGCGGCATATATAGCCATACACACAAACAAAGAATGGATGGCAACGTTGACGCCAAGCCCGACCAGTTCTTCCCTCCCCTCTCTCAAGGATTAGAATTAAGAAGCCTCTTTTGCCTTAATTCAGAGTCAAGGAAAGGCCCTGGCCTAGCTAGCTAATGACTCTGCCGTCCACTCCTCGCAGACCAAACTGCCCAACCTTTATTTGTTTTCGTTGCCCTAGCCGGTCTGCCATTGGAATGTTCTAATGCGGCATTAGCTGGAACAGACGTACGTGATGGGCACCGTTCACTGCAGTACATTCTTCTTCAAGAAACATTGCGGCCATGTCTTGTTTGCGGCTTGCAGCTTGCAATTTGCTTTGGCCAAAGCATATTTGTGCAACGCATCGTAGTCGAAAATTTGCTCAAACTCAACCCGATGTGAGGGCCGATCCAAACGTTTGTCGTTGCTTCATCGATGAAAATGGTTGGCAATATGGTAGTGCTACAGTACGTGCGTGCTAACGTGCAAGTCTTTGTTCTTTGTATCTCAAAAGTTGCAGTAGATTGTAATCTGAAAAGCTAAGGACCTCCAAAAAGAGTCTTAGAGATATAAAAAGAATATATTAAATTTTTTTTTTGGAGTTTTGATAAGAACTACTGAAAACCTTAAAAATAGCTATAAAGGCACTGTTTTTTTCAGCGGTTGGCGGTTTTACTGTAGCAAATTTATAAGTCTTTAGAAAAAGTTTAAATGAGTCTAAAAAATAATCTAAAAAAATAAAAAAATTTACTGTAGCAAACCGCCGACCACCGGCCGCCGCCAAATGGAACGGAGCCTTTAGTGTTACAATGTATGACTCGTATGAACATGGCAAATTTTAAGTTATCGATTTTAATCTGATTTTAAGCTGAAAAGCACAATCTTGCGTGCTAGTTGCTACCACTTTCGCTAGTGATGATAAGTCGTCGTTGTTGAACTATAGATCATTCCTCTCTTTAGTGATCAGCCGCTGTCTATTCTCGTCGCTTTTAAGCGTGCTCCAAAGCGAAGCTTTTAGGCTGGTTTAATACCCAGTGGCCAGGGCAACCTTTAAAGCAAAGCACGACGCTGAGCAGCGCCAGCTAGATTGATCGCTGATCACTAGTGCAACTGCCGCTGGTCAATATATTCCATCATGTGCTCTAAGAAGGTATCTAACAGCAGGAGTCACAAAGCACTGTTTATTTAACTTTTTAGGATAAAGTCTCTACTAGAAGGAATAAATATTTCAAAGTATAGTGTAAAGTGTAAAAAATTTTACAGGACAAATAGAGTTTGTAGGAAATAGTGTTACAGAGAAAAAAATTTAAAGTATTTGCCGTAGATGTTCTAACAATCACGGTTTTCCCAAAGCTTCAATCCTGACAAGATCATGTGTCACGGCTGACGATTTTGATACGGTAATTAACCTCGATCCAACCATACCACCATACCGTTTTTTGGCTTGCAAGCAACAAAACCATGCCTTTTTTTTCATATTCCCGAAGACTCAATGCAGTAAAATATATATAGAAATTGTGGACTTGTATAGAACACAGAAATCTATTTTACATGAACAATAAGGGAGAGAGGGCTAGAAAGTGCAAAGCTTCGACCCTGACGAGAGCATGTGTCATGGCTGATGATTTTGATAGGTAATTAACCTCGATCCAACCATACCCTTTTTTTTGGCTTGCAAGCAACAAAACCATGCCTTTTTTTTTCATATTCCCATTGTGTTGATCTGGAAGACTCAATGCAGTAAAATGTATATAGAAATTGAGGACTTGTATAGAACACAGAAATCTATTTTACATGAACAATAAGGGGGAGAGAGGGGGGAGGAGGGGTCCACGGTATCACTATAATTTTTTTTTTGCTGGTATAGGACACTTTATGTACGACTAACATACATGCTATGAGGCCACATGTCAGTAACTCTGTTGTGAGTTCGCTCAAAGGCACGAGTTCTGGCCTTAGCCTAGAAAAAGTGCTGAACAAAGAGGATTGCACCGTGATGAGCAATCAACAGAACACAGCGATATGATACCCTTGGCCAGTTATCGATGGCGGTGCCTACAAGATATTTGTGGCACCAAACAACTGTCCATGCTCTAAGTTTTTTCATTACTTATAGAGTATATGAAAGGAAACAATAAAATCCTGAAAATAAGCACACTATATGAGCATGTACCAATTTCGACGGCTAAGGTCATTCACACTAGGACAAAAACCGTCTACCCTAATTAGGGTCAACGGTGGTTTCGATAGCTAAGGCAGTCCACCCTAAGACGAAAACCGTCTACCCTAATTAGGGTTGACGGCAGGCCATTGACCATTAGCCATCGAGCCTACGTGGTCGACCCTAAAAATTTGGTCAATGGACGACCGTTCACCAAATTAGGGCCAACGGTTTTTTTCCTGTCCATTTTCCCTAACTGATCGTCAGATGATAACAGTGGCGTGACAAATATGTTCGACAATTGTGACGTGGTTGTCAACATATGCCCACAACACCGGGGACGTGGCCAATGTTTTGGTCGACGACCACATCACAACCGTCTATCCTAATTTGGCATTAGGGTCGACGGCCACCCATCCCTGTCGACCATCGGATTAGCCATGTGGCGCTTGGGCTCGCACCCTTGGGCTTTTGCGTCGCACGTGATCGACGACCTCTTGTCCTGTCATCGAACCTAGCCCCCAATTTGGGCGCCATAAATGCATCCTGTATTTGCTTGTATAATCACACGGTGGGCTAGAAAGAATGTTCTTCGGTGGGTTCTTTTAGGATGCTTATCTTATCTCTGGTCTTATTTGCCTTATCGTCACTTGAGGATTTTTTTAATAGCCTTTTGAGTTGGCCTTCAATTTTTTATTTGAGAGCTTATAGACCGTCTCGAGATAAAAAAAATTCGACTTAAAAGTAATAAAAAATAAGATAAATCAAATAAGACATGAGATAAGTAGGATGAATCCTAAATAAGAGGATAAGATGTTCTAAAAGAACTCCACTCGCCTCCAGATTTTGGCTCCGTGTAGCTGTGCTTGTAGTTCCACAGGCAAGTACTTCGTGGCAAATCTTACTAATGACCATTACAAAAAATTAACTATGGACGTCTCCCATACCACTAATTGATTCACATAGTTGTTACTTGATCATTCTTACATGTATTTTTTTATAATTAGATTTCAGAATGGTAATACGGATTATTCACAGATGTATATTAATGTCAATTAAAAATGGGGAATTATTCTGTGCAAACACCTCATTTGGTGCAATCATGCAAACAAATAATCCCCGTCCTTGGATTTCGGATGAACAGCGGATGCAACCCTAATCCCCCCACTCCCACCTGTCTGTGCTGCCCGCCCCAGGCGCTCCTGCCTCGAGCGTGCCACCTTGCTCTCTCTCTCTCTCTCTTTCTCTCTCACTCTAACTTTCTGTCTCTCACGCGTGCCTAGCGCCGCTGGAGGACCTCACCATCGTCATGAAGCCTCGTCGTCGCTAGAGGGTCGCACCTCTAATATATCATCATCGTTCTCCCCAACACCTCCAACCCTTGGGGCGAGCTCTCTCTCATCCTGTTGTCCTTCCTTGCGACAACTCCAGCAGCAGCGCAACTCCTGGAGTTGAATTGAACAATGTCATGGGAAATTGACAGGTCCGCAGAGAGGTGTACGATGGCGCGATTCTATCGGGCGGTGATTCAGCGGAGGAGGTGGCATGGACCTCGACGATGGCGAAGTTCTTTGGGCAGTACGTGATTGAGAAGTGTGTGTGTGTGTGTGTGTGAGTGAGAGAGAGAGACGAGAGAGAGATGAGAGGGAGAGTTTGTGCAAGAGCGAGGGCACTCGAGACAGCGATGGTTGGGCGCGGGCAGCACAATGACGCTAGCTCAGAGGTGTGCCCCTTCGGCGGCGGCGCTAGGGTTTTAGGTACGCGTGAGAGAGACAGAGAGATGAGGCGCATACATTGTATATATGAGTATACTACACACCACTCAACAACGTGAGGACGTGCATTCCCATTATTGAGAGATTACCACTCGGTCACAAGCAGATAGTCAAGGTGTGTGCCAAACTATTCTCATGTGCTTGGTTTGTAAAAGTTGTCGTATCAGTACTTTCACATTAACTAGCTTGTGCCTAACTATTCTCGTGTGCTTGGCATGTAAAAATTGTCATATCAATACTTTCACATTAACTAGCTTGATTACTACATCAGTAACTGCTTAATTACTTTAACCAATTTTCAGTATCTATCTCATCAAATCTCAGATATCCTGTATTGTGGTCATACTTGCAAGTGGCTACCTGGAACTTCCTTTGAATTGTCCACTGGTTATTATTTCTATGCATATACTAATGTTGGTTACTCGTTGAGATTTCCAATCTCATTCTTGCTCTCGTCCCAGATAAAAGACCAATTGAGTAGCTTCTACGAGCATAGGCATGGGACACACGTATCAACACCTTGGTGGTGCCACCAATTTTGTTTTTAAGTACATTTTCTTTAAAAATAAATATTGGATCAGTCCAGTCTATCAAGTAATGGATTTTCCTTTTTTATTGTTATTTAATTCCGCTGGTGACTCTTTTGTGTCGAATTATTCATCACTACTACACTTGTGACAATATTTCAGTTTGACTATGTTCCTCCCAAATTTTATACATTGGGTTACTATTTCTATTACAATGATGTTCCACTGGTTTCTCTTTTATGCCTAATTATTTATCACTATACTTGTGAGAATATTTCGGTTCAACTATGCTTCTCCCAAATTTTATAACTTGTGTTACTATTTCTATTACGACGACATTCTGTTGGTGTCCCTTTTATACCAAATTATTTATCACTACTAATATTTTAGTTCGACTATGTATCTCCTATACTTTATACCTTATGTTACTATTTCTATTGCGATGGCGTTCCACTGGTGCCTCCTATTTTGGGGGGGCACTACACGAAGCTCCACATCTGGCTCGGTGCCTCACTCGGCACGTGGCTCCACGTCTTGATGCGGTGCCTTCTTTCTCTTGAGCTAGAAAGCATTGTGTAGATGTCACGCTTTGCACAACAGACTCACATGTTGCCCTGTTTTTTACATCTTAAAATCAAATTAAAATCTATAACTAAATTTTTCATTTTTGTACAAGCCATATGTTGTAGTACTTTGTAACCATTTTTTAAACCCTTTAGTGGTTCTTCTCAAAGATCTAAAAACTATTTTAAATATATTTATCAGCTTCTCCGAGACTCTTTTCGAGGGTGCTCAACTTTTCAGAATATAATCTATCGCAGCTTTTTCGAGGGTCCTCAACTTTTCTGATTATAATCTACCATACCTGTTTAGCTCTATCAAACAGACAAAATATAAATTGCGCCGATTAATTTTTTTTAAGGAAGAAAAACTACCGCATTCGAAACTCAGACGTTATTGCCTCTCACTCATGATATTTTGGCAAAAGTGGCCGATTTTTGTGGGGCAGCAGATCACTTGCAACTGTATATTTTAGATCGTGTGATCAAAGGGGCTCGGCTTGTGTGATTGCCAGAAGCCTGCAGTCCATTGGATTGGATCGCGAAGCAGGGAATAAAGGGCGCCTCCTCTGCTCTCCTTTTGGCGGGGATGCGGCCATGAAGTAACAGGAAGGCGCAGGCAGAGGCGCGCTCCTTTCTCCGGCGCCTCTCATGGCCGAATCATTATCTGATATGGCAAACATCCATCGATTTCTCGGAGGAGAGAGAAGTAAAGGAGACAGGCACATGGTTGCAGCCTTGCAGCAGGAGGGAGACGCATGGAAGCCATGCGAAAGGAAACGGCGTCAAGTATTTGTACGCGTGATTAAAGATTTAAGGGGGAGATCTGGCCAAAGTTATCTAAGCCGCCGAAAGGTCAACCTGAAGGATCGAGTAGAAATCATCCAATAAATAAAATTTCGTCTAAGGTACACTAGGGATATAATAAGTGAGATTCATGGTCTTACCCCACCATCGGGCCATTAGAAGATCGAAAACAATTTGGCCGCATCTTTAAAGAGAGGGTTAACTAGAGAGTTGCCACTTTGAAAATATGCCTCTACAAAATCGATAAGCTGTCACATGCCATTATAAAGTTGTGGGACTCACAAATATACCATTATGAATAATTTTGTGCCAAATTGCCCTCAACTCCTTCTTCCTCTCACCCTCTCTCTTTCCCATTGTTTCTCTCTCTCTCTACAACCGCGGACGCTGTCCTCCATGTCCAGCCATCTTCCCTGAGCTCTATCTCCAGCCTTGGTCCCTCATCTGGCCAAGCCTCTGCTGCCGCCTCTATGCCTGCCTCTGCCAACCAGCCGCCCCAAGCCACTGTTGTCGACGTCACTTCCTTCCCCACCATCTGCAGCGCAGCCCTTTTTTGCTGTCGGAACCGTCGGGCCAAAGGCTGAGTCACCGCGCCACAACCCTAGACACACCAGAGCCGAGCCGCACCGACCTGGCTATGTCGCCGCCATCTGTTGCCTTTGCCGTTGCCTGAGCTGCGTCCTAGCTTCGCCACTACTACCCTATCATCGCCAGAGCTCGCTGCCGCTACCAGAGCCCCGTTGGAGCCAAGCCGCCGCTCCTCCTCCTCTCATGTCTCTTTCTCTCTCTATGTCTCTCTCTCTCTCTCCCTTTCTCTCTCTATGAGTGAGGCCCGAGCTGCCCCAACCTTTTAACCGAGTTGGCCAACCCATCCATGGCAAGCTCGGCTGCAGTGGGGAGCTCAGGGGATGGCCATGGGCGAGCTCTTCCTCCTTGGCCGTGGCCATGGTGGCGACGGCGAGCGCCAGTGGTAGAGAGAGAGAAACAATGGGAAAGAGATAGGGGGTGAGAGGAATAACAAGGAGTTGAGGGCAATTTGGTCCAAAATTGTTCATAATGACATATTTGTGAGTCCTATCACTTTATAATGCAGCTTATCGACTTTGCAGTGGCATATTTGAAAAGTGACAACTCTCCAGTGGCATGTATCTAATTAACCCTTAAAGAAATCATACTTTTTATGTATCTTTGCATTTCTCTTCATCTTAGGAATTGTCTCTGCTCATAGATTCAATCTGCCCCTTTGTAATTTGCTAAAATGAATACAAGCTATTCATTCCTCCCGATTTAACGACCCAAATTGATTCGAATTTTTTATACTACCATGGTAATATTTATACTATAGCGATTATATTTTTATAAGGGACACCCTCTAAAAAAAGTAATGAACGATTAGATATGAATTATACTACTGGCCTATTTTATTTATCGTTGTATATTGTAAAACAACTCTCTCTCTTTATCCTTCCTTCTCATATACGCGATGTGGCGACCGACGAGTGTTTTGCTCCTCCGTGTCTCCTTCGTTGGTGTAGATGGCATTGGCGAGCTCCATAGGGTAGCATCGTTGAGGTTAGCTATGCTTATCCTTTTGGTGACAGGGGATAAGCTTGAGATAGTCCCTAGGTTATGGTTGGTTTTCTGCGTCGTTGGCTTCATTGTCAGCGGTGGCAAGGATTGTGTCTGGATTGCTACCTTTGGTGGCTTTGGAAGTGGTGGTGCCAGTACTTTTTTCCTCTGCCGTGTTTGAAGATGCCGATGCTCCTTCAGTGTGTTAGATATGACTCGATGTGATCGGGGCGATGGATGTTGCAGCGACTCTTTCTTCAAAGTATGGTAGGAGGACTATTTTCATCGGTGAGGCAATCAGCGAGGAGGATGAACTCTATGTTGCCCTAAAAGTGTTTGTGTTGTATGATGCAACCTCTATGGAACACTTGTGTAACGGGGGGGTGTAATTCTCTTGAGCTTTAATCAAATGCCCAACCCCCTCCCCCCCCCCCCCCAAAAAAAAAAAAAAGCTTACATCCCACTATTCGAATTAAAGTGGTTTCTCTTTCACATTGCCGCACGTTGATTCCTGTCACCTCGCAGCAAATTATTCGGTCATATGGAGTGACACATGCATGTTGATTGATTCACCGTGTACCTCACCTTTGCACCTTCCAATTTTGATCATATCGATCATCGAGCGGCACACATACGTGAATCCACCGTACGTGTACTTTCGCCATGCACCTTTGCACTATCCATAGGGGAGCTTGCTGATCCGGGATCTTTCGGCGGAAACAATGGCTTGAGGATTCTAAATCGGTTCGCACTTGAGATAGTTTAACCCTGCAGCTCCATCTCTGTGCCACCTTTCCAGCCCAAACATCCTGAATCAACGACTTGCGATTTGCGAATGATATCCTCCCAAAGAGAAAGCTACCAGAAGAAGATGGTGCCGTCACATGCATTTCTTAACGAGGATTCTGCTTAATTATTAAATCAAAGGAGCCGCTCGGCCAACCAAAACATAAGCCAACCTTAAATTGGTGAAGCACTATGGAGAGCTTTTTCCCATGCGAGCATGTTTTGCACGACTTTTTTTTTAAAAAATCAGCCTTCTATAGCGCTAAAATTATGCAATTATCTACTGAAACTAAATTTTCAGGGGTTTGAAAAGGGGCTTCGAAAACACAAAACTGGTAAACAAAACTGAATTTGATCTTATGACTACCAGATTTTCAAGAAATAACTTTAAAAAATCAAAGCTTTTAAAAAGATAATAATTAAATAATTAACGAAAAAAGCTACGCAGATCATGCTAACGACAGGACGTTACCGACAGAAAAGGAGACGATGCATCTAGCATAGTCATCCCATCATGAGGCGATGATCACGAGATGAGGCGATCGATTCTCGTCGCGAAGCATAATTGTACGGAGCTCGCGGCGGCGAGACGGACGTACTGGCATAGCTGCCGGTGGTTAGCACGATCAATCCATGCTACATATATATATAGCGATTGCAGTGCTTAATCCCCACTAACCATGTAGTGAAAAAATGCAGCCCCGCCCACCAACAGGAGGAAGAACCGCATCCCTCCCGGCGATGCCCCTGCGTCCGTCTGTCGTATGGATTATGAAGTAGTTAGGTGCCTGCCTAATTGCAGGTGATGATTGTCTGCTAACAATAACTAACAGACAACTAACACGCACATTAGAATAATAGGAAGAGCTAGCTTTATATATAGTTCTGCATCATCATTCATCTGGAGCTGTCCTGGCGGCAGGCATGCATGCTCCTGACTTGCAGACAAGGACACGAGAGACGTTTTTCACGGTGCTCGTTCGAGAGTAGGGGTGAAAACGGATCGGATCAGATCAGATATTGGCTATACCAGTTTCGTTTTCGTATCTTTTCACGGACCCGGATCTGGATACAGATCATTCGAATACGAATACAAACCATCGTGAAAACGAAATCCGATCGAATACGAGTCGAATCGAATACAATCATGGTTATTTTATCATAACTTGTAACTCTACATACTGTACGTCCCGGAAACTACCATAGCACATGAATAATTTAATTGACTACAATATTAATAAGATTTAGACAAAATATGGTGTGATAATTAATCAAAAATGAGCATACAAGGCAGAATGTGCAAGCATGATGTAAGCTACGTTCAAGAATGAGCATACGAGGCAGAATGTGCAAGCATGATGTAAGCTGCATTCAAGGGCCCAATTTACCTGCAGTCTGCATAAGCCAAAGTTTACATGCAGCTGTCTAGGACTTGGGCTGCATGTTGGAATGAATTGGCCCGACAGGGTTCGGATATCTGTATAGGCCCAGCTCGAAATATCCAGGTCCGAGTCCGGTTCCGTCGGATGCTAGCCTACCGAATCTGAGTCCGAGTCCGAGTCCGAGTTAAAATATCCGAGTTTGATTCCGAGTCCGACCTAGTTCAAATCCGATTCAGACCGGACCGGACCAAATCTATCCAAACCAGATTTCACCACTAGTCGAGAGAGCATCAACATTTGATTAACACGGAGGTCAATCGTCTGAGACGGTTCTGCATGCGTGCATTCCTCGGTCTAGTGAGAAAAGTCATTGTTTCGAGGCAAGCACAGTTAAACCCTTAACGCATTCAGCGTTATTAACTATACTAGCTAACCATAGTCCGGACGGTCTTAACCTATATTAACCTAGATTTTTTTTGTTTGACAAATAATCCAGTTAATCTTTGACTCCGTTAGTGTGCATGGTAGATATTCTTGTCCGACAACTAATCCAGTTAAACGAGCATGAGAAAACCATGCGTGTAGATTTATTTTCGAAAGTACTACTGTAACGTTATAATTTCGTGGCTTCACGACCGATTCTGTGACATGAGCAAGTACCGGGTGGGTAGCAAATTGAGCTGACACTTATATGCCGTTCCTCCGGGAGGAGGATGTATATACACATGTGCATCATGATCCAAGTCGTTGAGGGGGCCAGCAAATATTCTCCCAATCATCGACAGTGCAATTCTACAGCTGCTTCCGTTCGTACGCCCGCCGAACGCCCATGTGCACGGAATATATATGCACCGTTCGCGGCCATGACATGCTGCAATCAGTTCGTTCGGCGGACGCTTCCCTAGCTGCTAGCTCGCCGTGTCCCCCTTGAGTCCTCACCACGGTACCACCACCTTTGATCTCTCCTACGCTATGATGCCGTCGTTCCGGCCTGCAGCGTACCCTGCTCTGTCACTGTGCCAATGTATTTTTTTTTTTGGGGGGGGGGGGTGTTGCTTGCTTGGAGATCTCCTGAATGATTCTTGCACTAGTCTCTGAATCGGTACGGTAGTGTGCACCATTACATAGCCAGATCGAAAAGCATAAATCGAATAAGGTAAATTGGATAACTAAGAAAATAACACTTTATGGCGAATAGTTTTACAACACAGCCGTCTAGGCCAAATAACGTTACAGTTCACTAGTGGAATTCAGAGTACAAAAGCGAAAGTCTTCAACTAAAAAGATTATCCAACGTCTATGCATCACTGCAAGTGGCTAGAGAAAACGCCCTAAGTTTCGTCTTGATCTTCAAATCCATGTTCCTTATCCTTGAAGCACGCATAGGGGTCTTCCAGGAGCTCTCCATCTAAAGAGTGAGTGAGTGCGAGGGTAAGTGCGCAATCAAACCGCACTTGCGGGTTAACACTCTCTTAATGTATTTAATGATAAGGGCTCCAAAGAAGACTAAGGTTTGTTTATTTGTAATAAGCAGTTGGAAATAATTATAGTAATAATCTAGCCAATTTTCAACAGGAAAGAGAGTGTTGTGGAAGTGTTGATTTTTCAAGTTATCAATCCTGTTTAATCCCGGTACCATCTCATGGTACGACTAGACCAAGCTCAACTCTGCTGTAACCTCCGTTCCTATTCTTCCAGCAAACACTCGCTATCTTATTCCGGGATTCGACAATCCCATTGTGGATCATCATTCCTAGATTGTCGGTCCAGCGAACGTATGACCTAGACCACCCTCAGTGGTGGCGCTCGGCCGCGCTTACCTCAGGTTGGAGTTTCAGTCAGGGCCTCCGCAGAGTACTCTCCTAGGCCTCCACACCTGCACTACCGCGTGATGGTCACGCGTTGTGTCGGACGCATCCAACACTCTAATATAATCAAGGGATCCTTCCGATCCCACTGCTCATGGCCCGAGAGCCGAAGGTTCGACCTTCGCTCCCTACCTCAAACTCAACAGGTCCACGACCCTCTAGTTTAGATCTACTCTAGACAACAAACACCAACCTCGAGTCTCAACCCACAACTCAACCACTGGCTCACATCTCGAGACCAACTGACACAGCCTTCACCCAAACCAAACCATACCATATCCAGTTCATAGTATAAGTAATAGTATTTGTAGTGGTGAGCTAGTGTTCACCACTATGGGGTGTTATATCCCAAAAATAAGCATTTAGACCTAAGCATGTTTGAGCGAGTTTTACGCAAGAACTAGGAGTCCAAATGTTTTATTTGTTTTTTAATTGGGTTACAAAGAATATGACTATCAAGACAGCCATGGTATGATATTCAAGGCAATCATAGCATAATAAGTAAATGTGTCAAGGTTCATGGTATGTATATAACATGATTAATAAGCTGGGTATTAAATTCATATTACATGCAATTTCTTATTTGAATCAAAATAACTTTAATAAAATCTGGATAAGACATAAACTAAGGATGTTAACTCGTCTTGTCCTAAGGCTTGGAAATCTTCCTAGGTGTCCTAGAACCTTCCTTCGGGATCCTCGACGTCTACTTGAATATAAAAACCAAGTATAAATATACAATCAAATAATGATGCATGTATGCACAAAGAAGAATTCTAATATCGAGACTAGAATTCTACAAGTCGTCAAATAAACATGAGTGGATATGCTTTAGATACCCTTAGGTAATATTACCCTTTCTAGAAAAATAATTTTTGAAAATTATTTATAGAATCAAAATATTAACTTATAAGCATTAGGGGTTCTTAATTCATTTGTTAAACTTTATCAAGGGTTAAAATGGATTAAATATTTTTAGTAACTTATTTATGAGTTGAAAAGGTTTCTGTAAAAATTTGCAAATTTTTAGACTTCAAACAGTATTTAAAATAAGTCAATTTGATTAACAGCAATAATAATCCTTAAGGAAAAAGTCTTTAATTACTACTATTAAATTTCAAGTGAACAGGAATCAAGCTATAATTGTTCAAATACTTTTATTAAATCACAAACTATATCTATGGTTCTCTGGAATTTTATCAAGATTTAAGGAAATTATTAACAAATTTATTTAAACAGAAAGGTTATTTACAATAATATGAAAAAAAAGGTGAATTAAAGCTTTTGGAATATTATAGAGGGCAAAAATAGGTTACTGTTTAAAGTTATAATTTTGTTAAATCCAGATTATATTTTTTAGAAATTCATTAACACATACTGGATTATTTAAATTATGAAAAGGGCTGGATTTCTAAATAGAACTGGGTCGAAATCGGCACTGTGTGGCCCAGTACGGCTCGGTCCGCAAAACAGGAGCGGCTTGAACGAGCCCGCGAACTGAAGGCGTAAATTAGGAATACGTCTCCACTAATATTGACAGGTGGAGTCGCGGTCCTACATGTCAGCGGTTGACAGCGCTTAAGCGCGCGAGATTTAAATACTAAACACTATTAGCATGGGTCCCGCCTGTTAGCGACATGTCACGCGGCCGACGTTGGGGCGACATCAGTTGGATGACGGCCCGCGAGGATTCTCGGCCAATCTCCGGTGAAACTTCGGCAATAGATAGGCGGCGCTATGGTTTACTATTCTAGTGGTTCATGATCGGGATGGATTTGGCTCAGAGAGACGTAGGACGTCCTGGCCGGACTTCGCCGGCGGAGAGTCAGAACGGCGGCGCCCTGGGTAGCTCGCGTGAAAACGCTACGGGAGCATCATTCTCCAGTGATGGGAGGGTTCGGCGGCCAGTTCGCCGGTATGGGGAGCATCTAGGGACTACCAGAGAACTACCTAAGGTGATGGTGCGCTCTGGGAAGCACGAGATTGAGTTGGCACAGTGGAGGGTGGCGGTGGCCGAAACAGGGCGTCGTCGTCGGAAAGCTCCGGTGGTTCCTGGCCAAAATTGAGCACGGGGAAGTGAGGGGGCAGTGCTTAGATAAGCTCGGGATACGAGGAATCGACCGACGATGTACCGAATTGACGGCGAGAAGAAAGGGGCGAAACCGAGCTCGGCGGAGGCAATGGCGAAGGGCAGCGCAATTGGGGCCGAGCTAGGGTTTAAATAGGTGAGGAGAGCTGTGGAGGATAGGGAGAGAGTGATCCCGCGGTGAGGGGCTCGAGGGTGCGGCGTGGCAATGATGTCCATTGCGGCGGAGCCGCGGCCGTGGCAGGGGGAGAGAGCTCGAGACGCGAGGCAGCAAGACGAGCAACGCGCAGAATAGTAGAGAGGAGGAGACGTGTCTTGGCCGGCACGGCAGAGGAGGGCGGCGTCGCGAAATGGCGCATGAGCGACGCATGGGCACGAGAGGAAGCAGCAGCTAGCGGATCACGAAAGCAGAGATCGCTGCACATGGACGGGATGCGCCAAGACGCTCTGCCAGGTAGCAGAGAGAGAGAGAGAGAGAGAGAGAGAAAGGAGAGAGGGGGCACGGATGGGCTGAGTCCTAGATGGGCTTGGGCCTAGGTGGGTTGGGCTGGATAGGGCAGAGCCAAAAAGAATTTTAGGATCAAAATTTGGATTTTGATTTTTAAGAAAAGAATTTAGGTAAAATTAAAGAAGGAGATGAGTATAAATAGATATTTATATAAATATAAATTGGATTTGGAAATTCAATTGGGAAACTAAATTCTAAAATTTGATTAAGCTAAAAGTTGAATTTGCAAGTAATGGACTATTTTAGATAATAGAAGATGAATTTTGTATTTCCAATTTAAATTTTGAATTTAGGAAATAGGAATTTTCAGATGATGAATAGTAAATACAGGAAATGAAATTCAAATTTTGAATTTTGCAAAAGTTTTTAAAAGAGCCTAAAATGGGCTATTTTACAGGGGGCTCATCGCTTGTGTCTAGGCCCTAACGTGAGCGATGGGTCCATATGGCAGGGGCATAACAAGACTGTCTTACGGTAGAGGACTATGTATCAATGTATTAGCGTGTATGTCGCCGAATATTCGGGCTCCGAATGGATAGGACCAGTTTAGCCAACCAAATTATCGAGACTGGGGGAGAGGAGGAGATGAAGAAGGGGAAAAGGGCACGTCTGTGACGAGACGGACGGCAGCTCAATCAGGGGCGTGATTGCGTCCATCGATGGGATCGGCCGACGGTGATCTGTTTTGTAGCGTTGTTTGGAAATCAGCGGTCGAGGACAGAGACAGTGCAAGTGATGACAAGTAGTGGTGTTATGAGATGCACCGAGTAACAGGTGGCCCTTCTCGCGCGCGGTTCAGGTTCAAAAGCTGGTGCATCTCATAACAGTGATGACAGGTACTCGGTGGCACAAGTGTCTGTTTGTTTGTGTGTGTCACTGCATGGCTAGTTTTGTTAAGCAACCACGCTACCGGATGTAGTCTGAGGTTGCTGATTCACACGCAAGACGTAGACGGAGATCAAGATCGACAGATGCACAAGTAGATGAAACACAGATGTAGAGAGAGAACGGATTCTTTATTGCTTTCAGGTGTGTGTATACAATGGATGGATCTCTCTCCTATTTATAGTCTTTGGTTCATAGGGTTTGGCGGCCCACGGATAGACCTATCCGGATACGGCTTGAGAGCCCAGAACCGTATAGGTTTCCTAATACTCCCTGGACCTTGCTGGCAGAATGCATATGCCTCATCAAAACTCCATAAAACCCAGTGGAAAAAATTTTGGAAAAAGAGTGCATAGATACGCCATTGCATGTCAGATATGCCTCGTTAAAAACCTTATATGAGAAACTTTTTTGAAAACTCACTTAAAGGAAAAAGAGTACAAATCTACCCAACATTGCTTCATTACTTCAATGTAATAGTTGGGTACTTGAACTTCTGGTTCAAGATTTAATTCAAAATATGTGAAGTTTCTCCCCCCTGAATTCTGCACTTCTCTAAGTCTCATCATTCCTATGCCTTTAATGCATCTTTCAAGGGTAAATGTAGGTAGGGACTTAGTAAATAAATCTGCGAGGTTTTCGCACGACTTAGTGTGCTGAATATTGATTTCATTCATCTTATACATCCCATGTGCATAAAAATACTTGGGTTTATATGCTTAGTGAGGTTGCTCTTCATATATTCAGTTTGTACTTGTGCGACACATGCTGCATTATCTTCATAAATGATGGTGGGGGTTTGTTCTATTTGCAATCCACATAACTGGAGAATGTGGAATATCATTCTTCGAAGCCATGCACATTCACGTGCTGCCTCATACAATGCAATGATTTCTGAATGGTTAGTCGATGTTGACACAAGTGTCTGCTTTGACGACTTCCATGATACTGCGGTTCCTCCACACAGGAAGACATATCCTGTCTAGGACTTACCGGTGTGCGGATCTGAAAGATAACCCGCATCTGTCTATCCGACCAAAGTCATATCTTGGTTCCTTCTATAAAATAGTCCAAGATCAACTGTTCACCGTATGTAGCGGAAGATGTCCTTTACCCCTTTCCAATGTCTTTTCGTTGGCTCTGCACTATGCCTTGCTAATAAGTTTACGGCGAACACAATGTCAGACCGTGTACTATTTGCTAGGTACATGAGCGCTCCTATGGCACTTAAGCATGGGAATTCTGATCCCATGACTTCCTCCCCCTCTTCTCTAGGTCGATATGGGTCTTGGTCTGCTTGTAGTGACCTTCTGACCATCGGGGTTCTTGATGCATACGCCTTCTCAAAACTGAACCTCTCCAACACCTTTTGGGTGTAGGCGGCTTGGTGTACGAGTATTCCATCTGGCATATGCTCAAGCTGAAGGCCTAAGTAAAATTTGGTTTTACCCAAATATTTCATTTCAAATTCAGATTTCAAATATGAGCTTGCTTCTTTAATTTCATCATCAGTGCCAATGATGTTCAAATCATCCACGTAAACCGAAATTATACAAAAACCATCTTGTGATCGTTGTATAAATACGCATGGACAGTCTTCATTATTAGTATAGCCTTTCTTGCTCAAGAACTCGCTCAAGCGATTATACCACATTCTTCCTGACTGCTTTAATCCATATAAGGATTTCTGCAATTTTACACAATATAATTCTTTCTTCTCTTTATTCGGGGTTGGCATGCCGTCAGGTACTTTCATATACAATTCAGAGTCCAGGTTACCGTAAAGATAAGCTGTGACCACATCCATCAATTTCATTCTTAAGTTCATATTCACTGCCATTAAGATGAGATATCTAAAGGTTATACCACCCATGACCGGGGAATAGGTTTCTTCATAATCAACGCTTTGGCCGAGTGAATCCTTGAGCTACCAAATTTTACTTTGTACCGTACCACTTTATTATTTTCATTTCTCTTCCGAACAAAAAACCATTTATAGCCCACAGGACGTATATAGGAGGGTGTAAGGCACACAGGTCCAAATACTTCTCTTTTGTTCAGCGAGATTAGTTCCGCGGTGATTGCTTTCTTCCATTCCACCCAATCTGGTCGGTGCTTACACTCAGAAAGAGTTGTCGGCTCTGGATCGGGATCTATTCGCTTGGCAATCATTTTAGCAAAGTATATGTCGACATTGGCTGTTGCTCTATTCATCATTTCCCCTAATTCTACAAAGTTTATGGCCATTTCGTCATGGGGTGCTTCGTGCATTTCTACTTGCTCTTCACCGTTATTTCCCATCACGGGAGCAAGTTCCTTTAGCTTATTATTGCCGATGTGCGCACACGTATTTCTATCGGCTTCTTCTTTTATTACCGGTATATTCAACTGGGAGTGCCTCGCTAGCGTGTCGCTTCACCGTGAGTTGCTGTGTCTCAACCGGCTTCCTTCTTTTTCTTTCGGGTACTTTCGTGACCGGTTGTGATAAGCTCTCTTATCCACTTTTCTCCAGCGTCCCGGATACTTGGGATTCGAGTAACCGATTTCTGTCCTTTTCTCTCGAGGCCTCGGAACAGGATGAGGATACCTTCTATGGTATTTCAAACCCTCTCTGGTGCATTACTAGGAGTAATGCGACTTTTACTAGGAGTAATGCGACTTGATCACACCTTTAAATCACAAAAATGATTGGGCAGTTCATTTGCTAATTTTCTATAAATCGAGGATCTTCTGGACCTCTTCGTTTGCTTCTCTAGTACGGGGATCATGTGCAGGAATGCCAGTGGCTTGCCAGATGATTTCACGGCATTCTTCTGTTAAGGGTTCTTTATCTCCCCCTAATGACGGGAAATTATCCTCGTCAAAGATGCAATCAGTGAAACAGGCGATATGCAAATTATCGGTCGAGGGTTCTTAAATACTTGATTATGGACACTGTCGCATAACCAACGTATATCCCCGGCCTCCGGAGAGGGCCCATAGCTGTTCGCTGTGGTGATGGTATCGGTACATACATCATACATCCAAATTTTCTTAAATGGGAAATTTTCGATGTGATCCCCTGAACTAGTTGCATTGGTGATTGGATGTTGTACGCTGACGGTCTATAGTTCAATAATGCTGCTGCGTGTAGGGCGGCGTGGCCCCAACACGTGTTCGTAAATTACAACCCGCAAGAGCGGCTTTGCTATGAATTTGATCCTTTAATCGCTGCTTCGCTAGTCCATTTCGAGTGTGGACATGTGGCATCGAGTGCTCTACTTTGATTCCCGATGCCATACAAGAATCATCAAATGCCTTGAAGTGAATTCGCGGCATTGTCCAAGCGAATGGACTTCACGTGATGATCCGGAAATGCATTCTTAATTCTTATGATCCGAGAGATCGCCTTTACGAACGCGTGGTTTTCTTGTCGAGAGTAAACTCACGCTTGACCACTTCGAGGAAGCATCAATGAGCACCATGAAGTACCTAAAAGAACTCGATAGGGTTAAATGGGACCGCAAATATCCTTGGATGCGCCAAGGAACGCGGGATTTCATCTTGCACCTTCATGGTCGAGGGCCTAGTGATCATTTTCCCAAGGGCGCATGCCCCGATATATAAAGTCTTCTTGATTAGGAAAATTCTTTATACTAATTCCATGGCCCTGAGAGTTGGTAATTACATTTCTCATCATCCGTAAGCCTGGATGACCAAGTCTACTATGCCAAAGAGAGAAGAGTTCAGCACTGCTAAAAGAAGTTTTAAGGGAAGTGTATTTGTCAGGTGCTTTAATTCTTGTGTGGTATAGCCCAGTTTCAAATGAAAGAAATTTTTCTAAAATTCTTTTTCCGCATCCATCATGCTTCACAATGCACAGGAATTCTTTGCCATTTTCTTCAGTGGTTTCAACGTGGAAACCGTTGGCACGGATGTCTTTAAAATTTAAGAGAGATCTAGTGGATTCAGAGTACAACAAAGCTTCATCAATTTTCAGTGAAGTACCCATAGGCAGAACGATCGTGGCTTGGCCGGAGCTTACCACACACGAGTCACTTCTTCCAATTGTGGTTATACTGCCAGTTCTTTTCTTAACAAAATACTTTGTCTCTCTTAAGATGCTATTCTGCTATCAACAATGCATATCTCCTTCATATGGGCGCTTCATAAATTCATATAATTTCAATTAGGCTATCATTCATATTGCAAGCATTCACACAAATATCTTGGGAATAAAATGCATAATCGATCACGAGAATTAAAGGTTTGCTCCCTCGAGCTCACATTTCTTCATTCATGATGAGATCACAAATGTCTCGCTAATGCAACCACACTAAAAGGTCGACTAGTGTGCTATGTATGCACTAAATAAATTCTGTAAAATAGACTTCTACGGTGTCAACAATTTCTTTTTTTTATGATGGCATCATCTTCTTTAGTAGCTTCTGCATATCTCAGGCTTGTCCAATCCTACTGTGCTTATGGCAGGATAGTGTATTTGAGCTTTCCGAACCGCTTCTTAAGTACGGCCCAAAGATCAATAGCACTTTTCATTGCCATGTATTCATTCTTTAAAGTATTGGACAGGTGTGCCTAATGAAATGCGGTGCTTGATTATTCTGTGCTTGAGTATTGCCCCTCGCTATAATGCCAATAGTGGTGCGGGGAGCTTCATGTGCGTAGCCGAAATTCATCAAATTAACGACTGACGATGCCAAACATTTGCATAATTCAAATTCTTTGCATAAGATACTGTGGATAATCATAGTGTGTGTTGCGTGACATGGATCTATTCATAAATTCTCGGAATTTCCAGTATAAACATGCTAAAATAATTATTACAAGAATTATAATAGCAATTCCATGGAGTAATTCTATGACAGAATATATACATTCAGTAAATTCTTAATTTCAGGGCTTTCTATGCAAAAATTCTTAATTTTGTCAAATTTTCAGATAATTCCCAAAGGTTTCAGGGCTTTTCTGCGAAATTCAAGCCCAATTTCTATGATAGCAATGTTGATTCATGACTACTATACATAATCTGCATATATTCTTATATTTCTTCAATAAAATTCATGGTTTTCTACTATTTAACATGCTATTTTCAATTCATAGATTAAATGTAGTGAACAAACACCACAAATAATCAGAAATTCACATTCATAATTCATATGCATAAATTCTATTCATAAACAGGCATAAACTGATAATTATAATAGCTAATTCATCATATAATAGCATGAAATTAATTATCAGGGGTAAAATAAAATTCGGAATTTCGAGATGTTTTTATGCTCGAATATGCTTTCTATAATTTCTGCTGATTTCATGGACTTCTATGAAAATTTCAGTGTCTCCAGGGACTTTTGCAAAATTTTCAATGTCACCAGGGACTTCTACGAAAAATTTCAGTGTCCTAGGAATTCTTCTTGTGTACTTACTTAATTTTCTGGGCTTTCTTGCAAAATTCCACGCATATTTTTTTTTTTTTTTCGTTTCTTTTCCTCGGCCGGCCTATCTTTTTCCTCCCTATGCGCATGACTGCTAATGGTGGCCCGATCACGTGGATCGGCTTTGGGGGGTCTGATTCTCTCGCGTGGCTCGCTTGACTGCTTCATCGCCCATTCGGCGTGCTCGTTTCTTGCCGCCTGCCGTTCGGCGGTTTCGTCTTTGCCGTCGACCCGTTCGGCGTGATTTGGCCCGGTGGCTCGCTTCCCTCCCCGCCGCAATTCGGTGGCTCGCTATCGTGGCGGCCGGCTCGGCGCTCGCGACGGTGTTTCAGCCATGGGGCCGGAGGCGGTCTTGGTCGCCGAGGCGCGATGGCGCACGATTATCGACGAAGCGGCGAGGCAATGGTCCGGCCGCTTCGAGGCGCGGCATAGAGGCGGCGCGAGAGTGCACGAGGCGGCGGCAATGCACGGCCACTTGCCGATCGAGGCGGCGGCTATCGCGCGATGGTGCGATGGTAGTCGCGGGCACACAACCAAGACGGTTACGCGCAGATAAGGCACGCGCGATCGTGGGTTTATGGCGGCGATCGATCTTTGGGTTGACCGAACAGAGTTACAAATTCCAGATTCAAACGAGAATCCCTAATTTCCTTTCTAATCAGATCTGATCTACTATTCAAAATTTGATTCAATGCAATACCTTTCGATCTACATGATCAACCTTCAGGATTCCGTAGATCGTCACAGAGACAGCGATAGCCGCAGAGGACTGTTTTCGGCTATCCGAGTGGAAGCCGGCGTGATGACGATTCGATGCCGAAAACGCCGGTGTAGACGAATAGCCGTAGTCGATCGATCTCCTCGTGCTTGCAGTTCCTCCTTCCGAGCGTGTCGTGCTGATAACGTGTTAAGCAACCACGCTACCGGGTGTAGTCCGAGGTTGCTGATTCGCACGCAAGACATGGACGGAGATCAAGATCGACAGATGCACAAGTAGATGAAACACAGATGTAGGGAGAGAACGGATTCTTTATTGCTTTCAGGTGTGTGTATACAATGGATGGATCTCTCTCCTATTTATAGTGCTGGTTCATAGGGTTTGGCAGGTCCACGGATAGACCTATCCGGATACGGCTTGGAGAGCCCGTAACCGTATAGGTTTCCTAATAAGTTTCACTCGCCTAAAGGCCGCACGCTGCATGAAGGGCTAAGAAAACCGCCGGAGGAACCGCGAAAGAAAAAAAAACTGCCAAACAGTTTACCAACGGTTTTAGTAGTTTTTACGGTATGGACAGTTCGGACCTGGCCCGGGCCATGTGGAGCTTGACTACCCGGGAGGCTTCAATTCATATTTACATCCCGTCTCAAGTTTTCAATGGGACTTGATTTATTTTCAGCCGGAGAAAAGCTTGGTCCGCACGAACTCCTCAGCCTAAGCCCATAGCAGCTGAGTAGCCTAGCCCCCAATATCTACAATTCCCCACCGCAATCCCTAGTTACCCAATCCCCCCACTCTCCCGTCCGCCACCACTGTTGCCTCCACCTGTCGCCGTCCTCCGTCTGGGTTTGTCGTTGCCACCGCTGCAGCCCTAGATCTTCCGGTCACGCCCTCCTCATCCTCCCTCCGGTGACGCCGCAGATTGTCCCTCCTCCCTCCAATGATGCTGTCGACTGTCCCTCCTCCATGTACTGCCACCGCCCCCTCCTTCCTCCAGTGACAATGTTGACCTCCCCTCATCCTCTCCGATGTCACCGCTGGTCGCCCCCTCCTTTTTCTTCCTTCAATAAGCCACCATATCTCTCTTCTCCTCCTTCCTCCAGCCTAGTCCTTTGTAGCAGATAGAGTCAGGTCATCGTCCCGTACTACGGTGGGTGCCGGCAAGGGAAAGGGAGGGATAGGGTGTAGAAAGCGCTTCTAGAGCCCAGGCCGGGCAAGGTAAAGTTGTGCGCCACCACCGCGGCTTGAGCGAGAGGCTTCTCGACATTGTGTTGATTGCTTGGATTTTTCCATTTCTTTTTGGGAATTGCTTACAGACTTACGTTCGACACGTGTGCTCTGATCGGACACCCACCTGAGCTACTCAATGGTTTCATCTTATCTGCTCCTCTCTCTCCCTACTAATACACCCAGCAACTACTCGTTTTTATACTTAAGCATCGAAGTAGAGAGAAGACGCCTCAAGATTGTGTGGTGCTAGTCGCATCTTCTTGGCCATCTATGATCACTACTATGTGCCTCTCTCTCCCCTGCCTTTTATAGCTCCTCATTTTTTATCCTCCTCTCTCCCCTCCGAGCTTTCCTCTTCTTCGTGCCTGGTGGCTTCTGCTACATCCATACATATGTTCTCTTGCCTTCTTCTCTTAGGGTCCTAGTGACCAATCCAATCTAAATGGATTCCTCTGTTCGTTCTGCCTGCAGATCCTACAAGCTTGGAACGAGACCAGGCATGGCGTCGGTGCCGTTGCAGCTGTCGGCCGACGCTGACCCGTCTCTAGAGAATGTGAGCTTGGCGAGTTTTTGGTGGCCGGATCCGGCGAGCACGACGTGGGAGCTCGCTGGATCTGGAGAAGAAGAGGGTTAGGAGAAGGTTTATCCCTATTTCGTCATGAAACCTTTAGTCATGTATGTGCGAAACTTTGGTTTTTATCTGGTAAAACTTGGCTTTGTTCTCGTAAAACTTCTTATACTTGCACGGGGTGATTTTTTGAACAACAATAGAACATGAGGTTTATCGGTAGTTTAGCTAAGTTTTATTAGTACTTATTCAAGTTTCATTTGGTCCTTTTTCAAGTTTCATTATTCGGTTTGACCAAGTTTCATTGCTCATTCTTTAAGCTTCATTAGTAGTTTAGCCAAGTTTTATTGGCACTATCAAGTTTTATCAGTAGTTAGCCCAAGTTTTATTGGTATTTCTTTAAGTTTCATCAGTAGTTTTTTCTAGTTTTAACAGTTATTTTACAAATTTTCATCAGTTTGTACCTTTGTTTCATATGTATATTGTCAAGTTTCATCAATTATTTTCTAAGTTTTCATGCTGACGTCAGCATGACGTCATGCGTCCGATGGAATGATTCCGATCGGACGTCCGATCCAATGCGCTCGCCTTCGTTTGACGTGGATTGCTTCTTCTGTCTAAACGAAAATTACTCCACGTATTCATTGATACGAAACAGGGTGTTAATGTTCTACGTTTAATATACTGTGGACAGTGTAGGCCGCGCTCGGGCTTGCGATAGCTGAAAATACGCCAGGCTCGACGGGGTCAGGCTCGTCCAAAACTGGATAAGATGAAGGCAAATCCTATAATTTCCGTCAGGATTAGGGATGGCAGAAATATTCATGGGTGCGGGTACCCATGGGTACCCGACCCGATAGGCATGGGTATGGGTCATAAGTTGTACCCATGGGTATTTCGGGTTCGGGTACCTGAAAATACCCGGTTCGGGTCTAGGTTTGATTATGTACCCATGGGTACCCATGGATACCCGAATTCTTGACCGACATGTGGGTCCATATACATGGATATATATATCAATCATTCAATTGGCAGCAAACCCTAGCCTAAACTCCCCCCATTCCCCTAGCCGCCGCCCGCCCTCACCCTCACTCGCCGCATTTCCTCGAGTCCTATCTCCTCAGCGCCATGTCCATTGTCCCTGTTATCGCTTCGCCGCCGCCGCGCCATGCCCTTCGCTTGCCTTGCATCTGCATGCTGGCCGCCGCCGCCGCTTGACCATCGCTTGTTTCGCCGTCATTGCCGCTTCTCCCCATCGCCGCCATGCCGTTCCTCCCCGTCCGGTAAGTTGTGTTCTTTGAAGCTAACTGGTTTTTTGACTTGTGTACTTTCGGGTATGGGTACCCATCGGGTATCGGGTACCCGTCGGGTTCGGGTATGGGCGCGTGTTTGTGCCCGTGAGTGTGTTCAGGTTCGGGTATGGATAGTGTCTTCGGGTTTTGGGTTTGGATATGACAGGGTTGTACCCAGAGATACCCGCCCGACTGCCATCTTTAGTCAGGATAAGACCGCCGTTGCTTAATAATGGGCTAACGAGATGTTGATGAGAGTGCCTACCATGCCTCTGCGGGGGAAAAAAAAAACTAGAGAGAAATCAGCTCATATACGATATTATCGATTCTCCTGTCGGAGCGCTGAGTCGTGACGCAGAGATCGTCCGTTTGTGCAGTAGACGGCGGCAGGAGTAGAGCAGCAGTACCAGTGGTGTGATGTGCGCACAGTGTACGCCGCAAAACGTAGGTGGGTAGCGAGAGGCGCTGAGAGCTACCCACCGGGTCCGGGACCAGCCAAGCGGGGCTTGCCTGATGCCGAAGCTACCCCGCACGTTCCGAACCTCCCATCGGAGCGACGACGCATCATGGACCAGCGCGCACGCACCCAATATTTTGGCGCACACACCACGCGCCCATCCATGCAAAAACCGGCGCATGTGTGTGCACGAGTAGCACGGTGGTGTAACACAATGGTACCCCGCAGTGGCAGCCTGAGTAAAATTAAGCTTGGGCAAGCGTAATCCTGTTTCGTACGGCGGTGAGATGAAATAGCGGGATTCGATGGCATCGAGAATTAAGTCGGAACATTTAGTTCAACTATGCTTTGAGAGATATAAGCTGAAAATATGCGTGAGATATTAAAAAAAGGGTTTTGAGAAGCTAAAATGTTTGGATCGAAGAATACTAAAAACCGGCCATAAGCCATGGTTAAATCAAACAGGAAGCGCAGACCGATGCACAAAATCGCGCAGACCGATGCACAAAATCGATAGACTCGCTAATTTTAATTGACATTGGTTCTAAAATCAATTAGAAGTAAAAAAGTATGTACATTACTTGATTTTATTAATTTATAAAGTGGCTAAGTACCAATGCAACATCTTAAGAAAACTCATACTATAGTAATGCAACTGAAAATTATAGCCTAGGGACGGACAACGATGTAGTGATGTATCTGCCCCTGTGGTACTGCATTGTATGCCTCTGAAAAATGGATGGTATCGTACCAATGGTTGATACGAAACCTTCGAGTTCTCAATGTTTTTGCAATGTGCAAACAAACAAACAAACAAAACAAGATGATAATGCGATGGAGGAAAAAATAAACAAGCATCGTGTGTTATATACACTGAAGTGGTAGAGGAAAACAACGGGAAACCGGCCGACCACAGTCAGTCGCTTAGCTGGACGATCACGTATGCATACACGATACACCTAGCTGAAATGCACGTAGGAGAAGCCCTCAAACCGAGTGAGACGTGAGGAGGTTTTACGTTTTCGTTCTCTGCAGGCGCAGCTCGTATCCTGAAAGCGAAATTGCAGTGCCAACTAGGGATGTAAACGGATTGGATACGGTCAGATATCACTAATATTGTATCTGTATCCATATTTTTTTCGAATACAGATCATATACGGATAGTGTCGGATACGGATATGGACACAGATAGTGTCGGATACGAATATGGACAGTGTCGGATACGAATACGGATAATATAAGATCGGATATTGGTCGGAACGGATATTTTCTCGGATAATACGCTTATTCGAAAACACATGCTAGAAAAAGAATCAATATATGTCTTGGAGTGAACAATTTCACCAATGAAGAGATATAGCAGTATAGAGCTACCCACTGCGTGCTGCTAATTAAGTTTAAGAAAATAATTTTGAAAGCATGTAGTAATATCAGATTAACATGGCAGAACAAGAACCACATACATCAGTCTTGCTTCTTGAGTTTTGTTCATGTTTTTGATGTTGGTGGGCTGGTGATTGGTGCGGTGGCCTGGCCTGGAGAGTATTGTGGTTTGCTGGACTCTTGTGGGCCGCCCGGTAGGCTGGCAGGCGCCATAGCCCCTAGAATAAATTCGGATAATATCCACATGATATTATTCATATTTTTCTTCAGATATTATCCGTCGGATAATATTCACATTATTTATATCCGTATCCAGCACCCAGTATCTATATCCGTATCCATATCCGCAAAAAACAACCGATTATCCGCTCCGTTTACCCACACCCAGTGCCAACAAAAACTCGAGGTAAAACAGCTACCGACGCAAGTACAGAGCCGATCTCGCGCGGCGGGAACCGGCGGCACGAGCATACGGGCCCACACGCCAGCGGCCCAGACCCAAGCAGAACAGAACATCTCGGTGGTCTCTTGCATCCCGCTCTTCCTCTTGGCCTCTTCCCCAGTAAAACCAGAGCCCAACGAAGCAGGTCAAACGGCAGTCTCCCCCATGTTTTTTACTCCACTCCTCCCAAGGAAGTAGAGTAAAAAAATGGAATGCTCCCATGGACACACACAGTCACACACTACTCGGCTTCAGCTCAGCTCTGGTACTCCCACTTGCTCCGTTGCTTCTGGCTCGTCTGGACATCTCCAACTCCATAAGAGCAAGCACCTACCAACTGGCAGTCTCGCTCCACCACACTTCCCCACCCCCTGTCGCCGTCGCCAAAGCCGACGCCCATGCCCTCCCCACCGCCGCGCTTCGTCTGACGCCTTGCGTCGCATCCGGCCGCTGCAGCCAAGCGCGAGATACCACCATGGGCTCCTTCCTCCCCCTCCTGCTGCTCCTCGCCGTTAGTGCCGGCCTGCTGGTGGCGCCGTCCCGGGGGCTGAACCAGGACGGGCGGGACCTGCTCGAGGCCAAGCGCGCGCTCACCGTCCCGGCGGGCGCGCTCGCGGACTGGGACCCGCGCGCCGCCACGCCCTGCAACTGGACGGGCGTCCAGTGCGAGGGCGGCGCCGTCACGGGGGTGTCTCTCCCGGACGCCAAGCTCACAGGGCCGTTCCCCGCCGCGCTGTGCCGCCTCCCTCGCCTGGCGTCCGTCAACCTCTACATGAACTACATCGGCCCCGACCTCGCCCCCGCCGCCATCGCCCGGTGCATGGCGCTGGTGCACCTCGACCTGTCCAACAACGCGCTCGTGGGGCCCCTCCCCGGGGCGCTCGCCGACCTCCCGGAGCTCGTGTACCTCAACCTCGAGAGCAACAACTTCTCCGGCCGCATCCCAGAGTCCTTCGGCCGGTTCAAGAAGCTCCAGTCGCTCTCGCTCGTGTACAACCTGCTCGGCGGCAAGGTCCCGGCGGTTCTTGGCGGCGTCTCCACCCTCCGGGAGCTCAACCTGTCCTACAACTCCTTCGCGCCGGGCTCCGTGCCCGCCGAGCTCGGCAACCTCACCGCGCTGCGCGTGCTCTGGCTGGCCAGCTGCAACCTCGTCGGCTCCATCCCGGCGTCTCTCGGCCGGCTCGGCAACCTCACCGACCTCGACCTGTCGACGAATGCGCTCACCGGGCCGATACCGCCGGAGATTGCCGGGCTGACGAGCGCCGTTCAGATTGAGCTGTACAACAACTCGCTCTCCGGGCCCATTCCCAAGGGGTTCGGCAAGCTCGCGGAGCTTAGGAGCATAGACTTTGCCATGAACCGGCTCGACGGCGCCATCCCAGATGATCTCTTTGATGCACCGAAGCTGGAGAGTGTGCACCTGTATGCCAACTTGCTCACTGGGCCCGTGCCGGAGTCGGTGGCGAAGTCGGCGTCGCTCATCGAGCTACGCCTGTTCGCGAACATGCTGAACGGCACGCTGCCCGCAGACCTCGGCAAGAGCACGCCGTTGGTGTGCGTGGACTTCTCCGACAACTCCATCTCCGGCGAGATCCCGCCGGGGATATGCGACCGCGGCGAGCTGGAGGAGCTGCTGATGCTCGACAATATGCTGTCCGGGCGCATCCCGGCTGGGCTCGGGCGGTGCCGGAGGCTGCGACGGGTGCGGCTGTCGAACAACAAGCTTGACGGAGACGTGCCCGACGCGGTCTGGGGCCTGCCGCACACGTCGCTCCTTGAACTCAATGACAACCAGCTCACCGGGAAGATCTCGCCGGTCATCGCCGGCGCCGCCAACCTATCCAAGCTCGTCCTTTCGAACAACCGGCTAACTGGGAGCATCCCGTCGGAAATTGGATCGCTCTCGAAGCTGTACGAGCTCTCGGCCGACGGCAACATGCTTTCTGGTCCGCTCCCTGCCTCGCTTGGTGGCCTTGCTGAGCTCGGCCGGCTTGTGCTCCGCAACAACTCGCTATCTGGCCAGTTGCTCCGGGGAATCCAATCTTGGAAGAAGCTTAGTGAGCTTAACCTCGCCGACAATGGCTTTACTGGGGCAATTCCACCGGAGCTCGGTAATTTACCGGTGCTCAACTACCTTGATCTTTCTGGCAATCGCCTCACCGGAGAGGTACCAATGCCATTGGAGAACCTGAAGCTGAACCAGTTCAATGTCTCCAACAACCAGCTCAGTGGTCCGCTCCCACCACAGTTTGCGACGGAGGTGTACCGAAGCAGCTTCTTGGGCAACCCGGGGCTGTGCGGGGACATTGCCAGCCTGTGTGCAGCCTCACAAGGAAATTCAAGGTACCATTCCGGCTTTGCCTGGATGATGCGCTCGATATTCATATTCGCGGCGGTCGTTTTGGTCGGCGGCGTTGTGTGGTTCTATTGGAGGTACCGGACCTTCAGCAAAGCGAAGCTGGGCGCTGATCGGTCGAAATGGACATTGACATCCTTCCACAAGCTCTCGTTCAGCGAGTATGAGATCCTGGATTGCCTTGACGAGGACAACGTCATTGGCAGCGGCGCGTCTGGGAAGGTATACAAGGCAGTACTCAGCAACGGTGAGGTGGTTGCCATCAAGAAGCTGTGGGGTGGGGTGTCGAAGAAGGATATCGAGAACGGTGGCGAGGGCTCTACGGCTGACGACAGCTTTGAGGCTGAGGTGAGGACACTGGGCAAGATTCGGCACAAGAACATTGTCAAGCTCTGGTGCTGCTGCACGCACAACGACTGCAAGCTGCTGGTGTACGAGTACATGCCAAATGGTAGCCTCGGCGATGTGCTGCACAGCAGCAAGTCCGGGTTGTTGGATTGGCCGATAAGATACAAGATTGCGCTGGATGCAGCAGAGGGGCTATCCTATCTTCACCATGACTGTGTCCCGGCTATCGTCCACAGGGATGTCAAGTCGAACAACATCCTTCTGGATGCTGAATTTGGTGCCCGTGTTGCCGATTTTGGCGTCGCCAAGGCTGTGGAGGCCACTGGCCGGGGACCGAAGTCCATGTCGGTAATTGCTGGCTCCTGTGGTTATATTGCTCCAGGTAGGTCTCTCAAATTCGTCTCGGAAGTCCAGTAATTCCTTTCATAGACTTGCAAGTCTGATCTTGTTATCTTGATTCGTGCAGAGTATGCATACACACTCCGCGTCAACGAGAAGAGTGACATATACAGCTTTGGGGTGGTTCTCCTCGAGCTTGTGACCGGGAAACCACCAGTCGATCCAGAGTTCGGCGAGAAGGACTTGGTGAAGTGGGTGTGCAGCACAATTGATCAGAAAGAAGTGGAGCATGTCCTCGACAGCAAGCTCGACATGACCTTCAAGGAAGAGATCAGCAGGGTCCTGAACATTGGCCTCCTCTGTGCGAGCTCCCTGCCGATCAACCGCCCGGCAATGCGAAGGGTGGTCAAGATGCTGCAAGAAGTGCGTGCCGACGCAAGGCCGAGGCCTGACAAGGATGGCAAGCTGTCACCGTACTACTATGAGGACGCCTCCGACCAAGGGAGCAGCGTCTAAGGTAACCGCAAAGGAGACATGACCGTAGCTGCTTCCATGAACCTCCTTCCACATGGCTTCGACCTCTAGGTAGAAAGGCTCCAACAAACTTGACCCAGTTAAGTCGTAAATGCCTCTAATGGGGTAACTCTGGACTGCTGATTTAAACCGCCAAGGCGCGCGCGTTACCGTCTACCGACGCCTCGTCACGGTGACCCGGAGCTGTGCTGTTCTTGAGTCCGGCAATGGAGGACAGGTGGGCGGTAGGGCATTGCCAGTGGCGGTGTTCTTCGTTGTACTTGCTGCCTGTGGGCCGTGCCATTGATTCCATTAGGGCAGATGGCACGTCTGGTCTTGAGAAAAAAAATGAATGT
Source organism: Olyra latifolia (assembly GCA_036346145.1). Classification (NCBI taxonomy): domain Eukaryota; kingdom Viridiplantae; phylum Streptophyta; class Magnoliopsida; order Poales; family Poaceae; genus Olyra; species Olyra latifolia. The sequence continues at coordinate 18,760,206 of CM070530.1, forward strand.
AGGTGTGTAATTAGGGCTAGCCCACTACTCTGCTTTCTGTTGGTGAAGTATTTTGCTCATGGCCCATGGGTGGTTGCATCGACTATCTCCAGCTACCTAACTCGCTGGAGAGATGGAATGGAATTCAGATTGGTGAATGATTCTGAACTCTTTAATGCTACTTGTTGAGCAGCAGTGGTGCCCTGTGTTTTCTCTTCGCTTCCGAACTCTGAACTATTATACTGAAATCATTGTCCTATAAAAAAAAAAACCCGAACCATTATCCTCTGCTCCTGCAGCACAACTGATTTTTTATTCCTTCCCTGTGCCCTGAAAAACCATTTGTAGTGGCACTTTTATACTTGGTAACTTAGTACTCTTCAGTTCTTGCTGCAACCATACTATCGTAACAGTTTCGGTTGGCAAATTGTTGGGATCACAGCCTCACAGGTGCCAGTTTTTTTTTTTATTTGAGCAATAGGGCAGGAGCTCACAGGGGTCATGTTTAAATATTTTTCAAGCTCAGGCAGTTGCAATGGGAGTGCCCAGTTATTTGTTTAGCTGTCGGTTGGATACTGGACATGATTTGCTTACTAAACTGATAGATGAAAACTCAATGACTCGGCTCAAGCCTCACAGGGCCCGGTTTAAGGCCATGTCTGAATATTCTTTAGGTCGTTCAGACAGCTGGAGTGGGAGTGCTCGACTACAGTGTTATCATCGGTTGGATAATGGCGTTTAATGAAACTCGCTCCCTGCGTTGATTTCTGCCCTGACATGTTGAAATTTGGATTGGTTTTGCAGATTACAATCTGTATCTTGTTTGTATCAATAGAACACATGAAGTGAAATTGGAACGGAGTGGGTGTTGGAACTTGAGCTGGAGTAGCCCTGAAGCCTCCATGGCGCTGGCGGCCTGGCGCGCGCCTTGTCTCGCGACAAATTTGGCGCCGTTGGAGAAGCAAGCTGCCGTGGTCATCTCTGTTCATTGTGCTGTGTTGTTTTGTGTGGCTTATGGTTTTTCACCCGTTAAGGCTATATAGACCGAAACTTTATCGTTATCTAAAAAAAAGGTTTTTTGCCTGTTTCTCTGACTCAAACGTTTAGACTTCTCAAATTCATTTATCAAATATCTTAAAGTTGTTTCTTAAAACTCATTTGAACCAAACAGGATTGTAGGCTTCTGGATTCTTGAAGCTTAGCATTCCGGCTGATCAACCATCTAGCCGTACAAAACAGATGTCTGTTGCAGTGTTGCAGTCTATGAGCTCTTAGAAACAAGTCATACCTATTTATACCTATTTGAAAGACATTCTGTAATTTGAAAAGCTCGTTAGACTTTCCAAACTAGCTCGGAAAAACTTTTAAAATTTAGTTTATAAGCAAATAAGAATATAAAAAAATAAGATAAAGACAAAGAGAACACTCCTAATTAAGACTGTCATGGCTCATGGCTAACTTTAGTACGCCATAGTCAAGTTAACTAGTGTTTAGTTTGTACAATAGTTATGGTTTGCCATATTTCTTATATCCCCGGACTCACGCATCATAAACTCTTCTTTTTTTCATATTGATCAAATGTGTGACGCTAATTTTCTCGTCACAAAAGACGTGAATCACCATGCTTGGCCTACAAGATCCCAGACGAGGGACTTTCCGCTTAGAAAAAACATCCAAATAACACTTGCATTCCAGCACATCGAGCGGCCATTCCAGAAAGGGGACCTATCTATACTGTGGATGCGGCTTGTCTATCAGTGGGAGCGGCGGCTTTGTTTAACGAAATACAAGAACTTGTTGCAGTGAAGGTTGCTGATTTGGGGATTTCTATTGATGCAGAAGAAGCTGAAGCAAAGGCAATGGGGGAAGCTGTTAATATTCTGTGGCCAAACTAGACAATAGTCAGGTCCATTTCAAATCGGATTGCAGCAATCTAATTCAGAGGCTGAACTCACCGATTCAAGATTGATCCCGACTTGTTCCTCTGCTGCAGAGAGTGAAATCTTCACTGAGTAAGCTGGTGGCATCGTGAATCGACTTCTGGAGACGTGGAGGTATCGAGGCTGCACATCGTCTAGCGAAATGGGGAATGCGTGAGAGGAGGTAAGAAAATACAGAAAATGCCAAAAAAATAGTTTAAAATATTAAGAAAAAGTATGGAAAAATTAGGACAATTTTCAACATGACAATTTCTATATTTCAAGCATTCGCTGCAAAGTACACAATTTACAATAATATAACAAATTTACAACTACAACACAAGCACATAAGCATTGGAAATAGGTAACATTACCCTATAACATTTTCATAAGACAGAGCACATGAGAAAACAACGGTCCTTGTACCACTAGTTTTCAAGTGTTCTCTAGCGATACAGGGGAGAGAGTGGAATAGGACTCAGGCATGGGCGTTGGCTATGGAGGGAGGGACAGAGGTGTCTCCCCCTCACCTGGGCTAGAATGAGCCTATTTAGAATTTTCTCTTTTTTTTTCTATTTTGCATTTTCTTTTTTTTAGCTCGAGTAAGGCAGACTTGATTCAAAAGTGGATGTTTTTAAAAAGAAATTCATGGCAAACATTTTGAACTCATCAAGATTTTTAATTTTTTCTTAAATATTACATTTGAATTTAGAATGGTTTCAGGTTCGGTTCACTTGGGCCAATAAAGTTGATTTTTTAATCATATTTGGAAGTTGGAATCCTGGTCGTGAGCATGGTTTCACTCATGGATGATTGTTGCTGGATAATCAATATTTTCAAGCTCCGCTCGATACGATGAATGATCATACAAAATCGAGCCAAAATTAAAAAAAAGAAATTCAACTTTAAAATTGGGAAATCCGTAAAAATTCATAAAAATACTAGCAATGTATTTGAAGTGTTTGGTATGAATTTTTCGAAAATAATATTGATGATTTTTTTGCTAAATCTGCTCCTCCCCGTACTGTCAATTCCTTTAACACCTTCCTAACGCGTCCTCGATGTGCTCTCCCGCCTGTGCTATTGAGTGTTCTTGCTCGATATCGATGGAGAAATCGATCGAACCACTATTCAAATATGAATTTCGCAAAACTTTTTTTGTCGGTTTTGAGCGATTACTGCTTGATTTTCGTTTTTGCTGGTCAGTGATTTTCCATCTGTAAACGGCAAGGTAAACCGTGGTCAATCATGACTCATGAGACGTGGACTCATGCTATATATATATCCGGTATGTTGCGATCGCAGTGCACTCTTCTCCGCACAGAACTCCATCGGAAAAGAAAAAAAAAATCAGAATCCGGCGCAGTCTCGAGTTCTTGATCCCGCCGGCGCTGATCTCCTTGCCTCTCGCGCCGTCTCATCGCAGCGCCGCCCGCCGCCTCCCTCTCACCGCTGCTAATTAAGTCGTCGGCGGAGACTAACAACTCACCGGAGGGAAGCCATGGGGGAAGCACCAGCGGCTGCTGAACCGGATAAGGGAGGTATGGACGCCAAGGCTTCGGCGCCACCGCCGCTCGCTGTCAAGGCCTCGTCGCCGTCGGTCCCCGTCAACCACCGCATCAGGCTCTCCACCTACTATCGCATTGCCGAGTCCCGCCTCGCCGAGGTAAAACCCTAACCATCATCCCCCAAACCCCTCGCCGAACACAAATTCGACACGATCTCGTTGAACAAATCCGGTGTAAGGTATTGCTTTTTGGCCGGAGATCGTCTTGGCTAAACGGTGCCTCCATTACGCGGTGTATGCATTGCAGGCTGAGGTATATCGGAAGGAGAAGAACGTGCTCCAGCTTTACCACACCCTCATGAGGTACTCAAGGTAGGTTGGTGGACAGCATCGTCATATCGATCTCGCCATGAATTCCTTCCCGGTAGTATCGCGTTAATCCGTTTCATCTAATCGTCTCTCTGATCGGCTGCAGCTTGGTGCGCAACACGATTCCAAAGCATCCCGACTACAGCGCGTCCGAGATGATAGAAAAGAAGCAACTCTCTGAGAAGGTTGGGCATGATTCGCATATACCTCTTTTTTTCTTTCTTTGTTTTTCGTGTAATTCCTCCTTTTCTGTAGCTCAACATTATTTTATTATGCTTTCTCCTATTCAATGAATGCAAGCAGTTCTCCTGCCTTTCCTGGAAAGAAAAAAAATGATTCCTCTCGCAGTCCATTAGTCACTGCATAGATGATTGTGCAATGTACAGGCTTGCTATAGTTAAAAAGAACATCTCAAGCCTTAAAATCTATTGCTTACGGAGAGGCATGGTGTTTGGGATAGAGTTGCATTTGTCCCGTGTTGAAACTTTGGTGGATAATTGTTTCAGCTGTACCTCAAAGTGCATGTGGTTTTGTTGTAGAAACTCTTGGATGTTGCTGATGAGCTAGAGTCGCTGATGCCAGTTGTGCATCAGAAGCTTAACAGAAGACAAGTATGAATGGCATTGAACTGCACTTCTAGCCTATAATAGTTCAATATATTCTGAACAAATTTGGGGCAAAGAGTTGTGTCTTATTTTCTGGTTCTTTTGTGGCTATACTTGCCATTTCTTTTTTCGTTCAGCCATTCGTTGGAAGTCCTGATGGATCATTGCAAAAGTTTGGGAGACATGAAGCATCATCCTTACCAAGTGTCCAGCCTGACAACCAGATTCGCGAACAGTAAGTGTATATTCTGTCATATTTATGTCTATGATACATTGTGTTTAATTTGACTTGAATAAGTGTATATTTTGACAAATAAAAAGTTGATACGTTGTGTACATTGTCCAGTCTGACAAGCAGATTCGCGGACAGTTGGCAATCAGCTATAAACAGAGGAAGATAACTTGAATGAACACTAGCTTATAATTAAATATCACAGTAACTTGATCAATTTTGTAAGACCAAGTAAGCATATAAGTATTACATCGCCCACATGTAATGACTGACTTCTTGTACAAGAGGTGTGAGTCACTGAGTCCTCATTTGGCGAGTTGTCAGGAGGTTTGCTTGAAAGAACCTAGTCGCCAATGCGGCAATACCTGGAAAAAAAAAACCTTTTATAGAAGAAGTTAGTACTGATCGGTGAATGAATAATGTTTATCAATTTTTTCCGACTCCTAGATGGCCTACAACAGTATAGGTGGATCAACCTATTATAACTTTGTCTCTACATCTAGGGATATTCGGTAATTTTTCATTATGTGTCTCAAAAGACATAAGGTAAATGAACATTACAGGTTTTCAACTAATCCATATCAAAATTTTCTTCATCCAATTTGATTTTTTTAGAACTGACAGTAGAAGAGTCTCCTACTAATCCATTTTTGAAATTAAAAAAAATGAAATGCTCTTTAAATCTAAAAGGTCTAACAATGATCCTGTTGCCTTCAGCAAAATCAGTCATACTAGTCATACTAAAAGTCAACAAGAGTGACAAAGTCAGCAATGTCGTTCCTTCTGTTTGCATGCATCGATCTGACACTAACTGTTTTATTTTGTTAACGGTTTGCTATTCTTTTCTAGTGCACATTCTATTGGTGAAAATTTCTTTTTATATATATTTTTTGTTTGCCATTATCTGGTTCTCACCAAAAAGGGTTAGTGTTCAACCTCATTTTTGTCTATTACTAAATTAGGAGTTTATTTATTCATGTTATTTATTTGAATTTTCTGAATTGGTGTGTTTTTAATTGAATATTTAAAAAAAACACATTTTTGTGTTCTCACATATTTAGACATTTCCCATTGCCTTTACATATTACAAATTTTCGTATATCTTATCTACTTCTGAATTTCTTTCCAAATTATAAAATATTATTTTTTTTATTGTTGACTGCTTCATAAAATTTAGTTAATTTTTTTTTAAGAAATATGTTTCTCATGTAATGCACCGCTTTACAAGTTATGTTAGAGGGATTAAGTATGATAGTTTAAATTGAAAATTGAAATAAGGTTTAGAGTGCAATATTAACCATGATAGCCTGCATAGTTTCAGCACAACTTCTCAGTATGGCCTCCAAAATAACAGTGACAGAAAACGGTCTATAATATTAGAAGAAAGCACCTTTGAAACGGTCTATAATATTAGAAGAAAGCACCTCTGAATCTTCTATTGATTCAGAAGAAGAGTTGTTCCAATGGATTATCCGACAGCCTTCTCCCCCAGCAGCCATGTCACGTGTACATCTAGAACCAACAACACAAGTATATGCTATCTCCAACACTAGGCCTTACAGGACCATATATGTTGTAAGTTCAAAATGCACCTTTTCCTTTTAAAACCATGACCTTCTTAGTAAGATTGTAATTGATATATGCAATTAACCTATTTTGACCAATGATTACGCTTTTGCTTTCTTATCAGCCGGAGGATTTGAAAGTGTCTTTTCTAAAGTCTGCGGAGGCAAACACTAAACAAAATTTAGAAACATGTGGCATTATTGCTGGCACCAATGTAGTGGACCAGGTATTTGCTTCCCCCCAAAGGAAACATGAATAGTGTTATTTGGTTGGATTACTAATATTGCATTCTATTTCATGTAGAATATTGAATACTCTGTCGTGACAGCACTGATAATTCCAAAGCAGGAATCTACACCTAATACGGTAAGCTGGTATTTTTATGTTGCTACCTTGGTTTCTTGCATGTTCCCTGTGTGCAAGTTATCTTGTTATTGCAGTCTAGTGCCAAAATGTTGTACTTCAATAAAATAGTGAACTACATTGCATTCATTTTTTTTTTTGCAGTGTGAAGCTACTAATGAAGAAGAAATACTTGAAGCTTTTCTCCATATGGAATCACCTTCCTATCTTGGTTGGATTCATGTATGATATATTAAAAAATTTCCTTTGACACCATGAAGCTTTTTGGTTTTCATAGAGAATACATACGCATGATCGATGAACATGTTTATTTTTGTTACCCCCTTTACAACACATTTTAGGATAACTATAGGAGATACGCTGCCCCTCTAGCATGTTTAACTGCAGTTACCCTTAAACACATACACTAGGCATGGTTTCCATATGCACATGCTCACAGATGTGCAATACTGCAATATATATATATTATCAAATTCTTGAATACAATGTTGTTCCACTGTTAAGCTCTGTTAGAAGCAATCGGTGCATGCCCATCACCCATATTCGAGAGAGGCATTACTAGACAGGCATGTGGTTATCACTCCTAATATTAGGCCAAGGATGTCCAGAAGACATTCAGTACTTAATCTTGGTTCTAGAAGGTTCATGACACTAGTATCTAATGAAGCATTTGCTAGTTTCTGTTGCTAGAACTACTGTCTGAATTATTTAGGAGTGCAATGTGTTGATTATAGATTGTTCTCACATGTTTTAGAAAAAGAGATATTGACTTCACCGCCATTTTTCCATTATTTTTCCCAGACACATCCAACACAGGGTTGCTTCATGTCTTCCGTTGATCTCCATAATCATTATTCCTATCAGGTAATGTTGAAAAACTGGATCCTGCAATACCTTTACCACTTATTTAGTGGCATGCTTCCATCGTAGTAATGTATGTTTGCCATGAGTCTTATAACTTTATTCTTACTGATTTAAATAAGAAAATACAAACTGAATACATGTCCACATACATAGATATCATGTACTTCTTGTTATTATTTAGTCATTGTCCAATACTTGCAGGAAATTCAAAATGAATGTTTGCAATATGTGGATCCTAGTTTTTTTAGGTCAATAACTAAATGAAATTTGGTTCATGTTGCTTACTCTATGATTTTATTCTACCCTAATATCTGTGTTTTTTGTTTTTACCCTATCTAGTCTAGAATATTATAACGTACGATATACCTGTTGATGATTAAATTTTGCCAGTCATTTCATCAAGCTATTCGTGTTTATGTGTTCAATTTTCTATCTACAACATCCTGACACTGCTGATTATTTGTTAGCTGATCAAATTGGAATTGTAATTTCTTTGTCTCGCTTTTTTCATTAAGAAGTCTTGCGAGGAAAACTCATTGTTTTGCTTAATTATGTATTTGATTTTTTTAATCAACAGATAGACCTTCCTGAAGCATTTGCAATAGTTATGGCACCTTCAACACGATACGCAATTGATGTATTTGTTTTGGCAAACTTTTTTTCTGCCGAAATGTTGTTTTGTTCTTGATAATAATAGGTGAAGCATTAGCGTTACCTGATTTTGTGGGGTCTCTGTTATAATACCCCAGTTCGTTAGGGTAAAGGTCTATGCGGCCCATGTGGAGCAGTGTTGGGATTAGTTATGCATTGCTCGTTTGAAGTGAGTGGTAGCAGCATATAATCCAAATGGGTCCAGATGTAGCACCTTCATATCAATCATTTTACACAAAGCAAGGATGAAAGTGTAAATGGGGTGCTACCTATATATGGGTTTGCCATGCAATAGGGCGGACTTTAAGTAAATTTTGGGCTAGGGTGTAACATTTTTATTACATCTTTGTATCTTCGATCCAATTTCGCAATGCTTCGTTTCCATAAAATAGTTCGCTTTCATGCTTACTATCATTCTATTCACCAATAATTTGGTTTACAATGGAAGGCCGGTACAGTAATTTTGGGCCATCAATATGTTCTATTCATAGTCTTTTTAGAATTCGGTAGTCCTCCACTAGTACATTGTAGAACTTCTTGGGCTGTATTTTTTTCTCTGCTCATCAGGTTTGGTGACTGTTCCAAAACCCATATTAAGCATACTTTCATAGTGTTGCTCGGCTGCTCACTACATTGTCGTAGTGAATTCTGATGTTTAATATATAGACGCTGCCCTTTTCCGCATATTATCGGTTTTGTGTTTTCTTTCGACAGCGAATGGGGTGTATTTCATCTCACGGTTCCACGTGGCATGGAGGCGATCGGTGATTGCTCTGAGAGAGGATTCCATCCACATGGCAGGGCAACCTACGAGGAGTGCTCCCATGTCAAGTGGGACTCAAATCTTGAATTTGATACGATCGACCTCCGAGGATGCTGAGAATGCACAACTTCATCTGTCATGTTACTGTGTAGTCTCTTTAGCTCGATTCAACTTTTGGATGGAAAATGGTAGGCAACATTGTTCTCTGTTACAAATTATCTGAGATGCTATTGACCAGCCACTTTTTTCGCCACGATATTCTTCTGATCTTGCGCATTTTGATGTCACTGAGCTAAATTTTGGTAAGCAATTTTGTTTTTTTGGGGAGGGAGGAGGGGCTTATGCAAGTGAGATGTGAACACTGATGTAAGCGGACGTAAAAGTCAGGGTATGCAACTTCGAGCTACTCACGAAAATCGAAACCCAGCATTAGGGGTTTTTGTTGAAAAATTCATTTTTAAAATTTTGAATTAGAAGACTAAAAGTGTCAATTTTGAGTGAATACCGCTCGGTTTCTACGGCCACGAATATGTCAGAAACCGCTCAACTTACACTGAAATTGAATTTGGATTGGTTTTACGGATGAAGTTGCTGAACCGAACTGCGTCGATACATCAGAAAACCACAAAGCTGAGCGGTTATGTGATAATGTGAACCCGGTATAAGGGTACTATATGCATAGGAATTCTGTATTGAACGGAGCATCCTTTGTATAGCAGTCGAAGGTAATTAAGACCAGTGGAACGCGACTTGAGCGTAGCTTTTTGTAATGAAAAAATTCGCCTTTTATCAATTTTTAATCTAAAGCCGTTGGCTGAAGTGAAAAGTGCGGCCATGGCCACGTCGCCATGAAGCTGACAACACCACCTGATCGTGTGATGCATCGCGCGTACACCTCGCCGGCGAAAGCTACGCCGCGAGAGAAATATCTCGTGCCCGCGCGGACAAACGCAAACATCGCCGGCGCCCGACCAGCCGGAGACGTTGCACGACGTGGCGAGACTGCAGAACGGCAAAGATAAGGTCTGGACAATTGACCCATCTGTTGTGCACTGCTGCAGTGCTGCCGACCAAGTGTACTTTAGTTTCAGGGTAAATCTGAACCGTCCGATACAACGCCTGAAATCCAGGGATGGCCTAACTGGCTGACTGGCCTCAGGGCATCGAAAGTTTTGAAACCAGGACACCACGCTTCTCTTCCACTGTCTAGACCAATTGGTCCCGTTCTGACCTTCCGAAGCTCACATAAACGTCTAAGGTATCATAACAATTGAAGTGGACTACTTTGTTCTTCTCACCTATGGATTGTATTGTAGATTATAATCTAAATTTTGTGAAACGGTCCTAAGAAGTCAAAATGTTTGGTACTTGGTTTTAAGATCTTTAATAAGTGCTTTTTAAATTTTTCCGACAAATGGTTTCGAGGAGTTAAAGTGTTTAGCTTTACAAATGGTATAAGCCTGGTTTATAATTTGATTAGATTAGGGTAGCGTTTCTTTTAGTGGTTGCGGTTGCGGTTGCGTTTAAACTGAAAATTTATAGCTCCTCGATAAGGACATCCGAGGGATCAAAAAATTATAGAAAAAATGGTTTTGAGAGATTTGAAAAGAAATAGTAAGATCTACAAAAATTGGCTACCAAACGTTAAAGCGTTTGACTTGTACAAAAATAATAAATTTTCAGCTTATAAGCAAACACAAACGCTGAAAGAAACACTACCTAGGAGTCTTTTATGCTAAAGTAAGAAAAATGGGACTCCAGCGTCTTCCTTTTTTAACAAAAAATGTTGGTTCAGGGTGCACAAGCAATCAAACACTTCACTCATGCCGATTTTCTTTCAGAATAACAATAAAAAAGTATTATCAGACAGTTGCTCAGATGGAAATGAACCAGCTAGAGTTAAAAGATTGCCTATTAATTAATTTCAGGATCCTATTCAACGAAATAACGAAAGCAGATAAACCGATTCGATTCACATTCTTGTGAACATCTTAAGACCCGATCACTCTGTTTCTTTGCCATTTCTTAAAGAACAGGATTTCCTTAGTGCTTTCGGATGGCATGAAGATAAAATCGAGAATTAACAAGAAGCAAATCAACAGTTGCCAAATGTGCTAATTTAAACCAAGATGACAGGGGACATGCTCATATGGAAGCTTACAATTAGGTGGCATTAACAAGCCACTGATTGAGCGACATGCACGGACAGCTGGTCAGAGCCACAGGGCCCCCGCCTGCTTCAGCACCGGCACGAGCTCGCCGGCGATGTGCATGGCCATGAGCCGGTCGAGCCCGCCCACCAGCCTCCCCCCGATGAACACTGCCGGGAAGACGGCGTGGGCGTGGGCGCCCGCGCCCGCCGCGCCGTCGTGGACGACGACCTTATCCTTGGGCCGGAGCGCCGCGGCGACGACGAGCGCGGCCGGGTCGGCGTCATCGCCGACCTCGAGGACCGCCGGGTTGGCGCCCTGCCCCAGGAGCAGGCGCCGCGCCACGTGCGCCATGCAGCACCCTCGCCGCCCCACCACCACCACCGGCTTCTCCGCGACCGCCTTCCGCACGTCGTCAGTCGCCGTCGTCGGCGCCGGCGCGGCCTTGCCTCCCTGCATGCTAGCTAGCTAGGATAGCACCACGCGCGTTCTTGCGCGCCCGTTAAGTTTGACGAGCCGCGAGGGGCGTTGGACTTGTGGCGCGAGGTGTGGTGGATCGATGCGGAGGTCAGCAATATGGGCGTGGGGTTAGGACAAAATGCATACATGGACATGGACACATAGAGCCATGGAATGTTAGGTCAGCCATGGATAATTATTATCACTCGTCTCCTCAGTTACCCCATATTCTTCATTGGCCATGGCCTTCTAGCCCACTTTGCCCCCTTCCAAGAGGCACCATAGCCCACCGCTCCCTCTTTCTCCTCCTAACCCTAACTCAAAAGACCTGGCCGCCACTCCCTCCTCTTCCACGTCCATTGCGTGCCGACCACGCCTTGCTCTCCGCCTCACCCTCCTCCGTCGCCAGTCTATCTTCTTTCCCTCCCTGCGCTGGCCGCTAAAGTCCTCTTCCTCCCTCCCGACAACGCTTGCCACACCTTCGTCCTCCTTCGGCCGCCTCGACCTATGGACGACCAGCGATGTCACTGTCGGCTCCAAGAGTGTCGTCTCGACCTACCGACGACTAGCGACGTCACCGTCGGCTCCAAGAGTGTCCCATCTCCCATCGTTCCCGAGCGGCCAAATGGGGAAACCAAGCCCTTGAAAGCTCGGATCAAGCTCGTGAGCCTGATCTCGAGCCCACCTCCATGCTCACAAGCTCGAGCCCGACCCCCTGGGCTCGCTCGAGATTGACCCAAATTTAGCCCTACATGTAAGGGTTAATTAGATGGAAAAAAATCTTACGTACCATTGCAAAGTCGTCTAATATCTTATATACCATCACGTAGAGACTTATCTCTTCTATACCATCACAATTGCTTGATTATTGTCCTATGTGTCATTGGCGAAAACTTATTTTATTTGTTTAAACTATGTAAATATTTCAAAAATCCTAAAAAATTACAATGTTATTAAGTATGCAGTAATTTGAGTGTAAGCATTTTTTTTAGTATTTTTAAGATAAATATTTTATTTTTAAAATGTTTTTAAGTGTAAACTTAACATAAAACTTGTAAAAATATCAAAAAATATACAAAATTACTTGGAACCGGGCGTCTGATAGGTTCAGACGCTGTGGCCTAACTCGCTCGCTTAGCCTAGTCCCCACCTGTCTTATCAATCCTGCCAGTGACGCCTCTCGCCACTCGCCTTGGCTGGCCTTCCTCATTGTCTCTTGTTGTCGAACGCGGCTCCTCCTCCTCCCTATCACACAACACGCAGTGTCTCCTCTCTCTTGGATGGGGTAAAAGAGGAGAGGAGGGAGCACGACGCCCCAAGCTCGGCATTTCCCAAGCTAGGAGCTCACCAGGCTCTCACTGGCGCCATCGCTCACCGCCCGTGTCCCTCTCTCTCGTGGCTCCCAATCTCTCTTCCTCTCTCCCTATTCCCCATCTATACTTTCTCGACACCTCATCTGGCAGGCTTGGCGGCCGGATCCAGCGAGCACAACGTGGGGGCTTGCCGACTTTAGAGAAGACGGGTAAGAGAAGACGCATCCTCATTTTTACCATGAAACATCACCCATGCGCGTATGAAACATCTCTAGCAAATGTATGGAACGTTTGATTTGCTCTTACAAAACATTAGCATGTTTTTGTTATTGTGAAACATTTAGGTTTACTTGATGAAACATTACTTTTGTTCTTGTGAAACATGGTACTTCTCGTGAAACATTTTGCTTGTATAGGTAAAACATCTTGAATAACCGCGGAACACTGTTTTAATGATATTTTATTAGTTCTTTTATCATGTTTCATCATTTATTTTTCTATGTTTTGGAAAAGCGTCCGATTTTTTTGCTAGGATCGAACATCCGATCCCTAGCAAGATCCAAAAATATACATTGAAAGTATTACATATAAGGTAATACTATGTTTTTTGAGAATTGTTTTGGTATGTTTACATAGGTTAAATAAAAAGGATAAGTTTTCAACAATGGCACAACAATTGTGATGATAAATTAGAGAGAGTCGACTAAGCGATGGCACCTAAGCATCCGGCGATGCAATGGCATAGAAAAATTTGACCCTAATTAGATCTATAATCCTTCTAGCTTGCAACATGAAGTTCTTGTGCTATCCCAATCGCCTATTGTGCATTGAGATTCACGCGGCTGGTTTGCAAACAAAAACCTCCCTAGCTTCTTTCTTCTCCCCCTACATTTCTAGTTTTTTCGGGTACCTCTCGTTATATCTTGCCCAACTTGAGCACAAATCTAGGCTTCAAAGGCAGCGCCGCCTAGCTCCGGCGAGAGCTCCATCCATGGCTCTGCCTTGAGCACGCCACCTCCCCAAATTTGGCCAGAGCATGGCTTCGCCCCACGCTCCATCCATGGCTCACCCCGAGCATGGCTCTACCGGCTACTCCATCCATGGCTCGACCCAAGCAAGCCACGTTGTCCCCACGGTCCCTGGTGAGGAATCCGTCCTTACTCGCTGAAAGCCTCGACGGAAACCTTCAGGTGAAGGTTTCCGTTTTGCTGACGATAAAAACCTTATCAGGGAACGGAAACCCTAGGTTTCTACTGACTGGCAGCTGGCGGGACGTAGTGGCTGGCTCAACACGGTGGGTCCATGGAGCGCCGTGCGGGGAGGTAGTCATCTGCCATGCAGCCGGTCCCATCTTTTAAATATTTATATAAGATACATAAAAACTACATATATAAATTTCTTCAAAAAAAGTATTTTGAGAATAGTAATTATAATTTTAATAGGGTGCATATATAGGTATGTTATTAATGGAGATTATTGGTCATAGTTGCACTTTTGGACCATATCGACATTTGAATGTAGCTTCGAGACTACATTGAAGACTCGACAGACACAGACATTATCCTCTGTATAAGACATATATATATATACTAGGGGGGCTCACGCTCGGTGGCGCGTCAGGCCACCGCGCACCCACGTATTGTGGGCTTATGCGCGGAACCTGCGTCGGTCCTATGTGACGGTTTTTTTTCATACAGTTTATGCATAGTTTTGCTATACAGCATACTTATAAACTGAATTAAATCTAAATAGACTATTGGCAATAGTATTTCTTTAAATGTTTCTATTTTTGTAGTTTTTTTGGAATTTTCAATCGGCTGAAAAAATAGAAGAGAAAAAAGAGAGCGAAAACATTTATTAAAATTCAAAATTTCTCTAATCTAAAATGTTTTTGTAATAATATAAGTTTTTATGGATCTTCTTTGTGGGGCCATGGTTTCAATTTTGGAAAAAAAATTTCTTGAATTTTTAAACGGCATACAAAAAAGAAAATAGAAGAGGGAAAAAAGAGAGTGAAAAGTTTTTGAAATTGCAAAGTTGTGTAATTTCAAAAATTTTCCAAAAATAAAACTTTTTTGAGACCTTCTTCGTGCAAGTATCGTTCCTTTTTTTTCAAATATTTATTTTGTGAATTTTTAAATGGCCTAGATTAAAGAAAATGGAAGAGAACAAAATTTAAAATCCAAAAGTTTTCTAATTTGAAAGGGACCAGGAAAATTTTAAACTTTTTATGGTCTTTCTTTGTGGAACCATGGTTCTATTTTTGTAATATTTTTAGGAATTTTTAAACGGCCTGAAAAAGGAAATAGAAGAGATAAAGAGAATAGAAATATTTTTTAAATTTAAAATTGTCCTAACTTCAAAAAAATTTCAAAAAATCCAAACTTTTTGTAGACTTTATTTGTACAGACATGGTTCCATTTTTACAAACTTTCTATTTTTTGGAATTTTTAGGCAGTGAAGAAAAAAGGAAATAGAAAAAGCAAAAAAAGGTAAAAAGAAGCAAGAAATTTGGAAAGATCGCAGCAGAATCGAACCTGGGCGTGGCATTGAGTTCATGCGCTGAAGACCATCCCACCGGTTTCGCCGCCGCGTTGGAAAATAACGAAACAATTTCTTTTATATATAATCTTCGAACGGACGGCCAGATCACGTTTTGGCAGACGATCGGACGGCCCGCGTTTAACCGGTGACGTGGCCGACCGGCCGGCCGAGAAAGGGAACGCGCTTAGTAAATACTAGAAAGGATAGCGCGCCTGCGCGCGCGTCCCGGTTGTTCAGTTGGGCGCAAATTGCATGGTTAAATATAACCTCAAAAATCATTGACATCAAAAGAACATCATGGAGTTTAAATAGGTCAAATAAAAGAAAAGAACTCATAGATAGTAATTTCATTAGAAAGAAATACAATAAGGATATCCGATACATATGAGACCAAATTAGCTCTAGAAGGCCTTCCAAATTAACTGACACCAAAACCTCTCTAATTCTCACTCTGGCCTAAACGGTTGCAGCTTCTGAATTAACATTTTCCTGATTGACCACAGCCAGTGTACTTTCCAAATCTTTTCTCTAAAATGAGAAATACACGTTTATGGGATAGATTTTGCTAGTAGAACCCAGATAATCAAATGGCAAGGAGATGCTTTCAAGCATAACAGATACAATGTGGGAAAAAGCAGAAGTTCAATCACAATATTATGTGCATATAGTTCTTGGTTATCGATGATCTGAAGAAATGCAAATGCAACGGTTTCATTGATGTCAGATCATGTCAGATCATGTATTAATACCTTGCGTTCAGGATCTGCATAGAGGCAAGGAGATGGTTCCAAGTATAACAGATACAATGTGGAAGAAAGCAGAAGTTCAATCGTAATATCATGTGCATATAGTTCTTGTTTAGCGAGATGATACAAGAAATGCAAATGCAGCAGTTCATTGATGTCGATCATGCGAATTAGTACCTTGCGTTCAGGATCTCGCATAGAGGCAATCAAGTGGATAAGGCAATCGCAAATAAACAAATTTTAGACAAAGTTAGGGATAAAAATTTCGGGAGAGTGGTACTAAACTATGTACAACATATAGGCAATCTTTTTTGGAAATCCAAAGCAAGTCTTTGGAATGTTAGATTAAAATATAGGCATGATGTGGAAATATGACAATGCTCTATTGCAATTATTGAATTGATAATCAAATAATGTTCCCCTTATAGCTGAAAAGATGAGGCTTATATGGTAAAAAATCTAGTCTAAAGCCGATTAAAAACAGTTCACAGTGTGTGCATCAAGAGGGTAAGAGATAAGGTATAAACCGAAGCACACTACATACACGCTCCGCCAGCATACAGGCTTTATTTGGAGTGGCAATACCGACAGAAATTAGTTTGACGTCAGCTGAATCAAATCTATCATTCGTATTCGTCAACACAGAGGTTAGCTCCCAAGTACACAACACACAAGAAGAGTTGATGATTAGCATTGGAAAGGAAATTAAACCAACGGGCACAAACTCTTAGCAAGTAGTAGTACATAAGTTACAGATAAAAACCATATCTGCAGAAGGAGAATGAGCTCTCTCTCTCACCAGCAAGGGCACCCGAAATGTCTAAGCAACGCTACGCCGGCCATTTCCTGCACAAGCAGCAACGCACTCGAATAAACTATTTATGTCATGCATCAATTTCATAAAAAATTCTCATAGTTTCATTAAAAAAAATCAGAGTCCATTTAGTGTTTCTGTGTACAGAATGGGTATATGTATTTTTCAAGCAAGGCAACAATTTGCCGCATTAAGAAGAAGTAAATTTAATGCTATTGAAGCATCTTCGTCTAGCATAGAAGCCTAGATCAGTTGAGTATTTTGTTCATGCATATTGGTTCTAGAAACAAACTACCTCTGGGCAACCTGACACATCGAAAAAAATTAATTAGAAGGCATGCACTGCTAGCTCTGATACAAAATTCTGAGTGATAATGTAAATGCAATGTTAATAAGGAGAAGGTGATCTGAGCGACTCACTTTTCGCAAACTACAAAGGCCACCAAATAGGACATGTTGCATGTGAAGAAGTAGCAGCCACCGGGCTGCAGGTCCCAGTCATCGTTCTCATCGAAAGCGACTGAAGGCAAGCAAGCGATTGCCTCTTTGCCTCATTGGAAGCACAAAGTGGAAGAAAGAAGTTAGCACTTGGCAGTAACAATGCCTGAATGCCACAGTTTGAAACGTAAAGAAATAATTCAGGAATTGGCATCTCTCCCACGAAATGAAGCAGTAAGATGGAACATAGCCCTGTCTATGCATGGTTAGACAAAGAGGTCGGTGAGGAATATGATCGAACAGGTTCACGGCGGTCCTAAAATCCAATCAAAATTAACGATCGAATTCTTTGATTAAGCCGCATAAAAACCACAGCATTCACCAGACCTACCGCTTGCATTCTCTCATCTTCCCAGTGAGATCTTCCAGCTGCTTGGACTACCTGTTGGAGTCCTTGATGTTGTCCATCATCTGGAACCATTCCTGCAGCAAACAAATCGCTGTGAGGTTGAGCCAAGCTCAAACTTTGAGGAAAAAATTTGAGCCTTGTTTGGCAAAATCTGAGGCCAAGAAGCTCCTCAGGTTCAGCACGTTCAACAGGTCACCACACGGCACAGAAGGATGGACAAGATCGGGGCAGGAACAAAGAAAAAAAAAAGAACTTTGGAGCGGCAGTGGGGAGACCCGACTCACTAGAGGGCGTGGAAGATGCCCTCGATCTCGTCGTCGAGAAGCTCTAGCTCGGGGCTCATGGGCACGTCGCTCGCCATGGCTTCCCTTCCTTCCCCTCGCTCCCAACCTCCCTCCTAGATCTCTGCCTCCGCCGCCGCCACCTCGCGTGATCCGGCCACCATGGACCCCATTTCCCCTGGACCTGGCGGCCATCGACCTAGTCACTTCCGGACCCAGCCTAGATCCGGCCGCCATCGTGGTCACCGGATCCGGTCGCCGCCGAGGCCTTGAAGCCCACACGACGACCGGCGACGGGGAGGGAGGGGACTGACGCGAGGGCTGCGAGGCGAAGACGGGCGGAGAAGAGGCGGAGATGAGGAGGGGAGGCGGAAGAAAGCGGAGATGGGGAGGACGGCGGAGAGGTGGAGGCGGTCGAGGCGAGAGGATGAGGCGTGGGGATGGGCGGTGGGAGGCGGCCGTGGGCAAGCAAGAGCGAGGGGGGCAAAGGATGAGGCGTGAGGATGGGCGGTGGAGCGGTGCGGCCGCGAAGCAAGAAGCGAGAGGTGGCGGTGAACCCTAGTTCTCTTGGGACGACGGGTCGAGGGGCGAGGATGAGGCGTGGGGATGGGCGGGGAGGAAGGGCCCTGGAGTGTGGATAGGGTTGTGATGGTGGAAGGACGGCGGGTTGAGGAAAGGTAGAATGCGGGGGGGCAAACGAAAAACGGCTATAACACGAAAGGGTTCCTTCGTAAGGTTATAGGGACTGCAACGTGAAACCGAGAAGCATAGGGGCCTTTTTGCATTGGCAATCGGACATTGCACGCTGGACGTTGGATCAAAGGCAACGGGCAGATCGGACGGTCCGTTTTTTCCGGCCGACGTGGAAGCACGGCTAAGCTGGGTTGGTTACCCCTATAGGTAATAGAT
The DNA here is from genome assembly GCA_036346145.1 of Olyra latifolia. NCBI lineage: Eukaryota > Viridiplantae > Streptophyta > Magnoliopsida > Poales > Poaceae > Olyra > Olyra latifolia. The sequence goes on from CM070530.1 coordinate 18,779,087, forward strand.
AATATATATATAGAGAGGGATGCAGCCTGGATCAACCGCGACGTCCACGTTGCCCGAAAAACCTTCGCTGTCCGATCTGCCCGTCGGCTCGATCCGGCCGTCGATCCGCTGCCCCGCCTGCCAACAACGGTGGTGTTACTTGACTAAAAACAGCAGTAGTGGCAGCGCTCCGTGGTAGTTAGCAGCAGTTACACTTGTGGTGCAAGGTCAGCAGACTTTTGCCCCCGGGGTCTGGTGAATTAGCGGTCGTCACCGCCATCATCATTCATTGAAAACCGCTGTGTCGTTTTCGCCTCTGCCGTCCGGCGTAACGCGAGGACGCAAGAGTTCCTCGGCGCGATCTGTAAGTCCTTGCGACGTCGTCGATCACTAACACTCCATCACACAAACCCAAACTTTAAACACCCCCCACACACACGCTAGCTTGAGCTTTTATAGTTAGACATTCCCTGCTACATGAATAGCCATTAGAGACGGTGAAACCGTCATCAGTCATCGTTTCCAAAACGTCTCTCAGTCTTCTAAAAATAATAATCAACTTAACGGATTCGGTTTGTAAAAACGTCTCTATTAAATTTGAACAGTATCTGATATCCATACTACCTGAGATGGGTTTTTTTTAAGAACCATTTCTAAAGATGCTTTAAAGGAAAAAATACATTTAAATGCAATAAACATTCTCATCAAAACTACCGCATCAGAAACGTTTGATCGCTTCGATTGGACTAGCCAACTGCCAAGCGGTGCGCTTCTGTTTCTGCCACTCGTAGGTCTTGTGATTTTACAACTAGTAGAAGACATTCTTCCCCTTAATCTGGCCGTACTTGCCGAGTTCCTCTGTGATGCGCTCGATCTAGAGTGCGTTCGACGTGCGCATCCCGCTGCGGTACAGCATCTCCAACACCATTGTCTGCTCCGGCGATGGGTTCCACGACTTCCACCGCGTCGTCCTCGGCGTCCGCACTTGCACCTGCATGCACAAAGATCAACAGCAAGCACACGTCACCTCTTCAATCTTAGCTCAAGTGATATTTCACACGTGCAGGTAGCTACTTTAAATACTACTCTACTAGAACAACATGGACATAGGATTTGGCTTCTAACTGTGCAGTGCAGTTCCAGTGGTCGTTGCATATGCTGGGCTAGGCCGGGTTTTAGGCCGGGCTTGAAAAAGCCCAGTCACCTGGATGCAAGCCCGAGCCTGGCCAAGCCTGATTTTTTCTCACAAAGACAAAGCCTAAACCTGGCCTGGTCAAAAGCCCGAAGCCCGAAAGCCCGGCCCGAAGCCTGATGACTTCATGTAGCAAGGAGGACCTGCATTGCTGTCCTACCCTAAATGGCAGTCGACCTAGGCTGGGCTGGCTCAGTCAGCCCAGTCCATCCCTTTTTTCTGATATTATAATTTACTATAATATTGTCGGGCCGAGTCGGGCTTAGCTCGGCCTAGCCCGAACCTTGCTTCGGGCTGGCAATTGGGGCTGAGCTTGGCCTGGCTGGGCCTAGAAAAATCGGACTAGGCTCGGGACGGACCGTCGGGCCTGGCTGCCTATGATCAGGTCTACCTCCGACGGTGTGAACCGCGATGGCGGCGAGCTTGGCCACCGCAGCCTTGGCTGCAATGGCGATGAGGGCCTTCACCATGGCCATTCCACGAGCGGAAGAGATGAGCTGGGATTGATGGAGGCAGCCACGTGATTATATAGAGGAGAGGAGAGGCGCCGACGACGCATATAGAGATGGAAATTTGAAATTTGACGATGGCGGGAAGTTGAAAATGTTTCGGCGCTAGTATTAGAAATGGTTTTTAGCGAGAACTGTCTCTGATGCGTTATTATTAGAGACGGTTTTTAAACCGAGTTGTCTGTGATACTATTAGAGACTGGTGGTGGGAATCGGGCCGTGCCGTGCTGGCCCGGCCCCGTCGTGCCTTGGGTCGATGCAAAACGGGCCAGAACGGCCCGGCCAACACTTCGGGCCGTGCCAGGCCAGCACGGACCGCCAAAATCAAGGCATGGCACGGCCCATAAACCTGTCAGGCCGCCATCGGGCCGGGCTGGCCTGAGCACGGCACAGGCAACAAAACAGCAGCATTAAATAATTTTTTATAAATTCATACGTTGCTCAGCTGAAAAATTTTTCAACATGAAAACGATGCTTCTCGAAATTCTCTACAACTTTTGTGTTGAACGAAAATTCATACGAGCAGAGTAAAACATCGAAAATGTAGAATTTAAGTACGGTTACCGTTGGCCCTAAAGCAGTCAGCACGCTAAATAATTTTTTATAAATTCATAATTTGCTCAAATGAAAAATTTGTAAACACGAAAAAGATGCGTCTCAAAATTCTCTACAACTTTTGTGTTGAATAAAAATTCATACGAGCACAGGAAGGCCTCGAAAAAATTATTTACTGATTCGTGCTGCAGTTCAGGACGGGCTGGCCCAAGCATAGCTCCGGCCCGCCGTGCCTGGTTTCTAGGCCTGGCCTGGCACAGTCATTCAGGCCAGGCTGGCTCAGCCCAATTATTTTTGTGCTGGGCCATGCTCGGGCCCAAAATCCCAACACTATTAGAGACTGAGGAGAAACCATCTCTGATGGGTAGACATTAGAGACGGTTTTTACACCAAGCTGTCTCTAATAGTATCGAAGACTCTAATAGTATCGAAGACGGTTTTAAAATCAAACCGTCTCCGATGTATTACCATCATGGATGGCTCACATGAAGAAACATTATCTAAGATGTTTTTTTTTCTCAGATAACAATTTTTCCATGGTTTTCATTCCTATTAGAGACGGATTTTACCAAAATTCTGAAAATCGTATCCGATGAGGTGTCTCCTATGAGGGTTCTTGTAGTGGTGATTATATTATAACTTGTCTACGTGCTTGGTTGGGTGAATTGTATCTTCTCGTATAGGATGGTGAGATACAACTTAGAAAAATATTCCTCTCATATGTTGTACAATTTCATTTGATTAATTTAGACAAAACACACGGTACAAAAATCATCCAAGGAAACAAATAAAATCGTGTATCAAGTATGAACCTAGCTGAACTATCCCATAGAGGATCATTCCATTCATCTTGTTCCATCCTACAGGGGTTCAACTTGTTACAAACCAAACACATGCACTGATGCACCCTCCTCAAGTTTAAGCTTCTAGCTAGCATTATATCATACTAGTTGAGTGTCTATGCTTGGCTATAAACAAATATCATACTTTCCATATAGTCACATTCAACATGTTTGTCTCATGCCATCAGCTCTGCTTTCACACTCAATTGCGTCGTGCTCATGCCCTCAATTCCACTTTCACACTCAACTGCATCATGCCTCCCACATTGCAACGGAAGGCATATGGTAGGTAATTTTAGTGGCAGGGGCATATGGTGGGTAATTATAGTGATGGTGGAGCCGTGAAGGAAAATTTTATAGGATGGCATTGGTGGGTAATGAGCGACGGATGGGTTGTCTCTTTTATATTGCCTCCATAATTTTGGTTTGCCCATAATACCCTTAGGGATAAACCCTAAACCATATCGCGGTTTGCCCAAGGGGGAGTGTTGTAACCCTAGGGTTTATCCCTAAGGGTATTATGGGCAAACCAAAATTATGAAGGCAATATAAAAGAGACACCCCTTGTATCAAAACAGATCTGGATTTAATAAGAGTACAACACTCCTTTGCCTCTCTACATACTGTGTTTATTGTCTCTCGCGATTGTTTGATTGTCGATCATACGAGGAGCAGACGACGTGATTTACAACACGTTATCAGCACGATCGTCTCCGGGAGCGGAATTTACGAGCTACCTGCTACCTCGTCGTCTGCACCGACTCGACAATTTCGCATCTACGACCAATCGGAGGTAACGAATCGATTCCGTAGATCGGTTTAAATTACATTCTATTGGCAGATGTCTCGTCGTTTTCAATCAGTAGATTGAAACGTGCATCGGCAGTATACTAGTTTTTGCATCTGCTACGCCTCCGTCTCGCCGGACTCGCTGGCGCCGCCCGTAGCTGACACTGCCGCCCGCGCCGCAGCAACTTGCTCGCCGCCCGTAGCCGGCTTCACCGCGGCGGCATCACCATCGCAGGGCGGCGTCGAGTTCTACCTGCTCGCTGCCCTGTGCCTGCATGGCCAGCCGCTGCTGCATGCACGCACCACGCCGACTGCTGCCTCGCATGCATTGGCCACGCATGGCTAGCTGCATGCCAAGCCATGCGTTGGCTAGCTATGCCAACGCCGTGCACTGGCCACGCAGCAACTACATGCAGGCCACACGTCTACCTTGCTGGAGAAACGGCGCCACCGGCCGTCGCAGCCGCGCCGAACTCCCCCGGTGTTGCAGCCGCCGTCGCCAGTCCCACGGCAAGGGGAAACCCTACGTATACGAACGAAATACGAACCGTATACGCGCATATGGCCGGAAATACCATGCAACACAGTAAACATGTGGCCGGAAGTGCCTCACGCGTGGTGCATTTGGTGGCCCATGCAGGTCTCACGTGTGCTGCGTTTTGCAGCCTTTTGGGCCACACGTGAACAGTTTTTTTGGGCCACTCGTGAGCAGTTTTTCTGGGGCACACGTGCACTATTTTAACTCACAAACCAGTGAGATGCTTATTTGCTAGAAATTAAAATTTCTGGAAATCCCCTAAATTATGGATAAATTTATTTATTGATTTATCATTGCTTATTCACTATATTTGCTTTACATTTAGACCTGCGGTTCTTTATTAATAGCAAACCTGTGTGAATTACATATTTGTCTTGTTTGCTTAATAATTCGTCTAAGACCGGTAGTCTCAATCATTAATGCAATTTAGAGAATTCTAAAATATTTTCTTGCAAACCATCATTGTATATTTCCTGTAGTAAATATATAATTACCTGTGTAGGATATGTCTGACCTGAACAAAAGAGATTTCTTCCCTCTCGCTGTCGATGGGAGCAATTATCTGACATGGGCTATGGATCTTCGGATCAACTTGGAAGCCCGCTCCCTTGGTGCCACAATTGTCCCTCCTGCAAAGGGCGCACCGCCAGTCCCTAATCCGGTTAGGTACTCAACCTTGCACTATATGAGGCACCACATACACCCGGACCTGAAGTCCGAGTATATGATGGAGGACAGCCCGCTGGCATTGTGGAACTCCCGAGAGCGCTACAACCAGCATGTGCAGACTCTCTGCTGGGCGAGAGAGTGGACGGAACTCGTGTTCGAGACTTTAAGTCCGTGGTGGGTACAACTCGCCTCCATAGGTCGTGCTAAACCGAGGTTCGTGAAAAAGTGTCTCGAGATGAGAAATGATTAACAAGACCCTAGGGACTTTTCACCCTTCCATGATGATACTCCAAAGCGAGATCGTCGCCGTAAGTTCACCCGTCACTCGAGTTAATGCAAACTCTGCTGAAGCGGAGAAGCACGATGAGATCCTTATGAAGAATCATCATGTTCGCCCCACGGGTCGAAGGGTGTGCGAAGCACACGCCAATGCTCGGGGTCCTCCAGAGCTGTGGCCGTAAGCGGGAAGAGGTGGAAAGGCGTCGTGGCGTAATCACGGCGGGCGTGAAAAGCAAGATAAGGGAAAGGTGGTGGCAAAGACAAGGAGGTTGTCCAGAGAAGCCTCATGAGACCAAGTCACACCACGCCGTAAGCCATGCTACAGTGTGGTGGCAAGGGCCACCAGTCACGAACTTGCCGTACACCAAAGCACCTTGTGGAACTATGTAAGTACATGAAGAAAGACAATGAGAAAGAAAAGCTCGGATCGAGGTACACATCACTCACTGGAAAATCCTCGGAAGAGGAGAAGGGTGACAAACAGAGGTCCCGCCAAGCCCGAAGATGAAGGACCCCACCGATGATGAGGACGATCTTCTTGGTGTAGAAGCGGAGGATTTATATGGAGATATGCGAGCTTTGTAGCTGCATCTGTGTCATGACATTATCCCTACTTAGTCTCTGGTTTGCTTATGTTCCGCAGAACATTTTTATTTATAAACTTGTAATAATTAGTCCTTTGTGTTCTATGTCCACAATAGTTCTGAAGAACTTAATAACGTTATGGGTTATTTATCACTGCTTTCGATATGATGATATTATGCATGCTTGTGATACTTGAAAATATACCTTACTTGTGTGTATGTGATATATTCATATGACATAGAACCGCGTAGTGGCCAAATGGAGGAGGAACTCATGCGTAGAGCGGTTGCACGACCAACACCATATTAAGGGAGATAAAGTACTTTCAAAACCTCCGGAAGAGGGATGGAAATATCCGACGATTGCGTAGTAACGCTGCGGATTGTGGGCTCCGGTAGAGCCGTGTTAACTCTCCCCATGGGCACAATGATCACCATCGAGGATGCTCTCTTGTACCCTGAATCGACTCGCACCTTGCTAAGTTTTAAGGACATTCGCATGAACGGCTTTCATATAGAAACCGATCATGAAGGTGGAACTGAATTCCTCCTGGTAACCTCTAAAGATGGGTGTGAGAAGCGGTGGTGGAGAAATTCCCTCTTTTAGATCCGCCTATACTACACCTACATCAAGCCCTCTCCTCATCTCTATGAAGGTGAAATAACCACCCGGACCAAGATATAGTCGGCATGACCGTCTGGGACATCCGGCCCGAGTATGATGCAAAGAATAATTAAAAATTCAGAGGCCATACCACGAAGGTATCTGATTTTCCAAAGCTGAAGCTTTTGTGTGCCTCTGCATGCGCCAAAGGGAAATTAATAATTAGACCCTCTCATGTTAAAGTCCAAAATGAGTCCCCGAATTTCCTGGAGAGAATTCAGGGTGATATCTGCGGACCGATCCTGCCAGTAACAGGCCCATTTAGGTATTTCATGGTGCTTATAGATGCTTCTACACGCTGGTCTCACGTATGCCTGCTGTCTACGAGAAACCATGCGTTTGCTAAGTTAATTGCCCAAGTAATTAAATTACAGGCCGACTTTCCTGAAGAAAGAATTAAGTCCATTAGGTTGGACAACGCCGCTGAGTTTAGTTCGAGGGCGTTTAATGATTATTGTACGGCCATGGGCATAACTGTAGAGCATTCTGTGCCTCATGTGCACACACAGAACGGCTTGGCAGAATCACTTATAAAGAGGATCAAGTTAATAGCTAAACCTTTGCTACAGAATTGCAGGCTCCCTACCAGTAGTTGGGGACACGCGGTACTGCATGTCGCAGAATTAATTAAACTCAGGCCGACTGCATATCATAACACATCCCCTATGGAACTAGTGCGTGGGCAACAACCAAATATTTTCCATCTGCGTAAATTCGGCTGTGCTGTATATGTGCCGATCTCACCACCGCAGCGTACCACCATGGGCCACACCGGAAGTGGGGGTCTATGTTGGGTTTGTATCTCCGTCGATTATTAAATACCTAGAGCCTATGACAGGTGACCTGCATAAGGCTAGGTACGCTGATTGTATTTTTGACAAAGGCAGTTTCCCGGTATTAGGGGGAGATGAAAAATACCACACTAAGGAATACCGGGAAATCAATTGGAATGCCACTGGCGTTCAAGCCCTAGATCGACGCACTAAGGAAACTGAACTGGAAGTTCAGCGTATAATAGATTTGCAACAAGTTGCAAATCGGCTGCCAGATGCTTTTACTGACCATAAAGGCGTAACTAAGTCGCACATACCTGCAGTAAATGCACCGGAGAGAGTGGAGGTACCCCTGAAGACCACTCACACCCCCCTTGGTAGAAAAAGGGGGAGCGATCCGGGTGCACCCGATTCGAGCACGCGGAGACGTCCGCATAAGCAAAGAATCGGTGCAGACTTATTACCCCTGTCAAGTGAGAACCAACGATCTGTAGTCGTGGATCGACCAGTAGTCGATAACCACCCTGAAGGTGATGGGCGCCCCGAAAGCGCGAAACCCAGTGACCATGCGCGCACCTTTCTAGGCGCTGGGACAACGGAAGGGTCCAGTCCCGACGTGCTGGGAAATCACGCGGAGACGGATGACTTAAATGAAGAAATTTTCACAAACTATGTAAATTCAGGAGAACTATATAAAAGAAAGTCCACTGTTGTCGACATATATTTTGCCTCTAAAATTGCTGAATCCTTGGATTTAGACCCAGAACCTAAGACCATGGCAAGTGCCGGAAGCGCTCGGACTGGGCTAAATGGAAAGAAGCAATTGAAATTTGAATGCGCCGCTTAATAAAAGAAAGGTGTTTGGCCCGTAGAGCTAACTCCCCAAGGTGCTCCCGTAGGAGCTAAGTGGGTATTCCTCAGGAGAAATGAGCATCACCGGTGGTGAGATACAAAGCGAGGTGGTGGCACAAGGGTTTACGCAGAGACCGGTGTTGATTATGATGAAACATATTCTCTGTCATGAGTGGAATCACCTTCCGATACTTAATATCTTTGGCGGCTTGTATGAACATAAAATGCAAGTTAATGGATGTTGTGACCGCATATTTATATGGGTCATTAGATTCGAAATATACATGAGAGTCCCCGAAGGGCTGAAAATCCCGAATCGGGAGATAGAAATTTGTATAGCATCGTGAATAGATCGCTATATGGATTTGAAACAATCGGGTAGAATGTGGTACAACCGCCGAGTGAATTCCTCTGAAGAAGGATACACAAACAATGATGACTGTCCTGCGTGTTTACAAAGAAATCGTGGTGGATTTTGTATTATATCTGTGTATGTTGATGACCTAAATATCATCAAGACAAGAGAGACATTGGTGAAGCTAGCGCCTTTGACGACGGAGTTTGAAATGAAAGACTTGGGTAAAACCAAGTTTTGCCTCGACAGTAGCTCGAGCATGTGTCGAGGATCTTTGTGCACCAAACTTTCTATACCCGAAGGTGTTAGAGAAGTTTAACATGAATAAGGCACACCCCGAAAACCCCATGGTGGTCCGGTCCTAGAAGCGGATAAGGACCCTTTTAAGCCGAGAACAGATGATGAGGAGATTTTAGGGCCAGAAGTTCCCTATCTCAGCGCCATCGGTGCACTGATGTATCTGGCAAATTGTACTAGACTCGATATCGCCTTCATGTAAATTTATTGGCGAGATCTGACTCCGCACCAACCGAAGACATTGGACGGGAGTAAAATCGTTCTTAGGTACCGCAAGGTACGCAGGATCTTGGACCGTTCTATGGAAGGCAGTACAAGAACATGGTGGGTTATCGATCGAGTTATATGTCCGATCCGCACACCGCTAAGTCTCGCATCGATTTGTATATCTTTGTGGCGATCTGCGATTTCTTGGAAATCTCGTAAGCAAACATTGGTGGCTATGTCCACTAACCACTCGAGATCATAGCCTTGTATGAAGCCGCCCGAGAGGCGTTTGGTAAAAGGATGGTAAACCACATCCGAAGTCATGTGGCATAGAAACCATCGATACCCCCATTCCCATTTATGAGGATAATCTTTGCTTGTGTCATGCAAATGAAATCGGGTTATATTAAGAGCAATCTCACTAAGCATATTGCTCCTAAGTTGTTCTACCCTCACGAACTCCGGAAGAGCGGTGAGATCGAGGTAGTTCAAGTGAAGTCTAATAAAAATCGCGATTTGTTCACTAAGGCATTACCACCTCAACATTAGGAAACTTGTTTACGGAATAGGTATGAGGCGATTTAATGAGTTGTAGTGTTCAGGGAGACCCGAACAAAGAATTATAGGTATCCTGTAGATATCGCATCACGAAGATGTGCACGTCCGAAGACGAAATATTGTACTCTTTTTTCCTTATATGAGTTTTCCATGAGGTTTCTCATAATAAGGTTTTTAATGAGACAATATCACAATGCAGCATGCGTGTGTAGTGTACTCTTTTCTCCAATCCTTTTTTCCCATTGGGTTTTTGGATGGAGTTTTTAATGAGGCATTGGCATATCGCGGTTTGCTCAAGGGAGAGTGTTGTAACCCTAGGGTTTATCCCTAAGGGTATTATGGGCAAACCAAAATTATGGAGGCAATATAAAAGAGACACCCCTTGTATCAAAACAGATCTGGATTTAATAAGAGTACAACACCCCTTTGCCTCTCTACATACTGTGTTTATTGTCTCTCGCGATTGTTTGATTGTCGATCATACGAGGAGCAGACGACGTGATTTACAACAGCCGCCTCACCTACCGAGTACGTGCGTGCATGATCAGTGCATGTGCCATGTGGATCTGGGCGTACGTACGTGCAAGCTAGTCTTATCTGCACACCACACACAGTGACACACTGACACCGGGTGCGGCGAGACCACCATGGCTTCGCTTGTCAGAGAGGCCTCGTGTTCGTTACGACTGCTCAGGTTATTTAGGGCTTATTTGTTTATATTTATTTATTTATATATGTTTTGAAAATCTAAACACTTTTAACTTATTAAGCCTTTCTTTTTATCTCGAACCTGATTCTTAGAGCTTCTAGAAAACAAGTCTAACTAAGTGGATTGACTTCTCTAAATCTCTTTTAGAGATATTGAAGTTTATCTTTTCAAAAAATAAGTGAATCGCCAAATAAGTTTGGCCTAGGAGAATTGGGCCAAGTTTGGTGCTTATGTTTAGCTGTTTGCCTTATGCTACCATGGCTTTTTAGAGATAAGCCAAGACGAGGTTTCTATGATGTTCGCACCAAAAATTAATTGACTTGGCACGAACACACGCGAGCTTAGGATTCCCGTCAACACTGGAAGTAGAGTTCAAAGCATGTGAGCCGATTTGATCTACAATTGGTAAGAAAAGATGTAATCAGCTTTTAGTTGGCCGATGAAATCTGTGGTATGAAAAACCTGCAACACTTGGAAATAAATTCAAACATGGGTGAAAGATAATGAACTATCGGCTTAGATTAGATCTAAATCAATAAGTTCAAAAGGGTAAACGATCTACTACAAAGCTGATTAAATCAACAAGACAGTAGAACAAAAGGTAAACAGACTACCAACTAGACGATTAGATCGCCTAATTGATAGAATGAAGGATAAACAGGCTATCGACGAATAGCAAGCTATAAGTCGATAGAACGAGGGTAAATAGTCTACCACCAACGAATATGTTGATCAGCAGAAGGAGGGTGAAACCTAACACTTAGTCGAAACGGTGATGCGCAGCAATATCGATTAAGATAGTGTTTTGACCAAAAGCCGATGCAAGCTTTGTAGATCGAACTGAATCGAGACAATACTTATTTGCAAGCAACTCCTAGGGTGTATCTTGGAGCCGATCGAGAAGGCGATGCACAATAAGTCGATCGAAAACAAAATACAATGAAACTATTCTTAATGCGACTAAAGTAAACGAAAGGTAAAAGACAAGTAAAAGTAGATTTGTTTGATTGATTCGTGGATCCTTTTACACACCCACGGGCCAAGTATTTATACATGACTTAGACTTAATCAACTAGGACTCTTATTCTCGTAACCTACAAGAACTTGATTCTATACCTTCTTATAATATCTAATATTACCTAATATATTCATATTAAGCCAATCCGAACTCTTCCTCCTTTGGCCGATTCAATCATAATTATTCAGACCGACTTTAACTTTCCTTTTATACTTGGTTCGGCCCATATTTCTCCAAACTCAAGCCGATTTTCAGAAGTTTTCAGAACATCGGCTTACTTCCAAAATCAATATCAACACATGGGCACCAAAATTGTTGATCAAAGCGGTAACAAATTTTGGCACATACGGGCTACATACTAGCAGTTGAGAGAGTGGCGCAGTGTGGCATGCTATAATCGTAGTGGAATCAAACAATAGTGTCATCCAGTCAAATCTTCCTACAAGCACTAACGCAATTGTTACGACACGGACATTTGGTATGCGACCAAACATGCCTTAAGGTAAATGCACGTTGCGCTACATAGAGCATATATAGAGAGAGAGATTTACTAGTGTGCTATGGATAGCATGGATCTTTCTGTGCTATCCACGGGGTTTGTAAATTTTAAGATCGAAATAGACGATTCGAACCGTCCATCTTGTTCATCTCGATGAAATCTCGCTACACACCAAATTTCAATTTTTTTAAAATTTTTTTACTATTTTTTTCGTATTTTTAAAAACTGAACTTATTGGAGAGGCCACAGCTAATTAGATTAGTGATTTAAAAAAATACGAAATAAATAGTTAAAAATTCAAAAAAGTTGAAATTTGGTGTGAAGGGAGATTTCATCGAGATGAACAAGATGGATGGTTCGGATCGTCTGTTTCAGTCTTAGAATTTACAAAACCCGGTGAATAGCACGGAGGAGCTGTGCTATGGGTAGCACAATAGCAATTCTCTCTATCCATCTTGTTCATCTCGATGAAATCTCCCTACACACCAAATTTCAAATTTTTTTTGAATTTTTTTACTATTTGTTTCGTATTTTTGAAAATCACTGATCTAATTAGCTGTGAACCCTCCAATAAGTCCAGTTTTTAAAAATACGAAACAAATAGTAAAAAAATTTAAAAAAATTGAAATTTGGTATGTAGCGAGATTTCATTGAGATGAACAAGATGAACAGTTCGGATCGTCTATTTCGATCTTAGAATTTGCAAACCCCGTAGATAGCACGAAGAGATCCGTGCTATCCATAGCACACTAACATATATATATATATATATATATATAAATATATAACAATACAATCCTGTTATATACAAGCTTTTTATATCGTATTATTGCTGACGTGGTGGAAAGAGAAGGAGAGAAGCAAGCTGTCTACGAACTTATCGTCGACTACAACACGTCTACCTGAAAGCTTTTAGCGATGTTGTATCGATGTCATCTGCGTAGGCGCATAGCGCTTGATTTTCGATCTGGTGCGTCCAAGGCCTGCGCTAATTTTTCACCACCCCTCTTTGTCACACAGAGCGCAGGGGCCACTTATTTTCTTAGAGCATCCCCAACGAGCATCCCAACAGGCCCTCTAAATTCTCTCCTTTAAAACACTATTAGCGTCCTCTCTACTCATCTCTCTAAACTTCCTTCACACTTTACACTACACTCTAAAAGATTCTCTCTCCAGCAGCTACTCTATCCTAAAAAAGTCAGAGATATAGTGATTTAGGGGACTGCTGGGATGCTCTTATGTCAAATTTGTTGTTTGGTACAAATAGCTTGTTAGATAAAGGTCTTTCTACTGCCAAGTACTCAATAACTCAGGACCAATTTTAGTTTCTTTTCCATTGTCAACATGATGCATGTAATATACAAGAGGGCAAATGATAGCCTCTAGAGTGGTACAGTGCGGATTGATATACAGATAACATGAGGGTTATTTGCAAAACCGTCTGCTTGAAAGGTAGGATGAGCACCTACGTGGGCGGATCGGATGGCCAGGAAAAAAGACCGACATGGATGGCGTGCCTAAATTTGGGGCGACGTGGCTTGATAGTCAACAGCCTGTTTTGCTGAATATAATAAGGAATTAATTCGTTGAGAAGTCAGTTAGTCTACACACACTGACACACATATATGCTTTGGTGCATCCCACCCGAACTATCTAGTGCTTGAATTGACTTTCCCCCGCACCCTATCTAATGAATAAGGAGAAGGCCGGCTTATTAATGACCGAGCCATATATGTGGGGGGGCAACAATTCTTTGCAAGAGTAAGGGCATGGCTATAGCAGGTGGAATTTAGGGATTGTTGTTGAGGAGATGAATAGTAATTATAGGGAATGATTGGTTGACAAATAGGGAGATGAATAGTGTTTGAGAAAGAGGAAGATGAACAATGATAGGGTGGAGGGAAACAAGGTTACTGTTGGGCATGCCCTAAACAAAGTCTATTCTTGTTAAAAACAAGCAAAACATTTGCATTTCCCTTGGATTAAAAAATCATTATTTCCTTTTTTATTTGGAGACGATGTGTCGCAAAATTTGCTAATCGTAACAAGGGACGAGGAAAAAAAAAGGAAAAATACATGAATTGTGAGGACAATATACAAATTAGGGTCAAAATATAAATAAAATGAGAAAAAACAATGCTCAAGAGCGTGGAAAAATTAGGGCCAAAATTACAGAATATCCTGGCATTGAAAAGCACAGAGATGATCATTATAAAAGAAGAGTCTAATAACAGGGTAGAATAACTAGTTTCTGCAAGCAAAGCGATCTCAACTCTTCTACAACAATGTGGAAGAAGAAGTAATATGTAACAAAATAATATAAAAAAGAATTAGACCGGTCCCGTAGCTCAGTTGGTTAGAGCGTTGGTCTTATGAGCCGAAGGTCGCGGGTTCGAGCCCCGCCGGGACCACTTTTTTTTTTTTGTTCGATGCTTTCATACTATTTTTAAAAATTTATAATGCTGCTTTGGAAACCGAATTTCACCGCATCCTTCGCCGTCGAGGAATTCGAACCATTCGTGGATCCCACGTCAAGTTCCATGCGCGGCCCGTTGGATCCTGAAACCATTCGTCAAATTCCTTGAGCGGCCCGTTGGAACACACACATCTATCACGCCCTCTCCGAGCCGAGCCGGCCAAGGCCCACGTGACCGCGTGCCAGGATAAACCCTAGCCTCCTTCCCTTTGCTGCCTCCTCCGTCGCCGTCGCTCTCTGCTGGCTCCCATCCAGCTGCTCCCCTCCCTGCGCGCCGTCGTCAGGTACCCACTCTCCCTCGTCCCCGTTCCCCCTCACCTCCTCCGTGCGATTGCTCGGTTGATCGCGTTCGAAATGCCCGAACGGGTTCGAGCCTGCCCGCGCCGGCGTGGTCCGGCGGGTTCCGTTGCTGCTCGTGTCGCTCTCTGGGTCCTGGGATTCTGTAGCGAGCTGCCCTGCTCTGCGGTTTTTCTGTGTGGTTAGCGTCTTGGTGTTCTAGGCCTGGCGGTCTGCTCTGTATGGGTTGCTGAAGTAATTCATGATCGATGTCTACCATTTTTTGTTTTTGTTGTTGAGTAGAGTTCGTAGGGAAACGAAATTGATTGCCCTTATTGCCTTATTGGTACAACTAGTTTGGGCGGGCAGATTATTTTCGATGCATTGTCTCTATGATAAGATTTTTATTCTTTTGAATGGGATCATGTTCTTCCAGACCCAGTCACGAGTTCTGTAATCAGTATAGAGTTATAGACCTTAGGATGCTGTATTTAGTGGGCTAGGGCTCTTCTGGGTTATATTTAGCTGCATATCTGACTGAGTTGGGGATTCTTAGTATTGTTTGATCTGTTCAGCATTGTGTTGATGAAGGATGGATTGGATGTACACAGGTTCCTTGTAGTTTTCTGCAAAATTTAAAATTTAAAAAGATTACTGTTAGCCTAGAGTTTTCCTTTAATGTTTAAAGCTAACCATTTGTTGGCGGAGTGAATATCTGATTTTAGAACTGGAATCATTCACTTTAGTTTTGTTTAATTGGATACTAGGACGTCTTGTCTGTGTTAGGAATGGTGTAAAATAGAGCTACCTTTCTTTGTTACCATTTGATTCATTAGTAGAGATTTCTACTGCATTTGTTTTCATCTGGAATTCCTAATAGTTTTTGTTGCAACTAAAATCCATTCAATTCTTATTTCTGGTTGAGCTATTTCATTTTTGAATTGATACACTTTAGGTTGTCGTAAACATTTCTATTTATGGTATAGTTTAAGTTCAAGTGTGATTAGTACTTTCTTGCTCATATTAACTTTATAGTATATATCTTACCGGAGATTGAAATTCAGAATTGTTATTTCCATGTTATACAGTACTTTGGTTGCTTCTGTTATGCTGTCCATTAATATAATAGTTTACAAGATGATGAAGTTTGAATATTTGCATGCATGTTTTTCATTTTGATGTTTTTGATATGGATTTCAGATTTCTGTCTGCCACGCTGAACTATCTGGACCTCTGGATATACAATATGCATACTTTATATTGGCTGTTCATTAATTTTTAATGTGTAGATTGATTTTTTTATATAATGCTTAATTCTGAATTCTGATTTTCGTATAGTCTTAGGCAAGTATTTAAGATGCATGTTAGCTGAGTTTTTTCCTCAAGTTAATCTGTTGATGGATGGAAGATTTTTTCCCTCATCTCTTGACAATGTTTGCTTACGATTCTAGAAATCTAGTTTCCTCACATAATAAATTTATCATTAACTTGCCTTTTCATGAGCTTGTTAGCTAGATTAACTTGCCTTTTCATGAGCTTGGTATCTAGAACTTCAAAGCTTATTTTACCATTATACCTCGTTTGAAAAAATGTTTTGTATATGTTTTATGTGTTTGTTGGGTGTTAGTTGTTCTCTTTTGTATATAGGATATATGATAAGTTAATGTGTTAAGTTAAATTAAATGAAATGAACAATCTTGCCCTTTAACACCTTTTTTTTTTATTGATCAGGAAAATGTCTTCAAATCCTGATGGAGGCAGGAGTTTTGCCCGGAGAGATCTTTTGCTCAAGATTCAATCAGATGTTCAAAAATACTGGGAGGAGAACAAGGTTTTTGAGGCTGAGCCTGGCAGTAATCCTCCAGGTCCTGGTGAAAAATTCTTTGGAAACTTTCCATACCCTTACATGAATGGCTTACTACATTTAGGCCATGCCTTCTCATTGTCCAAGCTTGAGTTTGGTGCTGCTTACCACAGACTTCGTGGCTCAAATGTCCTTTTGCCGTTTGCTTTCC
Source organism: Olyra latifolia (assembly GCA_036346145.1). Taxonomy (NCBI): domain Eukaryota; kingdom Viridiplantae; phylum Streptophyta; class Magnoliopsida; order Poales; family Poaceae; genus Olyra; species Olyra latifolia. The sequence continues at coordinate 18,795,722 of CM070530.1, forward strand.
ATTGTACTGGAATGCCCATCAAGGCCTCAGCTGACAAGCTTGCCCGGGAGATTCAGCAATATGGAAATCCTCCAGTGTTTCCTGTAGCACAAGAGGATTCAACCACTGAAGTGACAGATGATAGCCAAGCTGACCAGACTGCTACTGCCCCAGATCGATTTAAGAGCAAGAAATCTAAAGCCGCTGCAAAGTCTGGTGTACAGAAGTTCCAGTGGGAGATTATGAGGGGTTTTGGCCTGTCAGATCAAGAAATTGCCAAATTTCAGGATCCTTATCACTGGTTGACTTACTTCCCTCCATTGGCGAAGGAAGATCTCAAAGTTTTTGGCCTGGGTTGTGATTGGAGGCGATCCTTCATAACCACTGACATGAACCCGTTCTATGATGCTTTTGTCCAATGGCAGATGAGAAAGCTGAAGAAACTGGACAAGGTTGTTAAAGATATGAGGTACACGATCTACTCTCCATTGGATGGCCAACCTTGTGCTGATCATGATCGAGCAACAGGTGAAGGTGTGCAGCCACAAGAATATGTGTTGATTAAAATGGAAGTGGTCCCACCTTTTCCTCCTAAGTTGAAGGCACTGGAAGGAAGGAAAGTTTATTTGGCAGCAGCTACACTGAGGCCTGAGACGATGTATGGGCAGACAAATTGTTGGGTATTGCCTGATGGAAACTATGGGGCCTTTGAGATCACTGACAGTGATGTCTTCATTGTGACCGCAAGAGCTGCTCTTAATCTTGCATATCAACATCTATCTAGGGTCTCAGAAAAGCCAACCTGTTTAGCTGAGCTGTCTGGCAATGATCTGATTGGTTTGCCATTGAAATCTCCTCTTTCCTTTAATGAAATCATATATGCGCTCCCCATGCTCACTATCTTAACAGATAAAGGCACTGGCATTGTGACTAGTGTTCCAAGTGATTCTCCAGATGATTTCATGGCACTGCAAGATTTAGTCACAAAGCCAGCTTTGAGAGTGAAGTTTGGAGTCAAAGATGAGTGGGTTCTTCCCTTCAAGATCATACCAATAATCAATATTCCTGAATTTGGAGATAAGTCCGCTGAGAAGGTGTGCATTGATCTTAAGATTAAGAGCCAGAATGACAAGGAGAAGCTTGCTGAAGCAAAAAGGATGACATATCTGAAAGGATTTACTGATGGAACAATGATTGTTGGGGAGTTCAATGGCAGAAAGGTTCAAGAAGTGAAGCCGCTGATAAAGAACAAGCTTTTGGAAGAAGGCATGGCAGTTTTGTACAGTGAGCCTGAGAAGAAAGTTATGTCGAGATCTGGTGATGAGTGTGTTGTTGCTCTCACAGATCAATGGTACATAACTTATGGTGAGACTGAATGGAAGGAGAAAGCAGTCCAATGCTTGGAAAACATGAATACATTCTCAGCAGAAACCCGTAATGGTTTCGAACACACATTGGGTTGGCTAAACCAATGGGCATGTTCGCGTTCTTTTGGCCTAGGTACTCGTATTCCTTGGGATGAGCAGTTCCTTGTAGAATCTCTTTCGGATTCAACCCTATACATGGCTTATTACACTGTTGCACATTTTTTGCAAAATGGCAACATGTATGGAAAGGAAATATCATCTATCAGGCCAGAACAAATGACAGATGATGTCTGGGATTATGTGTTCTGTAATGGCCCAGCACCCAAGAGTGACATCCCTCCTGCCCTCCTGAGCAAAATGAAGCAAGAATTTGAGTATTGGTACCCATTTGATATCCGGGTATCTGGTAAGGACCTTATCCAGAATCATCTGACATTCAGCATTTACAATCATACAGCACTTCTTCCAGAGCATCATTGGCCTCGAGGTTTCCGTTGTAATGGGCATCTTATGCTTAATTCTGAGAAGATGTCCAAGTCCACAGGGAATTTTCGAACTCTGAGGCAGGCCATTGAAGAGTTCTCGTCAGATGCCACTAGGTTTGCCCTTGCTGATGCTGGAGATGGTATGGATGATGCAAACTTTGTCTTTGAAACTGCAAATGCTGCTATTTTGAGGCTTACAAAAGAACTTGCATGGATGGAGGAGGTTCTAGCAGCTGAATCTTCTCTAAGAGTTGGGCCTCCCTCTACATATGCTGACCATGTGTTTGCCAATGAGATAAACATTGCTGTGAAAGAAACTGAGAAGAGCTACACTGCCTTTATGTTCAGAGATGCTCTGAAGTGTGGGTTTTATGACCTTCAATTGGCTAGAGATGAGTACAGACTCTCTTGTGGAGCAGGAGGCATGAACCGTGATTTGTTGTGGCAATTTATGGAAGTCCAGACCAGGCTTATCACCCCCATTTGTCCACACTATGCTGAGCATGTTTGGCGAAAGCTCCTGAGGAAGGAAGGTTTTGCAATAAAAGCTGGGTGGCCAATTGCAGGTACCCCGGATCCTACTCTAAGAATTGCAAACAAATATTTACAGGACTCAATAGTTTTAATGAGGAAGCTGCTTCAGAAGCAAGAATCTGGTTCCAAGAAACCCAAGAAGGGAGCTGCACCTCCTCCATCAGAGGGAAACAGGCTGACTGTTGGTCTGATCTATGTCAATGAACACTACTATGGGTGGAAAGAGCAGTGTTTGAAGGTGCTGCAATCAAATTTTGATAGCCAAGCACGCTCCTTTGCCCCTGAGGAGGAGATTAACATAGCATTGAAGAATTGCTTCATTGGACAAGAAGCAAACTTCAAACAGGTCCAGAAGCAATGCATGCCTTTTATCAAGTTGAAGAAAGATGAAGCAAGGAATGTTGGTCCCCAGGCTTTGAATTTGAAGCTTCCTTTTGGTGAAATGAATGTTCTTGAGGAGAATTTGGAGCTGATCAAAAGGCAGTTGGGCCTTGAGCATGTAGAGGTCCTGTCAGCATCTGATGAAGCTGCTCGTGCCAAAGCTGGCAGTCATGATTCTCTGCTGGACAAGTCCCCGCCTTCCCCTGGTGAGCCGGTTGCAATATTCATGAGCAAGCAGGAGTTTGAAGCCCAAACCTGAGCTCAAGTTACACTATTATTTTGGAGTATGCCATTGTTAGCAGGAGTTCATTGAGATGGTCATTTCTTATTATCTGTGAACAACTTGATCTCGGAGCTTTTACAATACTCTTCACTGTTTTTGGGAAAAAAACAAATTTTGCTCGTCCCTGTAACACAGTGGTGCTTAGCAGTGTATGTTAAGATGACCCTGCTTGTAGCCTGTTTTCCTTCTATTTTCGTGTCATTCGGAAAATCAAACACCATGTGCCCAATACCAAGGTATAGGTTGATGCGCAAGTTTGTACCATAATTCATGCTTCTCACAGGTTATCTTAAACTGATGGAGCTTTTGTAGTATGTTTTTCTGCCAAAACTTAATGCTCTCTGTACAACATTAATATAAATCCTGTGAAGAACAAATGCTCTATGTAGAGTTGCTGTCGTCATGAAAAGCTTAGGTACCCCAGCACTGTCTTGCAAGTAATCGTTAGAATCAGTACATTTTTGGCTCTTGCACTCTCTGAATGGCAAGTATGCCATGATTTCTGGAAAATAGAGGGACACGTTACTGCTGCTGGCATATTATGAAATACTAGGACTGTGAGCATGCATGCTGGCTTTTCTCGACTCTCAAGAACATAAATACCGGGATTCTGCATAGTTCTCTGTGGTTCTTGCATCAACTAGGATAGTGTTTCTTTGGATGGTTGTGTTTGCTTATAAGCTGAAAATTTATAGCTCCTCGATAAGGACATTTGAGGGATCAAAAAATTATAGAAAAATAGTTTTGAGATCTTTGAGAAGAAATAATAAGATCAACAAAATTGAATACCAAACATCAAAACGTTTGATTTATACAAAAATAACAAATTTTCAGTTTATAAGCAAACGCAAATGCAAACGTTCAAAGAAACACTACGTAGAAAGACAGAACTAAGTAACAAACATTTCACTATGCGCCTTTTGTGCCCATGTCCAGGTATGCCTGCGTGGTTACTTCGTGTGTAAGCAATCAAATGTCGTCTTTATTCACTTAATTTTATTATTTTAATTAGCAGCGCTGCCACATAGCCAGTATCTCACTATCTCGATTTACATGCTGCATTTGCTATTTAGTTCCTTAACATCAGTTGTATCATTCATTATCTGCACAAAATAGTATTGGAAAGGCAATTTGACTTTCTTTTTAGCAATAACTTTCATATGACCATTTGTTTATCGAAAACGCTTGAGCTCTGGCGTCCGACACGTCGGACGCCAGGCCCGCGACTCACCAGGCCCATGGCGCGAACACCAGGCCCATGCTGCATCCACGCGCAGCCGGCGCAGGCCAATAGCTAATTGTGCTCAGGACAATAAACGTTGCATCTACGCTAAGCCCACCACTGCTATATGCCAAGTTCATCGGTATATTTAGGGGTGTGCATACGGTATATTCGGTAAATACGGTTTTTTTCTCTAATACGGTAATTGAAATGAGATACCAAATATACCAAACTAAACCTCGGTTCGGTATCGGTATATACCATAATATTTCGGTATGGTATCGGTAAATACCATATTTACCAAATTGAAGTGACCATACAATATGAAATATATATTTACCAATATTATGGCACATGGTAATATCATTCTCAAGAAACATTACTAAATATCTAGAAACATTCTAATTTTTCTTATATTGGATTGAATAGAGGCTTAAAGAGATTACATTTCTTACATGAGTACATAGTTTACATAACTACTCTTCAAGTAAATTTATTTAATAAGTTGAGTCCGGAAACTAATTCGGTTTATTTGGTATACCACGGTTTACATACGGTATATACCAAATATACCGAATACCAAATGGCTCAATTTTTCCATACCATACCGTATACCAAATATCGGTCAAACCAGTTTGACCAGTTCGGTTCGGTTTTTTGGCACGGTTTTTTCGGTTCGGGAAAACCGTGCACAGCCCTAGGTATATTTCCCATGGTTCCGCAGTTATTTTTTTAAGGTTCCGTAGCTATTTTTCCAAGGTTCACAAAGGTTCGACCATGTTTCATATGTGTAAGTTTTATCAATATATTTCACAAGGTTCTGCGGTTATTTTTCCAAGGTTCTGCTGTTATTTTTAAAGGTTCCACAGTCATTTTTAGAGTTCATCATTCTTTTAGCAAGGTCATATGTATATATTTGTATAGGTTCCGTAGTTATTTTTCCAAGGTTCCATAATTATTTATGCAAGGTTCATTGGTACATCTTCAAAGGTTCATCAGCACTTATTGCAAGGTTCATCAGTTCATTAGTTAAGGTTCATCGGTACATCTACCAAGGTTCATCAGTTCATTAGTTAAGATTCATTAGAACATATTCTAAGATTCATGAGCACTTATACTTTTTTAATCTGTGTACCTATTAAGGTTCATCAGTAAAACATTGCGTGGCCCGTTGCCAGGTTTTATTAGTACATTATTCAAGGTTCATTATTGCATTTGTCAAGTTTCATACGTGGTTTCTCCAAGTTTCAGCAAAAAATACTAAAAAAAGTGAAAATTAAAAAAAAACGAAAACTATTTAGAATGGGTTGCTAACGTTTTTTAGATGAATTACGGAATCTTTGGTTTCATGGTCTGTCCTCGTCACCCGGTTTCATGGCCGAGAACTAACAAGAAAACAAGACCCAAAGCAACTGTTTGATTTCCAAAATTCGAACGCGATATTTATTTTTAAAAACTGAAGCTATGCTTTTACAATATTCTAGCTGGAAACAATCTTTGAATTAACAAGAAACTTCATTATAGTTTTAAGTGAAGCTTGTTTTATATCATAGAACTACGGATCAAATACCAAAGATAGAAATAGACAAGTAGAAGAAACTAGAACAGAAATAACCCTTACGAGTCTATTGCTAGCTAGTTGCTCTGGGCGCGTGCATCGGACGGTGTAGTCGGCGTGAGGGCTAATCAACGATCAAGACGTCCGATTTGGCGCCAAGCAGACGTCCAACACCGGCGCCGCCTTTGTTTATTTCAAAATTCTTTGTCTTTAGGTAAGAATGGATTTTATGTCGGTAGATTAAGATAACGCTACTGTGATGATTGCTTTCATGGCATTGGTAAATTTTTTTTTACAACAAGCAAGTAAACTCTATTACACCGAAATAAAAACAAAGAGAGCTACAATAAAAACCACGAGTATTAGCAGTATAAAATACTAACTCCTACAAGAAGCGATCCGAAGAGAGAGCCGAGTAATCTTCTTGGGCATTCGTATTTTTTTTTTTAGCAAAATGGGCATTGGTAATTTTGGTGGGTCTTATTTAACAGAAAAAAAATTCTATGGCACCTTATGCCATACGATTTATGTGGCACCCTTTACATCCATCATCCAACAACTAATCAATGCACAGGATTAATCCAGTTTTTAGTCACCTCAAAAATTGAAGATTTAAAATTTCATAGTTTGGCTAGATTTTGAAGATTTAAAATTTTATCAAATTTCAAAAATCGGTTAGATTTCAAATTTAGACAGGTTTCAAAATTTTTAAATTTTGTTTTTTAAAACTAGACATATTTTAAAATCTAAATTTGACCAAATTTGAAAAGTTTTGAAACCTATCTAAATTCTAAAGTTTCAAATTTGGTTGAATTTGAAAATTTTCAAACCTACCCGAGTTGTGAAATCTAACTGAATTTTGAAATTTGGTCAAATTTTAAATTTTCAAAATCTGATGAAACTTTGAAATTTTAAATCTTCAATTTTTTTTTACCAATCTTTTGAGATGACTAGAAGTTAGAACTAATTTTGGACGTTGATTATTTGTTGGATGGTGAATAGACGGGGTGCCACATAGGTTATATGGCATAGGGTGCCATCGAATTTTTTTCCCCCTTATTTAACTACTAGGAAAGTTTACGCGGGGATTCGTTAATATTTTTGGCATAACTTATTCATAATTTTGGATAAAAAATTGAATTTAAAAATAAATTGGAAATTTTCTAAATAAGTCGATAGATAACCGACCAAAATTTTATAAAAACCTGAAACAAATTGCAAAATTTTAGAACAATATGTATCACAAGTATATAACACATAGCCACCGACAATAAACATTGCAGCTCAGCACAGTTTCATGCTTGCATAGTTGCATTGCATATTTGCACCACAATTCACAAGATGCAAGAAGGAATGAGAAGTTGAGAACTTAAGACTAAAGAGCACGAGAAAGTAGGGAACCAAGCAAGAGTCCAGGTCACAGGACATGACATAATAAACAATAAAGGGCTAAAGAAGTTCGGTTACATCACAGGGGTAACAACATTATACATCAAAAGTCCAGAGCCCAACACTTCAGTTTGTAGTTCAATAATGATTAACGAGTCTCTCTTTTACATGATATCTCATACATCACAATTAGCATGCTTAGAATTCAGATGCTAAGACCCTGTTCTTGTCAGCTTATAAGGCCTTCTTTGTCTTATTTGGGGTTAGGACTTATTTTCGTTTAAAATAAAAACATTTTGTTTTTTGAATCCTTTTTTTTCTATCTCAAAGACTTGTCTAAAACCTTTAAAACACAAGTCGAACGAAGCGTATCTGACTCTCGAGGCTATATCGGGAAGCTCTTGAAGTTAGAAGAAAAGTCAAATAAGACAAATAAGAAAAATAAGTCAGATAAGATAAGCTGACGAGAACAGGGCCTAAATCCCGAAGAAGTGCAAATACCAGTAAAAGGATGTTTAGACATAAGAAAAACCCAGGTCTAGCACTTCATCATTGACATGATCTTAGATTTGCTTTCAAACAGCCCTCCTGTTAGCAATATAGCATATATATTGTATTAATTTAGCACATCAAAAGAAAATGTTCACTGCAGCAAAATTAAAAATGCTTCATGCTGCAAAACTTAAAATGCTACAAGCAAAATTTAAGAGAAGGTCATCACCTAGTGGCTAGTACAACTCAGATATGGCCTGCCTTCTTCTTCGGTGGCTGCTTTGGTCGCTTGCAATTATTGGCTTCTCTTTCAGATTCTTTCTCTATTAGTTTCTCTTGGTGATTTTCTTCAATGTATCGAGAAGTACCGATGTACCAAAGGTGTGAAATAGTAGCAAACATTTGTAAGAAGCACTGCAATTTAGATCATCTATTCCTATACTAGTATCAACCACCACAATGCACTTGCCATTCCCTGCTGTTAGTCTGTACAAAGCAATCATTGTATGTAGAATTCATTTTAAATTATTTTAAAAAGGGAGCAATAAGCCAAATTTGAGCACATACTGCAAGCCAATCATAGCAAAAAAAAAAGGCAATTGTAGAATTGAATTGCAAATCTACCATACGAAAATCTAGCTAGGGTGCAGTAAACCTTCTCACCACAAGGCTTGTCGCTGTCCATGAGCATTTGAAAAATTAACAAGCATTTTTTTTAGTAAAAGGCTCGTGGAAGAGAATTACAGACCAAATCACACACTTTGAACTACACCATCCAAACAGACAAGTCCTTTTGATACTTGACATAAACACAATCTAAATCTGGTTAGTCCATGTTACTGTGACTATTTCATAAATATGTGCTCAGCATAAAAGAAATTAACCCCAACCAAATAGCATGCTCAAAACGGCCTGGGCTGCAGAGTGTTGCAAGAGCTCACTCAAGGCCTACGATGAAAAGAAAAATGTGGTGAGATGGATCGAAGAACACCATAAAAATCATGAACACACATATGTCCAGTATGGTATATAAAAGAAAGAGCAAGGGTAAAGCGTCAAGAAAAACAAGGTTTTCATATATTATGAGAATGCTACCTTAAAAATAGTCGAGGCTAACTAAAAGCTATAATGGAGCTGGCTATGAATAACAATACTTTTAGTTGTGGGGAATCATCCATTGAGACGGTATTTCATTTCTGCATCCCAAACTTAACATCTTAACATCGTACCATGAGAGCTATAAGCATATCTTTAACTTGCAACACCATAGAGAGAGAGAGAGAGAGAGAGAGAGAGAGAGAGTATGTAATGAATAAACATGACCTTCCCATCATAAGCCTCATCCGTGTGGTTGACATCAGGACGAAATATTTGGTGCAAACATGCAAACTTCTATCCAGGAAGGGTATTTAGATCTTCCTTCGATGGCATGCATGGAACAAGGTAGAACCCCCTCTACCACATGCATTTTTCGTAAAACCCCCCTTGAGCTTCCATCTTCTCTCCCGCAGCACCCTCTCCATCATCCTGCAGCTCCTAATTTTCTCCTTTCGCTTTCGCATCCGTTTCTCCCAACCCGAAATGCGTCGCTGTCCACCCTATGTTGGGTCATAGCGCCGCCCTACTCCTCTAGGCGTGCCACGACCACGCCGTCATCCAACTTAATTGGCCCGGCCATCGCGACGCTGTCCATCCCAAGCAGCACCATCGAATGGCCCTCCTCCCTGAGCCACGCCATCTTGCGATATTCCACACCAAGCCGTGCCATCCTGCTGTCCTCCACTGTGAGCCGAGCAACCGCGCCTTCTTCCACCCCGATATGCTCCCTTTGGTTAGGGCAGTTGGTGCGGTGTTGGAGTAGGGCCATGAGGCCACGGCATTGAAGCCGGGCCGTGGAGGTTCATGCTTTGAGTTCAGTTCAAAATTGAAATTGGTTGCTCTCTTTGTTCAAATGATGCCAAACATGATAGAATATATCCTAGATGTGATCTCAATTTGATTGCTCTATTATTTCAGACATCTCCTTAACAGAACCAAACATTGTTTTTGATGAACCTGATTGTGATAAACAGTAGTGATGAGGATGCAGTTGTTGCATGTAATTTTTTCCTACCAAACTAGTTTGAGTGCAGATGCAGATTTCTATTATTTTTGCCTGTTTACAATAGTGCAATAGGCAATTTCAACTCAATTTGAAAACTATTGTTTCATCAGTAGGGTTTATTATGCTCAATGCTTAGCTCCAATCTAACCTAGTTTTTTTAATTTTCTGTTAAAACAGAGAAGAAGGCCGAGTGGTGACAATATGAGCTGATTGAGGCCAACATTGTAAAGACAGCTAGTAGAGGAGTTGATAATCAGCTTGTAACATAGGGAGGACACTATTTTGTATCTATTATTTGTCATGTATTCAATACAATCTTGTAGCAATTTATCCTCTTTGTAACAAAAAATTGTTGATGTGTGAGATCATATATCTGGATGAATAAAGTTGAATCCATGTCCTCTGTCCAGTTGTTCTATTTTTTTAGTTGTTTATGATGTATTCAGTACAAAATTGTTTTCAGTTGTTACATGTCCTCTGTCCAGAGGTTTTGGTTTTTATTTCTAGAGTATGATGTGGCTGCCTATTGCTTTACACGATAAACTTGAGATAAAACCGATTGAGCTAAATTGGTGATAAGCCTGTCATATTGATCAATGCAGATGTCATTCCTTTTGTAATAGGATTGTCATATCCATCAATGCTAAAATGAATCATTTTGTTTATTTGAGATAAATTGGTGCTAAATTGAAAGAGAAAAATGGTGCTGGAATATGTATGTATTAGCTGCTGCTTGCATTGAGAATGTATGTGTATACCTCTTGCTATAATGTACATAGTGCTTGTTGATTTAAAAAAGTGTTGCTGTCTGCTGGGCATATTAAGTCCAGAAAGGAAAAGACAGGGCATAAGAAAAAAAGGAAATGCATGCTTGTTGGCATATCATCTGTCCACCTACCTAGATTGTTGGCAACCCACATATCCACATACAAGTGGCACCTAGAAGACAGGGAAGAAGATAAGGAATTCTGCTAATGCAGCCAACTTGCTTGTATGTGATCAAATATGAATTCATGCTAATGCAGCAGTATGTGCTTTATGGCTTGATCTGCTACCGGAAAAACGAAAATTGAATTAACATGCATTACCAGAAAACTAATATGTTCTTACAAAAAAAACTGTCCCAGTATAGACACCAGAGATAATGGCGTGTCCAAATGATAATCATGTTCTAATACAAACTATTCATGGAAGGATGTGTAGGGGGCGCCGCCAAGGAAGGAGGATGTGCAGGGGGCGCAACCACCACGTGAGAATCATGCCCATGTGCCGCCATGGAAGGATGGCTGCCAGGAGGCACTGCTGCCATGAGAGGAGAATGTGCAGGGGGCGCCGTCGCCATGGATGGAGGATGGCTAGTGGGCGTTGCAGTCACTAGAGGTGCCGACGTAGGAGCGGTGCGATCAATCAGGAATAGATGCCATCGGGGATGGGCATAGGCGAACGACGGAGGAGTGCTGCGCAAGATGAGGGTGGAATCTCATGTGGTTTGCAAAAAAACCGGAGAGGGAGGTTCCACATTGTACATCAAGACTATAGAAGGGAGATCCAAGAGCTCAGGTGAAAGAGTTTGCATATTTGCACCAAATGAGTGGTTTGCACCAAATACTTCGCCTAACATTATTAGTATCTCCATAAGCCATCACGCGGGCATGGTTTGTAGCTACAAACAATGTCATCAAATAAAAAAATGGCAGCACTTCTCAACCAAAGTCCCCCTGGGTTGCAATTGAATATAGTCTAGTTGTTTACCTGCAAGAGTGTTAGCATTTATAACATTAGGAAGTGAGAAACTATAACAACAAATATCATAACCTTTGGCTCTTGTACCTTAACAAGGAAAGGAAACCGGTGTTCATGGATTGCAAGCATTCTAACTCACCAAAGTATACCGCTTTTAACAATATCTATTAGCTTAGACACAGAAGACATATACATGTACTCTAACTATTAAGATTACTAACAATTTCTTTTCTTTTCGCATACTTTTGGTACAATCAGAATTAAGATGTTAAAAATTCAATGATGTGCCAAAAAAGGCCTAAGGGTATGAAAAAACAGTCTCCCAAGCATCAGATGCTAGCTAATAGAAAAAAAAACTGCAAATATATACTGACAATGGTTCCTAATACAATTCTTAAGAATTTATTGGGTCAATATAAAGAAAAGCCTATAGCACTGAAAGAAATTTACTTTACAAAAGATGCGTCATTAATTATTATGGTCCGACCACATATTTCAAGGCCCTAACAAATCTTTATTTGATACTTTTTTCAACAGGTGTCCAATACCAAGCCATGTTTTGAAGAAATACCCAAGTGACAGTTAGCAGCATTCGCTTTTCTGAGTCTCTATCCTCACATGTTGCCTAATTCGGATATCACCCTTCCTCTTTTTTTTTTTTCCTATCACACTAATGTTATGATTCAAAGAAAATGGCCAAAAGCAAAACCCTGACAACAACCTGATCAGGAAAAAAAATAGAATAGAGCACTCAACAGCAATCTATGAAAAGTATATCAAAATAGAGAAGCATAGTGTGTAAATAGGAATAGCTCATTAGTACAATCAGTTTTTGCATTAAATAGAAAAACACAAGGGTGTTTTTGCAAAGCCATATGGGGAGGAGTAAACAGCTGGATGACACCGAGCGCGCGAGACTAGAGAAATTCGAGTGACGTGGACTCCTCCATTGCATTTGGGGCGACGTGGCTGCCTGTGGGGAGAGGCCTATAGTGGGTACAATATATACATAGGTTTGTAAAGTACCTATATTTTCATTACGGCCACTGTAGGGTCTTCTCAGACTATAGTGCTATAGGTTGAACAAAATTCTACTTTTAGGAAACAAAATTGATACCTTGATAACTTTATGGATTATCCTAGTCACATCTTATAAGATGTCTTAAAGGCACCCTAGTGCATCATTTTTACGAGTTATTTCTTAATATGCCACATTATATAGAAACAACCGTGAATACAAACATCCCAATTCATCGTTTCTAGCCATTAATTTATTCCATTTTCTCTTGTTCTATACATTCTCATGATAGAAATAGATTATCGCTTTTAGCATGTTTTTTCTTTGTTTCTTAGCCTTATTTCAAGCTTAGAGACAATTTTTTTATATAAAAAACAACCACACTCTTTGTCCTCATTAATTACCATTCATCTCAACAATCTGTCCTACATGCTAGTTATAGAAACAGTGATGTCATTGCACTAGGAGTGTCCTAATAAGCAACGATGCAAAGCATAAAAAAGTAAGCAAACAAAGCATGTTTTCCAAGGAAGAAATGTTGTATTCACTCTAATGTTCAAGTTCACATACAAGTCTATACAGTAAAGGCTTAATAAGCATCTAACTCTAGAGACAATTTTTTTTTTAGACTATTGAATGTTCACACATATGGCAAGGGAAGGGAATATAGTTGCTTCGATTATCATGATATCACTTGAAACTATAAGGAAGAAATCAAGAACTACCATTGAACTTTGGGTTCTGATTGACTCGGTTTCATAGGTGTGCTATATTTTAGTCTGTCTGACATTATATACTAGTACAATTCTCTCTAGATTTAGAGCATGTTCGGAGCGGTTTAGATTTATTTAGCTATAAAATTAATTTAATTTTTAGTCTATTTTTAATCATGAAGCCATCTCTAAAAGTTATTAAAAATAACGTGAATGAAGCGGACCAGCTTCGAGAAGCAAATTTAAGAACCTCTCAAAATTTGGCATAACATTCAACTCACTTCAACTCAGTCAGCTTATTTTTTCAGCTTAGCCACTTTGAACATTCTATTAGTATGTTAACTCTATTCCACTGAAATCAATCCACGTGGCCATACGGCATCACAGCCCATCTATTCACGAACCTTGCACAACCAATTGGTAGCGGGTGGGTTTTTTTTTTTTGGTTTGAAAGGAGCAGCGGGTGGAATCGGCACCTCTTGTACAAGTACTACCGAGTAGTGAGTACTGACGCGCACTGTTTGGGCCGGAGGTCACTGGCTGGGCCTCGAGCCCTCGAGGATATGTGCCCGTTGGGCGTTGCGCGGTTACCGGTTCACAATCACAAATCGGAGAGCCCGGCGCTTCCGCTTCGATTCGGCGGCAAGAAGACAAGGTTTTGGCGGCCGGAGCGCCACCTCCCGCCGCCGCCCCGTCCTTCGCGCAGGCGAGCTAGCGAGGGGAGGGAGAGAGATGGTGATGGACGATCCCCTCGACTTCGAGAAGGAGGACCCCCTCTTCCCCACCCCGCGCCCCGCCAAGAGGTACCACGCCGTGCTACCCTCCCCTCCGAATCCATTCTGCTCAGGTTTTCGTCGCGGTGGGAGTGGTTTGGGCGGAGGCATGTGTATGCCGAGGTTCGATTAGATGTTGCGTTTCCACAGTTTTTTTATTTATTTATTTTTTAGTTTTTTGGGTAGTAAATTTGGCGCATTTGCCTTGTTTTTGAGCAATCGGGGTTGGATTCTCTGTGTTGCGGCGTTTACTTCTGCTTCTAGTGTTTTAGGCTCTATCAATCATGGTCTTTTCCTGTTTGGAAAAGGTTGTAGTACTAGCAGTAGTACTTGGACTAGAGGCAACATCCATTGATCGAACCAGTTCAGCGCTAGTAGAAAAGCGTCTAGTCACAGGAAGCAAATGCTGAACTAAGATTTGAGAACGGGCAAATTAATTTAATCAAATGCGCTGTGGAGAAACGTTAAGTCAATTATTGATTTCACGGTGTGCATGGCTGCGCTGAAGTTCCTTTCATGAGCGAATAAAACTGCAAAATATGTGGCGGTACGTTACCACCAGAATCATTTGCTCTCAAGGTGTGCAATGGTGGCTTAATGCTATTAGACTATTAGTAACACCAGCCGCTTTAGCAATTCAACAAACTTATCATGGTCAATCTTCTTTGTAGAAAGAAGGTCATCGGGTTGGATGATCTTTTACTGGATTACTTTGAAACCGGTAAAGATGAGCTCAAAGCTGCTGGCGGTAAGGCTAAGAGAGGCTCCAAAGGATATAATTCCGACGATGAAGACAAGCAGGTCACGGAGAAGGAGATTAATTTCTGCAGATTTGTTGAGGAGTGTGAGGAACAGGTAATTATCAAACTGGACATACTTTTTTTTGTAAAGTATGAGTAACAGTGGTTCCTTTCTTGTATCAGTTGTATGTCTTTTTTTTAATATCATCTTGAATTTTCAGGCAAAAGAGATGGATGCTGGAGAAGATGTACCCCAGTGGGGTCAGAAATTATTTGGCTGCCAGGTCAAGTGGCCCTGAATTTATTCAGTTTATTTTGAATGGTCCAGTTAGGTTCAGTTCTTTCTTTTTGGTTATTTCTACAGCTAAATTCTCCTTATTAACTGTGCTTACAGAAACCCCCCTCAATTCTTAGCGACACAGGAATTGAAAATTGTCTGCTTTTGCAAGCACTCTGTGGAAATGAACAGTTAGGTTTTGATCTAGAGATTGAGCAAGGTTAGTTCTGCTACAAGTGTGTGAGGTTCTGATTTAACTAAAAATTGTCATTGTTGACTGATCTTGTCTTGTGTTTGATTTAACTTGTTTCAATCACTGTGCCAGTATGGTGCCTCTGATTATTTGTTAGCTCGACATTGCTATACTAACTTTTTTTGTCTTGTATCTAGTTATCTTTGGTTTCTAACTTTTGGTTTTGTCCCATGCATATAATTATAGCAACTTTTTAATGTCCTTTGTTTAGGCGAGGGGTTTCTAGAAGGCATGCTAATGGATGGATGGCTTTTGAAGTTGGTCCTCGCAGATGGTTCTGTTGAAGATTGTATAGCATCATGGACACTAAACAAGTGTAAGAATTGGTTTTATGATTTGTTCAGTTCAGAAATTGTTTTTGTCATATTTTACTGTATACTTATCATCATTAGCCACCAGTGCTGTACTCATCCAATAAGAAGTTGCGAGTTTCTGCATCTGACTTTTGGGATAGTGTTCTTTCCCTAAATGAGGTAACAGTGATAAAAAACAGTAGTGTTTTTGTGTTCTGCCTTTAATCCTTCTAAACGTGATTTTTTATTCATTGCAGGTTAATAAACCATTGGTCAGCCTTGGATATTTTCCAAGCTACTCTGTTCTAAAGGGTGCTGTACTTACCTATGGGTATCTGTCTGAGACTCCTCGCAATGAAACGTGCACTTCTGGAAGTGCAGTTGCAGGTTGGTTTCTACATATTTTTCTTCCTTTATGAATCACCTGCCACTTATGTGCAATGCACTCAATTTTTTAGTCACTAATTTTAGCCTCATGATGGTTAACGTGCTGTAAATTTCATGCCATCTGTCAACTATTTCCCAGTAGCTTGCAAATTTGAAAATAAGCTTTTGGTTATTCATTACCAGATACTTCAATTGATGGTCCACCTCAAAACATTGTTGCATGGTTAAGGGTCATATCTGCTTGCTGCAAAATCAGGTAACTGGGTGTTTTTCATACAGTGAATTACATTTCTGCTTGTGATTCACTTATAACATTTAAAATTACAGTCTAGGTATTCACTGCCATACTGTAATATCATGTTTGCTTTGCTTTTGCATACGAAATTTAAACCTTTTTTTTGGGGGGGGCGCTTAGTTTTGTCTGACATTAATACATTATGATCTACTATTCTCCCTGATACGATTTAAATCTCTGCCTGGAATGGAATTTCTCACTGTTGTAGCAAATAACATATTCGAATTCGCTGCTACTCCAGAGCTTTTTCATGATTCTATCTTGTTTTGTTGTTCTATGCTTAACAGTGTGCCTGTATTGTTTCATAAAGCTTGTGATAATATATCTTTCTTCTATAGTGACATTTGTAATTGTGTTCATTAATTATTTCATCCTAACAAAAATGGTTATACTGTAGCGTTAACAAAGATTTGAATATTTGTCATTCTTTGTTAATTTTTTACCATGTCAATTTTGTTTCTATGTTCCATTTTTCTAATGTACAGAAAAATGCACTCTATCTTCTCACCTTCTGAGGCAGAAGACCTCCTTGTTATTGTTATTACCCTCTTTTTGGACCGTCGACTTGAAGGGCTGCTGCTTGTTTTGGGAGACTGCCTTAATTCACTTATCTTGTACTTCAATACGAGTGAATGGGAAAGTAGCAGTCTGATGGTGGCTGAATCAATTGCTATGAGGTAAATTTTTTAGAGATGTCTATTTATAAGCTTGTAACCCATTATGTTTTCATCATGTGTAAATGTACAATTGAAGAGATGCTGGAGTAGTTAAACTAGGCATGAATGAATAAGTTAAATACTGGCTAGGAACAACTGCTTGACAAGTTATATGAGCAATGAATGTTGTTTGCCCAGTTTGCACTTTGTTTAGGTCTTAAGCTTCTCTATTACATTCAATTCATGTTACGTTGCATGCACAGTGTGAGCTCTTGGTATCTTGTTAGAGGAGCTGCCTGAAATTGTTCCCGTGGTTTTTTCTTATGATGTTTGCCTATCTGAAGTCAATTTCATAACATTGCAGAGTGACTCTGGACCTTAATTGTTTAAGGGTCGTCGACTGCATTACTGGGACCAATAACCGTAAAAAATTCCTAAGGAGTCAGCTGGCCCTTCAGTTGCTCAAGATTAGCTTTGGTCTTAAAGTAAGCCTGAGCATGTGTTTTTAATATGAATTGCCTTTTGGCTAGTGCAATGACTGTATGTTGCATATTTAGGTGGCAAATGTAGAAAAGATCTTGAAGTTGGTCATGTCCATAAATGTGAAGGAGAAAGAATGCAAGTTTTTCAGGTTGTACATACACCTAGTTTTGATGGACAACTTACTCTTCTCAAGTGACGCATTTAGAGATAAGCCTGCAATCATCGATTCTTGGCGTAATTACCTACGAAGTTGTTCCACCCAAATAGGATGCACAGACTGGAGATTTTATGCTTCAAAGGTACCAAACCTTTACTTGCTTTGAATTGACACATCCTTTCCTTTCCTTCCTACCTGTACTAGCAAATGTCGATTTTGTGCAGGTCAGAAACAAGGCTTCATATGCCCTGCAAGATGTAAACTTTAAAAGATCTGCTGATATTGGTGGCACTTCTGCTCAGTGATTTGAACTTACTGAAATGTTGCTGCTGGAAGTTACCGTAGGCATGTTTTGCGGGCATAGCAGGGGGTAAACCTTGAGGGGGCCATTCACTGCAGGAATTGTAGGCATGTTTTGCGGGCAAGAGCAAAATACTCAGCTTGTCTGTGGCACCAGATGGCTGACAATACTATCTCAGCCCATGTATAGCATGGCCCCAGTGCGGATAACGCCACAAGACTTTGCGACACCCTACCATTATGCAGTGTATCACCTTCGCATCAGCCAGCAAGCATGGCCTTCTGTTAAATATTTGCTACTAATTTGTATCGTCTAGCTCAGTTTGAAAATTGTGAACTTCCGACAAATTGTGCAACTCATTGGTAACACAGTATCTGTCATCTTTGCATTGAGAATTTGAGACCCACATTATACCGGCCTTCTTAAAACGAAGCGCATGCACATGCCGGCAGTGTATCGCACATGCCTAATGCGCTGAATTACCGGTTGCTTGTGGTGGCAGAGAGATATGGGGAGTTGGCCGCAATCGGCGCCGAGCGGAGCTGCTTGTATGTTCGGACACCTGGTGAGTGATGTATATGCTATTATGCTGGTTTCCATTGGATCTCGCTTCTTGCATGTTACTGGCGCCGAACTGTGTGTTTTTGGACCTGCCTACTGGTGGCCAGAAGCCGGCACATGGGATTGGGCGGGCAGCCAGGTATGCGTCCCCATGCTCTCCTGCCATGCTATACATACATCCATACATACATTATTGATTGCCTCAACTAGATAGATACCTTGTGTGCACTGTGCAGCCACACAATTCTTACTCCTGTGCGGTGACCACATTTTTCACAATTTCACCTTACATTATTGATCGTGTGAGCCCGATTACCTGGAGCATCAAGATTACTTGGCTAACGGGCAGTGAACAAGGACTGATGCTCCATTTTGGCCGAAGACTTGATTTTTATTCAGAAAATGGATCGAAGAGCACTGAACAGCTAACCTAAATGTTTATCCGTGTGGGAATTTGGCGGAGACGGTGAAGGTGACGAATTTGAGGTGTCATGGGGGAGTGATTCGAGTATGTTTTGGATTCTCATCTCTACTGCTGTGTTTTGTATCTGTGTGGTAGTGTGGCGTCCGTCTAGCACTCTTGTCGGACGTTGCACGCGACGGCCTGCGCCCACATCCGAATCTGGTCCTTCATCTCCGCCGCCGACCTCGCGTCCACCTGCCGCAGCCTTATCGTTGTCGCCGCCGCTGCCGGGGTCGGCGATGGCCGCCGCGCGTGGTGCCACGCCTCCGACAGGTACGGCCGCCGCACGACGCTCCCGTCGCTGCAGCCGCCGGCGCTGGCTTGCACGGAGTCGTCGTTGTCGCTGCCGCTGAGGCTGCCGGAGGCGGAGGGCGTCTTGGCCTTGCCGCGGAGGCCCGGTAGGACGTCGGCGAGGCTCTCCCTGAGCTCCTCCTGGTCGAAGACGAAGCCCAGGTCCTTGAACCCCTGCACCTCGATCGACTCCAGGTCGCTCGAGCTCTTCCATTTCTTGTCCTGGAACGCGCTCTTGTACCGGGCGATCGCCGGCGCCGGCTGCTGGTTCGCGCTGAACGATAGGAGCTCGCGCCGCGGGCCGCGGCCGCCGCCGGACGTCCTTGCCGTCCGGTCAGCCTGCAAGGAACCAGACACTAGCTTCATTGATCTCGATCATCCAAGTCGGCCGTCGTTCTTGAAGACGACGGGTGTGATACTGTGATGCAATGCGTACCTTGGTGGGCGTGCGCGAGTGGCAGTGTCTCCCCAGCGTGCTGTGCGAGTGCCTGAGCCTGGACATGCTTGGCGTAGACTTGGTGGTCGGTGTGTCCTCGCCGCCGTCGTCGTCCGTCGTCACGGATGACGGGACTGGCATGGAAGGCGCGCGGTGCAGCGCTGACCTGCCCCCGCCTCTCCCTCTTTCCGCGATCCTCGTGCGCAGGACGCCCTCGTAAATCGAGCTCCAGTTCAGGTCATCGTCCTCCACCTCCGCCGCCCGCTGATCGCCGCCAGCCGCCGCCGCCTCTTGCTCCCCCGCTATCTCGTCGTCCTTGGACAGCTCCATCCCGACGCGAGGAGACGGGAGCGACGGCGTCCGGAGGAGCCGCCGGCACCCGGACTCGTAGAACCGGGACGTCCCCGCCTGGGCGCCGCCACGGCACTTCCCCGATGTCGACGGCGACTTGGGCAGAAGCGGCGGCTTCGCCCCCCTCCCGTTCTTGCCCAGCGTGTTGCTGAAGAACCAGTTCTCGTCTAGCAAATCCAGCGCCGGCGCCTCCACCTCCCGCCGGCCATCCCTCCCGTCGCCGTTGTGGTGCCGACGCTGCGGCAAGCTCATGCCTGCGCGGAGATCGAAGCTGCGGGGGAAGGGGAGGTAGCTCAGCTCAGGTAGCTAAGCGGGAGAAGAGACGAGAGGAACGCGATGCGATGGCGCCGCTTTGTTGTTTTCTCGCGGGGGGAGGGGGTTGGGTTTTGTCCCTGTGGGCCGCGCGGCGGAGGCGGAGAGTGCGGCCAGTTGGGTCGCGGCCGGGCGGTGGGCCAGCCACATGCCGGTCCATGATTGCCTTACTCCAACATGATTGGTTGCCTCGGAGGCATCTACTGCGTCGACCAGCTTGTTTTAGTTTTTTCTTCTGCTTCCATCTCTGTCTCTCTTGGCTGTTTAGTGTACAATTACCATCAATTTGACCTGACTATATGATTGGTGCTTAAATGGTACTGCAGTGGCGGAGGACGGAAAAAAAATTGGTGTGGCGAAGTTTATAAGTAGATTAAGGGTCCGTTTCTTTGAGCGGCGGCCGGCGGTCAGCGGTTTGCTATAGTAAATTTGTTATTTTTTTAGATTACCTTTTTAGACTCATTAAACTTTTTTTTTCAAAGACTTATAAATTTGCTACAGTAAAACCACGAACCGCTGAAAGAAACAGGGTCTAAATAATATGACAAATATCAAAGCAAAGCAATCCATACACTAATAAGAGAATATGATGCTAAAAGAGAACAAAAATGGTATCACGTATAAAAGATGCAAGGGAAGGTAAAAGACGTACTATTAAAGTACTAATTATGTCTAGCAGGCCGAGGCAACTGCATTTGCTGAGTTTTCATCTTTTTGAAAATACTTCTTGATCTTATCAAGACGAAGTTCTTTGAATATATCTCGTTCGATATAACACACCATTATATCATTTAGCAAATCATCGGATATCTTGTTGCGCAAATCGATCTTGATAATCTTCATGGTTGAGAAAACTCTTTCAAAAGATGCGGTAGCTACCGGTAGTAACAATGCCAACTTAATAAGACGATAGACCAATAGAAATACAATATGCCTTTCAAGCTCAATCATTTTTATGGCTAGACTTGCAAGATCATGACAAACCATAAAATCATCAAGTCTTCGAACATGACGAATGAAGAGGTCAAGTTGATCCTTTGTAACCGTACGATCGGCAAAAGAGATGAACAGGCGACTCGCGTGGCATGGTCGCGTACTCGCGTTGAGTCTGTTCAGTGCTAGGCTGCTAGCAACTGCTCGTCAGCCTTGTCTGCTCCTGGCTCCTAGTGGACTGGGCATTTGGCCCGCGATGAGTACTAGCTGGCAGCTAGCTTGGTGTGGCATGGGCCACACCATGCCATAATGGGTCGTCCGCCCCTGTGGTACTGTAATGTTAGTTAGGTTCATGCATGAACATGTACCACGTGGAGTTGAACCCCCATCTTACAGTTTACAGTGTATGTGCAATATATGGTATGTATAATCTATAACACCCCTAGTCATCTACAGACAACACTAAAAACAAGTCATACAACAGGTCTTTTTCCCCCAAAATCTTTAGGCAGCTATTTTGTATACAATTACTTTCTGTTTCTCACGCTATAGTCAATAGGACACATTATAGATAATCCAATTCTCTATTCGTAAGGTTATATGCAGGTAATGTCACACACCATCGTAAGTAACCTATAGCAGAGTAACATTCAGTTTCCTTCGTTTTCAGCTTAAGAAAGAGATTATCGCAGTCCGCACGTAATGCATCGCCATCATGCATGCCACGTTCTGTAAATTTCAAACACGTCGGTTGTCGTTGGCTTAATTCGTGGCTAAGCTACCAGACAGGTCGTCCTCTACGCTCTTGAAACTGACCAGTAAGCCGAAAAAATCTAGAGCCAGCCCAATAATCATACGCACATGTGTCATGCATCAACTGGGAGATCGATGGCCTCTGTGCGAGGTGTTTATGCACATATGCACTTAAGCATGGTCATGTCATTAAGCACTTAAATAGATAAAACTCTCTTCAATTCTAATACATGGAAGCTTATGTATATAGGTGATTAGATGTTGCTTCCTCCTCTAAACTAGCATCTCACTAACACATAGGTGCTTATTTAAGAATTTCTACCCTTCTATAAGTGAGTGGTTTCTCTAGGTCCTTTCTACGCATGCCACAACAAATAATAATTTATACAACCTGCTCAATGTATAGTCTAGCAGTTAACCATCCCATTACTTTCTCCTTTTCCCTCTCCCCTCTAATATAGTAATTAGAAATGCGTTTGCACTTGTATAAGGAGGCCCCGAGCCTATCTCGGCTGTTGGTCATGTGCTGAGATGCGTTCACAGCTCCTACCCTCTCTCACATGGTCTTTTTACAAAAAAAAAAGTCACTCGAAAGTTCAGAAAAAAGTGATTGGTCATCCTTCTTTCTCGTCTCTCCCTCTCTTCCTTTCCCCACCGACCTGGCCGAGATGGCTGCCCTTTGCGCCGGTTGTCGCCGGCGACCACCTCCTTTCCTTGGTTGCGACCACATTGGCCCCGCTCGAGCGTCACGCGCCCATGAAAGCTGGGCTTGGCTCGGTCACGGCGCGGCGCGGGCGGATGGTGCGGCGCAATGACTCAAATAGGGCTAGGGTGGTTGTGGCCGAGGAGCGGAGTTGGTCGCCAGTGGCGAGTGTCGTGGAGGCAGCCAGCTTGGCCTGGCAGGAAGGGGGAGGAAAAAGGACCGAATCACTTTGTTTCGAAAATTTTAAGGACTTTTTTTTTTGTAAAAGACTATATGAGAAAGAGTAGGGTTGTGTACACATCTCGGCATGCGACCAACAGCCGAGATAGTCTCATGACCTCCTTGTATAAGGGCAAACAGTGCACTCTATAATAATATGGTTCACATAGAGTAATACTTTCCTTTTAGGAGTGCACTGTTTCTAATTCATTTCTTCACGAAGAAACGACTCTTCTCTATCTCCCCTCCCTCTCTCCTCCGCGTAGAACAAAGTCTAGCGTGAATGGCTATCGAAACGATCTAAGCTAGGTGGAGCATTCCGAGTGCCATAAGCACCTATCTATGCAGATGCCCTATCCTACATGGCAGAAAATATCGATATTTCCTTCTAAGCATTTCTATAAGCACCTGCAATGTACTTGGCCTATGTATGCTGGATTAAAAAGGAGCCCATATATATATATATATTCATTAATCTGCTGATGATGCTGGAGCAATGATATATATAGATGACTAGCTCGATCACACGTATAGTTGATCATTAATTTGATTGCAATAATGATCGATGTGGTGGTGGCTTGGCTGGTTGGTTAGCCAGCCGATGCTGTGTTGGTGATGTCGATTCTTTGTTTGGTGGATGCGGAGAGAAGCGGATGAGGAGACTGGAGACGAAGGCGAGGAGCTCGAGCTCAACCTGTGGAGGTTGAGGGAGAGTGGCGTTGGCACGTGGGGGAGAGTTGGCTCCATGTGCCGTGGGCCCGAGCCGTGGCTGGTCGATTATTTGTGCCGCTGCGGAGGCCGACTCGATCCGAGCCGTAGACCGTAGGCGATGATATCATAGGATGCTAGGATCCCGCGGCGGCATCTCCGCGGCCGGCTTAGCTAGGTAGCTAGAGCAGTACTAGAGCCGCTGGCTGCACCGGCGGTCAAAGTTATTATGTTGGGGTGCACATCCTCCGCCGTCCGGTTTGGCCATCTGGGTGCGTCGAATCCAACAGAATTCCTCTCCCTTCTGTCCTATCTCTCCTCTCCCCTCACAGCGATGACATTTTTATTTTTACGGTAGAGGATATGTGCTCTAACTTAAGAGGGGTGAATGCATAGTAGTCCTAGGACGGGTTCTTTTAAGTTTTTCTTATCCTACTTATTTGTCTTATCTCGTCGTTTCGAGAATTTTTCGAGATAGCCTCGAGAGCCAGTTAGCCTTCAATTTTGGGGTTTAGAGAGCTTATAGACACGCCTACATGATAAAAAAAACCGACTCAAAAAGTAATAAAAAAAATGAGATAAGTCGAATAAGGCCGAGATAAGCGGGATAATCCTCGCTTATCTCGCGGTCTTATTTAACTTATCTCACTTTTTTAATTACTTTTTGAGTCGGTTTTTTTTTTATCTCGTAAGCGTGTCTATAAGCTCTCTAAACCCCAAAATTAAAGGTCAACCGAATCTCGAGACTATCTCGAAAATTTTTTGAAGTGACGAGATAAGTCAAATAAGTAGGATAAGAAAAGGTTAAAAGAACCCATCCCTAGACGTCGGGTAACACTCATTTGGGCTGGTCTACAGCTTGGCTTAACATAGGGATGGGCAACTGTTGGGCTTGTATGAACCAAAAGGTCATGCCATGTTGTGGCACACGATAGGTTTATAACTGGCCTAACGGTTACGGCCCCACTATTGCGACTAAATAGTTGGGCTTTAAGAAGTGACTTTGAAAAGGCAAAGTGTTTGATTTGATTAAATTTCAAATTATTTTAGAAACGGTTTCAAGAAATCTAGAGGTTTTTTTTTACATCGCACGAGATATACCAAAAGTGCCTAAAAGTTAAGCCATTAACTGCAAATGGGGCCACTCAACAGCTAGCATAGTTCTCTCTCTTTCCAACTACTGCCTCACAACCCTCTACCTCCTACCTTCTCTTGACCTGTGCGAGACCACATTGGGTCACTTCCACTCACTCAGTCCACTCCTTCACCCTCACCCTCACCCTCTATTCCTTGAGTGTCACTCTTTCCTTCTAGGATTCCATGGCACGCAGGGCACGGTAAGACCATATCTATTTGGAAGGGTTGTGATTGCACGACTATAGCTGAGCTTCCAGAGGTTTAAGAAGTGGATTTAAAATCTTTGTGAAACGATATCGCAAAGTTAGTATTTGGTTTGACTATACTATTTTTTATGCGTAGAAAGGGAATTGGTTGCAATTCCGAATAAGAGCATAGCTATGCATTTTAAAGAGAGGGACTAGGGAAAGGACCAAAAGAGGAGGGGGGAGGGAGGTGATGTTGAGTAGATCTGATCATGGGCAGCCTGGCCCGGCCCGAACTCATCCTAATTTTTTCAGGCTGGGCTAGGCTAGGTTCGGGCCCTATTTGCCAGCCTGAAGTAAGGTTCGGTCCGGCCTGACAATTTATAATAAATGCTATTGATCGGTGGCAGCCCAAGGCCGTTAGGCCCACACTGGCAGGGCCCAACATCGAGGACTGGGCTTGATAGTTTGATTTAGAAATGGCAGTAAAAATGAGAGTAAGCTTAGACACACTGTGATGGGCTGATGGTAGGGTCATCTTGCACTTGGGACCATACCTCTCGAAAATTTACAAGTGGCCATTGTTGTCCTGGTCTCCTGGAGGCGTTCATGCTATCAAGTGATCAACGGAGCTAGGCCTCTTCGAAAACGCTGGGTTAAATTTGTAGCTAAACTTCAAGATCTTTTGAAAGCATCTTTGAAAAGTCGGTTCACTCAGTTCAACTTGTTTTTGAGAGATCTGATAAATTTGCTCTGAGATTATTCAAGAAATATACTTGAAAAATTAAAGTGTTTACCTTTTGGAAACGCCTCGTTTAAATCGCTGATAAGTAGTTTAGGACATGCTATATGGCTCGAGAATGGCCTTTTGTGCGGGTACATGATTGAGCGAGAGATGCGAGGAGAGAGAGGGGTTAGAGACCGGCGAAATTTATTTGTGTATATTTTATTGCTATTTCGAAGTTCCTAAGGAAAAAAAAACATGTTCTCTCCCACGTTCCCACCTCTCAGGACCTGAACTGGTGATCCGTGAGGCCACGTAACCAGCTCACGCTGTCACGCCTGTACAGGATGGGAAAAAAAAGGGTGAAATTGCAAAGATTGCAGAGATCAGTGGGATTGGATTTACTTTAGCCCTTCTTGAACGAGAGGAAATTTCTTACGAGGTTTCAGGATATAGTTTAAATTTAAACTAGATCTTAAAACGTGTCGATAAAATATCACTAATACATTGACCACGGGATAATGGGTGAACCGTGGAGCTAAACCTCATGCGTGTCCTATCACTACGGGAAGAAACCTTTTTGAAAGCCATCGACACCGATCAGTCGGTACTAATCCACTGTTGTTGTAATATAGTGATTTTTACAATTCCTTTTACTAAAAGTAAGTGGGTATTAGTATACATTAATCAAATCTGGCTATTGATTGTTAAAAGCATAATATTTTTTTCTCTGCAAATATGGTCATGCCGATTTTAGGAGCAAGTGCTGATGGAGTTTATTAGCCTGCTCATACGTGTTCATTTCGAACTTAACAAGTTTACATTGAGTTTACTAGAGCACATAGGAAGTACTGAAGAACATCCACCCTGCAACAAGAGGAGAGTGTTTAAAGGCTGTTTGCACAGTACTTCATGCTGCCTCTAAGAATGTGGCCCTACTTGTAAGTCGTACTAGGCATTAATTTATATTTATTTTTATGATAGTTATAGTCATCTTAGAGGCTGCATGAAGTAGTCTTTAAGCATTGCGGTATGTTGCACTAAGCCTTAATTAGAGGCCACTTGTGGGATATAGCTTAGAGACAAAATTGTCTTTCTCGACAGCCAGAAGGTCCAAAAACCGTCAATATTGGTCTTTCTCGATGGCCGGCCATTGAGAAATGGCCGTTGGCTCAGCCAGGTCGAGAGAACCGAGCACTCTCGACGGTCTAGCCGTCGAGAGAACTTTTCTCGACTACTGACCGCATGACAGTCGAGAGAACAAGCGGAGCCTCCGTTATCACGCGCGCCCGACTCCGTTCCACCTGTCTCGAGTCTCGACGGCCACAGTAGGGCTGTCGAGAGAGTGCACCTGGTACAAGCCGCATCACCACCCATCTCTCTCAACCGCTTAAGTGGCTAGAGAGAGAGAGAGAGAGAGAGAGGGGTAGTGGGCTAGCCCACATAGCCTGCATCTCGCTCAATGACTATGGATGGGCTGTCGAGAGAGGTAGGAGCTTGGCCGTAGTTCTGGGGCTAGCTAGTAGCCTTTACTCTCAACGGCTTAGATGGGGCCATCGAGAGTAATGAATTTCAAAAAAAAAAAATTCCAAAAAAATGGCAAAAAAACCCAGAATTTTGTAGCAATTGCTGCACCCAGCAGCAGCAGCTACTGCAACCTACATACCCAAACATATATCCCACGCAAATGGCACATCCATCGCCATCCACAACCAAACACATATAGTCCACAAAACGCACATAAAATTCACACATATGTACATCCACATGTGTTCGACACATGCACATCGACATCTATACATAGCCATCTATGGCTATTCAAAAGAAGTTCGTCACCTTGAGAATTAAGGGAAGCACGGCAGGTTGTAGTCGAACAACTAAGCAACGAAATTCGTGGCTTGGCTCCCAGAGGCATCGCCGCCGTCCTGCATGATAAAAAAAAGAAACATGAACTCCTCTTTCATAAGAACGGACAGTGAAAGATTCAAATGGATACTGAATACCGGCCAACAAGAGTACGATTGCACGTTCATATTGAAAGAAGTGAATCCATTGGTCGCACGTGCACGCACGTTTCTTGGATCCACAGCAAAACCTGAATGCTTTTGATCGAAGTACTTCCAAACTTTCCCATTGGATGGATGAACCATAATATCGACCTTCGCACATTTACTCTCCTTTTGTCATCTCATTTGTCACGATGTCTCCTCCGTCATGAAACACCACTGTAGGCGTTGCGTCACCGGAAAGTAATGCAACACTTTCCTCGCCACAGTCAATTGCCTCTTGTTACCATCAGAATCGGTTGTCTCGACGTATCTCGACTCTCCATAGTGATCACACCATGCATCCTTGTGGTCATCCGTGTAATACAACATGCAATGATTCAGTCAGTACTCTATCTTCTCGTATGACATTCCTAGACTGCTCATAAGTTTCCTCGACTTATACTAGTTTGGTGGCATCTTGTGGTCTTCAGGGAGTGTGGGGGCACCACAACGCAAACAGCTGATCGAAACAATTGATTGAAAAGTTATACTTGCACTTCAAAGCCATCATACGTGTGATCTGAGAGATTTAGGTCATAGTGGTTCTATCGTGCAACAGTTCCTGGGCAGACGACAAAAGCCTCATGATTTTAGACACGGTTGTAGGTGACTCCTCATCGCCAAAATGATGCCCCAAATCTTCCATCATATCCTGCATCCTATCAACTTCATTGAAATCCTTGGTGGGTTTGGGAGACGCAACCCTATCACTCTCATCATGATATACCCACCGATGATATGCGGCCTTGAACCTATTCTTACACAGGTGTCTCTCCATCTCAGACTTCGATTTCTTCTGGCAGTTGCAGCAGTTAGCGCAGGGGTATTGTACATAGGCAGTATCAGGATTTGGTGGCACCTAGAAAGCACGGCACATGAATTCATCAGCCTTCTGGTACCATTCATCTGAGTGGCGTTCATTCTGCCGCCAACCATCGTGCATCCACCTCTTGCCTTCTTTCATTACTCTTCGACCAATTTGCTACAAACCGATGCACGCCTTCAAAGATATAAGGCTTGGGGAGGATTCTAAACCTACCCGGAAATGGCTGCTTGACTACGACCGTTGTGGTATCGGTGGGTCAGAGACGAAATTTTGAGACCATAACCCTAAGGTTCCCCTAGTGCAACAATGGCTAGGGTGCCGTTTCCAGCACCCTAGCTCTTTTGTTATGCACAGGAGAACCATAGGGCCATGCCGCCGAAATGTCATCTCCAACCCACCGGTACCACAACGAGTCGTACCCAAACGACCATTCGTAGGCTGTCCACTGGACAATTCAGGAACGCTTTACACAACTCGTAATGGAACCGAACGAATCACCGTCCAAGATGGTTATGAGTTGTGCCATTCCCGAACAGGTGGTGTACCATTAGGTCACACGAGCATTGAATTCAACGCAGCGAGACAATGGGATGTGCATAGCAAATAGTAGGTAACATTTATTTCTATTATTTCCTACTAATCACCATCTACTAATCTAAACATATTTTTCAAATTTACTCCTAATTAACATGCATAATACTGATATTTAAGCCTATTATTAACCATAATTCTTCTCTATTCCACTAAACATCATATTGTTTCTTATTATTAATCCTAAATCACCATATTAAGCTAAATCACCATATTTAGCCTATTTTTATTCTTGACCGATGACTATGGTCGTATGGCCATCGAGACTAAACTAAAACATTTGAAAAAAGGACGATGGCAAGACGGCGATGATGGTCAAGCGGTGGCAACGTGGCCTCCTCCTCTTTCTTTTCCTCCTAGCGGTGGCGGCTCGACCTCCCTCTCCTCATGGTCGCGGCGTGGCTTCCTCCTCTTCACGGTCCCAGTGTGGCCTCCTCCTCCTTCTCCCCTCCCCCTTCTCCTTCTCCATCTCCTTCCCTCCTCCTCTCCTCCTCCACGGGTAGGCAGCGACGCACAGAGTAGCGACGGGCGGTGGGGCGAGGCGGCAGTGGTGGGGCACGGCAATGGCGGCAGTACGGCGGGACGGCGACGGGGCGTCGTGGTGACGGCGTGCGGGACAGTGGGCGGTGGGGCAAGACAGCGCAAGGTGTGGCAGTGGCTTTGGGACTTAGGCATTTTTTGCCTAAGTCTCGAGCACTCACAAGATCTAAAACGATACCATCTCTCGACAGCCAACCCTAAGCCATCGAGAGAGTGTGGGTTAACATTCTGCACCCACATTCCCACGTTTATTTCTCTCGACGGTCGCTACCAAGCCTTCAAGAGAGACTGACATAATGGCCCGGCCTAGCCAGGTCTCTCTCGACGGCCCCACTATATGTTGTTGAGTCTACTCATGCATGGGAACTATGAGCCAACCCTGGCAGCACACTCTCTCGATGGCTCTTCTAGAAGTTGTCAGGAGATACCTCCATCTCTCTCGAGGACATTTTCTTAAGCAACCGTCAAGATGGACCTCTCTTGATGGTTTTGCTTGGCAACCATCGAGGTAGGCACTTATTCTTGACGGCCTTAGGTTGGGCTATCGAGAGTAATGCTTGTCTCAAGGGTTTTCACCTCAAGACCTGGCCGGTGGTTAACGCACCTTCTTTTAATTTTAAAATTTTGTTTAATTATGATATTGATGGTGCACAACAAGTAATGCTGCTTTATACATCACACCGCATGCTCATAATTTTTTTGAACATGTTTTGACTTTTCGAGTTGTCGACCCACATGTAAGTACTCTTATTGGGTCAACGATCACCTGATGTTCTAGTGGGATGTTATTGGCACGATGAGGATAGCCATGTGAGTTTCATCTCATCGTCCTACTAAACATGTTTTAATGAGTCCACAGTGGACTAAAGGAATAAATAGACATATCACAGCATTTTAGAATTTTTTTAATATTTTTTTATACCATTTATTGAAGTGACAAACACACTTTTTAGTACTTCAGTTTGATCTTGTACAACTACGGTAGCATGGATCGATGGTTGCACACCATTCTATGCATACCACGATGTTTCTGAACATTTTTCATGATTTTATAAGTCATTAAATCATTTATTTATGTTAAAAAATCAATTATACTCTTCTAGAAAATATATAAACTATAAATATGTCATCTGCCGGGACCCGCAAAACGGAGTCAAGTCCCTTCTGTGCTTTACATGTACTAGTCTCTGGATCAAGTAGCTAGTACACACTAATTCTAGATCTTTTGGATCATTGTCATTACAGTTCGAACAAATATTATATCAGAGTGCGTTACAGGGCGCTAAATCAGAGTATAAAATTCAGGCAAGCAGGCCTTACACAGCGGAAGTCTTAAATAACCAAAGTAAACTCCAAAACACTCCCACAGGCATGACTGAAGGAAACACATCCTATACGTCAGAGTGATCTTTGTCTTGAACTGCGGCAGTGAAACATTTATCTTCGTACGTCTCCTCATCGGGATACCATTGCTGGTCACAACCTGCTCATTCGAATGAGAAGCCCCGCATAAAAGGCGAGGGTGAGTATACTTTATACTCAACAGGCAAGCCTGACTAAATGCAACTAAGGCTAACAAAGAAAAGGTAAGGGTTCTTTTGCATAAAGCCAGTTTGTAAGTTTTTTTTCTAAAATTTCGCAAAATGATTTGAAATATGTTTGAGAGAAACAAATATTTAAAATAGTTTCTTTGAAATTCCGGCCTCAACCGGTTTTTCTCGAACCTTGCTACTCACGGCACCCACCGTGCAAACACCCTTATCACTCATAACACCAACTATGAGGAGAAAAAACAAAACACACGACTGCAATCGTGATTTTTCTTTAAAACACCATTTTAAAAACAAATAGGTAAGAAGTACCAATAAGGCAACTCCCTATTGTCTGTCCTTGACCGTAGACACGACTATCATGATAGTTTTACACTCTGCAGAGGTTGCATGCTTTACCCACGAGAGGTAGTTTTTCCATGAATCACCTAAAGGAAAAGAACACCAGAAGGTCTTTAACCAACATTCCCCTAGCCTGAAACTCTCTCTAAGAATTTCACCGCAGTGCTAGTTACTCTAATTGGCTGAAGCCCCCTCTTGAGCCTGCAGAATAGCACCAACTGTCTACTCCACTGGCTGGAATACCAAAACTAGGAGTCCGAAGGGTACTCAACCAGGGCTTGTCTATACAAGCACTCAATGGTCGCACTGTTATACTTAGCTCGTCTACCTCAAGGAATCAGTCCTTAGGGATCAGGGTGGTTCTCACAGTGGGCCCAAGTCTCGTGCTTGCTGCACCCGCCTTGCAACCATCCACCCCGATCAGGTTTTGCAAAATATTTTTCCCGATAGCACCCACTATCAACTAGCCCATTTGTAAACATGACAGCACCAAATGCCCTTTTTAAAATCTATAATTTAAACAAGCATTTGATAATGACAAATATCCAGTATGGACAATAATTCAAGACTAAGCATTTCTAAGCATGTGCAAAACCTAATTCAAGGGTGTGGCAATATTAACAATTTTAATAACCTAGGACAACAAGGAATATTTTAACAGAGTAATTATTAATTAGGTGTTATCTAAGTAACTAGGTAATTAGCATTTTAGTTTTAATATAACATGCATTTTGGAAATATCTAGAAATCGCATTTCAAAACATAGGGGCACAATGTTCAACACTTGCCTTGACCAACACAGCTCGAATGCTCCTCCGATATGAGCAACAACACCCTAGTTGCTTGAGTCTAACGTATGAGAAAATACGACAATAAATACAATGAAGATAGCAAAAAATATAATGTGTGCAAATGCATATGAAAAATTACATAACAGTAGGTTTTGATTTTATAAATATTTTAAAATTTATTTCATAATTTTTAGAGTTATACAATTAAAGATATGAAAATGACAAATAACACTGTTTTAATAAATTAGAAACCTAATTCGGCTTGGTCAGACTGCAGTGCCTGTATGCGGCCAACACAAGGGCGATCGGCGCGTGGGCGCCACGCGTGGCTTCTTGGCTCGGCCCATCATGGCCCAACAGAATGACCGACAAAGGGGGCTGGCTAAGCGGTGACCCGGCAGCAGGAGGCGGCAAGAACGATATGGTGGCGGCGGCGGGCAAGGCCCCAGCAGGATCGGCAGATGAGAAGCGGCGAGGAAGGAAGTGGAGGACATGGTCTCTGCGGTGGGTCGGCCCACCGGTCCGGGCCGACGGCAGCGGCGGCGGCGTCACTGAGTGGCGTCGCTGGCCAACCGGCGGCGAGAGAGAAGCGGCGGCAGTGGTGCGCGAGCGAGACGGCTCGGGGTTGCCGTGGGTGGCGGTCTTGAGGGTGGCGGTGGCGGATGATGCGGCTCGGAGGCATGATGGCCTAGAGGAAAGAGGCGCGTGGCGTCGGCGAGGTTAACAATATTTCGGCGTAAGGAAGTGTGGCGAGGGCTTGGGGGAAGAAGAGGATGGAAGAGGAGGACTCGGGGATTCTAGAGAAGGAGCAAAATTGAGTTCTCACCGCAAAGAAATGACGATTCGATGAAGAGGTGCCACGGACGAAATCCGGTGAGGTATTCGGCAATCCAATTCGTCGCGCTCGATCGACGATTCACCGAGCTCTTTCTTGTGATGGATTCGTGATGAAGATAGCAAGGACGTCCTCAGACAGTTTGACAAATTCATAGGGTGGTAGTGCTGAGGCGAGGAGAAGTAGAGGCGGTCAAGAATTGAGAGGCAAAGCTTCAACGTTCGATTCCCGGAGCTACGGCATCGGATCCACGAGTTACTAGGCAAAATAGAATCGTGAGGAAGAACTCTAGGATGTCCTCGGAGGGTTTATGGAACATATGCTTACGCTGGTGGCAGCAGAAGAAAAACGAAAAGAGGAAGAGAGAGCTCGGGAGGAGAGGTTATATAGGGGATTAGGAACGATGAATAGGTAAGGGGGCGTGATTTTGGCAGGGAAAGGATCTCCTTGATTATGGGAATCAATCCCATTAAAGAAGAGAGGATTTTGAGGAGAATTTATAAAAGAAGTGGGGAGAGGAAACTTCCTCCCTACGCCTGGACAGAGGTAGCACAAGGGAAGCTTGGCCAGGAAGGAAGGAAAGGGAGGAGGGAAGGAAGGGGGGAAAAAGGGAAAAAGGAAAAGGAAAAGAAAAGGGAAGAAAAAGAGAAGAGGTGGGGTCTACTAGTAAGAGAGAGATAAAATAGGAAAATCAAATCCAATAATTAATTTATCTAAGCTTCAAAATTTCAATTTTTTTTAAAGATTTAAAATACAAATTAGCATTTAACAAAAGTAGAATTTGTAAAATTAATATTAACATCTTATTTTGCACAAATAAACCTTTTTGCAAACTTTAAAAATAAATATTACACATGCAATTAGATTTTGGAAAATTTCATTTTACAAAGCTTTTTAATGAGGAACATACTCATTTTTAAATATTTTTATAATTTTCATGCCATGCAATGCATATGATTTTGGTTTTAAAAATAAGGATGTTACATCATCATATATTAAAAAATAGGTTTATTTTTCCTAAAATTTTGAAAATTCAATTTCATGATGCTTGGAATGGATTTATGTGTTATTTTCTAATTGGAATATCATTTGTAAATGAATTAAAATCAATCTAGATTCAAGCTATCTCGACGATTTATCTGCATGCTGTCGAGAGAGTGTCACCCCGCCCTAAGTTCTGTATTGGGCCAACCCACTTGGCCTAGGCGTGGTGGGCGCTCTCTCTCGACGACTGCCGTGGAGAGAGTCCTCCGCCCGCTGCTCCACATAAAAGGGTTGCGCTCCCTTACATGTTGACTAAATATGCAATAGCAAGGCGGCTAGTGGTGCTGGCGCTTACTTGCGAGGTTGTGATTTCGAGTCCATGCCCTCGCCTTGCCATTTTTATTTTTATTTCTCTCGATGGTTCATAGGTAGGACGTCGAGAGAGTTACCCCACCCTAAGGTCTGTACTGGGCCAGTTTACTTGGCCCAGGCGTGGTGGGTGATCTCTTAGAGCCCTCCACCCGTCGCTCTAGACAAAAGGGTCGCTCTCCCTTACAAGTTGACTAAATTTGTAATGGCAAGGTGGCTAGTGGCGCTGGTGCTCACTCGCGAGTTCAAGCTCGCACTCACGTTTTGCCATTTTTATTTTTATTTCTCTCGACGGTTCATAGGTGGTCGTCGAGAGAGACATCGGCCCCGCTTAGTGCTTTCAAATTTCACATGCCCACCTGTGCTGATGTGAGAGTAGGTCACACTATAGCCGCGCCGTTAGTGGTTGGGCTCGCCTCGGCCGTAGACTCGACGGTCTCTAGTTGGCCGTCGAGTGAGGTCTTTGTACACGACGGTGGACGCCTGGCAGTCGAGAGAAGGTAACGTTTCTCGACGATTTGTTTGTGGCGGTCGAGACCATTGCTAGCGGTCGAAGTTTACGTTGTTTCGTGTAGTGACAGCTCATGTTGAACTAATATTCTGATCTTTTAGGTAAAAAAATTAAACTATTGAACAATAATTAAATCGGCCGGCAGGCTAATACCAAATCCGGTTATGGATCTACTTCACAGAAGGAAGGAATATATACTGTCCTGATCACGTCGCTCTCAAGATTGAATAATTCATGTGGCGTGTGGCCTTGGAGCCACCGCGATGCTTGTTCAACATATTACTGAGTCCAGTTGCTGTGACCGCTTTAATTTTCTCCCCTAATATTTTACTCTACGACGTGTTTCTAAAGCAGAAGAGGTTAATTTGTCTAAGATCAGAAGATCTTCAGAATTATAGCATGGCGATTTCGATGCAGTTTTACTAGTAGTCGCTGTCTATCAGGATATGCTGTTTTGTGCCTATTATTATTGGATCAAGCGGCTGCCATCCTCGAGAGGAAGGAATGAGGATCAAATGTTATGGATATAGTACCATGTGCTGTAGAAGGTGATCAGGACAGGTTTCTAAGTGAGAATCAGAAAAGAAAAGGTTTTGGTTGTAGAAATCATGCAAACATTCATATCTTGACAAGGACAAGCTGCTGGTAGTATACATTGATTAGATTGTGGGAGCCTGGGAGGAAATACCAGGAAGCAAATTGCCATCAGTTATATATTCAGCTCAGGTTGTACTAGTGGACTCATCATTCCTGCAGGGTTTGATGCTCTTCTTTCTTACTACAGTTTGTGCTATAATTATAAACGGTAAAAGTATCTTTATATACCTGCAACTACAAATTGTAAATAGGTAACATAATTAGTAACTATATCCAATTCAAGCCGTTTTTGTCCCATGTAACTTTGCTATGGTGCTAGCTAGTTAACATCTTGCGCTGTTTAGATCGTACACGGTTTTATTCCTACACTCCTGCGCATCCAGAGGAGTCAATGCATATCAAGTTCAATCAGCAAGTGCTCAGAAATATCCACCAGAAGTCCAGGACATGATCTTGGTGGTGGAATATAGGAGCTCCATATTTATAACTAGGATTCAAAGTAGTGGTAAGAACCCTTCTTTTCGATGAAAGGTTAGTTTTGAATCAGAAAGCTAGCTTCAAATTAGCCGTCAACTAATGCATGACAGATTGCTTGATCTTATTTATTGAAGGCCTATTGGTGACTCGCTCAGAAAGGCCAATTGGTGCTTAATTTATTGGTAAGTTGAGTTCTAGCTAGCTTTACACGCATGTAGTATTTGTTGTTGGAATATTTAATCTCCAGATCGAGAGGACCAAGACAATGACTTAGCTGTGGGGGCCAGCGACTCTATCCCTCTCTTTCCCCCCTTCTCCCCAAACTTTTGTACAGTTCTTTTCCCTTTGAATGAAATGGCAGCGCCCCTGCCCGTTTGTTCGAAAAATAAGAGAAGAACGCAAAGATTTAACTGCTTTATTTTTTTTAGCACTAAAACAGTAGGCAAGGTGTCCACTGTAATATGTATTAAAAAAAGGGACAGATACCATCACAAACCTAAGTTATGTCATATATGGCTAGCCATTACACATGCAGTAGTGTACAAATGTAGGTCGTTAACTAGAAAGCATGATATATCAATAACTAAGGGTGTTAAAATACACGTGTTGTGTATCTACGTGTTCTATACCTGCACAGATCGAGATAGGATTCAGGCTTTGTAGCATGTGCTTGTATCGGTATAGCACTCCTGCTCCTAATCCAACATGGCATGTTTAACACATAGATGAGGTTATTAGAGCTGGTCCTTATCATGTAATCGGTTGTAATCTGTAAGCCTCTCCGTGTATACTCAACAGCCCCCGGTTCAAGGTGTGGCTTTCAATTCACTTTTCATGGTATCAGAGCACCATGTCGATCAACTTCCAATTCATTGAGTTCCTCCCTGTCTTCTCCTTCATCTGGTCACCTTCGGACGCTGGCCTTCTCTACCTATATCAACATAAAGCTCACCTGGGATAACTACCTTCTATGGAATTGGCTCAGTTTGTCCCCTACCTTGAAAGCCAAGATCTTCTTGGCTATGTCAATGGATCAACAAAGCAGCCTGCATGCCACCATGATTTCAGAATCTGCTGAACAAGGAGCTCGGCAAGTTTCTAATCCCCATTCCCCAGTATGCAACCTGGTACCAGAAGGACAAGCTGGTCCTCATTGCAATACTCTCCTCGCCGATAGAGGAGATCTTGGGGCATGTATTGTTTCTCTCCACTTCGGCTGAAGTTTGGAGAACGCTAGAGTGGATGTTTTCAGCCCGCTCACAAGCAATAATCATGCAAGGCCGTATGCAGTTTGCAAATCTCCAGAAGAGAGATGACAACCACGGATTATTTTCACAAAGTCAAGGGACTTATAGACTCCCTTGCAGCAGTCGGACAACCTCTAGCAGATGAAGAAGCCGTCTCATATTTACTATTTGGTTTAGCCCCGATTATCAGTCATTGGTGACCTCCGTGATGACTAGGGCAGACTCAATCTCCCTACATGACCTCTATGGTTTCCTCCTCAGCCACGAGTTGATGCTTCAGCATCAGAATAGCCATGGGACGCCATAATTTACATCATATGCTAATCAAGCTTCCAGGGGTTACAATACTAACTACAGTATCTCTGGACGAGGAGGAGGCGAGCGTGGCTGTGGTGGTGGTTGAGGTGGACGAGAAGGTTATGGCCAAAGCAATTTCAACAATAATGCTTCGCACTCCTCAGGAAACAGCAGGCCCCCTTTGCCTATCTGTGAGATATGTGGCCATGGTGCATTAGGTTGCTAGCAGCGTTACAACCAAGCATATCAAGCAGAAGAATCATCGGCAGCGGCTGTAAGAGTGGTGTCCTCCTCCTCCTCCGCCTCCGTCTGCGCCCTGTCGGCCGCCGCCTCGCCCCATGCCCCGTCCCCAGATCCGCCGGGCCTCATCGGCCGCCGCCTCCGCCCGCCGCCTCCGCCCGTCGCCGTGCCCGTCGGCCTCCTCCTCCGCCTCCGTCCGAGCCGCCTCCTCCTCCTCCGTCCCGTCCTAAATCCGGCCGTGCCCGCTCGCCGCCGCCTCCGCCGTCGCCGCGGCTTTGTCGGCCGTGGCCTCCGCCGTCGTCTCCGCCTCGTCGGCCGCCGCCTCCGGCCGCCCCAGCTCCGGCCGCGAGCTCGCGAGCTGGACCGAGCTTGGTACGAGCCCGAGCCGAGCTGCTCCCCTGGCTCGGTGCCCATACCGAGCCCGAACGAGCCGGACCGAGCTCGCTCAGGCTCGGCTCGTGTCCAGCCCTAGTTGCATCCTGGTCATCCTATACTATTTTCCTTTTTTCTCGCCGTATACATCTTAACAAAGTACTCCATGTTCCACACATAAATAAGCATCTTGTCTCTGTTCACAAATTAACCTCTGATAATGATGCTTATATTGAGTTTCATCGTGATTTCTTCTATATTAAGGATCGAACCATGAAGAACACAATCCAAGATAGATCACGAGGAGGATTATATCCTCTTCCAAACAACAGTCAACTCCATGGTCGCCATCATCTTCTCGCTTCAACTCGTGTGACTCCTGAAGTGTGGCATCAGCGTTTAAGTCATCCGGCGTCATCTACAGTGTCTTCTATCATCGAGTCTAGTAGTCTTCTAGCGTCTTCAAAGTCAATGTCTCATGTTTGTGATGCCTGTTAGCAGAGCAAAGCACATCGGTTACCCTTTAGTCTTACTTCTCGTGTCAGCACGACCCCTCTCAAACTGATTCATTTAGATGTCTGGGGACCGGCTATTAGTTTTGTAAGAGGCTATACTTATTATGTTAGTTTTCTTGATGATTTTAATAGATTTTCTTGGATCTACTCGCTAAAACATAAGTTAGATGCTAGGCTCCTCTCGAACACCTCTTTCATTCCGAAATTCGCATGTTCTAGTCTAATTGGAGAGGTGAATATCACAAATTCAATTCACACTTCAGTCGAACTGAGGTCACACATTGTGTCTCTTGTCCTCATACCCATCAACAAAATGGTGTAGCTAAAACAAAGCATCATCACATTGTCGAGGCTAGTCTTAGTCTCCTTGCCCAAGCTTCCATGTCTCTTAAGTTCTGGGAGAAGGCTTTCCTTACCGCATGCTTTCTTATTAATTGTATGCCCAATGAGGTCATTGGTAATGTCACACCTTTTGAACATCTTTTCTG
The DNA here is from genome assembly GCA_036346145.1 of Olyra latifolia. NCBI lineage: Eukaryota > Viridiplantae > Streptophyta > Magnoliopsida > Poales > Poaceae > Olyra > Olyra latifolia. The sequence goes on from CM070530.1 coordinate 18,835,001, forward strand.
TACCTCTCTAGATTATAAATTTCTTCAATTTTTTGGCTATGCATGCTGGCCAAACTTGCGTCCTTACAATATATGAAAACTCAAGTTTTTGTTCTCAACAATGTATTTTTCTGGGATATAGCAATCTACATAAGGGGTCCAAGTGCCTTCACAGACCTTCAGTTCATGTATACATCTCCTGTGATGTGATCTTTGATGAAACTATTTCCTTTCGCCTCTTCCTCCAATGTGTCCAGTAACACTAGTCCTATTCTATCTACATCGAGTGTCTCTCTTCCTTCCTTGCTGTCGCCCTCAATATATCTTGAACCGAAGGTAGTAGGAGATGGTGTCATATGCATAATAGCGTGCCTGTTATTTCTGATTCCTCTACTTGTGTAGATCCTTCCATGAGTTTTTCAGATCATGTTTTTGTTAAGGACTACGTAATTACAATGCTAGGAGAAGTCTCTCATTGCATTGTCACTCGGCCTCAGCACAATATCACATGGCCGAAAGTGTTTCATGACAGTACAGTTCGTTATCCTCTCAACCGGCATGTGTTTCTGGTTGGAGCAACATGTGTGACTGAGCCAGCTAGCTTCCAAGAGGCCATGCAACAAGATCATTGAAAGCAGGCCATGTATGATGAATTCAATGCATTGATAGAAAACAAGACCTAGACTTTAGTTCCTAGGCGACATGGAAAAAATATAATGGGCTGCAAATGGGTATACAAGGTCAAGTACAAACCGGTTGGTGTGATTGATCGATATGAAGCACGTCTCATGGCAAAATGGTTTACACAACGATCGGCATTTATTATGGGGATACGTTTGATCTAGTTGTGAAACCAACCACTATTTGTTTGATTCTGTCTTGTTGCTGTGTCTCGAGGGTGGCATCTCCAATAGATTGATATTCATAATGCTTTCTTGCATGGTGTGCTCCAAGAAGAAGTATATATGGATCAACCTCTAGGTTATGAAGATGGATGATTTCTTGGTTTTGTGTGCAAACTTGATAAGGCTCTTTATGGTCTTAAATAGGCTCTAAGGGTGTGGAATTCACGACTCAGTTCAAAGCTATTGGCACTTGGTTTCATAGCTTCCAAAGGAGATTCTTCTCTGTTTATCCTTCGTCAACTAGATGTTACTATGTATATTCTTGTTTATGTTAACGATATCATTATTGCAAGCTCAAGAAAATCTGCTGCTGATCGGTTAATTCAATGTTTGTCTTAAGACTTTGCAGTTAAAGATTTAGGTGTGGTGAGATACTTTCTTGGGCTCGAAGCAACACCCAAATCTAATGGTTTGCTGTTGACACAAACTAAGTGCATCACTGATATGTGACAGCGAACTAAGATGCTCAATTGCAAGCCTATTGACACTCCTATGTCCAGCATCGAGAAGCTTTCTTATCAACATGGTGCCCCGCTTGTCAATGATGATATCTTTCTTTATCGATGTACTGTGGGAGCGCTACAATATGTGACATTAACTCATCCTGATATAGCCTATTCCATTAACAAAGCTTGTCAATTTCTTCAAGCTCCAACAGATGAATACTAGGGGCAGTGAAACGTATTTTGCGTTATCTCAAGTCCACATGCTGCAAGGGATTGTTCATGCGTCGGTCACGGTCTATGACCCTCAAGTGCTTTTTTTGATGCTGACTGGGTAGGCTGCCTGAATGAACGTCATTCCACTAGTGGTTTTGTTGTGTTCTGTGGACCGAACTTGGTGTCTTGGAGCTCATGAAAACAGTCAACAGTGTCTTGGTCAAGCACAAAAGCAGAATACAAGGCTCTAGCGAATGCCATTGCTAAGATTGTTTGGTTACAGTATATGATTAAGGAACTCGCTATCACTTTTGATCAACCGCCTCATCTTTGATGTGATAATTTAGGTGCTACCTATTTGTCTGCCAATCCGGTTTTTCATGCACATACAAAGCATATTGAGAATGATTTTCATTTTGTATGGGAGAAGGTAGTTGCGAAAGAGTTGGAGACTAGGTTCATTTCGTCTAATCAACTTGTGGATATCTTCAGTAAAGCGCTGCCACGATAGTTCTTCAATAAAGTACAGTCCAATCTCAACCTTCTTGATATATAGTGGCTATTGAGGGGATGTTAAAATACACGCGTTGTGTATATATGCGTTCTATACTTGTACAGGTCGATATAGGATTCAAGCTTTGTAGCATGTGCTTGTATCGGTATAGGACTCATGTTCCCAATCTGGCATGGCACGGTTAACACATAGATCAGGTTGTTAGAGCTGGTCCTTATCATGTAAATATCGGTTGTAATATGTTAGCCTCTCCGTGTATAAATACTCAACAGCCCCCTGGTTCAAGGTGCGGCTTTCAATTCACTTTTCAAAGGGCATGTTTGGGTGATGTTCTAATCTTGCACAATTGGCACAATGATTTACCAAAGTTGCCTAAGCTTAGTTTATGAAATTGATAACCACACTTTGGTTATGTTGGGGATTGGATAAAATACTCTGATGGCTAGACTCTATGCACGACTTATCTCTAGAGTGTATACTCGGAAGGATAAGCCGAGCATGGCATCTTTGGGCTAGTACCCAGACGGTTGATGCTCGGGAGTGGGCCTCCTTGCTTGTGGGCTAAGGACATGTCGTCATGGGCTCTAAAGAGAGACATCAGGAGGATCGCCTTGACGCTTTTGCTATCTTGGGAATTTTCCATATCTAGAATATGAAACCTTCTAGATATGGGTATATTTTAGGGGTCAAGTTAGCATGTTTATAGAATATATGTAAATTTGGTAGGATTCTAGCTTATTCAGGTTGGTTTCCCTAGTTGTGCAAGACAGGACTGTGTATACCTTGTACTATATAAATCCACCCCTGCAGAGGGGAGTGGCATCTCATCCAACAATAACACAAACGCATTTGTGCGACTGGAGTAGAGTTATTATCTCTTTCCGAGAGGTCTGAACCAGGATAAATCTCTGTCCTTATTTTGCTTTCCATCTTGACGACTCGACGCATCTACGACACAATCCCTTCAGCGAAAAGGGGTCTGATTGATCCCTCAGTCAACAAGTAAGCTCGACAGGGAATTTGGTCCAATCGTCGACAGGTTAGCTTTGTCAATTTTGCCATACTTTTTTAATACAAAACTTAGTAAAGTGTGGCAAGCCCACTTTTTGTGTCTATGGACCAAAAAGTAACTAACTCGGTCAAACTTGATTAACCTTAGCTGTGGCAAAGTTTATGTCATTGTTTAGCTATAAATCAAACAACTCCTAAACCTTGCGTTGTCCACCAATCTAATCAACCTCAATGGAGACACCCACTCCTGGAACAAAAGCAACACTGCCTGTTACATGGTTATAATTTTATAACGCTCCCATAATTTGTCACCATAGGAAAAATGCAGGAATTTTAAGATTAAATACTAATTGAAAAGTTAGAGAATGGAGAAAACAATAGAGAAAGTTGCATGAGAATTCTTAAAAGAATAAAAGGAGTGATTATACCTTACGCCCGGAATTCTCCAAAATTTAGAGAAAAAAATTCATATCCTATAAGTTCCTTTGATACAATCCTTTGAATGAACAGCTATATATGATTTTTTTTTGTTTTAGATCGATTAGATTTCTCATTTTTCTTTTAAAATTCCTTTGAATAAAGTAGGCCTGAATATATATTAGAAAAAAAGACAGCTGCAGCTGCCAATCTTTTTTTTTTCGAACTCCATCATATTTATTATTGTTCTCTCAAATTCAAAAAAGGACTGCCACGTACTAATTTTCTCAACCGTATCCCTATAAATTATCTAGCTATAGTAAATGACATGACATGCGTTGTATGAGATGACATACGCTAACTTGGTTTGCTTGTTGGAAGAATCACGATCGAGTCAAATCCGATGAGATTAAGGCCTCAGACCAATCCTGTACACCCTGATTAAAAGGCTTAGAGCCTTCGTTTGCATCGTCCACTCATTGCTGCATGTCTGTGTTGATCACGATGGCACCAATCAGGTATTATTTTGTACAGTGACAGTCCAAATTAACAAAGCCCCGACATTGTTTTCCTCACCGGTAAGATTGCTTGCAAGACCAGCAAGTCATCTACGCGCATACTTGCATGTGCCTGGAAAGACCAGTGATTATCCTGTTTAGAACATTTTAAAGCGCTGGATTTTCTTTTGTTTTCTATATATAGTTAAAATTTTTCCATCTGTAAAAAGATTTTTAAAAGTTTTATAACTATAGCTATAAAAATCTTTTTACATATTTAGATTGCGTACATAAAATCATAACGTACATATAGATTCATTTAGAAAAGTATTTACATAATATTATAATTTTAGTGGGTTTTAATTATAAATAAATTGAAATAATAATTAGTGGTACTCTAAGACGTAGTTTGAAAACCGTGTCAATGTTAAAAACAATATATATTCATGACCGGAAGAATTCGAATCAAACTATGCCATGCCATTTTCGTACTATGAATTTCATGGGTGATCGCCCGTACTAATTAACTTGATTGCCTGTGTGTAGATTATTTGTACGGCTACAAATAGTTTTTCATACGGATTTGAATGATTTGGTCGAGTTAAAATGTACATATCGGTTGGTTCAACGCGCTAGCTAGCGAGCTACTCCTTCCGTTGATATTTTTAATTTATAAGACTTGATTTAACAAGTGGTACGTACTTAATTAAACTCTGATCATCATTTCTAGAATGCATATATTATTGCTAGCAGCTACAAAATCATGACCATATGAAGTATTTCCACATATAAATCTAATGGTGCATATAAGTCTTTCGTGCCACTAAACATGTAGTTTTTTTTTTACAATTATTTTGGTCAAATATTGCAAAATTTGAATATAATTAGAAACGCACGTTAATTCCAGCACTATATTAAAAGTAATGGAGGGAATCTGTATATATTTGTTTGCTTTACCACAACTCAATAATCGTAACAACGGGGTTCGGCAACAAAGTAATCTAGAAATATTGATGTTCGCCAGTTTTGAGACCAGTACACAATAAAAAGTTTTTTTTACGTGCGGGCAAGCATGCTGAAAGTTTTATATGTGTAACATTTGAAGGTTAAGACCAGTCCACGGTGGTTACAGTGGATATGAACGTTCAGCTCACTAGCCCCTACAGTGATCAGGAGATCAAGAAAGCCCTCTTTGATATGCATCCACTTAAAGCACCAGGGAAAGATGGCTTCCAAGCTCATTTCTATCAAAGATTCTGGGAGGAGTGCAGTACTGACGTAATAAGAACTGTGAGGCATATCCTTGAAGGAGGTGAGATTACTGAGGAGATGAACAAGACCCTCATCGTGCTAATCCCTAAGAAGCCGAAAGCAGACACCCTTGCTAACTTCAGACCCATCAGCTTATGTAACGCCATCTACAAAATCGTAGCAAAAGTATACACAAACAGGTTGAAAGTAATCCTCCCCAAAATTATCTTGGAAGAACAATCTGCCTTTCTGGCCAAGAGGCTAATTTCGGACAATGCCATCATTGCCCATGAATGCATCCATTATATGAGGAACAAAAAATTGAAGAAGTTGTTTTGTACTCTAAAGCTGGATATGGCAAAAGCTTATGATAGGGTTGAATGGAGCTACCTGGAGAACATAATGCTGAAATTGGGGTTTGACCCGGCGTGGGTAGGAGGAGTAATGAGATGTGTGTCATCGGTCATGTTCTCGGTTATTCTCAATGGGAAGGTGCTGGAGGCTTTCAAACCATCCAGGGGTTAAGGGAAGGGGACCCTCTCTCTCCATACCTGTTCATTCTTGCAATGGAGGGTTTTTGCAGGCTTCTTCACAGACCCAACAAAAACAACAGAGTGGAGGGTCTGAGAATGGGAAGAGGAGGGCCGCGCATCAACCACCTTTTCTTTGCTGATGACGCGCTCATTTTTTTCAGAGCTGACAAGAAGCAGGCTGTAAATTTGAAAAGAGCCTTTAATATTTATTGTAAGGGTTCAGGACAAAGCATAAATCAGGACAAATCGGTGTTGTGGTTCAGCGCTGGACTGGAATGCACCAAGTAAGAAGAGATCAAACAAGCCCTGCAAATTCATAATGAGGATTATAATGGAACCTATCTCGGGCTTCCTATGCCCAATGGTAGAACAACCGAAGGAAGTTTTGAACGTTTGAAAGAAAGTATGTGGTCGAAGACTCAGGGCTGGTTCAACAAGTGCCTTTCAGCTGGAGGGAAAGAAATTATGATAAAAGCAGTTGCTCAGGCCCTCCCTACTTATCAGATGAGTTGTTTCTGGCTAAATAACGGCCTGTGCAGAAAATTGGAGGCAATGATTAGAAGGTTCTTGTGGGAAAAAATGAGGAGGCGAGGGGTATACACTGGATTGCCTGGGATAAAGTGACGCTCCCAAAGTACGCGGGAGGGCTAGGATTCAGGGATTTCAGGAATTTCAACATCAGTCTCCTCGCTAAGCAAGCGTGGAGACTGCTAACTTCTCCTGACAGCCTGTGTGCAAGAGTCATGAGGGCGAAGTACTATTCTTGAGGGGATTTTCTCCATGCCGGGAAGAGCGAGCGACCGTCAGCGGTGTGGAAGAGCATACTTTGTGGTAGAGAAGCTCTTCAGGGAGGCCTCATAAAAAGAATCCAATCAGGCAAACAAACAAAAATCTAGGAAGACCCATGGCTCAATAGGTCCTAGAGAAGAATTCCCTTTGAGGCAAAATCTAATAACTCGCCAACCTTAGCGGCTCAGTTAATTGAGGAAGATAGTCAGCAATGGAAGGTTTATCTATTGAACGAAATTTTTCACCCCATAGACGTTGCAGCCATAATGGAAATTCCTGTGGGACGAGCGGATGAAGATGACTTCTGGGCTTGGGGGCTTGAGAAGAAAGGCCTTTTCTCTATTAGAAGCATGTACAGGGAGCTGGCTACCACTGATAGAGCAAAAAGAATGGAGGTGGGACAGGTGGGAGAAGCCTCAGATTTCAACCAAAGGTGTAAGAAGCTGTACAGACTATGGAAGCTAAAAATCCCTTCTAAGATCAAGATGTTCTTCTGGAGAGTGTTCCACAATGCAATCCCAACAAGAGTGAACCTAAAAAGGAGATCTATTATCAATGATAGTGCTTGCCCGGTGTGCATACAGCACGAATAAGATTGGAAGCATATTCTTACCCAATGTCCTCTTTCACAATCAGTTTGGACTCTTTGGGCCGAGGATGCTGATTTTTTCCAGCCTAGTGCTGCCGTGTCCACGCATGTTTGGGTTCCGAGTGTCTTGAACTGGAAAGATGAGGCGGGGGTGAATAAATTCATTATCCTGTGTTGGGCAATCTGGGGAGGTAGAAACAAATTGGTTCACGAAGGAAGGGAATCCTCGCCGTTTTCCATTTTCCAAAGAGCTAGGAACCTGTGGGAGGAGATTGATTCAGTGGAGAATCCAGTGGAGAATGCTACAGCTGGGAAGGAAATCACGGATGATTCAGATACGACAATGGCTACCAACAAGCCTGGAGAATAGACGGTAATATGTCATGTGGATGGGGCGATGAATCTGATGAAGAATTGTGCAGGGGGGATGGGTTCTATCGACTGGGGGTTAAGTTCCTTGCGGCTGGAGTGCAAAAAATGGCTGGGTTAAAAGACCCGCAGACGATTGAAGCTTGGAGTTGCAGGCAGGCCGTGTTTTTTGCTCTCAAGAATGGTTTTAAACATGTCAAATTTGTCTCTGACTGTCTGGATCTTGTTGAAGCAATCAACTCTAATATGGAGATCATGTCTATGGAAAAATCTATTGTCACAGATATTAGGCGTTATATGGACGTCAATCCTGGTATTCCCTAGCCTATGAGCCAAGACAAAGAAATCTCAAAGCTCATGTGTGTGCGAAATTTGCTGTTAACTCTGATGTTGTTTTTCAATCGTGGGTGGTTAAGCCCCCTGACTTCCTTGTAAACGTTCTTATGATATAATATATTTCAGGGTTGTCTGTGTCAAAAAAAAAAAAGACCAGCCCACAGGTCATAACGACAAATCCTAGACAACTAAAAATGGAAAATTAATTCAAACAAATAGCCACCCAAATATGTGTGCGATTTCAACTCTTATCATGATCACCAGAGAGGAAAAAAATGTCCAACGTCGTATAGCTTGATATAATGCCACGGCATCGCCATATGCCTGGGGTAATTGTTTACTTGTTTACAAGTTCTAAATACCCTTTACAAATCCCATTGTTGTACATTTCCCCATCAATAATTGACTATTTTTGAGAATGGAAGTATACTAATATATGCATCCAATACAACCAAAATTTACACAAAGGACCTAAATGAAAAGAAAATTATAAGCACATGACCCCTAGGACCTAAATGCAAAGAAGCCATCTTCCTCCTCCTTCGTCATGTTGAACGCCGGCGAGCTGAGGGGGCAAAACTAGCAGGCAATTTCATTGGAACCTACTCCTCCTGCCAATACCCACAGAGGGTTTTAATGCCGTAGTAGCTGGCCTCCCCATGGCGTCGAGGAGTTTAAGGGACACCGAAGGCGCCTCGACGATCTCTGCAATATGGGCTTCAGAGAGGAACAACTAGAGCTAGCATCATCACTTGCATTAAAAATGGTGATGCTAGCCTGGAAAGCAACTTCGTCGCCGCCAGTGAGGCCACCATTGGCACGTATCTTGAAACCAAAAAAGATGAGAGGATGCAAGTAATCCCCCTGTCTCTAGAGGTAGCATGCTGAGCTTCTTCTCGTCACTCCAAAGCTTGTGTTATTGCCGGTACACTTGCCGAAGAGGAAACCGAGGAACACATGCTTCTGCGATAATCCTAACGCAACCATCGAGGAGAGCCCATGCTCCCGCGTACCTCTCTAGTCGATGCAGCACCACCGACGTCGTCACCCCTGCCAAAGAGGCCACCGAGGAATAAAGCCTCGCTAGTCAACCTAATGCCGCGAGAGAGGAAACCATAAAACCTAATCGTACCCTAAAGAGACTACCACTAGTGCAGAATATGTTATCACTGGCGGTTCTGAACTCACATCACTGGTGGTTCTCGAACCGACAGTGATTATGTGACAGTGATAATCGGGGGTGGATTATCACTAGCGGTTCTTAAGTGAACCGCCAGTGATGAGGATGTTCGAAAATACGATTTTAGATAGTAAAATTTGACTAAAAAAATATTATTTTGATCCGAATAGCACCCCTACACCATCTATCACCGCGTATATAGCCTTACTACCTTTTTTTCATGCAAAATTTAAACCACGCATAACTAGGATTCGAACTCCAGACCTCTTGCCTCTAACTCAGCCCTCCTAACCATCTCACCCATTAGCACCTTTTGATATATATAGGATATGCATATCATTTAATTAAGCCTTGTTTTCTAAATTTTTAATAACTTTTTGACTATACAAATGATGTTAAATAGAAAAGTTTTCAACTACAAAGTTGTATATCTTGTTGAAGGCTACAGTTTTCATGTAAAGATTGTTTCTATCCGACTTCATTTGAATAAGTTATAAATTTTTTAAACTTGTAATGATTATTTAGGTATCTATATTGCTTCAAATGGAAAATATATCAACTACAAAGTTTTAGATCTCATCGAGAGCTACAATTTACATATAAAGTTTATTTTTATCTGAGCTCGTATGAAAAAGTTATGAAACTTAGAAGATTTATAAATTTTAAAAATTACTTTTCACTGGACCCGCCAGTGATACTTTCACTATCACTGGCGGTTCTAGGATTAAACCGCCAATGATACTTTTACTGGCGGTATGTTATAGAACCGCCAGTGATAGTGAAAATATCACTGGTGGTTCTAGGATTGAACCACCAGTGATATGTTTACTGGTGTCTTTTTATAGAACCGCCAGTGATAGATTCATTATCATTGGCGGTTTTTTTGCTTCCTGGGCGAGACGGAGCGGGGCAGGTCATATCACTGGCGGTTCTAGATGAATCCGCCAGTGATGAAGGATCATGGATGAGCATTTCTGTAGTAGTGTACTACTGTATAGATCACATCACAGTCGATTGACCCCTCTTAGCATCCTAGTGGCCGCTGGAGGCAAGGGGGCCGGCCGGACCCGCACTAGAGTTGAAAAACACATCGTCACTCTCTCTTCTTTACTGTAGCAAGGGGAAAGGGATGCAGATCGAGAGGCTTCTTCACTTGTCAATGCACGAGGTTAAGGATGGAGCTCTACGCTTGTCTGATCAATATTTGACTAGCGCACAATAACTTCGACATGAATTATGTGTCAACTTTTAGCCAAATATATCTACCATATCTCCAACATCCAACAAGTCTACTTAATAGATACTAATTAATGAATTTGCTAGGTGACTAAAATTTCTTCAAGTTTCAGTCGATTTTGACTCACATGCTCGCTGCCATCATCTTCCTCCTCTCCGGCCATCTGGTTTAGCCGTCACCGTGTTCCTCCTCTCTGGCCGCTTGGGTTAGGGTTCACCATAGCCCCCAACTTAGGGGGATATTGGGGCGGCGACGGTATCAGTGGAGGGCGGTGCACAAAATCAGCCGGCCGATCGACGACGACGATCATTAGGAGGTGGCAAGCAGTGGAGGTGAATTCGGCAGCATTAGCCACCAGAGATAAGGAGGGAGGGTAGGGCGGCGACATGAGCCGGAGGGGAAGAAGACACAGGGCCGAGAAGGTGCGGCGGCGGCGGCGATGGAACAATGAAGGAGGATTGGAGAAGCACATGGAAGGAGAAGAAGAAGAATCGGTGAGCGGTCATCCAGCGAGGACACGATGGCGGAGCGCCGGCAAGAATGCATGGCACGGGCGGTGTGGTATGCATGCAGCGGCAGCTTGATAGTATCGATTGGGGATTAGGGTTGAGTTAGTTAGCTTTATCAGTAGAAGGTATGATACTGTTCATACTAGAATGAAGGGTGTGGGCAGTACCGGAGCGTTGGATTTTGATCCAAAAGTCAGAAAATTCGACTGAAAATTTTAAAATCTCCTGCGACTGTGCAACAGATAAATACAGGCAGTATTGTAGTCGATCAGCTTACCCTATCTTACACATGCCGTGTCCCAATTTTCACTGAACCTCGGAGAAAGAGAGAAGATCAGCTCGTATATATAGCGAAGACAATAAAGTTTTAACTTTTACGCAACAAACAGTCGTGCTCCAGCAGAAGCGGCTGGCTGGCTATCTGCAGGCGATCAGCCATGCGCGCAAGCATGAGCGTGTGTACGCGCTCACCATTAACTATGCAAGCGTGATGCAAGGTTGGAGGTCATCCGGATGGGTCCTAGGCCTGTCTCATCTGCATCTTCTTCATAGATGCCATGGCCTGTCGAGAGCGTTGGATCAATCTATATCACCCTGTTCTTAAGTACTATTCTATGTCAATTGATATTGAGTTTCATTGGCTTATGACCATGGTTGGTCCAAAATGTTCTTAAGTACCATCTTGTTCTTTTGTAGAAGCGAAATCAAAAGCCTAAGAGAAAGGTGCAATGTGTGTGGACCATCTCTTATAAGACGGGCATAAGCTCTAAGCGAATTTTGGACAAAGGTATTGCAGTATATACCACGAGATTTTTTACGGTCCTTGAAGAGGTACTGAGAGGTAACACAATACCATAATTTCTAGTATTAATTTGTGGTACCTCTTAGTACCTTAACACTAAGAAGATACCATAATTTATACTAGAAATTGTGGTATCTCTCGATACCTCCTCAAGCACCGTAGAAAAGCTCATATGCCACACGCTTTTCCTTAAGCTAATCAACACGTCGATCCATGCTCAGCTAGCTAGCTTACAAGGGGCAAGTGCCAGCTCTCATGCATCGCGTTGCTCGGCATCTTCGCGACACACGCGCCTAGTAGTATATAAAGCCCTCGCGTGGCTTGGCATGTGTGTGCGCCTCTCCAGCTAGAGGTAGCCAGCTCCTTCCCTTCTCCAGATAATTGACAGCTTGATTAGCTTGCTAATTAATTGGTCATCGGCCACGGAGACGCGCGGTGCAGATCATTGAAGGTGATCACACGACATATATAAAGATAGTATAGATCGATACATAGAGCTTGGCCGCCGGCGGCATGGCGGAAGGGCTGGTGTTCCGGGGGTGCCAGCTGCCGCCGGGGTTCCGGTTCCAGCCGACGGACCAGGAGATCATCCTCTGCTACCTCAGGAAGAAGATCGCCGCCACCGCCGCCGCCGTCACCTCCATCATCGCCGACGTCGACATCTACAAGTTCGACCCCTGGGAACTCCCCGGTAATGAAGCATATAATTATAGGAATGCAATCAAGTTCCTTCTTTGATTAATGCATGCAAGCATTTCCCATCCAAACAAACAACTGGAGTTAGCTAGCTAACTATGGCTAATCACTTTGGATTAATGAACCATGGCCATTCAATACAGTGTTAGTATCTAGCTAGCTTGATCTAACCAAAAGAAAAAAAATCCTTGCTAGATGGCATAGTTTTAGCTAGCGACCAGCCTTTTTCTCCTTAAAAATGGTTTAGTTTTCTGTCATCGTTCATAACAAGAAGAGTAAGTGTCGCTTCTGTTTGTCTTGTCCGCTAGATACAAACTATGTACGTTACACGATCAGCTCGCCATCTCATCTTAGCGACACTTTCACCACTACTATGAGTCTGCTCTCGCCCAACAAATCCTACTGGACACGGTTAGAGCAGAATGAGAGAGACCAATATTAAGGTTACACGAGAGAGAGAGAGGTTGCTAAGATAATGGCATGGTTAGGAACTTAGGACCATCCGGCTCTATCAATTAGCTAGCTAGTGATCATATAAGGCTGTTGGAACCCTGCCTAGAGATCAATACGGCAAACACGATCAAGCGCGATCTTGCTTTCTTCTGTAATATGTCGCTGACTTGCTGCTGTCCGATACCCGCACGCACGTCTAGCAAGCCGGTGGGATCACGTCTGTCCCGTGCTGGATGAAGTCCAGGCATGACAGCATGCGCTGCAGCGTCGGCATGCACGAGTCATAACGATGCAGGAGCTGATTGGGTCGTAGTGGAAGTCCCTGGCCGGCTACTGCCTCCGGCGTCGCCGCCTGATCCTAGCCACGAGCTTCGGCAGAAACGAACACAGAGAACCAAAAGACATAACACAGTGCAAAACGATTTTTCAGTGTCTCAACTGTTGCACCTTTTCTCTGACCCCTGACCTTTTATTTATACTAGAAGATTACATGAAACCGATTATGACTCTTACAGCTATCAAAAGAAACTTTATCTCTAAAATAACTCCAACTTGTAAACGAACTTGATTCTACTCTAATACGAAACGGAATCGTTGAACTTATCAAGATTAATCCTAACAAAGGTATGTGGCTTCAGTTACTGAGCATGGTGATGGATGGATGCAGGGAAGGCGATGTTCGGGGAGGGCGAGTGGTTCTTCTTCAGCCCGAGGGACCGCAAGTACCCGAACGGCGCGCGGCCGAACCGCACGGCCGGGTCGGGCTACTGGAAGGCCACCGGCACGGACAAGCCGATCCTGGCGGCCGGCGGCGTGCACTGCCTCGGCGTCAAGAAGGCTCTCGTCTTCTACCAGGGGCGCTCCCCGAGGGGCGCCAAGACGGAGTGGGTCATGCACGAGTACCGCCTCCTCGACACCGACGCCGCCGTCTCGCTCCACAAGCCCAGCGACTCCATGAGGGTACGTACGCGCGTCGCCATGCATTGCATGCATGCGTCGATGACTCGAATCATCAGCGGATTTGTTTCTGCAGCTGGATGACTGGGTCCTGTGCCGCGTCCGCAAGAAGGGCGCCGCCGCCTTCGGGCCGGCGACGGACTACTATGCCGGGAAGGAAGGAGAGGCGGCGGCTCCGGGGGTGGTACACGGCTCTGCCTTCGGCGACGACTGGACGGACGGCCAGCTCCTGCAATACCTGATAGGGGCTGGCGGCGGCGGCTCCGTCCAGGACGCTGCCGGCGCGGTGGCAGGGGCTCACCACGGCGTGGTGCCCGGCGCTTGCGGCGAGAGCTCGCCCCACGCGCTGGTGTCGGTGCTGGAGACCATCAAGAGGAACCTCTCGTTCCCGGCCATCGACGACATGTACCTCCTCCAAACGGGCAGCAACCGGGCCAACTGCATCAGGGCCGGCGCCGGTGAGGACGAGCAGCTCTCGCCGGCGGCGTCGTTCTCGCTAGAGGCCGATGAGATGTTGTAGCTAGCTGCCTAGCTATGCACGCGCTGGTCTACGCCGAGGCAGGCACGGCGTCTCGATCTTTGGGAGTCTGGACTCTGGACATTTCTAGCTAGGTTTAGCTGTCATAATACATACAAGGTCGATCTATACACGTATAATTATGTGTGTAAATAAAGGCTCCTTGCTATGTAATCTTCATGCTTTATTGTGCTTTTTGGGTACTTAATTAGCAGTGTAATGTACGTAGGAAGATTGGCTTGTCACAGGACATGCCATATGCGTGTGGCTCTTGTAATTAGTGAATGTAAATATGTATTCCAATGTTTGTAAGAAGCTCGTAAAAATACGACTGAGTAATTGTACTGACTGTTAATATAAAGTATAATAGATTTGCTATTTATCAGTCATATGAAAATATCCCTTGATTTTAGTCGATCCCCCTATCCCGAGCGTTGCTGTTCTTTTCTGGCCCCGACGACTCCACCGCAGCACATTGCCAACAGGTTAGCGTATAGGGTTCACCACACGTCTCCCTTTCCCCAGCATAGAGGGAGGCCGGAGCGGCGGAGGAACGGTGGTGGCCATGGCAGCGGGTGGGACAGTGAAGCGGTAGCGCCACTACCTCGGCCACAGGAACGGTGGACAGCGAAGGTAGGAGGCGAAGGGTGGTGGAGGGCAGATTGCATGGGTAGTGTCAGAGGGCAGACGATGGGAAAACAGCGACTCATTAGGAGGCGAAGGATGGTGGAGGCGAATCCGTAGTGCAATCTGTTGTAGACGAGAAAAAGTGTAGGACGGAGGCACTCACTGGAAAGGAGGGAGACTCGGGATCCGGTCTTGAGGAAGGGAAAACCGTGGATAAGAGAGGCTTCAGCGGAGCACAGACAATGGCAGCTCATGAGTAGATGATGCTGTATCGTTTGCTTGCTAGCTGGAGGAGTGGTTTAGGGCTAGGGTTTAGATGAGAGGTGGATTTCTATGTGGGGAAGCAAGGAGATTTGGGCCATTGGATATTGATCTAACGGCCAAAAAAGTGACTAGATTTTGTCATCTTTTTCAGTCAAAAGATGAGTAGACAATCTGGCCCATAGTAATATTGTATTGGTTAGAGGTTCAAAACACATCATTGGAGCTAATTACTAATCCAAAGCACAACATATATACGATTGCTAAACGTTGAGCTAGATTGCTGAAAGCTGAACTTTAGAGCATTTAGAAGTGGGTTTGAAAAATTGATCTACTTGTTTTGACTTGTTTTAAGATCTTTCAGAATTTGCTTCGAGATTTTTGAGAAATAAGACCAAGAAGTCAAAATATGTTTGCCTTTTAGAAATGCCTAACCTCCTGAATTGATGGTAAAACAGTATAGAACAACACGAAGATATAACAATTACTAGTCACGTACGTACCCCAAGCATTGTTTTTTTTCTAAGTTCAAGCCTAAGCATTGTTAGGCGCACACCAGCACATGACAACACCTTTCCCAAGCATCACATTCAACAAGCTTCTGGGCCATGACTAGGTTGAAAAAAGATCTAATTATTAGGCTTGATCATATACAACAACCATATATATCAGATGTCATCAATATACATTGGCACGTAGAGTACAAGATGACATAGAGGGGAGAGGTGAAGCATAGAGAATTGGATGGTCGGTAATACTACTATCAGCTCTATGTGAGAAACAAGAAATGTTGCATGGAAAAATATCTATGAAGATATGCATGAAACAAGAAACCATTAGACAAGATGTATTTATTATTGTCTATATATATTTTTCAGATAATGGAAGTATAACTTCTGGCCTCTGCACCAACCAAGGATGTATACATTGACATAATTGTCTGTAAGTGGCAGAGATATATAGTATTATAGAAAAAATTGTCTAAACTATTGTATATGATCTAAAAACTCTTGAAATGAGTATAATTGTGTATAGTACACAACATAAAGATAAAAGACGAGACTACTTGTCGAACAACCAACGTGAATAGTATTATTGGACACTGTCTCGAAAACATCGATGAAGTGCCAGTGAAACATCATCAAAATGCTAATAAAACATTTTTTGCTAAAGTGTGAAACATATGTTTCAAACAATATTTATGAAACATGTTTCATTAGTTATTTGAAGATGTTTCAATCCATGCGAGCAATGTTTTAAAACGGCCAAAAAAATGCTTTATATATTTTTACTAGGTGTTTCGAAAGAGCAAATTGATAGTTTTACAAAGACAAACATAAATGTTTCACAAGAGCAAGAATAATGTTTCACAAGGACAAATAAAATGTTTCACAAAAGAGTAGACATGTATTTTTTAAGGTGTTTCACATAAGCAAGCAAAATGTTTGACAGGAGCAAGCAAAATGTTTCAGAGCAAAAATCAAGATGTTCTAACACATACGAGCAAGTGTTTCAAAAAAGTAAACAAAATTTTTCATCAATTATTCAAAGATATCTCAGCTCATATGAGTAAATGTTCACAAAAGCAAATGAAATGTTCCAGATTTTTTTTCCTATGTTTCAGACGTACCAATATTTCAGAGCAAAATCAAGATATTTCGACCCATTCGAACAAATATTTTAAAAGAGCAAACAAAATGTTTCATATATTTAGTAATGATGTTTCCTATGTAATTCGATAATGCTTCCTTCTTCCTGTCGACACCACTGCAGAGTTTGGCCTCACCGGCGGCGATGGCCTTGTCGCCATTGCCATGAAGCACCTCAGGCCGGTTGAGGTACATGGAGCTCGAGATTGACGCGATGGCGCAAATCAAGGAGGTGGCAGGCCGATGAAGCCACGTAGGTGGTTCGCTCGTCCTCTGTGGCTCTTGCATTGGGCAGCAGCAGAAGGGTGAAGAGGGAGACACAGAGAGAAGGAGCAGTATGAGGGCGTTATAGCTTGACATTGATTGTCGGTGTGGCCGAGGGCGTCATCTGTTCCTGCTTCGTAGAAAGAAGAAACAGATGGAGAGAAAATTATTAGGGAGGATGAGAGATGTGACGTGAAAGAATAAGGATATATAAGGAAAGTAACTTAATGGGTGGCCATTGGCTACTGTGTGTCCGATAAGAACGGACGCCTGTGCAGGAGTAATCTCGACGGAAATTCGCATCTCAAGGAAGATTAGCATGGATAGAAATATAGAGGGACTGAAGAGAAGTTCAGTCCAGGAACCACGCCATTGCTAGTTGTAGGCATTGAGCAAGTCGCGGTAGGTTTGCTTGATTGTCTCGAATAGATGAAATTTTAGAACGTCGGAGCTTGCAAATATAGCATCTTGATGGCAACATTTTTCACCAAATATTGGCTATATATGCATGTACTACTAAGGGCCTCTCTATTAGCATGATTCTGAAAAAAAGAAATAAGAAAAACATATAATTACAGTGTCATAGTGACTAGTGACCACACTGACCACACTGACAATTCAAACAAGAATGTCGACCTGTGAACTCGAAGGTAGCAAGCACATCAGCACGCGCGTATGGATGATATTGTATCATCTCGCTGTTTTTGGCCACCACATGTGCTCTTGGTGTTTGAGGATTTGCCTCGCTGAGATTATGATGCTCCATTGCGGCTGAATTGTGTTGCTATGCAGGGAGGAGACCAATGGCCGATGGTTGGCGGCAGCAATGGTGCCAAGATCCTGATGTTGATGCGGTGGTTGAGAGCATCTCCAGCAATAGCCGAAAAATACTATTTATTTGATTTTTTAGGGATAGAGTATCTGTTGGAGAAAAAGAATCTTTTAAAGTGTAGTGTAAAGTATGAAGAAATTTTAGAGAATGAATAGTGTGTAGAGAATAGTGTTATAGAGGAGAAATTTGAAATGTTTGCGGAACATGCTCTGAGGGAGAGAATTCCACAAGGAGGCCATCGGGCGCATGTCAAAGAGGTGCAAGAACCTGTAGAGCCTGGACGCCGTGGTGATACGAATTGATTTCGTTGCATTGTAACAAGACTTTGGGTGTCGTACCTCAGCTTTTCATGCTTGGAAATCAAGAAAGGAGGGTGAACAGACGTGGAGTAAAAAAATATTTTTTTCAACTCAAACTCCATACGCAGCGAAAACAATTTATACGGATTCTAAATAGATGCTGGACACGGTTAGAATCAATAAAAATAGATTAATCCAACCCTAAGTCTTACCAATGATAATCTGCAAGTCAATCCTTCTAGTAGTCTTCCTGTGAGACCTTAGCGATTAACCAATGCAAGCAGCGTGTAATTGAATATTTTTTTTTCTTTTACCACGTACTTAAGCATCTCCGGCGGCCACTTCAAATTTCTACTCTATAACACTATTCCCTACACACTATATCCATTCTCTAACATCCCTTCACACTTTACACTACACTCTAAAAGACCCCTTTCCTCTAGCAGCTACTCTATTCCTAAAAAGTCAGATGAACAGTGTTATAGATGAACAGTGTTATAGAGTGTCTGCTACAGATGCTCCTTTACCTTGACTACTTCGTGAATATGACAAATTTTGCCTTTGTCTTTATTACACATGATATATATAGGCCCCAAATAATGGAGTAATATGTTTCATATCATTGAAAAATCAAAATTTTTGAAACATACCACTCTATCCTACTATCATAGACACAAGAGGTAAGTCCCACCTACCAATGAGATAGGATGGTATATTCCAAAGTTTTGATCTTTTGGGTGGTACGAAATGAATTTTTCCCCTAAATAATAGGCTGGTATATATGCATGCATCATTGATTCAAGAGATAGATTCAAGAGATAAAACCTTGTGTGCCATTGCATAAGCCTAATCTTATATGTGCCATCTTATACTCCAGCGCAATTGCTCGATAATTGTCTTGTGTACCATTGGCGAAAACTTATCTTTTTTGTTTATGCTATGTAAACATCTCAACATTCTCAAGAAAATCACATAGCTATCAAGTATGCAATAATCCGAATATACATATTTTTTTGGTATTTTAGAGATTAATCTTTTTGATTAGCCGCCACGCAAATGTTGGGAGGAGGAGACTGCCGTCGCACTGTCTTCATAGGGGAAGGAGACCGTCGCCATGCCGTCGCCATAGAAAGGGAGGTCGTGGCCATGCCCTTGTCGTGTGGGAGGGATGCCGCCTCCACGCCGTAGGGGAGAAAGGTAAGGAGAGGGATGGTCGCCGACCGGCTGCCACCGTGGATGAAAGAGGCAAGGGGAGGGGGGTCACTAGTGGGCGGGTGTGCGGCGGCTAGGGTTGGGACGCTTGCAGAGCTAGGTAGGCAAAGGAATGGGTTAGTGGGGACGGGTGAGATATTTGAGCCGGGAGGGGATTGGGTAGGAGACGGCCAGTGGGTTGGAGGGCTGAACGCACTAGTTGGGTTGGGAGCTGGGGTGGGCTGATTTTGGGTTACGTCGGGGCAGGTCCTGACCCAAACTCAACTCAGCTAGACCTGGTGTCTTGACCTGGTTGCACCCAGCCACTTTTATTTAAAAAAAAACCAACTCAACCCGGTTTGGGTCAGGTTGAAACCTGATGGGTCGGGTTAGAATCGAGAACTCTAGGGAACGCATCCGGATGGACGTGTATTGTGCAGGTGGACCAGGTCTGATGGTCGAGGATTTGACTGATCCCCGAGATATTTTTTTGCCTTGCCCTAAGTTGACAAAAAAAGTACTAAGGCCGATGTAAAACATCTGGTTCTTGTAGTGTGCACTCCAATGTGGGCTTATGGTTCTAGATTTTGTGTATTGGCGTGTACTCACGTATATGAATTCTTGTGCATGCCTTTGTGCAGGTCATTGTAGTGGAAGGAGGTAGGAAATGAACTGAGGACAATGCTTGCATAATGTGCTGAGTACTGATATCCAATTCAATGCTCCGTGCAGCTATACAATGTTCTAAAAGGTTAGACTGAATTGTTAAAATCTAAACTTTAAGAGGTTTTAGAAGCGATTTTAAAGAGTGGTTCCACTTGGTTCGACTTATTTTTAAGAGTCTTAAGAGCCTTTTTCAAAATATTGAAGGATCATGAAAATAATCAAGAGTTAATGACATAAACGACACTGTGAACATGCCAATTTCGATTCGTGCTATTAAAAAGTCGAAAACATATCTAGGTCATCACTTGGTTGCAATTCTTCGAAAAATGACATTATGAACTATTTTGCCCCTCAACCCTCTTCAATTTTTCACAAAATCTACCCCTTCCCCCCTCTTCCTCCTCCCTCATCCTCTTCTTCCTCCTCTATCCCCATCCATCCATCAAATGTTAACCACCTTTCCTGCCACCTCCCTTCACCCCCCTCCATGGTCTCCTCCCATTGCGTCGTGGCTCGGCTGCTTTGGCCCTCGTTGCTCTAGCGCAGCCCCGTCCTCCATCCTCGCCCACCTCACCAAAGCAGAGCTCCCTCTACCTCCCGGATCCTCACCATTGCCCAAGGTCATTAGTGGTGGGTTCCCAAACTCGCCGGCTCGGAGCTCCCTCTCCCTCCATAGATCCTTCCTGAAGTCACCCGCGTGGGTTCCTATGTTATGCCATCCTTGCTGCTGCTTTTGAGTCATTGATTGTGATGCCCTCGTCGCTGCTCCTTCATGCTAGAGCAACCCCGCCACCGCTCGACTGTGTCGTGGCTGGTGCCGCCCTCACCACTACTCCTTCGTGCCACCCTATACCTTGACTAGCAGTACCTTGCACGCCACTGCCACCTTGGCCGCCAAGGGCAAAAGCAATAGGGTGTAGAGGAGGTGGCCATGGCCGTCGGGGGCAAGAGCAAGAGTAAGCCTTTGCGTTTGGGAAGAGATGGAGCTTGTTGCTCGAGAAGGGAGGATGAACTTGTCGGAGGGAGAGGAAAGGGAGCTTGCTGGAGTTGGAGGAAGAAGGAGGCGGGGAGGCAAGCTAGAGGTTAAGAATGGGCAATGACATTTTTGTCCAAATTTCTTCGTATTGGCATATATCAAAGGAATGTAACTTAGCAGTGGCATCCAACAAATTTTCATCTTTTTAATGACACGTGTTGAAATCAGCATGTTTGCAGTGACATGTATCTAATAACCCAAAAATCAAAGTGTTGGTTATTTAGAAACGCTCAAACTAAGTTACTGAGAACAAGCTGTAAAATGGCACAATGCAGTTGCATATGGACATCTGCTGTAGCAAGTCCCCCCGAATTTGCATCCAACTCGACCATCCTAGTTGAAGCTTACCCCTGTTTCCCGTGTACAAATTCCATGAGAATTAAAAGTTTAAGTCTCCCATGCACAAATTCCATACAAATTTTAAAGGAAATTAATTTGTTCTTGTTAAAGTAGAAGTTAGTTTTTCTAATAAGAGGATTCGAGACTCGCACGTTTAACACGGGCCAAACTGTTGTTTCTAGAAGGGTGTCCGGGAGAATCGCTTTTGTGGGGCCCTTAAAAAATAAATAAAAAAATAATAATGCACATGCGCGAGAGAACGGATAGGTTTGATACATACATTGTACATGTGGGAATCATGCAATCAGCATGAGATGAGATGGATGGTGAGTACAAGCCACTTTTTTCATGGCCCTCTCATATTTGCTTGTTTTGGTGCACGCACAGAGATGCTTAAGTTGGTTCTTTCAAAAAAGACATGCTTAAATTGGTGTTGATGTTCTGCGGTCTGCCTCTCTTCAACTCATGCCATTGTAGCTTAGCTACCTAATTGTAGTTCACTATGCATCTAAATGCAAAGGATGACGCGCTGGTTTGTCGTTTTAAACGTGCAGCCGTACTTGGTAAATCTTGTCAACCGGTGTATGTACACCACTATTAACTAGCCAAGTGTCCACGCGGTGCAATGGAATTTTTATAATAGGTGAGTTATAGCGATAGATGGTATAGAAGTGTATGTATAAAAAATAATTTTATTAAAATATTTATTCTTAAATCCTATAAATTTGATGTCCATAAGACAATTCCAATCGTCTCTTCAGCAACTTACACAATTAGGTTGAAAAAGGTTCTGAAAAAGGGCTCAACCATGATGTCGGCATGGGAACAACACTGACTGCATGCGCACAACGTAGTTCAGGGCCACTATCTAATTTTGACCAACAATTATTCCAGCATTTATAAGTTTTGAGAAACAATTATTAGGAACTGAAAGAAATTTCACATGATGACGACAATGTAGTTCTGAGTTATATTTTGCAAAGAGGCTGTCAATGTAGTTCTTTATTTCACATCATAACTGAAAGAAATTTCACATGATGACCAATATCTTCAATTTCGAAGACTGTAGCAAGTCAATCTCCACCTTCAAACTCAATGGGGGATAGAGCATGCATGGACCCATTTCAGGAAAGCAACCAACCCCTCTTTTTTATTATGAGGAATTTATAAGTTCTTTGTAGCATTGTAATGCATGATGTAAATTTTCCTATGTGGCTTAACTGATTTGTAATATTATGATAGTAAGGTTTCTATCAAATTATTTCCTATCGATCATTAAAGACGAAAGCATCACTGCTATAAAAGAGCTAATCTGTGCCAGTATCCTAGTTTAGAACACAGATGACCCATTCATCTGTGTCGATTTATAGCTAGAACTGGTACAAATATTTTTTAATTTTCTAGCCCGGCACTAGTGCACCAGGTTAGCTCCTACAACCTATATCCAGAAGTAGGAATCGCCATCGTGGTACTCCTCCACCTCGTCATAGGAGTCGGAGGAGTCTCCATCATCAGAGGAGCTTGGTGGAGGCTTCTCGTCAAGCTCAGAGTCGGAGTCCTCATTGAACCATCGGATGCACACCGACTGGTCCTCCTGCAACAAGTCGTCCTCCTCCTCGTCCTCATTGGCAAGGCAGAGAGACCGGCAGTGACTGAGACAGTGGTCAGCACCACCACTTGGCCTATTGGAGGAGAGCGGCGGGAGGAGGTCGCGACTCAATGGCGACGGCGACACTGCCCTCCTCCTCCTCTTCACTGTCCTCGGCCTACTCCTTGGCCCTCCTCCTCCTTGTTGGAGTCTTCTTCCTCCTTCTCCTCCTCTTCATCGGCCTCCTCCTTCTCCGCAGTGGAGTCCTCTGTGGCGGGAGTCCAGATCCGCACCGTACTTGAAGCTGGAGTCCTCTGCCTCCGTGTTGCAGCCAGGCAGGAACGGTGTCAACGAGCCAGGTGAGCCAGATGAGGGAGATGAGGTCAACCATGTCGACCATGGTAACAACGGCAGCAACGAGTCGGTCGGAGAAGAGGAGGAGTGTGGAGACGAGAGCGGCGATGGCAAGTCGGGCGCCGGCGACATAAGTGGTGAGTCGGGCGGAGACAGAGAAGATGAAGAGGTGGACATCGGTGGCGAATGGAGAGTGCATTAGAAGTGGGGATCAGAAGTGGAGTTAGATAATACAAGTCATATACAAGGTGCAGAGGATCATATGGGTCATGATTCCAAGGTTTGCTTCCGTGACCCATCAATGAATTTATCTTGTATCGTTCATACACGAGGAGCATTGACTGTCCAGCGAAAATATCTTATATGTTATTCTTCCTAAATTTTTTTTATCAATTATTCCTTGGATGAAATTACGGGAGATCCAATCCTTTTGTGCTATACATTATATTGTTGCATTTAAGCACAATGCTCTAGAGCAGATGACCAAGCTGGGTTGGAAATCATCAAAGCATGATAAAAAAAAAATCAATAAAGCACAATGCAGTGAATGTCTCGGTGTTGAGAATATGATCAAATTACCAAGAATTATTCCATGAGTAACGACGTAGATGATTATGATAGTTTTTTAGATTATTGGGGTCAATGTATATCTATCTTTTACTAGCAGTCTCCCTGCTTGATTTTTGTTAGATATTCTAATTTTCTTGTCTACATAAGCTATAATTATTAAAGTTTGCATCTTATATGATTCACCTATTTTCATGCTGTTGAATATTTATTTATTCTCTTGATTTTGTGACCTGCATCATGCAAACCATATGAACATTTATGGAGACAATTTTCTTTTCGAGAACAAGGTACCTAAATTTGCTATCTCGATCGATACATATAGTCAAATTTGATTTTTTTTTTTAAGCGTGTTATAGCTAGATCAATGCAAGAAACTCAGTTAGACAAAAATGTGAAGCTGTTGGGTTGATGTAGACACCACGTGCATTACATTCAACAATATGGTGATTTATTCCATATATAATTTTAACTCTTTGAGTAAATGAAATCCTCAGTCTTCTGTTCGCATGAGACATCGTTGTCTCTATACATGGGGCGAAGCTTTTCTACGGTCGATTTCACTCAGAAAGTTGCCACCCTTAGCACGAAATATTTGAAAAAGCGCGGTACAGAGTGGATGTTGAAGTTGCGCAAAAATTGCATGTATTGGTGGAAATATATATACAATAAATATGAAAAATTTAAATTTTGAATGCAATTATACACGACCTAGAACGCAGAATATATATGTGCACTGCACATGCACGCTCACTAGTGCGCGCATTAAAGACGTACGCATGTGTGCACGTACTCGAAGTCAAATTTAATTAGACGATGGAACAAAACAGAACGTGCACACGGGCGACTTGTTTTATTCATATTAGACGAAACAAAGACGAGTACAACATAAGTAAGATGGAGGAACGATGACAAGAGGATCCATAGCTAGCGTGCCTATATAGCTTATTCCAATGGCAAACAAATTATTATTTATTTATCTATATACTATAGTGGGATCTCATTCTGCCCAGCCGTGCTTCCACGTCATCCAAAAAACGTTGCCCCTCCGATCTGCCAGTCCGGCTCGATCCGTCCGTCGGCTCGCTGCCCATCCCACACAAACGGATTGCTAATGCAAAAAACCCCTCCGCCTTTTTCGTTTTACAGCCGCATCCTCCCATCCCCACAGCCATTCAATCAGTCGATCCAACGGCCCTCGCTGCATCATTTTTGCATTTACACCCCTCGACTTTTTTGTTCTCAACCCGCTGTCCTCCCGCGAAGCCCGAACCCTAGCGCGCCCACTCGGACTCCCCTCGCTCGCGCAGCTCTCCGCCCGCTCGCCCCTTTCCTTTCCTTCGCCCTCCTCACCATCTAGGGTTTGCCTCTCTTGCAGGCTGCCGTCGCCGCCGCAACATCCTTGCCGGCACCCCTCTTCCCTCACCGCAACCACGCTTGCCCGTCTCCTCCGCCTCTGCCTTGTCCCTCAGCCTCCTCCTTGCGCCGCCACGCCGTACCATCTCTATCGTCACCATGCACTTCGCTAGATTCTCTTCCTTGACACAACAACCGCCCTGGTGCCGTCGCGGGAGGTTGTGGTATGGCGCCGCCTCCCTCCTTTCTTCAGCATCGTCCCTCTCTCTTCTTCTTCCCAGCGCTGCTTCCTACCGTTGTCGGATTTGCCCATCCCCACCGTCATATGGCCTCGTGGGCGCTAGATCCACTGTTCTCCACCAGATTTGCCTGCCTCTCTAGCCGTCTAAGCTCCGGTTGGAGGTCGCTGCCATCGGACCTTACCTTCACACCATGGATTCTGCCCAACCCTCAATGGATCTAGCCTAGCCGGTTTCGTTCCTATGAGGTACCAGCAAGCCCTCCTTGTGCAGTTATTTTTTTTGTTTGATGGTTTCTTCCACCAATCCTTCCAATGGGGTGATGCAGTCGGAGGATGTGGACATGGAGATGAGGAACTCGAGGATGATGGTGGTGGTCATCCTCGGAGGTGGCGCCCGGACGAGGCTCTTCCCGCTCACCAAGCACAGGGCCAAGCCAGCGGTGAGTACAACTTTCTTGCTCGATCAAATTACTCTTTCCAATCTTCTTCCCCAGCCAAGATTCGGCAAATTTGAGCAGGCTGGCGAAATCAGGAGGTAACAATGGTAGCAATCAACTATTAATTGATACTCTGCAAGTGCCGATAGGCGGCGCGTACAGGCTGATCGACGTGCCGATGAGCAACTGCATAAACAGTAGGATCAACAAGGTTTACATCCTCACCCAGTTCAACTCGGCGTCGCTCAACCGGCACCTTTCCAGGGCCTACAATTTCAGCAATGCCGTAGCCTTCGGAGATGGCTTCATCGAGGTGTGAAATTTAGAATCTCAATACTTTTCAGTGGATCAGAATGACACCACAGGGATTTATGAGTACTACTTTGCATTGATGATCTGAAAAGGGATTACATGTAGGGGAGTTATCTGTTTTCAGGTTCTAGCAACAACTCAGACACCTGGATTGGAGGGGAAGAGGTGGTTTCTCGGTGCCGCTGATGCCGTTCGCCAATTTGATTGGCTTTTCGATGTATGCTTTCTCTTAGTTTATCAGATATGCATAGTGCTTAGTTGCTTACTTTTTCCCGTACATGGACTGTGATGCAGAATGTTTAGTTGTGGTAATCGTGGTGCACAAATGTTCATATGGTGTAGGGGTAGTATGAAATACAGAAAGCCCGGTGAGATACACCAATGCTACAGTAATTAGTGAATTTTTCTATTAATACATAGCTATGTGATGAAAATCATTGTGTTTTGTTATACTAATTCAGTTTTACAATCCACAATTCATGTTCAAAATGTACTGTTTATTTCATCACACTATCCTGCTAAAAAATGTCACACTGTTTCTTGCACAAACTGTAACGCGGTGCGTTTTTGTTCTGTAGGATGCCAAAACTAAAGACATAGAAGATGTGTTGATTCTTTCTAGTGATCACCTCTGCCGTATGGACTACATGGACTTTGTTCAGGTAACTGCTGTGATTTAATTTTGCAGAGTCATCGCCAAAGAGGTGCAGGCATCAGCATATGTTGCTTTCCTATTGATGACAGCTGATTCCCTATCCATTTCAGTAGCTACTGTTCATGGACATTGAAGTTGCATCCGTTTGAAATTTTAAGGGGGGTTTCTTAGTTAAATCACTTTTACAAAAATTTATGCATACTAAAACAAAGCAACTAATATTAGGTGATGGCAAATTTGTACCAGCCTGAAAAAAATTAAATTGAAGATTAGATATAAATAGACTTTAATATTAATAGGGATGAAATCACCAATTTCAATTTCATTTTTTAGGTTATGCATTTTTTAGATTAGATATAAATATAGACTTGAATATTACTTTGCTTTAAGATTGGTAAACCTTTTTTTAAAAAAAAGTTTAACCGAACATACCAATTTTTTATTTGACAGCTCATAAGGGGCACACATATGGTTTTTTTTTCGTGCAAATTTTACATCATATTGTGTGGTAGATAGCAATGAAAGATTCTTCTACATGTTAGCCAATTATGTGTTCTGAGCTTCAGGGTTTGTTTCCTTCCCACGATCATATAGGAGCTATATGATTTAAGACTAATGTAAGGAAGTGCAACCTTGCTGAAGAGCACATAGCTTTGTGATTAAAAGAGGTAAACCACTTATCAATTGGTCGCCTTGCAGTATTATTGGCTTTCATATCTTCTTTGTTGCCTCTTTTGTCTGAATATTACACTATATGTTCAATTTTTTTCTCTCTTTGAAGATACAAATGGCATACTTCATCTTTTGTTACTGAACTATCTAGGATTACAAGGAAAGTCAGGTCATTGATGTACGACTACGACATAAGTCAACTAAAAGATTCGAAGACTATAATAGTTCAAGGGACTATTAATTTAGTCAGTTCCTGGATGACATATTTATAAACTGTTGCATTAATGGCCTAATGGTCCTTGGTTTCTTTTCTTATTTTTTTAGTAGCTGAAGGACAAGTTACTCCCCATTAGATTTGCAGTGTTTCTTACCCTTATTGATTTTCTGATATGATCAACACATGGTAAGCAACTTTAAAACTGATATACCTATGCTTTTGTTGGGAAGTAGTTTATCTGTCCATTATTTGTCTCTAAACAGGCTACGAAAAAAATCACAATGTAACTATTTTTGTTGGTGGTTTAGACTTGGATATGCGCACCTGAACATAGCCTTCTATTATTCCATATTTCCTGTTAAGTCTATATGGTTCCTTAGATTTTGCCCCTATAAAAATCTATCCTTCTATTATATTAAGTAAAACTTTGAACATCAAACCATCCCTTTTCTGATCTGCAGATTAATTTCTTGGACCAACACAACCATGAGATGATCTAATTGGATGAAACATGCTAGAGGCAAAAGGAAGATTTTCCTTTAGATTATCCAAGCATTTCCTTGGATTGACCTGTTTTGGATTCTATCATGTAATGGTTTTATTGGAGGAAAAAGGAACAACTAATTGGACATGTAATAGTTTTGTTCTGATTATCATGGTGTGGTTATGTATTGCTCTTTCTATGCCACTGGAAACTTTAAATTGATGGTTTGCTTTCAGTCATCGAGACAAATATCTTGCCATCAAAAATAAGACTTTTTATATAGTGATAAAAACCAAACTTAAAACATAGGAATCATAGTTTGGCATATAGATTTCTCAAAAAAAATGTATAAAGATAAGAGAAAATTAAGGTGTTTTTAATTTCAACACAGAGTTGTCCAACTTTTTTTTTTCTTCTTGATGTTACCGCCGCTGATGTTCTGGAACATAAGGTGTCATGTTGTTGCTGAGAGAGATCGATCAAAACCAGTCTTGCTAACAGAGGTAGAAAATTCATCGCATGTTTGATGGGAAATATATAATGTCTGATTTTTAATTGAGGACATCCTTTAAAATCACATAAAAATTATTTTTTATTAAAAATGAAACATATCGTATTTGTCCTATGTCCTTATATTTTAACCATGAATAGCTCTTTTGTAATTTAATTCAAAACACAGTTTACAGCCACTGTAAGACCCGAGGCGCGCGCGTAGCGCGCAATCCATTCTAGTTACGTAGAAGCAGGACAGACGTCGGCCTGCATGCATGTGACACGTACGTGTACGTAGGCATGCAAGCAGGCGATGGCTGCAGGGTAGCTTTGGCTTCGATCATGGCTGGGCCTGGACGTAGACGCCGATGGCGTTCAGGAACGTGCCGGAGCGTGCGAAGAAGCCGACCACGCGGCCGTTCACCAGCGGGACGCTGAAAGCCGTGCCACTGTTAGTCCCGAAGTTGTAGTGAGTAACATTGGTGACGATCCTCAGGGACGACCTCACGATGCTGTTGTTGAAAGTCCCCGAGATTTCCCTCACGAACTCCCCGGTGCCAAGCGCGATCTGCGTACAATTAACAACAGGCCAGCCAGCCAAATTTAATTTGCTTCTGAAAACTCTAATCAAAGCATGCATGCACCTATATATTAAAGCCCTTAAAATGGGCACCAACCAGACCGTCCACGTCGCCTGGAATTCTTCGGCCGTCCGATCGCGGGCTTAGCGCGATCCGGCCGTCCAACGCTGACGGTTTTGCAAAAAAACCCTCATAGTTGTTTTAATCAACCCGCGGTCCATAGACGCTCACAATGGAATCCTGTGCTTCGTATTAGTGCTACAACTTTTTCCATTCGCGCCCCTCGGATTTTTTCTGGCTCAACCCGCCATCCTCCCACCGCCCCCAAACCCTAGCCGCTGCCTGCCTCCCCCTGCTCGATCTCATTTTGCATCTCTTCCTCCGCATCTCCTCCCTACTGCCTAGCCTCCGCCGCCGCCGTCCGCCCCGCCGCCTCGCCGCCGCCGTCGATCCCGCCTCATTGCCGCCGTCCCATCCGCCTCGCGGTCTCCTATCCCGCCTCCGCCGCCACCGCCCGTCTCGCATTCCCGTTGGGTCGGATCGCCACGACGAATCCCGCCCACCGCCGCCGCCATCCTTCTCGCATTCCTGTCGGTCGGATCGGCCACGACGAAGGCCATGTCTTGGCCGGTCAAAGCTTTAACCACTTCGCGGCTTCCCATGTTCCTCTCCCCGCTACCGGCTAAGCACCCATTCGCCTCACCGGCTGCCCTCTTCCTCCGTCCCTCGCCAGCCTTGCTCTCGCCGATGCCGTCCCGTCTCATCGGCCTCCCCGCATGGCCTTACACCATCGTCGCGGCCCCATCTTCTCCGCCGTTGCCCGTCAACCCCGAGACCTCCATGGCCAGCTACCCGCCGCCCCGACTCGGCTACCCCTACGGCGGCGCCGGCAGCTACTGGCGCCCGTCTCCCACGACGCTGCCCCTCCGCCCGCCCTCTGCGAGAAGCCCCCAAGGAAGGCAAGACCTCCTCCGTCACTTCTATGGCGCCCTTCCTTTCCCCTGCAGATCGTGAGAAATTCAGCGCCCCTACGGCCGACGGTTTTCATGACTGGCGAGATCCAGTGTCATTGCCCTAGACGCCCTGTCATCCTCGCGTCGGCCGATGCGAGCAGGTTTCTTCGCCTCCTCTCTCTCGATTTCTTCGATTTCCTCACTTCATTTTCATGTCTTCTTCTCTTTATCTCTGATTTCTTCGATTTTTTCGCTCCATTTTCATGTCTTCTCTTTCACGTACAGTAGTTGCTTCTATCTGAATGTGCTTGCTTCTCTCTGAATGTTTCAGGATATAGAGTTCACATGGTTTCGTTGTAGGAGGATGGATAGAAGAGAACAGTGTAAAATTTGCCGAACATATTGAGCTGATTACTGGCCAACGAGGCATCATGCTGAAATTTGGTGTCAGCGTAAGCAAATAACATCATTGTGCTTCGTTTTCATCCCTTAGATATTACTTATGTTTACCTCATGCAAAGTAATCTTTGTGATGCAGCCAACATCGCCCTCAGAGGTCAGCCCTTCTCTGCCCATCCGCTGGACCATGGGTACGTGCACAGAGGAATATAGGACAAGTTTATGTTTATATCCTGCCATTTTTTGGGTCACGTCAGTGTAGTTTTTTTACCTAGATTTTGTTTACTCTGTATCCATGCAGCGGCTATTGTTCATTGGAGAAATCAACGAGGAGGTCGTTGATCATCCAGCTCTTTATGGTTTCAATTGAACCTTGTTTGCATAGTAATGCCTTTTTCACTCTAACTGATATTTTTGTTATAGTGATGATATGAATAAAAATCCCGTTGAAGAAATAATTTCAATCAACATGTAGCGATACATGCATTGATAATGTGGTCGGCCAGGATTTGCATTTCTTTTTGGAACAATTGCATGCTATTTGCTCTTAGGATTTCTACACTCATTACATGTTTATCCCTTCTTGTTGGCCTCTTGCATTTTGTTTTCCTGCCTTAGCCACAACCATTGAGATCCTGTATTCTTATATCAGCAATAGGCTGCTCATAGGCAAAACCGTTCTCATCGTATCTTCATAGGTGCTCTGTTATTTTTTACAGATTGCTTTTATTAGGCACTGGAATTGCCTCAGCTGCTGCTGGGTTTTTTGTTACTGCATATCATCTTCATCTTTATGCTGATCTGTTACCTTTTTGTAACTACACATGTATGGCCTTCTGGATAGCTCACATATGAACCTCTTCAAACCTCCACACGCACGTGGACACGTTTCTTATCTGTTTAAAATGTAGACAGTTGGTGAAATACTTGTCCTCTGGCCTCTTTTTTTTGGTGCTCATATCTAACAGAGCTGAAGTAGCCACCATTGATGGGACATCTTTAAAGATCGAAAGGTGTAGTATTTGCTAAGATAACGATGATGCGTATTTCACTCCGTTCTGAGTTATAGGTGTTTATTATCCAAGGTTAGTAATGAATTATCCTAGGTTAGTGATGATTTAGCCCTGCTTCTGTGCCTCCATATGACACATGATTTATTAGTACTCATAATCCTAAATCACACCTTTTGGTCTCTGTTTTTCTTACTGATAGCTGTATTATTGCTTCTTATGATAGTTGTATTATCCAAACATAAATAGTTGGCTAATCGATTTAACCATACTGACTTATTGCCTCATATTAAAATTTTGGGGAAAGGTGACTGACAAGATCTTTACTAATGTTGTCATAGAATTTCGTCAAAGTATTAGCGTTAGCTTTACCAATTTTAGATCCTGCCTTGCTAAAAGCAGCCCTCATTTAGCTTGATCTGCATGCCTTTCGATGCATATTTAGGAAAAGATGGAAGACCAGGTACAAGCTTCTGAAAAAAACCTTTGCATAATTTGGAAAGTGAGTCTATATGCTTTACATCTTGGACACTATAAGTTTAAATTGTGGTTACATTCGTTTATTTTAGATTCCTTGTGAGGTACCATCATCTCAGCAATGCAAGGACAATTGGTTTTACATCTTGAACTCTACAGGTCTAAAATGTGGTTAAATTTATTTATGTTATTAGTGTACGTATAAAAATATTATGAGATTCAACATCTGCCAAACATTTGGTACCAAAATAACTAATAGTCACATCTAGAAGCTTTTCAGTTTTCATACAACGATGCAACGTTTATGGCTTGGGAGTACGGCAACTCATTAGCCATTTTAACAGCTATAGCTATTAATTCATCATGTTGTAATGATGCTTAGGCAAAAGAGTTACCATGGCAGTGAATAGGGTTGCTTGATGTTCTATTAAAATATAAAGGTTTCAACCCATTGACACAGCATATGATCCTGCCAATATATTAGGGAAGAAGAAAATAAATGATGCCCTAATTAACAAGAATGTTGACATGCTCATTTAGCTTTTAGTGCCAGAAAAGATTGTTCTATATAGATGAAAATGAACATGATTAGTCTCTTTTAAGGTTTAGTGGCTATATACGTATAGAGAGAGGGGTGGGGAAGACCATTGCTCTTATGAGCTTATGTTTTGTAGGCCGTGTAAAACGCAACGCGCCACGTGAATGTTCCTAGTATATGTACGTACGTACCGTGGTGGGGCTTCCTCTGGTGCCACCCCAGGGGCCAGCAAGGTGGTGCTTGCCATCTGTGCCGACGTAGGTGAAGGCGATCGCGTCGATGCTGCCTCCGCTGCGAATCGTCACGCTCACCAAACCCTTGGGTGGCACACGGATGTCCCTGACGCTCCCGCTGTTTCCGCCCCACCGTCCAATCTTAACCAGCCGTGCGCTCTGCATGCATGCGTACACAAAATTAACCCAGTTACAACATGCAACCATGCAACCGTCAATCGGCCACATGTATACATGCCGATGCCGTATTCTCGTACGTACGACGTACATACATACACATATACATAGAGAGACAGACACTGTACACGAACCACTTAAGTTCCTACCATATTTGCTAGCTAGCTAGCCTTTGGCTGGCCTGTGCGGCTGTGCTCCTCTAGTCTACGTACGTACGCAACTACTGCTCCGTGCTATAGCCTACAGCAGACTGAGGAAAGATAGATTGGAGGGGGAGGAGTCCCCCCCATATATAGATTGTACCACTACGAGCATGCAGCACCTTTCTTTCTTTCTGCTCCAAAATGGCACGTTCCTTGCATAGACCAATTAAGTTGCCATGTTTGACCCGCAAGTTTGGTCTTGTTTAGTAATCAACGTGTAAAATGTTAGGACATATCCAATAATGGAGCCAATGATCACTGGCTATAAGAAATGAACTTGTCATCTATAAATAACAAATAGATAACCTCTCCAATAGACGCACTAGTTATAGCTAGGGGTGGACGCTGAGCTTGAGCTCGCGAGCAGCTCGGGCTAGGCTCGGTCAGAAGCTCGGCTCGCGCTCGGCTCGTGAAGAAACGAGCCCAAGCTGAACAGCTTCACCAGCTCGTGCGTTAATACGAGCTCGAGCCGAGCTATCACTAGCTCGTTCGTAGCTCGTTCGGGCTCGTTAGCTCTACGACAAGGCCCAAGCCCAGCCCGTGCCGGACAGCCCAAGGCCCCGACCGCGAGTCCATGAGCGAGCGGTGAAATTCTCTTGTCTCCACCCCCCGAGTCGCCCTGACCCTAACCCTAGCCGCCGCCCTGCCCGGCTGCTCGCCCGCATCGCGCCCGAAACCCTAGCCCACCCACCCAGCCACCCCATCCCTATGGACGGCAGCAGTAGCACCAACCCCCATCTAGGGCAAAGGCCTCCCCTTCCTCCACCTCCTCCTCCCCCGCCTCCCCTTCCCCCACCTACTCTGACAAAGAAACAGAGTCTAGCGCCTACATCGGCTAGGGCATATCCAATAGTGGAGCCAATGATCACTGGCTATAAGAAATGAACGTGTCATCTATAAATAACAAATAGATAGCCTATCCAATAGGCTAGTTATAGCATAGTCTCAAAAATTAATATGAACCCCTATGTAATAGTGTACATGCATTTTAAAATCCATTATAGACTAATTCTTAGTTAGCAGCTAGTCTTTATCTCTCTCCTCTCCTTTTGTTCTCCATATAAGTAAAAAGTTGAGTTGGAATTTTTATAGCTAGCTAAGTTGTCCTTGTTGGACATACCCCTGAGAGCCCACGACACCTTTTTAGGCAGTTTGGGACCGTCTCTAATAATTGTTCTGAGTCATCTCTGATAGGAACACGGTTTATATCCTTTACCTTTACTACTTCGTGAATAGGACAAAATTTTCCTTTGTCTTTATTACACATGATATATATAGGTCCTAAATAATGGAGTAATATGTTTCATATCATCGAAAAATCAAAAGTTTCGAAATATACCACTGTGCCCCACTGTCATAGACACAAGAGGTAAGTCCGACTTGCCAATGAGACAGGATGGTATATTCCAAAATTTTGATCTTTTAGGTGGTACGAAATGAATTTCCCCCTAAATAATAGGCTGGCATATATGCATGTATCATTGATTCAAGAGATAGATTCAAGAGATAAAACCTTGTTTGCCATTGCGTTCGAGCCTAATCTTATATGTGCCATCTGATACTCCAGCACAATTGCTCGATAATTGTCTCGTGTGCTATTGGTGAAAACTTATCTTTTTTGTTTATGCTATGTAAACATCTAACATCTCAACGTTCTCGAGAAAATCACACAGCTATCAAGTATGCAATACTCCGAATGTACGTACTTTTCGGTATTTTAGAGATTAATCCTTTATGTTATTTTTTTAACCATAAAATGAACATAAAAACTTTTGTAAAAATATCAACAAAATATGGATTGAAAGTATTGCATATTTGATAAACACTGTAAATTTTTGAAGATTTTATTATATGTTTATACAATTTACATAAAAGATAGGTTTTTGTGGGTGGCACATTCGGTAATAATAGTGCAGTTGTGATGATAGATAGAAAAAATGTCACTAAACGATAGGCTCGTGGGATTCATTGCATGACCTTCACGCACGAGTGGGCCCATAGGATTGGAGGCAATGGTGAGCTCCTTTACATCCAATGCGTGGGCCCCATGAATTTGAGAGGCATGATTTTTTCCTTTTGCATCCATGTCCCGATGTCCGTGCCCGGCTAGCTACCGCCTACCGGCCGAGACTAGTTGCTTTTTTTCTCTCTCTTCCTCGTGCATGCAGATATGCAACACCTCCTTTAGGAATGCAAGCCGAATTTTTTTAGAAAGAAATAAAGATTCATTGAAAGATGGTACTCCTTCTTACACAAAGAGCCCTAACCAACAACAAAATTACAAATACATCTTTGAAGAGCCTCAATACTAAGCCTCTGATGCGTCCAACTCTAAGCCTGCACCAACAGCTGCTAGCAAGAAGCCGCCGGAATCCAGCGCCGCCACCAGCAACATCTTCGCTAGCCTCGACCACACAGTGAAGCGGATCCAACAGATCAAAATCAAGAAAAAAAAGAGAGAGCTTACAAATCCAACTCAAGGCTACACAGTGGCATAACACCACGAAGACTACTAAAACCGGGGAAGCAGCACTGAGCCACTGAGTACCACCGTCGTCTCACAAATCTTGCTGGCGCAAGAAGAGACGAAGTCGAGGAAGAGCAGCCGAATTCCAGCATCGTCGACGCCACTACCACCGATGCAGACGCTCCCCAACTATATCCAAGACCGAATCCTACCTCTTTCTTCAACTAAAATATCTCCACCGTCGAACAGGGAGTGTACTCTTCCTCCTAGCCACCATCACTCTAGAATGAAATTAACCGACAGAGAAGAAGCCATTGCCGAGGACCTTATTATCGCCGGCACCGATGCCGAACACAGCAGCGACAATGCAAACCGAATTAATCTGCCTCTATAATTCCATGTCCATGCACGTCTCCTCATGCGGAGTAAACAAAGTGCTCGATCGAAGGTCCTCCACCTGGACTAATTCTACTCAATAAACAATCTCTGATGTGATCAACATATTTCATCACTGCACAATATATGATTTTGGCATATTTTACATATGTACACTTGAACTCACATGTATTGTATATATAGCATTTTTAGTAGGCCATTAAACCTGTATCGGTTTCAATCTTACTGATCTTGGCTTGATGAACAATATAATCTGATGCACTAATAATTATTCGAACGCGGAACAACGTAAATGAGGCAAAGCTTATAAGTAGTGGTTCGAAAAGCCTTTTTTTTAACTCAAAGCTCCTTCTCAATGCTCTAAAGAACAAAGTCTTATAAGTTCTTAAAACCGCTAGCTTCCTTTCATTTCTCTCCTTCTCTCTCTTGCTACTCCGGCGAGCCCGTGCTTGATCGGGCCATAAACTCAGCCGGGCATCGCCGGCCGCTATGTCCACTGGGTTAGGGAAGCATGGGGACTCCACCAATTTACCACCTCCAGCGTTGAATCAGGATGCACGGGGGCGGCGCTATCCGGATTTGGGGAGCCGTGGCACCATGCAGGAGCACGACACCGGCGATGGAACCGACGACCTCCGTGATGGCCGGATCCCAAGGTCTCCCGTGCCAATGACCTCGGATCCAAGTCGGCACCAACAACCTCGATCCACACAGTATGTTTGCTATGTCAGATGGCGTTCAGCTCACTCGCAAAGTTGGAGAAGGGCGGCACCATGGCGGGGGAGACGAGGTGGAGATCAAGATTAATAGGTGGAGTGTCGGCCCCGGTTTGTTTAGATATTAGGAACCTCTTTGTTTAACCGCAGTTTGGCTAGTGCACATATTTACAAAAGTACTTAAATGATCCCCGGTATATAATGTTCACAACCAATAATTGTGGGAACCAAATCCCGGTAAGAATTTATCAGAAAATACCTTGAATGCCAACTGTCTAGAAATTCAGTTGCATTCAGAAATAGTATAACCTGCTTATCTTTATTACATGTCACAAAATATTTTACAGCAGAAGTGAAAATATAACCTAGTAATTTGTAATAGCAAAAAGAAAATACATGTCCATATACCGCAGGCATGGCTTGAGCATAAGGTAAGCCTTAGAAATTGATCTTATATGAATTCCGGTCTTCTCCATAAATGTCCATTTCTGATTAGAAAGTGGATCCTGTTCAAAGAAATAGACAATTTGCTCATATAATATAGGTAAATACTAATCGTACTTGCAGGTTTCCATAGAAAATGAAATATTAACTATATGCAAATGGAATCGAAGGAAGGTAAAGGCTGTATTATCTAGAATATATAATGCAACATTTTAAGACCTAGCATCAATATTTCAAAATTGTTTTCTAAAACATTTAAATGAGTTTGTAAATCATTATCTCCTTTCTCCATCCTTAACTCATCTGACAACCATTATCTTTTTTAAAAATTTATGGATTTTTTTGAATAGAATATGCATCACCTAATTGATACAACTTCATATAGCTGAAGTAAGATCCATTAATGTTTTTGTTATCAGCTCTGCAGAACTTATCCAGCTTTACCCATATAACAGCTCCTCATATGGATAAATGAATAATGTGTCATTTCTATTCTCATTATTCCAAGTTTTGTAATGTTTCGTACAAGCGCAGACATTGGAGAAAAACCCTAGCGATATTGGCATCCGCACAGACACAGCCAGTAACATGTGAATCACTTGGCCCAATATCCCAGAATCTGGCAAATGGCTAGCCTCCGCATGATCATTACAGGTGACTATTCGGCCAGCATTCCAAATGCTTGGTATTGCGAAAACACTAAGGCAATACCTCGCCCATGCAATTACCCATCTGGTAATTTATATCTGTTTAATTTTCTTCGTCTTCTGTTTATCACATTGTCTATCCTACCTATTGAAATAACCATATATCTAATTTTTCCTGTACTAAGGTATTATCAAGTTTAATAAATTTTAGGTAGGCTTTTGGTTGTGGGGTTTAGATTATCTATTCTACAAAAATGTTAAATAACATAATTTAAATAAAGGATAATCCATAAGTAAATAACTAGAAAGTAATGCAATAAATATATAGTAAATGGAACTGGAAAATTAATATGCATCAAAAGATAGAAAACCTACCTTCTTTGGGGATCGGATCGCACTTAATTATATTTCCTGGACATTCTTGATTAAAACTTCTGGAAGTGTGTAGTTCGTCTTCTATATGTCATAAATACAGAAAAAGAGAAGAAATTCCAATAAATATCCAAAAAAGAATTGGGAAAAATGTTAGATATGGAATGATGGAAGTGTATGAAAAATATTTGGGGTAAGAAGGTGATGGACTATACGATTTTCTAGAAATTTGGAAATATTTTCTAAAGGAAAAAGGGTAGGATGTTATTGTAAAAATGGGTATTTTCTCCGGGTAGTAGGATATTAGGGCTAATGTATGTGATTAGCAAATTATAATTGGTGATTAGGGTGTAATTGGGCTTAAGTTAAGTACATGTTTAGGATTTGGTTAATAGACAATTAATTGTCCTGATTATGAATAATAATTATAGAGATATATTTTCTATATAACATATTTATGAAAATTAATACATGATAAGGTACAAATTATATTTTAATATTATTTTTGGAATATTTAAATCAATATTTATATTTGACCTTTTTTGTAAATAATAGTAATAATTTAGAAGAACTGATTTTGGTATTATGACTCTGTATAGAAATGTACATATGAGGTGAGTAGGACATGTAAAAATTACTAGTAAAATTTTATATTAATTTTATATTTAAGGAAATTTTAATTGATTAAAGAAAGAGTTTTACATTTAAATCTAAATTTCTATGGGTTTCAAAATATAGGGATACAATTTCTAGATGTAATACATTATTTTGAGCAACTTTTGTATAGGAATTTTTGCTAATTTTGCTTCTAAGTCCTTCAATTTAAAGAATTTTAAAAACTGGACAGTGAATAGTGTCTAAAATTAGGGTTCTTAAGGAACTCAATTTAGGGTTTTCTGATTGGGGAAATTTGGGGTCAAATTGATAGGGGCTTTGGTAGAGGGAGTTATTAGGAGCATTTTGATACTCAAATCGTGAGCTATAGTCATCTATAGTGGGCTGTTATCATGGTGGTGCGGCGGCATAGTTCGGGTGAAAGAGGGGTTTTTGGTTTGTAGCTCGATTATGCAAATTGAATGAAAATTGAGCATATAAGGGATACTTTGAGGCTAGGAAACAAGGAATTCGGGTTTTTCTTGATATGGAAATAGCTTAGCACTGTGGGAAGGCAAAGTTAAGGTGGCGGCAATGGCAACGGCGGTGCTACAGTGTTTCTGGGGGTTGGTGGTAGCTTGATCTAGCTTCGGGGTGACTCCAGAAATATAACTTCTATTGGTGTCGGGGGCGGAGGAGCAACAGAATGGCTTGGCACCGTGCGGCAGGGGTGTTTCAATGAAACAGAGGGAGGGCAGCACTTGGGATTGATTATTTGTGGGGTTTCGATGGGTGTTGAAGCTTGGATGATAATCAAGGAGGCGAGAGAGACCATCTATTTATAGGGTTTTTATGTCGGTTATGGAGATCATTAGACAGAGCAGCAATGAGAGTTCCGACGAGGTTTCAATGGGAGAATTTGGCGACTGAGATGTGAATCAGTGGATGCTCGTGGTTCAGAGAGGAAAAGGGGTGGATAGGCTACATTTTTGCTGTGGGGCGTGAGGTGAAACAGAGGATAGAGAAGGAGGTTCAAGGGGTGGCGGTGAT
Organism: Olyra latifolia; assembly: GCA_036346145.1. NCBI lineage: Eukaryota > Viridiplantae > Streptophyta > Magnoliopsida > Poales > Poaceae > Olyra > Olyra latifolia. Next base: position 18,874,997 of record CM070530.1, read on the forward strand.
TCCGGTTTGCAACGGTGGTGTCGTGGTATAGTTCTGAATTCTTTTGAATTTTCTAAGTGATGATTGTGTTTCATGATCTGGATAGATAGAGGAGAAGTTCATGTAGGTTTTTTAGTTGGCACCGAGGTGGAGATAATGTTTGTAGAGGCGGTAGCGGTGGAAGAAATCGATGGCGGCGCTGTTCCGGTGAGTGAGCTGCTATGGGCACAGGCTGAGGAAGGAGATGACTCAGGGCCGTTGGATTGGGAAGACGTGGAGCTCTAGGGATCATTAGATCGGCTTCAATTCCAGCGAGCGGGGCGCTCACAGGACTGGACCAAGTCAGTGTGGCTGACAAATAGGGCCCAGTGGCAGGCGGGACCCAGTGGCAATCAGTTCAATTAGAGGAAAGATGGGTGGACGGGTGGGCCTAGTGGGCGGGGGAGGCCGACAGGTGGGGTCTGCTCTAGGGGTTTTCTCTGGGGAATTTTAAATAAGGGATTTTAGTAGGATATTAATTACGGAGAAACTCTAAAATTTTTTTAAAAATCTAGGGGGTTCAGAGAAATATGAGAAAAATTCTTATAGGTTAAGAAAAAGATAGGAGATTTTTAAGATTTTATCTCAAAAATTTATTTGTGAAATTAAGTACTTTTCTATTAGGAGAATAATTCCAGAAATCGAGTTTTATTTCTAAAAATTCATGGAATGCTCATAAATATATAGAAAAATAGCCATGGGCTCAAAAGAATAAGGGGAACTCAAATATGTGATAATATTTATTATTTTATATAATAAATAATTGTGGTAAAATAGAAATGAGGTATTTTCTTTAAGGATTAAATAAAGATTAATTTGGAAAATTCCAAGAATTTGAGGGGTGATTCTAGGGACTTAAAAATGACTTTTTGCAAAAAAAATTTTATGCCAAAATTAGAAAATTTAAGATATGTCACAATAATACATCACATAAATTATACCGATGGTCTTAGATATATGAAATAGCCAACCGACCAAAATATTACAATACCAAAAGGTGCAGAATCAGAGTGCGGAAGCAATGAACCAAAAGGTGGACCTAACACTCATCCTAGTCGTCATGTTTATAATCATCCTTATAGCAAGCATATCGGTCTTGATCATCCCTGTGGCCATCTTAAATAGTAAGTGTGTGCGAGGATTAGTATGCAATGAAACCATACTCACGAGCCATACAATATCCCCAAATGCATTTACTTAAAGATGCTTTTTGGTGAGGTTGAGGTTCTTTCTCATTTGCGGAAGCCAGTTTCAATATAACATTAGGCACAAACATATGACTTATCCGATTTTTGTTAAATCATTTTCTAAAGCTAGTAACTATATATAAGTATTCATTGTCGTTTATCAGGGTTTTCCATAGCGGCCAATCGATGCACATCGCTATGACGCATGATTCCCGCATATCAATGTGGTGGGCTAGTGCCTATCGCTATGGTATATGTCTCCCAAACCACGTGACAGTAGACTCACTCTCATCGCTATGAGATGTGATCCCTATAAACTTATCAAGAGCCGGAATCTGCAGTTTCGAATCATCAAGTACCAGGAGGTATTTGAGTAATTCACACTCAAGTATAAATGTCACGTGGGTCCATGAGATTTCAGTTGTCTATACCATGTATGTTCATAGTAGGGATAATATCTTGTACTGTTGCACCGTTGATACCAAGCTATGTCATTGCAACGTTGATAAGATCGATCCTTCATGTTATACAACACAAGTAGATAGCCAAGATCGAACCATTCATGCCTAGTCATAATAGTTTTAAGCATTTGCCAATGATTTATTAACCAACCAATTTAATCCTATTCTTAGGTGTCAAGGTTGGAGTTAGGATTATACCAATATAAGTAATCAAATAGGTATTAGCTAAACTAGCTTTATCAGATCTTATCAAGAGAGACTGGTCTAGAAAGTCTAACATCTACAGAATTTTTTTACCTCAAAACTGGTATTATATGTACTCCCTCCGTCCAAGTTTATAAGTCTTACATTAATAAATAAGTGCACTCAAAAAATATGTTTTATGTTCTTAGACGGAGAGAGCACCGTCCTGCATAGAAACCTGTATCACAATTCTATCTGTTAACCCGGCGGCGATACGACACACGAGGGCGGTGAACCGGTGCGCATGTCTTCTGGCTTGTGCAATCGTCACGCTTTGGGTTCGTGGATTGATCAGAATGAGGAAAGATGCCTAAGCCCTGAATTTTTTTTATATTATTTTTAATTCAAAATTTTTTAAATGCCCGCCCGGCCGCGATTTTCCATTTTTGGGCGCCCGTCGCCCGTGGGCCGGGCGATCGCCCATGCCACGGGCGACGGCACGCAAGCGCAGACGGCGTGGGCCTAGCCGTTGTCGGCATCGATTGGCGCATGCATTTGGCCGTTAGGCGATCAGATTGGCCGATCGCCCCATGGGCGATCGCCGAGCCGAGCGGCGCAAGGGCGACTATTTAACTGCTGCGTGTGGTGGTGCCGGTGCACTCGGCAGAGCATGAGAAGAAGGAAAAGAAGAGAAGGGAAGGGAAAGAAGAGAAGAGAGGAAAAGAGAAGAGAGGAGAAGAGGAGAAAAGAAAGAAAAGAAGAGAGAAAAAGTGGAAAAAAGAAGAGAGAAAAAGGGGAAAAAAGGAGAGAGGAAAAAATTGGATCACGCGGCATCGTCATTTGGTAAGTTAATTTTTTAAGTAATTTATTAGTGTAATTACGTAATTTTAATTTACGGTTAAAAACATGGTAGGATAGTCACATATTAAATAAATATAATTTTATTATTGATACCGATAGTTGATATAAATACGTATAATTAAAATGTATTGTTGATTTAGATAGTTGATATTATGATTAAAAATTGATTATTGACTTAGATAGTGGATATAATACGGATAATTAAAATTTTTATTGAAAACATGGTAGGATAGTCACACGTTAAATATATAAATACGTGTAATTTTAAAATTTTAATTGAAGACAAGTTAGGATGGTCACACGTAATTTGATGATTGGAAAAATGGTAGAATAGTGACACATGAAATATGTAGATAATTTTGTTATTCATGGATGTAGTTACCGTTAAAATTTTTAGTAGACTATAGAAAAATAGAAAATCGTGACAATAGGGTTATTTAAAACAATGGAGTTAATTTAGACATAAATAGATGTAATTTATATATTAACTGAAAACATGTTAGGATAGGCACACGATGTATAATATAAATTTGATATTATAGATGTAATTTATATATTAAATAGATAATTTTGCTTGCGGTGTTGTTATGGTAAATAATACATAATATTATTTTATGATAATTAAATATACACTAACTAATAGTACGGTTCATCATATGTTATAGGCAAAATGTCAGAAAAATTATATTTCCAAATATTTTACGGAGATGGAGAGATAGCGGAAGGGCCAAATGGAGTGGATCTATCGGCATTTCCCTCTGTCATGCGGGGTATCTCTAGGGCGAGCGAGAGGACATACCGGTGGATAATAGAATGGTTATTTCGGTTGTTCGGCCTGGATGCACATACATGTCGGCTGCGTGTTAGAGCCGTGGTGAGTCGTGCCCATGAAGGTTTTTTTGGAGAGTTATTTCCTATAAAAGGAACACACAATTGAAGAAGATACATAGAAAATGCACTGCAGCGTGGTTGGCCCCTTATGTTACTGGTTCAATGCTACCAGATAGTAAACCCAGCCGTGCCCGAACTGCAAGATGAGGAGGTGGACACAATGGAGGGACATGGCACAAGCATGGGAGATTGTAGTGGAGAGGGTGGTGATGACCATGTTGGCGATGCGGACGAGGCGCAGGAGGAACTACCAGATGAGACGCAGGAGGAGGGGGGTGCAGGCGTAGAGGCGAGGGGGTGGCAGACGAAGGTGAAGAGGTGGAAATCATAGTGAATATGATGGAGGCGGAGGACCGAGAGGATGAAGAGTTGCCGGATGATGACCAGTCCGACGAGGAGGTTAATGTCCCTGATGTCCCTACCCCGAGCACATGGAGCAGTTACAATTTCGAGCAGTTAATAGTGAATGAAGGGAGCCATGGCGCATGGGAGTACCATGCGAACGAGGTCACGCAGGGAGCCATATACAAGGACAAGGAATCATTGCTGAATGCAGTGAAGTACTGGGCAATGTCTATACGCCGTCGGTTCAAGGTGGTGAAGTCTAGCAAGAAGGAGTACGACGTGAAATGCGTGAATGACAACTGCCCGTGGCGGGTGCATGCGTACAGAGGGAAGTGGAAGGACTACTGGGAGTGCTCCATAGTGGTGCAACACGAGTGTATACTAGAGGAAGCTGAGCAAGTGCACCGCAACCTTTCATCAACTTGGGTGGCTAATGTTCTGTATGGAAAGATTGTGGGTAATCCTCAAATGCCAGCTAAAGATATCATTCGAGCCGTGGAGGAGAGATATCAGTACACCATGGACTACGGGAAGGCTTGGAGGGCAAAGAGGAAGGCGTTGGAGGTTAGGTTCGGAACGTACGAGGCATCATATAAGAACGTGGTTCACATGCTCAGGGCAATAGCATTCAGGAACCCCGGAACGTACATAGACATGAAAGAGTATCCAGCTAGTGGTGTCCATGAGGGCAAGTGGGTGCTGCAGCGTGCATTTTTCGCACTGGGAGCTTGCATAAATGCCTTCAGGCACTACAGGTAAATACAAAGGACAGATACTGACCGCAATTACTGTGGACGCGAACAACCAGGTGTTACCAGTCGCAGTTGCTATTGTCGAGGGGGAAAACACAGATAGCTGGTATTGGTTCCTGGAGTAGGTTAAGCACGGAGTGGTGCTCGCTAGGCCGAACGTGTGCATCATACACGATCGGCACGCGGGTTTGATGAAGGCTATTGTCGACATGCAAGAAGGTTCTGCCGTTGTGGGAGCACCGAAGTGGCTCGACTTGACCAAGATGGGTGGTGCATGAGACATATGGGAGCAAATTTCTTCCGTCAGTTCAAGAACAAGACGTTGATGAACATGTTCAAGAGGTTGTGCCAAACAAACCAGCCAGCCAAGTTCGAAGCGCTCTGGAAGACGTTAGATGAAATGACAAGGGAGCAGACGGCCCAACCAGCAGGCACACAACTTCATCCAAAAATCCCATGCTTTATCATGTTGAAGGGGATGATCTGACTGCTCTATGTGCGCTCCCTACGGACTCCAGACATCCGTAGAAAGGCGGGCATAGATATTAAAAGTTTCTCGGACTGGATATGTCACGAGCCAAAGGAGAAATGGTCGCTCCTACATGACGCCGGAGGTGCACGGTACGGCATCATGACCACGAACATAGCCGAGGTATACAACTGGATAATGAAAGGAACGAGATGTCTTCCTCTTGTTGGAATTGTTGAAGGTGTCCTGCATGGGGTTCAAAAGTACTTCATCGACCGGGTGCAGAAGGCTGCTTCAGCTATGGCCGACAAGCATCTTGTCTATTCAACTCTTATCAGTGAATACATGGAGAAGAAAACAAGAAAGGCGTAGATGCATCGTGTGACTCCACAGAGTGCCACCGTCCGTCGGTTTCATGTGCACTGTGCTGAGCGTGGTCGTCGAGGTACCCACCGGGCGACAAGGACGCATCTCTGCACCATCACGGGGGCTCAATGTGAGTGCACCTGCCAGAAGCCAAAGCTCCTTCACCTCCTGTGCTATCACATTATAGCCTCTTCCGCCGTCTGTAATGAATCAACCCGCTCCTTCGTGTCGCATTACTACCTGAAGGAAAGTGTTTGGGACACATGGAATTATGAGGTCTACGGATACAGAATCGACGGGTCCTTCACGGAAAATCCTCCTGCAGGCTATCGCTGGGTGCTAGATATGAGTAGGCTTAGACAGAAGCCTGGCCGTTGGAGGACCCGCCGTATCCGCAATAACATAGACGAGGCCGAAGGTGGGCGTAGGTCATCGGCGGGTCAAGCTGGGACATCGGGGTCACGCACCGGGAGAGGATGAGCGTTCCTGAGCAATGTATCGCTACAAGTAATACCTTTATCTTACTGTATGAATTTTTTTAATTGACAATGTAATGCAATGTAATGTTCGTATTTTCATAACATTTGTTTGGTATTGTAACAGTTGTCACGGACTCTTTCGTTGTAATTGATTTTGCAATTAAATGTCTTGCCATGAAATGTAATGTTTTTGTGTCATGTTTGTCCTATTTCGTTTTGTACGACTTAACCTGTAGGACCGAGTGACCATGGCCGGTGCTGGACCTAGTCGGGGGGGGGCACGCCTGAGTTGTTCGACCATAACATAGATCACAAGCACAGGTCAAGATTGTCAGCATAGGAGGACAAGAAGCTGTACACACTGCGCCCTCGTGTTCCCGACCGGTTGCTTCGTATCGACGAGTGATGGGTCGGCTGGTACGAATTGAATTTATTTTTCGTATGCACTTTCATGTTTTATATGGCCGCACCTATTTAACCGTAATGATGACTCCACTTTGCAGGTTGCGAGCAGCATGTCTACTTCCACTTTGTAGGCTGGTGCAGCTCTCGACGGCGGAGGATCAACTACGGCGGCCATCAATTATTTCACTGCAGTGCTGACCAACAGTCCCGCTTTCCACCGTCCAGTCACATCAACTGCAGCAGCAGACATCGTGAGGGATGCGTACGCTTCCATGAACTCCGTCTATACACCTGCCAGACTTCGCTATAAAAACCCTTCTAACTTCGGGTCCTCTGCGCTACAACTTTCCTGAGAGCTTACTGCTTCATAGTTCATGGCGAGTTGGGGAGCCTCTTCACGGCCATATGTGCCTGATGCATGGTGGGAGTCTTTTGGGCTTGGAGAGCATACTCGTCCTCCTTCGGACGATATGCATGTCATACAATATGCAGACTGGAGAGATGGCCCTCCTTTGCTACGAGATCGTCACTTTGCATCCATTTTCGACTGGCCGATATGCGAATGTGGGAACCCCGCCGTTGTGCAGTGGTTTGACCACGTGCACGAGGGGTTCACTGGTTGCAGGTTCTACCGATGCCCAGATTACAAAGTAAGTTCCCTCCTTTTTACGCTATGCTACCGCATATACAAGTTACTTATCAGTTCTCTTATTTCCAGTTACCAGACGTCACCTGCGGTTGGACTCGCTGGATGGATGAGCCATACCCGGCAGCAGCGTACACCTATATAACATATCTGCACGCAAGAATCGATCGCTTGCAGGCTAGAGTGGATGCTAGAGGAGGGTTGCCGCAGTCAGAAGGCCGACGAAGGTCCGCGCGGCCTTCCCGGCCTCCTAGGCAATCCATGTCGGCAAGTCAATCGCACAACCAGGCAGTGCTGGACCAATACTATCAACCGAATCGATCATGTCAGGACCATGCATGTCTATGTGGATGCCACTACCTGGCACACCCAACGCTGAAGTCCTACGTCGAAGAGCCATCATGCAAAAGACCTACCCGGTGTACTACGACACGGAATAGGAAGCGACTGCTCGGTGTGCGACCACTTGATGTTCATGCCAATGTCACAACCCTTTCACCGGTCCATGGTGACCACCCATGCATGCCGGGTGAAGGTGGCCGACCTCATGCTACCAGCAAGGGGAAATATCCCCGTTGTACTCAGTACGAACTACCGTGTAATGCGAGGAATATTTTGCGACAAGAGGAACATTTATTCTTTATAATTCTAATAATACAAAAGATAAAAATTAAAACTGTCGGCCCTTTTCATAAAAAATAACAAATTTTCTCCCTTCCTAAATCCTAATTTCCGACCCACATGATTCGGTGAGACCTATATATAATATACATTATACATATGTTCTATATGTACATAAATATTATATATAACATATTATATATAATATATATACTTTTATATATATTACATATGTTATAACTTTTATATATAACATATCATATATAATAGTTATATGTTATAATATATATTGATAATATATATACTTTTATATATTTTATATATTATAATATATATATATATATATATATATATATATATATATATATATATATATATATATATATATATAACATTTGTAAAATATAGTGGAGAAGGCTCATTATTACTTGTACAGGCGTCATGGCAAAGCGGCCGGACCTTCTCGCTGCAAACCGTCGTCGCCGCGTCGATTAGCGAGCCACGGCTTGGTGCCCGTCGCCTGTCGCATGGGCGATCGCTCGGCCCACGGGCGACGGGCGCCCAAAAATGGAAAATCGCAGGTCGGGCGGGCATTTAAAAAATTTTGAATTAAAAATAATATTAAAAAAATTCCCTAAGCCCTCGTGTCGCTCATGGGCTGGACTGCCTGTCTGAGTACTAACCCCACGGGCTGAGCGCCCCACCTTGGGCCGAGACAGTGTGAGGTGAGCTCTGGGCTGAAGGAAAGGACGAATGCATAAACAAATATTTGAATTTTTTATTTTAGAATTTTTAAAATTCTTTTTTGGAAATACTTGGCTGGTTTGTGAATACAAAAATGGGTGCACGTCGTTCGAGACTGAAGCGATCGCCTGAGTATAGAGCGATAGGCGCACTAGCCGTTACAATCTGGTAAAGGTCGGCCAGCCAACCGTTTAGCCAAAATCTTAAAAAAAAATTCCACGACCTATCGTCCTATATTTGGGTGACCTCTGGTCACATCGGGCGACGAAGTCGAGTGAGTTGCGTGTGAGCAGGTGGCTTATACGGCTCATGTGACGTACACATACGATGTGCATGCACTTGTGCTGTACGAGCAAAAAGAAGAATAGAAGAGTGAACAAGTTTACTGAGTAGGCAACAAAATTAAAGTTTGCTTCTCAAGTCCAATGCTAGATTGCCTTCCAGAAGGTTCACGTACTAGATGGATGGTTAGCTGGACATTAATTGCTTCTGAATATGCACAGCGTCAACGGCTAGTGCGTCTATCGCTCTATTCTAGGAGGATCGCTCCTAACCTCGGACGACATGCGGCCATTTCTGTAAATTTATAAAATAGCCGAGCATTTTTGTAAAAAAGAATTTAAAAAGTTTTAAAATAAAAAATCCAAATATTTTGTAGGAGGATGCATGTGCACATGGGTTGGCCAGAGATGCAAATTCCAATCAGGCATGTTCTCAGGAGCTTATTCGCTTATGTTTGATTTTAAAAATGTGAATGTTTTGGTATTTTGAGCCCTATTTTCTTATATCTAAGACGCGTCTCAAGATTCTAAAAACAAGTTAAATAAAACGGGTCGGACAATCCAAACCACTTGAAGAGGCTCTCGAAGTACAAATTATCAGCAAATTAATAGGACGTACTATAGGCAAATTAAATCAACTCTAAATAACAACAAAACTCTTTTCAGATCTTGTGTTTTGCGCCACCCGCTGAGCCTACGTCGCCATGCTTTGATAATTAGTAGGACAATCGGCAAATTAGATCAACTCTAGATAACAACAAGACTCTTTTTGGATCTTGTGTTTTGCGGCACCCGCTGGGCCTACCGTCGCCATGCTTTGATTATAACTTACTGCACTTCTACGAAATAAAGAATCTCTCTTGGTTTAATTGTAAAAAAAAACCCGAAGACAAAAGATTAAAAAATTAATTTTGCCTGGCCCTTAGAGTTCTAATCTAAACCTGACCGGACCAGATCATTTTTTTTCCTTTTAAATGGGTGGGTTTCACAAGGTCGGGGACTCGGGGCGCCAGTTTGGTACATGTTAGATTCGGATATTACACCGTTACACTGCCCCGACCCAAATCGACCAACATATACCCTTTGCACCTTTGGATTTACATCCAACTTTGAAAATGCAATCTCCTCTCATCTTTAGATGTGGCCGAATGGCCCGAGCGGCAAGGTATCGTGATTGTGCCTGGACCAGTTCCTAAATGGGCTAGCCTGACATTTTCCATTTCGCCCTAGCTCATCCCATTGGTATATGTTTCTATTTTTATTATGATACAAAAATTCTTTTCTTCAATTTATAATAGAGCTAATCGTATTGTGGTCTATCGCATAGCTAGCAGCTGGCATGGTGTGAGAGATGGAGCGGAAGTATAGTGTAGCTCCTTGAATTTGCAGTGTTATATCACTTAGCATCCTGAAGTTGAAAAAAAATTTGCGCCTCCTTAATTTCGTCTACTTGTTTGTAACAGAGCTCTTGCACTGTCTACCATATGTCAAGTGTGATGTGGACCCAATTGTCTGAGTAAGGTGTTTTTGATAACTAAAAAATCAAATTAAATGTTAGAAAATTGTATAAAATTTAAAAAAGTACAATTAAATTTTCTATAGGTTCAAAATTTACTTCAATCGTTTTGTCTAATACATCACAACTCTTTTGGGGAAAAGGGTTTTTTATTTTTTGGCAGATTAAAAAATTCATGTTAATTAATTGGGGTCATGTTGGTGTCCACGCAGGCACTTTTTTTTTGAGATGGTACAATCCGGACGCATACAACTCACACCACAATACCACACTCACGCACCCTGTACGCGTCCAGTACACACGCAGAACTAGATGAGAGGCCATACACCTTCGTACGCGGCACGCGTAGTCCCACTTAACACGCACGCGTGTGCCCCGGGATTTAATCCCAGGTGTACCAGCCCGGGATTAAATCCCGGGAAAATGTGCGACACCGCACGCCGAGCCAAGCTCGAACGCGGGTAGGCAGGCTGCCATCGGCACGTGCTACACTAAGCCAACGCTCAGTCCGCTCCACGCAGGCACATAATGAGTCTGATACGGCCTACGGGCTCCAATGCAAAAGGGCATAACTTTAAAGGCGCATAAAATAGTTTTTTAATTAAGGGGCTATATTATACTTCTCTTTTTTTCTAATGCCATGTCACATGGCAGCTACGCCAATAGGTACACGTTAGCTGCCATTCGCATACACACTTAACGGAAGATTTGAAGATGTAAGGGCTCATATGAAAATGGAAATAGGGGTTGTTCTCTTTGGCTTATCTTCTTATCTTATCTATTTATCTCCAAATCAAAAAATCAAACGCTTTGGTTTTTACGGTCCGTTCTTTTTTTTTGTCTCGAAAGTGCATTCCAAAGTTTTCGTAAACAAGTCAAATGAAGCGCACCGGACTTTCCAAACTACCTCGAGAAACTTATGAAGTTCAACTTATAAACAAATAAGAAGATAAACAAATAAGATAAGACGAAAAGAACTGTCCTAAGTTAAAGCAGCTCAAATTGTCATTTATAACTTTGGTGGTGCAAAGTGAAATTTCACTATAACTTTTAGGGCTACAGCAAACTTTGCCCTTTATTATATATATATATATATAATATTATTCATTTTCTATTTATTTTTTAGCCGAAATGGGCTAATAGCCTGAACGTGGCCTAAGCCCGTTCATAATCGAGCCGGGCTATCGTGTGCTTGGTCTCCGGTCTGCTGCCCTTTTAGGCCCGCACGAATCGTGCATTAACGGGTCGGGCCGGGCCACTCGTTTGGCAACCTCTAGACTCCTCTCCCTCTCGCTCCCAGGCATCAACACTGGATAGCCCAACACAGCAACGCTCTCCCGTCTTGATGCCCTCCCCCTGGTTTACCCCACTCGACGGTGCCCCAGCAACACTCTCCCGCTCCCGACCCTCTCCTCCTAATCCACTTGACAGGCGCCTGAGTTACTTGTGTTTGGTTCGAGGTTAGATTAACTCGATTAGTTAATATTAACCTGTCTAGATTAGCTTATTTTAACTTAATCTAGATTTTGTATTTGGCAATTAATCCAGTTAATCTATAGTATTGTTTAGCTAGGTTAGTGGGGATAGTATAGGGGGATAAGTTATCGAGCCCTTTTGTTTGGTTAGTTTAGAGCTAAGAGATTGGACCATGCCGGTCTAGGCAGCTCGAGCACGGCCCAAAAAATGTAGCCCAAAACACGACACAATTCGAAGGAAAGCGGGTCAAGCCCAACATGGCTTGAAGAAGCGTGCCGAGTCAGGCGTGCGAATTTTATTTTATTTTATATTTAAAAATAATTCGAAATAAATAAATAATATTCCATTTAATAAAAATAAATAAATAGCTCTAAAATCATACCCCATAGTGGGAAAGATAAATCGCCATATCAAAAGACGAAATTTTAAAATTTCGCCACCCCATTTAGCGGGATTAAGCCCACCCGAGGCGGGGCCTAGGGTTAATAGATCGCCACCCCAAATGGCGATATTTTAAAAACCGCCATTGGATTGGCGAAATTTTGTGCTGGTTTAAATCGCTAAATGGGGTGGCGAACTATCGCCCATATCCATCCGCCGTGGCCTTGCCCAGTAGCGATCTTCTTTGCCGAGACCGCAGATGGGAGAAAAAAAAGGAAGAGAGGTGAGGAAGAAAAAAAAAGAAGAGAGGAAGTGGAAAAGAGGAAGGAAAATCACCGCCATCTTTTCGTGTAAATTTTCTATATCTTGTATTATTGTTTTATTCAAAACATGGTAGGATAGCAATATGAATGTTAAAATTAGTAGTAAGTAGATAGTAAAAGGGATATTTAGGATATTTGTAGGAATAGAGTTTAGGGGTTTTTAGGGTATGTATAGATTATCGATGAGGGTATATTCTTGGCCTTTTTAGGAGCAGGATTTGATATATATGGGGCTAGGGTTTCTTGCTTCGTATGATATTCTGAGTATTGTTAGGGTTTGTTTACGGTATTTTTAGGGGTGGAATTTAATATCAAGTAGGGGTAGGGTTTACATATGTCGTAGTGTATGTATAGATTATGAGTACAGTATGTTTACTGTAATTTTAGGAATGAAATTTGTTAGCTGTAGGGCTATGAGTTTGGGGTTGGTAGGGTATTTATAGATTAAGATAAGGGTCTATTGATGGTGGGATTTACGCTCGGATGTAATTAGTACATACAAAAATATCTGAGTTAAAATGATAGCTTTGCCTGAATTCTTGAGGTCATACAAGCGTAGGTTTGATCCTCCTCCATGAGCTTTAGATGAGGGAAAAATATAGACGACTTAATATTCGCAGACCCGTGTAATAATTTGCGTTGGATGGTTTATTTACGAGGACAAATGTCGAGAAGTTATATTTTCAGATTCACTATGGGGACGGAGAGGTTATGTATGGTCCAAACGGGGTGGATCTTAGTAATTTGGAATCAGTAACACTAGGGATATCGAGGCCCACCGAGAGAACGTTTGGGGGTTTACAAAACTGGTTGTTACGGACGTTCAAATTAACTTCGAGAAGAACATGTGATGAAGGTTAGGGCGTGGTCACCCGTGCTAGGGCGGTTTCTTTTGGGAGTTGATGCCGATATGTGTGTACGGAGTTGGAGGCGGTATGTTGAGATAGGAATTGAACGCGGCTTTCCTCTAGTCTTTGCTTGCTCAGCGAGTTCAAACCAACCGGTGACTCAAGCGAGACACCGGTGCAAGAGACGCCGCCTACCACCGGTCAAGAAAGGCGAGAGGAGGTGAAAGGCGAGGAGCACGGAGGAGGAGGGAAGATATAGGCGGAGATGACGGGACGGAGGAGGTTGGCACCGAGCACCCCGGAAGAGATGAGGCGACCGGTGTCGTAGATGAGGGAAGAAATTGAAGTGCTAGTACAACCGATGGAGGCAGAGGATGAGGCGACGAGCAAGTACCCGACGAGGACATCTCGACGATGAGGCAAGTTTTGGAGATCGTCCGGTCGGTAATGAGTGGAACTCGTACAACTTCAAGATTTATGTGTGAACCAAAGTAGCGGACTTCATGGAATTACGATCGAGCAGTGACACAGGATCAATGTACCCTAGTAAGGAGGCGTTATGGATGCGAGTGAAGTATTGGGCATTATCTCTTAGGAGGGAATTCCGTGTTGTCAAGTCCAGTAAAAGTCTGTATGATGTTCAGTGCGTCCTTCCTGCTAGGCCTGCCGTGTGCGGGCGCACCCGTCGTCGCTGTGGGCGTCTCACGAGTGGCGACGGAGCTCTGGATCGCCGGGCGATCGTCCGAGCCCCGGTCTTTGGGGTCTCTGAGCCCTTCCACGATCCGAGACACACGGCCCGCCGAAGAGGTGGATTCTCCAGTTCACGATGCACGAATGTCAAATTGATCTCCTCGATTCTCCTTGGCGCAAGTTTAGATCTAACATCGTTTTCCACTTCTCTTGATCGGTGAGCTCATCCACCCCGAGGCGGACGAGGATGGTGGCGAGGCACCTCGGCGTACCTCCTGTGGTTGTTAATTTGGGTAATGTTCACCAACACGAACGGCCACGCCGTCGACAGCACCTCCTCCCCTACGCTGGGAGATCGCGACGCCTTGGCCGGATGACGCGGTTCCTTGTCTGGTGGGCCTCCGCTGTCCTCGTGGTCGTCTGAGGCTCTGTGTGGCCGTCGTGAAGGCAGACGCTTGAGCCGTGCTAAGCGGGTGCCCCTGCTCCTCCATTGTGGTCTTACGAGAGGATCGCCATCGGCGGCCTCTCATGGATCACCGACCGCGTCTGGCGTGGTCTACTACCACGCCACTCGGAGGACCGGCCCACGATGGGCCTTCTCTGGACTCGCCGCCGGGTATTCATTCTGAACTTTCCAGTATTCATCATGTATTTTTGTACCGAGGACTGACTAATTCCGTCCTTTCATTTTGCAGCCTACGTGGGCCCACGTGCAGACCCACAGGGGTTACCCGGACTACGTCCGGCAGTTGGATGAGCTCTGAGGTGGCGATGTCTGTGGACCCCTACATCGCTGGCGGGTAGACGCAGCGCTCCGCACGGCTGTCGTCCTTGTGCGGCGGGACCGAGCCTCTTGGGTCGACGAGGTCGCCTCTAATCTTCGACATCTTCGTCGAGGATTACTCGCCGCACCGGGTGATGCGGCAGTTCGGACGACACCAGGTGTTTCCTCTGCCACTCACCTACGTCGTGCCTCCCGCAGCTCACCTGTAAGACGTCCTCCTTTTACGCATTATGTTTCATTATAAATTCAATTATACCTAAGTGAGCATTGTTTCGCAGGTCGACTAGGCGGGGCCACACTAGGGATTCTGTGGGCACCGTCATGGTGCCCTGGGTCGAGGTGGGAGGGCGCCTTGCAGGATCGCGTCGAGGAGGACGGAGAGTACGACCCGGCCTCGTACCCGGCCTACTTGCTTGCTGATGTATGCTGCTGCGACTTCGGACGCGTTGGTCACACCCCACGGTGAGGTCGCATGCGTGGCGGCCGTGACCGACACGTACCACTTCATCGAGCTCGGTCGGCCTACCTTGCGGTACTACCTTCCTCGGCGATTCTTTGCCTTTGTCCTTATGTTCTTCTCGGTGCTTACATTCGTAAAATGGGCATTTTCAACATGCAATGCATTTGTCCTTACTTTCGGACGATCTTGTGCGCGAGTCCCTCGTCCGCGGAGAGCAGCGGTGATGCGTTGCGAGGAGAATGCAGATGACCCCGACGGAGATCTGGACACCTTTGTCGATTCGTGACAAGACCTGCGTTCGTTGAGCCTTACTTCTGCGTCGTTCGTCGAGCGCCCACCCGCTTCGGTGAGAGGCCTCAGATTCCCCACGTCCGGCCCTTCTTCCAAAGGCGAGTATCTGATTTAAAATTGTCATATATCGTTCGTACAATAACACGGTGTTCAACTATGTACCGGGGCCACGCGGGCCCTCGCTTCCACTGGAGGTCGCACTCCCACGGGACTGGGATGGGCACACAGAGGCCCACCGGTGAGCGTCGTGGACTTCCGGCCTCGAGGTGGGGCGTCCTCACAGTCCCACCACAGAGACGCGGTGGACTTGAACTCTGAGCTGGCCCGTCCTCCGTGAGGCTGGGCCATCCTCCGTGAGGCTGCGTCTCGATTCGTCCCTACCCCGGGTAGATGTGCGAGTTAGAACCCTCCTGTCGCTTTATAATTTTTGTATGCGTGATTTCAATTGAAATTTAGCTCGTTCAGTACTATCGGTCGTCTCACCGACGGATGGGACAATATGACGCTTCTCCGGCGGACTGGGCCACGCCTACTCGACGTGGACTCGCCGTCGCCCTTCGCCCGACGAGCTCGCGCCTCTCGTGAGACCGAGCCACCCTCCACCGACTCAGACGTCGCAATGGAAGCAGCCACACCGCCCGACCGAGCGCCCAGAGCAGGACTTGCACCTCCGGACCGCCTTACCTTCCCTAGTGGGCGGCTTGACGGGTCGCAAGCCCACCGGGAGGTCGATCGAGGGTTCGCCCAAGAGGGTCGTGATGTATAGATTAGTAGGGCCCTAGTACTAATTTAGTTTGACCTTGTATTTCGACCTTGTTAAGCAAACACTTAATATTTAATAATGAAAACAAAATTTTAGGCAAACATCGCCCTTTCAGCAGGCGATTTAAATTCGCCAAACCAAATGGCGATTATAACCCACTGAACACTCTTGGCAGTGGGGCAAATATCGCCATTCGAATGGCGATTTATATAAATCGCCCAACCAAATGGCGATTTTTATAAAATCGCCGTTTGATATGGCGATTTATCTTTCCCGCCGTATGGGGTGGCGACGGGAGGCTATTTATTTATTTTTGTCAAATGGAATATTATTTATTTATTTCGAATTATTTTTAAATATAAAAAAAATAAAATTCGAAACCAGGTATGATGGGCGGCTTGGCCTGACCCAGCTATCGAGGTCATGCTAGGGCCGAGTCGGCCCGAAGCGGGTTAGGAGAAGCCCATTGGCTTGCTGACTAAAGGAATCTTCAAAGGCAAAAGGCTTTCCTCGGTATTGGTCATATTGACTACAGAGAATGTTATCTTTTCACTTTTCAGCCAGCAACTAAGCTCGAAGTACCAACAAGCCTACATCGGTCAAGGTAGCACCAACCTTGGGCCGTGCCCGTGCCGGCATGGGCCAAAGACGGCCCACCATGCTTCCATGCCGTTCCAGACCTCGTGGCTGACTAGCCGTGCCGGCCCATTTCGTAGCGGCCCGAGGCACGACGTGCCCGTGCTGTGCTGGACCTACGTGGCTCAACTTTTAGCACTAGGTTAGCTAATCCTGAGTTAGCGGGATAAACAGTTGATCATATTAACTTAATCCAGCTTATCATAGGGTGTTCGACAAATTAAACCCCTAATCTTAATCTAGTCCTTAACGACAAACCAAACGGGGATCTTTACTAATCTTTCCGAAAAATTACCCACCAGAAAAAAGGCGAAATTTCACGATCAGTTCGAAAAATTACTGATCGCCCGGTCGACCCTGCATACATCTCTAAGGATGCCTCCCCTCGATCCCCCACCCACTCACGAGCAAAGCAAAGCCAAGCGAAGCAAAGGCAGACTGCAGACATGCATGTATACACGAGAGATAAAAGAAACAAAAAAGCCTACCTATCCTAACGCTTTTCTCTTTCTTTCGTTTCTTGCAAAAGTAGAGTTTTTAGCTAGCTAGCCTTCTACGTGCACCGCACGCTCTAGCTTGCACGTCATTTTGGAAAAGCCGGCCGTCTCTGTAATGTCACGGAATCATATATGCTACAAACATATATAATTCCATCTGCTATATAGAGAAATGTATAGGGGTGGGGGTGTGGTGAAAGATATATGTATTTATATACGTTATTTTGGTGATGTTGTAAACTAATCCATCCAGAACTCTAGACGCAAGGGAGTTTTGCATGCGTGTTGAGTTGTCTTCTTTTTTTTCAAAAAGGGGAAAATTTCGAAGTTAAAGGGAAGAAACCAAAACTGCTCCTGGTTTAATTTCTATCAAATGAAATCTCATAGGAACCTAGCAATCTAGCTAGCATATATATTAAGAAACTCGTAGTTACTAGTGACACACAGTGTAATTCACCACTGCCCAAGGTCAATCGAAGGAAGCAAACATACCCATGGTGACAAGGTTTCTCTTTTTTCCAAACATCTCGATCTCTCTCCCCTCGCTAGTTTTCTCTTCCCCAAAAGCGAAAATTTTTCTGTGGACTTTGGAAAGGAATCTCGTCCGTGTCTCTTTAGAAAGGCTGTGGAGCCCTAGGGGTATGAGGAGAATATCCTAGGGCTTGCAAGGGTTCATACACTAGAGTCCAAGTGCTTAGCACTAAACAAAGCCCAAAGGCGAAAAGGCTAATTATCGCCTCTCATGACTCATGGGGACCAATGTTAGAGGGCATAAATCTGGTTTAGGGCCTTGGACTAAAGTCAGCTTGCAAGCAGACGCCTTCCCACACCTCCAAATATTCACCTGCCGCGCGATACGATCTTGCAATTGCATGCAGATGCTTGATGCCATGCATCCGTCTAATCTGGGTCTCCGAAGCTTAGCAAAGTTTAATTGATTATTAATAGTGCATGCATGCATGTGTATGTGACTAGCCGCTAGCTTGGCCTTCCTCGATCGTATATGTGACAATCAAACACGTTGCCACTAACCGGTACATGACATGTTCATGGCACTTACCATTAAGAAATTATATGTGGATCATGCATCGGTCGGTCTTAAGATCGGTATGGCATTGCTAGCTTCTTGGCTGGCTAAAGTAACGGTTAAAGTTTCAAATTAAAGGGGATCCCAAAAATAGCTTTTTTAGGATCGATACGCAACAAGAAATATACTATAACGGTGTTATACTTCAGATCTGATCGTTCATTTAGAGAAAACCTTTCACAAAAATATACTATCATTATAATATAAATACTACTCCCGCACAAATAATTGACATTTAAGATGTGTGCGGTCAAAGTTTTAAAACTTGAGTCACAAATATTTTTTCAAATAATTAGAATGTGTACATAAAAATTATATGTGTAGATTTGTCTCAAAAAGTATTTCAATAATATTATAATTTTAATAGGTTTTTAAAATAAATTATAATAGTAATTAGTGGTCAAAGTTGCATCTTAAAAACTATGCAAAATCAAAAAGATCGAATATTTGTGACCGGAGGGAGTGCCATGGTAGTATAAAAACAAGACCAACGTGAGCAATTAGATCGATAGGAATGCATGGCCATACTCATTTTAGTGTAAACCATAAAATTTCTCTTTGAAAATGGATATGTATGCAATATATATTGAGACGTATGTACTTATATGTATAGCTCACATGCATTGCAAAGCTAGGCTCGTTGTCCTTTCATAAAGGTGGGTTCCATTAATATATGGAAATCGAACTATACTACTCATGAAATTCCTAAAAAAATTCCTCTCAAATTACTATTTTTTGAACGAAGAAGTCTAAGGGATCAATTCGGAGGACATTGTTTTTATGATAATTCTGTAGGAAATAAAACATCCAAGTGAGTGAATACTTTTTTATCTGCACGTGGCTACATGTTGTAGACATAAACCTTTGTTAAAAGGATGAACTGAACTTAAATAAACTTTATATGTCGGTCGGTAAAAACGAAAAATTACGCGATGCTTCTACCATTGTGATCTAGCTATATATGAGATCCAGAGAAAGCTAGCTTCCGTGATCACCGACAGGTGAGACACGACAGTACATGTACTTACCCCTGCAAAATCTGAGGTTAATTGTCACAAATCTCCACGGCCAAGTACCACGTACTAGCCAGCGTGCGCAGCTACCTAGCTACCATGCAATGCAGGACTCGCTCCAGTATTCTATGCATCTAGTCAGAGATGTAATTTAAACAGTCCATGCATGGCTGGTGATCAACTGCTGATCATCTAGCTAATCCCTGACACTGCTTCCATGGAAAGGAATCTAAGTGAGACAAAGCCTTGCGTGCATGTGACACTAGACATGTTACAATGTTAGGTATGAATGCATGCATCATGCTTGCCAAGATCGAAGCCTTACCTGCTTAATTACAAACTTGAAGCCCTTAAACTAAAACCACAGCATGCAGCATGGATCAGGTCATTCTAAATGACGCAAATCTTTGTAACTTTACGTATGTATCTAGCATGTACCCGAAGATGCATGTGAACACTGTAATGGTGCCTGATGCATGCAGACGTGTTTGCTCGGCGCCTGAGGTCCGTCCATAAGGATCTGCACTACTCACGTACGTACAAAACTGCTTGACATGAGTCAATGAGATTATTATACGTGCATGCATGCGTACGTAGAGAGGAAGTCGACGTAGAACGGTAAAGTATATAACTATATATATACCGGTCGCCTAATCGTCTTGGCATGCATGTCCACATGCATTCATGATGAACAGTTAACTAGTTAATAAATGATTAAGCAGCTGGCCTTGCAGATATAACAAGAGACAGTATGAGACGAGGTCACTCCAAGCACGCATGCATGCATGCATGAGCACATACGTACGTACGTGTCTTGTTGCATACTTGCATGCCGGCATATTTATGTATCGATGCATGGGAAGGCGCGGACAACTTCGCTTGACTGACGCCGTGGATTAACCATAATGCAACATACACTAGGTACGATCGATTCCTCGACAAATTTGTCTTTTTGGGCGTATAAATCCTTTGCGTCAACATACACTGATTTGCGTAATAATTTTAAAACAACTCTAATGCTAATTAATTGGATAAGCAACAACTTACAAGCGAGTTAATGACGAGTAGCTCCAAGATGTATGGAATCATATGAAGTAGATCGATGTGGGCATATATCTATAGTAATGGTATATATTGTGATTTATAAATATATACCTATCTATTATATAATTAAAATAGGAGCCAATGGAGCCACCATGTTGATTGGAAAAATTTCCACATAAATTAGAAAAAAATCTACACCATCGATTATAGTGAGATCAGATTATAACGGATTAGATTATAAGAAAACATCAATATCGACTGCAATAATAAAATAGAAGCAATTTATATTCAGAATAAAAGGAAAAGGAGTCCTTATCAACTACAAAACTAAAAAAGAGTCCATATTAACTATAATAAAAAAATAAAAAAAATAAAATTTAGAGTAAAAATAATAGGAAATGAGTCCAGTTTGTGTCAACTACAAGACTAGAAAAGGAGTTTATATTAACTACAATAAAAAATAAATTAATAGTAAAAATAATAGAAAACAAGCCCGTATCACTACAAGATTAGAAAATAAGTCCATACCAACTATAATAAAAATCTAAAATAAAAATAATAGAAAAGGTATATATCAACTATATTAAAATACAGACAACAAAAATTTTAAAAAATATTGAAATTCATAATAAGTTCGAGGTTGACACTATTAGAGCTTACTATGATCAACACGAGTATGAATATTTATATATACAAATTTCTCTTAAAGTTTGACATAAATCTAGCCACACTAATACCGGGACACCTTGCTCGTTGAGGCAAATAAACATGCACAGAGTATATATAACAATAAAAATAAACACTCCCGTATTCACTGTCTAGCTAGCAAAGTGTACACTCTAGGGGAAACAAAATAACAAAATACTAGAGTACTACTAGTCGATGTAGGAGAGACCGCGTTATCTAAAGAAAATGTAGTAGAGGCCGAGAGAGAGGCCATACACACACACACCCTGCCTATACATGCATGTATTCTTAGCATTTCTAGTACGAACGTTACACGTTACATAGCAACTTCTCTCTTTTTCTAGAAATTTTATGTACTGAAATGAATATAAAACCGTCTATTTCTCTCGATTTAACTCATATGAACTTTAATATTTTTTATACTACTAGAGTAGTTTTTGTATTACAAAAATAATACATTAATTCTCCTTAGAGATGTTATCTAAACAAACTATTAGATCTAAAATATACTTAAAATATATCATTAGTTTTCGTATTATAATGGTCGTAGTGTACGATAAAGGAGTTCTTTTTAAAAGGAGACAAGGGGTAGAGGCGTATGCGAGCAAATTAATGGAAGCAGATCGGCTGGGGAGGCAGTGCATCCACGGACAAATATTCCATTTCGTGTCGTTTGCGCCGTCGCCTACCTCCCTGGCCGCTTCGCGCACCCACGCAGCGCGCACGTGCCCCGCGTACGCACCGATGCAGCCACGAGCCGGCTACTAGCTCCTTCTTACTATACCACTGCCACTGTCACGTCCAGTACAGTGCCTTAATTAATTAACTAGGTGTTAATTAGAACAGCTCCTAGCTAATTAATTGTTGTAGCATCGGTCGGATTAATCAATCGGTTAATCGAGCGTGTGATCAACAGTGCACGCAGGTAGGAGATCTCGTGACGCGTTGATTGAAAACTTCTTTAATCTGGCAGTGTATAGTAGCAGCACTGTCGCTAGAGCTAGTCTAGTTTTGCCTTGCAATTTGTGATCGATCCCCTAATCCATGCCTCGTGCTGCTCGTGGATGCATGCATGCATGCATACACATATATACCATCGATCTCTCGTGCTGTGAGAAGAGAGACGCCTATAATTTGACCTCAGCTCACTGATAGTGGAGGATCGGAGGCATCCAAGGCGATCGATCGATCAGGATGAGCTCACTGAGAGAGTGATTAGTTTGACCTCAGCGATCGAGCACACCTATGATTTGGAGTAGAGATCGTAAAGGAACTCGTTGGAATGCCACCTACTAGCTCGTTTAATTAGTATGCTAGCAGTTGAATTTCGGTCACGAGATATATTGATCTCGATCTCCTTTTGTAGGTGAAGGCGCGCGCCTGTTTTTTTGGTAAAGTATTTGACTTGAATTAGGGCACTTGTGCAGATTAAGGGAAAGAATTTGTACGAGCTCGGGAGCAACCAAATGCATGGTCCAGTTAGGGTTTGGGTAATTTTAGGGTTCACCGAGCCCCCGATTTTAGGCCCTGAATCATTCCGTACTAGTTGGAGTGATCAATATTACGTACATTAATTATTTACTGTATGGTTTTGCCACTGGTGTAAAGTGACTGAATATTTTTACCATGGGTTCATGGCCACTCGGTTAAGCTAGTCCGAATGCATTTGTCATCGCTGGCTGCCTAGCTACATCTCATTGATTTTGTTGACGGTCGATACCGTGTGAATTTGGAATTTCAAAATATATAGCGCGATGAATCATGATACAGATATATGCCAGTATAATTGGACTAATTAAGTTCTATTTGTCATGTCGTTGGACGTGGATGGATTTGCCCCTAAAATATAAGAGATTTTTTACGGTCCTTGAGGAGGTACTGGGAGGTACCACAATTTCTAGTGTTAATTTATGGGAGCTTTTTTACAGTCCTTGAGGAGATGCAGGGAGTACTCACAATTTCTAGTGTAAATTATAGTACCTCTCGCATCTCTCCTAGTGTTAAAACTGCGAGGAGTCACAAATTAACACTAGAAATTGCAGTACTCCCAAGACTCTCCTCAAGAACTGTAAAAATCTCTAATTTATGGTACCTCTCGCAGTATTTAACATTTGAGAATGTAGAGAGTACTATAATTCTATTAGAAATTGTGGTATCTCCCGGTACCTCCTCAAGGACCATAAAAAAGCTCAAAATATAAACAGATTCAGACTATGTCATACGTACCCAGAGTCCCAGATATCATCGTATCATTTACGCTGTACGTGGCGCTGATAATTAATGAAAAAGAAACGCCAACGCGAGTATTTGACGAATGCAAGAAACGACTCATGTCCACCTAGCATAAACAAACTGCTGAGCACTGATCGACTCGAGCTCCAGTCTAGTCAGCGAGCACGCATAGCTGGGGCCGTAATTTCTAATCAAAATGATTAACACCCAGATCATATATGAGCTCATATACACACCGGCACAAAACAAGTAAGAAACAGCACACATCAGCTTCAAATCCAGCTCAAAGATCCCATCAAGGGACCCCCAAAAGATCAAAGCATTCCCTGAAAACAGTGATATCCATTGACAACTATCATCCAAGAATCAAGATCACGTCCGGGACCAAGTACCACGACGGCTGGCAGGCCGGCTTGACCCAGCCGATGGAGCAAATATACATGATTCCTCTTGTCACAGATATCTATCTATTTGTACATTGATATGGTCCCAAAATATAACTTTAACAATCAATAGTACTAAAGTACAAATTATTTTTAAAAAACTCAGCAAATTAATCATACTATTGTAGAAGCATTTTTTTAACAAATCTACGCATGTGTTTTTTATATACCAATCTAAATATAAAATGATATTAATCCGGGGCGGAGCTAGGTATGTACCAGCAGGAACACCAAAGTCAAACATAAAATTTAGTTTAAATTAGATTATACGATCTATTGCACCCCTACTCAATAGTAGTGAACCCGCACTCAATAGCAGTGGGTCTTCCTTCCATCTCTGCTCTCTGATGTTAATAGTTCAAGTTTCGAAACTCTGAGTCGTATCTCAAAAAGATATATCGGTGGCAGGAGTTAGTAGCAAGATATAGCGCCGGTGTGTGCACGCATGCATGTGGGTCCATGTGAGCCCAGCTGAGGCTGAGACTGCGAGAGAGTAGACCAAGCAGCATTGCAGTGCAGGAGGCTTAAGAGGCAGAGGCAGAGGCAGCAGCACATTATGGGCTAATCATGCCAAACGCAAAGGCACCAATCCACAGCTTTTTACCGCCCTTTTCTCCTTTCCCTATCTTTCTCCTCATCATATGTGTCATGATGCGCTTATACACCCACGCTGCTGGTACACACTGCTTAATTAGCTGCACAAACTCCTAGACACCCGCCCCTTTCAACTTTCACCTTTTTACCACTCCAAAACTAGTTTATTGGTACACTAATCTCTCTCACTACTCGCTGTCTAGCTCTCTTCTCTTGCCTAGTTGCCTTCCCTCTCTATATTTATCCAGTGTGCTTGGTGTTGTTGCTGCCACTAGCTAGCTGCAGCTTGCTTGAGTGATGACCCACACCTAAGAACAAATTAAAGTTGCCCTTTTGTCTCCAAAGAGAGTGGTTAATTAAGCAGAGGCAGGAGAGGAGAAGGAGAGATCGAGATCGATTGATTGAATCCCAACAAGAGCAAGACACCAAGGAGCTAGGTAGCAGCTGTGGTGGGAGCCAAGAAAACAATGGCGAGTGAAGCCATCTCCAACCCTTTCGCGCCTCTCACCAACCAGCAGCCGCAGCCGGACCACCCTGTCCCTCCTCCCGCCAAGAAGAAGCGCAACCTCCCCGGCACACCAGGCAAGCGATCACTGACCCGTCGACGAGTAGATCGGATCGATTCACCACTAAAGAATTGATCGGTTTCTAATTCGATCGATCTCCCTTGCAGACCCGGAGGCGGAGGTGATCGCGCTGTCGCCGCGGACGCTGATGGCGACGAACCGGTTCGTGTGCGAGATCTGCGGGAAGGGGTTCCAGCGCGACCAGAACCTGCAGCTGCACCGGCGAGGGCACAACCTGCCGTGGAAGCTGCGGCAGCGGAGCGGCAAGGAGCCGCGGAAGCGGGTGTACGTGTGCCCGGAGAAGAGCTGCGTGCACCACAACCCGGCGCGCGCGCTCGGCGACCTCACCGGCATCAAGAAGCACTTCTGCCGCAAGCACGGCGAGAAGAAGTGGAAGTGCGACAAGTGCTCCAAGCGCTACGCCGTCCAGTCCGACTGGAAGGCGCACTCCAAGACCTGCGGCACCCGCGAGTACCGCTGCGACTGCGGCACCCTCTTCTCCAGGTGCGGCGCCGCCATTAATCAGCCTTGCTTGCATGCATGGGCGCCATGGCCGTCGTCTTCCGTGCGATTTCTGATGCGTGGTCGTGTTGCTGCTGCACTACCTAGCCTAATTCGATGCATGCATGTGCAGGAGGGACAGCTTCATAACGCACCGCGCGTTCTGCGACGCGTTGGCGGAGGAAACGGCGAGGCTGAACGCCGCTTCCAGCGCCGCCGCCGCGGCGGCGACGTCTTTGTGCGGCCAGAACTACCTCTTTGCCGGCTCCGCGGCCGGGATGGTCGTGCGGCCCGACATGATGCTCCCGCCGGCAGCCGCGCACCTCAAGGCTGGACAGTCGCTCGGTCCCGCAACGGGCGTCGGGGACCTGTGCGACGGCGCCGCGGCTCGGCACGGCGGGCTCTCGCTGTGGGGAGGCGACACGCTGCAGTCCATGGGACACACTGGCGCCCTGGCCGGTGGCTGCGGGGCGGTGCCGCCGCAGCTGTACGCGGATCTTTTCTCCGCGAGCTCCGCCGGTCCGCCGCAGTTCGATGCGGCGCAGCTGAGCTGGGTGTACGGGAACAGCAGCAAGCTCTCGTCGTCGAATGCCGGCGAGCTGATGAGCGCCGCGGCAGCGGCACCGAAGGAGCCGGACAGCGCGCCGTCCGTGTTCAGCGGCCAGCAGCACGCGAAGCCCGCGGCGCCGGGCGACATGTCCGCGACCGCGCTGCTGCAGAAGGCGGCGCAGATCGGCGCCGTCACGTCCAGCGCCGCCGCGATGCCGCCAGTGGATGCCTTCGAGCCGGCCAAGTCCGGCGCGGCCACCGCCACCGCGCGGCCGGTCGAGGAATGCGGCAAGTTCGACGGTGGAGCTCTGTTCGGCGCGAGCCAGCACAATGCCAACATCTCGGGTGCAATGAGCGAGCTCACGGCGGCCGCCGGAAACGTGCCGTACGACATCTTGTCGGCGGTGCGCCACGCCGGCCTGAAGGACGCCGTCGGGCGGGAGGAGACTAGGGATTTCTTGGGCGTTGGCGTGCAAGCACTGTGCTCCTCATCGATAAATGGGTGGATCTAAGCCTTAATTCGCATCTCAATCACGTAGCCATGGAGAGATCGTTCGACGAGTAGTGTTAATTCGAAGCTATGTAAGCAAGTGAGCTATAGTGGCAAGAGCCATGCATGCAGCTTGACAAAGAACCCAGGAGGGCATTCCATTCCATTTAGTTTACTCAACTGTCATTTCTTGTCTTGGCATATTATGGCGCCCTTTTGTTAATTACACCTAATGAAATTTGAGCCATGAAGATTACTAGAGTAATTAGAACATTGATCTTGTATTTGATGCCTAGTATATAGATGTAAGAAGATAATGGAGCTAGCTAGCTAGGAGAAGAAAGGAGCTGTGAGGCAATGTCTCAAGCAAAAAAGGATGGCAAGAGATCCATGCATATTCTCAAGAACCATTGATCAAAGACTAGCTCCCTTTAGTTTACTACTTTATTCTTGAAAAAAGAAAGCAAGGGAGAGGCCAGCCACTTTACAACTCCATTATTGCACAAACCAATTTACCTTTTCAGTGCAGCTAGCTATCTAGCCTGATCCTGTTTTTAACATATATATGTATGCATTTTCATTCCTGGCCATAGTGGCATATAAATAAAGGAGGATCTTTGCCCCTGATTAACAATCAACAAATTTAAGTAGCTGCATGCATGTCTTGATGTGTTAGCCAAATGTCAAGAGGTCTAAGGTTCAAGCAAGCTAAAGGGGAGGTTGCAACATAGCAATGGGGTGCCCAATAACCTACCAATGACACTGGTTATCCAACTGAGGAGGCCACTGGTTTTGGTCTTTCAGAAATTTGCATTTGATTAGCTAGTGATGCATGCACATCCACACATAATTGGCTAGTGCTGCCTAACTTAATTGCCTGTTTGTCTGCATGCTCAGTGCATTATGGTTGTAATGGAAGGTGTGTTGAAACAGAATCTGGTCTGGAGATATTTCCATTGTTTTTTTTTGTTTAAGAGTGTTGTTGAAAAGCAGAACGCCAGCTTTGCTCGATCCTCGTCAGTTCATGATTGCACATTGTAAAAAAAAAGATCAAGCTAATTAAATGTGGTGGTAATTTTGTGTTACATGTGGTAAGTGCCGCAGTTGTAGCCTTGTACGAGGAAAAATGACCTGTCAAGGAATTTCTTTGATATGGTCTACATCATTTTTTAACTATACATAATCATCGTCTAGCTGTGGCTAGCACTTTGTAAGTCCAATGGCCTTTAGATCAAGATAAATGGCTGAAGATGAAATTTCAGTATGTTAATTTGAGTAATTCCAATGGCCCCCCTAAGTCAAAGGAAAAGGGTCTACTTCATCCTCGAAACTATCAAATAAAGTCTACTCTATCCCCGAACTAGAAAACCAGATATTCAAAGCCCCGAAGTTTCAAAACCGGTGCAATAACCCCCAGTGGTAGTTTAGGTGGGTGGTTTTGCCATGTGCCCCATGTAAACAGCACAAGTGACATTTTTCTTTGTAACAAAATATCTTTTTTCAATGTGGAGCCCACCATTCAGCCCTTCTCTCTATGTCCCCTATCTCTTAGACCTCTCCTCTTACCCCCCCCCCCCCCTCTCAATTCCTCCTCTTCACTGGACTGCACGCTGCCCTCTATCTGCTCGCAAGCACCGTCTCCACCTCATATCTGCCCACCGACGCTGTCTTCTTTTCTCCCAAGCCTCCTCCCTATACCTCCACTCCTTCCCTGTGAGCTAGGCAACGAGGTAGGACGTTGGAGTGGTGCCTGGTGGGTGGCAAGGTCACAAAAATGGAGCACGAGGGATGCGGCGGCGGTGATGGTGGTGTTTACCGCAGCGGCGATGTCGACCGACATTTTGATGTGCCTTTTCTCTGGTAGCACCATGACCGAGGTAGTAGCGAAGGAGGAGGCTAGGGAAGGGGAGCTAGGAGGGAGAGATGAGAGGACCGGTGGGTGAGGCTATGAGGGAAGGCTGACATGAGGGAGTTGCTGGTAGGGAAGGAGGAGCCCAATGGGGGAAGAGCTAACACTACTACAGAACACACCTTCCATGTCGACTCGTCACTGCCAGTTTCTAAGTCCCCACGGCCAAGGGAAAACCAAAGACCGTAAGAACCGGCAGTAACAAGGCTTATCATTGTCGGTTCAATCAATCAGCCGGTAGTGATATGGCCCTAGCAGTGCCGGCTCATGCTATGAGCCGGCAGTGATAGGACTCTATCACCGTTGGTTCTCTACCCGGCAGCGATAAGGTGCCTCATCACTGCAGCTTATTCATTGTCGGAGCCAGAACCGGTAGTGAAGCCTGTTCCGAGCCGGCAGTGAAGGGGTGTTCTGTAGTAGTGTAGTCGGTTAGGGAGTTGCAGGCCAACAAGATTAAAAAAAGAGAGATGGTGTAACATCCTAAATTTTTGTAAGTTCAAATTACTTTGTTTTTTCCATAAATATTTAAGGAAATTAATTTCAAAATTTTTTCGGTAATTAAAAATGCAATTATTCATTATCCTATAGCACTAAAATAATTAAATAAGCGATCAGTGCTTGAAATTTTTTCTAAGTTCTAAATGCTTTAGAATTTTTGAGAATTTTCTTAGATTTTTCTAATAATTTTAAACCTATGGAAAATAATTAGCAACATTTCTGTATTTAGGAAAAGCGTTATTCTTTTCTTTTCATGAGAGGGGTGACATGGCTTAATCTAGGATGTTGTTTAGAAAGGGTGCACGTTGGCAACCACTGAATGCAACTTATCCAAGAAAACCTGTATTTTCTAATCTACTGCATCCATGTGTGTAACGTGGCTGCACCCGAGCCATTGAATCTCGTCACAGGAGGGTTTTCGTCTTTGCGAGGAATTTAGTTTTGCTGTTACGCCACCATAGGCGGAGCCTTAGAGTCCAAGACGATTTAGGGTTTCCCAAGCCTATTTAAGCCCTAAGGCAACTGTGTTAGGGTTCCCTTGTCCTTAAGGCCCTCTCAGTTGGAGCCGGGAGAGTCAGAGTCGACGGAGAGCATATGGGGAAGGAATCGGTCCCTAGGAGCTTTGGCGATCAATTCCTCCGCCGCTAGTGAGCCTTAGGGGGTGTTCTTTTGGGCTTATCTAAAAGTCTAATCTGACTTATCTCGTAACTTCTAGAATTTCTCGAGGTGGCCTCGAGAGTCGGATGGTCTTGATTTTTAGAATTTAGGGAGCTTTTAGACACGCCTACGAGATAAAAAAAAAGGATTCAAAAAGTAATAAAAAGTTAGATAAGTCAATATTAGCCACGTCTTATCTAACTTATTTCGTGACTTAGCTGACTAATATTGACTTATCTGACCTTTTTTATTACTTTTTTAATTATTTTTTATCTCGTAGACGTGTCTAAAAGCTCTCTAAATCCTAAAAATTAAGGCCATTCGACTCTCGAGGCCACCTCGAAAAATTCTCGAAGTTACGAGATAAGTCAGATTAGACTTTTAGATAAGCCCAAAAGAACACCCCCTTAGCCCATGATTTTTCGCCTGCAACCATGTTTTGGTATCGCTATTCTCATTGTGGCATACTTTTGACCTGAGGAACACCGCAGCATCGCCGCTGTTGAGCCCTAGTGTCACTGGAGCCAAGCAAAGGTCCTTGAAGTTGTGTGCTGCCTTGGTAAGGTTTCTGGTAGTCCCTAGAGTTTGATTTTAGCGTTAATTTTGGCTTAGGAGTTTTGTAGCGTTTAGCCACATGTAGGTCATAGATCGTCACTACTTCGCACCGCCGTAGCTCGTCGTCGTTGGTCGCCAACAGTGATCCTTGGTCCCAAAGTGAAGGCGATCTCGAGAGCTTCCCGTAGAGGCTAGCCCTGTGTAGTTTAGTGGTCTGTAGAGTGAGATCAAGCCCGCCATAGTTGCGTCGTCGTGCCAGAGCTAGCCATTGCTATGGGTTTTGATCGCTAGGGAGGAGCCTGTCATAGAGTGTCTGTGGTTGTCAGATTTGGAATGGAGGTTCCTGGTTAGCGCGGGTTTAGAAAGGTTTGGGTTGGTCCGGTGGGTCGGGTTCATGGTGAATCATGTCACATGTCAAGGCTGGCGTGGGGTGCACTGTGGGTGTGAGAGGTCACGTGGGTTAAGTCCGCCGTGGGCCACGATGCTGACCGGTAGGGCCCATTTGCCAATAAAGCGTGAAGTTTAATTAAAATCAAGCTTTAATTTTGTTTAATGTATTATAAATTGAATAAAACTTATAAAATTCATATCTTTTAATCTAGAAGTCCAAATTAGTCATTCAAGTCTCTAAAAATTTAAAAAAGATATGTACATGTTTATGGTTTTTTAAAAATTTTATTTATTTATTGTTTGGAATTTTATTCGTATTTGGTATTTATTATGTGTAGAAATGATTGCTTTGGAAGGTGTGTGAGGAGAAGATTTTATTGTAGGTCAAGAGTAGGATTGGCAGCAAGACAAATTACACAAAACCCTAATCATGTTGATCCCATTTGCAAATAAAATGTTTTTTAACTCATGCATTGCTATACTTATCTATATTTCAATGGAAACCCAATTAATAACAAATTGAATATTTCCATTCCTTGGATTATTGCAACATCATTATTCTTTTGTAACCTAGTTTATCATCACTTTAGTTAGAGAGTGATGATATCTATGGGGAATGGTTGTCATATTTAGCTTGTTTAGTCATGCACGTTATCTGAGAAATTAATTAAGTTTGACTAATGAGAGATATGCAATTAAGAAAAAAGCATGTGTTACTTTGTATGAGGGAAACATGTATTGCTCTTGTGTGAAAGTTGGTGTATGTGTCATCTTGTTAATTAACAACCAGGAGGGTTTTTGTACTAAGGCAAGTGGAGTTGTTGTGGAGGTGGAGCTTTTATGGTAAAGGCTAAGAGGCAAACCTAGAATGAAGTTTTGTCTTAGTCCTTATAAGAACCTAATCTTGTAAAACAATCTTCAAGCTAAAATAGTACAAACCATAAGCTTAACTTCAGTTAGATCTGACAGTTAAGTTATTAAGTGTTAGTTTGTGGCATCTTAAGGCAAGTTAAGTAATGTGCTCATGTGTCGAGGCATTGAGGGAGGTGTGCTGCTTGTGAGGGCGGTGTTCCAAGCGATGTTGTTGCACGACCGTGTGACGCTCAGTGATCTAGATGTTTGGCTCTTAGTGGTGCAGTAGGTATTAGGAGGACCACCTGTTAATGTTTAGTCCCTTAAGTGTTAGGTTACAAGTGTCTCCTTCCTAGTTAGAGGTTGAGATATCAGTATCTTATGAGTAAATATGTTCAATCTCTGCAGAGTGGTAAAAACTATTTGAATAGCAGTATCCACGGTTATAGACAATGCTTGGTTGTACTTATTAGTGATATGCACTAGAGGCAATCATGTAATATGATTGTATCATTTCTATGTTTATGTACTTTTCGATAATATGTTATCAGTTCCATGAATAAACGTCGTTCACGTTGTTTATCAAGTATGAGTTGGTTGTGAGACACATTGTTTATATGATTTTATTCTGAATGATCACTGGTCTTATATCATTATGTGGGATAGTAATGATTTGATCAGCATATGTATTGATTGATGATAATATTTTAGATACCATAGATATAGAGATTTCAAATCAATAATGTGGACATACGTTAAAGAACATAGTGTTGGATAGACCTACTCCGAGACACTATAGAGATTATTATCTTATATATGCCATAAGCCTATAGTTTCGAGTGGTATACCTATATAACCCTTAGATCTAAGATCGTCATTGAATCTCAGCACGCGTAGTTGTACACTTTGGGGTTATCAACCGCTACACAATAACTGGGTAGTTATAAAGATAGCTTTCAGATATGCTATAAAACATGTTGTAGGGTATGAGCGATCAAGATGGAATTTGCCCCTCCTTGATAACAGGAGAAATATCTCTGGGCCCTCGATGTGATTGGATTGGAAAGTGCATGGCCATACCAATGTGATTAAAGAGTTGATCAAGGTTTAAAATCCATCACAAGATCGAGTGAATGGTCGAGCTATCACAAGGGTGGTATCTTGCCTTGAACTTAAATAGTATCGTGCGGCAAAGGGATCGGTATATCAGTATATCAAGGTTCAGCCGGTATAATCATTTTATGCATTTTGGGATCAATATGTTCTGGTAGGAACCGCTATTGACTTGTGGTTTAGAAAAGAGTTTTTGGGACCACGGCCACTTGTATATGAACCTAGCAGGTCACACACTTAACGGGTTGGAACATGTTTAATGGTTTGGATTCATGTCGGGACCCGGCCGTAAAAGACCAAACCCTTCCTATGCATAATGTACTAGTCCCAAGAATCATCGCTAGTACACACAATTATCAAACAGAGTGATACATTGCCATAATTATACAAGGTACAAGGTCGGGGAACTTGTCCCGATTATTTTACATACATGTCAGCACGCAGGCTGAACCACAGAGTACACAACGGAAATCACAGGCTAAATCCACAATACAGCTACTCTTTGATACAGAATCCCACAGTCATCTTGTCTGTAGGAACAGACCCTAAGCTTCACTCCTCAGAAGACTCCTCGTAGTCCGACTCGTCGTAGTCCTCGTCATCTGCCTCGGAGTCAAATCCTGCCTCTTTACCTTTTGAAATTTTAAAAGAGGGGGAGAAAACAGGGGTGAGTACTAATACTCAGCAGGGGAAAAGACATAACATGATGTGGTAGCTCTGCATAAGGGCGGCTTAGGTGTTTTGCAAAAAAGCCTTGAATAAATTTTTCCTAGTGAGTTAAAAGTTGCGGTTTTAATAAACATCATTTTCAGGGGCTCCAATCATGTCCGACTCAGTCATTCGGCCAGACGGAACTGTTCTGCTCGACCCCTGGCGAACTATACTCCCTGGCTCGGTCATTCAGCCAAAGGGACTGTTCTAGCCATCCGTCGACGTACTAAATTCGGAACCACCATCGTCTCACGACGGGTCCCAATAGTAAAATCTGAAACGGCGGTCCTTTGCCAAATTATTTTAGAAGAACTCCCAAATTTTATAAAAGAAGTGGCTACCATATGAACACTCGCTTTGCGTGCCCATAACTGCGAGCACGGCTGTCATGACAGTTTTATCTCTGCAGAGGGGGTACACTTTACCCTCGAGAGGCTTCCCGCCGAAGCGTTCAGCCACAAGTCCCCGGGCTCTAACTCGATTGCTTCCCACCAGAGGTCGCAATGAGCCAGAGGACGAGGAACGAGCCTGTCCCATACCAGGACCCGAGGTTGTACTGTAAAGCTAGGTTCGTAGATTCATAGGATGAGCAGTCCTTAGACTAGGAGGGAACAATTTTAAGCCCCGGTTTACAAAATCCACGGTGTTAGAAAACACCAACACGGTGCATAAAAGCACCCACTGGCAGAAAGTTCCTCCTAGTCGGAATATTTGAGGGGGAGAAGAATAAGAATACCCATACCCGGCATCGTGTCCCTCCAATGCCTATTTTTCCAAACAAGTTTATAAAGACATTTTCAGTAAACATGAAATATAACATGCTTTCTTTTTGCGGGCATTTCATTTTAAACAACCTAAGTCCAATGGAAAGTAGATAACAATTAATCTAGCTACACCTAGTTTTATATTAATGGGTTGTTATACCAATACGGTTAAATAGGTCTAGCTAGTCACTATTAAACTAGTTTTATTATTTTAAAACTAGCATGCACTTTTTATAAATTCATAATAAAACATTTTAATAAAAACAGGCTATAGACAATATGCGTCAAAGGACCTGCCTTGAGTTTCAGGAACACAGTAGCAAGACTCCTCGGCGGTGGTGCCTCCACTAAGACGCCCTCCTTTCGACGGAAACGACCACAAGACGCTGAATATGCCAAATAAATCAAGCACAAGACAATCAAAGCTACCAAGACAAATAATCACATTTTTATTATTTAAAATGGACTTTGTTATTTTATTTTTATTATTTATTTATTTATTTTAAAGAAGACCCATATGCGATGAACTAATAGACTAGTCCTAAAGCTACAAGCTGACAGAATCTTCAATAAATAATCGGGTCTCAGAATTAAGCAGAGACAGCTCGACTAAATGGACGTGAGCTACCCGAAAAAGGATGGGGTGCT
The DNA here is from genome assembly GCA_036346145.1 of Olyra latifolia. Lineage (NCBI taxonomy): Eukaryota > Viridiplantae > Streptophyta > Magnoliopsida > Poales > Poaceae > Olyra > Olyra latifolia. Next base: position 18,909,674 of record CM070530.1, read on the forward strand.
CACCGGGTTCAGGGGGTTCTCGCGCAGCCCCAAACGATCAGGCACCGGAAGACCGACATGACACAGTGGTGAGACGGTTCAGTGTCCTGCGGCCAAACCCAGGACATGAGAGGAGAACCCAGGGCGCGGCAGCGCGAAGAGAACTAACGATACTGACCGAAGCCGATGGCGGCGAGTTTGCGCGGCCAAACAAGGGCGGCGAAAAATGGAACCTCAATGGTCCAAGTATAAGCGCGCGACGGTGATCATGGTATCATTCACCTCAAAATGGAGGAAGCTGTGGGATGCTGGTGATCAACAGCGCGACGCGACAACGACAACGATGGCGACCATGGCAGTTAGTCACTAATGCATGCGCGCAGAGCAATGCATGCACTGGCTTAGCTTTTAAGAGAGCAACGATGAGATATCTGCACACTCGCATGCAGGCAAGGAAGTGAGTGAGAAGACAGCGCGAAGAGATGGTGGCAACAGAGTGAGATACTGCGGCAAAGACGCAAAGAGAGCAAGAACAAGCATGCAGTATGAAGAAAGACGATAGTGAGACCTGACATGCATGCATGCAAATAAAGAGAGGAATTAATGCAATGCTTGCATGCAATGAAAATGAGTGTGAGAGAGTGAGTACGGGAGAGTGACATGCATGCAAAGAAAGGACAAGTGCATGTCATGCATGGAAATGACAAGAGTATAAATGTGAGAGAGATTAGAAAATGAGAGACATGATGCAAGGAAATGACAAGAGCATGTCATGCATGCATGTAAGAAAGAGATGAATTAATGCCATGCATGCATGTAAATATTTGTGAGAGAGAGTGCACGGGAGAGTTATGCATGCAAAGATTTGATAAGTGCATGCCATGCATGCATGCAACTAAAATGAGAGGGATTAGGAAATGTGGGTTAAGGAGAGATTAGGAAATAAAGATTAAGACTCACGCTCAGCATCTCCAGCGCGAACTAATGCCAAACATTATTAGAATTATTATTTAAAATTTATTTAAAATTATCATTGTAAAAATTTAAAAATACTTAACATGCCAAATTGAATTATTGAAAATTTGGGATGTTACAATTCATTAGTGGGTTTCACAGATACTGATCCATGTAGGATTAGATTCACGCATACTGATCCGTGTAGGATTAGTTTCGTGAATACTGATCCGTGTAGGATTAGAGTTCTAATAGGCCTCTAGCGTAGAAACCCATTAGTGCGCTCTTTATAAGGGGAGACGGTGGGACAGTGCAGATATACGAGTTCGCCACCACGTAACTCTAGCCGTTACACCCCCTACCGACTTCTAGAAACCCTAGCCGCGTGTGTGCGGTGCTAGCACACCGGTGCTCGGCGTTTTGACCCTGGACGTGTGGATACCGTAGAGGAGCTGTTGCAGTTGCTGCAGTGCTGATTAGCGACAAGGAGGAGAAGGTCGGCAAGATCGACTACTTCCTTTACGGCAGTACATACGACGTTGTTGTGGTGGTGATTGGTGAGGAGGGGATGTTCTGCTCAACGTGAGCAACTACTTCCTATACCTCGATGCGCGCGGCATCGGACTCAGCTATTCTGACTCTCTTTCGGTTGCAACAATGCGTCAAGGGCAACAATATGCAATCCTCTATTTGCATGATGTCCTGGGTACTCACGGTAGAAATTTTTGAAATTGCATTAGCGTAGCCTACCCGTTCCCCTTCAATATTTGAAAAGGGTATAATGTTTTGTAAATACAAATGGTTGGTTATCACCATGGAAATTGCTAGGTGCAAGTTTCAGGTTTTGTGCCAATGTTTATGGATCAAACACTGTTTATGAAATATTACTTACTTACTTTTGAATCTATTATATTTATGTCTTTATTAAATGTTGTTTACTGCAAAATGCCCATAAACCTATCCATAGTACCAAGCTCCCATTTATACCTATCCATAGTACAAAGCTCTCATATAAATGGTGGTATTGCATTACTTCAATGTGTGTGAATTGCTGAGTATTTGTCATACTCATTCTTACAATATCTATTGCAGGCTGCTTATTGCATGAGCAGGACAGGAAGCTGAATCCTTACCGCTGTTTGAAGAAGAGTTATCCGAGGAGAGTAGATGGGCTGCTTCTGAGTAAGAAGCTTGTGGCTTATAAATGGGACATCTTTTATAGTTATCTTATTTAGTTATTATTGCTACTATAAATACTTAATGAACTTGTTTATTTAGCCCTGTGTGACATTAGATCTTATTTGTAAGGCATGTTCATTACTATTTAATAAGTATTGTTACTCTTTTCAAATTATTGTGATGATATTCACCGATGAAGCCAGTTATGCATATTGGAATTGATCCTAGAGCAGTGTGGCATGAGGCAAACCAAATTGTATAATTTAGGGTCCGATAGATAGTGGGAGAGAGAGGAGAGAAAGGAGAGGATAGAATAGTTAGGCTTACATGTGGGCCCTTGATGTCAGCAATAGGGTAAGATGGAGGAGGCTGCCACATCATCACCAAGTTGCTACCATGTTGGCAAAACCACCTCTAGTACCAATCTAAGGGGTATTTTGTCGGGACCCGGTTTTACTAAACCGAACCCTCTGTGTCAACGATATGAGTCCCAAGGATCTGTGCTCATACCCACAGTAAACAAAGATGAATTACCAGTATCACATTGCATAACTAAATAAAATACTCAGAGTGCAACAGCTCCACTTATTACAATAATTTATAATGACCATAAGTCTTCACTGAATGCAATTAAGAAGCAAATAAAGAACGACAATGGTGTCCCATCACGGCCACGGGCACGCACTGAACGGGAGTCGCTAGTAGTCCTGCGCACCATCCGGATACTCCGCAACGAACTCTGGTCGTACTCCTGACCTGCTCATAAAATAAGCAGCCCCGAATAAAAGCCGGGGTTAGCACGCGAATGCTAGCAAGTCTTTCCTGAGAAGAGCCAGGCTAGGCATATCCTAGGAAAGATAGTGGCTCATTTGCATAAAAACATTTAACTTAGAAGAAGTATAAAAACATTTAGCAAAACATAAGTAAATAAATAGCAATTCTCTTCATTAATCTCAACAATAAAATAAACATGGCATAATTTTCGAACTCAGTGACTCATATCTCAGATGCCCATTATCCCAAATCATCATCTCAATATAGTTCTCATGAACGTTCTCGTTCTCCATGAATCATCTAGCAACGGCACACTGCCGAAAAAACCTTACCCGAGTCAAATTAATTAAGGTGTGGCTACGATGTGAAAAACCACCAAGACGCTCATAACCGGGAGCTCGGCCATTCGAATGGGTTTACACTCTGCAGAGGTTGTACGCTTTCCCCGCAAGATACGATACTCCCCTGTCAGAAAGCATCATAACAAAACCCATCAAAAGACCAACCCCGAGTTTGACACGGTCATACCTAATATTCACACAAGTACCCCAAGGCTTCAACCATACCTGATATTCACACAAGTACCCGAAGTTCCATCCCCAGGCTATACACCGGTGATGACGCATCCCTCGGGACCTCACCCACGGTGCAAGGACGGTGGCAATCCCGACGTTACTCTCCCTCTAGATCAGGCCCGTCCCATACTGGGCTTGCGGTCGCACGGGAAATTCTCAGTTAAATCTAACACGATCATCAGTCCTTAGGGACCGGAGCGTCGACTCAAGTCACCCGCTCCGAGTCAAATTATAAGTTGGTCAAAATTTTAATTAAGGAATGAATAATCCCACCATAAAAACCTAAGTTCTCATGACTCATGCTCAGATACTCCAGATTCTCAGGGTAAATTGTTTAATGGTGATCATGCAAGTAGGAATCACTCCCCGGTGACTATCTAAGCAAAGTTAAGCCAACTAATAATGAAAAACAGTAGCAAATTACATAATATTCTTATCCTAAGGTTTGTCATAATCGTGGGTGCATACCATGTAAATAACGACATGCACTAGGAATCACTATAGCAAATATGCACGATTTAATTAAATAGCAATTTTGAAAAAATCTAGAAATTAGGATTCTAGGGGAAAGACTTGCCTTTCTGTTCTTCTTGACCTTGCGGAACGTCGGCGGCGTCGACGAACTCTCTTCGTCACCCACGTGATCTATCGCACGCAAAACGAGAAGAATAATAATAAACAATAGAACAGTAAATAAATTAAAATATTATATAAAATTACAGTAGATAGATATGAATTTTATGAATTTTTAGAAACTGGAATCGCCAGATTTTGAGTTCGGATGAATTCGCAGCAAAATATTGAAGGATCACTATTACTGAAATTCAAGAAATTGAAAAATAGCACTGTAGCTCACGGGCTACTGTAGCTTCTGGTCCACGCTCGTGAAAGGATAAGGCTGGTTGCTGGGTGTGGCTGGGGAAACAAAGAAGAAAAAGAGAGAGAATTTTTTTTTTTATATTTGTTTTAATTCAAAATTTTTTAAATGCCCGCCCTCGTTGTGTTTTTGCATTTTTGGGCGTCCATCGCCCGTGGGCCGGGCGATCGCCCATGCCATGAGCGATGGGCGCCACAATCGCGCTCGCTCGACTAACGCCGTTGGACGGCGTTCAGTGAGTGCTCGGCCGCCCGCCCATGGGCGATCGCCCGACCACTGCTAACGTGAGCCAACACCTATTTATAATAATATATGTTATATATATAAAACAGTTAAAACATATAAAATATAAATATTATCAATATATATTATAACATATAACTATTATGTTATATATAATAGCTATAACATATGTAATATAAATAAAAGTATATATATTATATATAATATTTATGTACATATAGAACATATGAATAATGTATATTATATATAGGGTCTACCGAATCTGCGTGATTGGAAATTAGGGTTTAGGAAGGGAGAAAATTATGGTATTTTTTATGAAAAGGGCCGATAATTTTAATTTTCATCTTTTGTATTATTAGAATTATAAAAAATAAATGTTCCTCTTGTCACAAAGTATTTCTCGCATGACAGCAGTTATAGCGTTTAAAATAGAGTGCTCTCAGAAAATTTTTATTGGCAACATTAGTATTACACGGTAGTTCGTACTGAGTACATTGGGGATATTTCCCCTTGTTGGTAGCATAAGGTCAGCCACCTTCACCCGGCATGCATGGGTGGTCACCATGGACCGGTGAAAGGGTTGTGGCATTGGCATGAACACCAAGTGGCCGCACACCGGGTAGTCGCTTCCCATTCCGTGTCGTAGTACACCGGGTAGGTTTCTTGCATGATGGCTCTTCGACGTAGGACTTCAGCGTTGGGTGTGCCGGGGTAGTGGCATCCGCATAGACATGCATGGTCCTGACATGATCGATTCGGTTGATAGTATTGGTCCAAAGATCGCTGGTTGTGCGATTGACGTGTTTGGCATGGATTGCCTAGAGGCCGGAAGCCCGCGAACCTCCGCCGCCTTCGATCGCGCCCGCCCTCAGTAGCATCCACTCTAGCCTGCAAGCGATCGATTCTTGCGTGCAGGTATGTTATGTAGGTGTACGCTGCTGCCGGGTATGGCTCATCCATCCAGCAAGTCCAACCGCACGTGACGTCTGGTAACTGGAAATAAGAGAACTGGTAAGTAACTTGTATTTGCGGTAGCATATCGCAGAGGGAGGGAACTTACGTTGTAATCTGGGCATCGGTAGAACCTGCGACCAGTAAACCCCTCGTGCACATGGTCAAACCACTGCACAACGGCTGGGTTCCCACATTCGCATGTCGCCTACCAAAAATGGACGCTGGCGACGATCTCGTAGCAAAGGAGGGCCGTCTCTCCGATGCGATAATGTATGACATGCATATCGTCCGAAGGAGGACGAGTATGCTCTCCAGGCCCATAAGACTCCCACCATGCATCAGGCACATATGGCCGTGAAGAGGCTCCCCAACTTGCCATGAACTATAAAGCAGTAAGCTCTCAGGAAAGATGTGGCGCAGAGGACCCGAAGGTAGAAGGGTTTTTATAGCGAAGCCTGGTAGGTGTATGGACGGAGTTCATGGAAGCGTACGCGTCCCTCACGATGTCTGCTGCTGCATTTGATGTGACTGGATGGTGGAAAGCGGGACTACTGGTCAGCAGTGCAGTGAAATAATTGATGGCCGCTGCAGTTGATGTGACCGGACGGTGCAAAGCGGCACTGCGGGGACCAGTACTGATGGATGCTGCAGTTGATGTGACTGGACGGTGGAAAGCGGGACTGTTGGGCAGCAGTGCAGTGAAATAATTGATGGCCGCTGCACTTGATGTGATCGGGTACTGCAAAGCTAGAAATTATAGTTGATATTTTTCAGGAAGAAAAAAAACGCAAGGCTAGAAATTATGCCTGACATCCATTACAGAAGTACAGAAAGTAGTGCAGTACATCGTAAAAAAAAGGAAAAGAAGGCAGGGGACAAGTGCAGTACAAAGTCTAGTCCAAGTACAACATACACGCCGGTCACTGACGTGTGCGCTTCCTAATCTGGTCCTCGGGGTATGTGAACTGGTCGGGAGGATGGACATCCTCCTGGGCTCGCCGTGGTCTCACGGTGTCGAGGATCCTCGTCTTTGTGACGGCCGAGTAGGGGCGAGTGGAGCCCCGTGCAACCGCGACATGCCGAGGAGGTCCGCGAGAGCCATCGATCTAGGTCCCGCCGCCAAAGATCGCCGGGCGTCGTGCCGCCAGAAGACGACTCCTCGCATTGAAGGAAACACATGACAATCAAGAAGACGTTACAACGCATCGTGCATTTAAAACATTATATAGCGGTGTTATCGGTGCTCACCTCCTCGCTAGTCCGAGTAGAAGGGACCGCTGGTCGACTCGGTGGGCCAAGCTCCCGACACCGCTCGCTTTGGGGTGGTGCAAAGACGCCAAGAGCCGGCGCCGCCCATCCTAACCTCCCCACCTCGCTGGGGGTGGTGCAAAGACGCGAAGAGTGGCGCTCTGCACCCAACCTCCCAAGCCCCGAGGCGGCTGTGGGTGAAGGCCAGAGTGTGGCTCGGCGAGGCCGAGGTGCAGTGTGGGCGAAGTCCCGAGTCGCCGCGCCCACGTGGAAGGGGTGGAGAGCGGCCGTGTTCACCACGTGGGACAACGTCGAGGAACCGCTGGTAGGACGTCAGCGGCACAACTGGTCGCTTTGCGTAGCATCTCGACCACAAGGATCTGTTCTCACCGGCGTCGGCTCTGCACCCGCCCTCAACGGGACACCACGGATCGGGCGCCCGCTCTAAGCTCTCGCGACAAATCGACTTTGCAATTCGGAGAAAATGTGAGAGGGTGTAATGGGTTAAGTACGTGTGGATGACAAAACCAAATGGGACTCTTACCGCGGTGTAGGACCTCTGCGCCTGATGGTGCGGGTACAGCTCCTCCACCGAGGGCTCGTGGGTGACGTAGTCGGTCGGTGAGTATCCCACACGAAGGCGAGTCCGAGGGGCGTACCATCTCATGTACGTGTCGTACGAGTCAGGGTCATAAGGGCGGTACTCCGTGACTCGGTCCTCGAGTGTCTCGTCCCACTGCGCCCTCCAAGTCTGCATCCGGTACGAGAACGGGGTCCCTCCACGAATGCCCATCCGGGTAAGCCTGCAATATAGAGAACATAACATATTACGAAATAACATGTTACATAATCATAGAGGGCACTAAGCGAACTGTGAATAAATAGATCTTACTTGTGAGCGGCTGATGGAATAACCATCTGAGGCTGACGGGGGATCTCCTGGTACAACCCGAATCGTCAAAACCGGTGTGGACGTGAGTTCTCGGCGAAGATGTCGAAAACCAAGGACTTCCGTGTAAGCCAAGATTCCATATCCCGGTACACACAAGAAGAAGAGGCCGAGGGTGCGCGTGCGTGCACGCGTGGTACGCGTCGTGACGGTGTCCGAGCGACCTCGCTGCCGTGTAGGTAGTCGAACTGGGCGCTTGAACTCTTCGTACACCGATGGACCTATTCGTGCGCGTAAAAGCGCTGCGAAACAAAGGACATGAACAAGTTAGTTGAAATGGATGGATCCTCGAGTAACATGACAAAAGGACTGACCTGTCGTCGGACCCAGTAGTGGTCCATGGTGAGCCAATCTGTGTGAGGCCCCGTGTACAGCGAGGGAGGGTACGGCTCACGGTCCACCTGTGGCCGACCCATTGTGGAACCGCCCCACGACCAAAGCTCGAGGAGTAGGACGAACTGCGATGGTTGCGTCCTTCGTCGTCCGAAAGACAGCGTCGCAAAGGCCCCGGTAAGTGCCAGCAAGAACCGCGGAGGCCCAAGACTACTACTCCATCTGCGTGAAAAAGCATGTCAGAAAGTCATCAGGGATCATTTCAGTACCATGTTAGCTCACCTCGTACACCGGAGTGTCGGCGATGTAGCGCATAAACCGGATCAGTGCTCATCAACCTGTGTCCCGTGGGTGGACGGAACATCACCCGTCGAACAACAGACCAAGTACGCCTTCAGTGCCTCAAAGCTGGTCGTCATCCGCCATCGGGTGTATCGATCGCCGCAGATTTCATGACTATGTTAGCTTCAAATCAATATGTGGGAAAACACGGTTATTAAATTTATAAGGTTGCGTCATCGTGGTATGCTTGACCAAGCATGCGCCGGTCCGCGCCGCCGCTTCCGCCGAGAGGCTCGTGACGCCCCGCCGGCAGGTGTCGTGGTAGCGTGTCGAAGCGGTCCGACAGTCGCTCAAGCGGTCGGCAAAGCGTCCGTGGTATAACCGCAGTCCCGCAAAGCGGACTCCAAGAGGTAGGACACGCCCCGCAGCAGGGTGCCATCTCCCCAACGGGAGGTGGAACGTGCGTCTCGTCGCCACCGGCCGACGAAAGTGCCGCTAGGAGGAACGGTCGTGCGTGAACCGCCGATCCTCCGCCGCCGAGAGCTCCACTAGCTCGCAAAGTGGAAGAAGACCTGCCGCCGCAACTCGCAAAGTGGAGTCATCAAGACGGTTACATATGTGGGACATATAAAACATGGAAGTGCATGCGAAAATTAAATTGAATTGCAGTACCTACCGACCCATCGCCGTCGACTGAAGCAACCGGTCAGAAACGGGGAGAGCGCAGGTGTGTACAGCTTCTTATCCTCCTGTGCTGACAATCTTGACCTGTGCTTGTGATCTATGTTACGGTAAAACAACTCAGGCGTGCCCCCCCCGACTAGGTCTAGCACCGGCCATGGTCAGTCGGTCCTGCAGGTTAATTCGTACAAAACGAAATAAAACATACATGACACAAAAACATTACATTTCATGGCAAGACATTTAATTGCAAAATCAATTACAACAATAGCGTCCATGACAACTGTTACAATACCAAACAAATGTTATTAAAATACGAACATTACATTGCATTACATCGTCAATTAAACATATTACATTAAGTAAGATAAACATATTACATTGTAGCGATACATTGCTCAGGAACGCTCATTCTCTCCCGGTGCGTGATCCCGATGTCCCAGCTTGACCCGCCGATGAACGACGCCCACCTTCGGTCTCGTCCATGTCATTGCGGATACGGCGGGTCCTCCGACGGCCAGGCATCTGTCTCAGCCTACTCATATCTGGCACCCAGCGGTAGCCTGCAGGAGGATTTTCCGTGAAGGACCCGTCGATTCTGTACCCGTAGACCTCATAATTCCATGTGTCCCAAACACTTTCCTTCATGTAGTAAGGCGACACGAAGGAACGGGTTGATTCATTACAGACGGCGGAAGAGGCTATAATGTGAGAGCACGGGAGGTGAAGGAGCTTTGGCTTCTGGCAGGTGTAGTCACATTGGGCCCCCGTGATGGTGCAGAGATGCGTTCTTGTCGCCCGGTGGGTACCTCGACGACCACGCCAAAGACAAAGGCATATGAAACCGACGGACGGTGCCACTCTGTGGAGTTACACGATGCATCTGCGCCTTTCTTGTTTTCTTCTCCATGTATTCACTGATAAGGGTTGAATAGACAAGATGCCTGTCGGCCATAATCGAAGCGACCTTCGCACCCGGCCGATGAAGTACTTTTGGACCCCATGCAGACACCTTCAACGATTCCGACAAGAGGAAGACATCTCGTTCCTTTCATTACCCGCTTGTACACCTCAGCTATGTTCGTGGTCATGATGCCATACCGCACCTCCGGTGTCATGTAGGAGCGACCATTTCTCCTTTGGCTCGTGACATATCCGGTCGAGAAACTTTTAATATCTGTGCCCGCCTTTCTACGGATGTTTCGAGTCCGTAGGCGCGCACATAGAGCGATCGGATCATCGCCGACATGATAAAGCATGGGATTTTGGATGAAGTTGGTGGGCTGCTTTGGTTGGGCCGCTCGCTTCCTTGTCATTTCATCTAAGGTCTTCCAGAGCGCTTCGAACTTGGCCGACTGGTTTGTTTGGCACAACCTCTTGAACATGTTCATCAACGTCTTGTTCTTGAACTGACGGAAGAAATTTTCTCCCATATGACTCATGCACCACCTACTAGTCAAGTCAAAGCCACTTGGTGCTCCCACAACGGAGAACCTTCTTGCATATCGACAATAGCCTTCATCAAACCCGCGCGTGCGATCGTGTATGATGCACACGCTCGCCTAGCGAGCACCACTCCATACTTAACCCGCTCCAGAACCAATACCACCTATCTGTGTTTTCCCCTCGACAATAGCAATCGCGAATCGCAACACCGGTTGTTCGCGCCCACAAACAATTGCGGTCAAGATTCATCCTTTGTATTTCCCCATCAGAAGGTGCCGCCCATACAGACACGGCTGCGGTGCCTAAAGGCATTTATGCAAGCTCCAAAGGCGAAAAATGCATGCCGCAAAGACCCACTTGCCCTCATAGACACCACTAGTCGGATACTCTTTCATGTCTATGTACGCCTCGGTTCTGAATGCTATTGCCCTGAGCATGTGAACCACGTTCTCGTACGATGCCTCGTACGTCCCAAACCTAACCTCCAACGCCTTCCTCTTTGCCCTCCAAGCCTTCCCGTAGTCCATGGTGTACTGATATCTCTCCTCCACGGCTCGAATGATATCTTTAGCTGGCATTTGAGGATTACCCACAATCTCTCCATATAGAACATTAGCCATCCAAGTTGATTTAAAGGTTGCGGTGCACTTGCTCGCTTCCTCCAAGATACACTCGTGTTGCACCACTATGGAGCACTCCCAAAGAGTCCTTCCACTTCCCTCAGACGCATGCACCGCCAAGGGCGCTTGTCATTCATGCATTTCACGTCGTACTCTTCTTCTTGGACTTCACCACCTTGAACCGACGGCGATAGACATTGCCCAAGATTTCACCGCATTCAACAATGATTCCTTATCCTTGTATATGGCTCCTGCGTGACCTCATTCGCATGGTACTCCCATGCGCTATGGCTCCCTTCATTCATCGTTAATCGCCGGTTGTAATCGCTCCATGTGCTCGGGTAGGGACATCGTGACATTAACCTCCTCGTCGGATGGTCATCATCCGCAACTCTTCATCCTCTCGGTCCTCTGCCTCCATCATATTCACTATGATCTCCACCTCTTCACCTTAAATCGCCACCCCTCGCCTCACGCCGCTGCACCCTCCTCCTCGCGCCTCGTCGCATCGCCAACATGGTCATCACCACCCTTTCCACTACAATCTTCCATGCTTGTGCCATGTCCCTCCATTATGTCCACCTCCTCATCTTGCAGTTCGGGCACAGCTGGGTTTACTATCTGGTAGTATTGAACCAGTAGTATAAGGGGCCAACCACGCTGCACTGCATTTTCTACGTACCTTCTCCAATTTGTGTGTTCCTTTTATAGGAAACAACTCTCCAAAAAACCTTCATGGGCACGACTCACCATGACTCTGACACGCAACCGACATGTATGTGCATCCAGCCCGAACAACCGAAACAACCATTCTATTATCCACCGGTATGTCCTCTCGCTTGCCCTAAATATACCCCATGATGAGAGGAAAATGCCGATAGATCCACTCCATTTGGCCCTTCCGTTATCTCTCCATCTCCGTAAAATATTTGGAAATATAATTTTTCTGACATTTTGCCTATAACATATGATGAACCGTACTATTAGTTAGTGTATATTTAATTATCATAAAATAATATTATGCAATATTTACCATAACAACACCGCAAGCAAGATTATCTATTTAATATATAAATTACATCTATACTATAAAATTTATATTATACATCGTGTGCCTATCCTAACATGTGTTCGTTAATATATAAATTACATCTATTTATGTCTAAATTAACTCCATTGTTTTAAATAACCCTATTGTCACGATTTTCTATTTTTCTATAGTCTACTAAAAATTTTAACAGTCCATGAATAGCAAAATTATCTACATATTTCATTTGTCACTATTCTACCATTTTTCCAATTCTCAAATTAACGTGTGACCATCCTAACTTGTCTTCAATTAAAATTTTAACATTACATGTATTTATATCAGCTATGCGCGTAAATAACAAAATTATTTACGTATATTTAACGTGTGACTATCCTACCATGTATTTATATCCACTATCTAAACCAATAATCAAATTTTAATCATAATTTCAACAATCTAAATCAACAATACATTTTAATTATACGTATTTATATCAACTATCGGTATTAATAATAAAATTATATTTATTTAATATGTGACTATCCTACCATGTTTTTCACCGTAAATTAAAATTACGTAATTACACTACTAAATTATTTAAAAATTAACTTACCAAATGACGATGCCGCGTGATCCAATTTTTTTCTCTCTCCTTTTTCCCCCTTTTTCTCTCTTTTTTTCCCACTTTTTCTCTCTTATTTTCTTTCTTTTCTCCTCTTCTCTCTCTTCTCTTCTTTCCTTCCTTCTCTTTTCTTCTCCTCTCTTCTCTTTTCCTCCTTCCTTCTTCGGTCTGCACAAGACCGCCACCACCACCACAAGACGACGCTTAAATAGTCGTCTTGGCCGCCTGCGGGTCGGGCGATCGCCAAATGGTCGGGCGACGGCCAATGGTCACCAACGGATAGCCAATGGTCGTTTCGTTCGAGCCGTTGCCGTCCGCGTGCACGTGCCCGTCGCCCGTGGCTTGGGCGATCACCCGGCCCACGGGCGACGGGCGCCCAAAAATGCAAAAGCGCAGCGGGGCCGGCCATTTAAAAAATTTTGAATTAAAACAAATATAAAAAAAATTCAAAGAGAGATGGGTAGAGAGAGAAAGGAGAGAAGAGAGAGGAAGAGAGGAAGGAGGAGGTGGAAGAGAGAGGAGTGTCCGGCGGCGGGGAAGCGGCGGCTCGGCGACGGCGAGGCGACCCTAGGAGGCGGCGGCACGCTGCAATGGCAGTGCATGTCGTGCCACGCCTGCGAGATTTCGGTGCGACGACCTGAGCGTCGCGGGTGGCGGCGCGTCATGGGCATGGCGGTGGCTACGGTGGCATGCTGGGTTTGAGTGGCGGCTGGCAGGGAGGTAGCCGGCGGCAAAGAAGCGGCATAGGCGAAGCTCAACACTGGCGAAGCGGCATGGGCCAAGACGAAGCGAGGAGGCGGCGCGTCTGGCGGGCGGCGTCTGACGGCGACGGTGGCAGAGGCAACACGCAGGCGGCGGCTAGCGCACGGGGTACGGCGACGAGGACAGGGGGAACTCGTCGGCGCGGCTACCTTGACGACGTCGACGGCGGCGGCTACTCCAGGAAGCGTGTCAACGACCACGACGTGGAACAGATTGGTTTTAAGGGGGATTAGGGTTGATTGGGGGTTTATATAGGGGATTAGAGGTGAAAACGAGTTGGGCTAGAATTGGGCTAGGCCTAATCCGCGAGGGAGGATTCGGAAACAAAGTAAGAAACTAATTTTTGTAAATTTTAGGGTGTCACGTATTTGCACTGTTTCACATAGTTTAGGGGGTGCAATACCCGGTTTTCTAGTTCAAAGGGGTAGAGTAGAGTAGACTTCGCTCAATAGTTCAAGGGGTGAAGAAGACTTTTTCTAAATCAAATTTAGGGGATATATTAGGAAATAGAGATGCCAAGGGATCCTCTATTCTATCCATGAAATTTAGGAGTGGGTTTTGATCTCCTATATTTAGAGGAAGATTGGGCATCCCTTAATCGGTTTTCCTCTCACTTTCGGATTTTAGTGGACAAAATTTTAGGAGATGCATTTAGGATAAGACTATGACTATTGGATCAGAATTTAAATAATGTCCTCTGTAAACTCATGAGGGATATCTAAATTTGGCTCTAGGAGATGAAATTGTACGGATCTCTTGGACTTGCTAGGTTGCAAATAAATCGTCTTATGGCAACATTTCCCACCAAATGTCATGCCATCTAAAGACAAATGTTGTCTCTAGTAATATGTTATGCACAATGGTTGTCTATAGCAAAACTACATATTAATTGTCTCAAATAGTTGTCTTGGTTTTCGTGATAGAGTCGACTCTTCGTGAAGAGACTTCTTTCTCTTTCCTCTACCTTAGCACAAATTTAATGTGACACACCTTAGGAACAGCTTAGAGACTATTGACACATGCCATTGTGCATGCTCTTATATGTAGTTGCCGTTGAATTTTTAGTTGAAGGCGTTGCATCCCAACCTCCCAGTCTTATGGTTCGTGCGTGCACGCATGCCACCGTGACAAATTTTGGATACTTTTTTTCTTGTTCTAAACACATCATTTCGTAATTAATACTCTTTTTTACAATGTTTTGGAAATACTCTTAAGCCTCAATCAGGGTTTCCTCGATTCGCAGGAATCTAAAAAAAATACAAGATATGGAATGATATGGTATGTCAAATCCAACAAAGAAACAAAACGATATGAGTAGTTTAAAATATGTGTTTAATCGTCTCACTAAAGAAATACAAGAATTTTGATATTAAATATTAATCGATTAGATTGATAATTGAGATTATTAATTGATTAGATTGATAATTGAGATAGAAAAGGAGAAGTTAATACATCGGAATTCTTGAATGAACGCCTAACATGACCTTAGAGTTTATGCTTAGAAATCCTTCCAAAAATTGTAAGAGAATTTTCAATCCTATAAAATTTCTTTGAAGCAATCCTACAAATGAACTTTATTTGACTTTGTTTTGAGAGTTTTGAGAATCGGCTTTGAGAAACAAAGTGTCTGGTTTCGTAGAAAGGTCATCCAAAAGGAACAACAAAAAAAACAACTTAATCAGAAGGTCATAATGTGGTCCGACTTTTGTGTGTGCACATGTGAGAATCTTCCGACTAGTGTGCTTTCTTGGAGGATAAGCTCATATGATCTTGTGTTCTCATGGCTGACGCCTAGAAGGCTAGAAATGTTATGACAACATTTTGGGTCAAACTTATTTGTAAGTAGGTTGGTGAGTTTTGTTCAACTAGTCAAGATTCACTCATTTACATGTTGTCGCGTGGTTTAATTGGTTCGACCAAACCAATCGCTTAAATTGGTCGATTTGTTCTGAATGATTGGTATTGAGAGAGAGACTGTTATGCATACTGTCTCATGCAAGTGATCATGACATATAGTGTGATTTTCTCATTGTTTGAAAAGCTATACTAATTTGTACTAGCAATATGTACAAATAAGTCTCAAACTTTATATTTTTGGTTCATTATCTCTTATCACACTCAATTGAAGTGGTCATTTCAAATTAAGAAAAAAAAAACCTTTTTATATAATACCGATCAAATAATAATAAACCATGGACAATACTAGTAAATATTTCATCGAAAACCTACGATAGCTTGCTAAATAAAAAATTAATAGAACAGAAAAGAGTATAGGTATGATAGGCCGGCCAATAAAAAATAGTCGGGTACAGAACAAAATTAAATTAAAGGGTAACAGATACAAAACCAGAAATGCATTTGTATTTAATGATTGCACGAGAACTGGAAAAATCACATACACATAAGGTCATGTTCTTTTCAAGTTAATCTAGCTATAAATTATAATCTGACAAAACTATGAGCCCTTGATAAGGGGTTTGGAGAGCCCAAAAATTATTAAAAAAAATAGTTTATAATTTTGAGAAGACCCACTAAAAGCAATAAACAAATGGCTACCAAGTGCTATAGCTTTGGCATGTACAAAAATAACAATTTTCAGCTATAGTTTTTAATTATAATTTGTCAGGACCCGGTTTTACTAAACCGAACCCCTCTGTGTCAACGGTATGAGTCCCAAGGATCCGTGCTCATACCCACAGTAAACAAAGATGAATTACCAGTATCACACTGCATAACTAAATAAAATAATCAGAGTTCAACAGCTCCACTTATTACAATAATTTATAACGACCATAAGTCTTCACTAAATGCAATTAAGAAGCAAATAAAGAACGACAATGGTGTCCCATCACGGCCACGGGCACGCACTGAACGGAAGCAGCTAGTAGTCCTGCGCATCATCCGAATACTCCGCAACGAACTCCTGGTCGTACTCCTGACCTGCTCGTGGAATAAGCAGCCCCGAATAAAAGCCGGGGTTAGCACGCGAATGCTAGCAAGTCTTTCCTGGAAAGGGCCAGGCTAGGCTTATCCTAGGAAAGATAGTGGCTCATTTGCATAAAAGCATTTAACTTAGAAGTATAAAAGCATTTAATAAAACATAAGTAAATAAATAGCAATTCTCATGATTAATCTCAACAAATGACATAATACTCAAACTCAGTACCTCATATCTCATATTCTCAATATCTCAGATCACATCTCAAAAAGTTCTCATGCTCGTTCTCGCTCTCCAAGAATCATCTAGCAACGCACAATGCCTAAAAACCTTACCCGGTCAAAATTAATTTAGGTGTAGCTACGATGTGAAAAACCACCAAGACGCTCATAACCGGAGCACGGCCATTCAATGGTTTACACTCGCAGAGGTTGCACGCTTTCCCCGGAAGATACGATACTCCCCCGTTGGAAAGCATCATAACAAAATCCATCAAAAGACCAACCCCGAATTTGACACAGTCATACCTGATATTCACACAAGTACCCCGAGGGCTCCGACTGTACCTGATATTCACACAAGTACCCCGAAGTCCAACCCGAAGCTATACACCAAGCAATGACGCATCCTCGAGCTCACCCACGGTGCAAGGGCGGTGGCAATCCCGACGTTACTCTCCTCTAGATCAGGCCCGCCCCATTCAAGCTTGCGGTCGCACGGAAATTCTCGATTAAATCCATCACCATCATCGGCCCCAGGGACCGAGCGTCGACTCAAGTCACCCGCCCGAGTCAAATTATTAGTTAGTCAAATTTTAATTAATGAGTGAACGAACCCACCCAAAAACCCAAGTTCTCATGTCTCATACTCAGATACTCCAGATTCTCATATTACAGTGTTTAATGATGATCAAATAAGTGGGAATCACTCCCCGGTGACTATCTAAGCAATGCTAAGCCAACTAATAATTTAAAACAGTAGAAAATTACATAATATTCTTATCCTAAGGTTTGTCATGATCGTGAGTGCATACCCTGTAAATAACGACATGCACTAGGAATCGCTAAAGAAAATACGCATGATTTAATTAAATAGCAATTTTAGCAAAATCTAGAAAATTGGGATTCTAGTGGAAAGACTTGCCTTCCTGATCTTCTTGACCTTGCGAACGTCGTGGCGTCGGCGAACTCTCCTTCGTCACCCGCGTGATCTATCGCACGCAAATCGAGAAGAACAATAATAAATAACCAAAAACAGTAAATCAATTGAAAAATTATTTAAAAATTACAGTAGATAGATATGAATTTTCTGAGAATTTAGAAACTGGAATCGCCGGATTTGGAGTTCGGATGAATTTGTAGCGAAATAGTGAAAGAACAATGTTGCTGAAATTCGGGAAAAAGGGAAATCCCACTGTATCTCGCGGGCTGGCTACTGTAGCCACGAGGCCCAGCAAGAGAGAGGATAAGGGTGCTGCTGGTCATCGGTTGTGGCTGAGAAAGATTCAAAGAAGGTAGAGAGAGGAAACTAGAGAGAGAAAGAAGAAGAGAGGAAGAAGAAGAAAGAGGAAGGGAGAGGAGAGGAAGGAGGGCGCCGGTGGCGGGGCTCCGGCGAGCGGCGGCGCCGGTGACGTCAGGCGGCGGCGAGCGGCGGCTAGGCCGGGGAGGCGCGCGACGGAGGCGGCTGGCGGTGACGGCAGCGGCGGCGCGGGAGCTCGTGTGGGCGGCGGCGGCTTGCGCGACGCGCGACAGAGCATGGGCGCGGCGGCGTCTCGCGCGGGCGGCGCGTGGTTGGGGCCGGCGACGGCGGCCTGGGAGGAGGAAGAAGAGGGCAGGAGCACGGCGCCCGGCGGCTACCTCAACGATGTCCACAATGGCGACTGCTCCAGGAAGCACGAAGACGAGGACGACGGTGACGGCGGCTGCGAGATGTCGACGACGGCAGCGACGGCAGGCGTGACGAGGACGGCAAGGACACAGGGCGACGGCAACGACGTCTCAGATTGGTTTTGGGGTGGGAGATTAGGGTTAATTGGTGGTTTATATATAGGATTAGGGCTGAGCACGTGATGGGCTGGGTTGGACTAGGCCCAATCCGAGCAGGATTAGGGTTAATCTCTATTTGCTTTAAGATTCGTAAAAATAAATTAGGTTAGTTAATTTGTAAATTTTTAGGGTGTCACATAATTTAAGCTAAAAAGATAAGTATACTAAATTACCTGTACAATCAAAATTGACCCGTATCTTCAATTCATTAGCCCTCTAATTTGTGTGAGAAAAACTGGCCAATGGTGCTCCATTACCTGCCTTTCTAACCGGGCAAGTAAATGACAAAAAGAGCAACAAACTAGAAGCGTCCTGCACAAGTTAACACATGTGTTCCACGTCGCTATGCATCCTGGTTCTTTGTTGGATTAATTCAACTAGTTTGTACGCTTATTTTATGACTTCATAATTTTATATCTATTTCATATGAACTCCGTTTAACATAAAATAAAATTCATAATTCATATAAAATCAAGTTCTACCATTCTTTATATATTAATAATTTTATGAATATATTTTTTCTTTTTATTTTTAGAAGCATTTGCTTTTTATTTTGTTTATGTTTTTTAGAAGTATTCGCTTTTCGTAATCAAGGTTTCTCTGAGTGATTCACTAAGATGAAAGTTTTGTGAAGAATTTTGGTATCTAATGCTGACGATATTTGATACTTGACGATACCCTAATACTCAATGATGCCATAATACTTGATGATATATGGTACTCAGTGATACCTAATGCTCAACGATACCTAATCCTAGCTGATACCCGATACTCAATGATACGTTGGTACTGCATAATACTCGATGCCCGGTGATACCCTACCCAATACTCAATGATATCTAACCTGATCTCGATGATACCCCGATGCTCGATGATACCAATGATATCCATTTGATACTCAACAATACCGGATTTGATACTCGATGATATCTGACCTGATACTCGAATATACTAGATGCCCAATCTAATACTCGATGTTATCCGATACTTGATGATACCTATCCTGATGCTTGACGATAGTTATGATACCTTCTGATGATGTTCGATATTTGACGATACCTAATACTAGATGATACCTACTTGATGCTTCGATGCTTGATGATATCCAATACTTCATGATATCTGATAGCTGACGATATTTGATGCTCGACGGTACCCAATACTTGATAGTCGATGACACATACTTGATACTTGATAGTTGATGATAACTACTTGATACTTGATAATACCTAATATCGATGGTACATGATACTCGGTAGAGTGTTTCATGGTGTTTCACTAGAGCGAAACTATAGCGTGGTAGAGTGTGTCATGGAGTTTTAGAGTGTACCATGGTGTACCAAGTGTACCCACTCATTGTGTGTCATGGTGTTTCAAAATATAATAGAGCATTTCATGGTGTTTCACTAGAGCACCGGTGGAGGCGTAGCAGCGGAGGGGCATGACAACAGTAGCAACTGGCGGTCGTGCACTTCATCAACAACAAGCGACGATCGCTTTTCTTGGCGTCAGTGCCGAATCCGGAGTGGTACTCGCCTACGGTGTCCACGATGCGGCGGGGTGGAAGCTTAGGCGAGGTCGCACGCCATGTGGTTGTTCGGCACGTGGACGGGACAACTGAAGGGTAGAAGAGACGGTGGCGGCAGGAGGAGAAGGGTGGAGCTGACTGGAGAGGGCGTGGTGCAAGCAAACCCTAGGCTACTAGGGTGCGAGGAGGAGGAGACACCGCAGGCGGTGGAGGAGAAGCACGGTAGGGGCGTGACGAGAAGAGAAAGGGTGGGGGTGGCGCTACGGAGGAGAAGCGCAGAAGAGAGCGGAGTAAGATAGGAGCAATGTTCCTGGATTTAGAGTCGTGGAAGTGGCAGGGGAGTTAAAGAAGGTGGGAGATTTAGGTAGACGCGGATAAGGGCCTGTTCTTTTCAGCTTATCTATCTTATTTTGTGTCTTATCTAACTTATTTCATGTCTTATTTAACTTAGCTTCCTACTTATCTCGTGTTTTATTTGACTTATCTTACTTTTTTTATTATTTTTTGAATCGGTTTTTTTTTTATCTCGTAGGCGTGTCTATAAGCTCTCTAAATCCCAAAATTGAAGGCCAACCGGCTCTCGAGGCTATTTCGACAAATTCTCAAAGTGACGAGATGAGGCAAATAAGTAGAATAAGATAAGCTGAAAAGAACCCACCTAAGACAGATAAGTTGAAAAGAACAGCCATAAGACTATATTCACCGGGGGTACCGTTGCATATAGGATTTATGTAAAACAAAATCCACTTTCCCGAGTTATGTAAAACAAAAGGTCCACTTTCCCGAGGGAAGGTGCTCTTCCCCGTTCCGTTCCGTCTCACAGGAAGTCGACCAATCAGCGCGCCACTCTCGTGCCTCCTCGCTCCACCGAATCAAGACGAATCCCTCGGCTCTCCCACCCCTCCGCCGATCGCCCGCACCCACCATTCGAGGAGGAGGGGGAGGGGGAGTGG
The DNA here is from genome assembly GCA_036346145.1 of Olyra latifolia. NCBI lineage: Eukaryota > Viridiplantae > Streptophyta > Magnoliopsida > Poales > Poaceae > Olyra > Olyra latifolia. The sequence continues at coordinate 18,930,646 of CM070530.1, forward strand.
CGGAGGCCAAGAACTGAGGCCCCCGCCAATGGCGCTGCCGGTGGCGAAGCTGGGGACGCTGGCGCTGCGGACGCTGTCCAAGCCCATCGCCAGCCGCCTCAAGAACCAGGCCGCCGTGCACCCCAAGTTCCGCGACTTCATCGTCAGCATCGCCCAGGTAGGGCTCCTCCTCTCTCGGAAAGAATAAGAAACCATCCTAATTGATCGTGGAAAGGGGATCTGATAGGGCAATTTGTCCGAGCTTCCAGTTCTCGGCAATGCTAAACTTATGTAGTTACATGTACACACAGAACTATTTAGGAGGTTTTCCCTCGGAGAAATTTTTATAGTTTACTGTTTGCGACAGGGCATAACTTTTAAGAAAAAGTTTTTTTAATAGGGTGAGTGAGCCATATGCGTGCAGAATCAATGGATTATGTTTCAAAACAGGTGCATGCTTTTGGGCAAGAATCGCTCAGTGATTAGCTGGCCATGGGTTTGGGGGAATTTAGGAAGACATGGTATTGACTAGTTGACCTGTAGGTCAATTGGCCATTAGTTGACAGGTTCATTGAGGATTCCTCTGTTTTTGAAGTTGATCTGTGGCTCATCTCCCCTGTGACTGGAGATAGATTTTGTAATTGCCAATGTTCCATATTTGACTTAGGCAAGGACAAGCCAGAATAGATGTGTTATGCACAGAAAGAACTTGTTTGCCTTTTTAAGGGTTAAGTTTAATGAGGTTTCCCCTGGTTTGAAAATTGATGGGCATTATCTCCTGATTTGTTTTGAGGTTTCTTTATCTCGGTTTCAATCAGAAAAGTGTGGCAGGGTGGACCTTCAGAAGATTTATCCTTTCCTGAGATGATATATGTTTGGGTAGTTGTACAGCTAGCAATTGTTTAGTTTAGAGTAAATGAGTTAGAGCCCATTGCATTCTAGGCTCAGATGTATATGTGTTTGGTGGGGAGGTCCTTGCTTCTCTTCTGGTTTAAAGATAGTGAACTGATAATATCTATACTAATTGTTACAGATAAACCATCGTATCACTACAAAGATACAAAGGCGCATTTATGGTCATGCAACAAATGTGGAGATCAGGCCTTTAGATGAGCAGAAAGCAGTACAAGCTGCTACAGATCTCATTGGAGAAGCCTTTATCTTTTCGGTACTTTTTCTAACTAATGAATTTTCCATTTTACGTGTGCCAGGTTGAAGAAACCCTGCCATGATCTATGGAAAAAATATATTCAAATTTCAGTAAATGATACTCTATATTTGTTGTAGGTTGCCGTTGCTGCATTAATTTTTGAGGTCCAAAGAAGTGCAAGGTCAGAGGCTAGGAAGGAGGAAGCTCGTAAACAAGAACTTGAGGTAGTACTTGATAATGCCTTATTGCCTTTCACTTATGTCTTTTGTCTGTATTGTCAAGTTTGAACACATAAATGTGCCATGCTAAATACCTATAATTGCGACAGATGCTACTTAATCTTTTAATGCTAAAGAAAACCATGAAATGTAAATTTGCGAGCCCGTATCGTGTAGCAAGAGAAATCAAAATTTGATACTTAGAGGAAGCTCTTTCAATTGCAGTTTAGGGAATGCACACACAGATATCAGGAATCCCTAGTGTTGGACACTAGATATTCTGTAAGGAAATAATTGACACCGCAAATTTAGTTTGACTACCAGGAATTGATTGACACCGCAAATTTAGTTTAGCTACCAGGAATTGAACATGATTTGTGCCTAAATATCAGGTGATGGTCCAAACATGTTCTAGCACTTTGAAGATCTAATATGGATTTACATCTAAATTGCTATACAGAATACACATGCACAAACATTAATAATAGGCTACAGGGTTTTATGCAATATCTTTAATGCCTTTGCAAACATGTCGAAGTATATAATCACCGCTTATGCAATGAAGCTTTGCATGTGGAAATGAGGGAGTTTCGATGACCTATAAATTTACCCAAATATAGAACTGCTAGTCACTGTCACCTATAGGGCATCGATGTCATTTCCAACTGTAAGGGTCATAAATTTGTAATATTAGTGAATGCAGTGCTCCAAGTTGAATTATGAGTTCATATAGAGTGGAGAATTGGTTTATATGGTCTGTGGCTAGAAATTGAATTTGGCCATCATGTACAACAATTTTTTGAGCAAACATCATGTACAACAATTAAGGTACATAGTTGATAATTGTCAGGCTCTTCATCTTTTTTCTGAATATAGTTGTAGTGGGTGGAGTACTCCAAGTTAAATGATGGTGGAAGATAGAAGAGAAGCTACTTAATAGTTTGCTATGGAAAAACAGAGACATCCCAGTTCTAGCTTTTCCATCTAATTGGCATGCTGAAAGGTGGGAAAACATCCTAAAACTGAAGTTAAGTAAAATTCAACACCTCTAAGATAAGATCAGTTAAGAATAGAAATTCTACAAATTACAAACTTTATATCTTCTATATCCATTATTAAAAATCATACTTTTAGCTAGAATAGCTATCAGATTCTGTAAAGCTTGTCACTATTTGTATAAAATGTTCTACAAGAAACATAATCCTTCTAGGTAATTGACAGTAGATCATTTTAGTCAATCAATCCTTCATGGAAAATTTGCTATATGCATAGTTCACACGTATTGTTTATTTGTCTCTCTTTGTAGGTTATAAATAATGGTACTTTAGCTTAACAGCTGTTTTTGTTGATCTCAAGGAATTGAGACAAAGGGAAGACAGTTTAGCTAAAGAATTGGAAGATCTTAAACTGAAGTTGAGTGAAATTGAGCGCCTTGCTAAAGGGCGAGGCCTTACAGGAATTTTGAATTTCAAAGGCGTCCGTGGACCAGAAAACGGCAAGGCAGCAACACCTGCTTGAGTAATCATTTCAACAGTGGTCAGGCAAAACAGGATGTTATATTGCTGACAAGCGCACGCCTCAAAATTGGCTGATTGGTTTCCTTATTCTTTTGTCACAGACTAATAGACTATGATATCATGCCCATTCTTTTGAGTGGTGGTTGGTTTGAGGGATTACCCCATCCTAGAATGGATTGGTCTTCATGGATCATACCATAAATTTGATGGATGACATTATCCCTTATTTCGTAATAATATTATTCTTATGAGAGATCAGGCCATGATTGACCAGCCTATTCAATTCCTCAAACCAAGCAATAAGGTTGGGTTTAGGGTTTGGATCTGATGGTCTATTCACTGTTTGGTCCTTCAGAACAAACACCTATTGGTGAATCATGAATGGATCATAATTTGTGATGAATGGATCATAATTTGTTGTGATTGATTCATAGACAATTAGACACCCTGAAATAAGTGCAAGGAAAAAAGGCACTATAGGTTACTTCTGGGTAACTAGCCACAAAACAAGATCTAAGGACGGATGTAATCTATGAGCTGACCTATTGGCCTGCTAACACACAATGTACACAAGTATGACTAAGGTAGTGTTTCTCTCAGCGGTTGTGGTTGCGGTTGCAGTTGTGTTTAAGCTGAAAATTTGTAGCTACTCGATAAGGATATCCGAGGGATCAAAAAATTATAGAAAAAATGGTTTTGAGAGCTTTCAGAAGAAATAGTAAGACCTATAAAAATTAGCTACCAAACGTCAAAGTGTTTGACTTGTACAAAAATAATAAATTTTTAGCTTATAAGTAAACGCTGAAAGAAACACTACCTAATATATGTCTATGAGCTGAAATTTCTCTTCTTGTCTATTTCTGGCGATATATTGTGAGGGATCTAAAGCATGCCAAAAGTAAATGATTTCTACTGATTTTATCTTCGCTAAAGACATCTATCAACTATGGATTAAAAAACTATTAATTATAACATTGTTCTGCACAAGTGGAGATGCCATTCACTACTATATGCAAGTGCAGTCTGCATCTGCTGGATTGATGCATTCTGAAAGAATTCCTATTCCGCTATTCAGATACAACACATCCATCCTGCTTCTTTAGTGAATCATACCTATCTCATCTTGCACTGTTGCGTGAAAAATGTTTCTTTATTGCATAGAACGTAGCTGTATTCTGAGAACCGAGCGTTGCTCAGTTGACATGTTCGCCCCACGGCCCCAGCCACCAGCGTTCAGCACCAAAGTAATTAATTTTGAAATAATGGATTTCTATCAAATAAAGGTCTCATCGCTGAAATCTATTTGATTTGATACATCATGGTCGGTAACGTTGGTGAATTAGCAGAAACACAGAGAGGAATTCCCTTGGTAAACAAAAACCTATGTAGCCTTGCTCGGCACTTGTTCTCGCAGTGTCCAAGACACTATTCTTGTTAGCTTATAAGGACTTATTTATCTTATTTGGAGTTAGGACTAATTTTTATTTAAAATAAAAATGATTTTTTTTTGAATCCTTTTTTTTCTATCTCAAAGACTTGTTTAAAACCTTCAAAACATAAGTCGAACCAAGCGAATCCAACTCTCGAGATTATTTCGGAAAGCTCTAGAAGTTAGAAGAAAAGTCAAATAAGTTAAATAAGACAGATAAGATAGGCTGACGAGAACAGACCCTAAAGATTTATATGTGTGCACATTCAGTGGAACAACATGTCCTATGTTCTAAGTACCGATTCTTTCCGGTGTGTAGTACATGCGCACGTATGGTGAATGTGTGTCAGTGTGGCCTTGTTTTATCCTGCTATATAGTAGACTTAAAAAAGTTATATTCTGGCTTGATACATTACACATCTGTTACAAGTTCACGCGTGGCCGCGTGGCACATGAACTGTACCATGCATGACTGCATGCGACGTAGGATTTGTCAGATGAGCTACTTATACTGGTTGCAACGGTGGCTTGCAAGAGGAATGTGTTAGAAGTTTCCATGCCCCCTATCTCTTCGGTGAAATCTTGCTGTGAGCAACCTACAAAACTGTAACCCTCCTTTCACCTTACTCTCTTGTGAGTGCATTTATACGTGTACATGCATACGCATGCACCTCTCTCCTCTCTGCGTCGCCTGACCACACAGAAGCAAATTAGGGCCATACGCTATGCTGCTGTGAGCCTGCCCTGCTGCTGAGTGAGCTCGATCCTGCCTTGGCCGTCGCGCGGTGTGGATCGGCATGACCGGCGGCGTCAACGGCCACGGCGGCGGCGGCGCGTGCGCGGTGTGCAAACACCAGCGGCGCAAGTGCGAGCCCAACTGCGAGCTGGCCGCCTACTTCCCGGCGAACAGGATGAACGACTTCCGCGCGCTGCACCTCGTCTTCGGGGTGGCCAACCTTACCAAGCTCATCAAGGCCAACGCCACGGAGGCGGCCCGCCGCCGCGCCGCCGAGACGCTCACGTGGGAGGCGCGGTGGCGGGAGCGCGACGCCTCCGAGGGCTGCTACCGAGAGGTCGCCTGCCTCCGCCGCGACAACGCCGTGCTCCGTGCCGAGAACGCCGCGCTCCGGCGGCAGGCCGAGCAGTGCTCGTGCGGTCGCGGCGGCGGCGGCGCCTCAACGTTGCAGCAGCATCACCTGTCTCTCTCCTCGGCTCACAACGGCCACGGCGGCGCCAGGGCGCCGGGCGTTGCGCTGCACAGCGCCTGCAACGGCGGTGCTGTCTTGCCTTCCAACCTCGTCGGCAGCTGCTACAACGGCAATGGCGGCGGCGTTCATGGTGTTAATGGCAATGGTGTGACGGCCGTGCGGCCTCACGTGCCAGCTCCGGCGACGCAGACGATGATCTGCTACGCGGCGCAGGATGACCGCTACCGAGCCGTGTCGGTTTGCCCGGCCGTGGCAACCGGAGGAAGCGGCGGCGCCGGCTTGGCGAAGTCCGGTGCGGCTATCGGAGGTCGTGGGCTCCAAGGACAAGAACAACGCGAGATAAGATAAAAACCCTCCCTTTCTTGTGCTGAACCGAAGGTTTCCATGTTGGATATATTGGCTTCTCTGCGCTGTGTTTTGCAACTTCAGGTGAGGCTGATAACAAGTGAAGTGGGTAAAAGGGGAGGAAACGAATTGGTTTTGAAATAATTAAAAAAAAAGAGATGGATTTCACTGCTCCTTTTCTCTTTCTTCTGCTTGAGCAGCACACCCAAAAAAAATCGAAGCATAAAAACCCAGCTTTGTATGACCGGTATTACCAAACCAGAAGATGGCATAATCTGGTGCCTTCTCACAGTATACCTTCTTGTACTTTGATCAGAGATGAATTTCAGTATACATGTTGATTTAAGCTGAGATGCAGCATTAGTTGAATAGAGATAAGCTCAAACTGCTCAAACAGTTTTTATGCGTATCCTCTATCCATTTGAAGAATGATTATAAGGTCAACAATAACTATCATCTAACAAAAGAAAATGAATTGGGTTTCTGTTTTGTTTTGTTTCCTGTCTTGGTGCGGTGCTGTATGTTGTTTCTTTTCAGTGGTATAACTGTAATCCTAGTTTGTTTTAGGGTGGCTAGAGAATGTGTGAGATCACCATCCTCTAGTTCTTTTTGTTTATCTGTAAAACAATGCTACTCTTGTGGTTTCCGTTTTGGTGGTTGGAATAGAAACAGGGGTTAGTCGCCCCTTTTGCAAAAAAAAAAAAACAAAAGAAAATGAATAAGATCATCAAACCTTGTGAGCGCCTAACTTATGAAAATTATACAGCCCAATCTGAGTGACAAATGTATAGGGTACCAACAAATTTTGCGCTAGCACAAGTTGGAAGTGACTGAAAATGGCAATACGCCAAGACCAGCTGGATCAATTTGAGAATGAACGACTAGTTTAGTGTTAATTCATATGGAAAATGATGACAGCAACAATTTTCTCCAATATTTCCTCAGTCATCAACATGTTGATGGACCATGGATACACAAGTTCTACACTTATATTTCTAATAGGATCAGCACATGAGGAAGCTCTGTTTCCCTTTTGCTCCAACCTCGACAGTGAACTCAAAATCCTAAATTAAAATAACATAATTCGAACATTCACCAGAACCAACTCAGGCGTAGAGAGATCAGCGCTGCTGGAGAGCGGCCATCCAGATTTAATAAATCTCATTAGGAACTCTTGCGTCACCATCTCTAGCCAAACCAGCATCACCATTGCTAATCAAGATGCAGGAGATAAATAACTCGGTCAATTTTGTATAAGCATGACATTCTAGTCAGCAAGTATGCCCCGAACTTTCATAGTTTAGGAGAACTCACCTTGACTGAGCAGGGTCTTGAAATGAGGGTGAGTCTACTTGCATTGTTACAGGGCCATCATTTACTAAAGAAACCTGCAAAAGTTCCCGATCATGTTTCTCAATAGCGCAATATGATACAATGGCCAATTACAGCATATGTTTACACAGAGACACCTTCATCATTGCTCCAAAAATGCCATCTGCCAAGATGAGTTGAAGTAGGGACAGCGTTAGAAACAGGTTCACATGAAAATGCCTTATAGCATAAATCCTACAAAAGGGCATGGAACTGATTGTCAAACCAAAAAAAAAAAGAAAGAGCAGCAGCATGAATATTGTATTATCTAAGCATGATATACTTCATAAATAGACATTCTCATGGCAAGATATCAGGAAAGTAAAAAAGAATAGAGTATATAAAATTAGAAAATATTGTTAGAAAAAAGTTACTATTAAGTTATTAGCATAATAGAAATGGTTGTATTTTGAGTGTATACTACGTAATGGAATTTTCTGTGCAGAAACAAGGAGAATCATGGGAAAGTACCATGCACCAGTTACAATATGCAAAGTCTCAATATAGACATATCCATGCCTATTTGTTTAAAAAAACTCAGTTTAATAATCAATAATTCAAGATGCCCAGCTTCATAAATACACAATAAAACATTAGAAGCACAGCACATATTACCTTTCACTGAATCAGTCGAGTATGACTTCTGAAACTTCTCAACTAAAGAAGCATAGAAAGGTTTTGCTTTTGCGGGTGGCATAGCCACATGAAAATCTGGCTTGTTACCCTTGAGAATTCCATATAAGGTAAACTGACTGACTGAACAAGATATCAGGTTAGAAGCAGAGTAATTAACAACAGAGCCACTTGAGCTTATGGGTTTTCAAACTGTGGGGTGTGAAGCAGGAAGTTGCATTGCATTACCTAATAGAATTTCGAAGTTCCGCTGCATAACCTACACAAAGGGGGAAACTATTTAAATTTATATTCAAAAGTAAGTAAAACAATCTGCAGGAGGCAATCAGCATGCTGAATGTTCTTCCAAAAAGTGAATTGACAAGATTGATGGCTCTGAGACTTACATTTTCATCCCATGCTTTTCCAGTTTTCTCATTAGGAAATAGCCTCATATTCAGGATCTTCCGACAACTACATAAGGGTAGTGTTAGCATGAGAGCAGCACTATAACAGCAAGATATGCTTACTGAACATTTCTGTGCAAACAAAAATTCATGACAGAGATGATAAAATCTCATAAAAGTAAAGGTGATAGGTGACAACTTTGGCAAGTGAACTGGACATGAGCTAAACAGGATTTTCCAGATTATATGTGTTCGCAAAAGAAACATTCAGACAACAGAACACAGCAACAAGTTACTAGCATTTTTTTAAGAACGATTTGCCAACAAAATGTATTTTTGTCATCCATTCTGCATCATAATCACTCAGTCCACCAATACAGCTAACAGATAACTAAACCTACACATCATTCATCCAGAGCCCAGTGGAAAACTATCCTTCGAAATCAGCTATTAAACAGAATACAAAAGAGATAGCACGAGCAACTGAGCTAGAAAGGGGGTGTGGGGAGGATGGAGGGTACAAACATATAGTCCGCGTCGGAGTCGGTGTCAGCCTCGTGGACCCCGACGAGGACGAGGAGGCCCGGGCCGATCGCCGACACCACCCGCCCTTCCACCTGAAACCCCCGGCAAGAACCAATCAGCGCTCGTCTCCTCCCAGATTCCGTGCAAATTACAGCGGCGTGGTGAGCTCAAGAGGACGGTCACCTCGACGCTGGCTGAGAGGACGCGCTGCACCACGGCCCTCATCTTCTTCTTCCTTCTCGCCCCCGACGCGGCGATCTCCGAGCCTCTTGTGCGGTGCGGGAAGAGTCGCCGGAGACACTCCAGGACGGCGGCTCTGGTAATCTGCTGGGCGGAGCAAGCGGGGGTGGAAGCGGAGGCCTCAAGCCTCAGCGAAGGGCTCGACGGGCCGGGAAAATTCTCCAGAAGTTTACTGGGCCGGGCTTAGCTGCCTACATGCCATTATCATGAAGAATATTTTCATAAAGAATAATCATGAAAAATCTCCACATTCAGATTCATTTTTGCTGTTAATTCAAAGTTAACATAATATAGCGTATAATCATAAATAACATGTTCAAGACCGAGAGAAAAGGAAGACTGTGCCACAAAATTTTCTCAGGAAAGAAAGTCTTTGCTACAAAGATTTACATGGACATATCCGAGTATGTTAGAGCATCCACACCAGAAACTTTATTCCTATTTTCTCTCTCTTCTACTTTATTTTCTCTCTCCATTACTCTAAAATTCCTTCACACTTTACACTACACCCTAAAAGATTCCTTCCCTCCACCAGAAACTCTATCTCTAAAACTCTATTTCTATACCCATATAGGGTTTCTGCTACGGATGCTCTTACAGACAGATTGTTAGGAATATAATAAAATCTATGATTTACATGGACGTATCTGAGTACATTAAGATTATCAGGAATATATGCAGATTATCAGGAATATATGCTAGTTACATACCGTTATAGGTGTTTTGTCACAGAAAGGTCACAACATAGTGCTCTTTGTAATATTTTACAGCCATCTATAAATTGATATTTTTCACACGTATGAACAACAAGCAATGCTACATCCGCAAAGCCAACGTATCAGAAACAACATCAACTGATCTTGCGGTGATTATGAAATCTGAATACTAGTTTTTTGCTTGCACTGATTCTCCTGCAACACTATCTCCATTGCTATCTTCTTTTGTCGGATGAGCATCTATTGGATGACCCTCCACTGAAATAGGCCCTTCTTTCGCCAACTCATGAGCTTCAATCTGCTCCGGAATATCTGATAACTTGTCCTCCGGTCTCTTCCTGGAAATTTTCCTGCTCAATGTACTTGTCAGTGATTTACTTGGCTCACCTGCATTTTTCTCCACCACCTTCGCAACATCTTCGGTCAATTTATCTGCATCTCCTACCTTGCTTGCTGCGCATGCATCTTCATCGACAACAATCTTTATTGATGTCCGCTTCTCACCAAGCTGCTTCAGGTTGGGACGTGGGGTTTGAGGGAGTTTTGGATCAATCTCTGTCGCACTCTGAGGACCTGGAGTTGTGGGAAGACTAGGATCAAGATCACGGGAGCTCCCCTTCCTCGAGTTCTTCCGGAAAAAAGAACCAAGATTGAACAGACCCCCTTGTCCACCGCTTTTTGGGGTAGTGGTCTCCTTTGATTTGTCAACTTCTTGGTAAATCTCTGTGTCCGGACTACGTGCTCGTCCTTTCCGGGATTCCCATGTCTTGGGAACTCCAGTGCCAGGGCGATGTACATACAGTCCTCCAGGTTGTTCTTGTCCATCAATGTTTATGTGTTCCACTTCATCCATTAAAACTTTCTTTTCTTCAGGCAGTTCACCAGCACCTAATTTGTTGTCAACAAAGGTTGATACTGGCAGTTCAGCATCAGCTTTCTTCAATGATTCTTCCAAATCTGCTACTTCTTTCTCCTGCAAAAATAACTGGGATGAAGTTCAGACATGGACTTCTGCAGTAACAATGTATACACCTGTGTACTTGTTGTCAATGCACTATTTATTGTCTAGCTCATTAGTTAACTTTACTATCATAATAGAATAATTTGATAGTGATAGTGAATCTACCATCTACCACCCCACCTGTGTTGATGGGATATTTAGTGAATAAATATGTGTATATATGCATGAGTTATATGAAGGATTATCTGTGGATAATTAGATTATCCATCTGTGCAGCTTGCGATAAGATTTCTTTGCAACTTCTTGATTGGATGCAAATTATGTATAAAACTTACATTTACATGCATGAATAATTCCATTATGCATATTTGTTTTCTAAGTTTGTAAGTTAATAATTTTTTTTCAAATCCAACATGCAGGCACTGCACAAGTTTTTTTTTTAAAAAAAAAAAACAAGCAGGAGCACTATTACAAAATGACCAATTGTGCAACATGCATCAGGGGTAGGGCTTAAAAGCAGCACACGTCTAGTTCTGCTATAGAAGACCCTGATGAAGGGAGTTTATCTGGTGATACCAATCATTTAGGGGCTACATTCATCAAATGACTACTTAAATGATCTTCAAAATTTATGGCAAAAAATAAACTCAGAATGTTATCGCCAACCTCTGATATATCTTCAACTGTTACCGCCACATGAATCCTTCCTTTCTTGATATTCTTTAGTGATATCCATTTGTCATGTCTTTGCCCACCTCTCAGCTCATGTATGTCTATGGTACATGCTCTATAAAGAACATGAAATGCATTATATTTTTGTTTTCTCTCAGTAAAAGACTACATAGATCAATTCAGTACAAAACAGCAGGAAGGGTTAATTGTCAAGCTGGGATAGAACTGATGCCAGATTGTCATAATTTACAAACCACAACTGAATGACAACACTGGAGTGATAAAAATATAGTTCCAATGCAAGACAGTACAAATGTTATCCTATAAATTTCCGGATCAAACCATTGTTCAGCAATACAGAGTACAGAGGTAGAATAGAAACATACCCAAGTGAGTCATCAAACATGGGGTCCTTATCACGAACTTCCATAACAAGTTCATTTGCTGCCTCCCATGACGTGATCGGTATTTTGAATTCTTCAAACCACTTAGGGGATAGTGTTTTCCTCTGTATTTGTGTTTGGAATTTATAAGGACCAAGACGACCTTTCACATAGGGGTCCGCGAGTCCTATACAATAGAACATGAAATGTGTTAAAACAAATGATAGAGTAACACAAACATTACCACAAGTAACTCTCACCATTTATATCGGATGGTTTCATGTCAGTTCCTTCTAGAATCTCAAGTTTCACATATGCAACAGGAGGCCTCTCTTCAATGCTGAACCAGTCATTTTCTGCAGAATGTGAAGAGATTAGTGCAGATAAAGTAGACAAGATAGCATCAGGGGATTGAAAGTTCATCATAAAAGAAACTATAACTGAGATTACAAGTATTCATCTCAGTGATACCAGTCAAGATAGAATTTGGCAAACATAGGGCATTATATTAGCATTAGCTAGCACAGTTGGATAAAGCAGGTGATATATTGACACTACACCCTACGAGAATTGTTTAATTCTAATATTCAGTGCAGTAGTATTCCTGAAACTACGAATATAGTTTTTTTAACTCAGCAAGATAGGTAGGATGATTTCAGCAACACAAGCAGATAAGACATGTTGCTTCTTACCTGAAGGAGTAGATGCAAATTTTTCCACGTTGATGACAAGCATATTGGGCTGGAAGAAGAAAAGATATGTCAGCAATGAAAAATTATACAATAGACACCCTTCAAAATGTGCTCGTTAAAAAATAAAACCAAGATTTCTAAACAGAGGAAAATATAAGATAAAATATTTGTGATCTAACCTCAACTAATGTTTGCCCAAATGCAGTATCCATCAATTTATCCTGGAAAAGAAACAGAATCAGCAAAGTACCAAAAAGTGTAGATTAAGGAAAATTATGGTACAGGAGAAGCTTACCAGCCATCCTGAAATTCCTGGAAACTCAGTGACATCAAGTCCATGACCAATTAGTGGTTTTACAGTCATCTGAAAATAAGGTGGCTCCACAAAGCATAGTCTTACACGGCCAAGAAATGGCCAACTCCGAACAAACTTCACGCCAACTAAAATCTGCATGATGAATATATTATTGTGCTGAGTAAAAGGCAAGGATATAGAGCGGAACAAACTGGAACGAGGGTTTGCTGAAACTTTAAACTGAACTTTTTCTCTCTTCTATTTCCCCTTGGAAGTATTCTGTACATTTGTCACTATTGTTTCAATACATTTGCACAGTTGGAGAACTCCCCTTGCTTTGCTCGCTTTTAGAAATGGTAAAACACTTGTAGGTCCTTTGTTAACTGGAAAGTTTTCATCACTTTCTTTAGGATTACAGTCATGTCACTGCTCACAACAGAGTACTTGCAAGTCGCAACCAACCTCACAAAGAAACAACCGTGTTTGCATCCTATCATCCCAGTGTGCAATGGTGCATAAGTGTTAGCTGCTGCCTCCACTAAAGTAAAAGCATAGTGCAATGAAAATTTTCTGGTATTAATAGCTAATGCTACTATTTTGAGCATGGAGAAAACAAAAGGACTTCTGATATTTGTGTATTTGTTTAGTCTTTTTACTTTCTCCACAAACAATTCTGAGAAGCAAATTATCAATCCATTTAGTTAGTGAATTCATGATGAAACTAAGTAGGTTACTTGCCTTTCCCTCGACATGCATGCTAGTCAAATGCATGTTTGCAGTCATTCCAAGTCCCACGCTCTTATGCAGCTGCATGGCAAGCACAGCACTCATATCTTCAGCAGACAGAAAATTCATCCCTAGCTCGAGAACCTGGATCAATCCATTGGATGGTATATAGATCAATATGAAATGTATCACCTATAGAAGAAAAGGGGAATATTCGGATCAAAAGATAGAGATGCTCACCAAATGGTCATCATCTGATGTCTCAGGTAGAACTCTCATCGAAGTGAATATTGGTGGATTCCTACCCATGTAAAGCTCCTGAATACTTGCTTTACTCTGCAGAATGACTAAATTCAATTGAGCTATTGAGCACTTGAGCGCCATACCTACTTTAAATGCTAAACTTATAAAAAAATGTTGAAATAGCAGCTCCAGGTACAGGCCATGCAATAGAATATTATGAATTAGAAAAGCAAGATATAAGAAGGAACCATACAACTGTCCAAGGTTTGAACTTATCCAAGAACCACGGTATGATAGGTCGTAGAAGCTGTGAAACTATCTTCTCCATACAGATAGGCCACATCTTTTTGATTGCATGATTTAACCAGCGTACAGATTCTGCATCAGAAAGCAGCTGATACATAAAACAATATGAGCTACATTTTCTCAAGCGTGGCCAGACATCACAATAGAAGTAAAAAAAGGTTAATTAATGCATCATCCTAGTTTTTTTTTAACCAAGGGGCATGCATCAGCCTAGTTAACCAGGTTCATCCTTAGAATATTTAACAGAAGCAGCAATTTTGGATCACAGAAAAAGGTTCATACTCTACGTTGGTAGGCAGATTTCATTTCCTCATGTTGTATTCGCTTTCGCAATCTCATCGCACAGCGGGCATTTACCTACAATAAAAAGGAACATAATTTTCTTTATGCAGCTCCATCACGCCAAGACTGGTCAACGATGGCATACAACGTAACAACCAGGAAATGCATAGGCATTAGGAGGTTCTACAGTGGGCAGTGCCATACAAAAATTTGTCCCTACTATTAAAGCCATACACTTTCCTCATAATTCTTATGTGCTTATATTTTACTTATGGCAGCATAACTTCCATGGTTTCATATAAAAATTTACAAAAAAAAAACAAAAGTGTTTTAGTTAATTAAAAGTCAAGTTTGCATTCACAGTCATTCAATGCCCAAATACGAAATAGACAGGATTAATGGGCTGTTCTTGCTATGCCTGTCATTTATGCCAAGTAACATGTACACATGGAGAAAACTTATCAGCGCCATGTGACATGGTAACCAAGCAATCATGGCCTTCCAGCAACTATCCATGCATTCAGCTATTTACTAGTATGACCCTGGACTTCATTTCTCTACGACACACTAAAAATTCTACACTCGCAAATTACTCAATCAGCATAAACATTATACCACACAAGCAGACAAAGCAACATCACGATTCAAGAAGAACAAGTCACCCGGAGACGTTAGAATCAACAAGCACAATCAGAATCAGATACCATGCGCCTTTAGAGCTTTCCTAACATCAGTTACATCACTAAAAGGTAACGAATTCTAAGACAAGAAAGAAGGAGAGGAAAAGAAGCAAGAATCCTCCAGCCAAAGCGACATAGTGGAAAGGCATGGTATAAACCCGGATGTAACAGGCGAGCGTGCAGTTCTCGGAGCAAGATCAAATATTGGGAGGGGGGAGAGAGCGGCGGCGGCTGGCAGGAGCAGGAGCAGCGTAATACCATGCAGAGGTAGAGGAAGGCGAGGAGGAAGAGCACGGAGTGGCGCCACCCGACGGAGCCGGCGGCCCAGAGCGCGGCCAGCACCAGGCCGATGTGGTACACGATGGACAGCTCGCCGGCGTCCATTCCTGCCTCGATCCTCCCCCGACAGCTGGTGGCTGGCCCTACGCTCCGGCCGGTGGTTCCTCTTTGCCGCGAAGAGGTGTGTTGGAAGTGGCAATCTGGATGGAACGGACGGGCACCGGCCGGCCGGACGAGGGGCAAGACGCCAAGACGGCGTGCGTGTCGGAGAAACTATTTTGTAGAAACTACGAGGGGGTGAGTGAGAAACCACTTGGCACCCAACCCGATATAGAAGTGGTCAAGGGGTTGTAGATGACGTGGCGCGCCCAGCTCGGGCCTGGGTCCGGTCCGGATACGGTACGATCCATTTTTCTTTTTTGGCACTTTGAATTTCTGCTGATTTCGTTCAAAATCAAACTGTGCTTTAAATTTATTTTGTAAAAAAAGACGCCTTTACATACTCTTCTCTTTTCTTTTCTTATGCAATCGTGCATTTTTTAATTAACGATAAAATAAAATTAGTTTGGGATGGATGGGGTAAAAAACAAGTACGAGATCGCTGATATCCCCCGGCGTTGGCTTCACCTCGTCTGCCTGCAGATAGGCTGCCCACGTCTTCACGTGCCGACACCGGAAAAAAGGACAGCCGTACGATCTAGATCTGACAGCT
The DNA here is from genome assembly GCA_036346145.1 of Olyra latifolia. Classification (NCBI taxonomy): domain Eukaryota; kingdom Viridiplantae; phylum Streptophyta; class Magnoliopsida; order Poales; family Poaceae; genus Olyra; species Olyra latifolia. The sequence continues at coordinate 18,946,594 of CM070530.1, forward strand.
GGGCGCCGCTTTTTCTTGCTTGTCCCTGGCTGATCTGCTACGTCCACGCCGGCACGTCCAAATGCTAGCTTCTATGATTTTTTCCATCGACTTTTTTTAGGCTGAAAAGTTAAAGTAGGTTATAATTAGAAAGTTGGAAGCGTTGATTAGATGGCTTGGAAGGGTAAAAAATTTTATTAAAAATAGGTTTTGAGAGTTTTGAAAAGAAATACTAAAGTTTACTTTTGGTTCAGGGTCGAGGGGTGGGCTAAGAGTTTAATCCGCACAAACACCAGTGGGTTTGGTAGGATTAAGTTAATTCAGTCAATTACCACTTATCCCTGCTAACTCAGGATTAACTATCCAGCAAAAGGGTGGGATATCCTTCTCTAACCCCATTAACCTAGCCAAACATTATGGATTAACTGGATTGGTTGTCAAAACTGAAAATCTGGGTTAAATTAGGATAAACTAACTGGCCAAGTTAAGATTAGCTAATCCAGTTAATCTAACCCCGTATCAAACGCAGCCTAATATTTTTAAAAAAATACTTACAAATCACCAAAGTGTTTGATTTGTAAAAAAGACAAATTTTATGTTGTAGATTAATAATTTTAATTTAAGCTTAGGAAAACTAGGCTGCACATGCTTTCCCTGCCACATAGCCTAATGAGATGTTATGTTGTTTTTTCATATGATATTTGTTTGTAGGGTTAATTAGGTATATGCCACTGCTCAACTTGCACTTTCGAGATATGCCATTATAAAATGATAAACATGCTCCATGCCATTCTTCTTTGCCAATTCTTCAAATATGCCATTATGGACAATTTTATCCTTCTCCCATCTTCAAATTTCCATTTGATTTGTCACTCATCTCTTCTTCCTCCTCCCTCTTCCCCTTTTTCCTCCTCCACTACCACCATGGCCACCTCCCCCACGAGCAAGGCGCCACCTCCTCCCCCCTTCCCAAGCACCGTCGCACCTCCTTCCCCTCTCCGAGCAGCGCCACCGTCTCCTCCCCCTCACCGAGCTACGTCATCGCCCCCTTCCTTTTCCTGAGCAGCGTCATCGCCTCCCCTTTCCTTGGGCACACTGCCGCCTCCTCTCTCCTTCTTAAGCGGCAGGCGTTGTCCTCCCTCTCATCGAGTAGCGGCACCGCCTCCTCCCTCCGGCAACTGGTGATGGGCAAGGTGGTTAGCGCGAGTTGCCACAACTCCGGCAAGCTCCGCCATGAATATGTAGCAAGGAGGGGGAGATTGGGGATGTGCTGGAGCAAGAGGGGTGGCCGGAGTTCGGGCCGGAGGTGGGGAACATGGCACCATGAATCTGTAGCAAGGAGGAGGAGATAGGTGATGTGTTGCAGCAAGAGGGATGGCTGGATTTCAGTCAGAGGTAGGGAAGATGACCGGTGATGGGAGAAAGAAGAAAGAGCAGCAGTATTTAGGTCTAAAAAGGTTCGGAATGACATATTTCGAAGAATTGATAAAGGAGGATGGCATAGAGCAGATTTAGCATTTATAATGGCATATCTCGAAGTGCAAGTTGGACAGTGGCATATATCTAATTAACCCTTGTTTTTAATGTTTTCTGCATATCTATTAAGAAATATATTTGCTAGGTTGGTTGTTTTCGAACTTTTGTTATAACTTATACGTGCTAGGGAAAACTGCAAACAAATAGACGAGGTTTTTCCATGGAGCAAATCCCAGTGGTAGTCATTGGTGTTCGGTGAGTGATGCACCATTTCATTAAAATTACTTGCCACACAATCCTTTGTAATAATTTTGCCTTATCTAATTTAGCCTCTCAAAATCCTCACGATGGGTACAAACACAATCAGTCAGTCACAGTAGGTGTATACTAATAAGACACCCACGTGGGTGCTTCCGACGTGCCACGTTGCACATATAAGCACAGCAAAGTCGAAGGTATATGGCTCACTCGCTCAATCTCAATGGTGGAATTTGGATTTCCTTGTAGCAAAGCTCGGGTGATCATCACATATAAAAAAGGTCGTTCATTTTCTGATCCCGTGGGGTGTGTTGGTAAAATGTATCGCAGTCCTTTAATATTGTCAGCATCAGTATCTAGAGTGAAATGGAGTATGTTTTTAACAAACATATGTCAAGTACACATTGGGTTCACATCTAGTGATCAAAGAAGCACCCTAGCATTTTGGGCTAATTTCTTTCCCAGATTATTCCCTACAGATACTCATTTTATTCTGCTAAAATAACTAATCACAGCCGCGGCACGAGGCTTCCTTTGGCTATAAGAAACCTAAGCAAACAATCATTCAACCTCATTGTCACGATAGTCCATTTGATTATCCGGGAAATCTTGTTTTGGGCTAGACAATTGGTGCTACTTAATTAGGCTGGAGATAATTACCAGATTCAGAACGTGATGGGCCGTGGACTTATGCATGCCATGGAAGGACAAAGTCGTTTTCGTGAGTTAAGGAGTGATTGCATGTACGTACCAGAGGATTCCATCAGGGCCACTTGGCTTCTTTTGTTTCGCTGGGTGCCATGTGTTTGCTATTGCTAGTTTAATTTTAAGTACATCTGATTGAGAGTAATCCCAATTTGTCTCCTCTCCGAGCAATCAACCCCAGAGAGACACGTTGTTGCCATGTTCTTGGTAGATCTTAGGTCAGAAGACCGGCGCAAATCTTGTCATGCTATATGCTAGGATGGCCATGTGTTTTGCTTGTTTGTGGTTTGTTTCATTCTTAACTTCCTATTTGCCGTTCGCTATTCTCTACACACATCTAATTTATGCACAAACTCTACACATATAAGACTTACATATAAGAGCCAATCCTGTTTATAGGTTTGGTGTACATTGATATCCCACTTAGGAGAACATACGGTTCATAATTGTCTCTTAAACGAGTTACAATGTACCTGATATTAAAAATATAGAAAAAGTATTCAACAATAGTGAGCACATCCTTTGCTCTGCTCTGACTTGCGGTTGGTCCTATGGTTACATCGTACCTCTAACTCTATCACTAACAAATTCAAGTATAGGTCACATCCGTGCCTTATATGTCATGCCTAGCTAAGTTTTTCTCTAAACATGTGTTGCTTCTCCATCTTTATGATCTCGATCTATGGCCTATCATGCATGTCTTTTAGGGTATCATCGTCTATATATAAAATTGCTCATGGCAAGTTAAGTTGACTGGAGCAAGAAGAGGCAACATCACTTAGCAACAACGAAGATAATAGGTGTGATCGAGGAGATTATTAGAGTAAGAATGAGACTTTAATAGGTGTGATCGGGGAGATTATTAGAATAAAAATGAGACCTATCAAAGTTAACATGTTTATCGTGGATAGTTCTTTTTAGAGTTCTCTTTCAAAGTGAAAAGAGGTATCGCTGGGACAACGAACTATCACCACTATTATTTAGTGCACATAGTCACTCAAATATACGTATTAAATATAGTTGATCAGCAGTGCATTCCTAGATGAATAATTTGACTTGTCTGAATGAAAAATCTGGCTCGGAACTACCGTTATTGCAAGGAAAACGGAACCTTTTACATGGGCAATCGATCTCAGGCGTCCACGTTTGCATCGAACGGCCCACATCTGACAAGAACAGGCATCCGATCTCCTAAGTTCCTCCGACTTGAGAGTACTTGACACATTACTGTTTACACGAGCTGACTGTGCAGCGTGCACCTGGGAGTGAGGAGAGATGAGCGGAGAGGAAGGCGACAAGGCCAAGGGCGGCGGCGGCGGCGGAGGAGGAGGGGAGTACGGGACGTTCCAGGGGCCGCCCAGCTACCCGCCCCCGCGCCCGCCCGTCGTCGGGTACCCCCAGCCCGTCCCGCCGCCCGGCCTCTTCGGCCAGCAGCCGGCCGAGCCGTACTTGCGCGACCGCGGCGGGTACCAGGCCGTTCCCGGTAAATTTCCCGATCCTTTTGGTTTGGGGTTCATGGGAATCGGAACGAGTGTGGTGGGAGGGATATTACCGGTAGAAATTAGTATTTGGTGTTTTGTGTGTGTGTGTGTGTGTGGGGTGTTGGGGGTGGTGGTGTGGGTTGACCACGCAAGAAGCTGCGATCGGGATCGAATCATAAGGGGTTTGCTTGATCCTGAGTTGTATAGTCCGGTTGTTGAAAATTGATCGGAATCGGGTGTGGAACTGGGCAGGATTTATTTTGGAGCTCCGAGATCGTTGGCAGGAATATGGGATTGGGTCCCCGATTTTGGAGCGTCTGATCTAGCTCTACTTCGTTTCTTGCTGCAAAACTCCGATTGAAATTTACTATGGCTGTAGGAATAGAAAAGATTCGTTGGAATTCCGATTCATTTTTTTCAGCGGCTTTATCAACTGGGCCTTATCGTAGATTCGTAGCGTACTATGTTTGTAATGAGGTGCTACACTTCTGCTGTATGCTAGTTGTTTCATTGAGAATTAGACTGTAGTTTCTGCCGAATGAAAAAGCCCAACAGTTCCCATCCCCATTGCTCTGTAACCATAGAGTCAGAACTCAGAAGATAAAGAATTAACTCAATTGCAGGCAACCTGAGCAGATTGTGTTATGAATAGTGCTAAAGTTAGCACATGTCCATTTCTTAATATGGAATGGGATTTCTTTGTCTAATCGTCGGTGGAAAGATTAGCATCTTTGCATTTTTGGCACATGGGGTTTGATAGATCTGAATTCTGAAATGATAGGTATTTCTGCCCTTTTGACTGTACTGGCCATTTCGCAAATGTAACTGAAAGTAGGAAATGAAGTGGTCATGTTCTTGCCCCTTATGATTTTGGTGAGCCCTTATTCATATCTTTGTATGCTTGCAACTTGTAATCATCCCGAGGCTTAATAGTCACTAGTCACCATAATTTTGCCGAGTTTATTTAACCTCAAAGGGTCTTGATTTTCAGTATAGTAGGATATCACCAGAAAAATGCATTTCTTTCTACACTGGAAACTTGTTTTTGCAGGCAGGTTGCTCACAATCAATCATGAATATAAAAACTACTGGTTATCCAGAGCATATTTGTTACAAAATTATTACATGTGCCTTTAATCTTCTTTGTTCTGCTTTCAGCCCAAGATTATGAAGCAGGAGTTCGTGGACATAGCCATGATCGCCTTCCTTGCTGTGGTATTGGCCTTGGCTGGTTTCTGTAAGTGATCTTTGTTCTATTTTTTTCTCTTCTGATCTTAATTTCATGTAGCAATATCAATCTTATTACTCTGACAGATATTTACTGTACAACTATGTGTTGCTCTATCTATGTCTCCTTGATTCTAATGATAAACCCTTTGTTCTGAAGATTCATAATAGGTTTCTTCCTTGGTGCCATTCCCTGGTATGTCGGAGCCTTTCTTCTGTGGTGCTCCAGAGTGGATTACAGGGAGAAGCCAGGATATGTGGCATGCACGATAGCAGTGAGTAAAGAATTTATTGTTTATAGTAATGTCAAGTTCACCAGATACAATAGAATCCATCAGATATAGTAACAAAACTATTTGCGTTGCTTGTTCCAAACTTCCAATTGCTGATTATGGCACTTTTGCTTTCTTTGCCATTGATTTTGTGTGGCAACCTGTTTGAGTTTAGTATCTGGGCATGTACAGTCTAGTGTAAGGTGTTGTTTATTGTGCTTTAAAAGTGTCTTCCTCATGACAAACTGATGTGGCTCTAAACAATGGACCAAATTTCTGGGGAACCATATGCGGTAAATGCCAGTTCCTTACCAGGACCATAAATGAAGTTTCTGCATTTTTTTTCTCCTTTGTTCCTTGTTTAGCTGTTTTCATAACTAATAGTAAACCAAAAAATTAAGAAGTTTTGAGCACATAGTTTTTCCCCATCTTGTCCTTGCAAGGCTCTGGAACTTTGTTTTGTGAAGAGTAAATCCCGTGTCAATTGCAGTCGGCGAACCAATAATTGGATTGACACCTCATCCATCTTAGATCCAGATTTCCAGCAGAAAAAAAAGAAGAGAAAAATTAGTTTAGAAGAATAATGAACTTGTTGGATCTGATTGTTGAAAAGAAGCAAAATATTTGATCCAAATGGTCATCCAGGTGGCTCAGATGATATAACTAACTCAATCATATAAAATATCTAAATCTAATCAGGTAGCCACTGTGTCATGTTTTTGAAAAAAATTATCCACACCCTTCACCAGTTGCATGTTGTATTATCGACATTAATGCACTAAGTATATGTAGCTGGGGAATATTTCTGTAACATTAACAAATAGTGATCTGGATAACATGACCACACTTTTAAAAGAATGCATGATATTCTTTTGGTAGTGCCAATAGTTAATGTAGTGCTCTGTGGAAACTAATTTCTGTAGAGACGTCGTGATGGACTCTAGATTTATCAGCTTTATATCAATAACCTGTCACCTCTGATTTGAAATTCTTGTGATTCTAACAACAATTACTTGGTATGTCAGGCTGTCCTTGCCACAATTGCCGTGATCATCGGGGCTACCGCTGGAGCTCATATTTCTTGATTTCATTTTACGATGTGTCACTGTACATACTGTACATTTCATGGATGCACAAAGATATATCATTCCATCAGCATTGTAATGGTATCATTATTTTGTGTTTGAACTTTGAAATATTCAATGTATAACGAGAACAGAGTCCTTGTTCATGGTCATAAATAAACCAGTGAGATGACCTTGCCTTGTGAATGCTCAAACATGGAAAATGGTTATCATTGTCAGCCGGTTCAACTACACTCGGATGTATTTGATAAGGATAATCGTATATGAAGTTCTACTTATTTGTCACTCCATCATACCTTCAGCAAGAAGTCTTTTTGAAGCCCATAAAAGGTAAAAAGGTAATGGCAAGATTTTGATGTCATTGTCATTGCGGATGCTAGGGCTACATGCTGTAGAAGCACCTAAGTTTTCTATCGTTTTTAAGGAAACGTAATAGCAGGATTTCAATAATCAATTAAACACATATCTTTCGTGGTGAAAGTCTGAAGACCTTGCAGAGTTAGCAGAGATCATAGAAATATGACGTTCCTGGCTTTCAATGAATATCATGGCGTCACAAGGAGTCCCTCGGCCACATTCTTTTTGGTAGAGATGTTACCCGATTTAACCACGAAACACCTAACAGGTTGACCGTTATTGATTTGAAGGTACTACGCAAAACAGAGTTCAGGTTCATAGTTAATATCGATATACGAAACAAGTGATATGTGCTAACAGAAGATCTTGGAACTTAGAAGAACTAAGAAAAGCTGCTGGAATTGGAGTGCTCCACAGAAGATTTATCACTAGTTTTCTTGACTACAGAACAGGACACATGACAATGACATCCGTTTTGCTATGATTCTTTGACATACAGGGACTTAAGGTGCCTATACATGAGCTTGCTATCATGCACGGCCAAATGGAGCTCAGAATCATCCGACCACCATTGCTGCAATCCATGAGCTTGAAGGAACTTCTTTGGTCCTTCGGCAATCACAAACAACTTGGCATGCGCCTCAGAATGGCCGTCATACTTCTCGGCAGTAACAGTGGCGACACCGCTACGGTCAGCATAGAAGCAGCAAATGTAGTCGCAGCAATTTATGTACAAGTTTGGCACCCACCTCTTCACCTCCTTGACCAGCTTTTCTTCTCCAATTTCAGAGACGGCCTCTACCTCCTCTCTTGGGCGAGAAATTTCGCTGGCATTTGAAGAGCTGCCACTGATATATCGCTTCAAGATCTTGTCCGCTTTCTCCTGAAGTTTCCTCAGGCCCATGCCAAGTGAGACTGATGGCGGGTTAAACAAATGGCATTCCACAAAGATCCCATCCTTGGCCAAAGTCTTGCCAACCTGCAGTGCAAAGCCAGCCCCCAAAGAATGCCCAGCAATGCACACGTTGTTGCTGCCATACTTATCGATCTCCGACTTGAGCACCTCCAGTGCGCCAGTGAACCTGACAGAACCCCTCAAGCTCTCTTGAGCAAAGAACCTGAAGTCATCTTCCAAGTCTCTCACAACGGTAAACTGCTTGAGTACTGTCCCCCTCAGAGCAAGGACAGCCTTTGGAGCACCATTAGGCCTCAACACTATCAAGTCTAACAGTGCAGCGAGCTGGTCCCATTCTAGAAGTGCCCCGTATATAGATCCATCTCTCGAATCAACTAGAGGGCGCACAAGCTTATATTTGAATGGCTTCCACCAGTTAGGAGCAAGAGCGTTTTCACTGGTTCTGTTCTCTTGTCTGTCTAGCTCCAGTAGATATGCAGCCTGAACGAAACATGAAATTGCAATCCTTCTGTAGTTGGGATCTGTCCTGCAGAATCATCAGTATGTTTGTCCGTCAGTGCTACAGACATCACTAGTTAGCAAACATTACAAAAGACATGAGGTTCTTTGCATCTTCACTACATACCACGGATGTCTCGATGACATATGGGCCTGGACCCCACATGTCAGGCTCATAATGAGTGGTGCATTGTAAATCATGTAGCTGTTCAATGGTTTTCTCTTTTGACAAAATTAGTTGAGGGAGATTCTATTATTTGCCACTCTCAAAGGTGTGACAATCTAATATTTGCCACTCATAAGTCAATGACATGTGGCCTCATGATCCACATGTCATTGACACGGGGAGTGACAAATATTAAATGGCATTCTTTACGGTGGCAAAAATTAAATTATGCCTTATACAAAATAAGCTTTAATCAGTTACATTATGACAGCGTTATGTACATCACGCTTTAAAGTTTACAATTGTATATAGACTATGGAGAGATCTATGTACCCTTTTAGTTACGCTAGTCAGCATGCATGTACAAAGCACATCATCACAAGCAAACCGCCAAGGAGAGATGCATGAGTCGTCAAGAGGTGGAAGCGAGAGGACTAGCGGTGAGGAAGTAGACGATGTGATGACATGGTGATACGCAGAAAAGGAGGCGCACTGAGTTTCCAAAATTAGTTGAGCAAATTAAAGGATAAGATAAATTAGTTGAGCAAATTATGGGCAAGGATCTAATTTATAATTTCAGTGGTTTGATGAAACACGATGATGAATGGATAGGATGATTTGTGTCGATCAGGCTAATTTCAAACTCGTGCTTTTTATGTTAGTATAGAAAATTAGGGGATAAGATAAATTAGTAGAGCAAATTATGGGTAAGGATCTTGTAATTTCAGTCGTTTGATGAAACACGATGAATGGATAGGATCATTTGTGTCAACCAGGATAATTTCAAACTCGTTTTTTTATATTAGTATAGATATATTCCTTTTTTCTGTAATAAATTTTGCTAAAACCTTGATAGCTCATGACCTTTTACCTCAACAATTAGCTTCATCAAACAAATAGCATTCTTCAAGGTTCCAAAGCTTAATTTTCCGTACTGCCATCGATATAAATTTCGTACTCCCTCCATTTATTAACAACCTTTACCAGTGAGGAAAACATGTTTTTCTGCATGCCATCTAGTACTCATGACACTAAAATGCTAGAAATTTAGACTAAAATCTTGGCAGCGATGGTACCATACATTGCCCCAGATAATTGGTTACGAGCTATGACAACTCTTCACGCTACGTTGTTGTAATGTTTGGTTTACTAGTTACAACAATTGAAGACAGTGAATCACGAAACCAACCATAGCCATTTCAAAGAATAGCTTTTGCAATCAAACAACGTGAAAAATGAAATTAGCCCCAGCCATTTCATGGCAGTAATTCAGCTCCGACAGTGGGGAACGCAAAAATTAGGAAAATAGGTTCCCTGATAAGGCCCTGTAGCAGTAGATGTTCAGCACCATAAATCGATAGAATAATACCTATGATTAATATCCAAGACGCATTTCACGAAGAAGTGGCATAGTGCAGACGACAACACGTGGTTCGCTAGCTTTGACCTCCACGTACAATCACACCACCGCTCAGTGTCTAGGTAAAAAAAAAAACCCTAAGAGCATGTTGAGCAAAGTCTCTAAAAAAGAACTCTCAGTCCTATAGCATTCTAGCAAAATCTCTATGTCAATCCCTAAATTTAGAGATTCTCTCTGAGTCTTTATATTTAAAAATTCTCTATCATGTCTCTATATCTTTTCGATGATAGAGACTCTGTTGGAGACGATGGAAATATAGGAAACGAATAGTGGTTTGGAGAAGAGGACTCTATATCTTTTCGATGATAGAGACTGTTGGAGATGATAGAAATATAGGGAACGAAGAGCGGTTTAAAGAAGAGGATATAGAGATCCAAATTTAAAAAAGCTACTAAAGATGCTCTAATCTTTGAACAGGTCGACATTTCAGATTCCTAAACCCAGTACATGGATTGCGACCGACCATGCGCTCTACGGTTCTAGTGCCCCAGGACCAAGGTTCAAGCGAGAGGAGGAGGAGGAGGAGGGGGGAGAGTAGGGGCGCGAACCAGCTAGAGCGGATGAGGTCCCTCCAGCTCGGGTTGGAGAGGTTGCGAGGCCCCGTCGCGTGGAACTCCCACGACGGTGACGCTGCCGCCGGCTCGCCGCCTCCGCGCCCCATCTCTCCTCTGCTTCTGGGTCGATTGGCGGGGAAGGAGTCAAGGAGAGGTGGAGACTGGGGAGGGGCGAGGGCGAGGCGACGCGCGCCGAGGAAGCTGAGTAGTCGGTTCGTCAACGTTGCACCATGCCGAGGCACGAGGATGATATACCGTGCCAACTACCAACGCGGCGGTTCCTCAATTTCCTCCCCCACACGCTGACGCAGCAGCCCTGGGCCCACTGGCCCAGGTCGTTTTTCGTTTTTTCGTCTGGAATGGTTGGCCGTATGCTGCAAAAACTGTTGGTTATGACCTGAAGCGTGCCGTTGGGGATCCCAATGGATTAAAAAAGTGAGAGACCTTTTTTAGCTACGCAAATTTGCCTTTTTTTTTTTTTTTTTTGCATGTCGGGCATTTCTGCGATTTTGTGGAAGGTATGCATACGGCGTGTGACCCTTTTGTTTCTTTAAGAACATCTTCAGCAAACATTTCAAAATTCCCCTCTATAACACTATTTTTTATAAACTCTATTTATCCTCTAGAATTCTTTCACACTTTACACTGCACTTTAAAAGATTTCATTCCTTTAATACAGACTATCCCTAAGGAAGAGAGATAGACGTGGGAGAGAGAGAAGGCCACGTGCCTGGTGACGTGGCAGTACACGTTAACAAACCGCCCTTTGCATAACCACTTTTGAATCTAATTAAAACAACAACACAACTTTGTATATCTAAATATACGGTTTCATGAGTTTTGAACCTAAGCGGAAACGCAGGACAACGATGGAAGCATAATTGTGGCTAGAGATTGCAGGGAAGCACCTCGGTGCACAATCCCGTAGGTTGCTTTTGTTGATCATGCGACGAAGGTAAACCGCTCCTCCCTCCAACCATCTCGACCATCTTAGCATGCTCTAGAACCCAGATGTCCCAAACGCTGGTCATGGCAACTATTATTGCAGTTATTGTTGTCTCGAAGGCTAAGGGCATATTTGGTCAATGACTAATTTTGCTACGACTAAGCTTAAGAGTAAGCCATAGGTGTGGCATGACTAATTTATCTATGGTTAGGTAGTGTTTGGTTTGTAGCCACAACATTAGGCTAGGCCAAAAATTGTGGCACACATTTGGTTGCCAAGAGAAAAAATTGCCTAAAGCCCCTAGGCCTAGGTGTTCTTCTTTCCCAGTGAGCTTCTCCCCCCTTCTTCCCCACTGGAGTTCCTCTCCCCAGTGAGCTCGGTTGCCACCCTAGATCCAAGCTTCCCTTCTAGCCTTGTCGTTCCTCAGCAGCAGCTGCTCATTGTGACAAGCTAGCTCTCCCATGTCTTCTTCTCCCTCAACGACCTCTGCTTCAACTCAACAAGCTGCCCCGTGGTCTTCTTCTTCCCCGGTGGTGGTTGCCCCCTCACGACGAGCTTCCCCGTGGGCTTCTTCTCCCTAATGTGGCCGCAGCCCCAACACGACGACCTGCCCCTATGGCCTTCTTCTCCCCCAACGGCAGTTCCTTCTTCTTCCACGACGATGGCCACCCCATAGCCTTCTTCTTCCACAGCGATGGCTACCCCCTGCGCTAGAAGCTCTTCTGTGGGCTTCTTCCCTGATGTGGCCGCAACCCCGGCGCAATGAGATGCTCCCGTGACCTTCTTCTCCCCTAGCGGTAGCTCCTAGATATGCTGCTCCGCTCGTTTCACCGGTGGCGGCGGCGTGCGCCTCCTGCTGCAATGCAACCACAATCAAATTGTCCAGAGCCGCATGATTCCATTTTCACCATCTTCTTGGCTACTAGGTCACTGTGTCCTTGTTGCGGCCATCTACGACATTGTTCCCATGGAGCTCCGAAGTTGCGGTAGAATGTGACTATCATTTTGAGTGCCACAGCTTAGACGAAAAATCCCATGGCAAGTGCACTCAAGGCTGCTTAATAATGTGGGGCAAGACTAAGCTTAGTAGGAAACCAAATGTTTCCCTATCTAAGCAACTTTGGCACGTCTAATATTAGTTGTGGCAAGCTTAGGCATAAACCAAACTTTAGACTTGAGTAGGTTGAAAAAAGACATAGGGGGTGTATGGATCGCATCCGCCCCACGCCTTGTCGATGCTCGCGCGCGCCCTTGCGCACGGCGCTAGCGACAACGCCAAATTTCCGCGTCTGCGTCGTCGCTCACTTGTGCGTGGAAAAGCGAGGGCGCGCCCTCACGCGGGTGTCGGCGAGCCAAGCGTCGGCTGCGCTCCAAACAATTGCCGACTGCCGTGGGCGATGGCGCGCCGAGCGTTGGTGTGGCGACCGGCGGACGCGATCCAAACACACCCATACAACCTTGGCAAGAACGATGTTTGGCAGAATATATTGACCCATGCTCCGTTGGCCTCTTTAAACCCCTTCCACCTCTCGTGGATGTCTTTTGGTTCAAACTTTGATAAATCTTGCTTGTAGCATCACCTTCTCTAGTGGAATGAGTCGGTTTCAAGGACTCCGGAGTCTGGAGGTCCTTTGGACGCACTTCCTACATGCCCTTATTGTTTTTTTTGAGCAACCTATCGTGAAAAAACTAAATGAATAAACATAAAGATATCAAACATGATATATTTAAACAAAAACGATAGCCTATCGCTATATTATCCAAAATAACGAATTATCAATAAATCCTACAAACAAATTTTTTTCTTCATCACAATTAGGTAGCTTGGCATATTTATACTGCTAGAAAGAGTGTGCAATGCACATTCAAAATTTAGAAGTTATATCTATTTGTATATAATCCAACACAAATTTTGATGATATATAAAATAAATCATCAATGCACATAGGTTACAAAATGAGATTTTTTTTTTCATCAACAATTACTAAAACTGTCAGCTACAACCTCAGGCCCTAGCACATCATCTCTCCAACAATCTTCGTCGTATAAATATTATTAGGAAGTCATGATAACTAAACAAATATTGAGCCTTCATGAGACAGATCGAGCACCATAAGTCAAGTGAAATCAAAGCCAATGCAAGAAATATTAGGCCTCCTATCACTGCAAGGAGTTAGTATTAATAGGATGATAGAGCGAGGAGCTAGTAAATATTTAGATGATAAATACAAAAAGAGAATCGTGGGTAAGAGCGTCCATAGCGGGCACCGTAAAATGTTGTTCATCTGGATAGAGTAGTTGTTGGAGGGAAGGAATCTTTTAGAGTGTAGTGTAAAATGTGAAGAAATTTAGAGAAATAGATAAAGTGTGGCGTGGAAGAATAGAGCCGTCTCGAGATGCTCTAACATCCAATCTCAGCCCTTCCCGATCAAACCTAACAAATGGCTATTCTGACATACTTAATTGGATGATAGAGCGAGGGAGCTAATAAATACGAAAAGCTTTGCCTTTCATCGCGCATTGTCTGGGCCCTGGAAAATGGGCTGAACGTCATAGGGCCAGCCCCACCTGTAAGCGTGATCTCGTACGCCCTACCCACCTCGAGCGTCGGCGCCGCAGGCACACGGCCCGAGCCAGCAGATCGCATGCTGTCCGTCCGATTCGACGGGGGCCGTGTCGAGATCTCGGACAGCCTCGGCGACCGGGCCCACCGCCCCACCCCACATTTCGAATTCAAACCACCACCACCTCTCTCCCCTCCCCTCCTCTCGCTTCCCTCTCCTCTGGCCTCGCCTCGCCTCCTTCCGATCGAGGCTTCCGGAGTCTAGCGCTGCCTATAGGCCAACCCGGAGGGGGCTCCGGGAGCAGGAGGGCGCGCGCGAGCGCGTCGGAGGGAGGGATGGCGGAGCGGCCGAGGTTGTCGTTCCGCGACGGCCGCCTCGCGTCGCGGAAGGCGGAGGAGGCTGGTAGATCTCTCTCTCTCTCTCTCTCTCTCTCGGGCTCGATCGCGGTGTTCTGGACCGGCTGTTTCATCTCGCGGGATTTCTTCGGGGTTTCTGCGGGGTTTTCTTTGGGACGTGTTCCGGTTGGGTTTTAGTGCGGGTTTTGTTTGTGCTGCGGTTCTTGGTCGGGGGGCGCGTTTCTTGCGCAAACTGATTAGACGAGTGCTTTGTGCTTGCGAGAATCGTGCGGTTCCGTTTCTTGATCCTGTGGGACGTTTCGTGGATCTTGGTGGGTCAGGCACTCAGGCCCCCGCCCCCAGAATCTCGGGATAGCGCAATCTGATGCTTTGCTTTCTTTTTATTTTTTTCCCCTTCCATCTGCTGCTTAAGTTGAGATTGCAAGCTGTAATCCCGGGACCTGTAGTTCTTAGCGTAATGTTTGCTGTAATCTTGTTTGGAGATGATACTGCCGTGTTCGTCTTGCGTTTGTAAGATCTATAGTACTGCGGCTTGAACTCTGTTCCGCAAGAAATGCACTTAAAGATAGCCAGATAGGCGCAAGAAATGTACAGAAGCTGTCGCTGCTGTCCTGTTCCAAGGACATTTACAAACTAACGAAAATGCGCGTGCAGGTTTAATTCTGATGATTCATACTTTGAATGTACAGAAGCATCATGTGCAGCTGGCTAGCTGTAATGCCAAAAACGTCATTCTTCCTCTGGATTATTGTGATTCTTTTTTTACAATACAGGAAGATTTGTTTTTTAAAAATCTCGTTGGCTAAATTTAGTTTCTTAATTTGCTTTTCAAAAATTTTGTTGGCTAATTCTAGTTTCTTTCTTTGCTTTCTGCAAGCATGGAGGCGGCACCAAGCTGCGGCCTGGCTCGAGAGCATGGTTGGGCCCATCGGCCTGGCCACTTCCCCGTCAGAGCAAGAATTTGTTGCTGCTCTAAGGAATGGCATTGTTCTATGCAAAGCCATCAACAAAATACGGCCGGGCGCGGTGTCAAAGGTTGTCAGTTGCGCCCCCTGCGATAGCCAGCCATTGACGGCTTTCCAGTATTTTGAGAACATCCGCAACTTCTTAGTTGCTGTTCAAGAGCTGAAGCTGCCGAGCTTTGAAGCCTCTGATTTGGAAAAGGTTTGCTAGCTATACCCAGCATTGTATTCTTGATTGAGGGATGCTTGCTCACCTTGTGAAGCTGGCTGGTGGTACAGGGCAATCTAGATGTTGGTTCAGTGGGCAAGATTGTCGACTGTGTCGTTTCCTTGAAATCTTACCATGAGTGGAAGCAAGGCGGCGGAGCCAATGGGTCACACAAGTACATGAAATCACCTCTTGCACCACGTCCTGCAAGCCAGTTTCAGTCTGAAAATGTTGCTTATGGATCTTCTTCCTCCCAAAAGCGTCTAGACTTGACAGAAACTGATGGGGAGAAGCAACCATTTCAAACTGTAGGTCCTGACATGGAAGGTGTGTGCTGCATTTGTTTTTGGCACGCATGACATCCTTTGTCAATTTTTTTGCTTTCTGATAAGCCATTCTTGTCACCTTATTTCCATGCTGCGTTTAGTTGATTGGTCAGTTAATGGTACTGTCTATATTACATTGTACAGATTAGCTAATTTGTAGTAATTTTTTTTAAAAAAATAGTCACTACCAGGAACAATGTAATTATCTATGTACTGTGCATTTGCAGAGGCAATGGAAAGACTTCAAAAGGTTATTTTGGATTGCATGGTAAGTTGTAAGGAAAATTTTGACCAAGAAGTTCTGAAAAAGGTGATTATCCAAGAATTACATTAGTTTGTGAATTAAGTATATTGTACTGTTTGTATGATTGTATCATATACCAGTTTCTGACATGGCCTAATTATTTTTTCAGGATCCAATGAAGCTAGTTGGCACTATTTTATCAAATCAGCTAGATAAAGAAGAGGTAAACAGGAATGATGTCTTATCTATTGGATGTTTCCTCACAAATGCCATATCTGTTGTTGATGTTCACCCCACGAATTTAGCCAAGGATTAGGTTCACTTTTGTGTTATCAGCCACTTCACCCCGTGTGAGTTCTTCTGTTGTTGACATTTATCTCTTGTAACACATGAACCAGTGAAACATGGATATGATTTGTTTATATTAAAAGACTTATTACAGCAGAATGGTTGTACACTCACATGAAAGGTTATGTTAAGCATACCGGCATTGTGTCATTCTTTTTTTTGAGCAAACGGGCAGAAGCGCTGCCATTCCATTAAAGTTGAGAAGAAGTCAGCACTGTACAAGATAGAGGAGGTGGGGCGGGGGGGGGGGTGGAAGCAGGAGGGCTGAGGGGAGATTAGATACTAATTAGAAACAATGCAGGGGGCGAACACCCCGCTCTAGAGCCTCACGTCCTCTCTGATCCTTTGAACTAGAGAAACCCAGCCAAGACTCTCTTGAAGGAAGATGCGGCGATTCCGTTCGTTCCAGATGTTCCAGGCCATGTAGATGATTAGGCCGTAGAGGCGGCGCTTTGAGTCTTTGGGTTGGTTGACAGAGACCTTCACCCACCAGTCCGTGAACCGAATCCCAAGCGAGCAGGAGGTAATGGGAGGGGCTGTGTTCTGAAGGACTTCGGTCCAGACGTTCGACGAGTAGGGGCAACAGGCCCAAAGGTGGTCAGCAGTCTCCTGCGCTGAGTTGCATAGGGGGCAGGTAGGGTGGTGCGGCCAACCTTTCCTAGCAAGGATGTCTGCCGTGTGTAATCTCCCATGATGCATGGTCCAGGCGAAGAATTTGCATTTGTGTTCCGTGTGGGCTTTCCAGATTGACTTGGCCCAGGCACACGAGATGGAACCTTGGAACCGAAGATGGTAGGCTGAGCTGGTCGTGTATGCCCCGCTCACCGTAAAGTTCCAGACGATGTCATCCTGAACATTGGGTTGGAGGGAAACTTGGGCAATGAGCTGTCAAAGGCGCAGGAACTGCAAAAGCTAGGTTGGGGTGTGAAGATGTCGTATGGTGGTGACCCATTTGTGGTCCTGAAGCTGCTTGGAGACCTTGTGATGCTTGCACCGTGTCAAACGGTAGAGATCGGATGATTATTGCCACCTATTGTGGTTCCAGATGTAGTGTAAGAGATCTTTCCTAAAAAATGATCTGTCAAATGGTTATGCAGCCACATGAAGCTGTGGTCCCTCCACTATTACTAGCAGTGCTATTATTCTTTAATTACATAGCATCTTGGAATGATTGTGCAAATCATGGATTGATATCTATTTAGAATTTCAGATGGTTGTTGTAAGTTGTACAAAATATTTTTATATTCCTTAAATAATCATCCCAACTTAGTTATGCTGTCCTTTTCTACGCATCTTGTATTCTTGTTCAATTGAGTTTACACTTTACACATATATACAGTGTGTAACTCTGCCTTCCACAGATCGCTGTTATATTGCATCTTGACTTTTTTAAATTTCTAATAACGTTTTGATACCTGAAGTGTTATTAGGATCACTTCTTTCTATGGAGAATATAGAACACGTTCGATATAAAAATATAAAATACTTCAACTTTCAGAATTATGAGGAATCCCAACGTTTGTTTCTTAGTGTTAGTAGTTCAGTTCCTCTGAATGAAAAAATCACACAAAACATTTGTGTTTTTGTTTAACACTAAAACACAATATTGAGAAAGTAGCATGTGATACCAGAATAAAATGATATCTTTGATCCTTCACATTTTTTTCGTTCTGACATTTGATGTTATGCTATACCAAGTTCTTTTTCGTTTATGTTGCTTATTGCTTGTGTACTTTGTACAGTGAATTGTATTTTTTTTTTGAACTAAAGGGCAAGAACGCTGCCATTTCATTCAAGAGAAGAAAAAATGTACAAGAGGGTGAATAGAGAGAGGTAGAGAGGAAGAGTGGGAGGGCCGGGGGCTGGGGGGAAGAGGGTAGGGGAGGGGAACTGTATGACCATGCAGGTTGGCGTAGTTGGTCTATGCATTTGTCTACCAATGTTTTATAAGTTTTTTATATTCAAATGATATTTATACCTTTCTGCACTTGAGCGATGCTTTAATTGAGGCTAATTACAGCAGAGCGAACACCTTTTTTATGCAGTTCAAACCGCTTCTCCAACTTTTCTCTTCAGAAGGGTCTACAACAAAAAATGAATCAACTCAGAGTTTTGAGGTACTGTTTTGCACTCATCTTTAATTTGGAAACTGCAATGTGCTTTTGCATTTTTTGGTAAAAGTATGAGGAGCTGGTTACCTCCCGAACTTTTAGCATTAGCAAGCACATAACGACCATTTTTTTTTAAACCAGTGATACATGCTCTTAGCCTGACATTCTATAAGATTTTTAGAGATAATTTACTTAAATCTCTAGCTTCTAAAAAAATTATTACTATATAGTAATATTATTTCATGCATCTCTTTTCTGAGAATATCTAAATCACCCTATGTATTTTATGTAATTGGTGAGGTCCTTGCCTCGGATTGCTTCAATTTGTTGTTTACCTGAAAAAGCTTGAAAAATAGCTTGAACCACATTAGGGCCTATGCATATCACTAGTTCATGGTTCATGAAAGAAAATATTGAAAATAATTTGTGAACATCTTGTTAGGATAATTCTGCTATCTATAACATAAGCTGATCACACTTATTTGCTGTTTACCTGAAAATGGTTTGAAGAACTACTTGCAGTCTTAAAGTACATTAGGGCCTATGATTAGTTCATAGGTCATGAAATTACATGACAAAAGACCATCAGTAGGCCTCTTGGTTTTGGTTGGGTAATTCTTTTTACAAAATAAATAAATAAATAAAATTTAGACTTTTTCTTTTATAATTAATATTCTTATGATGTTTTTACTCGTTGTCCTTGAAAACCTTAAGCTGTATTGAATTTTACGAAGTATTTTGAGAGAAAAATGCAAATAAGGTGAAAATTCTAATTTTTGCCAAACTTAAAAGTTCTAAAAAATTCTAAAAAAAATTACTACAAGTAGTGGATCATATATTCTAAATCTCTGCAAAATTTCATAAATCAAAGTCCATTGCATTTAGGAGATTAAAAAAAGGCATTTTTTCAGAATAGTGCTTCACTGTTTCAGCAAGGATTGAGCTTTTTTTGTCTCTCACAAATGCAATCGAGTTTGATCTTGAAATTTTGCAGAAATGTAGAACATTTCCTGAACTACATGTCATTCGGGATTTTTTTTTACAAAAACAGTTTAATAGTTTACCATGATGTACAGAACAGTTTACCTGAGTTTGCATTGCAAATACAGTCATTTAAAGTATCAGTGAATAGTCAAGCACTCAAACTGTTCATTATTATGATGCATTATCCCATTGTGCTTTTTAGTATTCAAGCTCACAGGTTGAGAATAGATGGCGCCTGTTGCAAGCACAGGAATCTGAACTTTTGGTGAGATCCCATGCTTCTATCTGTATTATATTTAAGTTTAATAGTCAATATCATTCACTTGAGGTTTTGTTTCATTTCATGATTATATACTAAATAAAGTTTTATTTGTATCATGTATTTCCAATTACTCTATGAATTCTAGTTTGTTTCTGTTTTTGAAATATCAAATTGATCTAGCGTAAAAAAAAAACATTGATCTTATATGATCCAATTTTTTTATTGATCCTATATGGTCATCAAATTGTGTATTTATCTCTTTGTATGTTTAATAGTATTTTTTTGGGTACTTAATAATGGCATGACTTATTTTGCAGGAGCTCAAGACAATGTTTCAAGAGGTTAGAGTTAACTTCAGGTCTTTTCAGACCCAATTTCAAGATGATATCACCAAGTTAGGTATGTTGTTGATCGTAGGCCATAGAACGCCTTTTCGGTGTTCCAAGTAGCTCACGTCATCAAGCTTTAGTGGTGTGGTATAACACTGCAGCTTAAACTTTACAGGTGACAATATCCAAGGGCTTTCCAAAGCTGCTCTTGGCTATAACCAAGCTGTGAAAGAAAACAGAAACTTGTATAACATACTTCAAGAATTGCGAGGTATTGCAATGTATAGTTCATTGTGTCCATTGAAGTTATTGTTTGAATTGTTTCTGAGAGCTCTTTTCTAGGAAATATCCGAGTCTTCTGCCGGATAAGACCACTTATTAACTCAGAGTCTAGTTCTTCAATCGAACATATTGGAAATGATGGTTCGATAATGGTCTGTGATCCATTTAAACCACAAACTACACGTAAGATCTTCCAGTTCAACAAAATTTTTGGGCCATCAACCACTCAAGGTAATACTGGTCTAAACTATACTTAGATAGTTGGATGCTTTCGTTTTTATCTTCGTTGTTACATCTTCATCTCAAATTTGTGCAGATGAGGTTTATAAGGAGACACAATCTTTGACTAGATCTGTCATGGATGGTTATAATGTGTGCATATTTGCTTATGGGCAGACAGGTTCTGGCAAAACTCACACAATGGTACGAAGCAAATCATAGTTTGTGCAATAGCTCTTAGTTTGCATGGCACTTTATTCGTTGACAAATAAATTGTCCTTTTTTCTTGTGCATGTTGGTGATTAGTGTGGTCCGTCTGGTGGGTTGTCGTCGAAGGATCTGGGAATTAATTACATGGCTTTGAACGATCTCTTCAATATATCCACTTCCAGAGAAGATGTAAAGTATGATGTACAAGTGCAGATGGTTGAAATATACAACGAGCAAGTTCGTGATCTTCTAAGTGAAGACACTTTAAGCACCAAATATCCTTTCACGCCTTGAGTGCTATTCTTGTTATTTTTCATTCTAGTTTTATCCGATTTGTCACTATGTTGGTCCCTGACAGTAATTTTACATTAGATATAAAGACTAGTAGCAATGGTCTGTTAAACCTTCCAGATGCAACGATGTGCCCCGTGCACTCTCCGGATGATGTTATCAATTTGATGCAGTTGGGCGAAAAACACCGAGCTTCTAGTCCAACAGCAATGAACCATAGCAGCAGTCGTTCCCACAGGTATGAATCAGCATTATCTTTTTCTTAGTGGCCTTTGTGGTTTGCTGTCCTTCCAATACTTGCTGCAAGTGATTTTTTATGCTTTATTGCAGTATCTTGACTGTCCACGTAAATGGGAAGGACATGTCTGGCATTGTGAGCCGTAGCAGTTTGCATTTGGTAGATCTTGCTGGAAGTGAAAGGGTTGATAGGTCAGAAGCCACGGGAGACAGATTGAAGGAAGCTCAGCATATTAACAAGTCACTTTCCTGCCTAGGTGATGTCATCAATGCTTTAGCGCAGAAGAATTCTCACATTCCTTACAGAAATAGCAAACTCACCCAATTACTACAAAGTTCATTAGGTATATGGCTATCTCTTTGAACATGTGTCTAAATGCATTATTTTAGCTGTGGATATTAATACTAGAAATCAACTAAATGATCGGCCACTCTTGATGGTATATATCTTATCTTACAATATCTGACACATAGAAGTCCGTGGGGTAATGCTGACCATGAAGCCCATTGTTTTTATCGGAGTAGAATATAAAGGAAGCTGCATACTATAACATGAAGTACATTAAAGTTATGTATGCAGGTGTAACATCTTTTTATGTTGTTTTTGCAATGCCAACAATAGGGGGAAATGCGAAGACGTTAATGTTTGCCCACATAAGTCCGGAGGCAGAATCTTATGTAGAAACTCTTAGCACACTGAAATTTGCTCAAAGGGCTTCTAGCGTTGAACTTGGAACTGCCCATGCAAATAAAGAAAGCAACGAAATAAGAGAGCTTAAAGAACAGGTAATTTTTTTTCTGCTAACCCTACAACATTTCTTTTGAGCTTTATTGCTAGTTTGCTTCAGCCAACAGTATAACGTGACCATCTGTGTACAATGTTGCACTTATCTTTAAGTTGGATTGCAGTTGGCTTTCTCCCTGTAGAATTTTGCATCTATGTCTGTAATACAGTACTGCGTCTCTACTGTTCCACATACTTACAAGTCATATCCAACTTTTAGTATTTCATTTGTTCCACAAACAGAAGAAAAAGTATCTAATTTTCAGGTGGACACTCTGAAAAAGGCATTGGCAACCAAAGAACTGGAAAAATCATCACTTAAACTCAAGGAAAATACAGTAACAAGCGAGACAACAAAGCAACTGTCCAAGCGCACCCCGCCAAGGCCACGTCGGTTAAGCCTAGAGGATGCTAGTACTGGTAAAGGTAGCATACTAGACAGAAAGGCACCGAAATCCCCTCTTTCAATGATGAAGTTCAACAGAGATCATGAAACATTCAATGACAAGGAATGCAGCATTGGTGACTTCAATCACATTAAGCACCACAGATCAGTAATGCAGGTACATCTTGCTCGTAATAACTTCACATTGTTTGATGTTGTATCAACCGACATTTGTCTTTCTTGTTCATTGTGATAGAAGATGTCCGCAACATTTTCTGAAGAGCCTGTTGTCGAGGAGAACGAGAAGATAATTACTACAGTTGATGCAGTTGCCTTTTGTCAACTACCCCCTGACGCTTATAATCCAGCCAAGCAATCAGGATTGATAACTCTCCAGAGAACACCTTGCAGATCAACGAATTTGAGCTTGGAAGTGAGCCGGATGGATGAACCTTCTGCTGCCAAATTGGAGAAAATAACTGCAAGTAATGCTGCGAAGAAAGGATCACATTTAAGAAAGTCTATTCAGAGCAGCATAGGGAAATTGATTCATGGCTCTGAGAGAAGGTACGGCATGGATGCGTGCTGAATTTTACTACGTATTTACAAACGAGTATAGATTTCTATGCTACGGTGCACTAAGATTACTTTGCCACTGCTACAACGTTGCAGGAATGTTCAACATTTAGTGCAAGCAACTCCTGCCAAAATCACTACTAACACAAACTGTGATGGCCCATCTCCAATTACGACTGATTTGAGGTTAAGGAGAAGACAATCACTAACAGGTCTCCCACCACCATCGTCGACCATGTCACGCAGGTCCTCCCTAGGAGGAAAATCGGATATAAGTAAGTTCTTAAATAAAGAAAACACGGTTTGCTCTTACGTTCACATCCTTAATGCTGTAACAAAGAAGACTGCGTTGTGTAGAGGATGAATCAACTAACGTGTTCCTAATGTCTTGTCATTTGATGGAAGGTGTAAAAAATAGCCAAATCAGTGGATGTGCTGCCAGTGAGTACAAGCCACTGCCATTCTCCTGGGTCCGATGGCCTGAACCACATCAATGTGAATTCTCCATTCTTTCTTAAGCAATCCTTTGCTTCCCTTGCCAGCACCACTATAACCTTCTTTTACCTGCTTACATTGTCACGAATAGTCATGCTTGATTCTTGATCAATATACAATCCAAGACATCACCGACATCAAGGATTCTTGCAATTGCCCTTGGAGCCTATAGTTGTCTTCCTGCCTATATAGTTAGATTCTAGTTGATGCTTGGAGCTGGATTTTATTTGTTTCTAAGTTCGTTCTGAAGGAAAAAAAACTATATCTTGGACACATATTTCTGTCAGAAAAGATTAATCGTATTTTGCTTTTACCTTTGGATCCTGATGTCCTCTGTTGTTATAAAGGATGCTTTTCTGTCATCTTCAGGTCTTTTTTTTTAGCAAAATCTTCAGGTCTTACTGAAAGTGTTTTTCCTTCCATTGGCAGGTTCAACAGATAAAAGAGGTGCCAGAACGCCACCTCCGGTAAATTCAGCAGCAAAGGCGAAAAGGTGGCTCTGAATGTGAAACGAAATCATCAGAAAATTTCTCTTCAAGCA
Organism: Olyra latifolia; assembly: GCA_036346145.1. Taxonomy (NCBI): domain Eukaryota; kingdom Viridiplantae; phylum Streptophyta; class Magnoliopsida; order Poales; family Poaceae; genus Olyra; species Olyra latifolia. Next base: position 18,970,648 of record CM070530.1, read on the forward strand.
GAGCATGTAAAGCCTGCGCGAAGGCCACAGCTGACACATTTTTCCTAGTCACTAATCCACTTTAGCTTCTCTTTACGCTAAAAAAATGGGAACCCCCCGACAGGGCTCTTAATCTTCCGAGAGGCCCCATGTTACATCTCGAGTGGTTACATTCTTTGTAGTAACAACTGAAACTTATAACAGCCAGAATATGTAATGTGGGAAAGGGAAATAACGCTTGCATGCGTTGTTTCCTGAATTTCCGATATGTAGCTACTTTCTAGCGGAAAAAAAGGCAAAGAAAATGGATCGGCATATCCGAGCAACAGTATCTCAAATTCCATTTCATCAGTACTTCCGAAACTTCTCTCTAGTGGCCAAAAGATCTTTTTACTGCATACTGTAATTTTCGCCTGCAGCTGATAGAGATTTATCATTTTCTTTTATCTTTTACCGTTGAAAAGAGTCTACTAGTGGGCTTAAAGCCTGACTGAATTGAAAAGCTAAACATTTTGGTATTTTTACTCTATTTTTTTTTATCATAAAACCACCTTTAGAAGCTTTTAAAAATAACATAAACAAAGTGGACTAGTTTCGAAAAGAAGATTCAACAACCTCTCGAAGTCTTCCTTAACATTTAGCTTAATGCCCAAATCCCATCTGATGGCTTAAACATTGTAAGGTGCTTTTTCTTTATTTCGGTTTGCTTTCTTATTTTGGTGTGTTCTATTTTAGAAAATTTTTGGTCAACTCAAGATATACCGCTCTAAAAAAAAATCAAGATATACGAAATCATTCAATTTATCTAACATCCTTATTTTAGCGCATTGTATTTTAGAAAAACTTTATGGGCTGTTCTCTTTAACTTATTTTATTTGCTTATAAGGTGAATTTTGAGAGTTTCTCAAAGCAGTTTTGAAAGTCCGGTCCGCTTTATTTGACTAGTTTCTAAGAGCTATGAGACATGGTTTCGAGAAAGGAAAATAAAGGGATTTCAAAAACAAAGCGTTTGGAGTTTGGATTCGGAGATAAGTAAATAAGTTGTAGAGAACATACCAAAAAAATTAGGAATAATTTAGGATTTTGCCACTCCAAAGAGTGACAATTGAAAATTTGCCACTCCCCTTGTCAATGACATATGGGTTCTAGGACCACATATCAGTGACTCATGAATGACAAATTTTGAATTGTTAATCTTTAAGAGTGGCATATGATGAAATCTTCCAACATAAAAGACTGAAAGTAGAACGGAGGGCATGAGCTAAACAGCTAAAAGTAGAATGGAGGGTGTGAGCCAAACAAATCAAATATGTCAGAATGAAAACTAAAGTAATATTTATTCTAGCAAAGCACATGTACTTAGCTAATGTGATAATAAGTATAGTAGAATGACATTGGCCTTGTTCTCTTTGGCTTAAATTAGAATTAAAAGCTACAACTGAAAATGTCATTTTTATACAAGCCAAACGATATAACACTTTGCAACTATTTTTTAAGGCTTTTAATGGTTTTTCTCAAAACTCACAAATCCATTTTTAAACAATTTGTTGGGCTCTCCAAGCTTCCTATCGAAGGCCCACAACTTTTTCAAATTATACTCACTCCATCCAAGATTATAAGATCTATTTCTGTTTTGCATATAGACCAATAAAGCATTGAAGATAACTATACTATCCCTAGTTATTATTTTTAAGCACTCTATTCAATGTCATGCATATAGAAAATACAAGCTAAAACAAGATATTTATTAGATGTATTGAGAAAAATACATTTATTTTACATTGATATATGAAATAAGTCTTATATTAATGGACAAACCCATTTGAAAAATTATTCTTGGACAAAGGGAGTAGTATATAGCTAGATTCAGCTGAATTGTTGGATAGAGGGAGTAGTCTACAACTAGATTCAACTGATAGAGTATTCTTTTCAGTGTTTGCGTTTGCTTATAAGTTAGAAATTTATAGTTCCTCGATACAGACATTCAAGGGATCAAAAAATTATAGAAAAAATGGTTTTGAGAACTTTGAGAAGAAATAGTAAGATCTACAAAAATTAGCTATCAAATGTCAAAACGTTTGACTTGTATGAAAATAACAAATTTCCAGCTTATAAGCAAACGCAAACGTTGAAAAAGAAAAGGCGGCCTCAATAGCGATACAAATAATTCTCCGACATTTGTATGCTCACCCCGAAAATATCTACTATCCGGCGAGCAAAAGCATACTCGGTATAAATTTGCTGTAGCATAATGAAATACAAACGGTACAAGCCAGAGGGAAACATCTCAAATATCAAATATGTTAGATTAATCAGCTAGAAGCATGACTTTTAAGGAAAGAAAAACGGACAAGGAATACAAACCCATTCCTCAGTACTGACACTGTTTTACACATGTTTGGTGGTACATTTTCAACACAGGTAACATCTTCATTTGCTCAAACTCAACGCTTGGTAAATGGTAATATCCTAACCATCTATCGCACCTTTTCTCATTCTAGTGTATATATATGCCTAGTGCCTGTATACATCTTTCAACAAAACAGACTATCTTCCTTCCAGCTTCGATTTGCTTTCTATTAATTTGCACGTATGAGTTAAAGACCTAACAGTGCAGACCATTCCAGAAAAAAGTATGATCAGGTCTGAATCCCTCTTCCTATGATGTTAGTCCTGTAACTTCCTTTGGAATCAGAAATAAAAATCCAATCGGTAAGAGAGTAGCCATAAGTTGTACACCCAAGCCGAGTGCCAGATTGTCAAACTGTGCCGATGAGATGCTTAAAGCTGATGCAAGAGCAGCTCCCAGGAATGAACCTAATGTCGAGCCAAGGTTGTTGATGGACATGAATAGGGCAAACAATGTGCCCTCAATTCCAGGCGGGCAAAGCTGGCCCGAGAGGATCAGGAATGGCATCATCCTGCAAAATGAAAATATTCTTGTCAGAAACTGTATTATGATGGATATTTACACATGCAGAGGGATAAATTGGATACACTAAGTCTGCTGATTATTGTAATTTGAAACACAGATGATAGTAAACACCAAACTCCAATCATCATGTCCAGCATAGCTCCACCAGCCCTAGTTTGAAAGATTAATGTAAAGAGATTATCTGTTTTCTAGTGTTGATTTGGAACGACAAGGAGATGACTATTGATGTTAATGATATAGCAGGCTCCACTCAGTTTATAATGTGCATACATGATTTCTGATCTTCAAGGCATGTGAATAATTAGGGACTCAGAAGGTACTAGTAACCTTTTCAAGTTCTAATTATTGCCCAATATACCAGAAAAACCAAACACTTTGCACATTTAGTGGGAAAATACATTGATCTAAAGCATGTAAACGACGTAGTGGACCATGACTCCATGAGGCATGAGTCCATGACCTATTCATTAGTTCCATTTGACTGAGATTTACCGGCCTAGAAAAGAAAAAGAATTTCAAGGGCATGGCAATTTGGGTCCTTTTGCAGAAGAAACAAACAAGCTTTAGACTGAGGCCTAGCTGAATTTCCATGATACTAAATATTTGATTAACTTAAACGCCAAGTTATAGTCAGATCAAAATCAGTAACTCTGGGAACTAACCTATTAAATAATAAAAGCTGATGATGCATGGTTAAAAGAGCTAAGAAAGAGACAAATATGCAAGAATTTTTCACAGAACAGGAAAAAAAACATCTGGCACTCAGTTTGATAGCCGCCTAATTACAACTAATACATACTAACAGATTGATGTGCCACCTGCAATATATTTTTAAACGTCAAAAGATAAGAACATTTTGGTATACTAGCCTATACACCACAATTGTGTGGGCCAAACAATCTAGTTTAGATGAAATAACAGAACCATCTCAAACTAGTTTTAAAACAACAACAGGTCAAGCAGATTCACCAAGTTTGTAATCTAGTGCATAGTACTTTCATGATTAAAAAAAAAAATCATAGCAAGAGAACGTACTTAAACTGGTTGATTGCATCAGATAAAGCAGAACCCCACAGCACCATGTATTTATCTGCCACTCCGTACTGGACATGAAACCGTAACACTAAAATAATGTCCAACACACTAATTATGGCAAGACCAACATGTGCAAACCTGGAAATAAAACCAGAAAAGATGTTAAAAGTAGCCTATTTAAGTATATAAAAACTTCAATTAATTGTGGACAGGTTTATTTTGTAGTCAGTGACTTAATGAATTGCAACACTTTTTTGCACAGGATAAATTATTAAACAGTAAGTCCGCATTAAACCAGTTAAATTCAGCCAGAACACTGACCAAAAAGTGATTGACAACAGTTTATAGCAGCATACCAGGATGAAAATGAAAAATTGAGTATGATACTACGATATTTATTGGGGAATAATCTCACATGCATTATGATAATCATGAAAACAGAATTAATCCCACAAGCACTGCATTCGCAGCATTACCACAGATAAAATTTTAGGTGCACATCAAGTCATCAATATCCGACAAAGCAACTAAACAAGATGGCAGATTGTCAAGTGGACTTGTTGAAAATATTGTCCTCAAACAAAAGCTAGAAACATTGATCGTAGACAATCAAATTGTGAAGTTAGCAATACTCAGTGCATTAGCATATATGTCATAAAATTTCAACTTCAAAATTAATCCGCTAGACCACTAGTACTCCAGATAGTGACTTAAACATTTAGATAAAAGAATCAGCTTTAGCAAATAACTTACAAAAGAATACTCCTTAGTTTCTTGTGCTTAAAATAGCGGTTGTAAATATATGTGCCAAGCATTAGACTGAACCACCCAATCACACGTGCAGTCCCTAGAAAAGATGCCTCCAAATGTAGGACCTCTGTTTGATAATAGAACATGACCGTCGAGATATTTGGAATTGCTACATTTGAAAAGAAAAACCATGCCATAGGTCTGGATGAAAAATAAAAAGTACCCATTAGGCTCTTCACTTCTTCAGTGGCAGGGAAAACACCAGAGAAATTGAAATAACTGCATAGATGGTTACCGTAAAATGGTTGGCTGCTTAAAAGCACTGCATAAACTGAAGAAGGCTGATTTCAGAGACAAGTAAGGCCTTGCATTAATTGATATATTGTGCTTCTCATGAGCCTCAGATTGTTTGGACAACGACCTCCTTTTACTATTTTTACGAGATCCCTTTCGCCTTCTAGTACCCTCATATTTCAATGGTTCACTAGAACCTTTCCCAGGGAAATCACTATCAACACTTTGATGCTCAACAAGTTTATGTGCAGCATTATTTACTGTACTCTCAAACCCTTTTGGAGATTCCTCGACAAATATGCAAGAAGCTAGTTGAAACAAAGGAAGAGCTGAGAAAATAATATATATAACATGTATAGGGAGATTGGATAATGCATATCCTCCCAATAAGCTCCCAAATATCCCCCCTAGAGCCATTGATGACCAAGATAATGACTGGAGATCACCAGCAAATTCTGGCCTGCAAGAGAATTGAGGTTTTGTGGTAGAGTATTCTATAATACTTGCTAAATGATGGAATTGCAACAAGATACTCACCCTGCTGACCGAACTGCCTCTGCAATCATTGCATCTATAACAACATCTGCCATGGCACATCCCAAGTTCTGTACTATCAGCAAAGCAGTAAGAAAGTTGCTTGAACTCCTGAAAGGTTCTGATAGCCCAAGGATTGGCCATGGAAATAGAGAAAGACAACTAGAAATAATCAAATATGGCACACGCTTCCTCTGCTTAATTGGAACACAATCTGACAAAATCCTACAGGCACAATGGTAAATCAGTAAGAAAACAAGGATACTGTTATCTGAAGTACATTGCCACCAGTAATGCATATACCAAGGCACATTAACATTTTACAATAATGAGCAAACCAGTAGCAAGTAGTTGTGCAACTCTGCGAATGATCAACTTGTAAGAGCTTAGTTACTATTCATGTTAACCTTTATGGAATCATCAAGAGTAGATTTTTTTAACTCTCTTATTGAATGGTTACAAGACCCGTATGATTGTTATCAACTTACACTTGAGATAAAGAAAACACACTAAAAAAGCATGGAACTTAAAAATAACAGGCAATAGTTTTTAGAAATGAACTTATGCTGGAGTGAAACCACAGCATGATCATTCAGACATGTACCAATGTCAAACTTAATCAAGTTACTCCAGTAAAAATTATAGTTATATATAGGAATTCAGAAACTGAGATTTAATACTTACAAAATTTGAGAAAAAATATGTTACATGAACTATTTTGTTACAAAAAGACCAGGATGTTTAGTTTGAATAGTTTCTAGTCATCATGGTTAAAATGTAGATAAATTTCATGATTCACAGTAAAGCAATGAACACAAGGTAACATTACCCATATATAGGTTTTATGCTCCATGGGAAATATGCAACAGAGACCAAAAACTGTGATGTTGAGGGTGATAACTTCATCAGATCCTTCATTTGGTACGAGACAGCTGTCCAAACAAAAGACCTGAAACCCTAAAAAACAAAGAATATATATTAAAATGCGCAGAACAATTTCTTATATTTACAGGAAGGCTTCTCTAGTTATCTTGAAGATTTTGATTGAGACAAGGAATTTGCAACTAACTGACCATGCTAATATTTGACATATCACCAAAGCATGGCGCTAGAGTTCACAATATGAATGAAAAATATTTGGTCCCCCTCCCCCTATGTGACACATTGAGGGTTTTGACATACCACCAATGCTCATGATCATTGTGCATTATCACATGAGATTGCTTTATTAATTATTAAAACATAACTTGTCTAACGCTTCATAGTTTTACAAACTGCATATTACATATCAGAACTTAATCACCTTTGTTAGTGACTAACTCTCTTGGCTCAAAAAAAGTGACTAACTCTGAAGCTCTCCAAATAGCCAGTTCAATGGTAGTTAGAAAATAATGATAATGAGTTATAAATCATAACAGTAATGCTGGATTGCTAATGCCGCTAGCTAACTAACTGAGATACAAAAGGCATGTGCTTCTGAGAAAAAGGTCTTTACAACAACGTCCTTATCCTTCTACAACCACTAGGAATATTATATTACTAGATAACAAACGGCTTAGCTGCAACAACTAGTCATTTTAATAAAAACATTGTTGTAAGAAATGATTTTCTTCAGAAACATGATTTTTGATAGGAAACAACCATGAAAATCCTACACAGAACATACATTAACCTAGTAAATAATCCAAACGTGACTTTAACAAAACTTAAAGCGCGCGGGGATGGAGGGGGGACTATTTTATCCATTTCAAACAAACAAATTCCCACCAGAGCACACTTCAGTCTCTCTAAGCAGATAGAGACCAATTTGGCAACACATAATCACATATACGGCATGTCGATCTCAAAATATTCTGGCCTTCACGTTTGCAACAGGACAATACGGCCAGGTTTGCACACAACTTCAGTCGCTGCCAGAAACACCCATATCCAAAGGCGTCCCCGTCCCGCTCTTCGGTTTCGCCATCTATTTCAAGGGAAAAGGACCCGGAAACTAGAGATTCGGGTAGCCTCTCGTTGCTTCACACGCACTGATCCTAACGGACTCCTCAAGAACATCCACACGCATACACACCCAAAGGGGGACGGCGGATCTAGCTAATGGTGGATGCTCGAAAATGGAAGTGATCGCGAGAAGGAAGGGATACCTGGATAAAGTAGATCAGGCAGACGAGCCACAGGAACGAGAGGCCGAACGCCGCCGCCATCCGCCCCGCCCACGACGAGGCCGCCGCCGCCATGGCCACGGGCCGACGGGCGGAACGGGGTTCCTGCTCCCGGGAGAATCCTTCTTCTCGCAGCGCCTCGGCTCGAGAAGGGGGGCTCCTCGAAGGACCTAGGGTTTGGATGGATCGGGGAGGGGGGAGAGAGAGACGAAGCGCAGGATGCGGCGGCTCGGGCACGGCGGCGAGAGATGCGGGAGCGGGACAGCGGGAGATCCCGTTCCGCGTGGACGGGAAGAGGAAGAAGAGGATCCTCCTCGGCTCTCTGCTGCTGAGCCTGAGCCTGCGGACGAAGAGACGCGCGGCATTGAGCTGACCGTGACGTCGCCCCGTTGACCTGGAAATGTTCCGGGATCGTCGTCATCCTGGACCATTGGATTCACGCAACGAATGTAAAAGCTGACCCAAAACATTTTCTCGTATTTATCTTCTTATCTTAACTCTAAATCTCCAAATCGAAACATTAAATTTTTTTACTTTTACAGTTCATTCTTATTCTATCCTGAAATCACATGTTAGAGCTCTCAGGATCAAGTTAAAATTGCTTAACTTGCGCACTGAACTTTCCAATCTATCTCGAAAAGTTTTCAAAGTTCAGCTTATAAGCAAATAAAATAAGATAAGATGAAGAAAACACCCCTAGCAGCATTGTTAGCTGGGAGTAGTAGTGTACCGTTTTTAATGGGATTGCCCATAGGGTATAAAAACATGTGATTTTCACTTATTAGACCATCTCTAACAAACACTTCAAATTTCTCGTCTATAACACTATTCCCTGCCCACTCTATCCATCCTCTAAAATTCTTTCACACTTTACATTACACTCTAAAATATTTCTTTTCTACAGCAGTTTCTCTATCCCTAAAAAGTTAAGTGAACAGTGTTTCCCGGCTACTATTGAAGATGCTCTTAGAGGAGCCAAACGGAGATTGAGATGGGTCAGTTAGGCTGGGTCACACCTCCACCCAACCCAACCCAACCCACTTAGTGGCCCACCTAATGGTGCCCCGACTCACCTGTCCAAGGAGCAAAGGACATACTAGCTACCATGAGACATAAGATCGCCGCCAGAGAAAAGGTTGTCTCGCCGCCACTATAGGGAAAGAGTTTGGCGTGTCGTGTAGGTGAAGGAGGGGGAGGGTGAGTCGGAAGGAGAGAAGTGAGAAGGAAGAGGCCTCTACTCGTGGGAGGCTATTGGTGGCGCGAGAGGGTAGGAGCCAACAAGATTAGGAAGTCGGGGGAGGAGAGAGGATGAACTAGGGTTTGGGTATTAGATTGAATCCTATGCATTGGTCTCTATTGATGGATGGGTGAAGCTAGAACAAAAATGATCGGGATTCGCTGCTTTGGATAAGGAGGTTCACTACTATGGAGTAAGGGGGTGCATGTATAGAACATATGACCTAATCATAACTAAATTTTGTTTTGGATCCTGGTGCCCATGCACTTCTACGACATAACTTAGCTCCGTCCCTATGGACAATGCTGGTTACTCCAAGCTAGTTCAGAATAGGGCAAGGCAGAGTTAGATCCGGACCCTACACAGGCTTGACCGGTGCCTCGACCTGGTTGCACCCACCAGTTGGGGGGGAAAAACCCAGATGGGTCAGGTGGAGACCTAGATCTCGAAGGTCAAACATCTACTATTGTTGCTTCCATAATATTCCTTAGGATTGTGTACTCTGCCATCAGTTGGCCTCCTCTCGAGCCCTCTATCATAGAGGATTTGAGGCGCCTTACAATAGTCCAAGCGGTGGATATGACTTGCAATTTGTGCAATTGCTTCAAGCATATATCCTTACTTATTGTGCCCTTCCGTTGAGCGCCTTGTACATTCTTTCTTGTTTATGACCAAGGGACTCCACACACAAGAAAGCGCACAACTTTCTAAGACGTGGGGAAGTGTGTAGTCCGAGATTCTAGGTGGCCAAAATCAACGCCACCGTATGCCCCAGATAGACGAAAGTAGCCAATGTACATAATATGGCTGCTGAAGGTAGAGCGAAACGAACGTCCGAGAGCAAGCGACAAAGATGAATATCTGTTGACCGAAGAGTCGTTCTCTCTGTCCGAATGTGACGGGGACCGGGAGGTACGTTTAGACTATTACTCCTTGGAAAAAATGCCGGCCTCCCGAGTAAGGAAGTTTCGCTCGTGCGCACACGGCGACCTTCCCCCGCAAGAGTCAGGGTTGCTCTTTCCTCCGCACGAGCCTCCCGTCCATGACATTAAATGCTCGGCGTCTTTAAGGACCACTCGTCCGTCGAACGCAGAAGACTGCGGCCACCAACTCGCGTCTTGTTGCACTGTTCCCATACCGTTTTTCCGTAAGAACGAATGATGGCGATAACGCAAGGCAAAGACAAACTTCGGACCGCCGGATAAGCAGGCGTCTTCCCCAAGCTATTTGGATAATAGGCGCCATCTCCTTTGAAACACCGATGACACCCGTGTATAAATAGATTGTCTTTGTTGCACATGTAAAACTAGCTGCTAGAATAGAGACCAAAGCTCACCTTCCCAGCTGAGGAAACTTCGCCTCTGTAATCCTTTTTCGTATCTCTTATAGACACCCTTTGGGCGTAGGGTTGTTACCTCCGCTCGAGGGGCCCGAACCACCTAAATCATGTGTGCTTATCTGGCGATGATTGCTGATTGAAGTTCGCCTTCTCGAAAGCCCCTGAGCCCGCAGGAAAGAGGTCGGTTGATCCTCACATTCAACAAGTAAGCTCGGCGCCTAGGGGCTCCGTACTCCCAACCGCCGACAGCTGGCGCCGTCCGTGGGGACCGTCGATTAGCTTCTGCAGGCGAAGGTTCTTGAGAATGGCGAACTCTCAGGACAACCAAGATATTCGCTTCGACGACCTCGACGACTTGGACGAGTATTGGTCCGATACCGAGGTCGCCCGGATCATCGATCCGGAAGGACACACCATGGCGGAGTCTCCCTCCCCCATGGATGTCTGCTGCGGCGGGTGAGCTAGGCTCGAATACGTTCGAGCCCCTCTGTTCGAGATTCTGGGGACAGAGACACCCGCCGCGCGAAGGTGTCGGTTAAATGCGAGGGTCGATATCCCCAACATCCCGTCGACTCGACCACGAGGCTGTCTCCGCGGGATACGGTCATGACACCTCATGCGGCGTTCGCGAAAATCCACGTGGCGGGCAGGGGCGTCCCTCCTCGCGCTGCTCGGGAGGGCGAATCACGTCGCCGCCGACGCCGTCTTTGGATCTGGCTGGCAGCTCGATCGGCAAGACTCGCAACCCGTCGCGATGACCCGGCCGAAGCGCCCACCAGCTCCCGCTCCCCCTGTCGGGTCACCACCTCCGTCCCTTCCTCCGATCCGTCGGCAAGAGCGTCGCGCGCCAGACGCTTAGCGCGCGTGGTACGTGACCTCGGGCGAACCGACCAGTTGTCGAGCTAGGGTCGCCATGGTTGAAAAAGGTGGAAGCGGTTAGCTGCGATCTCCCTCGCCACCGACTCCGGAGCACTTCCCGGAGAGCCGAACCCCAAGGGTAGCTTCTCCGCCACGACCTTCGCCGAGATCGGGCCGCGAAGGAATGATAGGACATCCGCGGCATAGTGATCGTCCCTCGATCGATGGTCGGTGGCGAAGCGTCGCCACGGCAATGGCTCGACTCACGACTCGCCGAGAGCGGGTCACCCCGAGTCCGGGCAAGAGGCGCTCTCGATGGCCGTCCTCGCGCCAACCAAGCGGAACCCTCTGAGGTACCCCGACACTCGGCGGCGGCGTCTTCTCACGCCTCGGCCCTCCGAGGGCACGAGGTCGCGGCAGCTCACGGACACGACACTCGGGCGGGCCACGGTGCCCGCTTTTTCCGCGCCCTCCGAGCGCGCATGGCCGCCAAGTTCAAACCGAGGCCACATCGAGCGATTCGGCGGGACTCAAAACCGGACGAGTTCCTCTCGGTGTATGCTACCACCACCGCCACGCCATGGCGATGATGAAGGGTAATGGTGAACTATTTCCCGCCATGTTGGAGGGAACTGCTTTCGGACATGGCTCTTCAACCGCGGAAGGCTCCATCCACGGTGGGCACAAGCAGTGCGAGGCCCTACGGCGAATTTCGAGGATCTTGTCCCACGGAGGCCGCAGACCTCAAGCAGTGGTCAGATGGAGGGCGAGAGCCTCGGGACTATGTCGGCGGTTCATCCGCACGGAATCGATTCGAGCATCCGGACGAAGCGGTCGTTAAACCTTCACCGGCGTTAAACGCCCGCTTCACCGGGATCTCGAGATATACTCCGGCTCCTCGGCGATGAGCTCTTTCGGCGCAGAGCGTTACATCAATGCCGAGGAGGCCGTGGGCGAAGCGGCTTCTTGGGTCGGCGAGCACCTCCATGACCGAGCATGGAATCTTCGGACAAAAAGAAGTCCGACAAGAAGGCCAAGAAGAAGAAAAAAGCGGCCAAAATGGTGGCCGCCATCCCAGCGATCGTCTCCGCAGACGCCGAGGCTAAAAAAGCCTCGCGCTTTCCGGGCAAGGTGGGTGGTCTGCGGTCGACCAACCCAGACGAGGCGTGGGCCTCGGGGACCTTCGAGCGGCCGTTTGTCCATTGCACCAAGCTGCACGGCACGACCTCGAATCGCCGCCGCTTTGGGTTGCGGCTCGAGATTTCTACAACGGCCGTGGCCCCATGCCCGTTCTTCCGGATCTGGGAAGGGTGGCTCGACCGAAAATCCGAGCCACACACCGACCCGCATGGCCAGAAGCGAAGAATACCACGAGCCAAGTCACCACATCGCGGTGATCTTGAAGTCCATGGCGTACTCTCCCGACGGAGTTGAAGGTCATGGCGGCGAGGTTTGCCGCGTGAGACCGAGGCGGCTCGGCCCGAACAACTCCGATGGTCGGAAGCGACCGTCTCCTTCTCCCGAGAGGATTGTCCTCGGGAATGACGGCATGCAAGCTCCCGCGTGCTCTGCCCGACCATTAGTAACACACGGTCGCGCGGTGCTCATCGGCAGAGGCGCTCTGGACTGATTCGCCGGGTCTTGGGCGAGATGCAAATCCCGGTCCAAGATCAAGGATATTGCTATGCCCTTTCATGGCATTATCCCGACACGTCCATGACCCATTGGGCGAATCGTCTGCCGTGACCTTCGGCACCGAGCAACTTCTGACCGATTGGTCACCTTTGAGGTAGTTGACTTGAGTCGGCCTACAACGCCATCCTCGGCGGTCGGCTCTTGCCAAGTTTATGGCGCCACGCATCATGCATATCAACATCTCAAGCTCCCGGGGCCAAAAGGGTGATCACCGTCGGGGCAACCACAAAGGCGCCTTTGAGTCGACGAGATGATGGCTGCCCTGATCGGCCCGGCTCGGGCGCGAACGAGCAAAATTCCCACAAGTCCGCTCGGCCCAAGGTCGTTCTCCAGCCCCAGGAGCAGACAAAGCACATCCCGGTCTCCGATGAGGACCCGTCCAAGGTGGTCCACCTCGGGGCCACTTTGGATCCGAAATAGGAAAACGAGCTCGTCACCTTCGCCAGACGCCGGCGTCTTCGCATGGGAGCCGACCGATATGCGGGGTCCCAAGGAGGTGATCGAGCACCAGTGGCGGTTCACTGGTAAAAACCAGTGCACCAAGCGCTGAGGAGATTCCCGCAATGGAAGGCCGATGTCATCAAGGAGCAGCTAGACAAGCTATTGAAGGCCGGCTTCATTCGCGAAGTAGAACACTCCGACTGGTTGGCGAATCCGGTCGTAGTTAGAAAGAAGAACGAAAAGTGGAGGATGTGCGTTGATCACACCAACATCAACAGCTCGTGTCCGAAGGACAACTTCCCTTTCCCCCACATAGACCAGTTGGTCGACGCGACGGCGGAAGCACAACTGATGAGTTTTCTGGACGCGTACTCCGGGTACCACCAGATCAGCCTATCGCGGGAGGATGAGGAGAAGACTGCCTTCATCACCCCCGGCACCTTCGCTATCGACCATGTCTTTGATGCGAAAAATGTTGGGGCCACTTTCCAGCGTTTGATCACGAAGACCTTCCCGATCAAATCGGCGAAACTTAGAAGTCTATGTAGACGACATAGTTGTCAAAAGTGTTTTAGCCGAGGCCCACATTCGGGACCTCGAGGAAACCTTTTGTAATTTAAGAAAACATCGGATAAAGCTGAACCTGGAAAAATGTGTTTTTGGTGTGCACACCGGCATGGTGCTCGGGTATGTCATTGGGTCGTCGGCATCGGCGCAAGAAACCGGAAAAAATCGGCCGTCGAGAGGATGCGAGCTCCTTCAAGCGTAAAGGAAGTCCAATCGCTCACTGGCCGGATGGCGGCCCTCAGCCGCTTCATCTCTCATCTTGGTGGCGCGGGCTACCTTTCTTCAAAGCCTTGCTTGCAAGCACAGCGGTTTCGTCTGGACCGAGGAAGCCGACAACGCCTTTAAAGAACTTAAGAAATACTGTCGAGCCCGCCGCCTGGTCACCCGAGGAACGAAGCCTCTGCTACTCTACTGGCGGCCTCTCCCCAGCGATAAGTGTCGTGCTCGTGGCGGGAGCTTGAAGGAAGTCACGCCTATTTACTACGTGGTGAGGTGCTTCACGGACCCAAGGCGTTACCACGAAGTCGAAGCTCCTATCGCCCTCGATGGCTTCTAAAAAGCCGCCACTACTTCTGGCTCACCCAATCACAGTCCGACCGTTTCCCACTAAGGAAGTCCTCGAGAATCCGGACGCAGGCGCGTCGCCAAATGGGCGATAGAACTCGAAATTTGACCTCAAGTTCGTTGCGGGACGGCGATCAAATCTCGAATCTTGGCGGACTTCGTGGCGGAATGGGCGAATCCCCAACCGAGCAAATGGCGAAGCGGCCGATGAACCCCATGGGCGATGTTCTTGACGGTTCGCGCTCCTTCAAGCGCTTCGAGGGTGGCGTTGTCCGATCTCTCTCAAGGAGAGCAACTCGATCGTCATCTGATTGCGCCTTTGCGACCAACAACCCAGTGGAGTATGAAGACCTCTTGGCCGGGCTCCGAGCATGCTCTGCGCTAGGGGTCCGACGACAAACCGTGAAAGGGGATTCACTGTTGGTCGTAAACCTGTGTTAACAAGGAGTATCGAGCTCAGATGACTCAATGGCGCGTTATTCGGCGAGGTTAGGAGGTTGGAAAGGAATTTGAAATCCTTTACGTGCCGGAGAGCAAATACTGGCCGAGCGAACTTGCCAAGTTGGACACCTCACAAGAACCCGTCCCAACGGGGGTGCTCGTGGAGCACCTACTAAAGCCCTATATTCCTCAGGAGAAAGAGGCAAAAGAGGCGACGGCAAGCGTCTCCTCCTCGAGCAAAACGCCACTGGATGGCGCCATTCATCCGGTTCTTGGCGACGGACATTGCTCGAGGATGAAGCCGAGAAATCCCGCTTATCGGAGAGCTCCACTATATAGGCTAGTGGAGGGTGCCTGTCAGATCAAGAGGCGCACTAGGATTCTCTCCAAGTCGTCTCCGGGAAGAAGGGAAGTTCTGTTGAAGGACATACGAGGGTATCTGTGGGGCCCCTCCTCCTGAGAACGCTCGTCGGCAAGGCCTTCGGATGGGCTACTATTGGCCGGCGTTGGGTGGCCTTCGGAAGATCGTCACCACTGCCGCATACCAATTCCATGCCCGACAGGTGCACCAACCAGCCTACACCCTTCAAACTATTTCCCTCGCTGGCCATTCTCTGCAGAAATTTGGACATCCTAGGTCCATTTCCCGAGAGGCGAAGGATCGCATACCTCTTAATCGCCATCGACCGTTCACCAAATGGATAGAGGTGAACCGGTCTTCGGCATTACGCCCAGCGGCCAAAAATTCTTCCGCAATAACGTGGTCACATGGTTGGCGTCACCGGCCCGATCACGGACAACGGAACTTCGATTCACCAAATGAGGTGTTCCAAGAATATTGTGAAGACGCGTTGGCACTAGGATTTGCTTCGCCTCGTGGCTCATCCACGAGCAGCGGGCTGTCGAGCAGACCAACGGACGATCCTCAAGGAATCAAGCGGGTCTTCGACCGCTTTCTAAGTTGCGACAATTTGGGTCGACGAGCTCCTTCCATCTTGTGGGTTGTCGCACCACTTCCCAGCGAGCCACAGGGTAAACGCCCTTCCGGCTCGTAGATGACACCGAGGCCATGCTTCCAACGAAATAACTCTAAGGTCGCCTCGCATGGACCTCGCGAACAGCCGAAGCGATCATCGAGGCGAGATACTCGATCTCGACCTATCCAGGAAAAGCGCGAGCAAGCGCTTCGTCCGTCGGCGGCTTACGCAAGCTCTGCGCGAGCACGCCGCCCGATCTATCCGACCAAGGACAACGCAAAAGCGGCGACTTGGTTACTGCGGCGTCCGGGACTGTCGCGTGCCAACAAACTAACCCCGGTGGGAGGGTCCATTCACGGTCGTCTCATCTTCACGCCCGGGCTGTCCACTCGCCTCCCGATGGGCGAATCTCGGCAACTCGTGGAATATCGCCCACCACGCGGAGTTCCACGCTGACCTTCCCTTTCTAGCCCATCCCCTTATTTAACTATGGGATCTTGAATGACTTCTCCTCGAAATCTCCAAGCTGTTAAATAAAAAGGAATGGTAATCAAATTCTTTTGCCCAAGGTTTTCAATCCTTTCTCCTGTCACTTAGATCACGAGTTCTTGTTCTCTAAACCGATTTTCAAAGCGCCGAGCGGAATCAAAAATCGCCCATACTGAATTTCCTTTGCTCGGATAAGCCGATAGCACATCGCCCAGAGATTCTCGGCGATGCCGCAAACATTCGATCCGAAACCCAATTGAAACCGGAGTTACTAACCCGAACTTCGCGGCTACTTCGTGTACCCGGTCTCTTGCTCGCAACGAGGCGAGACTTCGGCCACACGAATTTGGACATCACCTTTTTCGCAAACCTCCGGTGCCGGCTTCGCCGTGTGCGGTCTCTTGCTCGCAACCAAGGCGAACACTCGGCCACATGAAATTTGGACGACATCGCTTTTTTCGCGTCCTCCGTTGCCGGCTTCGCCGTGTGACCGGTCTCTTGCTCGCAACCAGGGGCAGAGACTCGGCCACACGAGGGGGTTGTACATCGCCTTTTTCGCGAACCTTTGGCGGCCCGGCTACTTCATGTGTCCGGTCTCTTCCTCGCAACCAGGGGCAGAGACTCGTCCACACGTGGGTGGACATCGCTTTTTTCGCGAACAACCGGCGGCGGCTACTTCATGTGCCGGTCTCTTGCTTTCGCAACGGGCGAGACTTCGGCGCCGAGGGCCGGACATCGCCTTTTTCGGCGTCCTCACCGCCTGGGCTGCCGTGTGCCGGTCTTTTGCTCGCAACTGTAAGGCGAGACTTCGGCCACACGAGGGGGACATCGCTTTCGCCCGAGATCCCTCTTTCGCGTGCTCCTACCTACGGTTGCCGTGTGCACGGTCTTTTGTTAAATAAGTCAACGACTAAAGCCCGATCTCACGAGGGGTGAGTGGGTATGTGGACAAATAGCAAACATAAGCATTTTTTCTCAAAATCATGTAAGCATGAACAAGAGAAACAAAAAACATCTTGTGTTTAAGTATAGATGTCTGTTACAAACACATGTAACACCACGCGCACTACCCCTTAGATTTGCTCTTGGGGCTGAAGCTCGCCTCACGTCCTCAAGGCGACTTGGCTGGAGAACTTCGATCTGGGCCTCACGCCTCGGTCGGATCTCTTCGAGGAGTTTCGCCACCCTCTCGGCCTCAGCCCGCCTACACTGCCGCTCCTCCTCGAGCTCTTTACGGACCCGCTCGAGCTCCTCCTGGGACCTCGAGTTCCTCTCCAGACCCCGAGCATACTCCAAAGCATACTTGAGTTCGTTTCGAACCCAGGCGAGCTCTGTCTGGGCCTCCCCTAACTCGGAGCGCACCGCCGTCACCTTGGCTCGGCACCGAGCTTCTATTCTCGCGGCCCAGTCATCCATCTCAGCGGATAACTACAAGCAAAGAAGCCATCAGCAAGATTACAAGCAAAAAAGTTACTCGCGGTAAGAAATTACCTCATGACGGTGACGCTCGAGCAGCACCCTTAACCCGGGCCGGAGGCCAACACGGATGTTCCTCGAGCTCGAAGAAGCGGCGCCCTCCGTGCTCGGAGTCCGGACCCTCCCAGCCGTTCCTGCCTCCACAGGACCGGCTCGGACGTCCTCCGAAACCGGAGGCCGAGCTTCCCCGGTCACCTCTCGCCCCGCACTCGGGGCACGAACCACTAAAGTCATTTCCGCCTCGGCGCCCCCTGTCCGGGAACCCCCCGAGTCCAGGGGCCAAGGGGTTCCGGCCACCTCCGCCGCGGCAATCTCCCGCATAGGGTCGCTCTGGCCGCGGTCCACGGCTCCAGCCCCGAGCACTTCGGTTCGAGTCGGCGGCATTGCTGACCACGGCACGGATGGGAGGGCTGCCCGGAACTTGTTCCTCACCCCCCAAGAAAGCGGCCGCGTAGTCGCCAAAGACCAACTCCGCCCGGCGCTGAGCACCAACGGGGCGGAGTCCTCCGAATCCTGCTCGGACTCCTCCCCGCCAACATGCTCGGCCAGATCCTCCCCCGCGATCGGCTCCACTGCGATCCTCGCCGCCAATTCTGCAATGATTTGGGACGCTGCGATTTGAAATGCTTCCGTAATCAGGACCCTGGCCCCCACCTCCGTCAAAGGCACAGGGGATCTTCCCCCCACGGGCCCCCTGACTACGTTCGAAAGAGGAAGAATCAAGACCGCGATGGCACGCGGCCGATCAGAAGAAAGGCTGGATCGAAGAAACTTACCTTCTTCCTCGTCATTCCGAAGACCTTGCCCGCCTTCAGCGTCCCCCGTTCGGGGTTCTTGGCGCGCCCGGGGAGGGCTCTCCGTCCCCCCGGACGGCGGAGGGGCAGTCTCCCCCACTCTGCTCGGGCCAACACCCGTCCGGGCAAGGCTCGCCGCTTGAAGCCACTCCGGACGATGCTCGCCCGACCGCTGAAGCCCCGAGTTCTTCCTCGCGCCGCCGCCGGGAAGCGGCGTCCTTGGGCCCTGGAGCCACGAGGACAACGCCGCCCCGGTCCTGTCCAGATCCGCCCGGGCTCCTCCTCCGGCGTCCCTCTCTCGCTGAGCCCGCCGCTCGGCTCGGCGGAGATCGACCTCGGTCTGCAGTAACCAGGCGGAATGGTCTGGGTAATCCCTAGAATACTGTGCAAATCAGGCGGACAACTCCCGTACCTGGTCTGCGTACTCAAGGTGAGGCTGCGGCGGGTTGTGCCTCGGCGGTACGCGCACCCCGGGTCTACCGGGCGCGCGTCTACTAGAGCCACCCACCGAAGAACCCCGGCGCTGCGATCGCTTCGGCCGCGGTCCCCCGTCATCATCAGACGCCCGCAGGGCCCCCTTCCTCTTCTTCTTCAAGGCGACCTTCTTCGTCGGGAGCCGCTCCCTCCCGCCTCGGCCGGTTGCTTTCGGCGCCAAGACGCCTCGAGGCGGCCGATCTGCAAGGCAGAGGGCGATCAAAGCGAGGGACAATCCGCCCGAGCATGAGGATCGGCGAGTGCGAACTCGCTCCGAGCGGTCGAGGGCGTTCTTCGGTCCTCGCCGGCCCAGTCCGGGTTCTCCTCCTTCCCTGGCGAAGACTCTCGCCACCCGCTTCGTCGACCCATCGGTCATCCGGAGCTTCAAAGAAAACAAAATCAGGGAAGAACCGGCAAGACATTAGTCCAAGCAAGAAAAGGTACTGGTATCCGCCTCACGAGTGATGTCGCTCCACCGGCGATCTCGAAGAAGGGTGCTCCGGCGTCGCAGGAGAAACTTCGGTTCTGAAAGTCGGGCAATAGCTCGCCGGTCGGACATTGTCGCTCAAGACTGGATGGTGTCGAGATCTTCTCCTCCGGCTCCGCAGCGGTCGGGAAGGTCCTTCTTCTCCGGTGGCGCGTTAGGAAATGGAATCCGCAATCCGCCCCTTCTTCGTGTAGAACCATCGTTCGCCCGCCCGGCGACGGAGTCCTTTCGCGAATGCGAGAATGCAGCGTCTGGCATGCGAGTTCCGCAAATTAAAATCGCGCACCCCACCACCGACGACCCCGATGCGATGGAGCATATAGAAGTGGAGGAACAGGCTTACCGTCGTGATGACGCCAACGAAACCCTCGCAAAGATGGGAGAAAAGATTGAGAATAAGAATGGAGTTTGGGTGGAGGTTCGTGACTTCGGGCCGCGATGGCGAGGCTGCGGCCATGAACTCGGACTCGGGGCCGGCCCGTTAATGGCGTAGAGTTCGCAACTCACGAACTCGCTTCTGCCGCACCGGAGGACCTCGCCGTCGAGGACGCGCCGGGACCTAGGGTCGGTGGCCTGCGCCACGAGGTCTTCGAGCACGTGGCATGTAGTCCGCGAGGAACAAACTTCGCCATCGACGGAGGAGAAGGAAGAAAGCGGCGGCGGAAGAGGAAGAAGGCAAAGGAAAAAGGGCGATATCGAGTAGGGAGAGGCGGCGGTTTTATCCTTTCCTACTAAAAAACCGCCGGGAATCTCAGAGGCTGGCGCCGCGTCACGCTGTCCGCATTTAAAACCGTCGACCCACTCACAAGTAACCGTTGGTAGGCCGGCGTTAAGACTTATGTTCAGACGGCCCTTGCTCGGCGATCCGGAGTTTTACGGGTAACTTTGCCGGTCGGCCGAACTTTGCGGGTAGCCTTTGCCCCGGCCGGAGTTTAGCCCGGGTGGCCTTTACTAAACCAAACCGAAGTTTTGCTCGGGTAGCCCTTACTCTACCAATCCGACATCTTGCTCGGACGACCTTTCGCTAAAGCTAATCCAAGTCTGCTCAAATGGCCCTTGCTTGGTGATCGGGCAATGCCTTGGCCCGTCAAACGTCAGGCCGGATTTTCAGCCTGATTCGAGCCTCGAGGACGGTGAATCCCCGCTCAAGGCTCGGGGCTAGATGATGGGGACCGGAGAATGCGTTTAGACTATTACTCCTTGGAAAAAATGCCGGCCTCCCGAGCAAGGAAGTTCTCGCTCGTGCGGGCACAGCGACCTTGCCCGCAAGAGTCGGGTTGCTCCTTCCTCGGCCGACACAGCCTCCCGTCCATGGCATTAAATGCTCGGCGTCTTTAAGGACCACTCGCCCCGTCGAACACGTAAGCTGCGGCCACCATTCGCGTCTTGTTGCCATTGTTCCATACCATTTTCCGTAGAACGAATGATGGCGATAGCGCAAGGCAAAGAAAAGCTTCGGACCGCCCGGATAAGCAGGCGTCTTCCCCAGCCGCTGGATAATAGGGTGTCATCTCCTTTGGAACACCGATGACACCAGTGTATAAATAGATTGTGCTGTTGCACATGTAAGAGCTAGCTGCTAGAATAGAGACCAAAGCTCACCTTCCCACTGTAGGAAACTCACCTCCTGTAATCTTTTTCGTATCTCTTATAGACACCACTGGACGTAGGGTTGTTATCTCCACTCGAGGGACCCGAACCAGCCTAAATCATGTGTGCTTACTGCTGATGACTGCCTGCTGATGACTGCCTGATCGAAGTTCACCTTCTCGAAAGCCCCTGAGCCCGCAGGAAAGAGATCGGTTGATCCTCACATTTAACAAGTAAGCTCGGCGTCTGGAGGCTCCGTACTCCCAACCGCCGACAGAATGAAACAGGTAAGAATACTGTTCCGTTCTCTCCGCTTTGCTGCCCAGTAGAGCAAGCAATGTCTGGTTGTTTTTTCTATTTCCTTTTTTCCTTCTATGTTTTGTTATGTTTGTTGTACCTTTCAATGAATGGAGACAGTTCTCCAACCGTTCTTTTGGAAGAAAAAAAATCAAGAGAATATTGGATTGAATTTGTTCGGAGACCATTGAAGCACCTGCTAGAGAATATCGGACCGGATTGGGTAAAACTAGCTTAAAGGATGAATGTCAAGCTAATTGCTTATTGCTTCACTAGGCCCAGCTTTAGAGTCCTACTATGAAATTTTGACGAAGAATTGTTTTTGGCGGCCATATTTTCATTTTGGCGAAGAAACGTTTCAACTTACTGTAATAAGATTAATTACAGGAGAAAGACACGCATCCGTAGCCTTCAAGGGAAGTCGACGTCGCCACCGAGAATGAACCATCCACTACTCATACGAGCCACCATCTTGTTTCCAGGCAAGGTTTAAAGAGAAACCGGGCTATTAACAAACTTCTAGCACTGCCATGCACATGGACACACACAAAAACAGATTTGCCATTTTTCAATTGACTGAATTCACGCACCCTACACTCTTCCCTCTCCTGCTCGCTCCGTTGCTCTACTTAATTCTGCTTCCTAAAGCGCCACTGTCCCCAGATTAGGGTAAGGGTTCATCAAATTAGGTCCAGGGCTCACCATGCTCCTCAAGTTTAAAGGGAGGCCGAGCTAACCAGAGAACAACAATGGGAGGGAGTGGTGGCAGTTAAGTGAAGCTGCGGTAACATCGCATCAACTACAGGGTCATCGGAGGGTAGGGAGCAAAAACACGATGACTGAAGTTAGAATGGATGGACCGACGAGGTAGCGAAAGGAAGAGGGGACAAAGTGGCGAGGTAGCGATGACATCTTCGGCCACGGGGTGGCCACCGGTAAGGGTGAAGGTGGTTGTGGACGTGTTGGTGCTCCCGAAGAGGACGGAGAAAGCACAGGGAGGAGGAGGCACAGAAGTGAGGTGAAGCCACAAGGGAGAGGGACAGAGCCAGTGTTGACTGATGGGCAGCCAGATCCAAAAAAATAACATTGTCTACCATTTGTTGTTCAGACTAATCAGGAACAGAAAATGAACAGAAAAAATAAACAAATCCTATTTCCTATTCTTATCACAAGGGAAAAAACAAAGACAAAGAATTCGATCGAAAAGGAAAAAAGACCATTGGTAAGTTTGCCACAGAGCATCTCCAGCAATATTTGGAAAATATTGTTTGTCTGATTTTTTAAGGATAGAGGAGCTGCTGGAGAGAAGAATTTTTTAGAATGTAGTGTAAAGTGTGAAGAAATTTTAGAGGATGGATAGAGTATGCAGGAAATAGTGTTATAGAGGAAGAATTTAAAATGTTTATTGGAGATAGTCTAAAGATCAACATAGAATGATTTGCTAGAACCTACATAGAATAGACATACAGAATAATACTCCCTTCCTGTCACAAAAACTTGACGTTTTGGGTATTGACATAGTCTTTGAAATGCAACTTTGCTCACTAATTCCCATTACAATTTATTTATAAAATTCTGAAAATATGATATTATAGAAATGTTTTTTGAGACAAATCTATATGTATAATTTTCATGTACCCAATCTAAATAATTTAAAAGATTTTCATAGATGAAGTTTTTAAATTTTAACTTAGAACATATTAAAACATCAATTTTTTATATGATATAGAGAGAATAACTCCTTTAATATCAATAATTAGAGCGACAAATTATCAATCGTCCCTACGAAAATAGCCACGTCCTCGAGAAGAAGGCGGCGACGGGACGGCGGCCTCCCCTGCTGTTCCATCCTCTCGGCGTCACAGCCGCGATGCAGCAGCCAGAGAGCGTTTCACCAGCATCAATGCATGTCAGAAATTTTCAGGCCGAAAGTAATGGCAGCAAGTGCTGCAGGCCTGCAAATCCATTATCCACGCCCCCATCCGGATCAGAAAGCCAGTGTCAGGTCGATCTGCCCAGCGTGCAGAAGAAACTTTCGGCCCTGTTTGGCGGAGCGGCGGCTAAAAACCCTGGATTTTGAGGAGGGATTATTTTTTAAAGCCGAATTTAGGACTGGTTTTAAAAATGCAAAACAGCGAGGACATTTTTCGGCGTTAAAATTATATCTACTAAAACTGAACTTCAATTATCTTATACAATGGCTTAAAAACCGAAAACGTAGTTAAATTTGGATTTTTTCGAGAACCCGTAAAAAAATGAAAGCACTAAAAAAAACTTAAGCAAATAATGGTCCTGTTTGATATAGCTTCAACTCCCAGCTCCACCTCAAATATAAAGTTTGTAGATAAAAATAAAGTGACTTAAGTTTATATTTTTAGTTTAAAATGTAAATAAAATCACCTATCTAAATATTCTCAGTATACCTACAACTTCAGTTCTATAAATTTCTCGAGTCAAAATAGGGTTTTCCACCCAACTCCACCATGCCAAACGGGGCCAATCTGTCAAGCTCGAGAGCAAGGCTAAAAAACAAGGGAAAACTTTTGATTCCCATCTGATCGTAATTTGTGAGGACAATTTTAAGGGATTCCCATCTGATCGTAATTTGTGTGTTGACGGGCGATGAGGGATGAAGCAAGCACCAAATGAACCATTTCCCGTTCACTAATCAAGCGTTTTTCTTTTCCCTTTGATTCTTGGCAGTCTATCAAGATAACCATTTCTTTGTAAGAATCTCAATCTCTGATTAAGTTCGGATTTCTGTTCCATACCCACCCTGCACAAATTCGAATTGTTTGAAACACTCCAAAATTCAGCTTGACCAAAACATTCAAACCACAATGTTCACACGTCATCCTGAGAGTTCAAACACGAATCAATCCAGCATAACAAAAACAAAACGCCTAAGCCCCAATTAGCACAACCAGATCAAACCATAATCCCCAATCACAGCATAACCACATGACAAGGCAATCTCCATCCTGTTTCAGGGGGAGAGAAACATTTCAAGAACAGGAAGAGGAAAAAAAAAAGAAGAGAGGAGCGGAGCAGAGCAGCATTACTTATACAAGTATCAAGAATTTACAAATCATCATCGTCATCAGCGGCAGCAGCATCATCACAATACCCCCCTCCTCGAATCCCAAACCCCCTCGCAATAATAATCCCACTAATTAATCGCCCTTATTTTCCCGATCCACCTGAGCCGTCGTGCCATGCTTCCCGAAATCCTCACCTCTCCATGTCGGCGGACGAGGCCGCCTCGTCCGCTTGCGGCGGTGAGGACAGCTGGGCTGCCGCGAGCGCGTCGGCGAGCGCGCGCATGGCTTTGACCTGCATCTCCAGGGCGGCAACGTAGTCGGCCGTCTCCTCGAGCAGGTCCGGCGCCGGGAGCTTCCGGCAGCCCGGGACGAGGCGGCCCAGCACGCGGAGCCGCTCCTTCACCTTCCTCTCCTTCAGCAGCGGCGGCTCGCCGGCGGCCGCAGCCGCCGCGGAGCGCGCCTGCGGGCGGCGGTGGCGGCGGATCTTCCCGCCGGCCTTGATGAGCACGCGGCGGCGGCAGGAGGCCGCGCCGACCAGTAGGATGGTGCGGCTCCAGCGTGACTGCTCGCACGCGGTGAGCACCAGCGCCGAGTCGACTGCCGCCTTCACGGAGCACGGCTGCGCCGGTGCGCTCGCCCCCGTCGCGCGCAGCGCGTCCAGCAGCCGCCGTCCGTAGATCCTCTCCTGCGTGCCGCTCCGCCACCTGGTCTGCGCCGGCGCCGCCGGCGCCGCAGGAGCACCCGTCTTTCCCCTCCTCTTGCCCCCCGCCATCCTTACCGCCGCCGAACTCGTCGTCGACAACGACGACGAAGACGACCCGCCTATATTGATCATCCCCACCTCCCTCTCCCCGAAACTGGATCGATTGCGTGAGGAATCGGCGCGGCCGAAAGGCGGGAGAAAGCAGGCGGTGGTGGAGGTAGAGGTGGAGGTGGTGGAGGAAGGAGAAAGAAGAAAGAGATTAGCTTTTCGTTGTTGGGTTGGGTGTACTTATTTGCAGCGTGGGTGGTGGTGATTAGCGAGTGGATTAGACATGATTAGAGCAGTGGCGTTTGTTCGTCGCCTTTGTTTGGTGTGGAATTTGGCGGTGTGTTGTGGTGCGGCTGGCTCGCTCCGTAGGCGTCGACTCGTATTTTATTTATGCGCTATTTCCGACCCTTTTCTGAGAATGCGCTACCCGGTACATTTCTGTTGGGAAATTTGTGGTTATGCCCCTCTGCTTTCGAGAATAATGTTTTCTCTGCAATGTTTGCATGAGTTATCCGTGACCGTCAGTGGCTTGTTTTACGATAGATTGCCAAAATTTACAATTCGACATATTACTACTATTGTTTAAAGATAATTTTGTTAGAAATAGGGGCAGACAAGATTTTTTACGTGAAAACCCTTATAGGAAAAATCATAGACGCATAAAAGCAAAACCATTGTATGAGGAAAGATTATTTGTTTGGTGCATCCAGCCATACGGCTACATGGATGTATTTATAGACTAGAAACCGAGAGTCTTTAGAGAATAAGAAACTGAGATAAGATTGGTTATGACATGTATGAGTCCAACAATGAAACAGATCCTAATTCAGATCAAACTATAACAAACTCCACCTTAAGACGAATTTGGATCATATGTTAACAATCTCCATCTTGAGTCGAATTCCTCCTGTAGCAAAAACAAATTGTAGTTCTCAAACCATAATTCCGACGAAGAATCTTTGTATACCAAATAGGGATGGCAAAAATACCCATGGGTCCGAGCACCGACCGACGGTCCGGGTTGGATCCGGTCAATCTCGACCCATGGATATTTAACCGGGTCCAAGTCGAGTTGGATCTGGTGCAGGTCTTAAATGGACCCATGGTATCCAGGCCCGGACCCAACGCCCACGGTACTGGATCTCACCGGACTCAATCCGGTGGCGATCCTCTAGGTGGCGACCAGACCTAATCCGGTGGAGATTCTCTAAATGTGCGTTCGATACTGGACTCCACCGGACTCAGTCTGATAAAGGCCTAAAACCCTCGCCCACGCATGTATTTTCTAAATCTTCTCTTCTCTCGTTTAATCCCAGCTATCCATCTACCTTCTCTGTCCTTATCTACCCTCCTGCTCCTCCCTCTCTTATCCATCTTCTCTTTTCCTTCCCATTCTTTTCTCTCTAGCCTGAGTCGTCGCTGTCTCCTTCTCCTCACCGGCACCGCCATCTCGACCCTCTCCGACGACTTCCTCCACCACAAATTGATCCCTTACCTCCTCCTTCTCCTCCTCCTCCATTTTCTCCACTCAAATCATCCTCGAAGGCCTTCATTCGCTCCCATTCGTCACCTCCACGCCCTCACCTAAACCCTATTCGCCACATCTCCACCGTCGCCGCATCTCCACCAACATCGCTGTCCTTGTGGACGCCGACCACCGCCGTCCTCCTGGATCCGCCGCATCTCCATCGTCGCCACATCTCCACTGACACCGCCGCCCTTGTGGACACAGGCCGCCACCGTCCTCCTAGCTCCACTGGCCCTGCCCTGCTCCACTGCCCTGCACCTCTGGTCTCGGGTACCCAGTCGGGTCCGGGTACCCGTCGGGTTTGGGTCTGGGTCCATGTTTGGACCCATGATTGACTTCAGGTCCAAGTCCAGGTCCACGAAGGCTAGACTCGGAGGTACCTAACCCGATTGCCATCCCTGATGCCAAAGTTTATCGGACTAATCTAAAAGACCAAAACAGTCTTATCCAAATTCTTCTCCCAAAGCCAAATTGAGCAAATCATAAAGAAAACACACATGGTTATCAACAAAGTAGACGAAGAAATATGGGTCTTCAATAATTCATAACCTTAGTAAAATCTAAGATTCTGCAACCGATCTTCTGAAATAAATGTTTAATTATCAACTAATCATTGTGGTGGTAAAAAAAACTATAGTAAAGAACTCATCTCATGGACTATGAACATGCTCCACCTGGAACACAAAACTCGGTAAACAACGATCAAGAGAGAGCAACTTGCATGTGTGACCACCATATGCTTCAAATTACTGATGATAGAATAAACTAAAATCCATGACATGGTTATAAGCCGCTCTTGTAGACGGACATCTAAATGAAAAGAACTTTAATGTGCTATCAATGAAGTATAAACAAATTCTGCAATAGATCCCTTATATTGAGTTGCGATAACCAAAACGTATTGCATTAGCAATACT
Organism: Olyra latifolia; assembly: GCA_036346145.1. Lineage (NCBI taxonomy): Eukaryota > Viridiplantae > Streptophyta > Magnoliopsida > Poales > Poaceae > Olyra > Olyra latifolia. The sequence goes on from CM070530.1 coordinate 18,998,303, forward strand.
AAACGTTGCAGTATCTATGTAAAAAAACTCCTTCTTGCATTTAAATCCTTCATCTCGGATTAAAACTTGGAGCAAAATCTTTGCTAATAAATAAACTCCAAAAAGTTGCTACCATCGGGTCATCAAAACAGTGGCGAAAACACCAAATTAATTGGCGTCTTAACTAAATCTTGCTATGCCATGTAAAAAGTCGCTCTTTCTTGAGTGTTGTTTGCCGAGTTTTGTGTTCTAGGTGGAGCATGTTTATAGTTCATGAAATAAGTTCTTCGCTATTTTTTTAGTACCATAATGATTAGTTGATGATTGAGCATTTATTTCAAAAGGTCGGTTGCACAGACTCAAATTTTACTGAGGTTATTAATTGTTGAAAACCTAGATTTCTTGTCTGCTTTGTTGATAATTGTGTAGATCTTTTTTATGATCTGCTCAATTTGACTTCGTGAGAAGCGTTTGGATAAGACTGTTTTGGTCTTTCAGATTAGTCTGATGGACTTTGGCACACAAGGATTCTTCGTTGGAATTATGGTTCGAGGAGAACTATAATTTGTTTTTGCTACGGGAGGAATTCGACTCAAGTTGGAGATTGTTAAAATATCATCCAAATTCGTTTTAAGGAGGAGTTTGTTGGAACTTGATCCAAATTAAAATCCATTTTCTTGTTGGACTCATACATGTCATAACCGATCTCATCTCGGTTTCTTATTCTCCAAGGATTCTCCGTTCCTAACCTATAAATACACTCCTGTAGCCCCATAGCCAAATGCACCAAACATATAATCTCTCCTCATATAGTGGTTTTGTCTTTGTGCGTCTGTGATTTTTTCGCAAGGATTTCTACATAAAAATCTCGTATCTCTCGTTCTGTATTGTGTGCCTCTATTTCTAACAAAATTTTCTTTGTACGAAAATATCCTTTTCGGTGAAGATATTCGCTTGAGCACCCAAATAATTTGGACATTTGCTAGCCATAGCTTGCCTTGGAAATGATGTGACTTAGGCTCTGTTTCTTTTTGGCGGTTTTACTGTAGCAAATTTAAAAGTTTTTGAAAAAAATTTAAAATAATAAAAATAAATTTTAAAAAATAAATTTTACTGTAGCAAACCGCCGGCCATCGGCGGTTTGAAAAAAAGAACGGTGCCTTAGTAGAACCAGAACACAAATTTATTTGTGTTTTAACTAATATACTAGGATGTTAAACCGCGTTTGGATTTATCGATGGTTCGAAACTTTGAACGCTGGAGGGTTAAAGGAGTACTTTTTTTTAAAGAAAGCTTGCATTCATTTATCATTGTACGCACAAACGAAGAAAGCAGGTGTGATATAGCATCCAAAGATCTAAAGATGAATTTAACATCACAAATTCACAACGAACATTCTACGATCTTCATTATGTCTATTTAGTCCACCATTGTACGTTTGCCATGCTTTCCTTCTCGAAACTCGGACCTGGATGTGAATCACTAAATTCTGATGGACATATATAGAAAAAGGATTTCTAAATTATTTTTCTAAAAAATATGAGGGAGGGTGAGTGGAGTGGAATATGGTTTTTTTTTTTTTTCTCTTTTGAGTTGTTTAGTGGGGTGGGATGGAGACATGTGAACAGGGTGGGGGCCCAGTCACCGGGGATGGGCCGTGGCTCATGTGAGTTCATGTGATTCCCTCCTCTCCTCCTCATGAGGTTTCTGATGGGGCCCCTTTTTTTATCTCGTACTTTACACAAGATTAATATTAATTAACACACTAGTTTAGTAAGTTTAATCAGTAGCCATTTGCAAGAATGCTTTCCTGCTCGTTCTTGTGTGGTCTCCATGTGCGCCCTCTCGAGCATGAGCTTGTTTCCAAAGCCTTTTGTAGTGAGGGCTCGTGACCATATTGGTTGTCATGTCTTCCTTTCTGCTGGTTCAGAATAAAACTATTAATGGTCCTACTGATTTATTGAAAAGGAAAATTAAAATGGTCCTGCTAGTGCTAGTTAGCTATACACATCCACAAATTGGTAGACCTTAATTATTACCTATTTTTCTTAAAATTCGTGACAAATGTAGCTATTTCATTTGTGTATACACGGATTGAATCCATCGGTGCGCCAAAATGGATGAGTCAGGGTGACAAAATCAAGTACGTTAATTTAGCAATGCCAATATATCATTGTTGATAAACAAAACTTAACAAGGTTTGAGACGAGACAGGCTACCAAAGGAACTCATAAGAGGCAATGGCATCATACATAGCTTCATCCAACAACCTGGTTAAAGTTGGCAGCCAGGCTAACATCATGATTAGAGAGGCGATTTTACCAAGTTCCCTAACTTTTATTCTTTGTGTCCACGGTAAGAAACATATGAGAATTAGAATAGTGGCTAGTTCATTATTCTTTCCATCACCTAGTGGAATAAACAACTAGAAAAACAGACGATCATCTCACTTTGAGCCCCTCATCTAGTTAGCATGACGAGGAACTATTTTTTTTTCCAATAAGAAAACCCAGCCAGAGCCAATGATCAGCTTCTCTCTCGCATCCTTCACAGCATGGAAAGTTGTATCATCAAAATTTCACCGATTATCGGTGTTATTGGTATGGTTCAGTAAAAAAGTTCATAATTCAAAAAAATTTTGCGCATTTGAATTTGGAGAAACTTATAATTTCAGCCGAAATTTTCGGTAGCACTGAAATACTGGTGATTCCGGCGGATACAAATTTGCAAATCCAAAATTTAGCTCAAAAATTCTTTTTTAAAAAAACCAAAAAGTACGTCGGGTTAATTATCGTGCACGGTAAAATCTTTTCCTGCTACCGCGGCACCAATTTTACCAGGAAAAAAAGTACCTCGCTTTCGAGCTAACCAGCAGCTGGACTAGTGGTAATTAAGCAATTAATCAATCAAGCGACGTGTAGGAATGTTGGGACCTGATGTTCTTGCAGCAGGCCAGCCTTACCATTAGGGTCCCTGTCGCCGTATAATTGTCATCTGATATGGTTTGTACCTGAGGCGTTGGTTGATGAGGAGATGCGATGGAGCAGCGCACGTTGGATCCGGCCAGCAGCCCACATGTACCTTGCTACCGGCCTATCGAAATCCGGAAAAGAGGCAAAAGGAAGCGGCTTCCCCTTTCTTTCCCCCGGTGCTTGTCACCCCCACTGTGGAAGTGTGGAGGATTCGTGGGCATGGATGTTGTCACTCACATGGTCAGAATTGAAAGGCCAGTGCGTGCTCTGAAACGGCCACCCGCTCGATCTATCCTGGACCCATGCATCCACGCGTGCCCTTGCCTGTTGTAGATCTCTCTGTAAGGCAGAGTACCATTGTGTCCGTGGCATGCTGGTCTATCGCTGGATGCACTTCTCCTTGCGTGATGGATGTGATTGTGCGTGTGGCGATGAACAAAACAGCTAATTCTTGGCTTCAATAATACTCCGTATTGTTAAAAAAATTATTTATGTTTGATAGAGTTTCGAATCCTGGTGGAACTACCATAGAGAGCGCTTTCTATCCCAGAACACGCTATGCTCCTGCCAAGAAGTAGCCCTCCCCTCGTACCGTGCCTTCTACTGTGTTCTGTTTTAATCTGGAAATTGAACGGATTTGTATCCTCTGACTTTGCACTTCTCTACCGTGCATCTCACAGATCACTGTAGTTACAGTGATCTACAGTAACTTTGCACAGTAGAAATGGTACAATTCGGTGTTACTGTTTACCACAATGTCGGTGCTACAGTATTGATGCTGCGATTCTCTGATGTTATAAACACAGATTACTATGAGTATCTGCAAAGTCAGAGAATGCGCGTCCTGATTGAACCGTTCAGTGCAGAGTTCTCCCGCCTCGGTTAAGAATTCGGGAGCCAGAGCAACGGGTTACCACTTCGGTTGGTGAGCTACTGAGCTGAAGGCCGGAGCTGATGGGTGGTAGCATGCGTGCCGAGACTGTAGGGTGGTGGCGGCAATGGCATGGTGTGGTGGCCTAGATCAGTAGAGTGGGCGGAACACCCATGATTGTAGCTGCAGTTGTGGTGCGAAGCCATGGATGGATGGATCATTCATGGGTGCAGCAATGGAGGTGGGGCTCGATCGGGAGCTAGCTATAGCTTAGACTTAGATGCATGTGTGGTCACCGCATCATGGGATGCATGGACACCCTTGGCATACGTCATGCATAGCGAACTAGTTCTTCTTTTGATTAGCTAGATGCATGGCTAAGCTCGACATCGACAAAGGCTCAAGCTAGCTAGGCGAGCTAGTTCTTCTTTTGTTAGAAACGGAACTATATTAGAGATTGCGGCTAATATATTCCAATTTTACACAAAGTTCCCTGATATAAGTAACAATACAAACACAACATCCGCAATAGCCAAATGCAAATAAATTCAGATTCTTCCTTCTCCGCCGCTTAGCACGCCGGCGAACTAAGAGCAAGCGACATAGGGTCGCTCTACCAGACTCCAATCCTCCCGCCAATACCCGGGCACAGAGGGTTCCATGACTTGGACTACCGCAAGATCCAGCACCATAACGGGGTCTAGGTGCTTGAAGGACGATGGAGGTGCATTGGCAATCTCTGCTTTGGGTTTCACGATCGGAATATAAAATTTGGTGTCGCCACCTGCAAGAAACTTGAGGGTGACAACCTAGATCGCATCTCTGCAGCCACCAGTGATAAGACCCGCCGCTCAGACTCAAGATACAAAAGCGAGGGTGGTTGCAGGCACTCCCCCATCTCCAAAATAGCATATTACACTAACCTTCACCGCTTTGCTCCGATAACCGCAACATCATCATCGCCTTCACAGGAGAAGCCACAAGAGAGCAAAAGCCACGATGGTCATCTTTTCTTCGGTGCCGAAGAGGTCGTGTCCCGCCTCCTTATCCCCATCGGTGTGGCTGTCGGAGCGGGAGAAGGAGAGGACTGATTCGATAGAGGAGGAGAAAGGGAGGAGGAGGGAAGGGAAGGGAGGGGGAGGTGGAGGTGAAGGATTACAGGTCCTCTCCCCCCCCTCCGGTGAGGTCACCGAAGTGAGAGAGGCTAGGAGGAGGACAAGATGGGTGGCAACACTAGGGTTTGTGGAGGGAGGTGGGGGTTTCGCGAGGGCTCAGCTGAGCGGGAGGTGGACGATTAGTTTGTATGTGATCGAAGAGGCTAGCTAGGAGAGGGACAACTTACGTCCAATAGGCATCGGACTAGCTACCGATCGATGCCCATTTTGACCGTTGGATTAGGATGGGCTCCAGTCCTTCAATATATATTTTTATTTAAGCAGTTTAAAAATTCTAAAGAGGCACTAAAAATTGCAATGTTATCAAATACACGGTACTTTCAATCTTTTTCTACTTTTATATTCATTTTACTCTTAGATATCCTGATAAAAATATTAATTAAAAGTACAAAAGCAAGATTTGATAATTTGAGGGTTTTTTTTGAATTGTGAAGCAGCTTAAACAGAAAAAAAAAAACAAATAGATGGCATGCGGCGACCGTAGCATGGAGATCGAGATCCGATGGTCAGACATGGACATCGGACGGAAGCTGTTCCCTAACACAAGTTATGCCCTTACATGCATGTAATTAGTGCTAGTTTTTTTTTTCTTCTAAAGATAAGTTGAGACATGCCTGTAGAGCATATCATGTACCCAAATGTTTCTATATGTGGCGACAAGTTAGCGAGCACAGAGACTTTGCTTCACATATATAACCTACCATTTTTGGCATCGATCTTGCATAATTTCCGCAGCAACTCCCACCAAAAAGCACATGAGAAAAAAAAAAAATAACGTGCATTTGCTGCTCAGTGCCCTCGTTGATCACAAAAGGCTCGTCACTTCAGAGCATATGCAAGTCAAATTTTCATAACTGTTTACATAACTACTTTTTAAATATCTAGATTATATGTATAAAAACCATATTCGTAGATTCTAAAAAAAAAGGCCAATAATAGTTAGCAATAAAAGTGTATTTTAAGAACCGTGCTAACGTGATCTTTTCGTTTTGAACGGAGTATATACGTACATATATACTATCTCCCGCAACACGTATATATACAAGATATCAATGGATATGTATGATCAGGTACATATATAAGCTCCGTTTGGCACAGCTTCACCAAAATTAGTGAAGTTGGTAGAGCACCATATTTCTAACTCTAGAAATTCATGGAGCTGGAGTTATGGATACATTGAGGATATTTAGGTGATCGAGTCATCTTATTTGCATTTTAAACTAAAAATATAAACTTAAGTCACTTTATTTTAATTAAAAAATTCCTTATTTGAGATGGAATTTTGTTTGAAATTTGTCTTGACAAAGGCCATATATACCACGTGCATACGCGCCTTTAAACGTAGAGCCGTGCCGGCCGGAAGACGTATTTGTACAGCTCGCTAGCTGCAGGGATTCGAAGCTCCGGCCGGCATGTGTCGGTAGCACAGTGGCCACCACTATGCCGCCAACGTGCCATGTCGGAGAGCCTAGCTAGCCAGCCCGGCCTCGAGCCATATGGCTGGGTGTGCATGGTCCATTCTATCATTGGCTCTAGCCATGCCTACAGTAGAGAAGCCAGAAAATTTCGAAAGTTTACAGCTTTAGATAGGCTTAACTTTGGATAAAATATGAAGAATTAATACATGTCACAAAAGAAAATCAATATCCCCGATAAGCTTCCTAGCTAGCCAGTGCTGCGCCGCAGTCTAAAATAAAACTTGTCGGTCATTTTTTTTTTCAAAATTTTTAATTGAGTAACAAAAAGCGCTAGCTTTTAGCAAAATTAGGTCAGCTTGGACCGAGAACCACCTATTTGGAGACTGGTTTCATGAAAACCGATCAGTTTATATTATTTGAAGCTGAATCGATTTTAGGGCATCTCCACCGGTGGTGTCCAAGCTCCATACCCTATTACTGTAGCAAACAGTGATGAGACATGGAATAGGAAAAGTAAAGTGTATGAATAGTGATGAGGCAGTTGTTGGGAAGGTAAATAGGAATAGAGCAGCTCTATTTGATGAGGTGGCACGTGAATAGAAATGAAGCAAAAGAAAAATGGACGGACTACTAGAAATGCTTTTAGCCGTCGGTTCGCTGAACAAGGCTGTGTATGGTAAGTCGGTTGTGACCTTGCTCTTGGCTCCATGGATCGCAATGGATGGAGAGAGACAGCTCGGGACCCCATGCGTCGAGCTAGGGTCAATCGATCGACGTTCGTCTGGATTCTTGCGTAGCTAGGCTCGTCCACATGTGCTGCGATCTGATGCTAAATTGCTATAGCCTTGTGGAATGATGGGGCTGCGTATATATAGAGCATATATATATATGCATGCAAGGACATCAATCTATGGAGGATTTGACAGGCGTAGGGCTTCTCGGGACACGCCGGATGGCGCTGAGATATATCTGCATGCATGCATGCGAAGCCAAGGAGTTTGGATCCAACTTGGATTTGGAATTTACTGATAATTAAACTGTATTTTTGGCGTGTCTCTTTCCATGGCCAGCTTCGGCGTTGCGAGGTTTTCTGGAACCATATTTCTTTGGAACTTATACTCACTCTACTCACAAGAGGGTCTCCAACAAGAGGCCCTATATAAATACTTATTTTCAAATATAGAGGTTTTCTTAAAAAATCAGCTCCAACAAGAGTTCCTATTTTGGAAAAAAGTTCTTAAAATAGATTAGGGCCTTAACTAAAATACCCATATTTGGGTAAGCCGTCTCTGGCCCCAAATACTCTTCGCGCTCTTCTTGTGACTTTCTCGCACCCTCGACCGTTGCTTCTGCTTGATCTGCTGAGTGCTACTGCTTTTGCTTGATTAGGTGTTATTTAGGACTCATTGTTGGAGTCATTATATATTTGTAGATCGAAAAAGTTTTGGAGAGTCCCTATATTTAAGTATATGGCTCAAGTTTTATGACTCATTGTTGGAGATGCTCTAAGTACATGTTGTTTGAAGTATTTGCAAATTAAAGTTTTGAATCTTTAGCTATGTGCGTGTCTGTTTAGCTATAAGTATTCAGATTGAGTATATGAGAGTCGTGTGTAGATTCTTCTCGCACAGTACTTTCATAAAATTGTAACTTTGATGGGTTTTAGAAATGATCTGTATTGATAATTAGTGATCAAATATGTATTTTGGAGAACGTGTTAATGTCTGAAACAAAATGGACGTATTTATGATCGGAGGGAGGGTGCAGTTACTAAACAATAAACAGGGCATAAGTTTTGTGTACAAGATAAGAGGAATAAACTTGCAGGACCTTTAGACCTCATTAATTATTTTCCTGTAACAGTTCAGCAGTTGATCACAGGAGAGAAAAAAAAGAGGATTCTTTAGTTAGTTGGCTTAATTAGCTTGATCAAGGAAGAATTGATCAAGGAAGAACGTGGTCGTCTCTCTCGCCATTGAAATAAACAAGCTCGATCAGCTGCAGAGCTAAAGAAATGGTACGCACGCATGTGCTTCGTAATTAACGAACGCATATATATGGAGTACATATGCTGACCATGCATGCAAGACTCCATGCTGTTAGGAGCCCGGCAGATCATCGACCAATTCGTACTTCTCAAGAAAACAAACTATGATAATAGTTATTAGTATACCAGAAACACAAGCTACCTCGATCGACCAAAGAATCAACGGATGCATACGCACTTCGTACGCACGAATCACGACGACGCACCGGCCGGCCGGACAGCTAGGCCAGCGCCAACGAGCAAAGTCCATGCAATCATACGCTGATTAATCATTCATCACATGCATATGCATGCATCAAATTAAACTGCAGTTAGAGAGAGAGGGGGTCACTAATCAAACAAAAACGCTTTCTGAATGGATCGGTTCGTGCAGTTTAATCCCTCGCGCTCGTCGACACGTCGACGTCGGACAAGCCATCTGATCTAACCCCACCTTTCTTGTTTGGGTTAGATGTAATCAATTCAGGTCACCAGCCTAGCCAGCAGAAATGAATCATTGAATCTCTCTGGGCATATGCATGATCGATCGATCCATGGATTAGCTTGGCTACTTTGCCACGAGATTAATTATTCGCGTTATCTATCTGCGATCAAATCACCCATCAGGCCGGTATATCACTTAACGTTGACGTATGACACTATGGATATATATCTCTAACCTCTGATTCTCTCTGAACAATCATCACTGGTCAGCTTCAGTAACCAGTGTGTATATATCCATCTGACCAGCTGAATTAAGACTGTTGATTTCAACGAATTGCTTGTCGACGATGGAGGATTAATATCCATGTGGCCGGCGTGGTCAGTGGTGTGATTAGACAGTGTAAGCACTGTGATTAAGTACTGTTGATTCTCTAGCTACGTGCTTGTATCTGTCGTGTGATCCGTGAACTACATATCAGCCACGCCTAGCTAGCCAAGCTGACAGTTGAACCGAGCTCTCATGCATGCTGCAGATTAGCTAGATAGCAACGACCGACAACACATGCATCTCCTGTGCATAATTATTCCCTTTTCGTTGGGAGCAAAGCATGAAACCGGCCAAAACCCGTTTTCCAGCTTACCGACATGGCTTGCTTTCCGCAAACCGACGGGCGGTCCAAATTTAAGATTTTGAAATTTAAGTTTAATGTGCATTAATTAGCCGATTTTTTTACGTAAACATGAAATGGTCTCCAAACCATCCATTTTTCTGGGTTAAAAAACGGCCTTTTCAGTTCCCAACTCAGAATTTGAAAACTAAATTCTATATTTTTTTTAACGGTTTGTCAACGAAAACCGCTATCGGAGGGGTAACGGTACTTTTCTACTGTGCCACGAAGCTGTAAACACTCGTGGAACCGTGTAGGATCAGCAGCCATTTGCAATCGTTGGACCATTGGTCAGATATTGAAAGATCACGGCAAATGCAGGCACCGACTGATCGGCGTACGTCCGCCGGCCGGCTGCTATGCGACTCCGATATACGAGGGATATTCGGAATCATCACACAATCGTCATCGCGCGATGGATCTGATGGGAAAGCCTGCCTGGATGCGTACACGGACGACGGATCGTCCATTCATATTGCTGTATCCTAGTATCACGGATCGAGAGTGACAAGGACTGCCACGCGCGTGATCATTGATCTGAAAAATGCGAGGGCGCCATGTATCCAACGAATCGGCTATATGTGTACTGTTGGGAGCCTGTAACTGCAAGGGCGATCTAGGTCTCTCGGAACTTCGGACCTTAATCTAGAATATTATTGAAGCAGGGTCGAAAGGAGCTTATCATGTTCGCCCTAAAAAACTGGAAATTGTAACGTTAATCAGGAGAGAGTAGAAGAATGATATACACCATCGATTATAGTGATGCCAGATTGTAATGGTACTTAGATCTAATGAGATCACAAATTAATTATATAAGAACTCACTGTTGCAAATACGATACAACTCCATAGCGGGATTGTCGCTGAACTCCCTTGGGGGCATTCTTGTGCATGGTTTCTGCATATCGTTTATAAACATGCCATGTCATATAGAAATGACTATCATACAAACCTTTCAATACATTGTATATAGCAATTAATTTATCTGTTTTATTTTTTTATTTATAACCCATATAGAAACAACGTAATGCTCATAGTGGAGATTTATTTTTATTTCTTTTCCTTATTAATTTTTAGGATAGAGACCGTTTCTTATGTAAGAAAAGATCACACACTCTCTCCTCATTGATTATTCTCCACCTCAGCAATCCATGCACGCTACATGGCAGTTATATATAGAAACAACTATCATTGCATTAGGAGAATCCAACACAACGTGAGTACATATCCCTAACAAGATTGGACACAGACTTTATTAATTACTCCCTCCGTTGGGATTTATAGGGCGTATTAAAGATGGGCTCCAAGACCAAGGGCAATGGTCAAGTTACAAATTTATCCTTAAACTTAATTGGTGGAGGAGGCAATTAATGCTTCAAATGAACTTAATCACACACATGCATGCATGCTTTAAATGAGGGTACTATAGGAAAAATCTCACTAAAATAACATTGAAAATTGTGTACGCCCTATATTAAACAACAAATCCAAATCTCTAATACGCCCTATAAATCCCAACGGAGGGAGTATAGTTTACCATGGCCAATATACGACTATGAATTTTTATATATGCAAGATGTCTATTAAATTTTGATATAAATCTAGCAGCACAAACTCACAGGCGCCTTGCTCGTTGTAGCTAAATACACGCTCTTCAAAAAGATAACTACGCATATCCTAAGAAAACCCATGGTGATTACTGATTTGCACCAGTGACCACCACCTACTCGGACCCCTACACATGTGATAACACAAAAATTTGATCCTTTTGAGGCAAACATGTATTAACCATTCATATATCTTCACAATTAATTAGAGCACTAGGCTACTGGATCAAGTAAAATGAATGCCTATATTAATTTGGGTGTGTTCTAAAAAGAATCCATAAATTAATTAACTTGCCCTGAATATGCTACTAACTATTAGCGCTAAACTAAACATCTTGCTGAGCATAAATGAGGAAACGAAAAAAAAAGAGAGAAAGAAAGAACAGATGCGTACATACGTGACTACGTGTGCACGCATCGTCCTCTCAGCAATCGCACTAAGCTGGCCAACTGAGATTCGAGGAGCCTTAATTGGCAGGCAGGCAAGCAGCCAACAACCGGAACTCAATTATCCGCAGCAATTAGTCGGCGAGCACGTACGCACGCACGTACGCGTTCGCGCGCGCATGTGCAGGCAGACAGCTCCGGCGCCCGCGCGCTGCCGCGGCGTGCGCGCGCGCGGTGGCCGGAGACGAATGCGACCGTGCCGGCCATCCCATCCGGTCGATCGATGCATACGCAGCATGCAGATGTGGTGGCTTAATTCAGAAAAGGCGGGCTTGTCGATGAAGGAGAAAGACAGTGCGTGATCAGTACTGCCGTCGCGTCCTCCGGCTCTTGCCCTCCCGGCCACCCCCGTCCGCCCCGGGGGCCCTACCACCTGTGCTATGCAGCTAGTGTACGTGCTCCCTGATCACGACGTCGTCTTCTCTTCTCCGGTCAATCTCTGGCGGAGTGGTGGGGTCCGCCCCTTGGGATTAGATTGATGCATGGGTTGATATATGATCTAAATTGTGAAGAAGGTCAAGTCTGTCGAATTATAAAGGCATGGATCGTCGAGAGTCACCATATATGAAGTACTTTTGTAAGCTGTATGGGAAATATGTCATTATAATTTGTTGTGTTTGCAACTCTTTTGCTACAGTGATGTTTCACCAAGTTAGTTCCTATGGTTTTTTGTGAGAATTTTTCGTGTAAAATCAGTATCTCGAGTTCTGATGTTCTTGATCTACCTGTCTCGATTTCTAGCTTGGGTTAGCTAGCTAGCTAGCTACCTAACATACAATGTAGGCCTGATTAATCAGCTGTTCACGCGTTAATCCCTTCACCTATTCTTGCTCTACTCAGCGAAACCGAAGCTGGCCCTGGATTCGATTTGACATCGAAGATCGATCGATCAACTTGGGAGCGTTTGGTTTCACCGTTCTAGATCATTGCATGCTCACGCCTAGGATGAACGGAATTAATCTATTTTAGTGGGATCGGCTCATCCAACTTTTACAGCATATATCTAAGTAGTGGGATGAGTTTATCTGGCAAGATTATCTCTTGACCAAACACTGGATCAAGATGGATGGCCTAGGATGGTCCGGCACCACTGAACCAAACAGTCCCTTAAATCTTTACCAGTATAGCCAACCAATCTTTCCGAACGCAGGCAGCTGCTTTTGGAGCTGAACTTCGGAAGGCGACAGCACGTACGTACGCCCGGCACTGAAATCAGATCAGATCAGCATCCATCCACGTCGGCCACTACTCGCCGATCTGCATGCAGCTAGTGATGGTCTGCACCTCACTGCACTGCACATGCACACCCAGGAGCAGCGTTAAAAGACGAATGGATAGAAGCTGCCGGCCGTGCGCGCGCGCTGTGCTGTTCGTCCGTCCGTTTCTCTCTCTTTCTTTCTTCCTCCATGTCGATGGCGGCATGCGTGCGCTCGTGTGTGCAGCTCGTCTTTCGGCGCGCGGAGCTTGGTGCATGTGCTGGGCGTGGACGCGGAGGGAGACCCCCGACCCCTCGGCGCTGCAGGACAGGACGTGGACGCGCGGGCGGCTACAGTGCTGCTGCGCGGTCGCTAGGGTTTGATCGCTCCAAGAAAAAACCAACCTAGATTTCTCCGTCTAGGCGTCTAGTGTAGCGCCGTAGAGCAAAGGTTTGTTTTTTTTTTAAAGAAGAAGAGCAAAGGTTTTCGGTGGTTGCGGTGCTGTGTTCTAGTCGTCGATGGATCCTCTTTTAGTCTCCACGTTTTCCGAGCTTTAGCTTGAGGGTGTCCTAAAGTGCTGAAATTATTTGCTAATTATCTTTTGAAATGCTGCAAACCTGAATTAGCTTCGATATTCTCCAAAACAGGATCAATAAACCATATGTTTAGCTTTTACAAATGACGCCCGCTTACTGACTTAAGCAAAAAAAAAAAAGTCTAGAACGGGCTCGATCCAGTGTAAATAGGTACGTGCGTAGGACAAACGCGAGCAACCTAATGGCATGCATGGGTTTTTTTTTTTTTTTTTTTTGCATTTTAAGGCTTAGGATAGATGCGTCTCCTCTGTCTTCCTTTACCGGAGTCATGCGGAGGTGAACGTTTCAAAAAGATAAAATGGCGGGGACTTTACTGTACATAAGCACTGTGTTCATTCTTCACTGTACCAACGATATTGTGTATATATATATGCACTGTTACAAATCACTGTAACAATCCATCCAAGCCTGTCCATTTTCGATCTAACGCGCCAGGGGATCAGCTTCCGCTTAAGATTGATATAGAGCTCTTTTACTGTGCCTTCGAATCTTGCAAGCCATCTTAATGATCTTTACCCGGTGAATCAGATTAATTAACTAATACTAAACCATATTTCCCCAATGATTTAAATTAAAGTTTTTTTAGGATTCACCCAAACTTGAAAGTCGTAGATCATTCTGACCGAGTTTGAGCCTTCTTCCTGGAAACCGATGGAGAACAATGCATGTTCCATAATTGGTCGCCCATCGCCTTTTGGCGCCGGTTGATAGCTCCACCTCGCCTAACGCCGGAGGTTCGTGATGCTGTGTGATCGCTACGTCGTACTGAACCCAGACGGCACTGCGCGACCTGTACGTACCTGGATATATACGTATGGACAAGTGATCAGCATATACATCAGGGAAGCAGGGTGGTCCAACGTCCGTCGGACGTGCCTCCGTTCAATGCCCTGCGCCAGCCGTCGGATAAGGATTCGACGGCTAGGAACAGAACTAGTATAAAATTTTGTTATTTTTTGTATACCTACGTATAAAGTTAAAAAAATTCACAAAAAATATTAATATTATCTAATATACACCAGATTGAATGTATATTATTTTCATTTTTTGGAAAGTTTTTGGTCCAGTTTATACTTTAGAACACTTTTTTAATAAAAATATTAAGCTAAAAAATATGAAAATAATATATATTGAATATGATGCATATTAGATAATAGTCATATTTTTATGAATTTTTCTTAATTTATACGCAGGTATACAAAAATAATAAAGTTTTATACTTGATCTGTTCCTGGCTATCGGATCCTCATCCGACGCCTAGCGCGGGGCATCGGGCGGGGGCGCGTTCGACGGGCGTTGGACTGCCTCCGCGTCCATATATCAGCCTAGCTCTCGTGGCTCAGTTTCACAGATACTGGACGCCAAATTAACTACTACCGCACCAAAATAGATCAAATATACCGGTATATTAATGTCGGTTCATATAGAACCATCATAGATAACCTTATGTGTGCCGGTTTTTAAGTTGGAGAGCGGGAGGGGCTAATCTGTACCGGTTTTTGTAAAAACCGGTACAGATAATCGATTATATGTATCAATTGGTAATTACATCCGACATATATACATTTGTACCGATTCTTATAAAAAAAAGACATAGATAGTCTACATACTTATGCCGGTTGTTAAATGAAACCAGTACAAAAAGCAAAAAAAAAAAAGCAGGAGGTGGAAAAACAAACATACGCCTACAAGTTGAAAAAAAGTGAGACAAACCTTTCTCCTTAATTATCTCAGACCTCTCTCCTTAATTATCTCTCCCCCTCATCCTCTCACTCTCTCTCTCCCTTATCCTCTTACCTCGGCCAGCCCCATCTCCTCCTCATCTCTCTCGTCATATCCTCATCCCGTGCGTCTTCAAGAAGCGGCGCACTGGCGACATAGCTTACGACGCTCTCTCTGCCTCTCCCTTCTCCTCTCTAGGCATTGTCGGCACAGCGCAGGCATGGACGCGGCACGACTTCATCCCCTCTCCCTTCTGCATGCTTTTTGGACACGGCACGGCGCAGGCGCGGCTCGAGGCACGATGTCAGGCTATCGGCGTGCAGGACGGGCTCAGAGCCTAGTACTTTTTTTTTATTTTTTTTAATATCACTAGTGCCAGTTCTAAAAATATTTTTTGTCACCTGTGTCTGAAAATTAATACCGATTCAAAAACCGACACTTTAGAACTAGCATTGATGAGTATTTCTGTGGTAGTATGTATCATCATTTGAATAAAAATGTACTTTAATTAGTACTTATATTTTGCCTAATCGGTAGGATAAATTCATGCCCCGGTCGCTGTGGCTATGGTTGCAAGGAGAAGACCAATATTGTTTGATTCAGCTGAAAATCTGATATGCATTATAATTTAAAGAATCATGAGTTTCATTCGGGGGTTTAGAGAGGCTGAAAAATTATAAAAATAGGCTCTATGAGTTTTGAGAAGAAATACTAAAATATTTAGAAAAAGAACTACAAAGTGCCAAGTGTTTTGCTTATAAGAAAGAACAAATTATTATTGTGTATTATAATTTTGATTTAAGCTAAATGAAACAAGGCTAAGCGAGGTTAGGGGGAGCATTTGCATATAGAAGAGATTTGTGCATGTGCTCTGGCTACCAGGAGCTAGCTGGGTTCTCCTCCACACAAGCTGAGTTGAGAGACGTGTTCGGTACTGTCACAACCTTCAGTTGCTGAACAGAGAAAGTCGCTGCAGAGATGCGCATCGGACGGTCAAAGTAGAACTTAGTATATTCTGTTGTTTTTGTCGTTTCTACTGTGTCTTGTTAGGAGATGCGTCTCCGTCGAGCGTTCCGTTGCGTTGTGGTCCTTATATGACCAGGTCAGGGATGTAACAGAAACTTATGCCAAAAGTAATCCTAAGCAACAACTCCAGATTCCCATCCCCAAATTCTCTTGTCTCTCCCGAGTTCTTCTATTTTCTCCTCTCAAATTCCACCAAATTGACTCGGGTTGTGACAAAAGTGGTATCAGATTCACGATCCTGCCTTCGATCCGTGTAGCGGTGTGAGAACAAGGGTTGGGGAACTCGTTTCCACCGTAAAATTCCTTAGTTCAATCGCCGTTCCAGATCGGAGGAAATCAGGAACAAGAACAAGTTATCGAGTTCCATTGCTTCTTGCTTGGTGTAATTCACGGTCCTTGTTTCTTTTCTCCGTGATTGAAAGCGACGATGAGGGTTGGGGTTCGCTCTGGTAAAATCCCCGAGCTGTTAGCCTTCCCGAATCACAAATCTTCACCATGACGAGAACCAATCGTGTTGAGGCATCTGAGGTTACTGATGGCCTGTTTGCTACCAAAGGGGAAGTGGATGAGCTGAAGCAAACCCTTGAGAAGATCCAGAAAAACCAACAAGAGCAAACTAAGCAGATTGACCAACTGCTCCAGTCCATTTCTTCCCTGAATCTTCAAGCTGGAAGACAAACCCCAGAACCAATTTCTGACCATGCTTCTAGCTACCATGCTAATCACATCTTCCAAGGTACTCCATCCAATTTTCAACCCATATTTCCACCCACTGCACCAGATCGATCACCCTAGCACCCAACCAATCTCCATGCTCTCAACTCCTCTTACCATGCAATTTCAAGGTTCACACTCTCCCTACTCCTCGAGCACCCAATCCCCACCACTTATACCTAACCCGCCCATTTCATTGCCAATACCTTCATTGTTTGCACATTACCTATTCTACCTAATCAACATTGGCGAGACACCCTTCGTACTACTACACCAAGCTATCCCATGTTGGGCGGTCCTTCCTTGCCAACCAGAAGAAACATTCTATCACACCCAGTTTGCTAAAGGCCCCAAGTTGAACTTTCTCGAATTGAAGGTGATGAAGTTGATTCTGGATCAAGAGAGTGAGCAATACTTTGACATTGCAAATGTCCCACTGACAAAGGGTAGGCATTGCTATATCAGACTTCAAAGGCAGAGCTATTCAGTGGCTAACTAGCACAGGTCTCAATACAAATCATTTATCCTGGCATCAATTTTGTCGATTGGTTAGTACTCGATTTAATGATCAATCTGAGTTTGATGTGATTGCTGGGTTTCATGCTCTCAAACAGCTAGGGTCAGTCTCTGAATATATTGATACCTTTGAGCAATGCATGGGTTTGGTAAAAGATATTCACCGGTTTACTCGAAGAGTACTTCCTCAAGAGTTTCATTGCTGGTTTATCAGATTATTCCAAGAACCTCATTCAACTTCAACATCCTACTGATTTAAGCTCTGCCTACTGGATGGCCAAACGACTCGAACAATCAAATCCTACAAAAAGGCCTACACCACATCAGCCTAACAATGCCACCAGACCATACAGACCCCCAACCTACCCTTACCAAACCAACAAACCTCAGCCTAAACCAGGAACCACCGATACTACCATCAAATTACAAACTGATTCCAAACAAGCCCTGCTCGATAAGGAAAAGTGTTTCAAATGTCAGGAAAAATGGTACCCTGGTCATAACAAGCATTGCAAAATGGCAAACAAACTGAACAATATGGAACTCTTGGAGGAACTTCGAACAAGTTGACATCACCATCGATAACTTAATTCGGTTGGAATCAAGAACAACTCATCGAGACTCTCGATCCTGACAATATAGCCTTACTTTCTTCTCATGCTGTTCAAGGTACCATGGCAGCCAGAAAAACTTTTACATTAACCATCCAAGTGGGTAACCAAAAGGGTACTGCATTAGTTGACACTCGAAGTACTATTTCATTCATAGATTCATCTTTTGCTATTAAAGCCCAGTGCAATATAACTGAAGCTCCAAAGTTAACAGTGATGGTAGCTAATGGAGAAACATTACACTCCCAATCTTGTTCTGCTCAAACACCTTATGTCATCCAGGGTACTGATTTCATGGATAATTTCCACCTCATAACACTCACTGGATATGATGTTATTCTGGGAGTGGACTGGATTACAAAGCACAGTCCAATACAGTTGAATTTCAATACTCAAGAATTGAGTATCACATACCTTGGCAAAGACATCAAAGTTTTTAGAGATGAAACCATACCCCTCAAAGACACCATCATCTCAGTACAGAAGCTGCATAAGTTGCTAGCCAAAGGTGCAGTAGGAGCAATCCTATGGGCAGTATCAGTAGACAGTCCTCCTCCACCAACTGAAGCACCTCCTCCAAAATTTCAACGGGTATTGGA
The DNA here is from genome assembly GCA_036346145.1 of Olyra latifolia. Classification (NCBI taxonomy): domain Eukaryota; kingdom Viridiplantae; phylum Streptophyta; class Magnoliopsida; order Poales; family Poaceae; genus Olyra; species Olyra latifolia. The sequence goes on from CM070530.1 coordinate 19,016,889, forward strand.
TCAATACCCAGATGTCTTTGCTGTACCTACTGACATCCCACCTCCAAGACAATGTGATCATCAAATTCCCTTGATTGATGATACCAAGGTCACTTCCTTGAGGCCATACAGATTGGGCCATAAACACAAGAATACCATGGAAGCTCAAATTGAAGAACTCCTCAAGACCAAAACTATCAGGCCAAGTGTAAGCCCATTTTCCTCTCCTGCTATTTTAGTCAAGAAGAAAGATGCTACTTGGAGGCTTTATGTGGACTACAGACAATTAAATGCCAACACAATTAAAAATAAATATCCTATACCTGTAATTGAGGACTTATTGGATGAACTTCATGGAGCTACCATCTTTTCTAAAATTGATCTGAGGGCTGGCTATCATCAGGTCAGGATGCACAAAGAGGACATATACAAAACAGCATTTACAACTCATGTGGGTCACTTCGAATATTTAGTAATGCCTTTTGGTCTAACAAATGCTCCTGCTACCTTTCAAGCCCTCATGAACACAATTTTGGCCAAATACTTGAGGAAATTTGTGTTGGTTTTCTTTGATGATATTCTCATCTATAGCAAATCAGAGGAGGAACATGTTCATCATCTGCGGTTGGTATTACAAGCTTTGAGAGACAATTAGCTTTTTGCTAAACTCAGCAAATGTTCTTTTGGCCAACCTCAAATAGAGTATTTGGGACATGTCATAAGTGCACAAGGAGTTGCTACTTGAAATGTCCAAAATTCAAGATGTCTTGAAGTGGCCTGCACTAAAGAATGTAACACAACCGAGAGGATTTTTGGGCCTCACGGGCTACTATAGACGTTTCATTCAAGATTATGGCATTATTTGTCAACCACTTTTTTTGCCTTAAAGAAGAATTCCTTTATGTGGGACAATCCTCAACAAGAAGCCTTTTGTAAGCTTAAGTCAGTAATGACATCTCCACCTGTGTTACAGCTTCCTAATTTCTCCAAACCTTTCATCTTAGAAACTGATGCTAGTGGTAATGGTTTGAGAGCAGTCCTCATACAAGATGGCAGGCCCATTGCATTTCTTAGCAAAGCCTTGGGACCTAAAGCAGCCCAATACTCCACCTATGAAAAAGAAGCTCTAGCTATTTTGGAGTCCTTGAAGAAATGGAAACATTACCTTCAGTGGATCCGAATCGATCATCAAAGCAGATCAAAGAAAGTCCGAAATATATACAAGACCGAAACTCTTGGATGGTATCCAAAACAAGCTCTTAATGAAATTGTTGGGATACAATTATAGAGTGGAGTACAAAAAAGGCCGAGAAAACAGGGCTGCTGACGCCCTTTCCAGAATCTCCCATACTACTTATGCTTTGGCTGTTTCTACTGCTATTCCTGCTTGGACAAAGGAAATTCTATCCAGCTACAAAGATGACACCTGGTGTAAAAATTTGATCACCAAATTAACAGTAGATCCCTTGACTGAAAAATACTATTCTACTTATGGTGGACTACTGAGATATAAAGGCAAACTTGTGGTTGGTCAATCTGAGGATATCAGAAACAAAATTTTGGAAACCTGCCATAATTCTTCATTGGGTGGTCATTCCGGGGAACAAGCTACTTATCATAGAATTAAACTACTTTTCTACTGGAAGGGTCTGAAGAACCAGGTTAAACAATTTGTTAGAATTTGTCCCACATGTCAAAAGAATAAGGCTGAGCATACTCCCTACCCTGGTCTTCTTCAACCACTGCCCATACCAGACAAAGCTTGGACATGTGTTTCCATGGATTTTATTGAAGGTCTGCCTAATTCACATAATAAGAATGTTATATTGGTGGTGGTAGATCTGTTTACTAAGTATGCCCATTTTATAGCCCTCAAGCATCCATACAGTGCCTCTCAAATTGCTACCTTGTTTTTGGACAACATATATAAATTGCATGGTTTACCCAATCATATCATCTCAGATAGAGATAGAATCTTCACAAGCAAAGTTTGGCAGGAGCTTTTCAAAACAATAGGGGTCCAGCTCAGACTAAGTACAGCTTATCATCCCCAATCTGATGGTCAAACCGAGAGCGTCAACCAGTGCCTAGAAACATATCAGTGCATGACATTTGCTCATCCTAAAGCATGGTCTGATTGGCTTCCATTAGCAGAATGGTGGTACAACACATCTTTCCACACATCACTGCAAATGACTCCTTTCCAAGCTTTATATGGCTTCCTCCTCCATCGGGTCACGTAAACAAGTGCTAATCGATGGTTTACTGAGGAAGAGACAAAAGGGTTGTTGCAGAGAAGGCAGCTAGCTGTCTAGGTCATTCAGGATAACTTGAGAAAAGCACAAGACAGGATGAGAAAATATGCTGATAAGAAAAGAATTGAGAGAAATTTTTCATTGGAGATATGGTTTATCTGAACTCGCACCTTATAGACAAACGCTTTGAGCATTCATAAATCCATCAAGTTGCATTCCAAGTTTTATGGCCCTTTTAGGATTTTGGAGAAAATTGGTAAAGTGGCATATAAACTGCTGTTGCCGGATGGTTGTCTACTACACCCAGTCTTCCATGTAAGCCAATTGAAATTGCACTTGGGAAAGAAAGCTATCCATTCTCCAGGTTTGCCTCTTATCAGTTCTGATGGTTATATCCATGTCGGCCCAGAGTACATTCTAGCTCAAAGGACAATTCCAAGAAACAATCAATCAGTGCTACAGTGGCTGGTTAAGTGGCTTAATCTTCCAGAGCAGACGTCCACATGGGAGGATGCATCTTTCATCACCAAAGTGTTTCCTGCTTTTAAACCTTGAGGACAAGGTTGCTCTTCAAGGAGGGGGCAATTGTCACAACCTTCAGTTGCTGAACAGAGAAAGTCGCTGCAGAGATGCGCATCGGACGGTCAAAGTAGAACTTAGTATATTCTGTTGTTTTTGTCGTTTCTCTGTGTCTTGTTAGGAGCTGCGTCTCCGCCGAGCGTGCCTGCGTTGTGGTCCTTATATGACCAGGTCGGGATGTAATGAAACTTATGCCAAAAGTAATCCTAAGCAACAACTCCAGATTCCCATCCCCAAATTCTCTTGTCTCTCCCGAGTTCTTCTATTTTCTCCTCTCAAATTCCACCAAATTGACTCGGGTTGTGACAGGTACAAAGAGAGGAGAGGAGGAAATAAGACACGAAATGCCTGCACTTGCGTCTAAGTTCGATCCTCGCCATCCTAGAAAAAAAGTTCGATCCTCGCCGAGTTCAGACGTGCCATAGTCCTTCGCATTTCACGGTAAGTAAAATGAGAAATTTTATGCCGTTTATTCCTCTTGAGGAATCTAATTATCTGTTAGGTAGGTTTTGTGCTACTAGCTAGGATAGCATATTCTTAGTTCTTACAAGGACGTCATCAAAGTTCTATTATATCACTGTTGTATATCTTAAAAGAGCTCAAGAAATACATAAATATATGGTACGTGGTCTATGTATTAGTAGTAAGCTCATAGCCAAGGGCGAATTCCGGCCCATAGAAACCATGGTTGTTGATAGTTCATCCCTAGACCTAGCTAGAGCCAAAAGCCCATGAAAGCTACCGAAAATGCAATGGAACACAAGGATCCGGCCCAGAAAGGGTTGGTGCGTCCCTCCTCCAAGCTTAAATATTGGTCACTTGTCCCACTATGGAAGCGTATCCTCTGACATTAGTTCCGTCTCTCGTTTCCTGCCGTGAGGCTCATGCGGCTGTCCATCTAAGAACCCATGTCCCACGCACGCTTAGCTGAGTTTTCATTGAAACCAAACCCTCGCTTCCATCCCCTCCCACTTCCACTTGCTCCGTCGTCGCCGCTTCCGTTTCTATCGCACCATGTCTTCTAATGGCTGTGGCTAGCTCCACAACCATGGACGTGTCCTCCTTGGCGGAGATCTCTTCCTTGTTTCCATGTTCTTCCCTGTTTTCCGTATTGCGGGTGCCTCTCTCGACGTTGGCACGGTGGTGCCGCCATCGCCTCGTCTTTACACACCGCTAGGCCACGATCCTTGAATCCGGGTGCTCTGCCAAGAGGGCTGCCCCTCATCAAGCCCTTCTAGCTAGAGCCGACTTCCTCCAATTGCATCGCCACCTCTTCAATAGTTTAATATACTCCTTCCTCCTCAAGTTGCAGCAGTAGTACATTGAATGAAATCAACGGCATTAGTGGTCAACATAGAAGACGCAGCTGAAATACGAAATGCAAGAAGAGACCACAACATTTTTGTTTTGTTGATTTATATGCATGTTTCGATTTGTTGTAATTTTGTGAAGAAATCAAGCATTGGTGTCAAATGCAAGAAGAGGAGGTGGTGGTTTTGTTGGTCTGTTTTTGTATCCCAAAGCAAAATTTGTAATTTTGTATGAAAATCAACAATGTAATTCTCTGAATTGTTGTTTTGCTCAAGTTTGTGTAATTCAATTGAATAATCTCCAACTTGTTGCTTTTGTCATTTGTGTTTGGTATGCAAGCACCAACGAGCTGTGGAAATAAAGAATCAATGGACGGAATCTTTTTTTTTTTTAAACAATGGGCTCTGCCATTGAATCTGATTCATTAGCATTGATAGGAAAATAAGTTTTACAATCTCATTGGTCATACATGAGGAGTAAGAGAGCACTAAACCAAACAACAAAATCAAAATTGAGTACAAACATCTTGTTACATACAAGCTACAATTGCCCCATATGATTTACATTTGCTGCATATGACTAAAATTAGATTAATAGCACCATTGGAGGACATTTACAAGCTAGGGATGTATTACATTCACTGGATAAATGTTGCCAAATTCAGTAACTTTTTAATCAAAAGTGTACTTCGTTGTCCGTAAAACACAAGTTTGCAAGCACTAAACATCACTGAACCGCAATCGTAAATGTCTGAACTTGAAAATAGGATTTGATTATTATTAGTTGTCTTCAATGTCTCCCTCTTTTTAGCTCACCACTGAATACCTCCCCAAAAGTGCAGCGCATGTCCACCGATTTCTTCCCTTAGACATACACAAGTTGATACTCTACAGCCACAAGAGGACGTCAGGGAAAGAGAAGACGACCACGCCGGAGTCAACGACTCCTACTGCGGCCGCCAACAAGCTGGAGAGTGGCGGCACCTAGGTTGCTCTAGCTCCGGCCTCACCGGTGGTATAGAGCGAGCCAAGCATGAGCAGTACGGCGACGACACGGCTGGCGCTAAGCCCCTCACCATGGCACCGTCGAAGCCGCCGCCGCCGTTGATAGGCTTAACCTTACCAGGTTTCGAGTCACTGCCTTAAGTAGCCACTCATTACATCGCCTTGCTAAAGCAGCCGCTAATTTGGGTTGGACGGCAGGATAGGCTTCACACAGAGAACGGTAGAGGGTGTAACGTCAGAAGATACGGTTCTGAGTAGCCACCAGGGCGATTCTTGTGTTGACAGTTGACGCGCATATGCACAGACGTACATTTCCTTGTTAATCTCAAATGTCATATCAATGGATCTTCAACTCTAGAAACATAGTAATAGGAAAAATATAGGATTAGCATACTGAGCAAGCATATTGTTTGATTCTACCATTAAAAAATTGCAAGAATTAATACTGTCTGAGTAGAAAGTGAATGGAGAGAGAGGTTGTATTGGAATTCTCAAAAGGATTGTAAAAATGTGGTTAGACCTTATGCTTCAAACCCTTCGAAATTTAGAGCAAAAAAAATCACACATAAAATTACTTGGGAATAATCCAACAAATCAAACACCTCAAATAGGAATTTTTTTCTTTAGATTAGATTGATCTGGCTTTCCTTTGATTACCGTTTTGAATCAAAGAGGCCATATGCAAGCCAGCATGTGGCAATCACTGAATTACATGCATAAGTGTGAACGCACCTTTGAGGCGCACGACGTTTCCTGCAGTAGTCTCTAGATCGGTAGACTAGTGCACACCATTACATAGTCGGATCACAATGCATACAATCGTATAGAGCTGACTTGGATAATTAGCGGAAATAGCGCCTTTCGGTGAATAGTTTACAACAGGACTGACCAAGCCAAATATCGTGATACATTACAAAAGAGACAGTTCAGAGTACAATGCTAGTATGAAAAGCTTAAATATAGCAAAAGATCGTCTAGCGGCTATGCAATCTTGCCAGCGACTGGAGGGATGCCCTAAGCACCATCCTGATCATCGTAGTCTGGATCTTAATCTTCATGGCGTGCGTAAGGATATTTTAAACCACACCTACGAGTTAACACTCTCCTGATGCAAATAATGATAAGAGCTCCAAAGAAAGGCTAGGGGTTTATTTATTTGCATAAAACCTGTTGGAAATGCTCATAATATAAACCTATGGCTTAGTCAATTTTAAATCTAGGTTAAGTAGATGTGTAGTTGTTGATTGAAGTAAGGTTCCTAAGTAATCTTCTATCAACTCTTACTACCCTCGTACCAACCCATTGTATGACCAGACTTTCCATAACTCAGATGTTTTTATTGCTCCAGTCTTCTCCTTTCTCCCGCCATCATATTTCGGACTTTTCATAACTCAAATGTTTCCATTGCTCTAGTCTTCATCCTTTTTTCCGCCATCATATTCTGATATTTAGACACTCTTATTGTAGATCACCACTCTATTGGATTACCGGTCCAGTAAGTGCATAATCTAAATCACTCTCGGTAACGACGCACTTCCGCCTTCGCCTTCAGCTAGAGTTTCTTCTAGGGTTTTCTCGAAACACGCCATTAGACTCCATACCCACACTACCGCGCGATAGCCATGCGTTATTTCGGACCGTATCCAACACAAGATTCTTTCCATGAAGGGTAAGAGCAGAGGGGAAGGGATACAGCGCATGGTCCATAGGCAGGAATCAGGAACAGAGTACGTCGGTGGCTCGGTGCCATATTTGATTGCCCGACTTTGCCTCCGCTTCTAAGATGTCTAAACATTGAACATACAAAATATATTTATAATGCACAATTTAAAGATCTAAACATTGCACCTATAGAAAGAAAATCACCATGGTTAAAAAATGAGCACTAATAATTGGATGTTTAAAAATACAATATCCATTGACACATAGGCCATAGCACAACTCAAGTGCGAAGCCAAATGCAAACAATGGTTTAATCTATGCTACCATTTGACACAGATCTAGGTAGCTGTCTGATGGATAACATTCAGTCATTGAAATTACAACATTCTTTTCTTATTTATGGAAGCAACAAAGACATGCATATCCTTCCCTGCGGTCCACAAATAACGAAAGCAAGCTACTTTAAATGATGACCCCCCCAAGAAGAACAAGGTATACACTGTTCAGTTGATGTTCATATCGTCGGCACCAGCACCATCTCCATCTGCATGTTGTGAGTCTAATATTTAGTGAACATACTTTGCTCACACATAAGGAATCGGTATATTCTTAAGCAGAACCAATAATGGATTATCATCTATAGCATACCCTCATTTTCTGATGAAGTGTAAATAGAGCGCCTTGAACGTTGTTGCTGTTGTCGTGTGGGCTGAAATAGGAGCAATGTATAACAATAAGTTTATGGTGCAAATTTTGTAGGTGTTCAGAACTTATAAGAGCTGAACTTGAGAAAAGCACACGAGTATGCAGAACACATGCTTGTTATACCTGCAACTTTGGCCTAAGTGCCTCAAGTGGTCCTTTGGGTTTTGCAACACCTTGCTGTCCAGAGCCACAGATGCCAGAATAGTAATGAATTGGAATTTGGAACACAAGGTACCTGACATACTAAAGTAAAATTGACGCCACAGATATGGTAATACAAATACCTTTCCTAGAGCCCAGTCAGCAGAATCAAAATAGGCACGCTCATGATCCTACAATTACAAAGGACAATTTAATTACTGAATTACCGCTGTTTATGCGGGTATCTGGTATGGGACGGTTAGTTTTGGGATAAGGTATACAAACGCAAGGACCTTTGAGATGAGTGGCGGCTTTTTGGGCATTAGTCCTCCAAACTTCTTCTTGATTGCTTGCTCCTGCACACAGGAGAATATGTTTTTTGGTTGTGTTCACCACAAGTAACCGATCATGCTGGTTATTGAGAACAAGCCGTCTAGTTGTTCCATTAACTAGAATGCAAGACTGCCATTTAAATTATCATTCCATAAGACCATAACTAGTCTAAATAACCTGTTGCTGAGCTGAGGGCATGGAATTATCTTCGCTTTGGTCCATAAGCTCAGAATTTCCAACAAGATCATTCCCAGCAGCATTAGTTTCCTTCATGTCTGACATGATGCTAGAAACAAAATGTACAGACGTCAATAGTCACATTATAGGAATCAAAATAAAAAGACATATAAGGCATGATTTTTTTAGCAACAGAACTCGAGACCCAAAAAAAACATAATCAGAAGCTCATGGAAGCCTCTATTATCCAGTATCATTGCAATTTAGAACAACATATTCAAGTCACTATACTCTGTTGCATTCTAAACAGGTAATCTGATATATTATTTTGGGTTCAAACATAATCAAGGAAACTTTTCAAGTTTTATTATTGCTAATAATTTCTGGGTTTGTTTGAGGACAGGAAAAAGTAGCCAATTGTATCTGTATCAGTTGCTTTACTGTTTTAATATTTAGTTGTTTGATGACTTCAGTCTATAATGAGCACTTGACATTGCTGAATCTCAACAACTCACTTAAATCGAAGAATGCGCCTGACTTACAGACATCACCACATATCTTTTCTCTTGTTGGTTGCATTACTATGATTCCCATGTTTGTGGCACCATTAGGTATGCTAAAATTAAAGATCTTTGAGAAAACATGGATGTGCCCACCCCAACACATTTCCCATAAAAAAAGGAAGATGTGTTTATACTTTATCCCTTAGCAGTAAGAAAAGAGGATCATAGCACATGATATTTGGAGCTTAATGATTAAACTTCTTTGATTAATAAATTCACTAGCATTTTTTTCATTATGCTTCAATGTCTCCATAAAAGAGTCAAATGCTCAAATGCAGTGCATTACCAGTGCATAACTCATTCACAACCTTTTGGACCAAGAAAATTTCACACACATGTGAACAACTCAACACGCACTTGTCATGACAAACACAAACCTCAGGTGGCTGTTGAATCTAGAACTTGACAGAGGCTACACTGCTACAGACAGCTTTGTTCTTTCATAGACAAATAAATTTAAATTGTTGTTCAGTCAAATCGATAGCACCTCCTACAATGGTGCTGGATGCAGGAATTAAACAATAGCTTAATCACCTCTGCATCCTAAGTGCTCCACATAACAGTTCTATGGACGCATCCATATCCGCAGCAAGAGAACATCAAGCAAGGCAAAAAAGGGAAGGCATACCAACTGCAAACTTGTGTGGTTAATCTTGCTTACTATACAAATTTGAAGACTAGTTTGGACCTGAATGCCAGGGAATTACACTATCCCAGCAGATGCCTGCAAGCTGTTCGACTATATGACCACCCAAACTCTTCTCCACTCCACAATCCAAAGCAACTGAAAGTCTAGCAGATTCTTTCTTTCGTGTTCGTTATCGTAGTCCATGCTACTTCACTAACCACAGCTAGTTCATGATTTCTGCATTTTGAACATTTACAGTAAATGAGAAAGAAGTACACCATAGCCAAAGTTAGAGCATCAAGTACGCAGATCTCATTCCAGTTGAACCTTGAGCACCTAATTTCACGGATCGAACACAGGTCGACATCAATAGACGCGCGCAGCTAGCCCTGCATCCTACCTACAGACAGACACCGAGACCAACTAAAGCACGCAAGATCCTCCAAAGTCCAAACCTCCACCACAATTCTCCAAGAACCCCCGACGAATCCGAAGCGGTGAACCGCAGGAGGCGCCAATAAGGGGCCGAACCTTGCTGCCGCGAGATCCACCGGCTACGCGGAGACCAGATCAAGAACCCAGCTCCAGCAAGGAGCAAGGCTGCTCCGAGTAGTAGTAGTAAGGAGGAGGAGGAGGAGAGATCGCTTACGCGACGCAGCTGGCTGCCGAGTCGGCTGGGGCGGAGGCGCGGAGCAGCGCAGCTAGCTCGGGGAGAAGCGGGATGGGGAAGGAGATCGGATCGGAGGAAGGACGCGAGCGTCTCTTTTTTTTTTGGAAGGAAAAGCGTTTCGATTGCACTTGGGAATCTGCAAGTCTGAACAGTCTGAACCGCTAGTCCCTCCTCAGTCCTCCCTCGCGGGGCGACGTGGACGTGCCGGCCCAGCGACGTGTGGGGCCCGCACGCGCCGTCCGGCCGTTCGTATCGTAGCTTGTTGGGCCGGCCATGCAAGTTGGCAAGAGCATGCTGTCAGGCGCGCTTTCGCCATACGGAACGATAACCTCACTCTATCTTATCCGATCCCTATATTATTATCTAACAGCATCTCTAGCCTCTCTAGCAGAGACTTTAAAACAGAATATTCTCTATATTTAAAGTCTCTCGTTCTCTAGCAGAGCCTCTATCTCGGCCTCTAAATTTAGAGTTTCTATCTACTAGCCTCTAAATTTAGAGGCTCTCTATATCAACCTCTATAGTTTTCTGGATAGAGACCCTGCTAAAGAGAATGAAAATATAGAGAACGAATAATGATTTAGAGGGGTGTATAGAGGGAAATTTCAGTTTATAGCATTAAATTGGAAGGTCTCGCTCAAAATGACACTCAATTGGCTTGCTTTTCAGCCTCTAACCCTGTGTACGCTAATTTCTTCGATTCATGACATTTTGGCATTTATTTTTATTTTCATTTTCTTTTCTTCCTTTTTTCTATTTTTCTGCCCAATTTGCCCCTGCTCCCGCCCCAACTGACAGGTGGGGCCCGCATTATAGTGAAATTCTATTTTGTTTTGAATTTTAAAATTCCAAAATTAAATAGTTTGAGTCAAAACAAAAAATCCGAATTTTAAAATTTGGAAATTGGAATTTTAAAATTTGAAATTTGACATTTCAGAAACGTAAATTTTAAAATTTGAAATTTAGGAATCTTAACATTTGAAATTTCAGAATTTTAAAATTGAAAACAAAACAAAATAAAATTTCAAATTTTCGTTTTTCCGAATTTTCTAGTTTTAAATGTTTAAACTAAATGGTTTGAGTCACTACCATACGGGCCCCACCTGTCAGCCAGCGTGGGAGTAGGGGCAAATTGGGCAGAAAAATAGGAAAAGGGAGGAAAAGAAAAGGAAAAATGAGAAAAAAAAAGGCCAAAATGTCATAAACTGAAGAAATTCGCGTGCATAGGGTTAGTGGCTGAAAGGCAAGCCAATTGGGTGTCATTCTCAGCGAGACCTTCCAATATAGTGTTATAAACTGAAATTTCCCGTGTATAGAGGCCCGATTTTAGAGCTTCTGCTGGAGATGCCCTAACAAAATGTTGGTCCTATCCTCACTCTATTTCATCTCTCTTAGAGCAAGTATAATAAAGTGATGTAAGCGGGCTATAAGAGTTGCCACGTCACATTTTTGCTTTGTTGGAAGAGAGAGAAGAGAAGAGAGAGAAGAAGCGGGCTCTTGTTCAATAGCTAGCTCTAAGCTGGCTATAACACAGATTCCAAAGGAGATGAGAGGATGGATGGGTGGGCCATTTATTAATGTGTAGATTGTTTCTACAGCTAACTTATTATATGGGTGAGCTTTTAGATAGCTGTATATGACATGGCAACCACATATAGCCAGCAGTGAGCTATATTATTAGCCATGCTCTTAGTGTATTTCATATCTCTCTTACATTTTACGACCAATCCTATTTTATTATTTACAATCCTATTGCTACAGTGATGGAACTAGAAAATAGGTCCATCGTTAAACATGCCCTCACAATCATAGTTTCAAATCCGACAGGAAATTGAATCATGAAATCGCTGCCCAGCGGGATCGGATCCTGAAATTAAAACCGCCCAATTTCAAAATTTCAAACTACAGCTAAAAAATTCCAAAAAATACTACTAACATTTTTGAAGAGGATGACGTGAAAAACTTTTGAAAAACCTAAATTTTCATATGAACTTTGAGATTACCGGTGTGTTCTTGGTTTGAGCATTCCATCGAACGCTCTATGGGCATGCAGTGGCCAAGCTCTTAGCCCACCATGGTCGTGCTCTGCCAACCGCACATCCCCGTGCCGTCCTCGGGCCACGCTCGACGCCACGTCACGCACTTGCCCGTGTGCACCCGCTTCACTACAGAGGGAAGGGGAGGGTAGAGAAGCTAGGTTCCATGGGAAGGCTAGAGAGAGGGATGGGAGAGACGAGGGGAACGGAAGAGACGAGGGCCAAGAGATGGAAAAGTCTTCACTGAGTTGCGTAGATAGATGGTTTCTTGAGAAAACCATCTGGGGAAAAACCGAGTGGTTTTGTGAAGATTTCCCAAGAGAAAACTTGTAGATTTTGTTTGATTTCTCGTTAAACCCTAGCGATTTCTCGTTTTAGGCTCCCTCCGTTCGATTTAAATTTCAAAACACGAAATTTGGTCGAATTTTAACCAAAATAGTGGGAAATAACGGGAAATCGAAAATTGGGCCAAGTAGGATTTGAGTTGAAACGATTTTTGAAACCTACTTACAATTGTGAACGGTTCGATCAAGTTTGATCGGGTCAGATCAAGCCAACGTTCTATAGCGTGCACAATGTACTGTAGCAGCACGAAACATTCATGATAATTTTGGGTTGCGGTTGTTTTTTTTGAAAGAAAGGGAATTTCATTAATACTTGCGAACGATACTTCCCAAACTGCAAGCATATTCAGCATCATGCTCCTCTGCCGCAGTGCACCCCGGGTGAATCAAGGTAGAATGGAGCAATCTAGCAGAGTCGGATCATAATGTTGCTGTTTAAACGAGGAGATGATTACATTGTTTGGAGTGCCGCAATACGTTGTGCCTCAACATGATCTATACACTTGAGAGACGATGAAGGAACATTGGAGGTCTCTACTTTTGACTCCGTAGGGGAAGAGCAACTCCGGCGCCAGTACCCACAAGAACCTCGAGGGTTCTAAACTAGACCTCAATTCTGCTACCATCAGCACAGCCAGTGATCTCGACTTGAGATCCAAACTCGGGAACGGTTGCAAACACTCCCCTTTTCTCTAAAAGAGATAGTCATACTAACCGTGGCAACACCGATCCGACGTAGGATTTGACGCTAATGCCACCTATGATGTCGCTAGGAAACAACTGCACCATAAGCACTCTGATGTCGCCGCCTTCACCGGAGCTCCCGCCATCGATCAAAAGCTTCGCCAACCACCGAGCGGTGTTGATGAAGAAACCCTAGCTAAGCATTCTAGCCTATCCATCTAGACGACAACCTAGAGACCTAAACAAACAGAAAGGCAACGGATCTACAAGTTCTGAGTCCTCTTTTGATCTGATGGTCCACGTAGAAGAAATGGCATATGGCTACAATGTCCTCTTCCATTTCACCTTCGCTGATGTTGTAGGGTTGACTTAGAGATACCTCAACATTTATGTTTACGGGGATCACCTAGCAAGCTATCCGAAATAGAAATCAAACCCTATGAGGAATGGATAAGGCCATGAGCTATAATTTAATGCGAATGTACCAGAATGTCTCTCCTCTGGTGATGTAATCTTGTGGACAAAATTGTAAAGGACAATACATACTCCCTCTCTAAATACATGCCCAAGAGCATGTGAGGGGGAGATTTCGGGTATGTTTGGTTTGTGATCCTGGGCATTCCTGTCAATTTTTGGTCATGACCAAACCCAGGACACAACCAAATCATTGGCAAAAGCGCTGCGTTTGGATTGAAGCCAATGTTTGGTAGGGTATGAATAACTATTGTTTGGTCGGAAGCCAAATGAGGTAATCAGAATTTGGCAAATAAGAAATTGAATTTGCGGAAAATCAAAATAATAAAAATTTGTTACTTTAGATAAAAATAAAAAATACTCAAAAAATAATTCAAAAAACCATAAAAATTTGCAGCAAAGTAGCCTATGATTTTAGATGAATTAAAAATTTTATTTCATATGATTTGGACCATGGATAAAATAGATATGCAAATTAAAAATTCGGAATCAATTGAAATAAACAAGCACAAATGGATTGTGCTGCATCTAACTAGCCACCCTTAGGCTAACATCTTGGGCCCCACCACCCCCATGTCATGCATTTTGGCTTGCCACTCTGGGGTGAACAAATTCCCCGCCCTGTAAACGCCGGAGCTTTGCATGGGCGAACATGGCGCGCCAATTATTTGGCCGGGCGAGCCAAAATTTGGCTGATAACTTAAATAAGCTCCAAATGATTGGCATGACCAATATTTGGTTGGATAATGCAGGGTAGTGAACCAAACAAGCCCTTCATCCGATACAAATAATAAACTTACGGCTTCTCTTTTTGGCTCCCATTGGCTATCAATTCCCTCCTCGCTGGGTCATCCCGGCCCAATGCTTTGTCCTGCAGAGGTTCTCCTTTTCTGTTGTTGTTTTGGAGAGATCTAACAACAGCTCTAGAGGATCCACATCCTAAAAGTTGGGACTTAAGAAGAAATACATTCTTAATAATATTTTTGGACTTTCTATTACGTTTTTGTATGATTTAGAAAAGGTTTAGGCCTTTTGTGTTATGAAGTCTAATGTTTTGGTTGAAACGTCATGCCTTGTTTGACATGGCCGATCTCATAAGGCTAGCATGTTCGGAGTAGTTTGTTTTCAGCTTAAAGCTTAAACCTAATTGAATGTTTTGACTTTTTAGTCTAGTTTTTTATGACGAAGCCACCTCTAAAACTCTTAAAAATAACATAAACGATGCGGACTAGCTTCGAGAAACAGATTCGAGAACCTTTCAAAGCCTAGTTAAACATCCAGTTCAGCTACATTATTCATTCAGCTTAGTCACTTCAAACATGCTAGCTGAACTGCTAGGCTTTTGTAATGGAGGGTGAATAATGGGCTTTTATATACAAAATGTCCGAAATGTTCTTAGGAATGAAACAACAACAACATGGCTATTGAAAGTTAGAGCGTTTTTCTCTCCGAAAATAGAATGACTATTGTTGGATAGGATTGGAGACTCAAAAAAAGTTTGAAACAAACAAGAAAAAAATTTAAACAATGGTTCAACAACGTCACACCTCATACAAGTAATGTCCGCACCAAAACCAAAACTCGCAAAAAAAAAACTACAAACATTTTATGATAATGTTGTACAAATGGCTCAACGATATTGAAAATCCTACGAATAATATATGTATCAACACCAAATGTCACAAAATGTTTCAAGCATTTTTTTAATTAATGTTGTGGACATACAAGACAATGTTGCAGAAAGAATCAAACAATGTTGCATCTTCTAGGTCGAGCTCTTCTTTGACACGAAATGCCTCCTAATAGAGCCCTTCGCTGGCATGGAGCGAGCGATGAATTGTGTACAAGCAACCAATGATCTAAGGAGACAAGCAAGAACTGTGTACGAGCAAGCGATGAACTGAGGAGACGAGACTAATTACGAGTGAGCAGGTGACAAGCTAGTCGCGTATGAGCGACAAATGAGTGAGCGTGCGTGTGCCTAGATTGTACTAGCATTGTATAGTGTTTTTCTTTATGTGCGTAGGCAGTGACGCTAACAAAGGAGTAGGTCGATTAGCACTTAGCCACGTAACAGAAAAATTTATCTAAATACACCTTATGTTGTGCAGTGCGACAAGCCTCAAGCGTGCGGTGCTAGCGCTAGGATGAAAATGCGAGCGGTAGCCCCTCCCTGAAAATGTTCAATTTGAAAATCATGTTTGGTAAAAAAGCTTAGGGATCTGGTTAGGGTGACTATTCTCAGCCCCAACAGATGGATGTACTATGACAACCTCCTCCAATGGTGGCTTTAGAACATTGTAACGGATCTAAATATGGATATGCTATGTAGAATCAGCTCTGTCATCATAGAAATGCTTTGGGTAATCTGGATAGAGCGAAATGCCCATATTTTCTGTGAGGCTAAGTGCACCAACAAGACATTCATAAATGAATTTAAGGATGACCTACTGCTTTGGGCGGGCATGGAGCCAAACAACTTTCCCTTATCTTATCTTAATTTTCATGTAGCCCTATAATTTATTGTAATGTAATATTTGTTATTCTTTTGTTTGTTTTGTTTTCTTCTTCTTCTTGTCGAACCTGTGTCCATCTGTAATTTTTTTCTTATCTGGTTTCCTTCTCTTATCAATGAAACGAAGTCATATCTCCTGTCTTTCTTTCAAAAGAAAATGTTCGATTCAGAGATTTGATAGCATGGTACAGTTGCACTATGTCTGAGATAGTGATTGTATAAAAAATATAAAAGTTTTGGATCCTATGTAAAATGGTCAAAGACTCGCTTGAATATTTTTACTAATATGAACGTAACTAACTTTATATGGATTGAATTTGAGCTTGTGATTTCTTGAAGATTTACCACTCATGTGTCATTGCCATATAGACTCTCAACTCATCAATAAGATTGTGTGGAAAATTGTAGAATACACATATTTAGAGTAATATATATATTCAGAATTATTTCATAAGAAACATACACAAAGACGGCTTCAAAAAGAACATTTGGGGTTTGACTAGACCTTAACAACTTTGTGAGAGCTTGATAAACCAAAACGTTGGGCATGAAGAAACAGTTATAATCCATAATTAATCTATAAACAAAAAGTAGTTTACTTATCTTATAAAAGTTATAAATCACATCATACGAATTTTCCAATCCATAATCTATATGCTGAGCAAAAACCTAGTGTATACAAATCCTTAATTTAAACCTACGAATTTTCGATTTAAAACATGCTTAAACAATTCTCGCTCTGCGTGCAAAACAAAAGCCGCCGAGTCCATGAGGAGAAAATCTCCCGCCATCTTCACCCTCCTCCGGCGCCTCTCCAGTCTCCACGCGCTCCCGCTCCCGCTCCCGCCGGAGCCAACGCCTCTACACGCGTATCCCGATGCCTCCCACTGGTGGCGCCTATTCTCCGCCTCCGCGCACCTCGACGCTGACTGCGACTTGACGCCGGTGTGCGCGTCCTCTCCCGCACAAGCCCACACGATGCTCATCTCCGCCTACGCACCGGCCTACGCGCTCCGCCTGTTCGACGAGGTGCCGCTCCGGTACACGGTGTGCTCATCTCTAGATTTATCCAATCCCGCAGCCTTATCTCACTAATCACACGTCTCTATCTCTCCCAAAAAATTCGGATCTCTCCGGGAGCAACCCCTACACCCTTATAAAAGCTGGCCCCGGGCTAGCCTCGCGCAGGTTTTTTTTTTGGGCATCCACGGAGATTACAACACAAAAACATAGAGCTTTTCGCAGGAGGAAGGACGCATGGAATCCATCTGCTCGGAGCTCGGTCGGACGGAGATTGCATCTGCATCACACGCGGAGGAGGAGACCACACCGGCGACGGAGCAGTCGCAAGAAAGAAAGCAGATCGTATCACGGAGGAAGACGCACGCAACCCGAGGAGTTCACGCAGACGCACAGGTCTCCACGGGAGACCAACACACACGCAAGGGAGGAGAAAAAGAAAGGTAAAAAAAATCAGATCAAGGGATCTGCCCTTGCCTTCCCATCTGAAAAGTTGGTTTTGACAGCACCATGTGCTGATCTCCCCATGGGCGACCTGTCTCCTGCTTTCCATCTACTCTCTCTCTCACATGCCCTTTCCATCTCTCTGATTAACTCTCTCTCTCACGTCCTCTCTGCATGCGCCATGCATGAGCAAAGGGATTTACATCTAATCTCTCTCTCTTCCTTTATCTTTTCTACGGGGGGAAGCTCTGCTTCTTTCACTTCCTTCTTCTTCTCGTATTTCTCTTTCTTCACTGAACCAGACGCCGTCGCCTCGTTGCGCCGCCTCCGGGCCGCACCGCCTCGCCGCATCCGCCGCGAACGTCGCCCCTAGGCTCCGCCGCCGCCGCCGCCGCGTGCGTCGCCTCCAGGCCCGCCGCCGCCGCCGCGCGCAATCGCCCACGCGCACCCGTGCCCGGAGCCGCGACCGCCGCCGCCGCCCGGAGCCGTGCTCGTCGCCACCCGGTCACGTGCCCGCCGCGCACGCATCGACGCTCGGCCTCTTCACCACCGCGCGGCTCAAGTCCCTGCCTGCTCTTCTCCTGACTCTTCACCGAGCATGCCGCTCACTGCCGCACCCGCTGTCGCGCTTGCTCACACGCTCGTCCCGGACCGCCGCCGCCGTCCCGGGCGCTGCGCGCCGTGATCTCCGCGCCCAGCACCAACTCACCCACCGCCGCTGCGCCGCCATGCCTGGACCGCCGCGCCGCCGCCGCAAGGCCGCCGCGCCGCCGTCCTAGCTCGCGCGCCGTCGCCTCCTCTTCCGTCCCGCATGCCGCCGTTGGACACGCTCACTTCGGCCTCCACGCACTGAAGGCCGCTGCCCGCCGCGCTCACGTCGACCGCCGCCGCCGTCTGGGCCGCGCCCAACGCGCCGCCGCCGTCCGCGCCTAGCGCGCCGACCGCCGCCGCCGTTTGGGCTGCTCCCAGCGCGCCGCTGCCGTCCGGGCCGAGCGCGCCCATCACCGGCGCTACTCCGTCTCGCCCATCACCGGCGCTACTCCGTCCCGCCCGCGTGCCGGAACTCGGCGCTATGTTCCCCATCCTTCTTCCACACCGCGCGCGCCACCCGGGCTCCACCGCCGCCGCCGGGTCGCTGCTCGCCAGGCCGCCGCGCCGCCGCCGCCGGCAGCTGCTCCCCAGGCCGGCGCCGCGCGCCCTAGTGCCGCCGCCATCTCTGGCCGTCGTGCCGCCCACGCGCGCAGCCGTGGCCCGCAGCGTTGTTCACCGTGTCCGACCCTGTGCTAGCCCTGCACGCCGACCGGCCCCGTGCTGCGTCCTGCGTGCCGCTCGGTCCCGCGTCGAGCCCCCGCACCGATGCTCCGCGGCCGCGCGGCCCGACGCCTTCCCCGACGCGCACCACGCTGGCACGTTTCATCTACGCTCCCGACGTCACTCCGTCACGCCTCCGCGTCGGCCTCGCTACCTGGCGCCGTCGCTCTTCACACCCGTCACTCCGACCTTGTGGCGGCATCCCCATGCACCGCCGCACCAAGGCCGGGCCATATCCTCACTCTCAAAATCCTGCGATGTGAAGCCATACGTCATCCGGCTTACCTTCGCCATGGGGCTGGTCTCTGAAGTCAATTCCGAAGTGTTCATGGTGTGGTTGCTGCCAGGCGAGATGAGGGAGAGGACCCTCCAAGTCCTTTCACCGATGATTTTGCTGAAAACAGAGTCCTCACCATAGAGCCCCTCGTGCGATGGTTAAGCTGTTCAGTTACTGCACATGCTCGTCTACATGCATTCTTGTATGTGTATTGTACGAGCACCATTGTATTAGCATGTTGATTGGTTAACATGATGCCTCAAGTGGTGGTCACCACGTTCGAAGAATTCCAACACCAGAAATAGCAAACGATCCAATGTTCGGAGAGTATCCCGGACCATCCTTTCAAAGTCACGCAATATCAACGCGCCACATAAAATATCAACGTCAGCTTCGACGATCAAGAACCATCAACGTTCACACCCGAGATTGGACATACAAGAATACCCCCGATGACGTCAGCAAAATTCGACTTCAACTCTCAGCCAAGTGCGAAGCCGTGCACCCCACAACACACAAATCCAACGTGGCGTTTGACGAAACAAACTCAAGCGACACAGGCGGGTGGAGCCAAACAACGGCTCCGCTAGGCATCACGTGGGCCCAATCTACCCCACGTGTTCTGCCGTCGCCACACCGGTCTACACCAACAAGCACGGTGATCCACGAAGCGAAGAGGAGAAGAAGATGACAAGCAGCTTAATCGGAGGTGTTCCGCGTATGACACTCGCGGATGTAATTAACTGGGAGTCCTTCCGAGGCCCCAGGATTCAGAACCCCACAATCGTCAACGACTGAAGTCAAGTCTACAGCGCGCAATCTATCTACAGGAACTTATATTTTATTGTGATAATAGAATATAAGCATTCCTGTCTCTTTCTTTCTTTTGTGTATTTCTATACACTGGCACGTCTGCGAAAACTCTATTTCTCTTTTAGAAATTTTCCGTGCTAACAACTGTGATCTCATGGACTTCCCTTATGAGTTGTGACTGCCTATAACTCAAGTGAAAGATACGAGGATGCACTCAAAAGAGTTCTGTGAAATGCTCATGTCAGAAATCAGAGCAAACCAATCTACATTCACCAGTGTACTGAAATCTTCTTGTGCTTTAGAAGCTCTTGACAGTCGACAGAGGGAAGAAGATCTATGCTAGTACAGTCAAGGCTGGTTTGGAATTGGATCTCTTTGTGGGGAATTCTTTGGTTGCAATGTACTCGAAACGTGGTTGCATGGATGTAGGCCTCAGTTTTTAGTCATATGGAGAGGAATCTTGTCACATGGAACTTGGTAGTTTTTTTTTTAGAACTAACTCGATAGTCTTTGGGTGTGCACAGAATGGATATGTGTCATG
This sequence comes from Olyra latifolia, assembly GCA_036346145.1. Classification (NCBI taxonomy): domain Eukaryota; kingdom Viridiplantae; phylum Streptophyta; class Magnoliopsida; order Poales; family Poaceae; genus Olyra; species Olyra latifolia. Next base: position 19,037,355 of record CM070530.1, read on the forward strand.
AGTCAACAGCACTGAGAATTTTCCAGGATATGAATCACGGTTTTGTTCAGCCTGATCAGATCACATTCGTTCGACTGTTAACTGCTTGTGGTCATGCTAGGATGTCATGCTAGAATGCTAGAAAACGAGAGGTACTTTTTCAGACTACTGGAAGAGGATGCATCTGTAGGTATCACACTTGAGCATTATGCTTGCATGGTTGATGTTCTGGGGAGGTGTGAGAGCCTCAAAGAAGATGAGGAACTTATAAGAAATATGCCAATGGAAGTAAATCTCAGTCTGGTTGACTTTGCTTATCGCTTTCACAGTTCATGTTAATATTGAATTCGCTCAAAGGGCTTTCAGAGCAATCCTTCAACTTGTTCCGTACAATGGTGCATCAAATGTAATGTGTTGATGCCCCATATCTATGCTTCTGCTTGTAGGTGGAATGATGTTCTGCAGACAAGAATGAGGATGAGATGCCAAGGGGTCATGAAGTTAACTGGTTATAGCTGGATTACAATAAGGGATACAATACATGAATTTGTCAGCGGGGATAGATCACATACATCCAATGACAGGAAATATATAAAACATTAAATTGGCTAGATTATAAATTAGAGGATTACGGATATACTTATGACAAAGAGATTTGCGTTGCATGATGTGGATGATGGGCAGGAGGAGGCTATGTTAAAGCCCACAACTTGCAGCTACCTTTGGACTGCCGAGTCCTGTACAGGGAAGCAGTGCCAGTGAAGCACTATTAGGTCATGAAGAATCTTCGATTCTGCGGTGATTTCCACTCTACAGTTAAGCCTAAATCTAAAATTGTTGGGTGTGAAATTGTTTTGAGGGATTCAACAAGATATCATTATATCTAGGATGACCTGTGTTTTTATGGAGACTATTGGTAGTAAATAGTAATATCTTCGGGAAGATAAACTTTTCAATGTTTGGTTCTGGTCATGATTAGTGGAACAGATGTATGATACCTGCAGATGGATTGACGATTACTGCATTGTCTTTTTTTTTTTTGAACGGTGCAGCTGTTGCATGGTAATGCTTATCCTCCCAGATTTGGTTACACTAGATGCTATTTGCGGATTTGGGGATGAAATTCTCACAGTTCAAGATTACAGATGCATTTGCATAGTTTGGTCTTGGTCAACTCATGGTTTGAGTAGAAGGTGAATTCTGTTGCTTGCCATACTTCAATCTTTTAGTCATCCCTCTTTTTTCCAGAGAAAGGGTGGTTTTTCCAATTTGTCAGGAATTCAAAAGCCAGTAGTTTTTATGGTCTTATCTATATTATCCATATCCAATTGCTGCAAATCCTGGGTTCTTAAAGTAGTTTGCCAGCCATCAGACAATGGTTTATAGCCGATTCCTTGCAGGCATCCAGTCCAGCCGACTAAATTTGGATAGCTGGTACTTGGTGGGAAGCTAGCGGGTTTTCAGCATAACATGATAGACTTGGTGAGCTTACATCGTTCTCCCTAATGTTCTTTAAGTAATCTTATGATCAACACATTTACATGCAAATAATAATTGAAACTTCTTCAAAATCATAACATATTTTTTATCCCTATAAAAAGTTTTTGCAAAACTGGCTTGCCGACAAAATCAGTTCAATACTGATGTTTAAACCCTTGCAAAAGCATCCTTGGTTGATGAGCTCTATACTATTACAAGAGATACCGCAACAATTAGAAAAGGTCATTCATGCATTGTTATCCCTTGAAAGATTTGAAACATCCAATTTCATGGGCAGTAGTCAGCAGGCTTCTATTTTACTCAAGTACATGCATTTCATCAGTGTTTACATGATGTAATGTTTAATTTCCGTAGGTATTATGACAAGCTGGGAAACATTTTGCTCTGTATTGAATAAAATTAACTTATTTTGCTCTGTATTGAATAAAATTAACTTGGAATAGCATGCATAACCTCATTTAATAAGTGTACATACTACATACATTGGCATGCCTTTACCGCTTGATCAAGTGATTTACATTCAAATATTTTTTTTTTGAACATTGACAAAGACTGTCAAGATTCATTAAGCAGGATAGGAAAAACAAAGTTTACAGAGATAACCTATGTACAAGGGGCCGTAAGCCAAAGGCTTACGAAACGAAAAAACTAGCCATAGTCATCCGTCCCAAACGCCATCATCCAACACGAGGTATCATGCTTAATGGTTTGCAAGACCTCTAAATATTGCGAGATGATGACAGAACACAACATCACAATCTTACCATATCTTGCTTCTTATCATTGCCAGGTGCAGCTTATGCGCCGCAAATTACAAATGAGACAATTACCGTGAAGTGGCAACCAAGATGATGGGAGATTTGGAGCTATATCTCAGCCAGAGCCAGCACAGGATTTTTTGAAGAAAAAAATGCACATAGAAACACAATTTTGTTCCCGAAAACTCAGGTAAATACAATTACAAGAGGCATCATGCAGCGTTTGCAGAAGATTCCCCTAATATTTTTCTGCTGACAACACATTGCTTTTGACACTTTCAGAGGAAAAAATATTCAGCTTGCAACTATACTCAGTCCATGCCTATGCAATGCGCCCTGGAAGGCACTACAATGGTCAGTGGAGGTCCAATCACTCTGCCTCCCTATACTCCTCTACCGTCATCGCGGTGGCGGCGGCGGCGCGTCACTATCCAAGAACTCCTTCACGGTAGAAGGGAAGGCAATGGCTGCTCTATCCCCAGGCGCTTCAGCCGCTTCTCCATCCCAGGACCACGAAGCCTTGGCGAGCAGCAGGTGCGCCAGCCTTGCAGGCTCCCTGCGCCCACCGTCGCCGTAGTAATGCCCAATCCAGCCGTCCACCCTCCTCTTCTCCTTGTCGCACTTGGGCCCGACCACCCCGACGACCTTCGCCAAGAACCCGTCGCCGCCGCTGCAGTCGCACCCGCCGCTGTCGCCACCCCGGCCGTCGCCGCCCGGCGGCGGCGACAGGCCGAGCAGCGCCATGAGCCGCGCGATGTCCTCCGCGTTGTCACCATCGTCGTCGGGATCTTCTGGTTCTGGGGATTCCCGCGCGCGCTCCTCGTCTTTGGAGAGGGTAAGGAAGTCCAGCGCCGGGCCGCTGCTCTCGCCGCCGCTGCGTTCGGCGGCCGTGGCCGTTACTGCGGCGAGGAAGAGGGGGGAGGTGGTCATGGTGTCCGAGAACGGCGGCGTCTGGTGCGGCGGCGGTGCTTCCTGCTTCTGCTCCGCCGCCAGTCGGTCTTCCACCTGGGAGGAGAGCGCGCGCCGCACGGAGGCGTCAGAAGAGGGAGGAGGTCGCGTGGTGGGAGGTGATTGGAGGATTGGCCGACCTGTTTGAGGGACGCGAAGAAGCCGGCGTGCCGCGAGAAGGGCTGCATCGTAGGCGGCCGACGCCGGTCAGGGCGAAACCGATCAGAAATTGTGCTTTTGGGCGACTGCTTCGCTAGAAACCGTTCTTTCCAGCTTATAAGCTAAAAATTTATTATTTTCGTACATATCAAAAGTTTTAACGTTTGGTAACCAATTTTTGTAGGTCTTACTATTTCTTTTCAAAGCTCCGAAAACCATTTTTCTATAATTTTTTGATCTCTCGGATGTCCTTATCAAGTAGCTATAAATTTTCAGCTTATAAGCAAACGCAGCTCATAAGCTGAAAAGAACACTGCCTTAAGAGTGTCAAATCCTAAATTTTCCCGCGTTTTGGTGCCTTGATATGATGGAAGTGGCGCGTAGGGATTCAGAGCATCGTCTATTATTGCGATAATTCAGTCAAAATTCAAAAAATGAATCTAAAATTGAAATCGGTAAATAAATTCGATTTTCGATCGTAGGTCGGTTCGAAATTGTAAAAAAAAAGTTCATAATCCAAGATACCGGTCGATTTTCAGGCGATTTTCAGGATTCAAAATTTGATTTGTTTTCACCAATTTGGACTGAATTTTAACCCAAAAAAAATCGCGATGGCAATTATCGAGCGGTTTTTTTTTTTTTTCACACAGCCATACCATGAAGCCTGGTGGAACACTGGAACAAATGCAATGGTACCTGTTCAGTTAAAGTTTTAGCCATTCAGGCATTCAGTAAGACTGTTTACACTGAACAATTTTCTCTGGTCTGAATTGTGGTCTGTGGAGGTGATTCCGCTGGCACGTGGAGTACAAATCACAACGTAATGAACAATCTATGAGGCTACGACACAAGTCACTGAGATGGACACAAGTTGGATAACAGCCAGGACACATGGATTAAAAAGTTCCAATTTTCTTTTGTTTAAACACCCACCAATGGAGAAGGGGCAGTGGACATCCCAATTCTCAAACAACAGGCGACAGTTAACACACACCATTGACACCAGTATGCTCCTCAAAACGCATCAAACATGACCCTGAACCAGTGAATCACATACTACAACCCAAACTTCACTTCAAGTTCATCCCCACGGCCTCGACCTCGGTAAAAAGAAGAAGAAAAATCAGTAGTACGTGCAAGAACCATAACCTGCAAGACAAGACCCACAACTGTCAGAGACTACTCACCAGGAGATGAGCTTTCAGAGAGCAACAGTGGGTTATCACTTACTGGGGTCAGACTGCACGACGAGAGCCGAGTTGTTGAAGTAGCAGTTCCAGGCGTGCCTGCCGTTGGCGGCGTAGTAGAGGTTCATGGCGACGGCGGCGTGGGACACGAAGTTGTTGGGGTTGTAGCACGGCCCGCCTGGCTGGATCACCCCGCAGTTCACCTGGGAGCAGGCGTAGTTGAGGTTCCCCGAGAGGGCCTTCTCGTCGGCAGAGGGCTTCGCCACGCACCAAGTTTTCTGCATCATCCGTAGAGATTGGGGGCATGCTCTTGTCAGTGCATCAAGATCATACTCTTAAGCATCAGTTTTGTAGCTCAAGGTTGAGCTTGATTTGAGAAGCTTCGTTTGCAGGTCATTCTCTTCTCTCTGTGTGCTAGTCACTGTGCAGTTTCCCCTCCGGTTTGCAGTTCGTCACTAGGTGCCTGGCTAGAATCTCTCTTCTAAGTTTGCTAATTGCTAAGAAAAATTTCCCACCCATTTTACCACAATTGTAAACTCTTTATAGAGGGCTGAAGAACTGAACGGCATGCTTAAGATCATTGTCTGGCTAGTAACTACACATCAATCAACAGGTTACAGGTAGATTAACGACGACTGCAGAAGAAAGATTGAGGACAAGGCGTATTTAAGGTAGGTACCTGTCCTTCGGCAAGTCGAATGGTGCTTCCTACAAAAGAATAGAGGAATACCAACTTTAGAGAAGCTTCCATCATGCTCTAGTTGAAGTAGCTTCTAAGTAAGCCACATTTCTCTCCATAACGATAGCAAAAAAGTGCAGAGAACAAGGAAGCAAAAAGTCTAAATCAAGAACATACAAGTAGATCTTGCCAATGAATCTACAAAAACATACATAGGTTCTGTCCTTCTCCCCGAATTAAATGAGATCAAAATCCTCTTTTCTCACCACACCGACATCAATCTTCCCCAAAGCACGGATCATACTAATTGTCCACTGATAGTACCGATCAGATTTATGCCAAAGCAACCGTTACAGCATGAGGGCAGATCAGCCAGAAAGTGGCATTCAGAAAATCTAAAAGGAACAGAAACCGAAGAAAAGGTACAATGGGCTATCATCTTTCTACTGGCTGGGAGCAAAATCTCAGACCAAAAAAAAATAAAATCACTGCACCCACCGTCAGAAGAAATCAGAAAGCCAAGACCCTACTGAACAAGCAGCTCTTGATCACCTTACTGGCAGAGGCAGTGAGCTTACCTGAGGTGAGGTAGAGGAGCACAAGCACCAGGGAGAGGAGCAGGAGGGATGCAGATGGCTGAGCCCCTCTGGCCATCTTGCTCTGCAGCAGGGCAAGGCACCAGCACCAAGCTTGGACAGTGGAGGCCAAGAAGAGACAGATGGGTGCTGGGGTCTAGTGCAGTGCAGTGCAGTTCAGATGCCTGGCTTATAAAGATAGTGGGAAAGCCAAAGAAAGAGGCTGCTTGATTGCCTTGTTGAGTAGATCCCACCGCTGGAAAACAAAAGGTGGCTGATGGAGTGATGGTCATGGTACATGTGACTCCGGTCTCTGGCTGGCTTCTACCCGGGGCAACCTACCATGTGCTCCTGCTCTCCTTCAGCACTTAAATAATTTTGGTTTCTAGTGTGGCATCTGATCTGAATTCTGAACACTGGAGCCTGATCTGATCAGAGTTTGGTTGATCCATACAGGAACAGTTTGGCCCACGTTGACTGACCAACCTTTACCTCTACCGCGGTTTCCTCTGTCCCCCCAATCTCTCTGATGTCTGCAAGTCAAAGTAGGAATGCAGGATCCAGGAAAGCACTGTTGTGGTCGAACTGGTTTGAAATTTGAGGGGTTGATCTTTGTCAGCCCTACTGTAGACAGAAGCAAGACTAAATTGCATTGCAGGTCCTTAAACTTATTCCGCGTTTTCGTTTAGGTCCAAAACCTCTAGAACCAGATATTTGAGTACACAAAGATGCGTTACCGTTGTTTTAATTTATTCCAAAGTGGCATGGAGAGGGTGGTTTAATGGCATGCCTAATTAGCATAACACATGGTTACAAATGACCACATGTCATTCTAAATCCATAAAAAAAAAATTGAATTCAAATTCATAAAAAAAACTTCCTAAAATTCGTTTATTTTCTAAGATATTTTTAAACAAATTTTACTTTTTTATGATTTTTTACGACTTTGTGATTTTCTAAGTTTTTTTTAATGAATTTTAGGTTTTTTTTTACAGATTTCAGGATTTTTGTATTTTTAAAAGGATTTTAGGGCTTTTTTTAGAATTTTTTTTTTAGAAATTTCCAATTTGAATTCAATTTCGTATGGATTTAGAATGACACATAGCCATATATTATGCTGCCCATGTCATGAAAATCACTCTCTCCATAACACTTTGGACCTAATTTAGATGGTAATACAACTTCACGTACTTAAATATCTGGTTTTGGTTTTGGGCCTAATCGGAAACACGAGACATTTTTAAGGATCTGAGATGCAATTTACTCCAAATGAAGCCTAGGAGTCAGATTTTCTATGTATGAATGGATTTTTGTGTTGTATACACAAATTTTTAAAATATTGTGAGAAAAATGTGACTACTAAATATCGAATGAAACATGATAAAGCTTTCTGGGATAGATGAGTGGGTTCCACAAATATCAGGTAGATCCAAAAATCAATTCTACTGCCTAGTTCCGAAAAGATTACCACTCTGCAACTCTCAAAGACGTAGAGTTAGAGTGGGGCATATAATTCAAAACAAAGGCATGGCTTTATTTTTGGTTGGCTAGATTTGTTTTAAAGTTTACAATATGAAATAATGTGATTTAGATGCTTAAGAATATATTCACATATCTTGTATGCAATGCAGGTTTTTAAGACATTGTAAATATTGGAAATGCCATTAGAAGCCTGAAGGAAAATACAATTCTAGGAATATGCTCAAGTATGAGCTTTGACGGAAGAAAATCAATCAACATGCCGCACATTCCAATGCAATACTCTATTACTCCTCTCCAATTATTGTTTGATGCAGACCATTTACAACATAGAACACACAAATACATGCAATTGTCGCCTATCCATGGCCAGTCCACTTGTCGCGCTCTCTTAATGGCCCCAAGCTTATTCAGAATATAATTGTGTGCCTTCTCTTGACGACGGAGTAGGATGGAAGGGATCATGGAAATAGGATGCTGTAGCACCAGCAGGGTAATTGACCCAAAAATGGAAGGTAGCCCTCTTATGATTTTCTTGGTTAACCATTCGAAAAATTTAGAAAACCGATAGAAAACCAGAAGAATTCAAAATAAGAAAATTTGAATACGAGTGACGAATGCGGACGGTTTAGGAATCGGCTAGCCGGTCGGTTAGTGTGGTTAGCTGTTCTGTTTAAGTAGTAAACCACATATTGATTCAGTAAATTAGGGGAAAAAATATTTGGAGCAAAAAAAATCAGAAAAAGCATGATACATTGTGACAAAAATAGAAAAAAAGGGGAAAAATCATTTTTAAAAAATCTAGAAAAAAGAATTTGGTAGAAAATTATTATAAAATGCATAAAAATCAAAACAAATTTTAGCATGACCGATGCTATATTTTAGACATTGCGATAACATAATATACGCTTGAATCCAGCACCTTGCTGCTCGCCAAGTTCCCAGACAGGATCCACCCTACCTGTCATTTGTCACTGCAAACAAACATGCATATACGTCATCACAAATATATCATTTCACAATGCACACGTGTTTGCATTGACAAGACACGATAACACGTAAATAAATTTTCACACATGTAATACCATCCATCTAGAACACAGTAATTAATCATCTGTTTAACATTCCCACTTTGTGGTTTAGTGAATATTTTGATTTTGATTTCCCACAGCGAAACCTTTTTGATTCGGTCTGTACAACCATTGGATTGGATATGCTGATTGCTGAGAGCCATTGGACATTGGACTTGCTCAAGCGTGATAGCCCAGCCAGTGTCAGGAACTAGGTCCATGTGGATGTGCGCGCCTTCCGATCGAACGGTGGCTACTGCCACGCTTCTCCTTCGGCCATCAAGCACGGTGCACCGTGCCACGTCACCAACCCGGCGCCTGCCCAGCATGCCTGTACCGCTCTGGTAAATGCGAGCGTTTTGCTAGACGATAGATCAGAGGAGGGAAGATCATATGAAGGGTTTGGCGATTTTAGAATTTCAGTAGTTGGCTTAGGCTGCTCCGTTGTGGGCTAGATTTAGATTGTACGAGTTGGGATAAGATTCATATTGAACCAGTATTTTTATTCTATTTTTCTATTCATTTCGAATTTCAGCTATATTTTGTTGAAATTCGCACGCAAGGCCAAACAGCTAACCTTGTTTTATTTTTATTCCAAAGTACAGTTGCGTAGGGATTTTACCTTACATTTCGTGCCGAAAGGAAACTTTCTAGTTTATTTCCTTTTGTCCCGTAATTCAATCATTTTATGTTGGAAATCCTATACAAATTCAATTGCTAATTATTGTTTAATTCTGGTTCCAAGAATTTTATTTTTTAGGAATATTAATTAAGAATTATTATGAAAACCAAATTGATTTTTTACGATATTTTTCATACTGAACTCTAGTTGTTTTGCATTGTATTTTGTATGAACCATTCTTTTGGTCCGGACCGCTATAATCCAGATATGCCAAGCTGAATTATAGGGAATGTTTACTTGGTATCGAATCATTGCCATAAAAAAATATGGTCCCACATGTTTCGTGATAGACAAATTATTGTCTGCAACCATGGTAAACTTTGGTACAAAATGAGTGAATGCACTGTGTAGATTATTGAAGACTAGAAAAGTATGGCATGACATACTATAGCATTGAATAAAATACTAATCTCCTTAGGTCAATCTTAAATACCACAATTTCATAATACTTGACTCAAATATCCCCTAGTTTTTTTTCTTATTGACATGGTAATTTCTACCTCTTGAGACCGGACGTACGTGGTGGGTTTTTTTATTTGCTTTAACAAGATGGCAGGATATATAGTAGATTAATTATGGATTGCAGTTATCAGCCTAGCACTTATAGTCACTAACCTGTCAGCCCCCGATTTCCAGGGACCTCCGTACGCCTGCGCTAGCCCAGGATCTGTCTTGCTAGCGCTGTACGAGTTACAAAATACTGGAACCATCTCATACAAGCACGTTTAATTAAACATTTTTAAAGGTTCAAATACATAGTGGCTCAAGTTTGTAGGGCCGAGCTGGCCAAATATTACAATACCAAAATTGAGCTCTTTAATCAGAGTTCGGAAATGCGGAAGTAAAGGTAAATTTGGGTTCCAAGGGCTATACCATCCACCCTGACAGGCAAGCGACTGGAGTCCCCCCTAACACCCGTCCTGCGCATCAGCTCCCTGAGCTTCCTCGTCGTCATAGCAGTCATAGGGATCCTCATCTTCTCCATCTTGACCTAAAAGAGTGAGTGGAGTGCGAGGTGAGCCAAGAATCAAACGCGCCATGAGCCAAAACCCCGCCTAATGCACATAATGGTACAGGGCATTTGGTGGGGCTAGGGTTCATTTTATTTGCATAAATGCCAAAGTTATAATCATAGGAATAAAGGCCTAAGACTTAGCCAGGTTAACAAAGCAAAGACATACTGGGCTATATATGCCGAAATTGTTCATAACTGGGGTTTATCTCCACATCCAAAAATTCGGCTATCCCAGCAATCCAAAAAGACTCACAGCCTGCAATTTTACAAAACATCCGTCTCGGAATCATCCTTCACAGATAGATGCCTTCACGGTATTGTCCTTCGCAGACAATATAATTTCCATTACGGAAAGACATGCCCTTCGCGGCGTCATGTCGAAAACATGATTTCACACCATGCCAAAATATGCCCATTGCGGTACACAAACCCTTCCCGGTATCGAATCGCAAATTCAGGAAAAATGACTAGTCCAAGGACACTTCGCACTCGGGCAGTAAAGGGCACCCAAGTGCATGAGTTTTCACCGTGTTAACGACGTGTACGTTGATAGTCGGGAATTGCGAGCAATCCATCATCCTATATCCGTATCCGTAGATAACAGGGGTTCGACCCATTCGAATCTAGAAATAGCCATTGCTAAGCATTCGCCAAAGACTCATTTAGTCCAAGAGATGTTAATTAAGTTCTTAGGTTACCAAGCGACAGGGTAGCAATCATGTCAAGGATAAGGGTTGTGTTTATTAACACATGTAACAAGTTGGATTATATCTAGACCAGCTCTATCAGCTTTGTATTCAACAACATAATAATAATAAGAGAACATAGAGCATGCAAGTTCATAATTTAAATCAACATAAATTTAAGTAAAACTGGGTTAGAAGAATGTTCTAGAGATATTGGCTCGCCTGGACCGGGCGTGTTGTAGCTTGGATTCCGGTCTTCGAGTTGTCCTTCCGGGTCTTCCGGATCTATCGTGAATAATCGAAATAGCACAAATATATTTAGAAATATGTAAGAGCATGATGAATGTTATGCAATCGCATCTAATCATGTGGGTGTCTAATCGCATTGGGCTATACTGAAGATTATAAAATAATCTATCCTACTTATCAAGGAAGTTCCGTGAACTTCACGATAAACGTGCTAAGGATGTCATGCATGTGAGAATGCATCTAAATACCCTTAATTAGGTTCCCTAGAGAATAAACCTATTATTTAGATTAAAATATCTTCAGCAAACACTTTTAAACATAAAGAAATTAGAATTTTAGCCCAAAAAGAGGCTTCGTATTTCTATTTAATAAGCGGCCAAAATCCTAAAGTACTCGATATTATCTTTTAGGTTAAAATCCTTAGAAAGTATCTATAGAAATATTCTCTTAGTTTTAACCATAGGAATATCCTATTAAAATATCTATTAGGGCATTTCAATATTAGCCCTATAGGAGGATTTCTATTTCTACTAACCTATTTATTATAAACCTACAAGGTTTAGTACTTTCCCTAGGGTGAACATCCTATATAAAGTTTATAAAAGGGTAATAAATATTTTCAGAGGCTAAATGATATTTTATATATAAATGGAAAACCATTTCTAGCCTTTCTTTTATAAAGGAAAATGCTACCATAAAGCTATTCTAATTTTCCAGGGGCAAAATAGTAATAAGATATGCCCAAAGATATTTTTATTAAGTCAAGTATAAGATATAATATTTTAATGAATTTTATAAATATTTTTGGAGGGCCAAAACTATTTTAAATGAGCATATGGCTGTTTACTGGATTTTCTTTATTGAAGAAATATCTAGATAAGGGTTATTAATATTTTACAGAGGCTTATAATTGGTGAAATATACTAAGTTATATTTTTAATGGGTTCCAAAGACACTCTACTATTTTAAATAATTTTTCTAGGATTATTAGAGATTTATAAGTATTTATTATAAAGCAAAATCATTTACTGAGATTTTCTAAATAGACAAATGTCTGGAAAACATTTTAAACAGTAACGGGCCGACATTCATACTGTGCGGCCCAAGTCGGGCTGGCCCTAGGCCGAAGTGGCGCGGGCGTGACCACAATGGAGGAGGCGTATTCCTATAATACGTCTCCACTTAAACTTACATGTGGGGCCTAGGGGGCCCACATGTCAGTCACAGAGAGAGGAAGCACACTGTGTGCTGAATGATGACGCCAGCGTGACGTCAGCGCGGCTGTTTCACGGGCGGAGCTCCGGCGAGGCTTCGGCGTCGTCTCGGCGGGGCTACGGGGAACGAAAGTGCTCGCCGTTAGTTCCTAGGGGTGCGCGTGACCTAGGCCTAGGATGTCCCGGCGGGGATTCGCCGGAGGCGAGCTCTAGCGGCGGAGCCACGAGCAGGGGCGGCGGGGAGCTACGGCAAGCGATGTCGTCGGCGTTCCGCAACGTTTGAAGCTAAGGCGAGCTTCCCTAGAGCTTCTAGGGGCTTCAAGGGTCGTTACCTCGGACTTGGTCGCGGTCGGGGAGGGCCGGAGGAGGCCGGCGACGCGGGAGCCGCGGGGCCCGAAACAGGGGAGAAGGCGCGGGGGCTCGTCGGTGGTCCTCGCGCCGATTCCTTCCGGGAGGAGGAAGGAGGTGGTGCAGGGGTGCTTCGGTCCGAAGGGTAGGGCCGGAGGTGCTGCCGGCGGCGAGCAATCGGAAAGGGCGCGGTCGCGGCCGGCGGCGGCAATGGAGCTCGTTCGCGAGCTACAAGCAACAAGAAACCATTAAAGCGGAGGGAGCAAGAACGGGTGAGGGGAACCGGTCCAAAGCGGCGGCAATGGCCGGAGCTCACCGGGTTGGGCCCGCGGCAGTGGTGGCACTTCGGCGGGGTAGAGCAGGGAAACGAGGGGAAGGGGGTAGCTCGGGCATGGCTTTATAGGCGCGGGGAGGAGCAACGTGGGCAGGGGAAGGACAATAGGAATTGAATGCGTGCACGACGGTGACGCCGGTCGTCGTCCTTGCGGGCATTTGTGCCGGGCGGACGTACTGTCCTCGCCACCGGCCATCCAATGGCAAGGCGCGGCGTCCGGGGTTCCCGCGCGGAGGCATGTCCAGGGGGGAAGTCAGAGCTGACCGGGGCAGCGGTATGGCGCCAGGAGGAGGTCGGCGGCCAATAGCGGGGCGGCCGGACGGTGGTGGGGGCGGTCGGTCAGCGGCGCCACGGTGAAGGGCAGGGCACGGGCAGAGCACGGCGAGAGCAAGAGCAGGGGAGCCAGCAGGGGGGAAGCTCGGCTGGGCCGGATGGGCCGCGGCCGGGAGAGGGAAGGGGAGAGTGGGCCGAGCCAGGAAAGGGAGCAGGCCGGCCTGGCCGGGGCATGGCCCGACCGCGGGTTGAGCCCAAAACAGGGGAGAAAAAAGGGAGAAAAGGGGAAATTTGGGCTGAGGGCAAAGAGGTCATTTCACTGGGCAAATTCAGATTTGAATTCAAATTTAAATTCAGAGTGAAGAATTAGGGAAGGTGGGTTAGGCAAAAGGCAAAAGAGGGGAAAAGAATTTGAGAAAGATATTAGTTTACTATTCAATATCATGAAAACACTATTCATGGTATGAAAATACCATTTTCCAAACAATTTTAATAAATATAAATTCAAAATATAAATACAATCCAAGTAATATATTAGAAATTCAAGTTTTGGGTGTATTTACTATTCAAGGTTTGAAAAATAGGGATATGCTAAAGATAATGCTCATGTATATACATATACATGGGTTTATGTGATTTCATGGAGGCAAAATATTGTAGTTTGGACATAATCTTTCCAAAAACATCAAGAGCATTATTAATGTTTTAAAATTTTCAAAATTTTTACAAACACCCAAAAATGGGATGTTACATAACCACACTAAGGTAGGCACGCCTTTGCGTGTGTTTGTGAACCTTTCATTGTTCCTTATCCTTCTTTGTCCTTTGTCCTTTTGTATTTCATATTTGGCTTTGCTCCTTTCATGCGCTACGCTGGCTGCTGTTCTTCACATCACGAATCTAACCAAAGCTGTCATTAAGCACTGGGATGACCTTAGACCAGTTAAGCCCTTCAAAGACAAGAAATAATAATCAAAACACACAAGTCGTTGGACAAATATTTTGGATTTGTGGTGGGTTAGTCATACGAGGAAAAGATTAGGTTTTCTACTTTTTAAATAATCGAACAAAACATTCCGGCCTCTTAAGGGCGGACCCAACATGTAAACGCTGACGTCAAGAGGCCCTAATCACTTTGAGAACATCCCATGTAAATCTAGTAATATTCTATTAATTCCAACATATAAATAGCTTATTACAAGCTATAATTTTATATAACAACCCAACGACCCTAACGATATATTTTTATGGATCTGCCCCTAGGCCACTACGTACAAGACGTATACGCCAAATATAAAATGATGTTCTCCAAACATAGATGAATTACATGCCAAAAGAAGGAGAACATTAGGATCATGCCATCCTAATATTCTCCAACCATGTTTGGTAAAGAACGGACTCCATGGAACGACAAGCCTGAGTGTCTAGCACTGGGTATATATGTCAAGTAAAGAAGCCATGCATGCATGCATGCGTATATTTTTGTTAGAATGCATAGGGCTGCTCTACCTGATGAATTAAATACACACACATGGGAGCCACGAAATGATCTATCCACATGCAAGAAGCCAGCGTGTAGTCTCATTAAGAACAATATTTTTGAAGCAGCATTTACATCGCACTTATATGAACATGCAAACTAGCCCCGCGCGCGACCGCCACATCCAAACCGGCCATGTGGGCATGAACAAGTGATCGGTCAATAAGGCAGTGTTATTTTCAGCGTTTGCGTGTGCTTATAAGTTGAAAATTTATTATTTTCGTACAAGTCAAATGCTTTGATGTTTGGTAACCAATTTTTGTAGGTCTTACTATTTCTTTTCAAAGCTCTCAAAACCATTTTTTCTATAATTTTTTGATCCTTCGGATGTCCTTATCGAGGATGTTCAAATTTCTAGCTTATAAGCAAAAGCTAAAAAGAACGCTGCCTAAGACTATCGGAGATGGCCATGTATGTCCCTGCAGGCCCCTACAAATTTTATGATATGCCATTGACTCATCTTAATCATGGCCATTTGGCCAAGATATTCAAACAGGTGCTATATAGTACACATGATCTTGCGAGAACGCGCAAAACCAGTACACACATGGCATCTTAGATGTGATGCATGTACAGGAGGAATAGATTGAACATACAACGAAGGCGATCCATACACAATACACAGCAAAACATACCAACAGGACAGTAACGCACAGATCGAGATGATTCAGGTTGGCATTACGAGAGAAGAGCACCTCATCTTAACACGAGTTTTTTTCCTTCAAAATGCGCGCATCTCATCGTTCTCTTTCTTCTCCCTTCCACTCCTTCTTTTTCCTCTTTCTCCTACTATATTTCCTCGGCCAAGGACAGGTTTGGTGGCCACGCTGCGCCCCTAGCCTCATCCATGTACCATGCTCTGCCCTACGACCCTAGGCACGCATCGCACGGCCAAGCCATCCCATCGCTGGTGACGAAAACCTCGAGCCAGCGAACAAAAACATTGGGATTTCTGTCATCGGCGGTAGGGCGACATGGCCAAGCGTGACGTGGGCCAGGGTCGTAGGCCTGGGGCATGGGTGAAGCCATGGCTGCCGGATCCATGCTCCAGCTGAGGAAATAGAGGAGGATATAGAGAGAGTGGAGGGGAGAAGAAAGATCAATGAGGGGCCTTTTGAAAATGGACATGGGAGTAAGAATGCAAATCTCAATGCACAATATACAGCCATGGTAGCACAACGAATTTCTTGCATGCAAAGCGTAGAAGCCGAATTTAAAGAAGAATTATGCAGATGTATTTATAAAAATAAGCAGAATCTGTATCGCTTAAACTCTGCACATATTGTCCTGTTAAAAAAGGAGGAGGAAGCCATGACAACTAAAGACTTCAGACCTATCAGTCTCATGCACAGCTTTGGCAAACTTTTCAGCAAACTACTGGCTAACCGGTTGGCTCCCCATTTACACTCTCTCATCACCTCCTCGCAAAGCGCTTTTGTTAAAGGGCGATCCTTGCAAGATAACTTTATGTTCACAAGTTGTGCAGTTAAGGATCTTCACAAGAGAAATAAGGATTGTTTGTTCGTCAAGCTTGACTTCGAGAAGGCTTTCGATTCAGTCAGTTGGGAATACCTTCTGGAGCTTATGGGGCGGCTTGGCTTCAGTCAGAGATGGCGAGACTGGATTGCATTGTCACTGGCGGCTTCCTCCTCCAGAATTATGCTTAATAGGAGTCTAGGAGAGAACTTTTTTCATCGGCGAGGGTTACGTTAGGGGGACCCATTGTCGTCTCTTCTGTTCATCCTTGCCATGGAACCGTTGCACCATATGGTCTCCAAGGCTAAGGATTGGGGTCTTATAAGCAGCATCTCTGAACGAGTGGGCAGCTCTCAGGTTTCGCTTTATGCGGACGACGTGGCAATTTTCCTGAAACCTACAACCAAGGATGTCCAGACCTTGGGGGCTCTCCTTGAACTTTTCGGTATGTCATCAGGACTCAAGGTGAACATCACCAAGAGTGAGATATACCCAATCAGATGCAATCGTGCTAACATTCAAGAGCTCCTGGCTCCCTTGCCAATGCAGATCAAGCACTTCCCTTGCAAATACTTAGGCCTGCCGCTGCGGCCCAAGAAGCTGATAAAAGCAGATTTCATGCCTCTAATTGAGAAGATCGGTCAGCGCTTGGCAGGATGGAAGGGTCGACTGTTATCCAAGGCAGGAACTTTGGTCTTGATCAATTCTGTTCTCACGTCTATAGCGGTGTACCACCTGTCGATATTTGAGTTCAGCAAGTGGGCAATAAAGAGGATTGATGCACTTCGACGCAGTTTCCTTTGGAAAGGGTCCGACAGATTAGGAAAAGGGGCGGCCCTGGTCAATTGGAAGTGTGTCTGCAGACCTAAAGAGTTTGGTGGCCTAGGGGTGAAAAACTTATCCACTTTTGGCAGAGCTTTGAAGCAAAAATGGTTGTGGTATTCTTGGAAGCATCCCAACATGCCTTGGGGGCATTTTCAGAGCTACGCCTCGACCATTGACTGGGATCTGTTCAGGGCTAGCACTACAATCGTCCTAGCGGATGGTGGTCTAAAAAAGTTTTGGTCTGACCACTGGCTGCATGGGAAAGTGCCTAATCAGATAGCGCCATTGTGTTTCCTTAAGTCCAAGAACAAGAACATCACTGTCAGTCAGGGTCTGCATCTTAACAAGTGGATAGAGGACCTGTCAGATATTGCCACCATACAGGAGTTCTTTCAATTTGTAAGACTCTGGTCGCTGATTCAGGACATCCAGCTCCAGCCAGGTCAGGATAGCATGATTTGACGTTGGACCGCAGATGGAAACTACAGTGCGAAGACAGCCTACTGGGTGCAATTCCTAGGTGCTACCAGGGATGTCTACCACTCAGCCTTATGGAGGGCCAAGGCAGAAGCTAAGTGCAAATTCTTCATGTGGACTGCACTGAGGGGAAGAATACTCACCGTTGATGTGTTGCAGCGAAGAGGGTGGCAAAACTACTGGCTCTGTGTCCTATGCGGCATGTGCCCGGAAACTGCTAACCACCTTTTGGCTCATTGTTCGTTCACCAGGTGCATTTGGAGGAGGATCTTTGCCACCATTGAGGGCTACCGCCATCTCTGCCCCCCTAGCAATGGCGAAACTTTTGGTGCCTGGTGGCTTTCCGTGAGAGAGAATTTTCACAGATTGGAACGGTGTCAATTCGACGGCCTGGTTTTCTACTCTTGTTAGAACGTTTGGAAGGAGCGGAATGCGAGGATTTTCAGAATGGAGTACAACACAGTGGTTCAGGTTTTGCAAGCCATTAAGCATGATACCTCGTGTTGGATGATGGCTTTCGGTGCTACCATCATTGCCTAGTTTTCTTCTTTGTTCTAGGAGCGCTCCTGATCTTTGACTGTTCGGCGTAGGTACCTTAGCTACCTATGCACATGTAAATATCTGTTTTCTTCTCAGCTTGATGAATCTTGACAGTCTTGTCAACGTTTCAAAAAAAAAAGAAAATAAGCTAGAAAAATGTTGTTTCAAAAAGAGAGAAGTGCGACCTTCTGATGTAGTCGTTTTAATTTGTTGACCGTAAGTCAAAATGTTTTCTCACTAGAATTGGAGCCCAGAAAATCAAAGATAAGCAGCTTGAACTGTGGGACCTGCATTTCTGCAACCACGAATGTACCGATGTAGTAATATCCAATCTCACACGAGATAATTTGTCGATCGTGTTGAAAATATGGATAAGTTGTAGACTTGTAGTGCATATATCACAGTCGCACGTGTTAGATAAAACCTAATCAATTTATTTCTTTATACAAAGCTCAACTCAATCCACACCCTCCTCAAGTACGTATGGATCTATTGGTTACCAAAGCCAGGGGCGATTTTGGGAAAATTCCGGCACGTGTGATTTAGCAACAGGTTTTTTTTTTTTTGTGCCTTGCTAACAGGGTGTGCACCCTCTTCTGAAAAACCCATTTTTATTAATTTGGTGGTGGGCTTTGGGGGCTAGCCGCTGGCCAGGCCAACGAGAGCGTGGATACAGGGCCGCGGAAGGGACGCCTGCCTTATCGTGGACCGTGGTGCCTGCTTGGCTTGCGTCATTGTTATTTCCAATTTTAAGTTTTTCAGTAATTTGTACAACGAAGTTGACCCAATAGATTAAACTAAATTTGGACCACTTCAAGCCCTAACTCTAAGGCTAGCTAGGGGAGCCTACACATGAAGGGGGCAGTTGATACTTGAAACATATTGCTCACGCGAGAGGAAGTGTTGAAATATATCTCACGCATTTTCTCATCAGCTTAAACTTTTGTATGAATCGATCCGTTTTAAAAGTTTGAATATATATATATATATATAAATATAATAATAATAATAATAATAATAATAATAATAATAATAATAATAATGTAGAGTGCCATAAGTCATCCACTCTTGTGTCTAGCCAGAAAACTAATCCAACCTCTCACACCCCTCTCTCTATCTGGCTGCTTTGTGTGCTCTCCAGCTATGACTACAAATCTGCAATAGAAGAGGAGGCGGCAGTGATGAGTGATCTACACTACTGCAAAAGAGAAAATAGGTGCTGGTTTCAAAAGGCTATTAGTGTCAGCTTTTTAACCAGCACAAAGTAATAGTATAGATGTGGTCGGGTCATCTATGCCGGTTTGGTTGATAACTGACATAGATGTTTTTAAATTTTTTTTAATTTGCTAGTCTAGCACGTGCACACTAGGCTAGTTAGCTGCTAGCTATATACATCCTACATTCAGAAGTAGGGGACATCCTCCTCCTTCTCCTCCTCCTCGCCAGAGTTAAAGGAGTCGAAGCAGTCAGAGGATCTTGGGGGAGATTGGCCGTTATCGGAGTCAAAGTCGTCGAAGAACATGGCACAGATCGGCCAATCCTGCTCCTCTGACTCGTCGTCATCGTCCTTCGTTGCCGCCACCTCCTTATCCTCATCGGCAGCGGGATCCTCCTCCTCCTTGTCCTCATCGGTGGCAGGATCCTCCTCCTTGTTGGCAATAGCAGGACCATACGCCAAAAGCGGAGATGACAGCAGCGACGGAGAAGAAGCCGACACCGCTGCCCAAGGTTATCGTTGTCGCCCTCCTCTCCTCTTCGACGACCTTGGCCTCCTCCTCTTTGCCGACATAGATAAGCAGAATATATGTGCCAGTTCTTAAATAAAACCAATATGGATAATTTTTTTTTTTCATACGTCTACTTAAGAACTAGCACTAATATTAGTATTCACTTTACTACTAGGAATTACCAGCAACCCCTCTCAAACCAGCAAGCTGCGACGGTGCAACTACAACCCTGAGGGCTCCAGGTTACAAAACATTGAATCTGGTATACAAACTCATCAATTGGCAATATTTGCCCCGAACATCTTTTCACCGGTTCCAATCTGGGACAGATACATATGCATGTTTCCTCGCCTCTTTCTTGTGCCTGCACCAAATATATAACGCCTCATGATTTGACATAACAGTATACCACCCAACAGCAAGAAGCAAGGCAATCGTTCACTGGTCGAAAATAGGAAATATAAGCATTAGCAAGAATGAAACATATTCCGGTTGGTTTTGTTCAAATGAGTTACTGTTATGTACGACCAAAAGGGGAAATACATCTTTGATGGAAGCTTAATATCTCATATGTTGCTGTCTTTGGCAATGAACGCGTTGAATACCAATTCTTGGATGCATATTCCTCTGCCTTTATAATGTTGAGGACAACTTTGCAATTCAGTTACCCAATAGCGCTAATTACAAATATGCTGTTTAGATTCTTTGGAAACATCCCACCACAATCATGAAAACTGAGAGTTGCAGACATTTTTGAGTTTATTCCCACTGTCTATATTAGTGTTTTTCTTGGAAGAACTATAGACCACAAATGCAACACGGAATCAGTTCAATACAACTTAGCAAAAACACATTTCTAACAACTGCCTCGAGCCAGAAGAAATGATATATATATCAGGTAAACAACTCACACAGCACAGTACTGCAGAATCATCCACGTTACAGTCGTACTACCTCTGCTAGACTACATAGCTATCATGAAGCTGGACAGCCTGACACACATGAATTAAGTGCACTAGCTTGGTATGTTTTAGCCTTAGCTGGTGATTTTCACTCCCCTAAACCATAGATTAGTGTGATAAAGCCCCAAATCTTGACCTTTACCAAATTAATGTGGGAGCATCTCCAATTTATGGCCATCTTGTTAAAAATAACTTTAAATCCCCATGAAGTCCACTGTCCTAACAATCACAGTACTTGCCATAAAAAAGTAAGAAGACAGATTGCTCAGCAAATACAGGTAGCCAGTAATGCCTATGGATGGATAAATTCGCTGTCTCGATTTCGCAATTACGTAACATCTTTGCCAGCAGCCCCAAATTAAAGTACTTGATTTCTTTTCATCGATAGCAAACGTACTGGACAACCAGAGCATTCATACAGAGTCATAGAAACACTTGTAGGTCAGCAAGTAAGTAGCGGTATAGGATGATTACCTGTAGTGTTCTTAAGATATTTGGAGATCTCACTGCTGCAGTAGCTGCCCGCAAAGCTGAAGTTCTTTCTGATATTACGCATGGCAACTCCTTGCAGAATCTCTTCTTTCCCATGTCAACGGCAACTGCCGCTTTCCATTCCAATTCGATCATGCTGTAGGCCCTCGACAAGAAGTAAACAGTATCATCATCGATGCTCATGGTAGGGCAAGCCATGACGAGGGGTCCCAGTGTTGTCGACGGTGAGGTTGGCAACATCGACGGAGCAGTCTTGGCGCCAGCCGTCCCATGAACAGACCGGGAATTCGGGATCGGCTTGCTCCATGTGTTGGCCTTCCAGCCTTCAAGTTCCAAGGAGCATGGCTTTGGGATTTGTTGGCACTTGCCACCGCCATTCTTGGCCCTCTCTTTCTGCGCGAATTTGCACTCTTTCTGGCCGAATTTCCATCTCGATATATTTGATGGAGTCCGTGGATTGGCTGACGGCAATGTCCCGGGTTTAGCATGGGCAGGAGTTGATGTACTCGTTCCAGTTGTCCCTTGCCGGCGGCGGCAACGGCGTGTCGACGAGCGCGGGGTATTCCTCCAGCACATCGCAGAGAAGGATGCCTCGCCAGAGGTCAACCCAGCCGACCATCCCGCCGGCGACTCCGAGCGTGATCACCTTCCATGTGTGGTGGTACCGTACACGGTCGCCCAGGTGAGCAACTGGGCACACCGTGTACCTGAGTGGCTCCTCCGCCGACACCACCGTCGAGGTCCAGCCCTCGGCTTTGCTGTGGTGGAGGAGGAGCGAGGAGGTCGAACTCCGGTCTCCGGTTCGGTGAGCTCGCTCCCCTTGGACAAGAGGGTACTCCTGCTGGTGAGAGCGGCAACGACGTACTCGTCGTCGTCGGCGTCGGCGTCGTCGACACATAGGAGGAGGGCGAAGTCGTTGTCTAGGAGCTGGTTTGGGAACGGGTGCGGGAGCAGGTCCAGCGATGGGTGTTCATGGTGCACCCTGTAGACGAAGTAGTCGTTGTACTGGAGTAGCATCCTGCAACAGGGGTGCACGGAGACGCGGAGGAGGACGAGGTTGGCGTCGGCGCAGATGACCGTCGGTGTGCTGGAGAAATTCCTGGGTCTCAGGGCGGTGCAGTGGACGCATAAGTGGGAGAAGCGCCGCGGGCGGACGGTGTGGAAGGTCACTTGGATGGGCTGGCCAGAGTTCGTGAAGGCCGTGGCGGTTGTAGCGTTGCGGCGGTCGGCGATAGGAGGACGAAGCTTGGTGCCTCGTGGCCCTGGCCCTCGGGAAGGGTAGGCGGACACACGGAGGGCATGGCGTCGATCGATTGGGGAAGAAGAAGAACAGGGAGGATCGATCCGAGAGCGAGAGGATTCGGAAAGGTGAGATCGATTCGGATGCGCAATTTTGGCACTAGGGTTACGGTACGGAAGCAGTGATGCTGGCTGCAAACTTTGTTGCTAGGGTTACCCACGGCTGCGGGGAAAATGTTTTCGCCGAAATTCGGTCTTACCGGACCCTTTAAAGTTTGAACCGGCCTAAATAATTCGCTTTTACATAAATTTCATCAAACTCAAGTTGCATATGTATAAATACATGGATACCCATCTTGATCTCTAGCTAGCGTCCTGCTGTCCCAGTGGTCATATTCTTGCCGTGCAAGTGTAGGTTTTGAGTTCAAGTCCTGAGAGCGTCATTTTTTCTATTTTTTTTGTTTAAAGTTCCAAAAAAATCATTTTTTTGAAATTTTTTACCCGAAAAGATTCCGTAATTTCCGAATTTTGTGAAATTCAGTCTTACTGGTGAGGTCCGGTAAAATTATAAAAAGGTAAAGTTTTTCTTGCTGGGTCGTCGCCGGAGGTTGCCAATTAGCTGAATCGGGCTAGCACAGTTGCCCCGGTTTACTATTCGATCTAGGCCTGACGGCCTAGGATCTAGGCCCAAACTTGGTTCATGGGACAACTGGGCTGAACCAGGCCAGCCCAGTTACATACGGGCTAACCCATTTCGATTAAAAAGTTATTTATAAAATCTATAAAACTGTCTATAATTTGAAAATATACATTATAAATCGAAGAAATAAATTACATATCATTAGAAATAGGTATATAAATACATATATTTAATTTTTATAAGCTGCTATATACCATGCCGAATTGGGCTAGCCTAACTGTGGGGACCAAATCCCAATAAATCTTATCGAAAAATATTCCCTCAAAAGCACGATTACCCATGATGCAACAGTGCCAGAGCTGATACAAAAGTCCACTTTATTATATGGGGAGATACTCATTTTTACATAAAATATTACAACTCAGACCTCTACTGTACACTTACACTGCTGCACAAGTTGTGAGGATAGGAAAAACTCTCTAAAACTAAGACTCTAGAAACCAATAATGCCATCATCGTTCAATTCCTCTGCGGAAGATTTCTCAAAATCATCAAAAAGCTGAAAGACCTGAAAATAGATTATATTTCCCATAAAGTGGGTAAGTACTGACCGTACTTGCAGGCTTCTATGAGGGAAAATTCTACTCTAGTATATGCAGGAATTAAACAAAGGTATAAAGTTCGGTAGTGAGTGGATGCAGTAGCATATAATAGATGGAAGAATCTTAAGCTTTAGCAATCCTTTACAAACAATTTTTGAATATTTGAAACCTTTTACAAAGCCTGTTTCCATACTCCAACTACCCTGCCCGAAGCAGAACACATACACCATTTCTTTTTGAAAGCATGAGTTTATTGAATAAGAGAGGCATCACCCATTTGGCACAACTTCATATACCCGAAGTAGGGTCCATTGATGATTTTGTTATCAGCCCTGCAGGACCTATCCAGCTTTACACATGTAGTGCGCGGTTACATGGATGGATGTAGTTTGTGTCATTCTCATTCATTATATCTAAGTTTTTATATGAGTATAATCTAGTTGTATCCTCCAGACCGTTAGTACCATTGTAGATCTTGTATGGGATGTGACCACTTGAGCCTTACCGGGCTTGGATCCTCGAAGGATGTTCCCAGCTCTAAGTGTTACCGGCTGGATCCATCATACTCACTACACATGTATTCTCCTGACAGCTAGTGCCATTGTAGGTCTTGCATGGGATGTGCCCACTTGAGCCTTACCAGGCTTGGATCCTCGAAGGATGTTCCCAGCTCCAAGTGTTACCGGCTGGATCTATCATACTCACTACACCTGGCAACTCATATAAAATTCTTTTTCTCGCAACATTCCCATGTCCAGATAAGCATCCCATACTACTTATCCACATAGCAAATGATTGACTTATCCTACTCAATTAAATATTCTAAAACCTATTCTAGGCTCCAAAGGATAGGGCTAATCAATAATAGGTAAGCTTTATGGCTTTTGTATCTTGGCATAACCATTTTATAACACATGAAATAATACTTTAGCAATAAATAATAACTAAAATTAATACATATATAATTAAATAAATAAGAATCAATGTGCATCAAAGGAATAGAAACCTGCCTTGGTTACGGATACTACTAAACTTTTCTTGATCATCATCTCCGTCCAGAGGGTAGCTTGAATCTTCAGAGCTTGATTTTCTTTTATTGATCGCGGGATTTTAATGTTTGAATAAAAGAAAGAGAACAAGAGTCAAATTAAATGAAAAGAGGTTTTAGATATTATGCAAGAATATTTTGAAGAGGGTTTAGGTATTTGAAGGGCAATAGGTATGTGGACAGTGTGTTTAGAGTATTAGGAATTATATGGTGGACAAGAGGTAAAAGGAAGGGGTGGTTTATATAGGGGTTGAATTTATAGGATAGAGATGGTAAGAATGAGTTTTAGAAATTGGTAAAATGGTCAGGATAAGTATGAGGATGTGGATGGATAGAATTATGGTAGAGTGGTTATCTGGTTTTACTTGGATTGTCATGATGGCTATGGATAGTATAGGATATATATATATATATATATATATATATATATATATATATATATATATATATATATGTGTGTGTGTGTGTGTGTGTGTGTGTGTGTGTGTGTGTGTGTGTGGGGGGGGGGGATAGAATAGAAGTTGTGAAAATATCTGGTGAAATGATGGAGATGGATATTTATCATGTCTGTTGCAAAGGGATGAGATAGAATTCTAGTAGATATTTGAACTGGAGTGAAGTGACTGCGAGATATTCTAGGGTTCACCATGAGATATTGTGATAATTTGAGATTTACTACGGGATATTTTATGAATAGATAGAGTCATGAGATATTTATACGAAAGGATAGAGTTATAGGATATTTTTCTGGAGAATACTTATATTATCATATGCTAAAATTATAAATTTTATTCAATAAGGTATTTTGTATTTTTAGAAAATTTCTAAAACTCTAGAAGAAATAAATTTTATGAATAGAAAATTTATGTATTAAATAGCACTATAAGGTTTTGAAATTTAAGAAATATCAAAAATTACTTGTGACTTATTAAAAATACTCATTTAAATTTTTGTTATTGTAGGGAAGATTTTTATACAAATTAATTATTAATTTTATTTAAGAAATTATTCTTATAAAGGTTTAAAGAAAGAGAAATATACAATTCATATATTTTATAAAATAGTCCTGAATTTGATAATTTCATAAATTTTGTGTATATTTTTATTTTCTAGGAAAAATATCAATTTTAATTTTTCAAAGATTTCCTATTTTTAGAAATTCTCTAAATTGCTAAAGAGAGGGTTTAAAATTCAAATTTAAATTTTTGTATGTTTCAAAATTCTGAAGACACCATTTATAGGTGTAAAAAATCATTTGGAACAACTTTTATATAGGAACATTTTGCTGATTTTGCCTCTAAGGCCTTCAATTTGATGAAAAAAAAACTAGGAGGATGAATAGTGATTTTCTAGGGTTCTTGAGCATCTCGAATTGGGGATTTTGATTTGGCTCGGTTTTGGGGCAATTAATCATGGGGCTTTTGATCTTCGATCTATTTAGAGCATATTGCCCCTAGATGTGGTGCTCGGGGTGGTCGGAATCGGTCGGACCGCGTGGTCTAGCGGCGGCAACGAAGAACAAATTTGGGGCTTTCGGTTTTTGGACACAATAGCTTAAATTGGTGATTGTTTAAGCTTGAGAGTGTGCCTAGGATTCTTATCATGTCGCTAATCAGGCTTGCGCACTTGTGGTTTGGCCTGTCGACGTTCACCGCCGCGGTCGCCGAACAGGGGAGGTCGCGGTTCGTCGCGGCGCTGTTTCCCCCGCCGATTCCTCTTGGCTGTAGCTTGGCGACGCCGTAGGGGTGCTCTGTACGGTGGCGACGAGCTCGGAGCACCACCGTTGGAACGAATTTCGTGGAGAGGCGGCGGCAGCCGGTGCAACGAAGACACGAAATCGGAGGCTTCGGTGTGCTATCTATAGGCACGGTTTGATTCCAGTGGATGCTCAAGGTATGCAGATGATGACGAGCTCGGGAAATAGGCAATTCACTTGGGGGTTGAACTAGTATGGCAATGAGCAGAGAAGCAGCACAAGCAACGGCTGTGACGTTCACGGCTTTGCTAGCGTGATTGTGGCGCGATGGTGCGTGGGCGACGCGTGTATGATGACGTGGCACCGTTCCTCGTTACCTTGACAAGCAAGCCTGAGTGAAGGCAGTGCAGCCTGCCTCTTGCGCACGGGATCAGCTTCGGTGGGCAAGGAAACAGAGAAACAGGGGAGAGGGGAGGAAAGAGAGAGGAGAGAAAGAAAGAAAGGTCCTAATGGCAATTTGGTAATTCATAGGGGAGAGCCCGAATCCAAATTCAAGTTTGAAATCAAAATTGGGATTTAAATAGGATGAAAATGACCATATAAAAAGATGGTAGATAATTATATAAAAGAAGATGTTTTTTGGAAATATCGAGTTGGAAGGGCATTTTGGTAATTTGACTAAAGATATTTCCAGTTCAAGTTTTAAAATATATCCAAGGGTAGAAATTGAGTTTAAATGAATGTTGATCATGCAAACTAGTTGAATAGATTTAAAGAGAGGGAATTTGGAGATTTCTAGCCAAAGGGTCAAATTAGTAATTTTACCAAGTGCACATTTGATGCAAATTCAAGGTCTAAATTTGAGTTTTGGGAGAAATTGAGCATGCATGAGTAACCATTTAAATTTAAAAGAAGAAAACTTGGGATTTTAGCTAAAGGGTATTTGGGTAATTTACTATTGCACTTTTGATACAAATTCAAAGTTTGGAAATAGTACATTAATTGAATGCATATTTTGTACTTATAAAGGATTTATTGAAATTAGTAGAAAAGGGTCAACGGAAAGGGTAATTTCGGGATTTTTGTTTTAAAAGGGCAAAATGGTAATTTCACCAATGCCTGATGGTTGAGTATCAAATTTGTAATATAGTGGAATTAGTTGCTTATAGGTGAAAATGGTTAAAAGAAATAGAAAATTGAATTCTTGAAACATAGGGTATTGAAAAACACTATTCACTATACGAAAATACTATTCACCGTTTAAAACTCTCTTTTTCAACTAAATGTATAAAATCCTAAAACATGATATGGGTCTATAAAAATTTATAAAATGGATAGTGCATAAATATAGAGTAAAAGTAGCATGCTGAGAAGATTTTATCTGCAAAACAAATAAATCTGGTTTTACACATCACAGGAGATTTTGAAATTTGTAAACCGAGAAAATTATTGCACAAGCAATAAAGAGAACTGAAAATGAATTAAGCGCGATAAATTTTTATGCAAAATTTCGGGCTGTTACACTAACAAGCCGAGGAGCTGCCCCAAATCCGATTCGTCCGATTGAACCTAGTTAGGCAGGCTAGGTGAACAGTTCAGGCCAGCCTACTGGGCCTTCCCTATTTGGCCAGCTCTAGTCGACATCATCGTCATCCCCTTTAACATCCCCCTCTCTCTCGATCTACAATGCAGTGATGTCAAACTCGATGGGTACCCTTTCAGGTCCAGGTACCCCTCAAGTTCATCTAGGTATAGGGTTCTCCCGTAAATCACTTCGGGTTTGGGTTTGGGTCTGGGTCTAGAGGTCTATTGTTTGGGTCTCGGGTCCGGGTCTGAGATGGTTGGATCCGGAGGTACCCAACCTGATTGCTATCCCTACTAGCTTGCCTTCTTAACGTGCTCGGCTGCAACGCTGCCAATGGATTTTGCTGGCGTTGACATTTTTCCCTCAGCTGACCATGTCATCTATGGCTATAAAAGTAACCTTAGCCCCTCTCAGTTCTCCCTTCCCTTCCCACCCACTCCTTTAACTCCATGAAGGAAGCCTAAGCTCGCTCTCACCGTAGAGGTCATCACCATCTCCAACTCCGACAAGATCCTCTTTCTGTACACTTCTTTCCTGGTGAGCACATTCTCTAGTTCCTCTCTCCTCAAATTCCCTCTCCACCCCTCTGGCTTCCCGAAGATCGTTGGTTGTAGAGCTATAACGGCATGTTCTCTCCCTGTTTTCAGGGGCGTTATGATGCAACAACTAGATTGCAGTGCCATGAGGGCACGACACCAAGGAGTTTCTACAGATTTTTAAGGCAAGAGGTATTTCTATAAATATTTTTGGGTATTTAAAAATAATTCGTAACTAGAGATCTAGGCCATGCCAACATAATATATGTTTGAACTAGTCGGTGCTTTTCTTACTGGTCCCGTCTAGAAACCTGTATACATCAAAGCATACATGTGCTCTTCCATATTTATTTCATTGTGTGACATAGCATTGTGAATCTACAGGTTCTTTTGTCGAATAGGGAAAATTAGAGATATACAATGAAGTGTCTATGGTCGAAAATTCCCATCCACATCCATATTTGGTTCCATACGTGGTCTAAGCTCTTGGATCCTGCTTCGAGATCTGCGCACTAACCCTATCCCTTTCTCATGCAAATTTACGAAAAAACTTCGAAAAGTATAAATTTCTCCGTGCAGGCCACGTGGCCCAATGGGGCAGTGTGGTGGCCACAAAACGGTGTCTCCATTGTTGTCACTGGGGCACGAAGAGCTAGTAGAGGTGGCCTAGAGGGGAAGAGAGAGACAGAGAGGGGGGAGAGAGAGACAGAGAGGGGGAGGAGAAAAAAAGACCTCACGATTGAATTCAAAGTTTTTGAGGAACATTTTTTTTGTGAATTTACATGAGAGATAGGGTCGAGACAGCACGTGGATCTTGAAGCGAAATCCAACACTGCAACCATGTATGGATCCGAATGCACGTGCGAGAAATCCGCTTTGCATTTTAGTAGATGTCACTCATAAGTAATATGGCTATCGTAAATCCCATTTATGCTCTATGCGTGGTATTTGTAGTTATTCACGATAAAATTACTCTGCATACTTATATATTTTAGGATCAGAGTAGCAACAGATAGGTGTGAGATTTACTTTTTTGGTTATTTTATCTGTTGCAACTTGCATTTGAGAAGGCATCATAGATATGCTAAGCTCTGTTGCGACACACTTCACAATAAAAACCTATGGCAGGGGATAGCCTGCTCAGGTATGGCAAGGCATGCTCCGTCTCAGTGGTGGCACTGGTCACCGCATCTGGCATGGGGCTGCACGGATGTGGGCCAGTGAAAGGCCACAGCGTGAGGGACGGCTGCATTGGGGGGGGGGGGGTTCGTGGCCATGCCGACATGAGAGGGCCGGGTCTCGTGTCCACGAAGATGGCCACGGAGGGAGGAATGGCTCCAGTAGGGTGGCCCTAAGAGGGAGAGAGGAAGAGGGACAACGGTGGAGCTGGGGAGGATGGGAGAGGCAGCAGCTCAAGTGCGGAGCGTGGAATCACACAACTAAGAGATTGGGGTAGGGGGGCCTGGCCTGTGGCGGAAGTCCAGGAATGAAGTGTTTTATAGTGGTATCAGGGGGGTATTTCTAGTAATGTGAAGAGCAAAAGACTATGCCATTTGGTGGGAGGGCCGCAATTCTACAATGTAGAAATGGCAAGGCCGATCGGGCAATCCAATGGAGCTGGTGGAGCGAGGACCCCTGCGTGAAAATAGAAACCATGGGGTTTTTTTTGCATAAATGGAATTAACACTGGTGGACGGTTGGGTCTACGCCACACCGCGCAATTAGACGACTTGCTCAACCTAGTGGCAGTGGGTTTAGAGTTTTGTAACGAAGAATTGATTAACCTTTGATCACGTGTAGCCGATCTTTGATTTATTCTATTTCTTTTGAGGTGAACAACTGCTTTTGATTATAATCTAAAAAGTTGTAGGCATCGATAAAGAGTTTCAAGGGCTGAAAAAAATGTTAAAAGTTGGTTTTGAGAACTTAGAGAAGGAACTTTAGGATCTTTAAAAAATTTCTATAAAACACTAAAGTGTTTGACTTGTACAAAAATAATAAATATCCCGCTTCTGATTGTATATGATTCTAAGCCAAAAAAACATGCTTTTTTGCTTGGACTCTTGTGCTAGTTTGGCTTATATGTGCCCGTTTCTCAGGTCAGAACTACTCCTAGTATTCGACACTAGCAATTGATTAGAGCTTTTTTATGATCATTGGTACCTCAGGGTACCTTAAGATATCTGAAATATACGCTTTCCATCTTGTTAGATCTAACAACACTCAATAAGTGGTACCTCTTGGTTCCACCCATCTATTCTTTAGAGGTGCTTGGATGTAAAGTCATAGGGGACAGTTTGGTCTTTTTTCATTCAATCATCTCCTCTCGCATAGCGCACTCTCTCTCCCTCTAGCCACAATCCACCGGTCATTGTTACCACCAGCGGTGACTCAGCTGCAGGCGCGGCCGTACCATGCCTCTCCTCGACGCTGCCCCTTGGTCTCCCATCGTTGCCGCCCCTTGGCCTCTCCGCCTCCCCTCGCCGTCTTCCCATGTCGCTGTGCTGTGCCTTCCTTCGCCGGCCGTACCTCGTCGCTACCTTTTGTTGCCTCTTGTTGTCCTGCACCTCATCCTCTCCGCCTCCCTACACCTCTCCTTGCCATTGCCCCATATCGCTGTACCGTGCCTCCCCTCGCTCGCCGCAGCTTTGAGCCTCTCGACACCCAAGGCAGAGCGGGCGAGCGGCCTAGAGAGAGAGAGGAACACGGGGGCGGCTGCCGGCCCTGTTGACCGTTGGCATGAGCGCTGGCGACCCCGTGCCCTCCTCTTTTTATGGCGGTTGTAGGAGCAGAGAGAAGAAAGAGATGGGAGGACATTGGAGTGAAATGAGAGAGGGAGAGAAAGAATTAATTCCTAAAATTACAAAGGTACCCCTCACGTAGTATCTTGTGTTGGTACTTGCTAGAGGACAATAAAATTGCTCAATTGATTAACACTGTATGCACAAATATCACTGAAAATTATGTGTCAGGAGTAGATTACTAGGATCGAAGATGCGTAACTAATTTGCTCTTCAAGCCAAGTGCTCTCTGCAGCCATACCAAATCGACCAATCCCCCCAGCACCGACGCGATTATATAAAGACGCATACTCCTATCCTTCGTGAGCCGGCAAATTAATCAATCCCCACACACCCATCCCACCCTGTCGTCACCAATACCCCATTCGAGTCAGAGATGTTTCCTCCACCAATCATGACGCAAGCGACGGCAGAGGCGGATTTTGCGCGGATGCTGGAAGCCGAGGATCTCCGGAACGCAAGGATCGCAGAGCGGCGGGCAGCAAAGGAGGCTGCGCGGCGTGCAGCGGAGGAGGATGCGCGACAGCCGGCGCCATGGGTGATCCTGGCCTGTATACCGATCGTGTCCTCTTCCGGTGATGAGATCACGGACGGCGACGACATCTGCTTCAACTGGTGCGACCCGCCGCGAGTCTCCCTCCTCACCATGCGCCAGAGCGACTCCGTCTCCGCCGTGCCCCAGGACGTCTCCCCCGACAGCGACGACTATCGATACAAAAAATCGCTAATTTTTTTTACGGTCAGGGAGGGGACGGTTTCCCCCCCTGTGACCCCCCCTTCCTTGGGGTTTAGGAATATTGAATTGAGTACTTGTTTATTATCTCTCTTACTAGCTACCTACTCTACCTAGTTGCCCTACGTCGTCGCCGTCGACTCCAATGGTGACCTCCTCATCCGCGCAAGCCGTAGGTGCGCCCAGGCCCAGGAGTCTTGCTCGGACCCTGCAGGACCGAGCAGTCCCGAGTACCGAAACGTCTACGTCTTCTGTGACGTCTACAGCCGATGGGCCTCCGCCTTGCCCTACGAGTCCGACCGCCGGCTCCTCCGCGCCGGAAACGTCGGCCTCATCCACGGCCCTGCATACGACGGCAGTGGCTACCTGATCTACATGGTTGCCGAGCTACAGCCCATCCATGGCACTGACCGCGCCAACCTCCAACGTTTCTGCATCGATATGGCAAACGGCGACGGGTGGCTCGAGCTGAAAGAGGTCAGCTACCCGCCGGGTCAGCGACCGTGGGGCAACAACGGCGTCGTCTCCCATGCCGGGAAGCTCTGGTGGGTCGATCTCTCGTACGGCCTCCTCGTGTGCAACCCCTTCGATGAAGAGCCGAACATGAACTTCGTCGTGCTCCCTGAGGGATGCGAGCTGCCTAGCGTACGGAGGACCTCGCCAAGCGCCGGTGCGTGAAGGTGAGCGGCGGCAGCCTGACGTACGTGCAGATCGATGGCGGCGCAGGCGCTGGCGCGACCGTCAGAACGTGGACGATGTCCCGCACGGACGAGTTGGTTTGGACACCTCAGCACGTGGTGCTCTTCGAGGAGATCTGGGACAATAGAACCTACCGGAAGACCCAGATGCCGCGGAGCGTTCCGGTGCTCGCGCTCGTGCACCCCAACAAGTCCGGCGTGGTGTACTTCTTCCAGATCACCGCACAGAACTCGTGGCTGTTCGCCGTCGACCTCGACACGAGGAGGGTGCTGAAGTGCGAGGAGTACACGATGCCACACCTGCCCACGGAGCATCACTCTTCCCGCTTTGTCCATGCTTGGGAGCTGCCACGCCGTGTTTGCCGCCGTGGTACGTCGTCCTTCTTGCTTAGTGCAGCTGCTGTCTTGTGTGCTTCGATTTGAATTGATATGGAATAATGGAAGCTGTTTCTTCATTCGAGTACGTCTAGGTTGCTCAATTAGGGTTACAATCTTGCATTCCCGACATGGATAAAGTAGTGCTGAGGTTGGCTGAATTTGACATGCTAAATTGGTTAAGGTTCATATACAAGTTTATTAGCACCTTATGCGCCTTATAAATTCTAGGCATGATGAGATTAGTTCCACTGTTCTTTGATCAATACACAACCTGCCCTTACTGGTACTTGTAATATGATTATCTTTTTATAAATTTCTATGAATTTGAGACTGCATGCCGACTATTCTTGGGAACCGACCTGTGCAAATACATGGTTTTTTTTTTATTGTTTGAGAGTCCTGGTTGCTATTATTATGTTTATTATAGTTTCAATGTTTACTTCTGACTGCTTGAGAGCATTACTGCCCATGGCATATTCTGAAATAACGATTATGAGCCTTGGGTTAATTACAGGGATGTATATGTAAGACAAGAGAAGTAACCAATAGATATACGGATGAACTTAAGTGAGGATTACATATGCAACTCTAGTTTATATAGGGGCTTTTTTTTTACTATCCTTAGTACCTCATAGTACCTTGAACTACAGAGTTTCAAAAGGCCATTCAAACACTAATAAGAACAGATGTGAGCGACTGATCTTGAATGTTCATTTTGTGCCTTCTTGTACTACTTTACTGGGTGATTGGTGGAATTAATCGAACACTGCAATTCTTTTTTACTCTAAATTAAAGCGGAGCACTGCAGTTCTTAAAATGATATTGTTTCATTGTTGCGAAGGAATTTTGTACGTTACAGGATCACTGTAGACATTGATTACTTTAATTCTGTCCATGCATGGTGATTGTATAGTTAGGTAACTATAGAAGTTACATAATTTCAACAACTAACGACAGGATTATGTATGAGGATATTTCCATTGGAAAAGGTACAGCCACTGGACTAGTCCCCTTTTGCAGATATGTGCCTCTTGCATGAGGGGGTGTCTTTCCTATCTTTTTATATTTTTTGCTTAAAGGAATTGTTAAACGAGAATATTGTCTTTAACACATTTAGAAAGCTTTCATCTGATCCTAAATTAATTTGCCTGTTAAGAATCTGTTATGCATTCATTTATCAACTGTCATTCTAGTGATTTTGTATCATGCATGCATCGGAGACAGTTTGAAAATGGAAAAGGGCCACAATGGAGTTTTTGCATTGATCAAATAGCACTCATGAATGTCATCTCCGATTTCTTAATTGGTCGAGTCCAACAACCGAAAGTCTATTTCTTTTAAACTCAAACAACCGATAGTCTTAAAATTACAGAGTACTGTTGCAACCTTTTGAACTGTACTGTTTGGCATCATTACTTGATTTTCTTATTTTATCATTCTGTTACTTACCTGCCTCTGAATTTTGTTGACACATTTCCAAATGAGTTGTCTTGACCAAGTATTAACTGCTGCTCGTAATATGCAGAGTCTGACGGCTCGTTCGGATTTCTGAGTTTCCTAGCCGAGAAGTTGACGAACTGCTGTCAATTGGGCTAAGGCCGTGCATATAGCTAAGGTTGGAACAGCACAAAGAAAAAATAGCCTATATTTTCACTGTATGGACAACTTTGCATTTGTTGTCTGCTTCAACTACAAGAGAGTTCTTGTTCTAAAAAAAAAAAACTACAAGGGAGTTCTTCAGTGAGACTCACATGTTCTCTTCTACTTCCATCTAGGTTTGGCTACTGATGGCTGTTCACTGCTGCGAGATTTCATGGGACGGTCTTCATGGACGACCGAAATTTCTATCCTCTTTCACGCTTCAAATGGAGCTTTTGTTTGGCAGTGTTCTTACTTTACCACCCCACCCCGCCCACCCCACACCCCACCCCCCAGAA
Source organism: Olyra latifolia (assembly GCA_036346145.1). NCBI lineage: Eukaryota > Viridiplantae > Streptophyta > Magnoliopsida > Poales > Poaceae > Olyra > Olyra latifolia. The sequence goes on from CM070530.1 coordinate 19,072,422, forward strand.
TTACTTGCCCCTGAAGGCTCTGTTTGAGAATTGAGATAGTTGGGTATCTCAAACCGACTGCTATGACGTACAGTGGCTTCTATAATTTTGCTTTAGTTCTTGCATGTTGTTCTGAAACTAGTTTCACCATGCCATGCTATGCTCGTACGTGTAAATAGATGATGCCAATTTGTGATTTGTGTGGCTGACCAATGAAGGTTGGTCACATGCACGCGTGGCCAGCATTTGCGTAGCTAGAGCATTCCATGTCGTCTGCTGCTACACCATAGTTCCGAGCATGCATGAAGCAATTACTGCATGATACGATCACGTTTACTTTGCTCATTCACGCTGGGACTTCTCTGCTTAAATTGGGATTTTATTAACGCTCTTTCAAACGAGTAGCTCCTATTAGGTTATCACACTTGCATATTGATCAACTAGTATTTCTTGTCTACGAAGGTTCTAACGGGAATATGGCCGTTGTTTGTCCATGGAAGGTGATGCTAAAGGTGTGTCAGCTGAGCTTAGGGATGACAACGGCCCCCCATTCCCCGTTCCTGACAGAGAATTCCTCTATAAGGGTATGGGGGAAATCCGTCCCTCGTTGGGATGGAAATGGAAAAATATGTCCCCCGTTGGGTACACCACGGGAACGGGGACGGAAAAAAATTTTCACACAGGGATGAGAATGGGCCCCGAAACTTCTAGCCTAGTCCAAGGCTCCGTTCCATTTGGCGGCAGCCGGCGGCCGGTGGTCGGCGGTTTGCTACAGTAAATTTTTTATTTTTTTAGGCTCATTTAAACTTTTTTCAAAGACTTATAAATTTGTTACAGTAAAACCGTCAACCGCCAGAAACCGCTGAAAGAAACAGGGCCCAAGTTTCTACAAACCCAACGTACTAACCTAGCCCAACTTTCGATAGCACCAACCTGGTCCAATACTGCCATAATCCTAACCCCTCCTCTACAGCTTCAGGCCTTCATTCATCTCTCAGTCTCACCTAATCACTAACCAGCCACCTTCCTCCCCCATTGCCCAATCTGAACAGGCAGCTCCCTAGCCCTCGCTCTCCCTGCTTCGTCTCCTCCTCCTCCCGCAGCTCCTCTCCCTTGCGGTGCCACGACGCCCTCTCACCGGCGTCGGCCTGAGGTCCTGAGCTCGGATCTCCGCCCTGATTGCCACCCTTCTAGGCCACCCCACAACGCTGCCCTCCTCCACCCTTATGCCTCCCTAATTCGCTGATTTGGAGCATCACTGCACCATCCTCATCTCCCTCTTGGTATCCTCTGCACACTCAACGGTTCAGGTGTTGTTGTTGCAGGGTAGCTGTGGCTTTGGTGGCCAGCGACGGTGCAATCGGTTATGTTGGGTTGCGGCAATGCGAGTGGTGGCGGCCAGCAGATCTTTGTCTTCCCCAGCGGCTGGTGGCGGCCCTCCCTCCTCTACTCCTCTAGTCCATTCTCCTAGGGTGTTGGCATGGACTGGGGATGGTTTCCCATCGGGTCCCCATCACCTGAAATGGGGACGAGGACAGGGACAGGGAGAATCCATTCCTGACTTCGAGGAAAGGGATAGGTCACGGGGAAACTTGTTTGTCATGGGGACAAGTATAGGGTAGCTCTCCCCACGAGGAATTTGCCTCTTTCCATCCCTAGCTAGGCTAAGACCCTAGACCACCAACGTCATATTCTCACTACAGAAAAATCTACCAGTTTCGATGGCTAAGGCCGTCCACTCTAAGACACAAGCTGTCTACCCTAATTAGGGTCAATGGCTTTCTCTAGATTGTCAACCCTAACTGGCCATGGGAACGGCGACAGTGCAGAGACACATATGGCCAACGACCATGTCAAGGTCGTCGACCATAATTTGAACTTAGGGTTGATGACCTTTACGTGGCCGTCGACCATATGCATGCGGGATAGAGCATGTGGCGGACGTTCGTTCGCGTTACTGCATGGCACCCGGCCTGTTCAGCGGTGCCCTGGCTAGTGTGGGGTAGATGGCCTCATGGCTGCCATCGACCCTATATTTTCAAAATTGATGTTGTCAATGTGTCCGTTTCGGCCTAGGTTAGGGTAGACGACTTTGCACCGTGCCATTGGCCCTAGTATTTGAATCCCAGCGATATCGAAAATGGGTTGGCACATTGGTTGGGAGTTTATGGTAGACGACTATTTATTTGGCTATCGACCATATAGTTTATGTCCGACAGCTATATCTTCGGCTGGCGACCTTAATTTATATGGTGGACGGCTTGGCTATGGTTGTTGACCAATTAGTTTTTGAGAAAATTGTCTACCATGCAGTTATCCATGGAAAAAGATATCTTTTCCTGGAGTGTCTGGTGCAGGCGACGGCTAAGGTGAAGGAACATCAACAAAATCTTACAGCTTTTTCCTAGGTAAGCAGCCTAGCAAGTTTCACTTACATGCATCACCATGCAACGGCAAGAGCAAATTTTCTGATCAGCCAGCCTCATAGAATGTTGTCATGATCCAGGTCGGCTACTAGCACGTACGTATGATGAGCTGACTGCTAAGGCTCTTCAATGGTGCGAGACTTCATCCCACGGTCTTCATGGACGGCTTAAATTTTTGATGTCTTGTTATGTTTCAAATGGAAATGAACCTCTCCCCCTGAATGCTCTTCGAAATACTTGGGCACATCAAACAGAGTGTTATGACGTTTCCGGTTACTTCAATAATTTTGGTTATGTTCATGGATGTAGGATGTTGTTTCTTAAACAAACTTGATCTGGCCTCTAGCGCAAAATGAGTAATAGAATCATCTAACCAAATTCATAGAATGAACACATTTTATCATGTGGCTCTTCAAACTAAACAGCTCCTTAGGTTGGTTTTTTAAAAAAGAAGGTATGCGTCACCATGTTAATTAATCGGGCACTGATCAATTTATTTCAATCTCCACACTGCAGAGTTCTCAGGAGTGATTACCAATCGGTTGGTCAAGGCTAGTGAGCCGATCTGTGTAGGTGTGACAGCCTGCTATTCGTGTCTTGTGAACAGGACATTCTTTTTAATAGAAATACTGGACAACGCTATAGTGTTGGTTAGGTCTTCAACGGTGCAATTACATCATAAAATTAAGCTCAAGTAAAATCTAACCGATGAAACCAGATGAAACTATATAACCCTTTTTTGTCTCCTTCTTATCCCGTTAGTTGGATTGTAACAGGGTAGCGTTGGCTAGTGCTATTTTTTTTAATGTACTTTGTATGGAAGGCGAGTTTTGATCCACCCTCCAAGACGTGGCAGCATGCACCACATCCGGTGCAAACCACACTGCAAACAAGCTACATGCACGGACGGGCCATCCCTGCATGCCATTACGCTCTATACTCTGAGCCGGTGGACCCCACAAGATAACTAATTTCCATTACCCTGTCCAGCAGTGTCGCCCCCGTGGTCCCGGTCGCATGTCTAACCCGAGACCAAACGGCAAACGGACCCGTAACCCGTTTCCTTTCCTCGCCGTGAGATATCGTTACGAGCATCCGTGCTTGCACCATGGGCTTCCTCTCCAACGTGTAGAGGCAACAAACCAACTTGCCCTTCAAGCTAATACGCTCCCCTTAAGCCTACTTTATTAATGAAAAACCATTCCCGTCTCATCCCAAGTTCCCAACTGCCTGACAAATCACCCCTCTCTCTCTCTCTCTCTCTCTCTCTCTCTCTCTCTGCGTCGCTTGCTCCGGCCATACATGGCCCAACCAGAGGAGGCGCCGCCGCCTGAGAAGCCATGGGTCATCCTGGCCTCCGTCCCGGGCGTCGTGGATGCGCCGTACCTCGGGAAGGGCAGAGACATATCCGTGGACGTCAAGAAACCCCCGCGCGTCTCCGTCCTCAAGGTGGCCAGGGGCCTCATCCCCGACAACCCCGTGGTTCGCTACCCCTACATCGCCGCCGCTGACCCCTCCGGTCGCCGCCTCCTCCTCTGCACCAGCCACCTCTCCGACAGGTGGCACCACATGACCCCGGGCGACAACGAACGCCGGCAAATTCTCGACCTGGACAACAAGCGCGGCGCCTATTTCCTCTGCGACACGGCCACCCTCACGACCATCAGACTCCCCGAACGGACCACATTCCCCGACAGCGTTGAGCCTGACGGCCCGATCCTACACTCAGGCAACATCGGCGTCATCCGCCGAGACGACGGCCAGTTCATGGTCGCCGAGCTCCAGCCCATGGCCAGTGTCAGCGACGCTACCCTCCTCTGCCACTTGGCCGGGGCCGACACATGGGTCAGGAAGAAGCTCTCGTACTTCCCGGATTACCCGAATTGGGGGTGGGGCAACAACGGCGTCATTTCCCACGACGGGCAGCTCTGGTGGGTGGATCTCTCCTACGGCCTCCTCGCCTGCGACCCCTTCGACGAGCAGCCGGACCTGCTATACGTCCCGCTCCCGGAGGGCTGCGTCGTGCCCTTCGCGAACAGAATTCCTGACGCCCTGCTGGACCTCGACAAGACCAGGTGCGTGAGGGTGAGCGATGGCAAGCTGAGGTACGTGCAGATCGACCACGCCGGCGCCAATCTGATCTGCATGTGGACGATGACGCTGGACGACCCAGATGGCATGGAGTGGACGCAGCAGTACGTCGCGCCATTCGCCGCGATCTGGGAGGACGAGAGCTACAGGGAGACCGGGCTGCGGCACGAGGTCCCCGTGATCGCGCTCGTCCACCCTTGGAACCCCGACGAGGTTTACTTCTGGCAGGACAAGTTGATCTTCGCTGTGGACGTACCTAAGAGGAAGGTGTTGAGTTGCGACTATATCGACCTCGCGCTCGCGCCCGACCTTCCAATGCCAGTGAGGGAGCTCCCCTCCTCCCGCTTGGTCCAAGCTTGGGAGCTGCCACTGACGCTTCTCCCAGATCATGATGGTATATCTGCTGTGTTCCTACTTCTTGCTCACGCGTACCACTATGCTAGCTCCTCTGCCTTACGCCCTTACGTTGTTTGAGTGATTGAAGTGGTTAATTCTGTCACTGTGGTGTTCATCTTCATCAATCATCATGCACTGCTTATCTACAGTCTTGTTTGACTAGCTAACGCACTGATCGAAAAACTCGTCAGGGACTCGTAGTTTAGCATGCTACTAGATTGGTTTAGATGTCATTTATTTGTTTAGCTTTAGAAGTGATAACAGTTTACCAAAGTTTTTCTTCACAACTTATGTGTTAACACTGATTGAAGTTACCTATGATTAATTGGTTAAAAGTGGGAGCATAATATAATTGTGGCATGTGGTGCTGTGAGACTATATTATCGTTATTTCATCAGTAGCATTGTCTCAAGACATGTTTAGAATGCTTAAGCCTTGCCTTCGGTTAATTACTCTGTTGCTATTTTACCTTTTTCTTGGTTACATTCAGTTTTCAGTTGTCAGACTTATACTATATTAGCAGTAATAGTTGAATAGATATTTCAGACTGATACATCAAGTTTTTTTTAGTGTGGAAGGAATCTATGCATATGATTGCAGATTTGCGGTAACATTGTTAGCACTGATAATTACCTCATGCAAAGCATAGGTTAATTAGTGACTGCAAGAATGTATTTCGGCAATGCTCCAGAATCTAGACAGTAATTGTTGTTAGCATCAGTTGTAATTGTTGTTAGCATGGCTTAATTAGTGACTACAGAATGTATTGCGCAATGCAAGACATATATGTTTATTTTTATCATTTTGTGCAGTTTTTTTTGCTTTCAAAATTTATCCACAAATTAGTTGTTCCTGACAATGTTATCCGACAATCCTATTTCACCGTTGTTGATAAACCATGTATTGGTTGTCCATGAAGGGTCTGGTGGTTGTTCGAGTTCTCAGACTGACAGTGGCCAGGCATCATCGGCGTCATCTTCTGCTGTGGTTGGCTAACCTTGAGGAACACCAACAAAATCGTACAGTTTCTTCCTAGGTCAGTACTGGTTCGCCTAGTTTCAACTTTCTTCGTTAACTTTGAGCGACAGCATGAATTTCTTTAATTAGACTTTATAGAGACTTGGATGCGATTAATATATAATCTTCTTTTCATCTAGGTTGGCTGCTGACTGCACATACGAGTTGGTTAACGCAGGACGATCGGAACAGATCCATGATGCATGGACTGCATGCAAGTCTTGCCTTTCTGTTATGCTTCAAATGGATATGGTGTTAAGAACTTTGTTGCTTCTACCCATGTTTACCTTCTTTCAGATATGGGATGCGCATAAGTAAAATCTGGTCACTGGTTGTATATGTTTGTGAGCAATTTTTTGATTTCGATATTGTTGAAGTTCGTTATTGCACAAGCACACGACATGACATCTCTAGATACAGGTGGCTGGATGAGCTTACAAACTTAGGTTACGCATTACACGCCTCCTAAGTTTGTGTCTATAGGCATTGTTGCCAAACTTATTACATCTTAGTGGAATTTTTCCACAAGCTTAGAGCACAAAAGTTTTTTGTTTTAAGATCTCACTGCAACCAACGTCAAGGTGGAAGAAAAGGGAAGAACAAATGATGCACCATGGACTTCTACTCAAGATAACAAGAATGATGTTAATGTCATAGAGCAGAAGTATGGCAACAAACAAGACGTACACTTAGCTTTAAAAAGAAGAAATTTTAGAAGAAGGTTATAAAGAACATCCCTCACGTCCAATCATTCCTACTATATCTCATTGGAGAATTTTATAAATCATAGGTTTTTTCATGAAATGGGGCGAGAGAGGGGAATAGCAGCGCCGGACCATAGAGCATGATCCAAGGAGAGGGAGATACCTGAAAGTGCATATACTAGTGGAAAAACTCTCCCTTAAAAATTTCAATAAAAAATCCAGATATATATGTTCATTGCTCGTCGTGTTGCCTTCTAATAAAATTTTGGCAATAATTTTTCCCATGAACGTAATGCCACATGCATGGACTCATGATCTATCAAGGAAATTTTTATGGTGCCACTTCAAAAGTCTCCTATCCATTTCATCCCATTGTCGAAGAATCACACCCTTGCATGCCATTGCATTTTGTGGGTTGTTCCCTTGTATGTTCCAAAGTTTTGTCTTTTTTCTTTAAGCTGTGCAAATGTTCCAAAAAATTCCCCCCCCCCACCCCAACACATTGTTACCTAATAGTTTCAATCTAATTTATTTTGTATTTTTATGAACAATCGTGTACTAGAAACATTGTGTAAACTTCTAATCAAAATTTGTAACCTAAATATAAATCATAAAAATATAAAAAAAATAGTTTGAAAGTATGAAATATTTGATAACACTCATTTTTAGGAATTTTTATGAAAGTTTACAAAGCTTAAATATAAAAGATAAAATTTCACTGATAGCCAACGAGGGAACACACGGAAAATGCAATGATATATAAGGTGCTTCAGTAATAACTGGAAGGGACTAGAGACTTGTGCAGTGGCACATAGAATTTTTTTTTTATCATCTATCTAGGTAATATTGGCCATCTATGCATGGCGAGTGATTTCCTTTGATCAGTCACACAAATTCTAAATTGGCATCGTCTAGTGACGGAGTATATGACATGAGATTTTTTACGGTCCTTGAAGAGGTACCGGGAGGTACCACAATTTCTAGTGTTAATTTGTGGTACCTTCTGGTATCTTAACACGGAGGAGGTACCGGGAGGTAACACAATTTACACTAGAAATTGTGGTAACTCTTGGTACCTCCTCAAGGACTGTAAAAAAGCTCATATGACATCCAGAAACTACCTAGTTTCATAAGCAAAATCCACGTACCAGTTCATATGGCACATGCAGAAATTAGCTATGGAAGACACCCCATATATAAGTCATAACAGTCAGTTTGAGGTACGCAAAATCTTCCAACATATCATTCAGGGGGCTGTAGTATTTCTATTTGAAACATAACAACAAATCATTTGTTGGGAAGTAGGTTCCAGGGATTGGAATGAATCATCGTAAATTGGTTATGATTGGAAGCGCAGCATTACTTTGGTCCATTTGGCTTTATTAAAATGATATTGTTTTTGACAAATGCAAACATTCCTCTTTTATAAAGGTAATTTTTAGGGGAGCATACTGGTTGCACCATTGGGCTGCACTTCAAAAGGAGGATGAAAGAGAGGCGATATTCTTGATGTGTCAATCTTTGGAGGTCTTGACCATGCCCTTCTTCACCAACGATGACTAGAAGTTTAATAATACACTTTGTGTTAATTGATGAGAAATTTTATTGTTGGACTTTGTTTTTTATACTAATGTTGAGTGATGTTTATCATTTTATAAGGGCCACATATATCTTTGGACATAGATACCGGAACATTTATATTATCTAAAAAAATAAAGACCATGCCATAAAGTCTCAAAAGTGAATAGTCTCACTCTCATGGTAGTATAGCCAACTTGGATCATGAGAATATTATATAGAACATAGTTTTCTCGTACATGGCTGCAATTCTAGTTGGGCTAGCCACCATTGGACTATGCTCCAATATTCGTGTGGTCCTCTTCCTTCTCTTGCATCATATTTTGCAAAATACCCCATTAAATCTATCAAATTAGTTCTTCCCATTAGGGCCTTCTCCATCTCCCTCTTCCCCATTCTCCTAGTCAACACATCGCCACCACGTCCCAAACACCAATGCAATATCGCCACACTTGACCCACAGAGCGCCTCATCCGCTCTCACAGGTGCATAAGTGTCATAGGGTCATATGTTCTAAATTTACAATGCTATGCGACAATGTGTGTACTAAGGTAGGGGGTCCTAGACTCCTAGTGGAACATACTCACATAGTGAACTAGAATTTGACAGCGTAAGACAGATGATTAGCATTAATTTACGCCACACAAGAAAGTGTATCTTGACGGATCTTGCTATTGCTTACCTGGACGGAGCGCGACATCTCATGGTGATCCTCGTAATAGTTGCTCACAAGCTCATGGCGACACGGCGCAAGCGAGCTGGAGAGGGACGTAAATGGGTGTGGACTATGCTGTGGAGCACCTGGCGCCTAGGCAAAAGTGTTACATTAGAGCATCTTCAGTAGGAGCTGCAAAACATCGTTAATTTGATTTTTTAGGGATAAAGTTTCTGCTGGAGGGAAGGAATATTTTAGAGTGTAGTATAAAGTGTGAAGAAATTTTAGAGGAGAGATAAAGTTTGTATAGAATAGTATTTTAGAAAAGAAATTTGAAGTCTCTGTTGAAGATGCTCTTATACTTTGTACATGGAATTCGATAAAAAATAAACCGTTGCCACACACATGCCGTGACTGGCCGGTGCTGGGCTTGGGGGCTCGGGCCTCGGCACGGGGTTCCCTGGCGTTTCTGCAGTGAACGGGACGGGAATTTCTGGCTGCGTCGTGTGCTGGCCGGGCACGCTCTGTTACTGCTGGTCAAAACCAGCATCCGATCAGCTACTTGCAGTCAATCGATTCGAGCTGGACACCTCTTTCTTGATCGTTTTCCACTCGTGAATTAATCAAGCGTCATGTTTAGATATGCTTTTAGTTTGGGCGACCACCAGCAGACGCCACTGGAACCACGTTACTACTACCAAGATTACGCGATCAAGAAAGAAGGGTGAAAGACAAGATCAGGGATCCTACCGGCAAACGACTAGCAACTCTACCGAAGAAAAAGACAACAGAAGCAACGCTAACTAATGGTGCATTGCAGATAGGTATGCAGCAATATGGCTCTGAACAAGTTTACAAGCGAAAATGGTACTCTTATCCTGGAAGAAGTGAAAATTTTTCTTTTAAAACACCAGCAGAAAGCATCACCATCACATATGGTACACTTTAAGTAGTACGTACCCGGCCACGTACATTTCAAAGCAAATGACAGAAGTAACGAAATTCTGAATGCACTTCAAAGTTCAAACTGGGAAAGCGAGATTGAAATCTCATTCCGTGGCTTTTAGTTGTATATCACTTTGTCTTGAACGTCCACATGCATGGTCAGATTACTTCAGATAGACACAGGCAAACTAAGATTCATCAATTCAGTTCATCTCTGCTCAAAGACTAGCCAGGAAACATTCAGAATCATATGCAGTCATCAAGATATATATAGAAGCTGATTAGAATGCTCCCTCTGTGTTGCGCCACGTCTAGGAACAATTCAACACGACATTCAGATAGAAACGGCAGGGAATGAAAAATGAAGGAATAAGTGCATAAACTAAAAAAAAAACATGATAACATTTGGTTTCAAGCATCCTCAGTTATCTCAAAACAAAGCAGGTGTAGTATAAAAGTGACAAAACTGTCTACATTTCTAACAGAGACCACATTTCTAGTCTTAAGAGACCATGCCATATCCCCAGGCGGACAACAGAAGCAGAACAGTAAATCCTACATGCTCACACCATGCGCTCCTTGTCTTCGGCAAACCCTGAATCAGAATAATATTTCATGAACTGGTTCATGCAAAAAATATTATATCCTCCACAAAATTGTGTGCACTGCACACAAGTCTAACTGTCCTGACCTGTATACGCAAGCTATTCTTCATGGCTATCTTGGTCACTCGCGTCAACTGATGGCCATGATGGTGATGCTTTAGATCCTTCAGCTGATGCTTGCATGTCGCCCATCAACCTCGCCAAGTTCCCTAATGTAAAATCCCCCTCAGCAGACGCCCTCATCATCTGACTCATCACCAAATATGATAATTCAGCATCATCAGACCCAATAATCACCAAAGATGATAATTCTTTGATAACGTTATTTCTAGTGCGCATACAAACATGACAAGGTATGTATACCTCTTCCTTCTGGTGGGCTACTCTAGCATGCACTTGCACATGTTCCTTGGATACGAACCTAGCTTCACACTGAAGACAGGGGAAATGGCCTTTATGCGCCCTATGATAATGAAGGCCAATCTACAAAATAAAAGTTATATTTTATCTACAGCTGCTTTTGTAATTTTTATAGGAATTGTACTAAAAATTCAACTTACATCACTAGCCTTTCTTTTAATGTTTCTGTTGTCTGAAATGAAACATATTGCACAGATTTCTTGCTTAGATGTACATGACATACGGGCTAGCTCGTATGTCTGCATCATCCGATACCTTTCAAATATATCTGCCCCCAAAGATAATTCCTCCTTACTAGGCATTTTCATCTCAGCTGCAAAAAATTATAGTGGGTCAACAATGGTGAGTTATTATGTATGTTTTTTTAAATAGACGTGAGATGCTATATATGAACACACTTGCTTGAAATTGCTCTTTAAGAAACAATCAGTTCAAATTCATGATGTGATAACGTAAACAACTGCAAGAAATCACTGATGACGACACACAATAATTGAATTTTCTTTGTAATTGACCTTCAGGATACTATATTGGAAGCATGCCTGTTCTTTGCAATCTAAAACCAATGATATATGTTAGAACTTAGAAGTCTCGTCTGAGCAAACAGCATAACACAACAGTATAATTACAATAATTCTGTTACTCTATTAGTAGTGCTGGACTACGCTTCTTATACATAATTCTTCCTACAAAAGTTGCATATATAATTAGCAACTAAGATCTCAAACATCACCCAGATTCAAAGGACAAATCAAGGTTCAGGGTTCAAACTTTTTCGAGTGATCAATGGCAGGAGCACTGCCACTCAGGTTCAGACTTCATAATTCTACAGTAGCCGCTAGAAGATACAGACAAGCAAAATCAAAATTATTCTATAGTATGCATGCTTCAATATCTTAGCATAGAACTTTGCAGTTACAGACAGACTATAACAGAGGGTTCAGGATTATATATGCAATCATGGAACAAGATCAGAGATATCATTAACCATCAGAGGGATCCCAAAGCGACATAAGACAACAGGATGAAGGCAAACAACGTACCAGTGGAAGGATCAAGTCGGAAAAGCGTCGGTGGCAGCTCCCAAGCATGAACGAAGCGGGCGTTGCTGAACTCGTCCAACATCGGGTAGTCCATCGAGCTGTTCCCGCACTCCAGGACCCGCTTCTCCGTCTCGTACATGTTCATGGCGAAGAGCCGCGTGCCATGGAAGAAGTAGAGGACACCGTGATTCTTGGGGTGGATGAGCCCGATCGCCGGGAGCTTGTTCGGCGGCAGTCCGGCTGCTATGTAGCTCTCGTCAGTCCAAATCTGCTCGAAGAGTACCTCGTACTCGTGCTCCCACACCGCTCCATCAGGGCCCTCCGGATCGGTCAGCGTCCACATGCTGACCTTCTTCATGCCTGGGGCGCCGTGGATCTCCACGTACCGTAGCTTTCCCTCGCTCACCTTCACGCAGCGGTGCTTGTCAAGGTCTTTGCGGCATCCGGGGTGATTGGCGTTGGCCATGACGCGGCCCTCCGGGAGAGCGACGTAGATCAGGTCCGGTCGGTCGACGAAGGGGTCGCAGGTGAGGAGGCCGTAGGGGAGGTCCACCCACCAGAGCTTCCCGTCGTGGGCGATGACGCCGCCGTGGTTGCCCCACGACTCGTGGTACGGGGAGGAGCCGAGCTTCTTCACAGCCCAGCCGCTGGCCCCCGTGCAGTAGTAGGCGATGGTCGCGTGGTGCTTGCTGGACGTGGGGTGGAGCTGGGCGACCATGTAGTGGCCGCGGCGGCCTGGGTCTTCGATGAAGCCGATGCTACGTCGAGGGGAGATCCGCGCGACGGTGCAGGCCGGGAGGCGGGTGGCAACGCCAGTGTGCGCGTCGCAGATGTGGTAGACGCTTTTGAAGAGCCCCCCATCGATGGTGTAGAGGAGGAAGCGACCGGAGGAGTGGACGTCGACGACGTAGGGGAAGCTGCGCTTGTTCTTCGGGTCAGGGGCGATGCGGTCGGGCACGGTAAGCATGGTGGTGCTCGGCGGGTCCTCGTACTCCAGCAAGACGTCGGTGCCCGGCAGGAGCTCATTGTTCCCAACCACCTTCGCGATGCAGGCCAGGATCACCCATGGCCTCTGCCGCACCGGCGCCCCTAGAGGCTGAGCACTCGACGTCTGCGGCTCTGACATGGCCGCAGCACACGAAGCAGGGAGATCCAGGGAGGGATACGCGAGGAAGCGTGGCAAGGGCGAGATGGAAATGGGTATGGATTGATTTGTCTTAAGAGGGCTCAAGGGTACGGGACGGGAGGGGGTCTTATTATACTCTCAGTATACCGGTGCGTGTCGCGAGTTGATGGGCGTCGGGGTTCGAGTACTCTGTTTCTGCTCCTGGGCCCTGGCCCAGCACAGCGTTGGAGGAGACTGGGCTGGATTCGAGCCGAGCTTGAGCGAGCTCAGACTGTCTGGGCTTGAGCTCGGCTCGATTCATCAGCGAGCTCCGGAGCTGGAGGGCAGCCACGCGCACGGCGACGATGGGGCCGTCGGCGCTCCGGAACGATCGGCGCTCTGGAAGACGGTGCTGGAGGGCGGCTAGGCGGCGGCCGGTCACCGGAGACGGGGCCGAGAGGGGTGCCGCCAAAGCAGGGAGGCGGAGCCGGGACAGCGGCCTGGAGAGGAGGAACCGGGGCAGGCAGCCAAGTAGGCAACGCCCCAACAGGAGCCGGGAGGAGCGCCACAACAGCAGGGAGGTGCGCCGCGAGGTGCACCGCCAGGTCAGGGAGGTGAGGCGGTACTGGGACAGGGATAGGGAGGCGGCGCCGCCGGGGCAAGGAGGTGACATCGGTGGAGTCGATTGGAGGGCGGCGTCGCTCAGTTGATTGCAAGGCGGCGGTGGCATTAGGGTTTGGTGGAGGCGTTGAGTATTTGAGTTGTACTTGAGTGGACTGCTGGGCCTGGATGGCTATTGCTGGCGGGCTTTGAGTGCTGGCCTAGGGTGGGCTTGACACCGGAAGAATCGTAATCTGAACGGTAAGCGGTTTGAGGCTCCACTCGGACTTGTTTACCTGTTTTAGTGCGAGATTTTCCAGGAACCGAATTCCATGGATACCTCATACCTGTGCTGTTGTTGGATTCGGATTCCCATCGCTACTCGAATTAGCTGCGAGTCTGTGTGGCCTCGGATGGTTGGTCCTCCCTATAAGTACAGCCAGGAGGCTGCGAGCCCTCGGCGTCCTTGGTCCAAGACAATTTGCTGCAGAAGAAAACCCGGTTTAGTTTGCTGCTATGGGGGCTTGGATAATGAGCTTAGGGAACCTAGCTAAACACACGAGGAAATTGTGCTCTCTGCTCTGGGGAGTTTTGCCTAAGCTCCTAGCTGTACCGAAGAAATTCCCTAGAGATGAAGACGGATATGTGCATGCAGAGATTGGGGCGAGAGCACTGCCAGAGCTGCCGCCGGACACGCTGATGGAGATATTTGCGCTCCTGCAGATCCCTGACCTCGTGCGCGCGGGCTGTGTGTGCTCCTCGTGGCGCGCCGCGTACACCAGCCTGCGCGCCTGCGGGCAGTACAAACGGCAGCAGACGCCATGCCTCCTCTACACCTCCAAATCCGCCGGCGAGAACGTTGCCTGCCTCTACAGCCTCGAGGAGAAGAGAGTCTACAGGTTAACTCTCCCGGACCCGCCCATCCGCAGTAGGAGTCTGATTGGGTGCTCGCATGGCTGGCTGGTCACCGCCGACGACAGGTCTGAGATGCACCTTGTCAATCCGATCACCGGCGAGCAGATTGCACTCCCGTCGGTGACCACCATCGAGCACGTCACTCCCATCTTTGATGATTCCGGTGCGCTTGCCAAGTATCAGCATTCAGATCACACTGCGCAGCAGCATCGTGGCCCACCCTCAACCTCAATCCTCGCTCTTGGCAGGCTGCGGGATGACCTGTACATTAAGGCCTTTGTGTTTTACGACGATACATCTGTAGGAGCAGCAGGAGGCTATATCGTGGTGCTCATCCACAGACCAGGGGGGCAGCTTTCATTTGCTAGGTCAGGGGATGATAAATGGACCTGGCTGTCGTCATATTATTATTTTCAGGACTGCATCTACAAGGATGGTCTGCTATATGCATTGACAGCAACTGCAATAATTTGCACCTTTGATCTTAGAGGTCCTGTGGTCATAGCAAAGCTAATTATGGACAGGGTAGCGGCTTGTGCCTGTAACACAGCTTACTTGGTGCAGACTCCATGCGGCGATCTGTTGCAAGTTTGGAGATTTGAAGATCTGGAGGATGAGTACGATGAAGATGATGATCCTGAAGCAATGGCGCCCGTTAATATTGGGACGATCGAAATTTTCAAAGTTGACATAGCAGCAGGGAAGCTCGAGAGAAAAACTAGTTTGGATGGTCATGCGTTGTTTCTTGGGCATAACCAATCACTTTGCCTCGGTGCCGAAGAATACCCAATTCTCAAGGCAAATCATGCCTATTTTACTGACGATGACGAACATGTAATGTACTGCAAGAATAATCACCGTGATATAGGAGTTTTCAACTTGAACAATGGCAAAAGGGAGGAACTTGTGTCCCCTCAGCTTTGGTCCAATTGGCCTAATCCAGTGTGGATAACGCCTCATCTTGTAAAATTTTGCACAACATTAGGATAACTTTGAGTTTTCTTTTTTTGCATACCAATATTTATAATTATATAGCAGTATAGAATATAAAATAACACCATATATGTTGTGATCAATATATTTGTTCATGCATTCCACTATGCTTACATGCTCGACTGTGTTGCGTTTACATACCTATACCTATTTGGTTTGTCGCGCGTGGTGAGGCCGCCACCAGGACCATCCTCGACGACAAGCGGCATCCAATGGAACCCCTGGGTGGTGTAGAGGAGGATGCGGCCGGAGGGGTCGGTGGCGGTGACGAAGAGGTAGTGGAAGGGTTGGGGCAAGACATGCCGGGGCAAGGTGAGACGGGATTGGAGCAGCGTGGATCTCAGGGCGAGATCCGACGGCTGCCACCACGTATGGAAGCCAGTGCCTATGTTGTTGGGAATTTCCGGCCTCGTGCATCCACTTTTGTATTTTTTTTCTTTGTTGTATATGATACGAGAGTTGTAACAGCGATTGACGTCATGACTCGTGACTTTGAGATGACAATTGAGACAGGGTACTCAGCCTCTCTACCAGGACTACTCTGCTGAGACGTTTTTCCTATTCTTTTTTTCAAGATGCCTTAAATCTTCTCCGTTAAGTTACTAGACTACGGTTCTGCGGTTTAGAATCTTTCTCTGGGCTAAGAAAGAATGCACGCATATGCATGAACCTATATAATGCATGTTACGGCCACAAATTGTAGTTCATTCGTTAGTTCGATGTACCTATATGCATGCCTTCTTTTTTTTAGACAGTACATGCATGCTTTCTATCAATCGTATAACAAGTTACTGATCAGAGAACTAAAAAAAAAATAGCTTAAGCAACTATATGCATAGTGAAAGCATCGTAGTAGCATCATAGCACTTCCGTTCAAAACTGGTAGGCTAATGTGTGAACATCGGTAGAAACAACAAAGTTTTAATTAACAGCATATCCATTTGAACTTGAAGCATAACAGAGAGGGAAAACTTGCATGCAGTCCATGCATGGATCTATCTGTCATGCGTACATTAACCACCTTGTATGTGCAGTCAGCAGCCAACCTGAATCAAAAGAATATTGCATTAGTTGCATACTTGCATCCGAGTCTCCGTAAAGTCTAATTAAAGAAAATCCATGTTGTTGCTAAAAGTTGACGGAAGCAAGGTGAAACTAGCCGAGATACTGACCTAGGAAGAAGAAACTGTAAGATTTTATTGGTGTTCCTCCACGCTAGTCAAGCACACGAGAAGCTAGACGACGCCGATGATGCTTGACCACTGTCAGTAAGAGAACTCAAACGGCCACCAGACCCTACGAGGACGACCAATACATGGTTTATCAACAACGGGATAACATCGTTAGGAAAAATTAATTTGAAGATAAATTTAGAAAGAAGAAAACTCTGCACAAAATTTTAGTTCAAAGAAAAAACTGTACAAAATGAAAAAAAATATATATTGATGCCAACGAGCAGCCTCTGAGTAAGCTGCACTCAGGCTCCAACTACTGGCTAGATTTTGTAGCATTGCCGGTACATTCTTGTAGTCACTAATTAAGCATGTGGTAAGCATCAACGATAACAATGTTGCAGCATCATATGCATAGATTTTCTCCATATTGAAAAAAAAAACTGATGTATCGGTCTGAAATATCTATTCAACAATTTTGCTAATACTAGTATGTCTGACAACTGAAAAGTGAATGTAACCAAGCAAAACATAAAATAGCGGCAAATTAATTTACTGAAGGCAAGGCTTAAGCATTCTAAACGTCTGAGACAATGTTACTGATCAAATAGCGATGTTATAGTCTCACAGAACCGCAGGCCACAATTTTTTTTTTTTAACTGAAGGGCAGGCGCTCTGCCATTTCATTAAAGACGAAAAGAGGTTACAAGACTAAACCGGAACAAGCATAGGGGGGGGGCGTGGTCGGGGGATAGGGAAGCATTCCCCCGTGGGACCTAGTAGAGAGGATTTACAGACTCAACACGGAGGCCGTCCGCCCCCATTGGCGAACGTCTTCTGCAACCATGCCGAAAAGCTGGGAGGTGGAGACGCTGCTTTGCTGAAACAGACGACGGTTGCGCTCCTTCCATATGTTCTATATGGTGTAGATTATCAAGCCGTTGAAGTCACGCTTAGCTTGCTTAGGCATGGGGGAAACCGTGCTCATCCACCAACTGGTGAAGCTGGAGCAGTTTTGGAGAGTGGGGAAGGCGTGACTGTAGGCTCTTAAGCATTCCTCCCACACCTCGGAAGAGTAGGGGCAGCGGACGCACATGTGGTCGATCGACTCCGGGCTAGACAAGCAGAGAGAGCAAGTCGTTTGGTGAGGCCATCCTTTGGCCGCTAGTCTGTCAGCAGTGTTGATGCTGCCGAGCGATAAGGACCACACGAAGAATTTGCACTTGTTCTCAGTGCAAGCTTTCCAGATGGCCGACGTGGGTTCGAAACGGGTGCTGCCAAGGAATTGGAGGCGATAGGCAGATCTCGATGAGTAGTCACCAGACGGCGAGTGAGTCCAACGGACATCATCCTCAACAAACGGATCTAGAGAGACCAGATGGATCTCCTGCCACAGCCTAACAAACTGAACCAATTGGGCGGAGGTTTGAAGGTGCTGGACAGTCTGAATCCAACAACTGTTTCGGAGCTGGTCCGCCACCGTTCGATGCTTCCGCGTGGCAATCTTGTACAAGTCCGGGGCTAGGTGAGCAGGTGCCTGGCCGAACAACCATTTGTCGCGCCAGAAGTCTGTGCGCACACCGTTGCCCACCTTTACGATGGTGGCTGCGCGGAATAGGGCGTAATCTGAAGCAAAGGGTGCGCAGAGAAGACCTCGCCAGGCCTGTCTGGCGATTTCCAAACATGCCAAAGCCATCGAAGACGTAGAGCTGAGCCGAACCTGAGGAGATTAGGGACGCCAAGCCCTCCTAGAGGTTTTGGAAGGCAGACTTTGTCCCAGCAGATGAGAGAGTGTCCACCCTGAGTGTCCGACGTGCCACACCAAAGGAAGGACCGTCTGATCCTGTCAAGACGTTTGATCGCCAATTTGGGCAGCTGGAAGACGGACATGAAGTAAGTTGGCATGGCTGAGAGGACCGAGGTGACCAGAGCCAAGTGGCCAGCTTTGGAAAGGAGACTATCCTTCCAAGTAGACAGCCTGTCCCGCAACTTGTCTATAAGCGGTAGGAAGAGCGTCCTTCCCAGCCTGCGGGTGTGGAGAGGGAGGCCAAGATAACGGCAGGGGAAGCTGCCTCACGAACCTGGAAAAGGTCCCAAGATGCTGTCGAGGTTCATCCCTGGCAGTTGAGTGGATAAACGGTGCACTTTTGGAAGTTGGTGCGGAGGCCGGAGGCAGTACCGAAGGTGGAGAATAGATGTGACTGTGTTGATCTCCCGTCTGGTTGGGTTCAAGAAGATAGCCGCATCATCCGCGTAGAGGGATATGCGGAAAGGGAGACGCCTGCATTGAAGTGGTGTGAGGAGACTTCTTTCTGAGGCTAAGTCAATGATGCGTTGGATGGGGTCCATGGCTAGTATGAAGAGGAAGGGGGAGAGAGGGTCCCCCTGTCTGACCCCACTGCTGTGTGGAAGACTAGGGCTAGGGACCCCATTGAGAAGGATCGAGGACGAGCCGGAGCCTAGCAAGATGGAGATCCAGTTTCTCCATCTCAGGCCAAAACCCAACGCTTGCAGAAGCTCCAGAAGGTAGCCCCAGTGAACAGAGTCGAACGCCTTGGCGAAGTCCAGCTTGAGGAAGAGCGCTGGGAATTTGCTTCTGTGGAGTTCTTGCAGGACATTCTTTGCATAAAGGAAATTATCTTGGATGCTGCGTCTTTTGATGAAGGCACTCTAGTTCTTGGAGATCAGGCTGTCCAGATGCGGAGCCAATCTGTTGGCGAGCAGCTTCGTGTCCAACTTTCCGATGCTATGGATAAGGCTGATCGGCCGGTAGTCTCAAAGGTGTTGGCAGGATTCCTTTTTCTTGAGGAGAATGATGTTTGCCAAGTTGAGGAGGTTGAAGGTTGTACCATCCTGATCAAAGAACCGTTGGAAGACTCTGGCTAAGTCATCTTTTATCGTCTCCCAACATACCCGGAAGAAAAGACCGGTGAAGCCGTCTGGACCCGGAGCTTTGTCCATTGGTAGGGAGAAGATCACTTCTTTGATTTCTTCCACCTCAAAGGGGGCCTCCAAGTGGGCAAGGTCGAGGGGCACATAGCCCAAGAGCTGCCAGGAAAGAGAGAGATCTCAACCAGGCGATGAGGCTAGGTGCTCTTGGAAGTAACGGTAACATTCTTGTTCCTTGGCCAAGTGATCGGTGGCAACACCGGTTGCAGTGTCAAGGGAGTGGATGAAATTTTTTCTGCGTCTATTGTTGGCCCGGAGATGGAAGTATCTCGTGTTTGCATCTCCCGCTTTGATCCAACGGGTTCTTGCCCTCTGATGGGAATGGGCCCTATCAATGGCAGAGAGGCCAAGAAGGCGATCCTTGACGAGACGGCGAAGATCAAGCTCGAGGGTAGACAAGGGTCGCAAATCCTGAGCTTTGTCTAGAAGGAGGATGATCAACTGGACGATGGCGAGTTGCAGTTTGATGTCGCCTATTCTGGACTTGGCCCACCTAGAAAGCGCTTTGGCAGTGCGGGAGAGCTTTATGTGGAACACCCTATACGGGTTGAGGCTGGCCACCTCCCTCTGGCAGGCCACAATTATATTAGGCTAACTTCAATCAATGGTAAGTACACATAAGTTGTGAAGAAAAACTTTGATATAGTGTAATCAATGCAACCGCAAAGTGAAAAGCAATGGCACCTAGACCAATTTAGTAGCACCTAGACCAATTCAGTAGCTTGACAAGCTCCGGGTCCCTGACTAGTTCTTCGATTAGTGCGTCAATCAAACTGCACGACTGTAAATAAGCACTGCATGAACACCACACTGACAAGATTAACTACTTCAATCACACAAACAGCGTAAGTAACTACTTCAATCACACAAACAGCGTAAGGGCGTAAGGAGCTACATCGTGACGTGAGCAAGAAGTAGGAACAGCGAGCAGATATACCGGCATGATCTGGGAGAAGTGTCCATGGCAGCTCCCAAGCCTGGACCAAGCGGGAGGAGGGGAACTCCTGCACTGGCACTGGAAGGTCGGGCGTGAGCGCGAGGTCGATATAGTCACAACTCAAAACCTTCCTCTTAGGTAGGTCCACAGTGAAGATCCACCTGTCCTGCCAGAAGCATGTTGGCCGGGCCTCACACCAGGACCCCAGGTCGTTGGGCTGCAGTGCACTCGCAGGCCCAACTAGAGCAGCGGGCCAAGGTCTCTTGGACCATCTCCCCCTAAAAAGCTAGCTCAATGAGGGGTTGCACCCTCACCCTTTTAAACCATACTCAGGCCCTCCCAACTCCCAATGTGGGACTATTCCCAACAATCTCCCCCTCACACATTGGGCCGAGACTTGTCCAGGAACCACCTGGGCCACCTAGGCTCTGATACCATTTGTTGAGAATCACTCCCTCTCTCTTTCTCTATTATACCAAATGTAGACACTGAATCACTCAGCTCCTCTCTCTCTCAAGGTGTTTCACACACACACACAAACTCACGCACACATGGAACAAGGAAGAAGAAGCACTATATTTTGGTGACGTGCTGTCTCACAGCCAACGTTCTTTTTCCTCTATTGCCTTTCTTATTTCTGAAACTGATTACAATGCTTTAAATAAAACACACTCCAGGGGCTAACGCCCTGATCCGCTTCCTAAGCTCACGTCCAGGACGTGTGCCACCACTCCACTAATGCAACGTGCTGCTACATGCAATCTCCACTAGCTAATAACCTGCATGCACCAACTGTCTTGACCAAATTACTTGGTCCAACGACTACTAGTTCATGAATGCAACAACTAAGTAGTTATCCGGCCAAATCACTCGGCCTGCAACACCACCTAGCTCAAAGACTTTTTTTTTGAGAGAAGGCAGGAGAACCGCCGTCTATTAATCAGGGCGAAAAAGTTGGCGGGTGGGAGGTTCCACCCTGTTACAAAGTATTAGGCGATTACAAAACGGGCCCCTGCCGCCATCCAAAGGCGCAGGTCATCCAGTAATGAGTTTAAAAAGACTAATAAGGGCCTCTCGCAGGAGCGGAAACCTAGCTCAAAGACTAATTCATGCAGTCCGTTGGCTCCGTTGCTCTTGCATGTGGCATCGCTCTACGCGGCATTCGCTCCAGCTGATATCACATCGGCCATGTACGTATCACACGTACATCCTGCTAGCCTACGACAACCTGCACAAACACCTAACTACATGCAAAACAAAATAATGGACATGCGGATACATTAATCAAGATTAGTTCTAGCAATTTTTTGGAGGAGATGGCCCAAGAGACCTTCGACCTGCTGCTCAGCGTTGGGCCTGCGAGTGCACTGCAGCCCAACGGCCTGGGATCCGGGTGTGAGGCCCGGCTGACAATTGGTATCAGAGCGGGGTGTGATGAAGACGATGCCGCGTGACGATGCTTCACTGGGCAAAGCCATTGTGACCAGTGGTTTCGGCAACTACTCGACAACGATGACGGTGGCGGCGGCGGGGAGGCTCCCGTTCCCGGTACTGACAAGGACTAACTATGCGGCGTGGGCGATGAGGATGAAGTACCTCCTGCGAACCAACGGCGTATGGGACGCTGTTGATCCTGAGAAGGCATCCGAGGGCGTCGATGAGAGCAAGGACCAGCTGGCCTTGACGATCATCTCTCAATCAATCGACGATGAGACGTTGCTACGTGTCGCGGAGAAGGAGATAGCCTCCGATGTGTGGGTGGCGTTGCGCTCCATGCATGTGGGCGCTGAGCGCGTCCGGGAGGCAAGGATCCAGTCCTTGTGATCTGATTTTGATAAACTTAAGATGAGTGATGCAGAGTCCGTGGATGATTTTGCGGAGAAGTTCATGACGCTGGTCGGGCGCATTCGTGAACTGGGAGATGCGATGGAGGAGAAGTACATCGTGAAGAAGCTGCTTCGAGCCGTCTCCAGCAAGTTCCTCAACGTTGCTTCGTCGATCATGCTCTTCAATGACATCAACAAAATGACCTTGGAGGAGGTCATTGGGTCAATGAAGGCACATAAAGAACTACTCAAGGGATGGGAGGTCCAAACAGAAGAGCGACTTCTCATGGCAAGAGCGCATGACTCATCGCGAGGGCGAGGTCGTGGCCGTGGCCGTGGCGAGGGGCACAAAGACAAGAGCAAGGTACAATGCTATAACTGTCAAGAGTATGGGCATTTTGCTTATGAATGTCCTGAGAAAAAGAAGGAGAAGGCACTCTTTGCTGCGGCAACAAGTGACGATGAACCAGCCCTCCTTTGAAGCTCAGTGATGATTTGAGAATCAAGATTAGGGGGAAATTGTTAGAACTAATCTTGATTAATGTATCTGCATGTCCATTATTTTGTTTTGCATGTAGTTAGGTGTTTGTGCAGGTTGTCGTAGGCTAGCAGGATGTACGTGTGATACGTACATGGCTGATGTGATATCAGCTGGAGCGAATGCCGCGTAGAGCGGTGCCGCATGCAAGAGCAACGGAGCCAACGGACTGCATGAATTAGTCTTTGAGCTAGGTGGTGTTGCAGGCCGAGTGATTTGGCCGGATAACTACTTAGTTGTTGCATTCATGAACTAGTAGTCATTGGACCAAGTAATTTGGTCAAGACAGTTGGTGCATGCAGGTTATTAGCTAGTGGAGATTGCATGTAGCACCACGTTGCATTAGTGGAGTGGTGGCACACGTCCTGGACGTGAGCTTAGGAAGCGGATCAGGGCGTTAGCCCCTGGAGTGTGTTTTATTTAAAGCATTGTAATCAGTTTCAGAAATAAGAAAGGCAATAGAGAAAAAAGAACGTTGGCTGTGAGACAGCACGTCACCAAAATATAGTGCTTCTTCTTCCTTGTTCCATGTGTGCGTGAGTTTGTGTGTGTGTGAAACACCTTGAGAGAGAGAGAAGCTGAGTGATTCAGTGTCTACATTTGGTATAATAGAGAAAGAGAGAGGGAGTGATTCCCAACAAAGCACACCTCTTCGGGGTTCCAAGGGTGGATGAGCGCGATCACGGGGACCTCGAGCCGCAGTCTGGTCTTCTTGTAGCTCTCCTCCCCCCAGATCTCGGCGAATGGCGCAGCGTACTGAAGCGTCCACTCCGTGCTTCCAACGTCCACATGCGGATCAGCCTCGACGCATCGGCGTAGCAGCCGGCGGTGCCGTGGTCGATCTGCATGTACCTCAGCTTGCTGCCGCTTCACCTTCACGCACCTGTACTTGTCAAAATCCTTCAGGACATCCGGATTTCTGTTCGCAGCGGGAACGACGTACGCAGCCCTCCGGGAGCTGGACGTAGCGCAGTTGCAGTTCTGGCTGCTCGTCGAAGGGGTCGCAGGTGAGGAGGCTGTAGAAGAGATCCACCCACCAGAGCAGCTCGCCGTGGGAGATGACGCCGTTGTTGCCCCACCTCGGGTGCTCCGGGAAGTACCGGAGCTTCTTCCTTGCCCATCTGTCGGTCCCAACCAAGTTGCAGAGGAGCGTAGCGTTGTTGGCACCGGTCATGGGCTGGAGCTCGGTGACCATGAGCTAGATGAGGCCGATGTTGCAGGAGTGTAGGACCGGGCCGTCAGGCTCCACACTATCGGGGGATATGATGGCCGTGTGTGTTACCTGGTCGAGGAGTTTCAAGGCCGTGTGGTTGGTCTCGTTACAAAGGAAATAGGCGCCGCGCTTGTTGTCCAAGTCGAGAAATTGCACGAGGTCGATGTCCTGCGCAGCCATGTCGTGCCACCGGTCCGAGAGGTGGCTGGTGCAGAGGAGGAGGTGGCCGGAGGGGTCAGCGGCGGTGATGTAGGGGTAGCAAACCGGGGGGTTGTCGGGGACGAGGTCCCTGGCCACCCTGAGGACGGAGACGCTCGGAGGTTTCTTGACGTCCACGGATAGGACTCTACCCCGCGTGAGCTCGTCTGCGTCCACGACGACCGGGACGGAGGCCAGGATGGCCCATGGCCTCTCAGGCGGCATGCACCATCTCCTCCCACTACTACAGATCTGACCATCAGTACCAGTTCACAACGGTCATCAGTACCGGTTTTTGAACCAGTACAGACCATCCGAGACATGGCCGGAGCTCGTGACGCAGATAGCGCCTTCTCCTCTGTTTGGACATGGCCGGAGGACGCGACGCAGAGTGGGAGGGAGGGAGAAAGAGAGGGTGATTTGTGCGGCAGTTGGAATGAGATGGGAATGGGTTTGGTTAATAAAGTAGGCTTAGGGGGAGCGTGTACATATACATGCTGGAGAGGAAGCCGAAGCCGATGGTGCAAGCATGGGGACCACCGAGGCGACAGCTGGACAGGGCAGTAGATAAAAGAAATGGAAATGGTTGCCTTGCGGGGTCCACCGGCTCCAAGCCTAACAGTGGCATGCAGCAGGTTTCGCTGCAACCTTTAATCTGTACACGGTACTTCCCCTGATCAAACCTGGTCCGTCCGTGTAGTTTGCATTGTGGTTTGCACCGGATGTGCTGCCATGTGCGTGAGCGTGATCGCGTGGATTAAAACTCACCTTCCATACAAAGTACGTTACACGGAGCTCAGTAATTAAGCACATGTACAAGAAACTGTACAAATTTGATCAATCCTTATAGTTCCTATCTATATGTCCTTCACATCGGTTATAGAATTGAAATTGGAATGCTTACCCCTGTTAATATATATATATATATATATATATATAGGAATAATACATAAGGCTCCATGATTCGTTACCACTAGATGTGCTTTGAGATTCGTGTTGTTTGATATTTGTACTTTTATATATGTACTAAAGAAAATATTTGAGACATCAAGCTTCAAAAAAAGTTAAGTTGAACTTCAGTTTGAACTACTTTTAAAATATACTTCAAACAAGTTCAAACTATACTTCAAACTAGTTTAAACTAAGTTTGAAATTAATTTTTTTCGGAGTTTGATATCTCAAATATTTTTTTTAGAGAGTATGTGAAGATATACACGCCAAACATCACGAATCTAAATGCACATCATAGGTATTTGAATCATGGAGCCTAGGCTCCATGGAGCCTAAGCGGCTATATATATATATATATATATATATATATATATATATATATATATATATATATATATATATATATGTGTGTGTGTGTGTGTGTGTGTGTGTGTGTGTGAATGAAATATATGGTGCAAATCCGTGAAAAAATTCAACTTCATTTGTAAATTCATAAAAAGACAAATTTTGAATGAATAGTTTCATCTCGCTATTTGTTCAAAATTTGTCTTTTTTATCTCTCAAACGGTTGAGTTTGATCTTGAGATTTGATGATAATATTGTTCATGACTATCTCTATCTCCAGAATTTTCACTTAATTTACAAAACTTTTATGTATGTTTTACAAGTTTACACTCAAAACAAAGGGTTTGCACACACACACACACACACACACACACACACACACACACACACACACACACACACACACACACATATATATATATATATATATATATATATATATATATATATATATATATATATATATATATATATATATATATATGACGGGGCCTAGGTGACGCTCGGATAGTCACACGCTAAAAACGCAAAAACAAAATGCCTCTCCCGAGCAAGGGTCTACTTCAAGGAGTCCTTGTCGGGGCTCGGGCACGGCCAGTCTGCTCGGACCGGGTCCGAGCAGCTCCTTCCCGACCAAGGAAGGATACTGACCCTCTCCCGAGCAAGGGTCTACTTCAAGGAGTCCTTGCGGGGCTCGGCACTACCAGTCTGCTCGGACCGGTCCGAGCAGCTCCTTCCCGACCAAGGAAGGATCTGACCCTCTCCCGAGCAAGGGTCTACTTCAAGGAGTCCTCGCCGGCTCGGGCACGCCACTCTGCTCGGACCGGGTCCGAGCAGCTCCTTCCCGACCAAGGAAGGATCTGACCCTCTCCCGAGCAAGGGTCTACTTAAGGAGTCCTCGCCGGGCTCGCACGCCAGTCTGCGGACCGGTCCGAGCGGCTCCTTCCCGACCAAGGAAGGATCTGACCCTCTCCCGAGCAAGGGTCTACTTCAAGGAGTCCTCGCCGGGGCTCGGGCACGACCAGTCTCGCCGGACCGGGTCCGAGCAGCTCCTTCCCGACTAAGGAAGGATTCTCCCCATTGCATTAAATGCTCGACACGCCCGAGACAGTCGCCGGGGATCGCGCCACCAACCCACGCCTTGTAACATCGCCCCACACCGCTTCAGAAGACGAAGAACGGCAGCGATGACGCAAGAGGAAGACATGCTTCGACCACCGGACAAAGGAGGGACAACCATCATACCGCTTAGGTAATAGGATTTCACCGCTAGAAAAACCGATGACGCCCATGTATAAATAGACTACGCCGCCGCACATCTAGACGGGCGACTACCGGAAAATACACACGCACATCGTGGGAGCTCCACCGCACCATTCTCGGGCCAAAGCTCATCCCTCGCCACAAGAAACTCATCCCTTTGTAACCTCTTCGATCCTCATATAGATACCATCGACGAGGGTCAGCATTTCCACTCGAGGGGCCCGAACCAGCTTAAAAATCATGCGTGCCTTCATCGATAGCCACTCGATCGAAGTTCGCCTTCTTGAAAGCCCCGACGCCATGGAAAGAGGCCGTTGATCCTCACTCAACAAGTAAGCTCGGCACCGGGGCCCCAGACTTAATCGCCGACAATGGCGCCGTCCGTGGGGACAGAGATCACTTCGTGAGCGAAGGTCCTGAAGAATGGCGAACTCTCAGACAACCAAGATATTCGCCGACGACCTCGACGACTTGGACGAATATTGGTCCGACATCGAGGTCGCCCGGATTGTCGATCCGGAGGACACACCATGGCGAGTCCTCTCCCCATGGATGTCCGCCGCCCGGCGGATGAGTGGGTTCGAGTTCGTTCTCGAACCTCTCCGCCCGAGAGTTACCGAACAGAGACACCACCATATGTGGAGGTGTCGATTCGCACGAAGGGTCGATATCCGGACATCCCGCACGACTCGACCACGAGACAGTCTCTGCGGGATACGGTCATGACACCTCATGCCCAAGATTCCCGCTGAAGCCCACATGGCGACATCGGCGACGCCCTCGCTCCGCGCCGGGAGGACGAGTCGCGTCGCCGCTTGACGCCCATGAGGCTGGCCGGGCCGACTCGACGACCGAGCCTCGCAACCCATCGCGATGACCCGGCCGAGCGCCCGCCAGCTCTCCGCTCCCCGACCGGGTCGCCACTCGGTCCTTTCCTCCGATCCGACGGTAGAGTCGCCAGCGCCTCCGGGCCTGGCACACGCAGCGTGACCTCCGACCTGATTTCGACCAGCCGCCGAGCTAGGCGAGCTATGGCCGAAAGGTTGGAGCGATTGGTCGGCGATCTTCCTCGCCGCCGACTCGAGTGCTTCCCGGAAAGCCGAACCCCGGGGTAGTTACTCCGCCACGACCTCCGTCGGGACCTTGATCGGCGGAGGAATGACCGCACATCTCGCCATCACGGTGGCGTCTCTCGAGCAATGCTCGCAAAGCGAGCATCGCCACGACGACGGCTCGGCTCGCCCCTCCGGCCGAACGGGCCACCCCGAGTCCCGGCTCGAGGGCGCTTCGGCGAAGCGCCGACCGCGCCACTGGGGAAACCCCACGGATACCCCGACGCCGGGCGCGACGGCGTCTTTCGCCTCCGTCCCTCCGAGGACGAGAGGGCGTGGCGCTCATGGGAACGACGCTGGTAAACCACGGTGCCCGCTTTCTCCGCACCCTCGAAGCGCAGCATGGCCCCCAAATTCAAACCGGGCCACATAGAGCGATTCGACGGACCCGTAACCCGGACGAATTCCTCTCGGTATATGCTACCATCACACGGCGCGGCGGTGATGAAGGGTAATGGTGAACTATTTCCCATTGTGTTGGAGGGCCCGCCGACATGGCTCTTCAACCAACGGAAGGCTCCATCCACACGGGTCCAATCAGGCGAGGCCTCGCGGCGATTTCGCGGTGCCGCCCCCGCCAGAAGGCCGCAGACCTCAAACGGTGGTCCAGATGGAGGACGAAGCCTCCGGACTACGCTCGAAGGTTCATCCGCACGAACACGATTCAACATCCTGCAAGCGCCGTCAAGCATTCACCGGCGCCAAGAACGCCCGCTTCACCCAGACTCGAGATATACTCCGGCTCCTCGGCCGGTGAGCTCTTCCAGCGGCGGAGCGTTACATAAACGCCGAGGAGGCCGTGGAGCGAAACGGCTTGGGTCCGGCAGCGCCTCCGCAGCCAAAGCTCGATCTTCGGACAAAAGAAGTCCGACAAGAAGGCCAAGAAGAAAAGAAAGCGCCAAATTGGTGGCGCTATCCTGCAGCCGCTCGCTCACGCACACCGGTTAAAGAAGCCTCGCCTTCCCGAGCAAGGTGGGCGGTCACGGTCGACCGACCGGACGTAAGCGTGGACCTCGGGGACCTCGAACGGTCGCTTCGCTCGCCGCACCAAGTGCATGGGCACGACCTCCGAATCGCCGCACTGGATCGCTCGCTTGAAGACTTCTACAACGGACGGGGCCCATGCCGCCCTCCCGGACGCCGGAAGGGTGGGCCCGACCGAAGTCCGAGCCCCGCCCGACCGAACGGCCAGAGAGCGAAGAATATCATGAGCCGAGTCACCACATTGCGGTGATTCGAGGGTCCGCGACCTCACGCCCCGACGGAGTTGAAGGTCAGCGCGCGAGGTCTCCGCCATGCGGACCGAGGCGGCTCTTGCCTCGAAAGCAACTTAGATGGTCGGAAACGACCATCTCCTTCTCCCGGAGGACTCGCCCTCGAATGACGGCCCCAGAACTCCCCTCGTGCTCGCCCGACCATCAAGAATACAAGGGTCGCACGGTGCTTATCGATGGGGAAGCGCTCTGACCCGATCTCGCCGGGTCTTGGACGAGATGCAAACCTCGCTCCAAGATCAAAACATCGCTATGCCCTTCCACGGCATCATCCCGCACGCCCATGACCCCGCGGGCAGATCGCCCCGCCGCGGACCTTCGGCACCGAGCAACTTCCGGACCGAGTTGGTCACCTTGAGGTAGTCGACTTGAGTCGGCCTACAACGCCATCCTCGGCAGTCGGCCCTCGCCAAGTTCATGGCAGCTACGCACCACGCCAGATCACCGCCTCAAGCTCCCAGGGCGAAAGGGTGATCACCGCTGTGGCAACCACAAGGCCGCCTCGAGTGCGACGAAATGGCGCCGACTCGGTCGCCGGCTCCTCAACGCGGGCCCGAGCAAAACTCTCACAAGTCCGCTCGGCCCAAGGTTGTCCTCCACTCAGAGCGCATTTAAAACATCTCGATCTCCGGCGAGGATCCGTCGAAGGTGGTCCACGTCGGGCCGCTGGATCCAAAATAGAAAGCGAAGCTCGTCACCTTCCTCCGCAACGCCGACGTTTTCGCATGGGAGCCGTCCGACATGCCCGGGTCCCAAGGAGGTGATCGAGCACAGCCAAGCGGTTCACCGATAAAACCAAGGCGCTAAGCGCCGAGGAGATTCCCGCAATGGAAGGTCGATGTCATCAAAGAGCAAATGGACAAGCCGTTGAAGGCCGGCTTGCTCGAGAAGTCGAGCACTCCGACCGTTGGCGAATCCATCGTGGTCGAAGAAGAACGGAAAGTGGCGGATGTGCGCCGATCACACCAACATCAACAAGCTCATGTCCAAAGGACAACTTCCCTTCCCCGCATAGATCGCTTAGTCGATGCAACGGCGAAGCTTCGGTGATGAGCTTTTGGACGATACTCCGGGTACCATCAGTCACTGTCGCGGGAGGATGAAGAGAAAGCGCCTTCATCACCCCTTCGCACCTTCGCTACACGACCATGTCTTTCGGTCCGAAAACGCGGGGCCACTTTCCAACGCTTGATGCAGAAGACCTTCCCGACCAGATCGGCCGAACCTAGAAGTCTATGTAGACGACATAGTCGCCAAGAGTGCTTTAGCCGAGGCCCACATCCGGACCTCAAGAAACCTTTCGTAATTTAAGAAAACATCGGATAAAGCTGAATCCGGAGAAATGTGTCTTCGTGTACACACGGGCATGGTGCTCGGATACGCCATCGGTCGACCGCATCGGTGCCAACCCGAAAAGATCGGCCGCCGAAGGATGCGAGCTCCTTCGATGTAAAGGAAGTCGATCGCTCATTGGTCGGATGGCGCACTTAGCCGCTTCATCTCCGACTAGGTGAGCGCGACTTCCTTTCTTCAAAGCCTGCGCTAGCATCCACGGTTTCGTCTCGACCAAGGAGGCCGACGACGCCTTTAAAAAGCTCAAAGAATATCTATCGAGCCCGCCTGCCCTAGTCACCCCGAGGGACAGGAGCCTTTGTTGCTCTACTTGGCGGCCTCCCCCAAGCAAGGAGCGCCGTGCTCAGAGTCGAGCGCCGAGGAAATCACGCCTATTTACTACGTGGCGAGGTACTTCATGGACCTAGGAGCGCACCCCGAGGTCCGTAAACTTCAGATTCTCCTCATGGCTTCTAAAAACTTCGCCACTATTTCTTGGCTCACCCAATCACGGTCCCGACCACTTTCACGAGAGATCCTCAAAACCCCGACGCCTCGGGCGACGCTAAATGGGCAATTGAGCTCGGGAATTTGACTCAAGTTCGCCGCCCGAACGGCGATCAAATCTCGATGTGGCGGACTTCGTGGTCGAGTGGATTTAATCCCCGACCGAACAAAAGGCCGCACACCGAGGAACCCCATTGGACAATGTTCTCGACGGCTCGCTCCTTCGAAGGCCGGGCCGGAGTTGCCGACCTCTCCTCACGGAGAACAACTCAAAGACGTCATACAATTGCACTTCGCGCGACGAACAACGCGCAGAATATGAAGGCCTCTTGGCCGCTCCGCATGCTCGCTGGGGTCCGACGACTAACCGTGAAAGGGGATTCGCAGCTGGTCGTAAACCAGTTAACAAGGAGTTTCAAGGTTCGATGACTCAATGGCGCTACATTCGCCGAGGTGAGGAAGTTGGAAAGGAACTTCAGAAATTTCAAGTCCCTTCACGTGCCCAGAGAGCAAATACCCCGCCGACCAACTTGCCAAGTTGGGCACCTCGCAAGAACCGGGCCCCAACAGGTGCTCGTTGAGCACCGCTAAAGCCCTCCATTCCTCCGGAGAAGAGGCACCGAGACGCAAAACGACGCCTCCGCCCTCGAGCAAGGAGCCACTTGATGACGCCATTCATCCAATTCTTGGCACACGGACATTGCTCGAGGACGGCCGAGAAATCCCGCTTATCAGAGAGCTCCACTATACAAGTTAGTGGAAGGTGCCCTCAGCATCAAGAGGCGCGCCGAGTCCTCTCCAAGCGTCCCTCAGAAGAAGGGAGATTCTCGCTAAAGGACTTGCACGAGGGTGCTGTGGAGCTCACTCCTCCTACAGAACGCCGCTTCGTCGGCAAAGCCTTCAGATGGGCTACTATTGGCCCTGGCGTTGGTCGACGCCGAAGATCGCCAAGACATGCCGAGCGTGCCAATTCCATGCCCGCAGTACACCAACCACCTACACCCTTCAAACTATTCCCCACCGCCATTCTCTACCGGGGCTAGACATACTAGGACCATTCCCCAAAGGGGCGAAGGATGCGATACCTCTTCGCCGCCATTGACACGCTCACCAAATGGATAGAGGCCGAACCGGTCTTCGCATTACGCCCAGCGGCCAAAAATTTTTCCGCAATAACGTGGTCACACGGTTTATGCTCCCACCCGACCGATCACGGATAATGGAACTCGGCCACCAAAGGAGCTGCTCCAAGAATATTGCGAGGACGCTGGCACGAAAATTTGCCGCCTCGCGGGCTCACCCACGAGCAACGGGCTGTCGAGCGAGCCAACGGGCAGATCCTCCAAGGAATCAAGAGGCGGGTCTTCGATCGGCTTTCTAAGCTACGACAGGCTGGGTCGACGAGCTCCCTTCCGTCTTGTGGGCTGTCCGCACCACTCCCAAGCAGAGCGACGGCTAAACACCTTTCGCCAGATACGGCACCGAGGCCATGCTTCCGACCGAGATAACCTTAAGGTCACCTCGCGTGGACCTCACGGAGGTCAGCCGATGACCACCAAGGCAGTTACTCGACCTCGACCTGTCCGAGGAAAAGCGCGAGCAAGCCTCGTCCGATCAGCAGCCTACCTCCGTGCTCTGCAGCACGCCGCCCGACGCGCCCGGCCAAGGGCTCTGCAAAACGGCGACTTGGTTCTCGCGACGGGTCCAGACCTATCACACGCCAACAAGCTAACCCCAAGGTGGAGGGTCCTTTCACGGTCGTCTCGTCTTCACGCCCGGGCCGTCCGCCTCGCCTTCCCCGACGGACGATTCTCAAGAACTCGTGGAATATCGCCCACCACGCAGTTCCACGCCTAACCTTCCCCTTCCTTTCGCCCATCCTCCTTATTTAACTCTCGGATCTTCGAACGACTTCTTCTCAAATCCCCGAGCATGTTAAATAAAAGGAATGGTAACCAAAGTTCTTTTCCTTCCGAGGTTTTCGACCTTTTTTTGTCCCGCCCAAGCAAGAGTTCTTGTTCTCTAAACCGATTTCTAAAGCGCCGACGGATCCGAGAATGCACTTCTGAATTCCATTGCTCGGATAAGCCGATAGCACATCGCCCCAAGAAGTTCTCGGCGGTACTCGCAGACTTCGATCCCGAAACCCAAATTGAACTCGAGTAGAGTAACTTGAACTCGCGGCTACTTGCCGTGTGCCGGTCTCTTTTCGCAACTGTGGGCAAGGACCCGCCACACAAGGGGCTGGACATCGCTTATTTCACATCTTCGGATGCGGCCACCTCGTGTGCCGGTCTCTTGTTTCAGAATCAGGGGCAAGGACCCGCCACACGAGGGGCCGGACATCGCCCATCTCGGCCGCCTGCCACTTCGTGTGCCCGGTCTCTTGTTTCAACTGGGGTAAGGACCCGCCACACGAGGGGCCGGACATCGCCCATCCTCGCTGCCGGCCATTGTGTGCCCGGCCTCTTGTTTCGCAACTCAGGGCAAGGACCCGGCCACACGAGGGGGCCGGACCGCCATCCTCGGCTGCCTGCCACCGTGTGCCCGGTCTCTTGCTCTCAACCAGGGTAAGGACCCGCCACACGAGGGGCCGACATCGCCCATCCTCGGCCGCCCGGCACTTGCCGTGCCCGGTCTCTTGTTTCGCAACTGGGGCAAGGACCCGCCACACGAGGGGGCCGGACCGCCATCATCTCGGCTGCCTGCCGCCGTGTGCCCGGTCTCTTGTTTCTCAACTGGCAAGGACCCGCCACACGAGGGGGCGGACATCGCCCATCCTCGCCGCCCGGCCATTGCGGTGTCCGGTCTCTTGTTCGCAACTGGGGGCAAGGACCCGCCACACGAGGGGCCGGACCGCCATCCTCGCCGCCTGCCACTTCGTGTGCCCGGTCTCTTGCTCTCAACGGGGCAAGGACCCGCCACACGAGGGGCGGACATCGCCCATCCTCGGCCGCCGGATACTTCGTGTGCCCGGCCTCTTGCTCGCAACCAGGGCAAGGACCCGCCACACGAGGGGCCGGACATCGCTTATTTCACAGATCTTCGGATGCGGCTACCGTGTGCCGGTCTCTTGCTCGCAACTGTGGGCAAGGACCCGCCACACGAGGGGCTGACATCGCTTATTTCACAAGATCTTCGGATGCCCGCCACCGTGTGCCCGGCCTCTTGCTCGCAACTGTGGGCAAGGACTCGCCACA
Organism: Olyra latifolia; assembly: GCA_036346145.1. Taxonomy (NCBI): domain Eukaryota; kingdom Viridiplantae; phylum Streptophyta; class Magnoliopsida; order Poales; family Poaceae; genus Olyra; species Olyra latifolia. Next base: position 19,106,711 of record CM070530.1, read on the forward strand.
CGAGGGGCTGGACATCGCTTATTTCACGCACCCTCGGCCGCCCGGCTACTTGGTGCCCGGATCCTGCTCGACGAGGCTTATAGGGTAGGTATATAGCAAAGAAATAGTAGCATAAACATTTCATAGACGTGAACAAGAGAACATCTTGTATTTAAATTCAAATGTATTACAAACACACGTAACACCACGCACACTATTCCCTAGATCTACCCTTCAAAGATTGAAGCTCCGCCCCACGCCTTCAAGGCGACTTCAAGCCGAGAACCCGATCTGGGCTTCACGCCCGCCGGATCTCCTAGCAAAGCCGCCACCTTCCCGGTCTCCGCCAAGGCTGCCGCTCCTCAAGCTCTTCATGGACCCGCCGAGCTCCTCTTGGGACCGGAGCTCCTCTCCGCACTCGAGCATACCCCAAAGCGTGCTCAAGTTCGTTCCGACCCAGCGAGCTCCGCTTGGGCCTCCCTAGTTCGGAGCGCACCACCTTCACCTTGGCTCGCACCGAGCTTTATGCTCGCAGTTCGACCATCCACCTCAGCAGACGATCGCAAACGAAGAAGCCAACAAAGAAGATTACGATAAAGTAGTTCACAAGAAGAAATTACCTCATGGCGGTGACGCCGAACAAAGACTCTCAATGCCGAGGGCCGACACGGATGTTCCCGAGCTTAACGAGCCAAGACTTCGAGCTCGGAGTTCGAACTACTCCGACCTCTTCGCCGACAGATCGGCCGAAAGCATCGTCCACGCCCGGGGTCGGCGCCCCACCACTTCTAACCCCATACTGGGCACGGACAACCAAAGCTATGTCAGACTCGACGCCGCGCCGGGAGACCCTATGGTCGGGCCGAGACGCCCACCACCTCCAAGCTCGGAAGATGCGCGACAACGTTTCTGCACAGACGAAAGCAGAGGGCTGCTCGGTACGACCTTCTCCCCAAGGGCTAATCGACGACGACGCCACCCACGCCGTCATTGAAAACCGCCGACCCACTCACAAGTAACCGTTGAAGACCCAACGTTTGGGCTTACTTTTCGGCGACCCCTTGATCGGCCGAATTTAAGATTCGCCGGGTAGCCTTTGCTCAGTAACCTTGAGCTCACCAACCTGAAGTCCGCCCGACTAGCCCTCGCCGCTAATCGGGCGATGCATCCGAACGTCTCGAACCGAAAAGGCTCGATGACGGTTTAAAAGAGCTGAGGAGGGACCGCCGGTCCACCACTCAGCTCGGGGCTAGATGACGGGGCCTAGGGTGACGTTCGGATAGTCACGCTAAAAACGCAAAAACAAAACAGCCCTCTCCCGAGCAAGGGTCTACTTCAAGGAGTCCTGCAGGGGCTCGGGCACGCCACTCTGCCGGACCGGGTCCGAGCTCCCCTTCCCCACCAAGGAAGGATACAGCCTCTCCCGAGCAAGGGTCTACTTCAAGGAGTCCTTGTTCGGCTCGGGCACGGCCAGTCTGCTCGGACCGGGTCCGAGCAGCTCCTTCCCGACCAAGGAAGGATACTGACCCTCTCCCGAGCAAGGGTCTACTTCAAGGAGTCCCGCCGGGGCTCTGCACGCCACTTCTGCTGACTGGTCCGAGCAGCTCCTTCCCGACCAAGGAAGGATACACCCTCTCCCGAGCAAGGGTCTACTTCAAGGAGTCCGCCGGGGCTCGGGCACGGCCAGTCTGCGCTGACCGGTCCGAGCGGCTCCTTCCCGACCAAGGAAGGATACACCCTCTCCCGAGCAAGGGTCTACTTCAAGGAGTCCTCGCCGGCTCGGGCACGCCATTCTGCTCGGACCGGTCCGAGCAGCTCCTTCCCGACTAAGGAAGGATTCTCCCCGCTGCATTAAATGCTCGACACGCTCGAGACAGCCGCCGGGATCGCGCCACCAACCCACGCCTTGTAACATCGCTTCCCACACCGCTTCCTCAGAAGACGAAGAACATTTACGATGACGCAAGAGGAAGACATGCTTCGACCACCGGACAAAGGAGGGACAACCATCATACCGCTAGGTAATAGGATTTCACCGCTAGAAAAACCGATGACGCCCATGTATAAATAGACTACGTCGCCGCACATCTAGACGGGCGACTACCGTAAAATACACACGCACATCGTGGGAGCTCCAAACCGCACCATTTCGGGCCAAAGCTCATCCCTCCGCCACAAGAAACTCATCCCTTTGTAACCTCTTCGATCCTCATATAGATACCATCGACGAGGGTCATTATCTCCACTCGAGGGGCCCGAACCAGCCCAAAAATCATGCGTGTTTTCTACCGATAGCCACTCGATCGAAGTTCGCCTTCTTGAAAGCCCCGACGCCATGGAAAGAGGCCGGTTGATCCTCACTCTCAACAAGTAAGCTCGGTACCCGGGGGCCCCGTACTCCCAATCGCCGACAATATATATGAGAATGGCTAGTGTGCTATGGATAGCACGGATCTCTTCGTGCTATCCACGGGGTTTGGAAATTTTGGGACTGAAATAGATGATCCGAACGGTCCATTTTGTTCATCTCGATTAAATCTCGCTACACACCAAATTTCAATTTTTTGAATTTTTTTACTATTTGTTTCTTATTTTTGAAAACTGAACTTATTGGAGGGTCCACAACTAATTAGATTACCGATTTTTAAAAATATGAAACAAATAGTAAACAAATTCAAAAAAAATTGAAATTTGATGCGTAGCGAGATTTCATCGAGATGAACAAGATGGACGGTTCGGATCGTCTATTTCGGTCTCAGAATTTCCAAATCCCATGGATAGCACGGATCTCTCCGTGCTATCCATAGCACATTAGCTATTCTCTCTCTCTATATATGTGTGTGTGTGTGTGTGTGCGTGTGGTGCAAACCACTATTTTGGTGCAAACCCGTAAAAACCATATCTAAAAGTTTTGTAAATTCGTGAAAAAATTACTGGAGATAGAGATAGTCATAAACAATATTATCACCAAATCTCAAGATCAAACTCAACTTCATTTGAAAGATAAAAAAAGACAAATTTTGAACAAACAGCGACATGAAACTATTCATTCAAAATTTTCTTTTTTATAGCTCCCAAACGAAGTTGAATTTGGTCTTAAGATTTGGTGATAATATAGTTCATGTCAAGACCTATCTCCAGTAATTTTTTCACGAATTTACAAAACTTTTAGGTATGGTTTTCACGGGTTTGCACCAAACAGTGGTTTACACCACATATTTCGCCTATATATATATAGTTGGGCTACGGTGCTTCGCGAAGCACGGATGACGCCGTGTTTCGTGCCTAGTTTGAAAAATCCGAAACTCAGATGGCCGATCCGAACCGTCCATCTTAATCTTCTCGTTGGAATCTTTTAGATGACCAAATTTCATATTTTTTGAATTTTTTTGCTATTTATTTTGTATTTTTGAAAACCAACCATTTGGACGCTTCACAACTAATTAGATCAGTGATTTTCAAAAGTGACTTATGATGAGTGATGATGAGTGGTGGTCTATTTTTACTGGACCATTCGATCCATCGTCCTTGTATTAACTATACATATACTGTGTCCCACTACCTCCCTCGTCTATTCAAAATTTGTTGGAGATAAATAGTGATGGATTAATGTCCTAACTGTAGATGAATAGCGATAGCGTTGCGATAAATAGAGCAACAGTTTTTCATCGTAAAAAAAAAAGCTCCACCTTGCTCCCCTTGTGGCCTCGTCTGCGACCACGGCAAGTCGGCATTTCAAAAATTTTCCATGGCTAATGCTTCAAAAACATCGGTAATGTTTTTAGGAATTTTTGTGAATTTTTCTCCAATTTTGAATTCGAAACCCTAAATCGTTGGATAATCCTGGCACATCCATGGGAGGGGCGCCACCGCTGCTGCTGACTCTGCCTGGGTCGCCTCATTGGCCCCCAATGGCTGCCGGCAGTTCCCGGTGCTGCGTTCCTCCGATTACTTCACGAGGCCGTCGATCGATGAGCTGGTCGAGAGGGAGGCGGCTGATCCAGGCTACTGCTGTAGGGTTCCAAACTTCGTCGTCGGGAGAGTGGGGTATAGGGAAGTTAGGTTCCACGGAAACACTGACGTCAGGGGGATGAACCTGAATGAAATCGTCAGGTTTGGCCGTGATTATGTGGTGGTTTACGAGGATGAGGCTGGTGAGCCCCCCGTAGGGCATGGTCTTAATAAAGCAGCAGAGGTAAATAACTCTGAAGCTGGATTTGAAGAAACTGCCAGAGCCTAGCATCCTTGTTGATGTGCTAAGGTGTACCTTGAAAAAACAAGGTGCTAGGTTTCTTTCATTCAGCCCAGTGAATGGCGAATGGAAGTTTGAGGTTGATCATTTTAGTAGATTTGGTCTTGTGGATGAGGAGGAGGAAGATGCTGTGATGGATGAGGCAGTTGCTCGGCGGCCTATTTCTGAAGTAAGAGATCCACCTGCAAATGGTTTAGAACTGGAGCTTTCACATTCGTTGCCAGCTTATCTTGGTCTTGATCCATCAAAGATGCGAGAAATGCAGACGGCGATGTTTTCCAACGAGGAAGATGATGAAGATATGGAGGATAGCTTTGCATCTGATCAGAGATACCTTGTCAGAGAAATGATGAATGTCGATTCACCCAACTCTAGTGCTAACGGTCCCCGGCTGAGCTCTCTCTCTCCTTTGCACGGTTCTTCTCGGAAGACTGGAAGAAGACTTGGTATTCTTGCAAGGAAAGAACCACATGCACTGCTGGAATATAATGTAAATTTCTTCAGAGCTTGGCCCGTCTTCTCAGGGTATTCTTATGTCTAGGCAAAACAAGGGATTTCCAGTCCGAATGACCAAGGTGGAAGGCTTTAAACTGCCGTCTGAGCAAGCGACGCCTGTTGCTGGAATAATACATACTAATTGTGCAGTGGATGCTGCTCTATGTATGGGTAGATCGTTTCGAGTTGGCTGGGGACCAAATGGTATCCTTGTTCATTCTGGTAGTCTGGTCAATAATCCTGGGACTGGTCTATCTTCTGTTATTTACATAGAGAAAGTTGCAAGCGACAGAGTGGTGCGTGATGAGAAGAACAAAGATAAGGATGAGCTGACAGAACTATGTTTCTCAGATCCAATGGACCTCCATAGGAGGCTCGATCGTGAGATTCTGGAAACTGAATCCGACTCGTTTAGGTTAAAGCTTCAGAAAGTTGTGGTTAGTCGTTTGGGTTTGCCAGATATTTGCAGGTATTATATTGACATCATTGAAAGGCAGCTTGAAGTCCATGATTTATCTATGTCTTCTCGTGTGCTGTTAATGCATCAAGTTACAATTTGGGAGTTAATTAGGGTCTTTTCTCAGAAAGAGCATCTGGTAACCAGTTGGATCGAGCCTACTGGCGATGAGGATCAGGAAGGCATGATTTTAGACAAGAAAGAAGGTTCTGTCAACATAGACCTTGAAGTACTCCCTTTGGTTAGGAGAGCAGACTTTAGCAATTGGTTACAGGACAGTGTCTGTCATCGGGTACAAGGAGAGGTAGGCTCCTTCAGTGACGCCAGATACTTGGAACATATTATTTTGCTTTTGACTGGTCGACAATTAGACACAGCAACAGAAGTCGCTGCTTCAGGGGTGATGTCCGGTTGGCAATCTTGCTAAGCCACTAAGCTAGCCAGGCAGGTGGATCAATGTCGAATCGATCTGATGTTGCTCAGCAATTGGATACATGGAAAAGGAGTGGTCTGGATTTTGATTATATTGAGGAAGACAGGTTAAAGATATATGAGTTGCTTGCTGGCAACATACAAGGTGCTTTACTAGATTCACCAATCGACTGGAAAAGGTACCTCGGATTAATCATGTGGTATCAATTATCACCTAATACATCACTTGATATCATCATTCATCTTTATCACCGACTGCTTGGTGAGGGCAAAGTTCCATATCCTGTTCCTGCATATCTCGATGAAGGACCTCTTGATGAAGCACTTCAGTGGTCCCCAACACAACGTCAGATTCGCCGATTGGTGGGCGAACACGGCTGCTAGCCTCCCAAAAGACGTGAGAAAAGATTTCAATGGCCTGATCATCTATACCGTCTGTAACATCTGGAAAGAGAGGAATTATTGCCTTTTTAAGTAATGTAGCGTCCCCACCTAGCAAATTGTTGCTAAGATTAAGGAGGACGTTCTTTGGTGTGAGCGGGCAGCCGCCATAGTGAACGAGTAGTAGCTTCGACATCCTCCCACTCCCACTCCTTGTTCCTTCCCTCTTCTCCTTTTGTACCTCTTTCTTATTTAATGAAACGGCAGCGCTCCTACCCCTTTTTCTTGAAAAAAAAAAGTGGTCCCCCGGTGACCGTTTTGACATGTCGTTTTATTTAATGCTTCTTCATGCCAATCAAAATGAGAAGTTTGGGATGCTAAAAACTATGCTCAGCGCATTCTCGTCTTCGTATGATCCCCTTGACTACCATATGATCTGGCATCAGCGTTCTATTCTGGAAGCTATTGCTGCTTTCAATACAAATGATCTGCACATACTGGATTTGAGTTTTGTTTATCAATTACTATGTCTTGGGAAGTGTCATTGGGCTATCTATGTTATTCTGCATATGCCACATCTTGAAGATGCCTCATACATTCATGAGGAGTTAATCAAGGAAATTTTATCACAATATTGTGAAATATGGAGTAAAAATGAAGCTCAAAGGCAATATTTTGCAGAACTTGGTATACTAGCAGAATGGACACATGAGGCACTGGTGAGTCAATTTCTTTGCTATGAACTCCCTTCGTCCCAAAATATAAGGTGTGCACGCATTCAAGATTCAAACTTCATTATCTTTGACCAACGATTTGTCTAACAACATATACATTTTGTGATAAAAAAAATGGTATCATTAGTTTCGTATTTGAAAGCATTTTTCAATGATTATAATTTTATTTCTATGTACGACATACTATAAAAGAAATTAAATATCAAAGTATAGTTTTGAAAAACCGAGCCAAGTCAAACCACGCCTTATATTTTAGGATAGAGGGAGTACAAATTACCGACACTCGGTCAATGTGTGATTGTTAATAAAAATTTGTCTAAACATTACAATTACAATTATTTAAGAATGCCATTATGTGGAAAGTATTACACTTGAAACATACATAGCTAATGATCTCTACATGTAGGCCCTTTATCATGAATACTACAGAGATTGGCACGGTAGACTGGAGAATTATATTTTCATGACATCTGTTGCTCATTCTTTGTTTCTGTCATGTAAGTTTTCCTACAATGCACCAACAAATAGTTTTATAAATAACCTAATTCCATGTTTGAACTTCTTTCACTATGTAAACATACGACTGTACCTACTTCTCAAAAGACCTAACAAAACGAAGCCTCTTGTGAAATTTTTGTGCTATTTGCCTGATTCTTTCCATCACTCTTTTGTTCATATCTTTAAACTTTGTAGAATGGGTATCACCAATTCTGTGCTGCTTCTGTTGATAAAAATATCATGGTTGATATTATGGTGTGAGTTTGCAATCACTTATCTGATTTTTTTTTCAGCAAACCATCAAGAGATCTGGGACATTACAAATGCTTTGGAGACTCACAAATCCGAAATTGCTGACTGGGACATTGGTGCTGGAATATACATAGACTATTACGTTTTAAGGAACTCAATGCAAGAAGAAAGTACCATAGATGATTCAGTAAGAGTTATTTCCCTGAAAAAAAAAAATCAAGATTTTCTTGAAGATTTGTGAATGCACACAACCTTATTTTATCATTCAGGATCCAGTTGAGAAGAAAAATGAATCATGCAAGAGTTTCTTTGGCCGATTAAATGATTCATTGCTTATCTGGGAAGCAAACTACCTGTTGAGGCAAGGTAAGATGTGATTCTTAGATGTAACGGATCCAACACAAAAAGAAGCTAAATGTTGATATCTTCATGAAATTGTTGGCCTTCCATTTGTTGCTTTAACTGGCGAAGTTCCATTTATAAGAACGTAGTGCGTTGATATTGAGAAGTAACCATCTAACTAGGTTTTACAAAATATATAGCTACTGCCATTGCACCTAGATTTTATAACCCAATCCAAAAACCAAGCTACTTAGCCACAGACCACAGTGAAAATTCATTACTGATACTCATCTGATTATCTCTGTGTTTGAAGCCACCAATACTTGCTTTATATAGATTTCTTTGAGAATCTACTCTCTAGGCTTGTTCTCATTGGTGATTATTCCAGGGCATGCTTCTCAAAGATGGCAGAGGAGCTATGCAACTTCTAATGAACTCGCCCAGTGAGGGCTTGGCACCAAATGTCTACATGGGCTGCTTTCAGACGATGCTCAACGCCCCGGTCCCTGATGACCACAAGACATCAAACCTGCAGGAGGCGGTCTCTGTTTTCACCGACATACTTTGCAGTGATTCGTGATAGCAAATCATTGGCATTCTTCTTGAGTCCTGATGTATCCGCGGTGCTAACCTGATGGCTGTTCCGATTGGTCACAGGATCTGGAGTGCACAGGCGCTCCAAGTCACGGAAGAGTTCCAGGAGTTTGCATGTCTGGTGTACCAGTGTAGAATTTGCCACTGGCTGGTTCAGAGAATTGTCAGTCTGTAAACTCCTGAAGAAATATGACGGGCCCTTTTTTGCATCTCCCATGGAGGCATGGTACAATATACCTTGCTTTCTGTGAGTTGTATCCATGAACTTCATCAGTCATCAGGTGTTCAGTTATTTCTACTATTAAAAAGAGGCTTGTGGTGGTTACCGGTGATACGTCAATTCATAGAAATTTCCACCATACCATTCTACACTCTATATTTTAGTGACTCTTTGTTTTGCACTTTACTTGAATGGTATGTTCGATTTGTTATTTTAACCTTGAGATTTTATTGCAAGGCATCTTCTCTGAATGTGATCTAATATTACAATAAATGATTTAGAATTTTATTTATTTTGATATTCGGTTATAAAATACGAGTATTCAGGTAGTTACGGAAAACAGCAGCTCATGGACACATTACACCGTGTTTGGTAAACGTCACCGTGTCGCGCCGTGCAGCCAAAACCGCTTTTGCAGAACCATGTGAAGCTGTGGATTGTTTACGGAAAGCCGTCCAACGCTGCGGCCTAACACCGTGGGCGGACGGCGACACGAAGCAGCACAGTCCACATTTCTTCAGTGGCGTGTACACTGTTCGTCTCCTATCATCACACCTTCCCTCCTGCCGAAATCCTCACAGAAAAGCACGAGACAGCAACGGTTCTCACTCACATGGCACTGCAAAAAAAAAAAAATGGTAATAATTTTCGCTGTATCTGAGTACGATTGACTCGAGAGATCGTCCCTAGTGCCGGCCGGCGTGTAATCCAACTGAAGACGAATTAGTGGCATAAATAATCTTAGGTAGATTCGTTTGGCTCTGCCTGCTATAACTTTGCTTGGGATGCAACTAAACATTGCAGTTTGCGCAAGGTTAAAAAAAAAATCGATGCATGACTCAACTAGGGTCATGACTTATGATACATCTGTCTAACCCGTGTTAATCAAAGAAAAGCTCGATCAAGTCGTAAAGAAAAATGGTTCAAGGCGTGTCATTATGGACAGACCCAACCACTAACCAAGGAACCATCCAGAAGCAGTGAATATTCATGAACACTGTGCATCAAGCAAAACTGCCTGCTCACAATCACAGGCCATACTTCTTCAAAAAAAAAAATCACAGGCCATACGGAAGAGAAAAGAGAGGGGAGGGCATCCTCGTCCGCACCGCACGAACGCGCACGGGAAGCACAAGCATGTGGGCGAGCAAGGCTGAAAGATACCTCGACGCGGTGCCACACGCCGAAGAGACATTGCGAGTAATATGTGACTGTACCGTCACATCCCAGGACCGAGACGTGCTACCAGGCCAAAACACGTGAAAATACCATGTAACAATCAACTCTGCTATTTTTTTATTTATTTCCTTCTTTCGCCCTTTTTAATAAACCTTGTTCTTTCATATTTTAATTATAACTAAAAATTTATCTTTTTTATAAACCAAATTTATCTTTTTTACAAACCAAACGCTTAAATGTTTTATAGTCATTTTTTTTAAAAGCATACTACTTCTCAAATAGACCTCCCGGCTAGCCATCCCTGTATACTGTGATCTACTATGAGAGCTTAGAATTCGGACACCGACGATATAGCGACAGGAGCGAGGAGGAAGCCTTAGGTGTACCTAGGCTCCAAAAATTCTAACTCTACCATTGATCTCAAAATTAATTTTAACAATTTGCCATCGTCTCGTATAATAATCTCCTACAGCCGAAAAGACTAAGCAGCAGCATATTAAAGCATGTCACGACCAACGGAAGTACTAAAAAAACGGCAACCACACAAACAGAGGAGCGTGTGCGTGCCCAGACAGGGTTGCAAAAGCAAGCACGTGCACAAACGGCACCCGGTAAGCAAAAACCCACGACACGAGCACTAGGAAAGAGAGATTAAGACTCGGAGACAATTTTTATCGGAACCATGTTCAGCAAGCAAACACCACCGATCCGGCCTATAAATACCTCCTACTATACGCACACAAGCCATTTACCAGTGAGATAAGGTAGCAAAGTGATTCACACTTTCACAGTGAGATAGAGCGCTGCTAAGCTGAGAGAGGGAGGCGTACCTTCTTGTTGCTGCTTCCATGGCGGACATAGCATTGCTGGTGGCGGAGGAGTTCGAGAAGAGGACGAGGCGGGGCGCCCGCGGCGACGGCGACGGCGAGGCGTCCAAGAGCAGGAGGAACTTTGGGGCGGGGATGAAGGTGTGCAGCTCCTGGGTGGAGTCGGCCTCCGCCGCCGCCGCCGCGTCCGGAATGAAGGTCAACGTCCTGCTCAAGGCCGGGATGGAGGAGGAGCCCAAGACCAGGCTCGCCTTGGCAGCCTTCGACGGATTCTTCTCTGCTTAATTTACTCTTCGTTCCTTTTCTGTTCTATTTTGTATTGTAAAAAAAGAAGTTAATTTGAAGAAAATATTATGTATTCCTTCAATTCTCCCCACCAGGTAGGCGTGTATCTCACTTCGACCTATGTTTATCAACAGAGTGAGTAACAAAAGAAGATCATACCACTCTCTCAGAGAATCTGGCTCCCTTCAATTCTGCAATTTACATGGTGACAACTTAAACTTTGTCAGCCTCAAACTGGCTATCCTCTGCATAAGAGAGGGAAATTCTCTTAGCTAACCGATTTACCGTGGAGAGGACAAAGTTTTACCTTTGTCTAGAGTGAAGTCTGCCAGGAACCTAAGATCTTTTTTTGTTTATCACCACTCACCAGTTTACCGAAGATCTCAGGTGGCTTGTTCTTATTGGCAGTGAACAGCTGAATGTACATGCATAAAGTAGAGAAAGTTAAACCGTAGCCCTTTGAACTTACAAAAAATCTCACTTAGCCTTCTAAACTTAAAATTTACTTTTTCGGCTCCTCGAACATGCCTCCGTTTGCAACCTAGCTCCAAAACCGTTAGGGATAGCGTTAAAGGCTGATATGACCGTTAGTTTTCTGTTAATTGCTTAGGTAGTTGTCACGAGTATGGGTTTTATTAATGATATGGCATCCACGTCACATCCCTCTCCCTCTCTGTCTCTCTCTCTCTCTGAAAAATTCAAATCCGAAATTTTGTTGAAAAATTCCATGTTTTCATTTAGGTCCAAAATGTGCAAAACCGCATATTTAGCTAGGTACACATAGTTGTATAAGTGCTTTAAGTTAGGTCCAAAACCAATTTTTCATCCTTGTTTTCCAAAGATGTATAACATAGCCTCCCACCATCGTCCATGGCCTCCACAATGCTATGTCGTCAGTGTCATCGCTCCTTGACATAGCACTGAATGACACCATCTTCATTTTTCTTGCAGTACACATCCAAGGCCCTCATGGCCTCTTGTCGGCCTCGCTCTTGCCACACTACAATGATGAATGTGCCCAAGTAACACTTGCATTCGAAGCATTGATGCACCATCGAGTTCACCACCAGAACATTGCTTTAGAACCTCGCTCAGATACCAATTGTTAGCATGGGCCCTATAGAGAACTTGCTCATTTTATCTATCACAAACGCCCATGAGAAATAAGAACACAAGCATCTTTTGTGGCTCAACCAAGTGGTTAGCCTTTTCTTTTCTCCTATTCTATCACTTTTCTCTGTTTCTTTTCAAATATGTATACTTACAATGCTTTATATAAGCCACATGCTTACATGCAGCTAGAGGTCTACCTAGATTGTAACTCGACCCGTCGGGTCCCGACCTGACCCAGCAGTCGGGTGGAGTTCAGGTTGGGTCCCCGATTCTAGCCAAGTTGGATCTAGGTTAGCCTCTTTCCTGACCTGACCCGCCCCGCCCCAACTCCTCATCCATTTAGCCATTACAGTCCACTCCTACATCCCGTTCATCTGGGCTAGTGGCTCACTCCTACAAAACAATTCTACCTCTCCCTTCACAGTTCACCCGACCGATCGACACACTCCCAAGATCCGATCAACGACATACCCTTTCACTCATCCCCATCTCGGTGTCACCCCTTGTGGAGCGCATAGCTTATAGGAGGAGAGGGGCATGGCTAGGATTGGCCCCTTGTCGCCCCAGCCTTCCCTCTACTCACCCCTGACGGCCGGCGCCAATCCGCCTCAGCCATGCCTCGCCTCTGTTATGCCCTCGCTCCTGCTCCACTAGCCCGTGCTGCCCCTAGCCCCCGAACGAATCAAGGCGAGCCAGGGCCCTAGACGCGCAGGCTCATCTTTCTCCTCCCCACGGTGGCAGCAACGAGTTCCTCCTCTTCCCATCGTAGGGGCAACAACGACAACGGTGGCTCCTTCCCCCCAGTTTGTGAGGCACCCGGTGTGGATAGCTGGAGCACAGAGGGCAGGGTAGGCACCGAGGCAAGAAGGGAAGGGGGGAAAGGGGGAGAAGGAGAGAGAGAGGGGAGGGGGGTTTGCTGCCAAGGGGTGGATAGATAGACTGTTAACGGAGCGACGTCATGGTAGTCACTGGAATGCCATTTGAGCAATGTCTGAAGGTAACGGAGAGAACCACTCCATTCCTGTGGGGCCCACGGCACGGTTCTGATCGTGATCGTCGCTTTGTCAGAGTCTGGAATGGTGTTCTTCACAGTTTCCGACGGAAAACTTTCCGGGACAGCGCGTGGATAACTGGATAATGCGATACATCACCCCTGTGATGCATCGAGGGAAATTAGTTGAGATGAATTTTGTTTTTAGAGGGAAATTCCTTGAAAGAACTGCAGCTGCATGGGCGTCGCTTCACTTGGTCAAATGAGAGGGTGGACTGTACAATGACCAAAATTGACAGATTTTTTTGCTCTGCGGCCTGGGATTCCCTGTTTCCGGACTGTCACCTCCAGGCCCTTCCTTCCTCTTGCTCAGATCATTGCCCACTACTCCTCATGGGCAGTCTCCAAAGGGGACAATTCTCGGGCTTCAGGTTTGAGAGCTTCTGGCCAAAACTGCCGGGGTACAAAGAGTTGGTGGAGCAGTCTTGGGCTAAACCGGTCCAGGGCTCGGATGCAATAAGACGGCTGCACGTCAGACTGTCAAGAACAGCAAAAGCGCTTCGAGCTTGGAGTAGAGCGCAGATTGGTGATGTCAACTTGTAGTTGGGCATAGCCAATGAATTATTCCTGAGGTTGGAGGTTGCTCAAGAAGACAGAACTCTGTCTCAGAGAGAGGTAAACCTTATCAAGCTTCTCAAACTGCGCGTTGTGGGTCTCTCGGCTCTGCAAAGAGTTAGACTGAAGCAAAGATCTTGACTTAATTTCATCAAAGCGGGGGACGCAAACACAAAGTTTTTCCATATAAAGGTAAATGCCCGTAGAAGGAAAAACATCATTGGCAACCTCTCCTCCAATGGGCGGCTCATTGGCTCGGACATTGAGAAGCATGAAGTCTTTGAGAATTTCTTCAAAGGGTTACTTGGCACTAAGCGGACGAGAGACATTGCTTTCAACTGGAATGCCATAGGCCTTCAGAATCGGGACCTTTCAGTCCTCGACATTCCTTTCGAGGAGGATGAGGTACGAGTTGTGGTATGGGCACTTCCCCTAGACTAGGCGCCGGGACCAGATGGTTTCACAACAGCCTTTTACAGGACTTGCTAGGAAATAATTAAAGAAGACATCATGTGTGCATTTCAGCAGCTACATGGGGGGAATGGAAAACAAATGCCACTCTTGAACTCAGCCCACATCATCCTCATTCCCAAATTGAAGGAAGACTGATCACCTAGTGATTTTAGACAGATTAGCCTCTCTCACAGCTTTGGCAAACTGGTCAGTAAGACTTTGGCAAACTGGTCAGTAAGACTTTGGCAAGTAGACTGTCACCTCATCTGGATGTCTTGGTTTCACAAGCCCAAAGTGTATTCATTCGTACAAGATGCATTCAAGACAATTACTTGTTTGTGAATAACACCATCAAGGAGATGCACAAAAAGAAGAAGCCGTCTCTTTGTCAAGATTGACCTAGCAAAGGCTTTTGACTCTGTCAGTTGGGAATATCTCTTAGACCTAATGTTTCACATGGGCTTTGGGTTTAAGTGGACAAATTTAATTTCCCTGATCTTGGTCTCCCAATCATCAAAAGTAATGATAAACGGGACCCTTGGAAACTCTTTCAAGCACAACCGCGGGCTTCGTCAGGGCGACCCACTGTCACCTCTTTTGTTCATTATGGCAATGGAGCCGCTGCATCTCTTATGTTCAAAAGCAAGAGAACTTGGGTTACTTGGCAGTTTAAGTGAGAGGGTTGACAGATGCCAGGCTTCTCTCTACGCAGACAACGTCGCCCTCTTCCCAAGTCCAACAGTAAGAGATGTCCTCTCTATGAACTTCATTTTCAGTACCTTTGGGGTGGCTTCAGGGCTCTTGGTCAATGCACAAAAAAGTGTCATCTATCCTATAAGCTGTGCAGATCAGCCCTTGCAGCATATTGCTACAGTTGCACAAATGCAAGTTGGTTTTTTCCCCTGCAACTACCTGGGGCTACCTCTCAGGCCAACCAAGCTAAGAAAAGGGGACTATCAGGTGCTGTTAGACAAGGTTGGCAACAGACTTGCAGGTTGGAAGGGCAGGCTGCTGTCCAAAGGGGCAAGACTGGTCCTAATCAACTCGGTTCTCACCTCACAGCTAGTGTACCTGCTAACAGTCGCCCCGATCAGCAAGTGGGCACTAAGGAAGGTGGACAGTTTGCGCAGAACCTTCCTTTGGCAATGAGATGGTGACAGTTCGATGAAAGTAGGGCTCGTCAATTGGAAGAAAGTTTGTAGTCCTAGGAAGTTGGGTGGACCCAATCAAAGATTTGAACAACTTTGGGAGGGCGCTCAGACTGCGCTGACTTTAGTTGAAGTGGGCTCAACCAGGCAGAATTTGGGCAGGGACAGAGGTGCCTTGCGACAAAATGGATGAGTGCTTTTTCAAGGCTAGTGTCACCATCTCCGTCGGAGATGGAGATAAGACCTGCTTCTAGTCTGACAGATGGTTGCATGGAGCTGTAGCGCCTGATGATCTGGCTCCTCTTGTCCTAGCAAAGTCTACCGTGAAAAAGATCACTATTAGAGCGGCCCTGAACAATGGGAATTGGCTTAGGGGACTCCAGCACCTAGCCACGTCGGAGGAGCTATTCCAGTTTGTTAGTTTGTGGCTGCGTTTACAGGAGGTGATTCTGTTGGCAGACGTTCCAGACACCTGTTCTTGGAGATGGACTTCCAATGGGTCCTACTCCTCGAGGTCAGCCTATGAAGCACTCTTCTGTGGAGCCACTGTGGATGCTTATTCCACTTGTGTTTGGAAAGCTAGCACGGAGCCGAGATGCAAATTCTTCATGTGGGTGGCTCTGCAAAATAAAATTCTAACAGCGCAGAATCTTTAGAAGCGAGGTTGGCCAAACTCGGTTCTTTGCCCTCTGTGCGGCTCGCACCCGGAGACCACGGAGCATTTGTTAGTCGGTTGTGCTTACTCAAGGAAGGTGTGGGAATATGTTCTGCCTCAATCTGGCTCCTCGCTGCTTCAGAGCCAGGGGTGCTTTAAGGATTGGTGGCTATCTGCAAGAAAGAACTTACCCAAAGTGGACAGGCCAGGCTTCGATGGGACTGTTACCTACACCTGCTGGAACATTTGGAAGGAGAAAAATAGACGCATTTTCCATTTAGCCTATAACCCCTATCTTACAGTTGTAGACCTTATCAGATCTGATATCCTTTCAAGAGCGCTTGCTTTTGGTGTTCGCGATCGTGGCTTAGTGTCTTAGCTGCTAGCTAGTTAGCTAGTTTGTTGGCTTTCTGGCTGGGTTGGTGCCAGCTGTCTTAGTGCATGGTGTTGCCGTGCTTTTTTCTTAGTTCACTGTGTTAGCTTCTGTATGTATGTTTAATTTCCTTTCCTCTTTAATGAATCAGCAGAGCTCCTGCTATTTGGTTCAAAAAAAAATTTTGTTTTTAGGATGGTAAATGCACTTATGTCTCGACTCTCGAGGGGGCACAAGCACTACACGTGATGATCAGAAAATTGAAGCATGCATGTAACAACAATACACGTAGAGCGACCGCAGTATATAACTGAACGTATTGCTAAGAATCCAGCGGTGAATAGCCGCTTATAACCATTACATTCAGTAACAAAGTACTGGCGTATCTCGGACGAAGTAAGGAGTTCACTAAGACAGTTTCAGCAGCAGAAAGATATTAAAGCTTACATGAGCACAATAACACAGGATGCGATCAAACAAAGCATCATCTTATTGCTAATCGGAGCTCCAGATGATGTAGAATCGCAGTGTGTTGTATAGCTAGTATTGCATGCCCGTTTACCAAAACATCTCTACCGTAGAGTTCTACTAGTGTTGTAATCAGGTGCCGAAATATCTCTACTACGTACACCTCTCAGTTACCTACAAAGATCATATTGATATTAACCAATTACTGCTCGCTCACTAGCATCGGTAGCTACCCATATAGCAAATAAAGCTCAGCTGATAAATTTGACAACTAGCCCTTGCATATATCTCAGGCTGTCGCATCAGCAGAAGCCACGGATGCAACTGAAGTAGCTTCACTTGGGTCATGCTTATCCTTCTTTGACAGATCTACAAAGAGAGAAAAGAAACCAGTGCACAAAAGTTGTTCATTAGACTATTGACTTGGATTGGATCATTGATGGAAGTAATACTATTTACCAGGGAGAAGATCCTGTTCGCAGGTATGAGAAAGTTCTAACAAAATTTGAATATAACAAGGAATAGCTGAACAAGTGTTTACGTGAAAAATAGGAATGCATATGGTATGTGCTATCGTAAATAGTGATGTACGATTCAAGGAGACAAGAAGCAACTGCTTTCTTATGGATTTACTGGTGAAAATTTTCATTTCCAGAGTCATGCACAAAAACAAGCACACAATCATCTATCAGTACTGCAGCACATCAAAAGTTTTATTAAAAATGCTGCTTCAAAAGGCATTTTCTATTTTTTTTGGTACTTCAGATCCTACGCATATATACATTAAGTTACAACTCGAAGTTTCCTAGATAAGAGCTCATGAAAAAGGCCAGCCGTAAGAACAGCAGATGGCACATAGAACGGCTAGAATCAATTCATTTACCGTAACACGCTAATATGTCTAAACACAGTATGCCAATTTTGTTATAGCAACAACCTACTTACGTACAGAAGTGATATTCAAGAAGAGATAAAGGAACAAGTGCACATTTCGTGTGTTTGCATTGAAAATTAGTCTACAGCTACGTTGGATATGCTTCTTGTGGTGTATTAGATTGAAGTAAAACATTGGTCACTTGGATTCATATGTACTGATTAAAAATTGTACAGTTGCAACTTGCAAGAGCATGGATTAGTCATCACAGATTAAAAAAGAACATAGATTAGCTTTTGTAAAAACTTGAAGGACCTACATCAACAAAGAATATACAAGTATCTGGTAATTAATATCACAGCAACTTGCTATGAACACAAAATTGAAAGGTCTAAACGTCCAAGCCAGAAAAAACTGTTCATACTATGCCTAAGAATTTGCTGATTTGCATATGGAATGGAACATAATTCTAAGAAAAATGCCTCAAGGAACAATAAAACTTCTAAACTTCGACACATAAACGACAGGCAGCATCATTCTGTCAATGAAGAAAAATTCATACATAATCGAAAGAATAATAATGGACAGTGAAACCAGGAGTATTCCATCCTAATGCTAGGAGGAAGAGCAAACTATCATATTAGGAACCATGCATCCTCCACAAACAAATATGCAAGGTCAAGCGACAAGGATCTCACCTATCTCCCAAAACTCGATTAGCAGGCAACATAATTTTGACAAAATGAAAAGCATATAATCTTCATTGCAAAGAGATATAAACAGGAGCTACAACGTAGCAAGATCTGTCAACTACCGTCTAATTGCATGCTTAACAAATGCAACATGTGTCAGAACAACCGACAAATTTCACCGGCAGGACGAATTTAACTGAAAATCCAACTATTCCAGGAATATATGCATGGTAGTAACAGTACCATGCGAACTGTGTGCTTGTGAATTGTGATACCTGAGATTAGCGAGGGTGGTAGCTCCCAAGGGAGAATTAACAAAGCCGGAGGAGATGATGTCACTCGGTGGGTCGACCAGCTCGTAAACATGATACTGCATGACCCTCCTTGCGCGCACGTCGACGCTGAAGATATGCTCCTCCAAGAAAAAGTACACCACATCGGGGTTCTTGGGGTGCACGAGAGCGAGCACGGGGGCCTTCTCCGGCAGCTCGGTCGCCTTGTAGCTCTCGTCAGCCCAGAGCGTATCGAAGCTCACATCGTACTCTGGCGCCCACTCCCCGTCCTCCGGATTAGCTAGTGTCCACATGCTAACCCTTGGCGCGCAGCGGCCGCGGCGCATGGGAACATTCTTCAGCCTCTGGATTAGGACTCTGGGGGTGCTGCGCTGGATAGCAGGGGTGATCTCCACGAACCGCAGCTTCCCGTCGCTCAGCTGCACGCAGCGCCTCTTCTCGATCTCCCCCTCACCAGTACCGTTGGAAGGCTGCGTCTTGCCCTCCGGGAGCGGCACGAAGCTCAGCACCGGCATATCGTCGAACGGGTCGCAGGTGAGGATGCCCCAAGAGAGATCGACCCACCAGAGCTTCCCCTGGTGCGAGATGGTGCGGTGGCTCTCTAACGGCTGGCATGGGACGGGGTACTCGAGGTCCGTCTTCGCCCACTTCCCGGTCTCCGACGAGTAGCAGAGGAGCGTGGCCCTGTCGCTGCCGATGATAGGCTGAAGCTCCGCGACGGCGTAGTGGCCGTTTCCGCCTCGGGCCGCGGCGACGCCGAGGTTGTTGGAGTGCTTGATGGGCTCCTCGGGGTCGGGGAGGCGGAAGGCGGTGGCCGAGGTGGTGTCGCAGACGAAGTAGCCCTGTTGTAAGGAGCGCCAGAGCGTGAACTCGTCACCCGTCTTGCCGACGACGAGTGGGCCCGTGGGGCGGCTCTGGGACGCGGAGAGGAGGAGGAGGCCTCCATCGGCGGCGAGGACGTAGGGGAAATTGTCAGGCGTGGTAGGGTCGGGGGCGACCCGCGGGGGTACGGTCAGGATGGTCACGATCGGCGGGGTGGCGGGCTTGAGTGAGAGGTCGGCGCCGCCGAGCTCCTCGTCAGTGCCGGACACGCGCGGGATGATGGCCAGGATAGCCCACTGCGCTGGCGGCGATGCCATCCGTGCTCTCGAGCGAGAAGGTCTTGACTGCTACTTCGGTGGGACGAAAGGCTCGACTCAGGGAGTCAAGGAAGTGGGTGCGCGAATGACGATCAGTTAGCTGAGGCTAGGGTTTTGGGGGCGTGCGGCGCGGCCAGAGGTGTAGGCTGGGCCTGGCCAGCGTGCGCACTGGTAAAGCAGTGGTAGATTATAATTAGAAAAGTCATTGATCCTTAATAGGAGGCTGAGTGTGTTAAAAAAATATTTTTGAAAGTTTTAAGAAAAATAATAAAAGCTCCCTAAAAATAGCTACAAAGTGCTTATAATATTTGGTCTGTATAAAAATAAAAAATTTTCGGTTGTACCTTTTAATTTTAATTTAAGTTGAAAAAAACAAGGCCAGCACGGTTCGCACGGTATACAATTACTATGCAAACTGGTCTGAGAAGCAGGGTTCGCACAATATACTAATGGAGCTCAGTCCATTTAGCCCAAAAAAATATTATAAAAATCAGAAAAATGGATAGAATTAGATATTATACATTTATACATATATTTAATTTGAAATGATGCTAAGCACAATTCGCTAGACCAAACTGGCCAGATGAACCTTCAGCCGCATGGGTCCAATCTATATATTTAGCCCCTATAGGCATGGCGAGGGGATTGACTTTTTTTATGGGTTCGAATTTAGAATTTCAACACTTCTCGGGTAATAGGTAATAATTTTTATTTTAATTATAGTCGTGGGAATCATCTTAGAGGATGTAGCATTGCATGAGAGGCCTTTAAGCTTTTACGGAGATGCTCCGATACTTTGGTAAGCCAACTTAATTTAATATTCTTTATTTACAAAAAAGTGAAATACAGGATAAACTTCTACAAATTTTATTTAGGGGCGACACTCAACTGAATTAAGCATAGTCAAATTTTGTAAACCATCCGAGATTCGACGAACTTCAAATGTTTCAATGTCACCCTGTTTTGCATTTGCTCAAATTATTTTTTAAACGTTTTGACTTTTCGACACTATTTCTTGATAATTTCAATGTCAAAAATAAATATTCATAAATCTATGTTCGATTACCATTTTTAGGTTTTTAAAGTCATTGATCAAAAAGGTCAAAATTTAGTTTCACCACTCTGAAACTATGCTTAAAAGCATCTCGGGTCAAGCCCATACTCTCCGGGACGCCGAAACAATAGACCACCCTCCCTTTAAGCCTATTGGATACTTTTGGTTAAAAAAGATAACAGAAATTCTTGATTATTCAACGCCGGATCAAAACATGTCTAACGGCCATTGGAATTTAGGGCCTGTTTGGTTCGTTACCTAAGCGAGCCACAACTAAGCTTAGACGCGCGCGCCACACTCGCTTAGACATGCGTTTGGTTCGTGACTAAGCTTAGGTTTGCCACAGTTCCTTAGGCAAGTTTTGTTCCCTTGCCATACAATTTTTTGGCCTAAGCTAAGGCGGTCAAAACGAGCGCCTCATCTGTGGCGCGCGAGCTCGTCGTGGCGAAGCAGCGCTGCTCCGACTCGTCCGTCCGTCCGCGTGCTCGTGCTCATGCTCGTATACGTCCGTGTGCGCGTGCTCGTGCTCGTATGACGTATACGTCCATGCTCGTATACGTCCGTCCGTGCTCGTGCTCGTATACGTCCGCGTCCGCGTGCTTGTGCTCGTATGACGTATACGTCCGTGCTCGTATATGTCCGTCCGTGCTCGTGCTCGTCCGTCCGTCTCGGACGGACGAGCCGGACGGTATTCCGTATACGTCCGGCTCGTCCGTCCGTCCGTATACGTCCGTTCGTCCGCGTCGGTATTCCGTATATGGTATTCCATATACGTCCGGTTTGTCCGTCCGGCTCGTCCATCCGTCCGTCGACGGTGAGACGGTATTCCATATACGTCAAGGCTCACGTATACCATATACCGTATTCATGTGCTGCATACATTGTGTGGCAGTCATCCAAACGCCTACCACAGTTTCTTAGGCGTGCCTACCTTTAGTCGTGGCAATAACCAAACACCGCCTAACTTTAGTCAGCTTAGTCGTGCCACACCTGTGGCAGCCTACTAACCTTAGGCGTGGCATTTTTAGTCACCAACCAAACAGGCCCTTAGTCTAGCACCTGAATTGCCTAATATCTATACAGATCAAAAAGAGAAGACTCTCTAGGCAGAAGCAGCATTGTTTTAGAACTAGAAGAAGTCCTGCGCCCTCAACCACATCATGCAATCAGTGGCAGAGTTAGGACTTTCTGAGACCCTGGGCACAATGGCTTTGGAGTACTCTTTGGACTACATATTAGACTGTTGATGCTCGGATTTTAGCCTGCATATGCCAATAAATAGGGGGTATATACATTGCTTATAGACTAGGAACCCGAGCACATGCCCGGAATCGTCGGGCCTTGGCTCCGCCCCTGCATGCATCATACTGGCAGAGAACCAGGCCCAAAACAAGAACCGAGAGAAATTCAGTTGGTGTAGCTGCTACAATTCATACCATACATATTTGCTTGATCGGGGAACATGAATGCTAGCGACATTGCTTCAAAATCAGAAATCGTGATACAGATATCACATAATGCTTTGCAACTCATACAGTTTAGCCCATACGTTGCCATCACATTCAGAAAACATGGTCATCAATCATACAAGTTCATGCACTATGCTTCCAGGACTCCATGCTTCAATTCAGAAAAATATTACTTTTAGATCTTACAATTTTATTGCTTCCAATTGATACAGTTGCATCAATGTAAGCCACGTACATACACAAAAAAAAAGGATTTCTGAACGTTGTAAGCAGAGAAAAAAAGCTCTAGGCGGCGCAGCTCCCGGCGGCCAGGATTCTGCCGCGCCCGGCCGCGTGGATGGAGGAGTAACAGGGGGAAGAGTGCCCGTAGAGGAGGCATCTGGGGAGGGCGGAGCCACTGTTCGGTAGAAGGGGCATGGCTGGGGAGTGCGCCGCCACCCTTGAGGAGAGGAAGCGGAGGAGCATCGCACCTGAGAGGCGCCTGCGCAGCTGCCACTACTAGAAAACAGGGCGCCACAAGTGGTACATCACAAGCGGTTCAATGTGCACCGTTTCTAATTGTTGCAACACAAGCGGTTCAATAGCTCAAGCCAGAAAACCCCCTCTAGAAGCGGTTCGTAATACGAACCCATTCTAAAGCCCAAACAACAGAAGGGATTCGTGTCACGAACCCTTTCTAAAGCCCCCTGCACCTCTAGCAGCGGTTGGGGACACGAACCCCTTCTAAAGCTCAAGCAACAGAAGGGGTTCGTATTACGAACAGCTTCTAAAGGGGAGCTTTAGAAGGGGTTCGTATTACGAACCGCTGCTAGAGACCCATTTTTCGAATTGTTAAAAGGAAAGCTTGTCTTATCTCATTAGAGAGCACGCGTGGATGGGTTGGCTAGTTGGGTGAGGCGTGGGTCACGAAGAGGAGTGAGGTCCCATGGGTTCAAATCCCACATACCCCAATATTCTTTACCTTTTTAGACACCACTAGAAACGGTTCGTAGAACCGCTTCTGGTGCTCCCGTGAGCATCAGTCGCGGTTGCCTACAACCGGTTCCAAAACCGGTTCTAAAACCTGTTTCGAACCGGTTGTACTAACCAATTCGCTGGTAGTGTGCGCTGCACGAGAAAAGAGGAACGACGCCTGTTTGACTCCCGAGCTGAGGGAAGCGAGCCGAGGAGGAGGTGATGTAGGCCCCGTTTGGCACGGCTCCAGCTCCACCAAAATTGGCGGAGTTGGTGGAGCACCCCATTCCTAGCTCTAGAAATTCATGGAGCTGGAGTTGTGGCTTGTGGGTACATTAAGGATGTTTACGTGAGTCATCTTATTTACATTTTAAACTAAAAATATAAACTTAAGTCACTTTAGTTTAACCTACAAACTCTATATCTGAGGTGGAGCTGAGAGCTAGAGCTATACCAAACGGGGTCATAGATGTTCAAACGGGCGGCACAGCCTGGCACGGTACGGGCCCGATAGGGCACGGCCTTATTAGGCCTGGCTGGGCATGGCATGGTTAAGTAACCGGGTCATGCCGTGCCGGCCTACGGGCTCAATTGGCGGCCCAGGTACGGCATGACAGACCATTAATCGTGTTGTTCTGGTCCGGTCAGCTCCGGTTCGAGCTCCATCCTCGTCGACTCCGGTTACTCAATGGCAGCGCCCTACGAGCAAGCAAAGAAAACACTGATTAGAACTTAGAAGAAAGAAGGGATGAGAAGAGATCAAGAGATGAGATGTCGTACCTGCGCAGCCGGAGCCCAAAGACGCCGAGACACGATCTTGATGAGGGGAATACACCAGAGGGCGAGATGCGGCGGAGAGGGCGAGGGCGAGCCGGCAAGGGACGGTGCGCAGCGGAGAGGGCGAGATGCGGCAGAGAGGGAGAGAAGAGGGGCCACGACGGAGTCAGGGAGAGGACGAGGGCAAGCCGGCGAGGGACGGCGAGCAGCGAGTGAGAGTCTGAGAGGGCGGGCGGCGGCGGCAATGAGAGGGCAAGGGCGAGAGCGAGATCTGAGAGGCGGCATGGCGGGGCATGGGCGGGAGATGGGGAATGGGGATTAGGGTTAGCCGGTTAGGGTTGAGGAAGACGGCCGGGTGGGTTTTATATGGGGGATTGGGGGGCGCGGGGGTTACTGGGCCGACCGTTTAATTGGGCCGTGCCTAGGCCGGCACACCGTGCCGCACTTACGGTCCAAGCACGGCACGCTTCATCGGGCTAGGCCGGGCCGGGCATGACCTTGACCGGGCTGTGCCGTGCTTGGGCCGGGTCAAATGGGAGGCCCATTTGACCCGGCCCATCTAGCCATCTATAGGAGGTGAGGTGTAGCCACGTGGAAAGTCTAGAGCCGGGCTC
This sequence comes from Olyra latifolia, assembly GCA_036346145.1. Classification (NCBI taxonomy): domain Eukaryota; kingdom Viridiplantae; phylum Streptophyta; class Magnoliopsida; order Poales; family Poaceae; genus Olyra; species Olyra latifolia. The sequence continues at coordinate 19,131,320 of CM070530.1, forward strand.
CAGATCAACGGGTGAGGTAGGGGCTGTGTACGGCTGGATGTGCGTTGGACAATGTCGCGTCCTTCGAGCGTTGGACGTCCCCCGCCTCCTCCCTCGTCATATCCCAACTGCCTCACAAGTCACACCACCTCTTTCCTCTTCGTCACTTCTCAAGTGCTCCGGCAATGTCGCAACCAGAGGAGGCGGCGCCACCTCAGCGGCCATGGGCCATCCTGGTCTCCGCCCCGGTCATCATTGACGCGGAGGACATCACGTTGTGCAAAGACCTAGCCGTCGACGTCAACAAACCCCCGGTCATCACCGTCCTCAAGGTGGCGCGGGGCTTCATCCCCGACATCAAGTACACCGATCCGCGAAGCTACCCCTACATCGCGGCAACCGACCCCTCGGGCCGCCTCCTCCTCTGCACCAACCACCTCACCACCGTGGATGACATCAAGCTCCAGCATATTCTCGACGAGGACAACACGCTCAGCACATACTTCCTCGGCGACGTGACCAATCTCACAGTCTTCCAGCTCCCCAACCGCGTCGAGCCCAAGCCCGATGACACCAACTTCCTATTCTTCCAACTCCCCGACCGCCTCGAGCCCGATCCCGATGGCCCGAGCGTATACTACGGCAACGTCGGCCTCATCCGCCGAGACGACAGCAAGTTCATGGTAGCCGAGCTCCAGCCCAAGTCCGGCACCGACGAGGCCATCCTCCTCTGCCACTGGGTCGGGACCGTCGGGTGGTTCGCGAAGAAGCTCCAGTACTCCCCAGAGCACCCGATTTGGCGCAACAACGGCGTCATCTCGAACGCCGGGAAGCTCTGGTGGGTGGATCTCTCCTACGGCCTCCTCACCTGCGACCCCTTCGTCGAGCAGCCGGACCTGCGCTACATCCCGCTCCCGGAGGGCCGCGTCAGCGTGGTGCCCGTCGCGGACGGGAAGGAGCGTCGTGACGCCCTCTGGAAACTCTGCGAGCGCAGGTGTGTGAAGGTGAGCGACGGCAAGCTGAGGTACGTGGAGATTGATGTCAGATCCCGCGGCCGCATGGCCTCGAAGCTCTGCATGTGGACGCTGGATGATCCAGAGGGCTCGGAGTGGACGCCGCGGCACGTCGTGCCGTTTTCGAAGATCTGGGACGACAAAAGCTACATGGCGACCAAGCTGCGGCGCAAGGTCCCCGTGCTCGCGCTCGTCCACCCCTGGAACCCCGACGTAGTCTACTTCTCCCTGGGCCGATCGATCTTCTCTGTGGATTTAGCCGAGCGGAAGGTGTTGAGTTGCGAAAATTTCGACCGGGGAGCCGCCGGCCTTCCATTGTCGTCGGAGGTGCCCACCGCACTCCTCTTCCATGCTTGGGAGCTGCCAGATGGTATATATATCTACTGTTCCTACTTCTCGCTTAATGCATTCTACTATGCTAGCTTCTCTGTATTACGTTGTTTGTGTGATTCTACTATGCTAGCTTCTCTGTATTACGTTGTTTGTGTGATTAAAGCAGTTAATTCTGCATCTAGCTGCCGTATTCAATTGATCATGCTCTGCGTATTTTGTACTGTCTTGCACAGTTAGACCAACTTACTGATTGAGGAAGTAGTTATATTATAGTCATGGAGATGCACTTGCTACTAAATTGGTTTAAATGTCGACATTCGTCAGTTTAGCTTTAGAATTTCGTCAGTTGCATTCATGAAAGTTTACCAAAGTTCATCTTCACAACATCCGTAGTAGTACCATTTGATTGAAGCTAGCCACAACATATTTTTTTAAGAATAGGCAGGAGAGCTGTCTTCAATGAATTTTCATTGAAAGATGGAGAACAATTACAGATTCACATGTTTACCAAGAAGCAAGAAAGAAAATAAAGAGAGAGCAGGGGTGAGGGATGTTCTACGGAAGCCATGATAAATTGGTTAAAAAAATATGCGTGTATGTGGAAACATAGTATATAATTGTTGCGTGCGGTGCCGTGAGGACATATCATAGTTCTTTAATGAGCAGCATCCTCTCACACATGCTTAGACCATCTCTTCAGCCCACACTTCAAATTTCTCCTCTATAACACTATTCCCTATACGCTCTATCCATCCTCTAAAATTTTTCGGATTTGCTTCCTATCAGTCGCCTGAAAATAGGCAAAATCTCAGTCGACATGATTTTACACTAGTAAATAATTAAATTTACATATAATTGGATATGTAAAAAGTGCATAATTAACTGTAAAAAAGTTTATGTGACAAGAGGATGTAAAGTGCACATAGTAATTGATAAGAGGAATGTCCTCTCCCTCCTAGAAGAACCAAACTAATTAAGCTTGCAAATTTGTTATATCAGTTAGTGGGCTCCGATTTATTTATTTTTGGCCCAAAGTAACATTTTTTTTTCCAAGACACGATACCCTTTTTTGTTTGCTGGAAGGGCAGGGAGAATAGCGTGATGAAATGTTGCCCTGGGACTGTGATCGTGTGGGCAGAAAATCGACTGCAATATGAGGTGATTTCAGTCAACTGATACGTAGCTAGTCCCAAAATTTTTCACATTTTACACTGTACTATAAAAGAGTCCTTCTCTCTAGCAGTTTCTCTATCTCTAAAAAGTAAGATAAATAGTGTTTCCAGGGCTGAAGATGTTCTTAGAATTCATAAACCTGACCTCAGTTAATTTCTTTGCTCCTAGTTTACATTTTGCCTGGGAACATTTACTTCTAAATTTCGGTGACATTTCAGACTGAGAACTGCTTTTTGCTCAACATGTATTCATGCACAGAGTTTTCTTTTGGTGCGGGAGCCTAACGTGGAGGAACACCAACAAAATCGCAAAAAAGTTTCTTCCAGCTAGCTGATAACAGCTGCCTGGTTTCAGCTTGCTTCCACTACCTTTTAGCAGCTAGACGGAGGAATTTTCTTCGGAGCGACTCTCACTATAATTTCGAGATGGCTACTAACACATACGAGGTTGTTAGCATAGGACTGATTGATCTATGTTGTATCTGATGGGAACAAACACATGCACGGTCTACGTGCATGGATATGCAGGTTGTCTTCTGCTATGTTTCAAGTGGATATCTGATGTTAGAACTAAATGCTTCTTCCCTTATCTTCTTAATTTCTTCCAGTTGATGCATCTACAGCCAGCTTCAAATGCAAACGCTTGATGTTTTAGGTCACTTCTATAGATGGGCTTTGTTCACTGTTCATATTGTGCCATAATCAACGGTGCTTGGCCACATGTTATAAGTTAGCTGGGCGCTGCAAATGCCAGGAGCACGGTGGTTTCCATAACATCATTATGCCCGTCTGGTTATCAACTTTCCAGACCACTAGAGGGTCAAAATATATAAATCTTATGCAGGATTGCATAATACATATAGTACAAGGTATGACATGGCCGGGAGCATGCCTCCTTTATTATTGGAATAACCTGAAGCCAAGCAAGTTCTGGAGTTAGAAATTGTGCGGATTTCTTTTGCTGAAAAATATGCCACTGTCACTCGGTCAGTTCATGAACCATAGCATCGGCATGCATTTCTAAGCTTCAAAGATACGGTGATCAACAAGAATTTTCAACGCGATTATATATATCTAGACTACCTCTCCCTAGCTAGAACCTTTCAAGAAGCATATTAAAATAAGAAAATTAATGATATTCCCAAAGTTGAGTGACATTTGATAATATGCCCTAAAGTTGGCTGAGCTCGATAAATTTGAGAGACCACTTGATAATATACTCTTTTATCTTTTGAGCATAGTTTGCCAAGAAGATGAGGGGAAATGTCCATTTTACCCATGCCCAATCACTTGGCTCTTTGATATGGTTGGACGTTTGGAGGAAAAATTCGCTCCCTCCTGGATGTTTTATTTCTACAAAATTATCATGAAAACAATGTCTTTGAAATCGATCCCTGGACTTTGTTTAGAAAATATTAATTTGATAGGTATTGTTTTAAGGAATTTTATAAGTAGTAGGTAGATTCTCATAAATGGATCCTAGCTTTGCAATGCATGCACTATATGTGAGCTATGCATATATGGCGATTTTTATCATCTTTGAACAAGTAACAAGAAGTGTCAATCAAATCCAGTCGTCCATCTGTGATAGTAGGATTAGAAAAAGCCTCTGTTTCTTCTCCTCTCCTCTCTCTCCCTCACCATCTGTTAGGGTAGGTCACATTCCTTTACCATTACATGGTAACGCCATCATGTCATATTCTCTCGATCTACGCCATCTATTCCAATATTTAAGATCACAATTAAATCAATTCAAAAATTGGATAAGATTCATTCTTCAATAGGAATAAGTAGAACAAGGGAAACAAAAAAATGTCACCAAAATTTTATACGAGTGATAACCAGTTTTTTAGTTTTAATGAAATTTAGAACTAAAATTTTGATTTACAAATTTGTATCATTTGATCTATCTCCAAAATTTTAGCCATGTTTTTAAAATGTGAAAACAACGAAGAAAAAAATTACTGACATTTATTTTTACATGGCCCTACTGATACGGGTAGTAACCTCCGATATTAAAAGCGACATGCTCCGACAGATATAAAAACAGGTCTATATTGCTATTTCAAACAATGGAAGAACCCATGTCACCAATTCAAATGGGGTAACCTCTGACTACACCATCCGACATCGAATGACCATAAATGATGTGGCACTTTATTGTTTATTTCTTTTATGGCAAAAGTGGTAAATTTATTCAATAATTTTGGAAAATGTTTATTTATGTTATATTATTAAAATTTATTAGTTTATAATATGAAACGGCAATAGACGATAGATGGTGTGGCAACCTAAAATTCATGTAATCCTTCTGAAGGACTATTTATGTAATACATGTAAAAGAGTTAATTGCACTTTATCCTTTGATGTTGTGTCAAATCTCAGTTAATGAACTTGAAAATTACCTTTTTAGCCCCTTAAAGTTGTCTTGTATTGCACTCCGGTCCCAATACCTAGCGTGGATGTCATGTGTCCAAATGGAGACGATGTGACGTCTACATGTGTTCCATATCACATTTAAATGTTGATGTAGCTAAACACACGTGCAATTAACATCGAGGTGACCTCATCTTCTTTCTCTCTTCCTCCCCGTCTCAATCTCTCCCTCCCCTCTCTCAATCTCCCTCTCTTTCCTCCTCCTCCCCCCTCTAAGCCTCATGAAGGCATTGAACATCCACGGCAAAACCTACAGCCGCCACAACCTTGCGTCTATCACTGCCATCATCTACCTTCTTGTCATCTACGTTGAACTCGAAGTTGAGGCTACCCATCGAATTGCTCATCTTGAGCACCTCGATGCCATTGAATAGTGCATCGATACAGCTCATTTCTTTGTCCATTCGCCCACGCAATTGTGGATAGGTCGAGGCCGGAGATGGCTTTCTAGCCTTTATCGACGGAGACCCGTACAACTTCGGTCTTGTAGGCCTTGCCATCAGTGCTCTAGCTGAGCCTGTCCACAACTACCATCGCTAGTAGAACCAGTAGAATCATCCAACTACGCATCTTGGTAGCAAGCGCTGGCTAGAGACGGGATGAGGATGAGGGGGTGGACTTGGGGGAGTGGGTGAGGGTTGGCCGAAGGGGAAGGAGGAGGGGTCTCCTTGGACGTAGCGCGGGGCGGTATCCACCTATCTTCATCTTGTAGTTAGGAGCGGGCCGTCAAAGTGACGTAGGTGTCGGCCCCCGATTTTCAGTCCAACCAGGGACCGGGGTGCACCTGTGCTAGCCCAAGATCTGTCTTGCTAGCACGACACCTTACACAAAATGCTGGATCATCTCATACAAATGAGACTGAATATTATTATTACAATAGAGTTCAATTACATGGTGGCTCAGTTTAACAGGCCGAGTAGGCCAAATATTACAATGCCAAAATGAACTCCTATCAGAGTCTAGCAGAAAAGCGGAAGAAACAGAAAGAAGAGTCGGGTCTCAAGGCTGTGCCCAACCCAAACAGGCAAGCGACTGGAGTCCCGCCTATCACCCGGTCATAACGTCATCCATCTGGTTCATCTCCTTCTTGTCACCGTCAAGCTGTCCAAATCCATCCTCGGATCCATCTAAAAGAGTGAGTGGAGGCGAGAGGTGAGCGCTAATCAAACAAGGCCATGAGCCAACACCCAACCTAATGCAATATAATGATATGGGCTGTTTGGTGGAGGCTAGGCTATTTTATTTGCATAAAGCCAGATTTACAATAATTAATAGGTAGAAGTCCTATGACTTAGCCAGGTAACAAATCAAACACGTACTGGGCTATATATGCTGAGATTGTTCATCATTGGGGTATTCAATATGGCGACACCGTATCCATGGCTATGGAATACGTGTCCCATTAGTCAGCGGATCCATCCCATGGCTATGGGTATGGTCCTCAAAATAGACGCATCGTCTATAATTGGCAAGTTCGTGCCCAAACCGGCGCGACGACTCCCAAAGTGGCGGTCGACTCACCTCTTAAAGAAGAGGCGTGATCGCCTTGAGCTCAACAAAGGCCGTGATCCCGTGGATCCAAATAATCATTATCGAGTATATCAAAAGGGGTCATTTGACCAACATTCGCTTTTCAGCGCACTGGCACCCGAGTGCATGGGTATTCTCCGTTCTATGCCGTTTACGTTGATAGTCGGGACCAGCGACCAGCTATACCATTACATCGTTGATAGCGTTTGCTATGCCGTTGTAATGTTGATAGGATCGATCCGTCATATCTATGCCGCAAACCGTTGACAGGCAGGGATCGACCCATTTGACCTAGACTGGCAAAGACTAAGCATTTCCAAGGACTTACTAGTCAGGGGAGTTTTAGATTAAATTCCTAGGATTCCAATGGATAAAGGTAAGGAAAAATGCCAAGGTTAAGGATTGTGCTTAATAGCACATATAGTCGAGTGGTAATATCTAGACCAGTTCTATTAGCCTTGTGTTTAACAACATATTATAGCAACAGAATATAAGCATGCAATTTGCATTATTTAAACTAACATAATTTAAGTAAAACATGGAAATTGACATATGAATTAGAGATATTGGCTCGCCTGGACCGAGCGTGTTGTAGCTTGGATTCCGGTCTTCAAGTTGTCCTTCTGGGTCTTTCGGATCTATCGTGAATAATCCAAATAGCACAAATATATTCAGAAATATGCCAAAGCATGATGAATGTTATGCAATCGCATCTAATCGCATGGGTGACTATTCGCATCGGGCTATATTGAAGATAATAAACTAATCTATCCTACTTATCTAGGAAGTTCCATGAACTTCACGATAAACGTGCTAAGGATGTCATGTATGTGTGAATGCATCTAAATACCCTTAGTTAGGTTCCCAAAGAATAAACCTATTATTTATATTAAAATATCTTCAGCAAACACTTTTAAACATATAGAAATAGAATTTTAGCCCAAAAAGAGGCTTCGTATTACTATTTAATAGGTGTCCAAGATTCTAATGGACCTTAATAATTTCCTTAGGTTAAAGTCCTTATGAAGTATTTATAGAAATATTCCCACAGTTTTAACTATAGGAATATCCTATTAAAATATCTATTTGGGCATTTAAATATTAGCCCTATAGGAGGCTTTCTATTTCTACTAACTTATTTATTATAAACCTACAAGGTTTAGTACTTTCCCTAGGGTGAATATCCTATATAAAGTTTGTAAAAGGGTAATCAATATTTTCAGAGGATAAATAATATTTTATATAAATGGAGTACCATTTCTAGCTTTTCTTTTGTAAAGGAAATGCTACCATAAAGCTATTCTAATTTTCTAGGGGCAAAATGGTAATAAGGTGTGTCCAGAAATATTTTTCCTAGGTTAAATCCAATACATATTATTTCACTGAATTTTCCCAATATTTTTGGAGGGCTAAAACTATTTCAGATAGCCTAATAAGCATTTGTTGGGTTTTCTTTATAAAAGAAATACATAGGTAAGAGCTACAAATATTTTACAGAGACTTCAGATAATTAAAATATGCAAAGTTATATTTTTCACGGGTTCCAAAAGCATCCTAGTATTTTACATAATTTTTCCAAGATTATTTATGGTCTCTAAGTATTTATAATAAATCATAATCATTATCTAAGGTTTTCTAATTAGATAAATCTCTGGAAACTACTCTTAAACAGTAATGGGCTCATTGTTACTGTGCGGCCCAAGGTTGGTCTGGCCCGAAGCAACGATGGCGCGGGCGCGACCAGATGGGAGGAGGCGTATTCCTATAATACATCTCCACTTATCCTTACATATGGGACCCGGGGGCCCACATGTCAGCGGGACAAGGGGACACCGTGGGGAATTAAACTCCGTTAAAACGCCGGGTCCCCCATGTCAGTCTCATTCCGCGCAGTAGTGAGGACGTCGGCGTCGTCTTCTTCCTGGCGCGTGCGCCCGCGAGGGAGAATCTCGGCTCGCCGGCGTTTCCGGCCACGGTCGTGCGAGTCTGAGGAGGGGGATGGCTTCGGTATGCCCTCGCGTTCCAGCAGGCATGGGCGACATCGCCGGAGGCGGTCGGAGGCGGCGGCGGGGCCGGGATAGAAGGCACGGTTCTACGGCGTCCTAGGCCTTTCCGTGCGGGGATAAAGGGCGCATGAGCAAGAGGAAGGCACATGGGTGCTCACCGTGCCGGCTATTGAGCCGGAGAGGGGCCGAGGAGGGCTGTCGCCGAGGGAGGCGTGGAGTGGCGACGGCGGTGCTTCGTGGACGGCGAGCTCCGGTGACCGTCGAGCAAAAGCAAAGTGGGGAAAGTGTTAGCGGTGCTCCATCGATCTTTGTGGACGAGAGGAATCGAAGGCGACTTACCCGCGGTGGAGAAATCAAGAAAGGGGCAAAACAGGGGACGGCTGGCCGGCGGCAATGGAACTTCGGCTCCGGAGAGTTCTAGGGCGTCTCGGGCCGATTCGGCGGAAGACGTTGGAGGGGATAAGTTTCTCTCTCAATGGAGAGTTTGAAGAGGCCCAATGGAGCTCTGGAGAGGGGGAATGGTGGCGCCGAGCGGAAGTGGCCGAGGAGGGAAAACAGGGGAGAGGGAGGAATGGGGTTCGGCCGGTATTTATAGGCTAGGGGAGGGCATTGTGCGGCTTGGGGAAAGGGGTTTACGTCGAGGGGAAGCTACCTTGAGGCCCCATCGAGCAGAGAGAGGAAGAGAGACCGAGAGGGGCAGTGAGGGGGGAGATGGGCTGTGCTGGGTGCGCTTAGCAACGGGGAGGGCGTCGTCCTTGCCGGGAATGGAGAATGGTGGGGGAGGACGTGCAAAGGACTTAGCATTCAATGGGGAGCGAGCAAGGACACGGGAATCCCGCGAGGGAGCAAGGACGATGTTCGCGTGGCCGTTGGATTGGCGTCGTGGCAATTCGGCGCGGCGGCGATGCGGAGCGGAGCAAGGGCCGCTGGTCCGCGGCAGGGGAAGCGATAACGTCATGGGTGACGTTGCTGCGGGGCAGCGTTGAGGGACCGGTCGGAGGAGCAGCGTGCCGCGGCCGGGCGCGAGCGGCGCATGCTTGGCTCGGGCAGAGCAAAACAGAGGGCAAAGAAGTGGAGCAGAGGAGCTAGAAGCAGAGAGCAGCGACGGGGCTAGGAGAGGGGAGCTCGGGCTGGCCGAGCTGGGCCGAAAATGGGGAATGGGGCGGATGGGCTAGGCCCAGGTGGTGAGCAGGCCTGGAGGGAGGTGATGCCAGTGGAGTTAAGCCTTCAACAGAGAATAGAGGAGGGAAAATAGGGGATTTTGGGCCCACGGGGCAGCAATGGTCATTATATATCAAGTTCAAATTTTGAGTGTGTATTTGAATTGGAAAAGAAATGGGTCAAAGATGGTTTGGTAATTGGTTTCCCTAAAGGGTATAGATGGTAATTACTATTCATTATGCTGAAAATACTATTCATGGTATGAAAATATAAGTGCCATTATATACTTATATATATGCATATGATTATATGAGCCACATATATATATATATATATATATATATATATATGATTATATAAATATTGCATTGTTGTCTTTGGAGAAAAGTCTTAATAAAAGAGTTTTGAGATAAATGTAGTTTTGGCCAAAAGGGCAATTTAGTCAACTCATCACTTAATTATATTTGAAGGCAAGGTCAATAGTTAGGATTTACTATATGGCCCAATTTGGAAATCGATAAGATTTACCCTTTGCATGGGATATGCAAAGTGTAGGGTTCTAAATAGTGAATACTCCTATTGTAGGATTTTGAATAGTGCAATGATGTCGGATTTGCATTGGATTGGCTATTTATCAATATAGTTTAGCTTTTAAATATTATTCATAATTAAAATTTTCCAAAAATTCGCAAGTCCCTAAAAATGGGATGTTACAGTAGGTAACGACGTTGCTTCCGGCAGCTTGGAACAGTTCCCATTCCATGTCTTGTACATCGATTGGTGTTAGTGGCGCCTTATGCGTGGGATCTGGACCACCAATTTGCAACTATCGAACGTTTGCATAAGGACGGGTGGCAACGACGATATGGACGGCTCCTTGGACGACATAGTGATGGCATTGAATTGTCCATCATGTTGTGCGAGGTTGTGCAGGGACTCTGGAGTTACTCCGTCCTAGTTGGATGCGTCAGGGTGTCCCCTTGTGGCTTTGGCGTCAACCTGTCAAGGAAGATATGGAAGGCGATCTTCTCATGATCCTTGACAATTTCACCATCAGCTCGCACTCGTATCTGTGTGTGGTTTAGAATGAGTTCTTTAAGTTCTTGGTGTAGTGCCGCACGATTCCTTCAAAACCCCTCACGCTTGAGCTGGTGCCTCGACGGTGGAAGATTAATTGTTGATGTTGCTGGTGGAGTGGGAAGAAGTGGTGGTAATGCCGATCTTGTGGGCGTGGATGTCTCGGTACATCGTGCTGTTCACGAAGATCTGGGACGATAAAAGCTACAAGGCGACCAAGCTGCGGCGCAAGGCCCCCCTGCTCGCGCTCGTCCACCCTTGGAACCCCGACGTGGTCTACTTCTGCCAGAAGAAGTGAATCTTCGCTGTGGACGTATCGGCGACGACGGTGTTGAGTTGCGAAGATTACGAACTGGCCACTGGCCTTCGATTGTGGCAGGTGCCCACCCACATCTTCGTCCAGGCTTGGGAGATGCCATTGATGCCCCTAGATCTCAATGCTAGCTTCTCGCGCTCGTCCACCCTTGGAACCCCGATATATATCTGCTGTTCCCACTTCTCGCTTAGTGCATTCTACTATGCTAGCTTCTCTGGATTACGTTGTTTGTGTGATTGAAGCAATTAATTCTGTGTCTGCTGTGATCATGCTCTGCTTATTTTGTACTGTCTTGCACAGTTAGACTTACTCAATAATTTAGGAACTATTTTTTTTAAGAAAAATTGAGGAACTATTTATAGTCATGGAAATGTACATGCTACTAAATTGGTTTAGATGTTGACATTCGTCAGTTTAACTTCAGAATTTCAATAGTTGCGTTGATAAAAGTTCACCGAAGTTTGATTGAAGCTAGCCATGATAAATTGGTTAAAAAACACTTGTGTATGTGGAAACATATAGTATAATTGTCGCTTGCGCGCTGCTGCGAGGACATGTCATCGCTCTTTAATTAATCAGTAGCATTGTCTCGGTCATACATTGAATTCATAAACCTGACCTTCGGTTAATTTATTTGCTCGTAGTTTACCTTTTGCTTCGGACCATTCACTTCTAAATTTCGGATTAATATGACATTTCAGACTGAGAACTGTTTTTTGTTCACCGTGTACAGAGTTTTCTTTTGATGCTGGCGACTAACATGGAGGAAAACCAACAAAATCTCCAAGTTCCTTCCAGGGTCAGCTGCCTGATCATTTCAGCTTGCTTCCACTAGCTACCTTTTAGCAGCTAGACAGGAATTTTATTCAGAGACTTAGGCACTTAGCGTAGGTCAACGTGCATGGATGGCAAGTTTTGTCTTCTGCTATGTTTCAAATGGATATGCTGTGTTACAACTATCAACTATGTTGGTTCTGCATGCCCTTGTCTTCTTGATTTCTTCCGCAGATGCATGTCAGGCAGCCTCGAAGTTTCAAGTGCAAATATTATGATGCTTTCGCTCGCTCCTATGGCTTAATTTGTTCGCTGTTCTTCATATTGTCCCATAATCAGCTGTGCCTGCCCACATTCTCTGTCAGTTAGCTGGGCGCTGCATGCCTGCAGTACGGTGGTTTCATATATAACATCTCTCTCTCTCTATATATATGCTCATTTGGCTACCAACTTTTATATATGCTCATTTGGCTACCAACTTTTCCGATCAGTAGCGAGTCGCACGGTAAATCTTACGGAGGACTATTGCATAACATATATGTATATATACGAGTATATGTGGGTATGAATGTGGAATTGCCAACATGACACCAGGAAGCTAGTTCTCGATCGAGTTAGAAGTTGTGCGGATTTCTTCAGCTGAAAAAGATGCCACGGTACGTCAGTTCGATCAGTTCAGTTTTTTCAACAATGAGTTCAGTTCAGTTATATCGATCGGCATGCATTTCTAAGCTTTGCTAGCTTGGGTATGGTGATGATCGACAAGAATTTTCGACATGATTATCTAGAATACCTCTCCCTAGCTAGAACCTGTCACGAAAGCATATTGGAATTGGTACGTCAACCAGGCAAACAAACGATGAGTAAGCGTCACTTGTCACTACTATAAAAACGAGCATCACAAGCGGTATATCACAAGCGGTTCAATGCGCACCGCTTCTAATAGTTGCAGCACAAGCGGTTCAATAGCCCAAGCCAAGAAGCCCTCTTTAGAAGCGGTTCGTAATACGAACCCCTTCTAAAACCCCCTCTAGAAGCGGTTCGTAATACGAACCCCTTCTAAACCCCAAGCAACAGAAGGGGTTCGTGTCACGAACCCTTTCTAAAGCCCAAAGACTCTAGCGGCGGTTCGTAATCTAATTCTGGTTCAGAGAAGGGGTTCAGATACGAACCCGCTAGAGATCCATTTTTCGAATTGTTAAAAGGAAAGCTTGCTTTATCTCATCAGAGAGCACGCGTGGGTAGGTTGGCTAGCTGGGTAAGGCGTGGGTCACGAGGAGGGGTGAGGTCCCGAGTTCAAATTCCACATACCCCAATATTCTTTATCCTTATTCTTTACCTTTTTAGACACCACTAAAAACGGTTCGTAGAACCGATTCTAGTGCTCCCGCGAGCATTAGTCTCGGTTGCTTAGAACCGGTTATATAACCGCTTGTGAAAGCGGTTACGAACCGGTTGTATAGCATAGTTCCCTGGTAGTGTGTACCCGATCGGGGACATGCAATACAGCACCCAAAAATTATTGGACATTTCCTATGTTGCTTCACGACGAATAAGTTGAACGGGAGAGAATTTGTAGCCAAAATTTTATGGGACGGCGGCGATACGAATGATAACCAATTTTTTTTTTCCGATTTTGGATAAAATTTGCAAAATTTGTACCGTCCACAAATTCTAGTAACATTAAAAGTTTGTGTGGTCTATCACCAAAATTTCAGCAATGTTTAAATTTTAAACACGAAAAGTTTTACCATCATTTATTTTTACCGGGCCCCAAATGACCACCCATAATTATTTGACATTCGATAGGACAAAGAATGCAGCCGTGCTTTCCTACGAATAAATGCCACATTACTTTGGAGTTTTTTTAAGTTGATTTTTTTCTAGAGAGAGGGGGAGGGAGGTGACATGCATGTCATTTTATTTAAAAAAGCACATGTAGCAATCACATAAGCATTTAATGAAAAACAAACAGTCACCTTAGCATTCAATGATATCTCTACAGGTTTTGGGTTGTAGTACAAATGGATATAAGTTCAAGATGACCAAAAAAAGGTTAATTTCAAGTTCAGAGGCTAAGTGAGACTTCGCTACAAATTTAGAGGGCAACAATGTAATTTTTTTCTATATTTTTCTATCAACCCTATTTTTATTATTTACAGCCCTATTCTGACCCTATTTTAGGATAGAAATAGAACCACCATTAAATATGTCCTAATACACCAAAAATAAGGATGAATAGGAATGATAGGGCGCGCGCCTTGGCGCGCATGGCGCATGCGAATACAGACCCTTAATTTCCACGCACGCACCAGACGATCGGAGGCTTCCATTGTAGCCCACAACAAAGACTGTGATTGGTCCTTTATTAGCCTGCTTTCGGGTTTGGTATGGTAGAAAATCGTAAAGTCAAACTAAATGCTCTGTTGACTTAAAATTAAATGTGGTCTAGCGACGGCTCAATATGGTCTGTCAATAGGCTGACCGTGACCCGATTGATTCAGTCGACCTTCAGTACATCAATCGAGCCAAACCTGATCTAAAGAGCCTTTTCAGTGCAACCGTTGAGAGTCTGCTCAGCTCAGCTTACCCGTTCAACTGCAGCTGTTCCAAAGAGACTTTTCATCGCTGTGTAGTCCCATGGCGACCACGGCATTGCGGGGAGCAGCGCGGCAGGCCAGGTGAGGCCGAAGCAGCGCCGACGCTGGTGGTGAACAGACAACGCGTCCGGCCGGTGGCGCCGCGCGCACAGAGAACGTACGCCCACGGCGCACGGAACGTACGTACCACGCGGGCCTAAGATTGTGGCTAGCTAGCGATCTCACTCGCCATGGAGCTCGGAATGGCGCCGCGGCGCGCGGCCGGTACGGGAACCTGCCTGGCCCGTGCGTGCATACCGTTTTATATATGCTGCCTCCACGGCTCCACTGCACGTAAAAACCACGGATACGAGGAGTGCGTGAATGATATATGCAGAGGATGGAAAGGCGCGTGGTGGCGTGGGCGCGTGGCGTCCCGTGCGCCCAAGAAAAAGCTTGATTTTGCGGGGTCCACTAATCGATCTGGTGTGACCTGCAGGCTGCAGCCTGCAGGCCCTGAGCTCTGCGCAACCTGTCGACTGGCCGCCGATGCAGAGACACGTACTACTCCTATTTCTCTTCGCAGGAGAATGAAGAATTTATATTTTTATTTTAAGTAAGAAGATTGTTAAAACATATTAAAAATCACGCCATATTCGCTATCAATCTATTTAGATATTTTGGATACTTCCAATAATTTTGATAATTCAGATATCCATTGACACCCCTACCTAGGATGAGATGGGAATGAGTTTGACAAATAAAGTAGGCTTAAGAGGGGGCTTTTGGAAAGTACTGGGTTCGAGAGGTTGCCCATAGGCCATGGTCCACTCCAGGCGCAGTATACAGCTCATCGGTGTAGTGGTAGTGTGGTACAGCAACAGCTCGACTCGATGCTGTAAGAATTGCACAATCGTTCGCAAATCGCAAGGCCTGCTGCTAAGGCCAGCTTATTCAGTGGCTGTGTTTGGTTAGAGAGTAGGGTGGGATGGGATGGCTCCATCCCAGTTTTTAAGGATAGGATGGCTTCGTCCCAGTTTTCGAGGATGGAATGGCTCCGTCCCAGTTTTCAAGGATGAGTCCACTGTCATCCTCACGTCCCAAGTGGGATGGCTGCGTTCCACCATTTTTGTGGGATGAGCTCGTGCAGCATCTTGAGGAATATTCTTCTATGGGAGCCATCCCATCCCTCCTTTTGCACCAACCAAACACATAAAAAAATAGGATGGAATGGCTCCATCCTTACACATCCCACCAACCAAACACACGTTAGACTCGACAAAAACCGTGATAAGCCTGAAAATTTTACCTGCCTTTTAGTACGTATCTTTTCTAGAGTAAAGTTGATTACGAAAAGAAAATTTTTGATAAGATGGACATATGATACTCCTTCATTTCATTTTTTAAAATTTTTGTAAAAATTAAATCAAGTTAATTGACGACATGCAAATTCGAGAGACATATCATATGGAGGTGCATCTATGCCGATATGCATGGTTCAAATAATCACATTTATTTGTGCATGGAATGTGAGACGGGCGGCTATCTTCCTCACATCAGTACTGAGAATTAAATAATCTATTTTTATTACTTAGCTACTTAGTACTCCTCCGATCATAAATAATTGACGCTTGAGATACGTGTACATCAATGTTTTAAAGTTATGAATACCATTTTTTACCTGTTAGATCTGAGTACATAAAATCATATGTATATATTTGTCTCAAAAAATAATCCCATAATATTACAATTTTAGTATGTTTTATAAATAAATTGTAATAATAATAGTTGTCAAAGTTGTATTTGGAAAGCAGAATATTTAAATATCAATTATTTATGACCAAAGGAGGAAGTACTTACTTTGAATCGCAACGGACGGTTTTTTAGTAGGACTAACGAGCACCTGAAATGAGAAAGCTAGGTACGTAGAACAGTACTTGTAGATAACTTCCGACAACAGTTTATTCGAAACATATAAGAGGCAAAGTTTCAGTCCATGCACACAGACCGTGCTGGAAATTGAACCGGATATCATTGTTGGTCATAGTTAATCTTTAGCTTTTCTCACGTCGAATAAGAAAAATTTTATAAGAGTTTATGACACATGTAACTACTAATAGTATGTTTGGTTGCTCGGTTTCCTTTAGCCTGGCTCATACAAGGTATGCAGACTGCTGTGAGACAGGCTAAGTGGATACAAGGGATGTTTGGTTAACTGTATGAGATTAGCCAAGTTGTTGACATATATTGTCTGATTGCTTGAATGAAAGTGGATGGGACTCAATAAATACAGGCTAACAAGAGGACCCACCGAAGCACATGCGTCCATGCGAGCCAGGCTCGCTGGAAACGGCCAGATTTCCGTTTCCACACGGCCTAACTGAGGCGAGAAATTGCACGCCATGGGTCTGGCTCAGCTGGCCTAACAGGCAACCAATCAATAGATCAATGCATCTAGCGGGCCTGGCCACGCCATATCCAGCCATCCAAACACCCCATAAGTGATTTTTCATTATGCAAAATTCACAAGCGGCTTAAGTAAATATATGGAAACACCCCTGATGGCATTTCTCCCAAAATTCTAGGCATTTCCCCAAAAATTCTAGGCATTTCCCACCACTTTGGGCCCACGACAAGCCCCACTTACGTGGCCATGGCTGTCATACTCGTCGTCTTGTTGGTGTATTAACCGCACGCATGGTATTGGTACTTGGGGTATGTTTAGTTTGTAACCCTGAATGGTCATGGCAATGCAAAGGTCATGGCCAATCTAAGACATGACCTTTCAAAGGTAAATTCATTGTTATTTGGTTTGTAGTCTTTAAAAGTGGCCAATGAAAAAATAAAAAATAATTCATAAATTCAAAAAATTTGAAAACTAGTAAAAATGGGTTGTTTAATGTTTTAGATGAATTATAAAATTTGTTTCATGAAATTTGGACACTATATGAAATTTATATAAAATTTGGAAGTTTAAGATCAATCAATACAAAAAAGAAAGAAACTAACTAGTCTGTTGCCGTAGTGTAATTTCAGGGCGTGCCAAATTTTTTTTGCCGCTGTGCCAACTGAAGGTTGCACTACTAGAGAAACAGCCTTCCATACCGGCTTATCAGTCCCGATAAGATACGAACCGGTATTAATAGTAGCATCGCCTCGGTTCAGTAGTTTCAAGGCTTCAATCGGTTGTTCGTCTCACATTAGTCCCGGTTGATAATACCAACCGGATTGATGCTCCTCCCATGCAAAGCTAGTATACCGGTGGCATGGAAGCTCATCAGTCCCGGTTCGTAATACCAACCGGGACTGAAGGTAGGTCTTTAGTCTAAGGAATCTTTAAAAGGAATGCATATCCTAGTTATATCAGAACGCGTGGGTGGGTGAGTTGGTTAGAAAGGTGAGTGGGGAGTCACGAGATCTCGGGTTCGAGTCCCACAGAAGCCATATGTGCGTATTATATTTTTAAATATATTTGTAACATCTATCCCGGGTTGAGAGCAACCGGGACTGATGGCTCCATGCCATCAGTTCCCGGTTCCAAAACCGGGATTGATGCCGGTTTGGAACCGGGATTGAAGGCTCAATCCGTGATAGTGTTGCAAACCAAATGCCGGCCAAATCACAAAGGCACGACCTTTTGTTGGTAAGGTAAGCGTGGATCACGAACCAAACAGCCCCTTGGGTACCTGCTGTGATCCACGGACCACGCTAGTCCACTCCTATGATCCTATCGCGGCCAGCACAACGAAACCATGAACGGCCCAGTCTAGCTCACATGTTACCAGAGAGATGTTGAATCGAATTTTCGCATTGTCTCCACTGTCCTGCGCAATAGGACGACTTGCTCTACCCGTCTCTGCATTGGCGGCCGGTCCACAGCTTGCGCAGAGCTCAGGGCCTGCAGGCTGCAGAGCAGATCGATTAGTGGACCCTGCAAAAGCAAGCACCTTCCCATAATTTTTCCTTCTTGGGCGCGCCACACGTCACGCCACCACGCCTTGGATCTTTTTTTTCTGAGACAGTACAACCCCGACCCATATAATTCACACCACACACCACATTCACACACTCGTATGCATCTAGTGAACATGCAAGAAACAGATGAGAGATCCCAGACCTCCTTACGCGGGCGCCCTGAGATTCAATCCCGGGTGTACCGGTCTTAGAATTAAATCCTAGGAAAAGTGAGATTGGGCTGCTCGCTCACCAGTGTGCTAGCCACCCGAGCTGTGCTCGGTTCTCACCACGCCTTGGATCCTCTCCTGACCTCTCCGCTCCGATTATACGCCGCTTCGAGTTATGGTCATGGTCTTGATCAGTTCGCTATGCCCTGTGACAAAGACAAAAAAAAAAAGCAAGGAGCTTAGGGATGACAAGAAAAATGATATGAATGGGTTTGGATCTCAACTCAGACCCATAGGATTTTTGGTTTCGGGTTTAGATATAAGTTGAGTTTGAATGACAATGTCAATTTATACATGTGAGTGTCCAAAATAATTTTGAAATAGAAAAAAATTACCAAGCCCACCGGTCTAATCTTCTTAAGCATGGTCTAGTCTAACTTCACTCTCCACACCCCTAATCCTATAGGCCCTTAGCCCACTAGCCATCACTTCCCCTCCACACAACGCGTCCCAGCCTAGCTGTCTTAATTACTCTCTAGTCTCTAACCCTGATCACTCTATCCCCTTCCTCTCAATTCTAAAACTCCCTCAAACCCCGCAAAGGACCCGGCCTGGCACCCTGCTCCAACCATCGCCGCCTCCTCCTCTCCTTCCTTGGCATGCCAAGCCACACCACCCCCTCCCTTTCCCTGTCTCATCTCCTTCGATCCTTCTCCACACCAAGTCTCACACTACTAGAAAAACGAGCATCACAAGCGGTACATCACAAGCGGTTCGATGCGCACCGCTTCTAATAGTTGCAGCACAAGCGGTTCAATAGCCCAAGCCAGGAAGCCCCCTCTAGAAGCGGTTCGTAATACGAACCCCTTCTAAAGCCCCTCTAGAAGCGGTTCGTAATACGAACCCCTTCTAAAGCCCAAGCAACAGAAGGGGTTCGTGTCACGAACCCTTTCTAAAGCCCAGCACCTCTAGCAGCGGTTCGTAATACGAACCCCTTCTAAAGCCCAAGCAACAGAAGGGGTTCAGATATTTAACCGCTTCTAAGGGGCTTTAGAAGGGTTCAGACATTTAACCGCTTCTAGAGGTCCATTTTTCGAATTGTTAAAAGGAAAGCTTGCTTTATCTCATCAGAGAGCACGCGTGGGTAGGTTGGCTAGCTGGGTAAGGCGTGGGTCACGAGGAGGGGTGAGGTCCTGAGTTCAAATCCCACATACCCCAATATTCTTTACCATTATTCTTTACCTTTTTAGACACCACTAGAAGCGGTTCGTAGAACCGCTTCTAGTGCTCCCGCGAGCATTAGTCTCGGTTGCTTAGAACCGGTTATATAACCGCTTGTGAAAATGGTTACGAACCGGTTGTGTTACACTATTCCCTGGTAGTGTCAGCTACCACTCTCCCTATCCTCTTTCTCTAGAACATATCTCTCGCCCTCTTGTGCTTGATTTGGAACACTGGAAGAGTTCAAAATACGATAGGAGTAGCTCCGTGGTGACGACAGCTGTGACACTAACGGCATTGATGGTTTCGAGTGGCACGAGGTATGTATTTTCAAGTTTGGCTACCCATTTGGGTTCGGTACTCAACGGGTTTGCTTATGAGCGTGTGTCTATGCTCTGTGCTCACAAATTACTTCGAATTTGGGTCTGAGCCAAATGTACCAGTGGTACCCGATCAACCCTATTGTCATTTCTTAGGAGGCTGTTTGGTTGCCTGTATATATAGAGACTTGTATCCATAGATGTAAAATCTTGTTTTTTTCTCATGTTTGGTTGCCTGCATCTGATTTGAGCCTGGCTCTGCAGATGCAAGATTCTCTCCGTAGCCTGGATATGTAGAAACGCACAGATCGGCCGTTTCCCATCGTGCAGGCCTCGCGTTGTGCGCCGGAGAGCACCAGCGGCCCATACGCCATGGCGCCAGCTGCCCACACTCGCGCATGCAGCATTGATTAACATCTCATGAGGCATGCAAATGCCATCTTTTTTCTTTTCTTGCAAATATCTTTTGATTAGTATTTCCAATCACCGAACCGATTTCACCTATGTGTTTCTGACATTTTTTTGAACAAAACTAGATCACACTTGTCATATAAATTTCAAAAGATTAAATTTTTTATTTTTCAATTTATTGATTTTCCAAAAATTATTTTAGAACTTTTTATTTTAGTTTTTGATTTTATTGATTTCCTATTATTTGTTTTTAAAATTTTGTTTTCATTTTGACAGTTATTGATTTTCAATAAATTTGAAATTTTGTTTCATCCCTCCTCTTGAATTTATCTATCCCATTTTCATCCCAGTGCAGCCAACCAAACAACATCTTTGCGCAGCCTGTCCAATCTTATACAACCAACCAAACAACATCACCTTAAATCCACTCAGCCTGACTCCCACCAACCTGGCTAAGCATATGCAACCTAGCTAAGTTGAAAAGGCAACCAAACAGCCCATAGGTGTTTGGGTGCAATCAAACCCTAAAAGGACTAGTTGATCAAATTTTATTTAAAGCGATCCAATTTTTTTTACTTATATATTATATAAATAATAGTCCTTCGAAATAATTACATAAATTCACCTCTTATGTCCTTAAAAAAATGAACGAAAGAGTGTCCCATCCACCGCCACATCATTTGTCGTAATTCCTTATTTCAAAATAATATATTAAACTATGTCACATAAATAAATAGTTTTCAAAACAATTAGATATATTTAACTTTTCACCACGGAACTAATGAACGATACCATGCAACATCATTTATGGCCATTTGAAAGGTGCCCGATAAAATCAGACCGCTTAAAACACTACCTTAGAAGTCTCGCAAAGGGGCAGGTGACAAAAGAGGCGACCAGGCGACGCCAGTGTCCCCTTGCCTTACGCGAGTCCATCAACTTCACCAGCGTCGGGAGGTGAGGGGACCACTGCTCTATTGAAAAATCATATACGCTTACACAAACATCTCCATGCACAATCATGTCCCTTCATTGTGCATCAAGATTTACGCCAAAGCCCCACAGTTTATTGCACAAAACCCCCCAACGATCTTCCTCCCAGCACACCAAAGTCCATCTTCTTCAACCTCCTGCTTTTGCATCTGTGTGTGGCTCCACCTTGCGCGCCACTATATTCTAGCTTTGCGCCTTGCCCAGCCGGCGCGCTCTAGCTTAGCGCCTTGGCTTTGATAGCCGCGCCACCCTGACGCCTCGCCGAAAACCCTAATGACTACCCGGAGACCTTGCCAGAGATGGACAAAAAACTTGGGGTTTTCGTCACCGGTGCCAAAAAAAACTTGAGGTTTCTGTGCTAGAAACCTTGAAAACCCTGGCAGAGATGGACGAAAACCTCATTGGAGAGGAACGAATACTTCACCGGAAACCTTGCAAACCCCATCAGAGCTGGACGGAAACCTTATTGGAAACCTCGGAAATCCAGGGTTTCCGTCGCCGGTGACGAAAACCTCGCCAGAGATGGATGGGCGGCGTGGCTATGGAAGCCGAGGCCAGAGTGGAGCGGTTGTTGGAGCCGAAATAGAGGAAGAAGAAGGAGTGGAGGGGAGGAGAAAGAGAAAGAGGAGGGGTTTTTTGATGGCAACTTGCATCAAGATTGATGCATACTGGGTGGCCAAGATTGTACAAACATTTCCTTTTACAAGTGCAAAAGATGTAGCTCTATACGTACAGTTTAGGCTTATCTAGTTTAGTTTGCTTTATCTAGTCTGTTGGGTTTTGGCCCTCCGTTTCCCTCCTTTCTCTCAGTCTTCCTCCTGTCTATATCTTAGAAGTCTGCTTGCTGACTCTGTGTATTGGAGGGTTGCAGGCGGGCGTCGAGGAGGGAAGGTGGTTAGTACTGGTGGGTGCATGGGGTGCTTCGAGCATTGCCGGTTATGTGTTTGTGATCAGAACTAAGAAGTGGAAATGTGAAGAACCGGATGCTCGGATCCTTGAGTTTGTGATTCAATAGCAGGCTAGTGGAGAAGTGGCTTTAAAGTGGTCTTGCTTTTCTGATGGCACGGGATCAGCTTGTCTTCGATTTGGTCATTCTTTTTTCCTTTCGTTGTTGGTCCAGAGGAAATGCTTGGGTTGCCGTGCTTCAATAGCTTTGTCTGGGCAGAAGATTTGTTAGACTGTTATGTTCGGTTCACTTTTTGTAGGAGTTGGTGGTATGTACTATTGATACTCATGGCTTTTGATTGTAGCCCTTTTTGTAACTTTTAGTTATTACTAAGTAATAGATGTTACTTGGCTGCTTTAAAAAAATGTGCCTGATGATTTTAAGCCATCTGAATTTGTGACCGAGGTTATAACTTCTTTCATTGTTTGAAACAGTGACGAAGGCCTGTTTTTTTT
The DNA here is from genome assembly GCA_036346145.1 of Olyra latifolia. Taxonomy (NCBI): domain Eukaryota; kingdom Viridiplantae; phylum Streptophyta; class Magnoliopsida; order Poales; family Poaceae; genus Olyra; species Olyra latifolia. The sequence goes on from CM070530.1 coordinate 19,154,166, forward strand.
ACAGCTATTGGGGCATGTCACTTTACGACTACATTCTTTGCCCTATCGGAATACATGGAACCAAATGTTGAATAATTACATCTAATTTAGTAAGAGTTCCTTGTCGAGAGCTTGAGCGTCTTCATCGCCGGTGTCGATCTATCCGCCGCCTTCCTCTCTGGTGTCCTTCGGACTGTCGGAAGGGACAGTAGGCGACAGATCGATGCCAGATGATGTACAGGAGTAGCAATAGTTGTGGGTTTCTAGCCAATAAAGACCTCATCGTGCAGTTGCGGGAGAGGAGGTTGCAGAGCTTCGGCACAGGCTCTAGCCAGCACGGCAGCGATGCCGACTGACATCAAGCTTCGGGTTAGGGGCTGGCCATCAGCTCCGGTTCTTTGGTTCGGGCCAAGGTGAGATTTTTTAGTTGGGAATGGAGGGCTGAATCTCTCTTATTTGGGTGATGTATCCGAGGGTATCCTATTTGCATCTTGTGCTGGAGAACCAAGCTAATGGAAGGTGGCCATCGGTGTTACTTCCTCGGTTCTGGTCTCATCATTAATTCTCTCTCGTTCTCTCTCCACAACTACCTTTCCTCTCTTTTTTCTCTCTCCCCTTAAAATTACCTCTAATGCTACACATCAGACATCACCAAACCTAGAGCACGGCGATGAGCTTGGCGGTGAGATGTACCGTGGACAACGGCTACCGACTGTGAGCACGTGGGCGGTGGTGCAACGATGGGCAGGTGGCAATGTGGCGCCGATGCGACGCGTTTGCGGGCTGTGATATGAGCTAGGCGGCGGTGCGGTGGCAAGGCGATGCTAAGGCAACATGTTTGCAGGCCACACGACAAGCACGACGGTGAGCCTATGGGCGGTGGCACGCTGACGGACGTGGTGACCAGCGGTGGCGTGGCAATGGGCACGGCAGCAAGGGTGCCAAGGCGATGTGTCCATGGGTCGCGCGATGAGCTCGTTGGTGAGCTCATGGGTGGCGGCGCACTGATAGGTGCAGTGGCCAACGGTGAGCCCATGGGCGGTGGCTCAATGACGGGTGCGGTGGCCGGCGTCAAGCTTTGTCCGTGTGGTGGTGGATGGCCACGGTAAGTAGTGAGTTGTATTGCAATCAATGCAATTAGAAACGATCTGCTCCCAATGCTGTTTTCAGCGTCTCATCAGCGTAACATGGCTCTGGTTTTCATGAAGAAGATCGTCCCTTATTTAAGAGACACAGACACTCTCTCTTTCTGTGTTAATTGACGTCGACATCATACTTCTTTCCTAGGTGGCACATGAAGGAACTCTCTAAGAGACTGCACTGGAGTGCTCGTATGGGGAGCGTTGCCACAGACTAAACCTTTTGTATGCTCGTAGGAAATGTCCTGTAGTTTCTCCGTGCTGCATTGCTTCTCCCCGGATACAAGTGACGATTAATTAGCTCATCATTTGCTTGACTGGTTAAAGGAAGGTGAAGTACCAATTTAAAATTTTCAATAATCTAACATGAAAGGTTCTAGGGGAATGGTGCATCCCAAAAGTTTTCAGAAAGTTTACATAGACCCATGAATTATACAGTTCAATTATTTCATTGTTAGATAGTACTCGAGGGAAGAATATTGGAATAGTAACCAACAAAGGATTCTAGGATCTGCCACTGTTCTACAGAGAAATACTACATATATTGAGCGCAATTAATGTCATCGGAAGAGCAGGTTTTTGGAACCCATCGTCCTTAAGATACTGCACCGGGAGAGGACGAATAAGGTTTACTCGAGAGAACAAGTCTCTAGAACCCATTGCTCTTTAGATCCTGCACCGAGAGAGAGCAAATAAGGCTACCCGTGCACCGGTGAGCAGGTCTCCGAAACTCGTCGCCCTTGAGATCCTGCACCGGGAGAGGGCGAATAAGGTTTACCCGTGCACCGGACGCCTGGCTTTTGAACTCCTAAGCAAAGCTTAGTATCAATGATTAGGAACAAGTTTCCCGCCGAGTTTACTTGTTAATTGAGGGATCAAACAACTCCTTTTTCTTGAAAAGTTGTCGTTATAGATGTATGAACTTGCCGAGATGGAAAACGGACTAGGCATGAAGATTTATCCTGGTTCGAGTCTCTCTCGTGAGGAAGATAATAGCCCTACTCCAGTCGCATGTGTTTGTTTGTTGGATTGTTGGATGGGATGCCCCTCCCCTCCGTGGGGGTGGGTTTATATAGTACAAAGTACATGTAATCCTAGTTCCATGCGAACAGGAAAGCACTCATGATAACTATGAATCCTACCATAATTACAGTTATATTTCTAAAAACATACTAATGTGTGTTCTAACAAATCCCATATATAAAAAGTCTCGAACTGCAAATAGGGAAAGGTCTCGAGACGGTTTAGGACTTGGACACGGGCCAATTATCTAGTCGTATCCCCTTAGTATTCATGGTCGTCTCGCATACTGGCCCCACAAATAAGAATGCCCGTCCCTAAGCATGTAGAATTGAAACCCGAGCATGGTCCCATTAAGCCCGAGCTTCCGTCTTTTCGTCATACCCCTTAGACACATATTATTTGTTCCAGGTTTTAAGACATTTTATCCAATCCACAACACTTAGAAATGAGTGCAAATTTTACTATGGTTCATTGTTAACTGATTTTTTAATGGAACTTTGGTCCGGCCTCTACATCGTGAGATATACACAACCTTTATGTGCAGCACACTAAGTTGGTCCTAGCAATCAAACTAGTTGCTTCCCAACCAAAAAATCTAGGACTTAATCGCCTAGGATCGCCATATTGATTGTTTTCCCGTAGCTTCGGCAGTCCCTGGCCACAGCACCGCCGTCTCGGCTCGTTGCCGGCAACTTTTTCGGTGACATGGCATAGCCCTAGCAACCTTGAATCCCTAGCGCCCAAGAACTTAGACCCAAGAGCCCTGTAGCTCTGCCGGCCTGGCGCTAGAGACCTTGCCGGAGGTCGGCCCAGATCGCGTAGGGGCATGGTTCACATTTATTATGAACCATGCCGCTGACATGCGGGACCCGTATGTCAGGGGAGGATTAGTTTAAATCTCCTGTAGTTTTATTTAATCAGTCACCGACAAGTGGGGTCTCGGACCCACCCGTCAGCATTAGTGGAAGCGTACTCCCTAGAATACGCCTTCCCCGTGAGGTTGCACCTGCGCGCAACTACGCTCGCCATGCTCAGCAGCCACACAGTGCTGGGCTTGGCCCAGTACTATTTGAACGATATTTCCAGCTTTTGAGAATTGATATATTCCAGATAATGCATTTCATTTATTAAAATTAGAAAATAGAAAACTTAAATTATGAAAAATCCTGGAAAATACTAGATAGCAAACTGGATCTAATAAAATTATAACTTGGAATAGTAACATCATTTTAAGCCTCTGATTAAATCTAAAACCCAATTTTTAGTAATTTATAAATAGGTTTTCCATCTGTTTTAGTTAATTATTGAATTCATAAAATCATCAGAAAATTCCAATGGAACATAAATGTGATTTAGGAATTTAAAAAATTTATCACTCAATTTTAGGGCCTTTAATGCTCACTAGATAATTAATTAGAGAAGCTTACCAATTTTCCTTATGTATTAATAAAGCAGAAACAAAACTTGATATATTTTAAATACCAAATGACTTCAATTAAATCTCAAATTTTTAGAGAAGAAGTGCTAACCTATAATGAGTTTATTAAAAAAATATATGGCCTTTATAAAACTGGGTAGGATTACTTAATTGCTTAACTAGGAAAATAAATAAAACTTATAGATTAAATTATAGGTAATTTAATACCAACTTAAAATTTACATCAACACACCTACACTACAAACTATAAGGTAATTACCTTGAATTGATGAAGAAAATACTTCAGATGAAACTATCTTCCATATACAACTATTTGCTATTCTATAGACAAATTATTATAGGTAGTATTATGCATCATCAATCATCGCATGTCATAATCATAAACTCTCCCGTCGCCGTTGTTTATTCATAGGATCATGATTATTAGTAGACTCATAGAACTTCTTTAATACGATAATTAGTTCTTATCAACAATCCCCGAGCACTAGAATAAGCACGTTGCCTTACATGCATCATTTTTTCTTGCTGCACTTTAGTTATTTATTACCGGTTACGTTCCGTTACTAGATGCCGAAGAGCCCATGGAACACTTCGAAGAGCAGCAAGAAGACCCTCTTTATTCATAGGACCAAGGCGAGTTAATATTCAGTTAAATCATATTGAATCCATTTTTTCTAAAGTAGTTTATTTACAGTATCAAAATGCATGCTCTTTAATTAATTATGCCCACTTGCTTAATCCTGATATATCATGCCTTGTTTATTTACTTGATATTGTTTTGCCATGATGATATTGCCTTGATGAAATCATCCGTTATTTGACTATTATAATGATTGCCTTAACGATCACCCTTGATAGCTGGTTAGGTTTAATGAAATGATTTAGGCTCTTAAGTCTTGGTTAAAAACATGCTTAGACATTGCTCAGGTCCAATTATTAATTTTTAGGCTTAGCTAAAAATTAGGCGTCATGCTAGTGTGTGTTTGATTATGAAATGCGGACATGGTCCGGCTTGTGGATTAGGGTGTGAAGTAGCTCAGGCTACATGGTGTGGAGAAGAAGGCTATGCGTTCACAGACGTGGTGCGTAGAGGAGCACGGATGGAACACGCGTAGCTGCCAATCGCTGCCACCAGGGGTGGTTCCGTCATATCGTGTGCAAGGCACACGGAGAAACGATAGCGGAAGAAGAAAGAGATTGTGGATAAGTGTGGACTGACCTGATCCGATGTGGCTCATAGAGTGGACTGAACGGGCATGCAGAGAGGCACACAGCGGGAAGTCGCTGACCATGGACATGCTTCCTATCACCACAATGCATTGCCATCGCGCGGTAGTGCGGGTGTGGGGCCGGGTGGCTTGCTGGACAGTGTCACGGTAAACCCCTGTCTGAGGCGAAGACATGCTTATGTTGTCATCCGGACGGATGATCTAGGTCTTACGTTGCAGGAAGCCGTGACTCTAGTGCGGGCTTGGCAACCTGGCTAGAGAAGGCCGGGCGCTTCACTGGCGTAAAATTCACAACGGGTGCGCCAGAAGATGATGGTAGGTGTTTGGAGGAAGTTTAGGATGGGTATGGATTGTGGTAAGAATTGGAAAACTAGAAATTTGAACATTGACTAGTAAAACTTTGGGTTAAAATTGCTAAGTCATAGGATTTGATTTACAAAACCTGCTTTCTGTAAATAAACAAACCCCCAACCTTTCCTTTGTAACCTTTACCGCTAAATGCATTAGGTTGGGTGTTAACTTACCAGTGTTTGGATGACACTGATCTCGCACACACTTACTCTTTTAGATGGTAAGTATGAACAAGACTACTACGCCTGCTATGAAGATGATGCTCAGGAGTATGCTGACGATCAGGGCGAGCCTTAGGGCGTCTCTCGAGTTGATTGTTTAGGCATAGCCGCCAAGAGACTCTTTTGGATCTTTTGGTTCTCGTCGCACTCTGATCTTTTGATGTTCTTGGACTATTTTGAGCCGATGTGCCGCGTTGTAATACTTATTAGCCCTCGGGCTTAATACAAGTACTTTATATAAAATAAGTCTTCTGCTTGTATGAAATGATCCGGCTATGCAATGATGTGCACTAGTGTACTGATCTAGAGACTAGTGCAGATAAATTAGTGGTGGGAAGACGGACCCCCACATATGGAGATCATGCGAGTCCGACCATGGTATGTCTTGTAACAAGTCTGACTGACTTATCCCATATAAAATTGTACGGCCGCCGCCCGAGAGCAATAGAGAACAAAAACTAGGGTTTTGCCTCTTCCAGTCTTTTGCGCCGCCACATATCGACTACCCCGTCCTGCTGCATCGGCGTGCACCCGTGATCAAGAGAGCAGGTCTCCGGAGCCCGTTACCCTTGAGATCCTGCACCGGGAGAGGACGAATAAGGTTTTTGGAAGCACTCCGCAGTCCGCACGACTGCTCGCAATCTGCTTCCTCTACGTCGTCGCTGCAATCTGCTTTGGCTACCACATCGTCACAACGGGGTCTTCTGCATCTCTTCCCAGTTTTGAGGAAGATCCACTACTAGAGAAACAACCTTCCATACCGGCTTATCAGTCCCGGTAAGATACGAACCGGTATTAATAGTAGCATCAGTCCCGGTTCGTAGTTTTAAGGCTTCAATCCCGGTTCGTCACTCACATTAGTCCTGGTTGGTAATACCAACCGGGATTGATGCTCCTCCCATGCAGGCTAGTACAGCCCAGCTGGCATAGAAGCTCATCAGTCCCGGTTGGTACTACCAACTGGGACTGAAAGTAGGCCTTTAGTCCCGGTTTGTGTTACGAACCGGGACTAAAGCCTCATCTAAGGAATCTTTAAAAGGAATGCATATACTAGTTATATCAGAACGCGTGGGTGGGTGAGTTGGTTAGAAGGGTGAGTGGGGAGTCACGAGATCTCGGGTTCGAGTCCCACAGAAGCCATATGTGCGCATTATATTTTAAATATATTTCTAACATCTATCCCGGATTGAGAGCAACCGGGACTGATGGCTCCATGCCATCAGTCCCGAATTGCCTATCCCGGTTCCAAAACCGGGATTGATGCTGGTTTGGAACCGGGATTGAAGGCTCAATCCGTGGTAGTGATCGGTACGTAATGTTCTTTGTCCTAATTAGCAGTTTCCTTTTGTCTCTATTTACGAGTATATTAGAGGACATATGAATACAAATGTTTCATCTATGTCTATAATATATTCATACTGCATGATGTTGCTAGTTTATCGGTATGTGTTCATGATTTATTTGATTAAATTAAACCTAAAAGTGCTGATTTATCCAATAGAGTCAAGAGTAGTTGAACATCTTTGGCCAAATGAGCAGATAGGAAACCATGTGATGAGGCGCTGATTAAGGGACAACATGAACAGTGAAGGAAAATATAGAGGCAAGCGAAAGCATCATGTATCTGACGTACAGAAAGAAAACAAGGTCGAAGCAACATATAGTTTCTAACAACATATCCATTTGAAGCATAGCAGAAAGACAAAATTTGTAGTCCATGCATATGGAGACCGTGCCATAGATGCAACGTAGATCGATCTGTCTTGCCTTAACCAACCCCTGTATGTGTTAGTACCAACCTGCGCACCAAAAGAAGATCGTATTAATTGCACCCGAGTCTCAGAAAATTCCCCTAGCTAAAGGGTAACGAAAGTAAGGTGAAACTAGGCAAATACCTAATTTGGTCAGTCGTCTCCAACTCCAGAGTATACGTAAACCCTGAAGCAGAGACTTCAACCAACCGAAAGGCCCTTCAAAGACAATTAGTGATACCCTTAGCTCAAAAGGACAATTAGCGATACATGGTTCATCAACAGCGGCGAAATAAGACCTTGAGGTAACTTCGCTAGGAACAACTAATTAGAAGATTAAATTGCCAAGCAGGAGACTCTAATTTGGGTGAGAAAAAAAATGTTATTTATGCAAGTAGCAGACTCGGTATAACTTGCAATCAAGCTCAAACTTCTAGCGATATTCTGGAGCATAGCCACAGTAAACTCTATCAGTCACTAACTAAGCAAAAAAAAAGCTTGGCACGTGGTAAGCATGATTGGTAACAACGTTTCCAGGCAAAAGTTAAACTGGCTAGGAGCAAATTAAATACTGAAGGCCAGGTATAAGCATTGTAAACATGTCATGATGTCAGAGACAATGCCACTGATCAAAGAACGATGGTATGCTCCCACAGCATGGCAGGCACGACAATCAAACTAAGTTTCTATATGCAAACACATCTTCTTTAACCAGTTACCACAGCTAACTTCAATCAGACTCAATGGTACTACATATGCTTTAAAGATAAACTTTGGTACATTTCATCAATGCAACCGAAAATTCTGCAGCTAAACAAACAAATGACACTTGAACCAATTTAGTAGCAAGTCAAAATACGAGTCTCTCTAACGAGTTCTCAACTAGCGAGTTAATCTAACCGTTCAATACTGTACCCAATAAGCAGTGCATGAACAAGGCAGTGACATAATTAACTATATACTTCAATCACAGAAAAAACTTAAGAGCATCACACCAGGAGCTCTATTCCTATTTTCTCTCTCTTCTACTCTATTTTTCTCTCTCTTTCACTCTAAAATTTCTTCACACTTTACATTACACTCTAAAAGATTTCTTCCCTCCACCAGATACTCTATCTCTAAAACTCTATTTCTACACTACTATAGAGTTTCTGCTACAGATGCTTAGGCAGAGAGCAGCAATAGCGTAGCAGCATGCGTTCAAGAAAGAAGTAGGAACAACAGATATACCATCATGATATGGCCTTGGGATAGGCGGCGGTGGCAGCTTCCAAACATGGAGCAACCGGGAGGAGGGGAACTCCCGTCCTGAACAGGCGTACGCGTTGTCCAAATATTCGCAACCCAACACCTTCTTCTTAGGTACATCCACAGAGAAGAACCACTCGTCCTGCCAGAAGTAGACCACCTCGGGGTTCCAAGGGTGGACGAGCGCAAGCACGGGGACCTCGCGCTGCAGCTCGGTGTCCATGATCTCGGCCTCCCAGATCTCGGTGAGCGGCATGCGGTACCGAAGCGTCCACTCCTCTCGATGGCGGTGCCGTGGTCGATCTGCACGTACCTCAGCTTACCGTCGCTCACCTTCACGCACTTGTACTTGTTGATGTCCAGAAAGATAGGGTAAGGAGACGAGTCCCTGTACAGCACGCAGCCCGGTTGGAGCGAGGGGTAGCTGTTATAAATCAACGGGCACAAAAGCAAGAAGTAGATCAAATCAAAAGAAATAAGAGACATAGATTTAACGTAGAAAACCCTTGCGAAAAAAAACCACGAACGCCAACGGGCAAAACTTCACTATTTTCTAAAGAGTTACAAATACATGAGATTACAATGTGATATATCTCCCTGTGTAGCTTACATGAGGTATTTATAGATGGTGACAACCTAGAGTCCAACTTGGAAACAAATCCATAACGATCCGTACCGCGGGAGGCTTCGTCCACCAGACATTGGCCCCTTGAATTTGGATCAAATGTCAAGAGTAGCGCAGCTCCGGCTTCACGACGAAGGGGTTGCAGACAAGGAGGCCGAAGGAGAGATCAACCCACCAGAGCTCCGTGTTGTAAGAGATTACACCATTGTTGCCCCCACGCCGGTGCTCCAGAAAGTACTTGGACTCCTTCCTGACCCATCCATCAGTCCCGGCCCGGTAGCAAAAGAGGGTGGCGACGTCATTGCCGGTTTTGGGTTGGAGGACTTGGAGCTCGGAGACCATGGTGTTGTTGCGGTAGCCTCGGGAGATGAGGCCGACGTTGCAGGAGTGTAGGAGAGGGTTGTCGGGCTTGACACTGTCAGGGAGTTTGATGACCTTGCGGGTGGTCGTGTCATAGAGGAAATAGGAGTTGAGCTTGTTGTCGGTGTCGAAAATTTCCGCGCAGTCGATCTCGGGTAAGGAGGTGTGCTGCCACCTATCGGAGAGATGACTGCTGCATAGGAGGAGGCGGTCGGACTCCCAGTTGGCAACGGTGATGTAGAGGTAGCGAATCCGCTAGGCTGCAGGCTTGATGTCGGGGATGAGGCGCCTTGCCACCTTGAGGACGCAGATGCCGGGGGTTTTTTGACGTCGAGGGATACATGTTTGCTCCAGTTGAGGAGCACCGTGCCCTCGACGTCCGGGACGGACACCAGGATGACCCATGGATCCTCAGGCTCAGTGTGACGGATCAAATTTCCGGAAAAAATTTACCAGAAAATATCAAGAATGCCAACTATCTAGGATTTCAGTTGCATTCAGAAATAGTACAGCCTGTTTGATTTATTACATGTTACAAAATATTTTACAGCAGAAAGTGGAAATATAACCTGGTAATAAAAAGAAAATTACATACCCATATACCACAGGCAAGCCTGAGCATAAGGTAAACCTTAGAAATCGATCATATGTGAGTTTCTATCTTCTTCATAAATGTCCAATCTGATTATAAAGTAGATCCTGCAAAAAGAAATAAATTGCCCACAAAATGTGGGTAAGTACTAATCGTACTTGCAGGTTTTTTGAGAAAATGATACAAATATTATATGAAACAGGGTTCAAGAAATAGTAAAGCTTTATGGTGGATATGCAATTCTGGGTATTTAAAAGTCCTATTATATTTCTAAAACAATTAATAATAATAGTACAAATTCTATCATCTTTCTTCATCCTTACTTATCTGCTAACCAGACAACAATTTTTGTAAAATAAATTCATGAGTTTTAACAAATAAGAGAGGCATACCCATTTGACATAACTTCATATACCTGAGGTAAGGTCCATCGATGTATTTGTTTTCAGCTTTGCAGAACCTGCTCAGCTTTACCCATGGATTCATGACTTCCATGGATGGGCGGTGTCGACGATTTGCGCCGGCAATGTATTTTATGGGGCAATGCGAGAGATCACAACTACGATGGTAGCACAGGAAGCCGAATTTATACAGGTTCGGGCCCTCGGGGCGAGGTAATACCCTACTCCTGTGCTCGTGGATTGTATTATGGTGGAAACTGATGATGATTATAAGATGTGGGATTAGATGTTGAACTAGGGGCCCCGGACCCCCTTTATATAGTGTAGGGGGTCGAGTTACAGATAGAATCCCCAATCCGTGTATGGAAGATACAGATATAACCGATTTGGTTACGCCTATATCTATGTATTCGAGTAGGAAACGAGTTCGTTTCCTTGTAGATTATCTCAAGCCGCGCCGGCCTCCAAGCCTGCCTTCTGGAAAGCCCAATTGACTCGGCCCAAGGAGGTGGTACGTCCAGTAGTGTTTCTTCGGATACCCAGAGCCCATGTTTTCCACAGTAGCCCCCGAGTGCTTCGGGACTGGGTTGTCTTGATTCGGGGTTCAGCTTGCAGTCCTTCAGATGTTACCCGAGTGACGTCATTCTTCGTTTGGCTGATGAAGTCTGCTTGCCGAGTAACCTGCAGATCAAACAACACAGTTGCAAAGAACTCGAGAAAATTCTCAAGTCATTAAAAATGCCTGGTACCCAACGTGACGGATCGGTATGCTGGCTAATGGCCCCACGAAGAGGCATACCAGAAAAAGTGGATGTTGCCGAGTAAGCAGTGCCACCCAGCGTTATCCTCCCTATCGTAAATTATGACATTCAAGCCTGTCTTGCAGAGCTCGACATTCGGTCCAACTTGGGACATGTCACAACCTGTGTAGGGTGTACAGGCACCCTAACCCGACTAATGCGGAGTCAAGCTAGTGATCCCCAAAGGAATACGCCCGCCTGCAAGTTGAGGTCCTCCTAGTGGTGTTTGTTTTGGCGACAAACGATCCGGAGATGTGCCACTGAGACCCAACTGAAGAGGTAACTCTTTAACGCCTAATCTGATTATAAAATCAGACCAGCCATTGACCCCAGGAGGTACGCCAAGAGCTGAGTTAAATTTTGTCCAAGTGGTGCTTGTCTTGATAACAAACGATCCAGAGATGTGCCACCGGGACAATTTAGAAGAACTTCCGATGTGCGGTTCAGCTAAAAGCCAAACCGACTACCGTCCCCATGGGGCACATCAAAAGCTGGGTTGCGACTTTGGGAAGCGCCCAATCCTCGAATTGAAGACTGGCAAAAAGCCCAACAGGGGCACGCTATTTTCCCAACTAAGCTGACCCGAGTAACACCTGTACCCGAGTAAGTCGTGCACAGCTTACGGTCTTTACAGGGCATGTCCTCAGGGACTTAAATCAGAGCCCAAGTCTTGAAGTGACAATTTTAGGGCTTCATTTCCTTCCCGCCTTGCACGGAAATGAAACGTTGCCCGCTTTCTTTTAAGTGAAGCCCACCGGGGAGTTTGAACCGGTATGCTTATACTGTGCGCCTAAATCGTTCGCCTCCCCGAAATCCTTCGCTAGGGTTTTTGTGCTTTCGCCGCCTCCAAGCAATCCTAGCGCCGCCGCCGTCGCCAAACTCCAGATCCACCACATTCCAATGGCGGGGGACTGGGGAACCTCAAACACCACCGATGAGCGGCTGCAAGCCCTTGTTGACGCCGGCGTTCTCCCGACGCCGGAACTCATTGATTGGCGCACCGCCGCAGGTGAATCCTCCCCCACTCCTCATCAAGAGGAGATCGTTGTCTTCGAATCCTTCTTCTCCCGTGGGTTTGGACTCCCCGCATCCTCCTTTCTTCGCGGTTTACTCCACCATTACGGGATTGAGCTTTTCCATCTGAATCCCAATTCCATTCTTCAACTTTCAATTTTTGTTCATCTTTGTGAGGCTTTTCTGGGGATCGCTCCCCATTTCGTCCTTTTCCGTCATCTCTTCTTCTTGAAGGCCTACCCCACCGACAATGCCCCCAAGGCTGTTGGCGGGGCCGGATTTCAACTCCGGAGCGGCCTCAAGGAGTATTTTGCCTTGCCGCTTCGAACTTCTTTGAAGGGGTGGAATCAGGATTGGTTCTATTGTTCCAATCCTCCCCCCAGTCTTCCTTGTTTGGATGGGAGAAAGCCCCGAGCTTCTTCCTCTTGGAACTCTTCCCCTCTTTCCTCTGAAATGGATCAGGTGACCGAGTTGCTCGGTCTGATTCAACATCTCAAAGAAGAGGGGCTATCCGGCGTCGCTATAGTTGTTTCCTTCACGAAGCGCCGTGTGCAACCACTCAAGGAGAGGATCAGGCTCGGGTTCCTCAGTGGAGGAAAATGTCCCGCCGTCCGGAGGGCGCGGCCCGCGAAGCTCGGGGCCAAAGGTGGGTGAGGCTCCCAAAGAGGGAAAGAGTCAACCAACTCCGGCTTCCGGACGTAGTCAGGGGACTCATCCCCCAAGGACGGGCGGTAGTACGGCGCCAAAGGGGGAAAAGAATTCAACCCCTCAGGCTAGGCCGAGAGGCCTACCCGACGCCTCTTCGAGCGGGGCTTCCTCTCGAGCCTAGATGCACATAAGTATCGGACCTAGGGTTTTCCAAGGGAAAGAGGATATACACCAATGTGACAAAAATAAAGACTTCCTAAGGTGATCTAAGGGTGATTGAACATCTTCTCGCGACAAAACCTACCATTTCAAGGGTTTTAGAGAGAAAAAGAGAAGAACACAAACAAAATACCTTGAAAAGGAGAGCCCGAGAAGACAATGACGATTGGAGGAGAATGGCCTCCTAGAATCACCAAAAATCCGAGGGAGAAGGCCCGGATCTGCCAAGGATGAGTGTAAGGAGTGGAGAGTGACGGAGAGAGAGAGAAACGGGCGCCCGAGAGAGAGTGAAGAGAAGAAACCGAAAAGGAACTCCCCCGGAGCTTATATACCAAACCTCCGAACATCGGATGTTCCGATGTCCGGAAGGTCCGATCCAACTCCGATCAACCCTCCACTGTCCAGAAATTGGGAAGATGGAGAAGAAGCAGAGTTTAGGGAAGAATGAGATGGAGCCCTAAGGAAGTCTTTTCCTCCAGTGATCAGAGAATCATTCAAGCAATCAAACTATGATCACAGATGAAATGACACAATCCGAAAGGATTGATAAAAACAAATAAAAGGGATTTTATTCAAAGTTCATTTGAACAAAGAGAGGCAAGATTTGTCAATCATTTTGGTTTTGCAAAATATAAAACATTTCCATTCAAGTATGCACAATACTTCAAGCCACATTACGAGAATCAAGGATGTTTAGTTCACTCCTTAACTTGCAAAATCTCCTTTCATCAAGTGGTTTGGTAAAAATATCAGCTAGTTGATCTTCAGTGCTCACATGTGCAATTTCAATATCTCTTTTTGTTGAATGGTCTCTTAGGAAATGATGTCTAATTTCAATATGTTTGGTTCTAGAGTGTTGGACTGGGTTGTTGGCTAATTTGATGGCACTCTCATTGTCACACAAGAGTGAAATTTTGGAGACGTTTAAGCCAAAATCTTTTAAGGTTTGTCTCATCCAAAGTAGTTGAGCACAACAACTCGCAGCGGCAATGTATTCGACTTCGGCTGTGGATAGGGCTACGGAATTTTGCTTCTTGGAAGACCAAGAAACCAAAGACCTTCCCAAAAATTGACATGTTCTCGATACTCTTTCTATCTATTTTGCACCCGGCATAGTCCACATCGGAATAGCCAACTAGGTCAAAAGAGGATCCCTTAGGGTACCAAAGACCGAAGTTAGGTGTATGAACCAAATATCGCAAGATTCTCTTAACAGCCACAAGATGGCATCCTATAGGATTGGCTTGAAATCTAGCGCACATGCACACACTGAGCATAATATCTGGCCTAGATGCACATAAGTATAAAAGAGAGCCATTTAAGGAACGATATACCTTCTTGTCAACGGGCTTACCATCCCCATTGAGGTCGAGGTGGCCACTTGATGCCATAGGAGTTTTGATAAGCTTGGCGTTGTCCATATCAAACTTTTTAAGCATGTCTGTTACGTACTTGGTTTGGCAAAGAAAAGTTCCCTCCTTTAATTGCTTGATTTGAAATCCGAGGAAGAACTTTAGTTCACCCATCATTGACATCTCAAATCTCCTAGTCATGATATCACTAAATTCCTTGCAAAATAGATCATTAGTAGACCCAAAGATTATATCATCAACATAAATTTGACAAACAAAGAGATCACCGTTCACATTCTTGGTAAAGAGTGTAGAGTCGGATTTTCCCATTTTAAACCCTTTCCTCACCAAGAAGTTCTTTAAGCATTCGTACCACGCCCTTGGAGCTTGCTTCAACCCATAAAGTGCCTTGTGTAGTAGATAGACGTGGTTGGGATGTTCCGGTTCCTCAAACCCCGGTGGTTGCTCCACATATACACGTTCGGTGACTGGTCCATTGAGAAAAGCGCTCTTCACATCCATTTGATATAACTTGAAGCCAAAGTGAGTGGCATAGGCAATCAAGATTCTAATGGCTTCAAGTCTAGCTACGGGAGCAAAAGTTTTACCGACGTCAACCCCTTCCACTTGGGTGAATCCTTGGGCTACCAACCGAGCCTTGTTCCGAGTCACAACACCATGTTCATCTTGCTTGTTTCAGAAAATCCACTTGGTCCCAATCACATTTTGCTTAGGCCTTTCAACCAATGTCCGAACTTTGTTCCTTTTGAAATTGTTAAGTTCTTCTTCCATTGCCACCACCCAATCCATGTCTTCTAATGCTTCTTCTACCTTAGTTGGTTCAAGAGATGAAACAAACGAGTAATTTTCACAAAAATTGGAAATACGAGAGCGAGTAGATACTCCCTTGTTGATGTCACCAAGTATGTTATCTACGGGGTGATCACGTTGAATGGATTGGTGAATTCTTGGATGTTGCAATGGAGCTTGAGTTTGAGCATCTCCTTCTTGATCATCTTCATCTCGTGATATGGTGATGCTAATATCTTGAGTAGAGGATGGTGGTTCCACTCTAGTTGTTGACGATGGATCTTCATGGTCTATTGCACCTTCTTGTGGCTTGATGTCTCCTATCGCCGTGTTCTTAATTGCTTCGGAAGGCAATTCTTCATCATCTAAGACATGAGAATCAACTTGCTCCACTTGGGAGCCATTAGTTTCGTCAAATGTCACGTCTCTCACGATTTCAACAACTACGGTTTTGTTGAAAACACGATAGGCGTAGGCATTTGAGCCATAACCAAGAAGAAACCCTTCATCTACTTTGGGTGAAAATTTAGAAGACTTGACCTTTTTATTGAGGATATAACACTTGCTTCCAAATACCCGAAAATATGATACATTTGGCTTGTTCCCGGTTAGAAGTTCGTATGAAGTTTTCCTCAAGAGTTTGTGAAGATAAAGGCGATTAATGGAGTGGCAAGCGGTATTGATTGCCTCCGCCCAAAAGATGTCGGAGACATCATACTCATTGAGCATTGTCCTTGCCATCTCGATGAGGGTCCGGTTCTTCCTCTCCACCACCCCATTTTGTTGTGGTGAATAGGGAGCTGAGAATTCATGTTTGATGCCCTCCTCATCGAGATATTCCTCCATCCCGGTGTTCTTAAACTCCGTACCATTGTCGCTTCGAATCTTCTTGACAGTCGAGTCATATTCTCTTTGACTTCTTCTTAGAAACTACTTTACTATACCTTGTGCTTCACTCTTATCATGCAAGAAATAAACCCAAGTAAATCGAGAAAAATCATCAACAATGACAAGACCATACTTGTTACCTCCTATGCTTATATAAGCAATGGGTCCAAAAAGGTCCATGTGGATTAGTTCCAAAGGTCTTGTTGTGGTCATCACATTCTTTGTGGGATGATGTGCTCCAACTTGCTTTCCGGATTGACACGCACTACAAAGTCTATTCTTCTCAAAGGAAACGTTAGTTAATCCAACAATGTGGCCGCCTTTAACGAGTTTATGAAGATTCCTCATCCCAACATGGGCTAGCCGGCGATGCCAAAGCCAACCCATGCTTGGTTTTGCCAACAAGCACGTTTTGAGGTTAGCTTTATCCACGAAGAAGTCCACAAGATAAAGATTTCCCTCTCTACGTCCTTTAAAGACTAAGGAACCATCTTCACTCTTAATGACGTCCACACCGTTCTTAGAAAAGATACAATTATAATTCGCTTCACATAATTACGAAGTGGATAGCAAATTGTACCCTAGGTTTTCAACAAGAAGTACATTAGATAGGAATGAATTTTGAGAGATAGGGATTTTACCAAGAAGTACAATAACTTTACCTTTGCTATTGTCACCAAAGACTATGCTCTCATGAGTGGTTACTTCTTGATCAAGATGTGAGAACATCGATTCCTCTCCGGTCATATGATGTGTGCACCCGCTATCAAGCACCCATGATGGCCCACCGGAGTGATAATCCTACAAAAGAGTTACTCATTTCTTTTAGGTACCCAAATTTGCTTGGGTCCTCTTAAGTTAGTGACAAGTGCTTTTGGCACCCAAATGGACTTAATCTTAGAAGCATGTGATGATTTAGGTCCTATGCGAGAAGGTACAATTCTACCAACATTTGTTCTTTTGAGAACGTAGGAGACATTAAAGATAGAGAATATAGAGTGAGTGGTATAGGGTGATGATACTTGAGCTTTCACAAAGCGGATGGGCGTCATTGTAGCCGCCACCACAATATGCCCTTTTGTCCCTTTAGGTGGCACATACCCAAGGCCTTCCTTTTTGTGATTTCCTTGACGCTTGCCCAAGTATTCCTCTAGGCCCTTACTAGCCTTATAGGATTTTTGGAGTCCTTCCTCAAGAAGGCACTTGAGCTTCTCATTCTTATCGGCCAAAGCTTGCATGGTTTGGAAGTTAGTAGCACAAGCATTTATATCAAACTTGTAACACCTAGCACAACCATTGCTAGTGGAACAAGAGGAGAGAGAAGTAGTTTCCTTAGAGGATAAGGGAAAGCTATTCGAGAGATCAACAAGCTTCAACTCTAGAGCCTTGTGTGCATCCTTTGCACTTGCAAGATTCTCTATAAGTGAAGCATTGGTGATCTCAAGACTAGCTATTTGAGATTTGGCCAAATTAAGATCATTGGTCATATCTTCAATCCTTTTTCTTTCAAGAACTAGAATCCTCTCTTGCTCAAGGTTTCTTTCCTTTTCTTGGATAAGCAAGTCTTCTTGACGCTCAAGAAGATTATCTTACCTCTCAACTTGTTCCATTAAAGCATTTACTTTGGAAATATCAAATTTCTTGAAGAACTTAAGCATATCCTTAGTGTCAACCTCATCATCATCACTACCACTAACATCACTATCACTATCATTTATGAGAGTAGGGGGTTTGGATTTGTTAGTTACCTTTCGCCCCTTTGCCATGAGACAAAATGGAGTGGTGTCATCATCACTCAATTCTCTAAAGAGTGAGGTAGTGATGGTTGGAGTAGTAATGGTAGATGGTGTAGCAATGGCGAAGGTGGCAATTCCATCATCGTCCAAGTCCGAGTCGGTGTCGGATTCGGAGTTTGAGTCCCATTCTTCACCAATGTGGGCTTGTCCCTTCTTCTTGTCCTTGCTCTTCTTGTAATATTTTTCTTTGCCTTTCTTTGAGCCTTTATCTTTCTTCTTGTTTTCATCATCCTTTTCTTTCTTCTTTGGACACTCCGCAATAAAATGTTCGGGGTCTCCACACTCATAGCAAGTTGTCCATGAGCTTCTCTCCTTGCCCTTGCCATAGCTTCGTTTGTGTCTATTCCCAAAGTTGTATCCTCCCTTCTTCATAAACTTATTGAACCTCTTCACAAAGAGGACCATCTCTTCCATGCTCATGGAGTCATCATCATCACTTTCACTTGAGGATTTGTAACACCCCATTTTTGCTTTCAATAAAAATAATAATAAATCACCAGTCAATCCATTGTTTGAAATAAAGTTTAAATAAATCATAGAAATTATTTATAAACAATTCCATACAAAGTTTAAATTTTTATAAATATTTCTAAAGCCTAGCATAAATACAAACTACATGTGTAAAATATATATATATACACATAGATAAATAAGCCTATGATTAAAATTATAGATTTCCCATAAAATAAAATATACACAATTAAGTGCATAAGTTATTTCTTAAAATTAGTTCAGCTTTAAAGGAATTACCAAAAATCTTTTAGGCTTAACCTTTCCCTCTCTCCCTCAAATTCATTTTTCTTTTACCCCGAGTTGGGCCGGCCTTCCTCTCCTCCTTCCTTTTTCCTTCAGCCCGAGCTGACCCAACCGGCCCATGAAGGCCCACCCGGCTCCCTTCCCTTCCTCCTCTTCTTTTCTCCCCTGCTTCCCCTCCCGTTTGCTGCTCCGATCCGAACCGTGCCCTTGTTGGCACGCCACAATCTCTGCTCGCCCGCGCTTGACCTTGCTCGTCTTGCGTCTTGCTACCACCGAAGCTAAATCCACTCGAGTCCGACAGCGTTCGGCCGTGCCGCCGTCCCTCCCGGCCAAGCCAAGTCACCGCCTTGTTGTCCCTTGTCTGAACACCGCAAGCCATGCAACAAGTGCCACGCAAGACGCCGTGTGACTCGTCTTCCTTTCCCTTGCTTATCCACGACGACCCAAACCTATAAAAGGCCAGCCGAGCTCCGTTTTCCCATCTTTCTCTCTCTCGGTTTCCGCCGCCTTGCTTCGGCAATGCAATTCGCCTTCACCACTGAGGCTCGCGGCTTGAAATTGCAGCCACACCTCCCTCATCACCTCATCTCCATAGTCCGCGAAGGAATTGGCCTGAGACGCCGTGGACACCGAGAACGATGAGATCTCTTCCCCGCCGGCCAATTCCACCCCCTTTTCCCCTCCGGTCGCCACAATGGAATATTATCCAATTCCACGCAACTAGAGTATCTACGGGAAGCCCCTAACAGTTTCCCTAACTTTCCCGTGGATGCGGGTCATCGGAGAACGCCCGTGACGTGAAGCCGCCGCCCTCCCCTGCTCTGCTCTCATGTCGCCGGACCACCACGGACCATCTCCATCCCTAGAAGCTACACGGTAAGCTCCCACAACCCCTACCGATGCTCATGCACCCTAAACTTCCCCTCGAAACCCTTTGCATCGCCGCCGCCATGCTTTCCCGATCCCGCCGCCGCCTCTGCATGTGGCGCCGCCGACTCCGGCCACCTCCGGTCGTGCTACAAGCACCCACGGGTGCGCGGAAGCACGCCTATTCCATCGAGCCCAAGAACGCACGAAACCGTGGACCGTAGCGTCGGCAATCGCCGTTGCAAGCTCACGGCCACATCCGTTCGGAGGAAGAAGAAGCATGATGTTAGCGTGACGTCATGAAACACATTACTGTGCTTAAGCACAGGCTGACCGGTGGGCCCGAATGAGTTTAATAAATCTAATTAAACGGGATTTTATCACATGTGCCACTGTCCGATGGGGTCCACCGCGATTTAAACTCCTCAATCCCGCGGTTTCTCCTTCACTCACCGACACGTGGGTCCCTTGACCCCACCTGTAAGATGAAGTGAAGGCGTATTCTTTTGAAATACGCCTCCACTTAAGGAAAGCGCCCCCGCCTGGGGCTAAGTCCCCACGGGCCTCGTGGGCCGCACAGTACCAAGTCGGCCCGTTACTGTTTAAACGGATATAAGAAGATTTTCTATTTGATTAAAACACAGAAAAGGTAGATGATTTATTAAAAATACCTAGAGACTCTCAAAAATTCTAGGAAAACTAATTAAAATACTATATGACCTATTAGACCTAGGAAAAATATAATTTTGCATAATTCACTGTTTTATGTCTCTGTAATATTATAATAACCCTTTCCTAACTTTTATTTGAAAATAAAAGAACCCAATTAAGCTCTAGGGTTTATTTAAAATAGTAAATGACTTCAAATAATCCTATAAATATTTACAGAAATATTACAGGACTTTTTGGAGTCTAGGAAAAATATTAGTTTGTATTTTACATTATTTCTACTCTTTACGATATTGCTAATAACTCTTTTCTAGTTATTTCTTTTATAAAGAAATTCTAGGAAAATGTTTTCTATTTGTTAATACTAGTGGACCTCCAATAAACATGAGGATAGAAATATAAATTCCTTTACATAAGTAATATACGCGACGTATTTTCCTAAAAATGATAAACTATAAATTGGGTTACAATAAATGGGTAGAATCCATATGCATACATTCATATATAACGTATAACCCCTACACGCGATCTTTATGAGTAAGATTTATTATCGATAGCTCATGGAACTTTCTCGATAAGAAACTTACTTAAAATAAGATCATACCGTAGTCTCGGTGAATAGTATCACCCTCAACCTCGTGCATATCATACATCATGCACTATGCATATTTTATCATCCGTGTCTTTATCGCTGTTTTATGATCTTATGCGATAGATTCGGAAGACACAGAAGGACTGTCCTGAGGATCGATGACAAGACAATCAACACGCTCGGTCCAGGCGAGCCAAAATCTCTTGATCATTCTCCTCTACCTTGTTTTGTCTAAATTATGTTGATTTTGATTTCAAATGATAGATTGCATGCAAATATGAATTTCTCAAATATTATATTTTGGTATTAAAAGCTAATAGAGCAAGTCTAGTTATTCCTATTTATATATGCAGTGTTAATAAACACAAACCTCTCCTTGATATTTTCCTATCCTGTCCTTTGATAACCTAAGGTTTAGAAATTAAATTCCTTGACTAGTAAGTCATTGATATGGCTTAGACCTGCTTAAGTCTAGAGTCCGTGGGTTAATTCTTAGCTGTCAACGATACGGTTCTAGGATGACGGGTCAGTTTATGTAACGGCATAGCCCGCTATCAATGGTGCGAAAGCAACGGTATAGCCCGCTATCAACGGTGCAAGTGCAACGGCATAGCACGCTATCAACGGTACTACTTGACCCTGACAAACACCGTATGCGGAGCAGGTACCTCTATGGTACGGTCCCATCATCTCCATGATGTGTATCACGACGGAATCATTATTCCTTTGAATAAGACTACAACATTGTTGCATCTGAATGGCTTATTTGTTGGACAGTCTAATCATTGAGAATATCCCGAGTACATAATTATGGGAATGTGTTGTGCCCCGTTCCCGAGTATTCCTTGCACTCGACAGACTAAAGAAATAGTCCATACACTCGGGTACCTGCAAAACCTGAGTGTGAATAAAGTCAATACATCTATGATTCTGTTGATTAGGATCTGTGGATCCTGGCCTTTGTTGAGCTCAAGGGGATCACACCTCTTGGCGAAGAGGGTGAGTCCACCGCCATTTACCTGGGAAACGTGCTCCTGTGTAATATGGACACGGATTCGCCAGAAGATGGGAATCGTGCTCCTATGTAATATGGACACGGATTCGCCATAACATCGGAGATAGCTCACCATGGCGATGGGAGCTAGGCTGCCGATTGTGGATACCATAACCATGGCTATGGTATGGATTTGCCACGTGGGACACGTAATCCTTGGCTAAGGTTACGGTGTCGCCACTGAGATAACCCCCTGTGTTACTAAGAATTGGCATATATTTAGCCCAGTACGTCTTTGCTTTGTGAAAAGCATAAGTCTTGAGTTATTTTAACCTAAAAATATTGCATCTTTGATTTTTAAGCTAATAAAAGGAAAACCCAGCTTCCACCAAAAAGCCCTGCATATCTGATTTGCATTCCGCAAGGTTTTGGTTCGCGAGCGCGGTTGAATGAGCGCTCACACTCGCACCCACTCACCTTTTTAGGTGGCGTTGAGGTGGAGCCTGGCCTGAACGACATCGACAAGGAGAAGAAGAGCCTGAAGAATGACGTATAGGCCGAGGGTTAGGTGGGACTCCAGTCACTTGCCTGATTGGGTTGGGCACAGCCTTGAGACCCTATTCTTCTTTCTGTTTCCGCTTTGCTACTCTGGTAAGAGTTCATTTTTGTTTTGTAGATTTGGCCTTTTCTGCCTGCAAAAACGAGCCATACTATGATTGAACTCTATTGTATTGATAATTTTTATCGCAGGTATGTGATGATTCCAGCATTTTGAAAAAGGTGCCGTGTTAGCAAGACAAGATCCTGGGCTAGCACAAGTGCACCGAGGTTCCCGGTAACCGGGGCCCACAGGATTCCTCCTTGACTTTGGTAGCTTTTAGGGCTATGCCTTTCTCCTTCCTTTTGGATGATCGAACTAACTCTTCAACGGCTTTGGCTTCCTTGCTCATCATTTCATCCGCCATGATCCTACCAAGCACCTCTTGTGGTGTAAGAGAGGTGTAATTATCCTTCTCCCGTATAAGTTGTACCAAGTTGCGGTTTTTAGGAGTGAGCACCCTAAGTATAAGTTTTACCACAACATGGTCCGTCCATTCCTTGCTCCCAAGCCCCTTGGCCTCATTTACAAGAACGGTCACACGGTCAACCATGTCTTTGTAGCTCTCACCTTCTTCTAGCACAATTCTATCAAGCTTTCCCTTGATGATCTCCAACTTGGACTCTCGGACGGGATTGGTTCCCTCATGAGCAATCATGAGCGTATTCCAAATAGTTTTGGCATCTTCAAGACCATCAACCCTATTGAATTCGGTTGGGCTTAAGCAATTAAACAAAGCATTGGTGGCTTGGTCATTGATATGTCTTTGCTTCTCCTCATTCTCGGTAAGATTTGAAGGATCCACGGGTGTAAAACCTGTTTCAACAATTTTCCAAATAAAAGGATGAAGTGACCTCAAATACATCTTCATCTTGTGTTTCCAAGCCGGGTAGTGCGTCCCATCAAATTGTGGCGCCTTACCATTCGGTATAGAAAAACGAGATAAAGATGATGAGGCGCCGAGGGTGGAATACTCAAATGGAATAGAGGCACCGGTGCCATCACGAGAACTCGTGATGCCATCGTTGTTGCCTCCCCCTTCACTCCGATCATTTGTCGACATCTTGAGCTCTCAAGCGGTTAGGCTTAGCACGAGAGGCCTTGCTCTGATACCAATTGAAGGATCGAGATGTCGCCTAGAGGGGGGGTGAATAGGCGAGTACCAAAAAAATCAAATCAAATGCAGCGAAAACACTAACGGGTATCAGAATATTCAACTTTGGATCGGATAGTCCGATGTGGATCGGACTATCCGATGTGAATATCAGATACTCCGATACCTGCAGAACAGAATCACAGCAACACAGCAACGCAGGGCAAGCACACACATACACAAGTGAGCTAGGGAGTAAAAGAGGTCACCACAATGAAGACTCGAGGATTTTTATCCCGAAGTTCGGATCGTTGAGGCGATCCTACTCTCCGTTGAGGCGGCTCGGTCACACTTGAGCCGGGGTCTCCTTGACCCTTCCCTCTCCAAGCTCCGCACCAAGCTAACTTGGATCTTACTCCTTGACTCCTTCCATTTCGGAGGTGGAGACAAACCTTCACAAACTTCCTTAACCACCACACCAAGTCTGGTGGCTCAAGGTGACTCCTATCCGTCTAGGAGCCCCCAAGCTCCAAGAGTAATAAATGTGGCGGAGAAGAGGTTGAAGATGACTAAAGTGCTTCAAGGGATGAACAACAGCAGCTGGAGCTTGATCTCTTGCTCTCAAGGCTCTCTCTCAAGGTTTGAATCTCAGATCTACGGAGAGAGTGAGAGAGTTTGTATCTAGGGCTTTTGAGAATGGAGGAACAGTGTTCTGAGTGTCAAGCAGCCCTTAGGAGAGGTGGGGAGCTCATATTTATACCCCAGGGTGGAAACCCGACCGTTGCCCTCAAAAACATATCGGATAGTCCGATGTTAATATCGGAACATCCGATATTTTCCAGGCGAGTTCACGAGAGGCGGTCGAACTTGGATCGGAACTGGATCGGATGTTCCGATGTTTTTCTGGGCAAACTGAGCAGAAAGGGTCCGATCGGAACAATGATCGGATGTTCCGATATTTTGGTAGATTTTGACAGAAGGGGTCAGATCGGAACATTGATCGGAACTTCGATCGGATGTTCCGATATTTTCTAGGCAGGCTTGGTAGAGAGGGTCAGATCGGAACATTGATCGGAACTGGATCGGATGTTCCGATATGAAAATTGGATTTTGCCTCTAGGGTTTCAATTTGTGGACTAGAGAACTTGGAAATAGGTAATGTTCATCCACTTGAGCATTTTAGAAATCTAAAAACCCTATTTCCGTCCCATCCCTCTTAATAGTACGGTTTTGTCCTTAGACTCAAAAATGAAATAAACTCCTAGTTTAGCCCTATAGTCTAAGTTCCATCTCTTCTTGAGTATACATGGATCCCCAATTGAGTCGCTCATTCTCGATACCTGTTTATTCTCAATTGAACACATTAGTCCTTTAATTTTGTTGTTATTAACCACCAAAACCCATTAAGGGGCCTAGATGCACTTTCATGGGCGAAGTCGCAGCTTTCCCTACCGAGGAGGTAGGAAAACTTGACGTCTCCACGGACCGTGATTACGCCCCGTGGATCTGGCATCTTCATAACCAGATAAGTGTAGTGTGGGACGGCCATGAACTTGGCTAAGCCCGGCCGTCCCAAGATCGCGCGATACGCAGTCTCGAAATCGGCCACCTCAAAACTGAGGTTCTCCGTCCGGTAATTATCCCGAGTACCAAGGGTGACAGAAAGAGTGATTTTCCCGATTGGCACCGATGATGTTCCCGGAATTATACCATGAAACGGCGTGTCTGTCTGCTGGAGCGCCGTCCTTGGGATCTGGATCTCGCCCAGAGTCTTAGCGAAAAGGATATTCAATCCACTCCCGCCGTCAACCAGGACCTTGCGCAGTCGGACGCCCCGTACCACAGGATCCAGGATGAGTGGATATCTTCCTGGGCAAGGAACGTGATCAGGGTGATCTGAGCGATCAAATATGATCAGAATTTCAGACCACCGGAGATACTCGGGGGTCACCGGAATGGCTGCATTGATTTCCCGATCGGTAAGCTTTTACTTACGCTTGGACTCATATGCATCCGATCCCCCGAATATGTAGTTGAGCTCTCGCTCGGTTTCTTGGTAAGCGTCGTCCTGAGGAGGGTCACGCTTATCGTCTTGCTTGGCATCTCTCGGAGCGTCGCTGTTGTGATCCTCAGTGAGCTTCTTCAAGATGTTACAGTTTTTGGCCGCGTGCTTCTCATTTGGATGGAAAGGACACGGCGCCTCCATGACTTTGTTGTAGTCGGCGGGTCGAGGCAGCCTCAAACGACCCTGATCTGCGACCGCTACCATCTCTTCACCCTTGCGCTTCTTGTCCTTCTTGGAGGATGACTCGGGCCTGTCCTTCTTTCCTTCATGATTGCTCGGGTGATCCTCCTGACGCTCGGCAAGAGCATCCGAAGCGGTAGCGTATCGATCCGCCAAGGCGAACATCTCCTTGACGGTGGTCGGAGGCTTCCGAGACATCTTCTTAATTAGGTCAGGGTTGCGGACTCCTTTCTGGAAGGCTGCGACGACGACCGCCTCTGAGATCTCCCGGATTGTATTCTTCTTCTTGGTGAAACGCCGAATGAAATCCCTTAATGACTCATCTCTTTTCTGATGAATCTGATAAAGGTCCCACTGGGTTCCAGTCTTCTCCGTCTTCGCGGTTTGGTTCGGCTCCTGCCTCCCCTGCGGGGCGCCGGCCCGAACTGGAGGCTTGGCCGTCCAGCACGTAGACGCCGCGGAAGTCAGGGAACCCATTGATGCTCTCTTCCGACTCGGATTCCGAGAAGGAAAGGATCAACCGATCCCGATTCGTTGGCTCGTCGATGGGAGTGATTATAACTCCCACTTCACGTGCCGGATGTCTGATCAGAAGAGGATCCGACTGAGTTTCGGTAGAACGAATTTGCTGGAATCTTTCAGCCGAATTGACCAATCCGAAGGCATATCCACTCGGGAATTTGACCTGGCAAGAGTTGTCCCTGAGTCTTGACTTAGAAAACTCATCCCGATGTGGACGTGTCGTGTCCCGCTCCTTAGCCCAGATTGGAAAAGCTGGCATATTCCCCGATGGAAAACAGCGACCGAGTTTCCAGATCCGAACGGGGCGGACCACGATTGAGGGATTGTGACCTCTGACTGGATCTGAGAACGATCCTGGCCAAGAGTCAGATCGCCACTCAATGCTTCGTCAGCATAAGGGGCCGGCAAAGAGAGAAGCGGTGGATCCCGACCGTAACCGAAGGGAAACCCAACAGTAGGTCAGTCGGAATCATCATCATCAGATTGGATCTCTTCTGGATCGGAATCCAGGGAAGAGATCCCAAAGCGTTGAGGCTCGGCCGGAGTCGCGTACCATCTCCCTCGGTAATACGTGGACCGAACGAAGTTCGGCTCACACAACCGAAGTTCTTCGAAGTCGTCGGCGATGAAGCCGAGATCACCAAAGATGAAGCCTTGGCCGGGGGCGTAGGTGAAGACGAATCGGCCAATGGAAGCCATCAAAGTCGATGTAGTTGATCGTGACGCTAGCCCCTACCTAGCGCCAACTGTCGACGATTTGCGTCGGCAATGTATTTTATGGGGCAATGCGAGAGATCACAATACGATGGTAGCACAGGGAGCCGAATTTATATAGGTTTGGGCCCTCGGGGCGAGGTAATACCCTACTCCTGTGCTCGTGGATTATATTATGGTGGAAACTGATGATGATTGTAAGATGTGGGATTGGATATTGAACTAGGGGCTCCGGACCCCCTTTATATAGTGTAGGGGGTCGGGTTACAGATAGAATCCCTAATCCGTGTATGGAAGATACAGATATAACCGATTTGGTTACGCCTATATCTATGTATTCGAGTAGGAAACGAATTCGTTTCCTTGTAGATTATCTCAAGCCGCACCGGCATCCAAGCCTGCCTTCTGGAAGGCCCAATTGACTCGGCCCAAGGAGATGGTATGTCCAGTAGTGTATCTTCGGATACCCAGGGCCCATGTTTTCCACAGGCGGTAAACTATGTCATTTTTAAATATTTTAAACTCAAGTTTTTATAGAAGTAAACAATATCTAGATATTCTTTTACCACAGAGCAAATATCTAGTGCCCTTGAGTGTTTCCACCAGCCATACATGCTGTGACCCTGGCCCAAGACGGCAAAGATAACGATATTTCCGAATCTGCTTCTATATTTTTATAAAGCAATGATTCTAGGGAGTTCACACCCTCGCCCACCTGGTGTCCTTGAGTGTGTACCCTCTAACCCCAAGGTACCTGGCCCAAGCCGACAACTGCTTTTTCCAAATTGCTCTATATAAGAAATCATTTTATCTCCCAAACTACAATCCTTTCCATATCAAATAAGTTATCCAACCCAACTTATTTATACGGACCAATTCTTTTATCCTTTCATGAGATAATCAAAATTTTTTATTTTTGCCTATACTAGGGTTTTATCAGGGGTTGATTATTTTTAGGTGGCTTTTTAAGGTATTGGGGTTTGGATAAAAATTATACTTAGAATGTATAAATAAATAACTAGAAAATATATGCAATAAATAATAAGTAAAAGAAATGTAGGTATATCAAAATGCATCAAGAATAAGAAAACCTGCCTTAATTGAAGATCGGAGCACACTTAGTATATCTTTTGGACATTCTTTCCAGAGGGCGTATCTTGTCGTCTATATATTGTAAAAAAAAAAAGAAACTCCAATAAATATCCAAATAAAAAGAGTCTTTAAATAAACGACAAAATAAAAATGAAAGGGGTCTGGGTAAAAAGGTGATGGGTTGTACGATTTTCTAAAGATTTGAAAATATTTTATAAAAGAAAAAGGGGTAGGGTTTTTATGGTTTAAAATCATCATTTTTTATAAGATGAGGTATTTAGGAAAAATTTTAGCAGCGTTTCGGAAATTCTTTCGGATAGCAAGAAAATTTGATATTTAATTATGTTTATTCTAAAAATGTGGACCAATTGAGCTCTAGAGATCGGGGTCGACAACATTTCTCATGTTGGAGTTCCGAGATAGAGCCAATTGAGGGTAAAAAGAGGATTTTTCAAAAGTTATTCTTTTTACCATTTAAAAATATTTAAGTAGGTTAAAGAAAAAGGGGTTTTAAATTTAAATTTGAATTTCTATTAGTTTTAAAAATATAGAGATATTATTTTTAGATGAAAAATATTATTTTGAGTAATTTTTATATTGGAAGTTTTATTAATTTTACTTCTATATTCTTTAATTAAAATGTTTTAATATCTAAGAAAAGAGAGTAAAAGGATTTATTTAGGTTAAATTATGATATTTTATATTTTTATATTATGCTTTATTTTATTTTAGATTTTTATGAATTTTTTCAGAATTTATAAAAGTGGTTAGATATTTTAAATAAATTTAAATACTATAGGTGAAAATAGGAATTAAGAAAGGTTTTAAATGCTTACTGGGCTTTAGTGTATTGGGCTTGGCCCAATTAACTGTGGGTTGCCACGCGCGAGGTTTGAGAGGCTGACGAGAGGGGGCCAGCGGGCAGTGAGAGTGGAGATGAGGGTGTGGCTGACGGGTGGGACCGGGTTGGCAGTGACAGTAAATGTAGAAGAATGGAGGGGTGGCGGTGAAGCTTGTCGGCGACGGCGAGGGAGGCCGGCGGAAAGGAATTGACGAGGGCTTTATGAAATTGGGGCTAAGTGAGTTGTTTTGGTGGTCATTGGGGTGCTCGGGGTGGCCGGAGTCGGTGGGACAGCAAGGTTGGGGCGGCGGCGGAACGAGGTAACGGTGAGGAGGGGGCTTGGGTAAGAATTAGTGCTAGGTAATGCTTGAGCTAAGTTCGTGGTGGGATTTGGGATGTTTTGTGTGTAGGTGTCGAGGCCATAGGATGACCGGAGCAGTAAGGAGGTTGCTCGCCAGAGCTAGGGAAGAAAGTGGTGGCGGCGGCGATGTCGGGCAGTAGAAGGGCAAGGAAGGAGTGGAAATGAGAGCTTGAGGGAGTGCGACGTCGAGGGGGTAGTTTTTATAGGCAAAGGATGGAGTGGCGGCCAAGAATAGCTAAGCTTCAAGGCGGCGGCGGCTGTATGAAATGGCGGCGACGGATTGGCGCACTGAGGAGGATGGATAGGGATGATGACGCGATGAAGTGGTTCGGCGATGGCGCGGGCTTGTCCGTGGCGGCTAAACAAGGGCAGGGAGGGGGAAAACGACGGCGGCGGTGAATTTCCATGGGCGGCGGCGGTGTCTAATGGCGGCGCCGGCAGTTGGAACGATGGGAGGTAGAAGAAACAATCAGCGCCGTTGGATTAGGGGCGCCGTTAGATTTAGGCTTAGGGATTGACGGGTGGGACCCGAAAGTCAGAGAGAGGGAGTGTTATAAGTGGAAACGCTTTTCTGGATAAGGAAAGTGTATTCTCGGGGCTTGCCTAAAACAGAAGGTTTTAAATTTAAAAAGGGAAAAGGTTTTCTAGGATTTATTTAGGGTTTTGAAAATTCATATAGAGCTATAGGAAGCTTAGAAAATTATAAAATAAATTTCTAAAAATCCA
Source organism: Olyra latifolia (assembly GCA_036346145.1). Lineage (NCBI taxonomy): Eukaryota > Viridiplantae > Streptophyta > Magnoliopsida > Poales > Poaceae > Olyra > Olyra latifolia. Next base: position 19,184,120 of record CM070530.1, read on the forward strand.
GTAAAATGAGTAGAATCCAAATATGAAATAATATTTATTATTTTATGGGATTTTTATTTTTATAAAAAGAGAGATAGTGTATCTTCTTTAGAGAATAAATAGGTGCTTTGTTTAAAACATTCTTTAAAATTTAGGAATGGTCATATAAATATATTTATGACTTTTACGAAAAAATTTTATGCCAAATTTTAAAATTTAGGTATGTTACACTCAGGCTCTGGCGGTGCCGCCTCCTCTGGTTTGGACATGGCCGGAGCACACGATGCGCACATAGAGAGAGAGAGTGGATGGGGGTGTTGATTTGTGAGGCGGTTGGGATGAGGTGGGAATGAGTTTGTCTAATAAAGTGGGCTTAAGAGGGGGTGGTTTTATCGTCTCGGGTAGGGATGGCAATGGGTCTAAACCCACTGGGTATTGACACCCTAGACCCGTACCCGCGAAACAAAAAACACCCGATAATATATCCATACCCGTGCTCGGGTATAATTTTTCCCCGTACCCGAACCCGTTGGGTATTTTTCACCTGATGGGTTACTCGTACCTGTTTCCTCACCCAAAATCACAGACTATCATCTAGTGGGTGACGGGTTACCCATACCCGACATACATACCTGAGTGGATAAATGTCACCCGATGGATAGCTCATACCCGATATTGGCGAGGATTTTCACTTTTCTTGTGCTACATATCCGATAGTCGGGTCACCTACGGGTAAACGGGTACAAGTAGCAGTACCCCGTACCCGTACCCGACATACACGATGGGTGAAGTTTTTGCCCGTTAGCATACCCACGGGTACGATTATTTGACCATACCTGCACCCTAATGGAGTAAATACCCATCGGGTATCGGGTTTCGGTACCCATTATCATCTCGGTAGGGGTGAAAACGGTCCGGATCCGGACCGGATAGTGGTCATCCCGTATCCGTCCTATATTATTTTTACCGGATCCGGATCTGGGTCCGGATAGTGTCGGATCCGGATACGGATCCAGATTTTGTCGGATACGGATCCAGGTCGGAACCAGGTAGGATACCGGATCGGATACCAGGTATTACCATATTCTCTTAGTTGGTCGGGGAAAAAATAGACATAGGCTATTCTTGATATTAACTATCCACAACATGTAACATGTCATACACACAATGATATTCCCATGAATAGCGAGCTCATGCATGCAGGAATGTATAGGTCAAAGAATGTCACATACTATTAGTACAAGTAACCATTTAAAGAAAAATAGTTAGATTAGATTATAATCCGGGTACCCGTATAGTTATATCCGGATATTTCCCATGGGTACCCGGATCCGTCGGATATCTCCTATCCTATATCCGGATTAATTACTTATATAATTATCCGGATCCGGTCCGGATCCGGATTTGGATTTTGTTCGGATAGAAAAATGACTACCATATGGGATAAAATTCGAATACGGATCCGGTCGGATCTGGATATTATCCGGACCACTTTCATCCCTACATCTCGGGAAGTACTGGGTTGGTGAGGTCGCCCATGGGCCATGGTCCACTCCAAGGTCCAACCGCAATCCACTGCTCACGGTGCATTGGCACAGCAACAGCTCGACTTGATGTTGTAAGAATAGCTCAACCGTTGGCAAGGCCCGCCGCTATGGCGCGCGCAGCTTTATTCAGTTAGCTCGAGAAAAACTGCGATAAGCTTGAAAATTTTACCAGGCTTTTCATACTTATCATTTTCCAGAGTAAAGTTGAAATATACTCACTAATATTTGATGTCCCATGTATAATAAGAAAATATTTGATACGATGGATTTATAGTACTCCTTCTTTCTTTTTTTAATAAAAATTTAATCAAGTTAACTGACCATATCCAAGTTCGTACTTATAAACATAGAGGTACATATATGCTGATACGCATGGTTCAAATTATCACGTTTATCTGTCCATGGAATTGTCATGTACAGTTATTAGTTAGCACTGTTTGTACTCTCCCTAGTCACAAAGTAATTACATAATACTATAATTTTAGTAAGTTTTCTAATTAATTTATAGTAGTAATTAGTTATTAAAGTTGGATTTAAACCGATGTCCAAAATGTCATTTATTTAATGACCGAAGGGATATGTACTTACTTTAAATAAACATTGATATATTATAGGAGATTGGGCATTTCTCACAGGCTACCAGGCTAGCTTAGTTGGGCTCGTTAGATCTAGCCACGTCTATACGCCAATGCCCAGTGCCCCGGTAGACGCGGACGAGAACGAGGGTACGTACTAGTTCCCAGCTGCGCTGCGCTGCATGCGGTGCGGTCGGACGGACCCAATTCGGATAGAAAAATCTATGCACTATTTGCATTCTATCGAATAGAAAAAAAATGATCCAAATATCCAAACTGACACCCTAATCCCAACCGCATCACAAATCAACACCCCCACCCTCCCTCTTTGCGCGTCGCGTGCTTCTCCGGCCATGTCCAAACCAGAGGAGGCGGCGCCGCCTGAGCGTCCATGGGTCATCCTGTCCTCCGTCCCGGACGTCGTGGGCGCGGCGCTCCTCAAGTGGGGCAAACACCTATCCCTCGACGTCAACAAACCCCCCGGCATCTCCGTCCTCAAGGTGGCAAGCGGCCTCATTCCTGACATCAAGCCCGCAACCCAACCGATTCGCTACCCCTACATCACCGCCGCCGACCCCTCCGGCCTCCTCCTCTGCGCCAGTCACCTCTCCGACTGGTGGTATTACACCTCCTTACTCGACTTCGACGACGTGCAAACTTTCGACGTGGACAACAAGCTCAACGCCTATTTCCTCTGTGACACGACCACCCGCACGGCCTTCAAACTCCCTGACCGCGTCGAGCCCGACGACCGTATCCACCACTCCAGCAACGTCGGCCTCGTCCGCCGAGGCGACGACCAGTTCATGGTGGCCGAGCTCCAGCCCAAAACCGGCACCGACGTCGCCACCCTCTTCTGCTACTCGCCCGGGTCCGACGCATGGGTCAGGAAGAAGCTCAAGTACTTTCCAGAGCACCCGGAGTGGGGCAACAATGGTGCGATCTCTCACGGCGGGAAGCTCTGGTGGGTTGATCTCTCCTTCGGCCTTCTAACCTGCGACCCCTTCGTCGAGAAGCCGGACCTGCGCTACGTCCAGCTCCCTCCGGGCTGCGTGCTGGACAGGGATTCGTCTCCTTACCTTGCCTTTCTGGACATCGACAAGCACAGGTGCGTGAAGGTGAGCGGCGGCAAGCTGAGGTACGTGCAGATCGATGACGCCGCTGCCGACGCCTCGAAGCAGATCCTCATGTGGACGCTGGACCATCCAGAGGGCACGGAGTGGACGCTTCAGTACCGCGTGCCGTTCACCGAGATCTGGGGGGACGAGAGCTACAGGGACACCGGACTGTGGCCCGAGGTCCCCGTGCTCGCGCTCGTGCACCCTTGGAACCCCGACGTGGTCTACTTCTGGCAGAAGTACGACAAGTGGATCTTCGCTGTGGACGTACCTAAGAGGAAGGTGTTGAGTTGTGAATATTTCGACAAGGCGCATGACAGTCCAGCGCGGGAGTTCCCCTCCTCCCGCTTGGTCCAGGCCTGGGAGCTGCCACGCCCAGACCCAGATGATGGTATATCTCATCTGCTATTCTTACTTCTTTCTTGAACGCATGCAGCTATGCTACTCTCTGCCTTAGTTGTTGTTTCTGTGATTGAAGTAGTTAATTATGTCACTGCCTTGTTCATGCACTGCTTAATTGGGTACAGTATTGCACTGTTAAGAGTGACTCGCTGATTGAAAACTCGTTAGAGAGACTCGTATTTTGACTTGCTACTAAATTGGTTTTAAGTGCCATATGTTTGTTTAGCTGTAGAATTTTCGGTTGCATTGATAAAATGTAGCAAAGCTTATCTTTACACCATATGTAGTACTACCTTTGATTCAAGTTAGCTGTGGTAAACTGGCTAAAGGAGATGTGTTTGCATATAGAAATATATTTTGATTGTCGTGCCTGCCATGCTGTACGTGGGAGCATATATACCATCGTTCATTGATTATTAGCATTGTGTCCCTGACATCATGACATGTTACAATGCTTATATCTGGCCGTCAGTATTTAATTTGCTCCTAGGTAGTTTAACTTTTGCCTGGAAACATTGTTACCGATCATCCTAGCACATGCCAAGCATTGCTTAATTAGTGACTGCTAGAATTTACTGTGGCAATGCTCCAGAATATAGCTAGTAGTTTGAGCTTTTGATTGCAAGTTATACCGAGCCTGCTACTTGCATCAATAGTTTTTTTTTTGGTCTCACCAAAGCAGAGTTTTGTTCTGGGTAATTTTATCTTCTAATTAGTTGTTCCTAGCGAAGTTACCTCGCGATATTATTTCATCGCTGTTGATGAACCATGTATTGTTAATTGTCTTTCTAAGCTAAGGGCATCACTAATTGTCTTTCAAGGGCCTTTCGGTTGGTTGAGGTCTCTGGTTGAGAATTTATGTCTACTCTGGTTTGGGAGACGACTGAAGAAAGTGAAAGCGTTACCTTCTACTGCTGGCAACTAATGTGGAGGCATTCCAACATAATCTTACGTTCCCTCCTAGGTAATTTGCCTAGTTTCACCTTATTTTCGTTACCTTTTAGCGAGGGGAATTTTCTGTGACTCGGATGCAGTTAATATATGATCTTCTTTTGGTGTGCAGGTTGGCTACTAACACATACAGGGGGAGGTTAAGGCAAGACAGATCCATCTGCGTTGCATGTCTGGCACGGTCTCCATATGCATGGACTACAAATTTTGTCTATCTGCTATGTTTGAAATGGATATGTTGTTAGAAACTACTATGTTGCTACGATCCTTGTTTTCTTTCTATCAAATATTTGATGTTTTTCGCTGACTTCTATGGTTTCCTTCACTGTTCATGTTGTTCCAAATTAATCAGTGCCTTGTCAGTTGTCACATAGTTTCCTATTGCCCATTTGGCCAAATATGTTCTTGATAGTGACTTACTGACACATGAGTCGCACATTCAATCTAATAATCTATGCAGGCTAGCATAATGTAGTACGAGTACTACGAATACGATAATGGGGAGCATATCTCTCCTTATTCTTAGAAGAATCTGGCACCAGGAAACTAGTTCTTGAAATAGAAGTCGTGGAGATTTCTTTCACTCATAACTATATGTTGCGCTCAATACAGTTAATAATGAACCATACTATTTGGCATGAATCTATAAGCTTTGCTCAGGAGTTCAAAAGGATATATATGCTGTATCTCCGTGGAACAGTGGCTGATCTTAGAATCTTTTGTTGGGTGGTTCTTTACTATTCCAATTTTCTTCCCACGGGTATTATCTAACGATGGAATAATTGAACTGTATAATTCATGGGTCTGTATATAATTTTAGAATTGCTAGCGTGCATAATTCATGGGTCTATATAAAATTTCAGAATTGCTAGCGGGGGCACAGTTACTTGTGCTTGCCTGCCCCCGGAAGGCAGTCCCATAAAATTTTTGAAAAATTTGGCATGCACCACTGCCCTAAAACCTGTCAATTGAAAAATTGAAATTGGCACTTTACCTTCCTTTAACCAGCTGTTAAGCAAAAACGATGAACTAACCGTCACTTGTATCTGGGAACAAGCGATGCAGCACGGAAAAACTACAGGACATTTCGTACGAAGTATATTGCTCCACTAGGAATAAGGTTAGTATATTGCAGCATGAGGTTCATTCATTTGACGATAGAAATGGTTAATTTATGTAATTATTTTAAAGGATTATTTATTTATGTTTTATATGAGTTAAAATCTGTACTGTTTTAAATAAAGTTCAATCGACTAGCCTCCCTGGGTTTGATCGCACGCAAGCTCCTTGCCTCCTCTTTGACTTTGTCGCGGAGCGGTCTGGAGAGGACATGGGAGGCGTCGTGGCCTGGCGCACCCAAGAAAAAAAAGGGGGGGAATTGCTTGATTTTGCAGGTTCAGTTGTCAATATGCTTTGCAGCCTGCAGGCCCTGACCTCTGCGCTAGCTGTCGCCTGTCAGCCGGAGGCGGGCACAGTACAACAACCACTTCGCAGGAGACAACGAAGATTCGATTCACCACCTCTCTGAAACTGGGACGTTCCGTACCGTGGATGCCGGCACGTACCAACACATGCCTGCGGCTACACCGGCGCAGTGCTGTGGCTTGGGTCTGACCGCTTCGCGCGCGCGCAACGGGATCAACTTGAGCTAGCCTGGTAGCCTATGAGAAATGCCCCATCGCCTGCTACAATTTTGGGGGAAGGCTGTTCGTAGGCTCACCTAAGCAGCTTCTGAATGGAAAGTCACCTGGCCGTTGCAAGCGTCCCAAATTCTTGCCATTTTTCTTATTTCAATGTGAGAAAAGCGAAATAGCATACGGAATAGCTTGCTCGATCGGCTTTCTTTTTCTTTTGCCGGCCCAATTTTAGCTCACATAATTGTCGACTCATCAGCTTAAATGGTGAATCCGCTCCTTCACTTAGGATGTGTTTGGTTGTCCGTCTGCGCCCGGCCAGACTCGCGTGAACCAAATTCCCGTGCGTTTGGTTGCCTGCTCCCGCTCTCCAGCCTGCATATGCCCATGCAAACAGTTGCTCCACGCTGGCTCATGAACGGCGGCCATGGCCGTTTCATGAGCAGTTCAGCTGCTGACACGCGACTAGCAGAACTAGCAACTGCAAACTACTTCCTACACATCAACTTTTCATTCTTTCAAATTTTTTTTAAAATTCAAACGACATCCAAATTCAATAAAACAAAAGGAAATAGAACCGTAGGTTCAAGTACAAGGTACTAAAAAAAATTCAGATTTTTTAAAATTTTTATTTTCAAATTTATTGATTTTCTAGTATTTTTTTTGAATTTTTATTTTTTATTTTGAATTTATTTTGAATTTATTTTTGTTTCAATATTTTTTAAATTTTTTAATTTTCACTTTTGAATTTATTTTCTTTGTTTTTCATTTCCCTCTTTTGAATTTGTCCAACCTACTCCCCTCTTAGTGCAGCCAACCAAACAACATCTCTACGCAGCCTGTTCAATCTCATACAACCAACCAAACAACATCCACTTGCATCACCTCAGCCTGGCTCCAACCAGCCTGGCTGAGCTCATGCAGCCTGGCTGAGCTGATACGTCAACCAAACACACCCTTAAGGTAGATCAACCGTCACTAAACAATGTTGTCCGGTTTGATTGCCATCTCGGTGTCTATGCAACCTCTCTGGTATGTGTTTCAAATAAAACGAGCGAGGTGTTTCGTGTGTTTGCATGGATAGATTTATACCAAACTTTAAAAGATCTTTTGCATATATAAAGATTTAGTCATATTGGCTACGGTAAACACTAATAGAGTTCATCTCCAATCTCCTTACAAATATGTAGATATATAATGATTCATGTTCATATTAAATATGGTAAGTTCTAATAGTGTCTATCTTCAAACTTGTTAATGACATATAGTCATGTTGTATTGGCTATAATACGTGATCTCTAATAGAGTCCATCTATAATTTTGTTATGGACAATTAATTACTCTTATTATACTGGCTATGGTAGACTCTTCGTCTCTTCATCTCTGATCATTAATTCTTGAGAATTACTTACACACGGACGCCCGCGTTCGCACTGCTCCCCTCATTTCACCATTACTGCTCACTCGTGGCCCACTGATCTGCACTGCTCACCTTGTGCTGCGTCCAGGCACCCCCGTCCCCAGGCGCTACTCCCCTACGTGATAGCGGGTCCCACCACTTCCACTTTCTACAAGTTTCCATCTCGTTTTTTACATCGCGAGGAGAGGAGACGACCTCATCTGTGCCCCGCAGTTGCTAGCCACCAGCTAGCAGTCACCGTCGGCCGTTGATGAGTGCTCCCACTTCAATCCTTTTCTCTCAGCAGGCAGTAGCACACACCTCTCCTCCTCCTCCCCCCCGGTCCCCTATATCTACTCTCTTGATGGTTTTATCCAGCGAGCTTGGTGGCCGGATTCAGTGAGCATAACATGGGGGCTCGCCGATATAGAGAAGATAGCCAAGAGAAAACGCATCCTCATTTTCACCATGAAACATCGCTCATGTACGTATGAAACATCAATAGCAAATGTATGAAACATTTAATTTGCTATTACAAACATTATACCATGTTTTGTTTTTGTGAAATATTTAGTTTTACCTGGTGAAACATCGCTTTTGTTCTCGTGAAACGTGGTGTTTGCTCTCGTGAAACATTTTTGTTTATATGGAGTGAAAAAACTTTTGAATAACTGTGGAACATCATGTTTCATCAGTTCTTCCAACATATTTCATTAGTTATTTTGCCATGTTTCATCAGCTTCGCTCATGTTTTATGATTTTTTATTAGTGCTCGACCATGTTTCATCAGTACTTCGATCATATTTCATCAGTACATTGTTCATATTTCAGTAGTACACCAGCCATGTTTCAATAATACTTTGCCCATTTTTCAGAAAATGCGTCCAATGTTTTTCCTAGGATCAGACGCCCTAGCACGTCCCTTAATTCTAACACCGTTATAATCTGCCTCCACTATAATCAATAGTGTATATCTTTTTTGATTGATGTGGGGTTTTCAAGAATTTAAGAGTGAATATGGTGGTTTCTTTTAACCCTACTCACAAATATTTAACTTTAGCTATCCATATTTTTTTAACTATTTAATTCGAGAGCTTGAAATTCATATGTATAGATTCTTCATCAAAACAATACTTTCAAAAAAGTATAATTCTAGTGGGTTTATAAATAAATTGTGATAGTAATTAGTAGTCAAAATTGCATTTAGAGGCCACATGATGTCCAAAACATGAGTTATTTGTGACAGATGGGGTATCTATTTAATTGATTTTTGTGTGTAAAATTTAGACACACCACAATCAACTATATTCTTTCTTTGATTAACGTGGGAAATACAAATAGTTAGCAAGCATATGAATTCTAGTGTCGTTACTAACAAATATTAAGTTCCCTAAGAATTCAAAAGGCAATTCATGTCTCATAGGAATTCTAGTTTGTTATGGATTCATCACTTGTCTCGTCGATCTAATATAGTGTCCATGTGTAATACAAATATATTCTAGTTTGTGATTCATTAACATGTTTAGATGAAAAAGATAGAGTCCATCTCAAGTATAATAGATGTGTATTCAAGTTATTATTGTTTAAATTAAAAGAAAGAGTTCATATCACCTACAATTAAAAATAGCTGAATTTAAAAATAAAGAATAATATAAAATTAACAATTGACTTTTATAAAAAAAAAAGTAAAATTATAATTCAGAATAAGATTTAAATAAAATTAGTATTTGGATGTCTACACAAATCTTAGCAAAACACTAAAATTTAAAAGTAAAAATAAAATAAAAATCAACCAAACAATTTATATTAGACATTTCCATGGCCAATAGGCAGTACATATACGAAGTAAATATAACTAGATAGATTTGCGACATGAACTATATTGGAGCTTGCCACATATGACCATCATAACTATAAATCCATACATCTGCAAAATGTCTATAAAATTTTGTCATGACTCAAAAGAAAGGTGAAAAGGAGCCACCATACTTGATCTGAGAGGTTAGAAATTTCCAATCAATCAAAGAAAAGGACGAAAACCTACGCCATCAATTGCAGTGGGTCCATATTACAACGGTATAGATATAGAGAGATTAGAGTTATAATTTTTATATCATGTGGATTGGACATGGACTATATTAGAGCATACATACTATGGATAATAGACTATGTATACAAAGCAAATCTAACTATATTGGATTTACGACAGACTATATATATTAGATCTTACTATGGCTAATACGACTATGAATCTTTATCCGCGAAAGATATGTTAAACTCTAAACCTAATCTAGCCGTACAAAAGCGTGGGACACCTTACTCTTTAATATAGATCTTTTGGTCCAGTTTGCTACTAATACATACGGGGGTAGTTAGCGCAAGACAGATCGATCTACGCCCCATCTATGGCACGGTGTCCATGCACGGCTGAAAAATTTGCCTTTCGATCAGCTATGTTTTCAAATAGATGTGTTGCTAGAACTACGTTGCTTCGAACCCTTTTTTACTCTGTATTTAGACACTTGATGCTTTGGATCACTTCTATTGTTTCCTTCAATGTTCATGCATGTGTTGTCCCATAATCAGCGCCTCGTCACACACACATGCATGTTGTCGCTGCAACACGGTGATATCCACAACGCTTATCTGCTCATTTGGCCAGATATCGATGCTGGTGACAGTAAGTCGTGATTTCTACGCATGCACCAGAAAGTAATGTAGTACCAGCAGTAGTATGAAAGTGGAAAACATTGTCACTCCTTATTCTCGGAAGCGCCGACACCAGAAAGCTAGTTCTTGAAGTAGAGGTGTGGAGATTTCTTTTACTGAAAAAGATATGGTGCACTCAACTCAGTTAATAATGGTTCTCTAAGCTTTGCTCTGGAGATCATCAACAAGAATTGTCAACATCATACAGTATCTCTCTGTGGAACAGATCTTGGAATCTTTCGTTGGGTTGGCTCTTTACTATTTGGATCTTCTTCGCTCAAGTATCATCTAATGGCGAAATAATTGGACTATATAATTCAACGGTATGCATAAAATTTTGTAAATATTTTGAGGTCCGTCACAGCCCTAGACGCAGCTATCATGTTGGCATACTGAAAATTGGGAAAAATTGAAATCGGTACTTCGCCTTCCTTGAACAAGTCAAACAAATGATGAACTAGTGTCACTGGCTTGTCTCCGCGGACATGCAATGCTGCACGCACAAAAACTATGGGACATTTCCTACTTACTAAGAGTATCGTAGCAGAAATTTTATAAACACTGTAGCGCTGACTTGGTAAGAATAGGCTTTCTAGTGGAGTGAAGGTATCTTTAGAGTATAGTGCAAAGTGTGAAGGAATTTTAGCAGATAGATAGAGTTGTGGTGAATAGTGTTTTAGAATAGTGGGGATAAGGTTTCTGGTGTGGATACTCTAAGTATATGGGATAATTGATGATATGCCCAAAGTATTTGCTCAATTGATGATTTGCCCTCTATTATATGCTCTTTTACTATATACCCCAAAGTTCTTTGTCCAATTAATAAAATGCCCTATTTTAAAACTTTGAGCAAAATTTGCTATATAACAAATGCAAAAGGTCCTTTCTACCCCTCGAATTTGCCATACAACGATTTGCCCCCTAGTGCAAGATAACAGTGATCATTAACAGCACGTACCCGCAAGAAAGAAAAAGAAATAAGGCAAGAACATTCATAGATAGCGAAACGAGCTACCAATCTAATGATCCAACCTCCACTTTTATTTCTGCACTCGCTCATAGATACATCATCTTTCAGAAGCAAAAGACAAATTATAGGGGTAGAAAGGACTTTTTATACTTGTTGTATGGCAAATTTTGTTCAAAGTTTCGAAAGAGGCATTTTATCAATTAGACAAAGAACTTTAAGACATATAGTAGAGAAGTACATAATGGAGAATAAATCATCAATTAAGCAAGTATTTTGAGACATATCATTAATTATCCCTAGGTATATATTGATTCGCTATGAATAAGTAGAACGGTACATGCATAAACAGCACATGACGCTTGGTTCCAAGTAATTCAGAAAAGTACATTATCCAACTGATGAAAAGCTAGCCGTCCCCCCTGGTCTGGTCTGCCGGGTTCGGTCAGTAGAAATTTGCAGGGTTCGGTCTGGCCTGCAGAGTGCAGACTGCAGCTAGCCGGCTAGCCCTGCAAGGCTGCAACTCTGCAGGCCCAGCTGGGCGCTGTTGTAACGGTCGACTGGCCGCCGCTGCCCACATGCGGGTACCGCGACTACTGGTGAGGTGACAATTAATGCCAAGAATCCTGCGTTTTGATGTACGGCGGCGTAGACCACTGGGTGGGGCTTTCTCGGAGATTTTTCAGATACTCCTGTATAAGAGTATCACATTAGGGTAGTGTTTCTCTCGACGGTTATGGTTACGGTTACGTTTAAACTGAAAATTTGTAACTCCTCAATAAGAACATCCGAGGAATTAAAAAAATATAGAAAAAATGGTTTTGAGAGTTTTGAAAAGAAATAGTAAAACCTACAAAAATTGGCTACCAAATATCAAAGCGTTTGACTTGTACAAAAATAATAAATTTCTAGCTTATAAGTAAAAGCAAACGTAAACGCTGAAAAAAAACTACCTAGGAGCCCTGTCACTATTTTCTCTCTCTTCTACTCTATTTTCTCTTTCTTTCACCTTAAAATTTTTTCGTACTTTACACTACACCCTAAAAGATTTCTTTCCTCCACCAGATACTCTATCTCTAAAACTTTATTTCTACACAACTATAGGGTTTCTGCTACGGATGCTCTAACTTGTCTTGAGCCCTTGAGGAGTTCAGAGTATTGCCTTTAATACTTGTGCATGTGCCTAGGCCGACTGTTCTGCTTGCTGAGCATGTGCAGCGGAGCCTACAAAACACTGTTTATCATATAATTTTGACGTTTAAATTTTAGAGGTTTTAATGATGGATTGAATCTTTTAGAGGTGGTAATGTAGAAAATGAAAGGTTTTAGAGATCGTAAGGAGAAGTATTTTAGAGGTATAGTATTTGAGGGTATAGAGATTGAAATTTAGAGACTTCGGTGGAAGTGCTCTTAAGCTCGTGATTCACTGCGAGAGGCTCGAGCTCGCCTGCATTTTCATTCCAGAGTCGAGACTACTAGCTTGGCACGGATCGGGTTTAGTTTGAATTGAGTCAAACTCGAGTAGCCTGTCATCCTCTAGCTATATGCGCTGCTCTAGATCCTACTACTCCGTCCCTAAAAGAATGTCGTTTTGGAAAATTTTAAGTAGATTAAGGAGAGTATATATAGGTAGGAATCTAGAGTACTTTATAGTGTTGGGAGAAGAATATATAGGTGCTTTATAGTGGTGAGAGGGGAATCTATAGATATTTTATAGAGGTGAGAGGGGAATCTAGCAATTATTGTCCTAAAATGACATTCTTTTAGGTACAAATTTTGAATCGCAGAATGACATTCTTCTAGAAACGGAGGGAGTACTTGCTAAATCTGCTTCCTCCCCTTCATGTTGGGGCAAGTTAAACGAAAAGTTAAATGACATGTTGTCACAATGGCGTTTGAATTGAGTCAAACTCGAGTAGCTTGTCATCCTCTAGCTATATGCCCTGCTCTAGATCCTACTTGCAGAATCTGCTTCCTCCCCTTCATGCTGGGGCAAGTTAAAAGAAAGGTTAAATGACGTGTTGTCATGATGGCATGCACCGGAAATAAAGGGACTAACTATTCCACAGTCAACTAAAAAAGCTAGCCGATTTTTGCAACTGTTTGATCAAGATCCAACGGTTCAGATCTATTACTACTTTTTCATATTTTTCATATTTGCACCTTCCCCCAATCCCTAACTAGCAGCTCCCTTCCTCCTAGCCGCAGCCAATGCTTCTGCGGCTTTGTCGTGTGCTCGCTTCCATATCGGTCGACGCTCCACCAGTGCTCCTCCCCCGTTTCTCCTCCATCGCACACCACATGACCCACGTCTTTTCCGTCTCGTCTCCTCCCCTCCAGTGGCTCCTCGCCTGGCCACCATTCGTCGCTTCCTAATGACATTTGGCCTCATATGGTGGGGTAGACCTTATTAGTGCCAGAGAAGATAATGGTTATGGGAGACAACGGCGAGGTGAGTCCATTGACTAAAATCTAAAAAAAATTAAACCGTGCAATAGCATTTCCGAAAAACAAATCCCAATCGGAAAGGGAAGAAATGGACGAATTGTAAAGCGAGCAGCCTTGCGTATTGGCGCTGTACTTCGGTCGGGCTTGATTTGTGGATTGCCTTTAGGCGCTATTTAGTTGGGCCATATCAAAAGGACAATAGTGGTCATCTCTTTCCGCCCCCGATTTGTGGGCTACGAGAAATGCCCAATTGCATCAACAATCCAATCCGCTTCAAGTTGAGCCAAATGCATTTGTAAGCTTTGCTCGGGAGATCGATCGGCCGGAGTACCATTATATTGTGACTCGCGCTCCCTAGAAGCGTGCGTGTTAATTGCAATTGGCACGCTACCTAATTCCGTCAATTATCCAGCCAAACGAATGATGAACAGTGTGCTAGGAATAAGTACAAGTGTACGTACAACTACACAGTGAGAGCACGAGACATTTGGTTCCAAGTAGATAATCAGACGTCTTTGTTGTAAGTACGAGTGAATTGTCTATTTTTTTCTATCAGCTTAAGCTTTTGGGTGAAGTGGTTGGTGTATGCAACTTAATATGGTATCAAAGTCGAGTTCGAGTCCTAGTAGACGCAATTTAAATAAAAAATTGTCGCCCGCTCCTATTCCACGTCTGAGGCCTGAGGGAGCCTCCACGTGAGGGAGAGTGTTGAAAGTATAAATGAATTGCCTACCTTTTCCCATCAGCTTAGACTTTTGGGTGAACTGGTTGGTGCATGCAACTTAATAGTTTTGAACAAGTGCCATGCTTCCTTATGTTATTTTCCTATATATGAAGCCAGTTTAGGACTCCACGGAGTCTAGGCTCCATGATTTAAAAACCTATGATGTGTATTGAGATTCGTAATGTTTGACGTGTATATCTTTATATATCCACTAAAAAAATATTTTAGATATGAAACTTCAAAAAAATTAAATTTGAACTTAGTTTAAACTAATTTGAAATATAGTTTGAACTAGTTTGAAGTATAGTTAAATGTAGTTCAAACTGAAGTTCAACTTAACTTTTTTCGGAGTTTGATGTCTCAAATATTTTTTTAGTGGGTATATGAAAGTATAATAACCAAACAACACGAATATATATAATTTTCATATATATATATAGAGAGAGAGAGAGAGAGAGTTTGGCTACGGTCAGTCGCGGCTGACGGACCCTCCGTCAGTCGCGGCTTATTTTGCGAAATTGGTGATCGAATTTGACGATCCGAACCGACCATCTCCTTCGTCTCGATGAAATCTCACTACTAACAAAATTTCATATTTTTTTGAATTTGTTTACTATTTTTTTTCGTATTTTTGAAATCCGGGGTTATTGGAGGGTCCACAATCAATTAGATCATGGATTTTCAAAAATACGAAAAAAATAGTAAAAAAATTGCAAAAAATATGAAATTTCGTCAGTAGTGAGATTTTAGCGAGATGAAGGAGATGGTCGGTTCGATCGTCAATTCACCACCAATTTCATAAAATAAGTCATGACGACGGAGGCTCCGTCGATCGCGATCGCAATCGCACGACTCTCTCTCTCTCTCTCTCTCTCTCTCTATATATATATATATATATATATATATATATATATATATATATATATATATATAATTGCAATCCTGCACACACACACACATAAATATATCACACACACGGAGAACTGGAGATAGTGCGCAGATCTCTCGTTTATAGGCTAAGAGCATATTCGGAGTTGCTGACCGGAATGAATAAATTGGTTGACTTTGAGATAATTTTAAATATACTTTATTTATATTATTTTTAAGAGTTTTTAGAGATGTCTTCATGATAGAAAACACACACATAAATATATCACACACATGGAGAACTGGAGATAGTGCGCAGATCTCTCGTTTATAGACTAAGAGCATATTCGGAGTTGCTGACCTGAATGAATAAATTGGTTGAATTAAATATTAAGTTGGACTTTGAGATAATTTTAAATATACTTCATTTATATTATTTTTAAGAGTTTTTAGAGATGTCTTCATGATAGAAAAAAAAACTGGATTAAAAATTAAATTAGTTTTCTCACTAAATAAATCTAAGCCAATTTGAACATGCTCTAAGCTTATGCAATATCAGACCAAACATGAGCTAGACTAGGCCTGTTCAAGCGACTTGATGAAGTTAACGAGTTAGCTAGCTCCGGTTAGCTCGGGCTTGACCTTGATAATATAATAGAAAATTCCTCATCATCAGTCACACCTTTGGATGCATGCATCATGTTTTTTCTTTTCGATACTGTGACGAATCATATGTTGAATCAGGGGCTTCTTCGTTTTCATGTTTCACAGGCGTAGTCTGTGTGGCTAGTCCCACCTCTTCTCGTATTTTCGTTTAAGAAGACAAGCCAGATGACGGGTATCCGCACTTGAAATCATATTTTCACGAACTAGCCAAGCAAAGCTAAATTCCACCGTCGAAACTACGGTAGAGCAGGTCATATATCTTTAGCTTTCACACGGCGCGACGTATCATAATTGGCCGTGTGAGAGTCTTCTTAGTTTATATTTGTTGCATCCGATTGCATAGTTGGTAATTTAGTAGGTAAAATGAATTTGTTATTATGGATGTTATGGTGGGTAATTTTAATGGGTGAGATGGATTTGATATGATAAATGACATGATGCGTAATTTGAGTGAAGCGGATAAAATGGAGTTGTTATAATGGATAGCATGTGAGTAATTTTATGATTTATTACAATAGATGGTACGATGGATAATTTCAATCAAGAGAGATACAAACCACCAATGGCCACCACCACTAGAGGTTTGCAATTGTAGAGATGTGTGTGGTGGTGGTGGACATGCAAGTGCAGAGGTGGGCCGATGAGGTGCGTAAAAGGCTCGGACAAGCGACTGTGTGGAAAATGGATACAGTCCGTTTTATCCGGTTTTCATATGCGAATGGATACAAATTTATTAGTTGAGTTTTTACACCCAATTAGCAGTTTCTCTCGTATATCCGTATTTCTGTCCATATAGAAAATGTGAATACGAATATAGTATGTACTTTTGTTATTTGAGATACTATTTTATCTGAACTATCTGTATTTGTATTCAAAATCGACAAGATAATATACACATTTTACTATAATATAGCTAATCAGTTTGACAAATATTTATAGTTTTGCGTGAATTTAAGTTCCTTTCGATGAAATAATTGATTAAAATGCTGAAATGTGCTATGTACGAGGATGAAGTACCATAAATATCTTACAACCATAAAAGGCATGAGGATATATACTTGTATGTGATTCGAATTGAGCAGATATTCGAATTGTATCTATATTTGTTATATTATTCAATTCGTATTCATATTCGTGAATATCCAAATTTGTATTCATATTTCTCTACTCCTAAAAAGACTGTTGTGGTGATGAGTGATGCTCATTAAAGCAATCTGAACCATTCAATTTAATCTAAAGACTGCCCACACCCTGATCCGCGTCCTCCTCTCCACTAATCCACACGTAAGCCTGTCGACCTCCGCCCATCTGCGTCTCAATGCATTGTATGCCTCAACGTTGTTTCTCCGTTGCAAAGCACAGGTATCTAACTAGTATTTAAAAATACAGATATGAATATGATAAAGACACTATCCGATCCATATGCATCACCTTGAGGTCGACGGCCCACGTAGGTGGTTAGTTCAGCCATCTCGATTTGGGTGAATAGTTCAACAACATGGCGTGCCCAAGCATCAGAAACTACTAGTAGCTAATTGCCCAATTAGCTCATTAATGTGTCATAGCTGATAGTTCTCATTAATGTGCCATAGCTGATAGTTCTGGTATGCACTTACAAAAATGGACGCAAGCTCCTGTAACTACAAAACGGCATCGAAAGCTCCAACAAATGAAAACACTTGGTGTGCAGAAACAAGGAAACTAACCACTACGACCAATCTCCAATTCACGCGCCTGAAATAGTAGAAATAACCATATCGGCAACTGAGCGTGGGAATTCCCACTTTGCACTTCCCTGCGTAGCCTTAGTAACCAGATTGAGTCGATTTTAAATTAAGAGACGGCTCAACTCTCTATACACCATTTCTTTCATCCACATCATTTTTTATCCTATATAAAAAGGATTAGAAACAGCTGACATGGACTAGAGCATCTTTAGCGGAGACTTCAAATTTCTTCTCAAATTTTGACACCATTTTCTATAACTCTATCCTTGCTCTAAAATTCTTTCACACTTTACATTACACTCTAATAGATTTATTCTCTTCAGCAAAGACTCTTTCTCTAAAAAGTCAAATGAACGGCGTTTTGCAGCTTCAGCATCAACAACGCGCATGCGCATACGTTGGGGTTTGGCGGCGCCGGTAGAGAGGATGTGGTATGTCTCGCCGGTGTCAGTGTAGCGGACGCACAGTATCCGGTACTCGCCGGACGATTGGTGGAAGTAGAAGGCACGCTCGGTCTTACGGTGGGTGCTGTATTGTATCCGAGGGGGGTTGCAAAATGCAAACGACGTAGAAGCCATCGTCTGTCTTAATCAGGAGGACACCGTCGCACGAGGCGGCCAGTTCGGAACGGGTTGGCATGCTGTGCTTGGGGTAGGGCAAGGGACGACGTCACCGCCTTGCCTCGTAGGCGGTGACAGGGTGTGTGTCTACGACTGTACGTCGGTGGCCGGTCCGGCGGGGAGTTCCACGACCGCTGCATCTTCCAGGCACGCGTGCAGAAGAATCTCAGGCGGGCGGCTGCGCGCGTGGCCGGAGACGAAGTTGGGGTCGGACCGGTCGGTGGTGATGCGGGCCAGGCCTTGCACACGATGCGGAAGCGGCCGATGGACAAGGATCTCGACGAAGACGTCCTCGCCAAGATAAGGCTGAACCAGCTAGCGTGTCGCTAAGCTGCGCCTGCATCATTGATCTGGGTGTGATGCGCTGATTCATCCAAGGCATACGAATGGAGACTCCAATCTTTTAACGAGAATGCTTAGAACCGGACGTCCGGAGCGTCCGGACGCCCGGCCCGGCCCGTCAATCGTCACACGTTCCAAATGCCCGGCCAGTCAATCGTCACGCGTTCCAAATGCTTTAGTAAGGCTCCCGTGATTCTCTCTGTCACCATTTTAAGTCTCTCTCCTGCAGCATTTGCTCCCGAAGTCGCTCCTCACCAACCGGCTCCATCGCCGGTTATCAACGCCGCCGCAACGCCTCATATGCCGAACTCGAGCTACCGGGATCTAGACGTGGCCAAGAGATAGAGCATGGCGGTGCAGTGTTATCCATGGGCTCTCCCTGCTCTTAGGCTTCCCCTGCTTACCCTGCTCTTTCCTTCGCGAGTTTGGAGGCCAAATCCGGTGAGCCCCAAGCCAGATCCGGCGAGCATGCACGGCCTAGAGGCTCGTCGGATCTGGTGAAGAAGACTAAGATGGGGAAGAAGGTACAACTAAGGCTTAGAGCATGGCCCTGGTACGTGTGAAACATGGGTTTTGCCGTGGTGAAACATTGGGTTACGCCTGCTGAAACATTTGGTTCTGCCTGCTGAAACATTTGTAATAAATGTCGAAACATTTCTGTTTTACTATACTGAAACAGTTGTTTCGGTCCATTGAAACATTTCGTTATACCTGCTGAAACATTTGGTTCTACCTGCGAATTTTTTTTCGTAAATGTCGAAACATTTATGTTTCCTCTACTGAAACATTTGTTTTGCCTTTCTAAAACATTTGGTTTTACTTGCTAAAACATTCTTTAATAATTATCGAAACATTTATGTTACTAAAACATTTTACTTTGCTTGGTGAAACATTTGGTTGAACTTACTGAAATAAGCGTCCGATTTTTTTTTTTTTGATCGGAGCACGTCCGTAGTCATGTCCTATATTTTAATGTAGGAAGGCAAGAGAAAAGAGTCCAGCCGCGAGGATCTCGCCTTCAGTTTCGCGTGAGAGTTTGGAGGTCGCACGACTGCGTCACCGGCTGCCTACGTGCGCGGGCTGATTTCTGTGTAATATATGGCCCAGTGCAGAAAGCGGCGTGGGCTGCTTGCCTGATTCCGAAGAACGGGGTCGTTCGGTTGGATTTGACCCACAGAGCATGTATTGATCTTGAACAGCAGTTCAGTGGATGGCTTTTTAATGTATCCCAAACATTCACGCAGCGTCTCTTTTTTTTTTTGACAAGGTACAACACGGACGCACACAACTCACCCCACACATAACACCACACACCTCACTCACACACGCGTGCGCGTCCAGTGCACACACAGAACCAGATGAGAGGCCCAACACCTCCGACGCGGCACGCGTGTAGTCCCATCGAACGCCAAGACGTGCGCCCGGATTTAATCCCGGGTGTACCCAGCCCGGGACTAAATCCCGGAGGAAAATGCGACACGGCGCCGAGTCGAAGACTCGAACGCGCGTGGACTCAGCAGCACGCAATGGCTGCTAGCCACCCGAGCAACGCTCGGTTCGCCACGCAGCGTCTCTCTCTCAGAAAAAAAAGAGAGAAACATTCACGCAGCGAGTCTAGAACAAGGGGCCCGTTCTTTTCAGCGGACCGCCGGCGGTCGGCTACAGTAAAAATTATTTTTTAAATTTTTTTTAGATTATTTAAATTTTTTTCAAAAACTTATAAATTTGCTACAGTAAAACCGCCAAACGCTAACCGTCAGAAACCGCCAAAAGAAACAGAGCCAAGACCATCTTGACAAATAGAGAAAAGATGCTAGATTTTCACAGGCAAAAGAGAGCTTGGTCTTTGGGGTTTGAGAGTAAACATCGAACATATCAACCGTCAAAAGAAGGATCAACAATCTTTTTTTATCCATATGCCCGGTGATATTAAATTGTCCAAGCTGACACCCTTGTTGTCGAAAAAAAAAAGAACTAGCAAGGTG
This sequence comes from Olyra latifolia, assembly GCA_036346145.1. NCBI lineage: Eukaryota > Viridiplantae > Streptophyta > Magnoliopsida > Poales > Poaceae > Olyra > Olyra latifolia. Next base: position 19,204,780 of record CM070530.1, read on the forward strand.
TCCTGTGTATTTAGACTTCTAGATTTGTGTCAAAGTTTAAAATATCTTTTGCGTATCGGTTGTGATAAGGTTTAGTATATTCCATGTCACAATCTAGAATAGTTAAATTTGTTCTAGATATGTAGTCATATTGGTCATGGTAACCTCTAATACGGTTCGTGTCTAATACAAAGTAATCTTGTTAGATCTAGGGCATTATAATCTAGACCCACTACAACCGATGATTGATGATGCATGATGATGTAGATTTTTCTCTTTTGTTTTTGATGTAGAAACTTCTAGCGTCTCAAAGTGAATGTTGTGGCTCCTTTTTCACCCCTGTTTGAATTGTGTCAAAGTTTAAGATAACTTTTTCAAAAATAAGGATTCATAGTTGTATGACCATGGTAAGCTCTAATATAGTTCATATCGTATTGGATACATAGCCATATTGGCCATGATAGGCTCAAATGTAGCCATGTCTAATCCAATGGATACAATAATAACTTTAATCTCGTTAAATCTACATTGTTATAATTAACATGGACCCGATAAATTTGATGGCATAGATTGTCCCTTTTTTTCTCCAATTGATGTGGGAATTTCTAGCCTCATACAGAATATGGTGGCTCACAGCGGCCGATGAGGGCAGAAGCAAAGGATATGTAGCCATGTCGTATTAGGTATGATAAACTCATATATAGTCCCATCTCGATCTCGTTAGATCTACACCATATAATATAGACCAAAAATAATTGATGGTATAGATATCCATCTCTAGTCTTGTTAGATCTACACTGTTATAATATGGATATACTATTGTCGGGGGGTTCGGATTATGCCCTTAGCTTCAGACGCCCTAGAGCGGCCTTAAGCACACGATCAGCAAAAGCCGACCATCCGCGATTGCTTGGCCATGAGCAATCGCCACGTTTTTGCCTCCCGGCTCCGCCTCGAGCACTACTCAGACGCCTCCCCTGAGCATTCCTTTGCTCGGATAAACGCGTGGGGGGAGGCCGCGCGCACCCACCTGTCTGCGTGGTGGTCTGGTCCCCCGGCTCAGAAGTCAAAAGCGACTGTTCCGGTGTCACGGCGTGGAGGGTAGCATGGTCCGTCGTCTGCCCGGTGCGCTACAGTGACGCTATAACCCGTGGTCCGTCACATGAACCCGACAGTTAATTGGGGGCAGCCATCACCCGGCGGTGGGAGGCCTGAACCAGGGAAAAAACCCACTGCGTCACGACTCCATTCCTGCTCGGCCCGCCTGAGGTCTTGCTCGGGAGGCTCGTGCCTCTCCTGAAGCCAAGTCCCGAGAAGCCTAGCGTGTTCCTGAAGTCCTAACCCGGTACGGAAAGGGGCCCGTTGATCCCCTGTTCAACAAGTAAGCTCGACACTTGAGAGCCCGAACTCCCAACCATCGACAACTATAATTGTTGGTATGATTTTTTTCTAATTAATGTGGAAATTTCTAACCTAATGTTTCGGGGCAAAAGGTTCCAAACAAAACGCACCTTCAAGAAAACACACCTTAATGTGGAAATTCATCTGGGCTAGTGACAACAGTTGTGTGTGTTGAACTCTAGAGGCATGTGCCAGCTACCTTAAAGGATATGAGAAATAAAAGGAATGGAGGGAGAGAATAGATCAAACTTAATTGGCCTCTCTTGATGCACTTATATATGTGAATCGTGCGCTTTTCCTTTTCCTTTGGTTGTCACAATATTCTTCGGTTCCTTCATCGGATGTTTCTGATGCAATATGTGTTTCCTTCTTGATCCGTTGGTTGGTGAAGATCTCAATGTTACTGCTCCTCAGGTACATACATTCGCTGCTTGTACGTATCATTCTATGAACTCTTGGCTCCATGTGCATGTGTTGATACTTTGATTGGAACCCTCTCATCAATCTTGTATTTCCGATGTTTCTTGTTGCTCCTCTCGTTGATAGCAAATCGGTGAGTGTCAAATTGATGCATTCACTTCATGGGTTTCTTTATATAGTGCTAGAGGAGCATGAATGAAGAAAGAATTCAATTCTTATTCTAAAAGAATTCAGTTTGATAAAATATTGTAGGTAAATTAGTTTCCTAAGCAAAAAAAGTCTCTTTTCATGCTAAGCAAACTTTTTTTTATTATTAAATAGATCTGTATCGTTATAACTTGTCCACGCTATAATCACCGTATAGATTTTTCTTTTTTTTCACTTACTATTGTTGGAATTTCTAGTATTTAAGAGTATCATTTTAACCCTACTTTAATAATAACTATCAAGGTGCCCTGCATATTTGTGTGGATAGATTTGTATCAATGTTTGACACCTTTTGCGGATTAGGATGTGTGATAGCCCCACTTTCGCATTTTGATTAGTTATGCATATCATCGTTAGGTTGTCTTGGTTATATTTTGGATTCTTAAAGTTTTTGCATACAACCACCCTACTCTATGGTGGAAAACAAAAATCTGAAACTAAAATTCAATGCATCCTAGTAGTCGAGCAACTAATCGAGTAAGACATAGCCACCGGGCATGTCCCTAGGCCGGACGAGCAGGTATTGGCCTAGTCAAGTAAGAAACAATCCCACCGGGCAAAGTGATGCCCGGCATAAGCCAATCGAGCATGGTGATGCCCGAACCAGCACGGATGAGCAAAGATTAACCTGAACAGGCACAGCGAAGTCTAAATAGGCACGGCGAAGAGCATACAAGCAAGAAGTAACTCGGACATGCATCGACGCCACCTAGGCTAGCGTAACGGGCATAATCCTTTGAAAATAGCTAGCTACTGTAGCTATATCTATATTCTTTTTGCTCCCAGACCATGATGAATAGATTCTCTCATTCATTGATTGAGATGGGCGGTGTTGTAGACAGCTACAGTCCACTGCCTTTCTCACCCATTTTTCTGCCCATAGCCACTCTATGACATGTGGGACCTGACCCCACTTGTCAATGGGAAAGGCTAGCACCATATAAACCACCACTACACCTCTCTCACCCAGCCATCTTCCTCATTTGCTTTGTCCTCCCTTGAGCTGCTAGGTCGAGCAGCAGCAGGAGACAGCAAGTGTTCATCACTCCTTCCTCAATTTGCTTTGTCCTCCCTTGAGCTGCTAGGTCGAGCAGCAGCAGGAGACAGCAAGTGTTCATCACTCCTTCCTCAAATCCACCCATCAAAATCTCCAATTTTCCCTAGAGTGTTATATACTGTTGGAAAGCTTATCTCGTCATCTTTCTATTGATCCCTATGGTAAGCACATGCACAAAGGTTTACTATAGTTCTTGCTCACTTTTCTCTTTGCTGCTCATTTTCCAGACAGCAAGAAGCTGAATTCATTTTCTCGTCTTCTGTTCATCTTTCACCCATATCCAGGGTAGGAGATGAGCAAGATTAGCTTCCCCACTTCCTAAGCTTCGAGTACATCTAAGCCATTCGTGCATGCACTAGGTTTTGGGTGAGTTCTTGATGTTTTTGCTCTCTCTACTTCACTGTTCTAGGCAGCAGTGAGGTAATCGGTTTGTTTCTCACTTGTATGCCTTCTTGACTCACATGCAAGCTTAGAGATGAGCAAGATGACATTTCCCACAAGTTAAAGGAGTATAACCAGATCCATGGCCTGTGAAATGAAGAAACGGCAAGGAGCTAGTTCAGGAGCAGCCGAGCCATTTTCTGGACAAGCCGGCACATTCTTCTTCGATCTCTTCATCCTTGAACTCCCAACCATAAGCAAGGCTTCCCTTGCTTGGTGAGAACCCTCTCCTACCTATTATTCATGTTTTCCATTAGCTAGAACTCATGGCTAAATTAATTTCTTGCTGAGGATGAAGAATACAGGCATCCCAATCTAAGCACCCACTTTTCAGCTCATTTCCAGGAAAACAGTGTAGAAAATGATTTTTATAAAATCGTACATTGCTCGGATGAAAATCTTCATAAAAGATAAAAGTTGCACCATAAAATCATCTGCAACCTTTATGTATAACACTTTTTTAACCGAGCAAGTTTGCATCCTCAAAAGTCACTCCTACCTGTCAGCATGCCATTTAGATGACCTTCCCGAGCAGGAAAAGTTATCCCCGACCAAGACAACCCTATTCTCGACCAAGATAAGCTATTCCCGACCAACTAGAGCTACTCCCGGGAAATAAAAAGTCCTTTCTAGATAATATTAGTGCTGGGGGAAGTATGTGGCCCATGGAGATACGGCCCACTAACTTATCTTCGGCCCCGCGGAAAGAACATGCGAGCTTTACGAGCTCGCGTCCGAGCTTGGCAAGCTTGGGCCCGAGCTTCCCCGCTCCGAGGCTTGGGTCACTTGCCCCTCCGGGCTTTCGAAGCCCGAGGCTCTGGACCCAAGGCAGACTGCGCCGCGCCGTGCACTGTCACACCGCGGGTCCCGCAGGTCACCGCGAGTTAAATGCGGCCGCAGTACCAAAGCACGCCACAAACCGCTGGCAGGTTGATGGTAGGTCGCGTCAACGGTCAGCTTACCATCCGCCCCTATAGAGAAAGACACGTATTGCCGGGTAGCGGTCCGAACGACGATCTGGGCAGGATGAGGAAATACACCCGAATATCCGGCGGGCCTCGTGCGTCCGCCACGCCCCGACACGGCTAGGGCTGGACAAAAAGCTCGAGGCTCGTGGCTTGGCTCGGGCTCGTTGTGGCTCAGCTCGGTTCGGCTTGGCTTGTGGGTATAAATACTAGAGCCAAGCCACCCTTTTGGCTCGTGAAAATTTCGAGCCGAGCCCGAGCCGCTCGCGAGCCGCTCGGGCGGCTCGTTCAAGCTTAATGGCCCATGGGGTCGGCCGGCCTAGATGTTGTGACGCTACTCCACTGGGCACTAGCCGGCCCAATTGCCCAAGCCGGATGGACTGCCTAGACATATACGTTAATACGTATACGCATCACGATACGGTAGGGATAACCTGCGGCTGCGGCCGCCACGCAGCTAGGGTTAGTCGCGACGTTCGACGACGGTGGCGCCATTGTCTTTGTGTGCTGTCTGCGGCAGCCGACGAACGACGAGTCGACGACGTGCAGCGGTGCAGTGCAGCCGTGCAGCTTCCAACTTCAAGACCGACACGTCCCACAACCACGAGACGTCGAGATCCACAGCCACGAGTGCAATAGTCCAAGCACCAGTGCACCACGAGTCCACGACGGCATTGCAGGGTCATTAAGAGAGCTGATGCATTTATGTAATAAGATATGGATAAATTATATAGTTTATATTATGGACTTATATGGTGACAGTTATGGACAAATTTATGTTTATGGTCCTATGGAATAATGTGTGGACTTATAATGCATCTTGCAACTTTTTAAGGGAAAGCTCGGTTTATTGCATTGTTTAATTGTTTCTATTTGATAATTTACATTACCGACACTGTTTGTTTATGTTTGTTGTACCAACTTATCATTGATTTACATACTTAAATGGTTCTTTTGTAAAAGCTGTAAGCACTATGGCCTATGGGTGTTCAAATCAGCAAATATACGCAAAGGCTCGCGAGCCAGACCGAGCCGGCTCGAGCCTCGCTACAAGCCAAGCCGAGCAGAGCTTCTGGCTCGTTCGGGAAACGAGCCGAGCCGAGCGAGCCGGCTCGGCTCGGCTCGTTTCCAGCCCTAGGCACGGCAAAGCAGAAGAAGATGACTAGTAACCGAAGGATAACTCAGCGCATCACAACGGACCAAGGTCAGGCTACAGTGGCCGAGGGCCGCCTATAAAAAGGGCGCACAGGCCACAACCAACGACAACGGGAACAGAGAGATAGACTTAGACAGAAGAGCACTTAGCCATCATAGAACAGGAGCACTTGCACTGACGTAGGAGCTCTAGTCCCCGGCGGTAGTTCTTCGCGTCCAGGTACGGTAGGAACACACGTAGTGCCTTGAGCACTTATTGTACTCGAGCCCGAGCTTTCCGAAGCCCAGCCTCACCCTCTTGTACTCGTTTAAGCTTGGCATTAAACGAAGACTGGACATAGGGCTATTATCCGACAGTGGAGGCCCGAACCAGGATAAAAATCCTCGTGTCACGCTAGGCTCGCGCGTCCAAACGCGACGACGTCCTTCCCTCGGCAGCCGGGCCTCGGTCCAGGGGGCAGGGCCGCCCTCGGGTCTCGCACCCCCACCTTCCCCTTGCTCATCGGCCTGCGGAGGCTCGCCTCCCAGTCACCGACAATTAGGTATTCCCGGGCAAGGTTAAACTATTCCCGACCAACTAGAGCTATTCGCGGGTAAGGAAATGCATTCCCGAACAAGAACAACATACAAAATTCAAATGACCATATCTCCCTCATCCGACCTTGGATTTGAGTGATTCTTCCTTTGTTGCCTAAGTGGGTACTATTGTCTATGTTTGGTCTGTGAAGGTTAAGCAATACTTGGAGTCAACGAGGTAAAGCAATCGATGGATGTAGTCCATTGGTCATGCGTCTTCCATTGTGAATGATCTATTATTTGATATAGATTATGGTGATGATGGATTACGTGTGAGATCTGAGTTGGACTTGAACGAGCGATAAGGGAATGATAGGACGATCGATCCCGGACACGTAGGCCCGTTTGAGCAAATTGAGGATCAAACATTGGGTACCTTCCTCTCAAGTACTATATGTACAACCACACGTGTATCATGGGAACACTTGGCCAATTCTATGTGCATGCTTGCACCGTTAGGTACCAATGGGGCTATATTGTTTATTTGCTTGTGTTTTGTGTGGGGGACAGCCGCGAGCTGCTTCCGTGGGGGTCCATGGACGTCCGGATAGAAGGCCATGGGCAGCGTCCACAGCAACGGTTAACTCCTTTGAACAACAACACGACATGTGGGGTCATAGGGTGACAGTTACCGGGTGACCCAATGGACTGGCATGTACATCTAAGAGTCTTCGGCATAGCTTGCTGTGTCATGTGGGTAAAGTTGTACATCTCTGCAGGGTGTTAAACTGTTCGAACAGCTGTGTCCCGGGTTAAGGACAAATCTTGAGTGGTTACAGTTGCCATTTGTTAGCACATGGATATGTTTTGGTTAAGATGGATTGGTTATGTTTCATTTCCGAGCATAGGGTTGCTCGTGGTGTATGGTCGGATAGAGACCTAGGGTAGATAGAGCCCTTGTATGTTTTGGTTATAGTCGGATAGAGACTGAGGGCGGATGGAGGCCGGACATATTTTGGTTATGGTTAGATGGAGACCAAGGGTGGTTAGAGCCCTACGGATTGATGATGATGGATTTTATAATGATTAATTATATATGATGGTTACTACAAGTTATCACTTTCTGAAATGTTTTACCGAAATGCAATTTACAATCTACTTACGTCTATGTCTTGCAAATGCTCTTTATGCTGAAAATAAACTTAAAGCCTTCCTTTGCTACATGCATTCATGAATAAGGATATATTACCTCCTAGGGTGAGTACTTTTTGTACTCAACTAGTTGCTGCAATTTCAAGTGAAGACGATCCCGTGCTTGAGTACTACTATCAAGCCGGGCATGGTGACGTTAGCGGGCAAGATGCGGAGTTCTGATTTTCAGTTGGTTGTCCATGGGGTTAATGGGGGCATATCATGCTGGTCTTTTGGTTTATTTATGATGATTTTCCGCTTCCTTTTGTTAGACAAACTTGTTATTTCTGCTGCTACGATACTCTGATTATGTCATATACATTGTATGTCTGATTATGTCATGTACATTATATGGGTAGCAGTCCATACTATTTTGTTTATGTAAATTATATCCAATGATGTATGTGTTGTACTATCGATCATTGTGAGGATATGTGTGTGATGTTAGCTAATCTTGGGAGCCATCACCGGCAGGGGCGGACCTGGGCTTAGGGCTGGGTGGGCTCAAGCCCGAGTCGTAGGCCTGCTAGTAAAGATACCTCTCAATAGAATTAGCCAGGTAAAATTTATGGCAAGGCAGCTCAGACTGAGATGGTAGATTTTAGCCAGGGGCTTAGTAAGATTCTGGGTCCGCCCCTGATCACCGGGCACATATTCGGGCATCCGATTTACCTTCGTTCCAATTGAGGATGCCCGTGCGCATCGCTGCATGCCTGTGTTGAGGGATAACATGCCCAGCTTGCTTTAGGACAGCTGGTATGTTAGGTTTCAATGAAAGGGGCAGCTAGTAAGTGATCTCTTAATTGGACTGAATGTGAATTTGGAGGGGCGCTACGCCACAGGATGTGTAGTTTTGATCATGATAAGCTCTAATATGGTCTGTGATGCAAATATATTGTAATTAGATTTGTTACGAATACATAGTTTGTTGGCTATAGTAAGCTCTAGTATATAGATATGGTTCAACCGATATCCGGCCTTATTTGATGCTTTTTCATCCCTAGCTGAGGTACCGCCACCCTGCATCCACCTCGGACCACCACCATGTCTCCGTCACCTCAAGTCTTCCTCTGCAGAGGAGGACGGGCCGATGGTTGCCAAACCGTACTTCGGCGGCGGCAATACGATCAAGAAGCTTCGACAAATTCAACGGTCAGCAAAATCGACTTAAAATTTAGGTATTTTTGGGTGATTAGTGTCGAACGAATCCATACTAAACATAGAGAAAGGCGAACATTTCATAACAACTTTGTCAAATGTCATTTAACTTAATTTGATGTCTAAATAGAGAAATAAAAGAGACATCTCTTTAAATTTTAGTTTTTTTCATGGGACATCAAATGCTAATGATTTACAACATATTTCTATCCTACAATAGAAAATGATGCCGAATTGAGGGCAGGCTGCTGATCTCTCTTGAAACTGTTGCCTGTTGGTGCATGCATGCCAGGCCGTTTGACCTTGTGAACAACGTTAACTATCCTTATTACGAGTTACGAGCATCGGGTCGGACCGCCGCATCCCAAATTCCACAGATACCACACGTGCGTCCTTTTCGAAAAAATTATACCACACGTGCGTAGCAACAACAAACTAACTAGCCCTTCAAGCTAATACTTTCCGGACCCACGACTCCACAAGGCGGAGACGATAATAAGACCTTGACCACCCTCCCCTTAAAAGCCTACTTAATTCACCAACCCCATTCCCCTCTCATTCAAACTGCCACACAAATCACATCTCTCTCTCTCTCTCTGCAACGCGTACTCCGGCCATGTCCAAACCAGAGGAGGCGGCGCTGCCTCAGCGGCCATGGGCCATCCTGGCGTCGATTCCGGTCATCATGGACGCGGCGGCGGCGCACCTCATGCAGGGCGAAGAGCTAACCGTCGACATCAACGCACCCCCGGGCGTCTCCGTCCTCATCCTGACCCGGGGCTTCATCCCCGAGATCAAGCCCCACATACGCTACCCCTACATCACCGCCGCCGATCCCTCCGGCCGCCTCCTCCTCTGCGCCAGTCACCGCTCCGACCGTTGGCCCTTCAATTCCTGGCGCAGCAACATCGACTACCGAGATATTCACAACAAGGACAAGGAGCTCAACGCCTATTTTCTCTGTGATGCGACCACCTTCACGGCCGCCAAACTCCCTGATCGCATCGAGCGCGACGGCCACATCCTCCACTCTGGAAACGTCGGACTCATCCGCCGAGATGACGGCCGGTTCATGGTCGCCGAGCTCCAGCCCGAGGCGCGCACTGACAACGCCACCCTCCTCTACCACTGGGTCGGGACCCAGGGATGGGTCAGGAAGAAGGTCCCGTACTTCCGGGATCACCCGGAGTGGGGCAACAACGGCGTCATCACTCACGCCGGGAAGCTGTGGTGGGTGGATCTCTCCTACGGCCTCCTCACCTGCGACCCCTTCGTCAAGAAGCCGGACCTACGCTACGTGCCGCTACCGGAGGGCTGCGTGGTGCCCCGCAACTCCGGCGACAGGTATGCGTTTGGCGTCCTTCTCGAGCTCGACAAGCGCAGGTGCCTGAAGGTGAGCGGCGGCAAGCTGAGGTACGTGCAGATCGATGACGCCTGGAAGGTGACCCGCATGTGGACGCTGCACGATACAGAGGGCACGGACTGGAGGCCTCAGTACGTCGTGCCATTCACCGAGATCTGGGAGCACGAGAGCTACAGGAAGACCGGGCTGCGGTGCGAGGTCCCTGTGCTTGCGCTCGTCCACCCTTGGGACCCCGAAGTACTCTACTTCTGGCAAGACGATTGGATCTTCGCTGTGCGCTCATCCACACGGGAGGTGTTGAGTTGCGAATGTTTCGACCCGGCCACCGCCGGCCTTCCAGTGAGGGAGTTCCCCTCCTCCCGCTTGGTCCATGCTTGGGAGCTGCCACTGACGCTTCGCCCAGATCATGATGGTATATCTGCTACCTCCTCTTAACTTCCTTTTGTTTGTGTGATTCAAGTTTTTGATTCTGGAACCGTCGCTGCCGTTTTCACGTTATCCCGTACAGCCATGTCCAAACGGCCTCGGAAACCACGCCTCTCTCTCCCCCGCTCTCCGTCGCGTACTCCGGCCATGTCCAAATCAGAGGGGGAGGCCCCGCCTGAGGCTGAGGATCCATGGGCCATCCTGGCCTCTGTCCCAGACGTAACGCTCCCCGCGTCGGGGAAAGCCCTATCCGTCGTCGTCAACAAACCCCCGGGCATCTCCGTCCTCAAGGTGGCCCGGGGATTCGTCCCCGGCATCAAGGACTGCTTCCCCCCGCGTCGCTACCCCTACATCGCCGCCACTGAACCCTCCGGTCGCATCCTCCTGTGCACCAGCCACATCTGCCACTGGTGGCCGCACTTCGACCTGGAAGGCGTCAGCCCCCGGAGTCTCGAGTTGGACAGCAAGCTCAACCCCTACTTCCTCTGTGACACGGCCAGCTTCACGGTGTTCAAACTTCCCCGCCGCGACGATCGCGATGGCCCCATCCTTCACTTCGGCACCGTCGGCATCATCCGCCGAGACGGCTGCCAGTTCATGGTCGCCGAGCTCCAGCCCAAGACCGGCACCGACAGCGCCACCCTCCTCTGCCACTGGGTCGGGACCAACGGCTGGGTGAGGAAGAACCTCCGGTACTCCCCGGAGCACCCAGAGTGGCGCAACAACGGCACCATCTCCCACGGCGGGAAGCTGTGGTGGGTGGATCTCTCCTACGGCCTCCTCACCTGCGATCCCATCGCCGAGCAGCCGAACCTGCGCTATGTCCCGCTGCCGCCGGGCTGCGTGGTCTCCGCCGCGTTCAGGAAGGAGTCTCCTGACTACCTGCTGACCCTCGCCGACAGAAGATGTGTGAAGGTGAGCGACGGCAAGCTGAGGTACGTCGAGACCGACAACACCTCCGGCATCCGCATGTGGACGCTAGACGATCCGGAGGGCACGGAGTGGATGCTTCAGCACGAAGCGCCGCTCGTCGAGATCTGGGAGGCCGCGAGCTACAGGAAGACCGAGGAGCTGCGGCGCGAGGTCCCCGTGCCCGCGATCGTCCATCCCTGGAACCCCGACGTGGTCTACTTCTGGCAGGAGAAGTGGATCTTCGCTGTGGACGTGCCCGCGAGGAAGGTGCTGAGTTGCGAAGATTTCGAACTGGCCACAGGCCTTCCATGGCGGAGGGAACCCCTCTACTACTCGGTCCATGCTTGGGAGATGCCACCGATGCTTCTCCTAGATCATGTGGTATATGATCTGCTGCTGCTAGCTCCTACTTCTTGCTTGAATGCATGCTACTATATATGATAGCTCATCTGCGTTTACCTTGTTAATTTGTTTGTGTCATTGTGTGATTGAAGTTTAATTCTGTCCTTGCCGTGTTCATGCACTGCTTAGCTTGTTTGGTACAGTCCTGCACAGCTAGACTGACGAACTAATTGCCGTGTTCCTAGCTACCTCTTGCTTGAACTCATTTATTTGTCTAGCATTATATCATACATATGCGGTTGCTTTGATAAAATATTCTTTCACAAGTCACAGCATATATCTGTGCAGAGTAATCTTCTTATACGGGAGAAGATACTTCAATCTAGTGCGGGCAACACTAGGCTGGAAGAAGAAGAAGAAAACCATCATTAATCTTGTAGTTTCTTCCTAGGTCAGAAGCCTAGTTTCACCTTGCTGCCGTTACCTTTAAGCAGCAAGAAGAATCAATTTCTTTCGGACTCACACAATATATTCTTCTTTTGATCCAGATTGGCTAATGGCTACTAACAACACAAGAACACATAGGAGGTGCGGTCCACGCAGATGATCAGATCCATCTACATTGCATCTGATGGGCGGCTCAACAAACGCACCCGCGGCTCGGTCTCGATGCATGGGCTGCAACTTTTATCTGCATCTGTTTTGTCTCAAATGTATGTGCTGTAGAACTATGTTACTTCTACCCTTGTCTAGTTGTCTCTTTCTTTCTATAAGATACTACCCTGACAATTTCAAATGAAAATGCTACGATCGATGCTTCAAATTACTTGTTTTTGTCTCTACCGTGTTCATGAACTAGCCATGCTGGATCGTCACATGTGATCAGAATGTCAGTTAATTAGGCGCTGCGGCATGGTGATTTCCGCAACGTCTTATCTGCTTAGACACGTTCGTACGTGCCAGTACCTCGTTTACAATTACTCGTGAGTCACACAACCGATCCAGGCAGGCTAGTAGGCTACCATAAGTTAGGCGAGTATTGACGTGCATTTCTAAGCTTTGCTCGGGAGATCGATCGACAAGAATTCTCAACTTGATTAAACATGGAATTAATATATCTCCTTAGAACCTATCAAATAATTATGCATATTGAACTTGCACGTCACCTTCCTGTAACTACTCAAACAAATGATGAACTATGAGCGGCAAGGGAGGAACTGGGAAAAGAGGTCTTGGTATCCGAATGGGGTACAAGAGTTTCTTAAGAGCTTGTTTGGAAGCCCGTTTCCCGGCCGGGATCCCGGCCCATTCCTGGGGTTAAAAACCCATGGAGAGAAATTTCCCTGGGCCAATTTTGGGTCCATTTGGAAGCCCACTTAGGGGAAGATTTTCTGGCCGAATCCCAGCCACTTCCTAGGGAAAAGAATCGTCACCTCCTCTCTCATGCCTTCTATCCCTGTCTCGCGCTAGCCTCTTGCCGCTCCCTTCCCCGGCGAGTGGGCGAGCGCCCCTTCGTCTAAGCGTCCCTCCTCCGTCTCCTGCTCGCCCGAGCCACAACTCGATATCGCTGCCGACGCCGGCTGTGAAGATTCTGACATGGACGAGCGGTACGGCCTCGAGATCGAGGTGCGCAAGCTGCCCGCGTGGAATCGCCGGCTTGTCCATGCGCGGGTGCGAGTCGACATGCTGCTGGAGGCTGTGTGGGCCATGCTCACCGACTACGAGGGCCTCGCCGACTTCATCCCCGTCCTCTCTGAGTGCCGCCTCCTCCACCGAGACCCGGACGCCAACTTCACTCGCCTCTACCAGGTCAGGTCTCTCCCTCTTGACACGCTCCTTGTCCTTCGGCCATGCCATCATCTGCAACGCCTCATCGCGGATCAAGCAGATCTCGTAGGAGCTGCGGCGGCTTGCCTCCATCAACTGCCGCGGCGTCGGCCCCCGCGTCGACCGCTCCAAGTCCGCTGGTGCGCACGTGCTCAAGGGGCTCAGGTTCATCAGCCGCACTGACGGCGCCTCCGGCTGGCCCGCCTTCGAGCTGTTTGATGCGCCAGCGAGGCGGCGGTGGTGGGGGTTGTGGAGGAAGGCACGAGGGAGGAGACAAGCGATGGCACAGGGAAGCATGGAGGGGATTTTTTTTTCCCCCAACGAGCTAGGCTGGGCCTTTTGTCTCAGGGAAGTAAAGTGCCCAAAAAAACCTCTCCAGAAAATATTGTCCCTGGGATTTTCTCCCCGAGCTCCCAAACAAGCCCTAAGTGGGGTTTTTTGAGCTTCAAAATGGTACCCAAATTAGGTTTCTGGATGGAAACTTGGTTGGGTACAGTCCCTTTGTGTAATAAATATCCCAATCTTTGGGTGTTGGTCTGTAATAAACAAGCTACGGTAGCAAATGTTTTGCGTTTGATACCACTAAATATCTCCTTCCGAAGAGCTCTAGTGGGTCAAAATTTACTGAGTTGGTATAAATTGTTTCCAGTTTAGCAAACAGACAATTATGTTAAGAACAAGACAAATTCACTTGGGGACTCAATAAAAAAGGTCTTTTCTCAGTTCGGTTAATGTATCAAAAATTGTTATTTAATTTGAGCAATCGTTCATTTAAAACACTGTGAAAACTCAAACTTCCTTTAAAGATAAAAATTTTCCTCTAGTTTTTAGGCAGAGGGGTAATTTTAAGAAAAGATAATCTTGCAAGACGAAATTGTCTAGGTAGTCAGAAGAGTTGTTTCTGTAGTAAAAATAAGACCATGCAACATCTGTTCTTTGAATGCCAATTAGTAGGGGCGGTTTGGCTTATTATCCATATTGTTCTTGGTTTGAAGCTTCCTTATAATGTGTCACATATGGATGGGAACTGGCTTTCATATATGGATTTGCAAACTAAGAAAAAAACATGGGTGGGTGTTGCTGCCATCTTTTGGTCCATGTGGTTATGTTGAAATGAATACGTTTTTGACAAGAGAAAATAAATTTCTTTCATATAGGTCATCTTCAGATGAACATACTAGCTGCGTCAATGTGTTTTGCTACAAAAGAATGATGCAAGGGAAGACATAATCCAAGCATGTCAAGATTTGGAGGTGGTCGCAATGGCGTTCTTCTTTCAAAACGGTTGGAGCTGTAGCTATATAATTTATGGCTAATAAGATGTCCTTAGTACTTTTGTCTTTCTTTCCCTGTGAGGTGCCAGTTTTTCTTTTTAAGAACAATAGTTTGGACTTTGTACTAAGCTGTGTACCACATAAAGGCCGGAATGAATTTCCATTATCTTAAAAAAAGGAAGACAGGTCGTTGGGGCAGCTGATGGCTTATAGCTTGTAAAACAGACTTATATTTTTATATACTAATAGCAAATTCGCTATCTATCATGCGACTAAAATTTTTCAAGCTAGTTTTAGTCGATTTTGACTCACTTGATCACCGCTACCGTCTTCCTCCTCTCCCACTGCCGCCACCGACAAGTTCGGGGTTCACCATACCCACGGCCCCTTCCCTAGATTAGCAGTGCAGAACAAAGGCCCGATGATGGTAGCGGTGGGCGGTGGGCGGTGGGACGGCAAGGTGTTGCCTCGAGTGTGGGATCGGTAGATGAGGGCAGGACGGTGGGCAGGTCAATAGGCGGATTCATGATGAGACGGTGTGTCATTAGGAGGTGGAGGGCAGGGATATGTTTTTCGGTCCGAGAAAACCGATTTTCGGCAAAAATCAGTTTTCTCGGTGCAGACCAATTTTTTTCAAATTTAGGTGAAAAATTCGGTTTTGATAAATTTTCCATAAACATATAGAATATTTTTTAAATAAGTGTTATAGAAGAAAGCTAGTATAGCTAGTGGTTATTGTCCACTCTTTAAAGACTATAGGTTGTAGGTTTAAGCTCTCACAACCTCAATTTTGTTCAATTTTTTATTTTTTGTTTCAATTCAAATTTGAAATTTTAAAAAATCGGACCGAAAATCGGCCGAATTTTTCTAATTTTCGGTAAAATCAGTTTTCTCGGTCCCTACTGATTTTTTTCCAAACCGAAAAACAAAACCCTGGTGGAGGGTGGTAGATGTCGGTCGATATCCGACGGTGGAACCGCCGGAGACGAGGAAGGAGGGCGAGCAGGGGAAGCTTTGCCGGAGAGGAAGAAGATGACATCTGTGGATGGCCGCGTCGGAGAAAGAAGAAGGATGCAATAGGGGAGGAGCGTCGGTTGGCAATTGTGGCGGTGGAGGAGGATCACCGGGAGCTACGCGCACCAGCGCATGTAAGTGATAAGAAGGTAGGAATTAGGGTTAGGGAGGGGTGGGTATTGTATGTAGAAAGATGGATAGATTTGGACCGATGGATTTTGATCCACCGGGCAAAAAACTCGACTAAGATTTTACTTTTTCGGCCAACTGTTAAATAACTGGTCCTTACCAATAGTAGGTTACCACTAGAGTTATAATTAGGTGGGATAATGTCATCGAGAGTGCTGGAGCCGCTTTATCCCGACATCGACTCTGCAGACCCGCCGCTAATTCGTGGACATGTAGCATCAGACATTTCCTATACTAATCCGCTTATATAAGTGGATGGAACTATACAAATAGTAGCATTTGACATTTGGTTAGAACTTCCAAATAGTCAGATATGTCAACGAATACAGCCTTAAAGCGACATGCATGCTAGTTCCGACAACTATAAAAGCGATGGTGAAATAGTGATAACGAGCATTGTGTTATCTACATTTGTGCGGTTAGATTTGTGTCAAAACTAAAAGGCCTTTGTAGATGAAAGCTCTAATATGGTTCATATCCAATCAGAAGAATAATTCTTTTATGATATGTAAGCATATAGATCCAGGTAAACTCTAATATAGTAGTCTTAGAGTAATCTCGAACATATATTAATAACTCACACCTCGTTAGATGGAAACCATTATATCCGACAATCCTACTATAGTTATCTCGATATCTACCTTCTCATTGGTCTTCATATCATCTTTGTTGGTGATGGTGCCGACTGCTGACTGACCCTACCAACCGCAATTCTAGTGCTTGGTTCTTCTCTTTTAGTTCGTATACGTGGTGGCTTCATTGGATCCTGTTTTAATAATATAATAGATAGATAGGTATATAGATATATTACTATGCTTTTATTTCAATTTTTTATTATTTATTTATTATAGTTGATATAGACTTCTTTTTTAAAAAGTGTTACAATTGATATAGTTCTTTTCTATTACAAATTTTAGTTATTTTTTATTATTGTTGATATTGACTCTTTTTCTATAGTGACAAAGAAGAGAGCACAGAGAAAAAAAATCAATCTGATGAAATATTCTCTCATCTTCTCATAGATCACTGTGGCTACTCCTCGAGTACGTATGTTCGGTGTTTACGTGTATCTTCCCATAAACTCTTGGTTGCCCTTGTACGTGTTAATGCTTTAGCCGATGGCTCCTCGATCTAGGCCATTTCTTGTTGGGTTCCTCGATCTTGATCGCTTCTCACTATCATGTGGAGAAGGTCATCGAAGCGTGTGTGGATTCTTGATGGTTCCTGTTGTTCATAGCAGATATGTACTTCTGAGAGTGCTAGATTGATATGTCGGCTTCACATCTCTCTTTATATAGTGCCAAGGAAGAAAGCGCAAAGATAAAATCCAATCCGATAAAATCTTGCGTGTAAGATTAATTTTCAAAGCAAATGTTCTCTTTACCTTTAAGTATCTTTTTTTCATGGAATAAATCTATACCATTATAATTGTTCTATTTACCTTTAAGTATCTTTTTTTTCATGGAATAAATCTATACCATTATAATTTGGGTCCACTATAATTGACATGTGGAAGATTTTTTTTTTCCGTTATTTGTGAATTCAGTCCATGTGTGCCCGTGAGTAACATGTCTGTATCTAATGTCGATTCTAAGCCATGTCTATATCTATAATCGATGTCCATCTTTAACATGGATTCGATCCATACATATGTCAGATAGGGATTCTTAGTTAGTTGTGGTGCCTTAGCACGGATCTCTCTATGCTTCGTGTCGTATTTAAAAAAAATCTGAAATCAAAATCGTCGATCCAAACCGGTCATCTTATTCATCTCATTAAAATCTTACTACCCACAAAATTTTACTTTTTTTATACTTTTTGTTTCATATTTTTCAAAATTCATGATCTAAATAGTTGTGGAGCCTCCAATAATGTTGATCTTAAAAATATGAAACAAATAGTAAAAAAAATATAAAATTTTATGGGTCGTAAGATTTTAACAAGATGAACAAGATGACCGGTTCGGATCAACGATTTTGATTTCAGATTTTTCAAACACGACATCACGAAGCATCGTAGCCCAACTCTCTCTCTCTCTACACACACACATATATAGTTGGGCTACGGTGCTTCGCGAAGCACGGAAGCCGTTGTGCTTCGCATCTAGTTTATAAAATCCAAGACTCAAATGGCCGATCCGAATTGTCCATCTTGATCTTCTCGTTGAAATCTCTTTAATGACCAAATTTCGTATTTTTTTAAATTTTTTGCTATTTGTTTTGTATTTTTGAAAATCACTGATCTAATTAGTTGTGGAGCGTCCAAATTTGCTGGTTTTCAAAAAAAAAATCAAAAAATATGAAATTTGGTTACGTAAGAAATTTCAAAGAGAAGATCAAGGTGAACTATTCGAATCCACCATTTGAGTCTAGGATTTCATAAACTAGACGTGAAGCACGGCTTCCGTGTGTTCATGGGCAACACCATAGCCCCATATATATATATATATATATATATATATATATATATATATATATATATATATATATATATATATATAGGAAGTTTGGGGCTCCATGGAGCCTAGGCTCCATGATTCAAAACCCTATGATGTGCGTTGAGATTCGTGATGTTTGACGTGTATATCTTCACATATCCACTAACAAAAGTATTTTAGATATGAAAATCCAAAAAATTAAATTTAAACTCAGTTTAAACCAGTTTGAAGTATAGTTTGAACTAATTTGAAGTATAGTTAAATGTAGTTTAAACTAAATTTCAACTCAACTTTTTCGGAGTTTGATGTCTCAAATATTTTCTTTAGTGGTTATATGAAAGTATAATAACCAAACAACACGAATCTCAAGGCACATCTAGTGGTAGCGAATCATGGAGCCTAGGTTCCATGGAGCCTTATGTATTATTTCTATATATATATATATATGAGAGATCCACACCATTATAATTTGGACCCTCAATGATCGACAGTGACCCTCAATGATCGACAGTGTAGATCTTTCTTTTTTTTTCCCTCTGGTTAACGTGAGAATTTCTAGTATTTTAGTATTAACGTGGAAATATCTAGTATTATATATATAATATAATTATATATAGTGGGATATTATATAATAGATTTGATGTAGAGTCTTTCTCGGCAAAAGACGTGTTCATTTCAAACGGTGACATAACCTCCGTCACCAATTCAAATGGTAACAAAATTTCTATACTAGACACACCGTGCGTCACTATTTCAAATGGCGACTCTCCCCGATGATACGATGATAGAAGAGGTAAAGTTATATAATTATTCTGAATGATTGCTTAATTATGTATGGTATAAATTATATAGAATAAAATAAAATAAAATTCGCTCGACTCTTGTCTTATCTTCTGTCGCACGCGGCGCGCTACATCAGATGGAGATGGCCCCTGGCCGTTAGACCATCTCCAAGGAAGTCATGTCCTTTGTTCTATTTCTGTTACGAAGGGAATCTCGTTCCTTTCAACGTTCTAACAGATTCTATTCATCGTTTCTATTCGGAAGGGATTTTCTTTTCTATTTTCTTTAGAAAAGAATTCTCTCTCCTTTCTTTATATCATTTCCTTCGAATAGATAATGTTAGAGATGTGGAAAATGAAGAAAACGAATATGAGGGAAGAGAATGAAATGAAGGGAAAATAGTTGGAGATGGTCCTAGAAAGTGAAGTTAGCTGCGGGGAGGCGCAGCGTGGCATGGCGCACAAGCAAAAGGGGGAAATGATGGAAAGGTTGTTGGTTTTGCAGGTCCAGAGCTCTGCGCTAGCCATCGACTGGCCGCCGGCGCAGAAAACGGGTACAAGTGTACAACAACGCGAACTTCGCAGGAGACGATGCCAAGAATCGATTCGCTCTCTCTCGTAACATGTGCAACTTAAACCGGCCGAGAGGTTCATGATTATGCTGCGTAGCTAGGACTAACCAAATCTTGGATCCAGCGAGTGCCATCTAGGGCTGGAACTTTGGCTCGCGACTCGCGAGCAGCTCAGGCTCAAGCCGCAAATAAGCTCGAGCCGAGCCTTAGCCTCAGCTCGGTCACCCAACCGAGCCCAAGCCGAGCAGGATCCAACTCGCTCGGGGCTCATTAAGCCCACTCGCGAGAGACGCAACGCGAGTCACGCCCCACGCGAGACGCGACCTACTCGACTTGAGTGCTCCGCCCAGCGCCCGCTCCTCAGTCCTCTCCTTCACTAGATCCTTCTTCCTCCTCAGCCGCTAGATCCCCCTCCTCCCAGCCGCATCGGCCAGATCCCCCATCCTCCCCCGCCGCGTAGCACCACGCATCATCCTCCGCTCCGCCGCGCCACCGCCGCCATGCGACTCCGCTCCCGGAGACCAGGCGACGATGCCGGCACCCCTCAGCCACTGCCTCAGCACCCTCGAGCGGTCAAGCCTCGAGCTCCGCCCATGGCCGGCCACACGCTCGAGCTCCACCAGCCGCCAACCGGCCACCAACGACGACGACGGCAACTCGTGGGCTCCCGTCCTTACCCCAGCCATCGTCTCCGACCTTCGCTCATCCTTCGGCCGCCACCCTAGCCCCCTTCCCCTCCCTCTACGCCATGCCGCCACCAGCCCACCAGATCCCCCCTCCTCCCCCACCGCCCCAGCCCAATCATCCTCCTCCCCCGCCGCCCCAGCCCAATCCCCCTCCTCTGGTCCTCCCCTGCGAGCCAGCCAGACCCCTCCTCCTCCCTCGCCACGCCGGCCCCGCGCATCTCGCCCCGCTCCACTGCTGCCATGTGACTCCGCTCCCGGAGACCAGGCGACAAGCACGCCGACGTCCCTCGACCACCGCCTCCGTGCCCTCAAGTGGTCGAGCCTCGATCTCCGCCCATGGCCAGCCACGCGCTCGAGCTCCATCAGCCGCCCGACGACCACTAACGGCGACGACGGCGACTTGCGAGCTCCTGCCCTGGCCCCGGCCACCGTCCTCGACCTTCGCTCATCCTCCGCCGCCGCCCCCTTCCCCTCCCTCTTCCCATCCTCCAGACAGGAGCTTGCGAGCCGCTCACGAGCTGCTCGTGAGCTAGACCGAGCCCAAGCCGAGCCTCAGATCTGGCTCGTTAGTCTGACCGAGCCCGAGTCGAGCTAATGCTGGCTCGCTCGAACGTAACTCGGTTCCACCCCTATCCCCTAGTGCCAACGTACCATGCGGTCCACCGGCGCGCGGATGACCAAGCTGCACCCAGCGTCACCATTCATGCACCGGGGCTTGCACGGGTACCTCACGAACCAATTGCCCGCGTCCGTTGCCGTCGGGCTCCGGCTAACTGGGCCATAGAGGTGGCCACATCTCTCCGAAGGAGCTCAGCTCGAGGTTTTATATATGGGTTCGACTAAGAGCAAATTGCCCGATAATAAAATAAGTGTCAGTCGATTATTAATAAAATTGCACTATAACTATACTAAAATTGCACATTATAAATAAACGCAAATTTAGTTTTATCAGTGTGCAATTTTAGATTGGCCGAAACAAACATGATGGCTTGAAACAAAGGAAAAGAAAAGTATGTAAGCACGTGTATTTAATAGATTTATGTATCAACAAAGCAAAGAAATCAACGAAAAAACTGATGATTGATAAGTAACAATTTTGATACTAAAATGGCACTTTTGCAAGCTGTGTAATTTTAGTCTTACTAGAGTGCAATTTTAGAGTGACTGATAGTTAAGAAAAAATTGGTCGTCTGAGAATTAGCAATTCTGTTTATATATACCCCGGTAACGTAGGTTCAAGCTTATACAGCCTCAGGCCAAACTTGAGAGCCTAGATTGAGGTAGCTTGACATCTGGTCTCGAGCTGGCCGGGTTTCATAAATCGTTCTCATCAATGACCGCTCGAAAATAGGGGGAAATCGATCAAATTTTGTTTGCCAAATTTTGAAGCCATGGTCAAACGGGTTGACTTGTCAATTGAAAAATCGATAGGTATTGACCGAAAATCAGCCAATATGGACCGAAAATCAATCTGTCGATTTGCCGACCGATATATAAGTCGATCAATATCGCCCAACTTCAACGGAATTTGAAATTAAAATTTTTGAATTTGAGCTTATTTCAAACTAGCAAAATGACTCGCATTTACATTGCTACATATATCAGTTTGTAGTTAGATTCGGTACAACCTATTGGATTCAACTTAAAAACATATTTAAGGTCTACATCATTATAATATAGACCCAATATAATTGATGGTGCAAATTTTTTTGTTAGATTTAACTAAAAACATGCATAGTGATTTTTTGTTAGTTCGATTTGGTATAATCTATTAATTTCAACTAAAACCATATTTAAGTTACACACTATTATACTTTAGATCCATCTTAAACAAATACATAAGTTTTTATCAATGGCACATAGAGCAATTGCGATGACAAATAGAGAGGTCATGCAATGACACATAAGAGATAATCATACTCTGTATTAGCATATAAAAAACCTCCCTTAATTTAATCTAAAGAATTATAACTTTGGTACCCAACTTATTGACATGGACTCTTTGTTTTAATCTAAACATGAATCCTTTCTTTTTACCTAAGCCATTATAACTTCGGATAAAAAAGGCATTACAATGTGGCAAATATATGGCTAGGTCTTCTCTCCTTAATTGAATTGATGTGAGAATTTCTAGCCTTTATAACGAACGTGGTGGCTCATTTCACTCTTACTCTAATAATATAATAGATAGGAAAATCGTCAAGGTCTGCCGAACCGTCCCCTTGCAATAAGCCGAGCAATTTTCAATGATTTTGTAAACAATGGGCTCGAGTGACTCGGTGAAAGGTACAATGAGCTCAAGCTGTCTTGTTAGAGCTACGTGACACCATATCGTAAAACATTAAAAAAAAAGCAACATAAAAAAAAGCCACAAAGAAACTACGACCAAGATTCGAAGAATTTAGTTTTTAAGAAAAAGATCCCAACAATTTGTGTGCATATACTGACTCCCAGCTTAGAGGCTCTAAGCACTAACTTTTTTCAGATTCGACTCGGAGTCCAGTAAAGTTCTGCATGCACACAAGCTGAACAGCTCGGCTCGGTAAAGTTCGTGAGCCTTGGTCCAGGCTCGAGCTTCGTTCGATCTCCACAGCTCCGCTCAAGCCGAGCTCGAACCGAGTTGGGTGAGGGTCTGAACAAACCTGACCTTAATTAGCTTGTCGACCTCGTGCTAACTGTACAGCTCGAGATCCTACGTGCGGAATGTTTCTGCACTTCGTGCAGGTTAAAGAAGGGTTAAATTACGTGTTAGTTGTCTAGTTGGCACGCATAATAATCCAAGTGGAGCATCTGTACTTCGCTCGGGCTACGTAATTGAGCTATACACCAAAAGGCCCAAAATTGGCCATGTCCAAGTTGGGTCTTATGTGGGCCTCCCAGCCTATCAGAAATGCCCAATTTCCTGCTAGAATTTCAACAAAATGTCTGACAGTCTTGGTTTCACCATGAGCCATAGCGAAACGGCAGTGCAATGCCGACGGCAGGCGGCGCCACCATCCGCACGCACCTTCGCACAACATGAACACAACGGTCCACAGTAACAACAGAAATCAACAGCTGCTGTGCATGAGAAAGCGGCCAGGCAAAACTCCTGCCATCCTTCGTCGATGCATTTCTCAATTCTCACAGATGGGATCAGTTGAAGTTACATCAGGAGAAGGTAAATATAACCGATTGCTACTCACTAGAGTTACACATGGCACAACAGCGAGCAAAATCGTTCAAGCTAGACTGCTCCTCCACTGCTCTGGCAGGGAAGCCCCAAATACCTGGGCCAGCACCACCTTCTGCCGCTTGTTCAGTACGCAGAACTCCTGGCCCCTGCGGGCGTTGCCGTTCAGTAGCATGCGCCCGTCGTCTACTGCTTTCCTTCTCAGGGAGCACAGCTGCGCCGATGGTTCGGTTGTAACCGTGCTAGCCGCATCAGCTTCGCCTTCTGCGTCGTCTGCTCCCCAGTCCAACTCATCATCAGTCATACCTTTCGATGCATCATGTGTTGAATCAGGGGCTTCTTGGTTCTCATCTTTCGCAGGCGTAGAGTCCGTGTGGCCGCTAGTTCCCCACCATTTCGTATATTCCGAAGACAAGCCAGATGATGGAAATCCGTACTTCAAATCATCCATGTAGCTAGGGATGCCTTTCGTTTGGCTAGATTGGGCCAAGATTGGTAACCCGCTTGCTGCATTTTGCTTGCCTGGAGGTGAGACTTGTCCCGCCTTTGAACTGCCCTGTTGAGGTTTTGTGACTCCTTGGAAAGTGCCTGATGGCCTATCATCATGTCCAAATTCAGTGTCAGACAAATGCTGCAAATAGTTTCTTCAGTATAATAATGTAACAAGAAAGTATCAGAAATCCATGCATGGTGCAGAGACAGATACCACGCTACAGTGCTACACTATAATACTCGGGAAAAGGGAGAGAAGGTCAAATAACATTCAAGAACTCGCGAAAACGTATATATGAGGCACGCTTTCGAGACCAGAGTCCCACAGATGTATGGTCTAAACTGAGTGGCCATGGTCCGGTTTCCCTGATAACCATCCCAGTGTACTGCTACCAACGTCCAAGACCTCAGAGAGCAGACAGGCAGTTGAACCCTGAACAGTGAACCATTACAAAAATACACTGTATGCAGCATTGAAAAAATATTTTCGGATTGACATTCATAACAGAATCATCCATGATTCAATTGCTCACAACATAAAATTGCCAAAAAGAGTGAAAGCTGCACTGAGTTTGGGTTGTTAAATTGGGCCAGGCAGACAACCAAATACAGATATACTGCTGACTTCAATCCAAATTTATTACAGAGAAGCTACAAGTAAACCTGAAAGATGTTGTGCTTTTAGACTACATAGAAACAAGGCAAACATTAGCATTATCAGCACTTGCTTTTGCAATATTAATGCTTAAATAGTTCCAGTGATTTCTTACTGGAGAGTGAAAATCACATGTCATTCTAAGCTATGCAGGATCCAGGAAAGGAATTTAGTAATCGGTATAAATAAATAAACTTGCACGGAACAAATTCTCCTGTCAAATTATTTCTTTTTCCCCTTAAAATAGAGATGTACATTTGTTAGGTGCATACAAGTCACACTGTTATTTACAAAGCAATGCATAGCATATTGAGATTAAACTATACCTTAACAATGTTCAAAGGACATGTTATGAAATATATTCAATAGGAGTTAATGGGGGTACATAGGTGTCACAAAGCACCTAGTGCCACAGCAGATTACGTTGGTAATACAAAATACAGATGTAACCTAGCACTACGACAGATAATAATTGTCTGAGAGAGCAAGACATGCCCATGGCCCCATGTAAAAAGCTAAAACCTCGAGTGCTACTTCCTTTGCATAATCTAGAAATTGAAATTCTTATGTCTTCAACAGTTCAATGTGTCACACATGATATGTTATGGCCTATCAAAGGCACAAGCAGCCGTGGCAACATGGCTCGCCTAGTTGCCAGATCAGCATTAGATTGGTTAGTTTGGATTTAATTAGTTAGCAAGAATAAAGGGTGTTTACTTCAGGTTTGTTTGAGTTAGCATTGTAAGCTGCACCTTATAAGGAGTAAGACAACAGGAATAAAATATCTTTTATCTATTTTTCCATCTATTTTTCCTCATCTCTCTCGTTTTCATCTGCTAGCATCGGCAGCCCCTCGCTGTCATGCGCACCTTGCTGCTGGTGGCATCTCCAAGCCAGTCTTCTGACGAACTCACCCAATTCAACCACGGCTACAATCTGCGCAGCTGACGGCACGACATGATATGACACAGAAATAGTTATATAAATATGAAGCAACTTAGCACTTCAGGTAAACTGTTTGAACAGTACTTCTGTGTTGCATTAGTTCTCCAAAGGAAATAGCACTAGCATGTGGTCATATGACTGCATCATAGTATGTTCCTAGTTAACATTCAATGAGAGTCAAATGCATGAGCCTGGTTAATTTGGCAGAACGTTACTGTTACAGAAGAGAAGAAATATTAAAGCTCGCATAAAGAACTAAAACGAATATAAGAATCACACAATATCAAGGGAAAGCATTACTCACATTGTTGATGAACCAGATGAGCTTAGAGCCTTTTGTTTTGCAATTTTTGACAACTCAAGAAGTTCCTTCGCTTTCTCTC
This sequence comes from Olyra latifolia, assembly GCA_036346145.1. Lineage (NCBI taxonomy): Eukaryota > Viridiplantae > Streptophyta > Magnoliopsida > Poales > Poaceae > Olyra > Olyra latifolia. Next base: position 19,230,741 of record CM070530.1, read on the forward strand.
TTTCAGCAGTTTTTGTGTCATCACCAGCCTTCCCAGAAACAAGCTGCAAGTATGAAGATTCAAGTTAAAATATAAATCATCATTGCAAAGAAGGGACTATAAGCAAAACTAGGAATAAGAGACGAACTTTTGAGTATTGGTGTCACTTGCAAAGGTTGCATGGAAAAACATTGTGTCATTTTAAAAACTAAAAGGGTACTGCTTCAGTATCTTAAAGCAATTGTATCTTAACACATATGGGGTTTTATTTACTCTAAGATGTTATAAACATATTTTGGCAGCAATGTGAAATGAAATCAACAAAATCAGATGAAAACATCCATTTTTATAGATACATATTAGTACATTATTATATGAAGCATAAATTTATATTTTTCCTAAAATAAAACAGAACTGTTTGCAATGTGGTCATGACTTCATGCTTTTATAGCTGAAACAAAATAAAATAAAACTGGAATTGAGTTGTATTTTCCTTCTTTCCTTGTGAACAAAAATGCAGATGGGAGTGGGATCAACTGAAATGATGAAACAAATGGTCACATTATATAAAAAACGAGTAGTCAATAGCTTAGCGGTGCAATCGATGGAAACAACAATGAGGATCACTCTATATTTTGCACATCAGCACATGTACAGTAACCAATCTAATAAAATACTGAATGGGGATGTGGATCAGCCTACATGAATGCATGCACATATGTTTTCACCAAGATAAATCAAACTGCTGAGCAACAAAATGAAATGGCATGCATCATGATGTTTATGAATAAGAAGATGGACTTTAGAAGTGGAACAGATCACTTGAGCAGGATTGATTTACTCAAATGAGATTCATGGTCTCATTCTCAAGTCTCCTTAGGTTCTTAGATCTCTCTCAAGCCACTGTTTTCCTCTAAACTTGTATGGGAGCTAGATGAGAGGGATGAGCATGTTTACATAGAGTACAGGGATCTCTTGAGCTGGCACTAAAAGCAAGATGGCAGCTAACCATCCATGGTGGGACCACGTGTTTGAAGGTGTATTAGTCTCAAAGGACCGCTACCTTACCCAAATCGTGCACAGCATGACATGGGATTTTTACTCCCATGCTATTAATCAATGCCGCTCAACAGTGTTTAGCAATAAATATATCCACTATGATAATTGCTAAATAGGAATATTCAAATTTCCAGTCAGGTCTTTGCCATTATGCTTGAAATAGCGATCAACAACAGAGTTGATTTAATGTTTCATTGTGGAAATATATCGACAAATTATCTCTCGAGATGTCTTGCTGCATACCTGAGAATATAATTTTATTATTGCCATTTTTTTCACCATGCTGTCTTCGAAGCAATAAATTCAAGCTTCTTTCTAAAGAATAAAAAAAATTGTAGGTTGAAAAGTGTAACAAAATATTTTTTGGCAAGAGAGCACAATTTAGTGGGCATTTCTGCTAGTTTTCTTCTTATTGTTGTTAATCTGTGCTTCTGCTAGTATTAATATGAAAGATTTATTTCTGCATAACAGTATATAGAACCTGGTTTACAATATCACAAGCCAATATGTGACACATAAAACAAGATCACAGCAAACAAAACAGCTTTCACTCTTTCAGACTGTTCAGGCGAAATTTTATACAAATATGGAGTTTTTAAAAAGCACACGATAAAATTTATCTGCCATACATGTTATGTATTGTATCACGTGGTTTGCCCACCAAACTATTCCCCTGTTTGTTCTAGAGGATGAGGACTCCAGAATATGATAAGAACTAATTTTTTCCATTGTGGTAACAATATGAGCAAACTCAACATTACAAGCATGCAGCACTTGACCAACAAACCGTACTTAAACATGCAGTTTTTCAATTGATTTTAGTTATCAAATAGAAAAGGCAATAATCAAATAGAATTCCAATTCTTATATTTCCTGAATTTTCTCTTGACTAAGGGTAACCATTATATTAGATCAAATAATCATTTTCTCGCAAACAAATAGCTTTCTGCCTTTGTTCCTTCCCTCTCCTTACCACAGGGTTTTCACATCACTTAGACATGCAATCACTCAAATATACATGCAAGCAGCTTACAAAATTAATCTGATTCTGATCTGCTACTGAACAGACCAATTTTACCTTTCGATATGGCCACCTGACGATACCGTGGGTGCGACATATCCTCTTCAACACGCTGGTGCAAACGCCTGCAAATCCGCACCCCGAACCAAGGTCATTCAGCTGTCACCGAACTTGGTAGCTACTAGCTACATCAACGAATTGCCGCTCCCGCGAGCTCTAACCATGGACAATGGTTCCACACTTCCACCAACGCTAGAAGCAACAAAGAGAGAGAGCACGGGAGAGGCTGGGCGGGGTTACCGAGGATGGAGGCCGCCTCGGCGATGGGAAGGGAGAAGAGCTTAGAGATCTCCTCGTAAGACAGCGACACCCTCGTCGGTTTCGGCTGCTGCTGCGCGGCCGCCACCTCGGGAGCTGGCGGCGTCGCCGCCTGCTGCTGCTGCTGCACCGGGGGCTGCGCCTGGACGCTGGAAGCCATGGAGGGGCGTCGGGGCGTGCGTGCAAGCGCCCAGCGCGCTGTGCCCGGAGAGATTTGAAGCGGGAGCGGAGAGCGCGAACCGAAGCGAAACGGTAAGGAGAGGAGAGGTGGCGGGAGCGGCGGGCGGGCGGGCACGGGCAGCGGTGGCGGCCGATGGATGGGACGGATCGGATCGGCAGGGTGGTTCCCTTGGGTGCTGGCCGCTGGGCCGATCTGGTTTCTGGGCGTGTGGATTTGGGGACGGCTGGGGGCGAGGTCGCGTTGGATTCTGGCACCGACTGATGGGCCCGCTACTGCTTGGTGTACCGCGGCTGGGGATTTCTTCATTAAGTCAATTTATTTTAAGCAATAAAAACCTTATCAATTTATTTTCAAACATAAACCCTACCATTTCTTCACTGTATGGATGCATTTGTTGAGGATCCTTTTTAGGTTTGACAAGGAATATGCCATGTCTTTTTTCTTCGCATGCTTTGATTTTATTCAATTTTACGGCACACAAGTCAATTTTGCAATTTTCTAGCCCACATGTTACAAATCTCGTAACACCCGTTTGGAAAATGGAGTCTTTTTCCAATTCTTGTGTGAATTGAAGCTTTCTTATGGTTTCTTTCTTATAAAATTATTTGTTCGAAATAGAGTCTAATTCTTTGCATGCTAAGGGATTCCTAAAGTTGTTTTTACGTGGAATAGATATATAGGTGATGCTAGCCAACGCTATATAGCAGTATCACATGGTTTCGTGTGCTATCATGTGGTTTCATCTGATAGGTCCTATCATCAGGTATGGTATTGTCGGCGACTGGGAGGCGAACCTCCACAGCGCCAATGAGCAAGGAAAGGGGATGCGAGGCCCGAAGGCGGCCCTGTCCCCGGACCGAGGCCCGGCCGCTGGCCTGACGCCGCCGAGGAAGATTTGGTCCCGACGCTGGTAGCGTCGAGACCGGATGGATGGGAACGATAACACAAGTGTTTTATCTGGTTCAGCCTCCATTTCTTTGGATAATGACCCTACGCCCGATCTTCGTTTAATGCCGAGTTTAAACGAGTACAAGGGGGTGAAGTCCGGGCTTTGGGAAGCCCGGGCTTCGAGTACAGTAAGTGCTCAAGGCATTGTGTGTGTGTGCTCCTACAGTTACCTGGATGCGGAGAACTACCGCCGGGAACTAAAGCTCCTACGAGAGTGTAAGTGCTCATGTTCTACAGTAGCTATTCTCCGAGTCAGTTGTGTGTATGCCGAAGTGAAGCCCCTCTGTTGTTGTGGCCTATGCGCCCCTTTTATAGGCGCCCTTTGACCACTGTAGCTTGCGCTGGTCCGTTGAATTAGTCGTTGCCTTTTTGCCACACCGGTAGTGTACCGAATCCACCGGGTAATCGAGTGCAATCCTCCGATCTCGCTACTGGACCGCTAGCGGCCGTCAAGACGCGTCCTGCCTATGCGGGCGGTTGACGGATCGCCGCCACCCGCCGAGGGCTGCGCGCCAGCGCTCCTCGATGCAGTCGCGCAAGATTTAATTCTCGATGACTCTGGGGACCCGGCGTATCCTGTCGCGGCGTGATGATTTGCCTTGGGTCTGTCTCCTTCAGACTCGAAGCTCGGAGGAAGCAAGAGGCTTGAGCTTCGAGGCGGGGCCTGCTCGAGCTACTAAGCTCGGACGCGAGCTTGTTGGTCCCGAAGCTTACCTCTGTGGGGTCGGGTAAGTAAGTGGGTCGAAACTCCATGAGCCACATACTTTCCCCAACAGCTAGTCTCGAGCCTCGAGCGGGGCGGTGACGTGCCGCCAGAGGTTTATCTAGTAACCGCCTTGGGCGAAAAGTTTGTTTTTGGCATGGGCCCCCACAGCCTCGGCGGGAATCCCAAATCGGCGCGGTTCGCGCGCGCCGCTTCCTTCTCCTCGAGTTCCACGTCTTCCGACGGACAGGTGATGGTTCGCCTCCCATCGTCGGTTTATATCAGGTGGTTTCTTTCTTCGCCATTTCTTCTCACGCCTTCTTGTGCTATTCGTGTTTCTTGTGCAACTACGTTCCTCCGTGTTCTTCCTTTATCTGCCTCTCCACCATCTTCCCTTTCGATCCTTCTCCTCCCGATGGCGCCTTTCACGCGGAGCCTCCTCACCGAGGACGATCTGAAGGGGCTGGAAGCCGCCGGCTTCGTCGAGGTCGGCGGGTGGAGGGCGGCCAGTAGAGAGGCGGTTCCTGCGCCCAAGAGCAAGGAGTTCGTTTGCTTCGAGCTTTTCGCGATCCATGGGCTCTGGGTTCCGGAGTCCGATTTCGTCGAATCCGTTCTGGGCCAGTCTTGGGATCGAGCTAGTGAACCTCAATCCCAACTCGATCCTGTTTTGACGATCTTCGCGACCTCTGCGAAGCATTCGTCGAGGTGGAGCCGACGGTCACCTCTTCCTCCACTTCTACTGGTGACCACGACCGGCGGGCACAATGCGGCGGGGTGCGCCTACTTCAAGCTTCGCCGCGACATGAAGTCCTCGTACCCGGTGTTCAAGGCCAAGGAAAACGTTGGGGGTGGGCGTCGCGGTGGTACTACGCCGAGAAGCCCGACAACTGCCGATTCTGGTTTGCCAACGTGAATCCCGGGAAGGTGCCGATGCCCCAGCCTACGCTAGAGCCGGCGGAGGTAGCCCTGGCGACCAAGATTCGAGGCTTGGCCGGCCGGGGGCTTAACGGCTTCGACATTGTAGCCGACTTCACCAGGCACCGGGTGAACCCGCTGAGGAAGCGGGTTTGCCCTTTCTTCGATATCCGCGGGTGGGACGACCTCTCACGCGAAGGCACCGCCCGTAAGTATTTATTCTTGCTTTTGCAGTCGTTTTTCCGAGCTTCTTCCCGAGTCGTGTTTGTGATGTTCTTCATTCTTTTCTTCTCCGCAGCCTTACCCCAAGACGATGTGGTTCGAGTCGTGGGGCTCCTCTGCCCGCTGAGCCACAACGAGCCATCGCTCGCGGCGCAACGCCCCGACGAGGTGCGTGCCTCTACGGGCTTAGGCGCCTGGGCGCGGTTTTCTTGAGCCGACGCCCATGGCCTATTTTCCGCTGAGGGAAGCGGGAGTGGGAGCCGGACCCGCTGCATCTGCGCCGGTGGCTGCCTCAGGAGCTGTCATCCCGACGGCCGGTGGTGACGCGAGCTTGGCCCTGGTGCGAAAAGGACAGGCCATGGGCAAGCGACCGCCCGTGAAGAAACCGGCCGGTCGCTTCCCGGGCAAGGCCACTTCCGCCCGGCGGCATGCGCCTCGGCCCAACGATTCCGTCCTCGACCCAGCCAGGGCCGGAGGTTCCCGGGCTCGGGATTCACGGCCGAAGCCGAAACATCGGGCCAAGAGGCGTCGGTTGGTGTTGAACGACGACTACTCGGACGACGAGATGACCGAGGAGGCCGTCGCGGCTGCACGTAAGTTGCTCGTGCTTGCTAGTTTTTCTCGTTTCCTTTCTTCTGTTGATTATGGCTCTCGGGCCGATCGTGTTCTAATTCTCCCTTGTTTCTTCAGTCGCGCTGTCCCCCCAAGCGGGGGAGCCTATCCTGGCGCGACCAGAGACAGTTTCCCGAGAGAATGAGCCTATCAAGGGCAAACCCGGGCTCCGGGGTTCGAGGCCCTTCGTCCTCCCGCTGGTAGCGCACAAGGACGTGTACCCTCAGGCCGCGCTTGTGAAGGTGGAAACCGATCTCGGCCCCAAGCGCCTGGCGCCAATCCACGTCGAGGGGCGAACCTCGACCGAGTGGCGCCCGATCAACATCCGCGGCATTCGGGAGCTTTTTACTAGGAGCAACATACCCGTTCCCCCGCTGGACGCGAGCGACACTCTTCTTCTTAGATGGGACTGGCCCGTCCGGGTCATCACGGCTGCGAGCATCGTCCCGGTGCGGTTATGGAGCGTGGCTCCGTTGACCGTCTTGGGGTGGATCTCGGCGACGCCATCGTGGGTCGAGCACCACCTTGGGATCGTCACATGGAGTCGCCAAGAGGCCATCCAGCTCCGGCCAGTCCCCGGCCAAACGCTCGAGGAATGGCTGGCGAATCGTCTGGGGAGAGGACCTCCGGTGGATGCCTGGACGCAGACTGACTTCCCTCCCGAGCTGTGTCTCCAAGCTGTTGATGCTGCCGAGCTTGTGGGGGAGACTGCCGAGCCGTCTGGAGGCTTGGTTGTGCTGGTGGGAGGAGCGGCCATCCCTGTGGACTCGGCCGAACTCGCAGGAGGGGTCAGAGAGCTCGCGAAGACTTGGCCGAACCAGGGAAAGGTGGCCGAGCCTGGAGGCTTGGCCGAGCTGCAGGGAGGCGGCCGAGCCTGCAGGGAGGCGGCCGAGCTGCGCAGGAGAGGCGGCCGAGGGGCCAAGCAGCTCGGGCGACAGCTCGGGCCGCCAGGTCACGGCGCTCTCCTCGCCTAGGGGTGTTTCGCACGCTCGGTACGATGTCACGGCCGTGGCGGTCGCCAAGCGGGTAAGTGTCTCCGGGCTTGGTTTTTGTTGTCTTGTGTTTTCCCTGATTCGGTCCTTCCTTTCCTTAGTTTATCCTTTGGGTGCAGATCCACCGCGAGCTTGTCGGCATGGCTTGCTCGTTTGAGGCTAAGCACGATGCCGAACGGGAGGCCCTGCGGTCGGAAAGCACGCGGTGGCGACAGGAAGCCAATGCCGCACGCGCCGAGCTTGAGGAAGCTCGCTCAAGCTCGACCCAGCGATAGCTCGAGGCTCGGGCCGCAGCGGCTGAGGCGGCCTTAGCTGTGGCGCAGGAGGACGCCAAGGAGGTTTCTCGCCGGTCGCTGGAGGCCCTTAAGGCCGAACGCGACCGCGCCCTTGAGTTCGAGGAGCATCTCCGGTCGGTGGAGGCGTGCCGTATTGCTGAGATTGCTCATGCGGTGGAGGAACGCGACCTCCTTGCCGCAGAGCTTTCCCAGAGCGTCTACTGAAGACCCACCAGGATGCCGTGCGGGAGCTGGAGGCTGCCAATGAAGCCTTACGGGTCAAAATGCAGAACTCCCGGGCGAAAGAGAAGGAGCTCCTCGACCTTCAGGGCCAAAACGACGAGTTGCTGGCCGAGCTTCGGAAGCTCCGGTGCCAGCCTAAGCCGTAGGCTCCCCTTTTTTTTTCTTTTTGTTGGGTGATAATCCGGCCTGCCTTTGTAAATACCTTTGATTAATACAGTTGATTTGTTTTGACTTCTTTATAAAAAGAGACCAACGCGTTGGTCACTTCTTATCCCGGACTCCTTTCTTTCATACCTTTCCCTCTTGCTTTCATGGCTTGTGACCCGGAGTTGGCGGAGCTTTGGGCGGCCTTCGACCTTGCAATGGCCGAGATTGCGGAGGAGGAGGCACGCGCCCGTGACATTGCCAGGGTCGAGGCACTGGTTGAAGTCGTTCCGCGTCTTCGCGGGGCCTTTGATCCTCTCGTGGAGGCGCTGGTCAGTGCCCGTGCCCGCGATGCTGCTGCCGCCGCGGCTTTGGTCGAGGTCGTCGGCGCTGCCGAGGTGGTCGACGTCATTGTCGGGTTTCGGGACCCTTCCATCGACTAATTGTAATCGGCTTGTGAGCCATCCCAGAACCCCTTTTAATAAAGTTGTTGGTGGTTATCGCTGCTTCTTTTTTGTTTTCTGTTGTTTTTTCTGCATGCAAACGAACGCTAGTAGTCGTATAGGCAAGCAAGGATTGAAAACGTAGTATAGTCCTACCGATCCTAGCCCCCGAGCTATGTCCGAGCTTCTGAGGAGAAGCTCGGACGTGGCTTAGAGGAGATCGGAAGTCTTTTGATTGGGAATTTGATCTTGGAAAATCAGTTTTTTAAGAAATCGACCCTTAGAAAAAATTGACCCCTAAAAAATCGATCCCAGTCCCCGAGCCATGTCCGAGCTTCTAAGGGGAAGCTCGGGCGTGGCTTAGAGAAGATCAATTTTTGAAAAATCAGCCCTAGTCCCCGAGCCATGTCCGAGCTTCTAAGGAGAAGCTCGGGCGTGGCTTAGAGAAGATCAATTTTGAAAAATCGACCCACCTCGAGCCATGTCAGGAGCTTCTAAGGAGAAGCTCTCGTGGCTTAGAGAAGATCAATTTTGAAAAATCGACCTCACTTCGAAGCCATGTCCGAGCTTCTAAGGAGAAGCTCGGGTGGCTTAGAGAAGATCAATTTTGAAAAATCGACCCGACCCGGGCCATGTCCGAAGCTTTTGAGGAAAAGCACGACGGGCTTAGAGACCGCACACTTTTTGAACGGCTTGTGGTCCCGGCTCTGTCCCTTTGCGAGAGATGATTGTTGGACTCTAGAGGTATCTGGACCTCGCTGCAGTGTTATCTTGGTTTAAGGTATAGGGCCGGAAAGCGTGTGCCCGCATGGGATTTTGCGAGGTGCGATGGATATCGGCTTACCCGTGTGCAAGGGAATCCCGGGGGTTGGCTTCTGCGTAGCCGCTACCCTGCCGATGTGTACTGGAACGGCCCGGGCTTTCTCCCAAGCCCGATCATATGTTTGGGTCACTGGGGTTAGTTTGAGGGCTCTCTAGAAAATAGTGGGATGAACAAAAGGAAACAAAGATAGGGGTTGGAATGGAGACTTACGATCTTTTCTCAGACGTAGAACCTCCGAAGTTGAGCGATGTTCCAAGAGCTGTTGAGGACTCTCCCATCCGCATAGCCGATCTTACTGACTCCGGACGCAAGGGTGATCTGACCGTGTCTGGACCCTCCCATCTTGGGGTGAGCTTGTTGGCGTGAGCGAGTTCGAACTCGTCTTAGAACCAGTCGCCCACCGCAGGTCCGGTTCAGATTTTTGGCTGCGTCGCCGCAGGATTGCCGGTATCTCGCCACTGCATAGTGCTTGCTCATGGCAGACTCGAGATAGGTCGAGGTTTAGCAACCGCCTCGCCGTTGTCGATCCGCCTCGCAAAATCAATACTGAAGCTGAACCAATTCTTAGCTCGGCGGGTAGGACCGCCCGAGCCGTATACAAGCCTAAACGGGTTTCGCCAAGAGTCTGATTAGAGGTTGTTCGGGCTGCCAAAGCACGGAGGGTAGTTCTTCTACCCGGTTGTGTCTTTCTTTCGGCGAGAGCGTCGTACACTTGGCGCTTGATACCTGCATGATCTGCCCATTCGCGCTCGATTGCACCATTACTTTGTGGGTGAGCCATTGAAGCTAGGGCGACCTTCATGCCGAGCTCTTTGCGAGAGTCCCGAATAGCTCGCCAGAATCGTGTCCCATTGTCACGATCGGCTTACTTGGGACGCCGAACTCGTCACGATATTGTTCCTAAGGAACCTCTTGGCCGTCTGGCGGATATGCTCGACATCGTTCGCCTCGATCCACTTAGTGAAAGTGTCGATGGCGACGAACGGTGTGTGCGACCCTTTAAGCCTCACGGGAAGCGGACCAAGTATGTCCACCCCCATGTTGAGAATGGCCAAGTTAGCGGGATAGTCTGCAGCTCATATGCGGGCTGGTGGGATACCCGAGCGTGATATTGGCAGGCTGGGCAACGCTTTACGAGCTCTCTTCGTCGGTCCAACGCAGCTTGGCGAGAATACCCCATGCGAAGGCTTTTTTCCACTAGGGTTACGAAGAGGCATGGCCCCCGCAGATCCGTCGTGGATGTCTTGGAGGAGAAATTTGCCTTCCTCCGGTCACGACTTACAAAGCACGCCGTTAGAACCCCTTCGGTACAACAAGCCCCCGAGTAATCGGTAAGGTCGGGCTTGTCTTTGGAGCCGGATTTCTCACCGTGTCTCGTGGCGGTGTCCGTCGTCAAGAACCGGACGAATGGCGTCATCCATGTGTCATGTTGCTCTAGGAACTAAACGGTACGGTCGTTTGGGTCGAGGCAACCGTCTTCTTGGGGGCCTCTTCTCCGGAGGAATAGAGGGCTTTAGTAGGTCTTTGACGAGCACCACGGGCGGTTTCTTGTGAGGAGCCAAGCCATGAGCTTATCGGCGGAGTTATTAGCTTGATCTGGGGACGTAGCATACTTCGAAGTTCGTGAAGTGCTTCTCCAGCTTTCTCACCTCTGCCAATTATCGCGCCATTGAGTCATCGCAACACTGATACTCCTTGTTTACCTGGCAGATGACCAACTTCGAATCCCCTTTCGCTGTTAGTCGCTTAATGCCGAGCGCAATGCATGCTCGAGGTCGGCTAGAGGCCTTCAGACTCGCAAAGATTGTTCGTTCTTGGGAAAATGGAGTCAGATTATATGCTAAATTTGTTCTCCTTGGGGGGAAACGAGAACAAACCCGCAACCTGATCGCTCAAATTGGCGCAACCCATCGAATAACATAGTCCAGTGCGCTTCTTGGCTAGCGAGCTTGGGCGAGCCTTCCGAGGGGTTGGCCGGGCCGGTCTACTCAGCCAAGAAGTCGGCCACGACTTGGGATTTGATCGCTGTCGGGTCTGCGAACTTGATGTCAAATTCACCAAGCTCGATTGCCCGCTGCGACCCTCCGTTCGCGTCGGGTTCGAATGATGTCCTTTAACGGAAACTTGTCGGACAAGAATGGTGGATGGGCTTGGAAATAGTGACGAACTTCGCGAGGCCATAAGCAAGGCGTACAAGAGCTTCTGAACCTCAGGGTACCGCTCCTTAGGCCCGTGAAGTACCTCACTTACGTAGTAGACGGGTTGTTGCTTGCCTTCGCGTTCGACTGCTAGTACAGCACTTACAGCCTGCGGGGCAACCGCCAAATAGAGGAGTAGAGCTTCCCCGAGCTTTGGCGTGGCTAAGACGGGAGACGTGGACAGGTAACGCTTTAGCTCGCTAAAAGCGGCCTCGGCTTCTTCCGTCCATTCGAAACCATCGTGCTTACGCAGGATCTTACAAAAAGGTGCACTGCGCTCGCCGAGACGAGATATGAATCTACTGAGAGCCGCCATCCGCCCGGTGACGGCTTGCACCTCCTTGGTGCAGGTTGGCGACCTCATATTCTCGATGGCCTCGATTTTCTCGGGGTTTGCCCCTATACTTGCCTTTCCTATCACATAGCCAAGCAACATCCCGGATCGGACACCAAAGACATATTTTTCAGGATTCAGCTTAACTCGATGCTTTCTAAGATTAGCAAAAGTTTCCTGAAGGTCGGTCACATGGTCCCGTGGGACTTTGCTTTTTACAAAAACATCGTCTACATAGACCTCTACGTTGCGCCCTATCTGATCAGGGACCGTCTTCTGCATTAGTCGCAGGAACGCGTGGCTCCGCGTTCTTCGCACCGAAAGACATGGTCGTGTAGCGTAAGGTACCAAAAGGTGTTACGGCGCTTCTCTTCGTCTTCCGTGCAGCCGCGATCCGGTGATAGCCGAGTAGGCGCCGAGAAGCTCATGAGCGCCGAGTCCGCCGCTTCGTCGACTCGATTGGTCTATCGCGCAAGGGAAATTGTCCTTGGGGCGGCGGCGTTGAGGTCGCGATGGTCGACGACATTAGCCATTTCCGCCCTTCTTCTTGGCGGCGGCCGGATTAGCTAGCGGTCGGAATGCTCGACTTCTCGGATGAAGCGGCTTGGAGGAGCTTGCCAAGTTGCTCCTAGATGATGTCGTCCTTCCATTTTGGGAACGCCGAGGGCCTGTCTCGACAAAGCTTTTGTCGGTGAGCAGCTAGCCTTGTGCTCGATGTCCTCCTTGGGACTCCGGGCATGTCGGACGGTTCCCACGCGAACACGTCTGCGTTAGCGGAGGAAGGTGGACGAGCTCGAGTTCCTATTTGGACTCGAGGTTGACCCACGTGGACGACCTTGGCTGGTCGCCTCGGAGAGGGGATCGCTTTGGTGGGCTCTGCGCCGCAGACCACCTTAGGGCGGACGGTGGCCGCCGGCCTTGGCCGAGCCACGCCGAAGCTGTCCGACCATGGCCAAGGCGCTCGCCGCAGCCATTCTTGACCTTGTGATCGCCCTTGATCGTGATGACCCCATGAGGGGCCGGCATCTTCAGGCAGTGGTAGCCATGGTGGGTAGCCGCCATGAATTTGGACAGCGCGGGGCATCCGAGGATGGCGTTGTATGGGAGCTCGGAGTCCACCACCTCGAAGGTGACGACTCGTCCGGAAGTTCGGGGGTCCCAAACGCCACAGCAAAGACGATTTGCCCGATCGGTCAGAGGACAACCAGGGGACAATGCCGTGGAAGGGATGGCTATGTCCTTGATCTTGGACCGCGGGACTGCATCCGCCAAGAACTTGAGCAAATGGCGATGTCGAGGAGCTCCGCCATCTACCAACACGCGATCGACCCGCGTGTTGCTGATGGTGGGACAGAGCACCAGCGGCAGACGCTGGGGCCTGGTCATTCCGGGGGGACAATCATCCCCGGAGAAAGTGGTTGACTGGTGGGACCACCGCAGGGGTGCGTCCCCGGGCTTACCTTTCTCAAGGTGGTAAACCTCCCGGGCAGCGGCCTTAATCTCACGTCGCGAGCTATTGGCAGAAGCGCCGCCGAAGATCACGGCGACGTGTGCGTGAGCCTCCTTGAAGGCGTCGCCATAGGCGCCCTGAGGCGCCCTGTCGTCCGGCAACCCATGATCGGGGAGCTCGGGCATGGGCCCGCGCCCGGCGTAGAAGTCCTCCAACCGCGCGGCCCATGTCCTGCAGTTACGCAAGTCATGGCCGTCTTCGCCGATGGAGGAGGCGAGCGGTTATTTGGAGGTTTGCCCTGGGCGGCCGAGGTCGAGGCCGGGAGCCGCCTACACCAGGCAGCGCCCGCCGTTCCGCCACCCAGCCGGCCGGTGGTTGGCATGAGGCGGCGGCCAGAGGAGCGGGCCTCTCGGGCTCTGCCGCTGCGATGTAGGCGGGGGCGGCGGGGTCCTTTTTCTTCTTCTTCTTCTTCTTCTCGGCGTCACCCTTCTTGGCATCGGTGCCAGTCCGGGCCGCCGCCTTCTCCTCCGTTCTTCCTCTCTTGCGCTCCACCGCCTCGGAGGCGTTGATGTATCCTTCCGCAGCACGAAATAAATCGGCTGCGGTGTGGACCGGATGGAGCTCAAGGTCCTCGGTGAAACGGGTGTTCCGTACTCCCTCCTTGAAGGCCTCAATGATGGCCTCGTCGGAGATCGACGGAATGGTGTTGCGCACCTGGACGAACCTGCGGACGTAGTCCTGCAGGCCCTCTCCCGCCCTTTGGACCACAAGCTTGAGGTCCGGGCTTCCAGTAGCCAGAGTAGCCTTTGGAAATTTGTCCGGGCGCCTCGCTGTTGTTCCCAGTGCGTGTCGAACCCCTCGGCTGGTTGAACATCCGTGTTTGGGCCATTCCTCCAAGACGGTAGGAAAGTAGTTGACCATTACGGCCTCATTACGCTGCGGCGGATGGTGATAGTATAAACGGCGAGATATTCGCCGGGATTCTTGCTCTGTCGAACTTCTCAATGCTCCGGGCTTAAACTTGCGGGGCGGGGGCCTCGCGAAGCTTCGGAGAAAGCCGGGCATCCAGGCGACCTCGTTATTCCAATGGAGCTCTCCCGCTGAAGCGCCCGAGGCAGAAAAGACTCCGCCGGTGGCTTGAGGAGCGCCGTCCGTGTGGACGTGGGCGCTCACGCGCGACCAAACGCTCGCAGCGCCGCCCGAGGAGCCATCGGTGCGATCGGGCTCGAGGTGCTCGCCGAGATCCCCAGCGAGCTCCTCTAGGCCGTCAGCAACCACGGCGCCTAGATCGGCTATGGTGAACCCTCGCGGGTCCTTCTCCAGTCACGCGATGACTGGGTAATCGCTTAACCCCTTTGCCGATCGCAGCCTTTGGGTCGATGACGGTAGTGGTGGGTGAACAATCGCGTGTAGCGCGCGCGGCGGGCGTCGGGCCAGCAGGCCTACGACGGATATCCGCCAAGGTTCGCCCAACCGACCCGGCAAAGAGGCTTCGAGCGGCGTCGCGCCGCTGGTGCTCTTCGCTAGGGCCGGCACGTGGCTTGTGCGGGTCGCTCGCCGACGCCGCAAAGACATGACGCGAGGCAGCTCCGCGAAGGGACATGTCGGGTCACGACGGAGGCGGTGCCCTCGGCACCCTCAACCGCCATGGGCTCATGGCTGGTCTCGCCCGGCCTCGGCAGACGGCAGCGCCCGATGCTTGCAGCAGATCGCCCTCCTCTTCGGACGTGACTGTGAATGCGCGCGGTCCGTCCGAATATGGCACTGGTGGCGGTGCCTCCAACCCCTCCATGAGGGTTTCGTTGACGTGAGTCAGCGAAGCGCCGAGCAAAGCTGGGGAGCGGACAGCTACTCCTGAGGCGGGCGTTGCCTCCACCTCCATCTCGTCGGACTGAGCTCCGGCGAGAATACCAACCTGCCACTCCTCATACGACTCGTCGACGTCGTCGAGATCGTCGCAATCGTCGTAGTTGAGGTCCACGGTATCAATGTCGTCGTAAGACAACAAGGCCATCCTCGACTCGATCGAGGGGAGAGGACCGAAATCAGGCCCCACAGTGGGCGCCAGCTGTCGGCGACTGGGAGGCAAACCTCCGCAGCGCCAATGAGCAAGGAAAGGGGGTGTGAGGCCCGAAGGCGGCCCTGTCCCCAGACCGAGGTCCGGCCGCCTGGCCGGACGCTGCCGAGGGGAAAGACCTTGGTCCCGACGCTGCTGGGCGCGTCGAGACCGGATGGATGGGAACGATAACACAAGTGTTTTATCCTGGTTCAGGCCTCCACTGCCGGATAACAGCCCTACGTCCAGTTTTCGTTTAATGCCGAGCTTAAACGAATGCAAGGGGGTGAAGTCCGGGCTTTGGGAAGCCCGGCCGAGTCGATAAGTGCTCAAGGCACCGCGTGTGTGCTCCTACAATTACCTGGATGCGGAGAACTACCGCCGAACTAGAGCTCCTACGAGTGCAAGTGCTCTGTTCTCTACAAGAGCTATTCTCCGAGTCAGTTGTGTGTATGCCGAAGTGAAGCCCCTCTGTTGTTGTGGCCTATGCACCCTTTTATAGGCGCCTTTGGCCACTTGTAGCTTCGCCGTCCGCTGAATTAGTCGTTGTCTTTTGCCACACCGTAGTGTGCGAATCCACCGTAATCGAGTGCAATCCTCCGATCGCTATTTGGACCGCTAGCGGTCAAGACGTGTCCTGCCCATGCGGCGTTGACGGATCGCCGCCACCGCCGAGGTCGCGCCAGCGCTTCTCGGATAGTGCGCGATTTAATTCTCGATGACTCGGGGACCCGGCGATCCGCCTGCGTGGCGCGTGATGATTTGCCTTGGGTCTGTCGCCCTTCAGACTCGAAGCTCGGAGGAAGCAAGAGGCCTGAGCTTCCGAGGCGGGGAAGCCCGGGCTCGAGCTTACCAAGCTCGGGCGCGAGCTTGCTGGTCCCGAGCTTACCTCCTGTGGGGCCGCGGGTAAGTAAGTAGGCCGAAACTCCATGAGCCACATACTTTCCCCAACAGGTATCATGTGGTTTCACGTGATTTTATTTGGCGGGCCCCATCATCGAGCATAATTTCATGTGGTTCATCGTGTGCGCCTCACTGTCGAGTATAGTTTCATGTGGTTTCATCAAGTGAGCCCACCGCCGAAGTATAGTTTTATATGGTTCCACGTGGTATCACATGGTTTCATCAAGTAGAACCTACTTCAGCTTTTGTCGTTAACTATCCTATTCCTAGCATCCAGAATACTATAGCATTTTCTTTAGTATTCTTGTAAATATATCCGTTATCATTTTCTGCAAATGCCGGTACTAAAGATGGCAGTATACCACTAACATGCCACCATAAATTATAGCAAGTAATTAATCATCCAATAAACTTTAGGACATAAAATATATTACACTGAAAAGGGTGGCAAATGTTAGAAGTGTTCTCAAATTTGAGCCATTTAATTAATTATCCCACAAATATTTCAATGCAAATTCTTATCTAAATCAATGACTAATGAGTAACGAGTAATTAATAAAAACTAGAAATAGAAAAGGAGAAGGCCTTGCGGCTTAGCTTAGCTTGACTTAGAGCTTACTTTTGTCAGTAATCGTGTGTGTGTGGCGCGATAGCGATCGAGATGGAGAACGCCGTGGACTGCAGGATCGCCTCTACTCTACGTGAGCAGCTAGCTA
Source organism: Olyra latifolia (assembly GCA_036346145.1). Taxonomy (NCBI): domain Eukaryota; kingdom Viridiplantae; phylum Streptophyta; class Magnoliopsida; order Poales; family Poaceae; genus Olyra; species Olyra latifolia. The sequence continues at coordinate 19,247,276 of CM070530.1, forward strand.
ATCGCAATGTCTGATCTGGCTACCCACATAACGTTTGGCCTTACGTGTTGCCTGTACAAACAACAACAATACGGCCTCCACAGTGTGCTGCACCCATGTGATCGTGGATTTGGGCCTTTGTTGCTGCACAAACGTGGCAACATGGTCCTTTGGCTTTGTAGAATTGAGGTCTTGCTCCATGGTCTACGTGAATGCGTCATGCGATACGGGCCTTTGGTGCTGTGGGTTGGTCATTGAGCTATAGTAGGCAGCTGGAGGGGTATCCTTAGTAGCATGGCCACGCCCCGGGCTGAAGCCCACCCTGCCATGGGCCTGGATCCGCCCTTGTCCATGGGCATCACCACCTTTCCTCGCCTCTGCACCACCACTGGCCGCCTTTCGCCACATTGTCACCGTCCTTAGAGCCGACATGCCACGGTGAGCCTCCCCGCTGCACCAACCTGACCCACCACTCGCTAGAGGTTCGATCGGCTGTGCACCAGATATGCTGCCCGAGCTGGCATTCTCTCTCATTCTTCTCAGCTTTTCTCTCTATCCCCTCAACTATGTAACTGACGGGTAGGCCCATCTAGGGTAGCGGTGACAATCGGGTCAGGTACTTCCAGGTCTAGCCTTCGTGGACCCGAGCCCGAGACCCGATACATGGACCTGAACCTAGACCCGAAGTCAGTCATGGGTCCAAACACGGACCCATACTTGACCAGGTACCCGAAACTAGCATATACAGAAAGCGGACGAGGGTTTCAGGCCTCCACACTGAGTTCGGTGCCAACCGGACTAAGTCCGATGGAGTCCAGTACCGAACACACATCTGGAGAATCTCCACCGGATTGGGTCCGGTCGCCATCAGACTGAGTCCGGTAGAGTCCAGTACCAAACGCACATCTGGAGGATCTCCATCGGACTGGGTCCAGTCACCACCGAACTGCATCCGATGAGATCCAGTACTACCCTTCGTGTCCAGGTTTGGGTTCCCGTGGATCCAATTTAAGACCCAGACCCAGATTCGAGCCTGGACCAGGACCCAAAGCCAAATACCCATGGATCTAGAATTGGACCAAGACCTGGATCTGTCAGGTCAGGTACCGGTGCATTGGTATTTTTGCCATCCCTAATCCAGGGGTAAATGTGACTTTTTCATCTAAGTTTAGCAAAATGCACCCAAAGAATTTGAAAAGTGGAAATTAATCGATTATCCCATTAACTTTAGATCATAAAATGTACGCTCAAAAGAGTGGCAAATATTAGAAGGCCTATCATATACGGGGCATTTAATAGATTCCCCTTATATTTAACCCTTATGGACCCTTACTCATGTGTTCCATAAATGCGAACTTACCAAAACCTAAAATCCATCCAAAAGACCCAACAGTTTGCATATTTCAGCTAAATTTGATGTATCTCATCAAGCTTCTAAATTATTTTCTCACAGCCACATAACAATGTGAAATCATGTTTGAACAAAAAATCGAAACTTTGCATAGATCTATTCGGAGATAACTATAATTAAAGTTATACTAACTCGGCCCAAACGTCCCTGAAACTGGGCTCGCCTAGCCTGCTCGCCGGCTGGCGAGGCATTTCATTCGGCCCATATCGTTGGACGCCGCCCAGCTCTCCGCGCTCAGCTCCCGGCACATCGGCGCCCACCCGCACCGCCGGCGTCCGGCCAAGCCTTTGTCGTAGTCGTCGCACCCGTCTGCCTTTGTGGAATCCTCCCCCTTCACAAGGGGCAACCGGTCGAACGCCGCCGCGACGAACGTGGCCAGCATCACCACCACCGGCCCGGCGGCCACCAGCCCTCCCGCCGCGACGCTGCCGCCCAACACACTCCCCCGCGGCCCGGATAGGAACACCGCCACGCCCGCGGCAGCCGACGACGGGGACGGGAAGAAGCACCCGGCCAGGCTCAGTATCTCCATCGTGCCGCGAAGCACCAGCGAGGGCTCCCGGAGCACGACGTCGGCGACGTGCCCCACCGCGCCCAGCACCAGCGCGCCGCGCCGCATGCGCCGCGCGAACACGGCCACGCACGACAGGACATCCCGCCCGGCGGGCACCTCCAGGACGTGGGCGCGCACCACACTGGGGCACTCGTGCGCGATCACCACAGGCGGCTTCTTCAGGTTCTTGGACGGGGAGCACAGCGCCGGCCTGCACAACTGCCGGAGCCTGTCCTTCACGGCCGTCGTCGGGCCAGCTGTGGTGGCCATGGCCATGCTCTAAAGATCTCGTCTTGGGCTCTTGGCGCGGTCCTTTCGTGGAGTTTGATTACAGGGGTTTCGTAACTTTCGTTGGCTTTTAAAACGGCAGGTTCAGTGTTCTCAGCGGTTGGCTGTTAAGCAGGGAAATTAGCGTGATGAGTAATTTAATGGCGATGTGTTCGAACATCCTAACAAGCTCCCAACTGTCACAGAGTATATGTTTTGTTAAGTATGTTGCCTGCATGGCTGCATATTATAGCCTTTTTCGTTTCCCAGCCCTGCTCTCTCTCTAAAAAGAAGACGACTACGACTGCAAAAGTGTCTGGCCCGCTGCTTTTTGTGGCCCAGTGTAGTTAGTGGTCTCTGCAGGCCGTTTCGCCAAGGAATTAGCCATGAAATGACAAAGCTTTAGGATTTTGATTCTCCTAGCACATTCGTCCAGACTCCTGAGCAATGCAGTGCATGTGCATAGCTAGCAAACACATCACCCCACAAAAAGATCAGTAAAATTGAGTAAGACAATCAGTAAATGTAAATAGAATTTTTAAAGGATAACATGGGTTACATGAAAGACGGTATTAAATTTGGGCCCCCAATGAAAATCTCCATGCAAGTGTGTCGAAAATCCATGGCATAACTGAACTTGAGGAAACTTCTAAACATCTTTTTTTCTTTTTTTTGGAAATACAACTTTGTTCAAAACTTGAGGAAACTTCTAACTATCTTTTTTTCTTTTTTTGAAAATGAAACTTTGTTCCGGCCTTTACGCTGTGAGAGGTATATAAACTTAATATGTAGCACACCATGCCAATGCTTAGGATTAGAGCTGAGAGAATGAAAATGAACGATCTCACCCCCCACCAAGCACAACTGCAACTTCTGAACATCTGATCAAAAGTTTTCAATGCTGTGCAGTATATAATCTCCACACATTCTGCATGTCTCACAGTACATCCCAACGGTAGCGGACGGGAGTGTGGATTCACGGCCGTGGACATCCTTCTCCAGTGTCTGTCTGCTACTCCTTTTTTCTTGTTAGAATCTCCATTATCCGTCTCCATTATCCGCGCCCCGTACTGCATGGCACTGCAGGATTCTCACGTGCGCGTGCGCCTAGATGCAGGGATACTCTGTGATGTCTTCCTCGGTCCGTATGATTCGTATCACATTGCAGCATCTACCTTGTCTCAAACTGCGTCTAGCAAAATAGTTACAGCTGAATCCGAAAGGGATTCACGCACATATACTTTTTCTTATTGTTCATTTTATTTGATCTGACGATCAGGTGATCTAGGCCACATATGAATACATCTAATTGTGGTAGCTGTGAGGGGTAGATCGATTTAGACATATTCATCCATAATCTGATCAATGACACAGATGCGCATTGAAAACGAAAGACAGAAATGAAGTGCAGGTAGGCAGTGCCGCGGAGCTTACGCCCAAAATTAGAGGACAATTTGTAGTTTTTTTCAAACTCAAACACTAAATTTGTACCGAATAGATTGGATTAGCCAACATTTGTACCGAATAGATTAGATTAGCCAACATCTGGGAGGGCCAAACAAACGAACTATACTTGAAATCTTCATGAGGAGGTTTGCTAAAAAACTTCATGAGCAGTGGCCAACTTCTTGCTTTGTTGGTCGATAATATTATACAACTGTGCTATTCCTACTGCTAACAGCTAGCGTGGCGGATGCGTGGACGTCGTATCGATTGATCGTCCAAAGTTGCTCACCATTTTTCTAAGGAAAAAAGACCATCACGCAGATCAATCCTAAACAAACACGAGACTACCACCACGGTTTTCCATTAATTCCTCTGCGAGTCTTTCCATCCCCACTTCCCCAGCACATATACAGCCGTCGGCGTCGCGGTCACGGCCGTCACGCTCACGGCCGAGCAGACGGAGGCGTACGAGCAGCGGCCAACTGCGAAGCGCACAGAGCTGGCCCATCGCCCGCCGATCGGTCGATTCCATCGTCTTCCTCCCCTCCGGTTAATATTCCTCGCTCCGCGTCGCCGGGTGACGACCGCCGGTGGATCGGTTGGCATCTCCCTCCCGCGACCCACGTGGTTGCGGAGACCGATCGAGCCCGCGCGCGCGCGCATCACACATAGGGATAATCAAATCCCAGTCAATGCCGTCTCCGCTCTCCAATCTGCGCGCCCAATCAAATCTTCCCGAGTAGATCTATCCATTTCTCGTCCCGTTCCCATCTAATCTAATCTACTCCCCATGACCCGATGGTTGATGGTTTGATGCCCTTTCTCCGCCACGTGAGGACGTGCGTATACGGAAAGGCGGCGTGCAAGAACTGCACGTACATCGGGGTCTATTCGTCGGTGGGTCCATGACTACATGGAGTCATTCGATTCTATCCGTGCATGCGTTTTTATTCAAGGAAAAAGGTTGTATTTCTCTGTATTTTCATGGAAGTTTAGAGGAAGCAAGATATATATGGGTGACAAGGGAAACATATAGCTCCCTGGCGATACACCTCCGTCCTTGTGCCTCCAGCCACCACCTATGACCGGTGGCACCCTCGTCGCTCCTCCCCGGTTAGGCGAGGTCACATAGACTTGCAGGGACGAGGCCGAGAAGCAACGAGGACGGAGCGGCTGCCCTATCGCAACGCTCATGAACAGGGTACCATTCGCTAGCATTTCTCTATATATATTACCATCCGATGTAAATAAAAACAAACTAGTGTATTGTCATCTGAAAAAATGATTTAAGTCGATTCTTACCTTGCTAATGCAGTCTCTACCGGAATAGGGCCTTCACCCCCTCCCATGGGAAGGTTGGACCACCTGCGGTGGGTGGAGGTGGTAAGCAGCGGTGCCGCCTTGGCCACGGGGTTGGCGAAGGGCGTTTGAAGTCAGCCAATGGATCAGTGAGGAGACTGATGGTCATTAGGAGGCTGAGGGAGGTGTCCCGCCGCTGGAGAGGAAAAAGGCGTCGGTGGTACAACAATGGAGGATCGCATAGCAACAAAGGGAAGGGGTGCATCTAGTGGTGGAGGAGAAGGAGCACCGACAGCATGTGGGCGAGGACGCATGAGCGGCGATGCTATCGAGTCGGCAAGGAGGTGACTGCAGTGAGGCAGAAGCGTTGGCGGCTAGGGTGGGAGTGATGGGGACTAGGGTTAGGATCGAAGGTGTTAATATATTGGAAAGGTGGAGATAGATAAAAAATCGGCCATAGTTTTTGCAACTTTTAAGGCCCTGTTTGGCACAGCTCCAGCTCCACCAAATTGGTGGAGTTGATGGAGCACTCTATTCCTACCTCTAGAAATTCATGGAGCTGAAGTTGTGGGTATATTGAGAATGTTTAGTTAAGTCATCTTATTTACATTTTAAACTAAAAATATAAACTTAAGTCACTTTATTTTAACTTACAAACTCTAGCTCTGAGGTGGAGCTGGGAGTTGGAGCTGTGCCAAACAGGTCCTAAGTTACCGTGCATTAGACAGTCCTGAATTTATATTTATATTGGTCAAATGAAAGATACCCCTTTTTAGAATAAAAGATGCTCCTTTTGTTTTGCTCCATTTGGGAAGGATAAAGTACCACAACAAAAGGCATTAGGAAGTGTAGTGCTACGGATTCCTCTGAAGACGAATTAAGGCACAGTTTTTTTAAAATATAAAAATGTCTGTTGGCCCAAAACAGAAGAGAAAAGAGAGTTAGGTAGCACTTTTTGATCTAGCTGTTTCAACTCTCCGTAGCCACGTTTGCGAATGAATGGAAAAAGAAGAGAAAAGAGAAGAGAGTTCATAATACCATAGAGGACTAGACCAAAGTAGTCATGCATGTGAATTGAGTAGCACAAACTGCAAACAACTGAAGCTCTGCACTGCGCACACGTCCGGTTAAGTTTTTCTCTCTCCAATTAGGTGGACCTAATAATTAAATTTCCATAGTCAGGGACGCCGAGCGATGGGCAATTGAGCATATGCATGGGCGAAGACAGAGAGATGGAGGTGGCTGAGTAGACACGCTGCTTCCATGGTCTACGCGGGTTCAATCGTCTGCGTCAAAAAGCGCCGGTCCAAGAAATCAGCTGTGGAAGACATGCCGGGGGCGGCGCGCGCGACCATCCTGCGCTGCACGCCCAGCGGTTCACACAGCATATCAATCTTGGCATCTGGCACGAGGCTCCATCCATCCGACCATGTGTTAGTGATTAAGACTTCGGGTAATTCTAACTAGGGGTGTAATCGGATTGGATTTGAATTGAATATCACCTAAATCATAACCAGATTCGTTTAATTTTTTCCGGATTTAGAGTCAGATTGGATATTCATTTGATCAGAGTGGATACGGATAATAATCAAATTTTCTCTTCTCTACCCCAAATTACAATAGTTTTACCCAATTCAAAAGCTACAAATTAAAACACCACATATTCTTGAAAGTATAAAACAAGTTCAATTTGAATACAACGCAGGTTAAATATGAAAAACAACGATCCAATAGCTAGCATCAACCTCTCAAAACGAATATAGTGCACAATAATTTTTTCTGATATTTCGAACTATCTGAATCTAAAATATCAGATTAAATCTCAAACTATATCCGTTTTCCAATCCAAAAATATAAATGTTCACCAAAATCAATATCCAATTTGCTAGTTTTTAGATTGAGTAAGCGGATATCCGAAATCTGATTACACTCCTAATTCTAACCAGCACACGCTAGCTTTAAGGCAAATTCTTGATACAGATCTACATCTTCAACTGCCCTGGTTCCTACCTGATAAGAGCAAGAAGACTTTCCTTTTGGCAGGTATCGCGAGTCAATGAAGGCCAAAAAGATCTGGGATTTTTACGAGTTTAGTTTCGAGCTAGTGATCAGTTACGTGCCCTGTGTTCTCTAATCTCTAGCCAGATAGATTGTTTAACCCGTTGCTTATCCTAACAGCAGAAAGGGAAAGGTGTGTTGTCTATGTTATCTGCGAGCCTAGATCATTAGCTTAGTCTAATTGAGTCCATGGCTTAATCAACGGTGACACGCACGTACGAGCTGGGAGGTACAGCTGCAGCAAGTCACGTTCAGGTGACTGCATGAAGACCGGATCCACCAATCAAGGGGCGTCGTTTCGAGGGGCGATGCTTCCATTTCTTTTTTTTTCAACGTGGGTGGGCGGCGACTACTCGTTCTCTGATCCTGCCTTCTGTCTCTCTCTCCCTGCGGTCGTACGAACAAACTCGTGATCTTCAGCATGGTTTCGATCAACTCGTGCATTGGAGGAGATTTTGTACGAGCTAGTTTCCGTGAGGGAGTAGGCAATGATCCTCTCCACAGCGACCAAGAGAAGAATATGTGTATGGCTAGATTGCTTGGCCCGTTCAGCTGTTTGGAGCAGAACATTTTATATATTTATGGTTTAGGACACTTTTAATGGAGTATATATAGCACGTCGATCTAACAATTACATACCGAACTAGTTCAGATAAGCTTGTTTGTATACAACAATCAGATGCAAGCAGGAATTGAAAACCGTTCGGCTAGCTAGCCACGGTTTTCAAACAGTTACCGTTTGACCTAAATCAATCAAACGGTTAGCTGCTCGATTTTCTCGGTTAGTTTGCCGGTTTTCTCAATTAGCTGTGGCTTTCTTAGTTAGTCAGTCAACCACTGGACATTGGTTTTTAGGAATCAAACGGTTTGGTGAACCATGGATGGAAGTACTAGTACATATATAGCACTATATGGGCTACATTTTCTTAATTAATTCAATTGAAAATTTTCAAAAGTTTCAAATATTTAAACTGATTTTTTTGTGAAATATATTTTCTATGATCCTTATGTATCAAAGTATTTTTTTTTTTAGAATTTTATTGAATATTTAGAATTAAAAATCATTATGACACTTTTTTCTAGAAAGGGCAGTCTCACGTAATAATGCCTGGTATACAATGTGCATGTGGGTGAGCCAACACTCACACCTGTGTCAGTAGCGACTACACTAACAAACTATGCAGTTTGCAATAACTATGTGGCCTGCATAGGTATGCCAACATGGTTAAAACTAGATGACATATAAGAGTATCTGGAGCAGGCACTAACATTGTTCATCTGGGTAGAGTAGCTGCTAGGAAGAAGGAATCTTTTAGAATATAGCGTAAAGTATGAAGAAATTTTAGAGGGATGAATAGAGTGTACAGTGAATAGTGTTATAGAGTAGAAATTTGAAGTAGTTGATGTAAATGCTCTAAGAAGAACTAAACGTGTAAACCACCAAGAGTATTGTAGACCTAGTAAATGCTACAATAACTATGCCATTCGCAGTATATGGTATACATAGGTGCGCTAACATGGGTAAAACTAGATGGCATATAAGAAGAGTCAAAGGTTTAAACTAACAAGAGTATTGTAGACTTAGTAAATGAAAGATGAGAGGTTAAATAGCCGGTTTTATTGCTGCGTGTAAATGGACTTTTTCAATAGTTCATGAGGGTAATATGGACTTGTTTTAGCAAACAATATGTACCTGTTCCTACTTGAAATAATGACTATAACAATCAAGGAAAACGTCATTAAAAAAGTTTGGTGCAAGGATCTAGGTGGACATCGTAGGATACAGGCTCCTAAGCTAGTCCTAGAATTCAAACACAAATGGACGCGAAGTTAAACAACACCCCCTGCCGCAAGCTACTGCCTATGTTCGATGAGAAAAAACGACGACCATAAATCACGTTGAGACCGCTAGATGCTAGGTTTTTGCAGTACCCGCTCCATATGCAACGTTGGTTTTGCTTAGATTTTTGCACAATTGGAGGAAACAAAGTAGACAAACTAAGTCTATGGTAGCAACATCGTAGATAGTTTTCTATGTAGAATGGAACGGCTGAGTAGGCATGCGACTAATCTGATATGGTACCATATCCCCTCCAGACCGTCTGTGATATGATGTAAGTATGAGCTTTTCTGCAAGAGTATATACAAGTGCACGAACAACGCAACATTGACATCGCATTTATGTCTGATTTGTCACCAGCTGGTAGATAGCTCTTATGCAAAATGTCGAAGAAACTAGGAAAAATCATTTTTTTTTTCGAAGAAACAAAGAAAAGTTAGCTCCACAAAATATATGGATGTCATATACATGTAGAACCCAGTGTGCATTGACGTACGCGAGCAGCTGGCGGCTAGCTAGCTAGCGTTAATATCCTGGTTGTAATCTTGTAAATTACTCCCTCCGTTAGGATTTGTAGGGCGTATTAGAGATTTGGATTTGTTGTTTAATATAAGGTGCACACAATTTTAAATGTTATTTTAGTGGGATCTTAATGCTTCCTATGAGAGTAGTCAAGCTTGGGCGGATTTATTTACTTGTTCCATAGGCTATTTCCCCATTAAATATTTGGGCCTTCCAGTGAGCAGTGGGAGAATTGTAGCCAAAGACTGGGAAGGTATTACTTCCAGAATGTCAAAGAAATTGGGGACCTGGAAAAGTAACAATCTTTCCTTGGGTGGGAAGTGTGTGCTTTTGAATGCTTGCCTCACTAGTATTCCTCTTTATGTGATGTCCATGTATCTCCTTCCTAAAGGTGTAGTTGATAAATTAGACAGGATTCGTAAACAGTTTTTATGGCAGGGGGGCGGTCAGAAAAAGAAGTATCATCTGGTCAGGTGGTCTAATGTTTGTGTAAGTAAAAATAGGGGTGGTCTGGGTGTCAAGAATCTTCGGTTTTTTAACATTAGCCTCATTACTAAGTGGTGGTGGTGGAAGCTCGAATGTGAAGAGGGCCTTCTTCAATATTTTCTCAGAAAGAAGTATGTTAGAAATTCAAATTTAAGGATGCTAAAAAGTTCCTTCCACGATTCGTCATTTTGGAAAACTCTAATCAAAGTGAAAGATTATTACTTGAAAGGTAGATATATTCTTATTGGGAATGGTGAAAAAACTGATTTCTGGAATGATAAATGGTTAGGAGATTTCTCTATTCGTTCCCATTTCCCAGAAATTTTCAATATTTGTGATGATCCATATATTTCGGTTGCACATGCTAAGAGGGTGGATTGGGATCTTCCTTTAAGAAGATGGATTCCTTTGTCCATTTCTGAGCAGTGGAAAGTGATGCTCACCAAGTGTTCTCAGTGGATTCCGACTCAGGAGGAAGACAAAATTATTTGGGGGAATGGTCCTAAAAAAACTTTCACCATTAAGTCCATGTATAGAATTCTGGAAGTGGGGATTCCTGTTTGTAATAAGGATTTTATTTGGAGTTGCAAAATACCTCTGAAGATAAAAATTTTCATTTGGTTATTAGATAGAAATGTTGTCCTGACTAAAGATAATCTTAGAAGAAGACAATGGATGGGTGACCCCAGATGTGCCTTTTGTGATCATGTGGAATCTGTTAACCACCTGTTCTTTAGTTGTTCGGTGAGTAAAGTCATCTGGGGTGTTGTGAGTAAATCATTTGGATGCAGAACTAGACCGTCTGGTTTTGATCATATCCTTCCTTGATGTCAGAAAGTGTGGCCTGGGAGCGGTTCTTTGCACATGCTATGTATTTCTGCCATTCTTTGGTCTATTTGGTTATGGAGGAATAGTTTGTGTTTTGATAACAAAAATCTTAGTTCTCCCGTTCCTATTATTCATATGGCCTGTTCCTTCATGATTTATTGGGCTGGGTTAAGTAATGAGTATAATCGGGAGCTTGTGATTTCTGGGACTAATCGTTTGTTAAGTACTGCAGGGGATTTGTGCGCTGTTAATCCTGTTGCTGATCGTGTTACCAGTGGGATACGGAAGGCTCTTTGTTATGACTCAGGTGACACAACTTTTGGGGGATAGAGGTCTCCCTTTTATTGGCGGCTGTACTGTTTGGTTGAAGCCTCATTTCAGCAAAGAAGTTTTCTTCGGTCTTTTGTCGAAGCAACCCAGTTTTTGTGTCTAGTAGCGTCTGTTGTCTACTACTTGTCGAAGCCTTTTCATGAAAGTGTAATTAGTTGATCAGTCTTTTTGGGAGGTAGCAGACTGTGTTGCCTGCTTTTGGTGGTGGTTGATTGTCACTTGAACTCTGTAATTCCGTTTTGTCCTGGTGATGAATGGAATTGAGGTCTACCCCTTGAGCAAAAATTTTAGTAAGATCTTTTCTATAATACCCTCATTTAAAGCATGCATGTATGCGTGTGATTAAGTTCATTTAAAGCATTAATTGCCTCCTCCACCAATTAAGTTCAAAGGTAAATTTGTAAATCGATCATTGCCCTTGGTCTTAGAGCCTATCTCTAATACGCTCTATAAATCCCAACGGAGGGAGTACCAATCAATAGTTAATAATAATCTGGGCCGTGGCTACGTGGTCGCGGTGATGACATCGGTGGAACGAGTTTTTGTCAACGGGCGGGCAGCAGTGCGCGCTGACTTTCGCGTCCTCCATGGGCCATGGCATCATCACGCAAGCTGCTTGAGTTTGTATTGAAACCGCATTGACCGGCTCCTCGATGTACACTTGCACTTGCACAGGCCGTCATTTACTCGTTCCGGACGCCATTGATCGTTCTGATCAATCTGTCCCAGTATAAAGTCAAAGATGGATCAATTCCTGGGTAATTAAATCGCCCGAGATGAGGACTGCGCTGGGGCGCAGTGGCTAAGAGCGACTTTGCTTGCCCAGCCGGGCAGTGTTCGAGCCCGGAGCTTGGCGTATGGTTTCTCGCGGGAATAATTAGGTACGTATATACGTGCCTCGATGCTAGTTTTGTAGGCTAGTTTTGTTCCTAGCGTGTGTTTAGACACACACGCATGTTCGTGTGTGTGGTGCGTGTGTATGGTCGGATGAGTTCGTGTGCGTATATGGTTGTACCCCCTCTAAACACACACGCATGTTCGTGTGTGTGGTGCGTGTGTATGGTCGGATGAGTTCGTGTGCGTATATGGTTGTACCCCCTCAACGGACGCACATCCTCTAAAAAGGTAGAGACGCAGCATCGATACTGTAGCAAACCACCGTAGCAACCAGTAAAACAGGGCATCACCGTTTCTACTGTGCAAGTTACTGTAAATCACTGTAGCTACAGTGATCTGCGAGGTGAATGGCAGAGGCACGGCAGAGAAGTGTAAAGTTAGAGGATACAAATCCCTCTCAACATATATATATACATATATATATATATATATATATATATATATATAGAGAGAGAGAGAGAGAGAGTTGAGCTCCGGTGCTTGGCAAAGCACCGGAGATGCCGTGCTTTGCGCCTGGTTTATAAAATCCGAGACTCAAAATGGACGATCTGAATCATCCATCTTGATCTTCTCATTGAAATCTTTTACATGACCATATTTTATTTTTTTTAATTTTTTGCTATTTGTTTTGTATTTTTGAGAACCAGCAAATTTGGACGGTCCATAACTAATTCGATCGACGATTTTCAAAAATACAAAACAAATAGCAAAAATTTAAAAATAAAAAATTTGTTCATGTAAGAGATTTCAACGAGAAGATTAAGATGGACGGTTCAGATCGTCCATTTAAGTCTAGGATTTTATAAACTAGACACAAAACACCGGAGCTCAACTCTCTCTGCTCTCTCTATATATATACTAGTACAATACACGTATGTTACAACAGAACTGCAAAGGGAAGAAAGAAAAATATAAATCGGAGCAATATATGTAATTATAAAGGGTGATTTATAAGGCGAGACGTCCCAACATATGAAATTATCCGCCATCATGTTTGGCCGGAGAGGGGCTTGATGGCGCAGCGTATCCTCGTGTTCTTTATCTTCATCGTTGGTATGTTGAGAATGGGACTTAGCTTCCATAGCGGTGCGGATAGACACTGTGTGGATGTATGTGCAATTTTATTTTTTAATCAGAGACTTTGGTGTAATTTATAAATTATAACTAAACGCATGTGCTTTGCTATGAATAAATATCATGTTACTATCTATTATGTCATATTTGATTTATTTAGCCCACACTTTAGCTCCACTTTCAGCCTTTTCCACTTGATTACGTCTTGTTTTTACATTCTCAAACTCTGCTTTAACGCTCAGATGCATAGTTTTTTAGGATCCTTTAATTGGTATAGATGTTAATCTAATTAAAAGTTTCCTAAAATACAATATATTAAAATAAGGAAGTTAGATAAATATGATGAATTTTGATAGGTTGATTGAAAACTTTTAAGAATACAATGCATGGAAATAAGAAGAGCAAGTCTAAATAAATAGAAAATACCCTTACTATATTTAAACCATTGGATATATTGTATGGTGGATATTAAAAGTTGATAACACCACCACCAGAAGACTCTTTTTAATAGTATAGAAAAGGAAATATTTATGGAACATAATTCATGTATTTATCAAAATCTATCGTAATGTCCAGCTCAGCCAACTCGTTACTTCAACTCAATCCATCTCAATGAATAAAAGAAAAGATTTACAGGAAAAATCATGAGTGGCGGTAGAATAACTAAGGTTATCAGTGTAGAGGCTGGGTGGTCACCGTTGCGAGGTGGGGCGGGACGCGTAGGGAGACGCGACACTGGTAGGGACAGGACAACATCGAGGCCCCTCGAAGGAGCGCGGGACACCAAAGGGGAGCCACCCTTAGAGCTCTGCTAAATATGCCATAGAGGTTATCGACGTTCGAGTCGTCCCTAGATTGAGACCACCACACCAGATCAGGGCGTTTTAGGAAAGAGACGGTTTGTGCAAATGGAAATTGCAATAGTGTGCTACCTATAATTAATGTCTCCAGTAATTTAGGGATCTAGTAATTAATGGCATGCTAATTAATGTCTCTACTAATTTAGGGATCTAGTAATTATGGACATCCTAATTATGTCTCTACTAATTTAGGGATCCAATAATTAATAACTCTTTTCGAGAGCCCTTATTAATTAATAACTTACTTGATTTGAGCCATTGGATAGATTGGAGGGTCTAGATCGAAAATTGATAACACCACCACCACCAGTCCGGTTCAAAGGTAGCTATCCCCCCACACCTACGTGGTTTGAATTCGATCGCTTATTTTTGTTTGATTGTGTAACCCGTGTTTCACGTACGTTGCACTGTCGTCATCACCTGTTTTTTCTTTCTTTCTTTCTTTCGGTTGGACTGTTCCAGCGGGTAGAGTATCTGTAAAGGAACCTTTTCTTTATTTAGTGATTCTATATCATTTTAACAGAGTTTCTATCAAATCTCATTTCTAAATCTAGATATTCTCTATCTTGTTCCATATGTAGAGAGAGTTCTCATCTTATATATTTCTATGGATAGAGTTGCTATATTAGAGAGGGTAGAAATAAATAAAGGGAACGAGTAGTGATTTACAAAGGACCATTGTGAGCCGATTTCTAGAGATTCTACTAAGATTAGTTAAGACTACTCAATCTACAAAATGCATAAAATTCAAATCATATAGTACCGGCTAAGACCGCTAGAAAATCCTCCTCACAGTTTCACACAAGACGGTTGGAATTTTCTTGTCCACTATCCAATCGGCTTGCCAATAACTACACGTTTGTGAATCTATATTGGACCACTTATTTCCGGATTTCCTTCGCGTGGTTTTTACCCACTCAAATCTCCAAGTATATATATCGAACGACGTCGTGCATGCTCCCATCTCATTCAAGTGGGTATCACCGACAGTTACGTGCTAGAAATGTGGCCGTACACATGACCTGACCTACATGCATGCATGGATTGATCCAACGACGAGACCGGTGGTTAAGCTCGATTGCCCGTTCCGGTGGCAGTTGACTTCGGCCCTTCACTCGCTAAGTACCACTCCCACGTAAGTAGTTGAGAAATCCATTACAGAGGGGGCGAAATTACATGTTTCTCCCTGACCGTTTTCGGATCGTAAGGTGGACGAGGTCACGTGGGCGTACGTCCTCTTGCGGCCTAGGACCGGCCGCGCTAGGCGCTAGCTAGCTCATCCCAGTCGCCGGACGGACACGTACTACAGAATCCATCGGATCTGCAGCCCAGCCTGTGCTCGCGATCGTGCTCGCGTCCCGCAGAAAATGATTGAACCCTCCCGGACGCGCGGCGTCGTCTTCGTCGTCGTCGTCGACAACGATACTGACGCCCACCTGCCGCTGCACCGGCTACAGGCAAGTAGGCAACTGGCAACTGCACTGTGCACGAACCGAACGCGAACGGCGAATCCCAGCGGCGAAATCCGGGGCCCGCACTCGCGCGGTCAACTCGAGTACTCCCACGGGCTTGCACCTAGACTGGACATGTGGCCCATGCTGGAGAAAGATCTATAGTGTTTTTTTTCAGCGTTTGTGTTTGTTTATAAACTGAAAATTTATAACTTCTCGATAAGTGTAGAAAACATGGGCCCTGAGTGTCCGAGGATATACTACAAGACGTACCGCCACCTTAGGCCGAGTTAGTCGGGCCTTCCAGAAGGCAGGCTTGGAAGGAAGGCGGTGCGGCTAAAGATAACTTACAAGGACACGAATTCGTTTCATATTCATGTTACATGGGTATAGGCGTAGCCGGATTGGTTATATCTATATCTTCCAAACACGTACTGGGTTTTATTCAGAATCTGACCCCTACACTATATAAAGGGCACGGGTCCCTAGTGGGGACATCGAATCTCCCATCTTGTAATCATCATCGAATCCACCCAAATACAATCCACGAGCACGTGAGTAGGGTATTACTCGCCTCGGGCCCAAACTCAGATAATTTCGCCTGTGCTACCATCGTTGTTATGATCTCTCGCGACGCCTCCATAAATATATTGCGACGATTTATTTGCGTCGGCGGTTGCGCGGTAGGGCTAGCGCCACGATCAACTACATTGACCTCGATGGCTTCCATTGGCGGATTCGTCTTCACCCACGCCCCGCCAAGGTTTCATTTTCGAGATCTTGGCTTCATTGCCGAGACTTTGGAGAGCCGGTTATGTGAACCAAACTGCTCGTCCACACACTACCAGTGAGATGGTATGCGATTCCGCCAAGCCTCACCACTTCGATCTTCGCCCAGATTCGATTCTAAGAGGTCCGATCCGATGATGACGATTTCGACCGCCTATCAAGGGCTTCCTTCGGTTTTGGTCGATCTACCACTCCTCCCTTACCAACACCTTGTGCTGACAAAGGATCGAGTCACGATCTGATTCCTGGCTTAGATCACTCTCGATCCAACAGAGTCACGATCCTCTACCATGGTTCGCACCTCCGATTCGAAACTTCATATCTGCTTTTCCATCGATAACACGCCGGTTTTTCCATCTAGGACAAGGGCGAACACGGCGGCTTGAACGCACCGACGAGCCGAGCCAAAACTCAAGGACAACTCTTTCTCGGTTAATTCCCGAGTGGTTATACCATTGATCGGTCAATTCGGCCGAAAGATTCCAGCAGATCCGCTCGCCGAAACTCACGGATCCTCTTGACCAGAGATCCCTGACGGAGGTGGGAGTTATAATCACTCCTATTGACGAGCCCATGAATCGATCGATTGAGCCTTTCCTTCTCGGAATCCGAGTCAGAACAGAGTGTCAATGGGATCCCCGACTTCCGCGGTGTCTACGTGCTGGATGGCCAAGCCTCTGGGTCGGCCCGGTGACCCACAGGAGAGGCTGGAGCCGAACCGAATCGCGAAGGCGGAGAATACTTGCGCGACCAACTACGTGGTCGCACGGAAGTTCGGAGGAACCGCGCAAATACGATGGGAGATCACTCGGTCTTCCGTGACGCCACGCCAGTAACCTCATCGCCAGTAAAACCTCCCGGACAATGGTGGTCCTTACTTGAGAGAATAGCCCCCAACGCCGATCATGGAACAAGTCAAAGCCATGGTGACGGCCGCGCCGTTCAAGGCACTCGATCAATCGCCGACTTGGTTAGAAGCCGATCGCTACGAGTAGTACTCGGCCAGATCGGCAGAAGCGGTCGCGGCAAGGTGCCCGCCGAGTGCAAGCCGTGACCTTTGTCTCGACATCGGCCCTGCGCAGGAGCGAGACGAAGACCGGCGCCAGATTCCACCATGTCGAATCTCCCGACGATCTCCTTCACTCCGTAGATGGGCCGTCGACGGATCAAGGCATTCACCCCGACTCCGCCAGTAAACCGGGGTCTCAAGGGTTTAACCCTAAAGACATAGTAAAATTTGATGGAGAGCGACACCCCGAGGCTTGGTTGCAGATTTATTCTCCGCGATCAAAGCCGCGGGTGGGAGGATACGACGGATGGCCAATTATTTGCCGGTCATGTTAACCCTCCGCCGTAATCGCTCGCAGCCTTCAGAGAATTCGATCGATTTCTGGGGAGAACATTGCGACCAATTCGTTGTCAATTTTTAGGGCACTTACGAGAAGACCGGAACCCAGTGGGACCTTTATCAGATTCATCAGAAAAAAGATGAGTCATTAAGGGATTTTATTCGGCGTTTCACCAAGAAGAAGAACACAATCCGAGAGATCTCAGAGGCGGTCGTCGTCGCTGCCTTCCAGAAAGGAGTTCGCGACCCGACACGATCAAGAAGATGTCTCGAAGCCTCCGACCACCGTCAAGGAAATGTTCGCTTTGGCGGACCGATATGTTATCGCCTCGGACGCCTAGCCGAAGGCCGAGGATCACCCAAGCAGCAAGAAGGCAAGAAGGACAAGCCCGAGTCAGCCTCCAAGAAAGACAAGAAGTGCAAGGGTGAAGAGATGGTAGCGGCCACGGAGCAGGGTCGGCTGAGGCCACCTCGACCCGCCGACTACAACAGAGTCATGGAGGCGCCGTGTCCTTTCCATCCAAACGGAAAGCATGCGGCGAAGAACTGCAACATCTTGAAGAAGTTCGCTGAGGATCACAACAGCGACACTCCAAGAGATGCCAAGCAAGATGACAAGCGCGACCCCCCCGAGGGCGATACTTACCAAGAAACTGAGCGAGAGCTCAACTACATATTCGGGGGATCGGATGCATATGAGTCTAAACGTAAGCAAAAGCTTACCGATCGGAAAATCAATACAGCTATTCCGGTGACCCCCGGGTATCTTCGGTGGTCTGAAATTTCGATCATATTTGATCGTTCAGATCATCCAGATCACATCCCGTGCCCAGGAAGGTATCCATTCATCCTAGATCCTGTGGTGCGGGGGCGTCCGACTGCGCAAAGTCCTGGTTGATGGCGGGAGTGGATTAAATATCCTTTTCGTTAAGACTTTGGACGAGATGCAGATTCCAAAGACGGCTCCACCGACGGAAGCACCGCTTCACGGTATAATTCGAACCTCATCGGTGCCGATCGAAGATTACTCTCCTGTCACCTTTGGGACTCGGAAAATTACCGACGTAAAACCCGGCTTTGAGGTGGTCGATTTTGAGACCGCGATATCATGCGATCTTAGGAAGGCCGGACTTGGCCAAATTCATGGCCATCCCACATTACACCTACTTGGTTATGAAGATGCCAGATCGCGGGCGTGATCACGTCCGTGGAGACGTCAAGTTCTCCGCTTCTCGATAGGAAAAGCTCGCGACTTCGCCACCCGAGAGATGGCAATGAATTGGACAAAATTCGGCAGATCGTCGCCACCCTTCGCGATGAGGGCGATCTACCAAACAAAGCCGCCTAAGTCGCATCAAACCCGACGAGGGTGTCAAACGATTTCGCCGAATTCGTCCGACTCAACCAAAACGGCTCGACGGGACAGGCTCGAACCAAATTCGAGGGCACGCTTGTCACCTTCCTCCAAGAGAATCAGCATCTTCGCCGAAACCATCTCGATATGCCAGCGTCCCAAGGGAGGTGATCGAGCACTCCTTAAAAGTACACGACAAGGCGAAGCGGTTACAACGGTTATACCGATTTGCGAAGATCGGAAGGAGGCCATCAAGGCGAGATCACTAAACTTCTAGCGGCTTTATAAGGAGGTACTCCACCCCGATCGGCCGGCAAATCCGCACTTGTGCAGAAGAAGAATGGGACTTGGCGATGTGTGTCGACTATACCGACTTAAATAAAGCATGCCCCAAGGACCCATTTGACTCCTCAGACGACTCGTGTGGTTGACTCCATCGCGGCTATGAGCTCCCGAGCTTAAAGGAAGAAGATTGTATCAAGACTTCATTCATCACCCGCTCGGGCCTTCGTTACATCACAATGCCTTTCGGATCAAGAACGCCGGTAACGATCAACGCCAGATTCAAATGATGCTTCCACAATCACCGGGCGCAACGTGGAAGCTTACGCCGACGATGTCGTCGCTCAAGTCTCGGGTAACCTCGACTTGGTCATCGACCTATCGAGACATTCGAGAGCTTGTCGGCGATCACATGAAGTTGAACCCGAGAAATGCGTTTGGGGTCCTTCGGAAGCTCCTCGATTTGTGGTATCTCACCGCGAATCGAGGCTAACCCGAGAAGATCAAATCCATCATGGAGATGGCACCCCCAACGTGCATAAGGGATGTCCAGCGTCTCAACGAGTGCATGGTTGCACTCGGTCGGTTCATCTCGCAACTTGGCGAAGCGGATCGCCTTTTTCAAGCTATTGAAAAGCAAAGACGACAAGTTCGTTTGGACGCTGAAGCTACGAAGGCCTTTGAGGATCTCAAGTCGTTCCTCACCTCGCCGCCTGTCTTGGCATCCCCTTTACCACAGGAACCACTTCTACTATACATAGCAGGTACCACTCATGTAGTGAGTGCCGCGGTGGTAGTAGAACGAGAAGAAGAAGGACGCGCATACAAGGCTCAACGCCCAGTTTACTTCATCAGCGAAGTATTGGGCGAAACCAAGGTGCGTTATCCACAGTGCGAAGCTCCTATATGCGGTCTTGATCGCTTCTAAGTCAAGCATTACTTTCAAGAACATCCAACCGGTGGTTACCTCCTTCCCTATTGGAGAAATTCTCCATAATCGGAAGCCATCGGAGGATTGCAAATGGTCGGTGGAACTCGGGCTTTCGAGCTCACGTTCGCCACGCGCGCCATTATTGTCACAAACACTCACCGATTTCATCGCCGAGTGGACGGAGATGCACTCTTCGCCTTTGAAGAAGTCGAGCATCGAACATGTACTTTGACGGATCTCTTCGACGACAGGGCGCGGGGGCTGGCATCGTTCTTATATCACCTGGAGGCGAGCGACTCAAATACGTCCTCTAGATTCACTTTCCAGCTTCAAACAACGCAGCCGAGTACGAGGCACTCATCCATGGTCTCCAGACGCCAGACGCTTGGTATCCGACGATTGGTGGTTCGCGGAGACTCCCAGCTTGTGGTGAGCCAAGTGCAAAAGGACTGGTCCTGTGTCAATGATAATATGACCGCCTATTGTCAGGAGGTCAGGAAGTTGGAGGACAAGTTCGACGGGTTGGAACTCATACATGTCCTGCGGCGAGATAATGAGGCGGCGGATGAACTTGCAAACATGGGTTCTAGTCGGGCGCCAGTTTCGGCTGGGATCTTCGTCCAGGAGCTTCACGTCCCCTCCATCACTCCGCAAGAGCAACTACCTCGACCCGACAAGCAACAATCTGAGGTAGAGGTGCTCACCCTCGACTCGGATTGGACGATGTTGACGCGAAAAGTTGACCCTTCACGCCCACATCAGGCGGAAGCGTCAAGTCGGGCTTATGCCGCAACCAGAACCAAACGTGCTACCAATTTGACTGTGAATTGACAAGGAAACCATCACGACTTGGCCCTAATCGCTTTTTTCTAGTAGCCGATCAGTTTACACATCGGTCTCAAGACAACCGATGATGGAAATTTATCGGTTTAATTTCCGATAGAGCAATCATAATAAACAATAAATCAATGAATCTATCTTTTTGGTATTTTTATATTGAAAACCAGCTTTTAAATCCTTAAATAGATCTATCGGTTTTAATCACTTAAATTGGCCTAAATAGATGGGTCAAGCCCGCATAAAGATTCAGATCTATAACGCGATGTAAACTAATAAATCGATCTAAGTAATAGGAACTAGCAAAACGTCAATCGAGAAAAATATGTTAATCATACTATCCCCTAAAACTAACATATGGGAGATCGATAGGATCGATTCACCTCATATATTAGATTCGAGAAAGGCATGCAAACACAATCAACAACCGACATTGCTAGATAAATATGACGAAACCGTGAATACTTTATTCATGTCAATTCCCAAACAAGTACATATAAGATCGATTAAATCGAGACACTATATGCATCAAGAAAGAGAATACACGAGAACAAAGTGTTTCATTAGTTAACACCATAAGGATACATGCATGATGCAGATCGAATAACTCGAGACAAAGGCAAACATGCGCCCATGCTAAGGATCGATGAAACCGAGACAGACTTAACATGCTTTGTATACATGAGGTTGAAGCAATGCAGCCATGTATACGAGAACAGGAGAGAATCGATTACATCGAGATAGCCCTACCTGCGGGTTGAAATCCTCCCGACGAGGGCGATCGAGTTCAAAGGTATTGGGTTTGTGTGTATTCCTATTCTGTCCATCAGGTCGCTATTTATACTAACGCCTAAACCGCAAGATCGACTTCGACTCGACGTTATCTAATCTATCTATAGAACGACCCGATAAACTTCCTTAACACTCGGACGCAATCCCGATTTGCTTTGATATCTTTCCATAATATCCGAATACGAGATCCTCGTGCCGATTTCGATTCGCGTCGAACTTGATCTCGTGCGATTTCACCCTTGGTCAACGAGGCCCACAATGTTGATAGGCCCAGTGTCTTAATAATGACGGCCCATATTTATCCGATTCACCTGCCAAATTCGGGTGTCAACAGATGAAGCCTTACCTAGAGTATCTTCAAGAAGAAAAGCTTTCCGATGACCGGGGGGCTGCCGAACAAATCCAACGACGGTGTCGCAACTATGTGGTGCATGAAGGAATCTTGTATCGACGGCGCCTCCCAGATACTTCAAAAGTGCATACCCGAAGTCCGACGGACGTGCTCGCTGCATGAAATCCACTCGCATGTGCGGTCATCATGTCGCCCGCTACATTAGTGGGAAAAGCCTTCCGACAAGGGTTCTATTGGCCAACCGCGTCTCGACTCAAAGGAGATCGCTCAAGAATGCGAGGGTTGTCATTCTTTGCCCGCAAATCCATGTGCGGCTCAAGAACTCTAGACGATCCCCATCACCGCCGCTTGCGCCTAGGGCTCGACATTGTCGGACCTTTCAAGAAGGCCCTGTGGTTTTGAACACATCTTCGCTGCCATTGACAAGTTCACCAAATGGATTGAAGCCTGCCGGTGACCAAGATTACGGGGCTAAAGCCACCGAAGTTCTTCCAGAGATCATCGGTCGGTTTGGTGTACCATCTCGGATCATTACGGACAATGGCTCTCAGTTCAAGAGTGATGAGTTTCAAAGTTGGTGCGAAGATGTGGGTATAAAGATTTGCTTTGCTTCAGTGGCGCACCCACGAAGCAATGGGCAGGTTGAACGTGCGAATGGCATGCTTCTACGAGGTGTCAGGACGCGCATCTTTGATCGGCTCAAACCTTATGCAGCAAAATGGATGAAGGAATTGCCTGGCGTACTCTGGGGGCTTCAAACAAGCCCTAGTCGAGCTACGGGGCAGTCACCCTTTTTCCTCGTATATGGGTCTGAGGCGGTCCTTCCAACGGAGCTGCAATTCGGATCGCCCCGAGTCCAGAGGTTCAATGAAGACGAGTCGGTTACCGGGTTGATGACCTTGACCGATTGAAGAAGCTCGACGTGGCCACAATTCGGTCGACTAAGTACCTACAGGCTCGCGCCACTATCACAATCGCAATGTGCGGATCGTGCTTTCTCGGTTGGAGATTTGGTCCTTCGAGTTAATCAATCTAATGGCCACAAGCTTTTCCACAATGGGAGGGACCATACATCGTTGACTCTATGACGCTTGGGGCTTACCGATTAAGGCGAGAAGATGGCGCCTCGACAACTCAGTGAATATCGAACAATTATGTCGGTTCTATACCGACGGTTATTGTAAACCATGATCACAACCAATAAAGATAAGTTTTTTGCTTACATGGTCTTTTATGCTTAATTCACCGACTTGCTACTTATTTAAAGCGCCAATTAGGTAGTAAGTCGGGGCTACATTTAATTAGAAGATCCGCGCACCTTTTCTCTTAGTGAGTCGACTCTTTGGTCAAGTTCAATCGATATAAGTTAAGGGCCTTACTAAATTAGGGAAGTTTCCACTATTGCATTTGTTTAATTGACTTTTTTTCGTTCGAGCTAACAATGAACCCAAGCAATAGTCATCCCGAGTAATGAAACTCTTGCTCTCTAGTTATATTCATGCTTCCGGTCGCGTATCGGAGATAGAGCTTTGTGCCAACTCCTAATGCTAAGGAACTTGATGCTACCGACGAGTGCTTAGTGAAAAGGACCTAGCTTGCCTAGGTGAAGCGTACTACTCGGTCGTAAAAATCGATTAACTTGCATTAACACGCAGAAAAATAAAGAGAGAGAAGAAGAAGCACCGCATGTTCATAATAAACATATTTTATTTCTTAATGGCCCGCGAGCCGTTTATGAGATGTGGCGGCAGCGTGGGCCTATGCTCGATGATCGGCCGTCACCTCGGCGAGGCCCGGCGGCCGAAAGCGAGGCTTGGCGATGGCGGCCACGGGCGCGGAGCGAACCAGGCTTCCACGATCACGTCGGTCACCTCGGCGAGGCGGACGACCTCCACCAGACCGCGACGGAGGCGGCGTCGCGGGCGCTGGCCTCCTCCTCGCCATCTCGGCGAAAGCACTGTGTCGAGATCGCCCAGAGCTCCGCCAACTCTTCATCGGCCATTGGAGCAGGAGAAGGTGGAGGAGTTTGGCAAAAGCTGGGTGAGGAACGGCTGTGGTACCAGTCTCCCTTTATAGTCGAGATCGGAGAAGTCAAGCCGGTTTCGGGGAATAATGGCGTCGGGAAGCAGTGCCGATGAAAAAGTCTCCGGGAGCCCGGCGCTACATTCAAAGCGACGCTTGAGCTTCCGGCGAAGTGATGCCGGGATAACCCATGGCAGCAGCAGATGAGCACGCGATTGTCGAGGAACCGCGGGCGACGCTTCGGCTTCTGGCTTGGCGGGAAGGCATGAAGCTTTGCCTTCATTGTTGCAATATTCGGGCCCGGACTTAGGTTCTAGAAGACGCACTCCTCGTGGGCCGTAAGTTTTACGTTGCCTGCTTGCGAGTGTTGATTGGACAGAACCTAGTTGGGAAAAAAAGGGTGCGCCCCTGGTTGGGCCGTATGCCAGTTATCGATTTTTTTTTATGGATGGGTGCTCCCCGGATAATTAATCCAGCTCATGGCGTACCTCTTGGGGTCAATGGCTGGTCCGATTTTATAATCGGATTAGGCGTCGAAGAGTTACCTCTTTAGTTGGGTCTCAGTGGCACATCTCCGGATCGCTTGTTGTTAAGGCAAACACCACTAGGAGGACCTTAACTTGAGGCGGGCGATTCTCTCGGGAATCACTAGCTTGAATCTGCATTAGTCGGATCAAGGCGCTCAACACCCCACGCAGTTGTGGCATGTCCCATGTTGGACCGAATGTTGAGCTCGCAAGTCGCTTGAATGCCATAAGTTGTAGCAGGAGGATAACTATTTGGGTGGCATTGCTTACTCGGTGACATCCACTTTTTCTTTGGTATGCCTCTCCGTGAGGCCATAAGCCAAAGATATCGATCCGTCTGGCCGGGTACTGCATATTAAACGGTTTGAGAATTTTCTCGAAGTTCTTTGCAATCGTGTTGTTTGATCAAGAGTTACTCACAGTGCACTTCATCGACCAAGTGAAGAGTGACGCCACTCGTAACATCTCAAGGACCGCAAGCCGAGCCCGAATCAAGACAACCCAATCTCAAGCACTTTGAGGCTCTTGTGGAAAACATGGGCCTGGGTGTCCGAGGGTATACTACAAGACGCATCGCCACCTTGGGCCGAAGTTAGTCGGGCCTTCCGTAAAGCGAGCTTGGAAGGCGGTCTTGCTAAAGATAACTTACAAGGACACGAATTCATTTCCTATTCATGTTACATGGGTATAGGCGTAGCCGGATTGGTTATATCTATATCTTCCAAACACAGACCAGGGTTTCTATCTGTAACCCGACCCCCTACACTATATAAAGAGGGTACGGGGTCCCTAGTGGGGACATCGAATCTCCCATCTTGTAATCATCATCAGAATCCACCCAAATACAATCCACGAGCACAGGAGTAGGGTATTACCTCGCCTCGAGGGCCCGAACCTGTATAATTTCGGCTCCCTGTGCTACCATCGTTGTTGTGATCTCTCGCATCGCCCCATAAAATATATTGCTGACGCAAATTATCGACAATAAGGACATCCGAGGAATAAAAAAATTATAGAAAAAATGGTTTTGAGAACTTTGAGAAGAAATAGTAAAATCTAGAAAAATTGGCTAGCAAACGTCAAAGCGTTTGACTTGTACGAAAATAACAAATTTTCAGCTTATAAACAAACGCAAACGCAAAAAAGAACACTGTCCTAGCTAGTGATGTTATATGTGAGAAGAGGAGAAGGAAAAAAAAAGAGAGAAATCACTCATAGGAAACGAGCGATCTACAAAAATGTAAACTATATTTTTATATCAATCAGAAGAATAATTCTTTTCCAATGTGCAACTATATACATCTTGGTAAGTTTTAAGGGTATGTGCAATGCAAGCCCTATCTTAGCCTATCCTAACTTGGTTCTATTTTATCAAAACATAGCGCTGACCCTATTTCATATCTCTCTCTAATATTTTACTCCTAACCTCATTTTTCACTATTCACTGCCCATTTCTACTGTGATATAGTCAGGATGTCGCTACCATTGAACATGCCCTGATATAGTTCAAGTCCAATCTAGAAGATATATTAATGATTCTAATCTCATTACATGTACACCATTATATCCGACACTACCGCTGCAGTTATCTGGATATCTATCTTCCCATTGGTCTCCACACCATCTTTGTCAGTGATGGCGTTGACTCACCAAGCCAGCCGCAACTCTAGCATTTGGTTCTTCTCCTTGAGTTTGCATATGTGGTGACTACGTTGGCTCCTGTTTTATAATAGATAGATTGATTATTATTTGCTATTTCAAAAGTATTTTATTTATTTATTTACTATAGTTGATATGATTTTTAATTTTAATTTCGGATGTCTTTATTTTTATTTTATTTGATATGGACATGTTTTTCGGTGTTGTAGTTGATCTGGATTTTTTGTCTTACAGTTGATATTTACTCTTTTTCCTATTATCCTTATTCTAATTTCTATTATTTATATTTTCGTTGTTGTTGATATTGACTCTTTTTCTAGTTTTGCGGTTGATGTGGACTCTTTTTTATTATTCTTATTATTTGTTATAGTTGACATGGACTCTTTTTCTATTATTCCTTATTTTGAATTTATGTTATTTTTACTTCTTATTGTAGTTGACATGAACTCATTCTTTTAATCTAAATCGTTATTATCCGGTTCCCACAGTAATCGATGGCGTAGATTTTTTTTCTCTGATTTATATGGCATTATCATAGTGGCTCAATTGGCTCCTATTTTAATTATATATAATAGATAGACGAGTATGTTCTAGATGAATTCATCATCTTCTAAGGTTGTGTTTGGTACAGGTTTAGATTAGTTGGATTAGCTAATCTTAAACTGGCCGGGTTAGCTTATCCCATCTTAACCAATATTTTGTATTTGACAACTAATCTACAACGTGTTTGTTTCAGCTTGGCTTATGCTTATGCTTAAGCCTAGCTGACATGAAAAAGTGAATGCTTTGACTATTTCAGTCTAACTTTTTTTATCATGAAGCCACCGGTTAAAGCTCTTAAAAGATAATATAAATAAAGTGGACCAGCTTCGAGAAGCAGATTTAAGAACCTACCGAAATCCAGCTTTAACATTCAGCTTAGCCACTCCAAACACTCTCCTAGTTAATCCATATTGTTTGGCTAGATTAGTGGGGTCCCACCAAATCGGAGTCGAGTCCTTTCTGTGCTTTACCTGTACTAGTCTCTGGATCAAGTAGCTAGTACACACAGATTCCAAAACTTGGATCACAATCATAACGATTAGTTTACATATTACATCAGAGTGCACCACATGGCGTGGTTACAACAGTTTGGCTCAATGACCTTATAAAAGTGGAAGTCTTAGGGTCTTTCGTAACTCCAAATGGAAGAAACAAAATACAACCCAAAACGATCCCACAGGCAAGGCTAAAGGATGGCGATCCTAGGCGTCGAAGTAATCTTCGTCTTGAACTCCAGAAGCGAAACCTTCGCCTTGGTACATCTCCTCTTCGGTGTACCACTGCTGATCACAACCTGCTCGTTGGAATGAGCAACCCCGCATAAAAGGCAAGGGTGAGTATCTTTATACTCAACAAGCAAGGCTGACTAAATGCATCTAAGGCTCAACAAAGGAAAGGTAAGGGTTCTTTTGCATAAATCTAGTTTTACAAATTTATACCTAAGGTTTTATAAAATGATTTAAAATGTGTTAAGAAAAACAAATGTTTGAATCAGTTTCTTTAAAATTTCGGCACCAACCGGTTTTACCCAAACCTAGCTACTCACGGCACCCACCATGCAAACCCTCATCGCTCACAACACTTACTATGAGGAGCAAAATCAAAACGCACGACTGCAATCGTGGTTTTGCTTTAAAACATCATTTTGAAACACAAATAGATAAGAAGTACCATTGAGGCGGCTTCCCGTCGTCTATCCTTGACCGTGGACACAGCTATCATGATAGTTTTATCCTCTGCAGCGGTTGCACGCTTTATCCATACGAGGTGGTTTTTCCCAAAGGTGCACCCAAAGGAAAAAAAGATCACCACAAGGCCTTTCTCCGATATCCTCCTAGTTAAGATATTCCCGCTAAGATTTCCACAGCAATGCCCCCATTTGCGCCAATAGAACAGCACCAACTGTCTACTCCACCAACTGAAATGCCAAAACTAGGAATCCGAAGGATACTCAACCAGGACCCATCCATACAAGCACACATGGTCGCACTGTTGTACTTAGCTCATCTATCTCAAGGAATCGGTCCTTAGGGATCAGGGTGGTTCCCACACTGGGCCCAAGTTTCGTGCTTGCTCCATCAGCTTTGCAACCATCCACCCTGATCAGGTTTTGCAAAACAATTTTTTCCTCCCGATAGCACCCACTATCAAGTAACCCATTTGCAAACATGACAGCACCAACTGTCCTTTTAAAATCCACCATTTAAAAAAGCATTTGATAATAACAAATATCCAGTATGGACAATAATTCAGTACTAAGCATTTCTAAGCATGTGCAAAACCTAATTCAAGGGTGATGTCCAATATTACCAATTTTAATAACCTAGGGCAGCAAGGAATATTTTAATAGAGTAAATTATTAATTGGGTGTTATCTAAGCAACTAGGTAATTAGCATTTTTAATTTTAAATATAACATGCACTTTGGAAATTTTTAGAAATTGAATTTCAAATCATAGGGGTACAATGTTCAGCACTTGTCTTGATTAGCACAACCCTGGTGATCTTTCATAGGATTGATCGCAAAACTATCATCGTTAGAACCTAACAAACAAAATAACCAAAATAAACTCAAAGCCAAAAATGAATATGAAATGGTATGCAAGCTCAAATTTATGAAAAATCATCTGAAACTGGTTGAAATAATATTTATTTACAAATTATTAAAACAAAATTATCTAAATAAAAAATTAAGGGCACTTTTCTTTCATATATAAATTAAGCAAAAATTAATCATGCTCAATAAATTATGAAAAATTACCCAATGGTAAAACACATTTTTATGGATATTATAAAATTTATTTTGTGATTTTTGGACTTATAGGATTAAAGAAACAAAAACAATAGGGTTTACTGTTTAAAGAAAAATAGGAAAAAATTAGGGCCTTTGCCGATCGGGCGCGGCCCATGTTGCTGCCCACCAACAGGTGGTGCAACGCTATGGCGAGAGATGCCCCCGGGTGCGCAGTGACGATGGCTCAAACTAGCGCGAACCTCATGGCGTGGCTCAGCGCGAGTCGGCCGGCTCGGCTTAGCTTCTTCGGGTCCGACAGTAGGGCTCGCTGTCGGCGACCAGAGCAGAGAAACACGGCGAAGAGCGCGGGATGGCATGATGGCGGCGCTCCGACGGGGTTCGTCGGCAGGGAAGCGGCGGTGAAAGGAGAGGGAGACGCGGCAGTCCCAGACACGTGGTCGGCACGACGGATCGGCGATGGCGGCGAGGTTACCGGCATGGGCGGCAGCAGCCCGCAACGACGCTTGGCGGATCCGCTTGCCAGCGGCGAGGAAAGGGAGGCAGTGGGGTCGACGACCACCGGGGAGGGGTGGGGATGCTCGGGGTGGCGACAGCGAAGGGCAAGGCCGACTGAGGCGGTGCGGCGGCACGGCCGGGTTTGGGCGGAGGAGGAAACATGGCGCCAGCCGATTCCGGCAAGGGAGGGGCGGCGTCGGTGACGGGGATGGACACTTAGGGATCTAGGGAAGGAGAAAGAACCAAGAGGGGAAAAGATTACCTGCCGAGGAGCTTCGACGGTGCACGAGAGGGTGGCGGCTTCGGTAGCGGACTCCGATGATGTTCGGCGACGGCGACGGCTACGGCCTGGCAAAATAGGGAGAAGGAAGTGAGAGGGGGAAGGTGACGGAAGAAGGAGGACCGAGACGGCTCACCGGCGATGGCGACAAGGGAAGACCGAAGGGAAGGAAGAGAGGGGGCAGCTCTCCTCGGCTTTGTCGATGGAGAGAAGACAGAATAGAGGAGAGAGAGTGGCAGGAAGGAGAAAACAAGGAGGGGGTTAAATAGGTGAGAGGGGAGGGTAAACGTGGAAAGGAAAAATAGAGGGCAATTTGGGTAATGTCCAAATCAGGAAAGGGCAAAAAGGGAAAGTACAATTTGGGAAACAAATGAAAAGTGGGGCCCACTTGTTATGGAGATAGGAGAAAAGAGAGGAAAAAGAGGTAGGGACCTAGTAGTAAAATTAAAATTTTTGTTTTAATTAACAATTTAACTTGAAATTCAATTTTTACTTGAATTAGGTTTAATTTGCTAGTTCCTAACTCAAAATGAAATTATCAATTTATAAATTTTTAAAATAGGTTTTTAGCAAATTAAACATTTTGCAATTAAATATTTAAAAGCAAAACAGTTAATTAGGCTTTAGGAAATTAAATATAGTAACATGCACATTTTCAAAGATGATTTTTGAAACGCTTAAAAATCACATGCAATGATTATGCATTTTTGGATTTTTGAAAATGGGGATGTAACACTTTTGTTGGGTTACCTAATCCTGGGTTAGTGGGGATAAATAGTGTTGACCAGATGAACTTAATCCCACTTAATTAACACAGGGGTCTCTGGCGGATTAAATCTTAATCCACTCCTAAGCCCTGAACCAAACGCACCCTAAGAGATTAGCTTCGGGTTGGTGGATAAGATAAAATAAATTGGGTAGTTGGATAAGGTAAAATAAATAGTTTAGAAAAGTTTAGGTATACAATCCTGTCGATGATTGGGTAATAGATTCCTCACCGAGCTTGCTTGTTGATTGAGAGACTAAACAACCTCTTCCTGCTAAAGGGTTTTTGTCGTAGATGCATCAAGTCACCGAGATGGAAAACAAAATAGGAACAGAGATTTATCCTGGTTCAGGCCTCTCGCAAGAGAGATAATAGCTCTACTCCAGTCGCACGGGTGCGTTTGTTGGATTGTTGAATGGGGGCCCCTTCCCTCCATGAGGGTGGATTTATATAGTACAAGGCACATGCAATCCAGGTTCCATACAAATAGAAAAGCGCTCATGATAACTATAAATTCTACTATAATTACATATGTGTTCTTAAAACATGCTAACCTGCGCTCTAAGAAATCCCCTAGATAGAAAGTCTCGGACTGCAAATATGGAAAGATCTCGAGGCGGTTTAGGACTTAGACTCTAGTCGTATCCCCTTAGGATTCATGGTCGTTTCGCATACTCGCCCACGAGCAATGATGCCCATCCGCGTGTATGCGGAATTGAAACCCAAGCATAGTCCCGTTAAGCTCAAGCTTCCGTCTCTTCGTCATACTGCTTGGGCACATATTATTTGTTTCGGGTGTAACTGTTAGGGTATTTTATCCAATCCCCGACAAATCCAAAACAAATAGATGGTCAATGCCTCAATGTTTAAAATTTCTTACGATTTTTTACTTTTACCATTAACATTTCAAAAATAAATCACCAGAATAGGCTGACCCACTGCCCTCCAACTCCAATCAAGGCACACGCTAGGTGTCTTGTCCGCATGACCGTGTGCATATTATTATGCTCCGCTGCTAAAACATTTCTCTAAGATAGATTAAAAAGCCTCCAGCGGTGATCATTGGTGATTAGCATCACACTTTAGTAAAATTACCCACCATGTCATCCGTTATAACAAATTTATTTTATCCACTAAAATTATTCATCATTCCATCCGTTGTAATAAATCAATCTTATCTCTACTACTCTCTCCGATCACAAATAAATATCGTTTTGCACATTGATATGGTCTCTAAAATACACATTTGACCACTATATTACGATTTATTTATGAAACCCACTAAAATTATTATATTATGAAAATACTTTTTAAGATGAATCTACACATATGATTTTTATTTACTCAATATAAATAGTTTAAAAGATATTCATAGCTAAAGTTTTAAAACTTGACTTGCACGTACTTCAAAAGATAAATATTTGTGATCGGAGGGAGTAATAAAAGTCTCTCATGATGAGTGATGAGTGATGTCATACTTCACTAAAATTAACCACCATGCCATTAATAATTCATCCAGTTCACTAAAGTTACTCATCATGTCATCCATCATAACAAAGTCATCTTATCTAATTCAACCTCTTAAAATTCTTGGCGTGGGTATAGAAAGAGTATATCGTGTGCCGGCCTTTCCTGCAATTTGCATGGTTGCTCGCACCCCGTTGCACCATGTAGTACGCAACAGCAATCGCCCACGGCGAAGCTGAAAGCGTATGACCCAATCGTCTGAAGGTGTATGACCGAGTAGCTGGGTCATAGCCTCGACGGTGAAATTTGAATTTTCTCATAGCAAAGCATGGACACTTGGCTAATACACTAAAATTACCCACCATGCTATCCAGCGCAGCAGGTGTACACCGATAAAAACACTAGCACGATCACTCATGAGTTGCGACGCATCATGTGGTGCGCACGACAAAGTCGAAGGCGTATGACTTGCTCTCTCGTAATCTTGATGGTGGAATCTAGATTTTCTCATAGCAAAGTACAGGCACTCGACTAGTTTCTCTAAAACAGGTTAATTAGGGGTTGTTCTCTTTAGTTTATCTTCTTATCTTATATATTTATCTTCGAATTGAAAAGTCAAACGTTTCGGCTTTTGATTCCGTTCTTTTTGTGTCTTGAAGGTGCGTTCCAAAGCTCTTAGAAACAAGTCAAACGAAGCGCACTGTACTTTCCAATCTATTTTGAGAAACTCTTGAAGTTCAACTTATAAGTAAAAGGTAAGCCGAAAAGAACAACCCCTAAGTATCCTAATGGCATGATCAATGGTAGCCTCATCCTAACCCTATTCTAGCCACGTCACTATAGAATAGGGCTGTGAATAGTAAAAAATGGATTGGAAATAAAATATAAGAGAGAGATAAAATAGAATCAGTGTCAGTGTCGTGTTAGAGATAAAATAAGATCCGGATAGAACTAGAATTACATATGTCTAAAATATTGCGTAACTTTATACATGCGGCCGACTATATATCTTTTACACCAAAGGACGCTAGAAAACTTTTTGCAATCGATGAAGCTGTTCAAGAATTAATGGTCGCATTTTGGACCGTTCCCACGTCGTCCAAGGGCAAGACGTACGTCCAAATCCTACCGCATGCCTAATGTCTTTTTTTTTTAAAAAAAAAAGCATGCATGCCTAATGCCTAGTGCCTACCCCTGGCTTGGCCATGCTGCGATGTAACCGGTGCCACTGTGCTCGCTCTGGTCCCCGGAAAAAGAAGCCGGAAAGGGTAGAAGTCGTGTATACTCAGCGCTCTTCTCGACTGGGCTCGCCCGTCCGGGACGGTGGGGCCGAACGGGTCAAGTGCGGGCGTTGACGTTTTCTGAATTTTATTTTTTTTATATTTATTTATTTTCAGAAATAAATAAATGATATTCAATTTAAAAAATAAATAAATAGACTCCGTCGCCAGCTGTTAGGCGACAAAATCGAGTTGCTTTAAACCGCCTTGCTTGATCGGGCGAGATTTAAAATCGCCCGACGGATGGGCGGGCTTTTTCGCCACCACGCCATGGGTGGGCTAAATACCGCCCGACGGGAGGCGAGATTTGAAGTCAAAAATCCGCCTACCAACAGCAAGTTTTGAAGCGAAAAAATTCGCCACTTGGTTGGCGAAGCTTTGAAGCAATGGGAAAATCCCGCCATTCAACGGCTAAATTTGTCGCTTTTAAGGTCCGCACAGGCATATGACAAGCACAAGACTGCCATTTGAAGGAGAGGACCGAGAGCGAGAGGAAGTTGGAGAGAACGAAGCGGAGCGATTCTTCGATTTCACAGTATTTTTGTTATGTAGTATAAAATTTATTTAATAAAACTTGGTAGGATAGTCATATGAATTTAGTGTATGTTACATTATATATAGAGAGGGTAATATTTAGGATAGGGTTTAGGCTAAATATAGTCGTGTAATTTGTAGGCTAGATTAAGGTTTAGGCTAGAAATAGCACGGTAATATTTATTCTAGGTTAGGTTTAGGCTAAAAATAGCCGTTTAATATTTAGGCTAGGATTAGGTATTTTTGTTACAAATAGACAAAGAATATTTAGAGTTTAGATTGAAATAGTATAGTCAATAAATTGTACGGTTATGTGGTATGTGTTAAACATGGTAGGGTTAGGGTTTAGAAAGGAATAGAAGATAATATATAGTGTTTATATTGAAAATAATATAGTATTTTACTAATTTATTAGATGTTGAAGAGTATTTTATTTGTAGAGGTAATGAACAAGAGGTTGGCAGACATTTTGGCTGTAGTAATATTGTTAAAAAATAGATGTAGAAAAAGGAGATTGACGTATAATAATCAATGTGCGAAATTTGTTGGGCAGGGTAAATGATAGACAAGATCAATTTTCAAATCCATTATGGGGAAGGAGAGATTGTGCAAGGTCCTTACGGAATAGATTTATCAATGTTCCAATCATGTACATTAGGGATATCAAGACCCACCGAAAGGTCATTTAGGGGCTACAACATTGGTTATCACGACGCTTCAACTCAACGAAGAAGAACATGTCATGACAGTTCGGACATTGGTGAGCCGTCTTCTTTGAAGGTTTTTTTGGGAGTTGATACCTATATCGAGTACTCGGAATTGGAGACGCCACGCTGAGATTGCAATCGAACGGTGCCTTCCTCTAGTTCTCTTAGTGCAGCCGAGTACAAGCAACATTCGGAGGTGGAAGAGCCGGGGAGACTAGTGGTCTCAGAGTGGAAGAGGAGGTGGAGGTTGTAGAGAACACTGAGGTGACAGAGGACGGGGGAGCGCATGCGGAGACAGATATAGGAGAAGAAGGCAATGAAACAATTGAAGAGGCGACCAGCAGGCGGCCGATGAAGGGAACGAATCGAGTCAATAGTTGCTTTGAAATGGCAATGAGGATGCAGAGCTTGAGGAAGTCCCCGATGAAGATACGCCGACGATGAGAGAAGTTTGAGTGATCGACCGGTGCTGTAGAGTGGAATAATTACAACTTCCAAGATTTATCTCAGACATGAAGGCACGCACATACCATGGGATTACCATGAGAATGAGGTGACTCAGAGGAGCCATGTACCCGACTAAGGAAGGCTGTATTGATGCCGTGAAGTATTGGTCTTTATCTCGAGGAGGAGTTCAGGTAGTGAAGTCGAGTAAAAGCGCCATTTATGTGATGTGTGTTGTTCTGGTTGCCCGTGGCGTGTACATGCATTTAAAGGAAAGTGGGTGGATTCTTGGGTGTGTTCAATTGTAAAGGAGCACGACTGCCGTTAGAAAATGCACAACAAAGGCACGTAAATATGACATCAACATTTGTTGCGCTTGTAATGTACTTACAAATTGTTCGTAACATAAGATATGAGCCTCGGTCCATTATACGGGCCATTGAGGAACAATTCCAAGACACCATAAAGTATCCCACCGCTCGAGAGCTAAGCGAAGGCTTTGGAAATGCGGTTCGGGACATATGAAGCATCGTATGCAAATATGTCCCAACTTATGCGATTTATTAGTAGAAGAAATCTCGAACGTATTATGACATGAAGGAGTATCCCGCTTCCGGCGCCGACACCGCAAGTGGGTTCTCGCAGAACGGGTATTCTTTATGTTGGGTCCGTGCATAGGAGCCTTCACATATTGTCCACCTATGCTATGTGTAGATGGAACCTTTCTCCTTGGCAAGTATAAGGGCAATATTGACAAAGAATTGCCGTGGATGGCAACAATCGATTTTACCGGTGGCATTCGCATTTGTGGAGCGAGAGAATACAGATAGTTGGTACTGGTTCCTAGAGCGTGTGAAACATCCTTGTTGTAACAGAAGACCAAATGTCTGTGTCATTCATGATAGACATGCAAAGCTATCAAGTGCGATTGATGAGATTACAAATGGCTCCGACAACCGAGGGGGTGCCCAGTGGAGTGATATGCAAAGCAGGTGGTGCATGAGGCATTTGGGGGCAAATTTTTTTAATCACTTTAAGAATAAACACTACATGAACCTATTCAAGAGGTTGTGCAAGCAGAATCAGCAAAGAAAATTCAACAAATTATGGAAAACACTCGATGAGATGACCGCAAAGCAGAGCTGTGAACTACAGACAAGGCAGGCGGGGCCACACGAAGCCAGTAGTGAGATGCTTCTCGATTGATTAAGGATGATCCAAAAGAGAAGTGGGCTCTCCTATATGATATGAAGGGGCTAGATACGGAATAATGACAACAAATTTGGCAGAGGTGTACAATTGGGTCATGAGGGGTTGAGGGCATTGCCTCCGTTGCAATTGTGGAGGGAATTCTTCACGGTACATGCAAGTACTTCATGGATCGTTATCGTGTCGCGCCATCGCTATGGTCGACAATACCGATATACTCGCCGCTATTACAAAGTATATGGCCGAGAAGATAGGTAAGGCCGAAAGACATTGCGCGACGGCGATGGGGACAGATCATCTCGTGTACCACATAATCTGCAGGATAGAGGCGTCGTGGCGGTAAACGTGAGCGGTTACGCAGAGTGCATCCGCGTGATCATACATGCACATGCTCATGCCGCAGTCAAGCTTCTTCACAAGCCATGCTCTCATGTACTAGCGGCGGCTTCAATGACAAATCACCCTACTTTTCCATTTGTGTCCGAATATTTCAGAAGGAAACAATCCAAATACATGGCATGCAGAGATATATGGGTATGCAATTTTCGATACATTTATCGATCCACTGGTCCGAACAGTAGCCATGTACCGGCTAGGGAATTGTTGAAGTGTGATCTTGGTCGTCGCCGACAACCGTCAGATTCGAACGACATGGATCGGTCGGAGGTGGAAGAGTTGAGAAGAGATGCAAAAGTGTAAAGAGGACGGTCACACTTATGTGAACCGTGACAAGCCTAGTGCATTTGGGTCCCACGATTTGATGTCGGGCCGTCCGGTCGGGGACGGATGGACGACGCAATCGCTCGGTTGAAAATGTATCTATGAAACCTTAATCGAACTACTTGATATGTGTAATTTACATTTGTAATATTCGCCAATGTAATATGTCGACTTCTTCGTGGCAATGTAATATGATGACTTATTTATGTTTATGTAATATGTTATGTTTGCATGATATGTAGTGTCTGTTGATGACATTATCTTTTGGTATATACGTATTTTTCTTTATGAATTAGTACCGCTTGAATTGAAATAAATAACTCATACTTGCATATCTCGCAGGTGACGGACGATGGCCGACGAGAAGGGGGCCGGAGCCGGCGCCACAGCACAAAGAAGCAGCAGAGGGCCTC
Source organism: Olyra latifolia (assembly GCA_036346145.1). Classification (NCBI taxonomy): domain Eukaryota; kingdom Viridiplantae; phylum Streptophyta; class Magnoliopsida; order Poales; family Poaceae; genus Olyra; species Olyra latifolia. The sequence goes on from CM070530.1 coordinate 19,284,581, forward strand.
GCCGACCCTCCCTTGACCGTAGGCATCGGGCCTACCTCGGTCTGATGGAGGCGTGTCGCTAGGTGTCTTTCAGACTAGGACACCGCCGAGTTGCTCACTCGACGCACGTTGGGTTGACAGTACATCGTATAAGGCTAACCTTCCTTACTTTCGTTTTTATAATTTAGCTTTACTTACGCATCAATGATTCATTTTCGCAGATCGCGCCTCTCAGCCTCCTCCCGCCAGGTCGGATCTTTGGAGGCTACTGCCCAGCGTTCGTTGGAGACCCGCCCGGCAGATCGCCGAGGCGTTGGTTTTGACCGTCCCTCCTTGCAAAGACTTGTGGACCGATGGAGGCCGGAGACACACACTTTTCACCTCCGTGCGGGAGATGGCGCCGACTCGCAGACGCCTCGCACCTTCAGGGCTTCGTGCGCCGGCACCGTCGTGGCGGTGGACGCCTCACCCGCCGGGCGTGTCGACTGCTAGGCCGGTTCGCGGGTAGTCCGTGCACCAGCGCAGGAGTGTACCGCCTTTCCTCAAAGTGAGACACGTGGTCCATCAAGAGGTGGCTTCTGCAGTTCACGGTAAGAACTAACGAGCAGACTTGTCCTTCTTAAATTACATGCTAACATTGGTACTTGCAAACATTGACAGGCGGAGCACATCCACCCTCAAGCCGATGACGCTACTGTGTCCCGACACCTTGAGGCCTACCTGCTTTGGCTGTTCGGCTGGGTGATGTTCACCAGTACGGACGGCTATTGCGTCAACAAGCACCTCCTGCACGCCAGGAGATCGCCGACGTCGCCCTCACGAGGTCCCCAAGACTGATTGGGCTTCATTGTCCTTGCGGGACATACAGAGGTTTGTGCGACGCCGTCCGAAGACGGATGCACACCGATCCTCGGTGGTCGCCTTCTTCACATCTGTTGTGGTCGATGAGCGGATCGCCATTGGGCGCCCGCCATGGATCCTGCCCCTACGAGGCGGCGTACTACCATGACACACCGTGAGGATAGGCCCACCATGGGCTTCCTTTGGTTTCGCCGGAGGGTACGTAATGTTTAAATCATGATTTATGCATTATTTACGTAACATAGCACTAACTACAGTTGTTTTCTCCTTTTGCAGCCTACCTGGGCCCACGTTCAGGCGCATAAGGACTACCCAGAGTACGTGAGGCAGCTGGACGAGGTACAGGAGGGGGATGTCGTTTGGACACCCCACAGTGAGGACCGAGTGCTTGCTCGCTCCCCTCACGGGCTGTCGTCGCTTTGCGAGCGGGACCAGTTGTACTGGCTTACGACCCGACCGTTGCTCTTCGACATCTTCGCCGAGGAGTACTCACCGTAGCGGTGATGCGCGCTCGCCTCCACCAGACTTCCTCTACCGTTGTCCACACCATCCCGTCGAGCTCACCAAGAAGATCTTTTCCATTAAGTCGTAATTTCTATTTCGATCATCCGCCTTATAAGTGTCATACTCATTTGCTTGTCGCAGATCCACTAAATGTGGCCACACCGCCGTTATCTGTGGGCTCTCGTGATGGAGCCTTGGGTAGCACAGTGGGAGGACGCCTAGATGAGCGGTCGAGGAGGACCGCCGACGACGCCACGTCAGATCCGGCGACGACGTGACGGTGGTGCAGCGCTCACGAGGACGCGGTGGGTCACACCCTTCCACCGAGATCGCTTACGCCGCGCGAGCCATCGACATCGCACTCGCCGCACCGCGCAAGAAGCTGCGTAAAAGCGGTACCGATCTTCACCCCAACTTTTCAATTTATATTTTTACCAGCATACACCTCATGATGCGCTATTGGCCTATATACAGATTGACATTCTTCGTGAGTGCAACGTCGATGCACGCACGGCTGTCGAGCGCCTGCAGCACGGCATTCAGATGACCGGAGGAGAGATACTCGCGACCTTCCAGAGGCTCTACGAGAAGACAACGCGAACTATACGCCTCATGTGCTACAGCCTGCCGGACGCTCTACAGCCTACACCGAGGGGTATGAACTTTATTGCCCTTCTCCACCCTACCTTTATTAAAATTTATAATGTGACACTACCTTAATATGTAGGATTGTACGGAGCGACGACGCAGTTTGGCGAGGCTGGCACGTCGGCCCAGGGGCCACCACTGTCCTCCTTGAGGGTACCGCCAGAGGCCTTCGCCGTCCTCGCGATGGCCGCCCCAGGAGCGTGGAGACAGCGATTCGCCGAGGTCGACGTCTTCCGCTGCCGCGCGTCGTCTCCGCCGCCCACACCCTACGGTGCTTCGTGGCACCACCACGTGGTCGCAGCCCACACCACGTGCACCGCGCCTCCTCATAAAAGTAGTTATTTTTCTAGTCGAGCACTTCAATTTCATGTATTTATAATTTGTCGCTTAGTAATGTGGACATTGTATGGATTAGGTCCTATCTTCACAGAGTGGAAACGGTCCGGTCGGTCAGCCGTGGGGCGACTGTGGCTTGGACGACCTTGACGTGGACCAAGCCGTCCCAAGACGACGAGGTTGGAGGCTCCCAGTTGTCAGGGGCGCCTCCTACAAATGACACTGGCCGTCCACAGTCGACTTGGCGACGCTTACACCACATGAGCTCGTCCTCACCGGGACGTTCGTCACGGATCGCTACACCTTCCCTAGCGATACCGGTAGTGCGTGCCGAAGGCCTGACCGAGGATCACCATGAGGTGAAGCCAAGGGACGACGAAGAGTTTCGTTTTTGCATTTTCTTTGTACCTTCTGATGTATATATTCAGTAGTTGCATTAACATTTTGGCCATTTGTCATTTTTAGCTTTATAGCTTTTTTATTTATGCCATCTATCGCTCATCATATTTTTCGTATTTTCTGGCCCCGCTGAGTGCCGAATGTGGCCCAAGAAGTTATGTGGACGCTACCGGTGGGCCCCGCCACCCTACGCAAACCCTTAGGTGGCCATACACGTATGAGGGCTATCCGGCATTACCGTTTTTAACGCTTCTGGTGGTCAATTAGCCACTTCATGTTCTATTCTTCTTTATCTTGTACGCCAATAAGTAGTCTACTGTATCTCAAGTCTTTGAGATTATAGTACGCACGATATGAATGAGATGAAGATGGTGCTCCGGTGACATTGACAATATGAAACGCATTACATCGTAGTAATCCACGTAGACCGAATCTTGATGCAAATGACTTGAAATATACCCCTATTGTAGTAGGGACGCTAGGTTTATTGCCATCCACGGAACGGTTCCACACGGGTATAAACGTTGTACATGCGAGTAGCAAATATAACTCGCTCCTCAAGCCGGGAGATTCTTGCGTGAAGATGTTCGATATAGCTGAACGCGGCCATTGGGAAGGGATCGTCCATCCATTTAGTGAAGCCGCAGTCATCGGTCTACATTTAGAAATGAGAAAAAGGTGATATGGAAAATATATTAAACACTTGGTCGTTGTCATTTGGTTACTCACAATAATGGGCACGCGAACGGTAGAAACGTCGGCCGATCCATCCTTCGACAACCTGGTCAAAGTTTGTACAACTGTGTTCACTCCGGCGCACAACATGGCCATCCTCGAGAAGTTTGGGTCTCTTATCATTGTTGGCTCGTGTTATAGCTAGCTCTTGTCCGAATAGGCGTGTCGCCGCTGGTAGATGGGCTTGCGATCCAGACCATTTGACGCCCACCGTGCTTGTCGGATCCAACTGCTCGGTATGGCTCGTGAAGCCATATGTGCAATGTGGTATGTCTATCTCTACTCGCCTCCCTCCCACGGCTAACCCTAGTAGGGAGTATACACACACGAGTCGAGTGAGAGTGAGGGTGGGAGTGAGAGGACGCCAACTCGCTCGCATTATATAGCCCGAGGTGTACTTAACTAATTGGATTAATAAGTTGTTCATTATGCTTATCAAATCGGTTAATGATTGAACACATGCAACCGGTGCCCTACATCCGCCTCACCACATTTCGCTTGCATCGAGGCCGATGGATCGCTAACAAATGCATGCCCGGTCACATCACTAAATGCACGGCATCGCCGACCAACAAGATGCCGCCGCCACCGCCACATCAATAATTGCGGGCACTGCTGACCAACAGTAACCGCCGGACACCGTCACATCAATAATTGCGGGTCATGGCGACCAACAAGATTCACGGACACCGTCACATCAATAATTGCGGCATCGGCGACCAACAAGAATCACGGACACACGCCACATCAATAATTGCGGGTCATCACGACCAACAAGATTCACGGACACCGTCATATCAATAATTGCGGGCACTGCTGACCAACAGTAACCGCCGGACACCGTCACATCAATAATTGCGGGTCATGGCGACCAACAAGACCACGGACACCGCCACATCAATAATTGCGGGTCATGGCGACCAACGATCCGCCGACACCGCCGGTCACATCAAATGCAGCGAGAAGAGAAGAAGATGAACTCGGTCCATGCACCGAGCGGACTTGTTTATTTATTTTCCTCCCGCCTCCGAGTCATCTGCGCTCCAAGTTTTCTCTATCTTACATATTATTTCCATCAAATAGAGCAAAGAAGACTCGGCAGGATACGAAGCAATGTCATGCTAGCTTTTTCAACTCGTGGTTATTCAAATGTCAGTTTGTTTAGACCCATTCATCCTTCACGGTTTGTCGCTTTTGTTTGTAATATGATCCTAATATCGCGAAGTTTTGCGATGTTACGGGTTATATTACACTCAAAATGTGACGGTAAGCCGTGAAGGATGAATAGGTCTAACCGCATGACCTGAACTTAAGGCCTTTAGGGGATTAGACAAATAGGTACGTACTATTTTTTATTTCGAAAGCTAGCATGACATACAGGGTGCGATGACATGCAAGGGTGGTCACCATGGACGGGTGAAAGGGTTGTGGCATTGGCATGAACACCAAGTGGCCGCACACCGAGCAGTCGCTTCCCATTCCGTGTCGTAGTACACCGGGTAGGTCTCTTGCATGATGGCTCTTCGACGTAGGACTTCAGCGTTGGGTGTGCCGGGGTAGTGGCATCCGCATAGACATGCATGGTCCTGACATGATCGATTCGGCTGATAGTATTGGTCCAGCACTGCCTGGTTGTGCGATTGACGTCTTCGCATGGATTGCCTAGGAAGTCGGAAGCCCGCATGACCTCCGCTGCCTTCGAACGCGCCGCCCCTCTGTAGCATCCACTCTAGCCTCGCAGTTTATCGATTCTTGCGTGCGGTATGTTATGTAGGTGTACGCCGCCGCCGGTATGGCTCATCCATCCAGCCGAGTCCAACCGCACGTGACGCCCGTAACCGGAAATAAGAGAACTGGTAAGTAACTTGTATTTGCGGTAGCATATCGTAGAGGGAAGGAACTTACGTTGTAATCTGAGCATCGGTAGAACCTGCGACCAGTAAACCCCTCGTGCACATGATCAAACCATCGCACAACGGCGGGTTCCCACATTCGCATGTCGGTCCACCAAAATGGACGCAAAGTGACGATCTCAGTAGCAAAGGAGGGCCGCTCTCCATCAAGATAATGTATGATATGCATATCGTCCGAAGGAGGACGAGTATGCTCTCCAGGCCCAAAAGACTCTCACCATGCATCAGGCACATATGGCCATGAAGATGCTCCCCCGCTCGCCATAAAGAAATGTGGACATGTGAAGTACGACGCAGGTGTCGAAGTGAATGAGGGGACCAGAGGCAAAGAGCGGTGCTGCCTCCTTCCTCTCTATATAGGGCGTTACGTCATTATCGACTCGATTAAATTAGGTCCTAATTATCATTAATTAACTGTTCACGTTGACATGGCACAATCTCCTTCGTTCATTCATTCCGCTTGCGGAGCAAAGGCGTCAAGATAACAAGGTGGAGTAAAGCGGTGGCTCGAGTGCTAGCCGCTTAGGAATGAGTATCGTCGAATTACCGCCTTCAAAGGCGGGCTGGCTGGCCGCTTTAGCCACTTGTTTTAATTTCACTGCTAACATTGCATGCCATCTGACGAAAAGTACCTCTTTTCAGCGTCCGGTCACATCGCTGCAAAGATCCATCAAAATCACCGCCATCGCCGACCAACAATTACCTCTTGCGCGTCCGGTCACATCGCCGCAGCAAAGATCCATCAATAATCACCGCGCGCTGGCGACCAACAAGACCTCTTGCGGCGTCCGGTCACATCACTGCGGCAGAAGATCCTTCAATAGTCGATCCAGACGGTCGTCATTTCAGAGACGGCAAGACCACGGACACCGGTCACATCAATAATTGCGGGCATGGCGACCAACAGCCCCGCCGACACCGCCCAACACATCAAATGCAAGAAGACAAAGATGAACTCGGTCCATGCACCGAGCAGATTTGGCTATTTATTCCCCTCCGCCTCCGAGTCCTCTGCGGCCCAAGTTTCTCTCCATCTCACATAGTACTCCGCCCATACACCGCACAAATCTAGTTGTAACGAGCAATGGCGACCTCGCTCTGAGCTCCGTCCATGGCAAGTTTAACACCACCGTGCTGAAGGGTCAATGTTCCAATGTACTTCTGCGGTGACCTTTGCAAGTTTGTTCAATCCGACGAAGATTTCTCATATACTTAGGGAAGGAGGTTCTTTATGTGTGCAAACTACGAGCACGATCCACCTAAGGTTGCCTTTGGAAGGCCCAAAGGTACTTGCTCACCCTATCCTCGCATGATTATATCTACCTACATGACACATGATCTCTCAGATCGACTTATGTTGAACATATAGTCTCCCCACCTCTATGCGATTTCGCGGTGGCTAGACACGAGCAATCGGAGGCGCATAAGAAACACATCGAGCGTGAGGTCCGTTGGAAGAGGCGATGGTTCAGCAAAGGCCGATGAGGAGGAACAAGAGGAGAAAGCATAGCGCTCGCAGGAGGAGTACCGAAGCGACAAGAGACGCCGAACGTCAGTCGCTAAGGCCCGAGAGACCGAGAGAGAGAAAGCGCGAGAGGCACGTCGCGCAGCGAGGCCGGACTCGATGCTACCGGCAAGGGAAATATCCCGTTGTACTCAAGAGAACTTTGTTGTAACCGTGATAATAAAATTTCCCTCGCGAGAGGCCGTTTATTCCTCTAGCTATTTATTTCATTTTGCAAATAATTATTAGTATAAAACACTCAATGAAACTTATGCAATTTTTCTATTTTATTTTTTTAAGATTACATAGACCAAATACCGTGTCATATATCTTGATCATATTTAGTTCATATAATATGTGTTATAACTATTATATACCGATAACATATTACATAATACTATAAAATAATATACACATATACATACATATATATCTACATAATAGTTATATATTACATACATATATAATATAGGCAATGCCGCGGTGTGGTGGCGCGGCATCGGCTTTGCCGTGGTGCAGTGTCACATGGCATTGCCTTTTGTCATGCAGTCCTTGCATGGCATGTAGAGGCATTCTCAGCTTGCTTCAAAATCATGGGTATTTCCATATTTGCAAATTTTCTTTTGGGTAAAAAAAATTATCTATTATGACTTACATTTTCAAACGATGCCGGGCTCTATTTATTTAGTTTTATTTTATGATACATTACTTATTTTATTCTGAAATCACATAATTTATGTTTTAAATTGGAAAAAAAATGTGAGAATCGCCTCTATTTGGAAGTGACTATATTTATAGCCCAACGAGGAGGCGTTTTAGGCGGACCAAAGCCACTGAAACAATGCGGCGGTTTATATAAGTCGCCTCCCATCTAGGCGGATTTTGGTTTCCATACATGCAATGCCCGCCCGTCCGTCGGACGGATTTTTAAAATCTCGCCCGACCGACGGGCGATTTAAACCCGCTCGATTTTGTCGCCCAACGGGCTGGCGACGGGAGTCTATTTATTTATTATTTTTAAATTGAATATCATTTATTTATTTCTGAAAAAAAAATAAAAATAAAAAAAAATAAAATTCGACGTTTTCTCCACGTGGAGAGGGCCGGCCCAATCGCGACGCGGAGGTTTCGCGGAACGTGGAACCGGTCTCCTCCGGTTGACCCACACCCGGGCCCTCCTTGAACCCGGAGCAGTGCAGTATATAAAAAAAAATCCAGGTAACTAGTGGCCGGGCCCAGCCCAGCTAATTAAGAAACGGGGGAGATCCGAGTCTGCCGTGTGGACTGGCGACCCCGTTGCCGAGCAATCAGGCGGCAGCTGCATCTCCAGCCCTAAACTCGTTTCTGACCAATCCAGACCTGACCTGCTCTCCTTTTCTTTAGCTTTGTCACTGATTTTTCTTTTTTTTGGCAAGTAATCTATGGGAGGAACCTTCTGACCGTGGAAAACCCCACCCCTCGTGCAGTACATGCTGAAGTCAGGGCTGCTTCTCTATCGCAAAGAGCACCTAGCAAGGAGGCCTCATGGCGTGACACGTAGTGCTGGATGCACCGTACTTATCTGTTTGCAGCTGTCGGTTAAAAAACATTTACGTTACACTGAAGTGCGAGTAGAGCTAGTTCTACTGCCCTTAAATCGTCTGATTCGATTATTTTGAGCAGTGGTTTTTGAAAACTTGAAACTGATAATTAATTTAGATTTTAAAACGTTTATCTCGTAATATTGAGATTTACAAAAATATAAAAGTGAAAGTATTAAAAAAAGGAAATCAAATATTATTTTAAAAAAGTTGTGCAGAACACGCTGGCGTCCGTCTAGACGGGCAGTGTAGAGGGCGATGCTGAAAATTGTTGGACCGACCGGCGAAGTCGCCGTTGCGGACTGGAAAAAACCGCAGGGCTCGGGGTCGCTTTGCGTGGCGCCGCAGCTCGCACGGAGCGGGTCGCCGTCGTGGCCATGAATTTCCTGCTTTCTTAACGAGTTGGGTTTCTGATCCGGGGAGAAAAGTTGCAGGCCGGAGAGGGAAAAGCGTAGCCACGCACGTAAATAACATGGAGGAGCCGTCCGTCTCCGCCTCGCCGGAAAGGGCCGAGCCGGTCGTGCGGCCGGGCTGGGGTCGTCGGCTCCGCCTCTGGCCAGTGCGCGTTCGCCACGTGCGCCCCCGCACTGACGCAGGTCCTGATGTCAGGGTCGGAGCCTTGAGGCAGCTCGCCCTTTTTTATACGCGCCCCGTCCCACCGGGTAGAGACTTCAGACTCCTCCACTCTCTTCCTCCTCCTCTACGGCTCTACCTCTAGCGCCTCTATCCTCTCTCTACGGTGTTTCCTTCTCTCTTCAGCTCTGAGAAGGCCTTCCATTTGCATGGACAAGGGCCACCTGGGCGGTGGCGGAGGAGGAGGGCTGCTAGCTCTGGACGCGTCGCCGCGGCCGCTCGGCTTCTTGAACTTGCTCTCGCCGGCGCCGTTCCACAGGAGCATGGAGGCGGAAGACGGTGCCGGCGGTGGCGCCGGCAGGGGCCGGAGGTCCGTCGAGGTGGACTTTTTCTCGGACGAGAAGAAGAACATGAAGAAGAGCCGGGTCTCCACCGGCGGCGACACGGAGGAGCCGACGACAAAGGGGCTGGTCGCCGCCGGCCTTGCCATCAAGGAGGAGGACCTGACCATTAACGTTAGCCACTGCATGCCTCCTCGCTGGTTCTTGATTAACACGCGTGCCTTGCCGCCGGGCACTCGTCTCCTCACGGCGATCTTATGCTTACGTGCGCGCGTGCATGCAGCTTCTCCCCGGGATGAACAACGCGAGGAGCGACCGGTCCGTGGTGGTGGACGACGACGCGGCGTCCCGGCCCGACGAGGACAAGAACGGCAGGAACACCAGCGAGGTACGCAGTCAATCCACGAGTTAGCTGATCGCGATCTGGTCGTCGGTTCGAGCATGCCGTCGCAACAGCCCGTGGCGGCCGGGCATCGTGGATCTGGCCGGTGGATCGATCGATATTCACGCGCGCCGCGTGTGTGTTGCAGCTCGCGGCGATGCAGGCGGAGCTGGGCCGCATGAACGAGGAGAACCAGCGGCTGCGCGGGATGCTGGCCCAGGTCACCACCAGCTACCAAGCTCTCCAGATGCATCTGGTCGCGCTCATGCAGCAAAGGACCCAGATGCCTCCAGCTCAACAGCAGCCACCGCCAACTCACGCGGTAACGAAAAATTTAACCACCCTATTGCCGAGCTACCTACGAGCCTACGAGTCCAGTCACACCAAGTACTCATGTGGTTTCCCCTTCTCGTCTTCAGGATGGCAAGCCCGAGGGCGCCATCGTGCCGAGGCAGTTTCTCGATCTGGGCTCCTCCGGCGCCGGCGGCGAGGTGGCCGAGGAGCCTTCCAACTCGTCCACGGAGGTCGGCAGCCCGCGCCGGTCGTCGTCCACCGGCAACAAGGACGAGGACCGCGGCGAGAGCCCGGATGCCCCGGGCACGGCGGGGTGGCTGCCCGGACGCGCGATGAGCCAGCACCAGCAGCTCGGCGGCGCGGCCAAGAGCCACGACCAGCAGGCGCAGGAGGCCACCATGAGGAAGGCCCGCGTCTCCGTCCGCGCGCGATCCGAAGCTCCGATTGTAAGACTGCGTATTCCACTCGAGTCTTCGTGCTTGCATCGATCGATAGGCCTATCTACATCTGAAGCTTCGTTTCATTGTTGGTATGAAACGTTCTGACTTTGCAATACATGAATTGATCTTCTTGCAGATCGCTGATGGATGCCAGTGGAGGAAGTACGGGCAGAAGATGGCGAAGGGAAACCCTTGCCCGCGCGCGTACTACCGCTGCACCATGGCCACCGGCTGCCCGGTACGCAAGCAGGTAACCAACCATGCGCGACTAATTTAAGCTCTTGGTCAAAGCAGTACAGCTCTAGTGATTAGTACGGTACTGTTCGATTGGTCTAACTATGTGTACGTGACGGAATTGACCAACAGGTGCAGCGGTGCGCGGAGGACCGGTCCATCCTGATCACCACGTACGAGGGCACGCACAACCACCCGCTGCCGCCGGCGGCGATGGCGATGGCGTCGACCACGTCGGCGGCGGCGTCCATGCTGCTGTCGGGGTCCATGTCCAGCGCGGACGGCGCGGGGCTCATGAGCTCTAACTTCCTGGCGCGCACCGTGCTGCCGTGCTCCTCCAGCATGGCCACCATCTCCGCGTCCGCGCCGTTTCCGACGGTCACCCTCGACCTCACACACGGCCCGCCAGGGGCCCCCAGCGCCGTGCCGCTCAGCGCCGCGCGGCCGGCCGCGCCGCCGCAGTTCCATGTGCCGCTACCCGGCGGCGCGGGGGCAGCCCCGGCCTTCGCTGTGCCGCCGCCGCAGGTGCTGTACAACCAGTCGAAGTTCTCCGGGCTGCAGATGTCGTCCGACTCCGCGGACGCCGTCGCGCAGTTCGCGCAGCCCAGGCCGCCGCCGATCGGCTTGCCAGGCCCTCTAGCCGACACCGTGAGCGCCGCGGCGGCGGCGATCACCGCGGACCCGAACTTCACTGTGGCTCTCGCCGCGGCCATCACGTCCATCATAGGCGGCCAGAACGCGGCCGCCGGCAACAGCAACGCCAACAACAAAAGCAACAACATCATCACGAGCAGCAGCAACAACACGACCAGCAACAACACCAACAGCGAGACCCAATGAACGCATGGCTTCGTCCGCTCAAACACAAGTTCATAAATTCAGATAGATCGCAAGCCACAAGCGTGTTTCTTGCTTTGTTCAGGATAGGGTAAACTTCTTTCTTTGCTTTTGATAGCTCGGGCCTCATGCTAGCTCATGGTACACACTTCTCTTTTTTCTTTCGTGGTTTTGCAGCGGCAAAAGTTGTATTAATTCATTGCTTTTCCTTAGTTGGCCTTTTCCATCGCCAGCAGCTGTTGATACTTCACAGAAATAATAATACCTCTAATAATAGCGCCTCCGGAGAATTTTGGATATACTAATTTATCAAAGCAAGAAAAAAACAATGACATTTACCGGAGGCTCATCTACTACGTGTCAATTTGTTCATATCTTGAAGATTTTTATGCTCTCGCTTGTTGGCGTATTTTTCTCTCGCTTTCTTCTCATTGGCCTTTTCAAACAAGCCACGGCAGTGACCGGCTCACTCGGATCAGATGATGTGTGAATGTGATATCACCGTAGTTTCTTGTAGACTCCGGCGAGGACTAAGTCAGCAACCGCCAAACCGGCGCTCCGTCGCGTACTGCTTGTACTATCACCGGTCGTGGATTGGACTGTACCATCTCCATACTCGCTACGACGTCACACGCAGGCCGTGCACACGGAAACTATCTTGGACGGGTGATCGGCTCGAGTAGTACCAAGGCTTGCCGGTGCCGTGCGCTGATGCGCATGCAAGCGCGCGGCGGCACGGGGAAAATGTGGGCGCGGACCGGAGAAACCATGTGGGGGGGGGAGGGGCATTTGACACGGAATTGGGTCGCGTCCCTTTTGGACTTGGCGAGGACGGAGGAGGAGGGGGGCGCAACCATATACACATAGGGACCCGCCACATTAGTCGAGACTGCTCGAGATTGCGCGAGGAAGCTAGGCGATTACGTGACAGTTGGTTATTTGACGCGGTCGCCACACGGCTGGGGTCTTCGGCACGGCGCGGCTCGACCGGCCGCTGCGGACTGCCGTCCAGGACGGCCACCGGCTTGGCTGGCTCGCTCGCGAGCTTCTGGTCGGACTTTACGGCGGCGTCTACGAGATTTTCCGCGGAGATGCCCACCGTCCACGGGGGCATTCATATCAGTGTGGTCATGTGGTACTGGTTCCTCGGCATCAGTGTCGGGTCGTGTGGATCTTCATGGTGTAATGATCATGGTTTATTAGATCGATTTTTCTCAAACTGTGATTTGAATTGTTCGATCTAACAAAGTTTATGCGGTATATCATGGTGCTAGAGCGTCTATGATCATCATTGGACCGATTTGATTTATTGTTGTTATTTTGTTTGGCCGAGTTTTGAGTTTTTTTTTTTGAAATATCGATATAGTAGATTAACCTATAAATCCATCAAGCATTTAGAGTCGAATTTCATTATTCTTGTTTGGGATAGGTGCTAGATAGTCCCATGATAGTGTGTGTAAAATTTGGATCGATTGGACTTTCATATCAGAAGTTACGAGTGAATTATGGTTTGAAATCAAGAAAAAACAAATAATATATTTTGAATTGGTACCGAACTGGTTTTAAAAGATGCAAGTCATTTTCACTCTGTAAAGATCATCTAGCTTTGGTTCATATATTATTGGTGATAGTCTGACGACAAATATTTTCTATTTGTGAACTTCACATGCTATGATGTATCGGAATTATTGACTTATTGTGAACAATAAAAATACTAAGAAAAAATTGTATGGCTTTGTTTATTGCGTCGTTGACATGTGGGACATGGGCTGTCCACATGTTAGTGACACGAGATGGTTTATAGCAAAGTCATGAATTTTATAGTGGTACAACTAATAGCACCAATTCTTAATTATTTTTCCTACAAAGCTATCAAACATGATTCTTAATTGACTCTGGTAACCGCATAGCACTGACGGTTTAGGAAAAAAAGTTGTTTGTGATAGACCATATAAGTACCAGTTTACGTACCATGCATATACAGCTTCAAAGAGTAATCATCTATGATAAATCACACATCATAGATGGTTTCAAAAATGAACCATATGTGATAAATATGTATCCCAGACGGATCCCATATGTGGTAGGTCGTACATCACATACAGCTGCAAACATTAGTCGTATGTGATAGGTCGTCTCGGTCATTACAAACACTTTTTCCCAGGTTTAGAATCCCTCTCTGACGATGGTTACAAACCCACTTTGATGACACTTCAAGTATTAGTGTTGTCTTCAACTTGAGCCGATTATCCACATGGTATTAATTTGAATTATCCGTCCCGGGCTGAGGCGTATAGAGCTGGTTAAATCAACCAGAGAGCATGTTGCTTCCTCATTGTTTCAAGACATGAAGGTTTCGGGTTTCAATAAATTAATTGTTCATTGATTTTAATAGTGTAGGGTATCTATTTAAAATTATTGTATTGTATTTCTGGTGATGTAGAAGGTGAAATTGTGAAAAGTATCAAGTTTTAATTCGATACCTAGGTACCACCTCTAGTCGTCCCATTTGATGCTACAATTTGATTGTATTTTCTATAGCATACTTTTGAGTTGTATAACAAATGCTATTCTTATTATAAATTTAAATATAATATAACCACTGACAATCAAGCCAGTTATGTCGTCAAAATTCTTAGCTTGTTGCTATATATTTTCCTTGTCCTTTTTCCACCGACTGAAAACGACATATGATGGCAAATTCGACGGGTATGCCTGTACTAGTGTCAGTACTAAGATGAGCGCCACCAATCGTGAACACGAGAGATGTCTCCTGGATCTTTCTTCCTTTGAAGAAAGGGCCATTTCGCTTGGTATACGCCGGCCTGGCTTGCCGACAAGCCTAAACAGCAGGTCGCATTTTAGTTTTCTTGTCTGGCACCATGTTGCCCGTTGGTCTCGTCTGTTCACCAGAGTTAGTAGACCGACCTGACCAACGATGATTCGAGTCCTGGGGAAATAGGACAGGTGCGGGCAAATTGGGATATAATGGTGCTAGTTAGGGTGTACTGTACGTGTTATATTATATTTATACATAAGACTATGTACAACGCTGTACCTATCGTATCCTGGTTTAATTTATCTTCAACAATAATGCTGACCCTACTCTGATCCTTTTTCATGTATCTCTATTATATTTTACTCTTAACCATATTTTCACTATTCACGGTCCTATCCTAGCCCTATTTTGGCACAGAAATAAGACCACTATTAAATATGTCCTAACCTGCTGCGATACCTAAATCAAATTGAGAAATCCAGGTCCGTGGTGTCATAGTTAGCCTCAAATTTATTTTTTGACTAAAAAGTGCGGAATGGTAAAGTTTTCTATAAATCCCTTAAATCCGATTAATTCTAGAATCACCATTAGGTAAGAGATCACTGAACTGTTGGGTCCTCCGTGGAGGAGGAGATCATTAAACTATTGAACCAAGTAAAATGAATGGCTGATAGTAGCCAGCGATGACGGCATTATAATAGTTATCTTCACTACTAAAATAAAAAGCAGTGATAACGGCCGTGGTAGTGGACATCATCCATGCAACTAGACTACGAAACACTTTAAACCAATGGTCAGTTCTATTGGTTTGCCTAATTTGCTTTTCTATTTGAGTGTGCTGGTATTTAGGAAGATTTTGATCGACATACCAAACCAGATAAATAGAAAGTATGGCATGATCTTTGGACCGTTGGATGGAAGATTGATGGTCGAGATAAATGATGATCACCAGTTCACCACCATCAAAACTCACTGCCATAGAGATTTATCAGTAATGTTATGGCTATCTTACAATATTCCTCTATTTTTTCCCTATGTTCTAAAAATCCTACAAGCCGGGCGACGGAGGAGTCGCCGCAGGCTGAGGAGGGAGATGACGGGACGGCGCACGAGAGAGGCGTGGATAGGCTAGGGTTTGGGCAGAGTGAGGAGGCGGGAGGACGGCGGGGCGAGAATGGAAAAGGTGAAGGGCCTAAATGCAAAGGTGACGCACGAGGGCTGTTTGATGGGTGATCGAACGGTCGTCAAGAAGCGAGAGCGCCAACGTAAAACGGAGAAGTCAGGGGGGTTTGCATTCACAAACCGGCAATGCACGCTGGACATTGGATTGAGGCCAACGGACAGATCGGACGGCCAGTTTTTTTCCACCAACGTGGATGGGCTGAGAGGCCACCTTTGATAACAGCTTTATAAAGAAGATAATTTCTTTCTGAGAAAGGTAACCGCGCAATATGTTTCTCATGAAATGAGATCCATCTTGACCTTAGCTGACAGCGCTGTTGCCTGAAGTATCGGTACTGCATGAGCCAATCTCAGCCTTCGTTTCCTCATCCAACGGCTAGGAACAAGCCACAAAAGTCATACGATGCGAATCTGACTGGCTTCTCTGCAACTTGCGAGACCCTCCAAGGTTCCAACTCGTGAATCACCCACTTATGCCGCGACGATTCTTAACCAAGCAGTGCGTAAGAGCATCTCTAGTAGGTTCTCAAAAATCGAATCTCTATATTTCTTCTCTAAATTTTTATTCATTCTTTATATTTGTATCCTCTTCAGCAAAATCTCTATCATCAAAACGATATAGAGACGGAAGAGATAATATTTAAAATACAGAATCAGAAAGAGAATTTTTAAATTTAGAAACTTACATATAGATTCTGTTAAAGTGATATAGAAATTGACGGTCCGTAAATGTATGGAATATTCTTTTTTACAGCAGGGTCTAAATATCCAATTGGACCGTCACTGCGGACGCACTGGCCGGTAGGCGGTAAACAGTCTCGCTCTCGAAAGCACAGCGAGATGGAAAGGCCGTGGACCGGGACGGAGACACGTAGAGAAAGAGAGGCCCAGCCAAACCTTTGGTGAAAGCAAGGCGAGTGACGACATAACATTGACCAGGAAGGCGGTCTCACACGGGACGCTGGCACCTACAACTTGCCATGTCACGAGCGGGCCCCACCCCCAGCCCAGTTTAGCAACTCGTCCACATCTCCGACGCGCTAACGGCGGGCCGGCAGATGGCACCGGAAAGCGACCGACCGGGCAAGGGGTCTCGCATGTGTGTGGGAGCTGGAACCAACGGGGCCCAATGGCGAGTTGGCGACTGCGCGCGACGTCTGCCCCCTTCGGCTCCTCGTGCAGTGGCAGACTGCCCAGTCAACTGCTCAACTCGAAGTCTGGATGATGGCCCCCTGTCTTGTGGCTTGCCTTGCATGGCGCTGCATTGATGGTCCCGTGGCTTCACGGGAGTTTTTCCTTTCCTTTTTTAAAAAATAAATTGATTGTATGCTACCGTTGCCGTAAATTATGAACTTTTATATTTGTTACTTTAAAGATCATATATTGGGACTGACCATCGTATGGACGCCTGAAAATCGGCAATGTCCGTACGTCTGAGATGAAGCTAGTACATGCATACATGCATGATGTGACATGGGCAATACACTAGCTAGTGCATGTACGTATACACGCTCTATGGATTAGACAACAAATCTATCACATTTATATCACAAGTCAAATACATATCATACATGCTGTTAGAGCATATGGTATGGTTTGGAAGAATCTGACTATTATGGTAAGATAGGATATATTATGATCGACTGAGTGTAACTTCTTTGATATGATTTCATCTTTATCTTTACGATTGCTTATGATCCAAACCACCATGTATATATATAAATGCCTACCAAACTCAATACAAATCGTCCAATACCACATTATGTCTATTGTGTCCATCATCGCATATTCATCCTCTTACACATGCATGCAAAACAAATAAAAAAGTTTAGTAAACCCTACAAAATATAAAAATAAATAATAATCATCATTTTAGTGAAAACAAATAAAAAAAAGGTTTATTAGACCTAAAAAAATTAAAAATAAAAAATTATTGTAGTGAAAACAAATACAAAATAAGGTTCAACATAAAACCAAACCAAAATAATATTTTAGTGAAAATAGATACATAATAATTTTTCCACGATAAATACATAAGATTTTCACTATAGATCGAAAAAACCTAAGTAATTAACTGAAAAACAGAAGCATGGGTAAAATAGTCAAATCAAATCTAGATCCTAGCAAAACCCTATATAATTCACTATACGCCACCTTGACAAGTTAATTTTATTTTTCTAAGGTTTAACCATTTTTCTGCATATGAGAGGACTAATCTGCGTAGCTCCATTGACATTCGGTCACCTTGCCCCTGGTCTTAGACTGTGTTTGGTTGGTGGTATGAGGTTGGATGTAATGGAACGAAACAGGATGAGATGGAATCAGATGGAACAAAAGTTATATGGGGTCGTTCGACAGAAAAGTTCAAACCACACCGTACAACATAAACAAAGAATATTTCCTAAATTTGAATCATCATGTATCATCCCATCCTACCTCATCCCACCAACCAAACACATATATGAGAAACCGTACCATTTCATCCCACCAACCAAACAACAACTGAACCATGTACTGTACCATCTCATACAACCTCATTGAACCAACCAAACACACCCTTAATAACCTTGCTACCTGTGCTCCTGACTATTGGTCACCTTGTGCCTTTGTCCCAACAACTAACAACCCATTTCGGCCTTCTCCTCCTGATTTCGTGTTGATCCACCCTTACATAGAGGTAGAACCGAATTGAGCTTGAGCGAGCCAGACCTGGCTTAGCTCAGGCTCGTTTCAAAAACGAGTTGGCTCGACTCGGCTCACTCAAATGTTCAAGCTAGGAAATATGCTTGCTGGGGCTCGTTTCGAGCTTGAGCCAACTCGTGAGCTTGTTGCCTGCCCTATTGAGAACTCGCGATCAGCGAAGGAAGGAGAAAGAGCGGGAACTTGTGCTCGCCTAAGGAAGGGGGAATACCAAGCCGCAGCCACTCAATGGCCTGTTCTATACCCCGGACGTCAACGGAGAGCTCTACACCAGGCCGTCCTAAGCTCCACACTAGTGCATAGGCTCGTCACCCCCTTCAAGGGCCACCACCCTCCAACCGACTCTGTGCCACATGTAGCCTCAACAAGGAGTTTTGTAAGGCCCCACCACTCCTATAAGGGCCACCACCACCCATTTATTGGCTCCACGCCACAAGACGTCAATAGGGAGCTCCAGCTAGCTTTGTGGCCTTTCCGCTGGTCAGATTTGGAGACGAGAAGGGAGCCACGGCCACCGAGAGGAGAGAAGGAGACACGGCGCAACCACCAGGAGGAGAGGATGATGTGTTCGATAGCTGGGAGGCTAGGAGGATAGAGGGGCAAAGAGATGGGGAGGGAGGAGGCAGTTGATTCCACCAGAGGGAGAGGGGTAAGGCGTCGGTAGCCTAGGGTCTAACAGCTCAACTGTTAAATTGCGTATAGCTATGCATATCATTAGCATGTTCATTTGTTTTTATGTTGGTTTTACAAAAGTTTTGCATTCAACCACCAAGCTTTATGGTAGAAACATAGGGCTTTTAACTTTAAACCCTCTGGCCAAGCCATTAGAGTAGTCAGATCTAGACCGATGGGCATGTTCCCTAAATGCCCGAGCTAGCTGTAGCTTGCCCGAGCAAGGTAGAGTCCACCCGAGCTCTATCAAGCAAGGTAGTGACTGTGCCGGACTTCACCGAGCTCTATCCGAGCTTGGTTGCTACCCATCCGAGCTGGTTATCACTTGTCCGAGTTAGAAGATGTTCGAAGGAAGCTGCCCGAGCTATAGACGGTCGAACTGAGCAACACCAGACCTGACCGGGCAAGGAGAAGCTCGAGTAAGCTCGTACCTATTCAAACCACCCAGCCACCACATCTATTCTTTATTTTTTGCCCTCCAAGATGTCACCGAATCTTCCATCCATCTGGTCGACTTGGGCGGTCTGCAGCAGTGACCTGCACCCTCATCTTTTCTTATCTGGAATCTTACCCACAGCCCCTCTATTACAGGTGGGACCTGGACCTACTTGTCAATAGGAGAGTATAACTCTATTTAAACCCCTCTCCACCCTCTTCAACCAGCCCTCACGCTCATTCTTCCCACGTCCAAGTTCTGGACAGCAGCAAGAACAGCAAGTTGTTCTTCATCTCCACCTCCACCATTTTTAAATCTCCACCCAAACCACCAAGAATCCATATAGGGTGTTATATATCGCTGGAAAGCCGTTGGCTATCCATTCCACTCCATGGTAAGCACATGCACAAAGATTTGCTATGGATTTCTCCTCCTTTTCTCTTTGCTGTTCAGTTTTGGGACAACAAAGACTGATTTTATTTTCTGCCCATCTATGCCCTCTTTCTTCAAATCCAGGCCATTGAATGAGCAGGAGTAACATCTATACTTCATAGGCTTCAAGTACATCCAACTCCCTTGCACGTTCATAAGGTTTTGGGTCAGTTCTTGATGCTTCTCATCTCCATACTTTGCTGTTCTTGACTGCAGTAAGGTAATTTGTTCGTTTCTCACCTTGCATGTTATTTTGGTTCACATGCAAACTTAGAGATGAGCATGGAAACTATCTCCATGAGCTAAAGGAAGAGTATAACCAAATGCATGGCCTAGAAGGAGAAGGAACCGCAAGGAACAAGCCCAGGAGCAGCTAGCATCATCTTGGGACGAACCGGCGTGTTCGTCTTCGACCTCTCCATTTATCGAACGTCCATCTTATAGTCATAGCAAGGCTTTTCTTGCTAGGTGAGAACCTTTTTTCTATCTGTCCTTCATATTTTTCATCATCTATCACTCTTGGTTACATCATTTTCTTGGATGCACCAAAGTGTGAGAGCAGCAGCCCTAGAAACATTGTTTCAGCCTATTCCTTGCATAGCAGTGCACGAAATAATTTTTATAAAATCACCCGTTGCTCGGATAAAAAAGTTGTCTACATGAAAAAGATGCGCCATAAAATTTTCTACAACTTTCATGTAGATCACTTTTGCAACTGAGCATGTTTTCCCTCTCACATATTGTTCGTACTGAGCAATATACAGTCTATATGACCCTCCCGAGCAAGATTAGGTATGCCCGACTAAGAGCAAGTTCTAACCAAGCAAGATATGTCATATCCGACCAAGGGAACCCACTCCTGGGCAAGAGGATGTCCTTCTCGAGTAAGAAAATCCTTTCCCGAGCAAGATTGGTCCATTCCCGAGCAACTATGGTCATTCCCGAGCAAGCTCTAGTCATCCCGAGCAAGAATGCCACCCAAACCTCAAATGGTCATATCTTCCTCATCCGAACCCGGATTTAGGTGATTCTTTTTGCAAAATTTGCATTAGATCATGAACTTTCTGAATCTCTAAAAATATTTGATGTTCCTATTTTTTTGGTATTTTATTTGGATTTTATTTGATATTCTTGCTATCGAATATTAGGAACCGATGTTCCGGAGCCCGGACTTGATCCAGAAGCTCTCCCCGACTACGACCAGCAACAAGGCACATATACTCCCCTCATTTGAATCATATTGATCCTCTATTTATGAATGCATGATTTCAATTATGTTCTATCACTTGCTTGCATGCTAAATTAAAATATATATGTCACTTGGTAGGTAGAACTTAGTTATATCCTATTTAGTGGTCTTATGCTTGATATCCTTATTCCTTTGTATCCTAAGAGGGTAGTATTAATTGGGTTTGGTCAACGGAAGCTTAGCCATGTTTAGAGTCAACGTGGTAAAGAGATCGATGGAGTTGTTTCGTTGGTCGTACGACTTCAATTGTGAATGATTTACTGTGTGATACTGGTGATGACGATGATGGATTACGTGAGCTCTAAATTGGACTTGAACGGGTGATAGGGGATGATGGGAGGACGGATCCCGGATGTGTAGCCCCGTTCGAGTGAATTAAGGACCGAACATGGTGTCAATCCCTTCAAGTTACTATCGTACGACCACACGTGTATCATGGGAATACTTGGCCAATTTTCTGTGCATACTCGCGTCGTTAGGTATCAGCGGGGCAACTTGTGTTAGAGGGTAGGGTGGCAGGGCGGACCATCCGTGGTGCATCCTTGTGTTTGGGTGTGATGGGCCTTGGACAAATCCACTGTAACGGTTGACTCCCTCCTGCACTCGAGGAGTGGGGAGTGGATAAGGTCAACTCGGGTGACCCAATGAACTGGCATGTACATCTAAGAGGCTTCGGCATGGCTTGCTGTGTCGTGTGGGTAAAATCGTACACCTCTGCAGAATGTTAAACTGTTCGAACAGCCGCGTCCATAGTTAAGGACGAAAACTTATGAGACGAAACACTGATATTAGCTCATGGTTTTGGGCATGGTGGGATAGCCGTGTGTCTTTCCAATGGACGCCACAAGACGATGAAATCCAGTGAACCTCGAACTATAATTTGGTGGAGCTTTGGTGATAGTGACGGTAGCAAGAGATGCAGAGTAGAGTAGACGGGAAGTAGAGCAATGGAGAGAAAGCAGGAGATGGTGATTTCAGTTGACCAGTGAATATCAAAATTTGAAAAAAAAAAAACTCCTGTACTGCACGGCCAGGTTCTACTTTATAAGGCCAGCTTAATTACGAGTGAAGCCTGTCTGGGCCGAACCATGGTCATCCCTAGGCACAAATGGCATTTTCCATTTTCTTAGATAATGCAATTGTTTCTGGATTCTATATTATAAGATGTATATAACCCAAGTGTCTTACATGAGATTAAAAAATGACTGCAAAACAAAGTTCAAAAGAAAATGAACAACATCAAGCAACACAAAGCCTATTATTAGCCCTCCAACTATAACGATAATAAAGAAACTCATAGATACTATTTCTAATGATTGGCACACTATGATGATAGTTGTGCACTCTTCATCCTTTTACAGTGATGTCCATGGTCATAGCCGACACAGTCATATGAGGACACCCTAAACGAAATAAACATCTTTATATTTGTCAAAAATCAAATCATTTCGACAAAGCCAATGGATCAAAAAAAAGTACGAGTAACAAACAAAATATTTTTTTTTTTCATAGAACCATCTGTTTCTGATAGTCTGATACTCCAAGGTTCACTCAATCCAGATGGCCAAATGGCATTTTTCCTTAGATCTCTTCCCTTGTGACTTATCAGTTGTCACCACTCAACCTCACGGTCACAGTGAGCCGACAACTACTAGCCTGGCTGCAAGCAGCTAGACAGCTAGTCACATTCTACTTTTGACACCTTGCCCGGCCCTGGCCGATCACACGTCGGGAAACTGCGTTGCAACCGTGAGCGATGACAAACCGGAGGGAATATTCTGACCTTGAATTGAGTTCTTCCCCCAACGGCCAACGCTAGCTGTCGACACGGCCAGATTGTCGTTCACTTGCTGGAGGGGTTTCCACGACATGGTCCACTATTGCAACACAAGCCATGGCCTTTCAACCATCACAGTTGTTCTCTTTTTTTTTTTTCTCCAAAATGTCATGGAAATGCCTTGAACATGGTCCACTATTGCAACACAAGCCAGGGCCTTTCAACCATCACATTTTTTCTCTTATTTTTTTCTCCAAAATGTTATGGAAATGCCTTGAACTGGGTCAATCCGTTCCATCTCCCCTTCAAACCAAAGACGATCACCCAGGCTTTCACAAGAGCTGAAACGACAACGAAAGAAGAAAAATGTTCTACTAGAGTGGGCATGGACTATGCCTATGGCACAGCAATGAGACCGGTCAAAAATTTCGCCGATGCTGCTGCTACTACTACTAGTGTTCTTGTATTTGAGAGCATCTTCAGCAGAGACTCTTAAACATAATTTTCTCTATATTTAGAGTTTCTTGTCCTCTAACAGAGTCTCTATCTCAGCCTCTAAATTTAGAGCTTCTCTCTCTCAGTCTCTAAATTTAGAGTTTCTCTCTCTCGGCCTCTAAATTTGGAGGCTCTCTATATTAGCCTTTATAATTTTTCTGGATAGAAACTCTGCTGAGAAGGATAAAAATATAGAAAGCGAATGGTGATTTAGAGGGGTGTATAGAGGCTTGATTTTAGAGCTTGTGCTAGAGATGTCTTGGTACCGGAGATGCTGGCTGCTGATGAGATAGCCTATGTCAAACCGCAGTTGACTAGTTTCATTACATACACGGATGCATGCGCTCAGATTAACTGTGGTTGAGATACCGATTAATTAGTATTGGTAGGTAGTAACTATCTGTCCACTGTTCGATCAAGTTGACCACAGGATAAAAATATTAATTATGTGTGGTGCCGTGCGAACTGCGTGGCTTGTGCATGAACTCTGAACGGGAGATTAAAAAAAATCTCTGCGCAAGGTTAGAATCAATGGTCGATCCGTGGGATGATATCGCTCGATCGGAACAGATTTTTTACAGCGTTCTGGAATTAATCTTAATTAACAGGTAGAACACTTGCTCATGACAAAATGGATTACAGAAAAGAGCATAGATACAACTTTACAAGGTATGTACATGTAGTTCCATGCATACAGTTGCATCCACTCTAGGATTTGTGATTTCCTCTCACATTCTCTTTTTGCCAAAAAAAAAACCTAAAATTTTGGGGAAAAAAGCAATTTCTTCTACTCCTCTTCTCTCCTTAGACAGCACGACGTGACGGCTCATGCAAGGCCGGCATGGTCGCCGGTAGGGAGAGGTGGTGGTCGATGGTAGCGCTGCGCCTGGAAGCAACCCGTCTTCGCCAGGGCCGGAGGGGAGAAGAGGAAGAAGAATGATCTGATGGTGTTTTCTTCTAAAATTTAGATTTTTTTTTTTTGCAAAAGAACATGTGAGATAAAGTACACGAAACTTAGAATGAATCCGACGCATGCATGCACGTAACTATACATAGAAATATAGGTTCAACAAAGGTGACTGTTCCTTCTGTGATCAGACCATTTTTTTCGGTCCAGTGTGTAGCTGATCACCAAGTCAATGCCTGTGTTCATGCCTTGAAAATCGCTCTGGCTATATCTCTCTATCTTATCTTTAACTCCTTCGCCCGAATCTTTGGAAGAGTGAGCCTTGCTTTTGATAGGCAGTGAAGCTGAACATAACCATCCAACGACAATGAGGAATTCTAGCCCCCTGTCGTTTTAGGTGTACGAAGCTTTCAGGTAAACCTCACTATACATGTTTTCTTATGGAGAACTTAAAGATGGAGATCGATATCTCATAACTTTGGCTTCCGGATTATGCATCACCCGTCAAACCTGCAGCCTCCAATGTTGAACTCGGTTCTCTTCAAAATGGGGAAAGAGAGCTTGATCACATGAATCTTGAAGCAACTTGAAGCATTACGCTGCATATATAGTCAAGCCTTGCAACGGTGTGCATAACATGAGGAACTCAATCATGCTGCCTCATTCTCTACCTTCATGAATGATGACTGCACAGGCTCCCCAAGTCAACATATTCAGCTGATAATCCGAGTGGTTTACCGATGTGGGAAGCTGTGGACTCGTGGTCCTGGTATTCCAAAGAATCTAACAATCTATTTGTAGTTTTTTTAGGCACAAAATGACAAATATATTAGGACGGTTTACATGACGTCCCTCGTAAAAATATACTAACATTATAGTATAAATATTACCTGGTAGTATAAAAAATTGAAATCAATCTAATATATTAGATTTAGAGGAATAGATGGCTCATATTCATTTTAGTGTACCATAAAATTTCTATCCGTTTAAGACACTACTAGAAAAATAGTCTTCCATACCGGCACATCAGTCTCGGTTGGCCACAAACCGGGACTGATGTGGCAATAGTCCCGGTTAGTGGCTACAGGGCTAAACGCACGATTTTTCGCTCACATTAGTCCCGGTTCGTAACACGAACCGGTACTAAAGGTGGCTTTTGCAAGTGGATACATGTTAGCTGGCACAGGCACATATTAGTTCCGGTTTGTGTTACGAACCGGTACTAAAGGCTCATTCCAGTATACTTCAAAAGGAATGCATATCCTTATCTATTAAATACGCGTGGGTGGGTGGGTTAGTTAGAAGAGTGAGTGGAGAGTCACGTGGTAGCATGAAGTTCTAGGTTCGAGTCTTAGGTTCACCTTACTTTTTAGATATTTTCTATGCTTTAGTACCGGTTAAGAGAACCGGGACTAAAGGTACGTAACCTTTAGTCCCGGATGGCCTGTTCTGGTTCGGAAACCGAGACTAAAGCCCGTTTTTCTAGTAGTGAGATCATCGTCACAACTCACAAACATTATAAAGCATTTTTGCCCATGAAACTGTTAAGTTGGACGCCCTTTGTCCTCTCCTTTCCTTGATATTTAACATTCGCATGATTTCACATATGAATTTCGAAGTTTAGTAGCACGAAACATTTTGTACAGAACTTCCGCTGCATATTTATGGGCCTGCTAGGCCGTGCTTGCTACTGGGTGATTTCCGCGGAGAGGAAAAGCGCAACGGCCCGTCATCGAGTAAGGTCCATCTAACATGATTTCGTGTTCTTTTTTATGCCCAAAAAAGTAAAATATCAGGAGGGAGAAACGTATGCAAAAGGCCGAAATAGTCACTGCAGCAGCCTCTCGTCACTCATTAGGGGGGAAATTTTTTTTTTTAACCCTTTGAAAATAATTATTTTAATATTAACCCTCGCGAAAAAATATTTCCAGATCTAATCCTTTTGACCGCGCCACCCCGCCTGGCGCGGCAAATAGCCACCGCCAGCGCGCCGGTGCGATGGCGCGGCAAGATCAAGTTGCCGCGCCAGACGGCCTGGCGGCGGGAGGTTGGCCCCATGTGGCGACCATATGAACCGTGTTCCTTGTTGCCGGCGTGTCTTGGTGCGGCGAAGACATTAGCGCGCGCCAACCGCGTTAAGCGCGCCAAAAGGGTTAGATGTGAAAATATTTTTTCGCGAGGGTTAATATTAAAATAATTATTTACAAAAGGTTAAAAAAATAATTTTTTTCCTCATTAGGGCCCAGGGACTCAACCACAAGCGTATTCTTCAATACAAATCCCAGCAGCGCACGCTCGAGACGGGTTTCTATAGAGAACACGAGAAACTGTTAAGTTGGACGCCCTTTGTCCTCTCCCAGCAGCGCACGCTCGAGACGGCTAGTCCATCTGAGCAATTTTATCTGGGCCTTATCTTATCAATCCAACTGTCTTCACGTTTTAGAAAGGGTAAAAACGATTTTTTTATACTTTTTATTATTTCAAAATAAATAAATAATATTCCATATAATTTTATTAAAACATAGACGTATGTTGCCCTTTGGTTAGGTGAGACTAAAACCCCGCCTAATCAAAGGCGGGTTTTGTATAATCCACCCAACCAAAGGACGGATAGGACATATTTCCACGTGGCCAGGCTAGTAAGGTAAATCCTGCCCGTTGGTTGGGCGAGATTGAAATCCCGCCCAACCAAAGGGCAGACTTTCTGTCTCGCCCAACCAATGGACAGGAATTTTGTCCCGCCCAACCAAAGGGTTTTTTATACAATATGGAGAAATTTTTCGTATTGCTAAAAAAAAGGGTAAACTTTGGGCTATTTTATGTTTAGATCTTTTTATATTTGGATCTTATTCGTGCATGCCCAGACCGAAAGAGAGCAAAACTAGTAGTGACCACCTTTACGTGCAGGACTTTCGACTATTTTATATTTAATTTAATACAAAATAAATAAATAGAATAGCATTGGTATGAATAAATAGGTAGAATGCAGTACATTGGTAATGACGTACAAATGTTTATTATATCATGTTTGGGCGGGACAGAATTCCCGCCCGTCGATGGACGAGACAAAAAACCTGCCTTTTGGTCGAGCGGGATTTCAATCTCGCCCAACCAACGGGCCGAATTTACCCTACCAGCCCGGCCACGTGAAAATATGCCCTATTCGCCCTTTGGTTGGGCAAATTATATAAAATCCGTCCTTTGGTCGGGCGGGATTTCAGTCTTGTCCAACCAAAAGGTGACGTGCGCCTTTTTAAATAAAATTATACGGAATGTTATTTATTTATTTTGAAATAATGAAAAGTATAAAAATAAAACAATTCGTGCAAAAACCTTGTATGCCATTGGGTTTTCGCTTAGTCCCATACAATGACATTACTTAGTCTCTATCTTTTATGTTGCATCGTATTTAGCTAAATATTGCCCTCCATGCTACTGTCATTAACGTCTGTTAGGGAACACCCATAATGTCCAAACTACCCTCTCCAATCATATCTATGACAACAGGGGTCCATTGGCAGCCACGAAAAGGGGCAACAACAACTAGAACTCCAGTTGTGGCATGGCAACGCTCTGGTGGCTGGTTAGCATGGACGCAAAGTGGAGAACATCCAAGAAGGTATGGGTGCCCTCGCACTGGCTTTGGATTGGGCTAGGATGGGCAATAGCGGCATGACAACCTAAGGTAGCAGCGGTAGAGATCTGGAGTACGCTGCGTGGCTGAGAGGTAGAGAATATTTCCTTCAGGAGACTGCCACCGCTTTCTCCTTCTCTCCTTCCTCTCTCCCTCCCTCCCTCTCT
Organism: Olyra latifolia; assembly: GCA_036346145.1. NCBI lineage: Eukaryota > Viridiplantae > Streptophyta > Magnoliopsida > Poales > Poaceae > Olyra > Olyra latifolia. The sequence continues at coordinate 19,312,571 of CM070530.1, forward strand.
CTTCATGTCTTCTCTCCTCTCTCTTTCTTTGACAAGAGGACAAGGCAGCGTTGGGCTAAGCCAGGACAAGCGGCGGCAGCGGCTACGCCAGGACAAGTGGCGGCAGCACTGACCAGCAGCAGTGGCGACTATGCCTCCTCCTTTACTCCGGTGGCCTACCCCTCCTTCCCCCCCCCTTCTAGCATCGGTGGCATTGGCTAGCAATGGCAGGGATGGTCCTAAGGGTGGACCCACATGCTAATGGAAGAAAAGGGGGGAAAATAAGTCATGGTATAGAAGGGATCGCAAACACCAGGTATAAAATGATTTTTTTCTTAGCCCTGTAACTGGTTGACTACCGAAAAATGGTCAACAATAGCATACGGGGGCAATGTTAGAGTAATTGTGACGGTGAGCAAGAAAAATGCGACTAAGCGATGACACGTAATGGGGCTATCCGACTCTTATAATGCAACAAGGATTTGGCCCTTTTTAGATGAGTGTGGTTTCCTATGTATGGTTACTAAGAGGCTCTTTATAACACAAGAATGCAAAAATATAGAAATGAAAAACATATAGGAATGTGATAGGAATACATGCGTGTGCAAAATACAGGATTGGAAAATTTAGGAAAAATATGAGATTGAGGTGTTTGGAACATCTCAATGAATAAACACAAAAATTTTACTAAAAAAAGTATAAACTATCATATATTCTTATTCAAGTCATACTCAAATTATGATTACACGTAGCTTAACTTGCCTCAGTCTTCGCAAAGGAAAAAAAAGGAGTTTGAGGTGATGTTTTGAGTTCCTATGGTTAATCATGAAATCTAATGCAAAAGAAAATTTCCTTCAATTTTCCTATGCCCTGTTCCTTCGTTTCAAAGAGGTAAACAGTACCAAATTCTACAGATATTGAAATCCTCCGCTTTTTTGAAAAAAAAAATCGTACAAATCAAAGAGACCCTACCTAGCATGGTAGCATATAGCATGTCATGTCATCCATGTAAATAGATTGTGCCTCCTGTAGTAGTACACTAGAATTGTAATTGCGCCATGGCGCGCCGTTTCTCTTCACATTTTTATTATTTGTTTGCTTCGTGCCTCTTTTTGAAAACTGAAGAAACTATGCAATCTCGTCTCTTTAGAAACTGTTTGTTCACACAATACAGTTCTAAAAAAACTATAACATCCAAATATCCTCCAAGTTTTGAGGAAAATGAACATGTTGTATCATAGCATGGCACAGTGACAGCATCAAGGTCCCAAGTCCTAACTGAAATATTCATGTGCACCCAGTAATTCAGCATGCATGTGAAACCGGCAATGGCATCTAAACCTACAATAGCCATGAACTTTTCACCGCAGTAGGAAGTTGGAGAAAGAAATGCACTGCAATTTAGTCTAGTAGTAGCAATAAGCATAACTAGGATACCATTGGCAAAACAAACACCAAGAGCCTTATTTTTAGAAGGGGACTACGGTAGAATAAACCGATGAGGGAACAACCAAATGTGTGGCTAAGAGGATGCCCGGTGGAGGTAAGCGCCCTTTTCATACAATTGAGTGGGCGTAGTTGCGCAACAGCCAGAGCACGAGCAACCGACATTGGGCCTTTGACCACCTGGCGCACATTACATGGTCTCCATCCTTTGTCTGAAAACTAATATTCAGGCATCCCTCCAACCTATCCTTGGAGCGCTGAGTGAGATGGGCAGTCCTGAGCTGGTCTAACAACCTGTAGGATGTACAGGCGTTAGCAACATATGTATAAGGCAATCTGCTTCAGAGCCTCCAAAATAAGCATACATCAATAATATATGTATAAGGCCAACATCTGAAATAAGAGATATATATACCAGACCTCTAGCATAACATGTAAGCTACCGCAACAACAGCTCATTGGCTTTGCTGCAAGTCAAAGACAGACAATAAGCTGGCAATGACATGGACTATCCTTCAAAAAGCGAAACTGCATCTAATTTTAGAGTACCTCTGAACTGCTGTTAGGGTTAGCCTTTTCAGTGCAACATGCTAAATCAAAGTACAAAGATTTACACAAAGAAAGGTGAACAATGTCAGGGGCTGCAAATGACTGGAAAAGAGAAACCTTACCGTCTTTATACTTTGTACTGATATGTATCAAAGGAAACCAAAGATAATAAATGTAAGGAATCTATGTAGATCTTGTGCTGGAATCAATAACATTGAAAGATCTGGTACTCAAGATGATCAAGAATTCAGCAATGACAGGAATTGACATGAAAATGTAGAGCTTATGCATAGTACCTCGTACTCCAAAAGATGTTTCTCAGATAAACTATAACATATTCACCACAACGAAAAACATTTGTCAACTACCATTGCCAAGGTCGAATCATGGTATGGTTGACACACTTGCCTTTGCTTTGCACCACAAAGAATGGCACAAGACCATTCCATCTATTCATACTAATCTTTAGTAACTGATTAGATTTTAGAAGATATGACAGGAAATCTGGTATGCTACTATACTGCCTATACAACTTCAGGAAGCCAACACTGCACAAATGCACACAACACATTGTTTGAGGAAGAACTGACAACAGAGGTCTATAAGGTCGTAAGGTATAAAAGGAGAAGAGAGCAAACAAACAAAAACAAAAAAATATAGTAAACCTCTAAACCTAAAGAAATTAAACAAAATGAAATCTCTGACTAAACCAACAATATATGGGTCTTCACCTGTCAGACCCCAACAAAGGGCTAGGCCTGGTGCTTGAGTACCTGACAAGCTATTCTAGGTATAGATACAGTACAGAAAAAAAATGCATTCAGTACGAAGAATAAGCAAGCTAGAAAAAAATGTTAGCATTCACGTACATACCATTTGGAGGTTATAGCCATTTAACATTTTATTTGCTAGAAGCATAAAACTATATTAGTACTAAAACATTGAGCTCTTCATTCGGCAAAAACCTTGCAGTCATGGGTTCCACAGATGATGGCTAGATGGCAATGGTCTTACTGTTCTAGGATAATATATGGCCCAAAGTCAAAACACATTACTCAATATTTCTGCAGTAGCGGTCTCAAATCTTTAATTCAACATATTTCAGTCTGTAATTTTGAATCACCTCTGAACAATATCATCTCAAAACTTCATGTTACAAAATATTAGCTAGAATATTGAAATGGATATCAGTTATCAACCTTTGGGCTGCAGAGCAGGGCTCCCTATGATCCACTCCTTATGATCATCGATGGATTATTTGGATTGCAAAGCATAGGCACCTATCATGAGAGCAGTGCTAATCAATTTTACTTCTGTAGAGTTTGAATAACATTGAGACCAAAGGACTTATTAGACATTGAAAATAGAGAAAAGCAGACAAGAATGGATGCCTAACTATTTTTTAAAACCTTGCTGGCACAAATCTGATCCCCAAGCCTTCTGCCTGCCACCCAATTCAATAGTCAACACCAATAAAACCAAAAGTAATGAATTGACACTCTTTCATCCTTGTTCACAAAATCATGCAATGCAAAGTCCAAGTCATCAACCGGAAAGAATCTCCATTTTCTGGGGAAAAAAAGAAGAATAAGAAAGACCAAAGAATCAGAAATATGGATGAAATAGGAAAAATTACAAAGCAAAGAAACCCTCTCCAGATGAAGAACACCTACCAAGGCTACATCATACAAGATTGTGTATGCCAGGGAGCTAAAAATTGTAAATAAAAGCTAACAAACAAATCAGACAAGTTGTGCCATGGCAATGAAAAAAAGGCACAGGAGAAACAAGGCGGGGGCGGCGAGACAATGTGAGAACATAGGCGGAGGGTCGGGGCGAAGGAAGAGGAAACGGCGCGGCAGGACGCTGCAATGAAGACGCGGAGGGATGGGGCAGCGATGGAGAAGATGAGGCCGCGTGGTGGTGCAACGCTACGAGAGGGAGGTCGATGAGACAGGACGGCGCTGGCAAGGTATAGGGACGAGGCCTTTGTTGAGGTCTCGTGCGAACTCAATTTCAAAGACAAGGCATAATCAGGAAAAGAAGACCAAGCAATTCGTACCAGCCATGGATGAAATCGGAGCAAGTAGTCAGGCCTTGATTTTTCCCTGCAGCCAGCAAGGATCACAAATCTCGGATTGATGAAGCACTAGGCAATCCCATGCCGCCGTGCTGGTCTCCGCCCATTGAGAACCATGGCCGGCCAGAGGGACACGGTAAGGTGGGGGGGATGGGATGCGGCCTGACAACGACGACCTCATCTCTCGCTAAAGCACCGAGTAGATCGGCCGGATTCATCGCTGAGATACCCCTAGAGGCTGGACCTAGGGAGGGCTCGTGCGGATGCGGAATGAGGCAAAGGCGGCGTCGTGAGGGCAGGGTTGATCCTTGTGGTGCAAATCCACAACGGGCGCTGGGGAAGGAGGGCGAGCAGGGCAAAGAGAGATGAGGGAGCGGAGGAGAGGAGGAGGAGCAACGCAAGGCTGGGAGGAGGGGCTGCTCATGGGAAGAGAGGATAACGACAGCGTGAAGGAGGAGATGAAGACGAGGATGGGGGCGAGCCACCGAACCCTATCTGGCTATCCCTCCCAGGGCGATGCGCGCGAGAAAATGGTGGTGGTAGGTTGAGCCGATGGCAGGGTGGGTAATTTCAGGCAACCTCATTGGCAAAGGTTCAGACCGGGATGGTGGAAGGATGGCCGGCTGTGCCTGGTAAAAGCATAGGGATGGAAATGAAGAAACATCAAGGTGTAGATTGTCCGATCCGGCGATCGAATGGTGCGTGGAGGAAACCGTAAAATCAGAAATTGGAGGGTTGTTTTGTAAAGTTGTCTAGTTCGAGGCTGGATGGATGGATGGACGCGGACAGCTCAATCGGACGGCAGACCTTTTTCTAGTTACGTGGAGGCCTATGGGAAGACTATTTGTCCAGGCTTAATTTATAACTGGGATGGAAATGAAAAAACGTCAAGGTGTAGATTGTCTGATCCGGCAATCGAATGGTGCGTGGAGGAAACTGTAAAATCAGAAATTGGAGGGTTGTTTTGCAAAGTTGTCTAGTTCGAGGCTGGATGGATGGATGGATGCGAACTGCTCAATCGGACGGCAGATCTTTTTCTAGTTACGTGGAGGCCTATGGGAAGACTATTTGTCCAGGCTTAATATATAAGTTATATGCGGCAGATCGCCAAAAAATACTTTTAAACTGTGTACAAAATCCCATCACCAACCATTTCCTACCCTCTCCATCTTTCCTTTCGCGAAAAGAATCTCGTTCTCTTCAACAGCTCCAACAAATTCCTTTCATCATTCTCTTTTAGAAGTAATTCTTTCTCTTATTCCCTCATGAAAGAGATTATCTTTCATTTCTTTATATCATTCTCTTCGAATAGATAGAGATGTTGAAAAATGTAGGAAAAATTATGGTGCAGAAAATGGGGAAGGAAACAAAATGAAGGGAACATGGCTGCTGATGGTCTAATAGATTACGGATGCACAAACAAGTACACATTGTGTGGAAAAAATATGTAAGGGCGTGCTTGGAAAGCAGGTTCTCTCTCTGAAATCGGTGTAAAACATACGTTTACAAATTTATACGGTGGATTTTCAAAAGCAAAAATACTAGGGGACGGTCCACCCCATGCAACGGTATAGGGAAAGGATAGCCATGCATGCTCCATTTTTTCCGCACGCACGCGTGCCCATGAGGCTTGCCATGCATGCTCGCCGGCATTAGTCCACTAACTACTTAACGTTGTACATATAGTCCTTTACAAATTTATTTAAAATTCATATGATATTTGAATTCAGTGAATGACAAACAAAAAATCTTATAAAATCGAGATCTAGCTGCTGATAAAATTTTATAATTTTTTGAGTTTGTGGAATTTTTCTTATTTTATCCATTCATTTCTCAAGCATTAATTCTAGGCGAGAACGCGATGTCAAGTTTGAATTTTCATAATTTTATAATTTTATAAATTTATTTATTTATTCATTTTTTTTTATACTCAACCAGACACTGGACAATGTCTCCAATATTCGACGATACATCCAAACACCATGAAACACTTTATAACACCATGAAACACGATAAGCGATACACTTGGCATACCATGGTACATTCTGAAACTTCATAACACTCTGTTGCACTATTGTTTTGCTCTGGTGAAACACTATGAAATACTTTGGTATACTTAATGAGTGAATACACTTGGTACACTCTAAAACACCACGACACACTGTCACATCATGGTTTCGCTCTAGTGAAATATCATAAAACACTTTAGTACACTCTAAAACACAATGACACAATAAAAAGATACACTTGGTACATCATAGTATACTCTGGAACTCTATAATGCACATCTACCACACCATGATAAAAATCCAAACTCCATAACACATCACGACACACTTTAGTATTAGTATATACTCTGATACACATACACTATAACACACTCTGATACATTCTCTCTCTGTTTTTTTTTACAGGGACAGTAGCCCTCTTTCAAAAGAGATACTTGGGTACAATGGTGATCGGAAATTTTTACACTGGTATGGAATCAATCCAACCGTAAAAGAAAAGTTGCAAGGGAGACGACAGAAAAAATCCGACAAAAATCGGGCTCGCTCACCGCGAGCTCGTGCAATCGCTTGTGTGCCCGCCGTTGCCGCAGGCCCGACCAGCTCCGTCGATCATCCGGCCACCTCCGTTGCGTGCCTGCCTTCTTCCACTGGCTGGACCACCCGTCGCCACCTCGGCCGCTCCTGGCGTCGATCCCCTATGTGGCAGCTGCGCCGAGGAGAGAGCAGCGCGAGGCGAATTGAAAGACAAGCTCCGGTGAGAAAGAGATTTGGAGGTGGTGGCACACGGGGAAGGCAACGACGAGCTCTAGCGAGGGAGATCTATGGAGGTGGTGGCGCGCGGCATCGATGGCTTCGCAGGAGACAGTTCAGACTTCACAGCGGCGGCTGGAAGCGTGGAAGGCTAGATCATAGATTGGGGTTTGCTCTCTGCTGCTGGGCCTGAGGCCCAAACGGGATGGCCGGTGGAATTCATTTGTTTTACCCAAACATAGTAAAAATTTACAAGGGTTTCCTCGTGCCCAAAAAATACAGGTGGAAGTATTTACAGGTGCGTAAAGTTACATTTGCACCCAAGCAGGCCCTAAGGAAGGAGATCTAGCTAGTATGTACCACCGACAATGTATGTACGCGTTAACCCACACTACGCCATCTTGGCTTGCTCGAGCATCTTGACGACCTCTGCCATGGTTGGCCTGATGCCGGGGTCAGACTCCAGGCACTTCTCCGCCACCGCGAACACGAACTTCACCTCCTCCGCCGGGAAAGACGGCAGCGCGCCGTCCACGGCGTGCTCCTCCCTCTTCTCCTCCATCGTTTCCTTCACCTGAAAACATGCCTATGAATCAGCACATGCTAATGCCTAATGCTAGGTAGCATACCGTTTCTGCAGATCCAAGCAACATGTTTTTAAAAATATCTTTGCTCAGAACTGATACGATTTGGATAAACTGCATATGCATCTCGTAGCGGCTTCCTCAATCCTCATGTGGTGTGACCGGAGGAAACTGTACTTGTTGATCTTGACTCGGTACCTGATTATGATAGCCACCGCCCTATCAGTTGTCCCATGCGTACAAAGTGCTAATTAGTTGATACCTTGGTCACTAATCTCGGTTGGAGTGATTAAGGTGAAGACTTCTACTTGGTGTTTGATTGAGCTAAACTGTTGTGACCAAACAAACACTGGTGCAGGCACATGAGCAGAAAAGGATAGCAACAGTTCAGCAGAAGCATGAGCTGGATGCATGGAGGATTACGTACCCAGGTCACCAGCCTCGTGCCGTTCTCGATGAACGACTCGTCCGTCGGCCTCTTCCCGGTGAGGAGCTCGAGCAAGACGACGCCGTAGCTGTAGACGTCGCCCTTGGTCGTCGCCCTCCCGGTCTCGAAGTACTCTGCAGTCGGAGCCAGGCACGTCAAGAAATTAACATGAATGGCGTCAAGTGGCAGGACAAAGCTCGGATTCTTCTTCTTCATCATCTTCAGACCTGGCGCGAGGTAGCCGAACGTGCCGGCGACGACGGTGGTGACATGGCTCTCGTTGGGCTTCATGAGCGTGGCGAGGCCGAAGTCCGACACCCTTGCCTCCATGTTGTGGTCGAGGAGGATGTTGCTCGACTTGATGTCCCGGTGGATCACGTGAGGGATGCAGTCGTGGTGGAGGTAGGCGAGCCCTCGCGCCACGCCCACCGCGATCCTGTACCTCACCGGCCACTCCAGAGCTCGCTTCTTCTCTTCTTTCCCTGCGATCACCACACCGCCGCCGCCGCCAACGTCAGAAACAGCATGTGGAAATTGGAATGGCTACCGAAACACGCGTGAGCTGTGAACACGGAAGCTACTTACCATGGAGGATGGTGTCCAGGCTGCCATTGGCCATGAGCTCGTAGATGAGGAGGTTGAAGTGCGGCGCCGCGTAATAGCCGCAGAGCGGGACGATGTTCCGGTGCTTGATGTCGCCCATGGTGTCCAGCTCCCTCTCGAACCCGCGGTCCATCTCCACGCTCCCTCTGTTGAGCTTCTTCACCGCGAACACCGTCTTCTCGTCTATCCTTAGCCTGTACACGGTCCCGTATCCCCCGGAGCCGATGACGTCCTTGCTCGACAGCCCCATGATCATGCCCAAGAACGATTTGGGGTTCATCGACTGCATCGCCGCCGACCGGAAGATCACCATCTTGCCACCTGCAGCAAAGAAGAGCAGAGATCCGTGAATTCAGCAGTAGACTGAATATCTTTGAACTCCATCGAGCAAAGAAATTTGCATGAACTACGGATTGGTGGGGAGAGAGAGAGAGAGAGAGAGAGAGAGTCTACCTGTCAGGCTGTTCTCGATGATCCTCTTCTTGCGAGCCCACTTCTTGTAGAGCAGGAAGGAGATGAGCATCTTGGATAGGATGAACAGCGCGGAGCAAACCGTAATGTAGAGCACAACCAAGGTGGTATTCATCTTCCGATCCCGGAGACGGCACAGAATCTGCACAAGATCGTTAGCGTCAATCACTTCACGGAAGAAGAATCGCACGAAGCAAGGATAAACCAAGCTTACCTTACCCTGCACAAGCCAACAGAGCAACCAAAGCAGAGCACCTGTGACCGAGCTCAGCTCAGGAGCAACAGAGAGGAGGCCTTCTTTTGCATGGGCTCCGATGTTTCATAATCGGCAAGTGGGATGAGAGGAGGAGGAGGATGGCGATGTGAAGTGAAGATCATCTCGGCGATTGGACTCATGTGAGCACTGTAGGAAAGAGCACAGGTGTCCCGATGAGCGGGCAGCTGGGCAGAGGAGCTGGAAAAAAAAGTACGTCGCCCCAATCAATGGAGCTGGTTGGATCATGTGAATGGCAGACCCATGAACAGCACGGAACAACCCCACTTTTGATTAATGCCGCGCCAATCCCCAATTAATTATGTCACTGTTTATCCTATTCTCTCGTACTGTTCGTCCTTTATTTTCCATAGCCACACAAGTAGAAAAGAAAAGCGATAAAATAGCAATTTGCACCTCTCGATCAGATTAGTAAAAAAAAATGGTTTTACTTTTTCATCGAACATAATGCAGTAGAAATTGCGACCAAACTTGCACTGCTGCTGGCTGCTGGCTGCTGCTACTACCGCCCAGTAGCAGGTAGTATATCAACTCTTAACTAGTTTCTACTTTCCTAAGTCAAACATCAATGAAGTTGGCTTGTACTAATGTCGGCTCCGGCTTCTGAAACTTTGCACGTTTCACAAAAGCAGTAGTGTGATCACAGAAGAGCATCTTCTAGTTTGGCAGTGTCGGCGAGGCAGGGCCCAGGCTGTCAGTGGCTCAGTGCGACATGAGCTTGTCCTGTCTGACACTGGTTGGCGCCTCGTTTCGTCCTTTTTGCTGTGGTCGATGAACTGAAATTGTTGAAAAGCGAAGCAGACGATGATGTCCTTGTCTGCAGCCTCCAAGAAGATGGGCACTTGGCTCTCTTTTTCCTGAGCTGTGTGGACTGGACGATCTGGAGCTGCACAAGCACTCGCAGAGGAACTCTCCGTCTGATCACGTGATCAAACTGGAGGTTGAGCTGGCAAGTTAAGCTCGATCCGACACGTGTTATGACATACGCTAAAAAAATGGCAGCCGCTTCTTGCTTGCTTTTGCATAGTAAAAAACCGCTTCTTCGAACCAAGTATATAATACAAAGTTCAAATTTAGAAAGACCACAAGGTGCATAAGCAATGAGGCGAAGGAGAGTGTAAGCTTACTTTGGGCCATGGATACCCCTGTATAACTGTATGTCCATTGACAAGAGTTTAAAATGTAATTTTTATAATATCTTCTACTAAGCGGATTAATGCATGCTTATTCATTTGTTGGTAGCATTCTTTTTTTAACCGGAATGATTCTGTTGACAACTAGAAGAGACGGCTAAATCGTCAGACACTTTCACTACTACAAAAATGGTCATCCGTGCCCCCAATCACTGCCGGTTAGACCAAAACCGGCAATGATAACTTATCACTGCCGGTTCGTAAGCCTCAGAGGCTTGTGCGCTTGAGAACCGGCAGTAATAAAACTTATCATTGTCGGTTCGTTACTCAAAACCGATAGTAATATATCACTGCCGATTTGAGAAAAGAACCGGCAGTGATAAGTCATTATCGATCTTGGTTCTTTAGGCCTCTCGCCCAATTTTCAACCGGTAGTAAAGAACTTATCACCGCCGGTTCTTGTCAAGCGCGCGATAATGAGTTCTACCCCGATTTTCAAACCGGCGGTGAAAAACTTATCATCTGCGGTTCTGTCAAGAACCAAACGCGATAATGAGTTCCGCCCAATTTTCAAACCGGCGGTGAAAAAACTTACCACCGCCGGTTTTTGGCTAGAACCGGCAATGATAACTCGTTATCAGTGCTGGTTCTTGTCAAAAACCGGCACTGATAAGTAAAGATTAAAAGGTATGCATATCCTATATAAGTAAGAACGCGAGAGTGGGTGGGATGGTTAGTGTGATAGCCTGAAATTTTGCATAAAAATTTTTCGCGCATCAAATGCATGAAAATTCCCCTAGAACACTATCTACACTTCCAAATCCTTCTTAAGATCCCAAACTGCCCTTTTTAAAAATTTCCCCTAAATTTATAATTTTAAAAGGCCACATGTCATATAGAAAAGAAACTTTATCCATTTTTATAAAGAAGATCCTTAATAATATACAACCTATTATTTCATATTTCTATTTTATGAACTCTTAGAAACCAAAACCACATTTTGACCTATTTTTTAATATTTCATACGATGAATAGTGTTTTCGTATAATGAATAGTGTTTTCAATACCCTCTGTTTCAAAAATTCAACTTTCTATTCATTTTAACCATTTTTCACCTATAAGCAACTAATTGCACTATATTACAAATATAATACTCAACCGTCAGGCATTGACGAAATTACCATTTCGCCCTTTTAAGACAAAAATCCCCAAATTACCCTTTCCCCTGACACTTCCATATAGATTTTAATAAATCTTTTATAAACACAAAATATGCAAATAACTAATGTACCACTTTCAAACCTTGGATTTATATATCAAAAGGTGCACTAGTAAATTACAAAAATACTCTTTAGCTAAAATCCCAAGCTTTCCTCTTTTAAATCTAAATGATTACTCATGCATACTCGATTTCCCCTAAAATTCAAACTCCAAATTTAAACCTTAAACCTGCATCAAATGTGCACTTAGTAAGATTACCAATTTGGCCCTTTGACTAAGAATCTCCCAATTTTCCCCTTTCTAAATCCATTCAACTACATCGCATGACCAACATTCATTTAAATACAACTCCAACCCTTGGACATATTTTAAACTTTGAACTAGAATTATCTTTAGTCAAATTACCAAAATACCCTCCCAACTTGATATTTCTAAAAATCATTTTCTTTTATATATAATTGTCTCCTATCTTCCTATATAATCATTTGCGTCTTACCTAAATCCTAATTTTGATTTCAACCCTTAAATTTCATTTTAAAATTTGAATTGAGGACACTTTCAAAGAAATTACCGAATTGCCCTTTGAGCTTAAAACCTCCAAAACCCTCCTCTCTTTTCATTTTATTTAGCTATTGTATGCATAATACTTCTATATTAATTCATATTCAAATTCTAGTTCAAACTAAGAGTTGATTTTGAAACCCTTTATCTGAAAAATTTCCAAATTGCCCCTAGGGCCTTTTCCTTTTCTTTCTCCTTCTTTCTTCTTTCCCTTCTCCCTGTTTCTCTGTTTTGCCCGTTGAACCTCGGCCATTTCGATCCCATTGCCTTGCTTCGCACCGATCTTGCACGCCAAGACAAGGAAAATCATAAATCACGTGTCACCACCACGAAGAACGCAATGAATTTCCTTCCCGCCATCATTGTTGCTCACGCTGCACTATACACACGCCGATCGTGAATGGACCGAACCATCGCAAGGATCATCGCCGATCCGAGTTAATCCACTCCTCGGCCCCTAAACATCTACCAAGCTCAATTGCACCTATAAAAATGGCCGAGCTTCCCATTTCACGTTGTGTTGCACCGCCGCCGCCTTCCACCAAATTCGTCCCAACCAAGGATTTGAATTGAGTTCGCGCCGCCATCTAGAGCGTTTAGTGACATCACCGAGCTACGGCCAAGAGCAATCGGTTGGGAGAAAGCAGCCCGCCGCCGCCATGAAACCTCGCCGCCTCTCTGTTTTGGCCGCCACGGGCCTCACGTCGCCGCGCCGACTCGGCACTTCTCGAGCTCCAATAACGGCATGGTAAGGTTTCTAGATACTCCCTCATGCTTGAGAGACCATCAATTTGTTTGATTACAAGAACAAACCGAAGTTCCTAATTTTGTTCTTTCTTGCCGCCTGACCCGTCGCCCGGCCTCCACAGTCCACTTCGATCCACCAATCCACCTCCAAAACATTCCTAGACATCCTAGCAACGAAAGCCCTAAGGTTAATTGCCCCAAAACCAAACCAATTGAAAAGCCCCAAATCGGGATGCTCAAGAACCCTAGAAATCACTATTCATCCCTTCCAGTTTTGTTTTTCATCAAATTGGAGGCCTTAGAGCCAAAATTGGCAAAAGGTTTCTATACGAAAGTTGTTCCAAATAATGTTTTATATCTAGATATGATTTTTCCAGATTTTTAAATTCATCCAGATTTCAAAACTTGAATTTAAACCCTCTCTTTAGCTATTTAATAAATTACTATAAATAGGAAATATAATAAAAAAGTAAAATTGATATTTTTACTGTTCATAGATAATATATACAAAATTTATAAAAATGTTTATATTTGAAGTTATTTTATAATACATGCCACCTTTAGATTTTACTTCTTTAAAACTTTATATGAACAAATTTCTTAAAATAAATGTGGTTATTCTTTCTAAATAAGTTAAAATCTACGTATGAGATTTATTACACCATTAATCTTAAAATAATTAATTATCCAACATGTCATGTAATAATTCCTTTTATAAATACTTATCAAATCCAATTCTATAAAATAAAAAGAATGAGATTAATTTCAAAATTATAATAAAACCCTTTCTCAATATAATTGGTAATGATAATCCTGTTTTTAGGACAATGCTAAGAGATTTACAAAAAGCCAAAAATAGATTATTTCCTCCTTTAAGATTTTCTTCAAAAGTATATATATAAAGTTCAAATAAATGACCAAGCCATTTTAAACAATTAAACCTAATTAAAATAGGTTACTCTAGTCTATAAAACCCAAACTATCTTAGAAACCCTTACCCAAGTCTAAACCTTACATAAAATGATAGCCACAAACTTGAACTGTTTCAAAAGAAGATTTCTATATTACATTCTAAAACTCTTTCATATAAAACCATATCTTCATTTTAGATCTGTCCATAGCCATCATACCCGCTCTTCCATCCACATCCTCATATCTATTGCCCTCCAAATACCCAAACCCTTTCAAAAGAATATTTCTGCATAGCATCCAGAATCCTTTTTACTTGATTTAATTCGCTCTTTTTATCAAAACTTCGCGATCAATAGAAAAAGAAGATCAAGCTCTGAAGACTCGAGCTACTGTTTGGGCGGAGATGATGATCAAGAAGAAGTTTAGTAACAACCAAAACTAAGGCAGGTTTCTATTCCCTTGATGCACATTGAAATCCTATTTAATTACTTATGTATGTATTACTTTTTAGTTATTATTCTATTGCCAAATTATCATTTCATGTGTTATAAAATGGTCATGTCAAGACACAAGAACCAAAAAGCTTACCTATTATTGATTAGCCCTATCCTTTGAAGCCTAGAATAGGTTTTAAAATATTTAAATTGAGTAGGATAAGTCAATCATTTGCCATGTGGATAAGTAATATGGGATGCTTATCTGGACGTGGGAATGTTGCGAGAAAAGAATTTTATATGAGCCACCAGGTGTAGTGAGTATGAGGGATTAGGCCGGTAACTCTTGGAGCTGGGAATATCCTTTGAGGATCCAATGCCCGGTAAGGCTCAAGGGGGATATATCCCTTACAAGACCTGCAATGGTACCTGTTGCCGGGAAGATGCAACTAGGCTATGCTCATATAAAAACTTGGGTATAATGAATGAGAATGACACAAACTACATCCATCCATGTAACCGCGCACTACATGGGTAAAGCTGGATAGGTCCTGCAGGGCTAATAACAAAATCATCGATGGACCCTACTTCGGGTATATGAAGTTGTGTCAAAATGGGTGATGCCTCTCTTATTCAATAAACTCATGCTTTTGAGAGAAGGTTGTGGTGTGTGGTATTTGCATAAGGCAGGTAGAAGGTGGAGAATGGTGATAGTGTTATGGAGAGATGAAAATGTTTCAAACAGTTTATAAAAGTTCTTTTAAACCTTAAGTTCTTGAATCTATTGTATATTATTGCATTTACGTTCCTGTATGAACCTTACTTCTTGTCGAATCCCTGCATATCGTAAGTTAAGCTTCCTAATGGGAACCTGCAAGTACTGTTGGTACTTACCCACTATGTGGGGAATAACCTATTTTCAGGTCTTCCAGCTCCTGACGAATTTGAGAAATCTCCCGCGGAGGAATTGAACAATTATGGCATTATCGGTTTCTAGAGTCTTAGTTTTAGAGAGCTTTTCCTATCCTCACAACTTGTGCAACAGTGTAAGTGTACAGTAGAGGTCTGAGTTGTAATATTTTATGTAAAATGAATATCTCCTCATATAATAAAGTGAACTTTGTATCAGCTCTGGCACTGTTGCATCCTGGGTGATTGTGCTTTTGAGGGAACATTTTCCGGTAAGATTAACCGGGAATTGGGTCCCCTCGAGTTGGTATCGAGCTCATGGTTGTATTTGTAGGAAAAACCTTTAGAACGGGATGACTAGAAACCACCCTATAGGTTAAATAGTAACAAAATTATAATAACAATTTGGATAAATTTAGGATATGCCTTAATTCCACATTTAGAATAGGAAGGAATTAAATAATCAAATAATGTCTTATAACATGATAAGCTACACAAAATGACTCCATTACTAGGTAACGGCAGTTGGACAATCATCATTAGAAAATATTTTATAATTGTTATATAACCTTAAGGATTATAGGACATAGGAAGGCAACGAATAACTAATATATATGTATATACGGTACATATGCCATGATTCAACATTTCCCTGCAATCTGGAGTTCTACTCTAAAAAAAAATCTTTCCTTATTCTTCTTTTTCTTATCCTACTTCTCTTAATTGGCTTTTAAACAGCTTCTATTAAAAAAAATTCTATTTAAAAAAAAATTATTTATATCAGACATCTGGTGAATTCCTTGGAATCACCCTGGTTCAAATTCTTAGCAACTTTGAAGCAAGGTGAAAGTGAAACTACAGAGAACTCACGCTCGAGTTGGATAGATAATGGAGAAGTTTGATGAACCAATAACATGAGACCCACAATGTTAAGATGGATTATGTTCAAAAGGATTAACCCTTATCTTTCCCTACTGACTCTGACCAAGTATGAACTATGGACCAGTCTTATTAAGATATAAAGAAGAAGTTATAAGTTGATCAATGCACTGACGAAGAGGAAGTTTTATAAGTTCCTCGGCAGTAACCAGCTTAGACTGTTGACTAATGGATAATTACCCAAGGAAACCTTCTTAACTGAGAAGTCATCATTTAGAACAAAAGGATAAGATTTTATTAAGTCAAGTATGTCTGAATGGACTATATTGATATTGACCGCGAACAAGAAAGGTGATATTGAAAGAATGTATGTTGACTGTTTACTGCACCCACTAAGGAGAAGTATCCGTGCCCGAACTATGTGATCAGTTGGAAGAGGCACATAAAAGATAATTGATACTAAAGAGAGGCTATAAGAAGTAATTTTATGCTAAGATGGTATGTATTCCAAACCAAGTTATGGTTTTATTCAAGAGAGAGAAGTGATACCTCATATCTCTAAACAGTCACATAAAGTATGTTATTTCACACTTGGCTTGAGAATTAATTACGGTTGTTTATGCCATTGGATTTTGAAGACACTACATAGAAGGAAGTATGAAGCCTCTTTGGGATTTTTAGAATATTAAGTATAACCATACTTGGATCAAAGTGGTTAGAGTTATTAAAGGACTTTGAATTGGATATTGGGTATAGATTCAAGAACGGGAATGCTGTAGCAGATTCACTGAGTGGAAGATACCTGACCAATACTTGATGTTATAAGATATCCCTCTTTTATTTGGAAAGGAAGATAAGAGGATATGGCTAGAATTTGTAAAGATTGAAACCTTGGATGCTTTAGAAATTAAATTGGAGTTAGAAGATATGACTAGAACAAAGCAAAAGAAGACTAAGTATTTCAAAGGATGTTAAAAACGCTTGAAAGATTCGATGATAAGAGAACCAAGTTGGACAAAACTAGTATTATTTGGTACAAGATTTGATTTTATATACCAAATAATGAAGAAATTGAGGATCGATACTTCAAGAAACTCCTAGACTACTATCTTACGTATTAAAACCTCGAAATTCCTTTTTGATAGAAGGATATAAAAGAAAATATGGGAACAAGTGACATATATATTGGAAAAGTCGACAAGATACCACAGACCCAACAGATCGGCAGGATTTTTGAGCGAAGAAGCGACAAAATTAAATTGGATTCATTGTTGAAGTAACAAAACCCAAGCAAAGTTCAATGCCATATGGATTGTAGATGAGTAGTTGACCAAAGTAACCTATTTTGGTATCAATGGAAACCACCTATAAAGGTAGTAAGCTTACAACTATCTGCTCGTTCAGCACAGTATCACTCTATTGGATACCCTACAAGAGAACTTCTGATGAGAGATTCACAAAACTCAAAAACACTTAGGCATTTCAGACACTAAATTACCATCTGGATCAGTATTTTAACCGGAAATTGCTAGTCAACCAAAAAGAATTCACCAAACTTTGGAGGATATAATGTGGACAAGAGTCCATGAGTACAAACTTATATGGAACATACACGCCCTTCCTACAGTATTCATACCAGCTCAACCAAAAGAATGTTTAAGAATGAAGTTTTATATGGATATAAGTATGAAACACCTTTGGGCCATATAGATTTGAGATGAAACATCATTGTATTGTATGGATTTGAGTCGGAAAATTTATGCCAGAAGCTCAAGATTTGGAGTAATATGACCAAATTTATGAAAGAAAAGCAAGATTCGTTGATGAGTAAAGGAAGAGATCCTAGTTTCGACATGGATATCAAGATAATCTAAAAGTTTCTATTATAAGAAGTACGAAGGTTTCAAACCAAAGGAAAACCAGTTCCCTTGATATGTGAAACCATAAGGTTCAAAACAGGAAGAGAAAGGATTGTATATCAATTGAAATTCCTGGAACAATTCAAGAAAGTATGCCTTATGTTTCCTTCGGATCTAAGAAATATTTTTGTATTACTATCTGGAGTCATTCTTATTCAACACATGAGGAACATGTATCGAGAAGTCTGAGAATATCCCTGGAGCAAAAACAAAAAGAAAGAGGCATAAGGAACAAAGTCGTTAAGTACTATTGATCCCAACAGAAACATTATAGGAAGCAAGAAGTTACATGGAAAACAGAATGAAACTCGACAAATGGACGCTACCATATGTGTTACTCGAGAATTTGAATCTCGGGACGAGATTCTTTTAAGGGGGTGAGCCTGTGATAGCCTGAAATTTTGCATAAAAATTTTTCGCGCATCAAATGCATGAAAATTCCCCTAGAACACTATCTACACTTCCAAATCCTTCTTAAGATCCCAAACTGCCCTTTTTAAAAATTTCCCCTAAATTTATAATTTTAAAAGGCCACATGTCATATAGAAAAGAAACTTTATCCATTTTTATAAAGAAGATCCTTAATAATATACAACCTATTATTTCATATTTCTATTTTATGAACTCTTAGAAACCAAAACCACATTTTGACCTATTTTTAATATTTCATACGATGAATAGTGTTTTCAGATAATGAATAGTGTTTTCAATACCCTCTGTTTCAAAAATTCAACTTTCTATTCATTTTAACCATTTTTCACCTATAAGCAACTAATTGCACTATATTACAAATATAATACTCAACTGTCGGGCATTGATTTAAATTACCATTTCGCCCTTTTAAGACAAAAATCCCCAAATTACCCTTTCCCCTGACACTTCCATATAGATTTTAATAAATCTTTTATAAACACAAAATATGCAAATAACTAATGTACCACTTTCAAACCTTGGATTTATATATCAAAAGGTGCACTAGTAAATTACAAAAATACTCTTTAGCTAAAATCCCAAGCTTTCCTCTTTTAAATCTAAATGATTACTCATGCATACTCGATTTCCCCTAAAATTCAAACTCCAAATTTAAACCTTAAACCTGCATCAAATGTGCACTTAGTAAGATTACCAATTTGGCCCTTTGACTAAGAATCTCCCAATTTCCCCTTTCTAAATCCATTCAACTACATCGCATGACCAACATTCATTTAAATACAACTCCAACCCTTGGACATATTTTAAACTTTGAACTAGAATTATCTTTAGTCAAATTACCAAAATACCCTCCCAACTTGATATTTCTAAAAATCATTTTCTTTTATATATAATTGTCTCCTATCTTCCTATATAATCATTTGCGTCTTACCTAAATCCTAATTTTGATTTCAACCCTTAAATTTCATTTTAAAATTTGAATTGAGGACACTTTCAAAGAAATTACCGAATTGCCCTTTGAGCTTAAAACCTCCAAAACCCTCCTCTCTTTTCATTTTATTTAGCTATTGTATGCATAATACTTCTATATTAATTCATATTCAAATTCTAGTTCAAACTAAGAGTTGATTTTGAAACCCTTTATCTGAAAAATTTCCAAATTGCCCCTAGGGCCTTTTCCTTTTCTTCTCCCTTCTTTCTTCTTTCCCTTCTCCCCTGTTTCTCTGTTTTGCCCGTTGAACCTCAGCCATTTCGATCCCATTGCCTTGCTTCTGCCTGATCTTGCACGCCAAGACAAGGAAAATCATCGTCACGTGTCACCACCACGAAGAACGCAGCGGGAATTTCCCTTCCCCTGCCATCATTGTTGCTCACGCGGCACTATACACACGCTCGATCGTGAATGGACCGAACCACTGCAAGGATCATCGCCGATCCGAGTTAATCCACTCCTCAGCGTCCCTAAACATCTACCAAGCTCAATTGCACCTATAAATAGCAAGCCGGAGCTTCCCATTTCACGTTTGTGTTGCACCGGCCGCCGCCGCCCCTCCACCAAATTCGTCCCAACCAGTGACGAATTGAGTTCGGCGCCGCCATCTAGAGCGTTTTAGTGACATCACCGAGCTACGGCCAAGAGCAATCGGCCGGAGAAACAGCCAGCCGCCGCCATGATGAGCCTCGCCATTTCCTCTGTTTTGGCCACAGGCCTCACGTCGCCGCGGCCGACTCGGCACTTCTCGAGCTCCAATAACGGCATGGTAAGGTTTCTAGATACTCCTCATGCTTGAGAGACCATCAATTTGTTTGATTACAAGAACAAACCGAAGTTCCTAATTTTGTTCTTTCTTCCGCCGGCCGACCCGCCGCCCGGCCTCCTGAGTCCACTTCGATCCACCAATCCACCTCCAAAACATTCCTAGACATCCTAGCAACGAAAGCCCTAAGGTTAATTGCCCCAAAACCAAACCAATTGAAAAGCCCCAAATCGGGATGCTCAAGAACCCTAGAAATCACTATTCATCCTTCCAGTTTTGTTTTTCATCAAATTGGAGGCCTTAGAGCCAAAATTGGCAAAAGGTTTCTATACGAAAGTTGTTCCAAATAATGTTTTATATCTAGATATGATTTTTCCAGATTTTTAAATTCATCCAGATTTCAAAACTTGAATTTAAACCCTCTCTTTAGCTATTTAATAAATTACTATAAATAGGAAATATAATAAAAAGTAAAATTGATATTTTTACTGTTCATAGATAATATATACAAAATTTATAAAAATGTTTATATTTGAAGTTATTTTATAATACATGCCACCTTTAGATTTTACTTCTTTAAAACTTTATATGAACAAATTTCTTAAAATAAATGTGGTTATTCTTTCTAAATAAGTTAAAATCTACGTATGAGATTTATTACACCATTAATCTTAAAATAATTAATTATCCAACATGTCATGTAATAATTCCTTTTTATAAATACTTATCAAATCCAATTCTATAAAATAAAAAGAATGAGATTAATTTCAAAATTATAATAAAACCCTTTCTCAATATAATTGGTAATGATAATCCTGTTTTAGGACAATGCTAAGAGATTTACAAAAAGCCAAAAATAGATTATTTCCTCCTTTAAGATTTTCTTCAAAAGTATATATATAAAGTTCAAATAAATGACCAAGCCATTTTAAACAATTAAACCTAATTAAAATAGGTTACTCCTAGTCTATAAAACCCAAACTATCTTAGAAACCCTTACCCAAGTCTAAACCTTACATAAAATGATAGCCACAAACTTGAACTGTTTCAAAAGAAGATTTCTATATTACATTCTAAAACTCTTTCATATAAAACCATATCTTCATTTTAGATCGTCCATAGCCATCATACCCGCTCTTCCATCCACATCCTCATATCTATTGCCCTCCAAATACCCAAACCCTTTCAAAAGAATATTTCTGCATAGCATCCAGAATCCTTTTTACTTGATTTAATTCGCTCTTTTTATCAAAACTTCGCGATCAATAGAAAAGAAGATCAAGCTCAAGACTCGAGCTACCTGCTGGACGGAGATGATGATCAAGAAGAAGTTTAGTAACAACCAAAACTAAGGCAGGTTTCTATTCCCTTGATGCACATTGAAATCCTATTTAATTACTTATGTATGTATTACTTTTTAGTTATTATTCTATTGCCAAATTATCATTTCATGTGTTATAAAATGGTCATGTCAA
The DNA here is from genome assembly GCA_036346145.1 of Olyra latifolia. Taxonomy (NCBI): domain Eukaryota; kingdom Viridiplantae; phylum Streptophyta; class Magnoliopsida; order Poales; family Poaceae; genus Olyra; species Olyra latifolia. Next base: position 19,334,122 of record CM070530.1, read on the forward strand.
GACACAAGAACCAAAAAGCTTACCTATTATTGATTAGCCCTATCCTTTGAAGCCTAGAATAGGTTTTAAAATATTTAAATTGAGTAGGATAAGTCAATCATTTGCCATGTGGATAAGTAATATGGGATGCTTATCTGGACGTGGGAATGTTGCGAGAAAAGAATTTTATATGAGCCACCAGGTGTAGTGAGTATGAGGGATTAGGCCGGTAACTCTTGGAGCTGGGAATATCCTTTGAGGATCCAATGCCCGGTAAGGCTCAAGGGGGATATATCCCTTACAAGACCTGCAATGGTACTGCTTGGGAAGATGCAACTAGGCTATGCTCATATAAAAACTTGGGTATAATGAATGAGAATGACACAAACTACATCCATCCATGTAACCGCGCACTACATGGGTAAAGCTGGATAGGTCCTGCAGGGCTAATAACAAAATCATCGATGGACCCTACTTCGGGTATATGAAGTTGTGTCAAAATGGGTGATGCCTCTCTTATTCAATAAACTCATGCTTTTGAGAGAAGGTTGTGGTGTGTGGCGCTGCATAAGGCAGGTAGAAGGTGGAGAATGGTGATAGTGTTATGGAGAGATGAAAATGTTTCAAACAGTTTATAAAAGTTCTTTTAAACCTTAAGTTCTTGAATCTATTGTATATTATTGCATTTACGTTCTGTATGAACCTTACTTCTTGTCGAATCCTCGCATATCGTAAGTTAAGCTTCCTAATGGGAAACCGCAAATCTTGTTGGTACTTACCCACTATGTGGGAATAACCTATTTTCAGGTCTTCCAGCTCCTGACGAATTTGAGAAATCTCCCGCGGAGGAATTGAACAATTATGGCATTATCGGTTTCTAGAGTCTTAGTTTTAGAGAGCTTTTCCTATCCTCACAACTTGTGCAACAGTGTAAGTGTACAGTAGAGGTCTGAGTTGTAATATTTTATGTAAAATGAATATCTCCTCATATAATAAAGTGAACTTTGTATCAGCTCTGGCACTGTTGCATCCTGGGTGATTGTGCTTTTGAGGGAACATTTTCCGGTAAGATTAACCGGGAATTGGGTCCCCTCAGAGTTAGAAGGGTGAGGGTAGAGTGGAGAGGTTGCAGGTTCGAGTTCTGGGTAACGCAACATTTGTATTTCATGCGAAATGTGGCCTAATAACCTATAGTAGGTGGTAGATGATTAGTGTATAGATTCCGGGCATAAAAAAATATTTTTTCTATTTTTTTATACAGTTTGGCAGGGACTATCATTGCCGGTTTTTACTCGAGAACCGGCAGTGATAAGGCTATCATTGTCGGTTCCAAAACCGGCAGTGATAACCTGGGTTATCACTGCCGCTTACGCAGTGCCGGTTCAAAAACGGGCACTAATGCCAGTTCCGAACCGGCACTGATGTGGTATTTTGTAGTAGTGTCTAGACAATACAAGCATGGTTATAATCCCCGTGAGGGCCAAAACACCACCCAATGAAGTGCCAGGGGTGAGTTGTACCACACAGACTCATCAACAAGAAATCCCTAGCGTCGCCTCTGGACATGATGCCAACCTGAAGGACCGGGTAGACGATTAAGAGGGGGGTAAATAGAAGTCAAATTGATTTTAACACATTTTTCACAAAGCGCCCCAAAATCAAATTCTCTTGATGTGTCTTATCTCAAATGGCTATGATAGCTATCAAGAATTAGGATCAAAGAGTATACTACACGAAATCAATTACCAGAACAATATATGCTACCAGATCAAATTATGTGGCTAGACCTTCTAGGCCGGTCCTGCTAATGACACCATTCTAGGCAAGCGGTCCGGCCACCTAGACCAGTGAGGTGACTAAGGTTTGGTTGCATAGCTAATGCCTAGCCGGCCAACCCCGATTGTGCAATGTTCTAGACCCCAATTTGGACGGCGGTCCGGCCGTGCTAGACTGTCTTGGTCCAGCGGCATAGTTAGTAGCTCAGTTTCGTGCCCCACTTCGGTGCTAAGTTTTTTTTTAACTTGGACACCTAGTGGGCTAAGGTATGGGCGGCGGTCCAGTGGCCCCGACGTCTAGCCAAAAGCAACCTCCTCTCCTAATGACATAATCGAACCACAAACATAAACTAGAGCAAATACTTATATTGGCAAGATACTTATCACGTATCCACACATAGTCTCTCACAACCATTGCTCGTGGGAGAAAGACACCCGGAGAACCCCGTCGTGATCAGCCTAGCTAGCCAAGCTGAAGAAGGAGGCTCAAAGTTTTTGCCACATACTAGAGCACTTTGAACACAAATAGCCAGAGTAAAGGACCGCTGTGATGGCATACCTTTTATGTGTAAATAGCTAAGGAACATATTGCATGCAAACATCGTGCAATCAAACTAAAAAGTTTTAAAATACTCTAAAAATTGTGGATGTACTTTAGTGTTTACTTGAAAAAAATTTGTGAATGTACTTTAGTGTTTACTCCAAATATATATATGATTGCAAGTACAAATTTGTTCTATGTAAAGTGTAACAAAATAAAATTTGACAAATATACTGTCGGGACCCCCTCCTGGCGGAGGTGAGGTCCCACCTGTGCTTTACCTATGCTAGTCCTTGGATCAGTAGCTAGCACACACAGACAACAGATTTTGGATCACAACCAAGTCGATTAATTTACATCAATTTACATCAGAGTGCGCCTCGTGGCGTTATTACATATGTTCGGCTCGAAGGCCTTACAAAAGCGGAAGTTTTATATTACAACTGAAACTCCAAAAGTGGAAAACCGAAACACTCCCCACAGGTAGAGCTGGAGGAACGCAATCCTAGGCGTCGGCATACTCCCCGTCCTGGACTTTGTCGGTGAAGGCGTAGGCTTCGGGGTCTCCGTCTTCAGGGTCACGCTGGTACTCCGAACCTGCGCGTCGGAATGCGCAGCCCCGCGGCAAAGCGCGAGGGTGAGTATTGGTAAAAATACTCGCAAGTCAATTGATATATGCACATGCATGGGCTAGACAAGGGATAAGTAGGGCTCAGTTGCGGAAAGCAAGTTTTGAAATAGTTTGCCTAATGTTTTTAAAGCAATTTTAGGGAAAGAAGTGAAGTAATCAAATTGATTGATAAAACATTTAAATCATCCGGCCCCAGCCGGCTCATGCCCCAAAGGCTGTCTCACGATACAAATCGTGGTTTTTACCAAAAACATTTTTCTTACGACTAATCCACCGAAGGACCAACAACTCTCGACGGCTAACCACCGTATGCATAATACCACACGTCAGCTAGACCACCGAAGTCATCTCCTCACGGCTAATCACCGTAGGCTCCCAAAACCAAAACACGACGACGTGGCGGCGGCCGTCGCGGCCTTGACGCCAAGACGGCCACACGGACCACGCGGGCGTGCGGCGTGCCCACGCGAAGTCTGTGACCGGCCCGCAAGAATAAGGCGCTTGACCGCGCTGTGTGGCGGCCCATGCGCGGCGGGCTGTATGTGAAGTCTGTGCTGCGGCGACTGTCTTGGCCGGGCGCAATGAAGCGGTTCTTGTGGCGAGCACGTGACCAGAGGGCGATGAATGACCGGTCGGGCGCAAGAGGAGGTGACGACGGGTGGGGGCGGTCACCACCCAAAACAGGCAACGGCTAGGAGGCTCGGCGGCGGCGATTCCGTGATGCGGCCGGCCGGCGGGAAGGAGGGAAAAGAAGGAGGAGAGGAGGAGGCTCGAGTGGAGTTGACCGCCGAGGGCGGCGGCGGCGAAGCTTCGGCTGGCCGAAGCGGAAGAGGGTGGCGGCGCTTTGTCGGCCGAACGGCAGCAGAGAGGAAAGCGGGGGGTCGGCGAGGCTCATGGGGGGTAAGGGAGGTGTCGACGGCCCGAACCCGGCATGGCATGGCCGGGTGTGCGCGGCGACGTGGCCGAGGTAGTGGGAGACAAGCGCCGCCCACTCCTCCGGAGAGAGGCGGCGGTAAAGGGAAATGACGTCTAGGGGCTAGAGATGCTAGAGGAGGAGAAAGAGGGGGGGGGCTTACCTAACGGCGAGCTCCGATGATACTTGGGGGCCGGCTCGGCGGTGGTGTGGCGAATCCGGCGGCGGCGACATGACGACTGAAAATGGGTTTCGTGGGGTAGTGGGAGAAAGGTGGTGGAGGGGATTGGCCAGGGAGCTCCGCTAGGGGGGATTTGAGAGAGAGAGAGTAAGGATGAGAGCCGGTGAGGGAGGAAAAACCGAGGGAGAGGGCTGCGTGAGAGTTAAGCTGAGAGGGGAGAGAGGCACGTGAGGGGGAGTGTGAGGGGAGAGGGTGTCAGTGAGTGGGATGGGAGAGAAAGAAGGGAGAGAGAGAATGCTTAAGTGGGGCCCACTAGACATAGAGAGAGAAAAATTGAGAGAGAAAATGGAGAGGGAAAAAATAATGGGTAGAGATTAAATAGGAAATTAGTAATTCATTATTTTAACTATTTAATTTGCAATGCAAGTTTTTATTTGGATTAAGTTTTTAAAGTTATTGTTTCAAAAATCTAGTTTGGAACTCACAAATTTCACCAACTTTTATAATAGGCCTTTCAGTAAATATTTTGCAATTAATATTTTAAAAGCAAATCCTTTTTAAATTAGTATTTTAGGAAATGGAATACAAAACATGCACTTTATCCAAAAGATTTTTAAAACCGTTTAAATCACATGCAATGATACCATGCTTTTGCAAGATTTGAAAATCTCATTTAAAAACTTTTTCTTTTACTGAGAAAACCAAATTATGTGATTTATAAGCTCAAAAGTTACTGTAACATGCTTATTTTCAAAAGGTTTTAAATTTTAGTGAAATTCATTAAAAGGTAATTGCATGATGCACGATGATTTCCAGTTTTTGAAAATAGGGATGTTACATATACTCACATCTGTCAGATTTTCAGATTTTTTCTCTTTTTTTACTTTGAATATAGAATAAATTTGAACTTGAAATTTTATACATAGATAGAGTAAGTTTATAACTACATCCACAATTTTTTCACAGCATTTTTAGTTTGATTGGACGCAATATGTTTCCATGTAAATATAGCCATTTCGATTCTAGGAGAAGATGTTGACGGGATGTACTGGTTTGTTCATGCATATTCATTTTAAACTTAGTTATATGCTATTATAGTTTAACCCTTCGCGGGTTCTATACCAGCAGTATATCAAGTAAATCCAGGGAAGTATAACTTAGTGCTAACCAATTTTATTTATTGCATAAAAAACATAATATGGGTTTGAAGGCACCGTAAAAGAACCCTTTCACAGTGTCATAAGCTCCTACAACGCATCCTCCAACCAAATCATGATAATTATATCACAAATTGAACAAACACAGAAGAACAGACGAATATTCGCTATAGTAAAGGGTGACTGGGTGAGTAACTCCTTTTAGGAAATCTCGATACCAACTAGAAAAATGCAACACTGACGATGGGCCAGATCAGGCTAGGATATGAAGTGGCATGGCTTGAGCCGAAATGCCATCCTTGCTCAGATAATCGAATAACGAGAGCCCAATGAGAGCATACGAGCCCAAATGCCATCCTTGCTCGGTTTATCTATTTATTACTTAACAAAATGCTGCTCGTTTATTTGCATGCCTGGACTCCAGGAGGACCAGGAGTTCAATGTTTAGAGGGTTGGCTTTTTAGCGAATAAACACGTTTTTTTTCCAGGAAGATTGTAATCAAATCGGTGAGCCTGAATAAGACAAATTAACCGGACAAATTTGATGACCTCTATGCAATTTCCTCACGAAAATATTTATCAAACTCAACGATCCCCTCATAGATTGTGGTATACAAGTAATGCAAGCTACAAAGGAATAAATTACCACGTGCCACTGCAAATTGCCTAATTCTCAAATATGCCATCACTTGTATCTATGATAAGTAGGTCCGGATCCACATATCATAAACATAACGATGGCACATACAAAATCAGAACTTTTCTATAATGGCGTATAAGGGATTGCCCCACCTGCAAACGGTGCGCAAAGCCGTCAAAGTTACTGTACACTGTACAGGGCAACATAGCTTTAGTACGTAGTTGTATTGCACTACCAGTGTACTGTACTAGCTAGTGCTCTCGCCACTAGCTTGGAGGAGGGCCATGGGATTAAGCTTCCTTTGACCTAACTAAGCCTCCAATGGCAGAAGAGATTAGCGGCAGCTAGCTCGACGGCTACCCTCGCGAACCACAACCACCTGAATACACTGACGTGTCGTACGCACCAGAAGCAGCAAGCGGAAGATCGATTCTGTCCCTGCCATTGCGTAAGAACATATCTATAGCGAGGTTTCGAAGAACAGAATCATGTTTCCTTTTACATCCCCGAAGAATTTAGCGAGAATTTTTTGAAAGATGCCACCGGATATATGCGCGATCGTTTTGATCTCAGACAGACGGCGATTTTAATTTCGGTTAATAGTTATAGGTCGTTTCGTCAGAAATGAAACCCAGAGAAGATTATGAAGCAGCTTGGTTTGCTAGCTAGGACGTACGAGCCGGTACACTCAGTACGACCGCAGCTGCTTCCAAATGCAATCATTGCCACTTTGCCAGCCACTAGTTAAGCTACACCTGATAACCTGAAGGCCCCACATGATGCATGCTCCACCAGACAGAGACCTAACCCGATCAGATTTACCACGCCCTGTTGGTAGTGGCAACACGAGGCTCGTACGTACGCAGCTTCACATGTTAACCGCATGCATATTTTTCACAGGAACTGTACGTAATAGGAGTACTGTATATATATAATATCACGTCACAGAGACCGACCGATCCATGGACATTCGGACATGTTCTATTCTCACGTCGTCGCAAGACACCTGGACATGTTCTATTCTCACGTCGTCGATCGCAAAGACATTGGTGTTCTCTTGTGCCGAGGACTGGACATGCATGCATGTCACCCTAGCTTTTCACGCACTAGATGAACACGATTCGTACGTACGTAATATACGCTTGAAAGTCGAAACAAACCTGGGGCTCCCGATCGGCATCATTCCAACTCCCCCAAGTGACGGCAGAAAGAATCGTTACGTCAGGCTGCACATCTCCATCGATCCCCATTGTGCACCCATCCATTGATTACGTAGGTAAGTGATATGTTTGGTTGATGTATTAAACTTATTAATAAATCCATATTTCATCTCATCTTAAGTTTTTTTAAAGAAAAAATGATAAAGTTAAGCAAAATGTGGCAAAGTTGCTTCCAGCGGAACAGGATATCGGCTTACATGTACTCCTAAAACGCTCTGTGGTCTGTACGTACGTACGTAGCTAACTACACATGTAAACGCGCGCGCGCGCGTGCATGTACAGTAGGCACGAGCGGCGTGCAGGCGAAGGGGTCGTCGTGCGGGAGCAGGTCGTTGGTGCGGACGGCGGTGAAGACCATGAGCACGAGGGTGACGGCGACGGAGAGCACGGCGAGCACGAGCATGAGCACGTTCGCCGCCGCCTCCTTCACCTCCTGCGCGTACTCCGCCGCCGCCAGCGCCAGCACCGTCAGCGGGAACGAGTACGCCCACCACGCTACGCTGAACCGCCGCATCGCCCGCTTGAACAGCGTCGGCCGGGACACCTGCATGCATGCCAAGCAACAGCGACGTCAATAAAAAAATTAGTTTTTTTTTCATGCATTTTTCATCTATGCGTGGATGATTAGGAATGCACTATGCAATTTCTTTTTTGGTTGATGGAGATTGTAAATTTATAATGTGCAGAAAAGATTAGTCCACCGTCTGCGTGGCATCGAGTGGCGTCCTACGCGATCCTACTTGGAGTTCTTTCCGCGCCATATATTTTACCCCACCAACGAGAACGAAAAGCAAAAGCAACGGACGATAGAGAAAGGCCAAGAAAGGCCTCGAGGTGGATGGGACATGTAAGGAATTTGAGCTCCATCGATCTCAAGGAAACAATGCATGCGCACTCCGCCATGATCACGATCGAGTCAGGTGAGCGAAAGATTAGACGTAATTACCAGGGAGGCGAAGAGAAAGAGGGAGAGGAAGAAGAGCATCTTGCAGCAGGTGTCGAAGGACAGGGAGATGGCGTCCCAGGCGAGCGAGGCCATGCTCGGGGCGGCGAAGAAGAGGAAGAACACCGGGCGGAGCATGGCCGGCAGCGAGTCGGAGCCGAGGAACCTCTGGTACAGCGTGACGAACAGCACGAGGTAGTGCGCGGCGCCGACGGCGAACATGGCCACGGCGCCCTCGTGCCACCCCATCTTGGCGGCGGCCCTGGCCGTGACCAGGTTCCCGATCACCGTGATGTGGCTGGCCGGGTTGGCCACCATTGACAGGAACTTCCTGCCGCGGGTGAACCACTGGCCGTAGATCTTGACGTCGAGCACGAGGATGGGCAGCGAGAAGGCCCACCACAGCAGGTGGTACGACGGCGCGTCCGGGCGCAGGAACGGTGTGGACTGCAGCAGCAGCAGCCACGAGATCCACGGCGCGAAGAGGTAGTTCATGGCGACGTGGTGCCGGAACTCGGCACGCACGGCGGGGAACTGGAGCAGGCACCGCGCGGCGTAGAGCGCGCACAGCGCCACCAGCGTGAGCAGCGCCAGCGACCAGAGAAGCACGAACGCCGCCGCCGGCAGCGACCGCACCACCGGCCGCAGCGCGCGCGGGTCCGTCGACGAGTCGCTCAGCGTGCGCCACAGCAGCGCCTGCCCACACAGCGCCAGGCTGATGCGGAAGTATCCCGCGTGGAACCGCGTCAGCATCGCGAACCGCGGCATCCCCGTCCCCGTCGCCGCCGCCGCCGCTTTCGACGTCACGCCGACGACACCATCCCCATCGCCGCCGCCACCGCCGCCACCACCACCCTTGGGGCTCTGGGGGTGGGAGTCCAAGGGTTTAAGGGAGTGGGAGGTGGCCTCCATTGTGAATGTGATCGATCGATTGCAGTGGTGGAATGTGGTGTGGTTTGTAGGGGAGCTCAGTATTTATAGGGGAGCAACGAGTAATAAGCAGGTGAGTAGTGGTGTTCAAGCCTCTGGGTACATGTGGGTGAGGCAGTAACTGAGGGTGGCGGCTTCTTGGTTACTGTCATTTCGGAATTTCCAGCCATTTTCTTGTCAAGGTTTAGTTGTGTGATGCTGTGACTGCTGATGCTGGCTACTTCTACGGTGGAGATGGAGCTCGTATTTTGGAAAACTAGCATGGTGACCATGCACTTGCATGGCTAAATTTGATGGTTTTGTACTTTCGGTATAATACATTAGATCAATTAAAAATGTATTTACGATGTACACCATTATAATCTAGGTCCATTATAATTGATGTTTGTACATATTCTGTTAGATTCAACTAAAAACATATTTAAAATCCATATTGTTATATATATTTCCATACGTACACTTGCGTATCTAGATTTCTTAGTTTGTGGATAGATTCATTATAATATGTCAGACTCAACTAAAAACATAATTAAGATCTACACCAATATAGTCTAGACCCACTGTAATTGTTGGCATAGATTTTTTTATTTTTCTTCTACTAATCTAGGAAATTCTAGCCCTGTAGAGCATGATGTCTAGGTTGCCCTCAAGCACAGGAGAAATCAAAAATGGAAAAGAAAAAATTTAATCCTTTTTTGTTAGCTTTGATTGCCATGATTTGAAATTCATGCATCTTTTTTATTTTCATACTACTTTTTTTTATCAGACGTAGAGACGTCAGGAGCACGTCTTCTCCCTACGCTTTCATCGACTTTTTCTCGATGCCTCCGAGTTGTGTACTCGCTTTTTGATCTCTTAATTATGAGGGACTGTGCTATTTATATTGAGTGATAGGGTGTATAGACACATTTCAATTCACTTAGAAGCCTTCACATAGGATGAGTATCCAGACATACTTCTAATCTAATAAGATTTCAACTCCTTTAATTTAAACATAGGATTTATTGGTTTTAATTAAACAGATAAATTAATATATTAAATAGAATTTTTAAATTAACAATGAGATATACACCGTTATAATATGTACACACTATAATTCATGGGCATATTTCTCTTTTCTTAATAGAAAAAAGTCTATTTTGTCCATGAAGTATGACCATTTTCTGCTTTCAATCCATAAAGTACAACACCAGGTAAAGTCACAACTTCACCTTATGTATCATGGGACAGTTGCAAGCTGTTTATCTCTAACCATATGTTAGCCTTAAAGTACAACACCAGGTAAAGTCACAACTTCACCTTATGTATCATGGGACAGTTGCAAGCTGTTTATCTCTAACCATATGTTAGCCTGGCCGTAATAATTGCACTTTGAGTCTGCATGCCGTATTGTTTGCCACTTTGTTTATTTAGTTGGATTTGAACAATTATTTGATCTTTTATTTGAACTCTTAATGCTCGTACATGATCGACAACATATTTTATTGTGATAAAACTTTATATGCCACTTCAGAGTCTATTTACTCCTTATGTGTCATTATTTAATGATCTATCTTCTGTTTGCCATCGTAATTGCTAGATTATTGCTCTATATGTACCATAGGCAAAAACTTATATTTTTTGTACCGTATAAATATACCAAAAAAATCTTTAAAAAATCACAGTGTTATCGAATATGCAATGGTTTCAATCTTTTTTGGGATATTTTGTGAATAATTTATGTTCAACTTACACTTAAAAATATTTTTAAAATAAGAGATCAATCTTAAACATAACAAAAAATTATTATATTTAAATTGTTGCATACTTAATAACTCTGTGTTTTTTGAGAATTTTCTAAAATGTTTACACAACTTAAATAAAAAAGATAAATTTTCACTAATGTCATATAGGGCAATAATCGAGCAATTGCGATGACATTGAAGATAAAAGTCAATAAGTAATGGAATAGATAGAAAGCTCATGCGCAATGTCACACAAGGATTTTTCCTATTTTGTTTCATCTTTTTCGATGTACGGTTCCAACAACAATGAAGTTTTTCTGCCATTGGGTAGATTGTAGTATATGTTGCTCCGCATGAACTTATAATTCCACGGCCTTATTTAATTTGTTTTCTAACCTGTACTTCAACTACAATTGACTTATGAAATAGCAATGGTTGGGGAGGGCTTTGCTTTTCTAGTGCTTTCATTGGATGGCTACATGATTAAGGCTCCACTATATAATTAATGGTGTAAAATTTTCTATTTATTTTTTTAATTAATGTGGGAATTTCTAGCCTCTCATAGCAAACATAGTAACTCCTTTGTATTTTGTTTTATTATATTCAACTAAAAACATATTTGAAAGCTGCACTGTTATAATCTAGACACTATAATTGATGCATGGTTGATGGTGTAGATTTCTGTTAGATTCAACTAAAAATATATTGAAGATCTACACCGTTATAATCTAGACTATCTATAATTGATTGTGTTAGATTCAATGAAAAATATATTAAAGATCTACACCATTATAATTTAGACCCAATATAATTAATTATGTATGTTTTTATTTCTTTTTCTCTCTTTAATGAGTGAATGTAACATTTTTCAGTATGGTGGATCCGCCAAACCTGAGCAAAGAAGAAACTGAAAAGCGGAAAGAAATAGATAAATCATTTCTATTACCTTTTAATTACCATGCCTTGGGACTCGTATTCTTTTTATACTATTTTTCCTTGGTCCCATTGATTGTTTCACATGTCGTCTCTCAGAGTTGTTTGCTCTTCGGGATTTTAATCACCGAAGCATTTCAATATATATGCAACATCATCTAGGTGTCTTTCGACATAATTTCAAGATATACAACTCTGATATGCAACAATGTCTATGTGTCTTTTGGCATAATTTCAGGACATACAACTTCGATCTACAATGGTGTGTAGGTATCTTCTTTTCAGCATAATTTCAGGGCATAATTTTAGGATATACAACTCTGATCTACAATGGTGTTTAGGTGTCTTCCTTTCATGCTGTTTACCAAACTGTTTGGGCCCTAAAAATCGCTGCCCAAGTGTTTCATGGCTAACCAAAAAAACTGTGGCTAACCAAGAGAACCGAGCGACTAACCGGAGTGACCAGTTTATGTCAAACCAGCATAATTTACAACATGTGTGGGATGTCGGTTGCTAGGACGAAATGGTCGAGCATCCTCAACGTGTTAAATCCGGTGAGAGCTATAAATTGTCTGGGTGTCAATGTTTTGCGTTGCATGTATGCACGGCTGCATTTATTAGTTTGGGAGACCTAGATGCATACGAATAAAAACGAATTCGAATACAATTATGTTAAACAAATTCGTATACAAATATGAACAGATTAATTGGGATACCTGAGCGGATGTGATGCCTCGTTGCCTTGTGATCCTTCCGTGCGCTCACCATATATAAGTCAAAAGCCTAGCTAGCTCTGAGGTGTACATTACGATCAATCCTTTTGTAACCTCTAACAGATTCAAAAGAATTCGCATGCACATCTCTGATACGCCACGGATCGGTTAGTTTGTTTGTCTATCTTCAATCTTTTTAGATCTATACTGTTATAATTTGGCCACTATAGGTTCCGTTTGGCACAGCTCCAGCTCCAGCTTCACTAAAATTGGTGGAGTTGATGGAGCAAGTATCCTATTCCTAACTCCAGAAATTCATGGAGCTAGAGTTGTGTGTACATTGAGAATATTTAGGTAAGTCATCTTATTTATATTTTAAACTAAAAACATAAACTTAAGTCATTTTATTTTAACCTACAAACTCCATATCTGAGGTAGAGCTAGGAGCTGGAGCCGTGACAAACAGGGCCATAATCGACAGTGTAGATCTTTCTTTTCTTTTTCGATTAACATGGAAATTTCTAGTATTTTAGAATTAGCGTGGTGACTACATTGAACCTACTATATATAATAATAATTATTCTAAGCTAATGTTGGCTCTGATTTGGGAGCTAGCTAGGTCTCACAAAGAATGGTTAGATCTTTGGATATATTACTGGGCTAGGCATTACTGCATTAATATATATGCTATATATCTCAACACATACACTAATCCACTAATAACCATTCTAATCTACAAATGTTTCAACATCTTCTCCCATAGCGGTTAGTACGTTGAATACAGTAACACCTCTAACAATGAGATTAGCATGACTAGTGCCGTAGTGCCTATTGATTAGACATCTGGAAACATCTAAATTAATTAGGTAGTTTCGTAAATTATGTTCAAATCTTAATTAAGAAGATCGACGTAGGTACGGCACCCAGGTCAGCCAAAAGAAAAGGAAGGTACCACAACAGTCTTACTAGTCCATGCAAATATTTCCTCCCTCCGTTTTTATATAAAACGTATTTTAAATTGACACATAGATTAAAAAAGTTTGAAATTAATAGAAAGTCAAGAAAAATGATCGTGCCACTTATGCTATAAATACCTTGGAAATATGTAAGAGAATATCATATGAAAGTTGTTTATAAATACATGAGAGAATTGTGTAATAAATAAGAGTAGACAAAAAATAACATCACAATAAATTTACATGCATGTCTTATGTTTTAAAGAAGATCATTCAAACTATATGCTTTATATATAAAAAAGGAGAGAGTATCTAATCTTAACCGTTTTAATCGGCCGAAACTAATTCGGTCGGCTAAGACGGAGCCGACGCAACAAAAATAAAAGAGGTATTTTCGTCGGCCTCCATAAATGCCGATGAAATAATGACTTTGACAGGCCTGCCCCTGAAATAATCGATGAAGTTATGCAGTACATGTTGCCCCCGTGGCATTGACTTGGATCGCATGCACATTATCTCTCCCATTCCAAAAGGGTACGTACGTGTTCGTGCTCACCTAGCATCATGCATGTAAGAACCACGATCCGTCCTAAAGCAGGGTCTAATCCACGTACTTAAGACTGACGATTACATGGCGTGGCGTCGGGGCGCAGTGCCCTAATTAATCGACACCACCAGATCACTGATCACGCATCAGTCGAAAACCAACCGGCGAGGTCCAATGCGACTACGCACAGCGACAGCGCCGCCGCACCACGCCGGCGACTTTTACCGGAGATGAGGAAGCAGATGGGTTGAAAAGCAGCGGGGGCGCACACAATTTCGCGCCGCGCGCGTCGATCGTGGTCGTGGCCGGCCTGCGCGCACGCAAATAATTCGCAGGTCGTATCCCCATATCCAATGCCGACTAACTCCACGAACGTATCGAGATCGAATTGGGACGGAATTGGTCTTGCACTCGCTCCTGATCTTATGATCGTGCGCAGTTAATGGGTCTCTGACCAGCCGTCAAATGTGGACATCCAGTGAGAGATTGACCAGCTCGTTTCAGGCAAAATGTGTCTGGGGGTGAGGTTTGATATATACTTAGGCTCCGTTTTTTACCGCGTTTCGGTCGCGTTTGCGGTCACGGTCTGGACTTGTGCAGCAGCTTCGCGCCATGGCATAACTCGGCTTGCCCACATGCCCATGCAGCTCGCCATTAATGCCAGCTCACGGACCAGCAGCCAGCAGGTCGCGTCTCGCCTTTAATGCTAGCTCGCGGACGAGCAAGTCGACTTCCCGTCACCCGAAACGCAAACACAACGCGACCGAAACGCGTAAAAAAACGGAGCCTTAGTTGGGGTTCTTTTTAGTTTATCTCATTTGCTTATCTCGTTTGCTTATTTGCTTCCTGACGTGGTCTTGAGAGTCGGATCCGCTTTGCTCGACTTGTGTTAGAGAGCTTTTATACAGGCCTTCAAAATAGAAAAAAAATGGAATCCAAAAATTAAAAAAATCCCGATAAATCAAATAAGCAAACGAGATAAGCAAATAAGTATTGGGATTTTTTTAAAAAAATTTGGATTCTTTTTTCTATCTCGAAGACGTGTATAAAAGCTCTCTAACACAAGTTGAGCGAAATGGATCCGACTCTCGAGGTCACGTCGGGAAGCAAATAAGCAAACGAGATAAGCAAATGAGATAAGCTGAAAAGAACCACACCTTAGACAAGTCAGCTGAGAAGGTTATGGTGCTATCGGGAAAAAAATCTTTGTATGCCATTGAATATTTTATTAATTTTTTCGTGCCATCACATTGCCACTCTAACATTGTATTATTTTTTATTTCTTCCTTTCTGCTGACGGGTCAAACCGTGATGGAGCTACATAAAGACAATTATGCCGCTGTCTTTTTAATATTTTAGAAAATATAATAAATTCCTATAAAATTATAGAAAGTTCATTAGATTATGCAAACATTTATTTGAATTCAGAAAATTATGTATACTCAAATTTGCAAGTGAAATGGAGATTTTTTATATAAAACTTTATTTCAAAATTATTGGTACCATGTCTCATGAAAACGATTAAAATAAAACATAAATTCATAAAATTTTAACATAAAGTAAAATTTGATTTTCCATAAATTTAAAATTTTGAATCACTTCATTTGGAGTACTTAAAATGTAGGAGATACAATATTTCAAATTGTAAATAGGCATTTTAGGCGTTAAGAGACGATTTATAACGGTTGAACCTAACGGAGCTAATAGCGATGGCATAGAAGGAAAAAAGTTAGAAATGAGATAACATATAAGGTTAGAGTGGTAATATGATGATACAGAAGGGATTAGCAAAATAATGAGTGACATAGATAGTATCCTAGGCATGAATCCTGATCAATGACTCGACGTCATCCGCAAGAAATATGTAGCCTCGGAAGAAAGCATTACTTCGTGTGCAAATTGATAAAACTTCCTGATAATGATAGTCGTTGCTAATTATTGCTTAACTGCAAGTGGACCGAATCCTGTCAAGAGCTCATCTAGAGCTTGGGCCCACATGCCAGTGAGTGCTCGAGCCTCCAGGCCCTGCATCACTGCATGCCAGTGTCGATCGGTCACGGAAACCCATGCAAAGAGTGGGTTGGTGCACCCGCTACACTGTGGAGTGACCAAACAAGCAGCACTTGATGGGATAATTAGGTAAAACTTAGCGGCTGTTGCCATTAGCTTGCCTTCAGGCCCATGCAAAAGAAACATAACATTTAGGTAAACTGGCATTTTTTTAATTTTTTTTTAAAAAAACTGGCTTCTCGGAAAGCGATGTCTGGCTTCAGCCAACCTGAAGAGCTGGGATAACGTATCAGCACAGTGCATGGGCCGGCATTTAATATATGACCTAACTAGTATAGTTTATTAACCGAATTAAGCTAATGGGGCTAGTGCCTAGTGGTAGAAATCTGTACATGGCAAATTCACTCGCCGCCATCGCTTGTACAACGCGTCAGGCCAGTAGTTTCTTGCACGATATATAAGATCTCCATGAAACATGCACAAGCGAGTACCTGAATCACGGCGAGGATTTCTGACTTGAACGGATCGATCGCGGGGCTTGGCTTGCCATGGCATGCCCATCTGAATTTACGGCACTCTAAGATGGCAGCAGCAGCAACAACAGATGTTACAACTTACAATGTTGCAGTAAGTTCAGTACTCCCTGGGAATGGGGCGATCCAGATCCCTGCAGTCTTAACTGCAACTGCACACAATCTCAGTCGTCCATTTTTTTAATCCTACAACCATTGATGCTTCGGCTATTTTTGACGGTCCTCTGACAGATACCATCAAATACCAGATATCAGGAGGTACCAATCATTTATATATCCAACCGTTTATCTGTTAGGGACAAGAACGATATTTTCCTTGGCAACTGGTGGGTAGCAACAAAGGCACACAAGTCAGTTGGCGAACGGGGCGGCGGCGCGGCGCATGAGCAGTGGCCAGTGGTGGTGATAACAAAGAGGGAGTACAGCAAGAGAGAAAGGGGGAGCGAAATCACTAAAGTGTCCTTTATGCTTTAGTACCTCGATCTAGAGACGAAGGGATGGTACTGGAGGCATCATTGGGTCTACCCTAATGGTGGGTCTAATTTGTGGTAGGTACCAAGAGACACTAACAATTACAACACACCATCTATGATGCCTCGTGGATCTCAGCTGTTCGATTTGAATCTAGTGATGCTAGTGCAACTAATTAAGTTGACATTATACTAGCAATTATACGGCGATCCGCATTTGGGACAATTTTTTTCCACACTGGACTTACAACATGAATTTAATTAAATAATACTTCCTTCGATCACAAATAATTAATATTTGAGATACGTGCAAGTCAAAATTTTAAAACTTTAGCTACAAATATCTTTTAAAATATTTAGATTAAATACATAAAAACTATATGTGTAGCTTTGTCTCGAAGAATGCTTCAATAATATTACATTTTTTATTAAATTTTATAAATAAATCATAATAGAAATTATTGGTCAAAGTTGTACTTTGAAGACCCTGTCGAGTCAAATATGTGCCTAGAGGGAATAGTTAGATCAGATATTCGGGCGCATTAAACTTATTGCCTTAACGGGGCGCGTCATCTGACTAATGCATGCATGTTCACCGGTACTCTTCAAAAGTAAGCTTTCAAAAATTCTGATGGGGTATTGGATCAAAACTTTGACTGAAGTAACTGAAATTCGGTCAAACTAGTCCAAAGAGAAAATGGTCACTTGGTGGCGAATTTAGCCGGGAAAAATGCTTTGACAATTGACATTCCCGTAGTACCTGCAAACCGTTGCTGTCAGACTGAATGTTGTGCGTAGCGTAAACGGCTTAGAGAGAACAAAAAAAAAAAGTTGCCGGCCGACTCAAGAAGCACGAGCAGAGAGGAGGAAAATGGCAAAAGCAAGCCAAGTCTTCGGCTTCTGCCCTCCAGCATTAGCCAATTCCGGATCAAACCGCTGCCACCCACTGCCGTCTCTCACACCCCCGGCTAGGAGTGTCCTCGCAGCCTACCATTGCCAACTACCATGCCACTAGACGCAAATTGGAGTTGTCTATTTATCCATGGTGTTTTGGTGTCCAGCTTGCCACCGCCATTGTTGGATCTAATATGACAAAAATCTCTCGTTCAGACAGGTTAGACAGGTTGGAGGCTCAACTTGTAGATTATGAATGCTTTTTTTTAAGCTTTTGCCTGGAAGCTCTGCCGTTTAACTGAAAAGGGAAGAGAGCACCATGGGTTCGAGCGCAAGTGCATGGAGCGGTTCTTTGGCACCTTACATAATTTTTTATCTACTATCTACACCCTTTATTGTGCAACACGATTCGTGCATATTTCTATCTTCCCCAATTTTTTTTTTCCAAAAAGAACATTCCACTTATTTCTCCTACCTTTCTTCCTCCCTAGGTAGAACTCTCTCTCATTTCTTTCCCCTCTCCTCTTCTTTATCTCCTTAGTTTTGCCCCATGCTGATTGTGGCTGCCACTGCCATGGCCCCTTGCTACCTTCCTCAGCCGTGCACCTCACCCTGCCGGCGCGACCTCCCAAAGCTAGGGTTCAACAAGCTACTCGGAATCAAATCAAGCTTAACAACAAAATGAGTCGAGCTTGAGTCCGATTTGAGCTGAGCTCAAGTAGCTTATCGAGCCTACCACTCCACTAGGCCCATCCGCCTAGTGGACTTGTCGGGAGGCTTAGCTGAACTACAATGCTCCTATGCGCACGGAACACACACAGAGGGAGAGAGAGAGTCATATACTCCCTAGGGTCCTCCACTTTTTCTCATCCCACAAACCCTGACACTGCCGCTTGGAGGTGCTCCTCTGGCCTCCCCAAGCTTGCACCATCGGTCCTCCCTAGCATTGTCACCTCATCGTTGTCCAACCCTAGCCTTTCTCCCACATGGTTGTACCACCCTACTCCTCGCTCTTTCCTAGAATCAGGCCCTCTATCAAGCAAAAATCGAGCCGATCTTGGACTATATCAGGCTTTTTCTTGATCTTGAGTTCAAGCATGCCTCCATGCATGCTCGAATGCAATATGGCCATACCTCGCTCCTGATGCATCTTTTCAGCCACACACCTCACCATTCTTATTCTTCTTAGCTTAAATCTATTATATAAATAAAACAAGGTTCAACGAAGCCACCACGTTCGCTCTAAAATACTAGAAATTTTCATGTTAATCGGAGTAAGAAGAAAGATCTACACTGATGATTATAGTCGGTTCAGATTATAATGGTTTACATCTGTTTAACAATAACATAAAAATAATTCGAATTGGAGTCTATGTCTATCCCTATCAGTTGTATATTGTAACGAAGATTGAATTGCATCCCGTACATTACGACCATACGCGACAAGCACTCGGCGCCTGCACGAGCGATCAGCCAGGTGCAACCTCACCTCCAATCCTGCGAGACATTGAGTGGAGGCTGCCGCGCCCGTGGGCACTGCATCGTCGCCCCGACGAGCAGAACTGACGTAAACATACAATTGCAACTCCTCGCACCCAATGTGTCGTACGTATGGTATACTGTTTCTACTTGATCTGTTGGTCACATCCAAAAGCGACCATGCATGGACCAGCTAGCTACTCTCATATAAATATGTCCATGAAACGCTCCAATATTACCGGGCCGAAGAGCTGTGGACAACTTTGAGACGAATAGACGCGAGAGCCCGGAGAAGACGTATGCCATCAATTAATTATAATGATGTAGATCTTATAAATATTTTTGTTGAATCTAACAGATAACTCATAAATCTAGCCATGTAAGTATGCTATATCATCTGTCTATCTACTATCTATATAAAATAGGATTCAACGGAAATACCATGTTCGCTCTAAAATGCTACAACACTCTATCTATATAAAACAGGGTTCAACGGAGCCACCACTTGTGCTCTTAGGCAACAGAGGCACCACATTGGCTCTAAAATGGTATAATTTCCTATGTTGGTCATATAAAAAAAGAAAAAATCTACTTCTTTGATTATAGCCGGTCTAAATTATAATGGTGCAGATTTAACGAGATTAGATATTGATAGAACTAGATTGTGCCAACCAACGCCAACCATGGTCTCAATCTTGCGGCAATCCATATATATGTATTGATAATTTATTTGAGTTGGACACTAATTATTCATAAATAATCAATCTGGCCAATAAATACATGGACTGTTTAATTAACGGATCTGAACGCTTTTCTCCGAGGCATGTAGATCGGTTCTTGGACGGGTGTCGGCTTCTTTGGTTTGATCTACATTGTACTTGTGCGTGTGGTTTTCTTGGAGTTGTCAATCGGTGGATGTTTGAGCCGAGTTTTTTTTTTTTTAAGCAGATGCTTGATCTGTTGATTAGGTTCCAGTTGTTGAACGCTTGCGCCAAGCTGGATCAAGAAGAAATGGGCAGGGGCAACCATGCACAAGAGCAAGAATGAAAAAACAGCGGTAACTAGGATGGACTGTATTGTGGAAGTGCAACACCCATCCTCTGCGACACAACGGCACCATACGGCCCAGACCGACGCCTCTCGGCGCCCTCGCTGGGAGGCATCCAACGAGGGGACCGCTTCGGGACAGAGCGCCAAGGTGGATTAAGAAGAAATGGGCAGGGCAACCATGCACAAGAGCAAGAAAGAAAAAACAGCGGTAACTAGGATGGACTGTGTTGTGGAAGTGCAGCACCCATCCTCTGCAACACAGTGGTGCCAGACCGGGGCCTCGTGGGCCTCTCGTTGGGAGGCATCCAGCGAAGGGACCGCTTTGGGACAGAGCGCCCAACTGGAGGAGGCAAAGCCGCGCTGAAGCCTTGTGGCCCCCTCGCTGGGAGGCATTCAGCGAGGGAACCGCTTCGGGACGGAGCGCCCAGCTGGAGAAGACGAAGCCGCACTGAAGCCTCGTGGCCTCCTCGCTAGGAGGCGTCCAACGAAGGTACCGTTTCGGGACGAAGCACCTAACCGGAGGAGCAAAGCCGCGCTGAAGCCTCAGGGCCCCCTCGCTAGGAGGCATCCAGCGAAGGAACCGCTTCAGGATAAAGCGTCTAGCCGGAGGAGGCGAAGCCACGCTAAAGCCTCGCGGCCCCCTCGCTGGGAGGTGTCCACCGAAGGAACCTCTTCGGAACGGAAGACTCAGGAGTGGAGCAAGGAGGGGATCGTTGCCTGCGAGGAAGCGCACTTCATAGAGTAAAGTGCTTCTCCTCGCACTTCATAGAGTAAAGTGCTTCCGAAGGAAAAGACAAGTTCCTTGGGCGCTACTTGACCTCCTGGGGACAACCCATACTAGACAGGGATAAAGCGTGTCAGGAAAAGCATCATTACTTTCTAAGCCAGGGGACAAACTATAACCGCTTATAAAAGTTGTAATGACCCTTATAACCCTGCTTTAGAAAGTCAGTTGCGGGGCATTTTAGAAATCGATGCCTTAACTAGGGGGGAATTCCATAGCAGCCCCAGGTGGTGCGGAAAAAGAAGGGGCACAGGTGTAGGCGGTGCGGAAAAGGAAGGGGCGTAGGGGTAATTGCCGAAGTAAAGACCCTGCTGCCCCTGCTTTTTCACCCAGGCCAGCGACGCTTGAGGGCATTTTAGTCCAAGCAAGCCTGTAATCTCCTTGTACAAAATGCAGGCCTCAAGTGAATAAGACACACTAGATATCCTAAGAAAAAAGAAAGTCTCGAAGTTTGAGTGTTCCCCTTGAGCTAGCCCCCGCGGTTGCCTCACCCTCGCGTGGAGCTTGAGCGCCTTGGGGCCTGCCCCTCTTTGGGTTGTCCAGCTCAGGCCGACGACAGACTGAGAAAGATGAACTACGGAGAGGAGGAGATGCATGGCCATGTCTCAGCAGGGAGATGCCTATACGGAAGATCAAAAGCTTGATGAGGAGACACATAAATGCTACTATAGATCATAACACACTCTAGATATTAGAAGCTTGGAGAGCAGACGTCTCGAAGACAGTGAGAGAAGTAGTCGATGGAAAAAGTGATCTGAACACTTCGGAGATTAGAAACATGAAGAGTGGACGATTCAAAGAGGACGAGAGAAGTAGTTGATGAAAAATGTGATCAGAACACTCCGATAATCCAAAGCCTACATACTGCGAGAGAAGCAATTGATAGGAAACAAGCATCCAACGAGACTGTGTGCCTATCGTTGCCCTACATCTGACTTAAGAAAAAAATTGCAAAAAAGGAAGGCATAACATTGAAAGGTAATAGAAAAGATTAATATATTTCTTTCCCATCTTCTATACATCCTGGCCCTGTTTCTTTCAGCGGTTTCTGGCGGTTGGCGGTTTTACTGTAGCAAATTTATAAGTTTTTGAAAAAAGTTTAAATGAGTCTAAAAAGATAATCTTAAAAATTAAAAAAATTTACTGTAGCGAACCGCCGACCGCCGGCCGCCGCCAAATGGAATGGAGCCTCTATGCTCAGAAGAGTCACCACACTCTAAAAGGCTATAAATTTCCACGTTAACCGAGGAACAACATGAAAAAATAGCACAAATTTCCACGTTAATCATAGCAAAAAAAATGTACTCCACCAATTAAAGTTTGCTAGATTATAACATTATAGATCTAAGAGATCGTACTGAATCTAACTATAAATTAACAAATCTAGATGTAAATGTGCAGGATTATATTACATAGATCTTAAATATGCCTTTTTCTTGAATCTAAAAGATAATATACATCATCAATTATAGTGGGTCTAATTATAGTTGGTCTAGATTATAATGCTGTAGATCTTAAATATGTTTTAGTTGAATCTGAACAATGTGTTGAATCTAACTAAAACTATGCAAATCTAGCCATGTAAGTGTGCGGATCACCGTGCTAGTTCATATTATAATGTACAACAATAAATTTGTTCTTTTTGTATAAGCCAACACTTTGGTACATGCTTTGTAGCCTTTTTCGAACATCTTAATTAGTGTTTCTTCTTGAAGCCTACAAAACTAATTTTAGTAACATTTTTGCCCCTTAAACCCCTCACATCGAGGGCTCACAACTTTTTAGATTATAATTACGACAACTTTTCAAATGAAAATAAAAAGGTGCTTGCCTAGGCCGTACCGCCTCTAACCGTAGGCTTGTGTGAATTGCACATCCTTGTTCTTTACCTCTTTAATCTTGATAATAATCTACGATTGGATATTTGTTCCTTTTGTGATAGCCAAAAACTTCTCCACTTTGTAGCATTTTTTTTAAAAAAATTAGTGTTTATTCTGAAATATTTAAAAACTAATTCTTTTCGGCCTTTCCAAGCCCCGTGTTGAGGATACACAACTTTTTTAGATTGTAATACACAACAACTTGTAGCTGACAAGAACGAGGAAACTTATGAACACCTGTTTTTTCTGCTTTTATTCCTTCTACAAATTAATCATACTATATTGTTTTCTCTTGTATCAATTGATTCGGTCGATGGATATGAACATCTTGTTCGTTCTCCTTGGGTTGGCAAGAAAACAACAGAAAAAAGGAGTTCTGGTTGGCAAAACTTTCGTTCCCGCAAGAAATCGAGCAAAACCGATTTTATTCCCGCAAAAAAAAATTCCCTTTGATTTCGGACTTCGACCGTAGCTTTGACAACCGAGTTTTTCCTGTTCCAATTTTCTAGAAGGAACAAATTTCGTTCTGGCAAGAAAATTCCCCGAAAGAAATTTCGTTCTCGCAAGAAAAACACCCTGCAAGAAAATTCCCCGCAAGAAATTGAGCGAAGCTGATTTTGTTCCCACAAACATCTGTTCCCTCTGATATTTTTTTCCTTACCTCTCCCAATCCAATTTTTTCCCTTCCTCCGATTTCCTCTGATTTGATTTTTCAGAACAAACAAATTTCGTTCCGGCAAGAAAAAAAATTGTTCGTCCATCTCAACTGGAGTGAAATATGAGATGTGGAAACGATTAAGGCTTTATTTGCAAAATTGAGGCAGCTTTGGAGAAGAGAGAACTTCACACAAATCTCAGAGCAAACGAATGGTGCGGACAGTGCACGGAAAGACATGTACACTAGTTTCACGTTAAGAGCATCTTCAATGGAGTTGACTATAAGAAAGTGCCATGTCATTTATAGATAGCAAATAGCCAATCTCTCCAATGGTGCTAGTTATAATATTGTCTCTAACATTAATTTGGATCCATATATAATAGTGTGCATCAACCTTGTAATCCGCTATAGTCTGGCTCTTAGCTAAGAGGCAGCCTCTATCTCTCTTATCTTCTTCTCTCCTTCACATAAGCAAAAAGCTAAGATAAATTTCTTATAACTAGCTGAGATGTCTCCATTGGAGATGTTCTAACATACCAAAAAAAAAAAAAAGACCCCTACCCGTTTACTGCCCACGGTTACAGAGCGTGAACCGACCGAAGCCCCAAGGGATCCAACGTGAATTCCTCGTCAGAATGGGCCAGCACGGCCACTTCACTCGTGTCAATATCCTACAAGGCTGCGCGCACACATCTCCTGATGTGCGTAGCAAAGAGGCACAAATAGAAAAGAAATGGTACAGGCTCAGGTGGAGGCAGCACGGGCCACAAGTTGTGAGCCGGCACTGCACGCGTCGATCCATCTCCAGCCATGCCTATCGCGGTAGGTAAAATTTAGGTCACAGGAACGAAACGCTCGCCTTTTTCCCGTGCATTTCCCAGCCGGGGCGCGCGTGCACCGTGACATGGCCAACTGGGGGATCCGAGAAAGCGACCGTGGAATTGGGGGAGATGGACGGGTCAAGGTGGCAGTTCTGCTCGGGCGATCGAATTTACAGAAGGCGATCTGTAACTGTAGCGCGTTCGCCCAGTGGGCGCCACCGTCTACGTCTAGCCGTGAGCTGCTGCCTGCCGGCGGACGAGTGTGTTTGTAGCTGACAGGTATTCGGTCCCACGGATCGTGTCAGTGGGAATAACAGCAATGCGGTTACTGTAGAGAATTTCTGTGCGGCTTTTTTTTAATAATAGAATTTACGTTGGATCATTGACAAAAGGATTACAACCCTAGGAAAAACTATTACAGCACTACACCACCTATAGAATCAACCCCACTGAAAACAATATTAAGAACAACTTGTATTCCTTTCGTCCGGATCAAGCATTTGTATCATGCGTGGTACAGTGCTTGTACTAGCAATGTTGTACTAGAAATTTTATGCATGACATGCTTTTTCCTTGCTAGAGATGATGAACGAACACTCCAATCCAAGTCCTCTACCGCTCTTCTCTCATCTGCCTTCGTCAACTGCATCTGCAGATCAACAAAAGTATTCGGCTTTATCGTGGAGAGTGAATCTGCATAGCAACCCGGTACAAAACTCTCGCCACATGGGAAAACAAATCCTAATAGCCTACAAACATATCGAGGACTATGGGTACCAACCCTACCAAAGACACCGTTGATGAGGTCGCCAAAGTCAAACATCACACCGAGCAATCTTAAAAGGGAACTTATTACCATACCAAACTGTTTCGCCATTGACGTTGACGACACGAAGGACAGGACGAATAACAAACCATAACCCTATAAAACTAGATTTGACCCAAACCTGAGGTTTCAAGATGAGAAGATGGTCACATCATCTCCCCAACTCTCCAACTCTAGTAAGGGCCTAGTCTACTCCTGAGTTGCTGCCCTCCTGATCTATCGCCGTCTACTCCTCGTGTGTAAAGTTTGACTTATCTCGTGTCTTATTTGACTTATCTTACTTTTTTATTACTTTTTGAGTCCTTTTTTTAATCTCGTAGGCGTGTCTAAAAGCTCCCTAAACTCTAAACATAAAGGCCAACCGGCTCTCGAAACTATCTCGAAAAATTCTTAAAGTTACGAGATAAGGCAAATAAGTAGGATAATATAAGTTGAAAAGAACCCACCCTTAGAGCATCTCCAATAGTAGAGTCAACTACTAGCTATAAGCAACCTCCATATCATTTATAGATAGTATATAGACAAACTTTTTAATGGGCTAGCTATAGCATACTCTCAAAATTAAATATGGGTCCATATGTAATAGTCTTCATGTTTTGAAAAACGTTATAGACTGATTAAGAGCTAGCTCTTGTTTCTCTCTTTCTCTCTTTTCTCCACATAAGCAAAATTCTGAGTTGAAAACCTTATAGCTAGCTGAGGTGGCCTTATTGGAGATGCTCTTAGGTCCACCTCTGTCCTGCCCTGATATTTTTTTTAAAAGTAGAATATTTTTAAAATAACTATATATTCGTGATTATTGATATAAAGGAATGGAATCATTTTTAAACAGCTATATTTTCATTAAAAATCCAATATATTTTCATTGATAGTAAAATTTTGAAAAGGTCATATTTCCTTTTTTTTTTTGAAGAAGCTAGATATTTTCAAAACATTCTTTTGTAGGTCAGGTGGTTTATTAAACTTTTTAATAATTCGAGGGGGTGAAATGGATTTATTCAAATTAGAAATATCAAAACCACAGTTAAAATCACCTTGTCAGATTATTTGCTCTGATTTTCATAGTTGAGGGGATTAAATGAACAATTTTATAGTTTAAGGGGGTAAGCAAACTTTTGGTATAGCTCACGGGTGTAAAATGGACTTATTCCCTAATAAACATAAATTCAGAATAAAAATAATAGAAAAGGTCCATATCAACTTCGAAAATAGAAAAAGAGTCCATATCAACCGTAATAAAAAATAATTAAAATTCATAGTAAAAATTATTGAAATAGGTCCATATTAACTACTGGAGAAAAAAAAAAGTTCGTGTCTACTATATTAAAATAGTAAGCATTCTTTTTATAGAAAAACCCAACATAACTTTTTTCTCTTCCGGTCTCTATTCCCTATCTACTTAATTAGTATGTAATTGTATAATTGGTCTTGTTCTTTTCGGTTTAAATTAAAATTAAAAACTATAGCTGAAAATTTATTATTTTTGTACAAGCCAAACATTGTAGCATTTTGTAGTCATTTTTGTGAGGCTATTAGTAGTCCTTCTTAAAGCTCTCAATAACATTTTTTATTTTTTTGACTCTCCAAACCCCTATAGACCATCCACAACTTTTTCGGATTATAGTCTACCATTGGCTTAAGCCGAAATGAACAAGGCCATATTTTCCCTTTGGTATAAGTAAACAATATGCTTAAAAATTTCCCGCGGATTACGATTTTGCAGAATTTAACATGTCTAGACATTTCAATCTACGTTTTCCAATTCCTGTTTATTCTAGAATCGTGTGAATCCAAGAGTCCCTTGCAGACACAGTTGTCTTGGTTTTTTGCAAAATCTCAGGCCGCCGTAAATTCGACCTATATATTTTCTACGAAATTGGTATTGACTTTTACTGTTTTGTTGCTATTTCACTATGGACTTACCAGGCCTAGTACAACAAAACATTATCGCCAAAAAAAAAAAGGCTAGCCCTCGCCTAGTCGCCTTCCTCCGTTGGGACTTCAGTCCACCAGCTACGGTAGTACGGTCTACGGCCGGCCCCCCGTACGGCGCCATGCCGTCGCCAGCGGCCGCGCGCGCACACCGGTCGTCCAACGTGGGTCAAAGCGAATGCTTTTGCGGGAGCAAGCCGAAGCCCGAAGCCGACGCGGAACGTACGTGAGGCGTGTCAGTTCCGGGCGCGCGGCGCAGTGCGCACACCGCCTGTCCATTGATTTGCTTCGGTTGTTGCAGTGCAGTGTCAGTGGCTGCTCCATATACGGTACTCCCTCGTTTATTTATATGACGTATTTTAAATTAGTATGTAGATTAAGAAAGTTATGAAATTAAAAATAGACTAAAAGAAAATAATTATGCTATCAATGTTATAAATATTTTGAGAGTATAAGAGAGAACATCATGTGAGAGTTAGATTATAAATATATAAGATAGAATCGTATAATAAATAAGGTTAGACAAGAAAGAACAACAATAAATTTACATACACGTCTTATATTTTAAAACAAAATCATTCAAACTATACGCATTATATTAAAAAAAAGAAGGGAGTAGGTGCCAACTTGCCCAGATATGTCAAAGCACAAAAAGCATGGTGGACCGTGGTTGGTCACGGCACGCCATGTTGGATCAATGGATCTTTGTAATGGCTGCCTCACAGTGTGATTGCCTGATTGGCAGATCAATCGTCTGGAGCAAGCTAGCTAGCTAGGAAGGAGCGGAAGAACAAGTTTTGAAATGTTTATATATGGTATGATTGGGACAGAGAAATCTTCTGGAATTTTATTTTTGAGTGGCCGTACTTATTTCTCTAGTATAATTATTCATTCAATCAAGCTGGGTGTATATTTGCTACATTGAAAGATATTGTAAATAGTGCGGTATAAGCAATATGACATATAATAATATCAAAATAATTCTAGATTTAAATAACAGCAAGTATTTAATATTATCATGAAATAAATATGCAAATATGAGTTCTACAAGTGCTAGGACAGCAGTAAAGCAATTCATATATGGCAGTGAAATTCATATGATAATAAGCAGAAATTCATAACATGTGAACAGCAACATAGCTCAGTTTGATATGTAATGAATTGCTCTCAGATTAAATATTTTGGGTTGTTAGAAACAGCCATCCAACAACACATTCACACATATATATATTACAGATATGGCTATGACAATATCAATGACTAAAACACTGCCCCAATTGTAATTAACAATTTAATTTCTCAGAGAATTAATTCTAGAATCACAGGTTTATCTCAAATTTCAGCAACAATCATAAATATACAGCATGTATCAAACTATATGGCACTAACAGTAAGCGAAGTTACTGTCCAAAACAATGCTAACACTAAGACTGTCCAGATTCTCAAATTATAGCCAAAAATGGATGTTAAACAGATAAACAACAGTGACCAGTAAGATATATGAGCATATATATAACAGTAATTAATCTCTCTCAATTAAACAGTAACTGAAACAGCAATATAGTAAGCATATAATCAATAAATTATCATAGCCAATCTCAATATATCAATTTCATCATCGAGCATAAACTCGACGCCACACACATAAACTAGTGCACAGCCCCAAAACCGAGATAATCAGCCCCTTAACACAGTGTTAGGTCCCCAAATTATCTCAATTAGCCCTGTGCACAATACAAAGGTA
Source organism: Olyra latifolia (assembly GCA_036346145.1). Lineage (NCBI taxonomy): Eukaryota > Viridiplantae > Streptophyta > Magnoliopsida > Poales > Poaceae > Olyra > Olyra latifolia. The sequence continues at coordinate 19,362,986 of CM070530.1, forward strand.
GAGAATTTGGTAAATTTACTCAGCACTGGATTCAAACCAGTGTGTAGAAAGGGCAAAGCACGTCTATAAGATGCTGTCCCAGAAATCAATATTGACGCCACTAGTAAACCAGCAGCAGCAAATCAATCCGGAGATACAATGTCGTTGATCTCAGTGTTGCAATCAAAGATCGCCACACCAAGACCCCGAGGAGCAGCGAGCACAGCACAAGATCACGGTATCCAACCCTCGGCCAAAGGGACCAAGCCGACGCGAAACCAAATCACCCACTGTCTAGGCTTCAATCCGGCCTCCCCTCAAGAAATCAACCCGGCCTTCACCAAATTGAGCTCCTCACAAGCTCAAAGACGAAGTATTAGAGGCCGAATCGACTCAGAAGCCACCGAATTGAAGGAAAATAGAAACTAGGGTTCACACGTTGGACCAAGACGGCGAGTGAAAGAGGGATGAGCCAGAGAAGAGTGAGGAAACAAACCAGACCGGGGAAGAAAAAGGCTCGGCCAGCCAGTTGCAACGGCCATGCGCGAACCAGCCGGGCAGGCGCCGTCCATGCGTGACGAGGTCGCTCGTCGCCCGGGTCTCACGCCGCCACCAGCACTAGAACGTGCTCACGAGCATGAGCTCATCTCAGCCACAAGCTGCGGCTGCCTTTTACCTTCCCGCATGTTCACGGGCAAAAGCCCAACAAAAGATTGGAGAGCAACTTGCATGGATACGAAAGCAAATGGCTCCGGCTCAGGCGTGTTCCATCGACCGAGCTGGCTCAGCTCAGGCTGGTCAGATGACCGAGCTAGAAGCCGGTCTCGGTTTGGGTTCACGGAAAGATTGAGCTGGTTCATGAGCCTAGTTTAGCTCGGACTAGACACTGGTTTAAATAGAAAGAATTAGAACCAGAGGCTTAACAAGTTCAGTTTGCTTGGGGACCGTCCATGCAACTGAACTAGAGGGTAGAGAGAGGATGACGGCACCAGCATCGGTCGAGAGGAAGGATAGTGGCGCTGGTGTTGGGTAAGAGTCGTAGAAGAGAGGATAGCCCTGACGCCAGAGGAAGAAGAGGGTGGCATCAACCATTGAGTGAGAGTGGGAGGCAGGAGAGGGGCCGCTAGGTGGATAGGGGAGCTATGGTGGCTGCGCTGGTGCGACCGTGAGGGAGACGAAGTAAAGTTAGGGTTAGGTTAACTAGGATGGGTGGGGGAGTAGGCTGAAAATGGAAATGGGTTGGACTGTGGTGGGAAGATTGGGGGGGGTGTGGGGTTGGATGGATCAATTGGGCTACAATTTGAGCTAGGATTTGAATTTAGCCCATATTTTTGAACCGCCGATTGAACAAGTGAATCACGAACCGAAGCCTAGACTGGTTTGATGACCAGTCTAGTTCGAGCCAAAGCTTCACCCTTGTGTCAGTGTCGAATCGTCATAATCGTCACATTTGCGCCCGTGTCCAACCACCATCGTCCTCCTACGTGCGCCCCCGCCTTGGATAGCTTGAGCTCCTATCGTTGCTTGTGCCCGACCACCATTGCCCTCCTACATGCGCCCCGTCTTGGATAGATCGAGCTCCTATTGTCGCCCTGGCCCAAGCCCTCAGGGAGGGAAATTGAGATGTCGATGCCAACTGCAGGGCATACCCAACTGCAGGGAAGACAGTGGCTATAGGGAAGATATTATTGAGGGGGGACGTTGCACACGGGCTGGACCTGGAAGGGAGAGGGGCAACACTCGTGAGAGGATGTAGAGGAGTGGCATCGCATAGAGAAGGAGGCCCTGGTGGGTTGTTGACGGAAGCATTGTGGCCTATGGTGGTAGAGAGGCCACCTGTTGCTCCTACCCCTTCCGTCCGGCGTAGAGAGAGGTGTCGAGTGTTAGGTGGAGTGAAGGTCACGGAGTGAGAGTTATAACATGGGAGTTAGGGTTTAGGTGGAATTGGTCTAGATTGATGGGCCATGGAATGGAATGATGGGCATGCTAGTAGACGTGAAAATTGGGTGACGAAGTATTGAGGACATAGTAATTAATATTTGTGCAGGCATTTTTCTTTTTACATATAAGCCAAGTGAATTAAGCCCAAGTAAGCTAGAGTCAGTTTTGACTCGGCTAGCTTGTTTATTCACAAGCTATAAATGAGACTTGACTTGTTCTCGTTTAGTTCACGAGTTAAAGCCGAGAACCCAGTGCAATGCAAAAGCGTGCAAGTGACAGGCGTTTATTTAATTTAGATTCTTTTCAATAAAGAAAACCGGGTATGTTTTACAGGCTGGCCAAAGTTTGTGCTCAGGCGTTTATTTTAGATTCTTTTGAATAAAGAAAACCGGGTATGTTTTACAGGCTGGCCAAAGTCTGTGCTCAAGTCATTGCAACCAAAAGAGCTAAACAGCTTTGGTTAGCACATTGGCGAACAAATGATTAATGGAGTTACAATGTTAGTTGAAGGTGATCAGAAGATTAACAGCAAAAGGCGTGAATCAAATGAAGACAGCAATCGAAACAATCGCTAGCCACTCGGGATTGCTTTCAGAGTTGTAATCCGTCTCCATTGATGTAATGGTATGATTATCAATTTATCCACATTACAAGCTAAGGTGATCATCGCAGTCACACACACTCGCACTTATTTATTATTGGCTTTTCTTTCTCTAGCTCTTGTATAGCACATGTTCGATCGATGCACGCATATATAGGATTAGTGGCTGCGCCTGCGCGCAAAACTATCATCGAGTTGTGCGTCATGTGCGCAAAGATCATATACCGGTTGATTCGAGATGGCAAAAGGCACACTATAATATTTTGTGGTTTACCTTATTTTAAGCTAGCCATCGAAACGCCATTTGATGAGGCCCTTATAAAGTTCCCTTTCAATTGATCTAGGCACACAAATTTGAAGCAACTCTCTAATCTCTATGCATGAGCTAAAACTATTGCTCACGCATGCACGCATCTACTCTTCCTTTCTCTTGATATTATCTGTTAATCCAGATAGCCAATCGTGCTCAGCGATATGTGCGGCTAGATCACCGGTGTTATTTTTTACATAATGGAAATATTTATTTCTAGCCTCTACATTCAAAGATGTATACAGCCCAGATTTTATCATACAAAGCATTCAGATCATCTGAATATATACATAGTCCAGATTTTGTCATATAAAGCATTCAAATTACAACTTATAACCATAGTTTCAAGAATTGGACCAAAATTAAGCCGCACACAATCTATGTTCATTCTCCGAACAGAACACTGGTGTCGTGCCTGCATAGAGATGCATGAATCATGATCGCATCGTGCATGCCTCTAAGCACGACAAAAAACGACAGATTAATTTGTTCAGGAGATAGTGCTGCGTACATTCGAGCTCCACAGCCGGAGGAAAGGTTTGCATCGCAATAATACTCTAATTAATAATGTCACTGGGCTGTTCTTTAATTACGACCTGATCCTTGCTCGACAAAGGGGATCCACGATGCAGGAGGCGACTTATCTAAACCATATCCGCATGAGGTCACTATCTATTGGGGGGAAAGGAAGTAAGAAAATCACGCTCGTATGGTACATTATCATTCATAGGCCGCAAGACTGCTCCAATCGATCGAAAGGCCTGTCTGCCAATGTCATCGGATCGAGTCTTCGCTTTTCTTTTTTTCTCTTTTGCAAAATCCTTCCCCAAGTTGATGATTAGTAGGTGGGTATGACCGGCTTTGACGATCTGCTCTGCAAACAGAGTGGGACTGAAGACTGAATGCAGTATGCATTCGGTCTGGACCAAGGATGCCGGCAGCAAAACGGTTCACAGTTTAGTTTTTTTAGAAATTTGCTACGTGAAAACCCCCCAAAACCACTCTTAAGCTGCTAAAAAAAAGACAAACTTTTGGACAAAATTTTATTTCGAAAACCTCTTGAAAAAAAAAGGCTAAAAAAACTTAAAGATGTAAAAAAAAAAGATCCTCATATAGAAAACTAGCAAAATCAACTTTTGGCTAAAATATCAATTATACCCTAGCTAATTTCCTAACTCCTCGCTGTCCTAGATTCCCCTATCCTCCATGAGCCGCTCAAAGATCCTCATATAAAAAAACTAGCAAATCAGCTTTTGGCTAAAATACCAATTATACCCTAGCTAACTTCCTAACTCCTCTCTGTCCTAGGCTCCCCTATCCTCCTTGAGCCGATCTGTGAATCCCTTCCCCCTAATCCCTAACCCTAGGTGCGCTTGTAGCTCTCCTCTCCTCCCTTCCCAAGCCATCGCCACCTCCCCTTCTCCTTGATCCTTCTTCCTTGCCCCCTCATTGCTCCTCCCCTCTCCGGCTCTCCCTTCGTGAGCCATCTCGCCATCGCCTCACCCCAAGTCGTGCTCTTTCTAGGCTGATCCACTGCCGCCCCACCCTGACCACTCCTTCCTTCCCCCTACCCTTTTAGGTTTTTCTCCCTTTTTCATTTTTCCAATTTCTCGTCGGTTTTGACAAAAGTCGTTTGTTTTTTTTTAAAAAAAAAATCAATGCAAAAAAAAAGCTTCAAACATATCAATACTATTTATAGGATCTATTTTAATTTTTTAATTTTAAAATTAAAATTGAATATTTGAATTTGGTCAGACAAAACCAGGTGGTTTTGCAAACCGTACCATGGTGGTAAGGCCGAATTTCGTGAAATTTAAAACCCTACACACTGACTCATATAGATGTGTTTGTTATCGAGAAATTCCGGTTGCTGAGTACAGACAGTTTGGTCGATCTGACAGCGAGAATTAGACATGTGCCAGTTGCGAGCCACAGAAAGTGCCGTGGCATCTGCTACACAGCGGCATTGTTCTTCTGATCGACAGAGACGCGATCACGCGAAGGATCGGATCGATCGGGACACGTACGGGCACGCACGCCAAATCAATCGATACCCTCCCCACCCAAGCCAGGAAGCTTGCATAGTTGCATGCATGGCGGGCATTAGGAAGGAATGGCGCCAACTTGGCCGTCTGCGCGCGCGAGCTGTTCCTCCTCCCCAGACGTCGCGGATCGATTCGGATCGAGGTGGGATGCTTCAGCCCACAGGGCCAAGCTGGCACGGCTCGTTTTTACTGGACAGGAATAGAATAAAAACCGCGGACGCATGCAGCAGAGCTAGAGCTCGAGATATCGCACATCGCGGAGCTCTATCTCATCTACTTATAGAAAAGCAGACCGGAAGAACATTTGTTTACAGAGATTAACCAACTCGAGCCGGGCCGACAGCGACGGAGGATCGTGTTCTGTCCGCCTCCACTGATCCGGCGACAATTCAGCCCTGTTTTTTAAAAGCAGTAGAGCCAAACCAAAACCAGAACGTTTCTAATAGTACTGTTTGTCGTGGTGTTTTTAGAGCCACTTCCGAACCTCTCGAAGTCTAGTTGGGCCAAACTGTCCCAAGCACGTGAGCGGTGCATGTCGGCCAGGCCGGTCCTCAGGGTTTCTCCTTGCCGCCGCCTCGTGAGCTGGGGCGCTCGTCTGCTCCATGGAATCCTCGAAGAAGCGTCAATTCACTCGGTTGGCTCAGGTTGCGGGTGTGAGTGCGACGATACGTGCGACCAGGGTTTCATTGGTCGTTGTGGCTAACGAAGACACTCCCCTGCCAATTAGTGGTTTTAGCGGAAACCGCTTCCAAACTAGATGTATTTAAATCAAAATTTGGATAAATTTGAACCTGTTAACCGACGGTTTTTTCCGATTAGCCAGCGGTTTTTACCTGTTAGCCGGCGATTTGTGCAGAAAATGGAAAAGACGCAAAAAAGAAAAAAATCGTTAAAAATTACTGAAATGTTTGGCATGATGTATGGCACATTTTGGACATTTTACAAGTCATAAACATAAAAACATAAAAATCCTAACAAAATAGTTGGAAATTTTGGCATGACTTATGTTATATTTTGGACATTCACTAGTCATAAATATAAAACATATAACAAGATAAGTCCATACCATCACATTAACATAGTTCTAGTCTTTCATACTCTATATATAATTACATAGTCACATACTTCTAGCCCAACCCCCTTTTATCAATTTTAATATGATTTTTTGTTTACTATCTACACAGCAACACATGGAATAATGACAAAAATTTTGAAATTTAAAATTCTGTTTTAACCAAATGATCTAAAATGATCAATACTATTTTTAGAAATTTTTAGAAATTTAGAAAGTTCAGATTTAATTTGAACAAAGTTTAACCGGCTCGCTAATCCGCTAGACAGCGGCTAGCCGGCTGTTAGCCGCGGCTCGCCGACGGTCCCGTGAACCGTGCGTGCGTGCAACACGACACGGCGTGGTAGGGCGCGCCAGGTGGGTGTCGCGGGAGACTCCCCACGTACCGCATCGTGCCGGGACAATCCGCCTGGGAAGATGCGGATTCCTACCTGGAAAAGATGGCGAGAAGCCTGCCTGAGGTTGTCGGAATTATTCGCAATAAAATATTGGCTACAATTGAGGAGCCCAGCCTAGGGCTGCGTCGGAGAATCGTTATCTGTTTCGGCCAGAGAGAGGGCGCACGTTATTGCCTTCATTGGGATCGGATGGTCGACCAAACAGCATGCATTCCTTCAATCAGGCGGGCCCAAGTACACGGCATTCAGCGTCCTAAAGGAGCCCGACCTCGAATCGGCGATGTCTCTGGGACCGTTCTTTTCAATGACCGCCATGTCTCATACAAGAAAAAAAATTAGATTTTTTTTAGATTATTTAAATATTTCCCTAAAAACTTATAAATTTGCTACAATAAAACCGCCAACCGCCAGAAACCGTCAAAAGAAACAGAGCCTCTATGTCATCAAAACCCAAAAAGAAATAGTCTCTCTTATTTAAGCACAAGGGAGAGGAAGAGGGGGGGGGGGGGGGAAGAAAGACTAGAAGAAGGTTACATGAACAACGTAGCTACGTGTCACAGTAACTAGAAATGCCACATTATTAAACCATACTTTGTATAGTGCATATCACTTTGAACCTATTTAAAATCTCAACGCAACTTTGTGTATTGAAATATTCGTTTTAAGACTTTCAGATATAAACAGAAATACGAGACAACTATCGTATAGGATGACTCTGCTCGCATGAAAGGATACTTGCTTAAGTTTGCTTAGTGCTTGGTATATGATTGAACGCATCCTTTTAATGTTGCTTTTAGTACTCTGCATGAGTGATCACTTAGATTTTTTTATCAATCCCTGGTTTAAAACAAGACTTCATACCAGATAAGAATACGCATAATGCAAATATGGATAGCGTTGTTTTAAATACGAATAATGTTGAATACAAATAGTATTTATATTAAAATACAGATACGGATAATGCTTTTTTAAAAAATACAATAATACGGATTATTCATATCTATTTTCCACCTAAAATTGCTACTCCCCCGTCACAAATATTTATGGTTTGAAGTATGTGCAAGTCAGTTTTAAAATTTTATTTACAAATATCTTTTAAACTATTTAGATTGAGTACATAAAAATCATATATTTAGATTATCTTGAAAATTCATCTTAAAGAGTACTTTCGTAATAGAATAATTTTAGTGGGTTTAATAAAATAATTGTGATAGTAATTAGTGGTCAAGAGATATATTTTTAGAAACCATGTCTACATCCAAAACAACACTTATTTGTCCATATCCAAAACGTGTATTTTGGGACACTATTTGTGAGGGGGTATTTTGAGATGATACTTGGCGCAACAAGTTAACTGTAAAGGATAAATAATTAATGGCTGTGTGAATATGCAAGCCATTTCAAAAGCCCTTCTAGTCTGTCACAATATATTCTACAAGTATGTAACATTTGTTCAAGAACAGCATTTAAGTATGGACACTATCGAAATGGGTAGCGCTGATTCTCTCATTTAATCAGGTAAAATAATACTAAAGGTGAATCATTACACCCCCCGCACACGTGAATACCTCATCTACAAGACCCATAGATACTTCTCCGCAGGGTTAATGGCGAGCTTGATGTATGGTTAATCACAAAAATATGGGAGCCATGACTAGTGTGATTGTAGCAAGCATCTTAATCAGAACATGAAGTGAAGGCCCCGCCGTGTCTTTAAATGGATCTCCAACCCTGCAGCATAGCACACAATGTTAACAGGTCCCATTAAAAGAAAATTTTTGTATATAAAACAATCATTATTACTAATTGTTGATCAATAGAGGAGACTCGGTTCAAGAAGCAAAATACCCAGCCCCCAAAATAGAAATCAGTAGAATATTGAAAGCAGCAGCAGCATATAACTGTATAACTTACGTATCACCAGTGACAGCAGCCTTGTGGGACTCACTGCCTTTGCCACCGAGAGCACCAGTCTCAATGTACTTCTTAGCATTATCCCAGGCACCACCAGCAGTATTCAAGAAGAGTGCCATGAGAATACCAGCAACAGTTGCAAACATAAGCATAGCGGCCACTACTTTAGCTCCAAGAAGAGGCTGGCCAGTAGCGTGGCCCAAAATCCGGAAGATTAAGCCTGCAAACCATGTAAATCAAATTTTAAAAGGCATCAAACAACAGAAAAAGACTGCCATAATTCCCACATCTGTAAAACTCACCAATGGCCATGGGTGATATGATTGCTAAAGCGCCTGGCCTAATCATCTCTCTCAAGGATGCAGATGCCACAATTGCAACACAGCGACTATAATCAGGCTTCTCTTTGTAGTCCTAGATGATATTATCTTAGAAGTTAGCATTTTGCAGGCATTAAAAAAATAAATAATTTAACAATAAGCGTGTACTCACCATAATGCCAGGCCTCTCAATAAATTGTCTCCTGACCTCATTAACAACTTCCTGTGCAGTTTTACCAACAGCTGAACAAGCCCATGCACTAAACAGAAATATAAGCATTGAGCCTAGCAAACCACCAACAAAAACCTCTGGGACTGCTATGTCAACCTGCAATCCATTGAGCAAAGAGTGTAAGGTCATCATATCATATATGTTACAATCACATAAATTCAGTGTTCCACGTGTCTTAAGTATATATACCTCTTTGAATGGCAACTGAGCAAAAGCAGCTACTTCGTCCATATATGCGCTGAACAGGAGAAAGGAAGCCAGTGCTGCTGACCCTATAGCAAATCCCTTTGTTGTAGCCTTCGTTGTGTTGCCCACAGCATCCAGAATGTCAGTGATTTCTCTAACACTTTCAGGCTGCAGAATTTACTCAACAGGGTTAAGATGATTAAAGACTACATAGATAGCCAAAACCCAAGTATAAACACAAGGCACAACTAAATGTTAAAAGTTATGTTATGCTCCATCATGGGAAGAAAAAACAGTTCAGAGTGCTCTAATATTGTAAAGGTAAAATTACAAACCTGCTGACTCATCTCCACAATACCACCAGCATTGTCAGCTATAGGACCAAACATGTCCATGGTGAGAACATATGCCGCTGTGCTCAGCATCCCCATCGTAGCTACAGCTGTCCCAAAAAGACCACCAGTCGGGTTTCCAGACTCATCTACTAAGCCAGAGGTATGCCCCAACCAAAATGCTGATATAATAGCTACACTTATGACTATAACTGGCAAGGCTGTTGATTCCATTCCCAGACTTACTCCAGCAATAATATTAGTTCCATGTCCTGTGGAACTTGAATGAGCCAAAAGGCGGACTGGCTCATGTTTATAATCTGTGTAATACTTGGAGATCCAAACAAAAGCATATGCTGTGATGATGCCCACCAAGCCACATAAGGCAAAATTGAGCCATGCAGAAGGTGCTTGTTCAGTGTACAGGAGCCAACGAGTAGACTGGAAATTTAACACAGTTATGTTAAAAAAAACTTCAGGAGAAAAAAAGAACGTAAAGGTACAGTTTTAAAGGACATCAGATGACCCACAAACATTGCCATTGTTCATTCTATGTTGGGAATATTATTTTATGGTTTACGGTTCTCATCTTATTAGTTTAAATATAGTTAGCTTACATCCAATGGTATGGATTAGTTGTAATTACGAGAACGAGGACCAGAGTTTCCTATTTTGGGAGTATCTAAAATGCTTTTTTTCTTCCCTAAAAGTGTTTAACAATTTTAATCAGTTTTTAGGGTAAAATACAACAATGGAAAGATAATACAACCATTCTAATGAAAATAATGCATGAAGAAATTCTGAAAACCATGCTCTGGAGTCTGGACTCATGTTGCATATGAGGCGACGTGACCACAATGAAATTTCTCTGTCCAGTACTTGCAAATAAATGAGTAGCAAATGAAATAATGTCATGTCATGAGGGGCACTACTATAGTAGGCGCCCAAACAATCATATGGAAGTGTGGCACCTCCGGCAACATAAGATTCAGTAGAATCAAACAAAGATTATTTTGGGATATATTGGGAAATCCCTTCAGGATGTTACGGTAGGTTAAAGATATGATAGGTTGATAACCCTTCAGGATTCTTGACTAAGGATTGTTAGATTATTTTTATAAGGAGATTTGCTATCTCCCAAATAATCAAGAAGAGTTATCAATCTATCTTCTCCTACATCATCCTCTCTACCTTATGTGGCTCCCCAAGCACATCTTCTTTCCGTAACCCTACCTTCCACTCACCACGGCTCATAGCCAACAAGGCCCTTGGCCTAAACCACCAGTTTATCATGTACATATTATGCGCCGGCAGTGTGATATCATAAGTCATAACAATAGAACTGGTACTGCAAGCAGCAAGAGAGCAGAGTCGAACAAGAACTATTCACCAAAACAACTAGACTTACCACTCCGAAGGTAAGAACGGCAAGTAATATAGTAACAGAATAGCCTTTCTGCATGATTGCCATGGGGTCTTCAATAGGGGATATTAATCCAGAGTCACGCGTTCCCCGAATTGAGAGTATTCCAACAGATGACACCACCAGATCAAATGAATGGACAACAAGAGGAAACAGAATAAAGCCAGAGGGATCTGCAGTAGTAAACAATCCTGATTATGAACCTGGCTATTGCAAGGAATGTAATGACCCAAAAAGAAAAGGCAAATATGATTTCATTCAAAACCAAGCACAGACCCATGTAGAGAATCATCTAAAGATCGTATCATTACATGAATTGGTTAAAGAAATTTATTATATTCTCCATATTAGCACCTACCTTTGGCCAGCACTGTTATTATTGACCAACATTTACACCCATATTGGAGAAACAAAAACAAAGTCACTTGACATTACAACCAGAGACCTTGCCAGACAAGCAAAAGAAACTTGCCTTCAATTTTGCAGCGTTGCACCATTGTTCCTCCCAGTATCATTGCACTGATAATTTCTGCTGCTATGCTCTCAAAAAGATCAGCACCTCGAGCAGCACAATCTCCAACATTATCACCAACCTGAGTAGCTTTATTTTATTATGAACCCACACGTAGTAGCAATTTGTGCAATAAGGGTGAACTACAACCATATTAGCTGCTGAGCAAAAATTTGTATTTGTATTCCAATACAGGAAACAAATATTCAATATTGAAACACACATACTAGAATTCAGAATATCAAGCCTTTTCGATAAAAAATATAAAAAAATAATTAAAGAAACATCAATACCAAGTCAGCAATGACAGCAGGATTACGAGGATCATCTTCTGGTATTCCCTGCTCAACTTTTCCAACAAGGTCAGCACCAACATCAGCAGCTTTGGTGTATATCCCACCACCCAATTGAGCAAAAAGGGCAACAAATGATGCACCAAAACCATACCCCACAAGGAGAAGAGGCACTACATAAAATCGTAAAGTTAGCAACCAGGAATGATGTTCATTTTGAATTGAAGAAATACTGATATCACGTATGCAACTACAAGCACATCACCAGTACATCAGTTAGTATAATTAATCTGGAACAGCACTATTTTGGCAGGGTCCTATCTTTCGCCTACTGCACATTTACGACCTATACTGTACCTTGTCTTTGCAAGGGGAGAGAACCTAATCTTTTTGAATGAGCTATTTTGTTACTTCTGTCAAGTTTAGAGGGAGAGTGGAAAAGTGTGTGCAATAGTTAGATTGTATTGACAGCCCAAGGGGCAAATATATAGAGTACAAGAGGGAAACCCTAGAGAAGGAAAAGACTATTCTACCCCTACAATACACAGTGACTACAGTACTCTTTAACACCCCCCCTCAAATGCAAGGTGTATGCAATAGTATTGCATTTGGAGGAAAACACACTCTCTAATAAAGGGGAATATCCAAAGTCCGAGTAACTGATTCATCCGGTGTAACTGATGACGACGAGGCATGGCCTGAAGGAGAAAGTAGCGCAAATCACAACCTTGAAGGCATCATCACGAAGGAGAGCATGATGCGTCACGACGGAGGGAGAGACGCGACGGCCAAAGAGGATCAAGGAGCGGCGACTAAGAAGACGACGCCAAGTCTTTGTGAAGATAAAGACTTCCACGAACTATAGGGAACTCCAATGGAGCTAGCTATGTCAAGAAAGGACAAACAGGAGGGTCGAGTATGGTGGAGCAATGAAAGTGGCAAGTGAGAAGGTCGTCAAATCAAGCTGAGGAAGGAGGCTAGAAACATGGCAATATCGGTCGCAACCTTGGAAGGCATCATCACAGAGAGAAGAACGTGATGCGTCAAGAAGGGGAGAGATCGGGACGGCCGAGATCAAGGAGCGACAATAGCTGCCATGGTGGAAAAGGAAGGAGAGCAAAGCAATCGGCTGATTGACGAGGAATGAAGCACTAGCACAGACATCGACGAACTGAGAGGCAAAGGAGTAGCGGACTTGGATGGACACAAAGGAAGCTAGAAACGAAAAAGATGCAAGAATACAAGCAATAGGTAGCGAGATACAAGTAGCAAGGGCAGCAGGCAGCAATGATAGCGAGCACGAGACGCACAAAAGTAGCACCAAGTAATGGCATGAGAGGACCCAAGAGCGGCGAAGAGCAGATGTGCAGTGAAAGACCCAACGGAGGTGAGGTCGACGGATGTTGGGATAAGAAGGAAGCCAGTATGACCGAAGATGGCAGAGGAACCGACAGTGACGATGCCAACAACATCGGAAGAAGCCGAATCGGTGGAAAGAGATAGGAAGACCGGCTGATCAGGAGACTCAAGGAAATGGGTGTTATGGCTGCAAAGGCGTGCTCTCGCTCAAAGCGTGACAAAGATGTCACAGATAGATGGGCCAAAGATTGTGCGGTGCTGAAGATGCTTAGGAAGCTAAAGGTAAAGCACAGGCTTCGGATGACCCCCCTCCCCAATCACAGCTGTGCTCCATGAAGAGGAGCAGTGATGGGAGTATGGGAGCAATGCAGCATTGGAGCAGAAGCTCGACGGAGTCCAGCCACGGGCTGCACGCCAAGCGGCGCACGCGGCGGACAGTGCGCCAGACGGCGCTGTTGCACTTGAAGCCGGAGCCAAAGGCGAGCTGCCAGACGCGGTTGCCGCGGCAGACGTGGCCCTTGTCCTCCAGGTAGGCCAGCTCGTACCAAATGTTGCTGCTGGAGGTGTTGCTGAAGCGGTGAAGGGTCATGGAGGCCTAGGTTGCGCTGCAAGTGCTCCCATGCAAAAGTGCTCGAACGCGCGCTTTAAGTCCAGGATGTAGGGCGCCTTTGTGGTGATGGACAGGCCCTTGATCCTTTGCTCGTCCACCTCCTGGTACACGGAGCGGAAGCTGCAGTCGTCGGCGCCCTTATGTGTCCGCACGATGTGCTCGAGCTGGTACTTGGCGCGGTGGAAGTCCCTGCGGCGGTTGGAGAGCAGCACGGTAGCGCACCCGTCGCGGAAGAAGGCATTGGGGATGAGCATGGAGCGGCGCTTCCCGGCGGCGACTGGATCTGGCTGCGAGCACTGGCCGACCAGATCTGGCCAAGGCACCCGCGCCTAGAGCAGGGGCGACCGCCGAACGGCGCCGAGACGAACGGATCTAAGCTGTGATGGCGGTGAAAGAGGCCGAGGATGCCAGAGAGGAGGAAGTGGCCGGATTCGGGGTTGACAACACGGGGAAGGCCCGGATCTGGCCTCCTGTGAGGACGGCAACGCTAGAGGGAGCTCGAATCGGCGACGACGGTGCCAAAGGATTCCAAGCCGGCGCTGCTGGCGACTCCGCCCAGATCTAGGTAAGGAGCAATCGAAGGCAACATGAGAGGACTGGGAGGCTGCTGCTGCTGCTGCGCTTGATGAAGGGGAGGGAGCAGCAGAGGAGAAGCTGCTGCTGCTGCTTCACGAAGAGAAGAGGGCCAAGGGGATGGCTGCCCCCAGGAGTGGAGAGAGCTCCTCCTGGGGGCAGCGGCAGCGGAGGGTGGCTGGCCGGAGCTAGGGTTCGACCCGGTGCTCTGATACCATGTCAAGTTTAGAGGGAGAGTGGAAAAGTGTGTGCAATAGTTAGATTGTATTAACAGCCCAAGGGGCAAATATATAGAGTACAAGAGAAAAACCCTAGGGGAGGAAAAAGACTATTCTACCCCTACAATACACAATGACTACAATACTCTTAAAACTTTAAAGTTGGTCCCATTTGTGGTCCTTCCAAATAAATAGATACTCCCATCATTTTTTTTATTTTGATGTTTTAGAATCAGTGCAGTCCAACTTAAAAAAAAATGACTCTCGCTATGTTAAAAACTATCTAGATTGGCCATATGAAACCTATATCACTAGGTTCATTGTTGAAAGCATCTTCAAAATTATTTTATATTAGTCTTAAATAATATAAATCATAAATCAAAGTCACGTTTTGGAGACTGTAAAACGCCAACATGGCAACATCACATAAAAAGGAATCGAGGGAATATTAAGTTTAGTATATCTCAACTCTCATCACTCTCATTTGGCCCCAGCCCCAACTGTCAGTGACATAGAAGGCTTCTCTACGATCAGGGATAAAAATTAACAGACTAAAACAGCTCCATTGAAATTAGCACTAATAGGCCACAGGTGAAAGTTACATTAACAAAACAGTGTTTTTCCTTAATCAAAATCAGGTTAAATAGAACTCAGTTATCACTGATATATAAATCACACTCTTTGATCTTGCACGCTAGATCATATAGCTCATCTGGCTATTTCAGCATGGTTCCATCTTATCCTGGTTCCCCTTTGGTTTAAAAGAAACTTACAGTCTGTAACCTTCATTGAACCAGGTGAATCTACTCCAAGCCAGACATAAAATATTGCATAGAGTATTGCCACACCAAATACAGCCATGCCAACAACCACAATGGCTGAGAAACCACCAGCACGGACAGCAATCTGTTTTGAGAAATTAGTCACAATGTGAAACTATAGTAGAAGGGGAAACAAATGAAAGATGGTACATCAAGGATACAAACCTGCAATGCTTCCCTCGCGGAGCGCCGAGCGGCACTTGAAACTCTAACATTTGCACGTACAGACACCCACATTCCAACAAATCCAGCTATTCCAGAACATAAAGCTCCAAGAAGAAAGGCAACAACCGTAATATATGCAGATGTTGTCCTGTTTAGCCATGAGACTCATGAGATGCCTAAAGATGGGTATCATTAAACTATTCAGGTATCAGAATAACAGTGAAAAATCACCTTCCTAGACCAGATGCCTCCTGCTGTGGGGTGGTAGTGCGAAAGAGATAAATGCTGAGGATGACCAGTGCCAGGATACAAGACATTTTAGAAATAGTTCCATATTGTGTCCTAAAGAATCCTTCAGCACCATCTCTTATGGCATCAGATATCTGAACGGGAAAAAGACGCTAACTCAATAAAACATGCAGGACAAATTTGACAGGTTAAGAACTACATAATACTATGTAGAACTCAAAAATAGTAAATGTATGAACAAAATATATGAAATCGGAACCTCCAAAAGGGGAACATGGATTTGGGCTGCAATATGACAATTCATATACAATTTCAGTTCAAATGAAATTATTTACATGGCTGAAATTCATTTGTTAGCAGCATCACTAATTCATAGAAATCATGTGGTTTCATTCATGCATGCCAAAATGCCCCTAACCTAGTAACGTAAAGCCAATGTACAGTACAAGAAAATTAAGGTGGCCAAGCTCAACCTCTATGGGGATATGGCATGGACTAAATTTAAGGGGCATCATTGTTGCCTGAAGTTCTCATACCAAAAGGTGCACCCAGATGTGCTTATTCTAAGTGGACGCTGGATGAAATGTTTAGTTTGTTTTGACAAAATGAGCTGGTATTTTGTATGGCTCATTCATGACACTATCTTATATTGCTAAAGGATGTTTTAGATCTGAAAGAGCTATACTATAGGAATCTCCTGAAAGTAGTGAATGCCCATATGCTTGACTATGATTTGCCTAATTTGGTAGCATGCAATGATGTGGTATTGTGGGATATGTTCTCAACTAGCATTGAACTGTGCAGCATCCATACATAGTTTCCCAGCTGTACACCATTCTGCAACTCACCAACACATAAAGGATGGCCTGACTTGGGACTCTTGGCATCTAAAACATAAAGTCCTATTCACAATCTAGCATCGCCTATCAAATGTCAACATAAATGTTTGGTTTGTAGCCTTCACTTGCCTTACCAATTTTTGGTCATGCCTTTGTGATTTGGCTAGCATTTGGTTTGTAGCCAATAATTGGCTAGCCAAGCCCAAAATTTGGCTTGCCAAATTTTTTACATTGCCAGAGGAGCAATGGCGCAGGTGCTCATTTTCTTCGCCAATGCATTGGCGGCTGCACGCCAATACGCACAGACCCGTTGCCAGTCACACGCAACGATAGAATCACCGGCAGTTGCTTTCCTATTTAACTCTAATTAAACTTCTAATTTTTATATAAAATTCATACAATGTCCAAATGGCACGAAATAAATTTCATAATTCATCTAAAATCCTAAGCAACCCATTTTAAATAGTTTTAAATTTTTTTATTTTATATTGGCCAATTTTGGTTGGCCACAATCCAAACACATTTATTTTGCCAAACATTTGGTCGTGCCCTGGGTTGGCCATGACCAATGCATTGGCATGGCCACCCAGGGCTCCAAACCAAACAACCCCAAAATAGAAGACCAAACAATTAAAACTTAAATATAAAGATGCAGGGGCACTTTTCCAGTCTCCTAGGTTAGTGTGGACTTGTGGTTAACTGCAAAAAGTAAAAGATGTATAGCAACAGTGGTAAGCATTTTGTAGATATGGCGATACAGCAAGTTACAAGAATGAAGACAAACAAAATGTTGCAGTGAAGTTATAGAAAAATGAAGGCATTGGTGTATCCTCAGCGAGCTGAACAGAAGTATATTTAATACCTCAGACATTTCTGGAGGTCCTTCATCCTTTGCAAGAACCCATTTTGCAAGGTAGAGAGAGAAGAACAAACTGAGGATACATATACAGAACACAAAGACCACAATTGGTGATGTGCTGGCTCCTACATAGAACACGCCACTGAACACCAAAAGAAGGAGAACAGTTAAGGCACGGGGATTTATCCTCATCAACACACGGAAGACCTGCAGTAACCAAAATGACAACTGAATTAGAAGCAAAAAAAAAAGAGTTCATGTCATCATAAATAAATTCTACCAATCGATTAGTAGAAATGTTGAGTGCTTCAAGAGTTTAAATCATTTCAAAAAAACATAAATTATGCACATCTAGATGATAGTGGCTAGAATCAAACATATCAAGCTTTGTTAGCTAATGTACTTCAGTTTGAACCATTTCAAATCCAATAACAACTTCAGGAATAAATAAACAAATAGATAAAACAGAGTGCAATCTGTATTGAGGTTTTGGGCTAAATAATCTTCTTGTTAAACATAAATAGCTTTATGTAGTTAAGACAAAAAATTTCTAAGGAGTAAATATAGGTAAAGCAGAAGAGAGATGGAATGCAGTGTTCCATAGTATTGCCAAGCTGTTGTTTAACATATACTTTGATACATAACATTGTACAAAGAAAATATTTAGACAAAATATAGACCATTCACACTAACAGCATATAAGGGGGGAAAAGGCTCCCACCATGCAATTGAGTATACTAGCACGCCAAAAAGAAATGTGTACACAAGATGAGCAAGACACATGAAAAGATAACATCGATACTCTTTCTAGTAGCTACTAACTAGATATATGAATGTAAAGGATGGAGAAAACTTAGCAATAGTCCATACCAGTGGTATAGATGATTTACTTCGCACTGTAGAAAAAGTTCTTGGTCTCTCCTTATACGACCTTCCATTTTCCATGTCATCTTCCATCATGATGGAATAAGAGTTTACTCTCCTTGTCACTGGAAAAGGAGCAAACTCCCCACCTTGGGGTAGGTCGCTCCCAGATCCTTGGAGCTGAATTTTGGATTATCTATATTATAAACCCTTCACAAGTAGCTAGTCCAAAAGGTCAAGCACATCCAGATATTATTTAGCCTGAGCCATCAACTTCCTTTTGCTAGAAAAGAACCCTTTACCTACAAGATGATAGACCATGAAGCTACAAATAGAAGTAGTTAACGCTGAGTGGAAACATTATTTATTGCTTAATATCTGTTTCTATGATAGGGCATGAACTCCAGTTATCATGTGAAATCAAGTAGACTACAGAGGGAACTTTCCATGGCTATGCGGATAATTCAAAACAGTATCAATGGCCACAACAACAAGACGTTTAATTGACATTTGGTAGCATGTGTTTCAGTTAAGGCTATATATGTAGACAATATTCACAAAAAGAAAGTAAGAAACAGAGTATAATTTTTCTAATAGAAGAGCAGTGCAACCTTTTAAAAAATAGCACCGGGAGATTAAACAATGAAATAATTGATGGCACAAGCAGAAGTGCGAAGTCACTAACTTATATTGCAACTGCCCCTACCATTAAAATGTGCAAATTTCCTATAATCTTCCATTACATTGGTTGCGCATATCAACTCTAATGATCGAAGGAAAGGTTTTATTGTTGCATATCCAAATTGAAAAAATAGCAGAGTAGCAGTGCAAAGAAAGATACATGTCTTTACAGAATTCTACAGTTGATTAGAAAAAAATAGTGTTCACATCATTGTTATGCCCTAGAAGGTGTCGTATTGCAATTTGCAGCAGCATAGCGCATCTTACCATTCTACATGCCTCAGCTTCTGGCCCTAACCGTTATTATCTCACACATTGACAGCATGTCTTAAGAAAAAACTTTCCACTCAAGCAACTCAGAAAAAAAAAAAAGGGATAGACCAACTAATGAAATGAACTTGGAAATGAGAATGTATTTATGCTGGTTATTCAAAGCTAAGCATTCAATAATGATGACTGTTGGTCAGACACAAGGGTTTTTTGTAACAAAGAAAGCAATAGCACTCCATCATTCATACCACACCTTATACTTCCATAGCTAGTAACTAGCATCTTATAAGCTCAGAACCATATTACAACAACACCAAGGAGGGGGCAGATTTTGTGGGCACTTGGTAGGGTGCCTATCACAGTAACCACCGGCATTAGTTATTCTCTACTAAATGGCATTAGCTATCACTACTAAGTTCAGCTCAATGCCAGCTAGCTTACCCCCTTAGAGCAGTCAAGGAAGGAGTGTCAAGGAAATCGGTGTCAAAACTGCACATTGGTGTGCAAACACAACCACCAACTAAGCTGGGCTACATCAAGCATATAAGCTCCACGATTCCCCCCTCCCCATCTCTGGATCGCCCCCATGCCCATAGCCCCCACACCCAATCCCAGGCCAGCGTCCCTCTGCCTCACACGCCCCGCCCGCCACCAACCCCACCCCCTCGCTCTCCTCGCGTTCACTAACGCCCTACCGCTGGCGGCTTCGCTGCCTCCCGCAAATGCACCATTCCGCCGCCGCAGAGACCTCGGTCGGTTGGATCTAGCCCAGCCACCGCCGGCTCCGCAGCACGTCCTCTGCCCACGTGTGCTTGGTCTTCCCAGTTCGGTTCCCCCCGGTGTCGCCGCGGCCGGCCAGATCCGGTAAAGGTGAGGAAGGAAACCGGGCAACGCCGCCATCAGTTGGGGAGGGGAAGGAGGGAACCGACTCTAGGGAAGACGAGGCCGGGCGGCCCCGCGGTGCAGAGAGGGAGGAGGAGGAGGGGACAACGCTGGGAGGAGGGGACCGAGTCCGAGAGAGAGGGAGAGGGAGAGGAGAGGAGGAGGTCTGAGGAAGAGTTACCCACCCGGAGCAGAGCTCGGTGCCGCCGTTGCCGCCTTTGCCGCCCCGCACGAGCTCGATGTCTCCCTCTCAAGCACGCAGCCGCGCGTTGGTAGCAGAGGGAGGACTTGAGGAGCGAGGGAGTGGGGAGGACGACGAGGGATGGGACGCGCCGAAGTCGCCCTGGCCCTGGGATTGCTGGCTGGTGGCGCCGGTGATGGCCTGATGGGGATCGGGAGGCCACGGATCTAAAAGTTGGAGGTCGGGTACCGGCCGTGATTGGCTGGTGTCAAACAGCAAAGAGCCTCCTTAGCAGAAAGTAAAGCGCTGTTTCATTTGATTTTTTTTTTCATAGAGTATTGGAGGAAGTAATTTTTTAGAGTGTAGTGTAAAGTATGAAAAAAATTTAGAGGATAAATAAAGTGTGTATGAAATAGTGTTATACAGGAGAAATTTAAAGTGTTTGCTACAGACGGTCAAGGACATCTCCAACAGAACCTGTAAAATGCTAATTATTTAACTTTTTAGAGATGGAGTCTTCGTTGAAGAGAAGTAATCTTTTAGAGGTAATGTAAAGCGTGAAAGAATTTTAAAAAATAAATATAGTTTGAAGAGAATAGTGTTATAGTGCAAAATTTAAAATCTTTGTTAAAGAACGAGGTGGGATGAACAAAAAAGTTATAAATTCCACAAAAAAAGTTGAAGTATACAGTATAACTAGGGAATATTCTCTAAATTTAAACTATCATATGCATCATATCCCATCTTATTCCATATATGTGTAAGTGTGGTACATTAGTACTATCTCATTCTACCCAAGGTAGTTAAAGTCGCGATCCTACTCGTAGAGTCGTGCGATTCTACGATCCTATGGAAGCATGTCGATCTGAGTCGCTTAGTGAATCGGGATCACATAGGATCGCGATCCAAATCGTAGAATCGTGTAGAATCGCGATCCTACTCCAGATAAGGTTTAGAAGCTATTTTTGATAATTGACAGCAACTATAATGTTAATTAGTGTATGATTCAATCGAATCATGATAAATCCATCTTGATCTTCTCATTGAAATCTCTTACATGACCAAATTTCGTAATTTTTTGAATTTTTTGCTATTTGTTTTGTATTTTGAACATCACCGATCTAATTAGTTATGGAGTGTCCAAATTTTACGGTTTTCAAAAATACAACACAAATAGCAAAAAATTCAAAAATACTAAATTTGGTCATGTAAGAGATTTCAACGAGAAGATCAAGATGGATAGTTCGGATTGTCCATTTTGAGTCTCGGATTTTATAAACTAGACGCAAAGCATGGTGTCTTGATTGCTTTGCAAAGCACCGAGCTCAACTATATATATATATAATATAAAAGTACAGTGGAGAACAAAATATATATTTATTTTACAAATTAGATAGAATCCTCGATTTTACGATTGGATACTACGATTCGATTCTTTCTAGAGAAAATCGATCCAACTTAGGATCCCGACTCTGACTACCTTGATTCTACCAACTAAACAACTTAATCACTGAAGATCTCATCACATCTCATTTAACCAACCCAACACACCCTAATGAAACTGGCCAACGAGCTATGAGGGGAGTCACGGCCACGAGCAGTGCTCCACGTAGTGAGCAGGTAGGGACGAGATATATTCATACCATGAGACATGTTAAAAAATTCTGGTTCCACGGAGAATCCTGAGCTAATATAGCTTCTTTGTCAACTCGCCAAAAACCGGAAGCGCGAAGCACTGGCGGTGGAGAACACATGATTACCTGTCTTGCTTCCCTTATGTTCCTGCAGAAAGAGCAAACGAGTAAAAAGGAGCAACCAAAACATATAGATAAGAACGAATTTTTGGGAAAAAACACGGTAGTTCGCTCTTACTCACAACTCGCATTGTAACAAAGACCTGTGCATCTAGATTGCGAGCACAAGCTTAATCACAGAAGGGTTGGGTATGACCATGTTCTATTAGTGTCCGAGCAACATACCCCTAAATTACGAGCATGGGCTATGACACTAAAACAGAACCAAATACTGACCTTATCCTACTGACCTTATCCCCCAATGTTCTAGCTCATGCACCTATGTTGTAATCATAAACTTAGTGACAAGGAGAGACGGCGAGTGACCACGTGATATTGGGATTATGGGATATTTACACGCTAGCCGGGCTGGGTTCTTGAACCAACCAAAGGGTGTCTGTGTGCAATAGATATATGCTTATTTAGGCAAAGTCCCCTGAAGGTGAACGCAGGGCTGAAGTGTGCATTATATCCATAATTAACATGTTATATTGTCACACGTCGACCAATATTAGAAAAAGGTTGAAGCATTCACCCTGACTTATCAAAACCTTGTATTGTCATCATAGTGCGTGAGACCAGGATGTCTTTGTACGAGGCTTGCCTGGCTGACCAGAGAAAATCCCCTAGAGGACTTACGATACATTGGCAATGATGAAAGTTGTGAGAGCACAAAGAGTCAATTTTTTTTTTAAAAAAAAGATCATAGCAGAAGAGATTACGTAAGAGAGATTACATATGAAACTTATAGAGTTGGTTGATATTCCACATGCCAGGAGCTCTCAACCATATTTCATTGCTAGGCGCACAGCCCTAGGCATGTTGCCAAAACGACCGTGTAAGAACCTTCCTAGCGAGAGGAGAGTTTGTTGGCGTATAATAGGTCCAGGATTCTGCATAGGACGAGATTGCCAACTTGTAAGGTCCTTGATCATATCAACTTCAGTGTATGCTTACAAAGAGCTTGCAAGTAAGGGATGAAGCGAAGGCTTGGTGGCATGCGGCTTCCACGGGATCAAGGTCAAGAAGGCGTTCTCCCTTTGACATGTCGGGAACGAAACAGAATTCCGGGGGCAAGATGGTCTCTGCACCATAAATGAGCACAAACGAAATTTCATCAGTTGCCCGGCTTGTCGTGGTGCGCACCGACCATATGACGGAAGGAAGCTCGTCCACCCATGCCCGTCCATGATAGTCGAGATGCTCGAAAGCCTACGTGGTACGTGCCTTATGTGGTCTAGAATATCTAGTCCACTATAGGGCTCGCCATCGTCCCCATCGGGCGTGGGGGAAATTTGTTTCAAAATTTCTTAGAACATGAACCGGCTTGGGAACATATTCCGAGCATGCTCCTTCATGATCGGTGTAGTACCGATCATTAGGAGCACGTTGGTCAGGTGAATCTTGGAGGCTCCACATTTTGAATTCATAGAGCTCGTCATCATTCTCATTTGGTGTGAGAGAAATATGTTCCGGTAAATCTTGAAACTGTACCGACTCAGGAACATACTCTGAGCTTGCCCGTCGTGATCAGCATGGCACTGATCATCGGGAGCATGGTGATCAGATGAACTCTGTAAACTCGACATCTTCGGGATTACTTCAGCAAAGGATTTGTCAGCCCTCACAAACGGCGCTAGCTGTCGACGATTGGGAAGTAGATTCCCCGCTAAGCTTATTTGTTGATTGATGGACCAAACAACCCCTTCCTGCTAAAGGGCTTTCGCCGTAGATGTGTCGAGTCGCCGAGATAGAAAACAAACTAGGGACAGATATTTATCCTATTTCGGGCCTCTCGGAAAGAGATAATAGCCCTACTCCATTCGCACGGATGCGTTTGTATTATTGCGGCTATTGATGATCCTTCCCTTCCCATGGGGTATATATAGTCCGGGTCTTACACGACCTAGAAAACCTGTTCGTATAATCTAGAATTCTACCAGATTTACAGATATATTATATAAACATGCTAACTTGTGCCACAAGAAATTCTGTAGATAGAAAGTCTCGGGCTGTAAATATGGAAAGAGCTTGAGGTGGTTTAGAACTTGGACTTCAGCCGGTTATCTAGTCAAATCCCCTTAGGATTCATGGTCGTCTCACATACTGGCCCCATAAGTAAGGATACCCATCCTCGAGTATACGGAATTGAAACCCGAGCATGATCCCGTTAAGCCCGAGCTTCCGTCTCCTAGTTATACTCTTTGGGCACACATTTTTTGTTCCTGGTTTAGATAGATAGAATTGAAGGATAGGATCTCACAATTACCAATGCAAAGTTCGTATTTGTTCATATACCATTATAAAGTTAGATTACTTACAAATATGCTATTGCTAGTGTTGTCATACTTTTTTGGACGAAACTACCCTCTACTTCTTCCTCCATCCTTTCTCTCTCCTCCTCTTTCTCCACCATCGGCCTCCTCCCCCTCCGGATGGGCCCTTCCTCCCTCCTTCCCATCGCGCCGTCGTCCAACTATCCCTCTAGGCAGTGCTGCCATGCTCGTCCACCTCTAGGCTGTGCCGCCAAACTATCCGGGCCACGCCGCCGTCCGCCGGACCATCTCCAGACCATGCTGCCATCCGTCGGACCACCTCCAGGCCATGCCGCCATCCACCGAGGGAGGAGGTTGTCGAAGTTGGGGGAGAAGGGGAAAAGGAGAGGAAGAAGAGGTCAATGGCATTATTAGAGGTAAATTTGAATAGGGAAGAGGGGTAAAAATGACCGCGGTGATATATTTGTAAAGAATCTGACTTTATAATAGCAACTGATGAGCAAATACTGTCTTTGTAGTGGCATTTGTGGGGCAGTGTAACTCTACAATGGCATTGATGTTATTTACCCTGATTGAATCAAGCCTTCTCTCAAGTCAAGAAACGCACGCATAAGAAGACATATACACGCATACCACCGCATCTACAACATAGTTACATAGAGGCCAGTGGCCACGCGTTAATACATCAGTTTCCGGATTCTTGAATGTTTATCAACAAACCCAAACGAGTACAAATGAATTGAATGCAAACTTCTTCCCCACCCGGCCATTCTCCCCCAGCCCCACTCAAAGGATCGTCATTGGCAAAAGCAAAAGCACAATCACACCAAACAGCACTCGCCGCGGCCCCCCGTCTCTTTCTCACGCGCCCTCTCCCGCTTCTTCAATCTTCCGCCCCGATCAGTGGGTCAAGGTGTCGGGCCGCTCGACCGGGACGGACTCGTGCCTTCTTCCCTCGTGGATCGCAAGGACGTAGAGCAGCTGCGTCACCGACAGCACGATCGTGAACGACTCCATCGTCCCCTGCCAACGCAGCAAGAGTTTCAGGCTATCACACAGCTCACTCGCACGCAGAGCACGCACTGACCAAGTGGGAAACAAGAACGAAATGAAAGCCTTACCAGCTCCGTGTTTCTTCGGTCAAAACTGATCTCCTTACAAGCCAATCTGCAAGCCATTCGACCAAAACATTCGTGCTAAATTTAGGGGACTGATTTTAAATACTGCAAACGATATATCAAAGGAAATAAAAAGATAAGTAAAGTCGTGCATATATTATGTATGTACCCCATGGCTAGGACGGTGAGCGCCCAGGCAAGCAGCCCGAACGACGCCGCGGGCTGCAGGCTGTGGTAGTTCCAGAACCGGATGTGGGTGAAGCCCACGATGGCGGAGGCGACCCCGACGGTGCCGGCGATCAGCGAGAACACCACGAAGAAGCCGGTGGCGAAGTTGCCGATCGGGAAGAATATCGGGTGGAAATGCGCCGGGAGCCGCAGCTCGGGACCTGCAGAAAAGCAGCAGGCCACCAGCGACCGCGGCATGAGACGCCGGCAAACGCAGAACACTTGAAGCTTTTGGACGAGCAGTGGCAGTGGCAGTGGTGTTACCTATGATGAAGCCGCGGTTAATGGCGACGTTCACCGCCCAGCCGCCGATGATGGCGAGGATGATGTACATGCAGAAGTTGAGCAGCAGCAGCATCAGGGCGACGGGCTTCAGGTTGTCGGCCATTTCTTGAACGTAAACACCACTCTCTTATCTCGCTAATAGCCTGTCGATTAATGGCCGTAATATTGCAAAACCTGATGTTTTCAGGAGCTGGTCAGCTTCGCGGTTTATATACTACATGTACAAGGCACGGCCGGTGCGGCTGGGACTTGTTCTTTGCTTGCTGATCTCTCGCAGGAGGAAGAACAACCCTGGATGGCTCATGGCTGTAAAGCGAGGGAGAAGAGACATGCCGAGCTTGGACTTGCAGACGAAGGAAAGGAGCCGAGCTCGCCGCCGTGCCTGATCTCTACGGTTAGTTATGTGTACAACCGACGCATGCACGGCACGGCGGTATACAGTTCTGGTTCGTCGATGATGCATATATGCTAGTATGCTACCCAGTACCAACTAAGATTCGTTTCCTTTTGCACGGGGTAGAAGCAAGCGTATCGATCGTTGGGTTACTGGGGCAATGGAATATTTGTTTCTGAAAGACAGGAAGGACCGAGGCAAGCCTCAGGCCCTATTTCTTTCAGCGGAAACTGACGGTTAGTAGTTTACTATAGTAAATTTATAAGTCTTCGAAAAAAGTTTAATGAGTCTAAAAAGATAATTAAAATTTTTTTAATAATCTTTGAGAAGAACTAATCAAAGTCTCGAAAAAATCTTTGGAAATTATAACACAAAAAATTATATAAAAATGTCAACGGAGTACTGTAGTAAAACACCGACCGCCGGTTTACGCTGAAAGGAACAGGACCTCTGTGGAAAGCGCTGCGTCAGATGCTCTTCTTCCCTTTCCATGTAAAGCTGGAATGGAAGTAGATTCTCCGACTTTACCCAAAGACAGATCGAGGGCATTGTCGACCAGCCGTTACATCTAGAATGATTGGCCTAGCTACATTGCTTTGGATCGATATGGGCCGGGCCATATACATGCTAAGGAAGCAGTTCGTAAGGTAGGATGTTTTTGTGTCACTGACATGTGGACCTATCTCTGTCTTAAGGTAGAGGATACATGAGCACATGCTACATACGATGGTTGAGTATAAAAGCACGATGGTTTCTTTTTTATTACTTTTGCAATACAGTGAGGAGCAAGATATCAATGAGCCATTACATCAAACATGTAGTATTTATTTAAAGGAACCGTTGTGCTTTGAGATGCGTCGCTGCTCCTATTTCCTCACGCTTCTTTGCTGAAACACCCTTAGATATTCAAATTCGGACACTGAGTCCTTCCTCCTCCTTCCCGTGCTCCTCCGGCCAAAGCATGGTGGCCAGAGCACCAACTGCTTCCTTAACCGCACCATAAGGTCCCAACCATGCATCGCGCCACCCGGTCTGGCCGCCACGCCGCGTCCCGAGATTCTAGCTCGGTTCGGATGTTGGAAATTAATCTTGGCGTGGTTAGTTCATGTGTTTAGGTCTAATCAAGTTTGTTTAGAGTTTGCATGGTGTTTAGATATGTCGTTATTAGGAGTACATGCATGGCCGAATAACTTGTGCGTGAACTGTCGTGTCCAGCATGTAGCTAGAAGTTAGGAAATGAGCCAGTTAGTTGCGTGGGTCAGTGGCGTGAGTTTTGGCTGTTAGTTGAAGCTCTTGATGTATAAAGCGTGGTGTACGTACTCAGTTTGTATTGGTTGAGCCGAGCGAATAAAAGAGGAGATGATTCCCACGGTACCTAGGCTAACATCGGAGGGGAAGGTGAGGAAGGTGGAAGAAGGGCATTTGCCCAAGGGTTTGTAAATCTTTGCGGGATTTTGAAAGAATATGTAGGATAGAATAAGATCGAGGGTATCAACACGGATCTTAGACCCCACACGAACGGTGGAGATAAGCCCAAGAGTTCCTTAGCTAAGCTTAGATGGATTTATGATTGTCTAGATATGTTCATCGTCTTATCCCTAGAAGAAATTTTTATGGGATCATTAGATCAAGTAAAATGAGTAACTCATGATAGTTTTGAAATTGCTAGAAATCAAACATCCGATCAATTCATTTCCATCGGACGCTTTCCGAAAATGTTTCAAAGGTTAATGAAAAATGTTTTAGTGGTAATGCAACATTAATGTTGCAATCTCATATGAGTAATACTGTACAAAGCTTACAAAATTTTGCAAATGTATTGTTATAATGTTGTGAACTTACATGGCATTTTGTTGTAGCTATGGTCATTGATGTTGCATCTTTTCCTCTGGCCTTAATGTTTCGTCGCCTCTTCCTCTGCTCGAGTTGGAGATGCCACCGCCGAGCTTGGTTCTGACCGCGCCAAATCTGGCCGTCTCCAGCTGCTGCGCGCTCTACCACATGCTTGACTCCAACATGTCCCTAAGTTCTGCACAGGAGATGCTCTAAGCGCGCTACCTGAGCCCATCCCTTCCTTGAGATCTACTCTGTCCACACCGCCTGGAGCTAGGGCTGGAAACGAGCCGAGTTCGAGCGAGCCAGGCCTGGCTCGGCTCGGCTCGGCTCGTTCGGCATCCTGGCTCGGCTCGGTGGAGTGACCGAGCTAGAGCGAGAGCTCGGCTCGGCTCGTTCGTAGCTCGCGAGCAACTCGTGAGTGCTCGCGAGCCACCACATAGATGACAATCATAATAGCATTTTCAAAGCAACGACACTATAATTTCATAGCATAATACCACCATAAGCCATAGTCCATACATAATTGTCAAAAGTTCATAACAGCCCATAGTCCATACATAATTATCAAAAGTTCATAACAGCCCATAGTCCATACATAATTATCAAAAGTAAAGAACATTATACCACTATAGTTCATAGCATATTAGCCACATAGGCCATAGTCCATACATAACATAATTGTCAAAAGTTCATAACAGCTAACATATTCCAGATTTCCAGTGACAAAAGACAATACATCATTATAATTCATAAGTTCTCGGGCCAGTCGGGCCGCTCGGGCACGAGCCACGAACGAGCCACGAGCAAGCTAGCTCTGGCTCGGCTCGGGCTCACAATACACAACGAGCTGGGAGGGCAGCTCGGCTCGGGCTCGTTTGCGGGCGAGCCGAGCCCGAGCCGAGCCAAGGACCGAGCCGAGCCCGAGCTGCTTGCGAGCCCGAGCCAAAGTTCCAGCCCTACCTGGAGCCCACCTCCGATAGGCCGAGCTTCTCCAACCGCATCATTTGAACTATGGTTGTAGGGGGAGGAGAGAGTAGGGGAGAGGAGATGTAGTAGGGGGGAGATGGTTGTACATGGAGAGGTTGCTTCAAGCGTGTGTGTTGGTGGGGGAGTGGGGGAAGGGGGAGGTCCCTAAGTTCTCCTCGGGAGATGCTCCAAGCGCGCTACCCCGAGCTCATCCCTCCCTCAAGGTCTGCTCTGTCCGCATCGCCTAGGGCCCACCTCTGACGAGCTGAGCTTCTCCAACTACATCATTTGAGCTATGGTTGTAAGGGGAGGAGAGAGCAAGGGAGAGGAGATGTAGTAGGAGAGGAGATGGTTGTACGTGGAGAGGTTGCCTCAAGCGTGTGTGTTGGTGGACCTATGGCATTGTTCCAATATTTTGATTTTGCTAGATGGTAGGTGCCTGCGCTCGCATGCACCATCTCCATTCACTAGGCCGGCACACGGGAAGACAATCGCCTACCATGCAGGCATTCCCCAATAGTATATGTGTCCTTTAAAAAAATTCTTTTCCCAATAGTAAATGTGTCTTTTAAAAAAATCTTCCTTTTAGCGAAGAATGAGACAATTCCATCCTAATGACTACCGTTGATTAATGATGCGCGCCTGTCAACGCTTGCATAGAATTATGTATCTGACTCCACTCGGGAAAATTATCCTATGCAAGATTAAATGTCAGAATTCCTTTTTTTTATAAGGAGCTAGGCCCCGATTCCCATTTCAGCATGAAATCGGAAACGACGGTTTTCTTTTGAGGAAAAAGACTGCAGGGTTATCCACAATCATATATTATTTCAAAGATACATACAAGGCCTAAGCCCAAATAAATGAAAAAGGAGAAAGAAGAAAGAGAAGAGGAGGAAAAACCAACAACATTAACTTAATTAGGTTTGAACATACAGAGCCATTACTTAATGGCTCCCCCAAAGGAGTCACTCCCTCTTGTATGAAGAAGCTGCATCGACAAGTGAACTTTGGAGGCTGTGACCGACGAAGGTTGCAAGTTCGATTTGAATATCTTGTCATTTCTCTGTAACCAAATGTGCCAACAAACAAGAGTGAAAAGCTCCTTGAAAAAGACTTGGACCTCAGGGTTAGCTCGAGAAAAATCTCTAATTATAACAAGATAGTCTTGTGATATCATCGAAATATAAAGTTTCAAATGAGACCAAATAACTTCTGCAACTAAGCATTGGATGAAAAGATGGAGTAAACTTTTGTCAACATTGGAATGACAAAGAGAGCAAGCTACACATCCATTCAAATACCTTTTCGACGAAAAATGCTCCAAGAGTTCAATCGATTGAGCAAAATCGACAATAAAAATAGTTTATGCTTAAGCTGACTATTGGTCTTCCAAACAATTTTTTGAGCATTAAACGACATATTATTAGACATGGCATTCTTGTAATATCTATTGTAGGGGTGTCATTGTTATTCCAAAATGTAGTTCTAGGTGTTGCCATATTGATTGAAGGTCAAATCATCAAACAACCCATAGAAGGTCGATAGATCTTGTCGACCCTGGTTACTCCTTGTCGATGGCAAAAGAAGATTCCTTTGTTGCTGTATAACAACCAAGAAGAATGTGTGGATGGTTGATTTCTTGCGACTACATCCAAAATAGAGTTTAGGGAGTTGTTTGGCTAGTAGCTCACTATGCCACACGTCCTCCCATAATCTATGTTCCTTGCTAATGCTCATAACACAAAGCAAATAGCCAAGTACTTTGGCATGAGTTTTAAGTTGTCAGTCTGTCACACCTCCAAAAGCCTCCTTTGTGGGACAACATTTTGCGAAAGTGAACGAGGATAAAGAACCTGTCAAATCCAACAAACTCAAGGAGTGTCAAAACAATGAAAAAGTTTACGAAGAAACTTGTGGAGCATGCTGTCCTTCTTAGTAGACAGTTAATAATGTCTAACCCTCCTTGCTTCTTACGGAAACAACGGTTCTTTGAATACGGAACAAACCAAGGAAATGGGCGGAACCTCACAACCCCAAGCTCCTAAGACCATGTGCAAAAGGGGATCCCTTCATTTCATTCCCTTCCCCACACTGAAGAGGGTTCCCTTCCTAGATTCTTTCCCTTCACACAAATGCAGTCCAACAACATTCCCTTCCCCTTTCCTTTCCTTTCCTTTCCTTTCACACCCTCATATTTTAATCTTTCATCCTAACCGTCATACGGCAGAGCAACTAGTGCAAGGGGCACCATGCAGAAGTCAAGCAACGGTACAAGAAGATGACAAAATTTCCTATCTTGAATGGTTGCATGCGCACGTTTGTTTAGGTGGGCCCTAACTTATATGCAAGGGGCACCATGCGGAAGTCAAGCAACGGTACAAGAAGACGACAAAATTTCCCATCTTGAATGGTTGCATGTGCACGTTTGTTTAGGTGGGCCCCAACTTATATAGTTATATGTTGCATTACTAATGCGGGAGTTTTGTATGGGACAAAAAGCAAGTTCCGAGTTTGGCACATGGGTTTCAATGGACAAATATGGGAGCTTTTTTCTCATTTTCTATTTTTATTATAGTAAAATAGGTATCAAATAGTTTTTCATCATATTTCAATTTTTCATATAATGGAATAAAATTCGTCAAGTATCATGTATCACCAAACATCATAGAGTGGTATCATCAAATATCTGAAATCAGATAAGGTCGAGCATCCGGTATCGTAATTATTTTGGAGTATCAGGTCAGGGAATCGTGGAGTATCAGGTGGATATCATGGAGTACCAAGTCGGGTATCGTGTTGTGTTGAGCATGATCGAGTATCAAGTTTCGTCAAGTATCCAGGGTATCATCGAAGTATCAGGGGTATTATCGAGGTATCAAGTATTATTGAGTATCAAGTATTGTGATTAGGCATCAAGAACAGGGTATCATAAGTATCGGGATATTGTCGAGCAGGTATCATAATTATGGTGGGTTATCATTCCGGGGTATCGTGGAAATATCGGGGGTATCATCAAGGTATCAGGTATCATTAAGTATGAAGTATCATGATTAGGCTAGATATTGGTTTTATAAGGTATCATTAAGTATCAAGTATAATAATAAATATAATAAAAATATAAAAAAGGAGCTAGATATTGATTTTATAAGGATTTCGGTTTTTTTTACTGAATATAGACTTCGTACAATTTTAAGATGAATTTTAAAGAATTAAAATAGGAAAAATACACATTTACTAAAATTCATGGGGCCCACCACTACCTCTACCCCACCAACCTGCGCAGACGGTACGTCCACCCCTCTGACTCACATAGACACGCAAACCCTATAGTGATAGGGCCCATCATACGAATTCACAAGCACTAACTTTTTTGTCATGTACTTGTACGGTTGAAAAGCATGGGAACGGTGTTCCGTTGGAAAGTATTTCTGCCAAAATTTTGTATTGCGTATTTTATATGGGTATATATGTACAGAAAATGGTATACGCGGCTATATTTTCACCAATATATTAATATACATGTTTTCGATTAATATATTAATATATATGTCCTTTATATTATACATTGGCCAAGCAAACAAGGAGTACAAGTTAACCGATTGAATCCAAAAAACATGCATGGAAACCATACAAGATGATCCATATCCTCAGTAATCAAAGCTACATGGGCCTCGTCGGCACATGTTCGTACGAGAATCCATAGGGCATAGCGCGGCCGCCGCAAGTTCATACCATGACCGAACAAATTTTCCATATGATATGCCAGATCCGATGGATTGGGACCGAAATGAATGGGGATTTTGCAAGGGAGGGATTTGAACCGAAATGAACCACAGCCGGCTATGGAGGGATGCTGTTGGAGATCCTCCTAAGGGATTCTCATCATTTCGGTTCCAATTGATCGGATCTGGCCTATCATAATCCCTTTGGCGCCCATCTTTCCTTCCTAGGAAGGGAACTGGAACGGGAAAGGAGAGGCGTTGGTGATGGTGCAACTATTAATCCATCTCTAACCATATTCTCTTCATTTTGTTCACTTTGTTCACTTCTCTATTTCATACACCATATTCTTTCCTTTTATTTTCCACCATCTCTGACGATATCCCTTCAAAGCGAATGAGAGAAAGGAGAGAGAATTTCTTTTTGAAGAGAATGAAAAGAAAATCCTTTTCGAAAGAGAACGGTGAAAGAAATCTATTGGTGCGTTGAAAGGAACGAGATTCTTTGTGAAGGAAACAGGAATGACGATAGAATGCCGTTGCAGATGATAAGTCCTAATTTCTAAAATCCAACATACATAGAGAATAGAAGTACAGAAAGAGTCACAAAATATACAAGGCTCCAAAGACACTAGACCTAAACAGACGCACGAGAAGAGAAGACGCTATGTGCTCCATCAGATGTACTGGTTTGGGAATTGAACTAAACTTTATAGCTTAAACTCTACAACTTTTGGAGCTCCTTCATGATCTGAAAGAGACGGTCCTTTTCTTTTTTTTGCTTAAAATTAGATTAAACTCTACAACTTAAAATTTATCACTTTTTAAAAGTTATATGTGGTAAATTTTTATAGTTAATTTTATGGATTTTAGTGGTTCTTTTTGAAGATTCTAAAAATATATATTTATGTATTTTTCAGTCTCTTTTAAGGGTCCTCAACTATTATAATCTAGCACAGATTTTTAACTCAACCAAACAGAGCATGTCAACCCGGAATTCCTTGTGCGACGAGATCATATGCGTGCGTCATTCCCAAATGGAGCAAGCATGGTGATTTAACTTGACTCAGGTCTCTACCTTTGCAGATTTTTTAGTCTTCTACCTTTGCAATTTTACCTCATCATGCAGGATGCCAGGATCTCTTCCTAGTCCAACTTTACATTATACAACTTGTCCCAAAAAACTTTACATTTTA
The DNA here is from genome assembly GCA_036346145.1 of Olyra latifolia. Taxonomy (NCBI): domain Eukaryota; kingdom Viridiplantae; phylum Streptophyta; class Magnoliopsida; order Poales; family Poaceae; genus Olyra; species Olyra latifolia. Next base: position 19,396,928 of record CM070530.1, read on the forward strand.
TAAGACTACAATTATATGCCACTCAAATCCTTTGAACCATGCATGTCCTTGCACAGAAGGTGACGACCCACAAGCCCCTTAAAGCATCTCTAGTAATAGCACTATTCTTTTTCACCATTTTCTCTCCTCTAAAAAATTCTCCGTATTCTCTAAAATTCTTTCACACTTTGCACTATATTCTCCAAAAGATTAGATTCTCTAGCAGCAGCTTTGTCCCTAAAAAGCAAGGAATTCAGTTGCTGTCGCCTGCACGCATTTGTCCCCAGTACTTCGACTATCTCTAACCCTTTCCCTTCCCATCCCTAATTCCCGTCGCGAAGGGATTCCCGCCCCCTTCAGCGCTCCAACAGATTCCCTTCAGCAATCCTTTCACGAGGGAATTTCTCTCTTCATTCCCTTCAGGAAGGGATTCTCTCTCCTTTCCCTATATCATTCCCTTCGAAAGGATGCTGTTGGAGATGGTGGAAAATGAAGAGAACGAATATGGGAAGGGAATGGAGAAGGGAAGAAAATAAAGGGAAAATGGTTGGAGATAGTCTTCTGCATGGGAAGCTCTGAGCCTCTGATGCAAAGCAAGGGATCTGGAGGAATGATTATGAAAGCTAGGCCATACAGTGCGAGCGCGCACACCGGTGCACTGATCACCAGTGTATCTGTCGGCCGCGTCATGGGCACCTGGTCGTGAGCAATATAACATCCATATTGTTCACGCTGAAAGTTGTATCGGCTAAATACACATAGGTCTAGGGTTTATGATCATTCTCAGCACCGAAATACAGAGTTCAAAGCATGCCAGCCGATTTGATCCTATAATCGGCAAGAAGAGATATAATTAGCTTTAGATAGCTGATTAGATCTTAAAATAGTGTGAACCTGCAATACTTTAGGACAACCAAAAGGAGTAACAGATTAAGAGGATAACGAAGCTATCGGCTTAAATCAGATCTAAAATAATAGGCTCAAGAGATAAACAATCTACTACTAAGTTGATGAGATCAATAAAGTACCATAAAGAGGGTAAACAAACTATTAACTAGCCAATTAGATCGTCTAGTTGATAGAACGAAGGATAAATAGACTATTGGCTAGATTAATAAATTAATCAAACCAATAGAACGAGGATAAACAAACTATCGGCTAAATAGCAAGCTACATGCTGATAGAACGAGGGTAGAATCTAACCATTTGTACGAAATGGCAATGCACAACAATATCGGCAAAAATAGTACTTTGATAAACCAAGCGAGAAGATCGCACTTAATTGAGACATTACTTACCTCAAGCTGTATCTTGAAGTCGATCGACAAGGCGATGCATAACAAGTCGATCGAAATCAAAATACGGCGAAACTAAGTTACTGCTACTCCTAGGAATTGAAAAGACGATTGCTAGTAGCAGATTGATTGGTTGGGATCCTTTCCCGATAATAGATTGGGTATTTATACATGATACATGGACTCGATACAAGCTTTTAGTTTATTATATATAATCTAACCGACTTAATATATCTCTAAGACTTTCTAAATAGAAACTTATCTAAAAACTTGACTAAAATATACCACGTAGCCGATCCGAACAATATTGCTTTGCAAAACTTTTCTAAATCGGTTTTTTGGATATAAGATTTCCTATTCTAACTTGTTGTAGTCGGTTAGGAATCTTCTTCTTTACTAGGACTCTTAGCCAATCATGTATGATCCAAATTTTTTAAATTATCTTTTATATCTACTTCTTACTAAGTGTTCTGATAACTTCTAAAAATTTTGGCTAGGTCCAAAATGGAGTGTAAAGACATGTGTGTGCAGCCCACCGCATGGGTCATCTCGCTCCTTTGTTCCTTTGTACATTTTACAAGCTACATGGCACAATCAATTCGACGATCACGTACGCCATTCGATTGATTGATTATTACCCGGTCGTCACTTACACGCCACACTCGAGAAGAAGCATATACATGCATGTACGTACTTGCCGTTGCTTGTGCATGCGCCGACGCCAATGCCAATGCATACAAGCACGGTGATGAAGTGCATCGCACATGTCAATTTCAGTGTGGTCCCTGAACTAGGGCCTCCTCCTCCTTTTTTTTTTTTGACGTTCACACATAAAGATCTCTTAATTAAGCTCCAAAATATCTCTTTAAACAGCCTTTTCTTCTTCTTCTCAGAACCTTTTTTTATTACATCCAGGAGGAATTAATCCCTGATTTCTATGTTAATTACAAACCACAAAACCTTTTTTTATTACAATTGTACGTGTGGGGGAGGAGAAAGCTGCTTTTAAGTGCAGAGAAAGTGTAAGAAAGATCAAAGTGTCAAGGTCAACGATTACAAATATATAGCTCGTTGATTTGCTGTTGCGCAGACAACTGTTGCAAAGTAAGTAGATTGCATAACTTGACTTCAAAAAAGTGTTTTGCATGCATGTGACCTTTATTATAGTAACACCAATATTACTATGCACTTTTCTGATGCATGTGCGATGTGCTCTATGTAGCTAAGCCTGTACTCCGTTAGAATGATCAACTAACTGACATTGCATATAAGATACATTTATTAATTAATTATTGGTCTTATATGTTTACAACAATATTAATGCATGCAAATAAGTTTTCGCTGCCCTCAATTTTCATGGTCCACATATAGTTGTCGAAATACTTGCATGTATTGAGGTTATCTTTTTATTGTTATTTTAGAGAGGTTTTCGCCCTCCTATTTCTATATATCAGAAACCAGACATGCATGCTCGAGCTAAATCAAATAAATAGAAAATAAAACAACAGTGCTCCTGGCAGTGAAGTTGATCAACTTTCTAATGTACTGAGAGCAAGTGGGCCAAAACAAACAATCTTTTAAGGAGAAAATCAATTCCACGTATACATGAAGTTACATTGGACATGTGGAGAGCCCTTGATCTGTTCTAAGATTCATGCCACACTTGGAAAATCGATCCTCCCTTTTAAGATGCATCTAAAATACTTTGGACTGTTCATTACAATAGTGAAAACATGTTTAGCAAGATTTTTTGTACTAGCCAGAGAGAGAGAGAAATAAAAAAAAGCATTTGAACTTATGAACTTCTAGAGCATAGAGGATAGAGGTAAATAAGAGCGTCGGAAGAAAAAGGTTTTTTTCTTTTCCTTTTCAAAGCCCATTACAACTAGATGCTTATATTGAGGGGGGAAAGCTTTCATCCTGGTTTGTACCTATAGCAAATTTTTAGGAAAGGTTCAGAACCCTATATATGAGTTATGATCATGCATGTACGTAAAAAAATTAGTAAATTTGACTGCCGTGGCCGGAGCTGGACAAGTTATGTACCAATGCAAGAATGTATGCCACATGCACAAATGAATTGATTAAGTTGACCTTGTGTGATCTACGTTAACTTCGGCCAGTTCGTACGCGAAAACCGAAATTACCACGAGAAACAAAAACCATGACGACAATCGGAAGGCAGGTCTACCTGGCAGTTTGTGATCGACGCATGTACAATCGTACAAATGAATTAAGCTAATTGCATTTACACATTTGCTAATCTATAGAACAGTTAGAATCAGAAAATAAATCAGTGAAGTGATTGAATATTCGTGGAATGTATTTCCATTATTCGGTATAGAGGAAAAAGAATCCATATAATTCTGTAAGGTAATGATCGAGCTACACGTAGTAAAATAAACATATATAACACATTACAACAAATTATTCGATTTATTGATAGCATATGATCGACCACTTATATATATTGGTGTAGTCCAACAATAATTAAACACGTAAATCATGAGACGGACACACGTAGATCTTTTTGTATAGCTTGCTTTTTTTTTGCTGTATGTATATGGCAGGAGCTCAACAATTGAAATGTTTTGAAAACAATTGAAATTTAATATGCACTCACGTAGTATATACGTACGTACGTACTGCGAATTTTATTTCTTGATGGATTTAGAAATGTGTGTGCCATGGCTGCCGAGCACGTACGCCCGATGGAGCGGCGGCGGCGGCGCCGCCCGTCGTACGACGATCCGCATCACCCCGCGGCGGCGTAGTCGCACACGCTGTTCTCGCACTTCTTGGAGCACTGGACGAAGCAGTCGCCGCAGTTCTTCTTGTCGGTGCGGAGGTCGACGCAGTGGCCGCCGCAGCAGGTCTGGCCGTACTTGCACGCCTTGTTGCAGTTGCCGCAGTGCGCGAAGCTGGCCTCGGTGTTGACGCACTGGCCCTTGCAGCACGTCGCACCGGGGCTCCCCGGCGCCAGGCAGATCGACGGCGGCTTCTTGCTGCAGTCGTAGTACGAGAGCGGCCGCGACGAGGGCACGAGGTTCGCCAGGAAGCGGCTCCTCCTGACCGCCGGAGGAGCTGCGTCGGCGGCGGCGGCGAGGGCGAGGGCGAGGGCGAGGGCGAGGGCCATGAGAAAGACGGTGGCTTTTCTCATGGCGGGCGGGCGGGCAGGCGGCGGCGGCGAGGCTGGAGCGCGGCGGTCGTGGCAATGCGCTCCGGATCGGTGCCTCGGCAGACGCCTGTATGGAGGGAGGAAATGGGGGGTGAAGTGAGGCAGCGGAGGAGTGCTTATACTAAAAAGGCAATGCGGAAGTCAGAGGCAGCGGCTATCGCTCGCATGCATCGCCCGTGGTTGATTTGCACGGCAAAAGCCTGGAGTGCAGGGAGGGAGTGTGCGGCGCAAGGCTCTGGCCACTCACCTCTGCAAGCTAGCCGGCTCCGGCTCCAGCTTCAGCCAATCAGCCCATGATCCCATGGCTGATAGCTGATTCATCTCTGGTGCTCGTGACGTGCTCGCAATGGTCACCATGCACACGCATGCACTGCCTCTTTTGCAGAGCCGCGAATATTCTAATGCCTGATCACACCCTGAAGATTGATTAGGGCAAGAGTTGACCACTCAACTCACCGTAATTACAGTAACATTGTTATAATGACGGGTGCTTTAGGTAATTAAGGAGCTAAGTGCTACTGCGACTTGAGGCGGCCCTGGAGCTGTTCCCTCCAGGGTCACTCTGTCGGCGTAGCGGCAGCTCAAGGAAGAAGGAACTGCACGTACAGGAAGGAGATCTTCAGGCATGTTACCGCGACCTGCAATGCACGGCTTGGAACCAGAGGCATATCATATTCCATGGACTTCATTGTTGATGTGGTTTCAAAGACACTGTTCATTGCTGCCATGGAGGAATGGATAAGCAATGGGGAAGTTTCCAGTCCTATTTTTCGTTCGGCGATGACGTGTTCTTAAGTACTTCCGCCGCCGGCGTTCCACAGCTTTGGAACTCCCAGAAGCGAGGATTCCTTTCAGGTTTTGTCTTGCAAAAGGAAACCACTTGGCGACTAGTAATTAGATAACACACTTACATGAAAACTAATCCGAGTGCTACCTGCAAAGTACATTCTTTACCTGCAGCCTGAAATGGCTTCTCCATCTGCCAAATGGAGTGCACACCACCCTTATGTGCATCAGAAGAAGATGATGCTACTGCCGGTGTGATTGAGGACTTGAGGTATAATCCCTGCAAAAGAAGCATCGCTTCCTTTTCTTCGAGAGAGGAAGACACGAGTGCAAACTCAACAAGGCATGTTGCAGATTAATATCCAGAAAAGAAACCTGGGTTCAAATCACCAGTAGGAAAAAACAGGGCATCATGTACCCTGTGACCCTGTGACATATGCACTCCCTGAATCAAATCCATCAAGGCGAATTACAGTGTCAAACTGCACATGTTCATTCCTCTTTGTAGCACTGAAGTTGGAGTTCTATGGAGATGCTTGCCAGTTGACAGTAGAGAACTAGAGATGAGCACCCTGCCATCTATATATAGAACGATCTAGGGCATGTATGCAATTCAATTGCACATGATGCCACATTGGGTGGTCTCAATTCAACCACAAAGTAATAGTGAGCTGTTAGGGGCAATTACGGCGGCGCCGCCCAGAGAGGTGGCGGCGAAGGCGCCGGACGGCGACCGATCCGCCGGAGACAGCCGCGGGACTCGGGTCACACGGGACTCGAGAGAGGTTCCCGAGATGAACGGACGGTCTCGATGTGCCTTCGCTAGATTGGACGGCTGCTGATTCGAAGATGACGTGGCCCAAGTAGGCGACACGCCCTGTCAGGCTGTCCTAGCAACGCCGCCAACTGGGCCTAGTCCACAGACTCGGCCGAACTCCGCCGCGCCGCTTGTGCTTCGTTCTCTCCGCGCTCCGGTCTCCGTAGAGTTGGCAGGCTTGGAGGAGCTCTCACTCCCTCTCGTCTCGGAGCAGGCTGCCCGGCGAGACCAGCGCGGCGCCATGGCGTTCGAGAGGATCGAGGTCGCCAACCCCATCGTCGAGATGGACGGTGAGAACCCCCGATCCCCGCCTCCTCCCCCACCTCCCGATCGAACACCACCCCGCGCTTGACTGATCTCGTGCGTTGCGACGATCTATGGGAGCTCGTTCGGATTCTGAATTTGCGGCACGGCGTGGATTTGGCGGACTGTGTGGCTTAGTTTTGCTCTGGAATGGTTTGGCTGTTGGTGTGGGGGGTGGGGTGAATCAGGCTGCTTCACTTGGATTTGGACTATGTGCGGGCTAACTGTAACTTAGCTTCTGTGTCACTAGATGCTCTCTTTTTTTTTTTTCATGTTCATGGTATAAGCAGTCTTGACTGGTTGCTTTTGAAATATGAATTTGATTTTTTTTGGGTGAAATGCGAATTTGTATGTTTAATTGTTTTGCTTGCTAATTGGCTGCATATGCACGAATTATTCTTAGAGTTGCTGAAATTCTAGTGGATTGAAGAAGACTAGATGAGTTCTGAGTACAAAGTGCCCTGAAATTAGCTAGACGAGTAGACACTCCTCTTTTGGGGGCCAAATTTTCTTCTTGTGATGTGCTGAAAGTATTGAAATAACTGTGCTAATGATGTATCTTGGGTGAAAGTATGACTATTCATGTGGAAGCTATACTAATGGAAGATGAAATCATTTCCAGTTGAGCCTCATCTTCCTTGGTATACATTATACAGCATACCTAGATACCAATTTCAGAACTTGCCAAGGTAATGTTCAATTGGATTTTAATGCGTCTCAAAATAGAACTTATCTACTGACTTGTTTGATTGAACTTTTGTGGCTTGTTGTATACAAGTAACAGGATTCAGGCCATCATCTTCCTTCTTTGGAATTGATGTGCTGAAAAAGCTCCACAATAAGACTTACCTCTATTTAAGTTGCAAATTGGTTTTATTTTTTTGTGTCACCTCAGATCACAATCCTTGCAAATAACACAGTATAACTGTATATTGTTTTGCACAGGTGATGAAATGACTCGAGTTATTTGGAAATGGATAAAAGACAAGGTTAGGTCCTTGTAACCTTATATATTTTTTCCCTTGATTTGGATGGAATACTTGCCGCAGCGTAGTGCTCACAACCTTTCTCTTGTCATGTTGCATTTTGTTATACTTTTTGGTGCTGTGGAGTTTCTTTAATGCTGTCATGTTCATTGAGATATATTTTTAATATTTGTTCTGTTCATGCAGCTTATATTCCCTTTCCTGGACTTGGACATAAAATACTTTGACTTAGGTCTACCTAACCGTGATGCTACCGGGGACAAAGTAACTATAGAGAGTGCAGAAGCTACCCTGAAGTAAGCCTCTGCTGTTCAACTTCCTAATTCTGGGCCATTCTTTGCTTTGCTTTGTTTCTTTTTCTCTATTAAGTTATATTTTTTTGTATGGTTCTGGTGTTCTGATTTTTTTTGGTGCTTTATTCTGAACTTCTTTGCCCTGTAGTCTCAACCAGCAACCATATTGCCAGTGATGTCATTTTATATTGATATGTGATGGATGTATATTATTTATGATTTTTATATTTGTAGCCTTTGCATTAAGTTGCTTCAGTTATTTTAATTTTGTTTCAGGTACAACGTAGCCATCAAATGCGCAACTATCACCCCAGGTGATGTTCAGAAGAATTTGAGCTCATTAGCTTATGTGCGTGATGTGTTAACCAGTAATTTGGGACACAAATGTTAATTTTTTATTTGGTGCCATGCTATCTACAAGCTTACAGATGAAGGACGCGTAAAAGAATTCAATTTGAAAGCTATGTGGAAGAGTCCAAATGGGACGATAAGGAACATCTTGAATGGTAACCCTCTCACTGATGAGATTCTTGGATCCAATCTTCATTCTATTTCTTTCATCAATGCAACTATTTTGTTTTCTTATTACTTATATCCACCGAACTCATTGACTCCTGCAGGAACAGTTTTCCGAGAACCAATCATCTGCAAGAATATTCCCCGACTTGTGCCTGGTATGGAGGCTCACAGACTGTATTACACACCAGTACTTGGAACTCATTGATACTTATGCTACATCTTTTAATATTTCCAGGATGGACAAAGCCCATATGCATTGGAAGACATGCTTTTGGTGATCAATACCGAGCAACAGATGCAGTTATTAGAGGGCCAGGGAAGCTTAAGTTAATATTTGGTATGTGACTCAGTAAAGTTGGTTATTCAGCTAATGTTGTGATAGTGGCTGCAAGGCTGAATTTGTAGCAGCTAGGATTTATTACTTATTAGCTAGTTAATATACCGAGCAATGGACATAAAAAAATGCTGTTGGCATTCTCAAAATAAAGACATGATTGTTGGCGTAGACATCATGTGTCACAATATTGGCACATTGACTTGGTTATCACTTTGATGAGATGCGCTACTCCAGAACCTGTTAAATGGTTGACATATATATAAACACTGAACAGAATAAGTCTCAGTAAAATAACTTCCGTATATGTAAATATACCTTATTAATATGTGGTGCCATCGCATCAATATCTAGATACCACTGAGAAGGCTTAATCAATTTTTTTTCCAATGACAAAATATAAGCTATTCATTGTTTCAATGTTATGTTTACCCTCTTTTCTTCTCTTAAAATCTGCCCCAGATGGCAGAGAGGAACAAATAGAGTTGGATGTGTTCAACTTTAGTGGTGCTGGTGGAGTAGCTTTGTCTATGTATAATACTGATGAGGTCTGTTAACCATATCCTATGTCAAGCTATCTCTTTTTAAAGAGAATATGCTAGCCTTTGATGCTTTGCCTGTTTAAACATAGTTTTAATTTGACATATTTTATCTTATGTTGTCTTGCAAAATAGTCTATTCGGGCATTTGCTGAGGCCTCTATGAACATGGCTTACCAGAAAAGATGGCCACTTTATCTTAGTACCAAGAACACCATCCTAAAAAAATATGATGGAAGGTCAATGCTCAATAGTCAATTACCATAAATTTATTTGATTTGGCTATATCCATGCATCCATCTATGCATTACATTGAAATATCACTCTGCTAATTTGTCTGATTGTCTCATATATCAGGTTTAAAGACATATTCCAAGAGAACTATGAAATGAAATGGAGAGGCAGGTTTGAGGATGCAGGAATATGGTATATCTATTTTTTGTCCATCTTGCAGCTAGGTAATTACATAGGATTTTTCTTCTCCTGTGTCTGACTAATTTCTTCTATGGTAGGTATGAACATCGGCTGATTGATGATATGGTTGCCTATGCCCTTAAGAGTGAAGGTGGCTATGTTTGGGCTTGCAAGAACTATGATGGAGATGTGCAAAGTGATCTAATTGCTCAAGGTTTGTGCTTAAATATATACATATATTGTGCCTCGTGACCTTTTAGCTTGATATAAATGATAATTCTTTTGCTAAGAACAGGGTGGTTATGCTTGTGTTGCAGGTTTTGGATCACTTGGTCTCATGACATCGGTCCTGGTGTGTGTACTACTGTACTCCCTACGGAATGAATCATTCTTCTTTGTTTGAGATAATGTTTTATTATTGGGGATGCTTCTAGATTACGCTCTGTTATTGTCATAACTGGCATCACAAATAATACTTCTTGCTGCTCGATTTAGCAAATAAAATTTGCATTGTTTTAGGTGTGCCCTTATGGTAGAACCATTGAAGCTGAAGCTGCACATGGTACAGTCATGCGCCATTATAGATTGCACCAAAAAGGAGGTGAAACTAGTACAAACAGCATCGCTTCGATCTTTGCATGGTCAACTGGACTAGCACATAGGTATGAAGGATGATATTGCTTTTCACCTCATCATCTTCATAAATTGTTACACAATTTTTTCTCATATTAATGCTATTCTATTGCAATGCACCATTTTTTTTTTCTCACATAGGCATCACAAATAGTTATCTTCTATTGCTATTCTATTCACTTTGAAAATTGTCTTCCAAACTTCGATGAGAGTTTTCATATTAAGATTGTTATTCAAGCTCATGTATCATTTGTTGCTGTTTTTGTAAATACAAAGTATGTGAATGAGTGCATTTGATGTATTTATAGTTGAAATGTTATGCTTTAATGCTAAATAATACTTGGATAGGGCAAAGCTTGATGGCAACAACAGACTGTTAGATTTCACACAAAAACTTGAAGCTGCTTGTGTGGGAACAGTGGAATCTGGAAAGATGACAAAGGATCTAGCTCTTCTCATACATGGGCCAAAGTAATTTTTGTTTCTCATTTGTATTCTGTACCAACATATGAAAGACTTTCATTGGTTTTATTGATGTCGTACAGTGTTAGCCGAGATAAATATCTGAACACCGTAGAGTTCATTGATGCGGTTGCTGAGGAGTTGAGGACAAGATTGTCAACAAAATCAAAGTTGTGAAGATACTGCACGTAAGCTACTCTCCCTGCATCTCAGCTTTTAGCTTGCTTGTGGTCCTTCTGATGCTTGTGTTCTGTCCTTTTCCTTGGCACAGGAGCGGGCATGTTCGGATCTCATAATGCACACTATACCTTTGTACTATGAACAGCAGTGAATTTGGATCCTTGCAGGCAGTTTATCTTCCTTGTAGTGCTCTAATAAAGTCTCTAGTGATGATCAGATAAATTCACCTCGCAACAATAAGGATGATTCCATGATGATGATGATATTTTTCTTCTCTTTGCTAATTTTTTGTAGTTTTCATTTAAATTTGAACAATGTCACGACTTTCTTAATCAATTTAATAGTCAGCTTTCCTGCCTGTTCGTTTCAAAAAGAAGGCTGAGCTTTGTTCTTTGAGAACGATGGGTAAGTGACTTAAGTCCATGTAGCTTTTTTAAAGTTCCGTCCTTCCTAGGAATCAATCAATCGGAACTTTTTTGCACCTACGTACCCAGTACCAACCCAAAGTGGATGTTTGTACCAGACAAATGAGTTGCTTTATTTAAACGTTTTTATGTTACATGGAGGCAAAGCCAGTGCAAATCTGGAGGTGATCCAATACATTGAAATGAGTGACATGTTTTATTAATTCCATTGTGCTTCAGTCTCCTCTAATCACAGGGCAGCCTGGACCTGATGTAGCCTCAGCAGAAGCAGGCGCACTCAAGAAGCTTGCGAGGAAATTGCCGCGCTCATAGAAGTACTCTGCTTTCTCCACCTTCATCTCCTCATCAACCTAATGTCACATTGTTGCAACAAATCTTATTAACATCATCGTGTACTCTTATCACTGTATGAACTGAACTTTGAACGGATGCAGTAGGGAAGGCACCCAGAGACAGGCTGGCATGTCTCAGACTTACATGGAAGATGCAGACGCCGAAGAACTCTACGCGCTGGCCGTGCGGCGGGTGCTCCTTGAACGGCCCCTCCATGTACCCCCAGTGCCGGAACTTGAAGGCGATCCTCGGCGGGCCGCTGTAGACGTCGAGCACCTCGATGGCGAAGCCGCGGGGGAACGCCGTCAGGAACGTCGACATGCCGGACTCGAGCGTCTCCTTGTCCGGGTCGTAGATGCGGTGCTCCGGCGGCAGGCTGGTCATCAGGAACGCGTTGTAGCCTCCGATGGCCATCACCTCCTTCCGGGTCAGTGTCCTCAGCCCTGCCGGCGTTGCACGCCGTCGCACGGGCACTCGTCAGTGTCGATTGGGTTATCGTTTGTTTCAGCGCTGATCGATTGGTGGTTGCAAGGTGTGCAGCGATCAGGACTCACTCACCGTTGGTGCTTGCGCAGAATTTCTGGGAGTGGACGCTCTTCTGGTCCTCGGGGCGCACCTTGTGGACGAGCTCCATCTCCCAGGTCTTGAGCAGCCGCTGCACCTTCTCTTCTAGAGACCCCTCGGGCCATACCTACAGGTTGCATAGTAACGATTTTTTGGCAGATGAGCAAATCAGATAATTCCTTTGAAACTAACTAATTAAGTTCTGAGCTCTGACGGGATTTCATCATGGATCGAAGTATGCATTTTATGGGGCAATCAAGATAGGGATGAGTTTGGTACCTTAGTCCTCTCTTCCTCGAAGAGCTTGTTCACCATGTCGTAGTTGGGAGGGGCTCCAAGCCTCCACACGGTGTTCTTCTCGCCCTCGCCATACATGAAGGATCGGTACTTATCTCCTACTGCTTCAGCTGAAGCCATGGCTAATAGGTTTACCTAGCCGTTGGCCGGTTCACTCAGCTGGCATACTTGGAGCTGTAGCTTCTTGATTTATAGCAAAAGCCAGGTCAAAACGGAACTACGTCATTGCAAACGTGTCCTCGAGTAAAAAATATACGCACCAGCTGACAGCCATGTAAATATTCCACATAAAGGCTACAAGAAGACATCAGCAGCTAAGATCGCTACACACACACCTTAGCTCATCCGATCAACAGCTCTTAGCTTAATGACCCTATCCCAAGCTTCTCGGTGGTTTCCTTGTTGCTTTCTACAAAAAAAAAACATATCTTTTTAAAAGGCTACAGATGATTGATGTTATTCTCCAAGCCGCCACACCTTCTCTCCACTCGAAGGGTAGCTGTCATCCATTCAGCCATGAGTGATTTGAAAAGGGAGATGGTACGCCAGATTACCAACACGAGGAAGTTTCGCGGAGCCGCAGAGGTATTCTCGCCCTACTGCCATTCTCCAGTCCGGCAGTCCCCGGTGAGGTGTTTGTCGAGCAACCACCGCTACCGGATATAATCTAGGATTTTCCTGATACGTTTAGAGATTACAAATATGAACATAAAGATGAACACAGAGATATAGAGAGGAACACTGCTTTTCATTATTTTTAAATCTGTTTTATAATGGAGCATCTTTCTCCTTATATAGTAACAGCTAGGGTTTTGGTTAGGTCCATCTAGGCCCTTCGTGGGCCGGTTTCCCAACACCCCTCTTAGATCTTAGCCGCGAGATGTATATGTCTCATCAAAACTCTATAAAACCCAGTGGAAAAAATTCTTCGAGAAAGTGTGCATAGCATATGCTTTTTGTACTCGGATTGCCTTGTTAAAAACCTTATGTGAAAAACTTCAATGAAAACTCACGTAAGGAAAAAGAGTATAACCCACCAATTTTATTTTCTAATCTTCGAGATTATATTGGTACTTGAACTTTGTGTTCAAGATTTAATTCAGAGTGCACGAGGTTTCTTCCTCTGAATTCTGCACTTCTCCGAGTCTCCTCATTTTCAATATCTCTAATGCACCTTTCAAAGGCAGATGCTAGGAGTGACTCAGCGAGCTGAATATTAATTTTATTCATCCTATGCATTTCATAAGCATAGAAGAGTTGGGGTTTATAAGTTTCATCAAATTGCTCTTCACGTAACACATTTGCATTTGAGCAACACAAAATTCATTATGTTCATATACGATAATGGGGGTTCATTCAAATAATCCATTTCACATGACTTCTAGATATGGAATATTCTTCTTTGAAGCCATATATATTCATGAGAGGCTTCATACAATGCAATGATTTTCTGGTGGTTTGTCAACGTTGACACAAATGTCTGCTTTGACGACTGGCATGTCATTGCAGTTTCACCACATAGGAAAACATTTATATTTATATTGAAATTCAAGTCTTGGTTCTTTCTATACAAGATCTATGCTTCTTTGGTAGTAGCGGAGGATGTCCTTAATTCCTTTCAATGTCACTTCTTTTGCTCTACATTATATGGAGTCAGCAAATTAATGACAAATATAATATCTGCTCGTATGCTGTTTGCAAGGTACATGAGCGTTTTAATTGCACTCAAATATAGGACTTTAAGGCCTAGGACTTCCTCCCCCTCATCCCTAGGTCTGTACTGTTCTAGATCTACATGTAATGACCGACTGACCATTGGGGTTTTATAGATACGGGTTAGTTTGGATCGTGGCGCGTCTCGTCGTCGCTCGCTGGTTTCGCTCGACCAGCCAGCGCGCATTGTCGGCGTAGCGTTAGCGGCATCGATTCGCGCCCGCGCTAACGCCACGCCAGCGTGCAAATCCAGTATGGCGCTGTCGGTTGGCGCGGGCGAGCTCGGCGATGGCGCCGATCTAAATACGCTCCAAATCCGAGGGCGCGCCGACGGGAGCAAAGGCGGACGTGGGCCACGATCCAAACACGCCCACGTCTTCTCAAAACCTTTCCAACACCTTTTAGGTGTAGGATAGCTGGTGTACCTAAATTTATTCAGCCATATACTTATGCTGTAAGCCTAAGCTGCAATAGCCAAATCATTCATTTCTTCTTATACTTTAAGTATGTGTTTGTTTCTTTTCTTTACTTTAATCCATATGGTGACTCACAGAGTTACACCAAACATATTTCTATTTGCTCTGTTTTGGTTCAGGATAGTGATACTTCATGTATCTTCATATACATGTCCGATTCCAATCCTCTACATATATTCAGTTACAACATCCCTAATTTCATTCTCAATTTCATTTTCAAACTTCAAGTTGAGTACTGCCAATGAGATCAAATATTATATAAAAGTAATTCTGCCCATGATCAGGGAATAGGTTTCTACATGAGTAAAACCTTGAGCGACCAGTCGTGCTTTTGTACCTTACCACTTCATATTTATTTCTTTTCCAAACAAAATAACCATCTAAATGGGGAGGTGTGCAGCTTCAGTGCCCTAACATCTCTCTTTTGTTTAGAGATATAAGTTTCGCATAAATTTCCTTATTTTATTTCTCCCAAAATTACCTTTATTTCACTCTGCGAGAGATATAGGCTTTGGGTTGAGTTCAATAATATTGGCAATTTTCTTTGCAAAATTTATATCAACGATGGCTCTTGCTCTATTCATAGATTCCCTAGTTAATACATAGTTTATGGTCATTTCTTCATAGGGTGCTTCTTGCACTTCCACTTGCTCTTCACCGCTATTTCTTATCACGGGAGCAAGTTCCTTTAGTTTATTATTACCAATGTGCGCGCTTACATTTCTTTTGTCTTCTTCTTCTATTACCGGTGCATTCAAATCTGGGAGTGCCTCACTAGCGTGTCGCTTTCACTGATGTCGCTGTGTCTTAAGCTGCTCCTCTTCTTTTCTTTCAGGGCATTTTTGTGATTGGCTGTGGCAAGCTTTCTTATCCATTTTTCTCCAGACGTCCTTGGATAATTAAGATTCGAGTAACCAGATTTTCTATCCTTTTCTTTGAGGCCTTTGAACAAGATGAGGGATACCTTCTATGGTATTTCAACCCTCTCTAGTGCATTGCTATGTGTAATGTGACTTAATCACGTCCTTCAAATCACAAAAATGATTAGGCGATACATTGCTTCATTGCTTTAAAATGTCTTCTAGATTTCTTCATTTACTATTGTGGGGTCATGCGCAGGGATCCATGTGGCTTTCCACATGATTTCCTGGCGTTCTTCTTTCAGGGGTTCTATTTCTCCCCCTAATGAAAGGAATTGATCCTTGATCATTTTCAACTAGTGTGGTATATGTGCATAAAACATGCATTCAAATGTGAAAAAAAATTCTTATGACCCTTTGCACTAGTTGGATGTTGTAGGACTGCGTGTCCCTTTGCGCTAATTGATGAGGGCTGCTTGTAGGACATCTTGTCCTTTATTCAATAAATTACAACTCTACAAGTGCGGCCGAACATCCCTAGTCCATTCTAGTTCCTTATGCGTGGACATGAGGTACTTAGTGCTATTCCTTAATTCTCAATATAATATAATGATCATCATATGATTTTGAAGTTAATTCTCTAGCATTGTCCTATTCTATTGGACTTCACGCGATGATCAGATAATGTAATATTCTTGATTCTTATGATATACGAGATCAACTACGCAAATGCATGGTTTCTCGTATGGGGGTAAGTATACATTTGACCATTTCAAGGAAGCATGAATGAACACTATAAAGTATCTAGATAGCTCTAGTGAGGGTTAAATTCGGCCGCCAATCTCTCCTAGAATCATTCTAGGAAAAAGAGAATTCTCAACTTTCACTTTAATAGGAGAGAACCTAGTTATCAGTTTTCCGGTGGCACATGCAGGCACACAAAATCTTTATGATTCGGGAAATTTCTAATGCTAATACTATGGCTCTGTGAGTTGTTTATTTAGTTCCTTATCATTCTAAGACTAGGATAGCAATTCTACATTGCCATAGAAGGAAGAGTTCGTAGCTTCTAAATGTAGCATTTAGGAAAGTGCACACTTTGAGTGCACAGATTTTAGGTGTAGTATAGCCCAAGTTAAAATGGAGGAAATTTTCTAATACTGATTTCTCATATCCGACATTCTTCATAATACATAGGTATTTTTTGCTATTCTCTTCATTGGTTTCTGCATGAAACCCATTTGTACGAATGTATTTAAGAGAGTCCTAGTAGATTCAGGGTACAATAAAGCTTCTTCAAGTGCTGATGTAGTACCATATGCAATATAGTTATGACTTTTTCTGAGCTTGCTATGCTTAAATCACAATACTACCAGTGTTCTTCATGATCAACTGGAGTATTTGGTCTCACTTCAAATGCTATTTGTCGTTCTTTTATCAACAATTCATACCTCCATAGGGCACTGCACTAGTGTGTGTGTATAATGGCTAGTGTACTCTCGCGAGTACAGATTTCTCCGTACTCTCAATGGGTTTACGAAATTCGAGATTTTTAACGACCGATCCGAACATTGATCTTTTTCATCTCATTAAAATGTAGCTACCAACCAAGTTTCTTATTTTTTAAATTTGTTTACTATTTGTTTCGTATTTTCTAAAATCAGTTTTTTTGACGCTCCACGACTAATTAGAAGGCTGATTTTAGAAAATACGAAATAAATAGTAAACAAATTCAAAAAAATACAAAACTTGGTCGGTAGCTACATTTTAATGAGATAAACAAGATCAACTGTTTGGATCGGTCGTTAAAAATCTCAAATTTTGTAAACCCGTCGAGACTACGGAGGAATCCGTACTCTTGAGAGTACACTAGCCATCATATATATATATATAGAGCTGGGCTATTGTCAGCCGCGGCTGACGGAACGGCTGACGGATCGTTCCGTCAGCCGCGGCTTGTTCGCAAAATCCGTGATCGAATTCGACGATCCGAACCGACCAATTCCTTCGTCTCACTGAAATCTCACTACCGACAAAATTTCACATTTTTTGATTTTTTTTACTATTTATTTCGTATTTTTGAAATCCGGGATTATTGGACGGTCCACAACTAATTAGATCATGGATTTTCAAAAATACGAAATAAATAGTAAAAGAAATCAAAAAAATGTGAAATTTTGTCGGTAGTGAGATTTCAGCGAGACAAAGGAGATGGTTGGTTCGGATCGTCGAATTCGATCACAAATTTCATAAACTCGCCATGGTCGACGGCTCCGTCGTGGCAGCAATACGACCATACTCTCTCTCTCTCTCTCTCTCTCTCTCTATATATATATATATATATATATATATATATATAGGCTGTAATCAGGAAATTGCAAGATTCATATTTCATAAAATTCAAATATTGATTGCAACATCAAAATATACTGAAATAAAGTATAACTTTATAGATAATCATGATAATTAAAGTTTGCTCTTTTAGAGCCTCAATTATTTCTTTCAATTAGTTTCCTATTCAAGAGCTTCATGCTAAAATTCATACAATGTCTACTAGCAACCACAATATAAAAGAAGAATGCAAAGAGTGCTATTCATGCACTAGTTAGATTATGCAAAGTTTGCATTATATTCGGCTTCAATTCTATTTCTCGGGATCTTCTCTTCTTTATTCACTTCATGTGTGGCTGTAATATGATCAAGGAGGGCAAGTTAGAGAGTGTCTCTGCATGATGTCCTTTTCCATGAGGTCATCCTTGCCTGCCGAGGCTAGGTGAGCCTCTACTATTGCTTTCTTCTTTTGGTCTGATGAGCCGTAATTACATGTTTAGGTATGCGGCGAATCTTTGACCAGTGCCCTAAATGCCACATTCATAGCACGTCTGGACCAGATGGTCGTATGGCTTATACTGTATGGCTTCTCCTTGTTATTTTGCTTCTCTTCGACAGTGGACTTTCTTTTCTAGTATGATTTCTCTTCGACAGCGGCTTTTCTCCTCTAGTTTCTGCTCTAATTGTACTAAGGTGAAAAGTAGGGGGGTATTATCCTCTCTTTTGTGATCTTGCCACATAGAGAGGGATTAATACAAAATCTAAGTAGAATAGAGTTATACTCGGCCGTAGTTCTATAGTCTGCAAATCTCATGTGCACCAAATTCTATTGTGCTTATGGCAGGGTAGTGTATTTAAGATTCATGAACCATTTCTAGAGTGCAGTCCATAGCTCTAGTGCGCTCCCCCTCAACCATATGTAGATTCTTTAGAGTGACAGAGAGGTGGTGCCCAAAGGAAGTGCAGTGCTTGGTCATTATGCTTATCGGTAGGTTTCTCTCCCTCAATGGGACCTAAGCCAATGGCAATACCAAGCTTCTTATTACCGAGTACAATCTTCACGTCCGATGCTCAAGTGAGATAGTTCAAGCCATACGGGGCTGGTTCCTCAAATCCATGGCTAATGATACCCGACATTTCATATGAGATTACTGTGTATAATTCAATAGAGAGTGGTGCAAGACATAATTCTCATGACTTTCAATATTTCATATTCAAATGTGCCATTGCAATATATAAGTAAATTTAGAAATATCACTGACAATCATAGCAACAAATTCATAATTCAAATGCATAGAAGTAATTAACAAGCATTAAATAAAACTTCAAATGCAAAAACAGAATTGAAATTCCAATTCCCGAGGGGGTTCTATGCCAGAATATGCAATTTCAGCAATTCTATGGATTTTTCTACAGTTTTCCGTGCTTCGAAAAAATTTATTGTAATTTCCGAGCTTCTCAGGGAGGTTTCTCTGCAAATTTTCATGAATAATGCTAGCTCAATTTTTCTTTTCTTTTCTCCCCAACGAGCTGGCCTATTTTATTTCTTTTCTTTTTCATTTCCCTGGCACGGCCCGCCCGACTTGCTTTTCTTTGCTTATTTATTTTTCACCCATTCATCCAAATCCACAGCCTGCTAGAGTGACAACCCAACCGACCCACGCTAATAGACGTGGCTTGCAACATCCACCGAGAGGCTAGGGTTTCCATGTGGAAATTCATTCCTGCATGGAGCTGCGGTTCTAGGCACCTCCGCAACCATCAGATTCGCGTTAAGATCTATGCTCAGACCAACTCCCCCTTCACAAGGTTATTTTGCAAAAAACCCTATAATTTTTTTAAAAAGCGATCGGGTCCCTTCCTCCTCCTCCTCTCTCCATCCTCTTCCTCTCTCCACGGAGCCGCGCTCCACCTGGCGTGCCGTCGCCAATGACCATTGCCACCGTCGGCCGGTGACCACCGCATCTCGGCGGCAAAGACGCGGGCGCGAGATGGGCGCGTGGCGAACGCGAGCCGCCGTGGTCGCGTGGCGGCGTGGCGGTGGTCGCCGGTGGCCGTGGTTCGCCGCTGAGGACGGTGTGGCGCGGGTTATCTTGGCGCGAGTTGTTGTGGCCGCATGGTGGCGAGGGCGGAGGCAACTCGGCGCTGCGAGGGACGGCGCGGCGCGGTTAAGCGAAGCGGCGTGGTCATTTCACGGCGGCGGTGGTTACCGACGGAAGCCGGCGTGGGAAGGAAAGGATGAGGAGGAGGAACAAGAAGGGATCCGATTACTTTTTTGCGAAGTTCTAGGGATTTTTTTTGTAAAATTACCTTATGAAGGGGGAGTTGGTCTGAGCACGGATCTCAATGTAAATCTGATGGTCGTGGAGGTTCCTAGAACCGTAAGTACCCTAGGGAAATCCACTCTCGTTTCCATGACCTAGCCGACACAGTGACGGCGGGGCTACGAGGCTAGGGCCGGCACGGCGCTGGTGGAGGAAACCGAGGCGGCGATGGTGCTTCTAGGCTGGCCAAGGCAGATGCACGCAGGCGGAGCCGAGGCTGCGGCGGTGTGCTGTTGCTGCGTGCTCGGGGGCGGCGCCACAGTGTACTTGAACGGCGTCGGGGCTAGGGGCACGCGCTCGCACAGTACGCGCTTCAAGCCGAGGCACGGTGGTCCTGCGCGGACGTGGCGACCGGCGGCGCGTGACCAAGCGGTCAGAGTCGTTCGTGGGGCCTCCAACAAGACGCAGCTGCGTGCGGGCATGGCGCGGAAGACATTGCGAGCGGCCTACGCGACGGCGCCAAAGGTGCGAGCTCGAGATGGCCGGCGAAGATGCTTACGGCGGCGTCACGAGGTCCTGGCGAGCGGCGCGGAGGTGCGACGATTGCGGCGCCAGCGCGGCGCGTCTGGCGGCCCTACAGGTTGCGGCTAGTGGCGTGATAACCTTGCGGTTGGCAGCGCAGCAAGATACGGGCGGTTATGCAGCGTGTGCACTTCGGCCGGCAAGAATATGAGCGCGCCCTGGCATGACATGGGCATAGGTGGTGGCGTGCCGCCACGACATGCGGGGTGGCAGCATCGGCGTACACGACAGTGCGCTTCAGGTGGCGGCATGCGGCGAGTCAACGCGGCTGAGACGTACCTTGCTAGCGGTGCTCGATAGTCTGGGGCCACTTTGTGTCTTGGCGCGACGCGACGGGCGATCGCGGACGCCAGACGCAGGGCGCGACGCTTCAGGCGCAGATGGCGGCACGCAGCGGTGGATGCAAGCAAACTGCGGCCGACTTGTTGCTACTAGAAAATACAAAGCAAACGGTGCAGCATCGCACGCAGCATGCATACGCAAAGGCACGTAGAAATTCAGATTTCTTCGTATGTGGATGCGAACTGTTGGAGAAAGTACACAGCCCATGGGGATATGGCTCATTTACTTGCCCTTGGTCCAAGGAAGGACCCGCGCGAGCTTCGTAAGCTCGCGTCCGAGCCTGGTAAGCTCGCGCCCGAGTTTCCCAACCCCGGCGCCTAGGCTTCTTAGCTCCCGAGCTTCCAAAAGCTCACGATAGGGCTCAGGCCCCAACGGGACTATGCCACGCCGTGCGCAGGACGCCGCGGGCCCTACATGTCATCGCGAATTAAATGCAGCGGCAATACCGATGCACGCTTGCCACAGCCGCTGGTAGGTTGGTGGCTGGTCATGTCAACGGTCAAGTTGCCCGTTCGCCCTTGCTCAACGGTTGGAACGCTGAGCCTAGCGAGTCGGGAAAGCATACCCAATGACTAGCGGACTCTAAAATCAGCCATACCAAAACCCGGCAAGACAGAAGAACACGACCAGTGACCAGAGGATGATAAGGTGCTCCGCACGAAACCGAAGTTAGATTACAGTGGCCGAAGGCCGCCTATAAAAGGAGGGCACAAGCCACAAACGAAGAAGGGAGAGCGAACTCGCGGAGCAGTAGCACCCAGCCACCATAGAACAGGAGCACTTGCACCTGCGTAGGATTCCAAGTTCTAGGTGATAGTTCTTCTCACTTAATCACTTTAGGAACACACATAGTGCCTTGAGCACTTGTTATACTCGAGCCCGAGCTTCCTAAAGCTTGGCCTCACCCCTGTACTCGTTTAAGCCCGATACTAAAAGGAGGACTGGACGTAGGGCTGTTATCCGGCAGTGGAGGCCCAAACCAGGATAAAAACACCCACGTCAGCATCCATCACCGACCACCCTCTTCCCTCGACGCGCCCAGGCTTCGGTCGAGGGGGCAGGGTTACTCTTGGGTCTTACACCCTTCTCTTACATATCGGCCTACGGAGGCTCGCCTCCAAGACGCCGACACGAACCAAGCAAGACATAATGTTATCAATGCGTGGCAAGCATGCATGGCACAGTGCGATGCTTACGAGGCATGGCGCTAGCTTCATGCTGGCGGCATTGCCGTAGAGGCCAAAACAAGAGTAGATTGAAAAATTCAGTCTCAAAAATTCGATGTAGAAATTCTTTCATGCGATTCAATTCATCAGATTCAACCTTTTCATAAATTCAAAGATGAGATCGATGTTCCGTTACCGATCTACCAATCTGTGTAGTTGTTCGAGCTTTGGATCGTCATCCCGCTTCAATCCCCTTTTTGTGGTTCGTCTTCACGTTCGTCGCCTACGTGAGTCCCTTGCTGATAATGTGTCGAGGAACCCTTGCTACCGGGTGTAGTCCAGGGGTTCCCCGATGCGCTCAGGGGTTGCAGACATGAACATAGAGATGAATACAAAGATATAGAGGAGGAACATTGCTTTTCATTATTCTTAGATCTATTTTATAATGGGGTATCCTCCTCATTATATAGTAATGGCTAGGGTTTTGGTTAGGTCCATCTGGCCCTTTCGTGGGCTGGTTTCCCAACAGTGTTCTCGCCCTACTACCATTCTCTCCTCCCTGGTGAAGATGGTCACGCCCTGTGCTTAGCTCGTCATAAATAAATCTAACTCGTCTTCTAAGTACGGTTTTTCTAGGCTGTGTATGTACCGTGATGTGGAGAACAAAACTTATTATTTCATTATCTTAAAAAAGTAGGGTTTTCTTTAGAGAAAATTGACTATATACATCGAATATTCAAATGTATGTCGCCGAAATAACTCTCTCTTCGTTCAATGCCATCGGTTCCAAACTGATAAGCCTATGGACTACAAATTATGGATTATACTTTGAGTCAAATGCTTTAGCTTCTCAAAGACAATTCTCAAATATTTTGAAGCCACTACACAAAGTTTTGAAAGTCTAGACGACTATTGAAGTAGCTTATCGAAGCTATTCTAGCCCAATATTGCAGCTTAGTCATTCAGCCATAGGTAAACAAACACGGGCCATCATGCCATTGTCGTGAATTTTAGCATGCTTAACGGGCTCTGAGAAGAGAGTGCTCATCGTGATGGTGTTATTTTTATGGGAAAAGTACCTAATTGGTCCCTAACTATGCGCCGCGAACCAATTTTATCCTTGAAGTGAAAAACCGGACAAGAATGGTCCTCCATTTAGCAAAATCGGACCAAAATGGTCCTTTGACCGGTTAAGTGGGTGGTTTTGGAGATTTTTCGCTGATGTGGCTTGGTTTTGCTGACGTGGCAGCCGTGTGGTGTTGATGTGGTGCCACATCCTTTCTCAATCTCTCATCTCTCTCACCCACTCTTTCTTAATCTATCTCCATCTCTCACTCTTTCCCTCTTTCTCTCCCCCTCATCTCTCTTCCTTCTCGATGCTGCCCGGTGAGCCGCCTCCTCTCCTTGCGTCGGCGAGCCACTACCTCCCTCCTCCTTGCACTAGTGAGGCACCTGCCCCATTGCTCTGTCTCTCCTCCTCCCCTAGGGCGGCAGGCAGCCGACGGAGAGGGCGGCAGGCAGCCGACGGAGGGAGAGAGAAATGGCGTCAAAGGCAGCATAGGAACGACATCAAGGGCAACGAAGGGAGGCGGCTACAAGCTTGGCGGCGACGGAGAGAGGCGAGGATGGCGGCTATGAAGATGGCATCGTCGGTGGGGGTAGAGGGAGGCGGCTTGGCGGAGGAGAGGCGGCGATGTGCTCCTCTGCATCGGGGGGCGGCGGAGGGAGGCAGGCGGCGTTGTGGATGGGGAAGAGGCCGACACTTGACAGTGTCGAGGGTGGCGGAGGGAGGCGACGATGGCGATTACGAGGTTGGCATCGTTGAGGGCGGCAGAGAGAGGCGACGGCGAGCTCCTCTGCATTGGGGGACGGCGGAGGGAGGCGGCGGTGAGCTCCTCTGCATCGGGGAGAGCGACAGAGGGAGGTGGGCGGTGCTATGGGTGTGGAAGAGGCTGACACTGGTAGGGGAGGAGGGAGGGATGGAGAGAAATGAGAGAGAGAGAGAGAGAGAGAGAGAGAGAGAGAGAGAAAGAGGGAAGAGTAAGAGAGAGATCATGCTCAGAGAGAGAAGAGATAGAGGGGATGTGGCAGCCACATCAGCGAAACAAGCCACATCATCAAGAAATCCACAAAACCACCTAGCTGAATAGTCAAAGGACCATTTTAGTCCGGTTTTGCTAAATAGAGGACCATTCTTGCTCGGTATTTCACTTAAAGGACCAAATTGGTTAGCGGGCCATAGTTGAGGGACCAATTAGATGCTTTTCCTATTTTTAATGGACCGGCTTGTAACTAGTTGCTTGAAAAGAATCGGATCTTAATCACCTAAAAATAGTCACATTTGCATGCTCAGATCTTCCTTTTCCTTCAATATAAGGCTCTATTCAACCCTAACCCATCCTGTCTCCACTTACACCATCATCATAAATGAGCGATTCTTCCCTACAAGTGGCAACTACCATTGACTCCTTCCCCGCCATATCCGGTTCCTACAGAAATGTCGTAACTTGTCTCTATCCTCTGACGCCAAATCTTCTTCCTCTCTTCGAGCATCCACTTGTGCCTTCTTCCTCTCCAGAGATGTTCCCCACACCGCCATCCTTCCTCACCTCTGATGGCGGCTTCAACCGTTGGATCTGCCTCCGTCTCCCTCCACCTTCTAATGACGTTATTTTGAGAAAGCAGATTAATATGAAAAAGTTGTGGATGCTCGATAGAGGGCTTAGAGAGCCAAAAAAAATTTAAAAATATTTTTGGGAGCTTTAAGAAAAACACTAAAAGCTTCACAAAAATGACTACAAAATGCTACTATGTTTTGTTTGACCTGTACAAAAATGATAAATTTCAAGCTATAACTTTTAATTTTAATTTATGTTAAAAAGAACAATACATGTCTTCTTATTGATCTGTCGGCTGACTGTGTCTACCGCCCTCCCCTAATTTCGCGACTGAGGTGACATTGCCACCATGACCCACCGTCGTGCTTCTGTGCATGGCCTCCGTCTAATCCAAGTAGCAGGAAATAACATCGTTGGAGAAGACAATGTAAGGACTGTGCATCGCCGGAGCACGAATCAC
This sequence comes from Olyra latifolia, assembly GCA_036346145.1. Classification (NCBI taxonomy): domain Eukaryota; kingdom Viridiplantae; phylum Streptophyta; class Magnoliopsida; order Poales; family Poaceae; genus Olyra; species Olyra latifolia. The sequence continues at coordinate 19,422,077 of CM070530.1, forward strand.
TAACAAAATCCAAACGTGAGTGAAAATCGACCGAAATTTAGGGATTTTAGGTGACCCCGGAACAACAAATCCATATTTTTAAAGAAAATTTGGACCTAGTGGTTCAGAAGGGCAGGTTTGGCAAAGTGTGGAGATTAATTAAACAGGTCTTAAGCCTTCTTCAAGCTCTTCAAGAGAGTCAAAACAAATGCTATTTTCTAATGGTCCGTTTGGTTGTCTTCCCATCCAAGCCTGGCTCGTACGAGTGAGCTAGGCTAAGTTGAGCCTAAGCCAGGTTGAGCGCTTGCACGTGCTGGTTTGGTTGTCTAGATGAGCTGAGCCAGGTTAGAGAGAGATCGTGTTTGGTTGATTGTGTTTGGACTTGCACCAACATGTTGGCATTTCATCGAACACGTCTTGAGCACACTTCGCAACGTTCTGGCCGCGAACCGAATGCCATCCCGAGCAGTCGCGCAGTCGTCGAGCTCCTCTGCGTCCGCCGCCATCTTGCTGGTCCGCGATCGTCGTTGTGCTCGCATCCGCTGTCGTCGAGCCCATCCGCGCCACGACCGTCAGGCTCGTCCGTGTCGCCGGGTTCGTCCGCACCGCCACCATCTTGCTTGTCCGCGATCGTCACTGTGCTCGCAGCCACTGTCGTTGAGCTCATCCACACTACGACTGTCGGGCTCGTCTGCGTCGCTGAGCTCGTCCGCGCCACGACCGTCGGGCCTGTTTGCGTCGCTGGGCTCGTCCGAAGTCGCCGGGCTCATCACGCCGCCGAAGCTCGTTTCACGCTGCCGCCGTCGGGCTCGTCTGCGCCTCCGCCGTCGCGCTTCGTCCACGCCGCAACCTTCAAGCTCGTCCGCGCCGCCGCCGTCTTGCTGGTCCACGCCGCCGCCTTCTTGCTCGTCCACGCCGCCGTCTTCTTACTCGTTCACGCCGCCGCCGTCTTCTTACTCGGAGGAGGAGATTGGCAACTAGACCATCAACGGAGGAGGTCGGCGTCGCGGAGGAGCTCGACCATTTTGTGCGCGTTCCTGCCAGAGAGCTCGTCCGTGGCTGCGTGCGCATTCCTGCCCGTGAGCTCGTCTGCCTCCTCCTATAGTGAGCTCACTCGGGCCTAGCTCCAGGGAAATGACCGATTCTCTTGTTTCCCCCAGGCCAGGCTCCGGTGGGGACTTTGCATGAGCCGAGCCAAGCTGAGACCTCCGTACAGGCAACCAAACATCTGAAACCTGCATCAGTCGAGCCTGGTTCGACCAAATGCGGGCAACCAAACACACCCTAAACGAATACTGCATGTTGCGGTGGCAGAAAGCCGGTTGCACCACAGGCCACGCTCGCCCATTAATAAGCTACTTCGCTTTGCCCATCGAGTATTCGAGTCTCTAGCTGCTAGCCAGTCTAATAGGCTAGGGATGTTCTTTGTAAACTAAACTTTGAGAGCTTTCTGAAATGGTTTAGAAAGTCAATCACGTTTGGTTTGACTTTTTTAGAGCTTTGGAACATGTCTTTAAGATAAAAAAAAAAGAATGAATCGAAAATACCAAAATGTTTGCGTTTTCAAGACCAAAGATAACCAAATAAGTATATAAGACAAGTAGATAAACTGTAGAGAATAGGGGCTAAGTCCAATTGCTTTGCTCCATCGAGCAAGTCAGCAGACTTAAGAGAGCACCCAAAATTAGAATTTATTTATTTATATATATATATATTTATTTTTAATCTGATTGATAGAAATAAATGGCCGGTTCTATATTGTCAAGAATAGGTGTCTGTCACCAATCCAATGGACGATCGATAAAGATCTTTCACCATGTAGTTTAGTGATAAGATTGATGTGATAGGCCAACAGTGGTGCAACAGTCTCACGGAGGCAAAGTGGCAACCATCTCGGATATATATCACCCAACCGTGGCAGCCACGTGAGACATATCCCCCAACTGTTGGGCGATGTCCCAGGTGGCTGATACGTCGTTTTTAGATCACTAATGGCCTGCTATGTCAATTTTATTGTCCAACCATATGGTGATAGGTCTTGTTGTCCATTAGATTAGCGATGGGTCAGGGCTGGACCAAAAGCTCGGACTCGATAAGCTACTCGAGATCGGACTGAGCTCAAAAGCTAAATGAGTCGATCTCGAGCCCAAGTCCAAGCTCTATCTGATTCAAGCCAAGCTCGAGCTCGAGCTCGAGCTCGAGTCCTTGTCGAGCCCAACCAAGCCTAGACAAAGATCATTACACTAGCTATCCCTGTCTTTAAACCAACTAGTTCAACCAATTTGAGCCAAGCTTGAGATCGAGCCCAACCGATCCCATATAGTTCTCTCCTCCTTTCTCCCAGCATTGACCCCTTCTTTCGAGCTCAACCTAACCAAGCTCGAGCCTAATTGAGTTTCCACCGAGCCTAATCTCAAGCCTGACCCCTAAGCTCAGTATTGATTCGAGTCAAGCTCGAGCCGAGCTTGAGCCTAGACAACCTAATCTTGCTTAGGATCGGCTTGAATCTAGTCCTAGATGGGGTGTCTATCCGCAGACCACCTATTTTTTCAATCGAATTAAAAATAAATGTATAAAAAATAGATTATCCAAAATTAGGTCATTTTGACTGGGTCAAACACAACAGACGCTACTTTGGCTCATCTCAAAGGGAAGAGTATCCTTGTAGTACCACTCTCTGTCTTTGTGCCACTGACATGTGGATCCTGCACACATGGGACCTACATGTCAGTGACATAAAGACAGATGACATACCTGGAAAGGATACCTATCGGTCTCGGAGCCCTTGGCCGCATCTCCATCCTCTCCCAAGTTGGTGGATGCATACATTTTTTTTCAAAAAAGTATCTTTAGATTTCTTTAGTTTCTTCCATTTTTCTTTCTCGATCAATTTTTCTAATTTTGTCCTTCTTTGGTACTCTAGATTTTATATTTTTATATACCTACACTAGGTCTCGTCTTGTACCGATTACCAGGAAGATGATACGGACGCCTACGCCAGAAATCAACATTAAATACCTTTAATTTTCTTCGGACGTTTAACACAGCTACTGAGGCGTAGTTGCTTAGGCATGTTCAATGGTGATCTTATTTTTGGGTTCCCTATTACTGTAGCAAGTGGAATTTGAAGATTATTGTTAGAGAGATAAATAGTGATAGGACGAGGAATATTGAATATAAGGAGTGAACAATGAATATAGTTATTGGGATTTGGAGAAGTGAAAATAAGATTATTGTTGAGAGGTAAAGAGTGATAGAGTGAGGAATAGTGATGGAGTGGGAATATTGTGAGGTAAATAGTGTTGAGAAAGTGGGAGGTAAATAGTGATAGGACTAGGAAAAATAGGGTTGGTATTAGCATGCCCTTAAGACATCAACGTGGAATCCGTTGCAAAATATGGAATTGATGATAGGAAGATAAAGAAGTAGAGAATATTCATCAAGCTAATGTCATATGGCTATTTTATCCAAATGAATTTTAAAGGAAAAAATGAGGAATTCAATTAATATATGTTTTTTATTCGAAGGATTGCAGCAAAAGAATTTTATATGATAGAATAATTTCCTCAAAATTTTGGAGGATCTCTAAGCATAGGGTCTTAGCCACTTTTTGGCATTCCTTTTAAGAATTCCAATGCAACTTTCTATCTTGCTCTATCCATTCTCTATCTATTTAATTACTCCCTCCGATCACAAATATGTGACGTAGTCTCCAAAATACAACTTTGATCACTAATTACTATTGTAATTTATTTTTAAAACCTCACTAAAATTGTAATATTATTACAGTACCTTTTGAGGTGAGTACACATATAATTTTTATATACACAACCTAATTATTCAAAAATATTTTTGGTTCAAATTTTAAAACTTTGACTATCATGTATCTCAAACTTCAATTATCTTTGACGGGGGGAGTAGTATTTAATCTTAATTCATATATTTTTTTTCCTATGGACAATCAAATGACATGCTTGAATAAATCATATAGATTTCAATCCTGCGGGATTCAGCATGTGCATCCCACGTTTTTTTTTTCTATTCCTATGTTTTCAAAATCTTGCAAATCAAAGACGTATTGATGGTAAGTTATTTGTGTCCGATCTTTAATATAAAAGTTAGGCGCTTATGTACTTTGCCCATCAAATTATTAATATAAGTGTCGTGCTGGGGATTGGACGCCCCATCCTAGAAAAAAATCTGACTTTTTCTGAAACATGGGAGAAGTAATACTGAAACATAGACGATGTACTAATGAAACATGGTCAAAGTACTCACAAAACGCTATGAAATATGGACAAAATACTGATGAAACATTCCAAAAGAACTAATAAAACATCATCGAAACAATGTTCTGCAGTTATTCAAAAATGTTTCACCTCGTATGAACAAAATGTTTCACGAGAGTAAACACCATGTTTTACAAGAACAAAAACAATGTTTCATCAGATAAACCAAGTATTTCATAAGAACAGAAACATGGTAATGTTTCGTAAAAGGAAATCAAATGTTCCATATTTTTGCTAGCGATGTTTCATACATACATGGATGATATTTGTCGACGGTTGGGAGTGCGGAACTCCCACGTGCCGAGCTTACTTTTTAAGTGTGAGGATCAACCGACCTCTTTCCTGCAGCCTCATGGTCGTTCAAGCGGGCGAACTCAATCAGACAACCGTAAATGGGAGAGGGAATTTTAGCCTGGTTTGGGCCCCTCAGAGGGAGGTAATAGCCCTACGTCCAGTGATCTGTATTCGAGGGAACACAGGAAGAGATTACAATGACGCTCCCGAGCCTCCCTAGCAAGGGAAGCTCAGGCTTCTCGGGGGAGGGGGGGAGACGGGAGCTTCAACTCGCTCTGGGCTTGGTCGAAGCTCTCGTGTGTGTGTGTCTATGCTAAAAAAAAACCTCTCCATTTTTTACAACAATGTAACCTATTTATACATGGGTATGAACCCCATACCGATGAGCGTACAGCCCGATATCCAGTGGTCCGAAGGCCGTCCTTGGGCGCATCATACGGGAACAGTCCTCACCATCATTCTTGATGACGGAAAAGGGGAACGAAAACAGTAGAACAAGACCCGGGCAGGTAGCCACGGTTTTCGATATCAGTGACGAGATGTAATAGTCGTGCGGACGTTAGAACATTTATTACAGGGGGTGGAAAGCAAGGTGCATGTAACCGGCGTTTAGCCGGGAAGGAGATGGCCCGAGTCCCTCCCCGAGCAAGGCAGACCCTTGCTCGGGCCCCGAGCAAAGATGGCTTGCTCGAGGAGGTAATCGGGACCAAGCCGTGAGAAAGAACGGAAGAAGGATTCTGAAAATGCCCTCCAACCCCCGTCATCTAGCCCCCGAGCCTTAAGTGGGGAGACTCGACCGACTTTCCCCTTGAGGCTATGATTCCCGTTTCGATGGCTCGGAGGCCGAACGTCTAGACGGGCGGATAGCCGAAGAGGTCAAAACCCACCCGAGCCGGAGAGGTCAAAACCCACTGGACCACAATTCCGGGTCAGTCAAGCAAAGGCCACCCGAGCAGAACTTCGGTTTACCCGAGCAAAGGCCACCCAAGCAGAACTTCGGGTTAGCCGAGCAAAGGCCACCCGAACATAACTTAGGTTTAGCCGAGCAAAGACCACCCGAGCAGAACTTCGGGTTGAATTTCAAACGTAGGGTTTCCAACGGTCATTTCCTCTGGTGAGTGTGCCTGCAGTTACGCGTTTAAGGCGACGTGACAGCCGCACGCTAGTCGGTTCCCAAGATTTTTGGGGCGGTTTCGCTGGTGGGGAGAGAATAAAAACCCCTGCCTTCTCCTGCTACCACTACGCCGCCGACTTCCTCGCTTCCGAACCTTTTGCCTTCTTCTTCCTTGCCACTGTCTTCATTCGCTTCATCTTCCAGGGCGAAATTTGTTCCTTCCCGAACCACCTCCGCGCGCCTCAAGCATCTCGAGGTGTAGGGGCATCTCGACCCCTGATCATGGCGCGTTCCCGGTGGTGAGGCCTTCCCGTTGTCGGCGGAGGACGAGTTCGTGAGCTGCGAACTCTTTGCCATTAATGGGCTTCGTGCCCCGGAGTCGGAGTTCGTGGCCACGATCGTCGCACATTGCGGCCTCGAGATCACCAACCTCCACCCCAACTCCATCCTCATCCTCGCGATCTTCTCCCACCTCTGCGAGGGCTTCATCGGCGTCCAGCCGACGGTGAGCTTGTTCCTTCATTTTTGCATTCTCCACCGCACTGGAAGTTCGTCGGCGGTGGGGTGCATGTACTTTCGGCTACGGAACTCGCAGCCGTATGCGTACCCCGTCTTTGCGTTGAAGGACTCTATCTCCGGCTGGGCGGAACGGTGGTTCTACATGAAGAAGGGGGCAGACTGCAGCCTCTTCTTCTGCCATGAACAGCCGGAGAAGAAGGATATTCCTCGGCCGCGTGTGGAACCGGAGGAGGAGAAGACCTCAAGATTATCCAGTCTTTGGCGGCGACAAGGGCTGACCAGCGAGCCGTTGCTTCGACTTCGAGGAATCGGGTGTCCCCACTGTGACGGGGGGAGCACCCGTTCTTCGACATCGCGGGCTGGAGCGATATTACCCGCAAGGCGAACACCCGTAAGTTCCTTTGCTCGGGTGATTTGTTCGATCTCTTTTTTTTGACTAATCTATGGGTTTTCCTCTGTAGCTCCCGACGAGCGTTGGGTCGACAAGCGGGTAGCCGAACTCTTCACGCTGGGGAAGGAGGTGAACCCAGGGTTGGGCAGAAGGGGGCCGAAGAACGTCCTCGACCGGACCGAGCAGGTACGTTCCCTGCCGAGCAACGTGTTCGGGTCGGAAAGGATCTTCGTTCTGACGGCCCCTTTTTTCTCTTAGGACCGGGTCACCCTGGAGGCCGTGCTGGCGGCCGAGCAACCGGCCAAGGACGGGGGAAGGCAGCCTAAGGCGAAGGTCGCCTCGAAGAAGAGGGCGGCCCCAACGGCGGCCGGCGACATGGAGCCGCGGTCGAAGCAATCATCGTGTGCGCCCTCCTCGACGGGTGGCCCGAGCGATCGCGCGCCTCGTCCGAGCAAGGTGCACGTGCCGCCGAGGCACAACCCGCCACGGCCACACTTGGAACACGTGGATCAGGTACGGGAGTTGTCAGCCTGGTTCCGCCAGTATTCCGAAGACCATCCCGATCACACCGCCTGGTTGCTGCAGACCACTGCCGACCTTCGCCGAGCCAAACGACAGGCCCAGCGAGAAAGAGAAGCCGGGGAAGACCTCCAAGCATCCTTGGACTTGGCGGGTGGGAAGTTCTCTTGGTGGCTCGAAGGCCCGAAGGACATTAGCCCCGGAACGGAGACGGAGGAAGCTTTGAAAAATTTCCTTCGATGGGCGAAGGAGCAGCATCCGAAGTGGCTCGAGGCGGCGAGCCTTGTCCCGGTCGGGGCTGGCCCGAGCAAGGAGTCGGAGACTGCTCCACCAGCGTCGAAGCGGGTGAGGACGAAGGTCCTGGCCCATAAGACGAAGGCGCGCAAGAAGGCCCGGGCGGAGGATGTTGTAACCGAGCCGGGGATGGAGGGCGTCGAGGAAGAAAGTAAGCTTCTCTCCTATACACCTTTTGTTGGGCCGCGATTTGCCGCGGTCCTGATTTTCTCGTTCTTTTTTCGAGCATAGTCAAGGGTTTGTGGGGGAGAAGACCCCCTGTGCCCGTGTCGGGAGCAGCGGTTAAGATTCTGATTGACGAAGCATTTCAAACCGCAACGTCCCGGATTATTGAAGACCTGGCGGCAATGATCGCAGAGGAGCCGATCCCGGAGGATGACTCGGCCGGGCGAGACGAAGAGGCGGACCCTTCGGAGGGCTCAAGCCCGGACTCTGCTCCCCTAGTGGTCAGGCGAAGGAGGGCGGCGGTGCCGAGTGCTAGGCCAGTCGTTTCACGGGGGAGCGAGGAGCAGACTCCAAGCAGATCCCCTGCCCGGATTGTGGCGGAGGAGGGAGGAATAGCGCAACCTCCGAGCGCGGAGGTGGCTCAGGTTGAGGCTGTCGTGGTAACCCCTTCTCCGAGCCCAGGGGGTCGCCAAGGCAACGCTGCCGAGGAGGAAGTGGCCCAGCCCCCAAGCGTGGAGGTGGCTCAGGCCGAGACTGCCGTGGAAACCCCGCCTCCGAGCGCGGGGGGTGGCCGAGGCGACGTCGCTGAGGAGGAAGCTGTACTTCTGAGCGAAGTTCCCTTGGCCGAGGCAGTCGAGGCGGCCCAGCCCCCGAGCGCAGAGGGTGCTCGGGCCGAGACGGCGGAGGAAGAAGCGGAGTCCCGGGGTTCAGGGAGCCCAACTCCAGCGGTCGTGTCTTCCAGCACGGAGGAAGCCCGGGTCGGGCCGTGGCCCAGGCTGAGGGTGTTGCTCGAGTGCCATTGCCACGAGGTAGTTTTTCTACGAATGATGTTGCTCGTGGCGTGGTGCTGCTGCTAACACTTGCTTTGTTGTAGTTGGCCGCTGCCCTGGATGATCGGGTCGTGAGCATGGAAGCTCGGTGCCGGGCCAAGGTGGCGGCGGTGCGCCCGAGTCAGTGAAGTCCGCATTTAAGCTTGCTCGGGTCCGAGAAGAACTTGAGTGGGCTTTGGAGCACGCTCGGGAGCTTGAAGGGAATACTCGGACCGCGGAGGAACTTGGAAGAGTTCGCGGGGAACTCGACCAAGAAAGGCGGCGTTCCGCAAGCCTGCAGGAGACGGTGAAGGCGGAGGCCGAGAAAGCTCATCAGGCCACCAAGCAGGTGGCGAAGCTTTGCGAGGAGATTCGCCTCGGGCGCGATGCCCAGATTGAGGTGCTTCAGCTTCGGAGCCGTCTTGAAGACGCGGAGGCGGAGCTTGAAGCTTTAAAGGGTAGATCTAGGGACTAAGACTGCGTGTGGTGTTACATGCGTTTGTAATAGCAGTACTTTTAATATAAGAAGTTTTTACATGCTCTCCATTTACTCCTGTTACATGTCTTGACGTAGTTCTGAGAACGGAGCATAGGGAAATTTTACTGCGATTATTCCTACCCATCCCTCTTGCGGCTTGTCCTGCTCCTGAGATTGCGGGCAAGGACTAGGCGCAGGAAACGGCCGAGTGCGTACGAAAGGCAGTGTCCAGTCCCCTCGTGTGGCTAAGTCTTTGTCTCTGAGATTGCGAGCGAAGACTAGGCACACGAAGCAGCTGAGTAGCTGAGTGCACGCGAAAGGCGATGTCCAGCCCCCTCGTGTGGCTAAGTCTTTTCCCCTGAGATTGCAAGTAAAGACTAGGCACACGAAGTAGCCGAACAGCTGAGTGCGCGCGAAAGGCGATGTCTAGCCCCCTCGTGTGGCTAAGTCTTTGTCCCTGAGATTGCGAGCAAAGACTAGGCACACGAAGCAGCCGAACAGCCGAGTGCGCGCGAAAGGCGATGTCTAGCCCCCTCGTGTGGCTAAGTCTTTGTCCCTGAGATTGCGAGCAAAGACTAGACACACGAAGCAGCCGAGCAGCCGAGTACGCGCGAAAGGCGATGTCTAGCCCCCTCGTGTGGCTAAGTCTTTGCTCCTGAGATTGCGAGCAAAGACTAGGCACACGAAGCAACCACGCACCACGCGTACCACTTCCTCAAGCTCACGGGGCCGGCGAGTGATTACCGAGTCAAGCGGCGCACAAAGGCGCCTCGAATGCGACAAGATGGCATTGGCCCCGTTGGCAATACCGCTCAACGAGGGTCCGAGCAGGATTCCCACAAGTCCGCTCGGCCCAAGGCGACGCTCCAGCCCCAGGAGCGGACGAAGGAGATCCCGGTCTCTTCCGAGGATCCGGCCAAGGTGGTCCACATCGGGGCCGCCCTGGACCCCAAATAGGAAATCGAGCTCGTCACTTTCCTCCGGGCAAACACGGACGTCTTCGCGTGGGAGCCGTCCGACATGCACGGTGTCCCAAGGGAGGTGATCGAGCACAGGCTGGCAGTTCAGCCTGGCAAAAAGCCGGTGCGTCAAGCAATGAGGAGGTTCCCGCAGTGGAAGGTCCATATTATCCGAGAGCAACTGGATAAGCTGTTGAAAGCCGGTTTCGTCCGCGAAGTCGAGCATTCCGAATGGTTGGCTAACCCAGTTGTAGTCAATAAGAAGAATGGAAAGTGGCGCATGTGCGTTGAACACACCAACATCAACGGCGCCAGCTGTCGACGGTTGGGAGTGCGAAACTCTTAGGTGCCGAGCTTACTTGTTGAGTGTGAGGATCAACCGACCTCTTCCCTGCAGCCTCAGGGTTGTTCGAGCGAGCGAACTCAATCAGACAACCGTAAATGGGAGAACGGATTTTAGCCTGGTCCGAGCCTAGAGCGAGTTGAAGCTCCTGGCTCCTCCCCCCCTCCCCCCCGAGAAGCCTGAGCTTCCCTTGCTAGGGAGGCTCGACAGCACCATTGTAATCTCTTCCTGTGTTCCCTCGAATACAGATCACTGGACGTAGGGCTATTACCTCCCTCTGAGGGGCCCGAACCAGGCTAAAATCCCCTCTCCCATTTACGGTTGTCTGATTGAGTTCGCCTGCTCGAATGACCCTGAGGCTACAGAGAAGAGGTCGGTTGATCCTCACACTCAACAAATAAGCTCGGCACGTGTGAGTTCCGCACTCCCAACCGTCGACAATATTCGACAGTAAAAATAAGGATCAATCTTCTCTTGATTGTCTTCTTCTCTAAATCTGACGAGCCCCTACGTCATGCTCGCCGGAATGGCCGCCAAGCTCGTTGGGAAGGGCATGTCGCTCCTTCCCTATGGTTCCCTATGTAGAGAGAAGAGGGATGAGAGGAGAGATATGTCTCCTGGAGAGAGAGAGAGGGGGGAGGGAGGGAGAGAGAGAAAGGAGGTGATGCGGCGTTGGCCGGCGGCTGGCTATGCCAAGGAGTTGGCCAGGATGGGGTTGCCATCCCCTTCTATCCTCTCTGATGCCTGATGTGAGGAATCTTAAGAGGAGAAAAAGAAAGAGAGGAAGTGCTTGGTGTGAGAAAGCAATAGGAGAGGAAAAGAAAGAGGAAGCGAGGAAAGGGGTGGATAAGATCAAGCTAGTGGCCGGGAGCGAGAGCGAGCAAGCCAAACCGGAGCAAACCAGCGCTGAGCGAGCCAGCAAAAAAGCGGACTGAGCCTGCGCTTCATGTCCGGATGGATCGGACTTCGGTCCGCTAGCGATTCCCTTAAAATAAATAGTTTTAAAGACGCCCGTTTGGAACAGTCGCTTCTCTAAACCAAATTTTACAATTTCTTAAAGTTAGCTTCTCCAAGCAGCTAATCTAAAAAAAAGAACCCAGGGATGCTTATCGGAGCTCAACTGAACCAAGTGTTGCGGCGTTAATGTCACGTAACAGAGCTATCAAACTCGTTCAAAACAAATTATCCAAATTTTCGAAGCCGCTTCTCAAAAATTTCTAGCTTGAAGCCCAATCATAGCCATAATTAATTGTTCTGTTAGAGTTTGTGTAGAACACGAGTTGGAATTATACTAGAATTTCGAGTTGTTGTAGCTAGGCAAGCAGAATAGAATTTGAGTCAGACTCTAGACTCTGTTATTGGTAAACATGTGACACCGCTGTTATAATCAAGTGAGACGACAATATTATGATGGCTGCATAGGGGTGAATGACTAGGTTGTGTCCACAGCCCGGTGGTCCGGTGTGCTAGGTTTTAGGGGAGGAGCACCTATATCATATATACTCCCAGAATATAGGTATCGGCCGAACCCATTAACAAATATCATACCTTGTACCATTAAGATCGTATATGTCGCGTATTTTCTAATACGTTCCAAATTCCAAACTAGGCCAGGCAAGTCCGTTATTAATTAGTCTGTGCGTACAGCGAGAATTCCATGCCAATGAAGTCCACTAGATCCATACAAATATTGAAAGCTATCAAGTCAAAGTTTCAAGCCTGATTTAGTTGACTTCAAACTAGGAGAAAAATGAGCATTTCAAGTAGGCAGGCACCCACTAGAGTACATAGCAGTACTCTTGAAGCTAGCCGCTATATAAGTAGAAACAGGCCGCTTTGCGGTGCAGCCGATCCAGAGCCAGCTTGAGAGTAAGCTAATGTCTGCCTCTGCCTCCAGATCACTCCACATTGCCTGCGCTCTCCTCCTAATTGGTAAGTACGTATCTAATCATATTCATAAGTCTAACATGCTTGCATCGTCATCTTACTTGGAAAGATCCTCTGGTTAGTGTGCTGTAATATACATGATAATTGTAATGTACATATATGTTTCAGAAAAAATGATGGTGTATTTATACAGGCTTTGTTTGATGTTGTCATGGCATGCATAGATCAAGCCAAGATGCTGCATGCAGCTAGAACTGCAGATCGAGCATAAGCTTGTGGTTATGGGTCTCCCGGCAATTAACTACCACTATATACATATCTAGCTAGCTGCCCAGCTTGTCTGATCAAGTACTAGTGATGATGCGTGGCTCTGGGTCTGAAAAACTTGCAGGTGTCGTGCTGCTGGGGCAAGAGCAGACGGGCATGGCGGCCGTGGCTTGCCCTCAGTACTGCCTGCAAGTCGACTACATGACCTGCCCCTCCTCCGGCTGCCAGAAGCTCCAGCCGAAGTGCAACTGCTGCATGGCTCCCAAGGGCTGCACGCTTCATCTCTCCGACGGCACTCAGCAAACATGCTCTTAACTAACGAGCTAGGCAAGTGTGCTTTCTCTGCGTATATGGCAGTAATAAAGCTAATAATCTTCTGAACCCAACCTGAACCTGCAGGTTTGGCAAAATAAACTAATAAAGCATCGCATGTACGATCATCTGCCTCCATGATTTCAAGTGCGGCATTGTTGCCAGCTGATTTTTTTTTCGCCTTCAGATTTTACTTTTTCATCCGATCCTAACCATTTATCCTTGATTTGATGGTTGAGATTTAAGAAATGTCATGATCCGTGACATTGTCCCATTCCCTCAAAAGATATGGCCATGCTAGGATGCCTGGCTGAGTGAAACCCTGAACATAAATGGAACACCAGCAGACAACACTGCATACGGACAGAAACTTGGAATTACCTGGTTCTTTACGATAAAAATCAAGTGACTAGCTAGTTGGACTCTTAACCAATTGGCATAGTACGTCTATTTCATCGTGCGGCAGTACACAGTGCGCAGCCCAGAAAAAGACCATGAGAAAGTTTATTTGCACTGGAGGTCAAGTGCGGAGCCAACAGGCCGGCCTCTACCACCGTTTCAGCCCAGTATCGTCGCGGTTGGTCGGCTCAGTGACCTCGGCCTAAAGGCCTTCCAAATAGAGAAATGCTCCAAAACCGAGTACCAATCATCCCAAGTTCCCATTGCCCTTCTCAATGGGGTAAAAGAAGGCGAAATATATGGTGCAAACCACTGTTTTAGTACAAATCTGTGAAAATCATACCTAAAAGTTTTGTAAATTCGTGAAAAAATTACTGGAGATAGAGATAGTCATGAACAATATTATTACCAAATCTTAAGGTTAAACTCAACTTCGTTTGAGAGATAAAAAAAGACAAATTTTGAACAAACAGCGACATGAAACTATTCATTCAAAATTTTTCTTTTTTATAGCTCCCAAACGAAGTTGAATTTGGTTTTGAGATTTGGTGATAATATAATTCATGTCAAGACCTATTGTGGCGGACCAAATTCCAGTAAAAAATTACTAGAAAATGTCCAGAATGCCAACTGTCCAGGATTTCAGTTGTATTCAGAAATAGTACAATCTGCTTGATTTATTACATGTTATAAAATAATTTACAGCGGAGGTGAAAAAATAACCTACCAATAAAAAGAAAATGCATGCCCATATACCACAGGCAAGCCTAAGTATAAGGTAAACCTCAAAAATCGATCTTATGTGAGTTCCTGTCTTCTTCATAAATGTCTATTTCTAAGTATAAAGTGGATCCTGTAAAAGAAATAAATTGCCCACATAATGTGGGTAAGTACTAATTGTACTTGCAGGTTTCTTAAGAGAATAACACTATTATTATATGAAAACAGGATTCAAGAAATAGTATGGCTTTATGGTGAATATGCAATTTTGTGCTTTAAAAGTCCTACCATTATTTTAAAACAATTAATAATAGAAGAACAAATTCTATCATCTTTCTCCATCCTTATTCCTTTGCAATCCAGACAATAATTTTTATAAATTCATGGATTTTGGTAAATAAGAGAGGCATCACCCAGTTGACACAACTTCATATACCCGAAGTAATGTCCATCGATGAATTTGTTATTAGCTCTGCAGAACCTACCCAGCTTTACCCATATAGTGGCCTACTATATGGATGGAAGAAAATTTGTGTCATTCTTATTCTTTTAAACCCAAGTTTTTATAGAAGCAAACGATATCTAGATATTCTCTTACCACAGAGCAAATATCTAGTGCCCTTGAGTGTCAATCAACACTCTTGATCCTCTAACCCAAGATGGCAATACTCTGTTTCCGAATTTGCTTCTATAGTTTATAGAGTAACGATTCCATGGAGTTCTCACTCTCTCCACCTGGTGTTATTGGGCTGGTACTCCACGTACCGACGGGCCCAAATAACATAACACTGTTTCCGAATTACTCTATATAAATTCAATCAACCTTCCAGACTACAGCTTTTCCACATCAAATAAGTTATCCAATTTAACTTATTTGTACAGACCAATTCTTCATCTTTTCATGAGATAACTAAATTTTTAATATTTTTTTTCCTAAACTAGGGTTTTATCAGAGGTTGAATATTTTTAGGTGGCATTTAAGGTATTGGGCTTGGATAAAAATTATACTTGGAATGTATAAATAAATAGCTAGAAAATATATGCAATAAATAATAAATAAAAGAAATGTAGGTATATCAAAATGCATCAAGAATAAGAAAACCTGCCTTAATTGGAGATTGGATCATACTTATTGTATCTTCTGGACATTCTTTCCAGAGAGCATAGCTCGTTGTCTATATGTTATAAAAATTGAAAAAGTGAGAAAAATCCAATAAATATCCAAATAAGAAAAGTTTAAAATAAACGACAAAATAAAATAAAAAGAGTTTGGATAAAAAGGTGATGGGTTGTACGATTTTCTAAAGATTTGAAAATATTCTCTAAAAGGAAAAAGGGTAGGGAGTTTTTACGTAAAAATAGATATTTTTGGCAGCATAATGCTAGGGTTGTGTATGGGATTGATAATTGGTGAAAATATTTATATGGCTCGAGTGGGATATGTGAAATTTACTAGTAAGATTTTATATTAATTTTATTTTTAGGGAAATTCTAATTTAATTAAAGAAAGGGTTTTTAAGTTTAAATTTGGATTTGTATAGGTTTTTAAAATGTTAAAGTATTATTTCTAAATATAAGATATTATTTTGATTAACTTTTATATAGGAAGTTTATACTAATTTTATTCCTTAGTTTTTGAATTTTAAAGTATTTAATATAGAAGAAAGAGGCTAAAAAGGATTTATTAAGGTTATTTTATTAGAAAAATATGATATTTTATTTTTATATTATTCTTTATCTTATTTTAGATTTTCATGAATTTTTGTGGAATTTATAAAAGTGATTTGATATTTTAAATAAGTTCAAACAGTATAAATAAGAATAGAAATTAAAAAGAATTTTAAACTCTTACTGGGCTAATTATTGGGCTCAGCCCAATTAGCAGCGCAGACTGGGTTGACATGCGGGTCCAATGTGTTGTGCAATTGACACGCGGGCCCGAAGTGGCAGTGAGAGTAGGTGTGTGTTGCGGGCTGGTGTAGGCAGCTGATGTGTAGGGTCAAGGGGGCAGTGAGAGAAAGGTGAAAGAATGGGAAAAACAGGGAGACGGCGGCGGCGGTTGCCGGCGACGTGGAAGGAAGGCTGATGGCGAGCAATTCGGTGAAGATTCATGAAATTGGGGTTTCGTGGGTCTTATTGGTGGTCGTGAGGGTGCTTAGGGTGGTCGGAGTTGGTGTAGCGGCGGGGCCATGGCGGCGGCGTAATGGGGTGACGGCGGAGAGAGAGCTTCGGTGAGGTTTAGGAGTAGAGAGAGGGGTGGAGGGAGTTGTTTATGTCGTTGCGAGGCCGAGGGTGGCCTTTTATAGGTGAATAGTAGCTTAACGGCCACGAAATCGCAAGGGTGGCGGCGGCGGCCTTGGCGGCGTGTTGAGGAGCGATTCGTCGAGCTCGGCGGCCGGATGAAGTCGCCGATGTGGCTGATAATGCTCATGAGGCTGAGAGGTATCTGGAAAGGGCGAAATCGGGGGCGGCGGCGAGTTCCAACGGCGTTTCCTTGTCGTTTCCGGCAATTTCAGTGGCGGAGGCGGCGGCGCCGGAATTGGGAAAGACAGGTCCGTGGGCTGGGGTCGGAGGGGGTGACGTGGACACGTCCGGACCTTCGAATCCATTTGAGTGGCTGAGATTGAATGGCCGAAGCGGTATGGCTTCTAGCCGTTAGATCAACATGGCTTGATCTCGGCCGTAGGTTGCCACTTAAGGCACTGATGGGCCGGAGTGTGGCCGAAACAGGAATGGGCTTTAGGCCCAGGTGGAGCTCCGGGCTGCGAATGGAAGGCGTATTCCCAAACGGGAAAGCACACTTCTTATTTTCTAGAAAGGGAAAGAGTTTTAGAAATTTGTAGAAAATTATAGGAGAGTCAGAAAATTATGAGATAAATTTTTAAATTCTTAGAAAAATGAGAAGAATTTAATTATAGAATAATATTGGTTACTTATGGAATAAATATTTTTGAAAAATAAAGGAAAGTGACTTTCTTTTTAGTAATAAATAGGTATTGGATTTGGAAATCCATAAAAAATTAGGGGAGATTAAAAAGGGTTTTAATTATGAATTTTGTGGAAAAAATTTTATGCCAAAATGATGAAAATATGGGTATGTCACACTTATCTCCAGTAATTTTTTCATGAATTTACAAAACTTGTAGGTATGGTTTTCACGGGTGCACCAAAACAGTGGTTTGCACCACATATTTCACCTAAAAGAAAAGGCAATTATCCGCTTCTTCCTCCTCCAATCTACCTCCTCTCAGCTTTCTTCTTCCTTGTGTAGGGCCAGGTTAGGGCTCTGGTGCACCCGTGCCCACGGGCTTAGAGGAAGACCCAGGAGGTGGCGGTCTGACGGTGGGAGGCGGGTTGTGGTGGGACGGCAAGGTGGTGACGGCGCCGTCAGAGCTGTGAAAACGGAGGAGGACGGTGGGTTGAGTTGGCTGGGGGATCGACATCAACAACTGAAATTAGGGTGAACAAGGCCAGCATAGCAGTGGGAGGACGGATAAGGAGCGGCGAGGGCACTGTCGGCCGGAGACGGCGAGGCGGTGGTGGAGGCACACGGAACTTGCTGGAGAGGAAGGAGAAGGGAGAAGAGGAGGGCGAGGTGTCGCTGGTGAGGAAGGAGAAGAGAGTTGTGGGAGCTAGGAAAGAAGAAGCAGTAGGAGAGAAGCTATCCTGTTGGAAGCTGTCGCTCGTAAGGAAGGAGAAGAGAGTTGTATCGACGAGAAGGAGCAGTAGGGGTCTCAGAAAGAAGAAGCAGTAGGAGAGAAGCTATCCGGTTTGCGTTCCAACGGGATAGCGTTGAGTAGTCACCCGTTCCAAATACCCACCATTTACCAAGACGGGTTTGGGTGGAAGTGGGTTTTCCGATTTGGTCTTTTCTTTGGATCAGGCTCTAAACTTTTTGTCCAATTTCTTCGACTCATGCTGGTCCAAAACCAGTTTAGTTTGGCTATACCAATTTGCCGTTTCTCCGAGTCGAACATTTTAAACCTCAAAGCTATTTTCTAATATTCCGAAGCCGCTTCTCAAAGTGTAGTTAAACCACCATTAAGTTGGTACTCCCTCCGTTCACTTTTGTAAGACGTATTTTAACTTAAAAAGTCCAAATTTCATAAACTTTGATCAATAATTAGTCAAATTATATGCATCGTTAATGTACAAAAGTTATATCAATATATTCGTATTTCAAATTGCTTTTGATACAATGTTATTTTATGAAAAACGATAATATATGATAGAGAAATTTATGGTCAAGATCTACCTTGAAAATACTTTCTCAAATCAAAATACGCCCGATAAAAATAGACGGAGAGAGTACTAAATAGGGTCCAAATCCCGATCCATTCTCCGCATGCCCATGCTGCGTTTTATGTTGCGATTAGACCTGATCATGGGCATGCCGTGACGACCTACCCTTTTTTGGGTCGGCCGCTTACTCGTCAGCCGAAACTAAGCCCGCTTGGCCGGGCTGGCTCAGAAAAATAAAAACCGAAAGCAAAGGCTTCGGGCGGTTTAATAAAAATTTTAGGTAACCTGCTCGAGCTCAGGTTAAAGTGACCGGGCTTTTCCAAACCAGGTCCGGGACATGATCAGGTCTAGTTGCGATGATCATATTCACAGAATTTTTCTCAAAAAAATATTTTTTTTTTCAAAGGGTCGTCATTCCTATTTCCATTACTACATAAAGGGTAATACATCAGTTCAATAAAAATAATAATAAACGAAACATCATCCATATCATATCAACACCTGCCAACAAATAAAAGGAAATCTACACCCGGAAACGTTTCCACTCCTGATTATTATTGGCCATGTACAATGCATGTGTTCAGAGATATGCGTGCAGCAGTTGGACACTCCGCACGATGAACCGCGAGACGCATGAATACAGTGACTGATCGGTGCGTGTGGGCCGGTGGGCCTGGCACGCGCTTCACGTGATACGCAAAATAATACGACGTCGCTGCAGCGAAGCGCATCCAATTTCAAATTCTCATCACAGGTATAGAAGTAAAAACTTTTCAGCTCCATATACACGTGTTAGTGGAGTGGTAAAGTACGTGTGTGCCAGTAGCTGGAGGGTCTACCATCCTCTTAAGTTAATTAGGTTTAAGCGTGCAGTGGAGGCACACGTGTGCGTGCGCGTAGTGTAACCATGTAAGTTCATAGTCCGTACCCTTAAAAAGTAGAGTAAAGCTTAAGACTATTTCCAGTACACGATATCTTATTGCTATTTTCTAAGTTGTCATATCAATGAGAGAGTAATAAGATACTATATAAAAAAATCTCCTACAATGCAAAGTATCTTATAATTGTTTCTTAAAATTTCAAAAGCTGGAGAGGAATAAAACAAACATATTATCTAAAGTCTTAGAAGCTGTACCAAAGTGATATCTCGTATAAGATACAACTTTCTCATCTCTCGTCTTTAATTCTTTGCCACATCATCAAAAATCCTACATGGCAAGTCATCTACATGGCAAGTCATTTAATGTCTAAGATAAGCTAAATCCAGTTGTAGATTATAATTTGAAAAGGTTACAGGCCCTCGATAAGGGCGTTGGAGAACCCAAAAATTATTAAAAAAATGGTTTTGGGAGCTTTATAAGAACTACTCAAAATCTTAGAAAAGGTTACAAAGTATTATAACATTTGGTTTAAAAAATGACAAATGTCTGACTGTACCATTTAATTTTTAGTTTAAGCGGCTGAGAACAAGGCCTAGCGAAGCTACATAAAACAAAGGAATTTTTTTTTATATTTGTTTTAATTCAAAATTTTTTAAATGCCCGCCTCATTGTGTTTTTGCATTTTTGGCGCCTGTCGTCAGTGGTCGGGCGACGCCCATGCCACAGGCGATGGGCGCCACACCGTGCGTTCTGGCTCGACCGACGCCTGGCTGATCGGCGTTTCTGTGAGTGCTCGCCGCCTCTACCATGGGCGATCGCCCTACCACTGCCACAAGAGCCAACACCTATTTACAATAATATATGTTATATATATAAAACAGTTAAAACATATAAAATAAAAATATTATCAATATATATTATAACAAATAACTATTATGTTATATATAATAGCTATAACATATGTAATATAAATAAAAGTATATATATTATATATAATATTTATGTACATATAGAACATATGAATAATGTATATTATATATAGGGTCTACCGAATCTGCGTGATTGGAAATTAGGGTTTAGGAAGGGAGAAAATTATGGTATTTTTTATGAAAAGGGCCGATAATTTTAATTTTCATCTTTTGTATTATTAGAATTATAAAAAATAAATGTTTCTCTTGTCACAAAGTATTTCTCGTGATGACAAAGCAGCTTATAGCGCTTAAAATAGAGTGCTCTCGTAAAATTTTTATTGCCAACATTAGTATTACACGGTAGTTCAGATCGAGTACATTGGGGATATTTCCCTGTCGGTAGCATAAGGTCGGCCACCTTCACCCTAAGATGCATGGGTGGTCACCATGGACCGGTGAAAGGGTTGTGGCATTGGCATGAACACCAAGTGGCGACACCGTAGTCGCTTCCCATTCGGTGTCGTAGTACACGGGTAGGTTTCTTGCATGATGGCTCTTCGACGAGGACTTCGCGTTGGGTGTGCAGGGTAGTGGCATCCGCATAGACATGCATGGTCCCGACATGATCGATTCAGCTTGATAGTATTGGTCCAAAGATCGCTGGTTGTGCGATTGACGTGTTGGCATGGATTGCCTAGAGGCGGGAAGCCCGCGGACCTCCGCCGGCCTTCGATCACAAGATGCCCTCCTTTAGCATCCACTCTAGCACGCAGCGATCGATTCTTGCGTGCGGTATGTTATGTAGGTGTACGCCGCCGGTATGGCTCATCCATCCAAAGAAGTCCAACCGCACGTGACGCCCGTAACCGGAATAAGAGAACTGGTAAGTAACTTGTATTTGCGGTAGCATATCGCAGAGGGAGGGAACTTACGTTGTAATCTGGGCATCGGTAGAACCTGCGACTAGTAAACCCCTCGTGCACATGGTCAAACCACTGCACAACGGCTGGGTTCCCACATTCGCATGTCGGCCACCAAAATGGACGCGGCGACGATCTCAGAATAAAGGAGGGCCGTCTCTCCGGCCGCAGATAATGTATGATATGCATATCGTCCGAAGGAGGACGAGTATGCTCTCCGAGCCCATAAGACTCCCACCATGCATCGTGCACATATGGTCAGAAGAGGCTCCCTAACTCGCCATGAACTATAAAGCAAGAAGCTCGTGAAAGATGTAGCGCAGAGGACCCGAAGGTAGAAGGGTTTTTATAGCGGCTCGGCGGTGTATGGACGGAGTTCATGGAAGCGACGCGCCCTCACGATGTTCGCCGCTGCATTTGATGTGACCGATGGTGGAAAGCGGGACTACTAGTCGGCAGCAGCAATGAAATAATTGATGGCCGCTGCAGCTTGATGTGACCGGACGGTGCAAAGCGGCATCGCGGGGACCAAGATCGATGGATCTGCGGTTGATGTGACCGACGGTGGAAAGCGGGTGTTGGCGGCAAAGCAGCGAGGAAATAATTGATGGCGCCGCACTTGATGTGATCGGCATCGCAAAGCTAGAAATTATAGTTGATATTTTTCAGAAGAAAAAACGCAAGGCTAGAAATTATGCTCGACATCCATTACGTATACGTAAAGTAGTGCAGTACATCGTAAAAAAAAGGAAAAGAAGGCAGGGGACAAGTGTAGTACAAAGTCTAGTCCAAGTACAACATACACGCCGGTCATCGACGCAGCGCTTCCTAATCTGGTCCTCGGGTATGTGAACTGGTCGGGAGGATGGACATCCTCCCGGGCTCGCCGTGGTTCACGGTGTCGAGGATCCTCGTCTTTGCGGACGGCCGAGTAGGGGCGAGTGGAGCCCTGTGCAATCGCGACATGCCGAGGAGGTCCCGCGAGAGCCATCGATCTAGGTCCCGCCGCCAAAGATCGTCGGCGTCGGCGTCGTGAAGACGACTTCTGATTGAAGGAAACACATGACAATCAAGAAGACGTTGTAACGCAGACGCATTTAAAACATTATATAGCAAGTTATCGGTGCTCACCTCCCGCTAGTCCGAGTAGAAGGGACTCGCTGGTCGACTCGGTGGGCCAAGCTCCCCTCACTGCTGGCTGGGTGGTGCAAAGACGCCAAGAGTCGGCGCCGCCCATCCCAACACCGCCACCGCTGGCTGGGTGGTGCAAAGACGCGAAGAGCCGGGCGCCGCCTATCCCAACCTCCCCTGCTGGCTGGGTGGTGCAAAGACGCGAAGAGTCGGGCGCCGCGCAGCTTCAACCTCCCAAGCCCCGAGGCCGCTGTGGGTGAAGGCCAGATCGTGTGGCTCGGGCGAAGCCCGAGGTCTGCTAGGGCGAAGTCCCGAGTCTCGCCGCGCCCACGTGGAAGGGGTGGAGAAGCGGCCGTGCCCCACCACGTGGGACAACGCGGGGACCCGCTGGCACGACGTCAGCGGCACAACTGGTCGCTTTGCGAGCATCTCGACCACAACGACCGTTTCACCGCGTCGGCTCTACACCCGCCTCAACGGGACACCACGGATGGGCCCGCTCTAAGCTCTCGCGACAAATCAGCCTTTGCATTCGGAGAAAATGTGAGAGGATGTAATGGGTTAAGCACGTGTGGATGACAAAACCAAATGAGACTCTTACGCGGTGTAGGACCTCTGCTACCGATGGTGCGGGTACAGCTCCTCCACCGAGGGCTCGTGGGTGACGTAGTCGGTCGGTGAGTATCCCACATGAAGGCGAGTCCGAGGGGCGCATTCATCTCATGTACGCTGCTCGACGAGTCGTGGTCGTAAGGGCGGTACTCGTGACTCGGTCTCGAGTGCCTCGCCCCATCAGCGCCTTCAAGTCGTGATCCAGATGAGAACGGGTCCTCCACGAATGCCCATCCGGGTAAGCTCGCAATATGGAGGACATAACATATTACTTAAATAACATGTTACATAATCATAGAGGGCACTGCTTAACCGTGAATAAATGGATCTTACTTGTGCGCGACTGATGAAATAACCATCTGAGGCTGAGGGGGGATCTCCTGGTACAACCCGAACTGTCGCAAAACCCGGTGTGGACAGTAGTTTTCGACGAAGATGTCAAAAACCAAGGACTTCCGTATAAGCCAGTATTCCATGTCCCTGGTACACAGCAAGGAGAGGCCGTAGGGTGCGCGTGCCTGCACGTGGTACGCGTCGTATGGTGTCCAGACGACCTCATCGTCGTGTAGGTAGTCGAACTGGCGCTTGAACTCTTCGTACACCCGATGGACTTGCTCGTGCGCGTAAAAACGCTGCGAAACAAAGGACATGAACAAGTTAGTTGAAATGGATGGATCCTCGAGTAACATGACAAAAGGACTGACCTGTCGTCGGACCCAAGAGGGCCATGGTGGGCCAATCTGTGTGAGGCCCGTGTGCAGATGAGGAGGAGACGGCCGCGGTCCACTGCGGGTCGACCCACGTGGAACCGCCCCACGACCAAAGCTCGAGGAGTAGGACGCAACTCGCGATGGTTGCGCCCTTCGTCGTCCGAAAGATAGCGCCGCAAAGGCCCCGTAAGTGCCAAGAAGAACCGCGGAGGCCTAAGAGTATCGCTCCATCTGCGGAAAAAGCATGTCGAAAAGTCATCAGGATCATTTCAGACCATGTTAGCTCACCAGACCGGAGTGTCGGCGATGTAGCGCGAACCGGATCAGTGCTCATTAACTGTGTCCCGTGGGTGGACGGAACATCACCCACCAACAACAGAGCAAGTACGCCTGTGTGCCTCAAATCAGATCGTCATCCACCATCGGTGTATCGATCGGCCGCAGATTTCGTGACTATGTTAGTTTCAAATCAATATATGGGAAAACACAGTTATTAAATTTATAAGGTTGCGCATCGTGAACTCGTGCTTGAGCCAAGCACGCGTCGGTCCGTGCCGCCGCTTCCGCCGAGAGGCTCAGACGCCGCCGGCAGGTGTCGTGGTAGCGCGTCGAAGCGGTCCGACAGTCGCTGCTGGGCCGGCAAAGCGGCCCGTCCGATACAACCGCAGTCCGTGCAAGGCGGACCAAGAGGTAGGACACGCCCCGCAGCAGGGTGCCATCTCCCAACGGAAGGTGGAACGTAGCGTCTCGTCGCCACCGGCCGATGAGTGCCGCTAGAGGAACGGTCGATGCGTGAACCGCCGATCCTCCGCCGCCGAGAGCTCCATCACCGCAAAGTGGAAGAAGACCGCCGCCGCAACTCGCAAAGTGGAGTCATCAAGACGGTTACATATGTGGGACATATAAAACATGGAAGTGCATGCGAAAATTAAATTGAATTCAGACCGCCGACCCATCGCCGTCGACACGGCAACAACGGTCGGAACACGAGGCGTAGTGTGTACAGCTTCTTGTCCTCTCAGGTCGACAATCTTGACTTGTGCTTAGGATCTATGTTACGGTCGAACAACTCAGCGTGTTCTCGACTAGGTCCAAAGACCTGCCATGGTCATCGGTTCTGCGAGTTAATTCGTACAAAAAGAAATAAAACATACATGACACAAAAACATTACATTTCATGGCAAGACATTTAATTACAAAATCAATTACAACGATAGCGTCTGTGACAACTGTTACAATACCAAACAAATGTTATTAAAATACGAACATTACACCACTATGGAGCACTCCCAGTAGTCCTTCCACTTCCCTTTGTACGCATGCACCCGCCAAGGGCAGTTGTCATTCACGCATTTCACGTCGTACTCCTTCTTGCTGGACTTCACCACCTTGAACTGACGGCGATAGACATTGCCCAAGATTTCACCGCATTCAACAATGATTCCTTATCCTTGTATATGGCTCACAGAACCTCGCTCGCATGGTACTCCCATGCGCCATGGCTCCCTTCATTCATCGTTAATCGCCGGTTGTAATCGCTCCATGTGCTCGGTAGGGACATCGGGACATTAACCTCCTCGTCGGACTAGTCATCATCCGGCTACTCTTCATCCTCTCGGTCCTCCGCCTCCATCATATTCACTATGATCTCCACCTCTTCACCTTCGCTCGCCACCCTCGCCCCACGCCGCACCCTCCTCCTCCCGCGCCTTTGTCCGATCGCCAACATGGTCATCACCACCTCTCCACTACAATCTTCCATGCTTGTGCCATGTCCCTCCATTGTGTCCACCTCCTCATCTTGCGCTTCGGTCACTACTGGGTTTACTATCTGGTAGCATTGAACCAAGAGTAAGGGGCCAACCACGCCAGACCAGATTTTCTACGCACCTTCTCCAATTGTGTGTTCCTTTTATAGGAAACAACTCTCCAAAAACCTTCATGGGCACGACTCACCACGGCTCGACACGCAATTGACATGTATGTGCATCCACCAACAACCAAACAACCATTCTATTATCCACCAGTATGTCCTTTCGCCACCCTAGATATACCCCGCATGACAGAGGAAAATGCCGATAGATCCACTCCATTTGGCCCTTCCGCTATCTCTCCATCTCCGTAAAATATTTGGAAATATAATTTTTCTGACATTTTGCCTATAACATATGATGAACCGTATTATTAGTTAGTGTATATTTAATTATCATAAAATAATATTATGCAATATTTACCATAACAACACCGCAAGCAAGATTATCTATTTAATATATAAATTACATCTATACTATAAAATTTATATTATACATCGTGTGCCTATCCTAACATGTGTTCAGTTAATATATAAATTACATCTATTTATGTCTAAATTAACTTCATTGTTTTAAATAACCCTATTGCCACGATTTTCTATTTTTCTATAGTCTACTAAAAATTTTAACAGTCCATGAATAACAAAATTATCTACATATTTCATTTGTCACTATTCTACCATTTTTCCAATTCTCAAATTAACGTGTGACCATCCTAACTTGTCTTCAATTAAAATTTTAACATTACATGTATTTATATCATTTATGCGCGTAAATAACAAAATTATTTACGATATTTAACGTATGACTATCCTACCATGTATTTATATCCACTATCTAAACCAATAATCAAATTTTAATCATAATTTCAACAATTTAAATCAACAATACATTTTAATTATACGTATTTATATCAACTATCGGTATTAATAATAAAATTATATTTATTTAATATGTGACTATCCTACCATGTTTTTAACTCAGTAAATTAAAATTACGTAATTACACTACTAAATTATTTAAAAATTAACTTACCAAACGACGACAGCGTGATCCAATTTTTCCTCTCCTTTTTTTCCCCTTTTTCTCTTTTTTTTCCACTTTTTCTCTCTTCTTTCTTTCTTTCTCCTCTTCTCTCTCTTCTTCTTTCCTTCCTTCTCTTTCTTCTCTCTCTTCTCTTTTCCTCCTTCCTTCTTCGTCGTGCACAAGACAGCCAGCCACCACAAGACGTGCTTAAGTAGCTGGTCTTGCCGCCGTGGTCGGGCGATCGTCATGGTCGGGCGATCGCTAATCTGCCGGATAATCTGATACCAACTAGTGCTTGCTCGAGCCGTTGCCATCATGCTGCGTCTGCGTCGCTCGTGGCTTGGGTGATCGCCCGGCCCATGGGCGACGGGCGCCCAAAAATGCAAAAGCGCAGCGGGGCCGGCCATTTAAAAAATTTTGAATTAAAACAAATATAAAAAAAAATTCAAAACAAAGCAGGGCATACTTGGGTCAGGTGGGCCGTCCACTTTTGTTCACGAGCGCACGGCGAAGATTGTGAAAGCCGCTGGGCGCGCGCTGGGCCCCCGTCTGTCTTAGGGCGGCAGGTGCCCATGAGCGCGAAACGACGTACCCGCCGAACGGATCGCGATTGAGAGTGAGGTCGACACTCGACAGTGAACAGCTAGCGAGCGAACCTAGATTTTCTTCTTGGAGTAATACTCCGTATTTTTTAGTTAAAGCTACATAAATAACTTGCGGAAATGTAGCTCCGATGTTATCTCAAGTGGTAATGATTTATGCGACATAAACCAATGGTTAACCGATCTCTTGCCACCAGTGTTTGGAATTTATCTCTAGTATAAAAAAAGTACTGGACTTTATCTCTATTATAAATAAAAAGTACTTACTTGTGATGGTGAAACAACCGTCAATCGTCTATACGACAATACATCCATTAAAGCATCATAGTAATAATGTGTTTTTATCTTGGTGAGCTTTAAATCAAGTCAAGATATAGCAAATCACCCTAGCTATTTATCAGGGATTGGATAAAATACCATGGCAGCTGGACCCTATTCACAACATGCCCCTAGGGTATGTGTCTAGGGATGATACGGAGAGCATGCCGAGCGCAGGCTAATGACTCGTGCTTATACCCCAGCGTTGGTGCTTGGAAGTGGGCCTCTTTGTTATGGGTTGTTGCATGAGTCGTCTTGGATTCTAAAGGGATGTGTCAAGACGATCAGCCCAACACACTCAACCGTCTTTGGAGTTCCTCTATATCCAAAGCTCGAGGCTTTTCGGATGCAGGTATTTCTTGGAGTGCAAGTTAGCGTATTTTTATTATATATCCGTAAATCTAGTAGGATTCTGAGTTATAGAGCTTTGGATATGCCAAAATCAGATGGTGCAAAAGCATGGTGCGATCAACACATGGAAGTGGAGCTGACACGGCAAAGCCGAGGGTGTGGAAGCACGGCGTGATCGAGTGTTAAAGCGTGCTTATAAGAGCATGAGTTAAACATGTTAAATGTGAATGTAATTGATATTTCTTGGGTATATAATATATATTGTTGTTCATGCTTTGCTAAAGCTACCCAACAAATATTAATTACATTCATATTTAACATATTTAACTCAGGCTCTTGTAAGCACGCTTTAACACTTGCCCGTGCCGTGCTTCTGCATCCTCGGTTTTGCTGTGTCAGCTCCACTTCCATGTGTTGATCGTACCATACTTTTGCACCATCTGATTGTAATTCAAAAACATGTGGTGAATACGTGGTGAAAAATATTATTAATTCAAAAATATCCATGTGGTGAAAAATATTATTAATTCAAAAACAAAACCAGAGAGCCCAAGCTAGCGCACGGGCATGGAAAAAACGTGGCTCGGATTCGGAACACGCGCGAGGTGCTTCCCCTGCACGCGGTAGATGCGCAAAGAACGTGTGTGTGGTGCCTGTGAGAGTCGGGCAAAGCTACGGCCATGGCCGTGCGAAAACGAGAATTTTAACGTTGTCTCTTCTCGGCTGTCACGGCGATCGATGTTTGGGACTGGGACGCTCCCTGGTTTGACTTGTCGCTGGGCGTTGTTAGTGGCCTCGTTCTGGTCGCAGAGGCGTCGCCCTGCCCTGCCATTGGGACCTTCACGTGATGTACACATGCAGCGGTCGGTCGGTCAGTCGATGCGGATGTGGATTCGATGGGTGCTGGTGCGCGGCCAAGCTAGAGGAGACACACAAGCTGTGTGTGCGCAATGCGTCGCATGATAAACTCGTGGACGGACGAAATATCCTCGACACTGAGAGGGAGCAAAAGCTTGGTTTATTGTAGTTCGGGTCTCTGGCTGCGAAGATAACAATCCTACTCCAGTGCGTATGTTAATTGTCTAAAATCAGGTTACCGGGAAAAAAATATCGTCTTCTCTCCCTAGGTGAAGAGGGTATTTATACTGTTATACAGGGATTATGATCCAACGCACCAACTCTACCATTTACTCCATCAGTTACAGATAATAATGGCAATAACCATGCCCTAAATCCATGTTAAACGCAGCACTGTGTTTACGTCATGGCTAACGGCTTCGAGATCGTGGGCATAGCGAGCATATCCGTCAGAGTGGCCATTACACCTGGGCATGGACCTCTGGGCTAGCGCGCTTGGTCGTATCATCCGGCGTATGCTCCTAATATGAGCATGCATGCTCGCATAGCCTTGAGCCCGTGCTAATGTGGTAATATTCACGTAGACATTACTTCACAAGTTATACGAGCTTCTTCTTGGGCATGGCTTCTAAGGGAATTTTAAGAGATCCTAAGCTACCAGCCGGAGGTAAACATATAATTAGACGTTGTATTCAATCCCTAACAAATCTTTTTGGACTTAGTTACATTGGTTTGGAGTTACATTTCCTGAAAATATAGGTGGATATAGCTTACGTTTTACAGCTGATTGTTAGCTAGAGTCCATACCTATTTTATAGTCTTAAATATTCTAGGGAGCAAGCATGCTGATATATAGAGCTTAACTTTTAGCTACTATTGTTGAAGATGTTCTTAAGACGACGCTTACCAATCCCGCTAGCCAGGGACGGAGCCAGAAAATTTTATCCGGGGGGCCAAAAAGAATCATCATTTTATTGAGAGGGCCAAATAGAATATTTTTAATATTTTAACTTGCAAATGTATATATTTGTAAGCAATTTTAGAACTTTTCTACTATTTTAACTCGCAAATCCATATGTACTTGAGAGTTTTTAGGACTTTTCACTATTTTGGCATACAAATCGATGGTTATTTGAGAATGTTTGCCAGCATATATATAGATATATAAGCATGTACATGAAACATGGAGGGGGGGAGGGGCCAAGGCTCCACCTAGCCCCCCCTGCTCCGTCCCTGCCGATAGCATCCTTGTTACTTTTGTCTACTACGTTGATATACAGAGTTTAATTTTTTACTTTTTCCGGTTACAAATACATGTCATTTGAAGTACGGACAAATCAAAATTTTGAATCTTTAACTACAAATATCTTTTGAACCATTTAGATTGAGTCCATAAAAATCCATACGTGTAGATTCGTCTTGAAGAATACTTTCACAATATTGCAATTTTAGTGTGTTCTATAAATAAATTGTATTAATAATTAGTGGTCAAATGCGTATTTTGGAGACCGTGTCAATGTCCAAAACAACATGTATTTATAACCGAATGAAGTAGCTATTATTGTCAAAGATGCTCTTAAGACGACGCTAATTACCACCACTAACGTCCTTGGTACTTTTGTTTGGCATACACCAAAACAAAAATAATCATGAAGTTAATTTTTATTTCGTATCTTTTAAAAACAGACTAAACAATATAAGTTGCCCAGTGTGGTGGAAGGCAATATAATTCTGAAGTAGTGTGCACTAATGTGATGTTATTTTTATTCGTATCTATTGACACCCAATTTTGAAAATAGCTGAAGTTTCTAAAAGTTGTCAGAATACTTAGTCAAAAAATGATATAATAAGAAGATTCTAGAAAAATTCGGATCAGACACGATCGGCTAAGAGCATAATTGAAAAGGTTACCAAGATAAATAAGAAAGAAGATCTTAGAGTCAGAGTCATAATCGATTACAACAAGTTAGAATAGGAAAATCTTATCCAAGAAACCGATTTAGAAAAGTTCTGGAAGACAATATTGTCCGAATTGACTATGTAGTATATTTTAGACAAGTTTTTAAATAATTTTCTATTTAGAGATAGTATTAGTTATATAGTATTAAGTCGTTTAGATTGTGTGTGTATATATACACAAAGACTATCGTACTCTTAAGAGTACGGAGCCCTTCCGTACTCATTCTTTTTTAACCACATGATTTAGATTAGATTTAATCCTCATAGCTCCACGTGAAAAAAAATCCACGCTACCCTCTTTGTACGCGGGCAACATGCATGCATGATGACATCACCTATCTCTGTAATTATTTCTTTCATTTTTTCACCATATCTTTTGATTAAAAGCTCCAATCGACGAACGGTTTTCGAAAATGGGTTCCTGACATTTTTTTGAACAAAACTAGACCACACTTGCTATATAATTTTTTTTAAAAATATTTTCATACTATGTACGAAAGGTGGAAGGTATACTAAGTAGCTTTACTTTTTTTTTAAACACAACTTTACTACATTTATAAATACAACTTTATTACATAT
This sequence comes from Olyra latifolia, assembly GCA_036346145.1. Taxonomy (NCBI): domain Eukaryota; kingdom Viridiplantae; phylum Streptophyta; class Magnoliopsida; order Poales; family Poaceae; genus Olyra; species Olyra latifolia. Next base: position 19,452,726 of record CM070530.1, read on the forward strand.
ATGTAGTAAAATAGTAAATATCGGTAGTAAAGTGTTATATATGAAATGGTAAAGAAAAATTTATACATTGAGATTGACCACACAATGGCTTTACTATTTCAATAAGCATAACTTTATTATTTTTATGAATACAACGTCACTATATGTATGTAGTACGTGTTATATAAAAAGTAGTAAAGAATAAATTTATATATCGAGACCGGTCTAGTTTTGTTCGTAAAAATATCAGGAACACAGCAGTACGGTCTGTTCCTCTATCGGAGCTTCCAATCAAAAGTTACCGCTACCGGTCAGCACGTGTCTTTGCTCATGCGGGCGGTTGACGGACCGGCCGCCAACCCGTCAGAAGCTGCCGCCAGGCGCTCCTTGGTATAGTGCGCGCATTTAATTCTCGGCGACTCGAGGACCCGGCGATCTGTCATGGCGCTGCACGACGCCTCGGGTCCTGTTCCTTTGTACCTCAGAGTCGCGGGGTAAGCAAGAGGTTCGAGCTTCCGAGGCGGGAAAGCTCGGGCTCGAGCTTGCCAAGCTCGGGCGCGAGCTTGCTGGCTCCGAGCTTGCTCCCTGTGGGGCCGTGGGTAAGTAAGTGGGCCGAACCTTCATGGGCCACGTACTTTCCCCAACAGCTAGCCCCCGAGCCTCGAGTGGGACGGTGTCGTCGCCAGAGGTTTATCTTAGTAATCGCCGGCGAAATGCCTATCTTTTCACACAGGGGCCTCGTGGCTTCGGCGGAATCCCAAATCGGCGCGATTACGCTACGCCGCTTCCTTCCCTTGGTTTCCACGCCCTCGGCGGACAAAGCGACGGTTCGTCTCCCCTGCCGGTTTATATCGACGGTTCCTCTTTCTTCGCCGTCTCTTCTACGCCTTCAGACTACTCGCTCGCCTTTGTGCTACTCGCGGCTTTTGCCTTCTTCCTCCTCCGCCTTTCCGCCATTTTCTTGCTCTGATCTTCACCTTCCTGATGGCGCCCTTTACGCGGAGCCTCCTCACTGAAGACGACCTGAAGGGGCTAGAAGCCGCCGGCTTTGTCGAGGTCGGCGAATGGAGGGCGGCTGGCAGGGAGGCGGTTCCCGCGCCCAGGAGAAAGGAGTTTATCTGCTTCGAGCTCTTTGCGATTCATGGGCTCCGGGTTCCGGAGTCCGATTTCGTCAAATCCGTCCTGGCCCAGTGCGGGATCGAGTTGGTGAACCTCAATCCCAACTCGATCTTGTTCTTGACGATCTTTGCGCACCTCTGCGAAGCGTTCGTCGGGGTGGAGCCGATGGTCAGCCTCCTCCTTCACTTCTACGAGCTGACCACGACCGGTGAGAACAATGTGGCAGGATGCGCCTACTTCAAGCTCCGCCGCGACCTGAAGTCCTCGTACCCGGTGTTCAAAGCCAAGGAGAACGTCGGGGGGTGGGCGTCGCGGTGGTATTACGCCGAGAAGCCCGACAACTGCCGGTTATGGTTTGCCAATGCAAGCCCTAGGAAGGTGACGATGCCCCGGCCCACGCTGGAGCCGGCGGAGGTAGCCCTGGCTGCCAAGGTTCGGGACTTGGCCGGCCGGGGGCTCAACGGCTACGATATTGTAGCCGACTTCACCAGGCACCGCGTGAGCCCGCTAAGGAAGCGGGTTTGCCCTTTCTTCGAAATCCGAGGGTGGGATGATCTCTCCCGCGAAGGCACTTCCCGTGAGTCTTCGTTCCCAACCTCGCAGCCTTTTGTCCGAGCTTTTCCCCGAGCGTGTCTGTGATGTTCCCGCCTTTTTCCTTTGTACCTTAGATGACCAAATTTAGTTTTTTAAATTTTTTTTGCTATTTGTTTTGTATTTTTGAAAATCACCAATCTAATTAGTTGTGATGCGTTCGATTTGCTGGTTTTCAAAAATACAAAAAATACCAAAAATTCTAAAAATACAAAATTTGGTCATCTAAAAGATTTGAACAAAAAGATTAAGATGGACGGTTCGGATCGGCCATTTGAGTCTCAGATTTTCCAACTAGACGCGAATCACGGTGTCTTCCTAGCCCAACTCTTATATATATATGTGAAATATGTGGTGCAAACCCGTAAAAACCATATCTAAAAGTTTTGTAAATTCGTGAAAGCATTACTGGAGATAGGTCTTGATATGAACTATATTATCACTAAATCTTAAGACCAAATTCAACTTCGTTTGGGAGCTATAAAAAAGACAAATTTTGAATGAATAGTTTCATGTCGCTGTTTGTTCAAAATTTGTCTTTTTATCTCTCAAACGAAGTTGAGTTTGATCTTGAGATTTAGTGATAATATTGTTCATTACTATCTCTATCTCCAGTAATTTTTTCACTAATTTACAAAACTTTTAGGTATGATTTTCATGGGTTTGCACCAAAATAGTGGTTTGCACCACATATTTCACCACATATTTCGCCATATATATATATAGGCAACATATCTAGTGCTAATGGTGGTTGGGTGCTAACATGCTAACATTTAATCTAGACCTTTGGATTAAGATTTAAAGGTTGAGATGAAGGCCAACCAACTCACATAAATGCTTACACATTTAGGTGCAAGACAACTCATTCACATAAATGGTTTCACACACGCCTAGTAATTAGCTTCATCTCAACCTTTAAATCTTAATCCAAAGGTCTAGATTAAATGTTAGTATGTTAGCACCCAACCACCATTAGCACTAGATATGTTGCCATATATATATATATATATATATATATATATATATATATATATATATATATATATATATATATATATATATATATATATATATATATATATATATAAAGACTATAGAACACCTAGGTGTTCTTTAACTAAAGAACACCCACGTTTATAGGTGCCACATGTCCACCCTAGCCTCCTCCACTACTTTCCCTGCATGTGTTCCTGCAGACGCGATTATAGTAAAGATGCGATAGATATAGTAAACTTTCTAAAAAATTATAGTAAACACGAAATAAATCTGAATCACTTGCTCCCAAGCCTATCCACACTGCCACATGGTGGAGGATGACGTGAGCATTTTTACCAAATTTCATTTGGTATTTTTGCAATAACTTTTGACTGAAAAATCCAATTTATAAATCGTTTTCATATTTATGTTCGTTACATTTTTTCGAACAAAACTAGACCGGTCTTGCCATATATATATTTTTTATAGTAAAGTGGTTTACTATATTTTATAACAACATTTACTAGAGTCCGAACATTGTAAAATTGCAATATTAGTTACGTTCCAAATTCTAGTAAGCTTCTTATTAAGATATAGTGTATGCTATAGTAAATTTGTCCTGAGAAAATAGTAAACCACTTTACTATTAGAATATACATGCATGATCGGTCTTGTTTTATTGGAAAAAATATCAAGAATACATATGTGAAAACGGTGCATCAATCGGAGCTCCTAATCAACGGCAAATTGGAAAAAAAGGAAAAACAATCACGTCATTAATGCACCTGTGCCATTACATTTTTTTCATATTTGTGTTCGTTACATTTTTTTCAACAAAATAGAATGGTCTTGCCATATTTGTTTTATAGTAAATCAGTTTACTATACTTTATAGGAAATTTTACTAGGACCCGAACATGATTAAAATGAAACATTAGATGTGTTTTCAGATTATAGCAAAGCTCCTTGTAAGGTATAGTAAACCACTTTACTAAAAAAAATATATGCATGATCGGTCTAGTTTTGTTGAAAAAATGTTAAAAACATGTATGTGAAAACGGTTTGTTAATCGGAGTTCTCAGTCAGCGGCAAAAGTGAAAAAAAAAATAATCACGTCATTAATGCACCTGTGCATGCACATGAATTAGTTTTGCCCATTTTTTGTTCGTTCATATTTTACTATTTTCTATGTGCAACTTTACTACAACGGATACACAGATTTACTGTATCGGCCATGCTCGAGGCTGCACACATGGGAGAGGTGGGGAAGGGTGGGGGACACGTGGTCTCGACGGGTTTACGAAATTCGAGATATTTAACGACCGATCCGAACCGTTGATCTTGTTCATCTCATTGAAATATAGCTACCGACCAAGTTTCGTATTTTTTTCAATTTGTTTACTATTTGTTTCGTATTTTCTAAAATCAGTTTTTTTTACGCTCCATGACTAATTAGAAGGCTGATTTTTAAAAATATGAAACAAATAGTAAACAAATTCAAAAATACTTAAACTTGGCTCAGAGCTACATTTCAATAAGATGAACAAGATCGATCGTTCGGATCGGTCGTTAAATATCTCGAATTTCAGAATTGCTCTAGAGACGGAGGAATCCGTGACTGAAGTGTACATTAGTTATCTCTCTCTATATATATATATATAATAGAGAGAGAGAGAGAGAGAGTTACGAGTTCGAGTTGTATTGTATCGAGAAGGAACTCTATTATCGTTGTAGACGCTTACCACCACTAATGTCCTTGGTATTTTTGTTTGGTACAGACTAAACAATATAAGTTGCCCAATGGGGTGGAAGGTAATATAATCATGAAGTAGTGTGCACTGATATGATGTTATTTTTATTCGTATCACATTATTATTATTAGTAACAAAGCTCAGGCACTAGGCTATATATATCCCTATCAAATAGAATACATTATTATTATTAGTAACAAAGCTCAGGCTCTAGGATATATATATCCCTATCAAATGGAATCTCGTAGTCTTCTTTCTTCGATATCTATATTGGTTAGAGCAACCGTCCACCGTAGCGGAAAAGGGGGCGTCCAAACACCCGTCCAACTGCCGATCTCACCGTCCACGTCCCCTGATACTGCCGTTAGATCCAGCAACCAGGTGGTCCAGGTCCCTACTTGCCCTCGGCTCGGCTCGCGGCTCACAGAGAGCCAACACCGACTGCACCGCCTCCCTAGCCACGCTGTCCTCCCCGACCGCGCCCCTCCCCAGCCGCGTCGCCTCCTAGACGGTACAAAGACGAGCTGCCCTGCAGCCTTGTAATTCTCTTTCTATGTTTCTTCTTTCAGCATTTGTAATCTTCAGATGTTAATAGCAGAGTAGTTTCTTTCTTCTTTCTTTGTTTTCCCACTTCGGGCTGCCCTGCAGCCTTGTAAGGTCTCTTCTTACGGCAATGATGACAAATGGATTTTTCGTTATGAATTAATGAATTTAATATGCAAAAATTGACCATCCTCCTATGTATGAATTGTGTATGAATTGACCAGGCTCTTCTTTGATTTCCATCCTATGTATGATCTGCCCTTATGGTGTGAAAGTGTCATTTCTGGTAGGCGTTCATGGGGGCATAAATAGCCTCTCGTTGCTAAGAAGAAAGGGAGTTAGTACCCTGGTTATGTCTAATTTAAGTCTTTATGGGTTGCAGGCTTACCGGGTTGTGACCAATGTCCACTGCAGTGAACATTTTACATACGTGCTGACAACGCTAAAAAAGAAGAGCTCCGATTGGGATGAATGTATATGCAAGGCTGCTGATTATCTGTGCCGTGCTGCAGCGCTGCTAATTATTGGACACAGCGGCACAAATGCATATGCAGGGCAGCTGATTATATTTGCAAATATGCATGTACAATATTGAAGTTGTAAATAGTTGTGCCCCTTTCGTAATGCATATAAGATGTTCAATTGTATTTGATAATGCATATAAGATGTTCAGACCTACTCAATTGTATCTCGGAAGATCAAGGGTATATGGAAGTAGCTATACATTGTGAGACCATGTAGAGGTCCTCATGTTGTGATGAATATATGTGACTTGATTTGATTGAAGTGTTTGTGTTTGAGATTTGATTTGAGCCGGTTCGGCTATTTGTAGCAGCTTGCAATGTTTCATGTGTTTGGAGGTCTTTCCGAGTTCAAATGGAAAAATGGTGTACATGAAAGTTATAGAGAATTTCAAGATGAAGATTTTTTGTTTTTGGTGGGAAGTCATTTGATGTATGAATTAATTGATATAATTTTGGTAAACTGTTGTGTATTTGTGGTGCAATTTTAGCTAGTTGTGATTAGTACTTATTTCGGGTTTATTAAGGCTAGTTCATAATTATGAATGATAATATGCTGACTTATAGGAAGCTAAGGCCCTGTTCTTTTGCGCTTATCTAATCTGACTTATCTCAAACTTCGAGAATTTTTCGAGGTAGCCTCAAGAGTCGGATGGCCTTGATTTTTAAGATTTAGGGAGTTTTTAGACACGTCTACGAGATAAAAAAACGGATTCAAAAGTAGTAAAAAAAGTCAGATAAGTCAATATTAGTCAGATAAGTCACGAAATAAGTCAGATAAGACGTGGCTAATATTGACTTATCTAACCTTTTTATTACTTTTTGAATCCGGTTTTTTTATCTCGTAGGCATGTCTAAAATCTCCCTGAATCCTAAAAATCAAGGCCATCAGACTCTCGAGGCCACCTCGGAAAATTCTCAAAGTTCGAGATAAGTCAGATTAGATAAGCCCAAAAGAACAGGGCCTAAGTAAGATTTTTGTGCAGATTGTGTTGGTCCATTTGAGTGCAGGTTTGGAGACAGCTGTGGTCGTTGGTGGTACCGAGACTAGGTTGGGAGAACCGAGGTCCAGAATAGTCGAGGATGCTAGCGGGACGGTTGAGCTCAAACCGGGCTCACATGTGGACGCCATGAAGATGGACTTGAGGCAGCTTAAGGTTTTCGGTTCGGGTTAGAGACCCGAAGGTACGGAAATGAAGCGGTCAAGTCAAGGGATGAAGGCCCGTTGCATCAGTTTGACCGGGTTTTGTATAAAGCCCATGTATGGCCTATGTGACCAATGTAAAGCCCATGTTTGTGGCTGGTTAGAGAATGAGTAGAGTGAGTGAATTTTAGCCCTTGATAGGATAGCTTAGGTTGTAAACAACTCATCAAGGGTAGAGATTCACCCGATAGGCCTATATAAGGAGGGGCGGAGGGATGCCTCCCTAAGTCTTGGCTAGGGTTTTATATGGTTATATCCTGCTCATTTATAGCTTTTTCCACCTAGGTATGACTGTGAGAAAAACCACCAAGTAATAGAGAGTAAGTCCTCAAAGTTCTTACCTTGTTCTTATTTTATTCTGTGGTTTAAATCTAGTTCTTCTTGGTTGTTTTGTTTGCACCATGTTTTCTTGCTTCCCCTTCTTGTACTTGCTGAAAACATATTGATCAAGGAGATGTTGTGGTTACTCATATCATCTATATTATCTTGTATCTCACCAAGAACACTTAGATCAAGATTTTCTCTCTTTTGCTTGTTTTGGCAGATTTAGTTTCTCTGTGCAGCAGTTCTTGTTTATTATGTAGAAAATTCATCCGAAATGATTTTAGGGTGATTCTTGTGCCAAATATTGCGTGACTTCCATGTCTACCAACCCCTTCAAGTGGTATTTGAAAAGGAAGCACCAAACAGGAGAAACAATGCTTTTATTGAGCCCATATATTATGTCCAAATTTCCTGATCTGCTGAGCTTGTTATTTTTGCCATATTTTTTATACTCTTGATCTTGAGGTGGCCTTTGGCATGTAGTTGCTTGACTCTCAGTGCTTTGCAAAGCAAAAATCAAAAGATGTTTCTATGTTGAAATCTGCTTTTGCTTTCTAGAAAACAGTTGAGTTTGTTTGAATTTTTTCTCTTTATCTAAAGTAGCTTCTGACTTGATTCCTTTTTTGTTACGTTCTCAACAACCAGGAGCACCTTAGAAAAAAAAAATCCCCATGATCATATGATACACAAATTTTTATTCATGTAATTTTTACTAGGAATATGTGCTGTTGTCTCATGAAAGAAATATGGGTGATCTTGTCTGTTGTGAACCGATTTATTTGTGTTCCTTCTTCTCTTGATCTTTTAAGACATTTATGTTCTTTGTATAGGTGGCCTAAATCTTTGGTTGTTGTCTTGTTCTTCCTGTCATAACAAGTGGGACAGTCCTTATAGTCATCTTGGGCTCTTAAATCCCATAAGTAAGTTATAGAATAAGTTCTTGCCTCTTAGCCGGTTTTGTCGCCTTTTGTTTTATTTCAACCTTGAGGGCTGTTGGGTGAGAGGATGCATTAAAAAAATAGAGAAAATTATTGTGACTCCTATTCACCCCTCTCAAAGGTCTAGCTTGGTCTTTCATACATTTTGCAGTTAACTACATTTCGCCTTCATGTTTTAAGCATTTTTCCTAGCCACATTTTCCTTCTAAATCTTTAAGCTGCTCCCTTGATATGAAATATTTTTTTTAGAGAGGTATCATGTTTCTAAAAAAGGGGGTGGCAGCAGATTATTGTGTGGAAGACAGGAGGTTCCAATGATTCTTTTTTATGTGCATTTGCAGTGTAATGTTACGCAGTAGGTTGGAAAAGGTTACTGCTGATGTGCATTTGTCATCTTGTTATGCCGACGTCAATTTAAATTCCTTTGGTTTGGTTAGATATGCGCAAACAACATCCTGCGACATTTAGGTCAGTTTTGTTCATCACAAATTGCCACCATATTGCAAGCCATCAGTTAGAATGTCAAATTGTTCATAGCATTGATAACTGCACGGAAGCATTGCTCGAAACCAAATATCTCTACTGAACCAAACACAATGTACACTCCAAGTACATAATTTGGAAGCTACATAGCGCATTACATTTTAGCAAAATCACCATCGACAAGCAGATGCTACTCTTTCAAGTGCTCAGGACACTCATGAGCTGCCTCGCTGCTCGTAGATTCTGACATGGCAATTTGTTCAAGGAGCTTCCACGTACCTAGCATCACGTTTTGACCCCGCCGTATAGTTTCTTATGCTTCGTCTTCCTCAGACTTGCTGAGGCAATCCTAGCCTCAAGCGGTACGTGCAGGGAGAAGAGCGGCTGCAGGCGGAAGCCCTCCGGGTACCGCGGTGAGGTGCGGCATTGGGGTCTCGGGGAGGGGCGCCCGAGGGCGAGGTGCAGCAGGAACAGAGGGAGGGGCACGGCGGCGAGAGTGGATCGGGAGGTAGAGCTCGCCATGCGCGCGATGGGGAAGGAGAATTGACCGGAGCCCGCATGCATGAGCGTGCGAGCCGAGTGGGAGGGAGGAAGCTGCAGCGCGATGGCGAGGGCGAGGGCGAGGTCTAGTGAGGCTGTGAGGAGCCGAGCCGCCGAGGGTGCTGCGGGATCGAACGGCAACGCCAGAGCCAGTTGGACGAGGCTCAGAGAAAATTTTTTAATAATACGATTTTTTTTTAAAACATGCGACGGTCCAACATATTTGAAAAAAATAAACTTCCGCAATTAGGCGCTTCATGTACCAAGCAGCGTATTTGTCGCGCGAAACACCGAATACATTGTGTTTTTTTTTTGGTAATTTGTCAAATTGTTGTATACTCTCTATTTTAAAGTTTGACTTAGCATGGTTTTCTAAACTATATATTGATCTTTGATTTTTTTTTACAGGATATTGTTAGTAGCAACAAAATTATAACCCATTGGAAAATACTTTTAAATACGAATCCAGTGGCACTATTTTTGTATCACAAAATTTGTATATAGTTAGACAAATTATTAGTCAAAGATTACGAAGTTTGAATCTTAAATGTGTACGCCTTATAAAAAGAAACAGAGAGAGAGTATACCATTTGGAAATTTGATTTTTACATTTGTATTTTTTAAAATTTGATTCCTTCCCTGACATGCCACGAGGCATGCACATCACCTTCTGAAGAAGGTCGGCCCCATTGACTTGCTGGCACCCTGACAGTTTGTGGAGTTTGGCTATTTAAACCGTCACCCCAAGATCCAAACGTCACAATTCACAAGTGCCCCAACGCCTGAGAGCTCTCTGCCTCGCGCGCCCACACGAAGCACTCACTCAAACTCAAGCCTGAGAGCTCTCTGTCTCGCGCCCACACGAGCATGGGCAAGGTGGCATCCTGCTACCTCCTCCATGGAGCGCCATCTCAGAGCGCCAAGTCATACTACACCCTTCACAGGTCGACCTTGTCACTCACTCCGGGCACGGGCAGGCGCTCCGTTTCCACCGTCGGCGTCGGTCGGTGCGTCCTGACCCATGCCGGCGCGGCCACGAGCGACGGTGACGTCGCCACCGTCCGCCACACGATGCCGAAAGGCGGCGAGGTCAGCGACCTGAGCTTCGACTTCGAGCGCTACCTGTCGGCCAAGGCTGACACCGTGAACGACGCGCTCGGCCGGGCCATGCCGTCATGCCGCCCGGAGCGCCTCTGCGAGTCCATGCGCTACTCCGTCCTCGCCGGCGGCAAGCGCGTGCGCCCCGTGCTTGCCATCGCCACGTGCGAGGTCGTTGGGGGTGCGGCGGACCTGGCCACCCCCGTCGCCTGCGCCGTCGAGATGGTCCATACCATGTCGCTCATCCACGACGACATGCCGTGCATGGACGACGACGCGCTCCGCCGCGGCCGACCTTCAAACCACGTCGCCTTCGGAGAGTTCACCGCCCTACTGGCCGGCGACGCGCTCCTCGCCCTCGCGTTCGAGCACCTCGCCCGCGGCTGCGCCGAGCTTGGCGTCCCCGCGGAGCGCGTGCTCCGGGCCGTCGCTGAGCTCGCGAACGCCGCGGGTACCGGGGGCGTCGCCGCCGGGCAGGTCGTCGACAAGGAGAGCGAGGGCACGCCGGTCAGCCTGGCCATGTTGGAGCACATCCACCTCCACAAAACGGCGAGGCTCCTCGAGGCCTCCGCCGTGTCCGGCGCAATCATCGGGGGAGCCACGGACGTCGAGGTGGAGAGCGTCCGGCGGTACGCGCGCTGCATCGGGCTGCTCTTCCAGGTGGTGGACGACGTGCTGGACGTGACGCGCACGTCGGAGCAGCTCGGGAAGACTGCGGGCAAGGACCTGGCCGCCGACAAGGCCACGTACCCGAAGCTGCTGGGCGTCGACCAGGCGCGCGCGTACGCCGCCGAGCTCCTGGCAAAGGCCGAGGCGGAGCTGGAGGGGTTCAACGCTGAGCGCGCCGCGCCGCTGCGCCACCTCGCGCGGTTCATCGCCTACAGGCAGAACTGATAGGCCAATTCCGGCCAGGAACAGCACCAAAACTGCGCGATAGCGCGGATGATTTGTCGCAAGATTGTGGCTCTGTTTCTTTTAACGGTTTCTGGCGGTTGGCAGTTTTACTGTAGTAAATTTAAAAGTTTTTTAAAAAAAATTTAAATAATCTAAAAAAATAATGCAAAAAAAAAAATTACTGTAGCGGACAGCCGGCCGCCGATCGCCGGCGGTCCGCTCAAAAGAACGGGGCCTGTATATGCCATTTCGCACTTTGGATCTAGGAATATTTTTTCCTGAGATTCTGGCATTTCCCACTTCAAAGATGTGTAAATTGTAATTTATGATTTGTCACTCATCCTAGAATACACACTTTTGGAGTGATAAATCCTAAATTTTACCCTTTTTTATGCTATTGCCGAAGCTAATAATCCCTGATGCGTCATCACTAAGCCACATTTTCTCTCCAAGCCATCACATTCTATCTGATTATTAACGTCTATGCCAGTGATGAATTTCCTTTCTTTTTTTGTTTGAGTTGTATAACATTTCAAAACATTTCCAAAAAAAGTCACAATATTACCAAATATATAGTATTTCCAATCTATTTTTTGTATTTTTATTATTAATATTTTATGTTAAAAATTGCCGGGGATTAAATAACGTCTACAGGATATGTGTGCCTCTAGCAGCTCAAAGTCTTCAAACGTGTCTTTGGATATTGTTTCCAAGGGATCTGTGTAACATACCAAATTTTATTAAATAAAGAAAAATTAGAATGTTTTTAAATTTTAAAATTTTATAAAAAAAATAATAGGGTAAAGCTAGAATTTAAAAGCCAAGCGCATGCAAATTACAAATTTTCAAAATATAAATTAAGCCTACTTTTAAATTACTTTTAAAACTCTTAAACTCTTAAACCTTATTAATAAATGGTTGAAAGAAAAGAAAAGAGCAAAGAGAAAAAGAAAATTAGAAAAACCCTACCCCTAACCCCCCGTCGGCCCAACCTCCCTCTTCCCCCTCCGGCCTGCTCCCTCCCTCGGCCCGTCTTCCTTTCCCCTCCTGCCCGTGCAGCCCATCTTGGCCTAGCTTGCTCTTTCCCTCTCTCTCTCCCCCGCACCAGACAGCCTCCTCCTTTCTCCGGGCCACTTCCTTCCTTTCCCGCAGGCCGCTCCTCGTCTCTACCTCTCTGTCGCTGCCTTGCTCTCGATCCCCCTCTCGCCCATGCACGCGCACGACAAGCACACCGCGACGCACACCGCATCGCGTGCATGACGGACCAGCAAACGTGCACGCGAGGCCGTACTGACGCAGCCATGCAGGTCTCCTCCCTGCCTCCTGCTTGGGTAACCACCCGCACCGTCGCCACGCCCCTAAATCCGCTCCGTCGCCTCCACGCCCCTCCCCGAGGCCACACCACATAGTGCGACGCGACCCAACGACGTGCCTCGCCACCCGATCACTGTGCGCCATTACTCCCTCCCTCACCCCTACCTAGCCTGGCCGCTCAGCTAACTAGCGATATGGCATCAATATCATGGCCTCGCTCACCGCCATTGCTACCCCTGACCACCCGAACCTACAGGCAAGCTCCCTGAGCCGCCGCCTGTGCCTCCGACCCACCGTCGGGCACTATACCCACCGTCGGGCACTATAAAGACTGAGGTGTTTCCTCCGTTGCTTTCCCTTCCTAACCAATTCTACAACCGCGCTCCAGCATAGCCTCCTGCCTCCTCTGGTGAGTAATCTTGCCCGAACTTAAGCTCGGATGAAAGCTCTCCCTCTTCTCTACACCGTCCTTTCTCTAATTGGGCTCTATTGTCTTACAGCTCACCAAAGTGCTTGTAGGGTGCTGCCTACAGAGAATTATCCCCTTTTTGATTCCGTTGCCATCGGTGAGTACCACCCTGATTCCGTGCTCTAGGAGCACCCTTGGAACTCTGCGCTCACCCCCTTGCCTTCTGCTCGGCCTAAGTCTCGCCGAAGTTAGCTGCCGACAAGGACTCTGCTTCGGGCGCCGCTGACCTCCACGACACCAAAGCGATTCGGCCCTTCTTCGTCCTCGCCATCACCGCAGATAGCTCCCTGACCCTCTCCAGAAGCTTCTGTGCCATTCGCGCATGTTCCAGAACCCCTAGGTGGCCGGCGCCATGGTAAACCATGACCGCCGCTGCTTTCCCTCATCGTGTCACCGCGATAGGACATCTTCGGCGATGCTGACACCTCCCATAGGATCGCCTTAGGATCTAGTACCTTGACTCCGGCGCTCGTGAGCCGCGGTGGCCCAAGGCGTCGGGGTGCTGTCGCCCTCTCCTATCCGATCGCGTTCAGTCGGAGGAAGAAGAATGGTTCTTCGACTGAGTCGCCGACCGGTGGGCCAGGCGCTTAGCCGTTAGTTAACAATTAAGGCCACATGTGTCGCTGACCAGCGGGACCCACTGGGTTTAACCGTAGTATTAACCCGCTCAGCACAGCACTGTCACTGACAAGTAGGCCTAAGGACCCACCTGTTAGATTTAGTGGAAGCGTATTTTCGCAGGTACGTTTTCCTTTCGTGTTGGCCTACTCGTGCCGCAATGCTTCCTTCGGGCCGCGTGAGCGATGGCCCGCTCTGTGCAGTATTGGGCCAGCCCAGTACTGTGCTAAGCATTTTCTAGCCTTTAACTACTTTAAAAACCCAGTAATAGAAATTAGGATTATTAAAAATAGTAAATGACTTCTAAAAATTCTAGAAAAATTCTTAAAATACTATAGATATTTCTGGACCTAGAAAAAATATTGCACCTTTTACTCCAAAAGGAATTAATGTGGTTAAAATTCTAGAACCATGCTAAGAGCTATTAAATAAATTCTAAAAATAGCAAAAACCCGTTTATATTCTGAAGAGTAAGTTCTAAAACTATTTTAAATTCAGTTTTTTGATATTGTGTTATTGTTTGGTGTATTGTCTGTGTGCGAGGGTAGGACCCGAAAGAGTTTGTTGAACCCCCTGTTGAAGAAGAGTACCCTCACTCGGACTTCTACCAAGACAAGTCCCTTGACGCATATTGATGGAACCCTTGTCTAATTTAAAGGTTTTAGTTGAATTTCCAAACAGGCATGCTACTTATAAAATAAGTAATTTTTAGAGCTTAGCTACAATCGGAAAATAAAAATATATTCATGACCCTAATAACTTTGAAACTTAGGACTAAATATAAAGTACCTTGACTATACAATGTCCTTGAAAATAGGGTACAAATGCATTATAAGATTAGATGATTACATTATAGTTTAGTACATTATGAAAATGGTTGCAACTGTGTGATTTGGTGAAATAAGGTATTGGGAATAATGCTGGTAGTGGGATCTTTCTATTCCCCCTTAAATGTTCTGACTAGGGAGGAGCCAGTTGTCAATTTGGTGCAGGCTACGTATAATTTCGTGTTCGTGCTAGTACTCCCCCTAGTTTAAGGACTACTCATCCTATGAATCTACAAACTTAGCCTTATAATACAACCTTGGGTTTCGTTATGAGAGGGACCTGGCCTGTTAAGCTCTAGGCTCTAGTAGCAACTTGTTGGAGGAGTCCTTCATAGACATCTGGGTTGTACGGGCATGGATTGTTCTTCCATGTTCGTCGGCGCCTTGGACCATTATTTTTGGCTTTCCTGTACAACATAAGGACTAAGACACTTGGACCAATCCTCCACGGGTGTCCAGGGATGACTCACGGAGCAATTTCTATTAAGGCTTACGGTCCAAACGGCTTTGTGATTTACACTTCGGTGTGTAATCATCTGAGGGTAAAATGTACCCACTCTGCAGAGTTAAAAACTATGATGATAACTGTGCTCGTGGTTACGAGCATGCGAAGGAAGTATTCATATGGTAGATTCTTATCTTCTAAAAACCCGTTTTTGGAAAAGGCAAATGGTTTTGGCAAAAGGATGCTTAACAAAGGAAAGTTCAAAGCAATTGATTTCGTTTACCCTCGAATGGTTTCAAAAACTGCTTTCCCTTCCCTTAGGCAAAATATTAAAAAATAGGCATTTTTGCAAATCAACCCAAGCTTACCATTGTACTAAGCATCATACTGTATAATCTCCTAGACTTGCGAACTACAGTTGTACTCACCCTTGCTGTTTTTCCCATTTATTTTCAGAACCCCAGTAGAGAGACAGCAAGACGAAGACCCCTAGTTTTACGATGCCGACGTGGACTACGAGGATGAAGATTAGGAGGACTTCCCAGAAGACTAGGGTGCTTCCTACTATCTTAATTCCTGTGGGAGTTTGAGTAGTTGTACTGTTGCTTTGGGTACCATGTATTGTAAGCTGCTAGATTCTGTATTCCGGCCTACGCGCCGGTATCTGTGTATTGTATCTGGGTTACTCCCGAGTTATGTAATAATATATTTTTGTTGGTGATGTATCACTCTGTTTTTACTATGTGTACTAGATGTGATCCTTGGAATTAGTATAGAATACACAGAGAGGTTCGGTCCTTTTTGGCCGGGTCCTGATAGTCCGCCTGATCGATCTACTTTACCAGGCAAAATGTTTGGCTGATTCGTTCTTCCAGACCGAGAAGGGTCTCTACCTAGGAGCCTCATGCTTGGGGCTAGCACCGCAGCACAGCTCTGATCGAGGTGATTACATTTGGAGGTTGGATGCTCGGTGAGGCACTTCTTCATAGCCGTTACCCACGATCTAAACGTGGTGGTAACCAACGTGTGCAGTTAAAGGCCACGTTTATTGTAAATAATAGCGATTAATTAGGGAGGCTAATAACCTTGAACGTTAGCTTCCCTGGGTCTTATATATACCCAATGTTTTTGTAAATGGATGGAGGAGAAGAGGGGCTCACATACTTAGAAATACAAGCAATACACACCTACTGGAGTAGGGTTATTATCTCATTCTTGAAAAGGCCGAACCAGGATAAACATCCTGTCTTGCTCGTTTTATCATCGCGTGAAGCCACAACATCTCAAAAGCAGCACCTTAGAAAAAAAAAAGGGCTGTCTTGATCTCTCAATGAAGAAATAAGCTGGCTCGGAAGCCATTTCCCAATCGCCGACAAAAATATTGATTCAAAGGTTTTGATAATTCATTTATTCATAAAAATACCGAAAATTTATATTGTAATTAGTGCATATTTGATAACATCGTGGTTCTTAGAAATGTTAATAAAAGTTAAGAAAAAAAAAACAAATTTGATCAATAGCACATATGACAATATCCAGGTAAATGTTATGGCTCAAAAAAAAAAGGAGATGCTTGGTTATAGGTAGGGTTTCAAATATCCTTTTGGTATGGAAATTAATTCTCGAGGCGCCGATAGAGAAAATTGGCGATATTTAGACAAAATAGGAGAAATAGGATAAAATTCACCAATCATACATTAACCTTCACCAAACTTGTTGAATTTATAGAGGCAAATTGATAGGTATTGCAAGATTTTCATAAGAAATATGAGGAAAATCACCTATGCAAGGGAAAATATTTCAGTGAAAACAAAAAAAGGGTTGAAAATAAGGAAAATCAGGGAAAATTTGACATCGCCTGCACTATTTTGTACATTATTATACTGTAAAATAAACAATACACAATATATGGCTAAGAAATAAAATAAACATGAATTTCCCATGTGCATAGTCCATCCCATTTATGCTAGTCCGTACTCCATCTCCATGGTTCAAGTCATACTGAACTTACAAATGAAACATGCATGCATGTTAGTAAAAATTCGAGCTCAAACTAAATGCAACATGAAAACACCATCTTCAAGCTTCAACCATATTACCACTATTTTTAGAATTTTTCTGGAAGTTGGATTCGAATCAAATATTGGAAATCTCCCCCGGTTTTCAAATTTGAAAATATCTCCGCTTCAATTATCGTAACCCACCGATATCATCGATTTTTCCCCCTTTCTAAAACCCTGGTGACAGCATGCGAGGCTAGTTATGAGCTTTGGTTATGGCATACAAATTTAAGAAAGGAATACGAAAATATGAAAATAAGAGCTTCCGTCCGTAAAATTTGTGCAAAATGTCGACTAATTCGTATTTGTCCCATACTCCTATGGATTCACCGGTCAACCGTTGTGCAGTGCGGTTTCAGCTGAAATTTTGGAGCAACCCGTGCACTTTGGAATCTTTAAGGCCCAAACCCAAAACTTCCTTTGAAGCCCATCTTGTTGGCCTGTGAAGATTCACTGCAAGCCGGCTAATGTTCCTGATGATGTTTTAAAGACCTAAAAGCCGCATACATTTTCAGCCGTCTGAACACTGAACAGTACGTGCGCTTGCTATGGCATTGAGTAAGTGAGTAGTAGTACAAGATTCTTTCCTTAGCGCAACTCCTTTCCTCCATTTGCAAAAGTAATGACCCCATGACCCGACACACCGTGCTGAGCGAATATGTTCGTTCTCCTCCATAAACCAACCATTCCACGGCTAAATAATTGGCTTCAAATACTTGATTTTCTTGCAACAATTCCCTCCTGGTTGTCATGGCTAGTAGCCGTGCATTGCTCAAGGCTCTCCACACCAAGCTACACTGCTGTGCGTTGCACTGGCGAAGCCATTCCTTCCGCCCTGCGGCCGCCGCCGCCTCCTCCTCGGCGTTGCTGTCCGTCCTCGCTGTGCTCCTCTGCGCCGCTGCTTTCTCCAGAGTCGTCGTCTTCTTCCTGCCCCTGGTGGCCTCCACCTCCATCTGCTGCGCGGCGGTCTACCTGTTCGCCGCCGCGGAGCGAGGCGCGGCGAAGGAGGTGGTGCTCGTCTGCGGCGACAAGGCGGAAGTCGGGCTGCTGCAGGTGTTCGACGGCGCCAACGCGAGCGCGTACGGCGGGCGGCGCGACGTCCAGGTAGGCTGCTTCCTGCACATGTCCGCGGGCGGCGGGTGGACGAAGCGCGGCATCGGCGAGGACGGCGAGGACGTGGTCTTTGCCGGCAGGCTGGCCGCCGGGGCCGGCCAGGACCGCGCGGCCCTCGCGGAGGAGCTCGTCGCCCTGCAGGTGGACAGGCTCGCCGAGGGCGTGTGGGACAGCTACTTCGGCGGGTGCTCGAGGTGGAACTACGTGACGGCTGAGCGTGAGCGTGACGAGCCGGAGATCGAGCAGCGCTTGAGCTGATGCATGCAATTACTTGGAGACTTGGAGTAATTCCCTAATTGGGAGCAACCTGCCATGCATGCACGTACGCTCTCCATTTGTTGCTGCAGGCTAGTTTTGATTTTTGACGCTATACTAACATGCGATGCTTGAGTACTAGCTCATGACTATATGCTTGTTCATGCATGCAATTCGTACTTTCTAATTTACCCATTCCGTTGGATCATACATACTTCCTGTCACATCGTAGTAATCAAAATTGGTGACTCTGCCAGTGGCTTCGGCCCTATTTGGAACGCCGTAATTGCATCGTTTCCTAGTGTAATTCTCCGGAGCCCCTCTGTTTCAAATGGGGACTTATGGTTAAATGCATGGCTTAATATATCAATATCCGTATGCTTTCAAGAAATTTCACTTCATGTTAAGTACAAAAAAAAGGGGTACATAGACACTATAGCAATACTCTTGTCATTGAACATAAATCATTTGGTTGATGCGTGCACGTGTAGAACGCAGGTACATAGACCTTTGGCGATGATGAACAGCATGACCAAGCTACAAAATATAGTCTTGGGCACGCATCAGGTTCCCGTGGGAGTGTCGGATTCCAGCGGCATCTCTCTTTGGCGAAAAGGTGCCATGCTCGACAGCTTGAGGACCGTGAAGCAACTTGGCGATTGCAAAGAGGTACAAGTGCATTGGGTCGGAAGCCGTAACGGTGAAGCCTCGAGAGTTTATTCTTCTATGCCCAAATCTAGTATTTAAAAATCTCATTTATCTGGCTTGGTCGAACTTTAAACCGAGTACCAAAAAAGGAATTTTGGTGTAGGCAAAGCCACTAGAGTAATTTTACGGCGCACAATGGCTAGCCGTAGCATATTTTAAATCTAACGGTTCATTTAATTATAACATTATACTCATAATTATATTATGTTATACGTGTAGTATTAAATAATTAAGATAATATGAGATGTTTAATCAAGGGAATGTACGGTCAATATTCATTTTTAATATTGTGAAATGGCTCAAGCCTCGTTAATCGGACGTGCACGGTATATTACAAGGGATAATTTTGTATGCCACTGAAAAACCTAATAATCACTTCTATGTATCACTTTGTCGCATATCCCTTCCATGCTTGCGCATTTCCAGGCCGTTAATTTGTATGCCATTGCATATCTTGTTACCTTGCATGTTGGGAAAGCCATCTATAATGACCAAAATATCCCTTTTGTAATTTTTTATTTTGAAACTTTAAAACATCGTATCTCCCACAATCTTACTCCAAACTAAGTGAGTAAAATTTCTAATTTTATGTAAAATCATGTTTTACTCGTTCATGATTTTAGGTTTTTTATATTTTTCCTATATTTGTTGGTTTTTCTCTCATTTCCATGATATGTGCTGGCATTATTTAAAATAAAAATGCCATAGCCAACAGATTTCAATTCTAGATGCACAATTTTACAAATTCTATGCAATTATTTAGCCATTTACCATATTTTCTTATGTACTAAAAAGACAGGGCATATGCCATGTTCTCAGTACACTACTACAAAAGAGCTAATCTGTACCCATTCTAAACCATCGGTGTCGGTTATAAATCGGCACAGAATAACACACGATGATGTGCCCAGTCCTCTGTGTCGGTTTGGCCCATTCTTTGTCAGTTTATAGCTAGAATCAACACAAATATTTTAAAATTTGCTAGTATAGCCACCGATGCACTAACTAGGCTAGCTAGCTACTACCTACCACCTATACTACTATATCTAGTATCTACATCTAGAGCTCGTTGTCGTACTCCTCCTCCTCCTCCTCCTCCTCGTGGATGTCGGAGGAGTCACCGGAATCGGAGGAGGTCGGGCCGTCGAAGGAATTATCCCCATTGTCGGACCCTCACGTCCATCTGTGCTCCTCCTCAACTCCTCTGACCTTGTAGCAGGCTCTTCATTGACGTCCTTCACCGGCTCTTCGGTGGTGGAGAGCTCGACGGCGACAGCGGCAGGGCCGCACAATGAAGCTTTCGATGGAGGTGGCGACAACGGCTTGGCTGTTGGCTCTTCCTTCTCACCGAGAGGCTCTGTAGAGACACGATGGCGAGGCGGGTGGAGACTGGGGTGCCGCCTCCTATGGCCATGGCAAGACAAGTGGAGATGGCGGCAGCAAGGCAAGTAGAGATGGCGCCCACAACCATGGCGATGCGGGAGATTGCACCATTGCGCACCAAATCGGAGCTAGCGGATGGCCAAGGCTAAAGAGGCTTAGCGCTGCAAACGGGGAGAGATCTGATCAATGAAAATGAAGATATAGAGGCATGGGGAAAAATTTTGTTGTGAAACGCCTCAAGTGACGAAACATTACTTGTGCCGGTTCTAATTACCATCCGACACATATGATTATGCATGGGAGACGGAACGACACTATGTGTGCCGTTTAGGGGTGGAAATGAGCCGAGCTCGAGCGAGCCAGGGCTGGCTCGTCTCGGGCTCGTTTGAGTGATCAAGCCAGGAAGCAGGCTCGGCTCAAGCTTGTTTGGCATGCGAGCTGAGCCCGAGCGAGCTAACGAGTAGCTCGAGCCAGCTCGCAAGCCCTCGTGAGCTCCAGCAAGATAGACGGCACCTGTGGTGCTGGTGGCAGTGGGAGGCCACGATGCCATCAGAGGGGAGGATCGGGTGGGATGGATGGTGTTGGCGGTGCTGGCTGCGACAAGAAGGAGGGGTGGTGGCCGAAGGAGGTGAGGGAGGAGCGGTGGCCGAAGGAGGTGAGGGGCGGCGACCGGTGAGGCCACGTCAGCGGGGAGGTAGTCATGGTGCTGATGGGAGGAGAGGGAAGGCAGTGGCTCTGGATTTGGAGTTGGGGAAGGGCGGCGCCACGGCGTTGATGACTGGATCTGGAGGTAGGAAGGGGCGGCAACCGGAGAAGGTGGGGAGGAGCGGTGGCCAGACGAGATGGGGAGGAGCGGCAGTTGGAGGAGGTGAGGGAGGAGCGGTGGCCGAAGGAGGTGAGGGAGGAGCGATGGCTAAAGGAGGTGAGGGGCAGCAAGGCCACGCCGGCGGGGAGATAGAGGTTGCGGTGCTGGTGGGAGGAGAGGGAAGGCAGTGGCGCTGGATCTGGAGGTGGGGAGGGGCGGCGCAGCGGCGGTGACGACTGGATCTGGAGGTAGGGAGGGGCGGCGACCGGAGGAGGTAGGGAGGAGCAGTGGCCGGACGAGGTGGGAAGGTGCGGTGGCCAGAGGAGGTGACGAGCAGCGACCGGAGGTGGTGACTGGAAGGCGACTCGAGAGTGGGAGGCGAGGAAGAGGGAGGTCGGGAGTGGAACCATAAGGGTTAGATGTCACCAGGACGAGCCACGAGGGAGCCAGGCCTGGCTCGGCTCGGGCTCATTCGTTCACGAGCCGAGCCCGAGTTGATCACGAGCCTCGAGCTCAAGTTCCAGCCCTAGTGCCCTTTCGTATGTAGACACACGACAAAAGCTTATATATGCCGGTTTGTAATACCATCCAATGCAGATATACATATTATATGTGCCAAGTGTAGTACGAACCAACACAAATACAATCTACATATATGTGCCGATTAGTAACTAGAAACGACACATATAAGCTCTTGTCGCGTGTCCACTGAAGAACCGGCACTAATAACCTTATCTGGGTCGGTTCTAACATAACCAACACAGATGTATAGGTAAATATAATCTATTTTTGGTAGAGTGGCAGCTTTTTTCTTAAATTATTTATTATCTTTTTTAACGCTTTAACTTTTCCACGTCATTTTTCGAAAATTTTGAAGTCATAAGATAAAAATTTTTAAACCTAGCTTTGATTATCATTCTCGGGTTTTAAAGTTACTGTTTAGAACGATCAAAGTTTAGTTTCAATAGATAATCTGATAATTTCAGCATTACATTACACCGTATGATCTTTATATATCCCTGTCATGGCAAGGCTAATCAACGGTTGGATACAAACTAAACAACTTGAAAATACCCGGGCATAGAAGAGAGAGAGGTGATTCTATGACTCGGAAATAACGGCACGGGAGAGATTCCTAGATTATGAAAGAAAATTTATCTCGAATTACAATGTCTTATCCTGCCGTATCGGTATCGGCCGGGGTTGCTGCTCACTAGATATGTCCTGGACTCCGGCAGTCCGGCCTCGAGCCAGCGAGCCGAGCTGCCGGTTTCACGGGCTGCACGACACGAGCACCGTGACGTCCATACAGGCAGCGCCGCAGCGGGCAGTTTGATGGCACGACTAGAGTTTTGTAAGTGACAAGAGGGATGGGCCGTGAGAGATCGGTGGCACGACTACAAAAAATTGGGCCGGTTGAGGGTGACTAAGGGCCATCTTTCTCCCATCTGTTTTCTGCGGGCCTCCGTATGGTCAGCCAGATAATTTCTCTATAAAAAAAAAGCAGAGAGAGAGAACTGTAATGCAAGAGCCATGCTATAGCCCGATAATACAGGGTTTTAAATCTCTCATTCCAAATCCCGCTCGGACCAGATTTTCGATTTCTCGTGATTTTACGATAAAATTTAACAAAAATTTAAATCGAACGGAATGGACGGAAAAAAGAAAAATCATTAAGGTTCTCGAAAAATCATTCAGTTTTATTAGGAAACAGTTCGGCTTCATCGGAAATTGCTCGATTTGAATGAGAAATCAAGACCAAAAAAATCGTTTGATTTGGTTTTTTGAAAATCAAGCACGTTTTACGGAAAATTTCCCTCTTTTAGCGAGAAATTGTTCTGGATTTTTTCATATTTTTTTAAAAAAATATTAAATTTAAATTTTAGCTTTGATTATTTAGACTAGAATTTCAATCCTGTTCCACAGCGATTTATTAACATCGGCAATTTCCCATGGGATTTGGAACTGAGATAGCAATACATATGTGCTTGCCATGCTCCCAGAGCAGCACATTAGGGCATCTTTAGCAAGAAGCCCTAAATAGGGTGCCTTATCACCGTAGCAAACAGTAATAGGGTAAGGAATAGAAAAAGTAGAGAGTAGGAATAGTGATAGAGATGTTGTTGGGAAGATAAATAGGGATGGATAGCCCCATTGGTGAGATGGCACGTGCATAGTGATGGAGCAAAAGGGAAATGGGGCGAACTGCTGGAGGTGTCTTTACATGCTTATACAACTCCATGTCAATCCGTTGACACAGAAAACTAAGAACAGTAACATACGTACGGAGTACATCAAAACAGTAATGCAGACTGTGCACTGTGCAGTAACATGGTTCGTGGGCGGCCTTCGATCCTAAGCCACGTCGACTCGACCTAGTTAACTTCTAATTAAGCAATGGATAATCCAAGTACAACTTGGACTTGAGAACGATAATAATTAACAAGGCAAAATGTAATTATAAGTAAGCCACAAGAATTAAGCTGTATGCCATGCATGGATGGTCAGAACTGAGCGCCGGACGTGTAGGTGCCACCGAACCACCAGCCGGACGGCGCGGCGTTGTACGCCGTGACGACGCGGCCGTCGTCGGACTTGAGCCGGAACGACAGGCTCTGCCCGTTGAGGTAGCTGTTGCTCTGCCAGTTGGCGCCCCAGTTCCGGCTCATGGCCATCCAGTTGTTGCCGGAGCCCTTGATCCAGGCCTGCGCCACCGCGCCGCTGCCGCCGACGTTGGTCACCAGCACCAACTGGAAGTAGCTGTGCCCGTTGATGGTGAACCGCACGCCCCCGCTCCGCCGGCACGGCACCCTCCGGTAGTTCACGGGCACGATGCCGGCGCGGTAGACGGCGATCGTCTCCCACGCCGGCTGGGACATGTCAAAGTGCTGCCGCGGCGGGTTGCACCACCCGCCGTTGTCGCTGGCGAGCGCGTAGTTGGGCGGGCAGAGGTTGGTCGCCGTCACGGTGATGGAGGTCCCCGCCTTGCACCACTGCGTCTTGCGCGCGTCGCAGGTGATGGTGAAGCACGCGCCGCAGGACGCGCCGCTATTGAACAGCGCCGTGCTCAGCGCCGTCGTCCGCGTGCCGTACCCTGCGCCGTACAGGTTGCCGTACCCGCACGCGCCGCCTGAGATCACCACCATGCATGCATGCGTCTTAGCATCAAGTCATCAACCACTCAAATGAACGTAATTTGGCCTAAAAAGAAGCTAAAAATTCACTAACCCATCGTGCCCGACGCGTCGCTGCCTCCGTAGAACGTCGCGAAGGCGGGCGTCCACTGAGCCGCCGACGCTCTGAGCAGGAAGGTGCACATCGCCATGAGCTGCACGAGCATTCCGAGCGCCATGTCCGTGCCCCTGCCGATGGAAGCTACAAGATCGCTCCACTGATTGTGTTCTGCCCAAGTATGTGCCGATCGCCAGTCCGGCACGCCACTACTTATAGTGTTCTTGCTCGACGGTCGCATTGCAGCTACGTGAGTCAACTGCAGCACCAACTGATTCGGTTGCCACCGAGATTGGCCACGATAGAAGCGTTTCCGTTTCGTATTGCAAGCGAAGATTTGCAGTGAGAAAGCGATCCACTGTTTAGTTAGCGGCAGCTCGTCCATTTTTTACACACTCTCTCTCTCTCTCTCAGGCACTAATCGCGTACATGGGTTGGCTGATCTTGACTTTTGCGCTCATTTGCACGTTGAGCTGATCATTGGATCGCTAACTTCTCTTGAGAGCAAAAAATTTAGCTGATCAGTATTTCCTCGCGGTGCAATGCCGGCGTTCATGTGGCATGTGCTCTCTCTCGGCCCCTTTCGAGCGGTCCAGTTTGACATTTCAGGATGAAATCACTTGTGATATACTGATTATGTCATGGCATGCCTTGTTCAAGAAAAGGCCGTGGCACGCCTTGCTCGAAGTTCAAACTAGAAATGCATATTGTGTCCAACAATTTTTTAGCCAGGGCGTCAATGACCTAACAACTACTTCTGCCCTCTTTACTACAGAAGCCTCGAAACTCCACATCAGCTTTTCCCTGGAATGCAGCTTTTCAGTGTGGCAATTTGGCAAGGTATAGCAACCTGGCCGCATGGTTCGGTCTTCGATCCGCTCCACTGTTCTCACCTCACCAACCTTGTCCAGTGGTGGCTAGATGACATTCTCTGCGGTACCTCACTCCTTGCAGAAGAAGATCAGCACCATCATCATGGGAATTCTCTAGGGGGGCTCTCTAGAATGAGCGTAATGCTACAATTTTTCAAGAATGCCCCATTGACCTTCTTATCAGTAGTATCAAGGAGGATCTCCATTCCTTAGAGGTTACGTACTGGAGCTAATATCAGTTTGTTAGCGTAGTCCTTTTGCTTTCATTGTAGTGTTGAGCCTCCTTTGGGTGGTTCATTCCCATGTTTTTGTCTTTGTTTAAACTTTGTATTTTCTTCTACTATTCAATGAATTGAAGGCAACTTTCATACCTTTTTTTTTTTAAAAAAAAGCTAATAAGTAATGTTAGAAATAATGTTAAATGTATTATGCACCTTTCTTTATCGTGTTACACTTTTGGATGAACCGGATGATTCATGGTATCAGACCGAACGGGTCCTCAAATGTCTCTGTTTATGAAAAGAATTTTGGCCAATTTCAAATCTTGAAGCGAGGTGTACGCATTTTCTCATCGGCAAACTTATATATAGGTGAGCTGGACAGTAGATGCAGTTTACTAAACCAAGTTGCAAAATGCTTAATTTTCCAATATTGCATAAGGATTAATTTTCCAATATATCATATACCGTGTTGTCCTACGGAAATTACCGCGGTACTGACTCTGCGCGATCAATCTTCTCCATCCATTTCCTGATCGGATGGCTCAGGAGCACCTTAATTACTCCTGTCTTTTTTATTTTTCCAGGTCAGCTCCCATGTGGCAAGTGTGTCACATTCTTGCGTGCTACTCTAGTATCGTGTAAGCCGGTTTTCACTAGACACTTTCAAATATCCTTTGCTAGAATAAGCTGCCATGATTCAAGGGCCGTACCTAATGGTACCATCCGAAACCGTCGGTACAATGTGCTGCATAAATTAATCCACCATCATATCAGTTGATAATAATGATATGTGTGTGCGCTCAACTTTGACAAGAATTCTTAATGCACAATGCTATGTTTCTCAGTTAGGTAGAACATGCTCATGCGGGAAACCCGGCTGCCAATTGCAAAGTCAGAAACACGAACTGGTAGCTATTTAGGTGCGACTCGGTTTAAGAATCCATTGCCAATCATTCAGATAATTAAGGTCAATCATGCAAGATTTCATAAGCAACATCCTATGCACGTTATCGTATCTGATATTTGAGAACCACCATTTTAGTTGGGTGATTGCCAAACGGATGCTGAGATAGCAATTTGCCTTTTGAGCTTATTCGATTATATCTGACATTTTTGTTGTTTTACCTTGCCGATAGATTTTGGGTGGAAGCCATATCAATCGCAAAAGTGCACTTAAAATCTATCTACAATTTTCGTTTTGATGAACTTTACGACCATTAGATTGCTACACAAGTATAGTGTGCTAAAAATTGTTAGTCAAATCAAGTTGTGATTTCGAAATCATACTAATATACTCCCTCCATTCCATTTTATAAGGCATATTTTGATTTGAGAAAAATCAAACTTTATAAATTTTGATCAACATTTAATCAAATTATATGCATCTTTAGTGGATAAAAGTTATATCAACATGTTGGTATTTCAAATTGTTTTGAATACAATGTGATATTATAGAAATCACCAATATATAATAAGGGAAATTAATGGTCAATATTTGTCTTGGAAGACTTTTTTCAAGTCAAAATACGTCCTATATTTTGAAATGGAGGAAGTAACAAATAAAACTTATTTGTGACCACTGTAGTCCTGTATCTATCATTCTATCTGCAATACAAGGTACTTGTAAATAGCGTTTGGAGCACCCGTAACGATGGCTGCAATCACGGTGATGAGACATAAACTCTGCCAAGTCAAGGCAGCCGCCCAAAATAGCGGACCGAAACATAGCGGACGAGACGACTTGTGCAGTTGTGCTTGTCATACGACTACAGTGGCCGCCCGCTAGTTCTTGTCCTGAGCCACCGGGCCGGCCACCTCCCCTAATCACCTCCATGGCTGCTTTTTTTTTTAAAAAAAAAATAGAATTTTGTTCTGACCTCTACGTCGTAAGATGTATACAGCCTTAAATATACAGCACATCACGCCGAGAGTCGAATCTAGGTGAGTGAGAATGAACAACCTCGTTCCCACCTCTGGGCTATGAGTCCATCTGCAAACCTCCGTGGCTGCTGGTGCTCATACAACAAGGCGACGATTGACAACCTCGTCGTCTCCCTGCGCGCGGTGTAATTTCAGTTGGTAATCCCTGTTGCGGTGAAGCACTGATGTGAATAGGCAATAAGTTTCCGATATTCTGATTGGGTACATGAAAATTATGTCTATTGATTTGTCTTGAAAATTACATCTGCGATATTGTAGTTTTATTTGGTTTTTAAATAAATTACCACAGTAATTAGTGATAAAATTA
The DNA here is from genome assembly GCA_036346145.1 of Olyra latifolia. Taxonomy (NCBI): domain Eukaryota; kingdom Viridiplantae; phylum Streptophyta; class Magnoliopsida; order Poales; family Poaceae; genus Olyra; species Olyra latifolia. The sequence continues at coordinate 19,480,254 of CM070530.1, forward strand.
TGCTTTGGGACCATGTTGATATCCAAAACCACAACTATTTGCTGTGGGGGAGCAGTTGCTTAACTAATGGCTTCATTAGGGGCAACATCTGCAGGTGTAAGCCAATCAACAGATCTAGGCCTGTTTGGTTGCCTCTTAAGTTTGCCACACTCTACCACACCTAATGCTAGGCAAGTTTGACTAAGTTAGCTATGTGTTTGGTTCATTGCCACACTTGTGGCAAGATTCTCCTTTTCTTGTGTAGGTCCCATGTGTATGTGACTCAGAAAAGTGTGGCAAGATTCCCTTAGGCATGCTAAAGTGTGGCTAAGAAATTCAAGAACTAAGCTTAGCCATGTTTAGCAACTTAGGTGTGGCAAAGTTAGCAAAGTTTAGTAGGCAACCAAACAGGCCCTAGTGTCAACTAGTTTACCAAGCATGCATATGCATGTACTGATCATGCAGTAGTTCTGCTTCGATGTTTCCTAGCTCTATGCTCGAATTGATTTGCATATTACTTACCATTTTGACATGCCAGAAAGCCTTGACAAAAATGTGGTTAACTTAAATTTGTACAAAGTTTTTTAAAAAAATCCCGCAATAGGATAGCACCCGCTATCAGCTATGCCAACACTAATCCGCTCGCTACAATCCAGTTTGCCTTAGGTAAGACACCACATTCCAATGCATTATATTTAAGGAAAAAGTACTTATTTGGTTTTAATCCATGTCCGTGGTACCAAATTTGTTTCTAAACACAAAATACCGGTTTAGCTCGACCCTGAACTAGCAAAACTGAACCACAAACCCTTTGATTGATCAAAACAGTTTTTGGGAGTGGTTCTATGTGATGTGCCGTCGACATGGACATTTTTGCAGACGTGACGTCCATGTGGACTTCCTCTTTCAGTCTCTTCCTATTTACTCTATATTCACTGCCACTGCCTCCTCTGGCAACTACTCCTTGCACTGCCCCTCCTCCGGCGACTATCACCTCCCAGCTTCGTCCTCTGCCTCCTGTTGGCGCCCCACTCCCTCCCTTCCTTGGCTTCAGCTCCTCCCTAGCAAACGGCTTTGGGGAGTAGCGATAGTGTGGCTGCCTGAAGCAGGGGTGGCGGAGGTGGCTCAACGAACATGTAGCACAACAGCAGGGGGTTGCTGGGCTCTGGAGGAGTTTAGGGCCATAGGGGCGCAAGGAGCCACAGCCGACCAAGGCGGCCAGAGGGGACGTGGGGAGCCGTGGCGGTATCAACATGCAGGGTGGTGGCGGCGTGCGGAGGCGGAGGACGGCACGGTGGAGCAAGGCGGCAAGTCGAGGAGAGAGAAGAGAGGATGGGGGTGGCGACGTTGCGACCGACTTGAGCAAAGGATCTCTGCAGTGATGTGGCACCAGCAGAGTTGGATAGAGGTACTCTGTGAGCGTCAGACAAGGGGCAGAGATGCTAGCCGTCTGTAGCCACACAGCTAGCCGTGCCATCGGTTGTGGGGTCACCGTTCGCAACCGTGCCATTGGCCGCGCCCCGGTCGTGGGGTCACCGTGGCCCGTGGTCCTCCCATGCTCGCCTCGATCATTCCGAAGCTTGTCGAGCACCGCCGCAACCCATTCCTCTGTGGCCTCCATCTTCCCTATCTTATGCTCCTCCACTACATCGCACCGTGCGCCATGGGCGCCATTGCAATCTGCTCAATGTGCCGCCACACCACGCCCCTGCCAACAGAGTCGTCATGCTACGGTGACTACGCCACCTTTGATGCTTTGCCTCGCGTCGCCGTGCTGCCAACGAGTGAGAGAGAGATTGAGAAGGAGAGATAGAGATAAGGGGATCCATGTGTAATACCACATCACCAAAATTAGTCACCATGTCAACGAAAACCACCCTAAACTGCTCTTTGACCGGACCATTTTCATCCGATTTTGTTACTTCAGGGACAGAGGTAACCTGGTATTCGTGTTAAGAACCAATTTGGTACAACGTACATAGTTAAGAGACCAAATAAGTATTTTTTTTCCCTACATCTTACTTACACCATAAATAGTTAATTTATATTTAATTTTTGCGTGGAGAAAGACAAAGTACATTTCCTACGCATACGCATGTCAAGCCATATACTCTTTCTTCCATGTGAACTGGATATACACCATGCATGTCTTGCACGAGGCGTATATGGCACTCCTCTCCCTACTTCGCCCTTTCTTATTAAGTTCTTTTAGGTACATTATAATAAAAAAAATACAAAATCAGACACCTAGTACTCGCTCACGCATATCCTTCTCCTCTACCGCTCCTCTCTCCCATTCCCCCTCTTTGTCTTGTGTTCTCTCCCATGACCTCTCTCTCCCCAATTTCTCCTCTTTCCTCTTCTCGTACTCCTCCCCCGTCTCCCAGCAAGCAATGGCAAGCTTTACTCGGATCCTGTGACCCCTACTCGACTTCGTCTCTCCTAAATCCAGCGACCTATCCTATCTCCTATGTTCTCTCTCTCCCCATCTCATCTTCCTCCCGCCTCTCCCTTCTCCCCCCCTCTTATCTCTGTCTCGGGTAAGGGGGCGCCGTTGTGCCACTTGGAAGCCTGCCAGCCAGCTTGGCACTCAATTGAAAAGAGCAAGGAGCTAGATGTATAGTGAACTTGGCTTGACATATCACCTTGTACATATAAAACATGGTTTTTGATCTAGTGAAATATGCGTAAAAAAAGTGAGACATTTCTTTTTTGCTCTTTGTAAAATATGTTTTTTGCTCTGGTGAAACATTGGTTTTGCTATTGGGAAACATGGTGTTTGCTCTTGTGAAACATGATGTTTGTCCATGTTTCATCAGTACTTCGCCGATGTTTCACTAGGCAAAATCAATGTTTCATCAGTACTTCGCCATGTTTAATTAGTACTTCACTGATGTTTCATCAAGCAAAATTGATGTTTCAGTTTGTCCCACGCGAGCATCTGATGGGAACGAGGTTCGAAATAGTCCACTATAGCTCTGCATTAGCACCGTTATAGTGTTTTTGGATGTAAAATGCTACGCAAAGGACTACAATTCCATGAACACAGCTATGGCCGCTATAGTTGCTAAATTGATCGTTATTTCCGCTATTATTGTAGCCGCTATAGCACAACTATACTATTTTTTTCAATTTCCTTTGAAAATTCAACCATCAATTATGCCTTTGTTATGCTCTACTTCATTCTTACATCATCTAACCTTAAAAGGTGATAATATTAACATACAACTAATAAATGACCACTTAGAGAAGTTTCTCTATAATGAACGTGCAAAATAATAGATTGCAATCACTTATTATACACAATAACTATGGTCATATGGACATACTATCAATACCTGTAGAGCAACATGTATGTTTCTTATTTAGTTGAATGTGACTAATATTATGCAAATATTTCATATATTTTTATATTAAAACACTATATTTCATATAATTTTTATATTAAAACACTATATAGGGTAGTTTCCGTGATAGCCTGCGATAACTTTTATCGATTTTTTTGGACCTCACCTCGAAGCCGTGAAAAACGCGATTTATAACCTTGGATGGAAATCCCTCCCATCAGACATCCGATTTGGGATGCTTGCCTAAAATATATTGGTAAAAAGAGCCTTTTTTGCTGCCTCACCCAAAAATACGTCGTGGCAATAATTTAGGAATGAACGTCCATCTTTGTTTAATTGGTATTGTTGATTTTTCATGGCCCCTACGATTAAATATTGACCAATAATTTATAACGATTTATTCATAAAATGTTGTGAAAATATAACAATATAGTTTTGACATCATAAAATTTAAATATACAGAATATTGGCTGAAAGTTGCAAAGATTGACTAATCAAAATCAAGAGGGACGAGTAAACTGAAAACAGTTAGAGACGCGCTTAGTTATTTTCTTGTACTTATATAGCGCTTCTACGCACTTTTGTGGTTAATTAGAACATGGTTTTTAGGCATGCATGGTCAACCGGAGTAACATGCTATTAGCTTAGCAGTGTGTCACTTTGTTTCCAGAGTTCGATTGCAATCAACCATAGGATAATGGTAACTATTTTTCGTAAATTTAAACCCGTGACATGTAGGTTATAAGTCTTTAGATAATTGTATTTTATTAGCCAGTTGTTCGTATAAGAAAGGCCAGCGCCTCAAATCGGACGCCCGTGTGACTTTGATAAAACATGGAGAAGTACTTGTGAAATATGGGTAAATTACTGATGAAACACGGCGAAGGAATATTGATAGAACATCTATTTTGTCTGATGAAACATCGATAAAGTATTGATGAAACATGAAGATATACCGATGAAACACCGATTTTGCCTAGCGAAGTATCGATAAAGTACTGATGAAATATGGCGAAGTACTGATAAAACATACGAAACACTAATGAAACATGATGAAGTACTGATTAAACATGCAAAATACCAATGAAATATAGGCAAAACATCATGTTTTATAAGAGCAAAAGCCATGTTTCAGAGGAGTAAAAACAATGTTTCACCTGAGCAAAACACATGTTTCATGAAAGAGCAAAAATAGAAATGTTCCACAATTTTTACGCGTGCTTCACCAAAACAAAACCATGTTTCACCAGAGCAAAACGATGTTTCATACGTACAAGGATGATATTTCAATCTAAAATTGCATTGTATATCTTCCTCATCTAGCTCCTTGTTCCTCTAATGGTGTACCAAGTCCTCTCATACGGCAAGCTCCAGAAGAGGGCTGGCTAGAGACTGGGCTAGCGGGCAGCTCACCATCGCCCCTACGAGCTATGCCCCGGGGCTGAGCCTATCAGAACCAAGTTGTGCCTATGAGGGGGGAGGAGGAGGAGAGGGAGAGGGAGGAGAAGGAAGCTCAGGGGAGGAGGATGCTGTGGAGGAGGAGATTGAGGCTGAGAGGAGCTTAGGATGAGGGGGAGTAGTAGATTTGAGAGGAGGGGGACTAGAGGAAACGAGGAGGCGGGCAAGATGGGTTGGGAGATGCACAAGTGACGGACTCAAGGTTGTTCGCCTGAGTAATAGTTTTTCTGTATAAGAAAAGCTATTCTAGCTAAACTTTACTTGAAATGGATGTGGAAAATCTTTTTCTTTTTTTATATCCATGCGTGCGAGGCACAGATACAATGAGGAGAATAAATGGATTTTTGAAAAAAAGATACACCTAAAGTACTGTGGCCCGTTTATTTTATCTGATCAACAGCCTAATAATCACTTACCCCCTAACTAGAGGGTATGGCAATAAATATATATGAATCGTACATATCTAGGCAAACGGTCAAGTGATCTCTTATCAAGAAATGCTCACGTAAAATATGACAATAATCACGCTCATAACGGTAGCTCTGGTAAATGTTGTGTATCACTTTTGTATGTTTGAATCTTCAAATTACATGAGGGAACTTCCGAATACTGCTTAATATATGTGCAACAAAGGATCGATCTCAATACAAAATAGGGTGAATTTACACTCCATATGAATTAGAAAACTTTCGTTTAATTTTTTTTAATAGAGATAGTTGGGGGGGGGGGGTATAGCAAATTTTTGAATTTTTTATTTTAGATTTTTAAAAATATTTTTCACGGAAATACTCGGCCGTTTTGTGAATTTGCAGAAATGGGCGCACGTCGCCCGAAGCTAGAGCGATCGCCCGTGTATAGGGAGATAGGTCTGTAGTTGTTACAAGCCGGTAACGGTCGGTCAGGCAACCGTTTGGCCAAAATCTTAAAAAAAAATCCCACAACCTATCGTCCCATATTCAGGCGATAGGTGTCAACAGTCGTTAACGGCCACTGCGCCTATCGCCCCATACTCGGGCGATCGCCCCAGCCTCGGGCGACGTGCGGCCATTTCTGCAAATTCACAAAATGGCCGAGTATTTTCACAAATAAAATTTAAAAAATCCCAAATTTTTACAGAGGAGTGGAATGGATCAAGCCGATGGCTCGGCGAATCAGGCCCATGACTCGGCCCAGTGTATTTAGTTGCTAGGCCTAAAACTTGGTTTGTTTGAACAAACTGGGATTTGATTTGGATTAGCCAAGTCGGCCCAGACAATCGTCGGAGCTCGGCTAGAAGTTGACATTGGACTGGTAGGTGCAACCGAACTGCCAGTTCGCCGGCGCGACGCCGTAGGCGGTGACGGCGTTGCCGTCGTCCGTCTGCAGCCGGAACGACAGCGCCTGGCCGGTGAGGTACGCATTGCTCTGCCAGTTCTGCCCCCAGTTGCGGCTCATGGCCAGCCAGTCGGTGCCGGAGCCCTTGATCCACGCCGCCGCCACCGCGCCGCTACCGCCGACGTTGGTCACGAGGACCAGCTCGAAGTAGTCGTGGCCGCTGATGGCGAACCGGATGCCCCCGCTCCGCTGGCACGGCACCCTCCGGTAGTTGACGGGGACGATGCCGGCCTGGTAGACGGCGATGGTCTCCCAGGCCGGCTGCGACATGTCGAAGTGCCGCCTCGGCGGGTTGCACCAGCCGCCGTCGTCGCTGGGCTCGCCGTAGTTGGGCGGGCAGAAGTTGGTGGCCGTGACGGTGATGGAGGTGCCTGGCTTGCACCACTGCGTCCGCGACGCGTCGCAGACGATGAGGTAGCACGCGCCGCACGACGCGGCGTCGCCGTAGAGCTCCGTGCTCAGCGCCGTCGTCTGCGTCCCGTACCCGGCGCTCTTCATGTCGCCGTACCCGCACGACCCACCTGCACCACAATACTGAAAAGTAATGCGCAGTTGATCCATGCATCCATCAGATTAAATTTACCCCTCGCTCACGGTACTCCAAATTAACAGTTTTTGCAGAGTGCTGTAAAAAAAATGTGAATGCTTTCTGTGAGTTTTTTTCACTCATTTTGTCGAGTCATGTTTAATTTGTGTGAGCCGTATTTCGGATCTTGTTGCTGATCGTATGTAAATACGGGGTGAAATCATTCTGCTAAAAATGGTAGCTTGCTAGCTTATATTAGTGGTGTTAGAGGAATTTTTTTTTAAAAAAAGGTACTATAGAATGGTGAAATCTTCATTATGAGTTCAAAAAGGTGAAATTTTGATTTCTCCAACATTTGCATTCCTAAGAAGTTGATAGAGGCCTCACAAGTGCATGTTCCTCCATGCACCCCATTTTACCAAACGAAATAACCGTTCTATTCTTCTAAATTCTCGCACGAAGTCCCTCTCTCTCTCCCCTAGTCTAGCGGACCACCGCGTCCATGGTGATGGTGGTTGGGGCACGGAGCGTCCAGAGAACGGTGGTTGAAGATAGAGACGGGGAGGTAGCCACTGGACTGGGGGAGTGGAGAGAAGAATGGAGGAAGAGGGATTTCATGGAACAATTGATAAAATAGGGGGTTTTTTTTTGTGCAAAAGGGGGGTAAGAGGGGAAGGTGGGCATATGAATCTCAGAGCAAGACCGGACAACGAGGTGCATAGATGAATACTAGCTGAATGCCCGTATTTTATAACGGAAAATAAAAAATAATAAAATTCTAAATCATTTATTGTAATATTAGATCGCATCTAGAGAAGATGCCTTCCAACAGAATCTTAAGGTTAAAATAACAAATCAAGCATACTATTCAAGTAAAGTGCAAAACAAATAGTCATTAAAACATGGAGTGTAGAATGGTATGGTAGGTAATTTCTGTGAAGTGACGTATTACCGGTGACCACCACAAACCTCTTTTTAATAGTAGAGATATTTATACATACACTAGTTGGGAAAACGCGCTCTATATAATTCACATGTATACTCGCTATTCATTAACATGTACTGCTGATATTAGGGATGGAACAAAACACGCACCGGCAAATGTTCCAAGAGTGAACTAAATAAGAAAGGGAAATCGTAAGAAGGTACTAATTGGTGGAGCTTGCTACCATTGGTGCCGGACGCGTCGCTCTCGCCGTAGAACGTCGCGTTGGCCGGCGTCCAGTACTGGGCCGCTGAGCCGGCGAGCCGAGACACGCACAAGCTCAGAAACAAGACGGCCAAGATCACCTTCTTCTCCATCGATCTCGCTTAACTAAACGCTTGTCTAATCAGACATTCAAACTCTGCTGCGTGCAGAAGCTTATCGTGTATTCATGTCTCGTCTGGTACTTATAAGCATGCGAATTGCAACTGCGGGACGAAAGGCTGCTCTGTTCCTCCCACCGCCGGATAGTTGACGAGGTGATCATGCACAATCTACGCATGTGGCTTCCCTGATTATTTGGTTTAATCATGGATCAAGCATATGCGTGCAGCTAAACTGGTGGTTAATTTTCCCACGAGAAAGCCAATGAGCCGTTCAGATCAACCGATGAATCTCTGTGATGTGACGTGGTTAATCCTCTGCGTGAGCTACGATGCGCGGTAGTCTATGTCCCAGTGGTTGTTCCTTGGAAGGGAGTTTCAGTTCTCGTGTTCACGAGCGGCCATAGTCAAATGGTAGAGTTCAGCCCGTGAACCTGTCAATTTTTGTGTAGCCAAGTGTTGCTTGGAGAACTTGTATTGTTAGAACATGTAATTGTGGAAAGCTTACTGCAGTGTTAAAAAATTGACATTTTGGATATCCACATGGTCTACAAGATACAACTTTGAGAACTAGTTTCTCTGAGGGAGAAGATGGATCCTCAGATAAACGATTGAACAGTAGTCTTATGGATGATGAATGCGTCGTTGTTAGCCAGTAGGATATAATATACTATGAGATTTGCTTTTCTTAATTCATTTTGCCAAGCAAGTGTACGGTACTACCCAATAAATAGAAGTTCACACGCCTGATCCAGCCTTCTGGAATTGTACGGATGTATACTTCAGCAATCTAGAAGTTCAGAGACTCTGCAACTGCAGTAGTTATTCTCTGCAGGACTTCAGGGCGTACAGTTAATTCCAGTATAACTGTCTTTTTTAAACAAGTATCACTCTGTTTTCGTTTATGCAAATTAATCTTCTCCTTCAGTCATTAATTTCTCCAGAGAAAAATCAAATAACCCCTCGACTGAAACCAACAAACTGGTAGAAATTTACGTCCATCATTTGCTGAACATAAGGATTCTGTTGTGATCCTCCGACATTCTGGCTCATACTAGTTAATTCAGAGCTCATCCCCTGTGCTGCAGGTGCAGTAGACAAAACCATGCAAATCATACATACAATGATCATCAAACCAAGCTGGCTGGGCTAACTGAAAAGTTAATCAGTACTTCCATATGGAATCTTCCTCTTCTTCTCAAATGATTGGGCTAACGAAGACCAACAGATTGTTCTCCTCTGCCCTGCATCTTATTACAAGAAACACCTACTGTGTTCAGAAGATCACTCTTACACAAGAATCACCAAGAAGACACCACACAAATGACGCAATTACACTCACTGACAGGTTCTCGATAATTGTAGAATCACAAGCAAAGCAATAATCCAACCAATGCATGCAACCTGAAAAGAAAAATCGAATCTTTTTGGTTTGTCTAGCTCTTCTTGGGGGCAAACTTGGCCTTAATCATGTCCACCTCCTCGGTGCTGATCTGGAAGGCCTTGGCGAGCACGGCGTCGGGCACCTCCGGCGAGGCCCCGAAGAGCGTCATGGCGATGGACTGCGTGCCGGGAAGCTGGCTGTTGAAGGCGGAGATGACGGCGGCGGGCTTGTCGGCGTTGTTCTTCTGGAAGTGCACGAGGCCGCGCGGGAAGGCCAAGACGTCGCCCGGGTAGATGGTCTTGGCGAAGAGCTTGTTGGCGGTGGTGATGAAGCCCACGTCGAGCTCACCGTAGAGGACGAAGACGAGCTCGGTGGCGCGCGGGTGGGTGTGCGGCGGGTTGAGGCCGCCGGGGGCGTAGTCGATGCGGGCGAGGGAGACGCCGAGGGTGTTGAGGCCGGGCACCTTCTCGACGTTGGCGCCGGTGACGACGGAGCCGACAGTGTTGTTGATGGCGCCGGGCTTGGCGAGGATGGCGGTGAAGAAGTCGTCCGCCGTCGCGTCCGCCTTGCACGGGAACCCGTTCACTTTCACCTCTGCACGTGCAACCCACGCAAACGCCAGACGGGTAAGGTATCCCGCACTGCATTAATCTTCGTGCGTGCCGTCTAATTGGCCGCATGGACGATTCTAACAAGTCGCTACAACGGGGCCAGCCTAGCTAGGGTGTGCTCTTGGATTTTGTCCGACCGTATTTTCGAACTATAGGGTGTGCTCCGCCCGGCCAGGCTTGCTCGCGGCAACCAGGCTCGGCGGAGCCCAGCCTAGCTCGTGCAAAGCATCGTGTTTGGTTGCCTTGCATGAGCTCGACCCGATCATCCCGAGTGGGCGTTTGGTTGCCTGCATGCAGCCCGAGCATCGGTGACCTCTTCCACCCTCCCCTGAGCTCTGCTGCTACTTTCTTCGTCTTCGACGAGCTCATCGTCTATATCCAACCTTCCTTCGGTTCGCTGCCTCTGGATCCGGCCTCCTCCGAGCTCGTCGTTGCCGGATTGGCCTTCCCCGAGTTCGTCACCCCGGATCCAGCCTTCCTCAAGCTCGCCGCCCTTGGATCCAGCCACCTCCGAGCTTGTCGTTGCCAGTTCTGGCCTCCCCCTGAGACCGCTGCCCCTGGATCCGTCCTTCCTCGAGCTCGCCGTCGGTGGATCCGGCCTTAATTCCCTGAGCTCGTCGCCATTGGATCTAGCGTCCCTAACCTCCGTTGCCGTCGTTGGCTTTGTCCCCGCCTGCTCCTCCCGCCTATGCGTCGTTGGTCGCTCGCACGCTCCCCGAGGCGCTCCTGCTGCACCCATGTTGGCCTGGCTCGGGAGAAACGGCCGCCACTGGCGTTTCCCCCGGGCCAGGTCACAACAGTGAATTTGCATGCCTAGGGTCTAGCTCCGGCCAGTGCCCAGGCAACCAAACGTGCGGCGCCTGCCTCGCGCAAACTTGACCGGGCCAGAGCCCGACAATCAAACAAGCCATAATGTTTATAATCGGTGTCCATTTCTCGAAGTTGTTTCTTTAAAATGTAAAAACTATTTCGTTAAAATCTAAAAATAAATAGAATCAAATTTGCGAACCCGCTTCTCCAAAATCTTACTGTAATCCAGCGATAAGACCATATATATATCCGTGCTATCCACGGGGTTTGGAAATTTTGAGACTGAAATAGACGATCCGATCCATCCATCTTGTTCATCTCGATGAAATCTCACTACACACCAAATTTCAAATTTTTTTATTTTTTTACTATTTGTTTTGTATTTTTGAAAATCGCTGATCTAACTAGCTATGAACCCTCTAATAAGTTCAGTTTTCAAAAATACGAAATAAATAGTAAAAAATTAAAAAAAATGAAATTTGGTGTGTAGTGAGATTTCATCGAGATGAACAAGATGAAAGGTTCGGATCATCTATTTCAGTCTCAGAATTTCCAAACCCCGTGGATAGCACGGAAAGATCCGTGCTATCCATAGCACACTGGCGATTCTCTCTCTCTCTATATATATATATATTCTCTCTCTATATATATAGTATTGGCTCTCTACAGTGCACTGCTCCCTGCTATAATCCAGCAATCAGATCATTGCCACTCGCTTCACGTCTGCTCCTCCGGTCACAAATAATTTTATGTTTTGGACATCGACACGATCTCTAAAATGCATCTTTGACCACTAATTACTGCTATATTTTAGCTTAAAACCCACTAAAATTATATTATTATGATAGTACTTTTTAAGGCGATTCTACACATATGATTTTCATGTACTCAAGTCCTGTTCTCCTCACCTTATCTGACTTATTTGCCTATTTACTTATCTTCGTTTAAATTAAAAATAATTTATTTTTTGAATACATTTTTTCTATCTTGAAGATTTGTCTAAAAACTCTAAAACACAAATCAAATAAAGCGATCCTATTATTCAAGCTATCTCAAAAAGTTCTCGAAGTTAGGTAATGAGCTAGATATATAGATAAGTCAGATAAGTTAAGGTGAAGAAAACAACACCGAATCTACATATTTCCAAATATATTTATAGCTAAAATTTTAAAACTTTAATTTGTATGTGCTTCAAACGATAAATATTTTTTACTGGAGGGAGTAAACAACTATTGGTGGTACTTGATGTTATTATAGCACATGCCGTAGGTTCACAAAGGCAAAAAATTCGAGGAATGTATGTAGTGCAGCGGCTGGATCGGATCGAGGTTGTTGGCTCCAACCCGTCCGTATTCGAGCTATGCTCGGCGCTGTGTATACTGGAGATCTCCCTAGGAATTTGGAGCCGCAGGCTGCAAGACAGCAAGAGAATGCAGGGAAGCAGCGAGAGAAACCTGCACTGCACGTCAGCACATGCTCTGTACGGTTCTAGTCCTCTAAAGACGGCTGCAAGGACACCTTTCCCAGGTCCAATCCCATTAATCAGTAGCTTTAGAGCAACTTTAGCAGCTACTCTATCCTCTCACTATATAACACTATTCACTACTCCCTCTATCCAATACTCTAAATTTTCTTCGTATTTTACACTACACTCTAAAAGATTCCTTCCCTGCGCCAGCTACTCTATCCCGAGCTACAGTATTATAGAGTACCTGCTTCAGATGCTCTAATTGGTTTCGTGAGCGATGATTAGAGCGTATCCAGCCTAAACTCTAAAATCGAACTGCTATACATCACTTCTAAATCACTATTCGTTCTCTATATTTCCACTCTCTCTGGTAAAACTTCTATCTAGAGAAATATATCTAGAGAAACTACAGAGGTCGATACAGAGAGCCTCCAGATTTAGAGTTTTCTCCAAATTTAAAGGTTGGTAAAGAGAAACTCTAAATTTAGAGGCTGAGATAAAGACTCCACCGGAGAACGAGAGACTATAAATATAGAGATGATTCTGTTTTAAAGGCTCTAATGCTCCTATGGGTGGTGGCACAGGGAAAAACTTATTACAGGAAATTAACTGCCATACAATAGAAAGGAAGTCGCTTTAACAGTGACTAGTCTATCGGGTAGCTATCTGCTAAGCTATGGAATTAGTCCTGGTTGTACCGAGCGTCTTCTTTTCCACTGTTTCGATTACATGATTGTGGAAAATGATGGATTGCCAAATTTTTTCACCCAGTTGTAAACTTTTGGAACCTGTAATGAAGTTCAGAGGTGACCACGGATTCGGTACTCACCTAAAGATTGAAACTCTGAGTGATCTCAAGTTCAATCATGGTCTGAAAATATATAAAAAAAGCTGAATATTCAATAGATCTTGAATAGGCTTGAATTTGGAACCCGAGAACTCAATTCTCTACTTGATTCCACCGATCGATCCTATCTGGGATTAAAAAATATCGGCAGTAATACCGAGCGTACTGGGCCAGACAGGTAATAAATACTTATCCGAAAAGTTCTATATATAAATCTTTTTCATTCCAAATTAAAAATGCTAGGGAAGAAAGGTGTTACTATGCTTGTTTGCAAGCCATTGAAAGTATTAGAGCTAAAGTAACGAAGTTAATGAATGTATGAAGCAAACCAACAACATTAAAGCTTTCTAGTTAATCGATTCCTTATGCATGAGAAAAAAAAATGTATCGAACTTTTTTCCATGTTCCCGATAACAAGCCCTAATCTGATTACTGGTTGATCGAAGAGCATCTTCGGCAAACACTTCAAATTAAACACTTCAAATTTCTTCTTTATAATATTATTTTTTATTCACTCTATCTATTCTAAATTTTATTCACGCTTCACACTGTATTCTAAAAGATTTTTTTTTTTGCTTCAAACAACTCTTCTATTCCTAAAAAAAATCGGATAAACAGTTTTTTCATGTACTTCTGGAGATGCTGGAACGCTCAAATTTGTCGCCGGATTTGGTAGCATTAACTACCGAACTTGAATCCTGTGATTCCTATCCCACGTCAGACATGACAAGAGCGTACGTGTAGCCATGCGCTTTGAATGCGGAACCCAGGTCCCGGCTCAATTCGGGTTTTGAGCTCTCAAATTTGCTAGTCATGGGGCACTAACGAAAGATGTACAGAGATGAGCTTAAGCTTACCGGAGTTGAGATCGGCGACGCAGATGTCCTGGAGGTAGTCCGGGTCGCCGGCGAGCGACGGCGAGGCGAGGGCGAGCGCCGCCGCGACCACACCAAGAACCAGGTACGAGCAAGACCGGGCGGCCATCGTCACTCGCAGCACCGGCCGGCTCGCTAGCTAGCTCTGAGCCTCCGCCCGCCTTCTGTTTCTGCCTGCTCACTGCTCACTGATGGCTCCCCCGCTGCTGACCTCGCCGGACGCCGAGCGGCCAGAGAGGAACCGATACTTATAGCCGAGGAAGAAAGCGGGGGAGATCGCCGGAAGCAGAGCGGAACGGGTCACCGTGAGCGAGCAAACAGCGTGGCTGCGTGCGTTCCAAGTACTTTTAGCTCAAGCAAAGAGAGATGCCCGAATTTATGGCAGGTAGGTAGGTGATTGGTCACTGACTCGCTGGCTGGGCTCTGATCCATTGCGTACGGCTTGTTTGGAAACATCATGATGTGTGAAATTCCTCTTGAACGAACACGCGATTCGAACTAACTAGAAAGAAACCCGCCCATGACGCGGCCGTCCCTGCTTTGCCTCATAGTCACCTGAATAGAACGGACATGTATTTTGTATAGGAAAAAACAAAGGAGAAAAAAAAGGGCGAAAATGTCTATTAAATTTCAAAATTGTTCTAATTTTAAATTTTTTTTTAAAATCAAAATCTTTTATGGCCTTCTTTGTGGAGTTATGGTTCCATTTTTGTATACTTTCTTTTTTTCTAGATTTTTTAAACGGCCTAAAAAAAGAAAATAGAAGAGGAAAAAAGAGAGTGAGAAATTTTTTTCAAACTGGAAATTTTTCTAATTTTAAAAAATTTAAAAATCTAAACTTTCTATGAACCTTTTTTTGTGCAGGCATGGTTCCATTTCTGCAACCTTTCGAATTTTTAGATTTTTTAAACGGCGTAGGAAAAAGAAAATAAAAAAGAAAGTAAAAGAATAAGGTAGAGGAAGCAAAAAAATTTTGTAATTTCAAAAAATTTTGAAACTTTTTATGAACTTTATTTGTGCAGTCATGGTTTCATTTTTACAAACTTTCTATTTTTTGGAATTTTTAAACAGCGTAGAAAAAAGAAAATAGAAAAGAAAAAGAAAGTAAAAGAAGAAGGCAGAGGAAGAAAAAATTTTTCTAATTTAAAAAAATTTTAAAAAAAATCCAAACTTTTTATGAACCTTCTTTGTGCAGGCATGGTTTCATTTTTGCAAACTTTCTATTTTTTGGAATTTTTAAATGGCGTAGAAAAAAGGAAATAGAAAAGGAAAAAAAGAAAAGAAGAAGCAGTAGCTACGCGGACACGTGGTAGCACCCGGAGGGCGCGACGTGGCAGCACCAGGAGAGGGCAGCTAGAACTGCCCTTTAGTATATAGTATAGATTATTGTGCGTGGTGTAAATATAACAAAATTGTATCTTGCGTAGTAACTATAACAAAATTGTAAATAGGAGACGTCCTATATATATGCATCGATTCATTTACAATCAACACAGATGGAATTATCAGTGCGGGTTCTAAA
The DNA here is from genome assembly GCA_036346145.1 of Olyra latifolia. Lineage (NCBI taxonomy): Eukaryota > Viridiplantae > Streptophyta > Magnoliopsida > Poales > Poaceae > Olyra > Olyra latifolia. The sequence goes on from CM070530.1 coordinate 19,495,763, forward strand.
GCAAAGCTTCAACGAATGCCACTAATATCTATATTGAGTCTTGCAGGGAACCGACACCGATAGTGCATTATCTATATCAATTTCAATCTTTGACTATCTATATTGGTATATCTGTGTTGCTTCAAAAACCAACACTCAGGGGTTTGGAAACGAATTTTTTCCCTAGCAATAAGTCCTCGCGTTGATTTTCAAGCATGGTGACAAAGACCTGAAATGAGCTCTTTGTTTGGCCAGAACTTGAGCTGAATTAAGGTGATTAATTAGGAGCCATAGTGAATGGCAGCTACAGCTAGCAGTAGGTGCTGACTTAAACGAAAACAAGCGTAGGATGATTTCCAGAAGATAGCGATGCCGTACCTGGGAAAAGCTGCTTAGTTCAGCGATTTACGGCAAGTATCGCGCTGCGTCAGACATCTGAACAACCCGTTACGCTGTTGCTATGTATTAGACCGTAGCATTAACTTAAGGCCTTATTTGGCATAACTTCAACCCATCAAAATTGGTAGAGTTAGTGGATCGTCCTATTTCTATCTCTAAAAATTTATGAAGGTAGAGTTATGAGTACATTGAGAATGTTTAGGTAAGTCATCTTATTTATATTTTAAACTAGATAAAAACTTAAGCCACTTTATTCTAACCTACAAACTCTATATCTAAGATAGAGCTGGGAGCTGAAGCTATGCTAAACGGAGCCTAAGTATTAATAACAAATCTAATCTGAATGGCCATGGGTCATGTGATCATGTGATGAAACCGACGTGTTTCTTTAAGGGAAGCGCTGCTTTCCTCCTCGAAACGCCGTGCAGGCACCCGTGTCATGGAAAGAGATTGGCTGGTTTCTGTGCTAATCCAAATCTCAAACCAACGAAGCATTTCTTGGTCTGACACCGATCCATGTATGACAGTACACAATAAACGAGATCATATACAATAGATATTTGGAATTGATCTCAGGGATATCTAGTGAGTTAAACCCAAAAACGATATGATGGATATCCAATGTACATATTGAACCTAAATGCGTTAACTATCCTATTCCTAACCCTGCAAGGCTGCAAGTTCAAAACTTCAAACTACTTCTGCTTATGTTCACCGATCCTTTTCGCCACCTAACATCTATAAGTGTCGACCACGAAACATCTAGGACTCAACTGCTCACACAGAGAGACTACCAGTTCCTGCATACTGATCATTGAAAAAATTGAGAGAAATGTTGTTATGTCTATTTCTTGATGCTTTAGCATCGTCCTCTATTTTCCCCCTCACACCTCAGTGGTTGGAGAGAGAGACGACTAAACATAGTTAGCTGTGTAGTCAATTATATATGTGCTTTTTGGCCCTTTCCATGTAAGCATATGCTCCTACTAGAGAATGTTCATGCTTAATTTCCCGGGAAAATATTTCAAGGGCTAGACAAGTCCTCTCCAGCTAAACATAGTTAGCTGTGTAGTCAATTATATATATGTGCTTTTTGGCCCTTTCCATCTAAGCATATGCTCCTACTAGAGAATGCTCATGCTTAATTTCCCGGGAAAATATTTCAGGGTCTAGACAAGTCCTCTCCAGCTAACCAAAATATTGTAAACTACGGCCCCGTTCTTTTGAGCGGACGGCCATGATCATTCTGAGAAAATTTATTTTTTAGATTTTTTTGATTATTTAAGTTTTTTCCCAAAAACTTATAAATTTGCTACAGTAAAACCACCAACCGCCAGAAACCGCCAAAAGAAACAGACCCTACAAGCCCAGAAGATTTATCACTGTCAACGAAGAGAAGATCATCTTTTACTAATAGGATCCAATGGAACCACCACATTAATCCTAAAATACTAGAAATTCTCACGCTAACCGGATAAAAAGAGAAAAATCTACACAGTTGATTATAATTTAGATCCAATCCGTGAGCACCTCATTAAACATGTCTCTGTGCACGTGTTGAAAAAGACCAACATGGATTGTCAATACGAGTCCATCTCTATATAAATCTACGTATCCATATTTATACAACAAAAAGAGAGTCCAACTTTATATATCTATATATACAACAGAAGGAGAGACCAAAACGTGTGTATTAGACTTCCCTATCCCTAGCCAATACGATCCTCAAATCTTCTCGCTGAGTCCAACTCTGTATATATTTACACGTCTATATATACAACAAAAAGAAAGTCCAACTTTATATATCTATATATACAACAAAAAGAGAGACCAAAACGTATGTATTAGACTTCCCTATCCCTAGCCAATACGATCCTCAAATCCTCTAGCTGACGCCTCCTTAGCTTTCTCATCGGATCACGCCGGATCAAGTCAGGCTCTTCAGGTGTTAGTTCTTTGATACGCCGACGGTTCCTTTCTTTCTCGCCGGATCAAGTCAGGCTCTTCTCCTTGCTTTCTCGCTGGATCACGGCGGATCAAGTCAGGCTCTTCAGGTATTCTTTGATATCGCCTTCTCTGCATAAATATTATGATATAAAGACATGATTAGTTGTATAGATGTTTAGCCATCTTGGTGTTTTGATTTGAGTCATTGTGCAAAGTAAGTTTGCACTGCATGGATATTGCCACTACTACTAGATCTTTATTAATGGTTTGCAAATCATGCACCTCTTTTACTGAAACTCTTGGTCTGAACATCATATATGTAGCATATGTAGCGGTAAATTATAAAGAGATTTGATCTATCCCTTCTATCTTCATTGCTGACTGTTTTTTAGATGGAAAAGCTGCTATTAAAAATCATGTATTGATTTTGGACTGACTGACCAAACAAATCTAGCAATGATTTTTTTCTTTCTTGGCGGGTTAACACCTAACCTATTTCTAGCCATCTTGGTGTTTCGATTTGAGGCACCGTGCAAAGTAAGCTTCTTGTGCTGCATGGATACTGCCACTACTACTATATCTTTATTGATGATGTTTGCAAATCATGCACCTGCCACTACTACTAGATCTTTACTAATGATGTTTGCAAATCATGCACCTCTTTTATTGAAACACTTGGTTTAAACTTTAAACATTATACATGTAGCATATGTAGCAGTAAATTAAAGAGATTTGATCTATCCCTTCTATCTTCATTGTTGCCTATTCTTAGGTGGAAAAATTTCTATGCTTTAAAATTAGTCAAGTACAGTTATCCCTACCATGATGCCTACAATGGAAAGGATCAATCATCCATCCATTTACTAATATAAAAATTGTTTTTAGATTTTTTAAAGGAAACGGTATGGCTTACAAGAAGCCAAGTAAGTTAACAACAAAAGGACAAACATGGAACATCAAAGTGAAAGTAATGAGAATGTGAGATTCAATCAATTTATGACCATGTACTGAATTTATCTGCTAATAAAATTTTGTAAACAGGAAAGGACAAAAAGTGTTGATCGATGACTCGGAATGTCCAGCTCAAGATATGGCCATAAATATTATGTACAAAGAGATCTTCTAGATTTTTATTCCATAATAAAGTTGTCTACAGGTGCATAGGACTTTCGTTAAATAATCAATGAATAAATGTTTGCGTCTATTGCATTTTAGAACTTCATTGTCTAACTAAACTGTAAAACGGCAACAAGAACTTGAAATCTCTACTGAAGGTATATACTTAATCAAATCTCTGACAGTTTGCTATTTTCATCACTGCAGATATTAAATCTCTGCTCATTGCAGAGAAAAAAGAAGTGTGCCAAGATAACAAAGAGAAGTTCTGGACAGCTTGATAAAAAATTCGAACAAGCTCCTTCCGCTTAACATTTAGTTAAGTCTTTTGTCAAGAATAACAGTGAGTGTATCATGTTACCATAAAAATCATGTTCAAGTATAGTCCGCTGCCTATGCAACTTCTTTATTTATCTGTTCTCTATGTTCCTATGATTTGTCATTTTGGGAAAAATATGCAATGATTCTACTTTAGAAAGAATATTGAATTCAGTAGAAATCAAGTTAACAATAATAAGTGCAAATAATATCTCAAGTTCTATTTTCTCTTGAATGGAAAATTTTCAGTTGTTCTCAGATAGGAGTTGAGGTCAGTGGGTAGTCTGTTGCACACTCAGCAATAATAGCCGATAGAATAATTGATCACCATCCTAATTAACATCCAGCTCTAATAATAGTTTGCGCAAGAGAATCAAATGATCATCTTAACAGCTGCTCCCAAATTGAACCCAAGAGATATGGACGAAGTTACATGCTACAAAACACCTAAAAATTACTCGCATTATCGTATCTGTTACTCTCACCACTAAGAGAGTTCGATCTCACCTTCGAGCAGCCAGATCTGGACCTCTCAGCAGCTGCTAGACACAGCCGTCACAGCCGCGCTTTGCTGCTGGAGCAGAACGCCAATACAACAACGAAACAGCAACCTCCAGCCGCTACTACCATCGGCGCTGCTCTCCCCAAAGTTGCTCCCACCGCCATCGAGGTTGGCCTTCAGGATCTGCGGTGCTCCTCTCTTAACCTCAGCCGCGGTCTGCAGCGTTATCACCACCGGAGAGCCACTGGAGTGCCGCCATCGCCATCATCTGTTACCTTCTCCCCATAGGCAACACGCAGGCGCCGGCGCAGCCGCCCACGCCCTCACCACAAGAGGTCCCGGCGACGCCGGCGCAGCTCCGCCTGAGGACGGCAGAGGGTAGGGCTCAATCGGGCGCAGGCCGAAACCGCCTTCCCACCGGCCGGTTAACCGGAAAAACCGGCAGAAACCGGCAAAAACGGACAAATTTAAATTTGAATCATCTGGGGTGGCCGGGCGGTTTGCAACGGTTTTTACCAGTTTCTCGGGCGGTTTCACCGGTTTCCCGGCGGTTTTTGGCGAGGAACCAGTAGAAAAAACTGGAAATTGAAAAAATTGAAAAGATGCACGAAAGAATCTTCAAAAAATATGAAAAAAATCATATATCCCTAGGATATATGTCATGGTAATTTCTATAAATGTAGAGAAAATTTTTGGCATGACCTATGCTAAAAATTGATGTTTGGAACACATGTACATATGACATATTATACATACATATATTGCAATACAAATATTTAGACATTAGACATACAAATATATGTAGAAAAACCGGTATGATTCATACATACATACATATGATTCATATTTTTTAAACACATAAAAAGTTTCACCACATCTTTGATTTGAAATTTAAGCATAAAATGATGTAAATTTGAAATTTTGCTTTGTACAAGTTATTCTAAAAAAGTCCTAGTTTTTTTTACAATTTTTCTGAATTTTCTCATATTTACAAATTCAAATTTGAATTTATGAGTTCGTAGCAGCAAAAACCGGCGGTTTCAGCCGGACCATGGCGGTTTGGCGAGAAACCGCCGATTTTATGTTTTCAGCGGTTTTGCGAACCTGATCGGGCGTATTAAGCAGGCCTCGACCCGTAGTAGTGTGATAGGAGGAATGGGGATTGGGTAGTACACCTGATCATGGGCAGCCTGGCCCGGACCCGGCTCGATTTTTTCGGACCGGGCCGGGCTCGGGCTTGCAGAAAACAAAAACCCAGTGTAAAGTCGGGCTTCGGGCCAGGCTCGGACTCCGCCCGGCATAAAAAATTTCGGGCCGGGCCGGGCTCGGGCTCGGGCCCGAAGCATGATTAGGTCTATTGGGTAGGGATGAAAACGGAGCGGATGATATCCGGACCGTATCCGTATCTGTTTTTAAAGAAATGGCAAAAGAATCTGATATCCGTCGGATACGGATAATTATCCGGATCAGGTAACCGGATACCAGAGCGAATATGGGGGAGATGATATATGACGGATACGGATCGGATACGGATATCGACAGGCCTACCCCAGCGTCTCCATGATCGCCCACCCGTATTGTCAGACCGCCACCTCTTCGCCCACTGAAAGATGTCGCCTCCGCCACCTTCTCCGCATGATCCGCCCGCGGCACCTCGACGCCGCCTCTTCGCCCACCGACGCGCCGCCACACCGTCGCCTCTCCACTACCCCGCGTCCCCGGCCACCCGACGGGCCGACGGAGCGGCACCGCCTCCCTCAGTCCCTCTGACGCGCCGCAGCGCCGCCTACCCACCCACCCAAGGGTGCCACCACTCCGCCAGCCAACGGCGACTCCTCCCCAGTCCCTGCCACATCTCCCTGCGACCCGTCGCCTCCTAACCTCCCTTTCCCTACGATGTCTAGCGACGCGTAGTCCAGCGACGAGCGTGGTGGTGGAACGCCAGTTGAGGTGACCGACGCCGGTGGTGATCTTGTTTGTCCCGCTCCGGCCAACAGAGACAATAGCAAGAAAAGAGGATGCTCCTCGATTTCCATCGGAGGAGAAAGCACGCACCCGCCCAAGATCTCGATTTCGTTATGTTATATTTGTTTTGAACATTGTTCTATAAGTTTTGTTATGTTTGTGGACTATGTACTCTAAATCGTAATATCTTATGTTGTTGAAACTTGTGTTTTGGCGTTTACAAACTATCCGACTAAATATTCGGTTTCATTTCCGTTTTCGATCCGACTCTGATTACTATCTGTTTTATTATTATTATCCGATATCGATTCAATATCCGATCCGTTTTCAAATTATCCGTATCCGGGTGAAAAAAATGTGAGCGGATATGGAAATGTTACTATCCAGTTGAATCCGCTCCATTTTCATCCCTGGGATTGGGGAGTGAGAAGCAAGATAGACAGGGAGACCGTGGCTGCAGTGTGACAGGAGGAACGAGGAACCAGGAGAAAGAAAGAGAAAAGAAAAGTTGGGTGGTTACTATTTTACTGAAGTTGGGTTGGATTTTTTTTATTTCACAATTTGCTCACATGTGCAGTTAAATTTAGTAAACTTTATCTGTCCATATTTCTAAAATTGTGAATAAAAATAACTTATATAATTTAAAAATAATTTAAATTTCAAAGAACAAAAATAATAATAAGTTTACGATAGTTTAAATTATTTCCGGTACTATTGATAGAATAAGTTAAAAGAATAAGCTCACTCACGTACTTTTATTATCTCTGGTGTATATGAGATCCCCAAACATGCCATAATATATGGAAGAATATTTTGGACTAAAATTATCAGTGGTATCCTAAATAATAATTTGAATCTATCGACGCGCGGGTTTTCGTGTCCATAATAAATGAAAGAAATTTTCAAACTAGATTTATCAATAGGCATCCTAAATAATAATTCGAATCTAGCTTCACAAATGCGCGGGTCTCTGTGTCCATAATATACGGAAGAAATTTTGAAAATAGATTTATCAACGGGCATCCTAAATAATAATTCGAATTTAGCGGCGCATTTTGCGCGGATCTTCGTGCTAGTTTTCTATATTTATAAAAAACGAGAGGCTTGAATTGTGTGGCTTTCTTTCTTTCTTTATGTTCCAATGGAATATGCTGGCATCAAATGGACCTAACAAGAAAATGAAATGGCAAGCTTTGAGGGGAAAAAAAAAAGGCACAATGGGACTAGATTAGACAGCAAGATAACCTTCTACCTACTTCAGTAGTACCCTTTCTGAACCTACTTTTGATGGACTCATGTTTCCTCTATGAACCACAGCACAAGGCCGTATAATAGGACACAATGCATCCATGCATGGACGAGGAGCTAGCCATTGGATTGGAAGGATTTGATCGGTAGTTTCCATGGAACGTCATCTGGTCTATTGCAAGAGATGCATCAATTATCCTGGGTTCGACGCCGCAATATGTTTGGGCTGAAAAAAAAGAGAGAGGTAGGAGAACAGCCCTGTCCACTAAACGAGGAGAAAATTACAGAGAGGCCAAAGAGTAGAGTAAAAGGAGAAGAGGTTACATAGGGGGAGGAGAAGAGGAAGGAAGAAAGGAAGAAGAAAGAAGATGACTAACAGCAATTACAAAGCAATTACAAAAACAATGAAGCCACTTGGGAATAAGACGGGCCAGACCTTTTGCTAGGATCTGTCCATAGTCAAAGGTTGTCCTTGGTGAGAGAGATGGTGTGCAAGCATATAGAAGTAGTAAGGGGGACACGAGAATGTCCATGATAGGGGCTAAGGTGCCGAATTTGGTGGTATTGAGGCTTCGTTGGTTCTTGGCTAAGGTGTAGAGGAGGAGTCCAACGTTCCTGCCAGGAGTTGGAGTTGAGCCTTCACGGGTGGGTCGCCCACGGCAAGATCCACTACTGAGTGGATCTATTGCTGTCGTGGCATGGCACCAACTAGCGTCGCCGCCATCTGACAAGGCACGATGAGGTTGGGCGTAACCTGCAATCGGGACCATCTTAGCGTGTAAGTAGTGAGGGCACAACCACATCCATACAGCCACGAGGAGTCACCACTTAGGGCCAATGTGCACCATGTGGAACGGTGTTGCCAACTAGCCTCAAATAGGGGTGGCTGGTTAGTGTATTCCACCCTAGTGTCCATAGTCGTCATTACTTCTTTGAGATATCGATGCTACCGGTTCAACACCGATTAGCGCTACCACATTTGGTCTCATTGTAAGACCAAAGTGATGTGTGGATGAGGACGTCGCCTCCACGAACGGGCGCAACCACATAGATATAGGGACCCGCCACATTAAATCGACACCTTATGGGGCAGTCATGGTAGCCACTGTCACTTTGTCACCACTGCTGACCACTGCCACCTCTGGGCGGGGTAGTTCATTGTGGGCCTGGATGCCATCTGCAGGCCTTGGCAAGTACAGCAAGTACTGACCATTGACTAAACTCCTGTATCCCAACTTGATCTAATATGTAATAGTAGTATGAGTTTACGACGTGCTTTCTTGCCTCTTGTGCAGCCAGCTTGCATCAGGACATGTATGCAGGTTGCAGGAAACTATTGGCAAGCAGCAGGAGCTGAGATATAAATACCTTGAGGAATTCTTTTCTTAAAATAAAAAAAGAAAAGATATACTACTTTTAAGAGTTTGGATCTGATCATGGGCCAGGGACAAAAAAGATATTCACCACAACAAAAGCAAGTCATTCATCACAACTTCTGACGATTTCTAGTGCTCCTTTTTTTACAAGTTTCATTTAGCTCTTGGAATTAAGAACATCGCATGCACATGTTATCCAATTGTATGAACATTTCAGCTCTTACGATGTCTCACTGCTGACATTTTCTCAGTCGACTGAATTCACCACAAGCTACCTTCTCTTCTACACTGCTAGATCTGCAAATCCTCGAGTCTGAAAACAGTGCATCCGATCTATTCCAGCCATGATCAATCTGGACTAGCCATTGTTCCGGTGAAAACAAAACAAACAAATTAATCAACATTCAACAACTCATAGCCATCAGTGTGTAGGTTTGATTAGAAAAACAATGAGTTGGGGCCAAATCTGCCCTTGAATTGCCTTGCCATTTCATCCTAACATGTCGGCATGCAGAGCTAACCAACCCTAACTACCTTATCAGTGTGACTAACCATTGCCGTCCAGTACGACCACGTCCTTTCAGCCATTCCCGGGGATCAGAACGCCACGCCACGCCACATTATACTGCTACTGTCTGCTGACACCTGATATTAGAAATTAGCTGATGCTCTCGAAACTTTTAGAATTCGGCTTAGACCTGATAGAATACGGGCTGAATTCGGCATGAAAAGGGGTCCAAGTTAACTTAGACAAGTATGGAAAAGAAGGCTGAATTGGCTAAACAAAGGGATAAAGAAGACTTCAGGTCGGCTTAGCATGAATTTATTAGGTAGTATTGGATGTAATAAGAAGATATATAGTTGAGTTCTTGTAGGTTTCGAGAGTAAGAGTCTTAGTCAGTTAAGTCCGAGGTTCTTTATAAATACTTAGCCCTTGACATCAAGAAATCAATCAGACAAATCTACTTTTACTTGTCTTTTACCTTTCGTCGCATTTAGAGTAGTCTCGTCGTATTTTGTCTTCGATCGACTTGCCGCGCATCGACTTTTCGATTGGTTTCAAGGTACACCCTAGGAGGTGCTTGTATGTAAGTACTATCTCGATTCAGTTCTATCTACGGGCTTGTATCGGCTTTTAATCGAAACACTATCTTAGTCAATATTACTACACATCACCGTTTTGACTAAGGGTTAAGTTTCACCCTCTTTCTACTGATCAACACATTTGTTGGTGGTAGACTATTTACACTCGTTCTATCGGCTTATAGTTTGCTATTCGTTGCTAATCTGTTTATCATTTGTTCTAGCTTTAGGCGATCTAATCGGCTAATTGGTAGTCTGTTTACCCTTCGTTTTACTACCTTATTGGTCTAATCAGCTTTGTAGTAGATCGTTCACCCTGTTAAACCTATTGGGTTAGATCTAATCTAAGCCGATAGTTCATTGTACTTCACCCCTGTTTGGATCTATTTTTAAATGTTGCGGGTCTATCACAGTACAGATCTAATCGGCTATTTAAAGTTGATTACATTTCCTCTTGCCGATTGTAGGATCAAATCGGCTGCCACGATTTGAACCTTGCTTCCGGTGCTGATAGGGATTGTAAGCTCTAAGCCCGTGTGCGTTCGTGCTGAGTCAACTTTCGGCGCGAACACTATCGAAAAAAGACAGTTAATTACATCTTTGTGAAGAACACAAGGATTATAGATTGGACGTACGAGAGCATGTAACGGATTAGCTGTATTGTTAAAAGCTGAACTTCAAAGAGCTTCTAGAAACGGTTTTGAAAAGTCGGTTTACTTGGTTAACTTGTTTTTAACAATTTTGAGAAGATTGCTTCATGAGTTTTTAGAAACGATATCGAGAAGTAAAAGCGTTTTGCTCTTTAAAATGCTTTGACTGAATTATTGACAAGCAGTTTAGAACGAGCTAAAAACTCATCGATGGTATACTAGCAGTTGAGTTGACTTGTTGGGTCTCCACTGCATAAGATGGCTTGAGAGGAATATGTTAAATATAGAAATATCCACGGTTTGCGTTCATTTGCAGTTCTGCCTACTCCCCGCAGCCCAAAGCGCGGCAACTGATGCCACGGTCCCCGGGCGCAGCAACTCAGTTGCCGCGCTACCCATGTGCAGCAAGTGCATTCCACCACATGCATGTTGCATGCACAGCGTGGACGGGTTGCCGAGTTGCCGCACTCCGGGACCACGGCAACTGAGTTGCCGTGCTCCGGGACCGCGGCGAGTGGGCAAAACTATAAATGCACGCAAATCATGGGTATTCCTATATTTAACATATTTTTGGGGTCAAAAATCCAAAAAATTCGCTTGAGAGTGACACACCTTGATTTCAGCACTGTGGCCACGTTCGCAGAGTTTCTGTCGATCTCAAGGGTGACATATTCTCAGTGCCACAATGTATAAGGTTTGGCAGATTAGTTTGCTTATATGTATTTGTTTTCGCTCTTGTACTTGCCAAAGAAAAATAGAGGCTAATAATTCATGGACCATTTTACATTGACTAATCGTGTTCCCCTCCACACGCAGAAGACAATGATCAGAGCTGATCTCATCGACAGCAAGTGCTTGGCTACTATCGTGTCAACCGTCGCCAAGCTAGCCAATTCAACCAAAAAAAGGTTAAGCGTCGCGGAAACGCCAGGCCAAATTATAGGAAAATAGTTTTAAGAGCTTTGAGAAGAAATAGTAAGATCTATAAAAATTGGCTACCAAATATCAAAGTGTTTGACTTGTACGAAAATAATAAATTTTCAGCTTATAAGCAAACGCAAACGCTGACGCTGAAAAGAACACTACCTAGATTAAAAATCTGTTGCGGAGATAACTTAGGACCTCTCGCTTTAATAACATATTAAATTATATGATTTGACCAATTCACCTGATAATCTAAGAGAGAGGAAAGACAACAAATACACTTTAACATCGACAAAGCCTTAGGTTATCCTCGACAACAATATCCAAAAACAGGTATCTATATCCACATTTATCTAAAGATTCCATACGTATATTTCTAACTTGCCTAACAGAATACCTAAACTATAAAACTATATAGGTATAGGAGAAAGAATACCCAAATATTTCTATCCTAGAATGAAAAATCTAAAATACGTATTGTGATAGGTCATATGTTAAGCAACAATATAGAGACAGCAATACCTATATTTTAGGTAAAGACCCTTTAGGTCTCCCCTTGGAGACAATCTTAGACATTATGTTAGTCATACTCTACATGAACTGCAGTCATCCTGTGTTATGCCTACGGTGAGAATGTGTGTGTCGGGCTGCCATGCAGCCCCTACGTTTTGCCTAGCAGCTACTACTAATTTTTTTTAGGAAAAAGTATCAGTCCGGTCCTAAACTTTCGCCTTCGCCCTATTTTGGCCTCTCAACTCCAAAATCAGGTTAACTCTGTCCTCGAACTATTAAAACCGGACTAAATTGGTCCTTTACCCAGTCAAAGGATGATTTGGGGTGATTTTCGCTGACGCAGAGTTATGTCCTGCCAATTATCTACTCCTGCTACTTTTTTCCCCCCAAAAGTAACGATTTGGTCCTTGAACTTTCGCCTTCGTTCCATTTTGATCTCTGGTTTTCTAAACCGGATTAACTTGGTACTCGAACTATTAAAACCGGACTAAGTTGATTCTTTGACGGGTCAATATGGTGGTTTGGGGGGCTTTTCGCTAGTGTGGCATCCACATCCACATGGATAGATTTAGCTTACCTGGCATCACATGGATGGGATAAGAAAAGGGAAAGGGAATTGACATGTTTAGGCACGCATAATGCCACATCATCCGTAACGCCAAATTAGCGAAAAACATCTCAAACCGCCCTTTGACTTGTCAAGGACCAAATTAACCCGATTTTGTAGTTTATAGACTAAAATGAGGCGAGGACGAAAGTTGAGGATCAAAATCGGCACTATTTTTCTTTTTTTTTATAAGGCTACTACTGCTGCAGAGAATGCATGCCCCGTACGGCTATGGGCTATGGCTACTGCGAAGAGCGGCCATCTGGGGGAGAATGCACCATCCAGTATCCAGTGTCTGAACTGAACTTTTGCATACGGCTAGAATATGATTAATGTAATCTACCAATGCTGTCAACTTGTCATTCCTCGTGCGATCAAATTCTTATTCACAGGCACAGGCATGAAGCATCCTTGCACTTAAATTTTTTTTTCTGAATTACTATGTGACTGCAATCAACCAAAAAGAATTTTGCAGAATTTCCGCACGCTAGGAAATGACGAGTAACTCGTCAGTATCCCCAAAAATCGGGCCAAATGAACTGCGCCACCTTATCCGCTGGAACAGAATATGATTAGTTCGTTTGCAGAATGCCTGATGTTAGGCCCTCGTTATTTTTTTTATAGATACAACTACAAAGTTACAATTTTTGAGATTTGTCACTCCATGTCTCAATGACATATGGGATGTAGACTTATATGTCATCGACACATGAAGTGATAAATTTATAATTTTAGAACTTTGCAGCGACATATATCTAATTAATCCTATTTTTAGGAGCAAGCACATGAGTTTTCATTTCAAACTCAGCTGGGCAATCACTTTTTTACCCCTCGCAAGATTCCTAAGCCCTAACTAATCAAACCCATCAAAAGATGAAAAGCATGGGTCGGGTCGTATCAATAAAACAAAGCAACTGTGAACGAGCCCCCAACAATAAACCAAGACGAAGTCCGAACAAACACATGGTGTGAATTATGCACGACGAACCACTACTGCTGTCATCCTGTGTGCCAACACTTCTTGCACTGCAATTCTCTGAATCTTTTCTCTCTTGGTATAACAACTTCTCCTGCATGCGAACACACTTGGCACCCCGTCCCCCAACCAAACCCCTTCCGATGATTGAGACGCAGCGGTGTTCGCAAACCTAAGACTAAGATAAGAAAAAAAATTAAATCCGTGGGGACAATTTCACAGAGACGCGTTGAGGACTGACCAGTTTGGTTTTGGGAATCATATGAGCTCGGAGCTTTCGCTTTCCCAACCTAACATGCATGTCTACCGGCAAATTGCTGCCCAATCCCTGAGCCAAGAAGTGGCATACCGACGATGTTTAAGACAAAACAATCAACTAGCTAAGAACTGCAGCTGCGGTTGCAACGATTCGGCGAGCAGTACAGCGATTTGCCTATATGCTTGTGCAGCACAGGCGATAGTATATATTTCGATGACCAAGTCCGGCCAATGGCATCGGCTGGGTTGACTTGAAGAGTGGCCCAAAAAACACTATATAAGCGGCCTAGAATTAGACACGGTTTGCAGAGCTTCTTCCGGCAGCGTCTTGTTCCATACAGCCAGGGTTTGCGTCGAGCCCAAGGGTGTCACATCACATCTCGGAATGTCTAAGGTTGGTGTTCAACTGATCATGCCTTTCAAGTTGGATATGATCATGAACCATGCGTACTGAGTTCTTGTGTTTTCGGAAATTCTCGATAAATCGCAGAAGACAGTGATCAGAGCTGACCTCATCGGCAGAAAATGCAAGAGTGAGATCCTGTCAGCTGTTGCCAAGCTCGAGGGTATCTCTCTCTCTCATGTCAATGTGCCTATCTACTGAACGATGCTCTGCCTGGATCCTTCATTTCTATAGCTGTATCTTGCCCTCTCTTCTTCCTCTTTGGGCTGACGGGTTGTGAGCTTGCAGGGATCAAGTCCATGGAGATCGACGACGAGAAGTGCACGCTGACGGTGCTCGGCACGGCCGACCCGGTGAAGGTGGTGCACGAGCTCAAGAAGGCGTGCTTCGCGGCGTCCATCGTCAGCGTGGAGGAGGACAAGCCCAAGAATGAGGACCCCTGCAAGGAGGCGTGCGAGAAGGCCTGCAAGGAGTACTGCGAGAAGGCCTGCAAGGACGGCTACTGGTGCCCGCCCTACTGCGGCGGCGGCTGCTCCTCCTACCCCCTCTCCGGCTGCTACTGCGGCGGCGGCTGCCGCGGCCCGTGCCTGCCGCCGTTTCGCTACGGCGGCTACTGCTACGAGGAGAGATCGCCGGGGGAAGAATGCGCCATCCAGTAGGCCGGCCGCCCGGCCGGCCAGCAGCAGCAGCCGCCGCCTGATCCTGCAGCTTCAGCTCCAGCTTCACCCTGTGTTTTCAGTTCGTGTCTCACTGATTTCTGGGCTGTGTTGTTCCCTCTACTTTGTACACACAATGCATTGATTTTCGCCAATCCATGAAGTGAAGTGTTCACAGTTGAGACATGATGGATGCACAGAACGATGCAGGATTGCAATGGTCCACTCTGACACCTCTCTTTAGATATATTAGTTGCAGTCAACTGAAGATATTGCTATACAAGCCTTGAGAACATGCCCGCCCCCCGCCCCCCAAGAAAGCATTTCACCCAGCGAACCAGTCAAGCCGAACGTGCGTGTTGAATGTTCACAAAAAGCTAAGCAAAGGTGACGCATAGTGTATGACATAATACATCTTATTCTTACCCCAGCTTCCGACTATGTAATAACCTGCCGAAGTGCCGATGCAAAAAGGCAGGCAAAATAATCGTCTCTAGATCCGTAGATCGAGAACGAAAATAGGCAATATTGTGTTCTACCAGTAAGCATCTGACGCTGATGGCGCTGATAATGAAACCGAATCTCGAAAACCAACCACCATCAACAATCAGCAACCACTATGCTTCAGGAAGCACAATCTTCTGCGCAAAATGTAACACCATCCAAAGATGAACATAATGTTCATGAAGTAACACCAGTAAAGCTATATCTGTGGATCCAATAGCTGTTACTGTGTTACATGGTTCTTTTTCCCCAGTTTCAGATTTCTGTCTGTGCCAACTGCTGAATCAACAACCTACAAAGTTACCCAAGTCTAAATGAAAGAATGAGGGCCATAAATAGCTAAATTCAAAACTCTTAGCTGCATTTTATCAAATTATAGAACTAATCACATCAGAGAAAAGAGTGAACTACAAGTATTGACTAATCATTGATCATCATTCCATCTACACATCTAACTTCTCATCTCTAACAAGATAATTAGAAGATTATAACACATCAACCCTGTCTGCTCTCCCTAATGCCGCACCATCCAACAGCAAAAGTTGATAGTACACAAATAAGTACTCTCTAGTGCTGATAAACAAGAAAAGTAACACAGCTAATTAGCCCTCTGACGACCTGAGTTCTTCTAGCGCCGCTGTGACATGCTCCCGGACAAGCTCAATCCTCTTCAGATAGACCTCCAGCTCCACAATCTGCTGCTGCCTCCACTTCTCATCACTCGGCATGGCATGGTTCAATCCGGCCACCCCGAAACCAAGGCCAAGAATGTCAGTGCCTCCAATACCCCCAAATCCCATGCCCAATCCCAACCCAAGACCAGTTTGTCCAGCGATCGTAACCGAGCTGATGAACTCCTTCAGTAGTGGTGACAGGATGCTCCGCACAGCCTCCTCAGTGGCATCACTGGCTGTCACTAGAGCTGGTGCAGGTGACGGCAGAGGAGGAGGCGGTGCAATCACCGGCGCAGAATGCTCCACCGCAACAACTACCGGCTCCTTAGCAACATCGTCGTTCAACATCACTGCAGGTGTGGCAGGCAATCCGGGTGTTTCCATCGCTTGGGCCGTTCTCCTCCTTACGCGCCGCCCTCCCCTGCCCCTCGGCGTGGGTGCAGGCGCGCTTCCGCCACCACCGTCCTCCATCGCACCAGGTGGCGCCGCAGCGGAGGCTGCGGCTGTGGCAGCGGCTGGGTTGATGTCGTCGTCGTCCGACGCGTCGCCCCCGCCGGCGCCGTCGCCGTCGCGCTTGAAGGCGGGGCGCCAGATGTGGCGCGCGACGTCGTAGATGGCGCCCTCGTGCGCGCTCTTGAAGGCGAAGGCGGCGCCCTGGGCGGCCATTCGGCTGACGCAGACGCGGTACTTCTTCTTGAGGCGGCGCAGCTTCTCGATGAGCTGGCTCTTGGAGAAGTCGAAGGACAGCTTGCGGCGGATCTCCTCGTAGAAGGGCCCGGTGTCGTACTGGTGCGACGCGAACGCGGTGCCCCGCCGCGACGTGAACTCCAGGAACCCGCGCAGGATGAGCAGCTCCTCCTCGTCCGTCCACAGCCGCTGGAACAGCCGCCTCGAGTCCTCCGTGCCCGCCCCCGCCCCCTGCGGTTGATGTGGCGCCAGGATTGGCCCGGCGGGTTCGGGGGCGGGACCGGTAGATGGGACCGAGGTGCCAGGGAAGGGTGGCGGCAGGTCCTGGGGCACGTCGGGATCGGAGTTGGAGCCGTCAGTGTCGGTGCCCTCCTCCTCGTCGTCTTCGTCGGAGTGAGAGGCGGCGCCGGCGCCGGCGGGGTCGTCGGCGGCCATGGTGAGAATGGTTCGGGGTTTGGGGCGGGGGATTGGGTTAAGTTGGAATCGGGTACCGGATAGGGCTTGGTCGGGCGGGCTGCGTGGCGTCTCATCGCGGTGGGAGGGGGATTGGTACCTCGTGGGGTCAGATAAATCTTGGCCCCAATTTTATGCTACGTAACTGACTGGTGGGATAGGATAAATATTGCCCCAGCTTGTCAGGGACTGCGAAGGTATCGCAACGGGAGACAACAGGCGGCGACGAGGAGCCCGCGGGTGTTTGTGGGGCGACGAATGGCGCGGGTTGAGCGCGCCGCGCGGTATGTGGTTTAGGCAAATTGAGTTTGTGGCGGTGGGTCCGGTTCGCAGACAAGGGCCCCACGCGTAAGTGAGAATGGGTGCATTGACGCTGCTCTGCCGTGGAGACAATTTGGAAGGGAGAATGAGGTCCGACCAAGGTTCGAGTGTGCTACGAATGATTTGGGACCACTTTGAAAAGCGAAGGCTCGCCCCGGCTCCTGCGACTCAGGCCCGGCAACCCCGCCGCCGTCGGCGGCCCCTCTCTCCGTCTCGCCGGCTCGCCGCCCGGAGGAGAGGAGGACCCGCCCCATTCCTCCTTCCTCCTCCCAACCCCTCTCTCTCCTTCCTCGTCTTCTCCTTCCCCACTCCTCTCAAGTCACCCGCGATTTTGTCGGTGTATCCACCATCGGGTGGCGTCTCGCCGTGACGTGGTGGGAGGCGTGGCCGTGGTCGGGGTGGTGGTGGTGGCATGGCGGGGTGGCCGGTTGGAGGGCGACTCTAGATCTAGGTTTTAGTTTTAGCTTTTAGGTTCGGTTTGGTGGGTACTTCTTTTGGTGCTCCGTGGTCTTCTCCGGTTGGCAGTGGTGCTAACGTCGGGAGGAGGCGCGTGAGTGGTGCTCTCCTCGCCGTCGGCTCCGTGGCAGGTCGGGGTTGGTGGAGGACGGTGCGGGGAGTGGGGAAGAGTTATCTTCACTGCCCTGCCGTATTTTGTGATGCCAGATCCTGTGAAGGAGATGGCGCTGGTGTTGACGACCCCGTCGTTTTGGCGGGGGTCTTCGATCCTTGGTGCGGCTTCGATGGCGGTGACGGCGCCGTGGTGGCTACCGGAGGTTTGTCCCCCTCACCGGTGTTCGCCTTCGTGGTGAGCACGCGGTGGACCTTTTGGTCATGGCAAGTTGAGGACCGGACGGTGGAGAAGTTGGATTGGGATCTTCGTGCTTTAGCTTTTGTCTGCAAAGGGCATGTCTCCTCGTGCGTGCTAAATCTTCCTAGTATGATTGTAGTACTAGTGCAAGCACAGTTCCACGCTTGTTCCAATTGCTCTTTTCAAACGAGAATGTGGCAAGTTTATCTTAAGTCTGCTTCTAGTAGGAGGAATTGTTTTAATTTGTGGAGAGATGATGTAAGAGTAGTTCCTGTGGATATAACTCTTTGGCTTTTAATCTAATGGAAATGTTGTTACTCAAAAAAGGTTCGAGTGTGTCAGCGCAGCATTTGCGTTTTCCGTTTCAAGTACCAAACTTACCTACTAGTGTGCTTTTTTTTTTTGAGTTAGACCAGCATCGTGGTATTACCGGCAAAAAATTGAGGATTGGCCACTTTCGAGAGTTAGACTTTACCCAATTGCTTTTCTTGAGATGACAAATTTTAAAATACCACTGTAAATACTGACACCTTGCCACTTTGTCATTTTGGGTATTTTAAATCCTTTCTAATCTCTTTTCTATTTAATCGGTATGAGAAATGACCCTTTTATCTCTGGTCATGGCACTAGAGGCCATTTTAGGTTTAAATTTCAAACCCGAGTAAAATTTCCAAAATTTAAAATATGAGTTCAAATTTAAATTTGAATTTAAATTCCAAAAATCAAAATACAAGTTCAAATTTCAAAGTTGATTTAAATTTCTGAAATTCAAAATAGAGTTTAAATTTTTTAAATTGAAAATATGACTTTGAATTTTAAATCTAAGTTTATAATTCAAAATATGAGTTCAAATTTTCAATTCAATATATGAGTTTAAATTTGTCTTGAGTTACCTCGCGCATTAATGATGGCGAGGCTATGGTCGTCGCACGCTTGGCGGGTGGGTCCTGCAGTGCAAGCCATGGCTCGTTTAGTGAAAATGAAATGTGGTGGTGGCTGCCTACTACTACCAGCAAACTAACCTGCATTGGGTTGACACTCTGCAGGGATCGATAGAATTCCCAATCTCTGCGGACTGAGCCGTAGCTGAGTGGTAGCCTGTGATATGGTCGCAGTTACCTGCGCACGTTCTAGCCTCCATGCTCGCGCGTTGCATTGCATTTGCCCTGGGTTTATCTAGGACATGTGTGTGCGTGTTTAGTAGGACTATACATATCCATGTAACGAGGCTTCGAATCTCTAATCTAGTTACACATGTGCACTAGACTAGTGCGAGCGGTGGTGTGTGGTATGCATGTGATGTGAGTTAGCGTGTGTTTGTGTCGTACCCTTTAAAAAAAATTCTCAATCTCTCACACGGAGAAAAAAAATAGTTTCCAAAGGCCTAGGTCGTACGGTGTCACTATGGCCTGGCTCGCGCCTATGTGTTTCTTCTTCCTTCGCTTGTCCAATCGATCCAACCAGGCCGTCGCTGCACGGCCCACGCCGCAACCAACGAGAGAGCACCGAGTCCGCGTGTCGACGACCGTGGGCCGACTGGTCTGTGTGCGGACACTATCGAACCGTCCCTCTCCGGCGTCTCCTCCGACTCCGACACCAAGCACGTGCGCCGCCGCAGTAGCGACAGCGAGAGAGAGAGACAGAGAGAGAGTGGCACTCCTGCTGCTCCCTCGAAGCGAAGGAATCGTTCTCTCGTAGTTCTCCTCCTCCTCCTGTGCGTTACTGGATTGACGGCGGGTGGTGACCCATCCCATCCGGGCTTTGCTTGGTTCGATTCCTTCCTTCGTTTCGTTGGTAAGAAAGCCTCGCTTGATTCGGATCGTTGTTGTATGTATCATTTGGTCGGGGGGATCATTTCCTTGCTGCGAGCAGCCGAGCAATGAGGCTAACCCGATTCTGTCTCCCTCTTTGATCCAATCCATGCTATTTGTTGCGGATCTGTCGGCCTTTTCCTCGGCTGTTCGAGTAATCTCGCTTTTTTAGAGGAGCGGTAAATAAACTTGGCTTGCTTAATTGCTTTGCTGCATTTGCGCGCTGAAATTCTTCTCTTCTTGTTTGGAGCAATCACCGGCGTTCATGTCCGGTGTGCAAAATGCCCACTAAATGATAGCACCCGCAGTGGCTGCTAACAGGATTGTGAATCATGGGTAAAGAATAAAGATGTCTTGTGGCTTATTCTCCAGCGATTCATGCATAACCTAGCAGTTTGAATATCAAGGATGACATGTAAAACGTAATCGTGGGATAAATATAAAATGTGATCAATCTCACATGTTTCATATGTAATCGTGGGATAAATATAAAATGTGATCAATCTCACGTGGTCCAATTTAAATGCTAAAGACAGCATGTGTTTCCTTTTGCATATTGTGTAGTATAAACATGCATTTAGAGCAGGACGAAGTTTGTATCATCATGCTGTGCTTCTGTGCCTGCCCATTTTTCCATTCATCCCTCTCAAATTATTAGTTGTTTTCGTGCAATAGCCTGTTTACCTTTCTGCATATATCTCAATGTTCCTCTCCTGTATATAGTGTGGTTGGGAGATGGCTTCTTATATGGAGGTTCCTCTTCACATATCACAGTTTAACCTCAAATACGGTAGCCACACACCTCACATATCACAGATTCACAGTTTTCCAAATAGGTGTCGTTCTATAACTACCAACTTCCCTACATAGTGCCTGTACTATTTGTTGTTTTTGTTTGGTATCCTGTTCACTCAACTGCATTGTAGGAGGTAGCATGTTTCTTCATATATCAATGTTGTTCTTAAAATCTATTATATAATGGGTGGTTTTCATTTATATGTTTTTTTATCACCCAGTCTCCTTGGTGATCACTAGGCAACTGGTCCAATTCTTTTTTGGGTACACAAGGAGAATAGAATTATCACTATGTTCAAAGGCCAAATTGGCAATAGTTGCATATACAATTTTTAGCTGACACCTTTTTTCCCTTGGGAATACGTCCGAGTTTGGACATTGCTTTTGTGGATACGTCATCTGTAAACTGATTAGCCTTTTGAATTTTCCTCACTGTTAATGTGTCTAGCAAGATGGATAATGAATGAGAGATCAGTGCATAAGTTTATGTGTGTTTATCATACAAGATTGTTGTGTTAAAAACGATATCATATATGTTGATATTTATGGGTTAGGTTTAATTTTAGGGGAATACTTATGGCCGGGCGTCCAATTCCCTCAGACGGCCCGGCCAAAATGGACGAAAGTTTACGTTCTCAAAGCTTCCATTATGTAGTCAGAGAGGGATAGAGGCAGACAGGCATCCCACTGAATCGGCTGCAGCGGCGGCTGATGGAGTGGGGCGACGAGTGGCTCACCCCCGATAAGCTGCGGCACGTCCTCGCCTGCCTCCTCATCACCCTCGCTGGCACCGCTCTCACCGGCCGTAGCGCCCGCCCCTTCCTCCGCCACCACGCTGTGGCAATCGGCTGCGCAGGCTCCCTCGCCGCTGGGGCCGCGAAGGAGGCCGCCGATGAGGCAGGTTTCTTCGGATCCTCCGTCGCCTCGCCCAAGGACGCCGCCGCCGACCTCCTAGGCATCGCCCTCGCCGTGCTCGTCCTCGTCCTATGCCATCTCCTTTGCCGGCGGCGCCGTGAGAAGGCACAGGACGCCGACAGTGGAGATGGCATATCCATGATGTACCCCATATTTTTGCTACGAAACATGATACATGTACGTATGAAACTTGGGTTTTTGCCTGTGAAACTTTGCTTTTGTTCTCGTGAAACTTTTTTCTTTTGCATTGGGTGATTTTTGAACAACAGTGAAACATGAGGTTTTATCAGTAGTTAGCCAAGTTTCACTAACACTTCTTCAAGTTTCATCAGTATATAAGCCAAGTTTCATTATTATTTCTTCAAGTTTCATATGAACTTCATATTTCAACAGTACTTAGCCAAGTTTCATTGCATTTCTTCAAGTTCCATTAGTAATTTCTCCAAGTTTCATTGGTCTATTTAAAGTTTCATCAGTACTGTAGCCAAGTTTCATTAGTACATTTTTCAAGTTTAATAGTTATTTTCCCAAGTTTCATCAATATTTTAGCCAAGTTTCATTAGTATTTCTTCAAGTTTTATCAGTATTTGCAGCCAAGTTTCATTAGTACATTTTTCAAGTTTCAGTAGTTACTTTTCCAAGTTTTCGTGATGACGTCACCATGACGTCATGCGTCCAATGGGATGATTCCCAACAGACTCCGATCCAAGACGCTCGCCTTAGTTTTAGCATTTCTTTAGAAATTATTTGGAACAGAAAGTGAATACTATGGCCAACTATATACAGTCGTATTTCAGGAACCAGGTGGTACTCAAAGCAGAGCGTTTGAAGTCTGAACAGCTGAACCTCGCATCAATTCCAGCTGACCAGTAGCATCTGCACCACCAAAGAAGCCAAGGATCGGTATGTCACTGAGGCAAGCACTGGGATGGTCGGAAGGGGAAATGGTGCGGCCAGAGTCAAAGCCCTGCTCCCGGTTGATGAGACATACTGCTGGCATCTTCTCTGTTGGTGGCGCCCTTGCTTTCTGGGTGCTTTGCCGCCTTCACTATGGTCATTTGTCCTATCCATCCTCTTCTTCCCTTTTTCAGTATATTTTCTATGCTATTAGTGTTATGCACCTTCGTTCATCCATTTGATATTTATGTAATTATATCATCAATGGTTGTCAAGGTTATGAACCTCGTTGTTTTGCTTTCAACATATGACCATACTGTTTTGAATGTTAGTCCTTATCAAGCAACTCAACTAAAACCATTCTGTTGACACACTGTTTATTCTCTAGGCCCAAGGATAACGGTTCCACGGAGTCTCAGGTGGGCATCATGCGGAGCTATCTCTATGAGCTCGACATCAGCTTTGCTTGTGCGCCTTTTCAGCCCGGAGTGTGAACCTCAGAACATAGCAGCTTATGACAGACCTAAATAAGCCTGAATTCTCTCTATATTTGCTTCACTGACCTTCGACATCTCAACTATGAAGCTATGGATCTCGTTTACAGTTAACGGCTGGACTTTGAGAAGTTGAGACATTAGATTCAGCTGTGTTTCGATAGCTTCAACTTCAAGAAGTGGTTTCAAACCGGGTTGTTAAAGTTCGACTCTACAGTTTTTTTTTTTATTTTGTAGAAGACGAAAGAGGCTGAAATTAAACCTCTGCAGCTGAGGTATCAAATTGGTCTTCAAGGCTTACCAATCGAGATGTATAACCGAAACCGAGGTACTACATTGCGAATAATGAGATGTTCATTTATCCTGGTGGTTTTCATTATTTAAAGAGATCTCTACAGTAAAAGGCAATAATGGGACCATAGACAGTGTGAATGGTGAAGTACTTACTCAAATTATATGTATGTCATCCATTGTGTGCCATATTTCACGCATAGGGCCCTGCCTTTATTCATTTTGGTCCCTATAGTTTTATAATTTAGCATATAGGCCCTTCGTTTTTAATGTTTTGCCCCCTCGGGTTTCTATATGCCGCACATAGGTCCTTGCATTTTTGCATTTTAATCCCTCAAAGTTTTCATGTTTTGCACATAGGGCCATCGCTTTATGCGTTTTGGTCCACATAGTTTTTTATTCAGTTCACATGCCCTTGGTTATTAACGTTTCGGCCCTTGAAGTTTCTATATCTTGCACATATATAGGCCCCTAGCCTTTTAGTGCTTCGGCGCCTCAATTTACCTAAATTCACACGAAGACCCTTGCACACGAATCATCAGCATCTAGGCCAACCATCCTAGCATACAAACCACGTTGCAAGTCAAAGACCTCATCCAAACATACCTGCAAAAGCATCAAGGGTAGTATTGACCATTCACCTAAAATCTTTCTCATTATTGGAATTAGAGCCAACCTACTGGCCAAACACCCACTGACAGCTTCAGCTCCACAATGGATCTGCTCCACAGTTGAGTTGTGAAGCAGAGCTGAAAAATTGGAGTTAGAACCCTGCCGAACACCCCCTAACTAGTATACTCTGAAGTAGTAAAAGGTGTAGCAATCAGCTAACAAGACATCAAGGCTTAATAAGTCTGGTGATTACGTGAGTTTTATTTTACTGGACAAATGCTCGTGCTTTGCTACAGTATTCTGAAAATCCGGATTAATCTCCAATTAATCTCTAATTGGTAGTCCTCCCCTAGCATCAATTACCAATTAGTTCCTATTAGTTCCGATTAATCCAGTCTAATCGCTAATTTCCAGCTTGCCGATCGATTAGCGTTTAGCGATTTCTTGAACCTTGCCCTGCTATGAATAAATATTGTATTATTTTTATTACATCATATTTGATTTGTTTGGCATATGCTCTTAGCTCTACTTTTAGCTTTTCACACTTGATCATGTCGTGCTTTCCACCCTAGCTTCGTTTTCACTCCGCACCCTCTAATTTGGTATATATTAGCTAACCAAAAGTTTTCTAAAATGCAATGCAATAAAATAAGCTAGATAAATATGATTATTTGGTGTATCTATCAAAAACTTTTTAAAATAGAACGCACTAAGATAAGAAAGCAAGCCTAAATAAATAGACAGTACCCTTATAATGTTCGAACCATTAAGTTAGATGAAGGATGTAGGGTGTAGATTAAAAGTTGAACGTACCACCACCGCTAAAATCTTTTTAATAGTAAAGATTTGAGAATTTTTTTGAGAAAGGGACTCATTATCATTCCTTAAGCAACTTTCATTGTACAGTACCCTGCTAAACAGTAGACTAACAAAGAACATGTTGCAGAGCCTGCTCGCTAAAGCACAGAAGCAACTTTCCCTTCTCTTCGCGCCGGCGCTGAAGACAAAGGATGGTGAACTAGGCAACTCCACCCGAGCCCCCTTCTGCAGCCATACCCTCAATTGGGGACGGACGAAAGGATCAAAACCAAGAGTAGTCGAGGAAGCACGAAAGTTCGTCACAGCCATACCCGAGGAAGATAAGACCGAGAGGCCGCCGCCGCCATCCATCGCAACCATCGCCAAACTGACCAATGTGGGAGACTTCCTATACGGAACCCACCCCAATCCCTTCGTTCTAAACAGCAAGCTCCAAAAGTTCCTCACCCTCGCGACGCAGATCCGAAGCAGCCAAAAGCAGCTGGACCGGATCCACCGCAGGGGCCTAGCCATACCACCATAATTGTCGTCGCCAAAGAGGCCATGGGTTGGACATCGACGAACAACAAAGCTCCATCCCCACCAACAACGACACAGCCACGCCAGAGGACAGCCCGGAGCTCCTGGCGTCCGCCGACGACGGCCAAAACTCCCTGGTACCTAACCCTATTCTACTCCCTAGGCTACCTCTGTACATCTTTCGGCGAGATCAGGTGATCCCCACCCTCACAAAGGCCCGAAAGCCACCGGCGACGAGGAAGACAGCAGATCTTAATCAAACTCTCTCATTCGCTTTTTCCACCCTCTCAGATGCTAGCGAAAGGATAAGGCCGAAGCAGAATGGAATGGGATGATTTATGGTTTAGGAGTTTGGCTAGCACAGAAAGGGGGAAAACCTTGTATGTGCGTAGCTCGGTTTTGGCTTGAGCTTATTGGCCTACGGCTCATAGGCTAACGAGCTCGAGCTAAAGTTTTTTTTTCTAGCTTGATCAAAAAAACAAGCTGAGCCGTGTCAGGGCCTAGATTGCTTGTAGGCTCGTTCGTCTGAATCGTTTAGAAAAAAAAATCAAAATGGGCCAACCTATGTCAAACCCTAGCGCCTTTTCTAGTCTTCTTCGCTCCACCTACCTCTTTCCCTCACGGCCTCAAGCACATTGCCTCCCTCTTATTTCCTGCACGAGCATGACTACCCTCTGTCCCTCTTCCTTCGGGCTCCAACTCCAATTGACCAGATCCGAGTCTCACGACCTCCCTCCTCTCCTCTAACTTAACTACCACCTCCTCCCTCCTCTCCTCCTTCGGTCGAACCGTCTCCACTTTCTACCTCCTGGTTGGACGGCATAGCCTCCCTCCTCCTTCGGGCTCCAGGTGATGAGATCTGGGTCTGGCAACCTCCTACCTCTCTCCTCTTTCGGCCGGACCACCATCGCCTCCCTGCTCCAGCCCGACAGCCTCCGCCTCCCATTCCTGCCCATACGTCATCGCCTTCCTCCTCCTCTGACCTCTAGGTGACTAGATTCTGGCCCTGCGACCTCCTCCTTTCTCCTCCTCCGGCTGGACTAACATCGCCTCCCTCCTCCAGCCGGACCACCTCCGCCTCCCTCCTCCCAGTCTTGGCCAGATACGTCCTCTTTTCTTCTCTCTACCCTCTCTTGCTTGTGAGCCCTCACGAGCTAGCTCAAGCCAAGAGCAAGCCCGAGCCGAGCTTTTCCTGTAACTCATTCATCTACCGAGTCAAACCAGTGTAATGACTGAGCCGAGTCATCCTACAGGTTGCTCAAACTTGGCTCGTTGTCACCCCTAATTGTAGAGATGGATTCTTCCTTATGTGCCATCACTTAGTGATCGTTTCTCTATTTGCCATCAAAATTTGATTTTATCCTCCTTATATGCCATTGTCGATCGCTTTTTGGCAGTCAACCCGTTATTAGGCTAAAAAAGACCATTTTGCTCTTGTGTTTGCAACCCCTTCTATGCTATCGCTTCTCATTCTTCCTAACCTCTTTCTCCATCTCTGATGATAGCACATAGGCACAATGGGCCAGCTGTGGACGGCAAGCCAGCAACTAGCATCCAAATGCTGGCTGAAGGGGAGGGAGAGAAGGACAAGGGGTGGCCAGAGGAGGAGAAGGAGAGAGGTGGCTAGTCGAAGGGTTGGTCATTACTGTTGGTGTTATCATAGACTGGAGGGGAGGAGTAGGAAAGAAGGAGGAGGGGAACGGGGCTAGCCATGGACGGAGGGGAGGAGATGAAGGGGCTAGCCGGAGGGGAGGAGTTGAGTACGTGAGGTAGCGTGGGGCTGGACGTTGGAGGGATTGGAGAGAGAAGAGTAAAGGGGAAGAGAAAAAAAGGGAAGATGGCTCCTATGTGGGACCTATTTGTCAGCCACATGAAAACAAAGAATATTTTTGGCATTACGGGTGTCCATAACGGTATAAGCTAACGAATATTGATGATAGTGGCATGGAAGAGAATAATAGCAAATACAATGACATAGAAAAAAGAGGTAGATCACTATGCGATGAGCTAATGGCATATATTTGGTCAAGCTTAACTTAGTGCATATAAGGTTTTTTCCCACATGATGGGACAACATCGTTTATAGTTCATGTGTTTGGGTACATGATAGGATGAGATGGTTCAATTTCTCGTACATGTGTTTGTTAACGGATGGGTAGGATAAAACAGTTGTTTTTAGTAATATTCCTACTTTTGGTTTGCACAAGATGGGATGAGATTTTTTTAAGATAATGGAACAAAGTTCCGGCCTCTACGTATATGACGAGCATGATGTATATAAGATGGGATGATATGGTTTTATGGATGATTCATTTTCTTGTACATGTGTTTGGTTAATAGGATGGTTAGAATGAAATGGCATAGTTTTGATGAATGTTTTTTTATCTATGTTGTATGTTGTATGATGTGGTTCGAGTTTTACGGCCAAATGAACCTGTACAGCTTTATAGCTTCCACTCCATCCTGAGACAATTCCGTTTTATAACTTCCATTCCATTTCACCTTTTACTACCAACCAATCACATTAAGGTAGCTGTTTTCTTTTAAAAGCAATCCGTATAGAAGAGTGGATAACTCTACGAATAGGACTAGTATTCGAGTCACAGTACTGCTAATCTTGTATCCTATCATAAAAACTAACGGTTCTACTTGTTTTTCTCGGAAGGTCGTTCACCGTACGACCGTACGTACTTCAAATTATACGCTCTATCATGCTCGTCGTGTCGAACCAACGTGGCGGCGCGCAGCGTCGCGGTCGGGCGCGGCGAAGTCTTCGCCGCCGAAAGCCGACGCCGTCGGCGCGGCAGCCGTGGCGCCGACGCCGACGGGCGACTATGAGGAGCTGCCCGTCTCGATGCTGCCACACATGCCGCCGGGGCTGACTAGGGACGTGCCGGGCCGAGGAGACCACGATGCAGACGCAGCCGATGACGTATACGCGGCGGAGCGGCTGGTGGGCGTGCGGCCTGATGATCACGATGGCGCCGAAGCCACACTCGTACGGTCGTGGCTTGGGTGGCTTGCGCGTCGGTTTGCAGGTGCAGCAGTCTGCGCGGGCGCGGTTCATCCGATCGGCTCGTGATCGATCTATACGTCAGTCTCGGCGAAGGCTGCACGCATTGTGTGGAACTGTGGAAGTGATCGATGAGCTGCCAATCTGAGTCCCTCGTTTCTTGGGGTTGTCCATCAGTTTACTACTACTCACGTTGGACACTCCCTTCATATCACAAAAACTTAACGTTATGAATATTAACACAGTCTTCGTAATGTAATTTTGATCACTATCACTGCTGTAATTTATTTATAAAATTTATTAAAATAATGATATTATGAAAGAGGTTTTCGAGACAAATCTGAATGTATGATTTTCATGTATTTAATCTTAATGGATTGTTTGTGGGAGTGATTCGGTGGCAATCGCCTACGCACCCTATAGAGCCCAGACGCTATAGACGGGCTCTCCAGCGCTGCTTCCTTGGAGGGCGTGCAGACTTCCATGGAACAATTTCTTTTGTTTTCTTTTTTTTAAGCAGACACCATGTATCGATATGCTCATCCAGTGGTAGATGCGACTTGTGGCATCCGATTTTTGCTTGCACCTCAGATGTTACAATCACATTTTTTGCAAGTCTGTCTATCTTATCGAGAGCAGAGGCTCTATCATTCCATTCAAGTACAAAATAAACACATAATATACGTGGGAGAAAGAGGAGATAAAGGAGGAAAGAGGAGGGGGAGAAGAACATGACCTAACCAAGTGGTAGGTATCAACCACAATGGAAGGCTAGCACTCCAACTAAGTCGACAACCGCCCACCACCAACAAATGAGATGATCGATCAAAATGCTAGCTGTCACCACTATCGTTTGCGTTGCAAGGCACACAATGCATTGGCCTAGTCGTCGGTCGCCACAACAACACTAGATGCTTGGCCAGGATGCCAGAAAGACGTCGGGTGTCACCGCCGCACAGGATGCTCTCGACCGAGATGCTGCACGGGATGCTCGACCGAGACGCAAGCCACCATCGCTATCGAACACATCGTAGGGCACGCGATGCTCAACAAGGACCAATCGCTACCGCCATACAAGATATTCGGACTAGGCACCATCTGCCCACTGCACGGGATGCTAGGCTGTGACGCTTCAACCACCACAGCTGTGTCGGATGCACGATCGAGAGCCAGCCACCACCACCACGCGAGATACACGGCTGAGACACTAGCCACCATCATCGCGTGAGATGCATGGCGAAGACACTGGCCGCCACTCCGCATGGGATGCTTGGACTAGGTGATACCGCCACCGCCGGCGGATGCTTTGTCAAAGCGGTACCGCCATCGCTGCGTGCGGGTGCTTAGGTCGAGACGTCACCGCCACCGACCTCGATGCCGATGAGCCACCATCCATCGACGTGATACAGGTCGAGACAAGCCATATCCGTCGCCTCTCACCGGCGACTCCTATGGCCACGCAGCATCCCAAACTAGAGCTCACCCGCAACTTCTGTAGTCTTCCACCATCTTAAACGCCCAAGGACCACCGTCCTCAGCTTAGCCGCATTGATTTGAGCTGCCTCAAGCTAGATCTGGCATCCCTAGCCGCCTGCCACCTCTAGTCTAGCTCCACACAACGCTCCGGCCACCATGGAGCACATCCACTGCCAGATTCAGCCATCCTCTACGCCGATATGACACGCCACCACCCGGAGCTTCCGTGATGCCTCTCCATTCTTACACTATTGTCAACACCAAGGACCACCGTCCTCGCCCTAGCCACGTCAGATCTAAGCTACTCCGAGCCAAACCTGACCTCCTCCAGCTGCCGGCCATGTTTGGAGCTCCACAACATTGCCAACACTAGATCTGATCGCCATGGAACACCTCCACCGCCAGATCCGGGCATTCCCACGCTGGCACGACACATCGCCACCCGGAACATCCACGCCGCCACATAGAGGTTCGGCCTCCCAGGCCCTGTTGCGTTGGATCTGGTGGCCTCAGCTAGGAAGCAGGATGCCGAAGGCTCGAGACGGTCGATCAACCCTCCGACGCTGCCAACAAGCTGCTCCACGTTGGGCTGAGGGGGAAGGAGAAAGGGAGGGAGAGAAAGAAAAGAAGAGAGGAGGGAGGGGAGCACAGCTCCAGCAATGATAGCGACAAAGAGGGACGGCAGCGAGGGGGTGCCTCTGGTGGCGAGGGCGTCGTCCTCCGAGTCGCTCGAGGGAGAGGCTCGGAGGTCAGCTCATTTCTATAAAGCTAGCCGGGATTTTGATGCACTTTATCTATCTGTCGTCTCGAAGCCAAGAATCTATGCTCCAGAAACATAGACAAGCAGATTCTTTGATCAACGCATGGCGTATGAACTCGCTAGTCCCTATGATATGCACGTACATGATATCCGCGCATATATTGTATATTATGTTGTGGGCAAGTGACGGATCCTCTCCTACACCCTGGAGGTCAAGCTAAGACCCTCCTTCGAGATGGCTGCTTGGATTTGGTGGAGGCTAGACTAATGTGTTTACCACAACCTCCACCGCCATCCTTTAAATAGCATTTCGTTGGATCCCAACCTAGAGATCCAACAAGGCGTAAGGCCCACGCCCTATGTGACCCATGATGCTATTGGGCATAAACCCAACAAATAGTTCAATGAATCTATATATGGAATGTCTTATGATGGGAAACAACCACGTTAGGTTTGGAGAGAGATGTGGCCTCTAGTTTAGGGAAGCAGATGCAAGTTTTTTTTTCTTTTCATAGCCAACTAAATGACTCTCGGATCATTTGTCTACTTTGCCTCAGCAGTCAGTTCACCATTTCAAAATTTATACCAAGACCTTGTTTGGGAAGACCAGTCCCAACTCCCAACCAAGACCCTCAAGGATTGATGGAGATTTTAAAGTAATTCCTCACCAATCTCTGGAATCCCCAGTTGTGACTAACCATTTCCAAACAAAGGCTAAAAGTTTTTTTTGTACCTTCTACCTATACCATAGTTGAAGTAGCTAAAGGTTAATTTGGTGTCTTTCATGTTAGTAGTGGGAATAACCGTTTCAATCGCGATGAAAGCATGTATAATCTTTTAGTTTTATTGGACAATGTGTTCAGAGCATGTACAACAATACAAGTCATTTGTCTACAGGTTCTATCATATAGGATATACAATGATTTAGAGAACAGAGACAAATTTAGGTCATATACAATGCAAGAGTCAGCTATAACATGGAAAACAAGAAAAATACATATGAAAGAGTCATCTATAGCGACATACATTTAGGTTGTTTATATGGTTGTATATATATAGATTGCAGGATAAAAAAAGAGAAAATTGACAATATGCCCCATAGTTGAGAGGTTATTGATGGTATGCTCTCGAACACATTGAAATTGATACATAGTTGATGGTCCTTTTTCAAATTTTTTGCTCAAATTTTACCAAAGAGACAACTTAAATTGTCCCTTTTACCCCTCTATGATGGGTTGCACTTCACTTGGCTTTATTCCCTTGAAACTGGTCAATTGACCCATCACTTCGAGGACATATTTGGGCCTTTTACTTGGCTTTATTGGATATTAAAAATTTTTAAAAGTTTTTGCTCAAAATTTGCAAAAATCCATATATTGAAATTTGTGTATACTCCCTTGAAACTAATCGAGCCAACCACCCAGAAGCCCGTGAGGCCATATTCACTTCAGTTAATCACCCCGATGAGGTGTCCTCACCAGGTTGGGCAGGCCACCGAGTGTGCAGGCGACTGAGCCTAGTGCAGAGGGGTAGAAGAGGTATATCAACTTTGCTCCTTGGCAAAATTTGAGCAACAACTTGAAAAAGGGAAAAATGGTCAATTGACCCATCAACTTGGGGTATATTGTCAATATCAATATGTTCGACGACATATTGTTAATAACCTCTCAACTATGGGGAATATAGTCAATTTTCTTTGTAAAAAAGGTAGTCTCGATGTTTACATGTCATTAGTAAGTTTCGGTTTCTTAGAAATATCATTATAAACAGTGAAATTATTGTTATGCCATTATAAAGTTTGATTCATTTCAAATATGCCATTATGAGGCCTTCCAAACCTGTTTTGATCAAAATGCGCTCACCCTCTTCTTCCTCCTTCCCTCCTTTCTCTTCTTATTTCTCCTGTCTTGATACTTCGTCGCCCCTGCTCACCGCGCTGTCGCTGTGTGCTCATGGCGGGCTGGCCACGCCGCCACAGGCTCATTGCGCTGCCTTGCGCTCACCACGCCACAAACTTGGGCCTGCACGCCCTCATCGTCTTCTCCTCGAGCTTGGGCCCGTGCAGTCTCGTTGCCATAGACGCCATCAAGCCGTCGCTGCCTCGTGCTCTGGCCCGTGCTACCTTGCTATCTTCGTCTCACGGCCGCACCGCGCCACCTCTACTTTGGGCCCGCACCACCGCCTCGAGCTCGTGCTCACCGGAGGAGCTTGTCGAAGATGAGAGAGATGGGAGGAGGTAAGGATGGAGGAGGAAGAAAACGAGAGTCATTTGGTCCACTTTGACAAGTCAAATCGAATAATGGTATGTTTGAAATGAATTGTAAAAAATAATGGCATGAGCATAATTTCGTGTTTCATAATGGAATTTATGAGATACCAGAGCTTAAAAATGGTGTGGATGCAATAAATATAGTAATCATGTGGACACGTGATGAGGCGGGTAGGTTCCGTGCTGGACGGTGGACCTAACCTAGCTACAAAACTCCACAAACATCTTCCAGAGCTCCTCCATTGCGATTGCAAATGAACCAGTGAACCACTCCAGTCGAGTGAAGCTGCAAGCCTGCACTGCATCTGGATGGTATCTCCGAGCATTTGGGATTTTAAAGGGCAATCATTTTTTTTTGCCAGAGAATTAATAAGGACAATTTGACACACTCGAGCCAGCCCACTCAATTTTTCTTTTTTCTTCACCGTATTTCGAGTCACACTGGCACTGCCGAGTCCACAGTCCACACCCACTCCCATCCACTCCTCGCGTACTCTCCCGAGGCCTCCCCGAACGGCTGCGGGGCGCGGCAATGGCGGACCCCGTTGAGCTCGTGCAGCGCCTCTGCCTCCGGATCCCGCTGGCGCGGCCGCAGCAGCAGCAGCCGCGGTGCCTGCTCGGGGCTCCCCTCCGCCCCCGGCCGCGCCGGTCCCTCTCGCTCCTGCGCCGCGCGCTGGACGCCAGCAAGCCGGCGGTGGTGGAGGGGGAGCGAGGCGAGGACGAGGAGGAGGAGGAGGAGGAGGAGTTCTACTTCTCGGTGACCTCGTCGAGGCTCTCGGAGGTGGACTACCTCGGGGAGAGCACCAAGGGGGACTTGAACGTGCGGAGGGAGCACCTCGAGGCGTTTGGTGAGCTCCGACCTCCTAATTTTCAGCTACTACTTGCTCTCCTCTGTGCCGAGCGATGTTATTTAGTCTATAGCTGTTGATGAAAGGATGATCAAACTAGCAGTCGAGAGAATAGATTCTTCTTATTGGAATATAATTTAACAACGTCAGAATCGTGCCACAAATTTGTTATAATTGCTCGGAAATGCTTGAATTTTAGGTGGGAATGGCAAGTCAACATTGCATGGCCCTATAGAGGAGATAGCTTGGAAAGAAGCGAGGGAAGCTGAATCCTTGCTTAGTGACCTGGGAATCGCAGTAATATTCTACCCTATTAGCATGATTTTCACCTTGCTGGCGTTTGTTGTGGTTCTTCTATTTCTATTCGTGTTCTCTAACATTTACTGTAGAACACCTACTGATGTTATGACTAATGCAACTTAGAACTTGAGCGTCAGTTTGTTCCAGCTTGACAATCACCCCCAACTCATCTCATATGCGTGATGAATTAGAGCTTTTGTAAATTTGCTCATTGTTTGTTCTAAAACTTATATTACACCAAAAAAAAAATCAGTTGAACCAAGCATGATCTAGGAATGATATAGAGGTAATATAACAGAATTTTATTCAGCTATATATGCTTGATAGAGTCTTCCAATTTACAATTTCAACAGAAGTATCCACAGTGGAAAAATTATTTCACAGCAGTTCTTTTTTCTGTTGGAAATAAGGTTTAGTAAAAAGCCACGTGTTTCTTCGACTAATTACTACCTGAAAATGCTCTAGATGTTGTTTGACAATGCACACCTTTTCTATTAAAAAGTTACAAGGGGCTCTTTGCAGAACTATGACTACCAACATTTAGTGCATAATATTTTAAAAGCTAAAGTTGCATGGTCAACATTTCACCAAAAAAATATGCATCGTTACCAGCATAATTTATCTTGCAGTTATTCTCTGACTGTTAATCTTTCCTTCTTGAACTTCCATGATTGGTTAATCTTTTTGCCAATCATATCTTGATTGAGGACTACGATGATGAAAACTAGTCAGCCTTTCAATGGCACAAGTTAATATCTGTTTGTTATATGTAGGGCCCTATTACAATAAGACACTCTCCTCGTGGAATTTTCTGCACCAGGACTCTAAATCTTCGATCTATCAGTGTCATTGGCTACGATATGGACTATACATTGATTCATTACAACGTGATGGTACTTTCATGCCCATTTTCTTAATTTGTCTACTAATTGTTTGGAAACTAATCATTGCTAACTGATATGATTGGTAATTCTAAAGGATAATGTATGTAGGAGTGTCAACGAATATTAATTCTTTCCATAGTTTTTATTCATTAAGTCTCACATCGGGGGTAAGGTGAAGTGAATGTTCTATGTATTGTTCAACATAGTTATTACTTATTATTGTCAAATTCTAAAAAGTACCAAAGTGTTGTAATATTTTCGCAGGCCTGGGAAGGGCGTGCATATGATTATGGGATGGCCAACCTGAAGAACATGGGTTTCCCAGTAGATGACCTTGAATTTGATCCTGACCTGGTAGTGTAACACTGTGCACTTCATTCGCAATACCTCAAAGCATGCATATCTTACCACCCCTGGTGATGTGATTACTCTTCTACAGGTCATTAGGGGCCTTGTTATGGATAAAGAAAAAGGAAACTTGGTCAAAGCCGACCGTTTTGGCTACATTAAGAGGGCCATGCATGGTACCCAAATGCTGTTTACTCGTGCTGTGAGGTAGACATAAGAGATTTTGTCATTTTTTTTGGTGCTCCTGGACACCAAGAAGATAATAATTCTTTATTCATCTGTGAATAGTGAAATATATGGAAGAGAATTGGTGGACCTGCGAAAAGAAAGTAGATGGGAGTTCCTTAATACCCTTTTTTCTGTTTCAGAAGCTGTCATGTTCATGCAGGTCATTTACCTTTTCCTTTTATTTGATAATAATCATTTTAATATTCATATGGTGTCACTCTTGATATCCAGTTATTCATTTAAATCAACAACTACCGTTTGCATTTGCATATCAGAGGAGCTAATGGTGTCTCCTGATTTGCTCTTCAAAGATATGTAATTAGTGATTTTTTTAGAAGCAGGGTTTTTGTTTATATCAATAAAAGACTTTGCAAGAATTTACAGAAGTGGTAATGTTAGGGCTGCGGACAGGGTGTATGTCTGACTCCCTAGGATTGGACTGCCTCGGGCTGGGCAGGCTGGGCCTGGGCCTGGGCAGCAGGAGTAGGCCGATCCAGCTAAGGCTGGCGCCTAGGAGAGATTTAGGAGATATAAGTTATCTTTAGTAAGAGTCCTATTCCTATTAGAATTATATCCTTAGTAAGAGTCCTATTCCTATTAGAATTCGTACTTATCTTATACTGTATTCAGGTCACAGATGTAAGCCTACGGGCACCTCTATAAATAGTAAGAAGAAAAGAAGTATTGGCACGTTTTGTTGCCAAGAAAATCTAATAGCAGGCGCTGCCATCGACAACTAGCCGGTGGCTCCGTTCAGCCTCTACCGTTACCATAGGTCGACATCGACTTCCGTCGTTGCCCCCTACTATCTCTCGTTCAGGCTCAAGGCCGGGAACGAGATTATACGAAAAAGAACATCCATATCAGGTAAAAAGATCAAATAATACTATGCTAAACTCTAGGCAGGTGAAAGTTCTTCTTGCTAGTAGTTTTGCTGTTCTCTTCCCTTTCAGGCATAAAGAATGTGCCCTTGTCTTCTGAGGGATTGGAGATCAGACATATATTACCTCATAGGCTCATACATTAATTTAGATGGGCTGGTAGAAATGATACCCCCCTGAGGATATGACAACAAGTTTCAAGTTTGTGATCATTCTTTTCGGTAGTTGTTAGGTTTGTAGCAGTATTAAATGGTAGTACGTGGTGGTACACTGGTACTTGACTTGCCCTGAAGATTTGAGCAAGTCATTTGGCAAGCTTACTGCAGACTCACAAATTTGATGGTACTTTTTCCTAATATGGGTATTAACATGATCAATTATGCTGTGATTCATTCAAGAAACAGTCAAAATGCTTTTATTTTTTTTTAAAAAAAGGTCAGCTCTTTTGAATTCATTGTGGGTGAACGTTCTGAACCTTATGTGTGATAACCTTCAGGCTTTTTCATAGTGAACATTTTCTCAAGTTTAAATTGAACCATCTTTATATGGACATTGGTCTTTTCTTCAGATGGTTGACAAGTTGGATCAGGGGTTGGTGCCAGCTGAACTTGGGCCACTGGATTACAAAGGGCTGTACAATGTAATGAATACTGGTTCTTCTTTTACAATTGTCCACCTTTGTTATGTCACGAAATGAGGTGTTTTTTTCAGGCTGTTTCCAAAGCACTTTTTCGAGCACATGTAGAAGGCCAACTCAAGGTACTCTTTGGTCACTAAGTACAATATGCAACTATTCTTTGTCTTAATCTTTCTTTAGCTGGTTGAAATGTAGAGTGAGATAATGGCTGAACCAGAGCGATTTGTAGAACCTGATCCAGAACTGCCTTTAGCTCTTCTAGATCAAAAGGAGGTTACACACTCTCACCTTACAAATTCATGATCCATTTGAAACAATAGAGTCGTTCTACCACTATGTTGAATGATTGATTGTCCCTTTTCAACATATCAGGCTGGAAAAAGGCTGCTTCTTATTACTAACTCAGATTACCACTATACAAACAAAATGATGAATCATGCCTTCAATCGCTTTCTTCCTAATGATATGGGATGGAGAGATCTGTTTGAAATGGTGAGTATTTCTTTCTCGTCCTATATGTTGGTTGGTTAGTGGTAACAGCTTTTCAGCAATTGCTTGCCCATCATAGTGGGAACTTCATTAGGGTCAATGGATTCTTTTTTAATGTAGGTCATAGTCTCTGCAAGGAAACCAGAGTTTTTCCAAATTTCACATCCATTATATGAGGTTGTAACAAATGATGGATTAATGCGTCCCTGTTTTAAAGCAAATTCAGGTGAAATTTTGACTGATATAGTCCAAATTCTTTACAATATTTTCTACATGTTCTTTTTTCACTGTTAATGAACATGTTCAAATTTCAGCCTGGTTGCATATAGATATCATAATTGACAATAAGTCATTTTGAAGAACTAAAATAGTGAAAAAAATATATCAGAACTTGAGGATAGATTTCAGATTGGTCAAAGAGGAAAAAAAAATGAGAGTAGAAATTCTTTCATGCTAGAACAGGTATAGAAAAATTGCATATCAATTTTACATGGATCGTGTTTTATCCACTAATACAGACTGACCAGGTTTGGATCCTGTTGCATATGTGGGTTATATATGCCACAACATATGGACATATATAGGTTTGTGCATGCAATTGCATGAGAGGCATGTGCATGTGCTGCTGAGGTTAGGCTTTTTTTTTTGGTTTGGTATTACAGCATAATGCTGAAAGTAGAATATGGCACTTAGCATAACTAAGAAAACAATTTTTATTATGTCAACTGTCAATGCTCTCATATCTAAGATGATTTACAGTTGTCTTACCATTGTTCATCAACAGATGAGCTACCTCCCGTTTCTCTACAGCTTTTTCATGCTTTAGGCTTATGTTGCTAGATTCTTCAACCTTGATGTGCTGTTTTTTTCCCTGTGCATTTATCTGTTTCTGATGTGCTAGCTTGAACGTGAAGGTAAAAAGTTGGTTTTTTTAGTGTCTTACTCATCACCCTTTTCTTAATTGGGTATTTAGGTGGCTTGTACTCTGGTGGTAGTGCTCAAATGGTTGAGAAGTCACTAGACATTCATGGGGATGAGATATTATATGTGGGAGATCATATTTTCACAGATGTAAGCCAATCTAAAGTTCATTTACGATGGAGGACAGCATTAATCTGCCGAGAACTAGAAGATGAGGTAGGTTGCTTACTTTTTGAAGATGAGGTAGGTTGCTTACTTTTTCTCATTAATCTATACAAGATGAAGTTCTATAGAGCATATTCGGTAAGTATTTCACTTTTCTGTTACAGGGATATGAGGTAGAAAGCTCTTCCTGGAACTTTTACTGATTCTGTCACTAGTATTTTCCCTCTTTTGCATTTCATTGAGTTTTTTTATAAGTTTTTTGAACCTTTTTTTATTACTCTAATTATTAGATCAAACTCCATTAGTTTCTAGATTGAGTAAATTGCACCACAGGTCTACAGTTGCCCTGTAGTCTCCATTAGGTCCCTATGTTTCAGTTTCAGCTTAGCATGTCCTTAAATTTGAATAAGCATGCTACTTAGGTCTATCTGTTTGTGAATTTGTGAAGTGACCGAAAATGACATGGAGGGACCTAAATACCTTGTACAATATGCGCTTGCCCTTAAGACAATTACCCAAGTTGATTTCAAATATTTTTGCACCTGTTAATTCTGAACTCTCTGAAAGGAACCTAGAAATCATCTGCTATGTTGCTGATAAAGTCGCGCTTCATGTTTAGTGACCAATTTGCAATTTTTGTTCTTCTTTGCAGTTTGATGCTCTAAGCCGAAGCCATGTTCAGAAAGAAAAGCTTGTCACACTTATACAACAAAAAGAAATTGTGGGAGACCTTTTCAACCAACTTCGCCTGGCTCTGCAGAGACGCACAAATTCACGTCCTGCACAGGTATTAGAGCGAAGCCGTGGTGCTTTTGTAACCTTAAACATATTAATTTCCTTTCCCCTGAGAAGTTGAGATTCTCTCCTTTATAGTATGCTGGTAACAATATAATTTAAGCTGTGCAGGGGCAGAGCTTCCTTATGCCCAGCTTGTGCCGTGCTTCCCCATTCAAAAAAAATTTGTTTGGATTATCTATACATATATAGTAGCAACTCTGACAATATACTGTCTAATCCACTGCGTCATGTATCCTCCTAAACATACTCCTAAGGTTATAAATTCTTAACCATGGTTCAGCGTTTGCATTATTTGCATCGTCCTTCTATAGATTAGCCCCTGTGAAATTTAGTTCAAGCTCTGCCACTGTAGCTGTGCGACAAAAGCTAAAAGTAAATATTTTCTTCTGATTTTGGCTTATATTCTCAGGTTTTTTAGTTTTTGTTAAATTCTTAATGTACTTGCTCTGATATACCAACATTATTATTATCCAGACACTCGCTGCAACTTGTATGAATGATCAGGAGCTTACAGAAAGTATGCAAAAGTTACTCATTGTAATGCAGAGATTAGATGAAAAGATTGCACCAATGTTGGAATCGGATGGAGAACTTTTCAATAAAAGGTAATAAGGCACTACATTTTTATGAGTTTACTTAAATGTGATAAGCACTTCAAATATGTGGTTTCCAGATCTATCATTATTCCTTGCAGAGGAAATGTTGTGTTTTACAAGTTCCGTTGCTTTAAAATCTTAGTGCATCTTCTTCTTCTTTTGCTTCTTATTATCGATGTCTATGATTCCCATGACTATGGAATGAATGTGCTGTCTTGTTTATATATTTTTCTGTTACATATTTTTATTTTTTACAAA
Source organism: Olyra latifolia (assembly GCA_036346145.1). Classification (NCBI taxonomy): domain Eukaryota; kingdom Viridiplantae; phylum Streptophyta; class Magnoliopsida; order Poales; family Poaceae; genus Olyra; species Olyra latifolia. Next base: position 19,536,154 of record CM070530.1, read on the forward strand.
AACAAGCTAACCAAATGTTTTTTCCTCTTAAGATGGGGTTGGTTGTCACGTGCTGGCCTATGGGATAAGAGTCATCTGACCAGGCAAATTGAGAAGTGAGTGGTTATGATTTTATAGTGGTGAATATTTTACAGGCCCTAGACTTATGTGTAAATGCAACTATTTTATCTTCTTGTAGATATGCGGATATATACACATCAAGGGTGTCAAATTTTCTACACTATACTCCATTTATGTATTTTCAGTCACAAGAACAGGTAAATTTCACAGCTCAGGATAATCTGGTCTTCTGCTACTTTTGACATTTTCCTATGGTCATGCTTACTGGTTGACATTTGATGGTACCATCATACCAATGCCCTCAAACCTTGACTGAACATGTTAAGCAGTAAATATAACTGCCATCACTCCTGAAACTGCCTCAGACCCTGTGAAGATAATATCTATTAGACATATGCTCTCAGTTTTTTTTGTCTGTTGGTTTGAGAGTATTTGCTTACCTAGTGAAGTGATTTTCTTTCCGGTTAGCCTTCAAGTAGGTCTCTCTGTTGGCGTTGTGCCATAGGAAATAGCAGGGGTGTGGAATATTTATCATATCTACTTAATGTCGTGAAAACACCAACATGTTGAGAAGTGGTTCACTGAATCTGCTTACTCGGAAAGCACCGCAATCTCCATGCCTTTTACCAGTTTTACAAACCAAAAAAAAAAAACAGTAGAAGAACATTGACATGATTGCATGAACATTCTACGTTTATGCTAACATCTAACTTGTTTAAAACAAACTTGAGATACATACACATTGCTTGCATCTATGAGTCCTCGTCACATTCACCATTTTCATCATTTCACTATGATCTCGCTAATCGTCCAAACATTCTCTAGCCACTTGGGCACGACGTTCATTCCTATTCCCGTGGTCAACCACACTGATGTCCATGGACTCTGTCGATGTTCGATTTGCACACGGATACGAGGGAAAGCAGCTGGATGTCATCGTCGCAATGGTGGCTGGGCCGCACCTGCATCTGCATGCTAAGGACTCTTGTGCTTGGGTTGATGTCGCAGCACGTCATGTATGGTGCCTATGTGAAGGTAAATTCAATGTAGCTCGTAAGAATAAACCACGCTTGTCTTGTTGCTTGCTGACCCAAAAAAGATTTGGTTCGGGGAGGCGCAACGAGCAGCTGTACAGACTTGCAGTGGAGTATGTAATTTGCAACAGTGTGAAAATCCGTCGTTTTCCAGCATTTGTGCGAAATTTAAGCGGAAGTTTTGCGTGTTTTGTTTCATGGATGAACTTGGCTGACTAGCTGCGGTGTTCTTTAGACTGGCTACACGAGGAAGCACCTAACAAAACGGTCTAGATCTATCCTCGTGAAATATAGGTGATTGATTAGAGAGACTGGACGGTCGAGATGACATACTGTCACCCCATCACTATATTTTTTAAGTAGTGAAGATAAATAGAGTAATAAATTTCAAACTGGCCAGGAGTAACTGCTTAATGCCCGATTGTACTGGGATGAGTATCTTCTCGCATCTCGAGTAGTTAAAGAGGATTCAGACCCTATTTGAATGCATAAAGTACGAATAAAACATCTAAATTCTGGTAGAAATACTGTTAGGACTAGTATTTTCTCTACAAGGGTTCAGCCCCTATTTTGAATGCACAAATTTTGTATGAAACAGCTCAATTCTAGCGGGAAAGGAAACTTTTTTCGAACGGAATTAGTTCAAATTAAAGTATGATTTCACTAATCCAACTCAGATTGCTCCTCTGTTGTGGCACATTTCAACGAAGTTCCAGTAGTGGATCGAGCAGGAGGATTAGTTTCCGATATTGTCGGTTTGCTCGTCTCGGACGAAGACAAACTATGTGGTTTTGGTGATGATGTGTGCTATAACATGTAGTGTGCCTAGGATCTCGTGTAACTTGAGGATATTCTCTCAAATTTGGATGAAATTCTCGTTTCAAAAATGGTTAATTCAAAGATTGCACTCTATCGGTCTATCCTCCATTCCTCCTAGCTATATCCTCCGTGGCTCTTCCCCCTTATCCTCGCCAACTGCCCGTGTCGGCGACTTGGACTCCGACCCAAAAGCCAAGCTACTCAGAGAAGCGCCGCCGGTGGTAACAGAGGACGGCGGCGATGTTGCGCCGGATGCGATGGGCGACGAGCGAGGATGGGCAGTGGGAGGCGGACGTCGAGGCGCCGGTCACGATGGAGGGCACGGCGCGCCCCGTCCCCGGCGACCCGCTGCCGCTCGGCCTCTCGCGGGGCCGCCGCCTCACCCGCACGAAGCAGCTCGACTTCCTCCACCGCTTCATGGCCTCCCCGCTCGTCCCCTCCTTCTCGGCCTTCCGCTCCGGCCTCTCCCTCCACCACGCCCACCTCCTCCACCTCGCGGACAACTGGTAAGCGGTATACCCCACTAAATTTTCCCCACACCATCAATCTTACTCCGCCAAAAAAGCTTCGTCTTTGCATATCTGCGCTGCTCCAAGGTCGCCGCGGTTATCAGATATAAAAATGTGGTTTGCGAATTGCCATCTTATATAGCTTGGGTGTCAAGGGCAACGATGGTTGTGTACTCGAGTAATCTATTCGAGGTAATTCTGGATTTGATCTACTATGTTTTACTTGGTGATACATCAGGAATGACTTTAGATTTGTGATGGTTACTGTTTGGGATTATGCCATTAATGTCTGCTTGGAGCCATCATTGTCTAGTCCAAAGATTTTGTGTCTCCCTGGTTAATACATGGATGGGGGCAAGCGCCAATGATTCAAGGGCAATGATGATTGTAACTCACCAACGTCCCTCTAATGAAACATGATTGTACATAGATATGTTTGGTAGTTGTTCCCAAATGCCTTGGATATGGTTATTGTTTTTGTTTAGTTAACCTTGTCTGCTTAGAGGGAGAGGGATTGTCTAAATCAATGATTTTTAGAGCAAATTTCACTTCATGTCTTTGTAGCAAATTTCACTTCATGTATAAGAGGTTTATTGTCTGAAACTGATGCATACTAACAATTTCATGTAATCTGTGCAGGTCTTTTACTATCTTGGAGCAGCTTCATGTAGAGAAGCTTGTTGCTGTCGTGAAAGAGAAGTTATCAAATCAGCAAGAAGAGGTCTCCTGGTCAAGTGATATAAAAAAGCACTTGCATGATGTTATGTCTCTAGGTGTAGGCACGGAACTCTTGATCACACCAGACTCCACGTTGCTGATGGAGCTGTACAATATCAAGAAGGGGGATCGAGGCAAAGCGATATTTGAATACAAGGCAAAACATCTGGATGCTCTTAAGCTATTTGGTATATAGTTATCTATTTGCGGGTATTCTTGTTGCACCGTGGTTTCTCTATAAAAACACATTGTGTTCCTTTATGTTGATTAAGATATCTAGTCATGGACAAGTTGTCACTGGTTTATGAAAAATTCCATCCTTTTCCTTTTTGGGAACAACTATTTTACCTAAGTAATGCTAGATTTTACTTTTCTGAATGCTTTGATGACTGAACATTTATTTATTGTTTGCAGTTTCCTCATCAAGCTCTTACATTAGAAGCATCTTGGCCTGGATTATTTATTGACAAAAAGGGGGTGTATTGGGATGTGCCTTTATCATTATCAGCTGACCTTGCTTCAGTTAACTCCAGTTCTGGATTGAGTTATCATCTACTATTGCAGCAGAATAGGGGGGAACCAAAATGTTTTGGTGGTGATCGAACCAATGATGTTCCTGTCGCTCTGCTACCTGGATTATGTGCTAAGGCAGCTATTTCCATCAAGAAAAGCATGGATGTTTGGAGGAAAAAGGAGGATAAGCTAAAAATGGTACAGCCATATGATGTATTTCTCTGGGATCCTCATGTTTCATTCACTACGATCATTGGTAAGAATCCACCTTTATTTTATTACCGAGCATTGAGTGTTTACTACAGCTTTCTACTAGTGAAACCTGTCTTTGAGCTCCAGCAATTTATCGTGTGAGCTTGTTCTAAGGTTTTTTTTTTAGCATCTACTTGCTTAGTGGTTCTGATTGTCCTCCTAGCTGCTTTGGAATCATTTTCATTGAAATACGATGTTGTGCTCTTTAATGTCACATTTCAAGAATATATCATAATTTTATTTATCTGATTTCCGGTGTTCTGATGTAGCATGAGATTTTGCAAGTCAATAATGTTGCACACTTTCTGTATGTATATTATCATGAACAGCTTGGTTGTCCTGTGTGGTTTACTGCCTAGTGTTTCCAACTTTTCATTATGAATCCATGAAGATTTATAGTGCATGGATACAAGAACTGATATTTGATTTTTCTAGCTCTATATTAGATTTACAGGTCGTCAGCACTAAATAGTTTGCTGTAATCTACTTTTTATTTATTCAGGTGCAGTAGCCAGTGGTTCTTTCGGGGATTGTTCAACAAGAATGTCTGTGCAAGATGAAACACAAAAAACCAATGCCTTTAGGGTGTTTAATGAGAGGAAGAAGTTTGCTGCCTTTGCAGACCTCTTTGCTTCTATTACTTTTACAGCTCAACATGGAAATTTTCAGAGGCTTTTCCTTGATTTGACAAGGGTAAGTGCCCGATTTGATATATCATCAGGATCATTGTTCGTACGTGGTGCTTCTCGTCTTGCACAAGATTTCTTCTTCTCGCGAAGACCTGATTTAGAGACATTCTGTGATGTTTGTCCAGATGTGATCGTTTCTCTTCAACAACAGGTGAATCATTTTTTTCTTTTGTTTCATCTTATGCTCTGATATCTGGAACTAGAAAGTCATTTTGTAAAAAGAATATCATGCCACAAATTCATGTCATCTCTTTAGTCTCTACTATGTTTTTGCATTGAATTGTCAAATCATTTCAAAATTGATAGTCTTTTGCTGTTCAGCCAATAATCCTAAAGTGGAAGAATTCATGTTCAACATGCTTTGCTATCTTGATTGATCAAGATTGAAAGTGATATTAGAAAAAAGAAGGTATTGAAGAGCTTAATTATACTGTCACTTTCCAGCTGAATGGAATACTATGGTGGCATGCTATGATATACAAAAAAATGTACATCTCTAGATTATTGATATCTTTCAGAAAAGGTGCTGTAAATCTGGAATAAGCTAGTGATTGGTTGATATTGGTTGTGAGCATGGATGCTGGCATGCTGCTGCTACAGAACCACATATGATATCTTTTTTTAGTTGCCTTCATCACTAACAACCCCTAAACTAAAACCAAATTGAGTCAACTGGTTTTGAGGTGAAAGCACCGACCGAAAATGCTATGTTATTTTTTAAGTATGTTTACATGAATAAAATAACTTGAAGCTCATCCAAAATTGACATGAATCATTCTTGATTTTGGATAAGTAACCCTACCAGTGGTTTTTTAATTATTGAATCAGTTTACAAAAGCACAGTACTGCATGATACATCCAGTAACTGCCAGTTACCATTGTTTTCTGACTGCTGGCTGTGGTGTTGGCATCTTTCGTATTGTCAAGTTATATGTGAGGTTACTATGCATACGAGGTTAGGTACTGTGTACTAACTGTAACAGTTAAGAAAAGCTCATATATCAATAATCTAATTCTAGTGAATGCATTGCAGATAGATTAATCATGTCATCTAGAAATACTAGGCTATGCTTAGATATAGAACCCCCAACTCCTTGATCTAATGCTAGTGAGTGCGTTGCAGATAGAGTAATCATGTCATTCTAGAAATACTAGGCTATGCTTAGATATAGAATCCCCAACTCCTTAGCTATCAAACTAGCAATACTATGACCTGTAACTGTCGTTTGATGCAAGTCCTAGTGCTTATTACTTCAGCCGCTGATTACTCTGCTATTGAGGAACACATATCATTTACTAAGAAATGCCAGAGGTTAAATGATATACATTTGTATGATTACATTGAGCATAGTGAATTGCTGATGGACTTCATTGTAGTATTAGATAGTATCAACTTCCTAGAACCTGTCTTCAATATTCCATGTAGATAAATTAAGTATAAAAGATTATTATAGTGTGTAGGAATCTAAAATAGCAAACTTCTGGTTGTCATTTAATAAAGCTGTTCCTCCTTTTCGCAGATAGTTGGGCCCTTCAGCTTCCGTGTTGAATCCTCGGTTGCCATTGACCCAACAAGACAGGACCGTTTTGTTCGAGTGGATGACTCGGTTTTCGCCATCGATTGGGCTCTGAAGGTCCTGGGTTCAGCAAAGGCCACGGCTTGGTATTCCCCTAAGAATCAGGAAGCCATAGTGGAGCTTCGTTTCTTCGAGACCTGAAGGATGTTTTTTTTTTTTTTGAGATGCAGACCTGACGGATGATGGCTTCAACTCACTCCGAATGTCACCTAATATAGCTAATGATCTCACGGATCAGATCGTATAAATGTGGATGCTGCATTTCATCAATCCAACTTGTACGGCCTCGTCGATTATGTGGGATGTCTTGCCCTCGCCTGTTGAATTATCGGGTAAAAATGTGAAATATATAGCTTGTGCCGCCCAGGCATTGACGGAGGCAGCTAGACTGTCTCGGCTTCTCTACTATTTAAAAGTGGCTTGTAGTGAGTAATGTTGAATAGTGGTCTATTTTTAACTGGACCATTTTGCCTTTGTCTACTTTAATTAAGTATCCACATATGCCATGCCTTAGCCTCTACCGTGTGGCTCAATTGAATTCAAATTTCAAACCCATTGAGCCACACCAAACTAGCCCTAACTGGCTAGCCCTATCCTCACACATACCACACAGGCGTGCAAATTTTATAGGTGCTGACTTGTATTCAATCTTTTTTTGTTTGAATGATAGGAGGTAGTTTCATCTATTTTAAATCCATAGCAATGCACGGGCACCCAACTAGTCTAGGATGGTGTGTTTTCGTGAATGCCAATCATTTATGCATCCAGTGACTCAGTGAGAGTGCATTTTAAGCTGTGTGTCAATCAATACCTATTAGAAAATGATGTCATGCAGTTGTATTTCAGTAGGACGATGTAGAGGGGGAAAAGAAAATTGGGCCTCGCGAAATTTGATTTTTTTAGAAGTGCAAAAGGCATTTCAATTTTCAAACAAGATTTGAAGGGGCCCGGCAAAAAATAATACTCCCTCTAGTCACAAATAACTGTTGTTTTGGATATTGATACGGTTTTTAAAATACACTTTTGACCACCCGTAACTATCAGAATCTATTTATAAGATATATTAAAATTCTTACATTATGCTCTTTGAGACAAAACTATCTATATGATTTTTATGTACTCAAAATAAATAGTTTAAAAAATATTCGTAGCCGAAGTTTCAAAACCTTGAATTCACGTATAAACGACATGACATGTATTTTTATGACCGGAGGAGGGAGTAGGTAACGTCGCGATAGAGAAAAAAGAAAACCACGTGAAGGCACAAGGCCACAGGCCCACTTACAAATGGGGCCCCTAGTGTGCTCCATCTCCGCCCAATTGGGCCAATTCCCCCTGCCTTCGAGTTACACTAAACCCTTCCTCACCGTCGCGTAAACCTCGAATCCGTCACGCCGCGCCGCCCATTTCCAGCAGAGCCACCGCCTCCGCCATGGCGGCCGCCTCGAGAGGTCTCCTAGTGCGCCTCCGCCATGTCTACCTCGCCGGGCCCCGCCTCCCACCTTCGCGCCTCTTCTCCGCCGAGGCCCTCGTCTCCCACCCCGACGACGACGCCGGAGGCGGCGAGGGCGGCGGCCGGATCATCGAGGCGCGCGCCGGGGTGATGGGCCCCGACTCGCGGCGGACCGGCGTGATCGGCGTCAAGTGCGGCATGTCGGCGATGTGGGACAAGTGGGGCGCCAAGGTGCCCATCACCGTCCTCTGGGTCGACGACAACGTCGTCTGCCAGGTCAAGACATCCGAGAAGGAGGGGTTCTTCGCGCTGCAGGTGCCGCATATTCCTGATCTCTGTGCGAAAATTGGTTGACAATGTCGCGAGCTATTGGATCATTTGATTCGTTTACTGCAAAATGAAGCAGTGAAACTTACTTTTCTGCATTTGTTAGACGCAAAGCAATTGGAGTGCTTCTTCCTTGTATGACGAAGGTTCGATCTAGACGTGAAATGCTGTGAAATATTTTTCTCACCAGTGCCTGGTTGGTACTTCACTAGATCTTGAGATAGGCTGATGAAACTAGGTAGGTTTATTGTAAGATTGTAGCTAGCCGTATATAGCAAGTTCTCCTCCATGGTGTCTGAGACAAATGATTAGAAAACATGCCGCCTAATTTGCGCTGTGTGCTCACACCATTATACTTTCAAGAAACATGATATTAGGTTGTATAGGTTTTCCCATCAAAATTAGGCTGTTCTGTTGTACTAGTAAGGTTTCACTGCTCCCTAAAATTGATTAAAATAACTTGTTTAGAGATGAACCTCTGGTTTTGGCATCTACAAGCGCATGTTACGCATTTACTCTATTGCAGATGACTGCACTAGACATGCTAGTGCAATAAACTTGCTGTCTTAGATTTTTTTATTTATCTGAATCTTAGTAAGTTTATTTGGCAAGTTCATACAAACTAGTACAACGAACACATTTCTTGCTCTTTCGCTTTGATCATTTTCCTTTTATCTTGCAAAAGATGTTACTAACTTCCAAAACTCCTTTCCTGGAATTTGTTAGCTTGGGGCTGGTCAAAAGAAGGAAAAGCATCTAACAAAGCCTGAACTGGGCCACTTTAGAGCACAAGGAGTCCCTCTGAAGAGAAAACTAAGGGAGTTTCCTGTTACTGAGGATGCACTTCTTCCTGTTGGGACAACCATCACGGCCCGCCATTTTGTGCCTGGGCAGTTTGTGGATGTCACTGGAATCACAAAGGGGAAAGGTTTTGCAGTATGTTTTTTCCTGCCGATCTATGTCTATTAACTTCACTACATTGAAACAGTGCCCAACATTGTTGTAAACTTGCTGAAGAATCACCATGGCTTAAGCATGAGTTTCTTGAAGCAACATCTCCCCGTTCAATTCACTAAAGAAATAAGAACTAAAATCTGCGTAAAATGCATGTCATACTTCCTAAGTTCCTAGTTATTCCTTGATTTTAAAAGGTGGTTTCATTCCAAGCATGCACTTTTAAAAGATTTGCTGTGATATATATGTGACTTTCTAATAATCAAAGCAAATATTGCGTATGTTGGTGCTGACTATTAGAGAGTATGCAAAACAGAGAGAAAATATCAAAATATTTACTGATATTTACAAAATAGTACTGTTATATAACATTCCTAAGAAATTGGTGGAGATATTTAACGTTGTTTAAGTTTGATTTTTTTTATCAAGAAAAATCTTATTTTGAAAAGTCAATGCAGCAAATGTAGCTTCACGTACACACTATGTAATTTCAATTATTTCTAGTGTTATTATAGCCTCATTGTCTCTTCTGGTCCACATTAGTCTTTCCATGAAGGCTTAGCATATAAAAAAGAAGAATTAGTTGGGTCAAGACAAAGAGGAGTCAGGATGTCAATTATTTTTGCCTCTTTCTAAGTTGGTATTGTCCACATGATGGGGAAAGGGGTTATGTCTTGAGGTTTCAGGCACGTTAATCCAATTTGTGAATGATTTTCATTTTTCAGCTTAATTTCGCATTACTATTTATGTTACTGTCAAACACGCAATTTCATAATTTGCTTCTGTTTTGATGATACTTCCTTTTTAGAACAAACCTATTGTGGCAACACTACCAATATGCATTGATTTGATTTTTCTAACTTGTTTTTTTTCTCCTGTAGGGTGGAATGAAACGACACGGTTTTAGTGGGATGCCTGCATCACATGGTGCATCTTTATCACATCGCAGCATCGGTTCTACTGGTCAAAGAGATGCTCCTGGAAGGGTATGTCATAACTCATAAAGTCCATGCACTAAACAAGTGGCACACATCTATTCTCACAAGAGGCATGCTACATACTGTTATGAATATGAGATGTATTGATCTGTAGGCCAATGGCCTGTATATATAGGGTACATGAGAAGTCTAGATAAGGCAGAGAAAGCCCAGATAAGGCAAGGACTCTAATACTATCCTAATATCATAAAGGACTCTGATAATATCCTAATATATCTCTAACACTCCTCTCAAATGCAAGGGATATGCAATAGCATTGCATTTGAAAGAGAATAGACTAAAAAGAAAAGTACACCCCTCAAATGTAAGGCATATGCAATAGCATTGCATTTGAAAGACAATAGACTAAAAAGAAAGTATCCCCTCAAATGCAAGGCATATGCAATAGCATTGCATTTGAAAGAGAATAGACTAAAAAGAAAGTATCCCCTCAAATGCAAGGCATATGCAATAGCATTGCATTTGAACGGAAATACACTAAAAAAAAAATCTAAAGTCCGGGTCTTGCAAATGTCGTCGTAGTCATCATAGCATGCAGTCACAAACATATGTCAAAATCCATAAAGTGAACTCCCATCTGATGTCGTAGATTGTAGCCCAAGAGACAGCAACGCAAAGAAAAACGCAACGGCTCAAAGAAAAAGGCAGAACTGCATCCAAACAAAAAAAAGGACACAAAGCTAGATGTTAGGGAAAAATTTGTGGACTCGCATGGCATAGACAAATTCAAAGACAAAGGAAAAACAGAGGACTTTGGTGGATACAGTGGAAGCAACGCCTAAAGAAACCTAAAGTGAGACTCAACGATGCATGTAGAAGCATGCCAACGTCAACTCCAACAGCTGGCTTTTGACTAGCATGAGCACACTAACACCAGCATGCAGCAGCAAGCCTGGCAAAGAGAAGACCCACAGCAGCCGTGGAGATCAATGATGATGGGTGCGCGACAGAAGCCGCAGTGCAGGCCAAGGATTGCAGCAGGTAGCTGTAGCAGCAGAGAGGTCCAAGGATAAAAGAAAAGAAGAAGTGCAAACTTCTCCAAGCTCCAAGCAGCACCCTAGAAAGCTGACATGCCAAGAAGCCTACTCCACAGCGCAGCAGCGAGATAGCTGCAAACTGCAATGAAAGGCAATTTTCTTCATCTTCCAGCACATAGCACAGAACAAACCCCATAGCCACTCTTTTTCTCCCAAAGTCCAAGAAGCACCGTCCAAGCTGAAAAGAAATCACCAACGGAGAAGGTGCAAGCAAGGACAAACAGAGCCCGGGCTTAAGCCCCCAAATTTACCAGCCTCATCAACCCTGCCCTCCAATGGCTAGAGTTGAGAGCCGGCGCAACCTGGCTCGGCGGCAACAAGACAGGGCCTAGCAACGAGATGCTTCAGATTGGTGTGACGGGACAGCACAAATCCTGCCTTGAGAACGATGAGTCGACAACAAGAGCCAATAGGGTGGTCGCTGATTGGAGGAGCAGCGGTGCCGTGGAGGACGAACGACGACTGCAACCAGATAGTGTGCAGCGAAGATTCTGCACCCCGGAGAGATGGGGCTGCCAGATGAGTCACAGCACGAGCGACAACAGCCGGTGTAGTTGCTGCATGACGAAAACAGAAGATAGCCGACAAGGTGGCCGCCCCCGGAACAGAGATTCCTCCCCTGGGAGGGCAACGACAGCAGATGATGGCGTCGACGGCTAGGGTTTCGAGTACCGTAGCTCTGATACCATGTTATGAATATGAGATGTATTGATCTGTAGGCCAATGGCCTGTATATGTAGGGTACATGAGAAGGCTAGATAAGGCAAAAAAAGCCCAGATAAGGCTGATACCATGTTATGAATATGGGATGTATAGATCTGTAGGCCAATGGCCTGTATATGTAGGGTACATGAGAAGCCTAGATAAGGCAGAGAAAGCCCAGATAAGGTAAGGACTCTAATACTATCCTAATATGATAAAGGACTCTGATCATATCGTAATATATCTCTAACACATACAACGTTACCATTAGAATAGGCAGCAGCATAGTTTTGCTAGAAGTTAAATCGTCCGCTTAACAGGATTAATCATAGATGTTGATTACCATTTGTAAGTTGTTTCTAATGCTTAAGTTGATTAAACAGATAAGGCCTTATTTAAATAATCCAGTGGTGGACTAGTGGCACTAATTTTCACTTTTAATCAGTAAGTGGTGATAGTATGCATCTTGCATTGTGCCATTGTTCATAATATTAAGTAGATTTGCATGCTATCATTCTTATGAATGGTTACTTGGGGTAACTATCTAGTGTGAATATATTAAATTAGTAATATTATATATATTTAGCTGAAATATGATTATGTCTCCTTAAGACTAGTGTATTCAGAAGTTAAATAAACGCTTTATTATGTTGCTGTTTAGACTATTTAAGGCCTTCAACAGTGTGTTTACATCTATAAAGCCCACAAGCTAGTGCTGCCGATGAAAATTAAAATGTGCCCCCAAATGCTTTTACCTTTTTGGCTTACAGTGTCTTGAAATTCATTCAATTGGAATTATTACTTCTTGATGTAGTTAGAACAAAATCAACAGTTAGAAAAGAGTAATAAAGCAACTTTTTCTTGTCATAAGTTTCCTCCGTGGAAGTGAGGTCACGTTAATTCTTGTGCTATTCTTGGGCTGAACAGAAAAGTTTCCATATCAAATAGCACAAAGAATGAAAAGAAATGCTTTTGATTTGAACTGTGATGCCAGTTTGTAGACTTTTAAGATAATGCACGGGCGAAGTTGTTAATGTGTAGGAATGTACCAGAAAGCAGCACTGCAGCAGGTACTCTTGCATATATAATGGACTACATAGCTGTAACAATGCTGCAGGTTTTCAAAAACAGGAAGATGCCTGGGCGCATGGGCGGTGTACAACGTACTGTGAAAAATGTATGGATATACCAAATAGACCCTGCCAGGAACTTGCTGTATCTGAAAGGCCAGGTAATTTCATCTCTATTTCAGATTATGCCTTGCTAAAATATAGATGTTGTGATGTGAGCGCTATGTATTCCCTTGTTAACTTTGCAGGTTCCTGGTCCTCAAGGCAGCTTTGTTTTCGTGAAGGACTCAATTTACAAGAAACCTGACACAGCTCTGCTGCCGTTCCCTACATGTTTCGCACAAGAAGGTGAATCAGAAGACTCAGAGCTCCTTGTTGCTGATCTCGGCGATATCGACCCATTTATGGCAGCAGAGTAGATAAGGGCCAAGTTTGAAAAGGTCCTAACTTTCTGTGCACATCAGCTCGACCAACCCACAAAATTGTTTGCTAAATTTTGCATTGATATATCAGTCTTTCCTGGATTGCAAGCTTCGTCCATTACTTGTCTGCCTGATCAATGTTGTCCCATGTACATTACCTGGGAAAAATGCTCGAGCCTTAACTCAATTAGGGGTTTTGAGCTGATTGTTTAATCTACTGAATGGAACTGTTTTTGTTTAATAAGTTGTGTAAGGTAAGCCTCAGATAGATATATATAATTGGCAGTTTTCACTTCTGAGATGAGATGACATTTACCATTTGGTTCTGAGATTTCCAGGATGCAGTGATCTCAGCCTTTGTGCAAGTTGCTTTTACTAGCCAAGGATGTGTGGGTCTTCCTTGCATAGTAGCCTCTGCTTTGTTCAGTGCTAGGTTTGTGTTCCTTGAAACAGTATCCTTTCTTTTATGTTGTTATTGTGCCTTATGTTACTTTTATTTGTGGAGATCGGCCTGAGTAGCGTATGATTCCTGGCTTAGACTGCGTAGACTTGTTCTCTGCAGCCAAAAAGCTGTGGCAAATTATAGTCTGAAGAAGCCGAGGGTCCTTGGAAAGAGTCTTGGAGAGGCTGAAATATATTTAAAAAAATATGTTTTGGGAGTTTTGAGAAAAATCATTTAAAAGCCTTTAAAAAATAGCTACAATTAGCATGGCTTGTATAAAAATGACAAATTTTAAGTTCTACACTTAAATCTAGAAAGAACAGTGCTGAACACTTGTTGCCACATTAGCAGGCTGCATTTTTTGTGGCTAGCAATTTGTATGAGTCAATGAGTATTAGGCAAACTTTGGCAAAAGTATGAGTCAATGACATAAAAAACATGCCTAGGACTAGATCGATCGTAATGCTACCTGTGTTCAGCCCAAGTTGCGACTTGCATCAGGTACTGGACAAAATAATACGCGTGTGGTTTAGTGGAGTAGCAACAAACTGACTAAAGTATTAACTAGCTATTGGACAGAGTAATACACATGCGATTTAGTGATAACAAGGAGTAAATTGTACAGTAGTTTTTTAAGTTGTTCCGTGTTTTTGTTAGATTTAAAATTTATAAAACCGGATATTTGGTATATGAAGTTGTCTTACTGTTTTAACTAGGTCTAAAATGGTATAGAGAATGTGGTTTTGATGATATGGGCTGCCTAGACAGCATAATATGTGGTAAAAAAGGCCACTTATCATTCCAAATTAATAAAAATAATTCAAATTAGAAATTCATAAAAGAAATTCTAAAAATTAAAATTCTTTTAAAATATAAAAATTTAAAATTTTGAAAATTCATGAAAAATAAAATAAATTCTAAAACTTGTTTAAAAACTTAGAAAATTCTTAAAACCTTAAAATTTTTCTAAAATTTGTAAAAAATATATAATCTAAATAAAATGGAGAAAGAGAGAGCAATGGAGGAGATTTGGGATTTTATTTAGATTTTATATATTTTACAAATTTTATAAAAGTTTTAAGCTTTCTTCGGATTTTGTAAATTTTTATACAAGTTTTATAATTTATTTATTTTATGAATTTTTAAATTTTAGGATCTTTAAAATAATTTTAGATGTTTTTTATTTTTTTACAAGTTTAGGATTTTTTGACGAATTTTCAATTTGAATTTATTTATTATTGATTTAGGATGACAAGTGGTCATTTTTTGTCACATATTATATTGACTAGGTAGCCCATGTCATTAAAACTATCTTCTCCATACCACTTTGGAACTAGTTGAAACAGTAAAAAACAACTTCGTATACCTAAGTATTTGGTTTTGAAAATTTTGGATTTAAGTAAAAACACAACACAATTTGAAATATCTGCAGTGCAATTTACTCTAACAACAAATTAGCTATTTGAGTCAGCTTGTTGGACAAAATAATGCACATGGAGGCAATAAGAACAGATGACCTGATGGGTGGGTGACACGATGACATGGCTCAACCCCGCTTGACAGTAGAGCTTAAAGTGGCGCTCTGTCTCCTTATCGTCCAACCAACGGATGACAGGGCCTGCCACGTTGACCTGTCGCCTTGCCGCGTCAACCCAGGCAGCGACGTCGCACAACTACGGGTGACAGGGCGCATCTTGGACCAATAGCTAGCGGCATCAACCTACGTAATTCTAGCCGATTTTTCTCACATTGTCTGACCAAAGGACGATAAATGTGTAGCTTTGTGAATTTTGAAAAACAGAAGGCTAGCTATATTTAATTTCATAAAAAACAAATACAAAATAAACAAAAAAAACTCACGTCCAGTCATCCGAATTTTTTAATATTGTATATTAAAAAAATTGAATTAAAAAATAATATTCATATTTAAAAAATTAAAAAAGGTTTCCGTCGCCATCCCAATGGGTGGGATATAAATATCGCCATTTCAAATGGGCGGTGATATTAAGCCCGTCTGGGCCGCCGCTGAGGGAGGGAAACATCGCCAAACCATAGGGCGAGTTTTTAAAAATTCGTCCGATGGTATGGCGAGATTTGGGACACAGGATAAACTCGCCATTTGGAAGGGCGATTTTTGCCCTTTATTAAGGGATGGCCGCACGGCTGGCCGCCCGCGCGTACTTCATTTGCTGCCCGAGCCCGAGAGAGAGAGAAAGGGGAGAGAAGAAAAGGAAGAGTGGTCGGACTTAATTAGTAGATACGAAATTTCCCTGACTTTAGGCCAGACAATGTTTATGCTTTGTCCTGATTTCCCTGACTTATATGGTATGGTTAGGGTTTAGAGCTGTGTCATGATTTGTCAGACAATGTTTTGTTTAAGTCATGAAAACCTAGGTTTGATCTTCATCCAGTGAGCTATAAATGGCATAAAAAAATTATGGACGACTTAATGTTTAGAGTACATATTGATAAATTAAGATCCCTATACAATAATTTGTGGTCGATGTTTTATTTACAGGGCAAATGGTAGAGAAGTTATATTTTCAGATTCACTATGGGGATGGAGATATTATGTATGGTCCAAACGGGGTAGATCTTGGTAATCTGGAATCAGTAACACTAGGGATATCGAGACCCACCGAGAAAACGTTTGGTGGTTTACAAAACTGGTTGTTGCGGACGTTCCAGCTTAACTCGGAAGAACATGTGATGAAGGTTAGGGCCGTGATCAGCCGCGGTAGGGACGGTTTGTTTTGGGAGTTGATGCCTATATTATCTACACGGAATTGAAGGCGGTATATTGAGATTGCTATTGAACGCCGCCTTCCCCTAATACTGCGTGCTCATGTAGAGTTCAAACATGACACTGGCACAACCGAGGCAACGGTGGAAGAGACACTGGAAACCATCGGTGCAGAAGGGGCAGAGGAGGCAGAAGAGGGAGAGGGGCAGGCAGCGCTGAGGAGGCAGGGGAAGATATAGGCGGATACGAGGAGACGGAGGAGGTTGGTAACGAGGACCCGAGAATAGATGAGGCGACCAGTGTCGCAGATGAAGGGAAAAAAAATTGAAGTATTAGTAGAACTTATGGAGGCCGAGGATGAGGAGCATGAACAAGTCCGCGAGGAGGACATGTCAGACGATGAGGCAAGTTTTGGAGATCGTCCTGTCCCAGCTGAGTGGAACTCGTACAACTCCAAAGATTTATGTGTGAAGGAACATAGCCAAACCTTATCAGATTACCAACAGAACGAGGTGACACAGAGATCCATGTACTCTAATAAGGTGGTTGTTATGGATGCCGTGAAGTATTGGGCATTGTCTGTTAGGAGGGAATTCCGGGTTGTGAAGTCCAGTAAAAGTCTGTATGACGTTCAGTTTGTCGTCCCCGGATGCCCTTGGCGGGTTCATGCATTCAAGGAAAAGTGGGTCGATTATTGGATGTGTTCGATTGTGATGGAGCACAACTGTCAGATAGAACAGCCACAACAAAGGCACAGAAACCTAAATTCAACTTTTGTTGTTGTGGTAATGTATGCGCAGATAGTTGGCAACATCAACTATGAGCCACACTCGATACTTCGTGCCATTGAAGAACAATTTTAGTACAAAATAAAGTATGCGACAGCTTGGAGGGCAAAGTAAAAGCCTTTAGAGATGAGGTTCGATATGTACGAAGCATCATATGCTAACCTCCCTGCGCTTTTGCAAGCCGTCAGTACAAGGTACCCTGATACATACTATGATATCAAGGAGTATCTCGCAACTGTCCTAGACACCAACAAGTGGATTCTACAACAAGACTTTTTTTGCTTTAAGACCATGCATGCGAGCATTCTCGTATTGTCTCCCTGTCCTCTGTGTGGATGGTATATTCCTCACCGGAAGTACAATGGCCAAATATTGACAGCTATTGGCGTGGATGGAAATAATCAGATATTGCCAGTAGCGTTTGCTTTCATCGAGGAGGAGAATGCTGACAACTGGTACTGGTTTTTAGAGCGTTTTAAACATGCAGTCGTGTTGGACAGACCTAATGTTTGTGTCATACGTGACAGACATGCAGGATTGCTATGGGCAATCGAAGAGATCAAGAATGTTTCGGATAACCATGGGAATGCACAATGGAGGGACATACAAAGTAGGTGGTGCATGAGGCACATGCACAATGGTTCCGATTTTCACACATTACTCCTGGGACATCGTCCGACCTACTCGTCCATATATAGGTGGTAGCTTGCGCTGCATAGGTCGCCCGTGATTTTTTTTCATATTTTTGGGATGCATCCGGTGGGCCCCGCGAGGCTGCGAAAACCCTAAGTGGCCACAAGTTCAGCTTTTTGTGCCCATGCGTGCCTTTTCCGATTTTCACACATTACTCCTAGGACATCGTCCGACCTGCTCGCCCATTGATAGGTTAGAGCCTACGCTGCGTAGATCACCCATGATTTTTTCTGTAATTTTTGTGACGCATCGGGTGGGCCCCGTGAGGCTACGAAAATCCCTAAGTGGGCATAATTTGTGATTTCGTGAAATCGTCGAACGGATGAGGCACCCCATGCCCAGGGGCTGCGACACCACATTAGTACATCCTGACACCCCACATGGCATCGGTGAAAGCCTGACGTAGCACATGCCAACGTACCATAAGCCTGAGACACTGCATTTAAGTGCATCATGATACCCCACATGGCATCGGTGAAAACCTGATGCAGCACATGCCAACGTACTAGGGGGCTGAGACATCGTATTTAAGTGCATCCTGATATCCCACATGGCATCATTCAAGGCCTGACGCAGTACATGCCAATGTACTAGGGGGCTAAGGCACCGCATTTAAAGCATTTAAGTGCATCTTGCCACCCCACATGACATCGTTCAAAGCCTGACGCAGCACATGCCAATGTATCGAGGGGCTGTCACACCGCATTTAAGGGCATCCTGCCACCCCACATGGCATCGTTCAAAGCCTGATGCAGCACATGCCAATGTACCAGGAGGCTGAGACACCGCATTTAAGTGCATCCTGCTACCCCACATGGCATCGGTGAAAGTCTGACACAGCACATGCGAATGGGCTGACGTACCACAATTAATTGTCTCCTCACACCCGTTCCATTGCTTACTAAGGCACCACGGGCCGCCCGTGAACTCCAATAATTCATCCCTGCCCCCTCCATCTCTCCACCATGATGGCTATAAATAGGCCTTGATTCGTGAGGGCAACCACACAACGCAGAAGTTTCTGTAAACCACACACGAGAAATGCCGAGGCGTGCAAGCGGAAAAGAAAAGGGGAAAACAAAGGAAGAGGCAGGCGCATGGGATTGGCCGCGCTATTCAGCTTACCAAGACCTCTTCCTACCTTGTGGGGTTGTCCCACCAATGTGTATGTGCAGAGATCCTTGCAGGCTTGTCCGCTCTTAGGAAATTCCAACTTAGAAGAGGAGATACTGGAAGTGCCGTAACTACGCCTTCGACCTGTTGGAGAAGAGCTTGAAGAATCACTAGATGGTACTAATCGTACGTATTTTGTAATATTTCTACATAAAACTTTGCTAATTTATGTTCCATGCAGTCACCTCCGCCACTGTGTGAATTTGAGCAGTGGTTTGACATGGAGGTCAACCTGGAAGACCAAAGGCCTCTTGATCAAGTCAACCGGGGCGAGGAGTTGAGGCGGCAGCTTCAAGAGTAGCGTGACTCCGCACGCGAGGAGTCACGTCGAAAGGATGCAGAGGAGAAGGAGGCCAAGAGACAGAAAACGAGAGAGGGCACGTCGTGCCAAAGAAGCCTTATCGGAGGCATGGGCGAAGAGGAAGTGGCCTCGATGCACTCAGTAGACGTGATGTTGTAACTATTGTTTTCCTTATTGGTGATGCTCCTCCCAGTTTTAAGTCCTAATAAAGATTGTGGCTTATCTTATTTTTTGCAAAAACTTGTGCTGTGAGAATTGCACTTCCTCTGCTCTCCCTCTCCCACCCTCCTTTTGCAATCAAACAAATTCTGAATCAAGAGATTTATTGTGGAATGTGTTAACTGATCACCTAGCCTCATTCAAACAATTAAATTTACAATTTGTTAATTTTTTTAAAAAAATTACAATTTTCGGCGACGGTTATTATTTAGGATTTTCTAACGGTGGAAAAAATAAAAAATGTGGGTATTTTCATATTTATTATTTAAAAAAATAATATACGAAATGAGAGGGCTTATTAATTTTTTGGCAAAAAAGAAACGAAATGAGAGGCCAAACCGACGAGATTGCATATATATACGGGAGTACTCGCGCCTCTGCACTGATGGAAAAATGTGGCCATTTTCATATGTATGATTTTTTTAGGCAAAAACTGTTGGTGTTAAAATTAAATTAAATCTCGCCCTTCCAAAGGGCGGGATTAATTCGCGCCCTTTGGAAGGGTAATTTAAACCCCATCCTAGGTCCAAGCAGGGGCGGAGCAGGGTCCATCCAAATGTCGCCATCCCAAAGGGCGATTTTAAAATTTTGCTGTTTCAAAGGCGATTTTTTTGTCCCGCCCTTTGGAATGACAACGAGCACCTTTTTTATTTTTTTTAAAAGGGATATTATTTTATAATTCAAATTATTTTTAAAAATAAAATATTAAAAATTCCTAGATGTCCAAGGGGAGCATTCTACAGGAGGCCCAGCCCAACCAGGGGTTCAAAAAAGGGCAAAAATGGTAAAAACCGGCGGTTTCTCGCCAAACCGCTGGGTGGCGATTTGAGAAACCGTCGGTTTTTACCCGGCTTGTTTTGAAATTTAAAATTTGAATTTAATATTTTGAAAATTCAAAAAAAATCTTATAAAAAATAGAAATTTTTTAGAACATTCTATATTAAGTAAAATTTTAAATTGAGATTATTATCATGGTATTTTATGCAAAGAAAGTTGTGCAAAAGTGAAAAACCGTTTTTTTAAAAAATTGGACTGGTTTTTAGAAGGCCTGGTTTGTACACTTGCTAACTAATTGCTCTGTTCGTTTTTTCTTTTGTCACCACCGCCACACCGAACTCACTGATTAATGCTCGTTTTCCTGCTTGTTTTGCTACCGTGAATCACGGGTTTCGGGTCACCAAATAATTTTCAAACCCTTGATATGTCTATCATATGACTTAGTGTTGATATGTCTTTCATCATATGCAATGCAATATATGTATGTATGCAATTCACTTGGTGTTGATATATTCCAACTCTCAAATATTTAGCAAAGGTCATGCCAAATTTTTTCCTTGTTCAAATATATGTTTTTGTTGAAAACTACAATGCATATCAGAAACTACGGCAAAAAATATGTCAAAACAAGTGTCACAACTCTATAAAATCAAAGGAAAATATAGCATCAATGAAGGAGCAAAACATATACGAGGTTTATCTCATTGAATTGATGTACCCAATGTCAGATTATTGACTTGATATTGATATGTTCCAGATGTCATATATTTATCAAAGTTTCTTCCAAATTTTCCATGATTAAACAAATTACCAACACATATATCCCACCAATCTATGATTTTTTCTAATTTTTTAAAAAAATTTAGACCTCTTTTCAATTTTTTATTTTTCACGTTTTTCCTGATTTCCCCACTGGTTTCTCGTTAAAACCGGCGGTTAGCCGGTAAAAACCGCCGGTTTCTCGCCAAAACCGCTCCAAAAACCGTCCCGCTCGTCAGCTGTTTTTCGACCATTTGAATTTGAATTTGAGTGATTTTTAACTGGTTTTTACCTTTTTTTGTTGAAAAACTGGTCTGCCCAAACGACGGTTTCGGTCCGAAACGGGTTGTGAACCCTGAGCCCAACATGGCGCATCAATCTAAAAAAAACTGCTTCCCTCCCCCGGAAGCGGGAAGCTCCAAATGGTTTGTCGGGCCAGCATTAATACCCCTGCGCACGGCACAGCCCACTTCCCCACTAGTGGTTGTGTGACAGTGTCCACCACCCACCAACACCAGCGATGCGTCGTGCGCTCGAGTGGACCCCTCCCCTCCCCCGCAGCTCATGGGCCAGGGCCCCCACCACCACGCCCCGCCACCTTCTCGAAGCTTCTAGTAGATTCCCGCTCCACTGCCACCGCTCTACTCTGCATCCCCCGCCGCCGCCCGCCGCCCCGGAGCCCGAGGTGATGGACGACGCCTGCGCCGTCTGCGCGGAGCCGCTGGAGTGGGTGGCCTACGGCGCCTGCGGCCACCGCGAGGTCTGCTCCACCTGCGTCGCCCGCCTCCGCTTCGTCCTCCGCGACCGCCGCTGCTGCCTCTGCATGACCCCCTGCCCCGCCGTCTTCGCCACCAAGGTCCGACCCCGCACTAGGGTTTCGCTTTGCTCCCCGCTCCCTTTGGCCCGTCTCCTGCGCGCGCGCCCGCGTTTGAAAAATTCGAACCACGCCCTTATCGCCGTCCGATTTCTCGTTTGCTAGTCAATGGGGGACCGCACGATGGTGATCGGCGATTTCTCGGCGCTCCCAGCCGCGGCCGCGGAGGGGAAGGTGGGGGAGTACTGGCACCACGAGGGCACGGACGCGTGGTTCGACGACGCCGACCATTACAGCGTGGTGCGCGCGATGTGCCAGCTCTCGTGCAGTGCCTGCGACGGCACCAGCGACATGGGGGAGAAGGGCGGTAAGGCGGCCAAGGCGAAAAGCAAGAGCATGTTCCAGAGCATCGAGCAGCTGAAGGCGCATCTGTACAACCAGCATTGCTTGTACATGTGCGACCTTTGCTTGGAGGGGAGAAAGGTGAAGTTACTGATAGCCTATAAGCCTAATACATATGGAGCTGTTGTTCTAAATTATTAAAGTCGGTTATACTTTGGTAATTCAGTTTGCTGTATTTCATTGTGAACTTTTTATCGCTGTTAACTGATTCATCGTGAACTCATACACTTTAGTTTGATGGGTGCTGTAACTGGTTTAGCCCTATTCTACAATGTGAAGATGATTGTTGGTAATATTGGTAGTTGTGGAAATACTTGCAGATAACTAGGTGTGGCATTGCTAATTTATCCTTATATAAGTTCCCTAGTGCGGTAGTGCCCTATGCCAAGTCCATAAAAGCGGGAATTTCTTTGTCATATGTTATTAATACTTTAATATAATAATTTGTAGGTTCCATTGCTGGATAGTGCCATAAGTTTCAGTTAGACAACAGCAGCTTAGTTAACCCCAAACTAGTGCTTTGGCATAAATTTGTTTGTTGTCATCTAGCAATGCAAGTATTTTTTGTAATGTGTTGAGCTTGTTCCTTTTCTGGTAGCAGGATTCCATACTTTTGCATCAGCGTGACACATTCCATTCATTGTTTTTATCCACCAATGGATCATATATTTCAATCTCATTAATACGACGTTAAACATGCTGTATTTAGTTTGGGTGGCTTATGTGTAATAATCCAAATTCTCTAACCCTGTCAGGTCCCTTGCTTTTTTGCCATTCACTGCCGTGATATGAGATACCAATATACAATGGATTAGATATTTCATAACATGTGGAACTTTGTGCAAACAAATGGATATTTATACATTAGCAGTTTGACATGTACATGCTTAAATAAATTAGGAGAACACTGATATAGTTTAATTAATTAGTATTGGTTTCCTATATGAATGTGCAGCAACCAGCAAGCCCCATCAAAATCTGCTATGGTGCTACACTATATTTTGCAACCTGATGCACAATTATTAAATTTTTTGCATGCCACCTACTGCTACTGCTGTTTGGCGATGTAATTGTAAAATTTATGCTTGTTTCGCTTAGTTGTTTTTGTTTTAATCAGTAGTGTAAAATATATCTGAACTTGCATCCTGATAATTATGATCGACCACTTGCTTGTAGCCTCCTTAATGAGATTACATCATATTCCACAATTTGGTGTCCTATACAGTAAGTTCCTGAAATTTTGGTTGCCTTGAGCAGGTATTTCTTTGCGAGCAGAAGCTTTATACAAGGTCGCAATTAGATCAGCACATAAAAACTGGTGATTTGGAGGTGGATGGCTCAGAAGTTGAGCATGGTGGTTTTTTAGGGCACCCAATGTGCAAGTTTTGCAAAACTCCATTTTATGGAGAGAATGAACTATACACACATAAGACAAGAGAACATTATTCTTGCCACATGTGTCAGAGGTACTCTGCAACCATTACCTTACTAGCTTTGGCATAAGTACAAAAATATGTTATCACTGACTATGTGATTTTTTGCAGTCAGGATTGTGGAAAATATGATTATTTCAGGAACTATGATGACTTAGAGGTATGCTATGTCAGGCTGTTATATGCTTGTATCAAAATAAGAGCACTGTCTTATGTTATGCTGAAAATGGATACAAATGATATGTGATCAGACCAACTTAAACATCCTGTAAACATTTAATCCAGCAACAACTTTATATGAGAAAGGTAAGGGAGTGAGCACAGAAAATACTGCACGGCTTAGAAAGAAATTCATATCCATGTCCAAATAAGTCAATATTTGAATAACATGTATATTTTCATTGTAATTTTTTTCTTTGAGTTTTATTTATAGGAATATCCTCTGCTTGGCCCATCAACATTATAGATGAACAAGTTGATTCATTGGTGTTATATAGACGATAACTTATTCACTGTCTATTTAAACATGAAACATTTGGATATAAATATGATTTCATTTGGGTGCCCATCCATTTTTATGATCCATTTTCACCCCTTTTTTTATTGCATGCCAATCTTATGAGACAGTTTAATGTCACGAAGCTGTAATTCAACAAGATTTTACAGAGTTCAATGCCAGGCTTGTTACCTGTGTTAGATTTTTTTTAACATGGTGCTTGTGTGTATTTAGATGCATTTTCGGAGAGACCATGTCCTCTGTGAGGATGAAGGATGCTTGGAGAAGAAGTTCATTGTTTTCCAAAGTGAAGAAGAGCTCAAGGCGAGAAGCACAATCTGTATATCTTTCACTCACATTCATTGGGGCATGTCACCAGCTTAGTTCTTGACACTTGTATATGTTTAGTTGATTGTACTTTTGTTTTTGTTCCCTCCAGAGGCATAATGCTGTGGAGCATCAGGAGTGCATGTCTCATGCTGAGATGAATGCAGCACTCCAGGTGTACACATGCTTCTCCCTCATTTCCATTCTTGTGTTAAGCTTGCACTTCTGACTATTGACATGCTTTGTATCTTTCGTATTGATGACAAAATGATAATCAGTTCTGTAACATTAATTTACCTTACCAATCATTGTCAGATACCAACCAGTTTTGGAGACTGGAGTGAGCAAGATCATTATCACAGAAGACGTAGGAGGCATAATGTTCACCATATTGGAGCTGTCAACAATACCTCACAGTCTGTGCAACATGGCATGGGAATTCGAGTTGGTTCTGTTGCAGCGCCCTTGCAATCATTAAGTATTTGTTCTAGTTCTGGGCAATCATCAGAAGTGGGCCGAAGCTCTGTGACAAACTCTGTATTTCAGCAATCATACTTTTCTCCCCTTTCCTGCCAGGAGGTCCCTGATGCAAGAACAGGCTCTATTCTCCAAGGAGCTTCATTCCCTTCCATATCTGAGCAATCAAGGTATTCACCTGCTCTTAGTCGGAGCTCAAGGAGTGCTGCAAGAATAGAGGATGAGCCATTCCCCCCTTTATCAGCCACTAGCAACAGGACTGCTGCTCTAACGCAGCAGGGGCTAAGAAAGTTAGCCAAGAACACTCATACATCTGGACTCCGACAGCATAGAAAGGGAACTGTGAAATCACACCATTCTGTTCAGCCTCTGTCCCTTGAAAATACTGATCCAATCCCTTCTGGTTCAAGTGCCTCCCCAGGTTGGTCTATGCCAATGGCAAGTTCTGCCATCAGTGGATCATTGAGTTTGGCTTCTGGTGGAAATGAAAGGCTAGAGCCACTTGTGAGCAGCCATACTTTGGGCGTTGTGGAAGATGTTCGTGCAGCAAATAAATCCCTGGTTGAAAGAATGCGGGCTGCATTAGGAATGGATCAGGATAGGTTCACTACATTTAAAAAGATCTCTGGGGAGTACCGTCAAGGTTTAATGAATGCTTCAGAGTATCTTTCGCACGTCAAGCAATTCGATCTCTCGCACCTTGTTCTTGAAATGGCCAGGTTGTTGCCTGATCCTCAAAAGCAGAAGGAACTCGCTGATGCCTACTACGCCAGTTTGCGTCTTGCAAGCCTCCAAGAAAATGGTGGTGGAACCGCTAGTAACTCGAAAAAAGGCAACAGAAAAAACAAGGGGAAGTGGAAAATCCCTGATGCTACAGAAACCACTGGTGCTGCAAAGGATGCATTAGAAGATAAGTTCATGATTGCTGCCAGCAATCTTCAGTTAAATGGCATGCCTCAGGAGGGAGATTCCAGGGTGCTGCTAAGAGAAGGGTGTAGAACAGCTGATCATGCTGATGGATCTTCTCAGGTGCAGCAACTGCGGCTGCCTGTGAAGGCCGCCTGGCAAGCCATGGAGGACAGAGACTCATCTTGAGAAATGCGAAGTAGTAAGTTGGTTTTTGCAGCTCTAGTTAGGACCTGCCACCTCAGCTGCTGCGAAATTTCGACAAATTTTGCGCTCGGGGTGTGTTTGTATGTCTAGTTAATTAAGTACAACTTCAGAAGTAGCGAAGTAATTATGTTAATGTGTTTGCCTTCTGGTTCTGTCTTGGTTTTTCCTGTCTTCTTTTGGCTGGACAGAACACAGGAAACGTCCGAAACCCCAATGGCGGGTTGGGGCTTGAAAGTATTGTGTGGCCGAGTATGCTTTGCCTATGGGCTTCGTATATGGTGATTGGTGAAGGAATAGGGATGTGACTCTGCAGATCAATGTCATTGCGAGGAGGAAGAGAGAAGAGAGAAGAAACACAGTAATTACTCCACAAAAAACAAGCTATACGTGGCCAGAAATGAAGGCGCGTTGCCTGCTCCAACGAACAACCAAACCTTGGCAATTTGGGCGACGAGCGGCTGTCGAGGCTGGTGGCTCACAGGCCACAGCGACATGGCGCCACAGCTAGGATGTACACAAGTGGTACCATACTGGTGTGGGACTGCGAATGTAAATGTAAAATTAAAATTCTTCACGGTTGTCTCTCTCTCTTTCCCCATGCATTGCATATATGTACAATGGACCGAGGAATCACTCGACTGGTATCCTCTGCCTTTTTCCGATATGAACTGTCCATCATGGAATCAACATCAATAAAAGTGACATCTCTACTTATTCATTCGTAGATGATGTATCAGCCTCAGGTTGATTCAAACGGTTAGTCTCAGGCGATACTAATCCAGAATCGCTGCTTGCTAGTGTACGTGTTTTCAGGTCTGTCTAGCACTTTAGCTGTCTGAGAGGACGGTCAGCCTTTTCTTTGCGAGCGTGGCCAATAGGATGCAAAGTAATGCGTACATAAATACGGCAACAATAACTCTACCACCTAGAGCCAGCAGTGAATTAAAAGTACTGCCAATGCCTGTGCGATGGCATGTGGTAACATAAAGGCTATTTGCTTGCACCAGTTATCTTTTGCTATGTCTTTTACACACTCTCTCTCTCTCTCTGTTGTTTTCATTTTTTTTCCTGCCTTATTCTGAACTCCGTGTTGCAATTTGGTCTATATGTTTGTAGTCCGTAGTGTTAATTTGTAGTACCTTCTAATTATCCATTCAGCCTGCCTCCGGTGTCAGCTGTGCCGTCCGATCCAATACCTCTAGGGTCTCAGATTAAGAAGTATATCGCAGCTTGGAATTTTCGTTAATTCGGGGCAGCCAGCGTTTGAAAGGAATACTGTCTAGATCAAACTCCATCAGGCCCATTTAAGTATTTAACCGATACTATGCTGGGAGAGAGTAGAGATAAGAACATTGGCAAAGGGCACACTCAATATCTCATGTTTTATATTCTGTCACTTAAGAAACATCATAGTAAATGAATCGGCAACAAATTAAGCAAATGAACAAACGAAAGAAGACAATAATAGTACTCCATTTAATCATCACCACAAACATGACATTTAGCATTATTCATGCCTCGAGAACAGTGAAGTACACTAGTACATGACGAAGAACTTAACACCATGGACCTAGTTAATTAAACAAACACAACCAACAGATCGAACCCTCCAAATGCAGGTAATTAAAAGTAAAGCACTAGGTACTTAATAAATTACTAGCTAGATAGTGCAAAGCTAACTGCACATATGAATAAACGCGCGGCATATAGCGCCCACAAGACAAAACCATGCATGCATGTGCACTACGTACGTACGTGTAGCACCACCCAACCAAACACTACCGAATCTACCCGCCGGCCGTGAGGTTTCAAGGCTTCTTCGCGTGCTTGTCGACGGTGGCGGCGGCGGGGGAGCCCGGCATGCCGCCGAGGCCGCCCAGCCCCGGGGAGCCGCCGCCGAAGCCGCCCAGGAAGGGCATGCTGCCGATGCTGCCGAAGCCCGGGGTGGCGCCGCCGGAGCCGGGGAGGCTGAAGCCCGGGATGCTGCTGCCGCCGGGCAGGCCGCCGAACGCCGGCGACGCGCTGCCCAAGCGGTCGAAGGGAGGGAAGGTCGTCGGCTGCACGACCGCGTCCTTGCTGGCCTCCGCCGTCTTGATGTTCCTCGCCTCGGCGACTCCCGCCGCGGCCACCGCAAGGACGAGCACCGCCACCGCGGCCACCATCTTGCGGGACTTCTCCATCGCTCACTCCTTCCTCCTCGACGAGTCAAGCTCGAGACGTGTACTGGCCTATCTAGCTCGCTGCCTGCCTGCTTGCTTGCTGCTGCTGGTGGTGTGTGGGAGAGGGAGGACAGAGACGGCGAGGCGTTTTATAGCGGGGGAGCGAGGCAGCGCCATTGAAGAGGCGCAGCTCATCGGGCTGGGGCACGGCAGCGATGGTAGGTGGGCGGCGTTAAGGAGACACTTAAAGGAGGGGGTACCTGCTGCTGTTACTGCCATCCTGTGATCCCCATTAATATTTTTGCTCTTACAGACCGATCAATGCATCAATGCAATGGGATCGAGAAGCAAATGAAATGGAGGAAAAAAAAACTTCAGATCTGGTTGTGGTTGGGAGTTGCCAAGGCAATCCGTGTGTGCTTTCAAAATTCCGGGAATTTTGAGCTAGCTTTGGGCCACTGATGAGAACTGAAAAGAAGAGAGCTACCTCTCTTTAGCTGAAGAAAGAATATCGAAGTAATTGCCTGAAGATAAAGATAGAAAAGATCATGTTGCAGTAGTACAGCCGATAGTGTTAGCTAAAGAAAGAACAATAGAGTAATTGCTTAAAGATAGAGAGAGAATATAAGTGCTGGAAGGCTGGAATTCCATATTATATGTGTGATAGTGACTTAGAGCATCAACACCAGAAACCTTATTCCCACTGCTCTAAAACGTTATTTACCACAACTCTATCCATCTCTCTAAAATTTCTTCACACTTTATACTATACCCTAAAAGATTTCTTCACTCCACTAGAAACCCTATCCTGGCCAAGTCAACGCTACAATATTTATAGGGCTTCTGCTACGGATGCTCTTAATGAGATGCTCCTACTTGACACAGGATCATGTCTGATACTCTGAACCAGAACGTCTCTGTCATGCGAGGGATAATGTTTGTCCTTCCAATATAAGCAGGTGCATTTCTACGTTGGTCGGACAATTAAAGTCTCATTACTTTCTTCTACTAGCACTACCACACATGCAGTTATCACAAGGAATTCTTGCCATGATCCCTCTCGTGCCACAGCCAGTCAAATTTGCAAAATCGTCTATGATTATTTGGCTGCAGCTTTTTTTAGCAATTGTAAAACTGTATGTGATAAACCGTTGGACACTACCTTTCCATTAAGAAGAAAGAAATTGCACATAATTACAGTGGAAGGATGGAAAGATGAGCGGGAGAGAAGGGGGAGGCAGGCTACAGACGGATGTCGCTAAACGTCTATGATGGTCAAGGCGATATACACTTTCAAGATTGGATGATTTGGATCTCATCCCTAATCTTGGAAAGCTATCCGGAGTGAGGGAGAGCGGTCTCGTAGAAGATGCTACAACTTATTAACTAAGATGGGTCTTTCATAACCTTGAACTGTGATGAGGTGTCCAATATGATTATATGAACATCACTGTAGCAGTGTAGTGAGATAACAGAATCTTAATTTTAAAACCGGTGTAGTGAGATAACAGAAGGTTTCGGTTCACCAAGGGCGGAGCTTAGTGTAGGCCAACATAGGCCGTGCCCCCTCCTCTATTTTAGCAACCTTATATGCATATAGTTAAGAATTTAATTGACTATACCGTATACTAGGCTAAAAAACAACTAGTTCTGTCATCTCTAGTCCATAGATTTAGAAGTTTAATCGTTAAATGTTTTAATTTGGTTGTTTAATCTCTATATATGGCTTCTTCTTGATTCTTATTGAAGTTATGACAGCCCTCCCCCCCCCCCACAATTATCGTTGAAGCTCCGCCACTGGTCCATGATTCATTGGTTCAACCGGTTGAATCGACGGTTTAGGCCCAACCCAATACACACGGCCTACCTTCCTCCCTTCCTCTCCGCACACAGCTAGCTGACACCCCACTCAGCCACTCCAATCTCATCTCCCCATGGCACAGAGTAAAGAGGCTCAAGCGCTTGTCTCTACTCTCCAATACTAGTAAGGCTGCCCACCCCCAGTATCAAACCCTAGCCCGACTCTCTCTCCTCCCACTCCTAATCGCCACCAGCACCGCCATCCTACCTCCTTCCTAGACCTCACTGTGCTGCCGTCCTACCTCCCTCCTCGAGCTGCACCGTCATCTTCCTCCCTCCTTGAGCTGCGCCGCCATCTTCCTCCACCCTCCTCAAGCTGCACCGTCATCTTCCTCCCTCCTTGAGATGCACCGCCGTCTTCCTCCACCCTCCTCGAGCTACGCGGTTCTCCCTCCTCCCCAGAGGTGACGCCACCATCTCTTTCTTCCCCTGACATCGGCGTTGCTATCCTCCTCCCTCCCCCGAGGTGGCACCGCCGTCTTCCTCCCCCCACCTAGTCGGTTCGCTAGATGCCGGCCAGTTCATGGTTTGGTTAAAACCTGGCCGGGTTTTTCCTTTTTTGGGGTCAGTTGCATCAACGGTCTTTCTAGTAAACCGAAACGGCTAAGCGTTCGGTTCTGATTTTTTTCCGGTTAGACTGTCGGTCCGGTCCATTTTTAAAACTAGGAACAAAACTCCCTTGCACGCCAACAGCTTAGGGGGCGTTTGGTTGCCGTATGAGCTCAGCCAGGCTGGTGGGAGCCAAGCTGAGGTGATGCAAGAGATGTTGTTTGGTTGGTTGTATGAGATTGGACAGGCTGAGTAGAGATATTGTTTAGTTGGCTGCACTAGGAGAGGAGGGGATGTACAAATTCAAAAGATGAAAATAAAAAATAAAGAAAATAAATTTAAAAGTGAAAATAAAAATTTTAAAAAAATATTGGAATAAAAATAAATTCAAAAACACAAAATAAAAATTCAAAAAACAAATACTAGAAAATCAATAAATTCGAAAACAAAAAATAAAAATTCTAAAATTTTTTAATACCTTGTACTTGAATCTACTGTTCCATTTTTTTTTGTTTCATTGAATTTGGATGTTGTTTGAATTTTTAAAATTTTCTCAAAGGAGTAAAGAAACTAGTACTGCACTGTGTGCGTTGCTCCAACTACGTATTGTGTACAGTGTTTTTACATAGGGCTGGTCTGGCTCTAGTCTCCACGCAGCCAACTAAACAAGCGGTGACAAGCATGGCCCGGCCAGATGCAAGCAACCAAACCCCCTTAATTACCAGCGATTAGGCAATTCTTTCGGTTCGGTTCGACAGAGAAAAGTTGGCATAGATAACTTCAGAGACGTACTAGCTTGCATGCATGCATGTGTGTGTAATCCTTCTCTTTAATCCTGACCAGCTGAGAATCTGTAGTTTGTTAGTACGTACTACTGCCATAACTTTCGATTGAGCCTGAAGGGACTAGCAGTAGAGCATGTGCATGAACTGCCAATGCTCTTACTTTCCCCATTCTCATTTACTGGCTTCATCTAAATTTGCATTGCTGTTGATTGCGCTAATTAAATTTTGGCTCCCTGTGCTGCCTAGGATTAGGAATGAACACACGGGAGCTGGTACTGCTGTTCGTACCACACCCGATCGATCTAGCTACTCCCATGAGCAGATTTATACTTCTTGGAAGGATGGTAGTTGGTGACATAATGTCATGGGCATGGCCAACATGCCCTCAGGGACGGGGCACTGGCATTGCATCTTCTTCTTCTGCTAAAAACAATGATACAATTCGGGGGTGTTCATGGTCTCCTCGTGTACATGTGAAAATCTTTGCCGAGTTTTGATTTCTTCCTAGCTGGTACCGTACATTGATGATCAGCTCTCCATTTTTTTTTTGTAAGTAGAAAATTGCGCCGATGCATATATGGTCATGGCAGCATAGATTCCTTTTGTTGGCTTTATCTTAACTGAATATTCACACCACACGATTCTTTTTGTGGAGATACAGTACTACAGTAAAAAAAAAAACTATTGCCTTTTTCATTTTGGGAAAATACTTGATGCTTGTATAAATTTTTTTCCCCTACCTTCACCGTCCACTGCACAAATCCTAGAGCACATCGGACGACGGAGGCAGGGACAAGGAAATCCTTGTACAAGCGCGAAATCTATGATCCGTGCTCTTTTTTGGACTTTCATAAATTTTACATCAACATCGATTCTTAAAATTTCTTACCTCTCTGGTCCTAATTACAGTGCGTACGTACGCTTTGTACGGAAACATTTTGAATTCATAAATTGATATTCGAACATGCGCACTACTAGAGATATAGGCATCATAAAGGGTACATCATAAGGGGTTCATTGCGAACCCCTTGTGATAGTGTCATCACAAGCGGTTCAAAAGGCTGAGCTAGAATAAGACTTTTACAAGCGGTTCGGGACACGAACCCCTTGTAAAGCCCTTCAAAAGGCTGAGCCAGGATAGCCCTTCAAAATTATTTCTCTTTTTAACCTGTACTCGGCAGCACTACAAGCGGGTATAAAATCGCTTGTGATGCCCCGGAGAGCATCACAAGCGATTGCTTATAAGCGGTTCTAAAACCGCTTGTAAAAGTGGTTTGGAACCGCTTGTAAAGTCCAATTCGCTGGTAGTGGCGGTTCCATCGCTTGCATGTTGCATCCAATTCGTTCCTCCACAACGACAGGTTAATGGTCCATCCGTTACTTGGTTAGCTCCTTTTGGTAAAAGGAGATGGTTTCCATTTCGTTCTCGTGGAGGGAGAAAACTGCCTACCGTGTGTCCAACGCCATCTTGCATGCATAAAATGGCGTAAATTGTAAACACTCTGTCACCTCGATATACAAAGCTGGTCCACTCCATCCACGCGCACTCGATCTCTGAATGTAGTAGCATAGTGAACATTGCACGTCTTTGATTTGCATCATATAGTATGAAACTAGGAAAGAGTTCGGCTTCTGCACTTGAATAAGGAAGTGCTTGAACAATTCACAATCTAGGCAATCCGTTATGCACCAATCTTGATGCAAGATTTATATAGAAAAGTTTATCTTTCTCTTTCTTCTCCCTTCCACACTCCCTGATCCATCTTTTTCCTCTCTCTCCCCGAGCTCAGCTCTGGTAGCCGCGATGCACCGGCCTTGCGTTGTGCTCGGCCAACACACCCTAGTGCTAGCCCCACAGGGCGCCCAGCCATGTTGCCCCACCGCTAGTGATGGAAACCTTGAGGTTTAGGTCCTCCACGAGGTTTCTACCAAGGTTTCCTTTTGACAGCCGCCGGTGTCAAGGTTTTCGTCGAGGTTTCTATTGTTGGCAAACGGAAACCCTTGATTTTCTAGTGAGTTTCCATTGGCGGCGGATGGAAGCCTCCGGTTTCCGTCATCGATGGCGGGATGATGTGGTTGGGCATGGCGCAGAGCTAGGCTGCAAGTCGAGGCACAGTGCAGAGCCAAGGCCGGGGTGGCGTGGCTGCCAGAGCTTAGCTTGGGCCAGCGAGAGAGGAGGGGAGTGGCACTGGTACAGAAAACCACATCACTGACGGTTCGTAACTCTTATCACTGGCGGTTCTCGAACCGCCACTGATTAAGCGATAGTGATAATATGGGATTATCACTAGCGGTTCTCGTAGTATCACTGGCGGTACTTTGAGTGAACCGCCACAGATGAGGGTGTTCGTAAACGCGATTTTGAACAGTAAAATTTGACTAAAAATATTATTTTGATCCGAATAGTATCCCTACACCATCTACCACCGCATATATAGACTTAGTACTTTTTTATGCAAAATTTAAACTACACATAACTAGGATTCGAACTCAGGACCTCTTGCCTCAAACCTAGCCCTCCTAAACAACTCACCCATTAGCACCTTTTGACATATATAGGATATACATGTCATTTAAGCCTTGTTTTTAGAATCTTTTGTGACATATCCACACTTTTCTTCATTTTTAGCATGAAAATTTTTCACAAAAAGTCATATTTAAGTCCTTCCAAATATCCCCTAATTTTTTGGAATTTTCCAAACCCAATTCCTATTTATTCCCTAAGAAAGATACTTCCTTTTATTTTCCAAAAATATTCATTCCATAAAATAACTAATTTTATTCTAAATTTGGATTCTCCTCATTTTACTGAATTTTTAGTAATTTATTTCATAATTTTCTAAGCCCTATAGAATTTCCTATGAATTTCTAAAGCCCTATTCAATTTCTGGAAATTCATTTCCCATTCAAATTTAAAACTTTCCGTTTTCAGAAAATCCGGAATACGCTTTCCCTTAAGAGAATACGTCTCCACTTAAACCCCGCCTCTGACCCTATCTCTCTGACCTGTGGCCCCCCACCTGTCGACCTCCATGCCCGATCCAATGGTGCTCCTAGATTCGGCCCTTGATCCAACAGCACCCCTGGGTTCTTCCTCCTCCCCCGGTACGCCGCCTCTGCTCAACGGCCGGCGCCGCCACTGCCCACTGGAAATCCTTACCGCCGCCGCTACCATCCATCTCTTGCCCCTATTTTGCCCTCATCGGCTAGCTCTCTCCGCCGCCAACCCTATCCGCCACCTCCTCTTCCCTATCCCCTCCTAGCGACTCGCCAATTCCTCGCTGATACCTCGCGCCACCGCCACCACCATGAACTCACACTTTCGTAGCCGCCACTGCATCCCGAGCCTATAAAAAGGTCCCTCCCGGCACCGCTATGACCCAAGCCACCATTCTCGTCCCTCCATTCCTCCTTGACTCCACCCCATCACCACCGAGCCCTGTTTCTTCCCCAACTCTGGCGACCCCCATCCTCGCCACTCTAGCCCTCTCCTGACCCCGACCCCAAAAGGAAAAACCTTCACTTACTGTCATGAAGCTAACCCTACCATCTCCCAACCCCGGTGATCACCAGAGCATCCTCGCCGCCGCAGCCCGTGAGCTCCGCCGCCTCGACCTTGCTACCCGGCCACCCCGGACCACTCCGAGCCTCGTCGAGACCTCCCCAGGTATCCACACACTCCCAATTTCATTTTTCTAGCACCCATCCCTCGCAGTCGGCCACCGTTCACCGACGCCGTCATCCCCCTCCGCCGCCCCCAAATTTCCTCTTTCCCCCTCACTAACACCACACCCCACCCGTCAGCCACCCTGTGCCGCCCCTGCGTGTGCCTCTCCTTCACTGCACCTGGGACCCGCCTGTCAATTGCCGCACTAGTGATTGGGCCGAGCCCAGTAAATGAAATTCCCTTTTGAATTTCTTATTCCATTCATGTTTTTGTATTTTATTTAAAATATCAAAACTCTTTTAAAAATTCTACAAAATTTTCAAAATTCTAAAATAATGTGTAGAATTTTTTTAAAATATAATGTCCCACATTCTCATGATAAAAATAATCTAAATAAATTCCTTTTACTCACTTTCTTATATACAAAAGCATTTAAATTTTTTTAATAAATTTATAAAAATCTAAAAAAGCTAAAAATATATTATAGCACCCACTAATTCAATAAAAATCTATTTTCAATTGTTCATCCCTATATCTTCGACAAATTCCATCTCGGAATTCCAGCAATTTTTATCGTCGACCTCGATCTCTAGAAATTTATCGATCCACACATACACCAATGTTAGCTTCATGCTGTCCGGAGGAAATGCCCATTTTTTCAAAGCACCCCCACCCTTATCCATTTGAAAATATTTTTAAATTCTTAGAAAATCGTATAACCCATCACCTATTCACCCCGAACCCTTTATGCATTTTCATCATTTTATGCATAATGCTTCTCCAATTCTTATTTGAATATTTATTGGAATTTCTTTTCTTTTTCCGTATTTGCGACGTGTAGACAACGAACTGATTGTCTCCTGATCCTTTGAACAAGAATATCCGAAAGATACTTTTGAGCTTGACCCGACTACCGAAGAAGGCAGATTTTCTATCCTTTGACGCATATTGATTTTCTAGTTCCATTTATTATATATTATTTGTATTACTTTCTAGTTATTTAATTATGAATTATCCTTTATTTAAATTATGTTATTTAACATTTTTATAGAATAGATAATCCAAACCCCACAACCAAAAGCCCACCCAAAAATAATTAAACTTGACAATACCTTAAGTATAGGGAAAACTAGATATATGGTTATTTCAACAGTTAGGATAGTATTCATCTTGTCCTTTGGATAGACAATGTGATAAACAGAAGATGAAAAAATTAAAAAGTATAGTCATGAATTACCAGATGCGTAATTGCATGGGCGAGGTATTGCCTTAGTGTTTTTGCAATACTAAACAATTGGGATGTTGGCCGAGTAGTCACCGGTAATGATCGTGCGGAGACCAGGCATTTGCCAGGTTTTGGGATATTGTGCCAAGTGATTCACATGTTACTGGTTGTGTTTATGCGGAGGCCAATATCACCAGGTTTTTTCTCAATGTTTGTGCCTTACGCAAAACATTGAAAAACTTGGACTATTTTGAATAGGAATGACATAAATACCGCCCATGCGTATTATCGGCCATTTTACGGGTAAAGCTGGGTAAGTTCTGCAGAACTAATAACAAAAACATTAATGGACCTTACTTCTGGTATACGAAGTTATGTCAAATTGGGTGATACCTATTCTATTCAAATAAATCCATGAATTTTAAGAAAAGGTAATGGTTGTCAAATGAGTTAAGGATGGAGAAAGGAGATAGTAATTTACAAAGTTATTTAAATGTTTTAGAAAAAAACAACTTTGAAATGTAGATGCTAAGTCTTCAAATATTCCATTTTATACCAAATTAAATTATAGCCTTACCCTTCTTGGAAACATTTTGCATATAGTTACTATTTTATTTCTTATAGAAACCTCCAAGTACTGTTGACGTTGACGTACTTACTCGCTATGTGGGAACTATTTATAAAAAATGAATAGATCCCTATTCCGCTGGAGATCTCGACTTTGACTTTTCAGCAGAGGATATGGAACTTTTCGGCTTAGAATACTAGATATTTCCTAGACTCACAAAATATAAAGTGGTTGTATAATACCACAATTTTGGTATTGTAAATGTACATTGATTATAGTTAAATAACATGACAAGGTTGATATACTGATTCAGGATTAACGATTATAATATTAGAGGAGACCAATTTTTAATATTATATATTGAAAACTGGTCGCCCACAGCTTTTAATAACTTTTTAACTATACAAATAACGTTAAATAGAAAAGTTTTTAACTACAAAGTTATATATCTTATCGAAGACTACAGTTTTCATGTAAAGATTGTTTCTATCCGACTTCATTTGAATAAGTTATAAATTTTTAAAAATTGTAATGATTATTTAAGCATCTATATTGCTTCAAATGGAAAACATATCAACTGCAAAGTTTTAGATCTCATCGAGATATACAATTTACATATAAAGTTTATTTTTATCCGAGCTCGTATAAAAATGTTATGAAATTTAGAAATTCTGAAAATTACTTTCACTAGCCGTTCTTTTAGAGAACCGCCAGTGATACTTTCACTATCACTAGTGGTTCAATCCTAGAACCGCCAGACGCCAGTGATACTTTTATTTGCAGTTTCTTATAGAAGCGCCAGTGATGGTGAAAGTATTACTGGCGGTTCTAAAATTGAACCACCAGTGATACTTTTACTAGCAGTTTTCTTATAGAATAGTTAGTGATAGGTTCACTATCACTGGCGGTTTTTTTGGGTTCCTAGTTGAGACGGAGCGGGGCGGGTTATATAATTGACGGTTCTAGATGAATCGACCAGTGACTATTTTAACGACTATAAAAAGACTTGATATGAATGAATCCAATAATCCTTGATGTTCTTATTTGTCCTCGTGCTAAAGTTCCGGGTGACCTTGGGAGTATTGGTAATAGAGTAGGAAAAGCAACATGTTCCTAACGTTTTATGTTTACCTGTGGCGGTTAGCTACTAATAACATCTCATCGTGTAGACTAGCGGATTTTGAGGGTTGGCTGTAGTGCTAGAACATTTTGATCCAATCCATCGCACAGGAATTGGTTCAGTAAAAAACAGATTTAATCAATGGTTTCTTTCGGGATGAATATTTTTGTAGTAGTGTGGAGTGAAGGTGAAGAAAGAGATAGAGGAGTTTATTTTTTTTCTAAACCCGCCACATAAATCTCGATGCAGTTTGGGCGGCTCAGCTAGTCCAAGCCACTCCATGTGCAAGCGTCGTAGACGGATTAAGAACAAAAGGCGTCCATTTATTTTGAATGATGTTTGATCGTCTAAAGAAAATGGGAGTGTTTGGAAGCAACAGGCCAGCAGCAGGAGCAGAATGGGTCGACATTTTCAGGATGATGGATCAGACATCAGGGAAACAGAGAAGATGTTTAGTCGTCGTCCATCATATATACTATTTATGCACACTTTGATTCCGGTGCGTACGTACATCGCATGCATCAAGAACTCATTCAAGACGGCGACTTTCTGTCACTCCATGTGCTGTGTATACATCTACTGGGCTAAGTCCGCAACTAAGCGCGATCACCGAATGCGTGTTAGTGTGGATGGAGAAGAGGAAGATGAGCATGGCGATTGGCAAAGTGGAGGTGGAGCAGGTGCATGCGTGCCCACCAATGGCTGCTGGGGCGCGCGTGCGTGACCACTAACCGGCTGCGGCAACTAGAGAGGTGGCTAGGAGGAACAAGAGCAGGAAGAGGCCGGCCGGGAGGCAAGTAGCAGA
Source organism: Olyra latifolia (assembly GCA_036346145.1). Classification (NCBI taxonomy): domain Eukaryota; kingdom Viridiplantae; phylum Streptophyta; class Magnoliopsida; order Poales; family Poaceae; genus Olyra; species Olyra latifolia. Next base: position 19,574,982 of record CM070530.1, read on the forward strand.
GATCGATGAACAGCGCACGTTGGCGCCTTAACTTCCTGAATGCCCAACCACCCACGAGGCCACGATACGACCCATGGCGCCGTCCGTACGCCGGCCGACCTCTCGTCTCCGGCCAACCATGCTAAGCTCGCCTGGCATTCCGGCGAGAACGTACACGTACGCGCGCCAGCCGGCTGCAGTAGATGAGGATGCAGCATGCGGTCGCAGGTCGCTACAGCTCGGTCGACAGGCGATGTTTGCCTGGCGTGCTGGCGTCTCGGGACCGGCCGGGAGGAGGACGACGAGCTAGAGAGCCAGCGCATTTACTGCACTCGCGCTCATCTCCTCCCTCCTCTTCTCTTGGCTTGTGCAGGTTTAGGGCAGAACGGTCTCTGGCTGTCCTGCGTGCCATGGCCGGCCCTCTCGCAGCAGGACCGTCTCGCTGGCAGCCGGAAACTCCAGGCCAGTGAACTGCCAATACTTACTCTTGCTAGCTATACAAGACAGTACTACACATCCACAAGACTGCGTGGGTCGTCGTCATGGAGTACTTGCTACATAGTTGCTTGCTCAACAGTAATTCAATGGAGCATACAGCTCAGGGTTGAACAGATCTCGCCATTGCTGTGCTGCCAGAGAGGCTCGCTGAAACGGAAGGGAGAATGATACCGAAAGAGTGTCGTCATTCGTCAACGGAGGCTTACAGTTACAGGCAGTGAGGCACCAGGCACCCGTGTCACTTGATTTTTATTTTCATTTTTTTTAGCGGAATTACTTTACATCTGAGGATCCATCACGCCGGACCCAGGTTTCCAACCAGTCCCTATGCATTCAGCTTTGCTAGGAAAGCCGAATGGATAAAGCGCGTGAGTGGCTAGGAGCATGAGGAGAGGAAAGGGGAGGCAGCCCTGTCCTGGCGATCGCCGGCGTTGCTGGACTCCGACCAGGTGACGCATGCTGTCTTCGGCCATCTCTCTGATGCGCTGCCCTCGACCTCATCGTGGAGACTGGAGAGTGCCTCAGCGACCTCTCCAACATGTCGCCCGACCACCTCTCCAAGCTTCGTCCCAGTGAGCTCTAGATTCAGTGGCACGATAACCACGAGCTGTAGAACTCCCACACCGAGGTGCTCATGGTGGTGGCGGTGAGCTCGATGACGAGAGCGGGATGCTGCATGGGTGACAACATAGTGGGGGCATACACTCCATTGGAAGAAGCTAGTAGGAAAGATGTAGTGCTATTTGGTTTGAAACATTACTTTGATAGTATGAAACATTGTGTTTTGCTTGGTGAAACATTATGTTTGTTCTGGTTATACATCTTGTATGTGAAAATCTTTTTTTGCTTTCTGAAACATTAGTTTTCCTCTACTGAAACATGTTGTTTGCTTTTGTAAAACATGGTTTTTTCTAAACATTTTCTTGTGTGAGGTGAAACATCTTTAAATAACTACGAAAATATTGCTTCGGTGATGTTTCATCAGTACCTTAACATGTTTAATTCACTATTACTTTGCCGTGTTTAATTAATACTTCGCCCATGTTTCATCAGTATTCTAACCATGTTTCCATAATGTTTCATCGGTGCTTCGTCCGTTTTTCGTAAAGACATTGTTTCGAAGATGCCGTAGCGGTGTTTCATCAATACGTGCATGTTTTCTTAAATAAAGTTGGATGTTTCACCAATAATTCAACCATATTTTTACATTTGACTGCTTATATTTGTAGTCAAGCTTCAAAAAAAAGCGTACCTTTTTTTCTACGAGTCCGTTCCCTAAACTTTTTCTAAGGGGAACCCGTATCACTTGGTGAGTTTCAGCAAGAGTACATAGGCTTCTTCGACTTGGCACATGCAAGGCCCAGCAGCCCGTCAAGGAGATTCCGAGTTAGCATTTTCAGGCCTGCCTATGTCACAGCAACAGCCTCCGCTAGGCCCACGCAGAGAAACAAACCGACTAATGGGCGAACGGCTGGCTAATGCCCCCAACAACGGATCGGCGTGTGGCCTGGCTAACGGATCATTCTGACCCTCGTATATTTGCAAGAGTACAGCGTTCAGTGCTTAGATGTTGCTTTCTCCTCGCTCTCTAAACATAGATGCTTAGCTAAATATTTCTATCCTCGTATAAGCACCTCCTCTATCCTACCTGACAAAACTTCTAAGGACCTTTATTGTACATGGCGCAATGTATGGCCTGATGTGAGGCAGCAATAGGGGATTAGAGAGTAGAAACATCACGTCACTTTTTTTATAAGGCATATCGCCTTTTCTTTGGATGTGAGTTTGCTCAATGTGTTGGACTGTTTTTAGTTAATTGCACTGTGCTCCTTAAAGTTGTATTTATGGATGAAACGGATCGGATACAGATAGGTTACCGCTCATATTGTATTTGTATCCATGTGTTTTATCGAAAATGGATTCGGACACAGATAGTGTCGGATATGGATTCGAACACGGATAGTTTCATATACAAATATGGATAATGTTCGAACGAGTATAGATAACATACAATCAGATAGTGATATGAATTGATATTATTCTGAATAATATGCATAAACACAAACCGATATTATAAATAGAGTGATAAGATAGAGTGAATATTGTGTGTGATTAAATTTATATCCTTAAACAAAAAAAAAGGATGTGACATGTACAAATCAATTTTCGCTGTGCAAAATATAGATGCTAATGTAAAATGGTATATATAATCTATTACATTACAACCATAAGAAAATAGAGTTTTTAAACCTATAGCACGATAGTTTAGAGCGTAAATAGAGTTTTTCCTTTTTTATTATAATGTACATCAGGATTAAACCTAGCGAATAATTATTCTTACCTAGCATCTTCCGCTCAAGAAATTAGAGGCAGGAGAACACGATTTGTTTGGAGTTCTCTCCAGAGACCAATTCCTAGACCAGTCACCGGGCACATCCCACATGATAAGCACCAGAGGTTGCGACGCCATTATCGCCATCCATGCGAGCATGCATGGCCCATGCATGAGACACAGCGACACGAGGAGGACGGCAAGCAGAGGAGAGAAGAGAGATTAGCACTTACTCCAACTAGCAGGGGCTCGCATGATGAACTGCCTGATCAAACGAGAAGGCTCACCAGCTTGTCGCAGCATGCAGTAATTACACGCGAACTCACACCTACTTACATGGTCAATTAATCAAGAGCGAGCTAAGCAGAGCACAAGTGAGGGTTCTGAATTTCGAGGTGGAACAACGATGGATCAGCTGGCGATCGACCTAATACCTCGGTTGCTAATAACGTGGATGGACGTATGAGAACGAGCCCTGTTTGTTCCTTAAATGCGACGTCGCGGTGGGTCGAACTTCTTCCGTATGTAAAACTGCAATTACACTAGCAACTGCGTATCTTCTTTCTTTTTTCCGAAACCTATTGGTTGTATTCAAAAGAAGAGTAAGTCCGAAGGCCAAGTTGCAGAGACTAAGAAAACCGGTTAACCCCGGCCCCAGGGATCCAGGCTAGTGTAATTTCCTTGTGTTAACATTAGTGTAACTCCAGGCTGGTGCAAGTCCCAAGATCCATAAAACGCTATTCTCCTTTGGATTAGCATTCTCCCAGATTCTAGCTAAAACATTGGGACATCAGTTGTACTCCGCATTGAAAATTAGTGTTCCGCTCCATCCAAACGTTTCATACGACCAAGATCAGAAGTCCATCAACCTCGTTGTCCTGGCAGCCTCTGTCGATGGCCTGATATGGTTCTACACGTTTTCGACTCAATTTCTCACACACGCAGGGCGGTTTTTTTTTTTTTGGAGAAAAACAACCTCATACATAACTCGGTATTGTGCGCTTCGGCTCAAGTTTAGCCACTTGACCCTCACGAATCACGATGCGAGCATTCAACAACATATACAGGCGAACCGAGCAGCGCTCGGTTGGCTAGCTGCGCTCGGCTCGGCAGCTAGCCCACCCAGGGAGATCGCGAGTTCGATCCCTGGGTGCCGCACCGCCAGGTTAATTCCTGGAATAAAAAGTTGAAAAGGACTTTGGTCCGCTCTCTGTGTCCTGATGCTATATGTGCAGTAGTAGTTTCAGTCCTGTGCATAGGTGGTGTGTGTGGCGTGGGTGGTGTGTGTGAGGTGTGAGTTGCGCACTTGAACAGATACTATAACTGTACCCCGATGAGAGTTCTAAAAAAAAACAACATATACAGGAGATGAGTCCAAAACAAGGATGGTAGTCCTTTCCTTGATCTATGATCCTTTCGCAAGTATATAAGAGCTGCTGGCTTGTCTGGGACATAAATATTTTGTAGGTTACATGCTTGTATCTCATGTTATGATATGACCACATGCTCCGTGGTAGTCGCATAGGTGCTCTCTATGTCTCATGATTTGTCGATGGTCTTATTTACTGTTAGGTTGATCTTTAAAAGCTTTTCTAAGCTGTTTGGAGAGTCTGGTTAGCTTAGTACGACTTGTTTTTTTAGAACTTGGAGAACTTGTTTTGAGACTAAAAGAAAGGACTAAAAACTAAAATGTTTAGTCTTTCGATGCAAAGATAAGACGTAAACAAAAGAGGTCGTGTATGGTCAGTGAAACAAATACTCCAGCTGATGTCTGATGACACGGACAAGCAAGGATGGCGGCTGGCCAAGTGGCCATGCATGGCGCTCGCGTCAGTCGCATAGTGTGATTTGTCGGCAGCTAATTGACGGTCACGGATAAGGAATCCGCGGCGCTGGGGGAGCACTGCTCGCGCCGATCCAGGGCGCTGTCCCCGAATCCACAGCCTACCCGCAGGCCGCAGGCACATGGCTCAAGGCGAGTGAAATCGCAACGCTAATCACGGGCTGACCCGCCTCGGAATTAGCTGCTGCTAAGTACTCCGTCAGGCGTCAGTGCCGTCGCTGCAATCCCATTTTCACTTGCACCATCTGATGTCCGTCCAGCTGTTTACCTCTGGCTGACCAATACATAACTCGATGGAACAAAGATGGGCAAACGCCGGTGGTGCGCGGCTTGTTTAAGCCGCTCTCCACAGCTTGTTCAGAGCAGAGTAAATTATAGTACAACCATGGGGCTGTTTGGTTTTCTTGCCATGTTTTGCCCAGCTTTGCATGACTAGTTTTCTTGTTTGGTAGCAACAAAAAAAAAATTTGCTTTGCTGGACAATCTCGCTCGCCTTAGCAAGGATATCCTTGTCTGCTTAGGCAAGCCAAATGTTCAGCTGAGACGCGAGGAGTGCACAGAGGCTGCACGGGAGGTGCCCGAGCGGAAGGCCAACAAGGATTAGCCGCATGTGGGGCATTGATTTGGTCGCTATCGGCCTTGTTGACGTCGATCTAGTCGCCATCGCCCTCGATATGGTCTTTGTCGACCTCGTTGGTGTCGATGTGGTCTCGTCTGCGTTGATTTGGTCACTTTCGGCGTCGATCCGGTCCTCGGTGGTGTCGATTTGGCCCCTGCCAATCGATTTGGCTCGTCATTGTCGATCCCGTCCTTGGTGGCGTCAACCCAGTCTTCTTGGCGGTGTTGGTTTGGCTCGTCATCATCAATCCCATGGCTGCCGCATGGGGAGGGGCCGTATGGAGAGGAGCCGCACGTGGAGGTGACTGACGGGGAGGAGGTGGGATGAGAGAGGCAAGCATTTTTATAAATAATAGAAGTATAACTTTTTGCCTCTGCACCAACTAAAGATGTACACAACCAAATGTAGATCACTTATTACAATCCGAAGGCCAAGAACCAAAAGTGATACGATAAACAAATTGTCACGCTAAGGATAGCCCAAGAAACTTAAAAAAAAATGATCTTGCCTTCTGACTCAGAACAACTAAACATCTGTAGCATCTCGACGGTTCTAACTTTGATCATCGTCTACATTGAAAACGGCTACCAACCTTCATGGCATTTATCTGTGATTTCATAAGAACATTTTAAAGCCCTGAATTCCAAAGGTTTCCTACGCCCTCAAATGGAGAGAGCAAGAGAAAGAGGTAAACGATCGAAGCGACCAGTCTAGAGGAGAACCCTCTGCTGACCAGTCAACACCAAGTGTAATATCCCAAAATCTACCGCTAAGCCACCTATCAAATCAATAAACGAATTAGTAATACCAAATGTGTGACAAGACCAATACTTCTCCCGCCGCGCGCAGCGGTGCATGCCAACATATATAGGTCTCTGTCAGTAGCGTTTGGCCGCCCTCACCCTCATGGTGAGGCACCGGGCGGCTTCGATGCTTAGCCCAGCCGCAATTGTGCTTACCTGGGCACCATGGCCCTTGGCCCTCCCTCCCACATAGTCCATCCGACATGTGCCATAAGATCAATTCGAGTCATAGGGACAGCCAGGATGTTAGTCTGGCACGACTGCTACTGCAACAGGAATTGCCGCTCGCAGGTGAATACGAAGAACCGTGGAGCCAGAGTCGATGGCTGGTTCTACGCGTGTCAAGGATGGGAGGACACTTTGCATTGAAAAAGTGGTCGTCAATGCCATGGAAAAATGACTTGTTCGCGCTGCCGTACCCATCGCCCCACAAGCCACAACCCACGTCTCATGAACCAGTCTCGTCGCGGTGGCGAGCACAATGCTGGCAGCAACGACGAGGAGGAGGCTCCGACGAGCAGATCCAAACGCCTTATCGGGAAATCAGGTGTGGGAGGAGACCCACGCCAGCTGGTCGGCGGCGAGGAGTGACCAATCGGTTCCAATCGCCGATCCAAGAATCCATCAAAACTCAAAAGCGTATGGAACTGAGGCCATGGTTTGGCAAGATCCGACCAACTTGAACAATGGCCCGATCCAAACAGACCATTCAGTCTAGCCATCGAGCTGCAACCGTGTCCGCCCAAGCGTCTGCAGTAACTGCTGTGCTGGACCCACGTGGCATCGACAGTAACTGCACAAGAGTAACTGCACCGGTAGCGAGCAGGTATATATGGCTCCTGCCTGGTCGCGCTGACGACCGGAAGAAGCGCGCCGTTCGCGTGTGGAAGACGTCCATGCTCATTGCTCAGTCGCGAGGGCTTCTTCGTCCTGACGATCCAGTCGAGCTCGCCGGCTAGCGGCAATGGGGATCTGCCTGGCACGGCACGGCAATGCATCATGCATCGGCCACCCTCGAGTTGTTTAGACTTCAGAGCAGTAGGTAAGGTACGTACGTACGGCAGCACTGAAAAGGATGGGTGCATGCATGGATGCATCGGATAAGCACCAGGCAGGGGCTGAGAAAACGGGCAGTCCATGCTGAGCGGCACGTGTTAAACGAGCCAGCGTGTTGGTGATGGATTAGTTGTTGATCAAAGACCTTTTGTGCTGGTTATGTCATTTTCACAGCAGGAAGGGTTGGAGGGAACTTCAGTTTTTTCCTCTGGTATGAGTAGGCATGCTTGACCGGTCACCTTCCCCTCGTCGTTTGATTACCCACAACCATAACATGGTCCATGTGCCCGGTATATTTGGTAAATATGTTTTTTCCTCTGAATACTGTAATCAAAATCAAATACCAAATGGTTCATCGATACAATATAAATAAATACCATTTTTTTTAGTGATCACTTCAAATAGGACGTCCGATAGAAGGGATGTGGACCGTTCAATTGTGGCAGGTTGATCTCAGGCGTCTGTTGTGTTTGACAAATTGAAACATAAATTTTATCTGATGAAACATGGCAATAAAACAAGAACAAAAATAAAAATGTTTCACTTTTTTTTACTGTGTTTTACCATATCAAAAGCCATGTTTTATACATATCGGTGATGTTTCAAGCCAAGTTTACCATGCATATTCCTCATCTAGCTCCTTACTCCTTACAATCAAGTTTCCTCATGCGGCGAGCTTTACTAGGGGGCCGCCATCGCACCATGAGCTTCTCGGAGATAGGGGAGGACGAGGAGAGTGAAAAGGAAGAGATGGGAGTGAGAGGGCGTGGAAAAGAGAAGAGGGGTGGGCAGGCAGCGGTGGTGAGCTCATGGATGCTCCACTGCTGGGGTGCCTCCCTCCCTCTCATCTCTTGCTCTTCATGTGAAAGAGAAAAATTGGAGAATTAGAGGGAAGAAGAGAAGAGAGAGGATGAGGGGATAATGAGAGAGCACTGCATGAGTGGGACTCAGGGCATCTAACGGACGAGTCAAAGTGTTTTCAGTTTTTTAGAACGAATAAATACCATGCTTACCATAACAACTTATCGGCTAATCACTCGTTCGTTGCCACGGTGGCCAGTCGAGTACACATTATACCATCATGACATATGCCTTGTCCTTTTTGGCTTAATCCGGCTATAGATTGCAATATGAAAAAGTTATGAGACCTCGATAGGGAGCTTTGAGAGACCAAAAAATTGTAAAAAATAATTTTGAGGGCTTTGGGAAATACCATTAAAAGCTTTAAAATGGTTACAAAATGATACAACGTTTCGCTTGAGAAAGATGACAAATTTTCATCTGTACCTTTTAATTTTAAATTAATATTGCCTCCAACAAGGGATCTAAAACATCATAATACCCAAAATCTAGGTATTTGGGTATCTTTTTTGCTCCAACAGATGACCTATCGCAATACTTATTTTAGGTTTCTGCTCCTAAGATACCTTTGTTTAGGTATTCTCTCTCCTCTACCTATATGGTTTTGTGGTTTGGTATTCTGTTAGAGATAATAGAAATATAGGTAGGAAATCTTTAGGTGAATAGAGATATAGATATGCAATTTTAGGTATTGTTGTTGGGATAGTCTAAGCTGAAAAGAAAAAGGCCATATTGTTTGTTCGATAAGTTGTATGTGTAAATAATTGTGAACAATAGCAATTCTTCGAAATCTAGTTATCATGTACTTGTCTTTAGTTGTGGCAGCCAAAAGCGGTGGTGTATGTAATGCTAGCCGTCTTTGCTTTCTATTTTCGAGGTTACAGAGAAGTTAGAATTCATACTAGTTAAACAATAGGCCTTTCAAATCCATTTTTAGAAACATGAAAATGCTCGAAGCCGTTGGTTGGAGATAACTTCTATAGCTTTTCTCAGTATGGCTTTTGCTATTTTGCCATAGTAGCTATACAAAATAACCTCCTAACGTAACTCATTCTGACAATTTATTTTCTCTACCTCTTTATCATCTTTGCTTACTCCTCCCTCCTTGAGGGCACCCCCTCTTCTATAGTGATCTTCTCCCCCTTCATTTTCTCTGTCAGAGACCAGGGCTACAAAAAAAATATTCGAGGGAGGCCAACAAGAATCATCTTTGTATCAACAGACAAAAATAGGACATTTTCAATATTTTAACTTGCAAATCAACATGTATTAAAGATTTTCTTAATCTTTTTGGTATTTTGATTTCATATTCATGTTTACTTTTTATAGATTCTAATACTTCATAATTTTATATCTATTCCATACAAATTCCATTTAACCCCCAAAAATTTATAATTCATCTAAAATCAAGTTATAGCTTTCTACAAATTTTCATAATTTTATAAATTTATTTTTTTATTCATATTTTTTAAAGTACACTACAACCGAAAAAATGGGCAATACCTAATTCTCAACGATACCACAATACTCTATGATATCACGATACTCAATGATAAACAATACTTGATAGTACCACAATAGTCAACGAAATCCACTAAACGATAATATATGATACTTGTTCATGATATTCGATATTTGATGATACCCGATCCGATACTCAAGATACTAGACGATATTTGTTTGCGATACTCCATACTACATAATACCCGATACTCAACTATACTATATGATGCTTGTTCATGATACTCAATACCTGACTCGATACTCGATGAAACCCGATGCTCAACAATGCCACGTGATACTTGTTTGTGGTACCCGATACTCGACAACACAATGTGATACTTGTTCATGAATCCGATACTAGATGATACCCGAACTCTAAAACTTTATTTTTAAAACTTTTTTACATAAAAAGAAAAAGAAAAAAAAGAAAAACTTACCAACCTGATTGGCTTAGCCGGCCACCACACTCGCAGAAGACTAGTTTGTGGTATAGCAGCCCTAATGGCTTTGTATATAATCGCGTCCCGTTGTATAGCTGTATCTAACAGTGAAATAGACTTAGAAAATCGTATCAGCATTGAAGATGCCCGAGCAGTCTCTCGAGATTTTTGGATTTTTAACCCAAAAAATTCTGCAAATATATAAATGCCCACGGTTTGCGTTCATTTGCAGTTCTGCTCGCTCGCCATGGTCCCGGAGCGCGGCAACCGGTAGCCAAGATTGTCCGACGCAACAGCCTCGGCTATGGCTGTGCGGAGGCTGTGCTCCGCATGGCGAGGCTTCGCATGAAGGCACCGGCTCGGACACCGCGTCACACAGCTTCGCATGAAGACACCACCTCGCATTGCCATGGCTTGGTCGCAGCTGCATGAAGGCAACATGCATGCACCGTGATGTCGAATGCACGTTCTTGCCGCAGATAGGGACCGCAGCAAGTGAGTTGCTGCGTTCTAGGACCGCGGCGAGTGGGTAGAACTACAAATTAACGCAAACCGTGAGCATTTAAATATTAGCAGAATCTTTTTAGGTTAAAAATCCAAAAAATTCCAATCTCTCACTGGTGATCACGCAAGCCGCTCGAAACGAAATCCCCGTAATTCAAATAACTGTGCCGAAGTTTCAAAACGGAGGCAGATCACTCAACTCGAACGCTCATAAAAACTTGGGACCTGCAAAACTCCGGCCAGATTCGCAGCCGCGTTTGGAATTTCGAACCAATCGTACGTACGTGGCTACGTGCCGCCACCTCCCCCACCGCGGTCCTGCAAAATTCTGGCCACACCCACACCTCGTCCGTCGTCAGCCACCTGTGCAGCGTCCCCTCCCTCCGTCCGTCTCTCTCTGGTCCTCGTCGCTGCGGCCGATTACCGTTCGCCTCGAGTCCAAGACAACAAACAAAACCCCAGATCTAACCAAACAAGAGACGAGGGGCACCCCCGTCATTTCCCCCTCCCCTATTCGAATCTCGCGTCCTTTGATGCGGTGAAAAAAAAAACTCTACCCCTGGCCGCACACGCGCCCGTCACGCGTCCTGGTCACCTCCGCCCGCTGCCGAGTGGGCCACCAGACGCCCGGGCCCACACGCCAGCGAGACGTGTACGTATCGGGGCAGTCCAGACCGTGGGCCCCGCGGTTTTGACCGGTCAAAAGGCGTGGCCAACCAAACCCCGAGAGATCGATCCCGAGCTGCCCCAGGCGCAGGGACGCTGTGCTGGGCCAGACGAGGGCACCGACAGGTGGGGCCGACGAGAGGCGTGGCCCAGCTGTCCGTTGGCGCGAGGCGGGCGGGCGGGCGCGCGGCGCGTCCTGTGGTGGTGGGCGCTTTGACTGCCCCCTCTCGGCAGCAGCAACAGCAGGCACAAATCATTTCGGCCGCTGCGTCGCCTTGGTGCTAGCATCGCGCTGCGTCCCGACAACCAAAAAGAACAGAGGCGAGCTAGAGAGAGGGGGGCGGAGAGAGAAAAGGGAGAGGCAGTGGCAGCGCTGCCGGAGGAGAGAGAGAAGGGGAACGGGGGCAAGCTCTCGCAAGCTACAAGGAGCAGGAGAGGTGAAGGGGGGAAGCGAATCTTGGACTCGGAGGCCCAATCGAGAGGTTTCTGCGGAGGAGGAGGAGGAGGAGGAGGAGGAGGTATGAGCCGCGCGCCCGCCTGTTTTTGCTCTTCGATCTGGCTGTTCGTCTGGTTGCTCGGTCTTGTCCATGGGGTTTCTGCGTGCGGTGCTTCTGCTTCGCGGAGGGATGATGCCATGATTGTTCTGGTTCTGGTGCTCGCCCCGTCTCCTAGGATCTGTCTCTTTTCGGGAAGAAAGGCGCGGCCTTTCCGCCGTCGTCGGTGGATTTGCGTTAGCTACGATTTTTCATCCGAGCTTCGTGAGGGATGGTTATTTTGGGGGGCCTTTGCTCTCGATCTGTGTCGGTGTTTGGTCAGCGGGGGGTGTCCATACGGATTTCGCCAAGTATTTCAGGTATTTATTGCTACATTGGGCATGTTCTTCGCTTCGGATGGGAGCAAAGATAGATCATTTATGCCGTCAATTCGTACCACAAATGGCCGGATTTTTTAAATTGGTTTACTCCTTCCCCTTGATGTGAGGGTCGGATGCTTGCATGAATGGATGTCCTGAAGCTGATGCGGAAGCGCCTTAAATAAAGATGAACAGGACAGGAGGGTTCAAATTAGGATGGTTTCTTGCTTCCAGATGAGCTCGTTCGTTGCCTCGATGAGCTCCGTCCAAGAAACATGGCCGCAGGAGCCGTGCTCTGCTAGCTTAAGTTAGGAAAAAATTCTTTTTTTTTCCAATGAAAAATTTGCATGCCAGAAACATGGCTGCCGAGCGTAGATCCTGATGGTTAGGCTAAAGATATGCTTGTTCCTTTTGTCTGCTAGGCTCGCAGCTGCTCCTGGTCGCAATCTAGGATTAGTGTTTGCTCCAAATGACTTAGCTGGTTAGGCACATTTATTAGTGGTTACCAATGGGAACGAGTACTCCTGGTGCATTTGATTTGTCCATTGTAGTTATCTTTGTGTTTGATGTCCTTTATCGTTTGACTCGCAGGTTAAATAAAAGATCCACTGCTAAGCGTGTTTTGATGCCAAGCTGATTCGGCATATATCGGCTTTCTTAAGAGATGTCTTCAGTAGGTGTAGCTCCATCTGGGTACAAGAACAGCAGCAGCACCACCAGCATGGGTGTTGAGAAGTTGCCGGATCAGATGAATGAGTTGAAGATAAGAGATGACAAGGTCAGACAAGTTTTATTTGGATGGGTCTACTGTAATTTGTTCTGCATTTTATGAAAATAGAAGATAACTTAGTCCTAACCCATTGGCTTGAATGGCATGCAGGAAGTTGAAGCAACCGTTATTAATGGCAAAGGAACGGAAACTGGTCACATAATTGTCACAACTACTGGTGGCAGAAATGGTCAACCGAAGCAGGTGACTGCTTGCTATCACGTTTGATTAGGATTGGCAGTTTTTTGTGCATATATGTTTTTGTCTGCATGATGTGATAAGCAGAAGGCAATATCATAATTCATGTGTGCCAGACGTCCTAAATGGCAGCATTATTTTATTTCCAATCTCTTTGTAATGCTAACTATTTATATGGTTCGTAACTAATAATATTGTGTTCTTGGATGCACCTGCAGACTGTGAGCTACATGGCTGAGCGCATTGTAGGTCAAGGTTCATTTGGGATTGTCTTCCAGGTTAGTTATAACAACTTCAGGCAGAGATATGTTTTATTAGGCTGCCAACTCTATTATAGCTTTACATGAATCTACCCTATCAACATTGTTTGTTCTGTCTTGGCTTGTACATATTTGAGATAATTCTATGTCATGGTGCTATATAAACTTTTCTTATTAATTCTCCTGTGACTGTTTCTATCATTCTATGTGAGTGATTTGAGATCGTTTGTAATATTCAATGTCATTTTACCCATTTTGTAGGCTAAATGTTTGGAGACAGGTGAAACTGTTGCTATAAAGAAGGTTCTTCAGGATAAGCGCTACAAGAATCGTGAGCTGCAGACCATGCGCCTTCTTGACCACCCAAATGTTGTAGCTCTGAAGCATTGTTTCTTTTCTACTACTGAGAAGGATGAACTGTATCTAAACTTAGTTCTGGAGTATGTGCCAGAGACTGTTCATCGTGTTGTGAAGCATTACAACAAGATGAATCAGCGTATGCCACTTATCTATGTGAAGCTGTATATGTACCAGGTAATTTTTTTGTCATATGCCTGTTTGGAGATTTGTTACTTCATCACTTGTTCCTAGCACTAGCATTTGCTGTGAAAGTAAGAAAGCAAAACTGCTTTAGCTAGCTTTGAACCAAGCTGTTTTTTCGTCATGAATTTAATCCAATATTTGTTGGCTTTGGACAGATATGTAGGGCACTGGCTTACATCCATGGTAGCATTGGAGTTTGCCACAGAGATATCAAGCCACAAAATCTTCTGGTATGCTGAAAAATTCACTTTGCTCTGTACTCAAATATTAATCACATGTTTTTTTATTCTGTAAATTGATCCTCTGAAAATTTACTACAGGTAAACCCACATACTCACCAGCTTAAACTATGCGACTTTGGGAGTGCAAAAGTTTTGGTAAGATATACAAGTATAATATAATATACACAATAGGTTTGCTTAAACAACTAGTCTTATCTTCTCTGGTGCTATTTGCAGGTTAAAGGAGAACCAAACATATCGTACATTTGTTCCCGATACTACAGGGCTCCAGAGCTTATATTTGGTGCCACTGAGTATACCACAGCGATTGACATTTGGTCTGCTGGATGTGTTCTTGCGGAGCTTATGCTAGGGCAGGTAGGCAGCCTCCTCTTTCTGCATGTTGAATTTAGTCTGGACAACTCGGCACAATATGGTAGGTTGATACTGACTTAAAAAAGTTTTTATTGGACAGCCTCTGTTTCCTGGTGAAAGTGGTGTAGACCAACTTGTCGAGATCATCAAGGTAGTTTCCAGCTCTGGTACTTATAAATTTCTTATACTTGCTATTTCTGAAGCATAAATGCTTATCCTTGAATTTGCTCATGCACTTCAGGTCCTTGGTACTCCTACTAGGGAAGAAATTAAATGCATGAACCCAAATTATACCGAGTTCAAATTCCCACAGATTAAAGCACACCCATGGCACAAGGTGAAATTCTATCTATTACTGTTATTATATTGCCAAGAATTGGTTGCAGTCAGGTGATTAGCTGTGCATATAATATTTAGGTGTTCCATAAAAGGATGCCACCAGAAGCTGTTGATCTTGTCTCTAGGCTCCTCCAGTATTCACCCAACCTGAGATGCACAGCTGTAAGTACACTACAGTGCACGTTACATGGTTGACACAATATACTACATCAATGCACTACATATTGTAACAATCTTATCAATTTTCTATTTTTACTTAGAAGATCTCAATTAACTCATTTTCTAGGTGGAGGCACTTGTTCACCCTTTCTTTGATGAGCTTCGAGATCCAAATACACGCCTCCCTAATGGCCGCTTCCTGCCCCCTCTTTTTAACTTCAAGCCTCACGGTAAGTTTAGCAACAGGGTAGCACTTGTTCTACCTATTTCCATTTCAAGTCAATCCTATATATACATAACCATTTCCTAGAATGATTACTATTAGCATCTTATTTTGTTCCACATTTATGTTTCTCTGCAGAGCTGAAAGGAGTCCCAGCAGATATCGTGGCAAAATTGATCCCAGAACATGCGAAAAAGCAGAGCGCCTATGCAGGATTGTGAGTCCCGTGCCTTGTGACTGGAAATTTCTATGACAAGCGCGCATTTCCCCTGGGATGTTGGATGGCAGCATGCGTGCGTGTGATGGTTGCTGAAGATGTGAATTTTCTCTCTGCCGTTCTCTACGACCACTGTGTTGACCTGTGTAGCTGAGTAGTAGTATGTTGCGATGCAAACTTAACATGTAACTGGTTCACCCCCTCCTACTAACCCTCACTTGAGAGAATTGACATTTGCCATAGCTGATCTGTAATATGCTCTAGAGCAGTATGAATGTATTTATGGTAGCTGATCCATGTGTGGATCCTTCATTTTCTTAGTTTCTTTATCGTGCAACTGCTATGTGGTTTAGTATTTTTTTTTTTCTGAAATTCTACCTGTTATCATGAACTTGTTTGCCCTTATGTTTTAGTGTGTTGCAGCATGAGGACGTTTTACGCTTATGTGAGTTGTATGCCTGTAACATCCTGAAAATTTTAAAATACTTTGATTTCTATCAATAATTGAAGTAAATTAATTTTATAATTTTCCTGTAATTAAAAGTAATTAAAAGGGTGTTTTCTAATTAATCTAGAGCTTTAAAATAATTAAACAAGGAAAAATATAAATGAACAGTATTTGATAAACTTTTTGTAAGTCTTAAATGCTTTATTGGTTTTTTGGGTTTTTTTGCATGGTTTTTTGAAATGTTGGTTATTCTTAAACATAAGAAAAAATCAATCAACTTTTTAGAAAAGGGAAAAAATTTCTCTTTCTTTTTTTTGGAGAGGGATGACGTGGCACAACCTAGTCCGCTGTTTTGCGTGCGTACTTGTTAGCAGATGCTGGAAGTCACTTATCGAACCGAATCGGTACTCGTGTATTTTGAGCGTCCGTTCGTGTGATGTGGCTGCACGGAGGCCGTTGGACCTTGTCACTGTCTCAATCGTGGCCTCCATGGTTGAGTCGGAGCTGGTCATTGCACTGCCACGCCCAGGCCTTGATGTCCATGCCAATCTAAGATTCACGGTGCTATTTCAACCCCCAAGCCGCTACGCTAGGGTTTGAAGACGCCATAGCCGTCGTTTGCTTGACCCGAGGATGATGGAATCGCTGAGGAGAGCTTGGTTAGTCTTAGTTTTCGATTCTTGGTCTAGAGTTGTGTTTCATTGTCACATTCCCCATGGTGACTTACTTTTGCCACAGGGAAGGCTGAATCGTTGCCGTCGTTGAGCTTTAGGACCGTCGCCGCTGTTGGAGGTCGCTAGAGCTAACCGAAGGTCCTCGGAGTGACGCGTTATTGTAGTAAGGTTCTTGGTAGTATCTAGATTTTTAATTTGGGCTTAGTTTAGGATAGGGAGGTTCGTAGCGTCTGGTTTTGTGTTGACTGTGGAGCACCTCCACATTTCGTTACCGTGGCTCGCCGCCGTTAGTTACCGGCGATGGCCATGTATCTCAGTGAGTTGGCGAGGTTGAGTGCAACCCATAGATCCTAGATGTGTGGAGTCTGGTGGTCTGTAGCACAAGATCGAGCTGTGCCGTCGTGAGGTTTGGTCGCCGGGGTGGTGCTGTGTTGTGGAGAATTCGTGGTCATCGGATCTGGATCGAGCGGATCAGATTAGAGCAGGAGCAGTCCGGTTCAGATCGAATTGGCCCAGTAACCTGGGTTCACGGTGAACCGTGTTACTACCATGTGGGTCTCACATGATAGGCCGACGCGAGAAGCACTGTGATTCTGTGAACGCGCGCGTTGGCTACATGGGCTGAGTTCGAGATGGCCGCTGTGAGAACCGGTTTCCAATATGATAATATCGGAGATTTTCTAAAATACAATTGTCCAGGATTCCAATTGTATAACAGAAATGACACCATTGCATAGCCTTTATTGATACTAGTAACAATGTTACAGCGGAAGGAAGAAATACAAAAGATATTATATATTACATCTATACACCCATTCCACAGGCTTGGCCTGAGGATAGGAATTCCTTAGAAAAACGTCGAGTCATCAGAGTTCCTTAATCTGTAAAAATTGAATTTAGCAGGGGTGAGTATTTCTACTCAGCAGGTCTTCACCAATGCAAGCGACTATTAATTACATGCAAGTTACCTAAATAAGAAGAGCAAGATTTAAGTAGATATAATGCAACAATTGAAATGGCTTACCAGTTATTTCAAAGAGTTTTGTAAAACATTTAAGAATCAAATTCTTTACACAACCAAATTCTTTACTCATCACACCCATACACCACCTTGTTACATCTGCACGTCGTGTTGAGATTATTAATTAAATCACTGAGCATATGTCACAAATCATGCAGGTATCACCCTTCAGACACAACTCCATATACCGGGAGTACGGTCCATTAATGATTTATTTTCATTCGATTCTGCAGAACCTAGGTCAACTTATATATTGATCAGATATATAGTTGAACAATTGTGTCTTTAACCCATGACATTTCCAGGTTTTAGCATTAGATAGGCCCACAATTCCTGTTTCATCAACCTCTTGTTCTCCATGCAGCGCATGAGCAACCCACCACCGGTCCATTTAACCCATGCCTATCCTTTGCAGGAAATATTTTTGTTTAACACCAACACTACCAACCATCTATATCCATTGCCATACCAGAATAATGTGCTTATCCAAGTAGATAATGAATGTCTACATGAGTTGTCATATGATTGACTATTTATTCTATTCTAGGGTTTTATGATGTTATTTATTTAGGTGTATCCTAATGGTACAACTCTAACATGGAATATAATTATTCTATATGATGTATATACATATGATATCAAAGTAGATTGACTCAGAATAATCAACTAGAAAATAATGCATAATGTAATAATTAGAGAATTCTAAATGAGTGGAGAAAACCTGCCTTGGTTACGGATATAACTAAACTCTTTCTTCTGCTTCACTTCTCGATCCTTATCTTCGTCCAAAAAGTAGTTTGAATCTTGATCTTCTTCTATTGTCGTGAGATTTTAATATTTAATAAAATAGGAAGAATAAGAATCAAATCAAGTGAAAAAGGAATTTATATGCCATGCGGAAATGTTTTGGAAAAAAGGTTTAGGTTTCTGAAATGCAGTGGCCTTTGGATAGGATAGGATTTATGAAAATGTTTGATAGGATAATGGAAATGGAAATATGAGATATTTTATGAAGAGGATGAGAATGGAAGAAAATCATGAAGAATCTTCATCATGAAGAATCATGAAGAAGATAAGGACGGAAAGAAATCATGAAGAGGATGAGATAGAATCGTGGTAGATATTTGAACTGAAGTGAAGTGACTGCGAGATATTCTAGGTTTACTACGAGATATTGTCGTAACTACGGGATATTTTACGAATGGATAAGATCATAAGATATTTGTACAAAAGGATAGAATTACGAAGTTACGAATGGATAAAGTTACAGAATTACGAATGGATAGAGTCATGGGATATTTCATGAATAGATAGGAATGGATGATTTTAAAATATCTTGTTCTTTTATTTAAAGAATTAAAGAAAATTAATACATAGTGCACTTTCATGAAATATTGAAATTTAGGGTTTAGAAGATTTCTAAAACTCTAAAAGAAATAAATTTTATAAATAGGAATAGCATTATAAGTCTTTGAAATTTAAGAAATATTAAAGATTTCTTATGACTCCTTAAAAATATTCATTTTGTATTTTTGCTATTATTAGAAAGATTTTTGTATACAATTTAATTATTATTTTTACTTAAGAAATTATTTTTATAAAAGTTTAAAGGAAGAGAAGTATACCATTCTTATATTTTATAAAATAGTCCTGAAATTTATAATTTTATAAATTTTGTATATATTTGTATTTGCTAGGAAAAATATCAATTTTACATTCTCAAAGACTTTTATATTTTTAGAAATTCTCTAAATTGTTAAAGAGAGGGTTTAGGATTCAAATTTAAATTCTGGATGGTTTTAAAAATCTGGAAAAATTATATCTAGATGTAAAACATTATTTGGAACAACTTTTGTATAGAAACTTTTCGCTAATTTTGGCTCTAAGGCTTTCAATTTGAAGGAAGAACAAAATCGGGGCTATGAACAGTGAAATTTCTAGGGTTCTTCGTGATCCGAATTGGGGCTTTTGATTTGGCTCGGTTTGGGAGAAATTAAACATAGGGCTTTTGTTCCTAGATGCTATTCAAAGGTTTGGGAGATGGATTGATGGATCGAGGTGGTCGGAGATGACCGGCCGACATGGTCGGGCGGCGGCGGCGAAGAACAATTTGGGAACTTCGGTTTGCTTTTGCAATTATGCAAATTGGTGAATGTATAAGCTTGAGAGGATGTAGGGAGTCCTCACCATGCCGTTAATGGAGCTCGAGAAGTGCCGAGTCGTGGCGGCGTGAGCCATGTGAAGGTCGAAGCAGGGGGAGCGCGGGGAGCTCATGGCGGCGGCAGCTGGGCCGCTTCTCCGCCGATTGCTCCTAGCTGCAGCTCGGCGATGACACTACAAAGCTCTAGCCGTGAGCTAAGTTCAATTTGCGGTTGGGACGAATTCCGCGATGAGGTGGTGGCGGCCGGTGTAACAAAAGACACAAATTAGAGCTCCCGGCGTCCTATTTATAAGCGCGAATGAAGTGGATGGGTACTCGGGGACACCGAGAAGCGGATGAGCTCAAATTTGTGAAGATATTTGCAGGATTCGGTCCAATTGCCGTTGAGCAAATGTCTGTAGCGAGTGGCCGTGATGATGGCGGGGAAGGAGAGATTCTGGTGGCATTCCTCGTGGTGGCGACGTGTGGCGCCGATTTCCACTGTCTTGGCGTGCAAGATCGAGCTTGGAGTGGTGCA
The DNA here is from genome assembly GCA_036346145.1 of Olyra latifolia. Taxonomy (NCBI): domain Eukaryota; kingdom Viridiplantae; phylum Streptophyta; class Magnoliopsida; order Poales; family Poaceae; genus Olyra; species Olyra latifolia. The sequence goes on from CM070530.1 coordinate 19,595,064, forward strand.
CAGGATGGGGTTGGCTGCGGTTCAGCTGGCAGAGCAAGGAAACAGGGAAGAAGGAAGGGAAGGAAGAAGAAAGGTGCCAGGGGCAGTTTGGTAATTTCACAAAGAAAGTTCCAAAATCAAGCTTTGGTTTGGATCAAAATTTGAATATGAATTAATATGAAAACATTATGCATGTAGTAGCTAGGTAAAGTGAAAAGAGAGGGGGATTTTAGGGAATTCAAACATTGAGGGGTATTTTGGTAATTTCTCTAAAAGTATCTTAATTCAAATTCTAAAATGAACTTTAGGGTTTGAAATCAAAATTGGGGTTTAAATTGAATGCAAATGGTCATATAAAAAGGTAGTATGTATATATATATATATATATATATATATATATATATATATATATATATATATATATATATATATATATATATATATATATATATATATATAAAAGAAGATGATTTTGGAAATATCAAGTTGGAAGGGCATTTTGGTAATTTTGACTGAAGACATTTCCAATTCAAGTTTTAAAATATATCCAAGAGCTGAAATTGTGTTTAAATGAATGTTAATCATGCAAAGTAGTTGAATAAGATTTAAAAAGAGGGAAATTTGGAGATTTTTAGTCAAAGGGGCAAATTGGTAATTTTACCAGGTATATATATATATATTTAATGCAAGTTTAAGGTCTAAATTTGAGTTTAAGTTTTGGGAGAGATTGAGTATGCATGAGTAACTATTTAAATTTAAAAGAGGAAAACTTGGGATTTTAGCTAAAAGGGTATTTTGGTAATTTACTAGTGCACTTTTGATATAAATTCAAGGTTTGAAAATAATACATTAATTGAATGCATATTTTGTACTTATAAAGGATTTATTGAAATCAATAGAAAGGGTTAAAGGAAAGGGTAATTTGGGAATTTTTGACTTAGGAGGGCAAAATGGTAATTTCACTAATGCCTGATGGTTGAATATCAAATTCGTAACTTAGTGGAATTAGTTGCTTATGGGTGGAAGATGGTTAAAAGAGATGGAAAATCGAATTCTTGGTATATAGAGTATTGAAAACACTATTTATTATATGAAAATACTATTCATCGTTTGAAACTCTCTTTTTCAATTAAATGTATAAAATCCTAAAGCATGATTTCGGTTTATAAAATTTATAAAAGGAATAGTGCGTAAAATATAGAGTAAGAGCAGCATGCTGAGAAGGTTTTATTTGCAAAACAAATAAATCTTGTTTTACACTTCACAGGAGATTTTGAAATTTGAAAACCAACAAGATTATCACACATGCAATAAAGAGAGCTGAAAAATGAATTAAACGCGAAAAATTTTTATGCAAAATTTCCGGCTGTTACAGCCGCGAGGCTAATAGGCGAGGTCTAGTTGTTAGTCCGATGTGGGGGGTTTTAAAAATAGGAAATTAATTTTAAAAATTATTTTAATTCTTTAAAAATAGGATAAAACTTGTAAAATTCATATATTTTAATCTAAAATTTCAAAAATACCCATTCAAGTCTCTAAAAATTAAGAAAAATGAGATATACCAGTTTATGTATTTTATTTAACTTTTCAAAATATATTTATTTGCTATTTAGAATTTTATTTGTTATTTGCTATATATTACATGTAGAAACGTTTGTTTTGAAGGTGTTCAAGGAGAAGATTTTGCTATAGGTCAAGAGTAGGAGTGGCAAGACAAGTTATACATAGTCCTTGATCATGTTGCTCCTATCTGTAAATAAATTGTTTTATTTTAAATTATGCATTGCTATATTTATTATACTTTAATGGGAATTTAGTTATTCCAAATTGCTTATTACCCTCACTTGAAATATCGTATTACCAGATATTCTTTTGTAACTGTAAGTTCATGTAGCCCTTATGATTGTGATGATTAATAACAACCATATTTAATGATAAACATTGTAAATGACAAATATGGTTTAATACTTGATTTAGTGTTTACCTAATGACAAACCTTCATTATGTGATAAACCTTATTATGAGACTAACAACTTTGTTGCTAAGCTCTATTCTAGTTTCATTTTAATAGAGGATTCAATTATGTCAAGTGAACAACCTATCTATTCTAGTAAGGTATGCCTCAAATTATTTATTTTGTTGAGAGTACTACTTGATTGTTGATCTTTTTTAGTCTCGTATATACAGATAAGATGGATTAAAATTTGATGTCTGCAATATGGTAACTCACTCATATTTATTGTTGCATTCCTCATGTGAATCTATGCTCATATTATCCTTATTTATATAATCCATAAATTAAACTTTACTATGCCATTAATTGTGTTTGTGTATATATGTCTATACCGTATATTCTCATATTCACTTCTTTAAGTAAAACTTATCATTTATAGTGTGATAACTTTTATATCAATCCATGCATCTATTTATCTCTCTTTTAGTGGATCAATTACTTCACATATATTTTAATTATTAAATGTACATGTGCTTTTCATATATATATTTATTAATGCTCATATTACGTGAACATAGGAGATTATTTGAATTGATTAATTGCTATGCCTCGAAAAATGATATAAATATTTTTCGCCATCTATCTCTCATGTGCATATAGATCGTTTGCTTTATCATATGATGGGCAATTGAGAGTTTTCGGACAATTGAGAGTTTTAATATGACAAGTGTTTATATGCTTGGTGATCTTTATTATGAAACACTTGTGGCATTTCATTGCTTGTGAATATCAAATCTGTTAATATCTATTGAGATTTTGGGACTAATGTTTTTTATGAGTTATGTGAAGAGAATTAGGTCCCCGTGAAGACGAATGACGATAAGTGATATCGAGGAATGACGGTCAAGTCAAGGTCAACAAAAACGGAAAGTCACCAAATGTTAATGATCAAGTCAAAGTCGATAGAACGAGAGAATCATCGGGTGGATGATCGAGTCAAAGTCGACGGGACGGAGAAGACATCAAAAATTGGTGATAGTCAAGGTTGGCAAGACGGAGGAGTCATCATGTGTGGAATGTCATTATGAAAAGGATGCACAAGATGAAGGTATGGCTAGTGTAGGGTTAAGAATGTTTGCTAGTCTTTTATCGGTCTCGATGTTGGTCGAAAGACTGGGTTGATATGATAATCACCGTACTATCAAGAGGGGTCTGGATCGGTTTTGATCGGACCATTTTCTAACTCGCGGGTGATGCACATTGAGTCTTCTTATCCCTAGTTGAGTCCAGTGAGGTGTCGTGTGTGTCGGAGATGTGTAGCCAGAGAGAGGTGTCGTATTGTGTGCGAGTTAGGACCTCTTTGGTTTGCTTAGGTTTTCTGCATCTCTCCTTTAGGTTTGGGTGGTGTATCCTTATGTTTTGTGTAGATCTCATTTTAAGCTTTTCGTAGAGTCCAAAATCATTTATTCCGATCGCCGAGTTAGGAGTTGTGTCGCTCAAGCTGAGAAGAGGAATGCCGTTGGGCAAGTACTACTGCGACTACTGCGACAAGCAGTTTCAGGACACCGCCGCCGCCCGCAGGCGCCACCTCCAGGGCGCCCAGCACCACCGCGCCCGCGCCCTCTGGTACGACGCCGTCCGCCGCCAAGGTACTCCTCCTCCTCCTCCTCCTATCCTCGTTTCCTTTCCTTGTGCTCGGTTCACGCATTCCCTCGAACACCTTGCCCGCCGCCCGTCGAGATCGCTTCTCCTTACAGTTACCGTCTTCTCCGGCAGAGTCCCAGGGCGGCGCTTCCCCCCTCCTCCAGCCCGACGGCGCGCTACTCGCCCAGGGCGTCTGCCACCACTTCGCCCGCACGGTGCGTCCACGTCCCTCTCGTCATCTCGTATGGACTAGGAGGTCCTGACTCCTGAACACTTCAGTTTCTCAGTGCTTCTTTGCCGTTGCTACAGGGGACATGCAAGTTTGGGGATTCATGTAGATACTTCCACCCGAAGCCACCTGCTGTCATTGTCAATCGACCATTAGCTCCATCTGGTGAGCTCTCCTTCTTGTGCTCTCTGTGCTACTTTTTGGTAGTATGTGTTCAAGGTGAACGGATTCTTGGTATGGTTGCGAGATATATCTCCTGTAGGATGCAGCTTGCGCATATGTTTTAAAACCTGCTACGCGATGCAAAAAAAATTGACTTCTTTAAGTGAATCCACATTGGTTGTTTGCCTTCATTTTGGTGCTAACGTTACCTGAGTATCTTCTCCAGATATTCATATTCCTAACCATAGAATGCAGTTAAATTTGGCTTCGTATTAACTTAATGCAAGGAACTGCCATAGTACTTCATTTTGGAGGGCTAGCATTTTTGCCCTTCTGTGGAATATTACAAGCAATGTGTGTTTTTTTACTTGCTTTTGTCACAAAATAAAGATAGTTATCTCTGCATAAATCTGTTAGAGTATACTTGTAGCTTTGTAACCACTGTTCATTCTCCCATGGTGTGCACGTTTGGTTCCATGTCACATTTTGCCAAACTTTATCATTTTTTTTTTGGTCGTAGCTGTCTGGTTCTTTGTATAGTTTCTTAACCATGTGGCCCACTTGTCGTAGGCTTACAAGTAGGTGTCGTAATTTGCGATAGCAAGCCAAACATGACTACTTATTGGACTGAGGGGGTGTTCTTTTGGGCTTATCTAAAAATCTAATCTGACTTATCTCGTAACTTCGAGAATTTCCCGAGGTGGCCTCGAGAGTCGGATGGCCTTGATTTTTAGGATTTAGGGAGTTTTTAGACACGTCTACGAGATAAAAAAAAAGAATTCAAAAAGTAATAAAAAAATCAGATAAGTCAATATTAGCCACGTCTTATCTGACTTATTTCGTGACTTATCTGACTAATATTGACTTATCTGACTTTTTTATTACTTTTTATCTCGTAGACGTGTCTAAAAGCTCCCTAAATCCTAAAAATCAAGGCCATCCGACTCTCAAGACCACCTCGGGAAATTCTCGAAGTTACGAGATAAGTCAGATTAGACTTATAGATAAGCCCAAAAGAATACCCCCTGAATTGCAAAGATGAATTCTTCCGACTAGTAATTACTCTTGCTATATGATAATGTCTTGAACACTGAAGACATTAAAATATTACACGCTAAAACAATATTTACTGTAAGTTGGATTTAGTCTCTGGATAGGCCTTATGTTTTGAGTTGTTTTTTTATTATTCAGGACCTGGCCCTGGAACCATGGTGCAACAGTCTAATTTTCTTGGAAGTCAACCCAATTTTGTTGCATACCCGGCAGTGGAAGGCAATTCTCTGTCAGGTGATGTTGTTATTACATGAGATCCTTGCCAGGCAATACCACATTGTTATAACTAGCTGAGGTAGTCCAGACGGCTGGACACCTATTGATACTATTTCCTTCCAATTGATGGACTTTGTTTCCTACATAGTTTCTTCTTCATTCTAGTTAATATTCAGAGTTTGTTACTCAATTTTCCTTTTCAACTTTAATCAAAGCAACAAATAGCAACATTTGTCAGGTATCATGTCACCCCATCGATCAGATGGCTATTAAATAGGAACAATGTGTCTTAACTATAGTTGTGCCCTACAACCCCAAAATAAACATTACATGTCACCTCTATTCTCATGAATTATTGTAAAAGTATAGTAGGATGAAATTTTCATTTGTAATCTTTTGATGATTTTTGTTTTTTTAACATGCTATGTAGCAATTGTTGGCCTAGTGACGGAAAAGAAATTGATTCTATCAATGACTGTGAAATGAGACAATAATTACCACTAAAGAGAGAACCTGGGCTGTTAGTTTGTGAAAATTTAATTGCTTAGATAACTCCTTTCTAAAAAAATTGCAGGTGAAGAAAAAAAAAGTCTTCTTCTTGGGTTGAGGCTTGCAAGCACTCTGTCTATGGAGAAATACAGAAAGATTCATATAGTTTATATTTTCCCCTCTGAAAACTACCTCAAAATTTCATGGATTTTTGAATTTTCTGGCACTCCCCGCAGCAACTAAAATTAATAGAACCCACTGCGTACAATCATTGAATGTAATTGTTCGTATGCAAGCGGGTCCATTGGTTGGTGCGTCCCAATCACTAATTAGGTGCTGTTTAGACGTTTCTAGGCAATTCGACTGCAATCAGGTCTATGGATTGGTGCCTCAGATGACTAATAAGGGGCTACATATTAAAACATTTAAGTAATTTGGTTCTCTGAAGAATCTTTTGTCTACTTCCTCAATTCATGGAAACTATGCTTGAGAGCCTTTCCTTGAACTAATGGATTTTTTCTGCTTAGAAATGTAAAAGCTGCCAGGGTAGCTCAAGTGTTTCATCATACTTTATTTTGTTGACAGTGTTTCATCATACTTGATCGCTTCAATGACCTTCCCTTTGATAATTCCTGGCTCCTTTCTGTCATGTTTCGCAGGGAACATACTAGGGGGCCACACTTCATGGGGCAACTTACCTCCATCATTGCAACCTCCTCCTGAAGGCGGCTATCCTCCCCATCCTTTTGTCGACTGGGGTTAAAGTGGCATCTCCCTGAAATCTGAACCATTTATGATGTTGTATATTGATTGGCTATAATAAAACTTCATGCTGGGCATGTAGTGTAGATCAAATGGGCAAAATAAATTCCGCTAGTAATGGATTATTGCTTCGTATGTACAAATTGAGTTATACCGTGAGGTGGTTCTCATATGCAAAATAATACTCCTTTCTTCTACCTCTAGTGAATGTGGTGTTTACTTTAAAGGCTACTTTAGGGCATAAGCTCTATTTTGTTATTTAAATTGCGCTACCTGGCCTTCTTTTCGTACTCAAAAGGTTGCAAAAGCTACGTTGATAAGGATTGCATAGCTCCAGTGATATTCCTTAATGCGATGGACGCGCGGTAAAACAGGCCATGTTCATTATAACTTATTTGATTAAGTGTATCTACTTATCTGGTTACCTCTGGTTTCGAAAACACAAACGTTCTAGTATTTTTAATCTTTTTTTAGTCTTGAAGGCAACTCGAAAAGTAAAAAAACAAGTTAATCAAAGTGGGCCATGGATGGGACGCCTGCAGGTTTCTACACCACAACAGTTGGAATGGTTTAGAAAAAAATAGATTTAAAAATGGATTGACACCCATACTGTATTCCCATGTTTCTTCTTTTTTATTTTTATCGTCCGAAAGCACATGTGAAAGTTCTCTTTTGGCCCTAGTGTGTTTCTGAAGACACGCTAGAGGCAAAACCGAACATCCACAAATGTTTTCGTGCGAAGAAAAAAAATACTCGTCAACTTTCTTGAGTGGAAGACTTCTTGATACAACAGAAGATGTGTACAGAACGTTTGGCCACTTCACTATCCGCCTTGCTCCGGTGTTCATCAGCAAATTAGCACGATCAGTAGATCACAACACGTTCAGTCATGACATCTTGTATAAAGGGCAGCAGTTAATTACAATACTGATTGCCATTTCCATGAGCCACCGTCGTCACAAGTTTGAACTTTGAACAGAAAATGGAAATTTCAAGATATTAGCTGAAGTTTGATCACACAAAGTACACTTCTTTTTGTTGAAACAAGGACATAAAATAGTACATCAGGAAGGCAGGACCAGCCATCTTCATTCGACTGACTGACACTCAGCTACGCATCTGAAGAGTGCTTGTTCGATCGAACCAGATCATATGGCCTGCATCCAAGCCGACTGGCGATCGATCCGAGGCCACCGCAAGCACGCGACGAGCCACCGTTCTTCGTCCACGCCGTCCTCGTCGGCGAGCCCACATCCCTGGCGCGCCGCCGGGCCCCTCGGAGAGAACACCTCCGGTCGCTTCGCATCCTCCGGCGCCTCCCTCGCGCCGAGGAGCCCCTCGTCGGCGCCGCCGCCGACGATGGCTCGCAGGAGCAGCAGGAGGGAAGCCATTGGTCGGTTGATCGATCAACGCAGACCGCTGGCCAGTTAGAACGGTTGTAGCTAGCAGCGATGCTCAAGCTCAAGCAGCAGCAGCAGCTACATATAGTGAGACTGAGCTCTCTTCTTTTTTGGTGTCAGGTAAACCTGCATTTTTTGCAAGAAATTTTGCTTCGTTTCTTGCAAGGAGTTTTTCTTTTCTGGTGGGTCACGGAAAGGTTGTGGCTTATGACCAGGGTTTGGTTCTTGGGTGTTCTGTTGATCAGCTCTAGGTGGACCATTAGAGATGTGGTTAGTACTGATGCTGTCTGAATATTGTGCTGATTCCAATTCACCGTGTCAGTGTTTGTTCATCTAACATTCTGGTTGTGCTTTTAGGTGAAAAGAACATCTTGTTATTAATTCACAAATTATCTTACTACATCTTGTTATTAATTCACAAATTATCTTACTTTCTCATATGGTTTTGCAGTGCAGATATTGCCTTTTGGCCAACTTAATCCTTTGGTCCTTTCGTGCAGTTCGTGCACTGCAATAGTGCGGTAGCCAGTGGACTGCACGTCTTGGCCAAGCTCTTTTAATTTGTTGTCATACCAACTGCTTGCTGGTCTGAGACAGCTCATTTTCTTCAGTTAATGACACAGGAACGTATGCAGTACTGTTCTTACGATTGATACTGAAGGCTCCTTCGTTAATGTTAACACACCATGCCCATTATCTACCAAACATCACATCTAGATGTCATGGAAAACCATCTCAATTCTCAAAGCATGTTAGTACGCTCAAAGTTCACACTTGTAGTGATCTTCAAATGACTATTCCTTTGAAGCAGAAGTGCAGCGATTGCAGTTAGGCAAGCAATGCAGTGTCAATTTCCAGTTTTTTACTGCAGATTCTTGCAGTACGATTCAGTAACAGAAAGATCGAAACGCAGAGCAACTCGTCTTGTAACTGTATTAGAACACCCGCCGCCAAGCACATGCATTTGTTCAAAAGGCCATTTCATTAATGCATCATGCTTTCAATCCTTAATCATAAAAGGTATGCACAACCGAGCCCATTCAATATCTGTTGTCTGGCCAAGATCTCTGGCTATGAAATTATTAAGGCCGCATCGCTGTCAGGTGCTGATCGAACACGGCCAAGATAGGTCTGGTGGGTTATCTGTATCTGCAGATTTTTTATACTATGATTTTCTTGATGGATCTTGTGATTTGTAGCTTATGAGTATCAAGAAATTCACACTAGCTAGATGTTTTCAGCAAGAAAAACCATTCACTCATGCCGAGTTCAATTAATCGGTGATAACTGGTTGGTATTGGCTGCAACACTGTGCATTGCTGTCTTTCGAAGCGTGCTGACTCTTAAAAGTGATGCCATGACTCTCTTTGCAGTGGAGTAATAATAAGCTTCCTAATGCCTGATTTATACTCCCTTCGTCCATTTTAAGGGCATATTTTAATTTGAGAAAGTCTTTCTGATAGACTTTGATCGTTAAATTTCTCTCATTATATTGTTAATTGCCATAAAATAATATTGTATAAAAAGTGTTTTCAAATATGAACATATTGGTATAACTTTTGTATGCTAACTATACATATAATTTGACTAATTGTTGATTAAAACTTACGAAGTTTAGCCTTTTGAAATCAAAATTCGCTTTATAAAAGTGGACGGAGGGAGCATTTCAAACTTTGTGTGGTTCCTTATTACTTTTTTTTCCTGCAAATTTAAAAATTGATACTGTATTTTTGTGTTGGAGGTCATGTACATCTTATAATTTTTTCTATTATTAAAAGACTGGTTGGTACCGACGATCACCAGTTAATGTTCCTCATTACTCCTTGAAAAATGTAGACATTATTACTTGCAGCTTACAAGGCTAAAGAAATATAAAATGACATGACCAGGAAGAGAGAAAAAAAGATAATCACTTAACCGTAACGTATCTAAAAGTTTCAAGATGGCATGAGATTAATTGAACTAGATGCACCCATGTCTCCTTAGGGTAAAACATAGGGTTAATTTTTTAATGCCATTATATAGTCAGATAGCTCTTTACGTGCCATCGCTTAGTAACTCTTTCTTATTTGCCATCACAATTGCTCTAATATTGTTCCATTGTTAAAAACTTATTCTTAATTTCTTTAGAGAAAATTCCTTCTATGCCACTGCAGAAGTCCCCAACCCAATATTATCATCACCGAAGTACCCCACCCATCTGTGCCATCGCATTTGCGGGTCGTTTCCTTCTTTGCCGTTGTAAAAAGGTTTTTTTGTTTAAGCTATATAAAAATTTTCAAAAATCCTAGAAAAATCACAGTGCTACCAAATATGTAGTACTTTCGATATGGATTTTTTTTGGGTATTTTTATGATTAAATTTTGGTGTTAAAAATATTGATTAACCGTTTATACATTGTTTTGGTAACATATTTGTTTGTAAAAATACAAAAAAAAAATCTAGATTGAAAGTATTACATATTTGGAAGCACTATGATTTTTCTAGAATTTTTGAAAATATTTATATAGCTTTAACAAAAACAAAGTTTCCATCAATAACAAACAAGGGAACAACCTAAAAAAAATGAGACAGCACGTAGAGATCGATGCTTAAGTAATGACAGCTATGAGATTTGGCACTTCTGTAGTGGCGTACAAAAAAATTGCCCTTTTTTAAGTTATGTAAACACACCAAAAAAAATCTCAAGAAATCACGGTGCGATTAGATATGCAATACTTTCAATCTATATTTGTTTTTGATATTTTACAAAAGTTTTTATGTTAAATTTACACTTAAAAACATTGTAAACATAAAGATTTATCTTAAAAATATTTTTAAAAAATTTATACATTCAGATTGCTACACACTTAGCTCTGTGTTTTTTGAGGATTTTTTTGAAATATTTAGATAGCTTAAAGAAAAAAAAGTTTTGTCAATGACACATAGGGCAATATACTAGCAATTACAATGACAAAGAAGAGATAAGCATCTAAGTGATTATATGTAAGGTATTAGACGGCTCTACAATATCATGCAAGATATTTTCCCTAAAACATAAGGCTGTGATGGTTGAAATGATTTATCCTACTTTTTTTTCAAAAGAAAATTGTAGTTCTATCTTAAAATGATAATTAAAATCCTGCTAAGCGTGAAATTTTTACCACCTAAATCCATGTACAATGTAGATGCTTAGAGAGGTACTTAGGTAAAAGAAACATATGATTTCACAAGCAAAAATGTGATTAAGTTGCTTCAGTGCAAGATGTTCTTTAGGGTTTATTCTTATAATCTTATTTGCTTGTCTTTATCTCCATGTCAAAAAGTTAAACACTTTGTTTATGTGACTTTTTGTTTATCTCGAAAACACTTCTAAAAGCTCACAAAAATAAGTTGAACAAAGTAGGGTGGACTCTTTAAGGCGCTTATAGAAATTCTTGAAATTTAGCTTATCAGCAAATAAGAAAGAGCCAGTTGGATAGATGTCACTGCAAAGTTTGAAAATAAGAGAATCGCCACCACAAAGTGTGTATTTATAAATTTGCCATTATAAAACAGTGAAAATTAGATAAATGCCATTATGGACGCGACATGGCACCTTGTGAGCTGTTGGTGGAGTTGGAGCCGCCGCCACCTTGGCTACGGGCTCACTAAAGGACGGTGGCCGGTGTCCACAAGATGGTCGACACGGCTGTCAAAGTTAGCGTGGCCAGAAAAAGGGCCAAGCGATGAGGGCACCGCTGGCCACGAGTGATTGTCGATAGAGGTGTGCAGAACTCCTCTGACCGAAAAGGAAGAAGGGGAGGAGGGGTGGGAGGCTACAATAGTGAGGTGGCACTAGCGCCAACTCGGATATTTGTTGACTGTCGTGTGCAATCAGTCCCAGGTCCCAAGATCAAATTCCTATTCGAGCCTAGCATGACTTAAATTTCTTTATATGGTTCTAAACATACTCTTAATACCTATATAAGCTTTCATAATAGCTTCACAATACTCCTAACTCCCTTCTTTGGCGTTGTGCTTAAGCACATAGCATTGTACATTCAAAGCATAGCTTATGGGCTGTTTGATTGTCTTCTCAGCCTAGTCAGGCTGGTAGGAGCCAGGTTGAGGTGATGCAAGAGGACGTTGTTTGGTTGGTTGTATGAGATTGGACAGACTGTGCAGAGATGTTATTTGGTGGCTGCACTAGGAGGGGAATAGGATGGACAAATTCAAGAGGGGGAAATATGTGGTGCAAACCACCCTTTTCGTGAAAACTCCGTGAAAACCACCTGTAAATGTTTTGAAAAATTCTCAAAAAATTACCATATGTAGGGGAGGTGTGCTTCTACAATCCTGCAAAATTTGAAGATGAAAATCAATCGCATTTGAAAGATATGAAAAAGACAAATTCAGCCTGAATAGTAATTTTTCACTGTTTAGCACTATTCATTTGCTGTTTGTCTTTTTCATATCTTTCAAATGCGATTGAGTTTCATCTTAAAATTTTGCAGGATTGTAGAAGCTCACCTCCCCTACATATGGTAATTTTTTGAGAATTTTTCAAAACTTTTACGGGTGGTTTTCATGAAGTTTTCACGAAAAGGGTGGTTTGCACCACATATTTCCCCATTCAAGAGAGAGAAATCAAAAACAAATACCACAATGAAAATAAATTTAAAACGAAAATAAAATTCAAAAAAACAAATACTGGAACAAAAATAAATTCAAAAACAAAACAAAATTTAAAAACAAATACTGGAATGAAAATTAATTCAAAAAGAAAATGCAAATTTTAAACAAATACAGGGAAATCAATAAATTCAAAAACAAATTTTAAAATTTTAAAATAAATACTAGAAAATGAATAAATTCAAAAACAAAAAATTCACTGAAATTTTTTCAAGACCTTATAGTTGAACATATGGTTTTTTTTTGTCTCGTTTAATTTCGATGTCGTTTAAATTTTAAAATAATTTTTAAAGTTGGGAATGAACATGCTCTGACAGTGCCTAGTGACCTCAGTCTTCGCTCGCTGCGCTGCACGCGCTCTTACGCAGGATTTCCGCGTTTCTCCTCAGGCAGGCTAGCACAGTACTTTTACGTGTGTTGGCATAGGTCGTGGAGTAAAATCAGGCAACCAAACAAAAGGAAGTTGCGTGTGCTGATGCAAGGCTGGGCTGAGCAGGGCAACCAAACCGCCTATTAGCCATCCAGATCGGACGGTTGCGAAGGATGACAAGGTGCATGAATGCATAATGATCCAATTCTCATCAATGTTCTACAGAGCTGACCGCTAGAGCTCGCCCGCAGCCTACTGGATAAGAAAGAGACATGCGCGCCAAGCTCGCCGTGCCCATCGCCGGCGCCTCTCCGCCGCCGCCGCCGCCGCTCCCCCCTTCGCGGCGCGCCCCCAAGCCACCCGCACGGTTGTCCTTGCCCAGGCCCCCGCGCGCCCTGCGGGACGGCGGTGGGGGCAGCAGGCCCCTGGGGCGCGTCTGGCCCGCCGTCTCCGCCGCCCTCTTCGGCTCGGGGTTCCTCCTCGGTCCGCTCCTCGACGGCATCCACTCCCGCGTTGGCCTCCAGGTGTACCAGAACGGCGCCCTCGCCGTCGGCCCCCTCCGCACCCACGTCCTGGTGCCGCCCCTGCTCGGCGCGTTCTACTGCACCGTCGGCCTGCTGCAGCTGCTCCTGGACGAGAGGGCGGCGGCGGCGCCCAGGTCCAAGGCCACCGGAACGCCGCAGAAGACGGCGGCGTCGCTCATGTCCGTGCCGTACAGTGTACATCTCCTCGAAATCTCATTCTTGGTGCCAAGATTTTTCTGGCGCCGCCTCCCGTCGTTGATCTTGATTCTTGATCCCTCCGCGTGGCCATGCGTGCAGAGTTCTTGCGCTGTTCATCGAGCTCAGCGCGGAGATGTACAGCGCGGGGGTGCCGAGCAACGTGGAGTCGTACGTGCTGTTCGCCGCCGCGGAGCTCGTGTGGCTGTTTCTCGATGGCTCCTGGCTCGGCTTCGCCTTCGCGTGCCTCGTCGGCGTCGCCTGCCCTCTCGCCGAGATCCCACTGATCAAGTAATTAACGCATGATATCAAGTCCAATTGCATCTGAGCTTGATCCTAGGATTAATGTTGCTCCGACCAATGCACAGATTGTTCGACTGCTGGAGCTACCCGAACGCCGACGTCGAGCTGCTCGGCGAGGCAAGTGCTGCATTTCCCCAATCCACACACACTCCACAGTGGAGTTCCTCTCGTGCTGATTGATCTGGATTTCAGGGGCTGATGAGCTGGACGACGACGTGCTACTTCGTGTACACGCCGTTCCTCGTGAACCTGGCAAGGTGGCTCAGGTCAGGGCTGGCCGGCGACGACGACGGAGACAAGGAAGAAGCAGCAGCTCGATGATGTCCCAGGATGTCAACAGACCGAAACACTGAAGAAAACTGTGTGCATCTCCGAATTTTTCGCACGAGGAGAATTGCAGAAAACTGTGAACGATTACAGTGTTGCTTCAAAGTCCAAAGCATATACTTGGTGAACGGTCATCTGATTGCAGAAAGATGTGCGAGCTATGATTGTTTCCTTATCTTCGTAGGAATTGAACTGTTTTATGTGAAATTCTGCAAAATTGTAAATGAGGCCTAAAGATTTAAAATACGATCTCAGAATCTCAGATAGTGTCTGGTTCGTGGGAAAAGATGTTTAGTTCATACGTGGGACGTACTAGAGGACATACTGCTGCCAACAAAATCAACTGAACATATTACAGAACATATAGTATATATCTAGATTCGTATTTACACCTCTACAAAAAGTTTCCTATTTACACGAAAAATTGAGCTAAGCGCCTAAAAAGTACTCCCTTCAGTCAGAAATTACCATAGTTTGAAATATGCAAGTCAAAATTTTGTAACTTTAGCTACAAATATATGCTTAACTATTTATATTCGATACATAAAAAAACATATGTGCATGTTTGTGTCGAAAGACGCTTTTATAATAATTTTAGTGGTTTTTATAACTAAATTTCAATAGTAATAGTGTCAAAATTATATTTTGGTAGATGCCTAAAATATCAGTTATTTGCTATTGCACGGAGGAGCAGTCAAAGCTATATGCTCCGTACCACAAGAAGTCGGTAGCATGTTTTCAGAAGAAGCTGGTGAGAACGAGTGATTATTAGCAAAGGAAATCGACAACCATCCGCCATTAATAGCGCCGTCACTTCCTTTTCTCTTTGACTGCATTCCAATCATTCACACTCAAATGTGTATTTAAACAACCGCGTGCAATGCTGACCCTATTTTACTATTTATCTATTATTCATCTTCTATTTGTAATCTTATTTTACTATTCACCTCTGCAACTTTAGCCCTATTTTTCTAATCCCTGTATATCTCTCTTATATTTTACTCTCAACCATATTTTTACTATTTATGATCCATTTCTATAGTAATATGGATAACTATAGTAAAGATATAAGGCTACCATTAAACATGTCCTTGTAGGCTCCAATTGATGAGACGCTCTCTGAGGACTACAAACAAAGCAAGTATTCCCTCCGTTTATTTTTATAACGTATTTTGATTTGAAAATTTTAAACTTTGTAAATTTTGACCAACAATTAGTCGAATTATATGCATCTTTAGTGTACAAAAAGGCATCAATATATTTATATTTCAAATTGCTTTTGATACAATATTATTTTGTATTATCAATCTATATAATAAGAGAATTTTATGGTCAAAGTATTCTTAAAAGACTTTCTCAAATCAAAATATGTCCCAAAAAAAAAGAGGAAGTAATATCTTCAGATTCGATTGTACTAGTGCTGTCGTCGTCGATGTCACTCGCCAAGTAGAATCATCGACATTAAAATTTAATTACATCTCGCCGACACATAATGACAGGCTTAATCACCATTTTGAGCATCTCACGATCCCGTTCGATCACTACCTAATGAAAATCCGCCAGTGTACCTAAACTAATTAGTATAATTGGCTGAGCAGTTACCGACGTACCGTACGTGCAGCCAACTGGATTAGACCGTCGGCACGCGTGGTATAGCGGCAGGCCAGCAGCCGCCTAATTAATTTCTTGGTGTTTAGACGGCTTATGTAATTAACTGCATGGCATGATCTCATTATGAACAGCTCACAATTAGCGCAAAAACATCATCATCCTAGACTTAATGGAAAGTACAATGCAAAAGAAGCTAAGAGCATCTACACCAGTAACCTTAGAGCATGTACAATGGTCCACGTCAGCTATCTGTAAGCAGTCTCTAAGGGTTGCCATATAAGACATGTGATGATATGGAGGAGAGAGAGCATGCATAAATATTTGAGCCGTCTCTACTGTAAGAGTCGACTCTATACGAGAATTAAAAAACTTTGTGTGTGAGAAAACTGTCTATAAAATCGTGCAACCATCTTTACCATTATATATGTCGTCTCTAGCGCTGTCTCTAGGTGACATGGCAATAGTTAGAGACAGCTGCTGTCTCAACCATTATACATGCTTTTATCCCCACTATTCTAAAACACTATTTACCACAACTTTATCCATCCCCTTAAAATTTCTTCATACTTTACACTATACCCTAAAAAATTTGTTCACTCCACCGAAAACTCTATCCTCGTCAAATCAGTGCTACAGCGTTTATAGGATTTCTGCTACGAATGCTCTAAAAAGCACCTAGCCACCGGGCGGACTGGGCATTTTTTTTTTCTTGATACACGGAGGACTCACACGTATGCACAGGCTCATACTGCACACACGCCGGGCCCTCCTTAGCATATGTTCAAACAGACGAAAGTCGGAGATAAATTTGCGAACCTTTCTTAAATCCTGCTGAAACGTGACAAGGATTTTTATTTTCGAATTACAAAAAGGGAGAGCGGCGAGAAAACTGGTTTTCCGTAAAAAGGATGTTTTTTTGGTAGGGTTTTTTGATGAAAGTTTGAATTTTCGAATTTTTAAAAAGTCCAAGCAAACTGCGCCCTCCATGGCTTGAGCGCGCGGGGTAGGGAACTGATCACCACTTCACCAGGCTGTGTGCTGTGGTTGTTATGGGTTTTAATAACTTTTATACTATGTTTGAATTCGAAAAAAAAAATCTAAATCTTATTTTTAGCGATTGGTAAACTATAATAAATTGGGGTGCCTGATTCAAGCCTTTTATTGTCACCAATTTTCAAAAATTTTGAACGTGACCGATCATTTTGGAACGATGCAAAACAGTAAAAATGTGCTTGCTAGAACAATTAATGGCCCGGCCCGTCTCAATGGACAGACGACTCGGATGATCCCGTCTAAAATATGCTCAAATTCTACCATCTCTTGACAAATGGTCTGGCTTAAGGATTTTGAATCTTTCTAATATATATTTCAAAACCAAACATCAAACACCAATTCCCTAGCTAACATCCAAACTGTCAATTATTCATCACCAGAACACGCGAGCGGAAGACATGCATGCAGGGACTATCAGGTGGTCTTTATAGAATAGAATGCAGATCATGGCCATGACAAACCTTACAGAATGCATCGCCAACGTCGGATATTTAGGAACGAAACCAAATGCACATATAAATATTAGTTAATTACCAATGAGTCGCATAACAATGCAATTGTTTTGTCACTCAATTCAATAATATTATACTCATCAATATCCATCGTCAGAGCTGTATAATATAAACACAACGAAATAGTATATCTAGCTGTGCAATTATGCGAAAAATTCAGCTATTGCTAGCCAAAGCATATACTAGTACCATAAAAACTCAATAACAGTTATCTACAAACCGTCCGCCATTAATAAGCCCTTCATTTTCTTTCCCCCCCCCCTTAATTTGACCATGTCCCAATTATCGCCCTCAAATGTGTACTCACAAGCCTCCAAAGCTCAAGACTATTAACGGTACTTATTGTGGTACTCCTAGGCCAGTAGCATTGTCAATATCACTTGCCAAATCAGCTACGGTAAATATCATACAATTAACAGCTTTTAATATTTTGTCCGCCTCGCATTCCAATTCCTAGATAATGAAAATCTGTCCGTATGCTTAATTACACTTAATTAATTAGCTGACCAGAGAATTAGACTGTCGACACGCAGTCTAGCAGAAGCAGCTAATTAATCCCTAATTTACACGAACAGAAGTTAAAATTAACCAAAAAAATTAAGCAACACTTGTGGATCCTCCAACCCTCCTAATTGCTACAGTTTTCGTCACCCCTGCCGACCTCCATCGTGAGCTCTCCTTTGACTCAAGCTTCATGCATGCCTCTGGCATCTGTTTCCCTTTTATGTGGCTCTCTATGAACTCAAACTCTAATCTAAGAAATCTTACCCTATTTAGTCTGGATCTGTTTGCGTTTATGATATAAGATAAAGTTTGGATCTTTCTCTATTACACATTGACCTTATCTCTATCACCAAATAGTAGTATCAATATATGCACCATTGATTTGATGATAGATGGATGAAATCAAGGAAGACAAGCTTTGCCTTAGATTATAAAGCAGAGGATATAAATCTAGTTCGTCCACGGTCCACCATAAGAGAAGACCACACATTGGTTTGAGCACAAATTCACTGCTTACTGGTGGAGAGGTGCACGAATCTTGATGCATATCTCAATACCAGAAATTCAAATGATTTACAAGCAAAAATAATCATATATACATATATATAGCAAAATAGCAATTCCGAACAAACTAAACAAATCTACTTTGGCCTATAAATACCCAGCACTTCACCTGTGGCTCCTGAGCAAATGCAGACTCCCATCGGCCATAGAAGCGAGGAGACAACTGCTTGCAACACCTAGACACAGACTAGAGCCGTAGTGCTGCGGTTAGCTACCTCAGCTTGAGCTTACCTAGCCAGCCATGGCCACCAAGCATTGCTCCTCCTTGTCCAAGCCACTCCTCGCGCTGTGCTACTGCTTCCTCCTCCTGCGGAAGCTCGCCGGCCGGCACCATCGTGCCCGGATGGCAGTGCCTGCGATGAAGCCGAGCCCTCCGCCGCCGCCGCTGGATAGGCTGCGTGGCCAGACCCTGGTGGTGGACGTAGAGGGGTGGCTCCTGCGGTCGCCGGTGCCCGTCTTCCCGTACTTCATGCTCGTCGCCGTCGAGGCCGGCGGGTTCCTCCGGGGGCTGCTGCTGCTGCTGCTCTACCCGCTGCTGTTCGTTTTTGGCGACGGCGCGCGGGTGAGGGCCATGGCCACGGTGGCGCTCGCCGGGCTGGAGGAGAAGGAGGTGGCGAGGGTCGGCAGGGCGGTGCTGCCCAAGTTCTTCCTGGAGGCGGCGACCGTGGAGGGGGTGGAGGCCGTGAGGGCGGCGAGGCGGGCCGTGGCCGTGAGCGCGACGTTCCCGAGGGTGATGGTGGAGGGGTTCCTGAGGGAGTACGTCGGCGTGGACGCCGTCGTGGGGCCGGAGATGAGGTCTGTCGCCGGCGGTGTGCTTGCAGGGCTGATGGGCGAGGAGGACGCGGCGGAGGTGGCGGCGAGGAGGCTGCGGGCGCTGTTCGGCGCCGAGATCGAGGACTTGAGGAGGAAGGCCGGCGGCGCCGTGGGGCTCGTCGGAGCGGGGAGAAGCGGTAGGGTTCACTACCTTTTCTCTCCTTACTATTGCAAGGTGAGTTTAGTTTTTGGCCTTTTCTGGCTAAATTGTCTAAGCGACTAAACCATCAATTTTTATCATTAAACTTCTACAATGTACTGTACGTATGATCGAATGTTAGGCTAATATGGATAAAAAGATATGTTTTTTAAAAAAAGAAAAATAGCTAAAAAATGAATGATGAAAAAAATAAATGGGGGTAATTTTTTAAAGTAGGAAAATATCATCCGGTCATATGCCACTAATATGTACGTAGTCCTAGGGCCCTCTTGTTATTCTCGCAACTGATAATACTTTCTAGTTTATGTATCTTTGTAGTAATACTGAGCTAATTTCGTCATGAAGAGCTATAAAATACACGTATCCATCATTGGGTGAAGTATAGCGTCTTTAATTTCGCTTTTCAAGGTTATAATCATTAAGAGCATCCACGTCAGAAGCTCTATCCCTATTTTCTTTCTCTTCTACTCTATTTTCTCTCTCTTTCACCCTAAAATTTTTTCACACTTTACACTACACCCTAAAGATGTCTTCCCTTTATCAGATACTCTATCTCTAA
This sequence comes from Olyra latifolia, assembly GCA_036346145.1. NCBI lineage: Eukaryota > Viridiplantae > Streptophyta > Magnoliopsida > Poales > Poaceae > Olyra > Olyra latifolia. Next base: position 19,615,100 of record CM070530.1, read on the forward strand.
AACTCTATTTCTACACAAATATAGAATTTCTGTTAGGGGTGCTCTAATTTCTTGAGGCAATGTCTCTAGGTAACCAGACCTTAATCACGGTTGACAACCTGAAATTAATAGCTTTGGATAATGCAAAAAAGGAGTGCGCAACAAATTAATGGACAGAAAGCTAATCGTTAGGTCATCTTTTAAGCAAATTAATAGGGTTGGCATGTGCCGCTTGCCGTATGAAAAGAAAACATCTGGATCAATCTGTTTCATTTAAGCTTCATATGATCAGATCTCTTCATATATACAAAGGTTCATGCGCGGCGTGAAGCACTAATAACCGCAATATAACGAAGTTATTGCTAACCAGTATGCTTAATCTTGTTAGGTGGTAAACCTGGGACTCGATCCTGTACTGAAGCAGTACTAATCAATTAAAATTCACTTCTTTTAATTTAAAATTAATTTTTAACCGTTTTATGAGCAGGTATAATAGACCACTTCAATTTCACAAAATGGGTCACTTCAATTTTGATGATCTTGTTGAATCATAGAATGGCCATTTTACTCCAACAGTCAATCCTTGTTGAGCTTTTGTAAACATCCTTTTCAGCTTAATTCTTATGTAAAGTTAAAATTTCCAAACAGGGCAGCACAGCACATCACTGATATGGTTTGGCAATAATTAATCACGTGCCCTTGGTCATAATGTTATGAAAGACAAGCTAATTCATGTTAATTAACCTAGTAATTACCTTAATAATACAAGAGTATGTCTTGGTCTTATAACCTTTTGTTTCTAGGTCTCGTCTGGAACGCATGATTTTTTATATATGCAAGAGCACTTATATGGTACACTAGGCCAGTAAGAGCATATCGGATGGTTCCATTAAGGTACGATTTAGTTGTACTCGTAGAAAGCAAGAGACTACTGTAACATTGGGTAAGTAAAAATGTAAAAATAATGGTTCACAATAGTTTATATGTATGTTAAAATAAATCCGCCCCATTAAAGATATTCTCCGAGATTTCAGGTTCCGAAATAATACTGTGTTTACAAGTTCCTACCGGTGCAATCAACTAACACCGTGTACGCCATCCCCACGTACAGAGACGATCAGCGCCATTCACGTTACGTGCATGTTCCATCCATGCAGGAAACTTTCGCTGTGAGTGAAGCTGACAAGAGAGAGTGGCGCCCGCTGCCGCCGGCCAAGTACCCCAAGCCCCTCGTCTTCCACGACGGCCGCCTCGCCTTCGCGCCGACCCCGTCCGCCGCGCTCGCCATGTACACCTACCTCCCCTTCGGTATCGCGATCGGCGTCTTCCGCATCATCGCCTTCTTCCTGCTCCCCTACCTCGTCTACTTCCCCGTGGGCGCGCTCACCGGCCTGCACTACCGCCTCGTCGCCGGCCACGCGCCACGCCAAGAAGGCGGCGCCGCCGAGGCGGGCGGCTGCGGGCGCCTCTACGTGTGTAACCACCGCACGCTCCTGGACCCGATCATCGTCGCCGCCGCGCTCGGCAAGCCGGTCACGGCGGTGACCTACAGCCTGAGCCGGGTGTCGGAGATGATCGCGCCGATCCGCACGGCGCGGCTGACGCGGGACCGGGAGAAGGACCAGCGCGGCATGGCGGCGCTGCTGGCGCGCGGCGACCTGGTGGTGTGCCCCGAGGGGACGACGTGCCGGGAGCGGTACCTGCTCCGGTTCAGCCCGCTGTTCACGGAGCTCGGCGCCGACGTGAACCCCGTCGCGCTGGACACGCGCGTGGACATGTTCTACGGCACGTCGACGAAGCCGGCGGCCAAGTGGATGGACCCCTTCTACTTCATGATGAACCCGAGGCCGGCGTACCGCGTCGAGTTCCTGGCGCGCGCCGCGGCGGCGCCGGACGAGAGCGGCTGCGGCCGCCGCAGCGGCAGCATCCACGTCGCGAACCGCGTGCAGCGCGAGCTCGGCGAGGCGCTTGGGTTCGAGCTCACGGGGCTGACAAGGAAGGACAAGTACACGATGCTCGCCGGCAAGGAAGGCGTCGTGTCGGCGCCCGCGCCCAACAAGAAGTAATTAAAGCTTGAACACAGTAATACACACGTACGCCGCCACGCCGACCGGTCGTCGGCGGCGATGTACGTATCATGCCTGTGATTTTTCATGGGAACTAGCGGTGGAGGCGCTTGCTAGTATGAAGAAGAAGTAAATATTTTTGCGTGTAATTAAGAGTGTATAGCTCATTTGACTCAGGATTCAAAGTATTTAACAAATTAGCAAGGGATTTCATCATATGCCACTTCTAAAGATTGGCAATTCTGAATTTGCCACTCATGAGTCACTGACATGTAGCCTCAAGACCCACATATTATTGGCATGGAAAGTATCAAATCCTAAATTGTTAATCTTTAGAGTGACAAATCCTAAATTATTCCAAAATTTTTTTATATGCATGTTTCTCCTAGTCCCTTAATTAGTTTGCTAAAAAAAATTGGGGCATTAATTTGGAACCATAATTATCCTCCTAACACAAACACTTGGAAACAAACAATTTTTCTTTATAAATTATTATCCCAGCACAAAAGGTGATCAAGAGGTTTAACACTATGGACCATGGCTAGAGAATCGTTTAAAACACTATATATGATTAGATAATGTACAAAAAAAAAAGTCATCTTTTGGTCCTTGAACTCTGGTTCGTTCCATTTTAGTCCTTGAAAACCAAAACCGGATTAACACGGTTCCTCAATTTGTAAACTTGGGCATAAATGACCCCTTAATAAGTCAAATGGTGGTTTTAAACGGTTTTTGTTGATGTGGCAATCCACATGCTGGTGTCGGTTGACATGACGCACAAGAAGACTGCACACATGGACTACCACACGGACTGTCACGTCAGCTAAAACCGCCAATGCCATGTTAGTATAAAACCATCTAAAACCACTGTTTGACTAGTCAATAGACCATTTGTATCAGGATTTAATAATTAAGGTACCGAGTTATCCTAGTTTTGGCTTTCAGGGACCAAAATAGGAAAAAAATACCTAAATTAATTAGGACCAGAAGTGGACTTTTTCACGATAACACTGGAATTCACATCGTACTGGTAATCATGTAGAGCTACTGGGACAAAGGTGTACTTTAACACAAAGGGCATCAGCCAATAATTAGAGATGCCCACGGTGTTAGCATCAAGTTAATCTCTTTTCCGAGAGGAGCATCGTGTTATTTTCAATCAGCTCATCACGACTAGTTCGTACAAAAGAATATATTCACAACGTCAAGAGTTTATCATGTGAGTTCTAGCTAAGTATAATCAGGATTTGGGTTTCAGACAATTGCATCGAATTTGTCATCAATGAAAGTTCAGGACATAGCACAGCGATAAAAGCCTAGATCCATACGAACGTGACATGATTGTGATGCATTTCTCCAAGGATGACTACGTCCAACTGCATGGGTGTATCTCAATCCTATTTCTTTTTATTTTTTGCAAGTGTGCATGTACAGCCTTTTTTTTATCTTAGGAAAAATAAGTCCATATCGAAGTTGTTGCGAATTAGCAACTTCATGCTTAACATCAAATAAGTGATATTCCATCAATACCATATCTGCATGATTACACCCCCAAAAAAATGGAAGGAAAAAAGGGAGAAAACTACGCAGGAACAAACCGGAATCAATTCAGAGTACCCCTGAAGTTTTCATGGAAAGTATGCGTCGCGCTTGAGAGGAAGGAAAACAGTTAAGAAAGCGATAGAAATTGACAAGTGAGAAACTGAGAATGTTCCACAGATCTGTCTGGTTTGTTTGATGAGCTAAGAGCATCCACATCGGCTACTTCAAATTTCTACTCTATAACACTATTCTCTACATACTCTATCCATCCCTCTAAAATTCCTTCACACTTTACACTACACTCTAAAAGATTCATTCCCTCCAGCAGCTACTCTATCCTAAAAAGTCAAATTATACGGTGCCTGCTACAGATGCTTTAAGGAGTAACAATCTATGGCGCAGAAGCAATTAAGTTGGCGTACTTCTTGGTCAGATATATCGAAAGATAAAATATCAGTAACCCCCAATGAGTTAAGTTACCGTGCAAATACCTGCACTGTAGGTTCAGTAGTTGGACTTTTTTTTTTGAGGACCAGTAGTTGGTACGCTTGGTACCATATAACTTCGTTAAAAAACGAGCAATTTTTTTCACTTCATCTCAAGCTTGTGTAGACTCAATAAGGTGTAAGATATGATTTTATGAAGAATGAACAAAGTTTGAATAGGTTTGATAAAGAAATGAAATAAAGTTTGAATATGCTCGATAAAGCTTGAGCTTGTTTGTCTAAGTTCAAGCTTGAGCAAGTCTCGAACTCTTTTTACAGCCCTAAGCCCTAAGGGCATGTACAGAGTGCGCTATATATAGCTGATGTCTATAATAAACTATCATGTCAACAATTTCACAGATAACTCAATACACCTCATATAATAGGTATAGATAACTATCTTCTCTATGGATAATCTTTTCACACTCACAATTTGTCTTAATTCTCATACTGTAGTCTTATGTGCATATCTCTCATCCACATTATTTTTGATTCTACATGGCAAAACTTATAGACAATTACGATGAAGCATTATACATGCTCTAAACACGAGACCACTATGGGCGAGTCCTAATTAATCGTCCAGCGCACTGGGGGCATGTCTATTTCTAATACCTTGATCACACCATGTCGTAATGTGGAATCGTGTGTTTTGGGTTGTTCTAACCTAGAGGCACGGCCAGATAGACAGGTAAAACAAGAGTTTTTGTCGCCACAAATCGTCACGACGATTGCCGACGAGTTGGGATACACAAATATAGTCGCATGGTCAGCCGAACCACCCATCTGCCTCAAATCGTTCACGGTAATGGATTACTTGTAGGCTGATGGTCCACAAAGAACCAAGCATCATCATGCAAAGTACTATAAAAAAATCAAACAAAAAGAAGCAATGTAAATAATAAAAACTACCAATTCCAATAGAACTTATACCAATTCCAAGTCCAATTTAAAAACGAAATTGGATTAGATTTATATAAACACATACCAATATGCGGAAATTTCAAGCTAGTAAAAGAACCGGAATAACTGACGTGATGTTAATACTGTTTACATTGTTCGTAACATGGATCTGTTTCATCACATTAATAGAAAGGCACTAGTTATAATATCTGAATTCAATTTCGACAGTTCCTTCTTGTGATGGTACTGAAGACTGCAAAACGAATGAGCAACTGGAACACATGCTGCTGCTGAAATATAAAAAATCTTACCTTCTGAAACTACATAACAGAAACTAGGCTCTAAGACAGTAGCACACCATTGACTCAGATTCCTCACAAAAGTGCCCTGAAAATTCGGGAACTGATCTTAGGTACTAAAAACGGAATGGAACATTCGGTCAACATCTCCTAGAAAGACGAAGACAGCCAAGCCCACGTCTACTGCATGTAACGTTGTCACAACCATTTAAATACCTTACCTAACTTACCTGTAACACCACTTTACCCTTGTGTGCCAGTTTTTCAAGCCACGCGAAGGCTATGTATAAATACATATAAAGTGCACAACTTAAGATCAAAAGCTAAGCCAGTTTTAACTCACCACTAGTCAATATCGTCCATAGGTCCTCCCAAAATCATCATGCCTCTGCTGCTGAAACTCATCATAAGCAGCATGAGGCCTTGGGGCAGAGTAGTTATCAGTGGCATATGGATACGTGTTCTTTGAATCAATTGTCAGACCAGTAGCAGCAAAATGTGTAGTTCTCTTATCAAACTCTGGATAACCACTTTGGGTGTATGAAGTATGCTGAGCTGGCCTTCTGATTTGCTCAAGAAATTCATCCCACTTCCTTGCATGCATACCCTTCATGGCAGTCAGTCTCTTCATGTGGTTTTCTCTCATTACTCTAAGTGACTGCATTGGACGGAAAAATTTGATATTAGGAAAATATCAGACAGTTAGCTAACCTTCTCAACATAGAATGAAACACAGTGCAAAATCAATTGTACCACAAGGTGCAAAATTTAAGTCATATAGTAGCCGAAATTATTAGTTATACTGGCAGCTCTTTAGCATAAAACATATTTCTAGTTTACAATCAGCAGATTATTGCAAATAAAGAATCCAAAGATAAGAAGTTGCGTTGTGCAGCCCACTGTAATACAATTAAATTAGTAGGCTAGTACATGAAATTTTAGCTTCCTACAACCAAGAGAAATAAGTGTTTTAAGTTGTGTTGCCTCCAGTAAGGAAGAAAAGCATAGCCATCCCAGTCTCCCAGAGTTCCATGCAAGAAGGTAGACAAATGATGGTAAGGAAAAGAAACAGCCTTCTAAAAAAGGTGCAGAAATCCACCACACCCACTCTTCCAAGACGCAGTAGGAGCAAACATAGGAACCTCAAATGAAGTAGGTTTATTTTAAGTTTTTAACTCCATATTTCAATTGAGCCAATTAGTCATCTAATTCTAGGTTGGTAGCCTGTTTGAAATAAGCTGCTTCTGGCTTCTTCATGGTAAAAAGCCGCAAAGCCGAACCAAATGCTCCAGCTATTCAAAGCAGCTTTAGGATTTCAACATGAGAAAAGCCGGAAGCCGAACCATTGCCGAAACTCTGGCAGTGGTCCGGTGTGGTACAACAGTGGTCCGGTGGGGCATTTCAGATATTTCACATCTAAAAGCCAGCCGTTCATCCACAGTCAATCCAAACAGGCCCTACAGCCCAGCCCTTCACACACAACCATTTCAGTTCAGCCCAGCCGTTCAACCACAGTCATTTCAAAACAGGGCCTAAAATCTATGGAGTAAAAATTGGGAGGTCCAGCCAATTCCAACTGAAAGGCTGGATGTAGGAGAGCAGCAATATCCCACACTCCCAAAATTCAGATATCATTTGGTAATTTCCTGTGCTCTAAATGAAATTACTGGAGCCACCAACCTAAAAGATTAAAAACGAACACTTAGAGAAAAACTAAAAAACTGAACCTTTCATTTATACCGTATTTAGGTAAGGTGACCTTTGTTATACATATTTCTAATGCTTTATGTCTGTGGCAATACAAATTATCATTACCTCATAGACTCTATTAGAAAAAAATAAAGAATGTATTGTAATGCAGACACTCTGCCATGGAAAGATGACATGAATCATGTTAGTTCAATATATACGAGCTCATAATTAGATGCCACCAGTAAACATTTCATAATAATTTATTAACAGAGCAGTAAAGCGAAGTTCAATATGCTAAACCAACAAGCAGTTTACCTCTCTATGCTTGTAGTTCTCTTCATCCTCCTCTTGGTCACGGGCTCTAGCTAGTTCCATAGCTTCTCTTTTAAACTCTGTTTCAAGCTCTTCCAGAGTTTGCGGATGGGAAGGCAGGTCAAACTTAAGGTCTAAATGGGAATCTGTTCCATGCCGCTCAATGCTCCAGTTACTGGGCACACGTGTCACAGCATATTGGCTATTCCCACCATGTGATCTATGTGAATCATCAAGATAAGAGGGTTGACATGGAGAGTTTGATTGGGCTGGGCGGCCTTTTGCTCCATAGTTGGCATAAGCTTCAGCAAAAGGAAGAACACGCAAGATATGCATTTTAGTTCCATATGACTAAAATAGTTGCACCTAAGTAGACTTTACAGTATAGCGAAATGAGGAATATTGCCAGATACAAAACACATATTGCTGACCATCCAACTCATATAAGTCTCAAAATCTTCCAACAAGGAACTTTGTAGTATTCAAGATAATATGTCTGACCATAAACAGACGTACATCACTTCATATTCGAGCACATAAAGGTTGAACTTACCTCTAGCAGTCTAGCTGCAAAAGGACCAAACAAGTTATACTGTAGCATAGCAGTAACCAACTAAAAGGGGCCAAAGGCATTTTCTTGAGCTCAACTTATCTAAATTGTCTGGCTCATAACATTTGTCCATACGACAAATAATAAGACCAGTGTGCTTCAGCGCCCTACCTTGTGGAGATCCTTTTGAGTAATTGGGTACATCATCGCGTAAGCGACCATCTACAGGCCTTTCATTATAGTATCCTTTGCTTTGAGAGCGTGATGCATTTCTTGGACTATGAGACGATTGAGAATGGAAATGTCTGGGGCGGAAATCATTTCTTGGACTATGAGACGGTTGAGAATCGGAGTGTCTGGGGCGGAAATCAGTGGTTCGTACAGGGGATCTAGATCGATCCTGTTTTGGGCTGGTTGAACTATGTTTACCTTTGCCCTCCTGAATGATTTTATGCACAGCATCTACTCCTTTGGCTAGTACTAACCTATCTTTCCCACTGACAAACAGGAACTTCTCATCCATTCTTATTTTACACCCCACATCCTTTTCAATCTGACTTATTGTCCTTTCTGTGAAAAGATCCCTGACTTGTTTATCTCTTGCTGGAACTCTTTCAAAAAAATCTGCATTTCTCCTATTTGCTCCTAGTGTAGATGGACAACCCTATTCAGAAAGGTAAAAAAATTAAAACTGTAAACTGAACATTTTCATGGTAAAAACAGAAAGTATTGTTCAGATATAGAGAATATTTCCAAATTTTTTTTTTTTTTCTGGCACATCAACACAGTGATAGTTGCAATAACATATTAAGAGGATAGATATGCATAAACAATGTACATGAAATAGAATACTATAATGTCTCTAATCAACATCAAGATGCATACAAAAAGCCTGCAGAGGTGATTGTGAGACAAAAATGACTCGCACTAATCCTATGCACTGATGTGACCCCGATTAAATATATATATGTTGAATAGAAGAAGAATAACAAATAGAGATTACACTCCCTCCGATCAAAAATATCTGTCGTTTTGGACATCGTCAGAGTCTAAAATAAACAACTTCGACAACTAATTACTATTGCAACTTATTAATAAAACCCACTTAAACTATAATAATATGGAAGTGCTTTTCAAGATGAATCAACACATACGATTTTCATATACCCAACCTAAATATTTAAAAAAATTATTGATAGTTAAATTTCAAAACCTTGACTTGCAATATCTCAAGCAACATATATTTGTGATTATAGGCTGGAGGGAGTATCATATTGACATGAGGTAATAATTGTGTATCAGTTGCATATAATTTCTGTTTCTTAAGATATATTATGCAAATTTATGTTATACATGCCATCAACTTGTGATGAGTTTTTGTCTGCCAGGATCTAATTAGCTGAACTGCACCTTATAAATTCTACTAAATTCGTGACTAAGTTAAAATGGTCAAACTTGGCAGGGTTGTACCAGTAATTTATGTTGTGCATAATGTTACTTTGCAATTAATTTTGTATCTATCAGGACAAAATTAGCTCGGTTGCAAAAGAAATTCATGATGTTTCTAGCAGACCTCGCCTAAGTACAGGATCATTAATAGCAGAAAAATCAACAGAGTAATACTATCAAGTATCAACTATTAATGAGGTGAGTGCTGAAATGACCTTAGGTGGTTAGGGTACATTCTGCTTTTTTAGGGACCATAATCTCCATCTTGGATGCATTTACAGTGAAGACCAAGGAACAGAAAAAATACATCAAAATGAAAAAGGCTGAAGACATTTCCATTGTTGAACAACAAACATCAGAAATCTCTTTTCTAAGAGACAGAATATAGATATATACAGCATACTGCATACACTAAATAAATTGGTGAAATATGAGGTGGTAAGAGAAATCATAAATGAACAACAGCTCACTTTTCAATGCAGAAGGATTAATTTCTTTGAGATCAGCCAAGTGCCCATGAGTTGCAACGGATTTCAAACAATATATGTGCCAATATTTACCGTTACAACTTGTCAATATATTTCACAAAGATGGCCAAATTCAGCTAAATAGAACTTCATTATTCCAAGTAAGAACAAGAGTGAAGTAAATGGGGATGAAGAAGGAAAAGGCATAAAATACAGAAGTAACAGATGCATGCAAACGATGAGAGATTAGGAAAAAAAAAGAGGCATTGGTTCATTGCAGATAAAGATGGGGTATAGAAGTTGTATGTAGATAAAGATGGGGAGAAGCTGGCGCATCTGTTAACGTGGATAAATCTGAATTTTATTAATAAAAATGTTTTACATATAAAGATGGGACCAGCTCGTGGCACGTTTTTAGGAAGGTGGGTTGTATAGAACGTATCAACCACCACCACTAGGCTTTTTTTAATAGTAGAGATAGAGAGGCTTCCAAGCCGCCGTCGCAGGAAAAGAAAAGAGGAGGCGATCCAGCAGCTGCCGTAGCAGATCCGTCTATCGCTCTCTTTGTCGGCGGCCTCTAGGCGGTCGGTGGGGGAGGCGGCACCGGATCTATGGTGGGTGGAGTTAGTAATAGTAATGGTTTAAGATTTGGAATAAGAGTCTTTTTCTCATCAGCAAAGAGTTGGATCAGACGGCGTTGGCTTTCTTCAGCGGCTGCTACTCGGCGGGCTGCAGCAACGGTGCCTCCGATGAAGTGGTCATGCGAGGTTGGATCCTCAGTGTTGGATCTGGTAGTAGTGTCGTTGTGACGGCACAGATCAGATCTACTCAATGGAGGATCACCATCACCTCAAGCAGGAGCTAGATCCCGACAAAGAGGGCAAGCAAAGCCTCTTTTTATGTTTTATGATAGCTTTATGAGTTGGATGCGTCAAGAAATAGATGCACAAGTCCTAGATTTCATTTTGCGATTCGTCAGCAAACTAGTGGAGAACCGTACATCGAGTGGTTGCATTTTCCTGCCTTTTGAGAAGCTTACCTCCGATATCAGTGTTAAATTTTCTCATAACGCTCTTTTACAAGAGGAGAGGACAAGGTGCTGCATACACCATACAAGCTTTTTCAAGGCTAACAGATTACAACACCATACTCTTTGTATTGTTTCTAGTAGGAGTTGGTGGTTCTTACCATTGAGACTCATTGGTTTCTATTTTAGTTTGCCTTGTAACTTTTTATTGAGTAATGAAGGTTATTTGGTTTGTTATAAAAAAAAAAAAGTACAGATAGAGATATCCACGCAAGACAAATTGCATAAGACACAACTGGCAAGAAGTTAAGTGCATGATATGGTTTGCTTCAGTTTTAATGACTCTGTTATAATGCCATTTCAATGAAAAAGACTGAAGCTTGGGATAAGGTACTAAGGTGGGGTTCTTTTCAGCTTATTTGACTTATCTCATAACTTCGAGAATTTCTTGAGATGGCCTCGAGAGCCGGGTGCCCTTTGTGTTTAGGGTTTAGGAAGCTTTTAGATATACCTACGAGATAAAAAAAAACGGATTTAAAAATTAATAAAAAAAAAGTGAGGTAAGTCAAATAAGACACATAAATCTGACTTATTTGACTTATTTACGTGTCTTATTTGACTTATCTCACTTTTTTTTTATTGATTTTTGAATCTGTTTTTTTAAAATTTTGTAGGCGTGTCTAAAAGCTCCCTAAACTCTAAACGCAAAGGGCACCCGGCTCTCGAGGCCATCTCGGAAAATTCTCGAAGTTACAAGATAAGTTAAATAAGCTTATAAGATAAGCTGAAAAGAACCCACACTAAAAGTAAAAATCACTAGATAAAGGATAAAGTAACACTAACCAAGGCTGCCAATAAGCCTAGCAGTTCTTGGCAAGAACTGGCATTAATAATAGTGGTGATAGTCATGCATAATGTATCAGGAAAGAACCTTGTTTGAATTCACTATGATCAGTACTGATTAATGAGTATAACTAGTCCGAGAACACTGAAAGAAGATTAAAAAAGTTCAGAAATGCATAATGTGTTTATCTCAATCAACAAGCATGCCAGCTATAAATTCATTAGAGAAAAGAGTACCTGAGTAAAATGACCTGATTCTCCACATATTTTACAAATCATTTCTTCCTCCTTTCTCTTCTTCCAGTTCCTTTCTGTAGCCTTAGCTTTAGCCTCCCAAACTTTAGCCTCTCTACTAGTGAAGTCAGTAGGGACAGCATTGGGATCCCGGGGCTCATCTTCTTCATCTGACTTGTCACGAGTCAGGGGCCTCTTCTCATCATTTACTTTAGGCGTTACATTGCTTGTAGCTGACGCAACTGGACCGTTATATGCTTTCCCATAAACTTCATTGAAGAGTTCATCATCTATTTCTGGACTTGGTTCCCTCGCCATTGGCAAAGATGGGAGTATCCACTCAGCCTGCAGCAATTGCCTCCAAGGGAGCAGAACGAAGATAGAAGTTGTTCAGCGAAGGTAACAGAAAAAGATCACAGCTACACATTCAATAAGCCATATTTGTAGTAGATAAATGAAAATATGTTACGGTGGTTCCAACATCTTGTATAGGGTGATTGGCTGAATCCTTGCTTTCACCAATAAGCTATTACTCTATTAGAAGTTGAATAGTTATTAAAACATAGGCATGAGAACATATTCATGCTGATCCACTTGCTTTGAATCCCTAATCATTTAAAGGAGTATTGCACAGATTCTATTCCACTCAGAATCTGTAATGCAGCTCGCAAGAAACCCCCAGCAGCAACCAACAAATATCTGCACAAAGGATTATATCTAACCAGATGTCAGCCATGCATATACATGACATGCATATTCCAACGTGTGTAATTCTTATCTGACATAAATAGTTCACAGGACGATCAAAATTAACAATTCTACTTCGTGATACATTTGCTCACACATTCATCAACACACTCAAATCCTCATAAGCAGCCAACCAATTCCCAGCCCTATCAACATCCATCCACATTAGCAATTCCCCTCTATCATTAATTGTTCAGCCAATCAAATTTCTATTGGAAAATAAACCTGAGTATAACTTCAGGATATATTGGATAATACTACCAATGGGATGGGATCTTGAAGAAGAATAAAGATCTGGTTAGCTTGGATTGGATTGTTCACGTAAAACAAAAGACCAGATAAAAATGAACAACAATCCGACCAGTTAGGGTTCCCTCACCAACAAAAGGAATCGCCTCCAAATGGATCTTCACTCCACACCAGTTCAGAAAAGGAGAAGGGAACCGACGCCTACAAGAGACCGAGCTCCTTCGCTTCGAGCAGTGGCGGGCGTGCCTCGGTGGGGGGACGGGAGCTAGAGGTGGCGGGCGGGTTTGGCGGCGCGGGCCCAGAGGACCTCGGGTGCAGCTCGGGTTGAGGGGGCGGCCGGCCCCGAGGATGCTCCCACCTTGGCGCCGGCGCCGTGCGCGGCGAAGGGGAGCGGACGGGACGGAGCAAGGGCAAAGCGGAGGTTGCTGGGGTCTTGGGGAGGGGAGCACGGCGTGAGCAGGTGGGTCGATCGGAACGAGACCCAGATGTGGCTAGGTCGGACCCGGACAACCGGTTTAGAGCAATCCACTGCGGGGTGACCGTAAAATAGCGGATTTTACGTTGAAATAGTATTATAGAGATAGAGTTTCTAGTGAAAAAAAGAAATCTTTTAGAATATAGTGTAAAGTGTGAAAGAGAAAAAAATAGAGTAGAAGAGAGAGAAAATAGAGATAGAGTAATCGGTGTGGATGCTCTTAGACGCTGAAAAGCTTTTCTTAAAAAGAGCTTCCAGGTACAAAAAATCATTAAAAATTAATTTTGAGAGATTTGAGCAAAGACACTAACATCTTTAAAAAATTACTGCAACATGTTAAAATGTTTAGCTTGTACAAAAATAATAAATATTCTGCTTCTGATTATAATTTGATTAAGACCGACCTAGCAAGCGGAACAGGAGCGCATAATGTGCTTGTTAGCGGGCAATCAAGCTAAACTAGAGTCTGTTTGATTGCTGGTTCAGCAGAGCGTGGCTATGACAGAGTTAGACTTAGGTTGATGCGAGTTTTACTCAGTGTATGCAAAGGCCACGTGTTTGGTTGTTTGCTTTGTCCTAGTCAGGCTAACAAAAATTAGTGTTTGGTTGCGGACTAATGGAAAATAGTGTTTGATTACATATATTTGAGGTTACATGAAGACATAGGCTTTCATCGAACTCCCTGTGACACCCTTCCCAAGCACCGGACATGCCCTCCCAGTGCACGCCACGCCATGGACGCGCCCTCCATTGTGCAGGCTCGACGATGGTATCCACAAGGGTAGTCGAGTCTGAGCAACTATCACGTCAAGGGGGTCCTGGCTCGGAGGACTAACCTTCCCCTCCCCCAAGAAGGTCACAAGACCGAGCGTTGATGTCGGGCTGCACGCTAACAAGTCGCCCCATCGAAGACCTCGCCCGGATTTGGAGCTATCGAAGTCTCCGCCTGAATTTGTCGTCGCCACCGCTATCGCGGTAACTACCTTCCGGCAAGCATGGTGGTCCGGAGCCGCAAGATGGCAATGAGGTCGCTCCCCTCTAGCTGACATGGTGGTCGACTATGTCCATGCGTTGTCAAGCTTCGCTCGTCCGCTGTCCAAGCTCTAACAAGCTATGCTTCATGCCGCTGCTGAGCTCCATCTGAGTGCCACCTGCCATCATTGTTGCTTGTCGTCCCGTTTTCACCGGTGCTCCTCCCATGCCACCATGTTGCCGCCCCACTGCTACCGCGTCGCCTCGCCTCCACTCCACTACCCTTGCTTAGGCCTAGCTCCATGGAAAGCCTTGTATAGTATTTCTGCAGGAGCAGAGCCTGACTTCGATGCCAAAACAGGCAACCGATCACCGGTTGGGTGGCTCACGCGGGCTTGGTCAGGGTTGAGCCACCCATCCAAACACGCAATAGTGAATAGTCTTTTCTATAATATATTGTGTTCACAATATTTATTGTCCGGTAAACAAACTTACTATAGCTCATTTGATCCAAGGTCTACACGGTCCTCCTACATGAGTTACATAAATTTTTTTATGGACAAGGCCCCAATAAGATGCATTTGATATCGCAAGCTTTGCATGCAGCACCAAGTAACTTCAACATGCATCGGTTTCTCCGTTAGACAGAAACAAATGAAGTTTCACAATAATAAAACTTACGATTGTAGGCAAGGACATGGATTTGTAGATTTTGTGGCCCCTCTAGGTTTAGAATATGGCGTGCGCAGTGGAGCGTGGCATTCTACTCGCTAGATTGTCTCTCCTTAGTCCTTTGGAAGTGACCCCATGTTTTCATCAGGCAACTTGTAGAAGAGTAGCATCTACTAACTCAAATCTCATCCTACTGCTGTAGCGGTTAGTGGTGGGCCTATGATGTCACCAAGTCCTAGGCTAAAATATAATGAACTAAAACTTATGCTAAAAGACAAAAAATTAGCTACACCAAGCAATAATAAAAAGGTAGAACGCAATACACAGTTGATATAAGATGGCAGGTCATCGGTTGCCGGTTAGCCGATGGACGATGGCGGTGCTAACTAGGGGCTCAAGGGCCAGCACACTAGGGCTTAGGGGTTAGGGTGACGAGGGGAGACCAAGGCGTGTCCGGTGTCATAGTCTAGCACTACTAGGGATCTGCACACTTGTACTGGTTGGGAACTGGCTTTAGTACCGGTTTTTAAACCGGTACAAGCCATCGGGACTGATGCTCAAGGGCATTAGTACCGGTTCCCTCACCCGGTACTGATAGCACTGGACAATGTTTAAAAATGTGGATGATGTATGGGAGAAGCAAGACTCGAACCCACAACCTCGTGACTCTAGCCTCACCCTTCTAACCAACCCACCCACCATCGCATACTGATATAGATAGAATATGCATTCCTTTTGAATTTTCCTGAAACGAGACATCACTACCGGTTCGTGGCTCCAACCGGTACTGAAACCCACTACGGCCCTGTAACCAATGAACCGATACTGATGTCATTATCAGTATGGGTTCAAATCCAACATGTACTGATGAGCCGGTACAAAAGGCCAGTTCTGTAGTAGTGTAGGAACAACGAGTGCGACTGCATGAGGATTTGACAAGACAAAGTGATTAGCGATGGTTGTGATGTAATCAGATCGGCCGATCACAAGTCACAAAGGTGTGGGCATGCGACGCGGGCAGGCGTAGGGTAGAGAGTAGAGACAGAGAGTCTGTGGCTTGCAATTGCGCCCTTCTAGTTGCCGCTAGGCTCCTCTATTTGCCACTAGACGCCTTGGCTGTCATTGATCCCTCCATGGCTACATGCTCTAGTGCACCATGCCAACATAGTTCATGAGCTAGACTGCTGGGTACATGACTTGGGCTAATAAATTGTTTGGAGGGTTACCACTAACAAGCCACACCGCCCCTGGCTAAAAGCCTACCCAGCCTTAGGCCTAGATTCACCCCTATCTTCCTCAAGTCGATGACCACACGATGGCAATGCCTCCATGGACATTATCACAAAAGGCCTCACTTTGAACTTCTTATGATTGTTGGTGCATGTATATTAGCCTATAGTTTCATGTTAGTTATACCTAGGATTTATATGCCTGTTGTAAGTTCAAGTAGTACTTATGTGGTTTTAGTGATTAATGACAAACACATTTAATAACAATACATTATTTAGTGCTTGATTTTATGATATCATCTAATATGCTTATTGCCTTGAGACTAATAAGTTTATTGTGAAGATTTGTTTAGTCTCACCCTATTTAGAGGAAAACCCTATATAGGTCAAGTGGACAAGCTATCCATCCTAACAAGGTATGCGTTATACTAATCATGTTGTTGAGACTAACATACTTGCTTGTTGATCCTATTTAGTCTCATAAGTACAAGTAGGTTGGATTGCTAATTGAGGTATGTCTTAGTTAGAGTTAAACTTCGCATTGATATGAATTGGTTTGTGCATATGTACCTTGTTTGTATATTTCTCATGCACATCACTTAGTAAAGTTTAATCTAGATTGTTCCACAACTTCACTCTTGCTTAAATATGATTTGCACATGTGTAATTCTTGTATATTCTATCATGTGCATCATTAAGTGAAGATTGTGGTACTTGCCATGATTTAGTTGATTCATCTTTCTGACAATCATCTCTTTAGTGCATATAGATTAATTGTATATTCATCGTGGTGCACTTAGTAGAGATCTTTTCTATGTCAAGTGTTTTTATTTAATAATGTGCTTATTTATATGAAACACTTGACACACCTTAATTGCTCACGAACATCAACTCATTCATATCAATTGAGCTTTTGGGACTAATACATTTCATGAGTGATTTGGAAAGATTTAGGTCCCGTGAGTATGTGTGATGACCAAGGTATGTTAAAGGATGACGGGTAAGCCGAGGTTAACAAGACGACGGTGTCACCAAGAGTTGAGGACTAAGTCAAGATCGACTTGGCGTGGAGATCGTCTGGGAGGATGATCAAGTCAAGGTCAATGGGACGAGAGTCTCATGAGGTGAACCAAGTCAAGGTTGGCAAGACGAAGGCGTCATCAATCATTTGTTAAGGTCATCATGCACAATGCATCCAAGGAGAAGACGGCATGTGGATTAAATGTAAGACTTAGTTTTCTCGTTTGAATTTGAGTCTAATTAAGGATTGCCGTACTATTAAGAGGGATGCGATGGGGAATGACTTCTGGATGTCTCAAGTGCTCAAGTGATCTATCTTTGTGAAAGATTGAGAGACACAAATCACATCTTGTACACCTAGGTGTAGGTGGTTTGGTGTGAGGGGAGAAGTGTTGGTGGTGTCGGAAAGTGAGGATTTTGAGCCTCTCTTGGCTTTCTTGTGGTTTCTGTATTTATCCTTTGGGATTTGGGCAGTGAGACCTTGTTGGTTGTGTAGCCCTTGTTATTAGCTTTCCGTAGAGCCCAAGATCACTCAAAACGGAGTTCGGAGTCAAAAGTTACGCCCGTTTTCGTCGAGCTGCGCTGTGGGCTGTTTTAGTATCGGACTATCCGATATGGTTGAACTAAAATTCCGATCCACACTCCGATTGACCCCTTGCTGTCATAAAATATCGGATGTTCCGATATGGACATCGGATATTCCGATATGTCGCAGAATGGTCTCAACGGTTAGATTTTGGGGTTCTCTATTTAAAGGTTCTTCTTCCCCACTTCATGGACAGCTTTTGGGAGGATATTCCTGGGTGGAATAAGAGCTAAACCCTTGTGTTCTTGAGCTCCAAAACACCTCTCCACTCTTAGATCTTAGTGATCCCCTTTGAGAGAAGGGTTGGGAAGAGTTGGAGGAGGGAAGTGCTAGGGTTGTGAGAGATTTGATCTAGTGAGCACTTGAGTTCATCTCCAAGCTTATTCTTCGTGAGCATTTGTTACTCTTGGAGGTTGAGGACTCCTAGACGGCTAGGAGGTCGCCTACGAGCCACCGGTGCTTTGTGTAGTTGGGCGTGGGAAGGTTGTGAAGGCCCGGTCTCCGCCTCCGCAAGGAAAGGAGCCAAGCGAGTGAAACCAAGGGAGCTTGGTGCGGATCTTGGTGAGGAAAAGGGTTGAAAGAGACCCGGGCTCAAGTGTGACCGAGCCTACCTCAACGGAGACGTAGGATCCCCTCAAGGATCCGAACTTCGGGGAACAAATCGACGCGTCTCCTCTTCTCTTTGGTTTTACCTCCTTTACTCTCTTTACTTGATTCTCTTTGTGATTGAGCTATCATTTTGATTGAGTAGCTTTGCTAGCTCCTACTGCATATTTACATACTTGAGAATATTTGGTTGAAGGTGGTATACCTAATTGTGAGCAGATTTGAGCATTTCTACTCTGAGCATATCGGAGTATCTGATATAGACATCGGATAGTCCGATCCACATCGGAGTATCCGATACCCATATCAGATAGTCTGATATTTATATTCCGCTGCTTAATTGTTTTAAATTTGTAGTCGCCTATTCACCCCTCCTCTAGGCGACATCCCGGTTCTTTCACCTGTCTATCCATATATATATATTGACCAATATCCAATACCTCATATTGAAAACTAATCACCCTAAAGTTACAAAATTTCAGAATTGATATAATAATAACTTTATTACATTATATTTTTTTTACAGTACCAAAACTAACTAATTTACAATTTTATTTCTCCTATTTACAACTTGTTTGAGTGTACAGGAAAACTTAATATTCTTGACCATATATATATATATATATATATATATATATATATATATATATATATATGGGCGACCAATTCCAATACCTCATATTGAAAACTAATCACCCTAAAGTTACAAAATTTCAGAATTGATATAATAATAACTTTGTTACATTAGAGTTTTTTTTAACAATACCAAAACTAAGTAATTTACAATTTTATTTCTCCTATTTACAACTTGTTTGAGTGTATAGGAAAACTTAATATTCTTGACCGAAGAGATCCATTTCTTCTTGAGAAAATTCAATATCTGCAACGTAAGAAGGATCTGTTCATTTAAAATGAACAGTTCCCAGATAATGGGTGAGTATAATAATTATACCAGCAGGTTCCTTGGAAAATAATATTATTATTATATGAAAGCAATATTCAAGGGATGGTAAGGCTTTATGGTGATTATGCAAATTTGAACTTTTAAAAGTGTTATTATATTTCTAAAACAATTTTTATAGGAATACAAATTCTAACATCTTTCTCCATCCTTATTCATTTACAATTCATACAATGATTTTAATATGGTAAATTCATGGATTTTTATAAATAAGAGAGGCATCACCCATTTGACACAACTTCATATACCCGAAGTAGGGTCCATCGATGAATTTGTTATTAGCTCTGCAGAACCTACTTAGCTTTACCCATATAGTGGCCTACTACATGGATGGGATAAAATTTGTGTCATTCTTATTTATTAAACCCAAGTTTTTATAGAAGCAAATGATTTACGAATGACCTTGTCATTCGCTGCCCTTGAGTGTTTCCACCAGCCATACATACTGTGACCATAGCCCAAGACGGCAAAGATAAAGATATTTTCGAATTTGCTTCTATATTTTATAGAGTAATGAATTCCAGGGAGTTCACACTCTCTCCACCTTGTGTTATTGAGCTGGTACTCCACATACCGATGGGCCCAAATAACATAACACTGTTTCCGAATTACTCTATATAAATTCAATCAACCTTCCAGACTACAGCTTTTCCATATCAAATAAGTTATCCAATCTAACTTATTTGTACCAACCAATTCTCCATTCTTTTCATGAGATAATCAAATTTTTAATATTTTTACCTATACTAGGGTTTTATCAAGAGTTGATTATTTTAGGGTGGCTTTTTAAGATATTGGGGTTTGGGTAAAATTGTACTTGGAATGTATAAATAAATAACTAGAAAATATATGCAATAAATAATAAGTAAAGGAAATATAGGTATATCAAAATGCATCAATAATAAGAAAATCTGCCTTCTTCAGTTGTTGGTTCAAACTCAAAAGACTCTTCCAGGAAATCCAACTCAGAAGTCTCGGGAAGTCCTAGTTCGTTTTCTATAAAAGCAAAAACATAATAAAGATTCAAAAGGGTATAAAAATTCAAATAGAAATATGCACATGATTTTAGGTTGACAGGATAGTGATGGTTTTAAGGGTTTAAAATCATTTTTTTTATAAGATGGGGTATTTAGAAAAATTTTAGCAGAGTTTCGGAAATTCCTTCGGATAAAAAAATGTGGATCAATTGAGCTCTAGAGATCGGGGTCGACAACATTTCTCATGTTGGAGTTCCGAGATAGAGCCAATTGAGGGTAAAAAGAGGATTTTTCAAAAGTTATTCTTTTTACCACTTGAAAATACTTAAGTAGATTAAAGGAAAAGGGGTTTTAAAAATTTTATTAATTATTTTATTATAAAAATGTCAGATTTAATAATTTAAATAAATTATTTATATTGTTTTATATTTTTGAAAATTTTGGCAGAATTTTTAGGAGGTATTTTGACATGTAAATAAAATCAAAAAGGTTTCTCTGAAAAAGAAAAAAAGGAAAAAATGAACAGTATTGGGCTTAGCATTTGGGTAAAGTGGACTTGGTCCAGTCTTGTATGAGCTGACTGACAGTGACAGGGTCTCATGGTGCAGTGAGTGAAGGAGTGAGGGGAAGGGGAGCTCGTCGAGGAGGTCTTGCCGGCGGCGAGCGATGGCCAGAGTAGGGCGGCCGATGGTCGGGGAAGGTAGAGGGAGCCATGGGCTACCATTAGGTGGTCTTGGTTAGGGCCGGAAGGAACTGACGGTGGCCGGCTGCGGCTTAGCTTCGGGCTCTGGCAGGGAGGGTGCTCCAGCGGGCTTTGAGGGAGTAGAAGGGATGGGGAGAGTGGCTTGAGCAATGTCGAGGCCGAAGGTGCCCTTTTATAGGCAAGCGACGGCTTGATGGCTACAAAATTGAAGAAATGGCGGCGGTGGCGCTAGTGACGTGGTTGAGCATGATTGGTCGTACTAGGCTGTCGAATGAGCTCGGTGATGTGGGGGATAATATTCGCGGTTTCGAGAGGAGTCCAAAGAGCTCGATTTCAGAGGCGGCGGCGAGCTCAAACGGTGATTCTTGTCTTCTCCGGTGGAAACAACGGCAGAGACGGCGGCGCCGGGGCTGGGAACGAAAGTCCCGTGGGCTCGGGTCAAAGGAGGCAACGTGGACATATCTGGTTCATTGAATCAAGTGCGAATGGGTATAGTTGACTGCCCTAAGCGGTACGGCCACTAGTCGTTGGATCTGGAGAAGGGAGACGTGGCCTAATCTTGGCCATTGGATATCACTTAAGGCATCGATGAGGATAAATGGGCCGAGTTGGGTCGTGGGCCATACTGGGCCTATTCTGGTCGGGTGGTTTAATAATCTTTTAGTATTTTTCAAAATAGAGTTAAGGTTTCAAAAATCATAATAAATTATAGAAAATCATAAAAATATGAAATTGGTTTCTAAAAATAAGGATAATTTAAATATGAGATAATATTTCATATTTGTAAGGTTTTATCTGTTGAAAAATTAATAGAAAGTGTTTTCTAAGAGATAAAAATTGAATTTGGATGGGGAATTTATGTTTAATTTGGGGAAGGTGCTTTTAACTATTTTTGATGCGAAAATTTTTATGCTAAAAATGGAAATTTTTTTGTTATGTTACATATATATATATCTTTCCATGAAGAATTTCGTTGGAGGAGTCCTTTATATCTCTTTTGCTAGAATGCATTGAAAGTCACGTTCATATGAATGCTCATCGCATGCAACAAATAGAAACCATGTGTATTTCTTTATATTGTTGGTTTTCTGGCTTCATCAAATACATATACTCTATATCTGGTTTTTTTTTTGGGCTAACTTTGTGGTGTTCTTGCACTCTTTATGTTTGCCAGTTAGCATAATGGAGGACAATTTTGAGCTTATTTCCAAACATGAAAAACAGATAAGAAGAATAATGATGATAGAGGATAAAGTGACCTCTCACGTGCCATCGCTAAGTGACATCGCCCATATATGTCATCATATTTATTGGTATATTGTTGTCTATGCTAGTTGTGAATTGTTTTGTTTATGATGTATAAACATTCTAAAAAAAACCATTGCTATTAAACGCATAATAATTTGAACCTACATTTTTTTGTATTTTTATGATTGATATTTTTGTTAAAATCCCTTGTAAGCGTAAAATGAATCTGAAAACTTTCATAAAAATAAAAAATTGAAAGCACGACTATTTGATAACACTATGATATTTCTAAGTTTTTTTAACTATTTATGCAGCCTAAACAAAAATAGATAAATACTCACAGATGACACAAAAATAATACCCAAGTAATATGATGATGAACACAAATGGATGATGCCACTTAGCAATAGCGGGTGAATTCAGAGCAGTTGCGGTGGCCTAGAAAATGGAAAAATCTTTATATGCCAATACAGAGTCCGATTTTCCCTTATGTGTCATTGTTTAGTGACCTCTTCCTTATTTGTCATCACAATTGTTCGATTATCGTTATATGGGCCATTGGTGAAAATTTATCATTTTTGTTTGAACCGTATATAACGTACCAAAAAATCCTAAAAAAATCATAGTATTATCAAATATGCAATACCTTCGATTTATATTTTTGGTTTTTTATAAAAAAATTTTATATTCAATTAACACTTTAAAATTCTTTTAGCATAAAGATTAATATTAAAAATACAAAGAAATGCGTCATTCAAATTATTGTATACTTAATAACCCTATGATTTTTATATTTTTAAATGTTTATATAGCTTAAAAAAAATTAATTTTCACCAATAGCATAGAGGACAATAATTTAGTAATTGCCTTGGCATAGAAGGGAGAAACCAGTAAATAATGAAGAAGGTAGACTAGTGGTTCTGTTCTCTTCAATTTATCTTCTTAAATTATCTATTTATCTCCGATTCGAAAAGTCAAATGCTTAGACTTTTGCAGTCTTTTATTTTCTATCTCGAAACCACGTCTCAGCGATCTTAGAAACAAGCCAAACAAAGCTAATCAGACTTTCCAAACTATCTCAGGAAGCTGTCGAAGTTCATCTTATAAGCAAATAAAAAGATAACCATATAAGATAAGCCGAAAAGTACAGCCCTGGAAAAAATGCGTTCAAGATTTTATCCCTAGAAAAATTTATCGCAAGAGAGTCTATGCAAATCTACATTGGCATACGAGAAACTAGTTAGCCAAACAGACGTGCTGCCAGTGCCATCCATTTCCAAATGCGATCGTCTTGTAGCCTGGCCATCCCCAGACCCCACGCCGCCACGCGACTCAACGCCCCGATGGTAACTCTCATGGCGGGGTATGGAGCAGTGGGTGCACATTTCAGAGCTGCCACGGGATATGGTCGCCGCGGCGCCACGCGTGCTTGACCAAGGCGTCCTCGTCGGCACCGTGAGCAGCTGGTGCTGCCCCTGCCCCTACTCCGGACGCAGCTAGCACCGGCCGGCGGCCGCCGTGCTCCTCGATGCGGAAGAAAAACACGGAGAGGCCGCGAAGCAGAGGCGGTGTAAAGAGCCTAATTTTATTGGTCATCTTGACATTACACGGTAATTGAAGCTCTAAGGCTGCCTCTAGTTTCCCAAAATCATCGAGCTGGCCGGCTCGTCGCCGGAGCGAGGCGCGTGTCACCGGCCGGTCGGGTGCACGAGCTGCGAGAACGCGACGCTGTTGGCCACCTCGTCGTCGGTCTCCTCCACGATGACGCACGTCTCGTGCGCCCTGGACGTGGACGACGTCCCCATCGTCGTGACGCTCGCGGTGCTCCCGATGCTGTTGCTCGGCTCGAGCGCCGGGCGTCCGGCGCCGGCGTCGATGTCGCCTCCCGCGCCTGCGGGCAGGCGGCCGCTGGCGACCTCGAACGCGTCCTGCAGCTGCAGCGCGAACTCGAGGTTCCAAAGCACGTCGCCCATGGACGGTCGGTCCGTGCCGCGGTCGGCGAGGCACTTCTCGGCCGTCTCGGCGAACTTCTTGAGGCACTCCGGCGCGATCTGGTCCTTGATCGTCGGGTCGACGACGTCCGGCAGGGTGCCGTCCCTCTGGCAGGCGAGCACATAGTCGGCGAGGCTGACCTGGTCCCGCGGCAGCGCCGGGTTGAGCGCCGGCCGCGCGAGGAGCACCTCGAAGAGCACGACGCCGAAGGAGTAGACGTCGGACTTGTCGGTGAGCTGCTGCCGCCGGAAGTACTCCGGGTCCAGGTAGCCGAAGCTGCCCTTGACCATGGTGCTGACGTGCGTCTGGTTCACCGTCGTCGGGCCGGACTTGGAGAGGCCGAAGTCGGAGACCTTGGCGACCCAGCTCTCGTCGACGAGGATGTTGGTGGTCTTGACATCGCGGTGGATGATGGTGTACTTGGCGCCGGTGTGGAGGTAGTGCAGCCCCCGCGCGGCGCCGATGCAGATCTCCAGCCGGTGCTGCCATGACAGCGCCGGGTTGCTCCCCCTGTTGTACAGGTGCTCCCGCAGCGTGCCGTGCTCCATGTAGTCGTACACGAGGATCATCTCGTTGCCCTCCTCGCAGAAGCCGATGAGGGAGACGAGGTGCCGGTGCCGCAGCTTGGACAGCATCTCGATCTCCGTCTGGAACTCGTGCACGCCCTGCTCCGAGCACGGGTTCGACCGCTTGATGGCCACCTTGGTGTCGCCGTCGACGACGCCGCGGTACACCACCCCGAACCCGCCCACGCCGATCGCCAGCGACTCGTGGAAGTTCTTTGTCGCCGCCTTGATCTCGGCGATCGAGAAGTGCCGGCACATGCCCGCCAGGTTCGCCCCGAGGTGGCCGGACGACTTGCCGCTGGTGTGGGAGTGGTACAGCGGCAGCCACCCGGAGGTGTTGGAGTCGGCGCTCGGCTCCTTGTTCTTCTTGTTGTGGTACACCACCACGCATATGGCCGCAACGATCCCGACCGCGGCGGCCCCGCCCGCCGTGCCGCCCATCACCGTCGCCATGTTGGTCGCCTTGCTGGACTCGAGCTCCCCCGGGCCGATCGCCCCCAGTTCCGCCTCCTCCAGCAGCTTGGACGGCTCGGGGTCCGGCGCGGCCAGGTTGCCGGAGGTGGTGTTGAGCTTGAAGACCTCGACGGCGTTGAGGATGGCGTCGTAGAACTCCGGCCTGAGCACCACTGACGGGTGCAGCGCCACCCACATGATCTCGTTCCCAGGCTCGTCGCCGACGTCCACCGCGTAGTCCTTGTACATCGGCACGCCCCGCTCCGACGTCATCTCGATGACGTCGGCGTCCGACCGCGCCGTCTTGTTGTTAACGTAGACGTCGAAGACGCGCTGGTTGGGCTGGTTGAGCAGGAGCTCGCAGAAGTGGAGCCGGACGACGTAGGTGAAGTTGCCGTCCACCTCCATGGCCCATGTGAGGTTGTAGTTCTGGTTCACCCGAGGATCGGACCCCATGGTCCGGGCACTGAGGTAGACGCCGGCCGGCGCGGCGTACTCGGCGATGTCGCTGGGGTACTTGATGTGGAACCGCGGGCCGGCAGTGTAGGTGACGCCCTGATGCGGGCCGAGCACATAGGGCGTGTCCTCGAACCACGAGCGGGTGAGGCCGGAGTCGTTGGACGGCGGGATGAAGGAGCCACCGATGTTGAGCCGGTACATGGTCTGGAAGGTGGAGCCGGCGATCTCGACGGTCTGGTCGGCGAAGCCGACCATCATGGCGGGCTCGCTGAAGATGTCGGGCATGGAGACGATCTCGAGGCCGTTGACGTAGGCGTAGGTGATGTTGCTGGTGGGCGTCGGCGTGAAGGTGATGGTGATGAAGCCCGCCGGCGTCGGCGGGAGCGAGAACTCCCGGACAACGTACGCCTGGGTGAGCGCCTTGGCGGTGAGGTAGGCGCTGAAGTTGCGGAGGAGGGTGAGGCCGGTGGAGGTGGAGACGGAGAACCGGAAGTCCTCGGGGCCGATGCCGTTGTAGGAGGTCGGGTAGAAGTGGAGGCGCAGCCAGTGCCGGTCGCGGGGGCTCACCGAGAAGTTGTACGTCGTCTCCAAGGTGAACACCCGCCCCGTCATGTACGGGATCGTCGACGGCAGCGACGAGTCCAGCTCGTCCGCCACCGCCATGATCGACGACTTGCCGGAGTCGCCCAGCCACGTCTTGTTGTTGGTGTCCGCCAGCCACTTGCGGCCGTCGCCGTCCAGGCCGTCCGCCGTGGAGCCGCAGTTGAGCAGGATCGCGTCCGCCGGGCTGTACTCTTTCGTCTTGGCCGTGGCCGCGGCGCCGGCCACGAGGACAAGCACGAGCAATGAGCGGCGAGCCGTGCCAGCCATGTGCATGCCTCGCTAGAGAGAGAGGCCAATGCAGAGGGAAGGAGAGAGATTGGTGGTCAGGACATGGCGATTAGCGGAAGGGAAGAGAGGACAACGGGAGGCAGACGCGCATGGGATTGGGAGTGCTTGGCGGGAGCCAAGGCATACGTGGCTGGTGAAGCCTTCCTCCTTCCTCTCGCTCCTGTCACTGTCAGTGAACGTTTACGCCCAAATTTACCATCACTTAGCGCCAAAATCTGATGGTAAATTCATCTGAGAAACAAGGTGGTCCGTGGGTGCATGCTTCTTAGCCTCAATCATATGCATGCATGTACCCATAACTAGCAATTAAGCCTCTTATTATATGCGTGTTTCTAATTGTATTGCTAGCATATATACGCATGCATGTACTCCATCTAGATAGGCTTAGTTAGCTTTGGCTAGATCACGTATGCATGCATGCGTCCCTGCAGGTTGGAGAGAAGAAAGCAGCTATAGCAAGCTCACGTATTAGAGAAAACAAATAAAAAAGGTTTAGTAAATCCTACAGAATATAAAAACAAAAACAAAAACAAAACAATTATTTTAGTGAAACAAATACAAAATAATTTTTTTAAAGATAAGTATATAGGATTTTCACTATCACACGGACCAAAAACAGACACGTAGACAAAATTGCGAAATCCAGATGTCTAAATCCTAGCAAAACCGAAAAAAGAATATTCTAACATTTGCAACTCTAAACTATAAAGATATGTATTATAGGATTTGCCACTTATGTCATTACGTGTCATTGACATCTATGGCATCTTTGTCAAATCATATATTATTCATTTTTCTTCCTCCATCCATGCGCAACGCTCCAAACTAACTTGTCATGCCTGTCTCCACTAGATTCTGATTCTCTGACTTTAAAGTCACGTAACTTTGTCCCTGACAAGTGGGTCCATGCTACAGTGTGGCCCATATGTCAGTGACAACGCAACGGTGAAGTTGACGTCAGAGAATCCCGATTGATCTCCTCCCCTCCATCTCGGCCTGCCCAGCCAGTGGCCACTACTGAGGCCTGTTGATAACCTCCGTGCCGACATCGTGGGCCTCTTAACCATATATTTGGAACTTAATCTATAATTTGAAAGCATGGTGTTTCAATGCTGCCTAAGTGACTGAAATATACCATGCTATATGAGATCTTAATATTATTTAATAAGTCAATTGTTTTAACTTATTATATTTGTCGTTATCTCTATTATTAATCAGTTAAGTGTTGATCAGAACCTATTTATTTGTCTTGTTTCATCCAAAAGGTTTGAATGGTTCAAAGCACGCATGAACGCCCTCCTAGTTCTTGTTTGCGACCAGTACTGGGCGTAGTGGCGGAGCCAGAAAATTCCGTAGAGGGGGCTAAAAAAGAAACATCTAAGGCCTAAGGGTCAAGCACTAACGACATCGAATTCCTAAATTATAGTATATTAGTATTATAGTATAGTTTACGGTTAAACGACATCGTAGAAGTAAAATGCATGTAATGTAAGTATGTAACTATGTAAGGGATAAAAACATACCATTAATTACTTCACAAGGGTTGATAGTTGATACATGCGGGTTTTCATGTTCTGAAAATGGTTGATAGTTGATACTTGTGGGTTTTTATGTCCTGGAAACGCTATAAAATATCTTCCATGTCTATCTTTGAAAACACATCTCGCCCAATGTAGCATATCATGAGATCATTCAACCAGTCATCACTTATCTCATTGCACAAATATGTCTTGATAATTTTCATTGCGGAGAAAGCCCTTTCAACTGTAGTTGTGCCCATAGGTAAAATTAGTGTTAATTCAATAAATCTATAGACCAAAGGATAAACTATGTGCTTCTTTGTTTGGGCCATCTTTACGGCGAAACTAGCAAGATCATCACAACTTTGAAATTCATCTCTTCTTATATCATCAACGAATAAGTGAAGTTGTTCTTCCAAAACAACACGGTCATATGTCGAAAAATCATCAAAATATGTCTCTGAAAGTCAAACAAGCCTACTATGAACAAAATTTGCAAATGAATCTCTCAGATCCAGACAAACAATGCATCTCAAAAGCTCTGTAGAAGTTTCACTGAATCGGTTGTCTAACTCAGTAGCAAGTGAATCAATCACAACAAGAAAAATATCAACATAATAATAATGATGATAAGTGACAAATTTCCTTTCACGTCTAATGTGACCTCTAGCATGCTTTCAATCCTCCATATTGGGCACTAAAATTTCGGATGCAACACAAAACTTCTTTACTTCTTCTAAAAGTGCTTCCCATCCGTTTTCCCTAAATTTCTGTAGACGGACTTTCACACAAGAAAGAAGCATCATTGCATGAACAATATTTTGATCCTTTTGCTGCAAGAGACGTGATAAATCATTAGCCATACTTAATATTTTGATCATGAGATGCAAGATAAAAACAAAGTCAAATGTTTTTATTGTTTCCATCAATCCATTTGCTCTTCCCCCATTGACTCAAGTCAAATCCATCTTCATTAACATTCTTCAAAACTGTCAACACTGAATCCCACATTGCACTAAAGCGAATCAGAGTTGTAAGATGTGAACCCTATCGAGTATCACCCGGTCTTACTGGAGATATCTCTTGATTCTTGCCTTTTCCTATGACAATCTCACATTTCTCCAATTTCTCAACCATGTGCTCATGATGGTCCTGTAGTAATGTATCTTTTCTTTTGTAAGAAGCTCCAACAATGTTGACAATCATAGCGATATAATTGAAAAAATCACTAACAACCCGACTACTCTTGGCAATAGAAACAACAACCAACCAACTATAGTTGATGTGCAAAGCAATGCACATTGTGAAAATGTGGATTTTCATTTAAAATTAGTGCCTTTAGACAATTAAATTGGCCTCTCATGTTCGATGCACCATCATAACCTTGTTCTCTCAGTTTGGACATGGACAAACCAAAGCAAGCAAATAATAACTCCTAAGCTATTTTGAGTGAAGCAGAAGATGTATCCCTAACATGCTTAACACCGACAAATCTTTCAATTACTTATCCTTTCTTATTAACAAACCTACAAAAATCAAAATAAGAATGAAAAATCTTATATAGTTAACACTAAAAGAAAAATTAAAATTGTTGGGAAACTAACCTCAAAATCATAGCCATTTGTTTCTTAATTGATACATCCCGGGATTCATCAATGAGTAAAGAGAAACAACAATCCACAATTTCATCCATAATGACCTTTGTGAACACATCGGTGCATGACTTTACTAGGTTACCACAATTTCTCGGAGGACTCGAGGCGGCTGTTCCAGCGGCTGTGGACGGACGAGGAGGAGCTGCTCATCCTGCGCGGGTTCCTGGAGTTCACGTCGTGGTGGGGCACAGCATTTGCGTCGCACCAGTACGACACCGGGCCCTTCTACGAGGAGATCCGCCGCAAGCTGTCCTTCAACTTCTCCAAGAGCCAGCTCATCAAGAAGCTGCGCCGCCTCAAGAAGTACCACCTCTGCACACCAGCTAAATGGCCGTCTAGGGCGCCACTTTGCCTTTAAGAGCGCGCACGAGGGCGCCATCTACGGCATCGCGTGCCACATCTGGCGCCCCGCCTTTAAGCGCGACGGCGACGGCGGGGGCGACACATCGGATGACGACGACATCAACCCCGCAGCTGCAGCCTCCGTCCGCTGCAGCACCGCCTGGTGCGATGGAGGACGGTGGTGGCAGAAGCGCGACTGCACCTACGCCGAGGGGCAAGGGAGAGCGGCGCGTAAGGAGGAGAATGACCCAAGTGATGGAAACACCCGAATTGCCTGCCACACCTTCAATGATGTTGAACGGCGATGTTGCTAATAGTTGTTGCGGTGGAGCATTCCGCACCAGTGATTGCACTGCCTCCTCCTCTGCCGTCACCTGCACCAGCTCCAGTGACAGCCAGTGATGCCACTAAGGAGGCTGTGCGGAGCATCCTGTCACCACTACTAAACGAGTTCATCAGCTCGGTTACGATCACTGGACAGACTGGTCTTGGGTTGGGATTTGGGGGTATTTGAGGCACTGACATTCTTGGCCTTGGTTTCGGGGTGGCCGGATTGAACCATGCTATGCCAAGTGAAGAGAGGGAGGGTATACAGGGTTGGTGCATATGCATATGCCTCATCAAAACTCCTGAAAAAACCTAATGGAAAAAATTCTCAGAGAAAGAGTACATCGCATACGCTTACTATACGTACGGATGTACCTCGTTAAAAAAATCATGTGAGAAACTTCCTTAAAAACTCACTTAAGGGAAAAATAGTACAAACTCACCTAAAAATCTCAATATATCGACGACTCCAATTCCATAAATTTCTAGAGCTAGAAATAGAGTGCTCCACCAACTCCACCAATTTTGGTAGAGTTGGAGTTGTGCCAAGCAGGGCCTTTATCTCGAAGAATTGGCCGTGCTTGCAATCAGTTGAGCAAAATAACATCATTTCAGAAATGTACCATACCAACACATTTTTGCCTCATGAACAAGGAATAAATAAATATTTGTTTTTCTCAAATCTAAGTGGCTGCAACTCTTAGTTCCCCCCAGGGGTGTTCATCCAACTTGTATTACTCCTTTGGTTCGCTGTCTTCATGACAAGAAGAAAAACCTAGTGCATGTGCATACACAGCACATTCAATCGGTTGGCTGTTCATTAGCTATCGTGCTAAAACATCCGCATTAAGATGCAAAAGACTAATGCAAACACAACTGAATATAGCATAGAAAAGAAAGAAATCTAACCCATGTCACAAGGTTTTCCTGGCCAGAAGGCTGGGACATATCCACAGGCCTCCTCCCAGTAAGTAGCTCAAGTAGAACAACTCCATAGCTATATACGTCACCTTTTACAAGTAAGTGGCCTGTCATTGCATACTCTGGTGCCACGTACCTGAAGAACATGTCAGATATATGAATCAAGAGAAGAGCAGAAACATCTGGGATAGCTCAAGGTAGGAAGAAGTTCAGATTACCCAAAAGTTCCCATAACACGAGTTGAAAGATAATTTGCACGGCCTTCTGGTGCCTGTTCAGACAGTTTAGCATGGAAGTCATTCTCAAGCAATATATTAGAAGCTTAGAAATCCCTATGGATTACGCAAGGCTGCGAATCCTCATGAAGGTATGCTAATCCCCTTGCAGCATCAAGTGCTATCCTCATTCTGGTATCCCAATCCAAGGGGCAATTAGCACCCAACGAGCCTGGTAGAGGCAGTCAGAGTCATCAGTCATGCTTTGTGTGTCCGAAAATTATACCTAATGAAAGACTGGTTTCCATGCAAGTTTGCAAATAAATTGGAAAATATGCAACACTGGTTCAGAAAGAAAAGTTTGCACAGTTAGCCATACCATGAAGCCAAGCCTCTAGGCATCCATTAGGAACAAGCTCATAACAAAGAAGATCCTGTGACGACTCACGGCTGCAATAGTAAACACTGCAGAAACTGCATCTGGGGTCCTTTGCTTGGCTGTACATAAGAACTGACAAGGTCAATACGCATAAAATTAAATTGTTTAAAAAACATACATATTAAAACACTGGGAAAGAATCCAAACAAACTTAATCCTCATTTTAAGTTCACTCAGAAGCCGAGCGAATTGTGGGAAGCTATGAACACAACACCTGCCTTCCACTCTCATACCCTTATTTAACAATCTTCAAAACGTGCCGCAAATATGTGCAAGATGCATTTCTCTTAGCATTATGACCTCAGTTCAAAACTATGGCTCAACCCAAATCCACGCTACAAAGTGCCCTCCACATGCTATATGGTCAGGCACGTAAGCAATTCTCTACAATGTTTCCACTCCTCTGATCCAAAATTCTCTGATTTGATGCAAATGATATAGTCATTTGCAACTTACAATAGCTTGATCAGTCAACAATTGCCTTACATATAAACATATTTTGACAAAAACCACGGATTGTCTCTAGATAATTAGAAACTGAGCACCTGTTCACTTTCCAGTAAAGGAGAAGTGGGACAGACAGGATAAACCAAAACATTAAACACTCCATGTATAATACTAACATTATTTGAAGGCTATACCTATTAGTGAACGATGGCCAATGCCCCACGCGACACCCCTCCCCCGCTCCCTCACGCGAGACCCACGCCTGCCGCTGCCTCTGGCGGCTAGGGTTAGCCGCCGCCTCCTCCTCCTGCCTCGACTCGCCGCCACCCGCTCCTCCTCCCTCGACGACGACCGTCCTCCCTCGACGCGGACTGCAGCTCACCTGCGGCGGCAACCAGAGGGACCCCTGCGGCGGCACCTCACCTCACCTCACCTCACCTGCGGCGGCACCTCACCTCATGCGGCGCACCGGTGAGATTGAAACCCTTTTTCTATTTGAATTCTACTTTGAGCAATTCATATTGGAAAACTGTGCAAACTCATCTCCACTTGTTTCTAACAACAGTGCAAATTCTGGATGATTTTCCTTCAGTTCCCTCACATCAATCATTGACTTGCTCGTAAAATTTGACATATGCATTCAGCATTGCACTGGCAAGCAATCTCAAAACAATATATTCTTCTGTTTCTTCTGCGTTAAGGAGCAAAGAAAGCATAGCACAATTTCCTGTTCAGGCAGATGCAGCTGTACAAATATCTTGGTAAATAGAATTCGGTGTTAATTTTTTTTTCATTTTTATTTTTTGAGTATTTTCTGTGTTAGCCTGCTATTGAAATCAACATGGCTTGAACCCCTGAACCTAATATAGGGTCTGCACTAGATATTACATCTAAACCAGTATACTCAAGTATTGAAATTGTTACTTGTTGTCTCATCTGTTCAAAAGCTTCAGTACAAAGTTCATGCTGCTTAATTTTATTGGCTTCAAAAACCACCTAAATTTTCTGTGATGGTTATTTGATCCAACCCGCCTCTTGCTTGCATCAGTCGTTCGCACAATGGTTACCTGTTATCTGGGATAGATCAGCAAACTTAACCAAACTGCCCCATCTCTCCCCCTCTCTCTAATATTTCCAAAACCTTAGCGTAAGCTAACACCTAACCAAAAGTAACAACAGAATAGTGTACCAGTAGGAGTAGTTTACCGCTTGCTTTACTTTCTTTAGTACACAAAGATTAGCTGTAGCAAGGTAAAAATAAAGTAGGGGAGTAAAAAATAGCATACAGTTCTCACCCGTTGAGCCTTGCATACCCCCAATGTCCTGTGGGCCCCATGTCAACTGTAGATAAGAGCTGAAAAGGGGGGTGCCCTACTGTTTATATTAATTCTTCTCCATTGTTATTTTACTATTGATTCTGCAATAGATTGCCAAGGGCCAGCTTCTGGTAGCCTGGCATCCAGCCCAACTCCAAGGCACATGAGCTAGCCCAAGTACGTATTGACAATTGCATTGCCAAATCCATGCGTTATCCACACTTGGCTCTTGCTACTGACATTGTCGACAAGTTGCAAGTTTGCAAGTAGCAAGTCAGTAGCATATAACTGTGTATCTGTGGATATGTGTGTTTATGAGTGGATGCATGTGAGGATTGAATGGGCTCTAGCACTTGGCACATTCACATACACACCACACATGAACACATGTATACTGGTCTCTGACTAGAAATTGTATATGTATACACATGCATGGGTTGATGATAAGGATATGTATATGTCATGGCCAACTAGATGCATGAGAGCTTGTTGGATAACTTGTTTTCTTCTTTTTTTGAACATGTTTAGTTTAATATATCTGTTAGTTAGGACATATATATCATGTCAAACCAAGGCACATCAATGGCAACCATCACTTAAGACCAATATATTCCTTTTGCAAGCTAGGTGCAAAGAGAACAAAACTAGCTAGCTAACCTAGGTGCATATATACACACACGTCGATGGAGCTCTCCTAACTATCAATTATCAAATCTGGTGAAAGGGCGACCAATGAAAAGGCTTGCACAATCTAAACTAATAATCTTTTTCCAAAACAAAGAAGAAAACAATGCTAAACTTTTGTACACTTGTTGGACGGAACTATTTCCTTTTTTAAAAAAAAAACTGACTTGAAGATGGAATAACTTCACCAACAGATCGACAGAGCTCCAAAATTTTAATAAACCAGTCAGATCGGAGAGAGTTGTGAGCTGGAGTATATTACCCTTGTCATGAATAGAGCATGTATTCATCTGAGGCCAAAAGGCCGGTATATATACACAGTACAGGGGCAAAAGAGGAAAGCCCAAAATACAAAAGGAAAGGGCCTAAAGCCCATATATACATATATCTAACACCCCCCTCAAACTCATGGTGGGTTAACAACACTGAGTTTGGAGAGGTAAAAACTATGCTGCTGTCGAGTCTGTGCCTTCATGAAGAAATCTGCTATCTGAATCTCAGAGGGCACATACTGAAGAGAGATAACATGCTCCTGAACCTGGGACCGCACATAGGAAGCATCAACACCAATATGCTTGGTGAGCTCATGCTTCACCGGATCACGGGCAATACCAATAGCTCCGATGCTATCAGACAAAAGAGGAGTTGGTGCAGTAACAGAAACACCAAAATCCTCAAGTAACCAACGCAACCAAGTAACCTCTGCCGTCAAAAGAGCCATAGCGCGCAACTCAGCCTCTGCACTTGATTGAGAAACTGCCGTCTGCTTTTTAGTCTTCCAGGCAATGAGAGAATCACTAAGAAAAACACAATAAGCAGAAAGAGACCGGCGATCAGAAGGATCTCGAGCCCAGGTAGCATCAGAATAAGCATGAAGCTGCAAAGAGTTGGAGCGAGGAAAGAAAAGACGACGGGAGATAGTGCCATGCAAATAGCGCAACACACGAAGGAGGTGACTATAGTGGAGCTGAGTAGGAGCAGAGACAAACTGACTCAAGATGTGAACAGTATAGGAGATATCAGGACAAGTGACACCAAGGTACACAAGACTACCAACAAGATGTCGATACCGAGTAGGATCCGAAAGAGGTTCTCCATCGGTGGGTCGAAGCTGAAAATTAAGCTCCATAGGAGTCTCAGCTGTCTTGTGGTCAGTAAGAGAGGCCCGATCAAAAAGGTCCCCAATATACTTCTCTTGGGACAGAAAAATACCTTCTGGAGTGGAGGTAACCTCAATCCCAAGGAAATAACGAATAGGACCCAAATCAGACATACGAAACTGCTCATTAAGACGAGTCTTGACAAAATCAATGTAAGATGGATCATCACCAGTAATGATCATGTCATCGACATAGAGCAGAAGAAGAGTGCGACCACGAGACGAGGTGTGAACAAACAGCGCAGGATCATGATCACTAACAGAAAAACCAGCAGCAGTGACCACGGAAGAAAAACGCTGAAACCATGCACGAGGAGCTTGTTTAAGCCCATATAGAGCCCGACGAAGGCGAAGAACCATCCCATCGGAAACAAAATACCCCGGCGGAGGCCGCATAAAAACTTCTTCATGCAGCTCCCCATTAAGAAAGGCATTTTGGAAGTCAAGCTGATAGATAGGCCACGCACGTATAGAGGCCACAGCAAAAAGAGTCTTAATAGTGGTCATGTGAGCCACAGGAGCATAGGTCTCATCATAGTCAACACCATGCTCCTGCTGAAAGCCACGAGCCACAAGACGAGCTTTGAAGCGCTCAAGAGAACCATCAGAGCGAGTCTTAATCTTATAGACCCACTTGCAGGTGATGGGACGAGCGTGAGACGGAAGAGGCACAACCTCCCAAGTGCCAGTACGTTCAAGGGTAGCAAGTTCTCGCCATCGTGATGTCGCCACTCAGATGAACAACAAAGATCACGCAGAAGAGGCGGTTCTACAGAACCGCACCAAAGAAAGCCAAAACGCTCGGGGTCGAATGGATCGGCGATCACGAAAAAGCATATCGAGGAGAGGTAGAAGCGCCTCATCGAAGAAGATGAGGTAGCAGTGGTTCTCAACTGGCCGAAAAGTATTTAGTGTAGACAATAGGAAAAGGGGAAGCAAAGCGAGCTGGAACAGAGGGAGGAGATGAAGAAGGAGACTCTAATGAAGGAGAATGGTCTGGAGAGGATGAAACAGGAAAGTGTATAGTAGAGATAGGAGTATCAGGAAAAGTCAAGAAAGACAAGGAATCAAGAGTAGAAGTTGGAGAAGAAGGACGAGGGTAGAAAGGACGAGACTCATTAAAGGTAACATCTCGAGAAATCCTCATCTGTCGACCAACAGGATCCCAACATCGATAGCCCTTGTGCTCAGCACTATACCCAAGAAAAACACACTCAACCGACTGAGCTGTCAGCTTAGTGCGTTCACGAGGAGCAAGAAGAACATAGCACACACACCCAAAAGAGCGAAGACCAGAATAGTCCGGTGTGTGCCCAAGGAGACGCTCTACGGGAATACCGCCCTTAAGGGCACAAGAAGGCTGAAGATTGATAAGATAACAAGCAGCAGAAACAGCCTCAACCCAGAAATGAGGTGGAACAGAGGAGGAAATCATGAGCGCACGAGCTGTTTCAAGAAGGTGTCGATGTTTACGCTCAGCAACACCATTTTGAGCATGAGCACCGAGACAAGAGAACTGAGAGAGAGAGTGCTCTGCTCAGTGAGAAACCCGCGAAGAGCCCCAGAAAGATATTCCCCTGCAGAGTCAACCCGAAAGACACAAATGGGAGAATTAAACTGAGTACGAATCATGGTGGCAAAATTTTTATAGATAGACAAAACCTCACTACGATGAGACATAAAATATATCCAAGTGTAGCGAGAAAAATCATCTATAAAAACGACATAATATTTATGACCACCTTGCGAGACAAAAGGGGCCGGACCCCATACATCAGAATGAACAAGATCAAAAAGACGAGCTGACATAGACTCACTTGAAGAATAGGGGAGTTGCACCTGCTTGCCAAGGTTGCAACCCGCACAATCTAAAGAAGCATCGCCAGACGCAGATCCTAACAGACCACGACGAACTAAAGATGACAGACGCGAGCCACAAAGATGTCCCAAACGATGATGCCACTGAGCAAAAGACGCCGTGGAAGAAGCAATGAGACGAGAGATCGGCAGAGCGGCGGAAGGAAGACGGCTATCAAGCTCCCAAAGACGCTGCGAATCACGGCACGGGGCCAAGACCAACCGAAGACTCCGTGCGACGATCCTCGAATATAACAAGAGTCAAGATCAAGAATCACACGACGACCATGATCGTGAGTTGGCCAGCGGATATAAGCTGCATGGTTAGTTTAGGAACATGGGAAACTGTGGGAACGTGAAAAGAAGAAGACAGAAGAGTGCCTCGCCCTGTGACAGGAAGAGAGGTACCATCTGCCGTCTGAACAGTTAAAGGAGTGGTCAAAGGACTGATGGAAGTAAGACAGGTAGAATCAGATGTCATATGAAAAGAGGCACTTGAGTCAAGAATCCATGGTGATGTACCTGGAGTAGAGGAAGGTGATCTCTCACCATAAGATCGCAGCGTAACCAGCAGAACTCAGAGGTGCCGAGGCGACCATGCGACGCAATAGCATCAAAATCTCAGCAGATGGATCAGGGCTGCGCTGGGAGGAGTCTGAATCTCCTGTAACTGGTGCTGCAGTACTTTTGGTGGCCCGACGACGAGCAATATCCTTCTTCCTGTAACAAAAATGCTCCACGTGACCATCCTTGTGATAATAGGAGCAGTGAAGGCCAGCCTTCGTCGTCACTCCAGAAGACGACGGGGCTGGTGAAGTCGAAGAACGAGAAGCCGGAGGTGTCGAAGCAGAAAACATAGACGGAGAAGCCAGGAGGCCCGTACCACGAAGTCGAGTCTCCTCGGTACGAAGAGCAGCCAGGGCCTCCAACAAAGAGACACGAGGATGACGAGCAAGAAGCTGAGCACGAATCTGCTCAAACTCTGACCGAAGACGTGTGACAAAGTCGTAGATGCGACGAAGCTCCAAACGAGACTGCTGGCGCTGGTAGCAAGCACAAGTCCGGCGGTCATGATCAGCAATCAAGAGAGTCAAGCTGACGTCATACTGCAGAAAACTGAGTATACAACTCATCCACCGTAGAGTCACCCTGCTGCAATGACTGCTCGTGTCGCACAGCGGCAAGATACTGTGAGTCATCAGTAGGCTCATAGCGATCACGAAGATGTGACCACATCAGCTGTGCAGAAGCCAAAGAAACCACCTCTCCGGTAAGATGCACCTCCATGCTAGCAACCAAAATAGCAGAGGCACGAGCATCCTCGTCACACCAGAACTTATAGGCAGTATATTGAGACTTATAAGATTCCATAGCCTCTTTATGATCATCAGAGGCATTTTTATCAGCAGCAGAATCATCCGGATCCTTCCGAGCAGGATCAATAGGCTTCGACGAGGTGGGTAGCGCAGGAGGATCAGGACGAGGCGGGCAAGGAAGCTCGCCAGTGAGAAAATCCTAAAGACGCTGGCCGCACATGTGAAGACGCATATGAAGAGACCAATCCTGGTAATTGAGGCCATCAAAAATCACCGGGCAACGAGGAACAGAAACGGTGCCCGACGACATTTTCCTTCTTTTTTTATTTTTTTGATTTTTGATTTTTTTTCGTACTAGTACTGACTAGCTAGTACTGCGTATACTAACTACTACAATCGTGCTACACGCACGAAGGAGGAAGAACCACCGGCAGTGGGGTGGCGGCGTCGGCTGCGGCGGCGGCGTCGTCCCTCCAGAGACGAGCGCGAACAACGGCGAAGACGCGAAGACGAAGACGACGGCGAGGCCGGCGACGGAAGAAGGCCCGCGAGGCAGAGCTTTCCTCCGCCTCCCTTGAGCTCGACGCGAAGACGAAGACGACGGCGAGGCCGGCGACGGAAGAAGGCCGGTCGGGTGTCGACTCCGGAAGAGGGCCGGCGGGGCGTCGACTCTGCTCCGGGAATCCAAACCAGCAGCGACGACTCGATCCAAGAAAAGAGCCGGCAGCGATGAGTTAGGA
The DNA here is from genome assembly GCA_036346145.1 of Olyra latifolia. Classification (NCBI taxonomy): domain Eukaryota; kingdom Viridiplantae; phylum Streptophyta; class Magnoliopsida; order Poales; family Poaceae; genus Olyra; species Olyra latifolia. The sequence goes on from CM070530.1 coordinate 19,654,692, forward strand.
CAGAGAGCCGGCGTAAGAGAGCCGATGAGGAAAAGCCCTAACCCTAACCCTGACCTTGATGGCAGATGGTGAGTAAACCCTAACCCTAGAATTGCTCTGATACCATGTTATGAATAGAGCATGTATTCATCTGAGGCCAAAAGGCCGGTATATATACACAGTACAGGGGCAAAAGAAAAAAGCCCAAAATACAAAAGAAAAGGGCCTAAAGCCCATATATACATATATCTAACAACCCTCACCTAGGCATCCAATTTGCATGCTAATAAGAGAATCTGGGAGAGAGGAAGGGAGGGGAGGGGAGAGAGAGCTGGCTAGGCCTAGGGCCCAGTGGGCTGGGCTGGGCTCTAGCAAGCCCAAGGAATTTTTGAAAATATTTTTGAAAAAATTTTAAACTGAGAAATTGAATTTGAATCAAGTTAGAGATAAAAGGGCATAATTATACAATATAATTATATTTTGAATTTTTGGGAATTTAATTTGAAAATGTTAGATTCGAAAAAAGTTGAGTTTGCAATTAAAGAATTGATTTTGATAGAGAGAGATGAATTTGCAATTCCAATTTAAATTTCCATTTGGAACTTTTGAGTTAAGGGTATAAATGGGGTTTATAATTTGAATTTAGAATACAAATTTGGAGACTTAAGTTCAACCTTTAAATACTGCGAGCAAACTCACTTGCTTTGGGTTGGCACTCCGCACATGTGGATAGAATATCCCATCTCTGCGGACTGAGCCGTAGCTCAATAGGAGCCTGTGCTGAGGTCGCAGTTACCTGCCCACATTCGAGCCTCCGTGCTTACAGGTTTATCCTGGGTACATGCGTGCGCATTTAATAAGACTATGTGTATTTGTGTAAATAAGTTTTAGGTTTCTGATCTGGTTATGCATGCGTATAGACACACATGCGTGTGAGTGTGGTGATGTGTGGTGTGCGTGTGGTGAGTTAGTGTGTGTTTGTGTTGTACCAGTCAAAAATATTGAGAAACCGGTGATGGGCCTGGTAGTCCATCCTATGAATTAGACCCACTATCTAAACTCTAACCTATAGAATTTTTTTTAAAAAAATATTAATTTTTATTCAAAATTACAAAATTACTCGTCGGAATTGTAAAATTACAAAAATATCCGTCCGTCGCCCTGGTTAGGGGCGATCGCCCGTCATTCGGGCGATAGGTACCCCTCGACTCGCCGTCGACACGCTGTTTGCCGCCGTCAAGACAAAGGACCTATCGCCCAAATATGGGGCGATCGCCCAGTTAAAGGGCGATAGCAACACATTTATATTTAATTATAACTTCTGTGTATACATTATGTATTATATGTTATCAATATGTTAATTACAATAGTTATAAGAAATGTGAAAATAAATATTATCAGTACATATGGCCTGTTATTTGGACTATTTAATCTTAAAAATATAATAGTATGGAAATAATGGATAAGTTTCAACAGAGGTTTTTATATTAATAATTATTTGGGAAAATAAATAAATAGCTAGAAGAATAAACTGCCCTCTGCTCGGGCGAGATTTAATCATAAATATGCCGCGTTGAAGGTAAAGTGCTCTCAGGGAAATTTTATTATTAGGATTACAAGAAAGGTACTACTGAGTACAACGGGGATATTTCCCCTTGCCGGTAGCATCAGGTCCAGCTTCCTTCGCGCGACGTGCCCTCTCGCGCTTTCTCTCCCTTTCAGCCTCTCGGGCCTCGGCAGCCTGACGTTCAGCATCCTCTTGTCGCTTACGGTACTCCTCCTACGAACGCTTGCGCTTCTCCTCTTGCTCCTCCTCATATCGGGTATTTGCTGAACCATCGCTTCTTCCAACGGACCTCACGCCGATGTGTTTCTTATGCGCCTCCGATTGCTCGCGTGTCTAGCCATTGCCGAAATCGATAGAGGTGGGGAGACTATTTGTTCAACATAAGTCAAGATAGATCACATGTGCCATGTATGAGGTAGATATAATCATGCAGGGTAGGGTGAGCAAGTACCTTTGGACGCCGCCAAAGGCAACCTTGGGTGGATCGTGCTCGTAGTTTGCACACATGAAGAACCTCCTTCCGTAAGTATATGAGAAAGCTTCGTCGGATTGAACAAACTTGCAAAGGTCACCGCAAGCACATTGGAACATTCACCCTTCGAGCACGGTGGTGCTAAACTTGCCATGGACGGTCCTCAGAGTCGAGGTCGCCATTGCTCGTTACAACTAGATTTATGCATCGTATGGGCCGGAGTAATATGTGAGTTTGAGAGGAAGCTTGGAGCGCAGAGGACTCGGAGGCGGAGGGAAATAAATAGGAAGTTTGTTCGGTCCATGCACCGAGCTCATGGAATCGTGTCGCGGCATCTTGTTGGTCGCCAGCACTCGCAATTATTGATTGGACGGTGTCAAAGCGGTATTGTTGGTCGCCAGTGCCTCTACGATTATTGATGTGACCGGTGTCGAGGTAATGTTGGTCAACAGCGTGCCGAAATTATTGATGTGACGGTGTCGCGTAGTCTTGTTGGAGCAAAGGCTCGAAATTATTGATGTGACCGGTGTCAGGCGGGTACTCCTCCACACACAGGTCGAAGACGAGGACCTTACGGGTCAGCCAGTACGCCTGGTCCCGCGTGCAAAGCGCGGAGATCCCGAAGGAGCTCAGATGCGTGGACGCCGACGCGGCTGTAGGGTGTCCATCGCGACGTCCTCGTCGCCGAGGCCGCCGAACTCCGAACGAACTCGGTACGACCTCCTCACCGCCGGTGAGCGCATTGACCGCCGCGACGATAATAAATATGGTGGATGTTAGAAATGTGCGTAAGTGGGGAATTACATACGAGGGGCATACCGTCGTCGAACCCAAGAGGGCCCATGGTGGGCGATCCATTGGGTGCTCGTCGCATCAGCCCCTGTGGGGTACGGTAGCGGTGTCAACAAAGAGCCTCCCGACGGAGAAGCGCCCCAGACCACAAGCTGCAGCGAGAGGACGCAACCCGACATCGCCGCGTCTGGTCACCGAGAGACGGCGTCGCCGCAGACCTCAGACGTCGCCGCGAAAGCACGCCAGAGGCCCACGACCATTGCACCATCTGCTGGCATCGATAAAGTTAGACAGTCATGTGGCAACAAATTTAAACGGAATCCGTTACCTCGTAGTCCGGGTGTCGGCGATCGATCGGGCGATTTCGATCGGTGGCGGTCTCACCGTGTTCCCGTGGGAGGACGGAACATCACCCAACCAAACAAAGAAGAGCGAGTCGCCCTAGGTGGCGGGCCACGTCCTCGCCCCTCGGCGGCGGGTGGATCGATCGACTCGCAACATTTGGTACAATGGAATTAGCAACTTAGTGGCGAGGTGTGAAATTGCAATGATGGAGATACTAACCGTGAATCGAAGCGACCACGCGCTTGCCGTCGGCCGCCGCCACCGCTGCTGAGAGGACGACGCCCGCCCGGGTGTCGCCGCACCTCGGTGAACCGTCCGACAATCGCGCCGCCACGTGATGGGGACGTCGCGGCGGCACAACCGCAGGCCCGCACAGGAAGCCCTAGGAGGTAAGACACGCCCTGCGGCGTGGGAGCCATCTCTCCACAGGCGGTGGAAAGTGTGTGTCTCCGGTCTCCACCGATCGATGAGCGCGGCGAGAGGAACGGTCGCATTCAACCGTGGGGCGTGCTCGCCTCCCTCGGGCAAGGGCTCGCTTCCACCATTCTGAGCGGAGCAAGCTCGCCGTAGCGTAACTCCGCATGTAGTAAGTACCGCCATGAAATTTTATATAGCATGTAAGTAAATGCATACGAAATAGAGGAAAGCGTTGGCGCGCATCTTGTGGAACCCAACGTGGGTCAATCTTGAAGAACTCGTTTCGCACACGCGTCACGAAGTGTCCCAGCTCTCGGTTCTCCACGGCGGACAACGAGACCGCAAGGCGTCGATCGACGGTCCGGTCAAGTAGCTCGGGCAATCATCCCAAAGACGCCCACCTCTCGCCATCGGTGCCTACATGGTTAGAGAGAAAATACAACAAACCGCAATAATAATTATTTGTTTAAATGTTACAAAAGACACTGAAAACAAGGTTGAATTACAATACAAACTGGTTCATATTTAAGTACACGGCATGTAAATACATTTGGTACAAATACATAAATTAAAATGACATTATCCCAAATTACAAGGTACATATAAAAATTGAAATAATCAGAGTCTCAAAAGCATCAAGTACATAATACAGATAGTAGTTCGTGGACAACCTAGTGTGTGCCACGACGAGATATCGACGGCCTAGCCTCTCGATGATCCTTCGATTCGCCGACGAGCCGGACTCGCCCATATCGTTCGAATCGTCGTGTCTTCGACGCTTGACCTTCGCTTCAACATCCGGATGTCCGGTACCAGCGATGACACGGAGGGGGCTTCGTGAACGATCCATCCACTCGGCACCAGACACCTCGTGATGCCATGTGTTGAAAACACTTTGCTTGTAGTAGTACCGCGAGATGTAAGGGCGACATGATTGATGTGTATCTGCGCAGGCCGCAATAACGTGAGAGCATGGCAAGTGCAGCGATCGTGGCCTGGCAGAGCACTCGCGACAAGAGTTCGGATTACGCACGATGGGACGCCCTCTCCGGTGGCACCTTCGCGATCGCGGTCACCACAAAGGCACGTGGTATCGCTGCTCCATGTCACTCTCCTGTCACGCGATGTGTCTGCGCCTTGTGTGTTTTGTTGGCCATGTACTTAGAAACAACCGCTGAGTAGAATAAATCGATTGTCCGACATACATGCAGCAGATTTTCATATATCGGTCAATGAAATATCTTTGCGCACCTAGTAACACACCTTCCACTATACCCACCAAAGGAAGGCATCCGGTGCCTTTCATAACCCGATTGTACACCTCCGCCAGTTCGTTGTCATTATTCCATAACGGCAACCGCCTCGTCATGAGAATGGACCATTTTTCCAACGGCTCATGTCGTATCCGGTCCAGTAAAACTCCTTATGCTTGAACCCGGCCTACGCCGAATGTTTGGTGCGTCTCAGGGAGCGCACACAAGGTCTGTTGGGTCATCTCCTTCCTCGTAGTGGACCATAGGGTTCCTTGACTAACTAGCGGTATCCCTTGGATTCGATGATTGCTTCTTGGTTAGTTCATCCAAACTCCTCCAGTGCCTCGAACTTCCTCCGTGGTTCTGTTTGCATAGTCTCTTGAACATGTTCATAAGCTCTTTGTTCTTGAATTGACGGAAAAAATTGGCACCCATGTGCCTCATGCACCACCGCTCTTTAGGTCCGCCACTTTATCGCACCCATGACGTCGGACCCTTCTTGCATGTCCACAACGCCCTTTGCAACCCGGCAGATCGGTCATGGATGATACAAACATCGAGGCGATCTGAACAACCGCCACTTGACTCTTTCAAGGAACCGATACCGCTCGTGTTTTCTCCACGGGCGAACGCGACCGGAGAACACCGGTTGTTTCGCCCACCGCGATTGCGAGAAGAATCGCCCTTGTATTTTCTGTGAGGATCGTGCCATCCATGCAAATCACCGGCGACGATGTCGAACGCATTTATGCATGCGCCGAGGGCGGCAGCCTCTCGCAAGACATACTTGCCCGCACACATCGTCACGGGAACTCCGCAAGGTCGATGTATGTACCAGAGATTCTGTGTGCTATTGCCCCGAGCAAGTGTATAATATTCTCGTGGAAGCCTCATACGCCCCAAACCGTATCTGTCAGAAGTCGTCTGCTTTTGCTCTCCATGCCGCTGCATAGCTAATCTTGTATCAAACCTCTCCTCCACGGCCGTGATGATAGCTCGAGCTGCAGTGTGGATTGTCTACGATCCGACCAGAAACACATTGGCCACCCAAGTAGACGCAGTTGCGGTGTTTACGCTCGCTTCCTCCAGTTCACAGTCATGCCCCATCACAATGGAGCATTTCGAAAGAGTCCTTCCACTTCCCTTGTATGCATGCACCGCCATGGGCACAAATCAACTACGACTTCACATCGTACACTTTTTGCTAGACTTCACTACTGAATTGCCGCCGCAAAGACATTGCCCAATACTTCACGCGCCCATCACAGCCTCCTTGTCCTTATATATGGCCCCTGCGTGACCTCGTTCTCATGATACTCCCATGCATCACTTCTCCTTCATTCACTTTGTTAGGTCTTCCAAATTATAATCGAGACCACGCCCTAGGACATGCACTTCACCAAGATTGTCTTCCTCGTCCGAAGTCTTGACATCGAACTTCCTCATCGCTCCGTCCTCCTCCTCCATCAGTCAACTATGTCCTCCACCTCCTCCCCTCGTCGGCCGGCCCCGCGCCTCGAATCTGCTCTCTCGGCACCCACCATCCCCTCGGCACCACCAATCTCGTGTCCCCGCCTCCGTGCTCCTCGTCCTCTTCATCACCAAGATTCTCGCATATTTCTCTCCACCTCTTCCGTATGACATTCCCCAACATCACGAACTTCCGACATCGATGGAGTTCTGGGTAGCACTCAGACAAAGAACATCACGCCACCCCGCTCTACTAAGAAACCCAACGTAGCTCTTCCATGATGATGTCGCATTAACGGGAATTAACTCTCCATAAAAACAAGGTTGCGACGGCTTACTATCGCTTCTAACCCGCAAATTAACGATCTGGGCATCCAAATTGAACATCCAAACATCCACTCCAACAATGCCTCAGATGTCCTATCCCTCGGTCTAGATATGCCCCGCACAACTCTTGAAAATGCCGACAAATCCACTCCATCCGCCTCGTGCTATCTCCCCATCTCCGTAAAATATTTGAAAATACAATTTCTCCGACATTACGCCTACAACGTCCAATCGAAAAAATATATCGTTCTCTATCTAACAACATCATATACTACCATATAATTGTTACATTATCCTATGTCATTCATTTACTCCTCGTTATTTACGCTATCTATTTTCAAATTTGCTCACTCCACTAATTTCTAAGCGTGTTCGACATATCCGGCTAGCCTACCATTTTTTAACATATTTTTCTAAAAGGAATAATTCACAAAAGGGATAATACAATATATAAACCGTATGACGATCGTACTACAAATTCTTGATATAAATAAATAATTAAACTACTAGGTTTTTCTTACAAAGATTACTACTATATATATATATCATTATTTTCTCCTAACCCTACAAAATGCATATCTACTACATTTAATTTCTACGCCACATTTTTCCAAAACTTAAACCGACAAAGATATGGCTATCCTACTGTGTTTTCATCGTAATTTTTACTTTTTACAACTATACAATACTACCACACTATATTTCTAAATATTGTCTATTAAATAATTTGCAAAAAATTTAAAACTTACCTCCACTAAAATGACGCCTCACCTATCTTCTATTTTTCTCCTTTTTCTTCTCCTTTTCCCTCTCTTTTTCCTCTCTCTCTCTCTTTTCTCTCTCTCCTCCTCCTCCTCGCTGCTCTGCTGTTTCTCTCGGCGATGGAAATGAAATGGCCAGAGTGGGGAAGGAAGAAGGCTAGCCGAGTTATAAATCCCACCTATCGCCTAACGCCGGGCGATCGCCCATTATGGGCGATAGGTGGGCTGTAACCTGTGGCGGCGAATCTTTCCCAAGATGTAGTCAGATTAGTGGCGCGTTGGGGTACCTATCGCCCGAATGAAGGCGATCGCCCAAACCGTAGGCGATGGGCGGATATTTTGTAATTTCACAATTCCGACGAGTAATTTTGTAATTTTGAATAAAAAAAATATTTTTTTAAAAAAAATTCCTAACCTATAGGGCTTGTCTATATATTTAAGAGGACTCCCTGTTAATTAAATTATACTGATGGTCATAAGAAAGAAAAGAAGCAGTGCCCCTCACATGTCTTTGTGTCTATTGTGTATGATTCTTTCCTATGTATGTGATTGTTTGTGACATTGAGAGCTAACGCATACGGGAATCACCTGGACTACACGTAGCAGAGGGTTATTAATAACAAGGAATTCCCAATCTCTCACAATAAGAAAGAACAAAATTTCCGAAGGCCCAGGTCGTACAGTATCACTATGGCCCAGCTAGTGCCTGTGTTTCTTCTCCTTCGCTTGTCCAATCGAGCCAACCAGGCCGTCGCTGCACGGCCCACGCCGCAACCAACGAGAGAGCACCGAGTCGACGTCCGTGGCCGACGGGTCTGTGTGTAGACACTATCGAACCGCCCCTCTCCGGCGTCTCCTTTGACTCCGACGCCGAGCACGCACGCTGCCGCAGGACCGCGAGAGAGAGAGAGCGGCACTCCTACCGCTCCCTTGAAGCGAAGGAATCCTTCTCTCATAGGAGTTCTCCTCCTCTTGCGCGCTACTGGACTGACGTCGGGTGGTGATCCATCCGATCCGAGCTTTGCTTGGTTCGATTCCTTCCTTCGTTTCGTTGGTAAGAAAGCCTCGCTCGATTCAGATCGTTGCTGTATGTATCATTTGGTTCGCGGTGATCATTTCCTTGCTGTGAGCAGCCGAGCAATCAGGCTAACCCGATTCTATCTCCCTCTCTGATCCAATCCTTGCTGTTTGTTGCGGATCTGTCGACCTTTTCCTCGGTTGTTCGAGTAATCTAACTTTTTTAGAGGGGCGGTAAAGAAATTAGGCTTGCTTAATTGTTTGTGCTGCATTTGCGCAATGAAATTCTTCTCTTGTTTGGAGCAATCGCTGGCGTCCATGTCCGGTGTGCAAAATGCCACTAAATGATAGCACCCGCAGTGGCTGCTAACAGGATTATGAATCATGGGTAAAGAATAAAGATGTCTTGTGTGGGTTATTCTCCAAATAGGTGTTGTTCTATAACTACCAACTTCCCTACATAGTGCCTGTACTATTTGTTGTTTTTGCTTGGTATCCTGTTCACTCAACTACATTGTAGGAGGTAGCATGTTTCTTCATATATCAATGTCGTTCTTAAAATCTATTAAATAATGGGTGGTTTTCATTTATTTTTTTTTTATCACCCAGTCTCCTTGGTGATCACTAGGCAACAGGTCCAATTCTCTTGAGTACACAAGGAGAATAGAATTATCACTATGTTCAAAGGCCAAACTGGCGATAGTTGCATATACAATTTTTAGCTGACACTTTTTTCCCTTGGGAATACGTCCGAGTTTGGACATTGCTTTTGTGGAGATGTCATCTGTGAACTGATTAGCCTTTTGGATTTTTCTCAATGTTAATGTGTCTAGCAAGATGGATAATGAATGAGAGATCAGTGCATAAGTTTATGTGCGTTTATTCTAGAAGACTATGTTAAAAATGATATTATATATGTCGATATTTATGGGTTAGGTTTAGTTTTAGCATTTCTTTAGAAACTATTTGGAACAGAAAGTGAATACCATGGCCAACTATATACAATCATATTTCAGGAACCAGGTGGTACTCAAAGCAAAGCGTTTGAAGTCTGAACAGCTGAACCTCTCATCAATTCCAGTAGACCAGTAGCATCTCCACCACTAAAGAAGCCAAGGATCGCTATGTCACTGAGGCAAGCACTGGGATGGTCGGAAGGGGAGGTGATGCGGCCAGAGTCAAAGCCATGCTCCCGGTTGATGAGACATACTGCTGGCATCTTCTCTGTTGGTGGCGCCCTTGCTTTCTGGGTGCTTTGCCGCCTTCACTATGGTCATTCGTCCTATCCATCCTCTTCTTCCCTTTTTCAGTATATTTTCTATGCTGTTAGTGTTATGCACCTTCGTTCATCCGTTTGATATTTACGTAATTATATCATCAATGGTTGTCAAGGTTATGAACCTCGTTGTTTTGCTTTCAACATATGACCATACTGTTTTGAATGTTAGTCCTTATCAAGCAACTCAACTAAAACCATTCTGTTGACACACTGTTTATTCTCTAGGCCCAAGGATAACGGTTCCACGGAGTCTCAGGTGGGCATCATGCGGAGCTATCTCTATGAGCTCGACATCAGCTTTGCTTGTGCGCCTTTTCAGCCCGGAGTGTGAACCACAGAACATAGCAGCTTATGACAGACCTGAATACAAGCCTGAATAGTATCGTCAAGATTTAGGTCTAGTCGACCAAAACCTACTAGAGTTTGCTGATTCAGTCAAGGAGATGTTTTTTGTCGTTTTCCAAGATATTTATGCATAATATTGCTTGTCCTAAAGACTTAATTCTCTCTATATTTGCTTCACTGACCTTCGACATCTCAGCTATGAAGCTATGGATCTCGTTTAGAACAGTGACAGCTGTGCTTTGAGAAGTTGAAACATTTGATTCAGCTGTGTTTCGATAGCTTCAACTTCAAGAAGTGGTTTCAAACAGGGGTGTTAAGTTCGACTCTACAGTTTTTTTTTGTCTTGTAGAAGACGAAAGAGGCTGAAATTAAACCTCTGCAGCTGAGGTATCAAATTGGTTTTCAAGGCTTACCAATCGAGATGTATCACCGAAACCGAGGTGCTACGGTACTACATTGCGAATAATGAGCTGTTTATTTAACCTGGTGGTTTTCATTATTTAAAGGGATCTTTACAATAAAAGGCAATAATGGGACCATAAACAGTGATTCGAATTGGCAGTGTGACTCGAATAAAAGGCAATAATGAGATTGCTTTATTGTATACGGATTGCTTTATAAAAAACAGCAACCTTAATGTGATTGGTTGGTAGAACCAGGTGAAATGGAATGGATGAAACACAATGGATTAAAACAAGATCGTCTAAGGACGGAGTGGATGTTATAAAGCCGTACAAGTTCGACCGCCTCTTCACCGGCGTCGGCAGGGTCGACGTCGTCGAGGACGCCACACGGCTTCGGAGCGACACCTCCGCCTACCGGTTGTGGGTCTGGGTGCACGACCCGGCGGAAATCCCCCTCGAGGTGGATCTCTCCGTCGTCGACCCTGTTAGATAATATCATGTGTAATCTTTCTAGCGTTGGTTTAGTTGATGTCGTTGCTGCCGAACAAACCATACCTGTATATATATCTGTACTCAATGTATTTAGGAGAGTTGGTTAGCTGGTTGTTAGGCATCAACGACGTACAGGCCAGCGCTGCATGTAAGCTACGCAGGGGGCTTTTCCCTGCATATATTAACAAAGCTGCGGCCTCCTAAGGGAGGTGATAACGCTTCCCAATTAGAGAGAGATTATCTCACATGGTATCGAGCCTTCCTCCCAAACACATCTAATCTAGCTTTTCGTGGTTGTTGTTCATGGCGGCGCCCAATAGCTTATGCGGCGCTTGAGCCCAAGAACTTGCAAGACTCGCCGCAGCTTTTGCTTGGCGTCTCAAGGTTCGGTTATGGCGAGCTCGTCTTCGTCGACACCGGCGTCTCCACTCCTTGGACAGTCATCACGAAGTCGCCGAAGACCAATTTTTCCCTATGGAAGGCACAAGTAATGCTGGCTGCGAGGAGCGCAGCTCGAGGATATCTTGATGGCACAAATTGCCGCTCTATTTGTTGAACTTGAAGAAAAACAAGGCGACAAGATGGTGAAGGTGCCGAACCCTGAATTCACTCGGTGGCGTGCGGTGGAACAGCAGGTACAAGGATTTCTCTTGATGTCCCTATCACGAGAAGTTCTAGCACAAGTTGTTGCTCTAACCTCGCCGCGTCAAGTCTGGAGTGCGCTTGAGGAGATGTATGCATCTCAATCACGTGCTCGCGCCGTGAATACACGGCTTGCTCTTGCTACGACTCGAAAAGGTAATATGACCATTAATGAGTATGTTGGCAAGATGAGGAGTTTTGCAGATGAGATGGCATCCGCTGGTCAACCAATCGGAGATGAAGAACTAGTGTCGATGTTCTTGCCGGATTGGACATCGAATTCAATCCAGTTGTGTCTGCAGTGGTGGCACGCGTGGAACCGATCACGGTTTCTGAGCTATTCTCACAACTGGTGAGTTTTGAGTACCGGATGGATCTTCTCCATGCTGGTTCAACTCCTTCGGCAAATTCAGTTTGGCGTTCTCGTGGTGGCAACAATCGCTGGCGTGGAAGTCGCGACGCTGCAATGGGCGTGGCCGTGGCTTCGTAACGGCGGTGGATTCTGCATCAGCTTCCGTAACAGCGGTGGATTCTGCATCACCACAAGGAGGTGGTTTCTGCACCAACCCACAAGGAGGACGCGTTTTGGAGGCCGAGGAACTCCAGCGGTGACCGGCCTCAATGCCAACTCTGCGGCAAGTTTGGGCATACTGTGATTGAGTGCTGGCATCGGTTTGATGAAGATTTTGTTCCAGGAAACAGGAGTGCATCATATGCTACATATGGCTATGGGGTAGATACAAATTGGTATACAGATACTGGTGCTACAGATCATATCACCAGTGAACTGGAGAAACTCACTGTAAAGGACAAGTACAAAGGGAATGATCAGATTCATACCGCCAGCGGTGCAGGTATGAATATCAGTCATATTGGTCATGCTGTTATTAATACCCCTTCTAGAGATTTACATTTAAACAATGTTCTTCATGTTCCTAAAGTCCATAAAAATCTTGTTTCAGACATCGCTTTTGCATTAGATAATCAAGCCTTCCTTGAATTTCACCTCATCATTTTGTGATTAAGGATCGTGCAACGAGGAGAATTCTGCCGAAGGCGATGTAAGAACGGGCTCTATCCTCTCCCGTCGAACTTTGCAAGAAAAGAAGTCTTTGGTGCTGTCAAACCCTCTCATCAAAGGTGGCATAGTCGTATGGGTCATCCGTCTCTTCAGATTATCCAGAAAATCATTAGTAGAAATAATCTTCCATGTTCCGTTGAGTCCAATAAACAGTCTGTCTGTGATGCCTGTCAACAGGCAAAGAGTCATCAACTCCCTTATTCAGTGTCATCTAGTATTTCTTCCAAACCATTAGAACTTATTTTCTCTGATGTATGGGGCCCTGCTCCAAGTTCTGTGGGGAGAAAAACTTATTATGTCAGTTTTATTGATGATTTTAGTAAATTCACCTGGATTTATTTGCTTCGTTATAAGTCTGAGGTGTTCCAAAAATTCCATGAGTTTCAAACCTTAGTTGAGCGACTTTTTGGTAATAAAATTATTACTGTACAGACAGATTGGGGTGGTGAATACCAACGACTGAATTCCTTTTTTACCAACATTGGTATAACTCATCATGTGTCTTGTCCACATCGCGATCGACAAAATGGGATTGCAGAACGCATAAACATAGACATATTGTGGAGGTTGGTCTTTTTCATCGCTCATGCATCTATGCCATTGAAATTTTGGGACGAGGCGTTTGCCATCGCCACCTATCTCATAAACCGCACTCCTTCTAGACTTCTTAGCTATGCCAATTCGCTTGAACGTCTTTTTGATCAAAACCAGATTATTTCTCCTTGAAAGTCTTTTGATGTGCTTGTCGCCAAATCTTAGGCCCTATAATACTCATAAACTTTCATTCCGCTCAAAACGATGTGCGTTCCTTGGCTATAGTAATCTTCACAAAGGTTATAAATGCCTTGATATTTCCTCCGTCGAAGTTTACATCTCTAGGGACGTTGTTTTTGATGAAACAATATTTCCTTTTAGTGAACTCCACTCCAATCTTTGGTGCACGGTTACAAGTCGAGGTCAATCTCCTTCCCATTGCTCTCCTTAATCCTATGCATGCCGATCATAAGGGGGTACTAATGCACCGATCAGCCGATAATTTTGTATCTAACCGTCTTTGTTTTGGAAGAAATTGGTGATAATATGATAGCTGATCAAGTTGGTGATTCTACTTAACGTTATTTTGGAGAACGGCGGTGATCATATGCGTGACACCGACGTTGAAATCAGTGCTACACATGGACTGTGCAGAGATAATCCACCGAGTTCGTGTCTTCAACGCAGAAGCGGGTCGAATGACGGCCAAATCCGTTGGTGAGTGACGGTGGCCATCCAACCGACCAACAGACACAAATGCATCAGCGAGTTCAGCCGCGTCTTCGTGGTTCCTTCAGATGGAGTCACTTCAAGACATGCAAGATGAAACTCGTCCTCGCACTAGGCTACAGTGATCGGATCGAAGGTAAAACAAAGACACCGATGGTACTATAAGATATGGTTGCTTAGCTTCAAATGGCGAACCGTGATGATTTGTCTCAAGCTTTGAATAATGATAATTGGAGAAGGGCTATGGATGAGGAGTTTAGTGCCTTTGTTGGAAAACAAGACTTGGCATCTAGTTCCACCAGAGAAAGGTAAAAATATAATTGATTGCAAATGGGTTTATAAAATTAAAAGGAATCTTGATGGCAAGATAGATAGATACAAAGCTCGACTAGTGGCAAAGGGGTTTAAACAGAGATATGGTATAGATTATGAGGATACATTCATCCAAGAGTCAAATCAGCTACTATCGTAATAATTCTCTTTAGCAAGGTCAAAAGGGTGGCATCTCAGCAATTAGATGAAGAACGATTTCTTCATGGTGTTCTGGAGGAGGATGTCTATATGAGACAACCACCTGGGTACGAGCATAAGACTTTGCCACAGTATATTTGTAAACTTGACAAAGCTATATATGGTCTAAAGCAGGCTCCCAGGGCTTGGTATTCAAGACTAAGTGAAAAGCTACAACAACTTGGCTTCTGTCCTTCCAAAGCTGACACTTCCTTGTTCTTCTATAGCAAAGGTGGTGTTAATATATTTTTGTTAATATATGTTGATGATATAATTGTTGCTAGCTCTTCACAGGATGCTGTTTCAGTGTTACTAAAAAATTTGAAATCTGAGTTTGCATTAAAAGACCTAGGTGAGCTTCATTATTTTCTTGGGATAGAGGTTAAACCTGTACAAGGTGGAATACATCTGTCACAAAGTAAATATGCATCTCGATATCATCAAAAGGGTTGGTATGCTACATCAGAACCGGTTAGTACACCTCTCTACTTCGTAAAAGTTGACACTTGAAGAAGGAGATCTTTTGGGAAACGTAAGATGCATCACGTTATAGAAGTATAGTTGGAGCATTGCAAGATGTGACTTTGACCCGTCCAGATATAGCTTTTTCAAGAAATAAAGTGTGTCGGTTTCAGACTCTCCTACTATCGCTCATTGGACAGCGATAAAGAGAATATTGAGATATTTGAAGTACACAGTAGATGTTGGTCTTAAGATAAGAAAATCTGATTCTATGCTAGTGAGTGCATTCTCTGATGCAGATTGGGCTAGTGATGCAAATGACAGAAGATCTACTGGTGGGTTTGCAGTTTATCTAGGAAATAATTTAATATCATGGAATGCTAGAAAGCAAGCTACGCTTTCTAGGTCTAGTACAGAGACGTAATATAAAGCATCGCTAATGCGATCGCAGTAGTAATGTGGATTCAAGCTTTGTCAAGGAATTAGGAGTTGGTCATCCATCCGCAGCTAGGCTCGTGTGATAATATTGGAGCCACATATCTTACTGTACCAATCCGTATTTCATGCTCGCATAAAGCATATTGAAGTTGATTTTCATTTTGTACGAGAACGTGTTGCTCGTAAATTGTTGGATGTTCAATTATTTCTACCGAAGATCGTAGTCGATGGTTACTTAAAGCTCTCACAAATAGAAAACTAGAACAGTTTAGATACAATCTTAACTTATGTAAGTTATGATTGAGGGGACTGTTAGATAATATCATGTGTAATCTTTCTAGCGTTGGTTTAGTTGATGTCGTTCTTTGCCGAACAAACCATACCAGTATATATATCTGTACTCAATGTATTTAGGAGAGTTGGTTAGCTGGTTTGTTAGGCATCAACGACGACAAAGCCAGCACAGATGTAAGCTACGCAGGGGCTTTTTCCTCGCATATATTAACAAAGTGCGGCCTCCTAAGGGAGGTGATAACGCTTCCCAATAGAGAGAGATTATCTCACGCACCCTCCCTACATGGAGGCTCGCCATGAGTGACCAGGTCCCGCCCGCCTCCGCCGCGATCGCGCGCTCCTCCTCCGTCGCGCCATCCTCCACGCCGACACGGTGGAGGACTTCTCCGCTTTGTCCGCGGGTTGGCGGTGGGCGCCATGAAACCACCTCCTCGGTGCTCGGGCGCTCGGATTCGCGCGCGTCTGTCGCCGGCGCCTCCTCCGAAGCCGTAGGGCGCTTCCACCCTCCCGCCGCCGGACGACGATGACGACGACGGGCGTTAACTCCGGTGCCGCCAGCAGCGCTTATTGCTCAGTAAGGAGCCCGTTCGCCTCCTCCAACGCTTCTTCGCCGGATCCGCGACGCCCGCAGCCGCTCTCCCCGCCGCCGAGCACGGCCGGCAGACGTCGCGCGGCACCGAGGCTCCGTTCGCGGCCGCGCGGCCTCTCATCGCTGTTCCTCTCCGCCACGACGGCCGGCAGGCGCTGCGCGAGGCTCCGTTGCTCATGACACGCCTCGCCGCCGTTCCGCCTCCCCGCCAAGGCTCTCCCACGGATCCTCCTCCCCACCTTCGCGAAGCTCGCGCTTAGCCCCGCCGCTGCGTTGCTCGGCCTCAGGCGCGCCGGCGCGCGCGCCCGAGGCGCCTCCGCCTGAACCTCGCTCCTGTCGGCCGTGTGTCGTGGTGTGCAAGACTTTTTCCTCTTGGCCCACGTGGTTGCTCCCCGCCGCTTGATTTTTCAAACCGGTGCGGCCCGCCGTCGGCGCCTCCGCCTCTAGCAGTCGCTGCCCACCTTCAAGCCTCGCGACCACTGCCTGCCTCACTTTTTTCTCGCCCCACCCCACCTCCTTCCTCCCGCCTCCTTCTCGTCTGTAGTCTCTAAACACCTCCCGTCCGCCGTGCCTCACCCACCGCCTTCCCGGCCTCCTTCTCGTCATCATGACCCACTAAACCCCCCACCTCCACAGCCCATTTTCCCCCTGGCAGCTCATTTTCTTCAGTTCCCCGGGCCGCTTCATCCCATTGATCTAACCCCATACCTTGACGGGTCGGATCCCCCTCTCCCTACCCTTTTTGGCACCTCCCCCCCGTTCGACCCAATGTCACTTGAAGCTATCCTCCACCGCACGCCACCTCCCTCCGCCGTTCACTCTCTCCTAGCTAGAGCCTCGGTTTACCCCCCTCCACCCCCTCCTCCTCTCAGACCGGGCCGACCTCGCCCACCCCCGACCTCCGTCCGTCGTAGCTCTCGCCTAGCCAAGGGCCTTCCAGCTCCCTCTGGCCTCTCCCATGTCCCAGCCATCCGTCGGGCCCAGGGAGTCCTCGCCCGCAAGCTTGGCCTCCCTCAGGCAGACTCCGACGACACTCTCGCAGAGCAGCTTGGAGCACTGCTTGCCTCCCCGAGCCCGGGATCTCTCTCATGTTGTCGACCTTATGGGCTCTCCTTGCCCACGATCGACCTTTACCAGGACCCTGAGTTGTGGAGGAGATTCCGGCGAGTGCCACCTAGTGGCCTTCTCACTTTCCCCTGCAGTCCTCCACCATCTATGTTTAGCGTTCGCTTTAGTTTTCCCCACCTGCGTGTGGGCCTTTTGTTCTCTTCTTCCGCCTTCGTGTGGGTACCTTGTTTGTGTTCGTTTTTTTCCTACCTGCGCGTGGATTGTTTCTTGTTTTTAGTTCGCGCGTCGTCCCTGTGTGGGCTCCCTCCCTACTCGTCGCCACCACCCTTTTATTTATGAAAATCGTCAGTTGGAACGTCCATGGCCTCAACTCCCCTGCGAAGCGCTTTGTCGTCGCCGACCTCGTCCGCTCTACCAACCCTGCGATCCTTTGCATTCAAGAATCCAAGCTTTCATCCGCATCACCCCAACTACTCTTGGAGATCTCCAGCCACCGACTCACGGCACCTCCTTCGCCGCCTAAGACACTGTGGAGGGCTCATCATCTTCTGGGATGACACCCTGCTGCAGCTCTCTGACTAGCTGATTCTTCCTCACTCTATATCCGCCCGCGTGACTTCTCCAACGAACCCTGATGGGTGGATCATCTCCAATGTCTATGGTCCCCACACTGACACCGCCAAGGAAACCTTTCTCCAGGAGCTGCTTACCATCTCCAACCACTACGCGGCCCCTTGGTTGATCCTTGGCGATTTCAACCTCATCTACAAAGCTTCCGACAAGAATAACCTCAACCTTAACAGCGCCTCATGAGCCGCTTCCGCCCACCATCGACTCGCCATCTCCGCGAGATCCGCTCTCCTGGCCGCCATTTCACTGGAGCAATGAGCACCCTAATCCCACTCTTGTCCTGCTCGACCGCGCTTTTTTCAACCTCAAGGCTGAATCTCACTTCCCAATCGCTTCCCTTATTCCCTATCCACCTCCGCCCCGATCCTTGCCGCCTCCTCCTCACCCTAGAAGGCCTCCTCGACCTCCCAAATCCTTTCGCCGAGAATTTCGCTCGCTATGCGGGGTTCCTTCAGTCGTCCAACGAGCCTGGTCGGCCGCCCATACCCCGCCTACCCATCCTCTCGCCCGCTTAAGCTCAAACTCCGCCACACCGCCGCCACCCTCGGTTCTTGAGCCGCCTCTGCATTGGCGACACTAAACTCCAACTTATTGCCAATGAGGTCATCGCCTTCTCAATGTGGCTATGGAGCAACGATCCTCTCCCCAAGAGCTTGCTCTTCGTCGCAACCTCAAACCCAAAATCATCGGTCTCAACGTTATTGAGAAAATCAAGTGGAAGCAACGCCTAGGCTCACTCGCTAAGGCTAGAGACGCAAACACCAGATATTTCCACCTCAGAGCCAACGGTCGCCACGAAAAAATTTCATTCACTCCTTTCCGGCCTACCAAGATCCACACGTAACACGAAGACAAGGCTAACGTCTTTGCACCACCATTTCAACTCCATCTTTGGAGACGCAACCCTCAACCTTCTCCTCCTGGTCGCTCCTTCAACTGGGACTACCTAAATCGCCTTCCATCGATCTATCCGCGTTGGAAGCACCACTCTCTTGGCGAAGCTAAAAGTGGTCATCGCTTGTCTTCCGCTGAATAAAGCTCCGGCGGATGGGTTCACTTGGGCCTTCTACAAATCTTGTTGGAATATCATTTCACCGACCTCTTCCTAGCCTTACAATGTCTCTTCAACCTTGATCGCCTGGACTCAAGCTCTCAATTGCTCCCACGTAGTCTTGCTCCCCAAAAAAGGATCCTACTTCGCAAACCGATTTTCGCCCTATTAGCCTCATCCACAGTATCGGCAAGCTCTTCACCAAAATCCTCTCCTTACGGCTGGCCCCTTACATGAATGAGTTAATATCCCCCTGCCAAAGCGCCTTCTTGAAACAGCGGCTTATCCAGGATAACTTCCTCTTCGTCCAGAGCAGAGCCAGGCTCCTTCACCGTTCAAAATCTCCGGCCCTCTTTCTCAAGCTTGATCTCGAGAAAGCCTTCGACTCGGTCTATTGGCCTTACCTACTCGACAATCTCCGCGCTCGCGGGTTTGGTGTTCGCTGGCGCAACTAGATTGCCCTCTTGCTAGCCTCTTCCTCCTCCAAGATCCTGCTCAACGGCCGCCTTGGCCCCTCCATCTTTCACCAAAGGGGTCTCCGCCAGGGTGACTCTCTGTCGCCCTTTCTTTTCAATCTCGCCATCGAGCCCCTCCCCAAACTTCTCGAGCTGGCCACCATAGAAGGCCTCTTTTCTCCAATCCGTGGCCTTCCAGCCAATCTTCGTGTATCGCTCTACGCAGATGATGCGGCCATCTTTATCACCCCTGATAAGAGCGAAGTCTCCTCCATCACTATTCTCCTTCAGCATTTCGGGTCGATCACCGGGCTAAACACCAATTTCTCCAAGAGCCAAGTCGTCCCCATTAGGTGCGACCACCTTGATTTGGACGAGATCCTTTCTGATTTCCCAGCTAGGCGTGCTTCCTTCCCCATTCACTATCTGGGGCTCCCCCTCTCCGTAAAGCGACTTCGCCACGTTCACTTCCAACCGCTCATTGACAAGGTCGCTAGCCGGCTTGCCGGCTGGCGTGGTTCTATGTTGTCCACTGGTGGACGCCTCACCCTCCTCAAAGCGGTCCTCTCTGCTCTTCCTACCTTCTGTCTCTCGGTCCTCCCGCCTCCCCCGTCTATTATTAAGAAGATCGATAGCCTCAGAAGGGCCTGGCTCTGGAATGGCGCCGAGTCAACGGCCGCTGGCAAGTGCCGCTTAAACTGGAACACCGTCTGCTCCCCTACCTCGCTAGGAGGTCTAGGCGCATTAGACCTTGGTCGTTTCTCCCTGCACTCGCGCCGTTGGCTTTGGCTCGCCAAATCCTCTCCGCCAGAATCTGGCGGGCTCCTCGATCCACCCCCACCCCGACAAGGATCTTTTTCAGTAGGAGCCTCCTTCCTTCTGGGTAATGGCCAGACTCTATCCTTCTGGAATGACCGCTGGCTGCAGAGGCTTGCACCCAGGACCTTGGCCCCCCAACTCTACTTAATCTCCTCCAGAAGAACCGCCGTAGTCGATGCCCTCGCCAATAACAATTGATCACCGATCTCACCGTGGTTTTGCTCTCACCTCGGCCGCAGCCTCATTCGGCCGCTTCACCGCTTCCACCAGTCCCGCTTACGCCCGACGCTCAGACCGATTGTCCGGCGCTTTCTCCGGATGGCAATTTCTCGGTCAAGTCGGCTTACGATCTACGCTTCTTGGCCGTTGGGCTCCCTACCTTCCAACATGCTCGAAGCAATGGGCGCCATTGGCGCAAGTTCTTCTTCGCTCCTCCGCGACGGACGTGTTCGACCGCAGATGCCCTTCTTCGCCGCCACCGCCGAACGACTACTTTTGCGCCTTTGTCGTCAAGAACTTGAGACGCCAGAGCATCTCTTTCTCGAGTGCAGATATTCTCCCTAGTCCGCATCGTTTATCCAACGCCTCGGCCCGGCAAGTCAATCCGCCTTCGAACCATGCCTCTTCCTTTCCGGTTGGTGGATGGAAGACATCATCGCTAGCCAACGCCACTGGTTCCCTTCGGCCATCCTAGGTACCCTATGGCACCTCCGCTCGAAGGAACAGACGATTTTCCAAGCTACAGAGCGCCCAAAGCCACGCCTCTATGCGACTCGCTCCTAGATGACCCTGCGGCTTTGCTGCCGCCGGCTGCTTTGTGATATCCTAATTGTACTCACTTTAGGGGTTCCCCCCAAGCTTGTACTTTCTCCTTAATTAATACATAGGCAGTTCTCCTGCCTTGCCTCAAAAAAAAAACAGTGGTAATTTAAAATTTGTCATCTTGAGAGAAGCAATTGGGTAAAGTATATCTATGGAGAATGGCAAATCCTCAATTTTCTGCCAGTAATACCACGATGCCACAATATAAATGCTGCTCTAACTCAAAAGAATGCACACTAGTAGGTAAGTTTGGTATTTTAAACGAAAAACCCAAATGGTGCACTGACACATTCGAGCCTCGCCCGGGCTTCCTCAGTTCTACCTTCCAAATTGTCTCCATGAACTAGGCACGACAGAGCAGCGTCCATGCACTCAATCTCACTTACACGTGGGTCCCCTGTCTGCGAACGGGGCCCACCGCCACAAACTCAGTTTGCCTAACCACACACCGAGCGGCGCGCTTAACCCCCGCCATTCGCCGTCTCACAAACAAACAGAAATTATATGGCACCGGGTGCCACATGGCTCCCGGCGATTCGGCCGTCCGATCACGCGCGGACTGCCGGATCGCCGAGTGCCATATGACACCGGCTTCCCACAAACACCCGCGAGCTCCTCGTCATCACCTGTCATCTCCCGTTGCGACACCTTCGCAGTCCCTAACAAGTTGGGACAATATTTCTCTTGCCTCACGGCCCCACCAGTCAGTTATGTAGCGCAAAAGTGGGGCCAAGATTTATCCAACCCCACGAGGTACCAATCCCCTCCCACAAGACGCCACATAGCCCGCCTAACCAAGTCCTATCCAGTACCCGATTCCAACCAACCCAATCCCCTACCCCAAACCTTGACCCATTCCTACCATGGCCACCGATGACCTCACCGATGCCGGTGCCGCCTCCCACTCCGACGAAGACGACGAGGAGGAGGGCACCAACACCAACGACTCCAACTCCGATCTCGCCGTGCCCCAGGACCCACCGCCACCCTTCCTTGGCACCTCGGTCCCATCTACCAGTCCCGCCCCCGAACCCACCGGGCCAATCCTGGTGCCACATCAGTCGCAGGGGGTGCGGGGGTGGGGACGGGCATGGAGGACTCGAGGCAGTTGTTCCAGCGGTTGTGGACCGACGAGGAGGAGCTACTCATCCTGCGGTTTCCTAGAGTTCACGTCACGGTGGGGCACCGCGTTTGCGTCGCACCAGCACGACACCAGGCCCTTCTACGAGGAGATCCGCTGCAAGCTATCCTTTGACTTCTCCAAGAGCCAGCTCATCAAGAAGCCGCGCTGCCTCAAGAAGAAGTAACGCGTCTGCTTCACCCGAATAGCCGCCCAGGACGCTACCTTTGCCTTCAAGAGCGCGCACGAGGGTGCCATCTACGACGTCGCGCGCCACATCTGGCGCCCTGCCTTCAAGAGCGACAGCGACGACGCTGGCGGGGGCGATGTGTCGGACAACGATGACATCAACCCCACCGCAGCCGTAGCCTCGGTTGCGGTGCCGCCTGGTGCTATGGAGGACGGTGGTGGCGGAAGCGCGCCTACGCCCACGCCAAGGAGCAGGAGATGGTGGCGCGTTAGGAGGAGAACGGCCCAAGAGATGGAAACACCTAGATTGCCTGCCATGCCTGCAGTGATGTTGAATGACGAGAGGAAAATTTTGTTGATTGACACCTAATTCGATAGCCAATCTCAAAATAACACCTAATTTGTCTCAATACCTAAAAATGACACCCGGCTACCGAATTTCTTCAAACTTTGACACTCTTCCCAATTTCTAGGAATTCTTCCCATTTTCCATCACTTTTCGCTGTTGCCACGTCATCTTTTTTTGCTAATACCCAAACTGCCCCCAAGCAAGTGTGTCTCAGGCTGTGAGATACAATCCAACCGGACCTAAGCGGTGCGCCAGAGGTCAAGGTGGAGCTCGCCGTGGTGGAGCCGGTCGCCGGTGGCCTTGCCGTGGGCAGTTGCCGTTGAGGTGCGCTCGCCATGGTGGAGCTGGTCGCCGTTAGGCTCGCCGTGCCAGGTCGCCGTGGGCACTCATCGTCGAGGTAGGCTCACCATGCTAGAGCCGGCCACCATTGACCTCGCCATGCTAGGTCACCGGTGCGGTGGCCGGCCGCCGGAGCGGTGGCTAACCCTAGCTGCCTGAGCTCATACGGGGATCCCTCTCATACGGTCCGGTTGGACCCGAGCTCTAATACAGCCTGAGACGTGAGACATGAGGGTAGTTCGGGTATTTGGCGAAAATGGTGACGTGGCAATAGCGAAAAATGGTGGAAAATGTGAAGAATTCCTGGAAAATAGGAAGAGTGTCAAAGTTTGATGAAATTCGGTAGCCGGATGTCATTTTTAAGCATTGAGACGAATTGGGTGTCATTTTGAGATTAGCTATCGAATTGGGTGTCAATCAACGAAATTTTCGATGTTGGTAAGGAGCCGATAGTTGTTGCGGTGGAGCATTCCACGCAGGCGATTGCACCGCCTCCTCTGCCGCCACCTGCACCAGCTCCAGTGACAGCCAGTGATGCCACTGAGGAGGCTGTGCGGAGCATCCTGTCTTTTTTTTGAAAGTGAGTGCGGAGCATCCTGTCACCACTACTGAAGGAGTTCATCAGGTCGGCTGCGATCGCTGGACAGACTGGTCTTGAGTTTGGATTGGGCATGGGACTAGGGGGTATTGGAGGCACTGACATTCTTGGCCTTGGTTTTGGGGTGGCCGGATTGAACCATGCCATGCCGAGTGATGAGAAGTGGAGGCAGCAGCAGATTGTGGAGCTGGAGGTCTATCTGAAGAGGATTGAGCTTGTCCGGGAGCATGTCACAGCGGCGCTAGAAGAACTCAGGTCGTCAGAAGGCTAATTAGCTGTGTTACTTTTCTTGTTTATCAGCACTAGAGAGTACTTATTTGTGTACTATCAACTTTTGCTGTTGGATGGTGCGGCATTAGGGAGGGCAGACAGGGTTGATGTGTTATAATCTTCTGTTAGAGATGAGAAGTTAGATGTGTAGATGGCATGATGATCAATGATTAGTCAGTACTTGTAGTTCACTCTTTTCTCTGATGTGATTAGTTCTATAATTTGATAAAATGCAGCTAAGAGTTTTGAATTTAGCTATCTATGGCCCTCATTCTTTCATTTAGACTTGGGTAACTTTGTAGGATGTTGATTCAGCAGTTGGCACAGACAGAAATCTGAAACTGGGGAAAAAGAACCATGTAACACAGTAACAGCTATTGGATCCACAGATATAGCTTTACTGGTGTTACTTCATGAACATTATTTTCATCTTTGGATGGTGTTACATTTTGCGCAGAAGATTGTGCTTCCTGAAGCATAGTGGTTGCTGATTGTTGATGGTGGTTGGTTTTCGAGATTCGGTTTCATTATCAGCGCCATCAGCGTCAGATGCTTACTGGTAGAACACAATATTGCCTATTTTCGTTCTCGATCTACGGATCTAGAGACGATTATTTTGCCTGCCTTTTTGCATCGGCACTTCGGCAGGTTATTACATAGTCGGAAGCTGGGGTAAGAATAAGATGTATTATGTCATACACTATGCGTCACCTTTGCTTAGCTTTTTGTGAACATTCAACACGCACGTTCGGCTTGACTGGTTCGCTGGGTGAAATGCTTTCTTGGGGGGCGGGGGGCGGGGGGCGGGCATGTTCTCAAGGCTTGTATAGCAATATCTTCAGTTGACTTCAACTAATATATCTAAAGAGAGGTGTCAGAGTGGACCATTGCAATCCTGCATCGTTCTGTGCATCCATCATGTCTCAACTGTGAACACTTCACTTCATGGATTGGCGAAAATCAATGCATTGTGTGTACAAAGTAGAGGGAACAACACAGCCCAGAAATCAGTGAGACACGAACTGTAAACACAGGATGAAGCTGGAGCTGAAGCTGCAGGATCATGCGGCGGCTGCTGCTGCTGGCCGGCCGGGCGGCCGGCCTACTGGATGGCGCATTCTCCCCCCGGCGATCTCTCCTCGTAGCAGTAACCGCCGTAGCGAAACGGCGGCGGGCACGGGCCGTGGCAGCCGCCGCCGCAGTAGCAGCCGGGGAGGGGGTAGGAGTAGGGCGGGCACCAGTAGCCGTCCTTGCAGGCCTTCTCGCAGTACTCCTTGCAGGCCTTCTCGCACGCCTCCTTGCAGGGGTCCTTCTTGGGTTTGTCCTCCTCCACGCTGACGATGGACGCCGGGAAGCACGCCTTCTTGAGCTCGTGCACCACCTTCACCGGGTCGGCCGTGCCGAGCACCGTCAGCGTGCACTTCTCGTCGTCGATCTCCATGGACTTGATCCCTGCAAGCTCACAACCCGTCAGCCCAAAGAGGAAGAAGAGAGGGCAAGATACAGCTATAGAAATGAAGGATCCAGGCAGAGCATCGTTCAGTAGATAGGCACATTGACATGAGAGAGAGAGATACCCTCGAGCTTGGCAACAGCTGACAGGATCTCACTCTTGTATTTTCTGCCGATGAGGTCAGCTCTGATCACTGTCTTCTGCGATTTATCGAGAATTTCCGAAAACACAAGAACTCAGTACGCATGGTTCGTGATCATATCCAAAACCTACGGTAGTAGTAAACCTGAAAGGCTTGATCAGTTGAACACCAACCTTAGACATTCCGAGATGTGATGTGACACCCTTGGGCTCGACGCAAGCTCTGGCTGTATGGAACAAGACGCTGCCGGAAGAAGCTCTGCAAACCATGTCCAATTCTAGGCCGCTTATATAGTGTTTTTTCTGCCACTCTTCAAGTCAACTCAACCGATGCCATTGGCCGGACTTGGTCATCGAAATATACTATCGCCTGTGCTGCACAAGCATATAGGCAAATCGCTGTACTGCTCGCCGAATCGTTGCAACCGCAGCTGCAGTTCTTAGTTGATTGATTGTTTTGTCTTAAACATCGTCGGTATGCCACTTCTTGGCTCAGGGATTGGGCAGCAATTTGCCGGTAGACATGCATGTTCGGTTGGGAAAGCGAAAGCTCCGAGCTCATATGATTCCCAAAACCAAACTGGTCAATCCTCAACGCGTCTCTGTGAAATTGTCCCCACGGGTTTAAATTTTTTTTTTTCTTTTCGAAGTCTTAGGTTTGCGAACACCGCTGCGTCTCAATCATCAGAAGGGGTTTGGTTGGGGGACGGGGTACCAAGTGTGTTCGCATGCAGGAGAAGTTGTTATACCAAGAGAGGAAAGATTCAGAGAATTGCAGTGCAAGAAGTTGGCACACAGGATGACAGGAGTGGTGGTTCGTCGTGCATAATTCACACCACGTGTTTGTTCGGACCTCGTCTTGGTTTATTGTTGGGGGCTCGCTCACAGTTGCTTTGGTTTATTGATACGACCCGACCCATGCTTTTCATCTTTTGATGGGTTTGATTAGTTAGGGCTTAGGAATCTTGCGAGGGGTGAAAAAGTGATTGCCCAGCTGAGTTTGAAATGAAAACTCATGTGCTTGCTCCTAAAAATAGGATTAATTAGATATATGCTGATGCAAAGTTCTGAAATCAGAGATTTATTACTTTATGTGTCAATGACATATAGATCTACATCTTATATGACATTGAGATATGGAGTGACAAATCTTAAATATTACAACTTTGCAGTTGTATCTATAAAAAAAATAATGAGGGCCTTTACAATCAGGCATTCTGCAAACGAACTAATCATATTCTGTTCCAACGGATAAGGTGGCGCAGTTCATTTGGCCCGATTTTTGGGGATACTGACGAGTTACTCGTCATTTCCTAGCATGCGGAAATTCTGCAAAATTCTTTTTGGTTGATTGCAGTCACATAGTAATTCAGAAAAAAAAATTTAAGTGCAAGGATGCTTCATGCCTGTGCCTGTGAATAAGAATTTAGTCACACGAGGAATGACAAGTTGACAGCATTGGTAGATTACATTAATCATATTCTAGCCGTATGCAAAAGTTCAGAGTTCAGACACTGGATACTGGATGGTGCATTATCCCCCAGATGGCCGTCAGAAGAACTCAGGTCATCAGAAGGCTAATTAGATGTATTGCTTTTCTTGTTTATCAGCACTGGAGAGTACTTATTTGTGTACAATCAACTTTTGCTGTTGGATGGTGCGGCATTAGGGAGGGCATACAGGGTTGATGTGTTATAATCTTCCAATTTTATACTGGGGATTAGCTTAGTTGGCTTGTAGGTTTGTAGCTGTCATAATGTTAGAGATGAGAACTTAGATGTGTAGATGGAATGATGATCAAGGATTAGTCCATACATGTAGTTCACTCTCTTCTCTGATGTGATTCGTCCAATAATTTGATAAAATGCAGCGAAGAGTTTTGAATTTAGCTATTTATGACCCTCATACTTTCATTTTTATCGGGCTCGGTCACTGTCCCCTCTTCTAGATCTCCCCGACCCCAAAGAACCCTAGAGAGGCAAGCTGCCTCGGCGTTGCGGCGACACCAACCATTTTATTCATTTGGAAAATCCAAAAAAAGATATATAGGGAACATCATCCTTGAGTGCCGACTCGAATACAACCCTTGCCTCCATGCTCTCCTACCCTGCTCCCGTCTTCTTCGCCCTTCGATTTCTCATAATCTTTGGCCAGATTTTTCCCTTCCAAAGATGGGCGAATCATTGAGCGCGCTCCTATCCATAGTCTACTAGCAAAGTTGTAACCTTTTTCTTGGCATGTAACTATTTCATCGATTCCCAAACATCATTTGCAAAGTTGTAATGTTTCTTGGACGCGACGCAGCCCATCGCGGCGTTGGTGTCCGGCTGTTGCGCTCCCCGATTCGCTTCCCTTCCTCGTCGTGTTGTCCTCTCGTGCCCCGTCGCCCGCCGCGTGTCGTCCCTCGCAGGATGCGCGGTTTCCCCTTCCCTCCTCGTCCCCACCTTCGCGCGCTGCGGAGGAGCACGGTACCGGCGTTCCCTTTACCTTCTTCTTCCTTCCCCTTCCCCCAAGCCCGAACCGCCTGGAGGGGCCACTCCGATGATGGCCGGATCCGCGGGCAGGAGGCTCGGATCTGGCGGGGTGTTGGCCGGAGCGGGTGTGCTCCAAGGTCGTGGGTCCAATGGCCTTGCAGCTCGGTGGAGCTCGGCGTCGGCATCTTCTTCTTCTTTCCCTTCCCTGAGCCTGTCTCGATGGTGACTGCTTGGGGGGGCCGTTTTTGGCAGGGGTCGGATCCTTGGCAGGTGGCTCGGGTTCGACGATATTGGCCAGAGCGGTCGAAGCAGGCGTGCTCCAGGGGCGTGTGCCCGGTACTTTCTCGGCTCCTCCCGTGGTGGCGTGGTGGGCCGTCATCCCGCCTTCCCCGTCGCTCCATTCTCCTTTCCCCAGTCTGGTCCCGTCCGCGCCTTCTTGCCCTCCCCTCCCTGCGAGGTGCTCGGCGGCTCTGGACGGCGTTTTTCAGTTTGGGGGGCGGTGTTCGACTGTGTCGCCCTAGAGGTGTGGTGTTTGGCCCACTCTGCTTCCCGTGCGCGGGCCACCAGGTGTGGTGGCCCCTCTCCGGCGGCGTTGGTGGTGTCTCTACCCGGCGACGCCCCGTTCTCGCCTCTGGCTCGGTCCCGTCATGTTGTCTTGACCCTCCCCTTCTCCGAGGTGTTGGGTGGCGTGGGTGGCGTCTTTCCGTTGGTGGCGCTTCTGGGCGCCTCACTTACGACTTCGGCCGACGGCTCGTCTTCTGGTGTTGTCGTCCCTCGGCGGCCCTGCCTTGTGCGCTACTAGGGCAGGTCCCGGGCGAAAGCCCCACCCTTTTGGGCTGGTGATGGCGTCACATTTGGTGTCGTTCCCTCGTTGGAGGCATCACCATTTGGACCTCCCCTGCTTTGGGTGAAAACCCTAGCGGCTAGCGACGGCGGCGGGTCTTCCCCGTTGTTACCTTGTTAGAGGCGTTGTGGTTACCGTTCTAGCGTTCTTGGTTTCCATTGGCTCTGCTACTCTGAGAAGTCGTTCATCGCTGTGTGAGTGATGGTTGGGTTACCGGCGGTGGCCGGTGTTGTCCTTTTCTGTTCTCTCTTTTTCCTTTCCCCAGCAGCGCCGTCAAGATGGTTGTTGACCTCATGGCGGGTGTCCGACCTTCGGGTCGGGTTAGTTGTAACCTTGGTGCTCTGCACCTTTCTTCTTCTTGCATTGAATGGATGGCAGCTCTCCTGCCCCTCGTTCAAAAAACAATTGTACAAGATTAGCCCTTCCAAGCAGGGGAAAAAATTTTCAGTTGTATGTAGTGCCCAAGAAATGACAATTGTAAAGGATTCAACACCCCCAAGCAGGGGCTTAAAGTTTTTCGTGGTTTTTTGATCTCGCTCCATAGTCCAGCCTCCCGACACCCAATGTAAATCTGCTGTAGCTAGCAACCTAAATGCTTTACCTGTTGCAACCTAAAATGGCATCGCGCATAAAATATCTTGCCGAATATACACCGAAATGCTGTCTATATGAGCCACAAGCTAGAGACGAAAAAGAAACTTTGAACAAAACCTTTCCTTTCATACAAAACCATTGAATGTTCTTGTAACAATCTAGTCTTTTGCAGGTGATGGATAAAAATGGAATTTACAGGTATTACTTCCCAGTGGCCGGCAAGGTCACTTGCACTACCAGCCTTTAAATGGGTGGTTAGAGGCTCTAGCCAAAACAGCTCAGCAACCACCACTATTTGTCATCGACCTTCATGAAGATCTTCGGAGAAAATGGCCGTTCTTGAAAGGTTTTCAGTCTCGAAGGGGCTGAGACCCGAGACTGGCCCGGATGAGAACATGGATGAAGTGCCATCGGACTCATAGGTTGTTGATGACTGCCGAATGTTAGGGCGTGCAGGCGGTGTGGGTAAAGAATCCTGGGACTCCACAGAACGTTGCACCATCTTAAGTGACTGCACCACCTCGCCCATTGTTGGCCTTTGGTTTGCCTCTGGGGAGACACAGGCGGCTGCGATTGTGCACACACGCACAAAATCATCTTTTGGATACTGACCAACAAGCCTACGGTCAGCTAGTTCTTGTAGCCTATCTTTATCTCGAAGAATTGGCCGTGCCTGCAGTCAGTTGAGCAAAATAACATCATTACAGAAATGTAACACCGTTAAACATAACGTGGTCCACAGATGCACAATACATATTTAATAATCGAAGTGCCTACTCCCAACAACCTAGTTACAGAAACCCATGAAAACCATGTCAAGTTATCAACACATTTTTGCCTCATGAACAAGGAATAACTAGAGATTTGATTTTCTCAAATCTAAGTGGCTGCAGCTCTAGTTCCCACCCAGGGGTGTTCACCCAACTTGTTTTACTCCTTTGGTTGGCTGTCTTCATGACAAGAAGAAAAACCTAGTGCATGTGCATACACAGCACATTCAATCGGTTGGCTGTTCATTAGCTATCGTGCTAAAACATCCGCATTAAGATGCAAAAGACTAATGCAAACACAACTGAATATAGCATAGAATAGAAAGAAATCTAACCCATGTCACAAGGTTTTCCTGGCCAGAAGGTTGGGACATATCCACAGGCCTCCTCCCAGTAAGTAGCTCAAGTAGAACAACTCCATAGCTATATACGTCACTTTTTACAAGTAAGTGCCCTGTCATTGCATACTCTGGTGCCACGTACCTGAAGAACATGTCAGATATATGAATCAAGAGGAGCAGAAACATCTGGGATAGCTCAAGGTAGGAAGAAGTTCAGATTACCCAAAAGTTCCCATAACACGAGTTGAAAGATAATTTGCACGGCCTTCTGGTGCCTGTTTGGCCAAACCAAAATCAGACACTTTAGCATGAAAGTCATTCTCAAGCAATATATTAGAAGCTTTGAAATCCCTATGGATTACGCAAGGCTGCGAATCCTCATGAAGGTATGCTAATCCCCTTGCAGCATCAAGTGCTATCCTCATTCTGGTATCCCAATCCAAGGGGCAATTAGCACCCAACGAGCCTGGTAGTGGCAGTCAGAGTCATCAGTCATGCTTTGTGTGTCCGAAAATTATACCTAATGAAAGACTGGTTTCCATGCAAGTTTGCAAATAAATTGGAAAATATGCAACACTGGTTCAGAAAGAAAAGTTTGCACAGTTAGCCATACCATGAAGCCAAGCCTCTAGGCTTCCATTAGGAACAAGCTCATAACAAAGAAGATTCTGTGACGACTCACGGCTGCTATAGTAACCAATGAGTTTCACAAGATTCCGATGGTGCAACCTGCTCAGCATCTCCACTTCAACTAGGAACTCTTTATCTCCTTGGTGCCCTCCACTAGTAAGCTTCTTTATAGCTACAGCAGTGCCATCACTAAGTACCCCCTTAAAGACACGGCCAAAACCACCTTCTCCAAGCACACTTGCAGGCTCAAAGTTGTTTGTTGCTTCTTTCAGTTCTTCATATGCAAGGAACCTTGTGCTTGTGGGGTGAGGAAGTGATTCCACTGCAGAAACTGCATCTGGGGTCCTTTGCTTGGCTGTACATAAGAACTGACAAGGTCAATACGCATAAAATTGTTTCAAAAACAAACATATTAAAACACTGGAAAAGAATCCAAACAAACTTAATCCTCATTTTAAGTTCACTCAGAAACCGAGCAAATTGCGGGAAGCTACACAGCACCTGCCTCCACTCTCATACCCTTATTTAACAATCTTCAAAGGACTACAAAGCACAAACATACTATAACCTTCCATGTGCCGCAAATATGTGCAAGATGCATTTCTCTTAACATGACAAGCCATTATGACCTTAGTTCAAAACTATGGCTCAACCCAAATCCACGCTACAAAGTGCCCTCCACATGCTATATGGTCAGGCACTTAAGCAATTCTCTACAATGTTTCCACTCCTCTGATCCAAAATTCTCTGATTTGATGCAAATGATATAGTTGCAACTTATAATAGCTTGATCAGTCAACAATTGCCTTACATATAAACATATTTTGACAAAAGCCACAGACTATCTCTAGATAATTAGAAACCGAGCACCTGTTCACTTCCCACTAAAAGGGAAGTGGGACAGACAGGATAAACCAAAGCATGTTGGGCTAACAGTAAACACTCCATGTATAATACTAACATTATTTGAAGGCTATACCTATTAGTGAACGATGGCCAATGCCAATGAACGTACTAACTACTATTGAGAGAGCAGGTTTTCCTTGTGGCAGCCTTTCCATATAACCTGTGTGTCAAATATCACGGTTGCTGTCCACCAGCAAAACTAGACAGACAAGATACCCATAGTCCCTATCATTGATCATACTAATGCTTGGAGTAAAGATCAATATATGAATATACCATCCAAGCTCAGATTGTTTAAGATTCAAATATTCTGCTTCTATTAAGCATGATAACTTATTCACCTCATTTTCAAAAAAAATTTGGATGAAAATTTCAAATATCGGATATGGAAAATAATGCAAACTTAAGTAACTTTTTGCATGTAGAGTAGTTAAATTTTTCGTAGGTCAACTAATCACATAACATACGACAAAACAGATCTACATTAGATATTTTCCAAAGACATCAGAGAAAGGTTAGCTTGCTACTTACGTGTTTCAACTGGAGGCACCTTCTTTTTTCCTTTCCTAAATGTGCAGAAGCAAATAAATAAAACAATAACCAAGACACCAATTAGAGCACCGATACATATGCAGATGACAGTGATCAGGTTCAAGTGTCTGTCATTGCTGGCATCCTCACTCGGTCTTGGTAAGGCAGATGCTACTGATGGAGAGGCCTTAGGTGATATTGTGAATGCTGGAGCTGAAAAATTGAAACAGAAGATATGCAATGACATTAGAAAAGGAAATTTGTTATTAAAGGTTAACGATAAATAGGATACAAATACAAAAGAAAGGTCATCCATAAGATATGTAAGAAATATAAAATCCTGAAGCATCAATTTTGTACCACGGCATCAACAATCCCAAGTTCATGAAAGAAAAAAAGCTAACTGTTAATTTGTCAGCACATCGGTGATTCACAGTTGAAACCATATACATACCTAGTATTACCATGTCCTACAAATATTCTTCAACTTTCACAGACATAGTAAACAATACAAACAAATTAAGGATTACCAGGAGCTGGTGCCAATGGCCTGAACCATGTTAAATTAAGAAGATTGTAGTCACCAACCAGTACAGGATTGATCCGAACTGTATGCAGAGTAAGTGAGTAATTCATTGCAGTAACTTGATCGGCTGAGAAGCTAACTCCAGTGTGGGGAGCTATATCCATTGTGATATTTAGCCCAGAGGCTCCAACAACATAGAAATTTACAATCTCAAACTGAGAAACCCACAGGTTGAGCTGAGAAGCAAGTTCCTCAAGAAATTCATTGCTCCAATTTGAAGTCAAGGAAACATTGCGAAGGAAGAGCTCAACTCTTACAGGGTAGATGCAATGGCAATCTCGGCTCCCTCGTTTTTGCACCATGTTTGGAGCACAACAGCCTAGTAAAAAAGAAGGTGAATTACAGTGAGATTGACAGCATATATAGCTAATGTAAGAAGCAGATTAAAAGCATATATGATTAAAATCAATGTTATCCATCGCCTAAAGATCTGGAGTGAATATGACGGAACAAAAAATCCAGACAGCAAAAAAAAGGGGCAAGTGGTAGGGTTAAACCTCACCATGCTTAGAGAGCTAGAAAGTACAAACAACTGAAGAAAAAGATAGGCTATTTTTCAGTAGCTTAAGCATTTTATGGAAGGCAGATGACGGCACAATAATACAGTGTGATTCATTCCAGTAAGATAAGAAGAAAAAGTTAGTTAATATTACACAGTAAAGAATCAACATATCCTACAAGCAAACAAGAACAAACAAAAACACATGTTTCAGGCATAAAAATGTTGTTCTAGAAGAAAACATCTATATCTGTAGCATACACAATTTTCGCAGAACACTCTTCACAAGATTGTTACTTATTCTGCCTGCCGGTGGTGACAAAAGTTCACAGGAATGGAAGAAGCGGAGTGTCATCTATACGTTAGATATAGCCCACCCTTTGGCTTAGACCCCTATCATAAGTTCTTACGCTGGCTGCCAGGAACTGGTATAGAAGCTGGTAGGAAAACCTTCCAAGACAGGTAACGGGTCTTACTGAACAACTAGCAAGTTTCAGGTTAAGTGTTAGACACCAGAATTACAAGAATTAGATATATCACAGATAATTGAGCATTTCAGAATGCTCCAAGCATTCAATGCACAACAGTTGGATGTGCCACAGATAATTGAGTATTTCAGAATGCTCCAAGCATTCAATGCACAACATAAATCAAAGGTATAAAGTCCCTGCTTCCTAGAATAGTATATCTGTATATGTACATTCCAATGAGCAAATATGGATATGTGTAAAACAGCTAACATATCTGATTAACTTTTAGTGAGGAAACAAACAACTTTATACTTAAAGAACTTGGTTGATCAGTAAATAAAAAACTGTATGCTTTACTCAAACTCAGTGTCCCGTTTTTGTGTAGTTAAAAAATCACCAAAAAAACTCACCAAGCCACTAATCCAAATCGATGCAATGAATGTTTGAAACATAATGCTTATATTAGCGAGCTAAAATACTTATCTAGTTAGCAACTGCTAGCAACTGGTGCTTATGATCAATCATTAAAAGTTTGTCCAAGATAAGGAGGAAACCAAATAAGAATTAATTGCACAAGCATCACTTTACATAAGTTCTTAAATAACCAGATGCCTGGATTTGTGTAATTTAAAATCATGCATGAAATAATCAAATCATTTGGAATTAAATGATTCCAAGGCTTTAGCAACCAAACCTACCATTATGAGGAGATACTGGGGGTTGCACTAATCCAGAAGGAGCTGCACTAGTATTCGAAGCTGCATCAGGAGGGGCGGCATCTACATGAGCAGGAACATCTGCTGCCAAGCGTCTATTATGTTGCACCAAAGGATCTGACAGGTCTGAGGAATAAAAGGAGAGATCAGAAGCACCAGAAATGGTGCTATAGCTCGGCGCTGAGATAGGAGGGTGCACAGATGATGAATATAGCTTCTGTTGTCTTTGCTGATGCATTGAAATACTTGCATCAACTTTGGCTTGAGATACCATGGACCGAACTGGTCTCCAACCTTGTGATGGAGACATAGCAGGAGCAACCACTTTTAAAGCTGATGTTTGGGCAATCAAATTGATCCCAGTGTTAAACTCCAGAGTCAACACAACAACCAAAAAATTGAACAGAAGTGTCTTTTGAGCATCTTCCAAGAGTCCTGCCAAGAAACAGTACAATCAACCAGTCAGCATCCACTCTCAGACAAGAATATGTTGTGTATTGACCAATGACCAGGAGAAGATCCAACTAATAGATATGCACTCAAAACAATCCACAAAATTAATGTGAACAGCACAAGATTCACACACATCTTAGAAATAACAGGCAATTGGTACAGATAAATCGCCATTCAAGGTAGTTAATTCCACAAGTTAGTCAAACAACTGGGACAAAAGGACACAAGTAAATACAAGAAATACAAGAGTTGTCTTAGTTCGAGCAAAAAACAAGTTCAGGGATGAGTCTTTCCCGTAAAGGAGGATTCATTGACATGAATTTGTTAACCCAAGATCATAAATCATTTAACATTACCCAAAGGTACCAAGATCAGTGCAAAATAAGGCCACAATAACTGCAGGCTGAACACACTATTGTATATCTCAAAACAATGAAACATGAACTAAAGGCACTGAACTATCCATTATCTCGATTTCCTCCTAAAGCATTCCTTAAACCACTAAATATTTCGTCTTTGTAGCAATGGATCTACCTACTGGAGCAGTGCCATTTGACGCGAAAGGCCCATCCAGAACATGGAGTGGGTTTCTGAGTAGAACACCTCTTTGTAGCCTTAAATCGGCAGATGTCACTGGGCGTACTCACGAGGTCGAACCGAGCCATGAATCCACCATTCCCACGGCACCAAACCTAAAATTTCAGCCGAGTTCCCAACTGAGCTACCAAGCGAGTGCAGCAGCTAAGATCCAAGAGCAACCGCCACCGCAGCCGCCGAACTAGCCTCCCCACGCACCCCTCCCTCAGCCCAACCCCCGCCGTCAGCGGACAAGAGCCGGCCATTCCTCCGCCGCCACACTTCGAACCGTTCTAGACAACCCCCAGAATATTCGTCCACCGCACCACCCAGCAGCAACAAGCACGACGCCAAGTGTAGAGGCTCGGATTCCGACGCGCAGGGGGGAAGCTCAGATCGGGGGCACTGACCTTGGCCGGAGCGGCAGCTCTCGCGCCCGAGCCGTGCCATCCCCCGGGCGCGGCCCGAGCCGGGGCGTCGGCGGCGATCTACTTCGGCTGCTACTGGCGCCGTAGCGGCAGGGGCCGGGGGGCACTTCGGCGAGGCGGCGGGAGGGACGGCGCCGTCGGCGCGGGGCCCATGTGACGCGGGCGCCGAGGAGGGGAGGGGGTTAGGGTTTGGGGACGAAGCTGAGGTGAGCAGCCGAGGCGAACTCGCGGCGAGAGCGGTGAATTTTGCGAGCTTTTTTTCCCTCCTCACCTTTCGACTTTGAGCCGGGGTGGTGGCCGCCTGCTTTGCTTTTTGCGCCTGCGCTTGCTGCCTTTTCCTCCTGCGTTTGCGTGCGACTTTTCTTTTCCGTTGCAGTGATCCGCTGCTGACACGGAGTGTACAGTTACTCGAAGCGGACGCCGGTAGCCTTTTCCAACGGTCAGGTAACCAAGCAGGGATGAGAAATGTAAGAGCATTTTTGTTTTATTTCATTTTCTTCTCTATTTTCTATATCGTATTCTTTTCTTTATTTTTCACTATCTTCAACAGCATTCCAGAATGTATAGAGAAAAAAAAGAGAATCCTTTTCTGAAAGGAACGAAAAAGAAATTCCCATCCGAAAGAGAAAACGAAGAAAATCTACTGGAGCGTTCTTGTTCCCTCCGCGAAGAGAATGGGAACCGTGAAGGGAGCCGGTTGGAGATGGCCTAGCGCGTTCGGTTCTCGGTGCTCAAATTATTTGCTGAAAGTGAGTTTGAGAACTTAGGAGCGGTTAATCAAAGCCGAAATCCATAGTTTTTATCCTGGGACTTTGAGAAATTTTGAGAAACGGTTTTGAAAAGTCAAAAACATTCAGAATGTTGGTCAAATAATTTTCAAAAAAAATTATTGGCAGATGCCACAATTGTCGTATTTGCACCCATGTAGACAGTTATGATGACTATGCAACTGTGCTCATGTAGCAACTGCTCAAATAAGATTGCAAATACCACTCGAAGCAACGAGTAAAGAAAAATAGATGTAAGCACTTACTATTTTCACTTTCTATATGCACTATTTACTGTCTTCTCACTACTCATCTCTCGAACAGTGTATCGCCTCGAACAATATGTCATAAATACCCTATGAATAGTATTGGAACACTCCGTTTAGGACAAACCACCGGCGGTGCCATAAATGTTTGGTTTAGATCCGTACAATTGACGTACTTTGAGTTAGAAAGTTTTCTTGAGTTACGTACCTATCATCTCTGATAACAATTTAATTTCTATTACTAGCCCTATTATATATTCTTGTCTTACGATACAAACTGCCACGCGGAAAAAGGATGATTGAAAGATGTGATTTTGGCTAAATTACTTGCATGCAAACATAACCGCAAGTATAATACACGACTGCCGGGAGACAGCAAGATCTAGCTAGCTATATTTCTTTCCTCAGGCCCTACTTAACCTAAAAAAATCGCTC
Source organism: Olyra latifolia (assembly GCA_036346145.1). NCBI lineage: Eukaryota > Viridiplantae > Streptophyta > Magnoliopsida > Poales > Poaceae > Olyra > Olyra latifolia. The sequence goes on from CM070530.1 coordinate 19,692,481, forward strand.
CAGTTAGGCTTCCTAGGTTAGGTGGAGAACAGATCACTTTAAACTAAACTAACCAACTGGATTAGTATAAACTAATCTATCTATTAGCTAACCTCATAAAGGACCAGAGGCCCTGATACGGGCACGACAACGAATGCTTCTTCTCCAATCAAACTTGGTTTTTCTCCTTGTGCGTACGCATGGGCAGTCTAGTTTCTCATACACAGCCACACCGAGATTGTTTTCTCTCGGTCGTGCGCGACTTCAGCAGCCCAACCAAGTCCTTCATCTTGTGCAAATTCTGAGATTAATTCACATGAGCATATTTGCACATAAAGGATTAAACTCAGAAACCTGGTTTGTTTTCGTGCCTGTATCAGGTCCAACAGCTCGATCAGCAGGCTTGCTACAGTTGTGAACCTTGGATGCGTATCAAATCCGGGTAGAACCGTAGAAGGCGACGTAGACGTGTGACTGTGCAAATGCAATCGTGTATTTTTATTAGTATTATTTTCCCCCATGTATAATCCATGCACACCTTAGTTAGCCTCCCTACCAAACCGATAATGACGCTTTACCTTAGCCATAGTCTGACAACGACAACCAGGAGCCTCATCAGTTCAGGTTCAGAGGCTGGAAAGCAACCCCTGGCCTGGACCATGAGCGTCATTATTTGACCAAATTTTCCGTTATTTTTTACTAGTGCTATAGAATAATTTTTGGGTTGTGTTTGTATTTTTTTTTTTCTTTTCTCCTTTGGAGACGGAGACTCGTCTCTCAGCTCAGGTCCTTGTCATTGGCTGAATTCAGGTGGCAACTCTGACCTAGGGACTGCTAGAGTCCATGACCCTTCTCTTACTTCGTTTGACTCTACAAATCTCCGTATGCAGTTGAGGGTCAAAGAGTCATTCGCAGCTGAATTTCAAAAGGGGAATAAAAGTTTGCACCTAACCACTACAGAAAACGACGTAATTTTCGACTGCCAGCAAGCCATCTCGACGCCCAGGCATCAACCACCAAGATATATGTCACTCTTGACAGCCCGGTCTTCACCATCATGAACGGAACCTAGACTCGACGAGGGCCGTCGAGTATGTGGTCGAGTCCAGCCCCATGGCTAACGGAGTGGCAATGGTGTGAGCCACTCCCAACGGCCCCTTATATGTTGTCGAGAGACTGTTCTGTTAGCGCACTCGGTCTTCCTAAAATTTGAAAAAGCTAAGCGGGTCCTCACATCTCGCTCGTACCGCTTTCCTTGACGCCGTCAAGACAGATTTTTCACACGATGGCCCTCCTGGACGCTGTCGAGAGAGGTCCTCCTGTGCCCCTGGGCCATTGGGCTAGGCCTGGCTACGTCCGGCTCGGGATACTTGCTCTCGACAGCCTGGCCATCACCGTTGAGAGAGATTAATTAGGCAGTAATTTCAATACTTTACCATCGATATTTAAATTGCCAAAATAATGCATAAACCCATCTCATGTATGTTGAAATCGAATTGTACAAATTTCTAAAAAATAAGTTTTTTTGAAATTTATAATGACAAATTTGTTGTTTATATTTGTGATGGCATATTTCTAGATGCGTAAAATTGATTTTTTAAATTAAGTAAATGAAATAATAAAAAAAATTGGAAAAATGTGTGGACACGTCGTGTTACCTTTAGAACAGCGTGCAACCATTAATGCATGGTACCATCGTTGAGAAGACCTAATCAGCCCATGATAACCACTCTTCATCACTTTTAGTAATGAAAAAAGATTTTTAACAAATAAAAAGTTCCCAAATGACGTGAAATGTTTGTTTGGTCATATATCCTATGGTGGACTCGTCGAAGCAAATTTATTTGGTCGATAAGTTGAAAAGGCACAATCTACCCTAACGTGCCCATAGCATTAACCTGTAAGTTCAGGTTATCGATGACCTAATAAGGGCAATTACATATAGGTCTGATGCTCTGAACCTCAATACCTGTTTCAAAAATTTATGAGAATGCTAGATGATTTATAGTGCAACATTAGTACCTGCGCACCATCAATATCATCATTAAATATTTTTTAAAAAATAGAAGACGGTGCATTGACCACTGGCTGGCTGTGTAGGTGGAAACCGTAGAGTCAACGATTGTTCTTGACGCTTTCGGAGAAAACCGTCGAGTATAGTAACCTCTCTCGACAGTTGTCAGCGCAAACCGTCGCAAGAGATATCTCTCCATGGCTACTGAAGAAATAGCTCTCGAGAGAAATAGCATCTATCAGATGCCTCGTTATTCAGTCGTCAAGACTGATTGGTGCCAAGCCTGATTCTACGAGGCCACTCCCAGGTCTCTCTCAATGGTTACGTCCAGGCCGTCGAGAGAGAGCGCTCTCTGGGATGGCCGTTACCGGCATCTCTCTCGATGGCTGCATCAATGGCCGTCGAGAGAAATGTAGGTGCTTACTATGAATAGGCCCAAGGTGACTATTACCAGCACGTATCTCGATGACCTATGCGTGGCCGAGAGTGCGCTGCCGTCTAAATGGTCTCGCTCTCAGGAATTAGACACGAATTGCCTAAGTTTCAAGCCACCGCTGCTCTATTCGCTCCCGCGCCACCTCCGCAATTAGATAACTGTAAAAATATAATAAAATGGAATAATTTTGTTTAATTGCCAAATAGGAATAATTTAATTTAATCAGAATAAATAGGAATTGTTTAATTTAAATAGAATAAATAGAAAATTTTTAATTTAATTAGAATAAATACGAATAATATGTCACCGGGCTTCTTCAATCCAATGCAACATCTTCTGGTGCATCTACCCATTGAAGCAAAGCTCGGAGGCCCTGCCCAGTATAGGTGGATGTACCCTATAGAACGACGTTTGAAAGGTGTCTGAGCAAATGTGAAAAACAAGGCCCACGTGGAAGGCTCAATAGCCGAGGCTTGGTACATATAGGAGATCTCAAATTTCACGAACAAGTATTTGGCGAGAAAAAACAATGTGAACATCCACATACCAAGGTATAACTCAGTGAGGCATAGAGTTCAGTCTGATCTAAAGTTATTCCTTGTCCAAGGCAATCCGATCGAAAGAAGCACGAGACAGGAGTTATCACAGAAGGAAAGTCTTATTGCCCTCTTATATGTTTTTTAGCAATATGGAAGAACAAGAAGACATGCAAAAGTAAGTTGGACACGTCTTATTTTTTATTTTAATTTTCATTAGTGTTGTAACCGTAAGCGCAATTTGTAGGCAATTTGTCATGTCCAAATGGAAAGGAAGAAAGGAAACCTCTCCTGCTCAGTGTCGCACGCTGATAGAAAAGGGTGCGGGAGCTGGCCACACTTGCAAGGGTATCAGTCCGAGGACGCCACACTTGCCTTATTCTCTCCGAGTACGTACCTGTCGCGCCCCTTCTCGGCTTACCTAGCGAGAACGGTCGGACCTGCACTAGGCCCTGGATCAGTAGGCTAGTGCAAGAGTTACACAGCTGGAATCATTTCATACATCGGTGTCCAAATATTACATAACAGCGATCATCCGATCGCATTAGTAGCAAACGGCATTTAAGCCTTAGTTACGCACCAAAGTTCATCGAGTAGCGGAAATCTCCCAAAGGGCAACTTGCAAGTTCAAAAGAATAACAAAATCGCACCAAGAATTGTGTAACCACACACGATCGGTGGAACGACTAAACCCTATCTTAAGCAACTACTCTCGGTCCTGCATCGAGGATCTCCTTCCTCATGACAATCGAGGCATCTTCCTCGACGGGCTCCTCCATGTCTAAAGATAGATATTTATGCGAGGTCGGTGTCATCCAAACACCGGCGAGCTAACACCCAACCCAATGCATTTAGTGATAGAGGTTTCAAAGGAAAATTTGGGTTTATTTATTTGCATGAAAGCCGCTTTGGAAATGAAAGCCTATGACTTAGCAGTTTAACCAAATTCTGTCAAATTGATTATTTATCATGTTTCCTTTTCAATGCACAACCAAACCCATGGCGCTTCAAGCACTCGCCAAACGTTCTCTTCCACTCCTCGCCATCATCTTCCGAGTGTGGCGACTCGTTAGGATCACATTCCCTCAAAAGTACCCGGTCTCGCCCTAGCTGGGTTTGCCGACCCACGCTAGACTCACGGCTCTCAGAAGAATGGACCTAGATCATCCTCGGATGACGACATGAAACCGTCTTCACCTCAAGCATGGCGGCAGACAGTGGTACGCCCGCAGTCGTAACTACCTGAATCCCCAATACTTGCACTACCGCGCGATGGCCGTGGCGTTGTGGTGTTAGGAACTATCTCCGCAGCGAGATAGTCGATGACGCCACTGTGCATCCTCGATGCACCCGTCTCGGGGAATCCTTGATTCAGCCCACCGACCCACTAAGGGCCTCACCCTTATGCACTTCCTTCTTGGCTAACTCGCACCCTCCGTGTGAATCACACGATGTGGCGGAACCCTCCCTTTGGGGCGGCGCAAGACGGCATTACGCGGATCTCGCCAAGGCCCTCTTCCATGCACTACGTATGTGGGCGATTAGCTTCTCAAATCACGAGCCAACTACATTTATCTCTTACCCAATGCGGACCCGATCGCACAGCAAAGACATCACAACCATATACACACACCGGCATGCCAGCCCAAATTCCAATTAACCATATTCTTTGTGTGATCATGTCCGGTGAATGTCTGTTCACCGCTCCGAGGCAATTCTAAGCCTAAAATTTATAGTTGGACCTCGAGCAATGTCTAAGCAAGATTTTAACCAAGACTTAGGAGTCTAAATCGATTATTTAAATTAACCAGCTACCAAGGGTGATCATCAAAGCAATCAATAGCAAAGCCAAATGACGATGATTAATTCAAGGCAACATCATCATGGTAAATTGATAGCAAGTAAATAAATGGCATGATATATCATGATTGAACAAATAGGCATAAGTACTTAAAAGGGCATGCGGTTTATCATTGTAAAATAAATGCTTTAGAAATCTGGGATTCAATATGATATTATTGGATGTTAACTTGCACTAGGAAAGCGATACTCTCCCTAGTAAAAGCAACACTATTAAGGTTAAGATTAACTCGCACTAGGAAAATCGAGATTCTCCTAGTAAAAGCAAACTCCTTTGAGGGTAGATATTAACTCGCCTTGGGAATTGAAGTCCGGTCTTGTGCGGAGTCCTCGAGCAGTGTTTCCGGATCCTCTACGCCTAAACGGAGAATCAACAATTCATCATAAACACGATGCGGCGAAGAAGAGAATGATGCATGAAATGCAATCGAGGTCGTCAGATTCGCCATTTACGATTCCTATGTTTAACTATCTACATGAATCCATATATATATATATATATCGAGAAAGTTCCATGATCCTTCTAAATAATGAATCATAGCGGAATGGCGCCAAGTGCTTGTGAGATGATGCACATGATACATGTATATATATGTGTAATGAAATTTCTACCCTAATTAACCCAATAGGACAAAATATGGTTTTATCGTCTTTTAAAGTACTTTAAATAGTTAGAATATGTTAACATGATACATGTAGCTAGTTATTCATGTTTCCTAATTATACCAATATTGAGTTAACATGTAATTAGGAAACATATTATAGGTTATACTATATTCACCTAGGTCCAAAAAGTCATTTATCTAAGATCCATGATTTTCTTATGTTTAACTTAATTGTTAATCTATTTTTAATACACAACATTCCATTTTTTCTTATTTTTATATGAATTAATACCCTAAAATAAGCTTAATGGATTTAATCTAGAACCGTGTTCTACATCGTGTGTGGTACTATTTTTATTAAATCCAACACAAGCTCTAGTATTTACCCTAATGTTTCGAATTTTTAATGATATCTACCTATTTTAAATAAATCGCTTTATTTATTGTCTTTGTTTTATTTATAAAATCTGGGAAAAAAAGGGTGAACAATCTTTGCCCGCTAACTCATGGCCGAGCCAACCACGTCGAAGACGTGCGAAGGCGAACTTCGAGAGTGAAAGTATTTGGGGTCATAGCGCGCCCATTATTCTCGACATGTGGGGACCGAGGGCCCACATGTCGGCGACGTGAAGAAGCCGCGCGGAGTTTTTAAATCATGAAGGCCGACAAACTGGGCCCACTGTCGACCACACACGGTGAAGCCGCACGGATCTTGGCGCAGTCGGACGGCTCGCCGTCATCGTTTTCCTTCACGGCCAAGACGGCCGAGGCTAGCCGACGGCTAGGCGAGCTAGGTGCACCGTTTGGGGCGTTTTGGGTTCGGTGGAATCGGTGAGCTAACGCAAGATCTAGGGGTGCCTTGTCGAGGCTTAAACGGCCGGACGCGGCGAGCCATGCCCGGCGGGCGAACTGCCACGGCGGACATGAGTAAATGACCTAGGGTCGAGCTTATGGAAAAATAGCGCGCATGAGCTATGCGGGGTTAGTGGGTGCTACCGAGCAAAAAGGTGGTCGGGGCACGGTTGAATCGGCGCGCCCACGCTTGGTCCGAGCAAGGAAGGCGGCGCGCCAAGATGCTTTGAAGATCGGGCGGCCTGGGCCAAAAGAGGGAGCACGGTGTGAGGGAAGACAGCGGCTCACCGAGCAAGGGCTTGCCGCGGCTCACCAGAGATGATGATCGCGCGCCCCGAGCAGTCCGAAGCAAGGAAGGCGCGCGCCAAGATGCTGGGAAGACCGTGAAGCCTGGGCCAAAAGAGGGAGCACGGTGTGAGGGAAGACAGCGGCTCACCGAGCAAGGGCTTGCCGCGAAGCTCACCAGAGATGATGATCGGCGCGCCCCGAGCAGTGTCCGAGCAAGGAAGAACCCAAGGCGGTCGGCGGTGGCGAGAAGCGTTCGACGAGCTCGGGATGACTCGGACCAATTTTTCGGGCAGAGCTTCACGAGGTCATGGCGGCAAACGCGAGACAATGTGGAGACTAAGGAGGTCTGGTTTGGGGTGGCGACGTGAGAGTGAAAAGAGGGAGAAAACGGCCGATGTGGCGCGGTGGCATATAAGCTCGGTCCGAGCTCGGCTCTTGACCACGGTCGCGAAGATGTGAGACGGTCCAGAGGAGCTCTAGTGCTCATTGGCTAGCTGGGCGGTGGCTTGTTCGCGCGGGCGAATGTCCGAGCCGGGCGGCGAGATGGCTTGCTTTCGGGCGGCATTGCGGCCGGAGACGCGGCGGTGCGGGGCATCGATGGCGCGACCAAGTCGGCCATTGGGCAAGGTGGGCGGTGCTCGAACTCCACGCCATGAGCCGGCCGACAAGACGGCAAGTCGTCCGCGGCGAAAAAGGCCTGCGGCATGAAGCGATGGGCGCGCGTCGCCATGGTCTGGAGGTGGGGTCCACAGGTCCAGCGACACACACAAGCCGCCAATTGAAGATCTTCCCAGAGATTCGGCAGGGAGTGACGGTTGAGCAGGGGTGGAAGGCGGTGGCGCCAAAGCGTTTACCAAATGACCGCAAGGCGTAAAGGAATAGGAAGTCGCCATGTGGGCCCTACCAGGTCAAATTGGTCAACACCGAGTCAAACTCTCTATTAGGGTTTAAACTAATCTATGGATTTTTCCTGGGATTTTTAGGGCAATATAACATATTTAGGCTTATGTGATTATGTGTATACATATATATATATATATATATATATATATATATATATATATATATATGTGTGTGTATGGATGTTTTATGAATATGAAAATATATTCCCAATTTAAGGTCCATTAGAATCTTATATTTCAACAATTTCTTAAATAGTGCTATAAATTATAAATTCTTATGCAAGGGTTTATTAATTAGCTATTTAGTGCTTTATTCAAACAAAAATCATCAATTTCAAATGGCTTCTAAAGTCTAGAAATGTGTGTTTGTCACATAGAAATTTTACGGAAACGCTCATAGCTTATGCAATGGTATGTATGTTTTCAAAATATTATCATAACTTTGGGTCATTACAAATCCTCCCCTAAAAACAAATCTCGACCTCGAGATTGATATTTCTATGAAGCTTAATAGGTAGGGGAATTCTTGACGATTTTCTCTTCGGTTCCCATGAAAGTCGTCCTCCGGATTGATTGCTCCATTGCACCTTGCAAAGTCGAATGGTCTTATTCTTGAGCTTCTTTTTCGAGTCTCTAATATTTGAATAGGCTTGACTTGATATCCCAAGTTGGGTTGTAGGGTGTCGCAGCACGGTGAACTACTTCTCCTTGAGTTTTCTCAAACACTTTTGAGTTGGGACACGTGAAACACGTTGTGAACTTCTCCCAACTCCTTGGGAAGGTCAAGTTCGTAGCGACCATACCCTTACGAGACAAGATCGATAAGGTCCCACAAACCTTGGGGCCAATTTTCCTTGACTTGAAATCTTCTTGTTCCTTGAAGGGTGAGATCTTGAGATACACATAGTCTCCAACTTCGAAGATAGGTCCCTCCGACGATGGTCAAGATAACTCTTTTGTCGGGATTGGGCAAGAAGCAATTGCTTCCTAATCGCTTTTGACCTTTGCTTCGCTTCTTGCGTGGTGTTCCTTCCAAATACCGCCCTTCTCCGCACTTCGGACCAATAAAGAGGGTCCTACATTTTCTTCCGTATAGAGCTTCAAAGGTGACATTTGCGCATCGCTTTGATAATCGTTGTTATAAGCAAATTCATGATAAGGTAACCATTTTTCCCATTCTGCCGGGAATTCCAAAGCACAAGCTCAAGCATGTCTTCTAGAGTTCGAATAGTCCTTTCCGCTTGTCCGTCGGTTTGAGGGTGGTAGGTCGTGATAAATGACAATTTGGTGCCCGAGGCACTATGGAGTTCTTCCCAAAACTTTGAGGTAAACCGTGATCCACGATCGATATAATTCTCTTGGGAACTCCATGAAGGCTTACTATCAAGGCGATGAATAGTTCTCGCTAGTTTGCTACCCTTGTGAGTGGTTTTGATCGATAAAATGAGCTACCTTGGTCAACCGGTCTACTATTACCCATATAGAGTCATGTCCACTTCGAGACCGGGAAGTCCTATAATAAAGTCCATGGTCACTTCATCCCACTTCCATTCGGGATTTTGATTGGTTGCAAGAACCTATTTGGACGTTGGTGTTCGCCTTCACCGAACAGCAGTATTACATTTGGCCACATATTCGCTACATCTCGTTTCATTCGGGCCACCGAAGATTGCCTTGAGATCTTGGTACATTTTTGTACATCCCGGTGCATGGAAAACGGTGACTCGTGTGCTTTTTTAAGATTTCTTCCTTTAATTCCGGTCGTGAGGCACAAAGATCCTCTTTTCCATCCAAAGAATTCCTTGTTCGTCCTTAACAATTTTTGTTCAAACCCCTATTCATCATCCTTCGAGCCTAAGGGTACTGGGATGATCTTGTTGCTTATCTTTGATACGATCGATCGATCCGGCCGAACCGTGATGTTGGCTAATTCTCCAGATTTTACGAGATTTAGGCATAACTTATTCAATTCTTCCAAAGAGTACATTCGAGGAGGTATCTTCCCGAGTATTCATGTCTTCTCCTCGATCACCATCGAAGTTGCACCGGTTCTTCTCGCTAGAGCATCCGCCACTACGCTGGCCTTGCGGTGGTATAATATATTTAGGTCAGTAATCTTTAATCAACTCTAACCACCTTCTTTGCCTCATATTGAGGTTGGCTTGGGTGAAAACGTATTTTAGGCTTTTGTGATCGTGTAGATGTCACATTGTTTTCCCATTAGAAAATGTCTCCATAGCTTGAGTGCATGAACTACGGCAAAGAAGTTCTAGGTCATGGGTTGGGTAATTGTCCTCGTGCTTGCAAGAATCGCCGTGATGCGACGCCACAACCTTGCCATCTTGCATCAATACACATCCTAATCCTTGTCGGAAGTGTCACAAGATACTTCAAACTTCTTGGCGATATTAGGTGTGGCCAAAACAGAGTGGTGGTCAAGGGTTTTGAGCTCGAAACCGAGTTCACAATCTTGGTCCATTCAAACTTCCTTTCCTTTTTCAATAGCCGAGTTAGTGGTCGGAAATTTTGAGAATCCTTCGATGAAACGCCGATAATATCCCGCTGCACCTAGAAAGCGCGAATTTCCTTTACAAATGGCGTGTGTTTTCCAATTCATGACCGTATCTATCTTAGATGGGTCCACTTTAATTCCTTCAAACAGATATAATATGTCCCAAGAAACCGACATCACTAATCCAAAATTCACATTTGCTATATTTTGCATATAGCTTATGCTCTCTCGAGTTTATCCAACACCGCCTCGTGTGCTTCTCATGCTCTTCGTCCGATTTGAGTACACAAGGATGTCGTCAATGAAGACGACAACAAACTTGTCAAGGTATTCCATTAGGATTAAATTCATGAGGTTCATGAAATAGTAGGTGCATTGGTTAACCCAAAAGACATGACCAAATATTCAAACAGCCATACCGAGTGGTGAAGGTCGTTTTGGGTATATCATCCTTCCGCGACCTTTACTTGATGGTATCCAGATCGAAGGTCGATCTTGGAAAAACGTAGCTCCTTGGAGTTGGTCAAACAGTCATCGATCCCGGGCAGAGGATACTTATTTTTAATAGTGACGGCGCTCAACGCCCTATAGTCCACCACTAATCTTCGCCCACCATCCTTCTTATCCACAAACATGGCGGGGATCCCCAGCAGATGAGCTTGGCGGATCAAACCCTTGCTTAATAAGTCGCCCGCTTGTTTCTTGAGTTCTTCTAATTCTTCCGAGTTCATCTTGAAATATGTTTTGTAGATTGAAAATGCACTGTGTTAACTCTATAACAAACTCTACCTCTCGGTCAAAGCGGTAGTCCGTAAGTCATCCGAATACGCCCAAATATTCTTGGACTACCTTTACCTTACTCGGGTTGTCTTCCTTGAGGTACCAGATGGCTCTACCCCATCTGTAGGGTTCATCTACCTTCCATACTCTTTCAAACACACCATCCTTTACAAGCTCGACTTCTCGCTTGGCGCAATCTAATACTCCCTTATAGAGTCTTAGCCAATCCATGCCGATTATGACATCAACTCCTAATCCGCACATGACCATTAGGTCGAAATAGAATCCTACTCTTTCCTTCCTTATTTCTACCCATTTGCGGGACCTATAGGCCTTAAGTATCCCAACGGAGATCTAATGGTGAAGGGCTTATTAAGAGGAAAGGTTTGTAGTCGGTGCTTATCTACGTATTCTTGTGAAATAAAGGAATGTGATGCACCGTAATCAAATAAAACTTGTATCGGGAGTCGTGAAGTCCAAACGCACTCCACAAGTACTCCTTCATCTTCTTGTCCGCTTCTGAAGGATATTGTTGAGTCTCCCACGCCCCATACCTTGAGCTTGATTCTGCAGTGGGCGACCTCGCCACGACCTCGCACAACATTCCTTGAGGTTTTGCGCGATTCGACTAGGGCGGTTAAAAGATAGTGTCGTGCCGGTGGCATAGGTAGCGATTACTGTCATCCTATTTTGGGTGCTCGTGCATTATGGGAGCGATTGGTGCTTGAGTACGAAAACCAGAGATTCCAAAGACCGCGCCCACCCTCATAGCATATCCTCGGTTGAACATGGAAGATCATTTGCCCGGCTCTCCGAGGAGGTTGAGGTTTGAATTGTCCCAGACGGCTTGACCCGGCGATCGTGACGCTCAAACCATCTTGCGCTTACGCGAGAGATCCTCGCCCTTCAAGTCCCTTTCCAACACCAAGGCCTTGTTGACTAACGGTGGAAGTTTTGATACTCCAAAATCCTAAGGCGGATTTGTACCGAAAATCCATCCCTTCTAGGAACCAATCTATCTTTTCGGCTTCATTGTGGATGTCTTGGGGGCATATCTTGCAAGCTCATTGAACTTAGTAAGATATTCGAAATTGTCATCGCCCCTTGAGAGAGTCTGCATGAACTCATACTTCTTCATCCCGGTGATTCCTATGGGTATGTGAAAATTTCAAAGCAAAGGACAAATTCTTCCCATGGAATGAATCCTTGACCTGGGGAACATAAATATGCACTTCAAAGATTATCGGCTTGTTGAGCTTCGTCGGCATCTCCATCTTCAAGCAGTTCATTTTCTTCCATTTCTTCTTCATCCACACCGGCCGGGTGGCGACATAATTATCCCACCACACACTGCGGGTCCTACTAGCGGTGGGAGGCCAAGCGCACTTTCTCCATTTCGGACATCCGATCAACTCTGTGTTCTTGGTCACAGTCGTAACCGGTCTTACGCTTAGTGGGATCGGTAGCTTGCGCGAAGGTAGGGGATTGGTTCGCATAAAGGCAAGATGTTTGGATCCTCATTTCGATTCTGTCGCACTTTCTTTGGTTAAATAAAGATTTGACCCAACATCGTGCTTGATAAGCTAAGACCGGGCCATGGTTGGGTCTCCGCCGAGGAGGAGGTAGATTACCTCGGCCTCGATCATGCCACGACCTCTAGCTGCGCCGGCACCACGGGCTTGGCGGCTCCTTGGCCACGAAGCACCGCTGCCTAGATCGCCCCTTGGCCACGGCAGCTCCACGACCACGCACCATCTGCATGACGGTGATCCTTAACATTATAGCTAAATATGCATGCATGAGGCCAATATCAAAGAAATCGAATAAATGCGACCACTAAACGCTTGTCATTTAAGATACCCAAAAGCGGCAATAGTCAAATCAGTTTTACATCATACCACAAAAGTACAATTATCCTGACAAGGATACAAGTCGCCAATCATCTACTATGGCGAAACAAAAGACACATTTCCGATCTAAGTCAGTCTGTCAAGCTACTAGCTACTCAAGGGCGGGGACGACGAGTGTAAACTATCACCGGTCTCCCAACTGGGTAGCGGGTGGAAGTAGCCAGGAAGTCCTCTAGCGATCGCTGAGAAGGCACAGCAGCAACAGCAGTAGGTGGCTCAACTGGGGGAGCAAGTAGGTCCACGGAGGTCTCCGAGTCAAGAGTACTCCGCAGATGACAAAGAGGTCGTGAGGAAGTGTCGTGACGAGGAATCCCCACCAAGGCACTAGGAGGAAGACCCGCTTCCGCATGGTAGTCTGGCGGTTAGGGTACTCAGTGGAGGAAACCGAGGACCCGAGGGAAAGGAAGGGTCCTCGTCATTGCCGCGCTAACCGGGCAAGCGCGAGTCCTTTGGCGTTTACTCATCGCCGATCGCTGACGAGTGGTGAAGACGCCGTCCGACCACCCGCAGCGGTTGTCTGCTGACGAAGAGAGTAGCGGAGGAAGCCGATCTCCTCAAGAGCGCTGCCACGGCTCGTCTCCGCTACTGGAGAAGGCGCGCAACCCTCCAAGTGGTCCTCGGTGAAGGCGGGCACTTGGTAAAGCCCGGGAGAAGTGCTGGCGTTGAAAGGAAGGTCGAGGCGAAAGAAGTGCCCTCCAAGTCGTCGTGGTACCTCTTCAGAGCCCCAGACGCTAATGCCGCCGCATCATCGATAGCAGGTGCAAGTGGTCCCGGCCGTCTCCGCCTCAGAGGTGTGGGCCATTGTGTCCAGTGGTGGTAGTAGACTCGAACCTCTACAATGTACCCTAAGCGGGCAGGTACGAACGAGCCTCCGAGTAGCAAGGGCGGTCGTTAAAGCACGTGAAGTCCGACAATGGCGGAGGACAAGAACCATCTGGTGGCGTGCAAAGGGTCGTCAGAATCGTAGGTAGCACGCCCAGAGAAAAGCTGTGGGAAACCCGCTCATCCATCTACAAAACGAAAGAAGAATTCCTTTAAGTAAGAAATAGTATAGTTGTGAAAGTTAAAAGACAAGATATACAAGAGCAGTTTTGGAAAAATATTTTATATAAACTATACGCAATCCTTGGCTAGCGGCAGGTTTAGGGTTCCTCTGATCGTATGCTCGATACAGCTCTTGTCGCGCCTCTTCTCGGCTTACCTAGCGAGAACGGTCGGACTGCACTAGGCCCTGGATCAAGAGGGCTAGTGCAAGAGTTACATACCGAATCATTTCATACATCGGTGTCCAAATATTACATAACAATGATCATCCGATCGCATTAGTAGCAAACGGCATTTAAGCCTTAGTTACGCATCAAAGTTCATCGAGTAGCGGAAATCTCCCAAAGGGCAACTTGCAAGTTCAAAAGAATAACAAAATCGCACCAAAGAAATGTGGTAACCACACACGATGGTGGAACGACTAAACCCTATCTTAAGCAACTACTCACGGTCACGGCATCGAGGATCTCCTTCCTCATGACAATCGTAGGCATCTTCCTCGACGGGCTCCTCCATGTCTAAAGATAGATATTTATGCGAGGTCGGTGTCATCCAAACACCGGCGAGCTAACACCCAACCCAATGCATTTAGTGATAGAGGTTTCAAAGGAAAGGTGGGTTTATTTATTTGCATGAAAGCCGCTTTTGGAAATGAAAGCCTATGACTTAGCAGCTTAACCAAATTCCTGTCAAATTGATTATTTATCATGTTTTTTTCAATGCACAACCAAACCCATGGCGCTTCAAGCACTCGCCAAACGTTCTCTTCCCTCTCGCCATCATCTTCCGAGTGTGGCGACTTTCGTTAGGATCACATTCCCAAATAGTACCCGGTCTCGCCCTAGCCGGGTTTGCCGACCCACGCCAGACTCACGGCTCTCAGAAGAATGGACCTAGATCATCCTCGGATGACGACATGAACCGTTTTCACCTCAAGCATGGCGGCAGATGTGGTACGCCCGCAGTCGTAACTACCTCGAATCCCAATACTTGCACTACCGCGCGATGGCCGCGCGTTGTGGTGTTAGGAACTATCTCCCGCAGCAGATAATCGGTGCCGTCTGCTGTGCATCCTCGATGCACCCGTCTGGGAATCCTTGATTCACCCCACCATCCACTAAGGGCCTCACCCTTATGCACTTCCTTCTTGGCTAACTCGCACCTCCGTGTGAATCACACGATGTGGCGGAACCCTCCTTTGGGGCGGCGCAAGACGGCATTACGCGGATCTCGCCGCAGCCTCTTCCATGCACTACGATGTGGGCGATTAGCTTCTCAAATCACGAGCCCAGCTACTTCATCTCTTACCCAATGCTGGGACCCGATCGCATTCAAAGACATCACAACCATATACACACACCGGCATGCCAGCCCAAATTCCAATTAACCATATTCTTTGTGTGATCATGTCCGGTGAATGTCTGCTCACCGCTCCGAGGCAATTCTAAGCCTAAAATTTATAGTTGGACCTGAGCAATGTCTAAGCAAGATTTTAACCAAGACTTAGGAGTCTAAATCAGATTATTTAAATTAACCAAAGCTACCAAGGGTGATCATCGAGCAATCAATAGCAAAGCCAAATGACAGATGATTAATTCAAGGCAACATCATCATGGTAAATTGATAGCAAGTAAATAAATGGCATGATATATCATGATTGAACAAATAGGCATAAGTACTTAAAAGGGCATGCGGTTTATCATCAGAAAATAAATGCTTTAGAAATCAGGATTCAATATGATATTATTGGATGTTAACTTGCACTAGGAAAGCGATACTCTCCTAGTAAAAGCAACACTATTAAGGTTAAGTATTAACTCGCACTAGGAAAATCGAGATTCTCCTAGTAAAAGCAAACTCCTTTGAGGGTAGATATTAACTCGCCTTGGGAATTGAAGTCCGGGTCTTGTGCGGAGTCCTCGAGCAGTGTTTCCGGATCCTCTACGCCTAAACGGAGAATCAACAATTCATCATAAACACGATCGGCGAAGAAGAGAATGATGCATGAAATGCAATCGAGGTCGCTTCAGATTCGCTCATTTACGATTCCTATGTTTAACTATCTACATGAATCCATATATATATATATATATCGAGAAAGTTCCATGATCCTTCTAAATAATGAATCATAGCGGAATGGCCGCTGAAGTGCTTGTGAGATGATGCACATGATACATGTATATATATGTGTAATGAAATTTCTACCCTAATTAACCCAATAGGACAAAATATGGTTTTATCGTCTTTTAAAGTACTTTAAATAGTTAGAATATGTTAACATGATACATGTAGCTAGTTATTCATGTTTCCTAATTATACCAATATTGAGTTAACATGTAATTAGGAAACATATTATAGGTTATACTATATTCACCTAGGTCCAAAAAGTCATTTATCTAAGATCCATGATTTTCTTATGTTTAACTTAATTGTTAATCTATTTTAATACACAACATTCCATTTTTTCTTATTTTTATATGAATTAATACCCTAAAATAAGCTTAATGGATTTAATCTAGGAACCGTGTTCTTCATCGTGTGGTACTATTTTTATTAAATCCAACACAAGCTCTAGTATTTACCCTAATGTTTCCGCAATTTTAATGATATCTACCTATTTTAAATAAATCGCTTTATTTATTGTCTTTGTTTTATTTATAAAATCGGGAAAAAAAAGGGTGAACAATATTTGGCCGCCCGCTAACTCATGGCCGAGCCAACCACGTCGAAGACGTGCCGAAGGCGTAACTTCGAGAGAAAGTATTTGGGGTCATAGGCGCCTCGATTACTCGACATGTGGGACCGAGGCCCACATGTCGCCGACGTGAAGAAGCCGCGGGAGTTTTAAATCCATGAAGGCCGACAACTGGGCCCACTGTCGGCGACCACACACGGTGAAGCCGCACGGATCTTGGCGCAGATCGGACGGCTCGCCGTCATCGTTTTCCTTCACGGCCAAGCCGCGCCGAGGCTAGCCGACGGCCAGGCGAGCTAGGTGCACCGTTTGGGGCGTTCTTGGGTTGGTGGAATCGGTGAGCTAACGCGCATCTAGGGTGCCTTGTCGAGGCGTAAACGGCCGGACGCGGCGAGCCATGCCCGCGGCGAACCGCCACGGCGGACATGAGTAAATGACCTAGGGTCGAGCTTATGGAAAAATAGCGCGCATGAGCTATGCGGGGTTAGTGGGTGCTACCGAGCAAAAAGGTGGTCGGGGCACGGTTGAATCGGCGGCCCACGCGGGTCCGAGCAAGGAAGGCGCTCAAGAAGATTGGTGAAGATCGCGAAGCCTGGGCCAAAAGAGGGAGCACGGTGTGAGGGAAGACAGCGGCTCACCGAGCAAGGGCTTGCCGCGAAGCTCACCAGAGATGATGATCGGCGCGCCCCGGCAGGGTCCGGAAAGCAAGGAAGGCGCGCTCAAGATGCTTTGGGAAGACCGCGAAGCCTGGGCCAAAAGAGGGAGCACGGTGTGAGGGAAGACAGCGGCTCACCGAGCAAGGGCTTGCCGCAAGCTCACCAGAGATGATGATCGGCGCGCCCCGAAAGCAGGTCCGAGCAAGGAAGAACCAGGCGGTCGGCGGTGGCGATAGCGTTCGACGAGCTCGGGATGACTCGGACCAATTCCTTCGGCAGAGCTTCACGAGGTCATGGCGGCAAACGCGAGACAATGTGGAGACTAAGGAGGTCTGGTTTGGGTGGGCGGCGTGAGAGTGAAAAGAGGGAGAAAACGGCCGATGTGGCGCGGTGGCATATAAGCTCGGCCCGAGCTCGGCTCTTGACCACGGCCGCGCGAAGATGTGAGACGGCCACAGAGGAGCTCTAGTGCTCATTGGCTAGGCTGGGCGGTGGCTTGTTGCCGCGGCGAATGTCTGAGCCGGGCGGCGAGATGGCTTGTTTCGGGCGGCATTGCCGGCCGAGACGCAGCGGTGTGGGGGCATCGATGGCGCGACCAAGTCGGCCATTGGGCAAGGTGGGCGGTGCTCAGGAACTCCACGCGAGCCGCCGACAAGACGACAACAAGTCGTCCATGGAAAGCAGTGCCGCAGCAGCAAAGCGAAGGCAGCGTCGCGTCATGGTCTGGAGGTGGGGTCCACAGGTCCAGCGACACACACAAGCCGCCAATTGAAGATCTTCCCGAGATTGGGCAGGAGGAGTGACGGTTGAGCCGGGTGGAAGGTCGGCGGCGGCAAAGCGTTGACCAAATGCCGCAAGGGCGAAAGGAATAGGAAGTCGCCATGTGGGCCCTACCAGGTCAAATTGGTCAACACCGAGTCAAACTCTCTATTAGGGTTTAAACTAATCTATGGATTTTTCCCGGGATTTTTAGGGCAATATAACATATTTAGGCTTATGTGATTATGTGTATATATATATATATATATATATACATATATATATATATATGTGTGTGTATGGATGTTTTATGAATATGAAAATATATTCCCAATTTAAGGTCCATTAGAATCTTATATTTCAACAATTTCTTAAATAGTGCTATAAATTATAAATTCTTATGCAAGGGTTTATTAATTAGCTATTTAGTGCTTTATTCAAACAAAAATCATCAATTTCAAATGGCTTCTAAAGTCTAGAAATGTGTGTTTGTCACATAGAAATTTTACGGGAAACGTCATAGCTTATGCAATGGTACAGAAGTGTTTTCAAAATATTATCATAACTTTGGGCTGTTACAGTACCCTAAGGGTAAGTTGTGTATGGTCCAACCGTCAGGGTATTTTACCCAATCCTTAACAAGTTCGGTTCCTCGTTGTTAGCTAGTTTGGCGTTTCGGTTTTTTGGGTGAAACCCCGGCTGAAAACTGAAAAAACCGATATCTAGAAAACACTACCCAGTGAGGCAATGACCAACTAACCCAGTCAGGATGAAGCGCACGCGACATGGGCGTTACGTCGAGTGGCCTAAGCCCAAGAGGCCAAGACCATGCGCACTGTTTCCTTCTAGTTCTAGTGTGTCTATGGTGTGGTTCTCTTTAGCTTATCTTATCCACTTAGGGCATCTTCGTCAGTTACCCTATTTCAAATTTGCTCCCATCCCTATTCACACACCACCTCAACAAATGGGGCTGCCCCATCCCTATTCACCTTCCCAACAGCAGCCTCATCACTATTCCTACACTCTACTTTTCTCATTCCATACCCCATCACTGTTTGCTACATTGATGGGGCAATGGGGCTTGGGCAACTAGTGGAGATACCCTTATTTACTTATTTTGTAACTGCGAGGTGGCCTCGAGAGCCGAGTGCCCTTTGTGTGACTTGTTTTAGAGAGTATTTAGACACGTCTTCGAGATAAAAAAATAAAAATTAATAAAAAATCAAATAAGTAAAATAAGTTACATAAATCTGACTTATTTATGTGACTTCTTTGACTTACTTGACTTTTTCTTATTTTTGAATCTTTTTTTCTATCTCGAAGGTGTGTCTAAAAACTCTCTAAAACAAGTCAAACAAAGGGGACCTAGCTCTCAAGATTATCTCAGAAAATTCTTGAAATTACGAGATAAGTCAAATAAGTGGATAAGAAAAGCGGAAGAGGAGGGGACCTATGTCATGTGCTTGCTAATGCTAAGTTGTGGTGTGCACTATATACTGCTGCTGCTTGTGCTAGTATATTAGTGCTACTGTGCTTGCTAAGTAAGGTTGGGGGCAACATTGATTCAGTTTTGATGTTTTTGGTTTTGGTACGATGGTATCTAGGATTGGAGACTGGGCACGTACTTGGGCACTGGGCAATGCGATAGCATCGTTTGCAATTCACGTCAACTTTGGTATTTTTGCTATTTTAAGGATAACGCACCAAAACCGAGCGATATCTCCTGATACGAACCATATTCCAATAAATATCGTTTTCTACTAAACAAATAATACCATACATACCGTATAAACCAAACCGTGTAAACCGAAAATACCAAATGCTCAACCCTAATGTCTAAGGCTTCAGGAAGCCTCTACGTGAGGGGGAGTGTTAGAAGTATAAGTGATATAAATGAATTGTTAACTTGCACTAAGGGTATATTTGGTTAGTGGACCATTAAGATGGAACAAGATGGGGTGGAACAGTTAATCTTAAAATTCCCGCGACTTTCTCTTCCTCACTCCATTTTAAATCTACACAATTAATATTTAATCTTAGAGTTCTAGCATTTTCTCCTGCGATCTTCGATTCTGCATATTGTTTCAGATAGCATGTTATAGCTCTAGGATAGCTTTTTTGGACAAAATGCTACGCTAAGGATTGAATTTCCATGAGCACAGCTACCGTCACTGTAGTGGCTATATTGATGGTTATATCTTTTTTTTAGTCGCTATAGCTTGTAATGCTAATTTTCTCATTTTCCTTGGAAAATTCGAACTTCAATTGTATTTCATTATGCTCTACTTCACTCTTACATCATTTATCTAAAAATATAATATTGTTAGTATGAACTTACTAAATGATCACACGGAGAAGTTTCTCTATAATGAACGTGTGAAGAAGAATAGATTATAGTCCACTCATTTTTTACTTTAATTATTGTCTTATGAACATATATTACACTATAAATACTTCTAAAGTATCATGTTTTTCTCATTAATTAGTTGGATGTGGTTGCAAATATTTCATGTTTCAATATTTAATTATGAAAACACTATATACAATAGGTTACGAGATAGCTTTTATAGCCTTGTTCGAACCTTACCGCCAAGCCATGAAAACCACGATTTATTACCTTGTCATGCGGAACTCAACATGTCTATACATCTCTCAATCCTACGTTTTTTCCTATACTTGTGTTTTAGAATCCTGCAAATCAAAAGAGGCCCTAGACATCATGCTTGCACTAGCTACTTGCGAACATCTCATTAGTATTGGTTCATTACCTACGTTAGTTTTGGTTTTTGAAACGATATTGATAGTCCAACTAGCAGTGCTCATCTCTTCTCCAGCATAGTGCTTTGGTGACCCTTGAGAGCATTTGTGAGCTTCAGCGACTCGTCGTCCTCTCCGTGATCCTCGAGCTTCGACAACCCGTCCTCTTCCTGTTGACCCTCCCTTCGATGCAAGCTCCAACATGTCCTTTGCCCAAACCTCCTCCTAGGGACCTATCCTCCATCCTAACCTTTTCCTAGTGACCTGTCCTCCTCATAGCAACCCTTGAGCTTTGATGACTCGCCCTCCTCCTGGTGACCCTCCTAGGCCTCCCTTTGCCCCTGAGCTCCACTTGCCATATGTCTAGAGCAGCACACGCGCCGAGCTTTTGTCTTGGCATGGCCAAACTATGATGGGAAGAGGGAGCCAAGCTCTTCCCGATGGCGCTAGCTCATTGGAGGAGGAAGAAGAAGGTGGGAGAGGCCAAGAGAGAGAGCAGTGATGGTCGCCAGCGACGAGGCCGAGGTGGAGCTCAATGGAGTTGCCACTTGCAAGAGAAAGGAGGAGGAAGGAGGAGTAAAGGCATTTTGATATTTTTTTAAAAAAATAATAGTAGTGGTGGGACATGATGATTTCTAGTAAAACTAACCCAAGGGGCATGGTGATTTCTAGTGTTGAGGAGCGAGGGAGGAGGAAGAAGAGATAAGGGTATTTTGGTTTTTTTTTCAATGGTATTATGATAAGCATACGCTAGATATCTAATTTTTTAACGCATTTCTCAAAACTTCCAACTTCATGGATGACTAATGCATTTCTCAAAACTTCCAAGTTTAGGAGTGACATGGACTAAAAAACTGTTCTTCTTTACTATCTATAGCACCGTGGTATTAGCATCGTTAGTTGATCTCTCAACATCCAAGGCAGTTCTGCGACTTCATGGATAACTACTATTCAACTTAAAATTAATCACCCAAAAAGAAACAAATAGCTGTAGTTCGTATTCATAATTCTAAGATCCATGTGGTTTCCTACTGTCCTACTTTGAACACGGTTAGAAAATGGTTTTACGACAAAGCTCTGGCCATGCATCCACCCCGCCAAAAATGGAAACCTTGCCGATACAAGCGAACGGACCAGAGCAGCTCGGAGGGCGGAGGCCAACCGCCATTCCCGTCGCCCATGCAACAAACCCCCGCCACCCATCTCACGTATTTATCCGGCTTCCCTTCTCTCTGTCCAGCCAACCCACCTCGCCACCGGCGCAGCCACACCGCACACGCACGCACGTAACGTACGTTAGCACCAGGCAGCGACTGATAGACGAGCTACGTACCAAGCTAGCTAGCTAGCCATGGGGCGGTCACCCCACGCGCTACTCCTCCTCGCCGTCGCCGTCGCGGCGGTGTCCTGCTGCTGCTCCTCAGCGGCGGCGGCGGCGGACGCGAAGCAGGCCAAGGTCGCTGAGATCTGCAAGGGCACCCCATACCCAGACCTCTGCACCAGCACGGCGGGGAAGCAGGCATCGCACTACCCCACGGTGGACGCGCTCGCGGTGCTCAAGATGCAGGTGGACGCGTTTGACAAGCGCACGGCGGCGGCGCGGGCGCACGTCGACAAGGTGGCGAAGACGGCGACGCCCGGCGCCAAGACGGCGCTAGACCTGTGCGACAGCCTGTACGGGGACGTCGAGGACAACCTCGGTGCGGCGCGGCGCGCCATCGGGTTCAAGGACGCCACCACCATCCGCGCCATGATGAGCATGGCGGCGCAGGACCTGCAGGGCTGCGACGAGCAGTTCAGGAAGGTCGGTGAGAAGAACCCCATGGAGCGCTTCGACCAGTCGCTCGGCAAGATGGCTGAGATCTGCCGCTGGCTCTCCAACATGATCTGATCGCCGGCGACCTTCACCGGCATCGCCGTCGCTGCATTGCACATGCATGGGCGCGCACCCCACATTGACACGATTTTGTTCCTTATTTCTTTTCGTCTTATCTTGTTTCCTGGCCAAGTGTGTTCATCTGGTCTCGCAAGGCGAATTGAATTCTAACTTTGAAATCGCAATTCCGGTTTTTGTGTTTTTTTCCCCAAATATGATTGACATCCTATTAACACTCAATTTTGGATTTAGCTGAAGTTTATAGAAATTATCAGAATAATTGGTCAAGAAGCCGATATAATGGAAGATTCATGAGTTTGGATCAGACACGATCGGCTAAGAGTCTTAATAAGGAAGAAGATTCTAATCGGCTATGACAAGTTAGAATTGGGAACCTTATCCGATGAGGCCAATTTAGGAAGATTCTAGAAGGCAGTGTCCAAATTAGCTACGTAGTATATTTTAGTCATGTGTTTGGATAAGTTTGTATTTAGAGAGAGTCTTAGTTATATATCGAGTCGGTTAGTTTATCTATAATAAGTTTGAGAGTTCGAGTCGTATTGCATCGAGTCCATGTTCTGGGTATAAATACTCAACCTATGTAAATGAGAAGAACGTCCTCGAATGATCAATCTACTATTTCAA
The DNA here is from genome assembly GCA_036346145.1 of Olyra latifolia. Classification (NCBI taxonomy): domain Eukaryota; kingdom Viridiplantae; phylum Streptophyta; class Magnoliopsida; order Poales; family Poaceae; genus Olyra; species Olyra latifolia. The sequence continues at coordinate 19,715,587 of CM070530.1, forward strand.
TGCAATCGTCTTTTCAATTCCTAAGAGTAACAGTAACTACTTGTTGCGCATCGACTTCTCGATCGGCTCTAAGGTACAACCCCAAGTGAGTACCGTCTCGGTTAAGTCCAATCTTCTCACCTGGTTTATTACAATACTATCTTTGCTGATATTGCTACGCATCGCCGTTTCATGCAAAAGAGTTAGGTTCTACCCTCGTTCTATCGGCTTGTAACTTGCTATTTAGCCGATAGTCTGTTTATCCTTTATTCTGTCAGCTAGACGATCTAATCGGCTAGTTGATAGTTCGTTTACCCCTTGATCTGCTATTTAGTCGATCCTGTCGGCTTAGTAGTAGATTGTTTACCTTTTGAACTCATTGGCTTCGATTTGATCTTAGCTGATAGTTCTGGTATACTTTGGACTTGTTAACTTGTCTTTAAGATAAAACAAGTTCATACTACTTTTATAGATCTACTCGGCTATATAAAGTTGATTACATCTTTCTTACCGATTGCAAGATTAAATTGGTTGGCACGCCCTAAACCCTACGTTCCGGTGCTGACGGGGATTCAAAGCCTTAAGCCCACGTGCGTTGGCGCCGAACCTAGTTTTTTGTGGAATTTTTTTTAAAATTATTTTTTATTCAATTTTTTTAAAATGTATGTTGGACCGGTAATTTTTCAAAAATAGACGCCCGTCGCCCGTGGGTCGGGCGATCGCCTACTGCACGGGCGATCGGTGCCTACTCCGTTAGCCGCCGTGATGGCCGTGAGCCTGCGCATGGGGAAGGGCTGCAATCGCCCCAGTCATGGGCGATCAGTACACTGTTCATTAAACTGCAACTGACTGTACATTCAAGTAACAAACTTTACAAATTTTTTTAAAAATTATGCAACATCGAAACGCAACAAAACTTTAAAAAATGGAACCGTAGGTTCACAAGAAGGGTCCACAAAAAGTTTTGTTATTTTTAAAAATTTTAAATTTTTTAAATTTTGAAAATTTAAAATCGTGAAGACAAAAGCTTCTAAAAAATCATAATTTTTGAAAAATGGAACAATAAGTAACAAAAGCTTCTAAAAAATCATTTTGTGACCTTCCATGAACTTATTGTTCTATTTTTCAAAAAATATGATTTTTTTTAGAAGCTTTTGTCTTCACGATTTTTAAATTTTAAAAATAACAAAACTTTTTGCGAACCATTCCTGTAAACCTACGGTTCCATTTTTTTTAAGTTTTGTTGCGTTTCGATGTTGCATAATTTTTTTAAAAAATTTGTAAAGCTTGTTACTTGAATGTACAAAGCAGCTCAATGAACAAGGTAATCGACGCCCATGATGGGCGATTGCAGTTCTTCCCACGACAAGCTCACGGCCATCACGGTGGCTAACGGAGTAGGCACCGATCGCCCGTGCAGTAGGCGATCGCCCGACCCATGGGCGACGGACGCCTATTTTTCAAAAATTACAGGTCCAACATACATTTTTAAAAAATTGAATAAAAAATAATTTAAAAATAATAGAAATTTGTTTTTTGCGTCAACACATCCATATGAGTTGAGCTGGAAGATGGGCCGTGCTTTTGTGGGCTGGCTCAAGCACAGCCCAATTCCGATGGCCTAAAGCACGACCCGAATGGCATGTAGACTGGGCCTAAAAAGCATGCATAATGGGCTGCCCCGCCCGACCTGGCCTGGTTGTCTGGCCGTGCTTAGATTAGGCATTAGGAATTAGGCACGCCACTGCTAGCAGCCTACTACACTACACCTGTGGCTCGGCCTTGTAGCTTAGATTGGTGTACATATACTAGGAGGGACTACGCGCGGTGGCGCGTCCGCTCCTGCCTTCCGACTATTCTTTAAAATATAATTAATAGCTATTGCAAGGCATATAATCAGGAAGGGAAAAAATAAACAAAGAGTTGTAAAGTCTATGTAATCAAAAGGAAGATTTGATATCATCTTAAAAAAAAATAATTTTGATGTTGTACATTAAAACATATCTTCCAAAATGAAGGAATCCTAAAAGGTAACATCTAAAACATGATGGCACATACCATAACAACGTAGATTTCATCAACACAATGAAAGCCCTTAAGAAAAAATGAGGGTAATAGGACCGAATAATATCACCATAATCAGATACATAATTGTACTTTTAGCAGCCTAATCATTGTACTCTTAGCATCCTAATCAGATACAAACTCAAAGATCTGAGAGTTAATTTGTAGCATTGCTTAACGACAGTCTTGATGTAGTAAGGAATAAATTTGAAAGTAGAATGCAACAAAATAGGAGAAAAGGAACACAAGCGCGCGGAACTTTGAAGACCCAAGTCAACCAGTACAACCTTGTCTGCATCTAGAAAATGATTTTGGAAAAGTAAGCTGTGTGTCTAACAACCATAGCAAGTTAATCCAATACAATACTTGATCATAGATTTGTATGAGATTATTGAAATTGCTCATCCTGCTTGATTTACCAAAAAGAACATGGATCTGTTTTAGTCATAGGAAGAAAACTTTTTAGTGGGCAGTGTAGTACCATAATTAAACATCACAATAAGTAGTATAGTCAGAACATACTGTAGAAAACATGATGATATTGAAGTTCTCATATGCTATGCAAAAATACTTAAAAGACGTTCTAGCCTCTAGGGTTGTATTATTAGTAGCGGAGGACACAGCGATAAGCTAAATTAATGAACATGAACAGTACAGCATGAGTGGTAAAAAAGCCCTTTAAAAAACTGGATGAAAGAAACATGGAACCATAACTGCCAGTATTAGTTTCTATAGTTTTCTATAACTACTACTGGTGAGACATTATTTTCAATCCCACAAGTGCATGTGCATGAATCGCAATATTGAACAGGACAACCGACTAAAAGGGATAAATTAAAATATGTTGAGGGATATGAGAACTCCCAAGCTTTAAAAAGATATCGTTGTTTATTTGCTAATGCACAGGGATGCTTATGAACCTGTGAAAAGGTATTTTGCATGGATTCTTCAGGGTTGATATGGTCAATAATTCAATATATTAGGATGCAATGTTTTTCTTTGGTTGTTTTTTTTCCTTTGTTTGTAGATCTGCCTGATCCATTCTATAATCAAATATGAACTACAGGTATAAGAAAATTTCAGAACACAATAGTTGGACGAAAAAATTCTGTTAAATGGCTAGAATCATACCAAGCAAGCGGCTCGAAGGATAATTTGGCATTATGAAACATGCTGATCTCAAACAAATTTTATACCATAGTCACTAACCCATAACCCAAATTTAGCAATCACTGAGTACTTAAATAATATATAATGGGAACTGATCCTGTATGATTAAATAATACAATGAGAACTGATCCTGTTTGATAAATAATAAGCTGGATAAAAACAATCATTAGTATTCAGCAGTGGTAAATCACAATTTATAAATTTACAACCATCATCGTTCCCTGCAACTAAGTGCTAACATTTTGTACGACACTGTCCTATAGTTATGTGATCCCACTATTATGGAATGGCTTACCTTTAATCAAAGCATTTTTTGTTGGTAACCTGGAAAATAATTGTCACCCAAAACATAAATACTCATATTTGAGCATAAAACTGATCGGGTAGATGTGCAAACCACCAATTTTAAAATTGGGCACCGAAACTTGAAAATGTATTGGAGCTACCTTAACTTTGATAGGGACTAAAGCCGGCATGCTCACAAATTTTTTACCCTGGTTATCTCTTTGGCAGATTACACTGCTTTTCTTATAAAGTTGTTGTTTTCTTAGCAACGGTTTATTCATATTTAATTGTTATGGTACTTAGATGCCGACCATAGAAGAAAATGCCATAAGTTGGTAACAACATTGTAGGTTCTTAGAACTTAAAAGGCAATACGCAAAATGTAGGCAGTCTATATAGCCAAAAAAACATAGAGGTTCTACTTAAAAAATCGCAATGTTGGACCATAAAGTAGTAACATATGCAATTGATTATTATTTGTTAACAGCATGCCATACTAGACAAAGTTTAAACAAATTTTGGGACAGCATGGATTAGGTCTAGCATATATGAAATATAAAACTTACACTTTAGTATATATAAGATAAAAAACATAAATGGATTGTACATGTCTAGATCAAATAAAATGATCTACCCTCCATTGAAATGATACATGTTTGAATTTTTTTAGGCCATTATGACCAATACATATAAATCAAATGTGGGGGCACAATTTATTATCTTATATGAAAAGCAACATATATCTATTAATATAACCATAGAAAGAGCCCAATTTTCTCTATTTTAGGAATTTGTTTGGTGCACAAATTGAGCATACCAAGAAATTTCCAAATTCATGTGTGCTAATGAGGTATGGTATCCTTGTTGTTTATTGGACAAATTCAGCTTAACAAAACCAATTAAAATTTGTAAATCTGTACACAGATCAACTACTACCGTTGTAGGCTTTGAAATGCTCCTCAGACTTTTGCACCTGGAAACCACAATAGACAGTAGAAAAAGAACTTGTATGGTGGATTTGACTGGGTCAGACCAGAAAAAGAAGAGGAGGAAATTGAGGGTGTTAAACAAACCTTTTAACCGTGGATCTGGCACAGACGAAGACGAAGAGGAGAGACATCACAGAACAGTTGGCCATTTCTAAGTGAGCATATGCACTATTTTCATCAGGCAATATTGTCTAAGATGAGAGGAGAAGAGGGGGAGGCGGTGGCCGGCGGCAGAGAAGAAGAGGAGGAGGCGACGGTCGGTAGGGAGGGGAGGTCGGGCATGGAGGCGGAGGCAGAGGCGGAGCGGAGACGACTGGTCTAGGAAGGGGAGGCGGTCGGGCTGAGAGGGGAAGAGGGAGGCGATGGACGGCAGGGAGGGCAAGGCAGCAGGCGGTTGGGAGAGGGGAGGCGGTGGTCAGCAAGGAGGGGAAGGCGGTGCCCGGCAGGGAGGGGATAGGTTGGCGGCCGGGCTAGCAGGCGGAGACGAACTAAGGTGGAAGGCGGCTAGGGTTTGGGGGAGGCGAGGAGGAACAATCCATGGGAGATGGTGGCCGAGAGGGAAGAGGCGGAGCGGTGTCCCATGGAGAGAGAGAAGGGAGGCGGGCACGGAGGCGAGCGGAGGCGGGTCGGTCTGGGAAGGGAGGCGGCGGGCCGGGAGGCGAGGAGCAATCCATGGGGAGATGGTGGAGAGGGGAGAGAGGGAGGGGTTGGGTTGAGCGGGAAGAGGGGGGAGGCCCAGGGAGAGAGAAGAGGAGGCGGGCGGTCACAGGAGTTGAGGCCGGGCGGGAGGCGAGTGAGGCTGGGCGCGGAGGCGGCCGGGTCTGGGAGGAGGCGGCCAGCCGAGAGGGAAGGCGGAGGCGGGCAGAGGCGAAGAGGTGAGGCCCATGATGGAGAAGAAGGGAGGCGGCAGGCAGTGAGAGGAGGGCGTGGAGGCGGAGCTGAGGTGGCTGGTCTGGGAAGGGAGGGCCGGCCGGAGAGAGGAAGCAATCCATGGAGGAGATTTGCAGAGGAGGGAGGGAGGCTGGGTCGAGAGGGAAGAGGGGCGGTGCCCATGAGAGAGAAGAGGGAGGCTATGGTCAGCAGGAGGAGGCCGGCCATGAGGCAAGCGGAGGCAGCCGGTCTGGGAGGGGGAGGCGGAGGCGAGCAGAGGGAGCTAGGGCGTGATGGCAAAAGCGGGTAATTTCCATCCAACTTCGGGTGTATCTACGAATGCGAAAAGGGTCGCGGTGCGAGAGGCGAAAAAGACGGAGGGTGTGGACGAAAAACTACGAGAGAAAGGAACACTGTGCAAGGACCTCCACGCGAATATCTGGGGACCTCGACAAAATATCGGAAACTCTAGGGGGTTTTTATTATTTCGGCAGGGAGAGGGGGGCAGAACGGAAGGCTGGATCGAAGGCCACGTTGCCTGATCGGACGGCCCACGATCCGAGGGCGACCTGGCCTCTCCGGGTGGCCGAAGCGCTACGCGCTATATATAGCGTAGCTAATACTATTGTACACGCATGCAGTACGTACAACAGTATATATACACTAATACACATGCAGTACATAACACCACACACGCATGTGGCTCGGCCTTTTTCCTCCACGGCGGTGGCGAAGTCAGTATACAACAGTCTATATACGCATACAACATGCTATAGACTGTTACGTACGTACAACATGCTATATACACATGCACACGCTGTCTGTATACACCACAACAATCTATATACGTTGATGCCTGCCATGCCCGTGCCAGCCCGGCCCGAAGGAGGCCCGCTGTGCTTCCGTGCCGTGCCGTGCCGGCCCAGCCCGGCCTGGTGAGCTCTCTGTGCCATGTCGGCCCGATTCATAACGGCCCGAGGCACGGCCCAACTTCCAACACTGCATATGAATATTGTACGGCTAGTCACCATCGTCCTGGACATAAGACATGCAAATGCGAGCAAGTAGGCAGTCCATTCGGCAATGTAGGTTCAATTTATGAATCTTTTTTTTTTTGTTGAGAAAAGTTCAATTTATGAATCTCTCTCCCAATGTTCACTAGTTCTACTGCAAGCGGCAAGCTGAGTGAATTTAAAACCAAGATTTTCGGTGAAATTTTTACAAGAAAATATAAACAAAACTTGCACTATAATTTGAAATTTGGAACTCAAAATCGGCCTAACTGAAATGGACAATTCAACTGAAGCATTGGCAAGTTGTTCGCGACTTCGCATCAAGATCAAAGTGCGTTTGGATCTTTAGCTGATCATATCTGGCTAGACAATGAATTTCTATCTGGTTTGGGCTCACAAAAGCTGCTTATTTGTTTGGCAAATGGTGCCGACTCATTTTTGCTAATGGAAGAAAGCCGAATAGGCTCTCCAGAGGGCATGGATTTTCAAGCGTAAACAGACTAGTTTGTGCTCGTGGGCTTTTAAGAGGCGGAAGCATTTGGTTTGTCTAGGTTTTAAGAGCTCTGAGAACATGCTCGGAGAGTATTAAGAAATGACTTTGAGAGCGAGCATTTGGTTGGAGTTTGAGGTTTTTAATGTACAGAAGCTAGAAGTTGTTGAAATTAATACGTTCCAATAGGACCTCTTTTATTCAAATGAATTTTAATGGAAAAAATGCAGAAACCCAATAAAAAACTATATGTGTGTTTGATTTGAAGGATTGCATTGAAGGAATTTCATAGGATTCAAAAACTTGCTCCAAATTTTGGAAGATTCCAACCACGAGGTCTGGGACTTCAATTCACAGGATTCTAAAAACATAGAAATAGGGAAAACAGAGGATAGGATTGTGTAGCCATGTTAAATTTCACAAGATTGAAACACACATGATTTGTTTAATCATTTTGTTTTTTTATTCTATCATATGAAAAATGTAGAAATTTTTAGATTAAATACTAATTGAGTAGATAAAAGAACGGAGAGAATAGAGAAAATTGCATGGGATTTCTCAAAGAAATTGAAAAAGGTCCTATAATATACCTTTGATGCAATCCTCCAGATCAAACACCCCTACACGATTTTTCTCCTTTTGATTAAGTTTATCATTCTGCTTTAAAATTCTTTTTAATCAAAGAGACTGTAAATATCATCTTTGCATTACTTTCAGAATTTAACTCTCACTATTCTCTATCTACTCGGTTAGTATTTAATCTTAAAATTCCAACATTTTCTCTATGGTACAATCAAAAAATACGCTTGAATAATTTCTCGTGGATTTCAGTCTTGTAGAATCCAACAAATCTAGACGTCTCAATCACATATTTTTTAGAATCATACGAATCAAAGAGACCTTATTTGGCAAAAGCTGTAACTATTTCCTTTGCTGCCAAACGGCCGAACGCCATAGAATCCAAACTCACACTCCTGGAAAAAATGCTACGTACGTTACGCTTTAATCGGGCCGGGCCAAGCCAAATTACGATTTTTTTTTGTCAGCTTAGATGGGCCCTATCTGTACCGAGCCAACGACTCAAGGCGAAAAGGTTATTTTAGCGACGTCCCAAAAATCTATAAAAATAAAAAAGAATAAAAAAAGAAAAAAGGAGAATATTCCCACCCGCCGCTAGGGTTTCTCTCCTCTCTCTCCCTCGTTCTCCCTCCTCGGCTCCTTCCCTGTCCCCTCCCCCGTCGCTTAGCTAGGGTTTTGCCTCCCCGCCGCCGCGCGCGCGCGAGAGAGAGAGCACAGCGAGCGCCTAGCCAGCCATGTCGCTGCGTCCGAGCGAACGGGTCGAGGTACGGCGGAACCGCTACAAGGTGGCGGTGGACGCCGAGGAGGGGCGGCGGCGGCGCGAGGACAACATGGTAGAGATTCGCAAGAACCGCCGCGAGGAGAGTCTCCTCAAGAAGCGCCGCGAGGGGCTCCAGGCCCAGGCCCCCGTCCCCGCCTCCGCCGCCACCGGGGTCGAGAAGAAGGTGCGGACACGCAAGCCCCTACTCCACTCTCCTCCCCCTTCTCCTACCTCCCCTATCCCAGTGCTTCTGGACTCCGATTGTAGGCTCCTTTATTGTGACTAGCTCATGAGGTTTCATATGAGATGATGCTTGGAGAAGTGCGTTTGCTTTGTGTGCAGCAGATTGGTTTAACTGTTGGGCGCTCAAGCTATGCTTATGGATGTCTTAGTTTGATCGGTCACGTGCTTTCGATAATTTTTTTACCTCCCTTTCGATAGTGTGCGGGCGTCCTTGCGCGAGCGAACGAGGGCGTGTTGCTTTTAGCTGAGAGCAACAGCTAATCCCAGTAGTTCTTCAGATCCTAATTAGTGACACTTGATTTCTGGTGTTGTGGTGTTGGATTAGCCTCTTGATGACAGCTTTTAGAGGTCAGGTTTTGTGGTGCTTTGACGATCGCGTGGCGTTGAAATGTTTCTTTTGATGTATTATGTATATGTTCTGTTGACTGTGACGAACGAGGTATGTTTGGCTGTTTGCCAACTCTTGCGCCATGATGTCTCAAGAAAAACTTAATTATGGTTTTGGGAGTTGCAGATTAGGAGCTTAGAATTATATTTCCGAGGATTCCACAGGCTGAAATCCTATTTTTTATAGAGCGCCTCATTTAGTCAGTTGACCGAGGTCTCAGATTTTTTTTAATTTGTCTGTTCGTTTTGGTTTAGATCACTTATCTGTAGCAACACAGGTTTTGATGGGAGCGTACCATTGAGCTGGTGTTATGCTATTTCTGCATATTTGTCGGCTGTTTTTTGGTTTTTGTTTTGAGATGTATAATTAAACTATGAGTCTTTTGTGCAGTGTCTGAAGAATGCAGTATTGAATTGTTGTAGGTGTCAAGTTGTGCTTTGTGCGTTTTATAAAGTTAAATATCTTTATGTTTAGTAGTTGTTGAGCATATATATGTAGGGGCCTTTAGAGTTCAGAGCAGGGTTCAACCTTTTTTGTCAGTAGAGTTCAGACCAGGGTTCAAGAAGCCTCTTTATTGCTATATATATCTTTCCTGTAGAACATTGCAAGCTTTATTTGTTGACTTTCAAATATTAGTTTTCTAGTCAGTCCATCATGTTTATGCTGCTTTGTTTTTTACATTCTTGTAAACGTTTTGCTATATGGACTAATTTGTATGCTTCAGAACATCATTTGAGCAGCTGTTCATTGTTGTAAATTGCAATCGTGGATATCTAATGTATACTTACCAAATGTCATAACCAATGAACTAAAATTTAAACTGAAGGACCTTGACTCCTTTACTTGGGCCCACTTTTCTTGCTGAGCTGACTAAGTTTCAACGGTGCATCTAAAGTCTAGTGCCACCATCACATCATTTGTGATTGTAGAAGCACAATCTAGTGTCCTAGTGGAATGATCCTTGTTTTACAATATATTTTGGAGTCAAGCACAATCTAGTAACTAGTGTCCTAGTGAAATCATCCTTGTTTAAGTGAATAGTGATAGATGCCATTACTTCATTTTACTTGAACTTGTTAGGTCTGTCACAAAGTTTGCTTATCCCCTTGGCAAGCTAATTGACATTAGTTGTCATCACTAAATAGTTCTTTCATTTTTTTTAGCTTATCCGGAGAAAAATGGTGAAACTAACTTCGGTCTTGTTTGTAGAGTGTTGTTTCTGATTTATGCTATGTTGTGTTACATCGATACTATCCATCTAGATATTAGTTTTAGGCTATCTCCAACAGTTGTTTCTAGTCCTTTTTTGTTGGTTGTGATTTTATCCAATGTTGGTGTGGGGCCTTCTATCTTGGCCAAAAAATCTTGCTTTTAGAGCAGTGTGCTACTTTCAGACTTCTTTTGGGTTTTAATGAATTGAGCCTTAGTATTTGACATTTCTCTTGAATTGGTAGCTTGAAAGCCTTCCTGCTATGGTTGGTGGGGTTTATTCGGATGAAAACAACCTTCAGCTTGAGGCAACAACACAATTCCGCAAGTTGCTTTCTATAGGTATTAAATTTTTAAGTTGTTTTGGTTAGTTTTCTTGTAAATTAATCCCAGATCGAATGTTAACTTGCTTTATAATATTTATTAATTAGAAAGGAGCCCCCCAATTGAAGAGGTTATCCAATCAGGCGTCGTTCCTCGATTTGTGCAGTTTCTTACCAGAGAGGATTTCCCTCAACTCCAGGTGTGTGCATACATAATCTAATTCTTAGTTTCTTACAATATTATCGTCCCTGAATCAAAATGGATTCTTACTATGGTGCTTGGAATAATTTTTGTAGTTTGAAGCAGCGTGGGCGCTCACAAACATTGCATCTGGCACTTCGGAGAATACGAAGGTTGTCATTGATCATGGGGCTGTTCCAATATTTGTGAAGCTACTTGCGTCTTCTAGTGATGATGTTCGTGAGCAGGTATTTGATCTTTTTGCCTTTTGTACTCTCTTGATATTATTGTGATTGAATACATGCTGGAGTCATTAATGTTGTTATTGAAAATTATTTGAAGGCTGTGTGGGCATTGGGCAATGTAGCTGGTGATTCCCCAAAGTGCCGTGACCTTGTTGTCGCCAATGGCGCATTGATGCCTCTGCTAGCACAGTTGAATGAGCATGCTAAACTCTCCATGTTAAGGAATGCCACATGGACTTTATCAAACTTCTGCAGAGGAAAGCCACAACCATCGTTTGATCAGGTTTTGTACACAGTCCTCCTTTTTATTCTTGTAGTTAATAGGCAATAGCAGTTGCTTAGCCTGATGTCTGGTGTTTGCTGGTGTCATAGACAAAACCTGCTCTGCCAGCACTTGCCCGACTTATTCATTCCAATGATGAGGAAGTTCTCACTGATGCATGCTGGGCTCTTTCGTATTTATCTGATGGCACCAATGATAAAATCCAAGCTGTGATTGAAGCTGGTGTTTGTCCCCGGCTTGTGGAGCTTCTCCTGTATGTGATATAATGCTGCATTACATTTTTTTGTTATTTGAGGTACTATGACCTTTCTATTCATGATTATTTCTATTCTTTGTATACTGTTTACAACATGAAGTCATCCATCACCTTCTGTGCTCATACCTGCACTGCGGACTGTTGGAAATATTGTCACTGGAGATGACATGCAAACTCAGGTATGGCGTTCATTTTTATTTCCTTCTTTTGATTTGACACATTTTGCATCAACCAATTATCATGACCTCATTTTTAAACAGTGTTGTGTTCGCTTCAATTGAATTTACAAAATTTTAGGATTTGTTATCTTACATCTAGTGTGGCAAACGTTTGTAAAAAACATTTAAATGTAAGTGCATATATTTTCTCTTCTCAATTTGACATTACTGATAATTTTGGCTTCTACTCTGCTACGTTAGCGGTCTAACAATTGAACTAAGATTTCTCTAGTTCAATGAAGTTTTCATTGCCTGCTTTACTGTTGTATTAAGTGCAAATTATAAAAGATGGCGACTTGCCTGCATGATAATCCAGAGCCCTACATGGTTAATGAAAACTGGCTTTTGTTATGTTGTATATTTTTTTTTTGAATTTTGTCATAGCTGAGATATTTTCCAAGCTAAGCTGTAAGTGGTGCTGTGGTGGTGTACAGCAATATATTGAATATAGGTAGCCGCGTGGAGGTTAATTACAATTTTTCTAATTTAATCAACTGCTCTTTTTCTACAGTGCATCATTGATCATCAAGCTCTTCCCTGCCTCCTAAGTCTGTTGACACAAAATCACAAGAAAAGCATTAAGAAAGAGGCTTGCTGGACAATTTCGAATATTACTGCTGGTAACAAAGACCAGATTCAGGTGTGTGAAATACTGCATATGCTCTATTGGTTTCTTATCATGTTATCTAAATTAAGTGGATGTTTTTTTTAACACACAGGAGATTGATTATGTTAAGTTTGCCAGCTGGATACATTGTGTAGTGCATATATGTTAAACCAAACTAGTGGGTTGCTCTAGCTTGTGAATACAGTGTAGTTTGCCAAGTTTTTTCCACAATATATTAAAGATTGTGCAATCTTGATATTCTTGGCAAGCTTTCAGATAAACTTATGTATTTGTCATAATTGGTGAATATTGAAACTAACGTTAGCAGCTTCATGCTGGTGGTAGAAAGACCTGAAGCATGCTCGTAACTCAGGTAATATGGCTTGGAACTAAGAAGCCTTGTAGACTTTTCCATGAACTTGTTGGTTGGCTAAATGCCAATGTTAGTCTTTACTCATTAAAAATGGTATTGACTGGAAATTGGTTTTTTTTGGAATATTTGTGAGCATAATAATTATTGGTTTAAACGGTTGGGAGAACCAATGCACTCCCTGTCTTTATATGAGCAATTATTTAACACATCCTACTGGAATAAATGTTTCAGCATTTTACTAAGATAATGCCACTAATTTATTTTTTCGATTATCCACAGATAACGGTGCATAAATCTTGTTGATAATTTATTTTAAAATGTTAAACATCTATCACTTACCCTGGTACACTGTCTTAGGCTGTGATAAATGCTGGCATTATTGGTCCTTTGGTACATTTGCTCCAAACGGCGGAGTTTGATATCAAGAAGGAGGCTGCATGGGCTATCTCAAATGCTACCTCAGGTGGCACCCATGATCAAATCAAGTATGTTTTTCCATCTTATTTCACTGATATTCAGTTTGTATGCAATGGAATGCACTTGCTCTTTGTTATGCATCACTTGCTGTTGATGTCATATCATATGTCCTGTCTAAATAGGTACTTGGTGAGCGAGGGTTGCATCAAGCCACTGTGTGACCTCCTCCTTTGTCCAGACCCAAGAATTGTTACAGTTTGTTTGGAGGGTCTTGAGAACATTCTCAAAGTTGGAGAAACTGACAAGACCTTGGGTGCAACTGGTGATGTGAATGTCTATGCTCAGATGATTGATGACGCGGAAGGCGTGGAAAAGATTGAGAACCTGCAGAGCCATGATAACAATGAAATATATGAAAAGGCTGTGAAGATTCTTGAGGCTTACTGGATGGAGGATGATGAGTTAATGGGTGCAGCTATGGAAGTTCCGCAAGGTGTTACTTTTGATTTTGGCCAAGGTGGCAATGCCCCAGTTGGTGATTTGAACTTTAGCTGAATACAGGTGCGCCCAACAAAGTTGTTTCTATTGTGGATTCTTTGTCTTATCATAATTGTTTGATGTGTTAGTATGATTCACCAGTTGTGCGGCAACTAATGATTTAAAATTCGTTTCACAGATTTGTGGTAATTGTCTTGGCTGCCCTAGCTGATGTCACTATTTGATCCATTCAATGCGTGGGGTGATGGTTCTGGTGGTCAAATAAGCTTAAGATTTCAGGGGAGCAGGGTTGCATTATTTCCTACTGATTATGGGTATCCTATCACAACTTCTGTAATAGGATTATAATACTCATACTTTGGAGTCTGGGTTTTTGAGCAGGCTACTATGTAGGGTTTGCATCTTTTAGTATGGTGTGTACTTCGCTACTGTATAGCCTGAATTTAAGCTTCTGCAAATCCATTAGAGAGCATTCCTGAATGGTTTGGTTTTGAGGTTCTTCAGGAATGGGCTGGTTGCAGTTTGTCCGAACGTGTAAACCGTAATGCTTTCTGTTCAATTTTAGTGTCTGAGAAGGTATTATGCTACGTAGTGAATTGCATCTGCATTCTTATATAAAAATAAAAAACGAGTATCACATTGAATATTTTTACAACTTGCACAGTTGAAAGCGCATCTGCTCATAACAAATCGAATAGTAATAGTATATTACAAACCAGCAAACTTATCGTTGGAACGGAAACGGAAGAGAGCACTAACTCGGTGTGCTCTCTCTGCGCTGCTTGTCTGTAGCTCCCGAAGCCTTTCAAACGGCCGTCGGCTCCTTGGTGATGCGCGCCGTATGGCTGGGCTGCGTTTGGCACTCGGCCGGCCTCATCACCGGCGCGCTCGGCGCCGGCTGTGGGTGCGGGTGCTGGACGTCCTGGTACGGGGCGCCGTGGCCGCCGCCGTAGTGCCCCCGCATCCGCTGCGTCTGCACGGCTGTGACGTACACGACGAAGCCGACGACGACGGTGATGAGCCCCAGGATCCCCGCTGCGGCGAACATGCCCGGGCGCACCCGGTGGCACACCGGCCGCGGCCTCCGCCAGTCGCTGATGTGCCCGGACTCCACCCCGATCCCGATCATGAGCAGCACCTCCGCGATCCCGAAGCAGATCCTGCACTCCCCATAACAGCGTTACAACCAGAGATGCTGCTCCATTAATTCCTGCATCAACATGGCTTTCAAGGTGGATCGCGCGCGATTGTTCCGTACCATGTGACGAAGAAGAGGATGCAGGTTTGCCTGGTGAGCGTGGCGGGGTTGGAGGGCACGCGGGGGTGGTTCTCCGCCACGGCGAGGCCGACGGAGGAGGAGTCCGGCGCGGCGACGGCGAGCAGCAAGTAGGCGTGCTCAGCAAACATGGCGACGGCGAGCAGCAGGAAGGCGCCGACGGAGAAGGCGAGCGGCGTGCGGCCGCTGCTGTTGTAGAAGCACACGTCCACCTGGCTCGGGTTCCCGCCCACGGTCATCAGGTAGTACGACACCTGCAGCCGTCCATCCACCAGCGGAGTGGTGAGAAGAAGAAGAAGAAGAGCACGAGCTAGCCGAAGGAAGGAAGCTACCTCGGAGCGCGAGCCCTCGGCGACGAGGCAGAGGATGAAGCTGACGAGGCCGCAGAGGACGGAGAGCGCGACGAGGGAGACGGCGGCCTGGCCGCTGGAGCGGCCGGCGCGGCGCTCCTGCGCCTTGCGGATGGACAGGTCGTCGTGGGTCACCGGCCGCATTGCGGAAAGCGACGCAAGGAGGAGCGAACAGAAGCTGGCTGGCCAGTGACCACTACGTATTCACCTGCAGATGGCGACCACCCTAGCTACCAGACTCGATCAGCTAACTAGCTTTCCGCGGCCGGATCGAGCCCGGCCACGTCTGGTATATATCAACCTCAAGCTGCTCCGTGCGTCCAGCTGACGACGAGCCCGGAGAAGAAGACGAAGGGGAGAGACTAGAGAGAGGGATGTTGCGGTTGCATCGGTGGGAGAGGAAGGAATTGAGCAAGGAGGTGGGTTTGGGAAAGGCAGCACGGGAGGAATCCACGGGAGGCAAGAGAGAGAGAGCATCGCGCGCTGCCGGTGGGAACGTGGGGGAGGGGAGGATCGCGGTTTCTTGTTGCGCCGTGGTGGAGGCGACATTCTGATTCCTTCTACTTCGCTTCGCCGTGCTGCCTTTTGAGGAAAGCGATGCGCCATCTTCCTCGCACTAGGCAGCGCCTTCCGGTGCCAACGGGACGGAGCAGGGAGGAAAAAGCTCTGCACTTCTACAGTTATACGCGATCTACTCTCTCTCTCTCTCAAGAGAAGAGAGAATTGATTCTGTGTTTAGTTTACTCCTGACCAGATTAATCTACGTCTATGGGACGTATGGTGGTTCATGACATTTTGGAGGCTCATGGCAAGTGGGGTTTTATTCCAATAATACATGGAAACGCCTCAAATCGGACATCCACGTGGACCGTTCGATCACGTCAGGTCGTTCTCAGTCGTTCGTTGTGTTTGACCAACTAAAACATCAATTTTGTCCCATGAAACATCGGCAAAGTACTGCTGAAACATGACAAAAAACTGATTAAACATGGATGAAAAACTGATGAAACATAATGAAATACTGATAAAACATCAGTTAAGTATTGGTAAAACATCATCGAACCAATGTTCCCACAATTATTCAAAAATATTTCATCTTATACAAACAAATGTTTCACAAAAACAAATACCATATTTCACAAGGGCAAAAACATGTTTCACAAGAGAAAACTAAAATATTTTACATTTTTTACGTGCGTTTCACCAGAGCAAAAACCATATTTCATATATATTAGGGTGATGTTTTAAACTAAGTTGCATTGTACATCTTCTCCATCTAACTCTTTACTCCTTCCAATGAAGTACCAAGCCCCCTCATATAGCGAGCTCCAAGAGGGGCTAGCGGGCTTCCAAACGGCACAACGGTGCTCCTCGCGCACCCTTTACCTAAGAGAGGTAGAGAGAGGAAGGGGAAGGGAGAGGCAGAATGAAGAGGTGGAGGAGATGGGGAGAGAGAGAGGAGAGGTCACCGATCTAGGCAGATCTTGCGGACGCTGAGCTGCATGAGTAATGGAGAGGAGAGAAGAAAGAAATATGTGGAGGAAGAGCAACGGGAAAGGATAAGGTACGTAGGAGAATGGGAATACCCTAGGAGTCAGGTGTTGAAGAGCACATTGAACTATCCATGGCTGAGAGCCATCACAGCCCGGGCACAATAGGCAATTATCATGGGTGCACTCTACCACTAAGCTAATAGCTCGTCACGTAGGCCTCCCTTTGAAAAAGAGGGGTGCCCTAAGGAATGCGGATACAGGTGGTGCATGGCTGTTGTCAGCTCGTGCCATAAGGTGTTGGGTTATGTCTTGCAACAAGCGCAACCCTCGTGTTTAGTTGCCACTATGAGTTTGGAACTCTGAATAGATTGAGGAAAGAGAGGATGAGGCTAGCCATCATGCCCCTTATGCCCTGGGCGACACACGTGCTGCAATGGGAGGGACAAAGGGTCGCAATCTCGCGAGAGTGAGCTAACTCCAAAAACCTGTCCTCAGTTTGTATTGCAGGCTGCAACTCGCTTGCATGAAGCATAAATCACTAGCAACCGTCGGCTAGCCATACGACGATGAATCCATTCTTGGACCTTGTATACACTGCCTGTCACACTATAGGAGTTGACTATGTTTGAAGTTATTACCCTTAACAGTGAGGAGGGGGATGCCTAAGGCTAGGCCTACAACTAGAGTGAAGTCGTAACAAGGCAATCGTATTGGAAGGTACGGCTGGATCACCTTCTTTTCAGGAAGAGCTAATGCTTATGCTTATTGGGTCTTTTGGTTTGATACTGCTTCATGTTCAAAAAGAAGATAGCTATGTCTGAGGTGAACTTGGACATGAAAGTCTTCTTTCGTTTAGGGTGAAGTAAGACCAAGCTCATGAGCTTATTACCCTAGGTCGGAACAAATCAGTTGATAGTGCCTGATGCGGGAAAGAATGGGTTTTCCTATGAGCGTATGTTTGGATTGAAAAGGGGTCAGATGCCCGAATCATGATTTTTTTCTTTTTTAGAAATCCTAATTATTCTTGATTGTGGATTGAAAGGGCTCACGCCCGAGTCAAAGTAATATCGATGAAACATACATTAGTTGCTTGGATCTCAAACTCAGAACCTTCTGACTCTAATACCATATTGAATTGTATGTACTGACCAATTCATCTAGAATCTTAAACTAACGTAGAAAAAAGACAATATATTTCAAATGCTGAAGAGAGAATGTAGCCATGGGTGAAAGAGGTTATCGGCTTGTTGGTGGCGTGACACGAGGTTGTCAGTGCTCGCCCTCGTTCAGATGCGATGTAGGGTTGGCACTTGTGCAATGCGTGGTGGAGGTGTGTGATAGAGTCAAACTGTCCAATCTAAATTTGAAGGGCTATTTTAGGGTACATTACGTGAGCTAGTATGTAACGGTAGTATATTGATCCGACCATTCAATTATAAAGATATTTTAGTCTTTTATCAGAGGTGTCAAGTTCAACACCTAGGCATTACTGGCCACGTTGATCGCCGCCCAGTTCATCCTAACTCTACTGTGATTAGTCTAATTAAGCGGTTTGGCCTGAAAAAACGGATCAACAATTGGTTGAACCGATCACACAGTCTAGAGCCTGTTTCTTTCAGCGGTTGCGGTTGCGTTTGCTTATAAGCTGGAAATTTATAACTCCTCGATAAGGACATCCAAGGAATCAAAAAATTATAGAAAAAATGGTTTTGAGAGCTTTGAGAAGAAATTGTAAGACCTATAAAAATTGGCTACCAAACGTCAAAACGTTTGGCTTGTACGAAAATAACAAATTTTCAGCTTATAATCAAATGCAAACGCAAACGCTGGAAGAAACAGAGCCCTAGTCTTTTGCTTCCTCATGTAATCAGAGCATGAAAAGTTGCAAGCGGTTAGCACACATCCTCGTTGTTGTCTCCGGTTGATTGAACCACGGTGATTCTGAAGATAAATGCTCATCGTGTTTGAGTGTGTCGAGTGAATTCCTGGGCTGGCTATGCAGGTCTATCTCCAAAACGATGGGCAGTGGATAAGTTGTGCTTCGCCAATGGTGGTTGCGGCCATTACTACAAATTCTTCACCGTGATGATGATGGAGGTGGCCACAACCGTCGTCGACGTCCAATTACATTGGATGCCTACTCATGAGCATTCCTAGCTAGCTAGCCCTACGACATCTATCTCCCATCTACTTCTGCCAGTACGGATTAATTGCTTTCGTTAATTTGTTGTGTATGGCATCTTTGGAAAGAACCGAAGAATTTGTAGATCATGCACAATGCTGGTCCTATCCTGAACCTATTTTAGGACAGAAATAGGGTCACTATTATATATGCTCTCTAACCTTGATCCAGAGAAAAAAAAAATAACCAAAATCCTAGCTCAGTTAGCACCGTTGAGGGCAAATTAGACACGAAAACAGAAGTAATTACTTTTGTGGCATATACCCATGTGTATCATTTAGTATTTTGTCCCTGCAAATATTATACCACTCACACTCATCAGGTGTAGTATAAAAACACTCATTAAATGTAGTATAAAAAAATCATAAGCGATCTAATTAATGTTGGATCAAAAGAAGAGGCTATCCACATTGAGTTTAATGTAGCGTAAAAGAGCTCAATCTAGAGGGCCTGCAGCATGTTGTGTGTTCTCCACTCCACTGATCGCTGATTCGAACATATTAATTTTGAGAAATAGTTTATGTATGCCTTTTAGTTTGATTTCCTTTTCCTTTAAAAAAAAAGAAAGAGAAGCATCTTTTTGCACAGTAAATGCTTTTTTTTTACGTGTTTCATTTTGTAACTAAAATTTCTTTTCTAGTTTCCTTTCAAAAGAAGGAGAAGCATCTTTTGGACAAATTAATTTAATCATACTTAACCCATGAATATTTTTGGTGGGTCAAACCTCTGCCCTGTCCTTAACCCTAGAGCCAATCGCAGCTAAGGCAACAATGAAGGGGACAGATTGCATCATGCTAATATTTCGATTAGCTTTGAGAGCACGAGTATATCTTTATCTACCCTGTTCATTCCTGGACGTGAGAGACTGAAAGTAGATTGCAAGGTTGCAACCAATTCAAACCTGACCTACAACAACCAACGACACGACATTCACACGAAATTAAAACAAATCTCGCAATTAAGAAGAACACAGCAAGAGCAATCACTAGAAAGAACAAAGTACTACTAACTTGCAGTGGGTTTTAATTAAGCTGTTTCCTTGTCACTTGCAGATTAGCAGATAATAATTTATACGTGATCTTCAGCAGCCGACCACTAAACATGCCGGGCTCATCGCCATTAAGCCGACAGGGCCCGAAATCATCGATTGCTCGTCTCGTGTCACTCACAAAATCCAAATGGCCTTTTTTGGACTTGCAATCCAAGGGTTGCTTTGGCTTGTTTCAAAATCTCCCAGAGAGCTCAGAGAAAGAGAGGCTACAGCTTTTTGTTGCAGATAACAGATAAGACATGCTGTGTAGAGTGCTACCTACCTACCTTGCACATCTCTGATCGTTTCGTTTAGGATGTGCAGGTATTCCCGGCAAGATCAGGGCTAGAACTCGCAGCTTAACCATATTGTTTTTCTTTCTAAAAATAAATCAAATTATTTTTCCTTTAAGTAATCTTAACATATGATGTATTCTCCCCCATCACAAAACACATGACGTTTTGCAAATCGAGCTCGAAGCTTAAATTTAGCCACTAGTTTCTATTATGATGTATTTATAAAACCGAGTAAAAATATATTATAAAAGTATTTTCCTAGTTAAATTAAACACACTATTATTTATATTATTTATGTTTTGTGGGATCCAAAGGTACCTGTTGTGTCTGCATCGCTTGGTAATGTCTCCCTATAAATACAAGTTTTTTCATGCATCTCCCCTCCGCCGAATGCTGCTTTGAGATCAATTTCTTTTTCTCCCCTGGAATTCTTAAAAAAAACCCCTCAATTCTATTAAATTTCCCTGACCATCGCATCCTCGGTCTTTGTTGCTGCCACGTGCCCTGACCACGCCCATGGTGATGATATTCACCGTAGTCAGAGCGAGGCGGGGGGCATTGCACTAGAGGAAAAGGAAGGAGGAAGAGGGAGATATGCCTCAAGCAATAATTCAATAGATGTTGTTTTTTTTAAAATATCATGAGAAATGAGAGAGAGAGAAAACATGGATCTCAGAGCACCCTATAACAAAGGGGAGATGTATGAAAAATCTTGTATCCATGAAAAATCATATATTCATTGCTCCATGTACATGTGATTACATATACGTCCACGACTACAATATGTGCTTTAAGATTCATGCTCAACTTCACTCTCCTCTCACATGCCTTTTTTTTTTTGCAAAATCCCCTACATCTTCAGTTTCCAAGTGATTGGGTACTTCTTCCTCCCCTCTCCCTCTCCCTCTCCTTCTCCTCCGTCCCAGTTGAGCTGACCGCCATCCGCCAGCGGCTGACCAGCGTGCATTGGCGTGGTCGTGTGGAGCCCGGGCAGTGGTCGTTGGTAGGTGGAGGCCGACTCAGGCAAAGATAGAGGGGAGAGGAAGAGAGAGGAAGAAGGACCTGATTGTTTTTTTCAAAAGTTTTGGAGGTATTTTTATAAAATAGCATGTGAGAGATGAGTAGGTCTAAACATGAATCTTAAAACGCATCCGGTGGTTGTGAATGTATATGTAGCCCCATGTATGAGTGAAAAATCAGTTTTGGTAAAAAAAAAAAAAAAATCCTTGTCCCAGACACCAGTGGATCACTGGTCGATCAGCCGTGATCTACGTGTTGTTGTTTCGACCCGTCTCGTTTTCGTCTTCGTTTTCCTATCATTTGTGTGCGCCAGCCATGCAGCGGCTACCTCGATCTCTCTCTCTCTCTGCCTGCGTGCTCAACACGTTTATCGAAGTTAGGATGGGCCAATAAAAGAATGGCTGACCTGGGGATACAATATACACATGCGCTAGGTAATCAACCCAACCTTTCGAATGAGCCCCTTAAAAGAAATACATTCGAATGAGCCGTTGAGCAAAATGTAGGCCTTCAATAATAAATAATTGGTCGAGACCATTTCAAATGATAAGAAAAAGGAGCCGATGGCCAAAGATGGTTTTAGTTGGCACTAGCTATCCTTTTGAATTAGAATATACATGCAAATGTTACTTTCTTGGCAATGGTTATGGGCTAATGATTTTAGGCAACCAATATTCTTCCAAATTGAGTTTCACACTTGACAACTAAACATATACAAAAATATGGTAGGCGAAGCATAGCACATGTGCATCTTAGATACTTCCTATGTCCATTTTTATCGGCCATATTTTGATTTGAGATAATTAAATTTTGTAAATTTTGACCAACAATTAATCAAATTATATGCATTGTACAAAAGTGGTATCAATATGCTTCTATTTCAAATTAAGTTTGATATAATGTTGTTTTGTGGCAATTGACCATACATAATAAGAGAAATTTAATAGCCAAAGTATATTTTTAAAGATTTTCTCAAATCAAATAGGTCCTATCAAAATGGATGGATGGATAGGGGAGTAACACATTACTCGAGAAGATTTTACTGACCAAAATAGCTAGATACAAGTGCAAATAGTGCCAACGTAAACTTTTCATTTGTTTTCGTTGTTTTGTAGACTTATTTGTCGAGCTAGTTCAATGATTTGGCTTTTCGAAATCGTTTCTCAAAAAGCTTGAAGACACAAGATAAATACATTTAAATTAATCCAAGTTAAATTGAATGTCTGGCTTCTCGAAGTCACCTTTTAAAGCTCTCAAAGTTTAATTTAAATAATAATTTTAGCTCCATAAATATTTCATTTTTCAATATGTCTATAGTTTGGAAATAGCATGACAAATCTCTACTATTAAAAGTTTCTTCTCGTGAGTGATGAGTAATACCACATTTCATTAAAACTACCCACCATGCATACCATCCGTAGTAACAAATTCATCTATTTCGCTAGAATTACGGACCATACCGTCCGTCGTAACAAACTCGTCTTATCTGATTTAGGTCCCGTTTGGCACAGCTCCAGCTTCACCAAAGTTGGTGGAGCACTCTATTCCTAGTTCCAGAAATTCATGGAGCCGGAGTTGTAGATACATTAAGGATGTTTAGGTGAGTCATCTTATTTATATTTTAAACTAAAAATATAAACTTAAGTCACTTTATTTTAATATATAAACTTTATATCTGAAGTAGAGCCAGGAGCTGAAACTGCGTCAAACGGATCTTTAACCTCTCAAATTTTCGGTGTAGGTAGAATCAAAGTATGATATGTGCTGACCTCTGTTACGATCCACGCACGGTTGTTTAATTGTGACTGCTGGACTGCATAGCAACAATTGTCTATGGTGAAGACAAAAGTGTATAGCCCATATCCCGATGCGTCGCGTTGCATGGTACCGTCTTAATACGACTAGTTTGCATAAAAAGAAAAGGGTAAGGCGGGTGGTTATACCTTATACGAGCCCACGTACTACGAGTTTAGCGCACTACACGCGCGTTCTGCCGTTCCAAATACCGCCACTAACGTCCCCCCACTAATAACCCCACTCCGTCCTCCCCTCGCCTTCCCGTCAAAACCTCGCGCTGCCCCTTCACCTCCCCCGCCTCCGCCGCAGATGCAGAGCCACGCCACCGCGCCGTCCAGCCCCAGGCTCCACCTTTTCTCCGGCGGTGGAGACGGAGACTTCGAAGAGGACGGCGGCGAGGGCGGAGGCGGTGGAAACGGCCATTACTTCTTCTTCAGCGCCCCGGCTAGTCCTGTTCACTACATACTGCGGTCACCGCCATCCTCCACCGCGGCGACGGTGTCCCAGTACGCTCCCACCACGGATGGCGACTGCTGCGGCGGAGCCGGCGATTTCGAGTTCGCCGGCGCGGGCGCTGCGATGAGCTCCGCCGAGGAGCTCTTCCTCGCCGGCCGCATCCGCGTCGGCTGCCTCTCCCCCATCATCCAAGAAACGGCGTACGGGGAGCAGGAGGACGGGGAGGAAGAGGGAGGCGTCGACGGCCACGCGCAGCGGCCTTGCCGGACCAGGTCGGCGTCGCCGCCCCGGAGCCTGCGGCTCGCCAAGAGCGCAGAGCCTTCCGACTCCTCCGCGTCAGCGTCGTCGTCCTCCTCCGCCGTCTCATCGTCCTCCGTCAAAAGCACGCTGCGCCGGATATCGCTCCGGGACCTCCTCAGCGGCTCGGCAAACGACTCGGCAGCGGCCCAGGCCGCCGCAGGCGGCGAGAGGTCAGGCTTGTGGCCGCCGTCCATCTGGCCGTCGCGGTCCAAGAAGGCACTGCCCTATCCACCGCCGCAGCCGGGGCGCCGGTCCACGTCGTCGGACTGGGCGGGGCCGAAGAGGGCTCCGGAGGCGCCGCGGCGGCGCACGACGTCGCTGCCGTACCGGCAGGGGCTGGTTCTTGGATGCCTCGGGTTCGGGGCCCGGAGCTACGGGCTGGCCAAGTCCATGAATCCACTCTCCTCCCGGTAAAAAACGTAAAAATGAAAAGGCGTATTCAATCGAAGAAAACATGGCATGTATTAGCATTTTGCATAATATCATGGCTTACATGAGAAGGGTTTGGACCGTTTGTCTCTACATGGAAAAAAAGAAGAAATATGTATATTCAAATTTTGTTTAGTTGATTCAATCCTTCCGTGGAAATGTTATCTTAGTGATTTCTTTTGAAGGATAAATGCTACATTATAAATCCATGACATTGGTGCAAGAATGCACATCTTTGCGCTGCATTTCATTGTCCATTTTGTTCTTGTGTTGGTCTAGATAGGAGCTAACACTTATTATTTTCTGCTGATTTGAGTGACCGTTCCCGAAGTTTACAGTCAGTTCTAAAAACAAAATTTATAGTCTATGCGATGATGTCTTTATTTAAAAAAAACAAACTCGAGAATTGATTATTATACAAATGCCAGTACTGTTTTATGCACTTAGAGCATCTCCAGCAGTTACTTCAAAATCCTACTCTATAACACTATTTCCTATACACTCTATCCATCCCTCTAAAATTTCTTCACATTTTACACTACACTAAAAAAGATTTATTCCCTCCCGCAGCTACTCTATCCAGATAAACAATATCATAAAGTGTCTGTTACGGATGTTCTCACTGACATGCAGATAAAGTATGAAGAGCTGTTTTTTTTTAGAACAAGAGCTGTTGTTCTAACGTGGGAAATGCACCAGCTACATGTCTGGATTATCCTTGGTCAGATTTGGCTCGAGAGGGGCTTCTAGCTTCCTACCGAAAAACCAATTCCTGCTATTTATAGTTCCATAAACATATCTGAATTGAACGGTACAACCTGATCATCTCTATTAGGCCATAAAATCACTTACCCCTTAAACAACTAGTAATCACCATCACCATTAATTCTCTTACAAAGTAGTAGCAGTTGGTCGCTGTAATGGGTAGTATAACAAAAGCAGGACGCCAAGAGAGCGAAGAGTCCAAAAGAAGCCTTTCGATTTTTTGTCTCTTTGATCTGTTCTTCGTTCTCAGTGCGTGATCTATCCAACTGAAAAAAAGATTAGATTTTTTGGCGGCCACTGAAGCACTCGTTTAGTCTTTTATAGGTACACGAGAGCGACCTGCTACCGATCGACCCTGCTGATGATACCGAGTGGGTTTTTGTTCCCGGAATGAACGATTCGGCCATGCTTCACTGGTTTAGTGATTTTTCTCTCATGCAACCAAACGCTTGTCTTCACTTTTTGCCCAGCCTAACAATAGTCATGGCCGTGAAACAAACACTGGCTAAGTTTAAACAAGTTAGTCACGCCACAAGTGTGGCAAATGGCTAAAGTTAGGTTAGACAACCTTAGTCACCAACCAAACAGGTCCTTAGTCTTGCAAATTTGGTTCCGTTAATCCGAAAAGTTGATAGTCTAGTTGTGGGTTTTTGTTAGAGATTTTAAGAGACCGAAAAATATAAAAAAATTGGTTTTAAAAGTTTCTAGACTGATATCTTAAAAAATCTGGCTACTCAGCAGTCAGCTATCTTCAGAGTCACAAGCTTCATTTTCTTGGCTTCGAAATTGAGCATGTCATCTGCTGAAACCGACGCGTCGTAGATCTGTGGTTGGAACCGTGAAAAAATGTCGGGAAAACAGCCCCAGAATGGCACGGATTTGCAGGGAAAACGACGGAGCAGCTACTTGATTAGGATGCAGAATGGCTCCTGCCGCCGCCGCTTACCCACAGCGAAATACCTGACGGTGCAATTAGCAGGAGCCATTTCTGACGGGAGCTTCCTGGCTTCTTGTTGCACTTACCGCTACCAAACCAGCTCCGCATGAGTCAGAAACTGCATTCATCCAACTTGGAATAACCTGTAACAACCAACAACCCTACACCCAACCTAAACGTCATTTGGATTCATCATCTAGGTCGCCATCTGTGGTAAACCTGATACTGGCCAAACTCAGTTCACATGTTCGATTTTTCGAAACAAACTGTTTCCGATGAAAATTCTGTGTTCCAAACCTAAACACACAATTTTATCAGTGACCACAGGTCCGGGAGTCTTTGGCACTTTCACACTGTTAACATAGTATAAGCTTGTGTAGTAAAATGATCAAACTGGAATACTGCTGACCTGTTTGACCTATCCTAGACTGTAACATCAAAGCCCGTACTTTTCCCATCATGAAAACCTGCAATTACTTTGCGTTAATAATAAAGGACACAGCTCTTCATCAAGATGCAAGGGATAGCATGAATCAAAACACATCTTTCCTGATTCCAAATGCAGGTGACAGTAACATAAAGTTCTGGTTTGCTTTGCTTCAAAGGCAATAAGCTCATCAACTATAATAGGGGCACACTTGTCTTCATGGCGCTATATAGCTTAAGTTAGTAGGTCGGGTGATATGCGATACTGACCCTAAGTAACTGATGACTGGAATAACATTTGGACAAATCTTAAAGCTAGAGGCATATATCATGAACTTCAAACATGATTAGTTGGGCAAAAGTCTTGTATCCAATGCTGATCTCTACAGGAACAAATTCTTCAGCTGGCCGTTTGCAAGCTTGCACAACCCATTGAATGCCACAGGATCTGCCAGAAAAACATGAGATCAATGGTGTTATGGGGTAAAATGGACAATGATATTTAATCTAACATTAATCTGCAAGTAAAACTAAAAAAGGGGATGAAGTGCAATCAGCTATATTTTGAATCAGAAGAGCACAACAAAGATAACTTGAAGGAACAAAACGCTCCTCTTAGAGGAGACTACTTTGCTGGTTGTTGCAAACAAATCTTGCAACATTGGGCAATAAGTGACCTACCAGAACTTACTTCCCCAGAGCATTAGCTCATGACCTACAAGAACTTCATTTTCTGTCCAAGATATAAAATGCTATAAATTTATTCTAAATTCACAGTCAATAAGTGACAGATTTGGAACCATTTGGGGAATGAGACTGAAGTATTTCATTATTTTGAACTGAAGTCAATCTGGGCTACAGATCAAGAAATATCCAACAATTAATAGTTCTGAAAGAAAGGAGAAATAGCTTCTAAATTTAGAAAAAATGACACGAAGAATCACTTTGGTGTTCCAATGCTCTTGAATAAGACAGGGGGGCAAGAAACAGAAGGATATTTGCTCATGGAACCCAAGAATAACAAGCCCCCAAACACTAAATAACAAGTTCAGAAACAAAGGTAACTCATAGAATATGAGAAGCTTTTGAATTTTTTTTAGTTCATCTGCTTTTCAGAGATAAAAGGATGGTGGTGGAGCAAGGAAATATGTATAATAACAATACGCTCCTCTTATGCCTATGAAATTATGTAAAAGTTAACAAAATTGTGGTGGAAACCATATCAGCAAGCAGAAGAACACAGACAGTTCACAGTAGTGTTGATCAATGAGGTAAACAACATCATAGGTGTATCAAATCTCACCAAAGTTTTCACCAAAATCTGTGCAAACTTCAGCACGGATGGACTGGTTGCTGTCAGCAATCCCAATAACCTCCATATAGTGTGATGCAGGAGCACCCAGGGCACCTCTGATGGTTAACTGATGGCCATCTGTGGACTGCCCAACAATCACTCCACCTTCGTCGCGTTGGACTTGAACCACTGAACGCACTCTTCGCCCAACAAACATGCTCAGAATCTCTCCATTGACAAATGCTGAAGGGCCCGATGTATCCATCCCTGCAAGGTGTTGCTCCAGATTTATTGACTCAAACCATCATGCATTGTCATCAGATAAAAAGACAAGTAAATTGTCCACATCTCCTAGCCATTAGATCATGCGAAGCCAGCACATGAAAGATCATGACATGATGTTCTAGATGTGGTGACTATGATGCACTAACATGGATACGTCGACACAGCAATATGGGGATTCATCATTTTTGTAAAAAAAACCCGATATGGCGATACAACTATATATATTATTTATATACATTAGTTTCTGTTTTTCAGCAAGTGTGCTCAAACTCTTGAGTAGCTAGTAGTAGCAACATGCTCGCAGTTTGCACATCCATTTCACATTTCCTCTGGCTGGACCATGCCCCTCTAAAATCCCAACATGCTCCCATAATGGAGCTCATAAGTTGGGTTTTGCTCCTCTCTTGGAATACTTGAATCGCCCGTTTCCATGTCTAAAAAATAAGGGCAGAATAACTCACTACCCACTACTCAGATCTATGAACTATGAACACAACTCACTGCTAACTCAAGTACTCAGAGCATGCGAGAAAGCAGGAGGAGGAGAGATCCAGTGGCAGGGGATGTAACCAGGAAGGTGGCAGCGGGGGGCGGAAGGTAGCACAGCAGGAGGTGGAACCGAGTAAGATCCAGCGGCGGCGGCACGGCGCTGCTTCACAAACACCGGCTCGCCGTTGCAGCCAAGGAGAAGGGTGGCGGCGATGCCTCGGGTGATGGGCGACGGCTGCGCTGCGACCTGGGATGAGGGAAGGGTTTGCTGACCCTGTATGCGTAAGGACATAATGCCCCGCGAAATAGGCCTGGGATGCAGGGAATGGGCCTAAAGAAGGCCATATTGGGCTGCAGCCGTGTCCCAGATGTATCAGGCATTTAAAAATTTTATTTTAGATCCCCAATTATCCGATACTCCACTGATACGGTGTCCAACGTAGATATGCTGCTAGGTGGTGATGTTTGGAGAAAGGTGCATCATAGGTGGTGATGTTTGGAGAAATTTCTACATGAGAAGCATATGCTGGACTAGCCATGATGCTGCCTAGTCTCAGCTGCAAGAATTGATAATTTGCCGTTACTCATGAGATACAATGACATATGCCACATGCACAGAACATTCCGATAGTTACGTCATATCAAAATCTTTCTAATGGTTGGAAATTCAGAAGAAGCGACTTTCTGTCAGCAGTACCGGTATAAAGCTGGCAATAAGGCCTTTTCTGCACCATGTAATCTTAATTCTTGTTCATGATAAATTTATTTGTGAAAGAAATGCATTCACAGTAAATCTAGACGGCCTACGAAATGCATCTCATACGGACTACCGCCTGCCGACCAAAATATGCAATCTGCTGTTCATTGTCACCAATCAGGGGCGGAATCAATGCGCGAGGCATGGGTGTTCAATCAGTTGAGCCCCAAATTTCTTTGAAAATAAAATACGCCTTGGATGGCCAACAATAGAATCATGGGGTCAGCTGAGCGAGATCGTTCAGAGAAAAGATCATAGCAAAGCTCACAACAATCCAGGTGAGCTAGGGATCCCTCGCCGGCAAAAGACGGAATGATTCAAGCCCCGGTGGATATTCACCTCACGCGGATCCGCTAGAGGAGGAGAGGAGGGAGGAGCCGGAGGTGGCGTACCTGATTCTGTGAAGGAGGGGCCGAGTTCGACGGCGCCGGCGGCGGAGATGGAGGAGGGTTGGGCTCGGAGTAGCTGCGGATTTGGGGGAAGGCAGTCTGGCAGAATAGATGGCAAGCTCGACTGTACCACTTCCCCTTGATCAGTTTACGGAAATACCCTTGAAACGCGAGGGGCGTCAAGGCGCCACGCTCTTTTCCCGCGCGAACTAGCCTCTTTTGGCGCCAAAACTCTGGGCCTGTGTGGTTGCTGATATGAGCCAGTGGATACGACTCCTCGTGTTTAGTACTTTAGTGAGTCAGACTCAAGGAAGTCATTGTTTGATTGCTTGTTCCTCAGCATCCACACCAGAAACTCTATCTCTATTTTCTCTCTCTTCTACTCTATTTTCTCTCTCCGTTACTCTAAAATTCCTTCACACTTTACACTATACCTTAAAAGATTTCTTCTCTCTACTAGAAACTCTATCTGTAAAACTCTATTTCTATACCCATATAGGGTTTCTGCAACGGATACTCTTAATAGATGTCGTTAAGCATTTTGTCAAACACATTGCAGACATGGCCAGAGCGCGCCCTCTCGCCCACATGAAGCAGGGCTACGCCTGCGCACCACACAGTAAAAGTCCACGCACGCTCGCACTGAGCCTGCTCGTGTTGTACCCGTCGCTGCCCTAATCTCGCTCGCGTCGTCCCCATCGCCGGCTTGACCTCGCTTCGCGCCTCCATCTCTAGTTTCGGTCGGCGATCCGAAGACGCACTGCCCTCGCGCCGCAAGCATGGCTACTCCACGCCGCCTCGTCTCGGCTCGGCCAACCCGCACAACCCCCGTCTCTAGCTCCTTCACCCTGCGCTGCCGTTGTCACCGGCCTGGCCACCCGCACGCCCTAGGCTCCAGCTCAGTCAGTCCACCCCATGCGCTGCTGTTGCTCGCGTTAAGGGACGCCTGAGCCTTGGCGCTTCCGTCTGCGTCGACATCTTGCGCGGCGCTCTGCCTCGCCTTGTCTGCTTCGCGCCGCCACCGCCCAAGCTCCCTCGCGTGTCGTCATGGACACCGACGAGCTTCTTGGGCCCACCCTTCCCCATGGCCTTCTTGTTGTCGCCAAACCACCTAACGATCGCTTTGCGGTTGCATCAAGCTCGCTAGAAACGGCCAATTTCCTCATTTGTACTAAGCATGGCCACCATTACAGGGCAAACAACCAACCAAACAAGCTCGAGCTGCAAAAACTCGTCGTCCCCGACGGCCATCCGCGGCCCCGGCCTTGGCACTCACCTCCCTCCGCCCCAAAGCCCTTCTCCTCCTCCTGCTTCCCCGTAGTCGCCTCCTAGCCGCTTGCTTTTGTTGCATCCCCACCGCTTTTTGTCACTGCTTTTTCGCAAGATCCTCCGGAGAGAGTTCGAATTCCCTCGCCTTGCTCGGTAGATTGGTTGTCGCGGTCGCCTAGTGAGCACTGAGCACCTTGGCTGATCCCTACCATGTCAGGGCGAGTAGATGTGTCAATTCTGGATGATGAACAAGGAATAGAATATAAGCACTATCACAACTTGGAATGTCAAGCAAGATGTGTCAATTCTACTCAGCCACTCTAATCTAATCCTTCTTACCGAGGTCATCATCGCAAGAGATAGCAAGAGATGAATTACCTGACATTCCACTAGCACAACTTGGAATGTCAAGCAATTCACAAGAGGTAGATGTGTTATCAGATAGCATGCCATCTGGTTTTCTCCAGACAAGGTTCCTAGCAGCCCCTGGTACGCCGTATGTTAGAGATACTAAACGGCGCAGCGGACTGTTTTGTCCAGAAGGTTTCTAGCAAGCTGTATCTTTGTGGGTGCCGTATGGTACGGCGTACCGTATGACACACCGTCGTGTTTTGTCCAATAGGGTTCGTGTGTGCCCTTGTAGGATGTTGTAAGGTATAGGAGCGCCGTACCATACGGGACGCCCCAATGGCTAGTTTGTGAGAGCCTGTGTGGCTGTGGTGTCGTATGATACGGCGTGTGCCGTACCATTAGGCCAACTCGCTAGTTTGGCTGAAAGGGCTCTAATGGCTAGTTTTCGAACTGTAGTCTATTTAAGTCCATGGTTGACCTCTCTGCGAGGGGTTGCTGAATTTGGATTGTCCTATATGTTAGGAGTAGCTAAGAAAAGAGAAGGTGTTAAAGAGAGGGAGAGCATCATTTTGTGTGAGATTAGGTGATTCTCTAATGAGATTAGTGAGTTATCGAGTGTGCCTTGTGTGCATCACTCTTAAATTTTGATCCGGTGTGATCAAGCGGCTTAGTGCTTACTACTCATAGTGCTTGTCGGCACCTAGACGGCGTGGGAGGCGCCGTACGCCGATGACCTTCTCAAGAAGCTTGTGAGGAGACCCGAGCGAATAGTGTGAGTGGCATTGGTGCTTGCCATCTTCGGAGCGAAGAAAGTAGTAACCACTAGTGGAGTAGAGGCGGTTGGCTTGAGAGAGAGCCGGTCCTTGCATGGGACAAGGACCAAGCCTCAACATGGATAAGGGGATACCTACAAGTCTCTGAGCACCACAGTAAAAAGTGATCGTGTCACTTATGGTTTGCTTCTTGTGCTCATATATTCCATGCCATCTCTCACTATGATTATGATGTTATTTGCCTCCCATGCCATGTATTAATTGTTAGCAGCTCATTATCTTGTTGTGATAGTGTTTTTCCTTCTACTAGTGATCTTAGCTATCTTGTCATCTTG
Organism: Olyra latifolia; assembly: GCA_036346145.1. NCBI lineage: Eukaryota > Viridiplantae > Streptophyta > Magnoliopsida > Poales > Poaceae > Olyra > Olyra latifolia. Next base: position 19,747,726 of record CM070530.1, read on the forward strand.
ATTGCCTAGTTGCATTTGATTGATCTCACTTTAGGATTGCAATCACCTAGATAAATCACTTGTGTTCAAAGCATTAGTCTTTAGCTTCCGTATTTATTTGGAATTTGGACACAAGTGAAAAACTTGAATAGAAAGTAAAATTTGAAAAGCCCAATTCACCCTCCCTCTTGGGCATTTGGACTTATTATAAGTGGTATCAAAGTTAAGGCTCTCACTCGATAGATTTTACCGTCTAGACAGTTAAAGGATGACTATTGGGGATTTTAGGCACCTAGGTGTTGCACCTATGTTTGATGGCACAAATTATAATTTTTGAAAAATTAGCATATCATGCTGTCTTAAGGCCATGGATTTCGATATATGGCGGATTGTAGATATTGGTTTTTCTCCTCTTAAGAACTCCAAAGTTCTAACCAAGGACGAGAAAAACTTACATCTCAATACCCTTACAATTGATGTTTTATTTAGTGCTTTGAGTGTAGATGTGAAAAAAATGGTGAGCCATCTTAAAAGTGTGCATGATGTGTGCATTGACATTCAAAGAAATTATGAGAGTGCACAATTAATCAAGACGGTAGCTCACAAGAATGGACATCAAGTGAACAGTGGTCCACTTCTAACTTCAATGATGATGTTCATTCATTGCCTTCCGTTTTATCTCATTGCTTTGCAGCTCAAGGTGATGATGAGGTAAATGACGATGAGCTCTCTCACGATGAACTGATGTATATGCTTAGAGAGCTTCATGAGCATCTTAAGAAGGAGATGAGGAAATCAAATGATTTGGTGCACAAGCTTGATTTGCTCCAAAATTTATATGATGCTTCAAAAAGAGATCATAAAAATTTCCTCCTTAAGAAATTCACTAGTGCTGTGGTGTATGTAGGGATAACATATGATGTCTTAGATGATATTTTGTGCCAACAAGAAGGGCACACCCTACTGGAGAAACCCGACAACATGTTGTCTGGTATCCCATACCATATAGTATGCACACAGTTCACACAAAGCACACTGACACCCTCTCTGGATAAGACCAGACGACATGTCCTATGATACGGCACCATACGACAGCAACATAACTCCAGAGGACTCACTCTAGGACAACCCTGACACACTCCGACACCCTTGACACCTCACCTGGGCTCACACAAGGGACTAGGAGACTCAGTGCATCACCCAAGAATTAAGAACCGATCCAATCAACGTACATCTGGACCCCTCTTAATAGCACGACAGCTATACTATCAATCCGGTCTTCCAACCAATACCAAGACCGTGAAAGACTAGAAAATATCCTTAGCCCTACACTAACCATACCTTCACATTTCACATCCTTTTCTTGAAGATGCTTCGCACACGATGACGCATCCGTCATATCAACCTTGACTATCACCAATCCTTGATGACCCCTCCATCCCGTCGACCTTGACTTGACCATCCACCCAATGATCCTCTTGTCCTATTGACGTCGACTTGATCATCAAGCTTTGGCGACTTTTGAAAGTGCATCTAGGCACTTAAGTGATTTTGGTGATTAATGACAAACACATATAATGACAACTATTTGTAAATAACAAATTTATGTAAATGCTTGGCCAAGTAATTGCCTAGTGACAAACCTCTGATATGATTGTGTTGCTATGTGACAGGGACCGGGAGGAACGTTTGGATTATCACTCAGCGCGAAAATTCCGGTCTCCCCCGAGCAAGGAAGTTCTCGCTCGGGCACGGACACGCTTGACCTTGCCCGGGCCGGAGTCCGGGTTGCTCCTTCCTCGGCCGGGCACAGGCCTTCCCATCCGCGGCATTAAATGCTCTGACGTCTTCAAGGACTACTACGTCCCGTCGAACGCAGAGGACTGCGGCCACCAACCCACGTCTTGTTGCACTGTTCCCATACCGTTTTCCCGTAAGAACGAATGATGGCAATGACGCAAGGCAAAGACAAGCTTCGGACCGCCGGACAACAGGGCGTCTTCTCCATACCGCTGGATAATAGGGCGTCTCCTCCACTGGAACACCGATTACACCCATGTATAAATAGATTGTGCTGCTGCACATGTAACAACTAGCTGCTAGGAAACAGAAAGAGACCATAGGAACTTCGGCTACTACCACCTCGCATCAAGCTCATCTTCCCATCAGAGAAAACTCATCTCCCTGTAATCCTTCTCATATCTCCTATAGACACCATGGGCGTGGGGTTATTACCTCCACGCGAGGGGGCGAACCACCTAAATCATGTGTGCTTGCTGTTGATGGTTGCTTGATCGAAGCTCGCCTTCTCGAAAGCCCCCGAGGCCGCAGAAAAGAGGTCGGTTGATCCTCACATTCAACAAGTAAGCTCGGCGCCTGGGGGTTCGTACTCCCAACCGCCGACAGCTGGCGCCGTCCGTGGGGATCGTCGATTAGCTTCTGCGGGCAAAGGTCCTTGAAAATGGCGAACTCCCAGGACAACCAAGATATTCGCTTCGGCGACCTCGACGACCTGGACGAGTATTGGTCCGATACCGAGGTCGCCCGGATCATCGATCCGGAAGGACACACCGTGGCAGAGTCTCCCTCCCCATGGATGTCTGCCGCCCGGCGGCTGAGTTGGGCTCGGAGTACGTTTCCGAGCCCCTCCAATTTCGGGAGTTACCGGAACAGGAGACACCCATAACGTGCGAAGGCGTCGGTTCGTACGAGGGGGTCGACATCCCTGACATTCCGTATGACTCCGAGGACGAGACCGCTTCCCGCAGCAACACGGTCATGACGCCTTCATGCCCGGTGTTCCCGCGGGAAGTCAAAATGGCGGACACCGGCGACGCGCCCACTCCCGCAGCTCAGGAGGTCGAGTCGCGTCGCCGCCTGGAAGCCGCGCGGGACTAGCTGGCCAGCTCGATTGACCGAGCCTTGGCCACCCGTCGCGATGACCCGGGCCCGAGTACCCGGCCGACTCCCCATTAGCCGCATCCGGGGTCCCCGCCCCCGTCCCGCTCATCCGATCCGATCGACAGGAGCCGCCAGCGCCTTCAGGCTTTGGCACACGTGGTGCACGACCTCCGGCCAGATTTCAACCAGGCCGCCGAGCTAGGCGTCGCCGTGGCCGAAAGGCTGGAGCAGTTGGCCGGCGATCTTCCTCGCGCCGCCGACTCCCGGAGTACTTCCTAGGAGAGCCGAACCCCAAGGGGTAGCTACTCTCGTCACGACCTTCGCTGGGACCTTGACCGGCGAAGGAACGACAGGGCCTCACGTCGACACAGTAGTCGTCCTTCGATCGATGGTCGGCGAGGCGAGCGTTGCCATTATAGCGGCTCGACCCACGATTCCGCCCGGGAACAGGACCATTCCGGATCCGGGGCAAGAGACGCTCGCGGTGAGCGTCGTCCTCGCGCCGACCAGGCCGGAACCCAGCCAGGCACCCCGGACGCTCGGCGCGGCGGTGTCTTCTCATGCCTCAGCCCTCTTCAAGGACACGAAGGACGTGATGCTCGGGCGAGTCATGGATGCCCCGCCTTTTCCCGCGCCCTCCGAAGCGCGGCATGGCCGCCCAAGTTCAAACAGGGCCACATCGAGCGATTCAACAGGACTCAAAACCCGGACGAGTTCCTCTCGGTGTACGCTACCACCGTCACGGTCGCGGGCGGTGATGAAGGAGTGATGGTGAACTATTTCCCCGCCGTGTTGGAAGGGCCAGCCCGCACTTGGCTCTTCAACCAGCGGGAAGGTTCCATCCACGGTGGGCTGGCTGTGCGAGGCCTGCGGACGAATTTCGAAGTCTTGCCCCTCCCGGAGAGGCCGCAGGACCTCAAACAAGTGGTCCAGATGGAGGACGAGAGCCTCCGAGACTATGTCCGGAGGTTCATCCGGGTACGGAGCACGATTCCGAGCATCCCGGATGAAGCAGTCGTCGAAGCCTTCACCGAAGGCGTCAAGAACGTCCGCTTCACCCAGGATCTCGAGCTATACTCCGGCTCCTCGGCCAGCGAACTCTTCCAAGCGGCGGAACGCTACATCAACGCCGAGGAGGCCGTGGAACGAAGCGCCTTCTTGGATCCGGCCAAGCGCCTCCGCAGCCGGGCATGGATTCTTCGGACAAGAAGAAGTCCGACAAGAAGGCCAAGAAGAAGAAAAAGAAAGCGGCCAAAATGGTGGCCGCCATTCCAGAGCAGTCGTCTCCGCCCTAGACGCCGAGGCCAAAGAAGCCTCGCCCTTCCCCAGGCAAAGTGGGTGGTCAACGGCTGGGCAACCCCGGGCAGAAACGTGGGCCTCAAGGACCTTCGAGCAGCCGTTTCAGTCCATTGCACCAAGTGCACGGGCACGATCTCGCGAATCGCCCGCACTGGGTTGCTCGGCTCGAGGATTTTTACAACGGCCGGGGGCCTATGCCCGTCCTTCCGGATGCCGGGAAGGGTGGCTCCGACCGAAAATCCGAGCCACGTTCCGACCCACAGGGCCAGGAGAGCGAAGAATACCACGAGCCGAGTCACCACATCGCGGTGATCTTCGGGGGGTCCGCGGCCTACTCCTCCCGACGGGAGTTGAAGGCCGCGGCGTGCGAGGTCTGCTGCGTAGACCGAGGCGGCTCGGCCACCGAACACCTCCGATGGTCGGAAACGACCGTCTCTTTCTCCCGAGAAGATTGTCCCTCGGGAATGACAAAGCCTCAGAAGCTCTCCCTCGTGCTCTGCCCGACCATCAGTAACACGAGGGTCGCGCCGGTGCTTATCGACGGAGGGAGCGCTCTAGACTTGATATCTGCCCGGGTCTTGGACGAGATGCAAATCCCCCGATCCAAGATCAAGGATATTGCTATGCCCTTTCATGGCATTATCCCGGGCACGTCCATGACCCCGCTGGGGCAGATCGTCCGACCCGTGACCTTCGGCGGCCCGAGCAACTTCCGGACGGAGCTGGTCACCTTCGAGGTAGTCGACTTTGAGTCGGCCTACAACGCCATCCTCGACAGGTCGGCTCTCGCCAAGTTCATGGCAGCCACGCATCATACGTACCACTGCCTCAAGCTCCCAGGACCAAAAGGGGTGATCACTGTCAAGGGCAACCACAAGGCCACCCTGGAGTGCGACGAGATAGCGCCGCCCTAGTCGGCCCGGCTCGGGCGCGGCCCGAGCAAGATTCTCGCAAATCCGCTCGGCCCAAAGTGGTCCTCGGCGCCAGAGCGGACCAAACACATCCGGTCTCGGAGGAGGACCCGCCCAAGGTGGTCTACATCGGGCCGCCTTGGATCAAAATAGGAAAACGAGCTCGTCACCTTCCTCCGACAACGCCGACGTCTTCGCATGGGAGCCGTCCGATATGCCCGGGTCCCAAGGAGGTGATCGGCCGAGCTAGCGTTGACTGGTAAAAACCGGTCATAAGCGCTGAGGAGATTCCCGCAATGGAAGACCGATGTCATCAAGGAGCAGCTAGACAAGCTGTTGAAGGCCGGCTTCATTTGTGAAGTTGAGCACTCCGACTGGTTGGCAAATCCGGTCGTAGTTAGAAAGAAGAACGGAAAGTGGCGGATGTGCGTTGATCACACCAACATCAACAGCTCGTGTCCGAAGGACAACTTCCCTCTCCCCCGCATAGACCAGTTGGTCGACGCGACGGCGGAAGCACAGCTGATGAGTTTTCTGGACGCGTACTCCGGGTACCACCAGATCAGCCTGTCGCGGGAGGATGAAGAGAAGACTGCCTTCATCACCCCCTTCGGCACCTTCTGCTATACGACCATGTCCTTCGGTCTGAAAAATGCGGGGGCCACTTTCCAACGTTTGATGCAGAAGACCTTCCCCGACCAAATCGGGCGGAACCTAGAAGTCTATGTAGACGACATAGTCGTCAAAAGTATTCTAGCCGAGGCCCATATCCGGGACCTCGAGGAAACCTTTTGTAATTTAAGAAAACATCGGATAAAGCTGAATCCAGAGAAGTGTGTTTTCGGTGTGCACACGGGCATGGTGCTCGGGTATGTCATTGGGTCGTCCGGCATTGGCGCAAACCCGGAAAAAATCGAAGCCGTCGAGAGGATGCAGGCTCCTTTGAGTGTAAAGGAAGTCCAATCGCTCACTGGCCGGATGGCGGCCCTCAGCCGCTTCATCTCTCCACTCGGTGAGCGCGGACTACCTTTCTTCAAGGCCTTGCGCAAACACGATGGTTTCGTCTGGACCGAGGAAGCCGACAACGCCTTTAAGGAACTTAAGAAGTACCTGTCGAGCCCGCCCGTCCTGGTCACTCCGAGGGAGCAGGAATCTCTGCTGCTCTACCTAGCGGCCTCCCCCCAGGCAGTAAGTGCCGTGCTCGTGGCCGAGCGGGAGGGGAATCAACGGCCCATATACTACGTAAGTGAGGTGCTTCATGGACCTAAGGAGCGTTACCCTGAAGTCCAGAAGCTTCTATACACCCTCCTCATGGCTTCTAAGAAGCTTCGCCACTACTTCTTGGCTCACCCAATCACGGTCCCGACCAGTTTTCCACTAAGGGAAGTCCTTAGGAACCCCGACGCTTCCAGGCGCATCGCCAAATGGGTGATAGAACTCGGGGAATTCGACCTCAAGTTCATTGCCCGGACGACGATCAAGTCTCAGATACTGGCGGACTTCGTGGCAGGGTGGACGAATCCCCCCCCGACCGAGCAAGTGACCGGGTGCGCCAAGGAACCCCATTGGACAATGTTCTTCGATGGCTCGCGTTCCTTCGAGCGCTCGGGGGCTGGAGTTGTGTTGATCTCTCCTCAAGGAGAGCAACTCCAGTACGTCATACAATTACACTTCGCTGCGATCAACAATGCAGCAGAGTATGAAGGCCTCTTGGCCGGGCTCCGAGCATGCTCTGCGCTAGGGGTCCGACGACTAACCGTGAAAGGGGATTCGCTGTTGGTCGTAAACCAGGTTAACAAGGAGTTTCAATGCTCCGATGACTCAATGGCGCGTTACCTGGTCGAGGTGTGGAAGTTGGTAAGAAACTTTAGGAACTTCGAAGTTCTTTACGTGCCCAGGAGAGCAAATACCCTGGCCGACCAACTTGCCAAGTTGGGCACCTCACAAGAACCCGTCCCAACAGGGGTGCTCGTGGAGCACCTGCTAAAGCCCTCTATCCTCTCCGGAGAAGAGGCAGAGGAGACGCACGGCAACGTCTCCCTCCTCGAGCAAAACGCCACCTAGATGACGCCATTCATCCAGTTCTTGGCGCACGGGACATAGACGCGCTCGGAGTCCTTTCCAAGTGCGTCTCCCAGGAAGAGGGGAAATTCCTGCTGAGGGACTTGCACGAGGGTATTTGTGGGGCTCACTCCTCCTACAGAACGCTCGTCGGCAAGGCCTACAGGATGGGCTACTATTGGCCCACGGCGTTGGGTGACGCTCGGGAGATCATCACCACCTACCGGGCATACCAATTCCATGCCCGGCAGGTGCACCAACCAGCCTACGCCCTTCAAACTATTCCTCTCACCTGGCTATTCTCTACCTGGGGGCTGGACATCCTAGGCCCATTTCCCAGAGGGGTGAAGGGATGCGCATACCTCTTTGTCGCCATTGACACGTTCACCAAGTGGATAGAAGCTGAACCGGTCTCTGGCATTACGGCCCAGGCAGCCAAAAAATTCTTCCGCAATAACGTGGTCACAAGGTTTAGCGTTCCTAGCCGACTGATCACGGACAACGGAACTCAGTTCACCAGCGAACTGTTCCAAGAATATTGCGAAGACGTCGGCACCAAGATTTTGCTTCGCCTCTGTAGCCCATCCACAGAGCAACGGAGCTGTCGAGCGAGCCAACGGGCAGATCCTTCAGACAAATGTGCAGATACATCGAACTCACAAGATAATTATACACAAATAAATATGAGATAGAGCAATGTGCACAAATTTATTTAAGACAAATCCGAAGCTTAACATACACTTGCACATAAGGAATGCGATAATAGATATGACTGGGATATTGAGTTGCTACCTCAATTTGCAAACCATCCTAATTGCATATATGAGACTAAGGAAGATTAACAATCAAATGTTAGTCTCAACGAGATAATTAACATGAGGCATACCTTGCTATGATGGATAGTTTGTCCACTTGACATAAATAATTTCTCTATAAGAATGAGACTAGAATAGAGTTTAACAACAAACTTATTAGTCTCGTAATAAGATTCATCACATAATAGAGGCTTGTTATTAAACAAGCATTAAACTACACTTGTTATTTAACAATATTTATCATTAAGTATGTGTAACATATCCAAATTTTCAAATTCGGTATAAATTTTTTCACAAAAATCATAAATATATTTCTATAACCATTTCTAATTTTTAAATAATTTTCTAAATTAAACTTCTATTTATTTCCTAAAGAAAATACCTTATCCTCTTTTTCTAAAAATAAAAATCCCATAAAATAATAAAATATTATTTCATATTTTAATTCTACTAATTTTTCTGAATTTTCAGAAATTTAGTTTATATTTTTCTGAGCTTTCTACAGCTCTCTATAAATTTCAAAGCCTCATCTTTATTTTAGAAATTTTCAAAAATTCTTAAAAACCTCTCGGCCAGATCAAGCCCATTAAGCCCATAGCCCAGCTCAGCCCATCTAATCCTTAAGTGACCGCGCTGGCTCTGGACCGTCGGATCAAGATGCAACGGATCATTTGTCACACCACCATACCGGTTCAAATCATTCTAATCTTGACCATCCATTTTCATTCCAACCGTCCCGATGCAGCCACGTCATCCCGAAGCTCACCGCCCGTAGCCTTTTCTTCTCCACCGCCGGTGCCGCCGTCTTCGCCCTCAGTATTCACCGGAAGCGACACACCTCGCCGTTGTAATTCGCCGCCGACCGTAGTTTTGAAGGATCCAGATCCCCCTCAACGGCCCGAAACCTATCTACCACTTTCCCGAGCCTAATCCGCCGCCATTTGCCGCGGATTCCTCGCCGTTGTTCCGCCATCCACCCCGGACACGGCCCCGGCTACCGCCGCCTTTTCCTCGCCTATAAATAGAGCCCCAACCTCGCCATGGCATACCAAGCCCATCCCTCTGCCCCATCTTCCTCTCTCCAGTACCCTATTCCGCCGCCATGCCCGCTTTCTTCCCTAACTCCGGCCACCTCCCAACCTGTTGCTCTGTACACTATTTGCTCTAACCAAAGAACCAAATGGCTTCTATTCGACACTACGAAGCTATTAGTGCCACTGCCCCAAGCTGAAGACCGCCGGAGCTCATCACCGACGACCACCCGACACCACCGCCGCCTCCAGCTCGCCGTCCGGCCACTATAAACCACCCCGAGCCCAACTCCGGCCATCCTTAGGTCCGTTTTGACCCGAATTGCAAGAATTTGACCTTTAAATCCACCCTTCTACATCCAATCCTTTTCGATTTCAGATTCTACCCAAACCGTACCCTATTCATCCCCTTTCTTCTTTTCCATTTTCATTTAAAAACCTAAAATGCTGTCCAAATTCACTAAAATATTAAAAATAATAATTAAATTATGTAATAATTATGTAAAATCAAAAATACCATAAATAATATTTTAAAAAATAAATATAAATTTTAATTAATAAATAAAGTCTTTTCCTCTTTATCATTAACATTCAACAAAAATCATATTAAATTCAGGAAAATTCATAAAATTCTAAAATAATAAAAGTAAATTCAAAATACTATTCTTTTTCCCAGAATAAAATTCTAAAAACACCCTTTTCTTTTAATTTCCTTAAATATTTTTAAGTGGTAAAAAGAATAACTTTTGAAAAATCCCCTTTTACCCTCAATTGGCTCTATCTCGGAACTCCAACATGAGAAATGTTGTCGACTCTGATCTCTAAAGCTCAATTGATCCAAATTTTTTAAAATAAAAATATCAATATTCCAAAATTAATAATAATTTCTCCATAAATAAAAACCTACAAAAATTCAAATCGAAATTTAAACCCCTTTCTTTAACATAATTAGAACTTTCCTTAAAATATAAAATTAATATGAAATTATGTTAGTAAATTTCACATATCCCATTCAAACCCATTACTAGTAAATTTCACATAATCCACTCAACCCATATAAACATTTCCATATAAAAATAATGTCAAAACCAATTCTTTTTAATTACTATCATTATAAGGATAAATAAAAATATTAATATTCCAAAATTAATAACAATAAAACTCTCCATAATCCCTATTTATAAACATCAATTGTAAATCACATACATTTAAACTAAACCTAATTACACCATAAATTATCAATCCCATGCCTTAATTTTAATATCATGCTGCCCAAAATATCTATTTTACATAAAACCTACCCTTTTTCTTTTAGATAATATTTTCAAACTTTTAGAAAATCGTACAACCCATCAACCTTTTTACCCAAACCCCTTTCATTTTTTTTATTTTGTCGTTTATTTAAAGACTCTTCTTATTTGGATATTTATAGGAGTTTCTCTCTTTTTACAATATATATAGACGACAAGATACGCCCTCTGGAAAGAATGTCCAAAAGATATATAAGTGTGATCCGATCTCCAATTAAGGCATGTTTTCTTATCCTTAATGCATTTTGATATACCTACATTTCTTTTAATTATTATTTATTACATATAATTTTCTAGTTATTTATTTATACATTCCAAGTACAATTTTATCCAAACTCCAGTACCTTAAAAAGTCACCTAAAAATAATGAACCTTTGATAAACTTAGTGTAGGCAAAAATATTAAAATTTGATTATCACATGTAAAGATTGAAGAATTGGTCTGCACAAATAAGTTAGATTGGATAACTTATTTGTTGTGGAAAAGTTGTAGTCTGGAAGGTTGATTGAATTTATATAGAGCAATTCGGAAAGATAACTTTGTCGGTTTGGGCAAGGCACCCCGGGAAAAAGGTGCAACACTCAAAGACACCAGACTAGGTGTTTGGTTGAGTTAAAGTCTGGATTCGTTGCTCTATAAAATATAGAAGCAAATTCAGAAATATCGTTATCTTTGCCGTCTTGGGCCAGGGTCACAGCATGTATGGCTGGTGGAAACACTTAAGGGCAACGAATGACAAGGTCATTCGTAAATCGTTTGCTTCTATAAAAACTTAGGTTTAAAATGAATAAGAATGACACATTAATCATCCATCCATATAAGTAGCTGTTATATGGGTAAAGCTGGATAGGTTCTGCAGAGCTAATAACAAATTCATTGATGGACCTTACTTCGGGTATATGAAGTTGTGTCAACTGGGTGATGCCTCTCTTATTTACCAAAATCCATGAATTTATGAAAAATTGTTGATTGGATTGCAAATGAATAAGGATGGAGAAAGCTGATAGAATTTGTTCTATTATTATTAATTGTTTTAAAATAATGTTAGGATTTTTAAAGCTCAAATTTGCATATTCACCATAAAGCCTTACTATTTCTTGAATCATATTTTCATATAATAGTAATGTTATTCTCTCAAAAAATCTGCAAGTACGATTAGTACTTACCCGCGTTATGTGGGCAATTTATTTCTTTTTACAGGATCCACTTTATATTATGATATGGACATTTATGAAGAAGACAAGATTTGCATATGATCGATTTCTAAGGTTTACCTTATGCTCAGGCTCTGCCTGTGGTATATGGGCATGTAATCTTCTTTTATTACCAGGTTAAATTTTCATTTTCGCTGTAAAATATTTTGTAACATGTAATTAATTAAACAAGCTGAATGCAATTGAAATCCTGTACAGTTGGCGTTCTTGACATTTTCTGGTAAATTTTTACTGGAATTTGGTCCGTCACAGTATGTTTGTTATTGATCACCAAAATCACAAGGCTACTTGAACTTACACTGTTGAAATATTTTTCATAACAGTTTAAAACATTGTTTAGAAAAATGTTCCAGTGATACATATTTTTGGTTTTACACGTTAACATAAAATGTTTCTAGTAGTGTTCGATTTTTATATAGATCAGACATTCGATCCGAAGTCCCTCCTTTTTAAGGGAATATAAGTGGCAAGCTACTGTCATAGACACCAAAACCTCTCCACTCCACAACGATGTTAGATGTTTTTGCCGATCTGAAGATGCGGTCGATGGAGGTAGACGAAGGAAAAACGGTAGAGTTGGATTGGAGTGTTCCTGTATCATTTCTGGCGAGGAAAAAACATGCATTTCGGATGTGCATATAATTACTAGTATGACATTACTAGTACAAACATTGTACAACACATGCTACAAATGCTTAATCCGAGCGAGAGGAATACAAGTTGATCTTAATATTGCTTCTAGTAGGTGTTAATTCTTCTGTAGGTGGAGCTGTGTTGTAATAATTTTTCTATAATTATAACCCTTTGGTCAATGATAAGCAAACTGTTTGGCAGAGGTAAACAAAATCCGGCGGTTATCGTATTTTTTTTAATGAAATTTATGAACAAAATTTGAAAAAAAAGGGTCTAATCTTGGAAATCCAGTTGGATTTTTTTAAAAAAATGAATACATTGAAAACTTTTGGACATCCTTACCGGTACGAGCGAATTTCTGTAAAAAATCTGTGTATTTCGGTGGAATTTTGCTGAAATTGTTTTCCACGCTAGTTACTGGACTACCAGAGTCAACTCAAAACTGTAACACAGTTACACAGAGCTAGCTTTGCATTTTACTTGCCAAAAATCTTCAAACTGTGCTAAAGCAATCGGAAATAACAGGCTGCTACTGCGCTTCGCTAGCTGTTGTTAATAACAAACAAAAGCTGATTGATCATTCGGAATTGCTCGCTGTCAGTGGCCTGAAAATAGATAAAATTTTAGTCGACGTGTTTTTACACTAGTAAATAACTAAATTTACATATAATTAGATGTGTAAAAAGTGCATAATTTACTGTAAAAAAGTTTATGTGACGAGAGGATGCAAAGTGCATGCAGTAATTGATAGAGTAATGGACCAAACAAATTTTAAGGCTAGTGACGATTGTTTGCAGTGCGTAGATTGAAATGGTACTACTGTATGTAGAGAAATACTGGTGTTGGCTAACTAGACATGGGCGCTAATCTGATTTGCTATATATAGCTAGCAGCAACCATGCGCTTTGGCGCTTGTTGCATGCATGTATGTGATGCAGCTAGCTATCCATGCATGGCGCTGAATCTATATGCATAAATAATTGACTGAAATTTTAGCCGTTTTCAGTCGTCCGATGATTAGTTGCTCCCTTGATCATTTGCGTTGTAGCTACTAGCAGCTAGTATATACTGCGCTAGCAATGTCAGTTCGACACAACATATCATATACAGAATCCCACGCATACACACTTGGTATCACTTGAACCTGGCTGATTAATTGGCTCAGCTAATCAGCTCCACAGGAGCATTGCGACGACGCTCGGCAGCAGCAGCGTCAGGCTCCAGGAGACGAACCGCCGGCTGCCTCCGCGGTTGTAGAGGTAGCTGTCGCCGGAGTAGCCGCCGCCTCCCAGGCGCTGCAGCACGTCGAAGTCGCCTGCATGCAGAAACGGGGAGAAGGTCAAGAAGAATCGGGCCGAGAAATGGAGGCAGATCGAAGACGTTCGAGCGCGCGCAGTGCGTGCCTCGGAGGGCGGTGTGGCCGCAGCCCCGGCTGAGCGCGAAGCGGACGTCGCCGACGGTGGCGCCGTTGTAGAACTTGAAGTTGCCCATGATGCCGTCGACGCAGCGGAGCACCAGGTCCGTCTCCGCCAGGCACGGCCCGCCGCAGAACGACTCCGTCGCCGGCGGCGGCACGTTCAGCGTGCCCTGGGGGCCCAGCCGGAACGAGCCCTGGCAGCCGATGTAGATCTTCGCCCGTCCGTACGTCGCCAAGAAACATGCATGCATCGCGCCATGCACACAGGTTAACACTCAACACACAGTCTGATCAACTCATTAATTTTGTTTTTCTTCTGAATCCACTAACACTAGTTAGTAATTGCTAAGATGCCGTGTCAAGATGTGCATAGATGGTGTACTTACATAGCGATTGTTCAAGCAAACGAGGGCTCTTGCAACTATGTCTTCTGTGTTTTTCCTCTGGCCATGGAAGGCTCCTGCTTCATCTGCAAATGACGGAGTTCCAGGACGTCTCATGCAGTTCTGGGAAGAAAACATGCAAGAAAACCAGAGACGAACAACAACAGTGCTACCTGATTTGCAGCAAGAGACCAACCAGCAGCAGACGCATGCCATGAAGAAGAAGCACCTGGACCAGCACCACGATCTGGACACCGAAGCCATGGTACTCTCTCACAAGTTTCCAAGCTCGGTGAAGAAGGGTTAAGCACAGCATCGACCTGACTATATAACTAACGATTAAAGAAACGAGATGCACGTATCATATCACAGACAGCATGCATGTGATATTGTGATGTCGCCGTCTTGCCTTGTTTTCAGCTGAAAGCCTGAAACCCAGTAATGTCAGTCTCTGCTCTGGTTTGGGCTCAGCTTAATTTCTTCAGGCAGGCCAACTAACATCGACTAGGGCGCAAGAGATTCTCACAGAAATGAGAACGCCATCACCTGTTGTAGCTTCTGCCTTCTCATTCTGTCCTTCTTCTTGCTTTGTCCTGCTATTTTTTTTCATAGTTGTTCTCTGAATTGACATCTTCTTCGCTGACTGCTGATTTGATGGCTGCTTCCTGTTTTCAGCTAGCTTAGATGGGCGGTGGGGATCTGGTGGCCGGAGAGCAACCTACTCACACGTTCCTGACGTCGATCTGATTGACCCAGATTAGTTTCGTGTGAGAGTGATTTGAGTGAAAGGGAAGAGGGAGGGGGGGCTAATAGCTATCCTTGCTGCATGATTCGTGTCCAAGTAAGCATCAAACAAGTAGACTGTTTATATTAAGGTTAACCATCTGCTGGGCTAACTAGGAAAATCTCACCAACGCAGGGAATCGCACAAAGGTATCTTGTTTTGTCCGAGAAAATCTCCCCTGCTGGAAAGCCTGAAAAGCTGCCAGTGGTGATGAGTGGTGACACCATGTCACCTCATATTTGAGGTTTTGCCACCTTAGATTTTCTGGTTTTGTGTCTCTCATAGTAAGTGGTGATGAGTGATGATTTCATCTCATATTTTATATTTTGCTCCCTTAGGTTGTCTTAGTTTTTTAAACATTTTGACATTTTAGTTTCTTAACTTTATTTTTTGGCAAATACCACTACTTCTTTATGTTTTGTCCCGTTGAATTTCCAAGTTTATTTTTTTTCTAGCAAAACAGGGACACTTGACCGTATTTATAAAGAAGTCTGTTGCATCATCGATTAGCTTGAGACTCAGGAGACTTGTCTTTCTTTCAGCAACCAGACGCCTCAACACGATGAACTGATGCATCATGCAGATGAGTAGTTTGCCATGAGTGTCGTACGTGCGATGAGCTAGGAGGTAGTTCATACAATTTTCACATGGTCTGAATCGTCAGTCTCGCAGTAAATCCACGACCACAAGTCAATAGGGTTTAAACTCGGTTAGAACTCGGAACCTCGACATGATATGGAAATTATCTCCCGGAGGATTGGCCGGAGTGATGAATTGGTCGCTGTCCTTAGCCTTTAAGCACGACTCGATGTCATTGTTTATTCCGTAAATTGCACCGAAGGTTTTTATAGTTGACCCACCTTTTCGTTTAGATCCAAAACTTGTAAAACCGGATATTTAAGTACATGAATTATTGCATTACTGTTTCAATTAGGTCTAAAGTGCTACGAAGAGGACGGTTTTGGTGGCATGTGCTACCTAGTCAGTATAATACGTGGCTATAAATGACCATATGGTATCCTAAATCCATTACAAATTGAATTCAAATTTAAAATTTTAAAAAAACAAATCCTAATTTTTAAAAGAACTCTAAAACCCTAAATTCTTTTTTAAAGCCCTAAAATATGAAAAAAAAATAAAAATTTTCTAAAACATGCTAAAAATAACAAATCTTAAGTTTGTAATAAGAAATATATAATCCAAAATCCATAAAAATTCCAAATTTCATAAAGAAAACTTTTAAAAAGCCTTACAAAATCTTAAAAAATACTTATAGTTTTTTTTAACGATTTTTAGGATTTTCTAAGTTTTTTACAAATCTAGAAATTTAAATTTTTTTTTGGATTTTAGGGTTTTTTTTAGTTTTTCAAAAAATTTTAGGTTTTTTAGATTTTTAGGATTTTTATGAATTTTCAATTTGAATTCAATTTTTTTATAGATTTAGAATAACATGTGGCCATTTGTCACGTCATGTTATGCTAACTAGGCAGGCATATCATCAAAACTGCCCACTTCATACCACTTTGGACCTAACCGAAACGGTAACACAAATTCGTGTACCAAAATATTTGGTTTTGGAGTTTTGAACCTAAGTGAAAATGTGGGAAAACTTTAAAGACCTATGGTGCAATTTACTCTTATATTACTAAGGGAATTTTTAAGAGAGAAAATTACATTATTGCCTCTGAACTTGGAGCAAACCTCATTTAGCTCCTTGAACCTTATCTTTACTTTTTCAGCCTGTTAAACTTGTATCCATTTGCACCCTAGCTCCAAACCGCTAGGGCTTTCACTAAATGCTAAGGTTGCACCTACGTGTGCTCCACGTCACTGTTAAGCGACGACTACACTATCCACCACTGAAGTTACAATGAATCTCACTTAGCCACCCGAACTTGAAATTTACATTTACAGCCCCGTTAACTTGTGTTTGTTTGCAACCCGGCCCCAAAACCGTTAGCGCTTCCGTTAAACATTGAGGTGGGTACCCATATGTGTTCATCAAACTCCGAGTCGGCCATCTCACCACTCCTCCTTCCTCCTAGTCGGAGTTGCCTCATCCTTCATCCTAGCCATATTTAACGAACACATGGTAGCCACCTCAACATTTAAAGGAAGCACTATGGTTTTGGAGCTGAGGTTCAAACATATTCAATGTTTAAACGGTTTAAAAAGTAAAAATTCAAGTTTGGGAGGTTAAGTTTGATTCGCTGTAAGTTTAGGGGCTACAATGTACTCTGGTCTACAAATAAAAAATCACCGGCGAGGCACGCTGGCTAAGTGGATACAAGTGATGATATTTAGATGTTTCATGTTTGTTTGTGCCGAGGCAGGTCCATGAGAGTTGTGAAAGGAACCATATGCACAAGAGGAGGTGAATTGGGGTTTTTTAATTTTAGTTTCTATTCAATTTTTACACTTGTGTCCAAAGTATAGTTAAATGCAAAAACTAAAGGCTAAGTCTTTGAATACAAGTAATATATCTAAATGATATCAATCCTAGGGTGAGACCAAGCAAAAAAAATACTAGATAGGCCAAATACACAATTTAGCACAATCTAGATACTAGGAGGTCTAAATTAACAAAATCAATACAAGAATTAGGAGAATAACAATCAATACATGGCATATAATGTAGATGGCATAATCAACTCATATGAGATGACATGAAGTAAATAAGAAAGAGAAGCAAACCACAAGTGACCCTATTCCCTTTTTATCGTGATGCTCAGAGACTTGTTGATCTCCTCTAATCCACGTTGAAGCTTGATTCCACGCCAAGACCGGCTCCCTCTCGAGCCAACCGCATCTTCTCCACTAGTGGTTGTTAGTTTCTCTTCTCTGGAGATGGCAAGCACCAACGCCACTCACGCGATTCGTTCGGGCTTCCTCACAAGCTCCCTTGCGAAGGTCACTGGTGCACGATGCTTCCCACGCCGTCTAGGTGCCGGCAAGTACCAAGAGTAATAAACACGAAGTGGATTGATTGCATCGGATTAAACCATAAGAGTGATACACATAAGACTCACTTGGTCTCTCACTCTTCTCTCTCTAGGGAATCACCTAATCACACACATGATGGTGCTCTCACTTTCTCTAACCCTTTCTCTCTGTTCTTGGCTACACCTAACACATAGGAGCAATTCCAAGCCAAAAATCCTTCTTAAAACAACCAGATCCGAGGATGGCAAGCACCAACGCCACTCACACAATTCGTTCGGGCTTCCTCACAAGCTCCCTTGAGAAGGTCACTGGCGTACAATGCCTCCCATGCCGTCTAGGTGCCGGCAAGTACCAAGAGTAATAAACATGAAGTGGATCGATCGCATCAGATTAAACCACAAGAGTGATGCACATAAGACTCACTTGGTCCCTCACTCTTCTCTCTCTAGGGAATCACCTAATCACACACATGATGGTGCTCTCACTTTCTCTAACCCTTTCTCTCTTTTCTTGGCTACACCTAACACATAGGAGCAATTCCAAGCCAAAAATCCTTCTTAAAACAACCAGATCCGAGGTTTAAATACTCACTTTCGAAAAACTAGCTGTTGGGCAAAAGCACCCTCACAGGACCAGTCCGCCTCGAACCCATCTACGCCAGATTGTCTAGCACTATGTGCTGAACCGTCTGCTTCAAAGCGTCGAACCGCCGACTGTAACGCCCCGGACCGAGGACAGTAGCATGTTGGACCATGGCCTATAGTGTGTTGGACCATGGGCAATAGCGCACCGAACTGTGGCTTATAGTGCATCGGACAGTGCCCTTGGCCTGTTCGCCCCACAAAGCCTAGGACGGACTAAGCTCTAGAGAGACTTTGGTCCACCGCAGCTTTACACCGGATCGAGAGCAGTCCGGCCCACATAGGTCGTCGGATTGAAAAACCAAAAAATGGCATAACTCCTAGCTCGGAAGTGGGAATTAGGTGATCTTGGACTTTACGAAACACTTAGAACGAGGACACAACCCACAAGGTTACGCTACCCTAAATCCAAAGGGAGATGTAGAAAACCTAAGCAAACCAAAGAGATCCCAATTCGCATACAATCCAACATCTTCAACACCTCTCTCTCACTACACACCTCCGACATTCCCGACACCTCACTAGGTTCAATTTGGGATAAGAAGACTCAATGTGCATCACCCAAGAGCTAGGAAACGGTTCGATCAAAACCAATACGGACCCCTCTTGATAGTATGGTGACTATCCTACCAATCCGGTCTTCCAACAAACACTGAGACCAGTAAGATTAGGAAACATCCTTAGCCCTATACTAGCCATATCTTCACCTTGTATCATTTTCTTGATGACATTCCACACATGATGACGCATCCATCTTATCAACCTTGACTATCACCAAACCTTAATGACTCCTCCGTCGACTTTGACTTGACCACCCACCTGATGATGCTCCCGTCCTATCGACTTCGACTTGATTATCAACCTTTGGCGACTTCCCATCTTGTTGATCTGGACTTGGCCGTCATCCCTTGATATCACTTAGTCATCATTCACTTTCACAGGGACCTAATTCTTTTCACATTACTCATGAAAGATATTAGTCCCGAAAGCTCAATAGATATAAATAAGTTTGATATTCATGAGAAATTAAGCAACACATGTGTTTCACAATAAATATCATCAAACATAAAAACACTTGCCATATGAAAGCTCTAAATAGTGCAGCATATGATAAAGCAAACGATCTATGTGCACATGATATATATATATATATATATATATATATATATATATATATATATATATATATATATATATATATATATATATATATATATATATATATATATGCCGAGAGATATGCATATTATTTTCTGAGACATAGCAATCAAACAATTTAATTAATCTCTAATCTTCACATAATGTGCACATGAATAAATATATCAAAAAGACAAATGTACATTTAATAATTAAAACATATGTGAAGTAATCGATCCACTAAAAGAGGGATATAGGTGTCGGCCCCCGATTTTTGGTCCAACCGGGAACCTCGGTGCTCCTGTGCTAGCCCAGGATCTGTCTTGCTAGCACGACACCTTATACAAAATGCCAGATCATCTCATACAATCGAACTGAATACTATTATTACAATAGAGTTCAATTACATGGTAGCTCAGTTTAATAGGCCGAGTAGGCCAAATATTACAATGCCAAAATGAACTCCTATCAGAGTCTAGCAGAAAAGCGGAAACAATAGAAAGAAGAGTCGGGTCTCGAGGCTGTGCCCAACCCAAACAGGCAAGCGACTGGAGTCCCGCCTATCACCCGGTCATAACGTCATCCATCTGGTTCATCTCCTCCTTGTTACCGTCAAGCTGTCCAAATCCATCCTCGGATCCACCTAAAAGATTGAGTGGAGTGCGAGGGTGAGCGCGCAATCAAACCGCGCTCGCGAGCCAACACCCAACCTAATGCAATATAATGATATGGGCTGTTTGGTGGAGGCTAGGCTATTTTATTTGCATAAAACCAGATTTACAATAATTAATAGGTAGAAGTCCTATGACTTAGCCAGGTAACAAATCAAAGACGTACTGGGCTATATATGCTAAAATTGTTCATCATTGGGGTATTTCAATATGGCGACACCGTATCCATGACTATGGAATACGTGTCCCATTAGTCGGCGGATCCATCCCATGGATATGGGAATGGTCCCCGAAAGTAGACCAGTACCCATACCTACAACTGGCGTACTGTCTATAAATGGCAAGTCCGTGCCCATACCTACAACTGGCGCACGACTCCCAAAGTGGCGGTCGACTCACCCTCTTAATGAAGAGGTGTGATCGCCTTTAGCTCAACAAAGGCCAGGATCCCATGGATCCAAATAATCATTATCAAGTATATCAAAAGGGGTCATTTGACCAACATTCGCACTCAGGCAAACCTGGCACCCGAGTGCATGAGTATTCTCCCGTTCTATGCCGTTTTACGTTGATAGTCAGGACCAACGACCAGCTATACCATTACATCGTTGATAGCGTTTGCTATGCCGTTGTAATGTTGGTAGGATCGATCCGTCATATCTATGCCGCAAATCGTTGATAGGCAGGGATCGACCCATTTGACCTAGACTGGCAAAGGCTAAGCATTTCCAAGGACTTACTAGTCAGAGGAGGTTTAGATTTAATTCCTAGGATTCCAATGGATAAGGTAAGGAATAATGCCAAGGTTAAGGGTTGTGCTTAATAGCACATATAGTCGAGTGGTAATATCTAGTCCAGCTCTATTAGCCTTGTGTTTAACAACATATTATAGCAACAGAATATAAGCATGCAATTTGCATTATTTAAACCAACATAATTTAAGTAAAACATGGGAATTGACATATGAATTAGAGATATTGGCTCGCTGGACCGAAGCGTCTTTGTAGCTTGGATTCCGGTCTTCGAGTTGTCCTTCCGGGTCTTCCGGATCTATCGTGAATAATCCAAATAGCACAAATATATTTAGAAATATGCCAAAGCATGATGAATATTATGCAATCGCATCTAATCGCGTGGGTGACCATTCGCATTGGCTATATTGAAGATTATAAAATAATCTATCCTGCTTATCAAGGAAGTTCCATGAACTCCACGATAAACGTGCTAAGGATGTCATGCATGTGAGAATGCATCTAAATACCCTTAATTAGGTTTCCCAAAGAATAAACCTATTATTTAGATTAAAATATCTTCAGCAAACACTTTTAAACATATAGAAATAGAATTTTAGCCCAAAAAGAGGCTTCGTATTTCTATTTAATAAGTGTCCAAGATCCTAAAGGACTCAATATTATCCTTAGGTTAAAATCCTTAGAAAGTATCTATAAAAATATTCCCTCAGTTTTAACCATAGGAATATCCTACTAAAATATCTATTTGGGCATTTATATATTAGCCCTATAGGAGACCTTCTATTTCTACTAACTTATTTATTTATAAACCTGCAAGGTTTAGTACTCTCCCTAGGGTGAATATCCTATATAAAGTTTATAAAAGGGTAATCAATATTTTCAGAGGCTAAATAATATTTTATATAAATGGAGTACCATTTCTAGCTTTTCTTTTGTAAAGGAAATGCTACCATAAAGCTATTCTAATTTTCCAGGGGCAAAATAGTAATAAGATATGTCCAAAAATATTTTTCTTAAGTCAAGTATAAGATATACTATTTCCTTGAATTTTATCAATATTTTTGGAGGGGTAAAACTATTTTAAAGGAGCCTATGGCTATTTACTGGATTTTCTTTATTAGAGAAATATCTTGATAAAGGTTATTAATATTTTACAGAGACTTAGAATTGGTGAAATATACTAAATTATATTTTTCATGGGTTTCAAAGACACGCTAGTATTTTACATAATTGTTCTAGGATTTTTAGAGGTATCTAAGTATATATAATAAATCATAAATATTTCCTGAGATTTTCTAAATAGATAAATTGCTGGAAAAAGATATAAACAGTAATGGGCATTGTAGCTACTGTGTGGCCCAAGATGGGTCCAGCCACGTCTTGAGCGGTCCGCGACTGCTGTGACGACCCGGCGCAAAGACGGTGGCGCCTCGAGTTGGAAAGCGTAAAGCTACAAATACGCTACCACTTAAACTTACATGTGGGACCGGAGGGCCCACATGTCGGCGAGAGAGAGTAATCCTGCGGGGATTAACTTAATTTAAACTCCTGCGGTCCCACCTGTCGGTGTGTAAGTGTGCACAGTGCTGTTTCATGACGTCAGCACGACGTCGGCGAACAAGGTTCTCCGGCCGGGGCTCCGGCGACGCTTTCGGCGAGCTCTCGGCGGAGCTACGGGGCACGAAAGTGCACGAAGTTTGTTCCTAGGGGTGCGCGTGACCTAGGCCTAGGATGTCCTTGCTCAGTTTCACCGGTGGCGAGCTCTAGCGGTGGCGCCACGGGCAGGGGCGGCGGGGAGCTACGGCAAGCCATGGAGGCGGCGTTCCGTAGCGTTTGGAGCTAGGGCGAGCTTCCCTAGAGCTTCAAGGGGCTTCGAGGGTCGTTACCTTGGGCTTGACCGGGGCCGGGGAGGTCTGGAGGAGGCCGGCGACGAGGAGGCCGCGGGTGCCAAAACAGGGGAAGCGTCGCGGGAGTGCCTCGGTGGCAGTCGCGTCGATTCTGTCCAGGGGGAGGAAGGGGGTGATGTCGGGGTGCCGTAAACCGAGGGAGAGGGCCGGAGATGTCGCCGTCGACGAGCAATCGAAATGGGGGAAGTTGAGGCCAGCGGCGGCGATGGTGCTCTCCCGCGAGCTACAAGATATGAAAATGCAATTAAGCTCGGTGAGAGTAGCAAGGTGAAGAGAGGAAGGGATGGAGGTGTTTTCCTGGGCACGGAGCTCACCGGAACGGGCTCGCGGCGGTGGCGCCGTTCGGTGGTGATACGGGAAACAATGGAGATGGAGCGGTGGGCTTGGCTTGCCCATTTATAGGCGAAGAAGGGGACGCGGGGAGGGGCGCGTGGCGATAGGGCACTTCAATGCTCACGGTACGACGCAAGAACGGCGGCCGTCCTTAGAGGGGCAAATTGGGGATTCCGGGTGTTGTCCGGCCGAAGGAGGTACAAGGCGATTAATCTGTGAGGCGACACGAGCACTGGCAGGAACAGTCGCGCACACGCGGCATGGATGAACCGGCGAAGACGCGGCGACTCGGTCGGAGGAGCCGTGGTGGCGCGACTAGGCGTGAACGGCGCTGTCCGGCTCGGGCAGAGCAGGGCAAGAGAGCAAGGGAGCAGAGCAGAGGAGGGAGAAGGGGGGAACGGCGTGGGCCGGACTGGGCCGAGGCCGGGGAGGCGAGGCCGGCGTGGGAAAAGGCCCACGGCAGGGGGGCAAGGCTAAGCGGGCTGCCCAAAAACAAGGAAGAGAGAGAGAGGGAAAAATAGGGAATTTTGGGAGGAGGGCAAGATGGTCATTTCACCCTAAGTTCAAAATTTGAGTATAAAGTTGATAGAAGAAATAGGTCAAAGATGTTTTTAAACTTGGCTTCCTATGAAGGATAGAATTTAATAATTACTATTTGCCAATCATGAAAATAATATTCATGGTATGATAAATACCATTTTCCAAGTGTTTTTGATAGATATATTCACAATATACATATAATTATAATCCAGGTAATATATTGGGAAATTAAAGTTAGGTGAAATTACTATTCATGATCTGAAAATATAAGTGCCATTAAATATTTATATATGCATATGATTACATAAGTCATTTATATTTATATATATATAATTATATTTTGCATTGTTGCAATTGGAGAAAAGCCACACTCTAAAATTAGCTTTTGAAATAAATGTAGTTTTGTCCAAATGAAAATATGATCTTTTCATACGGCTATAATAGCATGAAGAGGGAAATCGGCAAGAGGTCAATTTGGTCAATTTATTACTTAATTCAAATTAAATTTGGAGGCAAGGTCAAAATATGGTTTCACTATATGGCCTAATTTGAAAAGTAAGAAAATAAGGCCTTTGCATGTAATATGCAAAGTGTAGGGTTGGAAATAGTAACTACCTCAATTGTAGGTTTTTGAATAGTTCAAGAAGGTGGAGGTTTGCAATAAATTGGCTATTTTATAAAAATAGAGTAGCTTCTAACTATTATTCAGCTAATAAGCATTTTATAATATAAAATGATTGAAATCTTTTTAGAAGATATCCAATTAATGCCTTAAAGCAAAACCTTTAATAAGATTCAAATAAAGGGAGAAATATTGATTATGTTTTACTTAACACAAAATACCTTAGGTAGGAGCACAAGTATATTTGTATCAAGGAGTCAAAAATAATATAAATTAAGGCATAAGCCTTTCAATAAATGAAGAGCGTTATTAAAAATTAAATTTTTCCAAAAATTTACAAATCCCTAAAAATAGGATGTTACAATAGGAGACATCACATCATATATTAAACTCCACTTAACAAGTACATATAAGAATATACAATATAGACATATATGCACAAACACAATTAATAGCATAGTGAAGTTTAATTTATGGATCATATGAATAAGAACAATATGAGCATAGATCCACATGAGGAATGTAACAATAAATATGAGTGAGTTACCACATTGCATACCTCAATTTGTAATTCATCCTATGTGCATATGAGAATTGCAAGGATGGATAGCTTCTCCACTTGATATAAACAATTTCTCTATTTGGATGAGGCTAAAATAGAGCTTAGTAACAAATTTGTTAGTCTCATAATAAGATTAAACACATATTAGATCGATGTTAGTCATTAGTTAAACACTAAATCAAGCATTAAACCATGTTTGTCATTTAACAATGTTTGTTATTAAATATGTTTATCATTAATCACCAAATCACAAGAGCTACTTGAACTTACAGGTTAGTATTTTGCACCGTTCAAACTACTATCGGCCCTTCCTTAAGAGTATCTCCAGCAGTAACTAAAAACCACTGTTCATCTGACTTTTTAGAGTATAGTGTAAAGTGTGAAGAAATTTTAGATGATGAATAGAGTACGTAGAAAATAGTGTTATAAAGAAAAAATTTGAAGTGTCGGCTAGAAATAGTCTAATTGTCTAGGGTACCTTTCCTTTGCAAGCTTGCGCCTCCTCGACCACTGATGTCCTCCTCACGTGCCTCCTACCGAGCAGTTCCGGTCGTCCCGCCGCCTCACAGACGCTGATGGTCTTCTCTCGAGAGCCGATCTGGCCGTCCTGCTCAGGCCTCCCACCAGTGATTGCGCTCATGCGTGCATCTCCCTATTTCATTTCTCTAGAGCCAGGTTATATCATTGTTTATCATCCAACATAACCAAATAAAAAATTCAGAATTTGACACTCTTTAAAATTTGCATATCACTTATATCACCGACACCATCACAGTAAATCAGTATGGCAAATCCTAAATAGGATCATGTTAATCTCCCAACCAAACACAAGCAATCCGTGCCCCCTTAAAAAAAAAAAGAGCTACTGAACAGGCCGAAATCACGCAGGAAGTAGTTGGTGCGCCGCGCTACTGAAAGCACCGCCCACGGCCCACGGCCCACGGGCCCAGAAAACCTCGTGAATCGAGCGCAGCTGCATGGCATCTCGTGGGGCGAACCCACGTCTACCTCCTCACGTCCAGAGGAAGCCGAGACAGTCTCATTCGCTGACGTTTCCGCGCATAGCCGGTTGCATTCGCGCACCTCCTGATCTTCTACGCCTAATGATGGCGTGTCATGCTTGCATGCCAATTGCCATGCTACTGCGGAAGCGGATACCCTTCGCAATCCATGGCTCCACTCCTGCACGGCAAGCAAAAAAAAAGGGAATTTTTATCGATTAGGGTGTGTAATTGGTGAAGATAACAATCAGGCAAAATAGCCAAGCGTGATGAGAATGCGAAGAAGAGTGATTCTGACCACAGCAAAATGCCAAACGAAAAGATCGGCATGGACAAGCAAGCAAGCAAAGGCAAGATTTTCTTCCTCCAAAGTCCTACCACCTCCATCTCCATGGCGCCTCCACGTCGTCCATGGCGTCCTCCCCTTTCCCACCGCACTCCGCATATATAGGAGGAGCTCTCCTCTCCCATGCCTCGAATCTCTCTCCCTCTCTCGCTCTCTCTCTCTAGTCGCGGCCTCTTCTTGCAGCAACCACAGAAAACTGAGCTCAGGTGATCAGGCGCCTAACCTAAACATGGCCACGCCTTTATTAACGGCCGCCTAACTCGTACGGCCTCCGGCTCCGCGGGCCGCGGGAAAAGATTGGACTTTTGGTGGGGTGGGGCGCCGCGCCGAGGCCATGGACGCCTTGAGGTTCGTGCGCGGCGCATGGCCCGCCGCGCTGCCGCAGCCTCCGGTGGCGAGGGCAGCGGCGGCTTCGACGCAGCGGCAGCAGCGCACCGAGCTGCTGCGGCTGTGGCCGCGAGGCGGCGGCGAGAGGCCGTGCGCGGCCGTGCGCGGCGAGGAGGCTGAGGTGGGGAAAGAGGAGGCCGAGACGGGGCCGGACGACCGGAGGCGGGGCAACTGGGTGCTGCAGATGCTGCGGGTGCAGCCACGGTGGGAGGAGGCGGCGGACGCGGAGGCCGCCGGCCCGGGACCGGGAGGCGGAGGGGAGGAAGCGCCGGCGCCGAGCGGAGGCGGAGGCGGCGGCGAGGGGTGCGCTTCGTGCGGCGTTGGAGGCGAGGCCGAGGACGAGGAGGAAGGCTGCGTCGTCGGGGAGGACGAGGAGAGCGACGGGCGGGTGTTCGATCGCGCGTCCTTCTCGAGGCTCCTGAGGAAGGTGTCGCTCGGGGTGGCCAAGGAGTACTCCAAGATGTCCTACCTCTGCAACATCGCCTACATGATCCCAAGGATTCAGGTACGATCATCGCGGCAATGCCAGTTACTGCCATTCTCCACGCCTCATCCATAGTTAATCTTTGACGAATTACCTACGCAAAAGACGATTGCTTTTGGTAAATTGTTCATGTGTGTTCTTCTCCATGCTATAAATTTAGGACATTGATGCAGATGGTGGTACTGTAGGAATGTTCAAGCCAGATTTAATGGAATAACTGATTTTTGGCTTCAGCTGCCTACTCTTATGAGGGAGATGATGAAGGGCTTGCTTTACTATTATGCAATGCTGTGCTTCGTTTCTGGTGCCCTTGGGGATTTGGCCCCCAATTGTGGGGTCCTTCTGAAGAATATGATAAGCCAGCGTCAGGTCTTCTAATTCCACAAGCTGATTCCTGGGATTTTCCAGGCTTGAGTTCCATCTGTCTTTTGTTGTCCAATTGGTCACTTGGTTTGAGCTACTTTTCGTCTTATGGGTAGATTATGTGTGATTCTTTATTTGGTATTTGTGTGGTCATGGTGTAATTAAATTACATGGTTTACCTTATTGATCTATCTAATCTAAGTAGGTTATGGTTGCGGAAAATTTCCTACCTGACTCCAGGATTCCTGACTTAGAAATTATTTGCTTTCTTCTCTGTTATCTCAGCCAAAATGCCTCCGAAGGTATAGCTTGCAGTTTGTGACTTCGTCAGTGCAAGAGAAAGCCAGAACTAACCCTGATCAGAAGCAGGAGCAGAGCACTGAAAATGGTGAATCCCCAGATAAAAAATATGAAGGTGTCAAGGATGCCGCACCGGGGAGCAAGGAGGAGAAAGGAAGTGACCTGGGGATAAACCCCTTCGGCGCGTACCATGTTGTGTCGTCTGCTGCCTCATATTTACATTCCCAGGCCATGGGCATCATTCCCCTTGGTTCCAGGAATGGTGACAAGAATGATCGAACCATCATGGCCATTGTAAATGGCGAGAATAGTGAAGGTTTAACCTTGGACGAGGCATCATTTGTGGCCACGACAAATTCAGTAACCTCCATGGTTGCCGCAAAGGAAGAAACAAGACAAGCTGTTGCAGACGATCTGAATTCTTCAAGATCCTGTCCTTGTGAATGGTTTATTTGTGACGATGATCAAAGCAGCACAAGATACTTTGTCGTTCAGGTAAACTCATGGCCTATATTTCGTAGTATCAACAATTTTTCTATTTTCATACTGGTTAATTCTGTGGCCTTCTTGTACGATCATGGTTCCCTTATTTAATTGGCAGGGCTCGGAGTCAATTGCTTCTTGGCAGGCCAACCTACTATTTGAGCCCATCAAATTTGAGGTATGCTACCAACTGCTGCTAACATTTTCAGTTGCAGGATTCGTCTTATACAGTGGATGAAAATAAATCTCATGTTGGTAGTCAACCATTGTAGGATACATCAAATAAATTCAATGATGCAAAAATGGCTGCATTTTGAAATAATAGATGTAGAAAGGAGGAGCTGACATGTTTATCGGTTTATGTAATCTCTGTACATTTGTGATGTGGCTCAGGGACTCGATGTGCTCGTTCACAGGGGAATATATGAAGCAGCCAAGGGGATATATCATCAAATGTTACCATATGTAAAATCTCACTTGAGAAGTTGTGGTAAATCTGCAACATTGCGATTCACTGGTCATTCTCTTGGCGGGAGTCTGGCTTTGCTTGTGAATCTAATGTTACTGATGAGAGGAGTAGCGCCGACTTCATCATTGTTGCCTATTATAACATTTGGTGCACCATGCATCATGTGTGGCGGTGACCAATTGCTCCATAAACTTGGACTGCCGAAAAGCCATGTGCAGTCCATCACAATGCATCGAGATATTGTTCCTCGAGTATTTTCTTGCAACTACCCTGACCATGTTGCCAACATCCTGAAGCTTGCCAATGGGAACTTCCGCAGTCACCCTTGCCTCAAAAACCAGGTAGATTTATGCACTCACATCTGACAGCCTAGCTTTGTTCCTACACTGCTCAATAGTTTTTTTCCAGAACTTAACAACTGAAATTATATATACTTTATTATTGGCGTACTTTATTATCATCATTACGAAAATCAATCCAATCTGGTTGACATGGAGAACCGATGGTAGGCACATCATTGGTTGCTTCATCTGCTGAATTGTAGTCTGAGTGTTGACAGGTTAACATGCTCACTCTTATACGATTATATGGCTAAACCTAAAAAGTATTAAACAATTTTATTCATCCCTTTTTTTTCTTCTGAAAACATACTTAAAATATTGAATCTTTACTGAATGTGATACTTTGTAGGCAGCCTGCTCATATTATAAATGTTTATCTGTGTAGCTAAGTTAAATTTTACGAAATGTGCAGTGCTTACATTTCCAGCTATCTTGCATCAACAATGCTTGTAACTCGTTCTCCGCAACTGGCTGCAGAAACTCTTGTACGCCCCAATGGGCGAGGTTTTCATCCTGCAGCCAGACAAAAGGTTATCCCCTTACCACCACCTCCTCCCGCCAGACAGTGGCATCTACCATCTGGGCGACGACTCATCAGGCAGCTCCCTGGGGCAGCTCCAGTCCGCCCTATCGGCCTTCTTCAACACGCCGCACCCGCTGGAGATCCTCAAGGACGGCGGCGCATATGGCCCCAAGGGGTCAGTGTACCGCGACCACGACATGAACTCCTACCTGCGGTCGGTCCGCGCCGTGGTGCGCAAGGAGGTGCGGCGCCTCAGGGAGGCGGAGCGGCAGTGGTGGCGGCATCTGTGGTGGCCGCTCGCCGTGCACGGCGTGCTGGCCAGCGCCACCGGCCCACAGCGGCGGCAGTGCGGCGAACTCGTGAGTGCGGTGGCGAGGCGCGTCCGGAGCCACGCGCGCCTGCTGGTGGTCTTTCTATTGCCGGCAAAGCTGCTCGTCCTGGCCGCCCTCCTGGCCGTCCGATTGAGGTGATTAGGCGATAGTGGCGCTACATCAGATCCGTTCATTTGTTCATTCTATACGCCAGAGCCATACATGATTCTTTCGTCCAAACTCCATAGTGAGTGAGATCACATGGGTGTTCATGGACCATGATTCCATCCAGATCGATGCTGGTGCCAAGATTCACCAGGACACAAGTTACCTCTGACCAAAAAAAAAAATAAAAATTCTCAGTTGATAGATCAAGAGTTGAACAAACTGAGATTCAAGACTGTTCTGTGTTGTTATCTCCTGTGATGTTGCCTGATGTGTTTCTTACATGTGTCATAGAGGCAAGAAAAGAAAGTATAACTGCTAGTAGATGTAGGCAAGAGAGCTATGGGATACCGCGTAACATGAATCACAAGGCAACCATGCAATGTAGGCACACAAAAGCGGTGCGTCTTTCTATCCATTGTCAGCAGTGCGTGCCAGTAGCATTTCCTGTTCAGAGGGATTCCAGGTCCATCTGACCATCTCCTTGCTATAACAACCCATCCTGAACCAGCTCAAATGCCTCGACGAAGAAGCGTTGCCATCCCAGATGAATCACCTCCATGTGGCCTTTGAGCTGTCAAACCATCTCAACCATTTTTTCTTTATTTCCTTCTCTTCCACATCCTTTTCCCATATTCATTCCATTTATTTTTTCACTGTCTCCAACAGCATCCCTTCGAAGAAAATAATATAGGAAAAGAAGAGATAATACTTTCCTAAAAGGAATGAAAAAGAGAATTCCTTTCGAAAGAGAACAATGAAGAGGATCTATTGGAGTCACGAAGGGAACGGGATTTCTCTGACTGGAATTCTTTATTTCCTTCTCTTCCACATCCCTTCCCCACCATATTGGTTCCAATTATTTTTGAATATCTTCAATAGCATCCCTTCAAAGGGAATGAAATAGAAAAAAAAGCGAGAATATTTTTCTGAAAGAATGAAAAAGAGAATTTTTTCAGAAAAAAAGGGTGAAAGAAATCTATTGAAGCCACGAAGAGAATGGAATTCTCTTTATGACTGGAATCCTGCCAAAAAGAAAGCTGTTGGAGATAGTCTCGGCTCGGAGAGCAAGCATCAGCTTACCACCAAGCCGTATCCTAGCAGACGGCGTCCAACTCGAGGCTTACGTGGTGTTCTGCAATGGCGGGCGATCGCGAACGGAAAAGCAGCGTCAGAGAGGCCAAAAACCCCGAGCTTTTTCTCGAGAATTTCGGCGCGAGCGGTGACAATTTAGGAGGCGACGTCGCGTTGCTGGCGTGCCGATCCGACCACCTCACCTGGGCAGGGCAGGAGGCGCGAAGGGGCGTGTCGATCCAATCCGGTGGGTTCGTCGCCTGCCTTGCGTGGCTCAGGTTGCCTGCCTGTCGCGAGCCCCAATCTGGAGAGCAACGTGTGGCCGACGACGCCGGAGAAGACGACACGGCCAAGCAAGCCGGCCGGCCGGCCGGCCCGCGGGTAGAACTTGCACGGAAGCTCGTCGTTTCTTTCCTCCTTTTAACGACCAAAAAAAAGTGCGTATTTTTTTGCACATTGAAAGGAATGTATTTATTTCGTGTGCACGAGATCGCGTGCCGTAGATACCAGGTTAGGCGACTGCACGCAACCTCGTCCGTCCATTTCTCTGATGATCGACTGAGATTGTTCGCTACAAATTCGCAAACCAAGATCCAAGATGAGACTGAAGTTAATTTCTTTTTTTATAACTAAGCCCAAATTTGCCGGTTCCAAATGCAGGTTCAGTTCCATGGCTACAGCTATGTCATGCTGATTGCCAAAAATAAAGATGAGTGAAGAATGGGGTGTTGCTAGAAAACCCTAGTCCTGGCTGGCACATGCATAGAAGGGGAAGCGAGGGGAATGGATTTGCATAGGAATAATTAGTTACATGACACTCAATTCGTATTCCAATTTTGTTAATTTTTTTTGTGTGACTGACATATGGAACCATCTATGTCACTGAAAGTGGGCTAGAATGGCATACAACTAATTGCGAATTTTAAAGAGTGTCATTTAGCTAAATGCCTCTGCTCTTTTCTATATAGCTTCTAGGCAAGGATGACACGGACAAATGGAGAAAAAAAAGAGCCGCCCTCTCTGCAATATGGACAGTTGAGAGATTCGGATAGGAGCTTGGGGCCCAAAATTGACTGCCAAAATCACTCGTCCACTTTTCTGCCCTTTCCTTTTCTCTGCAAAGCTTCTCTCCTGCTTCCTATCCAATTATTTTAGGGAATACTGTAGAGAGATAAGGCCAGCTGCGCATCGCGTTGCACCGCCCCTGGCTCTATATATCTGACTTATTTGGACTTCGTTTGGCACTGCGATGGGTTAAAAAGAAAGGCTAGTTCAGTCTTGGGAGTACTTTAAACAAATAGGCTAGTTCAGTCTTGGGAGTACTTTAAACAAATACAGGTTTCACTCTTCCAACTGCTATATAAACAAATATAAGCTTTTCATATTGAGACCACTTCAAACAAATCTAGCTGTTTGGGGGATGACGGTATCTGACTCCATTGAAATACATTAGCAGAATTCCACGAGCAAGAATAGAGCTTTGGTCCGACAGCTGGCATAACCGTTGTAACTGCCACATTTTTTTTTTCTAACCTAGTTTAGTAGGGTACACTTGCGTGCAAGAGCTTAGAACTAGTGCTTAGCCTCTCAAAAAAAAAAAACTAAGTGCTAAGAATTGGGCCGTGTTGGCCCGGCACGGCACGGACCCGTTGTCATGCCTCGGGCCGCTGCAACATGAGCCGACATGGCCTGAAGACACCCACAGGCTGGACCGGTCCAAATAAGCACTATCTAGAGCCTCCGTTTCATTTCATAGCATGGGTGGGGTAGGCATGTCTGTGAACGCGGTGTAGCCATACATGATACACCGCATTTGTATATTTCAGACACTGTTGATTACTTGATTTAACAATGCAACTGACTGCATTCTGGAATGTAGCCATCCATAGCAAAATATATTACTCTACTTACGAAAACCAAAATGATTATAGCTTTACTCCTCCATTGGGTAAAAGATAATCGGGCTGTTAAATCAAATAAAGTATTTAGGCGCGTCTCAAGAAAATTTACATTGTTCCTTAAACTATGCAACTGACTGCATTCTGGATTTTGTGTGTGTGTATATATAGTCCGGATAATATTGATATGGAGAGCAAGGTTGCCACCATAGAAAAGTCTAAGAAAAATATAGGAATGATAGTTTAAAGGTTAGAAGAAATTCAAATTATTAAGACTTTAAAGGAACAAATTTATTAATAAGTATAGAATTTATGAGAATATTAACTAATAAAAGTAGAATCAGATATGTAAATGATGTAATTGAAAGTATGCAGTCTAAAAATATAAGATTTATGAGTCCATTAAAAATTAGATCTGAAGAGAGAGCGAGTGAAAAAGGAGTATAAGTGAATTAATGGAAATTAAGACTTTAAAGCAACCACAAGATTATATAAGTTATCAAAATAATAAAGACAAGACTAGCATTAGATTTATAAATTATAAATTAAGAACTTTTCGATCAAATTTCAAAAAATATTTACTTCCCTGTATCATATTTATTCATTCTTGCTTATTTGAAATGTTATAGACATCATCTATTATATTATTATTGAGCCTTTTATAGTTTACAACAATTCTAGATTTTCTTCTTGTTATTTTAGAATGATTTTTTTTTATCATAAAGGATGCCGATCGATGAGTGCTTCTACTTCCTTTTATGGCTCCTAACACATACCCACACACACGAAAACCAGAAGGATCATAGCTGCACTGACTTTCGAGGGTAGATTTCCAAAAACCACGTAGCCGCTAACAGACATTTCAGTGGCTGAGATCAAGTGATTACATGACCGGCAGTATTCCCCTTGTCTAGGAATTATCCCGGCACAACCACATAGTAACTATCCAAATCATCTCACTCAAAAACAATTAAACAAATAGACCCCATCGTATATCTAGGATTATCATCAACTTGCTAGTTTTCTCTATCACTAAGATAAACCCTTTCTTACAGCTGCAGGTTTCTTCAAAGCATCAGGGGAGTGACAAGATCCCGACCAGGATACTACCACTGTACTAATGACAAGGAAGAAGGTTCTTCACTTGATGTACTGAGACATCCATTTGAAGCCTTCACCGTAGCCCATCTTACGGACGACGCTGCACATGAAGATCTCCAGGGGGCGCACATTGGAATCGGCTAAGTTCACGTTGCCCTTACCAGTGGTGAAGTTGCTCAGTCCAAGGTAGTAGCGAAGCTCCTCCTCTGACGCTGCATACGGTATGTCAATCTTGTTACCCAGGATGAGGAAAGGCACATTCGCAAGGGAGTCGTCTGCAAGAAGAGCATCAAGCTCCTTCTTTGATTCTGCAAACCGTTCCTTGTCAACCGCATCAACCAAGTAAACAACAGCATCAACCTATCAGATATATCAAGTATTAAAAACAACCCACAAAAGCATATATTTTCCAACAATTTATATGTGTGTATGTCGGTGGGTGGGGTGGCTGTAATTTTTGTTCGAATTGAATGAATAGAAAAGCACACATTCCAACAATTTCCAACAATTCCAGTAATTATTTATGGAACAAGATAAAGCTGAAAATGACCCAACAGAGAGGCACTCAAAACTCGTCACTGGTTCATGACAGCACTGCCAACATCCACTCACCACGTCTCCTAACCACCAAGGGGGCGTTTGGTTGCCGTATGAGCTCAGCCAGGCTGATGAGAGCCAAGCTGAGGTGATACAAGAGATGTTGTTTGGTTGGTTGTATAAGATTGAACAGGCTCATCTGTGGCCACCCAACCAAACATGCTCCAAGTAACTCCAGCGTCCAACAAAAGGGCTTTAGCTGATTGACAATTTTCCTCCATATCGTCCCTTTCCTTTTACTAGCAAAATGCCAAAGCTACACAATTTGTGATTGTAACAGGGCACGCATCAGTATTGTATTACATCAGGATTGAACTGTTCCCAACCCTTTTTACTATTCGCAATTATGGTTAATTTCCCCAGGGCAACCAAACAGGACTTAAGTCAAGAATTGAAGCCTAAAAGATCCTTGGAGCCATCAATACTCGTATCAAGTGCACAATACACCATGCACAACGGTCCTTAATAGTAACATAGGTGTCATCAAGGCATGTCACCATTTGGGTAGGAATAGGCCTCGAAGCATTGAGCTAAGAAGCAACAAAAGATTGTCCAACTGTCCATGTAGCTTCTAATGAAAATTACAGAGAACTTTTAGTAATGCATCAATGCATCTAACTTGATCGCTTCTACTTTATGAACTGTTATCATGTGTGCCAAATGCATTATGTTTTAACTTTTAAGGTAGAAAATTCACAGCACAGTAAACAAAATCCAAATTCACAGCACAGTAAAGAAAATCCAGCCACATGTTCCTGCTCCATAGAGATTACATCTGTTTCAAAACCAAATCAGCAAACATGGCAACAGTGTAACTAAACAATAAAGTGACCAGCAATGAAAAAAGCTAGAAGCAAAAGAAATAGATGGTTCTCAGCTTTTGTTGTTACTTGACTGATTCTTCTATTTTAACAATTCTGGTCCATTGACATCACAACACAATAACTTTTTTTAAGGAAAATAATCACAACACAAGCACAAAACATAGACCTGATCAAGGCCACAAGCAATAAAACACAATTCACATCACAGTTAAGTCCTTTACAAATATACGATATCATATTTGAGGCAGTGGTAAATAAAGCAATGCCTAAATTTACAACTATTAAGAAGAATGGCAGAAATAAGATTCCTGAAACAAATGGAATTTGTGTTCTCGAAGAAAAACATATGTTATGTAACTCGGAAAGGCATCCCGTGGGCCCATGAGGAAGGACAACTATGGAACCTAGGAAACAGGGTCAATTTTGTTTTCTAACACAAATCTTACAGTAAAATGGAATCATGATCTATTTGAACATTCCAGTTCATGACCATACAAGACAAGACACAATTTCAGAAGAAAATGCTGAGCACAAGTTAAATATGCCTAGAATATCTGATATATAGGAAATACTACAGATAAGGT
The DNA here is from genome assembly GCA_036346145.1 of Olyra latifolia. Lineage (NCBI taxonomy): Eukaryota > Viridiplantae > Streptophyta > Magnoliopsida > Poales > Poaceae > Olyra > Olyra latifolia. Next base: position 19,783,823 of record CM070530.1, read on the forward strand.
AACAGAGGAAGATACATCCAAATATTAAAGACACAAGCGGTCATTATAATGTACACTTCCTTTATTACAAACTAGTTCTTTGTTTAATCCTTTGATTACAGATAGGTCAGTTGCAGTTTTTGATGTAAATCCCACATGTGAACTCGGCTCACTCAGGGCTGGTTTGGATAAGAAGTGATTAGACCCCATCCCTTCAAATTTGAAGGGAAACTGTACTAAAATCCCTATCAATCTAAAGGCATTGGACCTAAACCCCGTCCATCCAAACAAGCCCTCAACGAGTTTTATGCAAGAAGTATACACCTCAGGCTATTTTTTTAAAGTCCTATACTTTTCTAGAGAAAATTGACTATAGACCAGTTTGTATGGAAAACTTTGCAAATGTACCACACAGACTTCCTCCATTGCCAACTTACCACAAAAAATTTCAACTTCAGCCCGTTTACCACTTCGACATCTTTAACCCTCCATCTTATTCTTGATGAGTTATTCTTTACTGACTTGTCAGTCTCACCATCTCTCCGTCTTACTACATGATCAGTCTCCACCTTCCTTATCGGCAATTTTTGCCCACTCCACCTCCAGATTGACATGCGAGAGAAACCCTCTCAGCCATCTCATCTTGGAATCATATTGTGCGTGCAGCATGATGAAGCTGAATGCACTTGGCCATGTGTGAGTCCATTAAGCACCATAGTCATACTTGTCAGAGAAGATGGAAAGGCAAATATCCAATTGTTGTAAACGGGCAAGCCTTGCAGTCTCTTGGTGCTATGTTGGCAATGTAGGAAGCCTGAGTTATACATTTGGAAAGTTCTCCAAACAAAGTGATACGTTGGCAATTTTCCCAAAATTTCATCATGACAATATGTGATTTCTTGAGAAGAAGAAAAACATGGGAAATCCAGAATTGACGAAAACTAGCTATAATTTGGTGTGATCTTATTCAATTTGGTGGAGTTTCTGCTCTGTTTGGCAAAACCTTTGCTACTAAAATCCACCTAGTTAGACAGGTTCTGTCCACTTGATTCATATCGCTGTTGCAAAGTGATGGTTGAAAGCTTTGGAAGACTACATTGGCCAGGAAATTCATGCAAGTTTCTAGCCAGCTTTTAGGTGAATAAAACTCGCACTAAAACCATTTTGCTAAGAATTGTTGGAATTGCAACCATTCTCATGGATTCTGCTTGAACAGAGGCTATCGCCCTACACCCAATGGTTTAAATGTTCTGCCTATTGCCTATGACAATGAGCTGAATACTAGCGTTCAAATATTTTGCGGTATTTTTTTTTAGAATCACACCGTGAAGTGTGAACAGCTGGCTACATCAGAGGACCAGCACTGGTAGCGGTAGCATCCCCAGTCACTCAATGGTGGATTCACCCCACAAGATCAAAATCAACGACATAGAAACCGTCGAATGATTGATAATTTGTAGCTGTTCTATGGGCAAGATGACCCTGGTGCCTTACCCGTCCAGATACCTAATCCCATGCGGTCCTTATGCCTGAACCCTATCTAGACAGAAGTCGCTTTTGACGCAGATCACACAGCAGTTGCACAAGGAAGAACCCTAACCTTGGCGTAGTAGTCCTTCCAGACGCGGCGGGCGATCTGGTGGCCGCCGAGGTCGAAGGCCTTGAACTTGATCCTGCCGATGCTCAGCTCCTCCGACGTCGGGTACTGCGTCGGTTGGTGCTGCACGAGACGCTGCCATCCCAAAACCGGACACGAACACCGCGATGAGAGCAGATCAAGCAAGGAGCAAGGGAGGAAAAAGAGATTGGTATCGGGAGGGAGAAGGGAGAGGCGACCTCGTCCTTGAGCATGTGGAGGAGGGTGGTCTTGCCGGCGTTGTCAAGGCCGAGGAAGAGGATCTTGGCCTCCTTCTGCCACAGCCCCAGCGACGCCAGCACCCCGTAGAACCAATCCACCAAGAACATCTCGCCCCGCCCCCGCCCCCGCCCCCGCCGCCCTCTCCTCTTCTCCGGCGATCTCCTCCTCCGTCTCCTCGCACAAGATGGGTGGATCGATCGCCTCGCCTGCCTCCCTCTCTCTTCCTCTCGCTCTCCGCCGGGGAGAGATTCTCCTCTCCTTTTCTTCTCCTCGTGGCAGGCTAATGCGTTGTTCTAGATCCTTCCGTGGCGTGTACCTGCTTCTAGAGGTGGCCAACGAACAACCGGGCCGGGCCCGCTCGTTCCGATTCACTGTATGAACCAGTCTAATGAGCCAACGGCCAGGGTCCCGGCCTAGACGCCAAGCAAAATTCGCCCAGTAACCAGACCAAAACAGACCAGCCCGATTACAAACGGACCAACCAATTTTAGTTAAAAATAATATAAAAAGAAAATAATTATATTTAATAAATATATGTTATAAAATAAAGAAATAAATTATATATCATAAGAAAATAAACATATAAATATATATATATTCAATTAAATATGTGGGCTATAATTCCGGACCGAATCAGGCCGAGTCACCACTATACGAACCGAACAGGGCTAGCGCGGCAAGCCGAAATCTCAGCCTAGATTCGGTTTGGTTGTTCAGTGAACAATGCGGGCTAGCTCGGTTCGTCCCACTTGATCTATCTCATTTGGCCACCTCTATCTGCTTCTAGCACCTCCTAGGCTTACTTTATTATCGCTAACTAGTACTTCCTCTGTCCAAATTTATATGACATATTTCTATTTTACACATAGACCAAGAAAGCATTACAAATGATTATACTACCTCTAGTTATTATCTCTAAACACTCTATTCAATATCATGCTTATAGGGAATATAAGGTAAAACAAAATATTTATTAGAGGTATTGAGAAAAGAACATATTTATTTTATATTGAAATATGAAATAAGCTGCTCTTGTCGCGCCCCTTCTAAACACCTAGCGAGAGCGGTGGGACTCGACTAGGCCTGGATCAAGAGGCTAGTGCAAGAGTTACACACCGAATCATTTCATACATCGGTGTCCAAATATTACATAACAGCGATCATCCGATCGCGATTAGTAGCAAACGGCATTTAAGCCTTAGTTCTGAGACCAAAATTCATCGAGTAGCGAAATCTCCCAAAGGGCAACTTGCAAGTTCAAAAGAATAACAAAATCACACCAAAGAATTTGTGTAACCACACACGATCGGTGGACGCGACTAAACCCTATCTTAAGCAACTACTCCACGGTCACTGCATCGAGGATCTCCTTCCTCATGACAATCGTAGGCATCTTCCTCGACGGGCTCCTCCATGTCTAAAGATAGATATTTATGCGAGGTCGGTGTCATCCAAACACCGGCGAGCTAACACCCAACCCAATGCATTTAGTGATAGAGGTTTCAAAGGAAATTTGGGTTTATTTATTTGCATGAAAGCCGTTTTGGAAATGAAAGCCTATGACTTAGCAGTTTAACCAAATTCCTGTCAAATTGATTATTTATCATGTTTCCTTTTCAATGCACAACCAAACCCATGGCGTTTCAAGCACTCGCCAAACGTTCTCTTCCCACTCTGCCATCATCTTCCGAGTGTGGCGCTCGTGCTAGGATCACATTCCCAAAAAGTACCGGTCTCGCCCTAGCTGGGTTTGCCGACCCACGCTAGACTCACGGCTCTCTGAAGAATGGACCTAGATCATCCTCGGATGACGACATGGCTGTCTTCACCTCAAGCATGGCGGCAGAGCAGGCACGCCCGCAGTCGTAACTACCCTGAATCCCAATACTTGCACTACTGCGCGATGGCCGGCGCGTTGTGGTGTTAGGAACTATCTCCGCAGCGAGATAGTCGATGACGCCACTGTGCATCCTCGATGCACCGTCTGGGGAATCCTTGATTCAACCCGGCCCGATCCACTAAGGGCCTCACCCTTATGCACTTCCTTCTTCGGCTAACTTCGCACCTCCGTGTGAATCACACGATGTGGCGGAACCCTCCTTTGGGGGCGCAAGACGGCATTACGCGGATCTCGCCGCCCTCTTCCATGCACTACGATGTGGGCGATTAGCTTCCTCAAATCACGTAGCCCAGCTACTTGGCTCTTACCCAATGCTGGGACCCAAATCCGCATTGCAAAGACATCACAACCATATACACACACCGGCATGCCAGCCCAAATTCAATTAACCATATTCTTTGTGTGATCATGTCCGGTGAATGTCGGTTCACCGCCCGAGGCAATTCTAAGCCTAAAATTAATAGTTGGACTGAGCAATGTCTAAGCAAGATTTTAACCAAGACTTAGGAGTCTAAATCAGATTATTTAAATTAACCAGCTACCAAGGGTGATCATCAAAGCGATCAATAGCAAAGCCAAATGACGATGATTAATTCAAGGCAAGATCATCATGGTAAATTGATAGCAAGTAAGTAAGTGGCATGATATATCATGATTGAACAAGTAGGCATAAGTACTTAAAAGGTATGCGGTTTAATCTTGTAAAATAAATACTTTAGAAATCTGGGATTCAATATGTTATTATTGGATGTTAACTTGCACTAGGAAAGCGATCCTCTCCCTAGTAAAAGCAACACTATTAAGGTTAAGTATTAACTTCGCACTAGGAAAATCGAGATTCTCCTAGTAAAAGCAAACTCCTTTGAGGGTAGATATTAACTCGCCTTGGGAATTGAAGTCCGGGTCTTGTGCGGAGTCCTCGAGCAGTGTTTCCGGATCCTCTACGCCTAAACGGAGAATCAACAATTCATCATAAACACGATCGGCGAAGAAAAGAATGATGCATGAAATGCAATCGAGGTCGCTCGTATTCGCTCATTTACGATTCCTATGTTTAACTATCTACATGAATCCATATATATATATATATATATATATATATATATATCGAGAAAGTTCCATGATCCTTCTAAATAATGAATCATAGCGGAATGGCGCGAAGTGCTTGTGAGATGATGCACATGATACATGTATATATATGTGTAATGAAATTTCTACCCTAATTAACCCAATAGGACAAAATATGGTTTTATCGTCTTTTAAAGTACTTTAAATAGTTAGAATATGTTAACATGATACATGTAGCTAGTTATTCATGTTTCCTAATTATACCAATATTGAGTTAACATGTAATTAGGAAACATATTATAGGTTATACTATATTCACCTAGGTCCAAAAAGTCATTTATCGGCATCCATGATTTTCTTATGTTTAACTTAATTGTTAATCTATTTTAATACACAACATTCCATTTTTTCTTATTTTTATATGAATTAATACCTAAAATAAGCTTAATAGATTTAATCTAGGAACCGTGTTCGATTCTTGTGTGTGGTACTATTTTTATTAAATCCAACACAAGCTCTAGTATTTACCCTAATTTTTCCGAATTTTTAATGATATCTACCTATTTTAAATAAATCGTTTCTATTTCTTGTCTTTGTTTTATTTATAAAATCTGGGAAAAAGGGTGAACAATATTGGTAGGCCCGCTAACTTCATGGCCGAGCCAACCACGTCGAAGACGATTGAAGGCGAACTTCGCGAGTGAAGGCGCTGGGGTCATAGGCGCCTCGATTACCTCGACATGTGGGGACCGAGGCCCACATGTCGGCGACGAAGAAGCCGCGGGAGTTTTAAATCATGAAGGCCGTGTTGGGGCCCACTGTCGGCGACCACACACGGTGAAGCCCGACGGATCTTAAGCGCGATCGGACGGCTCGCCGTCATCGTTTTCCTTCGCCGGCCAAGACGGCCGAGGCTAGCCGACGGCTAGCCGAGCTAGGTGCACCGTTTGGGGCGTTCTTGGGTTCGGTGGAATCGGTGAGCTAACGCGATCTAGGGTGCCCTTGTCGAGGCGTAAACGGCCGGACGCGGCGAGCCATCGCGCTGGCGGCGAACCGCCACCGGCGGACATGAGTAAATGACCTAGGGTCGAGCTTATGGAAAAATAGCGCGCATGAGCTATCGCGGGGTTAGTGGGTGCTACCGAGCAAAAAGGTGGTCGGGGCACGGTTGGATCGGCGTCCCGTCGCGAGTCCGAGCAAGGAAGGCGGCGCGCCAAGATGCTTTGGTGAAGATGGCGAAGCCTGGGCCAAAGAGGGAGCACGTGTGAGGGAAGACAGCGGCTCACCGAGCAAGGGCTTGCCGCGAAGCTCACCAGAGATGATGATCGGCGCCCCGCGCAGATCCGGAAAGGAAGGCGGCGCTCACGATCTTTGGGGAGACCGGCGAAGCCCGGGCCAAAAGAGGGAGCACGGTGTGAGGGAAGGCAGCGGCTCACCGAGCAAGGGCTTGCCGCGAAGCTCACCAGAGATGATGATCGGCGCGCCCCGAAGAGTGTCCGAGCAAGGAAGAACCAGGCGGTCGGCGGTGGCGATAAGCGTTCGACGAGCTCGGGATGACTCGGACCAATTCCTTCGGGCAGAGCTTCACGAGGTCATGGCGGCAAACGCGAGACAATGTGGAGACTAAGGAGGTCTGGTTTGGGTGGCGACGTGAGAGTGAAAAGAGGGAGAAAACGGCCGATGTGGCGCGGTGGCATATAAGCTCGGTCCGAGCTCGGCTCTTGACCACGGTCGCGCGAAGATGTGAGACGGTCACAGAGGAGCTCTAGTGCTCATTGGCTAGTGGGCGGTGGCTTGTTCGGCTGGCGAATGTCTCGAGCCGGGCGGCGAGATGGCTTGCTCGGGCGGCATTGCCCGGCCGAGACGCAGCGGTGCGGGGGCATCGATGGCGCGACCAAGTCGGCCATTGGGCAAGGTGGGCGGTGCAGCACGTCTGTCACGGCCATCCCGACAAGGTGGCTTGGTCGGCCATGGCGCCATGGCGGCGGCGAACGATGGTGAGTGTCACCGGCGCGATTCTTGGGCCCGCCAGAGCCAAGACGACATGCACAAGCAGCCAAAGAGCAGATCTCCGGGGTGATTTTGCCAGCCGCGGGCTGGATTTTGCCGGCGGGGAGCAGAGCTAGCCGAGGCAGCACAGCTGCTCGGGGAAATGCTCACAAGAGCAGGGGTAAAAGAAGAGGCTGCCAAGTGGGTCCCACCGGGTTCCTTTTGGTCAACACTGAGTCAAACTCTCAATTAGAGTTTAAACTAATATATAGAATTTTCCTGGGATTTCTAGAGCAATTTATCATTTTTGGTTTTATGTGAATATGTGTGTACATATATACATATACATATATTCATATATATATATATATGTGTATGAATGTTTTATGAACATGAAAACATATTCCCCATTTAAGATCTATTTGAACTTTTATTCCAACATTTCCTAAATTTTGCTATAAATAATAAATTCCTAAGTAAGATTTGTTAATTAGCTATTTGGTGATTTTAAAATTTAATTAGAACCAATCAAATTTCTAATGGCCTTTGAAATCTAGAAATTTGTGTTTGTCACATAGAAATTTTACGGGAAACGTCATAGCTTATGCAATGGTACGTAGTGTTTTCAAAATATTATCATAACTTTGGGTCATTACAAATCCTCCCCTAAAAACAAATCTCGACCTCGAGATTGATATTTCTATGAAGCGAATAGGTAGGGGAATTCTTGACGATTTTCTCTTCTCGGTTCCCATGAAAGTCGTCCTCCGGATTGATTGCTCCATTGCACCTTGCAAAGTCGAATGGTCTTATTCTTGAGCTTCTTTTCCGAGTCTCTAATATTTGAATAGGCTTGACTTGATATCCCAAGTTGGGTTGTAGGGTGTCGTGCAGCGGTGAACTACTTCTCCTTCAGTTTTCTCAAACACTTTCGGAGTTGGGACACGTGAAACACGCTAGAACTTCTCCCAACTCCTTGGGAAGGTCAAGTTCGTAGCGACCATACCCTTACGAGACAAGATCGGATAAGGTCCCACAAACCTTGGGGCCAATTTTCCTTGACTTGAAATCTTCTTGTTCCTTGAAGGGTGAGATCTTGAGATACACATAGTCTCCAACTTCGAAAGATAGGTCCCTCCGACGATGGTCAAGATAACTCTTTTGTCGGGGTTGGGCAAAGAAGCAATTGCTTCCTAATCGCTTTTGACCTTTGCTTCGCTTCTTGCAGGTGTTCTTCCAAATACCGCCTTCTCCGCACTTCGGACCAATAAAGAGGGTCCTACATTTTCTTCCGTATAGAGCTTCAAAGGTGACATTTGCGCATCGCTTTGATAATCTGTTGTTATAAGCAAATTCGTGATAAGGTAACCATTTTTCCCATTCTCATTGGGAATTCCAAAGCACAAGCTCAAGCATGTCTTCTAGAGTTGAATAGTCCTTTCCGTTTGTCCGTCGGTTTGAGGGTGGTAGGTGTGCTAAATGACAATTTGGTGCCCGAGGCACTATGGAGTTCTTCCCAAAACTTTGAGGTAAACCGTGATCCACGATCGATATAATTCTCTTGGGAACTCCATGAAGGCTTACAATCCCAGGCGATGAATAGTTCTCGCTAGTTTGCTACCCTTGTGAGTGGTTTTGATCGATAAAATGAGCTACCTTGGTCAACCGGTCTACTATTACCCATATAGAGTCATGTCCACTTCGAGACCGGGAAGTCCTATAATAAAGTCCATGGTCACTTCATCCCACTTCCATTCGGGATTTTGATTGGTTGCGATAACCTGCTTTGGACGTTGGTGTTCTCGCCTTCACCAAGCAGCAGGTATTACATTTGGCCACATATTCTCGCTACATCTCGCTTCATTCGGGCCACCGTAAGATTGCCTTCAGATCTTGGTACATTTTTGTACATCCCGGTGCATGGAAAACGGTGACTCGTGTGCTTCTTTTAAGATTTCTTCCTTTAATTCCGGGTCGTGAGGCACAAAGATCCTCTTCTCCATCCAAAGAATTCCTTGTTCGTCCTAACAATTTTGTTCAAACCCTATTCATCACCCTTCGAGCCTAAGGGTACTGGGATGATCTTGTTGCTTATCTTTGATACGGTCGATCGATCCGGGTGAACCGTGATGTTGGCTAATTCTCCAGATTTTACGAGATTTAGGCATAACTTATTCAATTCTTCCGAAGAGTCATTACGAGGAGGTATCTTCCGAGTATTCATGTCTTCTCCGGGATCACCATCGAAGTTGCACCGGTTCTTTTCGCTAGAGCATCGCCACTACGTTGGCCTTGCTGTGGTGGTATAATATATTTAGGCCGTAATCTTTAATCAACTCTAACCACCTTCTTTGCCTCATATTGAGGTTGGCTTGGGTGAAAACGTATTTTAGGCTTTTGTGATCGTGTAGATGTCACATTGTTTTCCCATCGAAAATGTCTCCATAGCTTGAGTGCATGAACTACGGCAGACAAGTTCTAGGTCATGGGTTGGGTAATTGTCCTCGTGCTTGCAAGAATCGCCGTGATGCGCACGCCACAACCTTGCCATCTTGCATCAATACACATCCTAATCCTTGTCGGGAAGCGCCACAAGATACTTCAAACTTCTTGGCGATATTAGGTGTGGCCAAAACAGGAGTGGTGGTCAGAAGGGTTTTGAGCTTCTGGAAACTGAGTTCACAATCTTCGGTCCATTCAAACTTCCTTTCCTTTTTCAATAGCTGAGTTAGTGGTCGGGAAATTTTTGAGAATCCTTCGATGAAACGCCGATAATATCCTGCCAGACCTAGAAAACTGCGAATTTCCTTTACAGTGGCAGGTGTTTTCCAATTCATGACCGTATCTATCTTAGATGGGTCCACTTTAATTCCTTCAAACAGATATAATATGTCCCAAGAAACCGACATCACTAATCCAAAATTCACATTTGCTATATTTTGCATATAGCTTATGCTCTCTCGAGTTTATCCAACACCGCCTCGTGTGCTTCTCATGCTCTTCGTCGATTTGGAGTACACAAGGATGTCGCCAATGAAGACGACATCCTTGTGTACTCCAAACACAATGATTAGCGCGCCACGATCTTTGGGGAGACCGTGAAGCCTGGGCCAAAAGAGGGAGCACGGTGTGAGGGGAAGGCAGCGGCTCACCGAGCAAGGGCTTGCCATGAAGCTCACCAGAGATGATGATCGCGCCCCCGAAAGGTGTCCGAGCAAGGAAGAACCGGCGGTCGGCGGTGGCGATAAGCGTTCGACGAGCTCGGGATGACTCGGACCAATTCCTTCGGCAGAGCTTCACGAGGTCATGGCGGCAAACGCGAGACAATGTGGAGACTAAGGAGGTCTGGTTTGGGTGGCGACGTGAGAGTGAAAAGAGGAGAAAACGGCCGATGTGGCGCGGTGGCATATAAGCTCGGTCCGAGCTCGGCTCTTGACCACGGTCGCGCGAAGATGTGAGACGGTCCACAGAGGAGCTCTAGTGCTCATTGGCTAGCTGGGCGGTGGCTTGTTCGCTGGCGAATGTCTCGAGCCGGGCGGCGAGATGGCTTGTTTCGGGCGGCATTGCGGCCGAGACGCGGCGGTGTTGGGGCATCGATGGCGCGACCAAGTCGGCCATTGGGCAAGGTGGGCGGTGCTCGGCACGTCTGTCACGGCCATCCCGACAAGGTGGCTTGTCGGCCATGGCGCCGCGAAGCGGCGGCGAACGATGGGCTAGCCGTCGGCTAGCCTCGGCCGTCGAAGCGCCGGCAGAAGGAAGACGATGACGGCGAGCCGTCCGATCTGCGCTTAAGATCCGTGCGGCTTCACTGCGTGTGTGGTCGCCGACAGTGGGCCCGGTATCGGCGCTTCATGGATTTAAAACTCCCGCGGCTTCTTCACGTTGCCGACATGTGGGCCCTCGGTCCCACATGTCGCAGGTAAGTGGAGGCGCCTATGACCCCAAATACTTTCACTCTCGAAGTTACGCCTTTCTCGGCACGCTTCGACGTGGTTGGCTCGGCCATGAAGTTAGCGGGCCTACCAAGATTGTTCACCCTTTTTCCCAGATTTTATAAATAAAACAAAGACAAGAATAGAAACGATTTATTTAAAATAAGTTAGATATCATTAAAATTCTGGAAAAATTAGGGTAAATACTAGAGCTTGTGTTGGATTTAATAAAAATAGTACCTCACACAAGAACCAAACACGGTTCCTAGATTAAATCCATTAAGCTTATTTTAGGTATTAATTCATATAAAAATAAGAAAAAATGGAATGTTGTGTATTAAAAATAGATTAACAATTAAGTTAAACATAAGAAAATCATGGATGCCGATAAATGACTTTTTGGACCTAGGTGAATATAGTATAACCTATAATATGTTTCCTAATTACATGTTAACTCAATATTGGTATAATTAGGAAACATGAATAACTAGCTACATGTATCATGTTAACATATTCTAACTATTTAAAGTACTTTAAAAGACGATAAAACCATATTTTGTCCTATTGGGTTAATTAGGGTAGAAATTTCATTACACATATATATATACATGTATCATGTGCATCATCTCACAAGCACTTCGCGGCCATTCCGCTATGATTCATTATTTAGAAGGATCATGGAACTTTCTCAATATATATATATATATATATATATGAATTCATGTAGATAGTTAAACATAGGAATCGTAAATGAGCGAATACGAGCGACCTCGATTGCATTTCATGCATCATTCTCTTCTTCGCCGCATCGTGTTTATGATGAATTGTTGATTCTCCGTTTAGACGTAGAGCTATGCGGACAGTATTAAACTGCATACCTTTTTAAGTACTTATGCCTACTTGTTCAATCATGATATATCATGCCACTTACTTACTTGCTATCAATTTACCATGATGATCCGCCTTGAATTAATCATCCGTCATTTGGCTTTGCTATTGATCGCTTTGATGATCACCCTTGGTAGCTCGGTTAATTTAAATAATCTGATTTAGACTCCTAAGTCTTGGTTAAAATCTTGCTTAGACATTGCTCAGGTCCAACTATTAATTTTAGGCTTAGAATTGCCTCGGAGCGGTGAACCGACATTCACCGGACATGATCACACAAAGAATATGGTTAATTGAATTTGGGCTGGCATGCCGTGTGTGTATATGGTTGTGATGTCTTTCGCAATGCGGATTGGGTCCGCATTGGGTAAGAGCTGAAGTAGCCGGGCTACGTGATTTGAGGAAGCTAATCGCCCACATCGTAGTGCATGGAAGAGGGCGGCGAGATCCGCGTAATGCCGCGGCGCTGCCCAAAAGGAGGGTTCCGCCACATCGTGTGATTCACACGGAGGGTGCGAAGTTAGCCAAGAAGGAAGTGCATAAGGGTGAGGCCCTTAGTGGATCGGGTGGGTTGAATCAAGGATTCCCTGCACGGGTGCATCGAGGATGCACAGCAGACGCCATCGACTATCTCGTCTGCGGAGATAGTTCCTAACACCACAACGCCACGGCCATCGCGCAGTAGTGCAAGTATTGGGGATTCAGGGTAGTTACGACTGCGGGCGCACTCTCTGTCTGCCGCCATGCTTGAGGTGAAGACAGTTTCATGTCGTCATCCGAGGATGATCTAGGTCCATTCTTCAGAGAGCCGTGAGTCTAGCGTGGGTCGGCGGCCCAGCTAGGACGAGACCGGCACTTTGTTGGGAATGTGATCCTAACGAAAAGCGCCACACTCGGAAGATGATGGCGGAGTGGGAAGAGAACGTTTGGCGAGTGCTTGAAAACCGCCATGGGTTTGGTTGTGCATTGAAAAGGAAACATGATAAATAATCAATTTGACAGAATTTGGTTAAACCGCTAAGTCATAGGCTTTCATTTCCAAAAGCGGCTTTCATGCAAATAAATAAACCCAACCTTTCCTTTGAAACCTCTATCACTAAATGCATTGGGTTGGGTGTTAGCTCGCCGTTGTTTGGATGACACCGACCTCGCATAAATATCTATCTTTAGACATGGAGGAGCCCGCCGAGGAAGATGCCTACGATTGTCATGAGGAAGGAGATCCTCGCACTGTGACGAGGAGTAGTTGCTTAAGATAGGGTTTAGTCGTTCCACCGATCGTGTGTGGTTACACATTTCCAAGTGCGATTTTGTTATTCTTTTGAACTTGCAAGTTGCCCTTTGGGAGATTTCCGCTACTCGATGAACTTTGGTGCAGAAACTAAGGCTTAAATGCCGTTTGCTACTAATGCGATCGGATGATCGCTGTTATGTAATATTTGGACACCGATGTATGAAATGATTCCGGTGTGTAACTCTTGCACTACCTCATCGATCCAGGCCTAGTGCAGTCCGACTTCTCGCTAGGTAAGCCGAGAAGGGCGCGACAAGAGCGGTATCGAGCATACGATCAGAGGAACCCTAAACCTGCCGCTAGCTAAGGATTGCGATAGTTTATAAAAAAAAAAATTTTTTTCCAAAACCGCTCTTGTATATCTTGTCTTTTAACTTTCACAACTATACTATTTCTTACTTAAAGGAATTCTTCTTTCGCTTTTTGTAGATGGATGAGCAGTGTTTCCCCAGCTTTTCTCTCGGGCGTGCTACCTACGATTCTGACGACCCTTTGCACGCCACCAGATGGTTCTTGTCCTCCGCCGGTTGTCGGACTTCACAGGCTTTAACGACCGCCCTTGCTACTACGGAGGCTCGTTCGTACCTGCCCGCTTAGGGTACATTGTAGAGGTTCGAGTCTACTACCACCACTGGACACAAAGATGCCCACACTCTGAGGCGGAGCGGCCGGGACCACTTGCACCTGCTATCGATGATGCGGCAAAGATTAGCGTCTGGGGGCTACAGGAGAGGTACCACGCGACTTGAGGGCACTTCTTTCGCCTCGACCTTCCTTTCAAAGACTTCGCACTTCTCCCAGCTTTACGGTGCCCGCCTTCACCGAGGGACCACTTGAGAGGGTTGCGCGCTTTCTCCAGTAGCGGAGACAGACCGTGACAGCGCTCTTGAGGAGATCGGCTTCCTCCGCTACTCTCTTCGTCTGACAGAGACAACCGCTGCGGGTGGTCTGACGGCGTCTTCACCACTACGTCGCTAGCCTCGACGATGAGTAGACGCCAAAGGACTCAAGACTTGCCCGGGCTTGGCGCGACAGGCGGCGAGGACCCTTCCTGTCCCCTCCGGGTCCTCGTTTCCTCCACCTGAGTACCCTAACGCCGCGACTACCATGCGAAACGGGTCTTCCTCCTAGTGCCTTGGTGGGGATTCCTCGTCACGACACTTCCCACGACCTCTTTGTCACCGCAGAGTACTCTTCGACTCGGAGACCTCCGTGGACCTACTTGCTCCCCGGTTGAGCCACCTCTGCATCATTCTTCTTGTGCCTTCTCAACGATCGCTAGAGGACTTCTGGCTACTTCCACCGCTACCCGGTTGGGAGACCGGTGATAGTTTACACTCGTCGTCCCGCCCTTGAGTAGCTAGTTAGCTTAGCGATCGACCTAGATCGAAATGTGTCTTTTGTTTCGCCATAGTAGATGATTGGCGACTTGTATCCGTGTCGATAATTGTACTTTTGTGGTATGATGTAAAACCGATTTGACTATTGCCGCTTTTGGGTATCTTAAATGACAAGCGTTGCGGGTCTGCATTTATTCGATTTCTTTGATATTGGCCTCATGCATGCATATTTAGCTATAATGTTAAGGATCACCGTCATGCAGATGGTACGTGGTCGTGGAGCCGCCTGTGGCCAAGGGGCGATCTAGGTCATGCAGTGCGCTTCGTGGCCAAGGAGCTAGCCAAGCCTGTGGTGCTTGCCAAGCAGCCTAGAGGTCGTGGTCATGGCCGAGGCCGAGGTAATCTACCTCCTCCCAAGCAGAGACCCAACCATGGCCTGTGTCTTAGCTTATCAAGCACGATGTTGGGTCAAGTATCGTTTAACCAAGAAAGTGACAGAATCGAAATGAGGATCCAAACATCTTTGCCTTTATGCGGACCAATCCCCTACCTTCGCTCAAGCTACCGATCCCATGGAAGCGTAAGACCGGTTACGACTTGTGACCAAGAACCTGGAGTTGATCAGATGTCCAGGAAGGGAGAAAGTACGCTTGGCCTCCCACCGCTAGTAGGACCCGGTGTGTGGTGGGATAATTATGTCGCCACCCGGCCAGTGTGGATGAAGAAGAAATGGAAGAAAATGAACTCGCCAAGATGGAGATGCCGACGAAGCTCAACAAGCCGATAATGCTAAAGTGCCGCCTTTATGTTCCCCACCAAGGATTCATTCCATGGGAAGAATTTGTCATCGCTTTAAATTTTCACATACCCATAGGAATCACCAGATGAAGAAGTATGAGTTCCGCAGACTCTCTCAAGGGACGATGACAATTTCGAATATCTTACTAAGTTCAATGAGCTTGCAAGATATGCCCCCCAAGACATCCACAATGAAGCCGAAAAGATAGATTGGTTCCTAGAAGGGATGGATTTTCGGTACAAATCCCGCCTTAGGATTTTGGAGTATCAAAACTTCCACCAGTTAGTCAACAAGGCCTTGGTGTTGGAAAGGGACTTGAAGGGCGAGGATCTCTCGCAGAAGCGCAAGATGGTCGAACGTCACGGCCGCCGTCGAGCCGCACGGGACAATTCAAACCTCAACCTCCTCAGAGAAATTTGGATGACAATCTTCCATGTTCAACCGAGGATATGCTATGAGGGTGGGCGCGGTCTTTGGAATCTCTGGTTTTCGTACTCAAGCACCAATCGCTCCCGCAATGCACCGAGCACCCAAAATAGGATGACAGTAATCGCTACCTATGCCACCGACTGGACACTATCTTTAACCGCCCTAGTCGAATCGCCAAAACCTCAAGGGAATGTTGTGTAGGGTCGTGGCGAGGTCGCCCACCGCAGAATCAAGCTCAAGGTATGGGACGTGGGAGACTCAACAATATCACCGCAGTGAAAAGACAAGAAGATGAAGGAGTACTTGTGGGTGCGTTTGGACTTCACGACTCCCAAGACAAGTTTTATTTGATTCGGTGCATCACATTCCTTTATTTCACAAGAATACGAGATAAGCACACGACTACAAACCTTTCCTCTTAATAAGCCCTTCACCATTAGATCTCCGTTGGGATACTTAAGGCCTATAGGTCCCGCAAATGGGTAGAAATAAGGAAGGAAAGAGTAGGATTCTATTTCGACCTAATGGTCATGTCTCGGATTAGGAGTTGATGTCATAATCGGCATGGATTGGCTAAGACTCTATAAGGGAGTATTAGATTGCCAAGCGAAGAAGTCGCTTGTAAAGGATGGTGTGTTTGAAAGAGTATGGAAGGTAGATGAACCCTACAGATGGGGTAGAGCCATCTGGTACCTCAAGGAAGACAACCCGAGTAAGGTAAAGGTAGTCCAAGAATATTTGGACGTATTCCGGATGACTTACGGACTACCGCTTTGACCGAGAGGTAGAGTTTGTTATAGAGTTAACACAGTATGCCCCAATCTACAAAACATATTTCAAGATGAACTCGGAAGAATTAGAAGAACTCAAGAAACAATCTGGACGACTTATTAAGCAAGGGTTTGATCCGCCAAGCTCATCTCGCTTGGGGATCCCCGCCATGTTTGTGGATAAGAAGGATGGTGGACGAAGATTAGTGGTGGACTATAGGCGTTGAACGCGTCACTATTAAAAATAAGTATCCTCCGCCCAGATCGATGACTGTTTGACCAACTCCAAGGAGCTACACGTTTTCCAAGATCGACCTTCGATCTGGATACCATCAAGTAAAGGTGCGGAAGGATGATATACCCAAAACAGCCTTCACCACTCGGTATGGCCTGTTTGAATATTTGGTCATGTCCTTTGGGTTAACCAATGCAGGCCTATTTCATGAACCTCATGAATTTAATCCTAATGGAATACCTTGACAAGTTTGTTGTCGTCTTCATTGACGACATCCTTGTGTACTCCAAATCGGACGAAGAGCATGAGAAGCACACGAGGCGGTGTTGGATAAACTCAGAGAGCATAAGCTATATGCAAAATATAGCAAATGTGAATTTTGGATTAGTGATGTCGGTTTCTTGGGACATATTATATCTCTTTGAAGGAATTAAAGTGGACCCATCTAAGATAGATACGGTCATGAATTGGAAAACACCGCCATTGTAAAGGAAATTCGCAGATTTTCTAGGTGCAGCAGATATTATCGGCGTTTCATCGAAGGATTCTCAAAAATTTCCGACCACTAACTCATTTATTGAAAAAGGAAAGGAAGTTTGAATGGACCAAGATTGTGAACTCGGTTTCGAAGCTCAAAACCCTTGACCACCACTCTGCTTTTGGCCACACCTAATATCGCCAAGAAGTTTGAAGTATCTTGTGACGCTTCCCGACAAGGATTAGGATGTGTATTGATGCAAGATGGCAAGGTTGTGGCGACGATCACGGCGATTCTAAGCACGAGGACAATTACCCAACCCATGACCTAGAACTTGTCTGCCGTAGTTCATGCACTCAAGCTATGGAGACATTTTTCGATGGGAAAACAATGTGACATCTACACAGATCACAAAAGCCTAAAATACGTTTTCACCCAAGCCAACCTCAATATGAGGCAAAGAAGGTGGTTAGAGTTGATTAAAGATTACGGCCTAAATATATTATACCACTCGCAAGGCCAACGAGTGGCGGATGCTCTAAGCGTAAAGAACCGGTGCAACTTCACGATGGTGATCCCAGAGAAGACATGAATACTCGGGAAGATACCTCCTCGTAAGCGACTCTTTGGAAGAATTGAATAAGTTATGCCTAAATCTCGTAAAATCTGGAGAATTAGCCAACATCACGGTTCGGCCAGATCTGATCGGCCGTATCAAAGATAAGCAACAAGATCATCCCAGTACCTTAGGCTCAAGGACCGATGAATAGGGGTTTGGAACAAAAATTGTTGGGACTAACAAGGAATTCTTTGGATGGAGAAGAGGATCTTTGTGCCTCACGACCGGAATTAAAGGAAGAAATCTTAAAAGAAGCACACGAGTCACCGTTTTCCATGCACCTGTGATGTACAAAATGTACCAAGATCTCAAGGCAATCTTCGGTGGCCCGAATGAAACGAGATGTAGCGAATATGTGGCCAAATGTAATACCTGCTGCTCGTTGAAGGCGAGAACACCAACGCCCAAACAGGTTATCTGCAACCAATCAAAATCCTGAATGGAAGTGGGATGAAGTGACCATGGACTTTATTATAGGACTTCCCGGTCTCGAAGTGGACATGACTCTATATGGGTAATAGTAGACCGGTTGACCAAGGTAGCTCATTTTATCCGATCAAAACCACTCACAAGGGTAGCAAACTAGCGTAACTATTCATCGCCCGGATTGTAAGCCTTCATGGAGTTCCCAAGAGAATTATATCGATCGTGGATCACGGTTTACCTCAAAGTTTTGGGAAGAACTCCATAGTGCCTCGGGCACCAAAATTGTCATTTAGCATGACCTACCACCCTCAAACCGACGGACAAACGGAAAGGACTATTCGAACTCTAGAAGACATGCTTGAGCTTGTGCTTTGGAATTCCAATGAGAATGGGAAAAATGGTTACCTTATGCGAATTTGCTTATAACAACATTATCAAAGCACCGCAAATGTCACCTTTTGAAGCTCTATACGGAAGAAAATGTAGGACCCTCTTTATTGGTCCGAGTGCGGAGAAGGGCGGTATTTGGAAGGAACACCTGCAAGAAGTCAAGCAAAGGTCAAAACGATTAGGAAGCAATTGCTTGTCGCCCAACCCCGACAAAAGAGTTATCTTGACCATCGTCGGAGGGACCTATCTTTGAAGTTGGAGACTATGTGTATCTCAAGATCTCACCCTTCAAGGAACAAGAAGATTTCAAGTCAAGGAAAATTGGCCCCAAGGTTTGTGGGACCTTATCGATCTTGTCTCGTAAGGGTATGGTCGCCTACGAACTTGACCTTCCCAAGGAGTTGGGAGAAGTTCACAACGTGTTTCACGTGTCCCAACTCCGAAAGTGTTTGAGAAAACCGAAGGAGAAGTAGTTCACCGTCTGCGACACCCTACAACCCAACTTGGGATATCAAGTCAAGCCTATTCAAATATTAGAGACTCAGGAAAGAAGCTCAAGAATAAGACCATTCGACTTTGCAAGGTGCAATGGAGCAATCAATCCGAAGGACGACTTTCATGGGAACCAAGAGAGAAAATCGTCAAGAATTCCCTACCTATTAAGCTTCATAGAAATATCAATCTCGAGGTCGAGATTTGTTTTTAGGGAGGGATTTGTAACCCAAAGTTATGATAATATTTTGAAAACACTACGCACCATTGCATAAGCTATGACGCGTTTCCGTAAAATTTCTATGTGACAAACACAAATTTCTAGATTTCAAAGGCCATTAGAAATTTGATTGGTTCTAATTAAATTTTAAAAATCACCAAATAGCTAATTAACAAATCTTACTTAGGAATTTATTATTTATAGCAAAATTTAGGAAATGTTGGAATAAAAGTTCAAATAGATCTTAAATGGGGAATATGTTTTCATGTTCATAAAACATTCATACACATATATATATATATATGAATATATGTATATGTATATATGTACACACATATTCACATAAAACCAAAAATGATAAATTGCTCTAGAAATCCTGGAAAATTCTATATATTAGTTTAAACTCTAATTGAGAGTTTGACTCAGTGTTGACCAAAAGGAACCGGTGGGACCCACTTGGCGACCTCTTCTTTTACCCTGCTCTTGTGAGCATTTCCCAGCATTTGTCTTTGCCTCAGCTCTTCTCCTCGCCGGCAAAATCCACCTTGGCCGCAAAATCACCCGGAGATCTGCTCTTTGGTGCTTGTGCATGTCGTCTTGGCTCAAGGGCAAGAATCGCCGCCAGTGACACTCGCCATCGTTCGCCTTGCTTCATGGCGCCATGGCCGACCAAGCCACCTTGCCGGGATGGCCGTGACAGACGTGCGAGCACCGCCCACCTTGCCCAATGGCCGACTTGGTCGCGCCATCGATGCCCCAGCACCGCCGCGTCTCCGGTGGCAATGCCGCCCGAGCAAGCCATCTCGCCGCCCGGCTCGAGACATTCGCCGGCACAACAAGCCACCGCCTTGACTAGCCAATGAGCACTAGAGCTCCTCTGTGACCGTCTCACATCTTCGCGCGACCACGGTCAAGAGCCGAGCTTCGGACCGAGCTTATATGCCACCGCGCCACATCGGCCGTTTCTCCCTCTTTTCACTCTCACGTCGCCCGGCCCAAACCAGACCTCCTTAGTCTCCACATTGTCTCGCGTTTGCCGCCATGACCTCGTGAAGCTCTGCCCGAAGGAATTGGTCCGAGTCATCCCGAGCTCGTCGAACGCTATCGCCACCGCCGACCGCCGGTTCTTCCTTGCTCGGACACGCTTTCGAGGGCCGCGCCGATCATCATCTCTGGTGAGCTTCGCGGCAAGCCCTTGCTCGGTGAGCCGCCGCCTTCCCTCACACCGTGCTCCCTCTTTGGCCCGAGGCCGCCGGTCTCCCCAAAGATCGTGAGCGCGCGCCTTGCTTTCCGGATCTGACGGGCGCGCCGATCATCATCTCTGGTGAGCTTAGCGGCAAGCCCTTGCTCGGTGAGCCGCTGTCTTCCCCTCACACCGTGCTCCTCTTTTGGCCCAGGGCCGCCGATCTTCACGGCATCTTGGCGCGCCTTCCTTCCTTTCCGGACCGCGACGGGGCGCGCGATCAACCGTGCCCCGACCACCTTTTTGCTCGGTAGCACCCACTAACCCCCGCATAGCTCATGCGCGCTATTTTTCCATAAGCTCGACCCTAGGTCATTTACTCATGTCCGCCGGTGGCGGTTCGCCGCGCTTGGCTCGCCGCGTCCGGCGTTTCGCCTCGACAAGGGCACCCCTAGATTGCGTTAGCTCACCGATTCCACCGAACCCAAAACGCCCCAAGCGGTGCACCTAGCTCGGCTAGCCGTCGGCTAGCCTCGGCGGCAATCTTGGCCGGCGAAGGAAAACGATGACGGCCGTCCGTCTGCGCCAAGATCCGTGCGGCTTCACCGTGTGTGGTCGTGACAGTGGGCCCATTTGTCGGCCTTCATGGATTTAAAACTCCGTAGCGGCTTCTTCCGTCGCCGACATGTGGGCCCTCGGTCCCGCATGTCGAGAATATGGAGGCGTACTATGACCCCAAGCGCTTTCACTCTCGAGTTCGCCTTCGAAATCGTCTTCGGCGTGGTTGGCTCGACGCGAGTTAGCGGGCGACCCGATATTGTTCACCCTTTTTCCCAGATTTTATAAATAAAACAAAAGGCGGTAAATAAAGCGATTTATTTAAAATAAGTTAGATATCATTAAAAATTCTGGAAAAATTAGGGTAAATACTAGAGCTTGTGTTGGATTTAATAAAAATAGTACCTCACACAGTAACCAAACACGGTTCCTAGATTAAATCCATTAAGCTTATTTTAGGGTATTAATTCATATAAAAATAAGAAAAAAATGGAATGTTGTGTATTAAAAATAGATTAACAATTAAGTTAAACATAAGAAAATCATGGATCTTAGATAAATGACTTTTTGGACCTAGGTGAATATAGTATAACCTATAATATGTTTCCTAATTACATGTTAACTCAATATTGGTATAATTAGGAAACATGAATAACTAGCTACATGTATCATGTTAACATATTCTAACTATTTAAAGTACTTTAAAAAGCGATAAAACCATATTTTGTCCTATTGGGTTAATTAGGGTAGAAATTTCATTACACATATATATATACATGTATCATGTGCATCATCTCACAAGCACTTCGCGGCCATTCCGCTATGATTCATTATTTAGAAGGATCATGGAACTTTCTCAATATATATATATATATATATATATGAATTCATGTAGATAGTTAAACATAGGAATCGTAAATGAGCGAATACGAGCGACCTCGATTGCATTTCATGCATCATTCTCTTCTTCGCCGCATCGTGTTTATGATGAATTGTTGATTCTCCGTTTAGGCGTAGAGGATCCGGAAACACTGTTCGAGGACTCGCACAAGACCGGACTTCAATTCCCAAAGGCGAGTTAATATCTACCCTCAAAGGAGTTTGCTTTTACTAGGGAGAATCTCGATTTTCCTAGTGCGAAGAGAATCTTAACCTTAATAGTGTTGCTTTTACTAGGGAGAGGATGCGCTTTCCTAGTGCAAGTTAACATCCAATAATAACATATTGAATCTGATTTCTAAAGTATTTATTTTCTGAGATTAAAGCGCATACCTTTTTAAGTACTTATGCCTACTTGTTCAATCATGATATATCATGCCACTTACTTACTTGCTATCAATTTACCATGATGATCTTTGCCTTGAATTAATCATCGTCATTTGGCTTTGCTATTGATCGCTTTGATGATCACCCTTGGTAGCTTTGGTTAATTTAAATAATCTGATTTAGACTCCTAAGTCTTGGTTAAAATCTTGCTTAGACATTGCTCAGGTCCAACTATTAATTTTAGGCTTAGAATTGCCTCGGAGCGGTGAACAGACATTCACCGGACATGATCACACAAAGAATATGGTTAATTGGAATTTGGGCTGGCATGCCGTGTGTGTATATGGTTGTGATGTCTTTAATGCAATGATTTGGGTCGGCATTGGGTAAAGCTGAAGTAGTTGGGCTACGTGATTTGAGAAGCTAATCGCCCACATCGTAGTGCATGGAAGAGGAGGCGAGATCCAGCGTAATGCCGTCTTATTGGCCCCAAAAGGAGGGTTCCGCCACATCGTGTGATTCACACGGAGGGTGCGAGTTAGCCGAGGCAATTTTAAGCCTAAAATTAATAGTTGGACCTGAGCAATGTCTAAGCAAGATTTTAACCAAGACTTAGGAGTCTAAATCAGTTTATTTAAATTAACCAGGCTACCAAGGGTGATCATCAAAGCAATCAATAGCAAAGCCAAATGACAGATGATTAATTCAAGACAACATCATCATGGTAAATTGATAGCAAGTAAGTAAATGGCATGATATATCATGATTGAACAAATAGGCATAAGTACTTAAAAGGGCATGCGCTTTAATATCAGAAACAAATACTTTAGAAATCTGGGATTCAATATGATATTATTGATGTTAACTTGCACTAGGGAAAGCGATACTTCCCTAGTAAAAGCAACACTATTAAGGTTAAGATTAACTCAAGACTAGGGAAAATCGAGATTCTCCCTAGTAAAAGCAAACTCCTTTGAGGGTAGATATTAACTCGCCTTGGGAATTGAAGTCCGGTCTTGTGCGGAGTCCTCGAACAAGGTTTCCGGATCCTCTACGCCTAAACGAGAATCAACAATTCATCATAAACACGATGCGGCGAAGAAGAGAATGATGCATGAAATGCAATCGAGGTCGCCAGATTCGCCATTTACGATTCCTATGTTTAACTATCTACATGAATTCATATATATATATATATATATATATATATTGAGAAAGTTCCATGATCCTTCTAAATAATGAATCATAGCGAATGGCCGCTAAGTGCTTGTGAGATGATGCACATGATACATGTATATATATATGTGTAATGAAATTTCTACCCTAATTAACCCAATAGGACAAAATATGGTTTTATCGCCTTTTAAAGTACTTTAAATAGTTAGAATATGTTAACATGATACATGTAGCTAGTTATTCATGTTTCCTAATTATACCAATATTGAGTTAACATGTAATTAGGAAACATATTATAGGTTATACTAGGATTTAATCGTGTTTGGTTATCGTGTGAGGCGAATTTTTTGATATCTAACTTATTTTAAATAAATCGCTTTAAGGTTTTATTTATTCTCAAAAATTTCGAGGCGCTGGGGTCATACTATGGGACCGAGGGCCCACATTACCGCTATTGAAAAAGGAAAGGAAGTTTGAATGGATAGAAGATTGTGAACTCGGTTTCGAGCTCAAAACCCTTGACCACCACTCTGTTTTGGCCACACCTAATATCGCCAAGAAGTTTGAAGTATCTTGTGGCGCTTCCCGACAAGGATTAGGATGTGTATTGATGCAAGATGGCAAGGTTGTGGCGTGCGCATCACGGCGATTCTTAAGCACGAGGACAATTACCCAACCCATGACCTAGAACTTCTTTGCAAGTAGTTCATGCACTCAAGCTATGGAGACATTTTCGATGGGAAAACAATGTGACATCTACACGATCACAAAAGCCTAAAATACGTTTTCACCCAAGCCAACCTCAATATGAGGCAAAGAAGGTGGTTAGAGTTGATTAAAGATTACTGACCTAAATATATTATACCACCTGGCAAGGCCAACGTAGTGGCAGATGCTCTAGCGAAAGAACCGGTGCAACTTCGATGGTGATCCCGGAGAAGACATGAATACTCGGGAAGATACCTCTCGTAACTCTTTGGAAGAATTGAATAAGTTATGCCTAAATCTCGTAAAATCTGGAGAATTAGCCAACATCACGGTTCGGCCAGATCTGATCGATCAGTATCAAAGATAAGCAACAAGATCATCCCAGTACCCTTAGGCTCGAAGGACTGATGAATAGGGTTTGAACAAAAATTGTTAGGGCGAACAAGGAATTCTTTGGATGGAGAAGAGGATCTTTGTGCCTCACGACCCGGAATTAAAGGAAGAAATCTTAAAAGAAGCACACGAGTCACCGTTTTCCATGCACCCAGGATGTACAAAAATGTACCAAGATCTGAAGGCAATCTTCTGGTGGCCCCGAATGAAACGAGATGTAGCAGAATATGTGGCCAAATGTAATACCTGCTGTTCAGTGAAGGCAGAACACCAACGTCCAGCAGGGTTACTGCAACCAATCAAAATCCCAGAATGGAAGTGGGATGAAGTGACCATGGACTTTATTATAGGACTTCCCCAGGTCTCGAAGTGGACATGACTCTATATGGGTAATAGTAGACCGGTTGACCAAGGTAGCTCATTTTATCCCAGTCAAAACCACTCACAAGGGTAGCAAACTAGCGAACTATTCATCATGGGATTGTAAGCCTTCATGGAGTTCCCAAGAGAATTATATCGATCGTGGATCACAGTTTACCTCAAAGTTTTGGGAAGAACTCCATAGTGCCTCGGGCACCAAAATTGTCATTTAGCATGACCTACCACCCTCAAACCGACGGACAAGCGGAAAGGACTATTCGAACTCTAGAAGACATGCTTGAGCTTGTGCTTTGGAATTCCAAGAGAATGGGAAAAATGGTTACCTTATCGGAATTTGCTTATAACAACAGCTTATCAAAGCGATCGCAAATGTCACCTTTTGAAGCTCTATACGGAAGAAAATGTAGGACCCTCTTTATTGGTCCGAGTGCGGAGAAGGGCGGTATTTGGAAGGAACACCTGCAAGAAGCGAAGCAAAGGTCAAAACGATTAGGAAGCAATTGCTTGTCGCCCAACCCCGACAAAAGAGTTATCTTGACCATCGTCGGAGGGACCTATCTTTCGAAGTTGGAGACTATGTGTATCTCAAGATCTCACCCTTCAAGGAACAAGAAGATTTCAAGTCAAGGGAAAATTGGCCCCAAGGTTTGTGGGACCTTATCCATCTTGTCTCGTAAGGGTATGGTAAACTACGAACTTGACCTTCCCAAGGAGTTGGGAGAAGTTCACAACGTGTTTCACGTGTCCCAACTCCGAAAGTGTTTGAGAAAACACGAAGGAGAAGTAGTTCACCGTCACGACACCCTACAACCCAACTTGGGATATCAAGTCAAGCCTATTCAAATATTAGAGACTCAGAAAAGAAGCTCAAGAATAAGACCATTCGACTTTGCAAGGTGCAATGGAGCAATCAATCAGGAGGACGACTTTCATGGGAACCGAAGAGAAAATCGTCAAGAATTCCCTACCTATTAAGCTTCATAGAAATATCAATCTCGAGGTCGAGATTTGTTTTTAGGGGAGGATTTATAATGACCAAAGTTATGATAATATTTTGAAAACATACATACCATTGCATAAGCTATGACGCGTTTCCGTAAAATTTCTATGTGACAAACACAAATTTCTAGATTTCAAAGGCCATTAGAAATTTGATTGGTTCTAATTAAATTTTAAAAATCACCAAATAGCTAATTAACAAATCTTACTTAGGAATTTATTATTTATAGCAAAATTTAGGAAATGTTGGAATAAAAGTTCAAATAGATCTTAAATGGGAATATGTTTTCATGTTCATAAAACATTCATACACATATATATATATATATGAATATATGTATATGTATATATGTACACACATATTCACATAAAACCAAAAATGATAAATTGCTCTAGAAATCCCAGAAAATTCTATATATTAGTTTAAACTCTAATTGAGAGTTTGACTCAGTGTTGACCAAAAGGAACCGGTGGGACCCACTTGGCGACCTCTTCTTTTACCCTGCTCTTGTGAGCATTTCCCAGCATTTGTCTTTGCCTCGGCTAGCTCGCTCCCTCCCCGGCAAAATCCAGCCCATGGTGGCAAAATCACCCGGAGATCTGCTCTTTGGTTGCTTGTGCATGTCGTCTTGGCTCTGGCGGGCCAGAACCGCGCCGGTGACACTCGCCATCGTTCGCGCCCATTTCGCGGCGCTTATGGCCGACAAGCCACCTTGTCGGGATGGCCGTGACAGACGCGTGTGCACCGCCCACCTTGCCCAATGGCCGACTTGGTCGCGCCATCGATGCCCCCAGCACCGCCGCGTCTCGGTGGCAATGCCGCCGAAACAAGCCATCTCGCCGCCCGGCTCGGACATTCGCCAGCCAACAAGCCACCGCCCAGCTAGCCAATGAGCACTAGAGCTCCTCTGTGACCGTCTCACATCTTGCGCGACCATTGGTCAAGAGCCGAGCTCGGACCGAGCTTATATGCCACCGCGCCACATCGGCCGTTTTCTCCCTCTTTTCACTCTCACGTCGCCACCAAACCAGACCTCCTTAGTCTCCACATTGTCTCGCGTTTGCTTCGCCATGACCTCGTGAAGCTCTGCCGAAGGCTGGTCCGAGTCATCCCGAGCTCGTCGAACGCTTATCGCCACCGCCGACCGCCGGTTCTTCCTTGCTCGGACTGCTCGGGGACGCCGATCATCATCTCTGGTGAGCTTCGCGGCAAGCCCTTGCTCGGTGAGCCGCTGTCTTCCCTCACACCGTGCTCCCTCTTTTGGCCCAGGCTTCGCCGGTCTTCCCGGCATCTTGAGCGCGCCGCCTTCCTTGCTCGGACCGCTCGGGGACGCGCCGATCATCATCTCTGGTGAGCCGTGGCAAGCCCTTGCTCGGTGAGCCGCTGTCTTCCCTCACACCGTGCTCCCTCTTTTGCCCAGGCTTCGCCGGTCTTCCCAAAGCATCTTGGCGCCGCCTTCCTTGTTTCCGGACTCGCGGGGACGCCCGATCATCATCTCTGGTGAGCCGTGGCAAGCCGTGCTCGGTGAGCCGCTGTCTTCCCTCACACCGTGCTCCCTCTTTTGGCCCAGGCTTCACGGTCTTCACCAAAGCATCTTGAGCGCGCCGCCTTCCTTGCTCGGACCCGCACGTGGGCGCCGATCCAACCGTGCCCCGACCACCTTTTTGCTCGTAGCACCCACTAACCCCGCGATAGCTCATGCGCGCGCTATTTTTCCATAAGCTCGACCCTAGGTCATTTACTCATGTCCGCCGGTAGCGGTTCCGCCGCCGGGCATGGCTCGCCGCGTCCGGCCGTTTACGGCCTCGACAAGGCACCCCTAGATGCGCGTTAGCTCACCGATTCCACCGAACCCAAGAACGCCCCAAACGGTGCACTTTAGCTCGGCTAGCCGTCGGCTAGCCTCGGCGCGTCGCCGCGAAGGAAGACGATGACGGCGAGCCGTCCGTCTGCGCTAAGATCCGTGCGGCTTCACCGTGTGTAGTCGCCGACAGTGGGCCCATTATCGGCCTTCATGGATTTAAAACTCCGCGGCGGCTTCACGTCGCCGACATGTGGGCCCTCGGCCCCACATGTCGAGGTAATGAGGCGCCTATGACCCAGCGCCTTTCACTCATGAGTTCGCCTTCCTCGGCACGTCTTCGACGTGGTTAGCTCGGCGCATGAGTTAGCGGGCGACCCGATCTTGTTCACCCATTTTTCCCAGATTTTATAAATAAAACAAAGACAGTAAATAGAAAAGATTTATTTAAAATAGGTAGATATCATTAAAAATTCTGGAAAAATTAGGGTAAATACTAGAGCTTGTGTTGGATTTAATAAAAATAGTACCTCACACAGTAACCAAACACGGTTCCTAGATTAAATCCATTAAGCTTATTTTAGGGTATTAATTCATATAGAAATAAGCAAAAATAGAATGTTGTGTATTAAAAATAGATTAACAATTAAGTTAAACATAAGAAAATCATGGATGCCGATAAAACCATATTTTGTCCTATTGGGTTAATTAGGGTAGAAATTTCATTACACATATATATACATGTATCATGTGCATCATCTCACAAGCACTTCGCGGCCATTCCGCTATGATTCATTATTTAGAAGGATCATGGAACTTTCTCGATATATATATATATATATGGATTCATGTAGATAGTTAAACATAGGAATCGTAAATGAGCGAATCTGGCGACCTCGATTGCATTTCATGCATCATTCTCTTCTTCGCCGATCGTGTTTATGATGAATTGTTGATTCTCCGTTTAGGCGTAGAGGATCCGAAACACAGATTCGAGGACTCGCACAAGACCCGGACTTCAATTCCCAAGGCGAGTTAATATCTACCCTCAAAGGAGTTTGCTTTTACTAGGGAGAATCTCGATTTTCCTAGTGCGAAGTTAATACCTATCCTTAATAGTGTTGCTTTTACTAGGAGAGGATGCGCTTTCCTAGTGCAAGTTAACATCCAATAATAACATATTGAATCCCAGATTTCTAAAGTATTTATTTTCTGAAGATAAAGCGCATGCCTTTTTAAGTACTTATGCCTACTTGTTCAATCATGATATATCATGCCACTTACTTACTTGCTATCAATTTACCATGATGATGTTGTCTTGAATTAATCATCTGTCATTTGGTTTACTATTGATCGCTTTGATGATCACCCTTGGTAGCTGGTTAATTTAAATAAACCGATTTAGACTCCTAAGTCTTGGTTATAATCTTGCTTAGACATTGCTCGGGTCCAACTATTAATTTTAGGCTTAAAATTGCCTCGGAACGGTGAACCGACATTCACCGGACATGATCACACATTGAATATGGTTAATTGGAAATTGGGCTGGCATGCCCGTGTGTGTATGGTTGTGATGTCTTTGCAATGCGCATCGGGTGCGGCATTGGGTAAGAGATGGAGTAGCCGGGCTACGTGATTTGAGGAAGCTAATCGCCCACATCGTAGTGCATGGAAGAGGGCGGCGAGATCCGCGTAATGCCGTCGTTGCCCCAAAAGGAGGGGTTCCGCCACATCGTGTGATTCACACGGAGGGTGCGAGTTAGCCGAAGAAGGAAGTGCATAAGGGTGAGGCCCTTAGTGGACTGGCTGGGCTGAATCAAGGATTCCCCCAGACGGGTGCATCAGGGATGCACAGTGTGACGTCACTGACTATCTGCCTGCGGGAGATAGTTCCTAACACCACAACGCGCCGGCCATCGCGCGGTAGTGCAAGTAGTGGGGATTCGGGGTAGTTACGACTGCGGGCGCCTCTGCTGCCGCCATGCTTGAGGTGAAGACAGTTTCATGTCGTCATCTGAGGATGATCTAGGTCCATTCTTACAGAGAGCCGTGAGTCTAGCGTGGGTCGGCAACCCAGCTAGGACGAGACCGGGTACTTTGCTGGGGAATGTGATCCACAACGAGTGCGCCACACTCGGAAGATGATGGCGGGAGTGGGAAGAGAACGTTTGGCAGAGTGCTTGGAAACTGCCATGGGTTTGGTTGTGCATTGAAAAGGAAACATGATAAATAATCAATTTGACAGGGAATTTGGTTAAACTGCTAAGTCATAGGCTTTCATTTCCAAAACTGGCTTTCATGCAAATAAATAAACCCAGCCTTTCCTTTGAAACCTCTATCACTAAATGCATTGGGTTGGGTGTTAGCTCGCCGGTGTTTGGATGACACTGACCTCGCATAAATATCTATCTTTAGACATGGAGGAGCCCGTCGAGGAAGATGCCTACGATTGTCATGAGGAAGGAGATCCTCAGTACCAGGACCAGGAGTAGTTGCTTAAGATAGGGTTTAGTGCGTTCCACCAGTCGTGTGTGGTTACACAATTCTTTGGTGCGATTTTGTTATTCTTTTGAACTTGCAAGTTGCCCTTTGGGAGATTTCCGCTACTCGATGAACTTTGGTGCGTAACTAAGGCTTAAATGCGTTTGCTACTAATGCGATCGGATGATCGCTGTTATGTAATATTTGGACACCGATGTATGAAATGATTCCAGCTGTGTAACTCTTGCACTAGCCTACTGATCCAGGGCCTAGTGCAGGTCCGACCGTTCTCGCTAGGTAAGCCGAGAAGGGGCGTATCAAGTTCATTCAAAAATACATCTGTCTCTGGTTTTACTAATCAGTGTGCACATGTAATCTGGGCCACCCAACATAAATTTGCATTTTCTTTTTTTTTTTATCAAAAAAGAATAAAATAGGTTCAATCTGATGTGATTGCTTTGTGATAGACCTCTCTCCTCAAGGAAGAAAAAGAAATTCCAGGCTAGACAATTTCAACTTGCGACTTGGTAAAATTAACTTTCAGCTTGGACTTCAAACTTTTGACTGGAAATTTTGAAATGTTTCAACTCGGTTTCAACACAAGAGAAGGAAAAAAAAAGGCTTCTGGTAGGATGATTCAAACCTATACCGGACGAAATCAACTTCCAATTTCGGATCCAGAACCTTTAATTGATCAGGTTTCATCCCATGACCTTCAACTCAAAGATGTAGACTTTGAGATTGGGAAACAGAATTAAAAGAAGAAACAAAGCGTGGTTACATCGATACCTTGTTGTCCTCAACGGTGTGACCATAAGGAGAGATGCTACGGCATGCGCCGGTGGGGATGGGAAGGAGAAGGAAGAATGGAATGATTTAGGGTGGATCTTAAAAAAAGGAAGTTACTTCAAAAAAAAATAAAAAAAGGGAAGTGCACAGGGATACGGAGAAGAGTAGTTTGGTTTCTTTTTAGACTATCTCTAATTGTATCTTTTTCCTATTCACGCTCTTTTCACGGAGATAATCTCGTTTCCTTCAATGCTTCCACAGATTCTCTTCACCGTTCTTTTTGAAAGGGATTTTCTTTTTCATTCCTTTCAGGAAGAGATTTTCTTTCCTTTCTCTATATCATTATCTTAGAATGGATGCTGTTAGAGATGGTGGAAAAGAAAAGAAAAAAATACGGTGTATGGAATGGGAAAGAGAACGAAATGAAGGAAAAATAGTTGGGGATGGTCTTATAACGATATTGTTGGTGAAGATCGGGATGGACCACGTGGGAGTGTGGTGTTGTCCACATTGTTTGCTTAGCTTCTCTTGTAACAAGTGTCTCGTGATCGGTGATCGACAACCTACATGCATGAAAATAAGATGAGTCATGTGTTGGTAGGCATAGACCATGTTGTTTGCCCGTTGGCTATGTTGGTGGGCATAGATCACTTTGTTTGCCTGTTGGCTTTGCTCATAGAAAAAATTGTTTTTTTGCCGCTCTTTAAGAGTGGTTTCGCTATTTTGTCATTCTTCTCTTACTGATACGTGGGACCGTCTGTGTCTATGACAACCTATAATAAATTGTATTTACTTTTAGAAGAATATTGGGATATGGTAAAATTGTGTGAATAATATTGAACTTTGGTAAAATTGCATATAATTTCTTGCCATGTGGTCGACCATGAAGTCTCACTCGAAATACACATTGATTAGATTTTAGAGTTCGCCCACCTTCTATTTGTGTATTTTGGTGGGTTCTTGCTATCTTAAAGCCTTATTTGGGGACTCTATTCCTCACAAATCCCAGTAATTATGGGATTGCATGTATGTGACATCCTAAAAAAATTTTGGATTTAAAAATTCAAAATTTAATTTTTAATTCAATAAAATTTGAATTTAATTCAATTAAAACTCTACACAAACCTCTAGCTTCCCTTTTTTTTTTTTTTTCCCTCTTTCCCTTCTTTCTTTTTCCCTGTTTTTCTTCATAGCTGAGCCCTTCCTTCTTTATCTCTATATTTATCTCTAACCCGAAATTCGTCATCCAAATCTCTAAAACCCTAAATCCCAAATTGAGTCTATCTCTAATTTTATCTCTAACCAACGACCATCCCAAGTTCATCAATCAATAGCAACCCAAATGTCCAAGTCAAGTTGTTCACAAACCCTAAACCCCAAAATGAACCAAATTCGTTTCTATCTACAATTGCTTGCAATGCCAACCAATTATATTCCCAAAACCAAATTGAATTCCCCCTAGCCGTCCCCTATATAAGGCCATGCAACCGTCCTCCCAAATCCCCCTTAAAATCCACTAAATTCGTGAGCCTTGGAGCAACGAAAACTTACCTCGACGTCTGTAAGTTCAAGTCTGCCCTTGTGTGATTTTAGTGATTAATAATAAACAATAATTAATGACAAATATTATTTTATAACAAGCATTTATTGATTAATCATTTTGAGGCTAATATACCTTATTTGATGCCATCTTTTTAGTCTCTATTCAGATATAAAGAATTGTTCATCCAAGCAAGGTGTGCACTGTAAATCTATTGAATGCTTGATTTAGTACATGATTAAGACTAACAATTTAATTAATAAATGATTCAAATAGAGGTATGCTATTTGCTCTTATTGTATATATTGATCTGATTCATAATTTGCTACTTGAGCTAAACTTCACT
This sequence comes from Olyra latifolia, assembly GCA_036346145.1. NCBI lineage: Eukaryota > Viridiplantae > Streptophyta > Magnoliopsida > Poales > Poaceae > Olyra > Olyra latifolia. The sequence goes on from CM070530.1 coordinate 19,816,551, forward strand.
CCAAGTTAGTGTATTTTCTTTGTACATATTTCGCTCTCTTGTATATTTTCATTTGCACCTATTAAGTGGAGTTTATTGTTTGTAATGTGTTTTCAAGGACTTTAGTTATCGAGTTGTTTTTGGCGAGGCAAGCACGGTCTGGGCTCGCTAGATCATTGCCAGACCGGTGGTGGAAGACTTAGGGCATTGCTTGGGAGCTATGATTAGACCTCGCTGTGCAGGTGGCTGACCATTGCCCAGATCGGGTCAATGACTAGTCCGACTGTGTAACCTCCTGTGATAGCTGTATGAAATTTGTGTCTTTTGAGGTCTTCCTGAGCACGAATGGAAAAAGTTTACACATGATAGTTGTAGAGATTTTCGAGACGCATCTTTTTCATATTATCAAGTTTTTCATTTGAGTTATGTATGATTTTATTGAAATTAATTGGTGTGCTGCTGTGCTGTGAAAGAAGTTGAAAATTGTACTTTCATGTTAGGTTGTTAGGTTGTTTTAAGCTCCTATTTAGCATTGTATTAATTGTTGTGGAGACCCTGCTCAGGGTCCACCTGAATGATTCCTGCACTAGTCACTGGATCGGTACACTAGTGCCACCATTGCATAACCGGATCAAAAAGCATAAACGATAAAGTTACTAAATATTACAGAATGTATCGCCTTATGGCGAACAGTTACAGTACAGCCGTGCAAGGCCAAAAGTTATAGTCCAACAAAAGAAATGTTTAGAATCATGCGGAATTCTTCAACAAAAGTAAGATCTACAGGCTATGCATCTCTGCAAGAGGCTAGAGGGAACACCCTAAGCTTCTTGGCCTTCAAATCCTTGCTTTTCGTCTTCGAAGGAAGCATACGGGTCTTCTGGGCAATCTCCATCTAAAGAGTGAGTAAGTGCGAGAGTAAGTGTGTAATCAAACCGCACTTGTGAGTTAACACCTTTCTGATGTAATTAATGCTAAGGCTACCAAGTAAGGCTGAGAGTTTGTTTATTTGCGAAAAGACATTTAAAGTAATATTAGTATGGTTCCTATGACTTAGCGAATTTTTAACAGGAACGAAAGTGTTATAAGAAAGAGTTGATCTCCAAGCTATTAGATTAACCCTATACCATTCCATGGTACAACTAGACCATTTCTGCTGGAACAACCGTTCCTAGTCTTCCTCCAAACACCCGCCGTCTTATTCTGGAATTCAAGAATCCTGTTATGAATCATCATTCCTGGATTGCCAGTCCAGCGAACGCATGACCTAGACCACCCTCTGGTGGTAGCGTCCTGCCGCTCTTACCTCATATTGAAGTTTCAACAAAAGCCTCCGTAGAGCGCTCTCCAAAGCCTTCAACCATCAGTATCGCGTGATGGCCACGCGTTATATCGAACACATCCAACACTAGCTTAACAAGGGACCTCTTCTGATCCCGCTTCACAGTTCTCCCTTCACACACCCGCCATCTTATTTCGGGATTTGGCAATCCCGATGTGAATCATACCTCCTGAGGTTTCGACCTAGCGAGTGTATGATCTAGACCACCCTCTGGTGGTGGCGCCCAGCCGCGTTTACTTCAGGTTTGAGTTCCTGCTAGAGCCTCCGCAGAGCGCTCTCCTAGGCCTCCACACCTGCACTACTGTGTGATGGCCACACGTTGTCTCGGACGCATCCAACACTCAAATCATAACCAAGGGATCCTTTTGATCCCGCTGCACATGACCCGAGAGCCGAAGGTCCAAACTTCGCTCCTTGCCTCAACTCAATAGGTCCACGATCTTCCCGTCTAGGTCCGCTCTAAACCACAAACCATCCTTGGGTCTCTACCCAACTCAGCCACAGGCACACATCTCAAGACCGACTAACACAACCTACCAAACCACACTATAACCAGTTTATAGTATAAGTAGTATTTTAGTGGTGAGATAGTATTCACCACTATGGGGTGTTGTGCCCCGAAAACAAGCATTTAGATCTAAACATGTCTAAGCAAGTTTTACCCATGGACTGAAAGTCCAAATGTTTAATTATGTAAATGGTTTGCAAGGAATAAGACTATCAAAACAATCTTGACATGATATTCAAAGCAATCATGGCATGCTAATTGAAAGTGTCAAGGGTCGTGGCATATATATAACATGATTAACAATTTAGGTAAGAAATTTATATTGCATGCAATTTTCATAGCCAGTTCAATATAGGTTTTAATAAAACTGGGTAAGATATGAACTAAAGATGTTAACTCGCCTTGTCCTGAGGCTTGGGGGTCTTCTTTGATGTCTTGGAACCTTCCTTCAGGGTCCTCGACGTCTAATCGAATGTAAAAGCCAATATAAATATGCAATTAAAAAATGATGCATGAATGCACGGAATGAATTCTATTAACGAAGCTTGGGTTAACGAGTCGTTAACTAAGCATGAATGAGTACACTCTAGCTTCCCAATCTATTTTTTTCCTTACTGGAAAAATTAGCTTGCAAATTAATTATAACATTTAAAATATTAACAAAAAGGCATTTAGGGTTCTTAATTCAAAATGTAAACCTTATCAAAAGTTCACATGTGCTTCCATATTTTTAATATATTGTCTCTGAGCTAATTTTTGAAAAATTTTAGAGTCCAAAAGATATTTTTAACAAATACTTTAATTCACCGCCATTAAATTTATTATGGAAAATGTTTTAAAATCCACTAATAAATGTGCAGCGAACAGGAGTGATGTTATATGTGTTCAAACAATTTTATTAAATCCTAAATTGCATCTACTGTGTTTTGCAATTTTACCATGATTTATGGACATAATTTAATAATTTATAAAATTACAAGGATTATTTCTTAAATGGAAAATAAGGCTTTGGATTAATACAGAAGGCAATAAATGATTTACTATTCAAGATTATAATTCTATTAGATCCAGCTTGTTCTCAAGTATTTTTCATATTTTTTCTAATATTTTAGGAGTTCAAATCATCTTTTTAGAAAATCATAAACACTTAATGGATTATTTAAAATAGGAAAAAGGTTGGAATTCCTATCCGGGAAATTTGGTAGAAATCGTTGAGTGGCCCTGATGTGGCTTCGATCCATGACTTCGGAAGCGGCCCAGACGGCCCGCCGAGACCCACAGGTCCAGGGCGCTTACCAAAAGTCACAAACCTACGGGAAAAACATATTCTATCAAATACGCCTCCAGTAATACTGATCAGTGACGCCACGGCCCCACCTGTCAGTGGCTATTAGCGATAAAACACGTGAAATTTTAAACTAATCTACTGACAGTGCGGCCCCACCTGTCAGCCAGAGACAGGCGGTGAGGCAGGCACTGGCCCGCGAGGCTCTCTGGCCGATCTCTGATGAGACCTCGGCGATTGATTGGTGGCGCTACGGTGCACTATCCTAGTGGTTCATTGCCGAAACGGGTTCGGCTTGGGAAGACCTAGGATGTCCTGGTCGGACTTCGCCGGCGGCGAGCCAGGACGGTGGTGCCATGGGCGCGCGCTGAGGGAAGCTTTGGGATCAAGCTTCTCCGGCGACGGAGGAGGTCGGCAGCAAGTTCACCTACATGGGAAGCATCTAGGGGCTACCAAAGAGCTACCTGAGGCGGTGGTGAGCTCGGGGAAGGACGGAGGCGAGCTGTCACCGAGGAGACGGTGGCGGTTGAGACAGGGGCTATGTCGCCGGGGAGCTCCGGTAGACTCGATCATGGGCACTGGCACAGTGACTGACCGGACCAGCCGATTTTTTGGTAGGGCAGCTAGGCTCGGGTCAGAAACCAAGCCCGTCCGGCCCGGCTTGGGCTTGCAAAAAAAATAAAAAAACCGGTGCAAACTCGGGCTTCGGGCGGGGCTTTTGCTGGGCTTTGGGCCCGGTTCATCAAAAAAATTTTTGGGCCGAGCCAAGCTCGGGCTCGAGTCAAAGTGACCGGGCTTTTCCAAGCCTGGCCCGACGCTCGGCCCGGTCCGGCCCGACGCTCGGCCCGGTCCGGCCCGGAGCATGATCAGGTCTACTCCGGGGTTCCTTGCCTAAAATTGAGTGAGGGGAAATGAGGAGTGGCATCTAGAGATGCTAGGGACACGAGGAATCAAGGTCGATGGCTTACTAAGTCACCGGTAAGGCAGAAGGGGGCGAATCAGGGAGCGGCGGTGAAAATGGAGAAGGGAAAGGAGAGGGCCGATCAACGACTTAAATAGGCAACGGGGGAGGAGGGAATCTTCCCTGCGGAGGAGGGGCTCGAGGCGAGCTGCGGCCAGAGTTCCATTTGCCGCGGCTTGCCGTCGATTTGCCGTGGCAAATCGACGTGCCGACCCGGGACGGCAACGGCAAATCGTCCCCGAATTCAAAATTTTGTTTTGAATTTAAAAAATTCAAAAAAAATCCCAAAAAATCTCAAAAATTCTACTTATCTATATGAAGGCAATGGTAAAAAAAATGAAAAACAACATCGGAATCATGCAGAAATTTGAATTTAAATCGTGAAAAATGAGAAAACAAGAAAGCTGCTTTATTGCATGCTTTCATTGATTTGTACTACACGGAAATCACGCATTCACGCTGTCCCTTGCCTCGCGCTAACTTTCCCCTCCCTCCACTTGCTCAGTCCACAGTCCACACTGCAGTCTCCACTTGCTCCTATGGCAACGCGGATAGTTGGGGTGGATTATTTTCTTATCCTTACCCACCCTTGCAACAGCCGCGACAGTTCAGTCTCCACTCAAGCTCTAGCTCCTGTAGCGGCAGTCACCACCAAGCCAACCCGTCCCCGTACTCCAACCTGCCACAAGCGCCTCCTCATCAGCCCTCCCAATATGTGTATGAGTGGGAGAATCCTGATTTTGATTTCTACAGGATGCTGTACTCGGATTGGCAAACCTCTTCAGTGTACACAGGGTTTACTTGACAACAATATAAGGCAAACCTTCTGGAGACGCAGAGATTGATCTTGATGTCCACTGAAGAGATGAATATGGCGAGCCAATCTCAGATTTACGGTGGCCAATGGTGGCAATAGAGGTAATGTCGTATTTTTCATATAATTTACATTTGTTCAATCTTAATTCATACATATGACATTTCATATATACTTATCACCAAGTACCTTGCAACCAGACCAAGCTGTTCACTATTTCTTCAGACAAATTGCAAGGTAAGTCAATTACAATTTACAAACACTCTGTATCATGCAATTGTCATGAAGATCTGAACTTGTGAACTTGTCATATCGTATCATACATATGAGTATATATGAATTTATCTATGCAATGAGTTGTTTTCGTCAAATAGATACATGAAATACATATGAATTTAGCAAAGGTCATGCCGAAATATTCAAAAAATTCATTTCCTAACATTTTACATAATTTCCAATGTTGCCTAAAGGTTAAATAATTACCAAAAGTCATGCCTACCATTTACATAATTTTAAATCAATTTTTACTATTTTTCCGCACCATACAAAGTTTCAAAGCGATTTTTCTAATAATTTCAAATGTTCATTAAATGTTACATAATTACAAAAAGTCATGCCTCACCATTTTCATTTTTAAAAATAATTTTTATCATTTTTTTGCACCATAAACATTTTTCTCAATTTTTCCCACCGGCCAAGCGGTTTTCCTCAAATTCCGATCGATATGCTGAGTTTATCGAACGGCTTGCCGTTTTTGGCTGTGTGCCGCGGTTTGCCGAGCTTATCGAACGATTTGCCGAGCTTATCGAACGATTTGCCGACTTTTCGAACGATTTTTGCGGTTTCGGCAACCATTTCAAGATTCAAATTTCAAATCCCAAATTTTGACCGATTTATCGCGATTTGCCGCGGCAAATCGAAAACCGGCCCGGAGCGATAAATTGCGGCAAAACGATAAATGAAACCTTGGCTGTGGCGGAGCGGCGCGCCGCAGAGGTACGGCGCGGCCATGATGCCGGGCACGACACTACTGCGGCAGCACAGCGAGGCCGAGCGGGGTGCGGTGCGACAAACTACAGTTGTAGGCCTAGCGTGGAGAGGACACGCGTTGTATCCTACGGGCAGAGGGGGAGCAGAGAGGAGAGAGAGAAGGGCTTGGGTAGGGCCGAGCCTGGGCCCAAGATGGGTTGAGCTGGGCTTGGGAAGCCTAGAAAAAAAATCTAGGAAGAGATTTTGAAAATTTCAAAATGCAAATTTTGAATTTTTAGGTAATTAAGGATCAAAAGGGAATATTTTAGACCATTAGACTTGATTTAATTGAATTTTGGAAAAATTTAAATTGAAAGTATGCATTTCTAAATTTCATTAAGTTGAAGTTGAATTTGAAAATTTAAAATGATTTTCAATATGAAATGCCAATCTCCCACAAAGATTCTTAATTTAGTATTTGCTTGGAATTAAGGCTGTTTAGAAAGTTTTGAAATAAATTTTAAAAAGATCCTAATTGAGAAAATCAATATCAGATTTTGATTTATCAGGACTTATAATTTCGATAGGGTGCAATTTGGATTTTCATGGAGGAATTGCCTTTCCAATTGTAATTTGATTTAAGTAAATGAAAAAAATTTTAAGTTGGAAAAACAATTATAAGAATTGCAGTCAAAATTTTTGAATTTAAGCAAAAGTTTTTAAAGGGACCCAAAATGGGCTATTACAATTGTTGACTCGTTGATGCTTTGTAGTAGCATAAGTGGTTTCTGTACTAATGTGGGTCTATATAAAATCATTATGACTTGAATCGATAGCTATATGCATTGGATTATAATATAAACATATTTTGATATCTTCCTATCTTGTGTATTGTGATCTAGTGTTCTATTATAAGATGCACTTATTTGTGGTCTTATACTATAACAAGTGTTTCTCCATGTATGATGATCTTTATTTTGAAACACTTACGTGCTTAAATGGTAAAGCCTATCAAACTTACCCATTTTCTATTGGGTTTTGGGACTAATAACTTTCATGTGTGATCCGAAGAGAATTAGGTTCCATGAAGGTGAATAACAACTAAGTGACATCAAGGGATAACGGCCAAGTCAATGTCAACAAGACAGAAGTCGCCAAAGGTTGATGATCAAGTCGGAGTCGATAGGATGAGAGGATCATCGGGTGAATGATCAAGTCAAGGTCGACAGGACAGAGGAGTCATCAAAGATTGGTGATAGTCAGGGTTGATTAAGCGAAGGCATCATCGTGTGTCGAACGTCATCAAGAAAAAGATGCGCTGTGTGAAGATATGGCTAGTATAGAGCTAAGGATTGTTTCTAGTCTTTTATCGGTCTTGGTGTTGGTTGAAAGACCGGATTGGTAGGGTAGACTGTCGTACTATTAAGACGGGATCAAGGTGTCTGGATGACCTTGGACCATCTCTACCTCGTTGCACACTCTCAACATTATTTTTCATCGATCTCTTGTGAGTGGTAGTGAGGTAATGTTAGTAGGGTTGTCAGCGTATGCGGCCAGACCGCCCTTTGTTGCCAGACCATGGTGGTCCGGGTCGGCCCGACCTTTGTCTAGTAGGGGTGGCGATGTGTGCCACCAGACCATGGTGGTCCGGGCTAGTCAGACCGGTGTTTAGTAGGTTTTTTCAGACGTATGCAGCCGAACCAGCATATGTCACCAGACCAAGGGGGTACGACAGTAGAGGCCGGTTCGGTCGCATAGGAGAGCATGGGGTGGCTAGGTGTGCCATTGGACCGGGCCGGTCCAGCTGTGGTGGCTCGGTCCGACTGCATAGTCCAGCCGTGGTGGGATGTGCCATCGGACCGACGTGGTCCGGGGCACCCGGACCGGTCCGGCTGGCCACAACGGCTAGTTTTTCAGTAGAGCGCTATTTAAGTCATTGGGCTAGTTTTTTTCAGGTAGACTCGGCCATTTGTTTAGATTTGAGTCCAGTTGGGTGTGAGAGGGTGCTTTGAGCTGAGAGAAGTGTTCTCGTAGCCCCTAACCCTATATATTCATTTTCTCCTTAAAAGTGTGCTTCAAAGTTTGGATTGACCTAGAGTGACCGATCCATCTCAGTCTTATTACTCTTAGTGTTCGCCGGCATCTAGACAACGTGGGAGGCGTCGTGCGCCAGTGATCTTCTCAAAGGAGGTTGTGAGAAGGCCTGGGCGAACCTGTGCCTGTTGTTGGTGCTTGCCACCTCTAGGACGAAGGAAGTAGCGACCAGTAGTGGAATTGAGATGGTTGGCTCAAGAGGGAGCCGATTCCAGTTGGTCGGATCTAGCCTCAACGTGGATTAGGAGAGACGGGCAAGTCTCCGAGCACCACAGTAAAAAGTGCTAGTGTCATTTGTGGTTTGCTTTATTATGCATATTTACTTTGAGTAATTTACTTTCTTACAATTACATTTCTAGAAATAAATTTCTTGATTGTCACCCTAGGATTGCAAACCTCTATCTAGACTTAGGTAATTGGTTTAATAAACTAACTTAATTGATTTAGAGCTCTTGTGTTCTAAACCACTTTGCACTTAGCTTCCGCACATCTTCTAGATTTTGAACACAAGTTCATAATTTAGTAATGAAGTTTAAAATTTGAAAAACCCAGTTCACCCCCCTATTGGGCATCTGATTCCTTATAGACGTCGTCTTCGCAGTAGATTGACTCGACACCAAAGGGGTACCATCTTCTTCCTTGGAGCCGCCGTCGACGGACCATGGCTAGGTTGCTCGTGGCCATGCCCTTTGCTACTGTGTGTTGTTGCTGCACCGAGCGCCGCCCTCCACCGGAGCACACTGTTGCTGGAGCCAAGCAGCTGTCCTCTCCCTCTCTTTATCCCTCGCCTTCTCTCTCTCATTCAATTGGAAAGGAACCAGCCAAGCCAATCTCTTATCCCATCAATTTGGGTTGCACGATACAAGCCCAACTACAATAGTGATGTTTTTCAATTTCTTGATGAATAGTAATCCTTCACTTTTTTCTATCTTAAGATCCGTAGATCCAAATCCAGCATAACCAATTCCTAAATTCCTAATTTAACCTAATATACTCACTGTATTTTTCCTGATTTTCTAGGTTTCCTTTTTTTTTTATTGTCGCCATCGACTTCCAAGGAGATGTTCAATACCAGGACCAAGACAAACTAGTTACATATTAATCCCAGATTTCCTTAAAGTTTTCTATATCTTAAAATTGCATTGTTATTTGATATTCTTAATTACATGTTTTACTTGATAGCTATTGGCTATGTCATGTTAGTCATCAATTAGTATGGTTACCAATCTGTTGCCGCCTAGTATGAGATGTTTCTTATACAACCAATCTTTGTGTTTTGCTTATGTTAAAGATGCTTAGTTTTGCCATGTTGGATATTGTTATATGATGGGAATTCATTCAAATCTTGATAGAGAGAATGTATTTTCTACCCTGTGGTTCTGGTTTAACTTAATCAACCTAAAATCAATATGGGATGAGTAGATACGAGCTGGTGAATTGTATGGTGGCTGTATTTTAGTGGTAGCCACCTCAGTCGATATAAGAATTGAACATAGTGAATGATCTAGGTAAACACAACCATACAACCATGGGCGCTAATAGTGGCAAAACCTTAGCCTACTAAATTAGGAAATCTAGTTTTGAGTCTGCTTTTGGTAGTGTGTGTGTGTTTGATCATCACTAGAGACCCATCTGGCACACGAGGCAACCTCAGACTTGGTGAGTAAGCTGCCGGGGTGAAACCTTGGGGCCGTTTGGTTGCCGTACGAGCTCAGCAAGGCTGTATGAACTCAGCCAGGCTGGTGAGAGCCAGGCTGCGTGGATGCAAAGGAATGTTGTTTGGTTGGTTGTATGAGATTGGACAGGCTGTGCAGAGATGTTGTTTGGTTGGCTGTGCTAGAAGGGAAATTGGATGAATAAATTCAACAGAGGGGTGGACAAATTGAAAAACAAATACTGGAAAATCAATAAATTCAAAAAAGAAAATAAAAAACAAATTAAAAAAACAAATACTAGAAAATCAATAAATTCAAAAACAAAAATAAAAATGCAAAAAACCAAATACTGGAAAATCAATAAATTCAAAAATAAAATTAAAAAAAATGAAAATTTCAACTTAAAAATTTTAAAAACAAATATTGGAAAATCAATAAATTCAAAAATAAAAATAAAAATTCAAAAAACCTGATTTTTTTTCAAGACCTTGTACTTGAGCCTACGGTTCCATTTTTTTTTTGTCTCATTAAATTTGGATATCGTTTGAATTTTAAAAAAAATTTGAAAGGTGGAAAAGGAGATGCATAGCCGCTGTTAGCAAGCAACATCGCTGATTCGCTGGCAAAGCTCGCTAGGCAATGGGCCTGCGCGTGTACACTTGTGCCTGCATGAGCTCATACGGCCAATTTTCACGTTTACGCTCGCCACCGCCACTATAGTGAATTTGCATGAGTGGCTTTGTCACACTCAAAGAAAAACAAACCAACCAAACAAGTAAAGATTGCATATGATGGGCCAGGCTGAGGCAAATACACCCAACCAAACAGCCCCCTTATGAAGTATTCTCAAATTTATACGTACTTAGGTAATGGCTTTGTATCACCTTCGGGTGGTTCTTATGGGTAAAGTGTACATACTATGCAAAGTTAAAACTATCATAATAGTCTGGCTCATGGTCAAGAGTAGGCTTAGCAGCTCTACAATGTTAATCTCATTTTTTAATAATTAATATGGTGTAGAGATAGGGCAATGAATGTCCTTCCAAACAAGATGACCCAGCGCAACACTACGCCCTATTGAAAGCATTGTAAACAATATATTAGGAAAGTGAGGCAAGCAAGCTCACGTAACTACATTCACATATCTTACACAACCTTATTCGTAGACAAAACAAAAGCAACTGTATTATCTATCTACTTAAGCAATTGCCATGCAGGGAATGTCGTGTAGTGTTATTAGCAAGTGTCGTTTCAAGTCTTGTGCTGAGAAGGCCATATTAGTGTATTGACTATTATGCAAAATAACCATCCCCAATTCCTTTGTATGCTTGCATTCATGTTTAAGGATGTGTTCTTGTTGAGTATGTATGTCTCATACCCACCTTTGTACTTTCTTCGGGTTGCTTATTCCAATGAGCAGGTGAAGATCAAGAGAAATACACTGACTACAAAGAAGACATAGATGAAGATGATCCAAACTACTAGAGGTGTACCCTGATTAGATGTCTGTGATGATTTGACGGGATATCATTGACGTAGTTATTTATGTCCTTCTGCTTGCTACTAATACTCTGCTAATATTGTAATAAGTGGCATTGAGTTCATGATATTTTATGTTTATTTCAATAAAGTGTATGATTTGATCATCTGTTTATACAGTGTGTACTAGCTATGATTCCTTAATACTAGTGCTGAAAACATATAAGGTTGGTTTGCAAAGCCGGATCGCAACAACTTAGTCACTGCCTGTTCAAACAAGTTCTACTGGATTTTTGTAGGTGCTTAATGATAGCTTGGCGACCTGGAAAAGGCAAATATGGTAGCCAACCAGACAGGGTTAAACAAGCGCTCAAAGTTTAAGAGATTAGAACGAGAGTACTCTCTCCATACTTGACGATTTAGATATATTCTAAGTTCAAGTTTTTTAAAACTTATCTATAAAAATCTTTTGAACTATTTGGATTAGATAAATGAAAATCATACATATAGATTTGTCTCGAAAAACACTTCCATAATATCATATTTTTATGGGTTTTATAAATAAATTGCAATGATAATTAGTGGTCAAAGTTTCATTTCAAAAACCATATCGATATCCAAAACGTTAAGTTTTTGTGATATAGAGAGAATAACGGTCTAAAACAAATTACTCCCTCTAATCACAAATAAATATCGTTTCAAACATTAACACGCTCTTTAAAATACATGTCTGACCACTAATTACTAATATAATTCATTTATAAAACCCGCTAAAACTACAATTAAAATATTATAAAAGTATTCTTCAAGGCAAATCTGAATTACCAATATTATTTTTTTATATACTCAATTTAAATAGCTAAAAATATATTTGTAACTAAAGATTCAAAACTCTTGACTTTACACATGAGGGAGTACTGTTTATTATGGTTACGTCAGTATATGTCAGTATATTCTGCCTTATATGCCCCCTCCTAAATTCTTTCTTGCAGACTGTTGACTAGACCATCACTAATTCAGCACCGAGTCGATATAATCCGGTTGGCAAATCGGTCACTGATCAACAAATTCCATGATTAGCTTTATGACAAGGATTTAGGATGCAACCGCATATAATACGCACTGCAAAACCCGTGTAAGCAATCGAACAAACTATCTCAGGCACTCACCAATCACCACATATGCCTGCCACTTTTTTTTCTTTCCGAGAATAACCACAAGAAAGGGGGAAATGTGGGCAACATAATATTATGGAAGGGAAACTATGTATTGCTTTACATGCATGAAGAATATAGCTACAACATCCGGCTATCCCAGTTAAACTGAGGAAACCTAAGTTGACCCATCTTATGGACTATCACCTATTACAAGATCATCTCTTGTAACACCTGACAAGTTACAATAGCACACTTCACCTTACGCTTCTTTTGGTTTGCTTTCCAACAAATGCAACAATAGCCTAGCGACATTAACATAAAAAGTCAAATGTAAAAGATTAGAAGATTTACAGAGAGGCTTCAGCGTGCATTCTATCTTTGGCTTTGGTCCCCGGCTGGGTTGCTGGTAGCTGATGATGCTGACGTCCTGCCATTGGCCACCCCGTTGTCTGCGGGAGCTGGCGTTCCCCACTTCCCGTCGGACTCCAATGGTTCTATCACTTTAACAGATCCATCTGACAGCCCAAGTGCAAATTGATTTGGCTCTTGCGGATGTGCGGCAATGACGAGAGGGTGAACAGGAGGATTGCTAGAGCCAGGAAGGTACAGTTCTTAGATCACAGGAGTCATATAAGAGTATAGCGATAATCTGTAACTTATAATGGAATCTGGATACAAATGTAAAAAATGTCAAAAGAAGTTTGTAATCTACGAGCATGTGTAATGCTAGGACTATTTCCTACCTCTATTTTACTATTCATCCACTATTCACCTCCTATTCACAACCCTACTTTACTAATCACCTAACCAACTGGAGACCTATTTTCCCAATCCCTACACCTCTCTTATATTTTACTATCAACCTTTTTTCACTATTTACAACCCTATTTCTACAATAATAGACTCAGCTACAGTAAAGGTATAGTGTTACCATTACACATGCTCTAATGTCTCTTGTATTTCACACTTGATATTGAATGGTTTGTTAGTATTTCTACCCAATCCAAGCATCCACCAGCTACTAACACTATGGATGCAGAACAACAGCACAGTTGCTCCAGTGCATCAGATCTTCCAAAAATTCCCATGGGCAAAGGAATGTTTTCAGGGTTAACCAGGAATGGTTAATGGTTGTCAGCAACCCATCTCACATATTTCACACGATAATATCAAGATATTGGTAATGACCTATATGTATCTCACCCATCAGCAGCCACATGACTTACATATTACCTTGTCCCTCAAACCAGGAACTAGCTCTTACAAAATTAGTACTAGCTAAAGCCAATCCACTGAGATCACAACATTACCAAAAACGTGGTCACATAAAAATTGGCTAACAGAATATGTAGTCCATGATCCTTAAACTTCAAATTTTGAACATGCTTGCATGCCATTTTATACACCAAGATGTTCTTAACAAGGTCAAAGCACCCTGTGTTTTTCTTAACTTGCATTTTACTGAACTGAAAGCTTGTGTAGATGATAATACAATGGTTGAAAACTTGTGTAGATCATAATACAATGGTTGAAAACTAATATACTTTCAGACTGGAATATTTATGCCTTTTCTAATAAATAAATCAATTATTATCATCCAAATATATGTATTTCTCATTTATCATAATTGATATTCAGTTCTTCACAATTGCTTACGGAGAATATGCTTCTAGTCCAGATATCAAATGGTTGTTTTTTTAGCAAAGGAAATGGTTATAATTTATCAACATGCAAATGAAAATAAAAATTGTAGCAGCACTACAAATTGTGGTCTTTGGGTAAATATTGTGTATCTAACGTACAAAAGGAGGATACCTGTTTATTGCTGTTGAAGACATGTATGCCGATGATGCAACCCGGCATCTTAATCTCAAGTTCTCCGCATCAAAAATGCCTACATTACCATCAGTGAAGGCAGCAAAAACAAGCTGGCTGTTGCACGAGTAAGATGCGTGTGCTATGGGAGCTGACAAAGTATCCTGAGGTATCCACTGAAACAAGAGAGCAAAAGAGATTTAACAGACAACAACTAAAATATCTGGATAAAAAATGCAATATTCTACCTGATATATTCTCTCCATTTTTAGTGTATCATATATAGCTAGCTGAGTCTCATGGACTACAAACAAGCGACTCTGGTCAGAGTTAAACTGGACCCTTGTATCCCCTGACGGAGTCTTCCCAGCTGGCATTTGTATAACAACTGATTTCTTCTTGTCCCAGCTATCGGTGGCCCACACACATAGCTGCAAAAAGGAAAGGAAGCAACCTGATTAGCAAACTGCTTACTGGTTCACTGCCACAACCAAATGAGAGAGGGAGAAAGAGTTGAAAATGTATATAATGAAGTCAAATGAATTAAACTCTCAATGATAAGAATGCCATCAGACGAGAAAGTGAATAATGGAAATACAAAAAAGGTGTTATTAACAGTAACCTGTGCATCAGCGCCTGAAGAAACAAGTATACCAAGGCTGTTGGAAAAGGCCAAGCCAGTTATCCTCTTTTGATGACCTTTGAGTCTAGTTTTGACCTGAAAAAAAAAACTCAGTATAGCTGCATAGCAGTGATTTGATAAACTGGAGTATCAATCAGTGAAATTTTAGGCATTCAGTACCTCATCTACCCTGACATTGTATATGTGGATGGTTGAATCTTCCATTCCAATTGCTATGATGTTATTGTCTTGAGGATGAAATGCTAAAAAGGTTGATGCTGGCGGAGGTGGCATGAATGTTGTCATCACCTGCATGAAAGATGCATGATTAAATTTCCCTTGTCTGAAAAATACACCGAAATAAAATGATTAAACATTACCTTGAAGGTCATCATATTAAACAATGAAACTTTCCCACCGCATGCAGACATCACATATGAATCATTCTTGGAGAGTGCAATGCACGGGACTGCTTCCTCAGGATTTGTGTCTGTTTTCTCATTTGTCATGACAAGACCGCTGTTTGGTTGCCAATGATGTGGCACAGCACTGGCTGTGGCCTGCACAGAAGAATGGATAAAATTTACCTTGATCAACTTAACACCAAGGAAACAAAAAAAAAGTAATGCATACCTTCCCACTTGGATTTTGCTCGTTGCGACTCCATTTCCACAACCTTTGAACAGCATTAGACCCTAGTGCTAACAACCCTACACCACTATTTGTGTACAGAAGTCTGACAACCTGCACACAAATGTTCTAAAACTTCTCAGATATTCCACAATGTGAAGGGCAAAACATAAAATCAAGAACAAGATTGATCAAACCTTGCTGTCTGGGGTTTCTGGCGTTGTAGCTACACGGCATTGCTGGGGATTTAAGACTTCCATCAGCTCCCAAGGTTTCGCTTTTTCGGGTTTTTCTTCTGAAATTCTTGGCTTTATATCTATGCTTCTAGATGCTGGATCACCGCCATTCTAATAAATTCATGATTAAGTAAGATGATGTTTCAATTGTTAACAATAAAGCAAAGAGACTTTAAAACAGCTGAAATTTGTCAAATTCTTTTTTAGTCTAGATCACCATACCAGCATTGGAGATGGCTTTGCAGGAGAATTCCTGTCTAAGTGATCCATTCGGCCAATGTTAGGAGAAATGCTTGCAACAACAGGAGCACCTGAGACCTGTTAATTCAATATTCAAGGTCAGCAACTTTCTACAAACTTGATTACTTGACCCAAGTTGTAACATAACAATAGCAGGTATGAAGGTATGCACTTACCTTCATAGACGAAGCTTCATATGGTGATCTAAATGCTTCAAAAGGCCGGTTTCCAAAAGCCCGTAAAGATCTGAGACTCTCAGCATTTGCAAGTATCTTGAAACCATTGTCTACTGTTGTAACAGCAAGAAGATTGCCTTCCTTATTGAACCTCAGCCGTGGAAGACTCTGGTAGAATGTAAAAGGTTAGATTACCAGAAGACAGAAAACAAGACAAATATAATAGGGAACATAGACTGACTGGCAAGCCTCCATCAGCTTCAATGCAGGTAAGCATATTTGTAGTATCAACATCCCAAAATTTAATTTGGTTATCTTCGCCAGCAGCTAAAAAGTGATTCTGAGCTGTATCAAACTGCACCACAGAAGTTGACTTTTTACGGAATCCAGAATATGTCCTCTTGATAGATCCTTCACTTTCATTCCATTCAACCAAATGTGAGTCTCCCTCTTTACTTGTTCCGCATGAGAACAACCTTCATATGAAAAACAAATAAGACAAATAATATATTACATCTGCAACACCTGGAGCCACTTTCGATAGGTCAAATAGCACCACTATGCTTACCTAGTTCCATCAGCGCTATAAAGCATAGTAGTACACCATTTTCCTGGAGCATCATAGTCCACCCTAGATCCCACATTGTCATAAAGCCATGCCTTAATTTTCCCGTCAAGGGAAGTTGAGAAGATGAACTGCAGGGAACATAAGAAAATCATATACCAGTACACCAAAATTAATGTTTTTGTGCTCCAAAAACTATACACTCATAAGTACATCTCATTTCCCTTCAGATAGACATATCAAATACAACTCACCGGACTTGAGTAGAACATGTCTAGCTTATAAGATAAGCATAAATCACAAAGATCATTATTGCAACTTGAGATATTGATGTCTACATAATTTTATTAAGACAACACACCTGAATATTCTCTTTATGATGAGGGCAGATAGAATACACAGCCGCGTCATGACCTTCAAATGAAAATAGTTTCTGTCCATGCATATCCCAGACCTACGAAATGAAAATGGAAGTTGAAATAAACAAGACCAAGAAAAAAATAGAAGATAAACTATTCATTATTCAAGACACATATAATACCTTTATTAGTTTATCATCTCCACAACTGACAACACAAAGTTGCTTATTAGGCCGGGAGAATGCTATGTCGTTAACTCCTCCAGAATGAGCATCAATCTGACGTGAAGAACAAAAGATTCAGTAACAAAATTGACTTAATATAAGTTGTAGTAACATCTATAAATTTAAATTCAAGTTACAAATCTTATGATTAGGGCACAATTATAGGTTTTGCGGTAGTACCTCTAGAACTTGGCGTGTTTCATTTGGTTGCTGGTATGCATGTAGATGGATCAAATGTTTTGTGAATGCAACTCCTGAAACCAAAAAAAGTAAAGCTTAAGCAGCAATTGAGCGCAATACAAAGTTAATAACTGAAAAGCAAAAGATAAACACTAACCTATCAAGTCCCCATCAGGGCTCCAGGTAACTCGATTAATGGACATGGAAGAGTCTTTAACCACAGCGCTCTTTTCACAGAAGAGGTAAATAATGAGGCACACGTGTAAGAGCAAAACATATAGATGCTTGCAAACAAGGTACAGGTAAAAGCAAACAGAAAAAAAATTACATTTAGAGCTTGTGCCTCGTTACCTGAAACTGTTGTGAACATGCTTGGATATCCCAAATTTTGAATGGCTTTGAAACCAGTTTTTCACGCTGCCCAATCTCCCAGAGTGCAATTTCACCATTAGTAGATCCAACTGTTCACCAGTAAACATAACAAGAAATTTCATAAATTGTTGGTTATCATAGTTTAGTGTTCATGCAAATCAAATCACATGAAGCACCGTCTCATACTTGTTACCACAAATTTTTTAAAAATAGAGTTCAAATAAAATAATAATCTTGATCATACCTAGTAGTAGTGTATGTCGAGAAGGGTGAAAGTCCATGCTAGTTACAGTAGAACCCTGTGACAATGTACAGACTACTGTCCTAGGAAGATCATCCAATGACCATGAAGGTTGAGGAATGGGTGCAGGATAGGTGGCCTGCAAATAAGTGTGGATAATTGTTAATAGGTCACACAAAATGTAACAAGGTCATATTTCTTGACCGCACATGCAACATTACCTCATCAACACCATGTCCACCAGGCCTCAAGCGCTTCATTAATTGCTCAGATTCTGCACTTTGATAGTCTGTTATAGTTGAGCGTTTCAAGATGGAGACAGCTGAGGAAATAATGTAGTATAACTGAAGTCATAAGAAGCTTTGATACATGAAAAGAACAAATAACAGAAGAACATTTCTCATCACAAAACACATAACAAAAATAACCAAAATTTCATGCTAATTTTCATTGTCACAGACAGCTGACGATTTAAACCTTAGAATTGTTTAAAGAGCCACAAAGACAGCATTACTAAATCAATTAACGCCTGTTACGGTGCAACATTATACTCTTAAATCTTAATATATGACCAACAGAAAACACTCACTGGACACAGGTGTAAACAGAACTTTGGGTGAGAAAAATTGTAACATCTCTCTCTCAATGGGACTTACCAAAAGTAAAGTTGCACATGTCCAATTATTTCAGTATAGAATCACATATCGGAAAAGCATAATGCTCTCGAGATGAACTAGTTACCAGTAAGAACTACTGGCCACACCAAACTATGTACTACAAATTTAGGTGTCACTCTATTTTATGAAATTTAATTGTTTCATGGTAAATTCATTGCCGCTTAAGACATTATAAGTTTATAACTACAAAGATAAGTCCCATTTAGGATTCCAGATGTTCCAGATTGCTAGCCAGTTGTCTTGTTTTAGCAAGCATTTCTTGTACATTCATGTTTAAATATAGATGCCAACATGGCCTGCTCAGCTGAGACCACGGTTATACTAAGTATTCCTCAGATACAAATTGACAACCAAAATCCAATGTGTTAATTTCAAACCACATTCCCTCCAAATTAACTCTCCTGATTAGCAAAAACTTGAAAGAACTCCAAAGAACTATATAGCACAAGATATATGCACTAATGGAATCAATTTGGGTTAACACTCTGATAACCGCAGTAAGGATGGTAAACTTGGAAGAATGCTCGGCATGAATAGTTAAGCAGGAAACTTAAATCAAGGATGCAATGCAACAATAGGGCATTGCAATTTCAATGAAATATATATGCCCAACCACCAATTGTATAAGTTTATTAGGATCATCTTCCCCACCAAATAAAAAATATAGAGAGAATATGTCAGATCAGGTAAAAATCAATCATCAAGTCGAGGATGTCTAATCAGAGAACAACAATAATTATTGCAATCAATTAGGTGGGATTAACTACTACAGAATATGCTCAAATATAAAATCCATAGTATGATTAATGAAGGTGTACATCAGGAAATGCAAACAGATTTAGGTCAGGATAATATTACAAGAGAAGTGTATTAATACCAATACCAATACAGTGCCTCATATAACACCAAATAATAATTGTAAAAAAAGAGAATTGTCCAGAGCTAAGAGTAAAGACCCAGATTATCAACTAGAGGAGGGATCAAATTTGGTGCACAAACAAGCCACTAGATGCATGCCAGATAACTAATAGAAAGGTACTACCACACCTTGATTTGGCGGAACCGGTATTGATGATGCTGCTACAACAGCAGACTGAACAGACGAGGAACCAGCATTTGCCATCCAACCAGCTAGAGATGGTCCAGCAGGAGGTGGCTGGAATGGCTGCACGAATGAACATATCGAATGTGAGTAACAAAGAATTAATCAAATCATGCATAAATAGAAAATTATCAATAGCAAACATACAGCATGTCCCGTGAGTGGTGGGTATGTGGCACCGGCCTTTGGAACTGCCGCCAATGGTACGGACACTGGTGAAGCACGGGCTCCATTTGGAGGAGTGCAGGTATGATCAGTGAATAAAGTCTTGATATCTGGATTTGACCGAGGGTTCTTACAAAGCTGATGCTGCCAATTCAAGCTGCACATTTTGTCAAAGAATATGAACTCACACATCCAACTACCGATGTAAGATTAACATGAACATGAAAACAGAGGTCAGATAATGCAACAGCAGTAGATTGTTAATTTCAAACCTTTGGTTGATTAAAGTCCGCAGGCGTGATGCTTTAAGAGTTGGAAACAACAGTTTTTCCCGGAAAAGAGGATTTGCTTCAATAAGTTTTTTTAGCTCAATCAGCATAATACTGCGAGCAGATTTGGTATCCCCATACTTGGACAACTGTTCATTTTCCCTGCAAGAAATTGTTTTTGGTAATTTGAGCTAATTCATAAGAAACAGAAAAGCCGGGAACCTGATAATAGAAAAGGGGTTTACAAGCCAAACATACATGTGTTAAACAAGATTAATTAACCCAGTCAAAGGCTTTTAATCCCCAGGATTAGGTAACAGCCAAAAAGGTGGTCCCTCTCAACTCTGCTTTATCTCTTACATCTACGCCCATGTCCGTAATAGAAAACAGATGAGTCACCAAGCTAACCTCATTAAACCAACTAAACTGCATTTTAGATTAATCGGGCTAGTTGTTAAAACACAAAAATTAGGTTAAGCTAACCTAGCTGGGTTATGGTAAGCTAACCTGGTTAATCTGACCCCGAACCAAAAGGTAGCTTAATATTGTTAGAAGTATATAACCATGTTGCTTAGAAAATAACTGGATCATCAAAGCACTAACAGGTTTACAGAGTTGCCATGCTGGCATGCTCACTCAACGACTCAATTCATTTTAATTCATTATGTAACAAAAAACTGAATCCACACTCTCTTTTATTTCTATGCGATTACAGTCTAATTGCATCTGCACCATGCAGAAAAGTTTTGATGCTCTAGAGGAAAGACACTCTACAAAAGAAGTTTTTGTTTCCTTCTCAACAATCAGAAGCAAATGAATGGTCTATATGCTCATCTAAACCACCAGGACTTGCTAACACATTTGGCATCGCATTGCTTGTCATGTCTCAGACAAATGAAAAGATTGAAAATTCCCTAATGATCAGAAACACGGAATGCAAACATCAATTAATAAGAAAATCAACAAGCTTTCAGAATGGCTTCCTTATGGTGAATAGGAAAGACCACGTAGTATAGATAACAAAAGGGCAGGATGAATGAACCTAAAATTCTCAAGAGTGAGAAGCTGTGTTATCTCCTTATATAACTCCTCATTAAATGTTGAGAAAACTTTAAGATCCTTGACAAGAATATCTACCGCCTTTGCCCTGTCATGCCTGTCAGAAATATAATAGAAAAGTTAGTAAAGTTATATTTTCACCAAATGCTGAAAAAAAAATGGGACGAAGTGAAAATTTCCATCAGACAAGATCGAACAGTACCTGTCAAGCGCTTCCAAATACTTCTGCTTCCTGATCTCAAAGAAGATTTTCATTGAATACCGATTATCGTCCACTTTGGTGAAACCTGAGAGGTACCTCTCCACTTCATCCCACTCCCCAGCATGGACCTTCTCCTCGAAGTACTTCATGTTGAAGAAGAACCCCGACTCTTGCTCAAGCCTTCAACATAATGTACCATAGGAAATTACATCTTGTTAGATCAAATTGCAAAGTGGCAAAGATGATCCAAATTGGCATAGCATAAAACATAATAACCCGGGACATTAGAATGAGAAGAAAAAAAACAAGGGTTGATACACATTCCTCCTATCATTCCATAGAATGGGTAGTACTCCATTAAAGACCCCGCACAGCTCAAATGGACAAAAGGATAATTTAGCCCTCGAAGGCACAATGTGCAAATACACTTGAGCTCATTGGACAAAACAGTCAAGCTAGCTCAATACCATTCATTAACTCGGACTAACATCCCGTATGTGCACTAGAGGTGTGAGGTGTCACCCATGGCCTACAATGCGGAAGCTCAAGCAGAATTGACTTTCTAACCAAATAATTAGAAGAACACGAAGGCGGCACAGAGACCAGCAGCTTGCAGTTACCCAATCACGCTCTCAAAGTGCGAATTTCTCCATAAATTTTAATAGAAATGATGCAATCCAGCTGAATAGCATCTACCATTCACTGATTAACTCGCAAGACAGCACGCATTGAGAGCTAAAACCCACACCAACCACCGATATTTTACCGAAATAAATCCAGAGGTTTCATTCTTTTCACTAATTGAAGTTACCGACAGAGTAAACGAGCTCTTTCTGTCGGGACAGAACAAGACCGAAAAAAAACAGAGACGGCAAACGCGCGAGCTCCAAATTTCAAATATACTCAGAAATTATCCACCCGCCCCCCCAAAAAAAGAAGAATTGTACTAAAGCCCCTAAAATAATCTACTTTGACCAAATTAAATAAAATAACGACTATCACGGAGAAAACCAAGAGCAAAAAAAGAGTCTTTTGACCAAACCAAACCAACCACAAAAAAAAGGCCGAAACTTCGCACGAATTTACCGCACGTACATAGTAACAAATCAATCAAAGCGAAAAAAAAAATTTCCATGAGCTCAAAACCCAAAAGAAGCAGCACAAGAGGAAAAAAAATGAAGATATATTTCGCAAAATTCGAAAAAAAAAAAGTAAATCCCCAGAGAAAGAGCAGAGGCTTCCGACCAAACGCCAACGGAATCGCCCCCAAAAAAAAGAGCCCGCGGGCAAGCAGGAGAGAGAAAGCAGGGAGAGAGAGGCTACCCACTTGTGCACGGTTTCCTTGAACTTCTCCTCGTCGAGGAACTGGAGGATGAGGAACACGAGCTCCCGGCTGAGCGACGACATGGCGCCGGCGCCGCCCCGGGGAAGGAGCAGCTCGATCTGCTCGGCCGCCGCCGGCGGGGGACCTCTACGGCGCGTCGCAACGACGCCGCGGCCGCGCGAATCGAAGGATCGAGGGGGCCGCCTCCGCGGGTGCCGAATTCTAGGGTTTCGTCGTCGCCGTCGCCGCCCCTCCCGTGAGGAGAGAGAAGAGGGGGAGAGAGATGTGGGAGGAGGGAGGAGGAGGAGAGGGAAATGGAGAGGTAGAGAGAGAAACTTTAGTCTCGCTTTCTTCGATGCGTTGCAGACCTCTCGCCCTTTTCTCTCTCCCCACGCCACCACCCACTGGCTTATCTCCGATAAGCACTCGGACATATAGATATCCTGATCTGCAGATCGATAAGCGCACTCACTTATCTGATACGCCCGTAGCGGCGGAATCGAAGTGCGCGGGATTAAATCGGGTGGATATTCGTGAGCTTGCGTCCGGTCGTGAGCGCGACGTGCGCGCGAGACGAATCGGGTGGGCGTTCGCTCCCTTCCCCGCTTCGCGCGGGTCTGGACTGGCCGGGACCATCTCGTATCGTCTCGTCTCGATCTGACGAGATGAGATGAGACGAGACGCGGGCGTGTGAACGCTTGCTTCGCGCGGGCTCTCGGATCGGCTGCTCGCGTCGGGCAGCGGCACCGACCGAGAGGGAGGCGGTGGGGCCCAGCTGACTTGTCCCTCCTCCTTAATGGAGAGCCACGTACGACGACGATGACGAGCTCCGCCTGCGACTGCGAGCGGTACACCAACGCGTACGTAGGCACGTAGGGGCGAAAAGATGCTCCAAGGCCGACTTATTTCTTTGGCTCCACTCGGGATTAACCCCAAAAAAATCCAGTCCAATTTGAGCGTCTCGTGGCTAGAATTTTTTGGGAAGATACAACAGCAACCGCACACATACTCACACCTACACCACACTTACACCATACACGCACACGTCTGAACACACACGACACATGCGTGTGCATGCCTAATTTTTGCGTACTTAATTTTATTAAATCCTGGCCAAACCTAGAGGTGAGACATCAGGTTCGATCGGAGGATAGAACCACGATGAGCTGCTCGCACACCTGCGTGCTACCAACCCGAGCTAGTAGCTACGCTCGGTCCTCTCTCGTGGCTAGACTAAAAATGAGCCAAATTTGAGATATATATGATTAGCTCGCTCGACTTTAGCTCAATATGTCTTGAACTATAGTATAAATTTATAATCTTTACTGTCACTCAGAATTATAGTATACAAGAAAACATATATTAAGTCGCTCAGAATTATAGCATACAAGGAAAAATATATTTTTAACATGCTAGCTACAGATATAAGGTTGTTGCATACGGCTTGGCTAGACTTGATCACAGGATGAAGTGGGTGATGTTTTGCTGTCCATATCTATGTATGGTCTTAAATATCTATGTATGGTCATAGCTCAGGGAATGTAAATGCATATACTCGACTTAAAAAAGTGGATTTTGATCACATCCGGCATCAGGGCTCCCGTGGGCTCTAATGCATCTTAGTTATCTCTCATTTATGCATCTACTGAATCCCATGCAAGTAACCAAACAATTTCACTCAATAGATGCAAACAACAAAAAAAAAATCATCTCTTGTATCACTCGGCCTACCAAAGGTGAGTCTATTTGTCTCGTATAAGTTAGAATGAGCAGATATACCCAACCAAACAATCTTATATATATGGACCGCAAAAATAATGTTGCTAGTTCTGCACTAGTCCGTTCATTTTAGTTGATCAAGTGAAACACTAGAATGGCTCAGTTGCTGAAAATATGAACTTCGAAAAGCGGCTTTGAAAAACGTTTTGTTCGACTTAGTTTTGAGAGTTTTGCAAAGCGGCTTTGAGATTTTTAAAAAGCCAAAGCGTTCACTAAATTTTAATACAAGTAAGTACAACATTTGGCTAGCATGAAATATTTTTGCTAATCTTGTTAAACTGAATTTCGAGAGTTTTAAGAAGTGACTTTGAAAGCTTAATCCGCTTGGTTCAACTTGTTCGCGAGAACTTTCAATAGCAGCTT
Organism: Olyra latifolia; assembly: GCA_036346145.1. Classification (NCBI taxonomy): domain Eukaryota; kingdom Viridiplantae; phylum Streptophyta; class Magnoliopsida; order Poales; family Poaceae; genus Olyra; species Olyra latifolia. The sequence continues at coordinate 19,841,394 of CM070530.1, forward strand.
CAAGATTTAAAAAAAAGATTCAAGAAATCGAGACGTTTGGTTTTTGCAAATGGCCCGACTTATGGTACTACTGACAATCATTCATGCTAGCTTCAAAATAGATACTACTAGTTCGTGACACTAGTACGTAACATGCCGACCTGATGATGTTAAAGCTGAGCACACAAAGGTAATCAAATGTTTGAGTAAGAAGTGTGTTTGGCGATGCTTTGATAGGTAACTTTAAATTTCTGAATTGTAACATAATTTAATAACTCCTTTTGCTTTCACCTTAGCATGGTTGTTTCCTTATTTTGTTTTGGACGCAGATAAGAAGGCTAGTATTTAGATGTAGATAATAAGACTAGTGTCTGGATGGTGAGTTTAGAATGTTCTTGTTTTAATATTTCAACTAAGACAATATGTCCTGAACTTCAATTTTATTGCCTCTACACTGTTGCTTCTATGTGTGAAAGATCAAGTTGTACATGTGATCTTTGATGATTACTTGTCAAAAAGAGTAGTATGGCTGTAGTCAGGTTGCATACTTTCACATTTGCATAGATGATAGATCAAGATGTTGTTGTACAGTGAACTGGGATTTGAAGCCGACTCTAACCGCAAATATTTGAACATTTAGTCTACCAAGATGAAATGTACACCTAGGCATGTTCTTTTGTAGTTTGTTCTCTTTGGCTTATCTTTTTTATCTTATATACTTATCTTCGAATCGAAAAGTTAAACTTTTTTGACTTTTGCAGTCCGTTTTTCTATTTCGAAATCACATCTCAAATCTCTCAGAAACAACTCAAATGAAGCTCAACAGACTTTCCAAGCTAACTTGAGAAGTTTTAAAGTTCAGCTTATAAATAAATAAGATAAGGTAAAGAGAATAACCCTTTGCTTATTCTTATCTACTTATTTGCTTATCTTTGGTCTCGAAAATACAAATCCTTCGATATTTTTGGTTAATTCTTTTTTTGTCTCGAAGATGTATCACAAAGCTCTTAAAAGCAAGTCAAACGAAGTGTGCCGAACTCTCCAAGCCGTTTCGGGAAAGCTCTCAAAGTTTAGCTTATCAGCAAATAAGCAGATCAACAAATCAGATAAGTCGAAAAGAACAACCACTTAATCACCACGTTTTTGAGTTCCATGTAAATATTATTATATGCCTATGTAGACAGCTCTATAAACAATCTTGTCGACGATTGGGAAATCGATCTACCGCTAAGCTTACTTGTTGACCGAGGGATCAATTAGACCCCTTTTCGTTAAAGCAATTGCGTTGAAGGTGTGTTGAGTCAGCGAAAAGGAATGAAATAGAAATAAGGATTTATCTTGGTTCGAGTATCTGGCAAAGAGATAATAACCCTACTCCAATTGCACGTGGACGTTTGTGTTATTGCGATGAGATTGATCTCGATGCCCATACCATCTTTCCCATAGGGGTATTTATAGTACAAGGCATAATCCTGGTTCCATACGAGTAGAAAACGCTTACGATAACTACGTACAAATCCTACCATAATTACATACCTATTTCTAAAGATATGCTCGTTCAAAAAATCCCGTAGATAGAAAGTCTCCGACTGCAAATATAGAAAGAGGTCGAGAAGGTTTAAGACTTGGACTCAGACCGATTATCTAGTCATATCTCTTTAGGATTAACGGTCTTCTCGCATACTAGCCCCACAAGGAAGGACATATGTCCTCGAGCATGTAGAATTGTAACCCGAGTATGATCCCGTTAAGTCTGAGCTTTTATCTCTCCGTCGTACTCTATAGATATAGATTATTTGTTTCAAATTTAACTATCAAGGAATATTTATCGCGTCCCGACACATTCCTAATCGGTAACCATAGCCATGCGTGTGGAACAATGAAAAGTCGCCGCATAAAAGAGGGGGGAGAGAGAAAGCACACTAGCCGACACGCTCAGCGCGCCGAGGCCAGCCAACGACCCATCCATCCACCCATTCATCTCCTCCCGCCCGAACGAGGCGCGAGACGTGTCGTCTCGTCTCGCGATCCGCGCACGGCACGGCAGCCCAGCACGAGACTCCGGGAAGACGTGAGAACCGCGGATCGCGCTGCGCGTCGGGACGAGACGTACGTAACTCACGTAAGTACGCGTGGGGGGCGCGAGAGCGGTGACGAGACGAGACGGCGGAGCGAGAGGCGAGCCGAGAGGGACGGGTGGTCGCGGGACGTAGTACGCGTCGAGCGGCGGACAGCGTGGACGTACCACAGACGCTAGTACAGAGCAGTACGCTCCTGTAATGAGATTTCGAAATACTCGTAATTCTAGAGTTCTACCGCCACCACGGTAATGGCTCTGTTTCATTGGTTGGTTTCTGTCGGTGGACGGTTTTACGGTAGCAAATTTATAAGTTTTTAAAAAAATTTTAAATGAGCAAAAAAAATAATCTAAAAGAAAATTAATGTAGCGGGCCGTCAACCGCCGGCGGTCCGCTGAAAAGAACCGAGCCAATAAATCAAGAGAAATAATGACGTACGCTACACTGTCCATGTGCCTTCTGACTGTGTAGGGTGACTAGAATATGGATTTCGCACCAAGGCAGAAACGATTCGTCAGCTATATATAAGATAAATGCAGTCAAACTTAAACTCTATCTATTGATATTATAAAATAATATTAGATTTGGATACATCAAATCACATGGATAGATTCGTTTTTGAAAAAAAAACACTTTCATGATATTACGATTTTAATGGGTTTTATTGAAACTAGTCGAGTGCATGTGCTTTACTACGAGAAAAATCCAAATTTCACCGTCGAGATTATAATAGAGTAGGTTGTAGCCTTTAGCTTTCGCGTGGCATGACACATCACAAGCGATTACGTGAGTGTCTTCTCGATGTATGTCTGTTATGTCTGATGGCATGGTTGATAATTTTAGTGGATAAAATGAATTTGTTATCACGGATGCCATAGTGCGTAATTTTAATGGATGAGATGGATTTGTTAAAATGAATGACATGGTGGGCGGTTTTAGTGAAGTGGATAAAATGAATTTATTATAATAGATAGCAGGGTGGGTAACTTTATGGATCTGTGTATAATAGATGACATGATGGGTAATTTCACTGAAGTGTGACGGCGACCACAAACGATTCTCATTAGAGTCTTTTTAATAGTAGACAAATTGTAATATAGTTATGAAAAATCAAATTTGTACATGTTTTATGTATCTGCGACTTTGACTTCGACATATTTAAGAAACTGCTTCAAGAAGCCATAATTGGTATAAAAAAAAAAAGACAGCCTTTCAAGACGTCCAATAATACTTCTTTGTATCTTCAATAACTACATAGAAATCTCTAAATTCCACCCTGCCTTTTTTTGATCGCCGGCAATGACGGAACTTGAAAAAAAAAAATAGGAGTCATAACTTCAAAAAGAATGAAGAGGGCTATCTACAGAGATGGAACGATAAAATCAAAACATTTAAATATTAAAACTTTAAAATGCATGAATTAGATATGGCAAAACCAATATATTTTCAGTCTAATGTATAGACTATAGTCTATGAACATCTTTCTTTAGAGTGTAGAGATGGGTGCCCACACAGTACCACACGAATGCACACGCACACATGTTACACCTCTACACACTGTAAGATCTAATTAGAAGTTCAAAGCCCCCTCTAGTGTAAATACACACTTGGGCATCGAATATGCCCGCGTGTGTCTCTCTCTAGGAAATGATACACCTAGGTTCGATTTAATCGAACTTAGATGAGCAATTTGCACCCTGATGCGCTTGTCAACCTAGCTACGCTTACTCCTGTGATGTATGAACATCATAACTATAATGGAGAGTTGTTGCCACGATGTGTGCAAGATGGATTAAACGGTTTTCCTTGGTCTTCAAATTATATGATTATTTATTGAGAATTGAAGCTAAGCTTGGGGGGTTGGAAAAGTTGAAACTATAATTGAAGCCAAATTTAGAAATGTTTATTCGTGGTTCCGAGATTTTCGATAAACGACGTAAAAAATCCTAACATTTCAAAAAGTACTCCCCTGTCCACCTTTATAAGGCGCTTTTTAATTTTTTAAAAAATCAAACTTTGTAACATTTGACCGATATTTAGTCAAATTATATATGTCATTAGTGTACAAAAGTTGTATCAATATGTTCATATTTCAAATTGTTTTTGATACAATGTTATTTTGTGGCAATTAACAATGTATGATAGGAAATTTAATGGTCAAATTATAGCTTCAAAAACTTTCTCAAATGAAAATACGTCATGTAAAAATGGACGGAGGAAGTAATCCGAAAGAAAACTATAAAATCCGGTGGGTGGTAGCATAGTCTCGTACTCTCTTCAGTTCCTAAAAACTTGACGTTTTAGACATTGACACGGTTTTCGAAATACAACTTTGACTACTAATCACCATTACAATCTATTTATAAAATTGCAAAATTATGATATTATGGAGATGCTTTTCGAGACAAATCTAAATGTATCGTTTTTATGTACCTAATCTAAATAGTTTAAAATATTTTTATAGATAAAATTTAAAAACGCCATGTTTTCCGGGAAAAAAAAAAAGAGTAGGCCACCGTACAGCGGGTGTGCGGGGGCGCACCACCACCTCAAGCTGGTGGGCGTCTCTGGAAAGCACGGCACTGCACGCGCACGAGATACCGCGAGACGACGCCGCGCGCGAGATCGCGAGAGAGGAGAGAAGCAAAAAGGCGTGGTATTTCTGAGAGGAGGAAGGAGAAAACGCTCTCTTTTTGGGTTTGATTTTCGGGGCGGCGAGGCGAGGTGGACGGGAGATTGGAGTGATCGACACGACAAGACCCCGAGCAGAGCAGCAGCAGGCGCAGTACGTACTCCACTCGTGGCAGGAGTAGAGTGGGTTGCAGCTCCACGGACACAGACCAGGCCAGCTCCCGCTCACTGTACCTCTATACTGCTCTACTTATTCTTACTTTGGTCCGCTGAGCCTGGGTTTTTTAGTTAATCTACTAGTACCTTTTTTAGCTGAAAGAACATGGAAGAGAGAGAAACATTTTTTAAGAGAGAGAAAGAGAGTGGGAGGAGCCGTATGGGAGCATGTATCCGCGTGTGTGGAAAAAAGATTCTTTTTGGACGTCCGACAAGCGCTGCGGCGGTGGCAGGGTACAGTCACCTGCGGTGAGCGTGAGCGAGACAACACCCTGCAGCCTCTGCCTCTCGCTGTCTCGCACTGCCCTGCGCTGGCGAGCCAGGCTCTTCTCTCTCTATAAATCCTAATAAATAATCCTCATGCGCCTCGACAGTTTCTCGCTCTTTTGGCCCTCGATTTCGGGATTTGTATTATCTACCTTTTTACTTCTCTGCCTCGCACTCACATGTCACTAGCTACAGTAATCTACCGTAACTTTGCAGGGTAAAAATAGTCTTTGTTTCTTCTGATCATCGCTCTCATTATTTCACACACACACAGATCGCTGCTTTACCTTTACTATGTGTCTTTGCCATAGCCAAGACAGAGGATGCGCGTCCTCGATTTCCTCGGTAACTACGGCTCCCGGCTTCCCAATCCAACAAATGCCTCCCATCTCTCTTTTTGAAAGGCTTTTTGGCACTGATTCTATTTTCTAAGTCAATTTTATTATTTACTCGTTACCATTTTCTATTTACAATCCTAATTTACTATTATCTCTCCACTTTTGACTCTATTTTATGAATCTCTATATTTCTCTTTCTCGCATATTTTATTTCCAACTCTATTTATTATATTATTAAAACAGGATCCAACGAAGCCACCATATTAATCGGAGAAATTTCCACATAAATCAAGAAAAAAATCTACATTATCAATTATAGTGGGACCAAATTATAACGGTTTAGATTAAAAAAAAGAGTTCGTATCAACTAAAACAGCCCATAAAAAAATTTGGAATAAAAAATAAAAAGAAGTGTTATATCGACTTATATTAAAATAAAGAGTTCAAATCAACTAAAACAAAAAAATAGAAAAAAGAAAATCCAAAATAAAAGATAATAAAAGAAAAGTTTGTGTCAATTACATTCTATCTATCTACTACAGATATCTATAAAACAAGGTCCAACAGAGCCACCATGTTCGCTCTAAAATATTAGAAATTCCTATGAAGAAAAAAACAAAGATGTAAATAATTGATTATTGTAGCTCGAGACTATAACGGTGTAGATATGTGGATAGATACTGGGTACACGGCGATAGGCAGCCCATGGTGAAGAAGTTTGAGCTAAGCTCATGCACTGCCAATTCCAACTCCAACCCCAATTCCCAAAGTGTCGCCTGCACCCCCATCAATAGGTCCAACTTTAGCTCCAACTCGGCTAGGGATGATAGCCAGGATGGTGTTGCATGCCACGTCTGCTAATTTGTTGTTGCAATCGGTCTGAGTTAGGTTGGGTGGCCAAGTTTGCCATGTTCAGCAATTTAGCTTGATTACACTATTTGTTATGAATATGCTACTTTGTTTGTTGGAATCGGTCTGAGGCTCTGAGAAGATGCGGCCATCATAGCATCATTAGCTCGCTGACGTTCGCCACCAATGTCGGCGATCGAGCACATGCCATTCAGCCATGCGCATAACACGGCCTTTCAGCCTGCAGGTGCAGAGCGATGGTTGCATCGTTGGGTTCTTGGCAATGTCAAAAGGTCTCCATGATGCGATCGACCTCTATGTTCACACATCAAACCCAACATAGGCCTCATCATATTTAGAGCTTCAATAGTGGACCATCTTTGAATTGGAGGCCACTGATTTCCACTGCTCTCTACACCCTCATGGATAAAACGTTGGAAGGAAGCCCTTACATGCAATTGCAGATCAGAAGCTCAGAGAAGAGACATCCGCACGCTACCGAAAATCAGAAACACCCATGAGATTAGAAGCATACAGAGCAGAAAACTTGGAGACGGTTAGAAGCAATCGACGTGAGTGTAAGGATGAGACATCCGCCGACTATTGCTATGCTCCTGACCAAGGAAAAGCAGTAAATTAAAAGAAAAAAGTTGCGAAGTTCCAAAACATCACAATCAAAGGTAACAGAAAAGATTAATCTATTTATTTCTCATTTAAGATTTATCCGGTGCTTGTGTGCATTGGAGCCACCACACTATAAAATGCTATAAGTTCTCATATTAAGCGATAAAAAGAAAAACATACAACATCAATTATAGTGGGTCAAACTATAACGCTATAGATCTTAAATATGTTCTTATTTTAATTTAACAAATCGTATTGAATATAACCACGGACTTAAAAATCTAACTGCTAAGTGAATGGATGGAAAAAAACAAAGATCTGCAGCGTCAATTATAGTGGGACCGAATTATATATATGTAATAGTGTAAATATGTAAGATACTTAGATGATAAAAAAAATTTGCAATATGATAAGATAAAAAAGAGTTGAAATTTGATAAATCCAGAAGAGTTGCATGATAACTCCATCTATAGGCTTCTAACCGAACAGACTCCTTTTTAACACAGTCATCACTCTATATAAAGGCCCTGTTTGGCACAGTTCTAGCTCTCAGCTCCACCTCAGATATGGAGTTTGTAAATTAAAATAAAGTGACAAGTTTATATTTTTAGTTTAAAATGTAAATGAGATGACTCACCTAAACATACTTAATGTAACCACAACTCCAATTTCTGAAGTTAGAAATAGAGTGCTCCACCAACTCTTCGTTGCTTCTTGATTAGATTCTTCGTTTATTTTGAGCTATGACTAGGGCTGGAACTTTAGCTCGCGGCTCACGAGCAGCTCTGGCTCGGCTCTGGATCGGCTCGTTTGTGAAAGTGCATCTAGGCCCTCTAGTTGGTTTTAGTGATTAATGACAAATGATTAAGGAACTAATGCGTTCAATGAGCATATGAACAGGTGAAAAGTCCCAGTGGTGAAAAGCTAGAGCGTCGTGGACCCCATCAAATAAGAAAAGAAGACGACATGTGGTTATTTATAGACTTATAGTATTTATTTATTTGATTTGAGTCTAAGGATCGTCGTACTATTAAGAGGGATGCAACGAAAAAGGCTTAGAAATGTCTCAAGTGATCAATTGATAGATCTTTACAAATTTGAGACACAAAACACATCACTTCATGCACACCGGGTGTTTTCAATCTCAGTGAATCGGAAGTTCCGATATGTGCATCAGAAATTCTGATCCCATCGAACTGTCCGATTTTTCCAAATCTGAATTTTTCGGGTTTGCTGTCTATAATTAATCGGAAGTTTCGATTCAGTCGGAGTGTCCAATATTTCTATACTCTAAATTCTTTGTCTGGTAAGGGTTGCTAATTGGAAGTTCCGATGCCCTGGATCAGATGTTCCAATCTATATTTTATCCCAGAATTAAAGTTGAGTCGAGGGAGTTGTTTGTTGGAGTTTTGCACACATCGGAAGTTCCGATGTGTAACATCGAAAGTTCTGATGTGAGCTAGAGAAGACCCCAACGGCTAGATTTCGGGGGCCTCTATATAATGCCCCTCATTCCCACCTCGCGCGGTGGCTGTTCCATTGCTGACTTTTTGAAAAAACTTCTATCTTCTTGAGCCCTAAACACCTCTCCACTCTAGATCTAAGTGATCCACCTTGTGAGAAGAGTTGGAAAAAGGATTGAGAGTGCTAGTGAGCTAATTAAAATCGTATTCTTGAGCACTTGAGTTCATCTCCGAGTTGATTTTCAGCCGAATTTGTTACTCTTGGAGGTTGAGGACTCCTAGATGGCTAGGAGTTGCTTACGAGCCACCGATCTGTGTGTGGTGTGCCATGGAAAGTTTGTGAACGCCGGATTTCGCCTCCGCAAGGGAAGAAATCAAGGAGTGAAGCCAAGGAGTGCTTTGTGCAACCTTGGAAGGATTATGGTTGAAATAGACCCCGACTCAAATGTGACCGAGCTGCCTCAACGGAGACGTAGGATCCCCTCAAGGATCCGAACTTCAGAAACAAACATTACTGCGTCTCCCTCTCCATTTCGATTTTTCCTTTTCTCACTTGTTTAATTCCTCTTGTGATTGAGCCATTGTCCTAATTGATTAGCTTTACTAGCTCCCACTGCATCTATTATAGCTTGTGATCTATTCTGGGTGCAGGTGGTATTCTTGAGATTGTGAGATTTGACTCGGGATTCGAAATCCCCTATTTTCTGTGCAGATCGGATAATCTGATAGTCGCATCGGATAGTCCGATACCCATTAGAGTATCCGATATTAATATCGGAATACTCCGATATATCAGAATTAATATCGGAATATCCGATACATTGCTTCCGCATTACATTATGACTTAAAATTTAAAACGTCTATTCACCCCCCTCTAGGCGACATCCCGATCCCTTAGTTTGAAAACGAGCCGAGCTCGAGCCCACTTTCCGGCTTGGCCTAGAAAACAAGCCCGAGCCGAGCTATGCTTAGCTTGCTCGTTTCAGCTCGCTCGGGCTCGTTTGCCGCACAGCCTCGCATGGTTTCCTTATTTTTCATGGTTTGCTATGTGCTTGTGTTACCTGTGTACATATATATTCATGGTTCATTGTTAATGGTTTATTGTTCATGGTTCATTCATGTATATATGATATATATGACTCTTTATTTATGGTTCATTCATGTACATGTGATGTATCTTTATTTTTTTCATCACGAGCTCATGAGCCTCACGAGCTAGCCCGAGCTTTTAGCGAGCCCAAGCCGAGTTAGGATCTGAGCTCGTCATTCTTAACGAGCCGAGACGAGTCAGCTCGTTTAGAAAACGAGCCCGAGCTGAGCCAGCCTTGGTCGCTTAGGCTTGGCTCGGTTCTACCCTTAGCTATGACATTGGATGGAAACACATCATCCACCTCGAGCGGTCGAGCCCTCCAGGTATAAAGGCAGGGTGCTTTGATTGAGCATCAGTGCGCGAGATCGACGAAGGTACTGTTACTGTAGCACTGATTTTAGGTCATCTTTACGGTGTGTCCTATTGCCCTAGCCCCATCACTATTTATCTACAATGTTGATGCATATCTCTATCACTATTTATTGCTTCATCACTATTTATCTTCCACCAATAACCCTATCACTATTCTCATTCTCTATATTTACTATTAACTATCCTATCATTATTCACCTCCCCTGTCTAAAATTCTCGAGTTACAGTGTTGGGACACTCCAATAATGTACCATTGAACTGTAGCTAAATATTAGCTCCACCTCGTTTCACCGTTGATTCAAAGTTTTTATTTTTGAGAAACCGTTGATCCAAAGTTTTTTTTTTGAATATAACCGTTGATTCAAAGTTGGATTGACTAAATCTCACGAAGACAAACATTGCCTTAGATCATAAGGGCAGAGCAGGGATGCAAATGGATATCCGAATATCCGAATTTTTGCCAAATGATCCAATATCTGAATCGATAGATAATGAATATAGCGTTGATTTTTTTATGCGTATTAACAAATCCTTACAAAAAATAAGAATATGAATTCAGATGAAAAGATCTATGAATTATTTGTATCCTATCGAGTAAAAAAGATGAAAAAAATTATCCGAATTGCTATCCAAATGTTCCGAATTGCACCCCTAGGGCAAAGGATACAGATCTCTGCAGGAAGCAGGATATACAAGTTAGAGATCACGAAAGCTTTTGTAATAAACTTGTTCAGCCCGGGCCCATCAGGTGTCATTGTGGTAGGTCTAAAAAGCTTCGCAGTGGTTGCTAGAGATGGGATTGGAACGAGCTTCTTTCTTCTCTCCTCCTCTCTCTCTCTCTGCTCCCTGAATGGCAGCGAGGCATGGGCGGCCGACGACAACGCACGGTCAGCATGGCATGGCACGGCACGTGCAGGATCCCATGGCGGTCAGGAGAGTAGGAGACTGCTCCCAACAGCTAGGAGGAGGCTGGTGCGATGGCACCACGTATTAGGAGATGGTCGGCACCGGAGGCGGAGACAAGGGGGCTGGCAGGGGCCCAGTGATTTATGCAAAGGTTTAGTTAGCATGCTATACTTTCTTAGGCAGCGTTTCTTTCAGCGTTTGCTTATAAACTAAAAATTTATTATTTTTGTACAAGTCAAACGCTTTGACGGTTGGTAGCCAATTTTTGTAGGTCTTACTATTTCTTCTTAAAGCTCTCAAAACCATTTTTTCTATAATTTTTTGATCCCTCGGATGTTCTTATCGAGGAGTTACAAATTTCTAGCTTATAAGCAAACGCAAACGCAACCGCCCAAAAAAACACTACCTTAGTAGCTCATGCTAATTAGTACAGAGTCTACGACTAATTAAAATACACATGGATTAATTTGTAGGCCGTAATACATATATTTTTAACAGTTACTTAATTTTTTTTTTATCAAACATGTGAAGTCACCACTATATTTAATATGTACCGCATAGTGACATAATTAAGCGCCTTACGTTTTCCAAATCCCCTCCCTGCAAAAGTGCTCAACGTTTCATCTCTATACACGTGATTGGTCAAGTATTTCTTATATGTATCTAGTTTTCGTCACACCGTCGGTGAGCTTGCGATATTTAAGGTTGCACTAAACTCTTGATTCCACAAAAGTGTATTTGTGCGCCAAACACCATTATGATGATCACTACTGTATTTATATTCGGCTGCTATACTGTGATACTTTGAGCCAAGGGCGGATCTAGGATTTATACACCGGAGGTGCACACTCACATAGAAAACTTTCCAATATTATATAAAAATAGTATGACATCATAAAATATTGTAAAATTTGTACATAAAGGTAACATTTTCTAAAATTACAACATAAATTTAAAAAATTGCACATAAATCATAAAAAGAAATATCATGTTAATGTTTTTATGAGTTATGACCATTCTACAAGCAATTGAATTGTTGCACAGAGCAGTGAAGTTGACATATATTAGATAACCAAAGTGAGGTTGTTAGTACATACACAAAGGCGCAACAAAAACATACCAGTTTTCAGAAGCAGTTCAGAACTAGGGTCTAAGAATTTTGAATCCCAATCTCTTCTTGGGGGAGTTATTAGTTGAGCCGGATATAGTGGGGTGTAACAGGCTAATGATTTGGATAGAGAAGTTGACCTATAAAATTACGATTTGGGTTAAGAATCAATACAAAACTAGGTTATGTCTGAATATTAAGTCTAATACTACGTAAAGGGATGTCTTTTGTTTCTAAAATTTCTGGGGGTGCCCGTGCATTCGGGACACCCCCATTGGATCTGCCCCTACTTTGAGCACCAATTATTATGTCATACTAGAATTTTATTTTAAGCAAACCTTTATTTTCCCCCTCCGCAGTAATCCCTCGTGGCTCAGTAGTGCTCAATTTTCCCCACCATGCCCTCACAACATCACTCCCATCTCCGGTCTCTACCTCCTGCCTAAATATCCTAGCATCTCCACCTCCGGCCTCACCACCCCAGCACCAGGTACCCCTTTTCCCACCCCCGATGTGATGAGGACATCGCCCCAACGGATACGGACACTTCATCTCCTCCTATATAAGAAGGTCCAATCATTCGAGCTCATGCACGCCAGTTAAATTACTAGGTGAGCTCGTTCCTCAATTCATTCAATTATATCTTGGAGAATGGCCTCTACCTTATAATATTGTTATTCTTAGGAGTATGGACGTGGACCAGCAAGGGAGTGGTGATACCCCCACGATCAAGTACCAACCCAAGGCCCAAGAGGGAGGAGAGCATCTCACTCTTAGGCTCGAAAAGCAGCCTGAGAAGAATTACGCACCCTAGATGCATACAGACTCAATTTGAGGTGTTTGAGTACACTACAGAGAAGTAAACAACGTCAGCTTTTCAATGGATCTGGCCTTATCCCCAAATTCATCCTGAGTTGTCGGCAATCTTTGAAATATTGATGCGGACATAACCAGTTTTGAGCTTAGGTGCCGTGACACTTTATTTTTCTGGGCCCATGTATCCACTTAGGGATGTGTGCGAAACTCTGGCCGCTGCCCCTAGCTCTTTATCTAGCCGAACCCCAGAGTTTTTTGCTCAGGTTTTGTTTAGTTTGGATGACCCCGTGTGTGACCCTCTCTCAATCTTGTTTGTGTTGGCTAGACCAACCGAGTCGAGTACAGAACCTCAGCCTTTGTTCGTGAGTTTGATCTCAATCAAGTTTCAGTTTGCTTTTCACCTTGTTCTTACTTGTTCTCGATTGCTTGCAGGGATAAGGGTCAATCGTGTCTTGGCACGGTTAATTATCTTTGGTGTGGTGGCTCTATGATTGTTCGGGTTCTGATCTTATTGGTTAGTAGTCGATTCATACACGTCATCGCTTCTCAAATCGACGTATCGCTCTTATCAGAAAATCGGACACACCTTGGTGCATCACGACGCCGCCGTCCACTCTCCAGCCTCTCCACCCCCTAGTGATGGCGGTGGTGGCAGCTGGTGGGAGGACGGCAATGCATGAGTGCTAACGGTTTGCTACCTGTGGTGGGAGAGAAGAGAGGAGAGAGAATGAAAGGAGAAAATGCAAAATTACCCTTCTATTTATTACTACCTTAAAAAATAGAGGGGTGATATCAAGAGATGCTAAAAGATACCATCTAATGATAGCCATTGAATCAAATTTGATAGCGAGAGGTAAAACAACCCAAAACATTTCTTTTTAATTAGAGGGAGCAGGTATTTTTGTTTGGATAATGTTCATGACTTGGTCACCCATGGGTGCGGAGTTTTCTTTGGTCCGTTTTCAACATAAAGAAGATGACGTAGAAGAGCCTTCATCCATATACTACCGTAGCTGTTTCGCCTAGCCGTTTTAGGGCCGGCGTTTCAGATAGTGAACAAGTTGAAACAAAGACAGTCAGCTACGACGGCTGCAGAACGAACTAAATTGGTCCCCTGAAATGGCAGGCCAGACAACATCGATTGTACGCATCCATTGGGCTTCTGTCTGAAGACGTAAGAACCTTAGACGTCGTACGACAGCTCATTAGATCCGGAGGACTAAAGCTAGAATTTTTCATAGAGCCGAACTTGCATAGGAGACAGACACCCGGCAAGGCAAGTGTTTGTCGTTTGCCAGTGCTCCATCTGTACACAGATATCTATCGCTTTGACTATAGCTTTAACAGCTAATTATTGCTGCGATTCACTTGTAAAACCCATTAAAATTATAACATTATGGAAGTCAATTTCCAGATGAATATGCACATCTGATTTTCATATGCCTAATCTAAATATTTTAATGAGAGCAATTTTATAGTCCATCAAAAGGTACCACCAGGTTTTTATTCCTTCATATAGAAAAGAGGCACCACCACGTACCTCAAGGTACCATGAGAGCGATATTTTTGCTATTCACAAATTACTTTTCTCTCTTCTCTCGACACACATCTCTCTCCTTTCTCTCAATACGTGGGCCACTAGCAATTAGCCACCGTTGCCATGCCACTGCCATCCACCACTGTCACACTGCCACTAGCCACTGTCGAGCCGCCACCGCCGTGCCACGGAAACTCTAGCGTGCATGTAGCGAGCACGCACACTGCGTGAGTTGGGCCAGCGGAGGGCATGCACGGGTGGCCAAGTAGGCTAGCTGATGGTTGCCGAACCTATGGCAAGCAATTGACTAGGGCGACGGTGGACGGTCGGAGCACGAGAGGCCATACTGGTGGCGACGGACTCGAGGGCGACGAGTGCGGGGATAGCGGGATGGCGGGGTGGCCAACGATGGAGGCAGACGACGGGTTGCCAACAACGCTCGGTGATGGTGTAGTGGTGGTTGGCGTTGGTGTGGTCCATGTGGATGTCGGTGAGAGAAGAAGAGAGAGGAGAGAGAAATAGAAGAAAAAAGGATTGGATTGCTTAGTTTTGGTATCTCTAGTAATGGATAGAGGAGGTACCACCTCTTAAGAAGTATTGGATTTAATATGATCAATAAAGATAGCAAGAGGTACATGGGCCGTAAAAAATTTACTTTTATAAAACATCATAGCTAAATTTTAAAACAATTGACACGCACGCTTCTTATAAAACGGATGTATGCGAGCAATTAATTAATAACGGGCGAAGGTGGCGTGTGCGTGGACCGACCGCCGGCCTCGAAGGCGACGTTGTGTTCATCCTAGCCACTCCAGTCATGCATGCATGGTCAGGGTCACCGCATGCTGCGACTGTTCAACCTTGGGGTGGATCGATGGAGATCGGAGACGACGACGGAGAGGGACGACGCTTCTCGTGGACGGACGCCAGACGCGTACGGGTGAGAGCGACGGCCGATCCTCTGCTGATTAAGGTGGCAGGGCTTCGATTAGTTATATGTGGCCTACCTGGTATTAAACCTCCTTAATTTGCTTACGACAATTAGTATATTTTAGTCTATTCATTTATTTAGAGGACATCTCATATACTAATCTTATAGCACAAATCAAACTATACTAATCCCCTGTCTTATTTGACTTATCTTACTTTTTTATTACTTTTTGAATCGGTTTTTTTAATCTCGTAGGCGTGTCTATAAGCTCTCAAAACCCCAAAATTGGCCACCCAAAATTGGAGGCCAACCGGCTTTTCAGGCTATCTCGAAAAATTCTCGAAGTGACGAGATAAGGCAAATAAATAGATAAGAAAAGCTGAAAAGAACCCACCCTTAGTAGTAAAAAAATCGAAATCAATGTAAGCAGTTAGACTGAGAGGAACAACATCATATTTATCGCATGCTTTTTTCCATTCTTTTTACTGGCTGTAATGTGTTCTCTTGGAGGATTTTGGACAGGGTGGTTAATCGTTTAATTCGCATCATCCATAGGCCCTCGTGAGGAACAGTTCGGCCATTTTCGTCCACAAATTGAACAGCGCATGATTTGGTTGGGAGAAGCACCAGGATTAATTCATAACAGTAGTAGATATTTCATTGCCCGTGATAGGATGTGAGCTGTTAGGGCACAGTTTGATCGGTAGGCTCACATAGGACATGTATAGTGGTTTTGAGCACCGTTGTTTATATCAAACTCTGTGTTATCTATGAATATCACTAAATTAAGGTGATTCATATAATAGGTTGTCTCTACTTTTTATGTTTCTCATGCTATAGTCCACTACAACACAAGAGAACTCAATTCTCTATGCTCATCCTCTTTGCTTTACATTATCTTACATCTTAGATGGCAATAAGAGATAACCATGGACTATTATACATGCTCCAATTATACCCCTTAATCGAAGGAGTATATATACACTAGACAGGGACAGATCTATATTCTATAGTGCATGTATGTGCCAAGGTCAAGTAACCCCGACACACATGATGACATCCCACATAACTTAATTTAGTGGTAACATATTAGTGTATAACTATATAAGTTTCTCAGTACAATATACTACTAGCCGAATGCTTGTGTGCTGTAGCGGATATCAAATAAACTTAATACAAATTCCTGGCATCAAATAGCTGAATGCATATTGTGTGATTTCCTAATTGATGAATTTTAAATACAGACAACTTAAATTATTAAGATTAGTTCAGATATGCAAATACAATTACAACAATAATAATAAGTTTCCAGCATTATCTATTTACAAAATCCTATTCCAATTCATTTTCAGAGCTTACTATTTACAAATGTCTGTTCTGATGAATTTAGGCATGGTTTAGCTTTTTTGATCAACAAAGATCCAACCTTACTCAACGCAACCCCCACACCCAACACTCCCAATCTGGTCATCACCAACTCACCTATCTCCCCTCCTCCTAGCGCCACTGTTGCCTCCCCTGCCCCTCCCTTAACACTGACTCCTCATCCCACCCCTCCTCTCCCACTCCCGACGCCTCATCCTCCTCCGTGCGGGCATGGCGAGGCGCTAGCACGCACGGGCACGACGCGACGTGGCTCCGGCTGTGGCGTGGGTGCGGCGCGGCCAGCAGAGCACAACCATGGTGGGCAGAGAGCTCGAGCATTGCATGCCCACAAGGCGTTCGACGGAATACTCAGACCGAGAACACACCGGTTATATCAAAATTTGCATGAAAATTAAGGCTTTTTCAAAAGTTTTTCACATCATGCTCTGCAAAAATGACAGTTATAACATCATGCTCTGCAAAAATGACAGTTATATTTTTAGAAATTTTTGGTGATATTTTTACCCCTTTTAATTTTAATTTGAAATTTTGAATTTGGGCGGTTTTGATTTCTTTCTTTTTGAATCAAAAGGTAGGAGCTCTGCTGATTCATTCAGATAGGAGAAAAATACAGGAAAAAAAACGGAAAAAACAACATGGTGCCAAGCACTCAACCATAACCGCTGCGCAACGCTGCCAACCCGCCCCAAAGCAGATCAACTCGGCGGAGGAACAACACTAAAACAACTGGCCAACACCGGCCACCCAACGACGCCGGCGGTCGACATGAGCGCCTGACCCAACTGAAGCCACCGCACAAGTGGCGTCGACTCAGCTACCAAATAGAGACACTCTAATGGGGACCCACCAACAGCACGGAAGGACCACAGTGACGCCTTCAGTAAGGAAGCGACAACGAGATCGCCGCAACCGCCTGTCCACAAATGGGTTTTCACCCGAAAACGAGGGAGGGAGCACCTACAACGGTGCCACCAAGGAGGGGAACGGCGCCAGAAAGGCGTCGCCACCGCCGGCCCAAGCAGGAAGCCGGGCAGGGTTTTCACCCAGCCCACCCTCGCCCTGAAGCCGCACTGAAGAGAGAACTAGAGCATTGGCGTGAAGACCAGCCGCCGACCACCGCCACCACGGCACCCTCCAACTAAAGGCCACTGAACCGCTGCCCACACAACCGCCCCGAAGCCACCCGGCTCCCACAGGGGGTGGGGAGGAGCCGACTAGGAACAGGAGACCAGACTGTAGGAAAACGACAGCAGCGATGAAAACCGGGTGGGCCAAAGGGCGAGGCCAACGACACCAAGCCAAAAACCCGAGCGGAGACCGGCAGGGGAGCTCACCGAGACCACCACGCGGTGAATCCTACTACCCGCTGCTGGATCCAAGCGCCCTGTCGCCGGATCCGGACACCTCGCCTCTGGATCTGGCCAGCCGCCGTCGGCACTACCTCTACACGAGTCGGCTCACCACCGCAACACCTGGCCACAACAGGAGAAGAAGGGGGAGGGGAGAAAGAAGGAGAGGAAGGGAGGGGGCCCGCCGCCATCGCCGCACTAATCGCGACGGCGGCGAGGAGGGTGAGTTAGGGGCAGGTTTGTTGGTGGCGGCCGAGTCGCCTCGCATGTGACTCCGGGGGTACCGGGCGGTTTTGATTTCGGGACACCGATCCCACCAAGCAATGATTTCATGATTTGCTGCGGAAAATCGACAATTTCCCATGGGATTTGAAACTATGCCCAGCGCTAATGTGGTACTTTCTTTTTTTCTTTCCTCTTATTTTCTTTCCTTTCTTCGGTTTTATTCTTTTCTATCTTCATGTTGGAGCCTGCATTGATCCAGTGTGCGGGTTGGCGACAGGTAGTGGGGACAGCGGCAAACCCGGTGGGCATCACGACCAGGGAGAAGGACAATGATGGGGCATGGTGATACGGCTAGGAAGAAGGAGGAGTGGGCTCCGGCGACCTAGAGGAAGGAGTCGGGGTTGTGATGGCGGGGAGGAAGGGAGGAGGGAGGCTCAAAGCCATGTGCATTGCGCTTGCCAGTATGCCTCCTGGTTGGCGCTGCCATGGCCCGGTCGTCACGAAGTCATGTTGCCACCGCCCTTCCAGTGACTCCTCCCAAACCAAGGTGACCACCTCCTTCCTCGAGTCGTCGTGATCCTCACCCACCACTTGCCCTCGCCGAAGCTCCATCAGAACACCGCTATAACCACGCGAGAGTCCCTACCTCAGTCAACCCTCTCCCCATCTCCTCCGCCACCGTCTGTGGATGGCTGCCCCTATAGTGCTGCCATGCTGAGCTTCTGCTTTCATCACTTCTTCAGTACTGCCCATCGCGTCGTCGTCTCCCCTGGGTACACTACACTTCGTCGCTCGCTGCCTATGGTCGGTGAGCCCGTCACCTAGAGCTGCCCGCTGGTGGCCTCCTCGGGTTGGTGCAAATAATGTAAAAAGAGGAAAAGGAAAGGAAAAGGAAAGAAAAGAAGAGAGAAAAGAGAAGAAACAAGACAGAAAAATATGTCACGTATCTGCCACATCACCAAAAACCTCCTCGTCATGCCACATGTCTTCTATGACACCAAAAATCGTGCCATATCACTTTAAATTGCCCATGGTTAGGCCATGTACAATGCAACATGCTTAGAGAGATGCTTAGATGAAAAAACCGGTTTATTTTGCCATGTAGGATTGACAGGTGCTTCCGCATGTGCTTAGAGGAGGAGGGAGATGTTTAAGTTAGCACTGATGCTTGGGTGGTGCTTACACCTATTTTTTTGCACTTTCTTGCAATATCTAAGCACCTGCATAGACTTCTTTGCATTGAAGAAGAGACTTTTTACTTAAATGCTTAACGATGTGGCAATGCTCTCTTCTTAAGCATCTAACACAAGCATCTTGTATTGTACATGGTCTTATACGACCAAAGCAGTACGAGTTTGACAACTCAAGGATTAGTCTCACCTGGTTTTGCACCTTAGGGATCAGATGCCACTTTTTCCTTCTTAATTTCTCTGTAGTTCCTGCAAGCGACTACGATGACGAGGTATCTCAACGTGCTAAAAATTATCTTATTTGTTATATGTCTTTCTATAAGCCAAATTTTAAGAGCTTCTCGAAACAGTTTGAAGAACCCAAGGCTTTGTTTGACTTGTTTTGGGAGCCTTGAGACGCCATTTTGAAATAAATAATGGACTCAAAAAGGCAAACCACGTGACTTTTAGATACGGAGATAAGTACATAAGATATGAGTATATACGTAGATAATGCCTCTAGGGTTCAATTTTGCAAGTACACACCTAAGGAAAAGGTCAGAGAGGGGCAGCGTTATGACTCGAGAGTAGAGCTAACAAACTCGTTTCCAATATAAAAAACAGAATTACTAATTCTCAGACAACTGAAATTTTCTTAAGTATCAGTCAATCTAAAATTACACTCTAGTAAGACTAAAATTACATAGCTTACAAAGGTGCTATTTTAGTATCAAAATTGCTACTTATCAATCATCAGTTTTATTCGTTGAATTCTATGTTTTGCTGATGCATAAATCTGTCGAATATACGTTCTTACATACTCCCTCCGTTGGAATTTATAGGACGTATTACAGATTTGAATTTGTTGTGTAATATACGGCGCACACAATTTCCAACGTTATTTTAGTGAGATCTTTCCTATAGTACCCTCATTTAAAGTATGCATGCATGCATGTGATTAAGTTCATTTGAAGCATTAATTGCTTCCCCCACCAATTAAGTTTAAGGGTAAATTTGTAACTTGACCATTGCCCTTGGTCTTGGAGTCCATCTCTAATATGCCCTATAAATCCCAACGGAGGGAGTATTTTTTTTTATGTTTCAAGCTATCATGTTTGTTTCAGTCAATCTAAAATTGCACACTGGTAAAACTAAATTTGCACTTATTTATAATATGCAATTTTAATATAGTTATAGTGCAATTTTATTAATAATCGATTGACACTTATTTTATTATCAGGCAACTTGGTCTTAATCGCTTCCTATAAAAAAAAAAAAAAAATCTTGACTTGCCGAAGCATGCAAAAGACCAGCAGAAAAGGATGTTGAGGAGACGTACGCACTCTGCCGTAGGTTGGGTGCACCAAACATCAGCATCGGTCTAGCTGGAACGGAGAGCAGTCGCCGTCGCCGTCGCCGTCGCCGTCGCGGACTCTCAAATCTCCAACGACAGTGGCGCTGTGGCAGTGGCGACGGAATGGATCGCTCAACGCAACGCATGCCGTTTTCACCAACGGACGCGTGTGGACGCGGACGAGACCACTCCCCTCTCCCAACTCCCAAGGATCACGAGACAAGCTAGCTAGGTATATCATCATTGATGGCACGGGAGCCGTGCAGTGCTGCCTACAAATGGCCTTCTTCCTTTCGGGCCAGATCCACGACGCTTTTGTGCCCCCGAACGGAAATGACTCTTGCTAGGCGTTTTGAGCGCCACAGAGCAGTGAGAGCACTCGTCAGGCTTTGAGCATGGCTACTGGGTAAGTTCCACTGCTTTAACCTTCCATTAATCACAAAGTCATTTTTGTAAAATTAACTACAGCTAAATTAAAATTAAAGGTTACAGCTAGAAATCTGTTATTTTTTTTAGCATAGATAGGTAAAAAGATTCCATCTTATTCACTAACTTAAATTAAAATTAAAAGATACAATTAGAAATTTGTCTTTTTGTACAAGCCAAAAGTGTAACACTTTATAGTTATTTTTAAAGGTTTTAATTAGTAGTTCTTCTCAAAACTCCCAAAATTAATTATTTGTTTAACAATTTTTTAGGCTCTCCAAATCCTGTATCGAGGGTCTACAACTTTTTCAGATTATAATCTACAACTGAATTAAGCCCGAAAAGAATAAGACCTAACTCTTTTTTCTTTTGTAGGAATTTTTTTTAAACCAAGACAAGAGCATTGCCACTCATTTAAGGGTAAGAACATCCACACCAGAAGCTCTATCCCTATTTTCTCTCTCTTCTACTCTATTTTATCTCTCCATTACTCTAAAATTCCTTCACACTTTACACTACATCCTAAAAGATTCCTTTCCTCCACCAGAAACTCTATCTCTAAAACTCTATTTCTATACTACTATAGGGTTTCTGCTACGGATGCTCTAACAGGAGAAATATAAACCAACACTCGATCTATCCAGCTAGAAGATCTTCACCCAAAATACACACACAAAAGAAAAATAGTACGAAATGCATCGACAGCAGATCGCGACGCTACACTCGCGTATTATTGCCTAAAGCCTGCTTGTTGCATCACCAGCCCTGCCATGCTTGCCTTCAACACCGCATGAACACTGACGTCGTACACCAGTCATCAAAAACGTACACACGCGACCTCGACACTGGCATCGTACACGGTCGTCCCAATGCGTCGACTGCGTCACTCTATTGGCCGCGAGCCACCATTACCATGGTGTCGAGGTAGCCCCACGCTTGCACTTGTGCCCAGCCCCGCCGGTCACCGTCGGATCTGTGTTGCCTCTGGCCTTCTCGCTATTAATTAAACCATGCCGTCCTACCTCGGCTCAGGATTCACAGCGCCTTTACATTCGGCTATCCCTAGGTCAGCACATGCAGCTTTCGGCCATCGCCCAGCTCCCTCAACACCACCCAGGACGACATAGTCACCGTGCTATGCTCACGCTCCTCCACCATAGTGGCGTCCTCCGTCAACCCCCGCCATTGAATTGCTGGCCTCCATGTTCGTGTCTCTGCATCGTCCTCGGCCTTCAACTTCCACGGCTGGCCACAACAGTACCGCCTGAACTCGTCCAGTAGCTTTACCTTGCTCTACCATCACACACTCACGATGCTGCTTGTCCTCCGCGCCATGCTGCATGTCGACCCGAGCATTATGGACCTCGCAGCACCCAACACGACGTTGACGAGCTTGTCCTAGACTTCACCATGGCCTACTTCATTACCTCGTCTTCTTGCCACACGCTACCCCAAGCTCTACCATCGTCGGATCCTGCTCCTCTGTGATACGCGAAGTTAGATCCGGTTGCACGCCTCTAACCGACAACAAGCTCATCCCCACCAGATCCGATGGACTTGTACTGTTGCATCCTTTTCCCCGTCGGATTTGGCCACATCCCATGTCGGCTACACGTACTCCGCCACCAACATTGGCTCCATCCTAACGCGTTGTTGCCAATGATCTATGCCGCTCTGCTACCGTCATCGCCACAACCAGGTTCATTGCGATTGTACCCATCCAGAGTTGCCCACCGTCTCTAGGAGTAGAGAACTTCTCCTAGAGGTGGAGGCAAGCAGAAGGTACGGGGGAGCGTCTGTGCTTGCTGCTCGTGGTGAAGTAAGCTAGGAGGCCTACGATGACCGCCCCTTTATCCCTTGTTGCTGAGGAGAGCATCCGGATTGCTGTCTTGTTGGATCATGGTGACATTTTGTTGACACCTAATCTTGAACTTAGCTGAAGTTCTATAATCGGCTTCTTTTATGTCGGCTTATTGACCTCATGATCGGCTAAGGGCCACAATCTGCTAAAGGTCATGTCGGCTAAGAGTCCTCATCGGCAAAGAGTCGTGACCAGCTAAGAGCTACGATTGGCTAGTCTATGATCGACTGAGGGTCCTAATCGGCTAAGACTAATACGGAAGAAGATTCTGGAGCCAAGGAGTCCTGATCAGCTATAACGTGTTAAAATAGGAATTAATATATATGTTTAGGGAAGGTTTTAATTAGATAAAAACAAGAGTTTGAGTCAGTTAAATTATATACATTAAGTTTGAGAGTTCGAGTCATGTCGTATTGAGTCCATGTATCAGATATAAATACCCAACCTATGTAATGGAAAAAGGGTCCCCAACCAATCAATCTACTATTTCAATTCAATCGTTTTTTCAATTCCTATGAGTAGCAGTAACTTAATTTTATCGTATTTTGTTCTTGATCAATCTGTTGCGCATCGCCTTTTGATCAACTACACAATACACCTTGCATCAAGTTGACGCAAGTAAGTATTTTTATCTCGATTAAGTTCGATCTTCTTGCGTGTATCGGCTTGTGAATTATCCAGAATATTATCTTTACCGATATTGTTACGTAATCGCCGTTTCGTGTAAAGTGTTAGGTTTTATTCTCGTTCTATCGGCTTGTAATTTGCTATTTAGCTGATAGTTTGTTTACCCTCGTTCTATTGGTATGCTTAATTTGTTAACCTAGCCAATAGTCTGTTTATCCTTCATTCTGTTAGCTAGCTGTAACAGCCCAGCTGTTAAATTCCATATAGCTATGTATATCATTAGCATGTTCATTTGTTTTTATGTTGATTTACCAAAAAAATTGCATTCAACCACCATGCTCTATGGTGGGAACATAAGGCTTTTAACTTTAAACCCTTTGGCCAAGCCACTAGAGTAGTAAGACCTAGCCCGACGGGCATGTTCCTTACATGCCCGAGATAGATGTAGCTTGCCCGAGCAAGGTAGAGTTCATCCGAGCTCTACCCGAGCTTGGTTGCTGCCCATCCGAGCTGATTATCACTTGACCGAGATGGAAGATGTCCGGAGGAAGCTGCCCGAGCTATAGACGGTTGAACCGAGCTACAGAAGACCTGACCGGTCAAACAACCCTGCCACCATATCTATTCTTTATTCCTTTTTGCCCTCCGTGATGTCGGCCGAATCTTCCATCCATTGGTGACTTGGGCGGTCTTTGGCGAGATCGCCGAATCTTCCATCCATTGGTGACTTGGGCGGTCTTCTGCAGCGACCAGACCTTAGCTTTTCTTACCCGGAATCTTACCCGCAGACTCTCTATTACAGGTGGGACCTGAACCCACTTGTCAATGGAAGAGTATACCTCTATTTAAACCCCTCTCCACCTACTTCAACCAGCCATCGCTCTCATTCTTCCAACGTCCAAGTTCTGGACAGCAACAAGAATAGCAAGCTGTTCTTCATCTCCACCTCCACCATTTTCAAATCTCCACCCAAACCACCAAGAATCCATATAGAGTATTATATATCGTTGGAAAGCTGAAATCGTTGGCTATCCATTCCACTCCATGGTAAGCACAGGCACAAAGGTTTGCTATGGATTTCCCTTCCTTTTCTCTTTGCTGTTCGGTTTTGGGACAGCAAAGGCTGATTTCGTTTTCTGGCCATCTATGCCCTCTTTCTTCAAATCCAGGCCATGGAATGAGCAGGAGTAACATCCAAACTTCCTAGGCTTCAAGTACCTCCAACTCCCTTGCACGTTCACAAGGATTTGGGTGAGTTCTTGCTGCCTTTCTTCATCTACTTATTTGTTTTGAACAGCAGCGAGGTCCTTTTGCGTTTTCTCATCTTGCATGTCATTTTCCCTCACATGCAAGCTCGGAGATGGCCAAGAAGAGTTCATGCACGAGCTAAGGAACGTCTAGGAGCAGATCCACGCTTCTGAAGTTGAAGTAACCTCAAGGAACGAGCTGAAGAGTTGCTGAACCGAGTTCTGGACAGATTGCCGTCCACCACTTCGATCTCCTCATCTTTGGGCTCTCTATTGTTAAGCAATGCCTTCCTTGCTAGGTGAGAACCCAATTCTCCCTCTCACTTCTGTTTTTCACCATTTAGCATTCATGGCTGAGCTGTTCTTTGGTGGAAACCGAAGCCTTAGAACCCCTAGATCTGAAAACAGCCTGTTTCAGCCTTTCTTTGAGCAGTAGCCTAGTAAGTAAGCTCTATAGAATCAACCGTAGCTCGGATGAAAAAGTGTTCTACATGAAAATTGTGCGCCAGGAAATTTCCTACAACTTTCATGTTAAGCCCGAGCTTAGCCGAGCTTATTAGGACCCCCAAAAGT
Organism: Olyra latifolia; assembly: GCA_036346145.1. Classification (NCBI taxonomy): domain Eukaryota; kingdom Viridiplantae; phylum Streptophyta; class Magnoliopsida; order Poales; family Poaceae; genus Olyra; species Olyra latifolia. The sequence continues at coordinate 19,866,816 of CM070530.1, forward strand.
GGCTCGTACTGAGAAATATACAAGCTAAGTGACTTTCCCGAGCTAGAGCTAGTTGAGCCCGACCTTGGCCATGTCCTAGCCGACCAAGCTATGCCGTATCCGACCTTGTAAACCCACTCTTGACTAAGGCAATGTCCTTCCCGAGCTAGGAGGCTCATTCCTGAGCTACCTAGGTCAATCTCGAGCTTAGTCCTTACAGCTCCGAGCTAGTTTTGCACCCAAACTTCAAATAGCTCGATCTCACTCATCCGAACTCGGATTTGGGTGATTCTTTTTGCAAAATCTGCATTAGGTCATGAACTTTCTGAATATCTAAAAATATTTTATTCTCCTATTTTTTTGGTATTTTACTTGGATTTTATTTGATGTTCTTGCTCCCGAACATTAGGAACCGACGTTCCGGAGGAGCCCGGATTTGATCCAGAAGCTCTCCCCGACTACGACCAGCAAAAAGGCACTTATACTCCCCTCATTTGACTCACCATATTGATCCTCTATTTACATGCATTGATTTAATTATATCCTATCATTTGTTGCATGCTAATTTCGAGTATGTTACCTGTTGGGTAGAGGATAGTTATGTCCTACCTAGTGATTAGTACCTTACTAGGCTTGACACCCTTATTCCTTTATAGCCTAAGCATGTACTATTATTTATGTTGTGTCACGAATGCTTAGCAATGCTTAGAGTCAACGAGGTAAAGCGATCAGTGGAGTAGTCCATTGGTCGTGTGATTCAATTATTGATGTATTCAATGTTCGGTTTGGATTGATGAGTATTTGGATTACGTGTGAGAGCTAAGTTGGACTCGAACGGGTGATAGAGAATGATGGGAGGACGGATCCCGGACATGTAGCCCCGTTTGGGTAATTAAGGACCGAACATCGGGTACCTTCCTCTCAAGTACTATACGTACGACCACACATGTTTTATGGGGACACTTGGCTAACTTGCTGTGCATGCTTGAGCCCTTGGGTACCAGCGGGGCAATGTGTTTGTCGGTGGGGTGGCAGGGCGGACCATCCGTGGTGCGTCCTTGTGCTTGGGTGTGATGGGTCTTGGACAAATCCACTACAACGGTTAACTCCCTCCCGCACTCGCGGAGTGGGGACTGGATTAAGTTAACTCAGGTGACCCAATGGACTGGCATGTACATCTAGGAGGCTTCGGCATGGCTTGCTGTGTCGTGTGGGTAAAGTCGTACACCTCTGCAGAGTGTTGAACTGTTCGAACAGCCGCGTCCCGGGTTAAGGACGAATCTTGAGTTGGTTAAGCTGCCATTTGTTAGCACTTGATTACTGGTTCTGGTTATATGGTTTGGATATGTGTTTATTTCCGAGCACTGGGTTGCTCGTGGTGTCACTGGTCGGATAGAGACCAGGGGACGGATAGAGTCCTGAGTATGTTTTGATATGGCCGGATAGAGGCTATGGACGGATGGAGTCCAATGGATTGATGATGGTGATGATATCTATATTGATGAGATGATGATATTATTGCTAGTCACATTGATTTAAAATGTTTTATTCAAATGCCATTTACAATCTACTTATGTTTACGTCTTGCAAATGCACTTTATGCTGAAAATATCATGCTAACTTTCCATTGGATACATTACTCATGAATGAGGATATACATTACCTCCTAGTGCTGAGTAACATCTGTACTCATACAAGTTGCTACTATTTCAGGTGAATATGACCCCACGCTTAAGTATTACCATCAAGCGGGTTGTGATGACGCTAGCGGGCAAGCGGAATTCTAAACTTCCAGTCGGTTGCCCTTGGGTTATGAGGCATACCTTGCTGGCCCTTTTGGTTTTAGTATGATAAGACTTCCGCTGTTTTGTTGTTGAACATCTTATGTTTCCACTGCCGTAAAACTCTGAATTATGTTAAACTTATTGTATGGACAGCAGTCCATACCCCGTTGTAATATAAGTTTATGTCCCTTACCGTTTGTGTTGTGTTATCGATCCACATGAGGGTATGTGTGTGATGGTAGCTAATCTTGGGAGCCATCACCGGGCACATATCCGGGCACCCGGTTTACATTCGTTTCAACGAAGGTCGTCCGTGTGTACCGCTGCATGCTTGGGTTGGGAGCTAATATGCTCGGCTTGCTCTTGGGCAGCTAGTATGTTATTTACCAACCACATAGACAGCGAATGGGCAATGACTTCTTTAAGCCGAGTGTGAAAAAGGGGGCGCCGCACTAGCGATCTAATTGGCTAGCTGATAGTCTGGTTACCCTTCAATTTGTCGGCTAGACCATCCAATCGGCTAGTTGATAGTTTGTTTATTTCTCTACTTCACTCCCTGCCGATTCGATCAACACTTGGGTAGATCTTAAAAACCGACTTCATGAGTATTTCTTCTCTAACAGTTTAGAATTGAGGATATCAGATTTAAGTATTATCCAAAAGAAATTCAGGAAATCGGTTAACAACTATATCAAACGATTCAAAGATGTACAGAATCGCTGCAATAGTGTGACTTTACCTGATAGTCAACTAGTCAATCTGACATATCAGGGATTGTTGTCCCAAATCAAGGAGAAGTTTAGTGGTCAAGAATTCTCTGATCTTAGTCATTTGGTCTAACATGTGTCGGCTCATGAGATCCAATCTACCGCAGACAAAGACGACTTTGTTGAGTGCGAGTCAGATGAGTCGTCCGATGTAGAGACTATACAAGCCGATGCATTCCCGTTCCTAGTCAACATGGTAGATTGCTCGAGAGACAACGTCAAAGAAAAAGAGAAAGCCAACAATGTACAAGATGATGAAGAGTACAGAGTATCAAGCGGAGAAAAGCATTTGAAAGTTAAGATTGGCCAATTGCAAATAGAGACCAAGTATGAAATGAGTTCAAAGACTATGAAACCAAAGGGACCTCTGGAAATCGGCAAATGTTATAGGGTAGAAAAAGACAAATTGCTTTCAAAGTTTATCCACAAACCAAAAGTAACATTTGCGCAATTGATGGAAAAACATGAGTTAAGAGCTTTACAAAGTCTTTAAGAGCTTTACAAAGTCGAGCTCTAAGCCAACGGATTGTCATGATATGGCTCATTGGGGATGCCCTTTTTTCAATTCTGCTGAAGAATAACATGACACTAACATTGGCTTGGGATTGCCCTATGCAACACTTTCAACATCATCAGAGCATAAAAGGAATAGGAGCCCATGTGCAAAGCAAATAGTGTCAGTTAAGAATAAGTTATCAGAATCGACACGATCCAAGAAAACACGCAAGGATGAGGTTGAAACTCCAACCGAGAATATGAACGGTAACATAAGACAGCCGATCGAGCCAAAACCAAGGTGGCAAGTCTCAAAGAAGAAGATTATGAAGATTAAGAACCTAGGAAAAGCGTGAACTAGATAGAGATAGGGAATGTCAAAGAGATGAGATGTCCAATGAAAGTTGCCCTATTGGTGTAAGCATAAAATAAGTATGACACAATAAAAAAAAACTTATTTTAGATCTAACCATTGGTATTTCATATAGAAGGATATCCACAAAAAACCAAAGTACTGTGAACTGTTAGATAAGAGGAACAGACAACCTATTCATTTTAGTGCACTATATAAGAGAGCGCTTCGATGGTAGTCAATCATACCGTTATATCAAACGAACACAGCCACAACTGTCATGGATACCATTCCAACAATATCGTCCCAAAAACCCCATCCATGTCAAAGAAAGAAGGAAAATGTGTCACACAAATTGATATAGTGATTAGTGAATGCACCAGAGGTTAAAACTACTGATGTAACATATGACACACCTGTCTGCTTCATTTCACCTGATTGTAACAACCAAAATTAGTCAACAGGATGATACAACAACACAATCTACTGCATAGTTTGGGATTAGTTCCCCACAACACCTTCTGCTCCCACTGGTCCTTTGCTAAGCCAGTATTTGTAAGCAGCATAAACAGAAGACATGACTATGGCGCCGAGGACGATGTAGGTGATTATTGTAGTTGGACCGATGTGTGCAGGAGCCTTCTGCTGCTTGCTTTGTGCCAGCAATGCCTTTGGCTTTATCTTCGCCATGTTTACTTCTGCAATGCCAGAAATAAGATCAGAATCAGCATAAAAGAGTTCTACAAAGTACAAAGGGACTGCTATGTTATTTTCTGACCCATTAAAAACCACAAAAGGATTTCTTTGTTTCGTGTAGTAAACTGTGTGAAAAGATTATGAACATGTGCAACAAGCTACTATTATATTAACTGGATTTGTAATATCTATCAGTAATAACTACAGGAATCAGGTTGTAGAAATAAACATCTCATTACGTGATATTGCATCTTCTGCATGTCGAGAATATACCATTCACCTTTCTAGATCCTAACGCTATAGTTAAACAATCAAACGCCTTATTCATAATGCAAACTATTAGATACACTGGTTAACTTATTGATTAGGAAAAAACTTAAAAACAGATAGTGACATATGAATCCAAAGTTGATATTATTGCTGTATAGCACACGATAGGGACTTATAATAGAGGAGCATCCAATATTTTGTTCAGATTGCAGGTGCCATTTGCGGCCTCAAATCAAAATAATGGGACCTCATAGATTCCGATATTTAATTGCATCTAGATTGACTTAACTTACATGAGATAGGATGATGGCTTTTCTAGATTATAATCTTTGGTATAGAACTGATGAACCAGTAGTAAGAGAGGTTGGGGGAAGAGCTGAGGAGTATCTAGGATCATAAAAGACCTGCATGTCATGCCCACATGCAAGCAATGTGATTTGCAGTTGAGAAACCTTGGTGTTCCCTACTGTTAATCTCCTGTCCTTTTCATTTTACAAAAGGAACATGTAAAAGATGGGCGCTTTCGCGTTTAATGCCGATGTATCTGACAACAGAATGGTATAAAGGAAGTTTCAGGTAAACATTATCAGGTCGTATTACTTGGCATATGGGCAACTCTCGTAAAGACTGTCAAAACTGAGGATTTCATTTATCCTTTTCTCGAGCTTCATTGTCTGAACTCTGCACCCTTAGCTTCAAGACTAAGGCCCTGTTCTCATCGGCTTATCTTATCTGACTTATTTGTCTTATTTAATTTATTTGACTTTTCTTCTAACTTCGAGAGCTTCCTGAGGTAGCCTCGAGAGTCGGATCCGCTTCGTTCGACTTGTGTTTTAAAGGTTTTAGACAAATCTTTGAGATAGAAAAAAAAGGATTCGAAAAAATAAATTATTTTTATTTTAAACGAAAATAAGCTCTAACCCTAAATAAGAAAAATAAAGCCTTATAAGCTGACAAAAACAAGGCCTAAATCTCTTACTTTTCTAATGGATAAGCTTCATCTGTTGAAACAGAAAATGGATGATACTGCTAGCGACAATACTAAGCCACCAACAGATTAAAAGAAGAGCAAAAGGACATCTAAGTGATTTAGCATAATATAATTGAACCAGAAAAGGATATGTTGTAACAAATAACAAACATAAGCTTGGATACATTGTTACTATAATTTTCTTTTTTCACAATTAATGTACACTGGTAACATTCTAGGCCAGTTCATGCTAAGGAATGGACACATGAAAGCAATTCATTTCATTAACACGCGAACAGTCGACACAAGTACCCTATGCCAACTACACTTGCGCTGATCCACGGATCACCCCGGATGGGTTCAAACATAGATTTGGGCAAGCCAAGTATAGTTGCAATCAGGAGAACCCTTGAGAGCAACCGAATTGCAATTTGCACGGCATAGCCTCACTCATCCAAACCTCCATGGGAGATCAAGCAGAGACCGTGCAAGAGAAGGCCATCCATCTAGGCTTGCGGTGGAGATCACGGATCAGATCGGGGAGCACGAGCAAACAAATGAAGCAAGAAGGATGGAAGGAAAAGATCTCCTGGGCAGAGGAGGAGACCGCGATGCTGAAAGAACACAAGATCCACAATATTCCTACATTGGGGATAGTTCTGTCAACGATTCAAGAACCGCGGTTGGTTGCAGGACCAGCCAAGATCGGAGCATCAGCGAGAGAAGGGATTCTGCAGGGCTTGGGAATACCTTTGACCTGCAGCTTCTGCTCGGGCTTCTCGCGGGGATGGCTATAATGCGACACTGCGACGCGATGCCATGGCAGGAGAGTCCACTCAGTCCAGGCAATGATGACGAGGATCAAGGTTAGGAAGCTGTCACAGGGAGGACGATTGTGGCTAGCCTCCCATCTTCCCATGATGGTCGATGGCGGATGGGCAACGGCTAGTGAGATGGGAGAGAGGGGGAAAGAGCAGAGGAATTGGTCATCTACGGTGTTGTGAAGTTTCAACGATGGAGAAGCTATGTCGTGGAAAATGCATTGTTCTTAGTTTTTCTTGAAAGGAAAAGGGTCAATGTCGAGGGTCGTGCCGTATTGCTTCCGATCTACAAAAGAAAAAGGAAAGCTGCTCAATTAGCTGGTCTAGTTCACAATGCCCAGGGAAAAATGTAAAATAGGGATACAAAAGTGTCGATGACTGGAAACAGATTCCCCGCCGAGTTTACTTGTTGACCGAGGGATCAAATAGCCACTTTGTGCCGAAAAGTTTTTTTTGCTGTAGATGTCTAAACTCGCCGAGATGGAAACGGTTTAGGCACGGAGAATTATCCTGGTTCGAGCCTTTTGGAAGAAGATAATAACTCTACTCCAGTTGTACGTACAAGTTTGTGTTATTGCGATGAGATTACAGATAGATCTCGATGTCCATCTCCCCTCCATGAGAGAGGTATTTATAGTATAAGGTATACACGGTTCTGGTCCGATATGATTTAGAGAACCATCTAAATAACTTAGAATTCTATCATATCTACCTATGTATTCGAAGAATACGCTAACTTGTGCTTCAAGAGATATCCATATCTAGAAGGCCTCAGGCTTTACATATAGAAGGCCTCCAAAGGCAGTTAAGGATGTCGAACTGATCACATCGAGGCATCCCCTCAGGGCCCAGTACGACCTGCATAATGGCCCACAAGGAAAAAGGTCCACTCCCGAGCACCAAAGTTAGGGTATGATACGACTTATTAATCTAAGCTTTTGATATTAGCCTTATCCTTCCCGGGTACACATCTAGATAGAACCCAGGCATCAGAAGATTTTATCCAATCTCCAAAAAAAGGTATATATTATGCATTTGCAAAATCTATGAGATTGGAAATGAAAGGCGGAGCAACGCCATTCCCCCTTCCAATCTTTTGCTCTCTTCCTCTCTCGCGTTGGAAATCTTCGATCCGCTACGATCTATATTTCCGAGTGACACATATATGGTAGCAAATTTCTTTATTTCTCTGTATAATTCCATCGAACAAGAAAAAAAATCATGGCTTCCAATCCCAAATAGGCTATATGTACTAGTCTATCTATTGGCCTTGTTCAAGACGGCCGGTATCTTTAGTCTCCACAAAAAAAAAGACGGCCTATATCTTACCTCAGCTGAGCATTACGTAACAGTACAAACCACGTAACAGTACAAACCTACTTGTTGCATCTTACTGTACCCATAATTTTTTTAAATATCACCAACACGCATCCTAATTGCTTAATTACCCGCCAAATTAATAACCAATTTAGCTTTGCACGAGCCTTCCAAAAACAACACATATATCCAGGCCCAACCAGCCAGATTAACCTCGGGCATTCATTTACTGTCGTCATTTCTTGATCAGGTCGGCCGTGAAGGTGACGCCGGTGGACGGCAGCCAGGCGAGGCCGTCGATGAACCGGCGGACGGTGAAGTGGCTGGCCATGGCCGGGTCCATCATCACGTGGCACCCCGGCCACCGCACCCGCCCGGCGACCCCGGCGCCGGGCCCGTAGTTCCTGTACTCGCCGTAGAAGAGCGTGCCGAGGCCGGCGGCGTCCCCGTCCCACTCCAGCCACCCGCGGGCCTGCACGCCGGCGCCGAGGAAGGACTCCATGACGACGACGCGGGAGAAGGGCTTCCATGGGCGGCCGAGGTAGGTGGGGTGCTGGGCCTCGACGACGCAGCTGTGGAGGGAGAAGCCGGTGTTCTGGTTGGGGTCCTTGCGGCCCTGCGCGGTGATGCTCCCTGTCTGGCCGGGCGCGAGCGGCAGCGTGGCGAGGGTGGTGCGCTGGAGCACGGCGATGCCGTTGCCGAAGACGAAGTCGACGGTGCCGGCGATGCGGCAGTCGCGGTAGAACTGGCGGAGCGAGTGCGCGTAGAGCGTGTCCTGGTGGCCCTCGACGGCGACGCGGAAGAAGGCGGAGCGGTCCGCGTCCACGCGCAGCGCCACCGCCTGGTGCGCCGCCGGCCCCGCCGTGTTGCGGAACGTCAGGTCCCGCGCGATGAACCCCGCCCCGGACACGGCTGCACGCAAAGCATCCACGATTAAACAGCTTAATTAGCCCAGCATTGTCGTGCCATGGTTAAATAATTAGCTTAGCATTGAATTGCATGCAACCGAGGAGTGATCACTTCATCCAAAAGCTTAAATTGAAGAGAAAAATGTGAGTAACATAATTCAATGCTCTTCCTTAGTTTTTCGCTCCATCAAGACATTAGACATGAGTCTCGAATTGAGAACCTTTTACTTTTAATATCATATTGAATTGTATGTAACGACTGATTTACTAAAAAAAGTTAAAAGCTAGTGAGGAAATATCAATAATATATTTCAACACTTAGCATTTAGGATCAAATTAAATTTGAAAAGCAGATTCTTTTCTTATGCATCCATGCATGCGGATGAGGTGTTTGAGCTGAGAATGCACGTAAAGTACACGTGCATCTTGCCTTTGGGAATGCCGTAGCCTGGATGCAGAGATAACTCTAGGTGATTTACTCTGCCACCGCGCTTGCTTTTGTTCTGTGGCCACCTTGAATTTTTAGAGCTGTAACCAAGATGGAAAGGTATATGCTCATGCCATGGCTATGCTAAAAAGATTGCTTTGCATCGTTGAGAGGTACCCAAAATACCATTTTGATCTCTAATTATTATTACAATTTACTAGTAATATCTAATAAAATTATGATATCATGGAAACATTTTTTATGCAAATCTAAGTATGATTTTCATGTATTCAATCTAAAAATTTTAAAGATGATAAATATCCAAAAATTTCAAAAGTTTGACTGCGCATGCCTTAAAAATTTGACAGCAGGCTACATACATTTCTTTGAAAACATGTTGCTTAATCCATCTTTAAGAGCATTCACGTCAGAAGCTCTATCCCTATTTTCTCTATCTTCTACTCTATTTTCTCTCTTTTTCACCCTAAAATTTCTTCACACTTTACATTACACCCTAACACATTTCTTCCTTCCACCAAATACTCTATCTCTAAAACTCTATTTCTACACTACTATAGGGTTTCTGCTACGGATGCTCTAAGATCTCTTAGGAGATCAACAGAGGCAAGAATTTCATAGGAATTTTACAGAAGTAATATAAAGCAATTCATTCTCCGCAGAAAAATATAACATGCCTAGACGGCAAGAACTATGCAATCTTCTATGCAAGCAGTGAAATCATATAGGTGCATGGGTTAACAACCAACAAGACAATGGGAAATAATGCGGCGGCGCTTACCAAAAGTGGCACTCCGGAAGGTGCTCCAGCCGCCGGAGATGCTCCGGCTGCCGGTGATGACCGTCTCGCCCATCCCTTCGCCGATGAGGACGATGTTGGTCTTCTTCTTCTTCACCTCCACGTTCTCCTGGTACACCCCTCTCTTCACGTATATCACGTACCTCCTCCTGCTGTGGCTCGGCGCCAGCGCCACCGCCTCGCTCACCGTCCGATACCTCCCGCTCCCGTCCTGCGCCACCACCACGTCCACGCGCATCGCCTTCCTGCCGGACCGGGCGCGCGTGAGCTCCTCGTCGCTGGCGCCGACGTCCATCACCCACGGCGGCAGCTCCGACGACCCGGCGACGGCCGTGTCGTTCCTGCGAAGCGGCGTGATGCTTCGCAGCCTCTTGTGCACGGCGAGGAGGTTGCTCACCAGCTGCGTCAGCTGCGCCACCGCCGCCTCGACTCGGCGCAGGAGGCGGCCGTCGGTTCCGTGGAAGCCCTCCATGCAGGTTTCCTGGTTCCCCAGCGCGGCGCTCAGCCAGGCGTGGAGGTTGTCCTCGGCGCGCGCGGCGCCGGCGCCGTCGGACGCAGCTTCCGGCTCCGGCTCTGGCTCGGCCATGGCGTCGAGCGACCACCCGAGCTCGTCGACGGAGTAGCCGAGCAGCTCGATGCAGTCACGCACGGCCATCTCCTCGCGCGCGTGGTTGGAAAGAGAGGCCAGCCGGGCGACGGCCCCCACGGCGCTCACGGCCTCGCCGAGCGTGTCGCGGAGCGCGGCGCGGAGGACGGGGACGGAGCCGCTGCCGGCGCCGCCGCGCGCCGTGTCGAGGCGCGTGACGCAGTCCTCGCGCCCGGGGACGGAGGAGGAGGTGACGTTGAAGCACGCCTGGTTCAGCAGCGCGGCCTCGAAGGCGTCGGACTCCTCCTGGCTCTGGAACGAGTAGCCGGAGAAGACACGGGCGCCATTGCCGCCACGGGCAGCAAGCAGGAGCGACAGCAGCAGTAGCATTAGGCAGGTGCAGTTCGTCGATGAGGCCATTGCAGTGGCCGCATGCAGCAAGTGTTTGCGAGGAGTATCTTGCCATGGCCATGAGGGGTGTGCATCACTATATAGTATCTTGGTGCAAATGGAGGCAAGGTATAGTTTGCTATGGAAGAAAGGTGTGCATGCAATGCAAGCTAGTCTTTATCAACTCCTTTAATTGACACTCTGAGCAAAAGTTAGCTTTGAAACAAATGATTGGCTTCCTTGCTTGCTGCCTTGCTGCTGGTGCCCGGTGTATACACTTACCCGAACAAACTAGGCCTAGGGATGGCAATCGGTCAGGTCGGGTACCTCTTGGTTCAACTATCATGGACTTGAGACCTAGACCTGAATTCAATCATGGATTTATGGTTCCAAACTTAGACCCATACCCAAACCCGATAGGTTCTAGATCCAAATAGGTACCTGTTGGGTTAGGATTTGCTGCATGTCTAAGAGGAGAGGGGCCAGAGGGCGTTCGCTGGTGGAGGCTATGCTAGGGGTAGGCCATGCCGAAAGGGTCTGTGCTAGGGGAAGCATCGTGCCGAAAGAGAGCGCTACGTCAAGGAAGGGAGGCCATGCTGGGGTAGGCTGCACCGGGGAGGGGAGCGCCACGCTAGAGGGTAGGGGAGGCTCTAGGTGTGGAAGGGAGTGGTAGCCAATAGTGGTGGCAGCTGGCGAGTGCGAGTAGGAGGGAGAGGAGAGGAGAGAGGGAGGGTTAGGGTTAAAGGGGGTGGCAGATGGGTAGGATTGGGGGTGGGCTGGCTGGGCCAAAATTGAGATAGGTTTTTTTCTTTTTTTAATTATTTTGGTACCCATAGGTACAAATTGGTACTTAAATCTAGACCCAAACCTAAACCTGAAACTAAATACATAGGTTCAGGATGAGACCCATGGAATTTTTGCCATCCCTATTTGGGCCACACTAGCATGTAAAAAAATAAAACGAACATTTTCTATTAATGAAAAAAATAATATTTTAACCAAGAAAAAAATTGGTGGATCTGGTGAGTTTAGAAGCCAAAGTAAGTAACACATATATATGAACCTTACAAAAATAAAACAAAAGGAACCGAAAGCTACGCTATAACTGGGCTAAAACTGCACATTAGATTTTTTTTAGGCAAAAACTGCACATTAGTTAGAATTGCAATTTTAGGCATAAAAGCAATTTTAAGTGGCCGGGACAGATAATACATTTAAGAGACTATGCATCAACATAACTGATATGGGCCTGTTTGGTTGGCAGCCTAAGGCTATCACGCCTAACCTTAATCGCGTCACACATTCTTAGGTGTGCGTTTGGTTCCACGCCTAACATTAGTTGCGCCACACTTTCTTAGCCTCTGACCCCACACGTCATAGACTCATTTTTTTACCACATTTTGCCACAAGTGTGGTGCCGATTTTGTTCGCCACACTTTTTGTGGCTGTCTAATTTTGCCTAAGGGTAGTTGTGACAAAGTTATGTGGCAACCAAACAAGCCCATAATTACCAAGATATATTAGTCCTGACAAGATTTGATTAGGCACGAGTAGTGCTACGCCTGTAGCAGCTGGTAGCTGCCGGTGTCGGTCGATACTTGATCGATGTCTTGCAAGCAAGAATGTGTGCGAAGAATCGAGTTGATTGGCAAGATTGTTCCATGCTTCTTGTACAATTTACATACCCCTTTAGACAGAGATAGATAGCTAGCGAGCAGCAGCTGATGGGAGGTACTAGACGCACGGACACTCAAGGTGGTTATTCCTTGGTTTTGCTTGGCACTGCAGGCTCGTCTTGGATTCGCTTGCATTGCTAGCGCTGATCCTGAATCTTTGCCAGGTATTTGCTTAATGCTTAATGCATCCGTCCTGTTCAATTCTGACAAATACGCTCTTTATTAGCTGTCTGCATTTTTATTCAAATCTTGCACTAGCACCTTATTAATTTTTGAATTTTAACGAACAGTCATATTTGTTATTTTTGTATCTTTTGAACCATAAGTCCAAATAATGTGAAATACATTTCTAAATTCTCAGAAAATGTAAACTACTTCTCTATAATATTTTACAAATTTATTTTTTTTGCTATTTTCTGCATTTTCTATGTTGTAATAATATTCTCATTTCACGTGCGATAGAATCGGTAGAGTTTGACGCTATTGCTTACCAGCCAGAAGAGACTCCAATTTCTCGGATCAAAGCAAGTCACATTGAGGCATTTTGATCCTATTTTTCATAAATTTTTTTTTTGTAGCCTTTGAAAAATTCATGCTACGTTAAATTATCAAAATGCTATGTATGAGGTTACGTTGTTAGTTAAAGTTCATATTAACCAATATGTCTATTGAAATATTATTTAACATGTTCTTGGCTGCCCTAGTATGTTATTTAATATTGTTCAACCTGTCATCCTATATTAGTTATTGGTAATACATTCTTAGTTTCGCTTGTAGTACTTGAGTGATTTAAACAATTAGGTGTGACTTGAAATTCTTAAATGTTGGTTCATTTTAAAAAAGAGAGTTGATCCTGCCTGTTGTGAAAAAGGATTTAACAGGCAGTTGGTGTCGCCAGTTGCGTAAATTATGAAAAGGAGAAAATTTGTTTTCACTGGAGATTAGGGTGGATGATTATAAGGTGGGTATAAGAGGCATCGGATTTGGGATAGTGGTTGTGCCACCCTAGTCAACCTAAGGATCGATTCCTTGTGATAAACAAATAAAGTACAATAGTGCGACTGTGAGTTTTGTTATGGGACAAACATGGCCGAATAAAACATGAACTCTTACATTGGACATTTCAAATGTTTGGGTAGGGCGATTGGTGCCGCAGAGTACTTACCGAAGCAAGAGGGGACTTCTGCCTACGTAGCACCCCAACAACAATGAAACCTTAGTGGGAATGACAAAGTTACAAGCTAGTCGTGTAAGGCCTTGTGATAATCACTTTCGTCTTACACCAAAGGAAGCGTGCAGGACAAAATAAGTGAATCAACTCTTGCAGTAAAGTGTGCTTCCTCTGCAGAGTAATCAACTATTCAAATAATTGTGCCCACAGTCAAGGACGGACAAAAGGAGCTATCACAATGGTAGATTTCCCCATTTCATTTCAACATAGAGTTTTAAAGAGAAACGGTGTTGTGGGTGATTTGATTCAAAGAGAGAGCCACAGATGATGCTGTGAGAAAAGAGTTCTCAAAAGAAAACAATGGTGAGTGTTGTGCATTTAGAAAGATTTGACTTTTCACTGTTGAAGCAGCACTCTAGAAAGTTTTTAAAAAACTTTTGCAAATAAGAACTTGTCGGGTGTATGGCCGAAAGCTCACTTGGTGGTTTGTGAAGAGTTTATCTTGATTTTGATGATGATGACATCATGATAGAGTTCATGATGATGATGACATCGTGATAGAGCCATGATACCTTGGTGGTAAAGCTGTTCAAGATTAAGGGTATTTTAGCATAAACTCGGGAGTTGAGATTAGTTCATCTAGATATAGGTGTTTTTAATATTCTTTGTTTTAAGAGGGGTTTGAGATTTTTTCGAGTTGTCGGAGCTCGTTTTCCATGGATACACTTTGGTTTTAGGTTTTAGAGTTGTTTAGAAGTGTTTAGGGCTTTTGGTTAGAGTTGTCGGTGCAGGCACGATGGTGGTGTATGGTATAGGGGTGCTAGACAACACCCCGTCGCATCTTTTCCAATAGGTTTTGTGCAAGTGTTGTGCACGTCATATGGTACGGGGTACCGACGGTGTGCCGTCTGGTTATTTCAAGAAGAATTTCATAGGGTGACGTGCATACCGTATGGTATAGGGTACCAGACGGCATGTAGTCTGATCTTTTTCAATAAGGGTTCTAAGTGTGTCGTGCAAGCCGTATGATACGGGGTACTAGATGGTGTGCCATCTGGTTTTTTCTAGTAAGGGTGTGCAGCGGGTCTGCGACACCTTTTGGTACGACGCACCAGATGACACTACTGTCTTGTTTTTTTTTCAGAAGTGTTGTTGAAGGTCGACGGTACCAGATGGGGTTGCCGTCTGGTTAGTCTCCCTTGGGAGCACCATATAGAACAGCAAGGGTCGTACCATATAGTAACCCTTTGTGTCGTATGGTACGACGTGTGTTGTATGGTACGACAGTACCGTGGGATTCTTAATTCTGGGTCCCAATGGGTAGTTTTTTTGATGTGGCCTATTTAAGGACTTAGAGTACCCCTTTGTTTCGTGCTGACTCACTTCCTATGCTATCCTAAAGTCCATTTGAGTAAGAGCCAAAAAAACTAGGATTTCTATCTTATAGTGAGTTCATGAAAGGTTAAGTGTCATGTCTCTTTGTGTGCTTCCATAGAAGGCTTGATCTGGCAAGTCATCTCGAGCTTGTTAATCAAGTTTCTTGCTTTTGAAGTTTGTTCATGGTGAACTTTCAAGGAGAAGTTTGTGAGAGGCTCCAAGTGGTTGTGAAAGTTAGAGTCCACCTACCAAAGCGGTGAAGGGCTATTCCGAGTGAAATCAGAGCGATACTCCTCTCCGTGAAGAGTGTTCCAACGAGGAGTATGGAAAGGAAAAGCCTTTTTCAAACCTCAGAAAAAAAATCTCTTGTCTGTTGTCTCCTTTACTTCTTGCATCTACTTTTCCGCTTCTTTTCATATGTGTCTTGTTTAGTTCTTGTATCTGATTGTAGAAAAATTTAATCTTGCAATTAAATTTAAAAATAAACCAAAAAATTTCAAAATTTGCTTTAGGCCAATTCACCTCCTCTTAGTCCCTTGGATCCTTTCATGGGGATTGAGTAATATCCATGATGAGGGTACGTCTTTAGCAACCCCAAATAGTGACATGTGTCCTTAGAAGCCATGCCCAAGCAACCCCAAATAGTGACATGTGTCCTTAGCAGCCATGCCTAAGGAGTTGCTCGGCTTTAGCCAAGGCCACGCAAGACTTGCGTCTCAGGGCCCCTTGCTCGGGTCTAGGTATGATGTCACAAGACCCCTTGCTCGCCCTCGAGCAAGATCCTTTATGACCAGAGCTACGTCATTGGAGGCTCATTGCTCGTGTCAACTGTCAAGCACCCACAATGCCCACGATTTAGATGTTGCGTTATTAGCCGGCATGTATTTAGGGCGTGTTAATTAACTTATAACCAACACTATTAACTCGGGGGCAATTTATCCATCATGTATAGCTATTACTCGCCTCGGGCTCTACAAATACCCCTCTTTTTGGCATGAGGGGAAGAGAGACCTGATTTGTGAGCATATTCACGCACAATTCTACAACACACACTAGAGTAGAGCTATTATCTCAACCTTGACATGCTCTAACCAGTATAAATCTTGTATCTTGCTTGTCCTTGTGTCCTCTTGCTCGTAGCATCCCCAAAGTAACACTTAGTAGAAAGAGCCTGATTGATCCCCATTTAAAAAGTAAGCTCGTCGAGGAATCTGTTCCCAATCATCGGTAAAACTCTTTACAACTGCTATTGAAATGTTTTAGGATAATTATTGTCAAATTGAATTTATGCAAAGAACCTAACCCTTTTCGTTATTCAAGCCATGTAACACATTCTCTTTGACTTGAGTATTCAGATATTCTCCCTTTGCTTTCATTTGTGGGCTGCTTATTCAAACACACAGATCTAAACTCTTAAGATGCCTACCTAAGAGCTTGTGGTCCACCTTTCGACATCTGCGCGAAGACATGGAAAATGAAGAATGTCCCAACATATAGGATTATGTTTCCTTTGGTCGATGCCTATGGCATTCTTGAATTTCACTTCTTTGAGTTTATTCTCTCATGTAATGTTTCTGTGTTGTAAGGCCTATTAGGTTCAACTATTGTAGTAAGTATCATGTTGGCATTAGGTATTTCTCTCGATATATTTTTATTTCTGTTGGTTATGATCCAAATTGCTGAACTTGTGTGTACTAGCTTTTGATATGGGGATTAGTATAGGTATAACACAACATGGCCTCAAATCCTTGTTGCTGGTCCTAACAAGCCAAATGCAATGTTGGTCATATAGGCTGGCGATGGTGGAGTTGGTGGTCTGACAAGCGGGCAGCGGTGACTGGATGCATGGGCAGCGGTGACATCGATGGCTACATGAGTGGATGGCAGCAAGTGTGCTCTCATGCTAGACATGGCAGCGGCGGTGGCCTTTCACTTGTGTGGGCAAACAAGCAGGCGACATGCATTCTGGAGTACTTTCTTGGGGTCGAAACTAGGGTCAAGAGTGCCATGGTTTTGGTTAGCCATCAAATTTCTAAAACGCCCTCTAACCATTAGTGCCAAAAAATGGTGTCAGGCGACGAGGGCCAACTGTCCAACCCTCCCCTTTTGCATCCCTAGACATGGTCCACCTTGTACTGCCAAAGTATTGATAGCCAATAGTGAACCCATCTAAACTCTGCCTTGAATCCCCTATGCACTTCCTCCAATTCTTCTCGTGTGGTACACCGATTCTCCACAATTTCTTCTTGGTTAAACTTTATCGTGTCCCCAATCGGGCTTGAAAAAGTCCGATGCTCTAAAGGCATGCCCGCGCCTGGCCTGGCCCGACTTGACGTAATTTCAATTTAATCGAGCCTGAGCCCGGCCTGAGCTAAAAGTCTAAAGCTCGGCATGAATGCATAACCAAAGGTCCAAACTCTAGAAGAACATTGACTCATTGAAGTTAGCACACAGTAGGTAAATGTGTATAAGCTTCTTTGCATTAGAAGAGATATTTTTCATATAGATGCTTAATGATGTGGAATTTTGTGCACTTGTGCACAAAGCACCTTACACTGTATATGCCTTTTAATGTCATGTGGATAGCTAGTACATGGGCAACTCTAGCTGGCGACTAATGTATCTAAAGTTATAAACAATATTAATTAGGAGATGCCATCATCTCGTTCGAGTTGAAATTTCCATTCCCCTCACGCACATCCTCCTGTGACACTAATAAACAAGTCCTCTATCATAAACCCATAACATAAGGGATAGCATGGGTAGTGCCATACCAGGAGAAGTGACTTGGGAATGAAAAAAAGAGAATGCCAATCCATGTGCTATGCAAGAAGAGGAAATGAAGAACAAGTAGCGCGTGCATTCAAATCAAATTACGTTTGGCCGCGAGAAAGAAACGAGTAGTGGGATCGAGGCCATGGTGGTTAGCAATGGCCATAGTAGCATCGGATGGGGTTGTTAAAGTTAATATATATGACTTAAACCTTGTGTCGGTGTGGGATTTCTATCTACAACCGAAGTTAACAAGAATTCTACTGTTAACAGAATTCAGTTGAGTTGTATATGTTGTAGACAATCCGGTACAGCTCCGATTTCTTAGTCGACAAGGATTAGATAGAGTTTACTACAAATACGTGATCATGTATCGATGTAATCTATCTATAAATCTTTAGCTATAAATAGAGAATAGCCTGCGGCTTCGGGCTTTCACGTCAATTTTCATGGTATCAGAGCTTGACAATCATCATGTCGATCAACTCTTCCACCTCGGCAAACTCGATGAGTTCTTCCCTGTCTTCCTCCTCCGCCGGTGTTCTTCACGCCCCGGCATTTTCTTCCTTCATCAATGTTAAGCTTACGTGGGAGAACTACCTTTTGTGGAAGGCGTAGTTCGTCCCATACCTAGAGAGCCAAGGACTGCTTGGCTATGTTGATGGCTCCATCAAGAAGCCCGCTGCCCTGATTGGAGAAGCCAAAGAACAAGGAGCTCGTCAGGTCACAAACTCAGCCTACACGTCCTGGGTATCAGAAGGACAAGTTGGTCATTACCGCCTTACTCTCCTCGTTGACCGAGGAGGTTCTAGGGCATGTTCTTTTTCTCGCAACATTGGCAGAAGTATGGGGGGCATTAGAGCGCATGTTTTTAGGTTGTTCCCAATCACGGATCATGCAAGCTCGGATGCAACTTGCCAATCTACGAAAGAGGGAGATGTCAGTCACTGACTATTTCCATAAGGCCAAAGGCCTCATCGACTCTCTTGCAGCCATTAGGCGCCCATTGGCTGAAGAAGAGGCCATCTCCTACGTGCTATCTGGACTTGGTCCAGATTATCAAGCTCTTGTCACAGCGCGGATGACTAGAGCAGATAGCATCACATTGCATGACCTCTACGATTATCTTCTTAACCATGAGATGATGCTTCAGCATCACACCAGTGTTGTCCCTCAGTTTATCTCTTCGGCAAACCAGATTGCACGAGGAAACAGCAGCAGAAGTGGCAATTTTGGAGGCAGTAGCAGCGGCAATAGGTTCAGAAGAGGAGGCGGACGTGGTTGTGGTGGACAAGGTGGTAGTCACGGTGGCTGTGGCCATGGCAATTTGCAAGCTTGTGGAGGCAACAAAGTACCACTGCCTATGTCAAATATGCTGGAAGCGAGGGCACGATGCCCTGAGATGTTGGCAACAATTTGATCAGACTATCAGCTGGAAGAGCCATCTGCAGCCACTGCAGAGATGATGTAATACCCGATTGATACCAACTGGTGTGCTAATTCCGGAGCCACTGAGCACATCACATCTGACGTCGACAGGTTTATCATGAAGGACAAATACAAGGGCACCGATCAAGTACAAGTTGCGAACGGTACAGGTTTGTCAATTATGCATACCAGTCAATCCACTATTTTCGGTTCATCTCGTCCCTTACATCTTAATAAAGTAATTCATGTTTCTTAAATAAACAAACATCTAGTTTCTGTTCATAGGCTTGTCACAGATAATGATGCCTTTATTAAATTTCACCCCGAATCTTTTTATGTTAAGGATTGAGCCACGAGGAACATTCTACTGCAAGGTAAATCTCCAGGGGGATTTGTATGATTGTATCCTCTCAGGAACAAGCTCCAAGTCTCTGGTCAACATGGGCGCCATCTATTAGCATCCATCCATGTTACTCCTGAAGTCTGGCATCATCGGTTAGGACATCCATCATCCTCGACAGTCTCTTTTGTCATTGAGTCCAGTCATCTTTTAGCGTCTTAAGAGTCAAATTCTCATGTGCGTGATGCTTGTCAACAGGGCAAAGCACATCAATTACCCTATAGCATGTCATCTCGTGTCAGTATGGCTCCTCTAGAACTGATTCATTCAGATGTCTGGAGACCCGCAATCAATTCTGTAAGAGGATACACATATTATGTTAGCTTTCTTGATAATTATAATAGATTCTCGTGGATCTATCTTCTAAAGCATAAATTTGACGCTAAAGAAGCTTTCTTTTAGTTTTAAACTCATGTTGAATGCCTCTTTGATTCAAAAATTGACATGTTTCAATCTGATTGCGGTGGTGAGTATCACAAACTTAACTCACACTTTAACATAACTGACATCACTTACTGTGTTTTTTGTCCTCATACACACCAGCAAAATAGGGTAGTTGAGAGAAAACATCGTCATATCGTTGAGATTGAACTCACTCTTCTTGCCCAAGCTTTTATATATGCCACTTAAATTCTGGAATGAAGCTTTTCTAACAGCATGTTTTCTTATTAATCGGATACTTAGTAAAGTCATTGGAAACAATATTCCTTTTGAACGATTGTTTCACACTTCTCCAGACTATAAATTTCTTCGTGTCTTTGGTTGTGCATGCTGGCCAAATTTGCGACACTATAATACATGCAAGCTTAACTTTCAATCTCACCGCTGTGTATTTTTAGGGTATAGCAGTCAACATAAGGGGTACAAGTGTCTTCATCGAACCTCTGGCCGTGTCTATATTTCACGAGATGTGATTTTTGATGAATCTATTTTTTCTTTTGCTAATCCTTCTCTATGTTCAACCGGTGAAAATCAAACTGTAGTAGCACCTTCTCTTGTCCCTCTTCCTTCATTGTTGGCACCCACGTCTATTGTTGAACCGACTATAGCAGGGAACCATATGCATGATTGCTCTCCTCTACCGTCTCACTCTTCTACTGGTACAGATTCCTTGCAAAATCCTCATGCAGATGATGCACCGGGAGGCCACATGTCAGGCGAATATACTATCACAAGAGAAGAGGAGCCACCACGTCGTGCAACAGCAGAGGAGGAGGTGACATGGCGGGTCACCACTCGGTCGCAACACAATATAGTGTGCCCGAAAATATTTCAAGACGGCACGGTGAGTTATTCTTTGAATCGTCAGGCCTTTCTTGTTGCACAAGCTCGAGAAACAGAGCCGATCTCTTTCCATGAAGCCATCGAACATGTACACTGGTAGCATGCAATGAATGATGAGTACAGGGCATTACTCAAGAATGATATGTGGAGCTTGGTTCTTCGCCAGCAAAATCAGAATATTGTAGGGTGCAAATGGGTTCATAAAGTCAAATATAAACCTGATGGTTCAATTGATCGGTACAAAGCATGATTCGTGGCTAAAGATTTTACACAACAGTTCGATTTTGATTATGGCACTACTTTTAGTCCTGTGGTGAAACCTACCATAGTCAGGCTGATCTTGTCAATTGATGGGTCCCAAGGATGGCATCTTCGACAGATCGATATTTAGAATGCATTCTTGTATGGTGTACTTTAGGAGGAAGTTTATATGGATCAGCTTCCAGGATATGAAGATAAACAATTTCCTGATTTTATCTGCAAGCTTAAGAAGGCATTGTATGGTCTCAAACAAGCTTCAAGGGCGTGGAATTCACATTTTAGATCAAAACTTCTTGAGCTTGGTTTTGTTGCTTCTAGAGGGGATTCATCTCTGTTTATTGTAAAGCAGCCAGAGGTCACTATATATATACTGGTGTATGTTGATGATATTATAATTGCTAGCTCGATGAAAAGTGCAGCAGATCAGCTTGTTCAACGTCTAAGCAAGGACTTTGCAGTCAAGGATTTAGGAGTTTTGCGGTTCTTGGGATAGAAGCTACTCCTCAAGCAGGTGGTTTGTTCTTGACTCAGACTAAGTATATAATTGATTTACTTTAAAAGGCAAATATACTTAGTTGTAAGCCTATAGACACACCAATGTCAAGTTTAGACAAAATTTCGAAACTGTATATGAAGATGAAGATGTGTTTCTCAACAGAAGTACAGTAGGAGCTCTTCAGTTACGTTACTCTGACTAGACCTGATCTAGCATTCTTTGTTAATAAGGTCTGTCAGTTTCTTCATGCACCTATAGATGAGCACTAGGGAGCAGTTAAGCGTATCTTGCAGTATTTGAAGTCCACCTGTTGCACTGGACTTCTTTTGCGTCGGTCGGTGTCAATGTTTCTTAGTGCTTTTTCTGATGCGGATTGGACTAGTTGCCCAGATGATCGACACTCTACAGGAGGTTTTGCCGTATTTTGTGATCCAAATCTGGTATCCTGGAGTTCAAAGAAGCAAGCTACTATGTCACGTTCAAGTACAGAAGTGGAGTACAAGGCACAAGGCATTGGCAAATGCTACTATATAACTTATATGGTTGCAGTCCATGATGAAGGAACACAGTATCTGTCTCAACCAACCTCCTCGACTATGGTGTGACAATTTAGGTGCGACCTATTTTTCAGCAAATCCCATGTTTCATGCACGTACCAAGTATATCGAAATTGACTTCCACTTTGTACGAGAGAAGGTTGTAGCTAATGAGATGGAAGTACGGTTCATATCTTCTAATGATCAACTTGCAGATGTGTTCACCAAAGCACTGCCGAGGCATAGTTTCAATCCTATATTATCCAATCTCAGCCTCATTGATAGTGGCTGAGATTGAGGAGAATGTTAATGTTAATATATATGACTTAGACCTTGTGTCAATGTGGGATTTTCTATCTACGGCCGAAGCTAACAAGAATTCTGCTATTAACAGAATTCAGTTGAGTTGTATATGCTGTAGCCAATCTGGCACAACTCCTATTTCTTAGTTGGCAAGGATTAGATAAAGTTTGCTACAAATACGTGATCATGTATTGATGTAATCTATATGTAAATCTTCAGCTATAAATAGAGAATAGCCTAGCCTTCAAGCCTGTGGCTTTGACATCAATTTTCAGCGGCGGTTGCCCAGTCCAGTGCCTCTCCTCCAGCATGCAGCTAGCCTCTCCCAAGTTAATGGTCCAAATGCTCTAAACTTAGCCACTCAAGAATACTTTGATTACTTGGTCGATCAGTCAACAACAGTATAGGAGGCTGCCCTCATCCATCTCCGTCTCCGATCGATGCCCGAAAGAACTAGATCGTGGAGGAGATGGAGGCGCGGCAGCGGCTTCTCGTTGTTGCCGCGCTCTGCACCGGCGTAATGCATGCTCGCCGTCGACGCGTCGCCGGCGATGAATTCGACGGCAGCGGTGGCAATGAGGTACCTGACGCCACCAACGGCCACCTTCAACGTCAACGACCACGGGGCCAAGGGCAACGGCGCCAACGACGACACCAAGGTATATAGCAAGCTAAAGCTATTCATTTTGCACGCACGCTTGTTCCCCTCCTGTTGTTACACTCACTGACATGCATGTCTCGACGGCGATGCTCCATGCCAGCCGCTCATGGTTGCGTGGAAGGCGGCGTGCGCGGCGACCGGCGCGGTGACGCTGGTGCTCCCGCTGGGGACCTACTACATCGGCCCGGTGCAGTTCCACGGCCCCTGCAGCAAGGCCACCACCATCACCTTCCTGCTGCAGGCAAGTACCTAGCCAGTTTCTCCCATGGCCACTGCGAAGCGATTGCGAACGCGATTACGCGATGCATGCAACCTACGACCTGGGAGCTCAGTTGGTTTGATGCATGCGCTTGCATTGCAGGGTATGCTCAAGGCTGCGACAGACCTGAAGAGGTTCGGCAACGACTGGATCGAGTTCGGCTGGATCAACCACCTCACCGTCGCCGGCGACAACGGCGACGTCATCGACGGCCAAGGCGCCGCGTCGTGGCCTTTCAACAAATGCCCCATCCGAAAGGACTGCAAAGTCCTGCGTCCTGCACTCCTGCGCACCGTAAGCTTCCAGTACGTCCATTTTCGTATGCATATGACGTGCCGTACGTTCATGGTGGTCACTGGTCGTGCGTGCAGAGCGTGCTGTTCGTGAACATGGAGAACACGGTGGTGCGGGACATCACGTCGGTGAACAGCAGGTTCTTCCACATGGCACTGCTGCGGTGCCGCAACATGAAGATGACCGGCATCCGCATAGCCGTGCCGGAGAGCAGCCCGAACACGGCATCCACATCGAGCGCGGCGCCGGCGTGGCGATAGCCGACGCCCGCATCGGCACCGGCGACGACTGCATGTCCATCGGCCAGGACAACGACGACATCGACGTCGCGCGCGTCCACTGTGGCCCGGGCCACGGCGTGAGCGTCAGCAGCCTGGGCTGGTACGCCGGCGAGGGCGACGTCATGCGGGTGCACGTCCGGGGCGTGAGCTTCGTCGGCACCATGAACGGCGTCCGGATCAAGACGTGGGAGAACTCCCCGACCAGGAGCGCCGCCGCGCACATGTTGTTCGAGGACATGGACACATGGTAATGATCACGGACGTCGAGAATCCCATCGTCATAGACCAGAGGTACTGCCCCTACCACAGCTGCGAGCACAGGTACGCGTCGGGAGTACCATTAAGGACGTCCAGTTCAAGAGCATCACGGGCTCCTCCACCACGCCGGTGGCGGTGGCACGGTGCTGCTCCGGTGCGGCGTCGCGTGCCACGGGGTGGTGCTGCAGGACGTCGACCTGTGGTACAGGGGGCAGGGCGGCGCGTCGGCAAGTGCGAGAACATCAAGGCTGGGTAGATAGGCTTCCAGAACCCAAAGCCGTGACCCTAGCCACCGGCCGACGACGAGCGTGCCACGGTGGCTCCGGCCTCCGGCGCGCGGCCAAGCTCCAGCTTCTCCAACACATGTGGTGATTTGAGATTTGATTCTCTCTCTTTTTTTTTCACATTTAACTATTGGATTTGACTACCTGGCAGCTGACTGTGTTTTATTGTCTTAACAGTCGCGCGTGCTATGTTGATAAGATGCAGTTGATTTTAGTCCGCTGATTAAAAAGATGAAAGGACACAAAGAAAGTGATGTTTTCATAATGGACTATCGCTAAGGCGCTAACCATTTTCCCTTCATTTTTCTACCCTTCCCATCCTTTCGAAGAAAATGATATAGGATAAGAAAAGAATCCCTTTCTGAAAGGAATAGAAAAGAGAATCTCTTCCACAAGAGAACGATGAAAGAAAAACGATGAAAGAAATCTGTTGGAACCATAAAAGGAACGAGATTTTCATTATGACGGGAATCCCGCGCTGCGAAGGAAAACCGTTGAAGACAGTCTAACAGCACAGTAACCTTCGGCTCCCTATGTTTCTTTTTTTGAAAAGGGCATTATATTTATATTAAACAGCAAGACTAAGCTCAACCCTTTTACATAGAGACCCCGAGAAGTTGAGAACAAAGAAAATTACAACCAAGCCCCTCAAAGGTCTCACAATATAAACACAAAGCTCCGCCACCGCGCCATCAGTCGCCGACAAGGTAGGTGCACGAGACACCAACCACCGCTGTCATCAGCAACCTCGCAGCCTTGATCCTCATGGGATTAAAACCAGGGACCTGCTCGGTATACCCTACTCCCTAGCCACGCTAGGGAGGTTTTCTCAAACTGTGGAGAAGGGACAGGTCCGCCAAGGCTTGCACCGGTGACACCATCAGAGCACCGCCGTTGTCGAGGAGACTGTGGATGACGCCGCCTTGGCCAGCACCGCCTGACCGGCGGTGGCGCAGATCAGAGCTAGGATTGGGGAGCCTCGGATCCCCTTATAGCAAAAGATCCTCCTTCGTGCACCCGACCCGACGCCGACCACCATGGAGAGGAAGAGGAAGCTCCGGCAATGTCCTCGGCTCCTTGCAGGCTCCCTATGTTGGTGAGGGCTTCTCTACGGGTCCCTCCTTTTTCTTTTCTTCTTTTGAATGGACCAACGATCTGGACCTTTTGGGCTAAAAACAGGAGCAAAAACCCACATGACCGAAAGTAACCATAAAAATAACAGTACATAATTTCAGAGCAATTGTATGCAATTTTCACAATGAATCGGGACAAAAAAATTATATAAGTAACGAAAAAAATAACAGTACATAATTTATTGATTATATAAATTTTCAGGTAAGATCTGTGTGATTTTCACAATACAATCAATGTGGGGTGACTTCTGTAGACCACAGATGTGGGATCAATGCATTATAAAGAAGGCGAAAAAGTGTAAGAACGTTTCTTCTCGGCAGGCGTGTGGTTTTCACAATAAACAAAGTGAAAAAAGTTTGTAACTAACTGGAAAAAAATCATTTGCACAACATCTCATATGTGGTGTGATTGTTCTAACTGCTGCCAGGGGCTAGCACTGTCTTTACTTATAGCAGGAAAAAGAGAAACAAGCGAGTTTAGTTACATATCATCTGGAAAGACATGCTTGAGCAGAATGAAAAGGCTTCAGAACAAAAACCATGGCGGCTTGATCAGTAAAGAGAAACTTCAAAGGGGACTCTTCTTCTTTTGTCAAATTCCTCTTTAAAAAGATAAAACACCTTAACAAACAATCCGTTGTACATGAGAATAACTAACTACTTTTTTTGCAGATTAGCACAAGCTATTTTGCAGAATGATAAGTGCGCTGTTGGACTCATACTACTTCATTTTAATTGCAAAACATAGAGGCTAGCTAAAAACCATCTATCCCAAAACAAATATATCGCCATCTACCCATGAGCAAGAACCACCCACTAACCATAGGGGCCTTCCAGTTCTTGTTTCTCATTTTTATATAGGCTCCACGTTTTTACTTTTTCTCAGCTTTGTTGTCCAGAAAACAGAAAGAAAAAGGTGATAAACATGCAGATTTAAAAAGCTGCATATTTAAAAAGGGATGAACAACACATATAGCAGTATGGCTTTAAACAACAAAATGTGCGTGAATTTTAAAAAATGGTTAGCATGTGCGTGGTATTTTTTCGGCAACGTTATGTGTGATTTTCACAATAAAAAATTGTGAAAAAATTATGCAAGTATCCGCAAAATCATCTGCATATGCTTGTATGGTATAAAATCCATAAGTGCAATCACACTGCGTCCTCCTTCAATGAGCTCACTGCACATAAACCACTATCCTGCTGGATGTTGCAGCTTGCTTAGAGATTCTCTTAGACTTCTCCAGTCATATTCCCTTCATTTCATTCCCTTCCCCACCATAAAGGAGATTCCCTTCCTAGATTCGTTCCCTCCTAGAAATACGTTCTAACAGTATTCCCTTTCTGTCCAGAACATAGTCTTTTTGTATAAATTTCTGATAACCGTCATCCGTGATACCATATTTATATGCCATCGCGTACGTGTACACGCATAAACTGTATATGGTATGTCACCACACAAAAAAGGATGATAAATTTGTTGCGGATTTTGGGATTTAAAGATTTCAACTATATGAATTGCATAAGTCCGTCAAAGCGAAGCGAAAATGGGATTACGTGTGACATTGGCAACGTGTACTTGAAATTTCGTAGCTTCTCTTAGAAGGAACCATGAATGATAACGTAGCTTGCTCGCAGGAAGATTTCATGCGAGGTAAGAAATCGTGGCATGCAAGATAGCTTACATGAGAAGGCTCGCCTATAGGCCTATAAATGAAGGGAACAAACTTGAGCTCATTTCCATTAGAACCATCAATCACATTGAGAGATATGAGTTCAGGGGGTTTGGAAAGCTTGAGATCATTTCCATTAGAACCATCAACCACATTGAGAGATATGAGTTTACGGGGTTTGGAAAGGTCCTCCGCTAGGTAATAACCCATGTTATAGTTGTTCCCGTTGATTGAGAAGTTCACCTCTAGGGCGGTGCCGTCAGTGTCTCTGGAAAAAACATTAGACCGGTGCGGAACATTTATGTCATTCAAACTCCCCGGCATGCCAAAGAAAGCATGCCAGATCCATAATCATACGAGGCAACCGCTTCCAACACTATTGATGTCTTGCCGGTATGGCCCGTGTATGCACCATGCCATGCATTTGGACAATTCTTCCAAACCCATTGCATGCAATCAATGCTCCCCAACATCCTTGGGAAGCCTCTCTACTCGCTGACGGCCAAAAGACGCGTGGTGTCGTGGGGGGTTGGAGCTCGAAGATATTCAGCTTCGAATATTGCCATGGCGGTGTGGATGAACTTCTTCATTGCTAGGAGGGCCTTGCTTTCCCCTATACGCACGTACTCATCAGTTGCATCCGTGGGGACGCCATATGCCAGCTGGCGAATGGTTGCAGTCATCTTTTGCAGCGATGACAACCAAGCTTCCCTGTGGCATCCCTCTTTTGTTTGAACCAGTCATCATGTGCTTCGACAGCGGCCGCAATGTGCAAGAATAGCCGGCGGCTCATCCTGAACCTGCCAAGGTACGATGAAGTAAAGCACTTTCAGGGTGTATACGACATACAACAAAGTCAATTGGACGACCCTTCTGCCATTACCTGAGCCTAAAAAAGTATGGCCATATACAGGGGAATTTGCGAAGGTTATCTCTGTACAACCTTGCACCACCATCGGGATACCCTCGATCGATGACGGCGTGTCCAGGAAGTGAGCCTCACCATCGGTTCCCGCTCTGTGCAGCTAGTTCCTTCTCCTCGATGACGGTGAGGATAATAAGTTCCTCGTCATCATCGCTGGACGAAGAGAAATATGCGGAGAAGGACCTTTCCAAACCCCCTAAACTCATATCTCTCAATGTGATTGATTGTTCTAATGGAAATGAGCTCAAGCTTGTCCCCTCCATTTATAGGCCTACAGGCGAGCCTTCTCATGTAAGCTATCTTGCATGCCACGGTTCCTTACCTCGCATGAAATCTTCCTATGAGCTGTTTCTTCACGAGCAAGTTACATTATCATTCACGGTTTCTTCTATGAGAAGCTACGAAATTTCGAGTACATGTTGCCAATGTCACACGTCATCCCATTTTCGCTTCTCTCCGATGGACTTATGCGATTCATATAGTTGAAATCTTTAAATTCTAAAATTCGCAACAAATTTATCATCCTTTTTTGTGTGGTAACATACCCCATATAGTGTATGCGTGTATGTATACGCGATGGCATACAAATACGTTATCACAAATGGCGGTTATCAACAATTGATAAAAAAAATTGTGTTCTGGATGGAAAGGAAATAGGGAAGAGAATGTTGTTGAAATGTATTTTTGGGAAGAGTATTCCTTTAGGGTGAAGAAGGGAATGAAAAAAAACGAAAATATGGTTGGAGAAGGCCCTACCCCGCGCTGCCCTCGTCCTCAACATTCACCTCGGACTCCGACTTGTTAAGAGTCAATGGATGCTATCAGGCCTCCTGTCTACCATGCAAATGACACAAAGCACAAAGGTCATGACCCATCTCACATCATGTTATTCTTAAGACAAAAAAAAACTCTTTCTTGCAAAATTGTAGATCCAAAACTAAACATCGTAGATCTGCCCCTGCTTGCCAAAAAAAAAAAAAGCACTCCTAACTGAGCACACAAAATCAAAGCAACTAATAAATAGATACAAAACTTCCTAATGGTTAACATGAATCTTAAGTAAGGATCGACATTTTCAGTATAGAAGAATGAAATTTACAGAAGCAAACAAACTAGAAAAACCATATACATTAACTGAAAAGATGCATAATTCTGGAAAAATAAACTATATACCTTCATGAAGCCCCTCATTGCCTGATGTTGCTTCTTTCAACTGCAAAGTAGAACAGCAATTTCTGTCATTGACGGCTTGACGCCACAGCATAACAGTGAGAGAAATCACGAAAGACTGAAATTTAGACGTAACGGCTCTTCCGGTAGGAAATAAAAAGGGAAACATCAGTGGTCACCCTAAATTGCAGGGAAATTTAGTTGGCTGACACTCAATTGGATGATCGGAGAAAAATTGACACTCAATTGGACTCACTTTTTGCTAGCGACATTGTGGCAACGAATTGCTTCGCCGAGTGACATTTTCACCTATTTCCACTGATTTTCCCTATTTCCCCCCTTTTCACCTCCATCCGGACCATTTTGCCCCTGCTCTAACCGAGCTTTGACATCCCGCTGCAACTTGGGAGCGGGGGGTGGTTGGCTGGTGCCATGGCTGCGCCGGCATCGGCCTCATCGCCGGTGGAGTTCTTACTCCGGCGGCGGCAGAAGCTGCCACTGGCCGGGGCGTTCTTCGCGCCCACGGGCGTCGCAGGCGCGCCGCTGCTCTTCCCGTTGGCGTCCCTTGTGGCGGGCCTACTCGTGGTGCCGCGGCCGCCATCACAGCCGAGAAACTGGAGTCCTTCTCCGATTTGGCCAACCTCTGCTTCCGCGAGCTCTACATTGTGCTCTTCCGCGCAGAGCTGCTCGTCTCCTACGTCGCCTCCGCCGGCCGTGCATGGGCGCTGCTGCGGGGGGGCACACCTCGCCGCCTCCTTCCGCGACCTCGACACCGAGCTCGCCGTCGTCCTCGACATCCTCCCCACCGCCTCCTTCCGTCTCTCGGCTGATGCGAGCGGCCACCTCGAGCTCCTGCGTTCCTACTGCCGCGCCGCGAGCCCGCCTAGTACCACGACCCTGCTGAGGCCGTGCTTCGCGACCGCCTTCTCGCCGCCCTCCATCAGTTCGAGCTCAGCCATCAACCAAACTCCTCTGTGCTCCAATTCCTCCTCTCCCAAATCGGCATCTTGGACGCCGATTCTAGGTCAGAGCAGGGGCAAAATGGTCCGGATGGAGGTGAAAAGGGGAAAATAGGTGAAAATGTCACTGGATGAAGCAATTCGTTGCCACAGTGTCGCTAGCAAAAAGCGAGTCCAATTGAGTATCAATTTTTCTTCGGTCATCCAATTGAGTGTCAGCCAACTAAATTTCCCTGAATTGCAACCTCACTCAGTTCACTCCGGTGCGCTCCAAAAAGCGGTGGACGGCGCACCCTTCAAATCCTTTAGAAATGCTCACGCGAATCAGGTAAAAAATGACCCTGATTGAACAGCACAAAAACTCCCTCCGAATCAACTCACTATCCTCCCCCTGGTTTCTATTGATCCCAAAACGGAGCTACAAATTTTTAAAAAAAATAAAAAACCCTAAAATTGAACACCACAAACCAACCCCAAAATCATTGTGGATCTGTGCCGCATGTTGGATCCTCTCTCCGGGGACCATCGGGCAGACACAGGGATCGGAGATTCGGAGGCACCACCTCACCGGTGAAGTTGCCATGGTTGCTCGCCTCTCCCTCACTCTGCCATGGTAGCACAAGAGAAGTCCAGTGGGTGGGGAAAGCAGAGCATTAATGCGTGCAGAATCCTGAGAAGACACTGTTTCAAAAAAAAAAAAGACAAAAACACCCCACCTACCTAGCTCAAAGATACAGGAATCTTCCTGTAACCCGATCTGACGATAGAAAAATGGGTTAATCAGATATATGTCATAGGTAGTGTTTTTTTTGGACGGTTGCGTTTGCGTTTGCTTATAAGCTAAAAATTTGTTATTTTTATATAAGCCTAACGTTTTGATATTTGGTAGCCAATTTTTATAGGTCTTACTATTGATTCTTAAAGTTCTTAAAACCATTTTTTCTATAATTTTTTGATCCCTCAGATGTCCTTATCGAGGAGCTATAAAACTCCAGCTTATAAGCAAACGCAAACACAACCGCCCAAAAAAACACTCCTATAGATTTTTTGGCAGATTTTCTATTATAAAGTTTGAAATTGAATAAATATCACTTCTCAGTTTCTCCCATCATAAACTTGTTATTATAATTTTTTAGACAAAAGTGCCTATGTCTCTTTTTCTTCCTCCCTTTCCCTTCCTACCTTTTTTCTCTTTGGCCGGTGAGCAGCACCACCATCCATCCCCAAGTCCAACTAGCCGTGCCACGTGGCGTTGCGTCCTCTCTCTCCCTTCTGATCTCCCAACCCCGTCCTTCTCCCTACGAAGCTCCCAACCACCTAGCAATCTTGCACTTGCCAGATTTGAGCCGATCCTTGTTGCCTTGTCTTCCTTTTAGGTGCCCCACCTCTCTCTCTCGTTGCTCACCGCCGGTGGTTTCAGATCTGGTGGCCTCTCCTTGAAGGAGATGTAGCTCGAGGAGGGAATACAAGGGAGGAGAGGGGGAGGAAGAGGGGTGGTTGGCTGTTGATGCCAGGGCCGATGAGCTCACCGAAGGGGAAGGCGAGCGCCGCTGTCATGGCTGGAGAGAAAAAAAAGAGAGTTGGAAGAGGATAGGATGACACATTCGATAGAAATTTGATGAATGTGGAAGGGCACTTTGGTCCTAAAAAATTATAATGACAATTTTACGATGGGAGCAACTGAGGAGTGATATTTATCCAATCTTGAACTTTGTAATAGCAAATCTGTGAAAGGACAACTCTGCAGTGGCATATATCTAATTAAACCTAGAAAAATTGACTGCGCGTGTCATAGAAATTCCGTTAATTACTAGATTTTGTAGCTTCATCTTAATTCCTTGTTGCTTAATTAGCTGATTTTTTTGGTATAAGTGAGCTGCCAATTGATGGCATGTATCTATCGATTTAGTTGCTTAATCAGTGACCCCGTGAATACTGATGTTGCCACATTATTAGACAAATGAACTTGTCTACGTGACGGCAAGCGTTTTATGAAAGATGGCATGATTTCTCATTTCTTGGTGCTGTCAGTATGTAGAACTGATACCTCAGGGAAATTGTCCTTGTCAAGAATCAGGTGAAATTCAGTCGGTTTTAGAACCCGTTTAGAACGCTGAGATTTCACTAAAATTTAGTAGAAAACATCTCAGTTTATTATTGATTGTGATTTTGGAGATGCTGAATGATACCCTCCAAGCCGAGGCGGTAGCATGCGTCCATCATCTGTAAACCACCTGATTCTTGATTGTGCAACCTGAAGAATGCTCTGGTGGGGAAAATTGCCGGTGCATGGTCCAAATGCTATTGCCATCTTCCGATAAGCTAGGATTCTTCGTGTTGAGGTTTTCTCGTCTAGAATAGCTATAATTGGATTTTGAGTGCTTCGAAAAATGCCTTTTTGATAAACCAAACCATTTGGATTCGAATTTGAGTTTTTTTTATTGTGCAAAAGGCGAAAGCCGTTCTAAATGGGGGTAACAAGCCGTTCTGAACGGGGGTAGTGCAACTTTTGTTCAGTTATGCCCTAATGAGTGTAATGGAGTTGCATTGAACTAAACTGGCTGAGTTTGGTCCGTGTTTGGATCTGTCGTGCTCACACTTGTGTGCTATGACATGGGTTTATTTTGTGCTATGCAACTAGCGATTTCACTGGCAGAAATGCAAAACTGCATGCTATACTATTGTTCTAGGCACATCCATTACCGTTAGGTTCGTTCCAAGATTCGTGAAGCTGTCTCGACTCTTCTCTCTCATACACTTTTGTAAAAAAAAAACACTCCAAATCTTTATAATCTTGAGAATTTGCCCTCCTCCCTCTCTCCCCTCCTCTCTCTCTCCCCCTCTCTTTTTATCTCTCCTGTGTTCCCACC
Organism: Olyra latifolia; assembly: GCA_036346145.1. Taxonomy (NCBI): domain Eukaryota; kingdom Viridiplantae; phylum Streptophyta; class Magnoliopsida; order Poales; family Poaceae; genus Olyra; species Olyra latifolia. Next base: position 19,899,866 of record CM070530.1, read on the forward strand.
GTCAGTCTTGAGCAGCTAGGTGTATATGCCCCATGACATCGCGTTGCTAGCTTTGGGCGCTAGCTCCGCCTCCAATCGTGATTCCCCCACCACCCTTGCTGCCGCTCCCCCCACATCTCTCCCTCCTCCCTACCCCCCGGTCTTCAGGGTCTTCGGCCATGCGCACTGCATAGTCTATCTATTATATTATTAAAGAAAAAGTCTACTTGATCCCCTGAACTATATAGCTTCGTCCACTTAACCCCTGAACTAGAAAACCAGATATTCTATCCCTGAACTATTCAAAACCGGGCAGATAACCCCTCGCGAGTGGGTTTGGAGGTGCAACAAAATTTGGAATGTTAAATTTTCAACTTTCAAAGTATTTAAAAATTATTTTCTAAAATACTCAAGGGCAATATAAATCAATTAAAATACATATAAAATATGAAGATGTCTAAATCATACATGAAATCATATAGGAGATAAAATATTTACATAAAAGAAGGATAAATATATAGAAGAATTAGGACATACAAAAATATCAAAGTAAACTCCTAAATGAATATCTATATGTACATTTAATATCAAAGACATAATTGAACAGCATGCAAGTTAGGCTAAACACTATTCATAATTACTAAATACTTTGAATAGTGTTTATTTTATGTAATTACTAATCACTATTCATAATTACTAAATACTTTGACTAAATTTAGACATCTTCATATATTTATATGCATTTATTAATTGTTTTATATTGCCCTTGAGTATTTTAGAAAATAATTTTTAAATACTTTGAAAGTTAAAAGTTTAACATTCAAAATTTTTAGAATATTACAAAATTGGAGCTAAACTTTATAAAAAACAAAAAGAAAAAAGTCTACTTGACTCCCTGAACTATATAGCTTCATCTACTTAACCCCTGAACTATATAGCTTCATCTACTTAACCCCTGAACTATTCAAAACCGGGAAAATAACCCCCAGCGAGTGGTTTTGCAGGTAGAATAACTGGTTTTCTAGTTCAGGGGGTTATGTAGATGAAGCTATTTAGTTCAAGGGGTTAAGTAGACTTTTTCTATTATTAAAACAGAGTTAAATGAAATCACCACGTTAATCAGAGAAATTTCAATATTAATTAGAGAAAAAGAAAATATCTATACCGTTAATTACACTAGGGCCAGATTATAACGGCTTAGATTAAAAAAGAGTTCATATCAGCTACAATAAAAAATAAAATAATATAAATTTGGAAAAAAAAAAAGAAAACAAGTCCTTATCAACTACAAAACGAGAAAAAGAATTCATATCAACTACAATAACAAATAAAATAATTAAAATTTGTTATAAAAATAATAGAAAAAACCCGTATCAACTACAAGACAAGAAAAAGAGTCTCAACTAACCACAATAAAAATAACTAAAATTTGTAATAAAATAATAGAAAAAGAGTCCATATCAATTACAAGATAAGAAAAGGTGACCATATGTACTACACTCAATGATCCCCTAGACGGGCCTAGGCGCTAAGCCCAGCCCTACCGCCCCGATTTGGCCATAGGCCGTTGCCTAGGCTAGAAGGAGGCCTAGGCTAGGCCTAGGCGGGCCTGGGTAGGGGTTAGGCGGCCTGGGCGGTCTGGCAGGCTAGGTGGCCTAATTAGGGGGAGTAAAGGGTAGGCCTCGGTGGATTGAGAGAGCTATGCCGGCTGCCTTCATCCCTCTGGCCACTGCTACACATGTCTAGGATTACCACACCGCCGCCGGAATCGCCGCCGCCGGCCACCAGAATCGCCGCCACCGGCCGCCGAAAGGTAAGATCCCTCTCCTCCGGTCCTCCCTCCTCCCCGCTCCCCCTCCTCCCTCCTGGCCTCCTTCGGTCCTTCCAGCTCCCGCCTCCTGGAGCTGCGCGTGTGTCCTCGTCGGCCCTAGAGCTCTCCGCGCCACCGTCGTGCTCTCCTCCCTTCACCGGTGGTCCACTCCATCACTCCATGGTCCATGCTGTCGAGGCGTCGAGCTCCATCCTCCCTCCCAGCTCCCGGTGGCTGGTGCTCTCCCTCGGCCTCTCCTCTCTCCTCACCACTGCACGTCTGCACCCCTCCTTGCCGGCGAGGCGGTGACCCAGTGCACCCCTCCTTGCCGGCGGCATGCCACCTCCTGCTAGGCCCTTTGCTTTGTCCGGCCCTAATGTGCATTATGTGATGGACATGGACATGCTTAATGCTTTGTAATTGCTACTTTGTTGTAATGAATAATGATGCTCTGCTCTGCCTAGCCCTAATGTGTATTATGTGATGGACATGGACATGCTTAATGCTTTGCTAGTTTGTTGTAAACGTAATGATGTTCTGCCCGGCCCTTTGCAATTTTGCATGCTATAGCAGTATAGCTTATAAGCCTATAGCAGTCTAGCAGATGGACATGATTTATAAATTATTACCTTGCAATCTTTAATGTTTGTCAATTTGTAATGAGTAATGACTAATGACTAACGCACTATTACTATTGACTATTATGATTGAATCTTGAATTCTTGATAGGATGTCATCGGTTGCATCGGCAACACAAAATTCGGAGCAAGCAACCTCGCTTAAGAGAAAGTCCGATGATATTGGTTGAGAGTATGGAGCTTTGGTAGATCCAAATAATTTAGATAAAGTGAAATGCAAATTGTGTGGCAAGGTTGTTCAGGAGGAATATATAGGATAAAAAATCACATTGCCCACATTTGAAACATTTTGTTTTGATTTTGTGAAACGTTTTGTTTGCTCCTGTGGAACACTCATAAAAAAAATCTGAAACATTTAGTTTGCTTTTACGAAACATTTTATTTGCTCTTATGAAACTTTGTATTTTTTATCGTGAAATATTTTGTTTGCTCTTGTGAAATATTATAAAAAAAAATGTCTGAAACATTTTGTTTGCTTGTGAAATATTATCCGTATAGATTAATGCATCTTTGAAAAACTGGAGAAACATTTGTCGTTAACATTAGCTTTGATCCATACTTCGACAATATTTCACAAATGCTTCGACAATGTTTAACTAGTAAAGCTTCCGGGTTTTTTTTTTATCGCATCGGAAGTTCGACGCGTAGTAACTCCAAAGAAGAAAAGATAATAGATATTTTATTGATCGGAGATAATGGATCGTGCATTGTATGGGCGGTACAGGTACACGGAATCCGTCCGAGTACTATAAAATGTAGCGATTGATCTAGACGGTTCGCTTTTTATTACGAAGAAATGCAACAATGCACATATATGAATGTTGCTGCGGTAGCAGCTGCCTTTTCAAATCTCACGGGGAATTCGCATGCATACATCGTGCATATTTGAAGCTTAGCTTTATTGATTTGATGCCCTACCCTACAGTTTCCTGACTTAAATCTTTCTTTTTTCTTGAGACTAAGAGCTAAGAGGCGTCATCAGCGTACAAAAAAAGTACAGTTGGCTTTTCAATTAGAAGGCTGTTAGAGCATCCACACCACAAATTCTCTCCCTATTTTCTCTCTCTTCTATTCTATTTTCTCTCTCTATTACTCTAAAATTCCTTCACACTTTACACTACACCTTAAAAGATTTCTTCACTCCACCAGAAACTCTATCTCTAAAACTCTATTTCTATACCCATATAGGATTTCTGCTACGGATGCTCTTAAGTTGGAAACATAAGATAGCTTCTCGACAAGCTAGAGACCCTAGTGCAATCTTTTGAACTCAAAAGTAAGTACATTAAAATAATAATAATATAATAATAATGATCATCAATGGCATGTACCCGCAAGAAAAAAAAGAAATAAAGAGAGAACGTTCGTAGATAGCGAAACAAGCTACCAATCCAATGATTCAACCTCTACTTTTCTTTCTGCACTCGCTCATAGATATATAATCAGAGATATATAAACAATGCAGGCACGCAAGACACGAGGCGCTAGAGCGACACCAAGCGAGTAATGTATACTTAATTACTTATATAAATGACGAGCATTCCAGACGCACACCATCACCACAAACAACAACCGCATCACAACCTCCAGGCGGAGACCAGGATACGCTCCTGGCTGCACAGCAAAATCAAATTATGAAGGAATTCTTCGCGCTAAGCTCGACCAGATATTTAGAGCCCCAACTGTCTTCCAGACCGCTAGGCTGCAAGGACTATTATCACTATGAGCAGGACCACTCCGAAAATAACCAGCAACAAGCATATCTGCGACAAAGAAAATCAATGGGGGCAACAGGTTTGAGGAGAATGGAGATGATGGAGCGTATTAACTAGGTGTATTCAAAGGAAAGGGTTCCAAAAGGTACCAGCGAAGAGTTTGACTTCTGAGTTTTAGCAGCTTTTGAAAGCTGGCCTTTTGCTTGTGTAGTTGCGGCAACTGCATTCTCAATATGGGAGTCAATGTCGTCTGCAGTATAGGATGAAAAGCACAATTAGATAATACTAATCAGTCTTGTGCTTAAACATATCGAGATGCATATTATCTCATCTGCTGGCCCAAAAGGTGCCACCTACCAATCATTGCTCCTTGATCATGAACTAGCACCGCAAGATCCTTGAATATTTCGTTTACTTCAGTAATTTGGTGCTGAATTTCTTGTATTCCCTGGTCCCTCTCCTCAATGATGGCCTCATTGAACACGATTTCATTATCCAAGAAGACTAACTCTTGTCTGCAGTAAACAAAAGGTATTGAAGTTAAAGCCTTACTTAAGATATTGAGAAAAATAACCTATAAAAAGAGAGAAGGTTTAAATTCTTGACAAGCAAATACAAGCATATGTGTTCTCCACGCAACCAGCTGGAGTCAAGAAGAAATATGTCTCCCAATTCTACACCCTAAATACAGAGCCAACAAATGCATGCAAAATAATTAGTTCCGAAAAACAAAACAGATATCATCAACTCACCTTCTTGATTCTAGAAGCTGTGTGCGTTGCTCAGCAAACTTATCAGCACCGTCATTCACCTCGCTCGAGTTATAGCTGCAAAGAACCATCAATCCAAGCTTAGCCATGTGAAGGAAACATGCTGAAAGAACTTCGATTACATTATCAGAGTACTGAAAGAAATCAACTTGTAAAAATGCACTAATACAGAAATGCAATCTAAAAAACTTACTGCTTTAACAACAATTTATGCATCAACAAGCATATCTATATTTATCAGGTGAATACAAGAAAATCTCATGTTGGTAAATAAAAAAAAAACAGCAATGATTAAAACATGAGAGTATTAATGTACTATTGATGGGAAGCAATTATAAATTATTGTAAAAGCATAGAGGTCAAAAATACAATAATATCAGAACATCACACTTTGTTTTTCTTTGGAGAATCAACGGGGCAAAGACAACACTATACAGTGTTTATATACTTGAAGAAAAACTGAACAAAGACTACAACAGAGAGTGATTATATCAAGTAACAAAATATGATAAAAAAGACAATTCTGCACTAGACCGTGTCTTTTACCTTGAAGGATAAAACTGGGAAATTCTATGCTATGGTACAACAATGCTCCAGTAGAAAAGAAACAAATGCTGATAAGATCAAGTATGAACGTTCATCTGGCAAATATGCACCAAAACAGCATACAATTTTAATATTTAGGTTCATGGTAGGGTTGGATTAGCTTTTTTTGTTCAATAACTTTGAAACACAATTAGTAATGCACCAGAAATATACCCTAGAAACTGTGAGGATCAAAGAGAACTGACAAAGAATATATGGAAGCATGTCATGGCATTTCACAGTAGGTTGGAAGGAAAATCAAGAATTCCTGCAAGGGCATCAGGACCGGCTCACTACGATTAACTCAATTTCCACAGAGTATGATAGCAATGGGTATCTTCCTATACAAGGCAGATCAAGATCTTTATGATTTTAATCATTCGCCTATTATCAGCCTAAGACATGTACAACAGAAAAATGCAAGACAAAGTGGAATTTAACGGGCTATCATACAGTATTAAAGCACTACCAACAAAACAGTACAAAAATACATAAGTAACTATAGGGTTGTTCCTCCTTTGTTGTAAAGTACAAAAATGCCTGGTAGAAAAATAAGACAAAAGCATACAGAAACAAGGGAGATCATCTGAATAGCAAATTACCTCTGTGGTAGACCCATTTGCGGAACGAAAGGTGCATATGCAGCTTCTCTCTCTACTGCTAATCGTTGAGCTTTCTGGAATTCTTTGAGAACTGCTTGGAAATCCTTCGCAAGCTTTGCGTCAGCAATCTTTTTGGTAGCCTGTGGTTCAATATATGGTCATGAACAGATTCTGTTTCTACTAGCAGATAAAGAACAGCAAATTGTTCCAAATAAAAGAGTGGACATGGACAACCAACATTAGGGCAGCTGGATCATAAAAGGAAATCAGATGCCACATTGATTTCACATATCAGCTGCCTGATATAAGGAATTCAGATGCCACATTTGATTTCACATATCATCACTAAAGCAGGTTAGGAAAAATGAAAGAATATCTTTACGTTATATGCGTATTACATGGTTTCCATTTCCACTAGACAAAAAGCAATTCCATTTTTTTTAAGAAACATATCAACTAAACGACGCAAAGTGTTAAAGAGAGAGACACTTACGCTGACTTCAACACGATGATCCGCCTCACTAGCTTGTTTAAGCTTCTCTGATGTATCCTTCACTAATTGTGTAATATGTGCTCGCGTCTTATGTCTGCAACAAGAGCAACCTACAGTTAATCAACCCATATGACTAATCTGAAGTTCTGAACCAAAAAGTAAAACCTAATACAGTCTAGAAAAGAAGAAAATTAAAGGTGGGTTCAATAGAAGTTCGCGACCAAGTTACACATAACAGTAAGTCACGTTAATTTAAGAAGGCATGATGGTAAACCATTTAATCTGTGGGCACAGAACCTATAGAAGTAGCGCATATGGCTTGATTCCCTAATTGTGCGTGTACATATGCACAAATGCTATCAGCCAAACATGAATCGATGCATGATAACATAGAGGGATCGGCTACCTGAACTCACAAGCAATCTACATAAAGAAAAAAATGGGGAAAAATTAAGCCTTAAGCAACCCACAGGAACAGGGATCGATTCATCGCATGCATCCACCACGGAAGCACAACCTAAATCAGGATCGCAACCACGGGGCAAAATTGCCCCCCTAATCGAGCACACGCATCCAAAATCGGAGCATAATTTCGAGCTGGGATCGCGTAATCCACCGTCCAATCGGACGAATCGACCAAAATCGGTAGATAGGCAGGGTGAAGAGGCAATCACTGACATCCGGTCGCGGAGGTCGGGGGTGTCCTTGGGCGTGCCGAGCGTGTTGACAAGGCGCTGGAAGGTGGCCACCGCCGTGTTGATCTGGAACACGCCCGACGCGACGGCCTGCGACGCGCCGGCGCCGGTTCCCCCCGGCGCAGCGGCCCGGCCGTTCCTCCGTCCGCCGAGCGGCGCCCCGCGGACGTGCCCCGCCTCCAGGTCCTGGAAGCTCATCCTCCTCTCCGATCGATGGGCGGCGCGTCGCCAAGGCGGAGGGAGAGGGACGGATCGGGTGCCGCGGCGGCCGAGGCGAATGGGGAATTGGGAGGGGCGGTCGTCCCTCTCGCGGAGTCTAATTTGGTTGGGGATTCCGCAATTCGCTCGGTGGAAGGAAGGAAGCCACGAAACTATCGCGTCGCGTCGCGTGCTCTCGCTGCCGCCTGCGCTGCGCCTCGCGACGCGAGTTATGTTTGTTGCGTTGGTGCCTTGGTGTGGGCGACCAGGTCCGGGTTGGGTTGGTTGGCCTGCGCTGTCTTTTGCGCCCGCGTGAAGCACACCACGCCGGTGAGGTAATTACAGTCTAGTCGTCTCCGCCTGCTGCGAGTTAATTACGCTCCAGTAAAAAAAAATTGTATATGTTCTTTAAAAAAAATTGTATTTGGTTGATCATCTCCAACAGTGTGTTCTATTTAGTATGCCCCAACACTATAGCTCGAGAATTTAGGGCACACTGTTAAGAGATGAATACTGAATATAGAGAGTGAGAACAGTGATAGGGTTGTTGTTAAGAGATAAATAGTAATAAGATGTGCCCCAACACTGTAGATGAATAGTAATGGGGCAATGGGGGTACTATTGGAGGGTGCCCTAGCACTGTAGCAGATGAATTTAGAGCATACTGTTGTTGGGAGGGTGAATAGTGAATATAGATAGTGAGAATAGTGATAGGGTTATTGTTGAAAGATGAATAGTGATGGAGAAATGAATAATGATAGGGTTATGCCCTAACATTATTCTTTGCTCGAGTAGTGCCGATGGGGCTAAATCAGCGGCTAGCCTCTTAAGATCTTCCATGACGGCGATGCCCATGGCTTTCTGGTCTTCTTACCCAGATTGGTTCGCAAGCTCGCGCATGACCACCGCCAGTGCCCGTAGTCTTTCTTGCTCGATGGGAACCAAGGCCGAAGGGCATCGTTCCCCGGACTAGGTCTCTACTGCCAGATTGGTGAAGACGGGAGGTGTTTAGGCATCGTTACGGGGCCTACTCCTGGCACGCTACCGGATGCTCGTTGCGGGGCCTGCTCCTGGCACGTTGAGGTGCAAGGCCGCTTCAGAAGTTTCTCTCTTGAACTGTCGATTGCTCTGGGTAGCCATGTCGACGCATTTGCCAGCAGAGGAGTATGAGGGGGTCATCATCGAGCTTCCACACGACGCGACTCTGTCTTTAGATTCTATGTGATTTAGGATATTCAGGCCAGCAAAGAGCTCGTCATCGTTCCATCGAACGTGGAGAAACTTGTTCTGGCAAGACTTAGAACGGAACCGGCTCGGGAACATACTCCGAGCCTGCTCCATTGTGACAACCATAGTGCTGGTCAACGGGAGCACGATGAACAGGTGAACGCTCGACGTTCAACATCTCCTGGATTCCTTCGGCAAATGACTTGTTGATCCTCACGGATGGCGCCAGCTATCGATGATTAGAAAGCGAATTCCTTGTCGAGCTTACATGTTAATTGAGGGACTAAACAATCCCTTTCCGCCAAAGGGTTTTGTCGTAGATGCACGAATTCGCCGAGATGAAGAGTAGATCAGACATAGAGATTTATCATGGTTCGAGCCTTTCGAAAAGAGATACTAACCCTACTCCGATCGCACGTGTGTGTTTGTATTATTGTGACAAGATTGTATCTCAATATCTGTTGATGTCAATACCCTTCCCCTCCCTTGGAGGGTACTTATAGTACAAGGTAAACACTGTTTGGGTCCTACACGACCTGACACTCTACAATCGTACCAGATTTACATATATATTTTATAAACATGCTAACTTGAGTCTCAAAAAACATCCATATCCAAAAGGCATTGGGCTGTAGATATTGAAGGACTCCGAAGGCGGCTAAGGGTGCCGGGCTGATTATCTCAAAGAAGCCCTCTAGGCATAAGATGATTCACACAACAGACCATGTGTAAACGGGCCCACTCACCAGTATCAAAGCTGAGGTATTAGTCTGAGCTAGCCATATTCACCTTATTCTCTCGAGTACGCACCCCAGAGGTAAGTCGTATACAGGGCTAACAGTCAGGGTATTTTATTCAATCCCCAACACTTTTCAAGAGGATCTGCGTATATAATTTTTTAATGAAGTTTGATTGATATAAGGAACATCTCTTTTTTTTACGGAAGGAATATTTATTTATTTATTTTAGGTGGGCTAGACGGAGGGGGCTGCTAAAGAATCCAAATTCTGCCGCTTTCGCTTGGCTGATTGGACGACGAATTGTAATCGTATGGTAACGTAAGCGCAAGTGGTGGCAGTAGTAGTCATTAGCAATCTAATGGCGGGATAAGACGGCAACGGCGGCGTCGGGGTCAAGAAATTGCGAGAATGGTTCCTACGTTAGAGCCATTTTTTTACTTCATTTTCATTTAGCTTCTGGTGCACATCGCATTCTTCCTCTTTAGCCCGTCATTTTCTCTTCGCTTTGGGTTAGCCCGTGGTCTCTCTGTTTTATTTTACTCATGCCATCCATGTCGGTCAGGCAACAGTACCTTATAAAATAAAATTAAAATATATGTACAAATATATTTAGAAAGAGAGCTAAGGATTTGCCATGCTCTTAGCTCAGGATGGGCATGGACTCAAGTCATGATGGGCAATCAGGGCTAGCTCGGACCACGTATCCAAGTTCCTCTCTCTTCTTCCACAACTCCTTGTAGCAGATGCTCCATGCCTATTTGACAACCATGGGACCTGCTGAGAGTGATAGATATATAGTCATGGTACTGTATTGGTCCTGATAGATTCTAATAAAGTGCATATCAATATAATGGCATCTATGTAGTCGTGCCCTATTTAGCCATGGTTTGCTCTAACTCCATTTTCAATCTTTTAAAATCTATGAAGTTATAATCGGATCTACTATAATTGATGGCCTGAATTTATTATTTTTCTCTCTAATTAATGTGAAAAAAATCTAACTCTTGAAGAGCTCTTTCGCTCCTGCTTTACTAATAGATCCCCGTCCTTAATTAGTACAGTTTTTTTTTAAAAAAAAAATTCCTTTAAGACCCAGGACCCCTTGACAGCCACATACCAGCTAGTAACACGATGTGGTGGCATGTGTGCATCAAGAATATTATTATCATTATCCTCCATTTCTTTCTTTCTGTTTTGCTGGAAAGCTAGTCTAAATAGTGCCAATTAAAAAGGGCAAAAAAAAAGGGATCCGGGTTTGTAGAGTTGACTAGAAGGGACAACGGGCGGCTGCCTATCCGCCTCTTGATTTGCATTGGTCGTTCGGTTGCTCGCCCGTCTTTTGATGTGCATTGGCCGTTAATATGTCGATCTCACTGGGTTATTTTGGCGAGCCCTATGTTTGTTATACTCAGTGAGCATATATGAATCTTCGTGGGCTATTTCTGTTGAGCAGTAGTTTGTACGTGTGTTATATTCGTTGCAATCTCAATTTAGCGGTTAAATAATATAATATGAGAAGTGATTTAAATAAGAAATCTGGGAAAAAAACTTTGAAAATTTGTTAGATCACTTGAAAACTCTTGAAAAATTCATGAAACGGTGAATGTAACCCTTAAATTTCTTATGGATCCTTTTTAAATTCAAAGGTTTGTAAAAATTCTAGAATTTTCATTTCTAACCGACTCTCTGTAAACTCAAAGTTTTCTCAAACTCTTATAATTTTCCTGTGCAATTTTTAAAAATCATATGACATTAAAATACAACGGGAATCGCCACAATCCAATAAATTCAAGATTTTATGGATTTTTAAAAAATCAAAAAAAAGACACAACTTTTAAACTCAATGTTGTGTGAAACTTTCAAAAAAATTTCACGGTTTCTAAAATTTGGAATCTTCTGAAATATACAAAGTTATCATGACAATTACATAAATTCTAAATCTTGTGGATTTCTTAATTTGTTTTAAAAAATCATGATTCTAAGTTGCACTCAATTTTTAAAATATTTGAAAACAACTCATTATTTTGTACACTCAAAATCTTGCGAAATTTCAAAAGCTTTTGGAACATTTGTTTATGGACACCTTCTAGATCCAAGATTTTGCAAATTTTTGTAATTGTCAAAAAGATCTGATGTTTCTTAAAATTTACAAAAATTACGTTAATAAAAATAGGAAAACAAACTTTCATTGGATCCTTTTCATTCAAATATGGTTCCATTTTTGCAAGTTTTGATTTTTTTTTTTTGGACTTTCGAATCGACCTGAAAAAAGGGAATATAAAACACAAAAAACAGTAATGAAATGGAAAACGGGGTAGTGGTGGTATGATTCCATCCAAAAAAGACTATGGTTCCATTTTTGCAAGTTTTGATATATTTTTTTTGGACTTTCGAATCGACCTTAAAAAAAGGGAATATAAAACACAAAAAACAGTAATGAAATGGAAAACGGGGTGGTGGTGGTATGATTCCATCCAAAAAAGAGAACAAAAACATTTTATTGAAATTTAAAATTTTAATAATCTCAAAAATCTTCCAAAAAAATCAAACTTTTGTGGACCTTCTTCGTGTAGCTATGGTTACATGTTCTACAGGTTTTTTTTGGAGGAATTTATAAATGTGCTAGGAAAAAGAATATAGAAGAGGAAAAAGAAATCAAAAGTGTTTTTAAAATTAAAATTTTTCTAATTTCAAAAGTTTTTAAAAAATCCAATCTTTTTGTGGTAATATGAAAGAGGGAAAAAGAAAGCGAAAGTGTTTTTTAAAATTCAACATTTTATTTAATTTTTAAAATTTTCAAAAACATCCAAACTTTCTACGAATCTTCTTTGTGCAAGCATGGTTCCATTTTTTTGAAACTTTCTATTTTTTTGAATTTTTAAACGACCTAGAAAAAAGAAAATAGAAAAGGAGAAAAAAGAAAAAGAAGAAACAACTACTGGAAAAGATGCGTGGCTAGGTTTCGAACCCGCGCCGGCGGATTGAAAGTTAGTGCGGACGGCCAGCCGGCCGTTCCGCCCCCGTCGACAAAAAAGAAAGGAAGAAATTATTTTATATAGAACCTAAGAATGGACGGCCGGATCCAAGCTGGCCCGACGATCGGACGGCCGGCGTCGTCCGGCCGACGTGGCCATGATGAGGACGCGAAGAAAGATGATACGCTACGCGCTTTATAGAGATAATATATATACAGGTACTTTGTAGAGTCAATCGAGACGTCAGAGATTGACTTGATTACATGCTAGGAAAATGTCCATTCATTTCATGCGCGTTTGTAATTTAATTTACTTCTCCGATCTATTTCTCTATGTGTCTTGTTTTTTTTTTCCCGACCAATCTCGTGTAATGAATTTATTCTATCATGCCATTAATTAATCTCGTGGGTAGTTGATCCATAACTTCGTAGTATTCGTTTGACTCGATCCACCAGCCCCGGCTGGTCAGAAGGTGCACGTAGCCTAGCTCCCTCGCGTACTCCGTCAGGTAACTCAGGTTCGTCGGAACTGCACTAGAGCCCTGCAAAAATTCGTAGTGCTTCAGTTAACTTCTAGAAAGAAACTGACGAGTATGTGTTGGAAGTATAAGTAAATTGAGTTATCAGCTTAGGTTTTAGACAAACTGGTCGGATCATGCAACTCATTATGGTATGAGAGCCAGAGATCTCCGGTGTTGCTATCTCGGTGGTGAAGACAATGGTGCAGCCACGGGCGTCAATGCTGCAATCTTGGTGGTGAAGTCGATGTTGCAGCCACGACGCCGGTGCTGCCGCCTAGGGAGGCGATGCGGTGACAGCATGGTTCTCAGTGGTGGAACGATGATCTGACGTGATGACGACAGGTAGACGGGCGCTCAAATGGTCACGAAGGAGGGGGCCAAGTTGATGAGCGTGCTAGGTTAGTTCATGTTGTCGGAGGGAAATCTCAAGATGACCGATAAAAACTTTAATTGAGGCCGATCTAATGACCGGTTACACGGCTCCTAGGAGAAATCATGGAGATTGGATTGTCTCCTAGGGACGGTGCAGCGAAAGCTTTATGGGCAGCGGCTTAGAAACAACGCCGCTCTGATACCATGTAAGAGAATGAATATGTTGATATGAATGGTAGGTAGATTGTATTGAGCGTTATAGGCATTTATATAGCTCTGACTTTGTAGCTTTTTACTGTGCATAAATCGAAAACATGAGAAAAAATAGGTGCTCAAAACAGAGTAAGAAATCTAAGCAAGAAGTTAAGGACAACATTGTTCCACGGAGAAAACCTCCTTCTCCTATGGGGGAGAAAAAGAAGGAGCGGGCGATGTCTCATGCCTCTTGACTCACCAACACCGCCAAGAGAGAAGTGACACCTCTAGCAGCGTCATGAACCGCCTGCCTCTCCTTGGGAGGAGCTATCTCCACACAGTCATCGAGATTTGCGGAAGAAGCTCCAAGTAGCGCCGAAGGTACGACTGAAGGGATACATGGTGGCCATAGGCGTCATCGGCAAGGCACAAGTCGGTCCAGCTCCTGGACGAGGGGGAGCACAATGTGGAGTTGTTGGCTAAGGAAGACCTAGATCTGGTAGAGGATCTAGCAACAGAGACGTCTAGGACCCTAGGTCCAGTTGAATCCAACAGCGCTGGTGGCTACAACAATGGCTCAAACGACGTAGGTGGTTGGAATGCCGGTGGTTAGGTGTCAGGTTAGAGAAAGGAATCGCCCCTAGAGGATGCTCGCGAGTAGCATGTTGGAGTCGCCTAACAGCCTAAACCAAGCGTGGCCTTGACAGTTCTACGAGGCAGCGACCGTCGTGGAGATCGTCATCCGCTACTTTCGATGAGTCAGCGGGGACGATAGATATGAGGTTAGAACTGAAGCATATGCTGCTGCATCCGGCAGGGTTGAGCTTGTCGTCGACCAGGGGCAGTTGGATCCAAAGACATGGCTGGAAGGAGCAAGATCTGATGATGGTGGAGCTCTGGGCAACATGCAACTGACGTCATCACTTCGAGCATCGCATCTTGCAGCTAGCTATCAGCAACGTGCGACAGACGTCTCAGCCGAGCATCCTAGACGGCTATGACGGCTAATGTCTAGGACAAGCATCGTGTGCCCTATGGCGTGATTGGTAGCAGTGGTGGTTGACATCTTGGTCGAGCATCCTACGCGTTGGTGGAAATTGACGTCTAGGTCGAGCATTGCGTGCTACAGTGTAGTCGGCGGCGGTGACGGCTAGTATCTCGACCGAGCGTCTCGCACGGCTGTGATGATTAATGCCTAGGTCAAGCATCATAGGCCGTGTGACGGTTGGCAGGTGTGGCAACTAGCATCTCGACCGAGCATCCCTTACGATGGTAGTAGCTAACATATAGGCCGAGCATCGTGTGCCACAAGGCATAGTGGCGGTTGACGTCTTGGCCGTGCATCACGTGTAGAGATGGCAGCTGACATCTCAGTCGTGCATCACGTGCCTTGCACCATAGTCGAAAGTGGTGTCGACTAACGTCTAGGCCTAGCATGGCGTCTGATATTGGTGGATCTTGAGCAATGTTGGCTACTTGGTTGGCGGAGCTGGCCAGTTGAGGGCTGGAGTGCTAGATCATCACGAGTTGCAAGGCAATGTTTTATTGGGACCTATGGTTGGGTCCTATTCTTCTCCTTGCCCCTCTCTCCCCCAATGTATAATTTAGAGTCCATCCCTTAAATGGAATGACAATGCTTTGCCCTTTGTGTTAAAAAAACAAAGCCTAAACTACACCCACATATCATATATACTTCTTACCAAAATACACAAGATAACCACCATGCCATGTGCTAAGCTTACCATCACTACACCAAAACAGGTAATATTTAACAGCATATCTATGTCGGTTCAATTAGAACCAAAACAAATAAGATTAATAATGTCAGTTCTTAAACAAGTGCAAACAAAAGTTTATATGTACTAGTTTTATTTAAGAACCATCACAGATGTTCAGATTATATGTGCTGGTTTTTTTTAAAAGCTCGCAATTGGAGCTGAAACAAATATTACTTTATATGTGCTGATTCCAAAGGTGAATTCGCAAAAAAATAAATAAAAACTTGGGAGCGAGAAAAAAATGCCCGATGCGCTAATGCGCAGAGAAAATTAGCTGGATGCATCATCCCCCTATCTCTCTCCACCTTCTCATCATCCCTATTGTCTCTCTTCAAAGCCCTCTCCCTCTCTCTTCTCTGCAGTCTCTTTCTTCTTCATGGAGAACTCCATGTGGGTACGTCGCTGTTGGACGGCCATCCAGTGACTCACCACTGATCGACCATCTCCTTCCCTTCCTCTTTCTTGTCCTCATCTATCATCTCCTAAGGCAGCCTTGAGGTGGGACAGTGACGAGAGTGGCCAGATCCGATGGCTTTGAGGTGGGACAATGGCGGGGGTTGCTGGATCTGGAGGCCCTGAGGCAGGACGGCCAGATTCAATGGCTCATCGATGTGGACAGCATGGGCCCCGGGTATTCGGAGATATACGGATGGACGTACCACCTCTTTGGGCCGAGTCACACGAATCTTCCAGAAGACAGGCTTAGAGAATGGCGCGGCCCGACTTGTTCTATAAGAAAATGAATTCGTTTCCTACTTGAATACACGGATATAGGCGTAACCAACTCGGTTATATCTTTATCTTTCTTATACGGATTAGGGAACCTATCTGTAACCTGACTCCTTACACTATATAAAGGAGGTCAGGGGTCCCTAGTTAGATCATCTAATTCTCGGTATCATTGTCTGCTCTCGTGCCATCTCGACGAGTACATACATTGTAATCGACACCCACCATACAATCCACGAGCATAGGAATAGGGTATTACCTCAGCTTGAGGGCCCGAACCTATATAAATTCAGCTCCCTGTGCTACCATCGTAGTTATAATCTCTCGCATAGCCCTATAAAATACATTACCGACACAAATCGTCGACAATCGGTATGATGACGCGGTAGGGGCAACTGGATCCAATGGCTAACAAGGTGCAATGCCGTCCATGGTAGGGAGAGGACGTCCATCGCTCCAACGTACACGACGTCCATGACATCAGCGGAGAGAGGATGTCCATGGCATCCACAGCATTGGAACGGAGGGGACGTTAGCATCCAGGGCATTGGCTCCGGCGTCCAGGGCTTTGGCGTACAACAAGGATAGGACGTCCACGGCGTCGGTGGGGTGAGGGCATCCACAGCATTGGTGGGAAGGGTTTTTTCTTGCTTTTTGTGTGTACCGATTTTAAAACTGATATTGATAGTCACCTAGCATCAATGGATGTTTTGCTATGCCGTTTCAAAAAACAACATTAATAGCTGGTTTTGAACCGACACATATAACCTGGTTATCTGTGTCGATGCATGTCTCTTAATATGAACTTGTCTATTGTAACATCCTCATTTTCAAAACCAAAATCATATGCATTACATGGCATGAAAATTTTCAACAATATAAAATATTTAAAAATGAGTATGTTCTTTATTAAAAAGCTTTGTGAGATAAAATTTCCCAAAACCTATTTGCAAGTGTAATATTTATATTTAAAGTTTTGCAAAAAGGTTTTATGTGCAAAATAAAGTGTTAATATTAATTTTACCAATTTTGCATTTGTTAAATACTATTTTACATTTTAACCTTTAAATAATTATTTATCTATGTTTCAAAGTTTAGATAAATAAATTATTTGATTTGATTTTTCTATTTTATCTCTCTCTTATTAGTGGACCCCACTTCTTCTCTTTTTTCTTTTTCTTTTCTTTTTCTCTTTTCTTTTCCCTTTCCCTCCTTCCTCCCTTCCCTTGCCAAACTCTTCTCGAGTTCCTCTTATCCAACACAGGGAGGAACCTTCCTCCTCTCCTTTTTGAATCCTCCCCAAAATCATCCAATCTTTAATAGAATGGATTCCCACAACCAAGGGGGATCGTCCCCTGCAGAATCCACCCTTCCCTTCCCTAAGCTTGTCATTAATCACCAAAATCATAAGGGCTATATATGACCAACCTCTTATCAATTTCAATAAATGACAATACAATCCAATAATCACTATAAACAACAAATGTTCAAGCTAAAGGGGCAATGGATAGCAATTCAAAATAATTCTCCCCATTTATACTCCCCTTTTAAGCATCTCATACAAGGGGCAACTGATAACTCAAAATATTCTTCCCCTTTTGACATTAATCATCAAAAAGTACTATCACCAAAACTACTCAAATTCTCCCCCTTTTTGAAAATTTCAATAAACACAAATTATTGGGAGCAAACCATAGCAAATAGGGAGCACAGAAAAGATCATTAATAACAAGCTCTCCCTAAATTTAGGCAAGATAGTATGAAAGCAATAATATCCAAGATTTAGGCAAAGGATGAAGCAATGGTCACTAAGCATCTATGTCAAGTCTCAAATGATATAAATGAAGATCATGCATGACAAGGCAATATAAGCAATCTCAAGGCATCAAGACCATGTAGCAAAAAGATATAAGTTAAGCACATGCTCATGATAAAAACGTGTAGGCAATGAACAAAGTATACCTATTACCAATGTGTTGTCCACATCACTTTTCTCCCTCTTTTAACAAGGTGTCATCCATATTGATCATTTGTAGGTTAACTTGTAAATTACCATTTGTAATCTTGTAAGTAGATTCCTTGTAGGTTAGCTTGTAATATAGCTCACAAGATATGTTAGATGACACTTAAGTAGAGGCAATGAAATTAACAATTAGAGGATGCCGCTTGTAACAAGATAAAATAACACCAATTGAAAGATGTGATGATACCAGTTATAAAAGATATGACTAGAAAGAATAAAGTGATTTAGATGTCATCATAATCAAATACCACTTGCAAGTAAGTAATGGGTATATAATACCACTTGAAAGATCTTGCATTATACTACTTGCGAGAAAAATTTTCTTGAAAAAGCATGTGGATTAGAAAGAATGCAATATATCAGTTCCAAGGAAAAACCGATGTTTGAAACACATTTAAGTAACTTTTGAACTTACATTGGAAGTATCCTCCTCTATAGGATAAAATGGAATAAAGTCTAGAGAGGAAACACTTGGACTCAAGGAATTAGACATGAAAGCAATTACAAGAAAAACATCGCATAGGAGCACTTTCAATTGAATGAGACTCGAGTAAATAAACTCCTAAAGATATTAGGTAAATCATAGAGCTTTTCCTTATAAATCAACTCATTCTCATCTTGAAAGGATACCACTTGAAATCTTACTAAGGTTGCAACCATATTAAGAGAGAAAATCATAGAAGTTGCAACAAGCCGAAAAATTTTAGATTTTGACAATTAATGAGAACTTCAAGACAGGGCCGAACCGATGCTGAACCATGGTTCAAAAAATCTGAGAAAATTTATCGATAATGACCAACTATAGAGCATCAAATCTCATTATAATGACTTACTCATATTATGAACCCATATGGAGATACAAAATTCACAAGTCAGGCCAAATTCTGTCAAAAACTGAAAATTTCAGCAAATTGATCCTAGTGGAAAAATCAATAGCTTCTTCACAATTTGTCCCCATGTGTTGAACTAAGTTATAAATGACATTTGGGACTAATGGGAAGCTTTTCAATGAGAGTATTTGTGACATCCTGTTATTTTCCCAAATACCAGAAATATTATTTCAGTTTAAAAAATAAGTTTTTCTGTCGATTTAGTTACAAATTGTTCTGTAATCACTTTGATGCGCCCTAATTTCCCCCTAATCACAATTTCCCTAAATCACGATGTCCTTGTTCGCCGATCCATGGTCGATTCAGGCAGCAGGCCAAGCCACCCATGCCCTCGTTTCCCCCTTTCCAAGTCAAGAACCGCCCTTTCCGTACCAGTCAAGCCTCAAATTGTGCCAAATCCGATCAGTTCTTGCCATATGAAAACACCCAAATCATACCAAAATCAGAGACAATCCAAACCTGCCATATATAACCCCTAAATCGATAGTATAAAAACCTCAGTAGACCCGTCGGCCGTGGCATCCCATCTCCAATCCCGAAACCCTAGCTGGCACCGACATCGCAGAGCAAGGGAGAGGAAAGGGAGAAGTCGTCGTCGCCGTTGCTCGGGGTAAGTCGCGCCGCCGCGCCATCTCCCCGCCGTCACGCCAATCCTCGCGCCGTTCCCCTGTTTTCCCCTAAGCCGTGCGCCACCCCTGCTCTCCCTCCCTGCGTCGCTGCCAGCCTTGCTATGTCGCGCTGAGGCCGCCGCCACGCAAGCCAGTGCCGCCAGCCGTGCCGTTGCACCACCACCCGCCTGGAGGGGTCACCGCCTCCCGCCGCCACCGGACCCGTCACCGCGCCGCCACCCCACTCTTTCTCTTCTCTCTCTCTCTCTCTTTCTTTTCCTTTTGCGTGTTGTGTCTGTGAAGAGAGCAAGCCAGAGCCAGCCCCTTTTATTCCATCGGTCTGACTGAATTAACCCACCCGTGGTACTGTTCACGTGAACGGTAACCCTTCATCTTTTTGTAGCTCCCAAACCACAACTCCCATTCATGTCAAACTAATTTTATTGGTCTTCTTTTACCCTAATCTACCTACTGTATTTAGTTCATAATTTTCTAGATTTTATTTGTTGTGGTTGATTCGTCTGTGCCTCGATTTATGTGTAGACATCACGGAGGAGTCCGGAGGGGAGCTAGCTGCCGGTTGTCAAGAAACGTGCTACTCGGATCAAGGTGCAAGCTAGATTCATATCGATCCCACTGATTTTCTCTCATATTTACTATTCATAGGTTTTTACAATGTGCATGCTAATTTTAATTCTATTTTATATATTCATGATTAGATACTACCTATGACGTGTTAATCATCCATTAGCATGTTTTACCCACCATTGCTGCTTAGACTAAATTACTCTTGTTTTATTGCCATCCTTAAATTTACTCACGCTAGATGCTTAGTTGCTTCGATGGGAAATCTAGATGATCATTATGATAGAAAATTATTTAAAATCTTGGTAGAGGGAATCTACTCTTTATCTTATGATTTTGGTTAAACTTTAATTCAACTAAAATCAACGTGGTGTGAGTAGATTTGAGGCGGTGGTTTGATTGGTGGATATTGGTTTTGTGGTATGCCACCTCGATCTACCTAAGGACCGAATATGGTAGATGATCTAGCCAAACACAACAGTATAACCATAGGTGTTAATAATGGTAATGCCTTAGTTGTTACCTAAAAAAATCTAGGGTTGGTTTGTCATGGTGGTGTGAGTATGGATCACGACCACTGTGTACTCACCTGGCACAAGAGGGGAACCTCTGGCTTAGTGGGAGACGGCTTAAGGCGAATCCTTAGTGAGGCATTCTTGACCCTAGATGAAATGGGGATAGCAGGTTCGTCTCACTCTCGGGTGAGTCCCATGGGTAAAGTGTATACACTCTGCAAAGTTAAAACTATCATGATAGCCGTGCTATAGATGTAGGGGAAGGGATTGCCCGACAGCGAGTGCCAGGCAGCGATTGCTATCAATGCATTACAGGGAGTGTATTGTAAGGGTTTTTTTGTATAGAGTTGGTAGCGAGTGTCATCTCGGCCTGTGCTGAGACGACATAGGAATATATTTAATGTTGAGAAAATATGTGTAAAGAAATGGATTTGAGATCGTTTTTGAACTAATGCTTTACAACTAATAGGATTGTTGAAAATTGCTCTTTATGCAAAATAACCATATCTATTCTTTTGATAGCCTTGCATTCATTACCTAAGGATATACATGCTTGCTGGATATGGTTTATCCATACTTATTAGTTGTTCTTCAGATCTCTGCGCAGATGACGACACTGCGAATATGTCGACTACGAGGCAGAGTACGACGATGGAGCTTCCGGCTACTAGTGTATCCCCAGTCAGATGTCTGTGGCGTATGGGTGTGTTTACAGAGCCGTCATTTTAATTTGGCGTATGGGTGTGCTTACTACTATTAATATTAAGACAATTATTGTAATATTTGGCGTTTGTTGCCAAGGTACTTTATTTTGTTAATCGTTAAACAGCAAGGTGTGATTCCAATTTGCTCTAAATGTGCGTACTAGGTGTGATCCGTTGGGACTAGTACCGTAAGGCATAGAGGGGTTGGTTTTGCCAAGCCAGGTCCCGACAGTATTCCAGTAAGGATCTTTTCACCTTTTAGGGAGGCATGAAATATATGAAGTGATATTAGGCTCCTCTAAGTGTGAATCATCCACTAAAGCACATAAAAGGCAAAAGAATAAAGAAGGCAACTTAAATTCTTGGTAATTCTAGTGTGGCCTAAAATAGACAAGAATTCAATACAAGGCCACAGTAGAGCGAGAAATCAAGTTGTGCACACTTTAGGGTTGCAATATCATATTGAAAATAAATTAGTCCCCCTTAGTGTGATAACTCCATCAAAGCCCAAAAAGATTAGTTCAATAGAGAAACCAGACGAGAAGATATCTTCCAAGCTTAAAAAGTATGGAAGCAAGGACATTTTGCCCCTCCTTCATGGCGTAAGAGAGAAATCATGACAAGTAAGGCCATAATGGAGATAAAAAATTTCTTAAAACCAAAATCAAAGCTCTTTATATAGAGAGCCTAAATATTTCATATTAATAGCTCTCAATTGTTGCTCCACAAAGTCCCTCCCTAATAGCAATATTCTTCATGTTACTTGCTTGAAAGCTCTTTGCATGCCTAATCTTTTTGTTGAAGCATTTTAAGAAGAGAACAAAGGGAAGAGATGAGAAGAAATAGATGACTAAAATTAGTCCTTACGGAGAATAGATGGATAGATGAGATGAGAGAGAAGAAAGGGATTGGACAGGAGGTGGCGGCGTTGGACCAAGGAGCGGCCGGACTGGGAGCAATGGAGGGCCAGACTGGGCATGGGTAGCTCCAGACCAAGGCCAATGGTGCACCGGACCTAATGCTTGATGATACCTGATATTTATGATACTTGCTATTGATGCCCGATGCTCGACGGTACGCGATACTGGACGATGCTATGATACTTAATACTCGGTGGTATTCAATGCTTGAAGACACCACAATACTCGATGATAACTGATACTCATTGATACTCGATGGTGGACGATGCCAGAATACTCCACGATACCTGATACTCGATAATACCTAACGCACAATGATACTCAATGCTCAATGATGCCACAATACTCGGTAATAACCGATACTCCGGGATACCCAATGCTTAGTGATGCCATAATACTCCATGATACTTGATACTTGGCGATACCTAATGCACTATGATACACGATAATTCACGATACGTGGTACTTATAATACATGCTGATGATATATGATGCTTG
Source organism: Olyra latifolia (assembly GCA_036346145.1). Lineage (NCBI taxonomy): Eukaryota > Viridiplantae > Streptophyta > Magnoliopsida > Poales > Poaceae > Olyra > Olyra latifolia. The sequence goes on from CM070530.1 coordinate 19,922,630, forward strand.
ACGATATCACGAAAATCGATGTTCAATGATGCCATGACACAAGAAGGTGATACACTATGCCCGATGATGCCATGATTCTCCATGATACTTGATACTCAATGATATCCGATGCTTGGCGATAACCAATGATTTATGATATCTGATAATCGATGTTGCTTAAAGCTCGTCGATACTTGAAGCTCGATGATACCAATACTTGATGATATCTAAAATATGATGATACTTAAAACATGATGAAAACCATTGAAACTTTCTATACCGTTGATGGGAATTAGTGGCATTTCTGTAATTACCCGCAATCAGCTGGTCCCGATGATATTAATACCCCGAAAGAGTTGCTCGGGAGAGATAACTTGTATACCCCAAAAGAGTTGCTTAGGAGAGAACCCATTTACCCCGAAAACGTTTCTCGAGGCGAACAAGTCGTTGCTCGGGAGGGCTGTGCGCGATGCAACGATCGAGCACCTCTTTGTTCAGGCACTGTAAGGGAACACGCGGCTGCTCCGGATGTGCCTCGTTTTTTGTTTCCTCTTACTCACGTCGTGTTGGCGTCTATCGCACTGCTACGTCCCATCGCGAGGCGGGAAAAGTCAGCATTTCACCTGCCCCCGTCACGTTTCACTATTCTGCCGTCACACGCCTCGCCTCCTCACGTCATTCTGAGGCATGGGCGCACGACAGTTCCCGTATGGCTCTAGTCAAGGGAGCAGCATTCAGACTAGAAAAAACACCGTATGGACCGCTGGATTGTAAGCGGTATTTTCCCAAAAAGTTGGTAGCCCTCGTACATGTATAAATAGGTAAGCCTTGCGCACACGCGCGAGGAGAAGGCGAGAACACGCACACAGAGGCACGCCACGATTCTCTTGCTTCGGGCAACCTTGAGTGTTCGCCACTTGAGCTTGCTCGGGCATCCTTGTAACATCCTTCACATACTCATATATCCACATTGCTGGACATAGGGCTGTTACCTCGCTTCAAGGGGCCCGAAGCAGGGTAAAGGTTTGTGTCTCCTCTGGTTGTTTGACCAAGTTCGCCGTCTCGAACATCTCCGTAGCTGAAAAAAGGACCCGTTGATCCTCAGTTCAACAAGTAAGCTCGGCATCTGGAGGCCCGCACTCTCAACCGCCGACAACTGTATAAATAAAAGAGGAAAAAAAGAGATGCACTTGCACCATCCCATGGGTTCAACCCACCCAAACTCCTGCGCGATCGACCCTCGACCAAACACGTGTGTAAATCCGCAAAAGCAAGGGAACTTGTCATTTTCTTGTACCATCAATTGCGGAAATACGGTTTTCTGTGCACTTGTCACTTCCTTATTTTCTCCTCTACCACACCACCCGACACATATGTGAAACCTGTTGTGATTTAGTGAGGGATAATTTAGTTAGAGTTCATAGATGTCAAATAGTTGCTTGTAAGTTGACTTTGCTCAAAGATTAGGGATAAATGGACTTCTCCCAAAACAAAGTGCACACTTGGGCCAAGCTTGTTCATCTTGCTCATATAGAGGCACGCAATGACGCTAGCCTAGTGCTGGGAATTAGGTTGTGCCGGGCCGGCCCGGCCCGGGCCCGTCGTGCCTCGGTCCGAACCAAAACGGGCCAACACAGCCCTACCAACATTTTGGGCCATACCGGGCTGGTCCTGACAGCCAAAACAAGGCCCGGCATGGCCCAAAGGCATGCCGGGCCGGCCCGAGCACGGCCCAAACAATAAAACAGCAGGTGAAAAATATTTTTATAAATTCATATGTTGCTCAAATGAAAACATTTTCAACACAAAACAGATTCATCTCGAATTTTTCTACAACTTTCGTGTTCAACAAAAATTCATCTGAGCAATGGAAGACCTCGAAAAATAGGAATTACCAGGTATGATACCGCCGGCCCTACAGCAGACAGCATACTAAATATTTTTTATAAATTCATAATTTGCTCAAATGAAAAAGTTGTCAATATAAAAAAGATGTGTCTCGAAATTCTCTACAAGTTTCATGTTGAACCAAAATTGATATGAGCAAAGGAACACCTTGAAAAAATTATTTACTGATCGTGCCTCGGTTCGGACTGGGCCGGCCCGAGCATGGCCCAAACAGTCAGGCCGGGCCGGCGGCCCGACGTACCTGATTTTCAGGCCCAGCCCGGCACACCATTTGGGCCATGCCGGCTCGGCCCATTCCGCTTCATGCCGTGCCGTGCTTTGGGTCTGAAAAATCGGGTCGTGCCCGTGCCAGCCCAGACGGCCCGGCCCAAACTCCCAGCACTACGCTAGCCTCCCATAGCTAGCAAACTGAATGCACCTGTTGTTCGAAGGCTTTATAGATCATCAAGCCCTAGAGCAAGGTAGCAGGGAGAGGTGGGGGAGGAGAGGTTTCTCAATTAAGACGGTACAGAGCATTCTTGTGTCCTTTGCACTTCCATGGTCCAACACAAGAAACCAGTCGTGTCGTGGTCAACTAAGAAGAATATTTCGGTATTAATATTATTATATTTTGGGAAGTGCTACATCTCAGACGTCCGATTGCACCGACACATAAAAGAAGAGCAAGTTAGTTGATCTTCAAGCATCCGAGATCGGAAAAAAAATCCTATGGCATACTATGCCACGGACCATCGGTGGCATATACCCTCATATGAGGACACCTGGCTGCACCAATCTTGAAGCCTCCACATCGGTGGATTGAGGGGCAGCGGGTTAATTAGGGCGTGAGCTGCGGATTGAGGGCCTTGCTAGGGCGGGGCTGGCTGGAGGCTGGTGGCAAGAATCATGGCAACTTGAGGAGCGCAGGCAGAGAGCGGCGGCGGATGGAGGAGCTGCAATGAGCGGCGCATGGAGGAGCGGCAGATGGAGGAGCTGCGGCGGCTTGCAAGCAAAGCTGGGCAAGAATCATGCGGCGGCCGAGGAGCGCGGCGGCGGAGGAGCTGCATGCAGGAGCGGCGCAGCAGGAGGAAGCAAGGCATGAGGAGCGGCGGCGTTCAAGGCGGCGAGCAAGGCACTGGTGTGGGCCATGAGGAGCTGGGCGCTTGAGGAGTACTGTGGTGGGCGGAGGAGCTGGCAATGGAGGAGGAGCTGCAGTGAGTGTTGCGGAGGAGGAGCTGCGGTAGAGGAGCAGCGGCGGCGGAGGAGATGGCGCGCAGCTGCAGAGGCCACGGAGGAGCTGGGCGCCAGCGCGTGGATGGAAAATTGGAGCAATTGTGTCAAATAAGTGGCATTGGAGCAGTTGTATTCAAATAATTGGAGCAATTGTGGTGGAAATTGTAATTGTATTCAAATAAGTGGCATTCGATTCTAGAATTGAGGATGAAAATTGTATTGAAATAATTGAAGCAATTACGGCTGGTAACCAAATGATGCATGAATAGGTCGTGTTGTTGGAAATAATCCCAGTTAGCTCAAGCCGATGCGGGTCATGCGAAGGCTCACACCTGAAGGAGTCAAGCTGGGCGGCAAGTTCGGCAGAAGTTCAGTTAGCTGCTAGTGGCGTGTGTGCGTTGTAACGTGCGGTCAGCACGAAAATTTCAGTTGACGATTTTAGTCGATCGTGGGGTGTCCCGATATGGGGTTTTTAGCTTTTGTTCCTTGTACTATTTAGCATCTGTTAAGCATCATTTTGAGTAATAGAAATCAGCAAAAATTCCCCAATTTCCTCTGCACTTCTCTGCTCATCGTATACTCGAAAATTGCCAGATCTGAAATAGTGGTTTTCAGGGCGTTTTGTTTTTCAGTTGATTCCTTCAAAGGTTGCGAGTCTCCGGATCTGGATTGGTCCCTACAGGTGTTTGGTTGAAGCTCATAATGTAAACACAAATGGAATTAAATTACATGCCGAATCGAAAGCAATACCGATGCATTGTTTTGGTTTAGAACAAAGGTAATGGGTTACAAAGTAAAGAGGGAAAAAGCATACACACGAGGCCATCTTGTCATTTGGAGCAAAAATGTAATGCTGCATATCAAGATAAAAGTTAAGATTTTTCATTCAAACTAAACAGAAGCTGAAGGTAATTGATACCATGTAATGAGGTTACAGAGCCAAAAATCTCAACCAAACACCAGCATAATGCTGAAAGGAGAAAATCTTGTAAAGCTGCATATCAACATAAAAACTTAGGATTTTCCCACGATACATACTAAGAAAAGTTTTTGTTATAAACATGCAAGAATGGCTAAGAAGATGAAACCAAAAAACTCTATGCCGAAAAATTTAACCAAATTAGTCTTTTCAGGTATTGGTTACTGCTGAAATTATGAACTTGGACTTGCACATAAGCTTTAAACAGTAGAACTGTAAGAATTTAACCAAATTAGTCTTTTCAGGTGTTACTGCTGATCATAGGAACTTGGACTTGCACATAAACAGCAGAACTGTATGCCTTTAAAGAGCTAAAGTGCAAAAGGGCATATCATTTAGAATCAACACATAAGCTTTAGAATCTAAAATATAACTATGATTAGCATTTAAAATCTGATTCTTGTACAAAAGTATGCCATCTATATGGGCATTCCACTTACAAAAGTATGCCATCTATAGATGGGCATTCCACTTACGTAAGTATGCCATGTATAAGGGCATATCATTTACAAAATATATCCACTTCCATATACAAAAGTATGCCATCAAAAGTATGCCATTTATAAGGGCATATCATTTACAAAATATATCCACTTCCATATACAAAAGTATGCCATCTATAAGGGCATTTCACTCAAAGTATCTTGCTTCTGCCTCACCTTCATTGAAATCTAGCCTTCGAGAAGTAGACGATACGGTAGTTTCTGGATATCCTCGAAACAACAGATTTGTAAATTCTCCTCGAATGGTTGGCAAGAACATTGTCGAACAATCAAGAGAAGGCATGGCATTTGTCCATACAGGCATTTCCGTGGCAGCATGTATATTTGTTTGGGGTGGTCCCTGAACCAATAGAAGTAGAACATAAAGGATGTCAATGTACAAATATGATATGAACATGATGATTTGGTTTATCGATCTTACACTACACTGGGAAGGTCCAGCTGCGATTGTATTTTCTGATGGACTTGTATCTTTTCCTGAGAAGATTAGAAGAAAGTGAAGCATTAGTATTTCATGAACTTGAAAAGGACCAATGTTAAGTAAAAAAGAGGTACCTATATTTCTGGGCTTCTTAGTTGATTTTTTGTTCCCTTTCTCAAGAACATTTTTTGATCTTTTTTCAGTTCGACCTTTTTTATGTGCTGGAACTCTAAATGATATTCGTGTCTTTGCAACTTCTTCAGTACACTCAAGAGTACAGTGTGGAACTTCATCATCCTCGACACTTACTTTGCTTAGTAAATCTTCTATTTCAGATGCCACCTTATCTATGCAATTTTCAAAGTGATCGACAACCTCTTTTGAAACTGAACACTTCAATGTGATAGATATCGTCTTCCGAGAAATTCGAGCACAACATGCTTGTAAGCTTTCCATATTAGCCAGTGCTTTTTCAGAAAATGATCCTCTTTTTGCATACTTTGTTCATCTATTTAGTATGTATTGTGGTGGCAAGATAAAAATATTCTTCTGGTTGAAGACTCGTAGAACATGCTTGCACAATATACCTACATGTTTCAGAAGTATTATATTTTCAGCAAAAACCAAATGATGTCAACATAATTGATTAGGTTGGTCAATATAAACTGAACAAGTATACTTCGGCAAGAACATGATGAATTCATACTATCTCGAGTCAAATGTCACATTAGCTTCATCCTCATCATGATTAAATGTTGTTACCATGAAGGTCTTTGGTTGTCCCTCTGTTGTATCAAGTGTGCATGACAAAGGAAATTGCCTTTTGAATTCATCCTCAAAATCGCAAAGAGGTTCCTCAGATATGTTTCAAAGAAGAGTCTTCAACATTGGCAAACTAGACACGTAGGGATTTGGATTGTTGTATCGTGACTTGAAGTCCTCATGCAACTCATTACGGCTGTGGCGAACATTGCATTTGTCATATTGAACTAATAACTCGAAATTGAGAGTTTCCGACGGAAAGATTTCTTGAAGACATTATTCATCCTTCGCTCCTTTGTGTTGATGTCATGTCGGACAAAAAGAATCCTGACGGTGGACAAGAGCCCATTTCTCACGGCGAATATAGATTTTGTATCCATGAATTCTCTTGAAGGTTGTAAGTGGTCAATAGTCACGCCATTTCATATGAAAGTGAGTCATCGATCTTTCTTCATATATACAACTCTTAAAGTCCAAAAGAAACTGAGAATGGTTAGCAATAACTTGACTCATATGCTTAGCAGCATTTTGGTAGATATGCCACAAACAAAGACGATGGCTTGTGTTTGGGAATACCATCCTAATTGCCTTTGCCATTGAAGAACACTGATCAGTGAAAATTGTGTTTGGTTGCTTGCCAGACATTGCTTTAAGGAAGGTACTGAAGAGCCAAAAAATGATTCAGCACATTCATCGAATAACAATGCAACTCCAAAAAGTATGGTTTGCTTGTGATGGTTGGTTCCAAGTATTGGAGCAAAGGGCATTTCACACTTGTTTGTCTGAAATGTGGTGTCAACTGACACCACATCACCGAAGCAAGCATAGTCACTGATAGATTGGCTATCAGCCCAAAAGAAACTTGCAATCCTACCATCCTCTTTATCTAGCTGAATAGCATAAAAAAATGAGGGATCTTGGCTTTGTTTGTTTTCCAAGTAGTCCAGTAATGTTTGAGCGTCTTGAGCTTCCAAGTACTTTCTCGCCGATTTAATCGATATAATTATTGCAATCCATTGGCAAGAAATGTACATTCTGATCTCCGCCACACCATTGTTCAAAGAAGCCATAAATTTCCGAAGGTTTAATTCTTGCTTCTCGCATTTTTTCAATAATGTGTTGATCACCCTCTTCAATATGACGCTGTGATCTAAGCATATGCGACTTGTTTGGACTTACAAGAGCATGATTATGATTGAGTTCAACTTTCCGCACCATCCAAATACCATCTCTAGAAACCGCGAATCGAACAAATGCCTTGCAAGATGACCTTGTTGAAGCACGCTTCTTTTTAGTTTCGTGGGTTGGATGACTACTTTTTTGACCTTCACTACTGCAAACTAGATACTTAGCACATAGTGTTTTATCCGGTCTTGTTTTCTCATGGCATTTTCGTATACTAAAACCAAGTTTGCCGGTGTGGAAACATGGGCCCTGGGTGTCCGAGGGTATACTACAAGACGTACCGCCACCTTGGGCCGAGTTAGTCGGGCCTTCCAGAAGGCAGGCTTGGAAGGCGGTGCGGCTGAAGATAACCTATAAGGACACGAATTCGTTTCCTATTCATGTTACATGGGTATAGGCGTAGCCGGATCGGTTATATCTATATCTTCCAAACACAGACCAGGGTTTCTATCTGTAACCCGACCCCCTACACTATATAAAGGGGGTACAGGGTCCCTAGTGGGGACATCCAATCTCCCCTCTTGTAATCATCATCAGGATCCACCCAAATACAATCCACGAGCACAGGAGTAGGGTATTACCTCGCCTTGAGGGCCCGAACCTGTATAATTTCGGCTCCCTGTGCTACCATCGTTGTCGTGATCTCTCGCATCGCCCCATAAAACATATTGCCGACGCAAATCGTCGACAACCGGCATATCCATTATAGAAGTCATAAGCGTCTTCTTCTGACTGAAAGGTCATGCCTACCTTTGGTACATTTTCAGAGCTACCATTTTGATCAAACACCTACCCATAAAAACAAATGATAAATATATGCATCATTACGGAAATAATATTTTCCTAGGTTACTTTCTTCTCTGCATGTAAAAATGAGCAGTACAAAATTTCTCAAAAACACATAAACTTGATGCAATTTTCGTGGTTTCAGATGAATTAACTTAAACAAATAAATTCTACAAAATTTGCACACATACTAAAGGAGTTGTACTTCTGAACATTTTAAAGGATAAGGAGCTGTATAGGACAGTTCCTTACCTCAGGGCTCTCTTCTTTAGAACTATAGGGGCTCTCATCATCATCACCATTATCAGAATTGAACTCTTCATAGACGATGGCCTCGCTATTTGTGCAATCTTTACCCGAATTTGACATAGAAATGGTGAAGGATTCTACCAAATCAAGCGGTTAGTACAAGATGCAAATACCAAGACTCGCTGCAAAAGAAGAATCACAAGAACTCAAGAAAAGGAAAAATTCATCGACCGAACTAAATTCATTCCTATTTGGAGTCGTCCAACTTGGAGTTGTCGAGGCTCTCCGCGAGGTGCGTTCCCAAGCAAGGGATGTAAGGACAGCGGCGATCGTCTCGAAAGCAGATGAACCAAATTTGCAGAATGCGAAGGCGGCGCGCCAAATGCTTCAGACGAGGAAGAGTCGCGAAGACGGTGAGGAGGCGCGAAGGCGACGGTGAGGCGGCCCTTCCTATGCGAGGCGCGAAATCACCGCGACAGGGAAAATTTCACCGCGTCGGCCCCCAATCCAGCAGCTACTGATTAACCCTAATTAAGCAACCAGGTGCTTGAAGATTGGTGCAGCCAGGTGTCCTCCTCTGAGGGTATATGCCACCAATGGTCCGTGGCATAGTATGCCATAGGATTTTTTTCCACTCCGAGATCCGAGGTGCTAGGAGCTGATGTGTCATCACACTTCTAACACCACCCACCCTTGAAGTCACAACTTCTAGCTGCTTGGCGCAGCCCGATAAAAGTCCCTGCAACTACCCAATATTCCAGCAAAGCGTAGAGCGAGTAAACCAGTTCAGTATAGGAACAAGACTTATTTCTGAATAATCAAATGGTCCAATACACAGCTGCCCAAGCAAACAGCGTAGAGTTGTTTACCCTCAGACTACACACTTTTAATCCAGAAATAGTGCTAAAAAGAATTAACTAGTCTATAAGAAGATTTGAACACCAAAGCAATTGAATTCCATATTCATTGACTATTGGGCATTAAAAAACAGATATTCAGTAGTCTTAACTTCTACAATAGCAGCAAGTTGGGTTTCCTAACCGATTTCTTTTTCTCAGATTATATTTAGCTAATATAGCATCCCTCTCAATTTGCCACAGAAAAATTTTAATCTTCAAAGGAATTTTAGCTTTACAAATCTTGTGGTTATGTACTGTAAGCAAGTAATTATACATGGAAGCATACATTTCTCCGAATTCCAACAAGCCTGATCACTATCACTGGTAATACTAAAATTCTACAGATTCCTCACCATTTCTCAGTGTCTCTTCAGAATCAATACATAATAACATTTCCTCTGAAAGGGACATAGCTAAGAATAAGAGTCTAAGACTTAGAATTAGAATTAGCATGCTAAATTTACACATCAATACGAAAAGAACAATATCATCCATCCATATCTGACTAGTTTTCACCTTGCTCGTACACATGCCATGGACTCCCATCGGCTCCTCCCAGGTTGACGAGGTGGCGAGGCAGCGGCCAGCCCACGGCCAGTGGGCACAGCGGCCACGTAGGCCGGACCGATGAGCACGGCGGCGGCGCTGGCCGATCAACCGGTGAGCATTCTCGGCCGCATTGTTCGGCAAGCACGCACGGATAGGCGGCCGGCCGGCGAGCGTGACCGGCGAAGAGGAGCCGAATCTTGCGAACCCCCACGGATGGCATGCATGTCGTTTTCCCGGAAAGTCGTGGCCGGCGGCTAGTCGGCTAGAGGCAGCAGGATTCCGCTTTCGCTTTCACGTCTATCTTTATTTACTTTAAGCTCTTATTCAAACGAGAATTGCTATATCTGAGTGTGGGTTCTTTTCAGCTTTTTTTGTCTACTTATTTGCATGGATCTCTTTACTTTGAGAATTTTTTGAGGTAGCTTCGAGAGCCGGTTGGTCTTTAATTTTGGGGTTTAGAGAGCTTATAGACACGAGATAAAAAAAAACCGACTCAAAAAATAATAAAAAATTAAGATAAGTTAAATAAAACTTCCGTCACTTCAACGGCGGCGCGCGGCCGTATGCACGCACGCACGTCCCCCTCCTCCATCCCCACCTCGCACCGCTCCCCTCTGCTACTCGCAGTCTCGCAGCACTGCCAGTGCCATACCCTTAACCAAACACTGTATTAGCTTCCTCCGGTGAAACCATACAGATCAAAGCAACCTGTAGTCGTGTACTACTTGTCGACACTGTTGATGGAATAGCTAGGTGATAGCTACAAGACAATTGAAACTCTCGCTCTCATCCAAGAATTTACGTTCGGGCACACCTTTCCTGCCATGAGAGGGTTCTCTAATTCATTAGTTCAAACATCTGTCTTTATATTGAACAAAAAGTAACTATTTTTTTCTCAAAAAAAAGTAACTATTTAGTTCCTAAGCTATTTTCGTTTTCAAATTGGTCCCTAAACTAAAATACCAGGTTTGACCGGTCTACTAAAACCGAATCAAAATGGTCATTTGACTAGTTAAAACAGTTTTTGAGTGGTTTTTATAAACATGGCATCCACATAGAAGACTTCTGCTGACGTGGCATCCACATGGCTACCACATGTGTTTCCTCTCTCTCTCAATCTCTTCCTTTTTGACTCCCTCTTTCCTCTTTCTCTATAGCTTCCACTAGTCGAGGAAGGAGGAGGCAACACCCTCGGCCACGCTAGCTTCGCTGGTGCGCAACCGCGCCTCTCCTCCTTCCTCCATGTTTCAATCTCTCCCTCGCTTTCTTCTCTCAACTTTGCCTCTCTAAAGCGATTAGCCCAGCTCATCAGTGTGGTCCAAACGCGGAGGCAGAGAGTAACGTAGGGGAGCAAGGGAGGCTGTGGCTGCACGGCGGAGCAAGGAGGATGGTAGCACGACGAAGCAAGAAGAAGGGCAAAGCAAGTGGCAAGGCGGAGAGCGTTGGCTGGATCTGGAGAGGTCGTGGTAGGCAGGCCATGGACAAGAGAGGAGGAGGAGCACCGGAGTTGGAAGGGAGAGAGTTAAGGGGGAGAGAGAGAGAAATGAGATCGAGTAAAGAAGGGAGAATTAACGTGTCACGTGTTCACCATGTCAGCGCCGCATCAGTAAAAACCACACATTTGGAAGCTATGTTAGTGAAACCTCTGCAAAAATGCTCTTTTGACTGGTCAAAGGACCATTGTGGTCCGGTTTTAATATCTCAGCGACCAAGTTAACTCGGTATTTCGATTCAGGGACCAATTTGGTACAACAGCCATAATTTGGGCCCAAATAGGTACTTTTTCTTATTGGCAAAGGCAAACAGCTACAGTGACACATGAGAGAAACAATACTGTACTATAGCCAAATCATTGTAGAGAATGGTGTAACGAAATCATTACTGTTTTCTACCGTAGATACGATGATATATGAAAGAAACGGCATAGCAATGCAGTTAGGGATGGCAATGGGTCTCATTTCTTATTCTCCGAAGGGAAATTCCGCATTATGGGGATCGTGAATTTCTCCGCCCAGGAGGATGATACATTGGAAAATCATTCCCCATTTAGTGAAGCGGAAACGGGGATAGAAAAAGTTTTGCCTCATGGGGTCCAAATGGCCTCGATTACATCTTTGACCCAAGCCTAATAAACTATTATCTAGCCCAACTGTCCAAGCTCATAACTCCACCATCTAACTAACCATAACTCTCCACTAGCAACACATGGTCCGACGCCACGAGAAGGTGGTTGTCTTTCGCTGCGAACTACAATGCATATTTACCGACGACATGCCCTATCACCAAACAGGGACAAAGACGAAGATGGGGAGGATCCATCTCAGGCTTCATGGACTGGGACGGGAAGCATCAGAGTCGAGAAACTTCTGGACTACAAGGGTAGGTAGAGAGTAGCACTTCTATGGGGAATTCCCTCGTAGCCATCCCGCTATCTGTCTTTACCAATGCAAAAGGAGAGAATACCCTTTCTCCTGAGTTAGCCCCTTCTCAAAAATATTTTTAAAAAATTCTAGACATAATAAACTTTTTTTACATATCGATAAGATGTTAGGAGGCACATCAATATCCTCTCTTGCTATACTCTCACATGTACACATGCTTGTTAGTTTATAGAAGATATCAAGCTTTTAAAACTTTAGCTACAAATATATTTTTAAAATATATTAACAAATTAAATAAATAGATTTATCTCGAAAAAGACTTTCACATTAAAAATTATTGTTTTGCTCTCGCAGTTGCCTGTCCTATAGGGAGGGCCTGCTGTTTGATTTGGCCCCTCCTCGGCTCCTCCGCTTGAGCGCCTTTCTGCTCGGCACCGCCACCACCTGCCGAGCTCTCTCCATGTCGCACGTCGCGACGTAGCTACAGAACGGCGGGATGCGGGACTGCCACACGAGCACGTCGAACCGCTTCTCCTCGCCGGGGAGTTTGCCGCCGGTAAGGAGGTCCTGCATGCTCACCTTCGGGCGCTCGTCGCTCACCGTCGACTTGCGCCTGCCGTAGAACAAGCATGGCGGCGCGTCCTCCACGGGCTTACACACATAAAAATCCCAGTCCACCGGATCGCGCTCCCCGATCACACCGAAGTCAAAGCGAAGCTTCGACGCCTCGCCGAACACCCGCGCGATCCGGCGCCACGAGTGAGCGCTCATGTCGGCCCGCAGCGACGCGGCGAGCATGTTCACGGCGGCGAACAACGCCAGCTCGTGGATCCCCTCGAAGAGCTCCGCGGCTATGGAGAGGAGCTCCGGGTGATCCTCCGGGTTCGCGCTCCCGAACGCGAGGGCCCTGAAGAAGTACCACAGCTCGTGCTGCCGCAGCCTGCCCAGCATGAGCGGCTGCGCCGTGCCGAGGCTCGAATGCTTCTCCGTCCTGCTGATGATTATGATCTTGCTGTCGCTGTTCGTCCGGTCAACGGATGACCGAAACCTCCTCCGCGACTCCTCGTCGACGTCGCTGGCGAGATCGACGACGAACAGGGACTTCGCGCTACTAGCATGAGCGTTTAGATTTAAGCTTTGATGCTCACGATCACCAATCAGATCACTGCTGCTGAGATGCTGAACCGTGGAGAAGTGTTCGCGCACTCTCTCCTCGATGCAGACATGCTCCACTAGAGTCCTCTTCCCGACCTCCGGTGGGCCGATGATCGGAAGGACACCCAAATCCGGGTCACCGAACGAGCAAGGCTGCAGCAAGAAGTCGATGATTTGCTCCTTCTCCATCTGCCGGCCAAACATGCACCTCTCCATGAACAGGTAGGTGCTGTACGGCTGCCGGGTCATGCGAGGGCAGTTAGCCAGAAGCAGGACGAACTCCTTCATGTCACTCAGCGCGGTCTCCAAGCTTTCCGCGACGGCGAGTGCTCTGTCCAAGCCGCCGCCGCTACCACCCAGATCAGGCAAGCTGGACGGGTGGCTCCCGCTCACCGTGGCCCGCCTCTTCGGGCGGACGGCTCGTCTCCTGATGGCGTCGAGCGCGTAGCAGCCCCGGCACATCTCTTGCCTGAGCTTCTTGAGCCGCAGCAGCATCGCTTGGTTGGTGACCTGCCGCGCCTCTGCTTCCTCGACGACGACGCGGGCTCGCAGCAGCACTCGCTGCAGCCTGATTATGCCATCGACGGCGGCCGTGCTGCTGCCATACTTCCGGAGGAGGAAGGAGACCAGCCGCCCGAATAGGTCGCCGGCCACTGCAGACAACAACGCGTCCATTGTGGTTGTCGATGCCGAGAAGGGAGAAAAGAGATGAGCTCCGTTTATGTTTCAGTGTACACTCGTTGCAAGTCTCTTTCGTATTTACTCTCCACCTCGCAAGTTGCATACATGAAATGCTGACAAAAAACAGGAACTCCACTGTGTACGTGCGTTGTCGACGTAGTATTGTATATTACATATGAACATTAAAAAAACAAAAATAAGATCCTACGTACAATTGCAAGTGGCAGCAGACACACTTTCTTAGTCTTTGGATCTTGTTTCCTTTTTTATAAATATTGCCCTATCTACTTTTACGCATGGATCTCTAAACAGGAAACAAGAAGATCCAAAGTGACTGTGGCTGTTTGTAGTCATGGGAAAACCTTGTATGCAAAAAAAAAAAAAAAAAAAACACGATGCATTTTGTGTGGTGGTAATGGCCATGGACATGAGCTTCATTTTCATTTCGGTCGTACCATAGTCTCTTTCGAGTTGAAAACTTCTCTCCCGCAAGGGAGGTTGCATTGCAGGGATGCTGACCAAAGCTGGAGCTCATCCTTATATGCGGTTAAGTTTCAGTCGTAGACTCGTTGCAAGTCTCTTTCGCATTTGGAATCTACTCTAAATCTCGCAAGTTGCATACATGAAATGCTGACAAAACAGGAGTTCATCTGTGTATGTTGTTAGTGTGGGCACAACGGGGCAACGGAAGCATGTTATAGATAGCAAACTAATTACTTATAAGCATTTCACAAAGCACCTTATATGCATAATAAAAGAGCAAGCTTTGCTTCAATCCTACACACAACAAGATGTCTTAAACTTCCGCTAGGCAAATATACTTATAAGAATTAACTCACTAGAGGATCAATACCTCAGTATTAATATCCACATAGCAAAGAACTCTTTTTTCTTATATGTTAACTCAACCATACAATATAAACTTAATGTATGAACCAATAGTAAGCAAGATAGTGACCAAATGAATACATATGACAAAGAGAATACCAAATTAAGAGTAGATATCAAGATTTACGTGGAAACCCTTGTGGGAAAAAAATCACGGGCGACAGCGAGACGAGCAATCCGCTATGAAGATGAAGCCAATACAAGAGGTGGGAGCCAACAAGAGAGGTGAGGCTCCAAATCACCACTAATCTCGTTCTCAAATGGTTGGATTTGGTGAAATCAAGCTTCCTCTCTTCCTTACCCTAAACCTAGCTCTCCTTTTCCAAAAAAAAAGTCTTTGAGTTGGGGAAAGCCTTAAAAAGGGCATATTTACAAAACAGGCCCTAAAGTTCCAGAATATTGTAAACAACCCTATTTTCAACCTACTATACATAGGAGCAATGTTTTACATGATATAGTGGCCAATATGGATCCCAAAAGATGCAAATAGGAGCTACATATTACCACAATTCTCTACCTCAGTGACAATTGAACCATGGAGTAAACATATCAAGATTCTTGATGCCAAAAGTTCAATCTTCAAATGTTTCATCTATAAATAAATAAACCAATAAGTAACAAACTCACCACCTCCAAAGCTCCATATGGAGCTAGCTCAGCCAAGTATTAATACCAACCAAGTTCAAGCAATGCTCAAACTTGGCCTTCGGGACCATCTTGATTAACATATCCGCTGAGTTATCTTTTTTGCCTATCTTCTCAACATACAATGATTTCTTCTTCACATGAAAAAGAATAAAGAAATTGCGCACATCAATATGCTTGGATCTTTAATGAAACTTTTTATCTTTTGCAAGGTGGATCGCACTTTGACTATCACAAAAGACAACACGATCAACTTGTTCAATGCCCAAATCACTAAGAAAACCATACAACCAAATGGCCGGCCTCCTTCACCACCTCAGTCAAAGACATAAACTTAGCTTCTATGGTTGATAATGCAACTTGAAGCAAGTGCCGATGCATGAAGGTTTTTGCCTCCTTGGTTCGCTGATAACACTTCTCCAAAAGAAATGCCTCTCCTATATTCCATCGACTGGTTTTCCTTGATATACTGTCGAGGAAATTTAATGCTCGGGGAAATGATGATCTCCCAAAGCTGATGGAATTGGGTATACATCCATAGTTGATAGAACCATATTGAACCATATTAGACCCAATTCCATAGTTGATGGAATTGGATGTACATCCAACATTTCCAATAGAGTGGCCCCCTAGCCTAGTGTATAATTGGGATCGGATGATATGCATCATTTGGTAAGTCCATCCTGGAAAGAACTTTGATAAAGACACTCTTCCTTCACCAAGCAATCTTTTAGCTAGTCTTTGATACACTTGGGTTAGGCCTAAGGCAACTCTGCAGAAGAAATATCGATCCAACCACATATTTAGGAAAGCCATATGTTCTTTGTCTGATACTAGGTCTTTCTCTAGGTTGTTCTCGTCCA
Organism: Olyra latifolia; assembly: GCA_036346145.1. Taxonomy (NCBI): domain Eukaryota; kingdom Viridiplantae; phylum Streptophyta; class Magnoliopsida; order Poales; family Poaceae; genus Olyra; species Olyra latifolia. Next base: position 19,938,675 of record CM070530.1, read on the forward strand.
CATAACGATTCCATCCTTTGCCTTTATAGGATATCAGCTTGTGGGTAGCATGGAGGGTATGAACCGACCCATCAGGTCTCAAGCCGCAAAGGTGCAAACATGTCCTAAATCTGAGCCATTCATCGTGCTAGATTCAATGGCTCAAAACAAATAGCACCCTCTTCATACCCCCATCTCCATCTAAAAAGGTGCAAACTCATAAAAGGATTACATTATTTCTCTCTGCCACCTCTCTCCTCCCCCCTCTCACTTCTACAGCCGGAAGACTCCACCACCAGCAGTCCGGCATAGTCTCTGGCGGTCCGTGTCACCATCGGCATCCTCCGTCAGGCTACTGTGTGCCCGCGTCGCCGCCTTCGTCGTGTCAGGCGTTGTTGCTTTGCCACCACCCTTGTCGCACCGCCACTTGGCCTCGTTGCATTGCCAGTTTGCCACTCGGCAACTGCATGCTCGCGCCGCTCGTGCCCCTATCACGTTGCCACTCGGCCTGCCCTATCAAGTCGTGGGCCCTGCGCTGTCGCTCGCCACCCATGCATGAGAGCATGGTCACCAGGGGCGGAGCTATGGGTTGTGCCAGTTGTGCCGTGGCCCAACTAGCATTTTGCCGGCCCAAACAAGTAGAAATCGCACGCACGGGCCACGGCCCACGGATCGCACGCGGCGCCTCGGCGCTGACTCGCGCCTCGGCCCGTGTGGCGCGTGAGCTCGTCTCGGCCGACTTCGGCGTCTCGCCTCTGGACTAACTCCCATATGGTGATATGCAGATCTGGATTGAGTGATCGACGCTCGACCTCGAGCCCTCGACCGCTCGGCGGCGGATCATGACGGCCGGCCCGGCCCGCCGATTAGCGATCGGTGATCGCGTCCGGCTCCGGCGTCAAAGACTCGAGCTCCACCGGCCACCGCTCCGGTAAGTAGGTAACTATGCGTGAGTGCGTGGCGGTCGATTCGGTCATGCATGATGCATCATTGCATGATTTGCATCATCAAGACCAAGATTGCTGATTTGTTGATTATGGTTGCCCACCGCCCGACCCTCTATTGCGATTGCTCTATCCCAAATCCCCAATTAAAATTGGTAATTGTTCAATTAATCTCTTATATCTCTATTGCTCTATCAAATTGGCAAATTAAATATTTAGATCATATGAATGATGAATATTAAAAAATATATATCAACTTATTATTTGTTCTTTCCCGAATGTCAAGCCGACCATTGAAAATTGTATTTCTAGATGAAATTATGATCACATATATTGGTAATTGTTCATTTAATTATTTTAATGGTAATGGATGAAATTATACGTAATGTCACAGGAATAAATAATTACTGTAACATGAAGAGGACGGGAGATATTGCATCTCTTTAGCAGAGGCATGAAGCAAAAAAAACTGCTACTTCTTCCCCAACACCGGCTGTGGCTGTGGTGCAAGATCAAAATCAAGAACAAGAAGTCACATTAGAGCAAGAGAGAATAACCGAAGAAATTGTTAATCCAATGCCATCTTCTTCGCCTTCAGTGCCGCCACCGGCACCGGCACCGCCGCCACCACCACCAGCACCAGTTTTTGATATCAGTCATCTTCCACACGATCCAGGGGAAAGGCTGCCAATTACAAGTTATCCTGTCAATGAGCAAGATGCTGTTCGAAGGGCATATATTCTTAAAGGTCCCTTCAAACCTTATACACATGACTTTGAGAGGAGAAGAATTGGAACTAGGGACCGCCAATTCAGTATCTTACATTTACATAAATATAAGTGGCTTGAATATAGTATCACGAAGGAAGCTGCCTTTTGCTTTATATGCTACTTGTTTGGCAAAGGGTCTGATCCAACATTTAGTATAGATGGTTGGAGAAACTGGCATCATGAGGAAAGTGCACTTACCAAACATATTGGTAAGGTAAGAAGTGCTCACAATGCAGCTCAAGAGAGATACAATTTATATTTGAATCCCAAGACAGCAATTGATACCCAAATTGAGAAGGTGAGCAATGAGGATCTACGTCTTTATAAGATCCGATTGACTTGCTCAATTAGATGTTTGCAGTTCCTTTTGCGACAAGGATTGGCATTTCGTGGTCATGATGAAAGTGAAGAGTCCAGTAACAGAGGGAACTTTCTTGAACTTTTAAAGTGGCTTGCAGAAAATAGTGAAGAGATTGATAAATGTGTTTTGAAGAATGCACCAGGTAATTGCACCTTAACCTCTCCAGACATACAAAAGCAAATTATTCAGTGTTGTGCCATAGAGACTAGAAAGCAAATTCTTGGAGATCTTGATAATGAACACTTTGCGATTATAACTGATGAGTCTAGTGACATATCACATAAGGAACAACTAGCTCTTTGTTTGCGTTATGTTGATACACTGGGAAAACCATGTGAACACTTTCTTGGAGTTGTTCATGTTTCTGGAACTACATCTTTATCACTCAAGGAAGCAATTGAAGCATTGCTTGCTAGTCACCATTTGTGTATAAGTCACATTCGTGATCAAGGTTATGATAGGGCTAGCAACATGAAAGGGGAAATTAAAGGGCTGAAAACACTAATCATGAAAGAGTCGCCTTCTGCTTATTATGTCCATTGCTTTGCACATCAACTACAACTAGTTCTTGTTGCTGTTGCTAAGGGAAATGATGATATTGTATGGTTTTTTGATCAAGTATCCCTCTTGCTAAATATTGTTGGAGTTTCTTGTAAACGTCATGACATGCTTAGAAATGCTAGACTTCAACATGTAATGGAAGCAATTAAATGTGGTGAGTTAGAAACTGGAAGTGGATTAAATCAAGAGATGGGGTTAGTTAGGCCCGCTAATACTCGATGGGGTTCTCATTACAAAACTGTTCTCAACCTCATTGCTATGTATCCCATGATCCGTGATGTACTCATAAGTCTTGGCAAAGATATCTCACAAAAGGGTGATTGGCCAAAAATTCATGCTATGGTTGGAGCATTCGAGTCATTTCCCTTTATTTTTAATGCACACTTGATGATTGTCATTCTTGGATACACAAATGATCTATCCTAGTTTTTACAAAGAAGAGAGCAAGATATACTAAATGCAATATCACTTGTCAGTTTGGCAAAAGATAGATTGCAACAGTTGAGGTCTGATGGATGGATGGATTTCCTTCAAAAGGTCACTTTGTTTTGCAATAAACATGGTGTCCAAGTTCCTATAATAGAAGATAATTATGTGCCTCATGGAAGATCAACACGGTTTGCTAGAAATCAAACCAATGATGATCACTTTAGAAGAGAAGTGTATATTGGGGTAATTGACAAAATTAGCCAAGAACTTGACAACAGATTTGATGAGGCTAATATGGAGTTGCTTTCTTGTATGTGGGCTTTGAATCCCGCCAACTCATTTGCTTCTTTTGATACACAAAAGGTACATATACTTGCTAATTTTTTTGCTTTTTTTTGTATGTGGGCTTGTAATTCCGCCGACTCATTTTCTTTTTTTATTCACCAAAGGTACGCAGACTTGCTGAGTTTTACCCCAATGATATATCAAGCGTCGACTTGTTAAGACTTGAAATGCAACTTGATAACTATATTGACGATATGAGAAAAGATGATGCATTCAAAGGTCTAAACAGTCTAGCTGAACTCTCGATGAAGTTTGTTGAAACAAAGAGACATAATGTTCATAACTTGGTGTACTTACTTATCAAATTGACATTGGTTCTACCGGTGGCTACGGCAAGCGTTGAAAGGGAATTTTCTGCAATGAAGTTTGTCAAGAACAAATTGAGAAATAGGATGGGTGATAGTCTTTTGGATGATTGTCTAGTCACCTTCATTGAGCGAGATATGTTCTCCAAAGTGGACGAAGGTGACATAATCAATACATTCATGGCTATTAGAAGGCGTAAACCCGAAAAGAAGAAGTAGTAATATGGTAATATTCTCTAAACTATTCTCAAAGTTTATAATTATCTTCGTATTTTTGCTTATTTGATTTTGCATACATTCTATATTTATATCATTATATGTTATCATATAAGTTCTATAGTTTTCTAAACATCGGCCCAACCAAACCTAAAATCCTGGCTACGCCACTGATGGTCACGATGGCGAGGCAACGAGGGGACGGTGACACGCAGATGGACGGCCGGCCCGCCGTCTGCACTACCATGCCGTATCGGCTCACCACCCGCTTTGTCGTGTTGGCTTGCCGTCCACGCGCGCACCGTGTAGGTTCACCATCCACGCCGCCACGTCGGCCAGAGCCTGCACTTTCATGTCATGTCGGCAAGCACCTGTACCGTTGTGTCGTGTCGACCCATCGCCCACGCCACCGTGCCACCAGGTCGACCAGTCGCCCGCGCAGCCTGCCCGCACATTGCCGGCGCTCGTTTCCAGTTAAGCCATTCCCAGTGGGATAGGGTGCACTTCGCCTCTGCCGTCCTGCCACAAGCCTCATCGTCGGGCCATGCGCCGCCTATCCACCTCCTATCCTCGCGCTACCGCCACCCCCGGTCGGCCGAGCCTCCTCACCTCCCATCTATGAGCCTTGCCACCAGGCCATGCGCCGCCTCCCCGCCTCCATGCGTCAAGCCAGGCCGCCGCCCATGGCTAGGATGCACGGCACTGCCACCGTGTGCCCGCCACCTGTTCCACCACGCTAGCCAGTTGCCGAATCCACCATCCATGCTCGCATGTCTATCTCTTAGCATGCGGAATTGAAACATAAGCATGGTCCCATTAAACCCGAGCTTCCGTCTCTTTGTCATACTCCTTGAGCACACATTATTTGTTTGGGGTCTAACTGGTAGGGTATTTTATTTAATCCCCAATAATTTCTCTGGACGTTCTGTAGGGGAAAATAGGTGTGGCTTGGATGTTGGTACCATACCTGTAAAATAAAATCATTTGAGGAGCCATTCTGCTCCTTTTCCTTGAAGAATCGTGAGCTTCTCTTCTTCCAGTGGTAAAAGAAGAAAAGAAAAAGAGCATGATGGTAATACACATGTGTTGGTTGTCACTAGGGGTGAAAACGGATCGGATCGGATAATGGTTGAACCATATCCGTATCCGTATTATTTTTTGGATTCGAATCCAGATACGGATAGTCCGGATACGGATACGAAAACGGATATTGACGGATATGAATACGGGTCGAATATGGATCGGATCAAATACAGTTGCGGATACCGACCGAAATATTTAAACCCAATAAATTGTATGCCCCAAAATCAATTATAACACATAAATAACTCAATTAATTAAAATATTATTATAATTTACACTTGCGAGAAGGTTATGGGCCTAAATGACTAGCCCAGTGGCCGATAAGCTAGTTGGCTTAGGATCTAAATAGCTAAATCTCCCCTTTACAATGCATATTTGCCTGTTGGGTCTTTGTATTGGGCTGGTGGGCTGAAATCCGAATAAGGATCCGAATTTGTACAGTTCCGGATATCCGTATCTAGATCTGAATCCGTCGGATATCGCCTGAACCGGATCCAAAGAAAATTCCGAAAATATCCGATCCGATTGGTTCCGAAACCATATCCGACCGAACCGGATCGGGAAGATCAGGATCAGTTTTCATCCCTAGTTGTCACCCTGGCACATTCATGGCCCACTTAAAAAACAAAAAAAAATTCAAATGAAACATTAAGAACTCCTTACATTTTAATGGTACAAATTTTCATATGCCAACAAAAAGTGTCTCTCCGGCCTTATATCCCCTATTTGCCATCGCAATTGCTTAATTATTGTCCTGCGTTCTGTATAAATGTACAAACAATACTTAATAAATCATAATGTTATACTTTCAATATATATTTATGTTGATATTTTATGAAAGTTTTTATATTCAATTTACACTTGACTAGGCCTACATGACACAACATAGGAGCATCACATGTTGTGCTTGGACCTAGCAACAAATCTCTACTATTAAAAAGTACCTTGTGGTGGTCACTGGTGACAGGTTCTTTTGATAAAATTACCCACCATGCCACTCCCTTCTTTTTGGGAGGCTGCAGGGAGTGAGAACGAGAGAGACAGAGATGGAGAGGGAGAGGGAGATAGAGATAGAGAGATGCGGTGGGTAGAGAGAGAGAGAGAGAGGCAGAGTTGGTGACGGTGGCCTAGAGGCGGCGACAAGTGGCGGCAGCCTGGAGGCGACTGCGGTCGATGGAGTACGGCAACGGATGGCGGCCCAACGGCGAGTCCCGTGGCGTGGCTCTCGGTAGCGACAGCAACGGGGCTTGGCGACAGGACGGGCAACGGTAGCTAAGGAGCAGGACACGCGGCTGGGTTTGGCGATAGGGCAGCGGCAACGGTTGTGCACGTTCGACGCTGTGCAGGCGGAGGCGGTGTGACGTAGCTCGGGTGGAGGCGGCGCAGGGCGTGGCGTCCTGCAGCAGCGTGCAAATGGATGAAAGGTGGCGTAATGGCCGGCACCAGCGGCGACGGCAATGCGGTCAGCACAGCTGGGTGAAGCAGTGACCAATGGCCTAGCCTCGAGGGCACCGATGCGCGGGCGCAAGAAGATGGCGGCGGCGGCGGCTCATCTATGGTCGAACAGCAACGCACGGCCACGGGTGGCGTTAAGCGGTTGAAGCGATGGGACGCCGGAGGGCAGCGGCAGCCGGCTGTGGTAACGACCATGTGCGGCGACGATCAGGAGGGGCCTGGTCGACAGCTAGGGTTGGGACGGCGGCCTGATGCGATGATGCAGCGGTTAGGCTCGGTGACATGGATGCGAGTGGCGGCGGATAAGCAAAGACCACGAAGGTGGCGGTGCAAGTGGTCTTTGAGGCTGCGGCGGCGAGGAAAAAGTACTCGACGACGACGGCAGCGGCGGCTCCACGAAGGGGCGGCAGCGATGGCGGTGGCGGATCGGTGCTAATGGATCGGTGTACGGGAATTAGGGGAGAATCTAGATGTAATTAGGGGATTATATAGGGGAGAGTTGGGGTGAATTGAGGACGGGCTCAGGTTGGGCTGGGCCCAATCCATGACGATTTTGGAGGAGAGAAAGCATAGTTGTAATTGGATTCGGACATTAGAGAGAATCAATATTTTTTTCAGGGTGTCACAAATATTGCCTACGATTTTAAAATTTTTATCGCTCCTTATGGATTCTGTAACAAAGCACGGGCACCTAACTAGTCCTATAAAGTGGCAACCACCTTGTTCTTTTTTGCTTAAATTCAGATCTTTTTATACATGCCAAACGCATTGGCGCTTTGTAGCCATTTTAGGCCTAATGGGTTGGGAGGTTGCCGTAGCTTAGGATTTGGGCTTGATGACCATTGGCTTAACAACAATCACCTTAGTCTCATGGAAACTCCGTTAAAGAGGCTGAATTGGTGAATTGTTTGATAAATCATGATGGATGAAAACAAAATATAATCAGGTAGCAGTTACAAGCTCTCTTCTTCTTCTTCTTCTTATATTATTATTATTATGATGATGACGATGATGATGGGTTTCTGCTAGCAAGATTTCACTTATGCCACACCGTTGCGTTTACAGTGTGAGAATAGCACGGTGTGAGAAGTGAGAATCCACACACACACTGCTCCGGAAGAGAAACAAAGACAGTTTTATTTAGAGGATATTTAGGACAGTGACATTCACGACTGTAGACTGTAGTACACGTACAACGGTACAAGCAGCTCGGGAGCGCAGTCACTTAGGTTCCACGAGATTTTGCCCCTATCAGAACTTGCTAAAGAACTCGCAGATGTGATCGGAGACCTCATTAGGCTTCTCCTGGTTAATGAAGTGACCCACTCCCTCCATGACGATCACATCCTCCAGATTTGGCACACTTGCCTTCAAGCCACCCTTGTGAATGTAGTCCTTCGCTCCCAGTGTGTTGTACATAAGGTCCAGGTCCCCAACGATGAATTTTGTTGGAACGTTTACTGGAGCTCCCGTCCATGGTGCAGAAAGCTCCCAATTCCTGTATGAACACGGAAGGCATTAAGCAAGACCTCACGGATGCATATGCTAACCCTGCCCAAGATATCCATCATAAACTTTTGAATTGATATTGGCACCAAATGAAATGTAGTCCAGACATACATATCATGTTATTGTTGTTATAAAAAGAACATGTCTTGGTACATCTAACACTAAGCCCCTCTTCTATTTGAATCATGACAATAAAAAAGCTGTAAATTGTAAAATGAAGACAGTGAGGATGGGATCAGGGGACCATAAGAGACATACAATTCCATGCATCTGTAGTAGTTAAACCCTCCTGTAAACCCTGTCTTCTCAAATTTGTCTGCATAGTATGAAATATCTTCTTCTGACAGCCATGCAGGGCATGTACCATCCGAATCAAGTGAGTCAAAGAAGGTTTTGTCCTTGGGTAGAATAATAGGAGCTGCCTTGCGCATTCCAAAGATCTTCTTAAACTGATACCTCATGTCGTATAGAGCAAATTCAGCTTCGGCCACTCCAGGGTTCTGCATGCATATTTATGTAAATTCTTATGTGCAGGTGAAATTGTTTCCGATAAACCAAGTCTAAATCAATATCGATATGGACAAGCATGGTTTTCAAGAATAAACATTACTATCTGATTCCGTACTACTGAGTACATTCAAAAGAATAAAAGGAAGGTGGCATTTGCCAGACAAGTACACTCAATTCAGTATAAAAAATAGAAATTAGCAAGTTTATATGCTACCAACTATACTCACTAAAATACTATAAATTATTTAACTTTTACAGATCTGCCAAGAGCTGTTGTTGTGTTTAGGCTAACTGTAACAATTCGTTTACCAACCTTCTCTATCGTATAAGAAACATCAGTTTTAACTATTTATAGCATATAGAGATGGCGCGAAAGAAGGCATGGTATTTTCAAAGAAATAATGTTTTTACCAGTTGCCTTTATGCATACAGTCGGATGTTATTTTCTAATTAGCATCCAGTTGCCATGGAACTAAGAACTCAAGTTCCTACCGAATCAGTAGCAATGATTTTTCGATTGTGTGTTAGTGCCCAATCTGCAATTCTGGATAGTTCATCACTGGCACCCTGTCAGTATTGGCTGGTCGTTGTAATCTGGGGACTCTGTGCAACGGCTCCAAATCCAATTCCTCGAGGCTCAAATTCAATCTGTTCATTGGGCTTCCATGGATAATTCAAGCACAATAAACAGTCCTCTAAAAGAATTTGTCCTTCCATCGACAGTTCATCAGTTCACTCGTGAAGAAGTATTAAATGATGTTTCGAGGACAGAAGCCATAACTCCACTGATTCTGCTCAGTACGATGAAATCAGGACAGACATGAAGGAGAAGGGATAGGTAGCTTACCTGGAAGCGGCACATGTAGTGGTCGTCCCCGCAGGCGGCCCTGACGGTCTGGAGCGGGCTCATCCCGGGCTGCCGCGGGTGGTATGCCACGCTGAGGTTGACGAGCGCCGTCACGAGGTCCGGCCGGAGCAGGCACAGCTGCCACGCCACGATGGCGCCCCAGTCGTGCCCGGCCACGAACACCCGTGGCCGCCCGATGTCAGCGACGAGCGCGACGAGGTCGCCGACGACGTGGAAGACGGTGTAGGAGCGCGAGTCGGGTGGGGCGTCGGAGTCGCCGTAGCCGCGGAGGTCGGGCGCCACGGCGCGGAAGCCCCGGGCGGCGAGGGCGGCCATCTGGTGGCGCCACGCGTACCAGAGGTCCGGGAAGCCGTGCAGGAGCAGCACCGCGGGGCCGTCCTCCGGCCCCGCCTCCGCCACGTGCAGCCGCACCCCGGGCGCCACCTCCACCGTCCGGTGCCGCACCGCCTCCATCGCTCCGCGCTGCTGCTATGCCGATTGCCGAGCCGGGCCGGGAAGGGGGACTGGGGGAGCAAGAAAGCCGCTTGCTTTTGTAGCGGCGGCTAGCCGGGCTGGCGTCTTTGGAGCGTCAGCTGCGGGCGGCGGTCGGCATGGCCTAGAGTTTTGCGAATTGGTGGGAGCGCCGCCGGCCGTCGTGGCTTGGGTTCGGGCTTTGGCGGATTGCTCGCCGACAAAATTCCCCGGACAACCTTGAGATGCTGCTGCTCGCTTTCCTCATTGCTGCAAACTAAGCTGCTGGATAAGGCCAGCGGGCACAAACTGGCACAGGCGCGTTGTCCTGAGCTTGGCATTTCACTATGCTACTATTGCTTCCAACTGCCGAGTGGATTCAGTTATTCGGGTAAATTGAAGCAACACAAATCAAAATTCTCTTAATGGTATCCCTTGAATTGATGAAAATACGAATGGTGTCAAATGCGATGACTCAGCTTTTGATCCACCGTCACCGCCATTTTTTTTTCATTTTTTACTCAGGCTGTTTTATTACCGGTTGTGTTCAGTTCTCCTTAACCAAGCCGTAAAAAGATTATTGGATTGTATGAGATTCGAGATAGTTTGTATGAAGGCTTGGTTTATTTCATAGAGGATGGCATTAGTTACCATTATAGCCTTTTTGTAAGAAAAGGGAATGGCAAGGGAAATGGGAAGCAGTTTAGGTGAAAAATAAGCATCTCTCTTACAATCCATTCCAACTAATCAAGAGACTTTATAACTCTTACTTTTCTATTCCTATTTCCTCCTCTCATTTCTCTCCAACAAACCATGACGTTGTTAGTGTTTGCTTACAGATATAGTTGCTGTTGGACTAAATTACAGAGGAGAGGGGACATTGTGTGGTGCACAACTATGTGCCAAAAGGAGTGTTGTAAGGATGACATACGCATCCTCTACGACATAAAGATTCTTACTTTCATAAAGTCGAAGGCTCTGTAGGTTTCGACACGGCACCACAGAGGTAGCCTAAGGCTTCGACAAGTCAAAGGCTCTGTTCCATAGGCTTCAAAAGGCCTTCACCAAGCTTCACCGGATCTTCGTAGGTTCCACTGAGGCGGCCCCAAGACTTCAACAAGTCAAAGGCTTCCATAGGCTTTGACAAGCCTTCACCAAACTTTGATGGGTCTTTCCAGGCTCCACAGAAGCAGTGCAAAACTTTGAAGTGGAACCTATCTTGGATCTTTCATGAAGGTAGAACATCAACTTGGTGAAATGTATTTTTGCAAGGAAAAAAATACCTTTTTGTCCCTGGACTATGATCCTTCACTCGTTTTAGTCCTTGAACTCCAAAATCGGGTTAACTTAGTCCTCAAACTATCGAAACCGTGCTAGTTTGGTCCCTTGACGGGTCAAAAGGTGGTTTGGTGTGGTTTTCGCTGACGTGGCATTACACATGGTCGTCACTTGGCACTTACATGGGCTGAGAAGACATAGGCCCATATGTCAACATATATATCTCCCTAGTCCCCTCCCTCTTTTCTTTCTCTCCCTGTCTGTCCTCTCCCATCCCCTTGCCCATCCTGTCCCCAGCCCATCTCAATGTGAGCTTGGCCACCGGAGGCCCATCATTGAAGCTTGCTGCCAGAGTCTTGCCGATGTAGTCATCACCTCCTCCTCCTTGTGTCATTGTTGCCCTAAGATGGACGCTCCATTGCCATGTCCACTAGGGTGTACGTCCCAACTGGACGCTACCATATCAACCATCTTCCCCAAGGTTGCCCTCGACGACAACCTAGATCTGCGCCGCCTCAGCTTCCTCCTCCCCGAATCCGACGCTGCCCCTCCCCTTCCTCCTCCGACGCCAGTGACCTTGAAAGGACCGGGATGTCGCTTAGAGGGGGGTGAATAGGCGACTACAAATTTAAAACAATTAAGCAGCGGAATATAAATATCGGACTATCTGATATGGGTATCGGATACTCCGATGTGGATCGGACTATCCGATGTCTATATCAGATACTCCGATATGCTCAGAGTAGAAATGCTCAAATCTGCTCACAAGTAGGTATACCACCTTTAACCAAATATTCTCAAGCATGTAAATATGTAGAAGGAGCTACTAATGCTACTCAATCAAAATGATAGCTCAATCACAAAGAGAATCAAGTAAAGAGAGTAAAGGACGTAAAACCAAAGTGAAGAGGAGACGCGTCGATTTGTTCCCGAAGTTCGGATCCTTGAGGGGATCCTACGTCTCCGTTGAGGTACGCTCGGTCACACTTGAGCCCGGGTCTCTTTCAACCCTTTTCCTCACCAAGATCCGCACCAAGCTCCCTTGGTTTCACTCGCTTGGCTCCTTTCCTTGCGGAGGCGGAGATCGAGCCTTCACAACCTTCCCACGGCTAACCACACAAAGCACCGGTGGCTCGTAGGCGACCTCCTAGCCGTCTAGGAGTCCTCAACCTCCAAGAGTAACAAATGCTCACGAAGAATAAGCTTGGAGATGAACTCAAGTGCTCACTAGATCAAATCTCTCACAACCCTAACACTTCCCTCCTCCAACTCTTCCCAACCCTTCTCTCAAAGGGGATCACTAAGATCTAAGAGTGGAGAGGTGTTTGGGACTCAAGAACACAAGAGTTTAGCTCTTATTCCACCTAGGAATATCCTCCCAAAAGCTTACACGAAGTGGGAAAGAAGAGCCTTTAAATAGGGAACTCCAAAATCTAACCGTTGAGACCATTCTGCGACATATCGGACTATCCGATGTCCATATTGGAACATCCGATATTTTATGGCAGCAAGGGGTCAATCGGATAGGGGATCGAAACTTGGATCGGATAGTCCGATACTAAAACAGCCCACAGCGCAGCCCGACGAAAACGGGCGTGACTTTTGACTCCGAACTCCGTTTTGGGTGTTCTTGGGCTCTACGGAAAGCTAAGAACAAGGGCTACACAACCAACAAGGTCTCACTACCCAAATCCCAAAGGATAAGTGCAGAAACCACAAGGAATCCAAGAGAGGCCCAAAATTCTCACTTCCCGACACTACCAACACTTCTCCCCCTCACACCAAACCACCTACACCTAGGTGTACAAGATGTGATTTGTGTCTCTCAATCTTTCACAAAGATAGATCACTTGAGCACTTGAGACATCTAGAAGTTATTCTCTATCGCATCCCTCTTAATAGTACGGCAATCCTTAGACTCAAATTCAAACGAGAAAACTAAGTCTTACATTTAATCCACATGCCGTCTTCTCCTTGGATGCATTATGCGTGATGACCTTCAGCAAATGATTGATGACGCCTTCACCTTGTCAACCTTGACTCGGTTCACCTCATGAGACTCTCGTCCCATCGACCTTGGCTTGATCATCCTCCCCGACGATCTCCACGCCAAGTCGATCTTGACTTAGCCCTCAACTCTTGGTGACACCGTCGTCTTGTTGACCTCGGCTTAACCGTCATCCTTTAACATACCTTGGTCATCACACATACTCACGGGACCTAAATCTTTCCAAACCACTCATGAAAGGTATTAGTCCCAAAAGCTCAATAGATATGAAGAAATTGATATTTGTGAGCAATTAAGGTGTGTCAAGTGTTTCATATAAATAAGCACAATATTAAATGGAAACACTTGACATAGAAAAAATCTCTACTAAGTGCACCACGATGAATATACAATTAATCTATATGCACTAAAGAGATGATTGCCTGAAAGATGAATCAACTAACTCATGGCAAGTACCACAATCTTCACTTAATGATGCACATGATAGAATATACAAGAATTACACATGTGCAAATCATATTTAAGCAAGAGTGAAGTTGTGGAACAATCTAGATTAAACTTCACTAAGCGATGTGCATAAGATGATATATAAACATGGTCCACATGCACAAACCAATTCATAGCAATGTGAAGTTTAACTCTAATTAAGACATACCTCAATTAGCAATCCAACCTACTTGTACTTATGAGACTAAATAAGATCAACAAGCAAGTGTGTTAGTCTCAACAACATGATTAGAATAACGCATACCTTGTTAGGATGGATAGCTTGTCCACTTGACCTATATAGGGTTTTTCCTCTAAATAGGGTGAGACTAAACAAATCTTTACAATAAACACATTAGTCTCAAGGCAATAAGCATATTAGATGATATCATAAAATCAAACACTAAATAATGTATTGTTATTAAATGTGTTTGTCATTAATCACCAAAACCACATAAGTACTACTTGAACTTACACAACCCCTTTTGCCTCACCTCGCGGAGCATCTTTGGTGGAAGTTTTCTCTCTTCCTCAGGTCACCTCTGAAGGGTTTCATTTAAACCTTGCCGCTTAGGCGAAACGCTTACAACTTGTTTGGTTGAAGAGAATTGGAGGAAGGGAACGAGAATTAAGAGGTATGTGTTATAAAATCCATTTATTGGTTAGTGGAAATCGAAAAAGGAAATTAAAATTTATAACCTTAACTAGGGAAATTTGTTTCCCTAGGTCATCATAAGGAATTTAACTCCCACCCACTCATTTCCCTCTCTCGCCAGACAGAGAGCCCAAATGTGCGTTGATTGGCGCAAGGTGAAGCTCTACTGCGCTGAATATTTCACATTGCTAATAGTAGTCTAGGCTTGTTCGGATGGCACACGATTGGGTCTTGCAAGAAATTAGGCCGTTAAATCGACAGATCTTGCTTGGATGGCCGTTAATTTCCAAGCTATAGATCCTGTAATCGGCGTAATCTCCACTTATCATGCGTTGACTCTTCTAGCATTCATGCTCCAAATTTATAGGCTGAAAGATGTCCATTTATGGGCCTTATTCCTCCATGTTTAGGCCTCGTCCCACCAGTGTTACAAGGCAGTGGGCCTAGTTTTCCACAGTTCAGCGGGACGAGGCCTCCTCCAGATCCCCTCCCCTTCTCACTCGGACTCCACCGAACTCCTCCAAGCTCCAGCCCAGTAGGTCGCCGTCGCTAGGGGTGGGCAAAATAAAATTGAAACCGAAAAACCGAACCGAACCGAATACACTGAAAATTATGGTTTTTTTCCAGTTTTTGCTTTTAGGTTCGGTTTTTTGTTCAGTGCTATTCGGTTTATCGGTTTCGGTTCGGTTTTCGGAGCCCAAAAATCAAAGAACCGAATACATTGAACCATAGGCCTGCAGCTCGTTAGTCTGGGCCGTCTGCGGCTCTGCACTGCACATGGATTTTAAATGGGCCAGCCTACCACTGGTGTCCAGCACTCCAGCCCGAGCAACTAGGCGCTCCACCAGCCCAAGACCGAGCCCCAAGCCCGAGCAGAGCAGAGCAGTCCACCAGGCACCAGCAGTCCAGCACCACCGCTCCAAGGCCGAACTCTCGGGCGAACAAACCCTAGCCGCTAGGGTAGCTCGCGTCGGCGCCGCCGCGCTGCCGTCCGCCGTCACCGTCGACCGTTCGCCGTCCGCCGTCGACCGACCGCAAGCGCCAGTTCGCCTTCGTCGTCGCCCCTCCGTCGCCGCCGCCCCCAGCCGGCCAGCCCCCGACCTCGGAGTGCCCCGCCGTCTTCCCCGGCGTCCCCGTCTCCCTGCCTAGCGGCACTGCTCCCAGCCGGCAGCCGGCTAGTCCCAGCGGCCAGGTTTTCAAACTTCAAACCCTAAATCCCCATTCCGCAATCTGCCAATTTTTTGTGATGATTACATGATGTGATGCCTAGATCTACCATGGAGAGGTACTAGATAATAAAATTTTTAGCTAAATTGCATGCTCTGTCTTCCACGAAGCCCCTAGCGCCACCGCCCCCCAGCCGGAGATCTTCACCGCCTGCCCCGGATTCTGCCGCTGTTCTCCGAGCGCCGCCATTGGCTCTCCTCAAAGGTTAGCCTTCCGACTGTCGCCCCTCCCTCTGTGCCGCATTATTCCCATGAAATGTATTTGTTTGGGTCGTGTAGACATTTCTCTCGTATTTCCAGATCTCAGTGGGATGGTTGATTGGTAGCATTTTTTTCTTATCATGAACATGAAGATTGCTGTTGGTGTATATTTTAGGTGTTCTTTTGGAATTGTTGTTCGTGTGGAATTTGTAGCTGTACAATCTAGATGCAACGCGTGCTGTACAAATTCTGCACGCCTGAAATTTTATTTGGCGTTGAGGCACGTCCAATGATGAGCTGGTGATGTCTTGATCGCCATCCATCTGTGTTTTTGCTGGAGTTTCCAAAATGTTGGATCAAACAGTAGGCATGATGTTAGGTGCTGATCTTGTATTTTTTAGTCCTCCACAAGGGTAATTTAGTAACTGAGTTTGTTTCAGTGCTGTTCTGTATGGTTCATATTGAGCCCAGGGTAATTTCCTCATGACAGAAGCTGCAGTAGTTTTGAGGCTAAAATTAGTCCTACTTTTAGTACAAAGCATAGTTAAAAAAAAAATGTAGGACAGGTACGGGAAATCGACTAGAAAGGAAAAAGAAATATCAATACATGTTGCAAAGGTTGAAGATTGAAGACACCAATCCAATGGTCAGTGAAAAGCTTCAGTATTGCATCAGACTGCTGTCATTGGCAAGAAAATTTTGTCCAACTCACATATAATTAGCTAGTTTCGAAATCAGGATGTACAACAAATTAGCTATCTGATTTGGCTATGGTTTGTTGAATTTTTTAAGGGACATTTATTTTTATAGCATTTGTGAACGTTTTCCAGGAATTACTGGGACACAAGTATAATTGATTTAAGGTACCAATATATACCTGATATCAATATAGAAGTGATCAGTGTTTAACTGTTTATAACTTATAGGCTATATAGCACTAAGAGACTGATATAAATTGTGGCCTCGCAAAAAGGAAAAAATCTTTAGAAACCTTAGCTAGATTGAGATTTGGTAGAATTGTAGAAAGCTAGTGACTCAACTGCAAATAGCCCATCTTCTTTCCATATCTCCAAACTGCAAGTAGTTGTGGACGTGCAAATCTCCAGGAGACTTGGCTATCAAGCCAAGAGGAACTGGAAGAGCAGTACGACCGCGATGCCAGACAGACCCTAGCGGCCACCACCTGAGAAGAAGAGCAACAAGCTATACACATTTTTCCTCCCAACGTTTTAAGATCCAGAGGTGTCGGATCTTTTTCTTCCCTTTTCCTTCTCTACCTTCCTCTCGTCTTCTTGAAGAAGGGGAAATGGTTCTGTTAGGGACTTAGGGTGACCGAATCTTATGGTGTGTTGTTTCAGATCATGTTCTCGATACATATGAATTAATGCTGCTCAGATCTCTTGGCGTCTCTCATGCGCTTGTTGTTTGATCAGACATTGCAAATTTGCAACATCTGTGCAATGTTATACATTTTCCCTTTTTTCATATATTTCAAGAAATAGTGTGATGGTAAGGGTCATATGAGGACCAATGTATGCTGCATTCGATGATGCCTTGCAATGATGTTTCAAGAAAGTTCTGGATTATCGTGTTTGTTTCTTGAGGTAATAAGTTTTGAGTTAGTGTTTCAAGATTTGATGAGGATTGGATAGGTGTACTGAAAATTGGGGAGCCCTGGATGATTTGGTAGTTCACAATAACAATTAATTATAGGAACATTGAAATTGACCAAAACCATGTATAGCAAATTAATATGAGGCTTATTGAGCTGTTGTGATTGGAGGTCAGGATGTGGTCACAGGGAAAGCAGTGATCTGGGGCTTATCTTGTGGCATTTCACAGGGATATTAGGGGTTGACCAGGCTTGGCACCGCTGCAAGATCACACTGAGTAAGGTAGGATGGTGATGCAACGAGGCCCAAATCATGCAGAACAGTAGGGAGAACACATATGAATGATTGTGTCCATGTGTGGGTGGGTGAGGGCGTGATGTGTGTAAAACCGCGTAGATTGTCTATAAGGGAGTGCAAGAGGAAGATTTCAATGCTTGTGTTCTGGTGGGCTGAAATGAGTAATGGCTACTAGCATTTTGCTGATGGTGTGGCTAAGTAAGGTGGAAGGATTAGGAGGAACTGAGAAAGGATTATAATTTTCAAGAAAACATGTTTTTCTAACATCTGATGGGATTTTTTAAAAAAACAATGCAGGGAGTACTTTTGGTTCTTTTCCCAAATGGATCCTTAAAGAGTGGAGTGTCATGTTGTCATAGGCATGCAAGTACTGTATAGCCTCTAAAAGATGGTGAAGATGCATGACCTGTTAGGTTGTAGACATTTTACAATTTTTTAATGTAGTACTAGATCGTTGTTGTTAATTGTTCCATGCTATCTGCCCCTGCCCTGCACTTTTCAGTTTATTTTTAGAAAATGTTCTGAATAGCACTGCTGATAATAATTCACAACTGCATTGAAAGGTTGTTTTTTTGTTTATTATACAGATCAAGATTATAGAATGGCCTCAAATCAAGACCACAATAATTGGCGTAGACCAAAAGTTTCTTTTTCTCTGACCAAGAAAAATTGATTTCCATAAAATTCTAACACATGCTATTTCGATAGCACTAGTTACGTCATATACATGTTAATGTCAATATTTCTCCTACAGGAAATAGGCTGCACCATTCAAGGTGAGATGCAATGATGTCATTGATGTGTATAAGTGTATTGCCTGTCTTTCTTTGTTGTTCCATGGACATAGTTTTATGACATATTAATTGGTATCACCACTTTCTCTTGGAAGGACTGGTTTTTTCATGAAAGTCGCTCATCTATGGTTTGTTTCTGTTGTTTTCCCCCTTCTTTATGTCATCAATGAATTCGATATGTGATGTCTTATTATTCGTGACTTCAATTTGTTTTGAAACATAAGCACTTTTGAGTACAAGTTTTTTGGGTTATTTTATTGTGAATGCATTGTTCTCTGACTGCTGTTTTATTCACTTGCCACATTCAGTAACATATGGCAGCAATGAATACTGATCTTGGAGGCTTAGTTGGTAGGCCTACAAACTCCCAACCAAATCCTTTTGAAAGTGCCTTGTATGGTGCTGGACCTGGGCTTATCCGTACTGGACTAGGAGCATATGGGGAGAAGTTTTTGGGTTCAAGTTCTGAGTTTATGCAGAGCAATGTAAGTTTTCATACAAGTGTATTCTATCAAGATCTATATATGATATCTATAAACTAGAGAATCTAAGCCAGTAAGCCTTATTCGTTTATGTCAGATTACTCAATATCTGTCCGACCCTCAATACTACTTTCAAGTCAACAGCCAGTATGTCAGGAACAAACTGAAGGTCATCTTGTTCCCTTTCTTACATAGGGTAAGAGCTATTGACAATTATTGTTCTTTTTGCAAGATTTGCATACTGTGAAGTTCCATAACATGCTTATTTATTACCTTTATTGTCTTCTTTAAGGGACACTGGACAAGAATAACTGAACCAGTGGGAGGAAGGCTATCCTACAAACCTCCAATTCAGGACATCAATGCACCAGACCTGTATATCCCTTTGATGGCTTTTGGCACCTACATTGTAATTGCTGGATATGCCTTGGGAGTTCTTGGAAGGTAATTACAATGTGAACCACTTCATGTGCTCTATCTGAAAGTAGAGATGAATTTGCGTTAGCAGCACAAAAACCACTGCATTTACAAGATAATTTCATCTTGAAGCACATTGTTCTGTGATTCAGGTTTACCCCTGAAGCGCTGACCCTACAGTTCACAAAAGGACTACTTGGCTGGTTTCTGCAAGTCATCCTCATCAAAGGTTTGTTGTACTCCCTTGGCAGTGGTGAAGCTCCATTGCTGGATATCGTAGCATATGCTGGATATGGATTTGCTGGCACATCTCTTGCAATGCTGGCCCGCATCTTCTGGAGCGTCTTGTACTATTTCATTATGGCATTTTTCTGTATGTGCACTGGAGCGTTCCTTGTGAAGACCATGAAGAGGGTTCTTTTGGGTGGGCCAAGAAGCTACGAGCGACACCCGAGCCGAAACCACTATTTTCTGCTCTTCCTGGCAGTTGTGCAGTTCCCAACTCTGTTCTGGCTTGGCAACATCAGCGGTTGATTTTCATCCTATCGTGAAGCTGGGCAAAGCAAATCATTCTCTAGAGGCTGTGCAGGATAGAGTTGTCGTAAATTCTTGCTGATGAACATCCTAATAGTTGGTATAAGTCTCTGCATGCTAGTTGTTGGTATAGGTCTCTGGATAAACGGATGAAAGTACATGTAACTACTGCTTTTTTCCTCTATTGGAGGTGCACTATGATCACTTGGGATAGGATAGCGATTAACATTACATCTATGGTCTTTCAAGTTTCAATCCTACCATGTGTCACGATCTCATTTCAACCTGTTTTGATGATCAGATTATTTTTTCTGATGACTTGATCCCGTTTGATCAATATGGTTTTGATGATCTGAATTCATTGCCTTATGGATTATCCGATGCGTTGCCGTCCAGTCTTTGAAATCCTTAATTCGTGTTCCAGTTTACAGGAGACGCATAGACTAGTTCGTGTCCCGTGCCGATGTCATCGCATGATTGCATCGGTTTCACTCGCCTGATCACCTTTCTCCCCTTTATTAATATAACGCAATCCTCTCGCCTCCTTGCAAAAAAAAAAAAACGAATTATTTCACACAGATGGATCACTTTATCAGCTCCGTGGGAAAGCTTCGTATGGATAAGTTTGATTCTAGGCCAAATTTATTGAGAAGTCGTTATTAGATGCGAAAAAGGCCGGAAAGTAAGACCGTTCTCCTGGAAAATTTCCAGTAGAAAAAAAGGGCTATTAACTATTAGGAAACCTATTCGGTTACGGGCTCGCGAAGCCGTATCCGGATAGGTCTATCCGTGTATCTGCCAAACTCTATGAAGCAGCACTATAAATAGGAGAGGGATTCGTCCATTGTAAACACACCTAAAAGCAATAAAGAATCCGTTCTCTCCCTACACCTGTGTTGATCTACTTTGTGCATCTGTCGTTCTTGCTGTCGTTCTACGACGACGTACGAATCAGCAACCTCGGACTACACCCGGTAGCGTGGTTGCTTAACACGTTATCAGCACGAAGCTCTGCCGGAGGCCACGCAAGCGGAACAGATCTGCTACCTCCTCCTGCGACTGAACGACACTGCATCGAATTCATCCTGCACCACGTGATCTACCGGCATCAATCTATACGGTATGTGCATGATGAGCAAATAGATCAATTTGTAGATCTATTTCCTAGATCCCGTGTCATACACGCGGTCCTACCGAAGTAGCTGACGAGAAGATGCCGACGCCGAGAAGTCGTCGCAATGCCTATAAACGCCGCCGCGTGTTGGATCTTTAACCCGAAACCGTCGCTGCCCTGCCGAATCGGTGCGGTGCCGCTCGATCTCATCCAAACCGACGTGCGGATGGTCACCACGCCACCGCCGTGTGATGTGTCTTGGCCCGTCATGCCCGCGCCGCCCCGTGAAGACCGCGACCCTGCTCGGCCCCCGCGCTGCCTTGGTTTTCTCCCCGCACCGCCTAGGCCCTGTACACCAACGCCTGTCGCCCGTGTTCCAAGTCGGCGGCGGCTAGGGGAAACCCTAGTCGTCCACCTAGCACGAGGCGGAGCAGGCCACCAAGTCACGCAAGCACACGGGCCACCGTAGGCCTCCGAGCCAAGCACGAGACGAAGCAGGCCACGCGGAAGGGGAGCTGGGCAACGCTCACGGGCCATGGAGCAGGCCGTTGGACCGCATGGGGGAGCAGGCCGCTCGGCCGCGGGGGAGCCGGCTAGGCCGTGCCACGGGAAGGCCATGGGCCGAGCCGGGCCACCTTTGCAGGCCGCGCCGGTGGAAAGAAAAGAAAAAGGGGCAGAGAAGAAGGCTAGGCCGGTGGAGGAAAAGGAATGGGCCACAAAATTTGCAACTTGAACCCTAATCTTTCGGGAATTACCTAAGAATTCTTCCGAATAACGAATTTTATGCAGAAACCCCTGGAATTTACAGAAATTATGAAATTGAATATTCTGGCTATTTATATTTTCGGGAATTATTGTCTTATTCATGCTTTGCAATAGGAGTGATTATTTACTGCTGTTAATTACTTCTATAAATCGAATTAGCATCATTATATTGGAAATACCGAGGATTTATGCATAGATCCATGTCACGCAACACACACTGATTACCCGAAGTAATCTCATGCTATGCAGATGTCTGGCATCGTCAGCCGTGAATTTGAGGAATTAGCCCCCATGGCCGAAATTACCTTACTTGGGTTTCGGACGTGAAAATTGTGCTTGGAGGTAAGAATCTCCGCACCGCCATTGGCATAGAAGTGGGCCCTACTTCTCTAGCACAAAATGATCAAGCACTGCACTTTATCAGGCACCACCTGTCCAGTACCCTAAAGAATGAATATATGGCTGTTGAAAGTGCTGTTGAACTTTGGACCGCACTTAAGAAGCGGTTCGAAAAGCTCAAATACACTATACTGCCACAAGCACAACAGGACTAGGCACGCCTGAGATTTGCAAATTATAAAACCGTGGCCGAATACAATTCTGCCTTACACAGGATTGTCACGAACCTCGCTCTCTGTTGTAAGTAAATGTTAGAAGAGGAGAAAATAGAAAAAAAAACCCTCTCCACCTTCCACCCGAATGCCATTCAGAGTGCCCGTAACTACCGTCAAGATAATTTCACTGATTACAGTGAATTAATTGACGTTATGCAAGTCACGGAATCTCAGGATGAAGTCTTAAAGAAGAACTTCATCTCACAGGCACCTGGTCAAAGCATTGATGTCAATGCAAGGAAGTACCAGGCCGAGAAACCCAACTAGAAAAGAAAGGGAAAAGGTGAAAGGGGAGACGGCTCGGCCCGGAAAAGAAAGAAAAAGTCTGAATTCCAAGGCAAGGAGAGGCCACCACCGAAACCATACGGTCAACAAGACCAAGTATGCTTTAAGTGTGGCATCTGGGGGCATTAGTCAAAGATCTGCCGTGAATCAAAGAAGGCGATCGCTGAATATCAAGCCAAAAGGAAGAAAGAAAAGACAGAGACGCACCTCGCCATTATGAACAATGATGAAGATGACCTCCTAGGGAAGGAACTTAAAGAACTGAGGGTCTCCGAGAAGTCTACTGAAGACAAAGAAGCTACTACCAGTAAAGTAGCAATAGCTGACGATGACATTGAAGAAGAGATAGCTGCAAATGTAGAAGCATGTTTCACTGAGTCTATCTAGTGCATTGTTTAGCAGCATTAGTTATTTTGAATTTGTGTGGTTGCTTTAGCAGATATTTGTGATCTTTATGAATTCTTGTCGTCATAATGCACTTTATTTTCAGTATATTCTATGAATGCTTGCAATATGAATGATAGCATAAATGAAATTACATGTATTTATGTAGTGCCCATATGGAGGAGATATGCATAGTTGATAGTGGAACAACTAATAGCATTTTAAGAGAGACTAAATATTTTGAAACTATTAAGAAGAAAACCGGCAGTATAACCACAATTGCAGGAAGTGGTTCATGCTTAGTAGGCTCTGGTCAAGCCACAATCATACTGCCTATGGGTACTCCATTAAAAATTAATGAAGCTTTGCTGTACCCCGAATCCACTAGGTCTCTCTTAAGCTTTAAAGACATCCGTGCCAATGGTTTCCACGTTGAGACCACTGAAGAAAATGGCAAAGAATTCCTGTGCATTGTGAGGCACGACAGATGTGAAAAAAGAATCTTAGAAAAATTTCCTTCATTTAGAACTGGGCTATACCACACAAGAATTAAAGCACCTGACAAT
Organism: Olyra latifolia; assembly: GCA_036346145.1. Taxonomy (NCBI): domain Eukaryota; kingdom Viridiplantae; phylum Streptophyta; class Magnoliopsida; order Poales; family Poaceae; genus Olyra; species Olyra latifolia. Next base: position 19,962,179 of record CM070530.1, read on the forward strand.
TACACTTCCCTTAAAACTTCTTTTAGGAGTGCTGAACTCTTCTCTTTTTGGCATAGTAGACTTGGTCATCCAGCCTTACGGATGATGAGAAATGTAATTACCAACTCTCAGGGCCATGGAATTAGTGTAAAGAATTTTCCTAATCAAGAAGACTTCATATGTCAGGCATGCGCCACTGGGAAAATGATCACTAGGCCCTCGACCATGAAGGTGCAAGATGAAATCTCCGCGTTCCTTGAACGCATTCAAGGGGATATTTGCGGCCCCATTCAACCCCTATTAGGTCCTTTTAGGTACTTCATGGTGCTCATTGATGCTTCCTCGAAGTAGTCAAACGTGAGTTTACTCTCGACAAGAAACCACGCATTCGCAAAGCTGATCTCTCAGATCATAAGAATTAAGAATGCATTCCCGGATCATCACGTGAAGTCCATTCGTTTGGACAATGCCGGCGAATTTACTTCGAAGGCATTTGATGATTACTGTATGGCATCGGGAATCAATGTAGAGCACTCAGTGCCACACGTTCACACTCAGAATGGACTAGCAGAAGCACTGATTAAAAGGATCAAATTCATAGCAAAGCCGCTCTTGCAGGGTTGTAATTTACCAAACACGTGTTGGGGCCACGCCGTCCTGCACGCAATAGCATTATTGAACTATAGACCGTCAGCGTACAACATCCACTCACCAATGCAACTAGTTCAGGGGATCACACCGAAAATTTCCTATTTAAGAAAATTTGGATGCATGGTGTATGTACCGATACCACCACCACAGCGAACAACTATGGGCCCTCTCCGGAGGCCGGGGATATACGTTGGTTATGAGACAGTGTCCATAATCAAGTATTTAGAACCCTCGACCGTAATTTGCATACCGCCTGTTTATTGATTGCATCTTTGACGAGGATAATTTTCCGTCATTAGGGGAGAAGCAGAACCTTAATGAAGAATGCCGTGAAATCATCGGCAAACCACCGGCATTCCGCACATCATCCCCGTACTAGAGAAGCAAGCAGAGGTTCGAAAATCCTCGATTCTGAAATTAGCAAATGAACCGCTGACCACTTTTGTGATTTGAAGGGTGTGATTAAGTCGCATGTGCCTGCGCGCAATGCACCAGAGAGGGTAGAAGTGCCAAAGAAAACTACGAGCACCCCTCAGAGGCCTCAAAGAAAAAGGACAGGAGATCTGGTTTCTCAGCCCCGAGTATCCAGAGACGTCTAGGTAAAAAGGGGAATGAGAGCTCATCACAACCAGTCACAAAAGCGCCCCGAAAGAAAAAGAAGGGGAGCCAGTTGAGACCTGACAACTCTGGTGAGAAGCATCCTGCTAGCGAGGCGCTCCCAGATTTGAATATACCGGTAATAGAAGAAGAAGCCGATAGAAATACGTGTGCGCACATCGGCAACAATAAGCTAAAGGAACTTGCTCCCGTGATGGGAAATAGCGGTGAAGAGCAAGTAGAAATGCACGAAGCACCCCATGACGAAATGGCCATAAACTTTGCAGAATCAGGGGAAATGATGAATAGAGCAACAGCCAATGTCGACATATACTTTGCTAAAATGATTGCCAAGTGAAAGTGCATTTAGGCACATAAGTGATTTTGGTGATTAATGACAAACACATAATGACAAGTATTAGTAAATGTGTAAATACTTGGCTAAGTAATTGTCTAGTGACAAACCTCTAATATGATTGTGTTACTATGAGACTAACATGTTTATTGCCAAGTTGAATATTAGTCTCATCTATTTAGAGGACATCATATATGCCAAGTGGACAATCTATCCATCCTAGCAAGGTAAGTCTCACACATACAAATAGGATGGGTAAGTAAAGATGAGGTATGCAATCTCGGTAACCTTCTCTATATAGATTTATTATTGCATTCCTTTTGTGCAAGTGCATAGTGAGCTCCAAGTAACATATTGATTATATATGCACATTGGTTGATGTCATATCAATTTGTGCATATATATCCACTTGAGTTCAATATGTGTCTTGCTTCTAGTATACATGTCTTAACTAGAGTTAAACTTCACATTGTTATAACTTGACTTGGTGCATGTATGCTTTGTTTGTATACCTTCTTATGCACATCACTTAGTGGAGTTTAATCTAGATTGTTCCACAACTTCACTCTACCTTGAATATTATTTGCACATATGTAATTCTTGTATATTCTATCATGTGCTCCATTTTAGTGAAGATTGTGGTACTTGCCATGGTTTAGTTAATTTATCATATTGACAATTATCTTCCTAGTGCATCTAGCTACATTACATATTTATCATGATGCACTTAGTAGAGAATCTTTCTCTTGTCAAGTGTTTCTATTTAATATTGTGTCTCTTTATATGAAACACTTGTGGTACTTAATTGCTCATAAACATCAATCTATTTATATCTATTGAGCTTTTGGACTAATATCTTTCATGAGTGGTTTGAAAAGATTTAGGTCCTATGAGTATGTGTGATGACCAAGGTATGTTAAAGGATGATGGTTAAGCCGAGGTCAACAAGGCAGCGGTGTCACCAAGAGTTGAGGACTAAGTCAAGATCGACTTGGCGTGGAGATCGTCGGGGAGGATGATCAAGTCAAGGTCGATGGGACGAGAGTCTCATGAGGTGAATCGAGTCGAGTTGGATAAGGCGAAGGCTTCATCAATCTTTTAGTGAAGGTCATCATGCATAATGAAGAAAAAGACGGCAAGTTACTATCCTAGACTTGTATTATCTTTGATTTAATTTGAGTCTAAGGATTGCCGTACTATTAAGAGGGATGCGATGGAGAATGACTTTTAGATGTGTCAAGTGCTCAAGTGATCCATCCTTATGAAACCTAGAGAGAGTGTTGTGTTGGTGTCGGAAAGTGAGAGTTATAGGTCTTCCTTGCCTTCCCTGTGAATTCTACATTTATCTTTTGGGATTTGAGGTGTGAGACCTTGTTGATTGTATAGCTCTCGTTCTTAGCTTTCCGTAGAGCCTAAGAACACCCAAATCGGAGTCCGGAGTCAAAAGTTATGCCGTTTTCGTCGGGATGTGCAGTGGCTGTTTTCAGCACTCGGACTATCCGAGGTTCACTCGGAGTATCCGAATGACTCAGACTATCCGAGTTGACCCTCTCTGTTCGTCGGGCTGTAATTATTCGGACTATCCGAGGTTCACTCGGAGTATCCGAATGACTCGGACTATCCAAGATTATTCGGACTATCCGAGCTGGGTCTCTGTCTCTCGTTACTGTAATTACTCGGACTATCCGAAAGATCACTCGGACTATCCGAACTTATCTAAACCTATGCATAGAATCGGCCGAATTGTGGAAGCCTCTATTTAAACCCCTCTCTCTCCCCACTTGAATAGAGCTGTTAGACCACCATTCCTTGAGCTACCCAAGTGTTCTTGAGCCCTTTAGAACCCCTCTACTCTTAGATCTTTGTGATCCCCTTTGGAGAAGGGTTTGGAAGAGTTGGAAGGAGTGATTGAGGGAGAAAGGTTGGGAGGTGATTCCTTTGTGGAATTAGTGTGTTCTTGAGCCCTAGTGACCCCTCCACTCTTCGATCTAGGTGATCCCCTTGGGAAGAAGGTTTGGGAAGAGTTGGGAGGAGGTGTGAGTGTGAATTGAGCAAGAGTTAATCTTTGAGCACTTGAGTTCATCTCCAAGTTCATTCTTCGTGGACATTTGTTACTCTTGGAGGTTGAGGACTCCTAGACGGCTAGGAGTTGGTCACGAGCCACCGAGCTTTGTGTGGTGCGCCGTGACAAGTTTGTGAAGGCTCGATTTCGCCTCCGTGAGGGAAGAAATCAAAGGAGTGAAGCCGGCGAGTGCATTGTGCAACACCGGTGAGGGAAGGGTTGAAAAAGACCCCGGCTCAAGTGTGACTGAGCCGCCTCAACGGAGACGTAGGATCCCCTCAAGGATCCAAACTTCGGGAACAAACATCTTTGCGTCTCCATCTTCATTTCGGTTTTATCCCTTTCACTCTCAAGTTTGATTTACTTGCTTACTTTACAATTGAATTGATTATCTTGTCTTGTGTGATACTACTACACCTATACTTGCTTGTGAACTATCTTTGGTGCAGGTGGTATCCTTGAATCTTTGAGATTTGAGTTGAATTCGAAATCACTCTGTATCATTCGGACTATCCGAAGTACTCGGACAGTCCGAGGTGAACTCGGACAGTCTGAACATATTTCCGCTGTGTTTAATTTAGTGTTTAAATTTTATAATCGCCTATTCACCCCCCCTCTAGGCGACATCCCGGTCCTTTCACCAAGCGAATAGATCCCGATCCAGAGCCGGCATCTCTTTCTGAGTGTAAGCACCGACCAGATTGGGCGGAATGGAAGAAGGCAATCACCATGGAACTAATCTCCTTGAACAAAAGAGAAGTGTTTGGACTGTGTGTCAGTACACCCTCCCATATACGCCCCTGTGGGCTATAAATGGGTTTTTGTTGGAAGAAAAATGAAAATAATGAAGTGGTGCGGTATAAAGCAAAATTTGGTAGCTCAAGGTTTCACTCAGCGCCCAAGTGTTGATTATGAAGAAACCTATTCCCCGGTCATGGGTGGTATGACCTTTAGATATCTCATCTCAATGGCAGTGAATATGAACTTAAAAATAAAATTGATGGATGTGGTCACGACTTATCTTTACGGTAACTCGGACTCGAATTGTACATGAAAGTACTGACGGCATGCCAACCCGAATAAAGAGAAGAAAGAATTATATTGTGTAAAATTGCAGAAATCCTTATATGGATTAAAGCAGTCAGGAAGAATGTGGTATAATCGCTTGAGCGAGTTCTTGAGTAAGAAAGGTTATACGAATAATGAAGATTGTCCATGCGTTTTTATACAACGATCACAAGATGGTTTTTGTATAATTTCGGTTTACGTGGATGATTTGAACATCATTGGCACTGATGATGAAATTGAAGAAGCAAGTTCAAATTTGAAATCTGAATTCGAAATGAAAGATTTGGGTAAAACCAAATTTTGCTTAGGCCTTCAGCTTGAGCATATGCCAGATGGAATACTCGTACACCAAGCCGCCTACACTCAAAAGATGTTGGAGAGGTTTAGTTTTGAGAAGGCGTACGCATCAAGAACCCCGATGGTCGGAAGGTCACTACAAGCAGACCAAGACCCATATCGACCTAGAGAAGAGGGGGAGGAAGTCCTAGGATCGGAATTCCCATACTTAAGTGCCATAGGAGCGCTCATGTACCTAGCAAACAGTACATGGCCTGACATTGCGTTCGCCGTAAACTTATTAGCAAGGTATAGTGCAGAGCCAACGAAAAGGCATTGGAAAGGGGTAAAGGACATCTTCCGCTACCTACGGGGATCAGTCGATCTTGGACTATTTTATAGAAGAAACCAAGATATGACTTTGGTCGGATATGCAGATGCGGGTTATCTTTCAGATCCGCACACCGGTAAGTCCCAGACAGGATATGTCTTCCTGTGTGGAGGGACCGCAATATCATGGAAGTCGTCAAAGCAGACACTTGTGTCAACATCGACTAACCATTCAGAAATCATTGCATTGTATGAGGCAGCACGTGAATGTGCATGGCTTCGAAGAATGACATTCCACATTCTCCAGTCATGTGGATTACAAATAGAACAAACCCCCACTATCATTTATGAAGATAATGCAGCATGTGTCACACAAGTACAGACAGGATATGTGAAGAGCAACCTCACTAAGCATATAAACCCCAAGTATTTGTATGCACATGAGATGCATAAGATGAATGAAATCAATATTCAGCACACTAAGTCGTGCGAGAATCTTGCAGATTTGTTCACTAAGTCCCTACCTACATCTACCTTTGAAAGATGTATTAAAGGCATAGGAATGATGAGACTTAGAGAAATGCAGAATTCAGGGGGAGAAACTTCACATATTTTGAATTAAATCTTAAACCAGAAGTTCAAATACCCAACTATTACATTGAAGTAATGAAGCAATGTTGGGTGGATTTGTACTCTTTTTCCCTTAAGTGAGTTTTCAAAGAAGTTTCTCACATAAGGTTTTTAACGAGGCATATCCGTGCGCACAGCAAACGTATGCTATGCACTCTTTCTCCAAGAATTTTTCCCACTAGGTTTTTATGGAGTTTTGATGAGGCATATGCATTACACGGCAAGGTCCAAGGGGGAGTATTAGGAAACCTATTCGGTTACGGGCTCGCGAAGCCGTATCCGGATAGGTCTATCCGTGGATCTGCCAAACTCTATGAAGCAGCACTATAAATAGGAGAGGGATCCGTCTATTGTAAACACACCTGAAAGCAATAAAGAATCCGTTCTCTCCCTACACCTGTGTTGATCTACTTTGTGCATCTGTCGTTCTTGCTGTCATTCTACGACGACGTACGAATCAGTAACCTCGGACTACACCCGGTAGCGTGGTTGCTTAACATTAACGAGTGTTTTTAAAACTGTTAAGAGATCGCCAGATACTGCTCCAGTGCTTCTGTCCTCGTGCTACTGATACAAGAGGAGTGTTTCTAATGGCAGTGAAGTTAGGAATAAGTAGCTTTCTGCCTTCCTTGACAATCTCTGGTCGGTTGCTTTGTCGTCGTGTAGACTATTAGACTCAACTGAATGGTCGTCATATCTATAGAAACCATAAAGTATCAAGTGAGTAACCAACCTGTACAAAGTATGGTAACTTGAATGGCCAGATTTATCGCCGTGGCATCTTGGGCACTGACCGCTGACTTTGGACCAGACCAGAGACTGAAACCAATCCAAGCTTCCGAGCAATTCAGCAGGCACCCACTACTGAGCTCCAATTTCTGCTCCATTGTCAGCTGCTCAGTGGTGCTGTGCCTCCAGAGCGTAGGCAGGCAATGGACGTCTTGCTATCTGCAGTGACCGGCGATCTCTTCAGCCGGCTCGTCACCTTCCTTATTGCAACATACCAAAAGCAGGCCACCGCGGAGAAGCTTGCAAGGCTGCAGCCGCTGCTCCTGAGAGCTCACACCATCGTCGAGGAGGCCGACGAGCGCCATATCACCAACCAAGCGATGCTCCAGCAGCTCAAGCAGCTCAGGAAGGACATGTACCGGGGCTACTATATGCTCGACACCTTCAAGAGAGAGTCCGTTCGTGCAAACAGGCACGTCCTGGTGGGCCAGTCCTTCGCCTTGAAGAAACTGCAGAGGATACTGCAAAACTTAGAAGGTGCAATTGGTGACATGAAGGAGTTTGTTGTCTTCTTGATGGATTGCCCTCGCATGGTTCATGAGCCTTACAGTACCTACTTGTTCATGGAGAGTTGCATGTTTGGTCGGCATATGGAGAAAGAGTATGCCATTAACTTCTTGCTGCAACCTTGCTTTGTTTTGGCTGTCCTTCCCATCATTGGCCCTTGTGAAGTCGGTAAAAGAACTCTGGTTGAGCATGTCTGCAAAGATGAGAAGGTTCAGAAACATTTCTTCCATGTTCAGCATTTAACAGGTGATAATCTAGATAGTGGCCATCCTATTGGGTATTCTAGTGGGAGATCATTGATTGTGATCGAGTTTTCCCTCCATGTGAATGAGGATGCATGGAAAAGGTTTTATTCTTCTGCTTGCCAAAAAAACAGTGATAGCAAGATAATAATCATCAGCAGAATGAAGCAGGCTGCAAATCTTGGTACAGTAAAAGCCCTTGAGCTGAAGAGGCTACATCGGTATGAGTTCTGCTACTTCTTTAAAGTCCTTGCATTTGGAAGTGTGAACCCGCATGATCAGCATCCAGAGCTAGCATCTATAGCTACCAACATAGCAGAAGAAATGAAAGGTTCCTTTGTTGCCGCGAATGTACTTGCTAGGCTGCTACGAACTAACATAAATGAACATTTCTGGCGCCATGTACTGAAGATGATCAATGAATTGTCACAACTGCACTATGCCCTCTTTGGGGAGCATTTCTGCCATCTCTCCTGGAAGAATCGTCCATTATATCTTTGTGTATATATCTTTGGATCCCTCAAGGATGCTCTCTTCCTATCATATAGCAGATGCAAAAGAGGTATTTTGGATAAAAGGGAACTCCCAAAGTTCACATTGCATGACCTAATGACTGGAGCTGGAAGCACCATCCCTTCTGAAGATGAGAAGGTTGATTTGCTATTGTGGCAATCTCCTATACTACCCTATTACAGCTACACAGCAAAATGTGCTGTGGTGAATGCTCAAGAAGTGGCAAATGTAATGAAAGGCCGCCTTAAGAGGAAGAGGGTAATTTCTGTCAAAATGAAGAGGAAGAGGGTGCTACAATAGGAGGCATGTTTAGTGGCTTCATATCTGTCTTCTGTACTACGTGCCATACAAAAGTGACAATTGTTATGGACTCTTTTGTGGGAAGAAATTACCAAAGGCGACATAGGTGTGACAACTCGAGACAGGCTGCAGTTCAGGCAGCCAGGGGAGTCTGAGTATTAAGTAATAAGGACTACGACATGTTCTTTATTGAGTCTACGAGTAATCCCTTAAGGTAGAATAGACTTGCGTTGTTTGTAATCTATATAAGGAGCTCATTAGAGAGTATCCAGAAATCAATAAAGAATCATGTTAGTTGGGTTACAGCTGAGTTCAAAGCTTCACCACTGACCAGTGACAACTTCACCATGCGGTTGAAGCCTTGAAGGTGAACGACCTTCCCCATTATCTCTTGCGCTCCCCGCAAAGCGCTCAACAACAGCTTATTCATCCTCTTTCTGTTCACCACAGGACAAGGAGTAAGGCATTACATAATAATAACATATGTTTTTCTTCTAAAAAAAATGTAATACTACATGTCGGTATACATGTTCTCAGTAGCCAAGATCAGTTTGCTACTTTGCTATGTATGTTCTTAACCATTTTTAAAAAAAATCCTAATACTGCAACTAAGGGGTATGCCCTCCATCTCATCTAACAAGCAAGTGTGAAACCCACATGAACAACATGTCCAGTATTTTGTACTCCATCAAGTCATCTCAACATAATATACCATCTATCTATAGCCTCATGGAATGATTGGTTTATTCTTAATATATAATAATCTAGATGCACATTTCTGCTTCCATGTACTAAGGTGATTAGAGAGCCGATAGAGTTCTGAACTGATATGCCTCATTTGGCGATCATCCATGCAATCTTGATTGGGAAATTGCCCTTCGTACTTCGATCGTAAGGATAGCATTGTTGCTCTTTTAATGGCACCGCAATCTTTTCATGCTATGGCCGATTAAAAAAGAGAGACTGCCTTGTATAAAAGGGAGCTCCTGTAACTGAAATGTGCTATGACCAAATGACTAATCTGGGATCCATATGCCCATGTCCCTTTGTGAAGATGAGAAGCTTGCCAGCTTGATGTGCTTCTATGGCAGTTTCCTGTCCCAATTTGCCTTTGTTTTTTTTAAAACAGTATAATTTCCATTAGATCATTAACCAAATGGTTACAACTATAGGAAAAACTATTACAACGCAACACCACCTACTAGAAACAGTATTAAGATCAACTTGCATTACTCTCGCCTGGATCAAACATTTGTAGCATGTGTAGTACAGTGCTTGTACTAGTAATGTTATACTAGGAATTCTATGCACGTACTGGAAGACATGCTTTTTTCTTAGCAAAGATGATGCACGAACACCCTAATCTAGCTCCTCTACTGTCCTTCTCTCATCTGCATTTGTTAATCGCATACGACGTTGTCGTGGAGAGGAACTGCACGACAACCCGGCACAAAACTCCCATCACAGGGGGAGACAAATCCCAATAGGCATGAACAGATCAAAGACCAAGAGTACCAACCCTACCAAAGACATCATCGAGGAGGTCGCCAAAATCTACCATCACACCGGGGAATCTAAGAAGGGATCTTATTATCATAACAAGCTGCTCTGCCATCAACACCACCATGAAGGACGAGATGGATTGTGAACCCTAACCTTAAAAAACTAGATATGTCTAAAAACCTAAAGCTTCAAGACAAGAAGAGGGTCCCCATCACCTCCCCAACTCCAACGAGGACGCTAGAGCTAGAGAAGCTGCTCCGCCATCAACATCGCCACGAAGAACGAGACAGGCACCAAACCCTAACCCTAACCTTAGAAAACTAGATTTATCTAAACACCCGAAGCTTTAAGATAAGAAGAGGATCTTATCACCTCCTCAACTCTAGCGAGGACGCTAGAGTTAGAGATATGAGGAGGCCAGGGAGCTTTGCCGAAGCACGCTCTTCTTTCTTTCGCCGCCGCTTTTCTTCTACTTTTGTGCCTGCATCATTGATCTGGATGTGATGCGCTGATTACTTTGCCTTTGTTTTAAAATGGCGAAATTGCGCCTGTGATGCATGATGTTCTTAAAAAATTTGTCGCGTGTGCCAATGTTAAATGTATTTATTGTATCTCCCGCCTCCTATTTATATGTTTCCAAAGCAAATTATCCACTGAATCCATATTACACTTAAGATGTCATCGGTTCATCACAACTTAGTATGCTACCTATCTAGGTGTGGTTCTTTTCAGCTTATCGCGTTTGGTTATCTGGTTTGCTTATTTGCTTGCCGAGGTGGATCGACTTATCTCGTTGCTTTATTTGACTTATCGAGATTTTTTTAAATTTTTTGGATTCCGTTTTTTCTATCTCGAAGGCGTGTTTAAAAGCTCTCTAACGTAAGTCGAACGGATGAGATCCGACTCTCGAGACCACCTCGGCAAACAAATAAGCAAACGAGATAAGTAAACGCGATAAGCTGAAAAGAACCCACCCTAATCCCTAGTAGAAGAAAGAAGTGTACAAGCTGAGAATTCATCAGTTTACTCCTGACGATGGGCAATAGCATTGCATTGCTTTCTCGTCCACACAACGGCCGCGAAATCCGAGACGCTAATTACTAAACTATGAGCGCAAAAATCTGCAGTAGGTTGCGAGTGAAATTATTTTTTCCCCCTCTTTTGAGAAGCAAATCAGGAGCGAGCTCCGCCAATTCGTCTAGGCTGCGGCGGAATTTACAGGAGATTTATGTAAATGACACTTTTTAATATTCATATTTTAGTATATGACATCTTAGCTCATGTCATAGACACATGTTCTGAGGTATATTAATTGAGTGTTATTTTCTGAATTTTTTCCTGAATTTGCACAGACAAATAGTGGAGCATACTCGAGGAAGAGAGGGGTTGCTGGCTTACCTCCACCGCATGCTGCTCTCTATCGCCGGCTCGCCATGCCGCTGGAGTTTGCCACGATCGGCGGCACCGCGCCACGCCACCTTGCCCGTCTCCCCTTCAGGCGTCCCACCCATTCGCCGCGCGGCCACCCTGATCCTCAAGAATTTTTTATTTAATATTTATTTTAAATCTATTTTTTGAAAATAATCGTAGAAAATTATAAATTACAAAAATAGGCGCTCGTCACCCGGACATGGGGCGATCGCCCCATGTTCGGGCGATAGGCGACTCGACCGTTAGGCCCCTAATGGTCAGGAACATGGCCGTTACTCGCTGCGCTCGTGGTCGTTACTCGCGCTGCCACCTATCGCCCCAATATGGGGCAATCGCCCGTTGCAGGGGCAATAGGTGGCCTTTTAACCTCCCGGCCTCCTTCTCTCCCTTATTCTCACCAAGCGCGGCTCAGTTTCACCGAGAGCGAGCGAAAATGAGAGCAAGCCGGAGCCGGGAGGAGAAGAAGACGAGAGAAAAGAAAAGAGAGAAGAGAAAAAAAAAGAGGAAGGGAGGAATAGAAGAAAGTAGAGCCGACATTTTCGCGGAGGTAAGTCTGGAAAAAAATTTCTACAAATAATGTATTACACAATGCTTAGAAATATAATGTCGTAGGAATTTTTAGTAGTGAAATTTGAATATTAGTATGAAACATGGTAGGATAGTCATATGTTAAAACATGGTAAGATAGCCATATGCTGTGCGGGTAAAGATTCGATAAATGCAATGTAGAAATTAAACGAAGTACGATATATCATGTAGATTTATATTTAGTAGGGTTAGGAAAAAATTAATAATTTATTGTAGTAATGCCGTATGGGAAAAAAATATATGAGTAGTTGAATTAATTATTTATAGCAGTAATTTTCAGTAGGATCGCTATACATTTTATATATTGTATTTTAGAGTAATATTGAAAAAAAGGTAGGCTAGCCACATATCGTACGTTGTTATCATGGTAGAAATGTCGGACGCCGTTAGAAATTAGTAGAGTAACAAAAATTTAAAAATATATAGCAGAAATAATGAAGAGTAATCTATGACATAGGATAATGTAAAAATTTTATGGTAATGCATGATGCGGTTAGATGGAGAACTAATGAATTTCTTGGTCCGACATTGTAGGCAGCATGTCGGAGAAATTGTATTTTTAAATATTTTATGGAGATGGGGAGATTGTATAGGGGTGGATGGAGTGGATTTGTCAGCATTTTCAAGAGTTATACGAGGCGTATCTAGACCGAGCAATAGGACATACAGGGCTTTGTTGGAGTGAATGTTTCAGATGTTCAATTTAGATGCCCAGACTTTTCAGCTACAGGTTAGAGCAGTAGTAAGCCGTGCGCAACACTGTTTTTATGGAGAGTTGATTCCTATTAACGCAACATGAATATGGAGGTGCTATGTTGGATTTGCCGTAGAGCGGGGCTGGCCTCTGATGTTGCTGGTACAGTGGTACCAGTTAGCTCCATCGGTGTCGGAAGTACGTGATGTCGGGGTAGATATTATGGAGGAGGGGGAGACAAATATGGAAGAATGCGATGATGAAGGTGGCGAGGAGCCCAGAGACGAGGGACACGAAATTGGCAGTGGCGACGGGATCAGCAGGGGCGAGGAGACAGTCGTGGAGTCAAGGGGGTGGCCAACGAGGGCGAGGAGGTGGAGGACATAGTTGACATGATGGATGAGGAGGATCATGCGGATGAAAAAGTCCCTGATGACGAACACTCGGACGAGGAGGACAATACTCCCGAGGTGCTTGTCCCCAGTGCGTGGACTAATTATAATTTCGAAGACCTAACAATGAATGAAGGGAACAGCGATGCATGGGAATATCATGAGAACGAGGTCCCGCAAGGGGCCATATATAAAGACAAGGAGGCTGTGATGGATGCGGTGAAGTACTGAACAATGTCTCTTCGGCGGCAATTCAGGGTAGTGAAGTCAAGTAAAAAGAAGTACTACGTGAAGTGCGTTGTTAATTCGTGCCCATGGTGGGTGCATGCATACAAGAGAAAATTGAAGGACTACTGGAAATGCTCCATAGTAATGGAGCATAACTGTGAACTAGAGCAAGCGGAGCAGGAACACCGCAATCTTTCGTCCACTTGGGTGGCAAATGTGTTGTACGGTCAAATCGTGGACAATCCGCACCTGCAGTCTCGATTTATTATCAGAGCCGTGGAGGAGAGGTTTCAGTACAGGATTAGCTACGGAAAGGCGTGGAAGGCAAAAAGGAAAGCTTTGGAAATATGGTTCGAGACGTACGAGGCCTCCTACAAGAATATTCCATACTTGCTCAGGGTAATATCATGTAGGAATCCCGGTACATTCATCGACCTTGCGGAGTTCCTCGCGGATGGTGTGTACGCGGGTAAGTGGGTCTTGCAGCAGGCCTACTTCGCCCTCGGCGCGTGCATAAATGCATTCCAACACTGCCACCCGGTCTTTTGCATGGACGACACATTCGTCACAGGGAAATACAAGGGCCAGATCTTAACTGCAATCGTGGTGGATGCGAACAACCAGGTTCTATCGGTCGTATTGGCCTTCGTGGAGGGGAAAAACACGGACAACTGGTACTGGTTCCTTGACAAAGTCAAGCTAGTAGTCGTTCAGGATCGGCCTGATGTTTGTGTCATCTATGACCGACATGTAGGGTTGCTCAGGGCGATCGTGGACATGCAATAAAGGTCTGACATCGTGGGAGTAGCAAAGTGGCTAGACCTGAATGGTGCATGAGGCACATGTGTGCGAATTTTTCCGTCAGTTCAGGAACAAGAAGCTGATGAACATGTTCAAGCGGCTAAGCAAACAGAACCAGCAGAGGAAGTTCGACGCACTGTGGAGGACGTTGGATGAACTAACCAGGAAGCAATCCTTGAATCCAAGGGATACTGCTAGTTCATCAAGGAATCTTATAGTCCACCACGAGCAAGGAGATGACCCGACAGCCTTGTGTGCGCTTCCGACCGATGCGCAAACATTTGGCGTAGGTCGGGAACAAGCATAAGGAGTTTCACAGACTGGATACGACACGAGCCGTTGGAGAAATGGTCCCTACTGTATGATGAGACCGGTTCCCGTTATGGAATAATGACCACAAACTTGGCGGAGGTATACAACTGGGTAATGAAAGGCACGAGATGTCTTCCATTGGTGGTATAGTTGAAGGTGTCTTGCTAGGTACCCAAAGATATTTTATTGAGCGATATAAGAAGTCTGCTGCATATATGTCGGACAATCGACTGTTCTAATCAATGGTTGTATCTACGTACATAGCCAAGAAACACACGAAAGGTGTAAACACATCATGTGACACCGAAGAGTGGCGTGGAGCGGAGATACCATGTGCACTGCGATGACCGCGATCGCAGAGGTGCCCACCGCGAGAGGACGTCCCATCTGTGCATACTCTGAGCTGCTGACTGCGAGTGCTCCTGCCAGAAGTCACGGTTGTTGCACTTGCCGTGTTCGCACGTGATTGCTGCAGCCGCCGAGACACATCAATCATGTCGTCCTTACATCTCCGACTATTACTACAAGCAAAGTGTTCTCAACACGTGGCATCATGAGGTCTACGGGTACCGAGTGGATGGGTCGTTCATAGAAGCACCCCCTCCAGGTCATCGATGGGTACCTGACATGCATATGTTGAAGCAGAAGGTCGGGCGTTATACGCAAGATCTGCGTATACGGAACGATATGGACGAGTCCGAAGCGCGTCGTCGAACGCAAGATCTGCGGGCTCAGAGGCTAGGCTATCCATATCTCTTCGGGGCACACACTAAGTCCACAAACTTCGCTTTGTATCATGTATTCCTTGTTGTTTCTCTCGATCAACCAAATTTCATTAATAGGAGGCTGCTGTAATTTTTATATGAACCTTGTAATTCTAGGTCATTTATTTTTATTTCATGTATTTCTATATGTAATTTTTATTTCATTAATATATAATTTTTACTTCATGCATTTCTATATGTATCATTTAAGTATTGTCCTTGTCATGTAATTTTTGATATTATGTGTATGATCGAACACATATTTAAATATGCAGCATTGCAGTACTTTCCATTTAATTGTTCTCGGTTGTAATGTCTACCATTTAAATATTGTCCTTTTTACTTTACTTACTTTCTAACCATGTAGGGACAGGCACCGATGGCGGGAGCTGGTCGTGGTGGTGATGTTTGCCCTGAGCTGCTGGACCGGACCTTGGATGCGACGCACCGGTCCAGGTTGTCCGCAGTTTAGAACAGACAGGTGGGAACACTGCGGCCCCGTGTGCCGAACAAGATGCTTCGCATTGACCCACGCTAGGTTCCACAGTACGCCGCCAATGACTTGTACTGTTTTTAGTACATTTACTTACCTGTATATTAAAATTTGACGGCGCTACATACTACATGCAGGTTACGAGCTGCTGCCTTACTACCACTCTGCAGAATGGTGAGCAGGCCACTGCCTCGGAGGAGGGCAGGCAGGTCCCACGGTTCGGGTACGATAGGTCCCTGCTGGCCGCACTCGTCGACTAGTGGAGACTGGAGACGCACATGTTCCATATGATCCGCGGAGAGATGGCTCCCATGCTGCAGGACGTGTGCTACGTACTAGGACTCCCTTGTGCGGGTCCTGCAGTTGTGCCAAACGATGTCTCTGTCACTTGGCATACGGAGTTGTCCGATCGGTTTGCTGAGGTGCAGCGACACCCGTGGGACGGCCCGTACGTTCCTCTCAGACATGGTGAGCGGCATGGCCCGACGAAGCAGTGGCTGCTTCAGTTCACGGTTAGTACCTCCTTAATTGCAATTTAATGGTATAGCGCTAAGTTACTGATAATATTGTACCAAATGTTGTAGGCCAATCTGATACACCCACACGCTGATCTGATACAGCCACACCGCCACCTGGAGGCATACCTGCTCTTACTGTTCGGTTGGGTGATGTTCCCATCCTCGCATGGGAACACAGTGGACCCGCACCTGATCGAGTACGCCCAGTACATCGCCGACACCCCGGAGCATCAGGTACGAAATTCCATCGTAATCTCTTTTATCAGGACGTGTTTAACTTTGTCGTTGTTAATAGATGGAGCAATGGTCATGGGCCTGGGCTATGCTGGTGGCGACGTACCGAGGGTTGTGCGACGCTATCTCTAGGGCGAACCAGGATGCGACGATGTCGTGTTGCGTCCTCCTATTGCAGTTGTGGTCCTAGGATCGCTTCCCCGTTGGCAGGCCTCTGGTTGACACTGCGCCGTACCCCCAGGACCTGTATGACGACAATCCGTTGGACTGGCCCCACCATAGGCCACTAATGGGTTCAACGACAGGTATGCTCTCCCGTCTCTTATTTTGCACTTATGCACTGTGACGACATGTACCATTATTTATTTCCTCGCAGCGGTCGTACGCGCACCGACAAGTGAGAAGGTCGTACCCCAAGTTCGTTCGGGAGTTCGACGACCAAAAGGACAAGGATGTGCGGTGGACGCCGGACAGCGCGACCGACGTGGCCATCCGAGCATCTTACGGGATCTCCGTGCTATGCACATGGGACGAGCCATTCTGGCTCACCCGTAAGTTCCTCGTCTTCAACCTGTGTGTCGAGGAGTACTTGCCACAGTGAGTGCTACGGCAGTTTGGGCTTTTTTAGTCTTTTTCCTTGCCGCCTCGTCACGTTGTCTCACGTGGCGCTCACAGGTACGTCTCCTGAGTACGTCCACCCCTGCCTCTGTTTTACCCTCACTGGATAGCCCTTGCCATCCCTAACTTCATCCGCCATCTCCTTTTCCCTATCCTCTCTCGGCGGCTCGCCAAATACTCACCGACATGCCACGCCGCCGTCGCCTCGGCAAGCTGGAGCTTCCGTGGCCGCCACTGTATCCTAAGCCTATAAAAGGGCCCCTTCCAACACCACCATAACCCAAACCCCCTCTCCTTTGCCCCTCTCTTCCTTCCCAAACTGCTATGAGCCACCTCCACCGCCACCTTCCCTACCTCCGGCGATCCCCTCGCCGCTGCTCCAACCCTTCTTTGACCCCAATCCTAACACCAAAAAGCTTCCACAAAGCTCGTGAAACCACCCCTGAGCATTGATGCTAACCGGAGCTAGCTCGCCGGCGTAACCCGACTGCACTGCCGCCCCAACCTCGTCGCTCGGCCACCTCGGACCACCCCGAGCTCACCCAAGACCTCCCTAAGGTATCCCTTACTCCCAATTCTATTTTTCCTACACCAATTGCTCACCGCCGGCCACCGTTCACCGGCGTCGTCGCCCCTCCACCGTCCTCCCCAATTTTCCCCTCTCTCCCTCACTGACACCGCAGCCCCACCCGTCAGCCACCCCCACGCCACCCGCGCGCACGCCCCTCTCTCGCTACACGCTGGACCCCGCCTGTCAGTGCCTTGCTCCAGTGACTGGGTCGAGCCCAGTATTGTAGCCCAGTAAGATTTAAAATTTCCTTTTAAATTTCTTATTCCATTTGAGCTTTTGAATTTTATTTCAACCATCAAAACTCTTTTAAAAAACCTACAAAAATTCTCAAAATTCTAAAATAAGATGTAGAATTTTATAAAATATATAATATTCCATATTTCCATAACAAAATAATCCAAATAAATTCCTTTTACTCACTTTCTTATAAATAAAAGCACTTAAAAATTCTAATAAAATTTACAAAATGCTAAAAATGCTAAAATTATATTATAGCACTTAATAATTTAATAAAAATCTATTTTAATTTTACACTCCTATATCTTCGACAAATTTTATCTCGCAACTCTGGCAAATTTTTATCGTTGACCCCGATATCTGGAAATTTGTCAATCTACACTTAAATTCCCACGTACACTAGTATTAGCTTCATGCTTCCTAGAGGAAAAACCATTTTCAATAACATCCCTCCCTTTTTCCTTTTAGGAAATATTCTCAAATTTTTAGAAAATCGTACAGTCCATCACCTTTTCAACCCCAAGTTCTTTTTATGCGTTTCCATTATGCATACTGCCTCTCTGATTTTTATTTGAATATTTATTGAAATTTATTTTCTCTTTTTTCCATATTTACGACGTATAGACAACGAACTGATCGCCACAGGATCTTTTGAGCCAGAATATCTGGAAGACCTTTTTGAGCTCGATCCAACTACCGAAGAAGGCATGTTTTCTATCCTTTGATGCAGATTGATTTTCCAGTTCTATTTATTATATATTATTTGCATTACTTTCTAGTTATTTAATTATGAATTATCCTTTATTTAAATTATGTTATTTAACATTTTGTAGAATAGATAATCCAAACCCCACAACTAAAAGCCCACCCAAAAATAATTAAACTTGCTAATACCTTAAGTATAGGGAAAACTAGATATATGGTTATTTCAACAGGTAGGATATTATTCATCTTGTCTTTTGGATAGACAATGTGATAAACAGAAGACCAAAAAATTAAAAAGTATAGGCATGAATTACCAGATGAGTAATTGCATGGGCGAGGTATTGCCTTAGTGTTTTTGCAATACTAAGCAATTGGGATGCTGGCCGAGTAGTCACCGGTAATGATCGTGCGGAGACCAGACATTTGCCAGGTTCTGGGATATTGGGCCAAGTGATTCACATGTTACCGGTTGTGTCTGTGTGGAGGCCAATATCGTCAGGGTTTTTTCCTCAATGTTTGTGCCTTGTGCAAAACATTAAAAAACTTGGACTATTTTGAATAGGAATGACATAAATACCGCACATCCGTATTATCGGCCATTTTATGGGTAAAGTTGGGCAGGTTCTGCAGAGCTGATAACAAAAACATTAATGAACCTTACTTATGGCATATGAAGTTATGTCAAACTGGGTGATGCCTATTCTATTCAAATAAATCCATTAATTTTAAGAAAAGATAATGGTGGTAAGATGAGTTAAGGATGGAGAAAGAAAATAGTAATTTATAAATTCATTTAAATGTTTTAGAACCAATTTGAAATGCAGATGTTAAGTCTTCAAATATTGCATTTTATACTAAGTTAAATTACAACATTACTTTTCTTTGAAATGTTTTGCATATAATTAATACTTCATTTCCTATGGAAACATGTTCGTACTGTTGATATACTTACCCGTTATGTGGGAACTATTCATAATAATTGAATAGATCCCTATTCCGCTGCAGATCTTGACTTTGACCTTTCAGCAGAGGATATGGAATTCTTCGGCTTAGAATGCTAGATATTTTCTAAATTCACAAAAATATAAAGTGGCCTGTATAATACCACAATTTTGGTATTGTAAATGTATATTAATCATAGTTAAATAACATGGCAAGGTTTATATACTGATTCTGGATCAACATTTATAATATTAGAGGAGATCAATTTTTAATATTATATATTAGAAACTGGTCCCTCACAGGTAATCATTGATAGATTCACAAAATATGCTCATCTCATACCTCTGAAACATCCCTTCAATGCATCTCAAGTAGCTCAGCATCTTTTAGCAAATATTGTCAAATTGCATGATGTACCATTGCCCATAGTGACAGATAGAGATAGAATTTTCAATAGCAGCTTTTGGAGAGAATTGTTCAAACTGTTGGGAGTAAAATTGCATATGAGTTCAGCTTATCACCCTCAATCTGATGGACAAACAGAGGGACTAAACCAATGTGTAGAACTTTATTTGAGATGTGTTGTTCAACAATCACCAAGTAACTGGCATTCATGGCTGGCCTTAGCAGGGTTCTGGTATAATACTACCTATCATTCAGCACTGCAAACTTCTCCTTTTAGTGCTTTATATGGAGTGGAACCAAATTTGTGTTTGCTCCTCCCTTTGGCTAGTGATTCCTCTGACTTGTTAAGGGCACAGTTATTGAAAGCTCAGGAACGTATGAAATTCATGGCTAACAATAACAGGAGCTTCAAAGAGTTTGTAGTGGGAGATTTGGTGTATCTCAAACTTCAACCCCATGTGCAATCTTCAGTGGTAAGACGACCAGTCCCTAAATTGTCACACAAATATTATGGACCATATAAGATTCAGAAACGTGTAGGGTTGGTGGCTTATGAACTGCTATTGTCTGAAGGTAGTCGTATTCATCCAGTATTTCATGTTTCCCAACTGAAAACCCAAGTCCCAGATAACAAACCTGTATACCATGATCTACCTCGTCCGTTGGAATTGGATACTCTCACAGTTCAACCTGCAGTCATCTCAGATCGCAGGCTGGTGAAGAAAGGAGATGCGAGGCACACTCAGGTGTTGGTCCAATGGAGCTTGTTACTGGCATCAGTGGCGATGTGGGAGGACTACCAGGTTCTACGCGCAAGGTACCCAGATTCTCCAGCTCCAGGGAGCGATGGTGTAATGCGTGAGTAGTGTCCTGTGTGGCCGAGTGGGCCTGTAAAGACCTGAGGTATGTGCATGGGCCGTGGGACAAAGTGCTAGGCTGATGGCAGTATCAGAATGCCGATTTGCTACAAATACTAATACGACTTATTTGGTGACTTATCTGACTTATCTGACTTTTTTTACTACTTTTAAATCTGTTTTTTTTTATCTCGTAGGCGAGTCTAAAAGCTCCATAAATCCTAAAAATCAAGGCCATCCGACTCTCGAGACCACCTCGGAAAATTCTCGAAGCTCGAGATAAGTCAGATTAGATAAACCCAAAAGAACAGAGTCTAAACATTGCGGTGTATCCGACAAGCTAAGAAAAGAAAAGGAACAGAGTTCCCGTCCCCATCTTGCTCTTCTCTGCCTCTCGTCTCTTTGCTTTTCCTCTCTGTTCTTCTATCCCTATTCGATCCATCCATGGCGAATTGCTGAATCGAAGCGGAGGTAACACTCAAGCGAAGAGGAAGGGAGGGGGCGGCAACGGCGGCCGATAGAGAGGAGCTTTGGGGGAGAGGAGGACGCCCTAACCCTAGCCTCTCGGTCGGATTCTAGGGCCGCTCGGCTACTCAGGTCTCGGTACAGAGCAGGGAAGCAACAGCTACTGGCTGTGGGGAAAAATGAATGGCAGGTTGATTTGAAAAAAGTGAAAGGTTTTTTTTGGCAAAATTGTAAGCTGCACAACCATCTGGTGGGCTGATTGAACGATAGTGGAAACGTATGTTCTTTAAAAAAAAAGTATGAGGTTTTTTTTTTTTGCAAAGTTAGGAGTGTGGAATTGGCCGAGCAAATCATGACCACCGGCGAACCGAGCTGCCCAGCACAACTAGCCCACCAGGAGATCGCGAGGTCGATCCCTGGTGCCGCACTCACCGGGTTAATTCCCAGAATAAAGTTGTAAGTGACTGTGGTCCGCTCTCTGTGCCTTGATGCTATATGTATAGGAGTAGTTTCGGCCTTATGCGTGGGTGAGGTGTGTGTGGATGTGTGCGTGTGTGAGGTGTGAGTTGTGCACTTGAATAGATACTACAACTGTACCCCGATGAGAGTTATCAAAAAAAAATCGTGACCACCGCAGCAGATCGGGCGGTCGGTGATTAGAGGGCGATGTGCACTGCGTAGACGATTTTGAGGAGACGTGGCTTCACAGGAATCCGCCTGTTTTGCCTAATGTAAGCATGAATTGATTAGGCGTCTCTACAATGGCATGTAAGATGTTTTTTTCTAATTTTAAGCGAATACAAATACAGATTCGGATATTCTCAGATATGAATAAGGATATTCTCTAGTATGAATATGATTTTAGATATTACATTTTCTAGATGATTTTATCCTATCCTTGGTATGATAAATTAAGAATTCAGTACCACATATGGATACTAATAATGCAAATACGGATAACTTTTTTTATACATGTGTAATTTCAAATATGGATAGTACTTGTATCAAATACACAATACAAATATGAATAGAGCTTTTTCGAATACCGGATAACATGGATTATCTGTCACCATTTCCACCCCTAGTCTTGAGCTTATATTAACAGGCCATGAGATCGTTTCTAAATAATTCTGTTTAGGCTTGGGCTTTGGAGACCCAGTTCTTCACCATCTTCTCCGTGCTTTTTCCAAGCCCTGGACCCGGCTCAGGCACGCCACGGTCTCGCCTCGCCTCGCACAAGCACCAGATACCAGTAGAGTCTCCGGTCTCGACCACCGTCGCCTTTCAAAATAGGAGAGAGGAGAGGAGAGGAGAGGAGAAGAGAAGTTCTCCACTCCACGTCTCCACCCAAGCCAGGTGTAGCCAGGGCCCAGGAGAGGGGGAGACTCCCAGCAGCAATGTCCGACGAGCCAAGGCGCGGGGCCGCGAGCGCCGCCCAGGCGGCGCTCAGGGCCTCTTCCGAGGACCGCAAGCCGAGCGCCGCCGCGGGCTCCCCGCCGCCGGCCGCCTCGTCGCCCGCTGCGCACAAGATCCAGCTCAAGAGCGCCGACATGAAGGAGGAGATGCGGCAGGAGGCCTTTGACATCGCCCGGGTGGTAGTCTTCTTGCCGCCCTTCTCCCCGTGCCTTTTTCGGATTCTCGATTTGGTTGCGCCCTCCTCCTGACGGCTTCGCTTCTTGGTCTGGGGGAAAACTGGTTCTTTAGGCGTTCGAGAAGCACACCATGGAGAAGGACATCGCGGAGTACATCAAGAAGGAATTCGACAAGAACCACGGCCCAACCTGGCACTGCATCGTCGGCCGCAACTTCGGTAATGCTCTCTCTCCCCACTTCTGCTTGGATGTAGCTTTGTGTCGGGTGCGCCCCTGGTGGACGTACTCTGTGTGCTTTGGTTAGTTTCAGCTTGGCGATTGGGTATCTGATCAGTTGCTGCAATACGGTAGTCTACTAGCCTTGTCATGAGGAATGGCTGTAAGTGATTGATGTGTGTTTGGTCTGAATATATTCCCCATGGCTCATGAAGTGATGGATGAAGCCTAGTTTTTGGGGGTGGGGGTTGGAAGGGGCAGATAGCGAGTGTCAAGTATAGCTGCCTAATCTATCCTTTAGGTGGCGCATTTCTGGAGAGGTTCTTGGCTAGTTTGTACTATATGTGTAGGCAAATGGGTTTAGGTAAGAAATAACTAGTATGCTGTCCTGTGAATGTCGGTTAAGGCAAGGTAAGCTGGAACATTATGCATGCAAAAGTAGATATCTGGAATTTAAAGCTAATGCAAGTATGTCTCCTAGCTTGACCCAGCCAGCTTGTCAATAGATTTGGTTGTGCCTGATGTTAACAAATTCGACTTAGCAAAGCCAGTATTCAATTTATTGCATTTTTCAGTTGACAGATTTCATTCTTTTTGTTCAGCCTGTCTTGTATAGAACCAAATTTGAGTGAATCGTACTGGAATTCCTGGATTCCGAAGATGTGCCTTTACTTTACTTAATTAGTGATATATTTTTTACTTTGCTAGGTCCTTAAACCTATTGCTAGTCTGTCCTTTACTGAGATGTAATGAAAATATGACATGTTATGTTCTGTAGGCTTCCCAGCTGGCTAGGCATGCTATGTGACCCTAAAAGTTGAGTGCTTTTGACATGATATGCCCTGTCATCTGAATGACTAACATGACATGCCATATCACTAGTTCATAACACCAATTCTGCAATTAGCACTAGTGCATTGTAGAAAGTTTAGGGACCACTTCAATCTTAATGCGATTTGTAAAACAGATGTCCAATTACAGACAGACAGCTGTCTTTGCATTTCTTGTGCTTCTTGGTTGCAATTATGTGGATCATTAGTCCTTACTAAATGCAACCATCAAGGCATCAACTATTCATTTTTCTACTCTGTTCTCTACAGAACTGTGTTTCTTAATACTCCAGGTACTAGTTCCTTTTCATCGAGTTCCCATGTGCTTCTTGACGATTTTTTACATTTGCAAGTTGCAACCCAGGATACTTTGCACTTCAAAGTCACGTCAGGAAGATATGGAACAACAATGAACTTGTATTATTATAGAAATTTTGATCATACACCAGTGCAATTTTGTTTTTTATGTCATCCCACATACGGACATTTTTCTCCCTTTTTCTTATAGTTATTACACTTGTAGCATTATATAGTTTATAGTCTCATTTTTTTCACTCTAGCTTGTGCTATTTCAGGATGTCCAGCCATCATCTAATTTCATGTCAGATGTGCCAAATTATTTCACGGTGACCAGAAATTTTCTCAAACATGTTTAATTGATCCTGCATAGCAAATAAACAGAACATTTCTTTTTTCCCCCTTCCTTACATTCTGAGTTATGCAAGTCAAACACAATAGATTAATTTAGGCATTTTGTAAACTCAAAAGATAGCCTTCACAATTCACAAGATAATCCTCACATTTAAAGGCTGTTGCTACAATATCTGAATTCCACTTCTTTTTCTTTTCCTTCATGTTTTGTATTCTTCTATTTCTCTTTGTTAGTCTAAACTTGAGCAATATTGACTTTTTTAATTTTTTCAACAAAAAAGAGAAGACAAAGAACCCTTGTCAGATTGAACTTTGTTAGCACTATTCTCACCCTTAAAGGGCTAGGCGTGTCATGAAACTTAGGCCTTTTAACTGGGCATCTGACAATGGCTTCAATCATTCCGTACTTATGATACCCTTATCGGTACAATGTCAGTTGCCAAATCACACATCTGATAACTTTTAGATGATATCATGGTTCTACTTGGCTCTACAAATGTGTGAGAAACCTTACCATTAATTCCTTCCCAAGTCTGGTAGGGATTGTATGAATTTTTTTATTAGCAGATTTGATTAGTTGATTGGAAGAGAGTTAGCATCCATAGGATTTGATTGGTTAAGCTGCTCACAGTACATTCTCTTGGGCCCTTGGTTTATGTTTATCTGCTGCCTTCTTTACTATATCTATCTTCCTCCCTCCCCCTCTACATTCTCTTGGGCTTTGGTTTACGCCTCTCTCTCTCTCTCTCTCTCCCTCCCTCCCTCCCTCTCCCCCCTCCCCCTCCCCCTCCCTCTCCCTCCCTCCCTCCCCCTCCCTCTCCCTCCCTCCCTCCCCCTCCCTCTCCCTCTCCCTCTCCCTTCCTCCCTCTCCCTCTCCCTCCCTCTCTCTCTCTCTCTCTCTCCCCCCCCCCCCTGAGTCCCTGTGATGAATTTTAAGGACCTGTTTAATTCTCCCTCGCTCTCTCTCTCTCTGCAATGAATGTTAAGAACCTGTGTAAACTTTAAAGGGGGCTCAACTTCTCAAAACAGTCATGTGAACCACAACAGTAGCCCAGTCCTACTGGAGTTTCTCTGTTATGAAATGGTTTGGTCAAGAACGCACAGGGGGGCTTCAGTTTCTCTGGTCTTAATAAGCTGATTGTATATGATAGCGTCAAACTTTCAGGGCATTTGCATTTGCTTGAGAATGGAATTGGAATTCATTTTTGAACCCATTCCCTTGTTTGGTTTAGAGAATATGTGAATTAGTTGACTTAAACTGTGTGATTTTGACATCCGCTTCCTAGTTTCATCCCACATTTTCTTATAAGTTGACAAGTTGATTTTAATAGGTTGGTGGTTTGTAAGTATTTTGCCATTATCATGTGGCCCTTTGCTGTCATTAGCATGTAAAAACAAAGAACGTTTGACTGTTCTAAAGGTTGCCAGCGGTAACTCTGTAATTGTAAATTAGCTCGTCTCTGACGGTACTTGATTCCAGCCCATCGTTAATCTACTTGTGTGAGCATCAAATCCTGAAGGATGTCGATGATTTGAAGCAACAAGTCCATTAGCAATGGTCTTAGGCCCTTTTTCCTTGCCACGCGAAACATATTGAATGCAACAGCTAATGCGTTTTTCCATCTCCTGCAGGTTCCTACGTGACACATGAGACGAACTTCTTCGTGTATTTCTACATCGATTCTAAAGCCGTCTTGTTATTCAAGTCTGGGTGACTGGCGCATGCCTCTGTTGGATTGCTGCCCTGTAATACCCCCTCTCCTCCATCTGAGCTGGAAGCCGAGAATTCTGAGAGCCTGCGTGTTGATGTATCCGCCAAGGATATTTTTCAGTATTCCAGCAGCGTGAGATTAGATTGTGCCTGTGTTTTACGCCTGATACATCTAGGTGTTGGCATTGCCTTATTGTAACATGATTGCCAGAAAACTGGACATAACTCGCTCTGATCTGCTTATGACCGTTTGGAGATGTGGTTTTATGCTCACTGCCCTTCACCCACGTTCATGAGATGTCCTCTCGAACCTGTTACTACCTAAGCAGCTCAGTTTAATTCATAACATTTAAACAACAACTTAGCTCAGTTTAATTATGTTATGAATTGCTCTTAGTTTTAATGTGTCGGATCACTAAGAATAGCCTTTCAACAACATATATCACATGTATATCATAGATGAAGCTATGACAGGTTCATTGACTAAACCATTGCTAGCAAAGTTGATTAATAGACCAATTTAAGGGGAATTACTTCTCAAATCACAAATTTATTTCAAATTCCAGCAATACAGCATATCCAAACAGCCATACATAATAGCAGTACAGAACTGCGCCTCAATTAGTAAATGAAATTACCAAACACAGCTACCATGCTCTCAAAACTTGACTGTCTAGATATGTCAAACAGCAATTTAAATAGAACTTAAACAGCTATACAGCAGCATTAAGCAGCAGTACAATTCTCACAATTAATTGGAATGAAAGCAACTATGTAGCATGTATATAATCAAAGAACTGACACAGCTAATCTTAATATATTTATTATCATCGAGCTTTAACTCAACGCCACACCCAATAACAGTGCACAGTCCCCAAATTGAGCCAATTAGCCCCTCAGCACAATTATCAAGTCCCCAAACCGTCTCAATTAGCTCTGTACACTAATCAAGCAAAGGGAAATTGATGAACTTACGATGCACTGGATTCAAACCAGTATGAAGACAAGCAAGGCACGTCTCAAAAACGCTGTCCCATAAAACAATATTGCTATCACTATAGAACAAGCAGCGGCAAATGTTCTAGAGATACAATGCCGTCGATCTCAATGCAGCAGTCCAAGACCACGGCACCAAGACCCCGAAGCACATCACACAAAACACAAGACCACAGCACCCAAGCCCTCAGCCAAAGGACCAAGGTGACGCGGGCAACCACAAATCCACCAAGGTTGGTCGGCTAAACCCAAGAAATCAACCCAATCCTCAAAAAATTGGGACTTCAGTGACCTTAGGGCTCAAAGATCAGAGACAGGAACACCTCGGAATGAGCCAAGAACAAGGTGAGAAAAATAAGGTTTTTCGTTGAACCGGCTGTGCAAAGGGGCGAGGATTACCCGCGTGCCGTTGCAACAGCAAGCGCCAGAAACAGCCGGGCCAGCGCCACTCAGGCGTGCGACGTGCTCGTCGCCGCCCCAGGTCATCCGCTGCGCTCTCGCTTGCACGTGCTCCCGCACGAGCCAGCTGCTGCCTTATCTTCTCAGCACATGGACCAAAGGCCCATGGGACTTATCAACTAGGCAAAAGCCAACACTCTCTGCCCCCTGCTAGGTCCAGATCTCCGACCTCTTGGGCTACCGTCGTGCAGCAGCTAGCGCCGCCGCTGAGTCACCCGCGGAGGGTGAGGTTTGATTTGGATTCAACCTCTGCTCCCTCGCCCACTAGGACCGTCTCTAGCTTTGTGCGGTTCAGTTGTTCGGCTTCTGGCAGCAGTCGCGTGCTTAGTGAGGACGATGCCTTGTGGATAGTGGTCCGTTCTAGCCATTGGAGGAGGAAGGCCAGGTCCTCGTCATCTCGCCCCCGGCCTTTCTGCAGTGTCCTCTCTAACATCCACGACCAGTAAGGAGGAGGATCATCACTGCTTCAACTGCTTGGCACTTGGTCACTTGGCTACCTCTTGCAGAGACCCTACGAAGTGCCGTCTTTACCTCAGAAATGGCCACATCGCTCGCAGTTGCACTCTCAATCGACATCGCCGGCCCTCTTCTCCGGTGATCGAGCGTGGCATAGCCCTCCCGCCACACGAAGCTCCGTCTGTTGTGGTCACTCCTCAAGCCGGACCTTTCACAGTTGTAAGCATTTAGGCCCTCTAATTTGATGACTATCAATTATGGTGTGGTTTTTGTGTTGATGATGGAGACGATCGAGGATAGGGCATTTTGTGGTTTTCTTGGAACCCCGAAGAATTTAGTGGAACGATATCAAGTGCAAAGGATAAATACCTATGCTTGAACTTTGGCTTGGGCGTTGAGATGAGTCATAGCTAGATGTAAGGTTTTTATGTTTGTTCGTCGTACTATTAAGAGGGGATGGAAGGTGGTCTGTGCCACCAGACCTCGGTGGTCTGGGTAGGCCAGAACGTGACTCGGACCTCGATCCAGAATGTCCTGCAGGTGGTTACTATAGGGTGTGTGGTTGGATCGTGAAGGTCTAGGCCGGCAGAACCTTTGGTCGGACCTAGGTCTAGTAAGTTCACAAGTCGATTGTGCGCCGGACCTCTCTTATGCCACCGGACCAAGCTGGTCCGACTTGGTTGTGTGGTGTGGTCCGGTCGCATGGGCGTGGTACCACGGGGCTTTGCCATTGGATCGGGCCAATCGTCCAATGGTAAGTTGTGCCGTCGGATTGTCATTGTCTGGGGCACCTAGCCCGGTCCGGCTAGCCGCAACGGCTAGTTCATAGCCTCCCATATCTAAGTGATTCCTGCAATGTGTTTTCAGGTTGAGACCCTCATTTGCAAATTTATAGAGTCCCCTAGGATTTTAGGTAGTGAGTTGAGAAGTGTTCTTTAGACCCTAAACCCTATAAATCCAATTTTTTTTCCAAGAGTGCGCAGTAAGGTGGATGTTGATCTAGAGTGATCGATTCTTCTCTCTTATTACTCTTGGAGGTTAGTGACTCCTAGACGGCTAGAAGGCGGTGCCAGTGTGATCTTCCAAAGAGGAGAATTTGTGGAAGGACACCACAGTGTACGAGGTTCAGGGTTCACCTCATCGGAACGGTGAAAAACCACCATGCTTGGATGTCTGGAGCAAATCGTCTTGCTTGAGTCGAAGCGACACTCTCGAGGAGGAAATGCTCCAATGAGGACTATTGGAAGGTGCCAACCTTTCGATACCTTAGGAAAAACTTCATGAGCATTCCTTCTTCCTATCCTTTACGTTTCCGCATTGAATTTCTGCATGCTCTAGTTTTGATTGCTTTGTGAGTTCTTGTGCTAGTTAGTGTTGTAGCCTAGCTTTCATCTTGTTAAGAAAAACCTTCAAAAATTAAAATTGCCCTATTCACCCTCTAGGCCCTAGGATCCTTTCAACAATTGTGGCCTTGCCAGTGTGCTAGCCTCACCTGAGGCCCGTTGGCCTCAGAAGAGCCCCTTGAGCCTCCTTCTAGGCCCGAGGTCGGTTGACACTTAAAAAACTTTAGCTTCCTGATCAACTCTAGTGGCCTAGCGCACTTAGAGGACGCATCCCCTCTTCTCGTCCTGAGCGTGCCTCACCTTTGGCTTATAGTGGAGAGGGTTCCACCTTCAAGCTTATGGTATGCGTGGACATTCTGTAGGATGCGAAGGATGGCCATTCTGAGCACTGTAATTGCGGTGGCCAGAGTGGCTACCATTGGTACGCCAATCCTATCCACTCTCCTTCGGTTAGGGAGCGCTCTTCTCGGGTCTAGGATTCCTCTCGTGCGTCGCACCACCAAGACAGCATGTCGCCACCGCTCCGTCTCCCCCACGAGGTGACCACATTGCCTTTGCTAGTTTGTCTTGGCTGGGCAGGGTACCGCCTGCAACCACCGACAAGGGCAAGAGAGACAAGGGCAAGTGTGTGATGTCTTACCCCACGAGGATCTCTGTTGGTTCCCCTTCTGCGTCTGTGGCTATCGTGATGTCGGTTGGTCCTCTTCGCTCCGAGGGGCTATCAGTCTTGATGAGTTCTCGTGTCTCCCTATGGCAACCCATGTCGCGTAAGCTTTGAACCCAACTGGCCTGGTTGTGAGGGTAGGGCTAATGAACCTACCTATGAATGGCTTGGCGTTGGATGTAGGGATTGACCCGCCCATAGGGCTCTTGACCCTGGATGTATGATTCTTCAGTACTAGCGGGGGTGACAACCCTCTCTGCAACAACCAATCAACAGGGGTGCACCGTCTTGTCCAACATAGACCTTGTTGGTTTTCTAAGCTACTAGAAATTGAAATTGTGCTAACTAAGACTGGAGGCACTGGTATATCATAGATGGCCCGTAACTTCATATTATAGCGATGCTTTGCAAAAAAAATTTGACCATTACACTTTTTCCATGTTATTTAACATCGTGCAGGAACATTGAACATGGACTGCTAAAGCTTAGAAAATGTGAAATGAGATGTTTTTATAAAATGTGCAATGAGATGTAGTAAATAAATTATATTAGGATTATTATCCATTTACTGCACTATGATCACTTAGTACTTATTGATTATCTTATATACAAAGATGTCAGTGTGCATTGTGCTCAGTATCTATTAAGGTTAGTTAGCAGCTTCTTTTCTGATGTCTCCTTTTAGAATTGTTTTTCTAATGTCTCTCAATAACACTGTTTTTGGAAGTATTTTGCTCTTTTTATATAACTTTTCATTTGTTAACTTGATTTTTTCTATTCATATTGGTGTTCATATCTTTCTATTGCTTGTGCAGGTGAGCTGCTGATCTGGCATTCATTTCAACTGGTGGAAGACAAGACTGCAACAGATACTGAAGAGTACTATTAATACCTTTGTAGCAAAGCAGTATTTGCAAGGTACCATTTAAGTGTTCTATTGAGCAGCATACCTTTTAGCCAACTGCCATGCATTTGATCTAGAAGAAAAACAAAATTACTATACTTGCTGCTATCCTTACGCAACTGTCCTGAATGTTATAAAGGGATTTTTTTTCTTTAGGCTTGTATTTTTATGCAGCTGGATAAATGTTCCAAATCTGCCTATCTTAAGTTGAAATATGGTTTGAAATATATATATTAGGTATGTGCATGCTGATAAATGCTAATGTCGGGATCTCCATTTCGTAAGTTTGCCCACCTTAGTGGGGTAGTTTGGTGTCGATGGTTTCCTCATCAGTCGTGGTCATTATTGCTATAGTGTTGTTAGGCTATTATGATCATGTGTTTAATTTGCGCAACTGGCAATCGACCTACTATTTTGATATGGGATTGTTGGCCATTGGCCAAAGCATGAGCAGAACTTTGCAAATAGGACATGGATGGGAATGGCTATGATGAACCTGTGATGTCTTGCAAGTGTGAGGGTGACGGAGTTATATTTCAAATTTGCAACATGCTTATTCTGTATTTATTGGTCTGAGAAATGATCTCATTTTCATTATTCATACTAACAGCATGAGAAAAAAGTTTAATTTTTCATTTACTTGGAGAATACATTCTGTTATATCGTTGGTTTCTTGGTCTTGATGTGAGATGGCCAATTAAAATTGAAAAGATTCATGGAGCCACTTTTGCACATGCATATTTACGTGTTTTCATCTATACTAATATATTTTGTTGGTCCTGTAAGATAGATCATCAGCTGTCAATCAAGCTTATTGTGGTTCATTGGAAACATGTGGTTCTTTTACTTTTATAGCAAGCTTATTATGGCATAGATTTGAACGCTAACAAAGTTATTGTCAGGAAGGTTAGTATGCCAGTTTAGTTTATATGTGATAAAAAAAATTGCATGTGTTTGTTATGTTTTAGTATGCCATTTTTATAGCAAGCTTATTCTAGCTAAATAAGTTTGTCACTTCAAAAGTTTGGTGAACTATTAGTATTTATCTATATTTGTATGGTAAATTGGCGTATATAAACCATCAATATATGTTGCTTTGATTTAAGTTTTTTTATCTTCTCTTAACATTCCGTTATATCGCACGGGTATTCAACTAGTATAGAGAAGATTGGGATAATTGATGATATGCCCTGAAGTATTTGCTCAATTGATGATTTGTCCTTCATTACATGCTTTTCTACTATATGCCCTAAAGTTCTTTGCCCAATTAATAAAATGCCCAATTTAAAAACTTTGAGCAAAATTTGCCATACAATAAGTGCAAAAGGTCCTTTCGACCCCTAAAATTTGCCATACAATAATTTGCCCCTAGTGCAATCTTTTGAACTCAAAAGTAAGTACATCAAAATAACAGTGATCATTAACAACACATACCGGCAAGAAAGAAAAAGAAATAAGGCGAGAAGTTCATAGATAGCGAAACGAGCTACCGATCCAATGATCCAACCTTCACTTTTCTTCCTGCACTCGCTCATAGATACATCATCTTTCAGGAGTGAAAGACAAATTACAAGAGTAGAAAGGACCTTTGCACTTG
The DNA here is from genome assembly GCA_036346145.1 of Olyra latifolia. Taxonomy (NCBI): domain Eukaryota; kingdom Viridiplantae; phylum Streptophyta; class Magnoliopsida; order Poales; family Poaceae; genus Olyra; species Olyra latifolia. The sequence continues at coordinate 19,994,655 of CM070530.1, forward strand.
TTGTATGGCAAAATTTGTTTAAAATTTTAAAATGGAGCATTTTATTAATTAGACAAAGATCTTTGAGACATATAGTAGAGAAGCACGTAATAGAAAATAAATCATTAATTGAACAAGTATTTTAGTGCATATCATGCACGTGACCGGAGATGCTCTGACCGGGTAGGCTTTCTAGCCATCATGCACGTAAACATAACCAGCTGTTGCTACATCTTTCTATCTTCTCGGCAGTCGAGCCCCACGCAGATGCACCAGCCAACCATTGATTTCACCTCTCTTTTTTCCTTGAGGAATCCTTTTTGGGTGCGTTTGGTTGAGTAGATGACCATCCTATGCAGTGTTTTTGTTTGTTTGGTTTGGGAACAAGGGTGGATGGAATCATCTCAACACAGAAATATTTCTCTCAGATCCTGGATGGAGGGGTACGCAAAAAAGTCACGTACGCAGCTATCCAACTTCTCCTCACTCTAGATCTGGTGCGTCTCCTCACTCATCCAGCCTGCCAAACAAAAAACAGGCTCATCCCATCCCACCAAACCAAACAGGCTGTTCGGATGGTCCCATCTCAGAAACACATGGATGGGGTGGTCCCATCCACCCCTATCCTCAAACCAAACGCACCCTTAATTAATTCCTTGTGACGCTTAGCGCGATAGGCTGGCTGCTCCAGCACTACTTCGCGAGGGTTCCCATGTTTTCTCTTCATTTCTTCTCTTCCTGCTTTGTTTTCTGTACTATATTTTTTTCTTTATTTTCTATTATCTTCAATACTTCCTTCAAAAAAAATGTTATAGAAAAAGAAGAGAGAATATTTTTTTTTTAAAAAAAAAATCCCTTCTAAAAGAAAGATTAAAAAATCTATTTAAGTGTTGAACGAAACGAGATTCTCTCAGTGCAGAGAAATAGAGAGAAAGAAAAGAAAACCCTTGCGCATAGTCTTAACCCAAATCCCTAAGGGTTTATTTGGCTGGCTAGGGAATAATTCCCTAAGAAATAAATCTACTTCGAGGTTTTTCATTCTCGTCGCCCACAATGCGTGAGAAGCTCCCAGGTCCCACCCGCCCCTACTGCCTAGTGCATCTCTCCTCTCACCTCTCTCTTCTTTCTCTAACCTTAAAACCAAACCCTAACCACTAAGCGCCGCCATTGACGGAGCAGTGTCGCTACCATAAGGGAAGCTGGGCCGCCGCCACGACTTGAAATCGTCATTTCGCCGTTAAGGGAGCCGTGTCGCCGCCGTGCCTTCGAGGGAGTCGCGCTGTCGCTACACCCCGAAGCTCGCGGCCGCGCTGTTGAGGGAGCCATGCGCCACCGAACCTGGGAGCTCGCGAGCGTGCCGCTACCACGCGCCGAAGCCATCGGGAGCAAAGGCAAAGTCGCGAGCGAGAACGCATCACGGGGATTAATTCCTGATGTCACGAGCCTAGGATGCTTTCCACGTGGAATGATCGCGGATTGGAGCAGAAAATATCACCTTTGTTGACAGCAAAACACACCGACAACATGACCCAGAGAAATTTACCCTCTGAGTTTCTAACCCCGGAATTAGGTCTCCCAAACAAGCCATAAGGCTGTAATTGATACAGTGGTACTACGGTTTCACGTCAGCCGGTTCATCAAAAATTAAACTAGTGGCAGCAATTTCATGCGGAGCCATATTTTTAGTAAAAGCACTCGAAAATACGAGTGGTAAACCATTTTTAAATCAAACTATTCACAGTAAAACAAATGGTTTTTTAAGGGTGCAATGGGACGAACACGAACACACACCTCATATGCACACACACATACACGTCCACTACACATGCAAAGATCTAAGTTAGAGAGTTAATGGCCTCCCTAATACGGACACGCACCCTACCACTTCACGTGCACGCGTGTAATAAGGACCCTAAACTAGTCCCAGGAAAAGCTGAGCGAGGTGAGGAAACCAGCGGCGAGACGAGCTCAAACGCTGCCCGGTTGGGCCAGCAATCTGGCACCGAACCATGCGCTACGTCGTGGTTCTCAATGAAACAAATGGTTTTCACTGTTTCGTGACCCCGGCCGACCCACGAGCTTGCTCTTTCCAAGCACACCAGTAACCAAAGCATTGATAGTTGAGATCAGGGCTCGATTCGAGCTGATCCTAAGCAAGCTTAAGGCTGTCTAGGCTTGAGCTCGGTTGGAATCAAGCTCAACTCGAATTAGCACCCAGTTTAGGGTTAGACTTAAGATTGGACTCGATGGAAACTCGTTAGGCTAGAGCTCGAAAGAAAAGGTCAATGCTGGAGAAAGAAAGAGAGAGGGATATATGGGTTTGATCTTGAGATTGAGCGCGGCTCGAATTAGTTAGGCTAATTGATTTAGAGAGAGGTATAGCTGAAGTAATAATGCTTATCAGGTCTCGGTTGGGCTCGAGCTCGTCGAGCTCGGCTCGAATCAAACTTGAGCTTGGGTTTGCATTCGAGCACGGCTCGTTTATCTTTCGAGCTCAATTGTAGCTCGAGTAGCTCGTTGAGTCTGAGCTTTTGGTCCACCCCTAATTGAGACAGAGTTGGTACCGTAAGGTCATGTACAATACAAAGCATTTGAAGAGATGATTAGGTGAAAAAACCTTAATTTGCCACGTAGGATTTACATGTACTTCTACAAGCTACAGATGCTTAGAGAAAAGGGGAGACGTTTAAGTCAGCACTGATGCTTAGGTGGTGCTTACATTTTTTTAACTTTTTACAACATATAAGCACCTATGTAGACTTTCTTACATTGAAGAAGAGACTTTTTTACTTAAACGTTTAATAACATAATAATGCTCTCTCGTTAAACATCTCAATACCAGCATATGTATTGTTCGTAGCCTTACCAGCTCAGAACGGTTCTGCTCAAGTCGCATGCCATTCCTGCGTCGGTATGTTCGTCGTGAAGGGACTTCTGTGGATTCGCCGACGACGCATTTCGCACGCACTGCAGCATATCAAAAAAGTTTGCCTCCTTGCCATGCGTAGCATGTGTTCATGCCAAGTCATTTCGCATGCAGTGAGCATTTTGTGTGTAAGACCCTTCCTGGGCCTTAGGAGGCCGGCCCATGTGGCCTAGTCAGCCCAACATCACCTCCTAGAAGTCTCTAGAGAAGGAGAGCAGCCCCAAACTCCTGCCTACTTTCTCTGCTTGTTTTCTTTCTCTTTCTCCTGCTGTTCTTCCACCTAGCACCGCTAATTGCCGGAACTCATCGCCGCCGGCCGTCAATGCCCAAAATCGGTCGTCCCACACCCCTCTACCCCTTCCCTAGGTCGGGCGTCCTTCCCTTTGCTGCTGCTGCCACCGCTGCTGGCTGTTTTGTGCTGATCTGCACCAGGAGGAAGGGAGGAGAAGGGAGAAAGGGAGGAGGAGAAAGAGGCTGCAGGAAAAGAAGAGGAAGAGGAAGAAGAAGAGGAAAGGAAAAGCTAGGGTTTTTCCAAGCTTTGGAGTACTGAAATTAAGGTATATGTCATGTGATTTGTCCATCTAAGTGGTGTTTAGTATGTAATTTAGGAGAACTAGCAAACCCTAGGAATGGAATTTTAAGAGTTGGAGGTTGAATTGCATGTGTAGCAGGTCGTGACGCAAAATCAGGATGATTAGGTCGAAAATCAGAAATCGGTCATATTATAAAAAAGATGGATTATGTTTCTGACTTTCCAACGAGTCCTAGAACGCGCAATTCGGCCAAACAGTTTAGGAGCTACAGCCGTTTTACTCTGCTATCCAGATTTAAGAATTATCGAGTTTTGAGGGTTGCTAGGTTAGATTATAGGAAAGGATAGCTTTAGTAGCTAGAAGAGCAAGTGTGACATGGTTTAAGAATTTTCTTGATGTTGGTATATTGATTGTAATTATGTATGCCTCTTCTAGGAGGAGCTACTTCAGGATCGGGGTCTTCTGCACGCCACGCCGACTTCGTGGGGTGAGAAGGCAAATGCATAACTAACAGAGTAATGTAATCAACTATACCTACTAATTGTTGTTACTTAAAATGTGATGCTTAATATGTTGTTGATGGAGTTCGACAAGAGCAAGGTGGTATGTGAAAGGCTGGTAAGTGAAATCTGTATCATTTGCATTCATGTACATAAGAGGTTTGGTCGGTAACGTAGTTATATAGCCCATCCGAAGTGTCGTGGACACTGTCGGTGAGGGGGTTATGTGGCTGGGCCCGGCGCTCTGAAAAGTCCCACTGGAGGCGGGGACCCCACGGGAGTGGAGGAGTGGACCTCGTATGAAAAAGGATGGGACGAGGTGTGGCATCGATGAGTGCACACTAGCTATACTGGTATGAGCTCAGAAAATAGACGCATGTTGCATTGCATCAAGTTGGCTATGACTGTTAAATTATGATTAAGAATGTTCTAGTTATGAGTTGATCATTGACGAGGATTGGTGGTACTCCTGTAATTACCTAAAATTGGTCTGGCCCCCGAAGATTACGAGCACCCCGAAAGGACTACTCGTGGGAGAATCGTTCGCTCCTTGGGTCTCCCGAGCAGCAAGCGACTACGATCGGGGGGCAGTTCTCCCACCTCCCGCTACTCGAACACTGTCGCAGGGGACACGCGGCCATACTAGACGAGTCTCGTTTTCTGTTTTATCGCGCTCGTCCTGCTGACGCCTGCCATGCCGCTACGTCCCGTCGTCGGGTCGCCAAAGTCTACAGCCACCTACTCCGGTCACGTTTTACTGCTACACCACGCCCTTTTCCGTCATCTCGAAGGACGGAGGCACTATTTCCGTACGACCTTTGTCAAGGGGCAGCCTTCGGACCGCAAGGCATCACGTGGACTGCAAGATAATGAGCTGTATGTCCATTAGATTAGTAAATATATACGTGTATAAATAGATGCGCGGGCGAGCGGGCGCGGGGGCATGAAAAAAAGGAGAAGAAGAAGGAAGTCCACACCACCTTTGACTATGCATGTTCGACCACCACCGGGATAGGCGCAAGTGTTTTCACCCTTCTCGTCCCTGAGAAGCCCGAGTACTCCTTGCTCGAGCGTGTTCGGGGCACCATTGTAATCCTCTTTTACGCCCACATACATATAGATTACTGGAAGCAGGGCTATTACCTCCCTTCGAGGGGCCCGAACCAGGGTAAAAATCTCTCCCCTTCGGTTGCTTGATCGAACCAATCCTCTCAAATGACTCCGAGGCTGTAGGAAAGAGGTCTGCTGATCCTCAGTTCAACAAGTAAGCTCGAAACCTGGGAGCCCGCACTCTCAACCGTCGACAATTATGTTTTAGAAACTTCGGCGTGTTATTCTGTTTAATTATGTACTTGCTGAATCAAGGATTCACCCTTGCTCCCTTTATTTGTTAGGTCAAAGCGGGATGGGAGTAGTTCCACGTTTTTGCTCACTTCACCATCACCTAAACGAATTACTAGTTAGGGACTTAGTATGGCTCTTAGTGATCAATTGAACTTGGTGTATGGAGTATCAATGGTTATGTTATCCATTTTACTTGTATGATAAAGCAGGTTGACAACCACATGATCCCAGTTGGGCAAGGTAAGTGGTTGGGACATGTTGTCCCTTAGTTGGATGGAGTTGATATGAATGAAATTTTGAAAGTCAATAGTTTGATACTATCTTATAATATATGTGTATGTTGTTTTTGTCCGCTGAGTGGATGTCTAAATTTTAGGGAAGATGCTGTCAAAATTTTGAATTCTTAGATACTCCCTCCGTTGGGATTTATAAAGCGTATTAGAGATGGGATCCAAGACCAAGGGCAATGGTCAAGTTACAAATTTATCCTTGAACTTAATTGGTGGAGGAGGCAATTAATGCTTCAAATGAATTTAATTACACGTATGCATGTATGCTTTAAATGAGGGTACTATAGGAAAGATCTCACTAAAATAACATTGGAAATTGTGTGCGCCCTATATTAAATAACAAATCCAAATCTTTAATACGCCCTATAAATCCCGACGGAAGGAGTAGTTCGTAGCATTCCAGACTCGAAGGTGAGTTGGCTGGTATATTGTGCGCATTGGTAGTTGCAATTGTGCTCCCTATCAATAAAACCTCTCTCATCGAAAAAAAAGAAAAATATAGAGAGAGAAAAAAACAGCGGTGGCTGCCGCCATGTATGTGGCGTGCATGCAGTGCAGGTAGGCATCAACGCAGCAGAGTATCGGCGTGTGCAGGTTTAGCGATGGACGGCGACGCCCGCCGCGATGGACCGAGGCCTCGTCTCCCGCCGCCGCACCGGCGTGACGCAACGAATCTATGAGGCGACGGCGGCGGGCGGCCATGCATCATGCCCTGTGCTGTGTGCGAAGATAAAGGTTCACGCTTGGTCGGTCTGGGTCACGTTCTCACGGATGGCACGGCAGCACGGGCGAGCCAAGATGGACCAACGTCCAACTGACGAAAAAGCTGGCATGCAGTGTCTTTGTTACAAATTCTTTCGTCATGGCATTTTTGGTTAATAATCCGAACCTCCAGTTCACGAGCATTTTCCCTCGGCATTTTCATACAATACTACGGTTAATCACCATTTTCATACACTAACACGGCTATTCTAAGCATAAGAACAACTTCAGCAGTTGTCTCAGATGGGGTGTTTCATCACTATAGCAGTAAAATTTAAAACATATTCATCATAATAAGACAATGAATAGTAAATATTGAGAATAAAAAGATAAATAGTAATAAAATAATAAATAGTGATCGAACAATGTTCTAACTCTGTACTTCTAGGTAAATATTGATGAGACAATCAAATAGTGCAACCGGCGGTGATGGCATGACGGTAACAGAGCAAACCCCCCTGCATGAGGTGTCGCTCGCAATGATAGGAGGCCACGGACCCAGAGCTGCGGGGCACGTGTATGGCGAGCGCGCAGGCGCGGCACTACGGCGAAGCTTCGCGAATGGCAACGACAACGGCCTACCTCTACGTGCAACGCAATACCGTCAGCTGGTACAAGGAAGCGCCGTCGGCTCCCGTGTATTCACGCTTAGCTCTGCAACCCACGACATTTCCAAAGGAAAGCTCAAATCGGATTCGGGACTGAGGCAAGAGGAGAATGAATGCTCGTTGGGAACAAGAAAAACAGTGACTTCCATAGCTAGAGTAGTGGTAAGTGGTACTCGCTGATAAAACGTGAAAAGTGAAAAGTAAAAAAACCCTTGCTCGCTGTTACACAGCTAGAGCAGGGCAGGATCCAGCACACACGCAAGAAAGCCAAGGGAAACCGGCGGCGACCAGAGGATGTTTTCTGTTTGTTCATATCTCCCGCACAAGATGGCGGGCCGTTGGATTTCGCGACGATCGAGCGAGCCGGCCACCGACCCGGGCGGTCGTCGTCGTCGGCAGCGAACGGAGGATACGTAGCAGGTAACAGGAGCATATATCGGGTGCGAGCTTGAAGGTGAAGCCTTGAGCGCGCCGCCGCCACTACGCCCGGGCGTAGCTGCGGGTGAGGTGCGCGGCGCGGAGGTCGGCGGCGTCGACGTCGGCCCAGTTGGCCGGGCGGTAGTGCCCGGTGACGGGGTCCGGCACCCAGGACACCTCGGCCGCCGCCGCGGTCTCCTTGGTCTCGCCGGCCGCCTTCCCGTCCGCGCCCGCCGCGGCGCGCCTCATCGCGCCGGACGCCGCCGCCGCCGCGTACCCCCTCCTCGCGGTCAGCTGGGCCAGCGCTCGCGCGGCGGAGCCGGATAGAGCGAGAGCCATCGGATCTTTGCCTCCGCGAGCTCCCTACCACCCCTCCACCGTGCGCGTGTTGAGCTGTGCTGGACTGCTGGTTATTGCTGTGTGAGGAGGACGAGGGAGGCGGAGGCGCCGCGGTATATAAAGAGGCGGGAGACGGGGAGGAGCAGGGCGGGTAAAAAAAGCCAAAAGGCGTGTGTTTTCCCCCCGTTTCACGGTATCACGGGTTTCGGGAACCGCGACGGCGTCAAAGCAGGCGGGCGGGCGCGCGGCGAGGCGACGGCAGCAGGAAACCGCGCCGCGGGTTCGCGGCGGCTGCGCGCGTCGGCTCCTTTGATCGATTTGATATGGCCGCGTGGTTGTTTGATTGTTTATGAATTATGAGTACGAGTACTAGTCGTCGGTGACGCGTTAGATGCATGCGACCTACGGATGGCGACGCGGCGCGGGTAAACAAATTTCTTTGAGCAGGACAGACAGAGGAGTGTAAGTGTAACCCAAGTCGTGCTTCGTTTCTGCGCGGCCAAGTTGCCTCGCGCTTCTTTGTTTGTTAGGCAGTGCGGTGGAGCACTAGAGTTTGTCCACTCCATCCGGCCAAAGCAAATCATCGTTCTGATCGATGTCAATACAGTAAAATACAGCTTCAATTAGTACTTACTTATTTTTACACTTTATACTTTACCATAATAGATATGGAGAGCCATAGTGTTAAAAGTTTGAACCACTCGTAATAAGAGCGTGTACAATGTCCCACCACCACATCATCTATCTGTTTCGTTCCATAGAATAAAAGATGTTATAGAAGAGAATGAGGTATAGACTTAAACCGTAGTCAACTATTGCATGAGTATAGAGAAATGGTCTATAAAAAAAATTGATGATCTGTACCTTTTTACGAGCTGTCTACGAAACGGTGGGCTATATAGAGTAGGTTTTACGGTTCTGTACATGCGCGCGAAGATGATTTACCTCACGCAGTAATTTTTACTCAAGGGAGGGGTACCGTGACAATGATATGGGTGCATGCAGAGTGGACCTGCTCATGATTTTTTTAAAAAAAAGTCCACTCCAATCCAACATGGGCACGGCCCACGCGTCGCGTCCTGAATGCGCCGGGCGCGAGCACGCGCGGGGGGTGCGGTGCTGGCGCGGCGGGAGATTGGGAGCCGACCTACCGAGGTGGCGTCTGGTGGAGGCGGCGTTGGCATCTGGACAGGCCGCATCTGCTGCCTCACGACCGGCACCGCCCGGCGCAAAGCGAGAAACGAGATGCGTGCCTAGTCAGGGTTCACAAAACCGACGAAAAACCGCAAAAACCGGCGGTTTCTCGCCGAACCGCTGGCCGGCGGTTTGAGAAACCGCCGGTTTTTGCCCGGACAAATTCAAAAATTTGAATTTAAATTTGATTTTTGAAAAAATTAAGAAAAAATCTTATAAAAAACTAGATGGTCTGTAGAACAATTTGTATGAAGCAAAATTTTATATTGAGATCGGTAATTATGTTTAGGGGAGTGTTTAAGTGGTATGTTTATTATTTCATGTACAGTATTCCCGTGACTCTTATCCTATATGCTGGATGCAGCGTGTGGGTTCCCAGCCCGTGACTCACATCCTTGGATTCCCCTCATCTTGCCGCTCGACCAGCATGACTCACATGGAACATGGCCGTCTTCTTGCTTGCCCGTAAAAGCCATGGCCATTGCACGGCTAGTAGCTCGAACTAGGTAGAAAGCAGGCTCCGTTTCTCTCTCTCTCTTCTTCTCTCTCTATAGATCTGTGTGTGTGTGTTTGTAAGTTCAAGTTTTTAGGGGTTTTGGTATAATGTTAGTAATTAGTACTTTTTGAAGTCTGTAGAACGTTCAGGGTTTTGGTAGAATGTTAGGATTAGTAATTTTGCAAAAATTTAATTAATGTAAATATGTGTGTAGATAGTAGAATAGTTTGAACATGAACCCTGTTTTTCGTCGGTTTTGAAAACCCTTTGCAGCCACGCATGAACAAACCACTGACTGGTAGTGGGGTACATAGATGCATGGTTTCAACTTTATTTAGGGCCTCGTTGATTAGAAAGATTTCCCGAGGATATTAGCCATCATAAATTTTCATAGAATTTCACAAAGGTTAATTATATACATGGCACTGTTAAGTTGATTTCCTTCAAAATATAGCATTATACGATGTTTGTGATGTACGTGTATAGAATAATTATAGAACGATGTACATGTAATGATATGTAATTTCGTAGTACACGGCTAAATACATGTACTGATTTGTAATTGGGTAGTATATGGCTAAGTATACTGCTAATACACTTGTAAATGTGGTTGTGGTTGTTTTCAGGAATTTGTACGTGATGTCGGGCAGGGCAGTTGACGAGGTCTGGAACCACGGGACTCCGGATGGAAAAGGATTCATATGTAATTACTGTCGAAAAACTAAGAAAGGCGGTGGAGCATCAAGGTTGAAGCACCATCTGGCAGGGCGGGGGAAGGATGTTGCTAGCTGCAACTCTGTTCCCCCCAATGTGCGACAATATTTCAGCGAGAATTGGGCAGATCAAGGACCGAAAGAGGAGAGGTCGAGAGCGGTTTAGACGGGAGGACATGGCGGCGAGCCATGGGGGCTGGCGTGGCGCATACACCGCAGGCTAGATGAGGAGGAACAGATCCGCCGTGCAAGCGCGCAATCAACCATGGAGGCGGATTCGGGGACTTGCCGGGCAGAGGTACGAGCATGGAGGTGGCAGTGGAGGCACACAGACACGCAGGGTCCTCGGGTTGGGGTAGGTCCAGTTCAATGAGGTTCGCGGTCGAGCCCCGATTACCATCTGTCTCAAGCGTCTGCTCCGGTCCGCACGAGGATTGATAGGGGCCTTGGTCTAAAGCAGCAAAGCGCCAGGAGATGTTAGGGAGTGTGGTCCAAGTTTTACCACGTGTCCGGATCCCGGGAGGAGGGCTAATGACCCTTACTTTGTGGTCGCCATCAAGGAAACACGAAACTAGGTATGGTTATGGCATTAATTTAATTTGTACTTGTGTGTGAACTATGGATACTTAGACATCAAATTTGTGCGGTGAAGGTGTGACCCCTCACAGGGAGGGAAATTGATGGCAAGTACCTAGAGCGAGAATGAGAGGACATCAAGAAAGATTTGGAGAAATGGCGGCGGGAGTGGTTGGACTATGGGGTGACTATTATGTGTGATTCATGGGCCGGGTCCAACAGGATGAGCATAATTAATTTTATGCTATGTTGTAATGGTAGGATTTTTTCCACAAGTCCGTAGATGCCACAGGAACACGCAGAGTCGAAGTACTTGTTGAAGGTAACATATTTGCATATTACGGTTTCACAATAATTTTAAGTACACGCTTTGTAATATTTTGTACACATGACTTGAATTTCAGGAGATTATAGAAGTAGTCAACCGTTGGTCCGGATAACGTGGTACAGGTTGTCACGGACAATGGGAGCAACTACAAGAAGGCTTGTCACCGGCGGTGAGGAGCATAAACACATTGCTTGGCGACCTTGCGTGGCGCATTACGATCAACCTTATCTTTGAAAGAGGTTGGATCATGGCGGATCATGTGGAGGTCATCCGGTGCAAGGAAGATATCGAGATGGTGTACAACTCAAACAAGTTGCACGCAATGATGAAAAATGCCATCGGAGGGAGCTAGTGAAGTGGAATGCTACGATTTGGAACAAACTATATGTTCCTAGACGACTTTCGAGAAGAAAGGAGAAGTTCATGCGATGGATGGCGTCTCCGAGTTTTTAGGTTCGAGTGTTTTATTATTTCAATCCATACATGATTATAGCTTGTGGGCACTCATATGATGGATGGCATCTTCTATGTTTTCAGGGAGTTCCTTTATTAGGACAGAAGAGGGTCAGTATGCTCACCAATGCATTGCGGCTCTCGATTGGTGGAATAATATGGCTTATGTTTGCAAGGAAGTGGAGGCACTGTACAGCTTCTTACGATTCGCCGACCAGGACAAGCTCCCTACTCTTTGCGAGGTCTTAATGAGGTACCAAAATATGCACGCAGAGTATGCTAGCTTGTTTACAAATGACACTGGTCGGTTCGAAAAGATGATGGGAGTGATAGACCCCAGGATAGCAGACATAATAAATGACACCTACGTCTCTGCCGGTACATTTCTCATCTTTTCAATTGAATAATCCGTACTGTCCATACATGTTAACTAACTCTTCTTTTCTTCGTGCAGCTGCTTACTTTAGCCCTCTGGTGTCATACACGTATGGGATCGCCCGAACATGATGGGCGACCACGCGATGCACTCGAGAAGATGTGCGACATCGAAACCGCTGGCCGGCGCTCTTGGCCGTTGCCTTCTCTAATAAATCTGGTCCTTTCTCCTCCGCGTTGGCTGTGCGCATGGCACGAGATGAGAGGACAAATCCATGTAAGTTCTATATACTACTGGCCACTATTTAAGTAGATATGTCAACCATTTAATTGAGTGCTTCACATTACTTGTAGCTCACTGGTGGGGAATGTTCGGCACCGAGACACCTATACTCACCAAGATTGCTAGACGACTCACCTCTCAAGTGTGCTCATCAAGTGGGTGTGAAAGAAACTAGAGCACATTTGCCTTCGTCCATACAAAGGTCAAGAATAGGCTGTCATATAAGAAGCTTCATAAGCTAGTTTATGTGAACTACAATCTTAGGCTTAGACTGGCACAACAACAGCCAGGGTGGACACAACCTGAAGAGGATCCAATTGACCGCTTTGTCCACCTTACTTTGACTGACCATGACAACCCCATCAGAAAGTGGATGGAGCATGGTACGTCTAACGCCCCGCCGGTGCTTGACGAAGATGACAATGACACAGACGGTCAATCCCTCCACGCTTGTCACACATTCGATGAATCTTGCACAATTGAAAGGAAAGGGCAAGGTGCGAAATTGCAGATTGGGCTTCAAAACGATGGGAGATACACATATTGGAAAAAGAAAGCAAAGAAAACAATTAGCTACAAAGGTCCCAAAAAGCCCAAAGTCACGGGGAAGGAAAGGCGATAGCGATGAAAGCACAGATGATTACAGCTCTGGCAGAGTCCACCATACCAAGAGTCCAACAGCAGCTCTTCCGCAGAGGCGGTGGAGATGACGATGGTGGAGGATAGGGAGGACAGACGGGGCACACACTGAGCGACCTCCGTCTCCGTGACGCTTCTGAGGAGAGCTGGTTCGATGGCCACAGGACCAAGATCATGGGTTGCCTACATCGCAGAGGAGACTGGACGGTGAAGGTACTCATAGAAGGCATTCCATTTCGGTGGACCCTCGTCGGATAGCTCAAGCACGTCGACATCTCGAGTCTTACGGCTACCCCTCCTATGCAAATATGCCAATTGCACCACCACGACCCGTGCTCGATATGTGTATGAGTGGGTAGAAGGGAATTATATACCTACCATTTGAATCAATGGAGTCGATCGAGCACGTGGACCGCTTGTCTGGCATGGATATAAAGTGCGGTTAGCGTAACAAGAGGACTAATTCACATGCGACGAGGATTTCAACAGTGATGTATTTAAATTTGTTTTGTCTCACAACTTTTGTACTATACTAACCATTCTCACTTCACAAATTCTAGGAATGCTATGAAATTTGGAATGAGTAGTATGGCTCTCCAAAATTATTCACCGTGATTGGGTTCATCTCCATATTTTGGTATGAATTAATTTGGTCCTATATATATATTGAGAGAGTGGATGGCACTGTAATGCAATACATGTATGGAACTTGACCTTATGCAATGCAATATATGTTTGTATGCATTTGACTTAATATTGAAATGTTCCAACTCTCAAATAATTAGCATAGGTCATGCCAAAATTTTTATTGAAAACTACCATCCATATTACATTATGATTTCATATTGATATGTTCAAACTCATATGTTTAAATTGACTTCAGATTGACATTTGTTGTTGGAAACTACATTGTTCAAATTATTGACTACATATACACATGTTCAATATGTCATATATTTATCAACAGTTGTTCCAAAATTTTTCCATAATTAAACAAATTACAAACACATATATCTCACCCATCTATGATTTTTCCCAATTTTTTAAATTTTTTGGACCTATTTTTTTTTTTTTTTTTTCCATTTTTGGCGGTTTCTATTTTTCCGGCGGTTTTAGTCAAAACCATGGAAATGAAAGCAAACCAGCGGTTTCTCGGCTAAAAACCGCGGAAACCGCCCGCGCCATTTGCCCGCTTGATTTTGAATTTGCACGGTTTTTGCCGGTTTTGGGCGGTTTTTGGCGAAAAACCAACCCGCTGGGTTGGCGGCTTCGGGGCAAAAAACGGTTTTGTTAACCCTGCTCGTGAGGCAGCTTGCAAGGGTTGGGTCCTCAGGCCCCACCTCGTTATTTCCGGCCCACGATTATGGTTTATGCTCGCTGTTCTTCGGAAGAAAATTTGGAAGGACTCAGGTCCTTCCCAGCTAAAAAGGACCCGGCTTCCTCTCCTTTTTTCTTTTTTTCTTTTTTCTTTTCTTTTTTCTACTCTGTTTAAAAATTTTAAAAAATAGAAGGTTTGCAAAAATGGAACCATGTCTGAATAAAGAAGGTCTATAAAAAATTTGGATATTTTTAATTTTTTTTGAAATTCAAACATTTTCTTTGCAAACTATCTTTTTTGGGGATTTTTAAACTGCGTAGAAGCAAAGAAAAAGTTCAAATTTCCAAAGCATCCAAACTTTTTATAGACCTTCTTTATACAGGCATGGTTCCATTTTTGCAAACTTTCTATTTTTTGAAATTTTTAAACGGCGTAGAAAAAAGAAAACAAAAAAGAAAAAAAAGAAAAATGGTGAGAAAGCAGGGTCTTTTGCCGGTTTGGAAGGACCCGGGTCCTTCCAAATTTTCTTCCCTGTTCTTCTGAGTGTACAGTCGGATTACAGGTAGGTTTAATGGTAGCTCGTTTTCTTCGAATATTCTTGTTGTAGAAATAGAGCTGTGAATAATAAAATAGATTCTGGATAAAATATAAAAGAGATATAAAATAGAGTTAGAATAAGGCTAGCATTAAAGATAAAATAGTGACACATAAGATAGGAGTAGGATAGAGCTAGCATTGCATATGGCCTAATCTACCTCGGAATATTTTTTTAATGCCAAACACTTTAGTGCTTTGTAGTTATTTTTTAAAAATATTTTAGATGTTGTTCTCTTCGGCTTATCCTATTATTTATCTTCTTAGTTACTTATAATATGAACTTCAAGATCTTTTTGAGACAGCTTGAAAAGTCCGGTGCGTTTCGTTTGATTTATTTCTAAGAGCTTTGGATCTTTTCAACTATTCAACCTTCAACTGTAGCTCATCCATAGCATGATTTTTGTACCGAGCTTAGTGCATCAACACAGAGTATATGTAGAAGATAATCTTAGTTGCCTTTCAAGATTTAAGGCGTAAAACCAATACCGCGCGAATTCTTATCACGTGTACAATTTTTTAGATCTAAATTCGGGCACCTGTGATTTGATTTAACCCCGAGAAAGAGTAATAAGCCTATTTTCTCCGTCCAAGTTTACCAAACGTATTTTTTAATATACTTGTTCATCAATATATGACATATTTCGTATTCCATTGAAAAATAAATGGGTTGTTCTCTTAATATCCATAATAAATACCTTGCTTTAGCTTTTATTCCTTATATGCATGTATTAAATAGAGTGCTTAGAGATAATAATTAAAATTAGTATGGTTATTTTTACTGTATTTTGGTCTACGTAAAAAAAACATGCCTTGTATTTTTTAGTAGCGAGTACATGCAAAGACGTTGGTAGCAACATCATTGGAGTCATCTCAATAATGCTGGGCGTGTCAATTGCCACCAACCTTCAATCATGGCAAGCTGGAATCCCCAAATCAAATCCGATTACCAGCATCTATATTAATATCTAACCGTTTTATTATGCCGTTCAGTACAGGCATACAACACGAGTGGTGACTGGTGAGTGAGGATGAGCATCCCCTAGAGGAAAAGGGCAACGGCAAGAACCTTCGGAGGCACCGGATGCTACACTAGTTCGAAATGAGCATCCGCTCGAAATAAAAGCGGCAGCGTGATGCGCTCGCCGGTCGTGATCGACAATTAGGTCCATGACGCACACATGCTAATCGCAGCATTACCCACGCATGTTTTATAAACACGGATGAACGTGACAGGCAAACGGGCGCCAAAATATCTTCCACTGAATAGACGGGATAAGCTTTGTCGGCCAGATCAGATATGTTAGAGCATCCGTAGCAGGTACTCTATAATACTGTAGTTTGGGATAGAGTAGCTGGTGCAGGAAAAAAATCTTTTAGAGTGTAGTATAAAGTGTGAAAGAATTTTATAGTGTTGAATAGAGGAAGTAGTGAATAGTGTTATAGTGTGGGAGGATAGAGTAGCTACTAGCTGATGTGGATGGTCTTAGGCCATATGCAACGCTGGTTAGGCTAGGTACAACGTTTCTATTTTCTGACTCTATTTTACTATTTACCTTCTATTCATAATCTTATTTTACTATTCACCTCTCCAACCTTAATCCTATTTTTTTTTTTAATTTCTACATATTTCTCTCTTATATTTTACTTCTAACCTTATTTTTACTATTTATAACTCTATTTCTATGATAACAAGGCCGCTAAAATACTGGGGTTCAAAAATATGGAAAGACAGAATGTCTAGTCTTTAGGAAGCGGATTCAGATATATTTGAGAAATGGTCCGAAGAAACTGGAATGTTGGTAAAATGACCAAAAGCCAAACAAACAGACCCACCGAAGGGGAAAGGACACAAATGAAGCGCTAATGCTCTTCACTGCAGATCACCAATATAGCTCCTTGCTTTGCGAGTTGTGGATTAGATGTTAAGGTTCCATTTGGACTGAAGGGCTTTCAGGATTTAACTGGGTTTTAGAAACAACTTCAACATGTTTGTTAAGAAAAGCAGTTTTTATTGTGCAAAAGAGAAGCGATTGAAATTAAGCCATTCGAGACGGTCTATCCTATCAAATATTCACAACAAATCAACTCATTCAAGTTCAACATCACAGAATCCTTTTTATTGAACTGGAAATTTTTCGTTTAGCCCTGAACTCATAAAACCAAAGTTACTGCTATTTTTCAAATTGGTCCAAACATCATTAATACAGCTCAAGATCATGCAGATGCCAATCGAGTTCTATATTTTCGAAATCACAATAGCTTGACTCCAGCTTCTCTGACAGAGTCTATAACAGCCTTCACTTTCCCATGGTACTTCTGCTCTCTCTTCATGTGGATGGACACAGCAGGTATCCCTTTGAGCAATAGGCGCTCACCAAGCAACTTTCCAATCTTGGCAGCAGCGGCAACGTCACGAGTGGACTCCATGTTAGGTCTCAGAAGCTTCTCCTGCGAACTTGCAGAACATGCGACTGTTGCCGTTGGGGTATGAACGACCTGAGCAGACACAAACTTGTTTGAGAAATGCATCCTCAGCAGGTAGGGCTTGAGAAAACGGGTAACGCTAGCTGCCCTTTCTGGTGGAGGGATCACCATGGTTTCTGGTTTCTCTGCTGCATGTTGTCAAGCAAAATATGTCAGTTGGTTGACAGCATAAATACATTTCCCTTACGCAATGAGTACATTCTGGGCAGAAGAAAGCAATGTAACAGTGTGCAAACCAGTTTTCAATCAGTAATCATTAGAAGTGAATGTTGAAAACTAGGATACAAACAGTATTTAGACAAATGTTAAATGAGGTGTATATATATTTGCAAAATCACTTGCATGACAAAAATTATGAGCTTAAGATCTTGTTCTTTTCAACTTTACTTAAAATTAAAAGGTACAACTGGAAATCTGTCGTTTTTGTATAAGCCAAATGTTGTAACACTTTATAGTCATTTTTTAAGGCTTTTAGTGGTTCTTCTCAAAGCTCTCAAAACCATTTTTTTTACAATTTTTTGGACTCTCCAAGCCCCCTATCGAGAGTCCACAACTTTTTTCAGATTATAATCTACAACTAGATTAAGCTGAAAAGAAAAAGGCTTGAGGGAAGAAAATAAATCAATATTGCATATAAACTAACTAAAGGAATTGATTGCGAAGTAGATAACCTGATATTGGAACTAGTAAATGGCTTTGCAACTTCACCGTTGCAATAAGGAGTCATGTTAGGAAGCACTCTTCATCCTTTAAGGCCGAGGTCGAGCGAGCCTGGCAGTCTAGGCTTGAGCTCGGTTCAAGTTCGAGCCTACCTTGAGATGGATATCGAGCTTCCCGTCCCGATCCGGCACCATCAGCCACCGCTGCACCCTGATCCGGCGACGCAGCCACGGCCATGCCCCGATCAGACACCGCTGCTTCGCCCTGATTCGGCGCCGCCCCTCTCCACTTCCACTGTCGTCGGGGAGACGGAGGGCAACGGGACAGGCGAGGCGGCGCTTGGAAGCTCGAGCTCGATACGGATGGGGCTCGAGCCGAGCTCGAGTCGACCCTGCAAGTCCAGTACAAACAGTTTGCGAGCCTGCGTAGCAACATGCGGCCCAACCCAAATTACAGCCCACATTATTTGGGCCAGGCCATACGCGTTTCTGAGTTCATCGATTCTTCCGTCTGATCTGGGTCCAGGTTGGCTTCAGACCTTCAGTCACTTCCCACCTCGCGTTACGCCGCCGCCGCCGCAATTCGCTGCTGCTCCTGCCTCATCTCCGTCCGGCCACGCGTCACGTCTCCGGCGCCCAAGTCCTCGCACAGGTCGGCCACCTCTCTCTCTTTGATACCATCGATATTACCAAGGCATGGTTGATCTATAATATTATGCCATTACATGGGTCTGGTCTTGTTGTATTAGATGTGGCCATGTGGGGTTTCTTGCTTATTTCCATGATTTGATGTGGGGGTTTCTTGTTGATTTCCATGGTTTGCCTAGAATGTTTGGGTCCTAAAATGTTATGGGTTGAAATGGCATGCTGTCGCCTTTGTTTGGGGCGCTCTGTGTGACATCAAGAAATCTACTTTGGTGCAGAATGAGATCTGGATAGTTATTTTTCTTTTCACACTGAAGCTGTACATTAGAATTTTATGTTGTAGTTTGTACAAGATTAACTCGGTTTGCGCAGTTTGTTGTCTGAGCGATAATGGTGAAGTCCTGTAGTTCACTAACAAACTGAGCATGCTGTGTCATAGTGAACTGGCCGGGGACCGCCCCTTTCTTGCGATCTTGTTGACTGGTTCACTAAATTGCTGACTTGTGAGCGAATCTTGGCTACTGCCTACTAGTTAAGCTCAAGTGCAGCATAAATGGAAGCTTGATGCATTCACCCAACTGATGATTGTTGGTCACATTAGGAAAGGGGAATCAGTACTCTAGAAGTTATTGTTTTGCATTTGAGTTTTAGTATGATTTACCTGTTTCCACGCACTGTCCTAGGTTTACCATATAGATAAGAAAAGATATGTTGTCAATCAATTGTTAATTCTTCCCCTAAAAAAGTTGTGTTAATTCTTCAATGAACCTTTTTGATATGAGATAATAATGTATTTTTGCAACATGATAACATTATACCCTTTTCAGCCTGCAGGTGCTATAAAATGGCACTAGTTAAACTTTCAGGAAATTAACTTTTTCTGTACATGGTTTCAGACCTCCGGGCGAAAAAGCTAACCACTTAGATTCCATGTTAAGGAAAATTGTTGGTTTCAATGCAAATTAAACATCTGGATTATCTTATTGATGATTTTTAAGATGAAGCAAAGATAGTAACGCTATGGAGATCGAAATATTATCAGATTCTATATATAATATTCTGTGTTGGAATGCTCATCTCATATTGAAACATTTCTCCATTTTGTGGGTTCAATCTAGGGGTGGGCATTCGGTTTTCGGTTAATTCGGGTTTTCAAAAATTCGGTTTTGACAAATTAAAAACCGAATTTTCCTTTGAAAAATTATGAACCTAACCTAATTAACCGAATTAATTCGGTTCGGTTAATTCGGTTTTTTTACCAAAATTAGTCATGGCATGAAAAATTGAAGACAGAGCATGCAATTTAGCTAAAAATTTTATTATCTAGTACCTCTCCATGGTAGATCTAGGCATCACATCATGTAATCATCACAAAAAATTGGCAGATTGCGGAATGGGGATTTAGGGTTTGAAGTTTGAAAACCTGGCCGCTGGGACTGCCGGCTGCCGGCTGGGAGCAGTGCCGCTAGGCAGGGAGACGGGGACGCCGGGGAAGACGGCCGGGCACTCCGAGGTCGGGGGCTGGCCGGCTGGGGGCGGCGGCGACGGAGGGGCGACGACGAAGGCGAACTGGCGCTTGCGGTCGGTCGACGGCGGACAGCGAACGGTCGACGGTGACGGTGAGGCGGACGGTGGACGGCCGCGCGGCGGCGCCGACGCGAGCTACCCTAGCGGCTAGGGTTTGTTCGCCTGAGAGTTCGGCCTTGGAGCGGTGGTGCTGGACTGCTGGTGCCTGGTGGACTGCTCTGCTCGGGTTTGGGGCTCGGTCTTGTGCTGGTGGAGCGCCTAGTTGCTCGGGCTGGAGTGCTGGACACCAGTGGTAGGCTGGCCCAGACTAACGAGCTGCAGGCCTATGGTTCAATGTATTCGGTTCTTTGGTTTTTGGGCTTCAAAATCGAACCGAAACCGATAAACCGAATAGCACTGAACAAAAAAACCGAACCTAAAGCAAAAACCGGAAAACCACAATTTTTCAATGTACGGTTTTTCGGTTTCGGTTTTATTTTGCCCACCCACATACAGCCCTAAGAAAGAGAAGGAAGGGAGGAGAGAGGTGACGCGAAGCGAACAGGCGGCGGCGCGGCGGCGATGGCGATGGCGGCGGCGGCGGCGGCAGGGAGCGAGCCGGTGGAGCCGCAGTCGCTGAAGAAGCTGAGCCTCAAGTCTCTGAAGCGCTCCCTCGACCTCTTCGTGCCCACCCACCCTCTCCTCTTCGCCCCCGACCCCGAGAGGTAGCACCGGCACACCTCCCTCTCCTTAACCCCAGAACCCTAATTCCGTACTGACTACTGACCCCTCTCCTGTCTCGCTTGACGTCTTCCTCGCGCGGCGGGATGCAGCAAGAGGATCCGCGTTGGTTGCAAGGTCCGTGCCCTCGTCTCGGCTATCTGCTTGTGGGATTCTTCCCCCTTTGTTGGTAAGGCGATGAATGCTGAGAATTGGTTGGGGGTGGTTTCTCGCAGGTGAATGCGGAGTACGGTGTGGTCAAGAACCTGCCGACCGATCAGGGGCGAGGGCCGGTGAAGGGGGCTACCGCTCCGTCCACTGCATTGGCGCTTCCAGGTAAATTTTGCTGGCCGTCTTTGTTAGATGGAAGCATATGTTGTTTTTCGCAACTAAAGTAAATTTCTTCATATTTGGGAACAATTGACTAGCTAGAGTGGGAAAATTCAATGAATGACACCCAATTCATGCGGCTCAGCCAAAATGACATTAATTTCTTTCGCCTTTCATAAAATGACACTGGGCACATGAACTTCTTCAACCAGTGACACTTTTCGATAGGAAATGCCCAAAATACCCCTGGGCCCACCTGTCATCTCTTTCCTCTCCTCCCATTCACTCTCTTATCTCTCCTCTCTCCTCTCCTCCCATTCGCTGCCGCTCCTCCTCCGCCGTCACCGCCACCGCCGCCGCCTCCTCCTCCTCCACCGTCGCCTCCTCCTCCTCCTCCGCCGTCGCTGCCGTCGCCGCCTCCTCTTCCGCCATCGCCTCTTCCTCCTTCAACGTCGCCGTCTCCTCCTCCTCCGCCGCCGCCGCCTCCTCCGTTGCTGCCCTCTCCCTCGCCTCGCGTCGGTGCCCCGTGCCCCTCTCACCGCCGCTGCCCGTCTCGCCATCGCCGCCGCCGCCACCTCCGCCTCGCGTCTGCGCCACCGCCTCCACCTCGCGTCAGCACCGCCGCCGCCTCCACTCGCCGGAGATGGAGAAGAAAGAGAGGAGTGATGGGAGACACTCACGGGTAAAATACCCAAAATACCCCTCGTGAGTGTCACCGGTTGAAGAAATTCGTGTGCCCGATGTCATTTTATGAAAGGCGAACGAAATTAATGTCATTTTAGCCGAGGCGCACGAATTGGGTGTCACTCATCGAATTTTCCCTGCTAGAGTGGACTATGATGCTAGTAAGTGATGGACTTCAGGAAAAAGAAGGGAGATGTAAGGTGCATCAGTTGGAATGCTAGCACAATTGTCTATACATTGTGAGCGCCATGAATGATGTGAACTTCCATGCAAGCCTTAGTATCAGCATTTTCTATTCATTTTATTTGATCAACAATTATCATGTTAGGCACATAAGTCAAAAAAGTAACCTTAATTAGTATCGTCTATTTCATTTTATTTGAGCTCACAGTTATCTTATTAGGCACACAAGAAACAAAAGATGGCCGGGAAGGGACTACTAGTGCCATTATCCCTGCACCAGTTCTGCTTCCAAAAGCACCGTAAGCTCATTCATATCACTTGATTTTTGCTGACTCTTGTTCTTTTTAGTGGCACTGACCTTTCCTTTTTTTCTTCTTCAGTGATTCTGTTATACCAGGCAAGAATACAACTGCACTATCACTTCCTGGGTCATCTGACAGGTTTGTCCACTTGTTTTTCTTTTATGGCTGACTGGTACTATACTGCATTGTGTGATAAAAGTGTTGTTTCTGATATTGTTATTGCATTTTATCAGTTAATTATGAGTAGCTGTTCTTTCAGATTCTCCACCTCTGCACTGATGGAAAGGATACCAAGTAGATGGCCACGGCCTTCATGGCATGCTCCCTGGAAGAACTATCGGGTATATCTTTTGTTCCATTTTCTGTCTTTTTGCTTATTATTACATTAACAGGTTTGGCACATCAGCGAATTTTTTTTTATGGAAAATTGGTTCTGCCTTGTGGTTCAAGAAGAAAGATTTATCTTGTTCATGCATGTAGTTCTAACATCCAGAGCCAAACCATTGTACCATCCAAAAAATATTAACCCTTCATCTGCTTGTGTGCTTTGAAGTAGACTGGTGTATTAAGAGCATCTTTGTTCTCGATGAATAACAACAAAATACATTTTCTGTTTGTTCTCCAGAATATACATTGATGGTTCTGGTAAATATGTGCAGGTCATCAGTGGTCACTTGGGGTGGGTGCGATCTATAGCATTTGAACCAGGGAATGAATGGTTCTGTACTGGTTCTGCCGATAGGACAATAAAGGTGAGCTCCAGAACTTCTAGTCCTGCAACTGAAACTAAATGGATATGCTCTTTGCCACTTCCACACTATTATTTGTGAATTACTGAATGTAATATAGGTAACTTATAAAACACCTCTTAATTTTAGCTTATGATGTTTCTCTAATATTGTTAACATATAATTGATTGCAAGAGATTTGTTGCATACATCTGAAATCTTGATAGGTTTCTTTTTTTCTTCAGACTTTTTTTATCCATACCACTCAAAACACTCAAGTTCAACAAAATGCTGCTTGCTATGACAATGATAAGTGGTGTTGGGTCACATGCAATAGAAAACTATCAGATGTTATTTCACGAGATTTGCACTTTCCGCTGGGGTATGACTGTATGAATTAAAATTCCACTTTCTCTTGTGCTTTTTTTGATATTTACTTCAACCTGTATGTCATATGTCCAATAGCACTATTAGCTGCTTGAAACTAGTTTTCCATCTTGCAATTTTTATAGCTCTAGGAATCATGTTGCACCTGATAGGACTGTCATACTGAGAATCTAGGGAAAACTAGACAATAATGCATATGTATTATTAAGCAATTAGTTGTTTTCTGCTTCTGGTGCCATCAACTGGGATTTATTTGGCTATTAATATTTTCATTGTTTTCCTGGATGATTTAAATGTTTTTTGTCTCGCGAAAAACAACTATTGTGAACACACTAGGTTATCCCTTCTCCTTCTCCCCCTCTTTTTAACTCGTACATTAAGACAGCAGCTCAACTGTCCCAAAATGCCACACTACTTACGTTCACTCATCCATCCTGTAATTCCTGTCTTGTAGATATGGGACCTTGCATCTGGAACATTAAAGCTTACACTGACAGGCCATATCGAACAAATTCGTGGTAAGTTTCTCTTGATTTCGGTTAGCACCTAGCAGGGACTGCTTAGCACCCTTTCACTATGCATTTTTGACCCAATCTGGAAATTTAGTAATTGATGAATTTAACGCACATTGATGTAGGACTTGCTGTCAGCCAACGGCACACATATTTATTTTCTGCTGGTGATGATAAACAAGTAAAATGTTGGGATCTTGAACAAAACAAGGTTGGTTTTATTACTTAATCCAGTGCAGTGTATATTTCAAACTGATGTTCTCATAACATCTTGTCTGTATTCTGTGTAAAGGTTATTAGGTCTTATCATGGGCATCTGAGTGGTGTTTACTGCCTAGCCCTCCATCCAACAATTGATATCCTGCTGACTGGTGGCCGAGATTCAGTTTGTAGGGTATGAAATCGCTTCATGAAATTTCACCTTATGCAAAATTTAGCAGCATGTGATGCATTACTGTTTTTCTTGTTTTTACATACCTTTGTTTGCAGGTATGGGACATCCGAACAAAAGCACATGTTTCTGCTTTAACTGGTCATGATAACACTGTCTGTTCAGTATTTGCTCAGCCTACAGTAAGAAAACATTTCAACTTGTTAGTCAATCCGATGTGTCTGACACATTTGAGTTTTTCTCAGAAAGTTCAATGAGAAACAGTAAAAAAACGATCTTGATACATGCATACAGCCCTGCTGTCTTCAACTATGTCACCATTTAGGCTGGGCTTGTAGCTTTTGCTTGGAATAGTATTTCCTTGTCTATAACGGTACCTACAAATGATTCATTGGAACATTTTCCTTTTATCTATCTCAGGATCCACAAGTTGTCACTGGCTCACATGATTCAACTATCAAGTTCTGGGATCTTGTAGCCGGTAGCCAACTATCTACTTCGATAATGTTCACTGGATGTTTTCCTGTTTTGCTGCCATTACAGTTGTTTCTTCCTGCAGGGAGGACTATGTGTACTCTTACACACCATAAGAAATCTGTTCGGGCTATGGCTCTGCATCCAAAAGAGTTAGTTTTTGCCCATCAATTCATATTGCCTACATTGTTGGGAACCTTTCAATGACCCCTCTTATCTATGTAGGAAATCATTTGCATCAGCATCGGCGGACAACATAAAGAAGTTTAGCCTGCCCAAAGGCGAATTTCTGCACAACATGCTGTAAGTTTCTCTGATCTGCATTTATATATTTTTTTTTGCATTGTGTACTATTTGTGATTTTTTAACTGTAATTCAAGTTTGAACAATTTTGGCCAGTTTCTGCCCCTACTCCAGGCAAGGAAACTAAAACCTTCTGTGCAGTTTCCTTATTTGATACTACATTTTAGCTAAATAGGTTATAGGTGCAAGATAATTTAATAGAGGTGCAGTTTCTGTCAAGTGTCAGCTTGCTTACGCTTTTTTCTTGGAATAACAATTCTATATTCATTGTAGTTTCTTTCTTCGTTTGCTAAATTCTGATTATCTATCTGTAGTATAAGAATTTAATGTTACGCAGGTTTCCAACTGACATCTACTTGATTGATAATAAATTACATACAAATGGAGTTAAAGCATCTGAAGTTTTGAACATGACTTCTGTCACATGGCACTGAAGCATCTCATGTGTTGTTATCTGCAGGTCCCAGCAGAAAACAATTATTAATTCAATGGCTGTAAATGAAGATGGTGTATTGGCAACTGCAGGTATGTACTGTGATAATGTGCCATAAACTACCTAACTTTTTTTTCAGGGACCTCCCCCACCTGTATTTCCTTGAAAAATAGATGTTTTATTTGTTGACCCTGATAGCCACTGCATTCTTTATGCTATACTTGCAGCCTGCATCCTGTTCAACTCTATGATGTTTGCAGACCACTCATGGAGCCTGGAACTTTTTTTTGGCAGGGGATAATGGAAGCCTGTGGTTTTGGGATTGGAAGAGTGGCCACAATTTTCAGCAAGATCAGACTATAGTCCAGCCTGGTAAGTATTGCTTTGAATCATGCATTGGTGGTATCTAGGATAAGTGACAGTCAGGGCAGCTTTGTTTGATTCCCCACTCCTTTTTTTTCCGTTATGAGGAGTGTTGAAGATGTTAATAGTTACAGAAATACTAGTAGCACTGGCCATCATTGCTTAAATTAGTCATCGACACATAGTGAAATCTTTTTTTATTTTTTTTGCTTTGCCAAAACATTCTAGTCGTTGTGCAGAATACTTGGACATTGTTTAAACTACAATCACCGGATCTTTGGTATCTCAAATTTCAGGATCATTGGAGAGTGAAGCGTGTATATACGCTCTTTCTTATGATGTTAGTGGATCGAGGCTTGTGACTTGCGAGGCAGATAAAACTATCAAGATGTGGAAAGAAGATTTGACAGCTACACCCGAAACCCATCCCATCAACTTCAAGCCGCCAAAAGACATCAGGAGATATTGAGTCACGAGATGTGGGTATTTTTCAGCTTCCCAGATTCTAATGTAGAATACATTGGTCCATAAGTCGCTGATGAGACTTTCTGGTTTGTATATCTAAGTTATACTGTAATTTTCTATGTAACATTGGGAATTTTGGTGCTGTAGCATAATTTAAAGGATTTTATTAGAACGATATCTGACTATTAATCCACTTCGGCTGTGTCCCAGTCATTTTATGTGCATTGAGCTTTTAAGGGCTACGACCGACGTACCAAGTACCTGTTTGGAACGCCGGTGTCCTTTTCTTAGCTTTTCTATTGGTGCAGTGAAACGACCGAGCTAAAAATGTTGAATGTGATGTGCATGCGACATGATTAAGAGGCCGTTCTTCAGTGATGAAATTATTTGCTTCGACTAACGATAGATTTGAAAAGGCAGATAATGATAATTAAAGCCGGATTTAAGATAGGTATCGGGGAACGGTGTCAAAAGTCGAAGCCTCAGAAAGATAAAATAATTTGCAATATTGCTAGATATTGCTGCCCAATGGATGTCCATTCCTAGCGAACACAGAAGCTCGCCCCCGCCCCCGGCCTCCTCAACCCACTCATCACTCATGCTCTTCTTCCTGTACTCTTAGCGGAGCTCGTGGGGGCCGTGTTGGAGGTTGGCCTCGCAACGACGGCTCCGAGGATTGGATCGGCACGGCGACGACAGCCTCGGTGGTAAGTAAGGTTGTGCTACTATATTTTCTATGTATGTATGAAACATTTTAAGGATCTTGGTATAGCGATAACAAGCTTAGCAGGTAGCAAGTTGTGTTGCAACATTTTTCATGTACGTTTGAAATATTGTAAAAAATATCCAAAACAATTTTGTTTGCTCTTCTAAAATATATTGTTTGCTTGTATGAAATATTTTGTTTGCTCATGTGAAACATTGGTAAAAAAATATTTTCTTCGCATTTGTGAAACATTTTGTTTGCTCTTGTGAAACATTTCTTATAATGAATCGGAACATTTTTCAATAATTGTTGAAACATTTTGTTTATTTTTGTGAAACATTACTCGTATAAGATTGGAACTATTATAAATAGCACTTGAATTGATATGGAGGCCAAATACCGATATATCCAATGTACAAGAGAAAACCCTAGAAGAGGGAAAGGACCAAAACACTCCTATTAGGATAAGCTTATATCTAATCAATATCTTAACACCTCTTAAATGAAAGGCGTATGAAATAACATTACATTTAAAAGAGAAAACCCTAATAGATTAAAGGAAAAGCCAAGCGCCCCCCCTCTCAAATATAAAGCATATGCAATAGCATTGCATTTGGCCATGAACACACTAACAAAAAAAATCTAAAGTCCAAGTATTGCAAATATCGGCATAGTCATCATAACATGCAATTGTAAACATATGTCAAAATCCAGAAAATGGAATCCTCCCAAGACCCATCCGATGATGCAGATTGTAGCCCAAGAAACGTCTGCACAAAAAAAAATGGCTTAAATAAAAAGTAAAAAAAAATGGCTTAAATAAAAAGTCAGAACTGCAGCTAAGCAATATAAGAGAGAATTTCTTATTTGCCACTAAAACTTAGCCAAATCCACGATCTGCCATTATTTTTTAAGTTCACGATTTGGCCTTGTCATGTGAACTTTTTTCTTATATGCCACTTCCTTTAATGTGTCCTCAAGTCAACTGCAAAGTGCACTCTTTGCCCAATTTTTTTAATATGTTACAAAATAGAAAAATTCATATAAAATTTATAAAATTGTGAGAACATTTCTTTGGATTCAAAAAATTATGCATACTGAAATTTGAAAGTGAATTTTAAAAAATTTTGGATGTAAATTTTATTTTAAAATTAATGGTACCTAGTCTCATGAAAATGAGATAAAAAATAAAATGGAGAAAATTATGAAATTTGGACAGCAAGTAGAACATGATTTTACATAAATTTAGAAATTCAAATTACTAAATTTGAAGTTAAAATGTAGGATAGGCCTTGACGTTGTCGAGTACTATGTCGACCTGAACGTTTGCATAGCCTGGCACGAGCGCACCATGCACTGTAGCTCTCAGCAGGCATGGATACACCATCCCTTTTCCTGCCTCTATCTTAACCACGCCAGCAACAAGTATGTTAATCGTGCATAAAGTGGGTTTCTATTCAAAATAAGAAAGCAATTAGTTTATTTAAGCATGTTTGATGTCTGAAGCAATCAAATAGAAAAAAAATTTGGATATGGTTGATAGGACAATATTCAAGATCTAACGCAGAAGCACAACTACTCTTCTGATGAGTGGGCGTGACATTAACACCAGCAGGGTCATCACACGCCTTGAATTCAGCTTCCAAGGTAGCTACACTTTCCTCAAGGCTAGCCTTGGATTTCTTCCTTCTATAGCTGGGGTTGTTCGGGAATCCAGATTTCCAAGGAACGAAGACCCCAAGCCCTCGCGTCTGTCTAGGGTACTCCTTGTTTCCTAGGGCCTCTGTGAATATGTCGTTCTGTCTTGTTTCCACAAAAGTGTCTTGGGAAACCTCAGTGGCCAACACAGCCTACGAGAGGAAAACTTGTTATTTTTCTTTCTTCACAAGTTCAAAAACAATGAATAACAAATAATTTTAGTTGCAAACCACTTTATTACAAACTTCCTTGGTAGAAATGCTTTTGAATGAGGCTTCCCCCATAGATGTGTGCTTCATTCTAGCCTTGTAGTAGTATTGAGCACGTGGGTTTGAGATGAGGCCATCAAACGGCACTAATGTGCCCGAACTTTGTGATTCCTGGTCCTCCCTATCCCATTGTGGGATTTTTAGGCATAACCAGCAGTACCAAGCCTATGGTGGTGGAGATTCTTCTGCTGGATAGCCTTGTGCTGCTCACTGCTTACTTTGAACAGAGTTGTTGTCTTCAGTTGGACAAACTCATCCTAAACCTCCCAAGATATGAACGAGTAACGCTCGAACGACCGCTTCTCCTGTCTAACAAAATTCTTCACAAGATTGAATTTAAATGTCGTCCATGCCTTACCGATATACAGCAAGGTATGTCGCTGCACATTTTCTCCGTCTTCTTCCGGGAACTCGAAGGTCTGCTTAACTTCTTCCCACAATTGTTCTTTGGACTCATCAGTCACGTCCTTCCATGAGTCGAGTGTGATGGGGATTCGTCCCGTGCAATTACCCTAAAAGTCGTTCGATATTTGACCGCTACCTTCGAAGGCTGCACTAGAGCTCTTTCCAGACTAACCACTGTGATCCTCATTTGGGTGTCAGCCCGTTTAGAAACCGCGCGACCTAGCAACACCTGCATTGAAGGCGTCCATCTCTGCAGTAGGCGAGGCCATCTCCTCTGCTGAAGGTAGGGCCATCTCAGTAGAAGGCGGAGCCATCTCCTCAGTCGAAGGTAGGGCCATCTCCATAGAAGGCAGGGAATGAGATGTGGATGCCATCTTTCCATTTTCCAATATATATATGTCATATAATATGGGTAAAAACCATATGACCTATATTACTAAATTTAATTATCACATGACCTAGACTATTTTTGAAATCCTAAGATAAGTAGTAATCGGTAGTGTCTCCAAGATTAATTATCATAAAGGATAAAATAATTTTATAAATTCCACTATAAGAACTAGATTGCTAATATGACCTATATTAGCATTTCTAATGATCTAAATTAAATTTATAAAATCTACGATAAGGACTAGATTGTTATTATGACCTAGATTAGCATTTCCAATGATCTAAATTAAATTTATAAATTCTACGACAAGAACTAGTTGCTAATATGACCTACATTAACGTTTCCAATTACCTAAATTACTTTTATAAATTCTAGATAAGAACTAGTTGCTAATATGGCCTACATTAGCGTTTCCAATTACCTAAATTACTTTTATAAATTCTACGATAAGAACTAGGTTGCTAATATGACCTACATTAGCATTTCCAATTATCTAAATTACTTTTATAAATTCTACGATAAGAACTAGGTTGCTAATATAGCCTACATTACCATTTCCAATTATCTAAATTGTATTTATAAATTCTACGATGCGAACTACAATGTTAATATGATCTAGATTAGCATTTCTAAATTAATTTAGCTAATTTCAAGTACAGGGACAAATGAACTTACCTTGGTGTAGAGAAAGACGACGGAGGTGTGGCCAGGGAGGTGGGTGTGGGGGATGTGGGGTTAGCAGCATAGTGAGGGAGGAGGGGGGAAACGGTGGAGTCGAGACGGAGGTGGAGAATGAGGGTCGCGGTGGCGTGGTGAGGAGAGGAAGGGCGAAACGGTGGTGCAGTAAGGGAGGAGGGGGACGCGGCGACGCGGCGAGGGAGGAGGGGAAATGGCGGCATTGAGATGGAGGTAGGGGATGTGGGCGGCGACGGCGAGGTGAGGAAAGAAGCGGAGAAACGACGGTGTTGGGACGGAGGTGGGGGTGTGGGTGGCAAAAAGAGGTGGTGGTGCGGCAAGGTAAGGAGTGGGGAAACGGTAGCGTAGGGATGGAGGTGGGGGATGTGGGCGGCGACAACGCGGTAAGGGGAGGAGGGGGAAACAGCGGCGCGGTGAGTGGAGTAGGCAGAAAATAGTGGCTTGGTGAGGGAGAAGGGTGGAAACGGTAGTGCGGTAGGGAAAGAGTGGGAAACGGTGGCGGCGAGAGGGAGTTGGAGCTGAAGCGTGTGGCTAGGGCAAATAATGGAGGCATGGGCAGGGTAAACTTTGAAACTAAGGAATGTGCCTATGTATGATACATATCAGAGACGATTGCCTTTGCAACCCATCTCTAATGTCTGCATTAGAGACGGTTACATTGGCAATCCATCTCTGATGTCTGCATACGAGCACAGTGAGGAGGTGGGGCACATTGGCAAGGGGATGTGCAGCGGTGAGAGGGTGGTCGCGCGGTGTGGCAGGTAGAGGCACAGTGGCGCGACACATCAAAAATTAAAAATTGCATAATATATTTTACATTGTATGAAAAAAAAAAATGACTCAGGGGAAGATTGCTCATTTTGTGTATTAGATAATCAACCCTTCCAGATGATCACATTGCGTATGGCTTCGTCAGTAGGATGCAACTCCAACTGGATGTCATTCCCAAATGGAGGAACCTTGTCAAATTGATTGTACTCCTCATCAACTACGTTTTTGACTCCAACAATCCTTCTTTTTTCTTGTAAAATCACGTGTTGATTCTCATTATAAGGGTCTTTTACATACAAGACCTGCATAACTTGGTTCGCCAGTAGAAACAGATCGCTCCTATACCCGACTTGTTACAGGTCAACGGTAGTGATTCCATACTTGCCCACCTTGAGACCGTTAGATAGTTGTACCCATCGGCATTGAAACAACGGGATTTTGAAAGATACATAGTCTAGCTCCCAAATATCTTCAATGAACCCATAATACGAGCTCAGTTTCATTATACTCTGAACCTGCTCATACACATCTATGCGGATACCACTATTTTGATTGGTGCTATTTTGATCATGATATATAGTGTAGAATGTGTATCCATTAATGTCGTATCCTTGATATGTGGTAATTGAAAATTTTAGCCCTTCTCCTAACCATCGTAGCTCTTTGGAGATATTCATGTTGTTCCATGACTCATTTCTTACTCACACCTTTAGCCAATGATAGAACCGACATTTGTGCTCATCAGAAATCCATTCCTTCGTTTTGCGAGGGTACTGTTAGTGTAACCCCTCCTTGTGCTCATCGACGTAAGGAGACATTACTATCATATGGTCCACAGAAGGAAATGGGCTTTATAATACGTTTCTAGATCAGGGATGATTACTTTTTTCCGACTGTGCCAACACCACCTAGCCTACCCTTATGACGAGATACTGACACACCAGTTGGGCCAATTGCACCCATGTAATCCACACACAATTGAATAACCTCTTATGTTGCATAGCCTTTCATAATGCTACCTTTGGGTTTAGATCTATTTCGAATATACGACTATAGAATGCCCATGTACCTCTCGAACAGGTACATATGACGTAAGAAAATGGGGCGACATATCTTAATCTCTTTGATCAAGTGAATAACGAGATGGACCATAATATCAAAAAATGATGGAGGAAAATACATCTCCAAATGACAGAGCATTCGCACAATCTATGCTTGAAGATCATCTAGTCCCTCTAGATCGATTACCTTTTGGATATTGCGTTAAAAAAAATAACATAGCTTCGTGGTTGTTTTTTGAACCTTCACTACCAGAATATTTTTAATTGCAACAGAAAGCATTTGAGTCTTAAGAACATGACAATCGTAGGACTTCATGCCAATTAGTTTTAAGTCATCCATTGAAACGAGCTTTCTCATGTTTGCTGAGTAACCGGATGGAACTTTAATACCATGTAGACTCATCCATTGAAACGTGCTTCCTCATGTTTGTTGAGTAACTGGATGAAACTTTAATACCATGTAGACACTCGCATAGTTGGGTCCTCTCAGTCTTGGACAACATATAACATGTTGGGGGAGGAAGGTACGGCTACTCTTAGCCTCGGTCGGTGCTAGCTCCCTCCTGATTTCCATATCAACCAAGTCACGTTGTCCATGTAGACCATCCATAGTCTTGTCCTTAATGTTCAGTAATAGATCTGTCGGCGGTTGTCGGCGGTTGGGAGTACGGAACTCCCAGGAGCCGAGCTTACTTGTTGAGCGTGAGGATCAACTGACCTCTTTCCTGCGACGCCGGGGCTTTCGAGAAGGCGAACTTCGATCAGGCGGCAATCAGCAGCAGGCACACATGATTTAGGCTGGTTCGGGCCTCTAGAGTGGAGGTAACAACCCTATGTCCAGTGGTGTCTATAGGGGATATGAGAAGGATTACAGGAGAGATGAGTTTCCTATCGTGGGAAGGTGAGCTTCGGTCCTTGTTTTTTCTAGCAGCTAAATCTTTCACGCATGCGGCGTACGATCTATTTCTACAAGGCCATAGTCGGCGGTCCTAGTTAAGGTGACGCCCTTTTATCCAATGGTATGTAGAAGACGTCCTGTTGTCCGTCGGTCCGAAGCTCGTCATTGTCTTGCGTCATCGCCATCGTCCGTCCTTACGGGAAAACGGCGTGGGAATAGTGCGATAGGACGTGAGTTGGTAATCGTGGTCTTCCGCATTCGATGGGACGTGGCAGTCCTTGAAGGTGTCAGAGCATTTAATGTTGCAAATGGGGGGGCTTGCTCCGATTAGTCGCGGAGGGAGCAACCCGAACACCGACCCGGACAAGGTCTAGAGGTGCCTGGTCCCGGCCGAGATCTTCCTTGCTTGGGGGAGGCCCTCACGGTGGACGCGAAGTGTTAACCCAAACGTTTCGGTCCCCGTCATCTAGCCCCCGAGCCTTGAGCGGGGTTGGCCGATCCCCTCGAGGTTCGAACTATGTCCGACAAACTGGGCCTCGGACGTTTGGACGGGACGAGGCATTATCCGATCGGCCGAGTAATGGCCGTTTGAGCGGGGCTTTAGGTTGGCCTTAGCGAAAGGCCACCCGAGCAAGGCTTCGGGTCGGTAAAACGAAGGCTATTCGAGCAAAACTTCGGGTTTCGCCGAACAAAGGTTACTCGGGCTAAACTCCGGGCTGGCCGGGCAAACGGTACTCGGGCAATACTCGGCCGCCGAGCTAATCATACCGGGCAAGACTCATTTGCCGAACAAAGGGTACCGGGCAAAACTCCATTTGGCCGAGCAAGGGCCTTCTGAACATAAACCCAAACGTCGGTCCACCAACGGTTACTTATGAGTGGGTCGACGGTTTTAAGGCGACGTGACAGGCGTACGTGCGCCAATTCCCGAGGTTCTTGGGGCGGTTTCTTTAGTGGGAAAGGATAAAAACCGCTGCCCTTCCCCCATTCGGTACGCGTCCTTCTCCTTTGTCTTCTTCCTCTGTCTTCCTCTTCCGCCTTCTTCCTTCTCCTGTTTGATGGCGAAGTTCGTTCCTTCGCGAACTACTGCCGCGCGCCTGGAAGACCTCGTGGCGCAGGGCCACCTGGACCCTAGGTCCTGGCGCGTCCCTGACGACGAGGTCCTTCCGGCGCCGGCAGAAGGTGAGTTCGTGAGTTGCGAACTCTATGCCATCAACGGGCTTCGTGCCCCGGAGTCTGAGTTCATGGCCGCAGTCCTCGCCCACTGTGGCCTAGAAGTCACGAACCTCCACCCAAACTCCATTCTTATTCTGAATCTTTTCTCCCATCTTTGCGAGGGTTTTGTCGGCGTACCGCCGACGGTAAGCCTGTTCCTCCACTTCTACATGCTCCACCGTACTGGGGGATCGTCGGTGGTGGGGTGCGCGTATTTTAATTTGCGGAACTCGCAACAGACGCTGCATCTCCGATTCGCTGAAGGACTTCGTCGCTTACCGGGCGGAATGATGGTTCTACGCGAAGAAGGGGCGGTGCGGACTCCATTTTCGAACGCCCCGGAGAAGAAGGACCTTCCCGACCGCGAGTGGAGCCAGAGGAAGAGAAGATCCTTGACACCATCCAGTGTTGAGCGGCAATGGTCCGACCGGCGAGCTATTGCGGGACTTCTCAGAACCGAAGTTTCTCTCTGCGACGCCGGGAGCACCCCTTCTTCGAGATCGCCGGCTGGAGCGACATTACTCGCGAGGCGGATACCGGTAACTTTTCTTGCTCGGAGTGGTGCTTTGTCGGGTTCTTCCCTGATTTTGTTTCTTTGAAGCTCGGACGACCGATGGGTCGACGAGCGGTGGCGGAGCTCTTCGCTTTGGGAAGGAGGAGAACCGGACTGGGCCGGCGAGGACCGAAGAACGTTCTCGACCGTTCGGGCAGTACGTTCTTCTCCGACCTTTAAGCTCGGCGGGATGGTCTCGGTTCGATTGACCTCCGTTTGCAGACGGGCTACCGAGGCCGTGGCTGGGCGAACCACCGTTGAGGCGGAAGGAAGCGGCCCCGACGAAGGTCGCCTCGAAGAAGAAGAGGAAGGGGCCCGCGGCGTCGATGATGACGGGAACCGCCGCTAAAGCGATCGCGTGTGAGGGCTCTTCGGCGGCGGCTCTGGTAGACGCGCCCGTAGATCTGGGGTGCGCGTCGCCGAGACACAACTCGCCTCGCCTTAGTCTTGAGACGCAGTCTGCACGGAGTTGTCCGCTTTGGTTTTGCGATACTCTAGGGATTACCCCGACCATACTGCTTGGTTACTGCAGACCGGGCCGATCTTCGCCGAGCCGAGCGGCGGGCTTAGCGGGAGAGGGACGCCGGAGGAGGAGCCCGGGCGGATTCGGACCGGACCGGGGTGGCGCTGTCCTCGTGGCTCACGGGCCCGAGGGACGCTGCCCCTAGGGCGGTGCTCGAGGAATTGCTTAGGGGCTTCCTTCGTTGGACGAAAGAGCATCGTCCGGAGTGGCTCGAGGCGGCGAGCCTTGCCCGGACGGAGGCCGGACCGAGCAGAGCAAGGGAGGCTGTCCCTCCACCGCCGGGGAGGACGGAGAGCCCTCTGGAGGCGTGCGAAAAACCCCAAATGGGGGATGCTGGAGGCGGTCAGGGTCTTCGAGATGACGAGGAAGAAGGTAAGTTTCACTGATCCTGGCCTTTGTTCTTGATCGGCCGCGTGTTACCGCGGTCTTGATTTTTCCTTTTTCAAACATAGTCAGGGGGCCCGTGGGGGGAAGATCCCCTGTGCCTTAGACGGAGGCAGGGGCGTGGTCTGATTCTGAGCGTTTCAAATCGCGGCGTCCCAAATTATTGTAGAGTTGGCGGCGAGATCGCAGCAGAGCGATCCACGGGCGGACCTAGCCGGCGGGGTGGCGGAGAAGAGTCCGAGCAGGATTCGGGATTCCGCCCGTTGGTGCCCAGCGTCGAAGGGGTTGGTCTTAGGCGGCGACGACGCCGCCTCCTTGGGAGGCGAGGGCAAGTTCCGGGCGGCCCTCTGTTAGTGCTGCAGAAGACGCCGCTTTCGGTCTCCGGGCTTGAAGTGCCCGGCTGAGCCGCAGATCGCGGGCGAAGCGACCACTGGCTGCCATGGCGTGATGGCCGGTTGGCCCTTCGGCCCCCGAGCTCGAGGGGTTCTCGGACGAGGGGGGCCGAGGCGGGAACGACTTTGGTGGTTCGTGCCCCGAGTTCGGGGCGAGGGGAGACCGGGGAAGCTCGGCCCCCGGGTTTGGAAGATGTCGGGCGGTCCGTGAAGCGAGGGCGGTGGGTGGACCGGACTCGAGCACGGAGGACGCCGCTTCCTCGCTCGAAACATCGCGTCGGCCCCGCCCAAAGTGAGAATGCCGCCGCGTCACCGTCGCGAGGTACTTTCTTGCCGTGAGTAACCTTTTGCTTGTATTTTTTGCTGATGGCTTCTTTGCTTGTAGTTGTCGGCTGTGGTGGATGACTGGGCCGCGAGCATTGAAGCTCGGTGCCAGGCCAAGGTGATGGCGGTGCGCTCTGAGTTGGGGGAAGCCCAAACGGAGCTCGCCTGGGTCCGGAATGAACTTGAGCATGCTTTGGAGTATGCTCGAGGTCTGGAGAGAAACTCTCGGTCCCAGGAGGAGCTTGATCGGGTTCGTAAAGAGCTCGAGGAGGAGCGGCAGCGTAGGCAGGTGGAAACCGAGAGGGTGGCGAAGCTCATGCCAAGAGATCCGACCAGGCGTGAGGCTCGGATCGAGGTTCTCGGCTTGAAATCGCCTTGAGGGCGTGGAGGCGGAGCTTGTGCCTGAAGAGTAGATCTAGGGGTAGTGTCGTGGTGTTTAAATGTGTATGAGCACTTTTACTTTATTACAAGATGCTTTTTGTCTCTTGCTTACATAGTTTGAGAAAAGATAATTAATTTATGCTACTACTTGCTGCCACATACCCACCCCGCCCCCTTCGTGTGATCGGGCCTTTAGTCGTGACTTACGAACAAAAGATCGTGCACACGAAGCAACCGGGTAGGTAGGAGCACGCGGAAGGAGGGTCAAGCATAGAGGAGGCGATGTCTAGCCCCTCGTGTGGCCGAGTCTTTACCCCTAGTTGCGAGCAAGAGACCGGGCACACGAAGTAGCCGGGCGGCCGAGGACGCGCCAGAAAGACGATGTCCGGCCCCCTCGTGTGGCCGAGTCTTTGCCCCAGTTTGAAAGCAAGAGACCGGCACACGGCAAGCAGCCGGCAGCCGAGGACGCAGCGAAAAAAGCGATGTCGGCCCTCGTGTGGCCGAAGTCTTTGCCCCTAGTTTGCGAGCAAGAGACCGCACACGGCGAAGCCAGGCAGCCGAGGACGCGAGAAAAGCGATGTCCGGCCCCTCGTGTGGCCGAAGTCTTTGCCCCGGTTGCGAAAGCAAGAGACCGGGCACACGAAATAGCCAGGCGGCCAGGGACGTGTGAAAAAAGCGATGTCGGCCCCTCGTGTGGCCGAGTCTTTGCCCCTGGTTGCGAAAGCAAGAGACCGGCACACGGCGTAGCCGGGCACCGAGGACGCTGAAAAAGGCGATGTCCGGCCCCTCGTGTGGCGAAGTCTTTGCCCCCGTTGCGAGCAAGAGACCGGCACACGGGCAGCCGGCAACCGAGGACGCATAAAAAAGGCGATGTTCCCCTCGTGTGGCCGAAGTCTTTGCCCCTAGTTGCGAAAGCAAGAGACCGGCACACGGCAAAGCCGGGCAACCGAGGACAGCGAGAAAAGCGATGTCCGCCCCTCATGTGGCCGAAGTCTTTGCCCCTAGTTGCGAGCAAGAGACCGGCACACGGCGAAGCCGGGCACCGAGGACGCCATGAAAAAAGCGATGTCACCCCTCGTGTGGCCGAAGTCTTTGCCCCCGTTGCGAAAGCAAGAGACCGGCACACGGCGAAGCCGGCGGCGGAGGACGCAAAAAAAGGCGATGTCCAGCCCCCTCGTGTGGCCGAGTCTTTGCCCCTAGTTGCGAGCAAGAGACCGGGCACACGAAGTAGCCGGGCAACCGAGGACGCGCGAGAAAGACGATGTCCGGTCCCCTCATGTGGCCGAGTCTTTGCCCCTGGTTGCGAGCAAGAGACCGGGCACACGGCGAAATGGGCAGCCGAGGACGCGCGAAAAAAGGCGATGTCCAGCCCCCTCGTGTGGCGAAGTCTTTGCCCCGGTTGCGAGCAAGAGACCGGGCACACGGCAAGCGGCAACCGAGGACGCCGAGAAAGGCGATGTCCGTCCCCTCGTGTGGCCGAAGTCTTTGCCCCCGTTGCGAGCAAGAGACCGGCACACGGTAGCCGCGAGTTCAAGTTACTAACTCCGGACTTCAATTGGGTTTGGGATCGAAGTCTGCGAGGTACCGCCGAGAACTTGCCGGGGCGATGTGCTATCGGCTTATCCGAGCAATGGAATTCAGGGGGGCGCATTTTCAGATCCGTTGGCCGCTTTAGAAATCGATTTAGAAAACAAGAACTCGTGCTTGGGCAGGATAGGAAGAAAAGGTCGAAAACCTCGGAACGAAAAGAACTTGGGTTACCATTCCTCTTTATTTAACATGTTCGGGAATTTCGAGAAGAAGTCGTTCGAAGATCCGAGAGTTAAATAAGGGGGATGGGCCAGAAAGGAAGGGGGATGGTTAGGCGTGGAACCTGCGTAGCTGGGCGATATTCCACGAGTTGCTGAGAATCCGTCCGTCGGGGAAGGTGAGGCGGACAGCCCCCGGGCGCGAAGACGAGACGACCGTAAAAGGACCCTCCCACCTTAGGGTTAGCTTGTTGGCGCGTGACAGGTCTTGGACGCGTCGCAGAACCAAGTCGCCGTTTTGCAGAGTCCTTGGTCGGATAGATCGGGCGGCGTGCCTGCGCAGAGCTTGTAGGTAAGCCGCCGATCGAACGAGGGCTTGCTCGCGCTTTTCCTCGGATAGGTCGAGATCGAGCAACCTGCCCTGGTGATCGTTGGCCTCCTCCGCGAGGTCCACGCGAGGGGACCTTAGGGTTATCTCGGTCGGAAGCATGGCCTCGGTGCCGTATACGAGCCGGAAGGGTGTTTCGCCTATGGACCTGTTGGGGGTGGTGCGGACAGCCCATAAAACGGAAGGGAGCTCGTCGACCCAGCCCTGTCGCAGCTTAGAAAGCCGGTCGAAGACCCGCTTGATTCCTGGAGGATCGCCCGTTGGCTCGTTCGACGGCCCGTTGCTCTGCGGATGAGCCCGAGGCGAAGCAAATCCTAGTGCCAGCGTCTTCGCAATATTCTTGGAGCAGTTCCATGGTGAACCGAGTTCCGTTGTCCGTGATCGATCGGCTAGAACGCTGAACCGTGTGACCACGTTATTGCGGAAGAATTTTTGGCCGCTGGGCGTAATGCGAGACCGGTTCAGCCTCTATCCATTTGGTGAGCGTGTCAATGGCGGCGAAGAGGTATGCGATCCTTCGCCTCTCGGGAAGCGGGCCTAGGATGTCCGGCCCCTGTAGAGAACGGCGGTGAGGGAATAGTTTGAAGGGTGTAGGGTGGTGGTGCACTGCGGGCATGGAATTGGCATGCGGCGGTGGTGACGATCTCCGGCGCCACCCAACGCCGTGGACCAATAGTAGCCCATCTGAAGGCCTTGCCGACGAGTTGCTCAGAGGAGGAATGAGCCCCACAGACACCTCGTGCAAGTCCCTTAGCAGAATCTCCCTCTTCCTAGGAGATGCACTTGGAGAGGACTCGGCGCGCCTCTCCGGTGCAGACAGGTACCTCCACTAGCTCAGATAGTGGAGCTCTCTGATAAGCGGGATCTCTCGGCTTTATCCTTGGGCAATGTCCCGTTTGCCAAGAACTGGATGAATGGTGTCATCCAGGTGGCGTTTTGCTCGAGGAAGGAGACGTTGCCGTGCGTCTCGTCTGCCTCTCCTCTGGAGGGAATAGAGAGCTTTAGCAGGTGCTCCACGAGCACCCCTGTTGGGACGGGTTCTTGCGAGGTGCCCAACTTGGCAAGTTGGTCGGCTAGGGTATTTGCTCTCCTGGGCACGTAAAGGACTTCGAAGTTCTGAAGTTCCTTTCCAACTTCCTCACCTCGACCGTAACGCGCCATTGAGTCATCGAGCATGAAACTCCTTGTTAACACGGTTTACGACCAACAAATAATCCCTTTCACCGTTAGTCGTCGGACCCTCTAGCGCAGAGCATGCTCGAGTCCGGCCAAGAGGCCTTTATACTCATTGCGTTGTTGGTCGCAATGAAGTGTAATTGTATGACGATCGAGTTGCTCTCCTTGAGGAGAGACGGCACAGACAACGGCCCCTTGCGACTTCGAAGGATCGCGAGCCATCGAAGAACATCGCCCAGTGGGGTTCCTCGGTGCACCCGGCCACTTGCTCGGTCGGGGGAGGGGGGAATCGTCCACTCCGCCACGAAGTCCGCCAGTATCTGAGACTTGATCGCTGTCCGGGCAACGAACTTGAGGTCGAATTCCCCGAGTTCTATTGCCCATTTTGCGATGCGCCCGGAAGCGTCGGGATTCCTGAGGACTTCCCTCAGCGGGAAACTGGTCGGGACCGTGATCGGGTGAGCCAGGAAGTAGTGGCGAAGCTTTTTAGAAGCCATGAGGAGGGCGTATAGGAGCTTCTGGACTTCAGGGTAACGCTCCTTAGGTCCATGAAGCACCTCACTCACGTAGTATATGGGCCGCTGATTCCCCTCCCGCTCAGCTATGAGCACGGCATTTACTGCCTGGGGGGAAGCCGCTAGATAAAGCAGCAGAGGTTCCTGCTCCTTCGGAGTGACCAGGACGGGCGGGCTCAATAGGTACCTCTTAAGTTCCTTGAAGGCGTTGTCGGCTTCCTCGGTCCAGACGAAACCGTCGTGTTTGCGCAAGGCCTTGAAGAAAGGTAGTCCGCGCTCACTGAGCCGAGAGATGAAGTGGCTGAGGGCCGCCATCCGGCCAGTGAGCGATTAGACTTCCTTTACATTGAAGGAACTGCATCCTCTCGACAACCCGATTTTTTCCGGGTTTGCGCCAATGCCAGACGACCCAATGACATACCCGAGCACCATGCCTGTGTGCACACCGAAAACACACTTCTCCGAATTTAGCTTTATCCGATGTTTTCTTAAATTACAAAAGGTTTCGTCGAGGTCCCGGATATGGGCCTCGGCTAGAACACTTTTGACGACTATGTCGTCTACATAGACTTCTAGGTTCCGCCCGATCTGGTCGGGGAAGGTCTTCTGCATCAAGCGTTGGAAAGTGGCCCCTGCATTTTTCAGACCGAAGGACATTGTCGTATAGCAGAAGGTGCCGAAGGGGGTGATGAAGGCAGTCTTCTCTTCATCCTCCCGCGACAAGCTGATCTGGTGGTACCCGGAGTACGCGTCCAGAAAGCTCATCAGTTGTGCTTCCGCCGTCGCGTCGACCAATTGGTCTATGCGGGGGAGAGGGAAGTTGTCCTTCGGACACGAGCTGTTGATGTTGGTGTGATCAACGCACATCCGCCACTTTCCGTTCTTCTTTTTAACCACGACCGGATTCGCTAACCAGTCGGAGTGCTCAACTTCGCGAATGAAGCCGGCCTTCAACAGTTTGTCCAGCTGCTCCTTGATGATATCGGCCTTCCATTGCGGGAATCTCCTCAGTGCTTGGCGCACTGGTTTTTTACCAGGCTGAACCGCCAGCCTGTGCTCGATCACCTCCCTCGGGACCCCGGGCATGTCGGACGGCTCCCATGCGAAGACGTCGGCGTTTGCCCGGAGAAAAGTGACGAGCTCGTTTTCCTATTTCTGATCCAAGGTGGCCCTGATATGGACCACCTTGGATGGGTCCTCATCAGAGACCGGGATATGCTTTGTCCGCCTCGGGCCGAGGGCGACCTTGGGCCAAGCGGACTTGTGGGAATTTTGCTCGGGCCCGCGCTCCGGGAGCTGGCCGACCAAGGCCAGCGCCATCTCGTCGCATTCCAAGGCAGCCTTGTGGTTGCCCCTGACGGTGATCACCCCTTTCGGCCCTGGGAGTTTGAGGCAGTGATATGCATGATGCGTGGCCGCCATGAACTTGGCGAGAGCCGGCCTGCCGAGGATGGCGTTGTAGGTCGACTCAAAGTCAACTACCTCGAAGGTGACCACTCATCCGGAAGTTGCTCGGCTGCCGAAGGTCACGGGCAGAACGATCGGCCCCAGCTGGGTCATGGACGTGCCCGGGATAATGCCATGAAAGGGCATATCAATATCCTTGATCTTGGACCGGGGGATTTGCATCTCGTCCAAGACCCGGCGAGATCAGGTCAGAGCGCTTCCCGCCGATGAGCACCCGTGCGACCCTTGTGTTACTAATGGTCGGGCAGAGCACGAGGGGGAGCTTCTGCGGCTTCGTCATTCCCGAGGGGCAATCCTCTCGGGAGAAAGAGACGGTCGTTTCCGACCATCGAAGTTGTTCGGGGGCCGAGCCGCCTCGGTCTCACGCTGCAAACAAGGCCGCGGCCTTCAACTCCCGTCGGGAGGAGTAGGCCGCGGACCCCCCGAAGATCACCGCGATGTGGTGACTTGGCTCGTGATATTCTTCGCTTTCCTGGCCGTGCGAGCCGGGGCGCGGCTCGGATTTTTTGTCGGAGCCACCCTTCCCGGCATCCGGGAGGACGGGCATGGGCCCTCGGCCGTTGTAAAAATCCTCGAGCCGAGCAAGCCAAAGCGGATATTATGAGGTCGTGCCCGTGCACTTAGTGCGATGGGATGTAAACGGCCGTCAAGGTCCCTGAGGCCCATGTTTCTGTCTGGGGTTGGTCAATCGCTGACTGGCCACTTTGCCCGGAGAAGGGCGAGGCTTCTTTGGCCTCGGCGTCCGTGGCGGAGACGACTGCTCTGGGATGGCGGCCACCATTTTGGCCGCCTTCTTTTTCTTCTTCTTGGCCTTCTTGTCGACTTCTTTTTGTCCGAAGATTCCATGCCTGGCTGCGGAGGTGCCTGCCCGGACCCAAGAAGCCGCTTCCTCTCCACGGCCTCCTCGGCATTGATGTAACGTTCTGCCGCCTGAAAGAGCTCACTGGCCGAGGAGCCGGAGTATAACTCGAGATCCTGGGTGAAGCGGACGTTCTTAACGCCTTCGGTGAAGGCTTCGACGACCGCTTCGTCCGGGATGCTCGGAATCGTGTTCCGTACCCGGATGAATCTCCGGACATAGTCCCTGAGGCTTTCGTCCTCCATCTGGACCACTCGTTTGAGGTCCTGCGGCCTCCCCGTGGGCAAGACCGAAATTCGCCACAGGCCTCGCCTGATTGTGCCCAGGTGTGGATGGAGCCTTCCCGCTGGTTGAAGAGCCATGTCCGAGCAAGCCCCTCTAACACGGCCGGAAAATAGTTCACCATTATCCCTTCATCACCGCCCGCGGCCGTGACGGTGGTAGCGTACACTGAGAGAAACTCGTCCGGGTTTTGAGTCCCGTCGAATCGCTCGATGTGGCCTGGTTTGAACTTGGGCGGCCACGCCGCGCCTCGGAGGGCGCAGGAAAAAGCAGGGCACCCGTGGCCCGCCCGTGCGTCGTGTCCGCGAACGTCATGACCCTCGTTCCCCCGGAGGGGTCCGAGGCGCGAGAAGACGTCGCCGCGCCGAGTGTCGGGGGTACCCGGTAGGGTTCCGCCCTGGTTGGTGCGAGGACGGCGCTCTCCGTGAGCGCCTCTTGCCCGGGACTCGGGGTGACCCCGTTCCTGGGCGGAGTTGTGAGTCGAGCCGCTGTCGTGGCAACGCTCGCTCCGCCGACCATCAATCGGGGGACGATCACTATGTCGGCGGGATGTCCTATCATTCCTTCGCCGGTCAAGGTCCCGGCGAAGGTCGTGACGAGGGTAACTTTCCCTTGGGGTTCGGCTCTCCCGGGAAGTGCTCCGGGAGTCAGCGGCGCGAGGGAGACCGTCGGCCAACTGCTCCAGCCTTTCGGCCACGGCAACGCCTAGCTCGGCGGCTTTGGTCGGTTCGCCGAGGTCACGTACCACGTGTGCAGGTCCGGCGGCGCTGACGGCTCCTACCGATCGATCGGAGGAAAGGGACGGAGGTGGCGACCCGGCCGCGGAGCGGAGCTGGCCGGCGCTTCGCCCCGTGTCATTGCGACAGGTTGCGAGCTCGGTCGTCGAGTGGCAGCCGATCCGCGGCGCCCAGCGGCGGCGCGACTCGTCCTCCCGAGCTGCGGGAGCGGGACGTCGCCGGTGCCCGCCATGTGGGTTTCTCGCGGGAACGCCGGGCATGAGGGTGTCATGACCGTATCCCCGCGGGAAACAGTTTCGTGGTCGGAGTCGTACGGGATGTCGAGGATATCGACCCCCTCGTACGTACCGACGCCTTCGCACACGGCGGGTGGCTCCTGTCCTGACAACTCGAGGAACTGGAGGGGCTCGGGAACGTACTCCGAGCCCAGCTCACCCGCTGGGCGGCAGACGTCCATGGGGGAGGAAGACTCCGCCATAGTGTGTCCTTCCGGATCGACGATCCGGGCGACCTCAGTATCGGACCAATATTCG
The DNA here is from genome assembly GCA_036346145.1 of Olyra latifolia. Taxonomy (NCBI): domain Eukaryota; kingdom Viridiplantae; phylum Streptophyta; class Magnoliopsida; order Poales; family Poaceae; genus Olyra; species Olyra latifolia. Next base: position 20,039,266 of record CM070530.1, read on the forward strand.
TCCAAGTCGTCGAGGTCGTCGAAGCGAATATCCTGGTTATCCTGAGAGTTTGCCATTCTCAAGAACCTTTGCCTGCAGAAGCTAATCGACGGTCCCCACGGACGGCGCCAGCTGTCGGCGGTTGGGAGTATGGAACCCCCAGGAGCCGAGCTTACTTGTTGAGTGTGAGGATCAACCGACCTCTTTCCTGCGTCGCCGGGGCTTTCGAGAAGGCGAACTTCGATCAGGCGGCAATCAGCAGCAAGCACACATGATTTAAGCTGGTTCGGGCCCCTCGAGTGGAGGTAACAACCCTACGTCCAGTGGTGTCTATAGGGGATATGAGAAGGATTACAGGAGAGATGAGTTTCCTATCGTGGGAAGGTGAGCTTCGGTCCCTGTTTTTTTCTAGCAGCTAAATCTTTCACGCGCGGCAGCGCGATCTATTTATACAAGGCCATAGTCGGCGGTCCTAGTTAAGGTGACGCCCTTTTATCCAATGGTATGTAGAAGACGTCTTGTTGTCCGTCGGTCCGAAGCTCGTCATTGTCTTGCATTATCGCCATCGTCGGTCCTTACGGGAAAACGGCGTGGGAATAGTGCGATAGGACGTGAGTTGGTAATCGTGGTCTTCCGCATTCGATGGGACGTGGCAGTCCTTGAAGGTGTCAGAGCATTTAATGTTGCAAATGGGGGGGCTTGCTCCGATCAGTCGCGGAGGGAGCAACCCGAACACCGGCCCGGACAAGGTCTGGAGGTGCCTGGTCCCGGCCGAGATCTTCCTTGCTTGGGGGAGGCCCTCACGGTGGACGCGGAGTGTTAATCCAAACGTTCCGGTCCCCGTCAAGATCTATTAGGATATGACACATTCATCTCAACGTGCATGACGTCAATGCAATCATGAACTTCCAACTGCTTCCAATAAGGTAGTTCCAAAAATATTGATCTCTTCTTCCATATTTTCTTCTCATGGGTCTTCAAGATGTTTTGTGTTCTACGTTTCTTTCCTAAAGCAACATTGATATCCTTCATACAATCGTGGAGCTCTAACCTGCTGACATGTCTTCGAGCTGAGCCGTCCTCCCTTGTTCCATCGAAGTTCTTTTTCGATCTTCATAATGGGTCAGATTGAGGAAGAAGCCTTCTATGGCGCATGTACACGATCTTGCGAGAGTTCTTGAACCACACACTCACGATGTCATCTAAACAGTGAGGCCAAGCATTCCGTCCCTTTATACTCATGCCTGAAAAGTTTTCGAGAGCAGGAAAGTCATTCATAGTGCAGATTAATATGCCGTAAACAAAGAAGTTTTTCCGTAAATTTGCTTCCCAAACCTATACCCCCTCTATCCACGAGAGATTTACAAATATGCTACTCTCAACAATGGACTTCACCATTTTGCCACTCTGGCCCACTGTCATAGGCACAGATGGTCCCACATGTAGTGAGAGAAGGGTGGCAAAATAGCGAAGCCACTTTTGGAGAGTAGCAAAAAAGCAATTTTTTCCTCTATTATCCACAATGTCTGCAGTTCTTCCACCAAGGGTGCTAGGTACACGTCAATATCGTTCCTAAGCTGTTTGAGTCTTTGAATGAGTAGAGACAACATGATGTATTTCTGTTTCATACATAGCAAAGAAGGAAAGTTGTAAATGCATAGTGTAATGGGCCAAGTGTTATAATTGTTGCTGATGTTATCGAAGAGATTCATCCCATCTGTACTCAATTCAAACCTTATATTTCTTGATTTCTCACCAAATTGTTTGAATTTTCGGTCGAAACCTCGCCATTGGGACAGATCCGTATGGTGTCTGAGTGTAACATCCTCATTTTCGAAATCATGCATACATGCATTGCATTGCATTTGTAAATTTTTGAAATTCAAAACCCTTTTAAAATGAGTATGTTCCTTGGAAAAATATTTTAAAATGATTTATTTAAACAAAGTTAGATAATAAAAATATATTTATATTGTTTTGACTATGTGATGTTTTATTTGAATATTTATAGTATAAATGCATGATAACCTTATATTCAAACCAAAATATAAATTTATATTTAAATCTTTCTCTCTTACGTGTGGGTCCCGCATGCAAACCCCTCTTCCTCTCCCTCTCGTTAAACTTGGCTGCCAAGTTGGAAACCCTCCCCTATCACCTCTCCTTTCCATCTTTATCAATAGAAACCACTCCCTAAATTTTAGCAGATCCAAAGTCCCTAATTCCTATCCTAATCCCCCTAGAATACGTACTAATCCCCTACTTAAACCACCCCCCACGTTGTTCTTCATCCGGAACCAAACCCAGAAAATCATCTCTTTCACCTCTCTGCCTCCTCGCCAAAACTCGGTTTTCCGGTGAGTTTCGACCTTTGATCCTTAAAGGAGTTTTGTTCCTGGGCACCTCCTTGACCTGTTTTTGTCGCCAGCAGCTCGTCGCCGCCGCCGGAGCTCCGTTTTTCGCCGCCGGAGCCGCCGCCGTCCCGTTCTGCCGTCGAGGCTCTTCGTCGCCCGATCTTCGCCGTGGTGAGCACTTCCACCATCCACACCCCCTAGGGACCTCGCCGACCCCTTCGCCGCCGCGGCAGCCTCGCCGGCGAGCCGTCGCCGTGCCCTCCATCCACCCGCCGCCCTTTGACCGACCCACCCTCCGCACGCACGCCCGCCAAGCCACCACCGCCAAGACCTTCCTCACGCCTGGTGCTCTTCCGCCCGCCGCCTCGCTGTCGCCGCGCAATCGCCGCGCGTGGCGCGCCGCCCGCCGCCGACTAGGGCTAAGCCGCGCCGCCGCCTCGGCGATTCGTGTCATGAAACTTGGTCTGTGTGCCGCAGCCTTGGCCCTCCTCCTGCGCTTGCCGCCGCCGGCCAGGAGCCGCCGCCGTGACCCCGCCCTGCCTCCCTTGTTTTGTCCCACCGATGGGCGGGCCCCGTCGGTCAGCGCCTCGGCTCTGCTCCCCTGCACACGCGCTGAGGCTGAGTGGGCCGGCCCATCTTGGACTCCGGCCCAAATACCCCTTCCCCTTTTATTTTCTTTAATTTCAGAATATACCTAATGTTGTAAATTGCATAGAAAATTGTAGAAAATTCAGAAAATTGTAAAATAAATTTTATTAGGTTCATAAAATGCTAAATTATTTTTATGTACTCTTTATTTACATGTTTCTGTTAAATTTAATTTTTGATAATTATATTAGTTCTTGCATGTATAGGAATTCTATAAATTAATTTAGAGATCCAAAATGTCAAAATTATTTTATGAAGTTAGATATATTATAATATGATTTCTGTACAGTTTTGGTAAATTTTTGAAATTTATTTATAATTAAGTCTCTTTTGTACCTTTAATATTAAGTTTATAAAAATCATAACTAGTTATAGGGATTTCCAAAAATGATGAAATCAATTGCAAAAGTTTTATAAAATTTTCTTGTACTTTTCTGTACTGTTTGCATCATCCTCATGTCATGACATGCACGCCTCATATTTTATTGCATGTGGTTCTTATTTTTGTTTCTTTTAAACGTTAGACCCGAGCACCGAGTTCGTTTCCGACGGAGCGGAGGATCCTCCCCACTACGTCGATCAAGGCAAGTGCTGAACCCTTTGCTCCCATGTTTCGCAAACTTGATTTATTGGAATTTGACAAACTAGCATGTATGTTAAATGAAAAACATTAGTTACCTAATTGCTTAGTTAAATCCCCTTCAATAAATAATTCGTATAAAATATCCCTTACTGCCATAGGTTATTAAAAATTGTTAAAATATTACCACACCCTTGTTTAGGTTTTGCATTTGCTTAGTAATGCTCATAGTAGATCATATGATCATTTGCTTATCAACACTGATTACCAATCTACCATGTGATTTAAAAAGGACAATTGGTGTTGTCGCTTGTTTTGTAAATGGGCTAGTTGATAGTGGGTGCTATCGGGAAAAATATTTTGCAAAACCTGATTGGGGTGGATGGTTGTAAGGATGGTGCAGTATGCACGAGATTCGGGCCTAGTGCGGGACCCACCCTGATATCTAAGGACCGATTTCTTGAGGTAGACGAGCTAAGTACTACAGTGCGACCATTGAGTGCTTGTGTGGGCAAGCCCTGGTTAAATACCCTTCGGACATCTAGTTTTGGCATTCCAGTCGATGGAGTAGGCAATTGGTGTTGTTCTGCAGGCTCAAGAGGGGGCTTCAGCTAACTAGAGTAACTAGCGTTGCGGTGGAATCCTTAGAGGGAATGCCAGGCTAGGGGAATGTCGGTTAAAGACCTTGTGGTGTTCTTTTCCCTTTGGGTGATTCCTAGAGGAGATCACCTCTCGTGGGTAAAGCGTGCAACCTCTGCAGAGTGTAAACCTATCATGATAGCCATGTCCACGGTCAAGGACGGACGACGGGGAGCTGCCTCATTGGTACTTCTTATCTCTTATTTTCTAAATGGTGTTTTAAAGGAAAACCACGATCGGTGTCGTGTATTTTGATTTTTCTCCTCACAGTAGGTGCTGTGAGTGATGAGGGTGTTTGCAGGGTGGGTGCCGTGAGTAGCCAAGATTGGGCAAAACCGGTTAAGGCCGGAGTTTCAAAGAAAAAGATTCAAATATTTGTTTTCCTCAACACATTTCAAATCATTTATAAAATCTTAGGAAAACTTACAAAACTGGCTTTATGCAAAAGAACCCTTACCCTTCCTTTGTTAAGCCTTAGTTGCATTTAGTCAGCCTTGCTTGTTGAGTATAAAGTATACTCACCCTCGCCTTTTATGCAGGGCTGCTCATTCCAATGAACAGGTTGTCAGCAATGGTATCCTAAGGGGGAGGTGTACCAAGATGAAAGTTTCACTGCTGGAGTTCAAGACGAAGATTTCTCTGATGCCTAGGACGCTACTATAGCTCGCCTGTGGGATTGATTATTGTATTTTGCCTCTTCCATTTGGAGTTATAGAAGACTGTTAAGACTTCCGCTGCATGTTAGACTTCCGCTGTGTAAGGCCTGCGTGCCCGAATTTTGTACTCTGATGTAGCGCCTTGTAACGCACTCTGATGTAATATTTGTTCGAACTATAATGGCAATGATCCAAAGATCTGGAATCTGTGTGTACTATCTACTTGATACAGGGACTAGTACAGGTAAAGCACAGAAGGGACTCGACTCCGTTTTGCGGGTCCTGACACTGAGCTTCTCATCTTTCTTACGACTCTCTAAGTGCCAACACAATAATTTTGCTTTTTTCGGGTTCACAAAATAATGCTTCAAACGTGGAATCATAGGAAGGAAGCACAAAACTTTAGTAGGAAGACCATGTTTTCCCTCGATATGCTAAGTGTGGTCCCTTCACTTGTAATAGGATGTGTTGCACATCGGACATGCATGCAAGTTGGCAAACTCTTTCTGATACAGGATGCAATCATTCGGACATGCATGTATCTGTTCTACATCCATTCGTAGTGCACATAAGATCTTCTTAGCGTGATATGTTCATTTCGATAACTCATTCTCGTCCAAAAACATATCCGCTATCGGACATAAGAGCTCTGTGAAGATCTTATCGGACCAATTGTTTCTCGACTTCAGTTCCAACAATTCAAGCACCGAGGATATATTTGTATATTTTTACTTGCATCCAGGAAATAAGGGTTTCTTCGAGATCTTCATCAAACTTTTAAAATTTTCATACTCCCTTCTATTGTACCCCTTTCAACATCACGCAACATCTAATCTAGATTGTCGTCGTCCGAGATATCATTATCAAAATTAAAGTCAGCTTCAATAATATCAGTGGAGATAGTTGTGTCTTCCTATTCAACTGGCTCTTCGTCATATTTATCCCAACATGAATAACCCATTTTAAACCCCTTCGGATAAAATGTTCTTCTATTTGGTATGAGTTTCTGAACATTTTTACATTGTCACAATCCACATATGGACAACAAAAAAATCCGATCATCTGTTCAGTCTATCCTGCACGGCTACACTCATAAATATAGACATGCCAGCAACATTTTTTTTTTCCTGAAAATCGACCTGCATTGTACATCCATCCCCGATCCATCTACATTTTAATGCGTATATCATTAGTTACCATACAAATATACTCATACAACAAAAATAAACATCATATATCAATTACAAGTTTACAATTAGTACATAGAAATTCAAATGTTACAACACTGAACATATCAAATATAAGAGTCTCTGGCTTACAAACAAAATATTTAATGAAACAAACAAGATACATCACAGCCAAATCCTCAAGACTGAGCAGATCTAGATTATTATCTTTATCTCCTCGATGTCCAACTTGACCTTGACATCCTTCAAATCGAAGTCTCTATCAATGAACTCCTTCTCTGGCAAGCCTATCAAGGTAGATGCCTTAGGTGGGGCCGGTGGCACTGGTTGATCCATGGATAGATCCTCTTTCTTTACTTCACTTGGTGTGTTACACACCTAGTTTTTCGAATCTGGACCGTAACCCTTGTGCAGGTCTTTGCATCCTTTGTTGCCACACCGATCACATCTACAACATGCACAAGCAAAGCTGCACATCGTCACAGGCATTTTCCCTGTCATGTTGCCCACGAAAGCAATCTCCCTCCAGCAATCTCTCTTGCAAAACTTGCTGGCCACCATGTAAATTTAAGACCTCTCTCTATTATCTACCTAGACGAACTAATGTATAAACAAAAATAATTATACATCTACAAAATCACCGAAACAAACCATAGTGCATATCGGCTCGTGAAATGATGGCATACCAGCGCGCAGGTGGCAACTGATTGGCGCGCGGGCGGGGGCAGATTGGGCATGGGCGGGAGCGGACCGGCTTGCCGGTGAGGGTGGATCGGCGCGGGCGAGGGTGGTCAGGAAGACATCGTGTGATACCACATGTCGAGAAAGGTGGCGACGCAGCGGTACGGTCGACGAAGGCAGCGGCGGCTGTGACAGACAAGCGCCGTGGGGGTAGGCGACAGCAGCAGCGGATGGACATGGCTGCAGGCTTGGCGAAAATGGGTATGGGAGCACTATGGGCCGATCACGGTCCTCAAAGACACCAAAGTGTCAGTGCGCGCTCATCCGAGACGGTTCCTATAAAAAACCGTCTTTGTTGCTCCTCGTATCGGAGATGGTTCTAAGCAATAGTCGTAGTCGTCTCCTATGATATCTAAACGGTTCCAAAATAGAACCGTCTTTGATAAGCAACATCATCAAAGATAGTTCTAGCCTCGTCCATCTCTGATAATATCCAAGATGGTTCGTAAAAAAAAATTTCTCTGATAGTATGTTCCATCAGGGATGGTCTTTTTTTTCCAACCGTCTCAATACTATCGGAGACGGTTGGGAAACAAAACCGTCTCTAATAGTTAACAACGGAGACGGATCGTGTTCGTAGATACTATCTGAGACGGTTATTTATAACAACCATTTTAGATAATATTATTTGGATTTCTTTATCAGCTATCAGAGACGATTTTACCTCTAATCCCAGAACCATCTCTAAAGAGGTGTTTCCTATAAAGATTTTTGTAGTAGTGTAGTCTCTCAAAACCTTTCTTTCGAGAGCAAGGTTTTTTTTTAAGTACCAATCATCTTGCCTAGCCCAGTAAGACTAGAAAATCTTTTGACTAGGATCCAAACGCACCCTAAACTGCAACCCGCAATGAGAGTTAGTAAATGACGAACTCCCCCATGAGTGAAGCAGTAGCAACTAGCAAATGCAAGGCCGAGGCGGCGGCCAGAGCAGCGCCGAGCGGAGCAAATCGACGACGAGGACTCACACGACGGCGACGAACGACGCGGATCCGAACTGGTAAAGCTGCAAATGGCGAGCAGCAGTGTGGATCTAGACGAGCAGTGCTGCGGGCGACAAGCAGAGGCACGAAGCAGCCATGCTACGAGGGCTAGCAGTGGCAAGCGGCCGTGCCGCTCTGGGCGATCCAACAGTTAGTTGATGTATATCCGGTGAGCTCGTCAAAGAGACGAGGCCGCCAAATGAGTCACGGCAGCAGGTGTATCGGCTGCGTGACAGAAGAAGGCCGATGGGGTGGCCAACTGGCCATCCCTGAGATCGGAGATTGCTGCTTCCGGAGGCAACTACGGCGGAGGACATAGGCAGCGGCTAGGATTTCGAGCATGCAGCCATATCATGGTATCAATAACACTTGTATTGATAGGGTGGCCAAAGACGGATGTATATATAGTATAATAAGAGGACAAAGACCAAAATACCCCCATTGGGATATGACCGTATCTATTCAATATCTTAACGGAACATCTTCAAACAATTGAAAATATTTTCATACACATAAACAATGTTTAAAACGTTTATGAAAAATATTTTAACGACTTCTTCGATGTTTGTCTCTTACGAGGAGAAGGCTGCTTCTCCAACAGATCCTCGGTATGCACTTCCCCAACAAATCCTCGAGAGGGCTGCTTCCACAACAAATCCTCGCTGGTGTGGCTAAGAGGGCACCGAAGGGAGAAGCCAGTGTGGCAGAGAGGGGGAGGAGCCGACATGCACACCGGAGGAGAGGAGCCAACATGGTGAGGAGGGGTAGAAGGGCATGGAGGCAATGCTGCGTCGCTAAGCTCGGTTCTCTTTGCAATCGTGATTGTTGTAATTCCAATCAACTCAGTGGTGGTGAGCGAGAGAGATGTTTGAGAGACAAAAGTAATCTCTTTATTGATTCACTTATGAACAGTACAATGAACAGTGTCACATGGATGAACAGTAATTTACAATAAGGGGGTTAGCCCCTTTATATAGAATAAGAAGGGGTGTGTCAAAGAGACATCTTTTCACTAAAGGATGTCTCTTCACCAAGAGACACCTTTTGACTAATTACTTTTACATTAATATATTAATTTGCCCACATATTATTATTTATCATAACACTCCCCCTTGGGCAAATGATTGTATATTGCCTTAAAAACTCCCTCCAAAAACCCTGTGGGAAAAATGGATGGAGAAAAGAATACATTATACATAAGCTTGTATTTATATTGCCTCATTAAGAACCTTTATGAGAAACCGTTATGTAAAACTCATAAAGGGAAAAAGAGTACAATATTCCATAATTAATCAGGTTAATTTTCAGAGGGCTCTCCCCCTGAACCTTGCAATACATAAAGTCTTCTCATACCAATTCCATGAACGCATTTAAAAATTTTCACAAGACTTTGTTTGTAAAATTTCTATCTCTCCACTCTTTTGGAGTTCATAAGTGACGAGGGCCTAGAGGGAAGTTCGGAATATCACAAATCTTTAGCGCGCGGATATCGGCCTCCGTCGGGCAAAGAAGTTCCTACTCGGGCCCGGGCATGACCGACCTTGTTCCGGCCGAGTCCGGTCGCCCATCCCGCCGGATCTGAGACCTCTCGTCTGCTGCATTAAATGCCCTGGCACCGTCGAGGACCGCTCCGTCCCGTCAAGCCGCAGCAGACTGCGACCACCAACTCGCGTCTTGTAACACTGTTCCCATACCGTTTTCCCGTAAACGTGAATGATGACGATGACGCAAACCAAGGACAAGCTTCGGACCGCCGGACAATAGGGCGCCGTGCCCACTAGAATACTAATTACACCCTTGTATAAATAGACCATGTTGCTGCACATGTAAGGGTTAGCTGCTAGAAATCACACATACACACCGTAGGAGCTCCGGCTAGAACGACCATGAGGCCGAAGCTCATCTTCCCACCGTAGAAAACTCAGTCCCCCTCCTTGGTCCCATGAGGCGGGACTCTCTCAGAATCCTCGAAATCTCCTATAGACATCACTGGACGTAGGGCTATTACCTTCCCATGAGGGGCCCGAACCAGCCTAAATCACTTGTGCCTCCCGTTGGTGGTTGCTTAATTGAGTTCGCCTTCTTGAAAGCCCCCGAGGTTGCAGGAAAGAGGTCGGTTGATCCTTACGCTCAACAAGTAAGCTCGGCGCCTAGGGGTCCCGCACTCTCAACCGCCGACAGCTAGTGCCGTCCGTGGGGATCGTCGATTAGCTTCTGCGAGCAAAGGTCCTAGAGAATGGCGAACTCTCAAGACAACCAAGATATTCGCTTTGACGACCTCGACGACTTGGACGAGTATTGGTCCGATACCGAGGTCGCCCGGATCATCGATCCGGAAGGACACACCATGGTGGAGTCCCCCTCCCCCATGGATGTCTACCGCCCCGCGGGTGAGGCGGGCTCGGAGTATGTTCCCGAGCCCTCCGATTCGAGAGCTACGATCAGAAACACCCGCGACATCGGCGTCGGTTCATCTGAAGGGTCGACATCCCCGACGTTCCGTACGACTCCGACCACGAGACCACTTCCGCGGCGACACGGTCATGACACCGTCGTGCCCGGTGTTCCCGCGAGAAATCGACATGGCGGACGTCGACGACGTACCCGCTCCCGCAGCTCAGGAGGACGAGTCGCGTCGCCGCCGAAGCCGCTGGATTGGTGGCCACTCGATCGACCGACTCTGGCGACCCCTCGCGACGACCCGGGGCCAAGCGCCCGGCCAACTCCCCGTTCGCCACGGCCGAGGTCCCCACCTCCGTCTCGATCGTCCGATCCAATTGGCAGGAGCCTCCAGCGCCTTCAGGCTTTTGCACACGTGGTGCGCGACCTCCGGCCGGACTTCGACCAGGTCACCGAGCTAGGCGTCGCCGTGGCCGAAAAGCTGGAGCAGTTGGCCGGCGATCTTTCTCGCGCCGCCGACACTCGGAGTACTTCCCGGGAGAGCCGTACCCCAAGGGGTAGCTACTCTCGTCATGACCTTCGCCGAGATCTTGATCGGCGAAGGAATGACAGGGCATCTCGCCGACACACTGGTCGTCCTTCGATCGATGGTCGGCGAAACGAGCATCGCCACGACAGCGGCTCGACCCACGACTTCGCCTGGGAACGGGGTCACCCCAAGTCCCGAGCAAGAGGCGCTCACGACGAGCGCCGTCCTCGCACCGATCAGGGTGGAACCCTATCGGGTACCCCCGACCCTCGGTGCGGCGACGTCTTCTCACGCCTCGGCCCTCTCCGGGGGCACGATGGTCGTGACGCTCGCAAGCACGACGCCCGGGCAAGCCACGGGTGCCCCGCTTTCTCTCGCGCACTACGGAGTGCGGTGTGGCCACCCAAATTCAAACCAGGCCACATCGAGCGATCGGACGGGACTCAGAACTCGGACGAATTCCTCTCGGTGTACGCTACCACCGTCACGGCCGCGGGCGGTGATGAAGGGGTGATGGTGAACTATTTCCCCGTCGTGTTTGAAGGGCCCACTCGGACATGGCTCTTCAACCAGCGGGAAGGCTCCATTCACGGTGAGCCTGGGCACTGCGATGCCTCGCGGCGAACTTCGGGATCTTTGTCCCCGGAAGACCGTAGGACCTCAAACGAGTGGTCCAGATGGAGGATGAGAGCCTGCGTGACTACGTCCGGAGGTTCATCCGGATCCGGAACACAATATCGAGCATCCCGGATGAAGCGGTCGTTGAAGCCTTCACCGAAGGCGTCAAGAACGTCCGCTTCACCCAGGATCACGAGATATACTCCGGCTCCTCGGCCAGCGAGCTCTTCCAAGCGGCAGAACGTTACATCAACGCCGAGGAAGCCGTGGAGCAGAAGCGGCTTCTTGGGTCCGGCCAAGCGTCTCCGTGGCTCGGCATGGAGTCTTCGGACAAGAAAAGGTCCGACAAGAAGGCCAAGAAGAAGAAAAAGGCAAAGGCGGCCAAGATGGTGGCTGCCATCCCGGAGCAGCCGTCTCCGCTCCAGACGTCGAGACCCAAGAAACCTCGCCCTTCCCCGGGCAAGGTGGGCGGTCAACGGTCGGGCAACCCCGGACAGAGGCGCGGGCCTCAGGCCCCCTCAAACAGCCGCTTCTGTCCATTGCACCAGGTGCACGGGCACGATCTCCGCAACTGCCGCACCTGGGTTGCTCGGCTCGAGGATTTCTACAGCGGTCAGGAGCCCATGCCCGTCCTTCCGGATGCCGGAAAGAGCGGCTCCGACCGAAAAACCGAGCCACGTTCTGACCCACAGGGCCAGGAGAGCGAAGAATACCACGAGCCGAGTCACCACATCGCGGTGATCTTCGGGGGATCCGCGGCCTACTCCTCCCGACGGGAGTTGAAGGCCGCGGCGCGCGAAGTCTGCCGCATAGACCGAGGCGGCTCGGCCCCCGAACACCTCCGATGGTCGGAAACGACCGTCTCTTTCTCCCGGGAAGATTGTCCCTTGGGAATGACCAAGCCTCAGAAGCTCCCCCTCGTGCTCTGCCCAACCATCAGTAACACGAGGGTCGCGCGAGTACTCATCAACGAGGGGAGCGCTCTAGACTTGATATCCGCTCGGGTCTTGGACGAGATGCAGATCCCCCGATCCAAGATCAAGGATATCGCCATGCCCTTTCATGGCATCATCCCGGGCACGTCCATGACCCCGCTCGGGCAGATCGTCCTACCCGTGACCTTCGGCAGCCTGAGCAATTTCTGGACTGAGCTAGTCACCTTCGAGGTAGTCGACTTTGAATCGACCAACAACGCCATTCTCGGCAGGCCGGCTCTCGCGAAGTTCATGGCTGCCACGCATCATGCGTACCATTGCCTCAAGCTCCCGGGTCCAAAAGGGGTAATTACCGTCAAGGGCAGTCACAAGGCTGCCCAAGAATGTGATGAGATGGCGCTGGCCCTGGTCGGCCAGCTCCCGGAGCGTGGGCCTAAGCAAGGCTCCCGCAAGTCCGCCCGGCCCAAGGTGGTTCTCCAGCCCCAGGAGCAGACGAAGCGCGTCCCGGTCTCCGACGAGGATCCATCCAAGGCGGTCCACGTCGGGGCCGCCCTAGACCCAAAATAGGAAAGCGAGCTCATCACCTTCCTCCGGGCAAACTCGGACGTCTTCGTATGGGAGCCGTCCGATATGCCCGGGGTCCCAAGGGAGGTGATTGAGCATAGACTGGCGGTTCAGCCTGGTAAGAAACCGGTGCGCCAGACACTGAGGAGGTTCCCGCAATGGAAGGCCGATATCATCAAGGAGCAGCTGGACAAGCTGTTGAAGGCCGGCTTCATTCGCGAAGTCGAGCACTCCGACTGGTTAGCAAACCCAGAAGAACGGAAAGTGGCGAATGTGCGTTGATCACACCAACATCAACAGCTCATGCCCGAAGGACAACTTCCCTCTCCCCCGCATAGACCAGTTGGTCGATGCAATGGCGAAGCCCACCGATGAGCTTTCGACGCCAGTACCGGGTACCACCAGATCGGCTGTCACACAGAAGATGAAGAGAAGATCGCCTTCATCACCCCTTCGCACCTACGCTACGACCATGTCCTTCGGTCTAAAAAATACGGGGGCCACTTTCCAACGTCTGATGCAGAAGACCTTCCCCGACTAGATCGGGCGGAATCTAGAAGTCTATTTAGATAACATAGTCGTCAAAAGTATTTTGGCCGAGGCCCATATCCGGGACCTCGAGGAAACCTTTTGTAATATAAGAAAACATCGGATAAAGCTGAATCCGGAGAAATGCGTTTTCGGTGTGCACACGGGCATGGTGCTCGGGTATGTAAATGGGTCGTCCGGCATCGGCGCAAACCCGGAAAAAATTGAAGGCATCGACAGGATGCAAGCTCCTTCGAGTGTAAGGGAAGTCCAATCGCTCACTGGTCGGATGGCGGCCCTCAGCCGCTTCATCTCTTGGCTAGGTGAGCGCGGACTACCTTTCTTCAAGGCCTTGCGCAAACACGATGACTTCGTCTGGACCGAGGAAGCCGACAACGCCTTCAAGGAACTCAAAAAGTACCTGTCGAGTCCGCCAGTCCTAGTCACCCCGAGGGAGCAGGAGCCTTTGCTACTCTACCTGGCGGCCTCTCCCCAAGCAGTAAGTGTCGTGCTCGTGGCCGAGCGCGAGGGGAATCAGCGGCCTATATACTACGTGAGCGAGGTGCTTCATGGATCGAAGGAGCATTACCCCGAGGTCCAAAAGCTTCTGTATGCCCTCCTCATGGCTTCTAAGAAACTCCGCCACTACTTCTTGGCTCACCCGATCACGGTCCCGACCAGTTTCCCACTAAGGGAGGTTCTCAGGAACCCAGACGCCTCCGGGCGCATCGCCAAATGGGCAGTAGAACTCGGGGAGTTCGACCTCAAGTTCGCTGCCCGAACAACGATCAAGTCTCAGATACTGGCGGATTTTGTGGTGGAATGGACGAATCCCTCCCCCCCCGTCCGAACAAGAGGCCGAGAGCGTCGAAGAACCCACTAGACAATGTTCTTCGACGGCTCACGCTCCTTTGAACGCTCGGGGGCTGGAGTAGTTTTGATCTCTCCACAAGGGGAGCAACTCCAGTACATCATACAACTGCACTTCGCCGCAACCAACAACGCGGCGGAGTATGAAGACCTCTTGGCCGGACTACGAGCATGCTCTGCGCTCGGGGTCCGACGACTAACCGTGAAAGGGGATTCACTGTTGGTCGTGAACCAGGTTAACAAGGAGTTTCAGTGCTGCGATGACTCAATGGCGCGTTACCTGGTCGAGGTGAGGAAGTTGGAAAGGAACTTCAGGAACTTCGAAGTCCTTTACGTGCCCAGGAGAGCAAATACCCTGGCCGACCAACTTGCCAAGTTGGGCACCTCACAAGAACCCGTCCCAACAAGGGTGCTCGTTGAGCACCTGCTAAAGCTCTCTATTCCCTCCGGAGAAGAGGCAGATGAGACGCATGGCAATGTCTCCCTCCTGGAGCAAAGCGCCACCTGGATAACGCCATTCATCCAGTTCTTAGCGCACGGGACATTGCCCGAGGATGAAGCCGAGAAATCCCGGCTTGTCAGGAGAGCTCCACTATACAGGCTAGTGGAGGGTGCCCTGTACCGGAGAGTCGCACTCGGAGTCCTCTCTAAGTGCAGCTCCCAGGAAGAGGGGAAATTCCTGCTGAAGGATTTACACGAGGGTATCTGTGGGGCTCACTCCTCCTACAGAATACTCGTTGGTAAAGCCTTCAGGATGGGCTACTATTGGCCCACGGCGTTGGGTGACGCTCGGGAGATCGTCACCACCTGCCGGGCATGCCAATTCCATGCCCGGCAGGTGCACCAACCAGCCTACGCCCTCCAAACTATTCCCTCACACCGCCATTCTCTACCGAATTTTGGACATCCTAGGCCCATTCCCAAGAGGAGCGAAGGGATGCGCATATCTCTTCGTCGCCATTGACACGTTCACCAAGTGGAAAGAGGCCGAACCAGTTTCTGGCAATACGGCCCAGGCGGCCAAGAAATTTTTTCGCAATAACGTTGTCACGCGGTTTGGCGTCCCCAGCCGACTGATCACGGACAACGGAACTCAGTTCACCAGCGAACTATTCCAAGAATATTGCAAAGACGTTGGCACCAAGATTTGCTTCGCCTCTGTGGCTCATGCATAGAGCAACGGGGCTGTCGAGCGAGCCAACGGGCAGATCCTTCAAGGAATCAAGAAGCGGGTCTTCGACCAACTTACTATGCTACGGCAAAACTGGGTCGATGAGCTTCCTTCCGTCTTGTGGGCTGTCCGCACCACCCCCAGCAGAGCCACGGGCGAAACACCCTTTCGGCTCATGTATGGAACAGAGGCCATTCTTCCGACCGAAATAACTCTAAGGTCAGCCCGCGTGGACCTCGCGGAAACGGCCGATGATCACCAGAGCAGGTTGCTCGATCTTGACCTATCCGAGGAAAAACGCGAGCAAGCCTTCATCCGATCGGCGGCCTACCTGCAAGCTACACGTAGGCACGCCGCCCGGTCAATGCGACCAAGGACCTTACAAAGCGGCGACTTGGTCCTACGATGCATCCAGGACTTGTCGCGCGCCAACAAGCTAACCCCTAAGTGGGAGGGCCCATTCACGGTCGTCTCGTCTTTACGTCCGGGGGCTGTCCGCCTCGCCTTCTCGGACGGACGAGTCCTCAGCAGCTCGTGGAACATCGCCCAGCTACGCAGGTTCCACGCGTAACCTTTCCCTTTCTTCTAGCCTATCCCTCCTTATTTAACCAAGGAATCTTCGAACGACTTCTTCTCAAAATTCCCGAGCCTGTTAAATAAAGAGGAATGGTAACCCAAGTTCTTTTCACCCAAGGTCTTCGGTCTTTTCTTCTTGTCCCGCCCAAGCACGAGTTCTTATTTCCTAAACCGATTTCTAAAGCGGCCGACGGATCTGAAAAACGCGCCCCGCCCTGAATTCCATTGCTCGGATAAGCCGATAGCACATCGCCCCGGCAAGTTCTCGGCGGTGCCTCGCAGACTTCGATCCCGAAACCAAATTGAAATCCAAAGTTAGCAACTCGAACTCGCGGCTACTTCGTGTGCCCGGTCTTTTGCTCGCAACCAGGGGCAAAGACTCGGCCACACGAGAGGGCTGGACATCACCTTTTCGCTCGCTCCCACTGCCCAGCTACTTCGTGTGCCCGGTCTTTTGCTCGCAACCAGGGGCAAAGACTCGGCCACACGAGGGGGCTAGACATCACCTTTTCAAGGCGCCCGCCGCCCGGCTATTTCAGATGCCGGTCTTTTTGCTCGCAACTGGGGCAAAGACTAGGCCACACAAGAAATTTGGACATCACCTTTTTTCGCCTCCGCTGCGGCTAATCCGTGTGCCGGTCTTTTGCTCGCAACCAGGGCAAAGACTCGCCACACGATTTGGACATCGCTTTTCAGCGTTCTGTTGCGCCCGGCCTACTTGTGTAACATGACCAAAAATTTCCCATTTTTGCATAACAATTTTTCGCAAAATATTTAATTATAATATTAAATTTTCTTTAAACCTTTCTAAAACCAATTCTAAAGGTTTAAATATTTTTTCATCCATTCAGTAATTTTTCTCCTAAAAGAAAGAAGCTCATCTTAATTTTTCTAAATACAAAATCCTATGGAATGATAATTTAAATTTCATATTTAGATTCTCCTCATTTTTCTGAGAATTTGGAAATTTATTTCATATTTTTCTGATTTTCCAATAATTTTCTACAAATTTCTAAATCTCTTCCCTTTTCTGGAAATTGGGAAATACGCTTTCCCTTTTGAGAATGCGCTTTCCTTCCTCAGCCCGGAGTCCACTTTGGCCTAAGGCCCAAGGCCGAAACACGGCCCATTCCAACCCGCCGGTGCCTTAAGTGGTCATCCACGGCCGAGATCAATCCATTTGCATCTAACGGCCGATAGCCATACCACTTCAAGGTTTTAATCTCAGCCATCCGACTTGATCCGACGGACTAGGCACGTCCACGTCACCTTTCTCGGCCTCAGCCCACCGGACCGCCGTCTCCAACCCCAGCGCCGCCGCGGTTTTCGCCAAAAAACGACGCAATCGTCGTTGGAGCTCGCCGCCGTCCCGGTTTTCGACCTCTCCGGACTCCTCCCGACGCCGCGAACCTCATCCTCCACGTCGCCAACTTCATCCGGCTGCCGCGCGCAGCGAATTGCTCGCCGACACGCCGCCAGCGCCGCCGCCACCAACCGTGCGATTTCGTGGCCGCCAAGTTCTCCCCCGCCTATAAAAGGCCATCCTCGGCCTCGGCTTAGCATAAGCCACCTCCTCCACACCTTCTCCTCTCCTAAAACCCGCCGGAGCTGCCCTCTCGCCGGAGTCCGTAGCTTCACCGCCGCCATACCTCGTCGCCGGCCACACTCCATTCACCTCGACCCCAACCAGACTTACCAAAAGGTAGCCCAAGGCTCCCTCTACCCTTCCCGACCACCGGCCACCACTCTCCGGCCGCCGCTCGCCGCCAGCAATGCCTCCCCGACGAGCTCCCCCTTCTCTCACCCTCCTCTCTCACTGCATATTGGGCGGCCCCACATGTCAGGCCGCCCTGCGCATAGCCGGACCAGGCCAAACCTTGGCCCGGTAAAAACCCCGCACTGTTCATCCCTATTTCTTTTTCTTTTTCTTTATTCAGAAAAGGTTTTAAAATTTGTTTAAAATATTAAAATAGCTCCAAAAATTCTGCCAAAATTTTCAAAAATATAAAATAATACAAAGGATTTATTTAAATTATTAAATCTGACATTTTTATAATAAATTAATTAATAAAATTTCAAAAACCTCTTCCTATGATTTATTTAAATGGTAAAAAGAATAACTTTTGAAAAATTTCCTTTTTACCCTCAATTGGCTCTATCTCGCAACTCCAACATGAGAAATGTTGTCGACCCCGATCTCTAGAGCTCAATTGATCTAATTTTTAAAATAAACACAAAATTTAAATAACAAATTTTCTTGCTATCCGGAGGAATTTCTGAAACTCTACCAAAATTTTTCCTAATATCCCATTTTATAAAGAAAATGATTTTAAAACATAAAATCATAAAATTCATCATTTTCCTATCAATTTAAAAATCATATTTTATTTAAATTTATTTCTTTTTGAATCTTTGTTATGTTTTTGCTTTTATAGAAAACGACTTAGGACTTCCTGAAACTTCTGAGTCGGATTTTCTGGAAGAATCTTTTGATCTTGAACCAACAACCGAAGAAGGCAGGTTTTCTTATCTTTGACGTATTTTGATATACCTAAATTTCTTACTTGTATCTATTTCATATACTTTTTAGTTACTTATTTATACACACCTAGTATAATTTTTATCCAAGCCCCAATTAACCTAAAAAGCAACCTAAAAATTTTCAACCTCTGATAAAACCTTAGAATAGGCAAAATTATTAAAATTTGATCATTTCATGTAAAGAATGAAGAATTGATTTGTACAAATAAGTTAGATTAGATAACTTATTTGTTGCGGGAAGAGCTGTAGTTTGGAAGGTTGATTGTATTTATATAAAGCAATTTGGAAAGATTACTTTGCCGGCTTGGGCAAGGCACCCCGGGAAAAAGGTGCAACACTCAAGGGCACCAGACTGGATGTTTGAGTGAGTTAAAGTCTGGATTCATTGCTCTATAAAATATAGAAGCAAATTCGGAAATATCTTTATCTTGCTGGCTTGGGCCATGTCACAGTAAGTATGGCTGGTGGAAACACTCAAGGGCAGCGAATGACGAGGTCATTCGTAAATCGTTTGCTTCTATAAAAACTTGGGCTTAATGAATAAGAATGACACAAATTTTCTCCCATCCATGTAGTAGGCCACTATATGGGTAAAGCTGGGTAAGTTCTGCAGAGCTAATAACCAATACATCGATGGACCTTACTTCGGGTATATGAAGTTGTGTCAAATGGGTGATGCCTCTCTTATTTATCAAAATCCATGAATTTATTCTATGGAAAATATTGTCTGAATTGTAAATGAATAAGGATGGAGAAAGTTGATAGAATTTGTATTATTATGAAAAATTGTTTTTAGAAATAAATAAGACTTTTAAAAATTCAAAATTTGCATGATCACCATAAAGCCTTAACTATTCTTTGAATATTGTCTACATATAATAATACTATTTTCTCAAGAAACCTGCTGGTATAATTTTTATACTTACCCATTATTTGGGAACTGTTCATTTAAAATGAATAGATCCTTCTTACGCTGCAGATATTGAATTTTCTCAAGAAGAAATGGATCTCTTCGGTCAAGAATATTAATTTTTCCTGTTCACTCAAACAAGATGTAAAATAGGAGAAATAAAACTGTAAATTACTTAGTTTTGGTATTGTAAAAACTCTAATGTAATAAAGTTATTATTGTATCAATTCTGAGGTTTTGCAACTTTAGGGTGATTAGTTTTCAATATAAAAGTATTGGAAATTGGTCGCCCACAGAATTGGTATCAGAGCCTTAGTTTGACTGTAGGGAAAACCTATTTTTCTAAAACCACATTCTTTTGGTTAAACCGAAAATAAAATTGAGAATAGAAAATTCTAGATTTTAAATTCTGTTCTAACCTTGAATGTATATTTTTGCAGGAATGGGTGCTGTCTACCATACACCTGATGAAATTGAACTTTGGGGCGCATGTCTGCAAGATATTATGCATATTCTGCACTGCACCTAGGAACCTGTTTTATCTTCTCACTACATTAGAACCCAAACTCTACCTCATAGTTTTCTAGGATCTGTACTTATATTAGATATGCATGACAATGGACATCTTAGGTTTGAAGCCACAAGAAATATTAGGATAAAGGCCGTAGAAGATGCATGCATGAAAGCCACCCTTTATCTTACTAAAAAGTACCAAGCCCAACTTTATTATACTAAATATAGGTACTTTCCACAAGAAGGAGACACTACTTTAGAAGTACAAGCTGTAGACACTTCTAACAACCCTTGTCCTAATGCTAGAGACTTAGGTTTTCTAAGCCTTATGCAACAACATCAAATTATAGCACTACAAGAAGAGAACAAAGAACTTAGGAGTGACCTCATCTTTGCATGTAACTTAAATAATGAATTAGATTATCAACATGCAGTTCTCTCTGGACAAATAGAAGGAGAAGAAGTAGAAGAAATAGAAGAAGAAGAAGAAGAAGATCAGGAAAATCTCGATAATAACTCTAATAACAACTCTAGTATAGAAGAAGTAGTAAATCCTAATCCATCTGAAATCATAGACCTAACTGGAGATGATGACTAGGATATTACTATAAATATTTTGTAATTAACCCTAGTTATTTCCATTTTCCCCTAGGAAATAACTAGTAGGATGATCCAAATAATGTAGATATAACCTTGTTTTAATATTTCTGAATGTTACTTTCATTTTCAAAGAGGAAGCAACATTCAAGGTTAAGTTACTTCCATTTTCCAAAGGAAAGTAACTTTGTAATTTCCTTTCTTGTAACATCATTGTAACATAATAATGTAATAGGAATCTTAGACCGAAGAAATAAATTTCTGCTTTTGTACTTTATCTTGTGCAAAATTTTTTGTTTATATTATATTATATTCTCTTTTGCAGAGTCTTGAATTTTCTTCATGGCGGGAAATTCAGGCCAAAACTTTGAAGCGACTTTAACTCAAATCTTAACTAATTTTGAAAAACAAACTAAAGAAACTGCAGAATTCCATAACCACCTTTTAAGGGAAATTTTAGAAAGGAATCATGGAGCCCCTAATATAAATGGCCTTGGAAGTAGATGGAATGACTTCCAAAAGACCAGACCACCTACCTTTTCTATTGCCACCGACCCTCTTCAAGCTGACGATTGGATAAGAGACATTGAGAGGAAGTTGAATACAGATCAATGTACGGATAAAGAAAAAGTTTTATATGCCTCTCATCAGCTATGCCTCTCATCAGCTATGTGGACAAGCTGCTGCATGGTGGCTTACAATTCAAGAAACATATCCTGATAAAGAAGCCATCACATGGAAAAATTTTGAAGATGAATTTAAAGGACACCATCTACCTGAAGGACTTTTAGAAGCTACAAGAAGAGAATTTGACATGCTTAGACAAAATAACAAAACTGTTCTGGAATATCTACATCAGTTTAATCAATTAGCCAAATATGCAACAGATGAAATAAAAGAAGAGAAAAGAAAAATGAAAAAGTTTGCTAATGGCCTACAACCCTCCTTGCAATATCAATTATCTGGTCATGAATATCAGAACTTCAAAACTCTGATTAATAAAATCTTAGACATAGAAGAGAAATAATTCAGAAAACTACAAAAGAAAAAGGACTAATTTTATGACAAAAGTCAGAAATATTAAATCCAGAAATTCAAATTTTAGACCCAGAAATCAGCCCATAAGAAGAACACCTCCCTCCTCTAATACTCAACTACCTCCTTCCAATGGATGTTTTAACTGTGGAGGACCGCATCTGAAGAAAGATTGTCCACATCCCAGTCAAGTGACTTGTTACCATTGTAATCAAAAGGGACATATAAAACCCCAATGTCCTTGGATATCTTTACCCATGGAAACAGCTCAGGCTAAAGCAAAAACTCAAAATTTTGAAAAGAAGCCTAACATTAATCAAAGAACAATGAAAGGAGGAAATCCAATGAACAAAGGAAAGATTTCGAGAAATCCACAAGGTCAAGTGAACTATGGCACAGCTGATAGTGCTGAGACTACATAAGACGTCATAACAGGTAACTTTTCAGTTCAGTTACATCCAGCAGTTATTCTGTTTGATTCTGGTGAATCTCATTCCTTTATATCTAAATCTTTTATAACTCAACATAAAATTGAGACTTATCCATTAGAAAACCCTTGTTATATTCTTTCCCCTGGAGGAAGAATCTTAGTTTCACTCAAATGTGAAAATCTCGAAATTGAAATCAAAAAAGAAAAATTTTCAGTAAATCCTTTAATTATTGAACTAAAAGGAATTGATCTCATCTTAGGAATGGATTGGCTATTTTCCAACAAAGGAAAGTTGGATTGTGTCACAAAAACTTTGACCCTCACTACACCTTCAAATCAAATCATAGATTATTAAATAGAACCTTGTCTTAAAAATCAATTTCATAACTCCATCCATCATATGCCTGCCCAAGGATTAGAATCTCTGCCTGTAGTCAATTTATTTCCTGATGTCTTTCCAGAGGAATTACCTGGACAACCACCTGACCGAGGTTATGAATTTTCTATTGAGTTAAAACCTGGAACTGAACCTATTGCACAACATCAGTACAAAATGGGACCTCCAGATCTAGAAGAATTAAAGAAGCAATTAAAGGAGTTAAAGGATAAAAACTTTATTGAACCTAGCTCCTCAGATTGGGCTTCTCCAGTGGTATTTGTAGACAAAAAAGATGGTAGCCACAGAATGTGTATTGATTATCGAGCATTAAATGCAGCTACTATCAAAAATAAATATCCTTTGCCCAGAATCGATGACCTATTTGACCAATTAAAAGGAGCAAAGGTGTTTTAAAAGATTGATCTTAGATCTGGATATCATCAGATAAAAGTTAAGAGAGAAGACAGACCAAAAACGGCATTTACCACTAGATATGGATTATATCAATTTATGGTAATGCCATTTGGAGTAACTAATGCTCCAGCCTTCTTCATGAGCACCATGAATAAAATATATATGGAATATCTTGATGAATTCGTCATAATATTTATCGATGATATTCTTATATATTCAAAAAATGAAGAAGAACACGAGAAACATTTATCTCTAACATTGGAAAAGCTTAGAGAAAATAAATTATATGCAAAGTTTAGCAAATGCAAATTTTGGATGAGAGAAATATCTTTCCTTGGACATATAATTACTACTGATGGAATTCAAGTTGATCCAGAAAAGGTTAAGGCAGTAATGGAATGGAAAACTCCAACCACTATAACTGAGATAAGAAGCTTTCTTGGATTAGCTGGCTACTATCGTAGATTTATTGAAGGATTTTCAAAAATAGCCAGACCACTTACTCAGTTACCGAAGAAAGATATTCCTTTTATTTGGAATGAAAAATGTGAGAAAACCTTTGAGGCATTAAAGGACAAATTAACTTCTGCTCCTGTTCTAATCCTCCCAGATACAAGTAAACCATTACAAATCGTTTGTGATGCCTCAAAGAATGGAATAGGTTGTGTTCTAATGCAAGATGGAAAAGTAGTGTCCTATGCATCCAGACAATTCAAAACCCATGAAGTAAACTACCCAACACATGATTTAGAGTTTGCAGCTGTAGTTCATACTTTAAAAATTTAGAGACATTATCTCATGGGTAAGAGAAATGAAATTTATTCAGACCACAAGAGCCAGAAATATTTCTTCACACAACCAAATCTAAATTTAAGACAAAGAAGATGGCTAGAATTGGTGAAAGATTATGATTTAGATATACAATATCATCCTGGCAAAGCAAACGTTGTTGCCGATGCCCTGAGTAGAAGGATGTATTGTAACAAAGCCATATTACAAGAATACCATTCTGAGCTCCAAAAGGAAATTCAACAACTACAATTGGAATTTGTTGAACCCGGCATGTTGAATGCCCTCGAACTCCAATCAGATCTTGAGCAGAAGATCAAAAAAGCTCAAAAGGAAGAGATTAAGTTTATAAATGAAGTAGAAAATCCTAAGAATGAGGACTTTAAAGTTGAAGAAAATGGTATCATAACATATAAAAACCGTATTTGTGTGCCAAATTCCAAGGAAAAAAGAGATTTAATTCTGCAAGAGGCACATGAATCTCTCTTTTCTATACATCCTGGAAGTACCAAGATGTACCAGGATTTGAAAAAGACATTTTGGTGGAAAAATATGAAAAAGGATATAGCAACACATGTGAATTCCTGTGATACTTGTCAAAAAGTCAAATCTGATCATAGAAAACCACCGGGTTTGTTACAACCCTTACCTATTCCAGAATGGAAATGGGATGAAATTAGTATGGATTTTATCACAGGAATCGCAAGAACTCAATCTGGATATGATGCCATATGGGTAATAGTGGATCGACTCACTAAGGTGGCTCGATATTTACCCATAAAGACTACATATAAAGGACATCAATTAGCTGAACTTTATATCACCAAGATAATACCATTGCATGGAATACTCAAAAAGATATTTTCAGATAGAGAAACTCAGTTTACATCAAACTTTTGGAAACATTTACATCATGCTATGGGAACACAATTAACCTTTAGTTCAGCTTATCACCCTCAAGTCGAAAGAGTAAATCAAATTCTAGAAGATATGCTGAGAGCTTGTATTCTAATTTATGGATCGACATGGGACATCTGCTTACCCTTTGCAGAATTTACTTATAACAATAGCTTTCAATCTAGTCTGGGAATAGCACCATATGAAGCTCTATATGGAAAAAGGTGTAGAACACCTTTAAATTGGACAGAAGCTGGAGAAAAACAAGTATTAGGTCCCCAAATAGTGCAAGACCCTGAAAAACATGTCAAAATTATTAAAGAAAAGTTGAAAACTGCCCAAAGCAGACAAAAAAGTTATGCTGACAATAGAAGAAAGGACCTAAGTTTTAAAATTGGAGACATGGTTTATTTAAAAATTTCTCCAGTAAAAGGTACACAAAGATTTCAAATCAAAGGAAAATTAGCTCCCAGATATATTGGACCATATCAGATACAAGCTAAGAAAGGAAATGTAGCTTATGAATTAAAGCTACCTGAGGAGTTAAAAGATGTTCATCCAGTATTCCATATATCTCAATTAAGAAAATGCCTTAAGAAACCTTCAGAAAACATGCAAATACATGATATTGAACTAGAAACAGACATGACCTATCAAGAACTACCCGAAACCATACTAGAAGAAACCGAAAGAAAACTTCGAAATCGGACTATCAAATACTACAAAATACTATGGAAACATCATACGCCAGAAGAAGCGACCTGGGAAAAAGAGTCTGATATCCTTGAAAAATATCCCTTCCTTCTTTCAACCGAGTGAATCTCGGGGACGAGATTCTTTTAAGGGGGTAAGTCTGTAACATAACCAAAAATTTCCTATTTTTGCATAAAATTTTTTCACAAAATATTTAATTATAATATTAAATTTTCTTTAAACCTTTCTAAAACCAATTCTAAAGGTTTAAATATTTTTCATCCATTCATTAATTTTTCTCCTAAAAGAAAGAAGCTCATCTTAATTTTTCTAAATACAAAATCCTATGGAATGATAATTTAAATTTCATATTTAGATTCTCCTCATTTTTCTGAGAATTTAGAAATTTATTTCATATTTTTCTGATTTTCCAATAATTTTCTACAAATTTCTAAATCTCTTCCCTTTTCTGGAAATTGGGAAATACGCTATCCCTTTTGAGAATGCGTTTTCCTTCCTCAGCCCGGAGTCCACTTTGGCCTAAGGCCCAATGCCGAAACACGGCCCATTCCAACCCGCCGGTGCCTTAAGTGGTCATCCACGGCCGAGATCAATCCATTTGCATCTAACGGCCGATAGTCATACCACTTCAAGGTTTTAATCTCAGCCATCCGACTTGATCCGACGGACTAGGCACGTCCACGTCACCTTTCCGCCTCACCACGGACCGCCAGTATCAACCCCGCCCATGGTCCGCCATGCGGTTTCGCCGAAAACGACTCAATCGCCGTTGGAGCTTCGCCCGCCGGTTTTCGACCTCTCCGGACTCCTCCCGACGCCGCGAACCTCATCACCTGCGTCGCCAACTTCATCCATTGCCGCGTGCGACAAATTGCTTTCAGCCGACACGCCGCCCGCGCCGCCGCTGCCAACCGTGCGATTTCGTGGCCACCAAGTTCTTCCCCGCCTATAAAAGGCCATCCCCGGCCTCGGCTCAGCATAAGCCACCTCCTCCACACCTTCTCCGTTTTCTTTTTCTTTATTCAGAAAAGGTTTCAAAATTTGTTTAAAATATTAAAATAGCTCCAAAAATTCTGCCAAAATTTTCAAAAATATAAAATAATACAAAGGATTTATTCAAATTATTAAATCTGACATTTTTGTAATAAATTAATTAATAAAATTTCAAAAACCTCTTCCTATGATTTATTTAAATGGTAAAAGAATAACTTTTGAAAAATTTCCTTTTTACCCTCAATTGGCTCTATCTCGCAACTCCAACATGTGAAATATTGTCGACCCCGATCTCTTGAGCTCAATTGATCTAATTTTTAAAATAAACACAAAATTTAAATAACAAATTTTCTTGCTATCCGGAGGAATTTCCGAAACTCTGCCAAAATTTTTCCTAATATCCCATTTTATAAAGAAAATGATTTTAAAACATAAAATCATAAAATTCATCATTTTCCTAACAATTTAAAAATCATATTTTATTTAAATTTATATCTTTTGAATCTTTGTTATGTTTTTGCTTTTATAGAAAACGACTTAGGACTTCCTGAAACTTCTGAGTCGGATTTTCTGGAAGAGTCTTTTGATCTTGAACCAACAACCGAAGAAGGCAGGTTTTCTTACCTTTGACGTATTTTGATATACCTAAATTTCTTACTTGTATCTATTGCATATACTTTTTAGTTACTTATTTATACACACCTAGTATAATTTTTATCCAAGCCCCAATTACCCTAAAAAGCAACCTAAAAATTTTCAACCTCTGATAAAACCTTAGAATAGGCAAAATTATTAAAATTTGATCATTTCATGTAAAGAATGAAGAATTGATTTGTACAAATAAGTTAGATTAGATAACTTATTTGTTGTGGGAAGAGCTGTAGTTTGGAAGGTTGATTGTATTTATATAAAGCAATTTGGAAAGATTACTTTGCCGGCTTGGGCAAGGCACCCCAGGAAAAAGGTGCAACACTCAAGGGCACCAGACTGGATGTTTGAGTGAGTTAAAGTCTGGATTCATTGCTCTATAAAATATAGAAGCAAATTCGGAAATATCTTTATCTTGCCGGCTTGGGCCATGTCACAGCAAGTATGGCTGGTGGAAACACTCAAGGGCAGCGAATGACGAGGTCATTCGTAAATCGTTTGCTTCTATAAAAACTTGGGCTTAATGAATAAGAATGACACAAATTTTCTCCCATCCATGTAGTAGGCCACTATATGGGTAAAGCTGGGTAAGTTCTGCAGAGCTAATAACCAATACATCGATGGACCTTACTTCGGGTATATGAAGTTGTGTCAAATGGGTGATGCCTCTCTTATTTATCAAAATCCATGAATTTATTCTATGGAAAATATTGTCTGAATTGTAAATGAATAAGGATGGAGAAAGTTGATAGAATTTGTATTATTATGAAAAATTGTTTTTAGAAATAAATAAGACTTTTAAAAATTCAAAATTTGCATGATCACCATAAAGCCTTAACTATTCTTTGAATATTGTCTACATATAATAATACTATTTTCTCAAGAAACCTGCTGGTATAATTTTTATACTTACCCATTATTTAGGAACTGCTCATTTAAAATGAACAAATCCTTCTTCTTACGCCGCAGATATTGAATTTTCTCAAGAAGAAATGGATCTCTTCGGTCAAGAATATTAAGTTTTCCTGTACACTCAAACAAGATGTAAAATAGGAGAAATAAAACTGTAAATTACTTAGTTTTGGTATTGTAAAAACTCTAATGTAATAAAGTTATTATTGTATCAATTCTGAGGTTTTGCAACATTAGGGTGATTAGTTTTCAATATAAAAGTATTGGAAATTGGTCGCCCACACTTCGTGTGCCCGGTCTTTTGCTTGCAACTAGGGGCAAAGACTCGGCCACACGAGGGGGCTGGTGTAGTTTTGATCGCGCGCTCCTACTGACCGGCTACTTCGTGTGCCCGGTCTTTTGCTCGCAACCAGGGGCAAAGACTCGGCCACACGAGGGGGCCGGACATCGCCTTTTCGCGCGCTCCCGCTGCCCGGCTACTTCGTGTGCCCGGTCTTTTGCTCGCAACTAGGGGCAAAGACTCGACCACACGAGGGGGCTGGTGTAGTTTTGATCGCGCTCTGCTGCCGGCTTCGCCGTGTGCGGTCTTTGCTCGCAACTGGGGCAAAGACTTCGGCCACGAGGGGCGGACATCGCTTTTCAGCGCTCCGCGGCTTCGCCGTGTGCCCGATCTTTTGCTCGCAACGTGGGCAAAGACTCGGCCACACGAGGGGTGGTGTAGTTTTGATCGCGCTCTCTTGCCGGCTGCCGTGTGCGGTCTTTTGCTCGCAACGAGGGCAAAGACTTCGGCCACACGAGGGGCCGGACATCGCTTTTCAAGGCGCTCTGCGGCCGGCTTGCCGTGTGCGGTCTTTTGCTCGCAACCAGGGGCAAAAACTCGGCCACACGAGGGGCTGAACATCGCCTTTTCGCGCGCTCCTAGCTACCCGGTTGCTTCGTGCGCACGGTCTTTGCTCGTAGTCACGACCAAAGGCCCGATCCCACGAGGGGGCTGGATGGGTAGGTGGCAGCGAGTAGTGGTTTACCCCTTTTTTCCAAGATCATGTAAACATGCATAATAAGAGAAGCATAGAAAAGCATCTTGTATTAACTAAGTGTCTGTTACAACACAACACCACGCACACTAGCCCCTAGATCTGCTCTTCAGAGCTTGAAGCTCCGCCTCCACATCTTCAAGACGGCTCCGAAGTTGGAGAACCTCGATCTTGGCTTCACGCCCCGGTCGGATCTCTTCGCCAAGCTTCGCTACCTTCTCGGCCTCCGCCAAGCTATGCTGCCGCTCCTCCTCGAACTCCTTGCGAACCCGCTCGAGCTCCTCCTGGGATCGGGAGTTCCTCTCAAGACCCCGAGCATACTCCAAAGCATGCTCGAGTTCGTTCTGGACCCAGGCGAGCTCCGTTTGGGCTTCGCCTAACTCGGAGCGCACCGCCGTCACCTTGGCTTGGCACCGAGCTTCTATGCTCGCAGCCCAGTCGTCCATCTCAGCAGACAGCTACAAACAAAGGAGCCATCAGCAAAATTACAAGCAAAAGTCCATTCATAACAAGAAATTACCTCATAACGGTGACGCTCAAGCAGCACCCTCAGCCTGGGCCATGGGCCGACGTGGATATCCCCCGAACTTGAAAATGCGGCGCCCTCCGGGCTCGGAGCACGGACAGCCCCGGCCGTCTCTTCCTCCGCGGGACCGGCCCGGACATCCTCTAAACCCGGAGGCCGAGCTGCCCCGGCCATCTCTCGCTCCGCGCTCAGGGCACGGACCACCAAGGCCATTTCGTCCTCAGCATCCCCTGCCCAAGAACCCCCTGAGCTCCGGGGCTGAGGTGCCCCGGCCATCTCCGCCAAGGTAGTCTCGCGACGGGTCGCCCGACCGCGATCCGCAACCCTGTGTCCGCCACCTCAAGCCGGAGATCGCTCGTCGCCTCGCGCCACGACCTGGGCAGGAGGGCTGCCCGGGATCTGCTCTTCGTCCCCCGGGGGAATGGCCGCGTCGCCACTCGACAACAACTCCCCTCGACGCCGGAGCACCAACGGAGCAGAGTCTTCCGAGTCCTGTTCGGACTCCTCCCCGCCATCTCGCTCGGCCGAGCCCTCCCCCGTGGTCGGCTCCGCCACGATCATCGCCGCCAGATCTGCAATAATGCGGGATGCTACGATTTGAAATGCCTCCTTAATCAGGACCCTAGCCCTTGCTTCCGTCAAAGGCACAAGGGGTCCCCTTCCCACAAGCCCCTGACTATGTTCGAAAAGAAAAATTAAGACCGCGGTAGCACGCGGCCGGGCAGAAGAAAGGTCAGTTCGGGAAAAACTTACCTTCTACCTCGGCGTCCCTCAAGCCTTGCCCGTCGTCAACATCCTCCACCTTGGGTGCCTCGCGCGCCCCTGCCCGGACCGAGGGGCCCTCCGTCCTCCCTGGCAGTGGAGGGGCAGCCTCCCCTGCTCTACTCAAGCCAGCACCCGTCCGGGCAAGGTTCGCCGCCTCGAGCCACTCCGAGTGGTGCGCTCTCGTCCACCCAAGAAAGCCTCTGAGATCTTCTTCAAGCGCCGTCCCAGGGGGGGCGTCCCTCGGGCCCTTAAGCCACGAGGAGAACGCCTCCCCGCCCGGTCCAGATCCGCCCGGGCTCTCCCTCCGGCGTCCTTCTCCCGCTGAGCCCGCCGCTCGGCTCGGCGAAGATCGGCCACGGTCTGCAGCAACCAAGCAGTGTGGTCGGGATAATCCCTGAAGTATTGCGCGAACCAGGCGGACAGTTCTTGTACCTGGTCCGCGTACTCCAGGTGAGGCCGCAGCGGGTTGTGCCTAGGCGGCACACACACCCCGGACCGACGGGGCGCATGTCTGCTAGAGCCGCCCGCCGAAGAGGCCCCACGCTGCAATCGCTTCGGCCGCGGTTCCTCGTCGTCGTCGGACACCCGCGAGGTCCCCCTCTTCTTCTTCGAGGTGACCTTCTTCTTCGGAGGCTGTTTCCCCTTTGCCTCGACCGGCTGCTCGGCCCCCAGCACGGCCTCTAGGGCGGCCCGGTCCTGGAAAAAGGGAAGAACCGGTTAGAACAAAAGACGATCCCGCCCGAGCACGAAGACTAACAAGGAACAAACCTGCTCCGAGCGATCGAGGACATTCTTCGGTCCTCGCCTCCCCAGGTCCGGGTTCTCCTCCTTCCCTAGGGCGAAGAGGTCCGCCACCCGCTCGTCCACCCACCGGTCATCCGGAGCTTCAAAAAGAAACCGGCAGTTAGTAAAAACGACCCCGACGAAGCAGCAATCCGAGCAAGGAAACCTACCGGTGTTCGCCTCGCGGGTAATATCGCTCCAGCCGACAATCTCGAAGAATGGGTGCTCCCGACGTCGCAAAGGAGACACCCGATTCCTGAAGAAATCCCGGGCAATGACCTGCCCGGTCAAGCCGCTGTCACTCAATACCTGGATGGTGTCCAGGATCTTCTCCTCCTCTGGCTCCACGCGCGGTCGGGGGAGGTCCTTCTTCTCCACAAGATTAGGAAGTGCGATCTGCGATCCGCCCGTTCTTCGTGTAAAACCACCGCTCCACCCAGCCAGCGACGGAGTCCTTCAACAAAAGGAAGTTTCTGGCAGTCTGGTGCTGAGCTCCGCAAATGAAAGTACGCCAGACCCCCCCACGCCGACCCGGAACGATGGAGCATATAGAAATGTAGAAACAAGCTTACCGTCGGCGGCACGCCGACGAAGCCCTCGCAGAGGTGGGAAAAGAGGTTTAAGATGAGGATGGAGTTAGGGTGGAGGCTCGTGACTTCCAGGCCGCAATGGGCAAGAATTGCGGCCAGGAACTCGGACTCCGAAGCACGGAGCCCGTTGATGGCGTAGAGTTCGCAACTCACAAATTCATCCTCCGCCGGCGCCGGGAGGACCTCGCCGTCAGGAACGCGCCAAGACCTAGGGTCAAGGTGGCCCTGTGCCTCGAGGTCCTCCAGGTGCGCGGCAGTAGTCCGCGAAGAAACGAACCTCGCCATCGGGCTGAGAAGACAAAGGAGGAAGACGGCGGAGGTAGAAGGCAAAGGAAGAAGACGGTGGAGAGCAAGAAAGAAGAGAGCAAGAAAGAGGGCAAGGAAGAAGAAAAGAAGGGAGGCGGTGCGCTAGTGGGAGGAATGGCGTTCTTATCCCTTCCCACTATGAAACCGCCGAAAGTTTCGAATCGACGACGACGGCTGTCACGTCGTCTTAAAACCGCAAACCCACTCACGGAGAAGTAACTGTTGGAAGGCCAAAAGTTTGAAATTCAGTTCGGATGGCCTTTGCTCGGCTAGCCCGAAGTTCTGCTCGGGTGGCCTTTGCTCGGATAGCCCGAAGTTCTGCTCGGGTGGCCTTTGCTCGGCTAACCCGAAGTTCTGCTCGGGTGGCCCTTGCTCGGCTAGCCCGAAGTTCTGCTCGGGTGGCCCTTGCTCGGCTAGCCCGAAGTTCTGCTCGGGTGGCCCTTGCTCGGCTAGCCCGAAGTTCTGCTCGGGTGGACCTTGCTCGGCTGACCCGGAGTTCTGCTCGGATGACTTTTTTGCTCGGCCAACCCGAAGTCCTGCTCGGGTGGCCTCTGCTCGGTTAATCGGGTAACGCCTTGATCCTGTCCGAACATTCGGCCTCTAAGCTTTCAGTACGCAGTTCGGAGCCTCGAGAGGGGACCCGACCCGTCCCCCACTCAAGGCTCGGGGGCTAGATGACGGGGGCCTAGAGGGAAGTTCGGAATATCACAAATCTTTAGCGCGCGGATACCGGCCTCCATCGGGCAAAGAAGTTCTTACTCGGCCCGCACGATCGACCGACCTTGCGGTCGAGTCCGGTCGCCCATCCCTCACGCCGGATCTGAGACTCTCGTCTGCAAAGATTAAATGCCCCGCACCGTCGAGGACCGCTACGTCCCGTCAAGCCACAGCAGATTGCGACCACCAACTCACGTCTTGTAACACTGTTCCCATACCGTTTTCCCATAAATGTGAATGATGACGATAACGCAAACCAAGGACAAGCTTCGGACCGCCGGACAATAGGGCGTCGTGCCCACTAGAATACAAATTACACCCTTGTATAAATAGACCATATTGCTGCACATGTAAGGGTTAGCTGCTACAAATCACACATACACACCGTAGGAGCTCCGGCCAGGAAGACCATGAGGCCGAAGCTCATCTTCCCACCGTAGAAAACTCAGTCCCCCTCCTTGGTCCCATGAGGCCGGACTCTCTCAGAATCCCGAAATCTCCTATAGACATCACTGGACGTAGGGCTATTACCTTCCCACGAGGGGCCCGAACCAGCCTAAATCACTTGTGCCTCCTGTTGGTGGTTGCTTGATTGAGTTCGCCTTCTTGAAAGCCCCCGAGGCTGCAGGAAAGAGGTCGGTTGATCCTTACACTCAACAAGTAAGCTCAGCGCCTGGGGGTCCCGCACTCTCAACCGCCGACAATAAGGATAGAATAATTTAGGAGCAATATGCTTGGTAATGTTGCTCTTAATATAACCTGATTGCATTTGAGCAATACAAGCTGCATTATCCTCATAGATAATGGTAGGGGATTCCAAGGTGTTAATACCACATGATTTTTGTATATGATTAATCATTCTCATGGGCCAAGCACATTCTCGTGATGCTTCATATAATGCAATTATTTCGTAATGATTGGTAGAAGTGGCCACTAAAGTCTGCTTACTAGACTTCCATGAAAATACCGCACCACCATACAAAAATACAAATCCGATCTCAGGACTCGGCATTGTGGGGATCGGATAAATAGCCAAAGATCAAGATAACCCACTATGCTCATATCCCGGTTTTTCTTATAAAATAGACCAAGATCTTGTGTTCCTTGTAAATATCTCAAGATATTCTTAATGCCACCAATGTCTCTTTGTTGGTGCTTTGCACTAAATCTAGCCAATAGATTAACCGCAAATGAAATATCGTGTCTAGTGCAGTTTGCTAGATACATTAATGCCCCAATAGCACTAAGATATGGGACTTCCGATCCCAAAATATCTTCATTTTCACCTTTTGGTTTAAATGGGTCTTTATCCCTATCAAGGGATCTACCAACCATAGGGGTCTTAGATGGATATGATTTATCCATATTGAATTTTTTCAAAACCTTTTGAGTATATGCAGACTGGTGCACAAATATCCCATCAGGGAGATGCACAAGTTGCAAACCTAAGCAAAATTTGGTTTTACCCAAATCTTTCATTTCAAACTCCGTCACAAGATGATTGCTTGCTTTTTTGATATCTTGTGTGGTTCCAATGATATTCAAATCATCAACATAAACTGAAATTATGCAAAACCCACTTTGGGATTTCTTGATGAACACACAAGGACAATCATCATTGTTTGAGTAACCTTTCTTAAGAAGGAACTCACTTAGTCGGTTGTACCACATTCTACCCGATTGCTTTAATCCATATAATGACTTCTTCAATTTGACACTATACATGTTGCGATTTACTTTAGGATTCGGAATTGGTATCCCATCAGGGACTTTCATATAAATATCTGAATCAAGTGACCCATACAAATATGCGGTCACCACATCCATCAACTACATTGTTAAATTCATATTTACTGCCAATGATAGTAAATATCAGAACGTTATTCCACTCATCACCGGTGAATATGT
The DNA here is from genome assembly GCA_036346145.1 of Olyra latifolia. NCBI lineage: Eukaryota > Viridiplantae > Streptophyta > Magnoliopsida > Poales > Poaceae > Olyra > Olyra latifolia. The sequence goes on from CM070530.1 coordinate 20,073,622, forward strand.
TTCATCATAATCGATGCCAGGTCTCTGCGTAAACCCTTGTGCTACAAGTCTCGCTTTGTATCTCACCACCTGATTATTTTCATTTCTCTTTCGAATGAAAACCCATTTATTTCCAACAGAAAATATTTTAGGAGGTGTTGTCTCAACAGGACCAAATACCTCTCTTTTCTTTAGCGAGTTTAATTTAGCCTCAATAGCTTCTTTCCATTTGACCCAATCTGAGCGCTTCATGCACTCTGCCATGGACTTTGGTTCTGGATCCAGTTGAATAGATTCAACCACTTTAGAGGCGAAAAATATGTTGACAATTGTAGTCTTTCTATTATACAATTGTCTCGAATCAGTATAATTAGTGAAAATTTCTTCATCTAACAATTCTTTGCCTTGTGACTCATCATGATTTTCCAATACGATTGAGTCCAAGGGTTCCGATGTCCCAACATTGGAGTTTGTGCGCACATTAATGTTGGGTTTACTAATCAATTGAGAATTTCTAACATTTTTCTCAATTTGATTTATTGATTTGCCTTTATCGGTCCTTTGTCGTTTCTGCAGACGTCTCCGCGAAACTGAGTCCCGATTAACCGGAATTCTCCCCCTCTTATTTGCATTAGGGGCAAGAGTAGTTTTCTTTGGTACCTCTACTCTTTTCGGTGTATTAGCAGCGGGTATATGAGATTTCATAACAACCTTATAATCAATAAATGCATATGGCAGATTATTTGCAATATACTGCAAATTTATAATTTTCTGAACCTCTTGTTCAGATTCTTTTGTACGTGGATCTAAGGACTGAATACCTGTGGCATTCCAATCTATTTCTCGACATTCATTGTGGTACATATCTCCCCCTAATGCCGGGAAATTGTCCTCATCAAAAATACAATCAGCATATCTAGCCGTAAACAGATCCCTTGTTAGTGGCTTAAGGTATTTAATAATTGACGGAGACTTATACCCCACATAGATCCCCAATTTTCTTTGAGGACCCATCTGTGTACGCTACGGTGGTGAAATCGGTGTGTAGACAGCACAACCGAATTTTCGCAGATGGAAAATGCTTGGCACATCTCCACGTACTAACTGCAACGGGAAACCGTATGATATGCAGTTGGTCTAATTTGGATTAAAACTGCGGCATGCAAGACCGCATGTCTTCGGCGATAACGTATGTCCAAGATTTGCTCGTGTCCTACCAAACATGTCGATTTTTTTTACGCCCAGCCCTCCATAAATCATTGGCCTACACACGTGCTGCTAGTTGACGAGGCAAGGATTGGAGCTACCATGCTCATTTCCTTCCACGAAAGTTCCTTCTCGACCGCCAACTCTCTTAGCGCCCATTTGCTCATGTGGAAGATGGTTTACAGTAGATGACTGTGTCGTTAAGACGAAATTCACCAAAACCAGCCATGCCAATTTTGACAAAAGGTTACCCTTCCAACTCGCTAGCGAAGTTTCCAATCTTTTCAAACAGACGCCGGTAGTCACTTTTCCTCAACTTGTTAGGCCGAGAGGGAGTTCTAGGTAAGTACATGAGAAGTGCTTAATTTGAATGGCAAGTTCTGCAGGCCTCTGAAGGCTAATGCTATCGCATCTAATTGGGAGCGCTTCACATTCGCAAATTTACAATTAGTCTTGATGCCATCCCAAGCATTCAAGTACTCCTTCAAAGTCGCCGTGATCCTCGCATCAAGGCTTTAGGAATAGGGCAACATCATTTTGCGATAGGGATAATTGGAATTTGTCGACATGATCATTGATTGATCCCAGCAGCCCCACATCCTGGCCTTGTTAAGCAAGGAGTTTAGAGGCTCCAAAGCAAGAATGAAAAGGAGCGCGACAATGGTGACCCTACTATAAGCCACTCCAAAGTCTTTGGAAGGAGCTCCCGAGGCTATCATTGATCAACACCCTAGAGGAGGAAGATCCCAAGATTATAGACACCCAGTCCCTCCATTTCTTACCAAAACCAAGCCACGCAAAACCGCAAGCAAGTACTCAAGCTCCTAGTTGCCTCACAGCCTGCAAAAGGTCTCTGTCGTGATTGAGTACGGGCCCCGGCACCGAGCTTACTTGTTGAGAGCGAGGATCAACTGCCTCTTTTCTTGGCGCGCGGGGCTTTCAAGAAGACGAACTTCGATCGAGTGGCTATCAAGAGAAGGCACGATGATTTTTGGGCTGGTTCGCCCCTCGAGTGGAGGTAATGTTTCTACGCCCAAAGGGTATCTATATGAGGGATCAAGAGGTTACAAAGGGATGAGTTTTTGTGACAGAGGGATGAGCTTTGGCCCGTAATGGTGCGGCCGGAGCTCCCACGATGTGCGTGTGTATTTTACGGTAGTCGCCTCTCTAGATGTGCAATGACGTAGTCTATTTATACATGGACGCCATCGGTTTTTCTAGCGTTGAAATCCTATTACCTAGCGGTATGATGGTTGTCCTCCTTTGTCCGGTGGTCCAAGCATGTCTTCCTCTTGCGCCATCGTCGCCATTCTTCGCCTTACGGGAAACGGTGGAGCAAAGATGTTACAAGACGGGTTGGTGGCCCTGATCCCTTGCGTACTGTCTCGGACGGTGTCGAGCATTTAATGCAATGGGGAATCCTTCCTTGGTCGGGAAGAGCTGCCGGACCGGTCCGAGCAGACTGGTCGTGCCCGAGCCCCGGCAGGACTCTTGAAGTAGATCCCTTGCTCGGAGAGGGTCAGATCCTTCCTTGGTCGGGAGGAGCTGCTCTGACCCGGTCCGAGCAGACTGGCCGAGCCCGAGCCCGGCAGGACTCCTTGAAGTAGACCCTTGCTCGGGAGAGGGTCAGATCCTTCCTTGGTCGGGAGGAGCTGCCGGACCCGGTCCGAGCAGACTGGCCGTGCCCGAGCCCCGGCAGGACTCCTTGAAGTAGACCCTTGCTCGGGAGAGGGCCGTTTTGTTTTTTATGTTTAGCGGTGACTATCCGAACGCCACCCTAGGCCCCCGTCATCTAGCCCCCGAAGCTGAGTGGTGGACCGCCGGCCCCTCCTCGGCTCTTTTAAACTGCATCGAGCCTTTTCGGTTCCAGACGTTGGACGATTGCCTGATTAGCCGAGCAGGGCTAGTCGGGCAGACTTCAGGTTGGCCGAGCCAAGTTTACCCGAGCAAAGGCTACCCGAGCGAATCTTAGGGTCGGCCGAGCGAGACGGCGGGAGGAGTCCGAACGGGACTCGGAGGACTCTCGCCCGCTGGTGCCTAGGCGCCGAAGGAACTGGCGCCAATGACGACGTGGTCGGGCCCTTGGGGAGAAGGTCGTCGAAAGCAGCCCCCCCGCAGTGCGTCTGTGCGCAGAACGTTGTCGCGATCTTCCGAGCTTGAGGTGGTGGGACGCCGACCCCGGGCGTGGACGATGCTCGGGCCGGTCCTGCCGAGGCAGAGAGGTCGAGTTCGAACTCCGAGCTCGGGGTGCTGGCTCGCAAGCTCGGGAACATCCGTGTCGGCCCTCGCCCGGCCGAGGGTGCCGCCGAGCGCCACCGCCATGAGGTAATTTCTTCTTGTGAACTACTTTTTGTTTGTAATCTTGCCGATGGCTTCTTCGCTTGCGCTTGTTCTGCCGAGGTGGATGACTGGTCATGCAGTATAGAAGCTCGGTGCGTGCCAAGGTGAAGGTGGTACGCCCGAACTAGGGAGGCCCAAACGGAGCTCGCTGGGTCCTGAACTAACTTGAGCACGCTTTGGGGTATGCTCTCGGGTCCGGAGAGGAGCTCCTGGCCCAGGGAGGAGCTCGAGCGGTCCGCAAAGAGCTTGAGGAGGAGGCAAGCAGCCTGAAGTGAGACCGAGAAGGTGGCGGTTTCATGAGGAGATCCGCCGGGCGTGAAGCCCAGATCGAGGTTCTCCACCAAGTCGCCTTGAGGACGTGGAGGCGAGCTTCAATCTTTGAAGGGTAGATCTAGGGAATAGTGTACGTGGTGTTACACGTGTTTGTAGTACATTTGAAATTTAAATACAAGATGTTCTCTCTTGTTCACGTCTATAAATGTTTATGGTCGAGTCCCTGCCCCCAGTTCGGGCAAGAGACCGGCACACGAATGGCCGGGCATCCGAAGATGCGTGAAATAGGCGATGTCCGGCCCTCGTGGGCGGGTCCTTGCCCTCGTTGTGAGCAAGAGACCGGCACACGGGCAGCCGGCAAACCAAGATGCGCGAAGACGAAGTCCGGCCCCTCGTGGGCGAGTCCTGCCTCGTTGCGGGCAAGAGACCGGTACACGGCACCGGCCGCCGAGGATGCGCGAAGGCGATGTCCCCCCTCGTGTGGCGGGTCCTTGCCCTCGTTATGCAGCAAGAGACCGGCACACGGCGTAGCCGCATCCGAAGATGCGCGAATAGGCGATGTCCAGCCCCTTGTGTGGCGGGTCCTGCCCCCGTTGCGCAGCAAGAGACCGGCACACGGCAAGCGGCCGCCGAGGATGCGCTGAAGGCGATGTCCGCCCCTCGTGTGGCGGGTCCTGCCCTCGTTGAAAGCAAGAGACCGGCACACGGCAGCCGGCACCGAGGATGCGCGGTGAAAAAAGGTGATGTCCGGCCCCTCGTGGGCGGGTCCTGCCCTACAGTTGCGAGCAAGAGACCGGCACACGGCGGCGGCACCAAGATGCGAAAAAAGCGATGTCCGGCCCCTCGTGTGGCCGAAGTCTTTGCCCCCGTTGCGGGTAAGAGACCGGCACACGGTGGCCGCATCCGAGGATGCGCGAAGGCGATGTCCGGCCCCTCGTGTGGCCGGGTCCTTGCCCCTCGTTGCAGCAAGAGACCGGCACACGGTAGCCGCATCCGAGGATGCGCGTGGCGCGTTGTCCGGCCTCGTGTGGCGGGTCCTTGCCCCTCGTTGCGAGCAAGAGACCGGCACACGGCGAAGCCGCATCCGAAGATGCGCGAATAGGCGATGTTCAGCCCCTCGTGTGGCCGGTCCTTGCCCCTCGTTGCGAGCAAGAGACCGGACACACGGTAGCCGCATCCGAGGATGCGAAAAAGGCGATGTCCGCCTCGTGTGGCGGGTCCTGCCCTCGGTTGCGAAAGCAAGAGACCGGCACACGCAAGTAGCCACGAAGTTCAAGTTACTTTACTCCGAGTTCAATTTGGGTTTGGGATCGAAGTCCGCGAGGTACCGCCGAGAACTTGCCGGGCGATGTGCTATCGGCTTATCCGAGCAATAGAATTCGGGGAGTGCATTTTCAGATCCGTCGGCCGCTTTAGAAATCGGTTTAGAGAACAAGAACTCGTGCTTAGGCGCAGACAGAAAAAAAGGTCGAAAACCTCTAAGGAAAAGAACTTTGGTTACCATTCCTTTTATTTAACATGTTCGGGATTTCGAGAAGAAGTCGCTCAAGATCCGAGAGTTAAATAAGGAGGATGGGCCGAAAGGAAGGGGAAGGTTAGGCGTGGAACTCGCGTGGTCGGGCGATATTCCACGAGTTGCCGAGAATTCGTCCGTCGGGAAGGCGAGGCGGACGGCCCCGGCGTGAAGACGAGACGACCGTGAAAGGACCTCCCACCTTGGGGTTAGCTTGTTGGCACGTGATAGGTCCCGACCCGCCGCAGAACCAAGTCGCCGCTTTTGCGGTGTCCTGGCCGGACGACCGGGCGGCGTGCTGCGCAGAGCCCGGAGGTAGGTCCGATCGGACGAGGCTTGCTCGCGCTTTTCCTGACAAAGTCGAGGTCGAGTAACCTGCCCTTGTGGTCATCAGCAGACCTCCGTGAGGTCCACGCGAGGTGACCTTAAGGTTATTTCGATCGGAAGCATGGCCTCGGTGCAGATATCGAGGCGAAAGGGTGTTTCGCCTGTCGCTCTGCTTTGGGAGTGGCGCGGACTGCCCACAAGACGGAAGGGAGCTCGTCGACCCAGCCTGTCAGAGCTTAGAAAGCCGATCAAGACCCGCCTCTTGATTCCTTGGAGGATCTCGCCGTTGGCTCGCCGACCGTTGCTGCTGTGTGGGTGAGCCACAGAGGCGGCAAATTTCGTGCCGACGCCCTCGCAATATTCTTGGAACAGCTCACCGTGAACTGAAGTTCCATTATCCGTGATCGATCGGTGGGAACGCCAAACCGTGTGACCACGTTATTATGAAAAATTTTTGGCGCTGGTCAGAATGCCGAGACCGGTTCGCCTCTATCCATTTGGTGAACGTGTCAATGGCGATTTAAGAGGTATCGCAAGATCCTTCGCCTTTGGGGAATGGTCCTAGTATGTCTAGCCCCTGTAGAGAATGGCCGGTGAGGGAATAGTTTGAAGGGTGTAGGCTGGTTGGTGTACTGCGGGCATGGAATTGGCACGCCGCGGTGGTGACGATCTTCCGCGTCGCCACCAACGCCAGGCCAATAGTAGCCCATCCTCAAGGCTTTGCCGACGAGCGTTCAGAGGAGGAGTGAGCTCCACAGCACCCTCGTGCAAGTCCTTTAGCAGAATCTCCCTTCTTCCCCGAGGGACGACTTGGAGAGGACTCGCGCGCCTCTTGAGACAGGTACCTTCCACAAACCTCAGATAGTGGAGCTCTCCGATAAGCGGGATTTCGGCCGTCCTCTGCAATGTCCGTGTGCCAAGAATTGGATGAATGGCGTCATCAAGTGGCTCCTTGCTCGAGGACGGAGACGCTGCTTATGCGTCTCTACCGCCTCTTCTCCGGAGGAATGGAGGGCTTTAGTGTGCTCAACGAGCACCCCCTGGGACCGGTTCTGCGAGGTGCCCAACTTGGCAAGTTGGTCGGCCAGTATTTGCTCTCCGGCACGTAAGGACTTCAAATTTGAAGTTCCTTTCCAACTTCCTCACCTCGCCGAAACGCCATTGAGTCATCGAGCACCAAACTCCTTGTTAACACGGTTTACGACCAACCGCGAATCCCTTTCACGGTTAGTCGCCGGACCCTAGCGCAGAGCATGCGGAGTCCCGCCAAGAGGCCTTCATATTCGCCGTTGTTCGTCGCAATAAGTGTAATTGTATGACGATCGAGTTGTTCTCCGTGAGGAGAGGTCAAGACAACTCCAGCCCGGCGCCAAGGAACGCGAGCCGTCAAGAACATTGTCCAATGGGGTTCCTCGGTGTCGGCCTTTTGTTCGGATCGGGGATTCGCCCACTCACCACGAAGTCCGCCAAGATTCGAGATTTGATCGCCGTCGGGCGATTTAACTTGAGGTCAAATTCCCGAGCTCAATTGCCCATTTGGCGCGTCCCGGAGGCGCGGGGTTTTGAGGATTTCTCTCGGCGAAAGCTGGTCGGGACCGTGATTGGGTGAGCCAAGAAATAGTGGCGAAGTTTTTAGAAGCCATGAGGAGGATCATGAAGTTTCGACCTCGGTAACGCCCCTAGGTCCATGAAGTACCTCGCCACGAGTAAATAGGGCTGATTTCTCTCGCTCGGCCACGAGCACGGCGCCATCGCTGGGGGAGGCCGCCAAGTAGAGCAACAAAGGCTCCTGCCCTCGGGGTGACTAGGACAGGCGGGCTCGATAGATATTCTTTGAGCTTTTTAAAGGCGTCGTCGGCCTCCTTGGTCCGAGACGAAACTGTCGTGCTAGCGCAAGGCTTTGAAGAAAGGAAGTCCGCGCCACCTAGTCGGGAGATGAAGCGGCTAAGTGCCGCCATCCCACCAATGAGCGATCAACTTCCTTTACATTCAAGGAGCTCGATCCTTCGACGGCCGATCTTTTTCCGGTTGGCACCGATAACGGCCGATTCGATGACGATCCGAGCACCATGCCCGTGTGTACACCGAAGACACATTTCTCCGGATTCACTTTTATCCGATGTTTTCTTAAATTACGAAGGTTTCTTCGAGGTCCCGGATGTGGGCCTCGGCTAAAGCACTTTTGACGACTATGTCGCCTACATAGACTTCTAGGTTCGGCCGATCTGGTTGGGGAAGGTCTTCGATCAAACGCTGGAAAGTGGCCCCGTTTTTCGGACCGAAGACATGGTCGTAGAAGAAGGTGCCGGGGGGTGATGAAGGCGATTTTTCTTCATCCTCCCGCGACAGTCGATTCGATGGTACCCGGAGTATGCGCCCAAAAGCTCATCACCGTAAGCTTCGCCGTTGCATCGACTAACCGATCGGCGCGGGAAGGGAAGTTGTCCTTTGGACATGAGCCGTTGATGTTGGTGTGATCGACGACATCCGCCACTTTCCGTTCTTCTTCCCGACCACGATCGATTCGCCAACGATCGGAGTGCTCGACTTCTAACGGCCGGCCTTCAACAAATTTTGTCCACCGCTTCCTTGATGACATCGACCTTCCATTGCGGGAATCTCCTCGGCGCCATGACTGGTTTTACCAGCCGAACCGCCACTGTGCTCGATCACCTCCTTGGGACCCCGCATGTCGGACGGCTCCCATGCGAAGACGCCGGCGTTGCGGAGGAAGGTGACGAGCTCGCCTTCCTATTTTGGATCCAGCGCCCCGACGTGGACCACCTTCGACGGATCCTCGCCGGAGATCGAGATGTTTTTCGCCCGCGCTCCCGAGGCCGAGGACAACCTTGGGCCGAGCGGACTTGTGAGAGTTTTGCTCGCCCGCGTTCAGGAGCCGGGCCGACGGTCGGCGCCATTTCGTCAAGACTCGCAGGCGGCCTTGTGGTTGCCCCCGACGGTGATCACCCTTTTCGCCCCGGGAGCTTGAGGCGTTGATACGCGTGGTGCGAGTCGCCATGAACTTGGCGAGGGCTGGCTCGCCGAGGATGGCGTTGTAGGCCGACTCAAGTCGACTACCTCAAAGGTGACCAACTCAACCGGAAGTTGCTCGGCCGCCGAAGGTCACAGCAGACGATCCGCCCGGCGGGGTCATGGACGTGCGGGATGATGCCGTGGAAGGGCATAGCGATGTTTTTGATCTTGGAACGAGGGATTTGCATCTCGCCCAAGACCCGGCGAGATCAGGTCAGAGCGCTTCCATCGATAAGCACCCGCGACCCTTGTGTTCTTGATGGTGGCAGAGCACGAGGGGAGTTTCGGGCTTCGTCATTCCCGAGGGACATCCTCCCGGAGAAGGAGATGGTCGTTCGACCATCTGTTGCTTCGAGAACCGAGCCGCCTCGATCCATGGCGGACCTCGCGCCATGCCTTCAACTCCGTCGGGCGAGGCGCGGACCTCCAAGATCACCGCAATGTGGTGACTCGGCTCATGGTATTCTTCGCTCTCTCCGCCGCTCGTCCGGAGCGGGCTCGGACTTCGGTCGGGCCCACCTTCCCAAGATCCGGGAGGACGGCATGGGCCCCGTCCGTTGTAGAAGTCTTCAAGCCGAGCGATCCAGCGGCGGCGATTCGCGAGGTCGTGCCGTGCACTTGGTGCAGCGATGAAGTGACCGCTCGAGGGTCCCCGAGGTCCACGCTTCGTCCGGTCGGCCGATCACGACCGCCCACCTTGCCCGGGAAGGCCGAGGCTTTTTGGCCGGTGTGCGTGGAGACGACGGCTCTGGGATAGCGCCACCAATTTGGCCGCTTTTTTCTTCTTCTTGGCCTTCTTGTCGGACTTTTTTGTCCGAAGATCCCAGTTTTGCCATGAGGCGCTGTCCGGACCCAAGAAGCCGCTTCGCTCCACGGCCTCCTCGGCGTTTATGTAACGCTCCGCCGCTGAAGAGCTCACCGCCGAGGAGCCGAGTATATCTCGAGGTCCTGGGTGAAGCGGACGTTTAACGCCGGTGAATGCTTCGACGATCGCTTCGTCGATGTTCTAATCGTGTTCCATACCCGGATGAACCTTGAACGTAGTCCGGAGGCTTGCCCTCCATCTCGACCACCGCTTGAGGTCCCCGCGGCCTTCTGGCGGGGGACAAGACCATGAAATTCGCCACAGGCCTCGCCTGATTGGACCCCCGGTGTGGATGGAGCCTTCCGCTGGTTGAAGAGCCATGTCCGAAGGGCCCTCCAACACAACGGGAAATAGTTCACCATTACCCTTCATCACGCCGCGCGCGGACGGTGGTAGCATATACCGAGAGGAATTCGTCCGGGTTCGGGTCCCGTCGAATCGCTCTATGTGGCCCGGTTTGAATTTGGGGGCTATGCCGCTTCGGAGGGGCGGGAGAAAGCGGGCACCCGTGGTTTACCCGCTCGCATCCATGAGCGCCACGCCTCACGCCCTCGGAGGGGACCGAGGCGCGAGAAGACGCCGTCCGCCGAGCGCCGGGGTATCCGTAGGGTTTCGAGTGGCGCGGGTCGGCGCTGCCGCTGGCGCGCTCGACCGACTCGGGGTGGCCCTGCTCGGCCGGAGTGGCGAGCCGAGCCGTCGTCGTGGCGATGCTCGCTTTGCCGAGCATTGCTCGAGAGACGGCCACCGTGATGGCGAGATGTGCGGTCATTCTCCGCTAATCAAGGTCCCGACGGAGGTCGTGGACGGAGTAACTACCCTCGGGGTTCGCTTTCCGGAAGCACCGAGTCGGCGACGAGGAAGATCGCCGCCAATCGCTTCCAAATTTTTCGCCATGGCTACGCTTAGCTCGGGCGGTTCGGTCGAAATCAGTCGGAGGTCACGCACCACGTGTGCAGGGGAGGCGCTGGCGACTCTACCGTCGGATCGGAGGAAAGGACGGAGGTGGCGACCCGGCCGAGGGGAGCGGAGAGCTGGCCGGCGCTCGCCCGGGTCATCGCGATGGGTTGCGTGGCTCGGCCGTCGAGTCGGCCCGGCCGATTCATGGGCGGCCCAAGCGGCGACGCGACTCGCCCTCCCGAGGCGGGAGCAGGACGCCGCCGATGTCCGCCATGTGGGCTTCCAGCGGGAATGCCGGGCATGAGGGTGTCATGACCGTATCCCCGCGGAGAGCTATCTCGTGGTCGAGTCGCACGATGTCCGGATATCGACCCTTCGCATTTAACCGACACCTTCACATATGGTCGATGTCTCTGCTCCCAGAACTCTCGAATCGGAGAGGTTCGAACGTACTAACCCGAACCACCCACCGGGCGGCAGACATCCATAGGGAGAGGACTCCGCCATGGTGTGTCCTTCCGGATCGACGATCCGGGCGACCTCGATGATCGACCAATATTCGCCCAAGTCGCCGAGGTCGCCGGCTTAATATCTTGGTTGTCCCGAGAGTTCACCATTCTTCAAGGACCTTCGCCGCAGAAGCCGATCCGATCCCCACGGACGGCGCCGTTGTCGGCGATTAAGGGAGACGGGCCCCTGTGTACCGAGCTTACTTGTTGAGAGCGAGGATCAACCGCCTCTTTCATGGCGTCGGGGCTTTCAAGAAGACGAACTTCGATCGAGTGGCTATCAAGAGAAGGCACGATGATTTTTGGGCTGGTTCGCCCCTCGAGTGGAGGTAATGTTTCACGCCCAAAGGGTATCTATATGAGGGATCAAGAGGTTACAAAGGGATGAGTTTTTGTGACAGAGGGATGAGCTTTGGCCCGTAATGGTGCGGTGGAGCTCCCACGATGTGCGTGTGTATTTTCTCGTAGTCGCCTCTAGATGTGCAATGACGTAGTCTATTTATACATGGACGCCATCGGTTTTTCTAGCGGTGAAATCCTATTACCTAGCGGTATGATGGTTGTCCCTCCTTTGTCCGGTGGTCCAAGCATGTCTTCCTCTTGCGCCATCGTCGTCATTCTTCGCCTTACGGGAAACGGTGGGAGCAAATGTTACAAGACGGGTTGGTGGCCACCCCTTGTACTGTCTCGAGCGGTGTCGAGCATTTAATGCAATGGGGAATCCTTCCTTGGTCGGGAAGAGCTGCTCGGACCCGGTCCGAGCAGACTTGTCGTGCCCGAGCCCCGGCAGGACTCCTTGAAGTAGACCCTTGCTCGGAGAGGGTCAGATCCTTCCTTGGTCGGGAGGAGCTGCTGACCCGGTCCGAGCAGACTGGCCGAGCCCGAGCCCCGGCAGGACTCCTTGAAGTAGACCCTTGCTCGGAGAGGGTCAGATCCTTCCTTGGTCGGGAAGGAGCTGCTCGGACCCGGTCCGAGCAGACTGGTCGTGCCCGAGCCGGCGCAGGACTCCTTGAAGTAGACCCCTTGCTCGGGAGAGGGCTGTTTTGTTTTTTGCGTTTAGCGTGTGACTATCCGAACGTCACCCTAGGCCCCCGTCAGTCTCCTTTTATGATGTCCCATCAAGCTCTGCAAAACAAACTGATAAACGCATCAGGCCTCGGAGCTTTGTTCTTTGGAGTTGACCAAATAGAGGCTTTGACTTCTTCCTCCTCAAAGTCTCTATCCAGCTCGAGAAGGCCGTGTGCTTGCAAACCAAGGTGAGACCAATTAAGTGTGGAGATCCTATCTCTATTGGTGTCTAGTAGGCCTTCTATAAAATTCTCAAACTCTACATGTTTGTCTTCATCTGAAACTAGGTGCCTATAATTTAAGAGCAAGGTATTGATGGTGTTCTTGTGTCTTCTTACATTGACTCTAATGTGGAAGAACCTTGTATCTATATCACCCATTCTATCTGGTTCAGATGTGATTTTGCTTTAATCTGATCCACTGCACCGCCACCTTAAAAGAACATTGTTTTTTTTTATATGAATTGAGCAAGAATTTTAAAGCGGGTATTGTTCTGTTTTTCTGCTCATCTCTATCTGTTTTTGTTTGCTGAATATCTCTTTGCGGCTTTGTGCTTGACGGAGGAACAACGCGGTGTGTGGCTGCGACAGAGATAGGCGCTGAATCTTCTCGTGGGTGATTTCCCACTGCGCGTGTTCTTGAGCAAGTCCATATGGAAAAGTTCTACCAGCCAGTGGTGAGATTGAGAATAGAGAGACATGAGAGAATTGGAACAGCTCTTTATTGATCATCACTTGTGATTTGTACATTAAATTACAATAAGGGGGGTTAGCCCCTTTATATAGAACAAGATGGGATGTGTCCAACCGACACCTTTTCACTATGGGATGCCTCTTCACCAAGAAACATCTTCTTTTCACTAAGGGATGCCTCTTCACCAAGAGGCACCTTTTGACTAATTACTTTTATATTAATCTATTAATTTGCCCATATATATCATGTGATTAGTATCACAACACTCCCCTTGGGCAAATTACTTTAAAATCCTTTTAAAAACTTCTTCCAAAAACCCTGTGGGAAAATGGACGAAAGAAAACAGGATAATTTATATGCCTCATTAAAAACTCCTCCAAAAACCCTATAGGAAAAAGGGATGTAGAAAAGAGTGCATAATATATTCAGCTTGTATTATATTGCCTCATTAAAAATCTTTTATGAGAAACCATCATGTAAAACTCATAAAGGAAAAGAGTGCAATATATGATCCTCAAAATCATTTTAATTGTTTAGAAGCTTCCCTGTGAAGTCTAAACCTTCCAATGCATATGTCTTATTAAAAACTTCTTCCAAAAACCCTATGAAAAAATGGACGAAGAAAAAGAGTACATTGCATATGAATACTTGTATTGCAATATTGCCTCATTAAAAGCCTTATTATGAGAAACCTTTTAAGTATGAAACATCTTGGAGTATGAAGTTCTTTGTAGATTGTATTACAGTACAGTAGTCGTTCTTACAATAGGTGATTAACACCCTTATTTATACATGTAAAATGACATTTTCTCTTCTATTGACGCGTCCCTTTACTTCTACCGTCGTGTCTCTTCACTTCTACCGTTGTCTTCATGCAGTTATAAGATTTTGCCCATATGTTAATTAGAGTTAATCCTCTGTTGTATATAATTAACCGCAACACTCCCCCTTGGGCAAAATTATAATTCTCCCCCTAAGCCTTGTACTTCTTGAAGTCTTCTCATGCCGATACCTCTAACATATTTTTGGAATGTAGATGTAGGTAAAGACTTTGTAAATAAATCTGCAGGATTTTCACAAGACTTTGTTTGTAAAATATTTATCTCCCCACTCTTCTGGAGTTCATGGGGGTAAAAGAATTTTGGAGCAATATGTTTAGTCATATTACTCTTGATATACCCAGTTTGCATTTGAATAATGCAAGCTGAATTATCCGCATATATAACTGTAGGATCATTATTTGAATTAATTCCACAAGATTTTTCTATATGACTAATCATTCTGCGAAGCCATACGCACTCACGTGTAACTTCATATAATGCAATTATTTCTGAATGATTAGTAGATGTAGCTACTAAAGTCTGTTTATAAGACTTCCATGAAAAAAATGTATATATATTGATGGTCTTTCATCTCTTTCATAAACTAAAATGAATTGGTATTAGCATTAGCTCTTTTCATAGGTTTGTTGTTTCTATAGTAATCGAACAAAAAAAAATTGTAAAAGAAAAGTTATTTGTTACTTTAGCTATTAGCATGATAAAACCCACGCTTTTACTCATAGGGAAGCTAAATGAAACAAAGCAATATTTGATTTGTTTTCAACTACTGTAGCTACAGTAGTTCCTAAGATAAAACTAAATTTCTTGTTAGGTTGTTTTGGAAAAAAAAAATCATTGTGGAAAATAAATAAATAAATATTCTGGTTTCAAAAGATAATACACCATTTTTTTTTCCTCTCCAGTGTTGCTACAGTGTAAAACAGTATTGTTTTAATCAAAACCAAAATCAAATTGGTTTAGCCAAAAAAAAAAAAAGGGGGGGGCACCTACTGTTTTTTAAAAAAAAAAAATTCAAAAGCTAGTTAGGTGTTATTAAACACAACTATTTTGTTGAGTGTATATAATGTGTGTATTTGATGTTTTCTTGTTTTCTTCGCAGTACGACATTTACGTTGTGCAAGCAGTGAACTGTAGCGTCACGTATAGATTAGCTGTCGTGTACGCGGGTTTCCATTTGTCTTTGGCTCTTTGCATTGTATACCGCTGATTTTCTTATATGGTCACATGTATGTGCGTGTGTCACATACCGTGAATTTTATCTACACCAGTTTGTCTTGTACTGGATAGCAGTTCATGTACAAGTGGTCTATGATTCAAGTCTTATCAAACAAAACGAAACAAAAAAAACATTCACTCCATCCAAATTATCCTAAAACATCTTGTTACTCCCAAAATCTATTTGGAACCACCCCTTTCTTTGCCTTGTAGCCATTTCACAAGTATTTATCTGGTGGTTCGAAGTTGGATTAAAAGAGATCCTAATTGAAAGATGATAGGTGGAGATGCTATGAGAACAAAAGTTCCATTTGATATAAAGACATAGCTATACATATTGGATTTGTAGGTTGACCCATAGGGTGTAATACTTGATGGATATTATAGTTTAGGAGAATTTAAGAGGAACAAGCATACTAATAGATCAATAGAGAGTGCCATGAACAGTTGGATTGATTACTAGGAATAAATTGATATGACACTCAAAGTTTATAAAAATTGGTCGATTTTCGTATCGACACGGGAAGAGTCAAAGAGCTCAGATTTCAGTAAAGGTACCTTGTTAGGGATAATTGACTCAAATTGAATTATTCGGAGCAAATAGACTAGTAGAGCCCTGAAATATTTGTCACAATGATGCAACTGCTTTATACTCAGAGAAAATAGTGAATAGTGAAAGTATTGGCTAAACTCATAATGGTGGATTTATAAACTAGGATTAGTAGCCAATTCTAGGGTTGATAAATTGCTATTGGATTCAATAAGAACAAATTTTGGTGGTTGAATTAAAATAAGAGTCGGATTATTAGAAAATTAAATTTTGAGGAGAAACTGATCAAAGCACTAACTGATACCATGATAAAGCCATAGTACGATCTGGTGAGTTTGAAGTATGGTATATAAGCCTTTGACTGATTCGTGCTGATCTAGAAGTTAATACTAGCAAGAGTAACGAGAAGCAAGTGTAGTACATTGGATCAATTAATTATGTAGGACTTTGGACCTATTAATTAATTTAAAAAATCAATTTGGTCAATGGAGTTCTAGCAAATTGCAAGCAGGACCAATAGATGACTAAGAAGAAACAATGATATAGTATGCATACTGTCAGGAGTAGTCACCCATAATATCACCATTAAATATATCTTTAGTGGAGACAAAGATTCATGCAAAAGAGCTCACATGAGTGAGAATTTAAAATTTCCAAAGCTCTACCTTGGTGGTTTACTAATCAATAGTGGCGTGTTCCAAATATACATGATCGGGTACATTAGTAGAATAACCTGATGTTTGGAGTATAGCAGAGTTTGGAAGAAGAACGTAACGGATGACTAGACCTTACCAACAGTGTTTGGATTCAGAAAAAAAAGACCATGCCACCAGAAATCTTGTGAATAAACCAAATTTCTATCACCACCATCTTAACCGTTGCCGCCTCACTGTCTATTTTTCCAAAATCTCAAGGTTATCGTCCCACTCCCTTCCGTCTTTCCGACTTCCTTCTCCGAATCTTGGGGACGAGATTCCGCTTAAGGAGGGGAGGTTTGTAACATCCTGAATTTCCAAATTTGTGAAAAAATTAAAAATTTTGAGAGAAATAAAATTTCAGAATGATTTTCAAACTTTATTGAGATAATAGTTTGTAAAATTATAATGAAGTGGAGATTTAAAAAGATTTTCAAAGTTTAAAATCAAATTTTGAATAAAAATAAGTTCAAAGAGTTGCTTTACAATATTTTCATTTTGAAAATACATCTAATTAGATTTTTCGTTTAATAAAGTGCTTAAAGCAAAGGTCTTATAAAATAAAAGGATTTCAATGATTTGTATATTTTCAGTTGTGGAAAAATTAAACCAATTTGATTTGTTTTGAAAAAGAAAAATTTGTCCAACAAAATAATTCAATCTATTGAGAGTTTAAAAGTAATCAAAGCCGGGACTTTCCTATTTGATTTCAAATTTATATTATCTTCTCTTAGTACAAGATTTGGATTTTGTATTATCATGATTTTCACTTAAGTAATTTCAATTGAAGTATATTCGAGAAATTCCTTTCCTCTCTCTAATCGGTAGACCCCATTTGTCATCTCGTCATTCCTTTACTTCTTTGATCTTTTTTTTTCTTTTTTTTCTTTCGGGCAAACCGACCGCGTTGTTTCCTCCTTTTCTTGCGGCTGCGCTATCTCAAAGATGTAAACCCCTATTTCAAGGAAAACACATCTTAGAAAATTCCTTGTAGATCATCCTCCTAAAATTTCGGATCCTAAAACTTTTTCCTTCACTCTATAAAAATCGCCGAAGGCTAACTTCTCAAAACCCTAGCCACCCCACTCTTTCTCGTCTCATCGCCGCCTTGGTGTAGATCTGCCCAAACCGTTCGAGGACGTCCTTCGTATCTTCATCGCGAATCCATCCCAACCGAGAGCTCGAAGATTCGTGGTCAGATGAAATCAGATTTAATCGCCGAAGACCTCATCGGATTTTGGCGGAAGCTGTTCTTCGCCGAATCGTGGATTTCGTACAATGAGACCTCGGTTTCGGTCCGTCTCTGGTTTCCCCATGTGTCCCTCTTCCTCTCTAGGCCCTCGCTGTTTCGTCATCTACACCCAAATGCTGGTGTCATTTTGAACCGCCGCTAGAAACTGCTCTAGCCGCTACTGTTCTCGCTGCTATGCCGCCTACCGTGCAACCCAGCTGTGACATCTATTATTTTCAAAAAAACTGAAAACATATTATTTTGATTTAAGATAATTAGCTTAATAATTATCCTCTAATTTTCCAATTTTGTCATAATCGTCCCCTAATCATAATCTTTTCCCTAATCGCATTCTCAGTAAATGCCATGGCCGTGTCAACGACCCGCACGTGCTGATCCCGTCCAAACCGAACTGAGCTAGAATCGGATCCTTACCCAAATCAGGGCATACCAAATTCAATCCCCAAAACATGGCAAACCAAATCAATTCCTTCCATAGTTGCAACCCAAAGTCTTGCCAAATCAGTGGTCATTACCATATCCATCCTTGCCATGTCAAGCAGCCTGAAATTAGGGACGATCCAAACTCAACCAATTCATGCCATACAGCACCCCAAATCGACAGTATATAAACCCAAACCATCGGCCGTGGTTCCCAAGCCAAAACCCTAGCCGGCGCATCACAGAGCAAGGGGAAGGAGGAGGAGTAGAGGTCGCTGCCGTCCGTCGTCGCGGGTGTAGATGGTGAGCCGACGTGGTGCCGCTGTTCCAAGACGCCGTGCGCCGTAGCGCCGCCGCCGGTGCCGCCCTGCCGCTAGGGATCAAGCCGGGGGGACCCGCCACCGGAGCGGCCCTTCGCCAGAACCGCGCCGCCTCCGCCGCCTAGCCGCGTGCCGGCAGCTGCGCCGCCAGCCACTTCCTGCCCGCGCCGCCGCCGTCTCTGTGCCGCTGGCGCAGCACCGCCACCCGCCTGGCGCTGTCGCTCCGCCCAGCCGCCTCTTCGTTACCGCGCCGCCCTCAGCCGCTTGCGCCGCCGCCAGCCGCCGTCGGAGAAGACCGCGCCGCGGCGTGCGTGCACGCGTTGCTCGCGCCACCGCCCGCCTAGCGCCGCCGCCGAGGAGCTGCACCTTGCCGCCGTCGCGCGCCGCCGGGAACCCGCCGCCACCCGCCGCCGTGCTCTCTCGCTTTCCTCTCTCTATTTCTTCCTCTCTCTCTTCCTTTCTTCCCCTCTCTCTCTCATTTCTTTTTCTCTGCGCGTGGAGAAGAAGCAAGACAGAGCAACTCAGTTAAAGTCCCAGATCTGGTCAACCAGTCAACCCGTGTACTGTTCATGCGAACAGTATTTCTTCATCTTTTCATATCTCTTAATCCGTAAGTCCGATTCGCACTGAACCAATTTTGTTGATCCTCTTTTAATCTAATCTACCTACTGTATTTATTTTGTAATTTTCTGGATTTTATTTGCTGCTGTTGATTCGTCTGTGCCTCGATTTGCGTGTAGACGTCGCGGAGGATTCCGGAGGAGAGATAGCTGACGATTATCAAGAATCGTACTACCCGCACCCAGGTGCAAGCTAGATTCATATCGATCCCAATGATTTACTCTCATATTTACTATTCATAGGATTTTAACAGTGCATTGCTAATTTTATTTTTACTTTGAGTATTTAATTCTAGTTATTGCCAATGACGTGTTAATCATCTATTAACACGTATTACCCTTTTATTGATGCCTAGAATGATTTAAATCTTATTATAGCCAACCTTGAGTTTCACGCTAGATGCTTAGTGGCTTCGATGGGAAATCTAGATGATTATTGTGATGGGAAATCATTTAAAATCTTGGTAGAGAGATTCTACTCTTTATTGTATGATTTTGGTTAAACTTTAATTCAACTAAAATCAACGTGGCGTGAGTAGATTCGAGGTGGTGGTTTGATTGGTGGATGTTGGTTTGTGGTATGCCACCTCGGTCAACTTAAGGACCGAACTTCGTGGATGGACTGACCGGGCAAAACAGTACAGCCATGGGTGTTAATAATGGTAATACCTTAGTTGTTACCTCGGGAAATCTAGGGTTGGTTTGTCATGGCGGTGTGGGTGTGGCTTGCAACCACCGTATACCCATCTGGCACACGAGGGGACTTCGGGTTTCGTGATGAAGCGGCCTGGGGTGAATCCTTAGTGAGACATCCTCAATTCTAGATGGAACGGGGATAGCGGCTTCGTCTCACTCTCGGGTGAGTCCCATGGGTAAAGTGTACACACTCTGCAGAGTTAAAACTATCATGATAGCCGTCTTTCACGGTCAAGAAGCGGGCTTAAGCGGCTCTACTTGTTAGTCTCACCCTTTAATAATTAAAAGGATGCGAAGGTAGGGCGAGATTGCCAGCGGCGAATAATGCCGGCGATGATTGCCGAAAGCAAATGCATTACTGAGGAATGTATTGCGGGGTTTCGAGTAAGGTTGATGGCGATTGTCATTTATATTGCTATGTTGAGAAAACATGAGTTAAAGAAATGAATTTAATATTGATTTAAACTATTGCTTTACAACCGATAGGTTTGTTAAAAGTGCTTTTATGCAAAATAACCATCCCTAATCCTTTGATAGCCTTGCATTCATTACCTAAGGATATACATGCTTCTTTGGGTATGGTTTATCCATACTCATTAGTTGTTTGTCGATCTATGCGGTGTGACGACTGCCACGTAAATGGTTTACTGAGGCGAGTACGACGATGGAGTTTTCAACTACTAGAGGCGTACCCGATCGGATGCTGTGGTAGTTTGACGGGTTTCAATTAAACACGTGTTTTTATCTTCCGCACTCTGATGTTTAATTTATTCATAATGTAAGTGGCACCCAACCCATGTATGTAATAAGTTATTTTCTTTATTAATAAAGTATGTGTTTGATGGCAATCCTGTTTAACCTGTGTGTACTAGCATATGATCCTTGAGACTAGTACTGTAAATACAGAGGGGTTGGTTTTGCTGAGCCGGGTCCCGACAGTGAAGAGACGAGGAAGGAGAAAAGGAAAAAAAGAAGAAAGAAAATAAAAGGATATTGAAAAGAAAAACAAAGAGTCATTAACAAGCCGATCCTACATGTCATAAGCAAACAAATAGGGGCTGAGATTTAATGGCTAACTGATGGAGTTAAAGATAAAATCAGAGGCCCTAAAAAATAGGGCAGCCCCAAATCAAAAGTAGGAACCCTGTTTTAAGGGCTATTGCTGGAGAAGCTCTTAGAAAAAGGAAAATAAAGAGGTGAGCTGAAACCAACATTTGAAATTGCAACAATACTACTCCATAAAAGTTCCATAAATGCCTATTCCATAAACAGTTTCATAGTGGGGAAGAATTCTGGTGGCACCGTGGCACCTGAGTAAAGCCATATATACTTCTGTAAAAGCTGAACTGACCAAAAAATTACAGCTCGCGAAATGATTTGACCTATTCACATTTGAAAGGCCTACGCTGCCCTAACTAGTCCTCCGTACGTAAGACTAGCGCAGTTCTGCAGGACAATCACCAAACTGGATGCCGGTAGGAGGATGCACGTTGAAAACATAAGCAACTGGTGCTGAAACTTGCATTCCTTCTGCGTATCTGGGGCTCTCTGAAAACCATCCAAGGGTCCCTTCATGGAACAAAAAGGATTCACCCAGAAAAAAGAAACATTCTCTTGCCAATCTTTCCACCTGTAAAAATGGCAGCAAATATCATATTTGGCAGCTATAGTGTCACTTGATGACAGCAGAAATTAGAAGGGAGCAGTTCTCAGATATTAAGCCATAGGTACATGGACTCTGGTACAAGGAATCAAGGTTAGGGTGGGCTGAATTTTACTAATCATGACTAATGTATACTCTATATAAGCCACATTAAGCTAATAAATTTAGCTGTAGAGTATGCAGACAATTTAAAATTTTAATGCGACATACAAATGACATACCTGTAGCTGAACAAATTTTGTGTTATTCATGATCAAGATGACCTGCAGATTAGACAATGTTTCTGACAAGGTCCTGATGGCAATATGCTCAAAGAACTTCTGCAAGAGAACCTGCTCATTGATTGATTCATTGGAATCAAAATCTGCATACCAAAAAACACGCCGTAATACTGTCCACGAAACTGGTAACTCATGTTTGCCTCCAATGATTAGAGAAGGATCAACCACATTATGGAGTATCTTGAGACCGTATGCCACTGAATCAGGCTCAATTGAATGCTGACCAGGTGTACAGACAACTATCTTACTGGGATCATAATATCGACAAAGTTTACAAGAGAACTGCAGATCTTTGTCATTCATGACAAGAATGCACCCATCACCACCTGCAGGCAGCAACTTTCTACAACATGCTGAGGTGGCTCTGTCTTCTTGAGAGCATATTCCTGATGTAATAGATGAAGAGATCGAGGATCCACCATCATGTGAAAAAGAACAAGAGTTACCATTTCTACAACCCTGATGCAAAGGAATAACACATCAGAAACAAATGTTATTTCATACCCACCCATGAAGTTCAGTACATACAATTTTACATTTCTAGAAAAAGTAAATAAAATTTTAATATAAGGCAAGCAGGCATAGTTAACATTCACTGTTGTTAATATAAATTGACCAGTGTTATTAAAAAAAATGCATTTTGACTGGCCAAATTAACATCATTTTTGTGACTGGGAGGAGTAACAAAATTATGTCCATTAAAAGCTGGAGTTCAAGTGACTGGCAAAAAAAGAGAGTGAAAATTAAAATATAAGGCTACAATATTGTACCTGTAATGTGAGGAAGAACTTGCATACTGGTTTTCGGGCGCGAGACGAATGAGAAAAAGGGCATGTGTCCCCACGAGTACACAATCCACTAACAAAGAACACACACATCTCACTTTCCAAGGCAGGCTGAGCATAACCACTTACTGGTCCCATAAAAGGAACTGTCCTGTCCTCTGCATGCTGTATCTTCATCTATAAACAAATCAAGAATCATTATTGTTGCACAGAGCATATATGTATACTACTTTAGCTTTTGTATAAGGATAATTTGATGATGCAGAAAGCTCTTATGGCACAACACACCTCCTTGATAAGTGTCTTCAGAGTTTTACCAATGGTAGTGGCCCCAAAATCAGTTGGAGAAACATAAGGAGTTGTAGCACACCTCCTCTGTGACTCTAAGTTAGGATTCTCGCCCTCCAACAAGAGTGAATTCATATCCTCTAGCAACAGTAAGTCATGTTGATGACATATGTGGTGGAATTCAGAAGGCTGAAGGTACATCGGAGGATTGATTTTCACAAGAAAACTAGGCCGATAGCGATGCAATCTGCTCATAATATCATCATCTGTTCAAAAGGTGTAAACAAGTAATATCACATATATTGTATTTTTTGGAAAATATTTTGTACATCTAGGAGTAGGTCCTCATACCAACTAGGTATATTTTGTTTGTACACAGAGTACTTCTGTATAGCACAATAGGCTACCTTCTCAATCTCATGTACACTTCCAATTTGTAGTGGAAAAATGTACATGTCTATGAAAAGGCACCAGAGGTACTACAAAACATGCACAATGTGAATTAAAATATACATACTAGTGGGAGAACCTACCCTTAAAAGAATAGGAAATTCACTTCATTAAATTTTTATCATGAGTTACATAGAAAGGACATACAAATTTCAGAGATATTGTAAAGTGCTGTTGGCACAAGATTATGAAATGCACACCACTCTTCTTCAGGTTTAGCGAGAGGGGCATGAGAAGCTTTTGGTTCATGGGTGTTCACCACATTTTTCAGATATTCCAGACAATACTTATCCTGAAAATATGAAAATGTAACTTTGATCAAATGATTAATGTTTTAAATAGAAGACAAACAAAGAAACGTGCATTTTGATTCTTCGCTAACAATTCTCACTAAAGACCCAGGCTCATAGCATCCTAGCAATAGGTATTCACTGAACTGACAGAGAATTATTTTTTAACTTCTAATGGAACTAAATGCTACTATGATACTATCTGAAGAGCTTGAAAAATTATTAATGTTGCAAATAACTAACTATCAAATGCATGAGGTCCCCAACATATGCACAAGGAAAAATACAAATAAGATAAGATGTACCTTAAATATACGCTGCCAAAATTGAAATGCACAAAGATTCCCAATGAGAGTAGCTTCCTTCTTGCCAATTTGCAGGCTGCTACTCTCCTCAAAGTAATTGTCTTTATACATCTTGCACTGTAAAACAGACAGTAAAATATATAACTAACACAACATGGATATGCATGCATGATTGATGATGCAACCAAACATACCAATGCTTGATGGCCAAAAGGTTGCAAGATAGGAAGTGGTTGGATGTCCAACATAATGCTTATCAGAATTCCTTCATGGAGAGATCCAATCTCACCAAATTTCAGGGTAAGAACAGAAGCATCAAATGATAATGGCAAACTATTGAGCAAACAACCATAAAATGTAGGCTCATAGCGTCCTCTTGGAGATATTGGTTTATCCAATGCATGGATTTGAACAAGTGAATCCAGTGCATCTTCAATAACATCTGAACCTGGTGGATCAAGAACTTTCTGCAGCAGGACTGGCAAAAATAATTAATTAGTACTGATAATATCATTTTAATTTAAATAATAAACAGTAATTGCGAAATATAATGATCTGTCCATGACAAAATAAGATTTGATTTAAAATGTATGTAATCAATTTTTTAAAACTTTGGTAGCTAATATGCATAAAAGTATTTAGAACACTTCTATAACTTAACCAAGAGATTATTATAGAATTTACTGGTCAAAGTTGTGTATTTAAATTTGAAAAATCAGAATATAAATATTAACTTATTTAGTCTAATGACTAACATAGGAACTACCAGAATATAAATATTAATACAATAAGTCTAACACGATGACCAAACAATAGACAATCTTGAAAATTACAATATATGGGCGATGCTGGATGATGGGTACAGTTGTAATAACTTAGTGAACATGCCTATATGAGCGATTATTCCAAAATATCACAATTCACTTGCATTCAGTTCCTTGGAACAAAATATTACCGACAGTCAATAACATACATTTCACTAGATTTATTATTTGGCTAGTATGCCATGAATAAGTCTCTCAAAACTAGATGCAAGATTGAATACTTCCATATTCTAACTCACGGACATTTAAGAATACATTATTAATGCTGAAAGTTGCTAGTTTTATAGAGAGCTCCAACTGAGCTTATGCAACTAAGAAATAGAGCATGTAAAACTGGGAAACAAACAAGAGGACCGCATGAAAGCTATTTTTTCATTTGATGAACTAAAATAGGAGAGACCAATTTATGAGTCAAAATTTGGCATCCAGTAACAGCATTCAAAATCCTGGATGGGAACCACCATGTCAGGGACAAACACAGGGAAGCACTGAAGCAGAGGTGGATCCAAGGGGTGCCAGGTATGCACCGGCATCCCCCCAAAAAATTGAAATTCGTGTATGTACCCGCACTGTTATGTTATGTTCTATTTGTATTTGAGCCTCGTTGCAATTAGATGATATTTGAGTGATGTAGATTCAAATGGTATTACATGGAATCAGTTCAGATTTTGTAGACAATTAAAACTTGACTGTCCTCCATCTGTGTGACACCTCATCTTTAATGATCAATTATGTATCCCCTACAGAAAACTTCTGGTTCCACCACAGGAGTGAGGCCGAAAAACTTGAGGTAGAATGTCGCAGTGAAGGAGAGTACTGATTGGGGGATAAACAAATCTGAAGTAGTTGGCCACTTGGCCTAGGCGAGACCATAGCTAGATTAGGGATTTGGGACTACTTATTCATTGCTTTCCTCTAGGGATTACATTAGACCTTCTTATATAGAAAGCTCTCCTGATAATAAATAAGATACCAACTAATTAATCCTTATCCCAAGAAACTAACCAGCAATTCCCTTCATTTTTAAATGAAATAGTTCACATGGCATTATTCATGTGTCATAGTATAGTACTATTCATGGATGCTACCGTTCATGCACGGTGGGTGCTACCTTTCATGCACGGTGCTAGCAGCCATAATGTACCACCAGACCTAAGTAGATATTGGTATTTGGTAATGCAAACCATGACCAAAGTTATATACAAGTGAAAGTTAAGTAAGTTCAACACAAGTGGAAGTTGCTCGATAACCCTCTTCCATAACTCTTCTAGTCTTCTAGTTAGTCATATACCCTATCTGATATCCTGCAGTGCCCAGAATTCACACCCAAAAAAAAAGTCAAACGCTTTGGCTTTTACGGTCCTTTTTTTTTTCTATATCAAAACCACGTCTCAGAGCTCTTAGATATGAGTTAAATAAGGCGCACAGGACTTTCCAAACTACCTCGAAGCATTCGAAGTTCAGTCTATAAGTAAATAAGAAGATAGGGCAACAAGATAAGATAAGCTGAAGAGAACACCCCCTTAAATTTGTGCAAACATACATTAAAAAACTTGTAGACGAAACATGAATCAGAATTATCTGAACTGCAGAAATAATTACCACTAGGTTCATTTATAGCTCTGGACTTTGTACAGCAAATCATAAGCACTTGCTCTCTCAAGGATAATCTTAAAATGGCAGGGTATTCATGATCAATTAAACTGTTGTAAAATGGTCCAGTTACCAAGCGATAAATTTGACCATCACAGGTTCGGCCAGTCCTGCCTTTCCGCTGCTCAGCCTAGCAAAAGATTAAGAATAGTTGCAAGCTTCAGGGTCAAAAGTAAGTTTACAAGGAAAAACACAAGGATATTTGTGGATTGTGAGGTTAACCTGAGACTTGGAAACCCATACAAGCTTAGCTGTGTCTGTTTTCCTGATTGGATCCCAATACACTTGTAATGATCTACATGAATCAATAACATAAGCAACTCCTGGAATAGTAACAGATGATTCGGCAATATTTGTCGCCAGTATAACCTGCAATAAAAAATGCAAACTCAGGAAAACAGTTTAATTGCAATCAATTATTAAAATAAAATTATTTCAGCCATGAAAACATTAAATGCAACCATGTGAAATTTGGCCTTTTTTTGTCCTGTTATATCCTTTAAATTGACAATAAACCTAGTAGACTAGAACCAGTGAAAGTTGACCAGAGACTGAATCCCCAGCTCACAGCTATTTGGAAAAAAGAGTGGGATTTGTTCCCAAATCCTTACAGTGGAAAATGGCAGCAATGGAAAGGAAAAAAACAGATATTATTTGTTTCTGATGGTGGGGAACCTGAATCTGTTCCCACAGGCCACAATGGCTTAGCTAGAGGTCTGAAAAAATTATCACGCTAGGTCAGAAAAAACTAGGGATGCCCTATTTGGGGGTGGGAATGGGGGAATTGTCCATCCATGGGGATGGAAATGGGGAAATCCAATCCCCATCAGATGAAGCAAGGGCGAGGACAGGGAAATTGGGAAATCCATTCTCACCTCCCAGTGCCAACACCCCCCACCCCCCCCCCCCCTCCCCCCAGTGCTGCTCTCCAACAGTGCCACATCGACCTCCTCCCTCCTGTGGTGCCCTCATCAGCGGTGGCAACACACTAGCACCACGTTCAAGCATCAGTAGTGGCAGATCGGGACCCATCAGGTCCCATTCAGCCAGACGGGCACAGGGACGGCAAGAAACCATCCTAGAGTCCAGGGACAGGAGCAGGGAGAGGAGAAATTCCGTATCGCGTTGACCAGGGATGGGGTACCACTCGAGTGACTCGACCAAGAAATGCCCCCGCTGCCATCCCTAGAAATAACTTAGTGGACTAGCGCAGAATTTAGCATATACAGTGAAGGTCTAAAGTTAATCACAGACGTTATTTAACAGAGATAAATAAGATTAGGAAAGAGGGCCATGTCTACTTAAATTACAGCAACCATGTACTTGCAATTAGCAAATAATGATAGTGATATATAAGAAAACAGTAATTCCACAAATACTCCATAAATATAATGTTTGCATTTTATCATGATGTTTCACGACGGGCGCCACATAGCATGAATAGAGCAAGTCTAACAGGTAGGAATGTTTAATTGAACCACTAAGTTGAATTGCAATACAGTAGCTTGTACCTTTCGGCAAGACTTTGAGACCTTCATAGTTTTAAGTGCTTCATCGGTGTCAATGCTGCGATGGAGAATATGAACCTTGAAAGTTGAACCAACAGACAGCAGGCGGATCCACTGCTGCTCCAACGCATAGTATGTAGGAAGAAATACCAAAATACTCTTCTCAATGTCTGTTTCACTTAGGTGTATATGCAACAATAACTTGTGGATAAGTTCATACACATCATGTTTCAGACCAGCATCTGCAGTAGCATCTGTTCCAGAGCAATATTTTGTTGAAAGTGATTCAGATTTCATCTTGAGAATATCAACGACCTGAGCAGCATTCCGTTGCATCAAGTAGTAAGTCAGAGTGTGGAAACAAACTTATAGAGGTGCATGTAAAGTACTCATTGTGTAAATACAGGCAAACCACAAACAGGGATGTAGAAAAGGAAACTATTCAATGAAGTTGGGCCAATTAGAGAAACGAGCAATCATAACATAAACATACAATAATTTTAACTAGTTATGGTTCAACAATACAATCTGGGAAAATAACTACTCCCTCCAGTCCACTGTATATGTACATGGGCTCAGCCTCTTGGGAGTAGCCAACTAGCATTTCAATTCATTTTTCCATAGAGGGAATCTGGAGTGCGTTATTACAATTCCTCTCTCTACCTATACTTAAATGTTTTAGAAGAGGTTAGATGGTGGTGGTATGTCATTAGAGGCATGCATGCTCATTTCTCATCAAATATTTCTTAGATTTAGTGCTTCATTGGTCTGTGCACATGGTTGATTGTGGACAAACATAGCAAAACAGAGGGAGTATATTATAATAGTGCAATAATACAATTGTAAAATCCATTATAAAAAAATATGACAGGGGCAAAAGCATAGCAAATTGCAGTATATTTGGTAATGTCATTGTAAGGACTAGAAGGTACACCATGCAACTTGAAGAATTAAAAGTAATTTTCATTTAAGTTTCAAGATATATAAGGCAGACCAAAATTGACTTCAAACAAATTTTGAAGTCAGATCTAATATTTACCCGCTCGAGGTATAGTACTTTTCTCTGAAAAATGCTAGTCCGTGAACTGTTTGGAATGGCAATCACTTCAACCCTTTCACCTCTTTCAAAATCTTTGAAGTATTCCTTATATCTTGTAATATCAGCAGTAGCAGACATCAAAACCAACCTATGTGTATGCGAAGAGCGACACAACATATGTCTTAGCAATCAGCAGAAAAGAGGTAAGATAGTTGTTTTGTAAGGTAGACAGAAAACATCACTACTTGTGAAGAAGATTTCATAGAATGCACTGATGCATATCACCACAGTACTTACCTTAAGTCATTCTTTTTCAGCATAAACTGCTTGACACAAGCGAGCACAAGATCAGATTCCACAGACCTTTCATGTACTTCATCAAGAATAATAACCTTATAGTTCAATGCAGCAATGCCCTTCTCACACATTTGCTCTAATACAACACCAGCTGTTTTGAAAACAATTTTTGACCTAATTCATACAATAAACAAGTTAGAATGTCATGACATAATGCAAATGATTTATGACAAAAATAACAGGTGGGTAAATGTAGATCATGAGGTTCGGGCGGATCAGATGCTTGAAATAAGGTAGAAGGCTATATATTGGAAAATCTGAGCCAATGAGGCTAGAAGTAGACATTAGACTGCCATGATGGTGATGATCAACTTCGTGTTAATCTATGGACAATTGAACTGTGGGTGACCAATCCAGCTTATCTCATACCTCACTGGTGTAATGAAGTACTGATACCATACATTTTTATAGGCAAAGATGACATTCCAAACAGGCAGGTGATAAAACCTCAGAAGCAATATTATTTGGCAAGATTGGCTGTAGGACACCCTAAATTCCATGTATTTCCTGTAGGACAATGACTGTGCAGTGTCTTGCAGCAAATGGCATGAAATTTAGAGTGTCCTAGAGCAAAATTCCCCGTATTTATTTTAAACGTGAACATATGAGTTATTCATTCATAAATAAATGCCATTAAAGTTACCCATTATTAATGTAAAGGTGGAAATTCACCATACCCAGAAATACATGTGGATAAAAATTCCAAAACTATAAACTGCTAATGAACTATACTCTGATCTCAGACTCCATGAGTAGTTTGAAATGTGCATGCCTTCAATCACATATTGTGGAATGCACCAAATATGAAAAAACTACAAGAGATACAGGGGCATAGCGTGATTTTCTCTTGTCAGGTATACTGCCTGCATGAATTGTTTGGGCTTGACACCAATCTAGATCAGAGGATCAGAATATCACATAGTGATAGGATGTGATCCTAAAGACCATAACATCTGGGTTATCATTTTATACAATCTTGCAATATCTAGATAGTACTAGTGATGTGGATCAAAATGGGCCTGTAATATATTCATGAACCTATGATATGGACCGGTGGACCGAAATCCTAGCAACTTTGCTCAAATGCCTCCTCATATAATATCTAGCTAAATTTACAGTGTTTAGCTATATGCTTCAAGAATTCTGAATTTGCCCTTCAAATATTCTAAATTTTCCCTTCACATATCCTCAATGTGGCTGCCTACGCTACAGAATGCATGTTGCATAACAATTTCCTTGCAATCAACAGCAGAATTAGAAGACGAAATATCATGATGCATCCATCTGCCACGAATTATCATGATGCATCCATCTGACTAATATTAGCAAGTACAGTGCCATTGGACCAGTGAGGAATTACCTTTTCGAATTGAGGTTGGAAACATTTGAGTGGCCTATATGATATCCAACCTCTTCTCCGAGCTGGCACTTGCGAGATTTGGCCACCACTTGAGCAATGGTCACTACTGCAAACCTCCTGGGCTGTGTGCATAGAATGGGTTCCATATTTTCCTCAAGGAGGAATTGAGGAACCATAGAGCTCTTTCCTACAATGAAAGAACGGACTAAATCCATCAGCATGACCAAAATAGGCCGAAATTACATCCTAGAGCAGGGTAAACATGGCAATGAGTCAATGTCAGTACTAGACGCATGTTTTTAAATGGTAAAATTAAAATTATAGAAACATTAGACCGGACGCATCAAGCGAATCGTGGCAAATGTATGCAATGTGGCATTAAAAGGGGGAAATAAAAAAGGGGGAGCTAGTTGTGGTCCAAGTTCACAACAAGGTAACCGAAGAAATAGAATCGCAAACACTTTATAGCAAAATTACACACCTAAAATGCAAAATTCTAAATTGTAATCAGTATCACCGCCCGTTTTCCACTATACAAACGGCCCAAATCCACATTAGCGTCAGAACAAATCAAAATAAGAAAAGAGAATCTCGAGACAAATTCAAGAACCACCACTCTCCCAAAACCCCTGCCTCCGTCGTCTAATTGTTTCCCTTCTTTAATCATCATCATCATCTAACTATTTCAAGAATCAGCATACCCCCCCAACCAAAAAAAAAACCTTGAAAAGAGAAAACAAAGCAGATCACAAGGTAGAAACACTTGTGGTTTTCGAAATTTCAATCAAAGACGAAAATAGCTAATCCCTTCCAGTTTCCCCAATCCGACAAAACACCGCTCCAAAACCCCAATGCAAACAGCTTGAACAAGAACACCCAAAAAAAGAAGCAAAGACAAACACTTGAGAAAACAAAGTCACCGAAATGGTCGATTTCCCCTAAAAACAAAGCCTAAAACCTCCGCCCAAAAGCCCACCCAAGGCATCACCACCACCACCACCACCACACCGCACGATCGTAGATCGAATCACCAAAGGCACGCGGCGCCACCGAAGCAGAACCGAGGAGAGGCGAGCAGGGAAGTGGAGTTACCGCATCCGGTGTCCCCCACGATCAGCGTGACGCGGTTCTCCTTCACCTTCTCGACGATCTTGTCGCGGAGCGCCTCGACGGCGAGCGGCAGCCACCGCGGCGGCTGCGGCTCCTCCGCCTCCTCCTTCACCTCCGCCATGGCCGCCGCCGGCGAGGTCCCCTCCGGGCAATGCGGCGGAGCTGCCTGCCTTCGCTCGCAAGCTTCCTCCGCCTTTGGCGTGGCTCGCGCCTTCCGCGCTAGTAGTGGGGTGGGGAGTGCGTTGCCCTTTTAACCCTTTTGAAGAGGCGAGGCACTCGGGGAGGCAGCGGTGCGGTGCATGGACCGGAGAGCACGGGCGCGTGGGTACGGCCCTGCGGCGCACCAAGACCAGGTCCACCTTCAGTTGACCTCAATCTTTTTCCGCAGCTAGCGACACGAGGCTGATGGGTGGGCCAGGTGGCCCACCTGTCAGTGTTATCGTCCTCGTAGCCGTGTTTGGTATCGGAATTTGTACGGACTTTTCCTGTATCAGAGGAGGTTCCTGTTTTTCCGGTGGATTTCGTTCCACTCCTCGGATCAGGGTTCAGGCCTTCACGGTATTGAAGGTATGGATAATGATCGGAAGAATCGCATTATTGCTGTGGCTCGAATGGAGCAATGGACCCAAATTCAAATAGATTGATAATTCGATTATCGGTCTAGAGCGAAATTGGTCGATTTTAAATTGTAAAAAATTTCAAATTCGGAATAGGCCAATATTATCGATTATATGTTATAGCTCAATATCCTGTGATATTTACCATTTTTTGCTTGGATTCAAATTTTGGTGTACAAATTTTATACTTTTTTTTACCTATTTTCTACAGCTTATTGCACGATTTATTTTTGCAATAATTGAAATCTCAATTAACACTAGAAACACACTACGAACCTTACTTCGGATATCATTTTTCACATGTCATGCCAATTCTTTCAACCAATGGTAAGTTGGTGTTCGGTATCTAGTTAATCTATTAACAAGGTGTTAGGTGTGTTTGGTTCATAACCGGTCATGAGCAACCTAGGACACGACTAAAACATTGGTATTTTTGTCGTGTGTTGTTTTGAAGCAAATGCATGACCAAAATTTGGCAAAATTTTATTGGTTATTATTTGGTTGGAAGTAAAATGAGGTAGCCAAAGTTGAGAAAATTATGGGGCTTTTTTTTTATTTATTGCCATATACGAGTGAACTTACAAAAAAAAATTAAAATTATACCATTTCCAACTTCAATGTTTAAAAAAATCCAAAAATATTAGAAAATGAAATAAATTCTAAAATTATTATAAATAGAAAAAAGTCTATTTGACACTTGTATCAAGTTGAGCGCATAAACCCCCGCCCCTCCTCCCTCCCCCACACACACCTCAAATATCAGGTATTCTGTCCCATGTACTGTTCAACAAATGCAAATACACCCTCCTGACGGCGGTTTCAGAGGGCGGTTCTGCCACTTTGGCTGTCCACACGACCCTTTTTGCTGACCTGGCTGTCCAGCCGGGCTAGCTAGCCACGCTTGCAGCCAGTCCATCGCCACGCCAGCACTAGTCCACGGTACATCGCGAGTTCACAAGTCTCATCCCCATTTCGCACTCTGCTCTCAGTCTCTCAGAGCATCCGTAGCAGAAACCCTATAACACTGTAGCGCTGATTTTTTGATGATAGAGTTTCTGGTGGAGTGAAAGAATCTTTTGGGTATAGTGTAAAGTGTGAAAGAGTTTTAGGGGATGGATAGAGTAGTGTGAATAGTGTTTAGAGTAGTGGGGATAGAGTTTCTGGTGGAGATGCTCTCACTGCTCTACCCCTCCGTCTTGTCACCGCTCTCTCACGCACGCTGCAAACGGGAGGAGGAGCTCATGGTCGCCACAACGTCCGGGTGATCAAGGTGTGCGGCTACGTAGAGGTCGGTCTCCCGTGTAGATTGCACCCTTTTTTTCTAGAGATTTGGGGTTATTTAATTCTAGGGTTTCAGGTTCTTGAGATTCTAGGGCTC
Source organism: Olyra latifolia (assembly GCA_036346145.1). Taxonomy (NCBI): domain Eukaryota; kingdom Viridiplantae; phylum Streptophyta; class Magnoliopsida; order Poales; family Poaceae; genus Olyra; species Olyra latifolia. The sequence goes on from CM070530.1 coordinate 20,106,843, forward strand.
CCAATGTGAATATGATTGGAGATTTTGGTGTGTCAGATGTGCTGCAGACCTGTATGCGCGTACATTCATTGGAAAAGTTAGCTTCTTTGTACAACTATGGTTTACCCGATTTGGGGATTTACTTGATTTGGGCGTTTTCGCTGGGGTTGGGAGTCAGATGGTTGTGGCCTTCGATTAGCGCGGGTTTGCGGTAAATTGTACATGCATACGTTAATTATTGCGGATTTGCGCTGTACGTGCAGGATAGAGTACATCGTTGTATATTCATGGGTAGATTTTCTTGGCAGTTGGGTTAATTAGTGGATTTATTTCTCTCTACGGGCTTGTTTGGAAGCCACAAATCCCACCGGGATCCCGGTCTAATCCTGGGGAGGGAATCCACGCGGGTTATTTTTCCCAGGAAATTTCACAACCGTGTTTAGCGGAACAAGGGGAAGGGAAAAATCACGTCATTCCCAGCCAAATCCCAGGGAAGAAAAAGATCTCCTCCTCACACATGAAAGAGAATCCCCATGGCCCTCTCGTCTTCTTCGATTAACTCGACATCACAAGAGATACGGCGGCGCCGGCGGCGAGCTCGCAAGAGGATGCGGCGGCGTCGGCGGCGAGCTCTCGAGAGGATGCGGTGGCGCCGGTGGCGAGCTCGACCGGCGAGCTCGCAAGAGGATGTGGCGACGGCCTTTGGGCTGGCGACGGTGGTGGCGGCGACCTCCAGGGCGAGGATCCTCCACCGCGACATCAAGTCCACCAACATCCTCCTCGACGACAAGTTTAGAGCCAAGGTCAACCATCCTCGGCGGCTGCCGCCGCGCGCTGCAAATCGATGGTGATGAGCTGAGTGAGGTGGATGACGCTTGCTTTGCTTTGCTGCGACATGGCTGCAGATCACCGATCTTGGGATGGCCAAGTGCTCGATGAACGAGCGGCGTGACGAGCTGCTCGAGCTCCCCGCGGATGCTAGGCACCTTCGGCTACCAGCGCCCGAAATGCGCCATCGTGGGCAAGGCGTCGCTCAAGTCGGACGTGTTCAGCTTCGGCGTCGTCCTCCTGGAGCTCATCACCGGCGGCAGCCGATCCACAAGTCGTCGTCCACCAGGGGAGACGAAAGCCTCATCATATGGGTGGGTGGCTCTGCTCCATCGGCTCCATCGAGCAGAGCAGAGGCCAAATTCATTTCTTTATTCACACGATCGATCGAGCACGCCTGAGATTGACGATGGGCGTGCTCGATCTCCAGGGCGTGGGCGGGGGCGGTGACGACCACCAAGGGCAGCAACAACAACGATCTGACGGGGAGGCGGCCTTCGGGCAGGGCGGCGGTGGCGGCGACGGCCTCCGGCTTGGGCGACGGTGGTGACGGCGACCTCCGGGAAGGGGCAGTGGCGGCCTCCGGGAAGGGGCAGTGGTGGCTTTGAGCAGATTGGAGCAGATGGGAGGATTGGGGGATTGGACGGGTTCGGCGAAGTTTTCAGCAGATGGGAGGATTGGGGGAATGGGGATTGAGGTCATGTGGGAGAGAGACCGGGATTGAGGATCCAGGGAAATAAAATGACCAAGGATATCCCTGGGATGGATAATCTTCCCAGGAATTTAGAGGGATGGTTGCCAAACAAGCCCTACAGGTTGGACTTGGAGACATGGATTTTTTAGACAAGGATTGGGGTCAGGTTCTGAAAAGGAACTGAGCTATGTGGAAGGGCAGAATGCTATATCTTTCATTGAGATACATAAGTTGTCAATGCCAGAGATTAGAGCGCATCTAGCAGATCATATTGAAGTGGTGGATGGTTTGATGCTGCACTGGCTGTTTCCAGGGAAGGAATTGGATTTTGTTTGCCCAAACGAATCCCATTCAATAGTTTCCTCGTGAAATGGGTTCATCAAAAAGTTCAATCAGGTGGTAAATGGTTGGATGCGTGTGGATTTTCAGCCTTCTGGCCCTGTATCGTTTATACCGGTTTCTCCGTCGGTTGCCTCGCCCCTCGCCTGCATTTTTCTTCTCCCTCTTTTCTGTTCTTTTCAGGCGATGCCTCCGGGGCGACGCTCTTCAAAAAAGCAGTATGGCGTGGTCGCAACAGTTACAGAAAAGGACACCTGAGCAAGCTACACTATTATGGGCGTGTTTGGTTGGATGGCTCTGGTCTGGCCTGGCCAGGCTCACTAGAGCCACCCAACCGGTGTTTGGTTGGCCGAATTTATGTGGGAGCCTGGCTCTCCTCATACAATTTCACTGTACCGGTCTGGCTCACGAAAAACGCTAGCCGTGGCTGTTTCCGCCGGCCAGCCCAGACTAACAACGAGTGACAAGGATCAGTGCAAACTCATGCACTTCATTTCATTCTTTCAAAAAAATTTAAAAATTCAAACGACATCCAAATTCAATGAAACAAAAAAAAAAATGGAACCGTAGATTCAAGTACAAGGCATTAAAAAATTTCAAAATTTTTAAAATTTTTATTTTCGAATTTATTGATTTTCTAGTATTTGTTTTTTTTGAATTTTTATTTTATTTTTGGATTTATTTTTCTTCCAATATTTTTTTAGAAAATTTTATTTTCACTTTTGATTTTATTTTATTTTTTTAATTTTTCTCTCTTGAATTTGTCCATCCCACTTCCCTCCTAGTGCAGCCAACCAAACAACATCTCTACGCAGTCTGTTCAATTTCATACCACCAACCAAACAACATCCTCAGCATTACCTCAATTGTCTCCCACCAAATTTTACCTGAAATTTCATACTACAACCAAACAGCCCCTATGTTACCTGGTAGAGTCCATCACTCATGTGTTGCTCCATAGCTATTGAGGCCCATCCAGCAAGAACAGCCCGCCAAAGACACTGTTATAATCTCCAAAGAAAGTGTCACGCAGCAGGCTGATCATACAACCCTATCAAAGCAGCAACTTCCAGCTCATGTGCTAGCGCACAGGGCTGGTTCGCTTCGCGCTCTGCTTTACATGATCATATCATTATATGCCTACCTTATGGTGTTCGAAACACATGAATTTTCCTTCGTTTTACCAGCTTGCGGGATCTAATTAATTTCATGCCCATTTGACTGCCATGCTATGATCGCCCAAGGATGTTCTAGTCGGAACTTTCGCGGTATGGATTAAGCATTTTGCCAAGCGGCTTGTAAAAAACGATCCAGTCAATGCCAGCAGATTTGCATAGAACTGATCCTAACTTAAGGAAATTTTCACAACATTTCACACAATCATACGTATGAAGTCAATTAATTTTTTCCAAACGTTAACAACTTAAATAAAAAAATTTGCATTGATTGCCACATGAAAAATGAAATAAGCAGACTAGTTATCTAGAATACTTTCATAATATTATACATTCCGCAAACATATTATGAGTTATGCAAGAAGCCGAGTTGCCTCTTGGAGGCCACAAAAGGTCAAAACTGACACATTGTGAAACAGTAATGAGCAGCTCACAAACCACACAACTATTAGAAAAAAAAAACATGCATACACACACACGGTTTATTGCCTTGTAGCCATACTTTCACGGTATGGATTAAATGGTTGTTCTCTTCAATTTATCTTACTTGCTTACCTTTTTATTTACTTACAAACTAAACTTCAAAACCTTCTCAAGGTAACTTCAAAACTCCCATAAACGAAACTTCGTTTGACTTATTTCTAGGAGCTTTGAGATGCACCTTCGAGACAAAAAAAAAAAAAAACTGCAAAAGTCAAAACATTTGATTTTTTGATTTGTACATAAATAGATAAGAAGATAAGGGGAAGAAAACAACCCCTAAGCATTTACCAAGCGGCATGTATAAAACTAGAATTGATCGCGCGCATCTGCGCGCACGACCCGGTTGTCCCAATGGCCATGAATTGTGTTGTTTAATTAAAGAATAAAATAAATTGAACAAAAAAATTTGAAGTTTTAATCGGCATGATTAGATCATTGAATGAAATAGAGCAAATATTTTCCTCTGAGTTGATTTATATACACTAACGTAAAAGAAAGTCAATTGTTGGAAGCTTGCTATAGTAGGTAACAGGAAAATTAAGTTATCACTATCCACTGCACAGAAAATGTAATTAAATAAGGTTCCGCTTGAAAATCCTCAATAGCATGACAAATTCTAACAGATAGACGAAATATAATCAAAATATTTATTATATATAAACACGGAGATGCAATATACCTCACTGAAATAATAACGGTCTTTGGATATGAAGTATATGCATACCTAATGAAGTAAACCAACAGTAATGAAGCATACAGTTCTTAAAAGTGACAAATCCTCAATTATTTCTTCTTGGAACAGTTCGAAGGAATGACACATGGTGTGTCCAGAGAAAAAAATCATTGTTCCTTGTGTCGAGCATAAAGACCCAAACTTTAGCACAGATCATGGTAATTCCTATCAATACACAGGAATAAAAAGGATAAACAGGAACTAAATCTAAAAGGGACAAAGCATATAGCACATCAACCATGAATGGAAGAAACGCGAATGAAATGAGCTTTGTTTTCGCTTCCAAATTGGAGTCCAGAGCCGTTGCTGACTTTGTTTTTGGTACCCTTAGCTCTGAAGGACAACCAAGCACAGATATAACATATAGACAATTCCTCTTAACTCGATGAAAATAATTCTAGACAGTGTAAAAATAAAATTGATTAATGGTTCTTGCAGCAAGTTTACGGTAGTCAACAACAAAACCAAACACAAGACTTACCAACCAAAATACTTAGTGTAGTCTGCGGTGTAAACCAGAGAGAGATCGAAAATATAAGTGGTACCGTTGGACACATCAAAGGCACAATTTTTTTTGACATGCACCAAGCAACCGAAATTCTTGAAGTAAATGTGGCTACACGAAGACACGGCACAATCACTAGAAACTAAAAGGAAAAAAGCAACATAACAAAAAAGTTAAAAATCTTTGAGGTGGACAAAGATAAGAAATAGCTTTGGAATGAGCAATCATGAAATCTATGATTTAGGATTAAACGTTATCATGTTGAGTTGAACAATGAGGGTAATTTAATATATAGTGTATCGGCTAAGAGAAAAGCTAGCACACAATGTCTTTGAGTTCATGTATTGGTAAACCATATTATTTTGACATGGAATAATTAAAAGGCATTACACTGTTAATTGTATGTCGATGTAAAAGTACGTACCCAAGGTACTTTACCTTTGTTCAAAAATTCAATACCGGATGATAACCTCTTCATAACTCGATAGAGCAATAACAGATCTGTCGTTGTGAATAGATTATATTATTACAATTGTAATTTTATAAACCATGATCTGGTGTAAAGAATAGTGTGCCAATGACAATTGGCAATGAGTTGATCTCTAAACTTGCTCACAGTTGAAACTACACGGTAATGCTCTCAAAACATTGAAACCGTAATGAAAAGATTTGGAGGATTACATAGGCTCATGCTTTTACCGATTTGTCCATAGAACAATGGAATCATGCATGGTGTGCTATAATTTGCAAAAACATCATTTTGGTGCATGTCATTCCATGAGAAAATATATAACATGCAATTGATCAAGTGATATGCAATATTAGTCATCGGCCTCTCATACCTTATCATCGAGTTTACAATTTTGCTAGATCTGTTTTTTTTCAGAACTTCATTGTCGGTGAGCGCAACAAAACACGAGACATATGTGAATCGAGCAGGACACACATAGGTATCTAACTTAGAGAACGATGGTTATGTGAGAACCAAAGTAAAGACTGAATCGAAGAGAATTAACACCACATTAAGATGTGACAACGTATTCTAAAAGAAGGAAATAATAACTGCATTAGAAAATCATTCTATTCATTCTATATATTAAAGGTTAAACAATTAATAACCTGCATTACATCGCACTCAGATCTAAATGAATTTAGAAGGCTAACTATCTATTACGTATATCTAGCAAATTTCCTATAAAATGGCACGGCAAAGGCCATCAATCTCTCCTAGTTCACGATTGATCATTCCTCTATCCATATGCACATAAGCATGGATGGAAATAAAAATAGGAGCACATGAAACAGTGAAATCTGAAAGAAATGTTATCGAATAACTAAAGGAACATCTTACCGGGCTAGCAATAAGTTTAGATAATATCAACATAACTAAAGCCATCACCCATCACCCGAGAGGCTCCAAAATCAGCATGTAAACAAAAAGAGATGCATCAAGGTGTGAGGAGATTTAATTGATGCAGACAAGGAGTAAGAGAGTTGGGGGAAGGACGAGGCGATGAAGAAGTAACATCTACACCAACCGGAGATCGCACAATGAGCACTAATGTTTCCCTATAGGAGATAAGATAATCTTCTAATACTTGCTAATATGGGAAAAGCTCTACACATCGGGTTTTGTTTATAGAAAAAGAGAGGTTTCAGTTTGATTGCTCTACATATTGTATCAATATCATACTATGTAACTCTATAAAAAGCTCAAGATATTAGGACTGAAATATGTTATCTGGTGATTACGGATGTATATGAGCAACTCATTAGCACTAACTGAAAACGGTAAATGCAAGCATGACAATAATTTTTAGTCGCACTTGACATGTAGGTAGTAGTAAGTGATAATATTAGGTCAGCAAGCTGAACTAAAACTGTTTCTAAAAATTGATGATCATCTACTAACGATTTGGTCGACAAAGTGTATAGCTAGATTTAGGCCCGGACTGAATTCGAAGTTGTAGTTCTTTTGTCGTGGCAATGTGGATGGATGAAGAGGCTGAATTATGTATGATATTTGATCGGTGACTAAAGCAATATATATATCTATAGATCTTTTTGTTAGGTTCAGTTGGAAACGAGGACTAATTATCTGTTTACTTTAGGTGTGATTCACAATATGGTGAATCATTTATCGATGACAATACAGCATACTTGAAAGAAGGTTGAATGATGGTAACTTCTCCGGTTGAAAATTAGGGCAGCACTTAGGTCTTGCATAAAAAACTGAGGTCACTTTGGAAGCAATGGAATGCGTTGTGTTCATCGAAAAACATAAACCATAAAAAGGATAAACCATGTATAAGTGAAAGTATGAAACATGAAAAATGGAGTTTTCATTAACATAGATCCAATAGAGGTCTGGGTACAGTTCTCACTTGAAAGAGGGTTCTCACTTGAAAGAGTCTGTACTAACAAAGATAGGTCAACAAAGGCATGGAGAACAATACATTTTTGCATATTATTTTTAGCCTTACTATGAGCAATACTTAGCATGTTATATTGTTTAGGTTACCTCCAAACATAAATTCCAAATAATAGCTGTGATCAGTCACTATATGCATTTTGTTGTTCAGTAAATATGGAGCTAAATCTAATTTTCATTGGTTGTTCATTCATAGTTTGGTGAAATTATGGTGCATGATCCGGAAATGCGAATGATGTAACGACTTTAGTAAGTGAACCAAATAAACTTACTTCTTTCTGCTCAGAAGAATAAGCCATTTCAGGTCTATCGAGAAAATATGGATATGAGAACCTAGAGTTGGATTGTATGGCATATCTTGTATGTACATTTTGTTGCGGTGATAGGAGAAACCATAACATGGAATATCTGTCAAGAGAAGCGTAAACCGACCTAGGAGTTATGAGCGAAATTATCTCTGAAACTACTACTTTTAATAAGGCTCATATTTAGTGGCAGGTGCAAAAAGGCATTACCAAAGAAACTGATTTTAGCGATGGATCAACAACTTTGGCAGGTGCAAAGCTATGCACGAGCATTGAGACAGGCAATCATGCAAGTAACTCTGGCGTGGTATAAAACAGACGTTAGCAAATAGTAGTAGCCATGAAAATCATCTACCTTTATTCGCCTTCAAGTAATGGCACATTGTCTTCCTTTTCTTTTCTAATCTAACCATTTTATCTTCTTTCTTTGAGTCGCATAACAACCACGCATCGACAACATCGAGAGAAGCCATTAAAGCCAATAATGAAGAACACAAGAGGAAGAGAGGCAATAAATGAAGAACATAAATGGGAAAAGAGGCACACTTCTTGGATAGCTGCAGCTTGCGTGCGAACCGGATGGCCTAATCGTTCTTTGCTCCTCGGCGTCGCCGCCGAGCTCCCCCGCAGACGGTGGCTCTTCGTCGAGCTCCTTCGCTTGGGCAATAGGTTCTTCGTCGAGCTCCTTCACTTGGTCCACGGATTCTTGCGAAGGTCGTGGTCTCCCATGGCACCGACGAAAGCGAGATCAAAGCTACATGCCTACATGGAGAGTAGGAGGCCATGACGATAAATCTGGCCGGGATTAGTGGTGCTAGGGTAGAAGGGATTGAGGCTAGAGATTCTTGGATTGGTGCCGCTAGAGGCGAAGGTGGAGAAGGGATCGGTGATACCAGTGCCGATGGTAAAGGAGATTGATCTGTCTTACTTCGAGCTACCGCCGTCGCCTCATGTGGCTTGACCTTCCTGGCCCCGCGTGGCGACCGGAGACGGGGAGGGGAGAGGTTGGAAGGAGAGGACGGGCAGAGGATGACAGAGAGGAGAGACTGAGGGGGCGGTGGGTGGCTGCTAGGGTTGACGGAGGCGGAAGGACCACGGGTTGAGACCCCCAACGGAGGAGGAGCGGCGACACCTAAAAAAAAGGAAGGAGAGGAGGAGGCGGCACGGGGAGGAAAGACAGAGTCAGGGGAGGAGAGACCGGCCGAGGATCGCCGACGCCGGATCCGGAACCTCATGGTGGAAGGAAAAAAGGCGGTCTGAGAGAAGAGGAGGCGGCGCGTGGAATGGGGCTAATCCGTGGCAGCGAAGCACCGACGGGAAGGAATATCGGCGTGGTAGGGTTCAAGGATGGGAAGGCGGAGACGGGAGGCGGATGGTGGCGGCTGGTGGTGACGAGGAGGTGGAGGTGGGAGGAAGAGAGCGGGGAGGAGGCCAAGGCGGAGAAAGAAAGCGAGACGGGAGAAAGGGCGAAGCAATGGGTGGGGACGCGCTAGGGTTCACGAAGGACTGGGTTGAGAATGGAAAAGAGAAGGGCTAAACCCAAAGGTGATGCTGGCGAGGCGTTTGATGAGTGATCGAGCGGTGGCGAAGAACCGAGGACGCGAATGTAAAACGGAAAAGTCGAAGGGGTTTTTTGCATTAGCAATCCGTTTGTGTAGGCTGGGCAGCGAGCCGACGGACGGATCGAGGCGACGGGCAGATCGGACGGCCGTTATTTTCCGGGCGACGTGGAGGGTCCGGCTGAGCCGGGCTGCATCCCACTTTATATATAAGATAATAATAACTAGCTTGCTGCTTACACTGAGTAGCTAGAAGCACTGAGATATCTCAACAGTCAGCAACATGAACAAATAAGGCTCCAACTTTGCAGACGAACAGGCTGACGAGTAACCCATAATGCTCATACTCCAGATATCAAGCAAATTGTTTTGAGGAACTAAGGCCAGTCAGCTGCTGCCTTTTCCTCTGTTCTCCAGATTCCATGAACCATTTCATTCAGACCACAAAACCCAACAATTCTAACTCCACAGTTCATTCATGTCCTAAGCAATCTATGCAACACAACTACAAGCCTTAAAAATGCGGCATGCTCCACACGTGAAGATCACTCTCACCCACGGCCACGGCCCCCACCTGCCATTGGTTAGAGGATGACATCAGCATTAAATCGAACAAAATCCAAAGATTACTTGGCGATTGAGTCTAGATGGAAGTCATACACATACCTTTGTTGCCACCTTTGCCTCCAATTCCGCCCCTTCCACGGCCACCACCGCCTTTGCTGCCTCCATCGTCTTGGCCACGCCCGATACCTCTGCCTCCAGGTTTAGCACCTACATCTCCTCTTCCCCTTCCGCGGCCAACACCTGGTGGCTTCCTATCTGCATGCACAAGAGCATAAATAGTTCAGGACTGCACCGAACCTCAACAGCTATCCAAAAAAAGGTCAAAACTCTACATGAATTAATACTAGCTAATAAATGAGTGCACTTATGCCTTGATGGTGTAAAGTGCAAACTGACCACATGCATTCATGTAAACACAAAGTATACTGTAAAAAAAACTGTGATGCTTAGCGCGATCTAGTCAGTGCCAGCAGATTTGCATAAAACTGATCCAAACACAAGGAAATTTTCATAATATTTCACACAATCATACATATGCAATCAAGCAATTTTTTCAAAACGTTAACTACTTACATAAAAAAAATTGCATTGATTGCCACAAGAAAAATGAAATAAGCAGTCTAGTTATCTAGATTACTTTCGTAATATTATACATCCCACAAACATATTATGAGTTATGCAAGAAGCCGAGTTGCCCCTTGGAGGCCACAAAAGGTCAAAACTGACTCATATTGTGAAACAGTAATGAGCAGCTCACAAATCACACAACTATTAGAATGTAGTTTTATTTCAAAACATATTAGTCAGTTTACCCCCCAAAAATAAACGCGCGCGCACACGTGTGTGTGTATATAGAGTTGGGCTACAGAGAAGACGTCATGCTTCGCGTCTAGTTTGAAAAATCTGAGACTCAAATGGCCGATCCGAACCGTCCATCTTAATCTTCTCGTTGAAATCTCTTAAACAACCAAATTTCGTATTTTTTTGCTATTTGTTTTGTATTTTTGAAAACCAACAAATTGGACGCTTCACAACTAATTAGATCGGTGATTTTCAAAAATACAAAACAAATAGCAAAAAAAAAAAAAATGCGAAATTTGGTCATCTAAGAGATTTCAACGAGAAGATTAAGATGGACGGTTCAGATCGGCCATTTGAGTCTCGGATTTTTCAAACTAGACACGAAGCACGGCGTCTTCCGTACTTCGCGAAGCACCGTAGCCCAACTCTCTCTCTCTATATATATATAGAGAGAGAGAGAGAGGGAATAGCTAGTGTGCTATGGATAGCACGGAGATATCCGTGCTATCCACGGGGTTTGGAAATTCTGAGACTAAAATAGACGATCCGAACCGTCCATCTTGTTTAGCTTGATGAAATCTCACTACACACCAAATTTCAAATTTTTTGAATTTTTTTACTATTTGTTTCGTATTTTTGAAAATCGCTGATCTAATTAGCTGTGGATCCTCCAATAAGTTCAGTTTTCAAAAATACAAAACAAATAGTAAACAAATTCAAAAAAATTTGAAATTTGGTGTGTAGTGAGATTTCATCGAGATGAACAAGATGAACAGTTCGTATCATCTATTTCGGTCACAAAATTTCCAAACCCTGCTATCCATAGCACACTAGCCATTATATATATATGTGTGTGGTTCACTGTTGGTCTACTGCTGATTATAACAGCAGCTAGGCTAGTTCTCCTCGGCTTAAATTAAAATTAAAAATCTACAGCTGCAAATTTGTTATTACTGAACAAACCAAATGCATTATCGTTTTGTAGCTGTTTTTTTTGAAAATTTTAGTGTGTCATCTCAAAGCTCTCAAAAGTCAAAACCAATTTTTAGCAAGTTTTTGGCCTCTCAAGCCGCCTAACGAATGCCTACAACTTTTCAGAATATAATCCACAATAGCTTTTCAGCTGAATGGAACATGGCAATCACCTGATCTGCTTTTCGAAGTTTCCTCTTGAACCTTGTCAATCACCTGCAGGGCAAGAAATAAAATCATGCAATCAGGATCACATACTATAGATAAAACAGAGTAATGCTAATGTATCCACATTCTGAAAATAACCTATAGCAGACAGCAAACGGCATGGAAAGAGAAGAATGACAAATTTAAAAAATGCTGAAGTACCCAAGTAGAACAAATGCAGTAAAAATGAAATTGATAGGTATTGACTATTGAGCACATTCCACTGGCTATTTGACCTCTCAAGTCAACAATAAAAGGTAGAAGATGTGCCAAGCAATGAAAATTAAAAAGATAAAACAACAGTTTTGCTCTGTGGATGCCATGAACTAGTGAAAACATAAATAATGGCAAACTTTTATTCATTGCTTCAAGATCACCATCACAAGGACATCAGACGTCCAACAAGTGATTCACGATATGTTTGTTTCCCCAAGAAAACAATTTGAATAATTCAGAAAACCATTTTAGTTCATGTATTGAATGAAAGGCTAAATCTTATTTTATGATAGCTAAAATGTTCAATTATATTCAACCTCACAAGTCACCAGCAAGCAATAATTGGTACTTTTCATCACCATGGTTATTACGGCGGTAAGTTGAGGTGCGGCGCCCAACCACCCTCACCTTTATGGCGTGTAAGGAGTGTGGCAAGGTGGCGCCATATTCCCATCAGTATTTCTTATGGAAACTTTGTAATTTGCTGGCCCACTTATTTTCTGCCTAAACACCATCTCATCCCTATATGGGCCATCCCAAGCCCAGCCCATTTTCCTCCTCAACCCACCCTAAGTCACTTCCACAACACATCCCACAGGGATGCTCCCAGTTCCCACCCAGCATCCCAGCTGCAGCCTCTGTCCCGTTCCAGGCTTCAGCTGATGGAAGAAGGCAGCAAGCAGCAGAGGGGAAGAAGAGATGGGAGGCGGTTGGGGCCCAGGAGGGAGATAGAGGAGAGGAGCATCAGCAGGACAGCAAAAGGTGAGGGAGGAGGATAGATCCGGCAGCCCTAGATCGGATCTTCCTTGCCCCAAGCTCCGCCGACCTGCCCTGAGGTCCTCCATGCCACCAGGTCTGGACCACCGGTGTGGACCACAGCTCGAAGGTGACAGTGTGATCTTCCTCCCCAGTGGGTCTCCTGCCGGTGTCCTCCCCCTGGCTGCCTCAACGCTGCTATGGTGGTACCTTGATAGCCATGTTCATCAGAAAGGTTGGTTCTAGAAGACTGATCACCGTTATGGGCAAATTTCCTATCTCAATTGCATCCCCATTAGTACCTTGTTACTGCACTCGTGAGGAAAAAAAGTCATGACATCTTTATACCCATTGGATGTGTTACTTTCGAAATGCTGAACTATCAAAACTCAAAATAATACAGGTTGTACTTCCACTTTCTCAGTATGCTTCTACTGAACACCCATATCAAACAACACTTAAGCGAAGGTATATTTCAGCCTTATTTGACAGATGATATTAGATATGAATAGTTAACTTCGTTATAAATTCTATGTAAAATGCTGCTCAACTTGCGGATACCTGGTGCTACCATTCAGGCTATCAATATTTCAGCTTGTCTGGGCCTTAGAATTTCACTAAAATAACATAAATCTGAATGATCACGTAAGATTAGGTACTTCATTAAGACATTAGGGGCTAATTATGCCGAATAGTAAGTCTACTTAGGGTAGGTTCTTTTCAGCTTTTCTTATCTACTTATTTGCTTGGATCTCGTCACTTCGAGAATTTGTCGAGGTAGCATCAAGAGCCGGTTGGCCTTCAATTTTGGGGTTTAGAGACTTATCTCACTTTTTTATTACGAGATAAAAAATTCCAACTCAAAAAGTAATAAAAAAGTGAGATAAGTCAAATAAGCCACGAGATAAGTAGGATAAGTCTAAAAATTCTCGAAGTGACGAGATCCAGGCAAATAAGTAGATAAGAAAAGCTGAAAAGAACCCACTCTTAGTCAAATGTCATAACCAACAGAGAGAACAAATCATTTAGCAATACCAGAACGCATATTTACTGAAAATCTGAAGCATTCAAAACCAATTGTCTTAATCCCACTGAAACAGAAAATAGCAACTAACAGTACCTAAGCAAAGGTAGTTTTGCAACAAAGTTAGGAACACAACTCTATTAGGGGGCCAAAAGCTAACACCATTGTAGTTACTTATTGTACTAGACAGACACAGCTAAAAAAGTCAACTATTCCTGATAGAGCAATTAGCATTTGAACATTTTAGCACCAATTAGCCCCACACAACAGCTTATGATAGTAGAGAATGCATTGCATATTTGCATCGTATATTAGCCAAACAGGTACCAGCATCATGCAAAGGATAGCCTTACAAAATTAGAATGGATACTCGCAAGATCAAGAATGCAGTCGATTGTGTGAAAGTTAAAGTATTGCACATCATGGCTAACGTATAACTGCCATATCTGAGATTAGTCATATATACCACATGATTTGTTACCACCCAAGCAAGAGTACATATAAACTATGGCAAATTTACATGACATTGTAGTTATTTTCCTAGCACTGATCATATGACAACATACAAAATAAATACAGCAGCGATCTTCAGAACAGAAGTGCACTACCTAATGATGATGCAGAAGGCAATGCACGAGATAGACAGATCTAAACCATCAAGCAGGCAAACTATAATAACAAAAAGAAGCAAGATTCATCACGTCCGAAGCCCATACCTCATCAGGAACCCGGAGATACTTGATGGTGTTCCCACGGATGTAACACTCTGGCATCCTCCAGAACTTATCACCATCCTGCAATCCCAATCACACACCATAAGAAAGGAAATTTGAGAAACAGAAACATGAAATTAATATAAAAAAAAAATACTAGAAAAGAACCCTATTTTTTCGGGTTCTCCCACATCAAGATTGCAAATTTGAGCATATTTTTTTTAGAACAAGGGCAGCCACCCCAGTTTCGCACACACCAAACAATGCCCTTAACTAATCAGTGCTCGCTAAAATCTATTAGAACAGGAAGATGCGAAGCGCAAGATCTCACCTTTGAGGTGCAAATGACCTCCCTTAGGTGGATGTTCATCCACGTGTCGCAGTTGACCAAGTGTCCGTTGTACGTCTCGCCGTTCTTGAGCTCCACAAGCTAAAGGGCAAAAGAAAACAATTATCAAAAGTATACAAAAATTGTAAACCAACAGAGAACTACCAAGATCCCAATCAGTCAATCACTCTTAGGATCTTACCATGGGATGCCCCTGGGCAGTCTTGAGAAGCGAGAGGGGAAGCTGCGCAAGAACACAAAAACCGAATTAGACACGATCCCGTCTCCAGCTTTGGGGGATCGACAAGGGAGGGGGAGAAACGCACCATCTTGCCCGAGATCCGGAGAACGAAAAAAGCCCGGATCGGGGGATGGAGGCGGAGGGGACTGGATCGCCGCCGGCGCGGGAGGGAGGCGGCGGCTTCGAGAGGAGATTCCGGGAGAAAAACCCTAGTCGCCGCCGGCCTCGTGTTGGAGAAGGCAGAGCACAGAGAGAAGAACAGCTCTGTGTCGAACGAGTTTATTTTGCTATATATGCCTATACGTAGGGGAAAATTGAGGATTTGCCCTGTAATTTGTTCGAGGTTGAGTTTGATCTGATGATTTGACTTGTAGGAATCTTTGTGTAAACCCAAATTTTTAATAGGATCATTCCACGTTATTAAGGTGTGAGAAGACAATAGTGCTCTGTGAAGATCAATCGTTTGGCATAGAGGTCGTTTTGGTATTTGCCTGAGATCGTAGAAGCGAGCGAGAGGCACGACGTCGTCTTCATCTACGTTCCGAGGAAGCCGCGCCGGGCTCGACTAAGGTAGTAGCCTTACCGCTGCACCTCCGAGCTGCCCTGCCCTGCCGCTGCCGCCGTCGCTCGGCCAAATCTTAGCCGCCGCCGCCGCCCTGTTGTAGTAGCGCCACCGCCATCCCCACCACGCTGCCCCTGTTGTAGTAGTGCCGCCGCCATCCATTTGTTGCTAGCCGACGTGCCGTTGCCATGCGCCGCGTGGCATCTCCGCACGCCGCTGTCGCCTGGACTTGCACCCGCGCTGCCATCTCTCTCTTCCTTCCCACCGCCGCTACTCTCTCGTCGCCGCGACCTGCTCTCTCGCCGCCGCGATTAGCTCCCTCTTCCTTCCTCCCACAGCTGCGGCGCTGTTCTCTGTCCCGCAAGCCGCCGCGATTAGCTCCCTCTTCCTTTCCCCCGTGGCTGCTCTCTCGTCGCGACTGCTCGTGAGCCTTAGTATAAGATAGGAAGCACAAAAAGAAAAGAGCAGCTCTGTACCGAACAATTTTATTTTGCTATATATGCCTATACGTATTATTTTCCTTTTGCAAATTACCGTCTTCTTCAATAATTGGCCCAACCTTTTTTTTGGAAATACAAACTTGGTTTTTTAAAGGATAAAGATTTCGTTCTTATTCAAACCCTTTTAAAGAGAGGCCCCTTACTAACATTAGAATCAACAACGTGTCCTCGCAGGACCAAACTACAAAACAACCAACACATGCAACTCCAATCTAACGACCGCCGTCATTGATGCCAGAAGCAGGTGCAATCAGCATTGCCTCCCATCCCATCTCCTCTAGCCACAACCCCAGCGAGCGACGAAAAGAAAGAACTAAATCAAGAGTAAACATTAAGAGCATCTCCACCAGAAACTCTATTCCAACTACTCTAAAATACTATTCACCACTACTCTATCCATCCTCCTAAAATTTCTTCACACTTTACACTATACCTAAAAGATTTCTTCACTCTACCAGAAACTTTATCCTCAAAAAGTCAGCGCTACAGTGTTATAGAGCGTTATAGGGTTTCTACTACTGATGCTCTAAGACACACAGACACATCACAGGCACAAGTGAGAAAGATGAAGTCAAAAATCCGCCACCAACCACCTCTATCATCGGCATCAAACTCAGTAGTACCAAACTTCGCCGGTATCCAACCCAAATCTTGTCCCACACGAGCACTCTACCTTCCCAAACACGAAACTTTGGTTTAAACGGGCATTTCCCGTGGTGTTAAAAAAATATAGGACAAACAAAAAGGCGTCTGTGTTCGAGTTTTGCAACAAGTATGACTTATTTTTAAATAAAAAATAGAGCAAATTACACCGTATATCCTTAAAATTATCTTGCGTTTTCACTTAGGTCTAAAATTCTCAAAACCAGATATTTCAATATATGAAGTTGCGTTTATGTTTTTATTAAGTTTAAAGTGGTATATAGAGGATGGTATAATAATATGGCATTTCTAGTAACCATCACACGCGATAGTTTTGCCACACAAACATGACGAGTGGCATACACGGCATTTTTTCTTACTTTTAGGAGATAATTTTAACTCCCTCTCTCACTGTCTCACATACCCCCTCTCTCTCCTCTCTCTACATTGCAGGGCCTCCTCCGCGCCAACACCGTCGTTGCGCCATCTCCGGTCCACAGCGCTGTCTCCCTCGCCTCCGACCGTGGGGCCGACGTCGCTTGTCGCCAATCTCCGCCGGCCGGCTGCTTCGACGCCATCGCTGCCACGATTCGGCTTCTCCCCAACACAGGCTACCAACTATGTCTCATCTTCTCCAACTCTGGCTCGAGCACGACCTTGGCTCCGCGGTCCTTTCCTCGGGCATCCTTTGCACTGCACCATTACCGCTTTGCCCTAGCGTCCCGTCGTTGTGCATCGCTCACGCCAGATCCTACCAACGGAAGCACCACTGCCCAAGGGCTAGAGCTCGCACACGGAGCCCGTCGGAGAAAGCACCACCGACCACCGGCCTAGAGCTCCTGTGGCCATCTTCGACGGATCCAGCTGTTTCTGGTCCAGATCTGGCGCTTTGTTTTGGATCCGTTTGCGGTATGACTGGATTTTTTTTATGGTTTTTTATTCCTTTCTTCTTGGTGGAGTAGATGCTGCAACGGGTGAGATACCAAGAGCATCTCCAGCAGAGCCTCTAAAACAGAATTTTCTCTATATGTAAAGTCTTTTGTCCTCCAGTAGAGTCTCTATCCAGTCTCTAAATTTAGAGTTTCTCTCTCTCAGCCTGTCGGGACCGTAAATCAGAGTCAGATCCCTGTTGTGCTTTAACTGTACTAGTCCCTGGATCAAGTAGCTAGTACACACAGATGAACATATTTGGAACATCACCATCACATGTGAAATGTAAATTACATCAGAGTATAGCCAAAGTGGCTCTTATTACAATGGTTTTGGCACTGAGGCCTTACAACTGCAACGGAAATTTCAAATTACATTGTTCAACTCCAAATAAAAGCAAGACCCAACTCTCCACGGGCAAGACTAGAGAGATGCCCTCCTAGATAACCAAGTAGCCTACAACTTGCATTCCATCTGTGAAATCCTCATCTTCATGCATCTCCTCCTCTGGATACAACTCCTTCTAGCCGCGACCTGCTCATTGGAATGAGTAGCCCTACATAAAAGGCGAGGGTGAGTATACTTTATACTCAACAAGTAAGGCTGACTAAATGCAACTAATATTTACAAGGGAAAGATAGGGTTCTTTTGCATAAAGCCAGTTTTGCAAGTTTTATCTAGGATTTTATAAAATGATATGAAAAACGTTGAGGAAAACAAATATTTGAATTATTTTCTTTGGAATTCCGGCCTCAACCAATTTTGCCCAAACCTGGCTACTCACGGCACCCACCATGCAACACCCTCATCGCTCACAGCACCCACTATGAGGAGAGAAAACCAATCACACGACTGCGATCATGGTTTTCCTTTAAAACACTATTTTGAAAACAAGTAGGTAAGAAGTACCATGAGGCAGTTCCCCGTCGTTCGCCCTTGACCGTGGGCACGGCTATCATGATAGTTGTACACTCTGCAGAGGTTGCACGCTTTACCTATGCGAGGTGGTTCTTCCTAGGGTGTCCCTAGGAAAAATGATTACCACAGGTGTCGACGAATTATGTCGACAATATACTTTATGGGCTATGCGTAAGACCGAAACCCGATGGTAACACAGGAGACAGATTTATACAGGTTCAGGCCCTCGAGGTGAGGTAATACCCTACTCCTGTGCTCGTGGATTGTATTGGGGTTGATCTCGATGGATCAATGTTGAGGATGGCTATGGATCGATGTGATCCCTCCTACTAATGTGATCCCGGATGTCTAACTAGAGCCCCCTGCCTCCCTTTATATAGTGGAGGGAGGTAGGGTTACAGGTAAGTATCCTAGTTGGTTATGGAAACGGGGGATAGAGATAGGAAGTCTATCTCTATCCTTTCTTGCCGAGTACGTAATGTACCAGATTACAACTGTGCCTTCCTTGTGATACAAGTCGGGTCTTCATGCGGGACAGGCCCGTCTTCTAGATGGTAGGCGTGACCCTGCTCCGTGAGGTGGTCCGCCTAATTTGTCTCCATGAGATACCCGAGGACCATGTTATCCACAACAGGGCCTTTCTCCAACATCCTCCTAGTTAAGGCATTCCCGCTAAGGTTTCCACTGCAATGCCCCTCTTGCGCCAATAGAATAGCACCGACTGTCTACTCCACCGATGGAATGCTAAAACTAGGGGTCCGAAGGATACTCAACCAGGGCCCGCCCATACAGGCACACATGGTCGCACTGTTGTACTTAGCTCGTCTACCTCAAGGAATCGGTTCTTAGATACTAGGGTGGTTCCCACACTAGGCCCAAGTCTCGTGCTTACTGCACCAACCTTGCAACCATCCACCCGATCAGGTTTTATAAAATATTTTTACCCAATAGCATCCACTATCCCAACTTTGCCCATTTTGAAATCTGACAGCATCAACTGTCTTTAAAATCCATGATAAACCAGCATTTGAAATTATCATCATGTATCCAATTTTAATATGATTGCAACTAAGCATAGCTAATATGATCAAAACCTAATTCAAAGGTGTTGGCATTATTTTAACAATATTATAATAACCTAGGGCAGCAAGGAATGATTTTATAACGGTATCTTTAATTGGGGGTTTTTAGCTAACAACTATTTAATTAGCATTTTTAGGTTTTAACATAGCATGCAAGTTAAATGTCTAACAAATTCATTTTACAAGCATGGGTACGAGGTTCAACACTTGCCTTGATCAGCACAGCCTTGGTGATCTTCCGGAGGGTTGATTGCAAAACTATCGTCGCTAGATCCTAACAAAAGAATTAACAAAAATAAACACACAAAAATAAAATATGAAATGATTTGCATGCTCATGCTTATGCAAAATTCATCTCAAATAGGTACATGTAATCTTCCTAGTCAAGTAATATTTATTTACAAATTGTTAAAACAAAATTATCAAAATAACAAATTAAGGGCATTTATCATTAATATATAAATTACGCAGAAAATTAAATATGCTCAATAAATTATGAAAATTTACTAAATGGTAGAACACATTTTGACAAACATTATGGAATTTATTTTGTAATTTTTGGATTTGTAGAATTAAAGTTATGAAATGAACAAGTTACTGTTTAGAAAAAATAGAAAAGGAATTGGAGGCCGGCTGATGGGCTCGGCCCATCGCCTCAAGGCCCGCTAGGCGGCAGCGTGCGTGCAGCCCAAGCACGGCGACAACCCGGTGGAGTGGCGGCTAGCACGGGCGGCCCGGTCGGCCAATGCCAATGCCCAATGGCCATGGCTGGCATGGCTGTGCGCACCACGACGCAGCTAGCCGGTGGTGAGGGGAGGGCGGCGGCAGGGTAGGTGAGGGAGGCGACGGTCATGGGAAGGCCTTGGGTGGCTGTCCCATGGCGGATGGAGAGGTGGTGCGGCCCGGCGGCGTGGCCCGCCATGGGGAGGAGAAAGCGCATGGTGGCGGGATTACTCAGCGGCGCTCCGGCTAAATTTTTTATGGGTTAAGTTCTAAGACACCTAGGGAAGAAGAAGAAGAAGACATGGGGATGGTAGGGGAGGCAATGAACTTGAATCTCACCACTCGAAACCAACTATTTCGATGAACCGGCGCTGCGGCAGATTCCGGTGAGGTGTTCGACAATCAAATTCGTCGCGCTCGGTCGACGATTCTCCGAGCACTTGGTTGAAATAGATGCGCTATGAAGTTAGTGAGGATGTCCTTGAAGGGTTTGACGAAATACTCAGCGAGGCAGCGATGAGACGAGGAGAAGTAGAGGCGGTCAGAAATTGAGAGGCAGAGTTTCAGCGTTTGATTCCCGGAGCTATGGACCTTGGTTCCATGAGTTCCTAGGCAAAATGGAACCGTGAGAAAATTATCTAGGACGTTCCGGAACAGGTTTGGAAATGGAGACTTACTCAGGCCGAATTGAAGAAGAAAGCAAAGGAGAAGAGGGAGCTCGGGCTGGGGATTTTGAGAGGAGACAGGGAGAGATGGGGTGGCTTAGTGACGTGTTACTACCACTAATGGAGGAAACTGAGGCTGTTAAGGGGGATTCAAGGCTGGATTAAAGCAATAGGGAGTTAGGGAGTGAAGGAGAGGAAGTTTATGTATGATACAGAGAAGTGGGAGAGGAAGAGGGAAAACAGAGAGAGAGGGAAGGAGAGGTAGAGAGGGGATGACAGGTGGGTCAGGGAAAAAGGGAAGGATTTTATAAATTGCATTTTCTGATTTTCTCCTTTGAAAACCAATTCAAGTATATAATTTTATTTTCTCATTTTTGAAATCCAAAACTTTTCTTTAATTACTTTATGGAATATTCGCAAAACAACTCTATTAATTTTAAAGTTTTATTAAATAAGTAACATACTCATTTTATTGAAAATTATTTTATTTAAAAAGAATTTTAATGCAATGCAATGCATGATGCAAATGAATTTTTGATTTTGAAAACGAGGATGTTACACAGCCTCTAAATTTAGAGACTCTCTATATTAACCTCTATAGTTTTTCTATATAGAGACTTTGTTGAAGAGGATGGAAATATAGAGAGCGAATAATGATTTAGGAAGGGACGGAGGGTATATAGAGGCCTGAATTTAGAGCTTTTGCTGGAAATGTTCTGAGGTGTGTAAATTTGTGCAACCGTTTTTGTTCGTTCATGGTCAGAAACTCTTGTACGGTGAAGTTTGCTTTTTCCATTAACATCTAATTTCTCGTTTCGATCTAGATTTTTTTGTCCTATGCTCCCAACCTGACCCCCCTGTATGTGATTTCGTTGAGCATGTTTAAATGAATTTATGATTGGATGAAAACAAGCAAAGAGAAAAAAAATGTTTTCGATTTGTTCATGGTTTCATCCGGATCCGAAATTACTGGGAGAAGGAAAAAATTTCTATGATGTGAAGTAATGAAACGGTTGTTTGTAGTTTGATCTGGAAGAGTTGGGAGGGAGAAAATGGTTTTTTTTCTCTCCCAATCGCTTAATCCGGAAACGCAAAGCAAAAATAAATTTATATCAAAGAACTTTTTTTATAGTTTATCTTATATATAGAGAGAGAGAGGATGGCTAGTGTACTCTCGAGAGTACGGAACTCTCGACGGGTTTACGAAATTCGAGATTTTTAATGACCGATCCGAACTGTTGATCTTGTTCATCTCATTAAAATATAGCCACCAACTAAGTTTCATATTTTTTTGAATTTGTTTACTATTTATTTCGTATTTTTAAAAATCAGCCTTCTAATTAGTCGTGGAGCGTCAAAAAAACTGATTTTAGAACATACGAAACAAATAGTAAAAAAAATTTAAAAATACGAAACTTGGTTAATAGCTACATTTCAATGAGATGAACAAGATCAATGGTTCAGATCGATCGTTAAAAATCTTGAATTTTGTAAACCCATCAAAAGTATATATATATAAATAAAGCAGGATCTAACGAGCCACCACGTTAATCCAAAAATACAAATTTTCATGGTAATCCTCAACATTAATCGAGAGCAAAAAGAAAGATCTACACCGTTAATCATTGTAAGATGAAGTTATAGCGGCTTAGATTAAAAGAAAGAATTTATATCGACTATAAAAATAAAATAGACGTAATTGAAATTCGAAATCTACGTCCTATTACCTGGACGTAAAGAACCTGACCTGTCATAGGATGGGTTCTTTTGAGCTTATCTTATCTACTTATTTACTGTAGCACATCACTTCGAGAATTTTTGAGGTAGTCTCGAGAGTCGGTTGGCCTTCAATTTTGGGATTTAGAGAGCTTATAGATACGCCTACGAGATAAAAAAAAACCGACTAAAAAAGTAATAAAAAAGTGAGATAAATCAAATAAGACATGAGATAAGTAGGATAAGTCTTATCTCGTGTCTTATTTGACTTATTTCAATTTTTTTATTATTTTTTGAGTCGGTTTTTTTTATTAAGTAGGCGTGTCTATAAACTCTCTAAATCTCAAAATTGAAGGCCAACCGGCTCTCAAGGCTACCTCAAAAAATTCTCGAAGTGATGTGCTACAGTAAATAAGTAGATAAGATAAGTTTAAAAGAACCCACTCATATTTCGTGGATCGAAACAAGGGTTATTGAAGAGATAGGAACAGGCTGGTCAAGATGGAAGAGCCCAATGGACAAACATATTGCTATGGGAGCATCTCTAGCAGAGTCTTTAAAATATAATCTTCTTTATGTTTAGAGTTTATCGTCCTTCAGCAGAGTCTCTATTTCAATATCTAAATTTAGAGTTTTTTCTCACACAGTTTCTAAATTTAGAGGCTCTCTGTATTAATCTCTATAGTTTCTAGATAGAGGTTCTGTTGGAGAGTATGAAAATAGAGAATAAATAATGATTTAGAGAGAATATATAAAGATCCGATTTTAGAGCATCTGCTGCTGCTGAAGATGCTGTGTCCTTGCCACTGCCACCCCTGTTTGCTCCTCTCCATGGTGGGAACCGTCATCGTGGTCGTGTCCACCGAGTGCAGCAGCGCCGCCGTCGGCTCTACCAGCTACTGCAACAGCTGAGCCGAGCAGGACTGCAGCACAACGGCAGAGAGCAGCATATTAGCAGAAAGTTTCATCGCTACCATCATACTCGCCATGCTTGGGTTTAGCAGTTAGCTACGCGCCCTGGAAATACTCACTGCGATAAGCAGAGTTAAAAGAACCATACAACTCTAAGGCAACTGAGAAGCAACGCATGTGCAAAAAGCTTGAGGCTAGAAATTCTCGATCAATCAAAGAAAAAAATCTACATCCTTATTATAGCGTCTCCAGACTATAATAGTGTAGATTTAATAAGACTAGAGTTATTATTGTATCCTTTATGTTAGACATGGACTGCATCATGACCATTGCATTTACATATCTAAAGCAAATTTAATTATACTAGATTTGCAACATGAACTAGATTAGAACTTATCGTGGCCACGACTACAAATTCTTATACCTCGTGACTTTGAGAATTTTTTGAGATAGTTTCGAGAGCCTGTTGGCCTTTGTGTTTGGGATTTAGGGAGCTTTTAGACACGCTTACAAGATTAAAAAAATGGACTCAAAGGTAATAAAAAAGTGAGATAAGTCAAATAAGACACAAGATAAGTCAGATAAGTCAGCTTATTTGAGTCCCTTTTTTTTATCTCGTATGCGTGTCTAAAAGCTCTCTAAACCCTAAACACAAAGGCCAACTGGCTCTCGAGGCTATCTCGGAAAATTCTCGAAGTCACAAGATAAGACAAATAAGTAGGATAAGGTAAGCTGAAAAGAACTCACACTAAGACAAGCATAGCTATAATTAAAAAAAAGAGAGAGAAGATTGACGTCCATTCTAGCTAGTAAAGTGAGGCGATAAATGAAAATTTGCTTAGAGATTGAGACATGAAGTGGTTGAAGGCTATCGCTAAGACATCTCTCTTCTTGTTCAACGCAATTTTTAATGTCCATTATGGATGTCCTTATACAACATTGTCAATGCCGAGCAAGAGGAGATCCATCCTTTATTTATTTCTCGTTGCTTTTTCTTTGCTTTTTCTATGTAATTTCTTTCCTTTTTCAAAATATACTTTCCATCTAATTCTTTTATATTTCTGCTTTCTTCGCTTGTTGTTTTTTTTGCACTGCCATCTTCCCCTTATGGAGGTAGCATCTCCCATGTACTCCCTCCATATCACAAAAACTTGGTATTGTATACATGTCCTAAGTTAAAGTTCTAAAACTTTATGTATGAATCTTTTGAACTATTTGAACTGGTTACATGAAATATATATATATATATATATAATATTTTTTGGATTTTATAAATAAATTTTCATGGTAATTAGTGGTTAAAGTTGTATTTTAAAGACCGTATTGATATTCAAAACGTTAAGTTTTTGTGATATAAAGGGAGTACTTTTCATTAGCTTGAACGATGGGAACAAATATCCACTCCGATTTGAGTTTCTCAACCTCAATCTCGATGTCCTTGCGTGAGTGGTATTGCTAGGAACGAGGAGGTGGTGGCAGGCGGTGCCCCTTCCCTCTCATGCCTAATGGCTACTGCACACACACCGATAGATAGAATTAATGAGAGATGGGAGGAAGAAGGTGATGTGGCACATATGTGGATGCCACTTCACTGTTATGTGCACATGTGGGCAGCCAGCTCATCACTTAGGACATCTTCAGGGGTGGTGTTCAAGCCCTATGTCCCATCACTGTAGCAAACAGTGATGGGACATGAATAGGAAAAGTAGACTGTATAAATAGTGATGAAGCAGTTGTTGGGGAGGTGAATAGGGATGGGGCAGCCCCATTTAGTGAGGTGGCACGTGAATAGGGATGGGGCAAAAGGGAAATGAGGCGTCTGCTGGATATGCCCTCAGGGCCTGTTCTTTTCAATTTATCTTCTTATCTCTAAATCGAAAAGTTAAAGTTTATCTTTTGCAGTCCATTTTTTTCTTTCTCGAAACCACGTCTCAGGTATCTATCTTATATAAGAGTCAAATGAGGCGCACCGGATTTTTCAAACTAACTCGAGAAACTCTCAAAGTTTAGATTATAAATAAATAAGAAGATAAATAAATAAGATAAACTGAAGAGAACATTCCTTAACAGTAAATGTAAATCTAACTAAACTAGGGCAATGGTGCAAACACACACGTAAGTAAGGGGATGAGAAAATTTTCAAATTTCACAAGCTAAGGCCATGTTTGTCAAGGAAAAAGGCAGGGCAACACGCTGCGGCGTGGTGCGTTTGAACGCATGGGTAGCCAGGAAAGGCAACCATGAGGTGTAAGAGCATCCAGTAGTTCTCTATAATCCCTTCCTTTATATATGACATTATTTACCATATTCTCTAAAAGATTCTCTCCGTACTCTAAAATTTATTCACGCTTTATACTATATCTCAAAAGATTTATTCCTCTAGCAGATCAATGAATAGTGTTTTTGCGCAACCTGCTTGGATGCTCTAAACGAGATTTGACTATAATTTTACATTGTAATGATTTGTTTAAAAGAACGAGTCGAACCTAGCCCTCCTGTCGGCTGGAAACCTTTGTTTTGTAAAATTGTATATTGTAGGGGCGTTTTCGTGAACTGTCGGAATCCCATGGTCCTTGAAGCCTCTCTTTCTCCCTCTAATAGAAAAAGGTTCTAATCATAGCATACCTTTTTCTCTCGCAAACTTCCCAGGTACATAACATTGACTCCACAGAAAAGATGAAAAATGACATCTCAACAATCGTTGGGTGGCATTACCAAATGACTAATTTTAAAGTGCGTACAACGAGTAGCTAACTCTCACTGACCCTTTGAATTGATTTTTCTACACGACACAGTCAATTCAGACCAAAGATGCAGCCTTTTGTGGGGGCCAAAAAAACAATACAAATTCCAAAGCACTACTGATTAAAGATGGTGCCTGGTGACCCAAATAAAATGAAAAAAAAAGGAACTCAGAAAAGACAGCTCAACTCGAGAGACACCGATGTTTCTTTTCTCTCAGGCCTTCAGAAATTGAACTGTCAAATCTATCTATTAGGATATCTCCAGCAGAAACTCTAAAATCAGGCCTCTATATACCCCATCTAAATCACTATTTGCTCTCTATATTTTCATTCTCTCCAGTAGAGTCTCTATCTAGAAAAACTATAAAGGTTGATACAGAGAGCCTCTAAATTTAGAGGCTAGGAGAGAGAAACTCTAAATTTAGAGGCTGAGATAGAGACTCTGCTGGAGGACGAGAAACTCTAAATATAGAGAAAATTATGTTTTAGAGGCTCTGCTGAAGATGCTCTTATACAATGTAGCCACATGTTCACTCTAAAATATAAGAAATTATCATATTAATTGTAGAAAAAAGAAAAGATCTAACCGTACATCCATGTGAATACACGTTATAACGGCTTAGATTAAAAGAAAGAGTTTGTGTCAAATAGTAATGTAACCTATATCCCGCCGGCCCTGTATAAAAACCCTTCCCTTAGAATTAAGGGATCCAATCGTGGAAAAGAAGAAGCTTGCTGCGACGAACCAAATTGGCGCCTATAAAAAAAACTCGCCAATCTGAAAAATAGATGGTAAAGAAGAGTGCCTAAGCCGAAGTGCGCCAAGCCCATCTACACTCGATCGACCAAAGAAGCAAAGACGAGTCACGTACGAGCGCATACGCGAGAGGACATGAAGTCAGCCGCCAAAAAGAAAAAAAAATCAATTGAAGAAGAATATATATATGCATCGAACTTTTTATGGTAAGAATATAATATACTTTTCTCTACATGCAAAATAAGGTGAGTAGATTGAAATCTCTCTAACTTGGCACCAGATCGAAATCTCCCTTCTCTCTCCGGTGCATCATGCATGCATGGATCAATGGCCTCTTGTGCAGCACCAATTAAGCCATGCGGAGGCGTCCCGGCTGGCTCGCATCGCGTCTACTATCTCAGTGCCTAGCTTCCGTAAGAGATCGGGGCTGAAGAACCAATAGTAGTTAAATGCAGCACGAATACGATGGTGGCTATGGTAGCGCGTGGTCTCCTCCGATAGTACCACCTAGTGAGCAAAATCGAAGAGCTCTTTTGATATACAATCACGGAAAAGGCGCGTAATATACTGTGATGGTCCATTTAAATCTAACATTTCAATTAGAAGAAGTATACCATCCATGTCATCCATGTCATTTAGGTATAGTATATTTAGATCTAAATTGTTCAATTGCGAGGAGTGAACCTTCCACATTAGATTTAATATACTGTACCGTAGGCGGCAACACCTTTGGAAGCATGGTAAGTGTACGTGCTCATGTGCGTGTGGGCTTATATGCTTGTGCATGAACGTTGTCCGAGAAGAATTGCATTGATCGGATATACATATTAATTTACCTATTTAGATAAGACGAATTAACAGTGTGGTTAAAAAAAGTTAGAATATGATAAGATTAAAAGTTTGTTTTAAGACAACCCTATCTATATATATGCTTCCAATAATCCGTGTACATACATCTCTACCCCATCTTTTCTATATAAAATTAAACCCATGTCCTTTCTAATTAATGCATCGGAATGTGAGAAGGAATACGCCAATGAGCTGATTAGCAGAATCAGCTGGCGACAGTTCGAGCTTGAACCCACCTAAATAGTTCACGCTACAACACATCTTCAATCCAACTGACCCATAGGCAATATTTGCTTGAGCGTTGTATCCTGAGCCGAACGTGAATGGCAGGTAGATCTTAAATAAAATTTTAGTTGAATCTAACAAAAAAACCAAGAGCAAATATTTGCACAAGATTTTAACGGTGTATATTTTAAATATTTTTTAGTTGAATCTTTCAGAAAATTTACACCATCAATTATACAAAATCTAACTATAAACTAATAAATCTAGCCGTGTAAATGTGCGGGTCACCATACTAGTTTACAGTAAATCTACTTGCAACAACTGGACTAGAATTTAAGAAATGCAAGCTTGTCTTCACAAAATGATCGGGTACATTAGCAATAACTATGAAGAGAGATAGAACTACTTTTTTGAGCAAAAGGCGGCAGCGCTGCCGTAGAGAGATAGAACTACTCCTAAAGATCGATCGATCTCTGCAAATTTTATTGGCTGTAAAATGAAATCAGGGACACCAAAACTACTGCAAAGCTTAATTAAAACAGTTTTACCCGGACAGATCACATCCATTGCACATTTAAGCATGCATGCCTCAGCAAGCTAGCTGGACAGCACCAGCAAGAGCTAGAGCTAGCAGGACAACCTTGAGGTCTTAATCAACCAAGCAGTAATTAATTATCTAGAGCAAACCAGCCATGCCATGGGTAATTAATCTTCTTGTAATTACAGCGATTAAGGCAGGCGGCCATCGTCGTCGTCTTCGACTAGCCTCTGCACTGGGTGATGGCGCTGCACCCGCGGGAGTAGGGGTTGGCCTCAGCGCCGGGCTGGCAGTTGTAGTAGGAGGCGCCGCGCTGCGAGCACGGCACGCTGTCCCGGCGCAGCGCGTCGTAGCCGATGTAGCCGGAGCCGCCCTGCAGCACGCGGCGCTTGCCGCCGCCAGCCATCGCCGCCACCTCGCCCTCCCCCTCGCCGTCGTCGCCGAAGTACTCCATGCACTCCCCAACCGTGCCCCGGCAGGTCCGCCCGCCCCGGCGCATCACCACGGCCGCCGCCAGGTCGCCGGACGCCGTGAACGCCGAGGCCGCCGACGGCGCAGCGAGCGCGGCGACGGCCAGGGCCAGGAGGAGAGCGACGGCGAGTTTCGCCATGATCGATCTTGGACAATCGTGGGCGGAAGATCTTGTGAGCGGTGGAGGTGCCGGCCGGGGCTGGTGTGGGAGAGGGAGAGGGAAGCGTGGGGTTATATGGAAATGGCGGGACGGCAGTAGGTGAGAGAGAGATGGCACGTCGCGTCGGTGTAGCACTGTGGCGTAACAGCGATCGTTGGTTGGTCTGGATCAAGATCAAGATGAGCTCTTTGCGGACGTATGCATGCATGGTATTGGTTGGTCGATCATTGCAGTATCCACATAATTCTGGGGACGACTGCTGTATATGGAGACAGGGACGACAGGAGCTACAAAATTTTATCTGGAGGGGAGACAGAAAGAATCATCATTTTATCGATGGGACTAAATAGAACATTTTTGATATTTTAACCTGCAAATGCATATGTTTGTAAGATATTTTAGAACTTTTCACTATTTCGACATACAAATCGATGGGTATTTGAGAATTTTTGCTAGTATATATAGGTATATAAGCATATACATGAAACATAGGGAGGCCAAGGCTCCACCTAGCCTCCCTGGCTCCGTCCCTGCATTGAGACGTCGGATTGTATGAGACGCTAAAAAAGTGTTTTAAGCATATATGAGTATTTTTTTAAGGTTGTTCACACAATATCGTTGAACCATTATTGAAATTTTCACGTACCATCAATTTTTTTATTTTTATGTACGTTCGAAAATATTTTTCCTTAGCTCCCCTCCCATAATTCTCCGTTTTCTTTTGTGCATGAACCAATGTATAATACTCCTAACTACCGGTGCGGAGTAATATCATATTTGCTAAGAGCGCATCTCCAGCAAAAGTAGTAAAACACCGTTTATTTGATTTTTTAGTGAGAGTCTCTGCTGTATAGGAAAGAAATCTTTTATAGTATAGTGAAAAATACGAAAGAATTTTAGAGAGAAAATAGAATTCATAGAAAACAGTGTTATAAAGGAGAAATTAGAACCTCTCTCGGAGATGCTCTAATTAATGTGTAATCGATCGGGTGATTTGATGGTCGTGGCAGTGCGTGCGTGTGCGTCGGATCACGAGTCTCAGTGCATGGGCGGAACTGCTTAATCTTGGACTCATCCCATCTGTCTCTAATGTCACGACAAGCTAAAGCTAGCTCGCCCATGCATACCCAGATACACGGCCATATCGGAACATCTCTCTTCGGTAGTGTTCTTTTCAGCATTTACGTTTATGTTTGCTTATAAGTTAGAAATTTGTTATTTTTATACAAGTCAAACGTTTTGACTTTGGTAACTAATTTTTGTAGATCTTAATATTTTTCTCAAAACTGTCAAAACCATTTTTTCGATAATTTTTTAAATTTTTATATTATAAGCAAACGTAAACGCAACGCTGAAAAGAACACTCTATTCGTCTCTGAAGCTCACAACTGACATGCCACGGGTACGTATGTCAGTAAAAGAACGGTAGAGAGCAGTACGCAGAGGATTTGCTTCCTCTACGAAGAGACCCTACTTACAGTATACGGCACGTACGCACACGTCGACGGCAGCATGCAGTACTTGGGTTCATTCTTGCGACGCTGTCAGATGGACTAAATAACATTCAATTCCTTGAATCCTACGAAAGATATAGCGTGTGACAGCTTCGACACAGGGACAAGAGAATTGTACGTCTCATGCAAGGAAATGCTGCCCAATTAACCGACACAGTATAACGTACGTACTTTCTCAGTCAGATCTTCTTTAACCATTTTTCTTTTCTTTCATTTTATTTCCCAAAGTCCCTTCCCCTTATTTTCTACCATCTTCAACAGTATTTTTTTAAAAGAGAATGATATAAAGAAATGAGAGATAATCTCTTCCTGAAGGAAACGGAAAAAAGAATCACTTCTAAAGTAAACAGTGAAGAGAATCTGTTAGAGCGTTGAAGTGAACGAGATTTACTTCGTGGCGGAAATGGAAGAAGGGACCGAAATGGGTTGGAGATGGTCTCAGGCTATGAGTGCATGGCAACCTTTGCCTGCCTTGCAATCCTTTGGAAAAACCAAGAGGTTATGATATTACGCAGAAAACACACGTCACACGCTCAGTCTGTTCACTTGACAGTTTATAAGAGAGGCGGAAAATACAGGGTCTGTTTTTTTCGGCGGTTTCTGGCGGTTGGCGGTTTTACTGTAGCAAATTTATAAGTTTTTGGAAAAAATGTTTAAATGGGCAAAAAAAAATGTAAATTTTTTACCGTAGCGGACCGACCGCGGAGCCGCAGTATACACTCTTAATTGTTTGCACTGCCAAAAAAGGGGAAATACGATTTCACATGTGCAAGCCGCCGTAGGCACACTTTGGAGCATTGGATCTATCTCTGTGAAACCATGTGGAGGTGGCCCCATGTTGATGATGAGTATATTGACAAGTGTTTGAGCGTAACGCAAAGGTTTTGAGGCGATCGAGGCTTGCAGGGTTTTCCAGGGTTTTGGTCTTGGGCGGGTTGCACCGTTTGTGCACGGTTTTTCGATGGGTTGTCCGGAAAACTTGTGCATGTCTTAGATGTGATTGATTATGGACTAACCTTGCGGTGAGAAAGGTAAGTATGGTGTTTTTGGCTAATCTTTGTGGTACAGGTCTTGGTAGGCCGTGGTCACGACGATGTCGGGGCCTTGGCTGGCGGTTCGTGGATCCGAAACGACAAGGAGGTTGCGTGGGACGGTTGGACTCGGACTTGAGGACCACAAAGATGATGAAGATGACGGACTTAGCGGCGTGAGGATCCGAGGCTCGTGAGCGGTCGAGTCGCGATGGAAACTTAGCGGCTAGGTCGGGACCGGGTGCGTCGGTGTGTGGGCCCATGTGGGGCATGTATCGGGAATGTGCGTGGCATATTCAAGGATTTGTGGAGTATATTCCAAGGGTTATATGCTGTAAAGAGTGAACAAATCTCAGCCATCCATGTGACATCCAAAGGTGGGGAGTAGTTGGCTTGAGAGCTACTCCACCTTTGGGCTATAAAAGGAGGGGAGGGGGTGCCTCCCATTCAGATTTGTGAGAGGGAGTGGGCTGAGGTTTGGGTGTGTTTAGAGTGCACTTCTGAAGTGCTTTGCCCACCTTGGTGTGGCTTTGTATTACCCTCAAACCGATGCAATAGAAATCAGCCATGTTCATCCAAGTTCTTCTCTAGTTCTTGTGTTTGATCTTATTTCTTTTGTGTTCTTGTTTGCAACTAGTTTATTTCCTCATCTTCTTCTATTTTCTACTGATCCATGATGCCTTGAGATTGCAAATATGATTTGATAATCTTCTTGCAATCTAGGAAAGGATAGAGATCAAGTTCATCTTCTAGTTGCAGTGCTGTCCAGAAAGTTTCCTTCGCGCAGCAGTTACTGTTTGATTTTTAGAAAAATATAGAAAAATCCTTTTTGCGTGATTCTTCTGGGAAAAGGTGCAGGACTTATATATCTAACTGTGATAAAAACCTGAAGTCCATTTGACGCACCATCTGGGAGCCATGAGGTGAATACCGAGCCCCAATTTTTCTGGTCGAAGTTTTTGGCAGAACCTCTTGTTCTTTTCGGTTGATTTTTATGTATTTGATCTTGAGGTGAAATTTGGAGACGAGATCTGTAACTCATATATCTCTATTGAGAAAATCTATAAAAACATTGGGATCTCAGAATGAGAGAAAACACCTCTTGATTACAGTACTTTTGTTTTGGAATCTGCTTTTACTTTCAGAAAGTAGTCTAGTTTGTTTGAATTGTTTCTCTTTATCTAAAGTAGCTTTAGATCTAATTCTTTTTTGTTGAGTTCTTAACAACCAGTAGCACCACAGAAAAAATCCCCAAGACCATATGATCCACGGATTTTTATTCGTGAGTTTTTACTAGGGTATGTGCTACTGTCCAGAATGTTTTCCGCTGCATGTTTGAGTTGTTTGGGGTGCGTTGTTGAAGAAAACGTCGATTTCCATTTGGCGTCTATTCAACCCCCTTCTAGCCGCCTAGCCTGGTCTTTCAACTGGTATCGAGCTAGGTTGCGCTCTTTTGATCTTCACCGATCTTTGAGCCTTTCCTTGTTTCCGTTTTGAGCTATGGCGGATGACAAGTACTCCACTAAGCCTCCTGTGTTTTCGGGTTTGGATTTTCCTTTTTGGAAGGCGAGGATGGAATCCTACATCATGGCACGAGGATACGATGTTTGGCTGAAAGTCAAAAATTCCTATGTGTTGCCAAATGATGAGGAAATCACCCTCCAAAATCAGACAGATGTAGAGTTGAATGCTAAAGCCCGCAACATGATCATTCAGGGTGAGTAGAAATGAATATGAGCGAGTTGCTCATATCAAGACGACTCACGAGATTTGGACTACCCTCGTTGCCTACCATGAGGGACAGTCCAGATCAAGACCGTGAGGCAAGACCAATACAAGAGGGAATACAATCGCTTGCAAAAGGTGGTGAATCCTTTGGGCGCTTTGTTTTAGTCGGTTCACCAAGATTCTCAAGCAACCTCGGTCGGTCGGCACCACCTACTCGACTCGAGAATGCTCGCCATTTCTTGTCCGCTTTGGATTTGAAGATTTGGGGTGTGAAGGTGACCACGATCCGGCAGTGCGGATCTTACCACCTTGACCTTGGATGGACTATATTGAATCTCAAGGCGCACGAGCTTGAGCATCTCTTCTGTGAGCCCGATCCGGTTTCTCTGACTTTGGTCACCGATCCTTCTTTGCGGTGTTCCTCGAGTTCATTGGAGTTTGCACTGGTTTCTCTCTTTACGCTTTGTGTGAGATGCCCGATGAGAGGTTAGATGGAGTGCTGAGGATCGATTAGCCCTACTTGCTAGAAAATTTAGCCAAGCCTACAAGAGAGTGAGTGAGAGGAGAAGAGGGACGATCAAGTGCTTGAGTGTGGTGGCCCTAACCACATTCAGACCCAACTGTCCCAGTGGAGAAAAGTAAAACGACTACGGCACCGGATAAGAACCACTACATCAACAAGAACCGCAACAAGAAGCCGGTGCTGGAGGTGACAAGAAGCCCAAGTTCTCCAAGGGACGGAGACTCTTCCGAAGGTGTTGGTCGCCTTGGATGAGGCCAACATCTCGGACTCAGAGGAGACTTGGAGCGATGATGGAGGTGATGACCGAAGCCTAAGAACTACGACGACGGCGGCTACGCCGGCATGTGCTTCATGGCCGACGAGGATGGTGCGGCGACTCCGACCTCTACACCGACTCGACAATGAGGTACCAACCTATGAAGAACTCAATGATGCTTTTTTAAAGCTAGGTAGATTCCATGCCAAGTCTAGAGCAAGATGTAGGGAACTGGAGGAGGAAGTAGCTTGTTTGACCCAGAGGTTAGAAAATTCCAAATGTTTTGTGCCTCCTCAGCCTGTAGATTCTGATGGTTGGAAAGAATGTGATAAGCTTGTACAAGAATTAAATGAACTAAGGACTTTGCATGATAGTGTGTTTATTGAGCTTGAGTCACTTAGGGGGAGACATGCTAGTGTGATGCTTGAACTAGATCAGGCTAGAGATGCTCTTATTGTTGCTACTTCTGCTCCTAGCCTTATGACAGCTAGTATGATTGATCCCTCTGCACTGTCATTTGCTTGTCACGATCTGCTTGCACACCTTTCACATGACACACCTAAGGATCCAGTTAGCTCGGATGAGAGCTATAGAGATCTTGGAGCACCTAAGGACCTGTCGATTCAGATGAGGACTGTAGTTTTCACTCGGCTTCTTCTTGTGAGGATCTGTCTCACTTTTAAATTGGAAAATTTAAACATGAAAAATAAAATTGCTGAGTTGAATAACACCTTGCTTGCTAATTCTACTGTACTTGTTGTGATGAATTGGAGGAAGAAATGGGTAGAGTCTATGAGGATCTTAACAAGAGGTTTGAGGTCGGCTAGCTCAAGTCAAGAATCTTGAGTGCCTTTCTGTGTTGCTCTTAGAAAAGAGGTGGATATGTTGAGTGAGAGATGTCGCAGGGCTTTGGGTAAGGACAAGATAGATGATCAAGATTCTTCTAGTGTCTTACCTCCTGTTGATTGTGACTTGTGCTGACTTCATCAAGAGTGTGAGTACCTTGTGAGCACTCTTGAGAAGTTTGTTGGTGGGAAGAAGAAGCTCAATCGATCTTGGATAAGTCAAAAATTTCCAAGGGTAGAGGTCTAGGTTTTGGTGGCTTGAGCACATCAAGCGCCACCGCCAAGATTATCACTGGCGATAAGGATGGCGGATGTTTGAGGTTTCTTCAGAGTCCCCGAGAGGATCGTGTTTCGATCTGCTGGCTTTGTCCAAGAGACTTTCTTTCGAAGGGTGTTTCTCCTGTGACTTCTACTCTGGTAGAGCGAAGTTTACATGTACCTTCATCGAAGGATGGACACTTGGTTGAGTTTTGCTTCAGAGAGCTAGAGTCGCTAGGCGTGGCGTGCTACGCTCTTAGGGGTTTTGAGTCATACTCGGACTTTGAGAGTTCCTAAGACACCCTGACTCCTAGACAGACAGCTAGGCAATTGGCTCCTGTAGTAGCGCGCAGAGGCAGTCTAGGTGCCAGTTGTTGGTCTGTTCTTTGG
The DNA here is from genome assembly GCA_036346145.1 of Olyra latifolia. Taxonomy (NCBI): domain Eukaryota; kingdom Viridiplantae; phylum Streptophyta; class Magnoliopsida; order Poales; family Poaceae; genus Olyra; species Olyra latifolia. The sequence goes on from CM070530.1 coordinate 20,142,638, forward strand.
ATCTAGTGCTTTTCGTTGTTTTGATTCCGTCGTCCTCGTGGTGTGCCTTCTTTAGGTAGACACCCACGACGTGGTTTTGATCCTACTTTGGGTGGTAGGAGACCTGAGCGGCACACTTGGGGAGGACCGGCCTTTGCACCATGGCGGCCCAACCCAAATGTGATGCCTAGACGTCCTGTAGGAGTTCCTTCAGGGTTTGTGAGAGTTGAGAGGCGTCAGGGTGCTAGCTCAAGGGGAGTTTCTGTTGTTTGTGGTGTGACTCAGTATTGTGTTCCTAAATCTGCCTTGATTCGTCCCAATACTGAGTCACTCACCTCTTTGTTTCGTTGAGCAGGTGCGTCGGGCGGGGAAGGGAGAGGTTTGGATTGTTGACTCCGGGTGTTGTCGACACATGACCGGAGATTCTCGTTGATTCTCTTCCCTTGTTCGTGTCCCGAATGGTGAATCCATCACCTTTGGGGATGCTTCTTCGTAAGTCTTGGCCAAAGGGTCAATTCAGGTTAGTGACGACTTTGTGCTTAAGGATGTTGCCTTAGTCGATGGTGAGATACAATTTGCTTTCGTGTCTCGACTTACCGATGATGGCTTTGAGGTGCGTTCAAAAATAATTGTTCACAGATTCTTGGTTCTTCCGGAGAGTTTGTTCATGGGATTTCTCGTGTTGGGAGAGTCTTTCGTGCTGATTTTAATGCTTCTTGAGTTGGCTCACCACATTGTTTAATTGCTTGAATCCGTGATCTCTCCTTTTGGCATAGGAGACTTGGTCACATTGGTTTTGATCACTTGACTAGAGTTAGCAACCGTGACCTTATTCGCGGTTTGCCCAAACTCAAAATGGTCAATGATTTGGTTTGTGCTCCTTGTCGACATGGGAAGATGGTTCTTCTTTGTTCACCCACTGTCACCCTTGTGATGACAGATGCACCAGACAGCTCTTGCACATGGACACTTGTTGGTCTGCTCGAGTGCAATCTGTGGGTGGCAAATGGTGCGTGCTAGTTGTGGTTGATGACTTCTCGAGGTACTCTTGGGTTTTCTTCATGGTTACCAAGGAAGAAACTTTTGGTCATTTTCGAAGTCTTCAACGCATAAGCTTTCTGTTGAGTTTCAGTGCCCTTAGAGCTATCCGACCGATAATGGCAATGAATTCAAAAATTCTCGGTTTGTGGATTTACGTGAGATGACAGTGTTGAGCACCGTTTCTCTTCTCCGCACGTCGCTCGGCAAAATGGCGTTGTGGAGAGGAAGAACAGACCCTTGTTGAGATGGCTAGGACTATGCTTGATGAATATTCTACTCCTAGGCATTTACGGTGAGGCAATTTCTCTTGCTTGCCATGTGGCAAATAGGGTGTTTTGAGGTCCAAGTTGCATCGCACCTCTTTTGAGTTGAGATATGGCAGAAACCAAGTGTTTCTCATTTTAGAGTGTTTGGATGCAAATGCTTTATCTTGAAATCTGGAAACTTGGACAAGTTTGAATCTCGCTCCTCGGATGGCATTCTTCTTGGTTATTCCACTTACGCGAAATTACGGGGTTTGGAGTTTAGAGGGTAGGAGAGTGATAGAGACTTGTGAGGTGACTTTTGATGAGGCTAGTCCAGAGCTAGGCAGATATTTGATCTCTGAACTTAACTCGAGACTATCTTTGTTGATGAGTCATTTGGAGGAGATGTGACTCTTGAGCTGACTTCAGTGGTTCATCCAGAGGAGTCTCCTGCTTCCACTCTTCCTCAGGATGCACCCTTACCTACAGCCTCTTCCCAGCTTTCACCTGATTCTTCTGCTGCTCAGGGCTTACCTGTAGAGTCTTCTGTTTCAGGTGGCTCTGTTCCTACCTCTTCTGTTCCTGAGGTAGAGGCCACTTCTTCACTAGGTGCACCTAGGCACATTCAGAGAATGCACCCACCTAGTCAGATCATAGGTGACCTAGGAGAGCGAGTCACTCGCTCAAAGTCTGGGCTGTCCCACTACGTCTCTCAGTGCCTTTGTTGCCTCCTTTGAGCCTGCAGACATTACCCATGCTCTTTCCAATGAGTCTTGGGTTAATGCCATGCATGAGGAGTTAGAAAATTTTGAGAGGAACAAGGTTTGGAAACTGGTAGAGAGACCCCCAGGACACAATGTTATAGGCACTAAGTGGGTCTTCAAGAATAAGTGTAGTGAGGATGGAGTAGTAGTGAGAAATAAAGCCAGATTGGTAGCACAAGGTTTCTCTCAAGTCGAGGGTTTGACTTTGAGGAAACTTTTGCTCTGTTGCCGAACTTGAGGCGATCAGATTCTTCTTGCTTTTCTTGCATCCAAGGGTTTCAAGCTTTTTCAAATGGATGTCAAAAGTGCTTTCTTGAATGGATTTATTGAAGAGGAGGTCTATGTCAAACGACCTCTGGATTTGAAAATTCAAGTTTCGATCATGTATTCAAATTGTCAAAAGCTTTGTATGGATGAAGCAAGCTCCTAGAGCTTGGTATGGTATTGAAGTCCTATTTGCTTGGGAATGGTTTTACTATGGGTAGTGTAGATAAGACCCTTTTCATCAAGAGAGTTGGCTCAGATTTCCTCCTTGTGCAAATCTATGTCGATGACATAATCTTTGGAGGCTCTTCCCATCGACTTGTCTCTGATTTCTCCATTGTGATGAGTTTGAGTTTGAGATGAGCATGATGGGGAGTTGGCTTTCTTTCTTGGCTTCAGATCAAGCAGACCCTGAGGATCTTTCTCCACCAGAGCAAGTACACTAGAGATCTTCTCAAGCGGTTTGCTATGTCTGAGGGCAAACCTGTTCTGACTCCTATGGCAACCACCACAGTTCTTGAGTCTGATGAAAATGGTGAACCGGTTGACCAGAAGGAGTATAGAAGCATGATAGGCTCTCTCTTGTACCTTACCTCTTCTAGACCGGACATACACTTTGCAGTGTGTCTTTGTGCTCGCTTTCAGGCCTCTCCTCGCGTCTCTCACCTTCAGGCGGTGAAGCGTATCTTCCGATACCTTAGAGCTACCCTAGTCTTTGGGATTTGGTACTCTTCCTCTTCTTGTCTGTCCCTTAGAGCCTTTTCAGATCTGAGACTTTCTTTGGTCAGAGGATAGATAGGAAGAGCACTTGACACTTGCCAATTTCTTGGCACTTCCCTTGTCTCTTGGTCCTCTAGGAAGCGGTCGGTGTTGCTGATCCCTTCTTTGAGGCGAAATGCACGTTCTTCTTGACTAGTTTTTGTAGTCAAGTACTTTGGATGTGTTCTACCTTGAGGATTTTGGGTTGACCTTAGAGAGTGTTCCACTTTTTCGTGACAACACTTCCGCCATAAACATTGCCAAAAACCGATTGCAACACTCTAGGACAAAGCACATAGATATCGGTACCACTTTCTTAGAGACCATGTAGAAAAGGGAGATATAGTGCTTCGGTTAGTGGAGAGTGACCACCGACTTGCGATATTTTCACCAAGCCCTTGGATAGCTCTAGGTTTGTGGCTCTCGGGAGAGCTTGGGGTAGTGAGCCCTTTAGGCATTAGTTGAGGAGCTAGTCTTTGTATTATATGTCTATATGTATATATGCTTTTAAATTTCTGCATTTGCATATTTGCATTCGGGCTTAGTCTTGGGCAGGATTAGAGAGTCGGTTTCACTTCTTTAGCCACTTGCTTCTTACCCCATAGGTTGCTATCATGCGTGATTAGCAATGTCCTCTGCTCTAGCTAGTTGAGTTTCACAGGCTTTTGGGTCTAGCGGTGTTGGGCCCCTGGGTAGACAGGGTTTGTGTCTAGACTCTCTAGTAGTCGAGTCGTGAGGCTTGCTTCCCTAGTCGTGGCTTGGGGTAGATGAGTGTGTTTCGAGCCTTAGAGTTATCTGTCTCTCATCTTTTCTCTTGGGCGCTACTGAGAGTTTCTCCAGCTCCTTATCTATTCTGTTTTCATTTGGTGGAATGATTCTTGGTTTGAGGGAGTTTGGAGATTTTATTGCATTTTCATGGCATTTAGACTTATTTTCATTTCGAGCTTTGTCTACTATGCTTTTGAATTTAAGTGAGAAGTTTACATCTTGCTAACTTAGTGATGACCTTTGCTAGCTTGTTCATGCTTATTTTGCCAACATTTACACTGCTAGGCTAGCTGAAAATTAAATGATTTTCATGCTTTAATGAAAACTTGATGAGACTTGTGTCTTTTATTTGCTAGTTTTTCTACTAAATGCTCATGCTAGGGTTAATTATCTTTTGTTCATCATTTGAGCACTTCTTGCAACTTGAGTAAGCTTTTGATTATGTGATCTTGCTCATGTACATTAAAAAAAAATGATGAAATGTTAAAAAAATGCAAACAAACATGAGGAGGAGAGGGACCTAGGAGGCCTTTGTCGATGGCTCCTAGTCGGGGATGTGCTTTGTTAGGATCTCTCTCCAAAATCTGAGTTTGCTAAAGGAAAACAAAAAAAAAGAAGAAAAAGTTAGGAAGTGTCGAGCAAAAGGTCTTTGCATAAAATCTAACTTTCTTATTTGTTGCTTGAGTTGCTCATTTGATGCTCCTTTGATCTTTGCATTAGCATGAGTATTTAGTTTTGAGATTGGCATTGTAATGCTCTAGTTTCATCATGACAAAATTGGCATTCTTGTTTTGCTAGATAGCTTGGATAAAATGTGAGCAATTTTGTATGAACTTGTAAGCTTTTGGTTTAACTTGTTTAGTTTGATGTAAGTGATCTATGCTTCATGTTCATTCGCATATTCTACAAAGCTCTCTAGGGTGCATTTGCATTTGCTCACATGCTCTTTCTTCTCTTTGATTTTCTTGATGCCTATATTGCCAAAGGGGGAGAAATTTCTGGAAAAAGGGCATAATTTGTTCCATGTTCAAAAAGAGGGAGAAAGGGCAACATTTTTTTTTAAAAAAAAAGAGGGGGAGAAATTTCAAAATTGGGATATTTAAAAAATTTTGTTATACTTGGACATGTTGACCAATTGCTCTTTCCTTGGTCCAAGTATGATCTTTGGCAATCACTCTGCTTTGTTAGTCCGATATTTTTTTTTCGCCTTTTAAAAACCTTTTTCCAGTGTTTGTCAATATACTCATCAAGGGGGAGATTGTGAAACCATGTGGAGGTGGCCCCATGTTGATGATGAGTATATTGACAAGTGTTTGAGCGTAACGCAAAGGTTTTGAGGCGATCGAGGCTTCAGGGTTTTCCTGTGGTTTTCGGTCTTGGGCGGGTTGCACCGTTTGTGCACGGTTTTTCGATGGGTTGTCCGGAAAACTTGTGCATGTCTTAGATGTGATTGATTATGGACTAACCTTGCGGTGAGAAAGGTAAGTATGGTGTTTTTGGCTAATCTTTGTGGTACTGGTCTTGGTAGACCGTGGTCGGCGACGTGTCGGACTTGAATGGCGGTTCGTGGATCCGAACGACAAGGAGGTTGCGTGGGACGGTTGGACTCGGACTTGAGGACCACAAAGATGATGAAGATGACGGACTTAGCGGCGTGAGGATCCGAGGCTCGGCGGCGGTCGAGCGCGATGGAAACTTAGCGGCTAGGTCGGGACCAGTGCGTCGGTGTGTGGGCCCATGTGGGGCATGTATCGGGAATGTGCGTGGCATATTCCAAGGATTTGTGGAGTATATTCCAAGGGTTATATGTTGTAAAGAGTGAACAAATCTCAGCCATCCATGTGACATCCAAAGGTGGGGAGTAGTTGGCTTGAGAGCTACTCCACCTTTGGGCTATAAAAGGAGGGAGGGTGCCTCCCATTCAGATTTGTGAGAGGGAGTGGGCTGAGGTTTGGGTGTGTTTAGAGTGCACTTCTGAAGTGCTTTGCCCACCTTGGTGTGGCTTTGTATTACCCTCAAACCGATGCAATAGAAATCAGCCATGTTCATCCAAGTTCTTCTCTAGTTCTTGTGTTTGATCTTATTTCTTTTGTGTTCTTGTTTGCAACTAGTTTATTTCCCTCATCTTCTTCTATTTTCTACTGATCCATGATGCCTTGAGATTGCAAATATGATTTGATAATCTTCTTGCAATCTAGGAAAGGATAGAGATCAAGTTCATCTTCTAGTTGCAGTGCTGTCCAGAAAGTTTCCTTCGCGCAGCAGTTACTGTTTGATTTTTAGAAAAATATAGAAAAATCCTTTTTGCGTGATTCTTCTGGGAAAAGGTGCAGGACTTATATATCTAACTGTGATAAAAACCTGAAGTCCATTTGACGCACCATCTGGGAGCCATGAGGTGAATACCGAGCCCCAATTTTTCTGGTCGAAGTTTTTGGCAGAACCTCTTGTTCTTTTCGGTTGATTTTTATGTATTTGATCTTGAGGTGAAATTTGGAGACGAGATCTGTAACTCATATATCTCTATTGAGAAAAATCTATAAAAACATTGGGATCTCAGAATGAGAGAAAACACCTCTTGATTACAGTACTTTTGTTTTGGAATCTGCTTTTACTTTCCAGAAAGTAGTCTAGTTTGTTTGAATTGTTTCTCTTTATCTAAAGTAGCTTTAGATCTAATTCTTTTTGTTGAGTTCTTAACAACCAGTAGCACCACAGAAAAAATCCCCAAGACCATATGATCCACGGATTTTTATTCGTGAGTTTTTACTAGGGTATGTGCTACTGTCCAGAATGTTTTCCGCTGCATGTTTGAGTTGTTTGGGGTGCGTTGTTGAAGAAAACGTCGATTTCCATTTGGCGTCTATTCAACCCCCCCTTCTAGCCGCCTAGCCTGGTCTTTCAATCTCCCTCCTGCTTGACACAGCATCCTTATGGATGTGATTTTTTTTTCTGACGGACGTTTTGTGACAGAAAATTAAGTTTGACGGTTTTTTTTAAAAAAATTTCTGGCGGTTTTCAACCGCAAGGGATACCCTGTTTTGTATTTGTGGTAGCAGTGGTTGCACAACAGAATGCTTAGTCACCAATCTTGTTGCGAATTCAGTGCAACAGCTATCATCAATTAGAATGCTAGCTATCACGACATTGATGAGCTCATAGGGATTTTTCCTTCTCTTTTATGGTTTTGAAATCCTGATTGGCTCGTACTAGCTAGCTAGGCACTTTTTGTTATTTCATTTGATCTGCTGTTTTGTATTTTTTGTACACTTTGGTTGAGTAGCGACGACGGCAAGCCCCTGGTTTGAAGCATCTGTCATAGGACTATTGGGGTCGCGGCCTCAGAATCCTCGGGTTCAGAATAACCCGGGTTGATTCTAGAGTTCTCAAGAGCAGGAGAGGACAAGCAGTACGCTCCCCCTTACTCGACCGAGGAGGTCCCCTTTCTAGCTGCAGAAGACTAGGGCCTTGCAGGTACACACACAAGCAACTTCTCTTTCTGCTCGATCGACGCTTCTTACCTTTATTTTTCTTTCATCATAGACCGTTGGGGCCATGATCCCGAATTTACCGCTATGGCCACCTAGATTATTACTTTCACTATGGACCGTGAGGTCGAGCTCATTGCAGATTAGATCATGGCAGAGGATGAAACAGAGGATGTAGAAGAACACCCCCTGCCCCTTCACTGAAGCTCCTAGTTTAGGGGAGGTGAGGCCAGGAAGTCCCCAAGCACAAAAGATGCTCGAGGGCAAACCATGGAGGAGACAGGTTCCTAGGGCGTCTCTGCTCTAACTTCCCTTGAGGACGTGAAGCAGCACCCGGTCACACGGGATGCTCAGTTTGAGGCCTTAAAGCCTCTAGAGACAACCTCCACCCAGGAAGAGCCTTCTGTTTGCACTCCGGAGCACCTGGAGCAGCCCTCGAGCTTGCCGGGTGCCGATGTTGCCGCCGTCAAGCCCCTGGGAAGCAACCCACACACGGTGGACCCAATAGACCCGAGCATTCTCCGATAGCCCGGCCTGCTCGCCCTTTCCTGGAAGGGCCTTGTAGCAGTATCCAGCCCCAAGCCTAGAGCTGCTAAAACAATCCCTGCGCGAGGAGAACATCCTCACCCAATTTCAAAGCAACTTGCTCGCTCAGTGTTCCAAGGTAACACATCATCACCTTTGCCATACTTCACACTCATCCTTGCTTGGGTTTATAACTTCTATCCTTGTCCCCGCGCAGCTGGTAGAGGACACCTGCGCTGATTTTGAGGTAAGCACGGTGGCCCCTGAAGAGGTCGCCCGGGCCCATGCTAAGCAAGAGGCCAAGATCGAGGACTTGGAGCAGCGTCTCTTGGGGTCCAAGCCCACTTTTAAGCTGCAATGGAGTGTCTTGAAGCCCGGGTAGGGGCAGTCATGATGAAGAACAAGGAAGTCACTGTCGTACTGAAGCAAGAACGCGGTCGGTCCTAGTCTTTAGAAACCAAGGTGGAAAAGCTCACCAAAGTTGCTCGGGAAGCTTCAAACCGGGCTAAGGAGGGTCAAGAGATGGCGAGGCATTTGCGCCTCGAGGTACAGGAAGGGCGCAGGGTGTAAATCTATGTCTTGAATCTCTAGACAGAGCTTGATGAGTTAATGGGAAAAACTCTTGGCTCTAGAGCAGGAGGAATTTGACCGGGAACTAGCGACCTCCCCTTAACACCTTTGTAATTTTATTTGTAACCTGGTCAAGCAAGAAATAAAACTGAGTTTTATGAGATAGCAGAGATTACCTAAGTTTTACCATACTAGTTACTTGGTTTGATGATATCTTCCTTGTATCTACAAAAAGGAGTAGGCAGAATATAGATTGTGACAAAGTAGATATAATGCAAAGGGAAAATCCGAGTTGACGCAACACCCTCATGGGGTGTCGGCTAGCTTTTATGTGTGTGTGTGTGTGACGGTTGACAACTACAACCGGCACATATAAAGATTTTTCTGCGTGTCAAGGGAGCAGACGCGTTGGTTCGTAATTATAATCAACATACATAACGTTTCGACTCCCGAGGCATTTCGTGGGCATTTTTAACCCCATCAGATCTATATACCTAATCGATCCCCATTCCACTCCGCGCATTTGATCTGATCCCCTTCCTTTCCCACACTCCGCCTAGATCTCTGCCGTCTCTCTCACAATCCCCTTCCTCTCCCTTGTTGCTGCTGCCCTCTCCACCGGCCTCGTCGGCCTACCCATGTCCACCCACCACACCAGCGCCACGGCCCTCTCCACTCGCCGCCTCGTTGCGTCATCCGGCATCACCATGGTCACCATGGCCTGCGGGCGATCCGACATCCCGAGAGGACGAGGCGCCAACCACGAGCGAGGAGCCCCGCATAGAGGAGGAGGCGTCGAAGTCGGAGAGGAGTCGGTGCTTAAGCGGCAGTGGTCCATATCGCTATTGGACGATCTGTCTTCGGATCCTTTAGTGTGCAGCCCCGCTGACGAGCCGGAGGAGGCGCTGGAGGACAAAGAGGTCACCCTCACCGGCTCCTCTGAGGAAGAGTCGGAGCATGTGGCTGCCGCCGTCCTCAGATTCACCCGAGGGTCCGACGATGGGGACACCTCCCCGAGGACTGTGAGGAGACGACGGGCTGCCATGACGACAACGGCGGCTGCTACTCCGACTCCGAGCCGGCCAGCGGTGACAACGATGACGCATTCCTACAGATATAGCTAGCGTTAGCTAGGGTTGTACAGTAGTAAGTTGGTAGCAGTAGTAGCCTAGCTAGCTAGGCTAGGTAAACAAATATTTTAAAATACATCTCTATGGTTCTAGCTACAAACTGGCACAGATGATTGTGCACATCAGTGCCTGTTGTTTTGTGCTAGTTTAGAAATGGCACCGATAACCATTTGGAACCAACACTGATGTCTTGTTCCATAGTAGTGAGCACAAACGCAGGCAGGTAGGGTGTCAATCACATCAAAATTATCCAATATCTGAATCTGATTTGTACATGATATTGAAAGCGAAAATATCTCCGATTAACCGTTTCTGCCATATCTGTATCCAAATCGTATGGATACGTATACGGACTTTTGACATCCAAAATTCAATTTTATTCGAGCTATATATATATATATATATATATATATATATATATATATATATATATATATATATATATATATATATATATATATATATATATATATATCCTTAGTTAAATTGATTAAAATTTTATATATTTATTTTTAATATGGCTAATTAGTTGGAAAGAAAGTTATAGTACGGTGTGAATTCATGTTTTTAGGTGAAATAACATATTCTAATGATTAAATACGATATGCATGAGTAACATCCGTATTTGTATACGAGAACATCCGAATCTATATCAAGAATATCTGAATATGATCCGTATCTGTATCAAAGTGCTTGAATCTGACCCGTATTCATTTTATAAATACAGATACAGATATAAAAAGACCACTATCCGATCTGTTGACACCTATACAAGTGGAGCACGTGTGCACGGGCAGGCATGATCACAGGCGTGGGCAAATTAACACCCATGAGTTGTTCAAGGAATTGGTTGTATTACATAATAGAAATATTCCAGCCTCTAAATCCGAGATGTCTACCACCCTTGCAGTCTAAGAAAACATCTAATAAAAAAAGACACTAAACAAAGTCCAACTGCAATATTACCAATCATGTAAAACAAGGTCTATTATTTAATACGAATTGGTTGTATAAACTAGAGAGCCGCGGAATTAGCAATAAACCACTTGAAAATTTGGTATTCTTTTCAAAAAATTCCATGCCCAACGTTTTAAACACTAATATTTTTTACGAGATTTCATTTTTAATTTAAAATCCAAAATTTAAAATTTAGAGCGATTTTAAATGGACTGGTTTCTTGAACCCTTCGGAAGCAGAAAGCGTCAAAATTATTCCTTGGTGCGAGCGACGACCATGTACGCGCGTTGGGTGGAGTGCGGTGCAAGATCGTCGTACGCTCGTTTTCTAGATTGGATGGATGCGAAATTGCGAATGCTAGCTGCAGCTACGAGGCAAAGGGAGCAGGCGTTGAACACGTCCGTCTCCGGACGTTTTCCGGTGCGTGCGTAGGCATGTGTTTCGACGTACGCCTTGTTCAAACGTGCTTTCCTAACAACCGTCAATTGGGCAGTTTCTCTCTACTCCTAAAAAGACCGCTGTGGTGATGAGTGATACCTCATCAAAATAATTTAAACCATTCAATTTAATCTAACGGCTGCCCACACCCCGATTCGCGTCCTCCTCTCCACCAATCCACACGCGAGCACGTCGATCCCCGCCCGTCTGCGTTCCACCGATGCACGTCTCCCCCTCCTCTACCAATCCACACGCGAAGTACAACTGCAGGTTTCTTTCCTAGCGAAAATGTATTTAGAATTGCAAAATATCGGAGAAGTTTCATGAGTCAACACCCCTTAATTAGATCGGTTTTAGCCTGTCTATGGTCAGAAATGGTGGAAAGACGGAAAATTTAGTTCAACGGGGCTTTAAGAGCTCCGAGAATTGGTTCAGAAAGCGAAGCGGCATTTTATCGTGCAAGATCCGAAAGAGCTGGAATATATAAGCCACAAAACATATGCACGTGTAGCAACATTGGAAGATTATGGGCTCCCTTGGTTCAAAAATCTATATATCTCTACTATTAAAAGTGTGTAACGGTGAGTGGTGGTCGGCGGTACGTTATCCATCTAGACCCGTCATCTCTCATCCAACGGTACATATATAATAAGATACTTTCTATTTATTTGGTTTGCTTCTTATTTTTGTACATTGTATTTTTGGAAGTTTTCGATAGCTCAAGATATATCAAATTATCATATTTTAGGAAACGTTCGATCAACCGAATATACCAATTAGAAGGTACAGAAGCATGATGTGATTGAGTGCAAAAATAGAACTTAGATGATGGAACCGAGAATACGAAAGTATGATAGGATGGAGTGTGAAGGGATAAAAGCAGCATGAGAGCGTGAGCCAAATTAACAAATCAAAATATGACACAGTGGAAAAGTAATGTAATATTTATTCGTAGCAAAGCATGGGCACTTGGCTAGTACTATTAAAAAGTTTGCAGTGGCTGTGGTGGTGGTGTTATCAACTTTTGATCTAGGCCTTCCAATATATCCAATGGCTCAGATCAAGTAAGTCATTAATTACTAAGGCTCTCGAAAAGAGCCATTAATTACTGGATCCCTAAATTAGTGGAGACATAATTAGCATGTCCATAATTATTAGATCCCTAAATTAGTGTAGTTTTAAATTAGCATGCCATTAATTACTAGATCCCTAAATTAGTGGAGACATTAATTATAGGTAGCACACGATTGTAATTTTTATTTGCACAAATCGTCTCTTTTCTCAAACGCCCAGATCTGGTGTGTTGGTCTCAATCTAGAGGCAACTCGAATGTCGATGATCTCTATGGCATATTTAGCAGTGCTCCAAGGGTGGCTCCGCTCTGGTGTCCCGCGCTCCTTCGAGGGGCCTCATCGATGTTGCCTTGCCCTCACCAGTGTCGCGTCTCCCTACGCGTCCCGCCCCACCTCACGAAGGTGACCACCCAGCCTCCGCACTAATAACCTTAGTTATTCTACCGCCACTCACAATTTGTCCCGTAAATTTTTCCTTTTATTTATTGAGGTGGGTTGAGTTGAAGAAACAAGTTGGCTGAGCTCGATATTACGATGGATTTTGAGATATACATGAATTATGTTCCATAAATATTTCCTTTTCTATACTATTAAAAAGAGTCTTGTGATGGTGGTGATGTTATCAACTTTTAATCTCCACCATACAATCTATCCAATGGTTTAAATATAGTAAAGTACTTTCTATTTATTTAGACTTGCTTTTCTTATTTCAGTGCATTGTATTCTTGAAAGTTTTCAATCAATCTATCAAAATTCATCATATTTATCTAGCTTTCTTATTTTAATATATTGTATTTTAGGAAACTTTCGATCAGATTAACATATATACCAATTAAAGGATCATAAAAAACTATGCATTTAAGTGTTGAAGCAGAGTTTGAGAATGCAAAAAAAGACGTAATCAAGTGAAAAAGACTGAAAGCGAAGCTAAAGTGTAGGCTAAACAAATCAAATATGACACAATAGATATTAACATGTTATTTATTCGTAGCAAAGCACGTGTGTTTAGCTATAATTTATAAATTACACTAAAATCCCTGATTAAAAAATAAAATTACACGTACACCCACGCAGTGTCTATCCGTACCGCTATGGAAGCTAAGTCCCATTCTCAACATGCTAGCAATGAAGATGAAGAATACGAGGATACACTGTACCGTCAAACCCCTCTAAGGTCAAACAAGATGGCGGGATAATTTCTTATATTGAGACATTTTCATATATTGAGACGCCTCGCCTCATAAATCACCCTTTATAATTTCATATATTGCTCCGTTTTATATTTTCCTTTCTTCCTTTGTAGTTCCGTTGCAACGCACGGGCATTGTACTAGTATATAAAAAAATGCTAAGCTTTAATTGGAATGCATACCACAAATGTCAAACTTCAGCCACCAAACCAATTATATTGGTTCAATAAAAAAAATGATGCCATCAAATATATAGAAACGGTTTCAAGAATCCAACATATTATGCAAAAACTTGTAACATCCCAATTTTGGGATTAGTGAAAATTTTGGAAAATTTTAAAACTTAAATACAAATTAATCCTTTAAAGGCATTAGATATATAAAAGCATCTAAATGCCAAAACATAAAAGGATTAAGGCTTTCAAACTTATTAAAAATCTATTTGAAATTGCAAAAGAGTAATAATAACAAATGAGCCATTTGATAAATATATATAAATATATATTTATATTAGGCTCAATATTTAAAAATCCTTTGTTAATATTCTTTTGTAGAGAAGTTCCTATGAGCCTATCCATTATGTGTTCACCTTTATCAAATCTATATATTTGGCTGTAATTTATGACATATTAAATCTAAATCCTTTGCCTTTACAAGCTTTATTCTTTTTACTAGATATTAAAATGAATCTATATTTTAGGTACCAACTCTTTCACCTTTGGTATTTCAAAACCACCTTACATGAAATCTAATTCTTTGATTTATTTACAAAAGATCCCTTTTGCATCATTCTTGGGGAAAATCAAAGGCTTGATATATAAGTTTTCAAAGGCAAGGTATCCTCTATAAAGTTTAGTTTTTAAAAGCAATGTTTTCACATATGAAATTACAAAACCTTTGCACTATTGCAAATAGTATCTTCCATGAATTATTTTGAGAATTCAGATACTATTATGTTTAAAACCCTATTCAAACATTTATTTGTCAGTTCTAGAACCTATTCTTAGTATCTTATATTTGGTGCAAATACCCTATCTTTCAAATATCTTCTCATCTCTATAGTTCACTATTCATAAACATACAACATGGATGGATAACAATACTCTCCTATTGTCAAAAACAGACCTATTCACAAAATCTAATAATTTATTTCAAATACTAGTTTAAGTATTAGATTCAAATCTTAAAATTCAAATTATAGTTTGAATTCATGTGTTTGGAATCTTTTTTACATACTTCTATAAATTTCCTCGTGCTATTCAAATACAATTTTTCATCTTTATAAAAACTAACTCTAAACTCTATTGCACATTCAAATTTCAAATTTGAATGTTACCTTAATTGCCCCTTTGCCAACCCAGCCCATCTCTCCTTCACCTCTTTCTTTCTCTGGCTAGCCCAGCCCACCCAGCAGTAGCAACCCATCCCCTCTTCGATCTCTCACTCTCTTGCTCTTTCCCCTCTCCGCACAACGCCAGTGAGGTCGCCGCCACGCCACTGATTTTCGATCTGGCCGTCCTGGCTAGGCCACGCCAACCCGTGCCTTGGGCGCCCCTGTTTCCCTGGTGTGCGGCCCCTATGTCCGCGCTTGCACTGCTACTCCACTCGGCGCACTGTGTTCATGCGTGCCACAATTCCACGCCGGAGCACGCCTTGGCCCGGCCGTGCCATGCCCATCCGGCCCACGCCGCGCCTTTACATGCCATGCACCGTGCAATGAGTGCCCCGCACCTGAACCCGCGCTCACGCCCACTTCACCCCCCGTCCTTCCTTCATCCCCCTGCCCTGTTCTTCTTGTAGGAATTCCGCGTCCTTGCTAGCCTTCCATGGGCTGCTATACTCCACTATCCTCTTCCCTCCTTCATTTACTCTCCGGCAAGGACAGTGCCATCCTTATCGCTAGATGCACCCAGTGCCGCCCTCCTTCTTCTCCCTGCCTCTCTTCCTTTCATCGCGCCCTAGCCTCGGTAGAGTTTCCTCTCCATGCCAACCCCTTGTCGACCTTTCTCCGTGCCAGCCCCACGGCTATAAAAGCTAGAACCAGGCCTGCTCCCTCCATCCTTATTCGCCCTCCTCTGCCGCTTCGCTCCAGTGTCCTCTCCCTGACGCTCCAGTCCACTTCCAGCCGGGAGCTTGTGGCCACCTCTAGCTCTCTACCTTCTCTCCATCATCTTCCACCCAATCGAACCGAGATGGCTTAGAGCTTGCTGAAGCCGAGATTTTCTCGCTGCCAGCCACAATCGCCCCTTTTCACCTCCCGACCACCACAATATGCTTCATTCTGATTCCTTATGCCTAGAGCATCACTAACCTTCTCCTACCCTCGTCCTTGCAAGTTCTTCACCAGAACTCGCTCACAACGATGCCCCTGTTTTCGGCACCACTACTCTTCACGTCGCTAGCCTACCTTGGTCCTTCTCCGGGATCGTCGTTGGCTCAATGAGCACCCACTAGCCCCTAGCATGCTCATGCTCTTGTTATTTCCTAGTGGGATAGCTAGAATCATCTTCGCCATGTACGACCGAACTTGTCGCCACCGCCGTCCATGGCACCGCCGCCTCTAATCACCTTCGGCCGCGACTCGGGTGTCCACTAGTGCGGGGGGTCACGCTAGTGATGTAGGTACCACACACTCACACTGTGGTGCCCTATAGCGTCAGTGCGCCGCCATTCTTCCCCACGATCGCACGCTCCACTGGAGGAAGGAGATGATGACGTCATGCTTAGGATCACTGTGCTCTTTATGTCATTGACCAATGGGCCCCACCAGGTTTAAAGAAATTCAATTAAAATGGTTTAAAAGATCTAAGTCACTAACATGTGCGTCACTGACGTGTGGGCCCGGTGGACCCACCCGTCAGATTAAGTGGAAGCGTACTTTGGGACTTTACGCTCTCATCAGTGTCTTTGGCGTGATATCGAAAGCACCCTCGGGCCCGAGCTCCCCGGGCCTTATTGGGCCAGAATGTAGCAGGCCAAGCCTGCACAGGGACTATTTTCGTCCATTATTGTTTAAATATTTTTCCAGGACTTTCTCTAATTTAATAAATCCAGTAAATGAAAATAATTTGTTTTAAATAGAAAAAGACTTCTAAAAATTGTGAAAAATTATGTAAAATACTAGATAACCTACTGGATTTATGAAAAATATAATTTTGCAGGTTTCACTGTTCAATATCTCCATAAAAATATTAATAGCCCTTTTCTAGCTCTTTATTGTATATAAAATAATCAAATAAATGCTTATCTGTTTATTTAAAATATTTATTTTGTCCTCTAAAAATTATGGTAAAATTTTGGAAAATACTAAATTCTATACTAGACTTAGGAAAAATATGTTTTTACTTGTTATATTACTATTTTACCCTGAAAAATAAGTATAGATAGCTGTTGGTATTTTCTTTATAAAGAAATTCCAGAAATGGTATTCTATTTATTAAAAATACTATTTGACTTCTAAATATCTTGATTATTTTTCTGTAAATACTACAGAGAATATTTACCTCAAGAAAAATGCTAAGCCTTATATGCTAGTAGTAAATAAATTAATAGAAATATGAAACCTCTCCTAGGGCTAATATTTAATGCCCAAATGGATATTTTAATATATAATTCTGTATTTAAAATTATGAGGATATTTCTGTAAATATTATAGAAAATTTCTAACCTAAGAAAAATGTTGGATCTTATATGAGTATGGTAATTTATTTAATAAAAATATGAAACCCCTTCTAGGACTAATTTCCAATATCTTCAAAATGGTTATTTGGATATTTTATATACTAATATTGTATTTTATATTATGGGGAATATACTTAAGGGTATTTAGACGCATATACATGATTGACATACTTGGCATGTTTGTCGAGGAACTCATGGAACTTCCTCGATAAGTCGGATTTATATTTATATTGATAATCATCGATATAGCCTCGGTACGGAGAGTCACCCACGTGATTAGACGCGATTGCATCTCATGCATTATGTTTCTGGCATAGTTGGTTTTTATCTGTATTATTCGATTCTTCATGATGGATCCTAAAGTTGCAGAAGAATAACTTGAAGATCGAGACCCAGACTTCAACACGACCAATCCAGGCGAGCCAATATTCATAGAACATTCCCCCTTTACCCAGATTCATTTAAATTATATTGTCTTAAATTATGAAATTGCATGCTTTACATTCTGTTATCAATTTATGTTGTAAAATAAATACTGAGCTAGATATTATCCATTTGATTACTAGTGTTAGTAAGCAGTACCCTGTCCTTGGTATAATTTCCTATCCTATCATTTGGAACCCAAGAAATAGATTAAACCCCCTAACTAGTGAGTCTTTGGAAATGTTTAGACCTGGATGAGCCTAGAGTTCAATGGGTTGAGCTTGCCTGTCAATGGTCACGGTATAGTATGATGGATCGATTAATGTTGCACCGGAATAGCTTGCTATCAACGCTGCAACGAATGGTTGATCCCGACTATCAACGTAAACGAAGTAGGAACCTCATATGGTTCAGTCCCATCATTGCCATGGTGTATATCAAGACTGGATTCTGTGTATTTTAGCCACAACATCGCAACATCTTTATGCAAAAGCATTATGGAAATAGATTAGTACGTAGAATCTTGAGTTCACAAACTATGGTGATGTGTAGTGCCTTGTTTCTAACCATACTTTGCAACCCGATATGACCAGGTGAAGGCTCATACACTCGGTGCCAGTTCTGCTTGAGTGCTAATTAAGTTTTATTAGTTTGTTACACTCTCTTGAATTATACTTGATGATGATATGTTGACTTACGGGTCTAGGCTTTAGTTGAGCTCAAGAGGATCACGGCTCATAGCGATGAGGGTGAATCCACTACCATATAATATGGGAGATGTGCGTCATAGCTATGGGCACAAGCTCGCTAGCTGTTTTAGTAATAGTACGCCCTAGCTATGGTACGAGTCCACCAAATTGTTGATAGCAGGCCTCATGTCCATAGCGATGGAATGAGTTCCCCAAAGGTAAAGATCATGTCCCATAGCGATGGGAATAAGTCCGAGGTTGAATCGGGGATCAAGTCCGATAGTGATGGGAATGAATCTACTGAATGTTTATATCCCCGGATTATGAACAATTTGCATATATAGCAAAATACGTCTTTGATTTGTTAAATGGCGAAGTCACAAGAATTTTAATTATTAATTATTACAACTTAGGCCTTCTGCAAATAAAACAGCCTAGCCTCCACCAGATAGCCTTTATCATTATATTGCATTAGGTGGGGTATTGGTTCGCAAGCGCAATTTGATTGCACGCTCAATCTCGCATCCACTTACTATTTTAGGTAAAAGCAATGAGGATGAAGATCCGGACTACTGCGATGGAGAGGAGGAGATCCAGGAGGCTGATGTGCAGAACGGGTGTTAGGCGGGACTCCAGTCGCTTGCTTGGTGGATTAGGTACAGTCTCGAGACTCGACACTTTTATTTTTCTATGTTTCTACATTTGTTGGACTCTAATAATCAGAGAACATTTTGGTATCGTAATATTTGACCAAACGGTCTATTCAAACCGAGTTACTATGTACTTTGTTTAAATGTGATAAATGTCATTCTGATGATACATATAAGATGATCCAGTTTTCTATATATAAACCGTGCCGCGCTAGCAAGACAGATCCTGAGCTATCCTGGGATGGTCTGGATGTTCCCGAATTTTGTGCTTCAAAATCGGGGCCCACAAAGCTAGACCCGGATGGAATATGTGGGTACGTATGTCCCTTGATTCAAAAATATGAAAGTTTTGAGTAGGATGCATGCCAAAAATGTCAAACTTCAGCCAGCGAAACCAAATATATTTGTTGGATGAAAATGATGCTATCAGGAATATATAAATTCTGAGTTTGATACTCAAAGTAAATTAGTGCAATGTTAGTTGTAGCTAGACCGTATTGAAATCTGAAAGGGTCAATATATCAATTCTTAGCGGAGTATATATAACTTGAATAGAAAACTATTGTAAATGGAAGCTAATCAAGCTAGCTAGGATCATTTGGGACGTAATACTTTCTCTTAATTATCTAGTCTTCACGACGTCTTATGGGGACTGTTCTTTTTGTCTTATCTTATTTGTTGCTCTTTTTATTTGCTAAAATGTTGAATTTTGAAACCTTCCCAAAATGTTTTTAGAGAGTCTGTCACACTTTGATTGACTTGGTTTTTAGTGTTTTGGGACGCACATTCGAGAAAAAAAGAATGGACCAAAAATATAAAAGTGTTTGTCTTTTTAAAGCCGGAGATAAGCAAATAAGTAAATAATAAGTTGGAGAGAACAGACCCAAATTAAAAGCTATATCTAAAAATTTGTTATTTTTGTACAAGTTAAACGCTGTAACACTTTGTAACCAATTTTTTTTAAAGCTTTTAGTGGTTTCCTCAAAGCTTCCAAAACTATTTTTTAAATAATTTTTGGGCTTACCAAACTTTCTATCGAGAGCACACAACTTTTTTAGATATAATCTACAGCTGAATTCAGCCGAAAAGAACAATATAAACACATGTCTTATACGTACCGGACCATATATGCGTGACTGACATGATGGATGACAAGTTGGGTAGCTAGTTAATTTACTACTGAAAAAAGTACAGATTTGGTTCTTTACCTTTTGCCCTGCTCTATTTTAGTCTCTGAACTCAGATTAACTTTGTTCTCAAACCATCAAACCCAGACTAAGGTGATGTTTTGCTGACGTGGCATTACACATGCCTGATTTGGATGACATGACATCACACGTGGCTGAACATGTTGATCCACTATCTCTTCTTCTCCCATCCACCTAGACGCCAAATGAGCAAAACCTGTCCACATGGACGCCATGTAGTAAAAAGCCCCAAAACCACCGTTTTGACTGGTCAGGGGTCAGCCTAGTCCGGTTTTAATAGTTTGAAGACTAAGTTAACCCAAGTTTAGAGTTCGATGATCAAAATGGGATGAGGTTGAAAGTTACCAAATCGGTACTTGTTACTTTACTATTGAATCATTTGATCAACTAATTAATCTATCACGGTCCACGCACTGCCGTTGCAATGTCCACATACACGAGACATTGTTGTGCAATTAACTATATTTATAGTATTAATCTGCATGATGATAATTAATTAAGCTGGTCGATCCATGATGAAGTTAGCTCGCTCGCTCGCAGTAGATCGTGGCCGTCCATCCATTTTAGGGTTTTAGTTAGATGGTCTGCCTACGATAGCAATCTGCACGTCGCCATCCATGATGGACCGATCGAGCTAGCCTTATCTAGGGGAGCCTCTGACCTGATCGACCGACCGAACGGAGGCAACGGCTAGGCGGTCGTTTGGTGTCCGATTCGTCATCTTTTCTTGAAAGAAACAGCAGCGCGAAGACGATGGATATGTCACCTGCAACGCTCGTTAATTAGTAGTAATTTTTTTGATGGAAAATTAGAAGTAATTTGGTGGTTGCTGTTGAGAAATGAAGTTGGGCTAAGGAGGCCCGTGTGACCCATTTGCCAAAATTCTATACTAGGCTATAAAAGGAGGAGGATCCCAGTTGTACAGAAGAATTTAATAAGAAGTATCCATACCTTTCTCTACCTTTTGTGTCTCCCTATTTTAAATCTATTAAGAAACCACTGTACTACACCCAGTAGTAAGGGCTTCTTAACACGTTACCAACATGAATCTCTTCTTTCTAAGAGACAGATAAAGGTAAAGAAAAACAAGAACATTCTCCCTTTTTACAAGTATTAGCATCTAGAGAAAAAAAAAAAGAAAACGAACGGCACGCAGCCCGAAGCTGCTCTGTACTCGTGTGCTCTCGCTGCCGCCTAGCATCGGGCCTCGCGCCACTCACGCGCGCACAAAGCTGAGAACTTTATGCAAGAATTTATTTAGCAGTCACTCTATAATGGATTACAAGCACTAATCTAATGAAAAAATATTGTAAACATGCAGATGGCAGGCATCATTAGTCATGAATTTGAGGAGCTGGCCCCACATAGCCAAAACTAACTCACTTGGGCATCTAACATCTAGATCGTACTCGAGAGCAAGAAGCTCCGAGTTGCCATCGGGTTTGGCTTCTCGAAGGATGACAAGCCTACTGATGAGCAGAACGATCAGGCATTACACTACCTTAGGCACCACCTCTCACCTACCTTAAAGAATGAGTATATGGTGGAGAGAAGTGCACTAACTCTTTGGATCACACTCCAGAAACGGTTCAAAAAGTTTAAGTACACTATCTTGCCCCAAGCTCAACAAGATTGGGTATGCTTGAGGTCTGCGCGCTATAAATCCATGGCCGAGTACAATTCTGCCTAACACAGAATTTGTACCAATATCTCTCTTTGTGTCAAGCAGATCACATATGATGAGAAGCTTGAGAAAACGCTCTCCACTTTTCACCCAAGTGTTATCCAAAGTGCCCACAACTATCGTCAAGATGCATACACAGAGTATAGCGAACTAATTGATGTGATGCAAGTTGCGAAGTCACAAGATGAGGTCCTTTGCAAGAACTTCATCTCATACCCACCTGGCAGAGGTGTTGGCATAGAAGTCAACACCAACAGCTACAAGGTGAGAAAGCCTATTCATAAGAAAGGAGGCAAGAAGGGTGGAAATAGTAAACCGAAGGAGGCAAGAAGGGTGCAAATAGTAAACCGGCCGAGAAGGGAAAGTCAGCCGCCCGAGAGAAACATAACAACAAGGAGAAGGCACCTGCCAAACCACCTGGACAGCAGGACCAGACGTGCTACAGATGTGGTACTTGGGGACACTGGTCAAAGATTTGCCGTGAACCCAAACACGTCATCGATGCCTACCAGGCCAAGAGAAAGAGTAAGGGCAAGGCACTAGCAGAGGCACACTTTGCCATGGTAGGCAATGATGATGTCATGGATGAGGATACTCCAACAGCAACATCCCCTCCCACTCCTTCCCTTGACCTCGCAGAAGCAGATGACAGAGAGGCAGAAGTAAATGCTTATTTTGTAGACTCTGCATAGTGCATGAAACGCACTATCTGTATTTTTTTTTCTATAGTGTGTGACATTGTCAAACTCTGAATAATGGATTGTAAGCTCTAAAAGAGCCAACATTAAATTCTCATGATTGGCCATGCAATTTATTTTCGGCATTATGTTATTTCAAGCAATGTTTGCCACCACTTGATTGTAATTGCATTATATTTCTCTAGAATTTGTGTAGCACCCAATGGAGAATATATGTATTGTTGATAGTGGCAGAATTAATACCATCTTAAGAAAGACATACTTTCAGTCAATCACGATGAACACTGGCAATATTACCACAATCGTAGGCAGCGATTCATGTATAATAGACTTCAGAAAAGCCACAATTATACCGCCAATGGGTACTTTATTAGTAATCGAAGAAACTCTACTGTACCCTGAACCTACTCGAACTCTCCTAAGTTTTGAAAACATTCGTGCAAATGATTTTCACGCCGAAACCAGCGAAGAAAATGGTAAAGAATACCTATGCACTGCAAAGCATGCAGAATGTGAGAAGATAGTATTAGAAAAATTTTCCTCATATGAATCTGGGTTATACTACACAAGAATCCATGCATCGGCAGTGTATACTTCCTTCAAAACGGTTTTTAGAAGCTCTGAATTATTTTCTCTATGACATTGTAGATTAGGCCACCCTGGTCTTAGAATGATGAGGATATAGTTAACAACTCACAAGGCCATAACATTAATGTTAAAATTTTTTTAAATCACGAAGATTTTGTGTGCCCCGCATATGCCATTAGGAAATTGATAACTAGGCCCTCTATTATGAAAGTAAAAAAACAAAATCCCTGCATTCCTAGAACACATCCAGGGGATATTTGCTGTCCAATTTAGCCCCTGTCAGGACCATTTCGGTACTTTATGGTGCTCATTGATGTATCCTCGAAATAGTCGCACGTATGCTTACTATCTAGTAGAAACCATGCCTTTGCAAAACTAATCTCGCAAATCATTACAATTAAGAACACTTTCCCTGATCATTGTATGAAATTCATTCGAAGGACAATGCTGGCGAATTTATTTTCAAAGCTTTTGATGATTATTGCACAACCATGAAAATTGCAGTTGAGTACTCAGTACCACATGTACATACGCAAAATAAATTAGCAGAAGCATTGATTAAAATAATCACATTCATTGCTCAATCACACCCGATAGCGAGGGCTTCTTAACCTTTGCGACCTGTGAGGACACAAACGCGTTTGAGAGAGAGGGGGCAAGGACCCGATTGTTTCGCTTGTTCATTCGCGATTAATTTGACGGAATCTAATAATTAACCTTAGCCTATACCCCAATGGATTAGTGGAGTACGTCATAAGATTCGGCAAGATCATGCATGTCTATGCACAAAATGAAGGGTAAACACCCGTGTAGTCCTGGTTCCTGATGATCTGATATCAGGACGTGAAAAAAAAAAAATTGATGTCACAGTGTAATAGTTCTTACAATCCTAAAAAAAAGTTTTTACCATGCATGATGAGGAGTTCGATGTACATGCATGTTTTTTTATTGTCAACATTTGGAGTGACATATTACCAATTTTCCTTAATAATAATTCAACTTGGGATTTTTTAACTCATGCGATCTTTTATACACGTCACCGCTTTTTAGCAAAGTATAGCTTATTGCATACACCGATATACATGTAATTAAAATTAGGTGCAGGACCAAGTAGTCCATGTTGGGCCCCTATAACAGAGTCCGGCCTCTGTTGTGCATTACGTGTACTAGTCCTAGAATGTAGTTAGTACACATATATTCACAGTTTAGATCATAATCAGATCATAATCATCACGAATAAATAAAAGGGCACATTAGAGTATGACCAACATCACACTTATTACAATAGTTTGTTACCATGACCTGACGACAGTGGAAAACGAAAGTAACATTGTTCAAACCTCAAATGGAAAAGCCCAAACAACTCCACAAGCATGATTGAAGAACGCGTTCCTAAACACCGTAGTAATCTTCATTTGCAAAGTCGTCCCCCTGAAACTCCTCCTCAGGGTAGGAATTTTGCGAGCAGCGCCGTATGAAAGGCGAGGGTGAGAATACAAAGTTCTTAACAAGCAAGACCGACTAATGCAACAAGAGGGTTTAACAATGGAAGGGGAGTTCATTTGCTCAAAGCCAATTTTGCAAAGTTTTTCCTAAGGTTTGAAAAATGATTTAAAGAGAATTGAGGGAAAACAATTATTTTCTTTTTAAATTCTAGCAACAACCGGTTTTGCCTAAATTTGGCTATCTCATGGCACCCATCGTGATCTCAACAACATCCTTATCTCTCACAGCGCCCACTGTGACGAGCAAAACCAAAATCCACGATTGCAATTATGGTATAACATCCTTATTTTTAAAACCCTAAAATCATCTGTATCATTGCATTTGCATAATTTTCAAAGTGCATTTCAAACCAAGCTTTTGAAAATAAGTATATCACCTTTTAATATTTTAATCTTTCCAAAAATAATATTTGCAAAGGATTGTTCAAGAGAAAAATGAAACTAATTAATTTGTTTGAGTTTGATTCACAAAATAAAAATATCTTCTATGAAACCCGGACTATGAGTTCTATTAAATTCATAATATGTGGATTGCCAAAATTAAAATTTCTAATTTCTTGTTTGAAATAATTATTCCTAAAAACATATTTTATTTTTAATCAAATCCTAATTTCTCTTACCTAGGTTCCACATGCCGATCTCTCTCTTCCTAATTCCCATCATGTTTTCGGTTTGCGGGAATTTGCCTGATCACTCCTTCTCTCTTCTCCTTCCTCCCCTTTTCTCCAGCACTCCATGACGCGTGAGTTTCGCGCCACTGACTTTCTCTCTCATTTGGCAGCCCATTTTTGCTCTCCAATGAGAAATTACCTTTTTACCCTTGCCTTCCCCATTAAGCCACCTAGCCTTATCTCTTTCGCCATCCTCCAGCCAGCAGCCTTCTCTGTTCTTCTTCCTTCTCCCCAAACCACCAGCACTCCACCCTTCCCCTTCCTCTCCACCCCGGCACCCCCCCCCCCCCCCAATCCAGCACGCCCTCTCCTCTCTGCCTCTCCCCTTCTTCCTCTAGCAGCACGCCCCCCTCAATCCCCCTGCTCCTGCACGCCACTTCCTCCTCCTCCCCCTCCAACACCCAGCCAGCCTCCCCTACCTCCCTGCTGCTCCTTCTTCAGCACTGCTGTTTCCTCCTCTCCAATGTAA
This sequence comes from Olyra latifolia, assembly GCA_036346145.1. NCBI lineage: Eukaryota > Viridiplantae > Streptophyta > Magnoliopsida > Poales > Poaceae > Olyra > Olyra latifolia. The sequence goes on from CM070530.1 coordinate 20,168,094, forward strand.
GGTTTGGGTGAGTTTTTCTTCTCTCTCTCCCCCTCTTCTTCCTCTCCTCCCTGCAGGATTGCTGCACCCTAAATGCTGCTGCTGCTGCACCAAGCAGTGTGTGCTGCTGCGCCCTGCTCCCTGCTTCTTCATCCCCAGCACAGCCACCAGCCCCCAGATTCCCCTTGCTCCCTGTACTCCCTTCTCCACTCCCTGCCTCTTTACCCAACAGCAGCTCCCCTCCTCTTCAAGGTAATTTGGGGCTGCATGAAGAAAGAAGCAGTAAGGGGCAAGAAGGGCAGCAGGAAGAAAGAACAGCATGAGGCAGAGCAGAGAGCTCCCAGCCAGTGGAGTGTTTTTGATTTATCACCTCACTAAGGCCGCCATCTCTTCCTCGATTGTCTGATTGCTGTGATATAAGCTAAAATGGGTAGATTGGGAGGTATTCTAGCTCCCGTAAATTTTTCATAATTTTCTGAAATGTATTTTATTTTCTGCATATTTCGGACTAAAGGAAAATGCATATTGTCAATGTTTTAATTGTTTATATATACCTTTAAAATAAGTTAATATTTCTGAAAATAATAAATAAACATAAAAATAATGTTTAATAGGTAATTATTTTATTTACAGAAATTTTTATTAAAAGAAAATGATTTTCCTAATTGCCACTAATTTTATATGCTTTTTCTTTAGGATAAAAATTATTTTTAAAATTTCCTAAATCAATTCCAGTAATATTTATTCAATTATTGTGTAATTGTTTTATTTTTAAAAATATTACTTCAAAATAAAATGTTTTATTTAATTGCATTCAACAAATTATATCGTATTATTATAATAGTAGCTAATGTCTTTTTAATAAAAATAAATTTCTGAAATTCTCAAATAAAATGAAAACAATATTTATCTATTTTTCCTTAATTCGTTATTTTCTGCATTTTCTATTCAAAATGAAATGTTTATGTTATATATCATTATTAGCTAATTTCCATTTCATATGAAATAAAAGTTTTAAAATTATAAAATAAAATTTCCAAAATAATAAGGATAATAATTCTTCATTTTTGTAAGCTCATGTTTATAAAATGTATTATTTTTATAATTTCTATCCAAAAGAAAGTGTTTTATCTAATTGCTTTTAATGGTTTATGCCATCCTAGAAATAAAAGCAATTTTCAAAAATACATTCATCAAATGCAAGCATTACTTTATCATACTCATGCATACTCATTCATTTATTTTTGCATGCATATTTTCATGCAATGTGTTGAATGTGTGTGGTTTTGTATCGCTAGATCCGATCAAGTTCGCGTCAGAAGCTGAAAACCAAGCCGGGCAGCCGCACGACTTTAATCACGGCAAGTCTTTCCTCTAGAACCCTAATTTCTAGATTTTTCCAAATTGCTAATTAATTAAACTGTGCGTACATTGATTAAATATTCCCAATACATGGCTCCACTGTCGGAACATGCACCTACTGTTATGAATTGCTGTTATGATAATTTATTTAACTATGTCATATTGTTTTAAATACTAGTTGACTTAGCAATGCTTAGTTCAACATCGGGGAGTGATTTCCCGCAGGGGTGACCATTATTATATTCATCTTGGGAATTGTGCATCTGAGATTGAGACTGATGAACTTGGTTATGGTGGGCTTGATCACTCTTTAATTAAAATTTGACCAACTAATAATTGGGATCAGGAGCGGATGGAATGTATGGTAGGTGTCTTCGTCCACGAGACTTGGGGTTGTGTTTGGTTTCAGCTCCGAGAATAAGGACCGACGATTGTGATGAGTTTAACCAAGATATTCTCGTGCGACCGCAAGCCCGGTATCGGACGGGCCTGATCTAGCGGGAGAATAACGTCGGGTTTGTCACGGTATGTGCGCCGTGGGTGAGGTCCCGAGGGATGCGTCACCGCCGGTGTATTGCATGGGGGATGGAACTTCGGGATACTTGTGTGAACATCAGGTATGGTCGAAGCCCCGAGGTACTTGTGTGGATATCAGGTATTACCGTGGCAAGGCCGGGGTTAGACTTTTAATGGATTTTGTTATGATACCTTTCGACGGGAAGGTATTATGTCTTGCGGGTAAAGCGTACAACCTCTGCAGAGTGTAAACCCATTCGAATGGCCGTGCTCCCGGTTAAGAGCGACTTGGTGGCTTTTTACAACGTAGCTTCACCTTAATTATTATGACCCGAGTAAGGTTTTTCGGTATGTGTGCCGTTGCTAGATGAGGATGGGATTGGTATATGAGATTTGAGAACATGTGATGATGACTTGAGAACCATGAGATATGCGAAACTTGAGTTTGAGAATGAGAACCTGTTATTTCTTGTTCTTTATGAGAATTGCTATTTATTTATTACTGTTTTCTTAAAATGCTTTTATACTTCTAGGTTAAATGCTTTTATGCAAAATTAACCCTCAGCTTTTCTAGGATGAGTCTTAGCCTGGCCCTTCCCAGAAAAGACTTGCTAGCATTCGCATGCTAACCCCGCCTTTCATACGGGGCTGCTCATTCCAACGAGCAGACCCTGATCCTCAGTGTTACTACCTGGAAAGTGGAGAACTTGAAGACGAGGACTATCCCGACGCCTAGGACGCTACTACAGCTCGCCTGTGGGATTGATTGTTGTATTGCCTCTTCCATTTGGAGTTATGGAAGACTGTTAAGACTTTCGCTATATGTTAGACTTCCGCTGTTATAAGGCCTTTGTGCTAGTTAGCGTATTCTGATGTAATATTTATTCGAACTTGTAACGACAATGATCCAATGCTCTGGAATCTATGTGTACTAGCTACTGATCCAGGGACTAGTACAGGTAATGCACAGAAGGGGCCCGACTCCGTTTGGCGACTACTCTACAACGCTTAGAGATACTCTAGAAGAAGAGAGGAGGAAAATTACCGAGGAACGGCAACTAATCATCGATGAGGCAATGGCGGCGTCGGCGAGGGAGACCACAGCTTCAGCTTCCAATTTCGACATCTCCAACAACGATCCCCTCTATGCGAGGGCAAAAATGGATCATGGGAGAGTAGAGGAAGGACGTGACTAAAGGGAAGGGGAAGAGGATGCTTACCAAAGAAGAATTCAAAGAAACGGCAAAGAAGAAAGAGAGGGATCAACAATGGGTTTAAATAGAGAAGAGAGAGAACTCATCGCGATTGAGGCTTAACGACTGCGTTAAAGCCGAGGAAGGAACCACCACAATCAAGGGAATTGAAGGCGTTGATGTTAATGGAGAAATTTAGGGGGGTTTCCTTCTCTCTGGCTTCTCCATGTGCAAGAAAGAGGGAAGAGATAGAGGGGAATCAACAGGGAGGAAGGGAAAAGAGAAGGAAGAATGGCAAGTGGGCCTAAGGAAGGAAGAAAAGAATGGAGAAAGAACTAGGGGCCAAACTGCAAATACCAAAATAAATATTATAGTTTGAATTTTTAGATATTAATCACATAATTAAACCTTTTGCTTTAACTAGATTTGAAATAAATGATATTATTTTTTGGAATTCATAATTTATTAATAACAAGGAACATACTTATTTTTCAAACATTTGATATGAAAATAATTCTAAATTTTGGATGCAAATGCATGATGCATGATTTGAAGGTTTTGAAAATGAGAATGTCGCAGTCCATTGGAGGGGGAGGCTAACAGTGGCAAAATTAGTTTTAGCCCTTTCTTCACAGAGCATCCTTAACTTCACTTGTATACTTAACCTTGTCTTAGTTAGCTATAGGAGCTACCAAGACTCAAGGCCAACAAGAAATCGAGCCAATTTTAAAAAATAACAGTCATCGAAAACTTCACTGTAAACCGGTACGTATCTAACCGTCTAGTTTACACAGGCCTCGAAAACTGCACCTCGAGTAGTAACCAAAATCAACGTAGCTCTTGATTGGGACGACAGATCAGCCTCAAATTAGAAATATAGCTTTCTTAAGATGTTTAGGACCTAACCTAACCAAGAATGAAAGAGATATGATCCAAAGTCTCAACCATTTTTGGTGTTGTACCAACTCTAGGCCTAGAACCAAGCAAAAAAAAACCTTTCAATTCATGACCAAAATTTGTGAGGAACATATATACAATGGACCTAGATTGGTTCCTACATGTTTCATGATGCCAAACTATTGACAATTGGGAAATGGTTTTTCCGCCGAGCTTACTTCTTAAATAAGGGATCAACAAACCCCTTTTTTTTTTTTGGCTAAGGTGAGACTTTGGAGAAGTGTTGAATTAACCAGGCAAGCAAACGAACAAGGAGTAGAGTTTATTCTAGTACGGGCCTCTTGCAGTGGAGATAATAGTCCTACTCCAGTGTTGATTGATTATGTAAGCTGGTTACAATGGTGTAATTTGATGTGTCAACCAATCTCTCCCCTTTTTAGAAAATTGAGGGGGCATTTATAGTTACCAAGATGAGCTAATAGCCCTAACACACTAACGCCCACATTTACTCACATTGTTTACAGCTTGATCGTGGGTATAACTGTGCCCTAAATACATGTTAATGCTAACGCCATGTCCGCATCGTGGGCAATGGCTCTGAGATTGTGGCCGTCATGGGCATGTGGTTTGGCTTGGCCGTTACACCCAAGCACGGGCTCCTGAACTTGCTCATCGCTCTACATGGTCGTCACTTCTCAGATATGCTTGTGCCCGAGTTTGTATGCTTGGGCACAAACACGTAAGCTTAGGTTAATAGAGCTAGGCCCCTTGGGACTACTTGAGCATGGCCTCCAAGGGCACGTGTTTTCATTCTGGATCTATCTATCAAGGATGTCAAGGCCATCACTAAAATTATCCAATCCCCGACACAAACCATAGGGGGAAATCAACCAAACCAACAAGTGCAAGATTCACCAAGAAATCACCCTAAAACAAAAGCAAGAACAAGTTGGAGGCAAGGCAAATGAAATCAAAACATAGAATGAAACAAGCTTGACGATTGAGGAATGATTATAGCAGAATGATTAGGGAGGATCAAAATAATCCCATCTCCAAGCACACCTCGAGTTCTTGTGATTTGGCTAAGCTTATCTCCCTTCAAGCCTTCTCCCAAAAGCCTCAAGAAACCCTATCCTCCATGACGCCTATTTGTACTAAGGGGCTACTAGCCACCCTTTGTGGATTTCCTCACATTTACACTTGGGTTCACCCGAAACCCTTTAAGACACCAAATTTTCTCTCTCGCATTGCATATTTCTCAAAACGATGCTTTACCAATGACCTGATAACTTGTTTCGATCCATCTTGCTTTCCAAGATGGTCGTGAACTAAACTACTTTTCTTTTGTATTGCGGTTTCTCTAAAACTGCTATCCTTAGCTTCCTTGTCCGCCAAGTCAACCACACGTCCAACTTTCCCTAGACCGCTTCCACTTGCGCACCCAAAGCCATCACCATCCATGAACCTTGTCCTCCACATGTCTAGACCGGTTCTGATCGACTCGCACGACCCTTGATCACTTGGACTATGGATTTCCCATCCACGTCCTCGATCCATCACCGACGTCGATCCACTCCAGTCACATGCGCACCAATAGACAAACAAACGATTCCCAACAACAAATATATTGCAACTTGACCTAGGAGATGTTAGTCCACAGGCACTTACACTACCTCAACACATCATGAGATCAACATCAAGTCCATTGCAGATCAAACCAATAATGAATTCCATCTTAATGGACCATATGCAACCAAGTGATAACACATTAGTGACATAAAATATTTTTTTACAAATTCATCCGTCACTCAGATGAAAAGGTTGTGTAAATAAAAAAAAAGATGTGTATTGAAATTCTCTTCAAAACCTTTGTAGACCAAAAATTCATCTGAGCAAGAAAGATCACAAAAAACTCAAAATACAGTATGTTGTCTCAATGGTACGGTATAACGGACCGGGTAGCAGTCGTCCAGTTTACATGTCGATTTTCTTGGTTTGCTACCGTTTCAATGGTCCGGACATCAGACCTTTGTGGAGGGTGGTCTGGTACAAACAGTCGATTAGCGGTCGGCCTGCGGACGTGACCCGGTTTGCTTGTGCTTTCAGGGAGGAGAACCCATAATCGTGCCTCTCAGATATAGGCAGTCGTGTCGAACTACGTTACCAAACATCATGTGTTCGGCGTATAGATCTTACATGACATTAAATTCCTAACAAGTGCTATCAAAGTAAGGTTAGTGATGCAGATGATTGGAGACGCAATGATAATGCAAACACGCAGTGTTGAGGAAAATGCACAATTCGGCGCAAGGTGGATCATGGTGGCGATCGATGAATTGATCGGCGGTGTCGAACACTCTGAGCGGGCAGCTCGGACCGTTCGATGGGCCATAGTTGGCAAGGATCGACCAGACGTGATGATTGGGCCGACAACGCGGGGTGGCGGCAGCTTTGGCGCTTGTGATCAGACTGACCACCAAACATAGCGAGCAGTCGAATAGATCGGGGCGGTGGGAACATTGCGGTGTTGGCGATGCTACCAGATGTTGCATTGGGACGGCATCATGACACTATGTGTGGGTATCGTGTTGTGGATGCATGGCCAGGGTGTGTGACATGGTCATGCACAGATAAGTGTGCGGTGGTCTGTGGAGAGCGTGCAGAAGGATTTAAGATTGGATATGAAGATGGAGTCGAATGTGTGAGACAAAGCTAGAGGAGGCGCAGCGAGTTTTGCGCAGGTGATGCATGGTCTCGGGGATGCTATCGGTGGTGCATCATAGGCGAGGAGCCAGGGTTGCTTGACTGTTGCGGCTATGACGATGTGCATGACAGGTGGGCCCACACAGGCTGTGGAGGTGCGAGGTAGTCGGGACAGGTGCTGCGTGAAACCGAGCCGGGAGCTAGAGCGGAGTCGGACAAGTGAGCCAGGGGCGCGCGGTGCTCCTGCGCGTGCGGGTGACACACGTGTGGGGACGAAACTTCCCTGCTCCCGGACCTACTCCCCCGGTGCTCCCGCGGGCGTGGCGCATTGGGGTTGGCTGGTTTCGCTAGTCCACCAGCAAAACCAACCAATCCCTTTATGCCACGCGTGCGGGAGCACCGGAGGGAGTAAGACCAGAAGCAGGGAAGCGGAATGGGGTTCGGAGCCAGACGTGTGCGGCTGCCAACAGCCAGGAGCGGGCCCCACACAGGTTTTTTCCCAGTCCGGCTCGCGCGTATGAGCCGTGCATGTGGCATGCTTGACAGGGCGGGCGAGGCATGCAGTGGACGGCGCGTGGCTAGAAGCACAGGCGAGCAAGGACATCGTGGCCCCCATGAGGTTGCTAACCAGGCTCTAGTGCATGTCATGCAGACCGAGAGCGCCGAAAGAGAAAAAAAAAGGAATCTCAGCTACTATGTCCTGGAGTTATTTTGGAATTTCAAAACCAGAAAGTGAAGAGGTTCTGCCACTATATAAATCAGATCTACGGAGCGTGTAAGAAAAAAAAATTGTGAAAAAGACAGTAGATGGTTTGTGGATAACTTAGATCATTAGTCCGGAACAGTTGTTTGGAGAACGGCTTTTAGACTTAAGTAGATGTGAGGGTTCTCAAGTGGAGATGCTTCTAGAGGTTGGTAATGAAAAAACAAAAGAGGGTTCGGGAGAACTCAAATCGGCGTCTTGCGACAGCCGTTTGGAGCGTGGTTTTTTAGAACAAGGCGGATGTGTGAATTCTAAAGGGGAGCCTGGAGGTGATAACCATTTGGAGTGTAGTTTTCAGAGCAAGGCAGATGTGCAGGTTCCGAACAAGAAGTGTTCTTGGAGGCTGAAGGTTGTTTGACCGAAGAGGTCAGACTAGTTGACAACGAAGTCAGCAGCGATCTGTCCTAGGAGGTGAACGGATCAAGTGATCATGCTAGGGATATGTTCGAGGAGACGAACGGACCAGACGTCGAGACTAAGGGTCTATTCTAGGCAGCGAACGGATTGGACGGTGAAATTGGTGGCGAAAAGCTAGGTCAAACCGTGGTCGGTAGTATTGGACCAACAAAGAAGGAACGAGCAATAGCTAATGTGGCAATGGCTACACATGACTTGGAAAGCGATAGTGGTGATGTTCTCTCAGTTTGAAACATGCGATCAATTGGAGTGTGGATGTTGCATTCATTTGGTCTTGTTCATGTGACACACAAAAATGGTTCTCTTTGTATACTGCTGGTGATTTTGGATCAATCTACTTGAGCGGTGACACGAAATACCATGTCATTGGAGTAGAAGCCATCAATATCAAGATGCATGGCCGAGTTGACCGGATACTTCAGGGTGTGAAGCATGTGCTTGGGCTAAGGAGGAATTAGATCTCGTTCGGTACCTTACATGAGGATGGGATGGTGTTCCAGGCTAAAGTAGATGGGGAGACCATCTTGATCCTGAAGGGTGAGACCTTGATCATAAGAGAGAGGACAGTTTCACATCTTTTCTAAGTGCAGGGAGTAATGTTGCAGGTGGAGTCACAGAGCCAGGTGTTGCTGAGTAAGCGTCATTTGTTCCAGAAGGCGACGAGTTGGACTCCAAGTCAGACTCGTTGGGCGGCTCTCAGTAAGCTACAAAGTCTCAACTCGAGTTCGAATACATGGATGTTCGCACAGGATAATTTCAAGCTTCTAGGTGTCAAAGTCATATTCGCAAATGTGGAGTTTGTAAGAGTTTGTGTCAAATATATATACGAATAAGGTTACGTGGACTTTAGGTTGTAATAGGAGGGTTAGAGTTTGAGTCGTACTCTATACCCTGAGCCCTATATAAAAGGGGCGCTGTCGTTGTAAGCCACCATGACGACTTAGCTGTAGTGCAGGACGCACAGGGGGTAAGCGGCTAGCATGTGGCCGTGACCGGGGTGGCCCGGTGTGCTTGCGCTGTTAGGGAGAAGTCCTGCAATCGTGCCCCGCAGATATAGGTAGTCGTGCCAAACTGCGTTACCAAACATCGTGTCTCCGGTATCGTCTAAATCTTGCATGGCGTTAAATTCCTAACATCTGAAAAGGTAAATTTTAAGAACTTCTACTAGAGAACATGCTCTTATTGGGTGTTTCAAACATATATATATAGAGAGAGAATAGCTAGTGTGCTATGGATAGCACGGAGAGATCCGTGCTATCCACGGGATTTGGAAATTCTGAGACCGAATTAGACGATCCGAACCGTCCATCTTGTTCATCTCGATGAAATCTCCTTACACACCATATTTCAAATTTTTTTGATTTTTTTACTATTTGTTTCATATTTTTGAAAATCACCGATCTAATTAGTTGTGGACCCTCCAATAAGTTCATTTTTCAAAAATATGAAACAAATAGTAAAAAATTCAAAAAAAAATAAAATTTGGTGTGTAGCGAGATTTCATATAGATGAACAAGATGGACGGTTTAGATCGTCTATTTCAGTCTCAGAATTTGCAAACCTGATGGATAGCACGGAATCCATAGCATACAAGCAAATCTCTCTCTCTTTCTATATATATATATGTGTGTGTGTGTGCATGTATTGCACGGATATCACAATTAATTGGGGAAATTAATTGTCTATTCTTTTTTACGAAGGCTATCCATTTCTTTTAAATTAAGATATTTAGATGTCCGCTTGTCATGCCACTACATGAATTCATACTATTTTCATCGGCCAAAAGCCAACGAAATTGGCTATTTTCGTCGGTCCGTCGAACACCCGTCATGTAATGCAAGTATGGCAAACGAAAAAGGGTATTCGAAATCCCAGCGTCGCTCAAGTTGCTGATGCGTCATGGCGACACATCAAGGGGCAGGGCAAAGCAAGGGGCGGGAGGAAGAGCGTGGTGGCGAGGGATGAGAAGGCAGCGGCGATGGGTGGGGAAGCAATGGCAAGGGGTGGTGCGCGGCAGCAAGACAACATAGGGCAAAGGGTGGGGGAGCAGAGCACAGTGGCTCACGAGGCGACGGTAGGCGGAGTGCGGAGAGGCGGCGGGGAGGCATAGATAGGGAGCTAGTTAGGGCAAAGCCAAGACCGCTTGTTGAAATTTAAGTGGGCCTATTTTTGTCGACCTGATCGATGAAAATAGGGGCCACATGCCAATGGTCTGCTATTTTCATCGGCTAGGCTGACTAAACTAGGCCATGTGTCACTAGGTTGGTGTCTGACACGGGCGTATGGCGGCCCATAAACATATGACCAAGCCAACAAAAATGTATAAAAATTTTTTTTTCCCAAAAAGTGGCTTGAGCTATCTATTTTCGTTGACTTTCGACCCTGGCCGACGAAAATAAATAAAAATTTGTCAAATTCCCTTTGGCCGACAAAAATAGTGGATTAATTAATTTGGGCCAACGAAAACACGTTGTTTTCGTGTAGTGTGTACATATATGCTTCATCCTATTATGTCGGTTTTCGGGTATCGACGTGGTTCCCAAACCCATAAATATTATGAAAATACTCTTTAGGACAATCGAATCTATAAATATTATTTTTATGTATCCAACCTAAATACCTAGCTAGAAAGATAAATATAGACAAAGTTTTAAATGTTTCACCACACTCCCAAACTATATATATTTGTTTTTGACTATCGTGAGTATATCATTGCTAGGGGCGATGATGGGTTTGGGTTAAAATGGGTTGGGTTTTTGATTGGGTTGCTTTGGAACTGTAGGTTGGGTTGGAACTGTTCTAATTTTTCGGGTTTTAAACGGGTTCTAATTAAATGCGTACGCTACATCTCGCCGTTTGCCTCTTCCAACTCACTGAAAAATGGCTGCGCTGGAACATTTTCAAAACACGTATTGGTTTCCATGTCCCAGAGCTGCACCATGGACAGGACAACGACAGCTGCTGCGGCGAGGAAGGATGGCGCGTTGCTGGTGACGGTAACGCAGCTGCGCAGGTTGCTGCTGTTGCCCGGACATGCAGCGCGGGATGTCCGTCAGGGGCAGGGAACTGATGAAAACGGAGCAGTTTCCATCAGATAACGGCATTTTCATATCCGTTCATATTTTTTTCCCTCCTAGATACGAATACAGATACGAATAGTATGAAAACGGATCTGATATTAAATCGGTATCGGATAATAATAGAACGGATAGTAATCGGAGTCGGATTGGAAACAAAAACAAATATTTAGTCGGATGGTATATAAACACCCAAACATAAGTTTCAACATCGTAGATTAGCGGTACATAGGGCGTGTTTGGTTTGAAGCTAATTTTTATTCCAAATGGTAATAAAGACAGAAAAATCAAATAAATCCTAAAAATTTCAAAAATTTTCCAAGAAGTATAATATGATTTTAAATGAATTTTGAAATTTATTTTGTGTAATTTGGATCCGCGTGAAATAGGTATGAAAATAAAAAAATCGTTTGGAATATATATGCACGTACTCCTCACTAGTAGCTAGGAGCCTTGGGCCCACTCTGGTTGCTCCTGTAGACATGCATGGCGCGGTGTAGTCGACTGTTGGCAGAGAATGGCGCTGCGTTGTGGAGCGAGCTCCATGTTGGGCCTAGACCAAATTGGGTTGGGATGCTGGCCACTATCCGTTTAATATCCGTTTTATTTTTTTATTGGATATCCGTATCCGCTCCGTATCCGTCAGATATTGTCTCCCCCATATCCGTTCCGCTATCCGGGTTTTCTATCTGGATAATTATCCGTATTCATATCCATATCCGTCGGATAGCAGTATTTGTTACCATTTCCCTAAAATGGATGTCGGACACGGATATTATCCATACCACTTTAACCCCTAAACAGGGGGAGCCTCTCGTCCTGGGCTCCTGCTGATTTTCGATTGGGTTGGGTTGGATATTTTGGTAAGGCAATATGGGTTAGGGTTGGGTTTAAACCCATTGACACCGACGCTGGTAGTCGGCAGGGAAAGAGAACACGCGCTGATTGGCCGGGCGGGAAGCCTTTCCTGGGCTGCTGGGGCATTGGGCCAAGGGAGAGTTTTTTCGCCTGCGTCGCGTGTGAGCGAGGATGGCCCAGCCCAGTAGGCACAAGCCCAAGCCCAAGCCCAAGCATCGCTAGTCGCTGCCTCCTCGTCTCAGCTGTGCAGGCTCTAGCAGTCGAGGCCAGCTAACCCAAATGGCGCCAGGAAAAGGACGCTGACGGGTTGTGATTTTTCACTGGTCTGATCGTTTGGTTTGGCAGATTTAAAGGCCTAGTATTTCAGCTGTGCCTCGCTGTAATAGGATGATTAAGAGGGTGTTTGCCAGAGCTCTAGCTCTGCTCAACAACTTCACTATGAAACAGATTCATAATTTCGCGGAGCATCCTTTCAGTTGCTCTATAAAAATGAACTGCAAGGGAGGTTGTTCCATAGAGTTACCTGTTCTAGAATTACGTGGAGTTAAAGTGTTTGGCACTGCTCCGGAACGGAGTTGAGAGTTGGAGCTCTGCCAAACACTCCCTAGATAATTTTTAAGCGGATTTGCTGACGGCCGCCTGCCCGTCCTAGGGGAGATGCCGCTAAGCCGCACCATTTTTCAGTTCAGGGGTAGTTTAGCCGACTTCTTCAATAATTTAATTATTTAGACTTTGGTAACATGCTTGAGATTCTCTGTACCGAAGAGGCGAGGAATCATATCATCAAAGTGAATTTGTCTCCTAGACCTTACCACCTCATTTCTTGTTCTTTCTTCGAGTTGGTCGAAGCAGCTCCGTATTTGAAATTTGTAAATTCAAATTCAAACTCCTAAAATAATATTGTCCATGTGGTTTTTATCTTACCTAGCAGAGAAAATAGAAAAACTGCACAAAAAATATTGCGTCGTCACCGGCCAGCCGGAGCTCCTCGTTGACCTTACCACGAGCATTCCTGCATGTCAGGTAGAGAAGGATGGGACATCAAGAGGCGAGAGAAGGGGACAAGGGGCGTTGGGTGCTAGGGTGGGGGAGGATGATGTGGCGGCGATGTTGGGTAGGGGGATGGGGAGACGAGGGAGGAGGTGGCTTAAGTTAGGGTTCATGTTGGGTGTTAGAAACTTGGGGCTATGATGGAGGATATATGTGGGTAGGGTGGTGACCGATTGATTTTCGATCAAAACAATATGTTCAGAGTTGTTTAGTTTAGTCTTAAAACTTAAGTCTAACTAAATTGAAAAGTTGAATGTTTTAGTTTTTTAGTTTAGCTTTTTTTAATCATAAACTCACCTCCTAAAACTCTTAAAAACAATATGAACAAAATAGACCATCTTTGAGAAACATGTTCAGAAATCTCGATCTTAAAATTCAGGTTAACATTTAGCTTAGCTAACTTATTCATTTACCTGAGTAACACCGAACATACTCGGTCGTTTTTTATGCAAATTGGTTGGTTTTTATTTATAAAAAAATAGTCAATTTTAGATAAAACATCGACAGCTTTTGACCCTAAATTAAAAAAATTGAAAACCAAAATTTCATTGCCTATTCTCCTATTTTCAACGAAAATCGCTGCTGACGGAACGTCCGTTTTCGACTCTAAACGTAATGTAAAGCCTTGCCCTCTAATCTTGCGGCTCATTAATTACTTGATGTGGGCCGTTGCATTTGTGCTGTTAGGCCGAATTGTAACCTTACATATGGGCCTGGTGCTACGATCGATCCCTCTATGCCCATATGGAAGGGCCTGCTAATTGTGCACATTCTCGATGAAATGCAAAAATCTCAAGTATTAAAAAGGCTAGCGGTAAAAGGTGGTCACAAATTCCTTTTATCGTAATCAATTTTAGCCATCAATCCCTCGATTCAATGTTCTAAATAGAGTTGTAAACAATCCAAGCTTGCACCAGCCTGCCATGCCAGGCTCGAGCTCCATAAGCTAGGCTCATGCCAAGCTAAGATCAACACTCAAGTCTAGATGTGGGTTGAGCTCGGCCCGGTAACATATAAGTATAGTAAAAATAAGCAAAGCTCAGGTAGGCTTGAAAAAGGCTCAAGCTCAGGTTTGAGTAGATTTGGTAAAATACGATTTTATCTAAAAACAAAGTTTAAATAGACTCAAGAAACTCGAGTAGACTCGAATGAAGCTGGAACTCGTAGACTCAGTAACATATGATTTTATCTAGAAAAAATAATGTTTGCAAAAGCTTGAACAAGCTCAAGTAGACTCAAACAAGCTCAAGCCGCCCCTTCTCAAGATTTGGCTCTAGCTTCTTGTATATTGCATGCGATCGAGGACGTACGTCTTCTCTAATGACGTCGTCCATCGTTATTTCAACGTACACAAAAATAGGCTTTAAGTATTTTTCTTTGGAAGATCGAGCTCGAAAAGGCAAGGTGCCTGGCCATGCATCAGATCTCGAGAGCAGCACTGCTCTCTGATCCCTGCATGCACACACGCAGGTACAGTATATATATTGTAGGCTACATTGCTACAAATAAGAATTAACCTGCTACAAGCTAGACTGCATGGACTTCATGTACCTGATCTGATAATTCTGATATATTAATGCTTACAACCCGGCCGGCTGTTCAATTCGATCACTTCAGCAAGCATAAGCAATTGATTCGATTATAATTGCTGCTCCATAGTTTGACAAAATAATAAAGAAATGATACATTCTTATGCCGCGTACGAAAAATGCGAAGTAATCAATGGAACTAGCACAAATGGATATTGTATATATATAGTCATGACGTACGGAAGTTTACATCAGAACTGATCTAGCTTAATTACACTCCCAGGCATTCTCACAAGTCCCAACACACACACACACACACACACACACAAACCCCACAGAAAACAACTTATTCAATACCTGACGACGTATGTATGAAGACCTGTGTATGATCAGCCACACTAGTAATTAAATAATCCTCAGCACCCACACATTCCTGTCACACGGACACATATGTAATACGCTAAGACGACCAAGATATGCAAAGCATATCTATAGTCGTACATCACACTGCACACACACGACCCAGCTCGATCAGCGCCAAGAACAGACATGCATGTCAAACAAGAACAGCAACGCGAACAGCAACCATCGCCAACCATGCTTCCATGAACAAGCTAGCCGATCGTCGATGGCGATGGATGGGTAGCTAGGCGTCGATGACCCGGAAGGAGTCGCGGTTCTTGACGACGATGTCGTACATGTGGACGGAGGAGAACTTGGCGAAGTCCCTGGGGAGGGAGATGAGGTCGAGGGAGCCGCGCTTGTGGAACTGGTACAGCGCCGGGTCCTCGTAGTAGCGCTCCCACCCCAGCGCCGTCAGCTTCGCCTCCAGTGACGCGTACGACGACACCGTCTGCCCGCTCGGCGTGTGCAGCAGCGCCTTCCGCCGCACCGTCGACGACTGCACGCTCCCGGGGTTCTCCACCAGCCTCACCACGCCGTTATTGAACACCCACACACCCGACATGGTCCTCCTCGTCCTGGCTTTTGCTACTTGATCCCTCAGCTATATATATATGTAGCTAGACAAGTGCAAGAAACTAGCTTGCTAGAGAGAGAGAGAGAGAGAGAGAGAGAGAGAGAGAGAACTCGGTTTTGCAAGTTGCAGCTAGGGTGATGCAAGTGAGATCGATGGATGGAGCAATAGGGAGAGATCAGGGGGTGTATATATAGAAGGATGGATGAGTCTTGGGCTAGCTACAAAGGGTAACCTGATGGTGTGGGGTAGAGGTGACATGCCTATGGGAGACAAGATCGACATAGATATGTTAGGCATACTTATACACACACACACACAACTAGTAGTACATGTCATAACATTGATATGCAGATGGAGATGGTGATGCAAAGATAGCTACTAGCTAAGATAATGTGCGTGCATAGATGACAGGAACATCTTTCGTTTCCAGTGTGGGGTCGCAGTTAGGTTAGGTCAGGAAGATGCTATAAGCAAATTAAGCTTTTGTGCATGTATGCATGGCCATGGGATAGGGAGAATATATGTATCTGCGTGTATTAGTTAAGGATTCTCCCTTATTCCTCGATTTCATGTGCTTGATAAGCTACCTGGAATATATTTGCGAAAAGAAAGAAAAGACACACACTGCTGCACGACCGATCCATATGTAATGGGAGAATTGTGCTAGTGACATGCATACAATTATCAACTTTTTCTTAAATTATTTTATTATATTTTAGAACGTTTTATTTCTAAAAAAATTCGAGGTCCTAAGATAAAAATTCGCAAATCTAACTTTGATTATTAGTTTCAGGCTTCCAGCTTCTCAAAACCATTTTTTGAAGCTCTTAAAGTTTAGTTGCAACAAATAATCGAATAATTTCAGAGTAGGAGAACACACAACGCCCATATATCCATCAGCTTATATATGAGATCACGAGATCTCACCACGCGTTGTAGCACAGTCACGACACGTGGAAAACAAGGAGAAAATGTATGGAATATTATTCGAGGGTAATGGTTCGTCAATTGCTGATGAGGAGATCTAGCTACGAAATTGATGTTTGTGCTTCTAGCTAGCTTGGATCATGATAATAAACTAGCTAGTAAAGTTAATTTGATGATGGATAGATAAGTATATATTCCTCTACGAAAATTAATTAAGACAAAAACGATGTTGTGCGAGAATCCTACCTACCTTTTTCCCGAAAGAAAACGAAAAGGAGGCCTAATTCTCAAGAGCTATAGGGGAATATGATTCACTTGCCATAGTTTACTCCTTTACTTAACCATCACACAAGAGAATTTGGGCTGTACGCGCTCATCTTTTGGAAGAACAATTTTTTTTTTTTGAAAGGGAAATTCTGGCCGATCGATCGAGCTAAGATCGACTTTATCTGGAACAAAATTGATACTCGTTCATTGTCAAGTATATATTTGGTGTACGGCAGGACGGAATTGATCTTACTTTGCCTTCTTTTCTCTATCGACAAGCTCGAGCATCTGCTGCAAAGAGAGGTTTTGGCTAATCTTAATTTCCTAGCTAAGCTAGTGCGTACGTGATGGCACATTAATTTGGCTCCATTAGCTAGATTAGTACACGTCTATCCCTAAATTTGGCACATATTTATTTGATCAAGGCCGGTTTGATTGTACTGTACGACAGGAAACGAGCGTCGCAAAAGAAATATTTCAGTGTGTCAAAAAGTTGCATTTTCAGATTAGTTAAACCAGATGCAAAAAAGGTTGTCATCAACACTGCTCCTCAAATCAATGCACTAATCAGTACGTAGATCCATATCTAAACCATTGGGCTGGACATATTTGAGCCATATGCTGATTGCTTAAGCCAGCTAGGTTGTGTTGTTGAGTAAAAAAACATTCACCACTCGCAGTTTTGATATATGGAGGTGTTTTGTCATGTTATTTTTTTTAGTTAATATCCTTTTCGTTATGGATTTGTTAAAACGTGATCCCCTATGTTGGAGAGGTTGGTGCAGACAATTTACTCACCTTACAAGCTTCACTCAGGTATGTTAGGATTTAGGATTCATTGTGCGCCTCAGGCTTAGTGGGAGGACAAGGTGGCAGAAAGCGGCGACGAAACCATCTCGGCCGCGACCTCATTGGAGGGTGGCGGGCATTGTTAGATGGAGGAATGACAAGAAGACGAGGATCATTAAGTTGTGGCGGGAGGCTGTCGGAGATGAGGATGAGGGTAGGGGTGACTCTCCATAGAGAGGACGATCGCGTGGAGTACAGGATTTTTTTTTAAAAAAAAGTGCATTCCCCTGCTGGGAAGTCATTGGTCCATTCTAACTAAGTTGGCGCGAAACAAAATAAGGTACGATCGATGCACAAACAGTCTGCACTTGGCACGAGCCATGCACCTTCTTCTTCTCTGGTCTATTAATTTCTGCTCATTGATGCATGCGAGGTTAATTGCACGCAGATATCAATCATATCATACTATCAACTCTCAAGTGCAGTACAATTATCAACCCATCAATCCATCGTGTACCGTTACCCATAACTTCAATCCATCATAGTATAGATCGTGTGTGTATATATATATTCTCTCTCTTTTTTCACATGGATCGTATTGGATTTTCTGGAGCGCACACATCGAGTCGACCCATGCACGTACGTCGACGCACGGCCATGCATGCATGCAACTTACGAACCAACTAAGAAAGCCACTTGTGAATGGCGCTTTCCGTCGCTGAGCTGGCTCTCGCGTACTTACAGCCGATCATAGCTAGCTTACAGGAGAACCATTCTAGATGGGAATCGTGTTCGATAGATCGATATGGATCGTACGCATATGCATGTGTACACAAGCATGAAATCACGTACCGCACGATTGATTGATTAGCCATGCAAATCAGCGAGAGATGCCAGCAGAAAAGGGAGCCTCGTGCCTAACTATCTCTGACGAACTATTGAACACGTGCTAATCCTCCCATCGTCGTCTATATATAATTATTCAATATAATCAATACGTACACATATTCCTGCATGCATGGGCTTGGCAGCTGACTAGTCGATCGAGAATGAGTCAGATATATGCACATCTTTTCTCTGATTGATTCTCTTCTCTTGTGTCCTTTTTTGTTTGAGAATATATGATGGCAAAAGCTAGCTTTACCTAACAGTGCTATCATCCTTAATTAGGTCGACCTGACTTTGTTAATTAGTGGTGTGACTAGGATACATGGTTCCACAAGTTACTACTCTCCAAATCTCCAATGGAGCTCGAGATGCGACACCTTGTTCAAGAGCAGGGCTTCTCCACGTTTCACACCGCGTTTTGACCACGATGTATCAGCCCCATATACCAGAGCTAGGGTTTAATTTTCCATGTCGGGTTCAGATTTGGCCAAGTTAATTAATTGTCTATCAGCTTGCCTGATCAGCTGGCGGACAGCTGAAATCAGGATGCGGTTCACGGCGGCGGGAGCAATTCTAATAGCGTAAGGCCATCTCCAATGGTAGAGCCAACTACTAGCTATAAGGAACCTTCATGTCACTTATAGATAGTTTAAAGATAAGCTTTTCAATGGGTTGGCTATAACATACTCTACAACAATAAATATAGGTCCACATGTAATTGTCTTTTATTTGTCTTGAGAAACACTATAGACTACCTCTTAGTTAAGAGCTAGCTCTTGTTTCTCTCCTCTCATTCTCTCCTCCACATAAGCAAAAAGATAAAGTGGACTTCTTATAGCCAGCTGACTTGGCACCATTGGAGATGGCCTAAAAGAAGTTCCAAACGTATGCATGGGCGTTCTCTGCTTTTAAGCAATAAAGGCATCAAGTAACTAAGGCTGGCTCCAACAGGGGACGCGAGGGCGGTGCGAGAGGTCAGGTCGACGCCAGGTGGAGGAGTGAGACGCGGCAGCCGTGAGTGGGAGCGAAGCGCCGATGTCGCGCGCGTCGTCGCCCTCGCGCCGGGCCCACCACAGTCGCGTCGCCCTCGAGCCGCCCGTTGGAGCAGCACGCGCCGACGCTACGATGCACGAGGTCCCACTGCGTTGCGTGGCCGTGCGTGATGTGCATGCAACTAGCACAACGCATGCAACATGCAACCAGCACTACGTGTTGGACCAGCACAATGCATGAGCATGCAACACATACTTATTATTATTATTATTTGAAGGAGGGTTAAAGATGTAAAAAACCAAAATTAAAAATGGTTTTGAGAGAATTAAAAAACTAAGATCTTTTAAAAATCGGGTGAAAAGATTCAGCTTGAAAAGATACCGCCTCACCATTGGAGGGATGAGAGCTACTGGAGGTGCTAGTGAGATGTGGGTCCCACACTAGCACCTCTCTCCCAACTCCACCATTGAAAGGGGTAGGAGCTAGTGGAGGTGCTAGTTGACGTGGCGTCTACGTAGCACCACTACCGCCTCCACTAGCTCCTCAACCATTGGAGATAGTCTAAGTGAGAGCACTCCTAATGTATGGTTTCTCTAGATTAGTTTCCAAATACACCGCGCCACATCATATGGAAACAGACATAAATATTCCTAATGCATAATATATACGCATGCGGTGAAGAATATTTTTTTCATTTCTTTTTTCAAACCATTTCTTATATAAGAAACGGCAATGCGCGCTCTCTCCATATTAATTAATATAAATTACCCTCTAGCTTAGCAATCCATTATATGTAGCAGCTATATATAGAAACAACTGATGTCATTGCATTGGTATTATGAACAGTTTGTTTGAATCGGAAGCTGGTCTAAATCATAAAATATGAAAAAATTGAAGTGTCATAATCAATTAGCAATTTATCATCCATCTCGATCTGGATCAATATTGTATTTTCATACCAACAATCTAGACTGCGGCAACGACACCTACCTTAAGGGGAAAGATAATGTCTTCGCTCTATCTCAGTTGTTTGATGAAAAACGAATATACCAGCTGATTGGTTTTACCTATAGTACAATGCTACATTATTATTATTATTGTTGTTGTTGTTGTTGTTTATTTATTTTGCTAAAGTGATATAGAATCCATCTGGCGCGTCCGTGCTTCATGCACAGATGGGATAAGTAAAGACATCGTGTTTTTATACTTATTAAAATACAAATTAAGAAAGATAGAGAATTTGATTTCCAAAGGCATAAGATTTGCTTATCCGATCCAGAAGGGACAACGATTGTGACTTGCTAATTGGGCACTCACAATGCTCCACCTCAGCAGTTTTTATAGGTGAAATGGAGCATGCCACATGCATGGGAAGACAATTTAATGGTGAGGGCACTACTAGAAAACAGGGCATCACAAGCGGTACATCACAAGCGGTTCGATGCGCACCGCTTCTAATAGTTGTAACACAAGCAGTTCAATAGATCAAGCCAGGAAACTCTCTCTAGAAGCGGTTCGTAATATGAACCCCTTCTAAATCCCAAGCAACAGAAGGGGTTCGTGTTACGAACCCTTTCTAAAGCCCTCTGCACCTCTAGCAGTGGTTGGTAATACGAACCCCTTCTAAAGCCCAAGCAACAGAAGGGGTTCGTATTATGAACCGCTTCTAGAGGGGGTTTTAGAAGGGGTTCGTATTACGAACCGTTGCTAGAGGCCTATTTTTTGAATTGTTAAAAGGAAAGCTTGCCTTATCATATCAGAGAGTACACGTGGGTGGGTTGGCTAGCTAGGTGAGGCGTGGGTCACGACTCACGAGGAGGGATGAGGTCCTAGGTTCGAATCCTACGTACCCCAATATTCTTTACCTGTTTAGACACCACTAGAACCGGTTCGTAGAACCGCTTCTGATACTCCCACGAGCATCAGTCGCGGTTGCTTAGAAGCGGTTATATAACCGCTTCTAGAGGCTTTACGAACCGGTTGTAGAGTTCAAATCTGCAGTAGTGGGGAGGTCTTCTTGCATGAGAAATAGTTTCTTCCTATCTTCTTCCTAAGTACAAAGCAGTAAACCATGCTCTCCGGTGGCGCCATGTCGCCCGTTCAACCGGGGCTGTCCGATCGCGCATGCTGAGACGATCCGGCCATCCAGGCCTCAACTAGACGCGTTTGCAAAAAAGCCCTTCAGCTGATCTGTTTTACATCCACGTTCCAAAAACTTCGGGATCGTTTGATCTAGCGATTGGATGGCTCCATGTACATGGATTGCACGTTTACACCCCTGCGCTATTTGGTAATCAACTAGCAGTCCTCCCACGTCCTGCCCCCTACCCTTGCTGCTACCCCGCACCCGCCCCTCTCTCTATCTCTCGGATGCCACAACATGGGGAGCGAGCAGTAGCTCTTGCCCTTCCTCTCTGGTGCCGATGCCATCTTTGCTTTCTCCCGCCGGTGCTGGCTCCTTCCATGCCGTCCTCCTCTCCGACCGTGCCGCTGCCTCCCCCTACCGATCCTCCCCTTGCTCTTAGGCATGGCGCCGCCTCCCTATCCTCCCTCCGGTGTCGGCTGCCCCTGCCCCTCCCCTTCCTCGCTGCCACAACTCTCTCTCACATATTCTCCACCAATGTCTCCTCTCCCATGTGCCTCATGTGCTACCCCAAGAGGCAGCTAGGTTTCGTCGCCCCTCATCCTCTGCCCTTGCTCCGCACTTCCCATTGTTCTCCTCGCCACCAGCCGTCTCTCCCCTTCACCTAGTCGCCCTCCAGCTCCACTGTCTTGGAGGAGGCTAGGGTTTGGCGTCCCCGTCCTCATTCCTGCGGCGCCACCTCTCCTCCATCTCCACGCTGCTCCTCCCGTTCCTCTTCCCGTCACCGTGGCCACCGGTCGTCCTCCTGTTCCGCCGTGCTCTCGTGCCTCCCTAATCTCCTTCTCCTCTCCTCCCCACAGTAACACTGCTCCCCACATCCCTTCCTCTCCTCGGCGTCGCGCCGTCGCATACCAATTCGCACTTCCTCAGCCACAGCGTGGTGTTTCCCCTACCTCCTCCTTTCTCCACGGTGCCCCTCCCCTTGCTCTGGCACTTGTGCTCAAGCGGTTAGATTCGAGAGGGTGGCCAAGGGTGGAGCAACGACTAGGATAGAGGAAGAACGAAGAAGCACCGTCTACGATCAACAGCGTAGGATCGTCCATGAATTTGTTGTTGTGTCCCAGGTAGTATCTGGCGGTTATATGTTCATTTAGCTTGAGAATTATGTCCGGTGCTTTGATTGTTGTCATGCAATTAGAGGTGCAGCGCTAGTATGTTATGCACACTACGGAGATGTAGAACATCAGGCTACCTTTGGCTGCCTCAATGGTGGTTTGTTACATCTTCAGTGCTACTTTGATGTTGCTATGGTCCCCTAGATAATGAACATAGTCTGGCTTGATATTTTATTAAATTTGTGCTTGATTGTTGTTTTTTCCCCTTACAAGAACGATTCAAAAGAAGCATTTTCAGCTTTGATTATCTTTTTTTTTGGAAGAACGGCTAAATTAGGCAAGACATTGGCATGCTATTTCATTTTTGGTGGGTTGATACAATCGGTTTTTTTTTTCGATTCAGCTTGTGATATCCTAATAGGCTAATACTCATATTGTCATGCTGCCTTGCAGAATAGTTGTTATCTCTGTGTTACACATGTTGAACCAAATTAGCCATTCTAAAAAGAATAACTTATTCTACATCATTTTCGTTGTATGGCTATTTCACTCTTTCAATTATGGCCTTAAATAATATCCTACTACTGATATTGTAATGGTGCCTTGCAGGAGCTGGTATATTCTGCATTATTTTCGTTGTATGGCTATTTCATCCTTTCAATTATGGCTTTAAATAATATTCTATTACTGATGTTGTAATGGTGCCTTGCAGGATAGCTGTTATATTCTGCATCATTTTCGTTGTATGGCCTGCAGGATAGCTGGTATATTCTGCATCATTTTCGTTGTATGGCTATTTCACCCTTTCAATTATGGCCTTAAATAATATCCTAATATTGATATTGTAATGGTGCCTTGCAGGATAGCTGGTATTTCTGTTTTACTTGTGTCGAAAGATCCTGCTCGATAGCCCTACATTTCCTATGAGTTCCTCCATAGATTCTTTATTATATTATGTTGATCCTTCTTAGTTCTTGCTCCTATACAGATCTGTAGAAATTTTTAAGCCTTTCACTGAAATGTATTGATAGGCCCATTCTACAATATGAGACACTCCCTTATTGAATAATACTTTGAATATCTTAACATCCCTATTCTGATCTGCAGGTTAATTCCTATAAACCAGGACAACCAAATCATGACCTACACTGCAAGGTCTTTATTTATTTTAGTGCTTGACCAAGTTTTCATGTCAGTTGGTGAAGGATCTGTATATGGATTTCCTAAATATGTTCAACAGAGGCTGAGTTACATGTTAGGTTCTTTTGCCCTTTTGCATGTTAAAAAGGATTTATTATATACGGATTGCATTTTGGCTCTGTTTCTTTTGGAGGTTTCTGGCGGTTGGCGGTTTTACTGTAGCAAATTTATAAGTTTTTGAGAAAAAATTTAAATAATCTAAAAAAAATTTTACTGTAGCGGTCTGCAAACGAACGGTGCCTTTGTGAGAGATTATGGGAAAGGTTGGATCTGTGACAGTTAACGCGATTGGATGGCAGTGGTTAAATGGGGTGACGAGGATAGCTTCCCTGCATTTCAGGCGATGTGGACCCGCTGATTGGGTCCCGTTTATTTGTTCTAGTCAATCATTAGTCATACAACTTACAAAATATGGTAATCTCTTAGTGACCGCTATAAAAAAATTGCTTTTAGTTATTTCAGTTTTCATTTGAAAATGGCTTTAAACAAAAGTTTAGGTTGTTATTTCTACCAGGCTAACAATAGGGACCTTTCTATTTCTGTTTTGAAAACATTTATTTAGGGAATTTAAACTTCTTTTACATGTTTAGAGAATGACGTTTGAAAACAGGGATCTTAGGCTCGCCTTTTGGAGAATTTAGAGAACGAGTTCATGTTTTGGTGCAACCTTTTTCGACATTGTAAGGTTATCTGTCAAGGATGCTATTATCTAAAACAAATCTTCTAAAATTAGGGGTGGCAACAAGGCATTCCCCGCCGGGGAGTGCCTCCCCGTCCCGCCCCGCCCCTCATGACCGAAATTTTTCCGTCCCGCCCCGTCCCGTTCCCCATCTCGGGGGAGAAAATCCCCCGTCCCCATCCCCGTTCGGGTATCGGGGCCCATCGGGGATCCATCCCGCAAAAAATTCATACAAGAGAAGAGCTCTTATAGCCATTTTAACTCTAAAATCATATCAACAGACAAGGAAAAAAGAATGCATGCATTCATTGAAGATTATGTTGTCCCGTTTATAAAAATGTGAATATGATGGGCTAGAGAATATGTTTGCAATCTAATAATTAAATTGGACTAAACTAAATTCGGGTCCCCAACCGGGTCCCCGCGAGGAAAAAAATTCCCCGTCCCTGTCCCCGCCATCCCCGACGGGGGAAAGATTTTCCCCGTTTCCATCCCCGCGGGGGACGATTTCTTCCCATACCCGTCCCCTAATAGAGGAATTCCCCGCGGGGATCGGGGAACGGGTCCCCATTGCCACCCCTATCTAAAATGTCTCTTCTTAGGTGTCTATTTTGTCTACTGCATTTGCAGATTTGCTAGGCACAAGACCTACATCTGCAACTATGTTTATGGGTTTTGTTACATCCATGTAAGGGCTTTCACTGTATATTGCTTTGTTACATCCAGACTCTAGTACTCTACATAATCTTTTTACAATTGATATGTGCAAGGCTAGAGAGGCTATTAGATAATTTTACCCTGTTGTGTCGTCAACTATGCTCATGCGAGCTAGATTAAACCTAGGCTTCTGTTTGCAGAATAGAAAAGGAATAAAGTGTAAGTGCCTAACCTACAAGAAGATCTACGATATCACCTGTTGTTTATGCATATGTACTTTGTAAATTTCCCACATCTGCAAACTGATTAGTTACTCTAGATGTATTATTTCAGCACCGAGTCTGTTTTGTTATCGTAATATGTTATGATCTTCCTAGAGAGCATTTTTTATGAACTATGTTAATTTGGGCTACTCAGCTCCCATGTATCATGTTTAACTCAATTGAGATACTAAAGCTAAACTGTTATGCTTTATAGCTTTTGCTCAATGGTTCATCATTCTGTTCTGGGATATTCTGTTCTGTTTTTAAAACCATGGTAAGAGAAAGTAACATTTTGATCTTGGCTAGCCTTCCGCAGCCAACTTAGTGAAGGACTGTGTTGACATGTTAGATTGGAACATGCTAACTGTTGGGTGCAGGCAGACTCCTGACCCTTTTCTAGCACATATTTAAGGACTTAAACTTGGCTATATGCTTCCTTGGTTTTATATTCTAAATTGAGAGACATTTGTAAATGCAATTAAAATGATGCAGGAAGATAGAGGTATAAAATCATTGCTACATTGGTGTGTTCCTGTTCTTACAGTACCAATGAATTTTCATACATTTCTTTCTCAACAGGTTGCGTGTATTCCTGATTCATAGATGCGATCTGAGTAATTGGTTTTCTAGAAGAAGACACGATTTCTATACATTGTGCTTATTTATTCTATTGATCAATCCTCAGTTTTATTTGTTTATAGCTTTTATGTCCTTTCGGTCAGGGGCGGACGCAGCCAAAAATAATAGGGGGGCTGACAATAAAGAGAGATCCATTAGCCCCCTTCTTCTTTTTATTTTCTCAAATAATATTAGGCGGGTCTAAGGGGGGCTCCATTGTCATTTACATAGTAGATGGGGCTAGAGCCCCCTCTGACCCACTTGTGGGTCCGCCCCTGCTTTCGGTTGTCCTGTGTGTTTTTTCTCCTTTTTTGTCTACATAGTATTACAAGAAGACGTTGCACCTCGGAAGTATACGAGAGAGAAGCTCGGCGCTGTATGGCTGCGGAATATCTTAGGCGTCCTTGTAGAACCGGCCAATCCAACAAACCGGGCCAACCCGGTTCTGGTCCGTTTGGCCCGGTTCACTGTATGAACCAGGCCAAACGAGCCAATGGACTGGGGTATCGGCCCAAGCACGGTTCAAGACAAGAATCGAAATCGGTGGCCGGTTACAATGGCCGCCCATTTTAGCCAAAAATAATATATAAAAAATAAAGATGATTATATTTAATAAATATGTGTTATAAAATGAAGAAATAAATTATTTATCGTAAGAAATAAACATATAAATATATATATTTAATTAAATATGTGGGCTACAGTAACCGGACCAAACCGAACCGGGCCGAATCACCACTATACAAACCAAACCAGGCTAGCCCAGTGGGCCGAGGTCTTGGCCCAAGTTCGGTTTGGTTGAACGAACCCCGGTTCGGTGAACAGTGTGGGCTGGCCCAATTCGTCCCACTCAGGCCAGCCCGTTTGGCTAGCTCTAATCCCTTGCGAAACAGGATAAGGTTAGGGTTTTTAGGCATTTCCAGTAGTGCCTCATTTTGGGTGCTCCATCCACTGTAGCATACTGCTAGGAGATGAATAGTGATGGTATAGTGAATAGTGAATATAGAGAGTGAGAAGATAAATAAATAGGAACGTAACAATATCTTATAACCGTAGATAAATAGTGATATGTATCTACAGTGATATGACGTACGTAAACGAAGCAACCGTTAAAGATGGCCTTTGTACCAGCACAGCTGCACAGTACTCCGTAACAACAACTATTCTTTTTTTTTTGGGGGGGGGGGGGGGTTAACAACAGTTATTCTTGTGGAGCCCTTTGAATACAAGATCAATGTATTGGGAAGCTCAGAGCTGGCTCCACGAAGTAGAAGTGCCTTTAGCCTCCACGAAGACAAGGAGAGTCCGGCCTGAGCTGTGGGCGCACATGATTAACTAGAAACCCAGATTCGACCTAGCTAATATCCGATAGCAAAGCATATATAATCTATATATGGTTAATTGCTTGTTCTTCCCCGAAATTGCCATATGGAATAAATTACTGTCGGAATCGAACCTCTAGCTGGCTAGTACGCGAAGATTTGGTGCCCTTCGTTTATATCACGTGCGTTTAACATCTTATCTCCTTTATTATAGGAAGCT
The DNA here is from genome assembly GCA_036346145.1 of Olyra latifolia. Lineage (NCBI taxonomy): Eukaryota > Viridiplantae > Streptophyta > Magnoliopsida > Poales > Poaceae > Olyra > Olyra latifolia. The sequence goes on from CM070530.1 coordinate 20,195,438, forward strand.
TCTTATGAGCTTGACATGCATGCTTCTCCTCCTGCGTTAATTCATATGTACAGTAGTTCAGACAAAGCGATGGGTGGTGTAGTAGTCTTCTTCACATGAACTTTGACGTCAATTCATCGCTTCTTGCTCGATCTCTCTGCGATGTGAAGATTCAGACACACGACGTACGACATGCAACTTTTGTCTGCGTTCGAATAATATCGAGATCTAGAGCGTCAACCGTCGAGGATTGCATGCACACGAGGGTGCTTACGTACGCAGTAACGCAGGTGCCCATGCCCACCACCTAGATAGGGATCCAAGTAGCTAGCAAGGAAGGAAATTAAAGCAAAGTTAATTTCTTTTTAGTAAACTAAATCACCGTATCTATTAGTGTATCATTAGTGGATTTCTATTGTGCGCACGTTCTAATTTTATTTTAATTTTAAAGACATACAAGACCCGTGTTAGGGCGAGAGGTCGTGCGGTCACGTCGCCCTCAAAATCGTGGTCGTCCGATATGATCGGACGCTTAGACTTGGATGGTAGGATTCCGTGGTTATGGTCTTCCCACGTCGCTGCTCACTCCTCTCTTCTTCGTCTTTAGCCTTCCTCCATCCCTAGTCACCGCTTGCCTCCCCGTCTTCCTCTGCTTGCTCTTGCCAGCTCCGCCTCAATGTCGTCCCTTCACCTCTCGGCTACACCGCCGCCTCCCCATCGGCACATCGCCACTCCGCCGCCTCCACGCCAGCCCGCCACGGCTCCTCCTATCGCACTAGCCCTCTCCTTCCTCTCTTCCCAGCCTCTCCCTGCCAACGTGCCGCCTCTGTCTTGTCCTGTGTGCTCCGCCGTCTGCCGAGGGCCATGAGGTCCCTTCCCCCTCCCGCTCACTAAGGCTCTGTGGGCTGCCCCTCAGGTTGGAAAGGGATAGGCTAGGGTTGGACACCTCCCCTTGGGCTTGCCCCGGTCGATGACGCCGCCATCCCCTTCCCCTCCTCCTTGGCCCATCGGCAAGCGCCACCGCTCTTTCTCCCCCTCTCCTACGCCGGCCCTCTTGTTCATGCTGCTGCTGTAGTGCTATCATTGATTGATGCTATTTGTTTAATTCTTGCATGCTTTCATTGTAGGTTTTGATTTCTTTAAGGAATTGGATTCAAAAAGAGCATTCTGAGAACAGAACTAGGTGTTGCCCTTCTAGTTGAGTGCTATTTCTTCAGAAAAAATTATGTTTGTTAAATTTTTTCATGCTAGCTGGAATTTTGGTTCTTATTTCTTGAGTTCCACAAAATTTGATTAGGCAGTTATGTGTTTCACAGCTCATTCATTTGTAGTTAGTGTTGCTTCAGAGACATGTCGATATCATCACAAGTATATTTGTTGCTTAGTTTGCGACAGCTGGAAGCATTCCCATTTTGCAGACTATACCATGATGTCATCACTACAGGAAAACGCGTGATTTCTAGACGGCTGAAACCGTTGAGAAATGCCTCTAAACCGTTGAGAGTACTTTCTCTCGACGGTCGGCCATCGAGAAATGACCGTCAAGCCAGCCCAGTCGAGAGAGATGGCTTTTCTCGATGGCACTCTCGATGGTTTGAGAAAGAGTCGTCGAATGAATTAGGCGGATGGCCGTTTGGCCATATCACGGCTCCGGCTCCACCTCTCTCAAGGCCATGTGGCCGTCGAGAGAGGGTACGTCCAAGGCTCTGGACCATGTGGCCGTCTTAACTTCTCTCGATAGCCATAGGACCGTCGAGAGAGGTTAGCTCTCTCGACGGTCTTAGGTCAACCGTCGAGAGTGCTTGCCTCCATGGGGTTCCCTGGAACCCCCCTTTCTCGACGGCTTAGGCCTGACCGTCGAGAGTAATAGATTTCCAGCAAAAAAAAGAGCTAGGTAAATGGCTAAAAAATCTAATTTAGTAGCTGCTACTGCCGCTCCGCAGCAGCTGCTGCTGCACCTGCATACCTAAAACACCCCGCATATATCATCATCCCCACATTTCACAGCATGCACAAGCACAATTTCAAACCATAAATATATAATATGTTGGGTGTTTCATTAACAATTTCAAACCACAAACACAATTTCAACCAAAATCATGTAATATATCACACGTCTGATATGTCACATTCACTTTACCACTCAAGGGAAGGATGGCTGGTCGTACTGCAGGAAACGCGACACTAGGTCCATCGGCTGGCTCCCAAATCCGTCGTCTTCGTCCTGGGCGTCGTCACATCGAGCCGAAGCTAGAGCCGTCGATCTTGAACCAGCAGGCAGAGTAGAGGACGGGCAACCCCCATCACCGCTCGACATGGCCTACACATTCGCGACACATTAGTTCAAGACTTGCATATTTGAAAGAAAGGAAATGAGGTGGTATTAGTCTCTTATCCCGGCAAGTCTCGTCGTTGCCTCCAACGCTAGGAGCCTAGCCTTGAACTCCTCGCGCTCCCGCCGTCGGTCCTCCTCCGTAGACCTAAGGATCGCCTGGAATGCCTCCACCATCTGTTGACGTTCCCTCCTCTCCAGCTCCCTCTCCTCCTCCCTCTGCTTCCTCTCCTGCTCCCTCTCCCTGAGGATGTGGGCCCCGAACTCACGCCGACTCTCAGTGGCGCTCTGAGGGGCCTAGGCATGTAAGCCTCCGACCTACAAGTAAGGACGGTGGTTAGTTCGCAAAATCAATGTTTTCAAAAAATAACATACTAGATAGTAATTAGCTTAGCTAAGGTGGTCCCCTGCGATCGCCAGCCTCCCATGTGCTGTTGGATCGCTACTGGGTCGAGGGGGCGTCCTCCTGGAAGCTATCCAAGTCGTGCACCCGAGTGAAGGCCTCCTAACAGCGATTCTGTGTTTTTTCGAGTTAGACTAAACAAAACTACAAATCTAATAAGGGTGAGAGTTTTCGTTAGCATTTACCATCTTCTGTTGCGCGAGGTGGTCCATCACGGGCTGGGTGCCAGACCTGGGCTTTGGTGTGTGGGCCCGCTTCCATGGGTCAAAACACACCAGGCCAGGATCTTGTCTTTAGCGTCTGCAAGAAGGAAAAGACAAGTTAGCCAAAAAATAAAAAGTAAAGAAAAAAAATCAGAGCTTGCCAGCTTCTTGGCTAGCTGAGGAATGAACCACTTCCCCATGCTTTTCTTGTAGTCCTTGGAGGCCTGGTTATGCTTGGCCTTCACGGACTTGTTCCGGAACTCCTTGTTGGCCCATTTTTGGTCAAGAGCCCTCCATGCCTTCAGATGGTTCGTGACCCACTCAGGAGGCGGCGACGACGACGGTGTCGTTGAGGGAGGAGCCGGCGGTGACAGCATCGAGGAAGGAGGAACCCCAGTCGCCAGAGACAGCGGGCAGACGCGGTGTCACGATAGAGGGAGGGGCGATTTCTGGGGTAGGGACGGTGAAAACCTTTTTTATACGATGACGATGGTTGTTAATTTCTTACCAACTATGATGACAATGTCAAAAATTCAATCCACAAAAGCTGTTAAAACTAGGCTTCTCGGTCCTAGTTATAACACTAACTCTTAGATGGTTTGCTTTTGGAGAAACAAGGTGCTCTTTGTTTAAACATCTAGCTTCTACAGTCTAAAAGCTACCAAGAAACCAAAACAAACAGGACGGTAGTAGCTTCTTCCCACATACCCTCGGCCTCGAGAACTCGGGCAGCAGCTGTGCAAACCAGACACCAGCTGCTGCAGAGTGAACTGTGGTTTTGATGCGCGCAGCATTGCTTCATTTACACACAGCGAGGAGCTCCTCGGTCCAATGGCTGGATGCCAATATGCTATGCATTCAGCCATTCACCCATGGATACAGATTCAAACTTAAGGATGCAAACGAGCAATGAGGCGGTAACTAGCTTCACATGATTCAATTGGGGGTTCCAAAGGATCCATTACAGTGTTCCTTGTTCCCAGTATGAATATACAAATTACAGAAGTTGTAGTTGCGTTGTATATATATATATATGAATATATATGAGAAGATTAAATGATCGGTGATATGACACGAGCGGCCCGACCCCATAACTCCCATATATGAGAACTCCCTGTAATGATGCATCTCCTGACCGGTGGCGCACTCCGATAGCTATGTACCGAGGTAATGGATCTCTGAATCGTGCTAAAATGAAGACAGCTAGTTAACAGGATTCCAGAATCGACCATTTCAGAGATGAAACAGAAAAATGGCAAGCGAATGAGCTTGCCACTGCCTATCTATGCATTTATTGAGATGACAACGATTGCCACCTTGGCCATGCCTTGTCTATGTCAGCTGCAGCCTTATTCACACTGGGTGGGTGTCTACGTGAACTGATGCTGTGAGGGTAAGTGGTGACAGATTTGCGGTAGAATCGAATTGTCGCAAAGAAAGGAGCTGAGATCTCATTCACCTACGCCAAAAAAAATCCCGAGAAGCTTGCTGAATATCCATCCTCATCTCAGAAATTGGATTAGAGCTCGCCACCATGGCTCGTAACAAAGCCACTGGTTGAGGTTGGAGGTCGGATAAGCATGTGCGGAGCATAAAATTTTGATCCAGCAGGTCCACATGTAGTAACAGCTGATGCTTGCAGGTTAGCAGAAGACTCCTTGATTAGAATGCATTCTGGCCGCAGATCAGAAGAAGATGAAAACGGAGCCATTGGAGCAACAGGGAAACTAAGAGGATAGGGAGGAGCAATAGGCACATCATTAAGTGATGATGCTGAAGGACTATAGCTTAGAGTACCCATAGGGTGATCAAACTTGCATGCTGGACCAAATTTGCAAAAGCCATGCTGCGCATAGTAAACACAAGGCTGATCACCCTGCAAATTAAGAGAAACTTCATGTCAAACTGCAGCTCCATGTGCAAACAGGGGCAATAAAGTGTAAAAGATGGTGCCATTCTCTGAATGGCTTGTGTATACACAATAGTATATCTTAGGAATAAGTCCATATTACACCCCTCAACTTTCAAAAGAAACTATTCTATTGTTTATTTAACACCCTCAACTATCAGCGCGGGGTCATCTAACACCCTCGATGGTATAGGAGGGTGGTTTTGATGATGTGGATGCCAGTTTTATCCACCTCGCTTGCACATGTGGCATGGTTAGCATTTTTATACTTCAAACAATTATACAAAAATTTCAAAAACACTTTGGTGTATAAGGATAAGAAAAATTATTGTATAAAGTTTAAATATACTTGCAAATTCGAAACTTTTTTTTTTGTAATTTTGGTTGAATTAATTAAAAAAATAGTTTGGACAATCTAAACATTAAAAAAAATATTTTTCTCGTGATCCTTATGCATCAAAGTGTTTTGAGAACTTTTCTAGAATTGAGTCCAAGAATCACTAACTATGACACTGTAAGCAAGTGACATGGACAAAACCGTCGTTGCATCATCAAAACCACCTTCCTAAACCATTGAGGGTCTCTGTTATTGAGTCGTCGACTAGTCGACTAGTCATCCAGTCGGCTGGAGGCCACCGACTGGTGACCTCAGCTCGACTTGTCGCAACCGGATCGACCTCGCCACCAATCAATCTCGTGTTCCCCTTCTAGATCAAGCTTGCCATCGGCTGATCTTGCTTCCTTGCTCCTGGATCGAGCTCGTTGCCGGCTGATCTCCCTTCCTCGCTGCAGAATTGAGCTTGCCGACGGACGATATATCTTTCCCCTGCTGAATCGAGCTCACTGATACCAAGTAGAAGAGGAGAGGAGGGGATCAAGAGAGAGAGGAGTGCAGTCAATGGAGGCATGGAGAGATCAGATGGGTTCGAGAGGTTCAGGCGGCGGCTGGCCAACCAATGAAACCAACCCTTATTTTGCAAGGCATGGCAGCAGCTAGATATTGGGCCGATTGGGCCCGGTAGGCTGAACTGGATCTCAAATCCTTAATAAGTTGCACTTCTCTTTTCTCCTATTCTTCTCTCTCAATTTCTTCTTCACTTCTCCTATGCTTGGTGAAAATGGCAGGTAGAAAAATATTTCGTAGTAGTACACAAGCTAGTATTAGTATTTAGTAGTACTTGGTAGTAGAAAGTAGCAAAAGTGATAGTACGATGCAGTGTACTACATGGCCTACCAGCAAGCAAGTAACTAGTATTATTTATCTAGGATCATGTTGGCAAGTCGACGACTAGTCGACTGACTTCATGACTAGTCAGTAAGTCGGTCTCTTACCAACTCGCCTTGATTTACCGACTTAATAACCATGCCAGGGGTGTTAAATGACCCTGTAGTGATAGTTGGAGGTGCTAAATAACTGGTTTTGTAGTTTGGGGTATAGAATGATCTTTTTTATAGTTAAGCGTTGTAATATGGACTTATTCCTATATCTTATAAATGCTCAGACCTTGTCACAATAAACTCAATGTCACACTAGATACACCTCGTCACAATAAACTCAATGTCACACTAGATTCTACTTCGCTTTTTATCATCTGCGGCCACAATGAAATATAGGAATATAAACTTTATTAAATTTTACTTTCCCAAGATAAAATCAGATAAATATAGTGCAAGTACAAGAAATTAATGATAGCATGATTACATTCATAATAACCATTGCAAGGTTGTAGGTAAAAGTAAATGAATTCACTACTGATAACACATCACAAAAAATACATCAATTCAATTGTTTATCAGATATACAAAAAAAAAAAAAGACTCCCACTCTCCTCTTCTTAACAATGTCGCCAGAAAAACATTTTTATTTATTAACTGAGTTCTATCAAAATAATCACTTCCTCTGTGACAAGGGCAGCATAGATAGCAGGTAAAAAAATTTAGCGTTTAATAAAAAAAATCTTCAATTTGACAAATTATACTGTTAGTCTTCTTCTAGTTTTTCAGCTTGCTGTTGTCACAAAGCTGGTGGACTAAAAAGGTTGGTCAAAAATCAAGATCTTTACTGACTAAGGGGAGGGGGTTTCATTTTGAAAGAAAAAAAAAAGAAATGGAATACAAAAGTAAGAGATTGTCCCAAGAAAACATCAACAAAGAAAATGAGATTTGGCCATTGGGCAATAAATATAATGTCTTTTAGCATCAACAAAATCAAGGTAATGCATGTATCATATCCATTAGCAAAAGCATTCATCTTCAAAGAGTTAAAACCTTCACCATTTTTGATATTGTATTTTAAGTTTACAGGTCAAGAGCCATTTAAAGTTTGAGCATCTGGTTACGCTATTGTGCAATGAACAAACACAAGTAATGCAACACAGCAGACTGTGGTCTAAAAGTACATAATGGATCTTATCTTTTTTTTTCAATGCTATGTGAAGTCCCTGCCCTCGACCATCATTACCTATTTTCGAGTGGATGTAGGTTGTGGGCATTGAATTTCAGGCAGAACCAAATAAGTCACACAAGGCCAGAAATCTCCTAGATAAATGACAAACATTGGTCTGGTGCTTCAATAGTATATTCGATGATTCTAAAAGCAGCATTTACTTGCAGTATTAGATGGATATGCTGAAAACTACAGGGAAAAGGTGAATACACACATAAACAGTTTGTCAATTCCTTTCTATAAAGAGCTTATTTCTGTTTCCATGTACATGATCTGCTACAGTCTACAGGAAGAAAAATCTACATACACCATGTCTGTACACTGCAATACTGTATTCTGTATATAGTATTTGGCTTTCAATTTTGATTCAAATTTTGGTTGACTAAATAAGGAGTTTAACTCACAGGATTTGGAGGTACAATGGCCTGGTTTACCAGAGTAGGAGCAGATCCTTGAATGAACAATTGTTCAAAGTACGCGGATGGTGGACCCAGGTGATAAACCAAGGCTTTTTTTCTAGTGAGGATGAAACTAAGGCATTCAAAGCATGGTTGACATGTGATCAATTTATGAGCAAAAATCAAAACATTCAACAATGTAGCTTCCTCCGTGACAGAATGCTATCTAACTGCAAAAGTGTCCAAGTGCTAGCAAAAGAATGTCCAAAGCTACTAAATAAATGGGACATACTGAATGATCAACAGGCTTCCCTAATTATGCAACAAGATTAACTACATGTGTGCACCAAACTTCACTTATCAATTCAGTTGTACCAAAATAATAAATCATGAGCCAATCCATCAAGGACAACCTAGCAAAATAATAATTCAGTGGTATACATTGGACTAACTTTCCTAGTTTCCTGGAGACTGCATACTAATTTCATGTACAAAAGACTGATGTAGTAGTTTCATGTACAACAGACTGATGTAGTAGAGCTACTCACCGGCCGAAGTGGAAGACCTAGAGGGCTCAGCATAAAGTTAGACTTAGGTGCACTTGGATATTGAGGATGATGGTATTTGCATGTGGCTCCAAATTTACAGGTCCCTGTCTTCATGTAGTAATGGCATTCAGGCTGACCAGGGCGCTCTGGAAAGACACTCTCTTGTTTATTACAATTTAAAGGCCCAATTGAAGAAGACAAAGGAGCATAATGACTGCCATAAGCAACCGCAGATGAAGCCCCTTGGTGTGATAAGCCATAGAATTGCCCTGCTTGAACAGTTTGCTGTGCCCCAGCTGATGCAACTTGGTTCATAGGTGACTGCGAAAACAAAACAGTCATGAGAGAAAACAAAACAGTCATGACTTCAGTATAGCAGTTCTCTCTTTTTCCGACTATGCGCCACTCTTCATAAATCATAAAACAAAAATATGAACCCATGTTCAATTTTTTGGGACCTTTTCGTAGTGTTCATAGATAGAGCAATGCTCTTATTTCATGATGGGCAATGAAATGATGCATCCTTAATAAGAGATGTTATGAATTTATTTTTCAATATTTTGGTCTAGATTAGAAGACACATTTTACAATTAAAACACCCTTGCTGTTTGGTTCAAAGAACAAAATGACAAGTACAGAAGCACTAGAAACTTGCCATGTAAGGGTTCCATCCCTGCATTGGTATGACCGCAGATGGGAGCATCATTGGTGGATACGAGCCTTGTAAAAATGATCCTGACAAAACAGGAGGCCTCCCCATTTGCCAGCTGGCAAGAGGATATGGATGAGAGGAAGATATAGGCAAAGGTTGCACTGGTGGATAGATGCTAGGTGTCTCTGAAACAACACCAAGTTCTGGGTGGTGAAATTTACAAGTGGATCCAAATTTGCAAAGGCCAGTTTTGATATAGTAGGGGCACTCTTTCTCACCCTGCATGAAAAAAAAGGAAACTTCATTAGAAATTGAAAACAGATGGGCTAAGTGTCACGTCCCCAGCTCGTAGCTGCGGGTCGGGACGTAAACTTGCTGGCGTCCGCGAGGCACCAGACAAGCTCCAGCGATGGTGGGCGACGGCAGCGAGCGCTGCCAGCACGTGAGAGAGGAACAAGATAGAAGCAATGATAAAGGGTTATTATTGCTTAACCTTCTCAACTAATCGGACTGCCCCTTATATAGAGCCAACGTCCTTACAATATGGAAACTAATCCTTGACTAATAACAGGAAATAGATAATTTAGGTAGCCACCCTAAGGTGCTCAGCAAGTCAGGGAGTCCTTTCCATCTATGTGCCTTCCTCCTCTGTGCCTAGCGCCGATGCTGCGGCCCTGCTGTCCCCTGGCTGTTGTGCCTGGTTAGCGCGGCCTCGGCGTCAAGTGTAGAAGGCACCGGTCATGACATCTCCCCCTTCCTCCAAAAACAGATCGTCCGCGAGCTGAAAGTCAGGATAGTGGCGACGAAAATCTGGCACATGGACCCAAGTGTTTTCCTATGCCGGTTGACCCTGCCAAGACACCAGCACTTGCCATGTATTTCGCACCAATCAGGACCCTAGGATGTGCGCAGGCTGTGGCAGTGTATGACCGTAATCCAAGGGTGGTAGCTTTGGTGGGGCTGTAGGCGGCTGTCCATGGAGCTTCTTGAGTACCCCAACATGAAAAGCATCATGAATACGAGCACCGGCTGGAAGCAGCAAGCGATAAGCCACCGTGCCTATGCGAGCCAGAACTTCATATGGCCCATAATATCTGGGACTAAGCTTGCCGGTCTTGACTGCCAAGGATGCCACTACACAGTGAGGAAGACGCAGCCATACCCAGTCTCCAACAGCATACTCCACCTCGCGATGATGCTGATCGTAAAAGAACTTTGCACGCTCTTGAGCTTAGAGTAGACGACCCCGAACATCTGCCAGAAGCTTGTCACGGCTGAGCATGGATTGTTCTACCATAGGTAGCCAAGCATTACCCTTCATATAGGACCGAATAGATGATGGGTCACGGCCATACAGCACCTTGAACGGCGTCTCCTGCAGGGATGTGTGAAAGGACGTGTTGTAGCAGTACTCAGCCCAGGAAGCCATTGAATCCACTGTTTCAGTTGATCACCCGTAAAGCACCTGAGATACATGGCAATGACCTTATTAACCGCCCCAAATTGGCCGTCAGATTGAGGATGGTAGGCTGAGCTCATGTGAAGTTGGGACTCCAGCTAGGCGAAAAAGGTCTTGCCATAGAGCGCTGGTGAAGATAACATCCTGATCGCTAACAATTGATGTTGGAAGACCATGGAGGCGCACCATCGAATCAAAGAAGACCCTGCTAACTGCAGCCGCCATGTATGGGTGAGAAAGTGGAATAAAATGGGTATATTTGGGGAATCCGTCCACTATTGTCAGTATAACCGTCTTGCCATTGACCTTCGGCAGTCCCTCTATAAAGTCCATGGCAATATCGCTCCATACTTGGTTAGGAACAGCTAGTGGTTGGCGAAGACCGGCAGGATGAAGATGCTCAGCCTTGTTGCGCTGACACACCGTATACGCCCGTATGTGGTCTTGAAGCAACCAACAAGCATGAGGAAGATGAAAATCCGTGCGAAGACGCTGCGGGGATTTTTGCATGCCTTCGTGGCCTGCTTCATGTGCCATGCGCACGATAGTAGCTGTGAATGTTGAGTGTTCCGAAACGAAGATGTGGTTGCCAAACAGCACAAATCCGTCTCAGGCAGCCCATGGCGCTGGCCGCGTGCCTCTGATGGTCTCATCACGTATGGCGCACCATGATGGGTCAGCCTCTAAGGAGCTCTTCAGGGTGGAGAAGAAGTCCAGTGTCGGTATCGACAACACAAGAAGTGCTCCTGTTGGGGAGGCATCGACGGCCTGGTCACCATCCCGGCGAGACAGCGCATCGGCAACTATATTTAGGCGCTCTGGCCGGAATTCCACCATGAAATTGTAGCCGACAAACTTGCTAGCCCACTAATGCTGGGGGATTGTTGATAATCGTCGATCTAGCAGGAATTTCAAGCTGTAGTGATCTGTTCGCACCAAAAAAGGGTGGCCCCAAGGATAGGGGCCCCAATGGCGGATGGCTTGGACGAGCCCAATAAGCTCACGTTCATAGACCGCCAACTTGGCGTGGTGCACCGCAATAGGCCTGCTGTAGAAGGCCAACGGTCCGGATGCAAAACAGCTCCAAAACCAAAACCCGAGGCGTCACATTCAACGATGAAGGGTTGGGCGAAGTCCGGTAGTTGCAGCACTGGGCAGACACCAATGCTCGTTTAAGCATGCCAAATGCCCTGTCCGCCTCCTCCGACCATGAGAATGCCTCTTTGGGCAAGAGGCGAGTCAACGGAGCTGCAATTGTACCATAATCCTTGATGAAGCGACGGTAGTAGCCAGCTAGCCCTAGGAATGTGCGGATAGCACGAACAGAGCAAGGCGTTGGCCACTGTTCAATGGCCTCAACCTTTTGTCGATCCATCTCCATGACGGCTGCCGTAACGACGTGACCCAAATAGGCCACAGATGTTGCGCCAAACACACATTTGGACCTTTTTGAGTACCAAGCTATGGCGCTGCACTCCTGAAACACCATACGGATGTGACAGAGATGTTTGGACCAAGATGAGCTATAGATTAAAATATCATTGAAGAAAACCAGCACGAAATGGCGAAGAAAGGGTCCTAGGATGTCGTTCATGAGTGCCTAAAATGTGGTCGGAGCGTTCATCAATCCGAACAGCATCACCAAGAACTCATAGTGGCCTTGATGTGTTCGAAACGCCGTCTTTGGGATATCCACTGGGTGCATACGCACTTGGTGGTATCCTGAACAAAGATCTAGTTTGGCGAAGAAACGGGCACCACGGAGCTCGCCCAAAAGTTCCACCACCACCGGAATGGGAAACTTATTCTTGATAGTTCGTGTGTTGAGGGCCCGGTAGTCCATGTAGAAACGCCAGGAATCATCTTTCTTTCAGACCAACTCCGGCGAGGAGAATGCTGAGGCACTGATGCGAATGATTCCATGCTGAAAAATGTCCTAGCATTGCTGCTCAAGCTCGTCCTTCTGGAGCTGCAAATAGCGATACGGTCGTACGGCCATAGCATCCGTATTTGGTGTGAGATGGATCTGATGGTCATAAGGACGCTCAGGGGGTAATCCGCGTGACTCTTGGAAGAGACAAGTGAATTCAATTGGCAGCACGCTCATCAGATCACCATCGTGCCAAGTGCTGCTCGTATCGCGGTCGTGGTAGTAGCGTGGCCTTGAACCAACACTTGCTTGTCACAACGCCAGAAAAATATTGTGAGGTTGTTGAAGTCCCATGTGATTGGCCCCAGTGATGCCAACCACTGCACGCCTAGCACCAACTCCAAGCCGGGAAACAGTATGGAATAAGTCGATGACGAAGGACTCCGCTGCGATCCGGACTAGTGTGTCAGGGCACAGCTTGACGCTGATCACATGGTCGCCATTGGCTACCACCACTTTGAGACCACCCCCCGTGTTCGCCAGCCCGAGGCCCAATTGTGTTCAGACAGCCTCATCGATGAAATTATGCGTCGAGCCCGAGTCCACGAGTGCTCGGATTCAAGTCATTTGACTTCCACCTCGAGCTGCATGGTGCGACCAGTGTGGATAACTGTGAGGGCATTGATGGAGATGGTTAGCCCGGCGTTGCGCGGCAACTCATCGATAGGCAGCTCATCGTCGAGCAGCATATCTAAGTAGAAAAGTTTCTTGCATACGTGGCCTTTTTCCTATTTGTCATCGCAATTATAGCATAATCTGACCTTCTGTCGTTTCTCCATTTGGCTACGGCTCAACTGTTTGATAAATCATGGTCCTCCTTTTTGGCCAGCATCATCCTTGGCCATAGGCAGAATACCCGCGACGGGACATGCTCTGGCTGCGCCCTCGTTGGCCGCTGGATTGGCCTGTGCGCGCACACCAGCTGCCCCGCACAATGTAGCCATAGTCTTGCCGGTTTGCTTGAGAACATAGGCTGCTATATACTCGAGCAATTGCTGGTGTTGTTCCTCGAAGGGCCGCACCCGGGCCCATCGCATCAGCGAGCGATGTTGGAGAGGCCTTGTCGGTCAAGTGGTAGGCTGCGATGGTGACCTTCTCATAAGACGGTGACCGTTGGGGCCGAAAAAACCGGTCGCGTTGGTTCAGCCATTCCAAGGGATCCTTCTCGCCGTCATAGGTCGCGAAGACCATCCGTTGACATTTTGTGCCTCGCCTTCTTCCAACGTGTTCGTGTGAATGCCGCTTGTGTTCAAAGTCTTCTTCCCCTTCTACCTTGCTGCTAGCACACCGTCTGGATCCTCAAGGATGGCCATCCTTTTGTCGCGGTGCTCAAGCCACATATTCATCGTGGTGAGCTACGTGGAGTGGCCATCCAGCGATTTGTGGATGTCGGTGAAGCAGGAATCCATGGCGGCAAACTGCTTGTTCATGGATTTGGTCTGAGAATTCAGTGCCTCTAGTACATTTGCTAGGGTTGGCTGATCGTCACTGGGCATGGTATCGACCATGAGCGGCTCTGATACCAAGTTGTCACGTCCCTGGCTACGGAGGCCGTAGCTACCGGTCGGGACGCAAACTCACCGGTGCCCGTGAGGCACCAGACGAGCTGTAGCAATGGTGGGTGACAGCAGCGAGCGCTGCTGGCGCGTGAGAGAGAAACAAGATGGGAGAAGCAACGATAAAGGGATATTATTGCTTAACCTTCTCGACTAATCGGACTGCCCCTTATATAGAGCCAACGTCCTTACAATATGAAAACTAATCCTTGATTGACTAATAACAGGAAATAGATAATTTAGGTAACCTCCCTAAGGCATGTGCCTTCCTCCTCTGTGCCTGGCGCCGATGCTGCGGCCCCGCTGTCCCCTGGCTGTTGTGCCTGGTTAGCGTGGCCTCGGCGTCGAGTGTAGAAGGCACCGGTCATGACACTAAGACTTCAATATAAACTTGGATTGAATGAATACTCACCGGTCGTAGAGGGTATCCACTGGTGTTTAATACAACTGGTTGTACAGAACCACCCTCTTTGGGATGATCATACTTGCAATTAGTGCCAAATTTACAAGTCCCATTCTTCATATAGTACTGCAAAAAAAATTGTGCAAAATAGTAATTGTAGAGTAACCATCACATGACATAAAAAAGTCTCTCTTATATGAGGTCTCAACAATCAATCCTATCTTCTATAAGAAAGACCTTTTATTTCATATGATGACATGAACTGGATTTTGGGCTTGTGGTTGTGGCAAGACAAGAATCAGTTCAATTACCTCACAGTGTGGCAGCCCCGGTCGTTCTGGATACTCCATGATACCTGTGGTCCTTCCACCTCCATTAAACTAAAAACAAAGCACAAATACATGTTTGAATCAAGCGCAGGGTGAAATATTTAATGTATACCTTCCATTCAATCTGGCGTCATGACTTTATAGCTACAACAGTATAACTAAGGTTAGAATTGTACCACCTAATCATTGCAAACATGTGAACATAGTCATCTAGTCGATTTATATGAAAAATAACAAGTAATTCGTACCAGAAGTAGTACTCAGTGATTGACCAGGCCTACAGGTTAAGCTGGTAAGTGGCAGAAAGTGGAGCTCTTAATTGATCACATCACACATCAACCACAAGACTAAGACACCAAACCATACACAATCAAATAAAAGCAAAGATAGCTACTAACGACTGCGCAATCAGCTTTCGCTTACAGGCACCCATGATAAGCCCCTAAATCGCAGACATAGCTACAGTCAATTTAGAACCAAGAGCTTCGTCCTGAAGCTTCCCCCCACACCAACCAGCTGTAATTCAACGCGTCAGTCATTATCAGGGAAGAGACAGTCCTAGCTAAAACAGGTCACAGCTACACTGAAGGGAAAGCAGAGCACGAGGAGGAAAATAAAACGGAGATGAGGGAATCGGTCGCTCACCTTGGCTGCGCGATCGCGAGGGTGGTTGTAGCGGCAGTTCTCCCCGTAGCTACAGGCGCCCGTGCGGAGGTAGTAGACGCAGTCCGCCTCGCCCGGCCGCTCCGGCAGCCGCGCCGCTGCCTCCCCGCCGCCCAGCCCCAGCCCCCACATAGACTCTGCCACACAAAAAAAAAAAGCAAAGGAATAAATACATTCGCGCGCGCGAGGCCGCGCCGAAGATCCAAAACCCTAGCAACCGACAACCCCAAACCCCCCAAAAAAACTACAGCGCAACGTAGCAGGCGCCCCTCCCTGATTGCCCGCGCGGAGCGCAGAATTCGGCCGCCGCACCTTCCAGACCGGTGTCCGGGTCGCCGCGGCCGCCGTCTATCTCCGCGGCGTATGGCTCCATCGCCCGCCCGCCCGCCCGCCACCCCGTAGACGGCGAGCGATCGGCGATCGAAGGACAGCGGCCTCGACCGAAGCCCCGAAGCCTCGACGTCGCTCCCTCCCCGCGGTATCCCGGGGTCGCCTGCTTGCTTGCTTCCGCCCTCCTCCTCCTCTCTCTCTCTATCTGTGCTGTCGCAGTCGCAGTTCGTGCGCCGTACGCTCGCTCGCGTCGCGTGGCTTTTTTGCGTTGGTGGGAGTGACTCGGACTCGCCATGTTTTCGCGTGGCCCTTTTTGCTCGTGGGTGCAAGGGGGGGCGGTGGAGCTGGCAATAAGCCGGGAATGGGAGGGGGGAAACGCAAAAGCGGGAGGAGAGAGAGAGGTGGCTGGCGCTGGCAGGCAGGCAGCCGCCTGCCGCGGGCCGCATTGAATGCGCGCTTTGTCCTTGACGGTCGCTGCTGCCGCTCCGCCCCTGACCCCTGACCGCCTGACCCTGGGGTAGACGGAAGGAAGTCTGACCTCTGTCCTAGGTGACGTCAGGTGAGGGCTCCAGCGACCAGCTCCCTGCCCTGTAATAATTCTCAGCCGTTCGATGGAGAACGAACCATTCGCATCGAACATAGTAAAGTAGCAGCCACTTAGGGGAACATGGTTTTTCAAAACCATGGTATTGCAATATTATGGTTTGTTATTGTTTTAACTAGAATACCATGATTTTATGTAACTCTATTAAAACCATGGTTTTTCTTGGAGCTAGGAGCTGTTTGGTTATATAGTTTTTTGAGTGGACTAGTTACCAAAGTATTGACCGGTGGCACGTGAGACTTGCATACGTGTCAAAGTATTGACCGGTGGAACCCAATGGTAGTTACCAAAGCCAATGGCAGTGAATGCTCACGTACGTACGTGACTTGTGCGTGACTTAACCCAATGCTAGTTACCAAAGCCAGCTCACGTACGTACGTGACTTGTGCCTGACTTGTGTACGTGCTCTTATACCAATCTTTTCCTCTATATATAGAGTACGTGCTACAAGTGTGAGGAAACATAATCCCTTGTTGAGATAAACGTGTGAGGAGAGATGTGGAGAAATTTTTTTAGTAGAAAGCGTAGAGATGATAAAGAAATGGAGATTGTCAATCGGTGGTTAGCTAGAAGAAATTGTTCTCAGGAGCGTACACCTGTGCATACTTCAATCCTTTCTGGAAAGAAGCATGTCGAAGAACTTCTTGAAGGCCATGAGGTACGGTGTAGGCGAGAACTTCGCATGGAAAAAGAAATTTTTTCAAGCTCGTAGAGGTCCTTCGAAGCAACAATATTCTTAGAAACTATAGAGAAGTTTCGGTTGAAGAACAAGTTGCTATGTTTCTATTTTGTCTTTTAACAAATGCTAGTAATCGTTCGATCCTAGAACGATTTCAACATAGTGGTGAGACTATTAGTCGATATTTCAACATTGTTCTGCAAGCTCTTGTTTCATTGTCATCGAGGATAATACAACTTCCTCCGATCAACACTCCATTCAAGATCTCAAGCAACACCAAGTTTATGCCATACTTCAAGGTAATTTTAGTAAAACATACTCTAGCTTTTGCACTGTGTAATGATGTTAATAGCAATTTTTTTTATAGGATTGTATCGAAGCTATTGATGGAACTCATGTACCTATTACTATTTCTCCCAGTTTGCAAGACCCATATCGCAACAGAAAGGGTAGTTTATCACAGAATGTAATGGTTGCATGTGACTTTGATGGTCGATTCGTGCATGTCAGCGCAGGATGGGAAGGATCGGCTTCAGATGCAAGAGTATTGCAGGATGCATTGGTTAATGGTTTTTATGTTCCTACTGGCAAATTTTATTTAGTGGATGCGGGATATGCTAACACTCCGAATTTCATTGCTCCATACCGCAATGTTCGATATCATTTGCAAGAGCAAGGCAGGAGTAATCAGAGACCAAGTAATGCGAAAGAACTATTCAATTTAAGGCACGCACAACTCCGTAATCATGTTGAACGTATTATCGGTATTTTAAAAATGTGTTTTCCTATACTGAAATGTGCCCCTTACCACCCTATTGAGTCACAGAGAGATATTGTGCTGGCTTCTTGTGTGCTTCACAATTTCATAAAAAAAATGATGGATCTGATCACTGGGTTAATCAGAACAATATAGATATTGATCTATCTGATATAGTGGATGTTCCAGATGGAGATGAGGAGTATACAAATGATGTGTTATCTCTCAACGAACGTCAAAGGGCAGGAAATTTGAGAAGGAATCAGATTGCACAGGCTATGTGGACCGATTATGTTGCTTATTTACAAAGAATGTAAGCATGCAGTTCATGTACATTAGTCCTAAATAAATAGCACCGTACTGAAAATTTAAGCATTCAGTTCATGTCATTAGTCCGAAATAACAAGCACCAGTACGAGCCATTTTCAAGCACACATCCAGTTCAGTACATGTCATCATCCAGTACGAGCCATTTACGAGCCATTTTCAAGCACACATCACCAAAACACTTTCCAGTACACTAACAAGCACCAAAACACTTTCCAGTACACTAACTCAGACATGACATTAGTTCGATATTGACCCGTTGATGTAAGCATATGCAAGGGTATCCTCATCGCAACACATGAAAATCTCTCTAGCGTCTCGATCTTCCTTCAAAAATTTGATTGCTTGAAGTAGTTCAACTTGAGGAAGGGCTAGAGTCTTCAGTTTACCCATACACTTTGCCATACCATATGGGTCATTATTGGGATCATTCTTCTCTATTTGTCTAAGCTTTACTTGAATTTGCTTCTCCGTAAGCTCTTTATAAGCCTCTAGCTCTTGTTTTCGCAGGGCAAGTAACTCATCCATTGAAGTATCGTTGTTTCTTTTATTTTTCTTTGAATTAGCTATAGTAGGTGTTTCATTTTGTCTTTTTTGCTTCCCTAGCATCTCATCCCTAGGAGATTTTGCATCCCTAGCAGATTTTGCATTTCTAGCTGCTTGTTCTTCAACCATTACTCTATATTGACTATGAGACGCATCATAGCTACATCCATATTGAGTGTTCAAATCAATGCCTTCATGTAGCAAATCATCCCATGTACTTTGCGATGCGGGTATGGTAGGGCTAGGTGTATTCATCGGAGCACAATCATCTTCCAAAAAAATGTATTCAGATTTATATGCCTTGTCCGAAGATCGCCTACAATGCTTCCTTCACTATTTTCCTATCAATGCAACACAAAAAGATAGTTTAGCAATGACACATTGATATGTTTAATTCACACATGTAGCTAAATAATCATACCATCATAAATCTCGTACAAGTCGTCGTAGTACGGGAAGGCTTTATTCTTCCATTTCTGTAATTCCTTTGGTAGCTCATCCCATTTTTCATCAATTGTAGTTGCCATTTTCAGGTCATTGTCCCAACCAAACCCACTCTTCGATAAGATGAGCTTTACTGCATTGTGATCCTTCTTTAGCCTTTGTTCTCTATCCTTCAGTTGTGACACTAAGAAATTTGATGATGAAAATTTATCATTTAGACGTTGGGTCATGCTATTCCAAGCTTCTTTGCTCCAACCATTTTGGGCACGATATCTTGGTGAATTATACTCTTTAAGAATGCTCACAAAAAAACTCGTTTGTATCTCATTCCATGTTTGCCTCTCTTTTCTTCCTAAGACAAAGAAAACAAAAAAGATCAATTCATTTATTGTAAAAGAGCTTAACTACATGTCTTAACCATTGCCCAAAAATGTAAAAGAGCTTAACTACATGTACTGACTAGGTTTAACTACATGTAAAAGAGCTTAACTACATGTACTGACTAGGTTTAACAATTGTAAAAGAGCTTAACTACATGTCTTAACCATTGCCCAAAATTGTAAAAGAGCTTAACTACATGTACTGACTAGGTTTAACAATTGTAAAAGAGCTTAACTACATGTCTTAACCATTGCCCAAAATCACCGATCATCAGCAAAGCTTACAAAACAGGAAGGCGCAAGATTTCACATGGTTGCAGCAAATGGTCAATTAGTTTGCAGTGCAGGACGATATTCCTTCATAAATGAGGATGGCAAGCCATCCCCAATCAAACCAGACAGGGAGGAGATTGTGGGAGAGATTCAGGGCGGTGAGATTGTGGGAGAGATTCAGGGCGGTGAGATTCCATGCGACGCCGAGCTCCTTCAACTTAGTGCAGTTCGTCAGGGAGGCAAAGAAAGGATTGAGGTTGGCGTTCTTCTCTGGGCCAGCAGTGGCGGGCGGCAGGGAGGTGGGAGGGCGGCAAGGAAGGGCGGCGTGGAGGCGCTGGGGGCCGGCCGTGGAGGGAAGCATGAACGCGGGGGGGAGGACGGCGTGGAGGCGGCGAGATGCGGCCGGGAGGGCGGCGTGGAGGGCGCGAGGGGGCCATTGTGGAGGAAGCATGAAGGCGGCGGGGAGGGCGGCGTGAGAGGCGGCATAGATGCGGCGAGGAGGGCGGCGTGGAGGGCGGCGTGGAGGGCGGCGGCGGGAGGGCGGCGTGGAGGGCGGCCGTGGAGGGCGCGTGGGGGGCGGCCGTGGAGGGCGGCGTGGAGGCGGCGGGAAGGCGGCAAGGAGGTGGCGGTGTGGAGGGCGGCGTGGAGGGCGGCGAGATGCGACCGGGAGGGCGGCGTGGAGGCGGCCGTGGAGGCGGCGGGGAGGGCGGCGTGGAGGGCGGCCGTGGAGGCGCGTGGGGGGCGGCCGTGGAGGCGGCGTGGGCGGCGGGAAAGCGGCAAGGAGGTGGCGGTGTGGAGGGCGGCGTGGAAGGGACGGCGAGAGGACGGCCCGGGATGGGCGGCGGGAGGCGCGACAAGCATACTGTCTCCTGGCGGGCGATGGTGGCGACAAATCAGCGGCCGGCGTTGCCGACGGCGACATTGGAGGATATGCTGGGTGCCAGTTCTTCCACGGGAGGGGAAAAAAATTGGAGGCAGAGGCGAAGAGCTTTGGCGGGTGAAGGAAAAAGCTGCGAGGGAGCCAACACGCTATGGAAACAGAGGCTCGGACTGGAGTCTCCGAAACTCCAGAAAAACCACGGTCTTGTGATACCACGGTTTTGGAAACAGAGCTTTAAAAGCTGTAGCCAAACACCTCATGGGTTAAAATACTATGGTATTCTTTAAAACCATGGTATTGTCTTGGAACTATGAAAATACTGTGTTTCCAAACAGGCCCTTACTGGTTTTTGCCCCTCTACACCGGTTACCCTGTTTTCCCGCGTCCTATCATTATTCATTGACAGTGTTCTAACACTACTCGTTGTTATATCACTATTCATCTCCGATTCTATCACTGTTGTTACTCTTTATATTCACTATTCACTGTCTCATCACTATTCACACATCCAAGTATGTCCTAAATTCACCTGCTACAGCATTTGGAACACTCTAAATGGGGTATACTGTTGGAGATACCCTAAGAGTAACCCACTAAGGAGATGCCCTAAGAGCAACCCACTAAGGAGATACCCTCTTCAGTTTATCTTCTTATCTTATATACTTATCTCCGAATCGAAAAGTCAAATGTTTTAGCATTTGGAGTTGTTCATTTTTGTCTTACAAGTGCGTCTCGAAGCTTTCAAAAAGAGTCAAATAAAGCACTTCAGACTTTGTAAACTATTTTGAGAAGCTTTCAAAATTCAACTTATAAGCAAATAAGAAGATAAACGGAAGAGAATAAAGGCATTGTAATGGCGGTTGTTGTAGATCAGAGATAGGTACCCCCTCGGACTTTGGAACGTAGGTAGGGTCTGCCTTCGCCGTACCCCCGCCCCCTCTTCTCTGTTTTTCCAGGCCGGTCGAAGGAGACACTAGGGAAAAGGTGCGGAGGTCAGAGGCAACGAAGCGAAGCTCGCGCCAAGCTCGGCGAAGTGGAGGGGCGCTAAGGGCGCAAGCGCAAGAACGGCGCAGTGAGCGAGAAGGACGTGGGCGGAGCGCGGAGCGTACATAGGGTCAGCGGAGCAAAGGGGAACAGGTTGAGGAGCAAGCACAAGTCGGGAAACCCACGCGGAGCATATCAAGACCCGAGCAGAGCTAACGTTCGACGGACCAAAAGGAGAATGACCAGGGAGGCGGCGAGCGACACCCCGCCCATAGTGGCCGAAACAAAGCCACACGATCAAGCTCGCCGCCTGCCGAGTGCAGTGGGTGTCGGGTTAGCGCATCGCCCATAACTGTCGAAGTGGGTATAATTCCCCTTGTAACCCGGCGTAGGGGTCGGTTAGGAGGGTATAACCGTAAAGGGCGTGGCTAATGTATTATGAAATGACCCCGATGCCCCTGCGAAAGGGCAGGTGGGGGGTAAGACATGTAAAGTAGTGAAGAAATGACTGGCAGGCCCCCGGTCGGGGCCAGAGAGAGGAGAGGTCGCCTTTGCATGGCGCTGTACACTCCCGTCCCTATAAAAGGGGAGAAGATGATACGAATAAAGGACGAACTCTTTCTTCCCAAGTGTAGCGTTCCTTCCATCTACGAGCGTTGCTAGCGAGAGCACGAGAGTTTCATCGAGCTGTCTTGGGTGCGCAAGATCGCGCATCGGGGACAGCCCTGTTTTCTGTTCGTGGGGTGATACCCACAACAACGGTTCTATTCCTTTACTGTAGATGGACTTATTACTGTAGAAATGGGGTTGTAAACAGTGAAAATAAGGTTAGAAGTAAAATACAAAAGAGAGATATGTAGGGATTGAAAAAATAGGAATAAGGTTGCAGAAGTGAATAGTAAAACAGAATTATGAATAAAATGTGAATAGTGAAATAGGACTAGCATTGCATATGCTCTTGAAAAACGACTCATTATCCATCTTCTCCATTAAACTACTATTCGTTTCCTATATTTCGATCCACCAGCGGCATCTTTATCTAGAGAAATATATAGGGCGACAAGACATAATCTCTAAATATAGGGATTAAGGTAAAAAAACGTCTACATTTAAAGAAGAGTTAGTTGCATTCATGTCATTAATAAGTTTGAAATACCACTACTAAGTGAAAAATGCTTTAAATGTCATTATAATGCAAATTACTGCAAACATGCCATTAAAAAATCTTTTCAATCTTTCTGGACCAAAATGCACCACCTTCTTCTTCCTTCTCCTCCATCCTCACCTCCGGCATCTCTTTTCATCTGAAACAATCATAGTCGGTTCGGCGTCTGTTCGATGGAATTCGCCATCTGTTCGCATGCATAGGGCATCGTTCACGTCCTTGCTCTATTTGATTCTAGAATGCTTGGAATGCTTCACAATTCTAGCTTGTCAAGCTGAAATTCCCTCAAAAATGTTTTTTTTTTGTCTCGATTGATTGCCGTCACTCACTGCCGTCGCATTCGGGAATGGCGCTCAATTCCAAAGCGAATCGTGACCGCTGCCTCCTCAACGAGCCCTTGCGCGTCGAAGCAACGACCTTGCGAACCACGATGTGCTCCGCCTCTTCCGGTGGGGCAAAGACGAGCGTCGCCACAGCGTCGCGCCTCCTCCAGCTTCTCGTGGAGCCGACCTTGATGAGGGTCATGGACTCCTTGACCGTGAGCACGGCGACCTCCTCGCGACCTCGATGAGGAGCAAGAAGTACATCTGCCACGCATGAAGGCCCTCAGCGCCGGCTACGGCCGCCACGTTGGTGCCACAGAGGACCCATCTGTGCTCCCCGCAGTCGTCCAGCAACCGGCGCGCTAGAGCTCGGGACCGGACGCGGGGAGGACTGAGGAGGGAAGAGGCCGAGTGTGTGTGAAGGAGGGAGAGAGTGGAGGCTACTGGAGCTGGGGAAGGAGGCCGCCAAAGTTGGCTGGAGTTATAGGGGAGTTAGGGGAGAGAGGAGAAAGATTAGGGGAGAGAGAATTTGATGTAAATTTAAAGAGTACACATGGACAAAAAAAAGTATAGCAGCACGCTCACAACAATTCGTACTTTATAATGGCATCTAAGGGATTTTCCATTTTATAGTGGCAGTTCTGCCGTATTAAAGTTAATAATGGCATGGACACAATTAACCCTTTAAAGCATAAAATAGGGATCATAATAGGGTGATATAGAGGATAATAATTTATAAATTTAGATAAGATTCCCTTTTAGGGACATTGTAGACTTGCTAAGAGCTTACACGATGATACATGTCACATTCTAAAATTCGTTTCTAGGGTGTATCGCGTCATATTTGTGCTAAGGTGAAGAAAAAAGAAAATAAAGAAAATAATGATAATGTCTCTCTATGGAGAGGTGATTCTATCAGAAAACCAAGGCAACTATAGAGACAATTAATGCGTAGCTTTATTAAAGATAATAATTATACATGACATATCGCTGGAGACTACAATTGTCTTTAAGTGACAAGGCATATTGTTAGATACAACAACTCTCACAACCATTATACATGGGAACCATTATACATGCCACAAGTGTTTATACCTACAGTGTTGTGTGACTGATGCACCAACGGGGTGGCCCGATCTTTTGATGAGAATGATATGTCGATTTGGGAAATGACGACTTCTTGAATTCGGCTACCAACCAGCGGGAAGGAGAACTGACAATCGCAAAGCCACCAACTCGAGCCGCTATCAACCGTGTCCAACATGATTAACCTTTATCCCTGCTAACAACCGAGAAACTTGCAAGAACAAAGTTAAGAAGCAATCTAAAACTTCAATTACCAAACTCACGAACAGGGGTTGAGGTTCTGTAACTCGTCTCGGTTGGTCTAGCCGACACAAGTGAGGACGAGGAGGGTCACACACAAGGACAACCAAACTAAACAAAACCTAAAGAACGTAGTAACAGGAAGGCAGCCATAAATAGAGGGGCGGCCAGGGTTGTGGCGACCAAAAGAGGAGCGGCCACCAAACCCAAAAGATACATGGGCCTTGGGCCCAAAACTTCGGTGGCGCAGCACCGAGAAAGTTTTAATCGTAAACTTGTTCTATGAATTCCTGTCACTCCAGGTCAAATCTAGCAGTGGGAGTAGACCCATTGGATAACTTATCTCCTAAGCTTTCCGTGGAGTGGTGGATCGTCCAAAATGAACTTCGGATGCTCGAGTTACGCCCGTTTGAAGTTGGGCTACTCTTGGATGGCCGAACCGGGTTTGACGGTGACTTGGGCTTGGAATTGGGCTGTCCATGAGGCACCGAAGCTGCATGAAGCATGAGCTTAAGGCGCTGATCTACTGAGGAGGGCTTAAAAGGCCAAGCTTCTGGAATAAGATCCCATGCGACGAAGACGAAGTAGCGGAAGGAGCACCCGTCGAAGAGAAAGGAGCGGACGGAGTGGAAGGAGGAATAGTGGTCATGTTCATGGTTGGGATGTCCTCATCATCATCCCCTTCTTGAATTGGAGTCATCCTCAACTCCTTCTCATTGTCCTGCAAAAGGTTAGTAGCAACAGGTGGCAAGGAAACAGGCATTTGCATTGCATTAGCTAATAAAACTACCCCTTTTAACTTTGGTTTAGATCTTTTGGCACATGGTGCTCTTGGTGGGATTAGTCCTTTAACTGCTCTCCTAACAATTTTATCATTGTCCTGTTTATCACTTTTAGCTCTTTTTGCATCAATCTGAAGCAATTTTGCAGGAGTCATGGGTTCTAAAATAATTTTCTTCTCCTTAAACATGAAAGTATACTGATTGGTCCTACCATGGCGAATTGCATCTCTATCAAACAACCACGGTCTACCTAATAAAAGGGCACATGCATACATAGGTATAACATCGTAGCCAACATGATCATAATAAGGACCAATGGAAAAAAAAAGGCACTCAAACAGTTTTTGATACCTAAACCTTACCACATGAATTTAGCCATTCAATCTCATATGGTTATTGAAGTGGAGTCGTAGTCAAGCCAATCTTCTCGACCATATCCACACTAGCAATGTTGTTCCAACTACCTCCATCAACAATGACATGTACTGCTCTCTCATTGATAACACACCTCGTCTGAAAGATGGTATGGTGCTAATTTTGTTCTTCACGCCTTAGTTATGCATGAAGTACACGTGTCACAATAAGAGACAAGAAATTCTCCGTCGATGCAGCATTGCAAATCACTTCCTCTGGCTCTACAGTATTAGTGGCAACAAGAGCATGATCATCTTCTTTAATGTCACTAGCACTAGTGTACTCACCATCATCCCGAATAATTAGAGCATGTTGATTTGGACAGTCACGCATCATGTGGCCTAATCCCTTGCAACGAAAGCATTGGACTTCTCTCGTCTAACCAGTGGAAGCAACAGATAAAGCATTCTTTGCGGGTACTTAGAGCGTAGCTGTTTTGTTTACCGCCGGTAAGCATGGTGGTGTAGAAGATGTTAGGGCAGTGGGTGGAGGTGTACGTCCTGGAGTCGTAGAGGGTGGCGTCTATGCATGGATCTAATTTGATCGTGACGAGGAAGAGCCTCCAAAATTTCCTCTCATCCTCAATTGTCGTCCCTGTACTTTTCTTTTAGCTTTACAAGCAAGATGGAATAAGCGAGTGATAGCATTGTATTCTTTATAATCAATGATATCTTGGATTTCACGATTGAGCCAACCCAAGAATCTAGCCATTTTAGCATCTTCAACCCCATCCAACCCACAACACAGCATGCCAATTTGTAATTCTTAATAATATTCCTCAACAAATTTACTATCCTAGGTTAAGCGTTGCAACTTGTTAAGCAAATCACGAGCATAGTATGTAGGAACAAATCTAGCTCGCATCAATCTTTTTAACCCATCCCATGTTGTAGGCACATTACATTGATTTCTATAAATCTCTTGCCACCAAATGGATGCAAAATCAATAAATTCAATAGTGGCAGCTCGAACCCTTCTATTTTCAGAAAAATCATAGCAAACAAATTTTTTATCTATGGCTAACTCCCAATTAAGATAAGCATCAGGATCATATTTACATTAAAGGAAGGCAACGTAAATTTCATCTTTGCAATCGAATCATCATGTACCTCCCTTGCAACCTGTTGATTCCTTACCATACCTTGTCTATTGTAGCGGAGTCGGCAATGCTACCGGTCGTTGTTCTCATTAACTGTGTCATCTACCTCCGTATCAACCACGTAGTTGTCTTCTTCTTGGCCTACCCTAAGTTGTTGAGCATGGGCATCAAGTGGAGCGGGGGCAGCTGGTGGGACGTGGGCAGCAAGTGGAGGTTGCCTCAGGGCACCATTGTCGGGGGCAACACCCAGACAAAGCTACACAAGTTGCGCACGAATTTCATCCAGGGAGCCGCAAGTTTCAAGCATGTGTCTATTCAACTGTCCTTGGAAGTAGTCCACCCATTTTCGCTGGTTTGGAGTTAGGGAATCGTCATGTTCACTTCAAGCATTACTCTCGTGATTGCTTGCGTGATCTTCTACCATGGTTAGTAGAAACACAAGAGTGCTTCACAAAAATATGAGTAATCCTATGAACTTCCACCAAGTTCTTACAATTGGCAAGTGACAAGTGGCAAGCCTCACACACTCAAACTTCCACCAAGTTCTTACAAATTCTCACCCTGCAAGAAGGGAGATGCAATCAGTGGGTGGTTCGAGATAACCTGTCCTCTGAAGGTGGCAAAGTGATTGCAAGTCCCTATTCCTATGTGGTTAGTAGAAGGTGGAGCTTGGACAGGTAAATATATGTAGCAAATGAAGAGCACTTGTTTAAACAGCAATGCAAGGTTGAAGATTAGCCCAACTATGAAAATGCTGACCAAACTAGACCTAGAATCGTCTCAAGCAAGCACAACATCGAAAGGCTAGGATGGCAACGGAATAGAAGGGTTAGGATCAACAACGACGTACAAGAAAGCTCCTCGACAGACCTCCTTTGCTCCACTTTTTTTGAACCTCTTTTTAGCGCGGCTCTTTTATTGCGCTAGCCTTTTTTAATATTTGTTTTTATTTTTTTTTGCTGGAGCCTTTTTTCTTCTTAAACTTGACTCAAAAGACTCCAACACAAGCACTCACGACACACTTTTTTCATCAGGGGTATAAAGGTAATTAAAAGATTCTCTCTCTCTCTTTAAACTTTGACTTGCGAGGATGTGGACACGCTAGAAGTGGAGAAGACAAATCTCCTACAAAGGAATCCGATAGGTTTGTTAACAAATCGGTTCGATCAACTACTATTTAGGAGGGGTCAGATCTGTCTCCTTTTTTTTAAACGGCTGACTCGTAACCCTAGGTCATGGTAGCGGCGGCTCACAAGACGAAAAGGGATATGTGCAGATCAACACAATTACTATGGACGAAAATTCAACAAAGCAAAAACTGTAAGAAACAATGTGAGGCCAAACAGGGCTTGGATGGAGGATGAACTAATCTAAATTTTTTTTGGCTACTTTCTAAACTGTAGGACGCAACAAATTAAATCTAATCTAAGATATGGGTGTTCTCACCAGGCAACCGGTGCTCTAATACCAACTGATGAGCCAACGGGGTGGCCCGATTTTCCGATGAGAATGATACGTCGATTTGGGAGATGACAACTTCTTGAATTCAGCTACCAACTAGCGGGAAGGAGAACCGACAATCGCAAAGCCAGCAACTCGAGTCGCTATCAACCGTATCCAATACGATTGACCTTTATCCCTGCTAGCAACCGAGAAACTCGCAAGAACAAAGTTAAGAAGTAATCTAAAACTTCAATTACCAAACTCATGAACAGGGGTTGAGGTTCTCTAACTTGTCTCGGTTGGTTTAGCCGACACAAGTGAGGACGTGGAGGGTTACACACGGGGACAAGCAAACTAAACAAAACCTAAAGAACGTAGTAAGAGGGAGGCGGCCATATATAGAGGGCGGCCAGGGTTGTGGCGACCAAAAGAGGAGCGGCCACCAAACCCAAAAGATACATGGGCCTTGGGCCCAAAACTTCGGTGGCGCAGCACCGAGAAAGTTTTAATCGTAAACTTGTTCTATGAATTCCTGTCACTCCAGGTCAAATCTAGCAGTGGGAGTAGACCCATTGGATAACTTATCTCCTAAGCTTTCCGTGGAGTGGTGGATCGTCCAAAATGAACTTCGGATGCTCGAGTTACGTCCGTTTGAAGTTGGGCTACTCTTGGACGGCCGAACCGGGTTTGACGGCGATTTGGGCTTGGAATTGGGCTGTCCATGAGGCACCGAAGCTGCGTGAAGCATGGGCTTAAGGCGCTGATCTGCTGAGGAGGGCTTAAATGGCCAAGCTTCTGGATTAAGATCTCCATACGACGAAGACGAAGTAGTGAAAGGAGCACCTGTCGAAGGGAAAGGAGTGGATGGAGTGGAAGGAGAAACAGTGGTTCTGTCTATGGTTGAAATGTCCTCATCGGTGACTGTTTCGGCAATGTTGTCAGACAGCGGTGCAACAAGGATTAGGATTGTTTTGGCCATCATTCATAAAAAAGGGAAAAGGAACACCAAATGGACTAGCCACGAGAGCTAAATTGCCCTTTGATTTGGAGCCAATATTTGAAAGTCCTACCAAATCTGGTTCAAGTTTATTTTGTTACTAGGATTCAGCGATATTCCCTCCTCCATTAGCTAGCCTAGTTCATTTTGTTGCCGATTTTGGTCACTCCAAATGTTGCCCAAAAAAACTTTAACCTTTGCTTGGCAAACCAAAAATTTTAAAAAAAGTATAGCAAAATTTAGCTTCGAACCAAATACGAGTTTGAGCCAGGCGACATGGTCTAGTGCCTGTAGTCATAGCTGACCCAGTTACTGACAAGCACCCAAGGCCGCTTGCATAGTGACAGCACCATACATCCATTTAGGGTGTTCTCTTGAGTTTATTGTATCTTCTTATTGCTTATAAGCTAAAGTTCGCGAGCTTATTGAGTTAGCTTGGAAAGTTCGGAGTACTTTATTTGACTTCTTTCTAAAAGCTTTGGGACATATCTTCAAGACAAAAAAAAGAACAGACTGGAAAAGTCAAACCATTTGACTTTTTGATTCAGAGATAAGTAAATAAGATAAGAAGATAAGCCAAGGAGAACACACTAGCCTCAACTTGCTATGTAGCACATTAATAAATTAAAAGGGAAATTGGTTGTTGGGCACGGTTCCTTTCACATATTGCCCACTACTATATGATCTTGTTCTCTTTGGCTTAAATTAAAATCTAAAGCTACAACTATCATTTTTATATAAGCCAAATATTATAATACTTTATAACTATTTTTTAAGGCTTTAAACTATCTCCAACCATTTTTTCTTCATTTCCTTCCCTTCCCCATTCTCTTCCCTATATTGTTCCATTCATTTCCCACCATCTCTAACAGCATCCCTTCGAAGGAAATGATATAAGAAAAGGAGAGAGAATTCCTGAAGGGAATGGAAAAGAGAATCCCTTTCAAAAGGGAACAGTGAAGGGAATCTGTTAAACCACGAAAGGAACGGGATTCCCTTCGCAACGGGAATCCCGCCCGCGAAGGAAAACCGTTGGAAACAGTCCTAGGCCCCCTTCTCTTCAGCTTATCTTCTTATCTTATCTACTTATCTCCGAATCGAAAAATCAAACGGTTTGACTTTTGCGTACCATTTGTTTTCTATCTCGAAACCATATCTCAGAGTTCTCAGAAATAAGTGAAATAAAGTTCACCGGTCTTTTCAAACTACCTCGGGGAGCTCTCAAAGTTCAGCTTATAAGCAAATAAAAAGATAAGTAAATAAGATAAGCTAAAGAAAAGGGGCCTTAGTCGCAGGTGGTTCTTCTAAGGGAGCAGGGGACTGGCCGAGAGTTGGTTCCATATTTTAAGGTTAAATGAGTCGTCGCCTGTTAGTAACCAGGCTGGCCCAATTCGTCCTAGTGCTCCTACAGGGATTTTTTTTATTTAATATTTATTTTAAACCTTTTTCAAAATAATTGTAGAAAAATTAAAATAACAAAAATAGACGTCCATCGTGCGGGACCCCCGGTTTTTACCAAACCGGACCCCTCTGTGTTATCGGTATGAGTCCCAAGGATCAGTGCTCATACCCACAGTGAAACGGAATCATGATACCAAAACACAGCTGCATTAGCTAATAAAATAGTTCAGAGTGCGGCGGAGCAATATATTACATGAGTTCGGAAATACAAAACATTGTTAAAACAAAGCAAAAGCTTATAACCAAAAGTAGTGTCCCATCACGGCCACAGGCACACGCTGAGTGGGAAACGGCTAGTAGTCCGGAGCATCATCCGGGAAGATCTCATCGTTATCTTGCGTGTCCTCGTATTCTTGACCTGCTCAATGAATGAACAGCCTCGCATAACAAGTAGGGTTAGCATTTGAATGCTAGCAAGTCCTTCCTGGGAAGGGCCAGGTTAAGGTTAATCCTAACAAAGCTGATGGTTAATTTGCATAAAAGCATTTCACTTAGAATTGTAAAAGCATTTGAGAAACACATATAAATAAATAGAAATTCTTAAAAGATACAGCATTGAAACAAATTATCTTCTCAGGTCTCAAGTTCTCAACTCATAATTATCAGCTCATAATCTCATATTCTCATTTCTCAATTCTCAACTCAATTCTCATATAGCAATTCATGATTTTCATCTAGCAATGACACAAACGCCGGAATAACCTTACCCATGTCATATTAAGAATAGTGATGCTACGTTGCGAAAGACCGCTGAGACGCTCGTTAACCGGGAGCTCGGCCATTTAAATGGGATTACTCTGCATAGGTTGTACGTTTTATCCACAAGATACGATATCCTCCCGTCGAAGGATATTATAACAAAACCCTTCAGAAAATTAACCTCGGGCTTACCACGGTCATACCTGATACTCACAGGTACCCAGAGAAATGCTTCCGCACAAGTCTCTGGCAATACCCCGGCGATGTTTCTCAACTTTCTCTCTGTACTCATCCACCGTGCAAGGACAGTGAGTAATCCCGATATTTCTTTTCCTTTAGATTAGGCCCGTCCCATACCAGGGCTTGCGATGACGGATTATCTCAGTTAAGTGTGTCACAATCATCGGTCCTTAGTCTCGGAGCGGCAACTAACACAAACCCGATACTCGTGCTCACATGCACCCACCTTACAATCCATCCGCTTCCGATCCCATTTATTAGTTGGTCAAATTTTAATTAATGATGAATAATCCAAATCCCACCATAAACCAAAACATCAACTCTCTTATTTTATGTGTATTAAGTGGGATCGGATCCCCGATAATCTATCTGAACATCTCTAAGCATCTAGTATATAAAAACAGTGGGTATTACTACCATACATTATACTAGGGTCAAGGGTTTGTCGGTGGATGTATATATGAGACAGATATATGCACTAGGCAGCACTATATGACCATACGGTATTTTATCCACATAGCAATTTTGGTAAAGCTATAAAATTAGGATTCTAGGGAAAGACTTGCCTTCGGAGTAGTCGTACTCTTGCGGTGCGTCGACGACATCAAGGAATTCTCCTGCGGCGTCCGAATGATCTATCGCACGCAAAACGAGAAAAAACAACCAATAAATACATATATAGCAATATAATTTTAAAAATTATACAAAAACTACAACAGGTAGATATGATTTTTATGGATTTTTAGAAATTGGAATCGCCGGAATCGGAGATCGGATGAATCCGGAGCGAAATTGGGAAGGACTATCATTCCTGAAATTCCTAAAAATAAAAACAAAGATCAGTAGTGTGGGTCCCCTTGTCGATTCTTGACCCATCTGGGTTCCC
This sequence comes from Olyra latifolia, assembly GCA_036346145.1. Lineage (NCBI taxonomy): Eukaryota > Viridiplantae > Streptophyta > Magnoliopsida > Poales > Poaceae > Olyra > Olyra latifolia. Next base: position 20,227,687 of record CM070530.1, read on the forward strand.
ACCGGATAAGAACTAAGTGGGGAGGAAAATTAGAGAGAGCAACAGATAGAGAGAGAAAGGAAGAGTGAGAAAAGGAGAGGAGGAGAGAAGAAAGGGAGAGGAGGGAGGAAGAAAAGGGTGGCGGCGGGATGAGGCTCGCCGGCGGCGAGGTCGGCGGCGGCGACGACGGCCGACCGGCGGCGAGCGGCAGCCTCGGTGGTGGGGAGCGGCGGAGCTCGGGCGGCGGGTGGGCGGTGGGCGGTGGGAGATGGCGCGGTGGCGGTGGCGGGATGCAAAAAGGAGGCGGCAAGACACGGCGGCAACGGCCGGCGGGTAGGGCCGACGCAAGGTGGCGGCGCCAGTGGTGGGACCACGCGCGGCAGCGGTGCATTGGGCTCGGCGGCGACGGCTCTGGCAGCTGACTCAAGGCGGCGGCGGCGGCTGGGCAAAGGCACTACGGCTTCTGACGGCAGCTGGCAGGCGGTGCTGAGGCGGTGGCATGGTGAACAAGGAGAAGGCCAGCTGGCTGGCGGGGGGCACGGGAAGGAAGAAAGGGCGAAGTCGGCTCTGTTTGCGGTGGCACGACGACCGGCAAATGGCGCTGGGTGGTGATGGCTACCTCGGCGACCTGCAGCGACGACGACGTACAACTCCGGCTTGAAGCTTTTGCCATGCTCTGCTTTTGGTTCAAGGCTGGTTGTATGGATAGAGCTGGGTTTTTGCAGGTGCTTACGCGGAGGAAGTCTCCCGTACGTGGCTTGCGGCCGATGGTGGCACAATGCGTGCCGGTCACGTCGGAGAGCTCAATCATGAAGAATCATGAAGAGGATAAGAACGGAAGGAAAAGAAGAAAGATGTACTCTTTCTTCTAATATTAATTTTAGGAGAGATTAAAAGGTAAACAAATGCAATTTTAGGTTTAAGCAAGTAATTTTTGTGTAATATGTTTTTTTTAGGGGGAAGATTGAGAATGTAAATTAATAAAGTTATTTTTATGATTGAATTTACTTGTCCATGAAATATTATAGTTGTTTCTTTAATAAAACTGAAAAATTCATTTTGTTTTCTACGATATACAAGCAAAATTTATTTATTTCTTTATTTATTCACTTGGGTGTCACACATCGCCCCATTCTCGGGCGATTAGTCCTGTGTCGTCACCCCGTTAACGGGATGTTCCACGTAGTAGGGTTGGCCGCCTATCGCCCGTGACAAAGGCGATCGCCCCATACAGAGGTGATATGTTGCTTCTTAAATTTTTCCCCAAAAAAATTATAAATATAGAAATGCCCACATTTTTTTCATTTTTCATGACAAAGACACAGTAACAACCAGGTTAGTATTTGCCAGGCAATCTTGACAATTCCTCATTGCATTGTACCACGTCATGACAAGTGTGTGTCTATATATATATATATATATATATATATATATATATATATATATATATATATATATATATATAATTTATTTTGCATCCGCGTCAGTTTGGCCTCTCATTTCGTTAATTTTTTCAAAAAAAATAATAAGCCCTCTCATTTGGAGGCAATTTTTTTAAAAAAATAATAAATATGGAAATATTCACCTTTTTCCATCTGTTAAAAAATTCTAAATAATAACCGCTGCCAAAAATTGTAAATTAAAAAATTTAAAAAAATAAAATTTCATTTTTTAAAAATGGGATTAGGTGATCAATTAACACATTGCACAACAAATCTCTTAATTCAGAATTTGTTTAGAACAAAACGAGGGTAGGAGAGAGAGAGAGGGGAAAGGGAGGGCGATTCTCACAGTAGAAGTTTCTGTGCAAAATAAGATAGGCCACACTCTTGTAATATTTATTCAAACTGGGAGGAGCATCACGATCATGGAAGATAGTTACAACTTCACATCTACTGAGTGCATCGAGACCACTTTCCCTTCTCCCTTGCCTCCGGTAGGGCTTCTCTGGCATGACGTGCCCTCTCTCGTTTCCTCTATCTCTCGGCCTCCTTCTCCTCTGCCTCCTTTCTACGTGTCTCCTTGCGTGTGGCATCACGCTGCTCTTGAAGCTACCGCCTCAACTCCTCATTTCGGTTGGCTTGATCAAGGAACCTTTGGTCTTCCGGGTTGATCTCTATGTCAAACCACTACTCAAATTCACACGGTAGCGGAGGCGACTGCATAGAACATAAATTAGCAAAGTTTCATGTAGAAATATTACAAAATACGGATGATTAGTACCAGCTGGCGATTCTTCAAGGTCTTCTCCGGCGGGTCGAATACGTAGTTGCGGCACTTCCAGTACCTCCTCTTTCAAGTTGGAATTTTCCAAGAGCGGACAAGCCTGCAATCATCTCCGCACATGCACATCAGTGGGACAACCCCATGAGGTAGGAAGAGGTCATGGTACACTGAATTGTGTGGCCAGTCCTATGCGCCTTCCTCTTCCTTTCTTTTCCCTTTCCCTTTCCACTTGCACGCCTCAGCATTTCTGGTGTGTGGCTTACTGAAGCTTCTGCGTTGTGTGGTTGCCCTCACAAATCCAGCCCTATTTATAGCCATCGTGGTGGAGAGATGAAGGAGGCAAGGATGAATTATTGGAGGTCACAGACGGCCCGTGGTGCCTCGGTAGGCAATGGTATGGGTGTGAGGAGACAATTCAATGTGGTGCATCGGTACATTGGCATGTGCTACGTTAGGTTTTCACTGATGCCTTGTGGGTGTTAGGATGCACTTAAATGCAGTGTCTCAGGCCTCTAGTACGTTGGCATGTGCTGCATCAGGCTTTCACCGATGCCATGTGGGGTGTCAGGATGCACGTAAATTACGTTGTCTTAGGCCCCTAGTACGCTGGCATGTGCTGTGTCAGGCTTTCACCGATGCAATGTGGGGTGTCAGGATGCACGTAAATACGGTGTCTCAGCCCCCTAGCATGTGGTGTTTCATCCTGTCAACGATTTCATGAAAATCACAAATTATAGTCACTTAGGAGTTTTTGTAGCCTCGCGGAGCCCACCGGATGAATGCCAAAAATTATGGAAAAAATCATGGATGACCTACACAACGCAAGCTACCAGCTATCTGTGGACCTCTTGCTCGGATGATGTCCTAGCTAGGATGTGTGAAAATCAGAAAAGACACGCATGGGCACGAAAACTTGAAATTGTGGCCACTTAGGGGGTTTTCGTAGCCTCGTGGGGCCCACCGGATGCGTGCCAAAAATTACAAAAAAAAATCATAGCCGACCTACGCAACACACGCTACCAACTATCTATGGACCTCTTGCTCGGATGATGTCCCAGCTGGGATGTGTGAAAATCGAAAAAGGGACGCATGGCACGAAAACATGAAATTGTGGCCACTTAGTGCTTTCATAGCCTCACGGGGCCCAACAGATGCATGCCAAAAATTACAGAAAAATTCACGGACGACCTACACAACGCAAGCTACCAGCTATATATGGCCGAGCAGCTCGGATGATGTCCCAGCTGGGATGTGTGAAAATCGAAAAAGGCCCACGTGGCCACAAAATGTCACGGGCGACCAACGGCGCCTAGTCTAGCACGTACATACGGTCGTGGTGTTATAACCTAGAAGAACCAAAAGAAACCCTGATTGACCAAAAAAATACGTAGTTAAGGTACACAAAGAAGGTAAAAGGTTCACTAGCACTGAGTTCACATAGCTAGACAACATAGTGCTAAAGGGAAAGGCATGCAAAGAAGTAAAATACATATCAACAACAAGTCACTGACGGCCACGCTTCCTAATTTGGTCCGTGGGGTACGTGAGTGGCTCCGGAGAACCGATGTCTCTCCTAGGCTCGCCGAAAAACTTGCTCGATAGGTACTCCGCAACGTCAAACGCTGGGTCTACCGGACATCGTCATCCACGTCGCCGTAACCACACTGGGGTCCTGGTGGCACGCGAGACGAAGAAGCCCCAGCATCACCCCACTATCCCTACTACTATTGCGCAGGAAATGGCCTCGCAGTAGGCCACGGGGACTCGCCGCAGCCAACATCGGCCCATGGGAGATGTCTCCCACGGGGAGGCGCGGGCACGGCTCTACGAGAAGCCACCGGGGAGGCCGAGGTGTTGGCCCACGGGGAGGTGGTGTGCGGCATCCAACAACGTTTCCGCGCCCCCGGCGGGAGGCCAGACAACACAATTACGTCACCCTGTCGAGGACCCGCTGCCAAGTTGCTTCGATCTCACCAGTGGTCACCTGGAGGCTCGTAGCCTTGACGTGCAGCTCCGCTCCAATCTACGCCTACATGTAATACCCGTTTGATATGAAGAAATTTACATGAAAACCATGTACCTATAAAGATTCGAATATGACACGTACCTCGTAGTTGGCCCTTTCGGCCGTCTATGAAGAGTACGTGTCCGACACCGATGCCTCCTGGGCAACATACGGTGCCGGTGTGTATCCGACCCTGTGTCGAGTCTGCAGTGCAAACCACTCCACGTAGTCCTCGTACGTGTCATGGTCGTACGCCCGGAACTCGATGACCCTGTTCTAAAGTGCATCGTCCCACTGTTGTGCCCATGGTTGTATGCAGTACGCAAACAACGTGCCCGCTACAGCCCCCATCCAGTCATCCTGCAATGGAAAAAGGGAAATTTACATACAACATCTAGTTGCTGGAACTTTTAAGCAATGTAGTCAGAAGGCATACCTGTGAGTGCCAGGTGAGACAACATGACAAGGCGACAAGGAAAAAGCCTGGCACACGCTGAACTCCCGCAACACTTGCTACAGCAAGTACTCCTCGACACACAGGTCGAGGATGAGGACCTTACGGGTGAGCTAGTACAGCTAGTCCAGCGTGCATAGTACAGAGATCCCGTAAGGAGCTCGGGCGGCGTCCACCGCACGTACGGCGTCCACCGCACGTCCTCGTCGTTCAGGTGGTCAAACTCTCGAACGAACTTGGAATACGGCCTCCAGACCTGTCGCCGAACCCAATAGTGGCCGATGGTAGGCCAGTCCATCGGATTGTCATCGTACAGATCCTGAGGGTACGGCGCAGTGTCAACCAGAGGCCTCCCAACGAAGAAGCGCTCATAAGACCACAACTGCAGCAGGAAGACGCAACCCGACACCGTCGCGTCCTGGTCCACCCGAGAGACAGCGTCACACAGCCCTAGGTACGTTATCGCGAGCACAGCGGAGGCACACGACCATTGCTCTATTTGTTAACAACGACAATGTTATACACATCTTGACAAAAGAGATTATAACAGAATGTCGTACCTCATGCTCCGGGGTGTCGGCGATGTATTGGACGTACTTGATTAGGTGCTGGTTCACCGTGTTCCTGTGAGAGGACGGGAACATCACCCAACCGAACAGCAAAAGCAGGTATGCCTCCAGGTGGCAAGCGACGTCCTCGCCTTTAGCGTGCAGATGTATGAGATTGGCCTGCAACATTTGGTAGAATATTGTCGGCAACTTAGCACGATACCATTAAATTGTAATTAAAGAGGTACTAACCGTGAATTGAAACAGCCACTGCTTTGTCGGTCCGTGCCGCTCACCATGCCTGAGAGACACGTACGGGCCGCCACGCGGTTGTCACTGCGCCTCGGCGAACCGCGTGGACAACTCCGCATGCCACATGACGGAGATGTCGTAAGGCACAACTACAGGACCCGCACAGGACATTCCTAGTAGGTAACACACGTCCTATAGCGTGGAAGCCATCTCTTCGCAGGGCATGTGGAACGTATGTGTAACATCCCAAAATTTTTAATAATGTAATTTGGCATGTTAAGTATGTTTTAAAATTTTTGTTAAGATAATTTGGAGCCAATTTTAAATTAATAGTTCTAGTAGATTCTAGTATTCCTTTTCATGAGTTGATGAACTCTGGTGAACTTTAAGTCTCTATAATTCTCTAATCTCTCCGTGCTTAGTCTTGCATGCCGTTAATCTCTCCTAATCTCTAACATCTCTAACATCTCTAATCTCTCTAATCTCTCTCTCACGCACTACATGCATGCATGCATGTACTTCTTTTCTCTCTCTCTCTCTCTCTCTCTCTCACTCCTCACATCGCACCTTGCAAGCCGCCAGGATTTTCTCTCTCCTCTATCACATCTTGAACTTGTGTTTCTTCGCCGCACACAAGTTTGCCTTTGCATTTGCTACACGCATGAAATGTCACGCCCACAAGCTGCCTTTGCATCTTTACTACGCATGAAATGTTCTTTGACGGACATCGCCTTTGCATCTTCTTTGCCGCATACACACAGATTTCTTCTTTGCACTTCTATCTTTGCGACGTTTTTGTCAAGACGCCGCGGCAGCCTACCTTGCCTCGCGACGCAGGAGCTTGTTTTGTTTGCTGGGCGCGCCTTGCCAATTCTTGCGTCGCTGCGATGCATGCCACACGCGAGCTAAAAAAAAAAAAAAAAAACAAGAGCTGCTGCGTGTTTTGTCTGCGCGCATAAACTTCGCTTCACGCCCCGTGCTCAAGTCGATTGACGCTTCGCCGTCGTAGCGTTATATTAGAACCACCGAGGTCCTATTTTTTTGCGCGCCTTCTCATCGCCATCGGCCGGTCGTCTGCTTGATTCTTTTTCGCCACCACGCCCGGCTTCTCCACTCATGTTCAGGTTTGGCGCGGGACGGATCGCCTCGCCGCCGATTGCGTCGGTCTTCGATGCTTGACCTGTTCGGGTCAGGCGAAACCCCGAACCCCGGTGAGCATCTTGCCCTTCTCGAGTAGCTCACCTCCTTTTTGTCGAGCTATCCCCGCTTAATTTAAAACCGGTCATTTATTAAAGATTCATCATTTCGTAGTTTTAGAGCTAGTCTGTCGGTTCTTCTTCAGATCGGGGTTTTCCTTTAAAAATAATAATAATAATATAATATAATAAAATAAAATAAATATATAGCAAAACCATTTTAAAATAATAATAATAATATCATTAGTTGTACCGTAGCTTTGATTGTCTTGTGCTTGGCTTGTTTGGCATGTTCACAGGCGTCTTGTAGTTGTTTCCGTCGAAGGAGGACGCACCATGAGGGCACCACCGCCGAGGAGTACCGCTACTGTGTTTCAAACTCAAGGCGTGTCCTTTGGCGATATTGTGTATAGCCTTGTTTTCATTAAAATATTTTATTAGGAATTTATAAATATGCATGCTAGTTTTAAAATATTAAAACTAGTTGAATAGTGACTAGCTAGACCTACTTAACAGTATTGCTATAACAACCAATTATTATAAAACTAGGTGTAGCTAGAATAATTGTTATCTACTTTCCATTGGACTTAGGTTGTTTAAAATAAAATGCCCGCAAAAATAAATCATGTTATAGTTCATGTTTATTGGAAATGTCTTTATGAACTTGTTTGGAAAATAGGCATCGGAGGGACACGATGCCTGATGCAGTATTCTTATTCCTCTCCCCCTCAAATATTCCGACTAGGAGGAACTTTCAGCCAGTAGGGTGCTTGCATGCACCGTGTTGGTGTTTTCTAACACCGCGGATTTTGTAAATCGGGGCTTAAAAACTGTTCCCTCCTAGTCTAAGGACTATTCATCCTATGAACCTCGAGCCTAGCCTTTTAGTACAACCTCGGGTCTGGAATGGGGCAGCACATTTCCGGTCTTCGCTCTGTTGCGACCTCTGGCGGGTAGCAATCAAGTCGGAACTCGGGGGCTGTGGTGGTCAACGCTTGGGAAGCCTCCGAGGGTAAAGTGTACCCCTCTGCAGAGTTAAAAGCTGTCATGACACCGTGCTCACGGTCATGAGCCTTGTGTTTAGTGTTCATATGGTAGCCACTTTTTTATAAAAATCGGGTTTCTTCTAAAATAATTTGGCAAAGGACCGCCATTCAGATTTTACTATTGGAACCCGGTCGTGAGGCGAATATGGTTCGAACTTAGTCTGACGACGGATGGCTAGAATAAATCCATTGGCGAATGACCGAGCTAGGGAGCATAGTTCGCCAGGGGTCGATCGGAACAGTTCCGTCTGGCCGAATGACTGAGCTAGACAAGATTGGAGCCCCTGAAAAATGATGTTATCAAAACCGCGTTTTAAACTCATTAGGAAAAATTGTTCGGGGCTTTTACGCAAAATACCAAAGCCACCTTTGTACAGAGCTATCATATCATTTCACATCCTTTCCCCGCTGAGTATTAGTACTCATCCTGTTTTCTCTCCTCTTTAAAATTTCAAAAGGTGAAGAGACAGATTCGACTCGAGACGGATGATGGGGACTATGACGAGTCGACCACGAGGAGTCTTGAGGAGTGAAGCTTAGGGTCGTTCCTCTGATCAAGATTGCTGTGGGATTCAGACGAGGAGTAGTCAGATTATGGGTTTAGCCTATGTTTTCATTGTGTACTACGTGGTTCGACTGCGTCTTGACTTGTATGTAAAATAATTGGGATGAGTTCCCGACTATGTACCTTGTATAATTATGGCAATGTATCACTCTGTTGCTTGGCTGTGTGTACTAGCGATGATTCTTGGGACTAGTACAGATGCACAGAAGGGTCCAGGACTTTTATGGCGGGTCCCGATGTAGTGGTATCGAGCCACCTTGCTCTAGGGCGAACCCTTAGAAGACCTCCTTAAGGCCTCCATTTCTATATAAACCTATGTTCGAAAAACTTCCCTTACCCCTTTTTACTCGACTCTCCTCTAACTCTCCTTCTTGGTTGTGTAGATGCCAACGTTAAGCTTCAAGTTTGGGTGTGAGCTATGGCGGTTTGTGCGCCGGCTACTCCTCATGCTCGGTGCCTGGGATTCAAGACCCCATTTTTCACAGGCGCCACCACCACTCGTGGAGGACGCCATTCTTTGGATGGTTGGCGTGACCGTCTTTGCCGAGGACTTTGCGTTCGCAAGGACCGCGCGCTTGATGCCCGCGCGCCAGGACTCAAAGGTTTCGGACGCCATCCAGATGCCGCCCGGCTTGCCTCCCGCGACCAGTAGCATCTTCACCAGCGGTTGAGTCGCACGGCGTTCGCTACTTCCGCGCCGAGTGCCGCATGAGCGGTACAACCATGCTCGTTTAACCGAAAGCGAGGCCGACCCTACCATCTATCATCTCGCCGAGATGGTCCAAGCACTCGACGACGCCTACGTGAACTCATTGAAGGAGATCGACACCGCCTACCAGACCGTGGCCATCTTGGCCGGGGTCGAGAAGGAGAACCGAGAGCTCAAGAAGCGTGATTCGCATCACCTCATGGAGAAGGCCGCCGCCATAAAAGATCCGTCTTCTCACACAGCAGAAATCCGGCGCCTGCGTGATCGCCCCATCGCCAGATCTAGCACCACCACTATCGCCGCCGCACGCCTTTCGCGTCCCCGATGTTTCTCCAGTCGTACCCACTATCACCTCACTCCCCATTGCTACCATGCCTGCTCCCGACCCACCAATTCCACAAGAGAGTCCGCCCCTAGAAGGCATTCCTGTGCCCGCGCCCACTCGTGCCTTCCAGAACACAGCCGAGTTGCCACTGTTTCCGCTATCCCTTCCTCTTTCTCCCGATCCTCGGCGAAGTTACCCTTCCGGAATCCGAGCTCCACCTCCTAGTTTGGACCTCAATAGCACTCAGTCCATGGTCTCATTACCCCCTTTGCGCGGTTGGGTGCCCCTGTTGCCCACCGAAGAAGACGATGAACCAGAGGATGTCCTTGCCTACGAGACCGATTTTGATGAGTTCTAGAGTGTGGGTTGTGCCCACGTGGATCGTAGTTAGCTGTTGTGTGTCGGCCAACCGTATCAATAGATGTGATACGGCATGCCCTGCATGTATCCCATGAGTGATGTATTATTGTGATGCTGGCTTGTAAAAAAAAAAAAAAAAAAAAGGAAAAAGAAGGAGGTTTTCTAGCACTCGGGCCCACCTTGCCATCATCCGCCTCGAGGATTTGCCAAAGCGCCGCACCGGCCCGCTTTTATTTGCTTTCAGCTGGACGACGAGCACGCCGACGGGACGCCACTATATCTCACCTCGTGTCGCTAGTGCGCCCACCGGATGACGCATTCGCCAACCTCCGCTGAGCTCTCGCCGCCTCATCGGCGATGGGGAAGACGACCGAGCAGATCCCCAAGCCCGCCTCCGCCCAGCCGAGCTCCAAATTGCTCGACGAGATGCGGAATGCCCCCATTCCGTGGTGGGTTCTGTTCTTTGCATTCGCCGCCCTTGTCGCCTGGATTCTATTCTTCCTTCCCGTTAGTGCGTCTGTAGTAGCGTGTGTGTTTGCTTCAGATTTGTAGTCCCGGTTGTATCTTGGTTGGATATGTGGTTGTCGATGTGATATCCTCAGAAAGTATTTTCTAATAAGTGGCTCGGCAAGTTCTTTGGTTGAACCCCAATAATTAATTTCACGTGTGTGCTATGGAAAATTTTATACATGCATTGGGATGTTATTCTCTCCTTTAGTTTATCTAGTTCTCCTCCTGCTCTCTCTCCCCAGATGGTTATCACCCGACGTGTTGGTCGCCAAGATCGCTGGACTTGGGCGTGGCGTGGCATGGTCGTGGTTTGAGACGGCGTTGATTCCCCATGGCGACCCTGAACTTGCTGCCGATCCTCCTCGCTTGCGGCCTGGTGAGCAGTTCAGTTGGAGCTCCTCCCAGCCTCGCCTCGGCAGACCACCTCGGCCGGTTGTACCACCACACAGAATCCACCACCTCCACCTCAGAAGAGCCAACACTCCGCCAGATTATGCAAATGCAACTCCAGCTTGATGCAAGAGATGGCAAGGAACCGGTACCTCCACTGCTGCAGCCCGAGCACTCCGCCTGCAGACCACTTCCAATGCATCACAACACTAAGTTTGTCGGACTTCCTCCGCACCAAACCTTGGGAATTTCTTTGGAGAACTTGACCTATCATAGCAGAAGACCGGCTTTCAAATGTAAAAGAGACTCATCTTAGCTCGGTGTGGGGAACGTGAAAGTGTGATGTATGCGCACATCACCGACCGACATTTGCCAAATGGTGGGACAATTATTGTGATAATCATCCCAATCCTCGTGACATTGAGTGGGCTGAATTTGTGGAAGCATTTGAGGCTACATTTGTTCCCAGAGGAGTCAAGGATATGAAAAGAAGGGAATTTCAGAACTTGAAGCAAGGCAAGATGAGCTTGAGTGAATACCTCACCAAGTTCACCCAAATTGCCTCGCTATCCACCTAGGGAAATTGAGGCGAAGAAGATAAAATCTGGTACTTTATGGAAGGTATGAACCCGAAATTGGCGTGGAATTTCCTCGGTGGAGTATGAGACCTTTCGGCGAGATGTTTGATAGGGCCATTGTGCAAGAGCATGTTGAGGGCACGTGTGTTATTGCTAAGAAACGCATAAAAAGGCTCAAAAGGACGATCCACAGGCGTAAAGTTCTAGGCATCACTTTAAGCGCCACCGGGAGCACAAGTCTTTGCTCCAGCGAAGCCAGACTCGATGGTTGAACCCACGCCCCGTGGCTCAAGCTCCTCACCATCAAGACTCTCGGCCTCCCAAGGACATGTCTCTTGTCAGTGTTTCTCCTGCAACCAGATGGGCCACTATGCCAACAAGTGTCCATCCAAGAACATGGCCCCCGTGCTGTCAAGACCGAAGTTCGCCCCTGGCGTCCCCACTGCCGCTGGTCGCGACGCTGTGCTCCTCCACACGCCGGTGCTACCCACGTTTGTTGGAAAAGGGCGTGTTAATCATGTTATCGCAGAAGACGCCAGCCAGACCCAGTCTGCAGATCATGGGTAAGTTTTTGGTTAATTCAGTACCTGCCACTGCTCTTTTTGATTCTGGTGCAACGCACTCATTCATCACTGAAACTTTTGTTGCAAAGCATGGGTTAAAAGTGGGAGCACTAGAGAAAGCTATGGTCATTCAGTCTCCCGGGAAAACCATGCATACAGCATTGATTTGTCCCGCGGTTGACATAAGGATACAAGGTAGTAAATTCCTGGCTGACCTAGTGGTTATAGATTCTACAGGAATCGAGGTGATCTTAGGCATGGACTGGCTAGCTAAGTATAAAGGGCAGATAGATTGTGCCCATAAGAGAGTCAGTTTGGTGAATCAGGATGGGCAGGAAATTATGATTACCTCTAGCACTCCTACTAGAGATCTTATCCTTCTGCACAAGTTGGAAGCAAATGCCTTGGATTCCATTCACGTGGTTAAAGAATATCCCGATGTGTTCCTGTAAGAATCGCCAGAATGCCACCGACCGACATCGAGTTTGTCATAGACTTAGCTCTGGGACAGACCCTTTATCTCGAGGAGGTCAGATAGGCTATCTCGCCAATCTGTTGGTGAGTTGAAGTCTCAAATAGAAGAGTTGCAAGAGAAAGGTTTTATCAGGCCTAGTGTTTCACCTTGGGGAGCTCCAGGAATTTTTGTAAAAAAGAAGGATAACACATTGAGGATGTGTGTGGATTACCGGTCCTTAAATGAAGTCACTATTAAAAATAAATATCCTCTCCCCAGAATTGATGATCTTTTTGACCAGTTAAAGGGAGCCTGTGTATTTTCAAAAATTGATTTAAGGTCAGGATATCACCAGATAAAAATCAGGGAGTCTGATATACCCAAGACAGCCTTCACCACTCGTTACGGGTTGTGCGAAGTTCACCGTCATGTCCTTTGGGTGACCAATGCACCTCCCTATTTTATGAACCTCATGAACAAGGTCTTTATGGATTATTTGGACAAGTTTGTAGTGGTGTTCATTGATGATATCCTTATATACTCCAAGACAGATGAAGAGCATGAGCACCATCTTCGATTGGTTCTACAAAGGTTAAGGGAACACCAGTTGTATGCCAAGTTCAGCAAGTGTGAGTTCTGGATGGGAGAAGTGTTGTTTCTCGGTCATGTCATCTCGGCGGGGAGGTGTAGCGGTTGACCCCATGAAGGTCGAGGCCGTGGCCAGTGAAACCGCCTCGATTGTGACCCAGTCCGTAGTTTTCTTGGGATGGTGGATATTATCGTCGGTTTATCCCAGATTTTTCCAAGAGAGCCAAACCCTTGACTACACTAATGAAAAAGGAAAAGAAGTTTGAATGGACACCGCTTGTGAAGCAAGTTTTCAGATTTGAAAAGAAACTCACCACAGCTCAGCTTTTAACACCGCCAGATATTCATAAGGACTTTGAAATCTTTTAGATGCCTCACGGCAAGGTCTTGGCGTGTATTAATGCAAGAAGGAAAAGTGGTGGCGTATGCTTGGCGCCAATTAAAGCCACATGAGCTGAACTATCCCACTCATGATTTAGAGTTGGTCGCAGCTTGTTCACGCTTTGAAGATTTGGAGACATTACCTTATTGGCAATAGGGTGAGATATACACCGATCACAAGAGTCTCAAGTATATTTTTACTCAAACCGATTTGAATCTGAGGCAAAGACGCTGGTTGGAATTAATTAAGGATTATGACACCGGTATTCACTACCATCTGGTAAAGCCAATGTGGTGGCAGATGCCCTCGGTAGTAAGATGTCTTGCAATTCACTATCACCGCTGAAGCTCAACTTGCCCTCCAGAAGAATTTGCCAAATTGAATTTGGGAATAAGAGAGTATGGCTCATTAAATGCTATGGAATTCCAACCCACCTTGCTCACCAGATCAAGGAAGCTCGAAGCGAGGATCACGAAGTTGAGCGGTGAAGGACCGGATTTTGAAAGAAAAGGCACTGGGTTTTCTACCGATGTAGAAGGAGTATTGTGGTTTGGGAAAAGGATTTTGTACCCAACAAAAGAGAAATTAAAAATATCATTCTCAAGGAAGCGATGATACCCTTACCTCTATACACCGGGGAGCACCAAGATGTACTTGGATTTGAAAAGCACGTCTTGGTGGGACGGTATTAAGAGAGAAATTGCGAGTATGTGGCGAAGTGTGATATATGTCAAAGAGTCAAGCAGAACATCAACGCCCGGTGGTTTTTGTGCGGTAGTTAGAGGTACTGAATGGAAATGGGAAGAGGTAGGCATGGATTTTATAAGCTGGACTACCGGGACTCAAGTAGGTTTTGACTCGATCTGGGTGATAGTGGACGGCTCACTAAAGTGGCCCACTTCATACCGATTCGAACCACCTACACGGAGATAAGCTAGCCGAGTTATACATGAACCGTATAGTCATCGCATGGAGTACCCAAGAAGATTGTATCGGATCGAGGTACACAGTTCACATCCAAATTTTGGCGAAATTGCATGGTTTGTTGGGAACGCAGCTTAATTTCAAGATCGCCTACCACCCTCAAACCGATGGTCGACAGAGCGAGTTAATCAAATTTTGGAAGACATGTTGAGGGCTTGTGTGTTGGCGAACAAATGGTTGGGATAAACAAATGCTTTATGCCGAAGTTTGCTTACAACAACAATTACCAAGCTAGCCTTGAGATGGCACCATTCAAGCCTTGTACGGCAGAAGTGTCGAACTCTCTCTGTATTGGCAAGAAACGGAGAAAGTAAAGTGTTTGGATTGGATTTACTAAGAGAAGCCGAGGAACGAGTTCAGATGATCCAGCGAGACTTAGAGCAAAGACATCCAGGCGGTAAGAGCTATGTAGACAACCGTCGTAGGGAACTCAAGTTCGGAGTTGGTGATTTTGTCTATCTGAAGGTATCTCCACTCAAGGGTATGAAGAGATTTCGCGTCAGTGGCAAATTGGCTCCACGATATATTGGTCCATTTCAAGTTACTGCTAGAAGAGGGGAAGTAGCTTATCGTCTCGAGTTACCTGACAGTCTAGCAGATGTGCACAATGTTTTCCATGTATCCCAGTTGAAGAAATGTCTTGGTGCGGAAGAACAAATGCCAATGGAAGAACTAGACCTACAACCAGATTTATCCTATAAGGAATACCCCGTCGAAATTTTGGATGTTGCAAAAAAACCGGAACAAGACCATTCGGTTTTGTCAGATCGATTGGAGCAACCACACCGAGGCAGAGGCTACCCGGGAGCGAGGAAGACCTTTTTGTTGAGTTCGGAATTATTTCAGAGATTAGGAATCTCGGGGACGAGATTCTCTTAAGGGGGGGAGGTTTGTAACATCCCAAAATTTTTAATAATGTAATTTGGCATGTTAAGTATGTTTTAAAATTTTTGTTAAGATAATTTGGAGCCAATTTTAAATTAATAGTTCTAGTAGATTCTAGTATTCCTTTTCCGCGCGAGTTGATGAACTCTGGCTGAACTTTAAGTCTCTATAATTCTCTAATCTCTCCCGTACCGTCTTGCATGCTGTTAATCTCTCCCTAATCTCTAACATCTCTAACATCTCTAATCTCTCTAATCTCTCTCTCACGTACTACATGCATGCATGCATGTACTTCTTTCTCTCTCTCCTCTCTCTCTCTCTCTCTCTCACGCATCGCACCTTGCAAGCCGCCAGGATTTTTCTCTCTCCTCTATCACATCTTGAACTTGTGCTTCTTCGCCGCACACAAGTCGCCTTTGCATGTTGCTACACGCATGAAATGTCTTGCCCACAAGCCGCCTTTGCATGTCGCTACACGCATGAAATCTTCTTTGCAGACGGACATCGCCTTTGCATCTTCAAGACGCATACACACAATATTCCGCTTTGCACTTCTATCTTTGACGCTTTCTTTGACGCCGCTGCAGCCTTTTGCCTCGCGACGCAGCAGGCTTGTTTTGTCGCACTGGGCGCCCTTGCCAATTCTTGCACGCTCTGCTGATGCATGCCACACGCGAGCTAAAAAAAAAACAAGAGTCGCCGTGCTTCTTCTTTGCCGCATAAACTTCGCCCACGTCCGTGCTCAAGTCGATTGACGCCGCCGTCAGCAAGCTATATTAGAACCACCGAGGTCCTATTTTTTTGCCGCGCCTTCTCATCGCCATCGGCCGGTCAATCCGCTTGATTCTTTCAGCGCCACCACGCCCGGCTTCTCCACTCATGTTCGGGTTTGGCGCGGGACGGATCGCCTCGCCGCCGATTGCGTCGGTCTTCCGTGCTTGACCTGTTGGGTCAGGCGAAACCCCGAACCCCGGTGAGCATCTTGCCCTTCTCGAGTAGCTCACCTCCTTTTTGCGAGCTATCCCCGCTTAATTTAAAACCGGGTCATTTATTAAAGATTCATCATTTCGTAGTTTTAGAGCTAGTCTGTCAGTTCTTCTTCGATCGGGTTTTCCTTTAAAAATAATAATAATAATATAATATAATAAAATAAAATAAATATATAGCAAAACCATTTTAAAATAATAATAATAATATCATTAGTTGTCTTGGTAGCTTTGATTGTCTTGTGCTTGGCTTGTTTGGCATGTTCGCGTCTTGTGTTGTTTCCGTCGAAGGAGGACGACCATGAGGGCACCACCGCCGAGGAGTACCGCTACTGTGTTTCAAACTCAAAGCGTGTCCTTTGACGATATTGTGTATAGCCTGTTTTCATTAAAATATTTTATTAGGAATTTATAATATGCATGCTAGTTTTAAAATATTAAAACTAGTTGAATAGTGACTAGCTAGACCTACTTAACAGTATTGCTATAACAACCAATTATTATAAAACTAGGTGTAGCTAGAATAATTGTTATCTACTTTCCATTGGACTTAGGTTGTTTAAAATAAAATGCCCATAAAAATAAATCATGTTATAGTTCATGTTTTTGGAAATGTCTTTATGAACTTGTTTGGAAAATAGGCATCGGAGGGACACGATGCCTGCACGGTATTCTTATTCTCTCCCTCAAATATTCCGACTAGGAGGAACTTTCACCAAGAGGGTGCTTGCATGCACCGTGTTGGTGTTTTCTAACACCGCGATTTTGTAAATCGGGCTTAAAAACTGCTCCTCCTAGTCTAAGGACTGTTCATCCTATGAACCTACGAGCCTAGCCTTTTAGTACAACCTCGGGTCCTGGAATGGGACAGGCCTGTTTCCCGGTCTTCTGGCTCTGTTGCGACCTCCTGGCGGGTAGCAATCAAGTCGGAACTCGGGGCTGTGGTGGTCAACGCTTGGCGGGAAGCCTCCGAGGGTAAAGTGTACCCTCTGCAGAGTTAAAAGCTGTCATGACAGTAGTGCTCACGGTCATGGCCGGGTTTAGTGTTCATATGGTAGCCACTTCTTTTATAAAAATCGGGTTTCTTCTAAAATAATTTGGCAAAGGACCGCCATTCCAGATTTTACTATTGGAACCAGTCGTGAGACGAATATGGTTCCGAACTTAGTCTGACGACGGATGGCTAGAATAAATCCCATTGGCGAATGACCGAGCTAGGGAGCATAGTTCGCCAGGTCGTCGAATAGATCCGTCGGCGAATGAGTGAGCTAGACAAGATTGGAGCCCTGAAAATGATGTTATCAAAACCGCGTTTTAAACTCATTAGGAAAAATTGTTGAGGCTTTTACGCAAAATACCAAAGCCACCTTTGTCTGAGCTATCATATCATTTCACATCCTTTCCCCGCTGAGTATTAGTACTCATCCTGTTTTCTCTCCTCTTTTAAAATTTCAAAAGGTGAAGAGACGAGATTCGACTCGAGACGGATGATGGGGACTATGACGAGTCGGACTACGAGGAGTCTTTGAGGAGTGAAGCTTAGGGTCGTTCCTCTGATCAAGATTGCTGTGGGATTCTCAGTCGAGGAGTAGTGTATTATGGGTTTAGCCTATGTTTCATTGTGTACTCTGTGGTTCAAATTTCTGCGTCTTGACTTGTATGTAAAATAATTGGGATGAGTTCCCGACTATGTACCTTGTATAATTATGGCAATGTATCACTCTGTTGGTGTGTGTACTAGCGATGATTCTTGGGACTAGTCTGAGGATGCATGTGAAGGGTCCGGACTTTTATGGTCGGTCCCGACAAGATATCGTCTCTGGTCTCCACCGATCGACGAGTGTGGCCAGCAGGGACCGATCGTACCCGAACCGTGGGATCTATCTGCCCTCCTCTAAGGCAATGGCCTGCTCCACCATCCTGCAGAGCTGTGACGGACCAAATTCCGGTAAAATTTACCGAAAATGTCGTAATGCCAAGCTATCCGTGATTTGATTGCATTCGAAATAGTCTGACTGCTTGATTTATTATATGTTATAAAATATTTTACAGCGGAAGAGGAAATATAACCTGGTAACAAAAAGAAAATATATGCCCATATACCACAGGCAAAGCCTGAGCATAAGGTAAACCTTAGAAATCGATCCTGTACGAGTTTCAAACTTCTTCATAAATGTCCATTTCCGATTATAAAGTGAATCCTGACCATAAAAATAAGCAATTGCCCACATAATGTGGGTAAGTACTAATTGTACTCGATTTCCAAAAAATGAAATATTAACTACATGCAATTGGAATCAAACGAAAGGCAAAGGTTGTATTTATCTGGATTATATAATGCAACATTTTAAAACTTAGTCATCATTTAAAATTGTTTTCTAAAACATTTAAATGAATTTGTAAACCATTATCTCCATTCTTCATCCTTAAGTCATCAAACAACCATTATCTTTTCTTAAAATTTCAAGGATTTATTTGAATAGAAATATGTATCACCTAGTTGACACAACTTCATATACCAGAAGTATGGTCCATTAATGTTTTTGTTATCAGCTCTGCAGAACCTATCCAACTTTATCCATATAATAGCTCCTTATATGGATGGATGTTTAATGTGTTATTTCTATTCTCATTAGTCCAAGTTTTGCAATGTTCCGCACATGCGCAAACATTGAGAAAACCCTGACGATATTGGCCTCCGCATGATTAAACTGTTGGTAACATGTGAATCACTTGGCCCAATATCCCAGAAACATGGCAATGCCTGGCCTCCGCACGATCATTACCGGTGACTACTCGGCCAGCGTACCAAAGGTATTGCGAAAACACTAAGTCAATACCTTACCCATGCAATTACCACTCTGGTAACTCATGCATACACTTTTCAGTTTTTCCGTCTTCAGCTCATTGTTTATCCAAAAGACAAATGAATTCTATCCTACCTATTGAAATAATTACATATTAAGATTTTCCTATACTAGGGTGTAGTTAAGTTTATTTATTTTTAGGTGGGCTTTTGGTTGTGGATTTGGAATATTTATTCAACATAAAATGTTAAATACCATAATTTAAATAAAAGATGATTCTTAAATAAATAACTAGAAAATAAATGCAATAATTAAATAATAAATAAAATTAGGAATTCAATATGCTTCAAGGGAAGAAAACATGCCTTATTTGGAGATCGAATCACACTTAATATATCGTTTGGACATTCTTGGCTAAAGCTTCTAGATGGTGAAATTCGTTATCTATAAGTTGCAAAAATAAAGAAAAATTCCAATAAATATCCCAATAAGAAAAGTTTTAAATAAAAAACAAAATAAATAAATAAAAAGGGTTTGGAGTAAAAGGGGTGATGGGTTGTACGATTTTTTAAAGGTATAAAAATATTCTCTAAAGGAAAAAGAGCAGGGGTGTTTTTATAAAAATAGGCATTTTGGGTAGCATAAAGCTAGGATTAGTGTATAGAATTGATTATTTAGGGTGTGATTTAAGTTAAGTATATGTTTTAAAATTTGGTTAATGGGTAATTGTAACATCCCCATTTTTCAAAAATTTTGAAAATGCATCATCATGGCATCGTCACATGTGAAATCCAAAAAATTTTAAAATCATTTTTGAAAAATGTGCATGTTACTGTAAATATTTCCTCTACAAACCTATTTAAAGATTTAACTTATAAATATGAACATATATATATGTATCTCATTTGAAAATATCTAAATTACTACAAATCAATTTTTACAATTTTTAGATTAACCATTTCACATTAAAAATAAAAACTTAATAAGCAAATTTAAAACTAATTAAATTTAATGAAGATATATTTTTGCCCTTGCCCTAAATCCTTCTTATCTCTATGACATGTGGGCCCCTTTTCGCCAATTATTCCTAAAAGGGGGACTTTCCCTTTCTAGCCTTTTACCTCTTTGGGAATCTCCCCAAATCAGCCTTTCCCTAAATTGCCCCTAATCCTACCTAATACCTCCCCCTCTTACTGACAAAGCTGCCCCCCTTGCTTAACTTCTACGCAGCCTCCTCCCTCACCCCTCTCTCTCGGTCTCTCCTCCCTCACCGTCCCTCACTCTCTCTCGGTTTCTCCTCCGCCCCACCCTCCCTGGTCGATCGCCGCCACCACCATCCTCTACTCGGATCCTCGCCCATTTTCACCGTGCATTGGCCCATGTCGCCGGAGCTCGTCGGAGGGCCGGGGAGTCGCCCCAGCGTCGACGCTCCTCCCCGTAATCTTCCCTCCTTTCTCCTCTAGCTCACTGGCCTCCTAGAGACACGCCATCATTGGTGCTCGCTCCCCGTGGGAGCCGGCCGTGATGAGCTCTTCTCTCGCTTGGCCTCGGCCCTTGCTTGCGCCGCTCCGGCGTTCGCCCTTAAGCCCGAGCCGCCCGAGCCTCACCTCCACCCCTAGAGCTCGCCAACCCCGCCTTGCTTCCTCGCCCGTTGATTCGTGCAGTGACGGGCCTCGAGCCTTGCCGACCCCACCCGACTTCTCCTTCCTCTCTCTCTCTTTCCCTCCTCTCATGGCGTGGCCTGCCATCTCATGAATTGCCATGCCCACCGAGCCCCAGCCTCACTGCAGGACGCTGACAGTAACCCGCCGTCGTGGCCAGTGAGTGGTCGACGGACCGTGTCGGTCACCGTGGGCGTCGTCTTTGAACCGCTACCGCTCTCTACTGCGTGGTGCCACAGACCGTCAAGACGCAGCGTTTTCGTCGCGTGGGCCACGACATGTGGCTTACGCGCCACGCGTCAGCGGCCATGCCTTGTGTATGCCATTTGGCTGGGTCATGGGTTGGTAGCCCTCAACACACATGGGTGGTCGCCGCCGCCACAAGGCTGCTTCTTCGGTGGCCGAAATGAGTCGGCCGTGGCCCATTTTTCCTCCTCCTTTTCCAATTAGATTTATAAATATAAAAACTTGTAAATTTTATATCTTAAAAATATAAATCCAAAAATTGTGAAACAAAATTCTAAAAACTCACAAAAATGTGAGCTTTAAATTAAAAATATAATTCAAATAATTTGATGCATATTAATACATGATTTAGATTTAGCTTATTAAAGATAAAGACATAAATTAATTAACCTTAAATGATTTTGATAAATAAAAATAAATTGGCAATTTACGAATTGGTGAAATATAATAACATAAACATTTATTCTAGGAATTAGTTTATTTTCTTTATTTCTCAATTAAAAAGAAAATATGTTTCTACATATATACATTAATTAAATTCCATATGAAATATAGAATTTCCAAGTTTATAAAAAGAAGTCAAGTAAAATTTATACAATTTTCAGATTAAAGTACCTTCATCATATTTATGCATATCCATTCACATGCATACATTTCATATTTAATTTTGGTATTGTGTTTATTTTGGTTATTTTGTTATTAGGTGTTAACGACGATAGTTTCGTGACCAATCCCCCGGAGGATCATCAGGAATTTGCTGAGCAAGGCAAGTGCTGAACCTTGTGTCCTATGGTTTCGAAATTCAATTTCTTAGAAGTTTACAAAATACATGTTATATTTAAAACTAAAAATGCTAATCACTTAGCTGCTTAGTTAACAGCCAATCAATAATTATTTTGTTAAAATACTCCTTGCTACCCTAGGTTATTAAAACTGCTAATATTAAACTTCACCCTTGAATTAGGTTTTGCTTACTGCTTAGAAATGCTGAGTATTGAATTGTCGTTCATTTTAATAGCTGCAATTATTAAATGCTTTGTTTAAATGCTTGATTTAAAAGGACAGTGGGTACTGTCATGGGTGTAGTTAAGATAGTGGGTGCTATCGGGTAAAACTGTTTTGCAAAACCTGATCGGGGTGGATGGATGCAAGGTGGGTGCCGTGAGCACGAGACTTGGGCCAGTGTGGGAACCACCCGGTCCGTAAGGACCGATTCCTTGAGGTAGAGGCGAGCTAAGTACAACAAAGGCGACTGCAGTGTGTACTGTATGGGCGAACCTGGCTTAGTATCCTTGACCCCTAGCTTTGGCATTCCATCGGTGGAGTAGGCGAGGGTCTTTGTTCTATTGGCGCAAGAGGGGCATCGGTGTGGAAACCTTAGCGGGAATGCCTTAGCTAGGAGGAGGTTGGAAAAAGGCATTGTGGTGATCTTTTCCTTTGGGGGCACCCTCGGGAAAAACCACCTCGCATGGTAAAGCGTGCGATCTCTGCAGAGTATAAAACTATCATGATAGCCGTGTCCACGGTCAAGGACGGACGACGGGGAGCTGTCTCATGGTACTTCTTCTCTATTTGTTTTCAAAATGGTGTTTCAAAGGAAAACCACGATTGCGGTCGTGTGTTTTGGTTTTTCTCCTCACGATGGGTCTTTGTGGCGATGAGGGTGTTTACACGGTGGGTGCCGTGTGTAGCCAGGTTGGGCAAAAACCGGTGGGTGCCGGAACTTCATAGAAAATGATTCGAACATTTGCTTTTCCTCAACACGTTTTAAACCATTTTTTAAAGCCTTAGGTAAAATTTTGTAAAACTGGCCTTATGCAAAAAGAACCCCTAACCCCCCCTTTGTTAAGCCTTAGATGCATGGTAGTCAGCCTTGCTTGTTGAGTATAAAGTATACTCACCCTCGCCTTTTATCTTGGGTGCTCATTCCAACGAAAGCAGATCTAACAGCGATGGAACCTCAAGAGGAGATGTACCATGACGAAGGATTCGCCATCGGGATTCAAAACGAAGAGTACCTCGACGCCTAGGATTGCGTTCCTCCAGCTCTGCCTGTGGGGCTCTGCCTCGGCTTTCTTCTTTTGGAGTTTTCAGTTGTATAATTAAGACTTCCGCTTTTGTAAGGCCTTTGAGCCAATCTTATATAACCACGCCAGGAGGCGCACTCTGATGTAAATTTATGTAAATTAATCGACATGGTTGTGATCCAAGTCTGTTGTCTATGTGTGCTAGCTACTGATCCAAGGACTAGCACAGGTAAAGCACAGGTGGGACCTCACCTCCGCCAGGGGGGGTCCCGACAGTAATCAATTATTTTGAGTATGAATTATGTTGTGACGGACCAAATTTTCAGTAAAAATTTACCAGAAAATGTCCAGAATGCCAACTGTCCAGGATTTCAGTTGCATTCAGAAATAGTACAGCTTGGTTAATTAATTACATGTTACAAAATATTTTACAGCGGAAATAGAAATTTAACCAAGTAATAAAAAGAAAATACATGCCCATACACCACAGGCAAGCCTGAGTATAAGATAAATCTTAGAAATCAATCCTACGCAAATCTTGTCTTCTTCATAAATGTCCATATCAGAGTATAAAGTGGATCCTGTAAAAAGAAATAAATTGCCCACATAATGTGGGTAAGTACTAATCGTACTTGCAGGTTTCTTTAAAGAATATCACTATTAATATATGACAACAGGATTCAAGAAATGG
The DNA here is from genome assembly GCA_036346145.1 of Olyra latifolia. Lineage (NCBI taxonomy): Eukaryota > Viridiplantae > Streptophyta > Magnoliopsida > Poales > Poaceae > Olyra > Olyra latifolia. The sequence continues at coordinate 20,251,104 of CM070530.1, forward strand.
TAAGGCTTTATAGTGAATATGCAAATTTTAAACTTTAAAAGTCCTATCATTATTTTAAAATGATTAATAATAATAGAACAAATTCTATCATCTTTCTCCATCCTTACTCATTTGCAATCCAAACAACAATTTTTCATAAATTCATGGATTTTGGTAAATAAGAGAGGCATCACCCAGTTGACATAACTTCATATACCCGAAGTAAGGTCCATCAATGAATTTGTTATTAGCTCTGCAGAACCTATCCAGCTTTACCCATATAACAGCTCCTTATATGGATGGATGATTAATGTGTCATTCTTATTCATTTTAAACCCAAGTTTTTATAGAAGAACGATTTATTGAATGACCTTGTCATTCGCTGCCCTTGAGTGTTTCCACCAGCCATACCTCATCGTGACTGCCCAAGCCAAACAAAGATAACGATATTTTCGAATTTGCTTCTATATTTTATAGAGCAATGAATCTAGACTTTAACTCAACCAAACACTCAGTCCTGTGCCCTTGAGTGTTGCACCTTTTTCCCGGGGTGCATTGCCCAAGCCGACAAAGTTGAATTGCTCTATACAAATTCAATCAACCTTCCAGACTACAGCATTTTCACAACAAATAAGTTATCCAATCTAACTTATTTGTACAGACCAATTCTCCATTCTTTACATGTGATAATCAAATTTTAATATTTTTGCCTACACTAAGTTTATCAGAGGTTGATTATTTTTAAGTGACTTTTTAAGGTACTGGAGTTTGGATAAAATTGTACTTCGAATGTATAAATAAATAACTAGAAAATTATATGCAATAAATAATAATTAAAAGAAATGTAGGTATATCAAAATGCATCAAGAATAAGGAAACCTGCCTTAATTGAAGATCGGATCAACTTATTAAATTTTCAGGACATTTATGGCTAAAGCTTACAGAGGGCGAAGTTCGTCATCTATACGTTATAAAGAGAGAGAAGCTCCAATAAATATCAAATAAGAAAAGTTTTAAATAAACAACAAAATAAAAGGGTCTAGGGTAAAAGGGTGATGGGCTGTACGATTTTCTAAAAGTTTGAAATATTTCCTAAAAGAGAAAGGGTATGGTTTTCATGTAAAAATAGGTATTTTGGGCAGCATAATATTAAGGTTAGTGTACAGATTTGTTAATTTAGGGTGTTTATTTAAAAATGTGGATCAATTGAGCTCTAGAGATCGGGGTCGACAACATTTCTTATGTTGGAGTTCCGAGATAGAGCCAATTGAAGGTAAAAAGAAGATTTTTCAAAAGTTATTCTTTTTACCACTTAAAAATATTTTAAGTAAATCAGAAGAAAAGGGTAGGAATTTTGATAAAAAATGAATACTTTGGGCAGTATAAGGTTATGGTTGAAATAATTATTGTGGAGAGATTTTTATAATTAGTTTATGGTGAATTGATATATATAAAGTTTTTATTGGAACATTTCTAATTGACCTTATAGTGATAAAGAATTTATTAAACAAAATCTTATGTTAATTCTATATTTTAAGGTAAATTTTAATTGGATTAAAGAAAGGGTTTTAAATTTAAATTTAAATTTTTATAAGGTTTAAAAATGTAAAGATATTATTTCTAAATATAAAACATTATTTTGAGTAACTTTTATATTGAAGTGTTTACTAATTTTACTTTATATTCTTTAATTAAAATGTTTTAATATTTAAGAAAAGAGAGTAAAAGAATTTATTTATAGTTATTTATTAGAAAAATGTGATATTTTATATTTTTATATAATTCTTTATCTTATGTTAGATTTATATGAATTTTATGGAATTTTTGGAAGGGTTTTAATAGTTGAATAAAATACATAAACTTGAATGAAAAATAAAAATAGGAAAGGGATTTCTACCTTTCTTGGGCTAATTAGTAGGCTTCTACCCAATATGGCTATGGGCTATTGTGGGTGAGTAGAAGAGATCGACGGATGGGACCCATCAGGCGGTGGGTGAGAGTGAGAAAGGGTGGCTCGTCGGGCAAGCAAGCCGTGGCATGCAAGTGGTCGGTAGGGTGGCGATGATCGGGAAGAATAAAGAAGTCAAGGGCTACCTTTGGGTGGTCTTAGCTAGGGCCGAGGGATTATTGGTGGCCGGCGACGAGGTTTGGCGGCGGTGTGGTTTTGAGCTCCGGTGAGAGGGTGCTCCGGCGGGGTATTGGAGTGGAGAAATGGTGGAGGAGGTTGCTTGTGTTGTGCCGAGGCCGGAGGTGCCTTTATATATGCGCGCGGTGGCTTGGCGGCCACGGATCGATGGAAATGGCGGCGGCGGCGCAGGCGGCGCGTCGGGATGTAATTGGTCGCGTTCGGCGGTCGGATGAAGTCGATGACATGGGGATAATGTTTGTGGAGTCGAGAGAGTTCGGTTTCAGGGGCAGCGGCAAGCTCCAACGGCGTTTTGTTGTCTTCTCCGGTGAAAACAATGGCAGAGGCGGTGGCGCCGGGGTCGGGAACGATGAGTCCGTGGGCTCGGTTCCGTGGAGGCGACGTGGACATGTCACGTCCACAAGATCCGAATTGGGTGGATAAGATTAGATCCTTGAAGTGGTATGTCTATTGGTCGTTGGATCAAGATGGATTGATCCTGGCCGTTCACAGCCACTTAAGTCGTTGTTAGGCCGGTTTAGGCCAAAACAGTAATGGGCCTTGGGCCCAAGTAGAGCTTCGACAAAGAATGGAAAGCGTATTCTCAAAAAGGGAAAGCGCACTTCTAATTTTCCAGAAAAGGAAAGGACTTTAGATATTTGTAGAAAACTATAGGAGAGTCAGAAAATTATTAAATAAATTTCTAAATTCTCATAAAAATTAGAAGAATCTAAATATGAAATAATATTTATTATTTTATGGGATTTTATATTTTAGAAAAGAGAAATAGTGTATTTTCTTTAGAGAATAATTAGGTGCTTTGTTTTAAAATTATTTAAAAATTAGGAATGGTTACATGAATATATTTATGACTTTTGCGAAAAAAAAATTTTATGCTAAATTTGAAATTTTGGGTATGTTACAAATGTAGAGATATAAAATAGTTTAAAATTCATATTTAATATTAATTTTTAATATTAGTATTTCTATTTGACCTTATAATGATAATAGTTGGAAGATTTGATTTGGGTATTATAATCTATATGGAAATGTTTATATAGGTTGAGTGGGATATATGAATTTTACTAGTAAGATTTTATATTAATTATTATTTTTAATTTAAGGAAAATTTTAATTTATTTAAAGAAAGGGTTTTAAATTTAAGTTTGAATTCCTATAGGTTTTAGAAATACAGTGATATTATTTCTAGATATAAAATATTATTTTAAGGAATTTTTATATAGGAAGTTTTTACTAATTTTACTTCTATATTCTTTAATTAAAATATTTTGATATATAAAGAAGAGAGTAAAAAGATTTATTTAGGGTTATTTTATTATAAAAATATGGTATTTTATATTTTTATATAATTCTTTATTTCATTTTAGATTTGTATGAATTTTGTAGAATTTATAAATGGGATTTGATATTTTAAATACATTTGAATAGTATAAATAGAAATGGAATTTTGGAAAAGAGCTTTAAGGCTTACTGGGCTGATAGGTGTTGGGCTTGGCCCAATTAGTCAGTAGTCGCTATGCCATGTGGTGAAGAGGTGACGAAGGGACCCAAATGTAGTGGAAGGAAGACACGACGGTCATGTGGCGGGCCGGATTAGCCGTGAAAGAAAAAGGGAAAATGAGTATGTGAGTGGAGCTCGTCGACGACAATGCTAGGGAGAGTCAAGGCGAGAATCGAGGTGAAATTCATGGAATTGGGGGTATGAAGGTCCTTTTGGTAGTCGCGGTGAGGGTTGAGGTGGCCGAAATTGCCATGGCGGCGAGGTTGTGGCGGTGGCGTAACGGGGCAGCGGTGGCGGGGGTTCTCCGATGGAAATTAGTGTTAAGGGGTGGTTGGGAAAGTTTCACGGTGGCGAGTGGAACATTTTGTTTATAGGTATCTAGGTGAGAGGGTGATCGGAGTAGTGAGTAGGATGTTCGCTGGAGTTGGAGAAGAGAACGGTGGAGACGGTGGTTTGGGGTTGCTCGGGACGGCTGATGGGGAGGAAGGAGCACAGGTGAGGCTTGGGGGAAATTGCGACGCCAGGGAGGGTTTTTTTAGGTGGAGGGTGGAGTGGCGGGCAAGAAATGGCGGCTCAAGCCAGTGGCGGCGGCGTAAGGTGGCGGTGAGAATTGGAGTGCTGTCATGAGGAGATAGGAAGGTGGAGGTGGCAGATAAGGCTGGCGGTGGGAAGAGCTAGCCGGTGACGGCAAAACAGAGGCGGAAGATGGATGGTAGCGACGACAAGGGGAGATTCCGGCGGGCGGTGGTGACGCCGGCGGACTGGACGAAGGCGGCGCACCGGGGAAGAGGCAAGACAACGGCGGCCGTTGGATTCTTGGGCAAAACCATGGGCGCCATTAGATTAGATGTAGGGACTGATGGGTCGGACCCAGTTGTAAGTGAGAGATGTGTTGAAGCGGCTTATAGTTGGAAGCGTATTTTTCGAAAGGGAAAGTGCATTCCGGAGGTTTCCTAAAAAGAAAAGTTTTAGATTTAAAAGAATAAAGTTTTTCAGAATTTATTTAGGGCTTTGAAAATTCATAGAAAATAGTATATAGCTCAGGAAAATATAAAATAAATTTGTAAAAATCCAGAAAAATAAGTAGAATCCAAATATGAAATAATATTTATTATTTTATGGGATTTATATTTTTAGAAAAAGATAGATAGGGTATTTTCTTTAGGGAATGAATAGGAGTTAAGTTTAGAAAATTATTTAAAAATTAGGAATGGTTATAGGAATATATTTATGACTTTTGTGAAAAAATTTTATACCAAATTTAAAATTTTGGGTATGTGACAAGAGCGGAAGTAAGCCAGCCGCTCGTAACCTGCATGTAGTATGTAATGCCGTCAAATTTCAATGCACGTAAATAAATATACTAAACAGAGTACAAGTCGTTAGCGTCTTACCGTGGAACCCAGCGTGGGTCAATGCAAAGCATCTCGTTCGGCACATGGGGCCACCGTGTTCCCAGCTGTCTGTTTTGAACTGCTAACAACCTTAACCGATGCATTGCATCCACGGTCCGGTCCAGCAGCTTAGGGCAAACATCACCACCACGACCAACTCCCACCATCGGTGCCTGTCCATGCATGGTTAGAAAACAAGTAAACAGGACAATAATTAAATGGTACACATGACAGCTGAGCATAATTAAATGGACAATAATTAAATGCTGCATGTATAAATATATGTTTGATCATACACATAATATCAACAATTACATGACATGGACAATACTTAAATGATAAATATAGAAATACATGTTCGATCATACACATGAGATCTAGAATTATAAGATATATATAAAAATGAAAAGTACACCAGCCTCATATTAATGAAATTTGCTTGATCGACAAGACAACAAGAGTACATGATACAAAGAGAAGTTCGTGGACTTACTGTGTGCCTCGACAAGATATGGACGGCCCGGCCTTCGATCCTGCAAATCTTTGCGTTCGACGACGTGCTTCGGACTCATCCATATCATTCCTAATACGCCGGGTCCTTTGACGCCTGACCTTTTGCTTCAACATATGCATGTCCGATACCTATCGATGACCTGGAGGGGGTGCTTCCATTAACGACCCATCCACTCAGTACCTGTAGAGCTCATGATGCCACGTGTTGAGAACACTTTGCTTATAGTAATAGTCGGAGATGTAAGGACGACATGATTGATGTGTCTCGATGGCTACGGTAATCACGTGCAAGCACAGCAAGTGCAGAGCCGTGGCTTCTGGCAAGAGCATTCGCAATCAGCAGCTCGAAATATGCATAGATGGGACATCCTCTCGTTTTGAGCACCTCTGCAACCGTGGTCACCGCAGTGCACGTGGTATCTCCGCTCCACACCACTCTCTGGTGTCACGCAATGTGTCTGTGTCTTTCGTGTTTTCTTGGCCATGTACGTAGATACAACCGCCGAGTAAAACAGTCGATTGTCCGACGTACATGTAGCGGACTTCTTATATCGCTCAATGAAATATTTTTGGGTACCTAGCAAGACACCTTCAATTATACCCACCAATGGAAAATATCTCATGCCTTTCATTACCCAGTTGTACACCTCCGCCAGGTTCGTGGTCATTATTCCATAATGGGAACCATCCTCGTCGTGCAGTAGAGACCATTTTTCAACAGCTCATGTCGTATCCAGTCTGTGAAACTCCTTATGCTTGTCCCCGGCCTAGGCCGAATGTTTGGCTCGTCGGTCGGGAGCGCACACAAGGTTGTCGAGTCACCTCCTTGCTCGTGGTGGACCATATGGTTCCTTGATGAACTAGCAGTACGTAGCCCTTGGATTCAAGGATTGCTTCTTGGTTACTTCATCTAACATCCTCCACAGTGCGTCTAACTTCCTCCGCTGATTTTGTTTGCACAGCCGCTTGAACATGTTCATCAGCTCCTCGTTCCTGAACTGACAGAAAAAATTTACACCCATGTGCCTCATGCACCACCTGCTCTTCAGGTCTGGCCACTTTGCTGCTCCCACAACATCGGACCCTTGCTGCATGTCCACGATCGCCCTGAGCAACCCTGCATGTCGGTCATGGATGACACAAACATCAGCCGATCTTGAACGACTGTCAGCTTGACTCTGTCAAGGAACCAGTACCATCTCTTCGTGTTTTCCCTCTCCACAAGGCTAATGCGACCAATAAAACCTGGTTGTTCACGTCCACCGTGATTGCAGTCAGTATCTGCCCCTTTTATTTTCCAGTGAGGAATGTGTCGTCCATGCAAATGACCGGGCGACAGTGTCGGAACGCATTTATGCACGTGTCGAGGGCAAAGAAGGCCTACTACAGGACCAACTTACCCGCGTACACACCGTCCGCGGGAACTCTGCAAGGTCGATGAATGTACTAAGATTCCTACATGATATTGCCCTGAGCAAGTGTGGAATATTCTCATAGGAAGTCTCGTACGTCCCAAACCGTATTTATAAAGCTTTCCTTTTTGCTCTCCACGCCTTCCCGTAGCTAATCTTGTACTGAAAGCTCTCCTCCACAACTCTAATAATAAATCAAGTCTGCAAGTGCGGATTGTCCACGATCTAACCGTATAACACATTTGCCACCCAAGTGGACGAAAGATTGCGGTGTTCCTGCTCCGCTTGCTCCAGTTGACAGTTATGCTCCATCACTATGGAGCATTTCCAGTAGACCTTCCACTTCCCCCTGTATGTATGCACCCGCCATAGGCACGAATCAACGACGCACTTCACGTCGTACTCCTTGCTTGACTTCACTACCCTAAATTGCCACCGAAGAAACATTGCCTAGTACTTCACCCATCACAGCCTCCTTGTTTTTATATACGACCCCATATGTGACCTCGTTCTCATGATACTCCCAAGCATCACGGTTCCCTTCATTCATTGTTAGGTCTTCGAAATTATAATTAGTCCATGCCCCGGGGACAAGCACCTCAAGAGTATTGTCCTCTTTGTCCGAGTGTTTGCCATCAGGAACTTCCTCATCCTCACGATCCTCCTCCTCCATCATGTCAACTATGTCGTATTGTCGTCCACCTCCTCACCCTCGTCGGCGACCCCCCTCGCCTCCATGACTGTCTTGTCGCCCCCGCCAATCCCGTCGCCACCGCCAATCTCGTGTCCCCTGCCCCCATGCTCCTCGCCACCTTCATCATCATATTCTTGCATATTTGTCTCCCCTCCTCCATAATATCTACCCCGACATCACGTACTTCCAGCACCGATGGAGTTAACTGGTACCACTCTACCAGCAACATCAGAGGCCAGCCCCGCTCTACGGCAAATCCAACATAGCTCCTCCATGTAGATGTCGCGTTTATAGGAATCAACTCTCCATAAAAATAGTGTTGCACACGGCTTACTACTGCTCTAACCCGCAACCGAAAAGTCTAGGCATCCAAATTGAACATCCAAAACATTCACTCCAACAAAGCCCTATGTGTCCTATTGCTCGGTCTAGATATACCCCATATGACTCTTGAAAATACTGACAAGTCCACTCCATCCGTCCCCTGTGCTATCTCTCCATTTCCATAAAATATTTAAAAATACAATTTCTCCGACATGCTGCCTACAACATCGGACCGAAAAATTCATTAGTTCCCCATCTAACCGTATCATGCATTACATATAATTGTTACATTATCCTATATCATAGATTCACTCCTCGTTATTTCTGCTATATATTTTTAAATCTTTTTTCCTCCCAGTACTTCATTAATTTCTATATTGCTACTCCACTTTTACTCGTTGTAACACTACTAATTTTTAACGCCATCTGACATTTCTATCATGCTAACAACGTACGATATGTGGCTATCTTGCCATGTTTTTTCAATATTACTCTAAAATACAAGATATAAAATGTATGACGATCCTAGTGGAAATTATTGTTATAAATTTTTAATTGAACTACTCATATTTTTTCCATACGACATTACTGCTATAAATTATTAATTTTTTTCTAACCCTAATAATTGCAGTTCTACATGATAAATCGTACTACGTTTAATTTCTACATTGCATTTATTGAATCTTTATCGGCACAACATATGGCTATCCTACCATGTTTTAACATAGGGATAATTGATGATATGCCCCAAAGTATTTGCTCAATTGATGATTTACCCTCCATTACATACTCCTTTACTATATGCCCCAAAGTTCTTTGCCCACTTGATAAAATACCCCATTTTAAAAATTTGAGCAAAATTTGCAATACAACAAATGCAATAAGTCTTTTCTACCCCTGAAATTTATCAAACAACAATTTGCCCCTAGTACAATCTTTTGAACTCAAAAGTAAGTATATCAAAATAACATTGATCACCAACAGCACGTACCCGCAAGAAAGAAAAAGAAATAATTAAGACAAAAACTTTCATAGATAGGGAAACAAGCTACCAATCCAATAATCCAACCTTCACTTTTCTTTCTGCACTCGCTCATAGATACATCATCTTTCAAGAGTAAAAGACAAACTACAGGGATATGAAGGACTTTTTGCACTTGTTGTATGGCAAATTTTGCTCAAAATTTCAAAATGGGGCATTTTATCAATTAGGGAAAGAACTTTGGGGCATATAGTAGAGGAGCATGTAATGGAGGGCAAATCATCAATTGAGCAAGTATTTTGGGGCATATTATCAATTATCCCTTTAACATATGGCTATCCTACTATGTTTCATAATAATATTCAAATTTCACTACTAAAGATTCCTGCGACATTATATTTCTAAGCATTGTATAATACATTATTTGCGGGAAAAAATTTTGTCTTATCACCGTGAAAATGTCGGATCTACTTCCTTCTATTTTTCCCTTCCTCTCTTTTTTTTCCTCTCCTCTCTTTTCTTTTCTTTTCTCTTCTCTTCTTCTTCTCCCGGCTCCAGCTCTGCTCTCGGTCTCGCTCGCTCTCGGTGAAAATAAGGGGCGCTCGGTGAGAATGAGGGAGAGGGGAGGCCGACGCGCTTAAATGGGCACCTATCGCCCCTGTAACGGGTGATTGCCCCATATTGGGACAATAGGTGGGCCCCACCTCCGACGGAGGTAACGGCTACGTCCTTGCCTGTTCCCCCCCTAACGGTCATGTCTGCTATCGTCCGGACATTGGGCAATCGCTCGAGATTAGGATGACGGCCGCCTATTTTTGTAATTTTTATTTTTCTATGATTATTTTCGAAAAAGATTTAAAATAAATATTAAATAAAAAATTCCTCCTACAAACCACGTCTGAGCTTAAACTCCAGCCCGCTGGCCTGGCTGGCATGGTTCACACAGTAACCGAGCAGAACGGACTCCAACCGGCCCGACCCGTTAGAGCATCCGTAGCAGAAACCCTATATATATATAGAAATAGAGTTTTAGAGATAGAGTTTCTGGTGGAGAGAAGGAATCTTTTAGGGTGTAGTGTAAAGTGTGAAGGAATTTTAGAGTAATAGAGAGAGAAAATAGAGTAGACGAGAGAGAAAATAGGAATAGAGTTTCTGGTGTGGATGCTCTTAGCCAGCTCTGGTAATAGCCGGTGCTCTATCCCTAGCATCCCGAATCCATCGACACCGCGGCACCACCAGGCTCCAGCCAGCAATCCCAGGCCTTAAAGCGACCTCCTCGCCGTCCTCCTACCAGCGCGCGGCGGCGTGCTTGAGAGCGCGACATCGAGCTCGTGCGGGCCGGCGACGGCGGCGGTGGCACCGAGCTCTGCTCCGGGTATGGAACTCTTCCTCAAACCTCCCCCTCCCCTCTCCCTCTCTCTCTCTGGCCCCTCCTCCCAGCGTTGCCCCTTCCTTCTCCCTCTCCGCGCCGCGGCGCCGCTCGGCCTCCTCTACCCTAGAGCCGGTTCCCTCCTTCCCCTCCCCAGCTCATGGAGGCGTTACCCGGTCTCTTTCCTCACCTCTAGGTGACACCGGAGGGAGCCGAACCGGGAGGACCAAGCACGCGTGGGCAGAGGAGGTGCTGCGGAACCGGCGTTGGCGGGGCTAGATCCAACCGACGGAGGTCTCTGCGGCGGCGGAAGGGCGCATGTGTCGGAGGCAGCGAAGCCGCCAGCGGTAGGGCGGGGGGGAGGGGGTGGGATTGGCGGCATGGGCGACGGGGCGTGTGAGGCAGAGGCGGTGGGCTGGGACTGGGTGTTGGGGGCTTGGGGCGGTGGGGATTGGCGCGATCCGGAGATGGAGAGGGGGAATCGTCCGGCGTGGATGCTTGATTGGACTGAGGATGAGTCACGGACCACTCATCACTCACCACCACCACAAGAGGCTTTTGTTGTTGTAGAGATGCAGTCAAATTTGTTTCCCGGACATAAACGAAACTAGTAAAGGCTACACTCACCGAGTATCTCTTTGGCTGTACAATATCTATGAGGTAAACTAACCATACAACATTTCTCTCTTTGGGAAGCTGCAATAATAAGTACAAAAGTAGCACTTTTCATGTCAGCAAGTTTTGAAGTTGTAAAGTAATAGCAAATTAATATAAAATTTATCACCTTAAGCAGAGTCGGCTAAAGCTCGAGAGGGCTTGGGCGGCAGTGGTAGCTGCCTGGAGACTAGTGAGGTGGAAAATGGGTAGTTTGTTCATTTTACAAATGAGGAAAATCACTTTAAATGGCTAAAGTGGCATTTTCCTCGTTTGTGAAATGACCAAACTAGCCCTTGACCATCTCTAGCCATCGTCGCCTGCCATGTGGCCACGCCCTCCCCAGCTTCAACCGGCTTCGCTTGAAATGAGAAAATTTAAATTAATGTGCTATCTTCAACTTCAATCAACTTCAAAACATGTTGACATCAAAGGTGCTGGTTTTGTGTTATTCCAGCTTCCAAAAGACAAAACGTTGTATGGTTAGTTTACCTCCTGGATATTATACAACGGAAGAGATACTCTGTGAGTTCAGTCTTTTCTGATTTCATGTTCACTTTTGTCATGCCTGGAAAACAAATTTGCTGACATTTCTAACTCTATAAACACATTTGCTAGACATTTACACTTAAAGATAAGTGGGACGGTGCTGCTAGAGATTGTCTTGGTGATCCCTTTAATAGTGATCTTTTGTCAAATGAGACTAGCTAGCTCTTTGCACAGCCAATTGTGTGGTTGCATGTTAAGCATTTTTGTCCATGGAGGAGGGCAAGCTTAGGGGGTGTGGGGGGGCATGGGTGGTGCCGGCAGCTGACCGGAGTGGGGAAGATGGTCAAGGGGTGGTCTGGTTATTTCGCATGAGTAAAAAGGGATAGAAATGAGGAAAATTAATTTAAATAGCTAAAGTGGCATATAATGAAGTGGTAATTAATTGGACTGGCAAATCCTCAATTGGCATCTTTAGAGTAAGAAATATGCTATTTGTCTCCAATGCCAAAATCGGAAATTATGAAAGTGAAAACATATCGGTTCGAATCAAGGGGGGTTGTATGGTTGTCACCTTTTATTATTGTGCTTACCATCAGTTAAGATTTGCCATATGATTTTTCATTGGATTCTTTGTAGGAGTACATCTCGGAGAAGCAGAACAGGGTCTTAGTCTTTTCTTTTGGATACCCTATTTTTTCTGAATGTTCTTTTTTTTGTGTCTTCATTTGGCCTTTTGTTTGTGCTTTGTTGTCTTTTATTTGTGACTTCTTTATCTGTTATCGTTTTCTGTTTTGAACTGACAATATTCATGCATGATTAATACCTTTTGTCAGAAACTTACCGCATTTTAGATGTTTGGATTTAATCCTGAATTTCTTACAGGTTGTTGCTGTTTTTGTTGCAAAATGGCGACAGAAGCTACTTCTCACAATTCTGGTGGTTCTGAGTCCACAACAATGCCATTGCTAGAACAGCTTGCTGAAGTATTTGGCAAGCTAAAAGCCCACACAGAAGCATCCCTACAATTGCAAAGTGGTATGCAGTGGGAAGATATTAAAGCACATTTCCTGAACCTTGAGAAGTCATACAGAAGCAAGTTTGATGAGTTGGAAGCGAAACAGAAGGCGTTAGAAGAAAAGAAATCTGAAGATCATCGGCTGATTGCAGAGAAAGAGGTTAATGTTTCTGCAAAAGAGCATGCTTCTGTTAACCAGCTTCAGGAGCTTAGGGATGCTGCTGTCTCTGCCCTAGCAGAGACACGCCAAAAATATAAGGTGGAGCTTTCTGAGATATTTGATGCCATTGGAAGCAAAGACAAAAAGGTAAGAACCTCAATTAACAACACCAATGCATCTCATGCTTCAGAGGAAAATACCCTGGCTAATGGGTTGGGTGAGGTATCGGAAGCTTCACTTGTTGAGGTTAAGCCGCGTCCTGTATTGAAGCAACTCTGTGAGCAGATGGACACAAACGGCCTTCTGAAATTTCTTTCAGAAAATTGGAAAAAGCTTGCTAGCCTTCGTGATGAACTTTCTGTTGCACTAAGATGTGCACCTGACCCTGCCCGCTTTGTGCTTGATTCCTTGGAGGGTTTCTTTCTATCAGACCAAACTAACCCACCTGGGACTAAACATAACGCCCTTCAGGGCCAGCGCAGAAGTTGTATTGTTTTAATGGAAGCTATAGCACATTCACTAGAAATTAAGGAGCCGGATAGCGACCAACCTTGGAGCTCTGAAATTAAGGAGCAAGCCAAGGCAATTGCCAAAGAGTGGAAGAGTAAGTTAGCTGAGGTTGACCTAGATGCTTCTAATGGCTACTCATTGGAAGCACAGGCATTCCTGCAGCTTCTTACAACTTTTAATGTTGATTCGGTGCTTGACGAAGATGAACTATGCAAGATCGTACTTGCTGTCTCTCGTCGCAAGCAAACTGCTGTGCTTTGTCGCTCTCTTGGTCTGAATGAGAGAATACCAGGTTGGTATCCACTGAGAATGTCAGTAGGCATTCTCATCCCTTAATTTACCAGGCTGGTGTTATTCATGATTAATTGCTAAGCCCCACAACCTTCTAGGAAATGATAACCTTATTTACCGATTTGTAAAAATCATCAGAGTTCTGTATAAATGATATTTTCTGATCCTAGTGTGGATGTTTTGCTTCTGCAGGTATTATTGAGGAGTTGGTTAATAGACACAGGCAAATTGATGCAGTTCAATTCATACAAGCTTTTGGGCTTTCTGAGAGTTTTCCTCCTGCACCTCTCTTGAAGGCATATGTAGATGAGCTAAAAGACTCAATCGACAATAACGGGGATGCCAATGCAGTTTCTTTGAAGGTATGCTCTTTCTACCATCTTTTGAGACATTGATGATTGCTTAATGCTTATTAATAGGCCACCATTCATGAACTCACTTGTTGCTGGTGGGAGTTTATCGATTCACCATAAAGATACTCTTTTTTCTTTTCTTGCTTTAAGGATTGCTCACATTGATATATCATGTTTTAATGTTATACTTGCAACGCATTAGCTATGCGTATTTGTAGGTCACAATTCATGAACTACACTTGTTACTTTGGGAGTTTATTGATTCACTGTAAAGATACTCCTCCTTCTTGCTTGCACTTGCTTTATGGATTGTTCACTTCGATTCGTCATGGTGTAATGTTATATTTATTAATTATGATGCATCAGCTAAATATAGTAATGTTGTGCACGTTTTAATCAAGAAGGCATTTCTGAGAAATTTAGCTAAATATAGCCTGTCAATGTCAATAAATTTGTGCTTTTCAAGCACTAAGTCTTCCAAGGCAGATAGGAAATTATTTTCAAAATGTGCTACTTGGTGCTGCTGTCTGTGATTGTGAGTGATATATCACATGAATTGTTAGGCTGTAGCACTCAACAGCCTCGTTCCAGAATATTGGACATATTGCATATTATGTTTGGTACTTGAATAGTTTCATTTTTGGTTTATTGATAATCTTTGCTTCCTTTACATTTATGTTTGTAAGTTAATGTGCTGGTGGTTCTATAACTCCTAAGATCCATTATCAGGATGACCCAAAGACTCGGGAGTTACTTGCGCTGAGGGCTGTAATAAAGTGTATCGAAGAGTATAAACTTCAGAAGGAATGTCCACTTGGACCTCTCCAGAAGCGTGTTGCTGAGCTAAAATCTAAGGGTGAGAAAAGGCCATCAGTTGAAGTTGGGCGCGCTAATGCAAAGAAGCCTCGAGTCACTGGCATTTCAGCTGCTCGCAGGCCTACCGGTTCTGTTGGTTCAGCTCCTCGCAGACCTGTGGTTTCTGTTGGTACCTGGCAGCATGCTCCTCCGCCAATGCCATCCTATCCTGATAGATATGGAGTTGCTGCCGACCGATATCATTATGCCACACCTGCCACAGCTCATTACGCTTCTTACGGTGAACAGTATAGTGCACCGAAACCATACCAATGCAGCCCAGGATCAATAGCCTCTGCACCATACAATTCAACTCAATATAAAGTTGCTTATGGTGGTCCTGGTGCCCAGCCAACTGGAGGTGGCTACTCAACTTACAACACCAGCGCAGCAGGGCAGCCTGCTCCGAGCAGCTATATGAGTTATGCAGGAACCAGTTATCCTCACCCTCCACAACAGCCATAAGATGTCACTTGAAGTTGTGCCCCGGTTAATGCTAATGCGCAATCTGACTGCCAGCCTTCCCCCCGAACCCGCTTGTAACTTGTTAGTTAATTTTCACTTTTCGTTCATGCTCAAGTGGATTTTGTAGCTGTAACTGCTGTAGTTACCTGTTGGCTGTGTGAGGCGCCAGTCAAATTATAAAGAGATTATTGCTGTGCCACTGCTACATGTATCCAAACATAGGCAGACCGAAGACACATCAGCGTTTGGTGCTGTGATGTTTACACCTGATTGGACTAATCAGACCAACTTGAAAAGATGTTTTGTTAGATCACGCCAGACCGAAGCACGATGCCGCCGCACACGGCTAGGGCGTCAGGTCATGAATACAGGCAATTTAAAAAGAAAAAAAAAGGTCATGACTACAGACAGAACAACATATATATTTTTCCTGACACTGCTGTTAATACTTCTAGGCAAACCGAGTAGGGCACCGGGGCGGGTTTGGGTCAAAGACTAAGGGTGTGTTTGGTTCATCACCAAATTTATCCTAACTTGCCATACCATTGAATGGCAAGCCAATTGAAAGGTTAACAATTTTTTGACCAATGAATTGGCTAGTCAATGGCATAAAAATGAACTAGGATAGCAAAAGTTGCCAATAGAAGGAGGAAATCTTGCCATTCAATAGTTGTAATCCAAACACAAACCAAATTTGATCAAAGTTGCCAACAATTGGCATGGTAAACATTAACACACATTAGTCATGAACCAAACACAAACATAAAACCCAGCCCCTGGATATATACATGGACCATAGCATACCAACCGTGAGCTCCTGACCCCGTAAGACACGTGATCCAGAGACCCCCATGATCGAGGGGCCAAAGCGGCAAATAGCCCCCAAGGCCAACCCCCATTCCATATTGATATTGGGCATATTTCCCTGTGCACTGACCCTTGTTCACTTATCCTCTCGCAGCTATTGGCCTGCCGTCAGCCATTGTCCTCCTCCCATGGACCACAATGCCACCTCCACAATCCCATAGAATTCGGTCAACAAAATTTGAAATAGATGGTCGTTCGAAAACAAAAATCCCACAAGATTTAATGAAATCCCAATTGAAATCCTCGAAATCCCAACACATGCAAAACTTAGAAATCCTAGGCAAGATCTACGAAATCTAGTTCAAAATCTTCGATTTCTAGCCTTGGCAAACCAAACTCGTCGCGACCAGAGCGAGTGCACATGGAGTAGCACGACACGGCTAGAGAGTTTTTTCAAAAAAAAAATCACGTCACTATTTCTATGATTTTTACCCATTTTGAATTTTAATTATAAATTTAAATTTGGAGCAGTTTCGAATTCTTGATCCCGCTTTGGACCGATAGAACGATTTTCTACGGGATTTGAAACCCCGATCATGATGGATATCGGTGATTACTAACAAACTTATTAAAAATTGATGGCAATGTTCCGGAAGTGAATGCCATTTCTTTATACTTGCTTTGTAGCTATTAACAAAAATAATTTTTATGTCATTTCTTTATACTTGATTTGTAACTATTAAGTAAAATAATTTTTATGCAAAATAGCCATGCGTCTATCTTAGGATATAAGCATTATGTTATCCTTACCTAAGAAGGATCTGTGGAGTATTTATGGGTGTGTTTGGTTGCCGTATAAGCTCAGCCAGGCTGTATGAATTGAACCAGACTGAGTGGAGCCAGGCTGAGTGGATGCAAGGGGGTGTTGTTTGGTTGGTTGTATGAGGTTGGACAGGCTGTGTAGAGATGTTGTTTGGTTGGCTGCATTAGAAGGGAAATTGGATGGACAAATTCAATATAGGGATGGACAAATTGAAAAAACAAATACCAGAAAATCAATAAATTCAAAAACAAAAATAAAAATGCAAAAGACCAAATACTGGAAAATCAATAAATTCAAAAAAGAAAATCAAAAATCAAAATTTTGAAATTAAAAAAAAAACAAAATTTTAATCATTTGAAATTTATATGGTAAGTGTGGTCTAGTTTTGTTCGAAAAAATGTCAGGAACGCAAAGATAAAATCGGTTTGATGATTAAAGATACTAATCAAAAGATATTGGCAAAAATGAAAAGAAAAATAGATGGAAAACAAATACAAGAAAATCAATAAATTTGAAAAAATAAAAATTCAAAAAAATATGAATTTTTTTTAATACCTTGTACTTGAATCTACGGTTCCATTTTTTTTTGTTTCATTGAATTTGAATGTCGTTTGAATTTTAAAATATTTTTGAAAGAACGAAAAGTTGATGTACAAAACTAGTTAGCAAGTTAGCTAGTTAGTCGGCCGGGCACTGTGGCGCGCGAGCCTGGCTCCGCCGAAACGGCCGGCCGTTTCCGCAGAGCCAGGCTCAAACCGAAATTTTGCATCGGCGGATGTAGCTCGGAGGCCTGAGCAGGCAACCAAACATGCGTTAGCTCGGCTCACGCGAGCCTGGCCGGGCAAAAACATGCAACCAAACGCACCCTATATACTCATCCTCACTTTCATGCGGTACTGTTTATTCAACAAATAGGTCAACAATACTACAAGGACGCATGACTATGTACGCTATGACATTGTTGTTAGCCTGAAAGAGGTAATCTGGACTACTTCGAAGCTTTTCTAGCCAGTTCGCCTCTTTTACCCAAAGACTCCTAATCAACAACAAAATACAACATGAGGCTCTGAAGGGGCTAAGTTCTAATAATCCAAGCCAGGCTGAACCGCTCTGCCCTTCGCCAGCAAAGACGAAAACACCATATCTCAGCACCGCCACGAACTCCGTCTCCTCAAGCCTTGACCACTAAAGGTGAGCAACGGAACAAAAGATCATAATCAAGAAAAATCATCGAAACCCCCAAACCCGTCACGGCGGCTCACAGTGGCATAACATCGCCACCACCAAAGAGAAAGATGAAACTGAAGAGCAACCAAAACCTGTTGTCGTCAACACGATGAGCGACAATGCATAAACTACCCTGCAAAGAGACCAAATCCACCCACTTTCTCCAACGAAAACTTCTCCACCGCCAAGTGGGGAGTGTGCTTTTCCTTCTAGCCTCCTTCCAGCCATAGCCATGACAAAGCTAGTGTAGGCACCAGCGAAGCCGCAGCCATTGCCGAGGACCTTATTACCGTGGATCTGAGCCACAAACCAAAATTGGGAGGTGCTTCGAGAACTGCCCATCTCTTAGATTGGACACCTCCTAGCCGCATCGACAAGCAAATCGGCGAGGACAACCACGATGGGGACCCTCAAGCGAAGCCAACAAGACAACGCTGGCGATAGTGCGCGAGCAAATCCGTGGGGCACGCCGCGAAAAGGACGGGGACCCTCTAGACTCCACTGAGGCAAGCGCTGCGGTTGGGCACACAAAGGCCAAGCCCCACGAGGAAGATACTGTAAAAGCCCATTTTGGGCATCTTTTCGAAACATTCAAAATTTGAATTTGAAATTTATTTTTAGGTATCTAGTATTCACCATTTGACAATTTCAAATTTTTAAATTTTAAAAATCAAAATTAATTTCCAAAAATTTCCTAATTCTAACCCCTTCTATTTGGGCTTAGCCCCTGTCCTAGCCCAGACCGTTCGGCCCAAGTCGGCCCGAGCTCTCTCTCTCTCTCTCGCCAAGGCAGTATCAGGCCACGCCGCTCTCTAGGCGTCTTTGTCTGCGCCACGTTGCCGTCCATGTTGTCTCCTGCCGACGTGGCCCCTTCCCCTCTGCCGTCTCTGCCTCTGTCACGTCGTGCTTAGCCTAGCGATGACGGCCGAATATCTTCTTGGCCGTGCCATCTCGCCGCCCAGCTGCTCACCTTGCGTCCTGCGTCTTGCCTAGGCCGCAGCGGCTCTGCCGGTCAGGTACTCATGCTCGTGCCGCTCCGCGCCGCGCCGACCCGTCGCCGCTCTCCCTCGAGCCCCTCGTAGCGGGAACACCTCTCTCCTCTCCCCCGCAGCATCCTTCGCCTATTTAAGCCCAGCTCGTCCCCGCTCTCCCCGCCCTTTGCCATTGCCGCCGCTGAGCTCCATTTTGCTCGCTTTTGCCTCACCACTGACTCGGTACGTCGCCGACCAATTCCTCATGTTCCTAGCTTCTCTAGGTGCCGCCCCTCACTCCCCTGCCTTTAATTTTGGCCAGGAACCACTGGAGCTCCCCAGAAACAGGCCGCTACCTCCTCCACGGTGACAGCTCGCCTCCACCCTTTTCCAAGCTTGGCACCACCTCAAGTAGCTCCCTAGTAATCCCTAGATTCTCCCTACACTAGCGAACTGGCCGCCGTCCCCACCCTTCGTCGTAGAATCATGCTCCCGTACCTTTCTGCCACCGCACCCATGGCGCCGTTGTTCTAGCTCGCCGCTAGCAATGTTCCAGCCAGCACGTCCTAGGTCTCTCTTAGACGAACCCATTCTGATCATGAACCACTAGGATGGTGGAACATAGCGCCGCCAATCCCCCATCGAAGGTTCACCGGAGTTTGGCCAGAGAAGCAGTCAAACCCATCGCCTGGCTCACGTCACCCCGACGTCGGCCGAGAGACGGAGTCGCTACATGTGGGTCTGCGGCCCTACCTGTCAGTATTAGTGGAGACGTACTTTTGGTTTATGTCTTCTGTCTTTAGGCTTTGGTCGGGCAGCTTTTCACTCGCGGACCAAACCACCCTAGACCACACAGTGTTGGATTAGGCCCATAACTGTTTAGGATTTCTAGCCTTTTTCTATTTTATTATTTCCAGAAGTACAAATGATTTTCTAAAAATAGTTGAACACCTTCTAAAATATTAGAAAATTTATGATAAATACTAGACAACCGTCTGAATTTAATAAAATTATAGCCTTGCTCAGTAATCTATATTCTTGCCTTTGTAAAATAACAGTAACCCTAGTTTAGCCTTTTTAGAAAATATTTATAATCCTATCTGTTTATTTAAATTAATGGTTTCCAAAAATCTTGATAAAATTCTAGAAAATATTAGATGAGTTTTGGACTTAGGAAAATTATTTTAGCAGATTTAATTAAATTCTTGTTCTTTGAAAATTTAATAGAAGCTATTTAATACCTTTATCATAAGTATTATTATTGCTGGAAATCTATTAGATTTATTTAAAATAATTTTGAACCCTGAAAATTTTCAAATTTTCACATAAACTTTTCCAACACCGAAACAATTTAATAAAAATGTTACACCTAATTAACATCTTGTAAAAATTAGAAAAATAAAAAGACAAACCCTTAAAGGCTTTATAGAGCTAACATGTTAATACTTTAATAATTTCAAAAAAATTATTTTCCAGTAGGATATATGTGCTTAAGGGTATATAAAGCATGTTCATACATATCATACGATGACACGTAGGATGTTTATATCGATATTAGTGTATTAGTTCAGACATCCATGCATCTTTTCTTTTTGCATATGTTTATGCATTGTTTTTATCTTCCGAATAGATGTCGAGGATCCAAAGGGAAGGTTTGAAAATACAGAAGAAGGATACCATGCCTCAGGACAAGGCGAGTTAACATCCTTATTCATATCTTACCTAGACTTACTTAAATTATTTTGATTCAATTAAGAACTTGCATGCTCTATGATTTATGGAAATACCTAGCTCGTTAATCATGTTATACACATATCATGACCCTTGACAAGTTTAATTATCATGCCATGATTGTCTTGAATATCATGCTACAACTGTCTTGATAGTCATATCCCTTGGTTAGCACCAATAAACAAGCAAAACTTTTGAACTCATAGTCCTTGGGCAAAAACGGCATAGACATACTTAGGTTAATCAATGATTTGTTTCGAGGCATAACTCATACCATGCCATGATTGTCTTAAATATCATGCTATGACTGTCTTGATAGTCATATCCCTTGGTTGGCACTAATAAACAAGCAAAACTTTTGAACTCATAGTCCTTGGGCAAAAACCGGCATAGACATGCTTAGGTATAATCAATTATTTGTTTGAGGCATAACTATCCCATAGTGGTGAATAATAGCTTACCACTACAACTACTCCTATATATTATGAATTGGTTTATAAGTTGGTATGGGACAAAGGTTGTGTTGGGTGGTCTTGAGATGTAAACCGGTTAAGCTAAGGTCCAAACACGGGTTGAGACCCGGTGATTATGTTGGCTGTCTAGAGTGGATCTAGACTTGAAGGTCGAGGACCTATTAAGGTTGAGGCAGAGAGCGGAGTGTGGGATCTCCGGCTCTCGGGCCATGAGAAGTGGGACTGAAACGAGTCCCTTGGTTATGAATTAGTGTTGGATGGTCTGACACAATGCGTGGCTATCGTGAAGTAGTGCGGGTGTGGAGTCCAGTTGCGTGCTCTGTGGAGACCTTGGAGGATACTCCATCCCGAGGTACAGGTGAAAGAGCGCCGTCACCCGAGAGTGATCTAGATCATGCGCTCGCTGGACCGGCAATCCAGGAGCGATGATCCACAATGGGATTGTTAAATCCCGGAATATGATGACGGGTGAAAGGAGCAAGAACAGGAACTGAGGTTCCGGCTAAGTATGGTGTTTGGTCTAGTCTACCAGGGGATGGTACAAGCTTAGTCAGGATTAGAAAAATGGGTTATCTGGAAAACTCAACTTAATATTAAATTCACATCTTCTCAAGCATGATTTAAAATTTGCTAGTCATAAGTTTGTATTATGATTATTTCAAGTTGGCTTTATGCAAATAAACAAACCCTAACCTTCCCTTGGAGCTATTATCATTACATGCATTAGGAGAGTGTTAACTTGCAAATATGGTTTGATTGCGCACTTACCCTCGCACTCAATCACTCTTTAGATAGAGAGAATCTTGAAGGCCCCTTTGCATGCCTTGAAGATGAAGACCCAGGCTACTGTTGATGCCAAAAGTTGATTTCAGCACCAATACATGTGGGCTTAGGGAGTAGGATCTTCGATAGCACCGAAAGCAGAGTTCAATGCGTGCCAGCCAATTTGATCTACAATCGATAAGAGAAGACGCAATCAGCTTTCAGATAGCCGATTGGATCTATGATATAACGAACCTTCAATACTTAAGAGCAGATCCAAATAGGGTAAGAGGTAATGAAACTATCGGCTTAGATTAGATCTAAACCAATGATTTAGCAGGGTAAACAATCTACCACTAAGTCGATAAGATCAACAAAGTAGCAGTAAAAAGGTAAATAAACTATCAACTAGCTGATTAGATCATCTAATTGATAGAATGAAGGGTAAATAGACTACTGCCAATGAATGTGTTGATCAGTAGAAAGAGGGTGAAACCTAACCTTTCATTGAAACGGCGATACGCAGTAATATCAACTAAGATAGTATTTCGACCAAAAGCTGATGCAAGTCTGTAAATCGAACTTAATCGAGACATTACTCATTTGCAAACAACTCCTGGGGTGTACCTTGAAGCCGACCGAAAGGCAATATGCGACAAGTCGATCGAAGACAAATACGACGAACTACTCTAATACGATAGAAAGTAAAGATAGATAAAAAGTACATGTATTTTATTGATGTGATGATGTCTTTTACATGTCCTAGGAGCTAAGTATTTATACAAACTTCAGACTAAAATCGATTAAGACTCTTACTATCGTGACCTATACAAACTCATCTTCTAATTTCATCTAATACTACCTAATATACTCGGACTAAGCCGATCTAGACTCTTCCTTAGCTGATTCTTCTATATTTGCTCAAACCAACTTGGACTCCCTTTTGTGTCTTCTTCGGCCCATATTCTCACCCAGCCTAAGCAGATTTCTAGAAGTTTTTAAAACATCGGCTATTTCTAAAATTAGGTGTCAACACCAACGATAGCCAAAAAGGAGTTTACAACATTCCCTCGAGTCACTTGCAAGATTGCATAGCCACTAGACAATTTACTAATTTTTCTAAGACTTCCATAATGTACTTTGCATTATCTTTTTGTACCATTATTTAGCATGTAAAACAATTCGCCAAAAGGTGTTATTTCCGCTAAGTATCCATTTCATTTTGTATGATTGTATGCATTATGATCCGGCTATGTAATTGTGCACACCAGGGCCTTTCTAGGCCAGGGCAGTAGGGACGATGGCCTACGACCTCCGAGAACTAGGGGCCCCTTGGCCCAAGGCCCAGTAGATGGTAGTATGCATCCGGTGCTCAATCGTGCCTGCATCTATCAATCCGATGTGCTCATTTTTTGGAATTGTGCAATGGGTATATGTGTTATTTTCAAGTTCTCCTAAAAGATAGAAACTTTTGCTTGTTCCAAATTTAACAGTTAAACCTTTGTCTACTACTCATTGGGAGAGTCAAATCAAAAGTGTTAAAGCTATTAGATATCAAGTTCCGCAAATAAGGTTAGCTTTGTTAGAGGTATGCAAATCTTCTGATGATCCTAAGTCAAAGAGTGAATGAGTGATGCGCAGAATCTGTATGATGTTCTTGGAACTTTTGTTTTTTTTTACTTCGTATGGTCATTTGGCATGATATTTTATTTTCCGTGAACATGGTAAGTAAAATGTCACAATCTTTATCTATGCACATTGATTCTGCCCTGCAACAAATAGAAGGCATAATGCAATATTTTGATAAATATAGAAATGAAGGATTTGCATCTAGTTTGAACATTGCTAAAGGTCTTGCATCTGAAATGAAGATAGAACCATCATTTCCAATAAAACGTCGTGCTACTAGGAAAAAAACAATTTAATGAAAGTGATCACATTGAAGTTCTATCTGCTCAAAAGGCTTTTGAAGCTAATTATTTCTTAGTTACTGTAGATATGGCAATTACTTCTCTAAAAAATACATTTAAGGAACTTCAAACATTTAAAGGTATATTCGAATTTTTTACTTTGCTCAAAAAGCATGAAGTCATTGGATGACATTGAATTAAGAAAGTATTGTACTAAATTTGTAGAAACTTTTTATGAGAATGAATCATATGATGTTAAATTAGATGATCTTTGTTCAGAATTAAGAGTGTTGCAAATGACTTTACCAAATGATTCAATGCCTACAATTAAAATTTTTGAGTTTATTAGAGATGTAGTTTATTATCCAAATGTTTCAATTGCTTATAGAATATTATTTATTGTACCTGTGACTGTAGCACCAGCTGAAAGAAGCTTTTCAAAGTTGAAATTATTGAAAAACTATCTGAGGTCAATAATGCCACAGGAAAGGTTAAATGATTTAGCTACTTTGTGCATAGAAAAGGCTATGTTGGATCATATTGATATGGATACTATTATTAATGATTTTGCATCTAGAAATGTAAGAAGAAATTGTTTTATATGATTATTATACTTTGATGAGCTTGTTTGTTTGCATTTCTAGGTAAAACATGATGGCTTTCCTTAATCGTTATTGGCCGAAGTGATCATTTCATCAAGTCTCAAGCATGATGTTCTATATAAGTAATATTTCTTTCTTCCTTAGACCATAGTTCTTGTCGTCTTTAAATGTATTGAACATGTTAGATATTATTTATATTTATATATATACACACACACGGAGAGAGTTATGCTACATTCAGTCGCGAAGTACGAGCGTCTTCATGCTTCACGCTGTGTTTTTGAAATCTGAGACTGAAAACGATAGATCTGAACCGTTCATCTTCTTCGTCTCGTTGAAACGTAGCTATAGACCAAATTTTGTAATTTTTATTTTTTTTACTATTTATATCATATTTTTTAAAATCAACCATCTAATCATTTCTAGAGCGTCCAGGAAGGCTGATTTTCAAAAATATGAAATAAATAGTAAAAAAATCTAAAAATTACAAAATTTGCTCTATAACTACATTTCAACAAGAGGAAGAAGATGGACGGCTCGGATCGATTGTTTTTATCTTGGATTTCGTAAACTCATCGCGAAGCACGGAGCGATTTGTGCTTCACGACTGACCGTAGCATAACTCTCACACACACACACACACATATATATATATATAGGGAAATTACGTAAGGCTCCATGATCCATTACTACTAGATGCACTTTGAGATTTGTGATGTTTGGTATTTGTATATTTATATACTCACTATAAAATATTTGAGACGTCAAACTCTGAAAAAAAATAAATTTAACTCCAGTTTAAATACTTTTAAATTTAAGATAAATATAGTTCAAACTAGTTTAAACTAGTTCAAGCTGAAGATGAATTTAATTTTTTAGGAGTTTGACATCTCAAGTATTTTATTTAGTAGGTATGTAAAGATGTACACGTCAAACAATACGAATCTCAAAGTACAATATAGGGTATTCGATGGAGCCTTGAACTGCTTTCCTCTCTCTATATATATATATGTGTGTGTGTGTGTGGCCGTTGTTCTATGTTTTTTAGACTATAGGACCCGCTTTTGACTTTACCATAGGGCCCTCAAAATGTTTGGAATAGCTCTAATATACACTAACCTACCAATCCAAAGACTAGTGTAGAAATCCTTTGTGGACCTTAAAGTTGAGGACCTCACCGGGAGAGACGAGGACACACCTAGAGAGGCGAAGACAAGTATGTTCGCGAGCAGCTCGTCTGAGGACGACGCCGAAGAGCGCGCAGCCAAGCAGGCTAGCCACACCCCACACGGCCCTGCACGGCTGGACCACCGCCTTCCCTACGGAATGCCGCCGACCGCCGCACCGCCCATACCACCGCCGGCCACCGCATGAGATGCCACACCCGCTGGCCCCGTCGCCGACCGAGAGACCCAAAAACCTTAGGGCTGAACTCCTAAAAAACCTACTGCTATACAACTCCCAGCACAGATCCGCTGCCCTCCCTACCCCCACCGAAGAACAAAAGGCCGGCGACGACAAGATAGTCGGATGGATATACGCTGGAAAGCAATGCTAGCTCTCCTCTCGCCTAAAACAATTATGTTGCTGTAGTAGATGGCTTTCGTCCATACCTTGTAGTTTTATACGACTAGTAATAAACTATACTTTTGTTCTTCGCACTATGATACAAGCACTGGTCCGAACTAGTACAGTCAACAGAGATTTCAGTTTGTCTAAACCGGTGCCGACAAATTGTTAGCCCCCATCCTAATAAGTTGCAACTTAAACCTGCACATGCCCCGAGACACTTCTATGGTACTCCCCATGCCTATATTTATAAGCTTAAAGTATCCGTAGCAAAAACCTTATATTTGTGTAAAAATAGAGTTTTAAAGATAGAGTATCTAGTGGAGGGAAGAAATCTTTTAGGATGTATTAAAATGTAGTGTAAAATGTAAAGAAATTTTAAGGTGAAAGAGAAAGAAAATAGAGTAGAAGAGAAAAAAAATAGAGATAGAGCGCCTGACGTGAATCCTCTTATATCTTGTTTAGAGACAATAATACGTGCATACGAATTCATTGAATTTTTTTTCGATACTCTCAAGAACTACTTTCATAATTGCAATGTATTCAAAGCAATAATATGTTGCAAGAAACTCTACGGCCTATTCTTTTCAGCGGACCGCCGGCGGCCGGCCGTCCGCTACAGTAAAAAATTTATATTATTTTTTTTAGATTATTTAAATTTTTTTTAAAAAAACTTATAAATTTGCAACAGTAAAACCGCCAACCGCCAGAAACCGCCGAAAGAAACAGAGTCGTATACATCTCAAAACTGAGAATTGTTTAATGGAATGGTAGGGCCTACCTTTTTGCTAAAAAAACTGAGAATTGGACAGAATGCTAGTCTGCAATTGACTTCGGTATAAAAGCAAGACTTCACTAAATTATGCGTTCGGTGTTCATTACAACGTGCCTTGCTCCAAGTATGGACACATATATGTACTTATGTAATTTAAAGTCTCAAGTCCGTTGATGATATATATAATATATGGCAGTATACAGAACCAAAAAAAAAAACTTGGGAAGGTGGAGGAGCAAAACCCAGTAACTTTTGCTTGTGAAAATTTCCTTGCCCGGGAATTATTTACCGAGGGAATGGATCTGAGCCCCGACCATGCCAATGCGAGCTATGGAACCTGACATTCAAAAACCTTCCCTTTCCGTTTCAGAGATGAACAGAACAACGCAAAAATTGCAAGTGAATCGAGCTTGCCTTTAACCTATCAATGATTTTATTGAGATGGCAGAGAAAACCACCCTCGCCGAGCCTTCTCTACAGCGGCCACAGCTTTTTATTCACATTGGAGGGGCCTATGAGAACTGGTGTTGAAAGTGTAAGATAAATTGCATTATCAGTAGCAGCAGAATATTATATGAAAAGGGAGAGGGGGGTGGTGGTCAATCAACTCTACCTGTGTCAAGTGATTGAAAAATTGTGCTGAGAAATCTCTCCACTCAGCTCACGAAAAATCAGCGATCACCACCAGGACCTGAACTACCACCAGCTGTTGTATTAGTCTGAGCACACATGATGGTGTCTGGTGAGTAAACCCCTTTCGGCAAGATTGATCCAACAGGCTCAGATGCTGCCACTGGTGATCCCACTTGGTTGACCGATGGGTCTTTAGCCGAAATATATTCTGGCCTTAGATCTGGGGAAGATGAAGATGGAGCCAACATAGCAATGGAGAAGCCAAGAGGATAGGGAGCAATTGGCATGTCAGTGAGAGGCAAAGCAGATGAACTGTAGCTGAGCGTTCCCATTGGGTGATCATACTTGCATGCAACTCCATATCTGCAATATCCATTTTGGGCATAGTATGCACAAGGCTGAGCACCCTGCACATTGAGATAACAGAGAAGGCTTGGTAAGAATCTGCATATATTTCTTTGAAAAACTACGAACAGATAGTCAATCTAAACTGTCTAAGTGCAATCCATATCTTCCTAGCATATTAAAGCAAATCTTGCAGTATTGTATCAGTATTTCATTACGATAGGAGTAGATGCAGAAAATTATATGCCTATCAACTATCATTTCAGAAAGTTAAAATATGAAGCCCATCCTGGCAAGTGGAGATCAGGGAAAAGAAAATAGAGTTAAGTACTGAAGTATGCATTTCTTGATCACGAAAAGACAAAGTAGGACTAGTTTCTACCTTCTGGAAAGAAATTTATTTTGTGACATAAAATACCAATATTTAGAAAATATCTGCTGTAAATACAAATCAATAAAGGGTATCTTAACATTGTTCTAGGCCCTTTGGTGCACGTGATGTGATGCAAAAAAAAAACATAGCAAACAACTTGAGCACTCCGTTTTCTATTAGTCATAACCATTGGCGACAAGCTGGCAATACAAGTTAATCATATCAATCACAAATCTTTCTGATACTTAATTCCCTAATGTATTGTGTCAGCTAACTCAAACCGAACTAAACACAAAGCTACAAACTAGAGGTTCTGCAGGATAATGAATTACAGAAACGTGGCTAAGACCAGGTTATTCTTTTGACTTTTTTTAAGGACATACTAATTAGGGCAGAGCATTAGGTACTTATGTGAATTGCTGGATCTTTCAAATCACACACTCAGTAATTCACATTTCCTGAAATGTAGAATACACTAACCATTTGGACAAAACCAGAGAAACTAGAACCAAGGTAGCATATGGTGTTTATTCATTGAAAAAACTTGACTATAAAATTTGGAGACTAATACTTGTATCCATTATCATATGCTGTGTGATAGGCTCAGTCAACCTAGTACAATGGACAGAAGGCAAGTTTTATTGTTATTGATCTGAGCCTAAATAATGAGGATCTTGACTAGATGAAAAATATTCAATAGTTTTCACTGACCTAATGATTATTTGATGATTACATCAACATAGGCCCATAGTGCTAACATCTATGTCTAAAGAATTATCTTGGATGCTCCGATAAGCTATGCCATGCATTTATTAGACAGGAAAGACTGGCTATACAACATTTCAATCACCGACAATTCAATTTTTCTCTGAGCATCATGCAGCAGGAACTCAATTGACTGATGTACAGCAATTTATTAACAAAGACAACAAACTTCACAACTGACACAGCTAAGCACTTAACAGTTGCGAATCAAGAATTTGGTTTGTTGAATACATGCCATAAGATCATGAAACCAAATCTAATCTACAAACTAACCAACCTCAGTATATTTGTTTGAACAATTTTTTTTTATTTATGACAAACAATTGAACCTTGTTGGAACTATTATGAGAGTTTTGTCCAATCATGATTAATGGTAAAAACAGATTCATAACTCAGGAATTAAGAGTATCTTGTTTGGTCGGTCCAAGTTTCAACCAGAAGTTCTTTTTTTTTAAAAAAAAAAAAGGACTGAGCTACACAAGTTACAGAGATGACAGCTAATATTACTCGTCTGACTGACCAATAGTATGATAAGTAACCAAATAAGACAGCAATGGGCAACACCACAATGCCTCTTTAAACTCCCTATTTTCACTTTGCTTTAAAAAGTCATCAGTTTCCTTGAGATTATAGTCTAAATTTTAACAAAATCAAAGCACTATTTATGGGCCTGGATGATTTTTAGTCCATGACTAGATTCTCTAGTGAAATGAAGGTCCTATAGTACCCAGAATCTTGAATATGTGAACCTTGCTACTCCCCAGGTCATTTACCTGTGTACATACTAGTTAGAATGTCTAGTCTGTAATCTCTTTACTTTCTAAGGTTATTGATGTAAAAGGAATTAATAGGGATGTTAAAATTGATGGTAACTCATCTGGATAGCAAATATTATTGCACACACAGGTTGGCTTCCATAGATAAGAGGCTTTAACAAGTATGAGTTTCTTTGTTTCAAATCCCCTGAAAATACGGAAGTTCTACCCCTACTCCCGAGGAAATATAATGATACTACAAATAGCACAAGTTCATACAAGACATATAAGCTAGGGTCAGGTTACTCACTGGACGAAGAGGAAGACAAAGGGGGCTGAACACATAATTAGATTTAGGTGCACTCCAGTCTCGAGGATGATTATATTTACATGTAGCTCCAAATTTGCAATCTCCTGTCCTCATGTAATACTGACACTCAGGCTGCCCTGGCCTCTCAGGGAATCCATGTTCTTGTTGATTATTACTTGGTTGTCCAGTTGACGACGAATAAGGCATGTATGGACCACCATAAGCAATTGTAGAAGATCCATGGTGCCCTATGCCATACATTGGTCCAGCTTGAACAGTTTGTTGCGCTCCACCTGATGCTACAGGGTTTACTGAAGCCTGTACCGCACAGAGCAGTTAAACTTGTAGGAAAATATTTATCATGTTGCATCTACTCTTTTAGGATACAAAATGATTTTTGTTTGTTTATTTTAATGCTTTGTACCATCGCGTATCAGCATATGTCAATTATTTTGCCCTTTATTGTTTTGTAAACATCAGCCAATATTTTCAGGTACCAATCTAGAAAATGTCTTTTAGCTCTCACCTACAAGACAGTTAGCACATTTTCCATCTTCTAGTCTGATTAAAGTTTTTCATTTGTTTTATACTATTAAACAAGGTGTTTGCTATGACCTACAGTTAGCACATTTTCCATCTTCTAGTCTGATTAAAGTTTTTCATTTGTTTTATACTATTAAACAAGGTGTTTGCTATGACCTTTTTTCTGAATTCATTTAACATTTACATGTCTCTTATTTGTTTTGTAAAATAAAGCATTTAATTCAAATTACTTACTGGATAAGGGCTCCATCCTTGCAATGGGATCATTCCAGGTGAGAGCATCATTGGTGTGTATGAGCCTGGCATGTATGATCCAGGAACTACAGACGTAGGCAGCCTCCCCATTTGCCAATTTGTAAGATGAGCATATGGATGAGGGGAAGGTACAGATGATGACTGTAATGGTGGATATATTCCAGGGGAAACCGGAACACCCCCAAATTCAGGATGATGAAATTTACATGAAGAACCAAACTTGCATTGGCCAGTCTTCATATAATAGGAGCACTCTTTCTCACCCTGCATTTTATTTGAATAAACAAGTTTTCAGAAATTGCTAGGGGAAAAACCTTATAAAAACCTTAAAGAAGAAATATTTTAGGAAAGAATTTTCACACCAGGCGTAAGGGGAATCCACCGTTGTTTAACATAACAGGTTGCACAGGTCCATCTTGCTGAGGATGGTGATATTTGCAATTCGAACCAAATTTGCAAGTCCCAGTCTTCATATAGTACTGTAAAAAAAGTACAAAAGAATAAGTCCAAGCACCCAGCAAAGTATTACTTCATTTTTATTAGTGTGCCCTGCATGCTGGTAACCAGGCAGGAAGTTAATGACCAAATGGGCATGTACAAAGAGTGTACAGGAGTTGGTGCAACACATATGCTCAAATGTCTGACTGATACTCCTTTATCAAAAAAAAAATGGATGAAAGGCAACTAAATTTGAGTTGAAAACTGTTCAATACATGTACCTCACATGCAGGTTGACCCAATCGTTCTGGGTAGTCTGGTGCTACTGCATTCTTTGCACCTCCATCAAACTACATTTTTTAAGAATTGAAAAATGATAGTTAGCCAATTTGCCACTTATTGCAAACCTGCAAAAGTTGTTACCTAGAATTCAAATGGACACAAACTCTTTGCTATGTTCCAAGCTCAACTGAATCCTTACTGCTTGTCTCCCCCCAAAAAAATTATTATTTACTGCCTAGACGATATAGCAAAAACAAAAATAGCAAGTCAGGCCCATAGGCCATCTACACTCTCTTTATTTAACGAAAACAAGGCAAGTAGAGAAGCCATCGCAATTGACATCATTTATCAAGAATTCAAGATCATCACCAAGGTAGTTCTTCATGGTTAATTCACCATGCCTGCTATGCAAATTGTGACTGCTCCATAGTAAGCATTACTCAAAGTTGTATATTTTGCGAATACAACAAGTGATCCAGTATCTAATCCATCAAAGTTCAGGATAAAAGCAGCAAATTAAGCTATCCACAATTGTTGGACCAAGTCACATAGACAAGTAGAGCAAAAATCATAAAAAACATCAACAACAAAACTCAAAACTGTTAGAAACCTTTCAGCCCTATGAGTGACCAAAGGTCATACTTGATTACTTTTAATGTTATAAGATCGACATGACATGATATAAATTGAGACTAAATGGAGAGCAGAGAATTGGGCCCTCAGCAAATGCATTTAGTAGGACCACGTAAACTTAAAAGGAGATAATAAAGCCAAACTAGTAAATTTGAGGAAGTCAATAAAGTGAAACAATTGGCTTAGCGGGCATGGTGAATAAACCCAGAGAGGAAGGCATCCTGTGGACCATTGATAACCTTCTGCTTCCAAACGATTACCCTAGGGGTCGAGGTTCAGCTCTACACACCACAATCAAAACTCTGCTACTGCCACCTGATCAGTCCTAGCAAGGAATCACGGAAAAATTCCTAGGTAGGAGACACGATTCCAGCTACAGAAGAGCTACATTACCCAAAAAACTAATTTTGTGTGATCCGATCCTCACTGCGGGTTGCACTGCCACTACCACGATCACATGGCAAATCAACCTGGAGCTGCCTCATTTATTACCCACAACAACAACACAGGCGCGCACGGCGGGGCAAAAGCGCGCCGAATCGGATCAGGAGAGCGCGAGGCGCGCGAAGTGGAGGGGGGAGAGGGACGGGAAGCGGCTCCTCACCTCAGTGCCGCCGCGATCGCGCGGGTGGTTGTAGCGGCAGCGCTCCCCGAAGCCGCACGAGCCGGTGCGGAGGTAGTAGAGGCAGTCCGCCTCACCCGGCCGCTCCGGCAGCCGCGCGGCGCCCGCCTCCCCGCCGCCGCCGCCCAGCCCCAGCCTCCACATCGGCCCTGCAGAACAAGACAAAAACACAAAACGGCCCACGCATTCACCCAATCCGCTCAGATCCGAGCGCCGTACGGATGCGGAGATCTAACCAAGGAGGAAAAAGACAAGCCCCGCTACCTTCGAGGCCGGTGTCGGGGCTCGCGCCGCGGCCGCCCTCCCCCTCTTCCCCTCCTCCTCCTCCTGCGGCGGCAGTGGCGTGAGGCTCCATCGCGTCGGCAGGGCGGGGAGGCGGCGATCCGGTGGGCACCACTCGCGGACGAGCGCAAGCGAGAGCGAGAGCGATCGGAGCGCGACGAGGAGGAGGAAGAGGAGGGAGGTGGTGGAGATCGGGGGGGTTTTTTGCTTCCTTTTTTTTCTCGCGACCTTTTTTCCGGTGGTTTTTCCCACCGCTGTCTCGCGGCTTCGCTCGCGTCGCGTGCGCCTGTCCGGTTTTTTACACGGGGTTATGTGCTGGTTTCCGTTTCCGTTGTTGTTTTTTTTCCTTTTTGCGATTCCCTTTTTTTCCTCTCGCTGTTCTTTTATGGGCTTCGCGGCTGGAGTCTGGACCACGCTCGGCTTGGTCGATCTACCCCGGGGCAGGATTGATGGTGATTCTCCGTTGCATAAATGTTGGGCGGTAACGGTTGGGTTTGGAGTTAAGTTCCTCCTTTGCTATAATTAATGGCACTTGAGTGAATGGAATTACGGTGAGCTAACCATTGGTTATGTTAGTAAGTTAGGGATTTCTAAATAGATGTTCTGATTTGCTCGGCCCAATAACCTTCTAACCGTGTTATGGTAGAAGCGTCTTTTCTGTTCCTTTTTTAATTCTTTTCGCGCTTTATTTTAGCCAAAGATGTTGTGGAGTTTCATGTCCACGGTTTCATACATAGCACAAGAGCATTTTGTGTGTAAGGTGTGATGATTGCTTAGCTTATTAGATAATTGTGGCGTGAAGTTTTTCAACCGTAAATATTTGCTTTACTAAACATGTGTTATCTCGTTTCATGTGGAGCTAAGTGTGTGAAGTTATGTACCATTTTATTTCTTTTACTAGAACATATTTGATCGTGTTATATATTTTCTTGGTGCTTTAGATATAAATCGATCTATTACTTTC
Source organism: Olyra latifolia (assembly GCA_036346145.1). Classification (NCBI taxonomy): domain Eukaryota; kingdom Viridiplantae; phylum Streptophyta; class Magnoliopsida; order Poales; family Poaceae; genus Olyra; species Olyra latifolia. The sequence goes on from CM070530.1 coordinate 20,285,060, forward strand.
TCTTAGAGCGCTTTAGGCGGAAAGAAGAGCTTCATTGATTTTAAATTTACTTTTTAATTGCCGGGGGTGGCATCATGACACAGTTGTCAAGCCTGACACCATCGTCCCTGATCCTGACCGCTGTATCGCTGTCGCTAGAGGTAGCCAAATAGGGTAGGCCCAATAGGACGAACCGGGCTAGCTCGGACTGTTCACCAAGCTAGGCCAGCCTGGTTTGGTCCAATCAACCAAGTTTAGGCCAACACCTCACCCCGTCAGGTTAGCCTGGTTTGGTTGAATTCAACCTAATGTTGGTCACTACTGTAGCACACATATATAATTAAATATATATTTATATGTCTATTTCCTTATGATATATAATTCATTTCTTCAATTTATAATGTATATTTCTAAAATGTAATAATTTTTCTTGATTTCTATAAACTTTTTGGCTAAAATGGGTTGGCACGTTTGTAACCTATTCAGCCCAATTGTCCTACAAACCGGGTTTGGGTCGAGGCCCTAGCCTGTTAGGCTCAGCTCGCATAGTAAACCATGTTGGCCCGGTTTGGCCCATTAGCCACCTTTGGCCGCCGCCGATCATCGGGGTGCAACTACGTAGTGGTCGGTCACTTTGAGCCTGACTACGCGAGGGGATCGTTTGGTTGGAGAATTTGCTTTTTGCCAAAAAAAAACACATGAGAGATGGAGTTGGGACACGTAGAGATCTCGGAGCGAGATCAAATGGATGCTACCCTGTCTAGAAGCACAACTGTTTCATATTATTGTTTTGTGAGGTTTTTTTTTTATCGAGAGTGTACTAATGATATTCCAAACCTCTATGTACGAGTACAAACTTGGTATTTGTAGTTCTTTGTATAAGATGCCCCATAACCCCCGCCGCCGCCGCCGGCCCCCTCCCTTTCCCTCTCCGGCGGGCTCACTGGTGCCGAGAGGGAGGGGACCCGCTCCTCCTCCCCTCCTCCTCCCAACCCCCCCTCTCTCCCTTTCTTCTCCTCCCCCACTCCCTTTCCTTCCTCCATCAGCGACCCAGTCGGGTGCTTTCTACCCCGGTTGGAGGCTTGCCAGCGACGTGGTGGTGGGCGCGGCCGTTGTCTGGTGGTGGTGGAGGCCGCTTTGGGTTTGGGTGGACGGAGTTGGAGGGAGTAATTCTAGATCTAGGTTTTAGGTTAGCTATTTTAGGATTGTTATGGTGGATGTTTCTTTTGGTGCTCTGTGGTCTTCTCCGGTTGGCGGTGGTGCTAATGTCTAGAGTAGTCACTGGAGTGGTGCTCTCCTCGCCGTCAGCTCCGTTGTGGGTCAGGGACGGTGGATGGTGTTGCGGGGTGGGGAAGAGTTGTCTTCCTTGCCCTGCCGTGTTCTGTGGTGCCGGATCCTATGAAGGAGATGGCGCTGGTGTTGGCAAACCCGTCGATTTGGTGGGGGCTTTTGATCCTTGGTGCAGCTTCGGTGCCGGTGACAGCGCCGTGGTGGCTACCGGAGGTTTGTGCCCCTCGCTAGTGTTCGCCTTCATGGTGAGCACACGGTGGACTTTATTGTTGTGGCAAGTTGAGGACCGTGCGGTGGGGAAGTTAGCTTGGGGTTTTCGTGCTTCATCTCTTGTTTGGAAAGAGCATGTCTCTTCGATCGTGCAAAAATTTCCTAGTATGATTGTAATTATACTAGTGCAAGCACTGTTCCACACTTGTTTCATTTTCTTGTTTCAGACAAGGGTGTGACAAGATTATCTTAATTCTGCTTCTAGTAGGAGGAGTTGGTTTAATTTGTGGAGGGATGATATAAGAGTATTTCCTATGGATGTAACTCTTTGGCCTTTAATCTAATAGAAATGTTGTTACTCTCAAAAAAAAAGTTCTTTGTATAAGATATATGAGATGTAATCTTTGGTGCTGAAATTATCTGATTACCTAATAAAACTAAACTTCGATAACTTCAAAAATCTGAAACTGATAATTAAAACTGGATTTAAGAATATTTATCTCGTGACTTCGAGATTTTCAAAAACATAATAAAAACCAGAGCATTCAGAAAAATAATCAAATATCTAAGGAAGAAACTGTACAAAAGAGGTGGCTAGCTGTCAGAACCCTTGGTTCCTCAAGACTGAGCTAGGTTAAGGCTGGGTACTTTTCAGCTTATCTTATCCTACTTATTTGTCTTATCTCATAACTTCCAAAATTTTTCGAGATAGCCTCGAGAGCCGGTTGGCATTCAATTTTGGTGTTTAGGGAGCTTATAGACAAGCCTATGAGATTAAAAAAAAAACCGACTCAAAAAGTAATAAAAAAAGCTCGAGCCTATCTCGAAAAATTCTCGAAGTGACGAGATAAGACAAATAAGTAGGATAAGATAAGCTGAAAAGAACCCATCTTAAGACCATCCACGAGGAGAGGATGGCGTCCATCTGTCTTGAAGATTAGATGGAGGGGCGAGTCGGTCACGAAGCAAGTTTTTTCTGAGTACTGCGTCGGTCCCACTGCTATAACATAACCCTTAAAACCATCCACATCAACTACTCTATCCTCACACTCTATAACACTATTCACTACTCCCTCTATCCAATACTCTAAAATTCCTTCACACTTTACACTACACTCTAAAAAATTCCTTCCTTGCACCAGCTATTCTATCCCAAGCTACAGTATTATAGAGTACCTGCTACGGATGCTCTAAGAGTAAAACCCAAACTTTTATTGTCCCCTGGGGATTTGAATCCGGGTTGTGGACTTCATCACAATTAAATATCGTACCACTTGTTCTAGGGGCTGTTCACTTCAGATTATCTTATTTTCTTATAATCTGAACTTTGAGAGCTTCTCGAGAGAACTTCGAAAGTTCGGTACGTTTCATTCGACTTGTTTCTGAAAGCTTTTGAGACGTACCTTTGAGATAAAATGGAATAGAATCAAAGAGAAAATGTTTGACTTTTCGATTCAGAGATAAGTAGATAAAATAAGAAGATAAGCTAAAGAGAGAGGTCTTTGGATCCGAGTTTCCATCCGGCAAACCAAACATGCATCAAGATTGATGAGTGTCATAAGTGATTAAACACTGTGAATGAATATTATCATACCATCATAATCGGCAGGAGAAGAGTTACCGCGTATGGAAACAATTGTTCCGAGTGACATGCATGGAGTCCTTGTTCTTGAGTCGTTTTTAGCCAATTTCTTCAGGAATTTGGTTACTTGTCTGCCTATATGTATGGTTTAAAAATCCAAACGTCTTAGCTTATTGATCCGTTTTTATTTTAAAGTCGCTTCTCAGAGCTCTTAAAAAACTAGTCTAATAAAGTGGATCAGCTTCTCCAAACATATCTAGAAGCTCTCAAAATTTAGCTTTTTTGGAAATAAGGAAATCAACCAATAAATTTAGCCCACAAGAACAAGGATTGTCGATGGGTGCTAGTTTTGGGTTCTACACAAGGCCACGTGTAACACTAGATTTATTTCTTACCCATTTTCACTATTCACCTTCCTATTTTCACCTGACCCTATTTTATCCTATCTGTAACTCTAATCCTATTTTCCGATCCCTACATATCTTTCTTATATTTTATTCACAACCCTATTTTCGCTATTCACAACCCTGTTTCTACTTTAATAGAGCCTAAAGAAATAGGATCACCATTAAACATGGGCTAATCCTATGTTGGAGAAGTAATTGATCTAGATTAAACTCAGCAGCGGTAATTCAAAAAAAAAGACAGCAAGAAGTTTACAGTACACTTAAATAAATACGAATCATTCATTCCTCTCAGTCTAATGGCTTAAATTGGTTAATTACCTTTTCCTTTTCCCTTTGTAGACGGCAGTATGCCACGGCCCAGCAAACCTGAGACGCGGAGTCTCCTCAACAGCCCGTGCGACGTGAACGTCCAGCTTCCGCGGTTTTTTCTTCTCCGAGGCCGGGAACCTTTCGCTACAGGTCTATGATACGCACGTGCATGTACAGCAACATGATATAGGTAGTAATTACGTGTGAACGAGGCTGTCCACGGAGACACGTAAAAAAATTTTTAAATATAGTCTTTTTTTAAGAGAGAGTACGATGCAACAACCGAATGTACATCTCCTTTGCATACGGTAGGATCCAATTAGATACTCCAAGGCTTACATATATATACGCAAATCTGGCTTATTCTTCTAGACTTATCTTATTATTTGCTTACCTCCGGTTTTTAAGACACAAACACATTGATATTTTTAACCTTTTTTAAGGCATGTACAAAAACTCTAAAAAATTCAAAATGGAGTGGACTAGACACTCAAGCTGCTCTGAAAAACCTCAAAATTTAGCTTATCATTAAATCAAACATGTTTTCGAAAAATAGACAATACTATGTTCGATCCCGAGGAGAGGCTTGCCATCATCTCTCGATCCAAGATATGTTAGCTTCTCTGTAAGTCTTGCTGACTGTGCTATATATGATATGATCGGTATTGCTGACTGTGCTATTGTACATGTCTTGCGGGAGCGCGTGTTTCATATTGCGAATGGGAATGTATGCACACCTACACTGGTTACTCGATATCGTCGTTTGGGACTGGAGTCAGCTTAAGACTATCTCCAACTATTTTTCCTTCATTCCTTTCCCATATTCCTTCTCTTTATTTTCCACCATCTCCAACAGCATCCCTTCGAAGGGAATGATATAGGGAAAAGAGAGAGAATCCCTTCCTAGAGGGAATAGAGAGAGAAATACCTTAGCGAAGAGATTGCTAACGAGAATCTGTTGGAACGCTGAAGGGAACGAAAATCCCTTCACAACAGAAATTGAGGATGGAAAGAGAAAAGGTTGAAGATAGTCTAACACGATCGTGCCATTGGCGCAGCAAGTCACCAACAACCGCCGAAAAGAGAAGAGTCTCATACGGAGCTAGCTAAGCGTGGCAAGGACGAAACGATTCCACGTATGGAGCGTCCTGACGTTTTTCAGCCTCGCGCACGTGCACCGTTGCACCTATGCACGTTTTTGCCTTTCGTCACGTGCTGTGTAGCAACGGGGGAGAAGTTGTGTTCGCGGAGAGTATTTTTAGCGGAAACCGTAAAAACAAGTGTTGTTTGATTTTTTAGGGATTAAAGATCTGCTAAAGAAATAAGTTTTTAAAAATTATAGTGTAAAGTGTAAAGAAATTTTAGAAATAAAGAGAATCTTTTAGAAAACGGAAAAATGGTGGAAAAAAAAAGAACTCTTGCTCGAGATACTCTAATATAAGAGCCATCAAACAAGTTATCTCGTAGTCGTCTTTTTTCCCGCTCTTTCTCTGTTTTCTCTTTTTTATAACGACCCATCTTATAATATTTTACTTTTTTAAAAAAAAAACCACGTCTCTAACCTTATTTGAACAAGTAAACTTTATCAGATTCCAACAAAATTTGATCTATTTCTCGTGGGATTAATCGGTGTTCCATAGCAGGGTTTCCCTTACCATTTACCGATGGAAAAACGCTGACCCTCGAAAAGGAAAATCGAATAACGGCTGCTCACAAAAATCAAAATTTTGTTTTACGAAAATCGATTCAAACGGCCGACCGGATCGATTTCTCGGTCCATATATATATAATCGAGCAATAGGCAACGATAGTCGAGTGAGACCGCTCGGAAATCACATGTGTGCGCGCAGGCGCGATGCGGGCAAGCGTGGGCACCAGCAACAGCAAGAGCCCACGGCGGTGCGCCCAAAAGGTGTACGATTGATGAATTGCCTTAACGGGAAAGAAACGAATTTGGCCAAAATCTGTATGAATCATTATTTTGAGTAAATTACACTATATGTTTTAAAGATGTCCCGTGTTTCCACTTAGGTTCACAACTTATGAAACTGGATATTTGGGTATGAAGTTATGTTTTTTGTTTTGATAAAGTCTAAGAGTGGTACGGAAAAGACTATTTTGATGACTGGACTGCCACGTCACCGCATACATGGCCTTCAGAGGACGTGTCATTTTTATTTTCTTTTTATCTATTTTTAATGTGGGCCCACATGTCAGCTTCTTCCTCACTTCTTTCTCTTCCTTTCTCATTCTCTCTTTCCTCACTAGAGAGCAATCTACCTTCAAGATTATGATGTACGGACCGTTCGATGAAGGAGTGATGGTTGGGATTAGTAGTAGGCCTCACCATTCATCACTCATTACTCACCACAACACACTTTTTAACAGTAGGGAAAAACATTTGATACGTGTTAGTCTCAAGCATGCATGAACACACACCAAAAACCTTTCCCTGCCCATGGCCCCCAAGGATGGAAATAGGGGCATTCCCCGGCATGGAGTGCCCCCCGTCCTCGATCCCCAGGACCCCCAATTTCCCTTATTCCTAGCCCCTGTCCCTAGTTGGGTGACGAGACTCGATGGATTGCCATCTCCACCTAATATGCAAGTCTATGAGAGTGGATGGTGACGGTGTATCTCCATATCCATACGCACTATCATCGTCGTCATTGAAGCTCACACCATGCAACCACTGTTGGATCTTAGGGGATGGTGTGCTCCTCCATGGGCACAACAAACTCCTCGGCCCCGACATGCTCCTTCTCCAAGGCTATTGGCAATTGCAAAGTCCTTAGCCACCATGCTCATCCTCTATAGTAGTTATTGCTCCTCCACGCTTCGCCGCCGCTGCAGCTTCGAATCCACGTCACTTGAACCATGCATGGGAGGAGAGGAAGGCGGGTGATAGGAGCTAGAGGAAGGATAGGGAGGTGGTGCTTGGGCGCTGGGAGCAAGAGGGGGGGTTGAGGAGGTAGAGCGAGGATGTGACTTGCTCGAGTGGGAAGAGACAAAAGAAGTGCCTCACTAAGGGGACTGTTGGGACTAGCTAGGAATGTTAGGGTTGGGACTTGGAGGAGAGGAGGATTGGGCCGAGTTAGATACTTGGGCTAAGTAGACTGAGTTGGGTACTTTGGCCGAATAGACTGAGATTGGCTTAATTGTCGAGGCCTGTTCGAACCCTTGCAAGAAATTTTTTTTCCATTCCCGTTCCCGCTTCACCCGGCAGGGAACGGTTTCCCCTTATTTCCATCCCTGTGGGAGGATAATTTTCCTAGCTCATCCCTTTCCTCTAAGGTCTTGTTTGGGAAAATGCCCCGAATGCCAACTATCCAGGATTTCAGTTGCATTCGGAAATAGTACAGCCTACTTATATTTATTACATGTTACAAAATATTTTACAAGAGGAAGTGAAGATATAACCTAGTAATTTATAATAGAAAAAAGGAAAATACATGCCCATATACCACAGGCAAGACCTGAGCATAGGGTAAGCCCTAGAAATTGGTCCTATACGAACTCCAGTCTTTTGCCATAGATGTCTATTTCTGAGTAGGAAGTGAATCCTGTTCAAAGACATAAGCAGTTTGTCCACATAACGTGGGTAAGTACTAATCGTACTTGCAGATTTTCATAGAAAATAAATTTATTAACTATATGCAAATAAAATCAAAAGAAAGTAAAGGCTGTATTTATCTGGAATATATATAATGCAACATTTAAAGCCTAGCATCATCATTCAAAAATTATTTTCTAAAACATTTTAAAAAGAGTTTATAAATCACTATCTCCTTTCTTCTTTCTTAATTCATCCGTCAACCATTTTTTTTATAATTCATGGATTAATTAAATAGAATAGGCATCACCCCGTTGACACAACTTCATATATATGAAGTAAGGTCTATTAATGTTTTTGTTATCAGCTCTGCAGAATTTATCCAGCTTTACCCATATAACAGCTTCTTATATGGATGGATGAATACTGTGTCATTTCTATTTTTATTAGTCTAAGTTTTACAATGTTTCGCACAAGACGCAAACATTGAGGAAAAACCCTGGCGATATTGGCCTCCGCACAGACACAATCGGTAACATGTGAATCACTTGGCACAATATCCTAGAACCTGGCAAATGCCTGGCCTCCGCACGATCATTACCGGTAACTACTCGGCCAGCATCCTAAATACTTAGTATTGTGAAAACACTAAGGCAATACCTCGTCCATGCAATTACCACTATGGTAATTCATGCCTATACTTTTCAATTTTTCCATCTTCTGTTATCATATTGTCCATCCAAAAGACAAGATGAATACTATCATACCTGTTGAAATAATCATATATCTAGATTTTCTTATACTAAGGTATGATCAAGTTTAATTATTTTTGGGTAGGCTTTTGGTTGTGGGGTTTGGATTATCTATTCTACAAAAATGTTAAATACCATAATTCAAATAAAGGATAATTCACGATTAAATAGCTAGAAAGTAATGCGATAAATATATAATAAATGGAACTAGAAAACTAATATGCATCAAAGGATAGAAAACCTACCTTCTTTGGGGATCGGATTGCATTTGACTATATCTCCCGGATATTCTTTATTAAAACTTTAGGGGACGTGTAGTTCATTGTCTATACGTCGTAAGAATAGGAAAATTTTGGGAAAAGAGAAAAGAAAGACCCAATAAATATTCAAATAATAATTAGAAAAATATTACGTATAAAATGATGAAATGCATAAAAAAAATCTGGGGTGAAAAAGGTGATAAGCTATACGATTTTTTAGAAATTCAAGAATATTTCCTAAAGGGAAGAGGGTAGGGATGTTATTGTAAAAATGGGCATGTCCTCCGGGCAACATGAAGCTAATACTAGTGTACGTGTGAATTTAAGTGTGGATTGATAAATTTCCAGAGATCGGGGTCAACGATAAAAATTGCCGGAGTTCCGAGATGGAATTTGTCGAAGATATAGAGATGAAAAATTTTAAAATAGGTTTTTATTAACTATTGGGTGATATAATATATCTAAATGGTTTTAAAGTACTTTTTAGGATTTTAAGAATCATTTCTGAAATTTTAAAATACTTTTATATACAAGAAAGGGAGCAAAAGAAATTTAATTTAATTATTTTTATTATAAAAATATGGAATATTATTTTTTATAAAATTCTATACCTTATTTTAGATTTTTGAGAATTTTTGTGGAATTTTAAAAGAGTTTTTGGTATATTAAATAAAATATGAAAGCTAAACTGAAAATAAAAATTGAAAAGGACTAAATCTTACTAGGCTGAACAGTACTAGGCTCGGCCCAATTGCATGTGCGGCTAACAATTGGGGTCCAGAGCGCACAGGAAAGAGAAGGCGCACGCGGGCTGACTCGAAGTGGCTGACATATAGGGTCAGCTGGTCAGTGGAAGAAAAAAGGGGAAAAGAAGGGGATCGGCGGGGGCATGGCCGGTGACGGCGAACGGTGGACGGAGCTAGGATGTTGATACCAAAATCTTGAAATTGGAAGCATGACAAAGCTGACCTTAGCTTGGTGAGACTTGGGATGGTCGGAAATGGCCGGACGTTGAGAAAGTGGCGGCGGTGAGCTCGGGCTATGGTGGTGACGGCGCTCCGATGCATGTCGGTGCCCGGGGATAGCAGTGCGAGCTTCACGGCGTCCAAAGGGTCCTATTCTTCTTTGGTGTCGAGAGCAGGGGAGGTCCAGAACGTTGCGGTGGTGCTTCGCCGGAGTTGAAGAAGGAGACAATGGTGAAGTAGCTTGGGACGGTAGAGAGGGGTGGTGTTGGATGGAGGAGGTTGCTTGGGTTATAGCGGCGCCAGGAGGGAGCTTTTATAGCCAAGATGTGGAGTAGCGATTACGGAATTGCAATCTCACTGCAGCGGTGGTGGTGCGATGTGGCTACGAAAGATTGGCGTGTTGTCGGGGATGGATAGGGGTGGTGAGGTGGCAAGGGAAGTCGGTGGCAGAGGGAGCTATCTTATGGCTGTGAAACCAGGGCAATGTGTGGATGGAAGCGGTGGCGGCGAGGAATCCCGGCGGTGACGGCGGCGCCGAAGATTTGACGAGAGCGGCGTAGTGGACGGGAGAAAGAAGAACTACGGGCATCTGTTGGATTGCGTGTTGTCAGGGATGGATAGGGGTGGTGAGGTGGCAAGGGAAGTCGGTGGCAGAGGGAGCTATCTTATGGCTGTGAAACCAGGGCAATGTGTGGACGGAAGCGGTGGCGGCGAGGAATCCCGGTGGTGGTGGGCTAGCCAAGATTTGAGGGCGGCGCGATGGGCGGGAGAAAGAAGAACTACGGGCATCTGTTGGATTGAAAGAGGATCAATGGGCGCCATTGGGTTAGATCCAAAGGGGTATGGCCCTGACAATTGAGGTTAGGAGCTCGGCCAGGGATGGGTTAAGTGGACGCGCATTTCCTGAAAGGGAAAGCGTACTCCGGGACTTACCCGAAAAGGAAAGTCCAAAATTTAAAAAAGAAAAGAATTTCCAGAATTTGCTTTGAGCTTTGAAAATTCATAAGAAGTTATAGGAAGCTCAAAAAAATATGAAATAAATTTCTAAAAATTCAAAAAAATGAGAAGAATCCAATTATGGAATAAAACTAGCGCATGGAAGCCTAGACAAATCCAGGGTAAAAGGAAGAAAAAACTCCACCAATTCAAAAGCTCCGATCTGACAAACCCATCCAGAGCGACCGAGAAGCCTAGAGCCTAGAACGCCCTGCCACACAGGGGAGGAATGACCCGAACGGGAGGGGGAGGGAGGGAGAAGAGGCGACGAACCAGTCCGGTGGCGGTGCCGGCGGGCGTGTGTTCATTCGTTCGTTCCTCGGCTAGTCTCTCTCTCTGCATCCAGGAGGCGAGGCGGCGGCGGCTCCCGGTCTCGGCGGCGGAGTCGGACTCGACAGGGCATGGCGGTGCGGAGGAATCGAGTGGGAGTGGGAGAGGAGAAGCCTCTGGCTATCTCTCTTCCTCCCTCCGGGTTGGCACGTCGCTGCACATACGGCCGCAATCTAGACGGCGTGGAGGGCGGAGGAAAGGAAAGGGGCGAGCGGGCGGAGGAATGTGAGAGCGAGGGGAGGCCGGGAGGACGCGTTAGGGTTGCGGGAGGACGGCGGGTTGAGAACGAAAAAGCCGAGGGGTGTTAATAGAAAAACGATGCAGCGAGGGTCATTTGATCAGCTGATCGAACGGCTATGGAGATCTTAGGATGCGGTTGTAAAATGAAAAAGGTGGAGGTTTTTTGCATTGGCAATCCGATTTTGCACGCTGGGCAGCGAACGGAGGGACGGATCGAGGTGGACGGGCAGATCGGACGTTCCCCGATTTTTTGCCGACGTGGACAGCACTAGATGCCGGGATTCCTTCCCACTATAGATATATAGATAATTTTATATTTATTTATTTTTATGGGATTAATTAATTTTGGAAAAAAAAGGAATGGAGTTTCCTTCAGGGAATAAATAGGGAATTAATTGGAAAATTCCCAAAAATTGGGAATGATTATAGAAACATAATTATGATTTTTTGCGAAAAATTTTTATGCCAAAATTAGAAAAATTTGGGTGTGTTACACTGATCCCGGCCTATTCCCAAGGTTAGAAACCATGGGGAAAGTTTTCCTAGGCTACTTAGAATAACTATTTGGATGCTCACATGAAAAAATGTTCCCACCCCAATCCCTAGGGATTTCATCAGGAACACAAATTGTGCCTCAAAAGGTCAAGAAATTCCCCTAATGTGCCCCTAATGGCTTGATGCTCGCTTGTAACCTCTGTCACCGCCTGAGGCCTCAATAGGATGTAAGAAGGTGTGCAACAGTGGGCTCATCGCTCAAAGGAGGTGACGGCGGACGAGTGGGCTCTTGGGAGGCGGTGGTGTCGGGCTCCTCCCGGTATTGGCAAAGCTCCCGTGACGGCAGCGGTGGGCTCCAGGCTACGGTGAGCTCTAGGGTTTTTAGGAGAGGGAGAGAGAGATGCAAGGGGCAGAGAGTGAGAGTGTTAGCTATATGGGTTATGGGCTTGGATTCTAAACATGGGTGGGGATAAGTTAAGGCTTCCCTAGATTCCAAGTGACAAAAAAAAAATTCTCATAGGATTACTGGTTTTTTTAATATCTATGCACCCAAACAAGTCTTTTGGAGAGAATCTCCATCGGAGAGGGCGAGAGGCCATTGCTGTCCTACTAGCTAGTGGCTACTGGCCACTGGTGAAGGGAAAACGGCGTGGGTCGGTGGGTGCGGTGCAACGGATGGCCCCACCGGTGTCGCACGCTCGTCGCGGCCCATCACGGCCCACGACCACCCGCCGTCGCGACGCGCACCCATCCGCATCAATCACATCGCGCTCGCCCCACCCGTGCAGCTCCAGATGCGTCGCCAGTCGCCACGCTCCTCTTCGCTAGCCATTGAATCACTTAATTTGTCCTCACAAAAGGAAAATCACTTAATTTGTCGATTAAATTGGCACTGAATGGTCATTATCACGGCGGTCCCAGCTCAAAAGGAAAATCACTTAATCTGTCGATTAAATTGGCACTGGATGGTCATTATCACGGCGGTCCCAGCTCATCTGCATGGACACCGATTAGATTAGATAAATTAATGTCTTAATCTGAAAATTGACACCCAAAAAATGCTTCTTGACTTGTCAACGCACGCCATGGCAGACATGTTAGGTACTGCCGATGGTTTGAGATGGAGCAAAGTGAATCACATACTTTTTGACCAGCCCTGTCCTCCCCATATGAGATGTCGTCTTATAAAAAAGAATCTTCTCTATATTTACAGACTCTCAGTCCCTATAATACTTCAACAGAGTCTTTATATCAGTTTCTAAATTTAGATATTCTGTCTCCAAGTCTGTGTATTTTGATATTCTCTCTCATGTCTCTATGTCTTTTCGAGAATAGAGACTCTGCTAGAGATGATGAAAATATAGAGAATTAATAGTGATTTAGATAAGGGAATATAGATATCCAAATTTAGAGACGCTGCTAAAGATGCTCTTAGAGGACGCTAATGACGGTGCTGATTAAACTATCAGTGGAGATTTACAGCGCTTGAATTTTAGATCCGCCTCGGCGGAGCAAAAGTGGTGGCACTATTATGTATACATCTCTCTCTTTTTGGGAAATATACATCTCTTTTTAAGATGGTTCAAAGCAACAGAACATGGCACCGTTCTTTTGAGCGGACCGCCGGCGGCCAACGGCCGGCGGTCCGCTACAGTAAAATTTATTTATTTTTAGATTATTTTTTTTATTATTTAAATTTTTTTTCAAAAACTTATAAATTTACTACAGTAAAATCGCCAACCGATAGAAACCACCAAAAGAAACAGACCCATATCTTCGATCCGCGCAGGTCCGAATGAGATGGATCAGAACAAGTGACAGAATTATGGAAGACTAGCTTTTTCAGCTCAGATGGTACAAAAAAATGTCTGTAAAGACACAGGATATCGATACAGTGTAGTACCGAACATAGCAAGCATGTATGTTGTTGTTATATACTTATATTACACAGCCACACGTTTTCATCACACACTGCCACTAACACATTCTCACAATTCTAGATTTTGGTTCCGTTTGGCACAACTCTAGCTCCACCAAAATTGGTAGAGTTGGTGAAGCACTCTATTTCTATCTCTAAAAATTCATAGAGCTGAAGTTATGGGTACATTGAGAATGTTTACATGAGTCATCTTATTTACATTTTAAAATAAAAATATAAACTTAAGTCACTTTATTTTAACCTACAAACTCCATATCTGACGTAGAGCTGAGAGTTAAAATTGTGTCAAACGGAACCATTATGTCCATTGAATCACATTTAAGGGGGTTTTCTTGTAAATTCGAGGGGAAAACCATTTTTTTTCCCACTCAAATGGGTGATGCCTGCTTTTGGTTTGGATGGGACAGAAATTTCACAAAGGAGGATAGAAGTTCGGTAAAATTCTTTAAAAATATCACCTAATCATAGCCAAACAACCCCGCAAGTCAACAAATACCCAACCGTGCGCTATATTCTTACATGCAGCCCTCGCACTCCTATGAGTTGGATGGGACATAAATTTCAGAGCGCCAGATGATACAAGTTCGGCAAACATGTTGAAAAATATCATCAACTAGATTTGTCGTAGCCAATCAACCGCGCAAGTTATATATCAATTAACTGTGCGTTGTATTCTTCCATGCAGCCCTTGCACCCCATAAGTACAATGTACTCACACGTCTCGATACCAGAAACCATTTTCTTTTCATGCAATGAGCAAATGGTGTATAATAATTCCAACGTTTATTTTCATGTCCATAAGCGTTTAAGATGAAGCATGCATGTTTTTGGAAACCCTTGCACAGTTGTTTTCAGGAGGGATAAATTTCAAATAAATACTTTCTCCAGGGATGTGAGTGCAATTTTCTTCTATATTAAACCCCCATATTAAATTTCAAATAAATACTTTCTCCGGTCACAAAAAATTGACGTTTGAGATGCGTGCCAGTCAAAGTTTTGAAACTTGAGTCACGAATATCTTTTTAAATAATTAGATTGTGCACATAAAAATTATATATGTAGATTCGTCTCAAAAAGTACTTCAATAATATTATAATTTTAGTGGATTTTAAAAATAAATTATAATAGTAATTAGTGGTCAAAATTGTATTTTGAAGACCGTGCAAAATCAAAACGTTAAATATTTGTGACCGGAGGGAGTAATCAGTAACTCCCCGACATCCCCATCGATAACGACTATTTCTCTCTCCCTTCATTGTACTGTTCTTGGCTTTCAGTTTTTTTTTTTTTTAATTTCTTCCGTTTGTGGGAGGAGACTTTTGGCCGAATGCTATCCATCTCTCTCTCTTCGCCTCTTCTTCTTTCTCCACTTCTTTCTGGACGGGGCTGAGAAAATTTTGATTTTTTTTTCTCTTGGTTGCTGCAATCTTTACTATCCCGGCGACCTCAAACATCAGGAGGCGACCAAGAATCGGGAGCTCCGCTTCTTGATTTCCGCTGGTTCGAGTTGTGGAGTCGTGTTATGAGATGGGCTTCATGTCGTGCTTGTTCCGGTGCCGTCAGGAGGACGAGGACGAGGATCATCGAGCCACCTCAGGTGATGACGCACCTGACTCGTTTTCTTGTTCTAGTTTTTTCCCCCTCTTCTTAGGCTCTGAGCTAATCAGGGTAGAAATGTTCTGATATGCACGGTCCTTCCTCTTGTGGCATGTTCTTGGGGAACTAAATATGCTCTTTGTATGTGAGGGGAGTTTTATTCTGTGGATGGGGAAAGAACTGAGTCTCGTAATCTCATGTTCTCAGTAATTGTTTCGGTTCAGTTGGGGATGATTCCGAGGTGTGGAGGCGTAGATTAATGAAGAGACAACCATCAGGGAATTTGGGAATTTCCAGTTGCAAGCCCACCTTTACTTTCTTGGGGACTAGCAATTCTTCTCGCAATTAGCCCCAAGGATGAATTTCTATTAGGCTAAACCCCGGGCTACATACTTAGAAGCTTGTTTGTAAGTCTGTGCACATAGTTTCGTCAAGAATAGATAACATGAAATAGAGTTAGTAAAAGGACAGTCAAAATTATGAAGAAATTCAATGCTACAATGAAGAGTGCCTGTAAAAAAAATAGAAATAGTATAGGAATACAATAAGAAAATTGCTAATCTGCCACTAGTGTTGTTTCCCGTTTTCCTAGTTGCGCCTTTGTTCAGGTGTATCATCATTAACCATGGATGTATATTTTTCTTTTAAATTGGTTATTAACAGTGAATTATTCAAAGTCATCAGAAAGTTGTCCACTGAAAACTGAAAGGTCGATACATATGGAAGGAATCCAACGAAATGGTGGAAATGATGAAGCAATGATCTTCACTTTGCGTGAGCTTGTGGATGCTACCAAAAACTTCAGCCAGGATTACCTTTTGGGCAGAGGAGGATTTGGTTGTGTGTATAAAGCATATCTGAATGATGGGCAGGTCTGTGTTTGCTAGTTATACACCATACTTCTCGTTGACAATCTTATATTTCTGTTCTCAAGTTATGCTGCAAGTGTTTAACAGCTATTTCTGATAACACTGCATTGAATACTTAATGACACTACCTAACATGTTCATTTGATGGGAATGTAGATTGTTGGAAAGTAGAAAGTACAATATTCTAATACATATTATATATCTAATATCTAATGTTGTTCTTTGCTACATGGCAGGTTGTTGCAGTGAAACAACTTGATCTAAATGGGCTTCAGGGGAACAGGGAATTCCTTGTGGAGGTTCTCATGCTCAGCCTCTTGCATCACCCTAATCTAGTCAATTTATTTGGGTACTGTGTTGAGGGCCATCAGCGCTTACTCGTTTATGAGTATATGCCATTGGGATCACTAGAAGACCATCTGCACGGTTAGTTTATGTTGGAAAATGTATAATACCCTAAGCCAGCATTATGAGCAACCTGAAATTTTTGTAGTAGTTTACAGTGTTGTCAGAAATCGGTTGCTAATTTTTAGTAACACAAACCTATTTAGCTGTAGACCTTCCATTTTCAATACCTGCAGATTTTGTATTCATAATTCTTTGTACACTTAACCATATCTGAGTACCTGAACATGGTGAAAGGAACTGTTCTAATTTCTGGAATTCTGTACAAATTGAAGTGTTGGTTTTGATCACATTTTTACAGTGGAAATAAAATGAAAATGTAGACTGAAACAGCAAATTAGTCGCCCTCTGTTCTGCTTCTTAACAGTGCACACAGTTGTCTGATATATGTCGAGAATGCTCAATCTCATGAAATCAAAACTTATCTTCCTTTGGTTAGTCCTAATTTTAAAATTTTGGTTTTCCTCAATTTGATCTTCCAAAATATAAGAACTGCCTTTCTCCCACATGAAGAATAAGTGCCTGTCGCATTCTTGAGCACATGAATTTTGAGTTATATTTTATTATATCGGAATGTGAGAAAGTTAGTTTGGAAAGAGGGGGCTATTTTTATTGAACTAATTCTTGTGAAGCTAAACATTTTTTTGAGCGATGAAGCTAAACATCTTAACTTTGCACTTGTTTTTCCTATTCCTTGGCTCAAAATATTATTTCATTTATTCTTTTATGTTTGTGCTAAGGGAAAATGTGTTTGGACTTTAATCTTTTTAATTCAGTGGATTCTAATTGTATATGATCCAATTAGTCCCATTCCATTGCTCCCTGCATCTCATAATAAAAGATAGGCTAGCATGGAATGCTTGAATTTATTTTATTTTAACTTTTTGAGGGGAGGATTGCTTGAATTTCAGATGGACTATCTAAGGACCCATTGATGGGATAACATTTCATTAACATGTCAGTTGTAGTGTCATACTAGAGAAACATTGCAAGGAGATTCTCCTACTTAGAGTTTACCATATCAATATACTGAATAAATTTTCTTAAGCATTGGCTCTATTTATCTAGCCTTTTGTTCCCTTCTAGATAACACTACATAGTTCAATACGATTCTCCTTGATATGTCAGTTTATCTTCTTGTTTGTTTCTTCTGTAATGATTCACCATGTTCTTACTGCCATCTGTATCAGAGTTATCCATAATGCGCTGAACACTATTTTTGTGTTACCTACTGGACACCCTATTAAAAATTTTGTGCTGATGCTGTTAACAGATCTTCCACCCAATCAAGAACCTTTAGATTGGACAACACGGATGAAGATAGCTGCTGGTGCAGCTGCTGGTTTGGAATACCTGCATGATAAAGCAAACCCAGCAGTTATTTACCGAGATATTAAGCCATCAAACATTCTTCTTGGTGAAGGGTATTATGCTAAGTTGTCCGACTTTGGGCTTGCTAAACTTGGTCCTGTAGGTGATAAGACTCATGTGACTACCCGTGTCATGGGGACTCACGGTTATTGTGCTCCTGAGTACTTAGCGACTGGACAGCTAACGATTAAGTCCGACATTTATAGTTTTGGTGTGGTTTTCCTCGAGCTAATTACAGGACGAAGGGCGCTTGATAGCAATTTGCCTCCAGAGGAACAAGACTTGGTCAAATGGGTAGGTTTTTCAATTTGAGAATACAGATAAATGGTCCAATAATCATACTTTTGCAATGAAAAACAAAACATGGATAGTAAAATGCATGTCTAAGGGCAGTCATAAAACAATCATGAGGTACAAATTTATTAAATATAAAATGTTATATAGCTTAACATCAGAGATGATTGGTTCATCTGGATTACCTTCCTTGTACTTTATGGCTGATGTCATTATGCTATGTGGATAGGACTAAAGAAATGGTTTTGATGTGGTTAACTTGTAACAGGAAAATAACAGTGCATGGGTTGGGTACTGGAGATATGTACACCTATGGTGTCAGCTCACATCTGAAACCAGTGATTTTTCATGTTAACTAACCTCCTAGTTGTATACTCCCTCTGGACACAAATATTTGTCATTTGAGATATGAGCAATTCAAAGTTTTGAAAAATTAGCTATGAATATCTTTTAAAATATTTAGATTGGGTTCATGAAAATCAAATGTGTAGATTCTTCTCGAAAAATATTTTCATAATATTGTAATTTTAATGGGTTTTATAAATAAATTGCAGTAGTAATTAGTGGTTAAAGCTGCATTTCAGTGATTATTGTGATGTCCAAAACAATAAATATTTGTGACCGGAGGGAGTGCATCTTAATGCCCAGGAAAACATTTGTTTTGCTCCAATATTTTCTTCCTTTTCAAACATGATGTATTGTTTACTTTATTTATATTTATGTGGATCTCATGCAGTTAATAGATGGTTTTACTTGAATTGCATAGTCATGGACATAAATTGGACTGTTCTTTTGTTTTTCTTACTTGAGTACTCAAAATGTTGGTATGTTAATGTTGAATGTTTATGTCTTCAGGCTCGTCCCTTGTTCAAAGACCAAAGGAGATTTCCAACCATGGTTGATCCTTTGTTGCAAGGCCGCGTCCCAAAGAAGGGTTTGTACCAGGCCTTGGCTATTGCAGCAATGTGTTTGCAGGAGAAAGCAAAGAACCGTCCTCACATTAGGGAAGTTGCTGCTGCTCTCTCTTATTTAGCATCACAAACATGTGACAGGCATAACACTGCCACTCGTCGTAACCTGGCTGGTCCTTCTGCACCAAGAGTGCCGGATGATCAGATTAACCAAGACACCACTTTTACTGGTCAACATGGAGCTCAGATGGCAACGCATGACCGAACGAACCACTTCGTACCAGAAATGAAGGAGCCTTGCTGGAGCGGCTCACATCGCACAGGACGGGGCAGGGTTGCCCCAAACGGTGTCGATAGAGAGCGGGCACTTGCAGATGCCAATGTATGGGCTGAGGCCTGGAGACGCCATGAGAAGGCAAGCAAGATGCGGTAACCGGTCAGAGGCAAGCTTTGCTCGAGTTCTAGCATGCTGCAATTTTGAAGAAAACTATGCAGTACAGAAAGTGTTGTTAGGAGAGGAGGAATAATGTGCAGTGAGGTGTGTAGAACCACACCAGAGTGAGCGCTTGGAAGATTTCACCGGTGGAGTCTACTACATTCAGACTTGTTTCACTGCATACATGGGTTTACTTCTTTTGGGCATAGATATAGATTCAGTCTCAAGAGGGGCTGTGTGTATGTAATAACCCCATAATAGATGTAGTACAGTATACAATCTTTTTGCAGTTCAGTGGTTTTGGATGCAACCAGAATATAGGATCCATGAGCATGAAAAATTGGTATCTGTTGCAGCAACTGACGAAAAATCGGCAGGCGCTGTCAATTTGTCAATGGTGATATAATTTCTCGTCGCAAGTCTGGGTACATCGTACCAAAGGAATTTTGCTCCTGTGAAACGCAGCGTGTCAATCTTGTCTGGTTTGATGTGAATTGCTGCAGAGCTGTTATTCTTTGGCCATTTTCTCGTACAACAACTTTAGGACTTTGTTTGAGTACAAGAATTTCGCATGAAACAGTTTATTTCCGGCGTGCGGGCTTGCTCAAATACTCCTAAAGTTTCCAGCTAGAAGCAACAGTGGATTGGGTAGGAACTCGCTGTAAAGCACCTGTTTCTTTTGCAGTTTCCCAGTCATTTTTCGTCCTTTGTATTTTGCACCTCTCCTAGTATCAAATATTTAAATGTCATGCTCACACACACCCAAAAAAAAAAAGAAACAATCTGGAAATCATCAAAGTTTGGCAGAATCGCCCCCAGAAGAACACGCGTGGTTTGGCTTATAGCCAATGTCTACCGATGCTTGTTTACTATCAACCAAATTTAGCTTTTTTTTTAAAAAAAAAAAAACTTATGTCGAAATTGTTACCATTGACTGGCGAGCGCCATGGAATTGGCAGTGAACCAAACACATCATAGTGTCGAGATCAAAAAGCCCATCTCGTCCAGGCTCTCTCTAACCCACAAGTCACTTGAAGCTTGCCATGGAACAGCCCAAGCCAGTACTTTCGATCGATCACTCGCCATACTAAAACCTGCATAAACAATCATCTTTCGATTGTACTACTATTTCACCGGAGGGACGCAGAAAACTCGCATTCGCATCAGTTTGTTCGGAATTCAGACAAGAACTGCACATCACAAAGACTTCGTTTCTAAATAAAAAAAGAAGGCACATATAAGTATACATAGTATATAGTATATAGTAGTACTATGAGCAGTAATCATACAGAGGCATCCATGCATGCATGTTCTGAAGCTCCCAAGCTAGCAAGGCAACAAGACTCAGAGAGAGCGCGCTACTGTGCTTTCAGAGGGTGAGGAAGGCGAGGGCGTAGGCACGGCGGCGCGGCGGCTGGTCGGAGGCGAGCATGAGCAGCAGCACGACGATGACGATGACGAGCAGCACCTTGGCCACGTCCTCGTCCAGCGAGAGCAGGCACGTCTTCCCCATGCCGATCGATCCGTACAGAAGAGAAGCCTCGAGCTCCAGCCTGTGTCGCTGCAGATCAGAGCAACCTCGAGAGCGAGCTAGCTCTGTGCCTGCACCATTGTTGTTAGCTGCTCCTGCTGTTGCTGCTATCTTTATACGAGTGGAAAGCTCTGCCCCTCTGGGTCAACTCAGAGACCAAATCTTGGTTCTTCCTACCTATGTATATGCCCGTCAAAATCACGTTTTGTGATTCTTAATTCTTAATCTATAGGTACATTCTGTAGTGGGTGTACTTAATTTTGTATTGGTTTGGGCATTACGTCTAGATAGAGAGTGATAAAATTTTCTACTGAAGCTTCCGGGTTGCAGTTTCATGGACCACAGAGTTCTTTAGAGCATCTCTAACAAAGTCTCTAAAACAGAATATTATCTATATTTAAAGTCTCTCGTCCTACGGTAGAGTCTCTATCTTAGTTTCTAAATTTAGAGTTTCTCTCTTCTAGTCTCTAAATTTGGAGGCTCTCTATATCAATCTCTATAGTTTCTCTAGATATAGGTTCCGCTAGAGAGGATGAGTATATAAAGAACGAATAGTAATTTGCTGAAGATGAGAAGGTGTATAGATGCCTAATTTTAGAGCATCTGTTGAAAATGCTCTTAGTTGTCCATGTTCTAACGACTTAACGACTTGCCCAAAAGAAAATCCCTCATGGAAGTGAACAATTGATAAGCCCATCTCTCTAGAAAATTATACTCTCTTTTGAGAGTGAAGTCATGCAAGTTACAATCGCAACGAACGACGATTTCAACCTTCAATAAGCCGAATGTGTCATCCTTGTGACACCATCGATAGCCTTCGTTTTTTATTTTTTAAAAAAAATCCAGGACGACTAGTCGTTCTTAGGGACGAATTTCTAAAGAAAATAGTACAAGCAAGCAATGTACCTGCATCCGTTCCTCTCTGTTTAGGTGCGGTACACGTACTGTGCACGAAAAAAAGGCTACGTACAGTTATAATCCGGATCAAATCTACGGCTGCAAATTTATTTTTTAACAAGCCAAACGGTTTAACTTTTTAAAACCTTAAAACTCTTCTCGAGGTTTTAAAGCCAGTTTTTAAAGTTTTTCGATCCCTTAAGCCATTTAATCAAAGTCTGGAACTTGCCCCCCCGACCCACGAGGATAATAAAGACCAGAAGGATACCATCAAAGTCGTGGTCGTCTCCTGTTCCACCACGCAAACGTGAAAACGAACCCCTTGTCTCACCTTATAAAGTGTGGCTGCTTTCCTGATTTTTTTTTAAAAAGGTGTGGCTATTTTCTCGTAACGGTGAAAAACTAAAAATGCAAGCACCGAAGAATCTATCAAAATCCTTGTGCAAAACTACAAACAACGACTGCCACGCAAGAAAAATGCAGTACAGAATAAACATTGGAACATGATGTCTGACGGTTGATTATTAGGCCTCAAGTAATTAAGAAACAGTTCCAAAAGAGTAAGTTCTCCCGGGTACGAACAACAATCTACCAACTACTGCAGATTTCCCACCTGAAGATAATCTAAAACAGACCAATTTAACAATTATTATAAAATCTACAAACATATTGTTACGTGCCTGATCCTAGCACGTAATGAGAAAGGATACAGCCCTTAACGCGGGCGAGACGAGCTGTTGTTGAAACTAACGTTTTGCCTGTACGAAGCCACCGACCAGTTATCGATGGCAGCACCTTACTAGAAACTTGGTTTACTCATTGCTTTGATCATTAATAGAGGATACATGAGATCCTTTTTATAGGGATGACTGACTTGTACACTAAGAAAAGACTTAAATCTAATCTAATCAAATCCCCTAAAGGTAGATAACAAATTGAAAAGATAACAATCAAAAGATATTGACTCAGATAACGACATAGGCCCATGTGCTACAGTACAACAGTACTGTTCATACCACTACAGTACCATGGTGTTGTTCACAAGATGGGCTAGCCCATAACATTACTTCCCCCTTCAAATCAACCTTGTCCTCAAGGATGAAGTTCAGGAGACCCGTCTGATCTCGTGCACGCAGATCGAAGAGGTCGTCGTCTTGGCCATAGGTCACCGTGCTTGGCCGCCTTCCATTGTCCCCATTTGTGCCCGAAGTGGACGAACACGGACAAAAGTTTGCACCGCTTGATCTTCATGAGGCAATGCATCCGATCTTCGGTAAAAGAGGCCACGAGGTCGGAGATGTGATCTTTGATGGACACCATGGCCAAAGGATCGTCGGCTCTGATACCAATTGTTACGTGCCAGATCCGAGCAAGTAACAAGGAAGAATACAGCCCTTAACGCGGGCAAGACGAGCTGTTGTCGAAGCTAACGCCTTGGGTGTATGGAGCCATCAGCCAGTTATCGATGGCAACACCTTATTAGAAACTTGATTTACTCATTGCTTGGATCATTAATAGAGAATACATGAGATCTCTTTTATAGGGATGATCGACTTGTACACTAAGAAAAGATTTAGATCTGATCTAATCAAATCCCCTAAAGATAGATAATAAATTGAAAAAATAACAATCATCAAAAGATAATGACTCAGATAACAACGTAAGCCCACGTGCTACAGTACCACGGGTGCTGTTCACGTCGCTACAGTACCCGTGGTACTGTTCACGAGATGGGCTGCCCATAACACATAACATCAGGACTTGGTAGTTCGCTTGTTGTTCTACGGGTCACAGTAGTCTGGACAGTAGAATTTCCATCCGCTTGGTTCTTGCCAACTAAAAGATGACAGTGCATTGATGTATACAAGATTATGGAGTACTACAGAATTATATGAAACTGAAAACGTAGGTGCCAACCAAAATTGGCAAAGGAAATACAGAAAGAGTGTTGGCCTTCAGCTGCATTTCACATTTGGCCAAAAATCCCATGTACATCAGTTCCAACAACCGTCGCATATAAATGATTACACAGCAGCATCCTGCACATCAATGAGCCAAGGTACCAAGCGGCACTTCCTGGCGAGTAGTAGTAATTGAGGTCAACACCGTGGCCACTAATGATGAGGCCATACTCACTCTTTGGTGCAGGCAGAGTGAAGGAACACAAGGGCAAGGTCCACTCGTATTGAGATCACTGCACAATGACAGAAAATCTGCCTCTGACCACATTTCTGCTCAACCACAGCGAGGTAAGCGCTGCAGTTCAGCTCCCAGATATGAAGCAGCGTCAGCAAGAAGACTGTCATGTGAACCCTTGAATGCTGAAACAAGGGTTTCTACTCGCATCAAAGCTGATAATGATATCGACAAAATCATTCCTTGGGCTAGATACTGCCTGCAAGAGAAGGCTAGGCCATATAATAAGCGGGCCAGCCTTAGGCAGGTGCCATACTTCAACAATTCCAGAACAGCACTCAGTTTCGGAAGATTAGTCAACAAGCCCATTGTAGCCTCTCGAGGTGCTGCCTTGAGTAACAACACCAAACAATCTGATGCCAAATCGCTTATCTGTGGATCCGAATTTCCAACTAGCTCAAGGAAAATACCCATGTTGCCACCAAAGTCACATATATCCATGATGCAAGATTGTTGATCCACAGCAATGCTCATGCTGAAAGCACTGTCAACAAGGAGGGAAGGTTCTTTGGAAAGGGCAACACTTCTGTTGCTGCCGATGCCACGGATAATGAAAGCTCGGCAAAGTTCCAAGGTTGGTTCAAGAAAATCGTCCATATCTTTTGCAGTCACAAACTCAAGTAGATTCCCTAATCTTCTGACAACTTGAAGCTGAGAAAGAATATTGGTGTCCATGTCAGGAGCGGATGCCAGAGCAAAACAAAGCTTCACATTGCTTGCATTTGCATTTGACAGATCTCCTAGCAAAAATTCAAAGCACTGGGATACTGTTGCTTCATTCAGAATATCAGAGACTTTAATAAAATCATGTTCCATCAGCATTACTAGAAGTTTCTGTGCATATATCGGTATCGGATCTTCATCATCTGCAAATGAAGGATACATTGGGAGAAAATACTTCTGAGAGATTGTTTTCAAGTCAACAACAGTTTGCTCATCAGCAGTCAACGAAGAATCGCTGAATATGACAATCATCACATCAGAAAGTATCTTCAAACACAGGAATCTAGCATCACCATCTTTATTGCCTTTGTATAAGGTGGATAAGCTTGGAAGGATTCGACTTGTGAATATTTTGTGTTCATGAAGTATAACAGAAGGCTCCTCTGTAGCTGCCTCAAGAACTCGCAATAATGTCATTTGAAAATCATCCCGAGCCTGGAATTACAATAATTCATACGTAACAAATCACTCAAGACCAAAATTTGTTTTAACAAATACATAAATATAAAGACTGTCAAGGCAAGACAGCATCAAGGTTCAAGACTAGGTAAGTTTATTTTATATATTGCAGTGCAGTTATATAATGGACATAGTCTCCGTATTTTCTCATCAGGATGCGCCCAAATAGTTATAAATCATACCTGAAATGGTGTCTCCAGAATCTTCATAAGATTTGCCAACTGAAGCAATACATGGCTCGTCACAACTCTATGATTGAAGGATGTGCTCCCAAGAAGATGAAGGATAACAGGAAACAAATGGATTGTGCTCTTTGGATGAGTACGTCCAGCTAAAGCAGTGACAGGTCCATGACGTTTGCCACCCATGACCTGTTGTATATCACTGGACACGGTGTCAAGAATGCCAGGGACCACAGAAGCAACCAAGTGCACAAATGCTTCTGTACATTGATGAATGAAACCCTCCTTCTCCTTTCCTAATCTATCAACTGCTGATAGTAATTTTGCATTGCAAAAGAAATGAGGAAGCCACCTTCGACTGTTTTTGCAAAGAAGAGCAACAAATAAAAGGGCTTTTCCACGTAGAACATCACTTCCCTGTTCTATCAGAGAAATGAGTCCAGGGACTAATTGTTTCTCCTCTGTCAGCGACAGAATATAGCGGTTCATGTTTGGTATGATATGACTGTTAACTAATGCTGAGTTCAGAAGATTCAGACTGATCTGCTGCTCACGTGGATTGCCCTTAATGAGTGTGCATGCAATATCCTTGAACGATAGCTTCTCCAATATCAAATGAATACATGATGAGCTGAAGCGGGCTAAGCGTCCTAAACAAGATCCTGCAATAAGCCTTGTATTCTCCTGTTTCCCAGTTGCTCTATAGATGTAACACAGGTGCCCAATTACATCTTGGGAAGCAAAACGTGGTGTCCAATCTGTGCCTTGGCTACAGATGTTATCAATTGTTCGTAAAGCATAAAGCTGGGCTAGATCATCTTCACCTTTACGCAAGATAGATGACACCAGTGCAATTACTGCACTAGGAACCTGCACAACTTGACAAGTTAAATCACGGAAAATAGAGTAAGTCATTAGGTTGATTTCATAGCTGCCAATTTTAGACAGATCCTTCATCGTGTGCATATCTACTCTGCATGCCCACATACAACAACACAAGCTAAAATGACCAAACAAACTGTTTCATAGAAGACAACCCTGAGCAACTAAGATATGAAAATGAAGGTCTAGATCGCTCACATAGGGCCTCAAGTATGCCCAGCATGCCAAGGAGCAGTACCGCTGTGCGCATGGCGAGGGGTGAGTTGCAGCAGCAGCAGCTCAACCACATGAAGATTAGATGAGTAATTTGAGATGTTGCATTATCTTTTAACTAGTCCAGTTAGTTGAATTGTTAAGCGAGGTAAGGTTAGTAGAGCTGTTAGGATTTGGCTGATCTTCCACGATATAAGGAGATCAAGACCCTAGGATGTGCTCTAGGATCCGTTAAATGTGAAGGGAGAACATTTCACGGATCCCAGAGCACATCCTAGGGCTCCCACCTGTGCAAGGATATCCTTATACAAGTGGAAAAACTGCACTAATGGAATAATTATAAGATGAAATCAATTATCTCAAACTACTTCCCCCCTTTCTCCCTCCTCTTGCCACCTAGCAGGGTCTAGCCACGGCTTCCACTAGGAGGCCAAGATCAAGATCAGTTATCACATATCCCTATTAATTGCAAACATTTAACGGATCGTAGAGCACATCCTAGGGCTCCCACCTGTGCAAGGATATCATTGTACAAGTTGGAAAACTGCACTTATGGAATAATTATAAGATGAAATCAATAATCTCAAACTACTTCCCCGCCTTTCTCCCTCCCCTTGCCACCTAGCAGGGTCTAGCCACAGCTCCCACTAGGGCTATGTTTGGTTAGGGGTTAGATTAAATGGGTTAGCTAGTCTTAACCCAGCTAGATTAGCTTAACCTAGCTTAATCCAAGTTTTGTGTTTGGCAACTAATCCAATTACTCTATACTGTTTGACTAGGTTAGTGGGGTCAGTACAGAAGGATTAAGTTATCCCGACCTCTGGCTGGGTTAGCGAATCCTAGATGAACTTAATCCCGCTTTAACTCAGGGGTGTTTGGTGAATTAAACCCTTAATCCACCCCTTAACCCCCAACCAAACGTAGCCTAGGAGGCCAAGATCAAGATCAGTTATCACACATCCCTATTAATTGTGAACCCATGGTCGTGACACCCAACAAATACAAGAATTCACCCATTATAGGAATTAAGGAAAATAGGTTTAAAAGGTGCCACTAAAAGAAACCAATTATAAAATTATTCCCTGAAATCAGTAAAAAAAAAACAACAGTGCCCTAAGTTGATTGGATCAGCTTATTTTTGTGGAGAGGTAAAGTTGAACCTTGGTAGTGAGAGCAAAGGTGTCAAGACTCAAGATGCAGAGTGAAGTAGTGAACAACAGATATATCCTGAATTCGTGGACATGTGAGCACTAAATATTGATGAATAAATGTAATTTAGTAATTTCAACCTATGAGGATATTGTTAGCCATAATATGGGGTTGTTTTTTAGGTTTTCTATACCATAATATAGGATTGGTAAACAGTAAATGTGTGGGTAGACAGTAGGTAGGCACATGAATAAACAAAAGGGCATGTATGGAAACGTGTAATCTAAATCTAGGCATAGTTATATATGTACATACTGTGCTTATGTAGTTAATATATTTTTTGCTCCAAGAAATTTCTACTTCAAAACGTAACCAGTGGACAATGCAAATATGCTCCACAAAAAACAGCACCAACTATTACATATTTCTAACGTCCAATATGGCAATATCTTACAGACGCAATTTATCTTCTAACTACATGATGCAATAGAACATAGGTCTCAGTAAATCAACCATCATGCAAATAAATATGCAGGCATAGCATACTCTTCGCTTTGAGTTCTGACCTGCCAAGAAGCTGCAGACCTATTATCCTTCAAAGGAGATTCTTGGGCATTGATTTCATTGGTATCTTGGTCAGACTGAGTAGAAATGTAGAACAGTAATTCACCTAGTGTTGCCATACAGAATCTCCTCAGTTTATCATGCTTGTCCCTTAAACCAACTGATAGTGCATTAAAAATTCCTGAACTTGCCAGCTCCACATCAAGGACGGTGGAGTAGCGTATCAACAATCCCATAAGTGAAGCAATTTGGACACGCAAGACTGAAGTTTTTGACAGTCGAAGCATTTTTATAAGTAGCAACATGATTGGGCCATTAGTGATTATATTTGCAGATTCAGAGTTCATGCTCAACATCTCCAGATACTTGATGATATTCTGTTTCTCTGAAACCTGAAAAGCTCCACTTAAACTCTGAAGGATCTGACTATTGAAAGCATTCATTTGTTCCCGTGGTAGCTTAATATAATCAGCAGCACGAAGAGCTTCAAAAGGAAGTGTAGGAATGGTGTCTATAGTTTTATCTCCTTTCCTACTAGGCATAACTGGTTTGACTGCAAGATCTGTGGGATGCCAGAATGCTTCAGAGATGTTAGATGGCTCAGAACCAATTGCAGTACCTGAAGCTATCTTTGTCCGTATTGCTTTCCTCATACAAATGCTAGGAGGAGTGGCCACCACATCAAGATTCTCTGAACAATTCTGATCAGTTTTCATCATGGTATCAGGCTTACTAGAACCCTCATCTGTGAGCATATCCACCTGATTATTATCTTCATTTCCATCAGTATCTTGAGTCAAAATTTTTTCATCTGCTGTGGATCCAGGATTATCTGATCCATCGTTATCATCAAGTGCATCACCTTCTTGGTTTTCACCGAAGTCAAGCTCCATATCATTATTTTCTATCTTAACTTCAGTCTCGTTTTCAGATGTTTCTGTGGGAGGACGCCTGTAATTCTCCTTGTCCTTTTCCCTTTGCAAATTCATCTTAGCTATACGAGACATCCTGAGAATATTCACACCCTTAAGACCATCAGCCTTACAGGAAGGTTTTGCACTGTTTTTCTTGCCACTTTGCACGTTCTTAACAGGGGTTGAGAACACCTTAGCTGAGTTTTCATCCTTATTCCGTAGACCATTGTATTCACGGGGCTTGGGTGGTGTCAACTGTCTGGAAGGTTTATCCCCGTTTCTCTCAGCTAAATATGGGGTGGCAGAAAGTTCAACCATGTTGTCAAAGGCAGGCTGAGGAGGTAAAGGAATCATTGGCATACCACTACTCCAAAAGTTGTGCTCACAGATCTCAGACCACTGTAGTCTTTCAGCTGGGTCCTTCATGAGTAAGCAATTGATCAGATTTTGAAAGGACCTTGACGGGTTATCAGGCAAAGCTGGTGTAGGATCTGAAAGTATAGATTTGACTAACTGGGTAAATTCACTACCCACAAAAGGGGGCCTTCCTGCATAGCATTCATACAACACACAGCCAAGTGCCCAAAAATCCGAAGCATATGAGTGGACTCCCCCCTCTCGAAATAACTCAGGAGCCATATAGCATGGTGTTCCCCTCATAGGTTGTGGCACCTATAAGCAAACACGAATTCAAGTGGGGAAAACATCATCATATACAGATGAAAACACAAGGAAATGAAATGTTACAAAAAAAGGAAATATAAGCTCACATCTCCAGGATGAGTCTTCTCAATGTCTTTTAAACGCCTGGCTAATCCAAAGTCACACAGCTAGAACAAGGAAAAGTCTACTGTTAATTCCAAGTTATTATTTCCAGCACTTCTATTAATGTATTAACTCTTTTCCAGTGGTCCAGTAGGTACCTTCATGCATCCAAATTCATCGAGCAAAACATTTGATGGTTTCAGATCACAGTATATAATTCCTTGTGAATGCAAGAACCTAATGCCCAACATGTTTTTGATAAATCAGATTCAACCCATAATACAACAGAAAGAATAGAACATGGTTACCAAGAAACTTTACTGGAGAGCTTTAACAAGATCATAAGCCAGATCATGTATAGAATTTTCAGGCAGCTTCTTATCCTGCATGAAAACATGCACCTAGGATGAGGACAATACATAAGGCAAGCAAAACAGAAAAATGGGGTAGGATTTGTCTTTACCAATGTAACATATAATGAAAGTTCTGCATATATACTTGCTGAATGGATCTCGATAACATAAATATCAAAAAAAACTATGTGGGCCACACTTACTAACACATGTTGTCTAGGTCTGACATTCAAATACCAGTAAACAGGCTTGCAACAGCCTAGTCATCTTCTGAGGTCATTAAAGGTTAAATCAATTCTACCTAAAAAACATCAATGAAGCTTGGCATGCAGAAAAATACTATTTTTACAAAATAGCAGACGATGTTTACAAAAGCTAGCACCAAGGTTCACAAAACCACCAGAAACCAGCAAAAACCGGCGGTTTCTCGCCAAACTACTGGGGTGTGGCTTCTGAAACCGCCGGTTTTTGCCCGGCCGAACTCGGAAATTCAAATTTGAATTTGTAAATTTGAGAAATTCAGGAAAAAAAATTGTAAAAAAAATTAGGAGTTTTTTAGAACATCTTGTACAAAGCAAGATTTCAAATTTACATCGTTTTCGTGCTTACATCTGAAATCAAAGATGTGGTAAAACTTATCTTGTGTTTTAAAAATATGGATGGGCCAAAATAGGATTTTTCCATGACATATATCCTAGGCATATATGATTTTTCCATATTTTTTGAAGATTATTTCGCACATCTTTTCAATTTTTTCAATTTCCAGATTTTTCTACTGGTTTCTCCCAAAAACCGGTAGGAAACCACCTGGCTTGCCTAGTGAATTCAAATTCAAATTTGTCCGGCTTTCGCTGGTTTCTCGCGGTTTTTACCGGTTAGCCGGCCCGGTGGGGTAGCGGTTTCAAGACCTGTTTCGGTTAGTTGAACCCTGGCTAGCACATATAAATGGCCATTAGAGCTTGGTCATAATAGTAGCAATAATCATGGTTGTCATGGCGTCCTTGAAGCGTCGTGGCGGCTGAGGGGCGACGCCTCACCAAACGCCTTGCCACCCACGGCTATGGCGTCCTTGAGGCGTCTGAGGCGTCGCTGTGGCGTTGGCGTGGCGGGTGAGGCGTCCGAGAGCCACAAGGCGGGCGCCATATGAGGGGGTGAAGGAGGAAGATAAACAGTAGGCCCACAGGAACGGGCCACATACGGGAGGCCGGGAGGGGTGTGAAGGACTTACCTCTTCCTCCGGTTCGAACCCTAGGTTCTTCTGGCGGCGGCGACCACCAGCCAAGGATCCACGAATCGGCGAGGTCCCTAATGGCGGCGGCTTCCCCTCTTGAGGTACGTCCTCTCCCTCGCTCTGTTTCCCCTCTCGGCGGCGTTGGCTCGCTGCGGATCCACCGCCGCCACGGATCCACTGCCACCGCGCCACCCCCTTCCCCCTCCGCTCCTCTCCCTCTCTCTGCTGTCCGCGACGGTGACCCAGCACTACCCGCCGCCTTCCCCTTCCCCTCCTCTCCTCTCCCTCTCTCTGCTGTCGGCTCCACCCGCCGGCCGCCATCTTCACCTTCGCCCTCCTCTCCTCACCCTCTCGCTGCTGATTTGGTCAGCGATGGCTCGGCCACTCAGGCAGACAGAGCCCGGCTAGGTATATGATGTTGTGCTCTGCTTGGTACTGTTCTTGTCATACTAGTAACACTACTTAAGGTGGTGTTGTTTTGGTTCCTATTTTGCAAACTTCTTATTTTATTGTGGACTTGTCATACTTGTGGTGCAAAACAATGTCATTTTGTTAACTATGCATTAGGACTTCTAATATGTCTATGGCGCCGCCTTGCCGCCGCCTTAAGCGTTTAAAAGGTAAAAAGGTCCACCCACGCCGTAGGACGCCATACCGCCGTAACAACCATGGCAATAATATTACAGTAGTAAAAACAATAGAACATCATAATCAGGATATCAAGTAAAAATCTAGTGATTCCTGAAGATTCTGCAGAGTGCAGAACTGCAAATTGGTTTTCAGTGCCCTATGTTCTGTCGTGTAAGAGCTCATTCTTTTTCAAGCGGAACACAAGTGAGAAGTTTACATGTAATTGCACTAATAAAAAGTATTAAAACATTGGATGGGAAAGGTTAGAACTTTAATCATGAAAGAAGCCAGTTCAGGTTGATCATATTTCAACTTAATGACACATAGATAGCCAAATATATAGGCGATTGTTTATTGTTTTGTCAAGCCAGGGTGTGCTGCACTGTTGCTATTTATCATTCATGGTTTGAACTTGTCAGTCTAGCTATTGTTTCTTCTAATGTACCCCAACTACAAATAGCAAAGATAAACAAGTTTTGTACAAACCATTCCCCCCCTCTCTGGAAGATCAATATGCAAGTTATCCTGTAACTTTTTGGGCGGATCTTACCTAGAAGCTAGTGAAAACAAAAGTCGCTTGTACTTCTATCTGAAACATATCTACGGTACCTGATCTTCCACATTACCCTAAAAATTTTAAATGCAATAATCTTTTCAACTGACATTTAATTCTCTGACATATCATGCAGTCATATGGCCAAACTTGTTAAATAGCATGCTTTGTATGTCCTTTTTCCAAACTAGAGAAATGCATACAGTACTTAAACGGACAAGCAAAATACCTGTTCAAGCAAACCCTTAAGGTCTCCACCAACACAGTACTCCAATACTAACCAAAAATGTGCTGAAGTTTCATACCTAGGAAGACAGGCACAGCATAATTATGGTTTTCACTAGGATGGCCAAATGTTTAAGTGAACAACAAGGATAATCTGAACAATACTAGAAAACTATTTGTCATTATTATACCGCAAGATCATCCAGGCTAATGTACTAAATCAATAAGAGATTAAGAGTACCTAAGAAACTTACCAAGAGTAAAATTTCAGGACATTCGTATGATCTAAAGAATGAAGCATCCGAACCTGCAAAGTTGAGTTCAAAAGCATCATTGGCACAAAGGGTAACTAAACAACTTAATCAATACAAGCATTCCTCAAGCTGATAAAAAAAAATAGCTAAACATACTTCCTGAAAGATGCTTTCAATCCAGATCTAGCACAATTAAGATTGATCTTCTATCCAGTAATATGTTATCTATCTTATTTACCTTAATTCTTGTTTGAAGAGACAAAGGCACATCATCCAAGAGCAAAACAGGTGCCACAGAAGGGAAAATAACACAAAGTAGGTATATTCCCGAACTAAACAACTAAATGGATACAAGTATTCTGCAAGCTCTTGAAAAAATTATCTAAGCCTGTTTCCCGAATCCTGAAAGATGTTCTCAATCTGACACTAATGCATTTAAGAGTGATAGAAGCAACATGTTGTCTACCTTATTGACCTTCACTCTTAAGCATTTGCTTGAAGAGACAAGGATGTGCATTCCAAGAGCAAAACAAATGATGCAGAAGGGAAAATAATGAAATGTATCCGGCCTAATAACA
This sequence comes from Olyra latifolia, assembly GCA_036346145.1. Lineage (NCBI taxonomy): Eukaryota > Viridiplantae > Streptophyta > Magnoliopsida > Poales > Poaceae > Olyra > Olyra latifolia. The sequence continues at coordinate 20,318,548 of CM070530.1, forward strand.
CAGCATTGCCAAATAGTATATTAGTATCTAAGCCAAAGAGCATTGTCCTTAGCAAGTGTGATATGTAAGTATGCAACTCGTCGTCTTTGTCATGACTGCACAAAATTATCAGGAACTTAGTGTTTGACCAGCAACTAAAAATGAGTAAAGTATGCATGGTCCTTTACCTTGGGAAAAAATAGCATGGCAACTAGTGTAGCGAGTTTTATTATTATCTAGCTTACAGTCACAATTGTTATGGGACAATTGCCCCTTCAAACCACATCACTTATCAAGAAAAAACCAACCGTATATCAGAAATGCTTCCTGCATGGAGAATAGGAATTATCCAGAGCAGGACATCTAAATCACCAGCCCCTAGCTCAATACAAACTCTGCGGAACCATCGACTCAAAATACCCCCGAAATCGCAAGCGATGCCTAGACTACAGAAGGTTCCAGAAGCGGGGAGACACCAGCTCACCTCGTTCAGGACCTTGGAGCGCTGCGACTTGTCGACGCTCTTGACGGCGAAGTACTCGATGGTCTTCTTCTTACGCCCCTTGTATACCGTCTTCGGCACCACCACCGGTGAAAAAAAAAACACCAAAAAAATCAGAAATCCTCGCGTTCGTGCCCCGGCCAGCCCGATCCGGCGGATCCGAGGCGGAAATGGGGGGAGGGAAGCCACGGAAGCGGAGGCGGGGGTTACCGAGTGCTTGCCGCGGCCGATGGCCTCGTAGACGTGGAAGTTGTTCATGGCGGAAGAGCAGCACCAGCAGCAGCACGAGGAGGAGGAGGAGGAGAGGCCCCGCCCTTCGTCTCCGGCTAGGGTTAGGGTTTGCGATCTGAGGCGGAGCGGAGGAGATGGGGGAGGGGAGGAAGAGGAGATGGGGATTGGGGGAGTGAGGAGGGGAGGGGAGAGAGTGAGCGGGATTTCGATTTGAGTGTTGGGAGTTATGGGGCTTTCGGGTTTTGCCGTTTTGGGGTAGCCGCGCAGCTGCAGGCGCTCCTCCTGATTTTTCAAATTTGTTTTTTTCCCTACTCCTTTTTCGTATAGGACCTTGCATTTTACTTGTTTTAGTATATGGCACTTGCGGTGCAACGGGCAAAGGCCAACGGCTATAGATGAAACTTTACATAGGGTTTCAATGCATCTGTGAACTGATTACACTGCAGAGGTTCACCTTTTTTTTTTCAGCTGGATTATCCAGCTGTACATTATAATTTTAAAAAGTTATGGATCCTTGATAGAGGCCTTGGAGAGCCCAAAATATTATAAAAAAATAGTTTTAGAAGCTTTACGAAGAACCACTAAAAACCTTAAAAATGTTATAAAGTGCTACCGCATTTGGCTTTATGAAAATGACAAATTTTCAGCTATAACTTTTTATTTTAATTTAAACCAAAAAGAACGAGAGTAAAACATACGGGGTAACTAAATTTTCAAGATAAAAAGGGGTAAGACATACTCTAACAACGAATTACTCCGGATTGAATATTATGGTGACTATCATACTAAATCTGTCAAAGTTTTACTTGGGCCTAACATGCTTGTAAGTTATAATCCAGACGGCTAAAATTTCCTGACCCTAGCGCAGGGTACAAATTTGCCTAGCCCAAATCCAACTTCGAATTCTATCAAAAAAATCCAGCTTGGAAAGACCTTGAATCAACGTTCAAACTAGCACAAAGCCTATAGGCTATAGCCACTCTAGAGCCTCCTTCGATTCAAACGAATTTCAAAGGAAAAACATACTTTTCGAAATTCGGTAATCGGTCGGTTAGATTACTTAGATTTATTGTAGCATTCCCACAAAATCAAAGGAAATACAAGTGAATCTAAGCATCCACTGGTAGCATATTTCAAAGGCTCATGTTTTCCTTCAACTCATCCTCTTACTTGTTATATAAATTCTCAAGTTTGTGCATGCATTCCTGTACTTTTTTTTTATTCTTGTTATATAAATTCTCTAGTTTGTGCATGCATTCTTGTACTTTTTTATTCTTGTATTTTTTAAATCATACAAGTTTCGAATCTCGTTTTGGTCCCTAGTCCCGCCCAAGCTCGATTTTCGATTTTCCACGATTTCCCGTTAAAAATTGACAAAATTTTAATTTTTAAAATTTAAATCGAGCGAAGTGGGCAGAAAAAGGAAGATCGTTAGGGTTCTCGAAAAATCGTTCGGTTTCACAAGGAAATCGTACGGTTTGAACGAGAAATCGAGACAGGAAAATCGATCGGTTTGGTTTTTCGGCAAATCGCTAAGCTTTACGGGAAATCGCTCAATTTTAGCTAGAAACGCTTAGGATTTTTCATATTTCTTTTCTAAAGTTTCAAATTTAAATTTTGGCTTCAATTTGTTAACTGGGATTTCGATCCCATTTCGCCCGATTTAACGATTTCCAGCAAGATTTGGAACCCTGCATATGATACTATACAATTGATGATGTGACAAACTATCACGCTCGATCCTGTTTAGTACATGTGGCTTTGAGACTGAACAGTCCTGTATAATTGATGGTGTTTCTATGTTTAGAGGTTGGGACCCACAACTTGCCTCTAAGGCTCAGTTCACCCTAGCATTGTAAGTTGCAACGTCCTCTAAGGTGGAGCCAACATGTATAACAAAAATAAGGAAAAAAGTAACTATTCGGTCCCTAAACTTTGCCTATTATACTAAATTAGTCCATCAACCCAAATACCGGGCTAACTTGGTCCTTGAGATATTAAAACTAGACCAAAATGGTCATTTGACCAGTCAAAAGAGTGGTTTCGAGGTTTTTTGCTTGCATCACGTCCACACGTGTGATTTTTGCTGATGCAACGCTAACATGGAAGACATGTGGCACTCCTCCTCTCTCTCTTAACTCTCCTCCTTTCTTTCTCCCCAACCCTGACCCCACTCTTTCCATCTCCAACCCCTCCCTCTCTCCCTCTTTCGTCCATAGCCTGGCCACAACGACCTCTTCAGATCCGACACTCTCCCCTTTCATACTCTGACGCTCCTCCTCCTCCTCTCTCTCTCTTTCGCCCATGGCCCGACCACCCACAACCTCTTCAGATCTGACCGGCTTCAAGCTCCGGCGGTGTGGCAAAGAAATTGAGAGAGAGAGAGAGACGAAGAGAGAGGAGGGAGAAGGAGAAGGAGGAGACTCCAACGGCTATGGGAAGGAGAAATGGGCTTTCGTGGTCGGTGGGGAGGGGGATAGGGCTTCGGTGAATGTGGACGGAGGAGGAGTAGAGGAGTAGGGGGCGGCAATAATGGCTTAACGAGAGAGGAGGTCTGTGCTACAACTGCCATCAGAGCCTTTGCTGCTGCTCTGTGGTTGCGCCGCCTGCTCTTCCTCTCTCTCCCTCTATGTGCCTACGTTGCTCGGCGACTAATCCAGCTGCGTCTGCTGCTCTGCGAACTTGCACCGCCGCCGCTGCAAGCTTGTAGGCGCTGCTCATGCCATCGTGGAGCTCGGGCCACCCAAGCCTAGCCTTCATCTCTAAGAGGAGTACGGGAGAAGGCGTCGGAGGAGGAGCAGGTTAGGGGTTTCCGGAGGAGAAGGAAGAGGGGAGGCACCGCTGCTAGAGTTGAGGAGTAGGGAGATGACAGGGAAAGGAGAGTGGGGGAAGAGAAAGTGGGAAGAAAATGGGGGTAGCGGGGGGTGGCGAGCGGGAGGTGACCGATGGCGGTGGCGGAGCCTAACCGGTCAGCTCCAGCGTGCCCCCTTTCTACCAGCAAAAGGGACAGAAAGATTGAGAGAGAGGGACAGATTAAAGAGAAAGGGTGAGGTGGACACACACGTGTCTACCAAGTCTACGAAACCCATACACATAGATACCATGCTAGCAAAAAAAAAAACCAAAGTCGCTATTTTGACTGGTCAAAGGACTATTTTGGTTTAGTTTTAATACCTCGTGTACTTTTTTCTAAAAATAAATACCAATTAGCATTTAATAAGACCTACAAGTAGGGTCATACAAGCAATAAATGTTTAGAGGATGTCTCTCTAACCTTAGAGGGAGCTTCTAGCTTACATGTAGCACCATGCAGGGCCACAATGCTTAGAGGTTGCCTCTAGGCGAGAGAGAGTGCTTAGAGACCGTCTTAAAGGCTACACCGTGGATGCTCTTAAGATATTCTACATAAATTTTTAGGTTCAGTGCAAACAATAAAATTTATGCTACTGCATTCATATCGTGTAAAAAATTATGAAAATTAATTATTATTTTTCACTTGTTATTGTATCATCCATCATTTGAAACAAGATATATAGTTGAGAACTTGGGTTGGCTTATTTAAATTTAGGCAAGTGCCTCGGATTGGACGTCTGATGGGATGATTCCCATCGGACGCACGACGTCATGCTGAAGTCAGCATGGAAACTTAGAAAAATAATTGATAAAACTTAAAAAACCTACTAATAAAACCTAACAATAAACATATGAAACAGGTCAAAAACCGATGAAACTTGCAAAATAACTGCTGAAACCGGGAAAAACTGTGGGGGACCAATTTCCAATACACAATATTGAAAATTGTTCTCCTCTTAATATTGCAAATATTGATCCAGAATCAGTGTATCAACCATGCCATGTTATTTAACTATAATCAGAGTACTTTTACAATACCAAAATGTGGTATTATACAAACCACTTTACAATTTGTGATTTTAGGAAATATCTAGTATTCTAAGCCGAAGAGTTCTATATCATTTGCTGAAAGGTCAAAGTTCGTATCTACAGCTAAATAGGGATCTGTTCATTTAAAATAAACAGTTCCCACACAACGGGTAAGTACGTCAACAGTACTTGCAGGTTTCCATAGGAAATAAAATATTAACTATATGCAAAATGTTTCAAAGAAGAGTAAGGTTGTAATTTAACTTGGTATAGAATGCAATATTTTAAGACTTAGCATCAACATTTCAAAATTGTTTTCTAAAACATTTAAATGAGTTTGTAAATCACTATCTCCTTTCTCCATCCTTAACTCATCTGACAACCATTATCTTTTTTAAAATTCACGGATTTATTTGAATACAATAGGCATCACCCAGTTGAAACAACTTCATATAACCAAAGTAGGGTCCATTAATGATTTTATTATCAGCTCTGCAGAACCTGCCTAACTTTACCCGTAAAATGGCTGATAATACGGATGAGCGGTATTTATATCATTTCTATTCAGAATATTCCAAGTTTTGCAATGTTCCCCAAAATGGGCAAACATTGAGAAAACCCTGACCATATTGGGCTCCGCACAATCACCACGATGACCTTGCTAAAGACTCACTCGCCCAAGCATTTCAGAAACCGCGCAAGCATTGCAAAAACCTAAAGACAATGCCTCGCCCATGCAATCACCACGGTAACCTTGCTGGTGATTCATGCATATACTTTTCAATTTTTTCGATCTCCTGTATATCACAATGTCTATTCATATGACAAGACGATATTTATCCTACCTGTTAAAATATCCACATATTTATTTATTTTTATACTAGGGTATTGTCAAGTTTATCCATTTTTAATTAGGCTCTTGATTGTGGAGTTTGGACTAACTATTCTACATAAAATGACAATTACTATAACTCAAATAAAGTATTTCACAAGTAAATAACTAGGAAATAATGCATTAAATAAATAAATAAAAGAATTAGGAATTCAATATGATTCGAGGATAGGAAAACCTGCCTTCTTCGGTAGCCTGCTTGAACTCAAAAGTATCTCCCGAATATTCTTGTTCAAAAGATCTGGAGGCGATCAGTTCGTTGTTTATACGTCGCAAATATGAAAAAAAAAGAAAAGAAATTCCAATAAATATTCAAATAAGAATTGGAGCAGCATCATGAAATGATGAAAATGCATAAAAAGACTTGGGGTGAATAGGTGATAGGCTCTACGATTTTAAAAAAATGTTAAAATATTTTCAAATGGATAAGGATAGGGATGCTTGAGTAGAAATGGGCATTTTCTCCGGACAGCAAGATACTAATACTAGTGTAAGTGCGATTTCATGTATGGATCAACAAATTTCCAGAGATCAGGGTCGACGACAAAATTTGCTGGAGTTCCGAGATGGAAATTGTCGAAGATATAGGGGTGAAAAATAGGATTATATGGAATTATTGGTGCTAAAATAGTTTTAATGGATTTCAATTTTTTTAGAATTTTAGAAATTGTTTCGTGAATTTAAAACACTTTTATATATAAAGATAAGGAAAGGGAATTTATTTGAATTATTTTATTTTAAAAATATGGGTTTTAATATTTTTATAAACTTTTTCATAACTTTTTAGTTTGAGATTTTTTGTATAATTTTTGAGAAGGGTTTGATATTTTAAATAAAATTCAAAAGCTTAAATGGAATAAGAAATTGGAATGAGATTTTAATCCTACTGGATCTACAGTGTTGGGCTCGCGCCAACATTGCATAAGGGTGATTGACGTGTGGGACCTAGTGCACAGCGAGAGAGGAGATGCGCGCGGCAGGACAGGAGTGACTAGCAAGTGGGGCCAGGTGGTCAGTGAGAGAGAGAGGGGAAAATGGGGTGCGACGGAGGGGAACGACGACCCAACATTGCATAAGGGCGACTGACATGTGGGACCCAGCGCACAGCGTGAGAGGAGACGCGCGCGGGTAAGACAAGAGTGACTGATAGGTGGGGTTGAGTGGTCAGAGGAAGAGAGGGCCGGAGGCAGGGTAAGTGGAAGCGTATTCCCAAAAGGGAAAGCGTAAGCCCGTAGTTTCCGGAAAGTTTAGTTTTTAAAAGAAAAGGAATTTTCAGAAAATGTTTGAGGCTTTAGAAATTCATAGAAAATAGTAGAAAGCTCAGAAAGATATGATGTAAATTTCTAAAACTTCATAAAAATGAGGAGAATCCATATTTATTATTTTGTGGGATTAATTAATTTTGAAAAATAGGAATAAGGTGTTTCCTTTAGGGAATAAATAGGAGATTAATTTGGAAAATTCTCAAAAAATTAGGGAATGACTGTAGAAACTTAATTATGTCTTTTCGCAAAAAAAAATTCGTGTCAAAATTGGGGAAAATTGAGGGTATGTCACAAAAAACTACTGATAAAATTAGAAGAAATACCAATGAAACTTGACTAACTACGTATAAAACTTAAGTGTTAACAAAACTTGGCTAAACTATTGGTGAAATTTGAAGAAGGAGTAATGGAACTTGGCGAAAGCGACTGATGAAACTTGAAGAGGGACCAATGAAACTTGAATAAGTACTAATAAACTTGGCTAAACTACTGATGAAACCGAAGTTTCAAAAAACCAAGTTGTTCAAAAAATCATCCCATGCAAATATAAGAAGTTTCACAAGAACAAAACCAAATTTCACCGGATAAAAACCGAAGTTTCACACGTACATGACTAAGGGTTTCATGACGAAATGGGAATGAACCTTCTCCTAGCCCTCTTTTTCTCCGGATCTAGCGAGCTCCCACGCCGTGCACGCGGATCCGGCCACCAAAAGCTCTAAACTCGCTAACTGTCCTTACCGAAGAGAGAGGTAGAGGGAGAAGAGATGAGGAAAAGAGAGAGAAAGAGAGATGGGAAAAGAGGGTGCACAGAAAAGAGGGGAGGACAGAGTGGCGGAGCCGGCGGCCGGCAAGCAGCAACACGCGTGGCCACTAGCTTGGCCACCGGCCGGTCGGACGGCTCTGGCCCTTAGGCTCCGGCAGCACCGCAGCATGTTTGCCCCTTTCCCCATTTTCTTTCTGTTAAAGCAATACTTGGTCAAAGTAGAAAAGCGGGGGAAAGAATAGCAATGCGCTAGGCTGATTTTTTGGGCGGAGCATCCGTGTTAGTCGGATGTTCGCTCTCAAGCATTCTCCTTAAATTTATGTTTGGATTTAAAGTGTTTCAACTTGCAGCCTAAACCAGTAATGAATTTTGTGGGTTTGTCTCAAATAATGTGCATAACGTGCATGCTGTCACTGCATCAACACACACATATACATACATACATACATATACACATATATATGTACACACATGTATATATGTGTGTGTAAGTTTAGTTAGAACCGGCACTGATAAGGTTACTAGCGTTTGGTCCTTCGATGGACACGTGGCAAAATATTTTATTTATCGGTGCTAATTACCAACCGACACATATTACATATTATCTGTGTCAGTTTCGATTACCAACCGACACAGATAACCGGTTCAAATAACGGCCCGAAACACAAAATATGTATATATGTGCTAGTTAAAAATTAGCATCGGCGTATATAAAGCATTTATCGTGCGTCCTCTAAAAAGCTGCGTCGTTTCGTAATCATATGTGTCGGTTGGTGATTATAACTAGCACACATAACGTTTCGTCTCTCGAAGCGTTTTGTAGAAATTTTTTTCCTGTACATGATCTATATAAACTATTTCGATCGATCGTCTCAACTCCCCCGTTCCAAAAAACTTAACTTCCTCTCCAGCCTCTCGATCTCCACCTCTTCCCACATTTCTTACTCGATCTCCAACTCCTCCAGCGGTACCGCCATGGTCCAACCATCTACTTCTCTGTTGTTGTGGTCCTCTCCACTTGCCTTGCCACACTTGTTTCCCTCTCCACCTACCTCGCGCGCAGTGCCCGTCCTAGCCATGGTCACTATGGCCGGCCAGCGATCAGGAGCCCCGCGAAGAGGAGCCTATCGATAAGGAGCTAGCTAGTGAGGAGCCAGGAAGAGGAGCCCGGCGTGAAGGAGCCGGTTGGCAAGGAGCCCCATGACAAAGACGAGTCGGTGCCGAAGTGGCGACGGGCCACATCACCACCTAATTCGTCCTTGGATCTTTGGTGTGCGTGCCCACCAGCAAGGAGCCAGAGGAGGAGGAGGACAATGATGAGCGCACCCCCCTGTCAGAGGAGGAGGCGGGTGGATGGTCCCGATGGTCCGACGATGATGACACCTCCCCTGAACCCTCGGACAGTCTCGCCTCGCCCAGCAACTACTACGATGACATTGGCGACTCCTTCGACCTTGAGGCGACGGGCATTGACACCTTCATATAGTTAGCCAGCTAGGATAGTGTACAGTAGCTAGTAGCTAGCACTGGTGTGATGCTAGTTAGGCTAGATAAAAAATATATTAAAATATATTTGCGCTGGTTCTAGCCATAAACTGGCATAGAGAATGAGCTCATTAGTGCATGTTATTCTACGCCCGTTCAAAAACCGGCACTGATGACATCTTCTGCAATAATATGTAAAAAAATCCATGGGAAAATTGATAATATGCCACTCTTAAGTGGGCTTTCACATTCGAGACACAATTTTAAAATGTCACTGCCATCCTTGCCATCTTGTTTGTTTACCATTTCAGCCATTTCCCCTTATTTAGGCTTATGGAATGACCTTTTTACCCTTTTTTTCTCCTCATCACTTCTTCCTCCCTGCTGGCAACCTCCTCGGCTACATCTGTCGACGAGCTCCTTGACCCCTCTTTCTTCATCGCGACCATGGTCGCCGATAAGCTACCCTCAAGCTACGGCAATGTGCTCTAGTGAGCTCCGACAGCTCCACGGGCACGGATCTAAGTGGCGGTCGTTGCTAGGGACCTCCTCGGCTATATCCGTCGACGATCTCCTTGAGCCCCTCCTTCGTCGTAGCCATGGTCGCCGACGAGCTATCCTCAAGATGTGGCACTGTACTCTGGTGAGCTCCGACAAATCTACGGGCATGGAGCTAAGTGGCAACCGTTGCTAGAGACCTGGAGCAGAGGCCGCTCCACCCTTTTGGCCAGATCTTGCGCACTAGTAGTCTAGTAGGGCAGTGCAACCGCGACAGGAGGACGTCGTGGCTTGGGAGCTCGTGGCAACATCGGTGAGCTTAGTGTTGGAGCTTGGGCTTAAAGCAGAGCAACGCTACCGGAAGCCAAGACTTGAGGCAGGGCTAGCGGATGGCAGTGTCAGGGCGAATGCTAGAGAAGCCATGCCTCGAGCAACTGGTGGCAGCGGCTTCGATCAGCCTACAACGACGGTGCAGGTTGGACCAGAGCATGACCTTCAAGCGTCTCGTCGGCGATGGCTTCCTCCTCCGGGCACGATTCGATCGGGAACGACATCTTAGAAGTGGCAGGGTTAAAGGGATAGGAGCAAGGGGAGGAGGGGGGGTTCAGAGCAGCTAGGTTGGGACGCGAGAGTGGGTGGGCGAAGGAGCCAAGCCCGTGAGAGAGGAAGGAAGATGGAGACATCATTTCGCATGCCTATGAAGGGATAATTACCCCAAAAAAAACATTTTCAAGAGGGCCAAAATGGCAAAAAAACAAGAGGCAAAGCTGAGGAGTGGCATTTTAAGGAAGCGCCGACGATGGCAAATACATAAAACCCTCTCTGTAGAGTAGCATATTGTTAATTTTCTTTATATATATATATATATATATATATATATATTTATATATATATATATATATATATATATATATATATATATATATATATATATATATATATATATTATATATGATACAATGCAAAATTTGAAGATGAAACTCAATCACATTTGAAAGATATAAAAGACAAATTCAGCCTAAATAGTAATTTTCACTGTTTAGCACTATTCATTTTGCTGTTTGTCTTTTTCATATCTTTCAAATGCTATTGAGTTTCATCTTCAAATTTTGCAGGATTGTAGAAGCTCACCTCCCCTACATATGGTAATTTTTTGAGAATTTTTTAAAACTTTTACGAGTGGTTTTTACGGAGTTTTCACGAAAAGGATGGTTTGCACCACATATTTCCCATATATATATATAAAATCACGGAAGAATGGAAGTACGGAGCCATGGAAGAAGTCAGTAACGGCCCAAATGGATTCGGGAAAAAAAAAGGAGAGAATGCCATCACTGCAGTCCCAACCAGAATGATCTTCTGTGCTACAAGCTCCAACAAATGGATCAAATGCAGACATTTGAATCAAATAATAAGGCCGTGATATAAATTATAATTTGAATTGAATTCCAACAAAATAATTGCGAGCTCTTAGCCCAGTCAAAATATAGGCCATGCAGCTACCATCGTTGCATTAGCTGGAGGGCACAGCACCTTCCACTGGTTCAGCCGTTCAGTTCTATAAACTTCTAGAACAAAATTTCTATGGTTCCTAAATAATATTTAGAGCTTCAGGGTGGCGATTGGCGGTATTCCAGTCGCTGGATTACCGCATCTGAGCATCGCAATGCATCATTAGTCTTGCACAATTTCAGAACTTCCAGCAGAAAGAATAGGGAGGAATATGGAAGCGTGCACTCTGACGGATCATTTGCAACTGTCAACTTGGGAAAATTGTCCTTCAAAGCTACTAGTCAGCTTCCCTGCAGCCTCTTCTACCCTCTGGCTATCCTGAATTTAAGAAATACAAATTCTGTTAAAGATAGCACCCAAAGGATCAAGCATGGTAGCAGAAAGCATCAGTTCATGTGTCATCTCCAGTAGAGATACTAGAGGATCTCCAGTAGAGATACTAGAGGATTCAATAGTATGTTCTCATGTCATCAGTTCCATCTATATGCACATTGGTTGGTACACTATACATTATTGCATCCTTTAATGTTATTTTCTTGAAGAGCTCATACAGTGGAGTAACTAAGTTTCTCAGTAGTAGAACACAAATGGGATTCTACATATACAAGCATTTATGCAGTTTTGTGGAATGAAAGAAGTGTGCTTCAAAGAGTTGGAGCTGATACCTTTCCAATAAGACTCACAACCAAAGGCCCAGTTCTAGAGATCCGATAAGACCCTGCATGTCAAAAACATCAAGACCATTTCCCTTGCTGAGAACTGAATAAATCATACTGGAGGTTCATATCCACATCCATCATACCTATGTAAACATCAGAAAACTCTAAGCATAGTTTTGCAACCACTGGAGCAAATTTCACCTGAACAAGCATGCAAGTTGCAACAAGTTCAAATTAGACAAATAATAAAGGATTTCTCTAACTTAAGAATCAAAGCAAGTTTATGTTTGATAAATAAAAAAACTGTATATGAAAATCCAGGTGTGCCACTATCCTGATGTAATCACCGTGTCGGTACCACATGAATCATAGGGTTTTTTTCAAAGCAAGGGTGATCAAACATAGTGAAATGCTTAGAAAAACAAAAAGGAACACTCGCGAAAATAATGTTCTTATCAAAATCAACATTATTGAGATTTGAGATAAATTGATTACCAAAGACATCCTGAGTTTTTATTCTTTCAAATGTTGAGAGGTGAAAGTACTAAAAGATCCACATGGACAATGAAGATCAGTTTTGAAACTGTCATATTGGGAGAAAACTTGCAGAACAGTCTTCACTCTTTCAGGAACAGATTTATTTAAGGACAAATCTAATTATGATAGTGAAGACATACATCCGAGAGCGAAGTGCTGAGATGTTTTGACACAAAAGGTTTTGCCCGCATTATACCACTCTCTTGGGTATCTAGAAGACAATCCCACTCCATGTCCAGTTCATTCACATTAGTTGCAGCAAGGATGATCACATTCTTGCATTTGATCTGCATAACAAATCACTTATCTATAAGGCAAACAGGCAAAGTACAAAAAACCGTATTGACTAGCATATTTTAAAAATTTACACAAGGTGAGAAACTGAGCACTTGACAACTATTGGAAGGCACCTTCTCATCCTTTGAAATTGGATGTCAAGGTTTATGTTCATGAATACTCATTAAACTTTAAATATAAGTTTGAGCTTCATTTTCTTTTTTACCACTTTGAATATCATTTTTACCAATGGGTTCTTAACAGTCTCACTGAAATGTTGTACAAATCCTACCAGCCTACCCAGAGGCAAAAATGAAATAAGTGCATATGCACTTTACCATTACTGCCACAGTATTATCATCATCACTTGTTAATTTTAGGGAACCTGGGCCCTTAGAAAAGCAAAAAAAAAAAGGAATATGTATTTTCAGTATTGATCTAAAATAAACGAAGAGTAAATTGCACCATAGGTCCTTAAAATTGTTCCGTGTTTTTGCTTAGGTCTAAAACTTCCAAAACCGGATATTTGAGTACACAAAGTTGTGTTACAGTTTCAATTAGATCCAAAGTGTTATGGAGAGGATAGTTTTAATGACATGGGCTGCCTTGTCAGCTTAATATATGGCCACGTGTCATTCTAAATCCATAAAAAAGTAAATTAAAACTGATAATTCGTAAAAAATTCCAAAAAATATAAAAAGGCCTAAAATTATATTAAAAAATCCTGAAATCTGGGGAAAAAAATATAAAAATTCTAAAACTCGTAAAAAAAGTTCGTAAAAACCTAAAAAAATCCTAGAAATCGTTTTATCTTAGAAAATCCTAAAATTCGAAAAAAATATAAAATAAATTCTAAAATTTGTTTAGAAAATTCCCGCATTCTAGGTTTTCTAGGATTTTGTAATTTTTTACGAAATGTATTTTTTTTTTAACTATTTTATTAGTTTTAGGAACTTTTTAAGGTTTTGTTTACAAATTATAGGTTTTTTAGTTTTTACGAATTTTTAAAACTTTTTTTTGAATTTTGAATTTGAATTCATTTTTTTATGGATTTAGGATAACACGAGGCTATTTGCGGTCATGTGTTATACCGAGTAGGCAGCCCATGTCATCAAACCACCCTCTCCATACCACTTTGGACCTAATTAAAACGGTAGCGCAACTTCCTGTACCCAAATATCTAGTTTTAGAAGTTTTGGACCTAAGCGAAAATGTGTGACAACTTAAGGACTTACAGTGCAATTTACTCATAAACGAACCCAAACAACAGAACATACCAATGGCAATGGCAGTGTTTTGTGATGTAATAATTCAGTAATACCTTCTGGCAACAAAGCCATCTGGAAAAGAAGTAGAAAGGAGTTAGATGATAATACCACAGTTTGCACTTTGCTAAAATAAGCATGCACATTAATGGATACTAAAGAAATTTAACATTTGAAACCCAGATTACCTCATTTCGATCACCAGTGTAATCGTTTCCTATGAGATGACTAAGATATTCTTCAAACTCTTCATCAGGAGCCTATGCGAATTCATGGTAAACATTAATTGATACCAAGAAATTACCATTTGGTGTATGACACTAATTCATGGCTATGTACATTAAGAAATTTCTACATTTCATAATGTTGTCACAACATGATTTTCTTGTGAGAGTGCAACCCTATAGATCAAATCACAAGCTTTTCTTTGTTAGACTAAACAAAATGCAGCAAACACACCAAAAAAACTAGAACAATGGTAATTTATGGAAAAAAACCAAACATAAAGGAAAACTATAACAAATCCTGCAGAAAGGAAGTTTTAATGTACGCACCAGACGAACTCCAAATGCTTTTGCAACACCAGACAAAGAAACATCTGAATGTAGAGGCCCAAGTCCTCCAAAAAGAAATACCTGAAATACAATGTGAATTCCATAAACCATTACACAAACTTGAAAAGCTTAATAAAAATGAAAAGCCTACAAAAACTAACCATGTCATCTGTGGATTTATAACGTTCTACCTCTTCAGCAACAGAATCAATCTGCAAGGCCATCACATATGTGTTCAATTATATTTACATAAGAGGAAAAATGAAAACTTTGTAGCTAAATAGTATATTTCACAATAAAACTGCAGCAATCTGTAGATTTATAACGTTCTACTTCTTCAGCAATAGAATCAATCTGCAAGGCCATCATATATGTGTTTAATTATATTTACATAACAGGAAAAATGAAAACTTTGTAGCTAAATAGTATATTTCACAATAAAACGGCAGCAATCTATTTGTGGTCATTTCAGTTCCACACAAGATTGTGGGACATGTGACTATTTCAATCCATGAAATATCTTACTTCGTTGCAAACAACCGCCACATGAGAAACTTGCCAGCCAATTGCATGAAGCTTCTTGCACAATGCTGCACCGAGTTTATCCTCAATTGTGCCAAACCTGAAGCATCAAAATTGATAAAATATCAATTAACCGTATAAAACTATAGATAATAAGGACACTTTCCAGAGATATTCATGTCTGATTATCAATCGAAGGATAATCAATGAATTTTATAGAAGCATGTCAAAAATGAAATAGCAACACTAAGTTCTCCAACAAAAATAAATATATTATATAATACAATGTACTTTGGTCTTTGGGGAGGCTGGCTGACCTTGCACTGGGTAAAAATGCTCAAGTACAGCAGAGAAATGACTTTAAAAAACTCATTCCAGTCTCTTTTTTTCTAGAAACAAAGATGTCTGTTTTGTAACAAATAGCTGGAAGGGTGTAAAACATACAAATAGCTGATCTTATTTGTTCTGCAGTGTCCAGGCTGCTGATACAATATAATTCTAGCATTTGTCCAAACTTTCATAAAGAAAAAGAAATCTGCAGAGATGTAACATTTTTTTTTAAAAAAAAAAAAGACCAGGGGCTTCATTGCCACCAAGAAAAAGCTACTGCAAGTGCAAGAACCTTGAGCACTAAACAATTATATCTTTAGATATAAGTATCAGACATTACTCACAATATTTCATCACCAACTACAACAATTGAAGCTGAGCGTGAAATCATCTGCTCAGCCTCAGTATTGTTCATGCCATTGGTTGAAACAGAATTTGATTCCAGTTTATGATTAGTCTTCTTTGTTCTACCAGCTCTTTCAAGCCTTCCATCTGATAGCATGTATGCTGGCCTGAAGCTTTTCCCAGTAGATGAATCACTAAGAAGTGCATTTGGAACAGTATCATATATGCTCCCAATGGAAGTATACCTGAAAACAGTGCAAGTATGAGAAAATGTAAATATGAAAGAAAAGAGTTCTTCTGCAGCGCACTCTTCCTTCTTTACTCTTTAGAGGAATTTTCTTAGAGCAAAGGTATGAGAAATTACATTATGACCCACATACCACAGGTAAGAGAAACCTAACATGTAATAAATGGTATTCATTATACAAGCAGCTGTACATTTGAAGGTCTGAGCATATAAAAAAAAACTTACCCTTGATCATAAAGGCTGCAGTATTTGACCTTACACTTTAAGAGGAAAGACCAAACATCCCTGGCACAGAAAATAATGCTCCTTAGCATCTGAATTAGCAGACTGGAGAAGGCAAGCTTTGATTTATTTACATGATCAGGAGAAAAACCTGTATGACCAATCCAAGATAGGATTCACCCGCATAAAAGGAGGCCAGCCAGGTGAACTAGGAGAGAATTGCTCTTGACCAACCTACAATTTGAAATTGAATTACTAATAGGTGTGGAGATACTGATAAGTATCAAGAATTGTGAATAAATATGGGGGTGTGAAGAACAAGAGCACTAGAAAATTACCGCATTTGGATCGCCAATTCTAGTGCCAATGAAGATTGCTTTAGTAGGCTTCTCTTTCAGTAGGCCTTCTAGGCCAGACTTGAAATCTGACCGTATAGTTTCCAGCGGCAAACCATAACTGCAGGGAATGGAGGAGAAAGAATAGAATGAAGGATCTTGCATTTAAGTTTTCAACAATAGCAAATAAAAAGAGGGCAAAATCTTAGAGAGTTCTTACGTTGAGACTGTTTCGTAAGTGAATGAATTAATTTCAGGAAAAGCACAAGGGCTCTCGAAATAGATGGTACGCAGAGGACAGTTTTGAACAGATTCATTTTGGGCTCTATCACCAGAAGTTGTTTTGTAAAGGTAGTAGCCAGCCCGAAGTAAATGCAAGAGTACCTATTGATACATAACAGGAGTATCTTATCAAACTTGTAGAGGGATACTAATTATCACAAAAATATAAAAAAAATTAATGAGCAAAAGTGAACATAAAGATATTACGGTTGAATCCTTCCCACCATTAAAGCTGAAGGCAATTTCCTCAAACCTGTAAAGCAAAAATAGTGATGATGGGATTTAGATTGTAATAGAGTACATAATTATTCTTGGCGCTCAACCTCCACCCCTCAGCCACGAGCAAAATTTTGGGGCAAATAAAGGCACAAAAGGGGGTCTTCTGAAAAGAAAAAACTGTCATTTACATTTTGAGAGCATCTACCCAGTCTTTATTAGTGATGCATCGCAGAATGAAAGGCAGAATTGATTAGCCACAGATACAACTAGCTAGAAATTTTTAATGAGGATAACAGGTTCATGTTAAGATTTAGTGTTTGGCATGCACCATAGTTTTTATATGTAAGGATGCAGTTTGATTTGATTTTTTTTTTGTTATCAAATAAACTTCATTACAGTAACTCATAATAACTGGAAAATTATTCAACAACTTAATACCTCCCAATAAATAATCACTGAATATTTGCTCCTCATAACTGGTGTAAGAATAGCAAAAAGTAACCTGACTGAACTGCAATGAGAGCAATGTACCTACTTTCCGTTATTTCAGGGCACATGTTGAAACACATTCAGTTCAACCAATGGTCTAAGCCTCTAGGCAACTGACAAAAGAGTGTGTGATTCAGAAATCCAGCCAAGAGCCGACCACTGAAGATTATCAATGAAACTGCGTTATTCCGCCAGCCAGCCACCCTAAATCATCTTGATCTTCATGAAATCCCAGATGATTTTCTGAAGCTACCATAACATACACATAATCGTGCAAAGAGATGAAGCCGAATACGCGCGAACGCAAGTACAAACAGAGCCACACTGCGCATTGCAACTAAAACGCAGCGGCGCCACGCAATTTGAGATCTAACCCCCAACTCGATCTTCCTGTCGACCTATGTCTCCGCCGATACACACCTACAGCCACCCGCCCCTCTCTAACCGCCAGATCAGCGAACCAAACCTAGACCCCACGGCACGCGCCACCAGCGGCTAAACCCAACCCGATCGCGCGCGCGGCAAGCACCGCCCGTACTGAATCTCGGGCTTCAAATGGCTCATCGCAGAACTAGAACACCACCACTAACCCAACCAAATCCAATCCATCTCATCTCGAGAAAGAGGGAGTGGGGAGATTCATACGGGTAAAGCGCGAAGGCTCGCTGGACGACGTAGACGGCGTTGTCGTACTTGGTGCGCAGTCGGCGGTCGCTGCTCGCCCGCACCGCCTGGTCGATCTCCATCCTCCTCCTCCTACGGCGACGACGGAGCGAGAGGGAGGCGACCGTGCAGTGGCGAGAGGAGGAAGAAGGCCTCGGAGTTGGAGGCGTGCGTGACTCACTCGGCTTCGAAGGAAGGGAAGGGATGGGGGCCAAGGGGAGAGACGAGACGACGCCTCGCGCTCGGGTTCGTGGTCGTGGATAGGTCGGGCACGTTTCGGATGCCGTTTCTGTGTCGCATCTTTTTCTCCCCGGATTGTTGGTTCTGTTACAACTTACCTAAAAATTGGTACCTTTAAAAAAAGATATACTCTCTATATTTACGCCCTCTCTATTAGAGGTGGCCAAACGGGCCAGGCCAAATAGAACAAATCGGGCCGGTCTATACTGTTCACTGACCCGTGCCAGTCGGGTTCGGTTCGTGTAGTGGTGACCTGACCCGATTCGGTTTGGCTCGGTTTGACCTAGTAACGTAAACAATTAAATATATATATTTATATGTTTATTTCCTTATGATATATAATTTATTTCTATTTATAACACATATTTATTAAATATAATTATTTTTTTATTTTTTATATATTATTTTGAGGCAAAAATGGTTCGGTTTCTTCAGTAATAAGTGTTAGCCGATTTAGCGCAATTCTTGTGTGAACCATGCTTGGGCTAAGACCCGGCCGTTGGCTCATTAGACTCAGTTTGTAGAGTGAACCAGACCAAACGGATTTAAACCAGGCTAGCCCCGTTCGTTCGGTGGCCACCTCTACCCTCCATCAGCACCCTAAACATCCACTCTGGTAGAAAATAGAATAGAGGATGAGAGATCCCTAAATTTAGGGATGATGATAGAAAATCTTTAAAATAGGGGATGACAGAGAGATCAGTTTAGGAGTCTCTATCTTCTGAAGGTGCTGTTGTAGATGGCCTTACATGGCTTCGTCCTCGCGTCGGGCTTGGCATGGGCCGAGCCCAGTGCTGACGTGGTGGACTGGAGCTCTCTGCTGCTGGGCCATCTGCCTCGCCGCATGCGGCTGGTTTTGCGTTGACCTGTCAGACCGGGCTCACGCAGGAGGTCCTTTTGCGGGTTGCAACAGGGATGGCCTTGGAGTTACATGGCTATTGGATATATATAGAGCTACACCACTCGTAACAGTTCCGTATATAGAATTTCAGGACTTATCTGATTGGTGGAAATTTTTAAAAATTTCATAGAACGTATATTTACAACTTAGTTCTAACTTGCTTATTAGTAATTTAGCAATCTAGATAAAACATTTATATGAGTTAAACACTTTGACTTCTCAACCATGTTTCTAAAAACAACTTGTCAAATCACTTAAAAACAAGGAGGACTTACTGACCGGCTTTTTAAAATCACTTCCAAATGCTCTCCAAGTTGTATTTTCAGCAGTTCAGCCCAATTTTTTTAAAGAGGAATAGGATGGTCCATAATCCACGTAGTTGAATGTAAAGTGTCATGCACTTTCATAAGTGGTGGAAGGAAAACAATTGGTATAGCGGGCTAGTTGAAATGAGGATCAAATTCCAACTATCACATGGGGTTATACTTACCTCTCAAAAAAAAAACATGGGGTTATACTTCATATCGTTTGTGTTTGCCCTGCTAGCTAATTCAAATCGTTCACGGTGGAATCCATGCTCAATGCTGATTCTTCCCTCCATGATTAGATGTGCATTGTGGTCTCAAGTTTGGATGTTGATTGCGCAATGGACGGTGTGCTTCTCTAAGACAAAGTTGTTAATTTAGCGGGATAAAAGGCATCTGATAGGAATCCCTATCCTAAACATCCATTTTAGATTAAGTGAGGATGGACTCGTCCATACGCAAACGTGTAACTTGTATGAATTTCAATCTCACATTCACAAGTATCCATATAGCATTTGAGGGGCACCACTGCCTTGCCAATTGCTTTACACAAGAAGGATTCACCAAAAGCTTAATGTTTAGTTGTTTACTACGACTCTACAAGCGACTCGTGTGTCGTGGTTCAGCATTGTTCCTGCCATTGCTTGGGACAGATTTCTTGTGTGTTTTACGGTTAATATTCTTTGCTCTTCCAGCCCTCTCAAGCGCTCCATCCGATAGCATGTACGCCGGTTTGAACCCGCCTGAACCGTCACTCAGCAGTGCGTTTGGGACAGTGTCATGTATGCTCCCAATAGAAGTATACCTGAAACCAGAGCAAGGACAAGGAAATGCATAAATTAAAGGGAAAATATTTTCATTTTCTAGAGGGTGGCAGGTAGATTTTCAATTAGAGGATCGTGTGATGAATTGCACCCTGACCCACAGGAAGCAAGTAACCTAACATCTACCAGAAATGGTCTGGATAGTGTAATTAAAGAACATACCCTTGGTCATAAAGGCTGCAGTATTTGACCTTGCAGGTCAAGAGGAAAGACCAGACATCCCTGTCAGAGAGAAACTATGCTCGATTCAGCATTTGATTTGGCACTCCAGAGAAAAAAAAAAAGTGAAGGTCTCTGATTGATTTTCATGACCAGGAGACAAACCTGTAGGACCAGTCCAGGATGGGGTTCACCCTCATGAAAGGAGGCCAGCCAGGTGAGCTAGGAGAGAACACTTCCTGACCAACCTGTAATTTCAGGTTGCAGTTAGGTCTATGGAGATGAATTCAGTATGAAGATGTGCATGGATGCTGCACATTTTGTGCATAAAAAAGTTTTATCACTGGAATAGGAAGTGACCGCATTGGGGTCGCCGTTTCTTGTGCCAAGGAAGATTGCCTTGGTAGGCTTCTCCTTCACAATGGTATCTAGACCAGACTTGAAATCTGTCCGAATGGTTTCCAATGGCAAACCGTAACTGCAGAGCATGGAACTCAGCTCATCAAGAACAAGAACAAAACAAGAGGAAGTGAAAGAAAAATGGAAAAATCATGGCGAGTTTCTTACATCGAGGCAGTGTCGTAAGTGAACGATCTGACTTCAGGAAATTCATTGGGGTCCTCGAAGTAGATGGTCCTCATAGGGCAGTTTTGGATGGCATCATCCTTCTGGTCTCTGACGCCTGAACTTGTTTTGTGAAGGTAGTAGCCAGCCCGGAGCAAATGCAGGAGTACCTGTATGGTATATCACATTGCTATCTCGTCAAAATTAAGGACATTACTGAGCGTAAGTGAATGTGCTCAAAACAAAATGTTGAGCAGAAGAGGGCGCAGGTATATTACAGTTGAATCTTTGCCACCATTGAAGCTGAAGGCGACTTCCTGAAACCTGTAGAGTGTAAAGTGAAATTTATGGGAGTGAGACTTACGACAATTCACTATTACATGTCTACCTAGCCAAATGAAAAAGAAAACTCAAAAGCACCCAAAAAAAAGGGATAATAAATCAGCTTGTAAAACAGTCTACTTGCGCTGTTCCTTTTTTTTTTTCAAAACGTGCACATTATGTCATGAGCCCATGACAAGTTAGAATTGTTGATGAAGATCATATATAAGGATAGTAACAGTTTCAAGCTGAGGCCGGTGACATATATGTAGAATGGGTTCATGGGTTCTCATTATGTGATAAGACGGGGGTCAAATCGAATACTTATCATCTTTAGCTTTGTGTGATTACAAGATTTAATCAACCATTATATCTGCCGCGGTTCGATAGTGAAAATCGCATGGATAAATCAGTCCAAATTCAAACAACTGAATTTAAATAAAAACGGAAATGATAAGAAAAATTGATTGGTTACTGGTATACATTAGCAGATTAGCTATCAACATTGGTCAATTATCAGTCAAATTCGAAATTGTGAAAAAAATTCAAATTCAGAACTATTCGATCATCACTAGATGGAGAGATTATCGAGCGATATTCGAGCTTGTATTTAAAATTTGGCGAACAAATTTGGTGGCTTGAAACTTTGGACGTGTTTGGATTGAAGCCCCGAACTGCCGCGCCGTGGATTTTGGACTGCGTTTAGATGCTAGCCGAAGGAAAGCACGCCATCACGCGCCCACGAGATTTGCACTGCACGCGGGGTATCGGCGAGGGCTGCCGATTTGTTCGCCCATGCCTTCTGACGGCGCGCCCTCGCCAGGGCCAGCTCGCATTTGGCACGGCTCGTTAAGACTACGATCCAAACTAGTCCAATATGACCCTGGCTAGTGCCCACCGGGTGTGCGCGTTACAGACAGAGGCAAACGGGGCAGGACGCGGCGGCACGTACGGATAGAGCGCGAAGGCTCGCTGGATGGCGTAGACGGCGTGCTCGTACTTGGCGCGCATCAGGCGGTCGACGCCGCTCGCCCGCACCGCCCGGTCGATCTCCATCGCCGGCGGCCGGCCGCTCTTGCACGTCCTCTTCTCCGGCGAAGCCAAGCGAGAGGCGCGGCGCAGATCGAGAGCGAGATATCGCCGCGGCTCTGCGAGGGATCGAATCGCCACACAGGCGAGAGATGGAAGCGTGGCTCGCCCGAGTACTTATATCCGAGCAACTAGGGAGGCACGCACCCGCCGGCCGGCACGGATTCGAATTCCCATTCGGATAGGTACGTAAGTGCGGTGCGTATGGTACGTAGTGAGTGCTGGTCCAAAACCGACTCTTTTTTGTTTGGTAACCCTGCTACCGGTGTAGTCTAAGGACTCGTTGACACAGCTCCAACTTCCAAGCTCCACCTCAGAGCTGGAGTTTGTAGGTTAAAATAAAGTAACTTAAGTTTATATTTTTAGTTTAAAATGTAAATAAGATGACTCATCTAAGCATCCTCAATTTACCCACAACTCCAGCTCCATGAATTTCTAGAGTTAGGAATAGGGTGCTCCACCAACTCCACCAATTTGGTGGAGCTGGAGCTGTACCAAACAGGGCCTAAAGAATTTCCGAGAGTGTGGTCTCTTAGGATCTATTTGGTTTATAACCACACATTGCCACGTTTCAGATTAGACATGCCACAATTTATTTGGTAGGTGTTTGGTTCGTGCCAGAGCTATGGCTTGCCACACTTTCTTAGCCATTTGACCCACACGTCATAAACTGAAATTCTTGCCTAACTTCGCCACAAGTGTGGCGATGAATTTCTTCGCCACAAAATGTGTGGCTTGTCACACTTGTCTAAGGTTAGGTTTGACAAAGTTAAACGCCAACCAAACAGGTTCTTAATCACACAAATAATTACATATATAGCTAGATATGAGGGGCACTACTTCTTTCTTTTCTTTTTTTTTCTCAGAACCACCATCGATACAATCAATAGTTAGTCCCCTCAAATATATAGACAAGATCTGTAGTCTAGTGCTTAAGTAGTGGGCCCAATTTTCAGAACAAGCTACCAGACGCATTATTAGTTTCTACTACCTCCGTTTCACAATGGTTGTTGTTTTAGTTTTGTCCTAAGTCAAACATTTTCTATATTTGACCATTAATTCTGATAAATTCGTATAGTTTAACATCATAAGATTTATATTTTCAGATTCATCATGAGAAATACTTTCATAATATATAATTTGCATGCTATTAAACTACATGAATTTCTAGAAATTAATGGTCAAAGAAAAAATATTTGACTTAAGACAAAGTTAAAACAACAACCATTGTGAAACGGAGGGAGTAACATTTTCTATTAGCGAAATACTACGGCACGCTATAGGTACGCTTCCTCGTGACAGTACAGCTAGCCAACACAGCTCTGCGCGCGCTCCGCTCCGCTCGCGCGTCAGTTGCCTTTGTGTTGGGTTGTATGTGAGCTGGCCCGATACTTCCGCGCGTGAGGTGGCTATTGTCCATGAGATCCCATGATTCCCCTCAATATTTTCTATTCTATATAGCGCGTAGCTATAACCGCTGTTAGGAGAGGCCACGTCACCCTCGGATCCTCGGCCGTCCGATCGGCCAGCGTGGCCTCCAATCCGGCCATTCGTCAGGTCCCCCTCCAGGATGGGCAAGAATACAAAAAAGTCCTTCTAATTGTAAATTTTTGTTTAGGTCCTTCTGAGTTTACGTCTGGTTCCCCGTGCAGTTCTTTCTTGCATGCGCTTATTTTTCTACCACACCCCTTTTTTTCACCACAAGAAGACGGCCCTTTCGTCTTCGTAAGTGCAGCCATAGTTCCTAGAAAATTACCCGCCTATGCCACCACATTTAAGCATTTTGCCCCACCTGGCCACCCCTTTGCCCTAGCTCCCAAGCGTAGCGGTGCCTCTCTGGCAAGGCTCTAGGCCCTCTCGGCCAGCCGCCTCCCTCTCTCCTCTCTACTGCCGCCATCTCCTCCCCCATGGATTGCTCCTTGCCTCTCGGCCCGTAGTCTCCTTCCCAGGCCCGTAGCCTCATGCCCAGCTTCCCTCCTGCCGACCGCCGCCTCTTCTTCTCTCTCTCTCGCACCTCCCCTCGGCCCGTAGTGTAACATCCCCATTTTTCAAAAATTTTGAAAATGCATCATCATGGCATCATCGCATGTGAAATCCAAACTTTTAAAAAAATCATTTTTGAAAAATGTGCATGTTACTATAAATATTTTCTTAAAAACCTATTTAAGGATTCAACTTTTAAGATATTTCAATTAAAATCTGTCTAAATTATTAAAAATCTATTTTGGCAATTATTAGATTGACAATTTCAAATTAGGATAGAAAACATCCAATTAGTGGAACTCAAATTGAATAAAAATTTAACACCAAATTAAACTAATTGGGTTTAGCAAAAACATAATTTAAGCCCTAACTTTAATTCCCTACTTTCTCCTATCTCTATGACAAGTGGGCCCACTTGTCATTTCTTCCCATTTGGAAAATTTCCTTTTTGACCCTTCCATTTTGGGTAATTCCCCTTTTTGCCACCTTTCCCAAATGGGAAATTCCCAAAACAGCCTCCAATCTCACCTTTCCCTTTCTACCCTCCCCCTCCCACCATTTTTACTCTGCCACCCCCCTGCTTAAATCCCACGCCACTCACTCTCTCTCTCTCTCTGAAATCCCCTCTCGGTTTCTCCTCCCTCTCTCCTCCCTCACTGTCTCTCCTCTCATTCCTCACTTGTGAACCTCCCCAACCAATCGCCACCACCCTCCTCCTCGGCCCCTTGCCCCATTTTCACGGACGCACGTCTTGCATGTCATGTCGCCGAGCAGCCAGCGCCAGCCGAGCCGGCTTCTCAGCGCCGTCGGAGCTCGCCATGAGTAAACTCCCTCTTCCTTCCTCTAGCTTCCCTAGGCCCCTAGGAGTTTTCCCCGCCACCACCACCTCGCCATCCTGGATTTGGCCGGCGACGCCTCCTTCCGCCCAAGCACGCCACGCGCCCGACCCCCTCGGCCACGCCCGCCACCCCGACGCCACCCCGAGCATCCCTCTCACTGAGGCTCGCCGCCCTGCCGCTTGCCTTAGCTTGTCATTGTTTCGGGCGGGCGACGAGCCGCCCCCACCGCCGCCTCGGCGCCGCCGACCTCGTCGCCCGCGTTCCCTCGCCGCCCCCCCCGGCTTCCTTCCTCTCTCTCTCTTTCCTCGCTCTCCATGGGCGAGCATCCGCCAGATCCGCCGAGCCGAGCCGCTCTCCTCCTGCTCCGTGACGCCGATAAGCGAGCCTCGCTGTCAGCCGGCCAGTGGTGACGGACCGACCCACTTTGTCACCGTCTTGCTGTTGAAGCTTGCCAGCTGCGCCGCCATGATCGTCTTCGCCGCGTGGGCAGCCCATGTCAAGACCGCAGCACATGGCCGCGCGCGTCAGACGCTGTATGGCCATGCCGCGCCTGCGTCTGTGCTTTTGCCACGCCTGCAGCAATGCTGGGCCAGCGATGGCCTGGCCGCCACCACAGACCGCATTTGGTGAATGAGTCAGGCGACACTGGATTTTTCTCTCTTTTTTCAATTATATCTTTAAAAATATAAGTCCAAAATTTATGAAATAAATTTCTAAAACTCACAAAAATATGACTTTAATTTAAAAATATAATTTAAATAATTTGATGCATATTAATACATGATTTAGATTTAGTTTTAATAAAGGTAAAGACATAAATCAATTAACCTTAAATGATTTTGATGAATAAAAATAAATTGGCAATTTAGAAATGGTGAAATATAATAACATAAACATTTATTTTAAGGAATTAGTTTATTTTCTTCATTTCTCAATTAAAAAGAAATATGTTGCTACATATGTACATTAATTA
This sequence comes from Olyra latifolia, assembly GCA_036346145.1. Classification (NCBI taxonomy): domain Eukaryota; kingdom Viridiplantae; phylum Streptophyta; class Magnoliopsida; order Poales; family Poaceae; genus Olyra; species Olyra latifolia. Next base: position 20,344,703 of record CM070530.1, read on the forward strand.
AATTCATATGAAATATAGAATTTCCAAGTTTATAAAAAGAAGTCAAGTGAAATTTATACAATTTTCAGATTAAAAGTACCTTCATCATATTTATGCATATCCATTCACATGCGTACATTTCGTACTTAATTTTGGTATTGTGTTTATATTGGTTGTTTTATTTGTTAGGACCTAACGACGATAATTTCGTAACCAACCCCCCGGAGTATCACCAGGAATTTGCTGAGCAAGGCAAGTGCTGAAACCTTGTGTCCTATAATTTTGAAGCTCAATTTTTAGATATTTACAAAATGCATGTTATCTTAGGAATTAAAATGCTAATCACCTAGCAAATTAGATAATACCCAATCAATAATTTATTCTGCTAAAATGTTCCTTGCTACCCTAGGATTATTAAAATTGCTAATATTTAACATCACCCTTGAATTAGGTTTTGCATACTGCTTAGAAATGCTTAGTATTGAACTGTCGTTCATTTTAATAGCTGCAATTATTAAATGCTTGATTTAAAAGGACAGTGGGTGTTGTCATGGGTGTAGTTAAGATAGTGGGTGTTATCGGGTAAAACCGTTTTGCAAAACCTGATCGGGGTGGATGGATGCAAGGTGGGTGCCGCGAGCACGAGACTTGAGCCCAGTGTGGGAACCACCCCGGTCCGTAAGGACCGATTCCTTGAGGTAGACGAGCTAAGTACAACAAGTCGACTGCAGGTGCTCTGTATGGGCGGGCCTGGCTTAGTATCCTTGACCCTAGCTTTGGCATTCAATCGGTGGAGTAGGCGATGAGTCTTTGTTCTATTGGCGCAAGAGGGGCATCGGTGTGGAAACCTTAGCGGGAATGCCTTAGCTAGGAGGAGGTTGGAAAAAGGCCTTATGGTGATCTTTTTCTTTGGGGGCACCCTCGGGAAAAAACCACCTCGCATGGGTAAAGCGTGCGAGCTCTGCAGAGTATAAAACTATCATGATAGCTGTGTCCACGGTTAAGGACGGACGACGGGGAGCTGCCTCAATGGCACTTCTTATCTATTTGTTTTCAAAATGGTGTTTCAAAGGAAAATCACGATTGCGGTCGTGTGTTTTGGTTTTTCTCCTCACAATGGGTGCTGTGAGCGATAAGGATGTTTGCACGGTGGGTGCCGTGAGTAGCTAGGTTGGGCAAAATCCGGTGGGTGCCGGAACTTCAAAGAAATTGATTCAAACGTTTGTTTTTCTCAACACGTTTTAAATCATTTTATAAAACCTTAGGTAAAATTTTGTAAAACTGGCTTTATACAAAAAGAACCCCTAACTCTCCTTTGTCAAGCCTTAGATGCATGGTAGTCAGCCTTGCTTGTTGAGTATAAAGTATACTCACCCTCGCCTTTATCTTGGGTGCTCATTCAACGGCGGGATGTGAACAAAGATGGAACCACGAAGAGAGATGTACCACGACGAAGGATTCGGCCAGGGATTCAAGACGAAGAGTACCTCGGCGCCTAGGATTGCGTTCCTCGGCTCTGCTGTGGGGATCGCCTCGGCTTTCTTCTTTTGGAGTTTTCGGTTGTATAATTAAGACTTCGCATTTGTAAGGCCTTTGAGCCAATCTTATGTAACCACGCCAGGAGGCGCACTCTGATGTAAATTTATGTAAATTAATCGACATGGTTGTGATCCAAGTCTGTTGTCTGTGTGTGCTAGCTACTGATCCAGGGACTAGCACAGATAAAGCACAGGTAGGACCTCACCTTCGCTAGGGGGGGTCCCGACAGGCCGCCTCCCCTTCCCAGACCGCCCGCCTCCGCGCCTGGCCTCCCCTCCCTGCTGACCGTCGCCTCTCCTTCTTCTCCTCTCCCATCGGGCACCGCCCTCTCAGCCCGGCCGCCTCCCCTTCCCATACCGGCCGCCTCTGCTCCGCCTCCGCGCCTGGCCTCCCCTCCCTGCTAACCGCCGCCTCCGCTTCTTCTCTTCTCCCGCCGGGCACCGCCTCCCCCTCTCCTCCCTACCGCCGTCATCTCCCCTCCATGGATTGCTTCCGCTCGCCTCCCCCAAACCCTAACCGCCTTCCGCCTTAGTCCGTCTCCGCCTGCTAGCCCCGCCGCCGGCCTATCCCCTCCCTGCCGGGCACCGCCTTCTCCTCCCTGCCGACCACCGCCTCCTTCTCCCTCTGCTTTCTTTGCCTCGCCTTCCTGTAGTCGCCGCCTCCCTCTTCCTCTCTCGGTCCGTGCCTCCCTTCCTAGACCGGTCGTCTCGCTCAGTCTCCTTGAGCCTCTCCCCTCACTGCCATTGTCGCCTCCCCTCTTATTCTCTCTGCCTTGGCCACCGCCTCCCCTCTTCCCTCTCATCTTAGACAATATTGCTCGATGAAAATAATGCATATGGTCACTTAGAAATAGCCAACTATTTTGCGATGTTCCTCCTCTTCGTCTTAAATGCATGCGGATCCACGGTTAAAGGTTTGTTTAACACCCTCAATTTCCTCCTCTTCTTTTTCTCGTGAACATCAAAATCCTCTAACATTGCAAGACATTTTTTATGTAGTACTATGTTCGATTGCCAATAGGTAAATAGTTTCACTATAGAAAATTTTAAAAGGAGGATGTTAACTTTATCTGACTCCAAAAAATATATGATGCACCAAGCTGTGACCAAGTCGACTGTAGGTATTCGGTTTATTTTGGGAGGCTAATTCATAGATCATAACCACTAGCTTCTATTGTCTCTTCTTACATTGAATCTGATCTAAAAACAATACTCCAGAATATATGAATTTAAGATTGTGAAAACCATCTTCGAGTGTTGCCACATAGAACATACTATTTTTGAGTGTCTGACTGCCAAGTCGAACATAGAACATACTATTTTTGAGTATTTGACTGCCAAGTCGACCTGTAGGTATTCGGTTTATTTTGGGAGGCTAATTCATAGATCATAACCACTAGCTTCTATTGTCTCTTCTTGCATTGAATCTGATCTAAAAACAATACTCCAGGATATATGAATTTAAGATTGTGAAAATCATCTTCGAGTCTTGCCACATAGAACATATTTTTGGGTGTTTGACTACAATTAAAATTCTTATCATTTCCATGGCTTTTGTTTTTTATTTATGTATCGAATTCAATTAAGATTGCATGATATTTGGAAGACATATTTTGATCCTATTCTTTTTTTTTGTTTTGTTTTTAGCTGCTAGCCCGGCCATCGACGTCGGTCATCGTCCTTCCTCTTCCCCTTCCACAGACGCTGCCTGCCATCACTCCGTCCCTGAATTTGCTCTACACTCAGGTTTGCAGTGTTCGGCTTTGCTCTGTGGATTGTTTTCTCTTCAGTTCTGCCATGAGTTAATGATGACTTCGGTTAATGTATCAGTTCATCTTACAGATAGGCAAAAAATTTTATCTACAGTTTATTCATTTATGGATGGTGGTGTGCTGTCGTATTTCTACTTCAGTGAAGATAGCCATCATTCTCATCTTTCATAGGTGATTTGATATATTATGTTTTTGCATTTAGGGTAAATGCGGTCCCTTAGACCATGCCCAGCAGAGTTGCCATATCTCAGGGCCCAAATCGCCGTTTTGCGTCGGGGTGACCCATTTTGGGTCCAGCAGCGCTCCAGCAGTACACGTAGGTAGAGGGCGCATCCGTCGCAGGTCGTTGGCTCGCGCCGCATCGCTGAAATTTCCTCCACCCTTTTCCCCGCGCAGTTGGTAGATGTTACTCGTAGCTAGCTGAGTAGTAGGTAGCGCTGGTCATCTGCAAATAACGAATGATTGTGAGTTAAGACGTTGGTGTCCGTGGCCAAGCTCAACTGCCAGCCAACCGGCCATTAACCCATAATTAGCCTTCAATTGGTGCCGTGATTAGTAATTGGAGCGGTGATTAGTGCGCAGTGCTGCCGCGATCGGTGACCGCGGTTCCTGCTGTTGCCATGCCACGATTAGTGGCAGCAATTACGCTAAGCGTGATTAGCTCCTGTAATTCCTGCAATCTCTATGAGTGGTTGCTCACATATAAATTCAAATATAAATTCAAGGACCAAGCCGAGAGATTCTCTCACGACAGCCTAATACCTTTTCATTGACAATGCTTAAATTAGACCACAAGCACACATATGTCTTCATTGTAAAACAAATTTAATTCAACAAGCATACACATATATGCCAGCCGAGAACCGACCGTTGGTACTGCGTTTTGCGTCGGGGGAGAGAGGGGATCCATTTTAGGTCGCTTGTCCACCGGATGTGTCCGCCTGGCGCAATTTGCGCTATCTGCTGGACAGCGTGTTTTTTGTGAACAGTACCCCCAGGAGACCCAAAATAGGCCCTCCAGCGCGTTTGCGCTACCTGCTGGGCATGGTCTTAGAGTGTGTGTGGTTGGATATAAGATCTCAACCTTCTCTTTAGGTTGGCAGGCACAAATTTTGTTTTTGTGCCTCTGATTATTTTCTTCAAGCGTTCATGATTGCTTCCTTCTCACTATGCAATGTTGGATGGCAGCTAGCAAGACTTTGGCTTCATCTCCTTTGCAGGTGATTAAGCATTTTTTTTTATCCGGTTTCTTTAAATTATTAAATTTCTTCGTCCACTGCTTTTCCATTTGAACTGTTAATTAGTTTTGATGGATGCATTTCAAAGAAATTGATATTAGATTACTTCACTTCTGGTAGAGAACATAAACCATGAAATAGCTTGGGAGAAAGTTGGCAGAGTATTCACATTTTCCACTCACGCTACAAAAATATGGATGATGCAAGATCGCTTAATTACGGCCAAGGCCTACTTATATTTTGCTTCATACTAATGGTCTTTACATGAAAGGTTATGAAATCCTAAGACTCAGTCTAATTATGTCGCATGACTAATTAAGTGCAGTCTTATATGCAAAATTTGTACACGTTTATAGGTGAGTAAACATGACACTTGGATAAATATATACATCGATTAGTTTTAGCTTCTAATAAGTTTAGCTTTGTTCTGACAGTTGGATAAATATATATATCAGTTAGTCTTATTCTTTGGATCGATTACTTATTTTATCCTATTTGATAATTTTTGCAGGAGAGACTTTCATTGGAACCCTATTTTGACATGTTGCCGGATATTTGTTAGCCAAGCTACAATTTTCAGGGCTTTGGTGACACCTTACCTTTCCATTGTAAATAACACAGATATTTCCTTTACTTATTTCATTAATGTTGCAGCCCTGGAGGTATTTTACGGAGCCAAAGCAAAACATTTGACATGTTTTGGTCTAATTAGGGTTGATGAATCATGCCTTTGTGGAAGATTATTTATCTGAAACCTGCCTGTATTTTTTAGAAATGCATAGGGAAATATTATATGTATGCTAAAAAGAAATATATTGCCTTATTTACATAGGGTGATGCAAAAGCACACATATGTATAGGTATACTCATGTAGCATAGGACTTTCTTTTATTACTTTTTCATCTTTTTAGTTTTTTCAGTAATCTTTCTTCGTCATCACTTCGGCATGAAATTTTGTTTATTACATGTGGACAAAGGTAACAACATCGATTAGCCGTGACAGAGAAAAAGGCACTCATTAGCCCATTATACAGAATAATGCCCATGCCCACGACGCAGCATACAATACCAGACAAGAAACAGACGCGCCACTGCGCGTAGACCTATCTAGTACTATCTCTATAAAGCGCGTAGCGCGCGTTCCGTTTCTTGGCCCACCGCTCGGCCACGTCACCGGCTAAACGTAGGCAGTCCGATCGTCGGCCGAAACGTGATCTGGCCATCCATTCTAACTTTCTATATAAAAGAATTTGTTGCGTCGGTTTCTCAACGAAGTGGCGGTTTCGCCGGGATGGCTAGCTGCGCTAGCATTCAGTCCACCGAGCACGGTTCGAATCCCACCGACCCCAGTTTTTCAGCTCCTTGCTTTCCCTTTGCTTTTTTTCTTCTTTTTTCTTCACTGCCTAAAAATTCGAAAAAATAGAAAGTTTGTAAAAATGGAACCGTGGCTACACAAAGAAGGTCTATAAAAAGTTTGGATATTTCTGAAAAATTTCTGAAGTTACAACAATTTTGAATATAAAAAATATTTTTGATCGCCTTTTCTCTTCTATTTCCTTTTCCAGGCCGTTTAAAAATTCCTAAAAAAATTACAAAAATAGAACCATGATTCCACAAAGAAAGACCATAAAAAGTTTAAAATTTTCTTGATTCTTTTCAAATCAGAAAACTTTTGAATTTTAAACTTTGTTCTCTTCCATTTTCTTTATTCTAGGCCTTTTAAAAATTCACAAAAATAAAAATCTGAAAAAAAGGGAACGATACTTGCACGAAGAAGGTCTCAAAAAGTTTTTTTTGGAAAATTTTTAAAATTACACAACTTTGCAATTTCAAAACTTTTCACCGCAGTTCAGTCGTTGGCGTGGTGGTTGTAATAGCCTGAAATTTTGCATAAAAATTTTTCGCGTTTAATTCCTTTTTCAGTTTTCTTTATTGCTTGAGCCATAATATTCTCAGTTTATAAATTTCAAAATCTCCTATAAAGTGTAAGACAAGATTCATTTGCTTTGCAAATAAAACCTTCTCAGCATGCTGCTTTTACTTTGCTTTTACGCACTATTCCTTTTATAAATTTTCATAAACCCAAATCATGTTTTAGGATTTTATACATTTAATTGAAAAAGAGAGTTTCAAACGATGAATAGTATTTTCATATAGTGAATAGTGTTTTCAGTACTCTATATTCCAAGAATTCGATTTTCCATCTCTTTTAACCATTTTCCACCCATAAGCAACTAATTCCACTAAGTTACGAATTTGATATTCAACCATCAGATATTAGTGAAATTACCATTTTGCCCTTCTAAGTCAAAAATTCCCAAATTACCCTTTCCTTTCACCCTTTCCTATTGATTTCAATAAATCCTTTATAAGTACAAAATATGCCTTCAATTAATGTAATATTTTCAAACTTTGAATTTATATCAAAAAAATGCACTAGTAGATTACCAAAATACCCTTTAGCTAAAATCCCAAGTTTTTCCTCTTTTAAATTTAAATGGTTACTCATGCATGCTTAATTTCCCCCAAAACTCAAACTCAAATTTAGACCTTAAACTTGCATTAAATATATATACCTGGTAAAATTACCAATTTGCCCCTTTGGCTAAAAACCTCCAAATTTCCCTCTTTTTAAATCCTATTTAACTACTTTGCATGATCAATATTTGTTTAAACTCAATTTCAACTCTTGGATATATTTTAAAACTTAAATTGGAAATATCTTTAGTCAAAATTACCAAAATGCCCTTCCAACTTGATATCTCCAAAATCATCTTCTTTTACATATTTATCTCCTATCCCTTCATATGATCATTTGCATCTTATTTAAAACTCAACTTTGATTTCAAACCTTGAATTTCATTTTTTTAAACTCTAAATTAAAGATACTTTCAGAGAAATTACCAAAATACCCTCAATGTTTGAAATCCCCAAAATCCTCCTCTTTTCTCAATTTACTTAGCTACTATATGCATAATACTTTCATATTAATTCATATTCAAATTTTGATCCAAACCAAAGCTTGATTTTGGAACTTTCTTTGTAAAATTACCAAATTACCCTCACACCTTTCTTCTTCTTCTCTCTTCTTTCCTTCCCTGTTTCCTCTGTTTTTTGCACCGAGCCGATCCTTTGCACCGCTCTGCCCGATTCTTGCACGCCAAGTCATCCTCAGACTGTTGCCACCTCCTACTGACGCTAGCCTTGGTGGTTGGTCATTAACGGAATCGCTACCGGCAAGCCACACTGTCTGCTTGTGACAAGCTACATAGTTGCAGTAGCTACCATTTGCCATGGCACAAGACAACAATTCGAGTTAGCTATCCCATTTCTTGGTCCTATCCTCTTCATCATGACCCCGAGTACCTATCCAAGTCCATTCGCGCCAATAAATAGCACACGAAGCTTCAATTTCTTGTTCAGTTGTTGTTCGGCCGCCACCACTCTTCATGAATTCGTCCCAACCGCGATTTAATTAAGCTTGGTGCCGGCCAAGGCCTTGTTGTAGCATAAGCGCAATTTGACCTAAAGAAATCGGCGAAATCAACTGAGGAAGCCCCGCCATGAGCTCCTCATGGCTCACTGTTCCACGGCCGTAATCCCGTCGACATGACCCAAGTCGCGGCCACCCGAGCTCAAATAACAGCATGGTGAGGACCCTAAGACTCCTCTAAAGCTTAATCACTCACCAATTTAATCAATCGTGTCCACGAATCAAAAGCCCCAATTGTGTTCTTCACCGCCGCCAACCACGTCGGTAGGCCAACTCCGCCACTTCGATCCACCAATCCACATCCAAAACACTCGAGACGTCATACAACTAAAAGCCCCATGGTTAATTGCCCCAAAACCCCACAAAACCGAAAGCCCCAAATCGGGATCACGAAGAACCCTAATTTCCACTATTCTTTCTCCCGGCTTTTAATTTTTCATCAAATTGAAAGCCTTACAGTCAAAATTAGCCAAAAGTTTCTATACAAAAGCTGTTCCAAATAATGTTTTACATCTAAATATAATTTTTCCAGATTTTTAAAACCATTCAGCATTTAAATTTGAATCCTAAACCCTCTCTTTAACAATTTAGAGAATTTCTAAAAATATAAAAGTCTTTGAGAATGTAAAATTGATATTTTCCTAGCAAACACAAATATATACAAAATTTATAAAATTACCAATTTCAGGACTATTTTATAAAGATATAAGAATTGTATACTTCTCTTTCTTTAAACCTTTATAAAATCAATTTCTTAAGTAAAATTAATAACTAATTGGTATCCAAAAATCTTCTCAACAATAACAAAAACATAAAATGGATATTTTGATGAGTCACAAACAATATTTGATATTTTCTAAAAATTTCAAAACCTTATAGTGCTATTCCTATTTATAAAATTTATCTCTCGTAGAGTTTTAGAAATCTTCTAAACCCTAAATTTCAATATTTCATGAAAGTGCACTATGTGTTAATTTTCTTTAATTCTTTAAATAAAAGAACAAGATATTTTAAAATCATCCATTCCTATCTATTCATGAAATATCCTATGACTCCATCCATTCGTAATTCTGTAACTTTATCCATTCGTAACTTCGTAATTCTATCCTTTCGTACAAATATCTTATAATCCTATCCATTCGTAGAATATCCTGTGGTAAATCTCAATTACCACAATATCTCGCAGTCACTTCACTCCAGCTCAAATATCTACCAAGATTCTATCTCGTCCTCTTCATAATTTCTTTCCGTCCTTATCTTCTTCATGATTCTTCATGATGAAGATTCTTCATAATTTTCTTCCATTCTCATCCTCTTCATAAAATATCTCATAATTCCATCTCCATCACCCTATCAAATATTTTCATAACTCCTATCCTATCCAAAGGCCGTTGCATTCCAAAAACCTAAACCTTTTTCCAAAACATTTTCGCATGGCATATAAATTCCTTTTTCACTTGATTTGGTTCTTGTTCTTTCTATTTTATTAAATATTAAAATCCCACGATAATAGAAGAAGATCAAGATTCAAGCTACTCTTTGGACAAAGATGAGAATCAAGAAGTGAAGCAGAAGAAAGAGTTTAGTTATATCCGTAACCAAAGCGGGTTTTCTCCACTCATTTAGAATTCTCTAATTATTACTTTATGCATTATTTTCTAGTTGATTATTCGAGTCAATCTACTTTGATATCATATGTATATATATCATGTAGAATAATTATATCCCATGTTAGAGTTGTACCATTAGGATACACCTAAATAAATAACATCATAAAACCCTAGAATAGAGTAAATAGTCAATCATATGATAACTCATGTAGACATTCATTATCTACTTGGATAAGCACATTATTCGGTATGACAATGGATATAGATTGTTGGTGGTGTTAGTGTTAAACAAAAATATTTCTGCAAAGGATAGGCATGGGTTAAAAGGACCGGTGGTGGGTTGCTCATCTGTTGCATGGAGAACAAGAGGTTGATGAAACAGAATGGTGGGCCTATCCAATGCTAAAACCCGAGAATGTCATGGGTTAAAGACACAATTGTTCAACTATATATCGATCAATATATAAGTTGACCTAGGTTCTGCAGAATCGAATGAAAATAAATCATTAATGGACCGTACTCGGTATATGGAGTTGTGTCGAAGGGTGATACTGCATGATTTGTGACATATGCTCGATGATTTAATTAATAATCTCAACGCGACGTGCGATGTAACAAGGTGGTGTATGGGTGTGATGAGTAAAGAATTTGGTTGTGTAAAGAATTTGATTCTTAAATGTTTTACAAAACTCTTTGAAATAACTGGTAAGCCATTTCAATTGTTGCATTATATCTACATAAATCTTGCTCTTCTTATTTAGGTAACTTGCATGTAATTAATAGTCACTTGCATCGGTGAAAACCTCTTTGAGTAGAAATACTCACCCCGCTAAATTCAACTTTTACAGATTAAGGAACTCGATGACTCGACGTTTTTCTAAGGAATTCTATCCTCGTGCCAAGCTTTGTGGAATGGGTGTATAGATCTAGTTGTAATACCTTTTGTATTTTCCACTTCCGCTGTAACATTGTTATTGGTATTAATAAAGGCTATGCAATGGTGTCATTTCTGTTATACAATTGGAATCCTGGACAATTGTATTTTAGAGAATCTCCGATATTATCATATTGGAAACAGGTTCTCACAGAGGTGGTATCGAGCAGCTTGCTTGATCAGAGGAATCCTTAGATGAATAGAAAATCTTCTAAAAAGTAGATAAATATTTGGGTCTATATGGGAATTTTCAAGATTTTATGAACTATAAACACTAAATTCTTATCTATTCTCTTGGAAAATGAAATTTTCTATATATCTTATCCCAAGTTATCCTTTATTTTTGGTTTTTGCTAAGTAATTTTAGCATAAAAGGTATATATTATGTAGGAAGAAAAGAATAATTTCAATAAAACACTAAGTGCAATAGAAACTACCCTTTAAAACCTGATTTCGAACACTAGAAAAATAAATTTTTCATTAATACTTTTATAAATTGATAAATATTTTCAATTACCTTACCTTTCTATTGTCATAAAATCTGTTTAAGATTGTGATTTACCTTCTCTTTCCTGAAATTTCAAAAGTAATTCCTTTTAAAATCTATCCCATTCAAAATCTTTCCCTGAAAATTTCCTAAATGTCGATGTCCCTAGAAACTTTTATCCTTCTTTTCTTGCTTACTCTTACCTATCTTTGCCACTTTTATTCCTGAATTTTATATTTGTTGTTTGCTTTGTAGTGCCTAAAATCAACCAGTGCATAAAACCAACCTTCTTCATTTCCAATTTTCTCCTATTACCCCCTATGGATAACCATATCAACTGGAGGCAGAAGGCAGAAGGGATATACAAGAGATGTCTCAGTGACATAAACCTTAACTTTAAGAGATTCACGGAAACCCACAACAGATAGTTTCAACCCATCACGAGAATACAACCAACTTGCGCAGAATGTATGGAGCACTACAGACTACTGAGTTGGAAGCATATGGACTTCAACAGTTTGGAAGACTCAGATTCCTAAATTTTCAGAAATCAAGATGCCATGGATAGCATGTTCAAACAAAAATATGACAAAGACAAGCCTTACATCCAAAAGCAGAACTCAACTCCCAACTTAAGATGTTTCCGATCGCGAGGAAATCATTTAAAGAGAGATTGCCCAAATAAGGAAGTAGTACTAGCTTTGTTTTCCTTTGTGGAACCATTGGACATACCAGATGCCATTGTCCATGGAAAGCATTACCAACGGAAAGGGCCAAGGTCAATGCACAAGAACAAACTAGTCATTCAAGCGTATCCGAGCAAAAGTTGAAAGATCAAGAACAATCTTTAAAGACTAGGAAAAGAGAAAGATGAATCCGGGATCAATAGTGTCACAAGAGATTTTTTTCGAGCTTTATTCCAAAATGGTTGCAATGGAAGCATCAAAAGGACAGACTTCTAAAGAATCTTACGCCCAGAGAAAAATTTTGAAGCAAACAAAGAAATAGAGGAAGATGTACCCTACAAAGAGGAACTCCGAGCAGTTAGAATTTCACAAGGAAGAAACTTCAAATCCATCAGAATCTCAGAAGAAGAAAATATAAGTTGATCATGCCGACAATAACCCAATAAACCCAGAGTACCTAGTGTGGAGTTATATTGTAATCTAAGTTCTGGGATCTAATCTTGTGAAAATTGTATAATAATAATATTTTGAGGGAATAAAAGTTTGATCAGTTTACAGTCATGTTATATCTGCAATTGGATATAAGTGCCGAGCAATTATTAATTATATTCTTTGGTTTGCATTGTTCAGAAACTTAAATAGATCTCGAGTAACAACAATGTCAGAAAGAAAGAATCAGCAAGGGATGACTACTCTAATTGACATGTTAATAGAAATGGAGAAAGATAGACAAGAAAGTGCTGAAAATCTTACTCAACTTTTAAGAGAATTATTATCGAAGGAAAACGATAATACAACAAGCTTTGGAATTGCCTGGACCAAATTTCAAGCAACTAGGCCGCCTATATTTTCAACCACAGTTGATCCTATTTCAGCAAAAGATTGGCTGGAGGAGATTGAAAGGAAACTAGAAGTGATACAATGCTCGGATAAGGAAAAAGTGTTATTCGCATCCCATCAACTTTCCGGACAAGCATTAGATTGGTGGATTAATTGTCGAACCACTTACACCGATAAAGATTCCATTACCTGGGAATTATTTAAAAAGGAATTTTGTGAGTATCATCTTCCAAGAAGTTTAATGGACATCAAGAGAGAGGAATTCTATAATCTGAAGCAAAATAATCAGACCGTGTTGGAATACATACATCAATTCCATTATTTGATGAGATATGCAGCTGAGGATATGAAGACGGAAGAAGTGAAGATAAGAAAGTTTAGAAATGGTCTAAATATGGATCTACAATATCAACTTTCAGGTATGGACTTCCCTGACCTCAAGACATTAATAAGTAAAGTGATACTTATGGAAGAAAGAAGAAAGGAATTGGAAAAAGAGAAACAATTGGAGATAATGAGGATACAAGAAAATCAACATATGGAATATTCTGATATCAACTCTCAGGGATTCACTTCAGTACAACGCACCGATATCAACTCTCAAGGATTTACTCTAGTATCAAGTACGCCTCCCATGTCAGTAGAAGTTCAACTAAACGGAATGGAAGTTCAACCAAACAGATTGAATCCAATGATCTTACCACAAAATAGTACAACAAGATGTTATCTATGTGGTGAGAATCATTTCAAAAGAGATTGTCTCTGGAAGCCCTCATCAGTCAAATGTTTCTGCTGTAAGGAGATAGGACATGTCAAGGCAGTATGTCCTTGGAAAGGAAAATTGTAAGGAATAATATAAAGGGCAGGTCAAATGTATGATGACTACTATTAACCTGTAATCTTGGAAGAAAGTATGAATAAATTTGCAGGTTATGATTATGCCAGCATCTGAATGTATGTGAAAACCTGAGTTACAGCTGTTAAATCTTGGTAACCTCCCATACCTAACCGAGTGAATCTCGGGGACGAGATTCTTTTTAAGGGGGTAAGCCTGTAATAGCCTGAAATTTTGCATAAAAATTTTTCGCGTTTAATTCCTTTTTCAGTTTTATTTATTGCTTGAGCCATAATATTCTCAGTTTATAAATTTCAAAATCTCCTATAAAGTGTAAGACAAGATTCATTTGCTTTGCAAATAAAACCTTCTCAGCATGCTGCTTTTACTTTGCTTTTACGCACTATTCCTTTTATAAATTTTCATAAACCCAAATCATGTTTTAGGATTTTATACATTTAATTGAAAAAGAGAGTTTCAAACGATGAATAGTATTTTCATATAGTGAATAGTGTTTTCGTTACTCTATATTCCAAGAATTCGATTTTCCATCTCTTTTAACCATTTTCCACCCATAAGCAACTAATTCCACTAAGTTCTTAATTTGATATTCAACCATCGATATTAGTGAAATTACCATTTTGCCCTTCTAAGTCAAAAATTCCCAAATTACCCTTTCCTTTCACCCTTTCCTATTGATTTCAATAAATCCTTTATAAGTACAAAATATGCCTTCAATTAATGTAATATTTTCAAACTTTGAATTTATATCAAAAAAATGCACTAGTAGATTACCAAAATACCCTTTAGCTAAAATCCCAAGTTTTTCCTCTTTTAAATTTAAATGGTTACTCATGCATGCTTAATTTCCCCCAAAACTCAAACTCAAATTTAGACCTTAAACTTGCATTAAATATATATACCTGGTAAAATTACCAATTTGCCCCTTTGGCTAAAAACCTCCAAATTTCCCTCTTTTTAAATCCTATTTAACTACTTTGCATGATCAATATTTGTTTAAACTCAATTTCAACTCTTGGATATATTTTAAAACTTAAATTGGAAATATCTTTAGTCAAAATTACCAAAATGCCCTTCCAACTTGATATCTCCAAAATCATCTTCTTTTACATATTTATCTCCTATCCTTCATATGATCATTTGCATCTTATTTAAAACTCAACTTTGATTTCAAACCTTGAATTTCATTTTTTAAACTCTAAATTAAAGATACTTTCAGAGAAATTACCAAAATACCCCTCAATGTTTGAAATCCCCAAAATCCTCCTCTTTTCTCAATTTACTTAGCTACTATATGCATAATACTTTCATATTAATTCATATTCAAATTTTGATCCAAACCAAAGCTTGATTTTGGAACTTTCTTTGTAAAATTACCAAATTACCCCTGTCACCTTTCTTCTTCCTTCTCTCTTCTTTCCTTCCCCTGTTTCCTCTGTTCTTTGCACTGGAGCCGATCCTTTGCACCGCTCCTGCCCGATTCTTGCACGCCAAGTCATCCTCGTACGCTGCCACCTCCTACTCGGCCTGCAGCGGTGGTTGGCCGGAATCATATTTACAAGCAAGCCCACACTGTCATGACAAGCTACATAGTTGCCGCGCGCTCATTTGCCATGGCACAAGACAACAATTCGAGTTAGCTATCCCATTTCTTGGTCCTATCCTCTTCATCATGACCCTGAGTACCTATCCAAGTCCATTCGCGCCAATAAATAGCACACAGAAGCTTCAATTTCTTGTTCCCGTTGTTCCGGCCGCCACCACCTCTTCGCGGAATTCGTCCCAACCGCGACGAATTAAGCTTGGTGCCGCCGGCCAAGGCCTTGTTGTAGCATAAGCAATTGTGTGACCTAAAGAAATCGTAGCGAAATCAGCAGGAAGCCCGCCATGAGCTCCTCATGGCTCTGTTGTTCGGCCGTAATCCCCCCGTCGACGACCCAAGTCGCGGCCACCCGAGCTCAAATAACAGCATGGTGAGGACCCTAAGACTCCTCTAAAGCTTAATCACTCACCAATTTAATCAATCGTGTCCACGAATCAAAAGCCCCAATTGTGTTCTTCACCGCCGCCGCCCAACCACGTCGGCCGGCCAACTCCGGCCACTTCGATCCACCAATCCACATCCAAAACACTCGTAGACGTCATACAACTAAAAGCCCCATGGTTAATTGCCCCAAAACCCCACAAATCCGAAAGCCCCAAATCGGGATCACGAAGAACCCTAATTTCCACTATTCCTTTCTCCCAGTTTTAATTTTTCATCAAATTGAAAGCCTTACAGTCAAAATTAGCCAAAAGTTTCTATACAAAAGCTGTTCCAAATAATGTTTTACATCTAAATATAATTTTTCCAGATTTTTAAAACCATTCAGCATTTAAATTTGAATCCTAAACCCTCTCTTTAACAATTTAGAGAATTTCTAAAAATATAAAAGTCTTTGAGAATGTAAAATTGATATTTTCCTAGCAAACACAAATATATACAAAATTTATAAAATTACCAATTTCAGGACTATTTTATAAAGATATAAGAATTGTATACTTCTCTTTCTTTAAACCTTTATAAAATCAATTTCTTAAGTAAAATTAATAACTAATTGGTATCCAAAAATCTTCTCAACAATAACAAAAACATAAAATGGATATTTTGATGAGTCACAAACAATATTTGATATTTTCTAAAAATTTCAAAACCTTATAGTGCTATTCCTATTTATAAAATTTATCTCTCGTAGAGTTTTAGAAATCTTCTAAACCCTAAATTTCAATATTTCATGAAAGTGCACTATGTGTTAATTTTCTTTAATTCTTTAAATAAAAGAACAAGATATTTTAAAATCATCCATTCCTATCTATTCATGAAATATCCTATGACTCCATCCATTCGTAATTCTGTAACTTTATCCATTCGTAACCGTAATTCTATCCTTTCGTACAAATATCTTATAATCCTATCCATTAAGTAGAATATCCCGTGGTAAATCTCAATTACCACAATATCTCATGATCACTTCACTCCAGCTCAAATATCTACCAAGATTCTATCTCGTCCTCTTCATAATTTCTTTCCGTCCTTATCTTCTTCATGATTCTTCATGATGAAGATTCTTCATAATTTTCTTCCATTCTCATCCTCTTCATAAAATATCTCATAATTCCATCTCCATCACCCTATCAAATATTTTCATAACTCCTATCCTATCCAAAGGCCGTTGCATTCCAAAAACCTAAACCTTTTTCCAAAACATTTTCGCATGGCATATAAATTCCTTTTTCACTTGATTTGGTTCTTGTTCTTTCTATTTTATTAAATATTAAAATCCCACGATAATAGAAGAAGATCAAGATTCAAGCTACTCTTTGGACAAAGATGAGAATCAAGAAGTGAAGCAGAAGAAAGAGTTTAGTTATATCCGTAACCAAAGCGGGTTTTCTCCACTCATTTAGAATTCTCTAATTATTACTTTATGCATTATTTTCTAGTTGATTATTCGAGTCAATCTACTTTGATATCATATGTATATATATCATGTAGAATAATTATATCCCATGTTAGAGTTGTACCATTAGGATACACCTAAATAAATAACATCATAAAACCCTAGAATAGAGTAAATAGTCAATCATATGATAACTCATGTAGACATTCATTATCTACTTGGATAAGCACATTATTCGGTATGACAATGGATATAGATTGTTGGTGGTGTTAGTGTTAAACAAAAATATTTCTGCAAAGGATAGGCATGGGTTAAAAGGACCGGTGGTGGGTTGCTCATGCTGTTGCATGGAGAACAAGAGGTTGATGAAACAGGAATGGTGGGCCTATCCAATGCTAAAACACGAGAATGTCATGGGTTAAAGACACAATTGTTCAACTATATATCGATCAATATATAAGTTGACCTAGGTTCTGCAGAATCGAATGAAAATAAATCATTAATGGACCGTACTCGGTATATGGAGTTGTGTCGAAGGGTGATACTGCATGATTTGTGACATATGCTCGATGATTTAATTAATAATCTCAACGACGTGCGAGATGTAACAAGGTGGTGTATGGGTGTGATGAGTAAAGAATTTGGTTGTGTAAAGAATTTGATTCTTAAATGTTTTACAAAACTCTTTGAAATAAGCGGTAAGCCATTTCAATTGTTGCATTATATCTACATAAATCTTGCTCTTCTTATTTAGGTAACTTGCATGTAATTAATAGTCACTTGCATCGGTGAAAACCTCTTTGAGTAGAAATACTCACCCTGCTAAATTCAACTTTTTACAGATTAAGGAACTCGATGACTCGACGTTTTTCTAAGGAATTCCTATCCTCGTGCCAAGCCCGTGGAATGGGTGTATAGATCTAGTTGTAATACCTTTTGTATTTTCCACTTCATTGTAACATTGTTATTGGTATTAATAAAGGCTATGCAATGGTGTCATTTCTGTTATACAATTGGAATCCTGGACAATTGTATTTTAGAGAATCTCCGATATTATCATATTGGAAACAGGTTCTCACAGTGGTGATCGCCCTTTGGGCCGCTTCCTCCCCCGCCTCGCCAATGGCGTCTTGTTCGTTCTGGTCTCGCTGCTCCCGCCCTGCGCCTGCTCCGTCGTGCCCGGTTCGTGACTCGTCGCTTGCTTTCGGCCGCTACGCTCCTCCTTGGTCCGCCATCACATAACGCTTCGCCTCTTCCCCACGGACGGCGCCAATTGTTGTCACCAGGATTCCCCGCCGACATGGTGAGGTACGACGCCCCTCCCCGGTGCTGGAGAGGACGCCGCGATATATTGTGGGAAAAGCGGACGCTAGGTGAATAGAACCAGTGTGCAATCAGAATTCCTCCCCGTTCTCATTGATGAACCTATCCATTTATACAACTGTAGGGCTCGGGCTTATATGTATGAGAAACACACAAATTGCCCCGGCTCCTGAGGGAAACACCCAAATTGCCCCGGCTCCTGAGCCGTTGATCTCGCAATCAACCGTCCAACGAGCTTTCTTACAACCTAAGCCTAGCTAGTTCCTAATATACCCCGGGGGGGGGGGGTTATTCTGACAAGGTGGTTGATCCGGTAGGCCCTTGTCAGAGGTTGTTCCTGAGTTTTTGCTCCAAGCCACGATACTTTGCCGAAGACGTCACCGAAGACGTCAGGCTGTGTATTCCCGAGAGATCTCCGAAGATTCCCCCGGGAGCCTTCGCTCCTTCCTTGTACTCTTCGGTAACGCTTCCGAGGGTCCTCCTCTCTTAAACTTTCCTCGGGTCTCCTTGACCTTCGCATTCTTCTCTCGATCCTTCGGCGTATAACCCGAAGGGTTGAAAGTCGCTTTAAGTGTGCTTCTGCAACGATCCCTTCGGGATAAAATATTGGCGAAGAACTCTTTTAGACATCTTCGCGGAAATCCACCTATTACAGAGATAGGGCGGTTGCCCTACAACAAAGATTTTTACCGAGAATTGGTCCTCATATCTACGACGCGGCTCCCCCGACGGCTAGCAGCGGCGCTGCTCCTTTGGCAGCGGTGTTGCTCCCCCAACGACGGCTCGGCTCCCCTGTTGGCGGTGGCGGAGCTCCCTGGGGATTGAGAAGAATGGTGAAGAGAAGACGAGAAACAGGCTAAGCAAGGCAGCGATTGCCGATTGGGATTCGGGAATATAGAGAGAATATTCCCCAGATATACTTACCTAGGATTCCTAGGATATGAAATGACCAAAAAAACCCTATAGGGTTTAATTTTCTCTGGAAATAATTTTCCTTCCCCGCGACTCCGCGAGCCGCCAGCGTGCGGGCGAGCAGGAGCCTGGTGGGCGCTGCGATGGACGTGCGAGAGCTGGATCCAACGGGCAGGGGCGCTGCAACGAACGGTTGGATGTGGCGTCGGACGGGGCTCCCCCGAGCTCGGCAAGCATGCCAAATCTTCTCGCTGAGCCCAGCCAGAAGCCCAGGCCTTCGTTCACCGCGCTACTGCCATGCCCTAGGTCCCCAGCGCCCCAGCCCACGCGCCCCCGCTTCCATAGCCGCCGCCAGCTCTCTTCCCACTCGCCGTCTCGCCGGGGCTCTTGCTCCCACCCTTCGAGCGACCCCGCGCAGCCACGCTCACAGTCTCGCGTCAGCACGAGGACGCGCACGGCGAGGGCGGAGCCGGGGTTCCGTGTGGTGGTGTCGTCGCTGTTGTTCGCATATTCTTCCTCGCGTCGTGAGCGGTGAGCCCGTGGAATACCATTTGCTTGCGGTAGAGATGGTGAAGAAGGTGGCGGGAAGGGCTCGGTATGATCCCGACCTTCTCTTATTTGCTCTGAGAAGCTCTTAGTCTCATAGTTGGTATCAAGAATCATCTAGGTAAAATGGGGGCTTCCTGTTGCTGTAGGATGGTTCGAACGTCTAGGTTTCGGAATAAAATTTACCATTTATTATTTTGAGTGCTACAGCATTATGATTTTGGCACAGTGTGTTGTTGCCTGTTGCTACTTGAGTTCTTAGTTCTTATAGTCGTTTAGTGCAAGGGAACACTAGGTTTGATCACAAGTCATAAGCATCTTCCTACGATAAAGCTCAACTATGTTTTTTCCGATTAAAATTTCTTGGTAGATATGCAGCTACTGCTTGCAAATCGAATTAGTGGATTAAGTAGTTGCAGCCATGTTCCGAATGTCAGATGCGCCTCAAAGTTGAGAAACAAGAGGCTGGAGATTCAAAAGTTAAGACATTTTTAATGAACATGCTATGCCATACGTGGCTAATTTTTATTTGACAGTACATCTCTCATTCATGTAAGTTGTGTGGCTGCTCGTTTGCATCTGAGCTTTGCTGCAACTGTTGTAGCTATGAGCCTGGACCAGCATTTGAAGAGAACAAAGAGGACGCCATGCTCGACATCTCGCCAACAGACTCAACGGAACTGTGGCTAATACAATGGCCTATAAACCAGGTAAACATGGATTTCTCAATGCCTGTGGTGCGCCACTAATATGCTGCATTGTTTAGGCCTAATGTAATGTTTTCTGCGTTATAATGCAGTTAGATGTTTCTGATTTTCATGGTGAAGAAGTTTCTCTTAAGCTACACCACGATGGAAACTTGGGCAGTTTGGAGAGTTCTTCCGGTAAGATAGTTGTCGTGAGTTATGTTTATTTTCCACTTGAATTGATTACATGGTTCAATTATTTTAAAGTTTCAGAGCATTCGGATAACAATTTAATTTGGTTAATTCAATCAAAGTTCAGCTTTGATCAGATCGATTTTTATTCCTAAAGACAACAATGTTAATCCTATCAGTGGAATCACTTGCATCTCCATGGTGAAGTTTGTCTCTCATCCTCTTGAGAAGTGTTTTACAGAACCAAATCAAGTATAAGCTGGCGTTTTTAGTTTGTACTGAACTTCCTGTTCTCATAATTTGCTTGTTTATATTTAGGCAATAAACTACTAGTTATTATGGACACATTGAAATAGAAACTGGAATCAAGATGTTCCACTTTAGTTTTTAAAAAGAAGACGTCGATCTTTGCGGGAACTCCAGATATTTGATTGTTGAAGTGAAAATTTCTTCGCCACCTTCGTCATGTAATAACCCATTCTCCTCCTTGATTTGAAGCTAGATTGTTAACATGCCACCCATCAGTAAGAAGTTGTAGTTCGGTCTCATAGGTTAAAACTACCATTGTTCAGTTTTATCTAATGTGCTTTATTTGGCAGGAAAATCATATGACCTTGTCAGCTTTGCTGCTCAGCAGCCAGATGCTACTGTCTTCCTGCCATCAGGATCAGAAACAAAAGCTGGTATGCTGAAAGTTGTACAATATATTGTACAGATGCTATTTTTTCCTAGTTGAAATATGACTCTCACTGAAATGCACTGTGTGTGTACATTTTTGGTTTTCTTGGTTTAGTATTTACGGGTCATATTGATGGCACAATCGGTTGGTTCTCTCCTTTAGCTGCTGTAGCACCATGTTCAATTTGTTGGTTTGTTATTGCACCATGCAATGTTACTTTTAGACTGCTGTGATCTTCAAGGAAAGAAAAAGGAAAATTGACACATCACTGATCTTTGGTAGCTTACCTCCAAATGTCTTAAGTCTTATGAGTTAGTGCACACTTCTTAGCTTTGGGTTAAAGCATCAAAGGAAAGCAATGTCAAGGCAATAAATCTCTTAAGGTTTTAAGTAACATACTAGAAGCTGGAACGTATGTCTTCCAACTGATAAAGTACTAGAATTAAAGCTTTCCAATTTTGTAAGTTTTGGAGTATCAGTGTTTGGATTATGAAAACAAGTTGGTGTAACAGCTATATTCTATCTATAGAGATAGCCTGAGTTTAAGGTTCTGTTCTCTTCAGCTTATCTTCTTATCTTATCTACTTATGTCTGAATCGAAAAGTTAAATGCTTTGGCTTTTGCAGTCCCTTTTTTTCTACCCTTTTTTTCTATCTAGAAACTATGTCTCAGAACTCTCAGAAACAAGTGAAACGAAGCTCACCGGACTTTTCAAGCTACTTCGGGAAGTTCTTAAAGTTCAGCTTATAAGCAAATAAGAAGATAAGGAAATAAGATAAGTTGAAGAGAGAAATCAATACTCTCAATTTAACTGTTCGCATGCATAACCTGCAGTATATCTATTCTGTTTTAATTTTTACACAAGCACATTAAAAAAAAAGGTAAAGAATGCAAATATGTTGTGTTAAATTAATAATGGTTTTGTTTTGAGCACAGGTATAGTTGTTTTCCCCTTTTTTTATCTGTTATTCATGATGTATGCTTTCTGTATGCAAATTTATTTCTTTTCACTAACAAAAATAAACTCCAGTGGGGAAGATTTCACGCCGAGTTTGCCTAGTTCGTTATCCTGAACCTGAAGAATTCGATAAGCCAGGTTTTGGGAGTCTTACTCCTAGCAGTAAGAAATCTGCAGGTAATTTCATTTTTGTGATATTTTTTCTTCACTGATGCCACTTTTATATTGTCAGTGCTATAGACAAGTTAGGTAGGGTGGCAATCCAGGTTGCTACTGGTTGAAATTGCTCTATTGAGATATGTTAAACCTGCTTGATTTAACTAGATTTACCAATTTTTGCTTAATTAAGTAATAAGTAATAAATACGTGAAAGAATGTTCATCCATGGCATTTGAAGAGTAAGAATGTGAGAATGGAACTAACCTGTACAAAATAAAACCGTAGCTGCACTATGCAATCATCACTCCCAAAGTGCTGCTTAAAATTTACTGATTTTCCCCAATATTTTGCTGTGCATTTAGCTGTTACGTCCAACTAATTTCGCTTGTACTGAAATGCTTTCAGGCAATACCTTTCATTACTTTGATGTTGTTTTATCATATAGGAGTGACTGCAGTTAGTAAAGAAACTTTTTTTGTTAAACTCTTGACTGTCACCGATAGGAATTCGTCTTGTTTTGCAGGTTCTTCAGGGAAGACTATGTCTCGGTTCACCGGTGCATCGAAGAATCACAGCAGCCAAGGTTCAGCGCTATCACTGGGCCAACGGAGTGCGGAGCCAACCCCCAAACATAAGCAAAAGAGAAAGGATGAAAGCAGCCTGGGGCACTCAAATGTTTCGGGCAACTCTGCTGAAGGATCTCAAGCTCATGGCACAGACAGCAACACGAAGTCAGATGTGCCACAGACATCGGCAGAGAAATCCAAGAAGAAAAGGAAGGTTAGGATCGCTGAGTAGCCGTACGTAGCAGTAGCAACCAGTATCATCCGACATCAAGGGCTCAGAGGCAGGTCCCATTCTTGGAGAAGAAATTTTTCATTGAACTATGAACAGCTCTGCAGGAAAGACGTCCTCTCTTTTTTTCCCCTGATCCTTTCCTGGATCATCGTTGTGCTAATCCAGCATATGTTTGGCCCACCATTATGGTGCTATATTTTGAGAGATGAGACTTGAGAGCAGCCTACATGTATCGTTCAGATTTTTTGCAAATGTATTCTCGAGTGATCTGTGTTCTGTTGTTTGTCCTTGTGGGTGTGCTCGATGTCAGCAGCTACCATTTCCAGATTAACGTGTTTTTACTTTTCACAATAGGAAGTGCTTTTTTTGGGCAAATGGGGCTCACCCCAATTCCATTTCACTATGAAAACAAAATCGGAAACGCTTAGTGCCGTACGTCCGACAAAGGTAAAAAAATCGAATGCAGTGCGCAGCCACTCTCTCTCTTTGCGTTCGCAGCCACTCTCTCTTTCCTCTCCTCATCCCCTAATCCCCAAGCTCTGCCTGCTGCTCTCCGCCCAGGAGAGCGAGGCCGCCAGCATGGTCATCTCGATGACGCCTTCAAGAAGGCATCGGAGAAGAAGTAGCGCCAGGAGGGGCTCGACGCCGACGATCCACACGGCCGCAAGAGGCCCCAGAAGAAAGGGAAGAATCACGACGATGCAACTGACTTGGAGGTTGGCGATGAAGTCGCGATTTGGGTATTCAGGGATCGCTGGACGGTGCTCTCTATCTCATAATGGACAATACCGACGGTGAGGAGCCACAGCCGGTGACCTTGGCGAGCTTTTTGGTGGCCAGATCCGGCGAGCACTGTGTGGGGGTCGCCGGATCTAGAGAAGAAGGAGGTGTATCTCTATTTTTGCCATAAACATGAGATATGTATGTATGAAACTTGAGGTTTTGTCTGGTGAAACTTTGATTTTGTTCTCACGAAACTTTCTTATCGGGTGATTTTTGAACAACAGTGAAACATGATGTTTGATCGGTAGTTAGCCAAGTTTCGCTGACACTTCTTCAAATTTCATCGGTATATAAACAAGTTTCATTGTTATTTCTTCAAGTTTCATATGAACTTCTTTAAGTTTCAAAAGTATTTAGCCAAGTTTCATTGCATTTCTTTAAGTTTCATCAATAATTTGTCCAAGTTTCATTGGTCTTCTTAAAGTTTCATCGGTACTGTAATCAAGTTTCATTAGTACATTTTTCAAGTTTCAGTAATTATTTTTCCAAGTTCATTAATATTGTAGCCAAGTTTTATTAGTATTTCTTCAAGTTTTATTAGTATTTGTAACCAAGTTTCATTAGTATATTTTTAAGTTTCAGTAGTTATTTTTCTAAGTTTCCGTGATGACGTCACTATGACGTTGTGCGTCCCCTCCATCAGACGTCCGACGCGCGGCGCCCGCCAAACAAAATTACATAGCATAGTTCTGTCACACTGTTACACGTCCTACAACCAACAGGAAATAAAACTCCCAACTGAAACAACTAAGAACTAATACGACTTTCACACTAATCACCAGGCAAACGACAGCAAAAGCAGGTTGGGCCACCAAAAGACAACACGAACCCTCCCAGGAACGATGCAAGCTCATTGATCACCTTTGTCAGTGTTGTGAGAAGGCATTTCATCTTCTCCAGTGTCCTCCATATTTTGCAGCAGCAGCATCCTATGAACAACTGATTGATTGTAGATTCTTGACAACATATTAGCTAGATGAGCAGCCCCAATTAGCAACATGTCCTTTGAAGGGCCCACTTGAAGACAAATTCACCAAAGCAAATACCACATATACAACATCAGCAGGAGAGTTAATGAATTTCTTCTCAAAACAGGTTTTGTTCCTACAAATCCATAAAGCAATTTCCTCCCCTCTGCCCATATCCTTAAAAACAAGCAAAAAGCCTGTTCTAAAGAGAATGGCCTTATACCCACACCAAAGCATAAAGCAATCAAACTCCATATGGCTCTAACAGTTGAACAATTAAAGAACAAGTGAGGCATAGTTTCCACTTGCTCACAGAAATGGCATGCTGGATCCCCTTGCCATTTCCTTTTTCTTAGGTTGTCCTTGGTCAATATAGGAAAAAAAATAACCTTTTTTTAATCATTATTTTAATAATAACCCTGGACAGAAACAATTTTCAGATATAACCCTTTTGGCCGCGCCATCTCGCCTGATGCGGCAAATAGCCACTACCGCGCCAGTTCATGTGGCGCGGCAAAAATGCCACATCTGGCGCCATGGCCTGAGGCGGCCGCCGCTGTGGCAAATGCGAGGTTCCCTTGACGCGCTTGATGCATGTGGCGCGACAATACTAGCCGTGGGACCGGCGGCTTGGCCCGATCTCGCGGGCGCGGCTGACCTAGGCCCCACCTTGCCACGCCATGCCGCCTGGCGCGGCAAGGCCAGATACAGCTGCCATTCGCTCCAGCCGTCGGGCCAAGCCCTGACGCGCCACCCCGCCTGGCGCGGCAAGACACGCATAAAATCCGCCGCGCGGCCTGTCCAGAGAGCAGTTCGAGCCCTAAAACCTTGCCCGTTGCTATGTCACCCGCCGTTTGCCGGCCGATTGGAGGTTGGGAACGGATTCCCCACCCTCCTAGGAAGGTAATGTCCCCTTTACTTGCGTTATTTCGCATTCGGATGAGCGCATTTCGTAATTCTTTGGAAAGTAGTTTTTGAAATGAAAATGTCGATTTAGGTTTGATTTTAGTTTTTTTAGTTCGATTTGAGTATTGTGGGATTCGCAATGGACCTTTTGTCTGTACTATTAACATGTAGAATTTGTTGCATGTATCGATTTGGACTCCAAATATAGGTGTAGATATGTACATGTATTTAGTTAGTTTTTTGTTGATAATCAATATTAGGTGTGGAAATAAGATGTTGATCCATATAATATGTAGTACATAGTTTGGTGAAAATAAGTTAGGTTGCTAATCCAAAGTTAGGTTTTTTTATTGTTGCTACCTAATGGTTTTTTTGGTAGGTAGTGCATATAATAGCTAAGGTTAATAGGTGGAGTAATATATGTAGTTGATTGTGATGTGTGAAAATGTAAACCACTGGCACGATAGTAGGCAAGTTACCAACAAGACCCCTCATGGTCTCCATCTCCACCGTCCTCCTCGCCTTGTTGCGCCGCAGAGTTTGCAAATGAGCCTCCCATGAATTATGCCGGTAATTGGCCGCGAGGTCAATGAGTGAACTTTCTGCCATCTTCTTCCTTCTCTCCTCAAGCTCTCACTCCTTCTCCATCTGTCTCTGCAGCTGTATTTGCTGCCTCACCTCTCTTGGATCAACACCAGATGGGTACCTCCCCCTACACCTCATCCAGTAATCCAAAGTTTCTGAATCGGTGAAGTAGCCACGTGGCGGCACCCTACGCTCCCTGATCATGTCATCCAAAACCTTCTTTCTGTCTTCAGCAAACGGCATGAGTACACCATATTCATGCCTTATCATCTTTTTCCTCTTCTCTACTCTCCTGGCTTGTTCCTGGTCACACAAATTCAAAATCTAAACCCAAGTCTGTTTTCGCTATATGTCTCCCAGTCACACGTCCGTCCCTCCTATAAATATTACGGTAACGGCTATCAAGCTGAACATGCACTGTGGTATTTTAATCTTAAATAAAACAGATGTAAGTAAATCGTACCCAAAATTCACCATAGAAGTTGCCACAATACCATCCGTACCCAAGGTTCGATGGCACAACACCTCTACGAGTCAGTATGCCGCACTTACATGTAGTGGGTGGAAATTGCTCACATGGCCAATTCTTCTTGCCAGAGTTGAAGGTCTCCACTTCCTCATTAGATGGCCAACAAGCCTTGGGTCCATAAATGTACTCCTGAAAATCACAAAGAGGCCATCCATTCTAGAAAAAATAAACATTGTTATCGAACTACTTCAATGCATGAGACTAACTTACATATGTACTAGGCATATATACACTTACTCGATCATTGCGCGAGCAACGAAAGAAGGAGATAAATTCCACCCCTGGGTTAGGCCGTACTAATATCGACTCAACATAGCAACGTCATAGAGGCGGGTTTACTACCAGGTTCGCACTTGCCACCGCCTTCTCCTCCGTTGTCATTTTCGGTGGGTTTGGCGGAGGAGGAACCCAACGCCTAAAACACTGAATTGGCTTAGTTTTCATGGAGCGCCATGGGGACAGCCAGATCCTCGGATCAAACATTTCAGGTCCATCAATCTACTCAAAAAACCAACACTGCCGAATAGAGCACCTGCCAATGTCTTTGTTCTTCACACCACAAGTGTAGAAGTCTCTACCGGCAGTATCGTGGTCCCTCGACTGCTGAACCTCTGCAGGAGGCCGTGCTCACAAAGTGGAACTGGAAACGGTGAGGACCGAACTGGAGCATTCTTACCATTAGGGTAATCCGCATATTTGAGCCATGGCTTCGCCGTCCCACTATTGTTTCCTACAATATAGTGCAAACCATGTGGAAAATAAATTATTCTACCAAAACGTACTTCGCATAAATTCAATACATAATTCACCATACTTTCTAAATATAATACAACTACACATACATCTTAGGGCTTAACATTAGTACTAAATCAAATATTATGAAAAAAAAAATTCACTACACAATCTAGGAATCTTCACGAGATCATCAATGGAGACAAAGCAACTACGCAATCCATACATTTCCACGCTAAGTTTAACTAGAACCCTAACCCTTACCCTAAATCAATTAAAAAATAGAAAAAAAAAGTATCAAGTATTATGAAAAAATTTACTACACAATCTAGACATCTTCACAAGATCATCAATGGAAACAAATCCGCTACACAATCCATACATCTCCATGCTAAGTTTAACTAGAACCCTAACCTTAATCATAAGACACCAATGGAGAGGGGTTCACCTGCCATGATGAAGTGGAGCCTTTCCCAAACAAATCTCGCTGGATTTGTTGCTCAAAATATTTGGCAATGGAGGAGGAGAAGAGTGGTTAGAGAAGAGGTGAAATGAGATAAAATGAAGAAGGGGCGAGGGAGGATGAGTCCTAGGGGCCTCTGTATCTAGCCTTGCCGCGCTAGGCGACATGGCGCGGCAAGGTGGGGCCTAGGTTAGCCGCGCCCGCGAGACTAGGCCAAGCTGTCGGTCCCACGGGCCACTATTGTCGCGCCACATGCGCTGGCGCGTCAAGGGTGGGCCCTGCAGCTGCCACGGCAGCGGCTGCCCGGCCATGAGCGCCAGCGTGGCACCCTTTGCCGTGCCACATGAACTAGCGCGGTAGTGACTATTTGCCGCGCCACATGAACTGGCGCGGTAGTGGCTATTTGCTGCGCCAGGCGGGGTGGCGCGGACAAAAGGGTTAGATCTGAAAATTGTTTTTGTCTAGGGTTATTATTAAAATAATAATTAAAAAAGGTTAAATTTTTTTTTCTCAATATAGCCCCAGAGTCCACCAGCCACATGAAAATTTTAACTTTCGAAGGTATTTTGCATTTCCAAAATCTAGAGCATCTATGGTTAGTGACAACAGCGTCAATCATTCTATATCCTGGAACCCATAGTTAGCACAAATATGCGATTGATTTTCCCATAGATCTCATATATTTCAACTGCCA
Organism: Olyra latifolia; assembly: GCA_036346145.1. Taxonomy (NCBI): domain Eukaryota; kingdom Viridiplantae; phylum Streptophyta; class Magnoliopsida; order Poales; family Poaceae; genus Olyra; species Olyra latifolia. The sequence goes on from CM070530.1 coordinate 20,373,489, forward strand.
ATTCTTTTCTTTAGCTTCTAATACAGAAATGTTTTTTCTAGACAAATGTCAAATATCACAGGGAAGGTATCACAGAGAAATTTACCCCCCATCCACACATCACACCAGAAATCTGTAGAGGCCTCATCACCGACTACACACTCTCCCCTACAAGTAATATTTTTTCCCTAATACAAGCACTTCCTATTTATGGGGAAAAAACCATTTGGAAATTTTCACCCGAGGGTAGCGATGCAAGCAAATATCAGCGATGAACGGATATTTTCGGATGAAAATTTTGAATAAAAATATGAATTTGCAAAATTTTAATCATGCAATGGATTTTTTAATAGAAGAGTTTAAATGCACTGATTTTTTAAATATCATTTGTTTTTACCAGACTCCGCTAATACAACCGGAGTTTTTACCGGACTCTTTTCCGTCGAGGCACAAGATTGCGATGGTAGCAGCATAGGATTTTAATCCATTTGAGTCTTGAATTTCTTTCTTTTTTTTTTCCCTGAATGAACATACCTCAACATTATTCATAACTATCAAGCATGAATAATACTAAATAAGCTAACGACATTTAGTATTATGAGACCGAACCTCCACGTAACCCTAAAAAGGTAGTATTTGAATTTTCGCAGTTGTCATTCCAGCATGACGCCCCGGGGGCGAGGCTCCAACGGAGGGCCAATGTTCAGGGCCTGACGAGCGCTTGTCCTCGTGTGGAACCTCGTGCCTGCAGGGCTCCGGCTACCGTCCTCCGTCGGCCGGCACACGGCGATGCGGGCCTCCGGCGACGCCCTCGATCGGCATCGCCGCAAGCTGCCCTTGGATGGTCTTCAGGTGCAGCTCGCCGCTCTGCTGCTCCTCCTCTTCTTCCGGAGTGACCAGCACCAGCTGCTCGAGGGCAGGAGCCCAGTGCAGGAGGATCCTGAGCAGCCGCAGCTCGCAATCCGTGCCTCTGAAATTGGCCACCTTGATGAATCTCACGTGGTCAAGAACGACGTCGCAGTCCTCGAAAACTGTGTCGTAGTCAGGATCGGAGTCGTAGCCTCCTCCGCCGCCGCGTACGTCTCCGGCGTCGCCGGGGAGCTGCAGCGTCAGAAAGCTACGTCTCCGCTAACCTCACCCGCCACCTTCTCTCCCCTCGAGCAGGGGCGGCGCACAGGGGAAGGAAGAAACGGCGTGCGCCGTTGGATTGGAAAGGAACAGTGGGCGTCGTTGGATCTGGATACGGAGACCGACAGGTGAGGTCCACCTGTCAAAGAGAGCTTAGCATGGGCAGGGTTAAGTAGAGGCTTATTCCCTTAAGGGAAAGCGTACTCTGGATTTTTTGAAAACAGAAAGTTTAAATTTAAATGGGAAATAATTTTCTAAAAATTGTGTAGAGCTTTAGAAATTTATAGGAATTTTTATAGGGCTCAGAAAAATATGAAATAAATTTCTAAAAATCCAAAAAATAAGGAGAATCCAAATATAGAATAAAATTAGTTATTTTATGGAATGAATATTTTTGAAAAATGGAGATAAGGCATTTTCCTTAGGGGAATAAATAGGAAATTGGGTTGGAAAATTTTCAGAAATTAAGGGATGTTTGGCCGGATTTAAATATGACTTTTTACGAAAAAAAATTCATACTAAAATAGAAAAAAAATTGGATATGTTACACGGGCTTCATGCCAAAACACCTTGCCACCTGGTCGAGGGCATTTATCAAACTGGTCTCGTTGTTGTGCCAACAAGCTAGCTGAAGTCCATTGCCAATGCCGTCGTCTTTGCCTTGACAAATATGTTGCCGTCTTTGCCATCACCGTTGTTTGCTTCCCTGCGTTTTCGGAAGCGGTTTCTCTGCTGTAAGGTAGAGTGCCTTTGTGCCACTGATACGTGGACCTCAGCAACTAGGGATGGCAATCGGGTTGGGTCCCTCCGGGTCCAACTGAACTGGACCCGGACCCGAGACCCGACTAATATACTCGGACCCGGACCCGATTCCATTCACGGGTCCAAACTTGGACCCATACCCGGACCCGATGGGTACCCGAGATCCGTTGGGTACCCGAGACCCGAAACAATCTGAGCAATTTTAGCAGTAACAATGTGGCGGTGGAAGAAATGTGGAAAAGGGTAGTGTTTGGGTTAGATTGGCTTATATAACATGTATCATGGGTCCACATGTCAGTTGATTTCGGGTACCCATTGGGTACCCACGAGTATAAAAATGGACCCATACCCGACCCGTGACCCGGACCTGGACCCGAGAAAAAATACCCGTGGGTCTAAAATCGGACCCGGACGGGTATTATTGCCATCCCTATCAGCAACGGGCCCACGTGTCTTTAAGGCAGAGGATACACGAGCTGCGTTTTCACGTGGAATATGGTCACCGCTGTCTAGATCCAGCTAGATGTATGGTCGATGTTGATCTCTTCACCAGGCATCGGCAGCTATGCTTTGTGCGCGGGGATGGGAAGGCCCCCAATCACAAGATAATTTGATTCAACATAATGGAGAGCCCTACTTAAAAATTGTCTTAAATGGAGGCCGCTTTGGTGAGTTTTCCCAGTGAAGAGTTCTTTGACCGCTGAACAAGTTTGAGAGAAGCTCTCTTGCGTCAAATTTGAAGGATGGATGTGTTAAAATGTGGTGGAAAGAGATCCTCCTCCCATCCCATATTAGGGCCAATATTGTAAATTTATACACTGGTAAAACTTTACATATGTATTTTACTGTGCACGATAAATACAACCCAAAATTTTTACTCTCGTTGAACCTCGTTTGGGTAGAGAAAGTAATAGGCAATCCAAATCCATTCACAAGCTAAATCCATTCACAAGCTGCACAGGCATAGCAGTCTCACTAAGAGCATCTTCAGCAAATGCTTTAAAATCGGGTCTCTATACACTCTCTAAATCACTATTTGTTCTCTATATTTTTTTTATCTTCTCCAGCAGAATCTCTATCCAGAGAAACTATAAAGAACCTCTAAATTTAGATGTTAGAAAAGAGAAACTCTAAATTTAGAGGCTGAAATAGAAACTCCACTGAAGAACGAAAGACTCTAAATACAGAGAAGATTCTGTTTTAAAGTCTCTGAATTTGCTCTTGTTCATGCCAAGAGGCCACAGGTGGTCCCCGTCGACCTCTAAAGCTTTGCTCTTGTTCATGCCTAGAGGCCACAGGTGGTCCCGTCGATGGAGAGATCTATGTCCTCCAAGCCACCCGACCAGGTCTCCAAGACCTCCTCGGCGCCGATGTCCTCCTGTTTCTCTTCCGCGCCTCGCATCCCTCCTCACATCGTCGGTGGGTCACTGTAGCAGTCCTGGTGAGATCTAAGAAGCGCACCTCCAAGGATAATTGATGATTTGCCCCGAAGTTCGTTAGCCTTTGATAATTTGTCTAAAGTTGATAAGCCTCATATAAAATACCCTAGAGTTCATATGTGACTTGAGGATTTGCCCTAAGTTTTTTACAAATTGAACTCACTTACCCCTTAAAAGTCAATATAGAATAACCCTTTTGCCCCTGAGCACTAAGATCGGTGAGGGAGATGGAGAGGATGAGTGAGAGAGAAATAGAGGAAGAGAGAGTGGCACGTCTCGAGCAGAGAGCAAGCTGTGGCGGTGGCACGTCCTAGGTGACCCACGGCGGCTTGCGGCAGGCCACGGCGGTGAAGTGTCCCGGGCGACGGCCCCCTGGGCGCGTGGCCACTTGGCCATGGCACTGCCGGATGAGTGGCGGCGACAGCCCTTAGGTGGTGCTAGGGCCACCAGTGGTAGCACTAGTGGAGGCTGGCCGGAGATTGGCAGAGGGCGCGTCGGCGACACTCGTGGCGGCGCAGCCATAGCAGAGGATGGCACGGCGCGGTTGTGATCGGGTGCCATGGAGCTACAAGCGTGGCAGGCCCTAGCCCGCGGCGGCTCGGAAGTGTGTCGATGAGCGTTGCTACGGCTGCGACGCCGTAACGACCGGGCACTATTGTCTTCTCACATCTCAATGACGTGGAAAGATCACGTTGAAAGTTTGGATTTGCACAAAGGTTCCTACAGAGCAAATGATCACATCAAACCTAACTTTAAACAAATTATCAAAGGCCAGCAAACTTTAGAACAAACTAGTTGAGTGCCCGTGCGTTGCGACGGAATCTCAAAGGATTGATAAAAAGATCCTAAATCATTTCCACCCATTCAAGCAAACAACAATATAATATGTGCCGTACATGCAAAATGCAAAATGAAGTGTAATAAATGCATTTATAAGAATAACATTGTTCCATACACTGGTGAAAAGGAGCATTTTCTTGTCAGTAGTCTTCAGTTTTAGGGACAACATAGGTACCTCTGAAAGCAATTCCATAATTCTTTTCTGACATTCAAAGCGAAGGATAGTGATGCCAAACCGAAGCGGAACAATAGGAGCGGTGAACCAATCTTGATGTTATTTCTTGGTATTCACCTTAAGTTCCCCACTATACACAAATGGCGGAGGAGAAAGAATGCTTGGAGAAACATCTTTGAAAAATACATTTGAAGCGCCGCCTCCTTCATCCCATTTGCGAACATCCTTGCGTGTACAAACGCATCTTTGTTTATGCTAGTCATGCATCATGCCAAAATGTGAATATTTCATAATAATAAAAGCGAAACAAATATAGAGTGAGAAAAAGTTGAACCTTGGCGAATGACATGCTCCACAAGCTAAGAATGAGTTTGTCACTGAGCAACCACACATTGTCCACTAACGTAGATATTTATATCCTTGTGCTCCCCATTTGCAAGGAACTGTTCAATTTTACGCACATCCTTTGGAGCTTTGAAGGAAATAGTCAAACCGATGAGTTTGAGACCCACTACTTGATACTTTAACGTTTTTCTAGACTCGAAATTTTATTATTCATCTCCAAACAGTTAATGATTTCTTCACAACGCATTACCAATAGGAACGACTTGAAATATTATGTTTTGGCGTACATATTATAGACATGAATATTTGAATTAAAAGCGGCTAGCAAAACAACATGAAGACAGAATAAAGAACAAAATAAAATCCTTTAGAGATGTTGATACTTATCCTTCTTCTTGCCTCACTACGCTCTTCTTTCCTAAAAGAAGCATCAACGAGAAGAATCAAATAATATCGTTGTAAATTATCCACAAAACATGCTCTACTTCACATTGTAAAATCCATAATAAATTGAAAGGTACAAAGCTTACGCATGTGTTTCGACTTTGGAGTTTAGAAAATTGAAAAACTCATCTCCTCATATAGAAAAATAACTCGTAATCTTGATTGTTAAATAAAGAGATACAAAATTTCAAGAGGGCAACACCGATGCAAATCAACCTAACAAAACTGAATGCTGATTTTTTGTTGCCATACCTCCCAGCTCCTCAGATAGTCAATTATAAAGGATTGACAATATTGAACAAATGCCATCCAGCATTCATGAAGATTGAAATTTTATAGGAGATCATTTTACATTGCATTTCATTGCATGAAAACACACAAGCACATACCAGATTTCTGAGCACCTCAATGCATGAAAGCGAGATAAGCACATGCAGGGAAAAAGAAGCACATGCAATGAATCCTACAGTCGTGCGTGAGACCAATACAATGTCTGTTTCTTGACCGGTCAGCAGAAAGCAAAGAAACATTCCAAAAACATGTTTAACAAAAATGTTCACGATTATATAAGTAAGGACAAGTGACACCATCGGATGATTGACTTACGAGATATAGGCGTAAGCTTTTATAAATTCAATTATTAGCTCAAAATTTTATGGATCATTAGCTCCTTGAGACAAACCACCGAGGTTTACGCATAGGGATTTATTTAGTTGGTAAGCCAACTATTTCATAACTTTGGCTCCTCAATGGAGGTAAACAACATTTTAGTTTATGCTAACATGCTTTTCAGGTTCAAACCTAACGATGAGCGCGCGACAAGAAAAAGGTCAAGGGTCTTTTGGGTTCCTTTGGGTGGAACACGAAAATGGAACTCTTACACCGCAGAACAAATATTTTCTGCATTTATGTCACTTGATACTATAGCAATGCACAACAATCAAGGTGTCTAAAATTCATGATCTTTGAGACATGTGAATCCCTTCACACAATTAGATATATGGACTAATCAGCCCATGTTGGTTTGGTGGTTTTAGTGTTCAGACCTAAGCATGAAAAGTTTGAGACTATGATAAAAAAAATTAAACAAATACAATTGAGGCAAGGGTTAGGACCATACTCTTACTGCAGCAGTAGCCAAGGCGCTCTGGGCACGCAACCCGAGGACAACATGCAAGAATCGGTGTTTCAGGACTCCATGTGGCATCTGCATGATCTGCAACTTCATTTTTCAGTCTTGCCAAACAGCAAGGAGCCAACAAGATATCACAGTGATGTATGGTGCAAAGCAAAGTAAATGCGTAGTAACATCGAGCATGGTGGGTTTCATCTATCGATCTGATATATCATTTTTGTTTTCAACAAGGGTAACCCGATTTCCATTACCACAACGGAAACAAACATGCGATATATCATTGTTAGTATTTACAAACGGTGATGTGATACATGCAACAAAGTTCAGATTTTTTTCCTTTGGCTAGAGCCTAGAACAAGCGCATCTTTGCGGGAAGATAATGCTTGAGAAAAATATTAGTGAGTGTACTATGTTCATTGCACATTTGCGGTCAGTTACTCAAATCACTTAATCCGAATCTTTTGTTCGAGAATAACATAAATGTGGTAGTATTCGGACTGCACTTGATGAGCTCTGTAGGGACGAGCCAGAAGGAGGCGGCGACTCGACGCCGGCGCAAGCAACAACCTCTTGGTTGATGATGATGGCCTGGCCGAGCTCGCCCACACACCGATCAAAGCATTCCAATGTACTTCGCCTAATGAAAGCAAGTATGGGCAACACTCGCTAGGTTCTCCATTAACAAGAGGAATATTTTGATTGTGTATGATAGGTTGATTTTTCTAAATACGATCTGCAATTTCTATGACTAATTGATATCAGAGTGTTATACAAAGGCCACATAGACAAGCTTGATAAGGGTCTTTAGAAAAGAAGCATGAAGCCAAGCTGTAAAACCTCCGGTCATATGACTCAAGATTCTAGAGAAATAAAGAAAATGTAATGCCAAGTAGGCTAATCATAGAGGATTTTGGATTGACTTGCATATATGTGCATTCGAGAATTCGCAACTTTTGAGTCGACGACTTTGGCTAAAGTTGCTCCAATTGCCGCCTAAATTTTTAAACAAAAACCTCATATCTGAACCCGATGAATATCAAGGGCACACAAAAATACTGGAATTAACAGATGAAGCTTCTCTTCTAATAAATGGGACTAACCCTTTTCTCTGACAAGATATTGTTTCCTCGAGGAACAATAGCGTGGGCATTCTTTCACTTTCAATGCAGATGCCAAATCTTTCTCGATATTCATATCAACCTTCACGATGCAGAAACAAATAGTCAAATTTAGCACTTGAACAACCATAACGGAGGAGTCAATGAAACATTAACCACAATACGATTCACACACCCGAGGAGGTAGCCGATCTTTAGCATTCCTACACTTTAGCGACCTTTTCCAACTCTTGAAGAAACCTCCAATTCTCAGCATGACCCTACAAAACATAACATTAGGCACACTTCCATACTAAATTATCATATGATCCAACAAAGAATTTTTTTCGAGCTATCTCGAGATACCTCCATAGCAATTCTCACTCTCACTCTGCTAGTCCTAAATCCTAACATGATGCGGCCGGTTTACAAATGATTTTTACGGTTGTAGCGCTCGAAGACCCGGGGTGACAAGAAATTTGGGGTGGAAGCGAAGTTCTCCCACTCCAGCAGTTGATCTCTTTGACCCAAAGACTCGTCGACCTCCGTTCACAATCGATCTCCACACCGTCCCGTCACGTTCTTGATCGAGTGCTTGTCGAAGTACTCAGACGAACGAATCCCCACCAAAGTCGGCGTCGGCTCGGCTCAGGTCCTCCTCCTTCACCGCCGCTATCGCTCCTCTTCCCCCGGGCTCCTCGTTCTCATGGTGGAGAACCTCCTCCTCCTCATTTTGCTTCAGGATGTCGCTTTGCCTGGAGGATCTCGGGTCGCTCCGGATGGAGGCAAAGACTGCTCCAGCGGTAGTGGGCGAAGTCCTCTGGCCCGCCGCCTCATTGTGGCGCCATGGCCGGCCGGGGCCGGCTTCAGAGTGGGAAGGCGTCGGCGGTGTCTGGACTCTGGCCGGTGATCTGGCTAGGGTTTGGGGGTTCTAGGGTAGGATTGTGAGGCCATGGCGTACAGAGGGTTGGGGGGAGGCGAGGCGCCGAACACGAGGAGGAGGGCAGGCATGAGGAGGAGGCGGAGGAGGCGATGGCGAGAGTGAGGCAAGGACAGAGGCTTGAAGGAGGCGGCGGTGTGAGAGGAGGCAGGGGGTGGGGGCGTGAATCTACTGTCCGCGTAGGGTTGGGGTGGGTGGGGGGCGGGACTGACTGGCTGAGATTTGTTCAGAGAGATGGAGGGCTGTGTTGTGAAGTTGGTGAACTCACCACCACCACCACCATAATCTACTTTATAATAGTAGAGATCATCAATCATCCCCCAATTTCGTGGTTTCTTTCTTCTACTTGCAGTCGTGGTCGTCATCGACGAAGTGGCCCCCGCGCCAAAGAGCTCGTTGCCGGTGCCTCATTGAGCTCGATTGTGCCGGTCCCCATGCCGCCCCAAGATTGCTTGCGCTGGCCTTCGTGCCGCCCCGAGCTCGTCATCGCTGGCGCGCACTGGAACATTTGACCGAGTCGATCCGCATCCCCACTCAGTACTCACCTTGCATTGGATTTCCTCGCTCCGCCTCGGATCCGGTTGAATCCGTCCTCCCCAAGTTGCTGGCAGCACAAGCTCTGCTGCCCCAAGCGCATGATCTCATCACCTGAGCCAGATCTGCCGCTGATTTGGCTCTACCTTGCGCCTCCGTCTACTCTTCTATGAGCTCTGCCTGCACGTCAAAGCAGGCGACAGTGGCGACAGTGGTCGGTGGTGGAGGCAGGATGGAGGCGCCGCGAGCGAACGAGATTCTCAATCGGACGCCGCCCGCAGAAGATCGTCGGTCGGGAGGCTTCGAGGACTAATCAGACGGCGCACGCTTCTTCGCCTCCCTCTATAAATTCCCACCCAAACCCTACGCCTCCATTCCCCCGACCCACCTCGCCTTCTTCGTCGTTGCGGCGCTCGTCGGCTTCAGTCTTCGAGTGTTTCTCTGTCCCCCTCGTCTTCGGATCCAATTCTACAGAAGCAGACTAGATTCTCAATCTCCTCCGAGCTACTCGCTCGAGAATCTTTCTTGCGTTGTTCTTTCGTTGCGATTTCTCCATTTTCTTTTCCGGCTCTTCTTTGAAGAAGAAGAAAACTTGCGTTTTGGTAGGAATGGATGGTAGATGTGCACATATAAAGAGACTCCGAGTTCTGATCCTGAATACTCGGGTGCCTAACCTTGGTGTGCTACATTCTTTCTCGGCGATTTCACGCTTCGATTCGAGCGCGCCGGCGCATCCCCACGCCTGCCCGCTCTGCCTGTGATTCGCCGCACATTGCAACCATCTCTGCCGAATTCCCTGTGCTTTCCCGTCTAATTTTTCTTGCTGCATTTGATCTGGTCCTATTCCAAATTTCCAATGCAAATACACTCATCCATTGCAAAGACAAGCCGTGTAATTATACCAATATAAAAACAAACAAAGATTAAGAGTTCAGATCGAAACCAGTTGCAATGAAGAGATGACAATTTTCTTCTTGCAAGCCGTGCAATCGAACGCTCGCCTGACATGCTGCACATTATTTTCCAATTGCAACGAAGAGATGAAAATTTTCTTCTGATTCCGTAAGAAAATATTCTTTTTCGACGAGCAAAACCAACGAATTACTATGCGTCCGTGCTTTATTCTGGAGGCCCATTGCTTTTTAGCTGGGCCAAACCGGCCGTTAGCTGGCCCATGATATACGGGCCGCGTTTTCTCATCGGCCTGCTTATTTGGTTATGCTGGATTAATGTCAAATCTTGGTCTTGGTCTATTTTGTTTGTAGTCTAATGTTGCCAAATCTAACCTAAACCTTACTCATGTTATGGTTATGTTAGCTAGTATGTTGTTTGTGCTAAAAGTCTATAACCCTATAGTCCACACAGGTAGCCCAGTCATCGTATAATCATCCCGTGTTTTAGTCGTGGCAAAATTAGTCATCAATCAAACGTAGTTCTAAGAATGGCGCCTTAACCATCCAGGTCTATCTAAACAAGGCCCTGAGACCAGAATGAGGTCAAAGTCATCTCATCGCAGACGGAGGTAGGCACTGACGCCGTGACGCACTGTGATATTGGTTCTTCGCTTGCTTGCGATGAGATCCAAGTAGCCAACCATTTCTTGTAAGGGCCTTTTGAGTGTAATATATTTTACGTTCTAAAGTTTTTTCAATGATGAATTATTAGAAAATTTTGTTTGCTACCATCAGAAGAACACATTTCGGAATATAAATCTGTTCCTTTAAACATCACAAAAAGACCAATCCATTCCATTTGTTGCCATTCCAGTCACATTCAACTAGTTTGAAAGGATTGGGCATAGGGAAAGACCATTTTGCCTTAACCAAAATCTGTCTCACGTTTCTCTCTCGTTCTTTCTCGAGTAAGGCGGCTGGCGCCACCACCTGGTCGCCGGCGCCACCCCTGTTTGCCCCCTCTATGCTACCATTTGGGGCCATGAACCGCCCCTGTTCGGGAGCGAAGGAGCTGGAGCAGGGCGTTGAAGAGAGGAGCCAGATTAAAAAAGCTTTTAGGTCTGTTTGGTACAGCTCTATCTCTCAGTTTCACTTTAGATATAGAGTTTGTAGGTTAAAATAAAGTGACTTAAGTTTATATTTTTAGTTTAAAATGTAAATAAGATGACTCATCTAAATATCCTCAATGTACTCATAACTCCAACTCTATGAATTTCTGAAGTTAGAAAAAGAATGCTCCACCAACTACACCAAATTAAAAAAAGCGAGCATTGAACTACGCAAGGGACTGAGACTAGGCTTGAGTATTCCCCCTCAGAAGGTCTTCTGGCAAGATGGCCATTTCACAATTGTGCCCTGACAAAGAAAAAACCATTCAATCCACTGGAATGTCATGAAATAGTAAAGAATGGACTGGTGTCATCTTTGCGTGCTATTTTATGAACGAAAATTGTTTGATGGTATATTTCGAAAGTTGTGATCATTGTATTGTATGTAACCAATTTTTTTTTCAATTGTTTGACACTTTTCAAATATTTTGAATGAATTTTGCTAAACTTATATGTAAAATATCTATTTGACACCTTCTTGTCTCTCCTATCTTCTTCTTCTTCCTCTCCTCTGTCGGCGACCACTCTCAGCCCCCTTCTTCGGTGACCCCTCCCCCTCCTCTGATGAACCGCACAGATAAGGAGGAGATGGCGGCGCTAGTGGCGTCCTTGCTATGCCATCGCTGGACAGTCGTCCTAGCTCGTCAAAGCGCTGTCACGCCGCCCTAGAACCCGTCCACCCTAGCTAACCGTGCACCACTTTCCATTTCCTACCATCTTCCTTCTAGTGGTTTGGTCGTGCCCGTTGCGACTCCCAACATTGTCTCACTGTGCCAGCACTGCCGCCTCTACTCACCTCTACACCGTCACCAGTCGTTGTTCATCGTCTTGTCGCTGCCCTTTGGTCCACCATGCCACGGTGACCCTTCCTGCTACACTGTCCTACCCCGGAGAGGAAGGGGGAGGGTCACTTGAGAAGGGGGACTGGGGAGTAATCGATGGCGGAGGAGAGGAGGAAAGGAGGAAGAAGATGGGAGAGATGAGGAGGAGGGGTAAAATAGACATTTTGCATCTTAATTTGGTAAAATTCGTCCAAAAAATTTGAAATATGTCAATAATTGATCATCCAATAGATATTAGGGCATAAAATGTATTACACTTAAAAAAGTGGCAAATGTTAGAAGGTCTCTCGACTTTAGGACATTAGAGCATGTTTGGAGTGGTCGAGCTGAATGAATAAGTTGTTTGAGCTGAATGATAAGTTGGACTTTGGGAGGTTTTTAAATCTAATTCTCAAATCTGGTCCGCTTCATTTATGTCATTTTTAAGAACTTTTATAGGTGACTTTATAATTAAAAAAGCTTTTATAGATGACTTTATAATTAAAAAAGCTAGACTAAAAAGCCAAAACGTTTAATTTTTTATTTAATTAGGATAACTTTTAAACCTAAACCAAACCATTCGAACAATGTCTAATTAATTATCCCTTGAGTGTCAGAACAAACATGCTGCTTAGCCTTAAGCGAAGGCTCTGAAGCTCCTAGGAGGTGACGAGGAGGTGACGAGGGCAGCCGCGTTGGCCCCCTCATCTCCAGCGCGTCTGGCGTTCTCGCTGGCCACTCGGAGGTGAGGGGACCCGGTAGTTTGCAGGTAGCTTCTTGTAATACTAGTTGAGTCTAGCAGTTTCTTGTTCTGCCTTTTGCTTCTGGCCTTTTTGGTGAAGGAGATTCGATGGATCCGGATCCTCTATTATATTGATAATATCATAGAGCTACAGTAGTGACATTGTCTCGATTTTAGCAGTTAGATCAAAAGCGCACGGACGAGATCTAACGCGGTAGGGACTAATAAACATTTGTCTTTGAGACGATGATTTGATCTGACAATTTTCTTCTGATAAAAGTCTTTCTACCATTATTCCTCGTATATTGCACTGTGCTTCTCCGACGTTGCTATATGTCAGAGGATATGCATCCAGATTCGACCGCAGCGGGCTGTCTCGATCTCCCTGTCCAAGCGCTCTTGAGGTTATCGGTATCCTCTAAGCTGTCACCGTGGTCCCCACGGGGCGCTTGGGCCAGGCCGGTTGGCTTCGCCTTCCCATGCAGCCGTGTTGCTCGGGCGAGTCGGCGACGGCTACTCCGGACCAGGCGGCGGGCAGAGAGGGCCGGAGGAGGGCGACATTTGGAGCACCTGTCAGTTTCAAGTTTTTGTCAGATCCTTGCAGTAGAAGCGTGAAGAACTGATACTCAAATCCTTATTTGTTTTTGCGTTTCGTTTGCAGACAAGTGGAGAAGCGATGTTAAAGTGGTTTTGCCTTTTTGAATGGCGGCTAAGAATAGGCTTTAACTTCGATTTGGTTGTTTTTTAATCTCGATGTGTTCTGTCACATTAGTGGAAGATCTCTGGTGTTGTGTATGTCTAATTAGGTTGTTCTAGGCTAGAAGATTTCGAACCGTTCTCTTCGTATCGTTCATATAAAAGTTGGTGGTTCTTATCGTTGATACTTTTTTCCCTTTAATTTTGTCTCTACGTAACTTTTATTATTGAGGTAATAAAAGTACATGTTCTAAGAAAAAACAAATATCCCTTGTTTTAAACTGATTATCAACAATTTAATAATTTAGACATACTGTCTCCAAAAACAAACACTTTGGCTTTTCAGTCTTCTTCATCAAAAATATCAAAGCAACCTACTAGAGCTTTTGAAAACAAGATGAATCGAATGAGATTGCTTTTCGAAGGTGCATCTAAAACCTCTCTCAGAACAATTAAGTCCACGCAAATTAACCCAGGTACAAGTGCAAGGACCGAGTGCCCTACGCAGTGAACGCTAAGGACGGTAGCACGCGTACAGCCGTCCGATAACGTGTTAGAGCATCTGGAGCAGGTACTCTATAATACTGTAGCTCGGGATAGAGTAACTGGCGTAGGGAATGAATCTTTTAGAGTATAGTATAAAGTGTGAAGAAAATTTAGAGTGTTGGATAGAAGGAGTAGTGAATAGTATTATATAGTGAGAGGATAGAGTACCAGGTGTGGATGCTCTTACAAGCTCAAGTGCCCAACCGACTGACAGCCCCTTCTGCCAATTTGAACATCCTCAAGGGATTGTGGGCGATCATCCGGTGCACGATCTTCGCTTCGTAGTGGGTGCCCATGCTCCGTCGTCTACTGTCCTCGCATCAATCATAAGATCAGCGTATGGGCAGGCCCAATTGTAACGGCCACAGCCAAACAGCTAGGCTGGGAAGAGTGTTTGGTTTGGGTTGGAAAGCTAAAGTGTTTGATTAGACGGGACCACAGGAGTTCGAAAGGTAGATCGTTTTATTATGGTTTTTTTCTCTGATATCTTGATATACGAAGTGTTCTATAGTAAAGTCATAGAATTTACCATGCTACAGTCAGAGCGGATCTATAGTGTATGACCTCGACGCTGAGAACATCCCATATAAATCTAGTAGTAACTATTAGTATATAAATGTATAAGTCTCTTATTACAAATAATAAACTAGTGTACTGGATTAATGGCCATGCGATGATGGCTTTGCTCGTTTACAAGGTGCTGACCAGTGACCAAGCACGCTTTCACCCTGTCATGCCTTCCTTTAGGCTATGTGCAACAAGCCGGCTCTGTTTTATTATTCATCTTCTATTTATAACTCTATTTTAATATTTAACTCTACAAGCTTGGCCTTATTTTTCAATCACTACATATCTCTCTTATATTTTACTTACAACATTTTTTTCACTATTCATAACCCTATATTTATGGTAATATGGCTAGTTACAATAAAGATATAGAGACACTATTAAACATGCCCTTAATTTATGTGCACCGCTGCACCTGGTATGCTTTGTAATAACTGACACTCCATTAATCCATCCTTCACGCAAGGTCATAATTAAGGACTCTCGCTAGGTGTTAATTAGATATACATATACTACCAACAGTACCATGCATGTCCTTTGAGAAGCTTTATTGATTCAGACCTGTCACTGTTTCATGGACTAAAATGTCATGGTCTTTACGTGCTTTCCACACCCGTCAATGTTTCACGAGCTAAAGTGTCATGCATGATCTTTACGTGCTTATTGACTATTGAGTTTCATTAAGTACAGCTCAGCCTAACGTCTATGTACTTTTATACTAATTAAGCACCGACTTGAAAAATAGCTCTCGACTCTAATAACATGTTAAGTTCGACGCGCGTAATAATCACCAAAAACATGTTCTTTTAAGTTACACGATGCACTTTTGCTTTGGTGTTTGAACGGTAGTACGTATTTGCAGGAAGCCAAGACCCCCGGGCCCGCACTGCATCTGCATGTGCTTCGACCCAACGATCGGTCTCCCTGATTAGCTCCATTTTGGCTCCCATATGCCGAGATCCCTCCAGCACCTATCCTCTTCGCAAATCAATATATGATAATGTGGATTCGTAACAGTAGAGGTGCCGTTCCTAATCTGTGAGGAGAAAGAAGAGAGGTGTTCGTTAGACTTGTGGTAAATGACGAAATAGAACTGAGAAATTTTTTTTAACCCTTTGTAAATAATTATTTTAATATTAATCCTCGCGAAAAAATATTTTCACATCTAACCCTTTTGGCCAGGCCACTGCGGTTGGCGCGGCTAATGTCCACTGTCGCGCCAGTGCATGTGGCGCGACAGAATCAAGTTGCCGCGCCAGGCCGCCTGGCGCGGTAGGGTTAGCCCCATATGACAGCCATATGAACCGTGTTCCTCGGTGCCAGCGTGTCACCCCTGCCACGCCACATGCACTGGCGCGGCAGTGGACATTAGCCGCGCCAACCGCAGTGGCACGGCCAAAAGGGTTAGATGTGAAAATATTTTTCGCGAGGATTAATATTAAAATAATTATTTACAAAGGGTTTAAATTTTTTTTCTAGAACTGAGGGGCTATTCTCCCCCAGCTTATTTGTCTTAGGCACTGTTCTTTTAACTTTGAGAGCTTCTCGAGGTAGTCTCGAGAGTCGGATCCGCTTCATTTGACTTGTGTTTTAAAGGTTTTAGACAAGTGTTTGAGATAGAAAACGATTTGAAAAAACAAGTTATTTTTATTTTAAACAAAAATAAACCATAACTAATCCCAAACAAGACAAATAAAGCCTTATAAGCTAACAAGAACAGAGCCTTATTCTTATTAATTTGCTTATTTGACTTATCTTGTAACTTCGAGAATTTTTCAAAGTGGCCTCGAGCGCCGGATGGCCTTAGTGTTTAGGGTTTAGGGAGTTTTTAGACATGCCTACGAGATAAAAAATGATTAAAAAGTAATAAAAAAGTTAAATAAGTCATGTCTTATCTGACTTATTTTCGACTTATTTAACTTTTGTTATTACTTTTGAATCTTTTTTTATCTCTTAGGTGTGTGTAAAAACTCCCTAAACCCTAAACACTAAAAGCATCCGGCTCTCGAGGCCACCTCAGAAAATTCTTGAAATTACAAGATAAGTCAAATAAGCAAATAAGAAATAAGTTAAATAAGCTGGGGGAAACAGGCCCTAAGGTATAAAAAACTTGCTGCAGAGATCTACATCTTGATAATACACTCAGGCTCTGTTTTTTTTGGCAGTTTCTGGCGGTTGGCGGTTTTTACTGTAGCAAATTTATAAGTTTTTTAAAAAAATTTAAATAATTAAAAAAAATAATCTAAAATTTTTTTACTGTAGCAAACCGCCGGCACCGACGGTTTGCAAAAGAAACGGACCCTCAGTCCTCTCTCTCAAGGAGAGGTCGATGAGATTGAATATGATGTGATATAAGAGGGAAAGAGAGCATGCATCTCTATATAAGGCCCACCACCATCGAGGGGTCATCCATCTCTGCTCCTCTCGCTTTCTCATTCTCAGCTCTCCTTCCTCCTCCTGTGGCCTCTCCCCTCTCGTTCCTTTGCCTGCCAACCATGGCTAGCTGCCGAAGCCGAGAGCCTGCGAGCTAGGCTGAGACTAATTAAGCTGGCGAGCTCGGCCATGGACGGCGACCACTCGCCGGCGGCCTAGCATTAGGCTCGGGGGCCGTGGTGCAGCCAAGGATGACTTGCCGACGTCGATCGGCCGGTGCTTCCGATCCGGTCGTACGTGCGTATCGACCCATCGGCAAGTTGTTCTTGGCTACATCTTGGCCCCTGCTCCTCATGTAAGGCCGGCCCGTGGTGACACTCCTCTCCTCTCGGATAGATTAAGCAAGGTAGGTATTAACACAAGTGGTTCCAATGGATCATATGGTAAGTTAATTAATCTGCCCAGCTCCATTGCCCACTCGCACAGTCATCACACTCTGTATCTATATGTGCGTCGATCAGTCTGTTTTTTTTTTACTTGCCATTGGTTCAAATTAAGAGCAAAAATGACAAACAAAGAGCCTTTTGAATTGACTCCCTCTCTCCATGCATGATATCTTCGTCTGAGTGAGGGCATGCCTCAGTGTGTATGGCCCGGGATCACAAAACCGTCCGGTTAACTCGGGCTCACCCTAAACCGTGGTAAATCCATAGAGCAAAACTGATCGATGGGCTAGCCGCTCGGTTTTCTCGGTTAGCCACGAAAACTGTTAAACCATCAGGTTCAGTTTTTTCATGGCATTGTCCGGTGTGCTGTAAAACGCCTCCTCCAATATCTAGCTGTGGCTAGTTCGATTTGTAAAACCTAACGTCGCTGTTTCACTGGCTCCCTGGCCCCTGGGGGGTCAAACAAAGAGCTAGAAGATAAGATTTGTATGTCTGTGTACGCATGTGTGTGTCACGGCCTTGCAGATTGCGATGAGCAATTCTGGACGCAAGGAGGCTCTTATCTGGTTTGGACCACTTCCCTCTTTCAGACCCGATCAATCCCGCGACTTGTGTGAGATCTGCTTTCGTCTGCGGTGGATTGCCTGCGCGCATGTCCCCCAGTGCCCCACTCGGTTGCTGATCATGCAGACAACTGCCCATTAATTATTACACCGTGCAGTGACGCGATAGCTCGCTCGCAAATCGCATGCACCGGTAGAAACGTTGCGTTTGCTAGCTGCCGCGATTCGCCCAAAAAGAACGGGAAAAATAAACACACGCGCTACACCAGGGTCTCAGAGCCATGGTTTTCCATGCTAGGGTGTGTTTGGTTGGGTGGCTCCGGCCTGGCCAGGCTCGCGCGAGCCATTTAACCGATGTTTGGTTGGCTGAACGAGCACCGGAGCCAGGCGCAACACATGCAAAATCACTGTGCCGGCCTGGCTCGCGGGAAACGCCAGCGCCGGCCGTTTCCGCGTGGCCAGGCCAGCACAGTAACGGCCCGGCGGCACGTGCATGCACTGTGAGTCAACGACTAACTAGTTCATCAGTTAAATGCACAAACTTCACATTCTTTGAAAAAAATTTAAAAATTCAAACGACATCCAAATTCAATGAAACAAAAAAATATAGAACCGTAGATTTAAGTACAAGGTACTGAAAAAAATTTAGATTTTTTTGAATTTTTATTTTTGTTTTCGAATTTATTGATTTTTTTATTTTTTGATTAAATCTAAATTTATTTTCACTTTTGGATTTATTTTCTCTGTTTTTAATTTTCCTCTTTTGAATTTGTCCATCCCGCTTCCCTCCTAGTGCAGCCAACCAAACAACATCTCTGCACAGCCTGTTCAATCTAATACAACCAACCAAACAACATCCTCAGATCACCTCATTTTGTCTCCCACCAAATTTCTGGTGAACTCATATCTTTGTTGAGCTCATACGACAACCAAACAGCCCCTTAGTGCTTCAGTTCGGTTCGGCTCCACAAGTTGAGAGGTCGAAAACTGCTCCAAATTTAAATTCAATTTTTTTAAAAAAACCAACTTTTCTTAGAGTAACATCAATACCGTTTGACATAAAAATCTTCCATGCAGTTTTTACCGGTTTTTAAGCTGAGCCGAATGAATAGATTAACTAAACTGAATGTTAAACTAGACTTTAAGAGGTTTGTTTAATCCGCTTCTCGAAGCTGGTCCTTTTCATGTATGCTATTTTGAAGGATTTTTAGAGCTATCTTCATGACTGAAAAAGTAAATATGAAACAAAACATTTATCTTCTACCATGCCGGTTCTCTATCGATAGCGCAACACATCGGCAGGGCATGACATGACGCCCCATGCTGAAAAGAAGGATCAGGAAGGATAGCTTTTTTTTATATATATAAGGAAAGGATAGCTCGTACGCCAAAACATATACAGCAGCTAGCACGTGCTCCTTCTCTCCTCTCTAGTCTACTGTGAGCTGTTCACCGGCGAGGGGACCCCCCATGGTTGGATCTAGAGGTTCCGTGGCGCTAAAATTATTATTGCTTTCCAACTCTAGCTTCAAAATAGATACTGACAATCAAGATCAAATCTGAGAATATTTATTTTATAACTCGGAGATTTTCATAAACAGCGTAAAAAAGTTAAATAGTTTAAAAATAATAATCGAAATAATTTTTTTTAAAAAAATTATGCAGAAATGTTCTAATTCACCTTCTAGACACCCAGAATAACCCACCCTCGGCGTTTCGTTGAATGAAACAACCAAAGCGATGAGTTAGCGAGCTAGCACCGATCTAAAAGCTGGACTATTGTACGGTGCTCCGACTTACCTCTAAAAGGAAGCAAATTAATCTTCTTCAGTTGTGAAGAAGAGACAGAGGAGGAACATGCATGATTTGTTGAGAAGGAACGACACAACAGTGTAGTAAAAGCACTATTTTGCTACTTGAGGATCGAATCATTGCCGGGTTTTCTCTAAAAAAAATTTGTTTGGTATCGAATCTAGGATTTCAACTTGGCCACTTGAGGGTGCCCCCATCGACTTAGAGCATCTATATCAGCTCCTCTAAATTTTCTCCTCTAAAATACTATTAGCGTCCTCTCTATCCATCCCTCTAAAATTCCTTCACATTTTAAACTATACTTTAAAAGATTTATTCACTCCATCAACTACTCTATCTTAAAAAAAATCAGAACTACAGTGTTATAGAGAGACTGCTACGGATGCTCTTACATGACAACCACTGTTTATTGCTCCATGGTCGAGAGCCATCCATCTCCCCTATCGTGGCCACATTAACCATGCTTACCATCATCATTCTCCATAGCCGTGCACCCTACCCCATAGCCGCTCCGCCCTACAACGCCAACTCGGATGTGTCAGAGAAGCATAGTGCAATATGTGAGGAACAATGTTAGAGAAGCACTGTAGCAACAGTTTCTTTTTACCGCAGCAAAATTACCGTATCAAATCACTGTAGTGAGACACTGTTTACTAGTACTGTAGCATTAGATCTTGCCCGTGCGCTTTTGATCCAACGGCTAGCATCGAGACAATGTCACACTACCGTACCTCTCTGACATTACCAATGTAATGTCAGAGGATCCGGATCCCGCCAACAAGCCCTATCGCGCAAATCACTCTACCCTACTCGCTGCTACTTCTCCAGAGCTACATGCCAGCCTTGTTCAATTCAATTGAGCTGATAAAAATTTTCAAAAACAACTTCGAAAAACCAAAGCGTTTTGGCTAAAAAAGGTCATAAGATATAAACATAAGCTAATTCAACATAGCGTAGTGCTAGATATTAGGTATAGTTCCATCTAAATATTAATTGGTAATGGTAATACGAGCAAAGTATGAAACTAGAAAAATATTAGTTGGCAATGTTAGCAGGAGTAAAGCAGCAAGAAACTAGCATAAAAATGGGAAACAGAGATGAGCCGCCTTTCGGAGAGCCAACCTCTCTCTATTGGACTAGTCTTTTAGAGACCACATTAGCCTCTATCTCGCTAATATGGGAGCCAATGTGAGTCTTTCTCTCGATGGGGATACTAACAACACCTATAGAGTGGTTGGGCAGCCTGCTCGCTATGAGGCGAGGCCCATGCGCCATATGGTCATGTCGCAAAGTGCACAGTGGCGCACCAGGGTGGGAGCATCAAGTTAGATCAAGTCTTAGCATGTTCTTGTAGGCTGAACTTATTTGTTAAAAAGCTAAACTTCGAGAGTTTTTAGAAGATGCTCGAAGATACATGTCCACTTTGTTAGACTTGTTTTTAAAGTTTGAAGAAGTGGTTTCGAAATAAAAAAAAAGGCTCAATAAGACAAAGTGTTTTGATTTTCGAAACGGATATAAGAAAATAAGCCCCAAAGAGTAGAACCATCTAAGCACTGAAGTGTGACTGATGGAAAGGGGGAGTGTGTGTGTGTGTGTGTGTGTGTTGGCAGGGGCAGATCCAGGCTCATGGCAGGGTGGGCTTCAGTTCGGGGCGTGGCATTCCTAGTTGAGATACCCTCCATGTGGCCTAGGCCACACACACCATCTCAAGAGGCCATGCATGGAGCAGCACATTCCAGCCTAGCTAGCTAGCAACTTGCAGCAGCAACTCAGCAAGGGCACACGCGCGCATGGGCTGATTGCTAAACACCTCAAGGCCCAAGGCTACGTGCGTACGTTGTACGCGACTGATAAGCTGCACATGGGCTGAACCACTTGAGCGAGCAGCCACAGGGAATCATTATTGAAGCCCTATTCCTCGTCGCCACGCACCCTCAGATCAATAGCTTTGCCTTCCGTTTAGTTGTTCGCTACTTCGCCCTTGTCCCTGAATTTGATCGTGATTCGCCTCACGCAGCCTCGCCTCCGTGGTTCCTAGTTATCGGTGGCCTATGTCAGGAATTCGGGTATGTGGTATGCCCTATTTCCTTGCTGCATTGCAATTTGCAAAAGCAAAAAGTGCATGCGCTAATTACATAGCGATTTACATTGCTAATTTCTTCTTAAGTAAATTTGCACTGAATTAGGAATTAGGATTAGAAAATAAAAAGAACTTTGACATTGTTTTATCAAGCACAACCGCAGTCCAATCAATAGGATATATACATTAGGAATTAGGATGGACCTAATCTTCGTCATCAATGTACCTATATTGCACTCTCTAATATAAACTTTGTTGTGTTTTCTCGGTGTTTCATGTTTGTTCTATAATAAATTCTATGGTTAGAAATTATAATCTCATCTCAATTGTGTATCTGTGATTTACCTCTTTATTATTGTTTGGTATAGATAATTATTGGTATTTTTGCGTAAGTTTTAGCATATTACATTTTATCATGGGAGCTTGGCAAGATGCTGGTTCCGCTACTGTGTGATGGGGGAGGGGGAATTGGGTGGGATATGGGAAGCAGGACTGAATGGACCGAGTTCAAATTAGGCAATGTTCTTTTCAGCTTATAGGCTGCATTTGCTTATAAGCTGGAAATTTATATCTCCTCGATAAGGACATCCGAGGGATCAAAAAAATATAGAAAATGGTTTTAAGATCTTTGAGAAAAAATAGTAAGACCTATAAAAATTGGTTACCAAACGTTAAAACATTTTACTTGTATGAAAATAATAAATTTTCGGTTTATAAGCAAACGCAGATTATAAACGGAAAAGAACGCTGCATTAGATGCATTTGGCCCATTGTGTTGAACCGCGAATCAAAGTTTAGAGGGGTTTGATAACCATGGATAACCATGCTTTATCACGGGAAAGGACAAGGAGGCAACCGTGCGGTGGCTTCCGGAATCCGGACATGCACAGCATGTGGTGAAGGTGGCCGCTGGCCAGGTGGGTGGAAGAAACGGCCAGGGGCCCAGACGCGACGCACACGCGAACCGTGCATGATGAATCCGCCGCAAAAGTTTTTAGCCAGGAACTGGGAGCGGTGTCGCGCCGGCGCTGCCCATCAGCTCTGCCGTTTCCGGCCAAGGCCACCGCCAACTTTTTCCGATTCTCTTCCGACGAATCTGCTGCTACGTAGCGTAGGTGTGCAATCATGTGCCGCAATCACTGACCCACCCCTGCGTAGGTGTCGACCTGTGGCTTCCGGGCCTGTACTGCTCCGGCTATCTCCGGCAGGTGATGGCGTATGGAGCATTGGAGCATCGCATTAGCTGCGCTCTGCTCGTATCGTCCGTAACACAATTTACCACCTTATTTTAAAGATTCTATCTATTTTATACTATATTTTACAAAAGATTAGTTCGTCCGGCAAATTCTCTGTTCCTTTAAAAAATTGAAGCATACATTATTTTGCAGCTCCTACTAGAGATGCTTTTGTCACTCACTACTCACCTGCTCCCCATCTATGTGAATATACTCAGGCATTCCGCTAGCTAGTTAGATAGATCATAGATTGATCAGTCATATGCTACAAGACGAAGAGCTCTTCTACGATACATTAAACCAATAAATATATGGCGTAAGTATATTTTATATTTGACCGTTCAACGCAAAGAGTATTCTAGTCTTACCATTAAAGTTATAAAAGGATAGAAAAGATATTTGCCATTCTTGGATTACCCTTCAATCAATACAATCTCTCCATCACCTGCTCGATTTCTGATATGCTATTTTCCTCGTCCGCTCGATTTCTCCGTCATCTGCTGGATCCTCCAGCTGCTCGTTTACCTTCCTCAACGCCTGGGCGCCGGGTTGGGGAGGAGTGGTACCAGCCGCTGCCTACTCAGTGTATGGATGAGGATTTAGGACCTATTTGGTTCGTGACTAACAATGCCACATCTAAACTTAAACGTGCCACGGTGTCTTAGACATGCATTTGGTTTACACACTAAGTTTGGGTGTGCCACAAATGTTAGGCAGCTTTGGAACCCGTCGCCGCACAAAATTTTGCCGCACAGTGTGGCGGCCGATTTGGACGCCACACTTCTCGCCGCGACCTCGCCACACCGCGTGAGCCGACTGCTGGACGAAGAAGTATAAAAAGCAATTCAGTGCTAAACCTTTTAACAACGTGGACGGTTTGGCCTCCTGGCTAGGACAGTGAGGTTTTAGTGCAAGGTCCTAGGTTCCCACTGTATTTTTTTTTTCATTTTTTCATCTTTCTTTTTTCTAGGCCGTTTAAAAAATTCAAAAAAAATAGAAAACTTACAAAAATGGAACCATGGCTGCATGAGGAAGGTCCATAAAAAGTTTGGATTTTTAATTTTTTTTTGAAATTTGAAAATTTCTCAACTTTAAAAAAAATTGGCTTTCTTTTTTCCTCTCCTATTCTCTTTTTTGTAGCTCGTTTAAAGTTGAAGTTTTTTTAAAAAAGTTGAAAAAATTTTAATCTTCAAATTTATCTTCCTCATGTAGGCATAGTTCTACCTAATGTTAGGATGGCTACAATCTAAACGGCTGCCACAAAATTCTTGGATGTTCCTAATCTTAGGCGTGGCAGCGAACTAAACATGAGCTAACTTTAGCTGGCTTAGGCTTGCAAGCTGTTAACCTTAGGCTAGACAAAGTTAGTCAACAACCAAACAAGCCCTTAATTAAGGAGATGTGCGGCGCCTCGTAGCGATCAGGGAGGATAGGAGGAATGGCGTCGCTGACCGCTTTTCTTCTCTAGCCATTTTTCTTTCATACGTTTTCTTCTCCGTTCTCTTTCCCATATTTATTCCCTTTATTTTCCATATCTTTAACAGCATCACTCCTAAGAAAATGATATAGAAAAATAAGAGAATATCTTCCTGAAGGGAATAAAAAAGAAAATCCCTTCCAAAAGTAAACAGTGAGGGGAATATGTTGGAGCACCGAAGAAAACGAGATTCCTCTCGTGACAGTAACAGGACAAGGGATGGAAATCCCTTGAAGATGGTCTAAGTCACCAAAAGTAGAATGAATCACGAAAGTGCGCTAGACTTCAATCGTTAAATCAAATCTGTGTGATTAATTTTGATCAGCGTGATAATTCACCTTACTCTTCTACCTTTCCACAAATTATACTATCAAAGTATAGATACTATTTCGTCTCTGCACATATTATAGTACCAGACTAATAAGATGTAGTATAAATAGATTTTAACCAATCTAAACTGTTGGATGGAAAACATTGAATTACTCACGTCGATTATTGGCGTGTTTAGTTGGGTGCATATGCCCCAACCAGGCATATGATATGCAAGCGCTAGGTGTTTGGTTGCTTGTATGCCCCTTCGAGCCTGGTCCAATAGATGCAAAATCACTGTGCTAGCCAGACCCTCCAGGTACGCGATAATCGAGCGTTTCTCGGGATGCAGGCTTCATTGATGCAACTATGCGCCCTGAGAAAAGCTCGAGGGCGTTACTGGCGACGGGATGGATGCACCATCGACGTCGCGGGCGGGGAGCGGACGTGCCACGGGAGGAGCTAGACGGGGGCGGCCACGGCGCGGCTTGCCAGCGCTCTGGTGGCCACGGCGCGGCACACCGGCGCTTTGGGCGGCCACCGCATGGCTTATCCGAGATGGAATGCGTGGGAGGATTTTGACAGTGGCGTGCGGCACACCGGCGAGCGGGAAGAGTGCAGCGGAGGAGCTCGTGGTGGCGAGGGAGGAGCACGACGGAGGAGCTTGTAGACGGGAGGAGCTCGCTGGCGGCGAGGCAACGCTACTAGAGCAAGGGCAGGGCCTGCCCATGGACGCACGCCAGGCGTTTGATGAAATGCCCATGCCTTGGCTCAAGATGAATACAAGCAACCAAACACTCGTTTCAATGGGCTAGACTCATATGGTGCATCCAACCAAACACGAACTCATGTATGAGCTCAGCCTGCATGCCACTTCCGAGCTAGGCTGAGTTTATATAGCAACCAAACAGCCCATATAATGTAACATAAAAGAGGGAAACGATACAATCCGCACACCCAAAACGAATGGTTTATAACCTATACAATCCGCATGTCGTAGAGTCGTGGGGGTAAAGCATAGAGGAGGGCATGGACAGTGGCATGCATAAATCAGAAATTTGTGAATGAACTTTTTCTGACACCGTATGATCACTAGTGGTAAAAAATCACCCACATCACTCTCTCTTCTGAGTCTTTTCCTTGC
Organism: Olyra latifolia; assembly: GCA_036346145.1. NCBI lineage: Eukaryota > Viridiplantae > Streptophyta > Magnoliopsida > Poales > Poaceae > Olyra > Olyra latifolia. The sequence continues at coordinate 20,399,180 of CM070530.1, forward strand.
AAGGCTCCATCGGTAACTTAAACTAGACCCTATTTTAGAGGTTGCATAAGTCTCTAAGGTGGGGTTCTTTTTAGTTTATCTCATTTGCTTATCTCGTTTGCTTATTTGCTTTTCGATGTGGCCTCGAGAGCCGGGTCCTATTTGGTCGACTTGTGTTAGAGAGCTTTTAGATACGTCTTCGAGATAAAAAAAAAAAAGGAATCAAAAATTTTTAAAAAATCCCGATAAGTCAAATAAGCAAACGAGATAAGCAAATAAAAAAGAATCCAAAAATTTGAAAAAATCCCAATAAGTCAAATAAGTATTTGCTTATCTCGTTTGCTTATTTGACTTATCGGGTTTTTTTTTAAATTTTTGATTCCCTTTTTTTTATCTCGAAGGCGTGTCTAAAAACTCTCTAATACAAATCGAACAAATGGAACCCGGCTCTCGAGGCCACATCGGGAAACAAATAAGCAAACAAGATAAGCAAATGAGATAAGCTGAAAAGAACCACATCTAAGTATTGCAAAAGATGCTTCTAAATAGTATATGTGTTACTTTCCATGCGGTGATCTACCACCCATTCAATGTTTGTTGGCACCAAGGTTTTACCAAACCATTTTACCCCTGAAAACCGTTGCCTAGTGGCTTACCGGCTAACCACAAAAACCATGGCTAACCGAGAAAACTACCTAGCCAACTGAGGGAACCGAGCACTAACCGAAGTGACCGATTTAGGTTAAACGATAGCTGCTCTCGAAACAGTGGTTAGTCCAACGGTTTCGCAATCCCTGATTGGCACTATCTACCGCTTGGCTCCACAGTCCACAGCCTGAGAGGAGCCGATCATCGGCGGCAACCGAGAGTTTGGGGACTGGACGATTTTTTATTTTTTATACTTTAATTATTCAGAAATAAATAAATAATATTTCTTATAATTTTATTAAAAAATAGAAGACGTCGCCCTTTGATTGGGCGAGACTGAAATCCCGCCCGACCAAAGGGTGGGTTTTGTATAAACCGGCTAACCAAATGGCGGATAGGGCATGTTGGGTAAATCCAGCCCGATGATTGGACTAGATTTAAATCCAGCCCAACCAAAGGGTTGGTTTTCTGTTCCGCCTAACCGATCGACGAGAATTCTGTCCCGCCTAACCAAAGGGGTTTTTGCTATGATATGGAGAAATTTTTCGTGTTGCTAAAAAAATGTAGACTTTGAGCTATTTTATGTTTGGATCTTTTCATATTTGGATCTTATTCATACATGCTTGGACCGAAAGAGAGTAAATGTAGTGGTGACCACCTTTACAGAGGAGGACTTGTACCCATCGTACTTGCGATGGTACTCTGGAGCCACCCGAACATGCGTCTACTACCGAGATCGTCCACGAGGCTAGGGTCACCGACACGTACCGGCTACACCGAGCTCAGGCCTCCTACCTGGCGGTACGTATTTTATTCAAGAACCTTGTGGCATGATGTTATTTGTGTATTTACTGTTTTCGGGCCTAACGCGCGTATAATTTACAACACGACCTTATGCACCAGTACAATGCGGATGCGCAATTGGGCCTGCAGCGCTTGTAGAATGGCATTCACATAAGCGGGGCGGAGCTACTAGCAACTTTCCATCGGATCTATGACAAGATGGCGTGAGCGATGCGTCTCTCTTTCGGTCGAGACATGCACGAATAGGATCCAAATATGAAAAGATTTAAATATAAAATAGCCCAAAGTCTACCTTTTGAGCAGCAAAAAAAATTTCTCTATATCGTATCAAGAAACCCTTTTGGTTAGACGGGACAGAATTTCGGTTGGGCGAGATAGAAAACCAGCCTTTGGTCGAGCTGAATTTAAATCTAACCGAAACAATGGGCTGAATTTACCCAACATGTCCTATCCACTCTTTGGTTGGATGGTTTATATGCCTTTTGGTCGGGCGGGATTTCAGTATCGCCAAACTAAAGTGTGACGGGCGTCTATTTTTTTAATGAAATTGTAAAGAAGATTATTTATTTATTTTCGACTAATAAAAATATAAAAAATAAAAAATTTGAGAATGGACTGCCTCCTAACCAGGCCGATTTTGGCCCATCTCAGCACTAAATCGGGCCGTATTGGGCCCACCTGTCCTATATTTTGCTCGGACATCTTCGAAGTTCGAAGCATAGGCCCCCGCGCCACGCGGAGACTCCAGTGCAGTGCGGCCACCAGGCCCACCACCGGCCGGGCACCTACCACTCCCCGGCCCCCGCATGCCGCCGCCGTCTCTGCCCCCGGCGCTCCACCGCGTGCTCTCCATCCTCCCCCGGGTCGCCTCCCCGCGCCACCTCCTGCAGGCCCACGCCTTCCTCCTCCCCCGCGGCGGCCACCGCCACCCGCGCCTCCTCTCCGCGCTCCTCGTCGCCTCCCTCCGCCTCCCGCTCCGCGCCCACGCCCTCACGCTCCTCCGCCGCCTCCACCCTTCCGTGTCCCTCAATGCCGCTGCCTGGATCGCTCACCTCCGCGGCACCCTCGTCCCGCAGCTGCACTCCTTGCTCCTCCGCGCTGGCTTCGCCTCCGACGTGCTCGCCTCGTCCAGCCTCATCAAGACGTACTGCTCCTGCGGCCGCGTCGCCTCTGCGCGCAGCGTGTTCGATGAGATGGCCTGCAAGGATAGCGTCGTCTGGAACGTCATGATCGCGGGGTATGTGAAGTCCGGGGACTTGGCCCGCGCGCGTGAGCTGTTTGATGTTATGCCGGAGAGGGACGTGGTGTCGTGGACGACGGTGATCGGGGCTTACGCGCAGATGAGGCGGCCGGAGGAGGCGATAGAGGTGTTCCGGAGGATGCAGCAGGAGGAGGGGATCGAGCCGGATGGGGTGGCGTTGCTGTCGGTGTTGTCGGCGTGCGGGGATCTGGGTGCGGTTGATTTGGGGGAGTGGGTGCATCGGTTCGTGGTGAGAAGGAACTTACGTCGGGAGATTCCGCTGATGAATGCAATCATCGACATGTACGTCAAATGCGGATGTGTTACGAAGGCGGTGGAGGTGTTTGAGGGTCTGGAGCAGAAGAGTGTTGTGACTTGGACGACGATGATTGCTGGATTTGCATTGCATGGCCTTGGTTTGGAAGCTGTGGAGATGTTTCAACTCATGGAGAAGGAGAATGTGGCACCGAATGATGTCACTTTTCTTGCAATCCTGTCAGCATGTAGCCATGTTGGACTGACTGATTTGGGTCGCTCGTATTTTAAAACCATGGTTTCTCAGTATGGTATTAAGCCACGAGTTGAGCATTACGGATGCATGGTTGATCTCCTCGGGCGTGCTGGTTGTTTGGCGGAGGCTCAAGATTTAGTTCAGGACATGCCTTTGAAGGCAAATGCAGCAATATGGGGAGCTCTTCTTGCTGCTGCTCGGACTCATGGTGATGCTGAGCTTGGGGAACAAGCCTTGTTGCAACTAATTGAGCTTGAGCCTCAGAACAGCGGGAACTATATCCTCTTATCTAATATTTATGCAGATCAGGAGAGATGGGATGGTGTAAGCAAACTTCGAAAGGCGATGAAAGACAGGGGATTAACAAAGATGCCAGGGGCAAGTTCTATTGAAGTTGATGGCGTGGTTCACGAGTTCACTTCCAGAGGTGGATCACATCCTTGCTTTGATAAGATATGTGAAGTATTATGTGAGATCAACACCAACATTAAATCTGTTGAGTATGTTGTTGTGCTCCCTGAAGTACTGCATGACATTGAAGAAGGGCAAGACCACTAAGCAAGAGCATTATTCAGGACACAGGCAAAGTGTGCAGAACTGAAGTTTTAGTGAAACTGAGGCATGGTTTACGGATTCACACATGGAGTGAACACATTCTTGCATACAGAGTATATCTGATGCTTTATATACCATCCAAATTCCTGGAAAAGGAAGTGATATCAGTTGTAGCCTGAAGTCTGCTGGCATGTCCATCATTCTCTGAGTTACTCCGTATTGAAGAAGGATGAAATATTGTGTTACATTCAACAAGTGATATATATTTGCACTGCGGGATAAATGAAAATATATGAAAGTCAGAGAATTTTGAGAGTCTAGGGTTGGTTGCATACAGAAGATCAAAAACTCAAAAAGATGATCCTCGATGAACTAGCCTTTACATGAGAGATTTGTTATTATTAGGATCCAAAAGCACCAAACCTTTCAGCATTGGTTACAGGTATGGGAACAGTTGTTTCTTCAGGCTTCTCCTTTGCACCATATATTAGAACAAATAGGCCACTCCTTTTTCAGCTTTATCTAACAATTGTCTCTAGTATAGCTATTTAAGTTGCTGTTCTAAATTCATACTTATCGCATGTATTACCAAGACATATAATTTATTAGTTGTGTGCAAATCAACTGAAATGCTTTATGAATGTAAAATAAATCTCTCAGAGTTAATATAGCGCAATAGCTTCTTTATATGCTATAACAGTTAGCGTACGAGAATAGTATTCCAGTTTCTCGTATGATCAACTATCCATTCTTACTCTCTCTTCTTTTTTCCCTGAAAGAATACATATGCAATTATACTAAATATTCAGCATTAGATCAATAATTCCCCTGCTACTGTCGAAAACTGGCAATATACATTTTAACATGCCACAAGGACACAATATATACACTCAACATGTTGCTTTCCAGAAATAGTCACTCTTAAAATTGAGTACTATCTCTTAAAAATGATGTGATTAATATCTTACTGATTAGTTACTTTAGAGCATCAAGCTATGAAAGAAGTCGTTCTCTAATCCAAGGCTCACAGTGCCTAGTCCTAGAAGAGCACCTATCCATGCTGTTCGAAGAGCTTGAAAGGATTTTGTTAACTTCCCTGTAAAGAAGAGCAAAATCAGTAAATATATAGAGCTTCTAGAATAGGTGCTACATGTACATTGGTTCGAGTCAGTAAGCGCAAGTCATAACCACTATCATGAATGAATTGCTATATTTTTTATGCTAGCTACACAGTATTTTTTATATAATAATATGATAACAGAGCAAAGGCACTGTATGTTTGTAGTGTAACACCATGTTTATTTTATTAACTACTTCATAAAGTGTAATCCAATTAAGGCATGATTTTGCAGACAATATTTCTTGGCTTACAATCTTGTAGACTCATGTTAGTGTGAATGTCTCTTGATTATTAACCTTAACTTCAGTTTCTATGTAATGAAGTTTAAATTCAGAGCTTATTTTTGCTAAAAAAAAATCAGAGCTTATTCTACTTTCACTCTAGGAAGTAATTCTATAGCTTAATATATCTTCATTCTTCAGTTATCTGTGGAAGTTTGGAACAATAAAAAATGAAGTCTAAACTTTGCTAGGTTTTACGGTTTACTATGAAGCAGAAATTAGAGTAAAATGCCCTGGATCTACCTGTTTCCTTTTGCATGTGCATACGTATGTCATAAAATGATTTACTACCTGCCTGCTCTTTGGACTCAGTTTGCCTCAGCTAAGCCTGTTGCCTAGGATACTTTTTCAGGAAAAAGACCACAATACCATTGCAGGAAGTGGATTATCCAATGCTAGACAGAACATTACCTATGTTGTGTTTCTCACCATGGAACCTAATCTCAGGTTGTGTACTTGGATCAGCTTTTGATTCCTTGTATGTCTGCTCTAGCATGCAATCATCCAACTCTTCCTGTAGCGATCTTCTGGACCTTCCATGGTATGCAATACTTTCATTTTTATATTCCTTCATTTTTTCATTGCTGCAGAATTCTATTGATGTGGGGCTGGATGATTGTGTTGTTATGAATTGATTAACAGCCTTGGCTAGCTTGATATCTTCTACATTGTGTGGTGGGGGATGAAGGGCTAGGCTGCTTTTTTCATCCTGTATCTGATTGCAACCTTTAATACATTCCATCTTCATTGTTGAAGAAATACCAGAATTGTAAGTTTCGTCTTCATTTACTTGGGGAATAGTTAGCACCCTTTCACTTTGACATGTGCCAGTGTTTTCAATGATTTGTTGGTGGAGCCAATTGTCAATGTCTATAATGTTGGTTTCATCTGTTTTGTTCTGCATATTCCCTGATTCCATTAGTTGACATTCTTTGAAGGAAATTACTTGACCTTGTGATGGTTTCACATGTTCTGAGAAAATCACCTTTTTAATCTCATACTCTGATGCATCTTGGCTACATTCAGTCCCATCTTGAATGCTTGGTGTCCAATTCATGTCACTTGTCATGGAGATGGTGCATTCAGAGCTGCATTCTGACTGCCAAGCGGCAGCTTTCATCGGCAGCCTTACAGATTCAGCATAAACTGACGAAGTCCTCTTTGGTTGCACTGGTGGCTTTATCCTTTTACTAGTGGGAACGTGGTTATTTAAGCCTATCCTGCGCTGGCTAGAAGCAGTTGGCTTCATGAAGCTAGGCAACTTAGAAGGAACTTCTCTGCGATTCTTTGAACCCTTTACATTCTCTGAAATGTCAGTTTTCAGCTCTTCAGTGGATGTATGTGAAATGGCAAAATTTGTTCTGACAGATGATTGAGGTCCTTTTAAATGCTCCATTGTCTCCTCAAGCATCTTTATTTTTATCCTAAGATCTTCGCATTCTTGTTCCAAATCATTGACCTTCTGTTCTAACTCCATCAATAAATCCTCCTTCCTTGCTTTCGCTTCCTGTTTGAGATCAAAATATTAGATTTCTGTATCAAAGAGTACATTGTTAAACCCACATTTTAAAAAATTTGGTTACTTTCAGTTTGCATGGATACACACTACCGAGGTAATTTCTGGGGCATTCGTTAATTTTGGCAGATTTAACAGAACCTCGTATTGTTTTCCGATTTGTCCTTCTGTGACTTGTCAATCAAAATGTGATGGTGCTAGCTTTGCCTTAACTAAACTACCCCGATTGGCTTATAGCAAACTATTCTAATAGTTTTTCATTGAATATATCATATTGGTGGTAATTTCGAAAGCTTACTGGGGATTCTTCACTTTCCAGGCGAATGCTTCTCACTCTTGTTGCAAAACCCAAGGTACAGATTGTCTCACACAAATCATCCTCATTTGGGCTAATATGAATAAGCATCAGTGTTTTGGATTCACATCCTGTCAACATGAATACACACCAAGGTGAGCTACAGCATACAGTAGATCTGGGTTTGTAAAACAAGAAAGCAACAAACTGCCTTTTAAAAATGGTTGCTGAGACACTATTTACCTAGAGAATCTCTCAGAACTTGTGTAAGCTTACTATTCCTGTGAAATTGGAAAGGTGAAAGGATATCATTTCCTTAAACATATGTACAAAATGGTATTCTATTGCACCAACTGCCACACGTGGGTGCATGATGGGTTTCACTTACCTGTAAGGAACATGGGCTTTTTTTGTTTGTAGTGCATCAATCACATCCCCTAGGGCTGATAACGACAAATTTATGGCTTTGCCTTCCTTGAGCCTTTTTCCAGTTGCTTTTGTCTTTACAAGTCTTTCACTCCCACCTAGATCAATCATCCATAATTTGTTTCTTGCTTTTTTTCTCTCAGGCGCATTGAAGGAGATCAATGAAATGCGAATCAAACTGTTGTATAAATGCATAAAGAGAAGTATAAGAGCATCTCCAATAGTGGAGTCAACTACTGGCTATAAGAAATGTCCATGTCATTTATAGATAGTAAATAGACAACTTCTTCAATAGGCTAGCTATAGTATACTCTGTAAATTAATTTGAGCCTATATGTACTAGTCCGCATGTATCTTGGAATCTGTTATAGACTAACTCTTAGTTAGTAGCTAGTCTTTATCTTTCTCCTTCTCTTCTCTTCTCCACATAGGCCAAATGCTGATGTGTATTTCTTATAGCTAGCTGATCTGGTATTGTTGGAGATGCCCTAAGGCTTTAGCATAGCAATTATTCAATGGCGTTTTGTTCCTACAAGCAGCCATTTTTCTTATCTTAGCATGATAGGTTTCAGTAAGCATTTGTAAATTGTCATCTACTTCTGATTCAGGGCTTCTTTGAGTTAGGTGCAATGCAACCATGATTAATGTATGCTCAATTATTTTTAAAAAAATAGCAGGTGCTTTTCTTCAATAAAATAAAAATGTTACCAGTGAGATCTGCTTGATGTAGAATTAGCCATAGTGGAAGCTGTAGATCTAAGACGGGTCCCCACTTCATATAATTTTTTCACTTCTTGAAAACTATTCACAGTAACTGCCACTAGATTTTCTATCTCGATGCCACCATCAGGATCTGTTTTAATGGAAAGGCTGTATGCAGAGGCGCAGTAAATAATCATTTGCTTTAAAAAACAGGAAAAAAAAGTTTGACATAGAAGCCAGTAAACCTGCATTGTCCAAAAATACATGAATAACCTAAAGCAATTCATATCTCAAGCAGATGATTGCAGGATTCTATTTCCATTTAGATCCTTCAAAGGTGTAAATATTCTAACTTGGGTTCTGTACGCTCGGTTTTCTATGCACGGTGTGGTATTTACAATGTTCTAAACATTGTGGCCACATTCATTTGTTCGCTGCGTGCGTGCGTAGCACCTGTATACAGCGTAGAAAAAGTACAGTGCAGCACCAATGTGACATCTTTTTCAGAACTGTCAACATGAACCTAATGATATTTACATAGAAAAAGAATCATAAATCTAACTATTTTCTAACTGACATGAATATATCTTCATGTCGTTAGAGAAGGCCCTTTTAAAACTTGTAGTGAGGAGTAAGGCCACAACTACACATGCATTTTGGTTTGATTGGGAAAACATGCTAGCACATATCCATAAACCCTGATCAGAGCAAGCTTTCGTAACATTATATAGAAAACAAAGGTACAGCTGAGCCCAAAAATGCATCAAGTTGTATTGGAATTGCACTATTGCAGCCAGAACATGTTAAAATATCGAACCATATCCAAAACACATTTTAGATTCTTTTGATTGAACATGACTAGACCATGGAACTCAACTGGCCCTGTTAATGGCCTATTGCTGCTGCATCACAGCCCATAACTAGCTTCTAACTTACATTTTCTTCTATTTGTTATAAGTGAGAAGTTCAGATCTAGCAGATTTTAGATATTTTCAGTTGAGTTTCTTTTGCTATTTATGAAATAAATCATTGACTGTAAAATAATCTTATTAGTTCTTTGAATTGAATAAGAGAATCACTCCAACAATTATAAGAAATTACCTTGGCACATCCTTAAACACTGTCTTGCTCCCTGGAACTAGCAGATCTCGTAGATTCCCCATATATATCTCGAGCATACTGAAAGTGAACAAAAATCTGCTGTTGCTCTCTGAAGCTTGATCGAACAGCGCTTGAATCCCACGTGGTATGACACCCAGATTTGTAGGCTTGCCTTCCTAATCCATATGGTAAGGATTGTAAGTAAATCGTTTGCGTTTTCAGTCAGTCTGGGGTGTTTGGACTTATCATTTATGCTTTTGCACATGGAGTGACCAACAGAATACATATGCTAGATGGAGTAAATCTTACCATGGTATACGTTTTTCCGCTACCTGTCTGACCATAGGCAAATATGCAAGCGTTATAGCCATCTAAAGCAGATCTTATCACTGGTTCAACTTCGGAAAATACGTCCCCTGGAAAAGCGTACTGTTACTTTCATCCAAATGATTCATCGGAACAAAATACAGCTCCTATTAAAGGTAAATCTAATTCAATACCTTGCGTTGAGCATTGGTTGAAAACCTTATCAAACTTGTATTGCTTTGTCTTGGTTTCAGCAACATTTAGAAAAATATTGCTCTCATTCAGGGTGAACAGAGTTCTGGAACTGTAACTTTCTTCATGGTGAAAAGGTCTTATACGGCAGAATACCCTTATATTTCCTGGGGAATAAGGCATGGCATGTGGCAACTAGCAGATAAGTCTACTCATTATTTTTTTTTGAATTTTAACAAACCAAACACAAACGAATTTATAAGAGTAGTAATTTGAGAACAAAGTTCAACCTTTCACATCCAAATAGTTATTTAGTGACTCTCTCCTCTGCAGTGCTATCTGCTGTAGTTGAGAATTTAGTGAAACCAGTTCGTCTGTCACATGAAAAAAATGTGAGGAAATTCTCCGAAATGTTTAGACTTCAGAACTTCTGAGGGCAGAATTAGAATTGCGTACCTTGAATATTTGCAACTTTAGTGTCTGATTCTGTATCATCATGGCCAATATTTTGAGCATTCCCAACCATTACTCTCATCTTTGGCTTGGTTGGTGACAACTCCTTGATGATGTGAGACACTGATTCGATCCAACTGGGTGTGAGGTACTTGTTGAACCCCATGAGAGATGACAATGTATCTGGCAGACTCCGCATGGTTTTTCTAGATTGCTTATCCATGTATGGTGCTATGCAAGCTATGACCAGGAACCAGTATTGCTGATTCCTATCCTGCTGCTCCTATTTCCTTCTTTGCTGGTGAGTGTGCCTGCCAGTTTGGAATGAGGCTATAGGATTAAGCGGAAAAAATGATGTTTTGTTGAAGTCAAGACATACATCAACTTGGACTGATTCAGCATGCCCAACCTTACCACATGCAATTGACATCCAAGACTTTGCTTTGATATTTTAATCAATTTCTGACCAAGTTTTTTGTTGCAGTTGTACTCGAGAAGGGTACAGAAAGATCGATGCAAAGAAAAATTAGACGACCACATCTGTAGAAAAATAAGGAGATATTTGTAGTTCGTACCTGCCCTTCCATACTTGGTCACAGAGTGCAAGAGCAAGGAAAATGTTCGATGTGGGAGCTGCCTTTGGAGAGCCCATACATTGCTTAAATCCTTCTTGGAGTTCTCGGGTCACTATCACTTCTCGAGAAAAGGTCAGTTACTCAGTTCTACTTCGTGACGGAACGATCATGAAGCAAGATAAAGGAAAGAATACATTGCTTCTTCTTGCAGAATAGTTCAAGTGTCAAATAAGGCTTTGAAGCATTTTTTTGAACAAGCTTTGAAACATTGAAAGAGAAGAAACTTTGCAATACCTCAAGTCCTCAACTAGCTCTTTTCATCTTCAAGACAGTTTCTGTGCCTATATCCGTCACCATCAAAGATGACAGTGCCCAACCGACACAGCTATTAAGAACAACTCTACGTCAGAATATGCAACTACTACTATTGGTTTCAGCATTTGGAGTCTTGACAGTAGAATCCACAATGGATGCGGCCTCCATAACTATTCCTGCAGCTACAGATCAGTTAGAGGACTCAGCAGAGCTAACCATAGTTTGCTGTTTCAGCTATGTCCTCGATATATAGTGAAGAAAGCTGACGAACCAAAGCATATGCACATACTTGGGATTCTTTGCCGGGTGGCGGGGAGAGAGAGAGAGGGGTGATGGTGATTTAAGTATAACAGAGCCCACGCTAGATTTGTATTCTGTGGCGTATGGCGACAATATTTAATGGGTGGATGTGTGTTTGGCAAATGAAATCATTCCCGTTCTGCTGTCATCGAAAAGCCCACCTACCATGTGCCTTGCTGAGCTTTTCAGAGAAGCAACAGGTTGGTCTGCTCCTGAAATTGTTGGATTCTAATCCAACTTTGTGATCATCGCTCAAAACAAAAGGCCATGCTATTCCTCCAATAGCTTCATACCAGCAGCAGCACTGTTCCCGTTAATTTCCGTGCTTGTAATTTATTTTATCTGACCAGCATGGTCAAGTCAGAAGGAGCTACTTGTACGTTCTGGTCTTGCTTCATTCATGAGATGCTCCCAGCCTTTGCACACGACCAGGTACGTCCATAGTACATGTATGTAAAAGTGTACTTTTTTGCTTATGCCTTTTGGACTATCCAGGGTACAATTGCATATTGACCACTGGAGATTTCTCCCAAGGACGGTTCTTTTCAGCGTTTACGTTTACGTTTATTTATAAGTTAGAAATTTATTATTTTCATACAAGACAAACGTTTTGACGTTTAGTAGCCAATTTTTATAGGTCTTACTATTTCTTCTCAAAGCTTTCAAAACCATTTTTTCTATATTTTTTGATCCCTTAGATGTCTTTATTGAGGAGTTACAAATTTTCAACTTATAAACAAACGCAAACGCTGAAAAGAACAATGTCCTAGTTATACGGCTTTAGTTGTTAGTAGCAAACGAGTCTTTTCTTCTATGGCTGTGATTAAACAACGTAGTCTTATATACCCTTCTACCAGAAACAGCGAACCACTACTGTACATTACTGTGCCTTTCATGGATTGTATAGAATTGAGGTTGCCAAGACTATCTTACAAGATTGTTTTTCTTAGATACAAGTAGGTATCCTATGAGGGAAAAAAAAAAAAGAAGGCTCTTCCAGTGAGGCAATTATAATTTTTATTATTTTCTAGCCAATCCAGTGAGGCAATATGAGCAAGGACCATACATGATTGTGTTGATATGTGGGTCTCAACAGGGAAGTTTCACCGGTGAAGCATGAGGCAGTGACCAACTGTGGACTAATAAACCGAGGGTCCATCTCTCTTTTGGAGAGATTTGGCTTGTCTCCATCCGTAATAACCAAGGAATGGCATCTTCAAGTACGCTTTTGCTGTCCGACAACGAGAGAAATGAACTGTTCAGAGTCCACTATAGACACTGAGATTCAAGCGCCACCCATAGTGCCGAAATTTGTTTATCCCTCTTTCTGAAAATTCACTTTACCATCAAAGAACGTACATTTGTTTCTTTAACATAATTTTTTGCATGCAGATTGCCAGGCCTGATATGTCTGATCAAACTCTTCATTGAGCACAGAAACATGATAAAGAGAATCGTATGATCATAGGTGCACTGTTTCCCCTATGTGTGGCCCGGAATCTTGCTGCCACCCTTGTCTCTCGCTGGCAAGCACGTTTTGAGCCCTCAGGTGAGTGAAGGCATACATGTTTCTCTTAGAAAAAACATGAACATGTTGATGGCCACAGCAGGAATGGGGAATAAGTTAAAAAAAAAGGGACACCACGTATAGATCAATGAAATGAGCTCTTAAGACAAATTAGAGTGCCTTCTTGAGATCATCAGATCAAATTTGTAAAAGAGTCAGAGTATAGAAGCAGTGGAAGGTCAAACAAGAGAACAGGCTAATGGTCTCACTCGGGGGTGGTTTATAAACGTAATCCCTTAAAAACAAGGTGGTGGTGAAACAAAGTCAGTACCAGTCCAGAAGGTGTCATCTGGTGAGAATATTGGAAGTTGAAATGTTATCCGTTTTTGCCCCCGTTTCATATACATCCAACCGTCAAAAACAGGCGATGGTTTAGAGCATGTACAATGCATAGACAGCTGTTGCTTAGAAGAGTTGCCGTGCCACCTATTTACTAATGTGGATGAAAGAAAAAGAGAAAAAAGAAAGAAGCTGTTTATACATTTGTAGTCGACTGTAGCACGGGAACCAAAGTGGTTATGAGTAGAGATGAGTTGTCTATAAAAAAAGTAAAAGTGATTATCTGTACCATTATATAGTTGTTTTTAATGTTGTCTATAGATGTCTATAGTATTGTACATGCTCTTAAACATTTTTTTTTTCCCTCACCGACAAGCTGATCGAAAGCTCATCTGTATTGACTAGCATGCATCTTTGTGCCAACCACACTGGTTAACCTCATCGGTGGGTCTCCTTGGGCTCCATGAAAGCCGATGACAAGGGACCAAAGGTGCACGCACATTTGTGAGAATTGCTAGCAGTTGGTGCGTGTGATGCTTGCATCATACAGACTAAAAATATGCGTGTTGTTGAGAGAAGAAAACTATAGGATCATGTCCATTTTTTTATAACCTTCAACTCTAAAACTAAGCGTTAAATACACTTAAACTATCAAAACTGGTGCAATTAAATCACCCTTTCTCTGATAGTTGAAGTTTGTAAAATTCTCTCTCTCTCCAAAATTCTGGAGCCGTAAGCCTGTATAAGCCACCATGGCTTGTAAGGCCCAATGCGAGATTTTGCCGACGTACCATTCTCCAAGCATTTCTCCACCATAGAGAAGTGACACCAGCCCACACGGTCACAGGCCCACACCACAGCTCAATCACATATTCAACCTCTCTAAACTAGAATCTCTATGGGGCTATTTGATTGCCGTATCAGCTCATCCAAGCTGAGGTGATGTAAGGAGATGTTGTTTAGTTGGTTGTATGAGATTAAACAGGCTGCGCAGAAATGTTGTTTGGTTGGCTACACTAGGAGGGAGTGGGATGGACAAATTCAAAAGAGGGAAATGAAAAACAAAGAAAATAAATTCAAAAGTGAAAATTAAAAATTAAAAAATACTGAAACAAAAATAAATTCAAAAACAAAAATAAAATTCTAGAAAATCAATAAATTCAAAAATAAAAATAAAAATTCAAAAAAATAATTTTTTCAATACCTTGTGCTTGAACCTATGGTTCCTTTTTTTGTTTCATTGAATTTGGATGTTGTTTGAATTTTAAAATATTTTGAAAGTTTGAAAAGTGTGCAAAGAAACTTGTTAGTTATTGTTAGTCATTGCACTTCATGTGCGTGGCGCGAGCCTGGCTCGCGGAAATGGCCACCCGTGATGTTTCTCGGGAGCCAGGCCCGTACAGTGAATTTACACGAACGGGGCCTGGCTCTGGAGACTACCAAGGCAACCAAACATTGGGCAGGTGGCTCGCACGAGCCTGGCTCAGCAACGGCCACCCAACCAAACACGCTCTATGTCTCCTTCTCTAAACCACTATTTCTTTCTATATTTTTATCTTCTTTAGCAGAATTTCTATTCCTATAAATATATAGAGATAGGAGAGAGAATCTCTAAATATAGACTCAGATAGAATCTCTAAATTTAGTGGCTAATACAGAGAAATTTTGGTGGAGTGATATAGGGACTGACAATTTCTAAATATAGAGAAGATTCTCTTTTAGAGACTCTGCTAGCAGCTTCTCAAAATTTTGATCTCTATATCACCTTCTATAAAGCATCATTCGTTCTCTATATTTATATCCTCTCCAGCAAAATCTTTATCACCAAAAATGCATAGAGACATGAGACAGAATCTCTAAATATAGAGACTCGGAAAGATAATCTTTAAATTTAGAGACCGACATAGAGACTTTAATGAAGTGATATAGGAACCGAGAGTGTCTAAATATATAGAAGAGACTCGGAGAGAGAATTTCTAAATTTAGGAAATGACATAGACTGATGGAGTTATATAGGGACCGAGAGTCTCTAAATACAGGAAAGATTACCTTTTATACATCATGCTCTCGATATTTTGGTCGATGTATATACTGGTAGTTGCTAGCTAGATGGTAATGAAGCGGCAGACAGATATCGTTTGAGGATATATTGCATGTTAGTGCAAACTCAATGTAGTATATATGTAAGATATATATCATAAAATGTAGAACACTTTTACCATATACAAAGGGTAAGAGGTTATTGGACCTTGGATCAAACATATATAATCCAAATTTATTATTTTCCTTAACCCCTAGAGGTTTAGAGGGTTTAGAGCTTACTAGGCCATCGCATCAAGTAAAACGAGTGATCCACGATTAGTTTTTTTAAAGAAAGATCCACGATAGTTTAGATCCATCGATCTTAAAACATGCTAAAATATATAACCTTCTTTTTACGATCAATTGACACAGCATATATATCTTTTCCAAGAAATTTGGCGATCAAAAAGCGAACGCTAGAACTTGAAAACACGAATAAGATAATCAGAGAAGTTTAAGTACCTTTAGCGCAATTTACAATGAAGTTAATTAACCCCAAACAGTAAAAAAACATAAACTTTAACGCGCTCTTTAGAAAACATGGAGCTAGCTGCTAGTAATGGTGTCACAAGAAAATGAAATCATTTGAGAATTGATGAGATATGTGTAATCACACGCACAATTGCGCATTAGCGGCAACTCGTTAGCAAGGGAATCGGAACTCCCAGTCATCTCCGTCCTTGCCCATCCCACTGACATTGGGGCCCATGGTGGCCTGAATAGCACCAGCGTGGCACGCGTCGTAGCCATGCAGCGCCATGAAGAGCCTCTCCTTCTCCAGCTCCTCCTTCCCCATTCTCCTCAGCCTCTGCTTCCGGCCGCCGATGCCGCCGCTGATCCCCACTGCCGACGCCGGTGGCCCGTTCGCCTTCCTCCGCCCGCCTGCGCTGCTGCGGCGGCCTCCCCTGACCGGCACCGGCACGGCCTCCAGGCCCATGAGCTTGGCGACCACGCCGGGCTTGCACCACACCACGCTCTCCCCGGCCACGGTGGCCGGCATCCGTAGCGTCCGCTCCAGGTCCATCTCGTAGCCCTCCGCGCCGCACGCCCGCGCATTGCAGTACCCCGCACCGGCGGCGCAGCACACCGGCGCCCTCCGGTGGCTGCCGTGGCGTCCGCCAGCGACGGCGGCCGCGGCACTGGCGCCGTCGCGGGGCACGGCGGCGAGGCCCATGCCCTCGTAGTAGCTGCTGAAGGACGCGCGGTACATGGCGTCCCGGCCGTCGAGGGAGAAGCGCGGGTACTGGCTCAGCGCGTCCCGCGCCGACCGGAGCACGTGGTCGGAGCTGCTCACGCACGACATGCGCCGCGGGTGGTAGCAGCACTCCTCCGCCCCCGCCGCGCACCGCGCCTTCCTCGCCGCCTCCTCCTCCAGGTCCAGCTGCAGGATCATCTGCTCCAGGGTGACCGCCGCCTGCTCGGTCGACGCGTCACCCACCGCGGCGTCAGTACCTCCGGTCACCTCGCTCCCGGCCACGCAGGAGCCGACGACGGACGACGGCACGGTGAGGAAGGACGCGGCGTCGGCGTCGGCGCCGGAGCCGGCGCCCCCGCCGGCCATGTGGAGCTGCTGCAGCGTGGACGTGGAGCCGACGCCGTGGCAGAAGCTGCGGATGCCGCGCCGCATCTTGGAGGCGGCCGCGAGCGAGTTCCGGAGGAGGAAGAGCGAGCCGAGCTGCTGCTGCCGGTGCTGACCTCTCATGTCATGGCCGGTGCCCGGCGTGCGTACGTACTTGCGTGTACAGCTTGTAATTGTAGGGACGCGCCAACGAACACACGTACGGCCGCGAGCGCGTCTACGTGCATCAGTGCATGCATATGCATGCCCGGCCGCGCGCGGCTGGGTCGCTTAGCTACTCGTGACGTTGTTAAAAACGGGATGGGACGTGCGTGGGCACGCAGAGGGGCATGAGTGAAGTGATTGTGATCGATGGAGGTGGTGCAGCAATTGGGATCACATGAGATGATGAGAGGAAAATAACGCAAGG
Organism: Olyra latifolia; assembly: GCA_036346145.1. Lineage (NCBI taxonomy): Eukaryota > Viridiplantae > Streptophyta > Magnoliopsida > Poales > Poaceae > Olyra > Olyra latifolia. The sequence goes on from CM070530.1 coordinate 20,416,415, forward strand.
ATCGATCGATCGATATCCATATCACAAGTGTGCACCGTGGAAGGTACGACGTTGGAGTCACATGGCAAAGTGCGAGGGCGGCCTACAAACTGATGAGGCAGAGAGCCTCTTGGTAATACTAATCCCCCTGCTTCAATTGCTACCTAGATTGCTAGTGAAAAATAGTACTAAATGAAATACCAAGGGGGTCGATGTCTATTTGAACGGAAATGTAATTTTTCGTGTACAAGCACCCACAGGCACACACACACAAGGGTCGTTGCATCTTTCTCCCTCCTGTGAATCTTGCTCACTCTCTCATCTGTCGTGCACGGATCTTGGAGCAAGATCAAGGGTCCTGAAGTGTGCCGTGGCCACTTAATACTTGTGGGAAAACCATATTGCTGCTGTGTGACATGCATGCTACCTATTATTTTTTATAAAACTGCGTATGGATGATCTATGAATTTATGTGTTGTATGACATATACTTTTGAGTCTTGTGAGCTGTTGTTGCTGTGTTTGCTTTTGCTACTACTATTGTTGTGTTTGTTGTTGCTGATGTGTGCCTGTTGCTGTTGCTGCTGCTGTAAAATGTGAATAAATATTGTAAATGTTGCTGTAAAATATGTATGGAGATTGTGAATGTTGTTGTGTATATGTCATATATGCTGCTATAAATGCTGTTTTGTGTATGTTTTCAGAGGGCACATGGCTAGCAATTCTCGAGACTAGTCAGAACAACAGCAAATTTTTTTTCTATAAACTCGTCATAAGTGGTTCTTCTTAGAAATTGTATGTTATTGACGAGGCCTGGAGGGATGTCCAGGATATCGCTGCGTTTTCCTCCTCGCGAGCGCGGTACCGGCCTCTCCCGAGCAAGCCATCCTTGCTCGGGCCCGGGCATGATCCTAATCTTGCCCGGGTAAGAGCTCGGACCGCCCCGTCCCCAACGGAGATTGCATACCTTTCCACCCGCTGTAATAAATGCCCTGACACCGCCACGATTGTAACGTCCCGTCAAGACATCGGAGACCGCGGCTACCTGCCTGGGTCTTGTTGCACTATCTACATACCGTCCTTCCGTAATCACGAATGATGACGACGACGACTGTTCCAACATGGCGCGCCCAAGGACGCCCTTCGGACCGCTGGACATTAAACCCCATACTCACTAGAATATTGTTTACGCTCATGTATAAATAGGCCGCACTGCTGTGCATGTAAGAGATAGCTGCTAGACATTTGCACCGATACGGGGGCTCCGGCTTAGGCAACCACAAGTCGAAGCTCCTGTCTCCCTCTTAAGTAGCCCGAGTCCCCCTTTGCTAGCAAGGCCCGGGACTCCCTTTGTAATCTTTCCTCATGTTTTCCTAAATACAGATCACTGGACGTAGGATTGTTACATCTCCTAGAGGGGCCCGAACCAGTCTAAACCCCTTTGCTCTCCCATTTACGATTTTCTGATCGAGGTCGCCTTCCCAAAAGCTCCCTAGGCTGCAGAGAAGAGGTCGGTTGATCCTTACACTCAACAAGTAAGCTCGGCACTCGGGAGCCCCGTGCTCTCAACCGCCGACAGTTATGTATACTATCATAAATGGTTCCTACATTGGCCTTATGTCATATATAGATCTTATCACAGACGGACTCACGAACCATTTGTGATAAGGTAAATATAATAGACGGTTACAAACATGGATCATCTAAGATAGAGTTATTATCATAGCCAGTTTGTTCATAGACCGTTTGTGATACTTTGGATACCACAACCAGTCTATGTACGAACCGTCTGTGATAATGACTATCTTTGATAATCCATGGTCAGATGGTTCAAAAATCGCCTATGATGAACGTTTCAAACCATCTGTGATGAAGTTTCCTGTAGTAGTGTAACTATTGGATCAAAGACTCCGTTGGCATGACTTATTTCAACTATTTCTAGCTTTTAATTTGTACAATAAAAAACTTCTGTTCTAAACCCAAGCGTTCGGACTTTTCGAAATCGTTTCTCAAATCTCTTGAATCCTAATTGAACCAAACATTCTCGACTTCTTAAAGCTTTTGAAGACCACCTTTTCTACCGCACTCATTCCAAATTACGAATAGCATACACGTACACTAAAAGATAATGCAAAGACTATGAAAATCCGATACAACATTAACCAAATAATCAAGCAACTTACAAATAGCAAAACTAAAATACTAAAGTGGTTCTTTATAGTAATTGAACAAAATACTACTATTGACTTAAAGTTTAAATATGTCGGTGGTCCTTAAGTTTAGGAAGCGACAATCTTTTTTATTTAAGTTGCATGTCACTTAGCACAAGGCCTTAGAAACAGGTGCTACTTAAAATACAATTATACATCTTTCATGTTGTTAAATTATTTTGCTTATAATTAATGGAATTTCATCGGTGTGATTGAATTTCATTAGGGGATATGATGAATTAATATTGTCTTTAGCAATTGGTGTAGCCATATATAATCTGATACACTTATCAGGATGCCCAATATTGGGGATAGGTGCAACGAAAATGGGGGAGAAGTTGGGTTTAGGCCTTTTGGCTTATGACAACAAGGGGGAGATCATTGAGGACCCAAACCTTTCTTTTCTAGCAGGGTTCATGTAATCCTATGTTGTTACGTTATGCAATTGTATTCACTACACCAAAAGAGGTCAAATATACCAGTACATCAGTGTCGGTTCATATAAAATCGACACATATATTCTGTGTATCTGTACCTGTTCTTAAATAAAACCAACAGAAAAAACTGAAAAAAGGGCGGGAGATGAAAGAGCTACGCGGTCATCGGATTGAAAAGTCATGCGGTGGCAAAAAAGTTATTATCTATCCCCCACTCTCTCCCCCCATTTATTACCCCCTTATTTCTTCCTTCCCCCCTCTCTCCCTTATCTCTTCCCACTTAAGCCACATCCATCTCCATCAACCAAACATCTCTCTCCCCTCATCTCCCTTATCTCTTTGCACTACAGGTGTAGGCTGCCGAACCAAGAGGCATGGGTGTGGCGTGGTGCGGTGCGGCGTGGCGTGGCAGCATGGGCAATGACGTATGGGCTGGCAGATGGTAACCGGATGGAGTGGGCGACGACGCACGTGTAGGCGCCTGGATGGCGGCGTGACGCGGCCGCGGCATGGCGTTGTGGGTACATGCTCAATGATTTTTTTAATATTATCGGTGCCGGTTTTCGAGTGTTGAAAAATCGAAATTGATATTTTTTTATCATTTTTGCCAGAAAATTAGTACCAGCACAAAAACTGACACTAACGACAATTTAGGACTAACACTGATGGCCACTTATGTGGTAGAGATTTTTTGCAACTTTTGTGCAAAATGTAAGTAATTTTTTAAAATCAAAATTAAGCTCAGTTGTATGACATTTGTTGTCATTTAGTCTCTTTATTTTAAGGAAAATTGCAATTTCCATCCATCTTGTCACATGTATCAACAAAATGTCCTTTATTTTACATTGTACGGTTCAATTCAACCCCATGTTTGATTAGTTAATAGGATAACCAAACTAATTTTTAGGGCATTCCTAAGAGCATGTACAATACAAAGTTTTTATACAACACTTCCATAGAGAGAGAGAGAGAGTATTGCCTCACATTACGTACATGTGGAAAAACTTTTATCTCCTATTCAAACAAGTCTGCAGAAACGTAAATAACCTAATTACCTTGTGTTTCTAATCTAAGGGCATATACAACAGTCCATGTCGGCTGTCTATAGCCTTTGCCACATGGGGTTTTTTTTGATGTGGAAGAGAAAGAGGAAGGAAGAAAGACTCTTATCTATAATGCTATAGCCAGCGCTAGCATGAGAATCAAGTAAATGACATTAAACACAAGCATGTAGAATTGTATTTTTCTATAGAGATAAATGACAAAAAAAGCCCTTGTACAATTTTGTACATATATCTATAGACAATCACTACGCCATGACACAATATCGGTGTCTGACTGACTGTCGGTAATAACCCCATATAGCGTCCGATTGTACGTCGGTAAAACTTTTTGCCGACGTAAGTGAGGTGTCGGCAAAAGTCTAGTCCGCAAAAGTCTTTCCCGACAGACATAGCTTTGGTGACAGCCTGTTGGATGATGTTTTTCCTGAATTGCCGACGGACATGTTTTACCGACGGACATGTGTTTGCCAACTGTTTTTAATTCTCAACAGATATTAAGTCGGTATAATGGGCATTTCTGACTGATAGTTCGTCGGGATCATACACATGTGCCGACGCACAGTCTGTCACTGTGCTTTAGTCCAGTTAATTTTTTTTTAAAATTCGGCATTCATCATGACACTTGATAAAAAATATTGCTGAACTTTGAATTATTCATTAACATAGCTGAAAGTAACACATATGTCCAACATGATATCATCATTCACTCATCCAAATCAATAAAAAGTTGGATATAACAGTGGCACTTAATAATAACATTTGTCAAAAGATGAGAGTTTATATTTGTGTACATAACACAAAATGATTGCATACATCCAACTTAATCCAACAAAATGATCGCATACATCCAAGTTAATGTTCCATGTCCTTCAAGTTTACCTAGGATAAAAATATCCGCAGTAGTTTGTAAGCCAATAAATAAAATATAATGGATAAATTACCATGCAAATTCCAGACAACACAAAAAAATGCTCATCGAAGAGAACAAAATAATTTAGAAGTTCCATGTGATGAATACAAGGAGATGGGGTAAGTGGAGAAGCGTGCCTAAGATGACCTCAAGACCTCTTGGGTTGCGAGACAAGGACAGACACGCGCGAAGGGTCAGGAGGTGGACTCGAAGGGTCAGGCGTTCCGAGGAAACTTTGACTAATGAGAATCCTCGGGACTCCTGCCGAAGAGTGGCTAAGGAGCAAAGTCTCACCGAGGAATTCGCGAAGACCCTTCGTAGAGACCGAGATTGATCTTGGACAAGTTTCGGGCCAGGGAACGAAAACTCCGCGACAGCTCGTGACAAGGACCGACCAGATCAACCACCTTGTTAGAATGTGCCCCCCGAGGGCACATTAGGGATTAGAAAATCTTGGATTGTAAGAAATCTAGTCTAGCCATTGATCGCAAAATCAACGACTCAGGGACCGAGGCAATTTGGGTGTTTCCCTTGGGCCGGGGCAATTTGGGTATTTCCCATGTATGTAAACCCGGACTCTAGAGTTGTATAAATTGATAAGCTCATCAATGAAAGGGGGACAAGCATTCTGATCGCACATTAGTACACTGGTTTTATTCACCTAGCGTCCGCTTTCTAACCACTACATCTCGCGGCGTCCTCTCCAGCACCGGGGAGGGGCGCCGTACCTCACTGTCGGCGGGAATCTCCCGACGACATAGACCGCACGCGATATTCTTTTTTTCTTTGTGCGCCAAAAAACAATGCTGACTTACAATGTGTTGGATGCCTTTTTGCCGACCCACAGATCGACGTGCAAAATAATTATTACCGACGAACAGTCAGTCACCCTAAGTGTATATTACATCCGACTGCCAGTTCGACCCTATAGATGGAATTACCGACTGACAGTACGTTGCCAACTTATGCCAACCATCCATCAGTCGCTAATTACATATTATTCCCGTCTGCCATCAGTCACCAATTATGTGTCATGGTGTAGTGAATGTGGACTGGATTATAGACAGATGTTGTCTATACCATCATACATGTTCAGGCAGTCATTAGCTTGTTAATGGGCCCACACCATGTCACAATTTTGGATAAGGTAGAGGAGAGAGAGGAGGAAGACTTTTTTAGGAAGAAGAAAGTGATAGATTGTTGGGTCACTTCCAATGCATAGTTTCATTTTTAAATAGGAAAAAGGACTGTTTTGATCCCTAAACTATGGTCATCAACTTATTTTGGTCCTTGAACTCTAAAACTAGATTGACCTGGTCCTTAAAATATCAAAACAGGGTACAAATGGTCCTTTGACTTGTCAAAGATAGTTTGACCAAAGTGTTACATGTATTTTTACATAAAAATATTTCACGAAATCCAAATTAAACAATGTATTTGAGTTTCTTATGATTATCTAATCACACATAATTTTCTGAACTTTACACGATTGTTTAGTATTTTGTCCTATTTTTAAGACTACATACTATAAAATGCGAGAATTTTTTTTTTCCAAAAATTGACACAACAAGGTAAAATTTGGAAAAAAAATTATGATCTTGTAAAATAATTACAAAACCAAATATAAATATAAGTTTGAATTTCATGAAATATTTTTATGCAAAAATAAATTTAGCACTTGATTCAAACCACTTTTGACCAGCTAAAACCACCATTGAGTTGGTAAAGAGATCATTTGTGCTATTTTTTAATATATTTTGATGACTGAGTTCATCTGGTTTTGGAGTTTAGGAAACAAAATGGGTCGAGGGCCTTAGTTCAGAGATCGAAATGTTACTTTTCCTTCTAAATACGCCATATCCTATAAAAATATAGATATGAACTTCCTAGTATCATGAAACCATTTCTCAAAGCTTTTAAAGCTACTTCTTGAAGCCTAGTTGAAACAAGCGCTCTAGTTCTTGGTAAAGCGGCTTCCTAAAGCTCATCAACTGTACAACTCTATTCCACATAGAGCCAAAGTCGTTCATATGGACAATGTTGGCACACGTTCTATACAGTTGTGACCCAAGCTGTCACTTCATGTCGTTGATTCTACTCGGTGGTGGAGGTGTTGCCGATGGTAAGCTATAACATCCTCTTTTTCTAAAAAAAAAGACCACGCATGTGGCATTTGCATCGAAAAATTTAAAATTTGTTTAATAATAAAACATTTGAAAAATGAGTATGTTCCTTAAAAAATATTTTATAAGCTGATTGCTAAAGTAAGATTATTTATTTCAAAAATCGGTATAAAGCAAATAAATTATTTTGTGTTTATAATTCCATTGAAAAAACATTATTTTTTCTTGTAATAAATTATATTGTTATTTTGGCCCTAATAAGTTATTCTTTTCTATTTTCCTTTTCTCCCTTGGGTCCACCTGTCATTTTCTTTTTCCCCCCTCTCTTTTTCTCTCTCTTCTCCATCCCTTGTCGATGCCTGTTTCCCCCTCTTTGTTCTCTTGCGCAAGAAGCACCTAGGGGTGGAAACTCCCCTAATTCCTCCTTGACTTTCTATCTTATTGAATTCCTCAATCAAGGGATTGTTTCCCTACTGATCTCGACATCGTTAAGCCCTAAACCCTTTCCTAATCCTCTCTTCCTTCCCTATTTAATGCTGCCGAGCGCTCTCCCTTCTTTCCCTTTTGCCATTTCGTCAAATTCTTCTTGGGTAAACAACCTCGTCCTTTCTCCTTTGGTGACGACTTATTTCTGCTTACCCGTGATCCATTTTACCCATCGCCTCCAGGAGATCGCCGCTGGAGCCGCCAGAATTAGACACCGGAGCCCTCTTCTTCCTTGCCGCCGCCACCATGGCCTCATCACTAATTTGTCGCCGTCCCTAGGTGATCCTCTTCCTTCTCTACTCCTAGAGCATTCCTAGGCATATTGGTAGCCATTCCTAGGATCGTTAGTGTCAGATTTGTCGCCAGAGAGCGCCGCCGTCACACTTCTCTTCTTTCTCACGGGTGTCGCCGCCGCGCCGCCCTCTCCGTTCCCTATTCCTTGCGGGGGAATGCCCTTTGACATCGATGTGACCCCGTGATGCTTGCAGGCCACACTGCCATCCCTATCTCACCGCCGTTCGTACGAACTCGGACGCCACCAGAATCGCCATTGTTGCCATTCTTTGGGGTTGATAAAGATCTCCTTCCTGGTAGGCCAACCCCACTGGCAGGTTTCCTGTGTCGCGCCGTTCCTTCGTCGTAGCCTTGTCCCAAACCAGTCGCGTCGAGGCAAGCCGTGCTGGGCCACCAAGCTGGGCGCAACCGCTCTAGAGCGAGTGTGTGCGCTATGCCAAGATATTAGGTGGGCTACACACACGAAGTCAATTGCATCGTCTTTGCAGCCGAGTTAAATTTTTTTTATAAATTTTGATAAATAGTAAAACTTTTTTATTTTATATATTTAATTCTACAACACTAAAAATATGAAATAAAATTTAAAATGTTCATTAAAATAAGATCTACTGTTCTATAAATTTTCATGTGCATGTGCATGCATGTTATTTTATGCTATTTTCTTACTATTATTTTGTGTCGTGTAATAGATTTGGGCGAAGGCGAATTCATTAACAATCCGTCAGAGAAGAACCCTAGCTTTGCTGACGAAGGCAAGTGCTGATCATGTTGCTCCTATGTTTGTAAACAAGTTTTCTTGAGATTGATAACTTTGCATGTTATGTTTAAATTAAAAATGCTATTATGTTAGGTTGATTAGCTAAAATCTATCTAAATGATTAATCTGTTAAAATCTATTCATTGCTTCCCAAGTATATTAATATGTTAATTATTTCCATCACCCTTGAATTAGATTTTGTTCATGCTTAGCAATGCTTAGCCATAGATTATTTGATCAGTTAATAGATTAATGAATCCTGTCAAATGCTTAATTTATTCCGTGGTTTTAAAAGACAGTCGGTGCTACCATGTTTGTAAATTGGGTCAGATTGGATGGTGGGTGCTATCAAGGGAAAAATGTTTTACAAAACCTTAATTGGGATGGATGGTCGCAAGGATGGTGCAACATGCACGAGACTTGGGCCCATTGTGGAAACCACCTCAATTCCTAAGGACCGATTCCTTCAGGTAGATCAAACTAAGTACAGCGGTGCGACCACGAGTTCCTATTATGGTACGGGCCTAGTTGAGTACCCTTCGAACTCTCAGTTCGGGCATTCCATTTGGTAGAGTAGACAGTAGCTGCTGGTTTTACTGTAGCAAGGAAGGCTTCTGGCTGGAGCAGATCGAACCCTCCAGCAGTGGAACCTTAGAGGGGGTGCCTGGCTAAGAGCTAAGTTGGATAAAGGCCTTGTGGTGGTTCACTTGTGGATCACCTAATTAGTGATATGACTTAGAGACAATCATATAAGATGATTGTATCACGTCTATGTTTATATATTCTTGATAATATGTTATCAGTTCCATGAGCAAATGTCGTTCACATTGTTTATAAAGTATGACTTGGTTGTGAGACACATTATTTATATGATCTTATTCTAAATAATTCCTGGTTTCATATCATTATGTGGGACATTAATGATTTAATCAACACATGTATTGATCGATGGTAATGTTTCACATACCATAGATATAGGGATATTAAATCAATAATGTGGGCACATGTTAGAGAACATGGTGTTGGATAGACCTACTCCGAGACACTGTTGAGATTGTTATCTTGCATATGCCATCAGCCTGTGGTTTCGAGTAATATCTATGTGATCTTTTGTAACATCCCAAATTTTCAATAATTTAATTTGGCATGTTAAGTATTTTTAAATTTTTGCAATGATAATTTTAAACAAATTTTAAATAATATTCTAATAGTGTTTGGCATTGGTTCGCGCTGGAGATGCTGAGCGTGAGCCTTAATCCTTATTTCCTAATCTTTCCTTAACCCACATTTCCTAATCCCTCTCATTTTATTTGCATGCATGCATGGCATGCACTTGTCAAATCTTTGCATGCATAACTCTCCCGTGCACTCTCTCTCACAAATATTTACATGCATGCATGACATTAATTCATCTCTTTCTTACATGCATGCATGACATGACATGCTCTTGTCATTTCCTTGCATCATGTCTCTCATTTTCTAATCTCTCTCACATTTATACTCTTGTCATTTCCATGCATGACATGCACTTGTCCTTTCTTTGCATGCATGTCACTCTCCCGTACTCACTCTCTCACACTCATTTTCATTGCATGCAAGTATTGCATTAATTCCTCTCTTTATTTGCATGCATGCATGACAGGTCTCACTATGCCTGCTGCTGCGCTGCATGCTTGTTGCTGCTACTTATTGTTGCCATTGCAGAGCAAAGAAGAGCTTGCCTTTAGCTGTGGTCTCTACCTCGACCACGGCACCGCTCTAATCCTCTATCGTCTGTCATGACGCGCACTTCAAGCCGCATGCGATCACCCTCGCTCGCCTCTTTGCGCCCTTCGCTTCGACCGGTCGCCTCAACGCCCCGTGCTCAGTCCGATTGACGCCGCCTTGAAATTGCTAGGCGGCTCGCTGCGGTCGATGCCGAGTAATTGCATTTTGATTAATTAGCTTGCGATGACGTGGACGCCCCACGGCGTCGGTCGTTCATTTTCTCACGAGCAAATCCTAACGACGCCGTCGTCAGCGCTTATATTGGAACCATCGAGGTTCTATTTTTCGCCGCCTTTTGGCGCGCTTTCTCGTCGCCTTCGCCGGTAGCATCTCGTTAGTTCTCTTTGCGCCACCGCGTCCCGGGCTCTCCTCTCATGTGTTGGGTTTGGCCGCAGGACACTGAACCGTCTCGCCGCGGTGTCTCGTTGATCTTCCGGTGCCTAATCGTTCAGGGCTGCACAAGAACTCCTGAACCCCGGTGAGCACCCCATCCTTTTTCGGGTGGCTCACCTCCATTTAGTCGAGCTGTCTCTGCTTAATTCTGAGACCCGGTTATTTATTAAAGATTCTGTCAGCTTTAGCTTTAGGACTAGTCTATTGGTTCATCGCATGTGGGTCTTCTAAAATATATATATATATATTTAAATAAATAAAATAAAATAAAAAGGAAATAACAAAATCCATTTAAAATAATAAAGATGTGATTATTTGTACTGGTAGCCTGATTGTGCTGTGCTTGATTTGTTGGGCATATTCGCGCGTGCGCGGTCGTTTCCGTCAGAAGGAGGACGTGCCGTGGAGGGCACCATCGTCGAGGAGCACTGCTACCAAGTTCCCGAAACTCAAGGCAGGTCCTTTGACGCATATTGTCCATAGCCTGTTTTTATTAAAATATTTTATTAGGAATTTATAAATGTACATGCTAGTTTTAAAATATTAAAACTAGTTTAATAGTGACTAGCTAGACCTATTTAACCGTATTGCTATAACAACCCATTAATATAAAACTAGGTGTAGCTAGATTAATTGTTATCTACTTTCCATTGGACTTAGGTTGTTTAAAATGAAATGCCCGCAAAAGGAAATCATGTTATATTTCATGTTTCTTGGAAATGTCTTTATAAACTTGTTTGGAAAAATAGGCATCGGAGGGACACGATGGGTATGGGTATTCTTATTCTTCTCCCTCAAATATTCCGACTAGGAGGAACTTCTGCCGATGGGTGCTTTTATGCACCGTGTTGGTGTTTTCTAACACCGTGGATTTTGTGTAGGGGCTTAAAATTGTTCCTCCTAGTCTAAGGACTGTTCATCCTATGAATCTACGAGCCTAGCTTTACAAGTACAACCTCGGGTCTGGTATGGGATGGGCTGGTTCCCGGTCCTCGCTCATTGCGACCTCTGGTGGGAAGCAATCAAGTTAGAGCCCGGGACTTGTGGTCAACGCTTGAGGAAGCCTCTCGAGGGTAAAGTGTACCCTCTGCAGAGATAAAGCTGTCATGACAGTAGTGCTTTCATGGTTATGAGCGCAAAGAGAGTGTTCATATGGTAGCCACTTCTTTTATAAAATTTGGGAGTTTTTCTAAAATAATTTGGCAAAGGACCGCCGTTTCAGATTTTACTATTGGGACCCGTCGTGAGACGATGGTGGTTCCGAACTTAGTACGTCGACGGATGGCTAGAACAGTCCCTTTGGCCGAATGACCGAGCCAGGGAGTATAGTTCGCCAGGGGTCGATCGGAACAGTTCCGTCTGGCCGAATGACTGAGCCGGACAAGATTGGAGCCCCTGAAAATGATGTTTATTAAAACCGCAGTTTTTAACTCACTAGGAAAAATTTATTCAAGGCTTTTCTGCCAAACACCTAAGCCACCTTTGTATAAAGCTACCACATCATGTCATGTCTTTTCCCCTGTTGAGTATTAGTACTCACCCCTGTTTTCTCCCCCTCTTTTAAAATTTCAAAAGGTGAAGAGTCGATTTGACTCGAGGCGATGATGAGGACTACGACGAGTCGGACTACGAGAGTCTTCGAGGAGTGAAGCTTAGGGTCCGTTCCTCTGCATAAGATGCTGTGGGATTTCGTATCTAAGAGTAGTTGTATTGTATGTTTAGCCCGTGATTTTTTTGTGTACTATGTGGTTCAACTGCGTCTTGACATGTATGTAAAATAATCGAGACAAGTTCCCCGACCTTGTACCTTGTAGAATTATGGCAATGTATCACTCTGTTTGATAACTGTGTGTACTAGCGATGATTCTTATGACTAGTACATTATGCACAGGAAGGGTTCGGTCTTTTACGGCCGTGTCCCGACATCTTTAGACCTGAGATCGTCATTGAATCCCACCATGCGTAGTTGTATACTTTAGGGTTATCAACCGCTACATCGTAACCGGGTAGTGATAAAAATAGCTTTCGGATATGCTATAGAACATGACGTGGGGTGTGAGCGATTAAGATGGAATTTACCCCTTCTTGATAACATAAGATATATCTCTTGGCCCCTTGAAGTGATTGGATTGAAAAGTATATGGCCATGCCAATGTGATTAAATAGTTAATCACGGTTTGGAATCCATCACAAGATCGAGTGAATGGTCAAGCTATCACAATGGTGGCACATATCTTGATTTGAGCTTGACTGGTATCATGCGACAAAGGGATCGATATGTGAGTATATCAAGTTTCAGCCAATATAATCATTCTGTGTATTTAGGGGGTCGATATGTCCTACAAGGAACCACTATTGACTTGTGGTTCAGAAAAGAGTTTTCGGGGGCAACGGCCACTTGCGCATGAACCTAACGGTTCACACACTTAACGGGTTAGAACATGTCTAATGGATTGGATTCATTAGTGGGTGTAAGTTCAAGGTAGCCCTTATGTGATTTTGGTGATTAATGACAAACGTATTTAATGACAATGCTTGATTTAGTACTTTACAAATGACAAACCTCTAATATGATGTTTATTGTTATAAGACTAATGTGTTCCTTCGCTAAGTTTATTTTAGCCTCATTCTAATAGAGAAATTCTTTGTGTCAATTGGATAAGGTATTTATACTTACATGGTATGTCTCTTTATGATAATCTTATGAGACTAATAATTTGGTTGATTGATCCATTTAGTCTCACATATACAAATGTGATGAATTAGCGAAGTCGAGGTATGCAATTCAACATCTAACTCATATTCATTAGTGCATTCCTCTTATGCAAGCAATAACTATTAGTTGATTGAATTTATACTCTTTGCTTCATGCCATATTTATTTAAGCATAAATACACTAGAAATTCATTGTATATGTTTCTTGCTTGACTTTGGGATCTTAGCTCTTATATGTCATGTTTTAATGATCTCTTAGTTACCTCACTCGATAGACTTCACCATGTCATAAACTATATTTGTGCATGTATGCTTGTTCTATATATTCTCACATGCACACCTCAAGTGAAGTTTATCATGTATATTATGTTGTCTCCTATATGTATCCATGCTCTTAATTATCTCTATTATTGGATCAATAACTTCACTTGTCTTGAATTATATTGTACATATGTATTTTTCTCTTTTAGTCATTCATGTACATCTTGTGAAGTTTGGAGATCGATTGTGCTGATTGTTTATCATGTGCCTTAGAATTAAATGTTTATTTATCTTTGGGCATTCTTATCTCATGTGCATATAGATTCATTCTTATCTCATGTGCCATATCATGTTTATGATGAGCTTAATAGTGAAACATTTATGGTGATCAATTGATTATGAGTATCAAATCTATTCATCTATATTGAGCTTTTGGGACTAATGCCTTTAATGAGGTGATGTGAAGAGAATTAGGTCCCATGGAGGTGAATGACAACTACGTAGTGTTGAGAGGTGATGACCAAGTTGAGATCAACAAGACGGCGAGTCACCGAAAGGTTAATGATAAAATCGAGGTCGATAGGGCAAGAAGATCATCAAGGGAAAATTGAGCCAAGGTCGGTAAGATGGAGAAGTCATCAAGAAGGGTGATCAAGTCAAGGTTGATGGATCAAAAGCTTCATCACTATTTGGAGGATATCACCAAGTAAAGAAGAAATCAATGAATGATGGTCAAGTCGAAGTCAACAAGACAAGAGGATCACCAAAGTTTGATGATGAGGTCGAGGCTGACGAGATGGAAGGATCGTCAAGGAGGATGATCGAGTCAAGGTCGGTTGGATAGAGAAATCATTAAAATTTGAGGTCGAATCAAAGTTGACAAGATAAAAACATCATATCAAGTGTGAGTGCATCGTGAAGGGGTTGATGGAGGATATGAAGCTTCAAGAGGATGCACAAGGCAAAGGTATGGCTAGTGTAGGGTTAAGAATGTTTTCTAGTCTTTTACCAGTCTTGGTGATTGGTTGGAAGACCGAATTAATAGGATAGTCGCCGTACTCTTAAGGGGGGTTTGGGAAAGTGTGGTGATCGCATGAAAAATCACTATTTGATGCACCTAGGTTGTGTTTTCCAAGCCTTAGAAACTTTATGAAGAGGTTAGGAGCTAGTTGGAACCTAGGTGAGGAGTTGTCGTGCGCAGTCCAGTTGTGACAGACGGTCCGCCGGGGTGGTCCGTCCATAACAGACCACTTTGGCCGAGAGAGGTGTAAGGGAGTGATACACTCTGAGTCTTCTAAATGCTACTTGAGCCTAGTGAGGTGTCGAGGGTGTTGGAGGAGTGTTGTGTAAGAAAGAGGTGGTAGAGGGTCGGAGAGTGTAAATTTTGGAGGTGGCTTTGGTTTCCCTGGTTTTCTGCACCTCTCATTTGGGTTTGAGGTGTTGTGACTTTGTGGAGTGGATAGCCCTCATTCTTAACTTTCTGTAGAGTCCGAGATAACCTAATTTCGACATCTGAGTTATGAGATATGGCTATTTTATCGAAGTCTATTTGGGCTGTCTGTGTGTGATGGACGGTCTGTTGTGGTGGTCCGCCTTGCGACGGACCGGTTTGGCAAAGCAGTGTGTTTTACGGGTGCTACGCGGGGTTTTAGCCGCGACGAACGGTTCGGCGTTGTGACGGACGGTCCGCCATGTACATTTTTCGACTTGTCGTTTTCCTAACGGCTAGTTTTGAACTTGGGGCTACAAATAGGGGCGACAGCCTCCTCCTTCGGGTTGCTCGTCCAGGTTTAGACTCTTGAGACCCAAGGTGAGTGAGAGAGCCTACTTGAATGATTCATAGCCAATCTTTGAGTGGATTGAGGCCAAGTTCGTTGGTGCATCTTGTGGGGGTTGATCGGTGCGATCAACTCATCTTCATCAAGCTTGTTACTCGTGGAGCTTCGTCTCCGAGACGGTGTGGTGGTGGTGTGATCTTGAGCTTTCAAAGAGCTTTTGTGAAAGGCTCGATCACATTCTTGCTAGGGGATTTGGGAGTCCTCCCCGCTGGAGTGGCGATTCGACTACCCTGAGTGGATCATCTAGTCTCTAGCGAAAAGCGCTAGGTGGAAGCTATACTCCTTGTGGGAGTGCTTCAACGTGGACATAGGGAGCAAGCCCCAACCACAGGAAAAACTCCATAAGCACTTCTTGATCCCTATCCGTTTACCTTTGTGCAATTACCTTCCACTTGTTTATGTATTGTGGTTGTTGGCTTGCTTAGCTAGTTACTTGTTGTTCTAGTAAAAGGCAGCAGGGACTAGACTTTGTTTTGCGTGTCCCGACATAAGCATATGGGAAGAAGGGCGGCACCCGTGAAGAAGAAACGATAGAGGATGCATTGTGCAACGGAAGGGATATAATTAAGAGGGGCAACTAGTGAAAGAAAGGAGGCGAAAGCTGGATTGGTGCATGGTTGCGAGGATGGCAGGGGAATTTGAATGTTTTCAAAAGCAAACGGCACCTTTTGTAGGAAGGAGGTTATCACGATAACCACCATCACTCACTAGTAGACACAAGATTTGGAGCGTCACGTAGGGGCTGTTTGGTTGCCGTATGAGCTCAGCCAGGTTGGTGGGAGACATGCTAAGGTGATGCAAGGGATGTTGTTTGGTTGGTTGTATGAGATTGAACAGGCTGCGCAGAGATGTTGTTTGGTTGACTTGCACTAGGAGGGAAGCGGGATGGACAAATTCAAAAGAGGAAAATTAAAAACAAAGAAAATAAATTCAAAAGTGAAAATAAATTCAAAACAAAAAAATCAAAAAACAAATACTAGAAAATCAATAAATTCGAAAACAAAAATAAAAATTTAAAAAATTCAATACCTTGTAATTGAATCTACGGTTCTATTTTTTTTGTTTCATTGAATTTGGATATCGTTTGAATTTTTAAAATTTTTTCGAAGAATGAGATGGCTGTGCATTGAACTGGATGGAACCTTGTCATCGTTGACTCGTTGTTAGTGCATCTTGCGTGTCTGCCATCCTTTGTCTTTGGTCTGTCACGGAAGCGGCCGGTATTGGCGTTCCATGAGTCGGTCGGCATAGTGATTTTGCATGTGTTGAGCCTGGCTCCCACGCTGGTTCGGCCAACCAAACACCGGTTGGGTGGCTTGCGTGAGCCTGGCCAGGCCGGAGCCACCCAACTTAACACGCCCATAGGTGATGGATGGAGAGGGATTAATGGATGGCATAGTAGGCAATTTTAGTAAAATGATTTATTACCATTCATCACTTATTAGCACTAGTGACTTTTAATATTACAGAGAGAGATGATGCTCTCTTTGGAGCATTCGAGATAGAGTTTATATACTAATATACTACCTCCGTTCAACTATACAAGGCACACACTGTCGTCTATGCTATTTTTTTTTCTCGTAATGTCCTTCTTAACTCTTCAACTATTGGAATTAACTAATGGTGTTGGTGTGTGGCTGCTTGTGCAGAGATGTATTGAAATAAAATTCATTAATTACATTGGAGTGTTTAAAAGAGTATATGACGGTACCTTTTGACACTTGAAAGATTTATTGACCTAAATGCAAGATAAAAATAGGCTTTATAAAAATAGACAAGAAAGTACAAATCAATTCACTTGCATGTCCGTTCTAAGAGCATCTCTAATGGGACACCTCAGCTGACTATAAGAAATTTACCTCATCTTTTTGCTTATGTGGAGGAGAGAAGGAGATGAGAGAGATAGAGACTGTCTCTTAGCTAAGAGTCATGTTATAGCGGATTACAAGGTGGATGCACACTATTACATGTGGGTCTAAATTAATGTTAGAGACAATGTTATAGGTAGCACCATTGGAAATGTTGGCTATTTGCTATCTATAGATGACATGGCATTTTTTTATAGCCAACACCATTGGAGATGCTCTAAATAACTATCCTCCGGTCACAAATAATTGACGTTTGAGATGCGTGTCAGTCAAAGTTTTGAAACTTAAGTCATGAATATCTTTTTAAATAATTAGATTGTGCACATAAAATTATATACATAGATTCGTCTCAAAAGTACTTCAATAATATTACAATTTTGGTGAATTTTAAAAATAAATTACAATAGTAATTAGTGATCAAAGTTGTATTTTGGAGACGGTGCAAAATAAAAAACGTCGAATATTTGTGACCGGAGGGAGGACTTCATTCCGTCTTGCAGGTCCTACTTCAGCGCATTAAAGTCCACTTGTAGAGTTAAGCCGTCAGGGCCAGTGAAGCACATACAGTAATTTTCACATAATTTTCTCAAATTTCGTGCGAACCTTTCACTGGCCGTCTCACGTCAGCGAGAGCGGTCGACCAATCACAAGTCACCACGGCACCGGGTCGCGGTCAGCATCCGCAGGTACCACGCGCGCACACGGGCGCCACAACCGCAAGACCACCACCCCGCCCACGAACACCCAACCCTTCTCACCGACCGATGGGTCCCACATAAAACATGACCCACCAATCAGAGATTAGCTCACCCCCAAACCACGTAGCCCCGCCTTTGCGAGCGGGTAAACCCCTCGAGATCTATCCGATTTCCAGCCTCACATCCCCTCGGCTCGACCTTGTTTAAACCCAAACCCAAACCCTAATCCCAACCCAATCTCTCCCCCCAAAACCCTAGCTCGGGTCCGGGGCGGCGGCCATGGACGGCGGCGGCGGCGGCGGAGGAGGAGGGGGAGTCATGGTGGGGGCCGTCGGCGGGGGCGGGGGCGGCGGCGTCGGGGGCGACGTGGAGCTCGTGAGCAAGACGCTGCAGTTCGAGCACAAGCTGTTCTACTTCGATCTGAAGGAGAACCCACGGGGGAGGTACCTCAAGATCTCCGAGAAGACGTCGGCCACGCGCTCCACCATCATCATGCCCGTCGCCGGCGTCGCCTGGTTCCTCGACCTCTTCGACTACTACATCCGCACCGACGAGCGCGACGCCTTCAGCAAGGAGCTCCGCCTCGACACCAAGGTCGGACCCGCCTCTCCACGATTGGCCCGATTTCGCCGCTAATTTCGCCATCGCCGTTGCTAATTTTGCGCACATCCCTGTTTGCTTGCGCCCGCGCAGGTGTTCTACTTCGATATCGGGGAGAACAAGAGAGGCCGTTTCCTCAAGGTGACCTAATATTTCTCAATATTGGTATCAATGAAATTTCCAATTTTGTTAGTTCTGTGCGTGTTTGGTATGACGAAATCGCTAAATTGGGAGCATCTAGTAGGAAATGTCATGTTTGAGGACTTGGAACTCTGTAACTAGAACTGGAAATTTGTTTGTGCAAATTTAGCAAGGGAAAACTCCTATTTTGGTCCTCCTGGACTGGTCCGTTGGTCCTCAGCTTTTTGTATGATAAAAAAGGTGCTCAACTTCCAGTCCTGAAAAAGCACGCTGATTTAATAAATGATATTAGTCTATCTAGTTTCTAGTACTGTGTCATCGGTATATGGAGCATAGACCCACTTGTCAGCCACAGAGGGTCTTTTTTGACCAAGGCTCAAGTTAAGAGGTTTCTTGGGAGTTGGGGCTCTAAAAAGGTTTAGGTCCTAAAAGGGTGCAGAGCCCAAAGATGGAGGACCAAAGCGGGGCTTTCTCCTCTACTAGCCTAGCCTTGCTCAGATTTTGGTTTCCCCAATTCTGGGAGTCACCTTTACTGGTTGTTACTGCCAGCTGCTAGTATTAATGAAGCTGGTTCTAACTGACCGAAAATAGTACCACCATGTCCATGCTGGCCTGTTATGGCAATATTCCATTTTGCAGAGTATTCTGTTATTTCAAAGGTACCAACTTTAGCAATAACTAGTGCATTGAATTTGTCTTGAATCTTTTGTGGAAATGCTAGAGGATGCGAGTAAAGATAGGTACTGCGGTTATATCAATTGGAGACACACAACAGTTGACTTTGTATTACATGGAAAATTGTATAATTTTTATGTGTTGCAGACTTGCAGTTACATTGGTTTGTTACATCTTTCGTTTACAGCATCCAGTTTTTTTGCACTTCATGTGATACAAAATTTGACTTTATAGAGTGTTGAATTAACGTTCAGATTCGCTGTAGAGATGTAGAGTTATACTGGTGGAGTGCTTATTGGTCCAGACTCCAAAGGAAAAAGGAAAAACTAAAAGCTTGATTACCGATTAGTCAATGCTCATATTGGTTTGGTGTGGCAATATGCAGTCTGAATACTTTTCCTAAAAAAAATCCATTCTAATTATGTCACTGATTTTGTTGTGTCTAATATGGATGGTTTGCTCAGGAAATCAAGTTGTTTGACCTTCTATATAATCCTTCTTCAATTGATTTTTATTGAAGACTGTAAGTTGAGCTAAGCTCTGAATGCTTATGTAGTTGTGTCTTAATCATGATGGCTAGTTGGTGCGATATATTTGAGCAGCTGAAGCTATCTATTGATGGTTCCATACTGAAAATCAGGTTTTAAGGCTGACAAAACCTGAAATCATACGATTCCAAAGGGCATAGGTAAGAGCTGTTTGGTTCGCAACTTTGAGTCGACATGCCTAAACTGAGTTGCACAACAATCTAGTTAGCCAGTGTTTGGTTCATGCCAATGTTGTGGCTTTCTACACTTTCTTAGCTCCCTGGACCACACGTCATAGGCTCTATTTTTTGTGCTAGAACTTGCCACACTCGTGGTAATCAATTTTCTAACCACAAAAAAAATGTGGTTTGCCACACTTGATTAAGTTTAGTTGTGCCAAACATGTAATTTTGACACAATTAAACTCAGCAAAGTGTGGCGAGCCACGCTTTTTGTTGCGAGAAAATTGAGAGCTATGCTTGTGGCAAATTTTGGGAAAATGCTGAGGGCATGTTTGGTTTGTAGTCAATGTCTGCCAATGCTTGCCTTGCCAGTTTGGTATGTGTTTGGATTGCGACCATTGATTGGCAAGATTCCCTTCCCCATTGCCATCTTAGCTCATTTCCTTCCCAAAACTTGGCCAATTCATTGGATGAGAAATCCTCAACCTTTCATTGGTCATGCCAATTGTTGGCAAGGTTTGATGGGGGAAAATCGGCTATGAACCAAAAACACCTTGATTCTATGACATGTGGCCCCGGGAGCTGAGAAAAGTTTGGCAAGCCCACAACTTTGGCACAAACCAAATACTGACTAACTAGACTGTGGTGCGACTAAGGTTAGGCGTGACTACTGTGCAAAGCAAACACCATAGATTTCAAAATCTAAAGGATGTTGCACATAGATAACATGGCCTACAAATGTGAAGTCTCCACTTGAAAATTTAAAATCTGTCTTTACCAAACACATTACACAAATGAACACTTAACACCACACATATCCTTAAACGTAAAGGAAATTTTCTTCATGGTTGATATTTTTTCTTCATATAATGGCCCTAAATTTTGAGAGGCTGTATTACCTATTGAAGTATTGTTACGTTGATTTATTGGTGCTGGGCTATTTTTTTTTGTCAAATATAACCACCCTTATTCAAATTCATTACCTTTCCTAATTATCTTAAATGATTCTGAATGACTTCTTATCTTCTTGGTATTTTGTCTTCTTATGATTTATTTTGCTTTGTGTTCATTGTTAGCATGAGTTTTTTTTTTATAGTATTAGCCTAGTTATGATGGTCACTCCCGCGACACTAATAGTTTTAATACAATAAAAAAGAATACAGCAAGTCTCTTGTCCATCTTGTGTGCCTGAAAATATAATGTGGATGTGGACATGAGGTTAATATCATGTACATTTACATGGTGCTGCCTGTAAAGTCGGTGATCCTTCACTGCAGATTGAAACTATTGTATAGTTGGAAGCCAGAGAGTAGTTTTTGATGTCATATTTCTTCTTTGTACCCATCCTAAATTAATTTTTCTGCATGTACAAGTACTCTTATCCAAAATAGTATGAAGTAATAATGGCTGAAAGTTTGAACCACTATTACAAAAGCTCTGTATAAATAGAGGGGAGGTTTCATTTAGGACACAAGAATAAGAGCACACAAACACAAAAAGGTGTTTCTTCTAGAGCGCATTCCATCCATCATATTATTAGCATTATTATGTGTAAGAAAATATGTAGGTGCGTAAGGTAATATTTGCATGGTAATTTTTCTTTGTACGTAGCATTGGGGCTCACGAAAAGGAAAACCATATGTAAACTATTCTACGGTGTGAAGTAATTTTTCTTTGAAAATCCGTTGGTCTCAAAAGTTCTGATACTCCTTTGGTAGCAAAAGGTCTGATTCTATGGTTAGTTCCTGAAAGAGTGCGTTAGTTGGTGTTATAATTGATATTATTGTTTGTGATTGTTTTAAAAATTGTTCAAATATGAAATCCATGAGTGGAACCATATAGTGGAATTGTAGTGGAATTATACTATTTATAGTGGTTCACTACAATTCCATTGTAAATAGTATAATTTCAATATATGATTCCGCTCGCTTAATTTCTCTCATTGATTTTCAGTTTTAAACAGTAATAAAAATAATAAATAATGATATTAATTATATAACGGTAGTTAGGACGACAAGATATAAATTATAAATAATAATATTAATTATATAACTGTAGTTAGGACAACACTATATAATATATTAATTATTAAGTTAGGACAATAATATAAGTTACTAACCAACACCTGCTTACAAATTTTGTTACACATTACTAATGGTGATAATATGATGGAGGGAATGCACTCTGGAAGAAAGACTCTTTTGTGTATGTGTGCAAGAAAGACTCTTTTGTGTATGTGTGCTCTCTTCCTCGTCACTATTGAGTGAAACCTTTCTTCTATTCAAGGTATTATTGGCTTATTGCTTCGTAGTATTTTGGATAGACGCATACAAGATAATTGAGCCATATGTCATCACATCTTCTCATGTTGGTTTTTCTCTCCCAATAATTCAGCTTGAATTCTTTGCTTGATAATTCTGCCCGTTGTCTTTTTACTATTGGAGTGTTCTTTTCAGCTTATAAGTTGCGTTTGCTTATAAGCTGAAAATTTGTTATTTTGATACAAGTCAAACGCTTTGACATTTGGTAGCCAATTTTTGTAGGTCTTACTATTTCTTCTTAAAACTCTTAAAACCATATTTTCTATAATTTTTTGATCCCTCGGATGTCCTTATCGAGGAGTTACAAATTTTCAGCTTATAAGCAAACGCAGCTTATAAGCTGAAAAAAACACTGCATATGTTATAGTGTACTATAATTCGAGTTACATCGAGCCAAAATAAATTGAGCTGACCTTAACTCAAAACTCCATTCATTAGTCAACCAAGCTACACAAGACGCTCAAACGGCTCATTTCTTTTCAAGTTGGGCTAGGAAAGAACTAGTCAATCTTGAGTGTCTCACGAGAGCCGAGTTTGTTTTTGCAGCCCCAACTGCGGTTAATTGTTATTACAGTTTCAAATTGAACAATGCCTTAGCAAGTTCTTGTATATATAAGATTTACTATAAATTCAAGATACATCGAGCCACAATCAAGCAAACTAACTTTAGCTCAAACTTGACTTTTCTGTCAACCAAGCAATACAAGGCACTTAAAACTCTGCTCATTTAATTCGGAGTCGAGCTAAAAATCCAGTCGATCTCAAGTGGCTCATGAGTGTTGAGGTTTTTTGCAGCTCTAATTGTGGTTATGTATATACAGTTTCCAATTGAATAGTAATGCCTTAGCAACTTCTTGTGCTAAGTTGTTTTGGTCACTACATCTAGCAATCCGAGGACCAATTAGGCCCTTGCTAGAGTTAATGGCA
Organism: Olyra latifolia; assembly: GCA_036346145.1. Lineage (NCBI taxonomy): Eukaryota > Viridiplantae > Streptophyta > Magnoliopsida > Poales > Poaceae > Olyra > Olyra latifolia. The sequence goes on from CM070530.1 coordinate 20,439,587, forward strand.
TACCTGATATATTTCTGAAAAATCTTTTTTTTTTCAAATTTCTGTGATTTGTAAAGTTGCAAAGTGGATATTATGTGAATAGAAACCACACAACCGTAGATTGGTGGATGAAGTATTGTTTATTATTGTTGCTAGTTTTGCAATTACTGATATTTTCTTGACATCTCGATCAACCTACGTTACTCTGTCATAACTATGATATTTAGCTACTGAGACAAAATAATGTTCAGGTTTCAGAGGCATCTGTCAACAGAAACCGTAGTACTATAATTGTTCCGGCTGGTAGCTCTGGTGAAGAGGGTTGGGAAGCATTCAGGAATGTACTGTTGGAAATAAATAATGAAGCTTCCCGACTTTATGTTATCCCAAATCACCCAAATCAGGTACAATAAAATTAGCAATTTTGATGTATTTATGGAGTCTATATTCACGTGGCATCATTATTAAATCCCTCTTACATTTAATCGGTCAGCAACACATGGAACCTCCAGAGCGCCTTCCTGGCCTTTCTGATGATGTGGGTGCTGGATTTATAGCTGGACATGGCAGCCAATCAGCTTCGGGGCCGGAGGTAGATGTTGAACGCTTGGTTGATTTGCCTCCTCAGGAAGAAATTAGCGGGATGGGCATGTCTAAGGTGATAAGGGCAGATCAGAAGAGGTTCTTCTTTGACCTGGGCAGTAACAACAGGGGCCATTATTTGAGGATTTCTGAGGTACTCTAATCTTGTCCATAATTTGTGAGACTGATAGCTCTACCCCGCTAGCCAAGCAAGGGCTCGTTCTTACTGCTTGTAAAATTGCAGGTGGCTGGAGTTGATCGTTCGTCAATAATCTTACCGCTCTCTGGTTTGAAGCAGTTCCATGAAATGGTTGGGCACTTTGTAGATATAATGAAGGACAGGCTTGAGGGAATGACAGGCGCTAATGTGCGTACTGTTGAACATAGTCAGAGATGATTAACTCACCATGGCCTTTACTGCTATTATGCCTCCTGTAGGTTTGTCGTGGTGTGCGGTTGTGTAGATCACGCAGTATTAATTTATCTGGTGGGGATAATAATGTTCTCTCCTTTTTCTGGATTCCGTAGTGAGGTTTGATTTGTTTGGGACTTTTTCTGTCGAGGAATAATAAGCAGTATATTGTTCGTGGGGTTTTATATGTTGGTTGTTTTCATATTGTTAGCCCAGTATCCATGCATCATATCTGGAAATCTTTGAGGCGGGGGTACAAATAGGATTGGTGGTTGAACTTGTGTTGTGTGGTATAATTGCTGGCCTCATCATTGTGAATTCTCCCCATTTCATATGCTTCCCTGCCGCTTTCTGCAGAGTAATTATTTTCTAATGTATTTCCTATTGTAGAGTGATTGCCTAGCGCGGTGCTGTAACATCCGAAAAATTCGTGAGTTTTAGGTACTTTGTTTTATCTTAGATAATTTAAATAAATTGGTTATATATTTTTTGGCAATTAAAAATAATTAAAGATCAATTTCTAATTAACCTAGAGCACTAAAACAATTAAATAAGAGAAAATATAAGTGAATAGTGCTTGGTAAAACTTTATAGTGTTTTAAATGCTTCAGGGGATTTTTTATTTTTTTTAAAAGTGTTTTGGTATTTTTAAATTAAAAAATATTAATCGGCTTTTTTGGAAAAGGAAAAGGTTTTTTCCTTTTTCGGAGAGAGGCGATGTGGCGCAATGTGGATCGTTATCACGTATGCGTTGGCAGCCGTCGGATGCCACTTATCCTAACGAACTGGTATTGGTATTCTTGGATCTCAGGCATCCGTTCCTGGGACATGGTCGTGCCAGCGCCGTCGGATCTTGTAGCCATTGCAGTCATTTCTGCGGTCGATTCGGAGCCAGCCGTTACACAACCACAGGTCAGGCCTTGGCGTCCATGCTAACCTAAGGTTTCTAGGGCTATTTAAACCTCGAGCCGCTGCGCTAGGGTTTTCTGATCCCGTAGCCACCATTACCATGAGCCGAAGTGAACGGAGTCGCTGAGGATCTGGTAGCCAAGGTGGACGGAGTCGTCAAGGTGAGAGAAGTAGAGGAATTGGCACCGAGAGCTCCGGCGAGCAATTCCATCGCTGCCGGCAAGTCTTAGCCCATGATTCTTTGCCTGGAGATGTGCTTTGGTGTCGTGAAACTTTTGTGGCATGCTCTTGTCGCAAGGAGCGCCGGAGAGTCGTTGTCGTTGAGATCGTGCACCCCCGCCGCAGTTAAAGGTCGTTGAAGTCAACCGGAGGTCCCTAGAGTCGTGTGTTGCCGTGGTAAGTTTCCTGGTAGTCCCTAGATTCGAAGCTCGTGCTGAATTTTGGTCTAGGCTTGCCGTCAGTGATTGCCGGCGGTGGCAAATGGTCCTTGTAGGTCGGTGATGCCGAGAGCAACCCATAGAGTCCAAGTGCGTGTGATTTGGTGCTCTGTAGTGCGAGGTCAAGCTCGCCGGAGTTTTGCCGCCATGTCGGAGTCGAGTGCCGCCGTGTGGCTAGGTCGCTAAATAATAGCCATTCAAGTCTTTAAAAAAATTTTAAAAAATGAGATCTATCTGTTTATGAATTTTATTTATTTATTCAAAAATTATTTATTTGCTATTTATTACGTGTAGAAACGATTACTATGGAAGGTGTGCCAGGAGAAAATTGTCCTACATGTCAAGAGTGGGATTGACAGCAAGACAAATTATACACAGTCATTGATCATGTTGCTCCTATGTACAAATAAAATTGCTTTGTTTTTAAATTATGCATTGCTACATGTATTATATTTTATTGGGAACTTAGTTATTCTAATTTGGTTATCACCCTCATTTGAATTATTGTATTACTGGATATTCCTTTATAACCTAGTTTATCATCATATTAGCTGGATAATAATGATATCTGTAGGTTAGTAGTCGTTATTAGTCATGCACGTCCCTGGAAGGAATAATTAATCTAAACTAAAGAGAGATATAGAATTGAGAGTAATTGCATATGTTGCTTTTATGTGAGGGAGACATGTGTTGCTTTGTATGGATATGCATATGTTGCTCTTGTGTGAAAGTTGTCATATGTTGCAACTTGTTAACAACTGGTGGGTGTTTTGACTAAGGCAAGTGGAGTTACATGGGATGGATTCTAAGTGACTTGGCTATGAGACAAATTTAGATGGAAGTATTGCCTTAGTTACCTCTAAGAACTTAATTTTGTAAAGCATTGCTAGGCTAAAATAGTATAAACTACGAGCTTGATTTCAGTTATGTCTAGCACTTAAGATACTAAGTGTTAGCTTGTGTCACCTCAAGGCAAGTTAGAAAATATGGTCATACATTGGGACATTTGGGAGAGATGTGTCGCTTATGAGGGTCATTATCTACTCGATGCCGCTGTGCTACTACATGAATTCAGTGATCTAGATGTTTGGCTCTAGGTGGCACAGTAAGTATTGAGAGGGCCATATGCTAATGTTTCGTCCTATAACTGTTAGGTTATGAGTGTATCCTTTCTGGTCGGAGGTTGATTTTAACAGTTATGAGTGTCTCCTTCCTGGCCGGAGGTTAAGATATGAGTATCTTATGGGTAAAGATGTGCAACCGTTACAGAGTGTTAATAAACTATTTAAATAGCCGTGTCCACGATTATGGATAATGCTTGATTATACTTGGGTAAGGTATAATATTTTTAAATGTCAGTGGGAGGTTATCACATAGATTACTGGGTGCAGGTTATTAGGTTTTGTGCCAATGCTTATGATCAAATACAATCTATTATTTTAACACGTATCTATTAAATATTGTTTATGCAAAATAATCATTAGCCATTCTGCTGTTCAAAGATTGCATATAAAGATTAGAAATGCATCATTTCACTATGTGTGATTTGTTAAGTATTCGTCTATACTCATTTTTATAAATTCTATTTGTGGACCGTCTATTCCATGCAGCAGGTTAAGAAGTTAAAGAATCCTCTTCGCTGTTTGAGGAGGAGTATCCCCATAGAGGTGTGTAGCTGGACTTGCTTTATAGTCAGATGCCTGTGCCTCAAAATGGGGCATCTTTTATGCTATTTTTAGTAGTTCTTTTGTTGCAATAAATACCCCAATGAATTTGCTTATTTAGCCCTGCGTAGGTTTAAATTTATTTGTAAGGTTTATTCAATAAATATGTTAAGTTTTCTCGCAGTATTGTAATAGTATTCACTGATAAAGTCACTTATGTATACTGGACTTAATCCTGAATCAGTGTATGAGTGTAGTATGATGAACATCAGGTTGTGAAATTTGGAGCCCTGGCGGCCCCTCCCCACTTGTTATAGTATATTGATATATTCATGGATTGAAAATGTGCGATCCATGCATCGCTAATGCTACACGGGTCACATCAAGGTCAGGCTTTTGCTGGGAACTGAGGGCATGCTAGGTTTTTTCTGCAAGCAATTTTAAGTATTTATATTATATTATTTTAGGGTTAACTAGATACGTACGTGCCATCTCAAAGATTCAAGTTCACAAGATTCCACTTAACAGATATGCTATTTAAAAAGTTTGAAATTAGCCCGATGTCATAATAAAGTGTGAACTCTAGAAATATCCCACTACAGTTTTTTTTTTTTTGAAACAGATTGCCCTCACTCCTTCCCTTTTATCTTCTTCTTCTCCTTCCCCTTTATCTTCTTCTTCTAGTGCGGCTATGGTGGCACCGCCGTTCTTACTTAGGCCGACATTGCTTACCATTGTTTTTCATCCTTTAGGATGGCCATGGTGGCGTCGCATGTTGGCTCGCCACGCTGAAAGTGGACTTTGGAAAGAGGACAGAGGGAGGGAGGGAGGGAGAGGTTATGTTACCATCAGAGTTAAGGGGGGAGGATGTTGCTTGAGTTAGGGGGAGGGGGTCGCCAGAGTTCGGAGGAAAAAGCAAGAGATGAGGAAGAGAGACGGCCAAGTGGCATATTTGACAAAAATTTGAATAGTATAGAAAAAAGGTCAATAATGACATATTTCCAAGAGTTTTCACTTTTAAATGATATCCGGTTGATTTCAGATTTTTTGATGCCATAATGTAGAGTGGGACCTTTACAATGCTATGTATCTAATTAACCCCATATGATATGCTACGAATTGCTTAGAGCTTATTAGGATTGAGGAAAAAAAAAATAAACAGGAAGCGGAGGTTTCAGATAATAAGGAAAGGAATAGGTACTATTTGTGCATGTGTTTGGAGTTTTGAGCATATGATTTGGGAAGTTCTCAAAATACGTACCTTTTACAAACCAAACATAGTTTGAGCCAAAGGAAAATTTTCCCCAAGGTCCGTTTTAGTGCATAAATCGGAAAAACTACCCTTAGGGGGCTTAACCAGGAATATGACACCTTTTTGTACACGGAGAGGGTGGTTGCTACTACAGAAAAAAAATCCAAACATACTTTTGTCACTCTATTACTTCTATATATATTTGGCTAAATCAGTCTAAACATACGTCATCTCTATGCATGTAATTTAAATATTAGTGATATGGACTATGATTAAAGGTGCTACATTAAAAGAAATAGTTTAGAATATATCAATTCGAAGATGTGCAACCCATTGACCTAAATGTCAGTGGCATTCTATGGAATAGGGAAATTTGACCATTCAATGTCCGTCTTATTTGGCCTAATCGGAGGTGTCGCTTTCTACTACTGTGCACTAGTTAGAGGTGGCTAAACAGGCCGGCCCAAGTGGGAGGATCTCAGCCGTCCTGCACTGTTCACCGAACCGGGTTGACCTGGTTCATTCAATCGAACGGAATCTGGGCCGAGGCCTTGGCCCGCCGGGCTGGTCTGACTCGGTTCGTATAGTGGTAGTCCGACCTGGCTCGGTTCGGTCCGGTACTGTAGCCCGCATATTTAATTAAATATATATTTATATGTTTATATCCTTATGATATATAATTTATTTCTTTATTTTATAACACATATTTATTAAATGTAATTATTTTTTATATATTATTTTTAGCTAAAATGGGTTAGCCCGTTTGTAACCAGACCAATCTGATTTAGTCCAATTACTGTGCAAACCATGCTTAGGCTGAGACCCTGGCTTGTTAGCTGGTTAGACTGGGTTCATACAGTGAACCAGGCCAAGTGGGCTTGAACTGGGCCAGGCTGGTTGTGTGTTTGCCACCTCCGGCGCTGGTCCTCTCCTGCGCAGACAAATATGCCAAATCCACTGCAAACTCCTCCCCCGTTCCCCAATAGGAAAGCGCTGGTTCGTGCAACATTACATGCTCGAGCAACTTGTCATAGTAGACTCTTTGGCCGTATCTCCTGCGTTGGAGAGAGAGAGAGCATCCATGGCGGAGGTAGCTGCATCGAGCATTCGAGCATCGTGAAGGAGGTGCTGGCCAAGTTCGGGTCCTCGGTCTGGGGCGAGCTCGCGCTGCTGAGGAGCTTCAAGACCGACCTGAAAGCCATGGAGGAAGAGTTCGCCACCATCCGAGAAGTGCGATCTGAGCAGCTTGGAGCCATTGCAAATTTCGGGGAAGAAGTTTCTACTCGTTCTTGACGATGTCTGGAGTGAGAACCAGGAGGAATGGGAGATGCTGAAGCTGCTCCTCAAGGACGGCAAGCGAAGCAGCAAGATCATCGTGACGACGCGGAGCCGCAAGGTCGGCATGATGGTGCGCACCGTGCCACCATTAGTGCTCAAGGGACTCTCAGATGATGATTGCTGGGAACTGTTCAAGGCGAAGGCTTTTGAGCAAGGGGAGGAGGATTTGCATCCCAAGTTGGTTATATTAGGGAAGGAGATTGTCTGGAAATGCGGCGGCGTGCCATTGGCAGCGAAGGCTCTTGGGAGCATGTTGCGGTTCAAGAGGAACGAGGAATCATGGATTGCTGTTAAGGATAGTGGGATATGGCAATTGGATAAGAGACAATCTTGCCATCTGTCAAACTTAGCTATGACGAAATGCCACCTGCTCTAAAGCAGTGCTTTGGATATTGTTCAGTGTTTCCAAGAAACCATGAAATTGACAGGGACAAGCTAATTCAGCAGTGGGTTGCTCTTGGCTTTGTTGAGCCAACTGGTTTCTGACAAAGCGAATGACTGTTTTTAACACTTATTGTGGATGTCTCTTTCAAGAAGTAGAGGAGCTTGATTTATTGAAGAAAGAATTAAAAGGAAGATGGCAATGTTAAGTACAAGATTCATCACTTGGTGCATGATCTTGCGCAATCCGTTGCTGGTGAATGGTGATGAAGTTCATATCATCACTTCTAAAGCTAAGCAAGTCAATGACTGCACTGAAGCATGCCACTATGCATCACTGGCTGATGACATGAGGGTGCCTGAAGTTCTCTGGAGCATGTTCGTAAAATCCGTGCATTTCATTCCTGGGGTTGTGCTGTTGACATTAAGCTGTTTCTTCACTCAAGGTGCCTACGAGTATTAGATTTGCGAGGCAGCCAAGTTATGGAGCTCCCCAAGTCTGTTGGGAAATTGAAACACTTGAGGTACTTGGATATTTCTTCGTCCCTTATCAGAACTCTGCCATACTGCATCAGTAGCCTCCACAACCTGCAAAATCTTCATTTGTCCAATTGCAGCAATATTGATATCTTTCCCATGTCAATATGCAGCCTTCAAAATCTAGAGACCTTGAATCTTTCAGCTTGTAGCTTCCGTAACTTACCAGATACCGTTGGGCATCTCGAAAACCTGCAAAATTTGAACATCAGGTATTATAAACAATACTCTCAAACTATAAGACATATAAATTTTGGACATAGTCTCCAAACTTTGACCATAATTAATTTATTTCACAATATATCATCAACTACAAAATTAACATCATATCAAAGTATTTTCAAATACAAACCTAACTATATCACATGCATAACACTAAATATATATGTTTTTAGCTTAATTATTGGTCAAAAGTTTCAAACATTGACTTTTTCAAATACATGCACGCCTTATATTTTGAAACGGAGGAAGTATCATATAGTACCGTTGAATATCAGGGTATTGTAGAGTACCCAGTGCAACTATTCATGATCAAGTACCGTGCAGGTATCGTCAAGTATTGGGTATTAGATACGAATCATCGAGTATCGAGCAACGTCAAGCTTCGAGTAGCATTGAGTTATTAAGTGTCATCAAATTTTTAAGTATCATATATTGTCAAGTATTACGTATTACGGTATTATCAAGCGTCAAAGTATCATCAAGCACCGGGTGTCGTCTACTATCCAGTATCACTGAGTTTGAGGTATCATCAACCATCGAGTTTCAAAATGTATAAATGAATGGAAGGTACAAAAAGGAACATCAAATATAGAGCTTGCACGACTTCCTCTCCTTTCTTTTACGTGGCAAGGATCAAAATTACACTAGTACTGGAGAAATGAATGGAAGATCAAAATTACACTAGTACTAGAGAAATGAGTGGAAGGTACAGAAAGGGATATGAATTTTTCCACATTACTAATCTATCATAACTGTTAGTAACAATTCCCAGAGATATTAGATTGAACTGAAACTGAAAATGAAGTTTTAGTTTTTAATTTCCTAATGCATTTTTACGGAATCAATATGAAGAGAGATATTACATTCTGCTAGTCTTCTATTTATTCCTTCATTCATAAACTAGAACTACATTTCAACATCCCTCAAAATTTGAAACAATTTGTGAGTCCATCCGCAAAACCAAGACCACAAGAAACAACCAGTACCGTGTTTTTTTTTATATCCCACGAGTTCAAACACCAAGAATTCATGCCAAAACCACAAGAAACATTGCATCCTCACCTAGATGAAACCAGCTCGCAACACAGGAGTTCCCAAAATCGCGCAGAACTCCTAGGAGGCGGAGCTGCTGTCCCCCTTGCCGCTGGCCTCTTTGGCAGCAGCATTGGTGGATGTAATTTAGGCAGCACATCGCTGGCTGCAACTCGTGATGGACTATATCTCCAGAGACTCCATTCTTTACGAGCGACTTGTTCTTCTTAAAACTTGACTTGATACAAAACTCAATCCATCGTTTATATGTTCTTAAAACCTGACTTGATACCACTGAACACAAACATCTCATTATATATATGTTCTCGAGTTCCCTGTCTTCTACACAAACACTCCAAGAGTACATGGCTTCACAGGATTAATAGCAACTACATATTTTGGTGTCTTAAGTTCTCTGGAGCATGTTTAGCATCAACCTGTTTCTTCACGGCGGCCGGAGCTGAGTACTCGTACTCATGAGGATTTTCATGGGAAGTTTGTGCCTAGGAGGGAAGACAAAACATCTTTTTTTAGCAAACAGACAGGAGCACTACCATTCCGTTAAAAAAAAGCAACCATACATAATTACAACGAAAGGAGTGGAAGAAGAGAGAGAGAAGGGGGATCGGGGCATCCTATAACCAAACGTGGCTAAGCATCTGTAATGAACAAGGCAACACACTTTCAAGCTTGGACCTCCCTAATCTTTGAAACGATAAAGGAGTGAAGGAGGGCAGTCTGGTGGAAGATGCGGTGATTCCTCTTCTTCCACACATTCTAAACGGTGTAGATGACCAACCCATTAAAATCACGCCTCGTAGCTTTTGGTGTAGCTGCTATCAACTGGCTCCACTAGTCTTGGAAGCGAGGGACGGGTTGGCCACAACCAAGGATGGTACATGTGGGGTGGACTTAGGATTTTTTTTTTCCAAACTGCATTAGTTTAGGAGCATAGCACACACATGTGGTCAATTGTCTTTAGTGAAGCCATGCAAAGAGGGCAGGATGCTTGGTGTGGCCAATCTTTCCTGGCAAGGATATCAGCCGTGTGAATTTTGAAAGAGGGCAGGATGCTTGGTGTGGCCAATCTTTCCTAGCAAGGATATCGGCCGTGTAAATTTTGTCATGCCCTAAAGTCCAAACGAAGAATTTATACTTATTTTCTACATGAGTGGAAGACGAAACATCTAACCGAGGGAAAACATGGGAAGGCTTGAGGGCAACAACAATTTTAAGTTTCGACAATAGATTCACCCCATCGCTAGCTAGCTGCATGTCTGGCGAAGTGGCGATTAATCCCTCTGCAAATTAAGATCAAAGACCGAGATGGGTACAGGGTTTGAAATGATCATATCGGCCTGGATCTTCTGCTGCTGTTTCGCTGTTATGATCAAAAACAACAAATAAAAATTAGTGCATGGGTATCCTTGCCGTTCAAAGAACGACAACATTAATTATTTTTTTTTGTCCATGACGAACAAAATTGATTGTATAATTCTCTGAACAGACAGGTCATCATGCATCCAACAGAGACAGGCAGGGTATATATATTCTTTTTATTTCATCTGAATCATTCCCGCCATGCCAGTTGAATATATATGTGATCACTAGATGATCCCTATTCCTCAAGCAAGCGTTTCTTCATATATTATGTACGTGTGCGCATACTGACATTAGCAAATGAATATGACTGTCTTAATTTTCACTAGCCGCTGTAAAATCAACTCGTGTAATTAAAGAGAGATAATTACTTTAACGCAGATATATTAAACTAGGCTGTAATTAATATTGTAGTCATGTTTAAAGAGGAAAGGTTCATGCATGCATGCATGGTCTCCTTTATTCTCCACCAGTTAGCTCAAATTGTCCGTGTCTACTGGCTCTCCCTAATCTAATTAGAGAACAAAATATTCTGAGACATTAAAGTAGTTCCCCACTAGCAAGGTGAGCATCACTTTTGACCAGTTTCTTTACGTAAAGTCCTTCAATTTCGTTATTTTATGTGATAGCCCATAATGTTGACTGTTTAAGTAGCTATTATAGTTTTCTTACGGTGCTCTTCCACATATAATTGCGTGCACTTCCAAAGTAATGTATACTATGAAGAAAGAGGGCAGTGAAAAATAAATAAAAATTAGAGGTACAATAATTCTATGCCTGCATGCCAGAAAAGTACTTAGTCAGGCTTTTAACCCTGGGCATCATGGTTTCTACCTGATGTAACTTATTGTTGCTTACCATGTTGCATGCATGGTTGTCCCACTCCCATGTATGGCTGTCAAAACACCACTTGATTTCTGACCAGCGTTGACCACGCACTCTTGTGGGCAAATATACATAAATTACAGATTTCCATGAGATTACTAAAGTTATTCTAATTAATCTCCTGTGGCACACCTGCCAACATCAAGAGCGATGAACGATTAATTAACAAGTAAAACCACATTTGGATTGCTTCATGAGATTTTTTTCAGAAAAAGAAAAAATATACCATCATTGCACCCCAAGTATGCATACATGGTATATATAATACATCAATATTGCATATTGATTTAACAATGGGGGACTACTTGCATGGCAGTCGTACAAACCAGTTGCTTTAGCTTATGGGGCTTGTTAAACAGGCTGCACCAGCAAGCCTAATGATGACAAGGCCCCCCCTCAAAATTCCATAGGGAAAGCTCTGACCAATCCCTTTAACCCTGCCTTTAGATTTTAATAATTAAACACCACACACCTGCAGGAGAGGGAGGCAAGCAAGCAGCTGGGAGGGACTCCACTGAGATTCACATCACCATCATGCCCCAGAGGAATGATAACAGCATATAATATGCAGCAATCCATTTTGTTCTTGCAGACAACTCACATCTGCAGGTTCCTTTGTGTCCAAACCAAGGAAAGGTTCCCCCTCTCCTGCCATATCTGCTGTTGCTGCTTCGTCTCCTTTTGCATAACTTCCCTCTCTCTTCAAGGTAAGGCCAGAATTAAACGCGCGCCATAGCTGCATGCTCCTTGCTCTCCCGGCGCCATGGAGGCCAAGAAGTTGAGCTACCTCTTCGCTTTCGTCTTCGCGACCCTCCTTCTCTCCTCCATGGCTGCAGGTTAGCGAGCTCGATCGATCTAGCTATGTGATTACTGCTCTGTTAATTAGGTCATGTCCGTATGTGATTTTCTTTTTCTGTTCTTCGTTCTTATAAATAGTTGTTGCACGTCAGGGAAATATATATTTAGTGCATTATAATTAGTTAGTTTTCAATTCTGTGGTGATTTTTTGGAGTTTGTTTGATGCAGATGGGCATAGGAAGTTTCTGAGCAAAGATCAAGGATCAATGGTACTTTTCATACTTTTGTCGTTCTACTCGATCATCGATATATCAACATGTTCTTCTGGCATTATTGCAACGTAAAAAATCAACCAAATGTGAAAAAAAAAAGGAGGAATATGTTGATACTATGTTTCCAATTTTGGATAAATTAATTCTTTAATTTTAATCTCCTTTTTTCCTTCTCTCCTGTTGATCTCCAGAGCACGGCAATAGAACATGCAGCACGCGTTGACTAGGCATTACTGATTTTTTTTCTACGGGCAGACGTACGGTCTTTTCTATTTATTCTCTGATTTCCTAAGGACAATCGGTTTTATTTGACAAGTTAGGACAAATCATTCGAATCAAGGTCTTCCTTCTCATGTGGGTAATGACACAATCACAGCTAGATCCTATCTATTTATATATAGAACCAAATTAAATGAACAATATTAACGTCTCTCCTTACTCTCTCTGTATCTTTCGTTTTGAACGGTGACACGATGTCCAAAATACTACCACTAATTACTATCTTAATTTATTAATAAAACCAACTATAATTATTGTCGGGGATTGGGCATGATCTTGACCATGAGTCAACCCAATCTCGTTTTCCCCTAGATGACCATGCCTAGAGAGAGGAATCACTACGGCCTCCGCCATCCACTGGCATGCATGTCACCTCTCGGTCCCCTGGCATAAGCTCATTCTATCACGGGGGCAGCCTTGTGTACCAGGCATAAGCACGTTCTATGCCTAGCACCCCACGAGGAAAAGCATCCCTGTCACGATGACACGTGTCCATGATTGCTTGACGATCATGAAGCCATCCAATAGGTGTAAAGAAGCATGTGTGTGATGCTTGTCTACAAGGTAATGCACCAGCTTTCTTATGGTATGTCATTGCATGTTAGTAATGTGCGCTTGAACTTATACACTCTGATGTTTGGTGTCTAGCCGTCTCGTTTTGAGGTGCTATAATTAAGTATTATGTCAATTTTGTCAATGATTGTCGTCGTTTTCTCGGGCCTATCTTATCAAACATAAATCCGATGTTGAGGAAGGGTTTCTTCAGTTTCAAGAGCATGTCTAGCGTTTACTAGACACTAAAATCCATGATGTTCAGTCAGAATGAGGAGGAGAGTATTAGAAACTCAAGCAGTATATGATTTTCTACTAGCCTAACTTTGCTAGCCCAAGCATCCATGCCCATAAAGTTTCGGGATGAAGCGTTTCTCACATCCTATTTTTTTGCTCATCAATCGTATGCCAACCAAAGTTTTTCATGGTCTCTCTCCCTTGCAAAAATTGTTCAAAACTGAGACAGACCACAAAATTCTTCACGTCTTTGAGTGTGCTTGTTGGCCTAACATTCGTCCTTATCACACTCGCAAACTAAGTTTTTTTATCTCGCCAATGCATGCATGTTCCTTGGCTATAACAATCAACATAAGGGATACAAGTGTGTTGATCAGCCTTTGGTTGTGTTTATGCCGGGGGATGTAGTTTCTAATGAGTACTAGTCCATGTTCTCATTCTCTTCTGTATCCACACCTCAGTCCTCAGCTCCACCAAACAAGTGGCACCCTCGAGTACGATCGATGGCTATATAAGAATGCACTAGGACGAAGGAGGAAAGGAGAAGACAAGACATATAAACACATGGAAGGCAGGCACACACGCGCGTGCACACACACGGAGAGATATATCACTGACTCATAAGAAGGAAGGCGAGAGGTAGTAGGCAGTTAGATAGACAGCGAGGCCCCTTTGTACCTCTTGACACATCATTTCTTATAAAATCGCACTGGAGTAGCTAGAACTATTATCATTTCTCAAGGAGGCTCAAACCAATATAAACTTAGTGTCCTTACCCTGTGGATCGACCCATTTTTAGAAGCTTCCCCTCTCATGCAAAATGGGGTTTTCTTGGTCCCCCAATCATAGAAATAAGCTCGACATCACGAACCTGTTTCCCAACCATCTACAATTATAATTTGTGGAAGCACCTTTTGAGATGAATCTACAAATATAATTTCATATTTACAGCTAAAGTTATAAAGTTTTGGCTTTCACATATCTTAACACTAATAAGATACTTGTGCCTGGAGTGAGTGCTTACTTGTAGCTGGGTAATATATAGCAAATGCATACCATCGATTTCAAATTACTTCAGCTATAATTTGTTACTCTTCCATGCATATATGAATGGGTCATGTTTCATGAAATCATATTTGTACTGTCAGTTGATTATTAGTTGCTCTTGTGTTAGCTAATGTTCTTATTAGTTTCCATATATATGTTGCTCGTGAATGCGTACGTGCGTGGCAGGAGATGCACGAATCCATGCAGCAGCAGGAAAACGACGAAGTGTTGGTGGTGGTTCATGAAAGAATTCTAAGACAGGTGAAGACGACGAACGACTACGGGACCTACGATCCTTCTCCGACCATGGCTAAGCCTCACTTCAAGGACATACCTAACTAATTAACTAGCCAACTATCTAAGATCGACCTGCATATTGCTTTATATATATGCGCCGCATATTTGTTGAATAAATTTCATGTATCATGCGCCATGGATTATATATATGTACACTTGTGTGGATCAATATATATGTGCATGTTTGTTTGGAATTCACGTTACACCAAAAACAGGTTATATTTATTTTTATATCTGTGTCGGTTTAGTTAGAACCGTCACACAAGGTTATTAGTGCCGATTCTTCAGTGGACACATAACAAAGCCTTATATTTGTTGGTTCTAATTACTAATCAGCATAGATATATAAATTATATGTTTAAGATCGTAATACGAACCGGCACAGATGTATTTGTATCTGTGTCGATTCGTATTACAACCCGACATATATAATCTGTATATTTACGTTGAATATTAATTAGAATCGACACATAAACTTTTATCGCATGTCCACTGAAAGAACTAACACACACAGTGTTTCGTCTCTCGATACGTAGTCATATATGCTGGTTGGTAATTAGAATCGACACACATAATGTTTCGTCTTCCAAAGTGTTTTGTGGGAAAAGGTTTTCCCTATTTTGTTTGATGTATATATTCATCTCCATCGATTAGATCTCCATTCACTAGCTAGCTCCCCAAGCCTCTCCAACTTCGATCCTCTCTCCCATGTATGTCTCAAAGCTCTCTTGGTAGTTTATGAAGAGATTATTTTGGTTTTAGTGATGATGACATTGTGATGAAGTTATGTTGCCTTAGTGGTGAAGAGGTCTAAGGTTAAGGATGTTTTAGTATGAACTTGGGAGTCGAGATGAGTTCATCTAGAATTAGGTGTTTTTGTTGTTTATTTTGTTCTCAGAGGGGTTTGAGATGTTTTGGAGTTATTGTAGCTTGTTTTCCATGGATGCACCTTGAGTTTTAGAGTGTTAGGAGTGTTTAGGTCCTTAGTTTTTTTTTGTCAGGTTTTGGCTCATTAGTGCCGTATGGTACAGGGTACTAGAGGACACCCCGTAGCTTCTTTTCTAGAAGGGTTTCTGATTGCTAGTGTGCATGTCGTATGGTACGGGGTGCGAGGTCTTTTCCAGAAAGGTTCTAAGTTGTAGAGTGCACGCCGTACGGTACGAGATACTAGACGGCATACCCTAATCTTTTCTAGAAGGATTTTGGCCTGTTGCAGGCACGCCGTATGGTATGGCGTACCAGACGGCACTGCAGTCGCAACTTTTCCAGAGAGGATGTTAGGGGTACCAGATAGGGTTGCCGCCTGGTATGGTCCGGCAGGGAGCCGTACCATACGGTAACCCTTGGCGCCTTATGTTACGGCATGTGCCGTATGGTACCGCGCCAACGTGGGTTTCCTGTTTCTGTGTCCCAAATGCTAGTTTTTGAGTTTGGCCTATTTAAGGACTTAGAGTACCCATTTGTTTCGTGTTGATTCACTTGCTATGCTATCCTAGAGTCCATTTGAGTGAGAGCCACTAAAAAATAGGGTTTCTATCTTAGAGTGAGATTATGAGAGCTTCAGTGTCATGTCTCCTTGTGTGGTTTTATGGAAGGCTTATCTGGCAAGATGAAGTCATCTCAAACTTGTTACTCAAGTTTGTTGCTTTTGGAGTTGGTGCTTGATGATCTCTCAAGGAGAAGCTTGTGAGAGACTCCAAATAGTTATGAAGATCGGAGTCCCTCTACCAGAGCGGTGAAGGTCTACCCCGTGTAAAACTGGAATGATACTTCTCTTCGTGAAGAGGGCTCCAAAGAGGAGTAGGAAAAGGAAAGCTTTTCCGAACCTCAAGAAAAAAATCCCTTGTCCCTTGTCTACTTTACATTTATGTAATTTACTTCTTGTTCTAAGATTGCTTACTCTTGGTTAGTTTTTGCATCTAGTTGTAGGAAAAATTTAATCTTAAAATTAAATTTAAAAGTAAACCAAAAAATCTTAAAAATTGCCTTAGGCCAATTCACCACCCTCTTAGCCCCTTAGATCCTTTCACCCTACTCACTAGCTACTCCGACTCAACACCATGATCTAGTCTCCCACGTCACCATATGGTCGTGACTAGGGATGAAAAAGAATACGAATACAGATTCTATATCGGATTAGATATTTTTTGGATTTAGATCTGGATCTGATCGAATCTAGATATTTTCAATTGGACCCGGTTTTGGATCTAGATCATGTGGTATCCAACGGATCTGGATACCCTGAGCCTAGCCTAGCCTAGCCCACTAGGCACTAGCCTTTGGATTAGATACAAAGGGGTGCTCAGAAATTATATTCTAAACCGTATTCTCATATTATTCGTTAATAACTTTATTTCGTTCTTATAAACTTAGTCAATTTGTCCAAATATATAAATTTGATAATGAAATCAATCATCCATGTGCTTTAATTGATTTTAAATGTACAGTCTGAGGGGTTTCAATGTCCTGATCAATATTCGTAATCGTATCCGTTCCGATCCGTATCCGGCCTATAGTTGTATCCGATATTATTTGTACCCATATTCCTATCAGATACTATTCATATTCGGATCTGGATCCAATAAATTATGGGTCCGAATCTGGTTTAGCCATTATCCGATCAATCCAGACCGTTTTCATCCCTAGTGGTGACCGTCATTGATGTGACCAAGCCAATCATGGATATTACTAATACTACATCAACATAGTTGACATCAAGATTTTTATCAACTACTTCCTCAACATGGTCGTCGTTGAGCTTTTGGTCTTTCTGGAGGTTTTCATCAACAACTTCCTCTTCAACCTTGATATCTACAATAAGCAACTGGTGAGGCTGGAAGCAACATATGTGTAGTCATATAATATTAGCCATTATAAGCTCTAATATAATTCTCTCCAATCTAGTTAGATCTAATTATAATTGATTGTGTAATTTTTTTTTAATGGAAACCAAATTGCTTATTTTATTTTATTTTATTTTATTTTTTATCATGAATTTCTTTATGTTAGTATTTGTGCAAAAATCCACCTACTAATTTTATTTAAATTTTATTGCAAATTTTAGTTTTACTTTTAAGTTAGTATGAAAATCAAATTGTTAATATTTCTATTATTTTTATTCAGAATTTTAGCTATTTGCTATATAGTTGATATGGACTTTTAATCTAATTATGGTTTGTTTCTTTTAATCTAAGCCATTATAACTCAGGGTTGCATATTAATATAGGAACTTTTAAACTTTTAAAGTGAAATGGTGGATCCTTTTGTTCTTGTTGTTAACAATACAATATATAGTTTCTGTATTATTTTTATTATGAAATTCAACTTTTTTTTTAACCATAGCTAATATAGACTTTTTTCTTTTAATTTAAATAATTACAACTTGGATACACCCCGGTTGTACTTAATATGAATATTTCTTTTTAACCTAAGCCATTTAACTTTAGTGCAGACCAAATGTCTGACTAGATCTTTTTCTCTTTTTTTTTTGGTTAATTTGGGAATTTCTACCTATTTAGAGCAAACCCAAAGTTGCTATTTATCTCCTAACCGTAGGTCTGCAATCATGATTAATTAGACCTAGTTTGCAATCGTGATTAGTTGACCTAGCTAGTTTGAATGCCACATACGTGGTGACAATGATTTGGAATAGAATTTGCTAATTAATTGCCATATCTAATATAGTCCAGGTATGTTTTGACCAGGTTAGTAAATTATGGCTAATTAGAGCATCACTAATACCGACTCGATGCATGCCATCTCGTATGGACTCAATCCATGCCGCATAAATTCACAATCCAATCCGATCTTGGTTGCCATATCTCACGTACTAATTAATGTTGGTTTTCTAAAAAAATACTAATGTTAGTTGCCGTCAATCCCATAATATTGGTTGCCACATGATTACGGTTTTGTCTATATATAATCTATTTAGATCCAAACCATTATAATTTAGTCCCACTATGATCAATTAATGATGTAGATCGATCTTTCTCTTTTTTGATTAACGTGGAAATTTATAATATTTTATAATTAATATGGTGACTCCGTTAAACTCTGTTTTAATTATATTATATAATAGATAGATTATTCAAATCACTATTCAAATTAATTTGGTGGGTCAGATAAACATTATGACTCCATTTGCACCCTATTGGCAGGCCACAGGAGCGCCAAGTCCGTACACTATACATGGCTGAACGCAGGGATTCAAATTTCGGCCAGGAAAAAATTTGTTCGTTAGCGAAATCAACAAAATTCCCGAAATTTCATTGGAATTTAAATCATTTTTCAATGTTTTGCCATTTCTTGAGCTATTCTAGCAATGACATGATTGTCTTATCACCGCACCACTTCAATAACATCCTCAATACGTCCAAAAACTATAAGTAGATTCATATTTCGGGTGCCCGAAAAATTTGGTTCACCAGCGAAATTCACGAAATTTCACCGAAATTTAAACCCCTGGCTGAACGCACTGTACGGCCGGTGAGCCACGCGGCGGGTGAGCCTCCCTAATTAATTCACTCGCTATATGTGCAGTCTGCTGCTGCTGCATGCTTTGCCTCCTTTCGCCTTCCTCCCTCACCTCCTTTCAAGCTGATCCACGGAACTCTGCATGCGTGCTGGTTGTTTGCCCGGCCGCCGGCGCCATGGGAGCTACGAAGTCGAGCTCTCTCTCCGCTTTCGTCTTCGCGGCGCTCCTCCTGTCCTCCATGGCAGCCGCAGGTTAATTAGCTCGATCGATCGATCGATCGATCGATCTACATGGTTATTTGCTTCCTTAATTTGATTTGGCCATGCATGTGTATTATATATGCATATATATGCACTCCTAGATAAATTTTCGTCGCTATTAATCCTTCGTTCTAAATAATGGTTAATATATTAGTTCTTGTGCGCGTCAGGGAAATATGTATTGAGCGCGCTCGCCATAGTTAATTAGCTAATCATGTTTCAGTTTGAGCGAAGTCATGTTTCAGTTTGTGTTATGATTTTTTATTTTTTTTTTTGTGTTTGTTGGTGCAGGGAAGCACAGGAAGCTGTTGCACAAAGATCAAGTAGGACCACTGGTATATACATGACTCGAACGAGTGTTCAACTTTTATAGCTTTAATTATATATATATATATATATATATATATATATATATAGGAATAATACATAAGGCTCCATGGAGCCTAGGCTCTATGATTCGTTACCACTAGATGTGCTTTGAGATTCGTGTTGTTTGGTTATTATACTTTCATATACCCACTAAAGAAAATATTTGAGACATCAAACTCCGAAAAAAGTTAAGTTAAACTTCAGTTTGAACTACATTTAACTATACTTCAAATTAGTTCAAACTTTACTTCAAACTAGTTTAAAGTGAGTTTGAATTTAATTTTTTGGAGTTTCATATCTGAAATATTTTTTTAGTTGATATGTGAAGATATACACGTCAAACATCACGAATCTCAATGCACATCTTATTTTTTGAATCATGGGCTAGGCCCATGGAGCCCCAAAGCCTATATATATATATATATATATATATATATATATATATATATATATATATATATATATATATATATATATATATATAATGTTCTTTCGGAATTGCAACGGAAAAAAGAACCATATAATGTACGTGTGAAAACTTGGAGGAATTAATGTATACATTGTTAATGTTACGTCTCCACGTATATATGCATGGGACAAGTTCGCTAGCTCTTCAATTTCTTCTCTCTTTTATTCCATGCGCACCTCCGACCATGCATCTTATCTCTGCAATAGAACATTTTTTTTAGATAATATCTGCAATAGAACATATGCGCAGCCCACGTTGGCTAGCCATAAGAGACAATTTTTTCAACATACGTACTGGAAATTGACCTTTTTTATACACATGAATTCTAATTAATTAATTATATAGGACAATCGGTTTTGTTTGACAAGTTAGCATAAATCATTAATTGGAATGATCAAACCCTAGCTCATTGTCAACCTGCACACACAGCTAGATCGATCCCACGTCTTCGTAGGATCAATTAGCACATCAATATTTATGTGTACATGCACATACGCAGACGTATATATATGTATGCACGTGTGCGTATACGTGCCTCATTTTCTCTCCTCTAGCTAACTAAACATTTACTTAACACATAACCAATATGCCATTAGCGAACGAAAGGCTACAGTTCGATCGATTTGTATGACCACTACTAATTAATTAGTTATGATTTGCCAATTGGCTAATGCTCTTCTGTGTCAGAGCTAAGTGCTCTATCGTTGCTCGTGCATGCATGCGTATGTGGCAGGAGACGTCGTCTGAATCCATGCAGCAGCAGGAAGACGACGTCGAAGCGGTGGACGGCGAAAGAATTCTTGGGCAGGCGAAGACGAACGACTACGGGACCGTCGACCCTACTCCGGCCATGGCTAAACCTCGCCACAAGGAGATACCACACTAACTAGCAACCTAACTAATTAAGGTCGATGAATTAATATTTTATGTGTTGTTAGCTAGTTAATTACTGCAAGATCACTAACTAACTGATTAACTACGGTCCATGAATTAATACAGTGCTAGCTTACTTTTCAAGATCGATTGATCGATTATTATGCATGCACCACATATTTATTGAATAAATTTAGTGTTTGCATGCACTGTCCATTAAACGTACAGTGCTGGGCTGCATGTACAATGCATGAGCATGCTTGTTTGGAACACATTATGTTTAGAGATTTTACAAAATAAGTTATATTCTTTTCTCAAAAAAATAAATTTTATATTGTCGGCGGTTGAGAGTGCGGGACCCCTAGGCGCCGAGCTTACTTGTTGAGTGTAAGGATCAACCGACCTCTTTCCTGCAACCTCGGAGGCTTTTGAGAAGGCGAGCTCGATCAAGCAACCATCAACGGGAGGCACAAGCGGTTTAGGCTGGTTCGGCCCCCTCGTATGGAGGTAATAACCCTACGTCCAGTGATGTCTATAGGGGGTGAGGAAGATTACAGAGAATCCCCCGACTTGGAGGACCAAGGGGAGATGAACTTTCTACAGTGGGGGATGAGCTTTAGCCCGAGATGGAGCTAGCCGGAGCTCCGATGGCATATGGTGTGTTTTCTAGCAACTAACCTTTACATGTGCAGCAGCACAATCTATTTATACACGGGTGTAATCGGTGTTCCAGTGGAGGTGACACCCTATTATCCAGCGGTATGGAGAAGACGCCCTGTTGTCCGACGGTCCGAAGCTTGTCTTTGCCTTGTGTCATTGCCATCATTTGTTCTTACGGGAAAACGGTATGGGAATAGTGCAACAAGACGTGAGTTGGTGGCCGCAGTCCTCTGCGTTCGACGGGACGTAGTGGTCTTTGAAGGTGTCAGAGCATTTAATGCCGCGGATGGGAAGGTCTGTGCCCGGACGAGGAAGGAGCAACCCGGACTCCGGCCCGGGCAAGGTCAGGCGTGCCCGAGCCCGAGCGAGAACTTCCTTATTCGGGGGAGGCCGGCATTTTATGGTGGAGTGATAATCCAAACATTCCTCCCGGTCCCCGTCATCTAGCCCCCGAGCCTCGAGTGGGGGATTCAACCGGATTCCCCCTCGAGGCTCCGAACCGTGTGCTGAAAATCCGGGGGTCGGACGTTTGGACGGGACCAAGGCATTGCCCGATCAGCCAAGCAAAGGCCATTTGAGCAGGACTTCGGGTTAGCCTTAGCGAAAAGCCACCCGAGCAAGACTTTGGGTCGGTCGAGCAAAGGCTACCCAAGCAAAACTTCGGGTTGGCCGAGCAAAAAAGCCACCCGAGCAAAAGGCCACCCGAGCAGAACTTCGGGTCGCCCGAGTCAGGGCCGCCTGAGCAGAACTTTGGGTCGGCCGAGCAAGGGCCGTCCGAACATAATTCCAAACGTCGGTCTACCAACGGTTACTTGTGAGTGGGTCGGCGGTTTTAAGGCGACGTGACAGGCGTACGTGCGCCAGTTCCCGAGATTCCCGGGGCGGTTCCTTTAGTGGGAAAGGATAAAAACCGCCGTTCTTTTCCCACTCAGTACGCGTCCTTCTTCCTCTCCTTCGTCTTCTTCCTTGTCTTCTTCTTCTTCCGCCGCCGCCTTCTTCCGTCTTCTCCGTCCGATGGCGAAGTTTGTTCTCTCGAACTATCGCTGCGCTCGAAGACCTCGTGGGCGCAGGCCACCGACCCTAGGTCCCGGCGCGCCCCTCGACAATGAGGTCCTCCCCACGGCGGAAGGTGAGTTCGTGAGTTGCGAACTCTACGCCATCAACGGGCTTCGTGCCCCGGAGTCGGAGTTCATGGCCGCAGTCCTTGCCATTGCGGCCTGAAAGTCACGAACCTCCACCCAAACTCCATTCTTATCCTGAATCTTTTCTCCCATCTTTGCGAGGCTTCGTCGGCGCATCACGACAGTAAGTCTGCTTCTCCACTTCTATATGCTCCATCGCACCGGGGTCGTCGCGTGAGGTGCACGATTTTGGCCGCAGAGCTCGCAACAGACGCTGCACTCTCGCATTAGCGCTGAAGGACTCCGTCGCTGGGCCGGGCGGAGCGGTGGTTCTACGCGAAGAAGGGGATCATGACTCCACTTCCGAATACGCCACGGAGAAGAAGGACCTCCCGACCGCTGTGGAGCCAGAGGAGGAGAAGATCCTCGACACTATCCAAGTGTTGAGTGACAGCTGGCCGACCGGCAAAGCTATTGCCCGACTTCTCAGAACCGGGTCTCTTCGCGGTGCCGGAGCACCCTTTCTTCGAGATCGCCTACCGAGCGACATTATTTCGCGAGGCGACACCGTAGGTTTTCTTGCTCGATTTCGCTTTGTCGGGTTCTTTCTCGATTTTTTCTCTTTGAAGCTCCGGACGATCGATGGGTCGACGAGCGAGTGGCGAGCTCTTCGCCTTGGGGAAGGAGGAGAACCCGACTGGGCCGGCGAGACCAAAGAACGCCCTGACCGCTCGGAGAGTTCGCTCGCCGATCTTCACGCTTCGGCGGGATTGTCCTCGCTCGACGACCTCCGCCTCGCAGGCGTGGCTGCCCCGAGGCCGCGGCTTTGGCGGCCGAGCAACCGCCGAGGCGAAGGGAAGTGGCCTCCAACGAAGAAGGTCGCCAAGAAGAGGAGGGGGGCCTCGCGGGTGTTCGATGATGACGAGGAACCGCGGCGAAGCGACCGCAGCATGGGCCTCTTCGGCGGTGGCTCTGGCAGACGCGTCCGTGCTGCCCGGATGCGCGCGTATCGCCGAGGCACAACCCGCCGTGGCCTCACCTGGTTACTGCATACCGCGGCCGACCTTCGCCGAGCCGAGCGGCGGG
This sequence comes from Olyra latifolia, assembly GCA_036346145.1. NCBI lineage: Eukaryota > Viridiplantae > Streptophyta > Magnoliopsida > Poales > Poaceae > Olyra > Olyra latifolia. The sequence continues at coordinate 20,463,394 of CM070530.1, forward strand.
CCCAGCGAGAGAAGGACGCCAGAGGAGGAGCCCGGGCGAATCCGGACCGGGGCGGCGTTGTCTTCGTGGCTCAAGGGCCCGAGGGACGCTGCCCCTGGGGCGGTGCTCAAGGAAGAACTCAGGATCTTCCTTCGGTGGTCGAAGGAGCATCGTCCGGAGTGGCTCGAAGCGGCGAGCCCTGCCCGGACGGGTGCTGGCCCAAGCAGAGCGGGGGAGGCTGCCCCTCCACCGTCGGGGAGGATGGAGAGCCCCTCAAGCCAGGTAGGGGCGCACGGAGAACCCCAAGTGGAGGATATCGACGATGGGCAAGGTCTGCGGGACGCCGAAGAAGAAGGTAAGTTTCCCTGAGTCCGACCTTTCTCTTATTCGGCCGCGTGTTACCGCGGTCTTAATTTTCTTTTTTCGAATATAGTCAGGGGCCCGTGGGGGAGAAGACCCCCTGTGCCTTTGACGGAGGCAAGGGCCAGGGTCCTGATTATGGAAACATTTCAAATCGCAGCGTCCCGAATTATTGCAGATCTGGCAGCGACGATCATGGTGAAGCCGACCACGAGGGAGGGCCCGGCCGAGCGAGATGGCGGGGAGGAGTCCGAACAAGACTCGGAGGACACCGCTCCACTGGTGCTCAGGCGTCGAAGGAAGTTGGCGCCGAGTGACGACGCGGTCGATCCCCCGGGGGACGAAGAGCCTATCCGGCGACCTTCCCGCTTATGCTTGGTGGCGCGCAGATGTCGCAGCCATCTCCGGCTTGAGGTGGCGGACGCCACCGAGCTTGGGGGTTCCCGGGCAAGGGGCGCCGAGGAAGAAACAGCTTTGGTGGTCCGTGCCCCGAGTGCGGGGCGAGAGGTGACCGGGGAAGCTCAGCCCCCGGGTTTGGAGGATGTCCGGGCTGGTCTTGTGGAGGCAGGAACGGCTGGGGCAGTCCGGACTCCGAGCACGGAGGGCGCCGCTTCTTCGAGCTCGGGAACATCCGCGGCCCCGCCCAAGCCGAGGTGCCGCCGGCGCCACCGCCATGAGGTAATTTCTTACTACGAGTAACTTTTTGCTTGTAATTTTGCTGATGGCTTCTTTGCTCGTAGTTGTCTGCCGAGATGGATGATCGGGCCATGAGCATAGAAGCTCGGTGCCAGGCCAAGGTGACGGCGGTGCGCTCCGAGTTAGGGGAGGCCCAAACGGAGCTCGCCTGGGTCCGGAACGAACTCGAGCATGCTTTGGAGTATGCTCGGGGTCTGGAGAGGAACTCTCGGTCCCAGGAGGAGCTCGAGCGGGTCCGCAAAGAGCTCGAGGAGGAGCCAGAGCAGTAGCCAAAGTGAGGCCGAGAGGGTGGCGAAGCTCCGCGAAGAGATCCGGCTGGGGCGTGAAGCCCAGATCAATGTTCTCCAGCTTCGAAGTCGTCTTGAGGATGCGGAGGCGGAGCTTCAGGCCCTGAAGAGTAAATCCAGGGGGTAGTGTGCGTGGTGTTAGATGTGTTTGTAACAGACACCTTTACTTAATTACAAGATGTTTTTTGTTTCTCTCTTGTGCATGTTTACATAGTTTTGAGGAAAAATATTTATACTACTACTTGCTGCCACATACCCACCCAGCCCCCTCGTGGGATCGGGCCTTTAGTCGTGACTACGAACAAAAGACCGCGCACACGAAGCAACCGGGTAGGTAGGAGCACGCGAAAGAGGGGCGATGCGCAGAAAAAGCGATGTCCAGCCCCCTCGTGTAGCCGAGTCTTTGCCCCTGGTTGCGGGCAAGAGACCGGACACACGAAGTAGCCGGGCAGCCGAGGATGCGCGAAAAAGGCGATGTCCAGCCCCCTCGTGTGGCCGAGTCTTTGCCCCTGGTTGCGAGCAAGAGACCGGACACGGCGCAGCGGGCAGCCGAGGATGCGCGAAAGGCGATGTTCAGCCCTCGTGTGGCCGAAGTCTTTGCCCCCAGTTGCGAAAGCAAGAGACCGGCACACGGCGTAGCCGGCAACCGAGGATACGCGAAAAGGCGATGTCAGCCCCTCGTGTGGCCGAAGTCTTTGCCCTTGGTTGCGAGCAAGAGACCGGACACACGGCAGCCGGCACCGAGGATGCGCGAAAAGGCGAGCGTCTAGGCCTCGTGTGGCCGAAGTCTTTGCCCCAGTTGCGAAAGCAAGAGACCGGCACACGGCGCAGCCGGCAACCGAGGATGCGAAAAAAGGCGATGTCCAGCCTCCTCGTGTGGCCGAAGTCTTTGCCCCGTTGTTGAAAGCAAGAGACCGGCACACAAAGTAGCCGGCAACCGAGGATGCGCGAAAAAGGCGATGTCGTCCCCTCGTGTGGCCGAAGTCTTTGCCCCGGTTGCGAAAGCAAGAGACCGGCACACGGCAGCCAGCAACCGAGGATGCGTGAAAAGGGCACACGGCAAAGCCGGCACCGAGGATGCGCGAAAGGCGATGTCCAGCCCCTCGTGTGGCCGAAGTCTTTGCCCCAGTTGCGAAAGCAAGAGACCGGCACACGGCGCAGCCGGCAACGAGGATGCGCGAAAAAGGCGATGTCGGCCCTCGTGTGGCCGAAGTCTTTGCCCCGGTTGCGAAAGCAAGAGACCGGCACACGCGCAGTGGGCAGGCCGAGGATGCGCGAAAAAGGCGATGTCCAGCCCCCTCGTGTGGCCGAAGTCTTTGCCCCTCGTTGCGAGCAAGAGACCGGCACACGGCGCAATGGCAACCGAGGATGCGTGAAAAAAGGCGATGTCGGCCCCTCGTGGCCGAAGTCTTTGCCACAGTTGCAGCAAGAGACCGGGCACACGGCGAAGCCGGGCAACCGAGGATGCGCGAAAAAAGGCAATGTCTAGCCCCTCGTGTGGCCGGTTTTTGCCCTGGTTGCGAAAGCAAGAGACCGGCATCTGAAGTAGCCGCGAAGTTCGAAGTTACTAACTCCGGATTTCAATTGGGTTTCGGGATCGAAGTCTACGAGGCACCGCCAAGGACTTGCCGGGGCGATGTGCTATCGGCTTATCCGAGCAATGAAATTCAGTATGGGCGATTTTTCAGATCCGTCACCGCTTTTAGAAATCGGTGAGAAACAAAAACTCGCTTAGGACAGAAGAGAAGACCAAGAACTTTAGGTGGAAAGAACTTGGATTACCACTCCTCTTTATTTAACAGACTCGGGAATCTCGAGAAGAAGTCATTCGGAGATTCCTTAGTTAAATAAGGAGGGATGGGCCAGAAAGAAGGGGGAAGGTTATGCGTGGAACCGCGTGGTGGGCGATATTCCACGAAGTTCTTCGAGAATTCGTCCGTCGGGAAGGCGAGGCGACAGCCCCGGGCGTGAAGACGAGACGACCGTGAAAGGACCCTCCCACCTTGGGGTTAGCTTGTTGGCGCACGACAGGTCCTGGACGCGTCGCAGAACCAAGTTGCCGTTTTGCAGAGTCCTTGGTCGGATAGATCGGGCGGCGTGCCTGCGAGAGCTTGCAGGTAAGCCGCTAATCGGATGAGCGCTTGCTCGCGCTTTTCCTCGGATAGGTCGAGATCGAGCAACCTGCCCTGGTGATCGTCGGCCTTTTCCGCGAGGTCCACGCGAGGCGATTTTAGAGTTATTTCGCCGGAAGCATGGCCTCGGTGCCATATACGAGCCGGAAGGCGTTTCGCCCGTGGCTCGCTTAGTGGTGGTGCGGACAGCCCACAAGACGGAAGGAGCTCGTCGACCCGGCCTTTTGTGCAGTTTTAGAAAGCGGCCGAAGACACGCTTCTTGATTCCTTGAGGATCTGTCTGCTGGCTCGCTCGACGGCCCTATTGCTCGTGGATGAGCCACGAGGCGGCAAATCTTGATGCCAACGTCTTCGCAATATTCTTGGAATAGTTCGCCAGAACCGAGTTCCGTTGTTCCGTGATCATCGGTGGGAACACCAAACCGCGTGCCACGTTATTGCGGAAGAATTTCTTGGCGCTGGGCCGTAATGCCGAACCGGTTCGCCTCTATTCGCTGGCTAGGATGTCCAAATTTCTGTAGAGAACGGCCAGGTGAGGGGAATAGTTTGGAGGGAATAGGCTGGTTGGTGCACTTGTCGGGCATGAAATTGGCATGCGGCAGTGGTGACGATCTCCGAAGGCCACCCAACGCCAGGCCAAGAGTAGCCCATCCTGAAGGCCTTGCCAACGAAAGTGTTCTCAGAGGAAGAGTGAGCCCCACAGATACCCTCGTAAGTCCTTGAGCAGGAATTTTCCTCTTCTGGGAGACGACCTAGAGAGAACTCCGCGCCTCTTGATGACAGGCACCTCCACTAGCTCAGATAGTGGAGCTCTCGATAAGCGGGATTTCGGCTTCATCCTCGCACCGCCCCATGCGCTAAGAACCGGATGAATGGCGCTATCCGTGGCGCTTTTTCGAGGAAGGAGACGTTCTTGCAGGCGTCTCATCCGCCTCTTCTCCAGAGGGAACAGAGGGCTTTAGTAGGTGCTCGAGGACCACCCCCGTCGGGACGGGTTCTTGTGAGGTGCCCAACTTGGCAAGCTGGTCGGCCAGAGTATTTGCTCTCCTGGGCACATAAAGGACTTCGAAGTTTCTGAAGTTCCTTTCCAACTTCCTCACTTCGACCAGGTAACGCGCCATTGAGTCATCGGAACACCGAAACTCCTTGTTAACCCGGTTTACGACCAACCGTGAATCCTCTTTCACGGCCACCGTTGGACCCCAAAGACAGAGCATGCCCGAGTCCGCCAAGAGGCTCAGATTTCTACCGCGTTGTTGGTCGCGCGGCGTAATTGTATGACGATCGGAGTTGCTCCCTTGTGGAGAGATCAGAACAACTTCAGCCCCCGAGCGTTCAAAGGAGCGCGAGCCGTCAAAGAACATTGTCCAGTGGGGTTCTTCGACGCGCCCGGCTTCTTGTTCTGTCGGGGGGGATTCGTCCATTCCGCCATAAAGTCCGTCAGTATCTGAGACTTGATCGCTGTTCGGGCAGCGAACTTGAGGTCGAACTCCCCGAGTTCTACTGCCCATTTGGCGATACGCCCGGAGGCGTCAGGGTTCCTGAGAACCTCTCTTAGTGGGAAACTGGTCGGGACCGTAATCGGATGAGGCAAGAAGTAGTGGCGTAGTTTCTTAGAGGCCATGAGGAGGGCGTATAGAAGCTTCTAGACCTCGGGGTAACGCTCCTTTGGTCCATGAAGTACCTCGCTCACGTAGTAAATAGGCCGCTGATTCCCCTCGTGCTCGGCTACGAGCACGGCACTTACTGTTTGGGGAGAGGCCGCCAGGTAGAGTAGTAAAGGCTCTTGCTCTCGTGGGGTAACCAGGACGGGCGGGCTCGACAGGTACTTCTTGAGCTCCTTGAAAGCGTTGTTGGCTTCTTCGGTCCAGACGAAGCCGTCGTGCTTGCGCAAGGCTTTGAAGAAGGGTAGCCCGCGCTCGCCTAGCCGAGAGATGAAGCGACTCAGGGCCGCCATCCGGCCAGCGAGTGATTGGACTTCTTTTAAGCTCGAGGGAGCCTGCATTCTCTCGATGGCTTCGATCTTTTTCGGGTTTGCGCCAATGCCGGACGACCCAATTACGTACCCGAGCACCATGCCCATGCGTACACCGAAAACACATTTCTCCGGATTCAGCTTTATCCGATGTTTTCAGCTTTATCCGATGTTTTCTTATGTTACAAAAGGTTTCCTCGAGGTCCCAGACATGAGCCTCGGCCAAAATACTTTTGACGACTATGTCGTCTACATACACTTCTAGGTTCCACCCGATCTGGTCGGGGAAGGTCTTCTGCATCAGACGCTGGAAAGTGGCCCCGTGATTCTTCGAGACCGGCGACATGGTCGTAGCGAAGGTTCCGGGGGTGATGAAGGCGCTTTCTTCATCTTCCCGTGACAAGCCGATCCGTGGTACCCGGAGTATGCGCCCGTAAAGCTCATCGGTGGGCTTCGCCATTGCATCGACCAACTGGTCTATGCGGGGGAGGGGGAAGTTGTCCTTCAGGCATGAGCTATTGATGTTTGTGTGATCAACGCACATCCGCCACTTTCCGTTCTTCTTCGACCACGATCGATTTGCTAGCTACCGGAGTGCTCGACCGCGAATGAAGCGGCCTTCAACAAATTTTGTCCACCGCTTCCTTGATGATGTCGGCCTTCCATTGCGGGAACCTCCTCAGTGCTTGACGCACCGGTTTCTTACCATGCTGAACCGCCAGCCTGTGCTCGATCACCTCCCTTGGGACTCCGGGCATATCGGATGGCTCCCATGCGAAGACGTCCGTGTTTGCCCGGAGGAAGGTGACGAGCTCGCTTTCCTATTTCGGGTTCAAGGCGGCAACGATGTGGACCACCTTGGATGGATCCTCATCGGAGACCGGGATGTGCTTCGCTCGCCTCGGGCCGAGAACGACCTTGGGCCGAGCGGACTTGCGAGAGTCTTGCTTGGGCCCACGCCCGGAGCTAATCGACCAGGCAGCGCCAACTGTCGCAGACTCTCAGGCAGCTTTGTGATCGCCTTGACAAGGATTACCCTTTGGGCCTCGGGAGCTTGAGGCGGTGATACGCATGATGCGAGGCGCCATAAACTTGGTGAGCCGCTACCGCCGAGAATGGCGTTATAGGCCGACTCGAAGTCGACTACCTCGAAGGTGACCAACTCAATCCGGAAGTTGCTCGGGCTGCCGAAGGTCACGGGTAGGACGATCTGCTCGAGGGGGGTCATGGACGTGCCCAGGATAATGCCATGAAAGGGCATGGCAACATCCTTGATCTTTGATCGGGGGATTTGCATCTCGTCCAAGACCCGGACGGAGATCAGGTCCAGAGCGCTCCCCCCGTAGATAAGCACCCGCGCGACCCTCGTGTTACTGATGGTCGGGCAGAGCACGAGGGGGAGCTTCTGAGGCTTCGTCATTCCCGAGGGACAATCTTTCCGGGAGAAAGAGATGGTCATTTCCGACCATCGGAGGTGTTCGGGGGTCGAGTCGCCTCGGTCCACGCGGTAGACCTCGCGTGCCGTGGCCTTCAACTCCCGTCGGGAGGAGTAGGCCACGGACCCCCCGAAGATCACAGCGATGTGGTGACTCGGCTCGTGGTACTCCTCACTCTCCTGGCCCTGTGGGCCGGAACGTGGTTCGGATTTCCGGTAGGAGCCGCCCTTCCCGGCATCTGGAAGAACGGGCATGGGGTCCCGGCCGTTGTAGAAATCCTTGAGCCGAGCAACCCAGGTACGGCAGTTGCGGAGGTCGTGCCCGTGCACCTGGTGCAACGGCAAAACGGTTGCTCGAGGGGGCCGATGCTCAGTGCTTCGTCGGGGTTGTCGGATGTTGACCGCCCGCCTTGCCCGAGGAAGGGAGAGGTTTCTTGGGCCTCGGTGTCTGGGGCGGGGATGACTGCTCCGCGATGGCGGCCACCATTTTGGCCGTCTTTGCTTTTTTCTTCTTCTTAGACTTCTTGTCGGACTTCTTCTTGTCCGAGGATTCCATGCCTGGCTGCGGAGGCGCCTGGACGGACCCAAGAAGCCGCTTCCGCTGCACAGCCTCCTCGGCGTTGATGTAACGCTCCGCCGCCTGGAAGAGCTTGCTGGCCGAGGAGCCGGAGTATATCTCGAGATCCTGGGTGAAGCGGACGTTCTTGAGGCCTTCGGTAAAGGCTTCAACGACCGCTTCATCCGGGATGCTCGGAATCGTGTTCCGTACCCGGATGAATCTCCGGACATAGTCACGCAGGCTCTCATCCTCCATCTGGACCACCCACTTGAGGTCCTGCGGTCTCCCTGGGGGAGGACAGCATCCCCGAAAGTTCGCCCGCAGGGCATCACAGAGTTGTGCCCAGCTGTGAATGGAGCCTTCCTGCTGGTTGAAGAGTCATGTCCGAGCAGGCCCCTCCAACACAGCGGGGAAATAGTTCACGATCACCCCTTCGTCACCGCCCGCGGCCGCGACGGTGGTAGCGTACACCGAGAGGAATTCGTCCGGGTTCTGAGTCCCATCGACCGCCGATGTGGCCCGGCTTAAACTTGGTGGCTACGCAGCTCCGTAGCTTGTGAAAGCGGGCACCCGTGGCTCGCCCGGGTGTCGTGCCCGCGAGCGTCACAACCTTCGCGTCCCCGGAGAGGACCAAGGCGTGAGAAGACGTCGTCGCGCCGAATGTCGGGGGCGCCCGAGGAGGCTCCACCCTGGTCGGCACGAGGACGACGCTCGCCGTGAGCGCCTCTTGCCCGGGACTCGAGGTGACCCTGCCCCCGGGCGGAGTCGTGAGTCGAGCCGTTGCCGTGGCGACGCTCGCTTCGCCGACCATCGATCGAGGGACGATCACTATGTCGGCGGGATGCCCTGTCATTCCTTCGCCGGTCAAGGTCCCGGCGAAGGTCGTGACGAGAGTAGCTACCCTTGGGTTCGGCTCTCCCGGAAGTACTCCGAGTCGGCGGCGAGGAAGATCACCGCCAATCGCTTCCAAATTTTTCGCCGAGGCGACGCTTAGCTCGCTGCCTAGTCGAATTGCTGGAGGTCGCGCACTACGTGTGCCAAAGCCCGAAGGCGCTGGCGGCTCCTGCCGATAGGATCGGATGAGCGGGACGGGGGTGGGGACCCCGGACGTGGCAATCGGGGAGTCGGCCGGGTACTCGGGCCCGGGTTGTCGCGACGGGTGGCCAAGGCTCGGTCAATCGAGCTGGCCAGGCAGTCCCGCGCGGCTTCCAGGCGGCGACGCGACTCGTCCTCCTGAGCTGCGGGAGTGGGTGCGTCGCCGGTGTCCGCCATTTCGACTTCTCGCGGGAACGCCGGGCATGAAGGCGTCATGACCGTGTCGTCGCGGGAAGCAGTCTCTTGCTTGGAGTCATACGGAATGCCGGGGATGTTGACCCCTCAGATGAACCGACGCCAGACGTTATGGGTGTCCCTGCTCGTAACTTCGAATTGGAGGGGCTCGAACGATTCGAGCCCGACTCACCCGTCGGCGGCAGACATCCATGGGGAGGAGACTCGCCACGGCAGTGTCCTTCCGGATCGATGATCCGGCGACCTCGAGATCGACCAATACTCGCCCAGTCGCCGAGGTCGCCGGGTTAATATCTTGGTTGTCCCGAGAGTTCGCCATTTTCAAGGACCCCGCTGCGTGGTTAATCGACGGTCCCCACGGACGGCGCCAGCTGTCAGCGGTTGAGAGTGCGGGACCCCCAGGCGCCGAGCTTACTTATTGAGTGTAAGGATCAACCGACCTCTTTCCTGCAACCTCGGGGGCTTTTGAGAAGACGAGCTCGATCAAGCAACCATCAACGGGAGGCACAAGCGGTTTAAGCTGGTTCGGGCCCCTCGTATGGAGGTAATAACCCTACGTCCAGTGATGTCTATAGGAGGTGAGGAAGATTACAGGGAATCCCCCGACTTGGCGGACCAAGGGGAGATGAACTTTCTACAGTGGGGGGATGAGCTTCGGCCCGAGATGGAGCTGGCCGAAGCTCCGATGGCATATGGTGTGTTTTCTAGCAGCTAACCTTTACATGTGCAGCAGCACAATCTATTTATACACGGGTGTAATCGGTGTTCCAGTGGAGGTGACGCCCTATTATCCAGCGGTATGGAGAAGACGCCCTGTTGTCCGACGGTCCGAAACTTGTCTTTGCCTTGCGTCATTGCCATCATTCGTTCTTATGGGAAAACGGTATGGGAACAGTGCAACAAGACGTGAGTTGGTGGCCGCAGTCCTTTATGTTCGACGGGACGTAGTGGTCTTTGAAGGCGTCAGAGCATTTAATGCCGCGGATGGGAAGGTCTGTGCCCGGCCGAGGAAGGAGCAACCCGGACTCCGGTCCGGGCAAGGTCAGGCGTGCCCGAGCCCGAGCGAGAACTTCCTTGTTCGGGAGAGGCCGGCATTTTGTGGCGGAGTGATAATCCAAACGTTCCTTCCAGTCCCCGTCATATATTTTGACTTTTTTAAGGTGCAGCCACATTATTGTGGCCTATTCGTATTACTTGATCTGAAGATCCAGTGATCTACCCACTGTACATGTTAATTTCAACCATGGTATACTCTACGGTTTACTGGTGTTTGTATATATATTTTGGATGTTCACACTACCACAAACGGCATATAGGATGCATAGTATTTGTGTCCATGCATCTAGCATCGACACAGATAATAATAACTGTGTCGGCCGTAAAGACTAGAGTCACGAAAACACAATTTGTGTCAGCTCACTTTTGGAGCGGCATAGTGTGTCGATTAGCAATACGACGCTTCTCTCATCTGATCTCTCCCCTCCTCCTCCACCACCGCCAGCGGCGAGCTCCATCGAGACCTCCCCTCCCGTTCTCCTCCGGCCGCCACCGACCCACTACGTACTCCGACCTGGCCGGCGAGATCCAAGCACGTACCGGTGGCGAGCTTTGAGCCATTTCGTCTGGCCTCTCTGTCACACACACACTGAACATCGTCCTTGTTACCTCGAGCTTCGCAGGACAGGAGCAATGGCGCCCGTCCGAGCTAGAGGCGAGGAGCAGAAGCTCTTGTAGCCCAGATCAGGAAACACCTCTTAAATCGCGAGTGTTTGTTGTAATCCTTCTCGCGTCCGATCGAGTACGGCACCAATCACTTAATAGTTTCTCGCCCAAAGATCAACTCTTTTCCAGTTCCAACCGCAAAAGGGATCGATGCTACCAGCAGAGTGGCTGTTTGGCGTGGTTGAGGTGCGGTGGAACGGTGTGATGCTCGCTGCAGCCTGAAGGCCGCGAATGGTTCACCGAGCCGAACCGGCCTTAAAAACTGGGTCCAACGAGTTTGACGGTTTTTAGGTTAACTACATCTAACCAAGAAAACCAAGCATTAACCACTGTTAATGGTGTTTAACGTAACTCCTAGGACAGTTTTTTTCCCTCTGGTCAACTAAACTATTTGAACCAACATTGATAAAACCTTATTATCAATGATGGTTTAAACCGATGATGGTTACAAACTGATATTGATGATCTTTAGGCAGTGTCACTATTAGGGCATTCTAAATCCAAGGTTTCCTCACCTCGTTCCTTTACTTTCCATGTTAGCGTGAAACAATAAAATGAATCATTCTTCCAATATGAATTGTAGCTTAGGTGGCCCCACGCCATTAATTATCTCTGAACCAGACAGCCGCCACCACCACCGGAACCATCTCTTCACCGTTTCTTACTCACTCCGGAGTCTAGATCTGAGCAAATGCAAGCAGTGAGTGTCGTGAGCGGAGTGGCCGGTGCACGTAGCGGGCGGGCGGAGAGATAAGCGAGCTTGTGGTGGGCGGCGCCACGACGAGAGCAACGGTGAGCCCATAGGCGGCACGATGAGCACAGCGTAGGCCCTGTGGGCGACGCGGCCAGCGGAGCGGGGAGCTCGGCAGCGCAGCGAGCTTCCGAGCGACCGCGACGGCGACCTCGTGGGTGGCGCTGCGTGTTAGCAGTAACCTTGACTAAGTTTGTGTGGGTCTGCACGTTGTGTGCGTGTGTTAGTTAATTAGCCGTGCATGTGTGTGTCATGTACGTGGAGTAGTGTGTGTGCGTGTGTTGCATGCATCAGAGTTAATTAATTCGCTGTTTAGTCGAGTCGGTAAAGTAGCTAGCTGCATGCATTAGCACGTCGAGGCGTGGCCTCTGCTCAGCCTGGTGGACTGCTTCCTAGATCATACGCGAGACGTTGCGTGAGTTAGCAGCTCGTGCGGAAGTGGTGGTCGTGCGTGCGTGTGCACGAGACCCGGGCAGGTTGTTGCGCCTGCATGTACGTGGGTGAGGCTATTTAGGTCCTGTTTTTTCAAGGGTTATCATTTCTTCGTTTATCTTCAACTTCGAGAATTTCCGAGGTGATGCCGACGAGTCGGATGGCGCGAGATTTAGGATTTAGGGAGATTTTAGACTCGTCGAGATCGATATAAGCAGGATTAGTCACAAAATTTTCGTGACTTATCTGATTAATATTGACTCATATGACTTTTTTTATTACTTTTTGAATCCGTTTTGTTTTTATCTCATAGGCGAGTCTAAAAGCTCTCTAATCCTAAATTTCATGGCCATCCGACTCTCGAGTCCATTTCAGAAAATTCTTGAAGTTGAAGATAAGACAGATAAGTTAGAATTCATAAGCCCAAAAGAACACCCTTAGCCATGTAATTCCATTGTTTGTTAGTGCAAAGCAGCTAATTATAAAAAAAAATAGAAAAGGGCATGTTACGCCGCAACGATCTTCGCGTCTGTACTGAGTTTGCTTCTGTTCGAGTCCAAGGAGTGCTCACGTTTGGCTTGTGTGAGTTTGATTCTTTGTCTGACAAGCATACATCTGGATGTTGGTGCGCGGTGGGCCAACGAGTGCCAGGACACGAGTACGTGGTTGTCAAGCGCGAGGGCCAATGAGCATTGTCCGTGCTCACCACTCACGCTCATATCCGGTGGCCTTCTGGGCGGCCGGCACGGTGACGACGGGGTGGCGAGCGGCCTGTTTGGTTTTAAAGCCAACTGTCACAAATTATCACACCTAATTTGCTAAAGTTATCTAAACTTAAGTCCTGTTTGGCAACAAAGTATTTCATAGTTTCTAGGTAAAACCATGGTTTTAGAGAATACCATAGTTTCTAAAGCCATGAGGTGTTCGCTAACTCTTCAAAAAACATTGCTTTGAAAACCATGGTTTTGCCAAAACCATGGTATTTTTTGGAGTTTTGGAAACTCCACTTTGAACTAAGTTTTGACTCATTGCTATCACTATTAATAGGAAATAATTTTGTAACCAAACACTTTGTAGTTCCAAGAAATACTATAGTTTTGTGGAGGTTGGCAAAACCATGGTATTTTTGTATATAACACTTACAAACCATGGTATCTCAAAACCATGGTTTTTTAAAACTTTGCTTCCAAACAGGACCTTAGTTTGTAAAATTCCTAGCCACAACTTATCAAGTTAAGACAAGTTTACCATATTTTTTTAACCTATGACAGGTTGGTCTAAGGTGGCGGAAAAGGAATCTTGATAACTTGAGCTATGAACCAAATAAGTACTTAACTTTGTCAAAGTTGACTAACTTTAGGCGTAGTAATGTTAGCCAAACTTAACCTTCAATCAAACATGCCCTAGTCTGGTGAGCTCACCGGGCGATGCGACGTGTGGCGGCTAGGCCCTTGCTAGCGGTGGAGTGGCTAGGCGTGAGTGTGGTAAGAAACAATGCCTGCCCAGTGCGTAGTTTAATGGTTTCTTCGTCTGTGGTAATTAATGAAGAAACTTTCCCTAGAATAAGAGACGTATGTATTCTCGTTGTTAATTAGTTTACCATGTCACGATTAAGCTTACGTGGATTTTGAAGAAACAAACCAGCAACCCGTTAGGAATGCTCTTGAAATTTCGTGAGTACTTTCTTGGATAGAGTGATAAATGGACTTACTTTTGTCGCTAGAAAGAATGTGCCCGATGCTCCGTTTGCATGAGAATATCGATGTCATTTGGATAATGGTCAATATGATTAATGACATGCGCAAATTAAGGGAGTTTATTCCCGTATCGATGGGATGGCATGCATGCAGCTTCAGCAGTGCATTAATTAATGGTTATCGACATGTACAGTGCTACAAACGGCTCCTAACAGCCGATGTCTATAATAAGTTGTTATGTCATTTATAAATAGTCTCATGTACAACTCATTGCATGCATAGATAGATATCTTTTTTATAGACAGCTTCTCCACACTCATAATTTATCTTGTTTCTATGCTAATTGACTATAGATTTACGAATGACTCATCTTCTATTGCATCTCTCTCATCCACATCATCTTCTATCCTATGTGGCAGAGCTTATAAATAGCTATAGACAACTGGAGTGAAGCACTGTACATGCTTATAGCACGGCTTCAAGGCAGCAGTACTTTTGCAAGAATGAAACAAATGCATTGTAGTATTACAGAAAACAGAGCGCGAGTCGCTAGCTAACACCTTAATTTTGATGTGCTAGATATGAATAGCTAGCACTTGGGTTGTTTATCATCTGAAGGAGCACGGAAAAATTGATAGCTAAGCTAAGTTTCCAGAATTGGGTTCGAAAAACTAGTCCACCTAATTCAGCTTGTTTTTAAGAGTAACTGCAGTGAGATTTTTGAGAAACAATTTGAAAAAATCAAAGTGTTGACTTTTACAAACACTCCCACTAAATAACCCGATAAGCTGTTTAGAATAAGCTACGCATGAGTGTGGTGCTAACTACCGCAAGCTGTTTCTTGTACTGTCTATTTTTTTTATAAAAAAAAACAGTTTCCTGTGCTTAAATGCGAAGAGCACCTAGCCTAACCTCCTGTGCTTGCTCAACCCCGGCTCAATATTACATCGAGCTTGAACCTAACCTCTTGAGCTCGCTCGAACTCTGCGCGTTTACTGCACGTACTAATTCAAAGTGTTTGCTCAACAAGAAGTATGCTCTAGTTAACCCAAATGCTAATTCTATCCAGGAATACATGGCTCGAGTGAGTGAGATGACTTTATTCCCGTTCACCGCGTACCCCTCTTGAAGAGGCGTTGCTAATTATTATCTTATTTATAAAGCTCTTATCAAAAGTGGCTTCTTAGCATGTACGTCCACGTCGGCCGAAAAAGCTCAGCCGTCCGATCTGCCCATCCAGCTCGATCCGTCCGTCGCTTCACTGTCCAGCCTGCCACACCAGATTGCTAATACAAAAAGACCCTCCGACTTTTTGATTTTACGTGCGCGTCCTTCAATCTTCATAGCCCTCCGATTGGTCGATCAAGCGGCTCTCGCTTCGTCGTTTTTGCGTTTAGACCCCCTCCTTTTCGGTGAACAACCTGCCATCCTTGCGCCTGGGCAAGTTTGGGCTCAGACGCCCTGTTCTTCTCTTTCCTCCACGGCTCTGCCCGTGTCGCCCTACCCACCGCTCCTATTCTCCACCGACCGCGCCGCCGGCCTGACGAGGGGCGGAGTCCAGGAGTACAGGGAAGGCAAGGAGCCGCCACTGCATCACGAGAGGAGTTTATCATGTTCTCCTTCCTCAACCTGTGGCAGGTCATCCTTCGTCCCGGCCTGATCCAGGGGCGACTGAGGCGAGCGACGCGGCGGGGCTTCTCACCGGCGAGCACGTGCAGCACTTCCACCGCTGCGCGGGGCTCCGTCGAGAGGCCCCACAGCGTCGCATGAAGGCGAGGACCGAGCGAAGGCACGACCGCGAAGGACGCGAGCGGTGGAGGGACATACACGGCGGAGCCGCGATGGGAACGACAACACGGGTCGGCAATGTCACGGAGGACTCAATGGCGACTACTGACCTTCAGGTACACCCCTTAATCGATGTGATTCGACTCAAACACTCTACGGCTCCCACTCCTCTCTGATTCCTCTACCTGCACATGCCAACGCCTCGCCCCGTGCCGCTGGCGACGGCCAGGGACGGGGGCGACCAAGGCGGCGCTAGGGCAGCGGCCCCTGGCGGCCTTAATTAGCATGCGGATGTTCCACGGGGATGTGTTCCTCGATGAGGTGGAACACTTTGCCTCGCCGTCGCCTCCCCTCTTCCACCTTGCCTGGTGCCGGCTCCCCGCTTCCACCCTCCCCGACACTGCCTCCTTTCCCCGCTTCCTCCTATTTCTGGCACCACCACCTCCCTCCTCTTCCCGGCGCCATCTGTGCTCCTCCATCCCCGACCCCTGCAGCTGCTTCTTCTGCTCCACAGTCAGCTCCTCTTCCTCCAAAATCGGGGTCACCCGTTCCAGCGCACACGCGGTCAAGATGCGAGCCGCCGCCACCCAGCTCCCACCCTCTAGATGAAGGGCCTCCTCTCTTGGCCAAGGAGCCGCCTTACTACACACTTGAAGAACTATATATTAATTAAGCAGCAGCAAATTTGTGGATGGGAAAATTTTATAGCATGTAAATGTGAACTTTTATTGGATAGGCAGCTCACAGGTCGTATCTCAAGATCAGCAGTGTCAACTAACAGGATAGATCCACGATGAAGTTGTCAGGGTTAAAATTAGATAATATGCATTGCACCAAAACACCCCTTGATTATCTTTTGCGATTCCGTATCAAACTCTGCTTGATTATCAAAACGCACGGGCACTGGACTTTTTACTACACATGGTTAGAACTTTAATTACCTTACATTTTAGTTAGTCTGCTCAATTTATGCACTTGGGTTCTTCTTTGCATGAGTAACACAAGTAAAATTCTTCGATCTTTTTTTTAATCAAGAAATTCTTCGATCTTGATTTAACATTAAGGATACACATCTCAAACAAGGATTTTTTGTGGGAAAAAAATACAGCAGATGCTATTTGTTTTATCTTCCTGTCATCATATCCTAATGATGCCTTTGTAACCAAACAATGCAGATATGACAATCCAGGATATGGACAATCATCAGGAAAGGTGGTAGAGTTTGTTGCGAGCAATGTTCACTACATAACATTAATAAGCTGGATCTAATTTACTAACTGTTTCCTTTTATCTGTTTTTCAGCCAACTGAACGAAACACTTATGCTGATACAGAGGCTGCTTACAAGTGCCTCATAGAGAACTTTGGTGCTAAGGAAGAAGATATAATTCTTTATGGACAATCTGTTGGAGGTGCACTACTGCACATCTTCTGGACACAAACGGTTCATAAGGCCTTTTACAAGCGGTTTTTGAACCGCTTGTACGAAACCACGTGTGATACTCGGGTGGTATCGACGCGTTCCTCAACCGCCAGATAGTGTGTAAAAAGGAAAACCGCTGTACGAAACCGCGCGTGTGTTGGTTGGTATCGACGCGGTTCCTCAACCGCTTGTGATAGTGTGTATAAAAGGTAAAAATATTTGGGGAAGTGGGATTTGAACCCGGGACCTCATGCCTCCTCGTGACCCACACTCACCCAAACTAGCCAACTCATCCACGCGTGCTTTTTGATAGAGTAGGACAAAGTTTTTTTAGCCTTTCAAAACTAGGTTTACAAGCGGTTCGTGTCCCGAACCGCTTAGAAGCCATTTTTACAAGCGGTTCGTGTCCCAACCGCTTAGAACCCATTTCTACAAGCGGTTCGTGTCCCCAACCGCTTGTAGAAGTCTATAAGCGGTTGGGGACACGAACCGCTTGTAGAAGCCCTCTTCTGGCCCATTGGTTTCAAACCGCTTGCATTTTCAAACTACAAGCGGGTCAAGTCAACCGCCAGATAGGCCGTTTGTGAAACCCTTATCTGTAGTAGTGGTGGGCCTACTGTAGAATTGGCCGGTCGATTGGCTCGACTGCGAGATGTTGTTCTGCACAGTCCTATATTGTCCTGTATACAGAACTGGTCTTTAGTACCGGTTCAAAACGGCTTTTAGGTCCCGTTTGGTATAGTTCCAGCTCCATCAAAATTGGTGGAGTTAGTGGAGTATCCTATTCCTAGCTTCAGAAATTCATGGAGATAGAGTTGTGGGTACATTAAGGATGTTTAGGTGAGTCATCTTATTTATATTTTAAACTAAAAATATAAATTTAAGTCACTTTATTTTAACCTACAAACTCCATATGTGAGGTGGAGCTGGGAGCTGGAGCTATGCCAAACGGAGGCTTAGTACCGGTTTTTGAACCGGTACAGGCTATCTGGGACTGATGCTCAAGGGGGCTTAAAAATGGTTTTGAAATGTTGGTAGAAACGAGACTCGAACCCAGGACCTCACGACCTGACTTCTCGTGACTCACACATCACCCTTCTAACCAACTCACCCATCCACGCGCTCTGATGTGAATAGGATATGCATACCTTTTAGCCTTTTCAGAAACAAGGCATTAGTACCGCCAGTGGCTCCAACCGCATCGATGTTCGCTTTAGATGAGCCCTCGTGCTACCGGCTCAGACTACCGCCGGGGGCTCCTTAGTACCTGTTCATGACATGAACTGGTACTAATGTTAGAGCATCAGTACCGGTTGGTGCCTCCAACTCAGATCGAAGTTGCCCTCGGGTCCAAGAACTATTGAAGCAGATCGATGCCACTATCGCATCAGCCCAATCCAACCAAGATCGAGTTGCGGTATCAAAGGCCAGTTCTCTAGTAGTGTATATTGTCGATTGGCTTGACTGCGAGCTGTTTTTTTTGAGAAGGGGTGAAGATTTCATTTGATCATCCAAACCCTTTTACAAAGAGGTCCCTTGCTAAAATACAAAATGACCAACACGTCCTTCTAGGACCAAATTGTAAACCACAAACAACACCCAGCTCCAATCCAGTACGCATCATCCACACCAACGAACAAGGTGGCCAGCGCCGCCACAATCTTCATCACCTCCGGCCAGGATCCCAGAGGGCGACGGAAGGAAGGATCAAGATCAAGAGTAATCAAGAAAGCACTACAACTCGTCAATAGCACAAAAGGGGAATCAAAGATCAAGAAACCGGCGTCCAGCATTGCCGTCATCGGCATCAGACTCAGCACCCTAGAAATTTGCCGATGCATAGCCCAAGCTCTTCCTCCCCAATCAGCCCACCTATGAAAGGATCGACGCCACACGACACGACCGCCGCTCGGAGAAGATTCCACACCGAGGCATCTCCTCCTCCTCCATGCCGTCACCAGCCTGGAGAGGTCTCCTATTGGCTTCTTCCCCAACTCGATTTCAGTTTCATTCACCCGCACTGACACCTTTATTGATGCCGATGAAGCTCCCGCAACCGCCCTGACGACGTGCAGACGAGCTGGACCCTCCTCGCCGGCGACGTGACCGTCGCCTGCAGGGATGTCGCCGTCGCGCTCGCTCCCCGCCTCCACAGCTGCTGCCTCCGGCCAAAATTTCCTATAGACTAACCCTATACCACAGCTAAACCTAGCACTGTACAAGTCCCGGCCAAGATCCTTCTCTCCCCACTCGACGATGGCTGGAGGCTGGCGTCGGCGAGGAGACTCACGGATCTCGGCCTGTCTCTCAAGGCCACTCTCCGCCCTTTCTTTCTCCGCGAAAGGATAAGGACCATTTCGCCTCTCCTTACTACACTTGACTGCGAGCTATTGGTTTGATATATATGAGGTCCTTTATCCTTTACTGTTGAGGTACTTATTCTATTTCTTATTGTGTGTTCCACTTCCTCTGTATTAAGTCACCTTTCTCTTCTTTTCATTTTCTTCCAGAATATAGATAAAATCCCCCAGGTCACCTGCCTTGCGCTCATTATACATGTAAGTGCATCTTCGTCTTGCATCTTTCTTCTCTTTTCTGAATTTGAAAAATTCAACAAGCAAATGCCAAACCTGAAACCGAAGTTCCATACTATTTAACACGTTTTTTAATTATTGGTTGGTTGAATTTATATCCACAGGGTAAAATTAGATTGAATGATGTATTCCAGAGATAAAACCTGAAATTTAGATGGCATGGTTTATTAGCCTATTTATCATATTTCATGCATTCTCCCATACTAGTTATAACATCATCCTCTTCTATTTAGACCCACTATTTTAGTTATAACATGATGCTCTTCTACTAATATTACATCATCCTTACATATGCAGCTTAATTATTTAGACCCACTATTCTATTTGGTAATTTTAATCTGTCTTTGAAGTCCTTAACCTTTATCCTTTACTATTGAGGTACTTATTCTATTTCTTATTGTGTGTTCCACTTCCTCTGTATTTAGTCACCTTTCTCTTCTTTTCATTTTCTTCCAGAATATAGATAAAATCCCCCAGGTCACCTGCCTTGCGCTCATTATACATGTAAGTGCATCTCCATCTTGCATCTTTCTTCTCTTTTCTGAATTTGAAAAATTCAACAAGCAAATGCCAAACCTGAAACGAAGTTCCATACTATTTAACACATTTTTTAATTATTGGTTGGTTGAATTTATATCCATAGGGTAAAATTAGATTGAATGATGTATTCCAGAGATAAAACCTGAAATTTAGATGGCATGGTTTATTAGCCTATTTATCATATTTCATGCATTCTCCCATACTAGTTATAACATCATCCTCTTCTATTTAGACCCACTATTCTAGTTATAACATGATGCTCTTCTATTAATATTACATCATCCTTACATATGCAGCTTAATTATTTAGACCCACTATTCTATTTGGTAATTTTAATCTGTCTTTGAAGTCCTTAATAGATCAGTGAAGCAGCTAGCATCTTCTGATGATCAGCACTGTTGTGGGTTCTGGGGTGTAGATTTTTTAAGCATATTGCCATGATGCGTAATGGCTCAAGGCCATGAGAAAGGATCACATCTAGGACAGGTGCAAATATGCAGAATAGTTTTAAAGTTTTTCTCCTTATCTTTATTTCAGAAAAATTCATTAGTTTCCGTATTGAACGACTTGGTAGTATGTGGCTGTCATTGTATTAGGTAGGCGTCTTCTCTATGACACATTCCTTCCTGATAGTAAATTACCATCACAAGATCAGTGTTTACTTGCATTTCAGTTTCATTACTTTTCATAAAGAATGTCATATGAGATCATCTAACAATGGTATACTCCCTCCGTCCCTGGAAGCAAGTCGTTTTACACTTCAAACTCCAGTATTAGGAAGACAAAGAAATGACGCATGTACCCCTGTCTCATGCCATTAAGTACTTGGACGGTTCATTAAGTGTTACACCAAAAAAAGAGGAACGCATGCATCTCAGCCATTAAGAAGTTTGTTAGCGCCAAAATAGTGCAACATCAAAATTACAGAGCGGCAAAGATGCCAAATCTCTCCCTCGCTTTTTCTCAAATACCAAAACAGATAAAAAATAGCGGCAACTTATGCGCCAAAATTACAGAGCGGCCAGAAATTTTGATTTCCCGACAAAGATTCCAACAGGTGTGATTATAAATTTACCACAACCCACTGTTACTAGTATCAATCTTCCTATCATTCACAAATAGGGAAGCAATTAGCCATGATCAACCTAGACCTAAACTAGCCAATATTAGATGAACAGGAGTACCTTGATCTAAATGTAGCCTTTGAAGATGAACATGATGGTGCACCCAATCAAGCACACAATGGCAATCCTGCGGAAGAGCAAGTATTTGCAGAAGGCAACATCAACCACCTAGGTTAGCAACCATCGACCATTCTACATCATTTAATAGTACTCTATGCACAGAAGAAACAGAGGCATAGCAGTACCTTGATGTGAACTTAGCCCTTGATCATAAACATGCAGGAGCAATCAATTTAGCAAACCATGCCAATCCTAGAGTTGAACAAGTTTACGGAGGAGACATCAATCACCGAGGTTAGCACATAAATCATGTATTAGCCATTCAGTTTTTTCTAGTACAGGAGCACTAAAAGCATAGCTTTACCTTTTGTAATTGCTCTAGTTATGGAAGGAGAGGGCAATGAACTTTTTGATCTCAACCATGATCCTGATGATGAAGAAGACAACATAGGTTAGCAAATAGTAGTATGTTGTTTAAATTAAAGTGTTTTACGTAACACTATGGATTGATGTTCTTAACTGGGTTCATATCAGCACAAGTAGGAGCCAACCAGCAAGCAGATGAACTGAATGGAGATGAAGTTCATGGAGGAGGCATGTACCACACTCGTCTAATCTCTCAGCCACCAAACTCCCCTGACATGAATGCATTAGATCTTGGTTTTTTTGCGTCTCTCCAATCTTTGACTAGTACCAAGACCTCTAGAAATATGGATGAACTCATAGAAAATGTTTGCAAAGAATACGAAGAATACAACCCAAGTACACTTAGTAGGGTGTTCCTCACACTACAGAGTTGCTTGCTTGAGGTCATGAAAGATGGTGGAGGCAATAGGTACAAGATCCCTCACATGAACAAGGATAGGATGCAGACACTTGGGATCATGCCCAATCGCCTAGAATGTGATCGTCGACTTTATGAGTCTGTCCTACTATTGTTAGCTTAACTAGGGCTTTCTACCCATTGTATTTGAACTAATGACATCATTGGAATGATGTGTGGATGGAGAAATGCTCTTAGATTGCAATCAACGGGTTGCTAATAGTACTAAATAAGACATTAATAAAGAATCAAAGGAAAATGCCATCACATTATCCAAATTTATCCTGCGGCAAACCATAACCTTATACCAATATTAACCAACTAAATAAGACATTAACTTAGCATTCTAAACTGGCATGACAACAATTTATAACCTTGTCCATAACCAAATATCATGACAGCATCATACCAGCTTCTCAATCTCCACTTGCAGCAAACCTTAACATTGTACCAATATTAACCAACTAAATAAGACATTAACTTAGCATTATACCTCCTTCTTCTCGCCGGACACCTCCACATCCACGACGCTGGGCGCCACCTCCACGCCAGTGACCTCCACCTCCAAGCCGGCAGCCGCCACCTCCACTCCCCCTTCTTCTTCGTCAAGGCCCCTCTTCCAGATCCAATCGACGGTGAGCTTGACCTTCTTCTCACCGGACGCCTCCAACTCCACGACGGTGGGCGCCACCTCCACGCCGATCACCTCCACCTCCAGCCGGCCGCCACCTCGCCTCCCCTTCTTCTTCGCTATTAGTCGCGATGATCGCCCGTCTTGTCGCTTCCACCTCCGGCAGTGGCTCGCGGCGATCTCGATTGGCGGCGCCGGCGTTTTTCAAGGCCTCTTCGATCCAATCGACGGTGCCCTTATCCATCACATCGCCGCTTCCCATCGCCGCCGGCGAAGCTTGACCTTCTTCTCACCGGACGCCTAACTCCACGACGGTGGCGCCACCTCCACGCCGGTCACCTCCACCTCCAGCCGGCACCGCCACCTCCGCTCCCCCTTGTGTTCGTCATTAGTCGCGATGACCGCCAAGGCCGCTTCCACCTCCGGCAGTGGCTGCGAAGATGTGGATCGGCGACGCCGGCGTTCCGGCGGCCCTCTTTCGGATCCCATCGCGGAGCTTTCGCCATCACATCGCCGCCGCACCCTCGATGTCGCGCTTTTCTTCCTCTCGCTAGCGTTGAAGCGCCGCAACGATGCGCCGATACCACGGTCCTCCTCGCCATCTTCGCAATGTAGATTTGGGGATTTCGACGGGGACGAGGATTTTTCCTGTGGCCTTTGGGGAGAACGGACGAGGCGAGACCGCTTTGGAGATTTTTCTCCGAGCGGTTCGAGAAGGTGCGTTCAATGACCGCGTGCTGCCTCCTCCATTTACTTGCCGTGTGGGACCCAAGAGCCTAAAACGACTTGCTTCCAGGGACAAAAATTGAAGCGTAAAACGACTTGCTTCCAGGGACGGAGGGAGTAAGTGCCCAATCCGTTTCTGCTCGAACTTAGCGTATGCCTGTTAATATAAACAGCAATAAATTATTGTGCTGTAAAGTTTAACCTAAATCTGTGTCACACAATTTCTGAGAATGACTATACTCACATTTCATATGTTGGTACTTGATAGGGGTAATAAATGTAGAATAATGTGACCATAGTCTGATAGATACTTTATCATATCAACAGACATCTTAAAATCAGTTATCTATGGCCAAGCAGGTTTATTGGGTTTTAGCCATTCGTCCTATAGACTTTTAATTTTATTTAGTTGGTGAGATGCTTTTTTTGTTTTGCCATGCTGAAAAATTAGCTACAGCACTATTTTTTAATGGTTATGCAAAGTATGCTTAAAGATTATAGGAATGTGCATGACTTTAATCTAACCATACACTTTGCGCCCATCGGAACAACCGGGACGCTGGGCTGGCGCGCAATTAATTCTAGTTAATCTTAAAAGGAAAACTACTGAAATTAGTCAAGAAACGTTTGTGCCATACAGGGGTAAAACAGGTAGATCCTATGTAATTAATGCACACTACATGAATCTGCCTATATTTTGACGGCCAAAAATTGTCGAGTCAGAGCAAAAAATGGTTGAGATAGCATAGCCGTTGAGAGAATGTCGTTGAGAGAAACCGGTCGAGAGAAATCAGATTCTTGACGGCCTGGTGTCGAGAGTGACTTGTTTCTCGATGGTTAGGTGTAGTTGGCAAGATATGTTGTCGTCACTGCCCTTACGAGGCATACCCCTTATTCTCGACGGCAATGTCTAGCCATCGAGAGACATGCGTGTAGGCTATAGGCGGCTGTCTGCTGGGCCATGAGCGCTAGGATCAATCTTGATGGGCCATGAGCACTAGGATCAATCTTGACAACATTCTCCACAGCTTCATAATAGCTGTCGAGAATGACATTGTCACTCGACCGTTTCCAGCTTGGCCGTCGATATAAGAATAACTCTCTATGGCCCCCATGGCGCCGTCGAGAACGCTCTCAGGCTGTCGAGTTACAGTGGGGGCAATAACCATTGCTTTGCATTATTAGTGCTGTTGTAACGTGCATCTTTACTTCATTCCCTCGATAATCTTCCATAGTCGAACACAAGACCTAATCTACACTTGTATCAAGAAAATAGATGGAATAGTTTCCTACATCTTATTTCAACCGCCTTCCGCTTTCCACAGCAAAAGATCCATTTGTACAGCCAAAAACATCAGTTTTTTAAAATCGTTTCAAAAAAACCGCGCGATGGGCCGATCCACCAGGCCTCAGACCACATGCACAGATCTGGCCCACCGGCTGGGCTCGCTATCTGACGCAACGAATCCTGGAGGGCCGAAATTCAAAGATGCTACCCACAACGCCATCGGCGTAGGCCCCTGGGCCCTGGGCTACGGCCCATCCACCGTACTACGCTACGGTCGCCGCGCCATGCGCCGGTAGGCAGCGGAGTCAACCACTCAAACCTGCTTTCGCTTCCTCCAAAGTCGAAACACGCCGCGCGCACCGCGACATTTTGAGCAACCCTGAGCTCCGCAGTCAATGCAGGTGGGCCCGCGAGCGGGACCCACACGTTCAAAGCGCGCAAAGGTGGGTAACAGTCTTCTGTTACGTAAGAAAAGTACGCCCTTTATTACAGGCTAGTCTCCGGCAGTCTAACAATTTGCCTACGAGGAAACCATTCGGCACCGGTTTCCTACCTGCTCCCCTGCCATACTCACGCGCTCCCTTTCTCGCTCGCGCTCTCTCGCAACTCGGCCCCTGCGCCAACCCTAGCTCCCCCGGTGGATAGACCACGGCGGCGGCGTCGGCGGCGGGTCCGAGCCGGGTGCCGGATCGCCTCCGGCGCGGTCCGCGCCGGTGGAGCTGCGGCGTGCCTTGATTCGTTGCGCTCCTGCTGGCTCTGAGTTTTCGATTAGTTCGAGGTAATTTCCTGGAATTTTGGGCTCCGCTGCGGCTGGCTGTAGTGGAGAGGCTGGGAAATTTGGGCCCATTTGGTTGCGAGGTTAAGACGCGAATCTGTTCTTATGCTTGGTAGTCCGTCCACGCTAGTTACTAGTTACTCGCCAAAAAAGATTTTTGCCGGTCGATTTTGTGAATTTTGTAGTTCGAATCTAGAGATTTGGTTAATTTTCGCCAACGCTGCGTACTTCTCCATTGCGGTTTGGATCATAGAAATTGAAATTTGAAATTTCACGCTTCAAAAGGATTGTATTTTTACGGTAAAAGTAGTACCTTTACATGGTTTTTCAAAATCGTTATGCAATAAATGGTACAAATTACAGTGTATAATCACCAGTAAAAGGAGCTTTTTACGTTTTGGTTCCATTGCACTTTAACAAGATATTGTACTTGTCAGTCAACCTCAATTTCTATTATTTTTTTTAAGATGCGCGTAAACTTGAGATGCTCATGTGTTGTGGGTGAGGAATAAATCCTTTTGAGTGTGTGCTACTTTGGGAATATCTTGATGATGGTGCCTATCAATGCCTTTCCTTCGCATGGTTTTCCCCCATTGAGCCTCCAAGCATCTTTTTTCTACCTAATCTTTTTAGTTACTTATTGTACATAGGTAAGGTAGTTGGCTGCTGCATGCTAGTGGAAATTGAAAACTTGAAGGTGGCCTGATAGTGTCCTTGTGTTCAGAAGGTTGTGATTATAGTTACCCAAATTTTAAGTGAGCCGCTTGTCATAAAATGTCCAGAAGATACAATACACCACAGCACATGACCTTTCTTGAAATAATCGTGTTATGATTTTGTATCATTTGTGGAAGTCTTCAAAGCCAAAGTGACTTATCAAATCTTGCATGGTATACAGGATCAGTCAACTTAATGGTAGTATTTATTTTTCTTATTTTACATCAGCTCCCTGGTCCCCACTCTTTTCCGTTGCCTTCCTCCTACACCATTCAAGCCTCCTTCATTTATTTTTTTTCCACGGGCATAGATATCATAAGAGAAATAGAAATTGTCCATAAGTCAGGAATTTATCTCTCACAAAGTTCTATAAAGATTTGAATTTGAACGCTGGTCCATGGTTATTAGAGCGTCGCTAAAACGACGTTGAAGAGGGAAAAACGCCCTTGGGTTGCAAGGCGTTAGGTCGTCTTACCAGGCCGGCATCCTTTGGCCAAGGAGGCGGCGCTGGAGCAGGGGAGCAGAGGTGGAGGTGGAGGTGGCGGCTGGAGTAGGGGAGCAGAGGGAGGCAGCATTGGAGCAGGGGAGGAGAGGTGGAGGCGGCGTTGCTGTAGCAGGGGAGGAGAGGGGGAGACGGTGGCCAGAGCAGGGGAGGAGAGGGAGGCGGTGGCTGCAGGGGAGGAGAGGGTGGTGGTGGCTGGAGCAGGGACATGTGGTAGAAGCTAGTGTTAAGAGGGGTGACGAGTAATGGGCTGGTGGGCCAGGTCTGAACCATAGCTAAGCATGGCTGGGCCTGGCCTATGTGGGGCTGAGATGGTATCAGAAAATAATATGGACCAATAAGATATGTACCATTTTACTATGCGTCTAGAGCGTTGTGTAAACGCTTGCTTTAATGTTAAAAAGGAAAAATGTAGTGGGTCGCCTCGCCTTGCCTTATCGCTTTAATAACCTTGCATTGGCCCTATGTTTTCTTAAATAAGCTTGTTCCTGATGCTTCTTGTTGATGTTGCTCTCTTCTTTTAGTTTTGTACCCATCAGTTGTCTCTCAAGGCCTCTATACAGATAAGAATGTCCCCACCTATATTAGGATAGTATTTCCTTGAAATCTCAATGTTCATTCATTTCTTCATTGAAGATAATGTGGTTGTCATTATTTTTCAGTGTCATCTTGGGAGTGTGAGCATGGTATGTATGGCTTGCAATTGTGCATCACATGGATGAATTCTGAAGATTTGGCTGTATATATGTAAAGCCACATTGATTTCTTTTCCACAATAAATATGGGAGCTAATTGCTGTGTTGCTGCCAAGGAGAGGTCCCAGCCATGTGTAGCTTCAGTTGAAGTTTCAGCATACAGGATAAGATACTCTCCATCATGGAGCTTCCGGTGGGACAACCGCACACACATAGAGGATATAATGGAAAACACTAGACTGTTTTCCAGTCACAGTAGTGGAAACATTCAATCAGAACTGAAGAGTGGCTCCATTACACCAACTGAAGGCCATTCCAATGAGGATAGCTTTTCTGATGTTTTCCGCAAGATCAAATGGCCAAAATCTGAAAAGAAGAGGGAAGCATCCAAACTTTCAAAAGCTGGTCCTCAAGGTAAAGGCAGATGATCTGTGAAATAATTTGAGAAAATTACAAAATTCCCCCCCGGAAGTTGTGACGACTTCTCACTTACCCCCGGATGTTGAAAATTACTTTTTTGGCCCCTGGAAGTTGATGTCTTTGCACCGTAGCCCCTAAACCGTTAGGGCTATCATTAAACGCTGATGTGGATGCCTAGGTGTCTGTTAAACGCTGAGCTGTGCGCCACGTCGATGTTAAATGCTCACATGTCAAGCCATGCACGCATTTAGGTTTGGAAATTTTTCAAAAAGAAAATTAATTTTGACCTAAATATTTTGGAAAGGTTGAAGAACATATTGAAAATTCAATTTTTGGAAAAATCAATTTCGAATATTTCGAAAAAAACTCAAATTCCGAAAATTTAAATTTCAATCAATTTCGGAATTTTTTATTCACGGATTTTGGATCAGTTAAATATTTCAGAAAGTTTGAATATTTTGAAAAATTCAATATTTTGTAAACTTAAATTTCAAAATTTTCAATTTTGAAACTGTAAATTTCAAAATATCAATTTCGGAATTTTTTATTCACGGATTTTAGAAAAGTTAAATATTTTCAAAAAAGTTAAATATTTCGTAGATTCAAATTTCAAATTTTCAATTTTGTAATTTTGAAATTTTAAATTTCAAAAATTAAATTTCCGAATTTTTTATTCACGGATTTTGGAAAAGTAAATATTTTGGAAAACTCAAATTTCTGAAATTGAATTTTCAAAATATTTTTCAACTTTTCTGAAATATTTAGATCGAAATTGAATATTTTTAAAATTTTCCGAAATTGAGTGTGCGCATGGTTTAACATGTAAGCATTTAATGACGAGGTGGGCATACATATCAGCGTTTCACGGACACTTAGGCATCCATATCTGCATTTAACAGTAGCCCTAACGGTTTTGGGGCTACGGTGCAAACAACAGCAACTTCTACGGGACGAAAAAGTAATTTTCAACATCCGGGCGGTAACTGAGAAGTCGTCACAACTTCCGGGGGGGATTTTGTAATTTTCTCAAATTATTTTATTATCTGCTACTCTTATGTGGTCTTCCTTTTTTCCGTTCTCAAGGGATTTAATATGCTAATTGATTGAAGATTTATGGCATATTGTCTGAACGTACATATATTCTAGGAGAACAAAATGAAGTGGTAAAGAGGGTGCAATGTTACATGAACAAGTACTAGCATTTTTCATCTTTTCTGCTGTCAAATCCAGTTGTGCTTAACTATAGTAAATTCATTATTATATTTATGTTGCAAGCTACTTTTCTATTCTGTTCTTTTTCGAGGTTTAAGGGGCATTCATATTTTTTTCCTTCCCATCTTTGTATTTAACTCCAAATGCTGACCTTTTTTTTGCTTTGATGCATACTCATTTCACTATATTGCACTGAAAAATGTACACTAGTGTTCTCTCTTCACTAGCTATTTAGTGTGTTCAAAAAACTGCTAAGTACAAATGATCATTAATCATTATGTTGCTTGTGAGAATCTACAGTTCACCGTTAAACAAGCAAGCAAATCTTCTCTGATATCTGTTTTATGTTTTGAGCAGTTCAATCTACAGCAAACAATGCACCCCCTGAGGTATGTAGTGTCTACCATTTGAGCTTTTTAAATTTGCGTTCTTGTTTTCCAACTATGTAACCAATAACTTTCTTGCGCAGGCAAATTCCTGCAAATCACCAGACATGGTAACTGTCACTTCAGACATAAAGACATCAAAGTCCCTTCCTGCAACACCACCACTAGTATCCAGAGCAGATCCTTCATCCTCTAGGAGTCATTCTCTTCACATGGACTCATATTCAACGAGGAAAGAAAACAGATCACCAGGGCATCAACTATACAGGCAGATCTCAGACAGCAAGGTCCAATCTCTCAAGTCCTTCAATGAGAGCAAGTCTGCTGAAGGAAGGCCATCGAGCTCCATGCTATCTTCCTGCAACAATGATCCATCTGCAGGTGGATCACATGGATCATCTGATGGGTGGTCAACAAGCACATTTTCTGAATTGGTGGCTTCATCTCAAAGAGAGAGGTGGTCAGTTGACAGTGAACTCGCTGGTTCCATTGCCAGTAAAATAACAAGATCAAATGCTTCACATTCTACTGCCCTTTCCCCTGACCAAGAGGTATGCAAGCTATGTTCAAAACTATTAAAGGAACGGTCTACATGGAATGCTCATGAACTAGCAGTTGCTGCTGTCTTATTCTGTGGTCATGCATACCATGCAAACTGTTTGGATGAAATAACTGCAGAAAATGACAAATATGATCCTCCATGTCCTGTATGCACCCATGGTGAGCAATGCGCAGCAAAACTATTTGGTAAGCTGAACTCAAAGATTAAGAACAAGACACGTAAAAATGTTATAGTAGATACCAATCTAGAACAGAACTCTAAGCACCAGAAGAAAGGTACGAGAGAATCAAGGCTAGGCACAAGTTCTAGCATGAAAGATTCATTTAGTCGGCCGTCTTTTAGCAGGCATTTTTCAATTGGTTCTCGACCATCAAGATCAGTGTCGGTGAGTGTGTCAACAGGAAAGAAGGGATTCTGGGCAAAGCACTGGAGAGAATAGCCAGCTAGTCAGCTTACACGTCATCAACTGTGGTGAGCAGCTTCTGTTTTTCTATCTTATATTCAATTTTGTTTCTCCTTTCATCTTTATTTCTCTTGAGAACAAAGACGAAGTTTATAATATCTGATCTTTTTTTTATGTGTTTTACCCCCTAGGAAAGCACTTGATAGTGTGAGCTCCTGAACAAGCAAGATGGCCTTGCAGTGGAATCAAATGGTCAAATGATTGGGCCGCTGAGGTCCGATATCGTAAGTTTACGTGGTATTTATTAAGCACTCATCGTGCTATCACAGATCTAGGGAGAGGAGCATTTGTCATACACCATGCGACCGAGGGTTATGTCTTTTGGATATGTCGGTCGTAGTTCACTAGTTTATGTAATAGTACAGTTTAGGGGGATATCCTTCAAGAGAAGGCCCCATGCTGGGTTGGTAGGTTAAATTCCAGGATGCTATATTGTTTTGTCTTTTTGTAATATTTATTGTTGGATCACATACATAATTTTGAAATTATAGCATCCAGAAAGTTTTCATCGCAGAACATAATTAAAGATAGAAGGGTTTCAAATTGAAGTGGCAGGGGTTCAATTACTGGAGCTCAACGGGTGATGCAGTGATGCGCGTGTACCATGTAGATTGTGGGGATGTCCAGATTGTGAAGATTTGAAACTAGCCGTTATTATGAACTTGGAAAAAATATTCTCCAATTCTAAAAACAACTAAAGTTTCAAAATGGTAACATAATTGGATTAGTTGTTCTTGCATTTTCTCCCATTTTCAAACTCTGTAGTATTGGACAAATGAGAAACCCAGTTTATGTTTGTTTCGACTGCAAGCCTTGCTCTTTACACTAGAGTGGATGGCATGATAATGCTAAAATCAAAGTTTTGTAGCTTTTTCAATGGCAAAATGGTCGTAAAGTATCCATTTGGTCGATTAAATTTGTATGACTTATCCATCCAATCCAAGGCTCCAAGCCATCCATCTTGGAACATAGGATTGGAAAACTGCAGGACTATGAAAAACATAGGAATCGATATGGCGTGACTTTAGATTCTTTGAGACCCTAAAACGCAGGAAAGAAAAAGATAAGTCATTTCGTATCGTTAAATGAAAACTGAAACTGCAAACCATTTTAAAACATCCGTCTTGGAGCATAGCATGGGAAAAATACAGGACTACGAAAAAAAAACGAAGAAAAGGAACAGATAAGTCATTTTGTATCATTAAATGAAAACTGAAACTTTAGAAACCATTTTTCATTTTAAAATTCAAGGCAATATTTTCAGTCCTCGTTGTTTTCTTTTTCCTTGGGATGATACTACTGTTAATTGCAGGATGCCCTCCCGAATCTATAGCTGTGAATGTTCATTATATATGTATTGTTGGTGAGAAATGTAGGAAAAAGTATTGATTTGATCTATGAATTTTCACACTAACTCTATTTCGGTCCCTGAACTCTAAAACCAGGTTAACTCGATTCTCGAACTATCAAAATCAAACTAAATTGGTCCTTTTATCGGTCAAAGGGCGGTTTAGAATGGTTTTCGCTGATGTGACATTGCACATGATAGATTTGGGTGACGTGATGTTACATGTGGCTAAACATGTAGATCCCTTCTCTCTTTCTTTTTCTCCCTTCCATATGGATGTCACCTAAGCTAAAACTGCCCACGTGTACGTCACATCAGCAAAAAGCCCCAAAACCACCGCGTGTTGACCAATCAAGAGAAAACTTAGTCCGGTTTAATAATTCAATGACCAAATTAACACAGTTTTGGAGTTTAGAGACCAAAATAAGACGAGGACAAAAGTTCACAACAAAATTGGTACTTTTTCAAAAAAAAAAGTATAGTAATGACCACACCTAGGCACCTAGCGGAGCAAGAAATGCTCACTCGTACAGCACCACGCCTAAAAATCAACACGTTAGAAACATGAACGAGATACACAAAGCCAAACCTCTGCTGCACTCGGCTGTCAATCAAAATTGGGGAAGAACCTGTGAGTGCATATTAACAACACAAAATCATATTGGAAATTTGGAATGTCAGCGTAATACACGTGCTTTACTATAATGAAAAGATGAAATAATTCGTTTCATACCATTGAAAGATCACGCCTTTCGAAATATATAACCAAAAGAATTCTGTTCCGTAAAATACCACTGAAAGTTACCGCTATTCATTTTGTTACCAATTCGTCACACTTACCATGATTGTGAACATTTTAGCTATCCCTTGCACCTAAATTACTATTTTTCTGCCCCTCTCTCTTCTCTCTCCTTCCTTATGATAGCAGTACAGAGCAGGGGGCCACCAAGCCCTGTTCACCGCCAGCCACATCCGCGGTGCCCCGTCTCGCCGGTCGACACCGTTGCTGGCCGACCCAACAGCTCCTGTCGCACGCCTCTTTCTCCACGGCTATTGGCCCTGTCAGTCGATGCTGCCGCTGGCCGGCCCGACAAGTGCCACCACGCGCCTCTTCCTCCACGGCCGCCAGCCCCGCCCATTGACGCCGCCCCTGGCTTGTACGTTGAAAGGAACTGGATGCCCAAGAGAAGGGTGAATTAGGGTTTTAAAATTTTAGTTTCTATTCAATTTTTATACTTGTGTCCAAAGTCTAATTAAATGCAAAAACTAAATGCTAAGTCTTTGAACATAAGTAATATACTTAAATGATAACAATCCTAAGGTGAGAAAGCCAAAAATACTAGATAAACTAAATACATAATTTAGCACAATCTAGATAATAGGAGGTTTAAATTAACAAAATCAATACAAGAATTAGGATACTAGCAATCAATACATGGCATAGAATGTAAATTGCATAATTAACTCATATGAGATGATATGGAGTAAACGAGAAAAAGAAGCAAACCATAAGTGACACGATTCCTTATTACTGTGATGCTCGGAGAGTTGTTGATCCCCCATAGTACACGTTAAGGCTTGACCCCATGCAAGGACCAGCTCCCTCTCGAGCCAACCGCCTCCTCTCCACTGGTGGTAGCTAGTTCCTCCTCTTCGGAGATGGTAAGCACCAACGACTCACACGATTCGTCCGGGCCTCCTCACAAGCTCCCTTCAGAAGGTCACCAATGCATAACACCTCCCGCGCCGTCTAGATGCCGGCAAGCACCAAGAGTCACAAGCATGAATCGGATTGATCACATCAGATCAAAGCACAAGAGTGATGCACACAAGACTCACTTGGTGTCTCACTCTTCTCTCTCTAGGAAATCACCTGATCACACACATGCTGGTGCTCTCCATCGCTCTAACACTTTCTGTCTTCTCTTGGCTACACCTAACACATAGGGGCAATTCCAAGTCAAAATTCCTCCTCAAAACACTCGGATCCGAGTTTAAATACCCCCACTTTCGAAAACTAGCCGTTGGGCAAAATTACCCTCACAAGGCAAACCGGTCTACCACGAACTCATTCACGCCAGACCGTCCAGCACTAAGCGTCAAACCGTCCGCTTCAATAAGCTGGACCGGACACCCATAGGGGCCGGACCGTCCTCCCCAACGCGTCAGACCACCGGCTTCAAACAGCAGACTGGACCATGCGACACATGGCTCTAGATCAAGGACTTTAATGCGCTAGACCGTGCCCTATAGAGCGTCGAACCGTCGCCTACAGTGTGTTGGACCATGGCCAGGGATTGTCCACCACACACTACCCAGGCCGGACCGAGCTCCAGAGAGTCTTGGTCTGCCGCAACTTCACACCGGACCAAGAGTGGTTCGGTCCACATAGGTTGTTGGACCAAAAAACTGAAAATCGGCATAACTCCTAGCTCGGTAGTTGAAATTAGGTGACATTGGACTCTACGGAAAGTTTAGAACGAGAGATACACAACCCACAAGGCTACACCACTCCAAACTCAAAGGAGAAATACAGAAATCCTAAGCAAACCAAAGACGTTGTAAGCATCTCGGCCCCTATTTTCAGTAAGAGAGTTTTGGTATTGATGACAATGGCTAGTTTCCAAGCTTGGGCTAGAAGAGAGCACTTTGTTCTTGAGTTCTTCATCCATTTAGTGTGTCTCTAGCTCTAATTAGAGTGCACCTTGAGAAGCTCTTGATTCGGTGTGATCAAGACACTTAGGGCTTGTTATTCTTGGAGTAAGAGTTCCTAGACGGTCTCTCAGAAGAGAGATGACCGAGTGATCTTCTGACGAGCTTGTAGAAGACCTCGGTAGTTGTACAAGGTTCTTTAGAGTCTACCTTGCCGGAAAGGCGAAGGACTCCCCGAGTCGTCAACCCAGCTCATGGTAGAGTGTGGGAGGAGCTATACTCTTAGCAAGAGTGCTGTAACGAGAAGTAGAGAGAGATCTCGAACATCGGGAAAAAAAATCATTGAGTCTCCTTTAATCTCTTGCATTTACTATTCCACTTATATTTACATTGTTGTGTTGATTGTCTTTAGGCTCTATATCTTTCTAGCTTGATTATTAATATTGTGAGCCTAATTCAACCTTAATCGAAAGAAATTTTAAAATTGCCTATTCACCCCCCCTCTAGGCCATCGATCCTATTTTAGACGTCCCAACTCGAACACAATCCAACACCTTTCTCTTACTACACACTTACGACATCCCCGACACCTCACTAGGTTCAACTAGGGACAAGGAAACTCAATGTGCATCACTCGAGAGTTAGAAAATGGTCCGATCAAAACCAAACTGAACCCCTTTTGATAGTATGACGACTATCCTACCAACCTAGTCTTCCATCCAACACTGAGACCAGTAAAAGACTTGGAAACATTATTAGTCCTACACTAGCTATACCTTCGCCTTGCGCATCATTTTCTTGACGACGTTCCACATACGATGATGCTTCCATCGTATCAACCTTGACTATCACGAATCATTGATAACTCCTCCGTCAACCCGTCGACTTTGACTCAACCATCCACCCAATGATTCTCATGTCCTATCGACTTCGACTTGATAATCAACCTTTAGCGATTTTCTGTCATGTTGACCTTGACTTGGCCGTCATCCCTTGACATCACTTAATCATCATTCGTCTTCATAGGGATCTAATTCTCTTCACATCACTCATAAAAGACATTATTCCCGAAAGCTCAATAGATATAAATAAGTTTGATATTTATGACCAATTAAGAGCCACAAGTGTTTTACAATAAATATTACCAAACATAAAAACACTTGTCACATGAAAGCTCTCAATAGTGCATCATGTAGTAAAGCAAACAATCTATATGCACATAAGAGATAGATGCCAAAAGATATTTATATTGTTTTTCGAGGCATAGCAATCAAACAATTCAATAAATCTCCAATTTTCACATAATGTGCACATGAATAAATATACGTAAAAGTCACATATACATTTAATAATTAAATATATGAGAAGTAATCGATCCAATAAATATGAGATAAATAGAGGCATTATCGATATAGGAGACATCACACCATATATATATATATATATATATATATATATATATATATATATATATATATATATATATATATATATATATATATATATATATATATATATATATATATATATGAAAAACTTCACTTAAGAAGTACATATGAGAATATATAATTTAGACCTATATGCACAAATACAATTAATAGCATGGTAAAGTTTAATTAATGGATTATATGAATAAGAGCAATATGAGCATATATCCATATGTGCAAGCAATCACAGCATATGTCAAGCTCACAAGATAAATATGCATAAATAAATATGGGATAGAGCAATGTGCATAGATTAATTCAAGACAAATCT
This sequence comes from Olyra latifolia, assembly GCA_036346145.1. Taxonomy (NCBI): domain Eukaryota; kingdom Viridiplantae; phylum Streptophyta; class Magnoliopsida; order Poales; family Poaceae; genus Olyra; species Olyra latifolia. The sequence goes on from CM070530.1 coordinate 20,499,195, forward strand.
AGAGTTTAACATACATTTGCACATGAGATATGCAACAATAATTATGAGTAGGATACCGATTTGCATATCTCAATTTGCAATATATCCTATTTACATATATGAGACTAAGAAAGATCAATAATCAAGTGTTAGTCTCAACAAGATGGTTAATATGAGGCATACCTTGTTAGGATGAATAGCTTATCCACTTGGCATAATTGACTCCTCTATTAGAATGAGACTAGAAAAAGCTTAGTAACAAACTTATTAGTCTCATAAAAGGATTCGTCACATATTGGAGGCTTGTTATTAGTCAAGCACTAAATCAAGTATCAAACTATATTTGTCATTTACAATATTTGTCATTTAACAATATTTATCATTAAATATATTTGTCATTAATCACCAAAATCACAAGAGCTACATGAACTTACACATGTCGTGGTCGCACGCTCTTGCTGCATTGAGCCACTCGGCTTCAGCGCATCGGCATAGGAAGAAGAGGGTGGAGGGAGGAAAGGAGGTCAGCCGGGGCAAACTCACCAGAGGTGGAGGTTGTGGTGGTGGCGGCGGTGAGAACACGACGCATCGATGGAGGGCGGCACAGCGACGTCAGCTGACGAGGCCAGGTGCAGGCTTGGCCATGGAAGCGGGAACGGAAGCCAGTAAGTTTGAGTAGAAAATAGATATAGGGGCAATTTGGTACTTTCACCTTATGTTTTTGCCAAAAATAGAAAAATAGTAAATGCTTAACAGAACTACGACGGAATGGTAAAAAAAGGAGCGTGGCAACTTTCAGTGTTATTTTATGAAATGAAATTCTTTTGATGGTGTATTCCGAAAGTCATAATTTTCAGTGGTATGGAACGAAGTTTCCCTAAAAAATATCGGTTTACTTTTCATCGTACCATATTTGACATGTTTTGTCCTGCTTTCAGCTGGACTTTTGCACTTGAATGCTTGGATGCAATTCCTGTTGTAAGGCAAAGTGCTTTTGTGCCTCTGATATGTGGGCCCTGGTTCCTAAATGCTTCTTGGACCCAACCATAGGCTCCATCACACATCCATTGCTAAGATTTTTTATTATCTGAGTTTTTGAGCGTGGAATTGTAGATGAGCTTGTTGGAGTCGGTAGTAGACAAGGAGCCACCCCTTTTTAGATAGTAAAACCTATCACCACTTACTTGCCACCATTATATTCTTTAACAACAACAAGAAGAAGTACATAAAATAAAAAATTTAGGTTGTTCCATTTCATTCTTTTAAAGTTGAACCACGCCAACCGACCTAGGTCACCACATCATACCTAAACACAACTTCATCGTCCCAAGTCGCAACTCAAATCAAGCGAGATCAAGAGATCCAAAAAAACGCTTTCGGTGCAATGATATCAGTTGTTTCTATAGTTGCCACATGAGATGGATGGCTAAGGTAAAGAATAATTAATGAAGAGAGAGAGCATGATTTCATTCTCACCTACTCCATCTCACCTATGGTGCAATCAAGGCCCCCAAGCCCGACTATAGTTTTGTTCCATTGCATCTCGGAAGGATCAATGCCTAGATGGCTTTGCCTATAGGGGCATCATAGTAGGGGAGCTTTGTGGTGAGGTTACAGACGAAGAATGACGAGTATATAGGATGATGGTGGACACGATGCCCATAAGGAGGATGATCACAATGAAGCTCTACACGTGTCACCCTGCTGTGGCCTAGCGGCGACGATGAAGGACAGGCACAAGGACAAGCCATCGGTGAAGGGAGAAGACATGAGAGCGTAGAGGTGCTCCTAATTGCCGACATTCTTGCCTCTCTCTTCCATGGGAAAGACGAGTGTAGGGAAGAAGAAGAAATAGATGGGGGACGAACACTACCAAAAAACTCATTAACCATTTTTCTAGATCCATCTTATTATATGGAATGCATATATAAAGAATTAACCTTGCAACGGCACTTATCATATTTCTAATTTTCAATAATATTATTTCCAAGTGGCAAAATTGCAGTGGGCATGAATATAAACTTGCAGTGGGCATGAATTTAATTAAGCCTGTTAATAAAAGCCATGTCCATGGTCCACTGCTCCACTCGACATCTGTTGCTCCGAAAGGCCACGAGTCAATGGAGGTGGGCCCGGGCCGTGGGCAGCTCGGCGGGGCACGTGGCCCGGGAGCAGCGAGGCTCGCATTCGGAAGCGTCGCGGCTGCATGCTCTCGTGTCCACCCGGGTGGCCGGAGCAATTCCGCAGCTCGAAGCGGAGACCCATTCCCCTACCGCTTTTATACACAAACTCCCCCACCTCTCTCTCTCCTCCTCCTTCGCTCGCCTCCTCTCCCGAGTCCCGAGCCGCAGGCAGCCACCCAGCCCTAGCGGAACCCTAGGCAGGCCAGCGGGAGTTGAGGCGCTGCTCGAATCCGCGGCTGGGCTCCGTCAGATCCGTGCCCGGCGGCCCGCCGCCGGGATCCTCCCGCGACGGCGGCGGTGGAGCCGTGGGAACGTGTTTGACTGATTGGGCGCGTCGGTAAGCGGCTCGGTTCTGTTCGGGGCTGCTTGTTCGAGTAATTCAAGGTAATTCCTGCGAATTGTGGGGGGACCTGTCGCGGTGGGTGGAGGAAAATGGGGAATTTTGGTGATTTGGTGACGTGTTGGTCGCGTGGCCAGTTTGGTGAATTGTGTGAATTACCTTGTACGTCGGTGCTAGTTTGCTTTTATTTGTTAAAAAAAATTTCTTGCGCTATGTATTATTGATGGTTGTATGCTAGACCTGATCTTTTCCCATGTTAGTTTTTGTTCCCAATTTTACCTGCTAGATTTATTGTTTGTTTAGTTACTGCGGATCCACTACATGATTTATTAGTTTCTGATGAGAAAATTATAGCGACGTTGAAAAGAATTTTTAAATTAAAAGTGATCCCCCGTCATGATGAACTCTGCCTATTATTGTATTCTGGCACCGTAGTGATACACAAGCATATAAATGCTTTTCTTTTCTATACTGCTTTAATCCGATACCCTGACTAGATATTGACACACAGCCCTGTGATGGTTTATACAATTCTTGATGTGATATGGGCATAAAATGGGAGATGCTGGTGTATTGTGCGGGGGGAAATCACAGTGCCCTTTGAGTGTGTTTTAGTTTTAGAATGTCTTGATTCTGGTCTACCTAACAGCGGCTTTCTTCCTTCACATAGTTTCACCCACTGCTGCAGTTAGCTGGCTTCCCCAGTTTGTGACTTCAATTATACGCAAGCATCCTTTTGAGCTTTCTTGTTGCAAATTGGTGAAGTGGTTGCTTTATAGATGTTGATGTCAGCTCCTGGGAGAATTTAGAAAAGGCATGAGGGAATCTTATGTGTGGAAAGTATGCTGCTTTGTTTGTGGGGGTCGTTCTTCATGGATATGCTCGATGTTCACACACTCCATCCTAAAAATTAATTTCATGATTTTAAATGGTGACTAGACTGCGCAGCATCAAATAGAAAGATAAGTTCAAGATAAATTTATGTTTATGATGTTTTGTGAAGATGTTTTGTACCCTAATTTGGATTGAAGAACCCTATCAAATATGTGGACCCAGTGTTAGATAATGTTTCTTTCTTTTACTATAATTCCTCCCACTTCCCCAAATAACATACATAGGTGGCCACCTTCCTTTGTGCTAGCTCTTATAGGACCATGGATATTGCAGGACTATCATACACAAGGCAGGAATTGTTTAATAATTTCTAGTTATACCTTTTTTTTAGATCAGCTAGTCGCAGAAGCTCCTTACTTTCCTTTTTAGGGGTTGCTTTCTTCTTTTGATTTTTACCCTCAACTGTTTCTGGAGGCTTCTTTTGTAGCTCAGAGCCCCCCCTTTCTACACTAGATATTATTTTCTTTTTATTTCTGTATTTATTCATTTATTGATTGAAGATGATCCTTATTGTTGTTATTGTCTTTCTATGTCAACTAGGTAGCAGCTCGTCAAGTTTACCTCACAAACTTGCATCACATAAATGAGTGCTCATCATTTTGGATGATCAAAATGTCGTCATATTGATTTCTTTTGCTCAATCGATATGGGAGCTAACTGCTGTATAGCTGCAAAAGAGAGGCCTCAGCCATGTATCACGCCGGTTGAAGTGTCAGCTTACAGGAACATAAGACATTCCCCATCATGGAGCTTCCGATGGGACAACCGCACACACATAGAAGACATAATGGAAATCCCGACATTGTTTTCCAACCATAGTAGTGGGAGCATTCGGCCTGAAACAAAGAGTGGTTCCATTGCACCAACTGAAGGCTTTTCTAATGGAGGTAGTCCTTCTGATGTGTTCCACAAGGTCAAGTGGCATAAATCTGACAAAAAGTTGGAAGCATCTAAGATTGCAAAATCTGAACCTCGAGGTAAATAGATAAGTTGTTGCTGTGTGATATCCTTTGGTTTTTTCATGTTATTATGTATTCTCCAACCTGATGGGATTTAGCATTGGTGTTCTTTACAATTAAGATAGTTAAATTATATAAAACATGCTTATCTTTTTACAACAACAAATGAAATCCCTATTTACTAGTGTGGTTGAAAACAGTGAGCATAGTCGAGAAACCGGAATCATGAAAAGTATATGTGTTTCCTTTGTTTTATCTTCATTCATCCATTTGTATAATAAATTTTATAAATGTGAACTATAACTTGGGCATCATTATCCTGCAACCTATTTAGTATCGCACACGAATGCGTAGCAAATAAAGAAAAAAAATGGATACGGTAATGGGTATTTTATCGAATAACACCCTTAAACAGAGCTGATACATAGCACACATAAAACACTGCTGTATTATTGTACATGTGTGAAATGCAGCCATATTGTAACCACTTGACAAGTAGTCCAACGAAGATCAGAAGTGCACCAAACAATACGTAGATACTTGTCCCTAAATATTACATAAACTAATGTGTGCATGTCCCCTGTTTGTGTGGTGATTGGTGATACATCAGACTCGTTTTTTTTGGGCCAGTTTGCCACACCTGTGGTGCTCAATTTTGTTGCAAAAAAGCGTGGCAAGCCACGAGTGGCTTAGTTTAGTCATGGCAAAGTTAGACATCAACCAAACAATCCATAAGCGCACAGGCCCGCCCATGCCTAGCCGCCTAGGTGAGTACCACGTGTGGTGATCGGTGAAGCCACTGCCACTCACGTGTTGAGTCATTGAACCTGATGGTTATTGCTTACCTCCCTTGGCATAGCATGCAGTCCAAACAAAAGCCATTGTTGTGACCACCACTGCCACATCTTGATTTTCCACCATCGCTGAAAAGAGTAAGATATGGAGGCTTTTGTGGGTGGATTGATCACTGTGAAGGACAAGGTTGAAGAAAGATTTGGACTACTGCTTCCCATTGCTACTAGATTGATTTGGATTTGAGAGAAGACACAGAGGCTAGAAGATGGTGAAGTAACAAGACGAGTAGGAATGGTGATGCATGGTAGAGAGAGAAAAGTATTGATGACTAACTTTGCACAACTAATGTAGCCAAGTGTGGCTTACCACACTTATCGTGTCAACAAACTTCAGCGCCACAAGTGTGGAAATTTTTTGGCAAAAGACAAGTCTAAAACATGTGGACCAGGGGACTAAAAATGTATACTATCCGGTGTCTACATTTGGTTCGACACGTATTCATTTTGCATTCATAACCGAGACTATCCATATTCGTATCTGGCATTGTTAGTGCCTGATGCCTTTTCGAGAATAAATGTGAAGTAGAATATATGATTTAGTTATATCTATCTTTATACACTGTGGTTACACCCCTTCCCAGCATGTACTGAAATTAATCTTTTTGCACATTTTCACATGATTTGGAACTTTCAGATTGGGATATTGCCTTTCCTTCTCTTTCCTTTTCCATTTAAGGAAAACCAATTGTTCCATTTTTTGAAGTTCTAGAGTCTAGAACTACTCATGATATGTTCCCTATCATGTTATGATCAGAGAGGCTAGATGGTTAGAATAGTGGTGGTCTTATTGCAATTGGATATTCCCCAAGTACTACCAGATTAGTAAAAGGATTTATCATCCTTCTGTAGAAGACAGTAGGCCTCATCGGAATTCACTCCTCATGAATGATTGTTGAGTATTTCTTTACTGATTTCTATTTTGTCTTTTCAGCGGATAGATCGACTGCTAGCAATTCCTCCCCCGAGGTATGCATTGTTAAGCTATATGTGTATCTATAATTAGCAGCTGTTAGCTACTTAGCTTCTAAGTTCTATGCTACTATATCTTGTATAGGCAAAGCTTTCCAGGAAATCACTAGACACAGTAAGTGTTGCTTCAGATTCGAAGACATCAACCTCTGTTCCTTCAACACCACCTGCCTTATCCACAGAGAGAGCGGACCCTTCATCATCTAGGGGCCATTCTCTACCAATGGATCCAGATTCAATGAGGAAAGCACGTCGATCACCAGGGTATCAACTATATAGACAGGTCTCAGATAGCAAGATTCCATCTCTCAGGTCTCTCAATGAGAGCAGCTCTCCTGAAGGAAGGCCATCCTCCTCCATGCTTTCAGTATGCAGCAATGATTTATCTGCAGCAGGATCTCATGGTGAGTCATCTGATGGTTGGTCAATGCGGACATTTTCTGAAATGGTTGCATCATCTCAGAGAGAGAGATGGTCAGTTGATAGTGAGCTCCTAGGTTCCATTTCCAGTAAAATGACAAGATCAAATGCTTCAAATCCTACTACCCTTTCTCCTGACCAAGAGGTGTGCAAGCTATGTTTAAAATTACTAAAGGAAAGATCCACATGGAATGCTCAGGACCTGGCTGTTGTCGCTGTTTTATTGTGTGGTCATGTTTACCATGCTGACTGCTTAGATAGCTTAACTGCAGATTCTGACAAATATGATCCTCCTTGTCCTGTATGCACCCACGGTGAGAAATGTACAGTGAAACTATTTGAGAAGCTGGAATCAAAAATTAAGAACAAGGTACTTAAAAATGTCAAAGTTGATGTTGATCTAGACGGGAGCTCTAAGCTCCAGAAGAAAAGCAGGAGAGAGCCCAAATTAGGCACAAGTTCTAGCATGAAGGGCTCATTTAGTAGGCCATTTTTGAGGAGGCATTTCTCTATTGGCTCTCGACCATCCCGGTCAATTTCAGAGAGCGAGTCAACAAGAAAGAAGAGCTTCTGGGCAAGGCATTGGAGAGAATAGCATAGCTCCCAATCATCGATGAGGTGAGCAGCTTCCCAATTTTTTTGGGTTATTTAGATGCTTGCCGCTGATAAGTTTGCACTTTTAAGAAATGCCATTAAAAAATACTCCCTCCGGTTCACAAAAACTTGACATTTTGGACAATGATGGTCTCCGAAATACAACTATGCTACTTGCTATTGCAATTTACTTATGAAATCAACTAAAATTACAATATTATGGAAGTGCTTTTCGAGACGGATCTATATGTATGAATTTAATGTGGCAAATCTAAATAGTTCAAAAGATTTTCATAGATAAAGCTTTAAAACTTTGAGTTGCACGTATCTCAAACATCATGTTTTTAATAACTGGAGGGAGTAGGAAATTGTAAAGATGCCACTGCAAAATCGTTTGAAATTTGATACATGTCATTTTCAGAGCAAAATGCCCCTCCACCATTGCATGTAGGAGGTGCATTTTGTTCAAAGTGTTGTGTACCAAATCTCATCAACTTTGCATTGGCATTTTTACAAGGGATAAAATTATGGCATTTCTCAAAAGTGCAAACTTATGAGTGGCACATATCTAAATAGCCTTTTTTATGTTCTGAATTTTAATTTTGTTATCAATTTACTGTCTGTTCTTTTTCTTTCGTAGGAAAAAATGTGAATTGCAATGTCAAATTTCTCATACCATTTTCATATATGTTGAGAACAAAGTGGAAAACATTATTTACCTTGTCCATGTTTTTATTTTCTAGAAATGTTCTTGAAGGGAGGCGAACTCCCAAGCAAGCAAGCAAGCAAAGCATATGGGTCCTGCAGTCAAGTCTAATTGGTGGAACGGATATGGCTGTTGAGCAACCATCATATTGAAAGTTTCTCCCAGTCATCGCATGCTGAGGCAGGCGCTCTGTGCGTGTTATCACAATGTCTCAGGATAGTAGAATAACAGCTTTTATACTATGCAACTGAGGGTTCTTTTTCCCAGTCGCAGCTTAAGTAACTAGTCTAACAGAAAAAGGGATAACCTTCAGGCCGATGGTCCAGTGCTGGAGTGCAACGTTACAATCCAGCATGCTAGATTATTATATATTTGCAATTGTTTTGTATTATTGGTTATGTGCACCCGTTGTTGCTTGATCTCATACATAATTTGGCAACTGTCGGTACATAGTTGAAAATCTGGGAGATGCTATTTATTGGTAATGCATCACACGAGGTGCCGATTATTATGTAGCGATTCTCGTGTTTACATAAACATGTGGCTCTTGGCTGTTGGAGCAGCAAACCAGTTGGTTCTATGATACGTTTTGTTCCTATGTGCTTTTTTGGCTTCGTCCAAAAGATCTGACGTGTGGGAGGAGAGCTATTGTTGTACGTGTATCGTAGGTAAGATGCAACATATTTAAGGATTATATAGTGGAGATTGGTAGGGGAAAGGGAAGAGTAGAAGAAATTACTGATTTTACCAGGCTAGAGGATGACTATTTAGACGACGAGAGGTGGGTAGAAGAGTTACACATGCTTTGTATTGAGATGATTGTATCAAAGAAATATGCCTTTATAAAAAATGAACCAACAGTAGGTGCGTTCCTGCATTGTCAATGTTTGGTTATCACTCATCACCAAACCCGGGTCAGAACATGAACCAGAATGCATCATGTTTGGATTCAAGCTGCCCCTTTTGGCCTCCACACACAAACACCTGCTTTGAAACATATTCAGCCAGCCATACATGCTGCGGTCGTTTAATGCAAACCAAGAAAATGGGACATGATATAATACAAATATTGAAGCAGCCGTCAGACCATAGAGGATAAATCAACATGAACAATAGTACTGTACTCATCCACTAGTAAATGTACCTTGAAAAAGATGAACGGTATTGTATGAAAAATAAAGATGGTCTTCACTAATATACCTATGTAAATGTACTTAAAAAGAGCAAAATATAAACATTGGAAGCCTTTAAGCATGGTTTAGGGTTACAAATCTAAAAATATAACTGTCGCAGCTACTCCTATTCTTTTAAATTTTTTTTCATTTTTTGGACAGGTATTCACCAATCATCATAATAGCTAGCCAAACAGTAAGCCGATAGAAAAACATCTTCATATGTACAGCACCATACAAAAACCAGCGCAGATGGAAGTGGATCAATGTTCTGCACCAAAGAACACATTACTAGAACTAGTGTTTCCTGAGGGTCAGCAGCCCAGCGACATACTCCCAAGATCACAATGGGCAGATGATGCTACTGCCAATTCCAAACCACCTACTGGTATTGCATGTCGTCGAGCGGCATATGCAAACAGAACTGATCTACACTCCATGAAGCCACTGACCTGTACAACATAAAACTAGACATGCTTCTGATCTGCTATAGGCTGACTCCGCGGTGGCGTCCATGATGCAGTATTACTGCAGCAGCGGCTGCAGCAGCTCCAATCATGCAAACAGCAGCAAGTACGTTCACTCCAGCTGCTGAAAAGCCTCTACTAAATGCCTTCCGGACGCCCCTGAGAAATCCTTGATTGCTGTGGTCTTTACTTGATTTCCCTGCATCAGACTGCTTGGCGGAAGTAACATCATGTGCATGCTTCTTCTGGTGCTCAACATTGGTCATAAGATCAAGACGGCCACTGTTGTCCACAAACTTGATAGTCTGGTTGATAGATTCAGAGTTGGTTGTAACCATCTTGTTAAGTCCAACCTGAAGTCTAAGCACCCTGTTAGATGATGGTGACACGCCACTTGCAGGTGTAGTTCCACGACGCTTTCGTATTATAATTCCATTATCAGCAGCTTCATTTGACAGGTTATGCTCACTATTTTCATGAGGTAACTGCAGCTCTTCCTTCGGAGCTCCATCCACAATGTTGTTTGGAAAAGTGTAAGCATCCATTCCCATCACGTATGTCTGATTAGCAAAAGCAAGAGCTGTCTGGTCAGTAGGGTCTTGGAGCACACCATGACTGAAGTCATCAATACCAGGATACAATATGCTGTAAATATCTTCGGGCAATAGGTAATCTGTATCATCTACCACATTCTGGTTAGGACTAGCATAGTCTAGTTCCACCTTTGGAGCCACAGCATCAACGTTCTGTAAATTCTGCAGAAAGAGAGAGAAAAACAATAAGTATATTCTGCAACGGTGTGAACAATAAGTACTATTTTCTGAAAACAGGTAGTTGCTGTCAAATGATATAGCATGTCCATTTCAGTGATAAAAACGTGACTGATAATTTGCAAAAAGAAATGCACAGAGTTTAAAATTGAAAACAGTATTTGTCAGAAGGAAGAGCATTATATGAAAGCATAGTCAAGGTTCATTTTCCTTTTCCCAGTGATAACTGGCCAGATGCCAGAAATTTCAGAAGAGATGGAACACACTGGTAGCAAATAGAGTCGTTCAAGGAATTGGCATCATGGCTACTTATGCAGAGTCAATCCTAGTTATGAACAAGTTATTCTGATTCTGACCAAGCAGGTTTTACAAACAGTACTGTTTCTACATCAAACAGCAAAACCTAGCCAGCTTACACCTAGTTACAGCCAAAGAGAAGCACATTAAGACTTACCTAGGCCTAGGAGTTTATATCAGAAAAACCATTACAAGCCTATAATTAGTATCAACTGGGAATTGGTGCAGTAGCAGGACTCAGAAACTTGGTAATGGTGAAGCATTGTCGTAGTATAAACATCTTGACAAAGTTTAGTATCTCTGGAAAAAGTGCTTTATCAAGCATGGTTAACTTTATCGTACTACTATCGAGCAACCGGCACATGGAAGTGGAGATTAAAATTGTTATAAGAATAAACATGTTAGCATTGTAACTCTATCTGACAGCTGCTTTTGTAAGCACTAACACATTGCAGGAGAATTATTTTAGGTCTCTGAACTACTGTGAGCAACATGAACATACCGATGATTCAGCACTTTCTTCAGCTAAAGACAGGTCAGCAGAAACATGATCCTGCACAGGGTTAAAGGAAGGATCAAACAGTTCGTCCAGCCATTCTTGCAATCCATCGTTGCCATCTACAGTTGCCATATCAGAAGTAGTAGCTGATATAGCAACTTCATTTTGTAATTCAGAGCTGGTAACTGGTGTAGCAACATGATTTGGTTGCTCAACAATGATAACTGATGCAACAGCAGCATCTGGTTGTTCAGCACTGACAACTGATGTAGCAACATTGTTTGGCTGTTGTGGATGAGGGTCACTGTTGTCCACCACAATATCTCTCTCTGTCATCCAGCCATCTCTTTTAGTAACCCGACAAAGAACAAAGGCGTCCTGAAAAACCAAAAAACAACATCAGCATACTGGATCTGAACAAGTCTTGTTCTTTTTGGCTTAATCCAGCGGTAGATTACTGGATCTGAACCAGTCTTGTTCTTTTTGGCTTAATCCAGCTGTAGATAATCTGAAAAAGTTTTAGGCCATCAATAGGGGGCTTGGAGAGCCCAAAAAATTGTTAAAAAAAAAAGTTTTGGAAGCTTTGAGAAGAACCACTAAAAAGCCTTAAAAAAATAGCTACAAAGTGTTACAGTATTTGTCTTGTACAAAAATGACAAATTTCTAGCTGTAATTTTTAATTTTAATTTAAGCTGAAAAGAACAAGGCAAAGACGGATGGCTCGAAAGGCACAGGGCACATTAAGTTCTAACATGTAAACATAAATACTATTTGAAGCCAGCACCATCTAATACCTTCATATCAGGACAGGCTTGACATTCATTCTCATTTATGTAGTATTCATGCATAATCCACTCAGTACGTCTTCCAGATGGAGGTCGACCTTCATGAAAAACTAATGTCTTCTTTGTTCCTATGTTCCGGTTGCTCATCTTTACATTTCGGTCCTTTCCAGTAGATTTCCAATACCCAGCAATTGTTGCCCTATTTGCGCGGGAACCATTAGGGTACTTTCTGTCGCGTGACGCAAAGAAATGCCACTTGTTATCCTGGGTTGGAAGATTGCACTTTGCTGAAACATGAAACATCATCATCAGATTAGATATAATGATGATTTGAGCCACACAGTACAGAAAACCTTAAATGTGTTAACAAGGGATGTTCAAAAAAAGTTAACTCCTCCATAGTAGGAGCTAAATGATAGCTGCTGCATACTGGACAAAGAAGATACACCATTAGCAATCAATGGCATCAACTTTATTTGACAAAACCAGTACTAACTACTATCATTGATCGAAATATGTCGCATTGAGTTATTCTTGCCAAATTGGTCTAGTTGTAAATGATCCCATATACAAGAATATTGTCACTTCATATGGCTAAGTCCAAAAACAAAAATGATAATTATATACCTAGTCCCAACTGATAGTCAAAACATAACAACAAAAGAATATCCAAACTTTTTATCAACCTAAATGATCAACATGGAATTATGAGAAACTGTTCAACTTACCAGGTAAATCCCATGGTTCATGCTTGTATATATCCACCTCTGGTATAACATCATATTCAATCTTCTGGCCAAATATCTTTTTTTTCAGATAGTGAGAAACGAGTTCATGATCTTTTGGATGAAATCCAAATCCTGGTGGTAGGGCTATGTCACGTAAAGTTTCCATTTCTTAAAAAACAAATCTGCACATGAATCATAACACATAAATATGATCAGTAAAAGAATTGGAAAGCCGTATTTAGTAAGTACAAACAATTATCGCCTACAAAGACAGACTACTAATCTTATTAGCCTTGCTAGTAAAGCGAAAAATTCTTGAGGATTCATATCCTGACACTAAGCCTAATTTGCAACAAATCTCTGCACGTTACTTTGGCATTAGGACAGGGCAAGACATCAGTTCTTCCTTTTTTTCTTTCTTTTTTTAAGTATGAGGACAATTGTGTTTCATAACATCCATCAAGAATCTTATGAAACATAATGGCATGATAGGAGATAATAAGTGTCGAAGAACCAAATGCATTATTAATTTCGCCCATGGAAGCATTTCCAGCATGTAGTCTCATAACAATTAAATACATGAGTCGGAAGGTACAAGCTCAAATTCTGAAAACCTGTTGTTAGCGAGCCAATAAATTCAATATTTCCATAATGAACAATGTTTTCTGCCCCATCTTGACTGATTCCAGGATTGCTATCACTTGTCATCAACACAGATGGGCCGGGGAAGATCTAAAGCACACAAAAAATGGCATACAGCCGCAGGAAATTTGGCCTTAATACACTAGTGGGGTAACACTAGTTAACTGTAATAACCATAGAGGAACACTAGTGAACTGTAATAACCATAGAGGAACACTAGTTAACTGTAATAACCAAAGAGGATAGAATGACAAATCCGGAAATTATTTATGTCATCTGCTTCTTTCCGTTTAATCTGTGACATGACAAGTGTCGGAAGCATCGACTGCGAGTTGCAACAAGAATCAAGAACCACAGATTAGTAAACATCCTAGAAATGTGCAGGCCGATCCTAAAGATCCACCATTCGAGGGCACAAGACGTGACCAAGAACCCTAGCAGGTAAAATCGCCGCCGCGGGAGTGAGGAATCCATCACCTCCGAATCCGCCGGCGCGGTACCCCGTAGCCCCCTGAATCGCCACCCCGCAAGAAGAGAACGCCCAGCGCAGGAGAATCCGACCCCCAGGCCAGGCCAGGGCAACCAACCCCGAAGCAAGAAGAAAGAAAAGGGGGAGAGCTCCCGTCACCTGCACGCGCGAGTCGATCGGAGCGGAGCAGCAGCGCCGCCCCACCAGGAGGAGGAGGAGGAGGCCGGAGGAGCGGGGGATCAGTTCGCCATGGAGGAAGAGGGCGGCGAGGCTGAGGGTGTGGAGCGAGCGGCGGGGTCAAAGTCTTGTGGGGTGGCGTGGTGGTTTGTTGCTTGGCTCCTTGGGTTTTTCACGAGCGGCGGCCGCGGCCGCGTGAGGCGAACGCGAGGGCCGAGGGGGAAGCAGCGACGAAGGCGAGCGGTGGCGCCGCTGCGTGCGCCCGCGTTTTTAAGCCGGACGGATGCGGTTGGGGTGGCTCCGTCGCTTCCTTAACGCGGGCGTCCTCCTTCCCGGTCAACGTCTGGCCTCGCAGTCGCAGGCGCAGGCGCAGGCGCAGGCGCAGCTGATTCGCTGGTGGTGGGGCCAGGCTGCCAGCCACCTGGCCTTTTACTTGTCTTGCCGCGCAAGCCCGGAAGCCCCGCCCCGGGTTGGGTCGCTGCTGCCACTGGTCTGGACTGTGGGTGCGTGCGAGTGCCAGCTCAGCAGCAGTTGGCCTAGCTATTGCTTTACGTGGCGCATGTATAGCATGGCGTGAATGCGTGATGCTACGTACTCCAGTCCGGCGTCTTGCCTCTTGGCAGGATCAAACGCCTGTCGTAAGGGACGGACACGGGGGCTAGCAGAGCAGAGGCGGAGCTACTTGGACCTTCTCCAACCGGCTTTCTTTCCTGCTCCCGTTTCTCTCCGGATGGCGAAGCGACCACGACAGGAGCGAACGGAGTGCTCCAACAACGTTCCTCCCCGACAAGCGCACGAATGGGATAGGAGAGAGGTTTCTTTGGGCTCCGGATCCTCTCTCCTTTTCCTTCAATGCGCGGCGAGAGGCTAGAACTAGACGGTCGTTCAATCACGTGCAAGGTCAGATCCGAGGAGCGGCCAAGTGGGCGGTGGCATTGGGATCCGTCGAGAACGAGGCAGGTCGTTCGTTGACGCCGCAAACGGGGAAGTGGAGCTCAGCGGCAATAGTTGCGCGATGTCCGACGCGATTCATCTTAGTCGTGGAGCGGCAGAGCCAACATGACAATCGACACCAGTGGTGAAAGGTAAATTTCTCCGGCTCTCCTCGATGGGGAATGCGTGGATTTGGTTGGATTCGGGTTCAAACTTTTTGCAATTTTGTTAGAACTTAACAAAGTTAAACTATGAACCCAAACAACTCGAGTGTATTGCCCGGTTAATTCATAGAACAGAACGTATAAATTACAAAAACAGAAAAACCTAGAGGAGGAAGCAGGAGCATAACTGATTGCGCACGTTTAGGACATGTTGATCCTTTATAGAATGTAGATCCTTTTTGTTGATTGCTCAAGGTAGCGTATATAAAGAAGTTAGCGAGTCCATCAATTGTGATGAGTATATGTCCTATGGTGTGTAGATGGATGCCCCGTCAGTTGATGTTGTGTTGACCGAGCTACGCAAGCAACTAGATTTCGAGGCTGCAGCACTCAAGAAGGTGGTCGGCGACAACTTCTGTCTCGGTGACTCACCTGCTGCCATTGATATGAACCGTGCACTGATGGAAGTCGAGATGATTGCCACACGGCTAGAGCATCTATCGCTACAGACCGTGGACCTTGTTGGGGCGACGAAGAACCCAAATGAGGTGGTTGGTTCATCATTAGTCCTCACTGCGGCTGCCATCAAAGCCAATTCGTCCTATGACATCGACTTGGACGACGTCATCACGATGGGCTATGTTAGCTCCGAGCACCGCACGTATGAGGACTACTCGGACATCAGCAATGATGGTCTTTCTTAGGAGTCCAACTGATCTTGGCATTTGGATCGTTCGTAATGCTCGTATTAGTCTATCTCCACGTGGGTCTATATGGGGTGGATTGCCCAGGGATTGTAGTATAGTTATATGTTTTAATAAAAAAAGTCAATGCCTTGAACCCAGTGGTTATGTTGTATTACTTCGAAACTTGTGTTGGTCATTGTTTAGTTCGTACTTAAAGTTCAATTAACCATTCTGTGTTATGTTTTATATGAAGCAATGTTTCACTTGTATGGTTGGGGATGACCCATGTGTTGCATTCTAATCCATGACCCATTTTTATTGTCTTGCTTTTGTCAATTATTTGTTTATTGTCCATGTTTGATGAACTTATTTACAATAGTGCTATTATTTCCCTTTCATGCTGTCCAATTGAGATGTTTGATTACATTTATGTTAGATGCAAAATGAAATTCTGACGTCCACATATTTCTGCATATGCAGGGATTTGATGGATCCTTTTGTTTAAAGTATGCATGAGCAGGGAGTGCAGCGTCTGTCGTGGAGCGCTTTGGCCAGGTCGAGTGTCCCTTCAGGAGTCTAGAGCATGGGGTAGTTCTCCCATACTCGGCTCCTGAATCGGCACCCTCTCCACCCTGCAGCGACCATCCTGTGAGGATGTTCACCCAGGGGTCAGGTGGTCCGACTCCGACCAGTGCGGGTGGCAGCAAGAAAAAAAGATGAAGGTTGCGCCGAAGACCGACAGGACTAAGTGGTCGGCTGAAGAGGACAAACTGCTTGTGTTGGCTTGGTTAACGTGAGCCAGGACCCAATTGTTGGGACCGACCAGTCCTCGGATAGAGACTGGATGAGGATTTGGACATATGTGAAGAAGCACAAGAAGGAGGACTGGTTGGAGCGATCGCTCAAGGCATTGGTGAACCACTAGGCCCTAGTCAGTGAGGTAGTAAGTAAGTTCATTGGGTATCTCAAGAAATACGATGATCTCAACCAAAGTGGAACAATTGAGCGTGACAGAGTATGATACTATGCAGTTCTTCTTTCATTTAGTACATTTATACGGTTTGCACATTTGACATATTGTTTCATTTGTCCTGTGTTAAAATTGGTACAGATGGCTCATGCAGCAACGATGTACAAGAAAATCGAGGGCAAGCCATTGCTTTCATCCACTACTGGGTGCTTCTCTCATAGCACCCCAAGTGCGCCGCTCACCTCATCAGCAAAAGGCAGAAGTCCTATGTGGACGCTTCTCATGCATGCAGTTCTACGGTTTCCTAAGGTTTGCCCTTCAATGTGGACTCTCAGGCTTCCTCCAATGTGCCTAGGCCGATTAGGAGGAACAGAGCGAAGGTGGCTAGGTCTTGGGGTGCTTCATCGAGCGGGTCTCGTGGTACCGTCAGTGCTGTCCTGTACGTGACTCAATTCAATGAATTGAACAATACTAAGGCTACCATGGTTGAGCTGTAGTGCGAGTAGCTTGCCATAATGAAAGACGCCGAGGAGGAGAGGATAATGAAGGTTGATGTAGACTCTTGTACTAGACCACTCCGGGACTACTACAAGAGGAGGCAGGAGGCCATTCTTGTGAAG
Organism: Olyra latifolia; assembly: GCA_036346145.1. NCBI lineage: Eukaryota > Viridiplantae > Streptophyta > Magnoliopsida > Poales > Poaceae > Olyra > Olyra latifolia. The sequence continues at coordinate 20,516,472 of CM070530.1, forward strand.
TGGTCGGCCATATGTTCTAGGGAGTGAGCGTCGTGCATGTCCCTGTGGGGTTGTCAGTTGGTACTGAGAACTATGTCATTTCTATTTATATATATGATCGTATAGAACTATGTCATTTCGTTATGGTTCGTTTTCCCAAAGGATTGTCGTGTTTGGTTATGTCGTGAACATTAAAAATTGAATGTAACAGATTGGTAATGTTTCATCTGTTTGTTGATTGTGAACTATATATGTTCTCTGCTATGTGGTCGAACTATACCAGATAATTTATATGTTTGTAATAATTGACACATTGATATTACGTGTGGGGCACATGTGTAATGAATTGAAAAATGAACGATGGACTTAACTACCGAATTAACATGGTAATAAATGACCAATTATGGAAGGAACGACCAAATTAAAAGCGTACACCTGTAAGTAACTTTATTTGGAACGACATGAAGGTACAATACGATATGACATACGTCCACGAAGGCGCTGTATACTCCCCTTTGTGAAGAAGTCAGAGGTGCTCCAACATATCATCCTGAAGGCAACGATGCACTTGCTGGTCTCGGATAGTTTGTGTTCCCCGTATGCAATGCATGATCGACCTGTTGGGGGTCATGAGTAACAAAAGCTGGTTGGCCTATGTAGTCAAAGACTTCCTCCTGCGGTGGTTCGTCCTTCTTATATTCAGTTATCATGTGTATGCATGATAATACATGTTGTTATGATATTGTGCAGCGTAGCTTGGTCTCAGCATTGCCCGGTACCTCAAATTATTGCAAATCTCGCCTGAAGGACTTCGAAAGCTCTTTCGACGTCCTTCCATGCTGTGGCATTCACTCTGGAGAAGTTAGTCCTCTTGTTGCCGTGAGGTGATGGGATTGACTTCACAAGTGTAGCCATTTCGAGTATATACCATCAACTAGGTAATAACCCATGTTGTAGTTGTCGTTGATTGAGAATTTCACCTCCGGGACAGTGCCGTTGGAGCATCTCCAGCAGTCCCCCTAAAGCACTATAGCTTTGACTTTTTTCGGATAGAGTAGCTGCTGGAGAGAATGAATCTTTTAGAGTGTAGTGTAAAATGTGAAGGAAGTTTGGAGGGATGGATAGAGGGGACGCTAATAGTATTTTGGAGGGGAGAATTTAGAGGGACTGCTGAAGATGCTCTTAGTGTCCAACCGAAGCCCAGGACTCGGGGTGGAGTTCTGAGTTGGGCGATTGTCTGGGTCCAACTAAAAATTTTGCCGCCCAAAAACTAGAAATCACATGCATGAGCAATTGGGCATGTCAGACCCACGGTCAGACGGCCAAGACGCCAAGACGGGCAAAGACGGCGCGCGCCGCCAAAGAAATTTCAAATGAGTAGCCGACTCGCGTCTCTCGATCTACTCGACGACGCGAGTATCGTCACGTACTAAATGCCGATGTCCGTCGTCGTCGTCGTCGTCTCCCTATCGACCATACGGAATTACGGATCGATTCCACGGCCGACGCTCGTCACCTCGACAATGCGGCCGATTAGCGATCGGCATCGGCAAGATCGCAATGCAAGCAAGCGGTGGTCGTCGACTCGTCGCGTATTGCCGTACTCGCGTCTCGCGTCCAGTAGACCAGCACTCCAGATAATTACTAATTTACTAATTAGGGTTAGGTAATTAGGAATCAGGCTTATGATCACATATATTGGTAATTGTTTATTTGATTATTTTAATTTTTTTGCAATAAACATGGTGTCCAAGTTCCTATAATGGAAGGTAATTATGTTCCTCATGGAAGATCAACACGGTTTCCTAGAAATCAAACCAATGATGATCACTTTAGAAAAGAAGTGTATATTGGGGTAATTGACAATATTAGCCAAGAACTTGACAACAGATTTGATGAGGTTAATATGGAGTTGCTTTCTTGTATGTGGGCTTTGAATCCCGCCAACTCATTTGCTTATTTTGATGCACAAAAGGTATATATACTTGCTAATTTTTTGCTTTTTTTGTATGTGGGCTTGTAATTCCGCCGACTCATTTTCTTTTTCTATTCACCAAAGGTACGCAGACTTGCTGAGTTTTACCCCGATGATATATCAAGCGTCGACTTGTTAAGACTTGAAATGTAACTTGATAACTATATTGACGATATGAGAAAAGATGATGCATTCAAAGGTCTAAACAGTCTAGCTGAACTCTCGATGAAGCTTGTTGAAACAAAGAGACATAATGTTCATGAATTGGTGTACTTACTTATCAAATTGACATTGGTTCTACCGATGGCTACGGCAAGCGTTGAAAGGGCATTTTCTGCAATGAAGTTTGTCAAGAACAAATTGAGAAATAGGATGGGTGATAGTCTTTTGGATGATTGTCTAGTCATCTTCATTGAGCGAGATATGTTCTCCAAAGTGGACGAAGGTGATATAATCAACACATTCATGGCTATTAGAAGGCGTAAACCCGAAAAGAAGTAGTAGTAGTAGTATGGTAATATTCTCTAAACTATTCTCAAAGTTTATAATTATCTTCGTATTTTTGCTTATTTGATTTTACATATATTCTATATTTATATCATTATATGTTATCATGTAAGTTCTATAGTTTTCTAAACATCGGTCCAACCAAACCTAAAACCCTAGCTACGCCACTGCTGGGACTGGCCAGGATTCCGTCCTTGCCCGTCGCGAGACGCGTCACCCCGAGGGGGAGCAGGGCTCGTCGGCTTGCTTCTCCTGGACGGTTCTTTTTCCGTGCCACGCCGCAGCATCCGCACCTTATCAGCCACCGTTTCAACCGCGCGAATAAAAGTGGAGCTGCGTCGACGTCGCCTCCTGTACTGGCTCTCCTCGGCCGTCCGTGTGGAGACCTGGAGACTGGACTCCGGGGGACGTAGCCAGCCAAGCGAAGGAAGGCGCGTGTGGAAAAAAGCTTCCTGCACTGCACCATGCATGCAGCCGGTCTCTCTCTGCCTTTCTCCTCCTTGTTCGGTTCCTCCTGTCCTTTTCAATTTCTCTTAAAAAAAAATTAGAAAAAAGACGGGTGTCGAATCCTTTTTGTTCCGTTTTGCGTTTGCCCTGCGCTGCTCTGCTTTTCTCTAACCGACTATACTAATGATCATAACCCTTTTGACTTGCCGTCCGTCCTGCCTCTTTACTTTACTCTCTCTCTCTTGGATATGGGATATTTGTGTGGGTTTTTATACATAGCACTGGGGCCCTGCATGGCATCATGCTGTCATTTTCTCGGATGCTAGTGTCTAGCATTTTGTTCCTACACGGTGAGAAAGGAGGCATGGCATGGATGAGGTGGCCGGACCAATGGGGGACGATGCTTGCAAACCCCAACAGTTTTGGGCCAGCTCGAGCCTGGGATCTGGCCTCCATCACGTGGACTTGGTTTAAACCGCCAAAAGGATAACGAGCCCTTTCAAGCACAGTAGTACCCGCAATTCCGGCTGTGTAATTATGTGATGACTCGGTCCACCTGTTCCCTCGTGATAAGCGGATAATTTTTTAAAAGATAAATACTTGCGGACGGAGTACCGTCCGAGTAGCTTTCAACGGGACAGTAACCACACTCGTGTGATTTCAGGCAATGGTTGCGCCCGCCTCCCCTAGATTGCAGAACGACAAAAAAAAATGGCCTAGGCTGGTGTGCTTTCATGCTTGTCACTGTAGCAATTTTTATATTGGTTTGTCTTTCTTGACTATCCAAATTATGATATTATGTATGTATGTCTTATGTTTATATCTTATGTTTACACCTGTATATATGTCTGTCCATGTATTGTTCAAATGTCTAGTGCTTAAGTTTTATTCTTGGATTGCTGGTTTTTTTTCCTTTCATTTGATGAAGAAACTTCAATAACAAAGAAGCCCCATAGCTCTATGCTTTTTATTCTGTATGTTTATGCTAAGCCATAACTCAAATGTTTCTGCTAACCTGAAAGACCCATTCTGTATGTTTCTGCCAATGTGCTAACCACACATTTTGGAAAATATATTCACACACAAAGAATCCAGTTTTATTTTTGCAGTTCCTTCCTTTACCGATGCTTGTTCTTTATATTAGTTTTAATGTTTTATAATTCCACAATATGCTTGATCTTTAATTATTAAGATATATACCCCTAGTACCAGTATATGTCAACAAATATCTAGATATGATACATGAATTACTAATAGATGACTGTAGCTATGTTTTTGCAATTGTATTCAACATATTCCTTTCTTACTAATAATTGATATGGCATATAGTTGCATATATATGACCGCCTTCATGTTTTATATATTCTATTATCATACAGGCTTGACATCAAGGAGATTATCATCCGATGCTACTGAAATGGTGCTTTGTTCCAAATGCTGCTTATGTACGTACACCAAATGATGACAAAAATAGTATACCTCACCAAACGATGTGATTCGTCCTACTATTTTTGTCATGCTTTAGTAGTATCTTTTGAGACCTCTATGTTAATATTGCATCTAGGTTCCATTTAGTCTTTGCAATGGAGTTTTAAGTACTAATTATCCCATTTTGTGAAGTGAAAAGTTTGATCTTATATGTCAGTGTATTTGTTTGATTGGGTTGCCCTCATTTGCAGTGAAATACTTTGTAGGCATCTGTTGATTGTTTCTGTGATACAATCTAACAGTCCTGACAAATGAAGCAGGGCAACGTTGAATATTTGCATGTCATGATATGTGAAAATACAAGAGCTAAAATATGTATGAATGATACTTGCTTGCGCCAGTGGAAGCCAGTAAATTTTCTCTTGATTTTTTTTGAATTTTTTTGCCGGGATTCTTTTCCCTTATCCTATCCAAACAGGGCTCAGGATTATTTCCCGGAGGGAAGTTTTATCCTTGTGTTATGAAATGGCATTAAAATCCCCTCTTGGGATTTTTGTCTTTGGGTTTTTAATCCTTTGCATCCAAACAAGCCCTCAGTGTCATCCTATACCTTTTCTGTGGGAGGGTGATGCCCAGCCGCTGCCTTTGGAATGACCGCAAGGCTAGCAACAACTTGCTTGTACAAAGGACTAGATGAGCCTCCCCAGGAATGGAGGATGAGAAACTGTGGTGGGAGGAGTCAACATTGATCAGGGTTGGTGTTGGTGCTTCTTCCGCTCCTTATCCTCCTGGTGCTTGATCGACCAAGAAGCGAAGGCAACAAGGCATTGAGGACAAGGCACCCATGAAGCCCCTTCCTTCGCCCCTTCTACAAGATTCTGGATACCTTTCTATCAAGGAGGAGGCGATGATGCTGAGAGTAGCTTGTGGCCACACCACGAAGGAAGGAGGAGGATGTGGCTATGGTTGCAGCAGTGATGGGTGGGGGAGTAGGAGGAGGAAGGGTGGTGACACTAGTGAAGGTGGAAGATGCAGCGCAGTGGTGATACTGGGAATAGGTAGATGAGGAGTCGGGGTGGCACTGAGATCTATGGAAGGGAGATGGAAGGAGGGAGAGAGACAGGGTAGAGAGGGTGGTGATTGTGTTGTGCAACGAGAGAGGAGGGGAGATAGAGAACTGTGAGGGTTAAGGACACGTTTGTGGTGAGTGGGTGGGTTGTTTTTTTTTTTTCCGAGAATTTATAATTTGAACTGAACAGAGGGAGCCTGAAATAGAAACTACTAGCATTTATCGAGAAATCAAACGAAAATTATGAGGAAATCATGGAAAATCCACGAAAAACCGTTGCTTTTTTTCTCTAGAAAACTGACCAGTTTCCTCGAGAAAACGTTCCATTTCATCGAGAGCTTAGGGTGTTTCTCTACGCATGAGTCTAGTCCCAAATTCGAGTCGTCACTCTTGTGCCTCCCTCTGCTGCTTCCACTTTTCCCCGTGAAACCCTAGCTCGATCCATGCCTCCATCTCCTCCTCTACCCTCTCCTTCCGTATGCAGCGGGAGCATGGCAAGAGCGCAATGTGGGCAGAGCAGGCACGATACAATGCGGGCAGAATGGGCATGGTGCAGCATGTGTAGGCACGACGCGGCGACAGGAGTATAACGCGCCCATAGGACCCTAGATAGAGGACATACAGATAGTCTCAATATTTGCATGAAAATTTAGTTTTTTAAAAAGCTTTTTGTGTCATGCTTTTTAAAAACATTAATAGTATTTAAAGAAATTTTTGATGATCTTTTTACCAGATTTTAAATCTTAATTTAAAATTTTGAATTTGGGCGGTTTTGATTTCGGTATTCGATCCCGCTAGCCAATGATAAGTCTTGTTCTTTTCGGCTTAATCCAGCTGTAGATTATAATATAAAAAAGTTGTGCAGCCCAAAAATTATAAAAAAAGGTTTTGGTAGCTTTGAGAAGAACCAGTAAAAGCCTAAAAAATGGCTACAAATTGTTAGATTGTACAAGAATGATAAATTTCCAGTTACAACTTTTAATTTTAATTTAAGTTGAAAAGAACAAGGTCTAACCATTTTCGTCGTGATTTCAAACCCTATCCTGGACACAATCACTTATGAGATGTTTGGATGCCCGGCTCCCGGTTGGCTAGGCTGACATGGTGTAGTCAACACCCGTTTGATTTCTTGGTTTACTTTACTGGTGGAGCCATGCCCACTTGATGCAATTTCACTGTTTTGGTTAGGCCCTAGGGGGAATGACTGTTTCCCCAGGCTTGGCTCCAACAGTTGCAGGGCACGCAATTGGAGGAAGCAGGAGACGTACATGGCGAAAACGACTTCCACATGGAGAGAACTTGGCCAACCATAGCAGTGACGTGAGGAGATGATGCGGGAGAGGTGGTCGACAATGGTGACCTTAACGCAGCGAGGAGCAACGACGCCAGTTGCGACCGCGGCAAGGAGCAACGGTGCCGGATTCGGACTGGGTGAGCCATCGCGGCGCCGGATTTGGTGGGAGCTTCGACAGGGCGGCTGGATCGATGGCGGCGTGGCAAGACACACCAAACAAGAATCGCATCCTCAAGACAAGATCATGGCGTGCCGACGGCCAAGATCTGCAGCAGCATACTCAGCTCATGGCCATGGCGTGACCAGCGCGCTATCTACCATGGTGCATTCATGGCTAAGGCTGGCACTTTTGCTCGTGGCTCGCGATCAGCTCGCGAGCAGCTTGGTCGTTTGGGCTTGTATGCAATGTGAGTGATTCAATGTGTGGTTGATTAGTTATACATGTACTTGGATAGTTACATGTATTGCTTTATGGGACTATAGCCTATGATTTGTGAAGTTGAGTACTGAGTATGAGTGTACATACAATATTTTTTATTCATGAAGTTGAGAATTGATTATGAAATTTGGAAACATGCTGAAACTTGATCTGGCTCACGAGCCCCTAGCTTGAGCCAGTAACAAGCTTGAGCTGAGCTCCAAGTCCTAGCTAGTTCATCCACCGAACCGAGTTGAGCTAAGAGTATTCATGAGCCGAGCCAAGCTAGAGTCTGGCTCGCTCGAACTCGGCTCGTTTCACCCCTATACATGACATGTCAATGTGATGCCCGTGATGTGTTCGCTAGAATGCCAATGCTCCATTCAGCCAAATACACGGTAACCAAACACACGTTTCCATCGGCCGAGCTTAACCGAGGCAGCACATCCAAACACATAGACCTCATGAGCTTAGCTTGGCTTTTCGGAGCCTGGTTGGCGCACCTGGGCTTTTCTTAGCTCAGCCTGCACGACAACCAAGCAACCCATTGTGACAATTGGACGCCCATGTGCTCGTCGTCGCAAGAATCAAACCCGTGCTGCCGGCAAGCATCGCCCAACAAAATGCAACAAATCCACCGAAGACGAATCCGCCCTGCCGCCGCAGTGCTCTGCTTGGTGCTCTCGTGCGTCATCCTCCCCGCGCGGCGCCACCATTTAAACCCCCGCTGCCCCACTACCCACTGCCGCCGCCGCCGCCGCCGCCTCTCCTCTCCCGATGCTCCCCACCGCCCAACCCACCTCGCCCCTCCCCTGCCCCACCCCCCCAAGCCCTAGCCTCCACCACCTCCGCCCCCAATTCCTCCCCGCCACCGCCTCCGCCTCCTCCCCCGCGGCGGCAGCGGTTCGGACGCGCGGGGTGGCAGGCCGCCGGATGGGCTCGATTCGGGCCTCGGTCTCCGGGGAAGGCGGCTGGGAGGTGGCGGCTGGTAAGGAGGGGGTGGAGATTGAACGGCTGGTGGAGGTGGCGCAGAGCGCGGCGGAAGCGGCGAGCGAGGTGCTCAGGAAGTACTTCCAGCAGCGCGTAGAGATCATTGACAAGGCGGACCACAGTTAGTTTTCTTCGCCGTTCGCCGGGATGTTGCTAGATTACAAACACCTTGTTATTAGCTCCAGCTTTTATCTTGAGTGGTTTATGCGAATTTCCTGGCTTTTATTTTATGGTGTTATGTAGCTTTGTTGCAGCGTGGCATTCCATTGCAGTGATCACTTCTGGTCTGGTTGATGCTCCCTTTTGATATCCACGGGATTTTGAAGGGTATAGTAGTTAGGTGTTGATTAGTAGAGAGATAGTAGTTTGTTCTCTTCAGACCTATTGTTTGGTTTGATTGTTGTTCGTTTATCATTGAATTTGAAGATTATCTGTTGGGTGATTTTGTTATGTTGTCTAATGTTAGTTTAGTTGAAATGGCGCATCAGACTGTAAGCAAAATATTAGGTCATTGCAACTGTACTTTGGGGTGTTGTGTTTTGTTGTAATAGTACTTTTCACCTCGTCTTGCAATAGGTGTTCAGTCAATATTTTCAACAGGAAAGATCAGGTATACTTCTGCAGGGATTTTGGATGTACTTGTAAATTATTGAGTTATAGAGCTGTGGAGGGTGAAATGTATTTATTACTCTAATTAGTAGGTGGGATTTTGATCAGAGGCTTTACATTTTGTGTTCATGGCCTGAATGAATAGTTGAAGGCTTGGAAATGCTTTCTGATTACATTGAAGTCCAGAGCCATTGGGGCTGTTTGGCAAACAGAGGACAAACTTTGACTGACTGAAGGAGTTTCATCGTTGCACCAGAGTTGTGATCTAATGCAGCTAATATAACATATGGTTGGGTGGGTACTTTCGTACATCCACCTTTAATTATGCAACCTCCTCCCTAAGTCACACATTCAGAGCCATTGTGTCAAATTCCTTCTCAACCTTGGCAGTTTTCTGAGTTGGAGGATATTGGCAGACTGGGAATTGTGTTTCATGGCTTGCCACTTTGATAAGCCATTGTTACATTTAGATCTCTCCATTCACTAGTTGACTGTAGGCCACCTTATCCATGCATGTAACATGGGACAAACAATTTTCATGGTTTATTCTTCTACCTTCATATCTAGCACTTATGATGTGCTACAACATTTGCTCAACATGATTAGGAGGTCCACACAGAAAGTGCTGAGTACCTTATGCAGCCAGTATCTTTTATGCATTAACATGATCCCTTGGACAAACCATTTCATTTTTCATTCTTCTACCTTCACGTCTAGCATTAACAATGTGTGTTGCAACATTTTCTCGGAATGATTAGGAGGTCCACACAGAAAGTATTGAGTGCCTTATGTATTAACCATAATGCATCACACTTCTTAAGGCAGTGTGCGTAGTGGTGAAGCTGTGGGTATTTGCAAATCAAACTCTCAGTTTGCTTTCAAACTTGTTCGATTTACCTTTTTAGGAAGCATGGAATTGTTTCATTGGTCAAATGTAACAGCATTCTAAGCTGACTCTGGGATGTCCTAAAACCAACTGTCCCTGCACATATATTGTAAATTTGATAAATACTATGATTGGAGTTATTGTACAAAATTTTCTCAAGAACTGAATGTTGGGGTTGTTTTGTGGCTTTGAACTTGATTTACTGAATTTTGTGCAGGTCCCGTCACAATTGCAGATAGAGAAGCGGAAGAAGCGATGGTGTCGGTCATACTGAAGAACTTCCCAACTCATGCTATGTAGATTGCTTTGTTTGTTTTTACAATTTTTTGGTTCACTTTTGATGTATCTACATCACTGATAAATAATGTGATCTTTACTGGGTTCATTCAGTTTTGGTGAGGAGAATGGTTGGAGATGTGTGGAGAAGTCTTCTGATTATGTTTGGGTTTTGGACCCCATAGATGGAACAAAAAGCTTCATTACTGGTATTGAACCTTAATAAATGCATGGGTAGGACTTTAAATTGTGGAACCTAACTAACTATGATGACTGCTAATTCATTGTTTGTAGGGAAACCTCTGTTTGGTACGCTTATTGCACTTCTGCACAATGGGAAGCCGGTATGCTGAATTTCTCTTGCTCATATCCTGCTCTGTTTGTTACTTTGTTTCGTTGTATTCTTCATTTTGTTCACCACTAAATGAACAAAATGTAATGAATATCGTTCTGTTATACAAAGTTATATGTACTCGATATAACCTAATTTTGTTGATAGTTGATACTGTCAACAATGAACTACCTTTGCATGATGCTTTGATGCAGCTTCAAAAGCATTAATTGTTTTAATTATGGTACATCATATTCATATTAATTCTCTTTCTGGACATGCAACATGTTGAGTAATATATATGTTCTATACTTCCTTGTTATTAGTTAGCCTTGAGATCTGTTCTTCCTTTCTTTAGGTTATTGGCATTATCGATCAGCCAATCTTGAGAGAAAGATGGGTTGGGGTGGACGGGAAGAAAACAACCTTAAATGGACAAGAAATATCTGTTCGCCCTTGCAATGTACTCGCACAAGCTTACTTGTATGTATATTGTGATCTAGAATTTAGGCATCATACGCAACATTACAGTGAATTATGCCTTCCTGTATATAATCATCAATGTTGTGCATGTGTCAGATATACAACAAGTCCACATCTCTTTGAAGGAGATGCTGAAGATGCATTTATTCGTGTACGGAGTAAGGTATCAACCATGATATTGCTACTATTTCTATGATTAACTAAACTTTCTGCAACCACTAACTTTACTACTTTACACATTTGCTATTTTACCAATTTCTAATGCTAGGTGAAAGTCCCACTGTATGGTTGTGATTGCTATGCTTATGCTCTCCTGGCTTCTGGTTTTGTAGATCTTGTTGTTGAATCTGGGTTGAAGGTATAAATCTTATCATGGATGTGCATTTCATTATTTGGGAAATGATGTTTGCTTTTTTTTGCTAGTGCTTGAAATGAACTGAACTCGAGCAAGATCAGTTAGTTTTGAGCTCGATTAGTTATGTATTCAATTTTGCCAGTTTCTTGCTTTAACCAGCTTAAGAGCAGTATTGGATTAATCATTCTTTTGAATTCATTGGTCAATGAAAGTTATTTACTATGAGAATTCATTCTGTTCTGCAGCCATATGATTTTCTCTCGTTGGTGCCTGTGATTGAAGGAGCTGGGGGGTCAATAACTGATTGGAAAGGGGATAGGCTCCATTGGCCTGTCTCTCCAAATTCACGGCCTACGAGTATAACTTTCAGTCTCCTCATCAAGATTCACTCATTTTATCTCCAAATTCTTTCTGTTTTGCACCCGTCCCATATCTGGAAAGGGCACAACTAGGAACACCAATCTTATATTCGTCAAGAGAACTGTTTTATGTGCCAGGATGCACTATGATGAAATTAGCAATCGTGTCCTTTGCTGTTTTCGATTAGCACAAATGCAATTCTTCCGTACTATTTACTGTTATGTTAATTGAAATAGGCGTTTCTCCTTTTTTTTTTTTTAAAAAAAAATCCTCGGATACTGAACATTTCTATTTTTGCAGGTTTCAACGTGGTGGCAGCTGGAGATGCCCGTGTCCATAAACAAGCCCTGGACACGCTGCAGTGGCGCTAGTCTTCAAGACTGCGAAGCAGGCCGGAGCTCCTGTTGGATTGAGATGCCCTAACTTCATGCAGTAAGTGACTTTCTCACTGCCATATGGAGCCGGCTGTGGTGGGGTCCACATGTCAATGGGGAAGTCACTGACTGCATGAGGTCAGAGGATCCTAATCCGCTCCTATTCCTAGCGGGCCCCACATGTCAGTGGGGAAGCCAATGACTGCTTGAAGTCAGGAATTTGCACCTGCTAATCGTGTCCAATAAACATTAGTTCGCATTTGTATGCCTGCCCTGTCTCAAAAAGAGAAATGTATGTGTGAGACCATGTGAATGTCGTTCGACATGTTTAGATGAGTATCTGAGGTTTTGGTGGCTTGTGTTTAATGGTTTGAGTATGTATTTGAGTACAAAGTTGGTCTTGCACAAAACAGAGAGTTTTACATGTGTGCTGGACGTAAGAGCATGTCCAGCAGGGTCTAAAAAAGAATCTTCTCTATATTTAGAGACTCTTAATCTCTATATCACTCTAGTAGAGTCTCTATGTCAGTCCCTAAATTTAAAAATTCTCTCTCTAAGTTTTTATATTTAGATATTCTCTTATATGTATATTTTTTCGAGGATAGAGACTCTACTGGAGATGATAGAAATATATGAAATGAATAGTGGTTTGGAGAAGGGGATATAGAGATTCGAATTTAGAGACTCGCTAAAGATGCTCTAAGGGTTCAGTCTGGCATGTGTGCCGGATTTAACGTGAGAAAACAAAGAGTTTTGTATGTGTGCTGGACCTAAGGGTTTAGACCGGCATGTGTGCCGCATTTAACATGAGAAAATAGAGAGTATTGTACGTGTGCTCGACCTAACGGTTCAGTCTGACATGCAAAAACAGTGAGATTTGCATGTGTCCCGGATCAAACGATTAAGTCTGGAATATAGTGTTGGACTGAAGCTTCGATCAGGCATCCTCGGAAGTGCACTGTGACAGTCTACGGTATTTTGTGATCTTGGAGGTTTTCCTGTTCTTGGGTGAAAAAGTATTCTATATGAAAGTTGCAGAGAATTTCAAAATGCATTTTTCTCATGTTGGCAACTTTTTTATTGAAGCGACAGACGAAGTTATAAAAATTGATTTGTGTCACTGCTATGTTACCACTTAGATGAATTTGTTACTTTGTGATGGAATTTGTAATCACGTTAGATTGTATTGCTATTAATGTCGAATGAACTAATGTGGATTAAGTTGAGATATATTTGTTTTCGGAGAAATGGTTTGCTCGTCTCATGTGCGCAGGTAATTGGTGTGGATCAACGTCGGCGAAGTGGATCAAGGACGTAGATGGGTGATCCATGGTCCAGAGGATCAAGGGTTCACACGAGCTGGTTGGGCTTGGTCTAGGCACGTGGACGGTGGTGATTGGCAACGGAAGCTTCAAGGTGCGCTAGCTGAAGCGATCAAGGGAAATTGGACCCGTGGTGGACTTGGCAGTCATGGAAGCGAGGAATGACGGTTTTTATAGAAATCGTGACGTAAGGATAAGTGGTTTAGGTCATTGGTAATCTTGGAGAGCAAAATAGATCAAAATGGGTTATTCGAGTATCATTTATAAGCCGCTTTGAGAAGCGTGTAGTATGAGAGAGAAAACTCGGGGTGTTATCGGGTTTCAGATGAGCCCACAATGTGATAAGAGATGAAACCCTAGGTGGATGGGTGGTTGAGCCTCTGCTATATAAGGGGTTTATAACCTGAGAAATTGGTGAGGATTTTGAGAGGTTTTCGGGAGAGCACTCTGGAAAGGGTTTGAGGGAGAAATGTTTGGCTAAATCACTCAAGTTTTGTTGCAGATGGGTTTGTGTTAATCCTCCCCAATCATTCCGCTATAATCATTTCTTCTTAATCATTAAGCAAGCTCCAATCTATGGTTTGAATTTTGTGATCCTTGGCTCCGGTTCAATTTTGTCTTGTTATTGAGTGTTCTTGGCTTGAATCATAGGAAATATTGCTCCTCTCGTTTTTGTTGAGTATAGGAACACTTCTAGATTTACCTTACACAAGTTCTCCATGAATTATAGTCATGGATTAAAAGTTTGGGTTTTGCCCGGTTCTAAATCTAGAGTTGGTACAATAAAAAAGGTGAGTTTTTGGGCAGTTTAGATTCGATTCTTGGTTAGATTAGGTCCTAAATAGCCTAAGGAGATTAAGTTTTAAATCTTGTGTCCAGTGTCATAGGGAATCAAGAATTGTGAAGATTTTAGGTTTTGAAATAGAGCTAAAATTACTGTTTATCCTCTATTTTTAATGCATGGCTGAGCTTGTGATTTTTATATCTTTTTGCTCGGTTGTCCAAACGAGGTGACTCTTGTTGCACTAGTTTCTTAACTTTCGGTAAAAATTTCAAGACCATCCAAGTAACAATCTAAAATATGCAAACGTTTTGCTGAGACCCTTCATGTTGTTTTTGGGGCGTGTTGAGATAGGTCTAGCTAAATTACTCAAGATTTGTTGAAGATGAGTTTGTGTGGATCCTCCCTAATCATTCCTCCTTAGTCATCAAGCAAGCTCTAATCCATGGTTCCAATTTCGTGCTCCTGGTCTTCAGTTCGATTTTTTTTTCTTGTTCTTGAGTGTTCTTGGTTTCAATCCTAGTAAATCTTATTTCTCTTGTTTTGGTTGAGTTTCTCCTGTGTATTAGCTTCACCAAATATGTAGGAATATGTCTAGGTTCACCTCACGGAAGTCCCCACGAATTATGGTCATAGATTGAAAGTTTGAGTTTTGCCCTGTTCTAAACTTAGAGTTGGTACAGTAAGAAAAAGGTTGAGTCTTTAGACGCTTTAGGTTCAATTCTTGGTTAGATTAGGGGTGGGTTCTTTTTAGCTTTTCTTATCTATTTATTTGCCTTATCTCGTAAGTCTACTTATCTCGTGTCTTATTTGGCTTATCTCACTTTTTTTTATTACTTTTGAGTCGGTTTTTTTTATCTCGTAGGGTTGTCTATAAACTCTCTAAACCCCAAAATTGGAGGCCAACCGGCTCTCGAGGCTATCTCGAAAAATGCTTGAAGTGACGAGATAAGTCAAATAAGTAGATAAAAAAAGCTAAAAAGAATCCACCCTAGGTTTTAAATAGCCTAAGGAGATTAAGTTTTAAATCTTGTGACTAGTGCTATATAGGGAATTAAGAATTGTGAAGATTTTAGGTTTTGAAATAGTGTTGAAATTACTGTTCATACTTTCTTTTCAGTGCGTAGCTGAGCTTATGATTTTTATATCTTTTTGTTCGGTTGTCCAATCGAGGTGATTCTTGTTGCGTTAGTTTTCTAACTTCCATATTTAGGGCCTGTTTGATTTGTGACTAACTTTGCCACGCCTAATCTTGGGCAAGTGTGGCTAGCCACACATTTTGTGGCGGAAAAACTTAATTCATCACCACAGTTGTGGCAAAGTGGGGCAAAAAACTAAGTCTATGACGCGTGGGCCACACGGCTAAGAAAGTATGTTAAGCCACAGTTATGGCACGAACCAAACAACTAACAGAGAAACTGTGGCTTGTCTAATGTTAGACGAGGCAATGTTAGGCAGCAACCAAACAAGCCCTTAGTTTTAGTAAAAATTTCAAGACCATTCAAATAGCTATCTAAAATCTGAAAATATTTTACTAAGACCCTTCGTGCTGTTTTGGGACAGGTTGTGAAGAAAACGTCAAGATTAAGGTTAATTTGACTCCTATTTAGTCTCTCCAGTCGCCTAGTTGGTCCTTGAGCATGCTTGCCCAGCCGGTAAGCTGTTCACTGCACTCTTTGACATGCCAATAAATAATGGAAAAATTTATTATTTGCGACCTATGTATTGGCGCTCCAACGTTTGTGAGCGAACCAGAAATGTTCCATTCTGGCGTTAAGCAGTATCTTATTTACACATGAAAAAAAATAGCAAAGTCTCGTTTTTTTAAATAAAAAAATAAGCATGAGGAACAGCTCGCTGTTTGCTGCTTGTCTGAACAAAACAAAGAAGCCAAGCGTGCAGAGTCGATCCTAATCCCAAGTCCCAACTTAACCTCGATGGTTCCAGGAATCGCCCCGAAGCCGGCGGCGCCGGCGCCCCCGAAGCCGCGGCACATGGTCGTGCTGGGCACCGGCTTCGTCGGCCGCTACGTCTCTTCGCGCCTCCTCGCCCAGGGATGGTGAGTCAACTGGCCGTCGCTTCCAAACCCCACCGATTTCCAGCTCCGCAGTGGACTTGATCCTTCCACCGTCATCGACGCCGCCGTTGCCATCTGGTCCTCCGAACCCTGATTTTGCGACGGGTGAATGGTGTAGGCGGGTGTCCGGGACGTGCACCGGCGTTGCCAAGAAGATGGAGCTCGAGATGCTGGGCGTGAGTGCTTCCGTCTTCGATGCCACGAGCAGCAGGTGCGGGCTTATCTTCCTGGCGTTCTTTTTCTACTTCCTCCAAGGATTGTTGCACAATATGCTAGCTGCCGAGCTTCAGCCGTGAGGCATGAGAGCAGTTTGGGTTTCTGCTGGAGATTCTTTATCAGTAGCGATCAGTTGCTAGAGGATCCTGTGCACTTCATGTGTTTGTTTCCCAAGAAATCGATAGGCCATCTGCCAGAAGCGTAGATGAATTTGATGTACCAGGCTATTAGCTACTTAACTAGAGACTAAAGTGCACTCTAGATTGCTAACAAGCTGCTCAACTCGCCACCAGTAATTAGTAGACAAGAAGCAGGCACCTGTTTTGCTTTACACATAATGCTTTGTTATTATAATTGCAACTCAAATTCCATAAGTACACTATTGAAGGAAATAAACATTTCCAAATTGTTTGCGAAGAACTTCAGTAAGGTCCACATTTTGCAAATATTTGCTTTCGGCAATATGTTTTTTTGCATTAGTGCATAAACTTTAGATATAGAAGATTGGCTAATTATTCAGGGAATGTAATTTACATCCTATCAAACTTTTATATTAGACTCCATTTTCTTGTTAATTTCATGATGATTTATGATCTCTCATTGCTGTTCAGCCTGTGTAACTGTGCACTCTTGCTCCTGTATGTGGGTACCAGTGATTTTTGTGTACCTGTACATGAGTACTTATATTTTTTGAATGAGTTTTATGTGAGTACTGATTACTATGTCAAACCAGTCTGGCAAATCTTCATGCATTGCAAGATGCAACTCATTTACTCATCTCCATTCCACCCATCCCTGGAATTGGTGATCCTGTAAGTCGTCAGTTTTTGTTGCTCAAGTTACTTTGGTTGACTTGAATTCCATCTGAATTTAACTTCATGACCATTTGCATCAAATACCTTCTGCAGTTGCTTTCTTTACATGCTGACCTGCAAAGAACGCTGAATGATGGTAATCTTCAATGGTTATGTTACCTTTCTTCAACAAGTAAGTTCACATATCGTATGTACCTCTACTATGAATTGCTGTTCTTTTTTTGTATGTTAGTTACAAGGTGAAATTGGTTACCAACATTTCAAAGTTTTCAATGCACTGAATTATATAACATGAGGTAGTCAAATGAACTAGTGATTTTTGCACTTTTACTTGTGTATCCTGTTATTTTATGAATATAACTAACAACTGCAATTTGTTACAGACTGCTGCTTCCTTGCCTTTCTTTTGCGATTATTGTAAGCTGCAACATGTTACAGACAACTGTTTCCTTTTACTTTGCTGATGACACTTTAGCCAGTGTCTATGGAAAAGTTCAACAACAATGTTAAGGTGGACTAGTAAACATTTAGTCCATGTAGTTACATTCAAGGACTCTTATGCAATTTGCACAGTGCAGTCCTGTAGATACACTAGAATATCTAAACATTAGCTTTGACTTTTCAGGTTAACTTGATAAACAAAATCTCAGACAATGTGTAAACAAATAGAAAGAATTTCTTCTACACAACTACCTTGTAATTCTCTCCTATTTTTCTCCAGGTGTATATGGTGATTGTGGCGGTGCGTTGGTTGATGAGGAGTAAGAGCTGAGTGGTTTTGTGTACATGTGTTTTCGCAATACAGTTTTAACAGAAAGCTGAAGAACGTTCTGTACATGCAGTCATACAGTGAATCCGAAGAGTGAGTCTGCCAAGTTAAGATATGCTGCCGAGAAAGGATGGTTGAACCTTATAGATGAGCTGGATCTGTCAGCCTTTATATTTCGTTTGGGTGGGATATACGGGCCTGGAAGAAGGTTTCAGTCTGCTAATACTTCAACCTTTTTTACCTTTGTGATTTATAAGCGCATAATTAACTTGACTCCAGAAATGCAAGACTTGACCCACACTTTGATTACTACCTGTGTGAATATTTCTGAAAAACGAAAAATTTACAACACTTTTATGATGATCAATTTGTACTTTATGAAAGAAATGACCAAAAACTGTAAGGGATGAAGGACCGGAAGAGTCCCATGATACTTGTTTTCTAAAAGCACCAGTATGATAACTCAATGTTATATTTCATTGTTGATTACTGCAGTGCTCTGGACACTATAGCTAAGAGAAAATCTTTGTCACAAAGACAGAAGTTGAGGGAGTCCAAGCAGTACACTGCACGAATCCATGTGGCTGACATCTATCAGGCTATCCTGGCTAGCATGAGCATGAGATATGCCAGGTTTCTGCTTTCTTTTGCCTGCGCAACTACTTCAGCTCTTTGAAATATCTTCAGCCTTGAAGCATATTTTCAAACTCCACCTCAATTTGTGTTATGTTGCATAGCTGAACTGTGAGACTGTACTGCCAAAAAAAGTTTGATTGTATTTCTCTGTTTGCTTTGATCTAAAGAATATCATTTTTAGTTTCTTCCCCCAAAGGCCCAAACTATTCATGCAATATTTGTTTTTATGTTTTGAGTACCAAGAAACATAAACCTAGAGTTAATTATTTGGGTTGTTAGCAATTGTTTATAAACTTTTGTTGCGATACCTAGTGAAATTGGGGAAAGCCTTGGAATTAGCTGATCATTTATTTTCTTATGTTTTAACAATTTCATCTGCAGGAAAATATACAATGTGGTGGATGATGACCCTGCCCCAAGAGCTGAAGTTTTCGCATTTGCTCAGAGCTTGATAGAGAGAAGATATCCAGATTTGATAACGGATTCTGCGGGATTAAACAGTCAGGATAGAATTATACCCGCCGAGAAACGGGTCTCTAATGCTCGGTTGAAACAGGAACTTGGCGTTAGGCTCCTTCACCCATCTTATAGATCAGGTCTGCAGAGTATTTTTGATTCTTGGCTACCCCAGTCTACTCTTCAGAGAGAAATCGGTGATGTTTAGCTTGTGTATATTTACAGCTAGAATTTTTTTTTGGGCACTGCATTTGGTACATATAACTTAATTGATAGCGCCACTGGACCTGAAGTTTTGAATCAAGATCTCAACTGCTATGGCTTAATGATGAAATCACAATTCTTCCGTTCGAACAAGGTTGAGCTAGCTATTACTACCTGGACAAAGGCGACCGTAAACGGATTACGAATGTCAAGAGCTGCAAGGGAAACAACACTACTGCTGTAGCGTATGAACTGAGCTAAATAGTTTTTCTTTTTCAAAACGGAACCTATCAATTCCATTTGCCAACCACTTCACATATTATAGACATGGATATAAGCCTTTGTGGGAGCCAAACTCACTAACACCATTCACCTAAACACACTACATTGGAGGAGCATAGGTCTTATAAATGGAGCTCTTTGGAGCCCCCACTGGAAGGAATGAAAATTTTATAGCATGGGGTGCCACGCCGTGGCCGTGGCACCCTTCAATCCGTCCATTCATCTGGATTGGAGGGCGTGACATCCTATGCCATAGAATTTGGCTTGCATTGGAAGTGCTATCGGTCACTGCTCACAAGGAGAAGACCCTACCTGCCACCACTCTTAGGAGCGGACGTACGAAGAGACCTGCCACAGCCAGCCTAGCCAAGACGAAGGAGAAGATCAAATTTTTTCATATAATTTTTTTTGCCACAAATCAGTTACTATTACTATTTTTTTTATACAAACCACTAATCTTTATTCATCATAGCGACATATATGACACTCTTCGAAAGTTCAGATCCCAAACCTGACTAATACATTGACTTACAGCCGTACGAGCTAACAAATGAGCTACACCATTAGTGGACCGATGCTTACATTGTAACTTTCAAACTGGATGCCTTTTGAAGATCTTCGCAGTGTGGAAGTGTTCCATCTGCTCACCTCTCCATTCTGTGTTATTGTTTATCAGATCGACTGCATTGCGGCAGTCCAAGTTCACAGCTGTGTTGCCGATCCTCTTCGTTTCCATGAACTCAAGAGCACGAGCACCCAGCAATGTACGCAATTCCGCCTCTAAACCCGATGAAGGGCTTCCCGGGTTCAGAGCCAAAGCAGAAATGAACTTTCCGTCGTGATCGCGTACCACCACGCCTCCAGCTGCTGTATTGTTCAGAGGATTCAGGCTAGCATCACAATTAATTTTCACACTGCCCATACATGGTGCTTCCCATTTCTCATTCAACACAGTCCGTGTCTGTTAGACGGACCACCAGCTACATACTTAGCGCATCCGGACCCCAGGTCGTTGGGCCGCATTACACTCGCAGGTCCAACCAGAGCAGCGGATCGATGGTCTTTTGGGCCATCTCCCCTCAAAAAACTAGCTCAATGAAAGATACTCTCTCAACCTTATAAACCATGCTCAAGCCCTCCAACAACCAATGTGGGACTATTCCCAACAGTGTCAAAGGGTGACGACAACTCCTCTGCCTTGGGCCAAATTCCATTGCTCGCGTTCAGCAATCAGTTCGCCAAATTCCTCTGCACTAACCTAAAGATCGGTTGTTATGTGTCTGTCAACATCATGTCTGTCTTCGGGTCAACATTCTTGTAGCCAGCCAGACGGAAGATCGGAATTGTTCGTTTTAACTTATTTGCTTATGCTTTTCTACTTATTTGTTTATTTTTGGTTTTAAAAACATAAATGTTTTGGTGTTTTTGTTCATTCTTTTTTGTCTCAAAGATGCATCAGGATGATTTCAAAAAAAAGTTCAATGAAGTATGTCGAACTCTCCAAACTGCTTCAAAGCTCTCAAAATTTAACTTATCAGCAAATAAACAGATCAACAAATCAAATAAGTCGAAAAGAACAGCCCGACAGTTTTACAGTGGTACTGTGGTAGTGTAGCAAGTCCAGTGCGCATTGCAAGGATATTGGGACTATGAGGCGTTGCGATGCCGGAGGGAGGGTCGTCGTGCGTTGTCACGATGACATCCTTCTGCACGGCAGTGGTGACTACTCATAGCAGATAGGACAGAGACTAGGTAGTAGTTTAGTGGTTATGCCACCGTGTTCTTTCCCGGCGGTGGGTGGAGGGAAATGTATCCTATGCAGTACTGCAGAGGGCAGTTACTACTTGTGTGAGGAGGGAAGGAGAGAGGAGAGAGAAACATGAAGATGTCCATTGGATTCAATACAATATATGGGTTGGATGGAGCTACTACCCTCTGCCTTTATGGTAGAGGAGCTGCTTCCAAGGGTGGAGAGGGAAAGGCTCGTGGCCATGGTGTCGGTGTTGCTCTGCAGTGCCAGAGACAGCGAGTAGTCGTCCGTGTCGAGCAGAGTGGTCATTTGGTACTTTGTACTGGATGTGCGCTTGAGCTTCTTTTTATCTAAATAATGGAAGTAACCTTTTGTCTTTGCAACAACTAGGAATGTACACATCATTGTGAACGCTTATTATAAAGAAAAAAAGCTAAAAACCAAAGTGAAATGACATATCACACTAGGCAAGCAATAGGAAAACGAAAAGAGAAACATCTTCCATCTCAAAACAACTAAACGAATCTAGACGGTTATAGATTTATGCATCCTGGAACACCAACCTTCATTACATTCCTCCGTGATTTTAAAAGAACAATTCGATAACCCCTATTTCAAAATCTCTGGTAACAGCCAAAAGATGTGCGCTTGAGGCTCCCTAGGCCAACAACAAAAGAAAGCTTGCATTAGATCCAAATAGGCTCGGCCCACAACAAAAGAAAAGCTCTTGTTAGATTCTGTGTGGAACGGCTTAATCACAGTCACTTCCGATATCATAAAGCCAAACCAAACACACTAACTTTTAGAAGCGATTCTTTCAACATGAGGCCAAAAGTTGAATCACCACTGAAAGCTCGGGCCATGGTCCAGACGATGGTTAGACTATCTCCAACCACCGTTTTCCATCATTTTCTTTCCTTCTCTACCCCTGATGGGAATCTCTTTCTAGATTTCATTCCCTTCCAGATTTTGGTCTCCAACACATTCCCTTCCACATTCCTTTGCCATCCCATTCTCTTCCAAGTTTTGGTCTCCAACAGCCTCCACTTCGACATTTTCATGCAGGCTGCGCAGGGCTGCTTCAACGGTGGATGCATCCATGTACACAGAAGCCTTGTATGAAGCACCACCAATGCATATACAGCTACATACACAGTATCTATTCAACATTGCTCATTGATCTGAAATGTAAATTTCCAATTATGCAACAAAAAACACTTCGTTCAAAGTTGCAATTTACATTACATGAATAACTCTTTCCTCTAGTTGTATGTGTTAATATAAAGAACCAAACATCATTTACATTCTTTCGGAATCATATCCCATTGGTGATGAAGACAATAGCATGCAGTGAGTTTCATTCAATATATATTTGCCACGGTTCAACCACCAATCTATACCATTTCAGGTTCCCTAGCTTAACACTTGCTTATTAGCTTAGCTAGTTTACCTTCTAAATTAAATAAAGCAAATTGTTCATATTTTAAACGAGGATACTCAAATAAACAGATAACTCAAGGATTAATTAACCGTAAACAACTAGCAAGCTTTCCAAACAGTTTTTGTTTCTGAACTTCCAATGTCACATTCATCTAGCATCTAGATCTCTGAACTTCTAATGTCACATTCATCTGGCATCTATAGAAACAATATGTAAACAGGGAAGTAGCACAAAAAATTTACTATTACAGGCAAACCACGGGTGTAAACAATGCTCTCCATTTTTAGAAATTTTGTTTGAATGAATAAATCATTCAATTTGGCAGACAAAGTAGTAAGGTACCAAGACAACAATTAAGGTACCAAGACAACAATTTGTTCAAACTGCATGCATGTGTTGATGACCCAGATTTGGCAAAGTTTTGAAACACACCATAGTTGGGTTCATGTTCAAACTGAATGCTTGTCCTGCTCCCTGAGATTTGACACCAAATCACCGAAATCGGCAGACATTCATAGTCTATTCTTCCCTAATCGGCAACATCGCACCCCCCATTCTCCCAAAAAACCGGCCACCTATCACCCCAAATCTCACTGAAATCGCCCCCAAATCCAAACCACGAGTGAACCCTAATTCGCCTAAATCCATGGATTTCGATTGCAATCCACCCAAATCGAACCAAATCCACCCAAATCCTACCTCCCCCACCTGTCTTTCACCCAGCAAACATGACAAAGCGGCGGGAAATTTTTTTTCACCTTGAGCCACCGGCGGTCGTGCTCCGCGCGTCTTCGCCGCCGCTGGTCAAGACGGCTGCCTCGCAGTGTACCCAAACTCTACGCTCGCCGGCAATGGCTCCTCCTCCGCCCCCAACCTCCAAATCCACTTGGCCAATGCTTGCGCTGCCGCCGCCCCGCCCACTCC
Source organism: Olyra latifolia (assembly GCA_036346145.1). Classification (NCBI taxonomy): domain Eukaryota; kingdom Viridiplantae; phylum Streptophyta; class Magnoliopsida; order Poales; family Poaceae; genus Olyra; species Olyra latifolia. The sequence continues at coordinate 20,539,926 of CM070530.1, forward strand.
TCGTGTCCGACCAAGCGCGCGCAGAGGCAGTCGTTGCTTCCACAGTGGATGCGGGCGACGGAAGGGATTGGAGAGACAAACCCCTCCTGCTGGGATTCTCTCTCCGATCCCATAGGGACCACGCCAGGGAGAGGATGCGGCTGGAGTGGCATCGACGTTTCCTTCCCGGCCCTTTTCCCATCGCGACGGAAAAGAGGCCCGAGAAGGGAAGCCCTTGGAGATAGTCTCAGGCAAGGCATATCAAGGATTGCTGCCCCATATCAGGGAGAAGTTTAATGGGCAAGAGTTCATTGATCTGGGTCATCTGATCCAACGAGTGTCGGCTCATGAGGTCCAATCTACTGTGGACCAAGACGACATTGTTGAGTGCGGGTCGGATGAGTCGTCTGATGTGGAGACTATATAAGCCGATGTATGCTCTTTCCCAGTTAATATGGTAGATTGCTCGAGGGGTAACATCAAGGAAAAGAATAAAGCTGACAACGTCCAAAATTACAAAGAGAACGAAGGACTAAGTGATGAGAAGCCTTTGAAAGTCATGATTGGCCAAATGCAATTAGAGGTGGAGTATGACACGGGTTCAAAAGTCATGAAATCCAAGGGACCTCTAGAAATCGGCATAAGGTACAGGATAGAAAAGGACAAACTACCTTTAAAGCTTATCCACAAGCCAAAAGTGGCATTGACACAGTTGATAAAAAAATATGAGCTAAGGGCTTCACAAAGTCGAGCTCCAGGCCAACGGGTTAGTCCTGACATGGTTCATTGGGGATGTCCCTTCTTTCGGTTTTGTTGGGAAAATAGCATAACACTATCATCGGTTTGGGATTGCCCCATGCAACACCTCCAGCATCATCAAAAGAATAATCAAAATCAGAGCCCAAATGTAAAGCAAAGAGTATCGGCCGAGAATAAAATATCAGAGTCGATAAGATCAAAGAAAACACACAAGGGTGAATGTAAAGCTTCAACTATGAATCTGAGAGGTAGTATAAGACAGCCGATTGAGCCAAAGCCGAGGTGATCTCCTGAAGATCTATCCAAGTCTCATAGAAGAAGGTTACAAAGATTAAGGACCCGAGAGACTTGTGAAGCTGATAGGGGACATGAAAATAATGAGAAGTTCAATAAGGGTTGTCCTATTAGCAAAAGCATGAGACAAGCATGGCACCGTAGAGAAAAGGATAGTGTTGTGCAGCTATGCATGGGATTCCAGGCGAGAAGAGAAGGTTGAAAAATAGTTGAGCAAAATTCCTGGAGTACGCAAAAGATGATATCGGCTATAAAAGATGTAATGAGAAAATTAACGGCCGATGGTGTAGATTTTTGAAACATGATTCTCATATTCCAAAAATGGGGGGCATGTGTTGACACCCAATTTTGGACATAGCCAAAGTTTCTGGAAATTCAAGAAGCCAATATTTTAGAAGAATTTAGATCATGCATGATCGGCTAAGAGCATAATTGGAAGGACTACTAGGACCAATATGGAAGAAGATCCTGGATACAGAGTCTTAATTGGCTACGACAAGTTAAAGTTGGAAACCTTATCCAAGAAGTCAATTTTGGAAGGTTATGGAAGGCAAGAGTTCAGATCGGCTACGTAGTATATTTTAGGCCTGTATCTAGATAAGTTTCTATTTAGAGAGAGTCCTAGTTATATATCGAGTCGGTTAGTTTATTTATAGTAAGTTTGAGAGTTCGAGTCGTATTGTATGGAGTCCATGTATCAGATATAAATACCCAACCTATGTAACGAGAAAAGAGTCCCCGACCAATCAATCTACTATTTCAATGTAATCGTCTTTTCAATTTATAGGAGTAGCAGTAACTTAGTTTCGCCGTATTTTGCTTTTGATCGATTTGTTGCGCATCGCCTTCTTGATCGACTCCAAGGTACAACCCCAACTGAGTACTGTCTCGGTTAAGTTCGATCTTCTTGCTTGGTTTATCAGAAAACTATCTTTGCCGATATTGCTGCGTATCACCATTTCGTGTAAATAGTTAGGTTCTACCCTCGTTCTATCGGCTTGTATATTGCTATTTAGCCGATAGTCTGTTTACCCTCGTCTTATTGGTTAGATTAACTTGTTAATCTAGCTAATAGGCCAGTTGATAGTCTATTTATCCCTTAATCTACTATTTAGTCGATCCCATCAGCTTAGTAGTAGATTGCCTACCCTTTGAACGTATCGGTTTTGATTTGATCTTAGCCGATAGTTTACTTATACTTTGGACTTGTTGACTTACCTTTGAGATCAGACAAGTTCATAGTACCTTTATAGAACTAATTGACTACATAAAACTGATTACATCTTTTTGACCGATTGCAAGATCAAGTCGGCTGACACGCTCTTAACCCTGTGTTTTGGTGCTGTCGGGGATTCTACTCCCTAAGCCCACGTGCGTTGAAGCCGAAGCTAGTTTTTTGTGTCAACAGGTACTGAGTGGTACTGTCTCATCATAGCCATTAAATTTGATGTAATTGGCCCCTCTGATGAGAGGTCCCAAGAGGTAAAAAGGATGGTAAAATCCCTCCCAGGAAAATCTTCCTAACATGGAGAGGTGTGGGTTTCTTCCCGATGAAAACCCCGTGGATTGGGACCATGAAGTTTTGTGCGGTGGGCATCCAAACAAACCTTCTAATTGACCAGGGGGAAACTTCCCACATATTTGGTTTTGATCTTTTATATTTCGAAAAATTGCACATAGATATATATATAAACAGTAAAGTCTTTTCTTACTTGCGCATGTAGATCTATTTGTTCAATCATCGCCGTCAGAATTATGAAGTGATATGAACTTTTAAAATTTAAACAACTATATATACCATCTTTTTTTTTAATCACGAGCTTGCCCCCAATTTTATTAGAAGAAACTGAAACCATTTTACAGACGCCATGAAATTCACGCAGGGGGGATTTTGACAATCAGACTTCTGTCACATATAAATACTACACAGACGACAAAACATCTTAACCAAACAAACTAAACACAAGAACTCGACAAAACATCAGCATCGTGACGTAACACTCCGGAAGAAGCTCCTACAGTGATTCTCATCACTACCTTCCATCCTCCTCATCAATGGCGACCCAGCTTCTTTCTGCAAAACTAGCCCAAAATTCATTATAGTGAGGCACTTGCAATACAAGTGCAGTTGGCTCAATAGGAAATTTCATTTCGAAACAAGCATATGTAGTTTCTTATTTTCCAATTTGTCCACGAAACTGAAGCTATACCAACATTCATTAATCATTAGGTTTATATATATGTCATCCTTACTTTCTTAGACCTGTTTAAAACGCGAGAATTTTTCTCAATTTTGTAAGGCCATCTCCAACTGTTGGGGAGAGATGAACAGTGATAGAGCAGTGAATACTGAATATAGAGAATAAGAATAACGATGAAATTATTGTTGGGGGTTAATAGTGATGGGACAATGAATAATGATGGAGATATGCAACACGGTAGATAAACAGTGCTAGGGCCAAGACAATGAGACATATCGTTGGAGATGGTCTAAGAGTATCTCCAGGAGAGCCTATAAAACAGAATCTTCTCTGTATTTAGAGTCTCTCGTCCAACAGCAGAATTTCTATCTTAGCCTTTAAATTTAGAGTTTCTTTCTCCCAGTAGGGATGTCAATCGGGCGGGTCGGGCACAGTTATTGGTTTCGCGGACTTGTACCCGTGGAGGAAAAACTACACCACACCCATACCATATCCGCCCACGGGTATGGATGTATACCCATACTTGTACCCGCGGATAACCGCTACCTACCCACCATTCTAAAAATTCAACAGCAAGTCAAAAATCCCACACATTCATAGGTAGAACAGTAGCATTTCAGCACACAATAGAGAGTAAAAGAGCATGATTTCAGCATAAAATAGAGGCTAAAAGAGCATCATTGTCATGACCTGGACCTACTTGTCATATTCATGGTCACAGGTATCGGGTATGGATACCCTATATCCATACCAGCGAAATTCATACCCGCAGATACCATTTTCCACCATACCCATACTCGCGAATACCATTTTCCACCATACCCGTACCCATTGGATAGATACCCATGGTTTTTTACCCATACTTGTAACCATTACCATCCCTTCTCCCAGCCTCTAAATTTGGAGGCTCTCTATATCAATCTCTATAGATTTTTCTGGATAGAGGTTCTGCTAAAGAGAATGAAAATATAAAAAACGAATAGTGATTTAGAGGAGGTATATAAAGACCCGCTTTGTGGACTATATTGTTTTTTCTACGGAATTCATACGTTCCAGACATAATAAATTTACTCAAAGCACAACTTACAGGGCTGCCGGCGCCCATGCATCAAAGCCGGCTAGTAAGCGGGCTGCCGGTATCTTCCACAGAAGCTGCCTCCAGTGGGTGAGGCTTGAACTTGAGCCCCAGGCACTCCGCGGTGGCCGGCTTGAAAATGGGCAGCTCGTCGGACTCGAGCGCGGCGGCGAGCCTCGGCCACACGAGCGCGCTCACCAGCCACGACCCGTCGCCTCCGGGTCGCGGCACCATCTGCAAGAACCCCGAGCACAGCCTCCTGCTCGGCGTGGTCGGCATCGCCACGGCGGCGTGGCCGGCGCCGAAGTCCGTGTCCAGCGGGAACGAGGCGAACGACGCCGTGGCCACGGTCGGGCTGCCCAGCCCGATGTTGGACGCGTCCACGTACGCGGTGGCCGTCTTGTGCGCCTCCACCCACTCCACTAGCTCCTGGAAGCGGTCGCCGTACGCCGGCGACGTGGTCGCCTCGCGCACCATGGACGCCACCTCCGGCAGCGACTTCCGCCGGATCTCCTCCACGCTCGCCTCCCTCAGCGCGAAGGTCGCCACGTTGCCCACGTAGCTGCTCATCACGGCGACGTGCGCCGGTGCCGTGAGCCGCCGCCGCCCGTCCACCCACCAGCCCATCCGGCACCGCGTGTCCGCCGCGCCGATTACAGTGGCTAGGGCCTTCCAGATGTACGCGGACACCGCCTGGACCCGCGTCGCGCGCTCGCCGTCCTGGCTCGCCATCTCGCGTAGCCGGGCGATGTCCCGCGCGTCGAGGTGGTACAGCCGCCGGACGAAGCTCGCGTCGCTGGTCAGGACGTTGACAAGGCTGTCACCGTCCAAGGGCCTGAACTCCACGGGGAGAGAGGTATCGGACGTCGACGGAGTGGCGCGGCCGCGCGGGCGGAACACCGAGAGGTCGTGGATCAGCCGTGCTCCGGCGGCGAGCTCCCCCGTTAGCGCGAGCTCCGACCACGCGCTGACGAGCTTGCACAGCGCGTAGCCATCCACGAGGAGGTGGTTGGTTCCCCACGCCACGGAGAAGCCGCCGCACAGGAACGACACCACCTGGACAGACAACGCGACGTCGCCGTCGTACGGCACTGGGATCTTCCCCAAGGACAAGTCCGTCCTGCCGAAGTCCAGGCTCGCCAGGGCCACGTCGGCCTCGCCGACGACGAGCTCCGCGCCCTGGTTGTTGCAGTGGACCTCGGGGAGGCCGGAGCGCGGGTTACTCACGATGCGCCCGGCGAAGGGGAAGAAGTGGTTGAGCAAGGACGGCAGGCCGGCCGCGAAGGTGGCGGCGACGGTGTCGAAGCTGCGGCCGGCTGGAGGCTTGGGGTATACGCAGACGAGGGAGACGGGGAAGTTGCCATGGAGGAGGTCGATGTTGGAGACGTGGAGGACGCGCGGCTTGATGGAGGAGTCGGAGGCCGTCACGAGGCGGCGGCTCGCGACTCGGACATGCAAACTATGGCCATTGTTCGCATTGGCCATTCCAATATGCTTGTTCCTAATGTGTATCTGATCTGAGAGACTCTATGCGATGACAAGATTATATTTGCTTTCTGACTCAGACGTACCAAATGGATCGTACGTCTAACTAGTGTTACAGAACACCCTTCTATGCCGCTTCATTACTGCCGGTTCATCAAGAAATAGTAACAATAACTTATCACTGCCGGTTCGTAGACCGTAGCGGCAAAAAAATCATTGAGGCTTTAAAAACCGATGGTGATAGAAATTATCACTACCGGTTCAAGTCACAAACCAGTAGTGATAATGAAGGGAGTATCATTGCTGGTTCGTAATACGAACTGGCATTAATAATGAATTATCACTGCTGGTTCAAGTCACAAACCGGCAGTGATAATGGATGGAGTATCACTACCGGCTTGTAATAGGAACCGGCACTGATAATGGATTACAGCTCATTGTCGAAAATTTATAATTTTTCATACGGAATCAGATGGAGACAAAATTTATACGAAAATTGTAGTTCTTGACGAGATCTACAACTTTATAGTTGGCAACCTTTTTATTTGAAGTCATTTAGATGCCCAAATAATCGTTAAAACATTCAGACAATAAGAGTCAAAATGAAAAATATACCATTGCTATTTATAAGCACTAATAGGTGAGTTGGTAAGAATGCTTTGTGTGACCTGAGTAGTCGCAGGTTCGACCTCCACTAATAGCACCTATGCATATCTTGCGCGAAAAAACTCATAACTGTGTGACTTGTGACCGTGTATATGTAGATGGCAATACTAAAGTGTAAGAATTTTTTTTTAGCTTTTAAAGCCAAAAATAGGACATACTATCACTGCTAGGATATAGTATCATTGCCGGTTTCTGAACCGGCAGGTTATCACTGCCGCTTGTTCAATGGGAAGACGTTTTTCTGTAGTAATGAACATCAGCACCAAATGCATATCACGGCCATTATTCACGTTCGCCATTCCAGTATGCTGTTCCAAATACTGGATAGTTCCCTTCAACAAAATAATAAACTTGATAGTTCATAGACTATCTACTAGTAGCCACAAAGCTAGGTACTAACGTATACTGACGAGATTATACGCTTTTCAGATCTTGACGATGCAACAGTTGGCAAATGCAGATTAGTTCAAATCGATCCCCCCAAGGTAGTCAATTTTATAAGTTTTTTTTTTTTTATAATGGTATCTCAAATCTGTCGAGCATCATATAAAATACCCTGACGGGTAGGCCGTATACATAACTTATCCTTATGGTGCATACCCAGGAGGATAAGGTGAATATGGCAAGCTCGGATTGATATCTTAGTGATTGGAGCTCGAGAGTAGATCGCTTTGCTTATGGGCCGTTTTATGTATCATCATGGATTCTGAAGAGATATATCAGGATGATCGGCCCGACACTCCCACCATCTTGGGAATTCTCCTATATACAGAGCCCGAAGCCTTCGGATATGGATGTTTCTTGGGGCATAAGTTAGCATGTTTATAAAATATATATATGTAAATTTGATAAGATGCTAGGTTATTCAGATAGGTTTTCTAGATCGTGTAGAACATGGACTACATATATTTTGTACTATATATATACCCCCCACGGAGGGGGAGGACATCGACAGACATCAAGATTCAATCTCGTCATAATAACATAAAGGCACACGCGTGGCTGGAGTAGGGTTATTATCTCTTTTCGAGAGGCCTGAACCAGAATAAATCTTTGTGTCTGATCTATTCTTCATATCGGCGAATCCGTGCATCTACGACGAAAACCCTTTAGCAGGAAGAGGTTGTTTGGTCCCTCAATCAACAAGCTATAAGCTCGGCGGGGAATCTGTTTCCCAATCGTCGATAGTTGGCGCTGTCCATAGGGACCGATAGATCCATTGCTGAAGGAATCCTAGAGATGTCGGACATCGAGCGTTCATCTGTTCACCGTGCTCCCGCTGACCGACGGTACGACCGTCACGATGGAGTAGACTCGGAGTATGTTCCCAAGCCAGTTCTGTTCTGAGTCTTGCTAAAACAAATTTTTCCCATGTTCGATAGGGATAATGACAAGCTCTATGCTGGGCTGGATATCCCGGATCACATAGAACTTGAAGACGGAGTTGCGTCGTGTGGAAACTCAATGATGACCCCTTCATACCCCTATGATGGCAGATGCATCAATATGGCTATCCAACGCAATCACCAGCTTGAGGTAGAAACTTCTGAAGCGGCCTTGCAGCACTCCCACGACGCTGCCCAAGCTCACCTCGTGTCCTCTCTGGAAAGGACCCTGGCAAGCATCCGGCAGCGTGCTAGGGGCAGGCCTTGCAACGATGCCTGAACACCTCCGTCTTCACCAATTCGGGCGTCGGAGGCCCAGTCTAGGGAATGACACCCTTCGGCTTCAGTTCTCGCTGAGCAAGAAAGTCTACGGGCACTGGCAGAGGTCATGGCGAGCTTGCAAATGAATCTGGGTAAGAAAACCAGGGAGCCATGGGTATCGCCGTCATGGAAGATCTCGAGAGGCTAGCCATTGACCTAGCCCCAGCATCACTGCCTGAGCAAAGGGGACATGAAGGACGTTCTCGGGAGTGCTCTTAGGGGGCCGTCTAGCTCTTACAGCGATGAGTCCTAGAGTGCTACCTGGGAGAGCTGCGACCTTCATCATTGGCACCACGACCGAGCAAGAGGACATGAAGAAGAGAGCTTCGGGGGAGAACATAGCTTCACCACGGTGCACTCCCCGCGTCGTGACCAGAAAGTATTCTCTCGCCTTGGTCCTCAGCCGTACGACCAACGACCTCGTGATGGTTAGGATCACCTTGATTGATCTAAACATCGCAGTTTCATGGCTTATGGATATCAGGCTTTCTCCCGCACTCTTTGCGACGTCATCTGGCCGGTTAAGTTCAAGACTGGACACATCGAAAGTTTTGACGAGACCCAAAACCCTGACGAAATACTCTCAGTCTATATGACCGCCATCTTGGCAACCGGAGGGGATGAGGGCATAATAGCCAATTATCTGCCTATCGTGCTCGACGGGGCCGTCCAAACTTGGCTCTTCAATTAGAGGGAGAGATCCATCCACTCATGGGCCCATCTCAGCAAAACACTTAGATCGAATTTGCAAAGTTGCTACGCTCGGCTAGGCAGAGAAAGGGACCTCGAGCGCGTGATCTAGACCGAAGAGGAGTCTCTGCATGACTTTGTCCAAGGGTTCATCAAGGTACGCAATTCCATCCCGAACGTCTCTGACGAATCAGTCATATGGGCATTCAAATTTGGAGTTAAGGATATCTGGTTCACTCAGGATCTAGAGATCCATCCGGATCTATCGACTAGCGAGCTTTTCCGTATGGCTGATTGCTACACCGACGCCGATGAAGCGGTCAAATGGAAAAGGATGCTCTACAAGGAAAAATTGCTACCATAGCCGGGCCTTGAGATCTCCGAAAAGGCAAGTGTCTCCTCTCTCAAAAAGAAGATCAAGAAGAAGAAAAGGAGGCACACCTCTACATGCGTTATTGCTGTGATTGAACAACCTTCCGAGCACGAGTCCGTCATGCAACGCAACAGTCCCCAACACGCTAGCGACAACAGGAGCAGAAGCATTACAAGAAGTTCTAGGAGCCCCAGAATCATATTGCTTCGGAGGCTCCTCTACATACAAATTCTAGCGAGACCTGAAGGAAACAGCGCGGGAAGTATACTACGCTGACCAAGGATCTTGCTTGATATAACAACTCAAGTATACCAGCGATCCTGGTCTGGTATGGCGGTGACCTCATGGTTTTTTGCCGCGACAACCCCTACCTAGGCTTCAAGACACCCAACTTTGGCTTCGAAGTGAGCTTGAGCCCCTGAAAGGCATTGCTCCAAGTCCACAATCCTAACCTCTAGCTCTGCGTGAGCCTTGGAGACCTCTTTAAGAGCCATCATGTCCTCCTAGAAGTTAGTGTAGATGTCTTCTATCCGCTGCGAGAGATACTTGCTCTGTGCTCAAGGCCTCCTCTTCTCCTGGTCCTAGAATATCAACAGAAGGTGGCCAATATTCTTCAATGTCCTCCGTGTCATCTTCCACCATAATACGATCTACAATACGCTTGAGCTCACGGTCCATGGCAAAGTGATAATATGTGTTGCTATAGCAGTGAAATCGAGATGGTGGTCCCGATGATCTATGAAGAAAAGAAAGAAAAGGACAAAGATAAGAGATACCAATCGAGCAGAATGAAAAGCTGCTCGTATGTACGTACCTGTAACCGAAGGGGGAACCTCCTCTTGATCCTCGGTCAAGTTAGGGGGCGAGCTACTTTCCCCCTGCTCTGCGGTCTCTAGGGGCTGCCCGGGTTCCTCCGAGTCCAAGGATTCTAAGGCCATGACCCCGATAGTTCTGCGATGGGCCCTCCGTACCAAGGGCTCATTGTCATCGTTGCTCAACCTTTTTTCCCCTTGGACAGTGGGAAGCACCAAGCTCGAGTCCGCTCCTGTTGATGCTGCGAGCATGGCTCGCAACCGGGTGTTCTCCTCCTCTAAGAATTCACGCTTATGCTTCTCGGTGAGTTGGGAAAGATGCTTCATTAGCTCGAGATTTTCTGCAGTGAAGTTTCTCTCCCAAAGTCGTAGCTCGTGCACCTTGATCTTGTTGGCGTACTCTAGGCAAGTTTTTCGAACACTCCATTACAAGGGGCTTGAGGATGGCCTGACCCCGGTCGATCGCTTCACCGGAGCAACTTGATGGGCTAGAGCTTTACACTTCTTGGTGGGGACCTTTCTTGGTAGCTTTCGTGTGCCTACACCCCCGACAGAAAGGGCGGCAATTGCGAGCTCCAAGTCCTCTTTTTCTTGCAGGCACACCACATCAAGCATGAGTTAAAGCTTCCCAAGCATGGAAAGGAGAGGCAGTTAGGATTGTGTACCTCTTCGAAGCGATCCTGGATGTTCTTCACACGTAGTGCAGAGAAAGAGGACCCTTGTTCCCTCTGAGAGCTAAAGAGCTCGATCATCCGAGCTTCCTCCCAGTTAACGCTTGGAGCTACGATGGTCGGGAAAGATGTGAGCATGACAAAGAACACCGCCCAAGCATGGAGTGGGAAGAAAAGGGTGAAATGTACTTGAGTCGACCTCGCGGGTAAGATCTTGCCAGCCGGTGATCTCATAGAAGGGATGCTCACTCCCGCAGAGGGCACACCATGTTCCATAATGAGTCCTCTACGATCATCTCGCTGGTGAGCCCGTGGGAGGCAAGCTCGTTGATCAAGTTGAGCCACTTTTCCTCGTCAGCCTGGACGAGAGGATTGGGATGCTCTTCTTGATCGGGACTTCTTTGCGGAAGCAAAGGTGACTATCCGTGGGTTTCATGAGGTAAAACCACTGCTCAGCCCATCTAGAGATGGTGTCCTTCAAGGTCGTAACGGGGTAAGAGAAAGGAGATAGAGATCGAAGCCGAAAATACACGCAACCAATTGCAGAATTGTTCCCAGTATGGAAAAGAGAGTAAAAGTGAAGGAATAGACTCACGGTAGAAATAATACCTAGGAAACCTTTACAGAGGTGTGTGAAGGTGGCAAGGATAAGAATGGAATTAAGGTTGAGGTTGAGGAGTTCTCTCTCACAGTGTGCAAGCACACTAGCAACGAAGTCGCTCTCCGGCTTGCGGAGACCGTGCATGGCATATAGCTTGGCAGAGACAACCACATCCTCCGTTGTCTCCGGGTATTCCTTCGTTCTAGGTTCTCGCCATGAGTATGTGTCTAGGTGGCCTAATTCTTCGAGCTCTAGATGGCCTAATTCTTCGAGCTCAAGCAAACGCTCAGTGGTGATGGAGCTTGGTCTAAATTTTGCCATGGAGGTGATTTGGGAAGAAGGAGGTAGAGGAAGATTGGGAGGGTTCTCTCGTGCTAAGTGTTCCTAGTGTGGGAAGGACGAGAGCAAGTGAAGAGTGTTCTCACTATGTATAATTGTTTATAGTATAATCGGAGAAACTAAAAGAACATAACTGTTCCGCTAAAAAGACGCGCTCGCAAATCTTGGGCCAACGTGTATGGTGAGATTACCGCAGGGTGTTACAGTAGGTGTTATGGATAATATAACCATTGGAGAGAGCTTTTCCGCTCGGTCCTTGCTCGGGTCGAGTAGGTTCGGTTTGTACTCGGTGGTTTGAGCTTGTTCTCGAGCATGCCTTGCTCGAATGAAGTATTATTGATAGTTTAAGCTTGTTCCCAAGCATGGCTTGCTCTGATGAGGTGGTGGTGTTTCGTTACCATTTTCCAATCCCTCCTTTAAGTGTTTAGACTCAAGGAGAAGTTTCAACCAAGTAGCTTTTCACTTGAGCCTAGGGGCTAGCTATCGAAAACTGGATAAAATACTCTGGCGGTTAGGCCTATACATGATTTACCCCTAGGGTGCGTACCCAAGGAGGATAAGGCGAAGATGGCAAGCACGGGCTGATAACCTGGCAATTAGTGCTCGGGAGTAGATCTCTTTGCTTATAGGCTGTTGAACGTGTCATCATGGGCTCCGAAGAGGTGCTTCAGGATGGCTAGCCCGATGATCCCGTTGCGTCGGGAATACCCCCTAGGGAGGGAAAGGGCATGATCCACATCAACATCCACAGCCGCAATAACACAAAGACATACGTGCGACTGGAGTACGGTTATTATCTCTTCCCGACAGGCCCGAACCAGGATAAATCTCTGTCCCTAGTTCGTTCTCCATCTCGACGAATACGTGCAACTACGATGAAAGCCCTTTGGCAAGAAGAGGTTGTGTGGTCCCTCAACCAACAAGTAAGCTCGGCGGGAAAACGATTTCCCAACCATCGACAGGTACATTCTGCTACACGACCATGTCTTTTGATCTACGGAACGTTGGAGCAACTTTTCAATGCTCAATGCAGAAAATGTTCCTCGACCAAATAGGCCGCAACTTGGAGGTCTACATTGATGATATCGTGGTAAAAAGTGGTCAAAAGTGTGCTCGAGTCTAGCATCGAATAAAGCTAAACCCGAAGAAGTGTGTCTTCTGTGTGTAAGAAGGAAAGGTGCTCAGTTACATGGTTGGTTCGGCAGGTGTGGGCACAAACCCTGAGAAGATCGAAGCCATAGATAGGATGCACCCACCCTCCAGCGTAAGAGAAGTACATGCCCTCACGGGGCGCATGGCGGCTATCGTCAGCCCAAGCTGGACAACCCAAAACAGGGCAGCCCCCAAGGTGCTCAAGCTTAACGCGAGGGTGAGGCAACCACAGAGGCTAACTCAAGAGGAACGCACAAACTTTGAGACTTTCTTTTTTTCTTAAGATTTCCTATGTCTCCTTCCATTCTCTTGACTCTCGCTTTTATACAAGGAGATTATAAGCTTGCTTGGACTAGAATGCCCTCAAGTATCGTCGGCCTAGGCGATAAAGTAGGGACGGCAGGGTCTTTGCTCCGAAAATGACCTTCATGCCCCTTTTTCTCTGCATTGTCTAGGGCTACTACGGGGTTTCCCCTGGCTAAGAGGCGTCGATCCCTAAAATGCCCCATAACCGACTATCTAAAGTAGGGTTACATGGGTCATTACAACTTTACTGGCAGTTACAGCTGATCCCTTCGCTTGGAAGGTAATGATGCTTTTCCTGACACGCTTTATCCTTGTCTGGTACGGGTTGTCCCCAGGAGGTCAAGTAGTGCCTAAGAAACCTGGCCCTTCCTCCAAAAGTGCTCTACCTCGCGAGGCGCACTGCCTCGCAAGCTACAGCCCCTCCTTGCTCCACTCCTGAGCCTTTCACTTCGAAGTGGTCCCTTCGCCGGCGCCTCTTAGCAAAGGAGTTGCAAGGCTCTGGCGTAGCTTCACCTTCTCCGGCTGGGCGCTCCGACCCAAAGCGGTCTCTTCGTTGGATGCTTCCAAGTGAAGGAGTTGCGAGGCTCTAGCGTGGCTTCGCCTCCTTCGGCTGGGTGGTCCGCCCCGAAGCAATCCCTTCGCCTGATGCCTCTGAGCGAAGGAGTTGCAACGCTCCAGCCTAAAGCCACTATATTGCAGGGGATGGGTACTGCACTTCTACAATAGCGGTGTTAAGCCACTTCATTTTTTGGCTGGGTGAGCGTGGTCTGCCTTTCTTTAGGGCGCTCCGGAAACACGACGGCTTCTTTTGGACGGAGGAGGCGAACAAGTCTTTCAAAGACCTCAAGCGGTACCTATCCAACCCATCCTTTTGACCATGCCCTGAGTAGGAGAGACTTTGCTTTTGTACATCGCCGCTACCCCTCAGGCTGTCAGCGCTCTCTTGACCGTGGTCCGAGACGAGAACCAGCAATAGATCTATTACGTGAGCGAAGTGTTTTATGGGCTGAAGAAGCACTACCCTAAGGTCCTAACAATCCTTTATGCTTTGTTCATGTCATCCTGAAAGCAGCGACACTATTTTCAACCCGACACAGTCACGGTGCCAACCAGTTTCCCCTTGGACTAAATTTTAAGGAACCATGATGCAAGCAGGCGCATAGCAAAGCGGGTCATGGAGCTCTCTGAAGAGTGAAATCTAACCCTTAGTCGAAACAATAATATGCAGCAATATCGACTAAGATAGTATTTCGATAAACAAAGCGAGAATATCGGACTAAACCGAGACATTACTCACTTGGGGTTGTACCTTGAAGCTGATCAAAAGGCGATGTGCAACAAGTCGATCAAAAACAAAATAGAACGAAACTATTCTAATGCGATAAAAGTAAAGAACAGATAAAAAGTAGATGTGTTTAATTGATCTGTTGATGATTTACATACCCTAGGGGTTACATATTTATACAGACCCTCGTATCCTAACTCAAACTAGGACTCTTGTTCATAACCGATACACACTCGATCTTTAACTCCTAATATACCTAACAACACCTAATGTACCCGGACTTAGCCAATCCGGACTCCTATTTGTGCCCTATTAATCTGGCTGGGACTCTTCCTTCCATATCCGTTTCAGTCGATTCGGACTTTCCTTTTGCATCTATTCCTAGCCCGTATTTCCCCAGGCTCAAGCCGATTTCTAGGAACTTTTAGGATATCAGCTAATTCCAAATGTCACGCATATTTCAGCCTTGTGTTCACCACCAAAGGGCATGCGCCTAAATAAGCCGATGCTCATCGCACACAGGCCCTCCTTATTGGTCTGTTCAAGAATCTTGCTCAGTTAAGAGCGTGATCACCCTGCAATCTAAACGCCTCACGGTCGTGAGTTACCTCTCCTACCTGCCAAAGCTATGCTTGCAACCTAGGTGCATGGGCTAGGACACTAGGGGGGATGGGACCAAGCGTGATATGTTTTTCTTCTCTTTGAGTATCTTTGCCCATGCTCGCAATTTAGGGGCATGGTTGCCGAGCATTTGAAGGGCATAGATTTCCACTACCTCTACTTTGGCTAAGTCCGTGCTCGCAAATTATGTGCACGAGACTTAGTCAAAGCGGGGGCTAGGGTTAGGATTGCACTGTTCTAACTCGAGTTTTACCTTTGCATTGTACCTACTTCTATCACAATCTATATTCTGCTTGCTCCCTTTTGCAGTGTAAAGGAAAGTACCTTTAAACCAAGAAACAACCAAGGTAAAATTTAGGTAGTACCTACTATCTCATAAAAACTAGTTGTATTTTTTACTTGACTAGGTTACAAAGAATATTACAAAACTATTAAGGGGAGGTTGCTAGGTTGCTAGATCCTGGTCTAGTTTCTCCTGCTTCAGAGCCAAGGGCATTTCCTTCAACTCGTCGAGCTCCGTCTAGAGATTCAAGACCCGGATTTATGCCTGGCGCCCCTCCTGGACCTCTAGGCACGGATGCCTTGCTGCTTCTTGGTCCTCCTTGGCTCGGTCCAAAGCTTCCCGAGCAGCTTTGGTGAGTTTTTCTTCCTTGGCCTCTAAGGACTGGGATCGGGCACGCTTCTACTTTAATGCAGCGGTGACTACCAGGTTCTTCGCCATGACTGCCCCTTCCCGGGCTTCAAGATTCCCCACTTCGACGTCAAAGCGGGCTTGAGCCCTAGAGAGTCGCTGCTCTAAGTCCACAATCATTGCCTCTTGCTCAACATGGGTCTTAGCGACCTCTTCGAAAGCTATCGTGCTCGCTTGAAAATCAGCATGTGTCTTCTACCAGTTGCAGGAGACAAAGATAGAGGTTATTGACCCGAACAAAGATGAAATACGGAGATACATAAAATTGAGAGTCTATTACCTTAGAGTACCGAGCAAGCAGGTTGCTTCGGAACTGGGCAGGGGCATTCTTCTCATGCAGTAAGGCGAAGGGATCATCCTTCACAGCTCCGTGCTTAGGGCTGTCCATTGTCGCTAATTCCTTCCAAGGAAGGGCAAGGAGATTGGCTTGGCGGGCGATGCCTGGGACTTTGGTGGCGGCAACACGGGCACTTCGCATGCTTAGGGGTTGACCGAGATCCTCATGAGGGTAAGTGAAAGGCTCTTCATAGGAGTCGCCTCAGGAGGTCCTACGGCCTCCTCCCGAGCATCTTATATGCTCGATTTTTACTCGGCACCCTTGGATGCAACAAATGTAGGGACTCCCTGGGAAGGCGTTTCCTTCGAGGGCGCCACGGCTTCGTCCCGAGCATGCTCCGTGCTCGGGGCTTCCTCTTCTCCTAGTCCCGAAGCTTCGACAAAAGATAGGGGGTGCTCTTCGGTGTCCTCCATGTCATCCTCAGCCATGATGTGGTCTGCAATAAGCTTGAGTTCATGGTCCGTAGCTCAAGTAATAATCTGTGTTGCTATAGCAATGAAATTGAGATGGTGGTCCCGGTGATCTATGAAGAAGAGAAAAAAAGAGACAAAGGTAAGAGATGCCAGTCGAGCAAAAAGAGAAGTTGCTCGTATATGCATACCTGTAGCCAACGGAGAAGCCTCCTCTTGATCCTCGGTCAGGTAAGGGGGGTGGGTTGCTCTTCCTCCCCTGCTCCAATAGTCTCTAGGGGCTGCCTGGGTTCCTATGAATTCATGGATTCTAAGGCCACGACCCGATAGTCCTACGACGGACCCTTTCAACCAGGGGTGTATCGTCGTCGCTGCTTAGCCTTTCTTCCCCTTGGACGATGGGAAGAGTTGAGCTCGAACTGGCCCCTGTTGATGCTATGAGTATGGCTCATAGCCAGGCGTTCTTCTTCTCCAAAAATTCCTGCTTGCGCTTCTCGATAAGCTATGAAAGACGCTCCATGAGCTTAGGATTCTCTGCGGTATAGTTTCTCATCCAAAGTTGTAATTTGCGCACCTCAACTTTGTCAGTGTTCTCCAAGTGAGTCTTCCGGACGCCTATTTGGAAGGGGCTTGAGGCTGGCTTGACTCTAGTCGAACGCCTTCTCGGAGCAATGTGGGGAACTGGAGCTCTACGTCTCCAGGCAAGGACATTCTTTGTCTTTTTTTTGCCCCGTTCCCTGTGCTCTGGTGCATGTCAAAGAGCGCTCCAGGTCCTCCCTCTCTTGTAAGGGTCATAAGCCTAGGCATGAGTTAAAGGCTTCCCGAGCATAGAAAGGAGAGACAGTTAAGATTGTGTACCTCTTCGGAGCATTCCCGGACGTTCTTGTCACGCAGCGCTGAGGAGGAAGATTCCCGTTCCTTCTGAGTGCCAACGAGCTCAACCATCTGAGCTTCCACCCAGCTAACGCTTGGAGCCGCGAAGGATAGAGAAGACATGAGCATGATAAAGAACACCGTCCGAGCAGGAAAGGAGGGTGGAAAGGGTGAAACGTACCTGAGTCAGCCTCATGGGTAAGGGCTAGCCAGCCAGTGATCGCGTAGAATGGATGCTCTCTCCTGCGAAGGGGGCACTTCCTGTTCCACAGGAAGTATTTTGCGATCACCTAATCGGTGAGCTCGCGGGAGGCAAGCTCATTGATTATATTAAGGCACTTTTGCTCCTTTTGAGGTAAAACCATCATTCAGCCCATCCAGAGATAGTCCTTCAAGGTCATAACGGTACAACAAAGGGGATGAGGAGCGCAGTCGAAAATAAACGCAGCCGACTGCGGAGTTATTCCTAGTGTGGAAAAGAGAGTAGGTTTGAAGAAACAGACTCACAGTGGGCATGATGCCCAAAAAACTTTCACAGAGGTGTGTGAAGATGGCAAGAATAAGAATAGAGTTAGGGTTGAGATTGAGGAGTTCGCACTTACGGTGGGTAAGCATGTCGGCAACAAAGTCACTCTTCAGCGTGCGAAGACCATGCACGGCGTAGAGCTCGGTGGAGACGACCTCATCCTCGGTTGGTTCCAAGTAATCATCCGCTCCGAGCACCCGCCACGATTTTGGACCAAGGTGCCCTAACTTCTCGAGCCTAGCCAGGTGTTCAGTGGTGATTGAGCTCGGACCAAATTTGGCCATAGAGGCGATCGAAGGTTATGGGGGAAGAAGAAGGAAGCATACGAAGATCGCGAGGATTCTCTCGTGCTAAGTGTTCCTAGTACGAGAAGAATAAGAGCAAGTAAAGGGTGTTCTCACTATGCGCAATCATTTATAGTATCAATGTAGAAACCGAAGGGATGCAACCGTTTTGCTTAAAAGACGTGCTCGCAAATCGTGGGCCAATGTGTGTGGCGTAATTCCCGCAGGGCGTTACCATAACTGTCATGGACAATATAACTATTTGACAGAGCATTATCCACCCGGATTTTGTAGGGGAACAGGTAGGCTACGCTAGCGCAATTTCAAAAATTTCTACCGTGAGCACACAGGACATCATGCAAGTAAAGGATCACATATCGTTACTCTTGACGCGCGGTCACAGCGGAAGGAGAGTTGGAGTAGTTGAGTCCGACGTCGCGTGCATCGAGGTATAGGAAGTTGTTGTTCATGTCTAGTCAAAGTCCCCTTCTCACCGATCACCACCGCAGTAACGTCGTACGTACTGACGTAGAGGAAGTAGTCAATCTCGCAGACCTTCTGCTCCTTGTCGCTGATCAGCGCCGCAGCAACCGCAGCAGTGCCTCTACGGTATCCACACATCTAGGGGCGGAACACTGTGCGAGGTGTGTTAGCACTGCACGCGCGAGGCTAGGTTTCTAGGAGTCGGTAGGGGCGTGACGGCTAGAGTTACGTGGTGGCGAACTCATGTGTATGCACCGCCCACCGCCTCCTCTTATATAAAGCACTCTAATGGGCTTCTACATTAGAGACCCACTAGGACCCTAATCCAACACAGATCAGTATCCGCAAAACTAATCCTACACGGATTAGTATCCGTGAAACTAATCCTACACGGATCAGTATTTGTGAGACTTATCCTACACGGATCAATATGTACGAATCTAATCCTACACGGATCAGTATCGCTGAAACCCACTAATGAATCCAATCCGTTAGACATGTTCTAACCCGTTAAGTATGTGACTTGTTAGGTTCATGCGCAAGTAGTCGTGGCCCTGGAAACATTTTTCCAAACCACAAGTCAATAGTGGTTCCTAGCAGGACATATTGACCTCCAAATGCGTAGAATAATCATATCGACTGAATCTTGATATACTCACATACCGATCCCTTTGTCGCATGATACCAGTCAAGCTCAAGACGAGATGCGTGCTACCCTTGTGATAGCTTGACTATGCACTCGATCTTGTGATGGATTCTAAACCGTAATTAATTCTTTAATTACATTGGCATGGCCATGCACTTTTCAATCCAATCACATCAAGGGGCCCTGTTGGGACTGCAAATTGAGAATCTAGTGCACCTTATGCATCACTAGTCCAGGATCAATTCTAGTAAGCAAAATTGACTTCATCAGTGGATATCAGATCCATATCACAAATAACTATGAAATAAATAATTATTAATAAATATCAGAGTACTAATCTTACGATCAAAGCTTACATTTAAATGACTTGGAGGCTAACTCTTCAATAAACCGTAGTGGAAAAGAAATATCTTCAGTGTAGCCAATCCATATGCTCATAGGCAATCGACTGGGGTAGCGCAACCAAGTACTCGCCTTCATTGTAAAACTTCTCGTTGATGTTAGCATTTTCCTCTGCAAAGTCTTAATACTGTCGGGAGGAATAGGTAGTCCACAAACAAAGTTTGCAAGTATGAGAAATCGTGAAATTCTCAGCAAATCCCACACGGTGGAGTAATGCAATTCTATCATTTATATGCAATTTTAGTACAAAGGATAGGCCACATGGTTATTTTGTATAAACAGTATTTAACAAAGACATAATATAGTAGATTCAAAAGCAAGCAAGTAAATCATTTGATAAACAGTATTTGAGCCATAAGCAATGGCACACAACCTAATCATAGCACAAAGCTCGATAACCTGCACCCAGCAGTAACCATAGTGATAAACCACCATTTGTATTTGAAAACACTATATCTTCTTCAATACAACCAAGCATTTGTTCATAACCGAGAACATGGCTATTCGAATAGTTTTTAACATTCTACAAAAGTTACACATCTTTACCCATAAGATACTCGTATCTAACCTTTGGTCAGGAAGGTGACATTTGTGACTCAACAATCATAAGACTAAATTTAAGCAAGTGGCCTTCTCGATGACTACTGCACCACTCAGAGGCAAACATCTGGATCACTGGGATACACACAGTTAGTACAACAACATCGAATGGATGGATGGCCCACACAGCGACACATCTTTCCTCAAGAATCTTACACAGATGATTCAACCTAACTTGCCTTGAGGTACCACAAGCTTACATTTAGTAACTTAGCTGCTAGACTTAACCGAAATCAAGCTCATGGTTTATACTGTATTTTGCCTAGCATGCTCTTAAAAGAGTAAGTCCTTAGGGTAAATAAGGCAAGACTTTCTTCTAAATTTACATCATAGCTCAACTACACAGGCTTCCGCACACAGAGAGTACCACTTGCCTTAGTCAAAACACCCACCTGGGTTGTTTAACAAATTGAAACACATGCAAAAGATCACATAAGAGCAACACCTGCTTAATCCATCTGGAGCAACACATGTCCCCCTAACGTAAAAGCAACACATGCCTTTACTTTCAGTTCAATATATCTCTTTAGTCAATATTAATTAAACCAATCCCCGGTAACATGTATGATTAAGCAAACTAAATACGACTACCATTCCTCATAGTATCATCACTATCCAAATAAAATGATGACACATCTAGGTTAATTGGTAATACAATATTACAAAGGATAGATACAACACAAATTGGAATAACTAAATTCCTAATAACGTAAATTAAACATAGCAATGCAATTTTATAAATCAAATTCATTTTATTTGCAAATAGGATCAACATGATCAAGTACTGTGTGTGACTTGACTTTCGGTGTTATACCACACAATTGGTCTGATTCTTGATTCTTGACATAGGACACATATCCTTCGTCGACGATACTTTGTACGGTCATCGGCTATACGAATAAACAACGAAGAATCAAATAACTCCAAAAAATACAAAACAATCTGCAAAGTCAAGTAAAACTTACTGAAAAATAATTCATAGCTTTATAATAATTTGGGATGAATAGAATTAATCTGAATAAGCAAGTTATGGTCAAAAGGAGTCCGATGAAAAAGATAGGTCGGGCAAATGATAGGATGAAGAATAAACAAGAGAATATTCCTCGATATTTGGTTAATCAATAAACTAAGTAGAGAATGACAATGATCTGAAATAAAGGAATAGAACGTTCATGACACATGGGCTCTCATGTCATAAACTGGATGCAAATGAATTAAAGTCACAGATGGAGACTGTATTAGGGTTTCTATGTCTCATGGCACAGACGATTAATAGCAAAGAAGTAATTAACCATGTTAAATAGGATTAACAACATGGCAAAATGTATAGGTTATATGATAAAGGAAATAACCTATATTACAAATCTACGACGGTTTGGAATTAACGACAATATGATTATTGAAATAACACAATGATGTAACTGTCCATGTCATAAAGAACAGTCATAGCAAATATGATTAACAACCATGTAACATCGGTATGGTTGAATTAGCAATAACATAATAGATGAACAAATAGTAGCAATGGTATCAACACTAGGTAGTAAGTTGAACGAGCTCTGTACCATTGAAAGCAAAATGGCTAAGGATGGTGAGGCACACGAGGGTGGCAAGGCTTGCAAAGTATCAAAACAGAATGGAAACAACCATATGAACACAATGACATGGTCGGACTTCTCAGAAAAGATCCACAGTGGCCGGTGGCACAGCAGGGGCATAAAGAGCATGGCTTAAATATTAGGTCATGACACGAAGCCATAGATCATCAAAAACAGTATATCCAGGAGGTAGAGCACGAATGGTGAATTTCGTGTGATCTCTGGAAAAATTTGGTTGGGTGCAATATATGAACATAATGTTTCAGAAACAACCACGGAAGCTTCTAGGGCAGTGATCTTGCAAAATTCATACCAACTAGTTCAACAGTGAAATATTATAAAATTTGGCATGATGATAGATTGACATGCATAGCACAAAGTGATGCGAACAGAATTTCCAAAATCTCACCATGGCAGCGAGGAACGCGATGACAATCTGGGGCTGTGGCATAGGTGCAAGGACGGCAACTTTCTGGTCAACTTGGATGTGAAACATGGTGAGCACGGTGTAGAAGAAGATCACACGAATCCGTTTTCGAAGGTTTCACGGACAGATCACACCCGGAGAAGGAACGATCTACTAGGGAAGATGCAAACTTGAGAGAGATGGTTCTCACCGTTTGTTCATCCTGCGACAGAACCCTTTGGTGAAACACTAGATGATGGTGAGTAGATCAAAGTGACATGAACGGATTTTTCATTGGAGCTCTAGAAGGCGAGGAACGCACGGCGAAATGGTCGCAGCGTGCTGACTACATATACCGGGGTGCGGCGGCTGGTTTTGGGCGCGAACAGGGCAACGGCGGTGGCTGAGGTAGCCCAGCGGCAGTCCAAGGATGGGACGCGGTGGCTGAGGCAGCACAGCAGGAGAGGCGGCGTGGCATGGGTGAAGGGACGGCTAGGGTTGTAGAAGAGGAGGATCGATCCATCAAGGAAATATATAAGGGAAGGTTGGCTGACTCGGCTGGGCCTGGAGGGGAAAGGGTAGTGGGCTAGTCAGACTCAGTTTGGTACAAAGGGAAAGGGGAAATGGGCTAGTCAGAGAGGTAAGGCTCAAAAGATTTTTAGAATTAATTTAATTTAGTATTTTTAGAAAATACTAGAAAACAAAATAACTTAGTTTAAATAGTAAATGGATCCCTAAAAATCCACAAACATTTCATAAAGTACTTTGGAACATAGAGAACATAAGAAAAATAGTTTTGACATATTTTCATATTTATTTTGATTACATAAAATAATTTGGAAGCTCCAATGGACAAAACAACAAACAAATTGATTTTAGAAATTACTAGAAAACTCTAGAAAATATTTTATAATAATAATATA
Organism: Olyra latifolia; assembly: GCA_036346145.1. Taxonomy (NCBI): domain Eukaryota; kingdom Viridiplantae; phylum Streptophyta; class Magnoliopsida; order Poales; family Poaceae; genus Olyra; species Olyra latifolia. The sequence continues at coordinate 20,563,120 of CM070530.1, forward strand.
AACACAAGATAAATAATCTTTGGAGATCTTTATGGTTTTGTTTTACTCACATGATTTATTTGCAAATTTAAATAAATCCATTAATAGGAAATAGATTTAAGAAAATCATCGAAAATATGAATAAAACTTTTGAGGTTCAAATAACTTTTACAAAAATGCATTTTATTAGTTAGAGACCTTGACTTCCACAAAAATGTTGTCAAGTTTTAGAAAATCATACCAAATCTTTTATTAAAAATTGAAATTTAAGATAATTTATGGAAAAATTTTCTAGGAGCTATTTTTACAAACAAAATTTGAAAGTCCAAAATATTGGGATGTTATAGGCCCAGAGATATCTCTCCTATAAGGAGGGCCAAATTCCATCTTGATCGATTACTCCCACGACATGTTTTATAGTATACCCGAAAGCTGTCTTTATAACTACCCAATTATGGTATAGCGGTTGATAACCCCAAAGTATACAACTACACATGCCGAGATTCAATACCGATCTCAGGTCTAAGGATCGTATAGGTAAGGATCATATAGGTATACCACTCGAAACTACAGACTGATGGCACATGTAAGATAACAATCTCTACAGTGTCTCGGAGTAGGTCTATCTAACACTATGTTCTCTAACATACGTCCACATTATTGATTTGATATATCTATATCTATGGTATGTGAAACATCACCATCAATCAATACATGTGTTGATAAAATCATTACTATCCCATATTATATGAGACCAGGGATCATTTAGAATAAAATCATATAAACAATGTGTTTTACAACCAAGTCGTACTTGATGAACAATGTGAATGATGTTTATTCATGGAACTAATAACATATTATCCAAGAGTACATAAACATAGACATGATACAATCATATTACATAATTGCCTCTAGAGCATATTACTAACAGTTTTTGTTCAGATCGGGTGAGTTCAGCTCGTGCTCGTTGGTTTAAGCTCATTCCTGAGCATGGCTTGCTCGGATAAGGTAGTAGTGCTTCACTACCGTTTTCCAATCCCTCCTTCGAGTTTTAGGCTCAAGGAGAATGCCGACCAAGTAGCTTTTCACTTAGCATCGGGGGCTAACTGTTAGGGATTGGATAAAATACTCTGACGGTTGGGCCCTATACGTGACTTACCCCTGGGGTGCGTACTTAGGAGGATAAGGTGAATATAGTAAGCTCGAACTGATACCCCATCGATTGGAGCTCGGGAATGGGCCTCTTTGTTTTTGGGCTATTGTATATGTCATCATGGGCCCTGAAGAGATACATTAGGATGATCAGGCCGACACTCCTACCGTCTTGGGAATTCTCCCATATCCAGAGCCCGAAACCTTTTGGATATGGAAATTTCTTAAGGCGCAAGTTAGCATGTTTATAGAATATATCTATAAGTATGGTAGGATTCTAAATTATTTAGATAGGTTTCCAAGATCACGTAGGATACAGACTGCATATACCTTGTATTATATATACCCTTCCATGGGAGGGAGAGGGCATCAACATACATCGAGATCCAATCTCGTCGCAATAACACAAACACAAATGACTGGGGTAGGGTTATTATCTCTTTTCTAGAGATCCGAATCACAATAAATCTCTGTTCTGATTTTCTCTTCATCTCGGCGAATCCGTGCATCTACAACGAAAGCCCTTTGATAGGAAGGGGTTGTTTGGTACCTCAATCAATGAGTAAACTCAATGGGGAATCTGTTTTGCAATGATCGACAAAATCCAGAAAGTCATTTTTGGTTTTTGCACAACGAAAATCCATATAAGTTGAACAAACATGGTAACCTCTTGAAGTGTTTTTCCAATTTTAATGTAAAAAAACCAAAAATTGGAAGCTACTGGTTGGCTTAAGTTAGTTTTTTTTGGTTTTTGTATTATTTTTTCCTTGCCTATTGCCTCTATGCTGCCCTACGTCAAGAACTGGTCGGTGTGATTGGGCGGTTTGTGCAGTTGCCGGCTTCGCACATTTCCCACAGCTGCACTATAGGGACCTGCAAAACAGAGTCGAGTCCCTTCTGTGCTTTATCTGTATTAGTCCTTAGATCAAGTAGCTAGTACACATAGATTCTAGATTTTTGGATCATTGCCATTGTAGTTCGAATGAATATTATAATTAGAGTATGCTACATGGCGCTAATTCAGAGTACAAAATTTAGGCATACAGGTTTTACACAGCGGAAGTCTTAAAGTCTCCCATAACTCCAAATGGAAGAAGCAAAATGTAACACAAAATGATCCCACAAGCAAGGCTGAAGGATGGCGATCCTAGGCGTCGGAATAGTCTTCGTCTTGAACTCCTTCGGCAAAGTCCTCATCTTGGTCCATCTCTTCTTCGGGAAAAGGGGTGATGCTGATCCAGACCTGCTCGTTGGAATGAGCAGCCCCGCATAAAAGGCAAGGGTGAGTATATTTTATACTCAACAAGCAAGGCTGACTAAATACAACTAAGGTTATAAGGGAAGGATAGGGTTCTTTTGCATAAAGTCAGTTTTGTAAGTTTTACCTATGGTTTTATAAAATGATTTGAAATGCGCTGAGAAAAACAAATATTTGAATCATTTTCTTTGAAATTCCAGCCTCAACCGGTTTTGCCCAACCTGGCTACTCACGGCACCCACCATGCAACACCCTCATTGCTCACAACACCTACTGTGAGGAGAAGAATCAAAACACACGACTGCAATCGTGGTTTTTCTTTAAAACACTGTTTTAAAAACAAATAGGTAAGAAGTACCAATGACGCAGCTCCCCGTCGTTCGCCCTTGACCGTGGGCATGGCTATCATGATAGTTTTACATTCTGCAGAGGTTGCACGCTTTACCCATGCGAGGTGGTTTTTCCTATGGTGCATCCAAAGGAAAAATGATCACCACAAAACCTTTCTCTGACACCCTCCTAGTTAGGACATTCTCGCTAAGGTTTCCACTATAATGCCCCTCTTGCGCCTGCAGAACAGCACCAACTGTCTACTCCATCAACTGGAATGCCAAAACTAGGAGTCCGAAGGATACTCAACCAGGGCCTGCCCATACAAGCACACATGGTCGCACTATTGTACTTAGCTTGTCTACATCTTGAAATCGGTTCTTAGGGATCAGGGTGGTTCTCACACTAGGCCCAAATCTCGTGCTTGTTGTACCCGCCTTGAAACCATCTATCTCGATCAGGTTTTGCAAAACATTTTTCCCTCCCTGATAGCACGCACTATCAAATAGCCCATTTGCAAACATGACAACACCAACTATCCTTTTAAAATCCATAGTTTAAACAAGCATTTGATAATGACAATTATCCAATACTGATGATAATTCAATACTAAGCATTTCTAAGTGTGTGCAAAACCTAATTCAAGAGTGATGTCCAATATTAACAATTTTAATAACCTAGGGCAACAAGGAATATTTTAATAGAGTAATTATTAATTGGGTGTTATCTAAGCAACTAGATAATTAGCATTTTTAGTTTTAATATAACATGCAGTTTGGAAATTCCTAGAAATCATATTTCAAATCATGGGGATGCAAGGTTCAGCACTTGCCTTGATCAGCACAACCCTGAAGATCCTCCGCGGGGTTGATCGCAATGCTAACGACGCTAGAACCTAATAAACAAATTAATAAAACAAAACACATACCCAAAATTAAAACATGAAATGACATGCATGCTAATGGTTATGCAAAAATAACACAAAATGGTAAATCTTTTTTCTCTGGTCAAAACAAAATTTATTTGCAATTTTATTGAAACTAAAATTATCTATATAATCAATTTTAAAGACATTTTATCAATATAATAATTAAGCAGAAACTTAAATATTCTAAAATACTTATAAAAATTTACAGAATGGTAGAACACATTTTTATGAACATTATGAAATGTATTTTGAGATTTTTGGTCTTATATATTTAAAGATATAAAAATAACAAGATGGACTGTTTATGAAAATTAGGAAAAGAAATGGGAGCTCGACCAATGGGCTCGGCCCAAGACGCACGACCCGATCGACGCAGAGGTGCAGCGTCTTGAGGAGCGCCCAGCGGCGGCTGGTGATGTCATCGGCTCGGCCAAGATCAAGACCTGCCGTGCTGCCGACAGTGGGCCCGCCCGCCCGTCGAACGCATGCGTGGGGAGCGATAGCGGCCGCGGCAACGGCGCTCTGGCGGGGGTCGACGGTGGGGATATGGCAGGAAGGGGAGGGAAGGTCGCGGCGAACTCGCCGGTGGGGTTAGCACACCGTACCGGCGATGGTGGCGGCGGCATCACCCGCAGCGGTGGCTCTTAGCGGTGGGCAGCGGCGCGGTCGAACAGCGGCGATAGCAGGGTGGCAGTGGGGTGGGTGAGCACGGTGGCGGCTAGGGGAGCCCGAGGGGGTCGCTTCGTGGGTGCAAGAACGGCCGGCATGGCCCGGCGGCGAGGCCGGCTATGGGGAAGAAGGAGCTCGCGGCGGCGGCCTTCTACAGCAAGGGTTCCATAAAATTGATTGAGGGGAATGATTCTACAACATCTAAGGACGCTAGGGAAGAAGAGAGAGAGGAGAATTACCACTCGGTGAAGGTGAATCGGAGGGGAGGCAGTACGGCACCGGTGATGAACAACTGTGCCTCGGCGACGAAATCCGGTGATCCCGGCGATGATCCTTCAAGTGCGATGGCAAAAATGGGTTAAGGGGTCATAGATGAAACGAGTCTTCAAGGGAATCGAGCAAAGGACACTTACCCAAGCCGAATTGAAGGAGGAGCAAATGGAGAGGAAGCTGCTCGTCTTGGGGGCTTTTGTAACGAGGAAGGGAGATTGGGGGGGGGGGAGGGGCTTAGTGGCGTATTATCACCACTAATTGTAGTAACTGGAGCAATTAGGGAGTTTATGGCCAGATTAAGATAGTGGAGGGAGTTAGGGGGTTTTGGGAGGGCTCTGTGTGTCGACACAGAGAAATCAGGGAGAGGGAGAGAGGGAAACAGAGAGATAAGAGGGAAGGGGAAAGAGGGAAAGAGGGAGTGATAGGTGGGTCCAAGGGAATAGGGAAGGGTTTTAGAATTTTTGATTTTCTCCTTTGAAAACCAAAATTCAAATATAATTTTATTTTCCCTTTTCAAAATTAAATACTTATACTTTATTTACTTTATAAAATATTTGTAAAACAACTCAATTATTTTTAAACTTTTAATTATTAAACAAGTAACATACTCATTTTTTAAAAATCGTTTCTTAAAAAGAATTTTAATGCAATGCAATGCATGATGCTAATGCGTTTTTGATTTTTGAAAATGATGATGTTACATGCACCGCTCTCCCTGCGCACCGCAATCACCTACCCTTTTTGTCTTGGGCCTAGCTCATTTTACAGTAGTATACTCGTTACATCTAACTGGCCGTTTCGATAGGTATTTTAGTCTTTACATTTATCGGTAAATCCAATGATTTAAATCATGATTATCATGTGTCACGACATCGCGAGCTATATAACTGTCGCGAACAGTGGAAGTTGTCACGCAAGCTATCCTACATCGTAGTCACATATAAAACATGATTCTCATGTTCTCATATATTTTGTAAATTACCACAAAAGATTAAAGAGACATTTTTATCATATATCAATGTTCCACATGTGCATGCAACCTTTACAAATTAATTTATACGACAATAAAAGTTATATAACACAACCAAGCTACTGCTATTAGTATCAATAGTATTGATTTCTAAATACATTTAATTATTTATGATGGGAAAAAGTCTATTTCACATCCTGAAGTATCACGCTTTGTTTACATAACCCCCCTAAACTATAAAAACAGGTATTGTAGCCTCCAAAATTTGAAAACCGGTGCAAATAACCCCCTAAGGTGGTTTAGGAGACAGTTTTGCCACCACAACCGCCGGCATTTGACATGGATATAATGTGGCATGGCCCCACATGTCATCCTCACTCCTTTCTTTTCTTCCCCTCCTTCTCTATCCCAAACAAGGAAGAGAGAAGGCCAGTGGCTGATGGGAAGGAGGAGGTTGGCTACGCCGGCTATGCTTCGCGCCTCCTGTGCACATGCATCGTCGCCTTTCCATATGGTTGCTTCGCCCTTGCTGGCGCTCCTTGCCCACGCCACGCTGCCAGGAGGCTGGCCACGCCGGTCATACTTCGTGCCTGCCGTGGCCATGCAGCACCAACCTCGCCGGTGCGTCTCGGTCACACCACGCTGCCCTAGTTGGCGCCCCTGACCGCCTACACTCCCTCGGCCACACCGCCTCCATGCGCCGCTGGCCACTCTAGCCGGCGCATCACCGTTCTTGGCCTGACCCGACAGCATTGCTCCACAAGGAAGACAGAGCGAAACAAGGAAGAGAAGGGAAGAGAATGATATAACTCCCTTACAGGTGGGCCATGCGCACTACTGGAATCTACTGAAAACTCGAGGGCCAAAGAAATTCTCGAGGGCCAAAAAGCAGCCCTCGCAAAATAGTTTGTAATCTCGAGGGCCAAGAAAAAGCCCTCGATAAATGTTGCGTTTCTCGAGGGCTAACGCCAAGCCCTCGAGAGACTATGACGGTGAAAGTGCATCTAGGCTCCCTATATGTTTTGGGGTTAATGACAAAACGATTAAAGGACTAATGAGATTTCTAAGTGTTATCTTCAGATCTTAGTCCTCCACAGTGAAGTTATGGGCTTTGACGAACCCTAAATTCGAATGAAGCAAAAGACGGTATCTAGACTTGTGATTTGTAATTTATTTAAATTTTGAGTCTAAGGATAGCCGTACTATTAAGAGGGATTTGACGGGAAATAGTGTTTGGATATTCTAGGTGCTCATGATGGAAATTAGTTAGCAATTTACAAGTTTTTAAACCTATGTCACCAAATCCAAAATCCAGACACAAAATGCCTTTTGTCACTCGGAGTATCCGAGTAATTATTCGGACTGTCCGAGCTGACCCCCTCTGTCCTCCCAGAAGGAAAATGGTCTTTGAGGCTAAGTCCCACTTGAGTATCCGAGTTTTCACTCGGAATGTCCGAAGTCACTCGGAGTATCCGAAGAAAATTATTCGGACTATCCGAGGTGACCCTCTCTGTCTGCTGGGTTGAAATTATTCGGACTATCCGAGATTTCACTCGGAGTATCCGAACCTCTCGGAGTATCCGAAGGTTCGGACTATCCGGAGAATCAACTCGGAGTATCCGAGCTGGGTCTCTCTGTCTCTGTGGTTTTACACTATTCGGAGTATCCGATTATTTACTTGGACTATCCGAACTTATTCGGACCTGAGTCAAAACGGCTAGTTTCGAGGGCTCATATATATACCTCACTTCACTCTCACCTAACAACGATTATTCACTCAGAGCATTTACTCCTCCTCATTTACTTCTTGAGCCCTAGCTTTTCTCTCTCCTCTTGAGCTTGTTGATTGCATTTTCTAGAGAGAGAAAAGAAGTGAGATTTGGAGAGCTTGAGTTTGCTTAGATCCATCTTGAGCACCGGGATTCATCCTCTCGCGGATTTCTCGCCGATCTATTACTCTTGGAGGTTGAGGACTCCTAGACGGCTAGGAGTCGCCGGTGAGCTCCCAAGCTTCGTGTGGTGAGCCTCCAGAAGTTTGTGAAGGTCGAATCCATCTCCGCAAGGAAAGGATTCAAGATAGTGAAGTCGGTGAGTGCTTGGTGCAACACCGAGAGGATTAGGGTTGAAAGAGACCCGGGCTTTATGCCTCCTCAACGGAGACGTAGGATCCCCTCAAGGATCTGAACTTCGGGATAAAATCTTTGGGTCTCCGTCTTCATCTCTTGGATTTCATCTTCACTCTTGTGTTCAAATTCAAGTCTTGGTGTTTAAAGTGGTGATCTCGTTTGAAAAGAAGATATTGTTGACCATACTTCATTCACAGGTACTCAGGGCTCACTAACACTCTTTGGTGCAGGAAACATCTCTCTAGAAGCCCAGATTTACTTTTGCACATTTCCTTACTCTGCTATCTTCGGACTATCCGAATATACTTTCGGACTATCCGAAGTGCTCGGACAGTCCGAGCTATACTCATACAGTCCGAAGTGTTTTATTTCCGCTGCAATCAATTTAGTGATAAATTTAATTACGCCTATTCACCCCCCTCTAGGCAACATCCCGATCCTTCAGACGGGACCTTCAAAAAGTAGCGGAGTTAAAATGATTCTCGAGGGCCCCCCGGAGGCCCTCGAGAAAACCTGAGCCCGCCCGATAATTCCAAATTTTTCGCGTCGTGCGGCTTTAAAAGACAAATCCCCTCCCCTTCCCCTTCACATCCGCCTCAGCCTGCCTCTGTCCCGGCCTCCTCGCCGCTCGGTGCCGCTCCCACCTCATCGGCGTGGGCGGCGGCCAGATCTGGCGCCATGAACCTCATCACCCTACCCCGCCGCCGCCGCCTCCGCCCGGCGTCTCCTCGCCTCGTCGGCGGCTGGATCCGGCGGCGGCGGATCTGGCGCCGCCGCCTTGTCTCTCTGCTCTGCGCCTGTCGCTCCCCGCCTCCTCCTCGTCACCCGGCGTCGGCCCTACCTCCTCGTCATCCCCCCACCACCGGCCTTGTTGCCCCCCGTAGCCTCCTCGCTGCCCGACGTTGCCCTCGCCCTCGTCGACTTCTTCGCCTCCGCCTCGGTCGCGGTCGCCTCTGCCTCTGCCTGGACATCGCCGCCGGAGTCCAATCCCGGCACTTTTTTTTTTGCTCTGGCCGTCATCTGTTTCTATTGGTTCATGGTTGATGCACGGGATGAAGAACAATGGACAGTTCATGCACTTTTTTCTCTGGTTTCTATTGGTTCATGGTTGATGGGATGAAGAACAATGCCGGCTCTAGTAGGTAGCCGCCGTCGTCTCGACGTCGCCGCCCCACCGCCGCTGCGGCCACAACGGTGGTGGAAGAGAAATGTTTTTTATTTCAAACAGAATCTCTCGAGGGCCAAGCTTAGCCCTCGAGAAAACCTCGTCTACCCACTGACGCCGTCTTCTCTGTTGTTTCTCGAGGGCTTGGTCTCGGCCCTCGAGAATTATGTTTCTCAAGGGCCAAGACAGTCTTAATCTCGAGCACGCCGTCCCGAGGGCCAAATCTCGAGGGCCGGCTCTCGAGAAACAGGTTTCTCGAGGGTTTTTGGCCTTTTCTCGAGGGTTTTTAGCCCTCGAGATTATGGCTGATTGTTGTAGTGGCGACGTCGTTTCCGCTTAGACGCCACATCATCGCTACACAATTGCCACGTTGTAGCCACAGTGGCAAAACCATCTCAAAAACCACCTTAGAGAATTATTTGCTCCGGGTTTCAAGTTTTGGGGGCTAGAAAACTTAGTTTTATAGTTCATGGGGTTATATAGACAAAACACAATAGTTTAAGGTGTAAAATGTACCTTTTCCTTTATGATGCTAATTTTATCTGTACATACATATATAGGGTGTGTTTGGTTGTTGGCCGAGCCTGACCCTGTCAGCCTCACCAAAGATCAAGCTGAGGCCATGCAGGGCAGAGTGTTTGGTTGCCCTGCAAATATTATACTATTCAAGTTAGTGAGGTGTCGTATAATTAAATCCAGTGGCAGAGCTTAGTTGGGGCCCGGGTAGCCTGACCCCCTTCCAATATAAATTGCTTTAGTGAGTTATGCCTAATACACTACCAAAGTGGTAAGAAAGTCAAAATTTAGTGAGATTTTGCTTGATTGGCCCTCCCTTAACTTTGGTTGTCAATATTGGCCCTCCTAAAAATTTGCTTCAAGCTCCGCCGCTCTGATTCAATTATGAAAGATATAAATAGTTGGATTGAGAGGAATGCATATCCCATATTAGAGCATCCACAGCAGTAGCACTATATGCACTGTAGCGCTGACATGGTGAGGATAGAGTTTCTGGTGAAGTGAAGGAATCTTTTAGAGTATAGTGTAAAGTGTGAAGGATTTTAGAGGAATGGAGAGAGAAAACAGAGTAGAAGAAAGATAAAATAGAGATAGAGTAATCGGTGTGGATGCTCTTATATCTAACGCACCATAAAAGAGCCCTTTTGTCTCACGGTTGCCGCTGCTGCCCATTGGTGCACCAGCAGATTTTTTCATTCATATATTGGCAACCAAATAGCTAGACCATCAAAGTACCAAACAATAAACACTTTCACCTTAGCTATTCAACCCTGCTGCTCAATCGAAAAACCGCTTAATTAATTTATCAACATCTAAGTATGCCGAAGACCCATCCAGATCCAATGGTGAAGAAGATTAATGCAGTCTAGCTTATACATCGAACAATTTACAATCTAATGATGTGTTTCTCAGGAACATGCAAAAGACAGGCGTGCCCTTGTATTAAGAATCGACAGCTTGGTTGCAGTACTTCTCAGAGACCCTATTGAATGAAATTGACATGTCGGACTAGTACTTCCGACTTCCGAGAGACTTTTTTTTTTTTTTTTAACGGTTTCTAATGGTTGGCGGTTTTACGGTAGAAAATTTATAAATTTTTAAAAAATTAAATAATTTTAAAAAATAATTTTAAAAATTTTTTTACTGTAACAAATCACCGGCAACCGACCACCGGCGGTCCGCTACCAACAACGGGCCGCTATTGAATGAAATCGACCTGTCGGACTAGTACTTCCGACTTCCGAGAGACCCTATTGACCTGTCGGACAATTTTCAAAGAAACATAATAAACATTATAATGACCCGCTATATAGACAAACGCGCAGCTTTCCATGTCCCCCTTTGCTATGAACCTGTCATTGAGGAAGTGGCCGGCCTTCACGTTCAGCGAGGCACTCACCGTCCAACAGCATGACTTGTGCGCGTGGGATTCGTTTGACAAGGGGACGGAGGGATTGTGCATGTTTGCGTCTAGATGATAGATTTTCTATATGAACATTAATGTTAAAGATCCAACACTCTTCGTATGAGTATATTATTTCATGTACATGTGAAGTTGATTTTCCTTTGTGTAATGCATGATAGCAAAACATAACTAAAAAACAAATATAAGAAAACAAAAAATTTGTAGCCAAGGTAGAATATTTAACTTTGTTGAACCTCTACAAAATACAAAACATAAAAAAAAACTTATAGAGTAAACAATGTTTAGTTTTGGTGAAACCTTGCAAAATACAAAATAAAAAAACATATTGTTAGGGTTAGGGCACCGCACACACGCATGCGAACACAGTGTTAACGTGGAAAAACCTCTCCAATGTGGAGAGAAAAAAAACCACGGGAAAACAATCACTATGATGGTTCAGGTTTACATGTACAAGGGGTGGCTATATATAGTCGAAAATAGGCCCGAAAATATAGCGCAAAATTGAATCCTAATCCAATAAGAATTAGGGTCAAAACCCAACAAATCTCCCCTTGACTCTAAATCCATAGTAGCATTGTCTCCCCTCAACCCCGTAGGGTATTAAGCTCCGTGAATACCAACCAAGTCAAGGCAATGCTTGAACTTGGTGTTTGAAAGTGGCTTTGTAAGCATGTCTGCAGGATTTTCATCAGTGTATATCTTTCCCACAATAATCTTGCCTTCAGCAACAATATCACGGATGAAGTGGTACTTGATATTAATGTGCTTGGTCTTGGCATGGTACATATCATTCTTGGTCAAATAAATAGCACTGTGGCTATCACAATAAACAGTATTAACATTCTGTAGAATACCAAGTTCAGAAACCAGACCTTGCAACCAAATAGCTTCTTTAACACATTCGATCAATGAAACATATTACGCCTCGAGAGTAGAAAGGGCAGCAATAGACTGTAGTGAAGCTTTCCAACTTATTGCAGCACCACACAATGAAAACAAATATCCAGAAATAGACCTCTTTTTATCAAGATCACCTGCATAGTCAGAATCAACAAACCCAACAACACTATTTGTCTTCACCTTGCTTTTATCAAACATCAAGCCAAAATCAGAAGTACCTTTCAGATAACAAAGAATCCACTTGACTGTATTCCTATGTTGCTTGCCAGAATTATGCATAAATCTGCTAACCACACTAACAGCATGAGCCAAATCAGGTCTTGTGCAGATCATAGTATACATAAGATTACCAACAATACTAGAATACAGTACACGAGACATATAGTCCTTGTCTTCTTCATTGGTAGGGCATTGACTTGAGGATAATTTAAAATGTGAAGCAAATGGCATAGAAACAGGCTTGCAATCATTGAGATTAAATTTTTGAAGAACTTTCTCAATGTAGCTTTTCTGAGATAGAAATAATTTACCAGCCTTCCGATCATGCTGAATTTCCATCTCAAGAATTTTCTTTGCTGGTCTAAGGTCTTTCATCTCAAATTCATGACTAAGTTGAGTTTTCAATTGATCCATCAATGACTTGTTATGAGAAGCAATGAGCATATCATCAACATAAAGCAGCAAGTACACAAATGATCCATTGAAAAATTGCTTAAAATAAATACAATGATCATAGTTGCTGCGAGAATAGTTTTATGCCATCATAAATGAGTCAAACCTTTTATACCACTGTCTTGGAGCTTGTTTGAGTCCATACAGAGACTTTTTCATATGACAAACTAACTGCTCTTTTCCAGAAGTAACAAACCCATCAGGTTGCGTCATATAAATCTCCTCCTCTAAATCTCCATGTAAGAAAGCAGTTGTAACGTCAAGTTGCTCTAACTCCAAATCAAATAAAGCAACTAAAGAAAGCATAACTCGTATAGAAGTATGATGAACAACAGGAGAAAAAACTTCATTAAAATCAATACCTTCCTTCTGTTCAAAGCCTTTAACCACTAATCGAGCTTTCAATCTTGCCGGTTCAACTCCAGAAATACCATCCTTCTTCTTATAAATCCATTTGCACTTTAAAGGTCTTTTACCTTCAGGAAGCTCCACTAAATCCCATGTACAATTTTTGTGAAGGCTCTCAATTTCTTTGTTCATAGCAGACAATCACATAGAAGAGTTTTCAAATGAGATAGCTTCAGAATAAGAAGAAGGCTCAAAAACATCACAAATATCTTATGCAGCATAGTTGGCAACATTATCAGTGTCACGATATCTAGCAGGCAACTGGATATTTCTCCTAGTTCTATCTCGAGCAATGCAATGATCATTAGTGGCTGGAGGTGTTGGATCAACACTAGCATGAGTATTATCTGATTGTGTAGCAACTGGTTGTGAAGAAGAACTATTAGCAGAATCAACAGTAGATTCAAATTCAGTGTGACTTGTACCATCACCAGAAATTTCTGATTCACTTGCAGTATTACTATTAGATAAATAAATAGCCTTTTCATCAAAAGTAACATCACGACTAACAATCACCTTGCGAAAATCAGGACACCATAAACGATATCCCCTTGACACCAAGACCATAGCCAACAAATATGCATTTTCTAGCTCTAAACTCCAATTTACCATTATTAACATGAGTATAAGCAGGACACCTAAAAATCTTAGATTAGAATAATCAACAGGGTTACCTGACCAAACCTCTTCTGGGATTTTAAAATCAATCGCTGAATTTGGAGAGCGATTAACCAAATAAGCATTTGTGGCGTTATCTCAAACCCATAAAGCACGCTTCTCCCATAGGCCTGCATTGGAGAGCATACAACGAGCCCTTTCCAGAAAAGTACGATTCATTCGTTCTGCCACATCATTTTGTTGAGAAGCACTTGGAACAGTCAAATGTCTTGCAATACCATGATCAGCACAATAAGTATTAAACTCACCACTACAAAATTCCAATCCGTTGTCAGTTCTTAATTTCTTAATTTTTTTGCCAGTTTGATTTTCAACTAGAGCTTTCCAAGTCTTGAAAGTGGGAAAAGCATCATTCTTGTGTTTCAAGAAATAAACCCAAACTTTGCGAGAAAAATCATCCATAAAAGTAATCATATACTCATATCCTCCAAGAGAAGGAAAAGGTGAACGACCCCAGTCAGAATGGATATAATCAAGAACTCCTTTACTCTGGTGAGTTGAAATAGCAAAAATGACCCTCTTTTGTTTGCCAAAAACATAATGATCACAGAAATCAAGTTTGCCAATATCATGTAAAAGTCCTTTTTTATGCAGGCGATGCATACCTTTTTTCACTCATATGACCCAAGCGCATGTGCCAAATCTTGGTATTGTGAGGATTGGATGCAATTGAGACAGCTGCAGAACCTGTAACTGTAGATTCTTGCAAGTAATATAGACTATTTACACGATCAGTTTTTAACATAACAAAGTTGCCTTTTGAAATCTTAAGAACACCATTTTCACCGGTACACTTGTAACTCAAAGCTTCTATGGTGCCAAGAGAAATAAGATTTCTTTTCATTCTAGGAACATGGCGAACATTATTAAGGGTCCTAACTGTGCCATCATGAGTTTTAATTTGAACATAACCAATGCCAGAAATTTCAAGTGGAGACTCATCACCAATAACAACATCACCATCATCAACAGGAGTGTATGTAGAAAACCACTCTTCTGCCATGCGAATAGTGTAGAGACGTTCTTTAAGGCGTAATTTATTGGCGAGACTTTTCGTCGTGTATAGCGTCTCCAACTTTTTCCACAATGAGGCGGCAGACTCCTCGTTAATGACTTCACGCAGAACATCCGTGGACAAACTGAGTTGTATGTCAGACAAAATTTTCTGATCGATTTCCTCCCATTCATCCGCGGACATATCCTCCGGCTTTTTAAAAAGTGCCTTTCGGACACTGAGCTGCGTAAGAACGGCCTTCATCTGAACCTGTCAGCTAGAAAAACTGATCTTGCATCTAACTTCGCAATGTCAATTTTTGCGGATATAATGGCGAATAAGAGTGCAGATTAGCAGTTGAATAAAGGAAAAATAAATTTTCCTGGTAGATCAGTGGCGAGTGTAGCACTTTTTTTTTGACCAAAACAGTGCTAGGCAGTGCACTTTGTCCCTTTTATTTCTTCACGCGCGGGACAACCAGGCAGCACTGTCCTCTTGCTGCCTTTTTTCTTCCACCACGTGAAGCTGCAGCAGGTGGTGGAGCTGTCCTCTTGCCGCCTTTTTTTCTTCCACCACGTGAAGCTGCAGCAGGTGGAGCTGTCCTCTTGCTGCCTTTTTTTTCCCTTCCAAGCACGCGCACGGCAAACCACGTACTCCTTTGCTTCTTCGTTCCTCAACCACGCGCACGGCAAAGGCTGGAGCCGCCGCGCGGGCAAGGTCGACGGGCGCGAGGCGCGCGCGGAGGAAAAGCTGGAGCCGGCGCGGAGCAAGACCGACGCAACGGCTGGATCTGGTGGGAGCCGGCGGCGACGGAGCGGCGGCTGAAGGCGCCGGCCAAGTGCGGCGACGCGCGAGGGCGGGCGGCGCGAGACGTCGGCAAAAGCGTCGGGGGGCGGCCGGCGCGGGTCCGTGAAGCCGGCGAAGTCGCGGCAACGGCGGTGGCAGGAGGCCGCGACGGCGGCGCAACGAGCCGAGGCAGCGATAGGAGCGCGCGGTGGCGGCACGAGATCGACGCAGGGCGGCGACGACGGGAAAACCCAGGTGATGGGCTTGTTAGAGTTCACTGCGAACTAGTCCATGAGATGTGTCCACAAACACGCAAGGATCAGACTCCCCTAGGTCTCAATAGGCCTCAAGGCCCAACTGGAGCAACGACAAAGGCTTAAGGCCAACTCAACCCAAAAGACTAGTCCATTAGGTGAGGGACGTTCTCGCCTTATAAGTCGTGCTCTCTATCCAGACAACTTCGTCAGACCGGACCACTTCGTCATACACCGTGTGAGTTCCACAGGAGATGGTATTAAACCATTTCATCACATTGGGCCACTTCGTCCTATATCGTTGAAACGGGTTCAAACTTGGAGCTCTTAGCCGAAAATAGGCCCGAAAATGGAGCCTAAAATTTAGTCCTAATCCAATAAGAATTAGAGTCAAAACCCAACACATATGACCTAGAAAAAAAGCTTTAACATTTGTAAACCCGTAACATACAAAATAGAAATTCACAGAAAAACTTTCAGAGATCGAACTAGCTCAAAAAGAAAAGTTGCACCATAAGTGTATTAAAATTGCATATTAGTTGAAATTGCAATTTTAGGCTTTTTAGTTTGCAATTTCAGCATCAAGTAGTATAAACCACTAGCGCATCTAGCGCCTGTTTGGTTTGCTGTCAAATCTGGCACAACTAAGTTTAGACACATCACAGTTTTTATGGCTGGTGTTTGGTTCGCGCCACAATTGTGGTTTGTCACACTTTCTTAGCAATCGGACCCACGCGTTATAGACTGATTTTTTTTACCACACTTTGCTTAAGGTGTGGCGCTGATTTTTTTAGCCACAAAAGTGTGGCTTGCCATACTCGTCTAAGGTTAGGTTAAACAAAGCGTGGCACCAACCAAACATGCCCCTGATCTCTTCATTTCTAAGGATGGTAGAGGAAAAGAAAAAAGAGGGAGCATGGCATGCCCTGGCACGCGCGCATCCACACCAAGCCAGAAAAGAAGACAAGAAAGGAGAGCAAGCTACCTTGCAGCTGTGCGCCTGCTACGGTGCTACACCCTCGCCCTAATTTTCCCATTCAATCCAATCGAAATTTTGCACGGATCTTAAAGCCAAAATGGACTGCGAACACAACAACTGAAATGAACTCCGATAAACATTCAATTGACTGTTAGCAAAAGCGTTAAAGTAAACTTATACAATGATATATACAACTATTTTTTTATAGACACCTCTCTATACACAATATGCATTAGTTTCCATGCTATAGTCAGCTGTAGCTTTATGGACACCTATCTATGCCATTTTTTAGTACTTCGAATTTATTTATACTACATGTATAGTATAATAATATAGATAACAATCTAAATAAACAGTTAGATTTAAAGTATACTACCTCCATCAATTGTGCAAGCCCGGTCTTTTTGCATGATGTTTCGAACTTCATCTAACTGACAGAGTATTAAAGTACATAGATTAGATTGGGCTAACTTGTCACGAACACCCCAGCATATTGGAGTACCTATTTGAAGCCTCAGGTGAAACATACATACTGAACTCGCAAGTATTTTATGAATTTTCTACTAATTTTATAAATTTTTCTATTTTGTAACATATTAAAAAGAAAGAGGACATTTCACAACCGATTTAACGGCAAAGAGACATCAAATTAACGGAAGTAGAATTAAGGGAAAAAAGTTCACGCGACAAGAGCAAATCATAAACTTACAAAAAATAATGACAGATTGTGGATTCGGTAAAGTTTTAACGGCAAATAAGAAATTTTAGGTTCATTCCAAACCTGTGCTGCATTTCGTTGTTACATCAGAAATATTTAAATCACCAAAATCCTCTATATCCATCGGATCTAAATCCAACACAGAACCAGGGACATCAATTTCTTTTTTCGAAACCCATAGATTCCCTTTCTTTCCTCCACTTGGCCTTCTCCTCCTTTCACTCTCTTCACTCCTCCTGTCCCACCGGCTGCCGTTTCTACTGCCGACACCGATAAGCCCAAGCACCATGAGGGTTATTTTTTTAATTGAGGGATTAAATGAACCATTTTGTAATTTGGAGGGTTAAATATACTTTCTGATAGTTATGAGGTCTAAGATTGACTTTTTCCCTCTTAAAAGGGCCAAAAGCTGCCGATAGCATTTCTTTCCAGCTTCGTAGGTCACAAATGGAAAGATTTAAAAGACCTAGATGTATCCAAAAGATATTAACCCTGTTCTTTACGACTCTAAAATTAGGTTAAATTCTACAACTTGAAATTTATTATTTTTGTATAAACCATACACTGTAGCATTTTATAGCCATTTTTATAAGATTTTTAGTGGTTCTTCTCAAAGATCCAAAAAATATTTTTAATATATTTTTCAACCACTCCGAGCCACTTTTCGAGGGCACTCAACTTTTCAGATTATAATCTACCTCAGTTTTTCAGCTCTATCAAACTGGGCCTTGCACTTTTCTGGCTCAAAACAACTTGCATTGTTCCTTGCAACTGAAAAGCTATAATAGATTATAATATGAAAAGATGAGGGCCCTCTAAAAGAGACACGAAGAGGCTAAAAATATATTAAGAAATTGTTTTACAAGTTTTAAAAAGAACCACTAAAAGATTAAAAAATAACCATAAAATGCTAAATTATATAAAAATGACAAATTTCGAGCCATTCATTATAATCTGATTTTGACCGGAATGCCTAACCTAACTTATGCGAATTTTTCATTTAATAATTTTTTTAAATCGTTTTTTCAAAAATACTCGTAGACATGGATAAATAGCAGAAATGGTTGTCGGTCACCCAGGACATGGGCAATCGTCCCAGGGAAGGGCGATAGGTCACCCGACCGTTAGCGCCCTAACGGTTGGGGAGATGATCGTTGGTGGGGGCCCACAAATAGCCCGAAATAGGGGCGATAGCTCGAAATAGGGGCGATCGCTACCCTAGGTCCATGGAATCATTCATATTTTAAGGACAACTTTACTTCGATTTCCTCCCTGGTAGGACATTCGGGCCAATGTGTGCCTGTCGTGAAAATGCTATTGTCCAAACATGCGACGAGGTCAACACTTATCCGGGTCGATGGTTTTTTCGTGCCCTTACTACAGCTCGGTATCATTCTTCTACACCCCCCTTTCATTGCATACGCTTTCATAATGTGGGTTGCACTACCCTAAGCTGGGTTTCGTTTTGTCAAGAAATCAGACTGTGGCTACACAAAGTGGGCCAAGGCTATCGCTCCAGCGTCTACTGTTGAGTACATCGACGCCCTCCATGCCAGGGTTGATGTCGCAAACCGCAGCTTGCAGGTTGCAAACCTACAAAATGATGACCTACGCCGCCAGATCATCCGGGAGAGGGACCACATTATGGTCGCCGACCTAGGGTCCTGGTACTCCAGCACATGTTGCTGCTTCGACGCTTCGTGCATATGCGCGTGCCACACCCGAGACAGGCAACCCCATCCACGTTGCCCAACAGATTGCCACACCGACTGGATGCCATGTGACGCCTAACCTTAACCCATGAAGACCGCGTCATCAACTTATGTATTCTCCATTCTGTTAAGACGCCACCTTTGTCTCCATCCACCGTCTCATGTACTGCAAACTGTTTAATTTGGTGTTTCATGTTTCTCAACTAGTTTATCCTATATTCTAATTTCAGATCATTCACACAACTGCGCCTTTCATGCTTAATTCCTACGCTACTAACATATTTTAAGCTATTATTCAATTGCTTCTACCAGTACACGTGCTTCAAACTTCGCACAATTTCCGGAGTATCTTATTTCTTCTTTCATGTTTCAAAATGCCTTCCAACCTAATAAGTGAGGCCCTTATTTTAATTTAACTTTACCTATTATTCCGGTTTCACAATTTTCAAATTTCTATTTTTAAATTTGGCTTATTTCAGTATTGTTTTTATGTCTCTGCAACGAACCATTTTTTCCAAGTCTTCAAATTTTTCAACCCTTCCTAAAATTCTATGGTTTTCTTTTTTAGGTTTTCATATTTTTCCTTTTTTTTCCCTATTTCTACACTCCCCTAACCGATTGTCTCTTATTGGGGCGATAAGTGATTAGGGGGCCAGGACCGCCGTTAAGCACCGTTTGGCTAGGGGACCATCGCCCAAAGTACGGGCGATCGCTCCTCAAGGGGTGACAAGTTCCTATTTTTGCTATTTATCAATGTTTACGAGTATTTCT
This sequence comes from Olyra latifolia, assembly GCA_036346145.1. Taxonomy (NCBI): domain Eukaryota; kingdom Viridiplantae; phylum Streptophyta; class Magnoliopsida; order Poales; family Poaceae; genus Olyra; species Olyra latifolia. The sequence goes on from CM070530.1 coordinate 20,582,784, forward strand.
AAAAACCGATTTAAAAAATATTAAATAAAAAATTCTAACTCATGCAGCCCTTCTATCATGGGCCTTGTAAGAATGTGGGCTTTGTTCATTCCAGAAGCCCAGAAGCTTCACGCCTCGCCCACACTCCGACCCTATAAAATGCTGCTCTCTCCCGAACCGCCATGAAATGCCCCCATCCGCAACGGTCTAAATTCCCTCTCTTGCAAACCCCAGTTCAATAGTCCAAACAAATCTGAAATCCCCATCCAAAAGTCTGATCCCGAAGTTATTCGGCTCCCCTGCTTTGATTGGTTGGTGCTGCTGCAGCCGGAGCCGGAGGACGAGGAGCGTGTGGCTACGCCGGCCAATGCCGCCGTCTTGCTCCCCGCCGACGACATCACCTGCCCCGCAGGACGCGACATCTCCCGTCTCCCATCTCGCGCGGTTTGAGGATACCTTTCCTGTGCTAGATGTAGCGATGGAGCACGATTTAGATTTCGTTTGGGCTTGGTTTGATCCCGAAGCGGTTTCACGACTTCACCTGTCCGCCGCACTGCTCGATTTGGCTGCTTTCGTTTGAGCTCGGTTTTGTCTCGATTTTGCCGTTGTGCGAGCGATCCATGCTACTAAATGTGGGGATTAATTTGGTCGATGGGTTCGGTTTTCTGTGACCTTTGTTTTGGCCTTTTTTAAATCGATCCGTGTGGTCGCGGAGAGGGATAATTTTTTTTTTACCCAAAAAAAAATTGCAAATATGGAAATACCCATGATTTTGGAGCAATTATGAAATGCCCTCCCCGCAAAGGCAAAGCCGCGGTACCACAATGCGACAAAGGCAATGCCAGCGATGGTGGTGCATGCAAAAGGCTATGCCGCGATACTGCATCACAGATTGCCTTTGCCGCACCACCGCTAAAGATCTGACAATATCGAAAAACTATATTATATTATAGTAAGTACAATTATGTATATATATGTGTAAGTAATAGTATTATATATATAAGTAACAATTCAAAAACTATGTAAGTAATAATTCGAAAAATATATTATATTATAATTATTATAAGTAACTCATATAACTATTATGTGTATATATGTATATATATCATATGTATGTATATGTGTATATATATGTAGATATTATAGTATTATGTAATATGTTATCAAGATATAATAGTTATAACACTTATTATATGAACTAAATATGATCAAGATATATGACCCGGTATTTGGTGTATTTAATCTTGAAAAAATAAAATGGAAAAATTGCATAAGTTTCAAGAGAGTGTTTTATATTAATAATTATTTGGAAAATGAAATAAATAGCTAGAGGAATAAACGCCCTGCCGAGGGAAATTTTATTATCACGGTTACAACAAAGTTCCTATCGAGTACAACGGGATATTTCCCCACCAGGTAGCATCAGTCCATCTCCTTTGCGCGACGTGCTTTCTCTCGCTTTCTCTCCTCTCACCTCTCGGGCCTCAAGAACTGACGCTCGGCGTCCTCTTGTCGCTTCCGGTACTCCTCCTCTAACGCTATGCTTGTCCTCTTGTTCTCCTCATATCGGGCGCCGCTGCTGAACCATCGCTCTTCCAACGGAACTCACGCCGATGTGTTTCTTGTCCGCCTCCGATTGCTCGTGTCTAGCCAACGCCGTAAATCGCATAGAGGTGGGGAGACTATTTGTTTAACATAAGTCAAGATAGAGATCATGTGCCATGTAGGTAGATATAATAATGCAGATAGGGTGAGCAAGTACCTTTGGGACGCCGCCAAAGACAACCTTGGTGGATCGTACTCGTAGTTTGCACACATGAAGAACCTCCTTCCGTAAGTATATGAGAAATCTTCGTCGGATTGAACAAACTTGCAAAGGTCACCGAGAAGCATATTGGAACATTGACCCTTCAGCACGGTGGTGTTTAACTTGCTTCGCGGACGGTCCTCGAGTCGAGGTCGCCATTGCTCGTTACAACTAGATTTGTGCACTGTATGGGTTGGAGTGATATGTGAGATTGAGAGGAAACTTGGAGCGCAGAGGACTCGGAGGCGTAAGGAAATAAATAGTTAAGTCCGCTTTCGGTGCATGGACCGAGTTCATGCCTTTATTCTTTGCATTTGATGTGACCGGTGTCGGTCGCGGGACTCATTGGTGAGCAAAGGCCCGACATTATTGATGTGACTGGACGGTGTCAGGCGGCACTGTTCGTGAGCAGTGCCCCGTAATTATTGATGCGACTGGACGGTGTTAGGCGGGACTGTTGGTGAGCAGTGCCCCGACATTATTGATGTGACTGGATGGTGTCGGCGGCTTGTTGGTGGTGAGCAAAGGCCCGCAATTATTGATGCGATCGACGGTGTCAGCGGATCTGTTGAGCAAAGGCCCGCAAGGTGACCACCCTTGCATGTCATCGCACCCTGTATGTAATGCTAGCTTTCGAAATAAAAATTAGTACGTACCTATTTGTGTAATCCCCTAAAGGCCTTAAGTACAGGTCATGCAGTTAGACCCCATTCATCCTTCGCGGCTTACACGTCACATTTTGAGTGTAATATAACCCGTAACATCGCAAAACTCGCGATATTAGGATCATATTACAAACAAAAGCGACAAGCCGTGAAGGATGATTGGATCTAAACAGGACATTCGCTGAATAACCATAGAGTTGAAAAAGCTAGCATGACATTACTTCGTATCCCTGCCGAGTGCTGCTGCTCCATTTGATGGAAATAATATGTGAGATAGAGAGAAAACTTGGAGCGTAGATGACTCGGGGGCAGGAGGAAAATATATAGGCAAGTCTGCTCGGTGCATGGACCGAGTTCATGCTGTTGCTGTTGCATTTCATGTGAATAGACGGTGTCCGGCGGGACTGTTGGTCAGCCGTGGTCCGCAATTATTGATGTGACTGGACGGTGTCCGGCGGTACTGTTGGTCAGCAGTGCCCCGCAATTATTGATGTGACTGGACGGTGTCCGGCGGTACTGTTGGTCAACAGTGGCCCGCAATTATTGATGTGACTGGACGGTGTCCGGCGGTACTATTGGTCAGCAGTGCCCCGCAATTAATGATGTGACCGGTGTCCTGCGGGTACTATTGGTCAGCATTGCCCCGCATTCAGTGATGTGACCGGGCATGCACTGTTAGCAATCACTGGCCTATATAATGGGAGGCATAGTTGACGTCCCTCTCACTCCCACCCTCACTCTCACTCTGACTGTGTGTGTAAACTCCCTAGTAGGGTTGGCTTTGTATGAGGGGAGGCGAGTAGAGATAGACATACCACATTGCACATATGGCTTCACGACCCACACCGAACGGTTGATCCGACAAACCCGTGGACGCCAAATGGTCTCGATCGCAAGCCCGCCTACCAGCTTACGACCGCCTATTCGGATAAGAGCTAGCTACAACACGAGCCAACAATGATAAGAGTCCAAACTTTCTGGGGATGGCCACGCCAGCGCACGGAGTGGACACCGCTAGTACAAACTTTTGACCGGGTTGTCGAAGGATGGATCGCCGATGTTTTCTGCACGCGTGCATTTGTGAGTAACTAGCCCGACAACGGCCAAGGGTTTAATACATTTTCCATCTCACATTTTTCTCATTTCCAAATGTAGACCGATGACTGCGGTTTCACCAAATGGATGGACGACCCCTTCCCAATGGCCGCGTTCAGTTACATCGAACATCTTCACGCAAGAATCTCCCGGTTTGAAGAGCGAGTTACATTTGCTATTCGCATGTACAACGTTTATACCCGTGTGGAACCGTTCCCTGGATGGCACTAAACCTAGCGTCCCAAGTACAATAGGGGTTTATTTCATGTAATTTGCATCCAGGTATGGTCTACGTGGATTACTACCATGTAATGCGTTTCATATTTTCAATGTAACCGAGCACCATCGCTATCTCATTCATATCGTATGCACCATAATCTGAAAGCGTTGAGAGACGAGAGAGTACTTATTGGCGTACAAGATAAAGAAGAAAAGAACATGAAGTGGCTAATTCGCCACCAAATTTCATCGTGTATGGCCACCTAAGGGTTTGCGTCGGGTGGCGGGGTCCACGGTAGCGCCCAAAAATGTATGCGGGGAAAATGACGGGTGGCCTCATAATGTCAAGCTACCACTTGTGGGTGGACCACCCTCGGACGGTGTTTGTCGAGCAAGTCACAGAATCGAAAAAGCCCCCGCCCAGAAGGCAACGTTTCAAGCCTAGCACGCATTTTAATGTCGCAATTTTAGAACACGGAATAACTAAAAACATAATTGTCGGTAATAACATAGTGCGGTACACATCGAAAGAGTTCTACAACAATAAGAGAAAGGTAGTCTACCCACGCCGTCCCGTTTAGGGACTCGACGAGCCGCGACAGACGCGGTCTCGGCACCCAAAGGGTGAAACGGTCGAGAGGATGTGTCTCGCCGAGGTCGCCCGTCGTCGGTCCCTCGGGTAGGTGGCGGGGTGGAGTGTCTCACCGGGAGTGCTGAAAGGCCCTGCGACGCCGCCGACCGCCTCTGTCTTTCAAGATATCTTCCATCTTGGTACATGTCGCGTGGGCGAGGCTCGCAACACCTACAATGACCATAAATAGCTATAATATTGAATTTATAGTAATTTGTATGAACGCAAAGATGGGAGGGATCTTAGAAGATGGACTACTTACCGGAAGGAAGACCTGCAGCAGAGCTGGACGTGCCCTGCTGGAAGGGAGAGCTGCGTTGAGCGTAGGGGGCGAACCCAGCAGAGGAGTGTGTCGTCGACGGCGCATTTAACGCCGGAGAGTGCGAGTCAGAAGAATCGCCGAGGCCTCGACCTTCGGGGCCACCGCGAAGGTCGGTGGTGCCCGTGGAACGTCGTAAAGGGCATCTGGCCCCTCACTCTGCTCTCTGCGCCGCGAGCTCTCCGGCTTGTCAAACGAAGGCCGTGTGGTATTGCGCTTTGAAGCTTTTTTCTTCCATGTACCCTGTCATCATTGCGCCGAACATTATGCCAACTCTGGAAGCATGCAGCACGGCCTTCTCATGCCTTTCACCGAGATACCTCATGATGCCATGCATTATGCCCTCCACGATGGCTACTAAAGGGAGGGGTCGCAATCCTTTAATCACCCACTTGTACACTTCGCAAGGTTAGTCGTCATTACCCGAACCTTGCACCACCTCGTCATGCAAAGAATGACCATTTCTCTCATGGTTCGACTCAATCCAAGGTGAGAAACACCTTATGTTCCTTCCGGATCGACGAACCAAGGCGGGGAATCTACCTCCCAGAGCGGAGGAAGAGGTTCTATCACTGTTGTGCTTCCTCCCGCTGCGTGCTCATCTGTCGAACGCTGCTCTTCGTGAGGTCATCGAGCACCTTCCATATTGCATCGAACTTACGCTGCTGGTTCTGCTTGCACAGACACTTGAACAAGTCCATAGTTTTCTTATTTTTAAACTGCCTGTGAAAATTTGCAGCCAGGTGGCGAATGCACCACCTACTTCGCATGTCCGGCCAGTGGAAAGGGTGCTCAGAGTCTTCCTGCATTGTCTTTATGGCTTTGCATAGTCCTCGCATGTCGGTCATGGATTAGGCACATATCAGCCGGTCCTCCACAACTCCGCACTTCACCAAGCCAGAACCATAGCCAACTCTCGTAGTTCTCACTTTCCACAAATGCAAAGGCGATAGGGAGCGGTGATCATTTCCATCCGTGCCAATCGCCGTCATAATTGTTCCCGGTACTTTCCAAGAAGAAATGTCCCATCAACACATAACATGGGTCTACAATGTTTTAGACCCTCCACACACACACCGAACGCAAAAACGCCCGATTCAAAACTCTATAACCTTCCGGTTTACCGACGGCGAAGTCTTGCACAATGACATAGGTCCCCGGTTTCTCTCCTTGAGAAGTTGCAAGACACGCGGAGGTTGTCATATGATGCTTCGAAGACCGAATCTCATCTCCAAGGCCTTCGTTTCGCTCGCTCCATGCTTTTCCATAATCTATTTCATACTTAAACCGTTGTTAATTGTCAATATTATGTATTGAATAGCCATGTCCTTCTTCTCAACAATCTCTCAGATAGTTTGTTTATGGCGAAAGTGGAAGTGAGATTGGGATGCTTCGCCAAGGTATTTGTTAGCACACATGTGTGGGGTTCAACGCTCAAACTGCCCACTTCATGGCAAATCTAGACTTATCGCCGTGTATACTTAACATGCGATCCTCTCTCTCACACCGATCAGATATCTGGATTTATCGACTTTTCCACCTCGAATGGTCATTTGCATTGTCATGGACCGGACCTTAATCGCATTTTGCAAAGCACTTTGTCAAGATACATTTGCTTTGCCGGACTTCATCTACGCCGTAAATGCACGACGACCCATGACTATCATCGACTACAAGTTGGCTAGACTCTCCTCTGCTCCATTCTTCTCGATGACGACACCCTCTTTATATTCGCTGCCACTCGAACTGTCATCTGCATGCTCTTCCTCCTCCATTGCCCTTTCATTGTCATGCTCCATGGCTTCGACGATATCCTCGTTAATCTCTCCAGCATCCGCAAAAAAAATTCCACCCACCCCTTCATCCTGTTGTACATCTTCCACGTCCTCGTTCCTCCCGGTGACAACTTCTGGCTCTTCATTCACCGCAGCACTGCATTGGCCAAATTCTTCATCATTACCATGTCCACCACTTGTTTCCCTAACCCGGGCTTGCACAAAGATAACTGCAAAACAGTTACGGCGCCTACATCCACCAATAAATCTTGACAGACCTATCTGTGTGTTCAAATTAATCAACTGAAATTTAGAAACTTCTACACTTTTGCTCCATAGAGCCTGAATCCACACTTCATGTTCCTCTACGTTCCACCCGAACATATTACACATCCATAAGTAAAGTTTCTCAATTTGCAAATTTTCTGGGTCGGGATGTCTAATTATTGTGCTCCTAAATTCGCTAAGATCAATACCATTAGGCCCTTCTCTTATGTTACCATCACCATAATACATAGTAAACCAAAACTCTGCCATAGCTGCAATACAAAAGGAACCGTTCATTAATCCTATCAAAATCCTTTATTCTCTGTGAAAATTACATGCTATCAGCTAATCATCCTTATTCGCTAACAAAAGTATCACTAAACCGTAACTACAATCCCAAAATATTTTTCACTGCCAATGCTACCACTTAACCCTAAATACAATCCTCGCCTTTTTCCAGAATCAAACCGAGACTTAAATGTATGCACAAAATATTAACCCTAATCTTCGTGAATTTTAACTATGAACATATTTTTCATTATAGAACCTAACAAGAAACCCTAATATATCAAACAAATAATTAAACCCTAATATATCTAACAAATAACTAAATCCTAATATAACTAAACAAATAATTAAACCCTAATATATCTAACAAATAACTAAACCCTAATATAACTAAACAAATAACTAAACCCTAATATATCTAACAAATAACTAAACCCTAATATATCTAACAATAATTAAACCCTAATTATCAAATAAAATATAAACTAAATATAAATTACATATAAAATTTGCTATCCTACCATGTTTTAACAATAAAATAAACTAAATCATAATATATCAAATAATAAACTAAACCTAATATATCAAATAAAATAAAAAAAACTTACCAAATATGTGCTTTTTTTTTCTCCTCTTCCTCTTCCTCTTCTCTCCCTCCCCTCCCCTCCCTTCCTCTCCTCTTCCTCTCTCTCCTCCTCGCCTCTCTCTCTCTTCCAGAGTCATTTGGTTGAAAATGAGGCCCGTGGTGGGGCCTCACTTCATGACAATACATATATGTGGCTAATGTCGCGCAAGATCAGTATCGCGCAAAGCTATTGCAGCGTTAATGATACAATGGCAATAGCTTTGTCAAGAAGATGGTAACGCTGCAATACTATTGCCGCCAGATCAAGATCTTGACAATAGCTTTGCCGCGTTATGGGGCCGCGACAATAGCATTGCCGCGTTATCGCGGCGTGGCGGAGGGGCATTTCTGCATTTACCTAAAAAAGATGGGCATTTTCTTATTTACGAATTTTTTTGGGTAAAAATTTTTTTTTTTCGCGGAGAGGACTGAGGAGAGCGCAGATTCCATGAATTAACTCCCTTTTGTGGAATAAATCAGCAATTTTAGGTTTAATTAATCAAAAGATAATTTATGAGCACTAACAGATTAATTGGCAATATCATGCAGTACGAATATATTGTAAACACAGATATAACAAATGTATCTATATGTCTCTCTAATATACTCGTAGATCAAGATAATAGAGAACCACCACGACAGAGAGTACATATCGATTTTGCTTAAAAGAGATGATCCCGTCGCGACGATGAAGTAGCCGAGGCAGAGGAAACAAATCATAATGATGACGTAGTAGATCGTGATCAATCACGCCGAGCACTCTCCAAAAACCTTATTTGTCCTCTTCCGGTGTAGAAACGCAAGGACATCGGGAGACTTGATGACCGGTGCACACTGGCGCAGCTGGACAGAGTAGGCTATGTGTGGCGGCGTAGCAGATTGGAGAGGCAAACTATAGATGTTTCTGTTCTGTTTTTTCTCCCGAGCAGCGACTGTATGGTTTATATAGGATAGATCGACGGTCGAACATGCCACGATCGGACTCGCACGATCTTTGTATCTCATAACCGATTCTGAATTTCCGGATAGCAAAAAGAAATAAACTACAAAAGGAGGCTGTGCCTGCACAAGTAACTAAATCTGATTTCGGCGGACCATTCACGCAGGTGTCGTGCGCTCGTGTTGCCCCGCCTTCGCCCTGGCCTGAGCTCGGCCCGACCTAGCGAGGCGAGCGAACACGCGTGTGTTCTCTTTCTCTCTCCCACATGAGCTAATGGGTTAGAGCACACTCTTCTATTTATGTTGGTGTCTTCCCACCTCAACTAGCAATGTGGTACTAAAGAGTTTTCACACCCCCTTCCATATGTGGGCTTTAAAGATTTCAGGAATTGTTCTCAAATAAATAGGCCAAGCCTATATATTCTAACAATCCCTCACCGGATCTCAAAGTCTTACTAAGATTAGCTTGTTTGAAAAAAAACTGTTTGATATACTAGTGTTTTGACAAAGTCCTATTAGGATTGAATATCCACATAGAGCTTCAAGCTACAATCATCCACAAGTTGAACAATGGACTAAGGCTTGAATTGCAAGTTTTGTGCGAACAAGTTTCACTTAAAGTCATTACTGATACTTGGCTGCAAATAGGCTACTCCTCGGGTGGAGCATATAAGTCGTACTCCTTGGTCTCTTCATGAGCTTATTACAAATTACCCAAGTCTCACAGACTGCGACCAACAGTCAAGCTCACATAGGTGTGTTTTTTCAAAAATGCTCTGCAAGATGTCGTCTTTACTAATTAAAGCCAACAGAACACATTAAGGCAATGGACAATCTGCCTTATAGATTGTAAGTGTATTGCATCTTCACTAGAGTGGGTTGAAAAATACTCTCCTTTAGTTAACCAATAGCTTGTTCTTCCTAGACCCTAATTCACGGGATCTCCGATCACATAGGTTGGGTTACCACTATGGTATAACTGATATGAGTCTCATATCTGGCTTCTTTCACGTATACTCATATGAGTCTCATATCTAGCTTCTTTCATGCATTGTCTATCACATTCCATGATAATCCCTTTGTAAAGCGGTCTGCCAGGGTTTGCCAATGGCTACCTCCCGGGTGGAGCATATAAGTCGTACTCATTGCTCTCTTCATGAGCTTATTACAGATTACCCAAGTCTCATAGACTGCAACTAACAATCAGGCTCATGTAGATGTATTCTTTCATGAATGCTCTGTAGGATGATATCTTTGCTAATTAAAGCCAACATAACATATTAAGGCAATGGCCAACTTGCCTTACAGATTCTAAGAGTATTGCATCTTCACTAGAGTGGGTTAGAAAATACTCTCTTCGTTAACCAATAGCTTGTTATTCCTAAACCCTAATTCACAGGATCTCCGATCACATAGGTTGGGTTACCACTATGGTATAACTCATATGGATCTCATATCTAGCTCCTTTAATTCATTATCTATCACATTCTATGATAATCCCTTTGTAAAAGGGTCTGTCTGGTTCTTAGCTGTTTGGATATAATCCAATATCATTACTTCGGAGTTTCTTAATTTCCTGATAGACTTGAAATGTCTTTTAACATGTCTTGAGGACTTTCTGTTGTTCTTGGAACTGTTTACTTTGTCAATGATCGTTTGATTGTCACGGTTCATAAGGATAGCCGGAATCATCTTTTCAATCACTGGAAGATCCATCAAGAGCTCTCGTAACCATTCTGCATCAACAGTGGCTGTAACTAATGCAGTGAGTTCTGCTTCCATGGTTAACCTCGTCAAAATGGTTTGTTTGCAAGACTTCTATGAAACAACACCTTCACCAAGAGTGAATGCATATCCACTTGTGGCCTTAATTTCATCAACATCGGATATCTAATTAGAATCACTATAGCCCTCTAGTACTGGTGGTTACCGGGTATACCGCATATTCCATAATTCATAATACGTAACAAATAGCGCATGACTCGCTCGAGTGCATGCTAATGATCATCACCCGGGTTAGAAGTAAAATGGCTCAATTTGCTCATAGCAAATTAGATGTCTAGCCTTGTAGGGGTAGCTAAGTACATGAGAGGCCCAATGATATGAGAATATCTCAATTAGTTATTCTTTTGTTCTTTTGAAGAATCACGCTAGGATCATAAAGTGTTGGAGAGGGCTTGCTATCCATATAGCCAAAACGGCTCAACCTTTTCCACATAATGAGATTGCGAAAATGTAATCTCACTATCACCTTTGATCAACTAGATGTTCAAGATTACATCAGCCTTTTCGAGATCTTTCATATCAAAGTTTTGAGACAAGAAAGACTTAACCTTATTAATCACGTTAAGACTTCTCCCAACAATTAATATGTCATCAACATAGAGGCACAAAATAACTCCTTGACCCCATCATAGCGATAATATACATATTTATCAACCTCATTTACGGCAAAGCCCATAGAAGTTAAAGTTCTGTCAAACTTTTTATACCATTGCTTAGGAGTTTGTTTAACAACATACAAAGATTTCAGCAACTTACATACCTTGCCTTATTGACATTTTACTACAAATCCATCAGGCTGTTCCATGTAAATTTTCTCGTCCAACTCTCCATTAAGGAAAGTTGTCTCAACGTTCATTTGATTAATGAGAAGACTATAAGAGGCATCAAGGATAGTAGAACTCGTATGGTGGTTAGTTTGGCGATAGGAGAATAAGGATAAAATAAATCTTCGCCTTCTTTTTGGGTATAATGCTTGGCCACAAGCCGTGCCATTTACTTTTCAATAGTACCATCAGACGTAAGCTTCTTTTTGAATATATCCACTTACATCATACATGTTTGCAACCATAAGGTCGTTCTGTGAGGTCCTAAGTCTCGTTATCAAGAATGGATTCTATTTCGCTACGAACTGCTTCCTTACAGTAGTCTGCATCTAGAGATGCAAAAGCTTCTGAAATGGTCTTGCGAGTATCATTCACAAGGAACACAGTGAAATCATCACCAAAGGATTTAGCTATCCTTTGTCTTTTACTCCTTCTTGGAGCCTTACTGTCATCCTCCTCAGGATCTTGCTATTCACGTGTTTGTTCAGAATATCCAGTTTGAGTGGTTGGTTCAAAATTTTTCTCTGAGATTTGACTAGATGAGCTATGTAACTTTTTCATAGAAAAGATGCTCTCAAAAAAGGTTGCATCTTGAGACTCCATTATTGTATCGACCAGCATGTCAGGTATCTCAGATTTGACTACTAAGAATGTGTAGGCAATGCTACGATAAGCATATCATAGAGAGACATAATCCACTGTCTTCGGGCCAAGCTTGCATTTTTTTTGTTATCGATACGTTGACTTTCGCCAAGCACCCCCAACAGTGCAAGTAAGAAAGTAACTAGCATGGTGATCCACACCTACGTGCCTAGATTTGTTAGTTTGTACTTATATTCAAACAATCTAATAGACTCAACTAGAAACATATTTTAAGATCTACACCGTTATAATCTAGATTCACTTGCTTTCATTCATTTGTTTCTTCTGGTAACCAATTAATATCTAAACTAGTTCCATTGTATCCCCAAAGTTGCCTTTTTTGAGTTTCCTATTTTAACTAACTAATATCTAGAGTAGGCGCAACCGCTAGGGTGGCCATCTTGCTATGATTGGGGAATCAAGAGAGCTAGAGCAGTTGTGCGACATGGCTAATGGAACCTGGCGAAGTTGAGGAGGAGTGGCCAACGAAGAGGGGACACAGTTCGATGGGCATCCCAACTATAAAATCCTAGACCGACCACTGCTATTGAAGCTACCAAAAACTAAGGCCAACTAAGAAACGTAGTGAAAAAGGTTCCAACCGAGAAAAATGAAATCAACAAATATGGAAATCTGGACAGCAGAAGATATTTTTTTGACCTTTTAATGGCTAATGATCAAGTAAGAGATAAGACTATTGGATACTTTTGGTGAAAAAGATAAAGAAATTCTTGATTATTCAACACGGGACCGAATCATGTCCAACTACCACTAGAATTTAGTCTATCCTTCTATTCTTCAACATAATTCAAATTTATTGACAAAAAAGTGAATGTCGTCGTAGCCACAAGGGACAATGAAAAGGGAGGCACCCCTATGGGTAAGCTTGTGCACACAGTCATGGGAGTAACCTAGAGGAAGAAGGGGATTAGAACAGTGAAGAGCCTTAGGAGAGAAACCTTGGGCATAGCATATATTGTATTTGTATAAGATCCTTTGGGGCTGTTTATATCTTGCCCTTGCACCTTCTCACTTTACAAGGGCATTTAGGGCCATTCACAAAAAGAGGACAGTTCATAGACTTGTCTTTATAACTCATTAGTCTTATTCTCATTCTACATATTTTCTCAACAGCCTCTATTCTGGACAACCCTAAGGTTGGGGCATCACTATACTACCCCTACAACAGTGAAGAAATAGAAACTTTGTATAATGGTCATATATTTCAAACCATAGCCCAAGGGCCCATAAAAAATTTACAGAAGTAGACTAGAAAAATAGGAACTACTAACAAAACAAGAATCACCTCAACGACATCATTGAGAAAAAGACATAAAAATCACAAGGTCAGATGCACAAGAGAAACAGAGAGAAACCTTTGGACTGCACACAATATAGCTCGGTAAAACCTTCACAAAAATCTCGAACCATGGCTCCAACAATTATGAAATTTTATATAGAGAGATCTAGAAGTCAGGAAGCCGACCTAGCAAGAATCATGTCAAAAGCATGACTGAGCAAAATGATATGAAAATCAGAAGCCCTACCTATTCAAGAACCTCATACTAAACAATAAAGGCAATAAAGGCTCGGTAAAACCTTCATAGATCTTAAACCGTAGCTCCAATAGCCATGAAAATTTTACCCAAGGTAGATATAGAAGTTACAAAGCCAACTCAACAAAGCCAAATCATATCTGAGCTTAAAGAACCAAATCAACAAGGCACCAACAAGATGAACTAGTGGAAGAACTATATCTAGATGATCTTGATTGGTCTCATGATAAGAATGTGACATACCAAAAATATTAAATTAAATTACATAATAAATTAGTTTTATCTCTCCTTGTCCTTATCCTAATCCTTGTCCCAACCCAACTCTATCTCTAGCTGACTCGATCTCTAACTCTCCATCTATATATAAACCTACAAATCCTCAATTTCCCTAAACCATCATCCACCTCAGCAAATCCAGAGCCATCGTTGTCGTCATCATAGCCACAGCCATCCCAACGCCTAACCATGGTAGCTGTGGTCGCTGGAACCTTAGGTCATGTCGTCGCGCAGTGAGGCCGGGCCGCCACCTGTGTGCCGCGCTGCCACCAGACGCATCTTTGTGCGCCGCTGCTGCTAGAACCGCCCTGCGCCGTGGTTGCACCCCTGCTCTGTCTCTAGCCCGGCCGGACGCCATGCCCAATCTCCATGCGTCGTCGCCGCCAGACACCATAACTGTCACCCTGTCGCCATCTGGCGCCGCGTTGGACGGTGCCACCAGCCGAGTTGCCCTAACCGTCACTGCTCATAGCCGGTCCGTCGCCGCCCTAGCTGTCCCGCCATCGAAGCCGTCGCAGCAGCTCCACGCTGCCGCATCTCCTCGTCGCCACCGCCCTCCTCAGTCACCGCCGCTTCCTAGCCCTAGGTCACACTACCTCAACCACCACTGCCTCTCCTCCTCCTTCACCAGCGCCGCCCCCTCCACCACAGCACACCACTGCCGCCACCGTCGGTGATGCCCTCCATAGCGAGGTCGCCGCCATCGCCTCCGCAGCTGCAAGGCCATTGTCAACGACGTTGCCACCATTGCGTTGTTCGCCGCCGCTACACGGTATGGCATTCAAGCTGATCGGGAACACTGGCCGACCGGCGGTGATTACGGACACATTAATCAAACTAATACACGGTAAGCCCTCAAGCTAAGCCACAAGGCCTCATCCTTCTCCTTTTCTAGTTTTTTAATTAGTCATTACAGCAATAATCATTAATTTATATAAGAATTTTCATCGAAATATTGCACTAGGGATAGGGAATGAAGAGTATGAACCTAATCTTTGCTACGTAGGTACCCAAACCGTACTCTCGGACTATATTGTGTTTTTTTGTTATTGTTTCGTGTTTTGTGCTATAATAGATTATGTGATTAAAATCTCATATCAATTATGTATTAATGTTTTACTTTTTTACTTGGTGGGATTAATTTTTGGTATTTTCACGTAAGTTTTAATACATTAGATTTTAGCCCATGGTTTTGATGAGATCCTAGATCCTCCACTGATCCAGGTCATGCAATGCGTTGTCTGTATATTTAACTTTATAGATACCACAACTGTACTTGAATTTAATTTTAATGCAGTCTCTTTGATCCTCAGAGCAACCCTAGCAACATCTCTATATTCGGGTCTCTATATCCTTTAATACTACCTTCTCTAAAAAGATTCTGTCTCTATAATTCATCCATCTCCAGCAGCATCTCTATACAACGAGTCTCTATCTTTCTCTATCTTCTCCCTCCTATAATTTATTTATATCTCATAACTAACTCTAACCGCCGTATTCGTATATGGTTCACGTATTGATACAGGAGGTAACTATACCCGCCGTAATGATATGTAATTATCAAGCACAAATCCGTGGAAACGTAGTGTGCAAAACAGAGGGAAAATTCGTGCTGCTAAGCATCGTATTAAGCTACTATCCCACTTCTCCCAGAGAGCAGAGCATATCACAATTGCAACGATCATGCTAGTGCAAAATCTAGCACCAACAAAAAGCTGATTTCTATCTAATTTACGAAAGCAATCCACAAAACAGCATGCGCACATGGAGCCCGATTTAATGCAGAGATAAGCATCTACAAGGATATCAACTATGGAGGCCCTCACCCATCACGAGATCGATGAACTGGCCGTGCACGGAGGAGGCAATGACGGCGGCCCTTCCCCAAGCTTAGAGCGCCCTCCAAGGATTTACTGGTGGTTCGACTAGCTCGCTGAGGTAGGCGATGCCGCCGATTTCGTGGACGAGAGGATGCCGACGAGGTCAACCCACTACTGCAGGAATGACCTTTCATACCGGCACATCAGTGCCGGTTATACATGAACCGGACTGTCGATTACATCGGTCCCGCTCAACGGTTCATCGTTCGAGGGGAACATCAAGACGGGTGAAGAAACCACCCGGTACTAATGTTCTAACATCCATGCCGGTTGGTGTAGCCAACCGGTACTAAGAGGTCTAGGCGGTCGGCGCTTAGTATCGTTGCTTACACCAACTGCATCGATGCTCTAAACATCAAGACAAAGTTGGTGTAATCAACCGTACTAAGTTCCTGGGTCGCTTAATCGGTTGGTTACATTAAACTGCATCGATGCTTTAGCATCAAGACAGTTGGTGCAACCAACCGTATTAATTTGAACCCCCTTCACGGCTAGTGGCTAGCCCCACACTTCTTCTTCCTAGCTCCCACAGCCCCACCTCGGCTCAGTTCATCCTCGGTTTTCTTGGTTCCTAAACTTTTGCGTTCCTTGGTTTTTCTTCTGTTCATTATAACTTGTTTTTATTGATTTCGATTGATTTTGCGATTCGCATTGGAATTTGCTTTGTGTTTAATCACATTTGACCGCATTGAAATTTGCCGTGTGTTTAATGGATCCGACCTTCTATCTTCCCTCCCTATATTTTCCCCATCAACATGGAGAACAAGATCCGCACCATTTCGATCCCCTCTCTCCTCTCGCCACCGCCACCACCGCACCGCATTCCTCCGCCATGGTTCGCCGCCTCAAGACCGCAGGCGACTTGCAATCCCCATCCTCCGCCGCAACATCTCGCCGCCATGCAGCCCATCCACCTCCACCGCCCGTGCCGCCCCACCCACATCCTCCGCCGCAACCGCCCAGCGCTCGCCACCTCCGCCGCAACCTCGCGGCGCCTGCACTCAACCTGGAGGAGGCATGGAGGACTTCGCCGCCGGCGCCCGCTCATCGCCGCCACCATATGAACCTCGCACTGGGAGGAATCGGGCTTGCTGCTGCCGCCATTGTTGCCACCGCCAAGCTTCCAGGATCGGATGCACATGGAGGTGGGGATCCCCGCCGCGCGCTTGCCGCCTGCCCTCCTCAAGCGCCTCGTCCTCCGCCCGACGATGACGAATCGATCGGGAGGCGCTGATGGCGGAGGAGGATGAGTAGAATATAATTGATGTTTAGTTTAATTATGTATATAGTTTAGTTATTATGTATGTATGTAGTTTAATTATGTAGTATGTGATGAACTATTTTGTGATCGAATCAATGAGATCAGTGTTTAATTATGTATGTATGTGATGAACTATTTTGTGATGGAATCAATGAGATCAGTGTTTAATTATGTATGTATGTGATGAACTATTTTGTGATGGAATTAATGGGATCTATGCAATGAAATGAGTTATGGTGAAATGGTGATCTGTGTAATAAATTGTTGATATGTGCAAAAATGTTCATCGACAAATGAGTACAAGTATGAATCTGTGAAATGGGATCTGTGCAATGAAATGAGTATGGTGAAATGGCGATATGTGCAATGAATTGTTGATATGTGCAAAAATGTTCATCAACAAATGAGTACAAGTATGAATCTGTGAAATGGTGATCTGTGTAAATGCCAATTTGCATTGAAATGGTCCGGCTGAAGAAACTAACCGGTCTTGATTCGCTAATAGTACCGGTTGGTCTAACCAACCGGAACTCGGCCTGCTTAATACCGGTTAGTTACAAGAACCGAGACCGATGTTAGAGCATCAGTACAGGCCTTCCATAACATGGACCGGCTGAAGAAACCAACCGGTACTAATTCTCTAACATCAGTACCGGTTGGTTACACCAACCGGAACTCGTCCTGCTTAATACCGGTTGGTTACAAGAACTGGGACCGATGTTACAAAGATCAAGACAGTCGGTATCTTAAACCGTACTAAAAATTTTATTTGAACAGTCCTCTTCCCCGCCTTCTCCCCACACTGCCAGATCAAGAACATCGCCGGCCAAGAGCTTAGCTAGGCCAAGAGAAAGGGGGATGGGTGCTGCCAAAATTTTAGTCATCTTACTCCCAGCCAAGTTAACCAAGGTTAGTAACATCGTTCCTCACTACATTTGGTGTAAAATGGAGCTTCTTCTTTGCTTGAAATGTGAAGAAAATTTGATCTTTTGTCATGATCGATCAAGAACAGTGCAGCGCCGGCCAAGAGCACCAAAAAAGGGGGAGGTGCTGCCAAAATTTGGTCATTTTACTCCCAGCCAAGTTAACCAAGGTTAGTAACATAGTTCCTCACTACATTTGGTGTAAAATGCAGCTTCTTCTTTGCTTGAAATGTGAAGAAAATTTGATCTTTTGTCATGATCGATCAAGAACAAAGGCAAATACGGCCAAGAGCTACAAGAAAGAGGGAGATGCTGCGAAAATTTGGTCATTTTTTACTCCCAGCCAAGTTAACCAAGGTTAGTAACATAGTTCCTCACTACATTTGGTGTAAAATGGAGCTTCTTCTTTGCTTGAAATGTGAAGAAAATTTGAGTTTTTCTCATGATTGATGAAATAACTAGTTGTGTAAGTTTGGAATTTGCTTAGATTAGATGTAGCTCGCGTTGAATGTGTGGATCTAGCTCAAATTTAGGTTTTAGTTCTATCGATCGATGAAGAATTTTCAAATAAATTTAATACTCCCTCCATTCCATTTTATAAGGCATATTTTGACTTGAGAAAAGTCAAACTTTATAAATTTTGACCAACATTTAATCAAATTATATGCATCTTTAATGGATAAAAGTTATATCAACATGTTGGCCTTTTAAATTGCTTTGAATACAATGTGATATTATAAAAATCGCCAATATATAATAAGAGAAATTAATGGTCAACGTTTGTTTAATTTGAAATTTGCGAAATGTTAAAAAATTCATTATTGGAAAATGAGCTAATAGCTTCCTTGATGTAACATAATGTAGATGGACCGGCGATGGATGTACATGGACCGACGCACCTTGAGTTCTTGCGGGGTTTGCAAGCTTTTCTTCGTCTTGGCCGATGCATACACGAAGTCGCTACATATGTTGTCCATGCATAGATCGCAAGAATGAGAAGGAGTGGCCAAAATCCACCACCTTCACTTCCATTTGCTCTCAAGAGGTTTCATGCTAAATTATACTGTTGGACCAAGCATGGTGAAGAAGAGACTATACGAGAAGATGTTGAAGAAGAAGAAGATCAGGGGGACAACAATATCCCCGATGCTGGCCAACACGGTTCTTTCGAAGATACATTGGGGGAGTTTGGCGATGATGACCTAGAACAGATGCTGCTTGATGGAGAGGGAGAATACACCAATGAAAGACATTACGAAAAGTTCCAGCACCTATGGGAGAACCACAGAACACTATTGTACCCAAACTGCCGACAGGGCCACAAAAAATTGCGTACCACGCTAGAACTCATGCAGTGGAAGGCGACCAATGGATTGTCTGATAAGGGATTCAACGAGTTGTTATGCCTCATAAAGAAGTTGCTTCCAGAGGGTAACACGCTGCCTGAAACTACGTACGACGCCAAGCAAGTTGTCTGCCCTTTGGGGTTGAAGGTACAAAAGATACATGCATGCCGGAACGATTATATCCTGTATCGCAATGAGTATGAGGATTTGGAAGCTTGTCCGGTGTGCAGAACTTCGAGGTATAAAACTAGGCGTGATGACCGAGGCAAGGAAGAGGGGCAGCGTCAGAAGAAGAGACCCCCCGTTAAGGTGGTCTGGTTTTTCCCTATAATCCCACGGTTGAAACGTTTATTTGCGAGCAAAACGCATGCCCAGATGATGCGTTGGCACAAAGAAGATCGTAAGGACGACGGAAGGCTAAGGCACCCCGCTGATGGCTCTCAGTGGAGGAAAGTCGATAGAAAATACCCGGACTTTGCTGAGGATGCAAGGAACATAAGGTTTGGGTTGAGTACGGATGGGATGAACCCGTTCGGCGATATGAGCAGCGATACAAAGACTTGGCCCGTGACTCTATGTATCTACAACCTTCCTCCTTGGCTGTGTATGAAGCGAAAGTACATTATGATGCCGTTGCTTATCCAAGGGCCGAAGCAACCTAGAAACGACATCGACGTGTACCTCAAACCGTTGGTGGAAGATCTGCTAACGCTGTGGACCGATGGTGTACGTGTATGGGATGAGTACAAAAGAGAGCACTTCACCCTACGTGCGTTGCTATTCGTAACCATCAACGACTGGCCTGCACTTGGTAACCTGTCAGGCCTATCTATCAAAGGATATAAAGCCTGCATCCAATGCTTAGAGGATACGGACAGCAAGTATCTGAAAAACTCCCAAAAAGTCGTGTACATGGGCTACCGTAGGTTCCTTCATTTGAAGCACCCGTTACGACGGAAGGGTGAGAATTTCGATGGGACAGAAGAGAAACGTAAGAAGCCCCTGCATCGCAGTGGGACACTTGTATTTTCTCCGGTAAAGGATCTGAAAGTAGTATTTGGAAAGGGTCCAGGTAGCAAATCTTTCCCTACTGAACAAGGTCATACGAAGCCCATTTGGAAGAAGAAGTCAATATTTTGGGATTTACCTTCATCGAAAGACTTAGAGGTCCGCCACTCTTCGGACTTCATGCATATCAAGAAGAATGTCTGCGTGAACTCGCTAGGCTTCCTAGATATGTACGGTAAATTAAAAGATACACTTCAAGCACGAAAGGACTGCAGATCTCTTGGGACTCAGAACGACCTACATCCGAAAAAGAGAGCGAAGGACAACATTACCTCCACCTCGCGAGCTACACTCGAGCAAGGAAGAAAAAAAAACATGATTAAGTTCTTTAACAAATGTGAAGGTCCTTCCGGGTACTCCTCGAACATAAGGAGACTCATCAACACGAAAGAGAATAAGATAGTACACGAAATCACATGAGTGTCACATGTTGATGACACAGTTGCTCCCAAAGGGCGCCGAGAGGTATTCTCACGGACCGGGTACGAGGACAATCATAAAGTCGTGCTCGTTCTTCAACGCAGTGTCGCAGAAGGTCATTGAACCACGGAACATATCTAAGCTGCAGGATGACGTGGTTGATAGTCTGGTCAGTCTTGAGATGATCTTCCTCCGTCCTTTTTGATATTATGGTCCATCTCATGGTCCACATTGTCAAAGAGATAGAAATTCTCGGACCGTGTTCTGCAAAGTATGTTCCTTTCGAGAGGTACATGGGTGTTCTAAAGAAATATGTTCGAACCGGTCTCGCCCGAAGGTCAGCATTGCATGTGGTGTTGGCACAGAGGAGGTGATTGAGTTCTGTGTCGACTACATTGATGAGCTAAATCCGATTGGCGTCCCTGTTTCACGCCATGAGGGCAGGCTATGGGGAAAAGGAACTCTAGGGAGAAGAGAATTCTTTAGCGACGATCTACTTTCATTTAAACAAGCACATTTCACAGTCTTGAAACAAGCAACTGTAGTGGCTGAGTTTATCCATGAACATGAGATGATTCTACGCGACCAGCACCCAGAGAAGTCAGAAAAGTGGATCGCACTAGAGCAAATGGATCGTTTCGGTGGTTGGTTACAAAAGAAACCGATGGGCTCCCCAAACAGACAATGAACAGTTGAAACTCTTGGCTCGGGGACCATTCATGGCAATCGATATCATTCCATGGGTATGAGATAAATGGGTACACATTTTACACAATCGCCAGATAGCAAGAGCACCAACCAAAACAAATGGGTCCGTATAGATGCCTTGGACAAAAATGGAAAGATGGACACCTACTATGGTTACATAGAAGATATCCGGGAACTCGAGTATGGACCTTTAAAATCCCTCTGTTTGGTGCCAATGGGTCAAATTGGTACCGTTGAGATCGACGAATACGGTATGACAACCGTGGACCTCAAGCAAGTGGCCTATAGGGACGAACCGTTCGTGCTAGCAAATGATGTGACACGGTATTCTACGTGATGGACATGAACAAGAAACCAAAAAAGGTATGACAGCCTACTAAAAGCAAGAAGCGTATGACAAGCCTACCAAGATAACAAGCGAAGCGAAGACTAACGATCGACCAAGGCGCCACGTGGTTCTCCCATGTAAAAGAAGGATCGTCGGAGTTGAGGGCATCACAGATGAAGAAGAGTACAATCAGTTCGACGAGCTACCTCCTTTTATGGTGGACGTAGACATTACTATCTTGAATGATATAGAGGAATCCTCCTATGTACGACACGATCATAATGAAGGATCACTTGTAAAAACAAAGTATGTTAGCAAATAAGTCGAACCGTGTTATATAAACCCGTATATGAATTATGATTTTTATTAAGCAAGGAAGCAACAATTGAATTTATATAACAAGGTGAAAATCAGATAATAAGTATGATTTGTTGGAAAATAATAATGTAAAGAATATATGAATTTTTAATTTATTTTATTTTTGAAAATCATTTTAGTGTGGAATAAGTATGAGTTATTATTTTTAGTAAGCAATGAATCAATAATTGAATTTATATAAAAGGTGAAAATTTATAATAAATTTTGAAAAATTAAAGAGATTTTAAGGCTCCCAACAGTTTTCTATAATTTTTGAGAAATTAATGGCAAATTAGTACCAATGACATGTGGGACCCACCAGAGATGGGCCCACATGTCAGTGAGCTGATCCCTATCTCCTAAGAACAGTACAAAAAAGGTTCGTGCCGTGAAGGCCGATCAAAACCCCATCCTCTCCCCTGGCTAGTAGCGTGCGCTTGAGCGCGGGCTCCCTGGTGCGATCACGGGTTCGAGCCACTTCATGCCGTTGTATTCTTTATTTTTGGTGTAACTGTCAGACTAAGTGAGCATTCACCCGGTTTGTTACACCAACCGACTGATATGAGTAAGCGGTCGATGTAATACACCAAGGGGATCGATGTGATGTTAGTCCCAGTGTATGACACTAACCGACTCGATTCCTCATCATATAAATTGAAAGGAGAAGTCCGGTTTTCCAATGTGATTTTCTTTAGTATCGAATTTATAGTTTATATGAGAATGTTTTATACTTTTGATTTTTAATTTATGTTTCATACTTTTGACTTTTAATTTATGATACATGAATGTATTTGTGAGGACAAATCTTATGGGTCCAAAACAACATATATTATAGGAAATGTACATATATTATACCATTATAATAATTTACAAATAATATTGGTACCTGTGCATAATGTCCCACGGTTACCACAAAAGATGCTAAAAGCTAATTTCTAATAATATACTAAATAACTAAAAATTAATTTCTAGCATCCGTCGGGACTAATCATCGTCTTTCGCCGCCGTCCTCCTCCTAAATGCGTCGGCGTCGGCGCCATCGTCGGAGGCGGCGCGTCGTCGTCGTCCTCCTCCTCCTCCGACTCAAGATCGTCGTCCTCCTCCTCCTCGTCCTCGTCCTCCTCCGCGACGACGTCCTCGTCGTCGAAGTCCTCCTCGTCCTCGCTGCGTCGGACAACTCGTCCGACATGGACAACTCACGGGTAGAAGACGGACTCCTTCCTCGGCGGTTGCGGCGAATGCGCTTCGAGGGACACTCATCCTCGGAAGACGGCGGCGGCGGTGGAGGCAGACCCGCAGCATCGGTGATGGTGGTGGGGTGGAGTTAGAGGAACAGAAGAGGCGAGGAGGAAGACGCCATTGATCAAGAGGAAGACGGTTAATTAGGCAGAGGAAGATCGTCGGTTTTATAGAAGAGGCCTCTTGTCAGAGGCAGAGGAAGAGGCAGAGGCGGCTCCTCGGTTCGCACCAACATTGCATCGTTTCGAATTCCCACATAGTCTCGGTTAGATACACCAACCGGGATTTAGGTAGTCCCGGTTGGACACCCCAACCGGGATTACTTCCCCAAAATGGAGATCACGGACTTGTGGTTCCCACATGGCAGTGGTAGTAATTTGCCATAAATTACAAAGTATGTTACCAATTAAAACCGTGTATGAATTATGATTTTTATGAAGGAAGGAAGCAATAATTGAATTTATATAAAAGGTGAAAATCAGATTAAGATGGTTAGAAAATTAAATTGTAAAGAATATGTCAATTTTTAATTTATTTTATTTTTGAAATCAGTTTAGTGTGGAATAAGTATGATTTATTATTTTTAGTAAGCCATGAAGCAATAATTGAATTTATATAAAAGGTAAAAATTTATACTAAAATTTGAAAAATTAAAGAGAAATTTCAAGGCTTCCAATGATTTTCTATAATTTTCGAGATATTAATAGCAAATTAGCGCGCAGGCGCTGAGCTGCTCCCACTCGTGCTTTTTTTTGGCAAATCGGTCCGGTTGGTGTAATTAAGCAGACTAAGGAGATTCCGTCGGTTGGTGTCCTCAACCGACTAAGTGAAGATTCCATCCGGTTTGTGATACCAACCGGGACTGATGGTTCCTAGGGCACTACCTAAGGCGGGCGTTGGTCCCTATTGGTGTAACCAACCGGGACTGATGTGTGGTTAGTCCCGGTGGATGATACCAACCGGAACGGATGCCACCATCATATAAATTCTAAAGCGAGTGAGGTTGGAGGCATAACTGTTTTATCGTCTCCAACCTCTCGCCGACGCCGCTTTTCACCCCGCCGTCCTCCTCTCCTCCGACGACGACCCAGCAGCGCCGCCGTCCTCCTCGTCACCGACGACCCACAAGCCGCCGTCCTCCTCGTCACCGACGACGTCTGTGCCGCCATCCTCCTCGTCACCGACAACCCCACGCCGCCGTCTTCCTTGCCTCCGACGACCCATGAGCAAGGTGCTCCTTGTGCTCCTCTCTCCTTCCTTCCTCGCTCCTCGGCAAGGTGCAGCCGCAGAGCATGGGACGATGAGTGCGGGCTCAGCAAGCATGAATGAGGCGTGACAAAAGGGCACGAGCGACAGGAGCTTGGCTTGGCCAACAGAGCACAATCACGGTGCGCCCAGAGTGTTCGACGAAATGCCCAAACCTATGCGATGGCGGAGCCAGATTTCAGACTGGGAGTAAAGTAGTTAAATTGCCAAATAATTGGTCCAAGATATAAATTTTTACACGAAAAAAATAAAACATAGCATGTATTTAATGGAAGACAATCTGACCTCTGTATCTTATTTATATGAATTTTGAGATGTATATGTATATGCCAATTTTATAGCAAATTTGAATTCTAAGATGTATGTCAATTAATTGTGAAATGTAATGTATATACCGTCCTCGTCACTGTCGCCCGTCCTCGATCATCTACCTCATCTTCCCCACCGCCCTCCTCGTTGTCACCCATTTATGTATAAGTATATGTGAAATGTGCAAGTATACTATTGTTAATTTTCAATGCCTTCTTATAGACTACAAAACTACGATGGCGGGAGAAGGGTTTGATGGAGACGAGTTCATGAGAAGTTTGATTTCGGGAGAAGATGGTTACGAGCTCGATGATTCCATCGAGGCCGCAAGGCCTGTCGTGGACTTAAGGCTCGTTGAGACCGATGAGACTCATGCCGAGGCCGCTGAGACGACCATGGTAATTAGATCGAACTTGTATATGCCGGTTCCACCATCATGCTAAGCCAACATTCTAACACGTAGACATTATTGTACCATATTTTCAGATCACTCAATCGAGTAGCCAATCACGTCAGCGATGTTCAAACAAGAAGTCGAAAGCAAGACATGTTATCACCGAAGTCGGCGATAACGGCCAACCTCTTGCACCCCTAGGGGCGATTGGACCGTTCAATTCGGCATGCGGCATCCACGTCAGGGACCATGTGCCAGTTAGCATCGTGAGATGGGATAATGTCCCTGAAGATACGAAGGACATGCTCTGGACCGACCTGAAGGAGACATTCACCTTCCCCCAAGGGACCGAAGAGAAGGTGAAGAGTTACACGTTCAAGAAGATGGCCATCGCATTCCAAACATATAAAAAGAAGTTGAACATGGAGTATGTCAAGAAGAACCGAATTCGACTTCAACAGTACCCAAAGTTGCAGAATCACGGGATGCGTTCGTGAACTACAAGAATTGAATGAAGGTCAAAGTCGACCGAAAAAGGAACAGCCAGAATGCTCGGAAGAAGCAATACCACCACCACCTCGCCCGGTGGTTACCGCCAGCGATGCACAAATAGGAGAAGAGGGAACAAGAACTGGCTGGCGAAGGGTGTCGACTCGTGACAATGGAATGGCCGACAGAGCGAAGAGCTGGTTCTATGCTCACGGCGGCCTTGACGATGATGGAAACACGGTGTTCGGGAATGTGCTGACAGATGTGACCAGAAGACTTGTAAAGTCGATCGAGGAATTTTCCAGGGCACCTTCGTGCCAAACAGGGAGAACGACGAGCTTACAAGGGCCCTACAAAACCCGGAGCACCCTGGACGCACACGAGGCGTTGGCGTCGTTCCGTGGAAGATTGGGTTCGCTAAGGACGCCGCTACCTATAGGAGTCGGGTGAGAAGCAAGTCCCGACAGGCACAACAGCTCCTAATGCTTGAAGAACGCCTGAATCAAACACAACAGAGCATGAAAGAAGAGATCCAAAGACAGTATGTTAGCCTTGAGCCAACGGCTGAGATGCGGGCGAAACCTCCCGCTAATCCGGACCTCATTAGTCCTCAAGGCGGCGGCATTGTGCTTCCGTGGGTTGCCCAAACCGGACTTGGGCCATCGGCTCGTGGGCGACATCACGCAGCGGACACCTTGTGAGCCGCACGCCCAAGTGAGGAACATTTCTTTCAAGGCGGCTCACGGCATGGTCGACCGGTGGAGCTGTGGCTGGTCATCCATGGCCAACAGATAATGCTAGGCTACTCTGTGGTCTCGATCGAGGAGGTATGCTCAGTGGTGCGAGGACTGACCTCGATATTCCCGTGAGGTGACGGACTACGGTTAGGAGAGGCGATCCATAATTTCATCCAATGGCGGAAGAAGTACATTATTTTTCGAGATCACATGGACGTGTCCTCTCCAACACCTTCATCACCTCCGCACACATAAGCGGTCCGTCATCACCTCCATCGTCACCGAAGGAGATGCCTCCCGAAGAAGCCCGTCTCTGCACCAAGCCTCGCGACGCTAAACTCCAACTCCAACATCGTCGCCCAAGACAAGCAAGCCACTTCGCCCAAAGAACAAGAAGAGGACGAGGTCCACCCAACCCAAGAAGCTAGCTGACTTGCAAAGCGGGCGACGATATGACGGAGGAAGAGACCAAGAAAGTAGTCAGAGCCGAGGTCACTAAATTTTTTAAACCCAAGTCACAAGAGAAAAAGGTTCAGCCTGGTACGGAAGAATTTCTAAAGGCTTGAGGACAGTGAAAAATTTGAAGGACAAAAAGGAAAAACCTCGTGTATCTGACTACGAGCGCACATTGGTCAAGGAAAGGTCCAAGAAGAAGACGCCAAAGAAGACGACATCATCAATCGATCGAAGGCCAAGGAGATGCAAAATTCATCGAAAAACTGGTCTTCACCCGAGCAAATATTAGGCGACATGCAGATTGAAGCTGCAGAAGTCAGATGGCAATATACACCGGGCGCTTCCTTGGTCAGGCGTGAGGAGATTGGCCAGCTACCAACTAGGATGCGCCAATTCCATGAATGGTACCTGGATGCGTTCAAGCATGGCCTAATGTCATTTGCCATGAAGTACAAGGAAGAACAATTTTTTCACGGCGACAGTGAATTTTATGTCCAATGGCCAGTAATGTACGAGCTATACCAGTCAGACGCCATCGACGTGGCCATGTTGAGTTGCTGGACTCTGTAAGTGTCTTATTTAATTGCAAAAATCCACCGTGCGGGCCCTTGCACTATACTAACTTGCAAGCCTAACTAATTTCTTCTTATATAGAATGGAGATAGAAAGACGCAAAAGTGTTTCTACTCTCAACACATGCTTCCTTGACCCTTTAGTTATCAATGAGACAAATGTTAAAATATCCCCTGCCGATACAGAGACCAACATATACAACGGGCTAATAGGTCAAAAATATCATTCAAAGATACTTTTACCCTACAACTTTGAGTAAGTGTTTTCGTACCGCCTCGTTCTAATCTTTTTCCACAACACGATGTTAGAACTAATTAGTTACCTATGTTCCATATATATGTACAGCTTTCATTGGATTCTTCTCATTATCGAGCTAGATCGTAGCATGATCACAGTTATAGACTCGCTGAGGAGACCAGTTGAAAAGTACGAAAACTTGATCGACATTCTCAACCGGTATTCTTGTTCTTTCCATTATTGTGCTCGTTCTACTCCATTTTAAACAAATCTTAATCATGTTCAATTTGCAATCACGTGTGTAGTGCATTCGCACGGTTCCGTACTAAAACCGTGGGCGAATTCAACGAGGAATTCGATATTACACTTGCCTCTCGAGTATATATGCCATCAGGGTAGCTTTTGAGTTAGTTAACTTCATTTCCATGCATCCATTTCACGCTGTTAGCTTTTTTCACCACAGGTCTGGCGTCAGCCGTCAGGCACCAATATATGCGGCTACTATGTGTGCTATATTATGCACATCTGGCCGGAGGTGCTACCGATTTGCAATGTCGTCCGATTTCGCGGCGATCGTGAGAGCGATCCAAGAACAACTCGCTTACTGGATTTTCGATAAGGTTGTAAATCCAAGAGGCGAAGTTTCACGCTCCAACGGCAAATAGGTGGGGCCCTTCGATAAAGACCGGTGAACCGTCGGGGTCAACATCTACGGCTACCAAGAGCGATGCATATAAAAGATCACGATGAACGTTCTGTAATTAAAGTTGTAATGAATGTCATTGTGATACCTAATAGTTGTAATTAAAGTTGTTAATAAAAGTTCTGTGATTTAATTATCGATTATGCATGATTGATTATATGTGCTTTAATTAATTGTGACTTAGCACACGATATATATATATATAATAATAATAATATTAGACTTAACACACACGTACACATATATAATATATATTACCTCACACGCATATATATATATATATATATATATATATATATATATATATATATATATATTATTTATAGCTCAGGGTAGTGCGTGCTCAAGATGCGGTTGGAGAACCAACCGGATCGAATAACAAGTTTATCGATACAGCTTGGTGCCTCCAACCGATCGATCGGGCTTCAGCGAGGCACGGGTAAAGCCACGTGTGCTGCCAAGACCGGTCGGAGGAATCAACCGATCGAATAATAGCTTATCACTACCGGTTGGTGCTTCCAACGGCGGTGGGGCTTTGGCGAGGCACGGGCTAAAGCCACGTGTGGCCTCCAACCGCATCGATACTATATCAAGACGGGTGAGGGAACCGGATCGATGCCATGGGGCATCGGCCCCGGATATTCGCATCGGTTCAAAACCGCATCGATGGCCGTTAGAATCGGGACCGATGGCGGATCGTAGTAGTGACCGAGTCCTTCGCCGCCAGAGGTGCCCTTCTATTCCCCGGATCTGAGCACCAAGGCCGCATCTCATCCGCGAGCCGTCGGCGAGGCAGATGCCTCCGCTCCACCCGCGCCTAGCCGTGGCGCCGCCGAGTCGCCGTTTCCTCTCCGCCACGGGACGAACTGTCCCTGACTCGCGCCCTTGATTTCCGCTTCAATGCGGACTGCACGCGTGGTCGCCAAATTTGCGGACCGCGAGGGCCACTCCCTATCCCTAATCGCGTGATAGATACGCTGTTGGTTCGCCCCATCGCAGCTAAACCATCCACTATAGTCCCCCTCACGTCCGCTACAGTCATATAGAGACTGTGTTGGGGTTGCTCTCATGTTACAGTTGACTGCATCACTATAGATCAAGTAAAGACAACCGCTTTCTCTTTCCTAACTCTCTGTTATCCACGTTAATTTGCTAAAATATGGTGGGATATCAACAGCAGATGATGGACATGTACTGCAGCACATGCTACAAGTACAAGCATAGGATGAGATCATGGAATGGGTAGTTTTCGGTTGATCTAGACAGCTTTTTACACGGATAGAGTTATATTTCGGTTTTCTGTCGGATAGCTTCATATCCGAACCGCATATGCAGGCTGGCTAGGGACCCAAAAAAAAAAATTCTTACAACATTCTCAGTGCAATAACCTCAACCATTTCTGTAGTTCATAACCGCATAGCATGGTTGTTTCGCATGCAAGAAATAGTTTTACACTAAAAACGAGGACAAAGAAACGACAAATAATTGCACTGGGAAATAGTCATTTCTATATTATCTTGATTGGATCTATTGTGTTTATCATAGTATCATGTCCACCTTCAATTGATCTATGTTTACTATACAAACAATGCACTGAGAAGATTGTATCTAAAATTATCCTTTCACCTCCTCGAAATAGTTATAAAAACAAACATTTGAAGTGCTCTTAATGATCTATGGAATAAGCCTAGCTATATTGCACCCCTCAATTATTGGAAAAGTCCATTCTACACCCTAACCGCAAAAATGGTTTTTTTTTAATACCGTCATCTGTCGCTACCGGGTCATCTAACAATATCGGTGGTGTTGAACGGTGGTTTTGCTAATATGACATTTGGTTTTGTCCATATCACTGACACACTGACATAATTAGTGATTTTCATGCTTCAAAAAATTATAGAAAATATTTAAAATATTTTACCGTAGTCTGTCCATAACAAAAAAAAAATATCGCACTATTATCATGTGAAATCGGTCCAGAGTTAAAATTAAAAATTTGGATCAACCTGTGAAAATTAACTAATTTGATGCTCGATAATTACAGTATATGTAAAGTATCGAAAACCGTGTCTAACATGGACGCGCGCGCATGTGAATTACGTACTGGCCGGCATCTACACCAAATGCGAGTGCATGTGTACCCGGCCGACATCCACATAATATCACACGCGACCGATCGAGTTAAGCGAATGTCTCTAGCTACCAGATGTGAGCAGGCATGCCCATCCCATAACTGATGACCAAACAAACTAGTCACTTCTTTCCGAGCGAAACAAGGGCCAGGTCGCCGTATTAACTCCATACCTACGTACTGCGTGGCTGCGTCCTTGCCATGGCCGATCCAGTAGCCAGTAGCCAAGGGCTGGCCGCGCACGTGAAGAGTACGTGGTGGATTTTGACCAGTCCGCACGTCGCTCCTCCCGGCTAGAGAACGTGCATGCCACGGTGGAAAATTAATAAGTGCCAGGACCAGATTTAGTTACTAAATTTTCGCTGTTTTACGTGGTAAAAATAGCGGTTGACTGCGTATATGCATACACGAACAAAACAAGAATCTTTTTCTTATACCAGAGGCCAGAGGAGTGTTCGTGCTCCGCTACTAATTAAATTACACAACATAGTAGATAGCATCCTAAATCAAAGTCTTCCAAAAAATATGAATGCACAAAATATGAAAGCAGTTGATCAAATCAATATATAGAAGCATCATCTTCAATTGAAACTTTCTTAAGTAGAGTTGGAGATGGATTTGCATGCCATGGGGTCGGGTGCGGGTCGGGTCAGAGCAAGGCTTGGTCTGAACCCGACCTGGCTATAACCGGTGCCCCGACGTGACTACACCCACTTGGTTTTTTTTATAAAAAAAAAATCCAACTGGGGTGGGTAACTAGATCTCTATTCCTAAGCTATGTATGAGGTATTCAAATAAAAAATAAAAAACACGTCTAAGGTCACTATCACCGCTAGACATTTTTAAATAGTAGAGATATTATTAATTAGTTACATTTCGGTGCACACCTCTATTTCCAGAACATGCAATGGAAAGGCTTGCGCACATTCCATTTTTTTTCCCCGGTGAACTGTTAACCAAAATAAGTATATGCGCGAATATTGATCCAGAGTGCATGCATTATGTATAGCTAGCCTTTCTTTTTTAACATCAAAGGAGGCTCTTGAATCCTGATCACCGTTTTTTCAGCTAATTTTTGGAAGTGAACGGTTGAACAAATTAAGAACGCGCGCATACAAAGGACCGACCATCATGGACCATGCATGCATGGAAAATTAAACTCCCTGTGCGCGCGTGGTAATTAAACTGGCGACGTACTCTACTCTACGCAATTTCAATCTACACGGAATATATCAACTTTTTAACTAGGTTAGAATACTAATTAATGCTCTTAACTCGGCTAGATTACTAATTATTGCTCTTTAGCACGAGAATTAAGGACATGTTATTAAAGCATGTAAAATTGTACTGTCTAGAGATAAAGGAAGCAACGGCCCATATATAGTGGAAGTCATATCTATATAAAACTATACTCCTAGATGATATGGACAAGCATGACGCACTACAGAAAAAGATATAAATATCGATGACAGAACTGTCGTGGAACCAGACAAAATTGAACCAGACAAAATTGTCGAGATAGCTCTCTCTCGGGCCAGCCATTGACAAAAGGCCATAGGGTGAGCCTCATCGGGAGAAAAGCTAGCTAGTCTCGACGGTTTCACTTACGTTAAGAGAGACCTTTCTCGATAGCCTACAGCTGGCCCTTACGAGAAAGTTGTTTGGGCCTGTTTGGTTGTTGACTAACTTTGCCTAGTCTAAGGTTAGCAGCTTATCATAGGTGTGGCAAGTCTAAGCTAGCTAAAGTTAGTTCATGTTTGGTTCACTGCCACGTCTAAGATTAGGAACATCCAAGAATTTTGTGGCAGCCGTTTTGATTGTAGCCATCCTAACATTAGGCAGAACTATGCCTACATGAGGAAGATAAATTTGATGGTTGAAAATTTTTCAACTTTAAATGAGCTACAAAAAAGAGAATAGGAGAGGAAAAAAGAAAGCCAAAATTTTTTTAAAGTTGAGAATTTTTCAAATTTCAAAAAAATTCTAAAAACATCCAAATTTTTTAGGACCTTCCTCATGCAGCCATGGTTCCATTTTTGCAAGTTTTCTATTTTTTAATTTTTAAACGGCCTAGAAAAAAGAAAGAAGAAAAGGAGAAAAAAAAATGAAAAAAACACGGTACACCGCGTTGGCTGGGATTTGAACACTGAAACCTCACTGTCCTAGCCAGGAGGCCAAACCGTCCACGTTGTGTAAAGGTTTGGCACTGAATTGCTTTTATACTTCTTCGTCCGGCGGCCGGCTCACGTGGTGTGGCGAGGTCGCGGCAAGAAGTGTGGCGGCCAAATCGGCCGCCACACTGTGCGGCGAAATTTTGTGTGACGATGGGTTCCAAAGCTGCCTAACATGTGTGATATGTCCAAGCTTAGTATGTAAACCAAACACATGCCTAAGCCACCGTGGCATTGTTAATAACGAACCAAACAGGCTTATCAGCCGCTATGACTAACAACACATTTTCTCTATGGCTATTGAAAAAACCATCAAGAATAGTCTCTCTCTGCGGGTGTCTAGCCGTACTGAGTAACTTGACTGATGGTCAAAACAACCTATTCTCTATGGTTTTTTAAACTGCCCGTCGAGAAATTTATCTCTATCGCCAGACCAACCAAAGAGAGTATCCATTTGACTGACGTTGAAAACCACCTATTCTCTATGGTTTTTAAGTAGCCATCGTGAATAGTATCAACCTAGAACACATATTATTCTCTACGACCTTAGAAACCCTAGGTGGAATATCATGTTTCTCTACCACCGATGTAATGAAAAGACCGTCAAGAGAATCTATATTCTCTACAATTTGATTTGAATCGTTGAAAGTATTCACAACCCCTCGAGGTTAAGGGTTTAGGGTTTTTGAGGTTACGTTGTGAATTTAGCGATATTTCGGTTGACAGATGCCTACATTCTAGACAACTTTGATGTCCTTCATCGATATAGTTCATTCTCATCTACTTGACATGGTTTTGAGGTTCAATAGCTCGGATCAATCTACATATAGAACATGAGATTTGGCATTACTAATATCATGTATCTTTTTGAAAAGTTGACAATCTTACTAGATAAATATCTGTCAATGCAACCGCAGAGATATTTATGGTTCAAACATATTATACAGTATTTTTGAAACATATTTAGAATTTTTTAAAAAGTATTTTTGAAAAAAAATTAAAATACAATTTAAGCATTTTTAAAGAAAGAATTTGCAAATATATTGATGCAAGCACAGTGATGTGGATAACGCAAACATATGGTATCAACATTTTTGAAATACTTTTAGATGTTTTAAAAAATTAAGTATTTTTTAAATTAAACCACAATTTAAATACTTTTAAAAAGTTGGAAGCAGGGAGGAAAATAAAATTTTAGCATTTCTCTATGGGTGGCATTAGGGCGCTGTAGAGAAATCCCAAATGGATAGCGACATAAGCCATGTCGTTTGACCGTTAGTCCTTTTGTCAACGGCCTTCCTCGGTTTCTAACTACTTTATTATCTACGGCTAGAGTGGGAAGCCGTAGAGAGAAATGTTATTCTCTACGGTTTTGTCCAGGTTGTCACAAGAGGATATTTGTTCTCTATAGCCGAGAATATATTTTGACCATAGAGATGTGTGTCTTTTCCTGCAATGGTCTCATTCTTAAAGATATGCTATAGTTGCGGGACAAAATCATCGGATCCCCGCGTAATCCTAAAAAATGGGTCCAACTTTTAATCATAGATCCCCGCCTCCTCCTTCTCCTCCCTTCCTGCCACCCCCTTCCTCGCTTCCTCATCGCCCCCTCTAGTAGAAGCTGGATCATGCTAGCTGCTAGCCCACCGTGCCCCTATGCTGTTGTGTCATCGTCTTCATATGAGATAAAGAAGAGAGGAGAAAGAAGTAGGCCACAAGGCTGACAAGTTAGGTCACATGGCAGTGGAAGAAAAGGGAAAAAAGTGAAGGCATAGATTGGATTGCAACCACAAGCGAAAAATGATCTTTTCTGAGCCCTTTAACTGGTTGACTACTAGAAAATGATCAACAATAGCATATAGGGGGATAAAATCGAAATGGGCCGGATGACAACCCCCACTAAGTGATGACACATAGTGGAGAATATAGGTCTGCATGAGCCATGTAATAACATGAAGCATTAAATCATGACTCAAATTAAGTTATCTTTAATTATTGGGGGTGTATATGAATCAAAGACTCAAACTAAGTTATTTTTGGCAGTATGGTATATTTGTTGTTCCCTTTGTTAAGATCACTACATATTTGCACATATAGGTAGGATTTTACCCTTGTTTGGAGGGTAATGCGCTCTGTAATGGTTGCAGCATATATACATTCACATGCGACTCTGCGTACACATGCTTTACTGTGTAAGTTCGCATGCACTAGTTTAATTTAGCAGTTGCTAGTGTGGTGCTCTCTCCGGTGATCACAACTATAAGACGTTGTGAATATCGACACGGTCACAAAATATGACTTTGATCACTAATTAGTACTATAGTTTATTTATAAAACTTAATAAATGTATAATATATATTATAAAATTATTTTTACACGTGATTTAATGTTTCTAATATAAATATCTAAAAAGGTACTAATGGCTCAAGTCTAACAATATATATTTGTAACGCGGAGGGAGTAACGTTTAATTTAATCAACCAGGGTCTAGCTAGGATGTCTTGTACGATTAACTATCTTACATCTGACGTGCTTCTGTAAAACGATGGAAGCATAATTAATTAATTTACAAAGGACCAACGCAAGCTGTTTCACATAACTTATATCTCCGGGAGATCCTGCAAAATATTAGTCATTTGACTTTTTAGGAATATGAAAACTACCGAAGAAACATATGTCTTAGGAAGGTAATGTAAAGTGTGAAGAGATTTTGGAGGATAGAGAGAATCTTTTAGAGATTGTGGTGAATAATATTACAAAGAATAAGGCTATGGGAAAGCTGCTGGATGCTCATGGCTTACGCACACGAAATGTAACTGTGCATGGTTCGAAGACTAGCAAACGATCGATCGGTACCGTAGATTCTCAGCTGCATGCATGCCGAGATTCAAAAGATCGAGCTGGTTTCTAGGGGAAATTAACAACAACAATCTTTGTTGCATTTCTAGTTACTAGTTGGATGCCCGTACGTTGCAACGGAACCCTAAAAGAATTAATAAAATATTAAATCATTCCAGATTAATTCTCTCCTTAATTATGCAATGTAGAGCTCCTAACATATAATTTCAAAAGAAATAAAAGAAGCACATATATAGCTATATACTGTGTATCTGTTCTCCTCACTAATCTCATGGATCCAATATAATGATATGAAATTTTCATAGTGTTCTTGAAGAAAACACTCTTTCTTGCAATTCAAGATAGCAAAAAAACAATTTGAGGAGGCACTTGTCTAGATGGTACAATTTGCATTTCATCCTCGAGAGCGTCACCAATGACACAAAGTTAAACTAATTCTCCCTCCATCCTCGCGTAGATAATATACGATAATGTATACGCTAATAATATACGCTAATAATGCATTTCATCCTCGAGAGCGTCGGCAGATAATATACGATAATGTATACGCTAGCTTGTTAGCTAATTCTCCCTCCATCCTCGCGTAGATACTACTTGTGCGCTGCATGCGCGTGCAGTTAAATTTTTTAGACTGACTAATATATATATACACACACGCACGCAGAACTATTTATATTGGTTACATGTAAATGATTTTATTGGTTTTGTTATCAAAAATATTTTCATACCGTTGTATTTTTTATAAGTTCTTAATGAAATATAATTAACGAAACTAGCGGTGAAATGTGTATGTCGGTCGAATTCTGTGTCAATAACCAAAACACGAGTAGGCACGTAGATTTCATACAGTAATGGAGAGGAGACAACATCATCACAGTTCTTCATTAATGCTAGGACACAAGGCATAAAAATGGAGCGTAATTAATGATGTGCGTTAAGTGCAAATTATTCGTAAAACTATATATAGTAATTTGGTGCAACCATGTATATGTACGGAATCCTAACAAAAAATCCATTTCTACGTATCCAGTAATCTCTCATCCGTACACTGAACTAAAAGAATCAATTTTTCTGACTAGGATAATTATCTCGACGGTTTTCACATCCAGTAATTTCTCTCGCAAGACAACCGTCAGGTGAAGTTAGCTGTCCAAGTCCATAAATTTCTCTGATGATTTTTGTTATATTCCCTGACGGTTTTTTTATAAGCCCTAACAATTTTTTAACTCTTGAGGGATGCTCAGTTTTGTGGGAGGGGCTTAATACCATCTCTAACGAAGTCCCATCCCCGTTTCCGTTTTCATCATGAAGAGAATCCACTACTAGAAATCTAATTTTTCCCGAGTGTGAAGAGCAATAGCCTACGGACCGTCGGTTAAAAAAAAGGTGGCCGACGGTTTTTGTTGTTCCCGACGGTTAGAAGGGGAACTGTTGGCCATTGTAGCAATTACTGACGGGAAGATACATTTACCGTGAGTGCATTGGTAACACTCGGCTCTTGCTAACAATTACCGACGGGGCAAACTATTTACCGAGGGTGTAATCTTAACATTCGGGATATTATAAGCAATCACCGACGGGGGTGAACATTTACCATAGGTGCTAGCATAACTCTCAGCCATTGTTATGTTACCGACGGTGAACAATGTCTGACGGTGAACAATGTTTACCATGAGTGCAATTATGACCGTTGTTTATTGCAAGCAATTACCTACAGGGCAAAGTATTTACCGTGGGTGCAAGGTTAACACTCGGGATATTGTAAGCAATCATCGACGGGGGTGAACATTTACCATAGGTGCTAGCATAACTCTCGGCCATTGTAAGATATTACTGACAGTGAACAACGTTTACCATGAGTGCAATTATGACCGTTGGTTATTTCAAGCAATTACCGACAGGGCAAAGTATTTACCGTGGGTGCAAGGTTAACACTCGGGATATTGCGAGAAATCATGGACGGTGTACAAACATTTACCATGCATGGGTGTTAGTGTAACTCTCGACCATTGTATGATATTTGCGATGGTGCAAAACATTTACCATATGTATGATTATGACACTTGGGTATTTGTAATCAATGTGGAAATAATAAATTTATTTGTATATAAACTTATGAAATCACAATATGTCCCATATTTGTTAAAGTTAAAAAAAAGGATTATATTAATTTTGAATCCACCTAGTTTCAAAAAGTAATAAATTTATTTCTCTATAAGTTTTTGAAACCAAAAACTTTCCTATTATTTTCAAAGGTCAAACAAATATAAATTGGCTTTCACTTGATTGGCTCTCTTCTTTATAGCTTAAAGCGAGCTTAAAAGGAAAAATTGATTATTCGCCCTTTCAAATATTGTACTTCTAGAATTTACCCTGTTATGTCTCACTGACATATGGGTTTAGGTCCCACATATCAATGATACAAGGAGTGCAAATCCTAGAAGTGCTATCCTTTAGGTGGGGCAAATCCTCAAATCTCCTAGCTTAAAAGCTACAACATGAAATTTGTTATTTTTGTACAAGCCATATACCGTCACAATTTGTATTAATTTTTCCACACTTTTAGTGGTTAACTTCTCAAAACTTCCAAAACTATTTTTTTTAGACTCTCCGGCCTCTTTGCGAGGGCTCTCAACTTTTCAGCTTAAAAGGTACAGTAGCTTAAAAGCTATATCAAACAACGAAGCAACCATACAAGCACAACAACTTCTAACCAAAAAGTCTTAGGTTCCAAACCTATTGCTCATAAGTTTTCTTTTACCAAATGAAATCCAATTTCTAGTTTTTAATCAACTCATATCGCCATGTTTGATATAGCTTTTAAGCTAAAAAGCTGAGAGCCCTCGAAAAGAGGTCCGAAGAGTGTAAAAAAATAATTAAAATTAGATTTGATAGCTTTGAGAAAAATCACTAAAAGTTTCAAAAAAAAATTGATACAACTGTTATAATATATGGCTTGTATAAAAATGACAAATTTTTAGTTGTAGTTTCTAAGTGGCTTTAAGCTATAAAGAAGAGGGCATTCTCTGTTGATCTAGTAGACACATACGCGTAAGTGAGTAGCTGAGCTGAATTTTAATCTGAGTTTCGAGAGATTTTCGAATTCACTTCTTAATGTTGGTCCGTTTCATTTGTGTCTTTATGATTAAAAAATGGGCTTAAAAATATCAAAGCGCTTAACTTTTCAATTGGCTGCTTAAGCTTTAAAGCTTAAGCCGTCTTGAGGATTCAGCCGTCACTAGGATTCAGCCCCTACCTCTCAGCGGTTCAGCCAGCCTCTAAGACTTCGTCTACACAACTGCACGCGTCGGCGCCGCCGCACGATCCAGGTCCGCGGCGGACTCGCCGTCTGGCTCCCACGGTCTTGCCCTACGCGCCCGGCTCCCGCAGTCCCGCAAGCGACCGTGCTCGTACGACGGCTGCGGCGCGAGGCGGGGTGCCGTGGCACGGTGCGTTGCGACGCCGGCGCCGTGCTGTGCGAGACGGCAAGATCCAGTTCCGACGGCCGGCTGCTGCAGGGAAAGTTGCCTCTCGTGCTCATAGATCAAGGGAAGTTTCCAGACTAACAATCACCTCGTATGCACACCTTACTAGCTAGTACGTACTATAAGTATGATGTGAAACACAAACCGTAAAGATACGTTTAATAATGAGAATAATTATCTTTTAAAGAATAAATGGCAAGACGTGTGCACAGATTGAGGTGGTTTCCTTGGTTTTAGCGAGGAATCAGGCAAAACGTGCGCGCTTATTGAGGTGGTTACCTTACCTTTAGCACCAGATTAGAGCATATCCCGCCTCTGTTGCTCGTTTTCAATTCTGAAGAAACAAAGAACACCATCGTTGCGACGGTGATGTGAGAGTGCTGGCCCTCGTCTCCGACGTCAGGTGCACAACGTGCGCACAGTTACTAGTCGATGTCAGGGTGCCAGTCTACAGCTACGACGCCGGGTGCCCGAGGCGCGGGGCCACGGATACGGCGATGTCACAACGTCGACCACGGCTACGATGTCGGGTGCCCAAGGCACAGCTACGGCGATCTCAAGGTAACAGCGTACGAGTACGACGCTGGTTGCCCGAGCCATATCTGCGCCGACAAGGTGACAATTAATAATCTCCTATAACTAGGGCTGTCCATGGTTTGATGAAACCACCCAACCAACCCGAGCTAGGCTTATTCAACCTGTCTAAAATCTGATAACAGTGCCTTCATGCCTACAACCATGCTTTACTTCTGTACAGTACTTTTCTTTCTTTGCATATTACAAGAGAAGTTGGCATTGTTTTTTATTTCAGCATACATGTTATTTGTTCAAATAGATATATAATCAATGTATGTTTTTTCATGACCGGTTGTGGTCTTTCTTTTCATATAAACAGAACTATGTAATTTTTTTTATTGCTTATAAAATGGGACTTGTTTATTGCTCATTGTGCAAACTGCAGTCTAAATCCATTCAATTAGCCTGTCCCCTGATGACAAAACACATGACTTTGGAGCTCAAGCTGTGCAGGTGCCATACAGAATAATTTAGCTTAGTAGTGTGGGAGTATTTTACTGTGGGATGGATGATGTATATATATACGTACATAGAGCAAGCATACTAATCTAAAAGTTATGGCTAGGCTACGGATAGTTCCAGTTGGCAGGTTAGTACTACCTTAACTTCACCGCTTATTTATTCTTATATGCTTCTTAAATAAATCAAATCCGCCAATATACTAACAAGTAATTAAATTTTACTTACAATAATGATAATGTGAGTATGTTAATTATGTTGTTTTTTCATCTCTATAGTGAATTTGAAGTGCACCCTTATGTGCGCTCTCGTAAACCATCAACAGTGATTGGTGCACTAGTGCGACGACTATATCCCCATGCAATTGGGAGTGGTGATGAGAGGAGGCCTGCACTTACTTGGGAGGATTACAAGTGGTCTTCGAATCAACGATTTTCTGTCGCAAGCTAAAAGAATCAAAAGAGAGTTTTGGGTAAGTTTTTTTACACAATTTCTATAATAACCACCCTGTATAAATGTTAATTTTTTAAATGTGTTGGCAGTACCGTTTCAAGTGTGATCCAAGTGACAAGGATAATGCAGACAGTGTCTTGGAGGAGAACTTCAAAAAGAAAGTGCCACAAATGTTGTTTGAGGAGAAAAAAAGAGCAATGAACATTCTATATGCAAATGACAATGTGCCTGCAGAAGACATCGATGAAGAGGGAAACCGTTGGCCTACCGTGCAAGCGTTTGCTAGGCCATGTGACTTTGCAGACGAGCAAACTTGGGGTTTACTATGTGAGTATTGGAGTACATCGGAATTCAGAAATAAATCTTTAAATGGCAAGCGAAATAGGC
Organism: Olyra latifolia; assembly: GCA_036346145.1. Taxonomy (NCBI): domain Eukaryota; kingdom Viridiplantae; phylum Streptophyta; class Magnoliopsida; order Poales; family Poaceae; genus Olyra; species Olyra latifolia. The sequence goes on from CM070530.1 coordinate 20,623,691, forward strand.
TAGCTAGAGGAGATGTTATCTACCATTGTGGTGGGTCAAGAGGCTTGGTGGCTACATGACAATTCTTGGTTAGCCCACATAATATTTCTATGTCTACAATGCATTATGTATACACAAACTTGTAATTTTTAAATTGCAGAAACACAAAACTGGAGAAGACCTGGGGCTTCTTGGTTCTTGGCAATACACACATAGAATGCAACATGGGAATAATGAAGAGCTATGCAATCAAAAAGCCAAAGATTTTTGGGTAAGCTCCATTTATCTTGTGCTGTACAAATTTAGTTTGATTTACTAATGATCGATTCTTGCTTTTTATGGGTTAAAGGAACAATACTCAAATGGCATGGAAAAAGAATATGGAGAAAATTGGCAAGCTGAAAAGCGTGATTTAGATGCTAGTGTCATTTACAATACTACGGGTCAAATGCCACATGGTAGGCTAGCCATTGGTAATGAAGCAATTAGTCGTAAGGACAAGGTTGTCATAAAGTCAAGAAAAAGGAGCCTATCACAGTTAGGTAACATTAGTAGAGAGAGGTATCTAGAAAGGAAGGTTGCACATTTGGAAAAAAGAGAATGCTTCTTACCGTCACATGGAGCATGTCATGAGGGTAATATTGTAGTAGTTTTTTGGTACTTTTATTGCTTAACATGGTCTCACCATCGCCATAGAGTACTTTTGCTCAAGAAGAAGATGGCCGCAATATTGAAGGACAAAGAGGTGAAGATGACGCTGATGGTGATTACAGCATGGAACAAAGTGAGGAGGATCACATAAATGATCGTATCGATGATGATTTGTGAAAAGATGAAGCTCGAAGATTACTTCTGTGGCATGTTGGAGTTTAAATTTCAGTTTTCATACTTTATCTTACTGTTTGCAACAATTTGGTATTAGTGAAGGACATCTATATGTTGTTTATTATTTGCATGGATGGATGATAAATGTTATTAATATATGGTTTTACTAGTTGCATGATGTGTGCCAATGCTTGATGGATATATTTAATTGTATGTCTCTTTGAATAAGTCAGCATGAGACAATTCCTAGCATGCAAGGAATTTTAATTCATATATTTGATAATTTTGGCAAACTCATTTCCGAGTGTTGCTAGATCATTTGTTGATTGTTCAATGGCTCCTTAGTTTATTGTGTTACCGAAGGTTACTAATAGATGACGGTTTACGAAACCCCACGAAAATAGTTTTCCCGAGGGTTACCAATGCATGACGGTCTACAAAAACTCACGGTAAAAGTTTTTCTGACGGTTACGCACACCGTCAATTACTATATAGCCGAGGGTTACCGTTAACCGAGGGTTACGTAGAACACATGGCAATATACTTGCTGACATTTATGTCAATCTTCATTAATCAAATGTGTGAGGGTTATCATTAGCCGACGGTTTCGCAAAACTGACGGTCAATATATCCCCGATGGGTTTGTAAACCTTCACCGACTTTATAGTCGAGCGTGCTTTATACCCCGACGGTGAGGCAAACCTCTCACTAACATGCATCCCAACGGTGAGACAACCCCTCGCTTATGTAGTATTCGAGAGCCATCAAAACCGACGCTAAATAGATAACCGACGGTACCGTTGGCAATCTCACGAATGCCCCACGGCATGTGGCTGAGGGGAGATTACCGACGGTATACACTAGGCCATATAGGTGGCCTACGGTATTTGCTAATCCCCGACGGTTTTCCCACCCTCGATAAAAGTTAGGAATCTAGTAGTGATCTCGTTATCTTGAACACTTCAACAGATTTCCTTCACCGTTTCCTTTCGAAAGGAATTCTCTTTTCTATTCTCTTCAGAAAGGGATTCTCTCTCTTTTCTCTTTATTATTTCCTTTAAAGGGATGCTATTGGAGATGGTAAAAATAAAAGAAAAAATGGGAAAGGAAAGGATATGAAGGTGAAATATCGAACCAGGCGATCAAAGGGGTGACTAGGCGCCAAATTGAATTTTTGACCCTATTTCTTTGCACCCAACGCACCTCTATCACGTACACATACAAAATTCACTACCAACTACGGAAATGGGATGAACCTGCACAGGGGAGAAAGTTTCAGCCCAAAAACCTATCTCTAAACAAGCACGAGAATCGCGATTACTCCTAAACCCCTCAACGAACAACCACGAAATTTGAACTGTAGCACGGTGATGGAGTCTACAGCGGTTTGAAGATCAAGAGAAGAACATGTCAAAGTTTAGACCTTTATCGCGTCCAAGCCAATTTAGTGCAAAACCGGGTTAAATCTAGAAATTACCCCCATGGACGCAGCATAGAGGGGCTGTTCATGGGTCTTTTTGGGGATGGTTCCTAGGTCACTTGTGACCCTTTTCCATATCCAAGAAACTCCCAAAATAGCAGCACACGAGAGCACCACGAACGGTGCAAAAACCAGACAAAACGAGGTAAGAACCAAGCAAACGAACGTGAATCAAACCATGTATAGGTTAGGAAAAGGATGGATGAACTTTTTCATTGCTTAAAGGTCAGGTTTTTCACAAAACCTAGCACAAAACGCCTTGTACAAGGCACATGCCCTCTTACACACACTCATAAGTGGAGGCAAACATAAATGACTTGGATCAACCCTAGCTATCTCAGCTGAAGGGTATTTATATCCTCAGCCCAATATGAACGTAAACACCGGGCCAACCCGAAAGCCCACTAACATGGGTTACACACACACAGCGTTGCACGGATCTCGATGCGAATCCAACCCCCACCTGCGATTTCTTCACCTTGAAGCCTCCATCTCCGCAATATCTTGCGAATATCTCGTGCTCGAGACGATAGTCCTCTCCACCGCATCGACTCCACGTCCGGGCCCATCCCAAACCGGCAGAACACCTGCCCGAAGACTTATCCATCTCACTTGCACCTGCATCCACATAGACAACTGACACGTGTACCAAAATGTTCGCGGTTCCACCATGAACCCAAAGCATCAAACCGATCGAAAATCGGGGTTAGAAAAGACAAAATTAATCCAAAACGGGTCCTAGCCTAACATCAAGACAAGATATTGGACCGTCCGGCCTCAAACCGGACCGTCCGGCCAAGTCCGGGCTAGGAGCCGGACGGTCCAGCCAAGTGCCCGACAGTGCTGGCCAGACTGTCCGGCACCTTCCCGGACCGTCCGGGTAACACGTTCCTCACACGAATCTCTCAGATAAAAAGATGACAGTGTTGACCGGATTGTCCGGGCACCTACCCGGACCGTCCGGGTAGCACTTCTCCAAAAACTCCAAAAACTCAACCTAGGCGATGGCAGTGCAGGCCGGACCATCTGGCCTGGAGCCCAGACTATCCGGGTCTGACTAAGGCAAAGAACCATCTGAGCTTCAAAAAATTCTAAAAAAAACCCTAAAAAATTATGGACCTATCTTGATCCTTCTAGAACCTTCCTAGCACATTTTCCTACTAACCAAAAGTCCAGAATACCTCAAAATTTGCTCAAATTGTAAAACACGCCACCGAGGGGTTAATTTGATTCACTAGAAAATCCATATTTTACCGAAATAGACCACAAACTCCTCAAACTCGATCTGTCTATATACTCACCACATGGATTCACATAAGAAAAAATGGTTGAAGATAGTCTAACTACATATGACCAAGGCTGTGCAATTAATGATGCTTCCCAACTAACAAACCGGACGTATGAGGCTTAGCTGGTCCTTTTCAACCGCCCTTGCAATGGAGATTAATGAGACAGGTTTAGCACAACGACATGCATGGCCATCTATCATTCGAAACATCATTTCATCAGTCCATAACTCCAAGAATGTGATTAGAGTATACTTGATATATATGGAGCTGTCACGTAAGTTCTTGGCGGGCACGGTGCTAATTAATTAGCTACTAGGTTCGAGAATCATGCATGCTATAGTACTTGTTAACATCTGGCGTTTCTGAGCTTAATTTTGAAACTCTTTTACAGCACAGGGTAAATATACTAGCTAGGACGCTAGAATAATTTAGATCGTCTAACCATTTATTTAGAAGATATTCTTTACAAGAAAATATATTATCGTTGTAGTATAATATTAACATATAGTATAAAAAATCAAATCAATCTAAACCATTGTTGAGAACAGTCACACATCGAAAGTTGGGAGGAATTGAACATAGTTTATAAGGGCGAGGGAACACCCTCTCATCGAGCTAGCTTTTGAGGGAGAGATGGCCTAAGAGACCTTAGCTCGTTGCTCTGGTTGGGCTTACCAGTGTACTGCAACCCAACGACCTGGGTCCGGACGCGCTAAGTATAGCGATCCAGCTAACAAGTGGTATCAGAACCCAGATAGCCCAGATGGTTCGTAGATAATTTCGGCTCGATGTGTGAGGGGAGATTGTTGGGAATAGTCCCACATCAAAAGTTGGGAGGGCTTGAGCATGGTTTATAAGGGTGAGGGAACACCCCCTCATCGAGCTGGCTTTTTGGGGGAGAAACGACCTGGGTCTGGACGCACTAAGTGTAGTGGTTTTGCTAACAAATATTGTTGGCTCTCCTAGGGATAAGATCAATACATGTGAACTCGTGGATACAGAACACAAGAGTTACAAATACACACATTTATATTCTTATACTTAGCTCACAGAGATTATAAGAAATAACGCTCTTAGAGATGTCCACCGACTTAATATTACAACAGACTTGAGTATGGGCAGCTTCTTGTCCCTAGCTACCTATCTCCTCCAACTAGTCGCTAGTACAAGCAATATATAAGCACTGCAGCTCCACAACGTGGCCAGTCACACGACGTGCTCCGATCCTAATCTCCAAGACGTGTGCACCTGCCTCCCAATTGGTATATGCACTTACTAATACACGTAACTCATGCAACAACTTATTGTGCAACAAGATTATGACTAACAACCGTTAGATCAAGGAAATGGACCGCTCGTATTTATTTTAGCCTACCATAAATTTCTCTAGTTTTAAAACGTAAAAGTATGCATGCATATATAGATCGAGGAGCAATAAAACTTGAGAGTTTGCTTTGGTACTGGCTATCTCTGCACCACAGCACGACCGACAAAGTAGTTGAACTTTTGTTGCGATTAGGCAGATTCAGTCGATCTATGCATGGTAGCTACCTGCATTTTTTTTTACAAGTTAGCAGAGCCAAATTAATGTCACAATCATCAATCATGCCTATCCACTTTCAGCTGCGTTTATTATCGGTAGTTAAATGTTTGTTTAGGTATATACGTGCCGCTGAATGTACCTTTTGAGATATGTCATTAAAAAATTAAATATTATATATATTAAAAACTTTGCAGTAACATTTTGTAGTTTTTGGTTTTTTAATGATATTTGTTAGAAGTGCAAACTTAGCGGTATGTGGCACATATATATATCTAAATTAATAACCCTATGTTGAATATGTTTTTGTTAATTAATCAAGCCTGTTGACATAAACGTCCAGACATCGAATTTTTCGGTGAGACACTGCAAACAAAGTAATTTTACACACTACTAGAGAATAGGCTTTTAATACCGGCACATCAGTCCCGATTGGACACGAACCGGTACTGACAGTGGCATCAGTCCCGGTTCGTGGCTCCAAGGCTTCAATTCCAGTTACGCTCTGACATCAGTCCCGATTCGTGATACGAACCGGTACTAATAAGTCTTTTGATAGGCGGATACAAAACAACTAGTATGGGTGCTCATCAGTCCTGGTTTGTGTTACGAACCGGGACTAATGTCTCGTTTCAGGAAAGTTCAAAAGGAATACATATCCTAGTTATATTAGAGCGCGTGGAGAGGTGGGTTGGCTATTGCACATGAAAATTCGCGCTGAATTTCTTTAGAAGACCTAATTAGCAATTGCTTAATAAGACGGGTAGAGGCGTTAATTATTAGATCAATATACTTCGATCAGGACATCCAGTGAATGCTAGCACAACCTTCTGGGTTCTTAAAAGGAAAACTACCCTAGCTGGTCAATCCCAACAGCACAATTAGTAGAGCACCTGGGCCACCTGGCGTCGCTGTAGTACGTACCTATCAAACCATGAAACCTAATCACCACACCATTCTGCTATATTTACCAGCTAGCGAAGGTGAAACGTTCAACTCCCATTCGTGATAAAACGTCATTATCTAAAAAATCATGATAAAACCGCGTGTCAAAAGTAAAAAAAAAATAAACAAATCGGTTTTCTGTCAAAATGATCTATTTTCGATGATCGAACCAGGCTGTTTAGATTGTGGATTTAAAATTTTGAAAACCGAATTTTGATTAGTCTTTAGCGATTTTCGTAAAAAAAAATCAGCCAAAAAAACAAAACTAAGACGTTCTAGCGGTTTTCATTTGCGTAAACCCTATATATGCCCAGTTTAAAAAACATGGATGAGGAAGCTAGAGGCAAAGTGGCGTAGAAATTTTAAGGGAAGAAACCACACGGCCACGGCCGCTGCCTAGCTCAACGAAGTGTCAGTCACTACTCCCCCCAATAAGCAATCACTCCCCTAGAGCACCAACGGCCTTCGCAATTTAGAAACATCACCACGAATTTCTCTCATCGGTGGACGGATGACATTTACACTGCTTGCTTCCTTAGCATCCGATCAGCGATCAACTCGGTCGTGCTCGCAGTCCTCTGGCACATTTGGCTGGAGCACAATCTTCCAAGACTCAGCTAGGCAGCCCGCCGACCTACACACGATCATTCAGAACGATCTCAGAGCATGGACCAGAGCAGGCGCATCCACTGTCCAGAAACTTTTTTCTCTATGTAATCTCTAATTTTTCTTTCTTTCATTGTAATTTTCCATCTTTTCTATTTTTCTCCTCTTTCCTCTTGTAATATTCGGGATTGTTATGTTTCTCTACCTATTAATGCATGGACGGCCCACTGGGCACCCCTTCAAAAAAAAATAAAGTTAGACAAAACTAGCAAAGTTAGCTTTTTCAACCAAAACGGACCCTAAATTAATCAACGCTCCGAAATAACAGCCATAAGCTAATCAATACAAGGATTAATTGATCAATAATTCTCCCTTAATCAAGTACCTACGGCATCTATCGCCATTAACCACACCTCCCACCGAACTCGACATTGACCCATAACCGTCCCCATTGAAGCCCACTAAAATAAACCTCCACGCAGCAAAACTTCCTGTCACTCACGCGACCTCCGTGGCTGTGGCTGGCTCCTCTCTCTCTCTCTCTCTACCCTACATACTCGTGCGCATGGTCGATTACTCGATCACTGTTTCTCACTCTCAGCTCCAAGATCTTCTCTCTAGAAATTCTTCTCTGGTACGTCACGTAGAACGTCGACGATCGCCGGAGATTCGATGGAGGACTACATCGTGAGCTGGGTGGTGTCCGGGGTGGCGTTCTGGTCGACGGCGTTCCTGGTGGTGCGGGCGCTGCTCCCGAAGCGCTCCCACGACTTCTGCAACCGCGCCGTCTCCACCATGCACGCCGTCGCCGCCGTCTGCCTCGCCGGCCTCTCCGTCCAGGACTGGGCCTGCCCCGTCTGCCCCCTCGCCGCCCCCTCCTCGCCGCGCCAGGTATACCTACGCGGACGCACGCACGCACGCCACGTCACGTGCTCCATCTTCCTCTAGCTTCCGTACGCACGCTCTCTGCATGTAAGCTGTAATCATCGAGGTCACTGACGAGTGATGATACGCTTCATGCGTGTTTGTGAGTGAGCACTGGTGGCATGCAGATGAAGGCGCTGGCGGTGACGCTGTCGTACATGGTGTACGACGCGGCGTGCTGCCACCTCAACGGCGACGTGCGGCTGGACAACACCGTGCACCACCTCGTCAGCATCGTCGGCATCGGCGCCGGCCTCGCCTACCGGAGGGTAATTAAGTCGCCCCGCCACGTAGGATTTTCCTTGCAACGAGTCTGGTTGTCAATCCGTGTGCTGTGCAGTGCGGGACTGAGATGGTGGCGAGCTTGTTGATCACGGAGATCTCCAGCCCGCTGCTGCACCTCCGGGAGATGCTCAAGGAGTTCGGCATCAAGGATACCCAACTCAACCTCCTCGTCGATGTCAGTAGCTACCATCTCCCCCTCTCATGATTCTCTCTCTCTCTCATATTTTCTCTCTCTATCTCATGCATGTTTCACAGTTGATTACTGCGTATAGTTTGGCATATATCTCCTCATGTGTTGTGTAGATTGTGTTTGCGGTGACGTTCTCGGTGGCACGCATGGTTAGTGGGCCGTACCTCACCTACGTGACCTTGACGGCGGACAATCCGATCCTCATCAAGGTACGTACGTATGTCCATCGACCATCATGCATCTACCCGTTCACCAGACCAGTTAACCTTAGTTCCTCTCTGACACCCAAATCTCAATTACCTTTTCTATGTGCATATACGCTGATCCTTCGTCCTGCTCTCTCCGTCTTCCAATTTGCAAGGCGATGGCGACCGGGTTGCAGCTGGTGAGCGCCTACTGGTTCCTGAGGATACTCAGGATGGTCAGGTACAAGCTGGGGAAGAAGAGGCCAGCCAAAGTCGCCGTCGAGTGATACCTGTCTTGCTTGCAGCTTCCAACAAGCTGCAGGGAAACTGTTCGGGCTCGATCGAGCATGCAGGCGATGCATCAGCTGTACTTCGAGCAATTCTTGCTTCCAAAGGAAGCCATGTAGCATAGATCGATCGTTTGATTGGCAAGCGAGGATCATATGCATGAATGTACTGTGCATGAATGTACTCAACAAAATTTTACAGTGTTGGTGCTCACGTACTGTGCTTCTTGCATTGCATACTCCATGAGGGACATCAACTCTTAATTCTTCTGGCCAAAAAAAAAACATCAACGTACGTACTCTTAGTTATTGCCGGCTCCCTCTGTGAGCTGCCTGTGATGTGTGGATGGGCTCCAAAATTGGCGCCAAACATGCATGCAAGGTCGATATTCAGAGGGATCACGTCATTTTGGAAGCCTCCATCGATCAAATCTGAGATGAATCAAATCTTTATTAGGACTGCACGCCTGTAATTAGACGCTTTATGGCCATTAATTGGATCACGCCGGCCTGTGTATCTATGGGTATGTTTGGATCGTGGCCCGTCCGCCGTGCCAACGCTCGGCTCGCCCTCAACCCAGGCGCGCCGTCGCACGTGTTGGCATGCATTGGCGGTCGATTTCCGCGCTCGCGTCCTTGTTCTCGCCCGCGTGCAAATCTGAGGGTGCGCCCTCGGTCGGTGCGGTGAGGCCGACGACGGCGCCGATCCAAATAGCGCCCAAATCCGAGGGTGCGCCGACGTTTGGAAAGGCAACCGCCGGCCACGATCCAAACATGCCCTATGTGCCTTTCCCGACATTTAACTTGACGCTTTATGGCCATTGGATCGAGCACCGAACGGTCCGGATTAGACCTAACGAGATGGTCTCAATTTCTCGCGCCAACTTTCCATCATTAATATCTCTCTTGCTTTGATCAGGAGCGTCCATTCCTGATCGGACGGTCCACGATGGCGCGCCGTGGTCCCATCGGCGCACAACGGCAGAGGATAAGTCCCAATTCCCTACTTATGCGGCTTGTGCCGTGAGCCTCGATATATCTCATTCAGGATACACGTCAAGAGCCCGCAGCTCCCCTCAAGTTTCGTCGAGTTCTTCATGGGATCTCGAGATCCAAGGCCTTATTCCATATACTCAAGGCTTATTCGATATACTAGCTTTGCCTAGCAGTTCAAGTACTGGCGACAATATTAGAGGCTCTAGTTGGGATGAGATCGTCTACTTACCTACTAGAAGACAAATAATTAGCTAGCCAAGGTACGATGAGCCTTTGCCGTCAAGCTAATTGTAATTATTGATGCTCTTCTCTCTCCTTACAAGTTAAAACATATTTGTATAATAGTGTAACATGAGTATCTCTAAGCCTCACCAGGTAGGATGTAAGATGTTGTGAATGAGAAAAAATGTATACATAGAAAATTGAACCATTTGTAACGTTGAAATCAACTGTATCACAGAAACCAGGGCGTATTATATGTGTGGAGAGCTATCTATAATTAAAAGGATCGACCATATGATAGTCCCCTGTTGCATTAGAAGATGCCACAGTCATCTGGTTGTTAGGATTTAGGAAAATAACAGCGATTTCATAGTTGTAAGTGTTTCACACACCATTAAAGTGACTGTCCAACAGTGAAAACACAGGCAATTTATTCTCTTTTTTTCCTGGGCCTTTTGTCCTTTGTTGCATGGGGTGCCCATTTTTAGGGCCTTCTGCCTTTTTGTTCCTTGCTTGTTACGTGGCATGTTCATGCGTTTTTTAGGCTTGTACAAACGTTGTCGCTGGGCTGTTATAGTTACGCGCCTGAATTTGTCTCTGGACTAAATTTGTTGCCCAAAAATTGTAAGAAAAATCTTCAACAATTTTGGTTTTTTGGGCATGTTAGCCAATGAACAATTTGAAGCCCAAACAAGGCTTACAAAATGCCAAACAAAAAACACAAGCCGAGTAAACTCAAGTTTTTCCCCCCGATAGGAAAGCAAGCTAGAAGCCAAAGAAGAAAACGCTGTTCACTTCTGCTGCATGTCTAGAAATTTTCAAAATAAATATACATGATTTGCACAGCCAAGTATGCTGAAAAATCAGAACAAACTAACTGCAAAAAATATTTTGGAACACAACTATAACTAACCACTACTCCTGCATTTCTAGAAATTTTTAGTACAAAAAGACATGATTTACACAACAAAAGACACTGAAAAATCATATCAAATTAATTGCAAAATATTTTGGACCACAACTTTAGTACAAAGACGTACTCATTTAAGAAAAATGGTGCCCGCTATCTTCAATGAATTAGGTTCATCTCTTCCTCCCAACACCCCTAACCTTGCCACTCACAACAAAGCATGATCATTATCCTTCATCAGAAGCCCCCAATTCTGTTGGGTTAATTTTGAATAGAATACTACAAATTTTTCAGCATACATATATACATGATTTGCACAATGAAACAACTGAAGAAAAGTTGCCATAATCTCCAGCACTAAAAATCCAAAAATTGTATTTATGGTCCTGCTGATTATCTAGAAGGACACAAGTAATATAACATAAAGCTAGTTGCATGTTATTCCTTCATTTTGAGAAACACATAGAAAAGCTATTGCAAGATGAATCTGTGAATTGAATGACGCAGATTGTACCAGGTGCCAATAAACTCTCATGAAGAACATGAATAAGAGATTCAGAGATTGCATGAAAAAGATAGCATCATCTGCTGCATGCGTATTCTGCCTGATGCTGAAAAGAAGATGCTTGCTGACCAACAGTGTATTAGTACTATCTGTTCACATTCTACTAGCTGCACTGCATGTTCATACAACGATATATATGCCTTGGCGCATAGCATGCCGAGCAAATGGAAGGGAGGAGAGGAAGGGGGAGAAGCCCATAATGCAGAGTAGAGCAAATATTTTTTATGAACCCAACAAATATTTTTTATTAGCCCCCCGTCAGCCTAGTACGAGAACATGCAGATTTTCAACAGGGATGTGTGTGATTTTCATAAAAAAAATCAATGTGAATAAACTTATATAGGTAACTGCAAAATCATCTACATAAGCATAAATCATGTGCTTGACCTAATCGACAGCTATAGAAACATCTAATTGACACTAGAAAAACTAAAACAGACATAGCTGTTCTAAATCTATTACTTGATACCCCAGAGGAAAAACAAAATGTATCCTATGATAAGCAAAAAAGGCCACGAAAGCAAAACATGATCGTGTTTTTTTGGCCATTTATTACAAGCTAGACACTTTTTCTTTTTGCAAGGTTTGTTCTAAATTAAATTTCTGTGAACAATATATAAAGTAGAACTACTGAATAATACACTAGGCATATAAATATTTCATGAGGTAGTTCTTGGTAGTTTCTAGTACAAAAAGAGAATTTAAAATCAATAATGCTCATGCACCATGAAAATGAAATCTACTGAAATATGAACATCATTGTTAGGCCTGTTAAATTACAAGCATTGAGAAAATTCAGCCTTGAGAGAGTGAACAAGTCCAGTGAAAATTCGGAAAACATGCAGCCATGTTCACTTGCCCTATGCCCAACCAAAAAGGCAAGAGTTGCGTATTCTTCCTCTTTAACATGAGAAATTGCAAAAATATGGATAGATGAATGTTCATGTGAATTCTGTAATAACAACTGAATCTTTTTTATTTTATGAACAAATCTTGATCAAATGTACCAAGGAAAAATTTTCAGGCTCAATTACTAGAGCACTTATGAACAAACATGACAGAGCAGATCTGAGCACGAGCAAACTGACCTGCAAGCTGCGCTCGTTGAGGCGCTTGACGGCAAGGATGACGCGGCCGCCAGCGGAGCAGAAGAAGGTGGGTTAGACGGAGACGAAGTCGCCCTCACCGAACTTGAGCGCACCACGAGCGCAACCACGCTGGAGAAGACAACGGCTTCACCCTACGCCAGAGAAAAACCCCGCCGCAAATCCAGAGGATGACGCGCCCCCATGGCCTCTTTCAAAAAAACACGGTGGATCTCTCCAACGAGAGATCCTGAAAAACGTTCTGCAACCAGGGTTTCAAAAGCCGATCGGCGCCCCGAAACCGCCCTCCTGGCAGGACGGTTTTTCGCCAAAAACCGCCAAAAACCGGCAAAAACCGTGCAAATTCAAAATCAAACGGGCAAATGGGCGGAGCGGTTTTCCGGCGGTTTTTAGCCGAGAAACCGCTGGTTTTGGCGGTTTCCCCGCGGTTTTTAGCTAAAAACCGCCGGAAAAAATGGAAAACCGTGTAAAATGGAAAAAAAAAAGAAAATAGGTCTGAAAAAATTTAAAAAAATTGAAAAAAATCATAGATGGGTGAGATATATGTGTTTGTAATTTGTTTAATTATGGAAAAAATTTTGAACAACCGTTGATAAATATATGACATATTGAACATGTGTATATGTAGTCAATAATTTGAACAATGTAGTTTCCAACAAAAATGTCAATACGAAGTCAATTTAAACATATGAGTTTGAACATATCAATATGAAGTCATAATGTAATATGGATGGTAGTTTTCAATAAAAATTACTAATCCTAACATTCTACCAAAACCCTGAACATTCTACAGACTTCCAAAATTACTAATTATTAACATTCTACCAAAACCCCTAAAAACTTGAACTTACAAACACACACACACAAATCTATAGAGAGAGAGCAAGAGAGAGAGAGAGAGGAAACGGGAGCCGGTTTCAACCTGATTCGGAGCGGCTAGCCGATAGCGGCGGGCGGCTTTTGCCTTCGTCGGCGGCAAGCGGCAAAGACGACGGCCGGTTCCGGCGGGGAGAGCGGGTCGGGCCGGGCAAGGTGAGGGAATCCAAGGATATGAGTCACGGGCTAGAAACCGAAGTCAGATCCAAGATATAGGATAAGAGTCACGGAGTATCTGCACATAAAATAATAAACATACCACCTAATCACTCCCCTAAACATAATTACCGATCTCAATTTAAAATTTTGCTTCATACAAATTGTTCTACAGACCATCTAGTTTTTTATAAGATTTTTTTAAATTTTTTTAAAAATTAAATTCAAACTCAAATTTTTGAATTTGCCCGGGCAAAAACCGGCGGTTTCTCAAACCGCCGGCCAGCTGTTCGGCGAGAAACCGCCGGTTTTTGCTGTTTTTCGTCGGTTTTTCAAACCTTGTCTGCGACATCTAAAAACGCTCGAACCCTAGTCCTAACACCAAAAATCATGGATTAAAAAAAAAAACCGCGGATCTGCAGACGCGACGCCTTCTCTCTCCCTCGGCGAGCTCTGAACTCGGCATTATCAAATCAAACGAGCGCCGATGAGCTCCCATTGAGTCGCCGGTGAGTCGTCTCGAGGTCACCGGCGAGTCGCCTTAGACCATATCCAACTATTTTCTCTTCATTTTATTCCCTTTCTTATTTTCTTCTCCATATTCATTTCTTTCATTTTTCACTATCTCTAGCAGTATCACTTCGAAGAAAATAATACAGAGAAAAAGCGAGGATCCCTTCGAAAGGAATCCCTTCCACCATCTCCAAAGGGAATGATAGGGAATGGGGGAAGGGAGCGAAGCCCTTGGAGAACTTCTCTTAGACCATCTCCAACCGCGTCCGTCATGCTCCCTGCTCCCTTTACGAAGGATTCTCGTTCCTTCAGGCTCCAACGGATTCCTTCAAGAATTCCTTCATGAAGGATTTCTCTCCAATCTCTTCAGGAATGGATTCTCTCTCCTTTCCCTATACCGTTCCTTTCGAAGGGAAGCTGTTGGAGATGGTGAGAAATAAAGGAAATATGGATTGGGAAGGGAATAGGGAAGGGAGTGAAATGAAGGGAAAATAGTTGGAGATGGTCTTAGCATTTCTCGCAGATCGCAGCCTCGCATCGTCTTCTTGGGAAGAGGGAGAGGCGGAGAGCCACGCGGATGCAATGAGTAAATGAGGCAGAAAATAATTAAAAAACACGTGGAGCCTGAAGTTAGACAGTGTTCAAAACCCACTTCACATGGGCTCCTCACCACAGCCGTGCACGAATCTCGGTGGCACATCTGGCGGTGGAAAATTTGCCTGTGCATGTCGCTGGTGCCACAGGCCACTACCATTGTAGATGCGCTTAGGCATTCTTATAAAAATGAATGACAGGGAGTGGCTCTCCATGAAAAAAATAAATGACAGGCAGTGCAAGAGAACCAAACGGATGCTTAATAGCTGTATTAATTTCATTTAAAAATAAAGTTCGATATCACCAACTGCAAATACCTTATTCTGAACTCTATCCTTTTATATCCTTTACATACGTGCGTGCGCTAGCAAAAGAACAAAACAACGTGCAAATACACCAACGAAAAAAAGGAGTTAAAGTATTAAGATGAGGAGCTTGCTCACCGGGTGGAAGGCTTCGCTGCGCCGCCGCCTGCAACCCTGCAACTCTGCAAGGCTGCACAACACATACGCCAGGGCCCAGATGAACGGCGCAACCCAGCCGATACAGGGCAACGGCCGGATCAGCCCTAAGTCCCTAACCACTGCAAAAGCCTTAATCGTCCAAACGAGAACGATGGCTTCCACCGTATGCATCAGAGAAATGGAGGGTGGCCTTGTTCTTTTTTCTTAGGGATTATGGCTTATTGCCTTTTTGTTATTTTTTCAGGCCAAGCGTTTCGGTTTCTTGAAGCGGATTTTTGAATATCTCGAAACCACTTCATATAACTCTTAAAACCTAGCTAGTAGAGCTGAACGTTCTGACTTATCCTAACTGGTTTCGAAGCTCTCAAAACCTAACATTGCAGCCATCTAGCCACAGCTAAATAAAAAAAGTGTGAAATATGGAGTCCAAACAAGTGAAGGTAAACCATGACAAGGAAGGGGACTATAGAGATCTATATGGAGTGAGTCGGGGATGGATCACGTCTCCACCCAACACCGCTCTGCTTTGACCGGATCGTACCAATGCCAGGGATAACTTATGGTTGCCCCGTCCCGCCCATTGCCCTACCCCGTCCTAGCCCCATGTAGGAGATGCTGGTAAAGATGCCTAGGTAGATGTTGAGTGTGACTGCCTTTGGACATCAGCCTCCTCCGAGGCGATAAAGTAGGTGGCTATACCGATCATGAGCTAAGGGAAAATGTCGGCTATGCATGATGAGAAGGGTGGCGGCTAGTGACACATGGGTGTGAGGAGGACGCTGAGAGTGAGAACAATTTGGTCTTAAGGGGGCGACTATTGGTGCACAAGAGTGAGGAGGAGGGAGATGCTAGCTCAGAGCATAGCACTAGAGGGTGCCAAGGGATACACCGGCTCAAAGCATGGAAACGGGAGGGTGGGAGGGACGGCACACAAGCTTGAGGATTCAAGAGGATGGCACATGCACGAGAGGAGGGAGGATGAATCTTGTAGCAGCTGAGACAAAAGAAATTGAGGGAGTAAGGGATGGCTGGGGTTTGCTATGCGGTGGAGGTGTCCCACCCTTGGAATTGATCCTACAATGCTCGTATTCTAGGTCGGGTCAAAGCGGCCGGGGCATAGATTGATTTGAACTTTGCAAGGTTCAAAGACCCCCTATGTATGTGAAAGACTTGGTGAAGTTTTTGGTGGTGATGTCGGTACCTTGTCAATCGACAAAGACGGGATGAAGTCAAGGTAAGGATGAATTAGGATGAACCCGGGCATCAAGAAGGGTTTATTTAGATTCTCTAGAGCTTTGTTTCTATTTGCTTTGTTATTAGGCGGTTTGAGATGCCTCTGATGTGTTTTGGATCAGGTTTGTCCATGAAGCACACTTGATTTAGATCTAGATGGGTTATAAAGCCTTTTACCGTCTTAGTGTTTCTAAGACGTGGGTGTCATATAGCACTGGGTACTAGGGGCACCCTGTCCGGTTTGGTCCAGAAGGTCTCTAGCATGTTTACCTTGCTAGGATGTGGGTGTCGTATGGTACAGGGTACTGGACGGCACCTCGTCCTATTTGATCCAGAAGGCTGGTTTTGGGTGTCTGAGCACACCATATGGTATGGGATACCATACGGGGCGACGAAGGGTTTTGTCTAGTAAGTCTATTTTGGGTGCCCTGTCTCACTGTATGGTACGAGGTACCATACAGGGTGCTAGACGGTTTTGTCCAGAAGGTGTGTTTGGACGTCTCCGGACGCCGTATGGTACACGGTACCATACGACATGCCGACCGTTTGGCCCAGTAGGTTTTTAGGGGGTTGTGTGGCCTAGCCCCTGTATGGTCCGAGTGGATCTGCACCTTAGGGGACCCTGCGTCCCGTATGGTACGACGCATGCTATACCATATAGCACCAATGAGGCCTGTGCTGAAATGGGTCCCAACGGCTAGTTTTTTTAGTTTGGTCTTTATAAGGACTTAGGGTTCCCCTTTGCTTCGTGCTGATTCACTCCTTATGCTATCCTAGAGTCCATTTGAGTGAGAGTTACAAAAACTAGGGTTTCTATCTTAAAGTGGGTTCATGAGAGTTTAAGTGCTATGTCTCCTAGTGTGCTTCTATAGAAAGCTTGATCCAGCAAGATTAAGAAATCTCAAGCTTATTACTCAAGTTTCTTAATTTTGGGATATTCCAAGTGATTGTGAATGTTGGAGTTCACCTACCGAAGCGGTGAATGGCTATCCTAAGTAAAATCGGAGCGATACCCTTCTTCGTAAAGAGTGCTCTAACAAAAATTTGGGAAAGGGAAAGTCTTTTCTGAACCTCGGAAAAAATTCCTTGTCCATTTTCTCCTTTACTTCTTGCATTTATGTTTCCACAATTTGTCTCGTGTGAATTGTTTTTAGCTCTAGGTTGCTTGTCCTTGTTTAGCATCTGTTTTTAGCTCTAGGTTGCTTGTCCTTGTTTAGCATCTAGTTGTAGAACAATTTAATCTTGCAATTAAATTTAAAAGTGAACCAAAAATCTTAAAAATTATTTTAGACCAATTCACCCCCCTCTTGGCCCTTTGGATCTTTTCAAACTTGATCTGACATAAATCAGGCCATGACCCTGTTTCACCCACTAGTTAAAAAAAGGAAAATTGCTCCCATATCACTCTACCAAAAGCACTTTGTAAGCGTACCATTTCAGAAGGTGCACTCGCTTTAACAGCACTGAAAAAACCACGGTTCCCTCACTATAGCATTACACTACTAGATCCGAAACCAAAGGCCTAGATGGAGCATCCATCCACCCTATGTTAACATCGTTCACTCTCTCTATACCACTCATTGCCCTGCTCTCTGCTCAGGTGATGACTTCTCCTTGCTCTCCGTTACCTCGTGGCCGAAGTCGCACCTATGGAGCTCAGGGGCATCGCCGATACCCTATTGCCATCTCGCCATCATCGTCCATAGGCTTAGATCTGACCATCATTGTCGTCTATGAGCTTCGTCCAATCAGATTAACACCGCCAGCAGCAGCTTCTCTCTGCTCTGCTCAAGACCAATAGCCGCCCGATCAAGCTCCTTTGCATTGGCGCGCCCTAGAGCATCGTCGCGGATCCAACTACCTCGTAGTGGATCTAACCTTCCCTGAGCTTGAGCACCGCTGTTGGGACTCTCCACATCGTTCGTGCTTCGCCAAGCTGCACCAGCGCTGCCCAACCGTGCAACCTCTTCTCTGCCACGCTGCCATGGAGCACCATCCGAGCCATCCCGCCGCCAGTGAGAGAGTAGAGGGGAAAGGTAAGGAAAGAGAGAGAATATGAAAATAGACAGAGTGCTATAAGAGCTAATGATGGGATTTTATGGTGCTATTGAATCATGTGGCAAGATTTTATTGGTATGTTTGCCATTTCAAAGTGCTACATGAGCTATTGTCCCTTAAAAAAAATAGAGGGAGAAAAAATACAATCTAATCTAGTCTAGTTGGATTGAGTGGGGACATGGTGACTTGGGTGTTAGTTTGTTCGAAGTGGCTTGGCTAGCTTAAAGCTTAAAGCTCTAGCTTTATTGAAAAGCTAAGCGTCTTGTCTTTTCTAGTCAACATTTTTTTTTTATGAAGCCGTCTCTAAAATCTCTTTAAAATAACATAAACGGAGCGAACCAGTTTCGAGAAGCATATTTTAAAATCTTTTGAAGTCTAACTTAATATTTAGCTCGGTTAACTTATTTATTTAGCTCAGCAACTTTAAACATACTAGGTCTCTAGGGAAAATAGAGGTATCAACTAGGAAGAGCGATCAATGCAATGCAAGCGGCCATGGGCCATGGCCAGGAGCAAAAAAAACGGGAGAGATCGAGCGGGGAGAGAGATTCGCGCTAGCTGCACGCATGATCAGGTTCTCAGAGTTCCTGGGAGTTTAGGCCGGGATGTGGGCCGCACTGGGCACTGGCTCGTCTCTGGTGCCGTCAGCCCATCACATGCGTACGCTCAAAAACTTCCGCATGAAATTCGTAATAAATTCTCTCAATGAATAAAGGAGGCTCGTACTAGATGTGAGCAGGCCAGGCCAGCATGCATGCAGTACGCGTCACGAGGCTTTGTTATTTTCGGCTTAATCCAACGGTACATTATAATCTAAAAAAGTAAAGGTTTAAAAAACCCTAAAAATAAAAGGAAAATTTTTTAAAACCATTAAAAGTCTCATAAAAATAGCTACAGAGTATTACAACGTTTGATCCGTACAAAAATGACAAATTTTCACCTGTAATTTTTAAATTTTAATTTAAGTTAAAAAGAACGAGGTAGCTGCGTCGCCTTTTGAGCAATAACATGGATGTTTAATTCCTTCCCGAATTTTCCATGAGCATGAATTCATGGATTCATGAGCAATAACACATGCTTCTGTGCGAACTTTCCTCTCGGTCGAGGCGTGGAGCTGACCTGCTCCACTTACGACCCTGTTTGAAATGGATGCGCTTAAATAGGATAGCGTTTGCGGCGAGTTTTGAGTAGCTGATGTGTTTGGTTTGGCTCAGCGGTCTACATAGGGAATGTTTGACAGAGTTTCAACTTTTAACTCCACCGCGGAGCAATGCCAAACGTCATAACTTTACGTAACTTTGGAGCAGGCAACTATATGGAGCAGACTTCCTCGCAGTTCATTTTTGTGGAGCAGCTTGAAGGGGTGTTCCGTGGAATTGTGGATCTGCTCTAAAGTGGAATTATGGAGCAAAGCTAAAAAATTTGAGCTAGAGCCTGCCAAACACCCTATAGTAACCGGCAAAATATATCCATCCCACCAGGTAGGTAAATGTTTTGTTCTTGAATAAGCTGCTCTAGGCGGGGAAATTATGTTGTCTCAAACGGGGCTTCACGTTATAAAAAAAGGGGCTTCATCAGTTTCCTGCGTTGCTGTTGTGCCACATATGTGCTCCTTCCGACCAGTGTAGGTCCCTAAGGGCATCTCCAGCACATGCCTAAGCCCCATGCTCCATCACTGTAGCAAAACAGTGATGGGGCGTGGAATAGGAAAAGTAGAGTGTAGGAATAGTGATGGGGTAGTTGTTAGGGAGGTGAATAGGGATGGGGCAGCCCCATTTGGTGAGGTGTCACGTGAATAGAGATGGAGCAAAAGAGAAATGGGGCAACTACTGGAGATGCCCTAAGAGCATCCACACCAATTACTCTATCTCTATTTTCTCTCTCCAACCCTCTAAAATTCCTTCACACTTTACACTATACTCTAAAAGATTCCTTCACTCCATCAGAAACTCTATCCTCGCCACGTCAGCGCTACAGTGCATATAGCGCTACTACTGTGGATGCTCTAAGCAAGGACCAAGGGATGCATTAATACATAATAATGGTGACCAAGTCTCTCACGGTTTAACATAGTAAAATGAAAAAATATTGGTAACTAAGGTATTATTAATTTGGTAAATATTGTATTCTTAAAATACCGTTGGTTATTGATAAATAATAATATTTTGCAACTATATTTTCTTTTTCAAAGCTAACATGTGTATTTCCAAAACGATACAGTTGTATGCAATTACAGAAAGGTGTTGGCTACTCGTCATAGGTCGATTGAGATTTCAGTAGCTAGCACCATCCCCTCCCCCCTCACCGCCTTCCTCTCTAGTGCAGGACACAACTCCACATACCTCCATCACCACCCCTGCCCCTACCGACCACCATCCATGGCTGCGGTGTCCCTCGCCGCTCTGCCCCTCTTTCTTTAGCGGCCATGTCAACCCAAACTCTGGTCATCGTGTTGAGACGATCAATCCTTCCATGGTCGCCGCCCACTTCTCTATGATGATCCCACGACTGATGTGCTGTTGTCGTTGCCTCAATGCATAGTCACCATCGGTGTGCTCCCGCCGGCCTGGCCTCCCTCTAAGCCCAAGGGAGTCCCTAGGCCTAACTCGATCAATGAACCCTAAACACTAATCCGGGGCAGAGCTCCGACGTGGGTGGCGACGGTGCAGGAAGCAAAGTAGCACATGGTAGCTAGGGAGAGCGAGGAAAAGAGGGATCTTAGGGTTTGAGGGGAACACTAATCTCATATTTTAGGTCCAAGCCCATATTTGCTGACAAAAATATCTATCACTATGGCCACACGCCCAGGCGACATTAGAAATGATGCTATTTTCAACATGGGTCGCGGCAGTGCAAGAAGCAAAGTAGTGCGTATGTGGTGGCTAGGGAGAGCGAGGAGAGGAGGGATTTTAGGGTTTGAGGGGAGCACGAATCTCATATTTTAGGTCTAAGCCCATATTGGCCGACGAAAATATGTGTCACGATGGCCAAGATGCACCTAGGCCATGTTGGCAGCAATGTTATTTTCATCCGTCAAGCCAACGGAAATACTCCAGCAATATATTTTTGTTGACTAGGCCGACGACACTATTTCCGTAGCCAACGAAACTAGTTCAAAAAATTTTAAAAAACAACCTCGCCCACGCCCATGCCATTCCACTATTTTCGTCAGCTTGGCTAGGTGGATGACAAAAATAACATTACATTCATTTGGCTCACTTGTGGCCGACAAAAATTGCCTCTTATTTGTGTTGGTTCTTCTTTGGCCAGCGAAAATAGTTTGAATTCCTCTAATGGCAATGACTTGGGGGAGCGAGGAGAGAAGGGGTGATTTTAGGGTTTTGAGGGGAGCACTAATCTCCAAGAGCATCCAACGGCAACAAGTCCACTGAAATCATCCTCCAAATTCGGTCGATGGTTTGCAAAAGTGCTACAGATACTGGTGGTCGCCCATAACACATGAACCCTAGCTGCCTAGGGAGAGCACATCAGCACAGAGCATTAGAGCATCACCAGCAGCTTCCCTAAATTCGGATCTCTACATCCCTTCTCTAAACCACTATTCATTCCATGTATTTTCATTCTATCCAGCAGAGTCTCTATCCTCGAAAATTTATAGAGATAAGAGAGAATTTCTAAATATAGAGACTCGGTGAGAAAATCTCTAGATTTAGATACTGACATAAAGACTCTACTGGATGGATATAAAGACTGAGACAGAGTAGCAATAGTGATAAAATATGCAAACAGAGACTCTGCTGGACTTGCTCTAAGCTCTAGCTTTTGTACTGTACCTCCTATACGTACGGCTCTACTAACAGTGCGAAGTGCGATCAGCAGCCATCAGCGTTTGCAGGAACCAATCAACGACACCGGAGTGATGAGTCACCACTTCCCATGAGCAACAGCAACGCATGCACACATTCATATTTGGGACTGTGATTAATCCGGACAGTAGCTAGACTTGCAACCCCGGTGCCACACTCAGCGGCCACCATATTCCAAATAGCAAACAAAGTTTGAAAAAAAGAGCAAAATTCCACTTCAAAATATTCCACAACTTACCATAATGCACTGATCTACCAAAAACATAGTTCCACTTCTACCGCTACTTCACCATGAAATTAATTAGTGAGGATGACTGGGTCTATTTGATTCAAATTAAGGAGAAATAAAGGAATTGATTCAAAGGAAAAAAAATGTAGTGTTGTTTGATTAAATTGTAGGGTTGCTTAAGTAGGAATTTTACAGGATAGAGCTTCTTTCAAAATTTGGAGATTTTTTAGCATGAGATCTAACCTCTTTTTGCATTCATCTGAGGATTCCCAACTCAGCTTCAATTTTCTCTCTCTTAATTCTCTATCCACTCAGTTGGTATGTGATACCAAAGTTCCTGTATTTTTAATGTAGTACAATTAAACAACATATATAAACTTTACGTGGATTTCAATCCTGCAGGATTTTACTTGCCTAGACAGCGCAATCCTACATTGTTAGAATTCTCTGAGCCCTTGACCACTTCCTTAAGAAGAAGCAGAACCGAAACTAGGGGCGGGAGAGGTCAAGGCAAGAGCATCCTCAGAAAGTCCTGTAAAACACTATTTATTTGATTTTTTAGAGATAGATAAATTGCTAGAGGAATGCATGTTTTAAGATGTAGTGTAAAGTGTGAAGAAATTTTAGAGGATAAAGAAAATCTTTTAAGGATATGATGAATAGTATTATACGGGAGCTGAGATGCTCTGAGGAAGCTTTTATACTGAACTATGCGCTTCATCCATGATGAATAGTAGCGGTTTTTTCCATGCGGTGCCTAGCGGAGTGGGCGCACCAGGTTGAGTGGGCTAGTGCAGGGTGGGTGCTTGCACACCATGGATTTATTCCCTAGTTTAGAAATAGGAGACGTGTGTAGTCCAGAGCTCAGAGCATTTGTTCTAATGTTGGAGTATGATTACGTGCATCTACTTATACACTTAAAACGAGGGTTAATTGTATCCATGCTATTATAAAGTTTCGTTATTTTATAAATACCATTGCAAAGTGAAAAATAGCTCACATGCTATTATAGAATGATATTCCTTGCAAGAATGTCATTATGAAGCCCATCCAAATTTTTCTGACCAAAGTACTCCTCCCCTTCTTCGTCCTCATTTCTTCCTTCGTCCTCCCCCCTTCTACTCAAACTCTAGCATTCCCCTTCCGCAACTCCAGCGGCCTCCTCTTTCCCTCTCTCCTTCCATCGGAGCTCTGCTCCATGGTTTTTCCATCTGTCACCCCCTGCGCCGTCTTCTCTCTCTCACGGCCTCTGCACCATGGCGGCACCTCCTCCCGCGTGGTGGCGTCCTCCATGGCGGCATCATCCACTAGCACGGTGGCGTCCATCCCCACCTCGGCCGCCGAGGCCTCCACATGCCACAACCCCTCCCTTATTTCTCTCTACCTTAGCATCCTTCATGGAGGCACCAGTGGCATCCTCCACGGCGGCGCCATCCTCCCACACGGTGGTGTCCACCCTTACCTCAGCCACCGCGCGAGGCCTCCTCAGCATCTCCTCCTCTCCTACGATGGCCACACCAGAAAAGCAACCTAGAGGCCAGATACAATGCTAGGCCTATTGCCAGAGCAGGGGACAGTGGCATCGAGACGAGTAGGCATAGGGGGCGGTACCTCTCTCTATGTCTGCTGCATCCGTGCTTGGATGGCGGCGATAAGGCAAGGGGGAGGAGGATTGGTATCCACAAGATAAATAAGGAGGTAGCAGGTCACTGGAACAGGGATGGCGGGAGTAAAGTGAGGGGACATTTTTAGGTAGTAAAGTGAGGAGCCATTATAAAGTTCGATTATAATAGAATGAATATGCAATTAACCCTAAAAATGAGACCTAATCATCTATCACGAAATTCAGACATGCTCTTCAAGTGTGACACATTCTCGTGAGAGTAAAGGCTATTGTCGGAGCCCCAAGATTAAGCATTAGGTAGATTTTTTGGGACGTTGATACGTCGCCAAGCATTTTTTTTAAGGCCCAACTCAATTAAAAAATGTCCAAACAAAATTTTCAACTCGATTTGAAAAAGAAAACTTCCAGGTCAACGCGAGCGTTAGAGATCAAATCGCGGGCAACGTGAATTAAGCATGTCATAAAATAACTATGTTAATTAACCAACTGCACCCTTCGGGAAAAAAATTATATTTACAAATACAAGTACGTAAGATTGTGCGCTAGTTTACACCAGTGACCAAGAATATGGCCATATTTTGATTATCTAGTTCATGTTTAGCTAGTGTGAGAATTTTTTTACCCAAATTTGCAGTGCAATAAATTAGCTTAGCTACCCGGCCAAGCTTCGTCGTTCGTACTAACTTGTACTCCACTGTACATTGGCATATATATCCTCTGATAGCCATTAATTGAAGCCTGGCTCCTGCGCTCTCTTAAATTTCGCGTAGGGCCCTTCACTTTACTACTCCATAGAATGCTACCTCCAAGAGCATCCATAGCAGTAACCCTATAAACACTATAGCGCTGACGTGGCGAGGATAGGGTTTCTGTTGGAGTGAAGGAATCTTTTAGGGTATGTGTAAAGTGTGAAGGAATTTTAGAGTACTGGAGAGAGAAAATAGAGTAAAAGAGAGAGAAAATAGGGATAGAGTTTCTGGTGTGGATGCTCTAACCACTCTCTCTTATGTTTACACACCCTCTAACTACCGTATAGCTCTTAAAAACTACCATTGTGAAACAGAGATGTTACTTTCTTTAAATTAGAGAGCCTTAAAGCATAAAAGTATTAAGTTATTGTCTATAACTAGCTGGTCCAATAAGGCCCGAGCTTAGAGGTGTTTCTAACTATTATACGAAAAACCTCTAAACCTTAGAGGCATCTTATAGACAATATTACATCTAACTATTGTGGATATCCTATACTTCTTTGTCTTCGCTCCTGAGTTCTTTACTTTGCTTTTTCTACCTTTTTATTGTCTTCATTACTTTTTTAGTTAGTAACTATTAGTAACTTTTATGTTAAGCCGTTGGATTGAGAGCAACCTTGACCGCGGTTCAGCTTGCCCTCGTTCCCTTTTTAAAATAATCACATCTTAAAGTTCTGTGCGGCCATGGAAGAAGTCAACCTATATGTCGAGTATGGATCTATCCATGCCCGAACGGACCACCTATCAGGCATAAAACTTAGAGCATCCACGTCAGCTAATTTAAATTTCTACTTTATAACACTATTTTCGACACACTCTATCCATTCCTTTAAAATTTCTTTACACTTTACACTGCACTCTAAAAGATTTCTTCTCTCTAGCAGCTACTCTATCTAGATGAACAGTATTATAGAGTGCCTGTTACGGATGCTCTTAGGGGACATTTGGATCCTAGGCAAGGATTTTTCTAACCTTGCTAAGCTAGGCTAGGTGTTTGGTACAAGGAAAAAAAACCTGGCTTTTGAGAGCTAGGTTGCTTCACCTAGCTAGTGAGAAAATCCTTGCTTTTGGAGGAGAGCCAAATTGGCTAGCCTCCGATGGCAAGATCTCTCAGCGCACGCATAGTAGGCTAACCGCTCTTGCCACACGCCCGCAGCTGTTTTGTAGAGTGTGCTGTCAATCAAGCTTTTAAATGCTTATGCATGCATATGTTTATATGATTTAAAGATATAGGTAACAATGATTTCATCTACTCATGTAAAGTCATGTGGACTAGCGTTCATGTAAATCTTTGAATCAAATTTAACAAGGCAATGTTAATTTGTATCATCGCTTAGATCATTATTTTAAAAAATCTGATTACTCATGTTGATGCCAACGATTACATAACTTACCCTCAAAACTAAATTACTAGCCATAATTCTTGCCATCAAAAGCAAACTATCCAAACAGTTGTCCATGCAAGCTTGACAAAGCTGGTGTGAGCTAGTCTAGCTAGGCAAGGCAATAGCTTAGCTAGCTAAGGAACCAAACACACCTTTACTTGCCTGCTTGGCTCTATACACAAGGCATGGATCCCACTTGCTACGCAACTTGGCCCTATACGTTGGGCATGGATCCCCATGCCCCCTGCATCGAGCATAAGACTTGCTATGACCGCTTGGCTTTACGCGTCGGGCATTGGTCTACTCATGCTGGCATAAGCTAGCCCCACAGGCCAGACATAAATTGTAGAATCTACTCATGCCACCTAGCCAAAGTCTCCCCACGTTGCAACACATGTCCCCACCCTCATGGTGGGTAGAGAAGGCTACAGCGTGAATAGCAAGAAACCTTCAGGAAACATGCTATATATAGACAAGGGCTAAGAACAGCAAGAGGGACATGCCAGGTAGGCATACACAAGCTTAGTCCTTGCACATATGGGAGAGAGCAGGGCTAGGAAGAGTGGGAGAGTCCTCTTTGCATCACCCCTATTCGTAATACATATGAGACCTAAACTAGAGTATAGCTATTATACCCTCTCAGGGAGGCTTAAACCAGTATAAAACTGTTTTCTACCTTCATCCTTGACCCATCTATCCAGACCTAGCTCCTAGAAGCCCGCTCCCTAGGCATGAAGGGGCCATGCATATTGGTCCCTCCTAACCAAGAAGTAAGCTCGGGTATTGCGAACCTGTTTCCAACCGCCAAGAATATGTATTTTAGATGGGATAATCGAGGATATGCCTTAAAGTTGAGGATCAATTGACAATATGCCCTCCATTATATGGTCATCTATTATATGCCCAAAGTTGAGAGGTAAATTGATGAAATGCCCCATTTCGAGTTTTTTTAGCAAATTTTGCCACACATGGCCATGGAAATAACCTTACAGCCCCTGGGTTTGTTTCTCACCTGTGTTGCTCGCCTCCGGTTAGACCATTTGCAACCTAGCCTAGTTGGTCCGACCAGGTAACCTAGGCGCACCAAGCAAGTTACCTGGGCGGACCCAAGCCAGTAGAGCACAGAGGGGAGGTGTTGCACACAGAGAGAGGAGGCGGCGCAAGAAGAGCAGATAGGAAGGGGAAGCGGTGTAGACTCCGGCGTCTATCTTCAACGGATGGCTAGAGGATTGCCTCCTCATCACTCTCCCCTGCCTACCCCTTCATTCCCCATGAAGGAGACATGGGAGCTGACCTCGAAGGCCACCGCAGGAGCCCATCATAGGCACGCGATTCACTTGATAGTTGATAGGCCTACTAACTTGAGTGCAGAGGTGAGTGACTCCAGAAATGACATGAGGCATGTTGTCAAGACACCTACACATGAATGCACTTGTATTGAGTGGCAGCACATTAGATTACCTTATGAGCATGCATTGAAGTTTTTAATAAATCAGAGAAATGTTAACTTAGCGGAATATGTGAATGAATATTACTCAATGGAGAGGTTCAGGGCTGCATACAAAACTGTGATAGATCCACTAACAGATAAAACCCAATGGTCTAAGGAAGATCTTGGTTTTGAGGGGTTACCACCACTAGCAAAGAGATCGGCTGGGAGACCAAGAAAGCTTAGGTTTAAAAATTTCCAAGAAAAGGGCAAAGTGAAAGTTCAGGTAAAGGGTAAAAAAGTGTAAGAGATGTGGTGAGTTGGGGCATAGGTAGGCTGCTTGTCCTCTCAATGGGACCAAAAAAGGTAGAATTTCACTTCTACAATTTTACCTTGATGCATAATGGAAGTTCCATGATCTGATTTGTATGTATGGTCATAAGAAAAGCAAGGCAAGGACGAGCCAAGGCAAGGCTTGGTTTTTATGTATGGTCCCCGAAAAAAAGGTATTTCAGTTCTTCTAACATTTTTTTCTTCTCTACAACCTTACCTTGATGCATAATGGAAGATTTATGGCTGCTAGTTCATAGAGAGGGCCTAATTCTTTTGGATGGACTATTGGTGGACCAAAGTCAGAAAGAGGACATGGTGGACTACATTAAACAATTCTTTTGTGTCACGACAATGCAATTGTCATGCTTAAGTTGCTCTGTCATGTAATTCCGAGATGTAAACTCACTTTTTTGGGTGAGATGTAAACTCAGTTGCTCTCAACAGTGATCAGCAATGGCTTGGTTTGTTGTGTATGCTTTTTGGCCTCATTGATTGATTGTCCAACAGTGAATTGATTGCCTCATTGGTTTGCTATGTGTGTTGAGATGTAAAATGTATGCACATGCGCTAGACATACACATGCGTGTAACACATTGAGCATGCTCTTTTTAAGCATGCATGTACGTACATACACATGCGCTAGACATGTATTTTTAGCTAGCCAGCTAGACGAGCAATACATTGAGCAAAAACTAGACAAAGCAACTAGCTAGGCGAGCAATGCAGGTGAGAAATAAATCCAGGGGCAGTAATGTCATTTTCATGGCCATGTGTGGCAAAATTTGCTCAAAATGGGGAATTTCATCAATTTACCTCTCAACTTGGGGTATATAATAGATGACCATGTAATGGAGGGCATATTGTCAATTGAGCCTCAACTTTGGGGCATATTCTCAATTATCCCATTGTAGATTCGTCTAAAAAGTACTTTTATAATATATAACTTTAGTTAATTTTATAAATAAATTGAGATAGTAGTTAGTGGTCGAAGTTGTATTTTGAAAAACCTTGTTAATGTGCAAAACGTCAAATATTTGTGATTGGGGTGGTACGAACAAGGTGGTAATATTATAAAATATTTTTAACAATGGATATAATGGTGCAGTTTCCTATTTTCGAAGGCAACTAATTTCCTATTCGATCTAAATAGTCTTAAATTTATAAAGGAAAAATCATAGATGTCCGACGACATGGATTCTAAGACATCAAGAGAGAGAAAAAACAAAGAGGGGTTGATTTTTCAAAATGGAGCACAATTAAGTAGATGCTACTGATTTCATTAAAACTATCAACTATATAATATAGGGTTAATCAAATATATGACACTATAAAGTTCTCTATTCCGAGAAATGCCACTATAATTAAGATACCGTAAATTTACCATTGTCCCGTACGTACCAATGCCATTATCCAAGTTTCGATGCAACTTTACTGAAATACACATTGCTTATATATATACCTATCTGGACTCTTTTACCCTTATTCTCCATTCCCTCCTTTCTTCTTCCTCCCTCATCTCACATCGTCCTCTCTGGATTCCAGTCGGCGACCATCTCTCACTAGCCATCTTCTATCGGAGAAGACCTCCCAAGCCCCAGGCACCAGCCGCTCTGAGCCTCGGTTGAACGCGACATGTAGGAGCACAAGAAAGCGTGACACGTGTGATGGAGAGAGAAGAGGTGACCGTCAACATGTACAACGTCGAAACATGCGATGGCGATCGTCGACGGCCGGGCACAACGACAAAAGACATGACGACACGATTGGGAGAGTAGTGGCGCTCGCCGGCGCGATCAAATTTAGAAGCTACGTCGTCCACAGCACTACAGCAGATGGCTCCCACATGGCCAAGCGGCGAGCTTTCCTCGGGAGGCGCCTCCTTCTTCCCCAGCGTGGGACACCTCCTTCTTTCCCAGCACCAACGCCACCTTCTTCCTCCCCAACATCGGCCGCTTTTCTCCCCCGGCACCAACGTTGCCTCCTCTTCCGATCGCTTGAGGGCACGAGCTTAGGGCAGGAGCCGAAGACAACGGCTTAAGCTAGCTTGGGGATGAGGAGAGAATGGAGCGAGAGAAGATAGGGGAGATAGACGGTCACTGCAAAGTTTCCAGAGCGAATGGGAGGTGGGCACCGACGAGGGGAGTAGGAGGTGGAACACGGCGGCACGAGGGGGAGGTTGGCACTGGCAAGGATGTCGTGGTGGAGAAGACGGCCTAACCTGAGTGGCAGCAAGTAGTGGAAGTACCATGAGAGAGGAGGTACGTAGAAGAACTCAGGAGGAAGAAGGTAGAAGGGTCAAAAAGTCCAAAAGCGTATATACGAAATGCGTATTTTACTAAATGTGCCACATAATCCGGATAATGGCATTGATACAATTTTTAAACTCTGCAGTGCCATATTTACAATATCTGATTTTGTAGTGGAAATATTCATGGATCAGGGAACCCTTTGTAGTGATATCTATCTAATTAACCTTATAATATATAGCTCTGCAACAACGAATCATGAAGCGCTAGGGTTATCTCATCATGTCTAACAGTACATATAACGCTACATTTTTTATCTAATATAGAAGGAAAAATATTCGGTGCAAACAACCAATTTAGTGCAATGGTTCAAACACCAAAATCTAGCTGCTGTATCTTCACTTGACACCCTAGATACAACCCCCTCCCTTACCTGTGATGCATGTCCTGAACCCCCAACTCGCTCTTGCCTACTCCCCTTCTCCCTGTCAACGCCTCATCACGTGAACCCCAGCGCCGCCGGTACAAGCAAGTCGTTGCCAGAGACGAGCCACACGGCCACCGAGACAAGCCATCGAGAGTTGTTGTTCCCCTCTGTTCTTCCTCCTGTCACAGATCCAAAGGTAGCGCGCTCAAGTTCAATGGTGGTGGTGCGGATTCAGCGACGATGGTGTACGAGCATCATGGATACTACGGAGGTTGCACAGATTCAAGAACAAAGTTCCTCTTCCTCCCGCAGTCATGGTCTCATGTATCGCAAAGAGTGGCTGCTAGGCGCTGCCATTCTCCTCTCTCGTCACCCGTGTGGAGGAAGAACTCCACATGTGGATCTGGTGACGACGCGTCTCCCACCGGTGGTGTTCCTCCTACGACATGGTTTTCTCACGCAGCAACGCGACTCTCTCATGCGGGACGCTAAGGTTGGAGAGCCAGCGAGAGAGAGAACATGGAGAGAGGCAGAGAGGGAGAGTGTGGGAAAGATGGAGACATAAAAGATTATTCTAGAATCTAATGGCCATGATTTGTGTTAGCACCATTGCTCAAGGTTGTTTGTACTGAATATTTTCCCAATATATAATGCTACGTTTATATATACTACTTTTTTTTAGCAAGGCTATGTTGATACTATTTGCCCATCAGAGGTAATAGAGCTTGTGGGGGTCGCCATTCTGTAATAAGCCTGCAAGTCGTGCCTAGGCAGGTACTACCTCCTCCTCCCTCCTCCCTACTCGGCTACTCCCCACCCTCATTCTCCCTATTTTATCTCATCTTTAATGAAATGGTTCCTACCCTTTTGTAAAAAGACATAACTATGAAAAAATGGACATATGGCAACAAAGGAGAAATACAGCCATGATGGAGTTAGCTAGTTAGCGTCCTCGAAGTTGGAGAAGGTTGGTGGCTTGGTGCACCAAGAAAGGCAAAAATAGTACAAATCAAAGGCACCATGCTGTCGTGCTGGTTATGGCGATCACTTTGCTGTTAGAATATATGGGCTTGGCCCATCTTATTTGAGAATAATTCCTAGAAAATCTTAACGGCCCACCATATGGAAGGGGGTATGGAACTCTTTAATACCATATTGCTAGTTGAGATAGAGAGAAACCAACTTAAATAGTAAAGTGTGCTCCACTCCACTAGCACATATGAGAAAGAGAAAGAGAAGAACTACGTGAACGGTCTGCCGAAATCAAGTACAAAAGCTTGCGCAGAGGAGGTTTTCTTTTGCAGTTTTATTTCTTTCTGCTCTTCAGAAATTCAAGATCAGTTACATTTTGCTCTCTGGAAAATTCAGAATCGGTTACGAGATTGTGTCGAGCCTGATCGTGGCACGTCTTTTGATATGTTCGACCGCTCGGTCTACCCTATAAATACCTGTGTGACCATGAGGAGGTCTTCATGCGGTGATGACTATATATGAATTGATTTGATTTGGTTGAGGAGTTTGTGTTTGAGATTTGTTTAGAGTAGGTGGATTTATGTTTCAGCACGCACTAATCGAAAACAAAGGATCTTGAGTACTATTCAAAATTCGGAAGAATTACATAGAGGGACCATTGAGCAACTCGAAAAAGCTCGGGTTCGATCACAGAAAGTTGAACTAGAAGTAGATGAGTATCTAATGAATGGATACTCTGAGATAGAGCGAGAAAAAGCAAATTTGATTCATGCTAATTCTATTAGTTTGGATCGATTTCAAAAAAGAATTGCTAATCCTTAAATTTTCGAGAAATCCTTCACCAATGGTTGTGAATGATTGACTTTTTCAATCCTTTTGACCTTAGTTCCATAGGAGAAGGTAGAAAGGTTAAGAAATAAAACCATCTGATTTGATTCGTATTCAATAGCCATGAGATAATTATCTTAGGGTAATCCTTTTGTCAACGGATACTCCTATTACACTCGTAGTCTCTAAAGGATGAGAACTCACTATTTTTCACAGTTTGGATTGTTTCGTAGTACTCCTTTGCTTGGATGATTTTTTTTGTCTTCACAGCTCTTGTAGAGAATTTCAAGGCGAAGGTTTTTCATTTTGGGCAGAAAGTCATTTGCTGCATAGATTAATTGATATAATTTTCGTAAGTTGTTGTGCATTTGATGTGGAGTTTTCACCAGTTGCGAGTATATTAGATCACTACTAGAAAACAGGGCATCACAAGCGGTACATCACAAGAGGTTCAATACGCACCGCTTCTAATAGTTGCAACACAAGCGGTTCAATAACTCAAGCCAGAAAATCCCCTCTAGAAGCAGTTCGTAATACGAACCCCTTCTAAAGCCCAAGCAACAGAAGGGGTTCGTGTCACGAACCCTTTCTAAAGCCCCCTGCACCTCTAGCAGCGGTTGGGGACACGAACCCCTTCTAAAGCCCAAGCAACAGAAGGGGTTCGTATTACGAACCGCTTCTAGAGGGGGCTTTAGAAGGGGTTCATATTACGAACCGCTGGTAGAGGCCTATTTTTTGAATTGTTAAAAGGAAAGCCTGTCTTATCTCATCAGAGAGCACGCGTGGATGGGTTGGCTAGCTAGGTGAGGCGTGGGTCACGAGGAGGAGTGAGGTCCTGGGTTCAAATCCCATATACCCCAATATTCTTTACCTTTTTAGACACCACTAGAAACGGTTCGTAGAACCGTTTCTGGTGCTCCTGCGAGCATCAGTCGCGGTTGCCTACAACCGGTTCTAAAACCTGTCTCGAACCGGTTGTACTAGCCGATTCGCTGGTAGTGGATGGACATATACATACTTTTGTTACATCTTTGTCTACAATATATTTGTGTTGCATGATGTTTCTACTTAATCAGTTTGTGCTCATAATTTATCTTTTAATTAAATTAAACCTGAAAGTGATAATTTTTCCAACAGTTGCCGCTATCTCGTCCGTAGCCTTTTATTTTTTTTCCCACTTTGAATATTCGAGTTTCTGATAATTCGATATGCTCATTTCTGCATTTTATATACTTTAATTAATTTTCTAAATTTTTTAGTATTTTTAGTAGACTAAACAATAGGAGAAAATGCTATCATATTGAAGAAAATTTTATAAAAATATGGATAAAAAATCTATGAGCATATATAATCACGATGAATTCAAATATATTATTTTAGTTTTGATTTTGTAAAATATTTTTGAAAATAATTAGGGTATTGATGGTTTGTTTAAGATGTAGCTAAACTATCGTGGGTGTTCGTTTTACTGTTCTAATGATACACTGATCTCTTGCCTCGGTATTTGACCCAACGGTCCACTAATGTTTTACTCATGCTAACATGTAGGGTTAACTACATCCATACCACTGCTAAGTATAAATATCTCAAAAATGGTATTGCAATGTCGGAAATAGCTCAAATGCCATTATAAAGTTGGATTCATTGCAAATATGCCACTATGGCCATTATTACCTTTCTGCACTCCTCCAATTTACCACTAAAATGTCATTTGACTCTTCTTCCTCTCCTTTTTTCCCTTCTCACCCAACTCCAGCGGCCTCCTCCCCAACTCCGGTGACCTCCTCCTCCTTCTTTCCCGCCCGAGTTCCCACATCGGCCCAGATCTGCTCCGACGCTGCTCTAAGCCTAGCGTCTCGCCTTGCCCCGTCACCTTTCCCTCTCTCTCTCTCTCTCCTCCTCGTGTTGTCCCGCAGGCACTGGCAAGCTCGTCACCGAGACACCATTGGGCCAAGGCCTTGCCCCACCGTCATACGAGACCGCCTCGTGCGCCGGTGTAGTTGCACCACCGTCGTCATCGCGCAACCCCAGCGTGGCCCCCTTGCGACCTCACCACTGCCGTCGTCGCGTGGCCCCTGTGCAGCGCGCATCACCTCATTGCCCCGTGTTGTCGTCACCGGCCTCCTTGCCCCCATCCCTCCGGCGATGGCGTCAACACCGACGGGCCTAACCAGTGCTAAAGCGGCCAGCGGGAGATGGGAGGAAAGGGAGGAAGAGAAGAGATGAGAAGAATAGGAAGAAGAAGAAGCGATAAGGGGCAATTTGGTCTTAAATATTTTGTGAAGGCACCCAATGGCATATTTGTAAGGAATCTAACTTTATAATAGCATACGAGCTATTTCCGACTTTGCAGTGGCATTCCTGAGATATTCACAGCAGTGGCATGGATGCAATTTTTCCTAACATATAAGTACTACTCCCTCCGTCCAAGTTTTTATATTTCTGTTTTGCACATAGACAAAGAAAGCATTGTGACTATAGTACCCCTAGTTATTATCTCTAAGCACTCTATTCAATACATGCATATAGGGAATACAAGCTAAATGTATTGAGGGAAGAACATATTTATTTTGTATTAGAATATGAAATAAGCCCTATATTAATGAAAAAATCCATTAAAAAATATGCTCTAGTGCATCTTCAATGGTGTCCCTATACCTTTACTGTAACTGTCACTATTACGGTGAAAATAGGGTTGTGAATAATGAAAATAAGGTTGGCAGTAAAATATAAGAAAAAGAAATGTAGGGATTGAGAAAATAGGGCGAGGGGTGGAGACGTGAATAATAAAATAAGGTTATGAATAGAAGGTGAATAGTGGGTAAATAGTAAAATAGTGTCAAAATAGGACGAGCGTTAGATATGGCCGGTCTTAGACCATCTCCAACCGGTACCCGTCCCGAGTCCCACTCCTCTCGCAATGGAAAAGAGAAGCGGAGGGGAGCGAGGAGGCCGCTCCAACAGCGTCTCCTCCTCGGGCAGCGACCAGCGGGATAGGAGAGAGGTTCCCTCCGCGCCCGGATCCTCTTTCCATTCCATTCATCAATCAGAAAGGAGGTTGCGTGCAACGACCAGTGAAGTACGCGACGTAGTGGACTTCGGGTGCACAGTGGGAGACGGCGGCACAGGCTTCCAGTAGCATCAGCTGGAGGCGTTGGCTGCGGCCGGCACGGGCTTCCAATCGGGCGACAGGGAGGCGGGCGAACTGGCCAGCCCCGGCGACGTCCAGGTGAGTGTCTCCGCGGTGACTACTCCTACCAATCTACGTTCCACAACCGTCAGTGACAGGTATGAACCTGAATGCCCTCGTTGGTAGCACGTCGGTGTGATTGAAGCTCCGATTTACCGGATATGGCATTGGGGTGGACTGGGGTGGCCTGTAGGAGCTGTATTGGGATTGGATTGCGGGTGCATTGCATTGGACTGGGGCTAAGATTTGGGGTCGACTAGGTTGATTGGGGGTGGATGGCGACTAGATAATTGGGAGTGGATTGGGATGGATTAGGAATGGATTTGGCTGGACTGGGGATGGATTGGGGCATTCCGGCGTTGGATTACCGTGGCTTACTGCTGCATTGCCTCGATTGGGGCTGGATTGGGGTGCGCTGCATGCGGTCTGGACTGAGGTGGACTACAGGTGGATCTTGCGCTGCTTTGGCGATGCATTTGGGGTATTGCTCCATCTGCGGTGCATACCTACTGCACTGCATTGGGGTACGGTACCCGCTATCTTAGTGTTGGATTAGCACTGTTTGTGGGTGGGGTTAGCGGTGGGTTTTTGCTAGATTAAGCGCTGCAATGGGGTAGTTCTTGAGGTGGATTCGGTGTGCTGAAGAATCATAGCATGTTTTGTAGGTGAAGCAATCAGATGTGAGTTTTTTTAATGAAATATTCAGTTACTGTTGAAAGCATATGTCAGTTTTTGGCATTCATTGTAGATGGATGCGTCGAAGCTTTTTTGGCATGCAATTCATTGTAGATGGATGCGTCGAAGCTCACTGACGTAGTGTCCAAGCTCCTCGAACAAATTGACGCCGAATCATCCGCACTGCACAAGGTCGTCGAAGACAACTTTTGTCCCAGCGAGTCCCCGGCTGCCCTATAGATGAACCACGTGCTCATAGGCGTTGAGGCAATTGCTAAGCGGCTTGAGCAGCTATCGCTGGAGGCCGAGAAGGTGTTGCATGAAGTGCCCAAGGCCGGCGATGTGCTACCATCACGCACCGTCGCTGCAGCGGATGATATGGATGCTACTGGTTCGCTTGACATCGATCCAGACGACATCATCCCTGTGGACTATGAGTCTATCGATAACTCCGATCGCAGCGACGATAACGGGTTGGACTACGAATCGGATCAATCCTGGCATTTGTTTCATTCTTAATAAGTCATGATCGTATTGTAGTGCACATAGTATAATATAATTTCATATATACAAATATGACACATATGCGCCATGAAGTACCCGATAAGTTTTCACATTTTCTAATCATGAAAATATTCTGGACTTCAAATTATTGCCGAAACCACATGGCTTACGTACGGAAATGTATGGATGAAACGATATAAAACAATCGTCCGTACTATGGCTGTTACGATGGAAGGTTTAAAATATGGAGTTTTTTAAGTAAAGAGAATAGGGAAGGAAATGATGTTAGAGTGTATTTCTAAGAAGAGAACAAAGATGGAAAGGGAATCTCCTTCAAGATAGGGAAGGAATTTAAAGTAAGGGAATATGGTTGGAGATGGACTTAAGTTGTTGCATTGGAGGAAGTAATACGTGGTCAAGTAGACAACCGGACAGTACCATACACGTCGTAACTGATTCGGATGAACACGCAAGATGCACGACTAGGCATTTAATTCCCCAACAACGCCTCTCCAAGAACCGTCCCCGTTGAATTGAATCCATAATAAATTAGCACGCAACAGTATTCTATTCAAGTACGTACCCACGCTACCTCAGCTCATTGACCGGCCAGCCACCGTCACTCCTCTCTGTCGCTCGCTGGATCTCTCCGCTCTCCGGCTGGGGGAGTGGTTGCCGCCGCCGCGCGCGCCGCCATGGAGGAGTACACGGTGATCAGCTGGGTGGTGTCCGGGGTGGCGTTCTGGTCGACGGCGTTCCTGCTGGTGCGGGCGCTGCTCCCGAGGCGCTCCCACGACTTCTGCAACCGCGCCGTCTCCACCATGCACGCTGTCGCCGCCGTCTGCCTCGCCGGACTCTCCGTCGATGACTGGGCCTGCCCCGTCTGCCCTCTCGCCGCCCCCTCCTCGCCGCGCCAGGTACATACGTTCATATACACTATCTAGCTAGCTGGCCGGCGGCCGGCCGGCCTCTCCTCCTCCTCCGCAGCTCCGGCCGGCAGCTTCACACGCAGCTCATGCACGCCGATGTCAGATGAAGGCGCTGGCGGTGACGCTGGCGTACATGGTGTACGACGCGGCATGCTGCCACCTCAACGGCAGCGCGCGGCTGGACACCACCGCGCACCACCTCGTCAGCATCGTCGGCCTCGGCGCCGGCCTCGCCTACCAGAGGGTACGTACGCACGCGCGCCGCGCGCGCCGAGTTCACTGTGGTGGACTGGATCTCCATGGCCGGGTGTTGTGAAAACTGAAATGGTCGCATAAAAATGGCTGCTTTGGCTGCGTGCAGTGCGGGACGGAGATGGTGGCGTGCCTGTTCGTCACGGAGATCTCCAGCCCGCTGCTGCACCTCCGGGAGATGCTCAAGGAGTTCGGCTTCAAGGACACCCACCTCAGCCTCCTCGTCGATGTCAGTAGCTGTCATTCTCTCTCTCTCTCTCTCTCTCTCTCTCTCTCTCATGTTCATCACAGTTGATTACTGGCTAGAAGTTTGGCACCTCCCATTGCACGTGTAGATTCTGTTCGCGGTGACCTTCTCGGTGGCGCGGATGGTGTTCGGGCCGTACATCACCTACGTCACCGTGATGGCAGACAATCCGGTCCTCATCAAGGTACCGTACATCGCCATTATCCACCTTCCTCTCTCCTCTCTCACACCCAAATCTCAACGACCTCTCTCCTAATCCCAACCATTTCTGTCTCTTTCCTATTTGCAAGGCGACGGCTTCTAGCTTGCAGCTGGTGAGCGTCTATTGGTTCCTGAGGATCCTTAGGATGGTCAGGCACAAGCTGGGGAAGACGAGGCCAGCCAAAGTCACCGCCAAGTGATGCACATTTTGTGCTAAAAAAAAAGTGATGCACATTTCTTGCTTGTTGCAACCTGCAGGAAATTATCTGGACTCATGCAGGCGATCGATGCAGCAAGAATTGTTAGCGCAATTAAGTAGATTATGTAGCATGCATGCATGTTGGTTGTTTAATTAGATTGGCAAGGATGTTACCAAGCGAGGACGCATGTGCTCTAGCAATTCTTAGGATACCATGGTCTTCATGAATTCGAGTTCTAGAAATGGTATCCGGTTTAGTGGTTTGAGCAAAAAAAAAAATGATTCGAGTTCTGTATGCGGGTTCAATTTCATTTGCATCCAGTTTGCAATTGAAAATTTCAGACTAAGGATAGGTTCTTTTCAGCTTAACTTATTTGCCTTATCTCGGCATTTCGAGATAGGCTCGAAGGATTAGCTTGATTTTGGGGTTTAGGTTTATAGACACGCTACTAAGATAAAAAAAACCGACTCAAAAGTAATAAAAAAGTGAGATAAGTCAAATAAAACACGAGATAAGTAGGATAAGCTCGTGTCTTATTTAACCTATCTCACTTTTTTATTACTTTTTGAGTCTGTTTTTTTTTAATCTCGTAAGTGTGTCTATAAGCTTCCTAAACCACAAAATTGAAGGCCAACCGGCTCTCGAAGCTATGTCGAAAAAATCTCGAAGTAACAAAATAAGGCAAATAGGTAAGATAAGATAAGATGAAAACAACCCCCTATGCCTTCTGTGCTCTACATGGATCATTCTTGCTGTAACCTCGTCCGAGGCGTCAGCAGACAGAAATAACACCAAGAATATTTAATCATACGGTGACGGAAAGAAAAAAATCGATCAGCACTGGTGCAATTTAGATGTGCACTTGATGGAGCCCAGGCTGCTCCAAACCATGCAAAACTGACAAACGGGCTCAGCTTTTTCAGTTTGCCATGGTTAACCGCAAAAACCGCTGGGTCTTGGTTTTCGCGGTCGGTTCGGTTAGGGTTACATCTCTATCAGGTAATACACCAACAGAAATGGAAGAGAAAAGGCAACAAAGCATGAAGCAAGAACAACACATGGAAGCGGAACAGAGAAGTAATTTACAGTAGGACCGAGGTGAAATCTGGATCTAACATGTTAGCTCAAGAAAAAGAGGCTGCACCTGAACGGAAACACGGGGAAGCTCAGCTCAAGAATAAGAATGCTCCCTTGATTTCCGTAGAACCTCCTTCAACACCGCTGCGATCCTATCAGCCATGTGGTGTTCCATGAACCTTTCCTTCACCCTGGCATAGCCGTTCTTTCCCATGGAGACCCTCTGCTCAACATGGCTAGCAAGCCTTGCAATGTTCTTCGCAAGAGGCGCGACACCCTCCTTTCCAGCAGGGTGCAGAAGGCCAGTTGAACCATCCAAGACAATTTCTGTGGTCCCTCCTGCAGCCGTGCCCTGATGTAGGAAAGTGCAAGGATCATTAGCCCAAGTCAATAAATGGACACATGGAAGCAGGCGACAGCAAATGCATGCTAAGACAGTTGATAGCGGGGGCTCAAGGTGTAGGCACTTGATTTTCCACAGTAGCTCTAAATTCAAGATTGCCAGTAATAACTCCAGATTCAGAGAAATACTGATCCATGTTTCAAACTACAGGAAATCAATCCCACCTGCACACGGAGTAACATGTACACATTGTGCATGTGGGAACTGGGAAATCCTAGCTCTGTAAACTATTGCAGGGCATGCCCAATAGGGACACAAAAATGGGTTGCCCCATCACTGTAGTGCATGGAATTTGAGGATTGGTGTTGGGGATGTGAATTGTGATAGGGTAAGGAATAGTGAATATAAAGAGTGGGATTAGGGAGTGAAAATGGGGTTGTTGTTGGGTAGGTGAATAGTGATAGGAAAGGGAATAGTGATACGTAGAAGACGTAATAGTGAAAACAGGTTTGTGAAAATGAATATAGTACTCTAGTTGGCTCTATTAATGTAGAAATGGTATTGTAAATAGTGAAAATAGGGTTAGGAGTAAAATATAAGAGAGAGATATGTACGGACTGGAAAAATAAGGCCAGGGAATAGTAAAATTGGGTTATGAATAGGAGGTAAATAGTGGGTGACTAGTGAAATAGGGCCAGCATTGCACATAAGGTTAATTCCCTGGTGGATAAATTGATGACTGATAGAAGTGGAACATTGTTGTGTAACGTAGGAGCACTTTGAACAAAGAGAGAGTATTACCAACACTGGCAACTTGAACGCCATTGCTTCAATTGTTATCCTTCCAAAGCACTCTCCACGGGCCTAAGCAAGAATATAACTTAACATTACTGAAACAGAAACACAACAGTTTATGTACAGCCTTTTCCATACTAGCTGTATAACGTCGATACTCAACTAGCTTTATACGATGGTACCCGTTGATATTCATACAAGCTTTATAGAATGGTACCTGTTGATATTCATACTACCTTTTATAGAATGGTACCATTGATATAAAAGTACAATGTACTAGCTGGAGTTGGTATACCCATAGCCCTTGGCTGTATAGTTTAGTGACAAAATTAGACTGGCATACCATCTGGAACTGGTACAGTATACTAGTCGGAACCAAGAGCTAATTTGAGCTAGGGTGTTTTGAACTCTGTGCACACTGTCTTTAACCTAATTTGACAATACTATTGCTCCAAAACATTCCATGGAAAAATCAGTAAAATATTAGCTGCAGGCAACATGTATGAAAAATTCAGTGTTGGTCTTGTTTGTTGGATGGTTGGTAGTAAGCAAGGTTGCAGGTAGTTAACAAAAATAGGGAAGTAAACAAGTAAACGACAGTCACAAATTCTTATTTTATGGCATACCAAATAATCATGCAATCCTCTGATACAAGGTGGTGTTGGTTCAGTTATGGCTAACTGGTAAGTGCTTCACACATGTATTATTTGTGACTAAATAGAATGTTCTGAGACACTGAGTCTACAAAATCTTCAAGTTATTTTTAATAACTGAATGACTGCGTCATCATGGAATTTTAGCACTCAACTGCCAAAAACCTCTATCACTCACCTCTATCACTCAAGATAAATGGATCATAACTAATATTTTGAGCTACCTTTCTCAACTACAGCCGCATAAATTGTTGCGCGCCTGATCTCAAGCACACAACGAGGCCAGATACGGCCCTTGATGCGGGCGTTGACAAGCTGTTATCGAAGCTAATGCCTAGGCTGTACAGAGCCATCGGCCTGTTAATCGAAGGCACCGCCTGGAATTTCTTGGCTCAAACTTGACTCCCTTTTTCATTAACTTGGCCAACACATATAGGCATCGGCATAGCAAACTCATCTACTAACAAACTTTAGATTTGATTGACTAACCGACTAGATAAAATAACTAGCTAAGTATCTTTGGCTAAGGATAAGCTAACACGATAAGGACCAAAGCTCCTGGTCTTCACGAGGCATGACATCAGCACCTGCCTTGGACGCAACCCCGTGCATGGGGCAGCAAGCTTCTATTCACATAGCCAACGGCTCCTGGCAGCAGCCCAACTGCCATCGTCTTGCGTTGTAGTAGTAGCAGCGCGCAGCTGCTGGCTGCTGCGCATAACATAAATTGTATGTAATGTCCTTAATGTTTGTTTTTCTGTCACCAAAATACTAGTGGCCTGAAGGCAGGGTCTGACTTAATTAACTACTGTAGTAGTATAATAAGTAATACCAAAATGTGCCAACAATTCCTGATATTGTACAGGATGCTGACTGATAGTTTTCACCAGCCACAGTGAAACAAGATGGTAAGTCATGCTCACAGGTGCAACTATAACAAAATCAAAGGTCAAAGAAAATTTAAAAAAAAAAAAAATGATATGTCAAATAGAGAACACCAAATATTTCTTCACATTCTATACCTAGGTATCGTGGCTTCTCCATGTAAATACAACTTGTCCTATGAAGTAG
Organism: Olyra latifolia; assembly: GCA_036346145.1. Taxonomy (NCBI): domain Eukaryota; kingdom Viridiplantae; phylum Streptophyta; class Magnoliopsida; order Poales; family Poaceae; genus Olyra; species Olyra latifolia. The sequence goes on from CM070530.1 coordinate 20,666,105, forward strand.
CTTAGATATGCTGTGACAATGAACATAGGCTGACTGTTCTATTGCAAATTTAAGTAATTTGATTCAAACAAACAATGATGACACTTGACAAACTAGGTTAAAGAATATAATTAACTCATTTACATTCTCACCCTCTAGAGTACCCTCTAGAGAAACGAGAATGGAGTCGACCAATCTAATTATCAAGCCTATGGTTCCCAGATGAAGTGCTGAACATGGGTAGTGCTATTCTTTACCCCATGAGAGGTGCTTCAGTGCTCTCCCCAAAAATAACAAACACAATATATAAAAGGGCACACACTTGCATTGTAACACATCACTGAACTTGGGAAAGTAAATCACTATGGCTCACCTGAGAATTCTGGACAAGCACGTCAATTGCAGCTAAATAAGGAGCCACTGCCAATGTCTTGTTTATAAAGTGAACACGATCATGAATTCTGTTCTTTGCCACAAATTCTCGTAGTTGTGTCTCAAACTTGGTCTGAGCATTCATATCACTTCCCACAACTACAGCATGCATTGCTGGCACTTTTAATTTCTGCTGCTGGATGAGTTGCAAACTCTGATAAAATGCTTGAAGAAATAAGTCCTGTCCTTTTCCTCGTGAAACACCTGGATTACACATTTTTTACTAACAAAGGAAAATGAAGTATACAAACATAATAAATTGACATCAATAAGAGAAAATGATTGGTGCAACATTTATATCTTTGGGAATTATGACTTAACAATCAGAACATACTGTTTATTATTGCAAACAGGAGATCTTCACTCCGTACTCCAAGGGACTCGCGGATATGTTCCCGTAAGACTCTTCTTGCAACATTATCTTCAGCAATTTCCATTAGCTCTTTACTATTCCCGAGGTGAACAACATAAGTTTGTGGCATCTGGATTCTATATGTGGTAACAAATTAGAAGTATATAATAATGAAGTAGGAATTAGGAAACTAAAATCATGCGACAAACAAATTGATTCATTTTCCATGCATGTAGTAAAAAATCATATATAGGCATATAGCAGAAGAAAAGATATAGCCACAAAATTTGGAGCAAGATCAACAGATAAGCGAGGGGCCATAGAACTTATCACCCACTAGACTTGTAATTCATATCAAAACACAAGCAAGTAAACAGCATAAAAGATAGCATCCTTTTTCATAACATAATGAAAAGATACAGCATTAAAATTTGAAGCTAACTCCACAGATAAGCAAGGACCAGAGAACTTATCATCCACAGACATGATTCATATCAAAACGCAAGCCAAACAGCATAAATAATAGAATCGTATTCATACCATAACATATACACAGAAACAAGCATTCAACAATACATGACAAAGAATACCAATAATTTTTGCACATACTTCAGACGTTCATGAGTTCTGCTCTTCCAATATTCAGCTGTTGTATGAGAATCGATCATGGCTCCAGCAACCAAAGGAAGATGTTTGACATATTCAAGCTTAAAGTAATGTCCTCGCATTTCATGTATCCACCACAAGACCTTGGGAAGAACTTGAGGAACATGGTCTTTTAGAACAGCATCAAGCCACTTGCCAGCAACAGCGGTGTTCAAGATAACCAGGTCAGCCTTAAGAGCAGTATCAATTGCCTCCTGTCCCCTAGCAGGTAAAACCTGTGAAACAACCAGTATGAACTATCAGAAGAGAGCACTAACTAAATTCAATTGTGGAGTCTGTCAAAGGGAACATAAGTTTTTAGAACCATCTCTCTTTTGTAATTTAACATATTATATTTGCGTAGTACAGCCAAATGAGATTGTCAAACTGGAAGAGGACTAGTAAGTTGTTCAATTCCCAGGAGCAAATGACCATTTAAGCTATCTCAAATTTAGGAGGACAATCATCAGTTCAGAACATATTAGATTACACAATATTGTGTAACACATCAAATTTACTAACACCTAGTCTGGAAAGTGGAAACAAGATAATTCAAAAATAATACTCCAAAACTAAAAGACAAGTCAAAAATTTGCTAATGTTAATACACATAACGAAACTATTTGTCTACAATTAAAGCTCCAAACTATACTAGGACAGGCATCCCACAGCATGCTACAAAGTAGATGTTATTTCAGTGTAACTTCACCTTTTTTTTTTTGTAAATGTTATATTGTTTGATTTTTCAAGTTTAAGCACAGTAGAGGATGTGACTTCTCCTTACCCTTACCATGTAACATATTATTATGCCACTCTACTTGTACACTTCATCTCTTAACCAGTCAATATGATTTTCTCTAAATTTGTTCATTAGTTCTCTTTCAGAAGTAAAATATCACATATTTACAGGACAGTACTTTACTTTCTTATTTCTAATGCACTTTATTGAACAACGTTAAGGATGGTGCTTCCACTATGATTTATTCAACAATTCTTCAAACAGTAATTTACAGTCATGCTGAATAAAATGAAAAATGAAATTTTATAGAGTGAAACATATAAGCACCACAGATAAGAGGTATGGCAAACTTCTCTAAATAATTTTACATGCAGGCAAATTCTTGTCACCATGGAAAGAGTGCATAAAAACTTTTTTATATATAAGCAACAACATTTTTTAAAACATTATGATTGGTCATATCAAAATAATACAAGTAGATTCCTCAAGTTATTTAACGAGTTTTACATTTATATCTTTTACAAATGTTGGGATAAAAAAAATTATAGTTGCTTCCTAGAGACCACAGAAAGTCCAAAACATTCAGAATTTGTGACGGGAAGGAGTAATATGCAAAAACAAGAAATAATTAAATAAATCCTGAATTAGGCAAAAGTAGAAGAGTATGACAATACCTGCACTCCATGGTTCAACATCTTATGCTCCAAGCTATATGTAACATCATTTGTTTCTTCTGATCTCTGGTTTGTTATCCACACCACTCGCGAACCAACCTGCCGCAGAAGAAATGCCAACTCCATTAGCAACAATGGGCCACCTGCATTAAAAGAAAATTTGAATAACACCAGAGGATATAAAAATGGATGTCAATAACAACAAGCAAAGCTTTGGAGATCTCTATTGTTTCAGCAGGTCACCTAAATTTTCAGAATCTATAGTCCTCCAGCTTATGAACTACTGGGACTAATTGAACCCCAAATTCATCTACCAATCTTGGGAGTTGGGATGGTAAGGTATCTGCTCAAACTGACAAGAGCAAATCACACAAGGGAAAAGTGAAGAGCACAGCGATAGTTACCGGAGAGGGAGAGCTCGTGGGAGACGAGCAGCACTAGCTTGGACCCCATGAACCCAAGGGGGTTCCCCGCGGCACCGCCACTTCGGGTGGTAGCGAGGGCGGCGGGGTCCCCGCGGGCGTCGCAGGGATCGAGCATGGCGCCGCGGAGGAGATAGCCTGCGGTGGAGGCGGAGGCGGCGACGGCGACGAGTAGCAGGAGAAGGAGGCGGGTCCGGTGGTGGGGATGTCCACGGCGGCCGGCGGCCGACGCCGCCGCCGTGGACGACGGGGACTTCGCCATGCCCGGCCGGAGCGGGCGGGGAGGCGGTGAGGTTTGATCGCACGGACGGCCTGGATTTCGCGATCGGATTTTAAGCGCTTTTTTTAATTATTTTAAGGGCTTTTGGGAACCATTCAATTGAAAAAAGACTGGGATAAAATAAATCTTACATTCAATTTTAAAATAACTGTAAACATTTCTTACGGCTTCTCGAAACCTTCCTGCAACTTAGAGTAAACAAACCTTGCATTCATTTCTTCTTACTACTAGTAACATAACTATGCTATTGAATTCCATAAATTGGTAGCACATAAGCATAGATATAAACAACCACTAGGCATCTGGAACTGAAACATCTTTGTCTTCTTGAACACCTTGAACAAAATGATGGCACATTCATACCTTTGAACAACCTTGCACCCATAAGCTCCAGACAGCCTTGATGACTGTGGCGGACCAAATTTCCGGTAAAAATTTACCAGAAAATGTCCAGAATGCCAACTATTCAGGATTTCAATTGTATTCAGAAATAGTACAGCCTACTTGATTTATTACATGTTACAAAATATTTTACAGCGAAAAGTAAAAATATAACATGGTAATAAAAAGAAAATTACATGCACATATACCACAGGCAAGCCTGAGCATAAGGTAAACCTTAGAAATTGATCCTATGTGAATTCTAGTCTTCTTCATAAATGTCCATTTATGAGTATAAAGTGGATCCTGTAAAAAGAATAAATTGCCCACATAATGTGGGTAAGTACTAATTGTACTTGCAGGTTTCTTGAAAGAATAATATTATTAATATATGATAACAGGATTCAAGGAACAGTAGGGCTTTATGGTGAATATGAAATTTTAAGTTTTAAAAGTCCTACCATAATTCTAAAACAATTAATAATAATAGAACAAATTCTATCATCTTTTTCCATCCTTATTCATTTGCAATCCAGACAATATTTCCATAAGATAAATTCATGGATTTTGGTAAATAAGAGAGACATCACCCAATTGACACAACTTCATATACCCGAAGTAGGGTCCATCGATGAATTTGTTATTAGCTCTGCAGAACCTATCCAGCTTTACCCATATAACAGCTTTCTTATATGGATGGATGTTCAATGTGTCATTCTTATTCATTTTAAACCCAAGTTTTTATAGAAGCAAACGATTTACGAATGACCTTGTCATTCGCTGTCCTTGAGTGTTTCCACCAGCCATACATGCTGTGACCATAGCCCAAGACGGCAAAGATAACAATATTTTCGAATTTGCTTCTATAGTTTATAGAGTAACGATTCCAGGGAGTTCACACTCTCTCCCCCTGGTGTTATTGAGCTGGTACTCCACGTACCGACAGGCCCAAATAACATAACACTGTTTCCGAATTACTCTATATAAATTCAATCAATCTTCCAAACTACAGTTTTTCCACAACAAATAAGTTATCCAATCTAACTTATTTGTACAGACCAATTCTCCATTTTTAATGAGATAATAAAATTTTTAATATTTTTACCTATACTAGGGTTTTATCAGGGGTTGAATATTTTTAGGTAGCTTTTTAAGGTATTGGAGCTTGGATAAAAATTATACTTGATATGTATAAATAAGTAACTAGAAAATATATGCAATAATAAGTAAAGGAAATATAGGTATATCAAAATGCATTAAGGTTAAGAAAACCTGTCTTAATTGAAGATCGGATCACACTTATTGAATTTTCTGGACATTTACGGCTAAAGTTTCCAGAGAGCAAAGTTCATCATCTATACGTTATAAAAAGAGATAAACTCCAATAAATATGAAATAAGAACAGTTTTAAATAAACAATAAAATAAAATGGTTTGGGTAAAAAGGTGATGGGTTGTATGATTTTCTAAAAGAAAAAGGGTAGGGTTTTTATGTAAAAATAGTTATTTTGGACACATAACGTTATTAATATTTCTTTATTTGACCTTATTATGATAATAGTTAAAAAGAATTGATTTTGGCATTATAATTTTATATGGAAATGTTTATATGAGTTGAGTGGATTATGTGAAATTTACTAGTAAAATCTTATATTAATTTCATTTTAAGGAAAATTTTATTTATTTAAAGAAAGGGTTTTAAATTTAAGTTTAAATTCCTATAGGATTTAGAAATGTAGGAATATTATTTCTAGATGTAAAACATTATTTTGAGTAACTTTTATGTTGAAGTTTTATTAATTTTACTTCTATATTCTTTAATTAAAATATTTTAATATCTAAGAAAGAGAGAGTAAAAGGATTTATTTAGGTTATTTTATTAGAAAAATTATGGTATTTTATATTTTTATATAATTCTTTATTTCATTTTAGATTTTCATGAATTTTTGGAAGGGTTTTGATGGTTAAATAAAATACATAAGTTTGAATGGAAAATAAAAATAGAAAAGGGATTTCTACCTTTACTGGGCTATTGATAATGGGCTTGGCCCAATATGGTTGCAGTCTTGGTGACAAGGGTCCCAGCGTCTTTGGGCTGACAAGGTACGGATGGTCGGTGGAGTGCTTGGTGGAATTGGGGCGGCTGACGTGTGGGCCATGGTTGTCGGTGAGAGAGGGAGATGGCTAAGAGGGGATCGGCAGGGAAGATGGCCGGCGACGAGGCTTGGCAGCTGGCGGCGAGCAATGGAATGAGGAGAAATGAAATTGGGGTTAAATGGACTCTATTGGTGGTCGCGGCGGGGTCCGGGGTGGTCGAAGTCGATGGGTACGGTGAGTAGTGGCGACGATTGAGGCGATGGTGGAGGATCTCCAGAAGAATTGGGGTTGAGTGACGGCCGAGTTGGGTTCGCGAAGGATAGTGGAAGTTTTTTCCTATAAGTATCGATGCCAAAGGGTCATCGGAGCGGCCGGAAGGAGTTGGCCGGAGTTGGAGAAGACGGTGGTGGAAAAAGGCAATTTCGGGGCAATGGAAGGGCAAGGAAAGGGTAGGAAGATGGTTTGGGGAAAAATACGACGTCGGGGAAGAATTTATAGGTGGATGGGTGGAGTAGCGGGCACGGATGAAAAGCTTCGTGGCGGCGGCGGTGCTGTGAAGTGGCGGCAGCGGATTGGTGGACTTGCAGGAGCAGATGAGGATGATGATGCGGCTAAGGGAGTTGGCGGCGACGAGAGTTATCTCGAGGCGGCAAAACAGGGGCTAGAGAGGAAGGAAAACGGCAGCGGTGGAGCTTTCCAGTGGCGACGGCGGCGCCGACGGGCTAGGCATGGCGGCGTGGTGAAGGAGGGAGAAGAAACTGTGTGTGCCGTTGGATTAGAAGCAATCTTATGGGCGCCGTTGGATTTGATAATAGGGGCTGACGGGTAGGACCCACGAGGCAGTGAGAGAGGGGCGGTGGGATGGCTTAAGTGGAAGCGTATTTCCCGAAAGGGAAAGCGCATTCCGGAGCTTTCCCAAAAAGGAAGGTTCTAGTTTTAAAAGAAAAGGAATTTTTAGAATTTATATTAAGGCTTTGAAAATTCATAGAGGGCTATAGGAGGTTTAGAAAAATATGAAATAAATTCCTAAAATTTCATAAAAATGAGAAGAATCCAAATATGAAATAATATTTATTATTTTATGGGATTTATATTTTTGGAAAAAGAAGAGATAAAATATTCTTTAGGGAATAATTAGGAGTTTAGTTTAGAAAATTATTAAAAATTTAGGAATGGTTATAGAAATATATTTATGACTTTTTGCGAAAAAATTTTATGCTGAATTTGAAATTTTGGGTATGTGACAATGACACGATTAAATTGAAACAATGTTATTCTCTAAAGCTTGAACAAAGGTAGAGGCAATGAAATCCATCGACATACTGTGATTAGCTCTAAAGATATTTGAGAGATTGCTGGGTTTTGTAATAAGATGATTAGTTCCAGTGACATTTGAGAGATTACATGTTGGTTGTTGTGATGAGCTACTGAGTTGCTGCCCTCAATCTGCAACTTTTGTTTCTAATGCTCGGTGACAGTATAGTTGAAGCTAGGAGAGGACGACGTCGAGACGAACCAGAAGAGGGGTTAGGGGTGGTACCATGGCCTTTCTCATTAGGTGGCGATAACTCTTGCATCAAACTAGGGTTTACAACTAGGCTTTGACATGAATGAGGGGACAAGGCACAAGGCATATGGTTGATGAGAGATCAATGGCCAGGGAGTAGACAAGGCTAGAGGGTAGATGGGAGGATTGTAGGAGAGGATGTGCTAGTAACAGGGAGGAATCCAAAGGGTGCAAACGAGCATGGAAACTTGATAGGAAATGAGAGGATGGTACATTTAGGGAAGATGAACAGGCAGGGGGTGAGTTGCATAATTGTTGCATGAAGTTAGCTAGGTGGTGAGTAGTAAACCGTAAAATTGCTATAGAGTGAGTGGGAATGTTGGATTTCATTTGAAGGGTGTTGGTTTCTCAGTTGCATGGGAGCGCAGCGGCTAGCGATTGCATAGGATACATTCCTAGCAAATGGTAAGCAATATCAGCACTATAGTGCATGAACAACAGTGCTTCATCGCTAAGATACTTACTCAACTACTACTTGTTTGATTGAATAGCTTGGCATGGTTCAACAAGCGAATGAATGGTCTAAAGTATGCAACCATAAAAGGGGCAAAATTGGCGTTAGGACAATGCAAAAGTGGTGGCTATACTATGTAACATTATAAAATCGATGTTTTGTTATGTAACGCTACAAAATCATGGTGTTATGCTATATGACACTTTATACTGCCATGGGTCAAAAATATTCAAAAGTAATACATAACAAATCAGAAAAAAAAAATACAAAAACATTTTGAAGTGTCACATATAAGTGTATCCAAGTCCTCAAATTATGAACTCTAATATTCAACATTTGAAAGGCCAGAATCAAAAAAAAATTAGAAAATCAAATCAAAATAAAACAAAACAAATCTTGAGGTGACAAACACATTAAATTTTGAACTTCACCCTTTGGCATTTGAATTACCAAATTCAAACAAGTTTTAAAATCCATGAAAATTGTTTGAATTTGGTATTTTAAATGTTGAATAGTTTTCAAACTTTCATATGTTGAATACAATCATATCTGCCACATCATTTTTTGTTTGTTTTGAATTATTTTATATTTTAAATTTTGTTTGATTTTGATATTTCAATGTTGAATTATAGATTTCACAGTTTGAGGAGATGCATACCCTTGTATTTTGGCACCTAAAATGTTTCCTTTTGAATTTTCCTTATTTGTTTTTAATATTTTGACAGTGGCAATATATGAAAGTATCTTATGGCATAGCACCCAGATTTACAGAGTGATACACAGAGACGCCAATTTGGTAGTGTTACACACCATAGCCATCACTTTTGCAATGCCCGCTATTTTTTCATGGATTAATTGTATAGATGCCACTGCAGAAAGTTGGATGTTTGAGAAATGTCATCATTTCTTTTATATTTATAAATTTGCCATTATAAAGCCGTCAAAATGAGAAAAATGCCACTTTGTACGCCATGTGGCACTTTCTAGCAAAATCGGACGATTTTGCCCTCGTCTCCCCCCTCTTCTTCCTCCGGCGAGCCTGAGGTGGAACTCGCCGGACATGCCTAGCGCCGGCCATCATCTTGGCTCACGTCAGCCAACACAAAGGGCAGCAATAGTGCAGATCTGGGCATGGGGTAGCAGCACCTCCAGTCTAGTTGGTGATGGCGGCGCAAATTTGAGCTCTAGGTGGTAATCCGACGACCTAGCCCTCCTTCCTTCCTCCACCTCTCCCTCCCTCCCTCCCTTGAGGATTTGCACGTCGGCCATCCTCTGCTCAGTGACCCTCCTCGATGTGGCAACTCTTCACCGAGCGGCTACTGTCCCCGGCGTGACGACCCTCCCTTGTGCGGCCTCCCGGCATGGCAATTGTTCTTGTTGTTGCATCTCCCCCGCATGGCCACTCAATGCGGCAGCCCTGCCCGACGTGACACCTCTCCCTTGTGCGACTTCCTAGTGTGGCGGTCGTCTTGGCGCTTCGGCCCTTCCCTGCTGCGGTCGGTGCACGCCTTAAGCTTGAGGTCGAGCCTGATGACAACGGTGAGACAGGCAAGATGTCTTCAGCTCAGTTGAAGCAAAGAAGGAGCAGGGAGGAGAGAGGAAATAAAGAGGAGGGAGGAGGAAGAAGAGGACAAGGGTCAAATGGTTTTAATACAAAAATACGGTATACGAGTACACCAAAAAGATGCCACATGGCGCGCAGAGTGTCATTTTTCTCATTTTGACGATTTCATAATGATATTTTTATACATACGGAAGGAGCAGTGGCATTTCTCATATTTCCATCCAATTAACCCCTTTTTATTAAAAAAAATGATAGAGTAAAACTAGAATATCTATTGAGGATAAAATAGAAATATAAAAATGCGAGAAAATATGAACATAAATCAGAGCATAAGCGAATCCTAGCCTCATGGTGTAAAAAAGTCTCAAAATTGGACAGGGTTCTGGATAGGGTACCTATATTTGGGTACTCTCCTCTTAGACCCCAAATAGCTACATTCAACAACTCATTGTACATTGTTTGCTCTAAAAAAAGACTCATTTTTTTTGGGGGGAAAAACTAAAGGCAAGTTTCCTACAGCCAATTAAGTAAGAGTACATACAAATATTGATAGGGGGAAGAAAAGGGTAAAAGGAAATTACAAAAGGCTATCTCTCCATGTATGAATGTGAGGAGAATAAACTTTCTTTGCCCTATGAATAACCATGACCAAATCTTGCTTAAATATCTCAAACCGATGATTTATCCGAGGGTCTTTATTATTGCAAACACATGTCGATCCCTATTTTAGAGTACTATATCATTTAGAGAGTTCATATTGATTAATAGATAGGGCATCACTTTTAGGATCATCTTTTGGATATGCTTAGATCAAGGTTCTAAATTGTGTTTTTCGCGGCTTCGCGACGTGGTCCTAAAAAAGCTATAAAAGCTATTGCGGGCTATCGCGGAAGCTATCCTATATAGCGGTTTGGCATTAGAAGATATAAAATATGACATACATAAACACTAAATGGTAAAGAGATTAGTCACATCCAACTTAATTAGAGTATTAGACAAAACAGTCACTTTCAAAGTATTAGTGCAGTAGTGCATCTTCATAACACCAGAATTCAAGCCTAAATTAAGTAGAATGTAAAAGAGCAGGCTAGCAACAAATCTATTCTTCTTCGGATTCATTACAAGAAGAGTCATGATCACTTAGCAATTCCATAGAAGTAGTACTATCCTCTTCAGATGTAGATGACATGACAATGTCGTCTTCCTCTTCATTTGGAATGAATTTCTTCCTCTTAGCATGAGTTTGTCTATTCTTTTAATGGTACTAGCCATTCTTTTTTTGCTTCTAGTCTGTATAGGTCCATCATGCTCATTATGCTCAGGTTGAGCGTTTGTTGTTTCATTTTCTTCATCCTTTTGAATCTCTCTCACCCATCCATTAGTATCATCTTCAAGAACATCAGTGGTTGGTGTCTCAATTGGATCCTTGTTTTTGATTTTTCTTTTGTTGTAGCTTTGAATTGAATTTCACAAAAACAAGATCACACATCCTCTCATGAAGCAATCTAGCTCTTTTCTTTGTGTGAACCTAGAGATGAACCAAATAGTTCGCAGAATGTCAAGATATGAATGGATTAATAATGTAATAACAGAATTTGAATTGAATCAGTTAATGAAAGAAAGAGTAACTAAACAAACCTGCTATAGTCTTACTTGATCAAATGTACTCCAATTTCTTTCACAAGCAGAAGAGCTACATGTCAAACCCAAAATCCTTGTGGCCATGTTTCTTAGATGTGGAGCACTTGTGCCATGATTTAACCACCATTTTGCTGTAATTTCAAAATGCAAAAACCTGAAGTTAGAACTTAGAAGCAATGAAGGCGTGAAGCATAATATAATAAATTTATGTCTCTACCTTCTACTACTTTATACTCTCTAATCAAGAAATTTAGACAGCTATGGCATTCACTGGATCAAAATTCTTGTTTTGCCTCTGTCGTATGGCAATATCTTTTCCAAATGATTCCTGACCATCTTGATATAAACTGAGCTCATCCATGATCTTATCTTGAACGTCTGGATTTTCAATTAGCTTTGTGACACAAGCAACTACACCTTCTCTGAAACTTCCATTCAATTCAATATTCAACTTGTTTGGATAATAGTAGTAAGGGTTTAAGTAATAACCAGCCAAATGCAATGGTGTTTTTAATTTATGGTCCCACATTTTGTCAAGTATACTCATAACATCTTTGAACTGACTCTCATCATTGTCAAACCGCACAGATATTTCCTTCTTTGCATCTAATAAGCTACCATATAAGAAACCCATAGTTGGTATATCACTATCCATACGTCTTAAAACATCAACCATTGGCTCAAAGAAATTCACAGCATCATCCACTGCTCCCCAAAATGTTTCAGAACGCACTACTGTCTGCTGCCTTTCCCTTTTCCTTTTTCAAATATCCCATGTCATTAAGCTCATCTGATCGGAATAATCTGGTTAATTCTTTCTTGCTATCTTGGATGCTCTTTAAATTCAAATAAGTGTTGCAAATCGTAATACCACAAATAACCAAATCCTTGCCAATAAATCTCCTCATCAACTCCAAAACCCTTGTATGAGCATAAAGAAAAACAGTCAAAGCTCTTGCTTTTGCAATTGTTCGTTCCACATGTTTAAGAGCTCCTATATCCTCAAGCATAAGATCAATGTAATGGGCAGCACAACCATTCCAAAATATAGATGGCCTCTTTGCTTTAAGTAAACTTGCAGCAGCTTCATTAGCTCTAGCATTGTCGGTCACCACTTGAACAACATTTTTCTCTCCAATATCCTCGATGCATCTATCAACTAGGTCAAATATATATTTTCCATCTTTCTTTGCTGATGAGCAATCTACTGAGTCAAGAAAGAACACCCCATGAGAACTATGCACTACAAGGTTCATTATTCCCCTACCTTTTTTGTCTGTCCATGCATATGTCATGATGGAACATTCAGTGAGCTCCCATGCTTGCTTGTGAGAATTGAATATGTCCAGCACCTTCTTCTTCCTCTTTTTCAAGAAAGGACCACCAATTTCATAAGGTGTTGGACCTCTCAAACCCCTACCAAAATCACCAACTGCCTCTAGCATAAGATGAAAGCTAGGGAGTGTAGCTGCATTGTGTGGAATACCTGCCTCGTAGAACCATTGACAAATATATTCGCATGCACGATCCCTCATCTTTTCTTTCCTTTCAGTTGTCAAAGCACTTTGAATTATTTCTTTCTTTCCTTTCTTGATAGCCTCTTCTGGAGTGGGTTTGTAGAACTTATCAATTGGACCAACACTTGTACATTTAGAATCTTTTGAGCTTCCTGTGTCCCTCACCTTTTGTATCTTAACTGCATTGTTATGTGCATCACCACTTCTCCCTCGGAGTGACATAAATTGACCTCATCTCTTGCACTTATCAGCTCTTGAAACTTCTTGTTCTTCTCATTTTGTTTTTTGGTAACCATATCGAACATCTGTTTCTTCACATCAGCCGGAACACTAGGACAATGTGCAACATTTGATTTTGGAATATGGCCAAGGTGGTACTTGATTCGAGTAATGCCTCCATTGTATATCTTTAGACAATAGTTGCACTTCAAAGAATGCTTCTTGGATGAATCTGGACAAGTACAGTGCTTCCAAGCAGGGTCTGATGATGGTTCGGTTGTGGTTGGGGGCACTACATTTGTTGGTGCCGAGGCAACACTTGATATGCCTAATTGTAAGACAATAAGAGTATGCTACTAATTAGTAACAACTAACAAGTAATTACTAATAGTTTAATATTCATCACAATTCACAACCATGTAGCAAAATAAAATAACAATCTAGCATTCTGCATTCTGAATACCTACTATACTAAGCCAGTAAAATTTCATGATTCATGAACAAAGAATATAAGAGTAACCGAGTAATGAGAAGATTTCTTGCCTTGGTCAGACATGGAGTGTTACTAGATGGCACCAACACCTGAAAACCACCACACTAGATGGCACTGGCTGATCCACGTACTGACGATGCTCGGCTCTCATGTAGCAGTTGCAGAGGCTGCCGCGGCTTGCTAGCTACCCTTACAGTGCTGCACAAATGGATGTGATGCTCGTATGCGATACCCCACAAATGCAGCAGAGGCTGTCGCGGCTTGCAGAGGCTGCTTGTAAATGCACTGCTCGTATGCGACACCCCAAGAAGCAGCAGCCAATGGAGGCAAGCCAACGAGGTAGAGGAAGGGAGCAACGAGGCAGGGGATTGAGGAGCGAGCAGGCACCAGCCGCCAAGAAGAATGGGGAAATTTTAGCAGCCACCAGCCGCCAAGAAGAAAGCATGAGACATGTAGGGTTTTTCCTCTGATATCACAGGAACTAAGGCAAGAAAAGGCCTTTTGGGCGAGGTTATGGGCTCTTGCCTTGTTTGTTTCACCACTGGGCTGATATTTGCAAAAAAAAAAATGAATAGCGGCGCTATTTTCCGTTACACGCTATGCCAAATAGCGGCGCTATTTCCCACTATAGCCCATATAGCTCGATTAGCGATACAAAGGTCTCTAGCGTAGCGTTTTAGGTCCCAACGCTATAGCGCCGCGATAGCCCGCGATTTAGAACCTTGGCTTAGATCAACCCTACAGAGTCTTTAAAAGGGAATCTTTTCTATATTTAGGGATTATCGTCCCTTATATCACTCTACCAAAATCTGCATCTCGTTGCCTAAATTTAGATATTCTCTATCTAGTTCCATATATTTACAGATTTTCTCTCCTTACCTTATATTAGAGGTTATAGGGAATCTTTTAGAGGACAAACCTGCTGGATTCCCACTAGAAATCACCAATTTGCTGGTCACTGGGTTTTGAACAGACAGTTTAGGTCAAAATTCAAATTTCATTTTGAAATTCAAAATCAGCAAAATAGCAAAAAATCTCTGAAATATAGTAGATATCATTTAGAATATTTTAGCTGAAGCCAAATTTGAAATTGATGTGTATTTCATACTTATTTGGGGATCTTTTTATCTCATATTGATGGTAAAAGATATACTCAAATCTTAATGAACCCAATTAACGAGATTTATTCTCCTGGATCCCTCCATAGACCACTCCACATAGCGACACTCTCCCTACTCCATCGACGCTCTTCTCCTCTGCCTCCCCAGACCGAACGCCCCCTGTCGGAGCCCGTAAATTAAATTGCTATGGACATAGTAAATTATATTGCTATGTATGACTATTTAATTTGCTTCCTTATGTATGGATATGGACTTATGTGTGCATTGTGGACTTGTTTGGTAAATTGTCGGTGCATGGACATTTGGGGCATTTATGCTATATTTTGTGTGATTTGCATATTATCAATGACAACAAATTAGCAAAGATCATGCCATTTTTTTTTCCACTTTTTATAGTTCTCTATTACGTTTCCAAATTTTCCCTATATATTTTTTTATTTTTCTCCACTTCTAGATATTTTCGCTGTAAAAATAAGTCGGTTATCCGCGAAAATTGCTCGAGAACCTGCCTAACCCGCTCACAAACCAATCTGCCAACACCGGGTCTAGTTTGATTTTTAAATTAAAATTTAATTATTTGGTTTTTTGTCTAGTTTTATCAGGTTTTCATCGATTCCCGGACTAGTGGGGTAGCGAGTTTGCATGCAAAATTGGGTTTAAAAAACCTGGTATAGACATAGAAGTCCAAATTTATGAGCCCTATGCGGCAGATAGCTCGCACAGGCATCATAGGAGGATAGAGGGTGCTTAAATGTTGCCTCTAACCATCGTGATAGTATTCATCATTACCTTTAGCTCAATGGTTGTTGGCCTCCAAGCGAGGTAACCTCTAGAAATAGTGTGTTTGCATGGTTCTACTTGTTATTCAAAGTAAATAGTAATTTTTAGTTTTTTAATCATCGTTGTAGGGTTCATCTTATAGGTAAGTGCTAAGTGTCAGAGGAAAGTGATGGTTTGTGGATGCCCCAAGAACCTTATCAGCGGGCGAGCCGTGACAGTAAGGTTTCTGAATGGGCCTAAGGATCTGACGGGGGCCTAGGGTGACGTTCGGATAGTCACACGCTAAAAACGCAAAAACAAAACAGCCCTCTCCCGAGCAAGGGGTCTACTTCAAGGAGTCCTCGCCGGCTCGGGCACGGCCAGTCTGCTCGGACGGTCCGAGCAGCTCCTTCCCGACCAAGGAAGGATCTGACCCTCTCCCGAGCAAGGGTCTACTTCAAGGAGTCCTCGCCGGGGCTCGGGCACGCCAGTCGCTCGGACGGGTCCGAGCAGCTCTTCCCGACTAAGGAAGGATTCTCCCCATTGCATTAAATGCTCGACACGCCCGAGACAGCCGCAGGGATCGCGCCACCAACCCACGTCTTGTAACATCGCTCCCACACCGCTTCCGAAGACGAAGAACGGCAGCGATGACGCAAGAGAAGACATGCCGGACCACCGGACAAAGGAGGACAACCATCATACCGCTAGGTAATAGGATTTCACCGCTAGAAAAACCGATGACGCCCATGTATAAATAGACTACGTCCGCCGCACATCTAGAGGGGCGACTACCGAGAAAATACACACGCACATCGTGGGAGCTCCACCCGCACCATTCTCGGGCCAAAGCTCATCCTCTCGCCACAAGAAACTCATCCCTTTGTAACCTCTTCGATCCCTCATATAGATACCATCGACGAGGGTCATTACCTCCACTCGAGGGGCCCGAACCAGCCCAAAAATCATGCGTGCCTTCTATCGATAGCCACTCGATCGAAGTTCGTCTTCTTGAAAGCCCCGACGCCATGGAAAGAGGCCGTTGATCCTCGCTCTCAACAAGTAAGCTCGGCACCGGGGCCCCAGACTTAATCGCCGACAAAATGGCGCCGTCCGTGGGGACGAGATCACTTCGTGAGCGAAGGTCCTGAAGAATGACGAACTCTCGGGACAACCAAGATATTCGCCGACGACCTCGACGACTTGGACGAATATTGGTCCGACATCGAGGTCGCCGGATTGTCGATCCGGAGGACACACCATGGCGAGTCCTCTCCCCATGGATGTCTACCGCCCGGTGGATGAGCTGGGTTCGGAGTTCGTTCGAACCTCTCCGATTCAGAGTTACCGAACAGAGACACCACCATATGTGAAGGTGTCGATTAAACGAAGGGTCGATATCCGGACATCCGTGCACGACTCGACCACGAGCAGTCTCTGCGGGGATACGGTCATGACACCTCATGCCCAAAGCATTCCGCGGGAAGCCCACATGGCGACATCGGCGACGCCCTCGCTTCGCGCCTCGGGAGGACGAGTCGCGTCGCCGCTTGACGCCGCATGAACTGGCTGGCCGACTCGTCGGCCGAGCCACGCAACCCATCGCGATGACCCGGCCGAGCGCCCGCCAGCTCTCCGCTCCCCGACCGGTCGCCACTCGGTCCTTTCCTCCGATCCGATCGGTAGGAGTCGCCAGCGCCTCCGGGCCACACGCGCAGCGTGACCTCCGACTGATTTCGACCAGCCGCCGAGCTAGGCGAGCTATGGCGAAAAGGTCGGAGCGATTGGTCGGCGATCTTCCTCGTCTGCCGACTCGAGTGCTTCCCGGAAAGCCGAACCCGGGGTAGTTACTCCGTCCACGACTCCGTCGGGACCTTGATCGGCGGAGGAATGACCGCACATCTCGCCATCACGGTGGCGTCTCTCGAGCAATGCTCGCAAAGCGAGCATCGCCACGACGACGGCTCGGCTCGCCCTCCGGCCGAACGGGCCACCCCGAGTCCGGCTCGAGGGCGCTGGCGAAGCGCCGACCCGCGCCACTGGGGAAACCCCACGGATACCCCGACGCTTCGGCGACGGCGTCTCTTCGCGCCGGTCCCCTCCGAGGACGTGAGGGCGTGGCGCTCATGGGAACGACGCTGGTAAACCACGGTGCCCGCTTTCTCCGCGCCCTCAAGCGCGGCATGGCCCCCAAATTCAAGCCAAGACACAGAGCGATTCGACGGACCCGTAACCCGACGAATTCCTCTCGGTATATGCTACCACCGTCCGCGGCATGGCGGTGATGAAGGGTAATGGTGAACTATTTCCCCATTGTGTTGGAGGGCCCGCCGGACATGGCT
The DNA here is from genome assembly GCA_036346145.1 of Olyra latifolia. Classification (NCBI taxonomy): domain Eukaryota; kingdom Viridiplantae; phylum Streptophyta; class Magnoliopsida; order Poales; family Poaceae; genus Olyra; species Olyra latifolia. The sequence continues at coordinate 20,683,782 of CM070530.1, forward strand.
CTTCAACCAACGGAAGGCTCCATCCTGTTGGGTCCAATCAGGCGAGGCCTGCGCGGCGATTTCATGGTGCCGCCCCCGCCAGAAGGCCGCAGGACCTCAAACGGTGGTCCAGATGGAGGACTAAAGCCTCCGGGACTACGTTCAAGGTTCATCCGCACGAAACACGATTCAACATCGAGACGGAGCGATCGTCGAAGCATTCACCGGCGTCAAGAACGCCCGCTTCACCCAGACTCGAGATATACTCGGCTCCTCGGCGATGAGCTCTTCAAGCGGCGGAGCGTTACATAAACGCCGAGGAGGCCGTGGAGCGAAACGGCTTGTCCGTCAGGGCGGCGCATGACCAAAGTTGGGATCTTCGGAAAAAGAAGTCCGACAAGAAGGCCAAGAAGAAAAGAAAGCGCCAAATTGGTGGCGCTATCCTGCAGCCGTCGTCTCCACGCACACCGGTTAAAGAAGCCTCGGCCTTCCCGAGCAAGGTGGGCGGTCGTCGATCGACCGACTTTGACGAAGCGTGGACCTCGGGGACCCTCGAGCAGCCGCTTCGTCGCCGCACCAAGTGCACGGCACGACCTCCAGAATCGCCGCACTGGATCGCTCGGCTTGAAGACTTCTACAACGGACGGGGCCCATGCTCGCCCTCCCGGACGCCGGAAGGGTGGGCCCGACCGAAGTCCGAGCCCCGCCCGGACCGAACGGCCAGAGAGCGAAGAATATCATGAGCCGAGTCACCACATTGCGGTGATTCGGAGGGTCCGCGCCTACGCCCCGACGGAGTTGAAGGTCATGGCGAGGTCTCCGCCGCGACCGAGGCGGCTCGGTTCTCGAAAGCAACTTAGATGGTCGAACGACCATCTCCTTCTCCCGGAGGATCGTCCCTCGGGAATGACGGCCCCCGAAACTCCCTCGTGCTCGCCCGACCATCAAGAATACAAGGGTCGACGGGTGCTTATCGACGGGAAGCGCTCTGGACTCGATCTCGCCGGGTCTTGGACGAGATGCAAATCCCTCGCTCCAAGATCAAAACATCGCTATGCCCTTCCACGGCATCATCCCGCACGCCCATGACCCCGCCGGGCAGATCGTCCCGCTGCCGTGACCTTCGGCACCGAGCAACTTCCGGACCGAGTTGGTCACCTTTGAGGTAGTCGACTTGAGTCGGCCTACAACGCCATCCTCGGCAGTCGCCCTCGCCAAGTTCATGGCGACACGCACCACGCCAGATCACCGCCTCAAGCTCCCGGGCGAAAGGGGTGATCACCGTCGAGGGCAACCACAAGGCATACTCGAGTCTTGACGAAATGGCGCCGACCACGGTCGCCGGCTCAACGCGGGCCCGAGCAAAACTCTCACAAGTCCGCTCGGCCCAAGGTTGTCCTCCACCAGAGGGCATTTAAAACGTCTCGATCTCGGCGAGGATCCGTCGAAGGTGGTCCACGTCGGGCCGCTGGATCCAAAATAGAAGGCGAAGCTCGTCACCTTCCTCCGCAACGCCGACGTCTTCGCATGGGAGCCGTCCGACATGCCCGGGTCCCAAGGAGGTGATCGAGCACAGTGGCGGTTCACCGATAAAAAAGGCGCCAAGCGCCGAGGAGATTCCCGCAATGGAAGGTCGATGTCATCAAAGAGCAACTGGACAATTTGTTGAAGTAAACCGTTCGAGAAGTCGAGCACTCCGACCGGTTGGCGAATCCGATCGTGGTCGAAGAAGAACGGAAAGTGGCGGATGTCGTCGATCACACCAACATCAGCGGCTCATGTCCAAAGGACAACTTCCCTTCCCCGCATAGATCGGTTAGTCGATGCAACGGCGGAAGCATACCGATGAGCTTTTTGGACGATACTCCGGTACCATCAGTCACTGTCGCGGGAGGATGAAGAAAAATCGCCTTCATCACCCCTTCGCACCTTCGCTACACGACCATGTCTTTCGGTCCGAAAACGCGGGGCCACTTTCCAACGTTTGATGCAGAAGACCTTCCCCACCGGATCGGTAGGAACCTAGAAGTCTATGTAGACGACATAGTCGTCAAGAGTGCTTTAGCCGAGGCCCACATCAGGGACCTCAAGAAACCTTTCGTAATTTAAGAAAACATCGGATAAAGTGAATCCGGAGAAATGTGTCTTCGGTGTACACACGGGCATGGTGCTCGGATACGCCATCGGGTCGACCAGATCGGTGCCAACCCGAAAAGATCGGCCGTCGAAGGATGCGAGCTCCTTCGAATGTAAAGGAAGTCGATCGCTCATTGGTGGGATGGCGGACTTAGCCGCTTCATCTCCCGACTAGGTGAGCGCGACTTCCTTTCTTCAAAGCCTTGCTTGCAGCACGCACGGTTTCGTCTCGACCAAGGAGGCCGACGACGCCTTTTAAAAGCTCAAAGAATATCTATCGAGCCCGCCTGTCCTAGTCACCCCGAGGGGCAGAGCCTTTGTTGCTCTACTTGGCGGCCTCCCCAGCGATGGCGCCGTGCTGCAGAGTCGGCCGCCGAGGAAATCACGCCTATTTACTACGTGGCGAGGTACTTCATGGACCTAGGGGGCGTTACCGAGGTCCGAAACTTCAGACTCTCCTCATGGCTTCTAAAAACTTCGCCACTATTTCTTGGCTCACCCAATCACGGTCCCGACCACTTTCGAGAGAAATCCTCAAAACCCCGACGCCTCAAGATCGCTAAATGGGCAATTGAGCTCGGGAATTTGACTCAAGTTAAATCGCCCGAACGGCGATCAAATCTCGATGATCTTGGCGGACTTCGTGGCGAGTGGGCGAATCCCCGACCGAACAAAAGGCCGCACACCGAGGAACCCTATTGGACAATGTTCTTGACGGCTCGCGTTCCTTCGGCGCCGAAATTTGGAGTTGGCCGACCTCTCCTCACGGAGAACAACTCAATCGTCATACAATTGCACCATTGCGACGAACAACGCGGCAGAATATGAAGGCCTCTTGGCCGCTCCGCATGCTCTGCGCTAGGGTCCGACGACTAACCGTGAAAGGATTCGCAGGTTGGTCGTAAACCGTGTTAACAAGGAGTTTCAAGGCTCGATGACTCAATGGCGCGTTATTCGCCGAGGTGAGGAAGTTGGAAAGGAACTTGAAATTTCAAGTCCTTCACGCGCCCAGAGAGCAAATACCCGCCGACCAACTTGCCAAGTTGGGCACCTCGCAAGAACCGATCCCAACAGGGTGCTCGTTGAGCACCGCTAAAGCCCTCCATTCCTCCGGAGAAGAGGCACCGAGACGCAAAACGACGTCTCCGTCCTCGAGCAAGGAGCCACTTGATGACGCCATTCATCCAATTCTTGGCACACGGACATTGCTCGAGGACGGCCGAGAAATCCCGCTTATCAGAGAGCTCCACTATCTGAGTTAGTGGAAGGTGCCTCAGATCAAGAGGCGCGCCGAGTCCTCTCCAAGCGTCCCTCGGGAAGAAGGAGATTCTGTTGAAGGACTTGCACGAGGGTGCTGTGGAGCTCGCTCCTCCTACAGAACGCTCGTCGGCAAAGCCTTCAGATGGGCTACTATTGGCCTGGCGTTGGCGGACGCCGAAGATCGTCACCACATGCCGAGCGTGCCAATTCCATGCCCGGCAGTACACCAACCAACAGACACCCTTCAAACTATTCCCTCACCGCCATTCTCACCGGGGCTAGACATACTAGGACCATTCCCCAAAGGCGAAGGATCGCGATACCTCTTCGTCGCCATTGACACGTTCACCAAATGGATAGAGGCCGAACCGGTCTCGCATTCTGACCAGCGGCCAAAAATTTTTCCGCAATAACGTGGTCACACGGTTTGGCGTTCCCACCCGACCGATCACGGATAATGGAACTCGGTTCACCAAAGGAGTTGCTCCAAGAATATTGCGAGGGCGTTAGCACGAAATTTGCTTCGCCTCGTGGCTCACCCCGAACAACGGGGGTGTCGAGCGAGCCAATCAGGCAGATCCTCCAAGGAATCAAGAGCGGGTCTTCGATCGGCTTTCTAAGCTACGACAGGTGGGTCGACGAGCTCCTTCCGTCTTGTGGGTTTGTCCGCGACCACTCCCAAAGCAGAGCGACGGCGAAACACCCTTTCGCCAGTATCGCACCGAGGCCATGCTTCCGATCGAGATAACCTTAAGGTCACCTCGCGTGGACCTCACGGAGGTCTGCCGATGACCACCAAGGCAGTTACTCGACCTCGACTGTCAGGAAAAGCGCGAAGCAAGCCCTCGTCCGTCGTGACCTACCTCCGTGCTCTCACAGCAGCCGCCGCAAGGCGTCCGACCAAGGGCTCTACAAAACAGCGACTTGGTTCTGCGGCGGGTCCAGACCTATCACACGCCAACAAGCTAACCCCAAGGTGGGAGGGTCCTTTCACGGTCGTCTCGTCTTCACGCCGGGAAATTGTCGCCTTGCCTTCCCCGACGGACGAATTCTCAAGAACTCGTGGAATATCGCCCACCACGCAGTTCCACGCCTAACCTTCTCCTTCCTTTCGCCCATCCTCCTTATTTAACTCTCGGATCTTGAGCGACTTCTTCTCGAAATCCCGAGCATGTTAAATAAAAAGGAATGGTAACCAAAGTTCTTTTCCTTCCGAGGTTTTCGACCTTTTTTTTCTCATCTGCCCAAGCACGAGTTCTTGTTCTCTAAACCGATTTCTAAAGCGCCGACGGATCGAGAATGCACTCTCGAATTCCATTGCTCGGATAAGCCGATAGCACATCGCCCAAGCAAGTTCTCGGCGGTACCTCGCAGACCGATCCGAAACCCAAATTGAACTCGAGTAGAGTAACTTGAACTCGCGGCTACGCCGTGTGCCGGTCTCTTGCTCGCAACTGAGGCAAGGACCCGCCACACGAGGGGCCGACATCGCCTATTTCAAGATCTTCGGATGCGGCCACCGTGTGCCCGGTCTCTTGCTTTCAAGAACGAGGGGTAAGGACCCGCCACACGAGGGGCCGGACATCGCCTATCTTCTACCGCCGGCTGCGCCGTGCCCGGTCTCTTGCTCGCAACTGAGGATAAGGACCCGGCCACACAAGGGGCGGACATCGCCTATTTCAAGATTCGGATGCGGCCACCGTGTGCCCGGTCTCTTGTTTCGCAACTGGGCAAGGACCCGCCACACGAGGGGCCGACATCGCCATCTTCGGATGCGGCCGCCGTGTGCCCGGTCTCTTGCTCGCAACGAGGGCAAGGACCCGGCCACACAAGGGGCCGACATCGCCTATTCACAAGATCTTCGGATGCGGCCACCGTGTGCCGGTCTCTTGCTCGCAACTGAGGGCAAGGACCCGGCCACACGAGGGGCCGGACATCGCCCATCCTCTACGCCGGCTGCGCCGTGTGCGGTCTCTTGCTCGCAACGAGGCAAGGACCCGCCACACGAGGGGCCGACATCGCCTATTTCGCGATCTTCGGATGCGGCCGCCGTGTGCCGGTCTCTTGCTTCGCAACGAGGGCAAGGACCCGGCCACACAAGGGCCGACATCGCCTATTTCGCGCATCTTCGGATGCGGCCGCCGTGTGCCGGTCTCTTGCCTCTTGCTAACGCAACTGGCGAGGTGGACTCGGCCACACGAGGGGCCGGACATCGCCCATCCTCATTGCCGGCTTCGCCGTGTGCGGTCTCTTGCTCGCAACGTGGGCAAGGACCCGCCACACGAGGGCTGAACATCGCCTATTTCGCGCATCTTCGGATGCGGCCACCGTGTGCGGTCTCTTGCTCGCAACTGTGGGCAAGGACTCGGCCACACGAGGGCCGACATCGCTTATTTCGCGCACCCTCATTGCCCGGCTACTTGGTGCCGGATCCTGCTCGACGAGGCTTATAGGGTAGGTATATAGCGACAAATAGTAGCATAAACATTTCATAGACGTGAACAAGAGAACATCTTGTATTTAAATTCAAATGTATTACAAACACGTGTAACACCACGCACACTATTCCCTAGATCTACCCTTCAAAGATTGAAGCTCGCCTCCACGCCTTCAAGGCGACTTTCGGCCGAGAACCCCGATCTGGGCTTCACGCCCACGGATCTCCTAGCAAAGCTTCGCCACCTTCGGTCTCTGCCTCGGCTGGCTTGCCGCTCCTCCTCAAGCTCTCATGCGGACCCGCTCGAGCTCCTCCCTGACCGGAGCTCCTCTCCACTCGAGCATACCCCAGCGTGCTCAAGTTAGATTCAGGACCCAAAGCGAGCTCCGTTTGGGCCTCCCTAGTTCGGGCGCACCACCTTCACCTTGGCTCGCACCGAGCTTCTATGCTCGACCCGATCATCCACCTCGGCAGACAAGCGCAAACGAAGAAGCCAACAAGCAAGATTACAGACAAAAAGTAGTTCACAAGAAGAAATTACCTCATGGCGGTGACGCTCGAGCAGCACCCTCGGCCGGCCGAGGGCCGACACGGATGTTCCCGAGCTTGACGAGCCAAGACTCGAGCTCGGAGTTCGAACTACTCCGACCTCTTCGCTCGACAGACCGCCCGAGCATCGTCCACGCCCGGGTCGGCGTCCCCACCACTTCTAACCCCATACTGGGCACGGACAACCAAAGCCATGTCGCGCTCGGCGCCTCGCCGGGAGACCCCTATGGTTTGGGTCGAGCGCCCACCACCTCCAAGCTCGGAAGATGCGCGACAACGTTCAAGGCCACGACGAGTAGGAGGGTCGCTTTCGGTACGACCTTCTCCCCAAGGGCTAATCGACGACGACGCCACCCACGCCGTCATTGAAAACCGTCGACCCACTCACAAGTAACCGTTGGAAGACCCAACGTTTGGGCTTACCTTCGAGGCGACCCTTGATCGGCCGACCCTAAGATTCGCTCGGGTAGCCTTTGCTCAGTAACCTTGAGCTCACCAACCTGAAGTCTGCCCGACTAGCCCTCGCCGCTAATCAGGCGTCGTCGAACGTCTGGGAACCGAAAAGGCTCGATGCGGTTAAAAGAGCTGAGGAGGACCGGCCGGCCCACCAGCTTCGGGGGCTAGATGACGGGGCCTAGGGTGACGTTCGGATAGTCACACGCTAAAAACGCAAAAACAAAATGACCCTCTCCCGAGCAAGGGTCTACTTCAAGGAGTCCTCGCCGGGCTCGGCACGCCAGTCTGCCGGACGGTCCGAGCAGCTCCTTCCCGACCAAGGAAGGATACCCTCTCCCGAGCAAGGGTCTACTTCAAGGAGTCCTGCCGGGCTCGCACGCCAGTCTGCTCGGACGTCCGAGCGGCTCTCCTCCCGACCAAGGAAGGATTCTCCATTGCATTAAATGCTCGACACGTCGAGACAGCCGCAGGGATCGCGCCACCAACCCACGTCTTGTAACATCGCTCCCACACCGCTTCAGAAGACGAAGAACGCACGACGATGACGCAAGAGAAGACATGCTTCGGACCACCGGACAAAGGAGGACAACCATCATACCGCTAGGTAATAGGATTTCACCGCTAGAAAAACCGATGACGCCCATGTATAAATAGACTACGTCATTGCACATCTAGAGGCGACTACCGAAAATACACACGCGACATCGTGGGAGCTCCACCGCACCATTTCGGGCCAAAGCTCATCCTCCGCCACAAGAAACTCATCCCTTTGTAACCTCTTCGATCCTCATATAGATACCATGGACGAGGGTCACATTACCTCCACTCGAGAGGCCGAACCAAATTTAAAAATCATCGTGCCTTCTATCGATAGCCACTCGATCGAAGTTCGTCTTCTTGAAAGCCCCGACGCTCATGAAGAGGCGGTTGATCCTCTCTCAACAAGTAAGTTTCGATGCCGGGGCCCGACTTCAATCGCCGACAGGATCACTCTTCAAGTTAGCACTCGAAGGTGGATCCTCAGGAACAAGGATAGGAAACGTAGATATTGCAACAGTAATGTGAGAAGATGATCCTTCTTTATTATGAGGTATGCCTCTCTATTTATAGGGTCCTCTAGGCCCATACAAACATACGAATGTACATAGTTACCCTTCCATTGTTAATACAGCAGGGCTTACGCGGGGACATGGACAGCAACCCCTCACATGTGCTGTCTGTGGCATCTGTCCTTACCATGTGGTCCGCTCTGGTTCGTCAGCTCCCACGTGGTGCTCCTAGGGCCTCCCTCTCGGTGTGCCTCTTCTTGGGTTGCTACTCCCCTCCGCAAATCATGCCAAAGCCCGATCTGGCTGTTCTTTGCCTACACCTCATTCGACTTCATCTCTTTATAAACTCTTGCTTAACATCTCCCTTTATGTCCTCCATGGGCTCAAAAGTAAGTATTAGGCTTCTACTAATGATCCAAGGGTATGGATCGGCCTTCCTTACAACAAACCTCTCAATAAAAAGTTGTGTCCTAGAAAAGGAATTTTAATTTTAGTTTGATGGTATAGAAAAGAGTGGAATCCAGCCATAAACTTTGTTGTGCTATTACTTGGAAGGAAATAATGTGCTACGTATAATTTATAATTCATGAATACTGTAGCTCTCGATCGTATGCCCTTCTTAGCCTTCAGCAATGTCGATTTCTATATATATCAATGTAAGCACGCTATGAGTATTATAATGTATATATCAGGGTACTAAAAGATTTTCCATTACTGTAATATCAAATACCTATTTACTAGCAATGATCTCACGCCCATTACGCAGGTTGATTCCATGAAAGGCAAATTACTTTTTGCAAACTTGGTAGGCACACAATAGATTTCGGCTTGGAATGCGGGTTGATTTTATGAAACTTGAAGGGCTTTTTTGAAAAGCTAGTAAGTTGAATTATGGAGTACGGGTTGATTCTAAGAAATCGGAAGGATCTTTTTGATAAGGACCTTGGAGCGTGGGGTTGATTCCACGAAATCGGAAGGAGTTTTTTTTTTTTTTTTGCAAAGCTGGTAGGTCTACACCCTAGAGTGCAGGTTGATCGGCAAAGTTGGAAGTTTTTTTTTTTTCCAAAGCTGGTAGGTTGACACTCTAGAGTATAGGTTCATTCGGTGAAAATCAAAGGATTTATTTTTTTTTGGCAAAGTTAGTAGGTTGGACGGTTTGATTCATGTAACGTAGTCAATCAAACGACGACGATTTTTCGGGTGACGTGGTGCTAAGGTGGCAGCAATCCCAACATTATTTATAATGGAGTAACTATAACCCTTCAATTGCTAATAAAATTTAGCAAGATCTCCAACAAGATTGCTAAATGGATTGCTATATTTGAGTGAATAGCTAAATGAGGCGAGAGGATTGCTATACATGGGTATTCTCCCTCTTCTATCTATATAGTTTTTGGGTTTAGGTATTTTGTTGGACCGGGTAGAAATATCAGTAGAGAATCTATTTTAGATGGTAGGTAAATGAGGATATAGTTATTCGATTTTTGGTATCCTGTTAGAGATAGTTGGCTTCAACGTACATATAGTATATAGGTATGATATAGATAAATGCAATAAGGAAGCATTACTCGGCTACTTTATAATTCCCTCCATATCATAAAAACTTACGGGTTAGACATGTTCTAAGTCAAAGTTTCAAAACTTTATCAATGCAAATCTTTTGAATTATTTGGATTGGGTATATGAAAATCATACATATAGATTTATCTCGAAAAACACTTCTATGATATCATATTTTTTATGGATTTTATAAATAAATTGTCAATGTTATATTTTCGAAAACCGTGTCATTAACCAGATAAGTATTTTATACGGAGGGAATACAAACATGCATGGTAATGTGTATCAAATTTTCAAATTTTTGGAGAAAACAAAGAGAGAGGAACGGATATCACGGGCTCACCGCTCACGGCCATCACCCTCGACCTGGAGACATCGGGACCTCCGCTGTCCGCTCACACGGCGCCACCGCCGGCCGCCGACGAGGAGATCAGATCCCCCTCCACTTTCCCGCGCCGCCGGCCGTCCTTCCTCGGAGAGCAGACCACGCGCCGCCGTCCGACGCCGCGGTGAGTCCTCGCCGCCTCCCTTCGCGCCTAGAGATTCCTGTGATTCTCCGTCTCATCTGCACTTCGTTGCCCCTGCTTAACTCCGCACTCGGGGTTCAGTCCCAACTGCGTCGGTGGGCTCCCCTTCCAGAGCCCAGCGCCGCTGGCCGAACCCTCTCTTCACCAGCGCCGGAGAAGAAGCGTACGCAGTGTCTTAGTAGCTCGAGCTGCTATGCTAAGCAATCCAGGAAAACACGTTGTTGAATATACCCGATGCAAAATTCTCTAGTCTACTTGTTTACGTAACGGTTGAGAAATACCGTTCTTGAAGAACGCAAAAACAACTAATGACGAGCTTCCCAAGAATCCCAACCATGACTAAGAAACAACACCGAAATGGCGCTCTGCTTCATGTCATGAATTTATTCAAGAATCCCAACCATGACGAAGAAACAACACCGAAATGGCGCTCAGCTTCATGTCATAAATTGAGTACTTGACCTTAGAAACTTGAGTGTTTGACTTTTGAAACCAAGAATATGATTTGTTAGCATTACAGGGAAAGGCTGTGAATTCTTAGAAAAAGTCTGTGCTACGTAATGTCTGATAAAAGTACAATTCTTTGTAACAGGGAACTGTCGTCTAAACCTGAATAGGAATGTTGCTAAACTGGAATACCTTGGGTTCCTGTTCCATCAATGCTATTCGTCCATTGATCGTAGGTACTTTTGCATCTAAAAGTACTATTTTTTTTCTCTGTTCTCTCTTTTGACCATACGAACATCATTTTTAGGTTTTTCACATCACTCCCAATCCAAAAGTGTTAACATCACTTTGCTTTGGCATAAGGCATGACGTCAGCCGGAGACAATTTTTTTTGGATTGGGATCCATAGATTTGCAGTTTTGTGCATGGGTTATTTAGATACATGCCACTGCTATGTTTTCACTATTGAGAAACGTTTTTAAAAGTTGGAAATTGTAAAGATGCCACTGCAAAAGTGATGAAATTTGATACATGCCACTTTTGAACTAAAATGCCCCTCCTATATGCAATGGCTTTGTGGGAGGAAGAAGGTAGGAGGGGGCATTTTGGTCCAAAAGTGGCATGTATCACATTTCATCAAATTTGCAGTGGCATCTTTATGATTTCTGACTTTTTAATGACGTTTATCAGAAGTGCAAACTTAGCAGTGGCAACCCTTTGTACATCTGGTTTCAAGAAAATATAGTTCAAATTATTCTTGAATTATGCATAGTATGGCATTCTGAGAAACTTTTATGCAGCGAAAAGTTTTCTTGGATACATGCCTATCTATTCAGTTATGTGCAAACTTATGAAACTCCACATTGCTATTATTGCATTTAGTGTGTTTACTGTTAACTTTGATTCTGCCAGGATCCTCTGGTTTCTTATGTCTAGAATCATACTAGTTGACAAACACGATTCTAATGTAAATGAATTCTTTTCTAATCGTATTTTCATATGCTAAATCAGCAAGTTCACATGTTGTGTAAAACTGTAAATCCATTTAAGGTTTGACATTATGTATTGCAAGGAATGGGAATTATTGGGTCTGTCAGTTCCTTACAGTTACAATTACTTGCTGCAGTGCTGTTGGCTGCTGCCTACATGCATGTACCAGCCACTGCTATTGTTGTTGTTCCAAGTTCTAATTGCTATACCTTTGACAATGATAGCCAACTTGTTGATTTTGTATCCTTATAATCATGCTATTCGGCATTCACTAGGCATATTAACTTTGAAAAAACATCAAATTCTTTCCTATTGCGACCTCCTAAGCTGCTGCTAGACATACCTGGCCGGGAAGGATTATGAATATAATGAAAAGGTAATTATCATAAATCCATTCTAAGATATTTGAAAAAATCCTGTAGTCTAGATGCATGTATCTTATTTTATCAGAAGTGTATTCAGATATATGCTCACAATATAACAAATGCATTATCATTATCAGGGCTCAGTACCATCCGATTTGGTTGTCCAGTTATGCAAATACGTGCAGAAAAGATCTCAGGCGGTATGATAGTATGACATGTCATTTTTTACTTCTTTATTGGTGATTTATCATGTAATATCCATCTCGTGATAAGTTTATCCAGGTAAACTCATTGCATTCTTAAAAGGTGATGCAGTAACATCCTGTTCGTACATTGTGCTACTGTAACCAATTACCCATAGCCTAAGGTGCTGATGGGTATTTCTTGGGTATAGATAAGGTACATTGCAATGTGATAAGTTTAAAGAATATGAACCACTAAAATATGTAGACATTTGGGTTATGTGGTGTCAATACAGCCATTGAAATAAACTAATAGAGTAATAGGTGCTTAATTTAGTAGGTTTCAACAATTATTCGTAGTGCACCTCACTTTCATAGATAAAGCAAGATCATTATATAAGTACATCCCTAGTTAAGAGTGCAAATAATGGCAGCATTAAAAAAACACTATGCCAAAGTACAGAAATATGACAAAGGTACAAACCTAAGCTTATATGAGTGAATATTAGTGTGCTGCAGTGCAGCAGCCTCATAGTTCCAACATCAATCATCTTTCAGCTCCAACATTTTTAGTGATCATTTCCCTGCTTGCCTGTGCTTTCTCTTTTAATTGTACTGTTCTATATGCTTGTTGTATTTAACTATTCTGATATTCTCTTTCAATATTGGCAGCATACATTTTAAGCTTTGGTCCATTACCTGATTGATTACTTTGATATATACAATGCCCTAAGTCAATATAAATGCTTTCCTCTTGGTCATTATCTGGATAATAATGTAATGCATTTATTATTCTTTATCAGGGTTACATTGACTTTGGGCGCTTTATCAGTTCTCACTCTTTTAAAACTGGACCAAAGCCTATTGACTACATCCAGGTAACACTCCCCAGAATTCATATCAAATTTCTCTGCAGGAAAATATTGCCTACATTATCACACTGCCACTTAGTTGAAGATGGGGTTTCTGCAATAGGGCATGTTCTTTGATTTTCCTAGAATGGTATAGGAATAGGACTGAGATGGGAGGTATTGGCCAGGAGCTGGTGGTATATACCTTTCAAGAAAATCTTGTATAACATATATTCCTTATTCTGTAGTGTGGGTAATAATATTCTAATAGACTAAGGCTCCGTTTAGTTCTGGGTTAGATTAGCTAGGTTAGCTAACATTTGCCCAGATATTTAGCTTAACCCAATTTTTATGCTTGGCAACTAACCCATTTAATCTAATACTATTTGGCTGGGTAATGGGGTTAGTAGAGAGGGGTAACTTATTCCACCTTTTTGGTGAGTTAACTTAATCTTGGGTTAGGAGGGTTAAAATTTAAAAGCATTTGACCGGATAACTTAATCCTTCTTAATCCATGGGTGTGGCAATTGGCAGGCTAAACCCCTAACCCACCTCTTAACCCTGAATCAAGCAAGGCCTCATAGTTTATTACACATAGTTAGAAGCCCTCTTGTAGTTTGTATGTATGTCACATTGTCCATACTTTCTAATTGCCACACTATTGTATTGACAAAAGGGAAAGGGTACATGGAAGTAACACCCTTGAGTACATTTGCAAAACATAATCACAATCCTTAAGTATAGTATTGGGTTTAAGGGCAGAAAGCATAAATGAAGCATGAATCATCATAAGCTTCAGTGGCAGCTTCAATATATTATAGTCAATTTCATCAACAAGTGACAACATATAATCTCAGCCAGGAATAGTGACTTGTCCAGTTGGTGTGTTCCTTTCTACCTTTAAAGACACATTTACAAGGTCTACAGTGTACACCAGGGTCCAGGACTCCAGGGTGTATATCTTCACAGTTATTGGACAACCGGTGAAGATTGTTGACTTATGAATTTTTATCATATAGCTTCGCTCACTTTCATACATTCTCATAGGAGGTTCTCAACCTTCATTGTGTTAGTTTAGTCAGCAATTCAGCATACTTTCTTTACTCTCTCACAATTTCAGAAATTCCACAATGGAGATTTAGTAAACTGTGAAAGGACCTTCGAAATGATGGGTCGGACAGCACAGGTTTGTTGTAATTTCTGGTGAAATCTTTTGTTGTTTTTATTAAATTTTGGAATGTTGAAGTTTTTATTAAGTTCCATTTTAGGCACATGGACTAACATCTTTAAGCATATTTTAGGTAAACATCATATGTGGAAGTTGTTCAAATAAACCATGCAAAGGTCTGCTGTCTTTTCCAATTTTCCATTTACATAACTTTTGTTGATAGCCGTCCACCAAAACTTGTGATCTTACAATTTCAATTCATATGTATTAATTCTTTTGGAGGTGCATACTTCTTGAGAAAGCAAAACTAACATTGATAGGATTGCAGATGAGCTAGGATGCATTTGCAGCATATCTTATGACGAAACGATGTGCAGGTATCCATGAGACTTTGCTTTATTCTTGTTTTCAGAGAAGTAATTTCTTTCTATTGATGTAAAAGTTAATTGACAAGAAGTTGCTACTGCCTATTGGTTTCATAAAATTGTGTTTGCTATAAAATAGAGCTGGAGCTGATTTACTATCCAGCATATGTTTTTTCATCCAAGCTAATACATACAGTTGCTATCCATATGGTTGTTTGATGTATTGCTGGGGGATTTTCTGTTATTTTTACATGTTTCTTATGGCCCATGTGACCCATTGGAATAGATTGGCTCACTTCAACATGGTATCAGTCTATCAGAGCCCATGGTTCTATCCCTGAACCCTAACCCTAGCCGCTGCCCTCAGGCCTTGGGTGAGCTTGGGAGGTGGTGCACTTATGGGCAGGGCAGAAGGGCATGGGTATCACCTCCAAGCAATTTTCCTCCGCCTAAGACTGATGGGCCTGGTGCCGCCTAGCCCGCTTGCGACCGGCTAGGGGAGCCTTCACCAAGCATCTAGGTGGCTATCTATGGCAACACTGGCCATATAAATGCCTGGTTTCCTGAATTTTTTGGTATGAGGAAAAGGGAAATGGAAGCATTTGATTGACTAGTCTGAACATTGAACACATTATACTTTCAAATGTTTGATTACTTCATCTGTGTTTCACTGTTTCCTTGTCTGTTCTCATGTATGGGTATGTTGTCACTTTTCTCATGTGGTATGCAGCTAACCATAGTTCCTTTTTGTCAGGGTGGTTGTTGATCTTGCTATTCCTTGTGCTAAAAGTGGTCCAAGAGTATTTAAGGGTTTCACTGTGGGCTTCCATCCCCGATCATCAGAAGTGGTAAAGTTCACTCCTTTGGGTGTTAACAAGTGATTAAAAGTCCTTCTTACAAGTGAGCTTTGTTTCTCTAGGTTTACAATGGATTGACTCAGCTGGGATTTGAACAACTTCATCATGAATTTAGGTATGATCGTGTCAAAGCTTCCTTCAAAATTAATGGGATTAAGGTACTTGTTTGACCTGGTTAAAATTTAACCTATCTAACAAGCCTAAGTAAGTGCCAAATGAGAAATCTTAATGGATTATATATGAAGAATCTTCAGCAGACACACAAACATAGTCACAACTAGCTAGATTGGGCTCATTTAGTTCTAATTGTTATGAATATGAGATGTATATTGATCTGTAGACCAAGGGCCTGTATATATAGGATACATGAGAAGCCTAAATAAGGCAAGCAAAGCCCAGATAAGGGCAAAGGATCTAATCTATCCTAATATGATAAAGGATCCCTAATATATCTTTAACATCCCTCCTCAAATGCAAGGTGTATGCAATAGTATTGCATTTGAAAGAGAATAGACAAAAGAAAAGTACCTCCTCAAATGCAAGGCGTATGTTGAATGGAAATACACTAAAAAAATCCAAAGTCCAGGTCTTGCAAATGATGTTGTGTTCACTCATAGCGTGCAGTCACAAACATGTGTCAATCCGGAAAGTGGCCTCCTCCCATCCGACGATACAGATTGTAGCCTAAGAGGCGGCAGTGCAAAGAAAGCGCAACAACCCAAAGAAAAAGGCAGAATTGCAGACAAGCAAAAGAAAGGACACAATGCTGGATGATGGACAGCAATTTGTGGACTCGCATGGCATAGACAAACTCATAGACAAAGAAAACTTTGGACTAGGATAGACACAACGGAAGCAACTAACGACCTAAAGAGAAGGCAACAGCAGAGAAGCACCATCAGTAACCAAGGAGCTGCACAAGGTTGCCATCCAAGCAAAGAGCAGGGACACAGAGCCATGAGCAGTGCACAGCCCAGACACACAGCCAAATTTGCCCAGTATAGGACCAGTGGACCACCAAGCATAGCTGTGCAGAGCAAAGGCGCCATGTAGAGGAGATGTGATGACACAACCAGGGGAGCAGCCCGGAGGACGCACAACAGAGAAGCAATAAGCTGCACATGTAGCAACAACAGATGCTCCAATCGCAAGCCTCTACATGAGCAAAGCCAAGGCAGCACCTCCACACATTGAATCCCATGGCAATGCAGCACGCAACACAAGTGTCGCTGTCCTCAGGAAGGAGAGGGAGCCTAGTGGAGAGCAGGCGGCTTGGTGCAGAAGGTCGACGAGGAGACCCATAGCGGCAGCGGGTTTGGAACAGCAGCGGCTTAGAGCTGAGGATGGTGGTGGCCCAAAGCAGAGGATACAGATCTGGCGTAGAGAGAGCCAGGCGGCGGCCAGGCCGGCCAGATGCCTAGACGACGAGCAGCAATAACAGACGACGAGTGGCGGTGCAGATCCAGCGGTGCAGCGCTGGAGGCTTGTGAACGTCGTGCTCCGTGGCCGGGGCAGCTGGATCCAACCTGTAGAGGCACAGATCCACCTCGAGGTGACTAGTGCAGAGGAGCCATGGCGACTTTGGCGCAGGAGCCGCAACAGCGATGGTGCAGAAGCAGCGGCAATGAGGTGATGACGTTGGTGGCCTGAGATGTCGTGGGAAAGCTCGGGGCCACCACCAGTTGCTGCTGACGTCGTGCAAGACGAAGAGAGAGGAAGGCCAACAGGGTGACTGCCCCCGAGATCGGAGATTGCTCCTCTTGGGGGCAGCGGCAGTGGAAGACGTCGGCAGCTGCTAGGGTTGCGAGAACCGTAGCTCTGATACCATGTTATGAATATGAAATGTATTGATCTGTAGGCCAATGGCCTATATGTATAGGCTATAGAGCAAGGCCATATAAGGCAAGAAATCTATCCCTAGAAGGACACGAACTCTAGATGGACACGGACTATTATATCTCTAACATTAACTTGGTTTTTATACGATGTATTCTTAAAAAATGTACTGTCTGAATTCTGAAATGTGTGAAACGACTATTATGTACTATCCACAAATATGATGTTATGAATCCTAGGCAACCATACAAACTGCCTGATGGAAGAACCACAAGTTAGGTCAAACAATTTTTAATTACCGACTTATCTAAGCTGCTACAGAAGTTCAGTATGATTATTGATTAATGCTATTGTACTTGGATCATCCTTCAAGAATCATTTGTGTCAAATTTTGCTCATTTCTTTGGTTACTTTTTGGTGGTGAATGAGGATTTTGAAGCCTCTACAATAAGACATGTCATCATCCCATCACGTGTCAAGTGACTAAAGGAACACATATCCTAGATGTTTGGTTCAATATTTGATATTATGAACTCTGGTGCTGCTAATACATGCAGCAGGGTCTGAAGCAGATCAAATACAGACTGGGTAGCGATCAAAGCTAGCCTTTATCTACATTATTTAATAATTTGGACATGCTATGTTTCAAATACTGACAGGCTGACTACACTATAATATTGGATTTTATGTGGTATCCTATCCCAGTACTCGTGAAAGCCTACCATTACTTTCATTCATACAAAGTTCAGATATACAATTTCAATAATAGATAGTAAGAATGTTTAGGAACTGAAGCCCTTTGTAGTCCATATTTCCTGTCATTGATGTAATAATTTCACATCAAAATCAGAACATTGCACGATCAGACAATAATATCTCACAGATTAGAATAATTTACCAAGTTTCTTAAGGGAAGGTTTATTTTCCCAAACATGCTATGATTTATTTATTTTTACATGATAAAAATAATAGCAAATTACTCCTATACTTTTCTAATCCACCTGATTTAAGACCCTATGAGGAGGTCTGCTTGCTCTACCAATGAGCAATATATACTATTTCTATATAATGTTCGTTGCAATATATTATTTCCACTGCAGCTTTCAGAGTGAGCAGATTCATGTGTCTTTATATCTTAGTGCCATATCTTCCCTCTCAGACCTTGTTGGCAAACCTACCTTCAAGGTAAGGAAAGACTTGGTACTCACATTCATTAACTTATCATTTTACTTATTGGCAACATATCTAGTGCTAATGCTCATTGAGTGCTAATATGCTAATATCCAATCAGCACCATCAGATGGACTTCGTGCAGTTGTGATCGAGAGTGATGGAAGCTCTAGATCCACTTAAACTGTTTTGTAGATAACTCCCCGCACGTTTTAAGTGGGATGTGGAGCTTCCACCTCTCTTGATCTCAACTGCACGAGGTCTATCTGATGTTGCTGATTGGATGTTAACATATTAACACTCAATGAGCATTAGCACTAGATATGTTGCCTTACTTATTGTACTAAAATCCTTGTTATTGTGATGTTGATATGTTTTGTTTTGATCATCTAGTTAGTTTTGTTTTATTTCACTGAAAGATGTTAATATCACAAGGGCAAGTTGTGTTCCTTTCCTTTTTGTCAGTGGCCAATGGTTTATCCACATGTATCCATGTAATTCATCATTAATGCATGATCTTGCCAAATGAGTGCATTCTTGTTGAGACTGTTGTTATCATTAGTGCTGATCAAACAAATGAGTGCGTGTTGTTGAAACTGGAAACCATTATCTAAAAATACCAGATTAGACTGACAGATGGCTGTTATCATTAGTGCCAGCCAAACAAACAAGTGCATTTTTGTTGAAATCATCAGCTAAAAATACCATATAAGACCAACAGACTGCCTTGGTGCTAACCAAAAGGCCCATTGCAAACTTTATGTGTCGAACACTATGTATATAATTTTGTTGCCATTTCTGTTACACAGGTTAATCCAGTAAAAGGGCTTGGTATTACTCTGACAGGATCAGGGGCCAATGGTGCCATACCTACCACCCTGTCTCCTACAGTTCTGAATGTGAATTGGAGATGTTAGTTTCTTCCTTGTCTCTCCACACATGCCTTTTGCAACAATCAACAAATGATCTCTGCCTTTCTACATTGTAGGTGAAATTGTTCGAAGCAGTCCTTATGAGGTCAATATTTCGATCCCAGTGGAGGGCTATGATCCAATTGAATTCACACTTACAAAAGAATGTGGTTGGTTCTAGCCACACAATTATCAGCTGCGCATATGGATTTTTATTCATTGGAGTTGTTCCTGCAAGACCTCCACTAGATCTTGATTTAGATTCTAGAAATATCACAGAAGATGGATCTTATACGAGTCTCAGTTTAGATAGTTTCGAACTTAAAAGAAATCTTATAGGTTTAATTTTGGGTTCTGTAGGGAAGGAAGTTTAAAAGATGTATGCCTGTTTTAAAATGTCATTTCCAATTTGACCATTAGCATTATCTGAGGATTTAAATTTTGGAATGGATAACTATGTTGCAATCTCAACGTAGAGTGAGAAATGTTGCACAACAAATGTTTAAAACTGTTTGTGTTACAAAAGGTCCAGTATTTTCACTAATTTACATGTACATTAGCAACAATGTAAATCAGGATTAAGGTGCAAAATCATGACAATTTCATGATGCACATGGTAATCATATAACATGAATAACTACTGCAAGCACTATGATATAAGGAGAAGTGAACCATATTTGAGAATGGTTTTTACAGTATCCATCATTCTCGCTCTTTAATACACGAGTATGCATGTTTTATATTACGATATTTTCATCGGTTTTGATCAACATGCGACTTGTGCCCGACTTATGCATTTGTTTTGTGTCTTTTGTTTGTGTAGGTTACACACAAGAAAGAGAGGGTGATCCTATGAGAGGCTGGGCAACATTTGGAATAATTTCTTGCATGTATGTGTGTCTTGACTTCAACTTTAGAAATTAGTGCATGGTAACTTCCAATGTTACAATGATTTGTAAATCTGTTTTCAGAAGCTTTCCACTGATATTTGAATTATTAATCGCATGTATGTGTTGGTTTGCTTCATGGTGACTGCATATTCTATCATGATTTGTAATGTTTGTTTACTGAAGTTTGCTTTTCCTGATATTGCTACTATCATTGCTTTGTTGCTGCTGCATGCCTGTGCCATAATTGTCGAGTTGCCGTTGTTATATTTACTATTCTGAATGTTCTGCTATTTGTGTGTAGATTCATTGTCTTATCAAGTCTACTTTGTTGCGGGGGGTTCATCTACAGAACTCGTGTGGAGCATCAGGTTTTATTCAGTCTATTTCTGAAGTCATTGGGCAATGTTATTCAAAGTTCTCTTGAAAACATGACACTTATACACCAATTTCAGTATGGTTTACATGCACTGCCTGGAATGGCCATCTTGTCTGCCTTTCTGGATGCTGTGAGTGTTCACTTTGTCTGAACTTTGAAGTACCTTGTTATTATCGCTGGATCAAATTGTCAATGATCGTGCCAGTAGATACCCCTAGTTCTGTCTAACCTAGTTATTCATCAGGTTGGAAGACCAAGAGGCTATGTGCGGGCAGATGATCCTAGTGGGAACCATGCAAGCGAAGCATCATGGGAACGCATGGCTGGTGCCACACAAGCAGCATTGAGGTCAAACGATAGGAGATATGGAACAGTGTGAGCTAAGGGATGCTTTAGTTTTGGGGATTATTTCTTGTAGGTTTGCATTTTGTACTCAATTAACTTAAGCTTGGTGTAATGTCATATCATACATATAATCTTGTTCAACATCAGCTCTCCGCAGGTTTATTCTCTCTGCACTTTGAGCATTGCCAATCATCATGTTAATTTGGATAGCTCTTGCAAATCAGGATAGTTAACTAAACTTGCCACTACTCTCACCAGCCATTCCATGCATATGAATGCATCAGTGCATACTTTCGTGCAAATTTTGACAGGCCAAAAAAGTCAAGAAAAGAGGTTATGAATGTTATATATCATATTTGAATGTATTATGAGTTCAAAAATCAAAAGCACACACTGTTGGGCTGTCACCTGTCCATGCAATTATTGTCCTGTGATCTTACCTGCTAGTGTTAGAACATGGTACAACTACACTAGAATCTCACATGGGGAATATAATTTATTGGTTAACCACAGGAAATACACTACAATTTACATAACAACAATGGATTTATGAGACTAAACTCATATTATGTATTAGTGACCCTACGTGAGGCCATTTATTTACGGCTTTTTAAAGCATTCAAGCATTCTGCACTGTTGTTTTTTTCCTGTTTGTTCCTCTTTCTCCGAGGCACAATCCCAATAGACCCAACCCAGATCATACCTTACTGACAATCTCAAGCAACAAGTTTGCAAACAGTCTCACATCCTATGTAACTTCCACTAATAGGAATGGATAGTTTCAGAGCAAGAGAAGAAGAGATCTTTCATTGAAGAACTACATTGATGAATGAAATGGCAAATTGAGGTTGCAGTTACAACTTATGTCACCAAACTTAGCATGATGACATTCAAACTGATGAATCATGTAAATCAACTGGTTGATCACAAGCAAAGGAACTCACATTCAAACCGAAGTCTTGCTTTTTATTAGATGTCCTGATTTACCCTGCGACAGTTCTTGCGTATTTCTCCGCTGTAACCCAAGAGGGGATTTATGTTCCCCATTTTGGTTATTGAGTTCACATAGTGTTCAAAGAACAGTGACTCATTTTCTGCATAGCTTCTAATCAGATCTGCTATCTCTGGGTCATTTCCAGTCCACAGAACCTCATCTGAATTAAGAAGTCCTCTTCCCTCCATTATCAACTTATAATAGCTGTTGTCAAATTTTGAAGGGCTGAGAAAATCCAGTGGGCTTATGGTGTTGTCACCTCCAGTGCGTGGGCAGACTGATGCCAGTTTGTAATAAAACCTTTGCTCTAGTGTCTTGTCTGGTCTGTTATCTCTATGCTGATTATAGAGCCGTTGTTTGAAACTGACACATCTGGCCATTCCAATGGTGTGGCTGCCTGTCAAAATGTAAAATAAAACTACCCTTGAGAAGGAGAATGTGTTGATGGAATAGTAACAACTATATCCATGGAATTGCATTTGAAACTGCGTTGTTAGTTTCAAGTGCTGCAATAATGATCTAACGGGATCATCTAATATGATTATGATCGATGGATTATTTTTGTTGTTTTTATCTTCGTCCAATCATCCTTGTTCTAACAGATATTTTTACTGACAACGTTTATGTGTTTTAATTCACTTTTATGGTTTTTCTTATTGTCTTTTCAAGCTTAAGCTTATGAGAAATCGATGCAGAGAATGTGAGCAACTGAGCCACTTGTGGGTTACAGGATGGCAATCGGGTGGGTCGGGCACGGGTAGAGGGGTCACGGACCTGTATCCGTGTAGAAAAAATTGACCCATACCCGTACTCATATCCGCCCGCGGGTATGGACTTATACCCATATCCGTACACACCGGATACCTGATATCTGACGGGTACCCGTTTACCCGCCCGGCCTGGCCGACATTCACATGCACTTGAACATTCACATGTCCGATTACCCGCCTGCCCACCCGCCTGATTAATTTTAATGCTGTTGGTAATGGACTGACTTCTATTCTGACTAAAAAATGACGACAAGAATGTGGGATCCTTAGACAAAATAAATGGACCCACATGTCGGTTCATGGGTAACAGGTATGGATAACTGGAAACCATACCCGTGAAAAAAAATACCCGCGGGTATAGAAATCCATCATACCCGTACCGCCGTACCGGCGGGTAAAAAAAATCCCTCATATCCGTGCCCAAACGGGTTTTACCAGCAGGTTTTTACCCATACCCATACCCATTGCCATCCCTAGTGGGTATTTCATTCCCATCAGGCCTTCTTGTTTTAATACTTACCTCAAATGTTTACTTTGAACATTGAAGAGGTGCCATACCTGATAGTGCTGCAAGGTCCACCTTATCCAGTCCTTGCCTTCCAAAGAATTTTATGAGACGATGTAATGTTGCATTTGGTGGAGGAAGGTTCTTGTTTGCTAGCTTCATATTTGCTGTCTTTGAATCCCTCCTTCCTAGTGGAAGTTCCCAGTATGGGCCACCACTCTGTCATGAGGACATTATCAGGCATGTGTTAAAACTATCCAGAATATATGTAAATTGATCTTTAATGAAGAAACAGCGCTAATTAAGGTTTATTTCAGAATGCCTGTTTTTAGAAATCAGATGAGAATTAGTCACTTCAAGAAATTCCATGTTTTTCTTACAAGTTACAACTAGGAGAGGTTTTTGCAATTGGAGTATATTTACCAGGACTGTTGAACCTCGGGCAGCAAGGGCAATAGTGTCAGCACAAGAGACTGTGTGTGGACATGCTTCTTCAAGTGCAGCTTTGATCTCATCTATGACTTCAAATCCTCTGATAGAATTCTTGTTGGGGATAGCATTTTTCTCACTTACGATGGCCTCACTATCATCCAGCAGAACCGATGCATCGCATCCCTGAAGTTTTGATGCTGTGAGCAAAATCATTTTGATCTATAGCTTGAAATACACCTCTAGGTGATCTAAATTATGAAATATGAATGCTCGATACTGAAAACATGGTTCAGGTTCTCAAGAAAATGCAATATCCAAACACCTATAGGTGATCTACATTATGAAATATGAATGCTCGATACTGAAAACATGGTTCAGGTTCTCAAGAAAATGCACTGTCCAAGAGGGTGGACTATTTGGTTGCTGAAACTCTCTTCTGTTTAGGCGGGAAAAACATTTAAACCGTCCTAACCTGAACAAAGCAGTCATGAAAAAGGAGCCTGAGAAGAGAAGCGGCTATCCTTTGTTCCTTGGCGATAGCCTTCTTCAGGACAGACACCACAATCTCATCAGCCTGTGGGCATGTGGATTTGTAGAAATCTGGAGCAAGACCTGAGCTTGGACTCTGCCCAATTGGGTAGGCACCCTTGTGTTGATCAGGGAAAGCAAGAGAGGCAGTGAAGTAGAAAGAAGCAATGAGGAGTGCACCAAGGATTATCTTGGATGAAGCCATGAGCTTTGGAATGCTACTGTGACTAGCGATTTTGTTCTTGCATTCTACTTGCATTTATAGAGCCAATTTTATTCAACTCTACCATTCCCATCCACTCCATTTGTGGCAATATAAGAACCATCTATGTGCTTCAGGTGTACCTGATCTACTGATTTTGAGGTAGCTTTTGTCTATTTCTTTTATCACTCATCTTTTACCACTATCTCTTGACCTGCCTGAACCCTTGTGCTCTACTATTATTGGTTCCACATGAAGAGCAACCAGAATTTTGTATTAGGGCTATGCCTGTCTTGTGTGTGGCGTTTAACATAATTGAGGTTACCCTGTGCTAAACTATCTTTAAAGATTCCGTGCTTTTTGTTAGTGCACTAAATACATGTTTCGTTCCACCTAAACTTCTCTAAATAAGTCCGGGTAGTATGCACGGAATGGAAGATGTTGGTATATTAGCTGCACCTGCTCCAAATACAGCCTTGTAACACCATTGACAGGACAAGAAACTGGAAAGCACATGAACACATATTGATTATATCTTACTTGGAGGAAGCATTAGTAGCTTGGCTAACGAAATCTTTTTTTTTTGTGCGTGCGTGGCGTCAAAGCTTGAAATTGTTTATAAACAAATATGTTGAACATTTTCAACAGATTTTTAGTCCGTTTGGTTACAGCTCACAGTTCACAGAGTATCAGAGTATGACCGTAATGAGATGTTACTTGCATTCTGCTAAGCTTGGGTGTTGGACAATTGGACGCATGTGCATGTATCTTGTTAGATGTATAGGTATTTCTTTCAGGGAGATTACATAGTTTCTCATGTAGATCTATCTGAGTGTTTTTTTTTTTGGCTGCCATGATCTG
This sequence comes from Olyra latifolia, assembly GCA_036346145.1. Taxonomy (NCBI): domain Eukaryota; kingdom Viridiplantae; phylum Streptophyta; class Magnoliopsida; order Poales; family Poaceae; genus Olyra; species Olyra latifolia. The sequence continues at coordinate 20,708,780 of CM070530.1, forward strand.
GTGATTGTGTATCAGTAGTCACAGACATGCTCGATCGATTGGTCCTATCTAGAGTGGAGGAATTTCACATGAAACATTCCGGCGTTCCAAACAGGCCCTCAACACGTTATGTCTTGGGCCACTCTTGGTGGTTGGCCGGTTCAGAACTTTGCTTTCGGACCATGCAAACTTGCTAATCTCTATGCTTCCGATTCAGAAATCTGGCCAGGCTTAGAATGCAATTCAGTACACTGACGAACCTTAGAATGCAACCATTTGGAGCCCTGGTTTTCTGTACGGTGATAAGACGAGCTCCAACTTCCATGTTCCATCTTCCAAATCGTGTGTGCAGTGTGCTCCTCCCTTTATATATGTTCGAGTAGGATCAACATTTATAGGTTTTCTGGGACCTAATTAGCTACCTTAGTTTCCACCGACTCCCAGCAGTTCTTTTCGTCAACGTTGCTAAACCACAGTGCTATGTTTCCTACACCGACCCACAGTACGCAGTACGCCACACTTGCAATACGTGCTAACCAGCTGATTAGAGCAAGGCAATATTGCCTCTAAGATGAGACCCACAACAGGACTCTAAAGCCTAGAGGACTTTCCCATGTTGCTTAGGGGACTGTTTCTTTAGACGGTTGCGTTTGCGTTTAAGCTGAAAATTTGTTATTTTCATACAAGCCAAACGCTTCGATGTTTTGTAACCAATTTTTGTAGATCTTAATATTTCTTCAACTAACTCTCAAAACCATTTTTTCTATAATTTTTTTTATCCTTCGGATGCCCTTATCGAGGAGTTACAAATTTTCAGCTTAAACACAAACGCAGCCGTCCAAAGAAACAATCCCTAGATAGAACCTACCAATATTATTAAAATAATAAAAATTATTATCTACTTTAAATTTACAAGTGGACCTAGCTTTACACAGAAGAAATGCTTAGAGACGACCTCTAAGCCTGGAGGCCACACATAAAAGAGTGTATGTCTATGCACACTTAGAGACAATCTTAAAGGATGCACCATGGATGCTCTTTTTTTTGTTGAAAGGTCACAGTGGATGCTCTTAAGTACTAGGAATCCTTGTACAATTGATTCATGTTTAGTAGAGCACGCGCGCAACTACTATTATATTTGTGGGCCTTCTAGATACTAGATACAATACATAAAAATGATGCATTGGAAATGTTATATCTAAAATTACTACCGGCTCCTACACATTGTATCGTATGCGTCATAAGTAAAATATTCAAGGCATAAACACCCGAAGTACAAATAGGATATTAAGTATATTGCCATAATTCATAAATGAACAAATGATAACATTTATAGCATAAGCATCAAGAAAATGTCTCATTTCAAGCATACAATAGCATATAGCAACAATGTAAACCAACGTGTGTCCAAATATATTGCCATAAATTAATATAATAGCATGTACTACTACAGAAACGCACAAAAATACCGATGGAACAGTACCGGGTAGATTTAAACCGGTTCTAGAGTGAGTAACAGTACCAGTTCGTAATTTTTTAGCTGCAGTATCGGTTCATGGCTCCCTCTAGTACCGGTTTGTAACACGAACCGGTACTGGAGAGCCCTCTGGCAGGGTAGTTGGCATGGGACTCATTAGTACAGGTTTGTTTTATGAACCGGTACTGGAAGGGGGCTCTCCAGTATCGGTTCGTGTTACGAACCCGTACTGGAGCCTCATTTCAGAACAGGTCAAAAGGAATGCATATTCTATTAATATCAGAACGCGTGAGTGGGTGGGTTGGTTAGAAGGCTGAGGTGAGAGTCACAAGGTGCTAGGTTCGAATCCCACATACCACGTATTTTGTTTTTCTAGGGGCTAGCAGCCGATTCATATTGCACTGCAGACAAATAGGGTTTGGAACGATGCATCTGTGTCCGTTCTCTGGTAGTGATGTGTTCTACAGAAACATGTAAAGCATGTTTAAAACTCAAGTTCCGTATATAAATAATGATGCAATCTGTATAAATAAATAATTCATAACCAGCAACATTGCTTAGATTAATGAGAAAGGGATTGATCTCAGATTTAAAGTGCTGGCTTCCTCTATCCTCCCCAATGTGGCCCCTCCACACGCAGCTCCTATCCAACGCCGAGTGCGTCCCCATCTGTTGCTCCGTGTGCGGCGGGCTTCCGTGGCCCTACTATCGGCCCATCTCCAAATCGCCAACCGTCTCCCCACCAAACCCTTCCCCTACTCTCTTGCTTCTCATCCTCTTATCTTGTGTCTCCTCACTAGACGCTACCCATCACTGGCTTGTCGACTGCCCCTGCTAGCCTTTGGCCACCTCTCATCGTGAGGTCATTGCGCACCCAAACCTTGGCCATGCAGGAGAGCCAATTTGGCTCTCCCACATGGACAATGATTTTCTTTTTCTTACCCAAGAAAACTAGTTCCTAGGACAAAACAAGCTTGTTGGGTGCTACCATACACCTCGCCTTAGTGTGTAGGGGTGGGAACGGATCCAAACATGTCCATGGTTACCTCCTCCTAGCTAATAATCAAGGCCCACATGTAAGCCACTGCCATCTTATTCTATTCCCTCCATCTCTCTCTCTCTCTCTCTCTCTCTCCCCATCTTCTACCTCTCGTCAGCCTGCCTCCCCTAGTCACCCTCTCCTTATCAGCCTCCCTTCTCCTATCAACCACTTACTCTTCACCGACCTACCCCTCCCTTGTCAGCCACCTCCTCCCCTCTCTTCTACTCTCTTCTCTCTCTCCCTCTCTTTCTCCTCCTCATTGTGCAGTGTTGCTGCTGGCCTCCTTCCCCTTGATGTGCCTCCGCCACGTCGAGCTACCTTTTCCCTACCAACCTCCTCGCCCCCCCTTCTCACTCTCTTTGTTCTCTGTATTGCAGCACAACCAATGGCCTCCTCCTCCTCCTACAATTGATAGCACCATCATGCACCATTCGCGGTGGTCTCCTCCTCCCGTGCTCGACGACAACGTCGTGATGGATGAAGCTCAGAGCTTTGGATGGCGGTGAGCTTGACGTGAAGGGGACAAGACATGGATTAGGAGGAAGCTGGTTGAGGCACAAGTTCCACCACCCAACGGCGATGCTACAGTGAGGAGAAAAAAGAGAGGAAGAGACGAAAGGAAGAGAGAGGAGGCATGCGGCCGTGGCGGTGCTCCAATGTGCTAGGGCATGTTGGTGCTAGGGAGGCTAGGGGTGGCATGGCTAGGGGAGAGAGAAGTCAAAGGAGAAGGAGGATGGAAGGAAGAGAGAGGGTCACTGATAGGCGCGGCGCCCATGTTGAAAATAGGTTTTTTAAGGGAAATTCCACGTGCATGTGTTGCCTATATGGCACAAGCACCCACGAAAACAGCCATGTGTGGCTAAATACACTAGTTTTAATACTTTGGGGAGGGGGATACCTGGTTCTAGTTTAGATAGATTGAGTAGACAAAGCTTCATACTTAAAAGTGCAAAGTATATATATTTTAATAATGAAAAAGAAGTTGGAAACGGCTCGTCTGATTATATATAAAACACTACGAGTTATCGGAGTAGCACTCTATTGAGCATAAACAGCCTACTTTTTCACTTCTGAACATCACTGGCACACAAATGGACTGTGTTTGGTTCATAGCTAATATGTGCCAATGCTTGCCATGCCAATTGTTGGCAACTTTTACTACTACAGAATTGCTCATCCCCAACCCCTCATCACTGGCGGCTATTTTTCTAACCGCCAGTGATGAGGGTCACAGGACCCCCACGCGGCTTGGGACAAAACACCAACCGCCAGTGATGACGTTGTACGGCCAACCGCCAGTGATGGATACATATCACTGGCGGTTCATGTTACAACCGCCACTGACTGTCTCACATCACTGGCGGTTCACTTGAACACCGCCAGAGATAGTTTTGTAGAACAAACTGGCGGGAGTTGGTGGGAAACAGAAACTTTCACTAGCGATTAGTGATAGAACCACCGGTGAAAGGAAACTATCACGGGCGGTTTTAAAGAGAACCGCCAGTGATAGTTAGCATATAACGGACGGTTTAAGAGATAACCGCCAGTGATAGTTTGCACTACATAGTACCGACCCTACCTCCATTATTGGAGCTCTGCTCACTCTGTCTTCTTCCTGTTCGACTGTAGCGGCGGATGCGGCGACATACAGAGTTGATTTGGCTCGATTCCAACTGGTTTTGAAGATCCAAGTGGTTGTTTGAAGATCCAAGTGGTAGAGGTTAGTGATGCTTTTTATTTTTCTTTGCACATCTTGTTTTTGAAAATAAAAGAACCAGCTCTAGATTAAGTGCTTTGAGATCTAGATATATTAATATTTGTAGGTTTGTGATGTACATGGAGAGTAGGATAATTACTATCTTTGGCTTGTGATGTGTTTTGCATTTGTAGAATACGAGAAAAATAATTAATGGGATAAGTAACAATATATTAATATGTTAATGAGTTTGTAGTCACAATTAATGGGATAAGCAACAATTGATTTATATTAATATATAGGAGGAAGTAATTATTTCAGCTACTAATTATTTATAATAATTATTTTAGCAAACTATTTGTCATACTAGCTTTGTCATCCTAAGGTAATAATTATTTTAGCAAACTATTTGTCATACTAGCTTTGTCGTCCTAAACTAGTAAACTTTTATTCATAAAGTCTGTTATTTCGAAATTTTCAGTAATCATGTAATAATTAAGAAAACTGTGGATACATTTTACGAGATAATGGACAGATCATGGATGTACACGTAAAATCGCTGACGGAAGAGTACGTGAATGGGGTACAAGGGTTTATGAAAGTTGACCTTGGCGGATATGCAGGAGAGAGGGTTGACTTGATATGTTGTCCTTGTGTTGATTGCGATAATTTGAAATTGTATAGAAACTCATCTCAAATCGAGTTTCATCTCATTAAGCGGGTTTCAAAAAGGTTACTCCATTTGGACATGCCACGGTGAGACACAGAGTACAACTGAGGGTGAAGATGAAGCCTTTGAAGTAGTGGATAGTGATGATGCAGGTGTCGAGTGTGATGATGTCGGTGAAACATTAGATTAGAAAGTTTACGAGTTCGATAGAATGATGCGTGACGTCGAAACAGACTATGGCACTACGGAAGAGTTCATTAAATTCAGGAAATGGTCAGAGGAGTCCGAGAGGCCAATCTTTCATGGTTGCAAGGTGAAACACACTTTATTGGCGACTGTACTTGAACTCCTACAATTGAAGGCTAGGAACCGTTGGTCTGATAAGAGTTTCACGGAGTTTTTACAACTACTGAAGGAACTTCTTCCCTAGAAAAATTTGATGCCAGAAACAACATATGGTGCCAAAAAAGTTATTTGTCCCTTAGTATTGGACGTGCAAAAAATCCACGCATGCCCCAATGACTGCATCTTATATCGTCACAAGTATAGCAACCTGCACTCATGCCCAGAGTGTAAAGCATCCCTCTATAAGAGAAATGTCAAAGGCCGTAACGGCGATGAGGATCAGGATGCCGACCTTAATCACGGAATCCTAGCAAAGGTTTTGTGGTATCTGCCAGTCACTCCTCGTTTGACACGATGGTTTGGAAATGAGAAAGAGTCTAGACTTCTCAGGTGGCATTCAGAGCATCGTAAGAAAGATGGAAAGCTTAGGCACCCTGCAGACGCTCCGCAATGGAGAAACATTGACTACAAGTTCCCGAATTTTGGTGCAGACCCTAGAAATTTAAGGTTTGGATTGAGCACAGACGGCATGAATCCATTTGGAAATTGGAGCAGCAAGCATAGCACATGGCCTGTGAACCTATGCATATATAATCTTCCTCCTTGGCTCTGCATGAAGAGGAAGTACATTATGATGTGCCTACTAATCCAAGGACCAAAGCAGCCCGGCAATGATATAGATGTGTATCTTGCACCATTGGTAGAGGAACTACAGATGCTGTGGAACGAAGGGATCAGAGTATGGGATGCGGATCGACGAGAGAACTTCACGCTACGTGCAATGTTGTTTTGCACCATCAATGATTTTCTCGCACTTGGAAACCTTTCGGGCATGAAAACAAAAGGAAGTAAAGCTTGTCCTCACTGCTTAGATGATACAGCAAGTGTGTGGCTGAGGAATTGCCGGAAGACTGTGTATATGCACCATCGACGGTTTCTACGTGTGAATCATCTATATTGCAAGATGACCAGACAGTTCAATGGAACCAGGGAAAATGGATCGGCTCCACGCATACTTAGTGGAAAAGAAGTGCATGACATGTTTACAGGCCTGCATGTTAAGTTTGGAAAATGTGAAACGGGGAGAAAGAGGAAGAAAACAAAAAGCAGTGAAAACAACATATGGAAGAAAAGGTTAATTTTGTGGGATCTACCTTACTGGGAGGAACTATATGTTCGACACTGCTTGGATGTGATGCACGTGGAGGTTAAATTTTGCAATAGTTTGGTTGGTTCATTGCTTCATATGAAGGACAAAACGAAGGATGGACTAAACGCACGACTCGACTTAGTCGATATGAACTTAAGAAGCGAGTTAGCACCAATAATTAGTAGTATGCAGGCGGGACGGAACTCCTCCGGCTTGCTTTACTCTATCCAAGGCGAGCGAAAAGAATTTTGTCGTTGCTTGCATGGTGTAAAATACCCATCCGGGTACGCTGCCAACATGAAGAGGATAATGTCCATGAGTGACTTGAAATTGTCTGGAATGAAGTCACATGACTGTCATGTTCTAATGACTCAGATGATTCCCATTGCAATAAGGAGTATATTGCCTCCGGACGTCCGACGAACCATCACAAGGCTAAGCTTGTTCTTCAATGCAATTCATCAGAAAGTCATCGATCCTGATACTCTTGATTTGCTACATAACAAAGTAGTAAGAATTATATGTGATCTCGAGATGTATTTTCCCCCATCCTTCTTTGATATTATGGTACATCTCATGGTTCATCTTGTTCGGGAAATTAAGTTATGTGGCCCGGTGTTTCTACGTTACATGTATCCGTTCGAGAGGTACATGGGGATTCTAAAGTCATACGTACGCAACCGATATCGTCCTGAGGCTAGCATTGTCGAAGGGTATGCAACAGAGGAGGTGATCGAATTCTGCATTGATTACATGTCGCAAGTTGACCCCATAGGTGTGCCCGTATCCCATCATGAGGGTAGGCTGCATGGTACGGGCACACTTGGCAGAAAATAGATCACACCCAACGGAGACATGTACCGTAAAGCGCACTTCATTGTTCTGAATCACATGACGGAGGTGGCCCCTTACATAGAAGAGCACAAGGATTTCATACGCCGCCAGTACCCAAACAAGACGGAGGCTTGGATAAAAATGAGCATAACCGTTGTTTCAATGATTGGTTCAAGGTACGATTCACTGGAACACAGTGTTCTAATCTACTCTTATAGCTAGCAAAGGGACCAAGATACACGGTGGTGACGTGGCAAGGATATGACATAAATGGGTACACATTCTACACGATATCGCAAGACAGGAAGAGCACTGTGCAGAACAGCGGCGTTCGTATAGATGCATATGAGGAGGAGCACAACCAAGGCCTAGTAACCCAACGCAAGAGCTCGTTCTATGGTTTCATTGAGGAGATCTGGGAACTGGACTATGTGATTTTCAAAATAACCCTTTTTGGTGCAAATGGGTCCAAAGTGGAGGGGTTAAGAAATCTGATGAGTTTGGTTTGACTATCGTTGACCTCGCCCGAGTGGGATATAGAGATGACCCTTTTGTCCTCGCAACCCAAGTTTTACAGGTCTTCTATGTCATAGATCCTGCTGATAAGAACAAAAATGTCGTTCTTAGTGGGAAAAGAAGAATCGTTGGAGTCGAGAATATGGTGGACGAGGAGGATTACAACCAATTCGATGAAATACTACCATTACATGATGAAACCGAACTAAAATCAAGTGAAATGGCCAATGCAACCACCTATGTGCGCAACGATCATCAAGAAGGGCTGATCGTTGAGGACTGATTGTACTTTTTATTTGTATCTTATATTTGAGTTATGTAATCCCATTTTGTAATGTAATCCTATTATAGAATGTATAATGTAATCCAATATAATCCTATTATATAGTTCTAATATATAGTTCTATTATAATCCTATTATATAGCCCTAATATAGTCTTATTATATCCTATATAGTCCTGTATAGTTGTATTATATAGCCCTAATATAGCTATCACTGGCGGTTATCTCGTGGACCGCCAGTGATGGTCCACTACCACTGGCGGTTCTCTCGTGAATCGCCGGTGATGGTCCACTACCACTGGCGGGTATAGGTTGAGCCACCAGTGATGGTCACTGGCAGAATGTATAATTCTATGTATATAGTCCTATTATCCTATTATAATCCTATTTTATAGCCCAAATATATTCCTATTATAATCCTATATAGTCCTGTATAGTTCTATTATATAGCCCTAAAGATATCATTGGCGGGTATCTCTTGAGCCGCCAGTGATGGTCTATTACCACTGGCGGTTATATCTTAAGCCGCCAGGGGTGGTCTACTACCACTGGCGGTTATATTATGAGCCGCCAGTGGTAGATACTACTATATATATACTCTGGCCGCCCTAGCCGCGCGATACCCCCCAAATTTTCACAAGTCCCGCGTGCGCACTCTCGTTGCCGAGCCCTAGCCGCCGCGCCATCGTCGCGTCCTCCCTCGTCGCCCTCGTCGCGCCTCCTCGTCGCCGCCGCCTCATCGCCGCGCCTCGTCGCGTCCTCATCGCCGCCGTCGTCGCCGCCTCGTCGTCGCCGTCGTCGCCGCTAAATCGCCCGCCGTCGTTTATTTGATATATGATATGTTCCTTTGAATTTGATGTTGTTCTTATTTACATGAAATCTAGATGTATATGGATGTATATGTATATGGATGAATCTGGATGAGATCTGTTTATTTGATGTATATGTATATGGATGAAACTAGCCACCATTAGAACAATCTGTTTTGTATATGTATATGGATGAAAAACCAAAACCTGGATGTATATGTATATGGATGAAATCTGTTTATTCTGGATGTGTATGTATATGGATGAATTCTGGATGTGTATATATATGGATGAATTCTGGATGTGTATGTATATGGATGAATTCTGGATGTGTATGAATATGGATGAATTCTGGATATGTATGGATGAAATATAGGGCAACCTAATAATTTTTTTGACCCTGAAAATATATCACTGGCGGTTCACTGGTGATGTGAGTTCAGAACCGCCAGTGATGACGTATTCTGCACTAGTGTTTGACCAAATTTGACTTGTGTTTGGATTACAACCATTAAATGGCAAGATTCCCTCCTCTCATTGGCAACTTTTGCCATCCTAGTTTATTTTTGTGCCATTGGCTAGCCAATTCATTAGCCAAGAAATTGTTAACCTTTCAATTGGCTTGCCATTCAATGGCATGGCAAGTTAGGGCAAATTTGGTGATGAACAAAACACACCCATGCAAAGGAAAACCCCTTTTCCAAGACATGCATGTTGGAAGTGTCCTTAATTAATTAGCTACTACGTACTTGGGAGAAAGTATTTTGTACCTTTTTACATAGATTCAAAGACATGCATGTGTATTTTGGCACGAGAAATACATAGATTCGTGAACGACACGACAATAATTGGACATCTGCAGTACACCAAAAGAGGTTCATGATGGTTTACGTACGGAAGTATCGTTGGGACATGAGTGACACAAAATGAACTAGCTAGTATATATTTGGACGAGGGGCATGAGGATTAGGCTAAAGGTAAGTTAAGGGTATGTGCAGCATACTATTCTATCTATTAAAAAGTAAATGGATATGTACAATATATCAAACTTTTAGGTGAATTTTACTCTAGGACTCTAAATTTCATGTTATTCGCCGTAAGACACGGGTGATTCACTGACATGTCGTCTAGGGTCCACACGTGTCATTGACATCTACAACAAATACATAGAATTTAGAGTATCCTACAACCAATTTGCCTTAATTTTAAAACTTTGTTATATATCTTTGTAAATTTTAAAATTGGATTGATGAAAACCATGCATCTACGTCCGTCTTAAAAAGTGCTTCCATAGTATTCTTAGCGAGTGCTATAAATAAAATGCGATATTAATTGATGATTAAACTAAGTTATATTTGACATATATATATATATGTATATATATATATATACACACACTCCAATTCCAACATGCATGTGCAGAAGCATGAACCATGAAGTAGCTAGGAACAGTCGCGTCACGCATTAAAGGCCGCGCCGGAAAGTTCAGCTAGCCCAATCCATCTGCCCGGCATGCTTTTTGACAAAGCACAGACAATTCCGGACGAGCATACATCCTGGTTTGGGGACACAGTCATCTCCTCTCCGCGGGGGGGTTGGCATTCGATAACTCATAAAGTCATAGAATGTGCATAGAAAGTTTATGCTAATTCGGATCCTCCTTATAAAAGTATAATATGTGCCACTCAATTGAGTATATATGTGTACGTGGAGGTGCACTTCCTAACAACTCATAAATTCACTTGGACGGATGGTTGGAGCCAGTAATGGGACGGACTACGGACTCGAGCTTTCTATTGTTGCCCGGCACGGGAGTGCACGTTCACGGGGAGACATCCACGTTAGCACGGTGACATGCGCATTCATGACAGGATTGAGTGAAGCTGGGGCAGCCATCGGTTTGTTGCCGCGTGTCTTCTAGGCAAGGGCCCCTCCAAAGTGAAATTCTCAACCAGTAAATAAGACAATCAACAAGTCGGATTAAAATCTAGAGAACCGTCAGAGCAAAGCCACAAAAAGGACCATGCATGGGCTGTGGATCAACTACAAGTTCTCTTCTTTTTCTTAAAACTATGTACAAATATATATTAAACTTACACAAAGATACTTGCGTACCTTCCGACGGCTATTTAACGAGTACTCCCTCCGTTCATCTATATAAGACGCATTTGTTTTAGACTCTTAATCATCTGAACAATATAAGGCGCATTTAGCTTTCTAGGCAGCAGGCTTTCTCTAATACCCCTAATATATAATTCCACCGTATTAACTAAACATTCTGCATGACATTAATGACTGTTCTGGGTGGCTACCGCTACTAGTGCACCATGCATGGCGATGCTTCCTATTCCACTCAAATTGAGCTCGTTGTGTCCATCTAAACCTAAATATTTACAAACACGCATATATAAAACCACGTAGTACAAAGTTTGACGGGTTCCAAAGCATCGCCCTTGTTGCCCTTGGGAGATGAGATAGAAGAACCGACAGCAATATAGCAGGCGAAACTGACGAGGACTACGAGCCTTGACCTAAAAAAGACGTGAATTAACAACGTCCACGCGCACATCAAACCAAGCTAGAAGAGCTAGCTAGCCAGGCCCCATATAATTGACGCGATCGATCGATCCAAGTCAAGTGGTTATCGAGATTCCTATTGTACTAATTGTGCTCCGGCTAGGTCACTGGCTAACTGGGCAGGTGACAAGGCCGTACAGCCAGATGGAAGCAGACGACGTGTTAGTTAGGGCGTGCCTCATCTGGGCCCCTGGAGTTGGTGCACTAGCCATAGTAGTAGTACTGCTATACTCTTCCCTAGCTTCTCTGATTAAAGCTGTGTGTGCAGTGTGTGGGTGGTACACTAGTACTACTTATATTTTAGCTGCGGTACACTGGCTAGTACTAGCCTTTCAGCTTGCATATCAGCGTATATATGATTATGTAATGCATGTACTTTGCCTTGATGGGAGTTTAAGGTTATGAGCAATTTGATTATTACTTTGTGGTGATGGTTGCATTTTTGGGTATGGAGTAGATATATAGCTAGATCGATGTGGTTTTGCTTAATTAATGGATGATGGTAACTTGGTAAGATGAGTCCATGTTGGTTTAATTGGTGCAGATGGCTCGGGCTCTTGCCTTTCTCGAGTTTTAACAAGCTAGATTAAATAAATGTTGTATATATATATGGTGGTTAGTATATGGGAAAATAAAAGAAGAGATGATTGAGCATCAATGTATATTGTACGCATGCATGATGCATGGGCCCTTTTTCTTATTTGTTCTTTAGGCCGCCATGAATTATTTATTTGCTTGTGAGGGTACTTTTCTTTAGATGAGTGAGGGTGTCAATTAAAATAACACTTGTAATTGTACCCTAAATATCCAACCCTCTCTCACAGACACGCACACATGTACCTACGGATAGATAGAGAGAGTGAGGAGAATATGTTAATTTTTGTAATGCCCTTCTTTTAGTTTATGAGTGGGATATTCATGGTACAACTAAAAGAGTTAGGCCCTGTTTCTTTCAGCGTTTATTGGCGGTCGGTGTTTTACTACAGTATCCTTTGACATTTTTATATGATTTTTTTGTGTTATAATTTCCAAAGATTTTTTCGAGGCTTTGATTAGTTCTTCTCAAAGATTCTTTAAAAAATTTTAATTATCTTTTTAGGCTCATTAAACTTTTGTAGGTGCATAGACCGCCAACCGTCAGTTTTCGCTGAAAGAAACAGGACATTAATTAATAGAACAGGAGGAAAGGCTGCGTAGCCGGCTGTGGGGGAGGAGGCGGTGTGCAGTTGGGGGAAGCGAGGAGGATCGGAGTATCACTACATGAAAATGTTTTTTTCTCGGCAGTCGTTACCAGTCTCAACAGCCATTTGTTGATCGTCAACACAGCTAGCCAATATCGACAGCCAAATAATAGACACAGGTGTAGTGTCAATAGCCCAAAAAAAGGTTTGTCAACGCTACACCTGCCTAATTTTGTTGACAGCTAAAAACGCGGCCGTCGACAGTAATCTTTCACCCACAGGATGATTTTGTTTTTTTAAAAAAAAATAAATTTGGACCTGCTCTGTGTCGTGGGCTTGGGACATCTCTGTGTCAACGTAATGCCATGTCTAACAGCATATGCTAGTGTCGATGGCCAATGTGAGACCGTCGACGCTAGTTATTTCCTGAAAATTCATGTTTAAATCAAAAACCTATAAAAAATATGTTGATATTTATTTAAAATCTTGAAAATAGAAAAAAAATTTAACTACCTTTGTACACGTAAATTATCTCCGATTTTAAAATTTCTGTGTGTTAACTAGTTAAGCTTGAAAATCATCCACGGAGGTATACGTTACTCGAAAGAGTAGCAGTAAGTATCACCCAACACCATTTTATGTATGGACGGGTTTAATTTGATCGGACCGATATCGTATTAATGGAACAGATGACACTACATATCACGTTTGCTTTGATCCTTCAAGTGATACCATCAACACAGTGCAGCGCTAAGATATGTACAACATAAGCCGGAAGCGCTCGAACATCGGAAGTGATCAAACATCTAATTAAGTATCACCAGTGTCAACGGTTTTTAGGACAGTGTCGACGGATGCTGCCGTTGAGAAAGATCATTTTTCCGTAGTATATGGAGATCCAGGCTCACAGGTGAACCTACCCCACTAGATGAAATGTAATAAATAAAATACCACATGTGCATCTTACATGGCAAAATCAGTCGCATAAACCGCCATAAGGGGTTTAATACACCAGCCTTAAAATACTTTTGGAGACAGAATAGCGCTTTTTTTTTTGGTTCAAAGGGTTGCGTGAACTTAGCGCAATAGTTCTAAAAAAGGCTAAAAATCAAAAGACATACGAAAATGATTAAAAATTTTTTGAGGTGCCGAATACACTTGTATTTAGCCCCTCCAAGTAAGACCTCAACAATTCAATATTTAAAATTCCAGTTCAAGAGTTATGAGTTGGAGGCATTGAATACAAGTGCACTTAGCATCTCAAAATGTTGTCTGATAATTTTGGTATGTGTTTTTTTTTCTTGTTTAGGAATTTATTTGATTCCGGCGTTTGAATGCTAAATTATGGAATTTATAAATTGAGTTGCCAAATACAAGTGTGTTTGTCACCTCCGATTTTTTTAAGATTTATTTTCTACTCATTATGACTTTTTTTTTGAAAAAAACCTAAGTTCCTGCTACTGAATACATAGTGTCTTTCAATGAAGCCACGAATTGACATAGGGTGCGTTTGGATGGCTGCGCGGCGGGGACACAGCCCGCGCAAGCCTGGCCCGCAGGAAACAGCCGCGTGCCTCGTTTCCCCGCGTGCAGCTGGCGCGTGGCGTTTCCCCGCGCGATGCATCCGCCGGGCTAGGCTCCGCGAGCGCGTGCGGCCAACCAAACACGCGCAGGCCGCGCGCGGGCCTGGCCACATTCCCGCGGGCAACCAAACACATTCAGAGTTTCAGCATAGCCAGTTAGCCACCATACGTGTTTACAGTGTGTTGTAGCCAATTTTCTTTTTCTTTTTTTTACAGACTCCAGGTAGGAGGCAGCTACCCCTGATGATATCGAATCTACCAAGGGATGCATCTTTGAATGTGTAGTGTGGTGGTCCATGTGAGTAGATACGATTGTGTCGAGCGTCAACAGATCTTGCTGTCAGGTAATGGATATTCTAATTAATTAGTCTCCACATGCAGTACATAAATAATCACCTGATCTGTGTTTCTGTAAAACTCAGCCTGATTTCCTCCATCAACTATTATGCCGTAGCCTTCATGCTTAGAACAATGGAAGGCCATAATGTGTGATCACGTAATCCAGCTGTCCGTGTTAAGATCAAGCTTAATTATCGTCTTAGCTAGATTATCATGTCATCCAGTGTTTGATTAGTAAACATGCTAGCTAGCAAGCATACATGCATGGTTTGTTCTACTACTACGTCTGTCCCAATCTTTAGTCCTACAAAAACGTAATGCGCTAAAAATAGCTAGTATTTTGCCCATTCCTCTAGAATGCAGCTAGATTTTCTACTCTCCGTGTTTAATTTACGCAGTTAACGTAGCATGGCAGGCTTGCAACCACAGTGTCAAATGATCCTCACACGCATCAGATTGCGTAAAGTGCTATTTTCCAGAAGCATGGAGAGAGATGCGTCCATTCCTTCTCCGTCTCAATAGCAATAGCACTTCACAACATAAAACATAAATCAGAACAAAGTTAAACCATCTCTTGGAAGCCAAGGGGCTTCTCTAATATAGTCAACAAAGCAGTGTTCAACTTGTCATCTTCTATGACTAACTACTAATACTATCATAACGATGGCCTGAAACATTCTCTGTATAACATTTGTAGGCTTCCAAGCCAAAGGATCTCATTAAAATACATGTTCTATTTCATAACAAAGGTCAAAAGTATTCCATGCTTAAACTGAGCAAAAGTGTGTGATAACAGGAAGGGAAAAATGTAAGGTCTGGCCTTCTAAAAATTGATAAATAAAATCGCCCAGTAAAATGAACATATATATTATGTAAATCACAGTAACTGAAAAGATCTTTCGTTACTAATGCCTAACCTTTTTTTTAGCGAAAGCTTGCTTACAAGCAGATCGGAGTTGGTAAAATGGACATCAGAATAATACATTAAGCAAGTGTCTAATCAATCATTTATTTGTCAAGTCCTTTATTCATGGAACAAGTTGTAAGAAATTATTGGCGAATTATTTTCAGTTCTGCTGGAAAATTTTTGTTGGTTAACTTCGAAGAAATGCGTAGGACCTATTCAAACCTTGGCCTTTTATTCCACAGTAAGCATGATTGTTATGCTGCTAAGAGCTGATTATAGGAGTGAAAAGGGAATGTGAGGAACAGGAAACAATTATGAACTAGGAGCCTAACACAACAGAAGTCAAATGAGCAGGTACTCTTGCACATGTCACTTTTCTCTTCCCAAAGGTCTGTTAGGGACGTCAAGTGTGTAGTCTCTTTTGAGGCATGTGGCATGTTCCTATGGCTATATTGCTTATATGTCAGTAATCTCCTAACCATATGTGCAGTAAAGATTACAGAACAACATCAGGCACCAAATATGTCATAGAAAAATATATAGATAATATCAAACCATAAAAAACTTCTAAATATTTTGCTAAAAAACTGCTAAATATATATATCACGCATTCACGCCACAAGATAAAGAGATAAACACATTAATTAAAGTACATCACTAATTCAATACGAAAATGAAAACTCGTAGTTAACTTTTTGACAAATTTGCATCCATGCTGATATTTTTCCTATGCTATTTGAGTTTATGTGAAATTACATAATAATAAGACTAGATCATCACTACTTTGACCATCTCCTGACATTTTTTTCAGAAAACATTTGTATTTACTTAGCAATGCATTTAATGTGTCTATCTATTAGACACCTAGAACAAAGGTTACCAAACTTACACGTAGCATATATTTACCTGTCCGTCTCTGACAGTAACAACCACGCTATAGTAGTCTTCAAGAAACGGCCACTGATACGTGGTGCACAGAAGATCAAGGCTGCCCTACCGATGCTGAGGCTTTGGAACAGTTGAAGTCCTTCCGGGAATCTGCTAGTGACATGCATGTAGGCCATGCGAGCACCTAACACGAATCATCACGCATCCTGTGCTTCAGAGTTGGTACTTCGCACATCCCCTTTGACCTGATCGGCATGCATGTGTTAGATAGGAAACCAGTGCCTGAATGTACAACAAAAGGCACCAATGCTAGCACGCGTGCTCTCCAACCATTTCATGAGCCATCCAAGCTTTCAGTTTGATCAGTACAGTAACATAGCAAAATTAACCTAATTTGGTTCAATTCCATGGTATACCAGACAATGTCCGAAAAATCTTGATTACCTTTGATCCAACACGTGTATAGAAAAATACCACGGCGCTGTAGCATTAAAGATCCGAGTTCAACGATCAACAGCAATAAGAAATCTCCATGCGCGCAGTCCTGCATACCGTGTTGATTAATCAATACAGTCCGACCTATAACGACACTTGTGTATAACAAAAGTAGCAGGATTAATTGGGAAGCAAAACCTCACTTTTTGCTACGCCTTTTGTAGTTTTGTACTGGTTTGATTTCACATATCATATGTCGTATTGCCGTGTGTTCTGCGAGGATAAAATATGGCTGGAGATATATACTACTACGACTTGCTAGAGGATGGGCCTACCGTGATGCAAAAAGGTTAAAGTGAGTGTGATGGCTGACCTATTGTAAGATTATACTTGTACCCTTATTAAGGTAGCTAAAACCTGTAACATTCTCATCCAGGAGAGGGCGATTAAAATTAAACACCACAAAATTAAAGCCTCCAATAATATTGTATTGTGGTATATGGTTCTTTGTGTAGACACATTGTATAGTGCATATGCACAGCATAAATGCATAATTACCATCACTTCTTTATCTCATTTTCATTTTGGCTTCGCAGTAAAATGATTATTAATTCACACTAAAAATGCAGCCCCCAGCAAGACATTAAGACTGTCGGAGGCAAGTCTAGACCTTTGGAGTTACTTGATGGAAGAACTAGTGCCAAAGCAGCTGAAAACAATGCCTAGCTAAGCTCACTTATTATATACGCATTGCCTAACAGCCCAGCTGCCCTTCTGCATCTCATCTCACCGTCCTTTCCTAACATGTGTCCCACGTCCTCCTGCTATATATACCACCCCATGCCCACCTCATCTCATCATCCACAAGAAGAAAAGTAGAAACAAGCAACTGGTTCTATTCTCCTATCACTAGCTTGAAACACAGTGCAGCAAAGAGTGCTTACATGGCGACTTCCATGGGTTGCTTGGTGCTGCTCTGCCTTGTTTCTCCCATCCTCCTTGCTGGCGCCGTCCGCGGAAACCCATGGTACGGCTTGTTCCCGCAGTTCTATGACCACTCCTGCCCCAAGGCGAAGGAGATCGTGCAGTCCATAGTCGCGCAGGCCGTCGCCAGGGAGACCAGGATGGCGGCGTCCTTGGTCAGGCTGCATTTTCACGACTGCTTTGTCAAGGTCTCTGCTTCCTCTTTGCTAAGTATTCCTTGCATGTTTCGACAGACTGACAAAGATATGGTGATGCTTGCTGAACATAGTTCCTGCAGTGCAGTGCAGTACTGCAATTGCATACTTCAAACTTTGATTTGTATGTTTCAAGTACAATGATATGCATTTATTTGACTTTTCTGAGGGTGAAATCCGTGTTTGTTCACTTTAGCTGCACAAATATATAGCTCAAAACGATGCGCAAAAAAAAAAAAAAGATACATAACTGAAAATGCAAGGTGTTCAGTTTTTTTTTTTTTTTGGCTATATTTGTACCTAGCTGTTGGAAAAGATATCCTTGGGAGCATGTAAGAATCTGTAAATTTTAGGCTAACCTTTTGCCAATGAAAAGATGGCCTACCAGCATTGCCCATGCGAGCACTACGTTTTGTCTTGGTGACACCGATCAAGTCCGTACCATGATTGCTCACTTCATTTTTCAAACAGACATTGGTTATTTCAAATGCACAATAATTGGCGCTCTATCCATGCAGTGTTCACCCCTACACTCAATGCATGTGCCTAATCAGCCTACACTACCATTTCGCTTCATGCGTCTAATCTATGTACCATTTCCATGTGCCTAATCTATCCACCAAGTCACCAACCTTTGTTTTCTGTGTGCAGGGGTGCGACGCGTCCGTGCTGCTGGACAACAGCAGCAGCATAGTCAGCGAGAAGGGGTCCAACCCCAACAGGAACTCACTCAGGGGGTTCGAGGTCGTCGACGAGATTAAGGTCGCCCTCGAGGCCGCCTGCCCTGGAACCGTCTCCTGCGCTGACATCCTTGCCCTCGCCGCACGCGATTCCACCATCCTCGTACGTGGCACCACCGAACGTTCTGTCCAAACACAAGAAAGAAAGAATGCAGCTTATGTTCTAGCACCAGTAGAACAATGCAGTGTGTAATTCTTTGGGCTCAAACCTGCAGGTTGGAGGTCCGTACTGGGAGGTGCCGCTAGGCCGGAGGGACTCTCTGGGTGCAAGCATCCAGGGCTCCAACAACGAAATCCCGGCGCCCAACAACACCCTCCCCACCATCATCACCAAGTTCAAGCGCCAAGGCCTCAACATCGTGGATGTCGTGGCCCTCTCCGGTGAGCTTCTCGCCTCTCATGACTCCATACAGCAGTCAGCAGCACTGGTTATGTGTTGGTGTAGTTACATCGCGCAATGATGATATGCAGGTGGCCACACCATCGGTATGTCGCGGTGCACCAGCTTCCGCCAGAGGCTGTACAACCAGACCGGCAATGGCCTGGCTGACAGCACGCTGGAAGTGTCCTACGCGGCGCAGCTGAGGCAGGGGTGCCCCCGGTCTGGTGGCGACAACAACCTCTTCCCACTGGACTTTGTCACCCAAGCCAAGTTCGACAACTTCTACTTCAAGAGCATCCTGGCCGGCAAGGGCCTTCTCAGCTCCGATGAGGTCCTGCTCACCCAGAGCGCCGAGACAGCCGCACTCGTGAAGGCATATGCAAATGATGTGAATCTCTTCTTCCAGCACTTTGCGCAGTCGATGGTTAACATGGGCAACATCTCGCCGCTCACCGGGTCACAGGGGGAGATCAGGAAGAACTGCAGGAGGCTCAACAACTATCACTGAGGAGGCTCCTGAGGCTGCTTTATGTGCTGAATGCTAAGTGGTGCTGGTGCCATATTTTGTTTGAATAAGCAAGGGCGGTTTTAATCTTCCAAGTTGTTTGTTCATTTGTGTTTATGTAATTCAATTGTGAAATGCTTATGTACTAATAATTCAATATATAAGATGCGTTCACTTGGTTGCTTTACGTCTGGTTGTTTGACTTAACTTACCAAGTTGTAAACAATTCTGACTCCCAAGTCGGCAAGTCCAAACTCATGACACATGTCCACCTTTCTTCAAGAGTTCCCATAGAACTCCAGGTGTGCTAACTTCGGCATTTATCACCTGTCGAAATAAAATGGAGCAAGAGTTAGCGCCTCATGTAATCATGTTGTGTCTCCAAAAAATCTCCCAGGCTCCCATGCAACTATTCAAACTAAATATGACTTGACCAAGTTCGTGCTGCTGCCGACCACCAGGATAAACCACATCAGATTTCCCAGGCATACTAGTGTAATAAAACAAGTACACTACCCAAATTCCAAATGAAGGAAATCACGTACAAGTAGTTCAAAGCTAGTAATTGTCTAGTCTCGTCCTTCTATGACAGCTGCACTACACCAATAAAATTTGAATAACAGCTCTGTAATGCTTGCCCGGAGACGGTCGATCGCCTCTGTGCTCACTGCCCCAACTCTACCATAGTCTGGGTGGAAATTCTTCGCACTGCTCCACACCCTGTCAGCTGCTGCCCAGGCAACACTAGGTTTAAAGTTTGGTGGGAGCAGGTTGCCAGTGTCAATGGCTTGATCATCTACACAGCTTTGAACATTTAGAACGAGAGAAATCGACAACTCTTTCAGCATCAAAGCCTCACATCCCTAAAGCTCGTGGGGTGAAGATGTTGCTCTCTGGGGGTGAGTAGTCACCTCGACCATCAACCCATAGCTTCTAGCTCCTAGGACCCCCCCTCTCTCTCTCTCTCTCTCATCTTGTACAGTGTACAGTTTGCTCTCACTTTAATAAAATGGCAGCACTCCTACCTATTCGCTCAAAAAAATATTGAATAACAGCAAGCAAGCAAGGAATTACCACGCATGATACATCAAAATAACGTAAATTGGTCATTGCAAGTTTCAGTGTAGAAAATTTCAGATGCAAATGATGATTGTGATTTGTGAAAATAATTTCAATGATATATTATGTTGATCTTTCATCGAATGGGTGCTAGCACAATGCTTTGCATCAACAGATGCAGGCACAGAGCAAATCTTTGCACAAAAAATCCTGTAGTTTCTTGCTTTCGCACTCAACACACACTAAAAAAAGAAACTGTACTTTCAACATTTCATGCATGGATAGAACCCTACAAAAAATTTACCACCCCTATTCAATCCTAGTCCCTAGAGCTAATGTTGCTTGTTCCCTTTTCTCTGCAGTAGGCCTCCCACATTTGAAATCTCTTCAAACTAAGTACATAATTATGTTCTGACAGATCCCACCAAAATTCTCTCTCTATAATAAAAATATGAAGTTCATAAAACTAATTAACCATGGGATTCACATTCATGAGCTAGCCACAGGACCATTATAAAAATAACTAAAAATAACTTGGTGCCTGACTTATGAATAGCAGAAGCCTTAAACATACCAGAAGCAGTAATCTATTTCTAGAATATGTTCAGTAGATAAACTGTCCTGTTAAACAACAGAATTCAGAACTTCCAAAAAAATATGTGTTCATTGTATTGAACCTTGGGGAAGACAGGAACTTCAGTATCATAGAAATAGACTAACATATGAAGAGTTAAGAATATTTTGACTTTAACTAACATATTAAGTATCATAGATATAGACAGGGTTTCAAATTCCCTTTTTGGGTCAAATCAAAAACCCTCATGGGTGATTTTCGATTTACTGTGGGGAATCGTGTGTCAGAAAGGGCCGCTATGGCCTGGTCTATGAGCGTCAGCGTAAGAGGCTAGCTGTGCCGGACCAACCACAGCCCAGGTCCAGCATGGGTGCAGATCCTTTTGCTAATACCATATAGGTTTGTTAGGAATATCTCCTATTTTATGCAAGCTATCTCTATATTAGGAAAGTTACCTTAAGGTATGTTTTGATTGATCCTTTGGATCTGGTGTAAAGCCTAACCCGGCTATAAATAGGCAGGAGAGATATGAATAAAGCTAAGCAAGTTTTAGGGTAAAATCCCTTCCTCCTGATCCTCGCTCGGGCGATTGGAGCGTTGTGGCTTCCTCTCTTCTGCGTGTGATCATGAGGGAGACAACAATTCCACCCCCACGCCATGACATTGCGATTCCCTTTTTTTCGACCGAAATTTGTAATTCAAAATTTGAATCGAATGGAGTGAGCCGGAAAAGGGAAATCGCTAGGGTTAACGAGAAGTCGTTTGGTTTTAGTGGGAAATCGTTCACCTGATGTGGGAAATCGTGGGATTTTTTGTGAATGGAAGGTCAAACAGTATTTGCAGGAAATCGACCGAATATATGGAGAAATCATTAGGTGTTGAAAAAATAGAGGAAAATTGCTAACAAGTCAAACAGCAAGTTTAGTTTTAATAGAAAAGACAGGTGTTGCTGCATGTGAGAAACTGATATCCACCTTTGTGAACAGGTGTCAACTGTCAAGATAGTTGATCATGCTGACAAATGTTCCCCTCACCTACAGAACACAGGATAGACAAAGTATTATGATATATAATGGAATATGCATAACCAAGCATCAGCTATATCTAGATGAACAGGCTGTACTTACAAGTTGCTTTGTTTACAGATGATGATACTGTGGGCAAGCAAAACTTCTCAAACATATTGAACTTGTTAGCAAATTTAACCAGAATTATGAAGCATTGCTTCAATTGCCTTATTGGCCTTAAGCAGCTCCCCTTTCGAGCAGAGTGAAGCAATAGCAGGATAGTATGTGTCAAAGTCATCATAGAAAGACCTCCCTAGCAAATTACCATAGTCAATATTAGTATTATCACTAGTGGTGTGTAAATTTTCAGCTCCATCTATTATGGGTTGCCCTGTGCCTTCAGAACTCTCATGAAAAGAATTGCCAGAAACATCATTAGTGACAACTTGTCCTGGATCTGATCTGGGAAGGCATTCATCTTCAGTTCTCTGTAGCTTCTTGAGGTGAGCAAGCGTATTACAACTGTTAGAAACTGAAGAGGATACATACATGAGCCCCACTTCATTTAGGATAGTCACAACCTCATCAATCCTCCCTTGCTCACATGCAGCAGATAGAAGGTCAACAAGAGATTCTGCTTGGATCTGATCTCCAATGCTGTTTATTAGCTCCACAATTTCTTTGCGCTGAAACATCTCCCTCAAGATGCCCCTGGATTCTTCCATCCTTCCTTTTGCATAGAGCCCTTTGACCAGGCTCATGAAACCAACAAAATCAGGGAGCATCTGTATATAACGGTATTCATTAAAGAAGCCCAATGCGGCTTCAGTGTTACCTTTCAGACAGTGACCACTAATAATTGCACCAAGTGTAAAAGCATCTGGTAGTAGAAATAGATCCTCAAAATGTGACAAAAGCTCAAGTGCTTTTTCAGTTAATCCATAGTTACAATAACCACTTATTAGCAAGTTGTAAATGCGTGTAGTGGGTCTGATACCCTTGTTGAACATTTTCTGAAACAATTGATATGCATCATCCAAGAAACCTTCTCTGCACAAAGCACCTATGAGTATGGCATAAGTGATTATTGTTGGAAGCACTTCGCTGCTTTCTAAGTAGTCATAGAACCTGAATGCTTCAGTAAGGCACCCCTGCTGGCACAAACCACTGAGAATTGAGTTATGGATGATAATGTTTGGACGAATGCCCTCTCTTTTCATGCTTTCACACAGGTCTAAAGCCTTCTCAAGATAACCACCTTTACAAAGGCCTTCCACAACTATTGAGTACATGGCTAGATCTACTGAAAACCCACTTTGTTTAGCTTCCTTCAATAAGTTATATGCATCAAAAAATTCACCTTCCTTCTTTAGTGCATAGACAGCTTCTCTTAGGACGCTGCTAGGAACACTGCCACTGTCCAAGTAGTTAGAAAACCAAATAGCTTCACCAGCACTCTTCTTGCTGAGGTGACAAGACAGCATATTAATCACTCTAGGTTCATGCAGGCCATGAATTTTAATGAACTCACTTAACAAGGGTTGTATGACCTGTTCATTTCCATTTCGGAGTAAGCTCTTGAATAGCTTGTAGCATGTTTTGCTAGTTACAGAAAATGCTTGCATTCTGAGTAACTTATAAACATCCATTGCTGCTCGGCAACAATCCCTAGTGCTTAAGAAAGCAGAAGCATATTTACAAACAGACGAAAAAAACTTTATTTCTAATCCATTCATCTTAAAAATGAAATTCAGCACACCATGTTCACCACCTTGTTTATAGTGTGCATGAATCAACTTCCTGCAAGTACAGGAATCAGGCCTTAAATTTCTCTGAATAAGATCATAAAAAATTTGGTCAGCCATGTTGACCCTTCCTCCACTACATAGTGCTCTAATAAGGCAACTGTGAACAACTGTACAGTCTGTATTGGAGAATGATGTACCATTCTTGTACTCATCAAACAACTCCAGTGCCCTGTCAATTTCTCCAAGTTTACACATCATGTCTATCATTGTATGATAGGTGACAGTATTAGGGCTTAAACCTATATCATTCATTTTACGAAACAGGCTGCAGGCATCGTCCACCTTATTGATAGTAAATAATACTTTGATAAGCACATTGCATGTGACAACATCAATGGCAATCCCACTGCTCTCAAGGCTACCCTTTATTGTCATCACACCGCTTGTATCCTCTCCCTTCATGTAACCATGTAATAGCGTGCTATATGTGAAATTATCAGCAGCAACACCTTCAGATATTTCAACAGCCTTGTTCATGTCACCAGCCTTGCATAAACCATTTATCACTACATTGTAGGTCACAATCCCAGGTTTTATACCCTTACGCTCCATCTCTTCAAGCAAAGAGAAAGCCCTATCCAAATCCCCCTTTTTGCACAGACTGTCCATTAAAATTGAATATACATACTCGTCAACCACCACGCCTGTTTGTTCCAGCTTTCTCACTATAGAAAAAGCATCTTCCAACCTGTTCCTCTTGCAGAAACCACCAACTAACGATGTATAAGTGATCAAATTCGGCTTAGCATCCATTCGTTCCATCTCATCTAAGAACCCCATCACTTTCTCCACGCTGCCTTCTCTACATAGCCCATCAATAACAGTAGTGTAATTAACCACATCAGCTGCAATGCCCTTGTCTAACATCGACCGATGCTTCCGAAGCCCTTCCATTAACTGCCCGTCAATAGTGTATCCATGAACCAAGCTGCTGTAAAACACCACGTCACCAACCATACCCTTCTGCTCCATATCCCTTACCAGCCTCACCACCTCATCAATTCTCCCCTCCTGCCCGAGCACATTGATAACCGTAGTCAGTGTCACTAGGCCTGGCTCGAACCGGCTGAACTCCCTCTTAACCCTTGCATAGAACTCCAATCCAGCCGCAGCCTTCCCGACCTTAGAGAATCCGGAAATGATCACGCTACAAACACGATCTTCCACCTGACACCCCCTCGCCGTCATTACATCGAATAACTTGAGCGCGCCCTCCATGTCCCCACGGTCACACAACTCCAACACCACCGCACGATACGTGGGCGGGGACAGTGGCCCGGCGAGAGCAACTCTCCCTGACGCGTCACGTGATTGGGAGGAGGCGAGAAGCGCGGAGGCGGCGAGGAGGTGCGTGCGCCGGGTGGGGGGCAGGGAGTTGGCGAGCGCCTGGGAGGCGAGGGCGCCGACGAGGCGGTGCCTGGCGCGGCGGAGGAGGACGGACAGGAGGCGGTCCACGTGGCGCGAGGTGACGGCACGGCCGAGCTTGATGAGCGACGGGAGCGGCGGCGGAGGGTGTTTGCCGCCGGGAAAGCCCATGGCGGGCGGTGCTACCGCGTTGGGAGTAGAACGTTCAAATGCCGGGAGTAGGGAGCAGGCTTCCTTTCTGTAAGCTAATTCTGGGCCTATTCGGGCCGGGTCTGATCGGGCTGCCGCCTGAGCTGAGCCCAGATCTAGTTTGTATTGGGCCTCATTTTTCAATAATGGGCCGGCGCTAGTAAACGGACACGAGGCTATACGACTATCGCATCTCCGCGAGCGAGGAAAGGAAACGAGAAGGGGGAGGAAGTAGGATGCAGCAGGCGCAGGCGGCGGTGGCCGTGCCGGCGGCGGCGGCGGCGGCGGCGGTTGCGGTTCTCCAGCACGAGGCAGTGGACGGAGACGCGCCGCCGAAGCAGGTGGCGCAGGCGATGGAGCGGCTGGCGCGTGCGGGTAGGCTCATCGCTGACATCCGGCTCGGCGCGGACCGCCTCCTCGAGGCGCTTTTCGTCGCCGGCGAAGCACCCCCGCACAGCGTTCAGCAGCACGCCGACAGGACGGAGCGCGTCGTCTCCGAGGAGGCGGAGACCATGCGCCGCCACTTCGACGACCTCCGCGCCCTCGGCAGGTACCCCGTCCGGCCGTCCCCCACGTCTCCACCCGATCTTCCGTTTTGACCCGCGAGGTTCTGGAAGCTTCCTTGGGTAGTTGGGTGGTTACTTGATTCGACAAATGACTCAGTTTGTCTCGGGACATAAACGCTGCTGGGATGATTTCGGAGGGGTGACCATGACAACCCGACCCTTTATCGTGCCCTAAATCTTAATTAGGCATTGTTGACATCATGGAGATTAGTTCCTATGATCTTTGCCTTGATTATGTTGGGGGAATCAACACCTTTGATCTTGGCTAAGCTTTCTGAAGTTGTATATATGAATTTGGCAATAAAATTGCAGCTTTTAGGGTTTATATTATTCCCTTAGATATGCACATCACGCTATAGCTTTGCCTGCTTTGTCATGAATGTAGCCTGTAGCCTGCAAATCGATGAATTCCCAGATCCCAATCGCTAAAAAATCTACTCATGTGCGGTATGGCGAGAGCGACGGCAATGACGCATGCTGGATCGGGAGCAGGACTGCAGGAGCTAACACCAGCGGTAGCACACGCTTGATCGGGGGCAGGAGCACCGGTGGCAGCCTGGGTGGCCCGGGTGGGAGTGGGAGTGGCAACGGCGGAGGCATGGGCTGGAGCGAGCGCAGCGACAGCATAGGGATGGGAGTAGAAACAGTGACGACGACGCGTGGTGGATTCTGGCGAGACAAGATGGTGATGCTCTTGTGAGTTCTTTGAGTTCCTGGCGTTCATTCAGTTCTTGGCTTTGGAAATCTTCGGTATACCGAAAATACCGATTTATCGTACCGAATTAGTTCGGTATATCTGGTTCGGTAGTGAATTTTTTTTCACGAAATTTCAGCAGCCGGATCTCAAATACCGAACTTTGTAGATACTGAAAATACTGAATCGAAAATACTGATTATACCGAATGACCACCCCGTGGGTATTGTTTTCATTTTTCAGTGTTTGGGTTGATTGTACCCTTCGGTGTTTATCATGCTATTACTTTATTAAGAGCCATGATTGGAAATTCTGCTGATAGGTTCTGGCGTTCTGTGCATGCTTACCAAAATTTCTTTTGCTTGTTTGAACCTCCTTTTAAAATGGCACTTTTCATTTAAAAGATCAACCATTTTAGCTGTAGCCTGACTAGTAAATTGTATTCCTCCTGCATTTGTTTTGCTGCGAATAATTCATTTTTTTGCTGTTAGGAAGGCAATTGGAAGAGTCTGGGGTTCTAAATGGGGCTCTTAAAGCTAGGGGCAATTCATGGGGCTTGCACATGCCTCTTGTATGTCCAGATGGTGCTGTTGTGGCATATGCTTGGAAGCGTCAACTGGCAGGCCAAGCTGGTGCATCAGCTGTTGATAGGACAAGGTGAAAATTTTCATTACTTCTATGGTTTTTATCTTGTCTAGTTACTATTGCAACATTTCCCTAATTAGTTGCTATTGATGTGTGAAATTTTATGTAGTTTGAATGCTTTTTCATAGTGTTTCTTCCTGCAATAAAACAATAGTTCCTTGGCAGATGAATTTGTACACTCACATCCAATTTCTCGATGAGGCAATGACGGTGTGATTTGCAGTTATCACAGCTAGTGTTCTAAAAATTGGAATCAATCGCCGATTAATCCCTGATTACCATGCAGTTGGAAGGAGACCAATGCGATTTGGTGCAAATCGCTGCCCCAGTCAGTCAAGGGGACTAATCGGTCAAAGCCGTCCCTGATCGCTATTAATCCCGCTATTAGTCGGTGAGTAGCCAACGCGCTCCAATGGGGTAGGCTTTGGAGCGACGGGAGGACAGTGGCATAGATCGAGGAGGCAGACGGCGGCGACGAGGGAGGAAGAGGAGTCGTGAGTGGTGGGAGGTGAGGAGGGGCGGCGGTGGCAATCGGTGCGGAAGAGGAGTTGTGAGCAGCAGCGACTGGTGGAGTGGTGGGAAGTGAGGAGGCGGCTGGTGGGAGGGTGAGGATGAGGCAGCGGCTTGTGGGGGTAAGTGTGGATTAGGGTTTGGGAGGTGAGAGGTAGGAGAGCTTATATACGAGTTGGAAGGGAGGATTTTGAATTGTTGGATCAAAATCCTATGGTAGAAGCTATTAGGTTTTATTATTGGGCCTCATGTTGGGCCACAGCCCACAGCACCCTCTAGGTATGGCTACTGCCTCTCCTTATACTATTTAGGGCCGCCAATTAGTTCTGATTAGTCCGATTAATCCCTAGTCCCCAGCTTGCCGACTGACTTGCAATTAGCGATTTCTTGAACCTTGATCACAGTACGTAGGTCTTGGCATGGCTGTTATTTAATGAGTTTTGTGCGTTGGGTGGGCAGTTCAATTCCCATTTTCCATCTTTTAGTTTCTATTTTTCACTTTGTGCAGAACAGAACTATTGCTCTTAATGCATCCATAGTTTGGTTTTACATAGAATGGTGTTGACAGTATTCCCATTTCTGTATCATTCATGTGCTTGTTTAGATGTAAGTTTGCTCTGATGATTTGAAATCATGCACTAGTTTTCATGAGAAGATACTTGGCTGCCATGTGTGATTGTGCCCATATGGAGATGCTACTATCCAACTTCATTTCTTAATTTATTATGCATTCATACTTAACATTGCTAACTACCTAAATTCTTATCTGACAAGAAACATTCTGGAATTGCAATATTCATTTATTTATGAGTTTATAACGTCTGGGCTTGGTTTGATGCTAAATCGATGTTGTTTCCAGGTTAGCTCTCAAGGCCTTCACTGACCAGAAAAGAAGATTCTTTCCTCACCTAGAAGATGAAGTGCTTAGCCATCTCCATGATGGCGAATCTGGTACTGCTAAGAAACCAAGGTTGGCTGCAAGCAATGGAGAGCTAGAAGAAAAAACTTTGTCGGAGATACTTAAGAATCTAGAAAATGAAGTACCTAACATGAAAATATTCACATACCGTCGTTTGGATTGGTCAAAAAGAGCTTCATCACTAGCATCTCTGATGGATGATGACTTTGTGGATCCTTCTAAGGAGCTGAACTTGCAAATTATGGGCAAATTGAGATCTGGTGCTGTGACAACTGCGATAGATCAGGTTGCAGTAATTGAGTTGCTGGTTCCTTCAATATTTAGAGCTATAGTGTCATTGCATCCTGCAGGATCGATCGATCCTGATGCTGTGGCATTCTTCTCTCCTACTGAGGTAAGAGTGTTTTTCAAAAGCTTACTCTGTCCAGCTCAATTATAAATTTAGCATAAGCAAAACACCAAGCACATCATGTTCCTGAAATACACTTATTGGAAAGGTTTAGTATTCTCGTTGATACAATTTGTGGGCAAGATATCCTTCTGACACATGGAAGTAAATCTTCTATCAGGGAGGAAGTTACCTTCATGTGAGAGGCTTATCCGTGCATCATGTTTTTAAGCATGTAACGGTAAATGTTTCTTCATTGTTCCTCTATTTGTTTGTTTGTCCAATGAGAGGCACTGGAAGTGAAACATGGGTTAATGAATACACCACTTTGATTATGTAGGAGCATGCTGACAAGGCATTGCAGTACTTCCTCAGTGTGGAACCCTGTAAAGCGCTTTCTCATCTACTGGTAAGTTCCATCACACATTTTTCAGTGGTTTATGTCCTTCAGAACAGTAATATCCGATCAATGCCAAAAACTTGTTGGGATGCATTATCATTTGTTTTTCTATATTACGGACATTTCTGTTGCAACAGTAGTATATTAGTTATGTAAAATTGTTAACACTAGTAATTTTGTTAATTACTAACAGCATGTTAACCTCTTGCAGCGTTGGATTGCCAGTTATCAGACTCTATTTACAAAAGTTTGCAGGTAACCCCTCTAGATGTTTAACCATATTAGTATTGATTTTCTGCTAAATTACTCGTGTAATTTCACATGCAGTAAATGCCGACGCCTTCAATTGATGGACAAGTCTTTGGCTTTGCTTTTACCCCCTGTCCACCGCCCCTACCACCAGATATCGAATGTTGGTTCAGATCTTCAGGAGGCCTATCACATTGGATGCTCTTCCTATGATATCTGACACCTCTTAACGCGCTCTGGACATTTTAGCTAGGATGTTTCTAACGCTGCCACCCGACAAACTACTTGTGCTTTACAAGCTAATGTGTAGAACAATAGTTTTTTTACGACTTGAATAGTTCAGCTATTAATTTGTAAGAACAAAAGGCTTGGCGATTTATGAGTTACTTTGTTTGCATTTTCAACTCACTCCTGTAACATGTGGTAGTCTTATTAGCAGTCATTTTTGTATTTCGATTATTCAAACCTCAAGTTCTCTATCTCTAAATAGATATTACTAGTTTGAAATACGTGCAGTTAAAGTTTGAAAACATTGATAACCAATATACTTAAAAATATCTAGCTTTGTCATATGGAAATGAAACTAATGGTTGCATTAAAAATACTTCCGTATCATCAAAAGTCTATTTATCAGCCTCCAAGTATTGCCTGAGTTTGAATATCAACCCGCAATTCAGAACTCATTCGCTTTACAGCTTTGAACTCTTAAACCTGATTAGAATAGACATTAGCCATTAGGTGCAAATTCGAGCCAACGTCACTGCTAAACCTTCTGATGATATATCAAGGGCCAAACCTAGTTTTATTAGTTTACAATTGATTTATTTTTTTTTTTGAAAAGGAGGTTTACGATTGACTTTTAACGGTCTAAAGTTGCAGGTTGAAATTCAGATCAACTCAATAGTTAAAAGCTGTAGAAAGGACCTTTTTTCCGGTGTGCATTGGTGACTCTACCTATATATCCTAAAAGACGTCTCTCTAGGAGGGAGTAATCAGCAATTGGCCCAATTGAACTTTGTTAGATACGGCCATTCCAAATATGCATCCAGTGAGTTCTGTTAACCTTTAGCTTGAGAAACATTCCTTCATTCATAGACGTTAAACTTCAACTTGGCAACTTCAACTTTGACTATGCAAATACGTTCGAAGTGCAAGCGTGAAACAGTTAAAACAATTATGTGGAAAGGATGAATGATGCTGCATATAACAAACCATTTATTTGGTAGTATAAATAGTTTAGCACTCCCTGCTAAATTATCAGTAGCAAAGTTAACTGTTTACAACTTACACCAACATATCCTAGAACTCTTCTGAGGCAAACCAGATAAGCGTGCCCCTGACTTAACCTAGACATACACTTTGTCAAGTATTTACAATACATACACATCTCAACGAAGTTCTCATGAGAGCTCTTTGCCAGCTCCACTTCAAGTTAGTGCCATACAAAAAGCTCTCTTTTGATCTTTGCACATACCGCAAGACTCTACTACATGTACAATTTACATTACAACCTGTGTTGGCAAAACTATAAGATAGGCAGAAGGCGTGAGCTAAGAGCTCTCCTGGAACGACTGCGAGCGAGACAACGCTGCAGGATTCGCCTGTAAAACACGAGCAGGATGAGCATCTGACGTCTGGCCCTTTCTCTCACCCTTAGATTGGAAAGGCTTGAAGATGCCAGGGTCCCCAGGTTTTATGCCGAGAGTGGCCCATATTGA
Source organism: Olyra latifolia (assembly GCA_036346145.1). Lineage (NCBI taxonomy): Eukaryota > Viridiplantae > Streptophyta > Magnoliopsida > Poales > Poaceae > Olyra > Olyra latifolia. Next base: position 20,740,386 of record CM070530.1, read on the forward strand.
ACTTTTTGCTGCCTCATCAGGATCATCGATCCGGAGCGTTTTGGGAACCCAAAATGATTTCTCCTTCTTTTCCTCTTTCAGCGGATTGACGTCCCTGGAATGTTTCCCAAGAGTAGGAGACCCATTGCCCGAACAGCTGCTGTTGCTTGACGACGATGGTGATATGCATCCGTTGGTTCTGATCCATGGTATGTTCCATGTCGTGGCTGGCCAGCTTGACAAGCAACCCCAAAGGGCAGGTGGCACAAGAGGATGTGGAAATGCTGGTGCAGAAAGTCTCGGGGTTGGCATCATGGGAGAGTTCATCCATGGAGCTGAACTAGTACTGCAGCTTTCTGAAGGAGAAGCAGACTCAGACATACCTCTTCCTGGCACCATTACAGGGAGGTTGCTCCATCCTACGCCCCAAGGGTACATGAAAGGAGCTCCAAGGTAATACGGAGGGACTGGGCCAACCCCATTACAATAAACTGGTGTTCCATTCTTATCAGTTTGGACTGCATTTTCAGGTAACCCATTGTATGATGTGACAGAAGACACACAGGAGTTATCTTCCCTATTTTCATTTCTTGGTGCTGCTCCAGCATTGGTTACGTTTTGCTCCTCAATGTTCAGCACTGATGCCATTGATTCACAAAGTGGCACTTCAGGCCCAAATTTGAGAACTGTTTCATTTCTACTGATTGGTTGTATTGGGATAGAAGGCGAAGATGCAAGGCCTTCAGGGATCACTGTCTTAGAGATGTCTACTCTGGACCCCATCATGCAATCAGGGGCCATCAACAAGTGACGGTAGTGCAATGATGAATTCTTACTTTTGCGCCTCCCAGCACCAACAGGTACATTCCTCATAGTCCCCCCTGCAGTCCAATACCTTTGGCAATTTTTACAGAAGTGTCTAGGTTGATTAACATTGTAGTTGTTGTAATAACAAAACTTCGTATCCATGCTGTTGCATCGAGGGCAAGGTAGAATCTTATCAGGCTTCTTAAGTACCTTATCCTGGCCAGATTCATCATTTGCTGTCTTCTCATTCTCCTCCTTTGGGTCTGATGCTGCTTTATCTTCAGCATTGCTTATCTGATCTTGATCCTCTTTCTTACTGTCTGAGATAGAAGAACTATCTGTTTCTGCATTTTCCTTCGCTTGTGGTGCATCAACATTCATTTCATTATCTTCTTTCTCTAATGGCGCATCAACCTTCATTTCGCTATCTTCTTTCTCTTGTGACACATCAACCTTCATTTCATTGCCCTCTTTGTCTTCTGTTTCAGTGTGTTGATCCTATAAGATTGCAATATGGTATACTATTAAAAGAGTACTTCAATTCAAACAAATCTCCAGTTAGAATAATACATGTTTGTCCAGATGTGTCAATAGGTCTAAAAAAAAGGCTAAAAATTTACATCATGCCTGAATAGTTCAAACAAATAGATTAAGGAAAACATTAACAGTAATTTATATCAACTATAATATTCTTATTCAGTTTTGTGTCCCCTTTCCAAACGAGAATACTAGAAAGCAAATAATAATTAGCCTTTTGACTATGTTGTCAGTTGTCACTCCAAAAATAAAAAGCTTGAAAGCAAAAGTCATCAACTTATTGGCATAACATAGCATGTAAGTCAGATTTGGTAAGCTAGGATTAAGACATCCACATAAATCAATCCCATGATTCAATTCGGTTGCCCAAATCCAAATTTGATCAGCTTTAGCCTCCTCCATACACAGGATGTGTCACGGTGCAATTTGCTTAGATCACACAAGGTGGAGCCTGGTAATCTATGAAAGGACAAAATCCTCAGCAGATTCTATTTCTCTTTTTTTTCTCAACCAATTTTCTATGCCATGTCATAACAAAATCAACACATCCTGGTCCTGGTCTTAAAAAGGAACCCTTAAGGAGGCACTTGGATTAGAGGTTTTTTTTTTTGCGGGCTTTGGGATTAGTTCATTGGATAGTTTTAGAATCTGGTTCAAATTTGAACTAAATCCCAAAATCTCCCAAGGAATTACCCACTAGTCCAAACAGAGTACTGTGTCCACTCCTGGGCAAATGAAAGTGAAAAGGCTATGGAAGGACCACCACATGCTTATAAGAATCTAGATTTTGCATGGACCTTTACTCTGTACTCTTAAGTAAATAGTGATAGCCACTTTTGAGGAAGCAAGGATGATAACACCCTACCAACTATGCTATCTAGATTAGCATCAAGGCAAGGCTCAATTATTGTCCCCTGGCGAACCCCATGGCTAGGTGATCTTCTGTAGCAGCTTGTTCGGAATCTAAGATAAAGAGCCCAAACTCAAAGAGACGGGCACCGAATGGTGTACGGACGAAGGGATTATTAATTCTTGGGGCTATCCGCTCCGAAATCCAAACCGAATTTTGTCACGGCTTCCCCCCATGATCAGCACACGCAGATTCTAACGCTTATCTAGACCTTGAATTCACTCTCCTCGAATCCAACCGCTAATCCCTAAACATGACGAGATTCCCGGAGAACTTCTTTGATTTTGCACGGCAAATTGAGCAACACGTGCACATGAATCGAAATCGCCGATCAAACAGAGCGCTCTTCGTGTTCCCTTTCCAATTTCCCCTCTCCACAAGCAAGAGACCCCCCGTGAATCAACAGAACATCGTATAAGAGATCACACGACTAACCATATCAGCTTCCGGCTCCGCGTCCGCCTGCGGCGCGGGCGCCGGCTGGTCGGCGCCGGCTGTCGCGTCCGCTTCCGGCGGGCCCGGCGCGGCTTCGGGAGCCAACGGAATCACCCGCCCGAAGAGCTTTATCCCCGGATCCTTCTGGTCCGACATCCTCGATCGATCCCACCCGCGAACCCAGCGAGCACCCAACTCTCTGCCGCCGCCGCCGCCACTGCCTCCTCCGGAATCCGAGCGAAGTGGCTAGAGAGAGCAACGGAGCAGAAAGACCTCAGAGAGAGAGAGAGAGAGAGAGAGAGATTAATGGATATAGCTCTGCACCCACATGGGAATGAGATGTAACGGAACTGGGGAAAAAACACGGGAATTTGAGAGGGGGACTTCTTATTAACAGAGGGGGATTTTGCGCGCGTGTCCCCTAGAAAGTGTGGTCTTACATATATACCCCCATGAAGAGGATGTAATGCCAAGCATGTCCTATGTGCACTCAACCTAATTTGGCTAAGCTCTTGTGCTCTAAAAATACACGTTTTGAGAGATGGAGAAGCGAGAGTGGAGTTAAAAAGAAAGTTTTTGATATCCTCCTATTAGAAAAATATGAACAGATTTGGATGTAAGCGATAGTCTTTGGTTGTTTGTATCTATGAGGATAATCTCGTTGCAAGGTTATTTGGTTACACAAGTTTGAGCATAGGCAAGAAATGAGTCCACATAATGCAAGCAAAATCCCAGTTCATTTGAAATCAAAATAAGTGGGTGTATTCTAGACCCATCCAACACCATCCTACTGCATCCCACTAGCCTAGCCAAGCCAAGCTATATGGGGTACCAAAAACAATTACGACCAAGGCAAAAGATAATTGACCGGCAAAATATTGTATTTAGTTTACAAGACATACAACTCTGCCAACAACAAGACAGTGTTATTTGGAAACTCAATAGAAATGGTCAATTCTCGGTTCACTTTGTGTAAGACATTTGTGAATAGAAATGTTGCCTAGTATGATATAATGGGTTAACGTGAAAACTTCACCTTTTTCTAAAAACTTAAAAATTTTCTTTGGTTTCTAGGGAGAGGGTGATTTTGGCTATGGATAATCTTGTTAAACGAAATGGGCTCAGAAGCCCATAGTGCACCTTCCATAGCAAAAATGAATCTATACAACATCTTTTCTTTGACTGCCATGTGGCTAGGTCTATTTGGCATCAGCCCTCTAGAAAAATGTTTATCATATAGTTGGAAATTGGTTTGTTGACATGGGTTCTAAAATAAAGAAAAACCATAGTGGGTACAATAGTTGTATTAGGGGCTATTTGGCTAAGCTGAAATGATATGGTTTTTGACAAGCAGAGGGATATTTTATTTTTCAGGTTATCTTCAAGGAAGTCTACTAGTTGCAATATTGCACAATATTGCAAAAGGAGGATAATAGGGAGGATATGTTCACATACGGTTCATATGTCAATCTTCTTGAGATATGGTTGGAGATTTCATAATAGGATCTCTAAACTTTAATGTTATGTATTTCTCTTTGACATGTATTTTTTTCTTTTTAGTCAACAAACATTTCGTATGTTGCACAAAAATCATATTGGCGGCATACCTCTTGTCCTTAGAGACCGGAACGGAAGGTTTTACATTATCTTTAAAAAAAACCCTCCAATGTTGCATCAATAGCCAGCACCCCCGGGCTGTACCCGCAATTCCGTACCCCCTCCGGGGCATCGCAGCAAAAAACCGTGTACCGAATTGCTAAACCCGAGGGCGACCGGGAGCGAGGAGGGAAGCGCCCGCGCGGGGACAGCTGGCGTCCAGGTCAGCGGCGAGGGGTCTCGTCAGCCACGAAAACTCGTGGCTGGGAGGGCGCCCTGCTGACGTCACCCGGGCATGTGCGAATCTTGCGAAAAGCGGAGCCAAAAGGGGCGGCTACCATCCCCACTTTTCTACCCCTTTTTCCCCACTCTTTTCGCCTTTTCGCCCCGCCGGTTCCAATTCGCTACGCGTCCCCGGGGTCGGGCTGCTCGGCAGCTTTGGCCATATCTCTTTGGTGGGGCCAGCCTGGTAGTGGAACAGGTACCGTTGGAGATGGGTGCGCGTAGCGGCCAGGCGGTGGCGCCGCTTCCGCATCCACCTGGGGCCCGACGGCTGAGCCCATGGGTCGTGGCTTGCCAATTGGGGTGCAAACCAAGCAGATAATTTCCGACCGACCGACCGAATCAGTTTGGATAGTGATTTGGATAATTATATGGGTATCCGGTTGTTTTTTATGGATATGGATACTGGGTGCCGGATACGAATACGGATAATGCGGATATTATCCGATGGATAATATTCAAAGAAAAATATGGATGATATCCATCGATGGAGTGGATATTATTCGAATCCATTCTAGGGGCTATGGCGTATGCCAGCCTAAAAGGCGGTCCACAAGAGTTCAACAAACCATGGTAATTTAGTTGTTTGCTCTTTCTATATTTTTACCTTTGCAGTATCGCTGAAGTGCATCTGGAAACCTCATCTCGTCTGGGTTGAAGAGATTGATCTTTCAATAGATGTTTAATTTCAATTCCGGCAATTTAGTTGTTTGCTCTGTACTTTGAATTTCTACAAGACAGCAAGTAAACTCTGAGTTTATGATTTTGATGGGAGCTAAATGATGTCGGAATCTAGAAACTAGACATCGAAATGCTTTAATTAGTTACTCCATGTCCATGCGTGATGTGCTGATATGTGTGATCCTTGTTCTGCCATGTTAATCTGATATTACTCAATGCTTTTAAAATTATTTTCTTTAACTTAATTAGCAGTACTCAGTGGACAGCGCTACACTGCTATATCTCTTTATTGGTGAAATTGTTCACTCCAAGACATATATTGATTTTTTTCTAGCATGTGTTTTCAAATAAGCGTATTATCCGAAGAAATATCCGTTCCGACCAATATCCGATCTTATATTATCCGTATTTGTATCCAGCACTATCCGTATTTGTATCCGACACTATCTATGTCCATATCCATATCCAGCACTATCCGTATACAATCCATATTTTTTAAAAAAAATAGATACATATACAATATTAGTGATATCTGACCGTATCCAATCCGTTTGCATCCCTACTTGCCAAGCGTGTGCTGTGTGCCTGTGTCGGACTGCCAGTGGGAATTTTCCCTGCCCCAACTTCGAAGAGGCCGTCCTGAACTAACCTAATTACTTGGTAAGATGCTGTTAATAGAGAGCTTAAAGGAAGTGTTTTGTGTTGTTAACTGGAGCCGGCTCAGCAACCGGTTGGGTAGTTTTGGATCTAGTTCCTTCGCTAGTATCGTAGCTACAGAATGGCGAAGAGAGCGAACAGGTACAAGAAGATGATGACAGTTTTTGTATTTTATGTTTTATCTTTTCTTTTATCTTCTAGACTTCAAGGGCTTCCTGAAATGACATCGATAGTTAGGTTCGGCTCGTTTGATTTGTTTTTTAAGTTCTAGAACATGTCTTCAAAATTAAAACAGAGACTTAAAAGTCAAACTGTTTGTACTTTGAAAATAAAGATAAACAAATAATTAGATAGGCATATAAGCATATAAGTTTGTTTAGCATAGGTCTACATTTTGCTATGTTTCTATAAGAAACTAAAGTAAACGGATTGAAAAGTGTTTGGTAGATAAGAGGAAATCTTTTGTCTGCCCCCAATTGAGAAACTTACCTCTTTCTTTTACTCCTCTCCTCTTTTTTTTCTCCTAGTTGTCCTTCTCTAGCCCCTTGACCACGTGCTCGGCTATCTAGAGTAAGGGAGTGTTTGGTAGAGCTCTAACTCTCAACTCCGTCTTGGAGCAGTGTCAAACATCCTAACTCCACGTAACTCTGGATCAGACAACTCCATGGAGCAGCCTCCCTCGCGTTCATTTTTGTGAAATAGCTGAAAGGGTGCTCCGCGGAGTTGTTAATCTGCTCCATAGTGGATCTGCTCTAAAGTGGAGTTATGGAGCAGAGCTGAAAAATTGGAGCTGGAGCCCTGCCAAACACCCCTAACCCTATACCTGCTCTAGGATTTCTATGGGAGAACTTGAAGTGAGTTGCTCTGATTCTATCCCGATGCTAAAGTGTTTGGTACCGTTCCGACCATTTGCACATAGGAGTTGAAACAAACGTACCATATTTGTGATACATGGAAGCATCAAACATAATGCAGAAAAAAATATTACATCTTCTTTTTCTTCTTCCCCGCATCCTTCTTCTTTTCATACGTAAGAGAATGATCCGAAGTCACTTATGGTGTGTGGTGAGAAAGATGGAGATGGCGTGATGGTGCCATGAGATGAGGTAGTGTTGCGGTGATGTACTCATTGTCAGAATAAGGTGGTGTTGAGTTACTATTGTAAAGCCAAGAAGGAGGAGGTTGGAAAGACAAGTGAATGGAGATGTTTTTTCTTTGGAATATTTAGATACATGTTATTGCAAAGTGTGACATTTCGAAAAATAACACTCTATATGTCAATGAGATGTGAACTTAGAATCCACATATCATTAATGCATCGAATGACATATTTTAAAACGTAAACTTTAGCGCGACATGAATCTAGATCACCTTTTTCTTTTGTTAAAAGATTGATGCATTCATGTGATTAAAATTTAAGAGAAAACATTGGCATGTTTAGAATGGCTACAGCTAAACGACTTGGAGATCTTCTGCAAACACAAACAGTTAGTTAAGCTTTACAGCTTTTATACTATACGCGAGCCGAGCTTTGCTCGGTTGGTCAGCAGCGCGGGATGCGTGCTGGCCCTCCCTCTTGGTCGCGAGCTCGAGGCTCGGCCGCGACCGGAGCGCGTATGCCAGGATGGATTTATTAATCCATTCCGAGTCCATCCTTGATGAAAAAAAAAACAGCTTTTATACTATACGGAAGTTAAAAACGGCTGAAAAATGTGTTGTTCTCGGACCGAACCAGCCGATGGTTGAAGTTTGGTGCTTTCTTTCGAGTTCTTTTCCCTAGACTGGGCTAGTCCTACCCTTGAAAAGCTCCTTCACCATTTGGTCCAAGCTCCAAACTCAGCCACACAAATCCCATTGGATTTGCACGTATCAAAATCCATTAGAGCGTAGTTTCAACCACTAGTTTTGTTTGCTTGCGCAAAAGAAAAACTTTAGAGAAAAAAAAAAGGGGGCATCGGTAGCGCTTCCGCCGCGCTTGCGGCTTGCCACTCGGTCTGCACTCTGCAACAAAAAATAGAGGGCGCAATTGGGATCGCTTTCATGGGACCCGCAGTTGCTTTCCTCCACGTGGCGCTGTGGATCAAGGTGAGACGAAAAGGACAGGGTTTTTTTTTCCCTCTCTTTGTCCTGCTTAATTTCAATGCTCCCGACTTCTCCGCCTTAAAAATTCGTAAGACCACATCAGCCACTCGAGGTTTTCAAAGTTGTTTCCTTATATTTTATAAACCGCTTTTCGAAACCCTCGGATCTTAAGAGCATCTTCAATGATATTGGACATAAGAAAGTGTCATGTCATCTATACATAGCAAATAGCCAACCTCTTCAATAATGCTATAATATTGTCTCTAACATTGTTGGGACCCACATGTAATACAGACATCCACGCCAGAATCCGCTATAAGCGCATTTCTTACCAAGAGACAAGATCTATCTCTTTCATCTTCTTCTCTCCTTTACATAAGTAAAAAGTTAAGATGAATTTCTTATAACCAGCTGAAGTGGCTCGAGATGCTCTAACCCTAGCCAAATTAAATGCTCTGATCGAAGAATAGCTAGTCCAAGCTCTCAAGCCCGACCTTTCGGCATCGGTGCAGCACAGCCGAGCCTACCTGCTGTGGTTTTCCATCCCGGCTACTGTTGATCCGAAATTATTGCTGGCCGGAGTCTTGGAGACGTACGCCATGGACTATTGCACTGACGATCGCGCGCGTGCGGCCGGAGAGTCCTCCCGGCGTTGGACCTACGGAGCCCAGCATGGTTGCGTACGATCATAACATCAATTCATGTTGGGAAATAGAGAGAGATTACGTGAGGACGAGCGAGAGCATCTGTCTGTCTATTTGTGCTACGACGGTAGCATGCAAGAACAAGTCCAATGGGCCAGCGGGGACCATTTTTCCGGGAGTTTTTTGCGATCCGCTTCGCGGCCTGGGAGGGCTGGGTCGCTGGGAGGATGAGAATGGGCCCACGCGACGGAGAAAGCGAGCTCGCTTGTGGCTGGCCTACGGGCTCGGTCCCACCCCCTTGTACGCACGGCGCGTGGCGCCGGCCGGTCCGGGCCCGCGGTCGTATCCTCTTCTGCCGCTGGATGGGGCCCACTTGCATGTGGCTCGCGTTTGCTGTGCCGGAGAGGCGGAGAACACAGAGCTCGTGTCGAGGAAAAGATGGGAAAAGGTCTATTTTGCCCTTTTTAACTGTTAGGTAAGTTCGGTTTTTCTCTCTAAACTTTAAAATTGGATAATCAAATCCTCAAACTCTTTATCCCAGACAAATTCCTTCTAAGCTAAAACTAACCCGGTTTTGACTAGCGTGGTATCCTAGTTAGCAGAGTTTTCCAGAAAATAAATTTCAGAAAAATCTAATAAATTGTATAAAATCATAGGAAGCAAAAAAACATAAATTAAAAATATCTATAAATTAAGAAAAATGTGTAGAGTCCAAATATACAATAAAATATTATATTTATGTGGAAACTTATATTCCAAAAATTATATATGTTATATTGGTTCTATTATTGATTAAATAAATCAAGTATTTAATGAAAATTAGTTTGTCGGTTTAAAAATTAGGAGAAAACTAAGAAAAATAGAAGGATGTTAGTTTGACCTTTGAATTTGAGTTTGTAGAAAACTAGGAAAAATAGAAGGATGTTAATTTGGCCATTAAATTTTAATTCATAAATTCAAATGTCAAACTAGCATCCTTCTATTTTATTATTTTCTCCATATTCCAAGAAGCTAAAATATTTTTTCCCATTTTTCCAAGAATCTAAACTAAATTTTCCTAAATACTTGATTTATTTAATCAATAAAAGACACTTTAACACAATTTAATTTGTGCATATACATTTATGCACAAATATCATACCTTTATTGCATATTTGGATTCTACATATTTTTTAAAAAAATAAATTTATTTTATTTAATTTTATTGAGCTTTCTGTGATTTTCTAGAATTTATTATTTTTTCTGAATTTATTTTTAAAAAAACCCTACTAACTAGGACGCGTCAGCTAAAACTAGGGTGGTTTCATCTAGAGAGTAATTTGCATGGTATAAAGAGTTTGAGGGTTTGTTTGCCTGATTTTAGAGTTCAGGAAAAGAAATCAGATTTACCTAATAGTAAGGGGCAAAATAGACTTATTCCAAAAGGATTCTCTGAGATTTTCAGGCATGTGGCTGCAACTTGTTGTCTCGCCAGCAAGGCGTATCCAGTCATCTATTTTTATCTAGTTTGAAGTTTGAACCAATCGAAATATTGCAGTTCCAGGGGCTTCTGGGTCTGTTTGGAATCTGGGAAGAATGGTTGAACAGAAGGGTGCATTTGGATTGGCTATGGATGAACAACTGGCTTTATTTCGGTGGTTTAAATTGGATTAAAAAGTCAAAATGTTTAATTCGGTTTTGCGACTTTTCACTGTGCTTAAGTCTGTGGTGGTAAGACGCCAATGGGCTGGACAGCCAAAGGTGCCAACGGGTAATGTTGTTTTTTTTTAATTTTCTGATTTGTCAATGTGCTTATTTATTGATAAGCTGAACTTTGAGAGTTTCTCGAAGCGGTTTGGAGAGTCCGATACAATTTGTTTGACTTACTTTTTAGAACTTTGTGACATATCTTTGATAAAAAAAAAATAGACAAAAACCAAAGCATTTGTGTTTTCAAAACTAAAGATAAGCAAATAAGTAGATAAGCACAAACAAATGAGTAGAAAATAACACGATGACGAAGGCTTTCCATGCACTTTATGCTCAAAATTTTTTTAAAAAGGGCCCGAGACACAAAGTAGACGAGAACCAAATGGGCTAGGACAGCCTAGATACCCGGCCCATTTTGGTAGTGAACTCTTGCACAAATCTTTGCGCCTGTTGTATGATCTGCAAAGACTGAAAGTCGCTTAGGTGGCGACTATTTAGGCAGATGAGTACAGGAGGAGATCCGTAGGCGCCGCTGGGAGCCTTGGGAGCAGCTTCATGCATCTCATGACGCTCTACCTCACGGACAGCACTGGCCCGGAGGAGTTCATGCTCGCAACGACGGATTCTCCCTATCACTACCACTACCACTACCACAACTTATGTATCTATTTTATTGAATGGTATTGAGCTAGAGTAACAGCTGTTACAATCTTAAGTAGTTGCATATGCTTAACATTGGCATGTCGTGGTTGCTACACAGTTTTTGTTGGAAAAATCAGCACTTTCAAATTTAATTTAATTAGATAAATCATAAACACAAACTGATTAACTAGCAGAAACATGCATCATGAGTATAGTACAGACATGTATGTAACAGATACACACATGTATCTCTCCAATATACTCTTATCCAAAAGAAACAAGAAACTACAAGGCCAGAGAGCAGTATATACCGATCTTCCTCGGAAGCGAAACCGGGAAGAGATCCATCACGATGATGTAGTAGCCGAAGCAGATTGTAACGACGATGTAAAGGAAGCAGATCACGAGCAGTCATGCCGAGCGCTTTCCAAAAACCCTATTTGTTCTCTCCCGGTGCAGGATCTACAGGACGATAGGTTTCGGAGACCTATTGTCCCGATGACTGGTACATGCCAACGCGGCGGGACGGAGTAGGCTATCTGTGGCGGCGCAATAAATCGGAAGAGGAAAAACCCTAGTGTTTGGTATTGCTCTCGAGCGGTGGTTGCATGGTATATATAGGGTAGATTGAGCGGTCAAGCGTGTCACAAGACGTGTCACGATTGGACTGGACATGATTTCCATATCTTGTAACCGATTCCAAAATTTTCGAAGAGCCAAAGGGGATAAAACTGTAAAAGGAGGCTGCGTCTACGCAAGCTACTAGACTCGATTCCGGTGGACCATTCACACAAGTGCCGTGCGCCTGCCTCGCCTCGCCTTGGACCGACGAGATTAGGTGAGCGAGCGCGTGTGTTTTTTTTCTCTCTCCCACATGAGTTTGTGGGATGGAACACACTCCACTATTTAAGTTGGTTTCTCTTCATCTTGTAGTCATGATACTGCTCTATGACATATAGTTCACTGCTAGCATCGGAAGCACCGAATTTGGTACTCAATTCATCTCACACTTTCTTTACGTCTTTTATGTGCATGTACATATCACAAAGACGGCCAGCAAGAACACTAAGAGCGACTCTTACAAAGAGTGTGGTGGCATCCTTGAACACTTTCTCTTGTTCAGGAATAAGGGTTCCTTCAGGTTTGCTAGCAGCGACCCAGTAGACGTTCATAGCTAAGCCACAAAGTGGCATTGACCTACCATCTTTTAAAGTGCATACCGGTAAATTTGTCCGGCCTCAATGCATTGGTAAAGTCAGCCATCGTTAAATCAAAGTGTTTGATATAAGGTGTTTGGATTGTTGGAAAAAATAGCGCTTCCAGGTTTAATTTAATCAGATAAATCATGGACACAAACTAATTACCTAGCACAACTATCCAGCACGAGTATACTGCAGACATGTATGTAACAAATATAGGAAACTACCAGCACAGATCTTCCTTGGAAGCGATACCGAGAATGGATGAAGACGACCACGTCGCAATGATGTAGTAGCCAAAGTAGATCACGGCGACAACATAGAGAAAGCAGATCGCGGCAACGATGTAGAGAAAGCAGATTGCGAGCAACTGTGCTGAGTGCTTCCCAAAAACCTTATTAGCCCTCTGCTGGTGCAGCAATTGGTTCTCGAAGCGGTTTGGAGAGTCCGATACAATTTGTTTGACTTACTTTTTAGAACTTTGCGACATATCTTTGATAAAAAAAAAATAGACAAAAAACAAAAGCATTTGTGTTTTCAAAACTAAAGATAAGCAAATAAGTAGATAAGCACAAACAAATGAATAGAAAATAACATGATGACGAAGGCTTTCCATGCACTTTATGCTCAAAATTTTTTTAAAAAGGGCCCCAGACAAAATAGACGGGAACCAAATGGGCTAGGACAGCCTAGATACTTCTGTTTGCCCTTCATACGGTCATCACATTTTTTGTGTTCTCAGGTCATGTTGCTGCAACACCGCAACGGTGACCCCCCGGCATCTCATTCTCAACAGGAATGGCTTATTTCAGGGTGGCTTTAAGCCTCACATTTATTGCTTGCCAATACTGAAAAGAGAAAGGCACAGTATGTTCTGGTCACTGTTTTGTCCTAACCCAAACAAGTTTCAGGTCTCATATGATCAAGTCTCCAGTTCTGCTCAACCGCCTTGAATGGAATAGATTGTATGTCTGACTCCCCACCATTGCTTGTAGTTCACAATGAGAATTATGTGGTTGAAAACAGTGACTCGGATATTCCTTCAGCAGTAAACCACTAGAGCTATTACATTGTTCTTGCATTAACTTTATTAATCTATTCATTTTATGATTACATTTGTTAGAGTTGGTATCTAATATGTGTACAAGTAGGATTACAGTTGGATCTGAGTTGTAATAAGCATGGTAGATTAAAGTTTGTATCGGACTCTATATCCTGGGTCCTATATAAAGAGGGCACTGACGATGTACATGTAACCTAAAACGACAAAAGCAACGGCATAGTCACGCAGGGGGTCGTGGCCGGCATGTGGTCGTGACTCGAGCGGCCGGTATGCTGCGGTGTTGAGGAGGAGCGCCCATAATCATAGCCTCGTAGATGTAGGCGAGAGTTGAACTGCGTTACCAAACATCGTGCCTCCGGTATCGTTCCCAGATCGCATTGCGTTAAATCTTAACAAGTGGTATCAGAGCAAGGTTGGTGATGCGGATATTCTTGGTGGAGGTGCGAGGAATCATGCATACATGTGGTGCCGAGGAAAACACACGATTTAGCACAAGGTGAAGCATGGCGAAGACAATACGAGGCAGCGGCGGCTTCAACGCTCACGATCAGACCGGTCACCAGACGTGGCGAGCGGCCAGATAGATCGGAGCGGTGGGAGCATCGTAGCGTTGACGATGCTACCAGATGTTGTATTGGGGCAGCATCCCGACACTGCGTGTAGTTATCGTGTTGGAGATGCATAGCCAAGGGTGCGGCAAGATAGTACACGAATGAGTGTGCGGTGGCGCATGAAGAGCTCGTAGGAGAGCTCAAGGTTGAATCCGGAGGAGGCAGTGTTAGGCACATGCGGAGACGACGACGCATCATCATTCATCAATCGGCGGCATGAGGCTCTAGTCTGGTGGGCCAAGTGGGCCCCATGTTGACCAGGATAGTAGGATGACCTTGTGTGGCTGAAGTGCTCCAAAGTACATGTATGCATGCAGCAAGAGGTGGGCTCCACCATGGGTCCTATGTCCATGCACATAGGTGCATATGTACAGGAGCAAGAAGGCACGTGGCCAAGTCATGCAACGCATGCAGTGCACGGCACCCCGCATTTGCATGCTGCTGCGGGAAGGACCGTGCAGTTGCGTGCCAGGCGTGACGATGGACCAGGCTAATCCTATAGCTCGATGTCACCATGTGACAGAAGGAGTCCAGGGAGAGGCGCACAAGACTGGTACGAGTACAATACCAACTCTGGGGAAGAAAGAAAGGGAAAGGGGAATATGAATTCGTACCTGTGACGGTTGAGAAACCGAGATGGAAAGAGCAGGGTTCCTCACCCTATATAAATCAGATTCATGGGAGCCAAAAGCAACAACAAAAAGCATAAGAGGGTTTTTTTTGGAGGAAAAACTCAGATCTGCACCGAAAAACAGCCATTTTTGAGCTCAGGTTTCAGAGCAAGGCAAAAGTGGAGGTCCTGAAGGGAGGCGTTCACGGATGCTGTTGGTGATTCGTCCAGGATGTCGAGCATGTCTGGCGTGAAAACTGACAAAGATAAGGAGCCTGTTGAATTGCAGGTTGGTAGGATGAAGCCGATGGGTACGAGATTCCTTTTAGTGAAGTACGACGGTACTGGCAACTTCGGCTTGTCGCGGATAAGGGTCAAAGATCTTTTGGCTTAGCAAGGAATCGTGACGGCTCTCTAGGCAGCAAAACCAAAGAAGGCGGAGGATGACGACTGGGAGGAGATCCAGTTGCAGGCAGCCACAATCATACGGCTATGTCTCTCAGATCAAGTCATGTACTATATCATGGAGTTGATATTACCAAGGGAAATTTGGGATAAATTTTCCGGTCAATTCATGTCAAAGACTCTGACTAGCAAGTTGTATCTAAAGCAGAAATTATATGGGCTATAGATGCAGGATGGGGCTGATCTGAAGGAGCACGTGGGTGTTTTCAACCAGTTGGTCACTGATCTAGTATAGCTGGATGTGAAGATTGGTGATGAAGACAAGGCCATAATTCTTTTGTGCTCGTTTCCTCCGTCCTACAAGCATTTGGTCACAACGCTGATGTATGACAAGGATAGCATCAAGACCAAGGATATTACTGTGACTTTATTGGCTCATGAATTGAGAAAGAAGAACGCAGAGGAGGAACCTTAGTCTCATACTTTGCTAGTCAAAGGTGATCATGGTAGTCATGGGACAAGAAACAAGGGCAAGAAGAGTAAGGGTGTGCGGTGCTTCACATGTGCTAAGTGGAGACATGTAAAGAAAGACTGTCCAGAGAAGACGGGAACAAGTGCTAATGTCGCATTGACTAAAAGTGACTCAGATAGCGCCAGTGAGTTTCTCCTAATATTAAATACATGGTCAAGTGAAGCATGGATGTTGGATTCAGCCGGTTCATATCATGTGGCACACAAAAGGGAGTAGTTCTTTTCGTACATAGCTGGTGATTTTTGTTCATTCTATTTGGAAGATGACAAGTTATGTCGTGCCATTGAAATGGGTGAAGTCAAGATCAAGATACATGACGGAGTGGAGCAGGTACTTCAGGGTGTAAAACACATGCCAGAACTAAGGAGGAATCTGATCTCGCTCAGAATCTTACATGAGGATGGGATGGTGTTACAGGCTGATGCAAATGGGAAGACCATCAAGATCCTAAAGGGTGAGGAGACTGTGATGATCGGGGAGAGGACCGCTTCGCATCTTTACGAAGTGCGAGGGAGTACTATTGCAGGTGGAGACATTGAGCCAGAATCTGCAGTGTTAGCAGCTGTTGTTCCAAAAGGCAGTGGGTCTGAGGCCAAGTCAAACTCGTCGGGTGGCTCGGCGTGAGCTGCAAAGGAAAGAACCAGAATCTGGGTACATGGGTTCGCATAGGACGTTACGACAACTTCAAGATGACGAAGGACATATTCGTCAAGGTGGAGTTTGTTAGAGTTGGTGTTGAATGTGTGTACAAGTAGGGTTACAATTGGACCCTAAGTTGTAATAAGTAGAGTACATTAGAGGTTGCGTCAGACTCTATATCCTGGGCCCTATATAAGGGGGGGACACTGTTGATGTAACCTAGAACGACAAAAGCAGCGGCGTAGGGACACAGGGGGCCACGGCCGACATGTAGCCGTGACCCAGGTAGCCGGTATGCTGCGGTGTTGGGGAGAAGCGTCCATAATCATAGCCCCGCAGATGTGCGAGAGAGCCAAACCGCGATACCAAACATCGTGTCTCTGATGTCATTCCCAGATGTATCGCGTTAAATCCTAGCAACATTCAGCTCTTACCAAGTGTTCCAATTTTCAATGGTGGGAATGCGGTAAATGAACTTCCTTGCATTCTTTTATTGTCAGAAATTTCTCTGTTTTTCAGTTTGTAGAACTGCTCCCTTTTCTTTTTCTTCTATAAGACAGCATTCGGCATGTTTGACCTTCTACGTCAGGACAAGCTATCGTTTCTAACAGTGGCCCCCATGATAAACAGAGGAAAGAGTGTTTCTGTGGGTGTGCAGGAATATATAGTGCTCCTGTCGCGCTCTCTCTTTATGCGAAGGTATTTGAACAGGTAATATCTATAACACTCTCATTAGAGTTCAAGTAATTTTTTTGCTCTAGATTTGTATATACTTTAAGGAAACTGTAGTCATAATAATGTCAGCTACATAAATTATACACCAAGCTTGCAATGTAAAGAACTGTATACACCAAAATGTTAAGTTCCGTACTAAACAGTTTCTATGGACATATCTTGTGCTGTTTCAGGCTGGTGCTCTTGATAAGCTAGAAACGTTTACAAGCTTCGATAGGCCAGATTTTATGGCATCCCAAGGAACACTTCAAAGATTGTTTTGAGAAGGAGCGCCTAGAAAGTGCCTGCAACTTAGAGCATCTCCAATGGTATCATTTCAGCTAGCTATAAGGGTGCCAACTCAGCATTTTGCTTAGGTGGAAGAGAGAAAAGGAGGAGAGAGATATAGACTGACTATTAACTTGCAGTCAGGCTATAACTGATTTCAAGGCACTTATTATCTATTACATGTGGGCTAGTATTTAATATTATAGACAATGTTATAGCTAATCTATTGGAGAGATTGTCTACATGCTATCTATAGATGACATGGTCATTTCTTATAGCTAGTGCCATTGGAGATGCTCTTATACCTATAGTTCAGGGGAGATTCTGCCTATGTCTGCTGGCAACACTCTCGAATGGCTTCCTTCCGATCAGCCTAAAGAATAAACAAAATGCTACGCCATTTGACGATGCATTTCATTAAAGAGAAAATTACATTGTTGTCTCTTAAACTTGTAGCGAATCTTATTTAGCCTCTCAAACTTTAACTTTACATTCTCGCCCTTTACACTTGCATCCGTTAGCACAAATATTTCCAAAACCATTAGAATTCTGTTAAATGCTGAGGTAAGCGTTAGTTTTTGTTAGTTGCTTTGGTGGTTGCCACACACGCGGTTTTCTTAATAGGATGGCATCCACGTCACTTCCCTCTTTCTCTCTCTTTGAAAGAAATTCAGCTTTAATTTTTTAAAAAAAATTGAAACTTTGGTTTTGATTTTTTGAATTTTGAAACATGTGAAAATTCAAATCTCAAACTTTTTGAATTTTCAAAATCTGAAATTTTCAAAAATGCCAAAGTTTTGAAATTTAATTTTTAAATTCAAATTTTGGGGTTTTTGATACCTTTGATTTTTTAAATTTTTTTTGAAAATTTCAAAAATTTAACGGTTCTAAAATTTGAATTTCACATGTTTTGAATTCAAAACTGAAGTTTCAAATTTTGCAATTTTTGAAACTTCCAGATTTGACTTCCCTTTGAAAATTTGAATGTCTTTTAAAAAATCAGAAGTTTTTAAAAATATGAATATTTTAAAAAGTTATTTTTTCAGTATTTTTTAAAGTTGACATTTTTTCAGAGAGGGGGGAGGTGACTTGGATGTCATCTCATTAAGAAAATTGTACACGCGATAACCAGCTAACACAACTAACGGAAAACTAACGATCGCCTCAGCATTTAACATAATCCTAAAGGTTTTAAGGGCAACAGTGTTAACGGATGTAAGTTTAAGGGGACAAAAAAGTAAAGTTAAAGTTTAGGAGGCTAGGTGAGATTCACTGTAGGTTTAGGGGCCACCATGCAATTTTCTCTTCATTGAAAGGACTCAACCGCACAAGGTATACATTTGACGGATGATATAGACAGCATAACACCAAGTTCAAATAAATATTAACCTTACAATTATGTCCTCACAGATCAATCCTATTTCAGCTCTGCTCTAACGAAATATTCCTGTTCCAACTCATGATTGTGTCTAGGACTGTTATTCTGCCCTATTTTGAGACTGGGAGGGGTATGCATGCTTTCAGCTTTAGGTCAGATCGTCAGTGTCCCTTGTGTCCGCAATCCACACAGCAGCATTGGTTCAAACCGAGTTTGATGGAATAAGCTCCCTTCAATTAAAGAAGTGGCTCCAATCAGCAACTCTGTTCCTGGGAGCAGCTGTCCAGATTAAAATCATTGCACGTGGATTATGTTATTTGGATTAAAACCGACCAGCAACATACAGGACACCAACTTGTGACTCGAGAGGTCAGAACCCTAGAGTTGGCCTGCAACTTGGTGGATTATTGAAAGAGGGAAGTTAAATAATGCTAGGCAGGTGAGTACAGCACCTAATATTCTTTCATGTGACGATTTTCATTTCTTTTTTCATTCCCAATCACTTAGCTCGCAGGTACACACCTAAGTTGCTTTTAATTAATCAGGTCAAGTCAGTAACTGCTTATATAAGTAAAGCATTGGTATGGAATGATCTGAGCGAGATGACCAGACATGTTTAGGGTCCTCTCTTGCGATTTTCAATCGCAGAAGGCTAGCAATTATAAGTCAAAACTCTAATGCCTCTGTTTGTAATGAAGCATTTTCATAGTTTCTAGATAAAATAATGGTTTATGGAATTACCATGTTTTTCAATATCTTGGAATGTTTGGATACCAAAAAAACTCCGTTTTCAAAAATCTGATTTGGTAGAATTTATGGTATTTTTAGAGTATTTAAAACTCCACACATAGGTAATTTCGTTTTCATAGGTTGGCTCTCACTAGCTAGCTCTAGTGTTTGGCCAAGTTTATCATCCTAAAACCAGGTATCCAAACAGATGATAGTTCCAATGAATGACAGAGTTTAATGGAGTTTAATGAAACCATATTTTTTATATGTGCACAATTACAAACTCTGTATTACAAACCATGTTTCTCAAATCCATGAATCCAAACAGACCCTAGGCATTTTGACGATTAGCTGAATGATTCACATGGTGATGAACATGCCCGCACCGCCGCACGTCCTTCTTGGTACTTCAAAAGTTTTAATTACAGTAATGCTTCTAGCAACTAGCTTAGGATGCACTCAATGAATGCATCGACGATTAAGCTTGATCATCTAGGCCATATATGGCCACTAGCCGGCTGGCGCACTATGCAAAATGCAAACTCTCACCTTTCTTCTCCTAAGACCATAATTTGTGTGGTGGCAAATCCAACTGGACTCCAATGTTGCATCAAGAAGTCACTGCTTTACATTTGTACATATCAATGGAGGTTAACCCCATAGGAAGAAAAGAGGAGAGCATGTTAATGGAGATGGGCGACGTATCCAAGTCATCGTTGATTGGACTAGCTAGTGTTCCTTGTGTCAGGTAGCATCTACCGATGAAGAACTTTTAGTGGTCATGGTGCAACATCAGCTATCTATAAAATTTGTGACCCAGGATTCACGAGAAGAATGACGATCGTGCATAGAGAATTCGATCATCTACTATTTTGAAATCGACTATAGCACAGAAGCAAGGCATACTGTGTGTCAAGAAAGTTGCCTATAGAAACATGCAGAAAAACAATGTTGCATAAGTTGTTTTTAGTATTTATCTATAAATAATACAGAAGTTATTGTACACATCACTCGTATCTACCATTGTATATGCTTTTAGTATGGCAAGCTAGATTAACTGTTGCAAACCTGGTCTAGATCAACTGGCTATACATTAATTATAGATGAAGCAAAGGGTCGAGTGTGTGCAGTGGAAGTATGTTGACTTGAAGCAGGGATTATTGTATGTTTCTAGCCATTGGCTGCAGTTGCAGTTGCACCGCCGCCGAGACAACAACCTGGCATAAACTTTTGCCCCAATCTGGTACGAACAGATTAAACAAGCTTGCACGGAGGCTAGTGACCAGTGTTAGCTAGTGCTACGTCTACAAGTATCACTTTAAGGAATTCCACAAACAGTCACGGATATGTTGGCGGGGCTCGCGCTTTGAAACCCCCAAAAGATACTCCCTCTATTTTCAAATAACCGACCTTTTTTTCTTACGACAAAACTTGTAAAATCTTTTGAAAGTAGGGTGTTACGAAAGTATTTTTTACGATAAATCTTACACTAATACCATCGACCTGAAATATATTAAAAAATTAACAATTAAAGATAATGAAAATCTACGCTCTAAGTCAAAAAGGAAAAAGTCTACTCTACCACCTAAACTATCGTGCTCCATTTACTCTACCTCTTAAACTGGAAAACAAGATATTTAGACACTGCTCCCCCTCCAACTTTTAAAACAAGTGCAAGCACCCCCATGTGGTTTCACCACCGTACCTGGTACGTGGCATCTGACATAGCGATGACGTGCCAATGATCCATATGTAATTGAGTAACCAAGCTTCTCCCCCCTATTCCTCACTCTCCCAGCCGACCATCCTCCTCTCTCTTTCTCTCTCTCTCCTTGGGGCCTCCTCCTCCTCGTTGGTTACCTCTCTTCCTATGGCCTATTCCTCCTCCTTGTAGCTGCTTCCTCCCTGTGGCCTCTTCCCACAGGCGAGATGGAGGCGACGCCCATGGTGGCAGCAATGACGAGCACCACATCATCTTGGTCGAGCCACCCCGAGGTCCTCCTCTACTACCTTCGACCTCTGCACCTTATTGGAGTCTCGCAATCCCATGGTTGCGACTAACTCCAAGCTGTTGTGGCCGTACCACCGCAATGTCTTCCTCTACCACCTCCGTCATCTACATCTCGTCAGAGTCCTACAATCCCACGAGCGGCGATGAGCTCCAAGCTGCTCTTGTCTACATCGCCACGAGGGCCTCCTCTACGGCCTGCTTCTCCCTCTATCTCTCTTCACTGCAATGCCGCTATTGGCCTCCTTATCCCTCTCGCATAGCGTCGGCTAAGCTCGGTCGCCATGCCCGTCCCA
Organism: Olyra latifolia; assembly: GCA_036346145.1. Classification (NCBI taxonomy): domain Eukaryota; kingdom Viridiplantae; phylum Streptophyta; class Magnoliopsida; order Poales; family Poaceae; genus Olyra; species Olyra latifolia. The sequence continues at coordinate 20,761,799 of CM070530.1, forward strand.
AGACACCCCTAACTCGTCACCATGCCTCAGCTTGTCATCGCCGAGGTGAAGGTGAAGGATCGAGGATGTCGCCTAGAGGTGGTGAATAGGCGAATTTAAAAATGCAGCAGAAAAATAATTATGACCAGTAGACCCTAACCTGGAGGTTCCAGGATTTAATCCGGATACTTCGGAGAAGTAATCCGGAGTATCCAGATTTGTATACGGAATGTTTCGGGGTTAAGACTGCTATTGGGGATTTTCAAATCCCTAGCAAATCTAAGGATACCACCTGCACCAAAGGGGTTAGTTTAGCTCAGGATACTTGCAGCAAGTGGAAATCTACAGTGTTGCACACCACATAAGTAGATCGGGACTCCACAAGTTTAATATAAGCACAAGAACAATGAGAGCAAAACGAACAAGCAACGAAGAGAGGAACCACACAATTTTTTTTACCGAAGTTCGGATACTTGAGGGTATCATACTCTCCGCTGAGGCGGCACATAAAGCCGGGGTCACTCTTGACCCTTTCCTCCCGACGTTGCACAAAGCACTCACTGAATTTCTTCCTTGTCTCTTCCCTTGTGGAGGCGAGACCAACCTTCACAACCTTTCGAGGCTCACCACAACCTTGTTGGGAGCTCACCGGTGACTCCTAGCCGCCTAGGAGGCCTCAACCTCCAAAAGTAATGAAATCACCAAGAAATCAAGCTTGGATAATGAACGAGTGCTCAAGATGGATCTAGCAAGCACTAGCACTCAAATCTTGCCTCTTTTCCTCACCAAAAACCTCAAATCACTAATCACTCAAGGTGGGAGAGAGGGCTACGGCTCAAGGGCTTGGAGAGAGAGAGAGAGTTGAAGCAGTAAAGGGCAGTAAATGGCTCTGTCACTAGGTAGGTGGAGATGGAGAGAGGTATTTATGTGAAGGTCTAGATCTGACCGTTACAGTGCAAATTCTTCGAGCATCCGGATTAATATCTAAAACATCCGGATAAGAGGGGTCAGAGACAGAAGGGTTCTACCCGGAATGTCTAGGGTGACATCCGAAATATCCGGAGTTCAATCTGGAGTATCCAAATGAACTTGATAATTAAGGCCGCAGACAGAGGAGTATAATCCGAAGTATTCGGGTGATTATCCGGAGTCTCTGGATATTTGGCAGTAGCTAGTCTAAGAATGATTTTGGAAAGTGTTTGGGCACTCTTGCTATACTAGATCCATCAAATAAGCACAAGAGTATCCTAAAAGTGATTTCTCGTCGAATTCCCCTTGATAGTACAACTTATCCTTAAACTCAATAAAAAAGAAAATATTACAATTAATTGTCTTGATGCTGCATGATCTTGAATGGATGGTGTAGGGGTCTCCAAATCAAATCCTTTTGCTATGAATGAACCACCGCTCAACTTTTCTCAAATAAACCGGTTAATTCTCTAATTATGTTGTAATTAATCACCAAAACCACAAGGGGCCTAGATGCATTTACAGAAGGACCAGTGCAAGCCTCGAGTGGTCCAGCACGAGCGCGTCAACATAGGCTCCAATGACTTCTCCCCGTCCATGCCTCTCCTCCACCTCTCTGGCGACCCTAGTGGCCCACAACATCCAGGAAACTTGGCGTTCCGGTATCCTCCTCCAATACAGCACTTGACACCAGCAAAGCCATGACGAATGATCAATTTAGGGATAACGATAAGGTCACGGCGGTGGGAGCACAACAGGGAGGAGGTGGAAGAGAAGGAGGCTAGCGATGGCGCTACAGTGTGTGGTGACACCGACGAGGCTTAGGTATGCGGTGTGCCAGTGTAGCTAGTAGGGGAGTGGTTAAAGGATAAGCAGGGAAGGGAGAGATGGAAGGAGGAGGAGGAGGTCCAGGAGGAGGCCAACAACGCTTTTGGAGGAGATGGTGGTGGAGATTTTGGAGGAGGGAGCGGCCGGTGTGAAATAGCATAGAGAGAAAAAGAGAATGGAGAGGAAACGAGAGAGAGGAAGAAGATGGCTAAAATGTCGGCATGTTGAAAAAAAAATGATTTTTTTAAAAAATAGAAAATGACATGTGTTCTATCTACATGTGTTGATTTGCTGACTCGAATGCTATGTTACTTGTCACATCGGCAAAACCACTGTCAAAACCACCTAAGAAGTTATTTGTACGATTTTATATAGTTTGGAAGATAGAATATTCGGTTTTATAGTTAAATGTTAAAGCAGAAAAAACGTAATAACCTATGATGCAAACTGCAAAGTAGATTTTTTTTTAAAAAATAAAATGACAACTATTCGAAACCCGAAAAATAGGATGAGATGAAGGACACGTGACACCTCACACAGACACACACCGACCGGTCGAGCCCAAAGCATGAGACCAGCCTCGATCCATGAGCAAGCCACTACCTGTCCCGACGAATAATTGGGCCTTAAACTAGGGTTTCCCCGTCTGACTCGCGATCCGCGAGATCCCCTCATCGCTCATCGATCGCCGATTTGGTTTAACTCCAGCCGGGGACGATCCAAGGCTCGACCGATCGATATTCATATTCAAACGCTTAAATAATGCAGACGCAGACGCAAAACCCATATGGCCGCATGCTCGATCTCGGCGTCCGCGCGCACTGGGAATCTCGGCGGATGCGGACAAAAGTCCAACCCGATGGACAGCACGCAGGGGCGCAGGGCCGACGGGCAGCTTCCGCCCGGAAATCATGCGGCGGTTGACTCCCTTTTCGTATGGTCGGTACGTGTGACCGTGTGGTGCGAGCGTTGTCACGGGCTCGTGGATCGATGGATCTCTCTCAAAAGGGGGTTTTCATATTCGTTACTCTCAAACATTCATAACTAATGGTTTGTTTGGATCGCGTTCCGCCCATGCCTCGCCAAACTTGGGCGCGCCGTCGTCCACGGCGCGGGCATCCGCGCGTTGGCGCGCGATGGCGCGAGATTTTCGCACCAGCGCCAATGCTCGCAAGACGCGTGAAAGCGACAGCGGCGGCGCCACATGGGCGCGTCGAAGCCGGGACGTCGGCCGCTCCAAACGGCGGCCAAATTCCACGGCGCGCCGTGCGTTGGTATGGCGACCGCGGGACGTGAACCAAACACGTCCTAAGACCCTGTTCTTTTTGGTTTATCTAATTTGACTTATCTTTAACTTCGAAATTTTTTCAAGATGGCCTCGAGAGTCGGATGGCCATGAAATTTAGGATTTAGGGAGCTTTTAGACTAGCCTACGCGATAAAAATAAAATGGATTCAAAAAGTAATAAAAAAAGTCAGGTGGATCAATATTACTTATCTAACTAATATTGACTCATCTGACTTTTTTATTACGTTTTGAATCCGTTTTATTTTTATCTCGTAGGCGAGTCTAAAAGCTCCCTAAATCCTAAATTTCATGGCCATCCGACTCTCGAGGCCACCTCGGAAAATTCTCGAAATTAGAGATAAGACAGATAAGTCAGAACTCATAAGCCCAAAAGAATACCCCTAAGTATTTGTTATTTGTGAGTCAATAATATGTGATCCTGTGGCTCACGTGTCATTAATATGGAAAGTGGTAAATACTTAATTACTAACCATAGTTTCAAAAGACGTGAAAAACTGTGGCAGAAAAAAAGAAAAGTTTAATAAACGGTTTATCCTCCGGTGGTATTCTTGAGTAATTTTCTTTTTATAAAACTACGAAAAACCTTAAATCGTACACTGGATGTGACACGCTTGATACACGGATAGCTTATGGTCAATGAAATTAGCTTCTGGTGTGATGCCGGTTGTCAAAACTTTAGACTCTAGGAATAGGCTAATCTGCCGGTAGCATGGTAGCGAGGTTGTTTAACATCCCTGCTCCTACCCACGTACCTTATTCAGATTTGTATGACCAGCTAGGGTGCTTATCTCCTTTCATTTCTAGATCCTACCTATAGAATGGCTGGAAAGTCTATTTTTGAAAGCTTAAAAAGTTGGAATATTTGGTTCAACTTAGCTCTAAAAATCTTTGAGAAACCCCTGTTTCAAAAAAAAAAAAAAATCGAACAGCGGTTTCAAAAAGATAAAACGTCTGGCTTAAAAAAAATGTACCAAACAAATCATGTTATAAAGCCGTAAGCTAAAGTCGTAATTAAGTAGCAGAGTTTCTTCCTCGCTGGGTAGAGTAGACGTCAGGGCACATGCATTTCCTGGTCGCGGAGGATGGCCGCTCGCACCGCCAACCAGGCAACCTCCGACCGCTTGTCGCCTCCGACTCCGAGGTTTTCTTTATAAAGCCGCTACTGTGCACAGGTCAAGGCTCGAGAGAAGCAGCAGCTCCAGTACTCTTCTTTCTCCCCCACACAGTGACCCAGAGGGAAGAAAAGGAGCAAGAAGCAGAGCGCCTGGGCAATGTGATGGCGCAGCCCCGGCGGCAGCCACGGCGCGGCGGCGCCGCCCTCCGCCACCTCGCGGTGCCCCTGGCGCTGCTGCTGCTCCCCCTCTGCCTCGCTCACCTCCGCGCCGCGGCGGCGGCGGCGGCAGGTACGTCGTAGCCATCTCTGTTCTTGTCGGTCTCCCTTCTTCTGCTGCCGTGTTCTTCGGTAGATGGTTGTTCGGTATGAACGAGAGATGCTTGGTTTGGTAGGTGAATTCGGATTCGATCTATGCGTCTCTTGTTTCTTGCAGCGAGTCCCGGATGGGAGCAGGGAGCAGCGGCTGCGCCGGAGAAGGATGCAGGACAGGTTTGCTGTTTGCCTCTCTCTCTCTGCATGATTTGTTTATGTGATGGCATCTAAAACCCTGCATATTTTTTGAGAATCTTGTTATTTGTCAGCTATGCTTATCCTTATTGAGCTGCATTTTTGTAGTCTTTGTAGACAAAAAGAAATATTAATAAACACAAAGCTTGAAGATTTCTAGAGCAAATGCTTTTTAAAACCCGGTTAGTCACAGTACTGTGCAAACGCAAACATCAGGCTTTCCGGAGACAGCAGCATGCTGAGCTGTACAACCAAAACCAAATAATGGTGTATGTAACAATAAAAAAAAATAGTGGTGTATATATATTTGCTACACCCTTGTTCCATAATTGATTCGACATTTTTCTTGTTATATATGAGTGATCTATTTTTCGGTTGCCTGCAGAATTGTTAAAATTTAGTCATCTCTTCTGGCCACTGAATCCAAGTCTAACAACCTACATGACCCTCTCACTCTGTATACAAACCTTCCTAAACCTAAACTACATCTACTTCAAACCACTCATGAGTCATGAAGATCCTCTGCCTTTCTGTACCTTTGAAGCATAGAAGCACGGTGCCTTTATTTGTCTCCACCGTCGGATCAAATGTGGATGCGTTAGATGAGTTCTCGACCAATATAGAAAAAAAAAGAGAGCATTGTATTGTAGTTAAGAGTCAATTTGGTCAATCTGTTTTTCCATATGACGATTGAGATAAAGTAAAGGCACCGTCCTGCTTTGTGTTCGGCGTTAAGAGCCAATTTGGTTTTAATTGGACCGCAATTCCTTAGAATTGTCCTATGTTTCTGCTTAGTTCAAAAACTTTCAAGGTCGGATTTTGAATACACGAAGTTGCGTTACCGTTTTGATTAAATCTAAAGTGGCATAGAGATAGGGGAGCGATTTTGATGACATGGGCTACCTAATAAGTATAATATGTGGTCACAAATAGGCATGTGTCATCATAAATTTATTAAAAAAGAATTCAAATTAAAATTCGTAAATAATCTTTAAAATCCTAAAATTCTTAAAAACTCTAAAAAAGACTTAAAATTCTTTTAAAAAATCTAAAAAAACCTAAAATCCGATTAAAAAACCACAAAAAACCTAATTTTTTATTAAAAAAATTCATAAAAAACTTAGAAAATCTTAAAAGCCATAAATGTCTTAGAAAATCCTATAAATCGTGAAAAACTATAAATAACTTTTCTTAGATTTGTTTAGAAATTTTCAAAGTTTTCTTTATGAATTTTGGGAATTTTTTTTACTGCTTTTAAGACAGCGAGGACGTGACCATTTAAGCTGTGGGTGTGCAGGAGGCGCGCTGGCGGCTCACGGAGGAGGCACCGGCAGTGACGGAGAGGGTGGGGATGGAGATCATCGAGGACTACCCGTACGTCGGCCCCAACAACCGGCACAACCCGCACCCATGAACCGCTTCCTGATCATCACCGCCGGTCGCCGGCGAGCCAGCGGCCACATCGATCGCCGCCGTCAGTAGTAGTACTAGTCTAGTAGGCGTGTAGTGCAAGCACACACGGCCATCACCTCCGACGTGATCGCTATGGGCATGGAGCGGCAGCAGCTAGCTTTCCATGCTCATCTTTTACCGGCACTTCATTCACCTTTGCTTCCTGCCTCCTCGTGCCATTGTGTCACTGCCCACTTACAGCTGCGTGCGTACGTGCCGTTGTAATCGTAACGCTCTGAGATATATCTTTGTCGATCGATCTTGTGCTTGCATCGTGCTGCTGCTGTGTACTGGGAGACGCGTTGTACTTGCATTCCTGGTTCCCTCTGAAAACCTTCCAACCGCCCATCACAAATCCAACGTATATCTTCTCCTTCCTCCTTCTTCCTCCTCACAATCTAGCAATGGCACCTGTGATGTAACGGCAGAGGGTGTGCATCCAATCAGGTTGCTAGTGTGTGAGAGAGACTGTTAGAGCCTGGACAGTAAGAGGAGAGTGGTAGGGAGAATTCCATGAAACGGCGGTCTTCTCTGATCTTCCTCCAGGAAGGCGTCCGATCAGGTTGCCAGTGTGAGAAAGGCTAGGAGTGTAAGAGGAGACTGGTAGGGATAATTGCATGGAGCAGCAGTCTTCTCTTGTCTCCCTCTACGAAGGTAGATCTGGCCCTCACAAGCAGCCGATGGGGGCCATGGCCTCCCATGGCGTTAAAAAAAATTTCACCTCCACCCTCAATCACTGATCTCATGTGACATGCAGATTCAAGCATATATGTAAAGTAAATTTGTTGTGTGCATAGAAGATCTTCTATTTCTCTTATATCATATTAGAGCATGGCTAGCAGATTCTTAAAAAATAATATTCTCTGTTGGAAATTAATCTTGTTGTTTAATTGTCCATGTTTACTTTGTATTAGAGTTTGCATTTAGGTGAGTCGGTGCAAGCTGGTGAGTACGTGCATATAGTTAAATTGGTGAGTTAATTAGTGCATGCATTTAGTGGGTTGTGCGTGTGTTTGCATGTAGTGGCAGGCTAGCTACACGTCAGGAGCTTTGGCGTTGAGCATGTCGCACGGCGGAGCTAGTAACATGCACGCAGTTGAGTTGCTGGCCGAGTCCTCAGGAGTGTAGGGACACGTGGCCGCGAGATGGTGGCAGGGCGAGTCCCTAGGCTGCACGACGCGGAGGACGTGGGAGCGTGGCCGGCCGAGAGACGCGAACATGTTAGTTGCTGATCATGCTAATCAAGGCTAGTGCTAATGTGTGTGAGTTCATCTATTTAAAGCATGTACCTTGCTATTGAGAGTAGTAAGAAGAATCAAGAGAAAAGGCACGAGGTGTGTATGCCGCAAGTCTTGCGTGTTCTTCTTCACTGCATTCTGCTTGTTAGTGTGATCTCATGAGCGAGCAGAGTGAGCTACGAGTTGAGTTCATCTCCAGGTGATATCGCGTGCGTAAGTTTTAAGTCCCTTATATCCAACATTTTCTATATTTAGAGACTCACAGTCTCTGCAAGATAATATTATCTATATTTAGAGACTCACAGTCTCTGTATCACTTCAGTAGAGTCTTTATATTAGTCTTTAAATTTAGAGATTCTCTCTTCTGTATCTTTTTGAGGACGGAGACTCTGCTAAAAAGAATGGAGATATAGAGACGGATAGTGGTTTAGAGAACAGAATATAGAGATCCGATTTTTTAAAACCTGCTATAAATATTTCTAAGGCACCAGGAGTTGGACTTTTACGACTCCTGAGGCTGCTGCCATCACTGCAAAAGCTAAAAAAAGAAGGTAGAGAGACAGACGCTGCTGGCTGCACGGCTGCACACAACTTCCTCTTCCTTGCTAGCTTCCTCCCCTAGTCTCATTTCTTCAATTCTTTCTACTACAGCGTTGAAGGCTTACTACCTGTATGTGAGGTGCTATTTTCTTGTCGACTTGATTTTTGCTCAGTTGCTCTTCGGGCATATACAAAGTTATTTAATAGGGCACCTCTTAACGATGAGGTGGACATGTTTCGCTGATGTGGCAGGGAGAAAAGTGAAAAAAATGCTAGAGTCGACTCTTGGTGAAAAGACGACTCTTCACAAGCTCCTAGGCAGAATTAGAGAGGAGCAACATTAAATATCCACCTCATCGCTAAGAGACGTCCTATTAAATGGCTTTGTACATGCTCTTACATACTTGTCTTTTTTACTTAGAAGAATATGCTAAGAGACACCATTGACTCTTCATTGTACATGCCCTAACTCCATTTGCAGTCTTTGATCTGTTCAGTTACTTGGCCTCTTAAAGTCTTGTGGTTTGCCCCTTTCTTCCATTATTTGGTTATCCTAGTTCTAAAAGCCTAAAAGGTACACCTAAATTTTTTTTGGCTACTATGTGCTAACTGCTACTCAATTTTTATCTTGGTAAATTTTTATCATCTGTAATATCGTACGTCACTATTTTTAATAAACCTTTTAATATCTGTGTTTTTAATAAAATGGAGGATAAATTTCTAAAAGATTGTTTGATAATCCACATTGAGAGGAAGCTTGGTAGCTCTATAGTTCAGAACTGATGCACTTATAGATGATTTCATTGCTAGTTTTGTTTGAAATAGAGATGTTCATTTTTTCAATAATATCCCCTTCAAATTATATTTCTAACTTCGTCCTGCTCGCAAGCATAGTCAGTTCTCATCAAGGGCGGGCAGACCCAACACCACCATTGAATCTAGGCTCGGACGGGCCAAATCTAGTGAGCCTCCCTATTTTTTTTTATCGTGAGAGCCCCAAATTCCATCTTCCTAGTTTTTTCTTGAATTATTTCTTTCAATTCTAGCTGATGGCAAAGTGCACTAAATTTTTTTCTTGTGTTTTTTGAGAATATTAAAAACATAAATACAACAATATATTTTTATTTAAAAAAATATTCGTTCGTAATTGAAACAAATGAATGTGGAATTCTTGTTTCCTTGCGCATGAATATCTGGAATTTTGATTTCTCCTCCTTGTTTTTCAATCCGAGTGAATTTTTTCCTGATGAACGTGAGCATCCAGCTTTTTGGTACTAAAGAAGAGGATATCACATTCCAAAATATGTTGGCCTATAGTTGCACTCAGGAGTTCTTCTTCTTCTTCTTCTTTTTTTAAAAAAGAAAAGCTCGTCAATTTGCCACTGCCTATGGCCCGTGCAGCAATCCACAGCCCAGCCCACTCCCGCCTTGTACTGGGCCGGATCCTTCCAAGGAGGCAATCGGATCGTACTGCAGTTGGTGGATGGCTGGAGGCCCAGGACGAATTGCACGTACCAGGCCGAGGTTCAAGGGGGGAGGGTTTTAACGCAGGGTTTGGTCTTCCTGCGGCTGTGGCTGTGCCTGCGGCGAGAGGTCCCTTCCCGATCCATCAACCGACGAGAGGGCGAGAGCCGAGCGCGCCATGGAGGGACGCGCCGCCGCACCGGAGCTCCCCAGGCGGTGTTACCACTGCGACGGGCCCCTCTCCAAGGACATGGTACGGCCGCGATCCCGGATCGTCTCCTCCTCCTCCCACTCGTTCTGCGCCGGCTGCTGTCTCCGTGTCGTGTTGGCGGCTTGGCGCTGCGTTGATCTGCGGCGCTGCCCCGCATCTCTTTCGGTGACGGGTCCCCTGCTTCGTCGCGAGGTCTTCGTTCTGGTCCCGTTCCCGAGTTGGATAATGATCGTGGTGGTGGGTCGGATTGGGATCGTTGTGGCGTTCAGCTCCTGGCCAGTCATTTATTTTATTTTATTTTTTGCCTGAATTAGGGTTTGATTCCGTTAGATATTGTTGGAGATTATAGGCTTGGCCCAAGCAATGTTCTAAGTAAGTTCTAGAAAATTTAAGTACACACCCATGTATGGTGCATGGTAGAAGGCGAGAAGTTTAATACCATGTTAAATTATAGGTGAAAGAAGACCAACTTATAAACTGGAGCTGATTTCCCTGATTTAACTAAGCAAAAGTAGTTAATATTCTGTGCTTGCATGCATGTATGCACACATGTGTTAGCTTCTTTTAGTTTCTTCATCTAGGCAAGATCAACTCCACGTTATTTTTATAGGATTTGTAAAGAGTATTAAGTTTACCAAACCCATAAACTTTTAACAGATTTTGGTAGGTTCAGGTTTTGTCACGTGTTTAGATATGCTTTGCTGAAGCTATTGTGCTGTTTTAAAATTTATTCTCAGGGGAAAGACTACCTCATGTTCGGTGGAATGCTTTTGTGTGATTAATTGTACTGATGTGTGATTTGTCATTGTTTGAAGGAAACAAGAAGCTGGACGGTTCCTCCTTTGGTTCGAGATAGCTTCTCTATGGTGTGTTCCCTTGCCTTCTACTGAACTCTACCAAACCTGGCTTTTGTTTGTCTTGCATTCAGTATTCTTGCTTCTCGCCCATTTTTAACTTGTAATTTTTCACTAGTATGTTGGTAAAATTGGTTAGCATTGTGTTACATCTGATATCTTTGATGTTTCATAAGTACAGATGTTTATGTACCGCTGACCTTGTTCTACGAGATATTTTAAGCTGTGCTGTACTTTTGGTTGTTTGCTACTAATATGTTTATGATCATATTGCAACAGATTGGTTCTGCTATCGGGGGTACTGCAGGCGCATTTTATGGTCTTAATCATGGTACGTTGCTGTTTCAATGATTGATTAGCTTACCTGTGCACAATTTAGTGTATTTGTGGACAAATAATTTATTATATATATAGAAATAGTTTCCTTCACTGTGTTTTTAATGTATTATAATTAAGTTAGATGGAAGTTCATGTGCAGCAATCATGTCACCTAGTTTGTGTGGTTGTGAGCAGTGTTACTAGTTTGCCTGGCAAGTATTACCATTCGTCTTATAGTGAACCTCAATAGCATTTCAATTATGAAGAAACTACTCAGAATTTTAGAAATACATGTAGTTTATTGCTGTATCAGAAAAACTTTGTTTATGCTGTTGCTATCCTTATATGTGAAAATAACACTTTGTACATAGTAGCATGTATGTTATGTTCTTGTAGAGACCTTCCTTTTACATGCTTATGCACATGGAAGTTTCTTTTTCCTTTTAATACATGTGATATTTGCCCACCTTCATCCACATCCAGTAGATGTTCTTGCTTGCTATTTTTCTTGACAAATGGATCTGGAATGATATTGATCAGCTTTTTATGTCCTTGGCAGCTCTTGATCTACGCATACTATTAGACAATGATTTTTTTAATTTTTATGCCCTTTTATCATCATTATTATTATTTTTTTGATGTAGCTATGCCTGTTGTTCGACGTTACATAAAAGGGCCAATGTGGATACATTTTCTTGTTGGTGTAAGTACAATGCTCATTTTTAGTGTCAACATTATTTTCTTGTTAATCTGTTTGGCATGAACTATTTTGAGTGGTGCATCTTTAAGATGGCTTTTTTTTGTCACTTATGCTTATTCACCACCTGGACTATTTTCATTGATGACATTAGAACCTAGAAAAATAAAATGCATGATTTCTTTTTCTTTATGTGTCAGATATCAGGCCCTTTCGAAACACATCATTCATGTGTTTGAGACAATCGTTGTATAGCAATGCTTTCCCTTTTTAGTTTTTTCTTTCATGAATAAAATTAAAAATATAATTGATCTTGATCTAACTGCTATTTGATTGAAAGCTTGCATAATGATGCTATTTTTTAGTAGAATCTGAATGATCTTAAGTCTGATCCACTTCTCTTGCAGGCCCCTCCAGTTATTGTATTCTCATCTGCATGCGCTGGATTAGCAGGTCAATCATTGCTTTTCTATATTTTATTTATTTGTTTGTTATCTAACCACCTGAGTATCTGCTAATAACCATGCTGTCTAAATTTTTTTTTTCCAATTATCTTGATATGGTGGCCATTAGATTACTTTTCGTTTTATGCATTTTGCGGGGCATAGTTACATTCAATTTATAGAGATGCCATGTATTGGAAGAGTTTGATTCCTTTGCTCTACTTGACAGTTTATATTATCTGAAACATTTCTCTTACCCTTTATGTAAAGCACAAATACCTTTCTGGTTTCTAAAATTGGTACCTGTGATGTCATTGTTACATCCCCTAGAACTTCCATCTCATTCCTGCTTTTCATAAAGTTCAAGTAGTTTAGTTTTTTTAGGCAATAAAGTTTTTTCATAAAGTTCATCTAGACCAATTTAGTACAATGATGCAATGATCTGGAATTGAGGGCACCACAATATATAAGTAGCGTAGGGGCTGTGCATATTGACATGTGCATTTCTCACCAGCCAGTGGGAGGGCACACATCGTTGCTGCAATACTTGCAAGTAAGGGTGCTCTTTTACTAGTGAAAAAGTCATTTTTTGATTTTGGCCTCTGTGCATGTAGTAGAACCTTGTGCGAGCATTGAGAAAATATGAGTAGGAAAGAAATCATGTAGTATTTACAATTCTTTTGGAAGTAAAGATGAAGCATGACATGGTTAGGAAACCTGTATGATGGTACTAATGCCTGTCAATATTGTTGTCACACATCTTGAGAGAGGAAAAGTATGCTCATGAAGCAATAAAGAAACTGGTCATATATCCAGTCTATAAACGAAAAGTTAAATCAAGGAAAAATTTTTGGTAGAAAAATTTTATCGGAGGGTAGGGATGCAACTGATAATTGGTGGTTACCATTCTTTTGGATTTTTTTGAGGGTTATCAGATTTTGAATTTGCAAATTTGTATTGTCTGAAATACTGAAATTTCTGGTAACAAAAAATTCAGCGATAGACCAAAGTTTCAGCTGAATTTTTTAATTTTAGAATGATTATATGTACCCAATTTTTTCCTGTACCCTACCAATGATAACTATTATTGCCAATAACCAGTGAAATTTTGGCAACATTATTCTTCGTGGTTATAATTTTTGGTTTATGAGAAGTGTTGTCCAGGTCTCACTGCATTGGCTCTCTCTTGCTTTATGGACAAAGACTTGTTTTTTATGAAAATATCGGCTTTTTACTATTATCACACAATAATACTTTTTGGCAATTAATATTTTACCCTATTGTGTATTTCATATTTACTTTGAAAAAATATTTAAATTGTAGTATTTCAATTTTCTTGTCTTGCTTGGACAAGAGATGTTCCTATTTCTCAGTTTTCCTTATTGATGTGAGCCAGAATTTGATATGCATTTGACATCTCTTAAAATCCTCCCACAGAATTGCTTGTCACATTGCTTTAGGCGCTTAGCATTTCCAGACAGTTGATATTACCCAAATCTGTATATATTATGCCCTTGTTTGGTTAGTCTCTTATGTAGGGCCTTCTTTGCAAGAGAGAAATTTGTATAAAAAGCATTATAGAAGAGACTAATCAAAGAGGCATAAAATGTTCATGTCAATCTCACTGCTGTCACATATTCTATACACTTGATGAGCTGAAGGTTTAATTTTACCTGTAGGTGGCACAATACCAGCTCTTGCACAGCTGGTTTCATCATCTTATCATGCAGCCACGTCATCACCGTCATTTGCCCCCAGTGCTTCTCATGATGACATGCACAAGAGCAGAAGCTCCTCACCATTGTAACTTACTGGCACAACGGATCCTTCACAGAATTGCCTGGCCTTAACAAACTATCCTAACCATGCAAGACTAGCGCTTTACGAAATGTGTGTTACCCCGTTCCACCTGATGAGTGATGCTCTTGTAAATGGTAAAAATTTTTCCTTCTGAATGATGTTATATATGTGTTATTCTCAATTTTTGGTATTTATCTCTATGCCTAGGTTGCTGCAGGCACCGATTTCATGTCTATCCACCCTGGGTTAATTTTTTTTTGTGATCCAATAAATCATAGAGCGCTGTGACAACTTCAAAAGCTGTTTGTTTCTTTCGTCAATTCCAATATGCAACCATATTTTTGCAGAATAATTCAGGAATTGCCAAGACTGGCATTTAAGGGTTTACCGCTCCATGTCAATGACATGTGGGTCATGAGCCACTTGTCATTGACTCATGAGTGGCAATTCTTTAACCACCAATGTTTGAGAGGCAAAACCTTAAATGCCCCTATTTTTGCTCCATGCTTGTGTGACTTCGTTCAGGTTTGCCAGGACAAAGACCTCTGCCATGCTTTGTATTGATCTTGGCCTGACCGCCTCCATTGGATTTGCCATGTATCAAGGTTTGTTGACTTTCCAAATTGAAAAGCGGTAGCACGGTTGTGTTCATTTCAAACAAACAATATTCACGTCAAAGCTTTCGCTTGTCATGCTGCTGGAATAATTTGGAAGCACTGTGGTTAAGAGAATGCTGGAACGGAGGTAATGCTGCTACTGCTGTGCCTTCCTAACCCTGTGCCACAGGCTGCTTCTTCATCAGAAGCCATGTGGCCATGTGGGTGACCCGATGCCCAATCCTGGCATGCATCCTAGCCGTTTCTGGAGCGTGCACTGTATGCTGATACATATCTGTAACGTGCATTGAATCATCGCGCTTCTCGTCTCTGGATGGCATTCGAAAGCGCGCTCGGTCATGCATCAGATTGGTGAGTAGCATCTGCTTGCTGCTTGTGGAATGGTTTGGCTTTGGCTATGTGTGCGGTGTTCCTCTAGCGTGCCTCCCCTGTAGCTGCTGCCCTGCCCTGTCATGTATACGCCCAGGCCCTACCGTTGTGTGTTCATGGGATGTATCTAGCCACCCAGCCCTGATAACATCTCCTTCCAAAGATCAGTTCGTGGCCTATGCCTTCATCTTCTTCGTTGTAGTTCGTCTAGTAAGGATGCCGAATCGTGGTGGGCTCAATCTCTATTCTTTTTAAATTGTTCTTGGCTATATTAGTCGATAGATAGCTCGAGTTTAGGTTGGTAGTAATCGAATCAATTTACTAGAATTAAGAATCATTGAGTCCATGTCAGCTGGATGTATGCAAACATAGTGCAAGACTTATCTCAACTGGCACTACTAGGCTAGCTAGCTTGTCCCAGCTTTGCCACATTTGTTTTAGGTAACTCCATAACTGTTTGGTGGTAGTGCTGTTGCAGATTTTTTTTTTTCCCCATCAAAATTTGTTCAGCTGTGTAACCTTTTTCTAGCACATGCAGTCTAGTGCAATTTTTTCACTGCATCCACTTAATTTCGATCCAGCCATAATAAAAAAAATCGAAGACAATTCTTCACGAAATTATGTTGTCATCAAAAGATAGATTTTTTATATTGTCCCAAACACTACCTTAGCATATTACAAATTTTCTTACACAGGATCCAAACAGAGACTGCCATGTGGCCCTGGCGGTAACTGCACATGCACCACTGCACCTGATCTCTGTCCGGATCCACACACGTTTACCTTTTCCATTGTAAAGAAAAGAACAGCCAAGAAAACGAGACGGACAGGGGGTGCAAACTACACTGCCAATTAGCAACATTCGCCACTAGTACATCAACCGAACGGGAAGCCCAGCATTGGCAGTTTGGCACTGTGGCAGCCGATCATCGGCCGGGCCATCACATGCCCGTCGCGCTGCTCTGCCGCAAGACGCGAGCCACACACATTTTTAAACGGGAAGAGGAGGAAGAGATCGATTCCGCGCGACACGGACGCTTACACTCGCCGAGCTCGCTACGTGCTTCCCGCCATCCATCCCCCTCCAACAGCCTGTCCCTTGGCTCTACCCGCGCCCCCTGCTCCTACAAATCCACCCTCTCTCTCCTCACACACACACACTCGCTCGAGCTCTATAGAGAGAGAGAGAGAGAGAGAGCTTATCTTTGCTACATGGACAGGTACAAAGTGGCACCGGCGACGTCGCTGCACGCCGCGCACTCGCCGCGGTCGGTCTTCGTGGGCGCCGGCCGCCACCAGCTGCCGCCGTGCGGAGCCGCGGCGGGGCGGCGCTCGGGCGGCGCCGAGCTCGACATCTTCGCGGCCGAGCGATACTTCAACGCGGCGGACGTCGTCAGGGACGGCGCCGTCGCCGTCGCCGTCGATCGCCCTGCAGCGCTTCATGCGGACGAGCCGCCCCCGCAGGTGGCCCTGGACGCGGCGAGCCAGAGCGGCCGCACCGCGGTGTCGTCGGAGGCGAGCTGGAACAGCCGCTCTGGGCTGCTCTCCAGCAACTGCCAATCGGCGGCGGCGGGTAAGCACAAGGGGTATGGTGGTGGTGGCAATGGCGTCGCCGCGGCGAGCGATCAATACCACCGCGGCGGCAAGAAGATCAGGTGGGGGCTGTTTGGCAGAGACTGCCCCTGCGCTGGCAGGAAGGCCGTCACCGTCGACGTCGCCTCCGAGCCGAGGAGCCCGACGACCCCGAGGATCCACGCGCGGTTCGACGGCGACGCCGTGGAGGAAATCACGATCTTTAAGGCAAAAGAGCTGCCTCCTCCCATTCCAAGCGACGAGCCTGCCAAGATGAAGATCACACCGGGGAGCCGTGCGTTTCCTCTCACCGGCAACAACAACTTCGCGCCGGCGGCGGCGCAGAAAAATGGTGGCGGCGCGTCCTTCCCCGCTTTCCCACCGAACATTGGCCGCCGCGTCGTGAGCTCCGGCGGGTTCACATTCCCGGTGCTCGGCCCGGCGAAGGTCGTGATCAGCACCGTGGACGAGCCGCCGCGCGTGTCGCTGGAGGTGTTCCGTCCTATCGACGAGGACTCGGTGGTGCTCGCAGACCCGCCGCCCGCCCTGGCAGCGTCGCGCGGCGGCCTCGCTTCTGGCTTTGCGCGCTCTCCGGCGGCGGCGGCGATGGAGGAGGACGCGATGAGCGACACGAGCTCGGACCTGTTCGACCTCGAGAGCTTCGCGGCGTCGTCGTCGTACCCGACAACATACCGCGGCCGCAGCAGCCGGCGCAACTCGGGCGACGACGACCTGGCCTATGCCGCCGCCGAGCCGGCGCTGAGCGAGTGCATGTACGCGCCGAGCGAGGCGAGCGTGGTGTGGAGCGTGACCACCGCCGAGGGCGGCGCCTTCGATGCGGCCAGCGTGGCCAACTTCTCCAGCGCGGCGTCCGCGTGCTGCGTCGACGAGTTCCGCTTCCTCCCGCCGGAGGCGGCCGCGGGTGGCCACGACGGCTTCACCGCCGCGATGTCCCGCAGCGCCGGCCGCAAGAAAGGCGGCAGCGGCGGGTTCCTGAACAGCTGCCGGTGCGAGAAGGCGGTCAGCGTGGGGCCGACCCCCGTCCGGGTGGTCCGCCCGCCGGCACACCCGGAGCTGCCCGTCAAGAACGGCGGCCACGCGACGGGGTTCGGGAGCGGCGGCGCAGCACGGTACCACGCCGGCCGCGTCCACATGCCGGTCCGGACGTGACGGGTAGCCGGCCGACGGCGCAACGCAAGTAACACTACACTACGTACAACTACAATTGGTGCTGGCACGCTTTGCATGCGTGCGTGAGATTGCCATTTCTTTCTTTTACGGTTTTTGTGATTAAAACGTGCTGCTGTAATAAGTGTAAGTTTTCCTATCCATAATTATATAATTCTATCCTTGAGAAACATATGCCTTCCGTCAAAAATAGTTATTGTTCTAGACGTCGCCACGGTCTCCAAAAATACATTTTCCCCTACTAATTACTATTATAATTTATCTATAAAACTCAATAAACTTATAATATTATGAAAATATTTTTTGAGATAAATCTATGCATACAATTTTGATGTATCCAATGTAAACTACATATAAAGATATGGACTACCAAAATTTCAAGTCTAACGCAAATCAGTTTTTTTTTTCCGGGAGGTAGCATGTAGTCACAATTAGTCGTAAGAAAGTGGTAAACGAAACAAAATAATATAAAATTTTAAAAATAAAACATCTCCGTCTATTTGAAGCCAATCAAAAAATGCTCATGTTCCGAACGCTCGGATCTTGGCTCGAGGCATTTTCTCTACTCCTTTTTATCCTAAAAAAACAGAACCACCTTGTGTTCTTAAGCCTATAACCAACCTTCGGCTAACACAACCTCCTCCGTTCCTCTATACCAACAAGGGGCAATACAAGAATATTGACCTGTCGAACCCAGCTAGCTTAGCAGGCAGCCATCAGAGCCTGTTCCGATTAGATTATTTGCTTAAATTATTTATTATCCTTTTTTTAACGTTTTGACACTGCCGGAGAACACTGACGAATGAACGTGATTATGGGATGTCTCGTTGCTGATCGAGGCGGTCGAGTTTGCTACGCACTGTAGAGACAAGCAGTGCCCAGTGCAGCTCAGTGAGTCTACTACGGCTGCTCATTGCCTAACCCAACATTCGGAGCTGATCGAGCAGAGCGTGTCCTCACACGTCCGCGTCCGGCTACACACGACACATCCTGCGCCACTGTGCGTGTACGCGACACCGCGCGAGAGCGACGCTTGGCGCTATTAGCTGTGCCTGCGGTGCGATCGCTAGGGAGGCGTACATGGAGTTGATCGTGCTCCGCGAGCAGGGAGCACACCGGCTACGGCCACTTTCAGCCTCTCCCAGCCGGCCGGATCGGACAGCCTGCGTGCTGTATTGGGTACCGCCTTTTCAGTTGTATTGCGACTCTACCCTGGTTGGGACCATGGTCCATGCATGGAGTAGCTTGCTTCCACGGCTGCACACTCTTTTTTTTTTAAAAAAAAAAAGAGAGAGAGAAGAACTAAAGTATGTATATAACTTACTCTTTCACATCACATATATATCTTCATTTTTGGGCATCGACATGGTTTCTAAAATACAACTTTGATGGCTACTGGTCAGTGTATATACACGATTGAGATGTACTTATCGACTAACCCCTAGAGGGTAATAGGTCACTAAGCCATTGGATCAAGCAAAATGAATGACCCACAATAATTTGCGCGTGTTAGAAAAATCCTTATAGTTAGCTTATAACATCCAACAAAATTATAATGAGCTGAATCTACTTCTCGTTTCATGTGTCCAATCTACATATTTTACAAGACATTAATGACCAAGCTTCAACATATATTTGTGATTGGACAAAGTATTAAGCCAGATTGCAATCGCCGATTAGAAATAACCTAAAGAGGCTTTGGGGGAAATATATTTGTGACCGGAACTATATCCTCTACCTTTGCTTGATCTTATCCATCAATCATTGAATCAATGGTACGTAGAGATCAATCTATTATTTTAGTAATAAAGGTGAGAATTATGTGCAATGGAGGCAAGGACAAACTTTGCATTAGTTTACAAAGATAGAGGATACAATTCTCAACAAGCCGGTGCTTGTGAAGGTGCAGAACTGCAGACTTTGCTCATGACAAGCTAGCTAGGCTGCTAACTAATACTTTCAGTTCAACTGATAAGAACATACCTAAAATAAGTGAAATACTAAGACAAAAGAAATTGAGCTACCAAATGATAAAGGGCTTCATCCTATTGCTTAATTTCCTCTAGGTGGTTCTTTTCATCCAAAAAAATTCCTCTAGATATTCATGTCAAGAGGATTTTTACTATCCTTAGACAGGTACCAAGAGATACCAATCAAAGCCAACCGTCCATCTGTGAGGGTACAATTAGAAAAAAAGCCTCTCTTCCTCAACCTCTCTCCTCTCTCTCTCACCATCTCATAGGAGCAACCTGGCGGTGGTCCAACAGGCGGAGGCAACGACGCGTGAGCGCAAGGGCGAGTGGTGGCGGCGTGGCGCCCTCTAGGGCTGGTGGCGACGTGCGCGCGATGGCGGGCGGCGGCAGGGATATGTCGGTGTTGGGACTGAGAAATGGAGAAGAGAGATTGAGAAAATACAAATTTGCCTTTGTATTGATTAGTTCTTTTAGGAGGTACCATTGAATGAGAGCCACTGGATTGAGCATGATGGATGGTCTTGATCAAAAGTACCAAGAGATATCAAAGATTTGTAAAATACCTCTCATGTCAAAGCTTGCATCTCCTCTATTTTTTTTTTCTTTTTTGCCTCTATCTATTCTTGTCACTGTCTATCCTGAATCGGAGCAAGCTAGATATATGAGATTGCAAATTGAGAGTAGGAAGAGGAGCTTGAAGAAGGCAACACAAAATTAAGAAAAAGAAGAAGAAAAAGAAGATGATGATAGGTGTAGCTTGGCGGAGTAGAGGTCTACACACTTGTCCTACCACATCATCCGTATGGGCAGCATTTGGGGCCCAAGGGATGAGCACGTGTCAATGGCACTACCAACCAAGCAATCAATTCTAGGGACTTTTGTGTTGGAAAAATAGCGGCTATCGGAACTTGGTTGCCACTTGTTCATTGGAAACGGTCCGATTTGAATGAATTTTTTTTTTCTTGTGTTTGGTGCTGCGCGCTTTTCTTTTTGCATAAATGCAAAAGGGACGATTGAACTGCCATTGTTTTATACCAGTGATTAATTAACAACACTTTTAGATATTTAGATTGGTCAAAACAAATAGTTCTGCATATCTCTCGTAAAACTTTTTTTTTTGTGATACTCCCTCTGTCCCTCCCGTTAAGGAAAGATGTTATTCTGGGGTATGCAAGATCAAACTTTTGAAAATTTGGCTATCTACATATTTTAAAATATTTCAATTGGCTATATAAAAATCATATGTGTAGATTTATCTCAAAATGAATGTCTACAATATCATAATTTAAATGAGTTTTATAAATAATTTGCGATAGTTTTTATTGGTCAAAGTTGCATTTTGCAAGGGCCATTGGATTCGTGCCATTGCACTTATATGAACTTCTGAAAAAATCCACTGTAAACTTATATCTCTGAACAATATTGCCCCGACGAATCTAACATATCTTGAAAAATACCGCTCTACTTCGAATTTGTGCTCATATTGGACCAGAATGCCCAAATCTCGAATGCTCTCTTCTTTTTGTCAAAAGTTGTATCCCATGATGCCATTCATCAGATTGACCACGTGAAAATATTTTTTTTTTTTTAAAAATAGCATCATAGACGTCATGTGGATTGTTAAATAAGATTCCGATCCTCTGGATTCACTCGATAAATATAGTGGTGCACAGTGAAATACTCCTATCTATTCATGTCTTTGTATGCGTTGTTTACCTCTGCTTTTATCGAGGACGCACATCTAAAGAATTGAGACACGCGGAATACCAAGGCCCTAGCATGTACTACCATGGCAATTAGGGCTCGCGGATATATATATGCCATCATTCCAACATAGGATAATGTTACGACCGTGTGTCACGAGGCCTATATACGTACGCGTCAGGCATGGCCGGCCGGCGTCGGCGTCGTCGTCGTCGTCGTCACGACGACGGATGCGTCCTCCCCTCCACAAGGCACCAAGAGCGCAAGCATACACGGCCCTTCCGAAGCTTGCGCACAGTGGCAACCCTACGTGGCCGCGCCGCAGCCGCAGCCGCCTCTGCCGCCATGGCCAAATCTAAAATCCTCGCGACACCCGTCGGCTCGACGACGATCTCCTCCCTCGCATGCTCCGCTTGCGTTGCTTCCTGTTCCGAAGCGATCCGATCGGCCGATCCGTCGCTGCTGCTCCTGGGGAGAAGGCAGCGCGGGATGGGCCGGCCATGTGCGCGCTGGAGCTGGCTTGTGTTGGTCTCGGGCTCATGGCCGGCGATGTTGAGCTCTCCGTCTCCATGGAGCTACTGGAAGTTTAATGGCGGGAGGCATTGAATGTGAGAGCATGTATGTATCGCAGTCGCAGGAATTGAATGGTTGTTCTTCGGGTGGGAATTAAACGCGCCTCGGAAAATCCGACGTTTGCAGTTAAGTTTGCGGAGAAGAGAAACGTGCGAATATTAATATTCGTCGAAAATCCCGCTTTCCAAACAGCGGGGACGCATGTCCTTTCCTCCGTATCACCGTCCCAGGCGAATCCAATGTTTTCCTTTTCTTCCTCTCTATCCTCTCTATTAGAAGTACAAATAAATTGCCCATCTTTTCTTATCAGTTTAGACTTTTATGTGAATTGATCGGTGCATACAATTTAATATGGTATCAGAGCAAAAAAATCTTGAGTTCGAGTCCTGATAGACACAGTTTAAATAAAAAAAATTGTCATCAACTTAATACTCTCCTCTCTTGTTCTTGAGCTCCTCTCAAGTCTCTTCTACCTTACAGTAGAGAATTTCGTTAGCTTCCTTCGCTGACCAGTTATTGGGTAAAATAGAACAGTGTGCATAGCGTTTTGTTTTTCAAAATTACTTCCATCAAGCCTCCGATGGATCCATCTGTCCCATCGACGCCCATTGACCTCGAGGTTGCCCCTCCCCCAAATGCAGTCACACCCCACTTTATCTCTTCTTCCTCCTCAGCTGACACCCCTCTTTTATATGCACATCTCTCTCCCCCCTTCTCGTGGAGCATGTCCACCTCTCTTTACTGTCCCTTCCCTCCTCCTCTTTCCTTTCCCTCATGCCCCTCCCTCTTCCTTCCTGCAGTGGCTTGGTGCAGTGGTGTTGTAGTGTCTGCTATGCTTGACCTCGCTGACGGCGAGAGTGGTCGGCCACGCCGACCTCCTCTTGGACCTCGCTGTGTCAGCCTCCACCTAGAGCTCGACCTAACCTCCATGTGGCCTTGTGGTGAGCTCTCACACTGAGGTGCTCCATAGTGGTGGTGACAAAGGTTGTCGCTGTCGGCGAGGCCGAGCATTGCGGTGGCTACGCCAACAACGAGAAGAAAGCACCATTCAATTTCAGCTTGAAAACATTATAATGTAAGTATAAAACATTGTTAATAAACGTATGAAACATTTATTTTGTTCTTATAAAACATTTGTTTGGATGGGTTTGAAACATATTGATTCTACTTTGAAACATTTCCCATGTACTTCTAAAATATCTGTGAAACATTTTATTTGTTCTTATGAAACATTTTGCTCATATGGATTGGAACATCTTGATTTTTGTTCTGAAATATTTTGTTTGCTTTTCTGAATATTTTCATTTGCCATGTGAAATGTTATGTTTGCCTTTGTGAAATACCTGCAAAAAAATACTTGAAGTAATTTTGCCTGCTTTGTGGAACTTTTTTTTTGAATAATGGTTGAAACATTTTTGTTTGCTTTTACGAAACATTGCATTTGTTCTTATAAAACATTACTCTTTTTGTATGAAACATCACTTGTTTGGATTGAAACATTTTTGCATCAGTGTGTGAAAATGCTTCAATAGTTCATTGATTGTGTTTCAATAGTTCACTGATTCTGTTTTTTTTTATTCGAACATCCGATCCGAAGTAGCTCCTTTAGTTTTTTTTAGTCTTTGGCTAGGAGTTGAGTACATGTAACAAAACAGTGTGAAAATATCATGGTTTAGAAAACTTAGGGTTGTTTGGATATAAAACTTTGGTACAGTTTCTTAACTCTATTTTGATTGAAACCATAGTTTTTTTTGGAGTTTTTGTAACTCCACTTAACACCTTTTTTTTTTTTACTTTGACCATTAGCTAGTGCTGCGGTTTCACTTCTCTATTATATTTGGTCAAAATTTTGCTTCCACAAAACCATGCGAATAAATAGCTTGTAGTTCTAATAAAAACTAAGGTTAAGATGGTGTTAATTCAAACCAATGTTTTGTATGCACGCTTGGTAAAACTCTATGTATACTAAAGCAGAGTTTTCTCTAAATTTTGATACCAAATAGGGCCTTAGATTTTTTGTTTTTCACTATAGCAAAACATGTCATATATACCTATACATCTATACCGGCTCAGTTAGAGCCGACACAAATAAGATTGCTAGTGTTGGTTTTTCATGGACACATAACAAAAGTTTTTATGTGCCGGTGCTAATTACCAACAAGCACAAATTACATATTATATATTCTAGTTCTGATTACCAGCTGGCACAGATATATTAGTGTCGGTTTGTATAACAACCCGTAACATATAATCTATATATATGTGATGGATGAAAATTAGAACCGACACATATAAAGCTTTTCCCGCGTGTCAATTGAAGTGGCACGTTGCTTCGTAGTCATATGTGTCGGTTGATAATTACAACCGACACACATACGTCTTCCGAGGCATTTTGCGGACAAAATTTTTCCTATACACATCTATATAATCCATCCAATCGATTATCTCCCCCTATTTCGATCGATCGATCTCCGCCTCTTTCCACTCCTCGCTCTCCAACGCCATGCCGCCATGGTCCAATCCCCTTATTCTCTCTTATCGTTGATGCCCTCTCCACCCGCCTCGCCCCTACGGCTGGCCTTACCATGGTCACCATGGCTTGTCGATTATCAGTCGTCCCACGAGGAGGATGCAAGTGGCAGCGGGTCACATCGCGAGATCCGTCTTTGGATCCTTCGGTGTGTGGCCCCGTCTACGAGGTGTCGGAAGAGAAGGTGGAGGACGATGACGACGAGCCAAACCTCGCCATGTTAGAGGAGGCGATTGGATGGGCCCAAGGGTCCGACGATGGGATACCTCCCTCGATCCCCTGGATAGGCCCATCCTGCCCGGCGTCTACGATGAGTTCAGCGGCTCCCCCGATCCCAAGGTGGCGCGTGGTGGTAGCGGCAGCGGCAACGACGACTAGATATAGATATAGCTAGGATATGTAGTGTAGGCGTAGCTAGCCAGTAGCTAGCCTAGCTTACAGGCTAGCTGATTTAAAAATATTTAAAAATATATATTTGCCGGTTCTAACTATAAATCGGCACAAAGAGAGAAGATGACACCTGTGCAAGCCGAGATGTGTAGGGCATCTCTACATCACCCTCCACTAATCTACATCACCCTCCACTAATGAGTGAAAGCTCAGTGTCCACACAGGTGTGATACCTTGGATCGATAAATGGGTGGACGCTCAACTGTAGCCTCTACCAACGAGCACTGCTCTTCCTCTTTAGTTACAGACTTTACATCGATAATTTTCGTTCTTATGATCATAGAATGGAATCCGTGCAACTATCAAACATAAATCAAACCTCTTATCTCAAAAAGCAACCAATAGTTGAACTCATCTAAGTAGAGCACATCAAGTTGTTTTGTATATGCACTAGGATAACCGTTATTATCTGTTTCTCGTTTATGCTACTCAGGAGATGTCCATGCATCACAAGTAATGGTCCAAACTTCTCTTCCAGTATCTTTTTTTCCCCTGTAATACCGCGAACAGAAAACATTCCTTCTCTTAGCTAGACATCCTAACCAGCTTATAAACTGGCGCAACGGGTCTAGTTACTTGGATAATTGTGTATTTTCAACTATCGCGTCTCTCTAACAGAGAGAGAGAGAGAGCAACTGAGCTTGCAGTCAAGCGCAGCCATTCTTCGGTACATTATGTTCTCCATCTTCATGCTTGGGAGATTCGGTCCCACTATAGAAGGAGGCCTCACTTGACGCGTCCGATCCTGCATCGTTAGCTTCCTTGTTACCATTTGAGCCGAGCAAAGAAGCCATCTTATCATCGTCTTCTCTCATTTGCTCTGCATATCTGTTGTATTCAAAGCTAGCTGGATTCTCCCCCCTGAATGCCGAGTCGAGCTTTTCTATGTCGAAGACATCAGCCATTATCTTCTGGCTCTCCTTATCGTTGGAGTACACAAACTTCACCTTCTTGTAGGTCTCATGGTCCAAGAATGACTTCACTATCTGTAATTGGTAACTATTGTTAGGTCGTTTGATCACAATAGATTGGTTAACAATTACAAAGGATAACAGCAATGCAAAATGGAGTGTTTCCGAGTGGAAGTAACAAAACAAACACTGCCCTTAATCCTTATCCACAAATCTGACTGAACAATATTATTATTAATGTGCACATGCTGTGGTTTAAAGTGTTCCCATGATTTGGAAATATTGGAATATAGATGAATACATAGTAGAACAAAAAATGTTGAATTACAATTGGAAAAAATATCACAGAGAACTACAGATAGTTTCAATATTGAAAAACAATTCAGCCATCACAATTTAAAAGATCGTGGTTGCAATTCTATCTTCTTTTATGGTTGACCTACTCGTATATCGCAAACGCAGAAGAAACAATGTTTGTTCATAGTGTAATGAAGACATGTAAGGTTGAACTGAAGATAACAGCTCACCTTCCAGAAAGATTCAAAAATCCTAGGAGGATTGTAAAGGATTGCTAGCCCCAGTCTCTCAGGATAACAGTCTTGCAAGACATTCACAGTCTCTCGGGTGACCTTCAGCGGTGTGCTTCCCAACGTCCAGCTCTGGAAGTCTGTCAGCCACACCATCTTCTCTTGATCTTCTGTCAGATTCATGATCGCTTTCTCCAGACAATAAACCAAATACTTAATCTGGCCCTTTCCTGAGGTCGTGTTCTGTTACATTTCAACATTAATTGAACAAAATTAGAAAGAAATAAGTTACGATGCTTCACATTTGAACCACAGACTTTTGTAGTCTAGACTCCACAATGATGTTGATTCATAATGAACAAAAAAAGAAGAAAATTACCACTGTATAAATAAATTATTTAGTTCAAAATCGATTGATGTTATATTGTTATGATGAACAAAAGTCAAATTTTGAATAATAAATTATAAAGGAAGTTTTTTAAAAAACATATTTTTAGCAAATCATTAAGTTCTTTTTTGTTTATTCTAATACTGAATTGAGTATGAATTAAAAATATTAAAGGCTGATATATCACTCTGTAAACCATCTCCTCAATTAGATGTTCATAACAGCAGGTTTAGCATGATAGCTCTATTATTGTGTTTTTTAACTAGTTATGTCCCATACAATTCTATTGTGACTGCAAAGCATAATATATGACAGGCATATGTGCATCTAATACTGAACTGAAGTAAAAACATATTTTTATGAAAGCACCAGATATACATCTTAAGAACCTTATTATATTAATTCAATTTTTTCTAGAAATTTACTCTGCGGTAAGTAAACTGACCTCTAACCCTGGCCTTAGTACAAGAACAGTTCTTCCAAGTTTATCC
This sequence comes from Olyra latifolia, assembly GCA_036346145.1. Lineage (NCBI taxonomy): Eukaryota > Viridiplantae > Streptophyta > Magnoliopsida > Poales > Poaceae > Olyra > Olyra latifolia. The sequence continues at coordinate 20,788,814 of CM070530.1, forward strand.
TTGTAGTCAGCCCTGTATATCTTTCCAGTTTCTGCTTCGTGTGCAATGTCTTCCTGAAGGTTGAAAGATGAAAATCTCACATAACACTGTAAACCTGGAAACTTCAGATACTTCTAAAGTATGAGTGCAACTGCTTTTGCATTGTAATGTTTTCTCCGCTTCAGTTCAATTAGGACAATATCCTTCAACTAATACAGTGGGCCTAAACTGATGCTGACGATGATTATTTCTCCTGTGCTGAACTTACTTTACATGCTTATGGAACAATACATGTGGTTCTCAGTAATGTTTCAACAATTACACCGGTCTATGTATGGCCCACAAATGAGCGTATCATCAATTGAACATGAACATAAGGATTTGCTGAACCAAACATACCTAGCGAATCATTTCTGGCTTGTATGCTATCCGCCACTTCACAGCTGCTTTCATCATTTTACTAGCTTTCTGCACATTCCAATTTCTTGCTTGAAGAAATCTCGATATTGAGGCATCCAAAAGGAACTCTTGTATTGCCACTGATGAGGGTTCACCAAGCTCTTTGCGTAATTCATTTATCTGCTCAGTAAATAGCACAGCAGATGACCTTATGATTAAGAATTTTTAATAGAATCAAGCAGAGATATACGGTTGAAGATTTTTCTTACTTTTTCTTATTGTTCTTCTAGGGTCAAGTTTTTCTCCGTTGTACCACCATTACTTGACTTGAATAGGTAGGCCATTTTAGTATATTGAATGGGAACTCTCTACTATATATGTAATTGAAACACCTGCATAAATAATACCAGAAGAACAAAAATGCATAAATTACTTTCTGATCAGCTTCTTCGTGTAAAAGAAACCAAACTGACAAAAGAACATTATGATAAATTATTAAGTGGGTGTGGAAATCCAAGTAAAAGGATTCGAAAGTAACAACAAATGATACTCTCACTTTTATATGTGGCAGTTGATTATCAACTGCATACGGAGGTATCGGTGTGATATCATGTTGTGTGACGGGTTGATTGGGTACAGGTTCAGGGACCAACCGATGGTAGGATGTTTGCCCTCATTTAGGCACCGCTAGGGCTCTTCCCCAACGTGGAAGGGAAACTCCAGTGCTTGATCTTAGGAAGACTAAAGGCTTTGTTTATTTCTTGATTGATTCACCATTACAATCTAGCCATCCTTTATAGAAGGCAAACAGAAATCTTATCCCTAAGACAATATCTTGAACTAGAACTATTCTCTTTAATTTGGCAGACTCTTATCACTAATTTAGCTAGGCTCTTTAACGTAGCCTAATAGTATCAGTTCAATTCTGCAGAACACATATCATGGCGCAGGATATAAACAAAACAACCAGAAAACTCATGATTAAACACGAACAACTCCGTGATCTGGGAGAACAAAAGGAGATAGCATAGGACAGATTATTTACAGCCAAAGATCAAGCCACAAATCATGGAAAACCACGAAATGGGGGAAAACGAACAGGGTACGCCACTGAATTCCACTCTAGAGTCCATAATACTGATGCCTGATGAACAGTAACTATCAAGAATTCAAGATCCGATCGATAACACGATGGAAGCGAAGGTAGTAACATACTCTGACAATCAGGCTTCAACTCTCACTTCCTTCCTTCCTTCCAGTAAAATCGGATCTGACAATGTTACACTCAGCTTTATCTGGGGTGAAGAACAGGTTGCTTGCAAAGTGATAGGTCGAGATCAACTCAACGTGAACTAACTATTTCATATCTAGTTCCTATCTTCCTCGAGCATAATCAGGGAAAAAACACTGGAATTCAGGAGCGAACAGGCTGGTACCTGCTAAAATTACCTAGCTTCCTCACACCAAACAACAATCAACCCACAAGAAGAGGAAAAAAATAACAGCACTTAAGGGTACCACTAAAAACAAGAGTATAATCCACCAAACCACTAAAACGAAAGAAATCACAACTCAGACCTGAATCAATCGGTAAGAAGAAGTCACGAACTGGGAAGATAGGCCACCGGCGACGCACCTGGCGAACTAAGATCCCGTGTCTCAGCTTGGCACCGACGAGGACACGCCAAGATCGATCACACCATGTGCAGCCACCACCGCACCGCCCCGCCCGGCTTCTTGGAAGGACCTCAGGGAGGAGAAGCCGTTAGAGACTTCAGTCGAGAGCGACAGAGGAGGAATAAAGCGTGGAAGTGGGGGGGAAAAGGAGATCTTTTTTGCGGGTGGTGGGTCAGTGGGTGCGTGCGAGACCAGCCGGGGGAAAGTCGTCTCGCCACCACCACCGCCACCACCACCACCACCACCGTGCAGAAGCAGCCGAGGCGAGGATGGCGTTGGGCGCCGGTGAGTCAGGCGTCAAGGTGTCAGCAGAGAGCTGCCGGCGCCGGTGGAGCCCAGATGGGGTTGGACCGTGGACGTACACCGCCGGGCACGACAGACTCGTTCCGTTTGGAGTTACAGTAAAGCTCTTTTCGGTGGGCCTTTCTATTTGCCGTTTTGTTGTAGGCACCGAAGAAACTATTCAGAATTTACCACTTACTTAAAGATTAATAAGGTGTTCTATGTATCAATGATACATGGATAATAGAATCATATGTCATTCATGAGTGAATGACAAATTCTTAATTGTCAATATTTAAGGGTAACAAATTTTTAAATGCCCCTAAAAATATACCCGTGAGTCTTGAGATATTGCTCACAGGGAAATTTATTTACACTTGGGATTAACAATGAAATTTTAGCATAAGTAATGTAGTGGAAAGTCAAACTGTAGTGTTCTCGACAGAAGATGTATCGAAAAATCAGTTCCCGGAGCGGAGCAAACTAAAGGACAAGGAAGTTTTTTAACATGAAGTAATAAGTAATGCAGTAGAAAGCCAAACCCTCGTGTTTTCGACTGAAGATTGTATCCAACAAATCAACTCCTCCTGAAGCGAAGCAAACATCTCAGATGCAAGCGATGTGCAACAATTTGTAACCACTCTTTCCAGAGACAACACGTTCGCGTGGCAGGATTTTCTAATACCAGAAAATTTAAATTAAATTTAGGAAAGAAGAGTAAATATTGTACTTCCTCCAATTTTTTATATAGGATGTATTTTAATTTGAGAAAGTCATTGAATGATAATTTGACCTTAAAATTCTTTTATTATATATTGTCAATTTATATAAAATAATATTGTATCAAAATCAATTTGAAATACATATAATACATATCTATTGATGTCTTTGTACACTAAAGATGCATATAATTTGACTAATTTTTAATTAAAGTTTATAAAGTTTAATTTTTCAAATCAAAATATCTTATAAAAATATAGAGAGAGAGTAAATGATTTGCAGAAACCATGCCATAAAAAACGACCTTTTCATCAAACCAATAGATGAACGGTGTCCTCGTCCTTGTCTTATACTTTCTTGTGACATCGCTCTTGTCCTTTGGAAACAAAGGTAGCAAGCACTTCAAATTTTTTTCTCTATGGCACTATTCTCTACACAATTTATTCGTCTTCTAAAATTCATTCATACTTTACACTATATTTTAAAAGATTCCTTCCCTCTAACAGCTCCTCTATCCCTAAAAAGTCAGATTTCAGTATTTTCCGGCTACTATTGAAGATGCTCTTATTGCGATGTCTTTGCCCCTATCAAAAGTCAAGAAGAGAGTCTCGGTCGGCCTTCTCACCATCGATGGCCTCTGGGTCATTGGTGGCGGTGGCCAACCCATGATAAGAGTTGGCATGTGTACAATATTAGTACTAGTAGTGTAGGATTAGAGCCTAGGTCTTTCCTGCAACAAGCTTTGCATATGAAGGGGTTCTCTTCAAAATGGTGTAAGTGGGTGGAGAGTTTTATCTCCAAAGAAAGTGTAGGAATTAAGATCAATGATGATATTGGTCCATACTTTTAGAATGGAAAAGGTTTGCATCAGAGAGATTCATTATCTTCAATTCTTTTTAATATTACGGTAGATATGCTTGTCATTCTAATTGCAAGAGCTAAGAAGACGGTCAGATTGAAGAAATTATTCCACAATTGGTAGATGATGGTTTGTCCATCTTATAATATGCAGATGATACTATCCTATTTATGAGTCATGTTATAGAAAAAGTGATAAATATGACTTTTATTGTGCACTTTTGAACAACTTTTAGGACTCAAGATTAACTTTCACAAAAGTGAAATCTTTTGTTTAGGAGGTGCCAAGGCCTTTGAGGATCTATAAGTTCAAGGTAGCCCTTGTATGTTTTGGTGATTAATGAGAAACATAGTTAATGACCAACATGATTAATGACAACACATGATTGATGTAAATGTTTGATTTAGTTAGTGCTTAATGACAAACCTCTAATATGCTTATTATCATAAGACTAATGTGTTTATTGATAAGATGGTTCTAGTCTCATCACTTTTAGAGGGAATCATGTGGATAAGCTATTCATCTATTGCAAGGTATGTTTCTTGTGAATTCAGTAAATCTTGTGAGACTAACATTTGTGGTTGATTTATCGACTTAGTCTCACACTTGCACATAGGATGAACATGTGACATTAAGGTATGTGTTCGGTATTCCACTCCTATCCATAAGTGCATCCCTCTTATACTAGTACATGGTATAGTTGAATTGTATTTATACTCATTGCTTCTTGTCATGTATATTTCAGTATACTTATATTTGATCTATGCCATGGATATAATAATTGCTTGTTCTAGGGGATCATTGCCCTTAAATATGCCATGTATTAGTGATCCCCTAGATGACTCACTAAATAGATTTCACAATGCTTCATTGGCTATGTGCATATTTGATATCCATGTTTACTTTCATATGCACATTTTTTGTGGAGTCATAGTTTGTATAGAGCATTGATTAATTGTCATGAGGCTTGGATCTAATTGTCTATATATCATTGGGTATTTTTCTCTCATGTGCATATACATTCATTGTCCTGTTTTAGATGCACATGTGAGGTTGATCATATGACAAGTGTTCCTATGCCTATTGTCATTTATTTATGGAACACTTGTAGTACTTAAATGTTCTCGGTTATATCAACCTAACTCATTTATGTGGATCAGTAGGGCCTAATGTCTTTCATGAGTTGTGAAGAGAATTAGGTCCCACAGAGGTACATGACGACCGAGGGAGTGTCGAAGGATTATGGACAAGTCAAGGTCAAGAGGACGAGGATTTCTAAGAGATGAGGACCGAGTCAAGATCGATTTGACAGGAGGATCGTCGGGAGGATGATCAAGTCAAAGTCGGTAGGACGGAGAGCCTTCTGAGGAGATCAAGTCAAGGTTGACGAGACGAAGGCATCATCGAGATTTGGAAGTCGTCATGTACAAGGAATCGCAAGGCGAAGGTATGGCTAGTGTAGGGCTAAGGATGCTTCCTAGTCTTTTACCGGTCTTGGTGATTGGTTGGAAGACCGGGTTGGTAAGATAGTCACCATACTATTAAGAAGGGTCCGGATCAGTGTTGATCAGATAGGTTCCTAGCTCTTGGGTGATGCACATTGAGTCTCCTAAACCCTAGTTGAGCCTTGTGGGGTGTCAAGGGTATTGGAGGAGTTTAGCTATAGAGAAAGGTGTTTGGGGGGTCGGAGAGTGTAAGATTTGAAGGTACTTTTGGTTTTCCTAAGTTTTCTACTCATCTCCTTTGGGTTTGAGGTGGTTTAACCTTGTGGATTGTGTAGCCCCCATTTTTAGCTTTTCAAAAAGCCCAAGATCACTGAAATCGGAGTTCGGAGTTAGAAGTTACGGACGTTTTAGTTGAAGGCTGTCGGGCTGTAAGGGGGGCCCGGACAGTCCGGGGCAGAAGTGAAAATCCTCCCCGGAGGCCGGACGGTCCGGTCTATACTTCCAAGTTTCTGTTTTGGGACCGGACGATCCGGCCTGGGGTCCGGATGGTCCGGGTTTGCTTGCAATTTTGAGGATCCTAGCCTCCAATGACTAGTTTTTCATATCTAGCCTATTTAAACCCTTGAGTGGCTCCTTTGTGGCTGCGGTTTTGAGGGGGCTTGAGGTATGGTTTTGGGTGAGATTTAGGTATGCCCCAAAGTGTGAGAAGTGAGAAAGAGGGAGAACACCATCTTATGTGGATTTGGTGAAACCTAGTGAGATGAGTGAGTGACCAAGTGTGGATTGTGTGCATCACTCTTAGGCTTTGATTCAATGTGATCAATCGGCTTCGGGCTTGTTACTCTTGGTGCTTGCCGGCACCTAGACTGCATGGGAGGCGTCGTGCGCCGGTGACCTTCTCAAGGAGCGTGTGAGAAGGCCCGGGCAAACCGTGTGAGTGGCGTTGGTGCTTGCCATCTCTGGAGGGGAGAATTAGCAACCACTAGTGGAGAAGAGGTGGTTGGCTCGAGAGAAAGCCGGTCCTTGCGAGGGCTAAGCCTCAACGTGGATTATAGGAGACCGGCAAGTCTCCGAGTGCCATGGGAAAAAGCGAATCGTGTCACTTGTGGTTTTTTCTCTTATGCTCATGTACTTATTTGCTTTGCGAATGTGTATGTAGCTAATTATCCCCATATCATATGTTGATTGCTAGTAGCTCCTATTATTGTTATTATTCTTGCTTATGCTAGCATTACTTTGAGCAATTTAATTAGTTGCTATTATACATCTAGAATTAAATTGCTTGCTTGTCACACTAGGATTGCAAACCTAATTTAGATTATTATTGAACTAGGGTCCTTCCTTTACCTTGCCATCATATTTAATCTCACTCATTTAGATTTGTCATCACTTAGGCTAAGAACTTGTGTCCAAACATTACTTTTAGCTTCCACATTTAATTAGGGTTTGGACACAAGTGAAAATTGAATAGAAAATAAAATTTTGAAAAGCCCAATTCATCCTCCCTCTTGGGCATCTGATTCCTTACAGGATCATTATGTCTAACTTTTTGGGTGTGAAATTGGTTGATACCCTTTTAGGTATCTTGGGATTCCTATGCACCGTAAAAAATTAAGAAACATGAACCGGAAAGAGGTAGAGGAGAGATTTGAGAAGAAGCTAAGCACCTAGAAGGCCAATCAGCTGTCTTATGGGGGCAGGCTTCAGCTGTCTTATGGGGGCAGGCTAGTGTTGATTAACTCGGTCCTCAGTAGTCTTCCTTTATTTATGATGTCATTCTTTTAAATTCCAAAGCCTATGCTAAAAAAGTTGGACTACTTTAGATGTAGGTTTTTCTGGCAAAATGATAGTCACAAAAAGAAATACAGGTTAGCTAAATGGAGTATATTGTGTAGACCTAAAAATCAAGGGGGGGGGGGCTAGGGATTCAAGACCTTGGTATAAAAAAAAAATGTCTCCTCAGTAAATGGCTTTTCAAGCTATTACATGAAGAGGGGATTTGGCAAAGTATACCGAAGAATAAATATTTGACACATAAAACACTCACTCAAATGGAGGCTCTACCAAGGGATTCACACTTTTGGAAAGGCCTTATGAAGGTTAAAGTTGATTTTTTACAAAGAGGATCTTTCCTTCTTTGAAATGGGTCCTAAATTCAATTTTGGAAAGACAGTTGGCTGGGTCATACACCGCCTAGAGATCAATATCCCAGTTTGTTCTCTATAGTTAGGAAGAAGTATGCTACAGTTGCAAAGGTGCTTGATTCCATTCTTCCGAATGTTTTTTTTCGTAGAGCTTTAGTGAATCAGAAGTTGTTTAACTGGCAAAGTTTGCTTCACAGATTAGTAGGAATTCAATTGAGTCCTAATAATGATGTATGTCAATAGAATGTTCATAAAAATAGGCAATTCTCGGTGCATTCAATGTATCAAGGCTTGATTAACCAAAGCACCACTTATTTGAATAAACTTTTGTGAAGATTAAAGGTACCTCTAAAAATAAAAATCTTTCTTTGGTATTTAGACCAAGGAGTTATTCTCGCTAAAGATAATTTAGCTAAACATCATTGGCAGGACAATCAGATTTGTTGCTTTTGTAACAAAGTGGAAACAATTCAACATTTATTATTTGTTTGTCATTTTACTAGTCCGGTTTTGCAATTAGTGAGCATAGTTTTAGGCATTAATTCGCCCAGGAATTTGATTCATATGAGAGAGACTTGACTCCGCGCGGGAGGAGTTCAAAACAATTTTAAAAAAATTAATTGGTTGTGCAGCCTTATTTTGGGCCATTTACCATTGTCAAAATGAAGCTGTTTTTGACAAATGCAAACATACCACCTTTTTACAGTTTGTTTTAAGAAGAGCCTATTGGCTACGACATTGGGCACTATTGCAACATGAGGATGAAAGAGAGGAATTCATCAAGGCGTGCCAAGCTTTAGAGATTATCGGCATAACCATCTTTGCTAATCATGGATAAAAATTTTGTAATAGGATTGACGATTAGGCCTTGTTCTTCTCAGCTTATCTGTCTCATTTCTCATCTGCTAATTTAACTTATCTCGTAACTTCGAGAGTTTTCCAAAGTGGCCTCGAGAGTCGGATGCCCTTAGTTTTTAGAATTTTGAGAGCTTTTAGACACGTCTACGAGATAAAAAAAGATTCAAAAAGCAATAAAAATTCAAATAAGTCAATATAAGTCAGATAAGACATGGCTTATCTTGACTTATTTGACTTTTTTATTACTTTTGAACCCTTTTTTTTATCTCGTAGACGTGTCTAAAACCTCCCTAAATCCTAAAAATCAAGGGCATCTGACTCTCGATACTATCTTAAATTCTCAAGTTACGAGATAAGTTCAAATTAAAGATTTGAAATGAGATATATGTTCTAGAACAGGCCTAAGTTTTCTCTCTTTTTTCTCTTGATCAGAAGTTTTATTGCACTTTGTAAGACAATATGTGATTTGGTGGCTGTATGCATCCCGCAAGATGTAGAGGTTAGAATTTTATTTCATTATTAAAAAAGATTAGAGCCTAGGCTTCCTTCGTTGACAAATTTCTCGGATTTGGCAGTGAACTGGCTTCCTATCGGTGATTTGGGGGGTCAGCATCGAGCTTGGTACGGGCGGCGGAGTCGGTTGCTGGAGGCTAAGGAGGAGTAGGTGGTGCGGCTGGCTCCACCGGCGTTGTCCATATGAGGGTTGTGCGATCTTGGCTTATGCTCGCAAATGGCGTGCTGCGGCGTGCTGCGTGGCACGGCGAGGCCATCCGTTCCGTGTGCACATACTTGCTCGAGTTCTTTGCTGACATCGACTCTCGTGTTGGTGTCGGCGACGTTGCCGCTCCGTCCCAACGTCACCTCCGTCTTCGTTCATGTGTGCCTACCGTGAAGCTACGTACGCGGGTTCCGGCCGTAGGGAGCTGCACCGGCACGGCGGCGGCACTGACGGGCCATATTGCTTGGGCAAGTCAGAGGGGGCTACTTCGGACCGGGCGATGGGTAGAGACAAGGAGAGCAGGACGCCGTTTGAAGCTCCTGCTAATTTTGGGTTTTTCTTAGATCCATGAAGTGGAAGCATGAAGAACTGAATGCACGTATCCTTAATCTGTTCTTGCTATTCGTTTGCAAGTCGGTGGAGAATGGATCTTGGAGTGGGCTTGCTTATTGGATGACTTAGGATAGGCTTACTTTCGATTTGATCTTGCTATCCTAGTGGTGTTCTTTTAACACTAGAAAAAGAGACTCAAATGTGCTGCGTACATTATATAAGCTTGTTCAGGGCAAGAAGATTTGAAGATCTTTCTTTTTCTGATTTTTTATTGTAGGTTGGCGGTTCTTACTATTGATACTCTGTGTGATCTGCCTGTTTTCTCTATGTAACTTTTATTATTTAGTTAATAAAGGTTGTCTGGTTTATTTAAAAAAAAGTGAAGAAGAGCATTATCCCGAAATAAAAAATTTCCTGAGCAAAAGGAAGAAACCAAGAGGAAACCAAGAAGTGTGAACCAATATTGGGTCACTTTTTGCCAGCACTTGGATGACTAGTTGGAGGATGGTGAGACGAGGCCAACACTAGGGTTGGATCAAAGGACGCGGGGGCCGTCTGACGGGCGTCGGACGAGCTCCCGTCCGATGGCCGACGCTGGCCGTTGGATCATCCAACGGCCAGCGATAGATTTAAATGAAAACTTTGTTATTTTTGTTTTAGTTATGAAAAATTCTTAAAAAATCTGTAAAAATTGTAAATATTAACTAATCCATGTCAGGTTCAACATATATTATTTTTATATTTTTATGATCAATATTCATTTTCATAAATGTACTAAAGCATAGCTAGATCTAAAAACTTTAATATAAATATATGCTAAAAATATATGTTAAACTTGACACAGATTAGTTAATATTTACGATTTTACAGATTTTTAAAGAATTTTTTATAGCTAAAACAAAAATAACAAAGTTTCCATCTAGGTCTATCGCTGGCCGTTGGATCTCCATCCAACGGCTAGCGTCGGCCATCGGACGGGAGCTCGTCCGACGCCCGTCGGACGGCCCCGCGTCCTGGATCAAAAGCTCGAGCTAGACGAGCTATTTGAGATCAATTCAGGTTTGGGCTGAATACAAGGTGTATCAAGGCATTAGGTAATCGAGGCCCATCCGTTTCGAGCTTCTATCGAGTTTAAGTCTAACGGATCCCAAACATGTAAATTAAGATATTATCTGGCTCTCGAGCTCAAATCGAACCTAGGCTCGAGCCTAACCGAGCTCAAACATATTTTGAAGTATTATTTGTCCACCGAGCTCGAGCCTAACCGAAAACTTTAATCAAGCTCAATCACGAGTTTAACAGAACTTCTATAGAACTCAATTTTGAGCCCCAATCATTATTCAATGTAATTCGATCCGAGCTCGAGCGCAGACAGATCAAGCTCGTGCAGGTTCAGCTGGAATCCATCCCTAGCCAACATCATCGCTCATGTATGCAATGCCCTCTTTCTTCCTGTTCACAGCTGACAAGTAGGGAAGCATGTGACGAGGGAGCGTTCTAATGCCAGCACGGTCGTTGGCATCCACAGATCCACTAGGATACCATGGTGGCCTAACACCGTCTCATTCCTCCAGCATTTTGGCAACTACCATCTCGCATCTCGCGGATGCGGAGCCTGCGCTTCGCTCAGCACGCAGGATGCTAATGGATCAAAACCCAACCCAACCCATGAAGCTAAAATTAATTTTTCCATCCCAAACCAACCTATATGCAATTCCTTAGAACCTAACCAACCCATATAGCATTTAAACACAAACCAATCAGACCAGATTCTCTAATACGGATTCAACCCACTTCCATATTAGGTTTAAGTTTATGGAGAAAAAATTTCGTAAAACTTCAGAGTTTAAAACTTCAACCTCCCGTTCACGTTATACAATTTTCATGAAATCAACCATAATTTTTTTGAAGACGATTTTATGTACTAGGGATCTATTTTATGCAAATTGGTGAGTGTAGACGAATAAGTGGTACCCACATACTTTCATATGAATTTTACATAAACCTTCGGTATTTTGATTTTCTAACATTGCATTCACACAATTAAAATTTTTACTAAATCAACTGAATCTTTTTTAGATGAATCTATGTACCAAGGAGCTACCTTGTGCTAGTTGAAGAGTATGGGTGAATAAGTGGGGTTCACATGTTTTTTATATAAAATTTACATAAAACTTCTTATTTTAAATTTTAGCCACACAAAATTTTTGAACTCGAACAAATTTTCTTGGAGATAATTCTAGTATTGGGAGCTATTTTGTGCAAATTGGCTAGTCTAAACGAATAGGTTAGACACATATGTTTTTTTAAGAACAACACGGATGTTTTTTTATAGAATCAAAACCAACCCATCCGAGGTAGAGGCACTCACGGACTCATCCACCCCTATGGGTTGAACCGACTTAAACCTGGATTTTGTTTAACCCATGTCGACTCAACCCAACACATTTCTACCTTAAACCCAACCCATTAGCTAATCATCCATTCCTATCAATCCGAAGCCAACCAAATAAAAACCCAAACTCGTTTAACCCATGCAGGTAACTATGTCCACATGCGCTTGTATATATCTATATATCTACGTACCATACTACCTTATAATCAGTTGTGAGTGCGCGAGTGAATAAGAAGAGATGAAAGAAAACCTTGTTTCGGCCGGTTGGGCTGCATCGCCAAAACACTGTATTCTTATGTTTATCTCCCTTGAGCATAATGCATGTGAGAGATAATATGAGTTCTGGCCAGGAGGACCTAGGCCAACAAGTGATAGGAGACACATGCCCAATTACACTTATGTCGAAAGGGCTAACTTTGTAAATTTGTATGACGACCATGATACATGCTACATTGGGACACTTGTTGTGATACTAGGCTGTGTGTGATAGGAGACATATGCCCATTTACACATATGTGGAAAAGACTAAATTTGTATGATGACCATGATACATGCTACATTGGGACACTTGTTGTGGTACTGGGCTGTGTGTGATAGAAGACACATGCCCATTTACACATATGTCGAAAAGACTAAATTTGTAAATTTGTGTGATAAGATGTTCCGAATACCGGGAAAAAAAACATTTTCTATGGTGCGAAGACACGCAAAAGCTCAAAATTACGTGGGAGTTAAATGGGCCGGGCCATCCAGACAAAATGGGCTCATTTCTAGCTATCTTTGCTTCTTGAGCACAAAGCAAAACGGCCGACGCGCCACGGCCCTACGCTTCTTTCATCCCACTTCCTGCGCGCGGCGCGGCTCCCTAACCCCAGCTTTCTCCCTCACCTGCGTCTGCGGCGACCTGCCCGCGTGTGGCCCCCGCGATGGCCTCGTCGGCGACGAGGGAGGTTCTCATGCTGGAGGCGTCGCCGGCCGAGGGGGCTGCGGCGCCGTGGCGCGCGGCGCCGGACGCAGAGACGGTGGACGCGCTGCCCTACATCGACGGCGACTACGGCGATCCGGCGGTGAAGCGCGAGGTGGACCGCCTCGTGGAGGAGGAGATGCGCCGCGGGCACCGCAAGCCCGCCGATTTCCTCCGCGACCTGCCCCCCGTCCCCGCCGCCGGATTCGAGGTGGATTCGCGAGCCCTCTCTTTATGTTTCTACTAGGAGGCGACTGGCAGTTAGTTAGTTGTTCGACGCTCTATCGCTGTTTTGTGATGTCATGCTTGGAGTGTGATCCGCATAACTAGGGTTTTAAGGAGGAGGCAGGTGGGTGCTAGGGCTTAGAGTCGCATGCTTAGAAAGTGTTATAAATTGGCTGAACAGAAGTATCCTCCAGAATTATTTATTTTTTTGTATAGGGATGTTGAGTTTTTAGTCCATAAGGATATCTGGAGTTCTGGACACATAATGTGTGTTATTTCGTGCTGTTTTGCAGTTTCTTTCTGCAACAATATGGTTTGAGGTGGGAAATTATAGCTTTTTTCAAGAATTTAGTATGCAACAGGAGTTGTAGACTGGAATCTGGTCCAATTTAAGGTTTTCTTGTAAGAAGGTACTTGGAGCCATAAAAGGCCCATTATGTTGGTTTGCAGTGGCAGAGCCACCGTCCGGGCAGCATGGGCAGCTGCCCGGGCTCTCTCACCAGGAGGAACAGGGAGTTCCTGCAGTGGCAGTGTAGTCCGACATCCCAAACCAAGAGAAAGCGGCCAATAAGATGCTAATTAATTACTCCTTATCACTAGTCTTCTCGATTGGCGAGTTTCTCCAAATTAGTTCTCCAGCTCGGCATCAACTTTTCGTTCTTTGCTCTAGGCAGCTAAACCCGTATCTTTCTTTCATTCTTGAGATGCACGGATTCACTAATTAACTGCGTGCTTTAATTGATTGTTGCTTCTAATAGCAACTTGCGTCTCTAAAATTTTTGCGCGTCCCACCATTGTAAGCCCGCACCTAAGTGATGAAACCATATTGTGTTTAACAAGCTCACTCATTTGTTCTTTATAAAAGAAGTTGAATATTTTTAATTGATAAGAACTAATGGATAGGCCACACAGGAGAGCCACAATAAGCCTATTAACATGTTAGTTTACCTCTCCCAAATTTTGTCATTTGTCTGTCCCTACGTTGCGCTGGTGCAGTGGCAGAGACTTTGCCTAGGCTCGTTAAATTTTCTGGCTCTGCCATTGTTGGTTTGATCTTAATATTAATGCATATTTCTGAGGAAAAATTGGTTCTATACCACCCAAAGATCATGACTTTCGGAATATACCACTAAAAGAATTCCGTTTCGTAAAATACCACCGAAATATCGCACCGTTCTGGTTTTTACCATTCCGTCTAACTTACCATCAACTATGATCATTTTACCCCTCCCCTTGCACCAACTTTCCTGCCAAACTACCCTTCTTCCTCCTCCTCCCCTCTCTCTCCTTTGGCTACAACTCACGTGTTAGCGACGATGCACACGCCGGGAGCAGTGGCACGGCACGTCCCCAGTGGGCATGTGCCAACCAGCTAGTGGCTGGCTACGATTACAATTTACCACTGTCACGTGCGCAGGTAGCCAGGTACCCATCCATCCATAGTGCCAACTGCCAACCAGCTGCGATGCAATGCAATGCAAAGCTCAGCGTAGCCTCCTTCCTGCAAACTTGCGATCGAGTTACAGCAAGAAACAGGCGTGATGGATATGGAAAGTCAGGCACATGGATGAAAAAAAAACTACATCGGGGCATCGGCCAAGAAGGGCAACACTGGAACTGCACAATTTGAGCAGCTCATGCCTTTGAGCTGGTGTTCCCTTTTTTTCACGGAGGGGCATGTGGTGTGGCCGGCAAGCATCTGCCATGGCATGGCATGGTTGGTGGTGCCGCGCCATGAGTACTTCCTCCTCCCTCCTCCCTGCTCCCTGGCAAAATTGTCTTTGCCATATGCCCAAAGCCCTTTCAAACCAATGGAACAAATGGAACGGTTTGATTTTTTGGGTGGTATTTTATGGAACAGAAATCTTTTAGTGGTATATTCCGAAAGTCGTGATCTTTGAGTGGTACGGAACGAATTTTCCCTATTTCGGAAGGAATTGGGATTACTCATCTGCTCATGACATCAAGAACTTCTATTGTTTCCATGTCAACTGATCATTCTCTGCTATTGCTATGATCCTATGGCAGATAATTTAGTGGGTAACTACTTGGATTTGTTTTCAGTATAACACGGCAACTACTTGGATTTGTTTTCAGTAATCAGCAACTAATAGCAATTGGCTGTTTCCCGTATCAATAGTAGGTGGCTGTTTTGATGCCATCAAATGTAAACCATTGAAGATGAAATGTGCATCTCAGTCATCTCTAGTTGAACTTGGATGCTAAAGAACAAGACGAGCAGAACTGCCGAGGTGTAATGAACTAATGATTTTGTTTATAAAATAAACTAATCTCACTTACTGTTTGAATAAGGATTGCTATTGAATTTTCAGACCCTACTGTGGGCTGTGTAGATACTAACTTAATTTTTCCCTGTACTATAGTGTCTGGAGGAAAATTTTGAGACAATAGTTTTTTCACTGTTGCATACTTTCACTTAGTAACTTGATATGGAAAGCATCCATTGAACATCACATGACTTGAACTTTGCTGAAATATTTATTGAGTAATTTTTTATCACAGCCACACTGCAAACAAAAAAGCAGTATACTATATTGAGCTATTACCTCTGGTTCAAAATACATGACGTTTTAGGGAGTTGGTTTTGGTTTGTAAATATTTAATGTTTTGGTTTTTTTGGCTACATTTTCCATCAAATGCCCTATTGATTGCTTATTGTAATGGATTCTAAAGAAATGAGTATACAATTAATAGGGGCAAACTATATAAAACTACAATGTTAACTCTTCCTTTGGTCTATGTACATGAAACTACAAATAATTTGGACAAGAGTTAATACATTATGTTAAACATTCAATAATATGACTGGAGGCAGCAAAGTTCAATGCACGCGGCATTAAGTTATGGAATTACAGTATCACAGGGGGAAAAAACTGATACCTGGTAGCTGAGCTACAACTAGATTGGAGGGACATTCTCACTCTGAACTGAGAAGGTGTAGGTGGCTAGATGCGTTCTATTTATTCTGGACCAATCTTAGATGACATTTTAGATCCATTCACATAGGCCATGGGAGTTAACACCTTACCTTTTGACATAGTTTTTCCACATTGTTTGGGTGGTCATCTCTCTAACACCACTACCAATAAGCTATAGGGTCACACAGGAGAAAATGTTACTAGAAAAACTAAAACAAGAAATATTTGCAAACTAAAACCAACTCCCTAAAACGATATCTATTTCGGATTGCAGGGAATAGTTCTAATATTTTTTGGATACATCCTAAGATAACTACTGATTAGTTTGTGTAGTTGGGTGTTTGCACAACTCCTTTGTCATCTTTTGTGGTTCCCGATCTGTTACTTGTTAGCATAGAACATGGACTGACAGTTATGTAAGTTGACTGTCTCTTATGCTCAGATATAAGATCACATGCCCAACAATCAACATAAATTGCACATCTAGTAGTAGTTAATACAGGTAAGTGTCCATCAACAGTGAATTGGCTGTACAACAGATGATTTATTATGACAAATTGGATTCTTCTCTAATTTGCTCTCTAGCTTTTCCTGCTCTTTTGCATTGGTCTCCCTTGGCTGCATTTTATGGCACCTACAGGATCTTTGTTGGACTTAATTAGCTGTTGTTGTGTTGTAGTACTAGACTACTAGTACTTATCAACCACAGCTATTCTTAAATATTCAAATGATATCCTGAAGAACATAGCTTTGTCTATTGAACTGTTTAGAATTTTTCTTATGCCATATTATGACAATAGTGCATATCTAGAGTCTTATGAGTGTTGATTATTTGAATTTTTTAATGCAATATACTGTCAATGTAAATTATGCCATGTTCTCAGTAGTATTTCTTTTATAGAATCACCCTATGCTCGCTAAAGAGTACGAACGTGTTAGAGCTGGTAAACCTCCTGCTACCTTAGAGATGTCCCGTTATGGTTTGGAGCCACCCCCAGCAAACAGGAGGAATGATGTTGCTGCTTGGAAGCAGGCGTTGCGGAATGCTCAGAGCCAGCTGCAGCATCAAATAATAAGGTAAGGCCGGTTCCTTTATTTGAGGAATTAAAGGTTGGCTGGCATTTCTATGATGGAAGTATGCATGATAAACCCTAGTTGGACACGAAGGTCGCTTCGTTGTAATATTTCAAATTATGAATATGACTGCTGTGCATGAAGTCAGGTGCAAACACATAGAAGCTGCCATAGTCACTCTTGATGTGTTGTGGTCAAGATATTTATAGAACTTATCCACCAAAAATATTGCATCAAGGAAGATACCAAAGCCTCATGTTACTGAACAATGAAACTTACCATCAAAGTTCAAGCAGTGGAATAGTAGCTTGCACTTTGCTGCATTTGATTATGACAGGATCAGAGGGACCAGTGTCTTGCTGTGTTATGTCCTGCTGATCATGTCTTTGTAATTATTAGTGTTGTTCCATCATCATAATATCTTTAGCTCACTGCTGCAAATCATAGGTTTTGAAATAAAATGGTCAAGCAAAATAACAAATAAAAAAGGATGGACTTCTTAATGAAGAGGGCTGTTTGAAATGACAGGCGCAGTATCATTTTGATACAACAGTAGGTTCTTTCCTACATTATATTATTGGTCTTGTTATTTTCAGCTTAAATTTAAACTAAAAGCTACAGCTAGAAATTTGTCATTTTTATACAAGCCAAACGCTGTAATGCTTTATAGCCATTTTTTTAAGGCTTTTAGTGGTTCTTCTCAAAACTTCCAAAAATATTTTTTAAATAATTTTTTGGGCTCTCCGAGGACCCTATCGAGGGTCCACAATTTTTTCAGATTGTAATCTACCGCCGGTTTAAACCGAAAAGAACAAAGCATAATAATCAGTGGAATGGATGTTTGCATAGGGCTCCTAGTGGTATAGATTTTTTTTTTTTGGTGTGTGTATTATCAAACATATGCCTCTCATGGTAGACTAGTCAAATATTTCATCTAGATCATGTATTGCCAAATACCAGCTTCAACCATATTGTTGACAACAAATGCTCCAAATTCAGTCATATGTTTTTATTGACATATGTAAGGCTTTGAATGCTTCAGATGTAATATGCATTTTACTTAGGAGGCGCTGGTTTTGTTTTGCTCCATTGTTTGTATCATCTATATCCCGCTATTGGTGTTAAACACACTTCTATTATTTGATTTGAAATAAAGTTAGTTTTACAGGATAGAGAATCTGGAGCTTATGCTGAAGTATGGTGTTGAGGTTTGGAAGCTCCAGAACAGACAAATGGAAGCAGTTTTGTCTAGGTTAGTTATTCTATGTCCATGTGTCGTTTACTGTGCTTTATCACATTGAATTTGGAGTCGGATATCTTGTGCTATTTTCGTTGCATTTCATTTGAAACTCTGTTTG
This sequence comes from Olyra latifolia, assembly GCA_036346145.1. Classification (NCBI taxonomy): domain Eukaryota; kingdom Viridiplantae; phylum Streptophyta; class Magnoliopsida; order Poales; family Poaceae; genus Olyra; species Olyra latifolia. Next base: position 20,807,183 of record CM070530.1, read on the forward strand.
ACATGTGGACTGTGTCATCAGTACCGTTCTATGTGGAAACTGGAAAGTGAAAAAACAATGCGTCTGTAGCTGGTCCATGTGTGTGATGCATCAGTATTATTGCAGCTTAGGCCTTCATTGAAGGCACTTGCTTGCATTTTATAACTGGTTGCAGTGACTGTAAGTAGGTGAAATATTAGCATGCGTGCCTCTATGATCTATAAAACGTTGATATATCATTTATCGTTCCATCGGCATGTGGTAACTTGATACTTTGTAGGATGCAAAAGACGGCCGTAGAATACAATGAAAAGATTGAAACTGTCAATCGCGAGAGAAAATTCCACCAGGTAACAAATTGTTATACTGGTTCAAAATTTGAACCATGACTGTTTTTTACATGCAGCTGATGATATTTTTTTATCAGCAAAACACTGGTGGGCAACTCCATGCCTTGACAACAGAATGGCAGGAATTGTGCCAGAAAAATATAGCCATTCAAGCTGCCTGTGCTGATCTGCAGAATCAGATTGACCTGCTTAAACTTGAAGCCAAAGAACTGTATGATCCTCTCCCTTGCCCTCCCTCTCCCTCTCTCCCTGTCTGTCTCATGACAAGTTCCTTAACAGGGGAATGCCCATGGAGGACAACATTGGAACTAACCCGTAAGCATCAGCAGGGATTTGAGGTAAAGTTTGTTATTATATTCTCAAAAGAAAAGCAGTACTGTTCTTTTGTTTGGCTCCATTTTAGTTCAGGCACCATGAGACAGAGATTGTCTTCACTATGTTTAGAAGTTATTGATGTTATTACATACGAGTAGGTATCAAGGAAGAAGCTGTGACACTTCCGTGAGATGGGAGCTGGAGAGTTCCATAAGCCCATATGCTTATTTAACGTGCAATTGTCGACTGCAGGTGCCAAGCCAGAATATTACCGTGACAAACCCTACTTGTGGACCGTATCTTGTAATGCATCGTGTGAGGACTTGTGCTGGTGGACGCGTGATAGAGGAACTGCATGAATGCATGTATTGTTGTCTGTTGAAGTGTGTTCTACACGCAGAACGCTCTGATTTGTTGATGGCAAAAGGAGTGCAGGTGAAGCTTTCGGTTATTCAGGCTTGCTTATTTCTGATTTTTTTTTTTTTTGCTATTGCCTTGTTTGGAATAGACGGTTAAACAATGTGCCAGTAATTGTGATGCGGGTTTTTCAATGCTTAGTGAACTCGTTATCTTGTTCCTGTTCAGTTTTAATGCTGGTAGACTTCGATCTATAGTTTACCTGAAATGTTGAACGACTTGCTCGGCAATATATGCTATGCAGTCATGCTTGGGTTGCAAACACAATGCAGTCAGACTTAAAATTATCACAAAAATTTCAAAGAAAACAATACTGTACTCACAAACGTACTGTGTTATACCTTTATTTTCGCAAAGGAAGCAACCTTCCTATTTCCATTCTTCAACAAAGGCGGAAACAAACAAGTTACTTTTTCGAGCACACGAGCATGAGCGGGGGCTTGGACATCACGCACCCTAGGCTCTTGCGTATCCAAAAAAAAAAACCAGTAAGACATCCAAACATCAACAGCACACTCCAAAGGTCCAACCCACTAAAGACTAACACAACTAGGCTTCAAAGAAAAAAAAAAGAAACAATAAAACTCTACTCAACACAAAAGAAATCAATAGATCCTTAAAAGAAGGAAAATCAATAGACCAAACCCAACGCTCCACACTTTTGCCTTTTTTTTTTCCTTTCCGCTACAGTAGCCAGGGAGGCAATTTAGGGCCGGGCTTGGATCTGGGCGGCAAGCGCTTCTCTCTTCGCTACAGTAGCCAGGGATGCAATGTAAAGGCAGCCGTGTCGCCCGTGCAGATCCGGCCGGCCTACACGCCGTCAGTGGCCTCTGGGCCAGCGGTGGGGATAGCCGACTAGTGGTCCGCGTCGACATCTGTTTCCTATTTTACTAGGTTTGTTTTACTAGTTTTTAAGGGTTTACCGTCGGTTGATCGGGCGGTGATTAGGGTTGCAGTGCTAGCGGCAGCACGCTTTTGTCTTCTTGGCGACAATCTGGAGCACACAGGTATGGTGGCATGTTTCTTCGATCTGGTAGTTGCAGGATGTTAGGGTTTACCTTCGGGATACTGTCTCAATCTGGGATACTTTTGTTGCTCGGTAGTGGTTTCTTTGGCGACGTGCTATCGTGGACTATATTCTGAAAAATTGTGAGTGCTCTCAGTATGGTTTTTAGAGATATAGCCCCACCGTCTCTCTTTATAATCTAAAAGCTGATTTGTCTCTTTAGCTTCCACCATCTCTCTGTATATAGCCCCATAGCAGGTCTCTACGTTAGAGACCCAAAAAGGTCCATGATCCAGATCCTACGCGGTCATAAAGCCCACGTCATATATAGCCTATTAGCACTAAGCCTATATTTTATGTGGCATATGATTGCTTTTTGGCATAAAACCCAATATGAAAGTCCACACAGTGGCATCAACATAGGAGGGTGCAAGAGGCCTTTTGAATAAGCATCATTCACAAAGTCTTGGAGGATGTCCGCTGTAATGGCAAATAAAAGTGGAGAAATGGGTCTCCTAGTCAAACTCCTCGCTTGCACATTATGTGATTGTCTAGAACACCATTTGGTTTTCTCGCTTGCAAAAAGTAGTACTAAAGCATTTGTTGAAGTCAGAATGGATTGGACCCAGAAACCCATCTAGGGTCAAAGCCCTTCTTCCGAAGAAGCTCAAGGATAGCCTCATGAGAGATCACGTCAAAGGCATTCGAGAAATCCAACTCGCATCGCAAGAATGAGAGGCATAAAGGGAAAATGAGTTGTGTGACCATAGCTACACAATCGTCCTTTCTTTAATAAAACCAAATTTGTTGGCTTGAATATATAAGTGAACACATGGTTGGAGCCTATTAGTCATAATCTTTGTAAGCAACTTCACAGAGCCATTAAGCAGAGAAATGGGTTGGTAATCATTCATCAAGAAGGCTCGTTGGTTTTTAGGAATGAGAGTAAGATAAGTAAGATAAGCCTTTCGATGTATAGAATTCCGTGAGAAAAATGCTCGCAAAGGGTGTAATAATCTTCATTGATAATATCCCAACAATCTTGCAGAAAATCATTATGAAGCCATCAGGTCCAGGGGATTTACCAGAAGCCAAATCCTAAATTACTAGATCTATTTCGATGCATGTGAAGATATCATCGAGGGAATTAGCAGCACCGGACTCACCAAAATGTCAAGAGGAATGTGCATCCAAGAAGGTGATGAGAACCAATAGCTTGTGCTGAGGAGCGAAAGCTATGGTCATAGCAAATGAGCTCATCTAGATGAAATGTTATATTAGTTGCTACTCTGTCCATCGATAAATATAAGGCCTATAATTTGAATCGGTTTGTTAAGAAATATAAGACTTGTGTGTAGTCTTAATAAGATGTTTCTTACCATACCCCTATTTATTATCTTCAACCAATTACATTTATTCATTACTACACAAATAAAGTATTCTCTCTCGTCTTTTCAAGGTAAGTATATGGGCATCCAAGTCATTTTCTCTCAATCTCTCAAATTCGTCATCTCCTTATTCCTTGTGTAAATTCAAAATACACCTTATATTTCCTAACAGAGGGAGTAATAGCTTGTTCTAAAATGTTAAGCTAAACTGTTGAAAGTTGGACTTTGAGAGATTTTAGAAGCAGCTTTGAAAAGCCAATCCACTTGGTTCAACTTGTTTTTAAGAGGTCCAAGAAGCTGCATCGAGATTTTTCAGAAACAATGTAAAAAGGCCAAAGTTTATGGTTTTTAAAAACAGCTTAATTGAATTGTGGATAAGAATTTAGGACAAGTCGTAAATGTCAGCATTTTCAATTGTATCCAAATGCTATTAATTCGCTTTCAACCGAAGTGCCGATTCCGAATCAAAGGAAAAATAAAGGATTAATTAGATATATACCACTCGTGAATTTACACTTTAGATAAATGTCATTATAAGCTAAACCTATCTCGTGCCATCCTTCGTTTGCAATACTTCGAAAAATGCCGTTACATACATACCTACCTCTTCTTCCTTACCTTCTCGTTGCTCTCATCGTCGACCACCTCTCTTTCTTCTCCCTCCTCCCCAAATCCAGTGGCTTATTCACCTTCGCCGGCCTGTCAACTCCGGCGACCACTACCTCCCTCTTCCCCAACCTCCTCCTCCTTTCTCCCCCAAATCTGTGCACTCCTCCCCTAGCCATGGCGGCTACTCAATCCCATGTCGGTGCTGCTTTGCCCGCCTGCTCATGGCACGACCAAGCTGGTGCTACCAAAGCCACGGGCCCTACATGGCACCAAATTTACTGCCAGGTCATTGTGATAGAGCTCAGGGATGGCCGATGGGTGGTGCCGCCAAAGTCACCTTGACATTGCCTAGTTGCCATCACCAGATCTGCCTCCTTGCTCATAGCTCTCTGCTTGAGGAAGGAGCAGGTAGGGGACTAGCCCACGACGCCACGAGAAGCCGAGCTATGGGCCAACGGCTGCGGCGAGGAGCAGGGGGAGAGAGGAGGAGCTCGGGGGAAGGAGAGGTGGTAGCGACCTATGGCGCGGGATGGGACGTAGAGAGAGAGAGAGAGAGAGAGAGAGAGAGAGAGAATGAGGTGGGTTGTTTGCTGGAATTGGCCATCGGAGTGAGGTCGGAGAAGGCAGAATAGAAGGGAGGTAGAAGGGAGATGGCATTTTAGTGGAAAATTTGAAGATATTGGAGTGGCGTAATTCTCCACGGTGGCATACTTTGAAGTATTGCAAAAAAGGATAGTATGAGTCAGATTTAGCGTTTTATAATAACATTTCTCTTGATACAAATTCATATCTACTCCCTCCGGTCACAAATAATTGACGTTTGAGATGCGTGTCAGTCAAAGTTTTGAAACTTGAGTCACGAATATCTTTTTAAATAATTAGATTGTGTATATAAAAATTATATATGTAGATTCGTCTCAAAAAGTACTTCAATAATATTACAATTTTAGTGGATTTTAAAAATAAATTACAATAGTAATTAGTGAATTAAAGTCAGATTTTGAAGATGCAAGAAAGTCAAAACGTCAAATATTTGTGACCGGAGGGAGTAATTAACAAAATAAATTGAAGTACGGGAAATCCATCATTGGGCCGTGGCCCGTGGCCGACCTGTTTTTGGACACTACGACTATAGTGCCACACTGCGCCCATAGCTAGTACTGGCCATATAGGCCGAATCAGCCAGGCCAATCGAGCGGCCCAGTACTGTTTATTGGGCCGGTCCGGTTTGGTTTGGTTTCAAAACGAAGTAGTGGCCTGGTTCGTATAACTGGGCCAACCCAGCCCAGTTCGTTTTATTTTTTCATATTTTCTGGATTTTTTTTAATATTTTCTTGATTTTTCATTGTATTTTTAAATTTTTCTAAATTTTTTCAAATTTTTTCTAGAACCGAGCCAACCAGCACGAAACGTACTAACTGTCCAAATAGGAACCGGGCCGGCCCAGTTCGTTTAGTTCAATAAGTGAACCGAATTTAGGCTCAGCCTCTGGCTTTAGCGCAGTTGGTCTGGTTCGCATACTAACTAGATCCAAAACGAACTGGGATAAAACGAACCGGGCCGGAACCGTGCCGAACCGGCCGGACCGTTGGCGAGATCTACCCATAGATACACTCCAAAGCGAAGAATACTGGACTCCAGGGTCCAGGCTCCAGCAACGCTGCGCCGTGAGCTGAACCCTCGCTCTCCCAAACCACGTCAAAGATGGCCGCCTTCTGCCACTCCCCGGCCCGCCTCGCCATCACCTGCTCCTCCTCCGCCTCCGCGCCGCCGCCGCCGTGCCCGCTGCGCGTGGCCGTGGTGGGCGGCGGCCCGGCCGGCGCGTCTGCAGCCGAGGCGCTCGCCTCCGCGGGCGCCCAGGCGTTCCTCGTCGAGCGCAACCCCGCAGGGGCCAAGCCCTGCGGCGGCGCCATCCCGCTCTGCATGCTCGACGAGTTCGCCATCCCGCGGGGGCTCGTCGACCGCCGCGTCACCCGCATGCGCGTCCTCTCGCCGTCCAACCTCGCCGCCGACTTCTCGCGCGCGCTGCCCCCCGGCGCCCACATCCCCATGCTCCGCCGAGAGGTCCTCGACTCCTTCCTCCGACGCCGCGCCGCCGACACCGGCGCCACCCTCGTCCCCGGCCTCGTCACTTCGCTCTCCCTCCCCACGGGCCCCTCCGACCCCTACCTCGTCCACTACATCTCGTCCTCCGATGGCTCCTGCTCCTCTAAGAGCGTCCTTGAGGTGGATGCCGTCGTCGGCGCGGACGGCGCCAACAGCCGAGTCGCCCGTGCGGTGGGCGCAGGCGACTACACGACGGCCATCGCCTTCCAGGAGCGCATCCGGCTCCCTGACGCGGCCATGGCGTACTACGACGACCTCGCCGAGATGTACGTCGGCGAGGACGTGTCCCCGGACTTCTACGGCTGGGTGTTCCCCAAGTGCGACCACGTCGCCGTCGGAACCGGCACCGTCGCCGCCAAGCCAGAAATCAAGAAGCTCCAGTCCGGCATCCGCGCGCGCGCGGGGCCCAAGATCTCCGGCGGGCGCGTGATCAAGGTGGAGGCGCACCCGATCCCGGAACACCCGCGCCCCCGCCGAGTGGTGGGGCGCGTGGCGCTCGTCGGCGACGCGGCGGGGTACGTGACCCGGTGCTCCGGCGAGGGCATCTACTTCGCGGCCAAGTCCGGGAGGCTGTGCGGGCAGGCGATGGCAGAGGAGTGGCGTCTCACCGGCGCGGTGACGGAGGCCGGGCTGCGGCGCGGGTACCTGCGGCGGTGGGACGACGAGTTCCTGCTCATGTTCCGGTTCCTAGACCTGCTGCAGCGCGTGTTCTACGGCGGCAACGCGGGGCGCGAGGCGCTGGTGGAGATGTGCGCCGACGAGTACGTGCAGCGGCGGACGTTCGAGAGCTACCTGCACAAGCGGATGGTGCCCGGCGAGCCGTGGGGGGACCTCCGGCTGCTGTGGCGCACGGTGGCCAGCATGGTACGCTGCGGCGTCCTCGGCAGGGAGGTCGACCGCCTCCGCGGCCTCGAGCTGCGGCCTTAGACAAGCACTTCAATGAGCAAGCTTTAGCGTTTCAGTTCTGCATCTCTCTCTGCGTTTGCAGCATGTAATGTAAGATCCTACTTTAATTGGAGCATCTAACTAAGAAACCTTATCCCCACTGCATTGAAACGCTATTCACTATAATTCTATCTATTTCTTAAATTTTTTTTACATTTTACACTAAAAAATTTCTTCACTTCGCTAAAAACCTTATCATCGTCAAATTAGCGCTATAGTATTTATTGTGTTTCGGCTATGGATGCTCTAAACGTGTGAGGCACCGTCTGATTTGTTATTGGAGTAAGATTTTTACACTTTTCCATATTTGGCATTTTTTATATAACAATTTCTTGAATACCATCTCTTTTCGGCGTGACAAGAAAATCAGTACAGATTCATAAAACTACGGCAGGCCTCTTGTTGAAGGCAAAAAAAAAAACTCAAGAAACAATGTAGGGCATGTTTGGTTCGTGACCTTCGTTGACTTGCTAATCATTGGCATGCCTTCGTGATTTAGGTCCTATTTAGCACAGCTTCAGCTCCACCAAATTGGTAGAGTTGGTGGAGCACCCTATTCTTAGCTTCAGAAATTTATGGAGCTAGAGTTGTGGGTAAATTGAGAATGCTTAGGTGAGTCATCTTATTTACATTTTAAACTAAAAATATAAACTTAAGTCACTTTATTTTAACCTACAAACTCCAGCTCTGAGGTAGAGCTGGGAGTTGGAGCTGTGCCAAACGGGTCCTTAGCCTCCGTTTGGTTCGCAGCTAACGAATGGCGTGCCCACGAAAAATTTGGCTGGCCAAATTTTTTACACGTAAAAAGTAGCCAACGCAAGGGCGCCGAAAATGAGCGCCATTCATTGGCGTGGCATCTTGCCAACACGCAGCCCCACCTGCATAGAGTCACCGGCGCTGCCAGTAGAAGCTACTAACAGTCTAACGAGTTAGTTTGTCTTTTTTTTTTCAAATGATTTTATCTTCCAATTTTCGTATCAATTTCATACAGTGTCTAAATTGCATGAAGTAAATTTCATAATTCATCTAAAATAATAAGCAACCCATTTTAAATACTTTTCCATTTTTTTAAAATTTTGAAATATTTTTCATTTCCTATTGATCATTCTTCATTGGCTTCAAACCAAACACCTAAAATTTTACCTTTTAATTTTACCTTTAAAAGGTCATGCCCTGGATTGGCACGACCTTTACATTGGCATGGCTATTGAGAGTTATAAACCAAACATGCCCGTAATCTCCACACATATTGCAAAAACAAGGCCAAAAAAAAAGCCTTGGGAGGCCTTCAAGCATCAAAATGGTGAAGAAACACTGCAACGGCAAGAAATTGCACTATTCATATAGTTCAGATCATCTCCGAATGCGAGTACAACCAATGAAGGGCATTGTCAAGCGTACAGGTAACACGATGTAAGCGAGCCTGTCAGGTTTGCACATATTTAGGTGATGCAGTTTCTAAGCAATTGTGATGCACATCATGTTAGTGACACCTCGCAATAAAATGCATTACTCAGGTATATGATCATTCTAAAGAGAACCACCAATTACAAAGTCTTAATATCGGAACAGCTTTTACACAGTAATTAGGTAACATAACAGACCAGCTCTCTGAGAGGACTAACAAAGAAATACAATACTTAACGAACACTGCAATGAAATAATAATCTGAGGGTCTCTGTTCCTGCGGAAAATGCAATTGTAATGTACTTCACAAAACCGCAGATATCCAATCAGGCCTGCATTCATTAAAAAAAAACGTCAGCATGCCACACAATCAACATCATGATTAGTCCAGAAAAAAATTCTGATTGTTTGGAGTATTGAGTGGTGATACAATTCTATGATGTTTCGCCAAAGAAATGTTTTAGTGGCACATGGGAACTATGTACCTTGTTTGCTATGTTGTTGGAGAGCCAGTCAAGACCCTCATACAAACCCTCTCCTGTTGTAGCACATGTACTCTGGATATACCTATGTTGACATTACAAAATCCAGCTGGTTATGATGTGTTACAATCATGTGTGTCAAAAGGCAAAATAAAAACAATTAAAACCATTATTAGACGGTTCCAGTTATTATATAACAAAGAATCACTTATTGTGTCATGAACACAAAGAGGTTGATACTGGACTTCAGAGCAAATCACATCCTCCAAAAGAAAATTCCTGAGCAAATCTATCACCGCTAACTCTAAAAATATAATAGGGTAGTTTCTTAATGCAAATAAGTAAAAGTCGTAATATACTTTATGAACTATAAAATATATGTCGCATAAGATGGTAAGATCTGTAGGAGTTACTCACATCTGGTGAATTAGATATTCATGTAGTTTAATATGAAGAGAGTTGCACAATAGAGTGGCAAAATAATATCAAAAGTTGTACAGAAAATAAGAGCTTAAAATGAAATATAAAAAAATGCAATTAAATTTAGTATGAAAATAAAATGTATGTCAGGAAAAGTCGGAAATGTAACAGCCTAACAGGTGATGAGTAAAGCAACCATATCTTACCAGTGGCGTTGGCGCAGGGAATGGAGACCAAGCTTATCGGTGATCTCAGCAGCATTCATGGCATTAGGCAGATCTTGTTTGTTAGCAAAAACGAGCAACACGGCATCCCTCAACTCATCCTATCAATGTCATGTGGATGAAGGCTCAAAATGCATACCAAGTAAGGCAATGATTCCAAAAGACTGATACGTGCATGCATCATAGTTCAAGTGCAAGTGTTTAGCTGGAAGTGCTATCTAAATATCTAGAAACCTACTCAAGCCCTGGCACAAGTGCCTCTTAAACTAAAAGGTTACAGCCGTATCTTACCTATATTGGAATGATATCTGCTCCAATTTACACATGCTAGACCACAGTAAAATCTCAGGTGTGTAATTGTTGACTTCATGTATAATGATGAATGATCCCTAATCTCACATATTCAGTGACACATAGCTAGTCATGTCAGAATTCATAATTCAAATTTAGGATAATCCCAAATCATTTCCATGGCAATAGTACTATAGTAGAATTGCAGTCTTCACTTAATTTTGTTGTATTCTAATAGATATGACCCCAACAAATCAATTTAATCCAAACATCTTGAGATGCCAAAAGTATAGGCATCTCTTCAATAGTTAATATCAGTATTACTCAGTTAATCAGTTCAGTGTATTGCCCACTTTAGCAAAAGTAATTTGTAACATTTACTTTTATATTTGGCAGAACAAGTGTGTACAATTTCACGTCACCACATCGTGGTCATGAGTCCATACTTTATCATCTTGTAAAGATATCCACATCACACACTTAAAAAATCTGCTCTAAAATAATCATTCTGAGGTATAATGTACCTCATTCAGCATCCTGTGGAGTTCATCCCTTGCCTCAACAACACGATCTCTGTCGTTGCTATCAACAACGAAGATAAGACCTTGAGTATTCTGGAAATAGTGCCTCCACAAAGGTCTGATCTGTAATTTCAACAGCAGAATGTTATGAAAGTTCATGGTCTCTGAAACCCTGACCATGGATAACTTTGCAATTCCGATGTTCCGAATTATGTTGGTAATTAACAGTCTTTCTAATAAAGCAATAAAGATTGATGAATAGGCATGTACCTTGTCCTGACCCCCGACGTCCCACACAGTGAAGCTAATGTTCTTGTACTCAACAGTCTCCACATTAAATCCTTTATCACAAAAAAAAGTAATTTGTTATTATCTTTGCTCTCTTTACAAGTATTTTTCGAGCATACATGCATGGTGTTTATATATTTAACATTAACAGGTTGTCAGGTTGCACTAAAGAAAAATGACAAATACAGATATATGATGTATACAATCCAATATCTAACTATATTTGTAAACTTAGAACATGCACCAAAAGAACAGGTCAAATAAGCCCTGTTCTTGTCGCCTTGTAAGGCCTTATTTGTCTTATTTAGGGGTGAGGGCTTATTTTCGTTTAAAATAAAAACGATTTGTTGTTTTGAATCCATTTTTTTCTATGTCAAAGACTTGTCTAAAACCTTTAAAACACAAGTCGAACGAAGCGGATCTCTCGAGGCTACCTCGGGAAGCTCTCGAAGTTAGAAGAAAAGTCAAATAAGTCAAATAAGATAAATAAGTCAGATAAGATAAGCGAACGAGAACAGGGCCAAAGTTAGCTGCTATGGTATGATATGTTTGTCCTATAGGAACAGTCTGAGCAGATGATAGACGTGCTAAGAAAAATACAGCATACAAGGATGCATCCAAAAGGTTAGCTTATAAAAAGGCACAATTTAGGCATTGCGCAGGTCTACTGCTATATTCCACACACACTAGGATGTGCACGTACAACTAATAGTTCATATTATTAAATTCGCTCCTATCTCCCACGCCCATTTTTATAAAAAAAAACTAAGACCTCCTATTTCAGAATAGATCCAGAATGCCTAAGAGCATCATTTGCCATGTAATTGCCCGTGGAAAGAACTATAATAAAATTCATTCAGCATATATATGAATGATCCATAAGGTTGAGACCAGAGTCTTACCGATTGTGGGAATGGTGGTGACGATCTCTCCGAGCTTGAGCTTGTAAAGAATTGTGGTCTTACCAGCCGCATCGAGACCCACCATGAGGATCCTCATCTCCTTCTTGGAGAAAAGGCGGCTGAAGAGCTTCGTGAAGGTGAGCCCCATCTTGCCACAACTGCGGAAGCCATTAACAAATCAAAATCAACATGAGAAGGAAGGCACAGCAACAGCCCATGCAGGCAAAACCAATCATCAATCTAATATAAATCTCAGCACAGAGGATGAGATCAAATCAGTGTGCTAGCAACAAAAATTGGTTGCATCTTACATCTGGCTAAACCACAATTCATGTAATCAATCAGATCTCACGCAAATAAGAATGAGAAATCATATCTAAAGTTAAGAGTGCATCTGGCGCTAAATTCAAAAGCATGTGAATTGCACAACAGACAATGCGATCGCCTCATCCAATACCAAGAACAGATCACCGATAAAAATGATCATGAGATCATCTATGATTCCACATTTCCATGCCAATCAAGTCAACAACATTCGCAAGCCTGCAAACACCGGATCTACACAACGGAACACAATTTCTTCCCCAAATAAATTACTGGATCATACAGAGCAATGCATGACTCAAAACAAAAACAACCCGCACCGATCGATCCAAGATCTGGCAAGCAGCGGCAACCACTGTAACGAACAGAGGGACGAGATCCCGCGCCGCCGCGCTACACGCTCCACCAACAAACACAACAACCTACGCCACAGATCTACGCCTCCGCCCTACCTACACGGATCTGAGACAGCATCGCCGCCACTAATAAAAAAGGAGCCGGGGAAAGATCGTCGGCGCCGCCCTCCGGCATTGCCGAGACGCGTATCGCCGCCACTAATAAAAAAGAAGAACCGGCGAGAGCTCGTCCGCCCCGCGCTCCAGCATTGCCGAGACGCTTCCCTCGGAGACCAGCAGGGAGAGTTTGGCGCACCCACCTTGGTGGAGATCTCAGGCTCCCACGTTCCGCTCTCTCCTCGTCCTCGGGGCGAAGAAAAAAAAGAGACGAGTGCCTGCGGTGGGAACGACGCCTCCGGCCTTGAAGAGGTGGGGAGCCTGGGGAGAGTGGAGCGGAGCGTGAACCCGGTCTACGTGAGCCGGATTTTGCGTCTATAGGTAAGTACGTAGGCCGGTAGGGGGTGGTGGGCGGTGCATGTGGGATGTGTGTAGGGCGCCGGCCGCGGTGCTCCTCATTTGAAGCTGCAACGTGGCAACGTGCAACCGACTCTTCCCGAATTTCATTGTCTTTTCCAGAAAATAGCATAGCTCTATTGACGTATGGCATGTTTGGTTTCTGACTCTTGACTTAGGGACTGCTTTTTTCGGTGATTGCGTTTGCGTTTGCGTTTAAACTAGAAATTTGTTATTTTTGTACAAGCCAAACGTTTTGACGTTTTGTAATCATTTTTTGTAGATCTGACTATTTTTCTCAAAGCTCTCAAAAACATTTTTTCCATAATTTTTTGATCCTTCGGATGTCCTTATCGAGGAGCTACAAATTTCCTGCTTAAACACAAACGCAACCGTAACCGCCCAAAGAAACAGGCCCTTAGCCAGGCCCACACCATCAGGACCACGACTGTTTGGTTGTCTGGTTGCTAGCTAGAGCCAGGCTGTCGGGATGCAAATTGACCGCTTCAGCCAGGCCACGTGGAAACGAAAAATCTGGTCGTTTTCAGCGAGCCTAGCTCACATGGACGCATGTGCTTCGGTGGGTCTCTCTTATCAGTCTGTATTTATTGTCTCATCCACTTTCATGCAAGCAACTAAACAACATCTGTCAACAACTTGACTCATTTCATACAGTTAATCAAACACCATCCCTTGTATCCACTCAGCCTGTCTCACAGCAGCGTGGATACCTCGTATGAGCCAGGCTAGAGAGAGCCAAGCAACCAAACAGGCCACTAAAGTCTCCAAACTTGCATTTTACTATCTTGCCCTCTAATCTTGTCCTCGTTTGCACGATTGCCCCCAAAACCGTCAGGACTCTTGTCAAACACTGACGTGGCAGGTTATATGCTCGTTAAACACCGAGGTAGATGTCATGTCGTCGTTAAATGCTGAGATGGTTGGCTACACGTGCAATTATGGACGACATGGCATCCACTTAAAAAAAATTCAATTTTTTGAAAGAAAAAGTTATCTTTGATTTTTTAAGAGTTCTAGCTTCGAATTTTCAAATTTAGCGATTTCAAAATTTCAAAAATAAATTCAAATTCAAAATTTCAAATAAAATTCAAATTTGAATGTTTCAATATTTTGAAACATGCCAAAATTTTAATTCTAAAACTTTCAAGTTTCAAAATTCAAAATTCTAAAATTTTAAAATTCAAAAGTTTAGCGTTTTCCGTACATTCAAATATGAAAAATTTGAAATTCAAATTTTGAATCTTTGAAATTTTTGAATTTTGAACATTCAAAAGGTTTTCAAATTCAGATTTTCATGAGTTTTGAAATTAGAATTTCAAAACTGAAGTTTCAAGTTTTTAATTTTTTAACTTTTAAATTTGAATTTTATTTGAAATTTTCAAATCATCAATTTTTAAAATTCAAAGTTGGAACTCTTAAAAAAACTGAAGTTGTTTTTTTAAAAAAATTTTTTGAAATTTTTAAAAAATTTCAAGGTGGATGCCATGTCTTCATAATTACACGTGTGGCTAGTCATCTCAGCGTTTTAAGGCGACATAGCAGCCACCTTGGCGTTTGATGGACATCTAGGCTGTCACATCAGCGTTTGACGGGAGTTCTAAGGTTTTGGGGCAACCATGCAAACAGAGATAAGTTTAGAGGGTCGAGAAAGTCAAATGCAAGTTCGAAGGGCTACGCGAGAATCTCTGCTAGTTCAAGGGGTATAGTGTAGTTTTCTCTTTCTTTTTAAATTTTCTCTTGAAAGTACTCTGAAGTCATTTGAAACTAGTAAACTGAATGTTTTACGCACAAATTGTGCTGCAGGGGTGACCCATTTAGGACATGCCCAATAGGCACCCAAATTCTATCAAACGCTTTGATTTATTGAACTCTTTTTTAATATGTAAATCTCTTCTCAAATGGCTTGAAAACAAGCCAAACGGAGTGGCCCGGCTCTTGAAGTTCATAGTTCCGGCTATTCAAACAGCATAGGAGAACATAGTAATGCATGAATTTTATTGCATAACTAAAGATTTTCGGTCAAAACCGTTTGCTCCTCCAATCCAGACCTGAAGTTCTTGGATGAGACGATTGATACGCCTTTGTTTTTCCGTCCTGCCTATAATGCATGAATTTCACAAGAGTCGGTAAAAATCATGTCAAATTCCCTATCAAAATCCTACATTCCAAAATCGGGTCTGAAGCTCTTGCTCAGCTCCACAATTATACGTTTCCACCTTGTTCATTGCTCGGTAATTTAGGTCCTGTTTGACACAGCTCCAGCTCTCAGCTCCATCTCAGAGCTGGAGTTTGTAGGTTAAAATAAAGTGACATAAGTTTATATTTTTAGTTTAAAATGTAAATAAGATGACTCACATAAATATTCTCAATGTACCCATAACTCCAGTTCCATGAATTTATAGAGCTACAAATAGGGTGCTCCACCGACTCCACCAATTTGGTGGAGCTGGAGCTGTACCAAACAGGGCCTTAGCAAGGTATCATGCTTCGAACCTTTGCTCTGTGCCAACGTAGAATCCCAATTTGTAAATATTATTAGTAGCTTAGATAATCGTAACGAAATCGACAACTCGTTGGTTATCATTATTTTCGTTTCAGAAAGTCAACTTCTCACTACAGAAAGGTCAAGCATTGCACAAAGTTTGGCAAACATTTCTTGTGCTAAAATAGCGATGTAGCATGTGCGTCTCGAAATATCCAAAATTTTCGATCATGTTGGCTTGGGACAAACATGCGAAGTAACATGCGGGCAGTACTGAGATCCAACTCCAGCTATCTGCAACTTCAAGCTTAAAGAGTTGCAACATCCTAAAAATTTGTGAGTTTCAAAATACTTTGTTTTACCTTACATAATTTAAATAAATTGGTTTTATATTTTTCTGGCAATTAATAAAAATAAAAAGATCAATTTCTAATTAACCTAGAGCACTAAAATAATTAAATAAGAGAAAATATAAGTGAACAGTGCTTGCTAAAATTATATTGTGTTCCAAATGCTTTAGGGGATTTTTGAGATTTTTCTCAAATTTTTAGAAAGTGTTTTGATATTTTTAAACCTAAGAAAATATTAATTAGCTTTTCTGAAAAAGAAAAAAGGGTTTTCTTTTTCTTTTTCCTGAGAGGGGCGACGTGGCGCAATCTGGACCGTTATCGTGCGCATGTGTGCGTTGGCAGCCATCGGATGCCACTTTTTCGAGCGAACCGATGTTCTTGAATCTCGAGCACCTGTCCGCGTCACGTGGCCACGCCAGAGCGTTGGATCTTGCCACCGCCACATTTATCGTCTCCGCTGCTGATTCGGAGCCAGCGGTTGCGCTGCTGCGGGTGTTGGCCACACCAACGTAGGGTTTCTAGGGCTATTTAAACCCCGAGCCGCTGTGCTAGGGTCCCCTGACCCCGTTGCCGCTGTCACCGTGAGCCGAGGTGGACGGAGTCGCTGAGAAGGGAGAAGGGAGAAGGGGAGGAATCGGTGACAGCTCCGGCGAGCAATTCCATCGCCGCCAGTGAGTCTTAGCCCGTGATTCTTCGCCTAGAGACGTGCCTTGGTGTCATAAACCTCATCGTGGCATGCTCTTGTCGCGGGAAGCGCCGGAGAGTCATCCGCGTTGAGACCACGCGTCGCCGCCGCCGCAGTTGGAGGTCGCTGAAGCCAACCGAAGGTCTCCGGAGTCGCACGATGTTGTGATAAGGTTCCTAGTAGTCCCTAGATCCCAAGCCCATGCTCAATTTTGGTCTAGGATCGTCGTAGCATCGTTTCGCGCATAGCCCATAGAGCGCCACCGCTTGAGGCTGTCTCAGCTTGACGTCGGTGATCACCGGCGGTGGCAAATGGTCCTAGTAGGTCGGCGATCCCGAGAGCAACTCGTAGAACCCAAGTGCGTGCGATTTGGTGCTCTGTAGCTCAAGATTGAGCTCACTGAAGTTACGCTGCCATGCCGGAGTCGGGCGCCGCCATGTGGCTGGGTCGCCGGAGCGGCGCTTTGATGTAGCACACCCGCAGCCATTGGGTCTGGATCGGACAGTATAGGATCATGTAAGTTTAAACCAAATCGGGTTGGATCGGTCTCATGGACCAGGTACGCAGCAGACCGTGTCACTGACATGCGGCCCCACATGTCAGAAAGGCGTAATTTTATTTAATTTTTTAAAAACTATTTATTTACTATTTGGATTTTTATTTGCTATTTGCTATTATTACATGTAGAAACAATTAATTTGGAAGGTGTGTTAGGAGAAGATTGTGCTTCAGGTCAAAAGTGGGATTAGTAGCAAGGTAAACACACGTCCTTGATCATGTTGCTCATACAAATAAAATTGTTTTATTTTAAAATTATGCATTGTATGTTTATTATATTTTATTGGGCACTTAGTTATTCCAATTTGGTTATCACCCTTATTTGAATTATTGTATTACTAGATATTCCTTTGTAACCTATTTTATCATTATTGTAGCTGGATAATGATGATATCTGTGGGTTTGTAGTCGTTACTAGTCTGCTTAGTCATATACATACCTGGCAGGAATAATTAATCTTGACTAAAGAGAGATATGAAATTGAAAGTAATTGCATGTCAACGATTGGGAAATGGCTTCCCCGCCGAGTTTATTTCTTGATTAAGGAATCAAGACTACCCCTTTTTGTTAAGGTGTTGCTTTTCAGATGCAGTGGTTTCACGGGATGATGGAACGGACAAGACAAGGTGTTCATCCTGGTTCGAACATCTCAAATATGAGATAATAACCCTACTCCAGCATGTGTGTATTGCGTGTATTTTTAACTATGCGAGTTTATCGCCTCCCCTCTTTCGTTTACGAAAACGTTAGGTATATATAGGCACCAGGAAAGCTAGCGTACGAGGTTATTAACCACCATAATTAATCGCCATTACTTACAAAAAATGTGGCCTTTAACCACGCACGTCGGTTACCATCATGTTCGGATCGTGACTAATGGCTACAAGGAAGTGGGTATCGTGGCCATGTGGCGTCTCACCGAGCATCCTCTAAGTATAACCACCTCGACTAGAGTGGAACTGCGGTGCCAGCCCCGAGCATGAGAGTCTCGAGCAAGTGTCGTGCTCAGGGGGCTGGGCAGAGGCCCTGCCCGTCCTAGAAGAATGAATCGGGCAGATATTTTGCTCGGTCAAGCAGATCAACGAGGTAGACCCCTTAGGAACAACATCTAAGGACACGTTTCAAGTCTTCGAGTTGCCAGGGGAACACCTAGCCTGTAGGTGTTATTTAATCCCCGACAGCTAGCCCCTGAGGCTCAAGTAGAATACTACTTGGTCGGGCCTTCCCCTCGAGCCTTCTAACTCAAATGAGGGATTGGTTCTGGCAGTGAAGTTCTGCTGCCGTATCCGGGCAAGGTATACCCGGGTACGCTTGACTTATTCGCTTTGCGGGAATACAACATTGCCTTCGGGCAACAAAGTCAGCTTGTTGGCTTTCGACAAGTCCTGAATTCGACATAGGACGAGATCTCTAACTTGCAAGGTCTTTGGTCTTACTGACTTCACCGCATGCCTGTAAAGAGCTTGCAGGTAGGTTGCCGAGTGAATCTGAGCTTGCTCACGGCTACCTTCAAGGAGGTCTAGGTTGAGTAGGAGCTCTTCCTCTCGGTCAACTTCGTTGATCATGTTCACTCTTGGTGAACCTAAGATAAGTTCGGCAGACAGTATGGCCTCTGTACCATAGACCAGTTGAAAAGGGGTTTTTCCCGTTGCCCGGCTGGTCGTAGTGCGAACCAACCAAAGAACGGAAGGGAGTACGTCCACCTATGCCTGGCGAGGTTGACTCAAGTGATCGAACACGCGCTTCTTGGTTCCTTGGATTATATGGCCATTGGCGTGCTCTGTAGCCCCGTTACTTTGCGGGTGAGCCACAGAGGCAAAACATATTTTAGTGTCAACGTCTTTGCAATATTCTTGGAACTAGTCCCGCTATCTGTGATCAAGCGGTGGGGTACCCCGAACCGCGTGACCACGTTATTGCGGAAAAAAATTGGCCGCTTAAGCCGTTATGGTCGACATCGGCTCAGCCTCAATCCACTTGTTGAAAGTGTCGATGGCGACGAACAGATGTGTACAACCCTTTTGACCTCGGGGGAAAGGACCAAGAATGTCTATTCCCTAGGTTGAGAATGGCCAAGAGAGTGGGATGGTCTCAAGAGCATACGCAGGCTGATGCACCTTGTGGCCATGAAATTGACACGCTTTGCACGTGGTTATTATAACTCAGGCATCATTCAATGCCATAGGCCAGTAATAACCCATCTGGAATTCCTTGCCTACTAAAGTCTAAAAGGACGAGTAAGCTCCGCACATTCCTTCACGAATATCTTTTAGCAAATAAATCCCCTCATTTTGGGAGATGCACTTAGAGAGTACTCCAAGTGCACCTCTGCGGTAAAGGACAACCACGACCAACCTATATGGTAGGGCTCGCCTTATAAGCCGGGATTTCTCGGCTTCTTCCTTGGGCAATGTCCCGTGTGCAAGATACTGAACAAATGGTGTTGTCCAGTCTACATTTTGCTCAAGGAAGGAGACGTTACCGCCTGTCTCATTTTCCTTGTCTGGAGACGTGATAAAGGGCTTAAATAAGTGCTCTACGAGCAATCCTGCTAGAGCGGAGTCTTGTGAGGATCCAATCTTAGATAATTGATCGGCCAAGGTACTATCCTTCCTAGGCATGAAGAGTACCTCAAAATTCTTCAAGTACTTCTCCAATTTCCTCGCCTCAACCAGGTAAAGCGTCATTGAGTCATCGAACACTGAAACTTCTTATTAACCTGGTTGACGATCAACTGTGAGTCCCCTTTCATAGTTAGCCGTTGTATCCTGAGCGATTTACATGCCCGGAGCTCGGCCAGGAGGCTTTCATACTCTGCAGCGTAATTAGTCATCGCAAATTAAGTGTAATTGTACTCCCTGAGGGGAAATAAGAACCATTCTAGCCCCCAAGCGTTCAAAAGAGCGCAAGCCATCAAAGTACATAGTCCACCGACCTTCTTCGGACTGGCCGAGCGAAGTGTCCAAAGGTAGGGGATTAGTCAATTCAGCCACAAAGTCAGCCAACACCTGAGACATTAGTTGTGCAAGCCAAAAATTGGAGATCAAACTCCGCTAGCTCCATGGCCCATTTCGCAATATGGCCACTAGCGTCTTGGTTTCTAAGGATCTCTCCTAGTGGAAAACTGGTCGGGACTATAATTTGATGCTCCTGGGAGTAATGTATCAGCTTTTTGGAGGACATGAGTGAGGCGCACAACAGCTTCTAGACCTCAGGGTACCAATCCTTTGGACCGTGAAGCACCTCGCTTACAAAGTATATAGGCTATTGGACACCTTCCCTTTCCATCGTCAAGACCATGCTCACGGCCTGAGCAGTCGCTGCGAGATAGAGCAGTAGATTCTTCCCAAACCTTGGCGTAGTTAGGACTGGTGGATTAGACAGGTATTACTTAAGCTCTTCAAACAAGCTACTAGCTTCATCCGTCCATTCGAAACTATCGTACTTACGCAGGGCTATAAAGAAAGGTAACCCACACTCACCTAACCAGGAAATAAAGCAACTTAAAGCCGCCATTCGTCTGCTAAGAGTCTGAACCTCCTTTGTATTAAAGGGTGGCCTCATTCTTTCGATGGTCTCGATTTTCTCTGGTTTGCCCCAACGTCCTTGGACCTAATGATGTAGCCAACTAACTTTCTAGATTCAACATCAAATACATATTTCTCAAGATTGAGCTTTATTTGATGTTTCTTGAGGTTACAAAATGTTTTCTCTAGGTCCTGGACGTGGCTGGCTGCCAACTTGGTTTTGACCACGATATCGTCAACATAGACCTCCAGATTATGCCCTATCTGATCAGGGAACGTTTTCTGTATAAGATATTGGAATGTGGCTCTAGCATTCCTAAGACCGACTGCTATGATCGTATAGCAGAAAGTGCCAAAAGGAGTGATGAGGGCAGTCTTCTCTTCATCCTCGGGGAAAATGCTCACCTGGTGGTAGCCCGATTAAACGTCCAGGAAGTTCATTAGTTGTGACTCCGTCGTCGCGTCGACCAGCTGGTCTATGTGGGGGTAGCGAGAAATTATCCTTGGGACATGCAACATTTAAGCCTGTATGATCGACGCACATGCGCCATTTGCCTCCTTTTTCTTTACAATGACCGAATTAGCTAGCCATTCAGAATGGTCGATCACACGAATAAAATCGGCCTTAAGGAGTTTCTCAAGTTGCACGCGTTTGATCTCTTGCTTCTCCAAGGAGAAAAGTCTAAGCTTTTGCCACACTGTTTTTAATCAGGCCTTACCGCTAGCCTGCGCTCAATTACCTCCTTGGGACACCGGGCATGTCGGATGGCTCCCAAGCGAACACGTCCACATTTGCCCGAAGGAAAGCAATGAGCTCGAGTTCCTATTTGGAGTCCGTATCACGGTCTCGCCCCCAAATGGTTATGATGGCTCCTGCTTATGGAACTCCCTCGGGTATCGCTTTGGTGGTCGCTCCGACGTGGGCCAACTTGAGCGTGCATCATGGAGCTCTCCTGGGTATCACTCTAGTGGTCGCCCCGACATGGGCCAGCTCGAGGGTGCATCTCCCGAGCAAAACTTCGGGTTCTCCCTTCGCATGGGTCGCTACGCCGGTCATCCTGAGAGTTGCTCCAGGTTTGCCTATGCTTGGGCAACTCAGGAAGATCCAGCTCACACACTAGACACTCCAAGTTTTCTGCCACGGCTGCTCCTATGGCAGCGAGATCATTTCTATTTGGGTCAGATTGAAACCCGCGCACCACCATAGCCAACGCTTGGAGGCACTCTCTACTCTAGTGAAGCAGTGGAGTCTGTGAGTCTTGATGCAGAGGTCGGTCCTGCGCCGGGGTAGGCGAAGTACAGGCTACCCTGCGTGAGGATGGTTATCCACGCTGTTGGGTGCTTTCTCTTGCCCGGGCTTCCATATCTGCTAGGGTACGGTTTAAGGAATCCTCTAACCGTTCCCTTGCAGCATCATCGGCCCGGCGCTGATCATCCCCCGAAGCGTCACTGGCTGGGTTGATATCATCATCGGCCATATTGACGTCTCGGGCATCCATAGAGCATGATAGGGACATCATAGTGTCCCCATAGGAAGCGCTGTTAGTGGTGGACCCCATATCATAGTCCGAAATATCCAGACCGTCAAAGAGTCTGTCATCGTCCCCATCGATCATGGGGGTATCCTGTTCCAGAATTTCTCGGAACTAGTCTAGTAGGGTCTCAGGAACATACTCTAAATCTTTATCCTCGGAATGAGAGCGAAGTAGGTGTGAGCGCAACTGAGCTACAGGAGAAATCTCTTCCTGCCCGGTGTGGCCATCCGGATCAATGATCTTTGCCACCTCTCCATCGGTGTAATACCCGTCATGATCATCCACATCATCAAACACGCAAAGATCCTAAGTATCCTGAGTTTGGCATCTCAAAGGATTTCCTCAGCAAAGGAACTCGTCGGATTCCCATAGAATGCGCCAACTATCGATGATTAGAAAATGGCTTTCCCGCCGAGTTTATTTCTTGATTAAGGGAACAAGACAACCCCTTTCTGCTAATGTGTTGATTTTGAGATGCAGTGGTTTCACAGGATGATGGAACGTGCAAAACAAGGTGTTTATCCTGGTTCGGGCCTCTTAAAGATGAGATAATAACCCTACTCCAACATGTGTGTATTGCTTGTATTTCTGAGTATGCGAGTTTGTCGCCTCCCCTGTTTCGTTTACAAAAACATTGGGTATATATAGACTCTAGGGAAGCTAACGTACGAGGCTATTAAGTATCCTAATTAATCATCATTATTTACAACAAAAGTGGCCTTTAACCATCCGCGTCGGTTACCATCACGTTCGGTGTAACATCCTAAATTTTGCATAAAAATTTTTCGCGAGCTTCATTGTATCTTAAACATGCATGCATACCCTTTCTTCGTCTATACAGTTTTACAAAATTTAACACCATAGTGTGAATGATGCTTTAGCAAAATGACTTATAAGATAAGATCTTGGGGGGATTAGAATTAACTTTTAATGGTGGGTCACATTTTAAGATTAATAGGAATAGAGAAAAGTAATTAAAAAGATATTCATGGAATGGACAAAAGAGAAGGATAAGGGGAAAAAAATATGAAGCAAGGAGAATCTTGTTAAAAATTATAGAAATAGATAGTCATGTCATACTAAAATTTAGCTATATATTTTACCGTGGAATTTGGATATGAAGAATGAATTTAAAATGAATAGGGAGCAATTAAAGAAGGGAGATTAAAGAATTTTAAAGCATAAACGATTATTTGTATAAAAATAAATTAAGCACCTAAACCCTGCTAAGTCTTTTAAAAGGTTACAAGAAATTTTTCTTTAAGATATTTTTGTAAAGAGTTAGATATGTTAGAACATATGTAAGAGTGAAAGATTCATCTTATAACCATATAAGGAAATTGCCCAAGCTAGAGATAACCCGAAATGGAAACATTTCCATATAGGAATGCGCTTCCTTGTGGGGAAGCGATTTCAGAAAGCGGCCGACATGAAGACTGCTTTCGGCGACGGCGCCACCTGCAGAGCCAGCGTGGCCGCCCTTCCCTTGCCGGCGTCCGCTCACCGCTATCGCCAGACACACCAAAACCCACCGCTTCTCGGTCAAAATTTAGTCATGATGTCATTTTCAGACGGTAAAGGCAAACCGTGAATCTCTCTTCACCGAGCTCGGGATGTCACTATCAACGCCGCCGCCCATCACCTAGGAGGCTCGACGAACCGCCTGTGTCACGGACCACCGCCGGTGAGCCCCAATCCAGCCTTTTCCCAATTTTTCCCCATTACGGTTAATCCTTGCAATTAGCAAGATTTAGTGTAAATTGAACCCAATTGAAGGCCCCCTAAGCTCTCTATAGTGCACATGACACCTCGCCATAGCTTCTAGCGCCGCCGAATGGCCTCAGCCGCCGCCGCCATGATTGCCACCGCCCCGAGCTCCAAGCGCCGCGTCGCCGGAATGCTTTGGACCTTCCCGAGCCCAACCGAGGGCACCAACACTCTTAGGAACTTCCCTAGATGCTTCAGAGCCGGCCAATTTGGCCCCTAAACCGCCGGAGTGCCGCGCGCCCAAACCTTCCCCTGTTCTTCAAGTACGGCGAACAATTGCCGTCGGCTCGGTTAACCTCAAGCTTGGTTGCCCCTTTCATAAGCCTTAGAAGGTTACAAGGAACAGCCTAAGCCCACCCAACGCCTAAATTCCCTGTAGAATTGCCGGACCCCTACTTCGCCGCCCCCCAAACCTTCAAATTTCACCACGGCCAAACCAAGCCGCCAGACATGAGACAATAAAGACGCCCTAGGTATCGATTTCCCAAACCCATAGATACCAAGAACTTTATTAGAGGTGCACCGAGTGTCCGCAATCCTCCGCCAAGACCTCATGGGAGAAAATGAAAAGGAAATCAGGGACAAGGCAATAAAACCGATTTTATGACTTAAACCATTGGTTTAATCGGTCTTTCAAAGGAAGGCCGGTTCACCGCTTTTAAAACCGGTTTTGGGCATGGTTCCAAAAACAAAAATGCTTTAAATAACAAAATACACTATAACCCAAACTTATTTTTAGATATAAATTAAATTACTTACTGAAACAAAACTATGATTATTTGAAGTTAAATAATTTAATAAGGAAAATTGAAGTTTAAATGAACAAAGAATGTTAGATTATGTCAAAAGAATTTAAAAGAATAATTTAAAGCTCATATTTAAAATTAAGTGAGGCATATCATTTCATGCTTTGGTATTTATTTGCATTTTCTTATTAATTTTTCGCTAGAAACAAAAGGAGGAAGAGCCCAAGAGAAAAGTGGCGAAGAAGGAGAAACCAGTGGTATTGACCACTAGAAGACCTCGAATGTATGAGAAAATCTCGAGACGAAGGCAAGTCATGCAAAGTTTTGATCATATTGCAACTCCTATAAATTAATATTATGTGCATGATTGGATTATACGGATTATTTTGAGTCTGTCATGAATAAGAATATTTGGAATGACTGAATAAACTTAGTTAAATTCCTATTTGATTTATGACCATCCTTGACAAATTGAGACCTTATTATTCTTTTGATCACCCTAAGGGAATAAGGCAAAAGTCTTAGATACAACACTTTAGAGTACTCACCTTAAGGATTAGTCGGTTGGTAGACATTTCTTAAATGGAACAAAAAGGGGAAAATGAAAGGAAAATTCTAAGATCTTACCCATTCTTGCTAAGATGTACAGACACAATTTCGCCCAACCAGGCAATCGAGAAATCGGACCTAGACAAGTCTTGGAATATTGAATGAGGTCTTCCACGGCTGCAACAAGTCGCTGGCAGCTTGGGTATGATGGCCTCAGTCCCCCTGCCGGGTCTCGATAACAGTGGTAACCATCCTTCTATGGGTTGACACAACCTGTCGGCCTACAGGTTCCCATGGTAAGAGGGTGGACGGGGTATCACTGGGTGGAAGCTAATTCAATAAAATATTTCTTGCCTTTGTTGTCTTGACCCCGATCAGGTCGTGACATTGTGTGGGTAAAGTTGGGCAGGTTCTGCAGAGCTGAAGTTGAAAAACCGTCGAGGTACCGTGCTTCCGGTATACGGAGCTGTGTCTTGGGTGATTCCAGACCTCCTAAGCATTAATAGTGTTGAAGTGGTTTTATAGAATTAAAAATTGGGAATAATCGTGGGATTGTTCTATAAGAAGAAAAGTTATACAACCTGTTTTCGATGTAAAAGGGAACATTTACTTACGTAAAACAAATGGAAGGGTTAGAAAATTGCATTATGTAGAGAAGTTATGGTCAAATGGTCGAAATAAATTAGCACTCTTTTATTGAGAAAATCCCGCAAGTAGATATGCGTTATTAGTGCATGACTTGCGAGAATTTAAAGAATTCTCACTCTTGCAAACTCTGTTTAGGGTCGCCCATTCCAAGCAGGCGGTCGAGATTTTTCAGATGTGGCATACTATGAGGACAAGGACTCGTGGATTGGACCGAGAAGACTAGGTTTCTAGGACCACCCTTACGTTCAGTGTACTGTGGCGTGAAGGATCGACTTGTAACATAAATAAGTCAGTTTGTAAGTTTGTAGTTTGAAACCCGGGTCGTTAGACCCTTACTTCTGCTGTAACAACCCTATGTTTATTGTATCGTTTGCAGGTTGAATCATGTTTAACGCAACTGAAATTTTCCTAGGCAGTTGTGTTAGGTCGAGGCTTGAAATCCACCCTGGATCTTTGGGTCCCGACATTCGGATCGTGGGTAATTGTGGATAACATGGTCCCCGGGTATCTCACGAAGACAAATTAGGCGGACCACCTCACGGAGCAGGGTCACGCTTACCATCTAGAAGACGGGTCTGTCCCGCATGAAGACCCGTCTTGTATCACAAGAAAGGCACAGTTGTAATCCGGTACATTACGTACCCGGCAAGAAAGGATAGAGATAGATTTCCTATCTTTATCCACAGTTTCCATAACCAACTAGGATACGTACTTATCTGTAACTCTACATCCTTCCACTATATAAAAGGAGACAGGGGCCCCTAGTTCGGTATGGTAGATGATCTGGGATCACATCGATCCATAGCCATCCTCAACATTGATCCGTCGAGATCAACCCCAATATAATCCACGAGCACAGGAGTAGGGTATTACTTCACCTCGAGGGCCCGAACCTGTATAAATCTGTCTCCTGTGTTACCATCGGGTTTCGGTCTTACGCATAGCCCTATAAAGTATATTGCCGACACAATTTATCGACAGTTGGCGCGCCAGGTAGGGACAACGCTAAGAACATCTTCATCAAGCTCGATGGCATCTCTCGGCGGCAGCGCCGTCGAATTCACCTTCGGCCAAGCTTCCTGTTTTCGAGGCTTGGACTTCGTCATCAACAACCTCGGCAAACATGCCCTCGAAGAATCGGATCAGATCCGATCGGAAGACAACTTCAACCGCGAAGCGAACGCAAGAAGAAGATGCGATCTATTCACGTCCAGAATCTGGACAGAATTTGTGTCGTGATTTCCCATCGACTTGGAAGAAATTTCTAGGTGATTTTGGATGCGTTGGAAAGCTTATCGCGTTACCTTTCCAACGAGTCCAAGATCATCAAAAACCGAGTTCGAATGTGACCGTGGCGACCGTTTGAAGAAAGACTGCGCGGGGTGACGTTAATCTCGCGCGAAGATGGAGCTCGACGTGAATTTCGTTCGGCACCTCGGCGATCCTTGGTGCACCTCAGCAAGGGCATGGCGGACCTTGACGACAAAGCGTATCTCATCCCGGAGATCACGGCGAGGCTCCTTACGGCTCCTACACCCCCCCAACTTGCGGCGACGACAACAACGACTACCGCCGCACCCACCCACTCGTTACTCCGGCAACAACGACAAACCGCGACCTTCGCCATGACATTGAAGCTCGGCGACGGGAGCAAGAAAAAGATAGGTGTGTAGAGGTTCGGGTCGAAACCGTGACCGCTGACTTTCTAGGCTGGCTTCTTGCGCACGACGCCGAGGACTGCCGCGCCGACTTCCTAGGCCGGCTTCTCGCGTGCACGACGCCGAGGACTGCCGCGCCGACTTCCTATAGGCTGGCTTCTCCAAGACGACGCCGAGACTGCTGCGCGGCCGACTTCTTAGGCGGCTTCTCCAAGATGACGCCAAGGATCGCCGCGCCGACTATTAGGGCTCGCTCTCACAAGACGACGCCGAGGATCGCCAAGGCTGAAGTTTCTAGGCCGGCTTCTCGCGCCCGACGTCAAGGACAGCCGCGCCGACTTGCTTAGGCCGGTTTCTTGCATGCACGATGCCGAGGACAACGCGCCGACTTCCTAGGGCCGGCCACAAGACGACGCCGAGGACAACATACTGACTTATCTTGACCGGCTTCAGTGCTCGATGCCGAGGACAACCACGCCGACCTCCTTCTGGCGGCTTCTTGCGATGACACCGAGGACAGCAAGCGCCGACCTCCTTGCGCGGCTTCACAAGACGATGCCGGGACGGCCAAGACCGACAAGGTGACATGCCCGGGGGCTCGTTCACCCGGGCGTGAGAACGACACGATCAACAGCTAAGTTGTCTATTTTTATACTCAATTACATCATTATAATTTATCTCCTAACTTCCTACTTAGTTGGTATCCAACTAAGCAGTAAGTCGGGGCTACACCTAATTAGGTGCGCAATCGCGCATCCCTTTCTTCTCTTTTACTGAGATTGATTTGACTTGCTACCTAGTCGGATTCCGACTAAACAGTAAGTTGGGAGCTACACCTAATTAGGTGCAATCTGCACCCAATCGTTATCTTTCTTTTTAAATTTTTGTTGAGCTTAAGTATTGGTTGTTCCGAGTAACGAAACTCTTGTCTCCATGCAACACTTATGCTTCCCGATTGCGTTCTTGGAGACAGAGCTCCGCGCCAACTCCTAACGCTAAAGAACTTGATGCGTTTGGCAGAGTGCTTAGTAAAAGGATCTAATCTACTCGGGCAAAATACAGATTCAATCACAGAAAGATAACATCTCTTTTCGAGTTTCTTTTGTTCTTTTCCATGTTGACTTTTACCGATTCCGAGTGTCATACATTCTGAGTAGTGAAACTCTGATTCCTATGCAAAATTTCGGTTTTCCTGACGCGTGTTCGGAGACAGAGCTCCGCACTAACTCTTAACGCTAAGGGACTTGATGAGCTAAGCGGAGTTCTTAACAAAAGGAATTAAACATACTCGGAGAAGCGTAAATCAATACGGGAAAGATAAAAGGACGACAATTTGACATCATGCATATTGCTTTACAATACAGTTTTTTCTCTACTACTCGTGTTTTTCATTGTTTCCACAGGGTACAATGAAGAATAATGCGAGATGGTTTTATGGGGCAGTGCGCAGCTCACGCCAAAGACCGAGTGCATTATACGGCTCGTTGCATACCACGTCAACTTCGGCATGGCTCGCGCCAACGCCAAAGACTTCAAGAATCCTTCTAAGACGGCCAAGACGCCACGCCAAAGACACCGAGTGCATTATACGGCTCGGCTGCATGCCTACGTCAACTCGGCACGGCTTCACGCCAACGCCATCCGTCGAGAGCGGTCAGGGGTCGGCACGAGGCCGTGAGCTCTCACGTCGACACACCCATTGTGCGCTCTCACGCGCCATCCGCAAAAACAATACAGTTAGTAAGCATGTCTCATGTTAGGCCACTAGCTGGTGACCACCACGTGGAATCAGATGCTGAAAGCTATTAAGGGTTCGGGTTCCGAGGATATGCTCATTGAGCTGCTTGCCCTACACCATTGGTTATGGGTGCACTCGGTTAAACCTAATCCTGTGATATGTCTCATGCTAGGTCAATTGTTGCCTCATGTCAGGTCAATTGCTGGTTACTGCATGAGTCAGAATCGGAAATCGCGAACGGGTTTCGAGATGACCACTCAGCTAAGCCCTTGGTACGCTCTCCGTGAGCCACAAGTCGGATCCGACACACTGGGCCAGATACCGCCATATACCGGTATACCCTCCAGAGTCAATTGCCAGATTTAATATACTTGGTCTGGGTACCGCAAGAGAAAAGAGATTCGAATGGGTCTCCCAACTTGGCACGGCTACACGTCAATGCCAGCGCCCCGAGCGCAACTATCGGCACGGCTGCACGCCTACACCAGCACCCCGAGTGCATCATACGGCTCGGCTCCATGCCTACGTCAACTCGGCACGGCTTCACGCCAATGTCAGCGCCCCGAGCGCAACCTTTGCACGGCTACACGCCTACGCCAGCACCCCAAGTGCATCATACGGCTCGGCTGCATGTCTACGTCAACTCGGCACGGCTCCACGCCAACGCCAGCGCCCAAGCGCAAACTTCGGCACGACTACAAGCCCACGTCTACGCTTCAAGCCTACAAAGTGATACGCCCGGGGGCTAAAAGTTTAAAAGCAAGGACGACATTATCGTCAGCAAAGCAGCTAAGTTTTTTATCATCATAATCTTTTCACCTATAAACTCGTGTTATTTCTTGACTTGCTACTTAGTTGAATTCCAACTAAGCAGTAAGTCGGGGGCTACACATAATTGTGTGCGCTTGCACGCACCCATTTTTTTCATAGTTGTTTCTTGACTTGCTACTTAGTTGAATTCCAATTAAGCAGTAAGTCGGGGGCTACACATAATTGTGTGCGCTTGCGCGCACCCATCTTTTTCATAGTTGTTTCTTGACTTGTTACTTAGTTAAATTCCAACTAAGCAGTAAGTCGGGGGCTACACATAATTGTATGCACTTGCGTGCACCCATCTTTTTTATAGTTATTTTTGCTTTTGTTACTTAGTGATTTAAGGGAAATCCGAGTGTGCTATAATTCTGAGTAGTGAAGCTCTAAACCCATAACACGGCGAACTCTACGTCACCTAAACGAGTGCCTAGGATAAAAAGCCATGTGCTAACTCCCTACACTCGGGGGCTAGACTAGTCGGGCAGAGTGCATAACAAAAGTGTTAGCGACTGGGAGGCGAGCCCCCGCAGCGCCAATAAGCAAGAAAAAGGGGTGCGAGGCCCGAAAGCGGCCCTGTCCCCGGACCGAGGCCCGGCCGCCTGTCGGGACCCGGGAAAAGGGGCCGAGTCCCTACTGTGTCTTACCTGTACTAGTCCCTGGATCAAGTAGCTAGTACACACAGATTCCAGAATTTGGATCATAACCATCCGATAAATTTATTTATTACATCAGAGTGCAAATTACAAGTCTGGCGCGAAGGCCTTAAAGCAGCGGAAGTCTTACATAGGCAACAGAGGCCTCAAAATAAAACCATGAAATCCAGATGGAAACCACAACGATTCCCCACAAGCAGAGCCGGAGGAGCGCAATCCTAGGCGTCGAAGTATTCTTCATCCTGAACTCCAGCGGCGAACCCGTCATCTTGGTACATCTCCTCCTCGGGGTACCACTGCTGATCACCACCTGCTTGTTGGGATGAGCAGCCCGAGTAATAAACTCGAGGTAAGTATTCTTTAAATACTTGCAAGTCAATGCCTAGTTGCTATGCAGGTTCCAAGAAGGGATTTTGGTTAACTTTGCGTAAAGCTAAGTTTCAAACTTTTCAACCTAGTTTGGGAAAGCGGTTTTGAAATTGAAGTTTGATCTTTTTAATTCTTTCTTTGGAAAGGACAGCACCTACTGGCTTTTCCGAAACCACCATGGCACCTACCATGATAACGATCACGCCCATGCAACACCAATTGCGGGGCAATATCTAAAATCTGAGAGAGGAAGAAGAGAATTTTATAAAGCTATAGTGAGGTAGTTTCCATAGTTCACCCTTAACCATTGGGCAAGGCTTTCATGAAAGTTTATACTCTGCAGGGGTCGTACGCTTTACCCACGAGAGGTGGTTTTTCCTAGGAATCACCCAAAGGAAAAATGCTCACCACAAGGTCTTTCACCACGACTTTCTCTTAGCCCGGCATTCCCACTAAGGTTTCCACACCAATGTCCCTCTTGTGCTCAGAGGTTACATTCTATGGACACACCGGATACCCACTCCCAACCACACGAAAGGTTACATTCTATGGACATATCCAAGTGCCCACTCCCTACTTCCACTGGGAATGCGACTAAAAGTCCGAAGGGTACTCAACCAGACCCGCCCATACTGGCACTCAATGGTCGCACTGTTGAACTAGTCTAAGTACCACAAAGAATCGGTCCTTAAGCCAAAAGGGTATGGTCCACCACCAACCCAATCTCGAGCATCTCGCCACCGAAAGCAGATGCAAACCACCTTGCAACCATCCATCCCGATTGGAAAAACATTTAAAAAGCCCGGGATAGCACCCACTATCCCTACACACAATTCTCGACACGGTAGCACCCACTACCGGCCATTCAATTTGCAATCAAGTTTTTGTCAGAGTTGAACACAAAAGTAAGTCTCTAGATTGCAATTGCTAAGCATGTAATGTAAAAATTACTAAACAAGGATGGCAGCAAGATTAAATAATATTAATTAGCTAGGGTTGATGATGTTGGCGGTGTATATTATTCATATGGGACATTATCTACATCTTAGCTTAAATATTGTTTTTAACTTTTAATTAGCATCTAGGTTTTGCAAAATCTAATAAAATAGTTATGAAAGCTAGGTAATAGCAACATGGCACATTGACTTGCCTTGATCTGGGTAGTTGGACTGATCGCCGGCAAATCCTTCGGCGGACGGATCTAACGTTTAAAAGAAACGGCAATAAGAACCACATACACAACAAGCGATATATGCACGACATGATTTGATTGAATGCAAACAGTACAAAATAATACCACATAATTTTATAAAACTCCTGTAATTAATTTCATCATTTTTGGGAAAAACCTATAATTGGTTTTGATTTTTATAAGCTTAATATTAAAGGTATAAAAGAGGCTTAATTATAAATAAATTTCATAAATTCATCAAAACAGAACAGAAATTAGATTACAATATATCTAACTTCAGAAAACAAGTTTTGATATTTTTGGATCTATATTTTATTCTATAAAATTCCTACAAGTTTAAACACTAAGATAATTATCAAAATTAAAATTAACAGAAATATGTAAATAAACAGCACCTAAAAATAATGTATGATTTTATGAACCTAATAAAATTTATTTCACATTTTTCTGAATTTTCTACGAATTTATATGCAATTAACAACATGAAGCAAAATCTAATAATGAAAGAAAAATAAGGGAAGAGGAGGTGGGGCAGGGGCGTGGGCGGCCCATGTGGCCGTTCTTGCAGCGTCGCAGGAGGGGCAGGGGCTGACCAGCGGGCCCCCCGTCGCCGGGATAGGAGCAGGGAGGAGGCGTCGGGAAGGGCGGGCGGCCCCGGCGGGCGGGCCGGCCATGAGTGGGGGGAAGGAGAGAGGTCGAGGCGGCTCTCGGCCGAGTTAGGCGGTGAGAATTGAGCGAGACGGCGGCGCTGGCTTAGACTTAAACGGCAGGCGGCGAGCACCTGGCGGGCGGTGATTGGCGGCGGCGGCGGCAATGTCGAGGTCGACGAGCATCTACGCGGGCGTGTGGATGCTAATGGCGCGGCGGATTGTCTGTGGAAGCCCGAGGCGGTCTGTCGACGTCTTGGCGGCGGTGGCATGAGGACCACGGCGGCGGGAGCTCACGGGCGGCGATCGAAGCGGCGCGTGGTCGGCGAGCATCGGCGAGGCATAAGGGTGCTAATGGCGGCGGCGGTTGGACGAAAAGACGCACCACGGCGGTCTGGCGGCGTCGCGGCGGCGTGGAGGAAGAAGGCGGCGGCAACAACTCGGCGGCGGGCAAAATTGGGTCACGGAGGGTGGGAAAGGTAGAGTGGGTCATGGGGAAGAAAGGAGGACGGTGAGGGGTTTACCGAGCTATGACGGCGAATCGCAAAGGGAGGAGGTCGCCGGCGAGCTTCAGCTTGGAGCGATCGGCGTCGTGCTCCAGCGGCTCCGAGCGACGGTGAGGGTGGCGGCCTATCAAAACGAGAAGGGGAGAGTGAGAGAGAGGAGGTGATGGGAGGACACGGCCGGGGAGGGCTCACCTGGCCGGATTGGGCTGCAGACAGTGAGGGAGGGAGTGAGGGGAGTGAGAGGTAGAGCATGGGGGGGTTGGTTGGGGAGAGGGCATCTGGGCAGGGGAAGGGGACGCGTGGGAGGAGGGGAGCAGTGGCAGGGTGCCAACTAGGGGCTTAGGTGGAAGCCATGCAAGGAGTGGGCATGGAGAGAGGGCCACAGGGGTGGGAGAGAGAGGAGAGAGAGAAAGCGTGAGAGAGAGAGGCGTGAGGAGTGCGTGAGAGAGTGAGAGAGATGAGTGGGAGAGAGAGAGAGAGGGGGCCACTTGTCATAGTGAGAAAAGGGAGGAAAAAAAAAGCAGTAGGTTTTAGATAGGAAAAATTAATAACTCTTTTAATTAACCACTTAATTCGCAATTTAAATTTTTATTCAGATTAAAACTTTAAATTGTGGGTTTTAAAAATCTAATTCGAAGTTAAATCTTTGCAAACTATTACCATAGGTTTTTAGTAAATAATTTGCAATTAACATTTTAAAAGCAAATCTTTTTAATTATGGCTTTAGGAAATTAAATGTAGTAACATACACATTTTCAAAAGGTTTTTAAATCGGTTAAATCACATGCAAGATGCCATAAATTTCATTTCATTTCATTTATTTATTTATTTTGAAAATGGGGATGTTTCACCGCCTGGCCGGACGCTGCCGAAGGAAAAGACCTTGGTCCCGACGCGGCTAGCACGTCAAGACCGGATGGATGGGAACGATGACACGAGTGTTTTATCTGGTTCGAGCCTCGCTCCGGGATAATGACCCTACGTCGATCTTCGTTTAATGCCGAGCTTAAACGAGTACAAGGAGGTGAAGTCCGGGCCTTGGGAAGCCCGGGCTTCGAGTACAGTAAGTGCTCAAGGCACTGCGTGTGTGTGCTCCTACAGTTACCTGGATGCGGAGAACTACCGCCGAGAACTAGAACTCCTACGAGGGTGCAAGTGCTCCTGTTCTACCGTAACTATTCTCCAAGTGAGTTGTGTGTCGACGTGAAGCCCTCGTTGTTGTGGCCTGTGCGCCCCTTTTATAGGCGTCCTCCGGCCACTGTAGCTTGCGCTAGTCCGTTGAATTAGTCGTTGCCTTTTTCCCATGCCGGTAGCGTACCGAATCCACCGGGCAATCGAGTGCAATCATTTGATCACCGTGCCGGACCGCTACCGGTCAACACGTGTCTTTGCCCATGCGGGTGGTTGACGGGACCGGCCGCCTACCCGTCAGAAGCTGCGGCCAGGCGCTCCTCGGTACAGTGCGCGCATTTAATTCTTGATGACTCTGGGGACCCGAAGCGTATCATGTCCGTGGCGCGTGATGATTTGCTCTGGGTCCTGTTCCTTCGTACCTCAGAAGCTCGGAGGAAGCAAGAGGCCCGAGCTTCCGAGGCGGGGAAGCCCGGGCTCAAGCTTACCAAGCTTCGGCGCTGGTTCTTGGTCCCGAGCTTACTCTCTGTGGGGCCGCGGGTAAGTAAGTGGGCGAAACTCCATGAGCCACATATTTTCCCCAACAGCTAGTCCTCGAGCCTCGAAGCGGGACGGTGGCGTCTGCTTCGAGAGGTTTATCTAATGCTCGCCCTTAGGTAAAAGCTTGGTTTTTCGCAGGGCCCCCCACAGCCTCGGCGGGAATCCCAAATCGGTGCGGTTAGCGCGCGCCGCTTCCTTCTCCTCGAGTTCCACGTCTTCCAGCGGACAGGTGATGGTTCGCCTCCCTCGCCGGTTTATATCAGGTGGTTTTCCTTTTCGCCATTTCTTCCCACGCCTTCTTGTGCTATTCGTGTTTCTTGTGCTACTGCGTTCCTCCGTCTTCTTCCTTTATCTGCCTCTACGCCATCTTCCCTTCCGATCCTTCCCCTCCCGATGGCGCCTTTCACGCGGAGCCTCCTCACTGAGGACGATCTGAAGGGGCTGGAAGCCGCCGGCTTCGACGAGGTCGGCGGGTGGAGGGCGGCCGGCAGAGAGGCGGTTCCTACGCCCAAGAGCAAGGAGTTCGTTTGTTTTGAGCTTTTTGCGATTCATGGGCTCCGGGTCCCGGAGTCCGATTTCGTCGAATCCGTTCTGGCCCAGTGCGGGATCGAGCTGGTGAACCTCAATCCCAACTCGATCCTGTTCTTGACGATCTTCGCGCACCTCTGCGAAGCATTCGTCGGGGTGGAGCCGACGGTCAGCCTCTTCTTCCACTTCTATGAGCTGATCACGACCGGCGGACACAATGCGGCGGGGTGTGCCTACTTCAAGCTCCGCCGTGACATGAAGTCCTCGTACCCGGTGTTCAAGACCAAGGGGAACGTCGGGGGGTGGGCGTCGCGGTGGTATTACGCCGAGAAGCCCGACAACTGCCGATTCTGGTTTGCCAACATGAACCCCGGGAAGGTGCCAATGCCCCGACCACGCTTAGAGCCGGAGGTAGCCTGGCGCCAAGATTCAAGACTTGGCGGCCGGGGCTCAACGGCTTCAATATCGTAGCCGACTTCACCAGCACCGGGTGAGCCCGTGAGAAGCGGGTTTGCCCTTTCTTTGAGATCATGGGTGGGGCGACCTCTCCATGAAGGCACCTCCGTGAGTATTTGTTCTTACTCTTGTAGTCGTTTGTCAGAGCTTCTTCCCGAGTCGTGCTCGTGATGTTCTTTATTCTTTCTTCTTCGTGACCTTGCCCCAAGACGATGTGGTTCGAGTCGTGGGGCTCCTCTTCTGCATGAGCCATAACGAGCCATCGAGCTCGGCGTTCGCAATGTCTGGACAAGGTATGCGTGCCTCTACGGGCTTAAGCGCCCTGGGGCGGCTTTTACGATGGTGGCGCCTGCGGCCTATTTTCCGCAGAGGAAGGAGTGGGGCCGACCGCCGCGATCTGCGCCGGTGGTTGCCTCGGAGCTTCATCCGACGGCCGTGATGATGAGCTTAGCCTGGTCGCGGAAAAAGACGGCCGTGGGCAGCGATCCGCCGTGAAGAAACCGGCGGTCGCTTCGGGCAAGGCCGCTTTACCCGGCGGCATGCGCCTCGGCCAGCGATTCCGTCCCGACCGGCCGGCCGGAGGTTCCTGCTCGGGATTCGGCGGTCGCCGGGCATCGGCCCGCGCCAAGAGGCGTCGGTTGGTGTTGAGCAGCGGCGACTTCGGACGACGAGGTGACCGAGGAGGCCGTCGCGGCTACGCACGTAAGTTACTCGTGCTTGCTGGTTTTCTCGCTTCCTTTCTTCGTTGATTATTGCCCTTAGGCGATCGCGTTCTAATTCTCCTTGTTTCTTGATCGCGTTGTCCCTCAGCGGGGAGCCTATCGGCGCGACAGAGGCGATGGCAGGAGCATGAGCACGCCAAGGGCAAACCGAACTCCGGGGTTCGAGGCCCTTCGTCCTCGGTGGTGGCGCCTGGGGCGTCGCCCCAGCGGCGCTTCGTAAAGGTGGAGACCGATCTCGGCCCCGAGCGTCTGGCGCCAATCCGCGTCGAGGGGCGAACCTCGGCCGGGTGGCGCCCGATCGACATCCGCGGCATTCGGAGCTTTTTGCTAGGAGCAACATGCCCGTTTCCCCGACGCCTTGGCGACACTCTTCTTCTCGGTGGGGGTGGCCCGTCCGGGTTATCACGGCCCATGAGCATCGTTCCGATGCGGTGTGAAGCGTGGCTCCATTGGCCGTCTCGGGGTGGATCTCGCCGACGCCCGGCATGGGTCGAGCACCACCTTGGGATTGTAACATGGAGCCGTCAAGGCGCCATCCGACTCCGGCGATCCCGCTAAGCGCTTCGAGAATGGTGGCGAACCGTCTCGGGGAGAGGACCTCCGTTGAATGCTCGACGCAGGTGACTTCCCGAGCCATGTCTCCATGTTGTTGATCTTCTTAGAGCTTGTGGGGAGTCGTAGACCGATAGGGGAGCTCGCGAGGTCGCGGAGGAGACTGTCGAGCCGACGGGATGCCTGGTCGTGCTGGTGGAAGGAGCGGCCGTCCCTGTGGACTCGACCGAACCTGCAGGAAGGGCGGTAGAGCCTGCGGAAGACTTGGCCGAACCCAGGGGAGGTGGCCGAGCCTGCGGGAGGCTTGGCCGAGCCTGCAGGAGAGATGGCCGAGCTTGCCGGGGAGGCGGCTGAGCCTGCGGGAGGCTTGGCCGGGCCTATGGGAGAGGTGGCCGAGCCTGCGGGAGGCTTGGCCGAGCTTGCTAGGGAGGCGGCCGAGCCTGCAGGGGAGATGGCCTAGGGGCCAAGCAGCTCGGGCCGCCAGGTCGTGGCGCTCTCCTCGCCCAAGGGTGCTTCGCACGCTCGGTACGATGTTGCGGCTGCGGCGGTTGCCAAGCGGGTAAGTGCCTCCGGGCATGGTTTTCGTTGTCTTGTGTTTTCCTTGCTTCGGTCCTCCTTTTCCTTAGTCTATCCTCCGGGTGCAGATTTACCGCGAACTTGTCGGCATGGCTTGCTCGTTTGAGGCTAGACACGATGCCGAACAAGAGGCCTATGATCGGAAGAAGCTTGGTGGCGTGGAAGCCAACGCCGTGCCGAGCTTGAGGAAGCTCGTTCGAGCTCAGTCCAGGCGATAGTTCTGGAGGCTCGAGCCGCGGCGGCTGAGGCGGCCTTAGCCATGGCGCAGGAGGACGCCAAGGAGGTTTCTTGCCGGTCGCTGGAGGCCCTTAAGGCCAAACGCGACCATTCCCTTGAGCTCGAAGAACGCCTCCGGTCAGTGGAAGCGTGCCGCGTCGCTGAGGTTGCTCACGTGGTGAAGGAGCGCGACCTCCTTACCGCGGAGCTTTCTCAGACGAAGTCTGCTGCAACCACGACGGAGGGCCTGCTGAAGACCCATTTAGATACCGTGCGGGAGCTGGAGGCTGCCAATGAAGCCTTACGAGCAAAAATGCAGACTGCCCGGGCGAAAGAGAAGGAGCTCCTCGACCTTCAGGGCCAAAACGACGAGTTGCTGGCCGAGCTTCGGAAGCTCCGGTGCCAGCCTAAGCCGTAGGCCCCCTTTTTTTTCTTTTGGTTGGGCGACAATCCGGCCTGCCTTTGTGAATACCTTTTATTAATATAGTTGACTTGTTTTGACTTCTTACCTTCGTCACTTCTTCGGTCCGCCTTCTCTCCGAAATGCCGAACGTCGTTTTGACTGTCGCGCCGTGTCCCAAGAGACATTCGCGTTCGATCTTGAAGCGGTTCCCGTCGGGCGCTTCCGACGCCATTACTCTGGGATCGCCGGCTTCCCGAAACGGCTATAAAAAGAGACCAATCGTCGGTCACTTCTTATCCAGACTTCTTTCTTCCGTACCTTTCCTCTTGCTTCCATGGCTTACGACCGGATTTGGCGAGGCTTAGGCCTTCGACCTTGCAATGGCGAGGTTGCGGAGAAGGAGGCGCTTCGTGACATCGCCAGGTCGGGCGCTGGTTGAAGTCGTTCAGCGTCTTCGCGGGCCTTTGATCCGGTGGAGGCGCTGGTCGGCCGGCCCGTGCCCGCCTGCCTTATTGCCTTGGCGGCTTTGGTCGAGGCTGCCCCGGGGCTTGCCGAGGTGGCCGATGTCATTGCCGGGTTTCTGGGACCCTTTGGCTGGGGCTAAGTGTAACCGTCTTGTGGGTCATCCCAGAACCCTTTCTTAATAAAATTGTTGGTGGTTGTCGCTGCTTCTCTTTTATTTTCTGTTGTTTCTCCTGCGTGCAAACGAGCGCTAGTAGTCGTATAGGCAAGAAAGGGTTGAAAACGTAGTGTAGTCCTACCGATCCTAGCCCCCGAGCCA
Organism: Olyra latifolia; assembly: GCA_036346145.1. Lineage (NCBI taxonomy): Eukaryota > Viridiplantae > Streptophyta > Magnoliopsida > Poales > Poaceae > Olyra > Olyra latifolia. The sequence goes on from CM070530.1 coordinate 20,846,354, forward strand.
TGTCCGAGCTTCTGAGGAGAAGTTCGGACGTGGCTTAGAGGAGATCGGGAGTCTTTTGATTGGAAATCTGATCTTTGAAAAAAAATCAATTTTTTAAGAAATTGACCCTTAGGAAAAATCGACCCTAAAAAATCAACCCTAGCCCCCGAGCCATGTCCGAGCTTCTGAGGAGAAGCCCGGGCGTGGCTTAGAGAAGATCAATTTTTGAGAAATCGATCCTAGTCCCCGAGCCATGTCCGAGAGCTTCGAGGAGGCTCGGCGTGGCTTAGAGAAGATCAATTTTGAAAAATCGACCTAGTCCTCGAGCCATGTCAGAGCTTCGAGGAGAAGCTCGAGGCGTGGCTTAGAGAAGATCAATTTTTGAAAAATCGACCCTAGTCCTCGAGCCATGTCCGAAGCTTCGAGGAGAAGCTCGGGCGTGGCTTAGAGAAGATCAATTTTGAAAAATTGACCCTAGACCCCGAAGTCAGTGTCTCGAGCCGAGGAGAAGCTCGGGCGTGGCTTAGAGAAGATCAATTTTGAAAAATCTACCTTAGTCCTCGAGCCATGTCCGAAGCTTCGAGGAGAAGCTCGGACGTGGCTTAGAGACCGCGCTTCTTGAATGAAGCTTGTGGTCTGGCTCTATCCCCTTTGCGAGAGGCGATTGTTGGACTCTAGAGGTATCCCGGGCCTGTCGCAGGTTTTATGCGGGCTTATGGTATAGGGCCGGAAAGCGTGTCCCCGCACGGGATTTTGCGAGGTGCGATGGATATCGGCTTACCCGTGTGCAAGGGAATCCCGGGGGTTGGCTTCTGCGTAGCCACTATCCTGCCGATGTGTACTGGAACGGCCCGGGCTTTCTCCCAAGCCCGATCATAAGTTTGGGTCACTGGGGTTAGTTTGGGGGCTCTCTAGGGAATAGTGAGATGAACAAAAGGAAACAAAGACAGGGGGAATGGAGACTTACGACATTTTCTCAGGCGTAGAACCTCCAAAGTTGAGCGATGTTCCAGGAGCTGTTGAGGACTCTCCCATCCGGCATAGCCAGTCTTACAGCTCCCGGGCGTGCGGCTGATATGACCGTGTACGGACCTTCCCATCTTGGGGTGAGCTTGTTGGCGTGAGCCAGGTTCTGAACTCGTCTTAGAACCAGGTCGCCCACTTGCAGGGTCCGGGTCTGTACCTTTTTGGCTGCGTGCCGCCGCAGGATTGCCGGTATCTTCGCCACTGCAGAGTGCTTGCTGCATGGCGGGACTCGATAGGTTGAGGTCTAGCAACCGCTCCTTGTCGTTGTCGATTTGCCCTGCAAAATCAATACGAGCTGAACCAATTCTTAGCTCGGCGGGTAGAACCGCCTCCGAGCCGTATACAAAGCCTAAGCGGGGTTTCGCCAAGAGTCTGATTAGAGGTTGTTCTGGCCTGCCAAAGCACGGAGGGTAGTTCTTCTACCCGGTTGTGTCTTTCTTTCGGCGAGAGCGTCGTACACTCGGCGCTTAATACCCTGCATGATCTGCCTATTCGCGCGTTCGGCTGCACCATTACTTTGTGGGTGAGCTACCGAAGCTAGGGCGACCTTCATGCCGAGCTCCTCGTAGTAGTCTTGGAATAGTTCACTTGTGAACTGTGTCCCATTGTCAGCGATCAGCTTACTTGGGACGCCGAACCTAGTCACGATATTGTTCCTAAGGAACCTCTTGGCCGTCTGGGCGGATATGCTTGACACTGGTTCGGCCTCGATCCACTTAGTGAAAGTGTCGATGGCGACGAACAGGTGTGTGCAGCCCTTTAAGCCTCTGGGAAACGGACCAAGTATGTCCATCCCCCATGTTGAGAATGGCCAGGTTAGCGGGATAGTCTGCAGCTCATATCTTGGTGGTGGGATACCCGAGCGTGATATTGGCGGGTCGCAACGCGTTTACGAGCTCTCTTGCGTCGGTCAACGCAGTTGGCCAGTAATACCCCATGCGAAAGGCTTTTCCCACTAGGGTTCTCAAAGAGACATGGGCCCCGCAGATCCCGTCGTGGATGTCTTGAAGGAGAAATTTGCCTTCCTCCTGGGTCACGCACTTACAAAGTACGCCGTTAGAACCCCTTCGGTACAACAAGCCCCGAGTGTCGGTAAGGTCGGGCTTGTCTTTGGAGCCGGGATTTCTCACCGTGTCTGTGGCGTTGTCCCATCGTCAAGAACTGGACGAATGGCGTCATCCAGGTGTCGCACGCTCTAGGAACGAAACGGTACCGGTCGTTTGGGTCGAGGCAACCGTCTTCTCGGAGGCCTCTTCTCCGGGAGGGAATAGAGGGCTTTAATAGGTCTTGACGAGCACCCACGGGCGGTTTCAGAGGAGCCAAGCTTGCGAGCTTATCGGCCAAAGCTATTAGCCGCCTGGGGACGAGCATACCGAAGTTCGTGAAGTGCTTCCCGACTTTCTCACCTCTGCCAAGTATCACGCCATTGAGTCGTCGCAACACTGATACTCCTTGTTTACTTGGCAGACGACCAACTTTGAATCCCCTTTCGCTGTTAGTCGCTTAATGCCGAGCGTAGTGCATGCTCGTAGGCCGGCTAGGAGGCCTTCAGACTCCGCAAAGATTGTTCGGGAAAATGGAGTCATATTATATGCAAAATTTGTTCTCCTTGGGGAAACGAGAACAAACCCGCACCGATCGCTCGAATTGGCGCGACCCATCGAATAACATGGTCCAGTGCGCTTCTTGGCTAGTGAGTTTGGGCGAGCCTTCCGAGGGGTTGGCCGGGCCGGTCCACTCAACCAAGAAGTCGGCCACGATTTGGGATTTGATCATTTGTTCGGGTACGAACTTGATGTCAAATTCACCAAGCTCGACCGCCCACTTTGTGACCCTCCTGCTCGTCTCGGGTTCGAATGATGTCCTTAACGGAAACTTCGTCGACAAGAATGGATGGGCTTGGAAATAGTGACTTAACTTTCGCAAGGCCATAAGCAAAGGCGTATAAGAGCTTCGAACCTCGTGGTACCGCTCCTTAGGCCCGTGAAGTACCTCACTTACGTAGTAGACGGGTTGTTGCTTGCTTTGCGTTCGATCGCTAGTACAAAGACTTACGACAGGGCAACCGCCAAATAGAGGAGTAGAGCTTCCCGAGCTTTGGCGTGGCTAAGACGGGAGACGTGGGGATGTAACGCTTAGCTCGCTAAAAGCGCCTCGCTTCTTCCGTCCATTCGAAACCATCGTGCTTACGCAGATCTACTGAAAGGTGCTGCTCGCGCCGCCGAGACGAAATATGAATCTGCTGAAAGCTGCCATCCGCCCGGTGAGGGCTTGCACCTCCTTGGTGCAGGTTGGCGATCTCATATTCTCGATGGCCTCGATTTTCTCGGGGTTTGCCCCGATACTTGCCTTTCCTATCACATAGCCAAGGAACATCCCAGATCGGACACCAAAGACACATTTTTCAGGATTCAGCTTAACTCGATGCTTTCTAAGATTAGCAAAAGTTTCCTGAAGGTCGGTCACATGGTTCCGTGGGACTTTGCTTTTTACAACAACATCGTCTACATAGACCTCTACGTTGCGCCCTATCTGATCAGGGACCGTCTTCTGCATTAGTCGCTGGAACGTGGCCCCCGCGTTCTTCAGACCGAAAGACATGGTCGTGTAGCGTAAGGTACCAAAAGGTGTTACGGCGATCTTCTCTTCGTCTTCCGTGCGGTAGCGATCCGGTGATAGCCGAGTAGGCGCCCGTGAAGCTCATGAGCGCCGAAGTTCGCCATTGCGTCGACCGGTTGGTCTATGCGCGGGGAAATTGTCCTTAGGCGGCGGCGTTGAGGTCGCGATGGTCGACGACATTCGCCATTTCCGCCCTTCTTCTTGACGATGACCGGATTAGCTAGCGGTCGGAATGCTCGACTTCTCGGATGAAGCGGCTTGGAGGAGCTTGCCAAGTTGCTCTGGATGATGTCGGCCTTCCATTTTGGGAACGCCGTAAGGCCTGTCTCGATGAGCTTTTTGTCGGTGAGCACTAGCATGTGCTCGATGACCTCCCTTGGGACTCGGGCATGTCGGACGGTTCCCCGCGAACACGCTCTGCGTTAGTCGGAGGAAGGACGAGCTCGAGTTCCTATTTGGACTCGAGGTTGACCTCACGTGGGCGACCTTGGTGGGTCGCCTCGGAGAGGGGCTCGCCTTAGTGGGCTCTCGAGGCTGCAGGCCACCTTGGGACGGACGGGTGGCCGCTCGGCCTTGGCAGGAGCCACGCTTCGAAGTCTGTCAGACCATGACCAAAGGCGCCTCGTCGCAGGCCATTGCGGCCTTGTGACTGGCCTTGATCGTGATGATCCCACGAGGGGCCGGCATCTTTAGGCAGTGGTAGCCATGGTGGGTAGCCGCCATGAACTTGGACAGCGCGGGGTGTCCGAGGATGGCGTTGTATGGGAGCTCGGAGTCCACCACCTCAAAGGTGACGTACTCCGTCCGGAAGTTCTGGGGGGTCCCAAACGTCCCGAGCAGACGATTTGCCCGATCGGCTGTAGGGACGACCCAGGGACAATGCCGTGGAAAGGGATGGCTATGTCCTTGATCTTGGACCGCGGGACCTGCATCTGCTCAAGAACTTGAGCAGTGACGATGTCCAGGGAGCTCCCGCCATCTACCAACACGCGATCGACTCGCGTCTTTGGCGATGGTGGGGACGCCAGGGTTCGGTCATTCGGGGACAATCATCCCGGAGAAAGTGATTGACTGGTGGGACCACCGCAGGGGTGCGTCCCCGGGCTTACCTTTCTCGAGGTGGTAAACCTCCCGGGCAGCGGCCTTAAGCTCGCGTCGCGAGCTATAGGCAGAAGCGCCGCCGAAGATCACGGCGACGTGTGCGCGAGCCTCCTGGAAGGCGTCGTCATGGGCGCCCTGAGGCGCCCGGTCGTCTGGCACCCCATGATCGGGGATCTCGGGCATGGGCTCGCGTCCGGCGTAGAAGTCCTCCAACCGCGCGGCCCACGTTCTGCAGATACGCAGGTCATGGCCGTCTTCGCCGATGGAGGAGGTCAGAGCGGTTGTTCGGAGGGTTAACCCCTGGGCGGTCGAGGTCGAGGTGAGAGCTCGCCCCGCTTGGGGGCGCGCCCGCCGTTCTGCCACCCGCTGTCGGGTGGCATGAGGCTGCCGCTTCAGAGAGAGGGCCTCTCGGGCTCTACCGCTGCGACGTAGGCGGCGGGCGGCGGGCTCCTTCTTCTTCTTCTTCTTCTTCTTCTTCTTCTTCTTCTTCTTCTTCTCGGCGTCGTCCTTCTTGGCATCGGTGCCAGTCCAGGTCGCCGTCTTCTCCTCCGTTCTCCCCTCTCTTGCGCTCCACCGCCTCGAGGCGTTGATGTATCCTTCCGCAAAGACGAAATAAATCGGTGCGGTGTGGACCGGATGGAGCTCAAGGTCCTCGGTGAAACGGGTGTTCCGTGACTCCTCCTTGAAGGCCTCAACGATGGCCTCGTCGAGATTGACGGAATGGTGTTGCGCGCTGGGCGAACTGCGGGACGTAGTCCTGCGCAGCCCTCTCCGCCCTTTGGATCACAAGCTTGAGGTCTGGGGCTTCCCGTATGCGCCAGAAGCGCCACGAAGTTTGTCCGGGCGCCTCCCGCAATTGTTCTCGGTGCGTGATCTTAATTCCATTTGGTTGAACAGCCAGGTTGGGCCATTCCTCCAAGACGGTAGGAAGTAGTTGACCATTACGGCCTCATTACGCTGCGGCAGGATGGCGGTAGTATACACGGCGAGATATTCGCCGATTCTTGCTCCGTCGAACTTCTCAATGCTCCGGGCTTAAACTTGCGGGGCGGGGGCCTCGCAGAAGCTTCGGGGAAAGTCGGCATCCGGGCGCCCCGTTATTCCAGCCAGAGAGCTCTCGCCGAAGCGCCCGAGGCAGAAAAAACTCCGCCCGGTGTCGCGTTGAGGAGCACCGCCCTTGTGGACGTGTCGCCGGCCCGGCGCGATCAACGCTCTGCCGCGCCGCTCGAGGAGCCATCGGGCGATCACTCGAGGTGCTCGCCAAGATCCCCAGCCGAGCTCCTCTAGGCCGTCCGCAACCGTGGCGCCTAGATTGGCTATGGTGAACCCTCGCGGGTCCTTCTCCAGTCACGATGACCAGGTATTGTTTTAACCCTCGCCGATCAGCAGAAGACCGGGTTGGTGACGGTAGTGGTGGGCGAATACGCTGGCGTGTAAGCGGCGCGCGCGGCGTCAGACAGCTCGCGACGGATATCCGCCAGGTTCGCCTAACCGACCCAAAGAAAGAGGCTTCGAGCGGCCTCACGCCGCCGGTGCTTTTCGCTTGGGTCAAGACGCGTGGTGGTGCGGGTCGCCCGCCGACGCCCGAAAGACATGACGCGAGGCAGCTCCCGCGAAGGGACATGTCGGTGTCACCACGGCGGTGCCCTCGGCACCCTCAACCGCCATGGGCTCACGCTGGTCCGCCGCCGGCCGACGGCAGGCGTAGCGCCAGCTTGTGTGCACAGATCGACCTCTCTTGGGCGTGGCCGCTGAATGCTGTGGTCCGCCCAGATATGGCAACCGGTGGCGGTGCCTCCAACCCTCCATGAGGGTTTCACGACGTGAGTCACCGGCGTCGAGCAAAGCCGAGAGCGGACGGCTACTCTCGAGGCGGGCGTTACCTCCACCTCCATCTCGCCGACCGAGCTCCGGCGAGGATACCACCGCCATTCCTCATACGACTCGCCGACGCCGCCAAGATCGCCGCAATCGCCGAAATTGAGGTCCACAAGATCAATGTCGCCAGAAGACAACAAGGCCATCCTCGACTCGATCGAGGGGAGAGGACCGAAATCGGGCCCCACGGTGGGCGCCAGCTATCGGCGACTGGGAGGCGAGCCCCCGCAGCGCCAATAAGCAAGGAAAAGGGGTGCGAGGCCCAAAAGCGGCCCTGTCCCCGGACCGAGGCCCGGCCGCCTGGCCGGACGGTGCCGAAGGAAAAGACATTGGTCCCGACGCGGTTAGCGCGTCAAGACCAGATGGATGGGAACGATGACACGAGTGTTTTATCCTGGTTCAGGCCTCCACTGCGGGATAACGACCCTACGCCCGCCTTCGCTTAATGCCGAAGTTTAAACGAGTACAAGGGGTGAAGTCCGCCTTGGGAAGCCCGAAGCCGAAAGATAAGTGCTCAAGACCCGCGTGTGTATGCTCCTGATTACCTCGATGCGGAGAACTACCGTCGGAACTAGAGCTCCTACGAGGGTGCAAGTGCTCTGTTCTCTACCGTAGCTATTCTCCAAGTGAGTTGTGTGTCGACGTGAAGCCCTCGTTGTTGTGGCTCAGGCGCCTTTTATAGGCGCCCGCCATCAGTAGCTTACGCCGTCCGCTGAATTAGTCGTTGTTTTTTCCCATGCCAGAGCGCATCAATCCACCGCAATCGAGTGCAATCCTTGATCACCGTCTTGGCCGACCGCCACCGGCCAAGACGTGTCTTGCCCATGCGGCGGTTGACGGACCGCCGCCACCCGCCGGCCTGCAGCCAGCGCGCTCCTCGACAAGGCGCGATTTAATTCTTGATGACTTTGGGGACCCGGCGTATCTCGTCTGTGGCGCTGTGATGATTTGCTCTGGGTCTGTCCCTTCAGACCTCGAAGCTCGGAGGAAGCAAGAGGCCCGAGCTTCCGAGGCGGGAAAGCCCAGGCTCGAGCTTACCAAGCTCGGGCGCGGGCTTGCTGGTCCCGAGCTTACCTCCTGTGGGGCCGCGGGTAAGTAAGTGGGCCGAAACTCCATGAGCCACATATTTTTCCCAACAAAAAGGAAGAAAAACCACTCGGACTAACAAAAATCATCAAATAAGAAAAATAAAAAATAGCTATTTCGCACATAAAGATAGTCGGATTTTATATCCGACCAAATGTTTTTATATTCAGATACTGCCTAAATCCTACATGTACATGTTACAGGGTTCAAGGAAATGTTTACGCTACAAGCACCGACCATGGCACAGTTACGTGTCAACACTCACGCCCCGAGCGCAATCTACGGCATGGCTCCACGCCTACGCCAACTTCGGTACGGCTGCAAGTCTACGCCAGCATCCTGAGTGCATTATATGGCTCGGCTGCATGCCTATGCCAGCGCCCCGAGCGCAAACTACGGCTCGGTTTCTCAAGATCGCGCCGAGGACAACCACGCCGACTTTACGCCGACTGCCGCTTCCAAGAACGATGAGGACGGCCACCCTAACTTGCGGCTTCTCAAGCCAGGCCGAGGACAACGCGACCGACTTACTACGCCGGCTTCTTGATCAAGGCCAGGACAACAGCGCCGACTTACTACGCCACTTTTCACATCGTGACCGAGGACAGCTTCGCGTCGATATTCTACTCACGTCGCGATGTCAACCATCGCGCTGACTTCCAGGACTCCAAGAAATTGGGCTGGGAATCATTTGGAGATTTCAACCTGCAAAGCTCTCTTGAGCCCTTCACAGCCTTCTTACATGCCAATGGAGCACTCGGCATAGAGAAGGTTCCAGTCGGAGCACTCGGCATCAACTCGGCTGTAAAGCACTCGGAGGCTACTGTGGATAACATGGTCCCCGGGTATCTCACGGAGACAAATTAGGTGGACCACCTCACGGAGCAGGGTCACGCCTACCATCTAGAAGACGGGTTTGCCCCGCATGAAGACCCGACTTGTATCACAAGGAAGGCACAGTTGTAATCCGGTACATTACGTACCCGGCAAGAAAGGATAGAGGTAGACTTCCTATCTCTATCCACAGTTTTCATAACCAACTAGGATACGTATTTATTTGTAACCCTACCTCCTTCCACTATATAAAGGGAGGCAGGGGCCCCTAGTTCGGTATGGTAGATCATCCGGGATCACATCAGTAGGAAGGATCACATCGATCCATAGCCATCCTCAACATTGATCCGTCGAGATCAACCCCAATACAATCCACAAACACAGGAGTAGGGTATTACCTCACCTCGAGGGCCCGAATCTGTATAAATCTGTCCTCTGTGTTACCATCGGGTTTCGGTCTTACGCATAGCCCCATAAAGTATATTGCCAACACAATTCGTCGACAGTAACGGCTCTAAGGAACTGGGGATCGTGGCCACAAGGCGCCTCATCGAGCATCCTCCAAGTGTAACCACCTCGACCAGAGCGGAACTACGGTGCCAGCCCTGGGCATGAGGGTCCCGGGCAGGTGTCATGCCCGGGGGCCGGGTAGAGACCCTACCCGGCCTGGAAGAACGAATCGGGCAGATATTTTTCCCGATTAAATAGATCGACGGGGCAGACCCCTTGGGAACAATATCTAAGGGCATGTTTCAACTCTTCGAGCTACCAAGGGCACACCTAGCCTATATGCATTATTCAATCCCCGACATTGCATATGTTGCTTTTACGTGAGGGAGACATGTGTTGCTCCGTATGGATATGCATGTGTTGCTCTTGTGTGGAAGTTGTCATGTGTTGCAACTTGTTCACAACCGAGTAGGTGTTTTGACTAAGGCAAGTGGAGCTACATGGGGATGGAACTTAAGTGCCTTGACTTCATAGTCAAATTAGAAGGAAGTCTTGACTTAGTTACCCCTAAGGACTTAATCTTGCAAAAGCATTGCCAGGTTAAAACTGTACAAACCATGAGCTTGACTTCAGTTAAGTATGACAGTTAAGCTACTAAGTGTTAGCTTATGGCACCTCAAGGCAAGTTAGGAAATGTGGTCATACGTTGGGATATTTAGGAGAGATGCGATGCTTATGAGGGCCATCGTTTAAGCGATGTTGTTGTGCTACTATGTAATCCCAGTAATCCAGATGTTTAGCTCTAGGTAACACAGTAGGTATCAAGAGGGCCATATGCTAATATTTAATCCGGTAACTGTTAAGTTACGAGTGTCTCTTTCCTAGTTAGAGGTTGAGATATAAATATCTCATAGGTAAAGATATACAATCTCTGCAGTGTGTTAATAAACTATTTGAATAGTCGTGTCCGCGGTTATAGACAATGCTTAGTTATATTTAAGCAAGGTATAATGTTTTTAAATGTCAGTGGGATGTTATCATATAGGCTGTTGGTGCAAGTTATTAGGCTTGGTGACAACGCTTAAGATAAAATATAGGTTTATCAAATGCTTTGTTCAATCGCTTTAGAATCTATTATTTTACAACATCTTTGTTACATGCTGTATATGCAAAATAAGCATCAGTCATTCTGTTATACAAAGCTTGTATATAAATATTATAAATGCATCATTTCACTGTGTGATTGGCTAAGTATTCGTCTATACTCATTCTTACAAATTCTATCTATAGGCTAACTGTTCCATCTAGCGAAGTAAGAAGTTAAGAATCGTCTCCGCTGTTTTAGAGAAATGGACTTGCTTCCAAACTATCTTTAGTAGTTTTTTTTTTCCTACAATGAACTCTCTAATGAACTTGTTTATTTATCCCTATGTGACCTTAGATTTATTCTAAGGTTTATTTAATAAGTACACTAAATTTTCTCAAAATATTATAATGGTATTCGCTGATAAAATCACTTATGTGCACTCGACTTATCCCCAGTGTAGCATGAGACACCAAGTTCTAAACATTTAATGTCCTAACAAGAGTATGGATACCAATTCGATTTGCAAATCAGCATTACATGCGCATGATGCATCACTAGATCGAGAAGTTTAATGCATCACTACAAACCACATAAGCATATCTATATCTAGATGATAATGGTGCAATTTGTCCAACATCATTCCCTTCGCTCTTCTTGAATTTAGACAGTTAAATACATAAATTCTCCTCAATATATGAAAAAAAGAGATACATTCTCCTCTCCCTAAAACTGTATGTCATTCTTTGCATTTCATCGCCTAGCTTTCTGAGTCAGGTTTCCTTCAAGAACAACAATGACAAAATAGACGGCATAAGAGGTCATGGTGTTCAAACTGAAGCCACTCGTTCAACAGTAAACCAAAAGCTTGTGATTTACAGCATCAGCGGTACCATAGCAACCACCCAATCTGTAGAACGAAGATACTATTCCATTCAAGGCGAACCTGTTAGTGGGCAGAAACCAGGGTGCTCCAGCTATTCCATTTGATCTGTCTATACTGTATAGTGAGATTTTTTGGAGGACGCACTATGCTTCGGTTCAAACAAATAAGATCTTGTAGGCTGAATGTTCCTACTAACACTAGCTAAAGCTAAAGTTGCCACTGGAGAAACCAACTTATTGCCTTATTTGCTTCTAGTGCCTCTTCTATCTCCAGCAATGCAGTGCTAAGGAAAAGCCACATCAAGTTAGGACCAATTTTAAAAGGAATGAAAAAGAAGTGCTATCTAAACCCTAAAAAAATGGCCCCAGGAAAGGGGGGAACAAAGCAAAACAGAACATGCCAAGAGGTAACATGCATGCTCCCCGATCCCTGATGGTTGATGACGATATTTTCCTAGCTTGTTTTCTCCTGATTTTCATGAATTAATTTTTCCAGTTCCTTCTGTCCAGTGCGTATCAATGTCTTCACAGTGTCGAACGCAGTCAGTTTAATGCTGCATGCATATCAACTTGTGAGAAGAGCATTCATGTGCCTACTGCCTAGTTAAACATGCAACTACCTATTAGTGCAGCCAAAATTTAATCAAATATCATGAGCACCATGGTGACAGAAATCAAACCTGCTATTTGGTAGATTTTTCAATGCATTTGGCACAAAACCTCTGTATAGTCCAATAAGACCATCACGCTCCACAATGCCTGCATTTGGCATTGAAACAAACTAAAAATGGTGGTCTATTTTAGCCCATAAAGTACAAGAGAACGCTGCATGTGAGTATTCAGAATGAGCAAATAACATATTTCACATTGACTGATCAAGCGGATGTCATGTAGCATGCAAAAGATCAAAAGCTACTGCTTATGAAAGGCTAGTGTAATTCAGACCAGCTACCTGGAATAGCATCAAAAATTGTATTGTATGGCGAGCCTTTCATTTGCATCTGCCTTCTAACAGTGTCCAGAGGATAGCACATCAAAGTTGCGAATGTTGCTGAAAGAAGAGCGGTTGCTAGAGATGTCTCTGGTCTACTCTTATATTTCTCTGGTACAGATTTCTTCATTCTTCCATACAGAAATGAACAGGGCAAAAAACAATATGACGTAAATATCTAAATTTGGGACCAACTTTCGCATATCATGGTATGAAGATGCAGTAGAGAGAATCTCACAAGTCAAAAACACAGAAGTTTACAGCAATGTAAGGAGCAATTCCAATAAGAGATGGACCCAGGCCTCCATAGAAGGAGGCCAATCCTTCTTCTCTCAGCATGTTCAGAGCAACCTACAAAGTCATCACGTATGTCAATTTCTAGAAAATGAAAGAAGTGCTTATAAAAGTTGCTTTACCTGAGACATAGTGCTGTGTCCAGATTCAACTGCTAGCCTAAGCCGGAGAACATCCAGTGGGTAAGTTACCTATCAGCAAGTACAAACAGAAAGTTCAGAAAACGATAAGAATGAACGAATTCTGCAAATTTTGATGAATTTTAACTATAATAAATTCATAATGATCAAGACACAACCAATGTTGTCCAAATTTCCACATCTAAGCAATAGAAGTCATAAAACTAGTGCTAGGGAGTAAGCAAATAAATAAATTACAAGTGTAGATGTCATGCCCGCGCAAGCACCAGCAGCAAGTCTCCCAAACACAGAAAGCTCTCCATCCTTTCTCCGGAAAATTTTCTGTTTTTGAGATTGCAAAATAAAATGAAGTGAAACTCACAATCACACAAAGTCTAAAATATATGTGTCCTGTGGTAGCAAGGAGATGTTATGACCTTGTAAACTTCATATGAGAAAAGTTGCACTGCACTATAAGGAACTATGCGGATAACCTGGAGCAGTTTAAGAAAGAGACAGAGTCAGCACAGGAAAACAAGATAAACTGTGCACAGGTCACAATATGCATGGTACTGAATATCAAGCACCTGCGGAAGGTTGCCTTTCCAGTAACCCTTCAGACCCTCCTCCTTCCCTATCTCTGCCATAGCCTATACAATTGTAGATTTACAAGTGATTACCTACAGATGTAAACCCAGTAATACCACAGTGACTGCATTTAACTAATCAAAACATTAAGTACCAGCATCTGATATCACATCACTAATCTTAACTAATAAAACCTTATGAAGCTTAAGTCCAATTAAATGGCATGTAATAAAGAGAAGTGTGACAGAATGTATGATAATGGTATACTTTACCTAGACTAAAAACATTTTTTAGAGCTGTTAAACAAAGGATATTGGCGACTTGTACTCTTTCCTCGCACAGTGAAGCATGAGCTAGTGATACTGAAACACCCAAGCTTGATGTCCCTCTAGAGCTTCTCTATCTTAAGGTCTCCCATTGATGCTCTTTAATCCCAAGTTTTGCATTGTCTATATCTTTCTAATAAAGCAACATGTTATTTTCACTCCAGATCAGTCTACAAATGACTGCACACCATACTACTGTTTATTCCTGGGAAGCCGATGAAAGAATGTTCTGACCAGCGTATTTCATGTTAAAACACCCCATGCAACTCAGTCCATTCTAAATTTTCCTCAGAATATGTATTTGGGAGCTACAGTCCTGAAACCGCAGCATTTTTTCCCCCAACAGGGTTTCCCCAATTTCCATTTCAGAAAGATTCGTATTGATCGTATCAAAATCCACAATACTATGTTCAGGGTCAACAATAGCACTGACATCCTCTTATCACTCATTTGGTTCGCAGCAAAATGTAGGAAAGAGATTGGTAGCATTGTTACCTCGAGGAATCCAATTCCCCTCTTTGTGCTCTCTCCGGCCACCCGAACGCTGTGTGTCTACAAAGAGGATAGAAGAAATGGGGGTTAGAACATGAGCCATCCACCCAACCACCTAGCGGTTGGCCTGCATGTAATCGAAGGGGCGCATAAGAATTCCCTAGCCGCGTGCCTGCATGAGGAGCTTGACGCGGTCGAGCGGGGCCGTCAGCGTCTTGGCGACGGCCCCCGCAGCGGCGCCAGCCGTAAAGAGGGCGACGCTGTTGGGCACCAGCGCCAGCAGAGCCAGGGGGTGACGCAGCAGCTGCTCCACCGGCGGCATCTTGCCCTTCCTACCCTCCACCGCACCGGCCCTCTCCTTCTCCTTCTCCGCCACCTCGTCGTGGACCGCCGCCTCCGCCTTCACGGCCAGCGCGCCCCCGCCCTCGCGGACAGAGAGCGACGCGAAGGCGCAGCTCGGGCCAAGGCGGCCAGCGCGGAGGAGAAGCGAGGGCGCGGGCGCGGACGGCGGGCGCCAGGAGTCGCATGCCTCCACCCGGCGGCGGTTCATCGGAGTGGCGGTGGGTAGAAGCTAGAATCCGGCGGCCGGATCTGCGAGGCCGCGGGAATCGGATTTGGAGGAGAGCTCGATGGGATAACAGGCGCACGAGGATATGCCCGTCGAGTTGTTAAAACCCCACTCGACGCGGCTCTCTCTGTACGGAGAAAATTGACAATATGCCACTCTCTAACATTTGCCTCATCCATTTGTCACTCTCGAGCCAGACTACACTCTTATACCACTCCGAACGTCTTCGTCTGATTGCCATTTTGGCCTGTTTTAATTCAAATAATACGTATTCCGGACCTCCCGGCCTGGGAAAAGACCATTTTGCCCCCGCGTCGGTTTGTTACAACATCCCGGCCGCTCCGTGTTTCAGCCAAACCCTTTCACCCCCCAAACCCGACCGAGCCCCTCCCCATCTCTCCCGACGCTGGAGGCGGCGACTCTGGCGGCGGCGGAGCACCTACGGCTAGCCGGAGGTCAAGGTCAAGAAGGCGGTTAAGGTTAGTATTTTCTCCATACCCTTTGCTGTCAATCGTTGGGTGGTGGCTCCCGGCTGTTGTGGTGGAGATCTCGTTGTGGGGTGGATTGAACTGATGGGATTGAAAACCCTAGAATGAACTGAGGACCTAGGTGACGGATTGTACGGATATTGACATGCTGTGTGCAATGAAACCTGACATTAGCGTTAGATGTATGGGTTGATTTGTTCATTCTTTGTTTTAATCGCATTTTATGTTTCTTTGTTTCTTTGCACACAACCTCGTAGAAGTCGATTGGAAGCCGCCTCCACGGATTTTAGTGTAGTAATGCCTTGTGATGGGGCGGTTGCTTGTGATGGGGCAAATCGAGTTCATGGAGGAGGTTGATTGGGAATCTTTAAGGATTAACGAAGAACAAGATGATGAAGGGAGAATACAGTGTTGAATGATGATGACTTGTATGAGCTGCTGAAATTTGAGGATGAACAAGTTTGGAGGGTCTTGGATTACCAACAAAATTTGAGGCCAATGTGACAGGGGAAGAGGAGCCAGATGTTGTCATCACAGTGGATGATAACAATCCAGATGAGATTAGGATTGATTACGACAAGGAAAAACCTCATATGCAC
This sequence comes from Olyra latifolia, assembly GCA_036346145.1. NCBI lineage: Eukaryota > Viridiplantae > Streptophyta > Magnoliopsida > Poales > Poaceae > Olyra > Olyra latifolia. The sequence continues at coordinate 20,861,761 of CM070530.1, forward strand.
ATAGGGACCTTGTTTCCTTGTATGAAAGATTTTAGAATGGCTCTGAGACAGTTTGCAATAAATGAGGAGTTTGAATTGGGGATTGAGAAGTCAGATAAAACAAGATTTAGAGGGTTTTGTAAAGGAAAAGGATGCCCTTGGAGGATAGTTGCTCATAGAAGGCCAGATTTGAAAACTATTATGGTATTTGACTGACTATGTTATACTTTGAAATATATGTTTGATTGCATTGAACTGATGCTTGTATGCTGTTGAGACTGCATTGAGCTGATGCTTGTATGCTTTTGTTGTGTCTTTTGTTTTGCATGTTTCAATTCTGCAGGAAGAACATACCTGCACATCTAGCAGCAGGGTAAAGGGTCACACTGCTTCTAGGGGGTGCTTGATCTCCCTGAGTATTTCTCATTCATTACAAACTGAAAACATACATTGTCACATTCTGGAATTTTCATTGCTTCAAAGATGAATACAAAGTGTCACATAACACTGGACATATCTCAAATATGCAAATGACAGTGTCACAATGTGAAATTCATAATTTCTCATTGATTCTGCTTATTGGGTTCCCTGTTTTATTTGTCAGAATTTTGTTGGGTGACAATGACAAGGTGAGACAAATGGCCTGATGATGAACCCCAATATAGTGCTTGATCTCCCTGAGTTTTTCGCATTGATTACAAACTGAAAACATACATTGTCACATTCTGGAATTTTCATTTCTTCAAAGATGAAACCATACAAAGTCTCACATAACACTGGACATAATAACAAACAACCCCACACTGACCAGTACTGCTATCACAACATTGCTAAGTACTAACAAATACCTAATTCTAACTAACTTGCACAGTGACTTGTTCATAGCTAAATACTGCACACCATCATGTCCTATTGCTTCCTTCGGTTCAACATAGTCCATGCCCTTCGATTTCTCCTTTGCATACCCATTTCTCTGCACAAACTCCTCGTATTGCTCAAGCCACATGTAGAATTGGCAACGGTCGGGCATCTGTCATGAAAACGAGCATCCGAATCTCACACAAATGAACCATGCAAAGCTTAAACACTACAAATTCGACGCATTTTCTCGAGATAAGATACATACCTCCTGCTCATTATTAGGGCACTTGAAAGATACCTTCCCCGGATTTCTCTTTGACCTAGAAACAAGCTCAATCACTGCTTCCCCGCACCTAGGGCACGGCAATAACGGAAGCCCGCTAGGCCCAAATGACACACCTTTAGCGACGGATCGTGTCGACGTGCTTCCTTCCATCACCCGCCAGCTCCTCCTCGACCTTGACCTCCGGCTAGCCGTAGGTGCTCCGCCGCCAGAGTCGCCCGCTCCGTCGGAGAGATGGGGAGGGCTCGGTCGGGTTTGGGGCGAAGGGTCCCTGAACACGGAGCGGCCGGATGTTGTAACAAACCGACGCGGGGGCAAAATGGTCTTTTCCCAGGCCGGGAGGTCCGGAATACGTATTATTTGAATTAAAACAGGCCAAAATGGCAATCAGACGAAGACGCAACGTTCGGAGTGGTATAAGAGTGAAGTCCGGCTCGAGAGTGGCAAATGGATGAAGCCAATGTTAGAGAGTGGCATATTGTCAATTTTCTCCTCTGTACGTGCTGCTTACTCTTTTTGAAATGAAATGTACGTGCTGCTTACTCGGGGCAAAATTTTTAAAAAATACAAATTGAAAATGCAAATTCGAACCAGATAAGATACTTTCACCTATGTATAGAAAAAAAAACCCTTGTAAATGGCAGTGTAAACGGCATGTGATACACCGGTTACATAGTAATCGGTATATCACACACCTTTTCTCTGTAATCGGCACATAATAAGTCGTTTACTCTGTAGTCAGTATGTGATATACCGACTACGGCACCAAATACGTGGCAGCGGGACCTTAAAAAGTCTCGTTCTTCCCCTTTTCCTCTGCTACAGTTGAGAGCGGCGAATCAGGGGCGATGAAGCGGCCGGGGCGGATCCGTTCGGCCTCTTCGCCGGCGGCGACCTTTAGGTCGTTGATCGGGGCGGAGGTCGGCGGATCCGCACCGGCTAGTGTACAGCAGTAGTGTAGGGGTAGGTTTAGGGTTCCTCTGCTGCCGGCGAAAGCTGGAGGCGGAGCTTTTGGATCTCCGTGGAGGTACGGGCGACGATGCCGGGGACGTCAGATCTGGTGGCCTCTTCGGGAGCTTTTGGTCCTCGACGACGCGTTCGGTGGTGGCATCAACGCCGGCGCTGGAAGGGGTCGTCGGAGGTTTGTGTTCCTCCTCGTGGATGCAAGCGGTGTGCTGGTACTACGAGGGTGGATGTGTGCGCTGGGAAGGGGTAGCAGTTCCCCAACCCGATGTAACATCCCCATTTTCAAAATTTTAAAAAAATGCGTCATCATGGCATGTAGTGTAGGGCATCACAAAAAGAAAATCGTCAAATCAAAAATTATTTTTGAAAATGGGCATGTTACCATATTTAATTTTCCTAAAAACCCAATTAAAAGGTTTAGCTTTTAAAATACTTACATTCAAGATGTTTATTTGCTAAAACCTAGCTTGGCAATTTAGTAATGAATAATTCCATTGTAAGTTAGAAAGCAACAAAAATTTAAAATTTAAATTAAGTACAATTTAAACATCAAATTAGAAATTTGGCTAAAATTTGGCAAGTATCTATTTCATAAATATGCTCTATCCCTAACCCTCTCTCTCTTCCTCTCCCTATGACATGTGGCCCCCCTGTCATTCTTTTCCCCAAATAAGGCATTTCTCTTCTTGGTCTTTCCCTTTTTGGGACTTTCCAGAAATGCCCCTTCCCTTTTTGGCCTATTACCCTTTGTGCCCCCCTAATCCTCCCTAAACCTACCTCTCTCGGACAGCCCGAGGTTTTCCTCTCCCCACCTCTCACTGCCTCCTCCTCTACCCAAACTACACGCCTCTCCTAGCCGATTCCCTCTGCCACCCCCACACCAAGCTCCCGTGGTTTCGTTTTACTTGCTTGCCTTGCCGTCATGGGAGCTCGTCGGGCTGTCATGGGAGCTTGTCGGAGGTCGCTGCCCTGGCAAATCTGGCCGTGCTCGCCGTCGTAGCTCCCCGCCTGGTACCCCCGCCTCCCTTTTGGCTTTTCTCCCTCCTTAGCCCCCTATAAATTCTTCCATTGCCGCCGCCCTCTCCTTCTTGGGAGGTGGTGACATCTCTCCGCCGTCCGGTCAAGGCCACGTCGCCGTCTTTGTCTCGGCCACTCCACACCGAGCCGTCGCCCTTTTGCCGACCCGCCGTCTCCCTCTCTCTCACACTGTTCGATTCATTTGTTGTTCCACCGCCGCAAGAAGAGACGTCTTGCTCGCAGATGACTTCCTCGCCGACCAACCCACTTTGAGCCACCTCTTCCTCCCTCTCCTTCTCCTATCTTCCCCCGTCGGCAACCCGCCGCCACGGAATCACCGCCGCCGAGCCGCCTCGCCCCTTCCCCGATCTGGGTCATCGACAGCGGCCCTCACTGTCGGTAGCCCAATCGGCCGACAATAAGACCCTTGATCAATACCCTCCTCTATTGTGGTACACTGGCCGCCAGATGAATCAAGCCGGCAGCCACGCGCCTTGCTTAGGCCGCCTCATGCTCGTCTGCGTCGCGCCTACTTCTTGCCGCCGCTATTGGTATGTATTTCCGCCGCCGCGCCGCTTATGCCACCACTGGCGATGGGCACGCGTGTCAGGCGTTCTTGCTTGTAGGTCAGGCATGTTGGAGCCAAGCCGCTTGCGTTTGAAATTGCCATGCAAATCGCCGAGCCGAAAAGAGCCGACCGACCCTTTGACCCCCTCTTTCTCCTTTCTAATTAAATTAGGCAGCAGAATTATTATTTTATAACATTAAAAATATAAATCCAAAATCAGTGAAATAAATTTCTAAGAATTCATAAAAATGTGAACTTTAATTTAAAAATATAAATTTCATAATTTAATGTATATTAATGCATGGTTTAGTTTTATAAATACAAAACATACATTAATTAATCTTATTTAATTATGCCAAATGAAAATAAATTGATAATTTCTAAAATTTTTAAATAGAATAAAATGGACATTTATTTTAGGAATTAGTGTATTTTTGCATTTTCCATTTAAAAAGAAATAATTTTGCCACATATGTTTATTAGCTAAATTCCATATGAAATAGGGTTTTAAAATTTATAAAATGAAGTAAAATAAAATTTCCATAAGTTTCAGATTAAAATACCATCATCATGTTTATGCATATCCATTTGCATGCATAATTTTATTTAATTTTATTCATTGTTTAAATGTGTGTTGTTTTTCATCGTTAAACTCGATCGGATCCGTGCCCGAAAACGAAGATCAAGCCGGGCAGGAATACAACCTCAACCAAGGCAAGTCATTGTTGACATTTTCTCCAATTACCTTTGACCATATTGAAACCTAGTTTTACAAATGTTTTGTTAGAAGTTTATTAAATGTGCATCGCTATGTTGGGTAATCACTGTCATATTGGTAGGGAATTAGTTAAGAACCTAATACACTTTAACTATCCTATTAATCCTAATACACTTTAACTAGACATTACTCATTGTTGCCACATGATGAACAATTCACTCCTGATTTAATATCTGTTTTAATTCAAAGTACCCCTCTGTTTGCAAATGCTCATTTGATCAGCAGTAGCAGGGTGCTACTGTGGGAAAACTGTTAGTGCCAGGTGGCGGGTATGTCACCTGGGGGTTTATAAAAGTGTTTGCAAAACCTGATTGGGGTGGACGGATTGATTGGCTGGTGCAGTAAGCACGAGACTTGGGTCCAGTGTGGGAACCACCCTAGTCCCTAAGAACCGTGACCTTGTGGTTGTCAAGACTAAGTACAACAGTGCTACCATGAGTGCTTGTATGGGCGGGCCCTGGCCGAGTAGCCTTCAAACTCTTAGTTTAGACATCCCGTGTGGTGGAGTAGGAGCGAAGCATTCGCCGACCTACCAGGCTCAAGAGGGGGCTTCAGCCAACTGGGAAGACTAGCGCTGCGGTGGAAACCTTAAAGGGGATGCCAAGCTAGGAGTGAGATTGTCAAAGGCCTTGTGGTGACCATTTTCCTTTGGGTGATTCCTAGGAAAAACCACCTCTCATGGGTAAAGCGTATGACCTCTGCAGAGTGTACAACTTTCTAGAAATCCGTGCCCACGGTCAAGGGCGGACGACGGTGGTGCTACCACAATGGTAGTTTTCTCCCCTCTCTTTCTCAGTGTTCTAAAGAAGAAAATCAGCAGGTGCCGTGTTTTGTTTTGGGAGCCTATGGTGGTTAGCCGTGAGGAGATGACTTTCGGTGGTTAGCCGACGTTTGGGATTTGTCCCTACGATGGTTAGCCATCGAGAGGGATTGGTCCTTCGGTGGATTAGCCGTAAGGAAAATGTTTGGATAAAACCACGATTTACATTGTGAGCCAGCCTTTGAGCATGAGCCGGCTGGGGCTGGATGATTTTAAATGTTTTATCAATTGATCTGATTACTTCACTTCTTTCCTAAATTGCTTTAAAAATCTTAGGAAAACTATTTCAAAATTTGCTTTCCGCAACTGAGCCCTACCTTTCCCTTGTCTAAACCATCCATGTGTATATGTCAATTGACTTGTGAGTATTTGCACCAATACTCACCCTCGCGCTTTGCCACGGGGCTGCGCAATCCAACGCGCAAGTTCGGAGTACCCATGCGACATAGAAGATGGAGACCCCAAGGCCTACCTCTTCGCCGACGGAGTCCAGGACGAGGAGTATACCGACGCCTAGGGTTGCGTTCCTCCAGCTTTGCTTGTGGGGATTTGTTTTGGTTTATTCCTTTTGGAGTTACAGTTGTAAGATGAAGACTTCTGCTTTTGTAAGGCCATCGAGCCAAACTTTTGTGACCATGCCTTATGGCGCACTCTGATGTAAATCTATGTAAATTAATCGTCATGGTTGTGATCCAAGTTCTGTTATCTGTGTGTACTATCTGCTGACCCAGGGACCAGTACAGGTAAAGCACAGGTGGGACCCACCTCCTCCAGGAGGGGGTCCCGACACCCGAGCTCCTCTCTGCAGTTCTTCTCCAAGAGGTGGCGGCGGCGGCTGCCTCGCCGGCATCTTCTTCGTCCTCCCTAGCGGCGGAGGGTCGTCTCCTCTCCTGCTGCCCCGGTTGCGCCACCCCTTCTCCGCAGTTCGTGACAACCCCCCGTTGTGAACGGGAGGGAAGGGTATACCGGATGGCGCACCGGTGACAATCCTAAAGGGACCACGGCCGGGCGGGCGTTGGTGATGGCGGCGGTTGGCGTCGATTGCTCCAACCTAGGTGACGACGGGTGGCGAGATTCGGGAGCTTTGGCTTTTAGCATTGTTGTCCTTGAAGGACTTCATTGTAATCCTTTTATGTTTCAAGGATGCATGTGTAAAAGGGTTATGCACTGCTGCACTTGCTGTTTAATATAAGTATAAAGCCCTTCTCAAAAAAAAATACGTGGCAGCGCATATTTCTTACCCCCAGTTAGGAATAGCATGCCATTGAATAATATATATGCTTATTTAAGCACTAACTAACTGCATTGCGATGATGTGATTAGGATTGAGACATGCATGGTTGAGATGCTATGAAGCAATCAAGTGAATAAATACCAATGAGCTTGGAGGGCTTGTCTAGTGCAGATCTTCTATTTCTTTTCAACCTAATATGTACTGATTAACAAAACAATCCTAGCTGACAGCACAAGAAGGGCTCTGGTTTTCTATCATTTTGATATGTGCCATGATGTGGTAAGTGTTGCATGTAGCAAACCTAGGTAGGGGCGGCAGTGGCCTCAAAAGGCTGTTGCATGCTTTGGTAAAGAAAAAGTAAAGCAGAGAAGACAACCTTGCATGTGAATGGTAGGGGAGGTAATGGCCTAGAGAGGAAAAGAACGGTTTGTGAAGCCTACACATGAAGAAATAAGTGGGGAGCAAGGATTGAAAGAAATAACTGGCTATGTCTTATTTTACATGTGACAGGTTCGACATAAATGTTAATATTTATTTAAGAGAACTATCGATTGTGTTGCATGGGAGAGTTGTAACCATTCAAAACTGCCATCACATAAATAGTGCAATTATCGTCCCAAATGACCTATGGGATATGAAGTCACATGTCGCTTCTCTTCTTGATATTGACCGATGCACCCATAAGGTTCATCTAGAGAGGATTCATCCACGGATTGTTCCAAATAGCTCTATGGTTGTGTATACACTATTTGAGCTGAGGAGAAACAACGCATGGGATTTGTATGTGCACAAGGCGGCGGAGGAGAATTTCGACGCGGGGGTGCATGTCAATGTACTGCCACGTGTGAAATCTGATGAGGCTGGACTTAGCGGAGTAGGCATGAAACATGTGGTCGAGGCCAGTGATGTGGTACTTGAGGAAGTACATGGCGACAAGGGAAATATTGTACAACACTCAGTTCCAACCAAACTCGTGTGTGCCATCCCTTAGTGCATGTGCGAGTGTCATAACCCATTCATTACGCCATGATGAATTCCTTCACGTCTCAGTTGTAAGATCCGTTTTGGTTGCGTGTTTTCGATCCCCTAAAGGTATGGAGGTACTCTCTTGTACTATGTCATTTGCTTCGTTTTCTGCTTGTACTCGACAATAGGATGGATATTTATCATCTATAAGAGCATCTACTTTTATTTTCAAAAACCTTGCGGGCCGAACAAGTCTTGCAGTCCATCCTCATTGTATGTAGTACACCAATATAGACTCTTCCCGTGACATTTTAAGTATAATACCGACCATAAGTACATCATGATATTAAGGTCAATATTTTAACCAAGACCATGTGACCAACCAAAGGTCGTACTAATTATGGATAGTGTTGCGCAGAACAGTCTCATTAAGTCATACAGATCAAAGGGCGCCAAGACGTCCCCATCAATTCACTACTAGGTGCTTGGTTGCTCTCCAATAATCGGTTAAAGCGACGAAATGACATCTTTTGCATCAGTGCTCTCTAGAAAGCAATCCCTCCGTCGATGTCGCTTTCTCTTCTCTATCTTGCAAAAATATTAAATGAATGTGTCGCTTTCTCTTCTCGCTCCCCCCTTCCATCTGTCGGTGGCTCATGTGCTCACACAGGGGTGTCCAATGCACCATTGTCTGCAACTTTCACCAATTCAAAGCAATCAACACACTTGCCTCTGTGTTTTCATGTGCTAAATTGTAATATCTTTTGTTGCTTGTCAATGTGTAGCTATCAACATATATGTGCTTATGCATAATCAATTATGATAGCTTCCATTACACTGATTCAACACGCACGAAAATGTCACTATGCCCTTTAATCGACTCTATTGAACCTCCTCTCCCTCTCTCTCCTTGCTCCCTTCCGACAATAGCCTTGTGTTTTTCTTTGTCTGTAATATTTAGTTTGTGTATTTAATTAATGTTTCCATAATACACATAGTTCATACTTTACAAACAGGAAAATATGTAGAAATTGTCTAATACAATGCAATTGGTATATGATACACTGATTATAGAGGAAATGGCAAATCATATGCCGCTTACACCGTAAATGGCACATCATATGCCGCTTACACCGTAAATGGCACATCATTTGCCGATCACATAGTAAACGACATGTCATACGTCGATTGTAGAGTAATTGGCGTGTCATATGCCGTTTACGTGTAATCGGCGGTTTTTTCTATAAATACGTGAAAGTATTGTATCTATTTCAAATTTCTATTTTTAATTTGTATTAATTAAAAAAATTCCGCTTACTCAGATAGTCACATTTGCCAATTGCTGCTCGCTAGTGCTAAGTGCTAGCCACCTCGCAGTCTCTTCGCGGTAATTAACTGGCTAGTTCAGATATTTTATTTCTTAAAAAATCAGATATTTTACTTACAATACTTGTAGGTTTTGTTGGTGTTATTTTTCTCTAATAATACAATTTTTATTAGAATGTTGATCAAAGGGTTACATAGAAAAATTATTACAACAATTCTGTACGTGGAACCAACACCCACTACCATTAGTATTAAGATCAACTTGTATTGAGGAGGAAAATACAATGGAGAAATTAGGATTTTAGTGCAAAGACGTCGGATTTAGGAATAAGATTGTACTATCTATGATCCTTGCAAGGTGGTTCAGATGGGCTTTTCACTTATCACCGCCATTAATGTGTTGTTAATAGTATATACACATAATAGAATACTAGTAAAAAGCTAGTGTAGGAGACGTCAGCCTATGGTCTTCGAAAGTGTCTTTCCTTTAGTAATTTCAGTAAAAAAAAGGGGGTGTTTTTTAAAAAGGAGTTTATGTCACGGGCGTACCATTTTTAATAAATTTTTTACAAAATGTTTATGTCATCTACCACCTTGGTGGTGGATTGACAGTGTGGATGAACTTGCTTTGTGGCTGACACGCCCGGGGGGGGGGAGGGGGGTGGGAGGGTGGGTGCGGGGTGGACAGTGATGTGTGGAGCATTAAGGAAATAACAACGCATGAAACACAAGGGGTGGTGGTGGACGGTGACTTGTTAATAACACAGTGTTATGCATCTTAGGTTAAGGCATGAAGCCATGAACAATGGATGCATGGCGACGCGTTGCCTACCATCTTCTGATGAAAAAGAGCCAAAGACCAAAGATGCAACGTTCCTTGTCAGCAGAAACAAACCACCCAATTTTATGTGTCTTGTTGGGGATGGCGGGTGTCGCAGCTAACCAAGACATGGTTGTATTCCGGCCAGCGATGATTCGACGGATCATTAAGCAAGAGATGGAGTACTAGGACTGTTTATGAAAAGATGGCCCATTCGGTTGTTTCGGTGGCCCAAGTTGGAGGCCGGTCCGAAGCGTCGGTTGGCGGCCTATTTGGGCGCTTCTGGAGGGCTTTTTACTCCTGCGACTAGGATTTCCGTCTCATCTCGTCCGCCTGGAGAGTGGAGAGGAACCGTCGGCGGCGATCGTCGTTCATTCGCGCAAATCGTTCGTCTCCCCATGGAGGCTGGGCGTGGCCATGATGGTCGCGGTGCGGGTGGAGGTGCTCCACGGGGAAGATGGGGTGGTGCTCGCTCTGTGGGAGGTTGGGGGGGTGTGGGTTCACTTGGAATCGCGCGCCTCCACCTATCCCTCAGGGCAGATCAGGGGCGATGGATGGAGGAGCCCAATCCGCACCTGTGGCAGGATCGTCCTTGGAAGGTGAGAAAGGGAAGAAGGTGGCAGATCAGGTGATTGTCTCTTCCCAGGAGTCTTTGCCTTCTAAAGTGGTTGATGGTACTCTGGGGGTTTCGGAGAAGGGAATTTCTTCTGACTTGGATTCTTCGAAAGATTTGGCGAAAGATGTGGGTGGTTCTGTTAGATCTGGTGCTTCTCCATCTGGGATTGATAAAATTACTGGAGCATGTTTTAGATGCGGTAATTTTGGTCATCTGGCATTTCAATGTTCGAAGATTTTCATGTGTGGTCGTTGTGGAGGTGAGGGTCATATCGCGTTGCGTTGTCCTCATCGCAAACCGTGGGAGTTTATGGCTTCCTTTTGTGGCTTTCAATCGGCTGATCAGGGGATGTACGTGTTAGAGGATGTGGCATCGGATCAAATGATTAGAGACAAAGGGAATATGGCGGTAATTGTGGTTGAGGGAGGGTCGGTTTCTGTTCGCGATGTTGAGGAGTTCAATTTGATCTTCAAATCCTTTCCGAAATGGACTTGCACGGCTCGTTCCTTGGGGGGGAATAGATTTCTCATGAGATTCCCGAATCCTAGAAAGGTGGAAGAGATGGCAGATTTACTATTGATGAAGATGAGAACTGGTAATGTCTTTATGAGAGTGGATTGTTGGAAATCTAAGTTTCGAGCCAAAAGTATGTTAAGTTTGGTGTGGATTCGTATCCATAATATTCCCCTTGAGAAAAGATCTTTCTAGACCATTCGCTCTGTGGCTAGTTTGGTTGGAATCCCACAGGAAGTGGATGACAATACCATTTTGCGAGCTGATTATGTGAGGGTCAAAATTCTATGTCGTGATCCATTCAAAATCCCTGGATCAGTGGAAGGTGTCCTTGGCAGAGGAGTTTATGATTTCATCATACAGGTGGAAGATGAGGTGGGGGGTGACGGAGAACACGATTTGATGATTGGAGTTCGCGCTGATCATTCGGAGGAAGATTCGTGGACGCAGGCTGCTAAAAAGGCCAAATTGAGTGAGCACTCGGCAGGGAGTGGTAAAGGATGGGAGATTTCCGTCGAGAAAAATAACCATAGTGGCAAGGGTTCTAAAATGAGTCAAGCAGTAGAGGCTGTTGATAATTTCAATGATTTATCTGAGAAAGGGAAGGGATCTTCTTCTGGTAATATGGATCGCTTTGATGATTTAGAGGATGACGATGAAGATCACTCGGGGTTTTCTATTTTGGCGGCTAATTTGGGGATAGACATGGAAGTTGATGGAGATTCAGAATCTGAGAGGGGCAAGTTATGTGTAAATCCATGTGTGCAGTCTTGGTTAATGAAAGAATATTCCTATTGTTGTCATGCTCCTAGTCTGAACCGTGTGTTTGATTTGATGAATTTTATTGAGGGATGGCTGAAGACTCCCCCTGATTCCTTGAATGTTAAAGAGAATGAAGTTTTGAAATTGGGCTGGAAGGAAAGCTCCTCTGCTCATGACATAACTGATTCTGCTGATGATGCAAGAGTTAATCCATTGTCTGTGGCACCTAACCAAGAAGAGATTTTATATTCGGAGGGTGCTCCTGATTCTGATTCTCAGGAAGTCTTGGATGTTTTTCCTTTGAGTATTGCTGGTCCTGCTAAACATGATGAGGGGGTGTTGAATCTATCCACCAAAGTGGTGACATTACGAGTTAGTAGAACACGGGTTCAATGTGGCTCATAAGAAGAAAGCAAGCGATGGCTCAGACTAGAAGAAGCAAAAGAATTGGAGGAGATCAGACTTCTGTCTTGGAGAGAGCGGCTTTTTTACAGAAGAAGAAAAATTTGGAAGGTACTTGTGCTTCTTACACTAATTCCTTTTCTGCTCTTAGTAATGGTGAAATGGGTCAGGCTTTATCGGCTTTAGGGGTTGAATTTGCTGATGGATCCTTTGAGAAATTTGATCTCCTTCGTGATTTTGAAGTTGCTAGATTGAATCTGTCTAAAAAGAACAAAAGTAATGATAGCTTGGTCCCTTCTAATAGTAGTAGCGTGATTATTGAAGACTGGGAAAAATTAGATTCCGAGGATGATATTGTGGAAGTTGTGACAAAACAAAATAAAAAGGGAGCCTATGACAGGGCTAGGAAGAAGAACAATAGTTCACAGAAGAAAAAATTGAGGTTAAATCTCAGTTAGTAGTATTGGCCTTGAGAAGGTGGATTCGCATAATGTGTCTTTATTCGGGGTGGTGTTAATAATAATAAAAAAGTTTTCGATGATGTACAACATTAAAGGGTTTTTTTGGAATTGTAGGGGTATTTTCAAAAAGGGGGTTAGAGGCTTTATTAAAGAATGTATGTTGAGTAATCAACTGGATTTTATTTGTCTTAGTGAGACAAAAAAGTGGAGTTTTCAGATGGCTTTTTTCGAAGTTTAGATCCCAGTGATCGTTTCATTTGGAATTAGATTCCTTCGGTTGGAAAAGGGGGTGGCATTCTTTGCGGTGTTTCTTCTCATAGCTTTGATCTGTTAAGCATTAAGCATGGAGAATTTTCAATCCTGCTAAATTTATGGGTTAAATTCAATCGGGTGCGCTGGAATTTGATAACGGTGTATGGGGCTCCTCATTATGATAAGAAATTAGGCTTCCTTTCTGAACTTTCGGCTATGTGTGCGGTGTCCGAGAATGATTTGAGAATTCCTTTTATAGTTGGTAGAGATTTTAATTTAATTAGACAAGCGAATGAGAAGAATGGGCCTTATCATTGTAATAGATTCATGTCTCTTTTCAACTCGATCATTAATCTTCATTGTCTAAGTGAGTTACCTTTAGTGGGTGGTCATTTTACGGTCTAATATGCAAAATCCTCCGATTTTGGAAAAGCTAAACAGAATCTGAGTGGATCTGAATGGGAAAAGCAATTTCGATGCTTTAGCAAGAAGTCTACCTAGGACCTGTCGACCATAACCCTATTCTTTTATGTTCGATTGGGGCACCCAAAGGCAATTCCAAAAGAAATTTATGTTTAATCTGAATTGGCTGCATCAAGAGGATTTCCGGGATGTTGTGGCTCAGAATTGGGGCTTGAGGTGTGGCGGGAAAGATAGTATTTCTATTCTTCAGCTCAAAATCAAAAGGCTTAAGCAATATTTAAAGGGTTGGGCGATTCACCATAGTGGTTCTGTTAAACGCAGGAAAGAATATATTCTTAGCAGGATAATGAGTTTAGATTGTGCTGAGGAAAATAGATCCCTTTCTCTAGAGGAAGCTAATGAAAGGGTGCATCTTAAAGCAGAATTATTTGTGTTATTTGACGAGGAAGAACAGAGGTGGTATAGAAATGCGCATGAAAATTGGTTGATTAAAGGAGATAACAACACTGCCTATTTTCATAAAATAGCAAAAAAGAAAAGTAAAAGGAAAATGATTCTGTCCCTATTGAATGAAGGATCTGTAATTGAGGGTGATGTAAACCTTCTGGAGTTTGCCACTAAATATTACAAAGAACTATTTGGTCCTGAGGGGGTTTCAGATTTTAATCTGAAGGAGGAGTTCCAGCCAGCCAGTGAAAAAGTTGATAATATTCATAATAGTGAGTTGATTTTTCCTTTTAGTGAAGAGGAGGTAAAAGGTTGTTTTCAGCATGGCTAAAAATAAAACTCCTGGCCCTGATGGGCTTCCTATTGAGTTTTACCAATCTTGTTGGGAGATAGTGAAGGATGATGTGATGGCTCTATTCAATGACTTTTTTGAAAACAAAATTGATATCAAGAGGATTAATTTGGGGGTTATTATTCTTTTTCCTAAGATCGATGCGCCGGACAATATTAAGCAATTTCGACCTATTTGCTTATTAAATTGCTTATATAAAATTGTCACTAAAGTGCTTACGGTGAGATTAGATCCTATTATGAGGCAAATCATTTCGCTAAATCAATCAGCGTTTTTGAAAGGGAGATATATTATGGACGGTATTGTTCTATTACATGAGCTTATTCATCATACCAAAAAAGAGAGGAAAGGTTTCATAGTGAAGCTAGACTTCGAAAAAGCCTATGACAGAGTAAATTGGCAATTCCTATTCGAGTGTTTAAAACGTAGAGGTTTTCACCCTAAATTTTGTGCTTGGATTAGGCAGGTGGTTATGGGGGGATCAGTTTGTGTGAATGTTAATGGGGTGGATAGTCATTATTTCCAGAGCTATAAAGGAGTTAGGCAAGGGGATCCCTTAGCCCCTTGTCTTTTCAATCTGGTAGCTGATGTCTTATCCAAAATGATTCTTAATCTTCAGAAGCATTGTTTGATCTCGGGTTTAGCCAATGACATCATGGATAATGGTTTAGCTATCCTCCAGTATGCTGATGACACTATCCTGTGTTTAGAAGATAATATTTCGAAGGTTAAATATGTGAAATTAGCCTTGACTGTCTATGAAAACCTTTCTGGTTTAAAGATCAATTTTGATAAAAGTGAGGTTGTAGCTATTAATGGGCCAAATGACCGAATTCAGGTAGTGGCAGAGCTATTTTCTTGTTCGGTTGGTAAGTTTCCTATTAAGTACTTGGGCCTTCCTATGAGCAGTGAAAGGATTCTGGTCAGAGACTGGGACAGTGTTATTTCTAGAATGTCAAAAAAGTTAGGGACTTGAAAAAGCAATTATCTCTCTATGGGAGGTAGAAGTGTGCTTCTCAATGCTTGTCTCACCAGCATTCCTCTTTATGTAATGTCAATGTACCTTCTTCCTAAAGGTGTCGTAAGGAAATTAGACAGAATAAGAAGGCAGTTTTTTTGGCAGGGTAATGGACAAAAAAAGAAGTATCATTTGACAAAATGGGACAATGTTTGTATAAGTAAAAATAGAGGGGGCTTAGGTGTTAAAAATCTCCGGTTTTTTAACATTAGCCTCCTCACGAAGTGGTGGTGGAAGCTGGAATGTGAAAATGGTCTCCTTCAATGCTTTCTTAGGAAGAAATATATGAGAAATCTAAATTTGAGGTTGTTGAAAAGCTCATTCAATGATTCCCCCTTCTGGAAAACCTTGATCAAGGTCAAGGACTATTATCTAAAAGGTAGACAGATCATTATTGGTAATGGAGAGAGAGTTGATTTCTGGAATGATAAATGGTTAGGAGACTTCTTTATTCGTTCTAAATTCCCTGAAATTTTTGATATTTGTGACAACCCTCATATTACTGTTGCGAATGCCATGAGGAATAATTGGAACTTTCACCTAAGAAGATGGATTCCCCCAAACTTAGTGGGTCAATGGGAGTCCGTCCTTACTCGCTACTCCCACTGGGTTCCAATTCATGAGGAAGACAAGGTTGTTTGGCCCAAGGGCCCTAAAAAAATTTTTTCCACAAAATCTATGTATAAGATTCTGGAAAATGTACTCCCTGTGAGAAACAATGACTTTATTTGGCGTTGCAAAATTCCCTTGAAGATAAAAATATTCCTATGGTTTTTAGATAAAAATGCGGTGCTGACTAAAGATAATCTTAGGAGAAGGAACTGGCCTGGAGATCCTAGTTGTGCTTTCTGTGACCAAGTAGAAACCATTAATCATTTGTTTTTTTGCTGTAGTGTTAGTAGAGTGATTTGGGGGGGTTGTGAGTAAGGTCTTTTGTTGTGATAATATTCCTTCCAGTTTCTGTCACATTATTCCCTGGTGTCAAAAGGTGTGGCCTGGAGCAGACAACCTTCACATGCTTTGTGTATCTTCCATCTTTTGGTCAATTTGGTTGTGGAGAAATAGACTATGTTTTGAAAAGAAAAGGTTGATATCACATGTTCCTGTTATTCATATGGCGTGCTCTTTCATGATATATTGGGTTGGTTTAAATAAAGAAGGTGATCGTGACCTTGTGAATGCTGGAGCTAAACTTTTGGTGAGAACTGCAGGGATCTGGATGATGGCAACTCAGAAGTTACACGCGAACCTAACAGAGAGCGGAATGACTTCGCTGCAATTGAAGATCAGTAACCTTGAGGGGCTATTCGATTCTGGTGGATTCTGTAGTCTGGATGTAATGCCTAGGTAGTATTTTAAGTTTTTTTGGAGGGTAGACCATATTGTTCGTCTGTTCTGTGTCGCTGGTGGTGCCTGTTAGGTATATTTTGGTTCTACTGGTCCTTCGGCTAGTGTCCTTTTGGGCTGTAAGCTGTTTCTTTTACCTTGTCGTTTGAACTTTGTAATTCTGTTCATCCTAGTGATAATGGAATTGAAGCATGCCCCTTGAGCAAAAAAAAGAAACAAACCACCCAATCCCATCTTCTTTTCGAGCCCAAGGGAGCTCGAGTTTCAGGTTTCATAATCAATATGCATCCATCCAGCCAAACAATTTCCAAAAACATTTCGCTCTGAACCTGTATCTCATCTACTCTATCGACAGAGTATCAGGGAACGCCTCCTGGACTCGAGCCATGTCGGCCGTCTCTGTCTCAAGGGCGTCGATCTCGTAGCGCACCTCCTCCAGATGCTCGTTTATGCTCGTCACCGCCTCCTGCACGCCCTGTATGGCCTCCTTGAGGGCGTCATCGTACTCTGCATCTGCCTCGGCGTCCTCCGTGCCAGCGGCCTCGGTTATCTCCTTGAGGTGCAGACAAACGTGCTGGGCCATGTTTATTGACCTGCAATCCTCATGGTTCACCAGGCGTTCCGAGGGGCGGCCCGCTTTCTTCAGCACCTGAATCCTTGCTGTCTGATCCAGTCAAGAGATGCAATAAATAAATTGATTGGTGACTGAAGAAAATGTTAAAGTAAAAGGCATGGAAAAATTGTATACAAGATTATGATGACACAAAGTGCATTTATCACATAATTAGTTTAAACTTAAATCCAGGTAATGCCTCTCAAAAATAAGAAGTTAAAGCGCACAAACAAGTAAAACAGGATAAGTACTCACTGTCAAAAGCATTTGGGGTACAGTAGTAAGAGGTGTAGTACTATATTAGTTACTTATCGGAAGCCAATATAACATACTATCACACACAAACAAACAAACTAGTCCCTGGACAAATCAAATTGACAAGCATTGCGCTCTATGGAAGGGGTATATTTGATTTGTAGTTAAAACAAACAGAATGCCAAAATGGAAACCTAAGTTTAATTCCTTATATTTTCAAATGTTTGTCTCTTACAATTTCTATAGGTCATAACAAACTAATGATCATATTGAAATGAACAGCATACTGCATATATTAGTATACTGGTGATCATGATGAAATGAACAACACATATGAGGTAAATTTGTGGTTTAACATTAAATTATATATAGTTGAATCATTTTAAAGGCCATATAACAATACAAAGTGTCTAAGACAGCTTACCAGATGCAACTTCTCTTTCTCATGTGTTTGCACATCCTTAAGTAAGTTGGCGAGATCATAACGACAAAAATCTGGCATTGAAAGTAGGGCAACCATTTCAAGAACCTATAACAAACAGTATTAGATATTACACTTTTTGCTGATAAAAAAGACGTGAGTCAGGTATAGTTAACTTGTTTTGAGCAATCATTGAATTCCGCTGTAACATTCCCACATAGTTGTTGATAAGCTAATTCACCTCCATTAGTCACATACTCAGAAAATCCCCTGCAGAACTTTCAGTGAGTAACCAAAATTCATGATCTTAAAATAGGAGTGTATCTTCATGAAGAACTTTTCACACAAAAGATTTTCGAGGCAGCACCAGAAATTAACCATGCGCAAGTAAACAATCAGATTGAGGGTTGGTTTTCAGCATTTTGAGAATGTACTTATTTGAACAATGAGCATTTCCTTGTGGTCCCAACATTATATCTATAATATCTATTGTTGATGGAAAATATGATAGTGATGCTACATATTCGATAAGCATATATAAAATTATGGGGTTGTTTGGTTGTCTGCATGCACAGAGATTTGCATCTACAAATGCAGAATCTTACTTTTTTCTTATGTTTGATTGCCTGCATCTAGTTTTGAGCCAGGCTCTCTGGATTCAAGATTCTCCATGCAGCCCTGGCTCTGGAGATACGGAGAAAATGGGCGTATCTTTGGATGCAACGCATGACAGCCTCGTGTTCTGCGCAAGGACTCACTGTCAGCCACAATAGCAAACCATGCATACGGTGCCACGTGGGTATGTAAGTTTTCTTTTTTCTTTTTTGTTTATATCTTTTGATTAGCATCTCCGATTACGGAACCGATTTCAAAAATGGGTTCCTAACATTTTTGCGAACAAAAATAGACCACACTTGCTATATAAACTTCAAAATATTTAAATTTCATAATACCTGCCTACTAAACACTCAACCAAACACCGTCTCTGCATCTATGCATCCCGTATCCCATTAGCCTGGCTGAGTCGAACGGCCCAGGCTCGTGAGAGAAGGCAACCAAACAGCCCCTATGTGTCCAATATCTACAAACCACCAAAGCATTTTAGAACTATATTAGCGAATTCCTTTTGCTGCTATATTTCAGCTTAATTCGGTTATGTAAGAAGGGTTAGATAACAACATGTAATGAAGCTGTTAATAACATAACTAATTTTATGACCAGAGCAAAAACCAAGTACCAAAATACTTAACTCAGTTAGATGCCAGCTGGCTTGTTGCATAACAATCTGAATATTCTAATTTCTAACACACTGCGATGGGTGGTATATAGTATATACACATAATAATTTGTGGAATATTCATCAGCAGTGTTTTTGGTGGATAAAACTACAATATAGACATCAGGATATCACTACTAGCATGTTGGGGCATCATATTTGAATGGTGTACGCTTTCTCAGGTCAAAACAGATAGATAGTTCCTTTTTGTAGCACAATAACAGAAATTAGCCTTTGTCTGCTTGCCCAAAAGAACGGATCATACAGCAAATAGAAGGAAAGGGGATGACTATGAAAAAAAGGAAAAGTACCTATTTGGTTCCTGAACTATGCCCACTGGACCAAATTGGTCCTGAACCGAAATATCAAGTTTGACCGGTCCGTAAACTATCAAAACTGGGCCAAATTGGTCCTTTGACTGGTCAAGGGGTGGTATTGGGATGTTTTCGATGATGTGGCTATTCATTTGGGGTGACATGGCGGCTATGTGGCAAATTAGGGTGACATGGCACTCACATGTGGCTTGCAATTTTTTCACTAGTGGCCCCACATGTCATCCTGTTCATCCCCTCTCTCTCATCTCTCCCTTTGTCTCCCTCTCACAGTTGCGCCGACGACCCATGGTGTTGTCGGCCGTCCTTGCTTATTAGGCCCAGTGAACCGGCACTAGGTCAGTGTTGCCACCAGCGCCGACCTGGCCACCGTGCCCCTTGTCGGCGCCGACACCGCGTGGGTCGTCGCGTCCTCTCCACTTTCTCTCTTTCACGCCATCTGAATTTTGGCCACGCTAAGTGCCCGGGACGGTGACGGCGTCGCCCGCCCATGGCCCGACCACCATGACGTCTCTAGATCTGGCCAGTGCCAAGTTCCATCATCCACCCCATCTCACGATACCGCTCCCCGCATTGTCGATCAGCCCGTCTTGTCGTCCCGCCTCGCCCGCGTCAGCTTCTGCGGCGCCATGCTGGCGCGCGCAACCCTCGATCTTCTTTGGCGCTGGAGCCTCGGCGTGACGACGGGGCTGGCAAGAGGAGGACGACCAGCCATGATAGGGGTTCACCGCGGTCGTCATTCCACTAGTGGCCGATGCCGACTACGCCCCTCTAGCAGCCGCCATCGACTGTAGATGCGACAAGCTCCTTTGCTTGTGCGGCCGTTGTTGTCGGCAGGTGCGACGGGCTCCTCCTCCTCTTCTTGTTGTGCCTCAGGGGTCTACGTCGTCAAGGGGGAAAGGCAGCGTCGGCAGCGACGACATCATCATGGCGCATCGCTGAATTGGTCAGAGAGGGAGAGATTGAGAGATGGAGGAAGAAGGGGCGCGGTGATGCGTCGGCAGTCGGCGCTAGCATGGCCGAGGGCACAGCTCTCTCCCTACTCTGTTAGAGAGGCTGAGTCGCTGAGAGCGCCGTCCCCTCCCCGTGCAAGTCTTAGAGAGGAGAGATAGAAAGAGGAGAGAGAGGGAGAGAGAAAGGAACTATATATGCATATATGGCAGCCACGTGGATGTAACGTGAGCAAAAGCCTGCTGTGTGGATGCCACGTCACCGAAAACCACCTCAAAAGCTGTTTTGACCGGTCAAAGGATCATTTTGGTACCATTTTGATAGTTTGGGGGCTGGTTAAACCCGGTATTTGGGTTCAGGGACCAATTTGGTACAAGGATAGTTTAATGATCAAATAAGTACTTTTTCCTTAAAAAAGTTATTTTTTTAACTACAAAATGAACCATCAACTATTTCCCATTATGTTTTCTCCACCTCTCACACTCCCACTTGCAGGATGAATAGTAGATGATAAAAACTGTGTAAAATGCATAAATTACAAATATATGTATCAGACTCAATCCACACTTAAAAATAGACAATGCTATGAAGTTTAACTTGAAAAAAAATTGAAGGGGCTATGTCAAACATTCCTTTTAAAAATTCTTAAACTTAGATATACCAACATCTAGTCTTCCTTGATAGGCTGATTTCCCATTTAAATTCACATGTAATTTGACTCACAATAATCCGAGGTGTGTTACTTATTATGTGTTTTTGTTGAAAATGAAATAACAAAGTGCTTCAAAACATAGCAACTGAGTAACCGAGATTTCAACATTAAAACCTCCGAAATCTTCAGGAAAAAATTGAGCCAGCAGTTCACCGACAGTGTACCAGTGGATTACCACTAAAAACCAGGACTAATTTATTTCTTAAAATACCCCATGATTCAGCACTTTAATTCATGAGACTATCAGGCTTTTCATCAGATTCCTACTGTAAAAAGCTGGAAACAGAAATTGCATTTCCAAATGGAACCAGTCCAGTGAAAACAAGGAAAATGATATGAACAAACTGCTCTAACTAAAACACTAAGAGACATTTACTAAGAAACGGCAATCACAGTCCGAACCATGTTCTGATTGACTGATCATAAGGATCCCCTAAAATAAGCTTAGTACTTGCATCACGCTAATGCCATGAACAGATTACTGTAATCATGACAACAAGCAAACTAAAATACAAAATATGCACAAGCAACAGCAGCAACATCCAACGCTCACTCAGGAACGATTCACCATGGGGATGCTGCAGACAACAGGGTACCCCCAAAACTAAGCATCACAAAGCACACAGCCTCTGATGGCAGCACAGGAGTATAAATGCTGGCAACACAATGAGGGCAGAGTGGTAGACAACTCAGAAAGAGGCGAGATTTTCCCCCCATGTTGGAAATTCGTGAATTCTGACACTTCTCAAATTGTTTAGCATGTTCTAGTTGCCCATGTTCTTGCAGCTGGCTGTGCCTATCAGCCATTAACAAAAAACAAGGTTAGGGGCGGGTGTCCTCTGGTCTAGGAGAAAATGCACACAACTAATCCAATTAGGTTAAATCTCAAGATCGCATCAGGGCTATGGTACTATCCAATCCAACACCAATTTACACGGTATTCCGCCAGAATTTGTGTCGTTCTGACTAATCGGGGCTTGGTGATTTTATCCTGGTTTTACTATAGGGTTTAGTCGGGGAACAGCACGAGTACAGCGGTATACCTTCGGAGCTTGGAGTATGCCTCGGCGCGGCGCTGCTGCACGGCAAGGAACCTGCGGAGCAGCGCGGCCACCCTCTCGGCGCTCCGCCCGTCGCCGGCAGACTCCGCGTCGTCGGAGGCTGGTTTCGGGTGGTTCTCCGCCATCTTGTCACCGTTTGCTGGCTCGGCCATCTCCGGACAGCTATGGAGTAAAGAGCGTTCTGGGTAGGCACTCTGTAATACTGTTTATCAAAATAGAGTAGCTACCGAAGAGAAGAAATCTTTTAAATTATAGTATAAAGTGTAAAAGAATTTTAGAGAGATGGATAGAGCGTATAGGTAATAATGTTATAGAATAAAAATATGAAGTAGCTGATATAAATGCTCTAAACACTGTAGTTTTCGATATAAATTACCCTTCATGCAATCAGGCCAACCCCTTTTTCAATTCCTGGTTTCTTTGAATTTGGAAGTTACCACTTACGTAGCATCTACCGATTTTGTGGTATCCTTTATTTTCCTTTTCTTTGATTGAGACCTAAATTTTTTTGTGTAATTTCATCCGTCTCTTAGGGTTTTTTGGCATCCTTGAATTCATTATTTGGCGTAGTCTAGAAGTTCCCCTCTATTTTAAAGACCCTGCTTGTTGCAATTCAGAATTGAATTGATTTTATCGTTGATGTATTTTAAAATTCAATCCGAACCAATATATCCCAAACTTTTTCTCTCCCCCACCACCTACCTTTCTTTTTTTGAGTATTCAAAATCATACCCTTCATGCATGGTTCGAATTAGCTCCCGAAAGTAAAAGCCGCTGATTTGAAACAATAAAATTTTTAAGTTGTTCACCCTAGGTCCTATATAGACTTATTTTGCATTAGAGTTAATTAGATATATGCCACTGGTAAGTTGGCTTCATAGATATGCCTGGAACCGTCCCCATGTCATTATAAAGTTACAAATCTCTCATATGTCATTACAAAAAAATTCAGAACAAAGTGCTCCTACTCCTCCTTCTTCCTCCTTTCTCCTTCCTTCCATCTCTTCTTATTTCCCACTGATGACATAGCACCCCTCGCTGGAGGAACCATTCGCCCATCAGAGCTCCTCCCAAGTTCACCAGAGCGCCTCCTCCTCCCTCAAACAGCGAGGCCCCTACGTTGCCTTTATCTCCCTCTGCTAGCAACCCCACGAGCCGACCGTTGATGCCTTGCACTGCTGCCACCTCGAGCACGTCTCTAGGTTGCACTGTTGCCGCTTCAAGCCCGCACTTGTCCTTGCCTCCATCTCTAGGCCACACCACCATCGACCCAAGCCTGCCACCTCTAGGTCACACCGCTGCAGCCTTTGCCTCTAGGCCACAACACTATCGCGCGAGCCTGTTGTCACACCCTCAGTAGCCCTAGCTGTCGCCGCCTCCGCCTCTAGGCCACAACGACACCGCTTCATCCCATTGATGCCGCCTCAATAACGCTAGCTGTCATTGCCCGAGCTCGTCACTGCCACTGATCTGGCCAGAGGGGATAGGAAAAGGAAGAGGAGGCTTGGTAGTTGGTGCAAGTGGAGTTCGTTGCTAGAGCTCACCGGAGATGGTGGTATGTAGGGATGAAGGAGAGAGAGGAGGGAGAATAGATTGTGAAAGGATAGAATTTTTGTAAATTAGATGGAGAAGAGGGGTACAAACGTCGATAATGGTATGTACGTGAGATTTGCAACTTTATAATGGCATGGAGGCGGTTTAAAACTTTGGCAACTTACTGGTGGCATATATCTAATTAACCCTTTGCATCAAGCCATTCAAATCATTTTTCGATTTTCGTTCGGCCCCTCCACCTCTCTCCTTTCCACATGAAATCCAAGATAAACCAAATCATGAGAAAAAAAAAATGGATAGACGCTCGGTGGCCACCCTCTTCTCACCTTGGCTCTGTTTCTTTTGACGGTTTCTGACTGTTGGCGGTTTTACTGTAGCAAATTTATAAGTTTTTGGGGAAAAAATTAAATAATAAAAAAATAATCTAAAAAAATAAATTTTACTGTAGCGAACCGTCGGCCGCCGACCGCCGGCGGTCCACTCAAAAGACCGGGGCCTTATCTCGCTTAGCATCTTTGTCCCATGCTCCCCTCTCTTAGGAGGTCACGCTGCTCACCCCCTCTCCGTCCATGACCTCAATCCGAGACATGGAGGTCGCATCGTGTTGTGCTCATTGAGCCACCCGAGTTAAAATGACAAGGATCAAACCTTGAGAAGAGGCTAGATCCATAGGATTGCCCATCTTTTGTGGTAATTTCTTGACATAGACGTCGTCGTCCTGTCATTGACGTACACTGGGAACGATAATGTTGTCGTACCAAAATAGACGACGACAACTTCTCGAACTATGTACATGTACGATGATCACAAACCATCAAAGAAGAACCGTCAAGATTCAATCCGCAACTCAAGAACCTAGATCTTGATATACGAGATCAACATAAATCTAGATAGAAAAATCTCTGTACTCATGAACACACCATTGTGACGCTAGATGGCAATTTTTTGTATATTTATTTATCCATGATCGAAGTCTTCTAATACATCGAGAAAACAAGGCTATATATAAGAGATGGGGTGGATAAACAGTACCCATAGGTAGGGATGAAAATGGATCCGGATCTTTCCGACGGTTTCGGAACCAATCTGATCGGATATTTTCGAAACCGGATCAGAAACAGTCAGATCCGGATAGTTTTTCTTCGGATCCGGTTCAGGCGATATCCGACGATTCGGATCCGGATCCGGATATCCAAAACTGTACAAATTCGAATTCTTATTCGGATCTCAACCCACCAGCCCAATACAAAGGCCTAACAGGCAAATATGCATTTTAAAGGAGAGATTTAACTATTTAGATCCAGAGCCAACTAGCCCATCGCCCACCGGGCTAGTCATTTAGGCCCATAACCTTCTCGCAAGTGTAAATTATAATAATATTTTAATTAATTGAGTTATTTATATGTTATAATTGATTTTGGGGCATACAATTTATTAGGTTTAAATGTTCCAGTCGGTATTCGCAACCGTATTCGATCCGATCCATATCCAACCTGTATTCGTATCCGTCAATATCCGTTTCCATATCTGTATCTGAATTTGAATCCAAAAAATAATACAGATACAGATATGGTTCAACCATTATCCGATCCGATCCGATCCGATCTGATCTGTTTTCACTCCTACCCATAGATTAGTATTCACATAGGGGCAATTTTTCTTCTTTATCTCTAATTGAAGAAAGGAAACCAATTTCGGATTTTTATCATAACTAATTTGTAAAGGTATATCTTTTACATTTTGGATAACCTTCCTAAAAAGTTGTAGATTTTATTTGGTATGTCATCTCAAAATTTATTCTCTTATTTCTCCTTAATTTCCAGGTGGCCCATATCTCAAGTCACGCAAGGATAGGTACGATCACATTCAGATAACACGTCGAACCTTTGAAATCAACTTGCATGTGACCGTGGTAGAAATCACAAAAATCATGGAGCCGGCCAATGTTTTCCATGCACCAAACAAATAATTGCTAAAAAAATACTTCCTAAAAGTTTTATAAGACGTTTTTCTGTTTTGCACGTAGACCAAAAAGACATTGAAAATGACTATACTTCCCTAGTTATATCTCTAAGCACCCTATTCGATACATGCATATAGGAAAGACAAGCTAAAGCAAGAAAATTATTAGGGGTATTGAGAGGACAACCGTTTTTTTTTTTGCATTTGGATATGAAATACATTCTATATTAATGGACAAATCCATTAAAAAAATATGTCTTATATACTTGGATGGAGGGAATAGGAACCTGGCAGCGATTTGGTTGCATTTTTCTTGACCAATCACAATACCAAAAAGATCATAATTATCTTCTTGTTCTTCTCCACGTGTATGCAGCTTAGCTGTTCCTCTAAATGGGCTAGACCAAAAGCTCGGGCTCGACAAGCTACTTGAGATAGGACTGAGATCAGACTAAGCTCGGTTCGAGCTCGAAAGCTAAACAAGCTGATCTCGAGTCTAGGTCCGAGCTCGAGTCTGATTCGAGCCGAGCTCGTGCCCGAGCCTGAGCTCTCATCAAGCCCAACCGAACCTAGACAAACATCATTACACCAGCTATCTCTATCTCTAAACCAACTATTCCAACCAATTCAAGCCGAGCTCGAGCTTGAGATCGAGCCCATATAGCCCTCTCTCCTCACTTCTTTTAGCATTGACCCCTTCATTGAGCTCAACCGAGCCAAGCTCGGGCCTAACCGAGCTTCCACCGAGCTCAATCTCGAGCTTGACCCTAAGCTTGGTACTCATTCAAGTCGATCCTGAGCCGAGTTCGAGGCCAGCCGTGCTTGAGCCTAGACAACCTGAGCTCGATCAAGCTCGGCTCGATTCCAACCCTACACTAATCGGTCTCATGTAAGATCTCTCGACGTGAAAGCCTCTTTTTTCACCTCAACACGATCGTGTCATCTTATAGAACAGTGGAGCCATCACTCTCGCCTGAGGGCCTCTGGTGAACTCTAATCCCAGGTTTTCCTATTTCGGTCGAATCACAAATCTTTGAATTTTGCCGCACGTGTGTCTGTGATGGTTTTCTTGCAAAATTAATTGAAGTGTCTATTAGCTTCTTAGAGGACTGTAGAACCTATCATAGACGTTGCCGACACATCTTTGACAGGATCGATCCTCTGCCGTAAGAATCCTCTACTGTAACTCGCTCCGTCCATCCGTCCTCCATCCAAGTGCTCTGCACAATTTCCTCTCTCTTCTCTCTCCTCCCCCTCTCATAGGCACGGAACAACACCTCTACCGTAACGGCAGAGGATACGCGTCCCCTTTGATGACCGCACTCTAATCTAGTGCTACTACTAGCTTCAGAACTTTGTCGCCACTACCTTCCTAAGCTCAACCATCAAGGGCAGTTTGCCTGGCCCCACTGATCCCGTGCAACCCCCTAGTCAGATCTGTAGAGACCTGTAGATGATCATGGACCCCTCAAGTTGGCTAAGAAACCATTAGAGCACCTTTGCTCCATTGATCGATCTGACTTCTTTAGCAGGTAGCAATCATCGTCGATTTTGTCCACCTCGAGCCTCATAGTCACGTGGGGAGGAAGTAGGGGCCGGATGGTCATATGAAGGAGGAGGAGGAGATAGCAGGGTGGAGAGGATGTCGATGAGGACAAGGAGATGGAGGGGGAGGACAACTAAAAGTTGGAAAATGATTTGAAGGCCCTAAATGCAAAAATGGATTAGAGTTGGATGGACAGCTTAACAACTTTATGCAGCAAGTATCTAGTTTTTGTGTTTTGGAATCTAGTAATAAAAGGCTCTAGACTCTAGTGATGGTGGTGGTAGGACTAACTTTTGATCTGAATGGTCTATCTGCATCCAACGCCTTAGCTATCTCTTATCACCGCTTCCACCATGTGAATCAGTCCCGCTGTCGCACCCTAGCCATTAGAGGTAGCCAAATGAATCGTGCCAACTGGGATAAACCAGGGCGCCCGTACTATTCACTGAACCGGGCCGGTCTAGTTTGTTCAACTGAACCGAATCTGGGCCGAGGGCCTTGGCCCGTCCAGTTCAGTTTGTATAGTGGTGGCTCGACTCGGTTCGGTTCGGTCCGGTACTGTAGCTCATATATTTAATTAAATATATATTTATATATTTATTTTCTTATGATATAATTTATTTCTTTATTTATAACACATATTTATTAAATGTAATTATTTTTTATTTTTATATATATTATTTTAGGCTAAAATGGGTCGCTCCGCTTGTAACCGGACCGGCCCGGTTTGGCCTGCCTCCAAACACCCCACACCCTCCCCCCCCCCCGGTCCCATGGCGGCCCTCATCACCTCCATGCCCCTCGATCACTGGCGCCTTGCCCTCTTGGTTAACGCCTCCAAGCACCCTGCCCGCCCCATGGTGGCCAGCATCTTCTCCATCTCGCCTAGCACAGGTGCACAGGTGCCTATGGCGGCGCAGCGAACGACCACAATCATCCCACCGCAAATCAGGGTGGTAGTGAGGAAAGTTTTTGGATTCCCGCACATCACGGGTTTCATCCTAGTGGAAACCACCCCACCGCATTTCATGGTGGGTTCAAAAAACTTTGAATGCATTCCAAATCCAACTCCCTGCGTCAAACCTTCACCTCTACATTTCTTCACCTCAGCTCGTAGCCTGCATCCTCGACTCACCTCCACTGCCACGGCGCTGCAACTCGCCGTCCAGACTCTAAGGGCCTGTTTGGTTGATGACTAAATTTGCCTAGTAACTTTAGTAGTTTGCCACACATGTGGCATGACTAACTCAGCTATTGTTAGTAGATGTTTGGTTTCTAGCCACAACTAACATTAGGCTACTCAAAAAGTTGCGGCACATGTTTGGTTGTCTAGAGAAAAAATTGACTAAGCTAGGGTAGGTATTTTATCAAGCATATGCAATGCATCAATCATCGAGTGCGTCCCCGCCTCGCAAATCATCGAGCATTCTCCAGCGTTGCCCCCACCTCGTTCTCAAGCATCTATCCTCCTTCGAGGGGGCCATCTCCCCTGGGCCGTCCCCGCCGCGTTCGCCAGCCTTGATCGCTGACATGATCTGGCCGTCCCGTCGCGTTCACCAGGGCCGCCATGCCACCGTCTGGCCGTCCTCGTCACGTTCGCCAGCGCCACCATGGCCGCCGTCTGGCCGTCCCGTCACGTTCGCCAGCGCCGCCATGCCGCCGTCTGGGCCGTCCCCGTCACGTTCGTCGTCCCCGTCGCATTCCCCGGCGGCCGTCATCTTGGCCGTTCCCAAGCTCGACGCGTTACCGGCCGCCGCGGACACGATGGGCTACTCCACTTTACCGTTGTGGCGTGGAAGTGTGGCGGTCGATTTCACCGCCTCAGCATAGGCGAACTTTGCTGTGGAGGACGGTTGCTAGCCTGCCTAACTTGTTGTGGCACGCCGCAAGTTAGCCCTGAACCAAATAACAACCTAAGCACCTGTGGCACGCCTAAACTTAGTTGTGGCTGGTTTAGGCAAGCAACCAAACAGGCCCTAAGTCTCCAAGCCCCTCCCTCTCTCCAGCAACGTTCATTGTGCTCTTTGTTGACCCCTACATTCGAGGTAATGCCTGAATCAAATCCAGTCATTCCTATTAAAAGGAGAAGTTCCAGTCGTGAGATGCAAGCTCACACTAAGGTGTGGTTCTTTTCAGCTTATCTCATTTGCTTATCTCGTTTGTTTATTTGCTTTCCGATGTGGCCTCGAGAGCCGGGTCCTATTTGTTCAACTTGTGTTAGAGAGCTTTTAGACACACCTTCGAGATAAAAAAAAAAGAATTCTAAAAAAAAAAAATCTCGATAAATCAAATAAACAAATAAGATAAGCTAAAAAAAAAAAGCCCCTAAATCTGCTGCTGTAAGGACAAGTCTAGTACCTGCAGAGGTATTTGGTCGGTCATTTATTTGGGGTTGTACACTGGTAGAGAGGATGAAGGGGATTTTTTTGGTATGCTATATATCCATCAGTGAAAGATGCTAATGTGGTGTCCCTATTGTCTTGTTGATTACTGAGAATGTATGAAGGGGAAACATGTTTGAATCACTGTGAATTGCCCACCTCAACCAAATATACTAGATGTCTTTAGCAACATTGATGAAAGATACTTCCTGTTTTGTTCTATTGATGAAAGACATCTACTGGTCTATTGTATTGATGAAAAGATAAAACAGCAGAAGAGAGAGTGGTTGCCATATGCATTTTTCATGATGTTGCAGGGCACTGTTGAGAAGCAGCAATGGGTAAGAGTATAATACCCTTCTAATGTTTTATTTGAAAAATGATTATTTTAATTTTTTCCATAACAGAAATTATATGTTCTCTGGTTCGCGGGTTTTAATTATTTTGACACGTATATTCCTTCTCTGTTGGAACCCTCCCCAAGTGAAAACCCAAATGTTAGACAAGACTGAATGCACAAATTAAGACAGGTAAACACATTTGAATGCACAAATACACACATCAAGACAAGTAAACCTTTATGTTAGACAAGTTTGAATGTAGCTCAATCCATTAGCTAAGTCTGAATATTTAGCCATTTGAGAACTTGTCTTGACAAGTTCGGATTTTTCACCTTATTAGATGGCTTCTTTTTATTTCCTCCAAAAGCAACAAGGACAATCTTATCCCTGTAGTACAAAGGAACCAAGCTGAAAATGACCATGTGCCAAGGTTGCAAAAGAAGCAATTCTTCTTCTGAAAGTGTATATATACTTTGGTGTCATATACATGGGCTTGCGTGGTTCTTGGCCCCTTCGGCTCTTGGCCTTGGCCCACTCGACTTGCGAAGCTCGCACTACAAGAGCAGGCATACAGCAGCAGCAAAGGGCATGGTAGAAATGGAATCAGAATTATCATATCTTACTTATTTGCCTTATCTCGTCACTTCAAGAATTTTTCGGGATAGCCTCGAGAGCCAGTTGGCCTTCAATTTTGGGGTTTAGGGAGCTTATAGACATGCTTACAAGATTAAAAAAAAAACCGACTAAAAAGTAATAAAAAAAAGAGATAAGTCAAATAAGACACGAGATAAGCTGACTTATCCTACTTATCTCGTGTCTTATTTAACGTATCTCACCTTTTTTATTACTTTTTTAAGTCGGTTTTTTTATCTCGTATACGTGTCTATAAGCTCCCTAAACCCCAAAATTGAAGGCCAACCGGCTCTCGAGACTATCTCGAAAAATTATCGAAGTGACGAGATAAGGCAAATAAGTAGGATAAGATAAGCTGAAGAGAAGGGGCTTTTAGCCTCCTCACCCCTCTGTATCTCTCGTCCTCACCCCTCTGCTGTTCTTCTGATTTCCCCATCTGTCTGCTTCGCTCTTCCCATCTATGCCTCTCATTTCACTTGATTGTACCTGCTACTCTGTATCCTAAGTTGGTTTAGTGATCTGAAACCCTATTCGATTGGTGTTCTTGGAGTGGGCTGTTACATTTGGTCGACTCATTTCATTTCCATATTAATCCACCATATGAAAACTTACGCCTTCTCTTGTTTCCATCCCCTGCAATATACCATTTAGTCCTGCAGAGAGTTCCACACCGACCTGCACGAGGGGATGGATGATGACCATGAGTTTTCACCCTTGACCATACCATGTAGCAACAAGATTGGGTTTTTCAGTAAGCCATTAACACGGAAAACATAAAAGGAAATCTAATAGAACTCACTGTTTGAAATTCTAGAGCGTGAACATCATTCAAGGTCTTGGATTTTGATTTTCCTCAAAAAATTAAAAGAATTCTATCGTCACTAGCAGGGTGCCAGTGCAGCTATATGATTGGATCTCGGAGAAGGTCCAGCACCTCTGAAACAATGAACTTAAAATCAGTAGGGGAAAAACACATAGCAAAGTAAGAGAATAGATCTAACATTGAGGAGCTTTGATGCAGGCACTGCTAAAGTGTGTTAGATTTGCAGATAACCATGTTCTGACATTTCAAATAATAGAGGGGTACTAACTGGCTAAGTGACCAATAGAAGAAACCTCCTTGCTTAGCTCCTTTGCTATGTGTTGTTTACTAATTAACAATGCACTTTTATCATTTGAGTTCTAGCAAAGATGACTCAATTACAGTTCAAAGGAAGCCATGTCATAGACTTCAGATCAAACATATGAAGGTCATGTAGTTTGTTCCCTTTCACATCCTCACCCCAAAGAGAAATAAAACATGACATGCGCTAATCACTGTATGGCCACTTCGAGCCACCTGAAATCATTAATTAACACTTCAAATGGACTGGTACATATGTCCGTACTGTTTTTTAGTACAGGCTCAACTGATGGACTTGAGTAAGATTATCCTAGATGCAAATCTGGGGTTGATGGAGCAGGTTTGTATTTACTTATGAATATTGATTGTTACTCTGAGTCTACAAGATGGAATACTATACTTTTTAATGTGCTCTGATGTCATACAATTTGCAGTTATATCTCTAAATCTTGCTGCATATTTCAAGCATCGGATCCATGCTAATAACATCCTCAAAGCTTCAACTCCACAGATATTTCCGGTTGGTTTCTTCCTGAACTACAGCTGCTGTGTAAGTGATCACAATGCATTAGCTTTAGCGTCTTGTGTTTTGTGTCCTAAAGAAAAATCTTGGAACTAACCTGACTGTTTGCTCTGTATGTGTTTTTGTTCATGCCGGTTTTTAGAACCTTGTATCCAATTTGGATGTTGGTGTATATGCACAGGTGTATATTTTAATCGATCTTTTGCTGACCATACTGGTAGTAGGGCACATATTAGGGGACGTCTACATGGTGTATGGTGACCAGAATGCGAGCCTACAGCTTCGGACTTTGGAAGAGCGAGCATGAAATGGAACTGACAATGCGCTAAGAGTACAATAGTCATGTGTAGGTGACTTGGTGTGTATGCATGTATGCTCTACTAAGATAAGCAATAATTAAATAGCTACTAAGTTGGAGAAGTTTGGAGAATTTAATTCTGCTAAGACATAGTCAAGAAACATTTTTTTTAGATAATGATAGTCAAGAAACATGTATCACAAAAAGATATTTTTTCTGCATATTCATATTGGTCACCCTTATAAGATCCAGATCGGTGTAAAAATTACTCCGTGGCTTGTGATAATGCTCTGTGTAGTTGTGAGTAATGATGCCTGACTGTAGGTAATCTTATTTAGAGATGGTTCAACATTGATCTAAGTTGAAAGAAGTTTGATTTGGGTGTTGTGTGACTTACGATAAAATTTTGTAAGCTGAATCTATGCAAATTATATATTTAATTTCGTATATAAAGATATGCTTCGTGATCATCTTTTAGAATTTCGTTGCAACACATGGGCATTCATCTAGTATATATAAATACAAAACTATTTCTAATAAACACAGACGGGGAAGATCAGGATAAGATCGGATCAAATTAAGGGGATCACATGAAATGAATTCCAAGTGCTTCTAGATAAATTCTACGAAATTCTGAAACTTCTATAGATGGAAGGTTTTTATTTTTGTTGTATTTAGAAACAAGAGTCCTCTTGTTGGGAGTTAAAATGTAAAACTCTTTCCTCATTGATAATCCAGATTCACATTCAAATTCATCACTTATAGTAGCTACTGTGGAAAAAAATTGAAAATATACAAATATTAAATTCAAATTGCATAAAGATGCAATACATCTGTGTATTTACCAAAAACACACTTGTAATCGTTATCTCATGTACTGTTTCCATGTAATCGGTACATGAACGACCGATTATAGTGTAATCGATATCTCATATTACGGATTGCAGTGTAATTGGTTACTGTAATCGGTATATCATATATCGACATATACCGATTACACAGGTTTTTCACATATCTCATATACTGATTCTAGTGTATTTGGTAATACGAGATTCCAATTACAATGTATCGTGGAACTTGGAAATTGGAAAGCCCATTAGATTGTATTTCCAAATCCGATATTTACTTTAATTGCTCCCATTTAAGTAATTTGTAATTCAAATGATTTTTTATAAAATACAAAATATAAATTCAACTTACAAATAAATTTGAATTCAAACTAGGTAGCATGTATCATTACTGCGTGCATTGAGACTATTTCCCCTTTTCTAGCCTCTTAGGCCTCCAGAGGCGCTGCCCTAGCACGACACACCCTCTCATGTTTCTTCTCTCTATCCGCCTCATGCTCCACTACCATCTTCCAATGCTCCTCCTCGCGGACACGCTCCCTAGCCTCCTCAAACTCCTTCATATGTACTCACTCACTATGCTCGCAGATGTCATCTTCCCACTCTTTCCTTCTCGAAGACCCACTTCCAGAGGGTACCTATCCCGGTGTTAAACCACTATTGAAATTCATACAGTGGTGGACGCGACTGCATAGAAAGTTCATTACCTAAGGAAATTATGTTATGTCATGTCTTAAAGTTTCATAAACAGCGAACTACGATCTTTCCATGCTGTTACCTCCATCGTTGTGTGAATCTCGGCAGTGGTATGATAAGACCTTCTCTGGAAGGGGGCCTTTGAGCTAGAAAGAAAGTAGTAGGACGGTGTCCATGAGTATAGTGAGTAGGTACGTAGGGAGAATAAGGCCGAGAATGATAAGGAGCATGCCTATAAGGAGGAGCATAAGAAGATGGTGGTGGAGCGTGAGGCGGACAACATGAAGAAACGGGAGAGGGAGAGTGTACATTGTGCTAGAGAAGTGCACCCGTAGCCCTAGGGAGAAGGGAAAATGGTCTTGATCTACACAATGAATGATGCGTACTACCCGGATGCATCTCTATTAGGTTCTAGTTGAAATGTCATTGTGATTAATGCCTCTACATGTTCGTACCCAAGTTGTTATTGCGTTCTCTCCTTTTGGTGATGATGCCGAGCATTGTCAAATTTGGTGTGTGATGCCCACATAGCATTGTTAGCATGCATCGGTTGCTTCTAATAAAAATTCTCATTTCAATTAATCTACAAGTTTTCCATCGCACATGTATTCACGAAACCCCCCTGTAATTAGCATATCGTGACCCTTTTACAAATAATTTGAATTTGAATTCAAATTTATTTGTAAGGTGAATTTATATTTTGCATCTTATAAAAAATCGTTTGGGTTATAAATTTCTTAAGTTGGAATATTTAAAGTAAATACCGGATTTGAAAATACAATTTAATGGGTTTCCAATTTCCAAGTTCCACGATACGGTGTAATTGGTACCTCATATACCAAATACACTGTAATCGGTACATGAAAACCGATTACAAATATAATCGGTATATTGGTGAGATATTGATTACAAGTGTGTTTCTTAATATGTAGATGTATTGCATCGTTTCGTAATTAGAATTTAAGATTGGTGAGATATTGATTACAAGTGGCTATTGTGCATCCATATTCTTTTTTGATATGACACTATCTTACAATATATCCAAGCTGACAC
This sequence comes from Olyra latifolia, assembly GCA_036346145.1. NCBI lineage: Eukaryota > Viridiplantae > Streptophyta > Magnoliopsida > Poales > Poaceae > Olyra > Olyra latifolia. The sequence goes on from CM070530.1 coordinate 20,896,551, forward strand.
GATTTATATTTTAAAAAACACCTGGATCAATAGAAAATTATCACCTTTATATTTTGTAACAGAGGGAAGTTGCATATATTCACTCACTTTGTAGAGATTGATTTCTTCTTTTAAAAGAACTAGTGAACAAGATTCGTTTTCAAGACAAACGTTTTGACTTTCGAAACCATTTCTTAGAAAGGAAAAAAAATCTTTGTATGCCACTCACCATTTTGCTAATCCCTTTTATAACATCACATTGTCACTCTAACCTTGTATGCCATCTCATTTTTAAATTATTTCCTTCTATGCGATCACCGTTAGCTTCAACCTAGAAAGCATCCCTCAATGTCCAAAATGCCTCCTTCACAATTTTTATATTTAAAACATTGTATTTTCTATATTTTACATTCAAATCGAGTGATTCATATTTCTAAATTTATATAAAATCATGTTTTACTTGATATTAAAATTTCATAATTTTTTGTATTTTCTTTTTCTCATTTTCATGAGATATGGTATCATTAATTGTGAAATATTTTTTAAATAAAAAAATCATTTCGCTTTCAAATTTGAACACACAAATTTTCTGAATCCATATAATTCTCTTTCATAATTATTATGAATTTTATACATTTTTAAGTCATTAATCCTATTTTTTGATGTATTAAAAAAGACAAGGCATAATAATCATCTTTATACAGCTCCACAGCAACTGGTCAACAATGGCATAGAAGTGAAGAAGCTATAAATAAAATGACATAAAATTAGAGTAGCAATATGATGCCTCATAAGGAATTAAAAAATATTCAATGGCATATAATTATTTTCCCTTCTAAAAATCTCAAAACCCAAAACCGCTGCTCAAAGCCAGGCCTAGCCTAGATGAGGTGGCTGTAGGTTTACCGGCTGTCCCACAGCAAATATCTGTTGCGTTACGAGCCACAAGTGTTACAATGATGTTGCAATACAAAGTAGAGAGTAGGCAAAAAACAAATAGTACTCGGTATAATCTTTATTGCAAATTGATCTTATCATTACAATGAGTGAGTTTCCTTTATATAGTACATAAAGGGATGCCTCAAAGAGACACCTTTTCATGAAAGGATGCCTCTAAGAGGCATCTCTAACTGCTGTCTTTTGGATAATCTTAATTGTTGCCTAATTACTTATTTGCACATACTAATCTATTTCTTAACACTCTTCCTTGTGCAAATAAATAATATGCATATGCCTTTAAAAACTCCCCCTACAAGACTCTGTGGAAAAAATCAAGTGAAGAAAACTTGCATAGCATACAAGTTTGTACTCATATTCCTCGTTAAAAACCTTTAACGAGAAATCTCTCAAGAAAACTCATAAAGGGAAAAAGAGTGCAATGTATATGATCTCCAAGATCATATGAAAGTGCTTCACTCCCCTGAACTTTGTACCTCACAAAGTCTTCTCATACCAATACCGCGTACACACTTCTGGAACGTAGTTTTTGGTAGGGATTTAGTAAATAAATCCGCTAAATTATCACAAGACTTTGTTTGCAAAATTTCTATCTCTCCACTCTTCTAGAATTCATGAAGATAGAATAACTTAGGAGCAATGTTTTTCGTTATATTGTTCTTAATATAACCTGTTTGCATTTAAGTAATACAAGCAGTATTATCTTCATAGATAATAGTAGGAGATTCCATTGAGCTAATACCACATAATTTTTGAATGTGGTTAATCATTCTGCGAAGCCATGCACTCTCACGTGATGTCTCATATAATGCAATTATTTCAGAATGATTAGTGCAAGTGGCTACTAAAGTCTATATACTAGACTTCCATGAAATGGCCATACTACCATATAAAAATACAAATCTAGTTTGAGATCTGGCATTGTGGGGATCAGACAAATAACCAGCATTAGTATAACCTACTATAGTCATGTCTTGGTTTTTCTTATAGAACAGACCAAGATCTTGTGTACCTTTGAGATATCTGAAGATATTTTTAATGTCAGCCTAATGCCGTTTTGCTAGTGCTTGTCACGGACCAAATCCTGGTAAAAATTTATCAGAAAATGTCCTGAATGCTAACTGTCCAGGATTTCAGTTGCATTCAGAAATAGTGCAGCATGCTTATTTTTATTACATGATACAAGATATTTTACAGCGGAAGTGAAGATATAACCTGGTAATAAAAAGAAAATACATGCCCATATACCACAGGCAGAGCCTGAGCATAAGGTAAGCCTTAGAAATCGATCCTATACGAATTCCTGTCTTCTTCATATACGTCCATTTCTGATTATAAAGTGAATCATGTTCAAAGAAATAAGCAAATTGCCCACATAATGTGGGTAAGTACTAATTGTATTTGCAGATTTCCATAAAAATGAAATATTAACTATATGCAAATGGAATCAAAGAAAGGTAAAAGCTGTATTTATCTGGAATATATAATACAACATTTTAAAACTTAGCATCATCATTTAAAATTGTTTTCTAAAATATTCAAATGAGTTTGTAAACCATTATCTCCTTTCTCCATCCTTAACTTATCTGACAACCATTATCTTTTATTAAAATTCATGGATTTATTTGAATAGAAATAGGTATCACCCGGTTGACACAACTTCATATATCAGAAGTATGGTCTATTAATGTTTTTGTTATCAGCTCTGCAGAACCTATCCAGCTTTACCCATATAACAGCTCCTTATATGGATGGATGTTTAATGTGTCATTTCTATTCTCATTAGTCCAAGTTTTACAATGTTCCGCACAAGCGCAAACATTGGAGAAAACCCTGGCGATATTAGCCTCCGCACGGACACAGCTGGTAACATGTGAATCACTTGGCCCAATATCCCAGATACCTGGCAATGCCTGCCCTTCGCACGATCATTACCGGTGACTACTCGGCCAGCATTCCAATAGGTATTGCGAAAAAAAAACTAAGGCAATACCTTACCTATGCAATTACCACTCTGGTAATTCATGCCTATACTTTTCAATTTTTCCGTCTTCAGTTCATTGTCTATCCAAAAGACAGATGAATACTATCCTACCTGTTGAAATAATTATATATCTAGATTTTCCTATACTAAAGTATTATCAAGTTTAATTATTTTTAGGTGGGCTTTTGGTTGTGGGTTTGGAATATCAATTCTACATAAAATGTTAAATACCATAATTTAAATAAAAGATGATTCTCAAATAAATAAATAACTAGAAATTAAATGCAATAAATAGATAATAAATGAAATTGGGAATTCAATATGCTTCAAGGGTAGAAAACCTGCCTTATTTGGAGATCGGATCACACTTAATATATTTTCTGGACATTTTTGATTGAAACTTCCAAAGGGCGTAGCTCGTCGTCTATAAGTTTGCAAAAATAAAAAATGAGAGAAAATTCCAATAAATATCCAAATAAGAATTTAGAAAGGTATTAAATAAATGATGAAATATAAAAAGGTTTGGGGGTAACAAGGGTGATGGGTTGTACGATTTTCTAGAAGTTTGAAAATATTTTCTAAAGGAAAAAGGGTGGGAATTGTTAAAGATAGGATGAAAATAGATTTTTATTAAATTATTGGGTGATAATGTGTTTAAATGGGTTTATAATACTTTTTTAGTATTTTCAAAAATAAATTCTGAAATTTTGAAATATTTTTATGTATAAGAAAGAGAGCAAAAAGGATTTATTAAGGTCATTTTATTAAAAAAATATGGTATTTTATATTTTAATAAAATTCTTCATCCTATTTTAGATTTTTATGAATTTTTGTAGAATTTATAAAAGTGATTAGATATTTTAAATAAAAATATAAATTAGAAAAGGATTTTAATTCTTACTTGGGCTAATAGTGCTGGGCTCGGCCTATTTGGCTTGTCTTGGTCTTGGTGACACATGAGCGGTCTTGGGAGGGGCGACAAGGGGACCCGAAAGCAGAGAGGGTGTGTGCTTGAGTGAGTGGTAGGGGTGGTGACGGGTGGGGTTATGGTGTCAGTGAAAGAGAAAGGGGGAAAAAGAGAGGTGGCGGAGGAGCTCGTCGGCGATGGGGAAGGAAGGCCGGTGGTGAGCAATTGGTTGTGGAGTTATGCAATTGAGGTTATGTGGATGATCTCGGTGGTCACAGTGGGGCTTATGATGGCCGGCGTTGGCGGGGCGACGAGGTCGCGGCGGGCGGGGTAATGAGACAGTGGCGGTGGGTGGTTTCCGGTGATTGTCGTAGTTGGGTAATGGCCGGAATGGCTTCACGGCGGGTAGTGGATGGTTTTATATATGGGTGTCGGGGTCAAAGAGGGACCGGAACGGTGAGAAGGATGTTCGCCGGACCTAGGGAAGAAGGCGGCGGAGAGGGCGGCTCGAGGCAGTTGAGGGAGAAGGAAGGAGTAGAAGTGAGGCTTTGGGTGGTGGCAGTGCCGGGAATAGAGTTTTTATAGGCTGGGGGTGGAGTAGCGGGCACTAACGGAGAACTTTATGGCGGCGGCGGCGGCGCAAGGTGGCGATGACGGATAGGATAGGGGCAATGAGGTGGCGGTGAATGTCGGCGGTGAGAAGGGCTATCGGTGGTGGCAAAACCGGGGTAGGGGAGGGGTGGAAACGGTAGCGGTGAAGTATTTCGGCGGCACCGGCGGGCTGAGCGGGGTGGCGTGGGAGCGGCGAAACGGTGGAAAGAGGAAGACAATGGGCAGCCGTTGGATCCAGGAGGAAGCCGTGAGCGCCGTTAGATTAGATGTAGGGACAGACATTTGGGGCCCGATGGTCAGTGAGAGGTTTGGCTCGGAATGGACTTAAGTGGAAGCGTATTTTCCTAAAGGGAAAGCGTACTCCGGGGTTTTCCTAAAAAGAAAGTTTTAAGTTTTAAAAGAGAAAGATTTTCTAGAATTTAATTATAACTTTGAAAATTCATAGAGAGCTATAGGAGACTTAGAAAAAATATGAAATAAATCTCTAAAAATCCATAAAAATGAGGAGAATCCAAATATGAAATAATATTTATTAATTTATGGAATTTATATTTTTGGAAAAGATAGATAAGGTATTTTCTTTAGGGAATAAATAGGGAATTGATTTTAGAAAATTCTTTAAAATTGGGAATGGTTATAGAAATATAATTATGAATTTTTTGCGAAAAATTTTTATGCCAAAATTAAAAATTTGGGTATGTGATAGTGCTGCACTAAATCTAGCTAATAAATATATTGCAAATGAAATATCAGGCTTGGTGCAGTTTGTTAGATACATTAATGCTCCAATAGCACTAATATATGGAACTTCTTGTCTCAAAATTTCTTCAGTTTCACTCCTAGGTTTAAATGGGTTTTTATCCTTGTCAATGGATCTAACAACCATAGGGGTTTTTTATGGATATGACCTATCCATATTAAATTTCCTCAAAATCTTTTGAGTATATGCAGACTAGTGCACGAATATCCCTTTAAAGAGATGCTCAAGTTGTAAGCCTAAAAAAATTTGGTTTACCCAAATCTTTCATCTCAAACTCCATCACAAGATGATTGCTTACTTCTTTTATATCCTTTGTGGTTCCTATAATATTTAAATCATCAACATAAACAGATATTATGCAAAATCCACTCTCAAATTTCTTTATAAATACACAAGGGCAATCATCATTGTTTGAGTAACCCTTCTTTAAAAGGAACTCACTTAATCGGTTATACCATTTCCTTCTTGACTGTTTTAATCCATATAGCGACTTTTTCAATTTGACGATATACATGTTGCGATTTGCCTTAGAATTCGGAAGTGCTATCCCATCAGGGACTTTCACATAAATATCCGAATCAAGTGACCCATATAAATATGCGGACACAACATCCATTAACTGTATATTTAAATTCATATTAACTGCCAATGAGATTAAATATCAGAACTTTATTCCACTCATCACTGTTGAGTATGTTTCATCGTAATCGATGTCGGACCTCTGCGTGAACCCTTGGGGTACAAGCCTCGCTTTGTACTGCACCACCTGATTATTTTCATTCTTCTTTCGAATGAAAACCTATTTATTCCCACAGAAAATATTTTAGGAGGGGTTGTCACTACTGGATCAAACACCTCTCTTTTATTAAGCGAGCTTAATTCTGCTTCAATTGCTTTCTTCCATTTGACCCATTCTGAGCGTTTCATGTACTCTACCATAGACTTTGGTTTTGGATCCAGTTGAAGTGATTCAGCAATTTTTTAAGCAAAATAAATGTCGACAACTATAGCCTTTCTTTTATACAATTCTCTTGAATTAATATAATTTGTGGATATCTCCTCACTTATACCTTGTGACTCGTCATGATTTTCTAATACGATAGAGTCAAATGGTTTCGATGTTTCAACATTTAGATTTATGCATACATTTATGTTGGAGTTGCCATTTCTTTGATGGCTTTCAACCTCATGTTGAATTTTATTTACTGATTGAGGTAATGTACCTCTATCGGTCCTTTATTGTTTCTGCGGACATCTCCGCGAAACTAAGTCCCGTGCAACCGAAGTTCTCCCCTTCTTATTCTCATTAGAGGTAAGAGTAGTTTTCTGAGGTACTTCTACACTTTCCGGTGCATTAGCAGCGGGTATATGTAATTTTGTAATATCTTTATGATCAGTAAATGCATCTGGTATATTATTTACAATTTGTTGTAAATTTATAATTATTTAAACCTCTTGTTTAGATTCTTTTGTACGTGGATTTAAGGACTGAATGCTAGCGGCATTCCAATCTATTTCTTGGCATTCATTGTGGTATTTATCTCCCCCTAATGTTAGGAAATTGTACTCATTAAAAATACAATTAGCGTACCTACTCGTAAATAGATCCACTGTTAAAGGCTCGAGGTATTTTATAATTGACAGAGAATTATTCCCCACATAGATCCCCAATTTTCTATGAGGACCAATTTGTGTACGCTACGGTGGTGGAATCGGTATATACACAGCACAACCGTATGGTATACAGTTGATCTGATTTGGATTAATTCCGCGACATGTAAAACCGCATATCCCCAACAACTTATTGGTAATTGACAATTTTGTAAAAGAGGTTAAGCGAGAAGTTTTATCCTCTTTATTAATGATTCTTCTAAACCATTTTTGTGTATGTATATATGGCACAAAATGCTCTACATTTATGTCCAAGCCATACAATAATCATTAAATGCCCTCGATGAAAATTCAGCGTCATTATCCAATCTAATGGACTTTACCCTTTCTTGAGAATGATTGGCTCTTAATTTAATTAACTAGGCAATTAATCTTGTAAAAACATGATTCCTTATAGATAACAAACATACATGGGACCATCTTGTAGATGCATCTATTAATACTATAAAATACCTAAGCAGTCCTCAAAAAGGCTGAATAGGCCCACAAATATCACCTTAAATTCTTTCAAGAAAATTCAACGGTTTATCTTTTATTTTAGGTATGATGGCCTCAAAATCAGTTTCCCTTTAGCACAAGCAGTGCACATGAATTCTTTATGTTTTGAAAAATCTGAATTTTTAATGTTGTGGCTAACAAAATGTTTAATAATTTTATGTATCATACCCAAATCAGGATGGCCAAGACGGTCATGCCAAATCTTGAAACGATCAAGATCATTAAAAATAGTTTTAAACGCAACATGTGGTTCAGGTCTTATGTATGTGCAGTACAATCCAGGTGAGAAAGGAAGTTTTTCAACCACTTGTTTTTCATATCCGTTGTATTTAGTTAAGAGCAAATATTCATCTCCGCTCTCACTATTAGTCTCCACATGGAAACCATTTATACAGATATCTTTAAGACTCAATAAGGTACACTTTGATTCAGAATATAATAGAGCATCCTGTATTACAATATTTGTACCCATTGGAAGAATAATTGTGGCTTTTCCAGAACCAAAATTAATTCATCGCTACCGGCGATGGTCATAATATTTCCCTTCTTTTTTTTAAGATTATGGAAATATTTTGTCTCCCTTAAAATAGTATTAGTGGTATAACTATCCACTAAGCAAATTTCTTGCTCCATCTGATTGCTTCACTAAAATTTTATAGAGAAGAAAATAAAATTCAGCATGAATTTTAACTTTCATATAGAATATGTAAAGACCTTATATATATGTTCTAGGAATTATAATATTCATGCTCATCATGAGCAACACTTAATTTTTCCAAAATTTTCTAGCATTTTTTTGAAATTTTTTCCGTGACTTATTTAAATGTATATGCCATATAAATAATTAAATATTAAAAAAACCATAAACAACTCCTTACTGTTGGTGTAGATTTTTAATTCAATACAGGCAATTAAGTTACTGCAATGTTTTAGACTCCATCCCATAAGATTGGACGACACTACAGTCATAGCTAAAAACATTGACTCTATATCGACAAACATTGGTTAAAACACTTAAAGGTAATCACTAGTTTTGCAACAAGTGTAAACCTCTTTGCAATGGGCGAAAATTCGCTGCTTTTAATATGGACTTTATCTTAAAAAGGAATAAGTGACGCTACAATCACAGCCAATATTCAAGACTCCATCACCTTGTGTTATTTGCCAACCCATAGAAAATAATCATCAAAATAAGGTGATTTAGATACCGAATATAGCCACCATATGTATAAAACTGAGAGGAAATCCTACTGATTCCGTTCAGCGCTGCCCAATGCGATGAACGTGTCCCCCTCCTATTACAATAGTATAAATCTTACCATGTTCTTCCTAATTACTGTTATTAGAACGACAAATAGAGAATGAAACATATTCAAGAGCGTGCTTATGATGACGTGTTGCAATACAAAATAGAGTGTAGACAAAGAACAAATAGTGCTCAGTTTAATCTTTATTGCAAATTAATCTTTATCATTACAATCAGTGTAATTTTTGTTGCAAATTGATCTTATCATTACAATGGGGTAAGTTCCCTTTATACTGTTGAAATGGTCTATGAACTCAGTGGTGAGTGAGAGAGAGAATGTCGAGAGACACAATTGTAATCTTTGTTTCTTTGATTGTCAATGTTACAGTGTACTGTTACAATGGGGTGGAAAACCCCTTTTATAGAGTTCTAATGAGCAGTTACAAAGTGAATTGTTAACTGTCCAACAGTTAACAATAGAAGTATTTATCCATTTGATAATTAATTATATTAATTAGTATTTGCCCACATGTGTTTATTATCATAACACTCCCCTTGGGCAAATCACTACTATCTTTAAATTCCCTTTAAAAACTTCTTCCAAAAACCCTATGGGAAAAATGGACGAAGAAAAATGCGATATTCAAAGATATATACACATATATATATATGCCTCATTAAAAACTCCCCCAAAAACCCAATGGGAAAAAGGATGGAGAAAAGAGAACATAATATATTTAGCTTGTATTATATTGCCTCATTAAACCTTTATGAGAAACCATTATGTAAAACTCATAAAGGAAAATGAGTACAATATTCCACAATTAATCAGGTTAATTTTCAGAGGGCTCTCCCCCTGAACCTTGCAATACACAAAGTCTTTTCATACCAATTCCATGAACACATTTCAAAAATGCGGACTATGGTAGAGATTTGGTAAATAAATCGGTAAGATTTTCACAAGACTTTGTTTGTAAAATTTCTATCTCTCCACTCTTTTGGAGTTCATAAGGATAGAATAATTTAGAAGCAATATACTTGGTAATGTTGCTCTTAATATAACCTGATTGCATTTGAGCAATACAAGCTGCATTATCCTCATAGATAATGGTAGGGGATTCCATGGTGTTAATACCACATGATTTTTGTATATGATTAATCATTCTGCGAAGCCAAGCACATTCACGTGATGCTTCATATAATGCAATTATTTCAGAATGATTGGTGGAAGTGGCCACTAAAGTTTGTTTACTAGACTTCCATGAAAAAGCCGTACCACCATACAAAAATACAAATCCAGTCTGTGATCTGGCATTGTGGGGATCAGACAAATAGCCAGCATCAGTATAACCCACTATGCTCATATCTTGGTTTTTTTAATAAAATAGACTAAGATCTTGTGTTCCTTGTAAATATCTGAAGATATTCTTAATGCCAGTCCAATGTCTCTTTGTTGGTGCTGCACTAAATCTAGCTAAGAGAATAACTGCAAATGAAATATCAGGTCTAGTGCAGTTTGCTAGATACATTAATGCCCCAATAGCACTAAGATATGGGACCTCCGGTCCCAAAATATCTTCATTTTCACCTTTTGATTTAAATGTGTCTTTATCCCTATCAAGGAATTTAACAACCATAGGGGTCTTAGATGGATATGATTTATCCATATTGAATTTCTTCAAAACCTTTTGAGTATATGCAGATTGGTGCACAAATATCCGATCAAGAAGATGCTCAAGTTGCAAACCTAAGCAAAATTTGGTTTTACCGAAATTATTCATTTCAAACTCCATCACAAGAAGATTGCTTGCTTCTTTGATATCTTGTGTGGTTCTAATGATATTCAAATTATCAACATAAACTGAAATTATGCAAAATCCACTTTGGGATTTTTTGATAAACATACAAGGACAATCATCATTGTTTGAATAACCCTTCTTAAGAAGGAACTCACTTAGTCGGTTGTACCATATTCTACCCGACTGTTTTAATCCATATAGTGACTTTTTCAATTTGACACTATACATGTTGTGATTTGCTTTAGGATTCGGAATCGGTATCCCATCAGGGACTTTCATATAAATATCTGAATCAAGTGACCCATACAAATATGCGGTCACCACATCCATCAGTTGCATTGTTAAATTCATATTTACTGCCAATGAGAGTAAATATCGGAACGTTATTCCACTCATCACCGGTGAATATGTTTCATCGTAATCGATGTCGGGTCTCTGCGTAAACCCTTGTGCTACAAGTCTCGCTTTGTATCTCACCACCTGATTATTTTCATTCATCTTTCGAATGAAAACTCATTTATTTCCAACAGAAAATATTTTAGGAGGTGTTGTCTCAACAGGACCAAATACCTCTCTTTTCTTTAGCGAGTTTAATTCAGCCTCAATAGCTTCTTTCCATTTGACCCAATCTGAGCGCTTCATACACTCTGCCATGGACTTTGGTTCTGGATCCAGTTGAATAGATTCAACCACTTTAGAGGTGAAATATATATTGATAATTGTAATCTTTCTATTATACAATTCTCTCGAATCAGTATAATTTGTGAAAATTTCTTCATCCAACAATTCTTTGCCTTGTGACTCATCCTGATTTCCCAATACGATTGAGTCCAAGGGTTCCAATGTCCCAACATTAGAGTTTGTGCGCACATTAATGTTTGGTTTACTAATCAATTGAGAATTTCCGAAATCTTTCTCAATTTGATTTATTGATTTGCCTTTATCGGTCCTATGTTGTTTCTGTGGACGTCTCCGCGAAACTGAGTCCCGATTAACCGGAATTCTCCCCCTCTTATTTGTATTAGGGGTAAGAGTAGTTTTCTTTAGTGCCTCTACTCTTTCCGGTGCATTAGCAACAGGTATATGAGATTTCATAACACCCTTATAATCGATAAATGCATCTGGCAGATTTTTTGCAATATACTGCAAATTTATAATTTTCTGAACCTCTTGTTCAGATTCTTTTGTACGTGGATCTAAGGACTGAATGCCTTTAGCATTCCAATCTATTTCTCGGTATTCTTTTTGGTACATATCTCCTCCTAATGCCAGGAAATTGTCCTTATAAAAAATACAATCAGCGTACCTAGCCGTAAACAGATCCCCTGTTAGTGGCTCAAGATATTTAATAATTGACGGATATTTATACCCCACATAGATCCCCAATTTTCTTTGAGGACCCATCTGTGTACGCTGCGGTGGTGAAATCGGTGTATAGACAGCAAAACCGAATTTGTGCAGATCGATGGAAAATGCTTGGCACATCTCCACGTACTAACTGTAACAGGGAAACCGTATGATATGCGGTTGGTCTAACTTAGATTAAAGCTGCGGCATGTAAGACCGCATGTCCCCAACAACTTGTTGGTAATTGATAATTTTGTAATAGAGGTCTAGCAATAAGCTTTATTCTCTTTATTAAAAATTTTGCTAAGTCATTTTGCGTATGAACATATAGCACAGAATGCTCAACATTAATGCCTAAGGCCAAAAAATAATCATTAAATGTCTTTGATGAAAATTCAGTCGCATTGTCCAATCTAATGGACTTTATCCTATCATCAGGATGATTGGCTCTCAATTGAATTATTTAGGTAATTAATTTAGCGAAAGCATGGTTCCATATAGAGTGTAAACATACATGGGACTATCTTGTAGATGCATCTATTAGCAACATAAAATACCTAAACGGCCCAGACCATGGCTGAATAGGTCCGCAAATGTCGCCTTAAATTCTTTCCAGAAAATTCAACGACTCATTTTTAATTTTAAGGTACGATGTCCTTAAAATCAATTTTTCCTTAGCACATGCAGTGCACATGAAATCATCATGTTTTGGGAAATCAGTATTTTTGATGTTATGGCCAACAGAGCTCTTTATTATTTTATGCATCATACCTAAACCTGGATGACCTAATCGGTCATCCCAAATCTTAAACCTATCAAGATTATAGAAAATTGTCTTTAACGCAACATGTGGTTCAGGTTTAATATATGTGTAGTACAATCCCGATGAAAATGAAGGAAGCTTTTCAACCACTTGTTTTTCGCATCCACTACTTTTGGTTAAGAGCAAATACTCAATATTGCTCTCTTTAGTAGTTTCTACGTGGAAACCATTTATGCAAATATCTTTAAAACTCAATAGGTACTTGTAAATTCAGGATACAACAAAGCATCCTCTATCACAATGTTTGTACCCATAGGGAGTATGATGATGGCTTGACCAGAACCAACAATTTTAGCATCACTACCAGCGATGGTCATAATATTTTCTTTCCTCTTAGTTAAAGTTTAGAAATATTTCATCTCCCTTAATATTGTGTTAGTGGTGCAACTGTCAACCAAACATAATTCTCCTTCCATTGGATTGTATCATCAAGTTCTATAAAAAGAAGAGTAAAAATTAACTCCAATATAAAACAAGTATATAAACACATATATTATATGTTTGATGACATACAACATTGTTGTGCTCATTTTGAGCCACAATTACATGCTCTTTATGAGCAACAAATAAGACCTATGTCCACATACAAATATTCAACTAAAATATGCAACATCTATATAGATTAATATATGCTGATTACATCAATAGGGATATTAAGAGACTAAACAGTGTCTCCATATGGATCTTGGGAAGAAAATTCCACAATTATATCATCTGTATTCATGAGTTCATCTTCATTAGATTGGACCACATCGTGGTTATCAACCATATTGACATCATCATTATGTCCATCATCCAGATTCATTTCTGGATTTTCAGCGAAGTGAACTTCAACTTTTCCCTTTTAATTGTTGCTCTTGCCAACAAATTGGAGGTACAACTCCACTAGATGCTTAGCCGTGCGGCACTCTTTTGCCCAATGAACCTTACAACCACATCTATGGCAAAGATTAGTTTTCTCCCTTGGAAAATTATTCTTGAATTTTCCTTTGCCATAAAACTTTCTTTTTCCCTTCTGCCTTTTGTTGGACATCTTCTTTGCATTATTCTTATTCTTCTTTCCATCCTTCTTTTGATTATTGTTAACACTAATACTTGGAATATTGACATGTGCCTCAGGAACAACCATTGCCCCAGTTTGGCATGTATGATGATTCTTCTTGAGAAGTTCATCATGTTTGTCTGCCTGAAGCAGAGTATAGATTAAATCCGAGTGCTTAGTGTATTTTTGTTGACGATGTTGCTGCTGCAATATCCTCATAGAAGGATGAAAAGTGTAAAGTGTCTGTTCAATCATGTCCTCATCTGTGACAGCCTTGTCACAGAATCTCAGTTTGGAATTGATCTTATGCACACGAGAATTATATTCAGCGACAGACTTAAAGTCTTGAAAGCATAACATAGACCATTTTCTTTGAGCTTCAGGCAACATGACCGTCTTCTGTTGGTCATATCTATCCTTTAAGAATTTTCACAAACTTAGTGGATCCTCCTCCATCAAATATTTAGTTTTGAGATCTGAATGGAGGTGGTGCCTGATAAAATGCAGAGTTGCATATTTGTAGTTTTCAGGTATGGGGGCGTCACCCTCCATAGGATCATTGATGGATGCACTTAGGCTCCTAGATGCCAAATTTATTTTAACATCCATAGCCCAAGTTAAATAATTACTGTCATCCACAGCAAGTTCAGCAAACTCCTTTTTAGAGATATCAGCCAAATCTACATAATAATCATGCAATTTCTAATTAATTTACTTTTAACTAAGTAAATCAAAAGCATGAATAAGTTGCAATTTTATTGAATAAAAGGTCTTACATAATAATTTCTAGCAAAGACATTAATTTTTAATTTGTCACAATTTCTGCAATTAAAGTTGAAATAAAATAATCAACGATGCAGAAAAGAAATTGACGTAGACCTTTTTAGCTATAGACGAGATACTCTCACTATGGTCATTAACCATAGGACCCAAGCCTTGTGCGTAAGCATATAAGGTAATCGTCTTCTACCATGTGTAATATGGTAAAAGTAAATTAATGCAATGACGTAGACCTTATAGCAATGGGCGAGCTACTCTCACTATGATCATTAACCATAGAGCCCATGCCTTGTGCACAAGCACATAAGGTAATCATCATCTACCATATGCAAGCAATCATGAAAATAAATGCTAGAAAATAATACAGTACTTAGAACAAAACAATATATATTAATTGCGATTACACATATTTACAGGGGTAAATTATATCGCAATTAATAGCACAAACATAACAGATTATGTTGTTCTAAGTAATTAAACAGTAGTAAACCTACTTATTACCCATGCCTTGTGCACAAGCACATAAGGTAATCATCATCTACCATATGCAAGCAATCATGAAAATAAATGCTAGAAAATAATACAGTACTTAGAACAAAACAATATATATTAATTGCGATTACACATATTTACAGAGGTAAATTATATCGCAATTAATAGCACAAACATAACAGATTATGTTGTTCTAAGTAATTAAACAGTAGTAAACCTACTTATTAAACAGAAATAGGTAATATTCAAGGTAACTAGGGCTAAAACAGAAGAAATCATTGAAAACTACCCTTTTCTTTATGTCGGCTGGGCCTCTTTGCAATTTCATTGAAATACAGGGGCCTAATTGAAAAATCGCATGGGCATTTATCTTCTTGCCGAGCTGATTGGGCCTTAGGCCCTTAGCCCACTCATTATCCATCAGTGCCACCAAGAGAAGCTAGGGTTTCTAACCCTAGCCCCCATGGCCGCCGCCGCCGCAGGCTATGGGAGCCGCCGCCGGCCGGGTCGTCGTCGTCTACACCTGCAGGCGCCATCGCCTCCCCGCCGGGTGCCGCCGGTCCGCGTCGGAGCGTCGTCGCGTCACGGAGAGGCGCTGCCTCGCCAGGCTGCGCCGCTGCCCCATCGCCAGTCGCCACCGCTCCGCATGGATTCGGCGCCGCGCCGGGCTGCGCCATGGAGGGAGCAGCCTGGCCGGCCTCCGCCGTGGTCACGTCGTCATCTTGCGCCATGGAGGGAGCAGCCTGGCCGGCCTCCGCCGTGGCCGCACCGTCATCCGCTGAGGAGTAGAAGGGCTCGGCCCCCCTCCGTGTTGCCATTGTGAATTTTCGAGGAGCGAAGGGCCGGCTTCCGCACCGAAAGGGAAGACCAGAGGAGTCGAGGGGCTTGCTTCCAGTGCCGGTACCTCGACGCCGAAGCGCCACAGCTGTGGAGCAACTGCAACGAAACCCAAAGGCGCTGGAGAGGAAGGTGAAGGAGGGGCCCTGTCCTCCTCCTCGGGGCAGAACCTCTCCTGCCTGCGGCGCCGTCGAGAAGCCTGGAGGCGAGCGATTTAAGCGGTGGTGTCTTCCTCCTCGTGCGCTGGAGTGGTGAAGAAGCCGGAATCGTCCGGGGATTCCAGCCAGTACCGAGGAGAGTCGGGGTGGTATGCAGGTGACGGTGCCCTTGACCCTCTCGGCGAGAGAGCAGCAGCGGGAAGAGGCACTGCCACCGGAGTCTCCGGTGAACCGAGCATCGCTGCCTTTCTACCCGAAGGTACAGTGAGTTCCCCCTGTTTCTCCCCTGGTTTCCTCCCCTCCTTCCTCTCCTGGTACAGCGGCGAGGATCCCTGTTCCTCCATCGTCATTGCCTCCTGTGCCTCTGAGTCGCATGGTGGAGGAAGACATGATGGTTTGGGTTGTCTTCCAAGGATGATACAACGACGGCCATCAAGTTAGTCTCCGTCATCCTCCACCAAGGAATGTTCATGGGGATGTGTCTTGAACGAAGAGCCCCATGAACTCCACCCCATGGTCGATTCAGAACAGATGAACAAGAATTTCCTGTTCTTCTCTGTGGTGTGTTTCTCTCCATCCACTCTAATGATGAACAGTAGCGTGAGCTGTGTGATTATGTGAAGAAACTCACCGAGACAGTGCTGATAACATGTTGAAATGGTCTATGAACTCAGTGGTGAGTGAGAGAGAGAATGTCGAGAAACACAATTGTAATCTTTATTTCTTTGATTGTCAATGTACGGTGTACTGTTACAATGAGGTGGAAAACCCCTTTTATAGAGTACTAATAAGCAGTTACAAAGTGAATTGCTAACTGTCCAACAGTTAACAACAGATGTATTTATCCGTTTGATAATTAATTATATTAATTAGTATTTGCCCACATGTGTTATTTATCATAACATATACAATACATCCAGAAATGCCTCAAAAAGACACCTTTTCATGAAAAGATACCTCCAAAAAGCATCTCTACCTGCTATCTTTTTGATAATCTTAATTGTTGTCTAATTACTTATTTGCTCATACTAATTTATTTCTTAACAAATGAGACCGAATTTGCATATTCGTGCAAGAAACTAATCTATTTCTTAACAAATGAGACTGAATTTGCATATTCGTGCGAGAAACAAAAAGTGCACGGTAGAATTACTCAGCGAAACTAGGCTGCCTCATGCGCAAATTCGTGCGAGAAACAAAAATTGCACGGAAGGATTACTCAGCGAAACTAGGCTGCCTCAAACGCTTGGAAAATGACTTGAGCAATTGAGCACGTATGTACACACTTTTCCTTTGAACTGCGATGTTACAGCAGTAAGCATCAATAGCATCTACTGGAATTAATGTTTCCTCCTGGGCTGGAGGTCTTTCTCAAACCGAAAAACACGTCTCTTTCCGGGCAGAGTTCCACCGTCGACCAACTAAATAGTTCATTCCCGCTTCATGCACAGTCGGTCATGATTCCCCGGGCAAGGTTACATTGTTGCTGGTAGCAAAAATTCAACCTAACATGAAAACGAAACTGCATGGCAAATCTATACCCTTGTGAATAATATAGTTTGACCATTGGAAATTAGGAACCGAGGCTCAAGTAAAATCAGCATAAGGAACCAAAGCTCAAGTTAAATCAGCATTAAGGAACCAAAGTTCAATAATGTAGAACTAAAATGGGAGTGTGTGCATGCAATAAAAACAATCAGTGTCCATACTTCAAAATAAACAACCAATTATAAAAAACAATCTGCAAAGAACAATTGGATAATATAATAGATATTAGTGTGAATACTGCTATTACTCGACATGATGTCATGTGAAAATTCATATGAACAAGAGCATGACATGACCACAACAGGAGTTAACACCACATCAAATCCAGAAAAGGAGTACAATAATTTCCCTTTGCTTCCATGAGGGTTGTGATGCTTAGCAAATAAAATGTATACTTTGTTGACAAGCACCAATTGCTTCCATTAAAGTCAGCTGTCGTATGACCATGTACCCATTATCTGTTGTTACATGATCATATAAAATTCAAATTGTATCAAATTGAGAAAATAAACTATCAGGCGCCGATTCACAGTAATCTAGGACAATGTAGATCTGACAACACTAGTCCTGGAAAATTCTTATATCTACAGAAATAGAAAAAAAGGAACTCTTGATAATAAAAAGGCAGCTAATTAAGGGGGTGTTTGGCAGAGCTCCAAGCAAAACAGCAGATAAAAGTTCATAAGGCGACCCAGAGAAACACAAGCTTACATACATGGCATCATATCCAGTGGCAGCAGTGCTTTTTTCGCAAGTTCATTTGTTCGACTAAACATAGACTAAGCTGGTACCAAATGGACATGTATGATGTATTTGTTTGGCATTGCAGCAGTCCCTCTTTCAAAATCATAGCAAAAATATTTTACAAGAACAGGTGAATATTCTCTATAATCAACTTTATATGCAGTACAGCACAATAATGACAAACTGGGCCAAAGAAAAGAGAGGATTACTTTATAAACAAAGTAATAGCCATCTTTTGTTTAGAAACAGATCCATATGACAGGCAAATCAGGACAGTAGCAAAGGCAGCATTTGTGAAAGCAGAATAAATTAGGTTTAAACAAATATGCCAAAAATGACGGCAGAAAGCATCACATACATAAAACATGATAATATTAATGTAGAAAAATCCACAATACTTTAAATCCACACAAGTCTTTTACAATAGGGTCACAAGCCGCCCAATGGCCTTTTGAAAATCTAAATAGTTGTACAAAGCGTTGCTTGATTTTAAGAAGATAGAATTGATAAACCCAAAGTTCTGGTGAAAACTTTGACCACTAGAGTAATGAGTTGCCAGAAACAGCTTAAAACAGCGGGTTTGTAAGTTTGAAGCAGGAACACGCAGAATCATCTGGCCACAGTAAAATAGTTATAAGCATCCTGTCAAATAGTAAGATGAATAAAAATAAGTGAAATGGTTCTCAAAAAATAGTATTTGTCTACACAACAAAAATGACCTATTAAAAAAGTGTAATTCGTAGTTTTTGGTTCAGATGATTAGCAGTAAAATAAGTGACATGAAAAAAGTTATAGATGAACTAATGTGTTACACCTCACATGCTGAATGCAACAAGATCACATATGCATGCAAGTTAAAGAGAAAAGGTGAGTCACATAAAATGATGAAATACAAATAATTGCTTTGAAAGATTACAACCAACTCCCTGAAATGTAAGCTAAGAAAAGAGGTTAGTCAAAGAAGTTTTGACTAATTCCCAGACCAAATATAATAAGAATTGGGCTACAATGCTTTGCAAAGTAGAGACGGCTCGATCCGAACCATCCAATTTGATCTTCCCACTTAAACCTCATTGCCAACCAAAATTTTCATTTTTTGAAATTTTTACTACAAAATAAATAGTAAAAAATAAAAAAATGTAAAATTTTGTTGGCGATGAGATTTCAATGAGATGAACAAAATAGACGTTTGAATCGGTCGTTTGAGTCTTAAATTTTGCAAATGTGGCACAAAGTACGAAGGCTACTTTGCAAAGCACAATAGCCCAACTCAATATAATAATATATAAACAAAAATGAAATCAACTGTCATTGAACTACAAAAAAACCAAAATAATTAAATAATCCTCTAGATGCAATGATATATCCATATTTCCCAATACTATCCTTCTTTACTCTAAAAATTGACTCCTACTGCAGCATACTCATACTGCAGTAATGCTACATCAGTCATCACCTTCAAAATAGTAGCCAATAGCCATCATGTTGAATTCAATTAAACTATGAACCCTTTGATCTTTAATACTTAAGCAATGCTTTGGTTAGACACCTTTTAGTTGAAAGGGCAGAAGCTTGTGAAACTATATTCATTATGTCGTAAAAGGTGAAAACACGCCTTTTCATGGAAAGACGCACTTCTGACACCCTTTAAAAGGTATAAATAAACATCGCTCAATAAACCCGCAGCGAATCACAGACTTCAGGACTACCCAGACCCAATGTTGGGTGGTCTTTTCAGTGGTGCCTTTCCAAAGCAGTAGACAAATGTCGATCATTCTATACCACCAACTTAGAAAACCCTAATAAAAAGGACACTAAAAAATTACTGAAAGAACTTCAAAAAAGACGAACAGACAAAACATCGAAGTCACAAATGAAGTATTAATTTCTATGACCTAACAGCAGGCCTACAATTTCAAACAGCTAAAAGAAAGCATTAAAATCCACAATTTTTATGAGTTCATACTGCCCTCTGTGGACCATAGTGACAGATAAGAAAATTAGATGAACTGGCATACAAGGATATCCTAACTTTCATCACGAACATAAAGCATCTAAATTTAATACTACCATAACAAAAAAGACTATTTAGCCTATGCAAATGATGAAATGCAAAAGGAATTTAAAGAAGCAAAGATAAGTGAGAAAAATAATGTGATTTGTGAGACTAATGCAAAAGAGTGAAGATAATTGCGTTAACAAAAAAATTAAACCTGCAACACTAATTTCTTTACAAAAAAAATCAGAACTATTTGTGGCTTCCTACAGTTAGGGCACGTCCACCTACCAATCTTACCTAATGACCCATGTAATTTCTTCCTGAGCCTCCTGGCGGTGCACCACCATACCCACCACCACCACCACCACCACCATAGCCACCATAATAACCCCCTGGCATCCCAGGCACACCACTACCACCCAATGCTCCAGAAGGCCCTGTATTAGGCACCCCTGAACCATTGGCACCAACTCCCAGGATGTTGTTCAGATCCAAGCCAGGGGTGGCAAGCAAAGCTGTCAATGCCTGCCCTAGTGCAGGATTCATCCCAGCGCTACCAGCTACACCTCCAGGCAGTGAAACCAGGCTGGATGGTGGAGGTGTCATCACATGACCAAGACCAGCACTACCAGGCAGGGAATGGGTATTAACTCCATAACCAGCAGCTCTCCCACTTGAAGAACCAGCACCATAAAAGCCACCAGCTCCTACTTTGTTGGGCTTCGGTCCATCGATCGCCTTCTGGCAATGCAGCATGACTCCCTCAAATTGCTTGTGTGGCTCCTCGAGTGCCTTCTTTGCACCATCGAGGGTCTTGTAGACAAATAATGCAAAACCCTTGGGCTTCCCAGTGACCTTGTCGAGCCCAAGGGGGCCCTCCTCAATCTCACCATACTTTGAAAAGAACTGAAGCAGTTTCTGTGGGTCGATATCAGCACCAACATTGCTGACAAAAATCTTCCGCTGCGTGTACTCTGACACTGGTGGCAGTATCAACGTTGCTGGAGCTGCGCCCAGCGCAGGGTTGTTGGCCACACCACCAGATGGGACAGGACCGATAGAGGCGAGCTGGCAGGCGGTGGTGCGGTTGCCAATCTTCTTCTGGGGCTCTTGGAGAGCAGCACGGGCTCCAGAGCGGCGGCGGAAGAGGATGAAGCCGTAGCCCTTGCACTTGCCCGTGTTGCGGTCAGAGACGACCTTGAGATCCTCGATCTCGCCGTAGGGGCTGAACACCTCGGTGAGGGTGTCCGCGGTGGCGTCCCAGCCGAGGCCGTGGACGAAGATCTTCCTCTGGGCCGGGTCCGCGTCGGCTGCGCGGTGAATGGCTTCCAGCACGTCGCCGTGGCCGACGGCAGCGTCGCGGAGCAGCTCGACAAGCTGGTCCTTGGGGAACGAGTCCAGCAGATTCTGGATCGAGGCGGGGTCGCTCTCGCGCTCCTCGTCGTCGTCCCCCTCTCCCCCCTCCTCCTCTTCCTCTTCTTCCTCCACCTCCTCGTACTCCTCCACTTCCTCCTCGTACTCCTCTACCTCCTCATCTCCCACCTCCTGGATCTTCTTCGCCTCCGCGCGCCCGGCCGCTGCGGCGCTGTTCCGCCTTAGGGTTCGGGAGGATGGGGCGGGGACCTCGGCTAGGGTTACAGGCTGAGAGGACGCGGCCACCGGCCGTGCAGCGACCGCAGCCTTAACGTTGGCGGAGGACTTAGCGGCCGCGGTCGCCCTGGACTCGAGCTTCCGCTTCTTGCCCATGGCGACGGCGAGGCGAGGGGATTGGGGGCGAGACTGGGCTAGGGTTTCGACGGCACCGCCGTCTCGACGAAAGGGAAGGATAGATGGAGGAGATGCGGGCGAGGGCTTGTGGTTGGGTGGCCACTTGACTACTTTCAGTCACGGCGCCGGGTGGGTTGAGGACCACGTGTTGTGGGCCTGAAATCTGGGGACATGGCCCATGAAGCCCAGAAGTTTGCTACCACTGGAAGACAACTCACGAGCAGACGGCCATAGGAAGA
The DNA here is from genome assembly GCA_036346145.1 of Olyra latifolia. Taxonomy (NCBI): domain Eukaryota; kingdom Viridiplantae; phylum Streptophyta; class Magnoliopsida; order Poales; family Poaceae; genus Olyra; species Olyra latifolia. Next base: position 20,918,740 of record CM070530.1, read on the forward strand.
CACGAGCGCACCGCACACAACAGACAACTGTTTTTTTTATATAATTTCCCTCAAAAAAAATTATTTTTTAAAATATTCTAAAGGATTGATTTTTTTTAAAAGAAAATGTTAACTGATTTGCGTGGAAAGTGTTTTGTCAGTTGTATTTTAAATTTTGCATGAAGAAGTCCTTAGAGCATTCATAGCAGTCCCTCTATAGCACTGTTCATGTGACTTTTTAGGGATACAGTAGCTGCTAGAGAAATAGAATCTTTAGAGTGTAGTGTAAAGTGTGAAGGAATTTTAGAGGATAGATAGAGTGTGTAAGGGATAGTGCTATAGAGTAGAAATTTAGAGTAGCTGGTGAAGATGCTCCGAGAACCAACCTTGTGATTTGCGAAGCACGAGCACGAGCCCAAGCCCGTCGGCCCACAACCCCAGGTGCATGTTCCTGGCAGAGCATGTGGGCCACCTGGTTACCCTCCCGATAGATGTGCCGCACCTCACACTCAGGGAAACACACCAGCAGCGTGGTGCATCGCTAGCTGGATCTATGTTAGAGATTAGACCTGATCATGCCGTAGGCAGGGCCGGGCTTAGAAAAGCCTGGGCCCGGCCTGAAGCCTAGCCCTGCCTAAAATTTTTTTGATGCACCGGGCCCGAGCTCGGCCCAAAAGCCCGAAGCCTGACATTGAACTGATTTTAAATTTTACTGTAGGCCCGAGCCCGGTCCGGCCTAAAAAAAGGGTGGGGTTCAGGCCAGGTCACTGGACTGGGCTGCCCCTGATCAAGTCTAGTTGAGATATATGCAATGCATACTTAAAAAGAAGTATATGGAGTTTTCATTAACATGAGAAGGTTCTGAAAGAAATCTTCTAGTAAAACTTTTATAAAAAATATTGGAAAGATCTAGAAATAAATATTTTAGGAAGATAACTCTAAAATTTAGATATTTTCATGAGGAGTATGTAGAAGCAAATCAATGGTCGTGATCCTGACATGTGTCAAAGATGTAATAGTATGAATATGATCTCTATAAAGAGGGATGCTTCCCCTAGTTATATAAGCATGGAGGTTACATGCTAGTAGGTGTATGATAGGGAGAGTGCTAGAGTCACAAGTGTGCATTTCCATTGTCTCTTATAACAGTGTAATAGTGTTTGAGCTTCAACGAAGTATCATCTTATAATTATAAGCCTCCTCATTAGGCCGTGCTATTTCTAAGTGCTTTGTGTATTATCAAGTAGTAATTCAACGTGAGTAGCTTGGTCACCTGAAATAACTAAGACGTTTGATTCAATGTGAGTGGCTCAACCGCCCGAGATCATCCCTACCTTCAACGTGAGCGGCTCCCTCGTCAAATATTCTTGACCGATGCATTCTTCTCAAACCCATGAAATCGGATGGTCTAGGACACATTCATTAGCGCCATGACTTTCCAGCCCCGTGTCTCCCTCCTTTCCTACGACTAGCTCCTCCATCTGGCAATTGATTGCTTCCTAATGCAACTCCCTCCTTCGGCTACTGGTGGCACAGCCTCATCTCCCTCCCTGGTGAGACGGCTTCGTCAGTGTCGTAGCCTCGTCTTCCTCGCCGACGAGGTGACCTCATCAGTGTTCTGTCGGGGTGGCCTAACCCCCCTCCCTAGCAGCACAATGTCATCTCTCTTGCAACTAGAAGGCCTCGTCATCCTCCTTTTCCTCCCTCCCTTCACTAACAATTGGAGGCAGCTCGTCGCCTCGCCTGCGTGGGCTCATCCTCTCCCCGCACCTCCCTTCCCGGCCGGCAACCTGGTTGCTAATGGTGCAACCTTGTCCCCTCTTTCCGACGATTGACAATCGGCGATGCGACACGACCTAGCCTACTCCAATCCTCCCCTCACTGACACATTCAAGAACATCACAACACAAGGTCTAGGATATCCTCATCTCTGAGGATATCAACCAAACAGATGACCATGAACATGTCTATTCCTCACCATCCCATCCACCTCCTAATTTCATCCAAGATGATTAGTCATGTCCCAACCAAACACATCCTAAGTGTGAGTACTAGCTCCACCACATTCTCCTACAATCCAAGTCCGTGTCGCCTCTCAGCGTAGGAGCTGCACCAGCATCAGGTCGTTGCCCTCCAACACAAGCGTGCGCACGAAGCACCCCAGCGTGAGCCGAAGTCCATGGATGAGCGATTCAGCCTCCACCATGCCCATCGTTGAGTGCTTTGTCAGCTCCACGAATGTGAGTAGCATGTGGTCATCGCACTCGCAAATGGCGCCGCCGACACTTGCCTAGCTAAAGCCGTCGTGGTAGATGGACCCATCAAAGTCTAGCTTACACCACCCCCATGCGCGGAGGCTGCCATCTCACCACAATAAGATACGTGACAACTGGAAAGACGGAATGATGGATATAGCGCCACCATCGAGCGCCATTCTGCTATGTCTAAAACAAAGCCAACAACACCAAAGAATGCCAGTGAGGGAAGCACACTAGCGCGGTAGTGAACAATGTCATGGCACCACCCGTCAGTATTGTATGGCTGTGTTTGCGAATACGAGAGATGGTTATCAAAGTAGAAACTAGAGAGAGTTGAGAGTTGAGACGCTTGTAGCTGCTCTACAAGCTTATTAACATTCGACCGAGTCCTTAATCGTGTAGCATGTCTGAGTCTAAGTCCAAGGTTCCAAGAGCATGGCGGCTCCATCAGCATGGTGGCATGTTGCACGGGGCAAGGCGGCATGCTCCTGCTCCCCTCACCATCTCGTTCTACCTCCTCGGATCTTATACATCATTTGATGATGGAGAAGAGGAGAGTCAACGAGATAGAAAGAGATTATAGAGGGAGAAAGAAGAGTGTGGGGAGCACAACTTTTGTGCCATGTGTGTCAAATTTGAGTCTAGCAGCTCAACGTCCACGCGTGTAAACCTGGCCACGTATACGTCCATGTTACCCAAAGTCGTCCTCAAGTCAAGTTTGACAGGTAAAGGAACCAAATTGGCAGGGTTTGCACAATCTAAGGATCAATTTTACCCTGATTTGTACATCAAAGACCAAATTAAGTCGACAACAAGAGTTTAGAGACTAAATTGACACTTCTTCCTATTTTTAAACATTTTATGATATGAAAAATCCATGTAGTATCTATCCTAAAAAAATACAACTTTCTACTCAATCTTCCTCTCTAGAGATTCTTGACGTCGAGCCTCACTAGCTAGATGTGATCGTACACCGCACCTGCCGGAGCCGCCCACCACATTGATCCCCCTCCTCCTCCTTGAACATTGGCACCTTGGTCGAGAAGCTGGGAGGTACATGTGTTCTTGTGATGTGGCCATACACAATGATATCAATTTAAATTGTGCTTACAAGTTTGAAGTTAGTAATTCATGTTAAGATGGTGTTGTAGTTATTCATGTAAAAAAAGGAGTTGCTACATTGGTGTGCAAACAGAAGAAGAGATCAGTATTGAGCATGAGAAATAAACCAGAGAACACCATGGTGGTTGATGGTACTAGTCCTTGAGTTCTTCCTGTTATAGGGTTTGTGATCGTCGGTGCAAGCCAAGACCATCCGGTTCTTGAGATTGGATACGAAATCTATATGATTTGACCTCTTGATTCGTTATCGCTTTCGAGTAGTTGCGATTCGAGAGACTGGTTGATTGCTTTCCTTCGGCGATCTTGCTGTGTTGAGTGCAAGTACAACCAATCTATCTAACGTGCCATGAAAGATAGGGCCGTCCTTCGCTCAACAGGAGATTGGGCCAGATCACCTAGGATCTATGGCTTATCTCCGTTTCAAAAAGCAAAATATTTTTGACATTTCGAGCCTATTTTTTTTAATTGAAGTTAGCTTATCAAAACTATAAAATACAAGTCGAACAAAGCAGCTACAAAGGAGTGTGAATAAGTATCATCATTGAGATCTTTCACAATTCACAACATAACACGATTGATAACGGACAAGGTAGTCACTGTGGATTTTGAATTGTTCTGGTGTGAAGTTGATTATTTGTAGTTTAACACCACAAATATAAAATTAGAAATAGCATGCTAAAACATATTTCTCTTGATCATGCTACTTTGGCCCCTTGTCCCATCAACATGACGGCTTTCGGAGGTTTTCGCTGACGTCCACGTGGGAGGTTTTGGCTAACATGGTGTCCAGTGTGCCATAGATCTTCACTAACCTCTCTATCTACTCTCTCTCCACATCCTAGCCCTCGAAGCCCTCCTCTTCCCTCCAGGCCGTCGAAGCCCCCTCCTCCTCCTTCCTAGCCATTCTGGATGGAAGTAGTGATAGACCATGCGGGTTGTGACAACAGCGCATGGCCTCGACTTGCCACGCCACAACCCAACCTGGCTTTGCCTTGCACTGCTCAACTCCCTCCGCCAACTCGGTTGTGTTTGCCTCTCCTCTAGAGCCATCTTCCACTATGGATCCTACTACGCTGCCGGGCAACGAGCTGAGATGATGATGGCATCTAGCAGTTGAGCAACGAGCTCTGGTAATAGGGGAGGATGAGGTTGACATGGCTAAGATTCTGGAACCTATGGGCAGAAAGGAGGAGGGCCATGGTGATGCGTCCACAAGAGGTAGATGTGGTAATACTTCGATGAGATGGGTAACGACGCTATGATGATTTCTGGTAAGGACGAGCGACGGAGAGGAACCAGGGAGGTGGGGAGTAGGACGAGACCACCTCAAAATGGCACGACGTGAGATGGAGAAATGGCACGACAACGATAGAGACAACAACATCACTTTCTTCCTGACACTTGGCACTGACACGATTACTCGATGGAAGCATCATGACACTTCTACAATCTTCCTACGAAGGTTACTCAGCGTGGTGTGCTCGCCAAGATGATGATGAGGATGACAAACAGGGGCGACCTTTATGGTGGTCGTGGCTGCTGGTGGCAACAGGAGGAAAGAGGGAGATAGCGCGATAAGAGACAGAGATTAAATAGGAAGAGGAATATTTCTAAAAAAAAAGAATAGGAAGAGGAATAATCAATGGAAAGGACACTACTAATTGCTGATCTATGTCAGTTCTAAACCGATCATATATCTGTGCTAATCTATGCTAGTTTTAATACAGAAATGGAAAGGACACTACTACAGAATAACAGACACTAATGTGTCCAGTCATATATGTGTGTTTAGTATCTGTGCCGGTTTGGAACTAGCACATATGACACATCATTTGTGCCTGTTTATAGCTAGAATCAGCACATATATTTTTAAAAATATTTTTTATATTTGCAAGCCTAGCGCTGCTGGTGCACTAGGCTAACTACTACTAGGTAGCTACTACCCTATACACTACCTCCACTCTTCCTCGTCCTCGTCGTACTTCTCCGAGGAGGAGTCGCCGAAATTGGAGGAGCTCGGGGCAAGATACTACTCGCTGCCGTCGTCGGAGGTGTCGACTTTGTCAGACCCTTGAATCCATTCGTGCCCCTCCTCTAACAAGTCGTCCTCGTCGTTGGCGGCGACGTGCTCTTCCTCGTCATCATCAGCAATAGGCTCTTCCTCATCCGATGAGTCAACGGTGGCGGGCTCCTCGACGGTGAGGTAGTGGGGCCACACACCGAAGCTTTTGATGCTAGCTGCGATAGGACGTGCTGGCACCTCCGCTTAGCCACCAACTCCTCCTCCTCGCCAGCTGCCTCCTCGCCGGTCTCCTCCGATTCCTCCTCGCTGGCCGGCTGCTCCTCTGGATCCTCGTCAACCGGCTCCTCCTCTGGATCCTCATCAGCCGGCTCCTTCGGCTTAGAGGCCTCTCCTCCTTGTGGAGACGAGGGTAGCGACGACGATCATGGCAAAGACGACGGTGACCATGGCGAGGCCGGTGGAGATTGAGACGGAGACGATGACCATGTAGAGGCTGGTGGATACTAGGGCAGAGACGATATTTTGCAGTCCAATGGTGACCAGAGTTAGCTAGCGGTTGGGGATCAGAAGTTTTGGAGGAAGGTTTAGCTTAGATCGGAGTTAGGGAGATCTCTTGGGTGGAGGCCGATGTTTGGGTGAAGGCCGATGAAAACATATTGATTTTTTTAAAAAAATGAAGTTGAATTTTTTAAAAAAATTTGAAGTTGACTTGTTTCCAAAGAGAGAAGGGAGAGAGGCGACGTGGATGCCATCTCCCTAGAAAACCACACAGGTGGTAGCTATCTAAGCAATTAAAGGACTACCGACCAATAAAGCACTTAACGGACGACCTAATAGATTTATGGTTGTGGTGCAAACGAAAATAATTTTCAGATAAAAATGAGAAAGTAATTTTAAAGTTTATGGGGCTAAGTGCAACTTTGGTATAACTTCTAGAGGCAACAGTTTACCTGTTAAAAAACTCATGTAGGAAAAGCCAAAAACATGGGATACATCACATCAATAGATCAAGACATCAAGGGATTGGGTGGCGTGCACGTGGGGCAGATTGAACGCAACAGGCACGTGCAAACAGCCAGGAGTCGTCGCTGCGGGAGCCGACGCCGGCTCCTTCATGCAAGATCAACAATTTAGCATGGCAGAATTGTTGCATACAATAGATCGAGTCTAGGACTGTCAAAGTGTTTAGATTTCTGTATGTGAAGTATAATTCTTCTCAATGTAATGTAGTAAACTAACGTAGGTATGATTAACACTCTTTTTAGTATGTACGTGTACACTCACTGTTTTAATTATGATGTACGTGTGCTAAGTGTGGGTGTAACTTTTATTCTATGTTTTCTTAGTTATAGGGCTCTAAGTGTGTGGGTACAAGCTCACCCTAGGTTTTCAACGGCGAGCTGTATCATAGCTAGCACAAATCCACCTCGATTTTGAACGTATACAAATCAATGTGTTTAATCACTTTCAGTATTTTTCCCGAAATATAGAATTCGATGTGTTCAGTCGATCACCAGTTAGCACAGTAACGGATCTAATTAACGAACATTAGCGTACGTGCATAAGCAAGCTGAGTACAATTAATAGTTCTTAGTATCGTGCCCGTGAGCAATTCTTGATGGCTTCTTCATGCATGCAAGACGTCAAGAGAAGAGAACAGGGTGAGACATGCCGGCGGGAGTCATCGCGGTGGCTGGCCATGCAAGAAGGGCGAGGTGTCGGTTGCGGAATGGGGGAGGTCCAACCAGCGTTGGATGCGATTCTGTCCAGCACGCATCCTGCCGTCCGCACGTCTCGTACCATCCGTTGGATCCAGCCGACTAATATCATAGCCCACATGTCTTCTCGATCAGCTCATGCATCTAGAAGGTTCACACCCGATACGACAACACTCCATATTCACCCGCTCCTGACAAGATCACCAGGCCCCGCACCTCCCTAATTCCCCTCCATCTTCCTTTGAACCCTGGCGCCCCTGCCCAACGTCGGCCCCACCTCCTGCCCTCTCCCCTATATGAAGACGTACTTAAGAAAGGTGCATCTCCACCTCCTCCATGTCCTCAGGCCCAACTACTCACGTCGCTCTAGGCCTATCCTAAGATAAAGCCTACTTTACTAAGAAGCCCAGTTCGACCAGCAGATACCAATCCAACTTTAAAATGGAAGGCTCTAGGCCTATCCCGAGATAAAGCCCACTTGGTTAAGAAGCCCAGTTTGGCCAGCAGAGACCAGTCCAACTTCAAATAGAAGCACAAGCCACATGCAAAATCCATTCCAACATTCTACCACTTCATGAAAAGCTTAGGAGATAAGCTTTCCAATGGATTTGGTCCTACCTTTAAATTCGTTCGAAGTAGCCCAGAATCATCGAAATTCCAACATAAACTAAATTTGTTGGGTGCCGCACTACCTCTTCTATGGGCCCCAGGCCTTGTATGACCTAGGGATGGCCGTCCACCCCCTTGGCCGCCACCTCTTAGTTCTCTAGCCTTTGTGTAAGCCCAAAATCATGTTTTTTTTCTTAGGTTTTGATTAAATTAATCTCAATGGCAGTTTCACCGTTTATTGGTTTGTGGAACCCTAACTCGTGTGCTTCATCGGTACTCAGTAATTTTCAGATCATATCTACCATATTCTTGCTTTTGTTCTCGATTCACATGCAGTGATAAACCTTCTTGACGAGGTCAACCATGTCTTGGCACGGTTGATAACCAACGGAGCAGTGGTGTAGTGATTGCTGGATTCAAATTGGTTCTAATTGGAAGCCGGATCGTTAACATCGAAATCTCCACAAATCGACTTATCTATACCTATCGAAAGATCAGGCTCCCCGTCCTCATCACCACCCTGCCCGCACTTGTATACAAGTACAGAATGCCTTTCTTGGGGTATGTATCCATCTTCTACTAGAAATTTATGGTATAACACATGTAGTGGTAGAGGCATAGCAATTAGCCAAAGTGATGTATATCATGTATGAAGGATCGTGGCGCACCAAAAGAGGGTGAATTGGTGCTTTCTAACGCTTAAAAATTTTAATTCAACAGAGTAAATTAACTTTTAGATAAATCTAACATCAAGCAAGCAAACAAGAAATTAATAATTAAAAAAAGGAGAACCTGAATGTAGAAACCAATCTCTTTAATTTATTCTTCAAACCGATACATGATTTCTTTTACATAAAAGCACATTTTTTATATCTTTTACTCTATTTTTCTTCTCTGTTCTTCTCAATTTTTCCTTGCTGCTGCAGCCTCACGCTGCCTCAAACCTCTTATTAGCCCTGCCCCTCTTGTTTCTGTGTAGCTCTGTTTTTAATGAGACCTTTGCCTTTCTTTTATAAGTATCGACCACCGCCTTTGTTCTTTACCGACTTAAGCCAACCGGTCTTGAACCGCCTTGCAAACTGCAGCCAGCCTGTTGTCCTTCTCAAGTCTTCCACAACATGCGGCTCCCTTGGCCACACGCACATACAGCATGGGCCCCGCGTGCTTGCACTTGCACGGCCAGCCATGCGCATGCCCGGGCCGCTGCCCTGCACGATGCCACGCTCGCATGCATGCACAGTACACCATGCACTTGTGCCTCGTGCACTGTATGCTACAGTTTACACGTACACACATATATCCTTGCATGCACATACACTCTTCTGCTTTATACTGTCCACCCATATTTGCGCTAGCTCGACATGTCCGACCTCACCTAGGTGTATGTATCTGAGCTGCGCCACACATTTTAAAACAATTCCTACAAAACAAATCAACACAAAAACAATCATTTTCTTTTATTTTTAATCAAATATTATTATCTTGTTCAAATATTTTTCTCTTTAGTTGTCAAATCATCTCAGCACAAAAATCTAGAAATCAATAATGTAGAAGTGATGTATGTATGTATGTATCTACTGGTCCTTACCCAAGTTATGTCATCCAGAAAACTTCTATACAGAGGATGGGTGATTATACTGTTCTTCCAATGCATGAGCTGCTACCCCTTCAAATTTTTTATATGTTTCTTGTTTTTAGATATCTTTGCATCAATTACAATCACCATGCACCTCTCTATGCATCGAGCATATGTTATCTTGCTATAAAGAAATAAAGGAAAAGGAATATATTTTCTTTCTTGCTTGTTGTTTTTTGGTATACTAAATAAAGATGGAATGTGGAACAATTCCAATGTGTCATTATCAAACTTTTTTTAGCTACAACAATGTCATTTTGAAATAATTCTTATTCATTTTTGGTAGTGCACTTCATCTTTAAATTATAGGTTGCATGAAACATAAAGTACAATGTTGTTTTAGTTCATACAAGAATAACAAGATACATTCAGATTTGGGTGTTGATTTCATAAAATACATGTTGTTATTGTCATTGTTATTGTTGTTGTTGTTGTCTATATTACTTACAATGAACACTGCTGAAGCTACAACAAATTGATGGCAACAAAGAAAAACATTGATTGCAAATTCTTGATTTTTTCTCATACAAAAGAATTCTTCAATCTTGTACATCCATTCCAAAAACAACTACAATGAGAGTAACATACATATTAGTACATACTTTCTCTCCAATTTGCAATCTATATCACCCCTTGAACACCTTGTCTTAGACAAGCTCCTTGCAAAATAAAATGTACATCTATTCAAAAGTCATTCATCCTATTTAGAGTTCTTTTTGTTTACCATTGTTCATGCCTAATTGCTAGCATTGTTGTTATGATACCCACCATTGTACACTCCAACATGCCCTTGACCTTTGTCATGGCCTCCTCGGCCATTCCCTTCCCTCCTATGCTCTTCTCTTACCGAAACCAAAAGAAACACATTGTGAGACCCAATTAACAAGATCACAAGTACAAGCACTACATATTTAGCAATGAATTGCAAGAACAACCATCTCAATTAATTAGTAAAATAATTTAGCAAGTAGCAAACTCGCTCACCACAACTATTAAAATCGTGTAAACATGTATTTAGTAAAAGGCACGAATGGCCATAGGTGTAAGCTTCTGTAAAACATGCGGTTAGGGAGGTGAAGTGGCCAGGGAGAGGAGGGCGGAGGCGACGCGGTCGGGAATGATGTTGACAGCAACCGGAGAGAAGGCATAGACTACTCGGCTGGGAAGGACACAGGCGGCGAGGCACGGCCGAAGAGGGTAGAGAGCCATAGGTGTGGAGGTGGCGTGTACCGGGAGGAAGCAGACGATGCTAGGGTTTATGCCAGGAATCCTTTTTGGAGGATGTAAACGAGGAATACAGGCATGGGAGACTTGTGGGCTCACTTGGTGCTGGTCTGGCTGATTCACGAGCCGAATGGAAAGCTGGAATGTTGTGAGCCTGCGCTTGGATCAGGCTAGATTGAACGGCAGACTCAAGAGGATTGGACGGAGCAGCATGTGTTGGATGCCCTTGCACCAATTCGTTGATCAAGGTATGTGGGGTAAAAGTTAATTTTAGCAATAATTATTTGGCATGGACTAAATTGCTGGATTGGTGCATAAACTAGTAGTCCATGACTATCAAGCCGACTTGACAAATTAAGTTTTTAGATTTCTATGGATATAAATAGGAGTGACTAAGGATTAGACGTCCGATCCATAGGAAAAAAATCGGACTTTTTTGAAACATGAGCAATGAACTACGGGAATAAAGCTCAAGTACTGTTGAAACATAGAGACTAAGAATCGGATGTACAATCCATAGGAAAAAAGTCAGACGCTTTTTTGAAACATTAGCAATGAACTATGGGAACAAAGGTCAAGTTGTGCTAAAGCATTTTGTGTTTATGTGTACAAATGTTTTAGCAGTTACTTAATGATGTTCAAACCAAACGAGTGATGTTCCACATGAGAATCGAGCAATGAAACATGAGCGAAGTATTGACAAAACATGCAAGAAGTACTGATGAAACATGGGCAAAAAACTAGTGAAACGTCATAGGAAGATGATCGAAATACTAGTGAAATATGGCCGAAGTACCGGTGAAACATGACATATTACTGATGAAACATCGTAAAGCCATGTTCCCAAAGTTATTCAAAGATGTTTCACCTCATACAAGTAAAAATGTTTCAAAAGAGCAAACATCATGTTTCAACAGAGCAAAACCAATGTGTCATAAGAGTAAAACAAATGTTTCATAAAACAAATAAAGTGTTTCACATACATGATTTTTTGCGAGAGCAAATACCATTTTTCAAGAGAGCAAAAACATTGTTTCACCAGAACAAACCCAATGTTTCACAAAAGAGCAAACTTCACATTTCTTACGCGTGTTTCACCAGAGCAAAATCATGTTTGACTAGAGCAAAAGCCATGTTTCATAGGTATCAGAGCGATGTTTCATACCAAAAAGCACTGCATCTTTTCCACCTAGCTTCTTCCAATGGAGCACGTGTACGGCCACCATCGCGTCGTCGTCTCGCGGCCTCCTGCTCTCGTCATTGAGCTCGCCGTGGTCACCGTGCTAGCTCGCATCACGTTGTCATCGCCCCATGAGCTCGTCGCCGTCATCGCCCTCCACATGCTCAGCATCACCGTCGTCGTTGGCCCACAAGTTTGTCATGCCTCATGAGCTGTCCTACGAGACGAGGCAGAGTAGATTGAAGCCATCCTTATGGCTCGTGCTAGGGCTGTCACTTAGAGGGAGCAAGAAGAAAGGATAGGAGCAGGATGAGGATGGAGCTGCGAAGGAGAGGAGCAACAAGAGGGGAGGAGTGGTGTAGGAGAAACAACCAAACAGAAAGGAGGGGGAGGCGGGGAGAAGGCAGCTAGGGAGCAGATGAGGATAAGGAATGGAGGAACGAGGGGCCACGCAGTGACGGGAGCGTTCAATGGATGTCTATTGGACGTATGTCCATAAGCATTATCAATTTGATAGAAGACCTCATCTTGAAATATAAAAATCGATGTATTTTTCTAAAGCAAAAGGTCGACGTGTTAATGCAACGCATGGCTTCTTGAAATATAAAAATCGATGTGTTCGATTATCCCCTCCCGCATGACTCTGCTAGCAGTGCCGGATGACAAGAAGTGCCCCGCGCCATGACACATGAGCGTGCATGCAAAAGCGACCTGCCGAAAAATACCAACGACTGGTGTTGTGCATCGTGCCATAATCACGTTTCTAAACTAAACCCTACATACTAACGAGGTTGGGTTTACTTAAAACCACCATTCATCTTTTCCATGACAGAATCTAAGAAGGATCAGATCAACCATCAAAAGCAACAACACTTTTTCAGAAGACGCCATGAACAATTCCTCTTTACAGTAATATACACTCCTTCGCCTTCCAGTGATGCAGTCAATCTCCATTGATCTACACCATCCAAGGCTAATCTAGCAGCTGAGTTTTGACTTCTCTCTTTTACGGTTTTACCCATCAACACGTTTTTGTACTGTGGTAATACAAATCATAGTTATTACTGCTGCGTTTAACTTAGTTTGACATGGAAGGTTTACGAATGTTAAATTGGAGCATTATAGAGAATTAAAAAGAATCGATCATTTGATGGCTAAGAAAACAGAAACCATTTGGAGACTAAATCCTTACTCACAGACTAGATAAGCAGGCTCTCAATGCAACAACAGAGCAGGTTCTCAATGCAACAGAACTGACACGAGATTAGATAAATGGTCTGACATACGACGGTATCAAATTCAGAAAGCACTGGTTGCAACAATGTTTCTTTCCATCGAAGATATGAACTTTTGTAACATGTCAGTCAGATCACCTCGCTTCATTGATCATAATCTGTGGCACCGAAAAAGGAGTAGTCCGCATCGGCAGAAGATCCTAGCAGGGGAATGTACTCTGATCCTCTCACATGAACACTGAAGCAAGCTGAAACATATACATAAACAGCGTTAAAAGGTTTACAGAAAGGACGCAGTAGATTTATCTCAAACAATGCATGCCAGCAAGATAAATGCGTATGTACAAAAAAGTTGTCCAAAACTAACCAGCTCCAAACACATGCCAAAGGACACGATGATACCATAAATGTAAATCTAAATATTCATATTTCATAGTAGGTGGTTCTGAAGCACTGACAAGGAGAACATTAGCCAATAAAGAATGCAGAGGGCCATATGTTCTACAAATAGAAGAACTGAAAGATAGGCACAATAAGGATACACAGCAACAATACCAAAACAAATGCACAAAGGTAATCAGTGAAAAGGGCAGCACTTCTAATCTATTCCCAATATTTCTGAACCTAGTATGTTTGAAACATGATTCCACAAAATTGAAGCACAAATTTGAACTTTTTATGAAACCAAATTCAGGAATGCAATTTTTGCATTACATAGTTTAGAAAAAAAAAAAACTCAGGAAATTTTTAACTAGGCTCTGAGTTAGTGGTTCAAATATGTAAGTGGACTCAAATAATTTCGCCTAGTTGTCTTTCCCTTACTTTTGATACAAGAGCGAAACCAATTCACAAAGATGTGCTACAAGAGTTTGTATATTAACTGTAATAGCAAGTTTACATTTTTTCCCTTACAAAAAAGGTAAAATAAACTTGGTTAAACAAGGTAAAGCATCCACAATAATATGTTTCATATCTTAGCTGAGGCATTGCTGATATTCTCACATTATGGTTATAAATTGATATGCAACCTATTATGGGCCTATGGAAGTGGCGCACCAAGGGGGCAGCAGCTACTGCATCATTATCTTATCTTTAGTTATTATTTGTTTGTTTAGGAGGACCATATATTTAGTTTGTTGGTTAGTCAAGTAGTTACGGTTTTTCCTATATAAAGCATACAGCAGATTGGTTGGAGGCAACCAATGGAATAACAAATAGATTTTCCCAAGCCTCCTAGTCCTGTTGTGCTCTTCGCTCTGTCTGGCTATTCTAGGCTGAGTCCTAACCCAATCAATGCCCTCCTTTACCTAGCATTGTTCTATCTCAAGTCACCATCCTCTGAACTCTCCTCGACAGATGTTTACCCCCACATACATGCATAAATGAGGAATCATCACTAAGTTTAATACTGTTAAGCATCAAAGTGATACCATTCTCAATTTTCACTACACTTTGCAGCATAGTCTCCATCTTCTTCTTCATCTCACTATTGTCATCCATTAGAGGAACCAGAAGGGTCAGATCCCTGTAAATGTCGCGTACAAATGCACATATGTTTTTGGCATATTCAACTTCACCATCTGATATTCGACCAATAGCAAGCCTCATTAGCTCTCCTGACAAATCAGCAACCTAAGACATCGACAGCACAGAAACGCCCTTAACAGTTTTAAGCAAAGCAAAGAAAAGCAAATACCAGCATAACAAAATAATAGTTGCACTAGTATATTTACCCCTAAAAGATAGTCAAGCACATTTATCTGTAAGGGCTCAACAGATTTATCGCTTAGTGCTAGCAAAGAATCATTAATTTCGCCAAGACTCAATAAAGTGCCAGCCTTGCAAAATCTAAAAAATGCTGCAGCTTCAACATATTCTTGTACCTGCAACAGTCAAGACAAACACATTAGATCTATTGCAAATTTGATACAAATGTAAAAGAACAATGTTAATACTAACACCAAAGGTATAGGCTCTTCTAAGCTTCCAGAAGTCAGTTCCTTGTAGTTCTTTTACTAACTTTCCAATGTATTGGTTAACCACAAGAGCAAGATCATTTTCTGCCTTTGAAAGAACTTCTTCCTTGTTGCTTTTGGTGATTCTGAAACAAATCAACAGTTTATAAATACTTGTGATTTATGAAATGTAACAACATATAAGCTAGAAAAGCAGTTTGAGGTTGGCATAACTTAGCAGGTGAATTGACAACAAATGAACATATGCGACCTCCGTTAGGTCAAGATAAAAAGAGCCTTTTGAGAGGAGTACATGTATTCTCCAGTGTTGTTCAGCAACATGGGCAGTTCTGACATTAAAGGATAATTTGCACATTAATAACTCACAGTCCCACACTTTGACATTTGATCATTGGCAAATATAACTTTGATCAGTCCCAGAAGTATCTATAATTTCTGGTCATGGGCATGATTTTTTAGCTAAAATCCTGTTTTTGATCATCTTTGATCTGGAGCAAACAAGTACTTCAAACAGCTTAAATCATGTAGAGTTCCTGGAATCCTGGTCGTCTGTAAAATGAAACCTACTGACTTGGGGAATGTTTTGTACAAACAGCATGTCGCATTTACAGTAATACAAAAAAAAATGGCATATAAACATTTCACATTTTAATACCAAGCATACACATAATAGTTTGACCCAGGTGACTCTGAGTCATCACCTCTGCCAAGAAAATGTACGAGTTATTTTCTCTTCACTTTGAAAAAATAATGTGATGCTGATAACACAATCTTTTGATGAATCAAGTAGGTAGGTAGGGTTCTTAATTGTTTACCTATGGACCTGAAAAATGACCTTTTTGCTGTTCATTGTCACATCCCGACTTGCTTTTACAAGCCTTTCCCTTTTATCATTCTGCAGTGACATGGAAACGTGACAAAATAATATCAAAGCGTTGATAATTACACACACAAATATGAAAATACAACATATGACCACACTAACTGCTTTTAGTTTGTAAAAGGAGGGGGGAAATGCCCAACAGCAAAACTGGTAGTTGGCAAGGTGGTGACTGTTGGACAAATTTGACCCAAATATGAAATCTATCTTGAAGAAAAGCTAATAAAGACTTCTAGCACACAATTCGAGCAACTCTGAAGAGGCATACAGTTGTAGTGGTAGACATTTTATCGCAACTAATTCAGATAAAATAAAATGACACATGAAAAACAGTTGCAACTTTGCCATAAATCTTACAGACCTCCACATGCACAAGTATAATGACAAACTACCTTCTTTAATCTAAAAACAGAGATACTAAAGAAGTCTAACTTTAATTAGAGGAAATTTCTCATCACTTGCGTGTAGACTGGGCATCGCCAGCCGAATACATTCCATGTTGTGTAGGGTTTGTGCATTTGTGTACATCCACACCAGCAAAAAAGAGGCCAGGTAAATAGGAACTAAAGAATCAGGTTGATTCAACACAATGAATTCGCTACCCACACCACAAGGTTAATGCTCTTGGCTCTCAAAATGATCTTATGCTGCAGTTTGCTAGCATGCTCTCTAAGGTAACCTTACTGACGAAGTGACGTGCCTGAACAATTCGAAATCAGCACTCATCAGCCAATGTCTCGGCAGTGGTCACGTAGGCCTCGTCCGAATTTCTCCGAACACCTCGCACGCATAAGATCTTGGCACCAAATCGAACGCACAAACCTACAAAGCTCGACACAATCTCCCCTCTTCTAGTGCATTACAAGGTAACAACCAAAAAAGGAGCAGCGAAAGCACCACCGCATGTCGGGCCTATAAGCGGTTCGATCCGGGGAGGGAGCAGAGCCAAGAAAAGGGCGGGGCGCCCGCCGGAACACGTACCAGGGCGTTGAGGTACTCGGCTTGCTTGGCGAACTCGGCCCTCATCGCGGAGCACCCCGCCGAGGCCGAAGGAACCGCCGCCGCCGCCGCCGCGGCGTTCGTGGCCATTGTCCTGGACCTCCTGGGCGCCGAGTCGGCGGGGGGCGCTGCACAGGGCGAGAGAGAGAGGAGGAAAGTGAGAGTCCGGAGAGGAGGCAGCCGGGGAACGAATGGGGAGGGGGAGAGGTGGAGTACGCAGAGAAGGGCCGGGGCGAAGGGTTTTGCTGGGTTGGGACGCCGCCATGGCGGGCAGGGTGAAGGAGGAGGAGACGGGGAGGCGGCGCAGGTGGGCGAGGTGGTGGCAGCCGCGCAGGGACACCATCTGGCCCCGCTCACGTCTCGGCACTTGTGCGGGCTTCAGTACTTCGGTTAGTCACGTGTCGGTGTATCAGCGCGAAATAGAGAATTTTGCTACAGTACTTCGATTAGTTTGGTTTTGCACGCTTTTAAAATCTTTTTTAATCACAATTTCTTTTAATTGGTAACCTATTGATGCCGAGATTTATAAGTTTGTATGATGGAGATAAATTTATCAGAATTTCAAAAAAAAAAAAAAAGTTCGGTTCCGACAAGAATTGAGTTCTTTTTTCAGTGTTCCAAAAATGTCCTTCAGGACCTACGCATATTATATAGAAAAGTCTAATTTACCCCTTAAAAAAGAGAAACTTACACTATAGCCCCTTGAACTCACATGAAATCTCACTTAGCCCCATAAGTTTGAAATTTACTTTTTCGGCCCTTCAAACTTGCATCCATTTGCAACTCAGCCACAAAATCAATAGAGATACTGTTAAATGCTGATGTGGCCGTTAGTTTTCCGTTAATTGCTTAGATGTTTACCACACGTGCGGGTTTTTTTTTAATGACATGGCATCGATGTTACCTCCCTCTCTCTAAAAACAATTCAAATTTGAAATTTTATTGAAAATCATCTTAAAAATTTTGGAAATTCAGCTTTTCAAAAAATTTTGAAAATTCAATTTTAAAATTTCTAAAATTGAAACATCTATTTTCAATTTTAAAATTTGAAACATGTGAATTTTTTTTTTAAATGTGAATATTCAAATTTTCAGCGTTTCCGATTTTTTATATTTGAATTTTGAATTGGAAGCTTCAAAATTTTCAAAGTTTCAGATTTTATATATTCAAATTGAAAATTTTGGAGTTTTAGAAACCTTTGAATTTTTAAAAATTTAAATGTGAATTTTAAATCTCTAAAATTCAAAACATTTCAAATTCAAATTGACACAAGTATTGAAACTCAAAACCGAAGTTTCAAATTGTGAAATTTATTTTTTTTTGGAATTTTGAATTTAAATTTTTGGAAAAAAACAAAATTGAAATTTTCAAAAAGTTTTGAACTTTTTAAAAGTTGGATTTTAAAATTTTTTTGAAGTTGATATTTTTAAAAAAGAGATAGAGAGAAGGGAGTGAGGTGACATGGATGTCATCTCTTTAAAAAATTGCAGTCGTGGGTCATGACAACCACCTAAACAATTAACAGTAATTAACGGCCGCATCAGCATTTAATGGTATCTCTAACAGTTTTCGAACTGGGGTGCAAACATATACAAGTTCAAAAAGTCGAAAAGGTAAATTTCAAGTTCGAGAGGCTAAGTGAGACTTTGCTACAAGTTCAGGGAGTAACAATATAATTTGTTCTTAGAAAAAACCCTCAACTCGAAAACAGCTATTTGGCAACTTTGAACTCTCAAAATCAGCTAATTACCCTCCTTACCAAGCAAAAAGTGGTTTTTGTTAATGTGGTTGCTCATGTAGCAGATAAAAATGATTCAAAAAATATAGTTTAAATATTAAACATAGCTAATATGCTATGAAATTATGAATTTTTTGTGACACAATTTGAGCATGTTGTGGATCTAAATAAATTATTCTCACGTATTATATAGTCCTCAATTATGTATATAAAATCAGCAAATAACTCCAGTAGTTGTAATTCAAATATTAAAAAGTTGGCTTTCTATTTGTAATATTGAAATGTAGCGTTTCAATTTCATTCTTTATTTGATATAGTTAATTTCGAACATGATAATACATGTGAATAATTTATTTAGATTCACAATATGCTCACGTCATCCAACATGTGGATTTGAATTACCGTTTTAGAACTATTTGATAATTTCATAATAAATTAAAGACTAGATATTACAGAAAAATAATTTAGTTATATCCATGATATGCTTAGGCCAACCTACAAAAAATTCAGTTTTTTGGAGCATGTTTTCAATTTTGAATACTCAAATTATAGTTTCTCAAATTAAATATCTTTTGTCACATCAACAAAACCGTCTTTGGTTTGGTGAGGGGGTAGTTTAGCTAGTTTTGATATTTCAAGGGTGTCAAACAGTGGGTTTCATAGTTCAAGATTGATTTTTATTAGACTTTACCCAAACTTCAGAGCGTAAAAAAGATTTTCCCCTGTTATTCACATCAATGACTATAATCATATGGGCTGTTTGGTTGCCTGCATATACAGAGACTTGCATCTATAGATACAGAATTTTGCTTTTTTCTCGTATTTGGTTGCCTGCATCTGGGTTTGAGGCTGGCTCGGTGGATGCAGATTCCCTCTCCTAACCTGGCTCTAGAAAAACGCCTAGAACCAGCGTTTCCGGTGGTGCAACAAGAAGCCATCGTGTTCTGTGCTACACAGGCCCACCACCAGCCACTGAATGCATGCAGCCAGCATCAGCTATGCACGCATGCAACATTAAATCTTCCGGTGAAGAAAAATGATGCCATTTTTTCTTCCTCACTTTTGTTTATATCTTTTGATTAGCATCTCCGATTACCGAACCGATTTCAAAAATGGGTTCCTGACATTTTTTCGAACAAAACTAAACCACACTTGCTATATAAATTTCAAAATACCTGCCTACTAAACACTCAACCAAACACCGTCTTTGCATCTGTGCATCCCGTATCCCATCAGCCTGGCTGAGTCGAACGAGCCAGGCTAGTGAGAGAAGGCAACCAAACAGCCCCATAATGTAAGAGAAAAATTGGCACTAGGGCACCATGAATGTGGTTGTGTTTTTAGCAAAGTAAATATGGTTTTTTGTGCGATGTACAATTAAAAAAATCAAGGCTTTGACATATAACACAACAAATTCGGGGCGTACAACCCTAGTGCACTTTGGTGAGTAAAAACATATTTCCACTAGATAGATGAAAGAGAGTGTGAACAAAAGGAAAATGTGAGACCGTGTGGAGATTCTTTCAGTGTTATATGATGAATATTTCGACTTTGTTTGGTTTGAGTTGAGTTTGATGTTGAGTCGTGCTTAAACCGGTCAAGAAAGATTATCCTTTTGTGAAAGAACTAATTATCTAGAGAGAGGTGCTTTTTCAGCAATGTGTGGGAAGGGTGATCCTTTTTTTGGCAAAAGGAGTAATTATACATAGAGGTGTTTTTCAGCTTTGTGTGGGTTATCCTTCCTTACTCGGATAATCCTTTTGGGTTGTTTTTTCTGTACACCTAGCAGGAAGTGTTTTACACTTTTCAAAGTCTTTCATTGCCTAAATGAGTTCTTTTGTCTGCATAGCTTTTAGAGAGAATTTTGAGATTTTTTTATTTTTTAGAAGAAAGTCTTTTAAGCAACGAATTGAATGATAAAAAATGATTAATGCCACTACTGTGTAGTTTACTGTTTACCATGTGCTTTTGAGCAATGAGTGTTATAGAAAGTGTTTACTTTGGTTTGTGTCATACTTATTTTTTATTACATGATGCAATGAAGTAGTGTAGGTGATTATAAACTAACTTGCATAAAGGTGAAAGATACTTGTTTTCATAAATCGTTCGTTTGTCTACTAGGGCTCACAGGTAATAGGAGTGGATCGATGCCGACAGCATGATTGATAATGCGGGTAGGAGATCCACGGTTCAAGGGGGTCAAGGGTCATGCGAGTTGATCGAAACTGGTTTAAGCACGAGGTGGACAAGGACCAATGGTGGTGGTGGCTTTGGAGTGTGCAAGCCAAAGTAGGGCATGTGGCGGACTTGGTGGCCAAGAAAGCCAATGACGGTGGTTTTGAAAAACCACGATGCTATGGGATGAATGTGGGGACCCCAGATTTAACCAAACAGGACCTCTTTGTGTTACCGGTATGAGTATTAAGGATCAGTGCTCATATCCATAGTGAAACAGAAATATGATACTAAAACAGAGCTGCATTAGCTAATAAAGTAGTTCAGAGTGCAGCGGAGCAATATATTACATTAGCTTAGAAAAACAAAACCTTATTAAAGCGAAGCAAAAGGTTATAACCAAAAGTAGTGTCCCATCACGGCCACAGGCACACGCTGAGTGGGAAACAGCTAGTAGTCCGGAGCATCATCCGGAAAGATCTCAACGTTATCCTGCACGTCCTTGTATTCTTGACCTGCTCATAGATTAAACAGCCCCGCGTAACAAGCAGGGTTAGCATGTGACTGCTAGCAAGTCCTTCCTAGAAAAGATCAGGTTAAGGCTTACCCTAAGAAAGCTGATGGTTAATTTGCATAAAAGCATTTCACCTAGAATTATAAAAGAGTTTGAGAAACATATGTAAATAAAATGGAAACTCTCAAAATATACAGCATTGAAACAAGTTATCATTCTCAGGTCTCAAGTTCTCAACTCATAATTCTCAGCTCATTATCTCATTCCTCAATTCTCAAATCTAAATTTTCATATAGCAAACTCATGATGCTCATCTAGTAACGGTACACACGCCGGAATAACCTTACCCATGTCATATTAAGATAGGTGATGCTACGTTGTGAAAGACCGCTAAGACGCTCTTTAACTGGGAGCTCGGCCATTCAAATGGGTTTACTCTGCAGAGGTTGTACGCTTTACCCACAAGATACCATATCCTCCCGTCGAAGGATATCATAACAAAACCTTTCAGAAAGTTAACCTCGGGCTTACCACGGTCGTACCTGATATCCACATAGGTACTCAGAGAAATGATGTCCGCACAAGTCTCTGGCAATACCCCGACGATGTTTCTCTCGGAACCCATCCACCGTGCAAAGACAGTGAGTAACCCCGACGTTTCTCTTCCTTTAGATTAGGTCTGTCCCATACCGGGCTTACGGTCGCACGGGATTATCTCAGTTAAGTGTGTCACAATCATCGGTCCTTAGTCTCAGAGCGGCAACCAACACAAACCCGATACTCGTGCTCATGTGCACCCATCTTACAATCCATCCGCTCCCGATCCCATTTATTAGTTGGTCAAATTTTAATTAAGAGTGAATAAACCAAGTCCCACCATAAACCGAAATTTCATTTCTTAATTCCCTCATTAGTTATATCCTTTTTGAGATTGGATCCCTGAGTACCTAATTGAGCAATACTAAGCATCTACTATGTAAAAACAGTGGGTATTAGTATCATAAGTTACTCTAGGGTCAAGGGTTGTCGGTGGATGCATATATCGGACAGACCTATGCATTAGGCAGCGCTATATGACCATACGGTATTTTCATCAACTTAGCAATTTTGGCAAAGCTATAAAATTGGGTTCTAGAGGAAAGACTTGCCTTCGGGGTACTCGGGTTCCGGCCTCGAGAAAACCTCCTTCGTCACTCGAACGGCCTAGCGTACGCAACCGAGGAAAAGACAACAAATAAATACCATGCATAGCAAAACAATTTTAGAAATTATACAAAAATTACAGAATGTGGATATGATTTTTCTGGATTTTTAAAAATTTTAATCGCCAGAATCGGAGGTCGGATGAATCCGAAGCGAAATTTGAAAGGATTGCTATTTGCTGAAATTCCTAAAAAAACAGAGAGAAATGACCCTGTAGCCGCGGGTCCCACTGCGCAGCTGACCCAACTGGGTGTCTCCACCGGATAAGAACAGGAGATGAGTGAGAATTAGAGAGAGGAAGAGAGAAAAGAGAGAGGAAGAGAGAGATAGAGAGAGAGCCAAAGGGGAGGGAGAGAGGTGGCGGCTGGTGGGAAGCGGCGGCTGATGAGAGCTTCATGGCATGAGGCGGCGGCGACGGCGGCGTGGCGGCGGCGGCGGCTGGCATGAGGCGGCGCAGGGTCTCCATGGGCGGGCAAGAAGAGCTGAGCTTGCTCCGACAAGAAGTCTGGCAAAGCGGCTGACCAATGTTGGAGGTGGCAAAGAGATGGCGGGTTGGCTCGACCTGGTGGTGGCGCTAGGGCTCCGGCTAGGGTAGGGAAACCGGCAAAGAAGAAGTCTTGGCTCGAGCATGGCGCAGCTAAGCACAAAAGGCAACAGAAGGCTAAGGAGGTCATGGTGGCGAGAGGCGGCAAGCAAGAGAGCATGGCAGCGGCGGCGACGATGGCCCTCAACAGCGGGTAGCGCGGTGGCCAGCAACAGCGGCGGCGGCGAGCAGGGGAGGAGGCGTTGCAATGGGACGGTGCTACTGCTACGGAAAACAGAGTGGCCTGTAAGGCTACCTCGGCGATACGGCGACTAGGAAACTCCAGTCCTTCTCTGTGTTGTTGCCAACGTCAGGAATTGTGGGTTGTAGTTTGTGGATGCTGATGGGAGAGGGGAATTGGGGATTAGGGAAGCTAGGGTTTTGGGGCTGCGATGAGTTTTGACCTGGCCGATGCGTGCAGATAAAGGGTAACCAACAAATCAGTTCACGGCTGCCTTCACTGCGAAGTAACCTAGAGCTAACTAAGGGTTTCCATCTGGGTTAACTGGTGGGTTAAATTTTAGATATTTTGGCCAAGAGATGGCCTGATGCTTGTGGTGCTACTGCCACTGGTGCTGGGCAAAGAAAATAGAGAGAAATGATGGAAAATTTTCCTTTAGTATAGATTGTGGAAGGAATTGGAAGTGTGATTTAGAATGAAATTGTTTCTTTACAATATAGATTTCACCGATGGAAATTGATCATGTGATAGCTAGAATTTTGAAATTTAATTGTTTCAATAATAAGATTGTAAAATTATATTTGTCTATTGTGATATACGTGCAAGATAATATATTATTTATTTATTCATTTGGGTGTCACAATGAAGGTCTAAACAGTTCAGGTCTTGGGATCAACTAGGTGACCAAAATAGTCCTAATTGGGTTATCGGATCATCGTTTAAGTACTGCTTTGAAAAACATGCGGTGCGAGAGATAACCCGATGAATTAATGGATATTGAGTTAGCCCATGTGTAAATGAGAGGAAACCCCATCTAGGTGGCTAGTTGCCCCTAGTATAAATAGGCGGCATGGTGGCTAGGGTTTTCTTTAGGCTTTTGGAAGAAATGGGCTTAGCTAAATCACAAGATCCCTAATTTTGCATGGAGATTGATTTATTTTGATGTGATTTAGTATCACAAAACTAGTAGGAACCCATTCAAAACCATCTTATTCAAGTTTTCCATGAGATTTGGTTATGGATTGAATTTTTTGGTGATCAACTGATCATTGAGTTCTTCAACCGAGCGATACATCCATTTTAATTTCTTTGTCGCAGTTTTCATGGTCGAAAGGATTATCCTTCTTGCAAAAAGGTTGTCCATTGTACATTGTGTTTTGATGAACAAATTAAGTTGTAGCCAATCTACTTGGCTATTTTGTTTAGGTGTTTGTCCTTTGATTCTTGATAGCTCTAGTAACTAGTCAAGACAAGGTTAATCACATGGAATTTGGTTTTTAGGACGCGTCATTGAAAAAGGTCAAAAATTATTATATGCCTACTAACCCATGCTCTAGATGTTTTCTCAGTCCTACAAGGCTATTTTGCCTTTCCACTAAAAAGATTGAATTTTTAAAAAAACTTAAAATAAAGGAAAAATGAGGTAACTTAAAAAAAAGATTGAATTCAGACCCCATAAATGCAAAATTCCACAATAAGAAATTCATTCAAACAAAATTTAAAAATTGAAATAAAATACAATTTTTTTAGGTGTGGTGAACACTTCAATTTAGCACCCCAATTGCCAAATTCAAATGACTATGGGAATTTGTTTGCATTCACTAGGCGTTCTTTACAGCTTATCTACTTATTTGCTTACCTCTATTTTCAAAATACAAACACTTTGGTTTTTTGAGTCTGTTTTTTAATCTCGAAGGCATGTCTCGAAGCTCTAAAAAAATCAAACAAACTAGACCCAACTCTCAAGGCCACCTCAAGCTCTCAAAGTTTAGAAATAAGCAAATAAGTAGATAAAACACAAATAATTAAGCGGTAAAGAATACCTAGATGCCAACTGAATTCGTAATTTGATATGTTGAATTCAAGTGTATTTGAAGCCTCAAAATTTTTCTATGTTTTATTTTTCTGAATTGTGGAAGTTGAAGAACTAATGTTTTACCGAGGTTCTCTCTACTTTCTCCAAGGGAAATACTATTTTTTCTCGAGAATGGTACACAGCAAAATGCCCTGAATATACGGTTCATACAATGTTTTCTCGTACCAATTCCATGAACACACTTTTGGAATGTGGACTTTGGTAGGGATTTAGTAAATAAATCCACTAAGTTATCACAAGACTTCATTTGTAAAATTTCTATCTTACCACGCTTCTGGAGTTCATGAGGATAAAATAATTTAGGAGCAATGTGTTTCGTTATATTGCTTTTAATATAACCTATTTGCATTTGAGTAATACAAGCAGCATTATCCTCATAAATAATGGTAGGGATTCAACTGAATTAATACCACATGATTTTTGAATGTGGTTAATCATTCTGCAAAGCCATGCACACTCGCGTGATCCTTCATATAATGCGATTATTTCAAAATGATTAGTGGAAGTTACCCCTAAAGTCTTTTTGCTAGACTTCCATGAAAAAGTCGGACCACCATAAAGAAACAAAAATTCAATCTCAGATCTGGCATCGTGGGAAAAAAGTTAGCCAACATTTGTGTATCCCATCATGGTCATAACTTGGTTTTTCTTATA
This sequence comes from Olyra latifolia, assembly GCA_036346145.1. Taxonomy (NCBI): domain Eukaryota; kingdom Viridiplantae; phylum Streptophyta; class Magnoliopsida; order Poales; family Poaceae; genus Olyra; species Olyra latifolia. The sequence continues at coordinate 20,944,503 of CM070530.1, forward strand.
AAATAATCTAAGATCTTGTGTACCTTGGAGATATCTAAATATATTTTTAACGCTATCCAAATGCCTCTTTGTTGGTGATGCACTAAATTTGGCTAATAAATTGACCACAAATGCAATATCTGGCCTAGTGCAATTCACTAAATACATTAATATTCCAATAGCAATAAAATATAGGACTTCTGGTTCCAAAATATCTTTATTTTCACTCTTTGTTTTAAATGTGTTTTTATCCCATCAAGGGATCGGATCTCACGACCATAGGGGTCTAGGACAATTCTGCTATTAATATTCTGTCGGGACCCGGCTTAGCAAAACCGACCCCTCTATGCCTTAAGGTACTAGTCCCAATGGATCACAGCTAGTACGCATAGTTAGAGCATACTGGAATCACACCTTGCTGTTTAACGATTAACAAAATAAAGTACCTTGGCAACAAATGCCAATTATTACAATAATTGTCTTAATATTAATAGGAGCAAGAGGAAGATAGAAAATTAAATAACAACTCGGTAAACCCATCCATATGCCACAGGCATCTGACTGGGGATACACTAGCAGCCGAAAGCTCCATCGTCGTATCCAGCCTCGTAGTCAATGTACTCGACAGAGTCATCACCTGCGCACAAATCTAAAAAACAACAAATAAGTATGGATAAACCATACCCAGCAAGCATGTATGTCCTTATGCATGAATACAAGGTATTAAAAGAAAGGGATATGGTTTATTTTGCATAAAGAGCGCTTTTAAACAATCCTACCAGTTGTAAAGCAATAATTTTAAATAATTTTAAATTAATTTCTTTACTCATGTTTTCTCAACACTATAATATTGCCTTCTCGGCACGGAACTGAGATGACGTTCGCTGCCAACTCTACACAAAACCCTGTCAATACATTCTCTGTCATGCACTACTAGGCATTCGTTGTCTGGCAATCCCTGCCCCTATCTTCTACAGTAAGTTAATTAATAAAATGTGAGACTAACAAGTAGAGCTGCCTAAGCCCGATTTTGACCGTAAGCACGGCTATCATAATAGTTTTAACTCTACAGAGTGCATATACTTTACCCATGGGACTCACCCGAGAGTGAGACGAAGCCATTATCTCTGGTACGTCTAGAATTGATGTTGCCTCACTAAGGATTCACCCCAGGCCGCTTCATGACTAAGCCCGAAGTCCCCTTGTGTGCCAGATGGACATACGGTGCTGATCAAGCACGCCCACACCACCATGACAAACTATATCTAGATTTCCCAAGGTAACAACTAAGGTATTACCATTATTAACATCCATGGCTGTACTGTTTGCCCGATCAGTCCATCCACAATGTTCGGTCATTATATCGACCGAGGCGGCATTCCACAAACCATACAACCAATCAAACTACCACCTCGAGTCTACTCACGCCACGTTGATTTTAGTTGAATTAAGTTTAACCAAAATCACATGATAAAGAATAGATTCTCTCTACCAAGATTTTAAATGATTTCCCATCATAATGATCATCTAGATTTTCCATCGAGACAACTATGCATCTAGCGTGAGTAAATTCAAGGATGGCCATAAATTAGGAATAATTTAGTCTAGGCAGCAATGGCGGGTAAAACATGCTAATGGATGATTAACACGTCATAGGTAGTATCTAATATTAAATATGTAAGATAGAAATAAAATTAGCATGCACATTATAAAAACCTATGAATAGTGAACATAAGAGAAAACAAAGTAGGATCGACATGAATCTAGCTTGCACCATGATCCGAGTAGCACGTTCCTTGACAACCGGCAGCTAACTCCCCTTTAGACTCCTCCGCGACATCTACACGCAAATTGAGGCAGAGACAGATTAACGGCAGCAAATAAAATTTGAAAAATTACGAAATAAATGCAGCAGGTAGATTAGATTAAATGAGGACCAATAAAACTGGTTTGACGCGAATTAGAGTTGCGGTTTAGGAGATATAAAATTGTGAAGGTTTACTGTTCATATAAACAGTATCGCGCGGTTGACCTGGTTTGACCAGATCGAAGGATTAAAGGCTATCGCTTTCTTCACACAGTACCAGAAGAAAAAGAGGAAGAGAGAGTGAGTGAGTGAGAGAGAGAGAGCGGGGATGACGGCGGCTCCGGCAGCGGCGGCGGAAGACGGACAGACACATGGCGCCTTTATTGCACTGTGGCCTCCTAGCGACGGCAAGACAAGCGGCGCGCTTGATGGTAGTGTGGGGCTTGGCGAGGCGACGGCGAGGAGGTGGCAAGACGGCTAGGAGGCGGTGCGGCGGCTCGAGGACTCATGCGCGAGAGACAATGGCGCAAGATATTTCGCCCGGCAGCGAGGCGACTCGGGCGGACTCGGCCACCTCGACAATAGTGATGGTGGTGTCGTCGGCTTCTCTTCTCCTTCCCCTTGCTTTGAGATGACGGCGCCAGCAAGCTAGGGTTTCAGCTAGGGTTCTTGAAAAAATCCGAGCGCGGTTTGTAGGACTTGAAGGGTATTTATAGGGGTTGATGAGGATGTTATTCCCGGCCGATTCGGCCTCTGTTCGGTGGAAATTTGTGGGAGTTCGGGATGAACACGAGGTGGCCCCGAACGGAGATCATATCCACCCATGATTAACTCGATAATGAAGGGAATTAAGTCGGTTTAGGGTCGGATTAGAACGAGATAAGGAAATAGATAGAGTTCTAGAAGAATTAGAGATAAAACCGAATTAATTACTATTAAAAGTAAATTTTTCTTGGGCGAAATTAAATCGGGATGTCACATGTTCTAATGTCGTCATCACCAAAACCAAGGTAATCTCTTCACAAACCACTAAGGGGGCTTTGAGCCAAACAATCTCCCCTATTTTGGTGCATAATGCAAATCTGCCATCTTTCTTTTTGAGTAAATTACATCGCATGTCCTTAAAGCTGTCCTGCATTTCGCTTAGATCAAAAATTTCCAAAACCAAATATTTGGTACACAAAGTTGCCCTACTGTTTCACCTAGGTCCAAAATAGTATGGAAAAGTTGGTTTTGATGGCATGGATTGCCTAGTCAGCATAATATGTGGTAAAAAATGGCCACTTGTCATCCAAAATCAATACAAATGAATTCAAATTGAAGATTCATAAAAGAAATATTAAAATTATACAAAACTTAAAAAAATAAAATTCTTTAAAAATTCGTAAAATCTTAAAATTTTTGAAAATTCGTAATAATCAAATAAACTATAAACTCATTAAAAATTTTACAAAATCCTAAGAAAGATTAAAGCTTTTCTGGAATTTATAAAAATATAAAATCTAATTAAATTCTCAAATCTCCTCCATTGCTCTTTCTCTCTATTTTATTTAGATTATATATTTTTTACAAATTGTTGAAAAGTTTTAAGGTTTCTTAGGATTTTCTATGTTTTTCAAAGAGTTGTAGAATTTATTTGATTTTTCACGAATTTTTATTTTTACGTTTTTATTTTTTTATTTTTAATAAAATTAGATTTTTTTTAGAATTTTATGATTTTTATGAATTTTCAATTTGAATTTTTTTTTTATTGATTTAGAATGACAAGTAGCAATTTTTGGCAACATATTATGCTCACTAGACAGCCCATTTCAACAAAACCACATTCTCCGTACCACTTTGGATTTAGTTAAAATAGTAAGGGAACTTTGGATTCCTAAATATCCGGTTTTGGAAATTTTAAACCTAAGCAAAAACACGGGACAACTTTAAGGATCTACGATGCAATTTAATATTTTCTTTTTCCTCCCTAGTTGATCGGGCACTGGACCATTTGACCCATTTCTTTTAGCCACTGCAGGCGGCTAGGGTTCCCAACCCCCCCATAGCCACCGTCGCGCAGCACCGACCGAAGCCACTTCCGGCTCGACGATCGGCGACTCTGCTCTGTCTTTGTGGACCACCACCACGCCAGGTGCCTCCGTCCCCTGAGCATGTGCTGATAACGTGTAAAGAACTTGATTTGAGAGTAGGAATTGAGAGAGAATGTAATGCTCTATTGCTCTTTATTACTTCTTCACTAACGATTATACAATGAGGGCAATGCTCTTTATATAATACATAAAGAGGTGTCATCAAGTGATGGCAGTCTTTAATGATACCTGTTAATGATGAGATTAACTGTTAATGTGTAGTCAACATAATTTGCCCATATGTGTATTGTTTCACAACAAAAAGAAATTTCTGGGCCATAATGAATGCAACCTAGTAGAAAATCTTCCATCGGATATGACTCGATATCCAAATTCGACCGACTTAACCCAACCCAAACTTAGAGGTAGCCATACAGGCCAGCCCAAGTAGGACGAACCGGTCGATTTGCACTGTTCATCAAACTGAGCCGACCCAGTTCAGCTTGTATAGTGATGGCCCAGCTAGGTTCAGTTCGACTTGGTACTGTAGCCCACATATTTAATTAAATATATATGCTTATATGTTTATTTCCTTATGATATATAATTTATTTCTTCATTTTATAACATATATTTATTAAATATAATCTTTTTTTATTTTTATATATTATTCTTAGACTAAAATAGGTCAGTCCGCTTGTAACGTGCTGACCCGGCTACTGTACGAACCGTGCTTGGGCCAAGATTCCAACCTGTCGACTTGTTAGGCCCGGTTCATACACCAAGCGGGCCCAAAACCGGACCAGCCCGGTTCGTCGGCCACCTCTGCCCAACCCCAGCCCAACCCCAGCCCAACAACTCGAGCAGTCGAGTCACCCTAGTCCCTACCTCTCGCGGTCTCGCCCCATCTTTCCCGATCTAAACCCCCCTGCCCACCTCGCTCGCCGAAACCCTAATCCCCACAGCCACGGCCACCGCCATGGGCGCCCTCATCCTCCCCCTCCCGGCACCGGACGGCGAAAGCGACGGCATACAGCAACAGCAGCAGCAGTCGCCTCCCACGGTCGCCGCAGGTGATGGGCCCCCGAAGCCCGACCCCCCGCCGACAGTGGCGACCCACACGCGCACCATCGGCATCATCCACCCGCCGCCCGATATCCGCGTGATTATCGAGAAGACAGCCACCTTCGTCGCCAAGAACGGGCCGGAGTTCGAGCGCCGCATCATCTCCCACAACCAGGGCAACGCCAAGTTCAATTTCCTCCAGCCCTCCGACCCCTACCACGCCTACTACCAGCACCGCATCTCCGAGATCGCTGCCCAGCCGACCGCCCCCGACGCATCCGCGGCTTCCGAGTCCGACGACTCCGGGGCGCCGCCGCCGCCCGACTCCGCAGCCCCTGCCGATGCTGTCGAGGCGAAGCCCGACCACTCTGCGCCCTTCCGCGTTCCGCCGCCGACCAAGGTGCTGGTGCCGCCAGCCAAGGAGCTGTACACCGTGCGGCTGCCTGAGGGGATCACAGGGGAGGAGCTGGATATCATCAAGCTGACAGCTCAGTTCGTGGCTCGGAACGGGAAGAACTTTCTGACGAGCCTGGCAACGCGTGAGAGCACCAACCCGCAGTTCCACTTCATCCGCCCCACACACAGCATGTTTACGTTCTTCGCACAGCTCACGGATGCATACTCGAGGGTGCTGAAGCCAGACGAGGGCGTACCTGCGCTGCTGAAGGAGCTGCGGGAGGGATCGAAGGACCTGACTACTGTGCTGGAACGATGCCTGAACCGGCTGGAGTGGGACCGGTCGCAGGAGCAGGCAAGGCAGCAGGCAGAGGACGAGATTGAGCAGGAGAGGGCACAGATGTCAATGATTGATTGGCATGATTTTGTTGTTGTTGAGACAATTGAGTTTGCAGATGATGAGGATGAGGGGCTTCCTGTGCCATTGACGTTAGAAGAGTTAAAACGCCAGAAGAGGATGGAAGACTTGGGAGAGGATGAAGCCATGGAATTGGTTGAACCAGCTAGGGATGTTGAGATGGATATGGACGAGGAGGAGATGCAACTTGTTGAGGAAGGAATGCGGGCAGCAAGGCTTGAGGAGAATGAAGGAAGAGCACAGGTTAAGGTATCTGGTGACGAGGAGCCGCCTATGAGGATTGTTAAGAACTATAAGAGGCCTGAGGAGAGGATCCCTGCAGAGAGGGACCCGACTAAGTTTGTTGTCTCACCAATAACTGGGGAGCTCATTCCTATCAGCGAGATGGAGGAACACATGCGCATCTCGCTCATTGACCCGAAGTACAAGGAACAGAAAGAACGTATGTTGGCAAAGATTAAGGAGACAACTCTTGCACCTGATGATGAGATCTCCCGTAACATTGTGGGTCTTGCCCGTACTAGGCCAGACATTTTTGGAACGACTGAGGAAGAGGTTTCTAATGCTGTTAAGGCAGAAATTGAGAAGAAAAAGGATGAGCAGCCAAAGCAAGTTATTTGGGATGGTCATTCCGGAAGCATTGGTCGGACTGCCACGCAGGCATTGTCTATGGGTGGTGAGGAACAGGTTGATGCTTCGAATGTTGATGGGAGAACTCTTCCTGGTCCAGCTCCACTTCCCCGGCCTGGCATGCCAATTCCCCGACCTCAACCGCTTCCTTTGGTTAACGTCCCCCGATTCCAACCTAATACAGTGCCTTATCCTGTCCCACCCCAAGGTGGTATCAGTATGGCTCCACATCACCATATGCAAGGAGTTCCACATATGGTTCCTAGCATTCATCCACCTCAGCCACCAATACCAGGTCAGCCCCAGATGATTAGGATGCCAGTTCCAATGGGTCCAATGACAACCAATATCCCTCCTCCACCTCCAGGTCAGGCCCCATTCATGCCTGGTCCACCACGCCATTTCCCTATGCCCCCACCACCGCACATGCAGACCATGGTGAATCCCATTGGAATCCCTCCGCCTCAACCACCGTTGCCTCCACAGCCACCTGCTGAAGAGCAGCCACCTCTACCTGATGAACCAGAACCTAAGAGGCTGAGAACAGATGATGCTTCTCTTATCCCTATAGAGCAGTTCCTTGCTCAGCACCCGGTAAATGACTCTTCATGTATCTCCACTCTATCTCTCTCTCTCTCTCTCTCTCTCTCTCTAATTATATTGCAATATATACCATGCCATGCTAATTTATTCTTTTTCCTACAGGGCCCTGCCCGGATCTCGGTGTCCGTACCCAACCTTGATGAAGGAAACTTGCGAGGCCAGGTTTTGGAGATCCCTGTCCAGTCTCTCTCAGACACAGTTGGCAGTCTGAAGGAGCAGATAGCTGGAGAGTTGCAGCTCCCTTCTAATAAGCAGAAGCTGAGTGTCAGGACTAGTTTCCTCAAAGACAATCTTACTCTTGCCTACTACAATGTTGGCCCTGGAGTTGTGATCAACCTAACACTCCGGGAGCGTGGTGGGAGAAAGAAATGAGCATTTTTGCATCTCAAAATGTGCTGGCAGGTTAATGTTTACAACCAAACTTCAGCAGCTATCACGGAGAATCCTTTCATTGGTTCCTGCCTTTGTGTTTATCGTGTCATGTTCTTTATATGGTCAAGTACTACTATTTGCACTATGTGGACAGTGGACTTCAGATTCGCCTATGTTTTCTTAAGATGGTTACATACTGGATGAGTTTAGCTTTGATGTTATCATTATGTTACTTGAGGGAGCTAATGGATACCTACTTGTTGTCACTTGAGAGTTCAGATGTCTGCTTTAGCTCATGCTGCTTGATAAAGTGCACAGTGGTTTTCTTCCATGTTATGAGATGTTCTCTTATGTGAATGCTTGCATGTTATTGTAGATTCTCCTGTACTGCATCGGTGAAGGCACTGTTTCTTCAGGTGCTTATTATGAAAGGTCTGGTCATGCTTGTGATTGTTAGTTCTAATTTTATTAGAATTGTCGGTTTATGTCTCTGATTTTCAAATTCCTTTTGACAGAATAGCATGGCATCCAACATATAGCTGCTGCTGGAATCTTTTGAGAAGTAGGATAAGTTTCTAGTTGAAAACTTATTTCTGTATGCCCCAATGATCATTTTTCCTTACCTTTTTTTCCCCTAATGCATCAAGCTTTATATAAGCATGTGCAGAACAAATTGTTGTATGCTAACCGAAGTTTACTTTGTGTTTTCACTTTTCATAAGTCACTGGCATACCTATTATTTTGTGTTGGTGTTGCAGCTGACCTGTGTTTGTGCACCTGTGCACATCAAGCTATACTCAGAGCCTTAGAGGTATTATCCATTATCATGCCACCTTGTGCTTTGTGTTTTGGTTGGGTGTGGCCGTACTAGTAAGATTTGAATTCTGTTAGCCTAGGTTCTTGCTCCTATGTTGGAAAGGATTTTGCTCACAGTCAGCTTAGTTTCTTTCATTATGATTATGATATCAGTATTATTAATGTGGCCGTTCCCTGCTATTTCTGGCTTTTCTTAGTAAATTGAATACTTTGTAGACCACAATGAATTCTCCAAAGGAGTGCACTCTACCACCAATTCATACCTCCTTGATGTAGGAAATTATATGGGTGTTCTACCTAGATTCAAGTGCTGGATATTTTCGTGTTAATGCATTTTTTACTTTGTCTTGTCTACTTGGTCTTCTGCAGTATCCGTTTTGATGTCATTAGGCACAGTGAAGTGGTGAACTGTGCTATATGTGCATATCAGCTAACTTGTTACTACGGTAGCTTCTACTCTCTTGGGTCACATACATGTGTAGATTTGGATATTGGCATGGAATCCAAGATAGAACTGACCAGTAATTGGTTCCACAATATGTTGGTAAAAGGTTATAAAAATGTAGTGTATGAAAGTATTACTGCTTATAATATTTTTATACTGCCAGCCATGATATTTTTACTTGTTTATAGTCGAAGTTAGAAAATTTTGGTTGCACATTTTCCAATTAACTTCTTTTTAGGTTGTTTCTTATGACCTGCAGTGTCCGTCTTGGTAGCTTGACTGAGAGTTCAAGCTATTTTACCATCTTATTAGATTATTATTATGCTTTGTTTGGATGCTTGCCACAATGTGCCACAACCTAGTTAGCCACACTTTATCTTAGCCTATTGTTTGGTTTGATGCCACATTTTGGGCATGCGCCAAACTCGTAGCATCATGCCCGACTTGTCATAGACTATATTCTTTGCCATATTGGCCACATTTTATGGCCAACAATTTTGGAGCCACAAAATTGTGGCACGACACACATAGCAAAAAAGCCTTTGGTAAACTATGGCTAGCAACCAAACATAAGCAGCAGTATAAGCTTCTAGAATTTGTGTGATGCTTGCTTTTGTTTATTCTATTTCTTCCCAGTGTATGATCAACTTCAAGAGCTATCCATGTTCCAAGCCCTGTTCTTGATCAGGTAGCATCATTTACATACGAGAAGGTAGATAATACGTCAACATAATTGTGTGTAAATATTATTTCACGTCTGATGGTGATCATTATGTTTTTAAGTTGTGTAAGTTGGCCATCGTCAGTTTGTATTTGACTGGTCATGTTAATATTATCGGCTGATAAATAAGCCGCCTCTGGTTCTAGCCAGAATCGGAAGCAGCAATTCGTTTTGTTTTGCAGAAGATGTGACGATGGCTACCGCCTAGCGCCCTAGCGGTGTAAATGATCGCCATATGTGACGATGGCTACCGTCTAGCGCCCTAGCGGTGTAAATGATCGCCATATGTTCATGGTTTGCATTTCTATTTCACTATTGACGATGAATCTCGCCCACCGCCAGGTTTAGATGAAAGTCTGTTTGGTATGTGTGCATTTGCAAATCGAATGCTTGGAAGTTTGTTCGCAACTGCCCATGTTTGGCGCCTGGAAGCCCTGAGGAGGGCCTAGTTAATTTCGTTCAATCCATAGCCTCTTGTCTACTTGATTTGATCCTTCCAGTTTCCACAAGGCTTTACAGACGGCCTAGAAGGCTGATTCTTGCATGAGCCTTGGCCGTTAGTTTCAGCTTCGTGGGCTGTTGTTGCCTGCTGTGTCTCTTGTGCCTGTTTCGAGAGGATCCATACATGTGTTTTTTTTATTTCTTCGAGGGAGATCATATTGTTGTTGGAAAATTATATTCAACACCCTCGAAATAGTTCCATTAAGATCGGAGCCATCAAGAGAATGCAACCGTTTTTCCTCAGGGAAATTTGCGCTAGCACAATTTGAATTTCATGTTTATTTTAGGATACGGGTGAATCAAAGATATGTTGGTCCAGTACCTATATATCATTGACATAATTAATGTTCTATAGCAATATATAAAATTTATAGTATTTCATAACCAATTTTCCTTTTTTTCCTTAGGACACGAAGAAGAAAGAGAAATATAAGTGTACCAAGGGGCCCAGTAGACAGGGGCCAGCCGTTGTGTCTTGTGAAGAGGCAAAAGTGTAGGAAGCTAACATAACATCATGGAACCTGCAAAAAAAAAAAGCAAGGAAAACATTTTTCAAATAAGCCTTAAGTGATGAGGCATTTGCGCGATGTGGTTTCGAAACATGCAAGACAGTCTTCAGCTGACTCGGCTTTTAACAAACCCTCGCAATAAATTAGATATCATTTTATAAAGGGTTAATTGGATAGATAGCACCACCAAATTTTGAATTTCAAGATATGCTATCGTCCTTTCATATTTGTATATCTGCCATTACGAAATCGGGATAATTAGATATTTACTACTCCACGTGCCACATGTTCCATTTTGGCTAAACCAAACGATTTTACACTTGTTTTTATAATCCATTTAAACAAAAATGCCATTACCCACCTTCTCCTTCCTCCCTCTTGGATCTAGTTTCCTGGCTGTCCTCAACGCCACCGTGATAAAACATCGACGAGGTTGCTCCAGTGAGTGGAACACCGGCGAGGTCGCTGCACTGCTCGCGAAGTCGTCGTGTTGTCTGCTTGTGAGCCGCTGCTGTCGCCTGCACCTTTTCATAATAGGACACGTGGAGCGCGGAGTAGCAAATGTCCAATTATCTCGGTTTCATAATGCCATATATACAAATACGAAAGGAACGATAGTAGATCTCAAAATTCGAAGTTCTGCATTCGCATCTACCCAATTAACCCTTTTATAAAGGGGTTTATGGCAGAGTCCGTCTCGAGTCATGCCGGTGCATGCAGAGGCATATCTATATCTATACTAATATAAAATGGAGTAGTTTGGTTGACACATCTCATCTCAACTGTCCATCTCATCCGATCCGATGGCTCAATTTAGCGATTGGATCCTTACTAGGCCAATTTTTATCTGATTTCGCCCCACGCACTAATCTTCAAGCGTCCCTACCTATGCATCCTATAATCATGCAGCCCTTCCGTCTGGTTCTTTCATTCCCTAGCTGCGACACCTCATCTCTCGCCTGGCGTCTTCCCAGCACGGTGTCTATCTCAAGGACCAGGCCATACACCGCTGCCGCCAGCATCCTCCTATCGACCCGCTCTCCCGTCGCCGGCCATCCCCTGTGCCCTAGATCCGCGTTACCAGCCATATCAAGACCCCAAATTAAACAAATTGGTAACTCTCGTGCTATACTAGTCTAGGATCAATTCCAGTGTACACAAATGACATCATAACTGTATATCATTACAATAATTCAAATATTATAAATCCTTATAAATAAGAAGCAAAACCACGCAGGACTGAATAAATAAATCCACCAGAGTACTTCTAGCGGAAATAATAAAGATAAACTCAAATAAATGTCCTATCATGAGACACAGACATCTGACTGAGAATCACGTCTAGCCACTCGCCATCTTGAATGAATTCCTCCTCAAACATCGGTGAAGATTCTATAACTTCTTGTCCTACCGGATGGAATAGGCAGCCACAAACAGAGTTTGTTAAAATGAGTATAGACGAATACTCAGCCAATCACATACAGTGGAATGATGCAATTTTAACCTTTATATGTAAGCTTTGCACAATAGATTGGCTAATGATTATTTTGCATAAATAGCATTTAACAAAGACGTAATAGAATAATAGATTCCAAAACAATTAAATAAAGCATTTGATAAACCTGCAATTGATCATAAGCATTAGCATAAAGCCTAATAACCTGCACCCAGTAGTCTATGTGATAACCACCCACTGGCATTTAAAAACATTATATCTTGCTCAAGTATGACCAAACATTGTCCATAACCACTGACACGGCTATTCGAATAGTTTATTAACACTCTGTAGAGGTTGCACATCTTTACCCATAAAATACTTATATCTCAACCTCTGACCTAGAAGAAGACTCTCGTAACCTAACAGTTACAGAACTAAACATTAGACAATGATAGTTAATCCATAGTAGGAAATTAGGATAATGCTTTATATTAATGAAGTCTACATTTTTATTATAGGAAATGAGTATGACTAGCCTTGCATTTTCCCTATTTAGGCACACACGCCATAATGCATTGCTATTGCAGTTAGAGGTTTGCCATAATTTGTCAAAAATACTAATTCCTTAATCATTTTATATGGTTGTATTCCATATAGTTTAGTTGGTTACAGGTTGAGCAAGACACCAGTAAAAGTTAGATTTAGGGCTTGTTCTCCCCAACTTATTTGTCTTAAAAACTTATTTGCTTATTTGACTTATCTCGTAACTTCGAGAATTTCCCGAGGTGGTCTCAAGAGCCAGATGCCCTTGGTTTTAGGGTTTATGGAGCTTTTAGACACGCCAAATAATAAAAAAAGTAATAAAAAATCAAATAAGTGAGATAAAAAAAGGGATTCAGAAAGTAATAAAAAAGTCAAATAATCTACTTATTTGACCTTTTTTTATTACTTTTTGAATCCTTTTTTTATCTCATAGACGTGTCTAAAAGCTCCATAAACCCTAAAAACCAAGGGCATCCGGCTCTCGAGGCCATCTCGGAAAATTCTTAAAATTACGAGATAAGTCAAATAAGCAAACTTATTTGACTTTTTTTTATCTCGTAGACGTGTCTAAAAACTCCTTAAACCTTAAAAACCAAGGGCATCTGGCTCTCGATGCCACCTTGGAAAATTCTCGAAGTTACGAGATAAGTCAAATAAGCAAATAAGTTTAAGACAAATAAGCTGGGGAGAATAGGCCCTTAGAGGACATTGTTGATTTCACAGTTCTGTTGTACCATGCTATTGGATGCAAAATATTTCCATGATTCCATCAAGCGGTAAGCCAACAATTGACCAGTGTTCCATTTACTTTGCAATTCAGGCATAATTTCTTCTACCCAACAGAGTAGCACAGCTATGATAACTCAGTTTGTCTTAATGCATTAGGTAGCCACATGTCATAATATTCTAGGTTTTTACTTCAACCTGGGTGAACCATAGTGCAGAAAGTCAGACTGAATTAGCAGCAACATATCTAGGTAATTATCGTCCTTTCTACTCACAAAATTGCAATTAGGATGCCATGAGGATATCCTCTTCTTTTCAATTGTTCAGTTGATAATGCACTAATGGGGCACCGAGCTTTAGTAATATGACCATTGGTTAGGCTGGAAGCACAGGTTAGCGTTATTAATTGGTAATAGCAGAATGAAACCATTTATTTGTGGGAGAACATGATCGCTTTTTGTATTTCTGTACGAGGAATGAAAAAATGCGGTGTATCTTCTGAAACTTCTAATTATTTATATTTGGGACAAATAATTGGCAAGTGATAACATACTTATTTGTTGTCAAGTTTTGATCTCTTGTGATTCGATTCTCATGAATCCAACACTTCTTACTTGGAATGTACTATCTTTCTAGGTATTGGAATCAATTAACTACAAGTTGCACATTGTGTACTCCATATATTTTTTACCTGATGTCAAATACAGTATAGGTTACTCACCGAACAACAATAGTAGGTTTTTCAGCTGCTCTATGGTTGTTTTATTGTGTGTTTTTTTTTTGCATTTATAATGATGTCATTGGTTGTTTTCTATTTTTTATTTCCAGCAGAGCTATGCTACATTGAACAACTAGACTATGCAATCTATGATCTAATAGGATTTCTAAAGGAATTATTTTCTTTTAAAAATAATTGTTTTGTTAAAAAAGTTATTAGTTTGGTCCTGACTCCTAATCAGCATATGCTTATTATTGTTTGCCATTGAATCACCTATCGCATTGCTCTCTTTAGATCAACATAGAGGTGCATTTTTTAGTGGATTTTTTTTTTGATAGCACAAGCGCCTTTGCCAAGCAAGCACAAAAAAAAGGGACCCTCTTGATTTCAAGAAATAATAATGAATTTGTTAGGATCTCAGGCACTTCATTTTCCTGGAATACTTATGTACCTGACTGCAAAATATATTCTCTTGCTAGGGTTCATGAATGATATCATCGATAAATTTTTTTCTAATGTATCTACCTGTTCGACAAAATCTACCTCTGTTATGAGGTATTTGTGAATACAAAAACCACCAGGAATAATAATTCAATGTAACAAGCATAAATATGATGCAATAATAATCCCCTACTTTTTAGGTTGTTACTAATTTACTTGTACAACTCTACAATATGTATTTATAGCATTTAGTTTTGCACCTTACCTTGTTTCTGCAATCATTTTGCTTTGAGATTCAGTTTGATGAGAATGGAAATATTTCAGGAACTGCCATAGCCACCTATCTTTTGGAAATGTCACATGTCTGTCAAAAATCTGGCCTAGGAGGAAGAATCTATCATTGTATTTACATGTTGTGTGATGCACCATCAGAAGTGATCATGTTCACTTTGACATTCTCCCCAAAAATTTGTTATGGCTGCATTTTGGGAACAATATGTGGTGATGTAAATGCTAATCATTTATTATGTTATTTTGTTTTGACATCTTTTTTAGGACATGAATATACACTTCCTACAACATATGCTACAAGTAGTGTGCCATGCATGTGCCCACTTCCTAGTATATGTTAATGCTAGGGATGATGCACACCCACGCCTGTCAGGACCCGGCCATACGGACCAAACCCCTCTGTGATACCGTACCAGTCCCAAAGATCAAACTGGTACCACAGCATTATAGAATGATAAACAGCACCGCACGCTTATTACAATGAAAGTAACATCAATCTCGAGCGTAGAATGTGCCATTTATTACATTAAATAAATGATAGAAACCAACGGAAATCAATAACATGCGCCGATGCAACCCATCCAAGCGTCACAGGTATCTGACCGGGAATCGCGGCAAGTAGTCCTGGTCGCCAATGTCGAACTCGTCGTTGTAGGGTGCCTCTTCAGCTCTTTTACCTGTTCGTTGGAATGAACAGCCTCGCGTGATATGCGAGGGTGAGTAAGTGAATACTCAGCAAGCAAGGTCCTTATAGAATGATAATGCAAGATACAATGATAGGCTAGGGTTATTTTGCGTAAAGCTAATTTTATAAACTTTTTCTAGAAGTTGGAAAACTGCAGTTTGAAACTTTAGTTTAATTAAAGAACCATTATTTATCAGCTTAACACAAGAATAACCCTCGCGGCATAAACCAAAAGGCACTCACTGCCTGGCACTCACAACATCAATTAAAATTTTAAAACCATGAGACTACACCAGTGAATCTGCTTCTCGCGCCGCTCTTGACCGCGAGCACGGCTATCATGATAGTTTTATCTCTGCAAAGAGGGTATACTTTACCCATGGGATGGATTCACCATTCGGAGAGTCCAACAAAGTCTTTCTCTAGGTACACCTAGACTTGAGCCCGCCCGCTAAGGTATTCGCCCTCTGGCAGCCTCTCACCCAGTGGCCCCCTCGTGAGCCTTGCGAGTCTCCAGTGGTGGCCGCCATACCCACTCCTCCAATGGCACACTCAAGTCTAGATTTCCCAAGTTAAATAGTTCCTCTGGTTTTATTTTTTGTAGGATTCAACATTTCATGATATTTCTGGTTTTATTTCTTGTAGGATTCAACATTTCATGATATTTCAATTATGTACATTCTGTTCCTGCCATTTTAAAATGATGTGAATCAAAGAGATTCTTAAAATTGTAGGTTCATACTAGATTTTGTAACAAAAATACTACAACAATAATTTATGATTGTTCAGAAGTAACTTATCCCTAAGGTCCTAAGGTCGCAAAATTAGTAGATAGGGTCATTATATTGTATAGGTAGGAAAATCTCCCAAAAAACCAAAGGAATGCAATCTATTATATATGTTAAAGAATTCAATAGTTTTGTGAATCACAATGTAATGGAAGGACTAGATATTTTTTTGTCATGTTATTTATGGAGACAAATCTTGTAAAGAGATTGCTTCACACAAACATAACACTATTGTAAGGGAACTCCTGGTGCATCATTTCTACAAGTCATTTTTTAAGATGTCACATCCTATAGAAATAACCATAGATATAGACATCCCAACTTCTTCCATTTCCTATCTTCTATATATTCTACTGATAGATATGGCCTATTACTCCTAGTTGGATTTTTACTCATTTATTGGAACATGTGTAGTGTTAGTCCTTAGTTGGTTCAATAACGGATAGAAAATCTTTTGAGTTGACTTCATACACTAGACTATTCGATTTGAAACGCTCCAAAGCCGACCCCTTGTCAAGGTTTGACTCAATCGAACAAAAAGCTAGGACCCACTTAACAATAAAGGCTTGACACGTGGAGGCTGAATCAGTGAGCTCATCGTGGCAGCGGATGACGTGAAGCTCATGGATTTGGCTAACATGGAGGCTGACTGGCTTGTGCCGGGAGGATCCAATGGTTGTGACAGCCGACTGGAGGAGCTCATAACTATGACCATGGTGGCAGGTGTTGTCGTCGCCTTTGGATTAGTCCCGCATGGTTGTCACTGTCACCCTTGGATTCGGTCGGTGACACGAACAATTTGATGCAGAGCTCCCTTGTATCCACGATCATTGTGAAGGAGCCAAAGAGCGAAGCATTAGCACATGCGCGCTTGTGGTGCCGACTCGCTGCTCGGCTTCCTTGCCCCTGCTCTAGGTGGTTGCTTTGCCCTTCCCGTTCGCCCCGATTGTTGCGCTCACCCACTCTTGGACCGTTTGCTTCGCCCTCCCAATTGATGCATCCCTTACCTCTCCATGCGCCAAATGAAGTAGTCGAGAAAGGAAAAGTGATTATTTTTATACACTAGACAAGGGAAGCCGACTCCATACAACAATCTATCCTACATGATAGTGTAAGAAACGGTTCATTAGAATGCATTGGGATTTAAAAACACCATAAAGAATTCAATATCACTTAAAATGTGAAGAACTTCTATTTGCACTTGTTATCTACCAAGACAAAACTTGGAAGGAGATTTCTCCTCACAAACATAGCACCACTACATTTGTAGCTTTTCTAAATGGCATTTAATGTTTCTTTGACTCTCATATTAGAGCATCTCTAGCAGATACTCTATAACACTGTTCATCTGACTTTTTAGAGATAGAGTAGCTGCTGGAGCGAAGGAATCTTTTAGAGTGTAGTGTAAGTGTGAAAGAATTTTAGAGAATAGATAGAGTGTGTAGAAAATAGTGTTATAGAGTAGAAATTTGAAGTGTGTTGGAGATGCTCATAGTTTTTGACCCTCTATGGACAAACTATAAAGTCCCCTGCCAGCAGGCGGCCAGACAGATTTCCTGTCTACGGTCGGTAGACCCACGCGTCAGCCACACCCGCCCCCGCCCCCGGACCCGAGCCCGAACCCATGCACGGATCAACCGTCCCGAAACGATGCCGAGTGCGGATAGAACCCATCGCGAGTCGCAATCCATCCAAATCCGCGCATCTATGCCTTACCAGCTCTGCTCCCCACCCTTTCCCCATTCCTCAATCCTCACCCCCACTTCCCTTTTCTCTCTCTTACCTCACGCATTCCACGCACGCACATACGCGCACACCACCCTGTCGCTCTCCTGTCACTCTCTCGCTCGCTCTGTCACCTCCAACCAAAACCCTAGTCCACCCCTTCCCTCCAAAACCCCACCCTCCCGTCGGCGGCGGCGGCGCCATGGCGGCACCAACCACTGGCTAGGATAAGCTAAACGTCCCCGCGCCATCCGAAAACCGTCTCCTGTGTGTGTGTTTCGCTCGTGGTCTCGGCGGCGGCGGCGGCGGCGGCGGCGGCGGCGGGAGCGGCGGGGCGAGGAGTCCTTGACCGCGCTGGTCTCGGGGGTTTTGTTTTGCGGTGGGGGATTATCGGCGCCGGCGATGGAGGAGCCGAATGTGGGCGGAGGGGCCATGGCGGCGGCGGAGGTGGCGGCGGATCCGGCTGTCGGCGGCGCGTCGCCGTGGAGGAGGGCCACGCCGCCGCCCGCGGCGGGCGAGGCGGCGGTCATGGGGGCCAAATCGTGGCCCGCGCTGGAGGAGGCGAGGCAGAAGGGTGCGGCTGAGGCCGCGGCGAAGCCCGGGTTGGGCAATGCCGGTGGCGGCGACTCGGCAAAGGGGTCCCAGGCGCAGCAGGTGCCCCCTCCGCCGCCACCATCGCAGGTATAATCTTCTGCTCATGGGGATATGCTTGCTCTGGTGGCATCTTTCTGTTTCGATATGGTTATTTTTTAGGAAAATTTAGCTCAAGTAGTGCAGATTGCTTATTTAGGTAGATATATATCGCTCTTACCTTTTGATGCTATTCGTTCAGGTCTGGATATGCATTGTTTTGTCGGTGAGTACAAAAGCTATGCTGTTTTTAGTACCCATGTAATGATGTAAATTGGTTCCAACTTTGTGGAGTGTGTTAGCTATTCATGTTAGGGTGTGGTTGTTGCTGACTGGATTGTACCTTTATTTATGTTGAAAGTATGTCAATACTTCTCATGACAACTCAAGTTTGTTGCTTTACTTGAGGTAAGACTCTCTGACATAGCTCTGATGGCAAGGTGATACAATGATAAGTAGTGGTTCAGTGATATGCTGCAGTCTGTGTGACATGCCACAGTCTATGTGGCTACTGGCTAGCAAATCGTTGGCCACAATATTGACAACTTTTGGCACTGAAATGAGTTTATGACATGTGGGCACGTGATGCTAATAAAGTGTAGCATGCCACATTTGTGGCGTTAAATCAAAGCTAGCCTCACCTTTTTTGTGGCAAGCTGCAGCAATGTTTGGCATCCAACCAAACTTGCCCATTAGTGACTATTCTTATAACCTACTGTTACATTTCTGTCAAAATTGTGCCGCAATTGTGTTTTTTGTGATTTTACCTCCTGCACCTGTAACTGCCATCTTGTTTGTAAGGATCTTATCTGGCTGCAGCTATTCATACAGGTGCTTTCTGAAAAGTTCCCTAGCTGAACTCTCTGCTTATGTGGCCACCTTAATTAGGATGCACTGTTTCACTCCGATCGCATGGGAATCACAAAAGGATACATAGCTGAACCACTGAAGCAATTTCTTACGGCAGCATAGTTAGGTTATAGACTTCTGTAAATTGCGCTTCTTTTGGGAATCTCTTCATGGTCAAATTGGAGATATTTGCATTTGTGGCAGTGTTGTCAGGATCATGATATGGTCGTTGGCTCATATGAGCAGGTGATCCACTGAAATTGCATTGGCCAAAGACCAGTCTGTTAGGATTTTCGTTATTGCCATATTGACAGGTCTTGTTAATCTGTGCTGATTCAGTGATTCTATCCTTCCTTTCTTAGGGGAATAATTAAGCTTGTTTGTTTTGGTTGTCTTCCCTGTAACACAAATAGCTAAAGGAAAAAAATATGGTGTTTTTTGTGGATGTCAAATGGTTTTTTTTGAAAAAAAAAAGTAAAATTGTTCTAATACATATTAAGGACGACCCCACAGTTGGTTTATTAATTGCTTTGAGTAAATAATATTTTTATTTGATGCCTTTGTGCACATAAGTTATATGATTTATTAGTTATCTGTACAGACAGTTTTCTTTGCTAAGATCCTACATACATTTGCCCTATAGTGTTTATATTCTGATTTTGAAAACTCCTTTTAGGTGTCTAGCCGTACGCACAAGTTTGATGGCCATGGAAATCACAAGAATAATTACCAAGCTCACCATAAAAATGGGCCCAAGCGACGTTCTCCTGCTGCAAATGGTGCACCATCGTACCCTGGCATGATGCCATATTACCAACATCCAGGGCAACCTATTTTCTATCCTGTTCTCCCCAGTCCAATGATACTACATGAATATCCTTACCAGCCTTTCACCGTTCCAGTCCCAGGTCATGACCCGCATGCTGGAAAATCTGGATATGACAACTCAATGCCTTCATTTGGTCCAGTAGATCAAATTAGTGGTAATGAAGGTAACAGACCATTGCCTCCACAATCGAGAGGAGATCCTCATGCTTGGCGGCTTCCTGTCGGCACTCATGGTGCTAGACCACATTCTGGTCATGAAGGCCGTGGCCATTTTAACCACGCTTGGCAAAATCCTCAGATGTTTGGTATGAGAGAAAACACAAGTGCACCACAAGGTGTTGCACCAAGAACCTTTGTCAGACCAATGGCACATCTGTCTCCTACGCTTGGGTACATCAATGGACCACCATACCCTGGTAATGCTATGCTAACTTATGAAACCCCCTTTCATGGTTGGTATATGGAAGCTTTTGATTCTCTAATATTCAAGAATGCTTTGAACCCAGGACCTATACCTCCCATGTATTATTACATGCCTGCTGTACCCATTGACCCAATGAGAGGTCCACCACGTTTTGTCCATAATCAACCTGCTCCTTATCCTGTTTTATCTCCCGAAGATGCAAAGTTAAGAGCTGATATAGTAACCCAAGTGGAGTACTATTTTAGGTAAATTATTATTTTCTTCCATTGAATTCTACTCTTGAGTTTTAACATGTGCTGATAAGTTCTTATGCAATTTCATTCAGTAGTGCTGCTAGCTAATTTATTTTCATGTATGCACATTGGCCTTCATGATATATGACCTATAGAAAGTATAGTTCTCTTTAACAGTTGCATTGTCAATTTGTCATTATACAATATACATGCTGTGCTATTTCAAACAATCTTAATACATATGTGACACATCATGGATGACTGACTATGCTTGTAATGTATACCATACAGTCTTTTGTTTACTCGTTATGTTGTTTCAGTGATACCAATCTGGAGGTTGATGGTTTTTTGAAACGTTTAATGGATGTGCATGGCTGGGTTCCGATTTCAAAACTTGCAGACTTCAATAGAGTATGGCTTCCATGTGCATTTTTATTTGTCAAAAATTATATTTTTGTTGTTTGTCCATTATGCTAGAAAACAACTCTGTTGTTACATGGATCATTTACAGCTTAAGAACATGACCACGGATATACATCTGATTTTAGATGCATTGGCAAGTTCAAGATTTCTAGAAATCCAGGTATTATTTCAACTGTTACTGTTTAAATCCATCATTTAAGTTTGCATTTGGTTTTGTCTGATGCCTCTTATGTGCTACCAGGATGATAAGGTAAGAAGGTTTTCTGACTGGTCAAAGTGGGTTTCTTCTTCTGAGACAACATCTGTTCAGAGTCCATCATCTACCAGTATGGATAAAAGTATGGGTGAGACCAATCCTGGTGGCTTCTCAAAGAAGGATACTTACTCTGAAGATCAAAAGAAGCATCCTTATTCTCAAGATGTTAGAT
Source organism: Olyra latifolia (assembly GCA_036346145.1). NCBI lineage: Eukaryota > Viridiplantae > Streptophyta > Magnoliopsida > Poales > Poaceae > Olyra > Olyra latifolia. Next base: position 20,966,006 of record CM070530.1, read on the forward strand.
GCAACAAAGATTGTGTTGGCTCAGAGGCAAAAGTTGCTGATGAACAGCTAGCCAATGATGCACATAGCTGTTCATTGAATAAGGACATATCTGCCATTAGTATTGATGAAAAGCCTAAGAGCATTTCTTCAAGCTCTGTGAATTCACACAAACATGAAGATCCTTTTAGGACAGGCGATGTTAAAGTTCAGAAAGTAAAAACAAAGATAAAAGTACCTGATTCTCAAAGTGAGAGAGGTTTCTGTAACGATCTGCCAAGTGAATCGCCTAGCTTCTGTGGTGATCAAAGTACATTCTTGCTTGACGAGGAATTGGAATTGGAACATGCAGAGCTTTCACGTGATGATCTTTATTCACACAAAAGGTAAATTTTAACTGCTTTACGATCTGTGATGTTATTTTGTGCATTATGATTCGTTTTGTTGGTTTTGGCATGCAAGTGCAATTATGCATGTTGCAGGATATAGTCCACAACTTTCTAGGAGATTCACATTGTTTATAAGACAACTGATTTGCACGATTTTATGTCATGAACATAGCTATTTGTACTTTGGGTTTGTTCCTGCTTCTGCTTGTTTAATGCATGCTGCATTTTCTATTTCCCGTATTTATCATATGAGATGTGCTCAAGCCTTTTTTTTTTTTGTAAGTGACCACAATATTGACTATTTAGATAGCAGTAGTATATATTGTGCCTTTGTGATAGTAGCTGATTTGGTATATTTATACTTCAGATTTGTAATTGTTTTATCATAACAAAATATATATACTCTGATCAGTGAAAATAGATGTTAAAGCTGTTAACATTGAAACTTCATCAAAACTACAAGCAACTTTAGGTTGAACAAAACAAAGGTCTTTCCTTAAAAAAAACTAAAAAAAGGTCGGATGTATTTTAATCACTGTTACACAACAATCGAGCAATTTAGTTGCATTTATAGATTCTTTCCAACCATTATTGCTCGTTTCAATAATAAATTGTATATTTCTATGCTTATTTGAAATATGGAATTTCCAGCATTGTGTAAATCGAAAGGTCATTTTGATAATTGTCACATATCGTTCATAGCAATGTTTTGTCTCTTACCTGCTATGCTGCAGTGACCAGACATTGTGTATGCAGAATTGATTTTCTTTTGCAATGTGTTTATTTAAGCAGGGTTGATGATGAGGATGATGATTTTTTTGTTGATGACCAAGATGTGAATAGGCTAATAATTGTTACACAGGTTAGGTTTCATGATATTTTGTGCTCCTGGCTTTGTTTGGTGATTTTGTGCCTTTGGTTTCCCAGCTTCTTGCCATCATATAATGCATCATGATTTAGCGTCTTTTGGTGCTTTCATATGAACCATAAGCCAATGAGGTTTGGACATAGGTTGGCTGGTGTTTGTGATTGACATTTTGATTGAAAATTCACTAGAATGTAGATCCTCTATACGACATTATATTTTTTATGCACCTTTTTCATACCACTTTATCTTGTTGTAAACACCGCCAGGCGGACAGCCGGGTGGTATTGATATGATTGGGATGAGAGGCAGACTATGGGGTGTTTGGTAGGGCTTCAGCTCTAATTTTTCAGCTCTGCTCCACAACTCCACGGAGCACCCTTCAAGCTGCTTCATAACTCCACGAAGCACACTTCAAGCTGCTTCACAAAAATGAACTTCGAGGAAGGCCGCTCCATGGAGTTGCCTGCTTTAGAGTTACGTGGAGTTAGGGCGTTTGGCACTGCTCTGAGGCGGAGTTGAGAGTTGGAGCTCAACCAAACACCCCCTATAGATGGGGAAGAACATTGGGAGAGAGAAAATCTGGCTAGTCAATGAACTTGCAGATAAGATTGGCTATAACAAACTAATAACAAATAGAGATAAGATAATGCTGCTGGACATGGATGTGCAATAGCTACTTAACTGCCTGTTGAAGCTATTGATGCTATTTCTGTTAGTTTCTTATACATTTACAAAAATATTTCTTGACCCCTGACATGAGCTTATGTTTTGTATATTTCAGTGTTGTGGTGATACATCAGACAGCCTTTTTAAAGAATGATGATACTTGGTTTAGCTGATTCAGTTATATTTCAAAGTGTTGTGGTCCTATGGACTTCTGGTGTGTGTGGGGGGTGAGAATTAGCTGATAGTTTGGATATATATATTTTTCTAACAAAAAACAAAGGTTTAGATTTCCATTAATGGAGATCACATCTACAAAGATAATGAACAAAATAAAATATGTCCATTAATAGAATCCAAAAATGTAGTTTGGATATATGAAATGACATGAGTAAATTTTTTGCAAAAAATGCTTTCATAACATTTGAAATTATGATGATAAAATTTAGTGGTTGAAGTAGCATTTCATTGACTTAAAAAGTAAAAAACGACTTCCTTTTGTGAATGGAGGGAGTAATCGCTAAGAGAATTTTATGCTTTCTAGGAACATGCCCATGTTATTTTGATATATGCTCTTGGAAGCTTTTGGCTTGTTTGAGATGAATTTCAATTACTTACGTTGTATCTCTTATTTGAACTCTTGTTTACTTGTTCTATAATGGTCTGATTTATTCTAAATGACATCTGTTAATGAGTAATTGATTGTTAATATCTTCTCTCGATTACAAATCTTGCAGTGAGCTATACTGTATGTAGTTTTGCTGTTTGCTGGGACCAATTAAAGTTCTAGCCTATTAAGCAAGCATTATTTAGTAATACTACGCTAATACCTTCTTTCACTTATCTGTGTAACAGGATATTACATCAGGGAAGGACGAAAAAAGTCGGTCAAGTATGCCTCAAGCATTTTCAACAGAGGAAGCATCAAGAATCAGCGATGCCTTATATTACTATGAGGTGACATGTTACATATAGAACATTAAAATTTAAAAATGTCAACCATCAAGATTAGATGTGCATTCAAGGGGTTAAATAAAAGGTTTTCATGCACATGCTGTGTTGGCTTGAGAACTGCTATCCACTCCCAACACCCCTTTTGCAAAAATCCTGCTCAATTTTATGCAAGTATATAAGCTATGTTAGGTTATCATCCTGTTCTCTCACGAATTATCGATACTGATATATAACTAGGAGCTTTGATTTTGAAGTCATTTCACCTTTACTGCACCTTTTACTCTGGATAACTTGTGTCTGTTAGGTGTACTTTTTCCCTCTTATTTCTTTTGGTTCTCAAAGCTCAATTTGATAGGGTACATAAGATGGTCCTTCCAAGTTGCATATACCCACTAAATTTTATTATTTTGGCTTTTCTGATACTGATTTTATAATGTTACTTATACTTTAGAGTGTGCACGGTAGGCGTGCTAATAGTCGAAGAAGCTCCCATGCTGATACTGCAAATGTTGATTCTAAACCATCTGGTGGTTTGAAAGGGAACCACGTTAGTATTGGAATTAGTGGTACTGAAGAAGCTGGACATCCTATCCCACGTAGACGACAAAACAGAAGCAATAGAAAAGCAAACACCTTACATAAGCAGAGGTTCTTTGCTAGTAATTTTACAAATACTCCCAATAGCCGATCTCACTATGGTGGTGTATCAGAAAGCCCCCCAAGCAACGCAATTGGATATTTCTATGGGTCTACACCAGAAAACCACAGGTTAGATTAAAAATTGATGTTTCTTTGGGTAAAACCAATTCTTCTCTCTGTCTATATCAAGGTTAGTTCAATTCATCAATTACTATTTGTTGTTTAGCTATAAAAGTTCAAAGTTGAGCTCATCTCCTCATGGAATTCCTACTGGGAGCTCACCTGTGGGATCTGTGCCCAAATCTTTCCCACCATTTCAGCATCCAAGTCATCAGCTTTTAGAGAAAAATAAGTTCCAGCAACAAAGGTAAGTGACTAAATGATTTGCAGTGTACCCTTGAAGCTCTAACATTCTTTAAATATCATATCATTTCCCCTCCATTCCTTTGTTTTGTCCTATTGATAGCATAGCTTGTTCTTTTTCTTTTTCTGAAGGTACAATAAGTTCAAAAATCGATGCCTCACTGAACGCAAGAAGTTAGGAATTGGTTGCAGTGAGGTGCAGCTTTCTCCCATATATTTCTCTTGCAACGGAAGCTTGATAACTATATATATATATATGTGTGTGTGTGTGTATCTAGCTCCTGAATAGCTATTTGGCGTCTCGATTGGTTTGGAGACCGAATTGGTCCGCATTCATTATGGAAACGGAATTACTATCGCTTACTGACGAAAAAACCACTCATTTTTGCATGCAGCCCACCTCTCACGGTGAGCAACCTCCTAAAAATGTGGGATGCATTAGCTACACCATTCAAACATATTTTTCTCTCTTTTTTTGGCGTAAATTTTGATTCGATGATCTGATTGACGAATGGTTTCCATCTTTTCAATGCTGACATTTTTACAAACAAAACAAGATCAAACTCGCCATATAAATTTATTTTATTTTTCGTGGTAGCAATCTCATTTACTGCTTGTTACTGTATGTTACGAATAAGATCATAGTAAGATAATTGTTTTTATGAGCCAGTAGCTAGTAAAATAGGGGGAAATATATATCCAATGGAAAAATTTGTTATTAGCGATAATTACAATTAGTTACGGATTAATAACGATCAGTAAAACAGAAAATTGTGTACATCAAAAAAGAAAAAATAGCTATCGGTTATAGCTTTACTGTATGTTACTGTGTGTAACTTGTACATAATGTATGATAAACTAGGGCACTTGTCGGAGAGCTGGTAGGATCTCCGGTGAGGAAGAAGACGGGGTGCGCTTGGGGTCGTGGCATTGGGGAGGTTGCCTGGGCGTTGTCTCTATGGTCACGCAGCCGCATGATGAGAGGATGAGGTCTTTGGGGTGTCGCCGCTTGTGGACAGTGGATGAGGTCGCTAGGGCGCTGCTGTGCGTCGAGGGGAGGACGAGGTTGCCGGGCCGCTGCTGCGTGTGGAGGCTCGACGAGATTGCCGAGGCGCTGCCGCACGTGGAGGGCCGGGGCTTGGGGTTGACGCAGTCGTTGCTGGAGAGGTCGCCAAGCATCCGTGCGTGGTCACCGGGTGCATGCCTGCCTCCTCTGTGCCATCCCTTGTATCTAGACGAGCGGCGGCATAGTAAGGCGGGGGCGGCAGATGATGGCTGACGAAACAAGGTTGACTTTGGGGCCCTCGATGCCGAGGACGGTGCCGTGGTGGAAGTGGTGGCGTGGGGTCGGCGCGGTGAAGGTTAGGATGGTGCCGAGCCGTGGGCATCGTGGGCCGGGGCGGTTGACGAGGGGCAGGCCACCATGGTGGTGTAGAGTAGAGGAGCAGCGCGCGGAGGAGCCAAGTCGACATGGTGTCAGAGAGGAACGAGGCGCCGCGTTGGGTCGTCGTGGTGGCGGCAGGACGCCGTTGGAGATCACAGAGGGAGGATAGGGAGGACGACGGGCGTGGCGCAGGGTTAGGTCGTCGGAGCACCGCTGCGCGAGAGGAGGATGGGTATGAGCCTGGATCTGGGAGCGGCTGGCGAAGAAACATGGGATGGATTTGGCTTGAGGAGAGAGGATCGAGGTGGCTACCACTAATTAAGGGGGCAATTAACTACCACTAATTAAGGAAGCAAATTAATGGATTGCATGTGGTTGAGTCGCACTGGGGTGCACAAACCGACCGGAGGCCCCCAAATAACTATTTGGCACCTAGGTGTTAAATAGTGTATATATATGTGTGTGTATTTTCTTGGGATGGGAATTTCTTGTCTAATATTGTAGTCCTTGCTGATTGTATTTTGCTTCGAAAACTTTGCTTGGTTTGATTACTTTTACTTGTTCCCTTATTCTATTTTCAAAAGCCACGGTACAGACTTGCAGCATTCTTTACATGTTGTATGCATCCAATGGTGTGCAGGAAATGAATTCGCTCTATCGTTTTTGGTCATACTATCTGAGAGATAATTTTAACAAAGATATGTACAAAGATTTTAAGAATTTTGCACTAGATGATGCTGCAGCAAGCTACAGATATGGGCTTGAGTGTCTCTTCAGATTTTATAGGTACTGAACATGAAAATTCCAAAAATAAACTTCTGATTACCTTTTATTTACATTTTTTAAGAGCAGCATCGATTACTTCTTTTTTTTTTTTTGCAGTTATGGCTTGGAGAAAAACTTCCAACAAAATGTATATGAAGATTTTGAGCAGTTGACTCTTGAATTCTACAATAAGGGTGATCTTTATGGACTGGAAAAATACTGGTAATTTATGGCCTTATAATTTGTTTGCATTCCTCTGTTACTGAATTACTATCCTCTAGTAATTTAACTGCAATGTCAGTCTCTGATGAAATTGCTGGCATAGATTTATTTTACCTTCTGTGAAGGAATAAACAGTAGGCACAGTTCAATGGTCTTTTGCAATATAAAATGCTTGTGACCTTATTGTTATTGGATCATCCCATGTAAAGCCGCAGAGACTGAATCTGTATATATGATAATACATGCAATTGCTACATGAAAGGTAATGTAAATTTTCAATTCCAAACATGGTGTACCGCAGGTTGATCATATTGAGTTTATTTTATGGGGTTTTGTAAGGAAGCCTGAAAAGGGGAATTTTAAAGTCGTAACTTGTGACAAACTTGGCTTGCTGAATTGCTGAACCTAGCAGGTATAAGATCGTGATACTTTATCACTGACAGGTTCCTTTCATGGTTGAACCAGGGCATTTCATCATTACCGAAATCAGGATAGGAGTCCCATAAACAAGCATGCAGAGTTGGGGAGGCTCCTAAGGGAGGAGTTCCGGACCATTGAGGACTTCAAGGCGAAGGAGAAGGCACGGAAGGCAGCAGAAAAAGAAGCCAGTAGCAGTAGCAGCAACATTGCGGTCGCGTCAAGCCATGACATGGCTGATGCCAAGTAGGTCCAAGCTCGGCATGAAAATTTTGGTGGTCATCCCATAAAGGAGAAAGAAGCAACGTTTTTGTTTAGTGAAAACTAAGGATTTGAGTAGACACCTCTGTGCAGATTTTGCTCTCCCCTGCCGATACCTGTGGCTGTCCAGGAAATTTTCCTCTTTTCCTTCTTGTCATCTTCCTGGCACCAGTGTGGGATTTGTACATAAAGATAGAATAATTACTTCTATTAAATGGACAGATTATAGAGGCTGGAGTACATGGTGCTGTCGTCGCGGTTTGTTTAGGATTTGTACATAGTTGCCAGTGATTTCGCCCTCGCAGCGAGACGTGCAAGCGGCGTTTATCTGGTGAGCAATAGCTGCCTAGTCGGTGCCTCCAGCTGCAGCAGCACTTGCAAGTCGCAATGCATCCTGTATCAACTATACCATTAAAACATAGGCATTGCAGCCTCCTCGCGTGGCCACGTCCGCCGGCCTCAATTCGCGGTGGACACGTCGTCCGGATGACGCCGGCCGTCCGATCATCCGCCGAAATGGGATCCGGCCGTCGGTTCAAACGTTATATATAAAAACATTTCATCCGCAGCTCTAGGACGAGGTGGGAGCTTTGGCGGGCTGGTTTTCCAAGCCAACACTTAACTCCCACACCCAGGATCGATTCCCAGCTCCCCCATTTCCAGTACCGCCTGCTTCCTCTTTCTTCTTTTTTTCCTTTTCTATTTTCTTTTTTCTACACCGTTTAAAAATTCGAAAAAAATACAAAGTTTGCAAGAATGGAACCATACCTGCATAAAGAAGGTCCATAAAAAGTTTGGATGTTTCCAAAATTTTTTGAAATTACAATTTTTTTTTGCTTCCTCTACCTTCTTCTTTTAATTTATTTTTTCTTTTCTATTTACATTTTTTTATGCCCTTTAAAAATTCCAAAAAAAAGTTTGCAAAAATGGAACCATGCCTGCACAAAGAAGGTCATAAAAAGTTTGGATGTTTCCAAAATTTTTGAAATTACAAATTTTTTTTGCTTCCTCTACCTTCTTCTTTTAATTTCTTTTTCTTTTCTATTTACATTTTTGTATGCTCTTTAAAAATTCCAAAAAATAGGAAGTTCACACAAATTTAACCATGCCTGCACAAAGAAAGTCCATAAAAAGTTTGGATATTTTCCAAATTTTTTTAAAATTTCAAATTTTTTTTGTTTCCTCTGTTTTCTTCTTTTACTTTCTTTTCTTTTCTATTTTCTTTTCCCTACGCCGTTTAAAAATTTCAAAAATTCAAAAGTTTCCAAAAAAAGAACCATGCCTGCACAAAGAAGGTTCATAGAAAGTTTAGATTTTTGAAATTAGAGAAATTTTTAGTTTGAAAAAAATTCTCACTCTCTTTTTTCCTCTTCTATTTTCTTTTTTGTAGGCCATTTAAAAAATCTAGAAAAATGAAAGTTCACAAATATGGAACCATGGCTCTACAAAGAAAGCCCATAAAAGACTTAGATTTTTTAAAAAATTTAAAATTAGAATAATTTTGAAATGTAATAGACGTTTTCACTCTATTTTTTCTCTTCTATTTTCTTTTTCCTATACAAAATGCATATCCATCCTATTCAGATGACTATGAGGCAAAGCAGGGGCGACCTCGCCCACGGCGCGGGTTTTCTTCCTAGTATGTATTAAAGCTTACCTCAACGGCCACAAACCAAGATGGCCACGTCATCCCGTCGCGCAGCCAGCCGTATTATCTAGGTAGTGTTTCTTTTAGCGGTTGCGGTTACGTTTGCTTATAAGCTGAAAATTTGTAACTCCTTAATAAGGACAACTGAGGGATCAAAAAATTATAGAAAAAATGGTTTTGAGAGTTTTGAGAAGAAATAGTAAGACCTACAAAAATTAGTTATCAAACATCAAAACGTTTGATTTGTACAAAAATAACAAATTTCCAGTTTATAAGCAAACGCAAACGCTGAAAGAATCGCACCCCTAGTCGTCCAACATGCATGGTTTTGTAAAAAAACCCTCTTAGTTTATGTGAATCAACCCGCCGTCTACCCTTTTTTTTTTTTATCGAAACTGTCCGATCGCCTGTTCTAGGCACATCCGACCATTGAACCTGTTCATTTTACAAAAAAACCTTTTGGTTGCACTAAATCAACCCGCTGTCCTTTTATTTCTAGGCTGTGGGATGGCTGACGGCTAAGTTCATCTCTCTCTGCAGTATCCACCAGACGCCCCTCTCCAACAATCCGCCACCGCGCCGTCCATGCCGCCCTTCTTTCGCCACCACCGATGCGTCTCCCCACGCTGGCGCCACCATTTGGCCCATCCCCATCCTCGCCATCACTTGTGTCTCTGCCGCACTGCTTGTGCATTCGTCGTGCGGCCGCACTGCGCCTCCCTCCATCGCTGCCTCTTCGGCCGCACCAGTCACCCTCTCGGCCCCGTTCCCCTTCTCTCCCCTCCCTGATGCTGCTCCCGTGCCTTCTTCATCCCTTGGCGGCTTGGCCGCCTCCGACGCCACTCCTTCCTATCTCGGTCCGCACTCTCCCCTCTACCTTTGCATCGCCTCAACCACTATCTCCCTGTGTGTAGTGTCCTAGCCACGTGTCGCCTCCCTAGCCGCTTCCTCACGCCTTCCCCGCACCGCCGCCGCCGCCGCGTCCGCCTCCGGCCCTGACATGACCAGTACCTCCGACGGCCACCCCTCCTTCTCCACCTCGCGTGCAGCCTCAGATGTCCATGCCATCCGACCATCGTCCAGACAGCTCACCTGTAACACCTCGACTCAACCATGAGCCCGAAGTGCCGCCAAACATTACATTCATTTGAGAGAAAATTCTAACATATCAAATTATTCAAAATTTCAGTAGAGTTTTATGTAAAAGTTGGACATCCACACGCAATCATAAGAGCATACAGTCAAATATCAACTCCAAACCCAAATTGGCCAACCATCCACATCTTAACATCACCATCACTTACCAGGACGAAGTCAACCCGCAATACTAACATATTTTACATGCAACCCAGAAGCTAAACTTATATTACCACTACATCAAACTCTACTCATTAAACTTCCAAAGGACCTTGGCCACAACGCTAGCTTAAAATATTAAAGTGTCCAAGGGTTATATATTATAGAAAAAGTGCCAAATGTGCTGCTACTCCCTTCACAATGCATGTCGTCGTCACGACTCACCTAGGAAAAAACCATAAAATAGAAAGCGTGAGTCCAAGACTCAGCAAGTACATAATAAAATGAGAAATAAACAGTTCATATTTAACCTTGTCGATGTAAATCTCTTGAGTAAACATAATAGAGAACAATCTCATACACATGCTCATGCCATGCGTGTGTCCATTATAGTTCTACATGCTCATCTTATCCCATAGTTTTATAGGCAAAGCAAAGTGGATATTGGCCGATACCCATCATCATACTCTCCAGACTGAACTGGAGGAGCCTACATAAGTAGGTATTCTTGTCTATTGAGGTAAACCATCATGAATGACATGCTCATGGTGCATAATGCGATGCAGATGCATAAAGTTGAACCCTCTTTCCGCATAGCTCCTATAATGTTAGGTATTTAATCATTAACATGGTACTGAAAATGGGTGAGTTTCATAGCATAACAGTTCATAGCGTTTCTCATTATAAATTCCGACATATCAATCTGAACTCGGCTAAAGCAATCAATTAAAGGGCAAATAAAGTAAATATCAACCATACATGTCATTATATTACTATGCACTTGCCTCTGTTACCAGATGAGGTAGAGGGGCGAGATGTTAAAGCTGATCCTGAGGCAAAACCACCCACATAGCAATATTGAACTTAACCATACCGACACCAAAGCAGAGCATCACGCCAAATTAAGCCTTATACTCATAGGGTGGGTTCTTTTCAGCTTTTCTTATCTACTTATTTGTCTTATCTTGTCACTTCGAGAATTTTTCGAGATAGCCTCGAGAGCCGGTTGGTCTCCAATTTTGGGGTTTAGAGAGCTTATAGACACGCTTACGAGATAAAAAAAACGACTCAAAAGTAATAAAAAAGTGAGATAAGTCAAATAAAACACGAGATAAGTAGGATTACCTGCCCATGGTGCCATATCAAGACAGAACGTCGCTTGGTTGATTGTACCTTTTTTTCGATTTACCTTGATCCATGAGTGATTCTACGTGGCTGTGCTTTTCATCTTGTTAATTTACATGATGCAATATATCATGAACAACTTCTGTTCTTTATCTTCTAAAGATTTGCTGGTCAATGGCGCCTTAGTGAGGTACATATAAGGAAACTGCCAGGAAAAATTAGTCTTGCTGCTAGATGAAGTTGTTACCACAACATTTATTTAGATGGACAAAAAAGGTATATCTGATTCTGACCTGTTAGTTACATAAGGCCATAGTAAATGGAGGTAGTGTCCATGCTTTTGCCAGATGCTCATTGCTGGTGTGTTATGCTAGCATTAGGTTTATGAAGTGGACAATACTTGCTACGGCATCATATCCATCATCCAACCTTTTTTTTTGGGCGAAATATCAATCATCTATGATCTCAGATTCAACTTGTGTTTCATATTTCTATTACAGGCATATGGTGAGGTTTGCCTTTAGACCTTTACAGGCTGGATTTGACTGCCTTGCCATGGAGCATGATGCACTGTTCTTCAGAATTAAGCTACCAATTCGTCTGTTCCTTTACTAATTCTAATATTTAGCCGTGTGCTAGGTCCTGCACCTTTTCCACTACAACGATTTTTTATTGTCTTCTCTGATTTCCATGCAATGGTTTCATATTGTTATGATCAACTTTGTGATGTATCCATGTTTAATTTGATGGTAATGTTTTGATTTCTCAAGTTATGAATTGAGATTATTTTGTTCGGAGCCATAAATAATGAAAGAAAACTTTACCTTGGAAACAGTCTTGTCCTCAGCTTCATTGTTTTGCTGGGTTCACAGAGAGAAGGAAGAAAACTTTACCATGGAAAAAGTCTATAATATTTTTTTGTGATCTTTCTGCTAGAATTTTAGGCACTTTCAGGTTTAATTTGTTCAACAGATAAATCATGGAAAGGAAGCACCACGGATACATCATGAACATAACCATACGTCTCTCAGATATATCCGTAAACAGAGATGATGTGAATCTAAAATAGAGGTAGGGAGAGTGCACGTATTGATCTTCCTCAGGCACAAGGCCAGGAAGCGGCGACGACCCCGTTGATGCCGTGACTGTAGTCCTAGCAGATCGCCGCGGAGTGGAAGTAGGCAAAGCAGATTGCCGCGGATGTAGAGGAAGCAGACCGTGAGCAGTCGCATCGGATGTTTTCCAAAAACCTTATTCGTCGTCTCCCGGTGCAGGATCTCAACGACATCGGGTTCCGGAGACCTGCTCTCCCGATCACCGGTGCACGCCGGAACAACGGGATGGAGTAGCCTATCGGTGGCAGCATAGAAGAAAGAGAGACAAAACCCTTACTTATCGGGGTAACTCCCTCTCTCAATTCTTCTCATTCATCTCTCTTAGGGGTGTCCATGTGTTTATATAGGGGTTGAGAGGAGGCCTCTCCCCCACAACAAGCAAGGTGGTACTAAACCAACCTCCAAAGATGGGCTTTCGAGAGATGGGCCAAAATGGGCCTTTGAGATTTTCAGGAATTTGTCCTCAAATATATATGGGCTAAAACCCGTATATTCTAACAATCCCCACCAGATCTCAAAGTCCCATAGAGAATTGCCTTTTTCCAAATACTGTTTGATATACCAGTGTTTCGATGGAGACCTGTTAGGGTTGAACATCCACCTAGAGCCCCAAGTTACACTCATTCGCAACTTGGACAATGGACTACGTCTTGAATTGCAAGTTTTGTGCGAACAAGTTTCACTTGAAGTCGGACTGATACTTGGCTGCCAATAGGCTACTCCGCGGTTGGAGCGTATACGTCGTACTCCATGGTCTCTTCATGAGCTTACTAGAGATTACCCAGGTCTCACAGACTGCGACTTCCAACAGTCAGGCTCATATAGGTGTGTTCTTTCAAGATGCTCTATAGGATGACATCTTCGCTAATTAAAGCCAACAGAACAACATTAAGGCAAATGCCAACCTGCCATACAGATTTCGAGAGCATTGCATCTCACATGGAACGGGTCAGGTTATACTCTCAGCCAGTTAACCAATAGCTTGTTTTTCCCAGGACCTAATTCACGGGATCTCCGATCACATGGGCTGGGTTACCACTATGGTGTAACTCATGTGGGTCTCATACCCAGTTTCCTTGATGCATTGTCTATCACGCACTGTGATAAACCCTTTGTAAAAGGATCGCGAGTTTTTAGCCGTTTGGATATAATCCGATGCTATCACTCTCGAGTTTCTCAATTTCTGATGATTTCAGACGCCTTGTCACATGTCTTGAGTACTTCATGTTGTCCTTAGAACTGTTCACCTTGACAATCACCGTTTGATTATCACAGTTCATAAGGATAGCCGGAATTGGCTTTGCAACCACTGCAAGGTCCAACAAGAGTTCACGAAACCACTCTGCTTCAACAGTGGCTGTGTCCAAAGCAGTTAATTCTGCTTCCATTGTTGAGCGTGTCAAGATAGTCTGTTTGCAAGATCTCCACGAGACAGCTCCGCCACCAAGAGTAAACACATATCCACTTGTGTCCTTTATCTCATCAGCGTTAGATATCCAATTGGAATTACTATACCCTTCCAGCGCTGTAGGATAATCTGTATAGTGCAAACCAAAATCTATTGTATCTCTCAAGTAGCGCATTACTGTTTCGAGTGCTCGCCAATGATCATCTCCCGGATTAGAAGTAAACTGGCTCAACTTGCTGACAACAAATGAGATGTCTGGCCTTGTAGCGCTGGCTAGGTACATGAGTGACCCGATGATTTGAGAATAAGTTAGCTGATGTCTAGCAATTTTCTTATTCTTTCGAAGCACAATACTAGGATCATAGGGTATTGGAGAAGTTTTGCAATCAACAAAGCCAAAGCGATTCAAAACCTTTTCCACATAATGGGACTGTGACAAAGTGATCCCATCCTCACCCTTGAGTAGCTTGATGTTCAAGATTACATCAGCCTCTCCCAGATCTTTCATATCAAAATTTTAAGACAAGAAAGACTTTACCTCGAGAATCACATCAAGACTTGTCCCAAAAATTAATATGTCATCCACATAGAGACAAAATAACGCCCTGGTCCCTACCATACCTATAATATACACATTTATCGGCCTCATTCACGACAAAGCCCGCAGAAGTTAAGGTTCTGTCGAACTTCTCATGCCATTGCTTAGGAGCTTGTTTCAGACCATACAAAGATTTCAACAACTTACACACCTTGCCTTCTTGACCTTCTACTACAAATCCATCTGGCTGATTCATATAGATCTCCTCGTCCAACTCTCCATTGAGGAAAACTGTTTTAACGTCCATTTGATGGACAATAAGACTATATGAGGCAGCCAAGGAAAGTAGTACAAGAATTGTAGTCAATCTAGCCACAGGTGAATAGGTATCAAAGAAATCTTCGCCTTCCTTTTGGGTATAACCCTTGGCCACAAGTCGAGCCTTATATTTTTCAATAATATCATCAAGCCTAAGCTTCTTCTTAAATATCCACTTACACCCCACAGGTTTGCAACCATAAGGTAGCTCTGTGAGTTCCCAAGTCTGGTTAGCAAGAATGGATTCCATCTCGCTGCGAACCGCCTGCTTCCAGTAGTCCGCATCCGGGGATGCAAAGGCTTCTGAAATAGACGTGGGAGTATCATCCACGAGGTACACAGTGAAGTCATCACCAAAGGATTTTGCAATCCTCTGTCTCTTGCTCCTTCTAGGAGCCTCACTGTCATCATCCTCAGGTTTTTCCTCAGGTGTTAGCTCAGGATATTCAATTTGAGTGGTTGGTTCGGGAACTATCTCAAGAGTTTTACTAGAACTGCCATGCTCATTTTTCATAGGAAAGATGTTCTAAAAAAAAGTAGCATCATTAGACTCCATGATCGTCCCAACAGATATGTCGGGCACCTCTGATCTTATCACCAAAAATCTACTACCAACGCTATGAGGTGCATATCCTAGATGGACACAATCTACTGTCTTAGGCCCAAGTTTGCGCTTCTTTGTGATTGGCACATTGACTTTTGTCAAACAACCCCATGTGCGCAAATAAGAAAGTGATGGCTTTCTCCCCTTCCATATTTCATATGGGGTTTTCTCCTTATTCTTTGCAGGAATCTTATCCAGGACATGACATGCAGTTAACACGGCCTCCCCCCACCATGCCTCAGATAAACCCGCAGTGTCTAACATGGCATTCACCAAATCAGTTAGAGTGCGGTTCTTTCTTTCAGCGACCCCGTTTGATTGGGGAGAATAGGGAGACGTCCTCTCATGAATAATTCCATGTTCCTCGCAGAATAAGTCAAACTCACTAGAGAAATACTCTCCACCACGATCCGACCTAAGTCTCTTGATTTTCCGATCTAACTGGTTTTCAACCTCTGCTTTATAGATCTTAAAGAAGTTTAAAGCCTCGTTTTTAGTTTTCAACAGGTAAACATGACAATATCTAGATGCATCATCGATTAGAGTCATGAAATATCTCTTTCCACCCTTTGTCAACACACCATTCATCTCACAGATATCAGAATGTATGAGCTCCAGAGGTGCTAAGTTTCTCTCCTCGGCAGCCTTGTGAGGTTTATGAGGTTGCTTTGCTTGCACACAAGTCTGGCACTTAGAACCTTTAACAGTGGGAAATTTTGAAATTAAATTCATACTCGCAAGCCGAGACATAGAACCAAAATTAATATGACATAAACGTGAGTGCCAAACATCGGCCTCACTCTCAACAACATTGTCACAGATATGGTTCACAACTTTATGACAGTTATCAGAAAGGGAAAAGCGGAACAAGCCTCCACACTCATAGCCTTTGCCAATAAACAAACCATGTTTAGACAAGACTGCCTTATTTGACTCAAACACTACTTTAAACCCATCTCTGCAGAGAAGGGCCCCGCTAACCAGGTTCTTATTGATTGAAGGGACATGCTGCACGTTCTTCAGTTGCACGATCTTCCCCGAAGTAAACTTCAGATCTATCGTACCAACACCAAGAACAGAAGCATTGGACCCATTCCCCATCAAAACGGTTGAACCTCGGGCTACCTGATAAGAAGTGAACAGTGACAAGTCAGCATACACATGCACATTAGCTCCAGTATCAATCCACCAATTGGTAGACTGACTCACTGAAAGAACAGTAGATAATACATACTCGCCAGTTCCCTCTTCAATATTGCCAATAGTCACATTGACAGACTTTGAAGTCTGTCCAGGATTACCCTTTTTGTCTTTACGGTTTGGACACTTTTTAGCCCAGTGCCCAATCTCACCGCAAATTCAACAAGGCATCTCATCCTTGTTCACGTTCTTCTTCTTAAAAGCAGTGCTTTGTTTGACTTTGTTCTTGCTGGGCTGTTGCACCATTAGCGCTGGATTGTTCCTCGCCTCCTTTCCCATGTGCATCCTTAGCCCGAGCTTTCTCTTCAACATCTAGAGACGCGATCAACCCCTCACCGAAGATCTCTTGTCTCTTATGTTTCAGAGATGTGGCAAAGTTCCTCCACAAATAGGGCAACTTGGCAATGATGCCCCCAGCCACAAACTTGTCGGATAATTTGCACTGAAGGAGTTCGAGTTCTCTCACAATGACAAGTATTTCATGAGCCTGCTCGACAACAGATCGGTTATCAACCATCTTGGAGTCATGGTACTGCTCCATGACATACAGTTCACTACCAGCATCAGATGCCTCGAATTTATTATTCAGTGCATCCCACAGCTCCTTCGCATCTTTGATGTTCAGGTACACATCACACAGACGGTCAGAGAGCACACTAAGAACTGCACCCAGGAAAATGGTGGTGGCATCCCGGAACTCTTTCTCCTTTTCAGGAGTTAGGGTTCCCTCTGGTTTGCCATCCTTAACCCAGTACACGTTCATAGCAGTCAGCCACAGCTGTACTTTAACCTGCCATCTCTTGAAATTTACGCCGCTGAATTTCTCCGGCTTCAGCGCATCAGCAAAGCGAGCCATTGACAAACCAAAGTGCCTAATCATATAAGGTTTTTCGATTGCTAGATATTTAGGCACTTTCAGGTTTAATTTGTTCAACAGATAAATCATGGAAAGGATGCACCACGGATACATCATGAACATAACCATACGTCCCTCCGATATATCCGTAAACAGAGATGATGTGAATCTAAAATAGAGGTAGGGAGAGTGCACGTACTGATCTTCCTCAGGCATAAGGCTAGGAAGCGGCGACGACCCCGTTGATGCCGTGACTGTAGTCGTAGCAGATCGCCACGAAGTGGAAGTAGGGAAAGCAGATTGCCGCAGATGTAGAGGAAGCAGACCGTGAGTAGTCGCATCGGACGCTTCCCAAAAACCTTATTCGCCGTCTCCCGGTGTAGGATCTCAACGACGTCGGGTTCCGGGGACCTGCTCTTCCCATCACCGGTGCACGCCGGAACAACGGGATGGAGTAGCCTATTGGTAGCAGCACAGAAGAAAGAGAGACAAAACCCTTACTTATCGGGGTAACTCCCTCTCTCAATTCTTCTCATTCATCTCTCTTAGGGGTGTCCATATGCTTATATAGGGGTTGAGAGGAGGCCTCTCCCCCACAACAAGCAAGGTGATACTAAACCAAACTATAAAGATGGGCCTTCGAGAGATGGGCCAAAATGGGTCTTTGAGATTTTCAGAAATTTGTCCTCAAATATATATGGGCTAAAACCCTTATATTCTAACACTTTCTCGGTGCACCGATGAAGTTGTATGAAGGTATATTTTCCCCTAATTTCTTTGTTGCATGTGCATTACTGCTTTACAACATCGCTTAACTGCTGCACGAGGTAATTCGATACTCGGTAGCTTCATTTTGCTTCCCTTCTATGTATAGTCTCTAGCTATTCTCTTCATTGTTGAGGCATCAGAAAAGTTGCAGCAGCTAATACTTATTTTGATTGACACCTCCGAATTTAGACATGCAGAGGTTGTGGGTGTGTCCTTCCTCAAACAAGAGGTGAAGCTTCTTCCAGAGTATACACAATTACACAACACGATCATGCTTGATCCATTACTATTTTTTGCTGGGAGAAGGATACGACATCTATATGCTACAAGGTAGAGTAAAGTATGTCTTCTTCACAGCCCTAGGATGAAAGAGTACCGCACGTTGGATGTTTCATGTGCCTACTGTAAACTTTATATATGCGGGTTTACCACCATTTCTACGGTTTACTTCCTATCTTGCTTTTTTACGGGTTATTACCTGGATCATTGCTCATGGATCATCTGAAGAGCTCTATGACGTCCTCTCGGGTTCATGCTCCCCTTCTGTTTCCATGTTTCTATCGACCAGTGCCAAACCAACAAACAAACGGTACAGGCGTACGGCACACCATGGGTGCGCAGCCCTTCCTAGTAGTTTCTGAGTCGCTTCTGAAACACGCTATGTATCATTGTTTCATATCACCAGCGTGTTCACGCCCTCTCTTTTCCTTGCCCTACATCAATGATCCATCCTAGGTGAACCCTACACGCATCGATGATCCGTCCTAGCCCCTAGGTGATAACGAAGCGGACGATTTCACCCTTGGAACGCCCTCACCTGCGCGCCGGAGACAGATGGTTGGACGAGGCCGGTCACCAGCTCACCGTTGGTTGCATCTCTCCAGGACCAATGTCCTTGCGCTCCAAGTGGATCATTCGCTCTCTGCAGCATGTGACTCGCCCAAGCGCGTCACTAGAGATTTTGAAGTAGCGGATCCATCTCGATTTCTTCGGAGCGGGTAGCAGCGGTACAGTTACATCTAGAACGGTCACGCCCCCATACGACCACTATGCGCGGTACGTGGCAAATTATGCTGTACTTTACTGAGAAAATTGACACGGTGCCACTTTGGAAGAGTGGTCTCATCCGGTTGCCATTATGAAGATGGCAGTCGCCAAAATACCACTCTGTATGTTGGCTTCGTCGATTGCGTGCCATTATCGGGTTTTAACCCATCTTCCGTGAGTTTTCGAAATGAGTTGCACAGGAACGGACAGGTTTGCCCCTGTTGACCTTGGCACGGTCAATTGGTGCCACCGGACCGAGTAGCTTTAGCCAGGTCTCATTTGGTGTCGTCCATGTCTGCCTCGACCCAGCCTGACTCCGGCGAATAGGCGGCGACCGGAGGCGAATCGAAGCGGCGGCGGCGGCGGTGACAAGTGACCCTCCCCCATGCCACTTCACCTCCGCTACTTGCTATTTTGCATGGATTGATGTTTTGGTTTGCCCCTTTCTTTGTTTGGTGAAACCCTAGCTTAGAAATTGGTTTGGGGATCGGATAAATTGATTTGCGGTGGCGGGATGAACCCCAAGGTGAAGGACGTCTCGGGGTAATATGTTCATTGAACACTAGCTTAGTAGTTTGTGATTGTTTCTTATATCTCGATTTGGACAACCGAGTAGCAGTTGAACCCTAACGTATCCATTTGTTTTTTGTTAACAAATGGAGGGATGGTAGAGTAGATGATTGGCGGGATAGTTTGGTAGATTGGTCACTTCCGTGGACTCCACTTCGAAATGATGCAATTGGCAGTGGTGAAGCAGGGGAAGTGAACCAGGGCCTGATGCATATCAAAATGCTGATGTAGTGGGCAGTGATGAAGCAGGGGGAAGTGAACCAGGGCCTGACATATCAAAATGCTGATGCAGTGGGCAGTGGTGATGAGATGGTATGTGATGCAAATGGGTACTGTTTAGTGAGTAGGAGTGGCAAAGGGGTGGTTATGCATGCTGTGGTTGACTGGGATAACATAAGAATCCAAAAATCTCAAGATGAGGAAGGAAGAATTGAGCAGATGACAAAAGACCAATTGTTTGTGCTTCTAGGATTAAGGGATGAGGATGAATCAGGGAGGACAAGGATTGATGATAGGGATGAACCAGAGAGGACAAGGACTGAATTTGGGAATGAAACAAAGAGGACAAGGAATGATATGCCTAGGAGTGATGACAAGGCAATGAATGATGGCATGGCAAGTGATACTGAGGAGGCTATAGTTGATGATGATGACATGGTTCCAATTGATGACCACAACCCAGATGAAATCTTTATACATTATGATAAGGATCACTCTGTAATGGAACTTGGGACCTTATTTCCCTCAATGAAGGAGTTTATACTTGCTGTGAGGCAATATGCCATAAATGAGGAGTTCCATTTGGGGGTTGAGAAGACAGATCAGACAAGGTTTAGGGGCTACTGCAAAGCTGAAGGGTGCTCTTGGAGGATTGTTGGGCATAGGAGACTAGATAAGAAAACCATTATGGTACAAATTTTCTACCATGTATTGTTTGTCTTTATGTGATGCTGCTTTGTTTCATGGACACATATTTGATGACATTGTTTATTTGATGTGCACATATTCGATGACATTGCTTCATTGCTTTTATTGAAAATGTTTTTTGTGGTCTTGTAGGTGTCTGTACTCAAAGGGGAGCACACATGCACATCCAGCAGTAGAGTAGGTGGTGTGACTGCAACACAAGCATGGGTGGCAGACAAGGCTGTCCCAATTCTTAGAAGGAATCCAAGCATTGGTGCCACTGAGTTGCAGAAAAGGCTTCAAGAACACCACAAGGTAACCATTCCCTATGATACTGTGCGAAAAGGGCAACAAAAAGCACTTAGGGAGATGTATGGTAGCTAGGAAGAGAGCTTCCAACTTCTGTTTAGATGAAAGGCAGAGGTCCTTAAGAAGTCACCAGGTAGTATTGTACAAATTGATACTGTTACTTTATTTGTTACTTTGTTTGTTCAATTATTTTAACCAAATAGAACTATTTGGCGGGAAGAGCAAGGCCAGGAGCAGGAATAATGGAGGCAGAAGTGAGCAAGCTTCAATAGTCAATAACAGCCATGGAGTGGTTACAAGGAGAAATGAGGCGCCCTTGATTGATATAATTTGATTCACTGCCCATTTGTAATTAAAAATCCTGATATGACCTAATGCAGCTGCATTAGCCAACTTCTGAGGCTGAACCAGCCAGGCAACTTTGATGGAACAGCTTCACAGGGTACCCAGACAACTGGCATTGCAATGGGTTCCCAACTAAGTCAAGCATCCAACATCACAAGCATATCTGCCACCATCAAAATCTCCTCCTAGGAAGAAGACAACAGCAAGAAAAAGCTCATCCCTAAGAAGAAGAAGCAGAAGGTATGAAGAAGAAGTGTATTATGTGCTTTTGTATTTGTGTTTATGTGTAATGGCTGCAGTGATGTGTCTATGGCCTTTTGTAATTTGGCAGAACTGTAGTGCCAATGTCTACTTATTCTGGCTAAACTGACATGCCAATGTCCTTTTGTAATTTGGCAAAACTGATGTGTCAATGTATGCTTATTCTGGGTAAATTGAAGCGCCAATGTATTTTGGCTAAACTGATGTGCAATGTGATAGAACTGATGTAGTTGTTGTCCTGTGTTATCTAAGTGCTGCCCTTTCTGATCTATTTGCATTCAATGACCAGTTCTGTCGCCGGCTAAATATATGTATTTTGTCATTTTGCATAGATTCTGTTTAGATGTTCTAAATCAAATGGTTTGAATTACATTCAAATTTGCACATATTTGCACAGATTCTGAACCACATTTGCACATATTCTGAATCAGTGTCAAATGGTCTGAATCAAATGGTCAGTGTGGCAGTGCCAGATTCTGTCCAGATTTGCTCTGAATCAAATTGGTGTGAGTTCACTCAATGATTTCCCTCACTGACCAGGTCAAGGACAGATTCAGTAACACATGTCTCATAGCTTTTGATCACAACCAATTTTGTACATTTCAGAAATGCAATAACACAAAAACTGACAATTCCAGTAACACAAACAATTTCATTAATTAGGTACATTTCATAGCCAAGTTGGTACATTTTACAGCCAACCAAAAACATTCACATAAGGTCTTACAAACTTCATCACACATTCCAAACTTCATCAAACAACTCCAATTCTTCATGTCAGTTCATGACCAACCAATCACCGCCCATTCGTCATTGACAGCTCTCTAACCGAATTATGGTTCGACGAAGAAACCACCCAATCACCGCCCAATCATCTAAGAACAACGACGAAACCAAATTAGGGTTTAAGGCTTCCGCCAATCACATTCATTCTAGGAAAACCCAAATCCCCACGAAAAAACATGCAGAATCCATCCAATAGTACTTACCCGTGCGATATCGAAGGCCTCCGGTCTGTGACTGCGCCACCTTTTCGCCGGAGTAGAAGAGGACTACGGTGGCGGCTATAGCTTTGCTAGGAGAACGATGAGAGCTGGCTCGAGCGAGCTGGTCCGGTGGCACCAATTGACCACGCCAGTGGGAACAGGGGCAAAACTGTCCGTTCCTGTGCAGCTCATGTGGAAAATGGGTAAAAACCTGGTAATGGCACGCAATCGACGACGCCAACATGCAGAGTGGCATTTTGGTGACTGCCATCTTCATAATGGCAATTGGGTGAGATCACTCTTCCAAAGTGGCACCGTGTCAATTTTCTCATTTGTACTAGTACATAGTATAAGATCGATGGGTACACCATAGTTGAAAAGCTCAACTTCTAGATTTTGAGGCGGCCGGTCCGTTTCGATGGCTTTCTTTTTAAAAAGTTTGAGAAACGGCTTTGTGATTTTTTTAAGTTTTAGAATTTTTTTGAGAGGTGACTGTTTTCAGAACATCCACATCAGCTATTTTAAATTTCTGCTCTATAACACTATTCCCTACACACTCTATCTATCCCTCTAAAATTTCTTCACACTTTATACTACACTCTATCGAGATGAACAGTGTATTTCGAACAGTGTTATAGAGTGCATGCTATAGATGCTTTGAGAAGCACATCTTCTTTCCTATCATCCTTGCTCTGTGTCACCATCTTACGGTTTCAAAGATCTCCCATCGTTTCCTAGCTGCTGATGCGTGGTGGTGGTTTCACAAAATCAATTTGTTTCGCTGTTTTTGGATAGATCATAGAGAGACGTCTGTTTGGCGGGTCCAAATCGAAGCCTTCAAAGCAGTGATAGAGGGAAAGGGAGACCCGGGCAGGTGCGCGCCATGGTGACACGCTGACTTACCAGGAAATCGTGTACTGCCCCTGGACGTACTACTGCAGGTGTTTGGTTGCATGTGTGTATCAACCCTTTGAACCCATGCAGATTAGTAGTAGTCTATAGTCTATGCTATCGTCCTTCGCTCGTATATGTTTTGCCTTTGGAGTATTTTGCAACTGTAAATTGTTAATCCACCTTTTTTATGAAGCTTTAAAGTAATTTTATAAGGCGCATTTTGAATCGACATGTGATTAAAGGGGTTACTGGACAGAGTGCAGTGGTAAGACTATCTCTAACCATTTTTCCTTTATTTTTTCTCTTCTCCATTCCCTTTCCCATATTCGTTGCTTTTATTTCCCACCATCTCCAACAGTATCCCTTCGAAGAGATTGATATAGCGAAAGGAGAGAATCCATTCATAAAGAAAATAGAAAAGAGAATTCCTCCCAGAAGGGAACAGTGAAGGAAATCTGTTGGAGCCATGAAGGAAACGGGATTTCCTTCGCGACGAAAATCCTGCCCGCAAAGGAAAACCGTTAGAGACGGTCTAAAAAGAGAGGACAACTTGTATGAATATTTACTCACGGATGCCGAAGAGCCTAGACAACTAGTCAAAAGTGAAAAAAAAAGAGGTTCCAAAGAGATGACCCATATACTCCATTTGCCACACTAAAAATTGAGTCTACAATTTGACACTCTAAAAGATGTAATTGTTTATTCACCACTCTAAGGAATTACATCTCCTTATCATGCCATTGACCACCTTAATTGCAACTAGCATATTTTCAGCTATTTATTTGATCAACTTGAGAAGACCACCTTGCCCATTGAAGCTTCACATACCCGTTCACCGTCATCTTCGTGATTCCCTTCACCTCTCGCTCGGAGGTATTTGTTGCTGTAAAATAATGGTACGGAGTTGAGCAACAAACTGAGCTTTTCAATGGGAGAGAGACAGGCAAGGCAGCTTGTGCGGTGGCTAGCTAGGGCAAGCAGCAGCGGGGCAAGGGTGGTGCCTCCGGCATGAAGCAGGGGAGCAGCGGGCGAGCGGCGACAGTTAGGGGGTTGCGAGAGAAGCAACCAAGGAAATCACAAACAAGATGGAGAAGCGAAGCGAAGCGAACATGTATGCTTAGGCCTGTTTATTTTGGTTTCTAGCTAAGTCAGAAGTCCAAACAAAGAGTTCGCTTGTGGACCTTGCTTCTCAAGCTAACCATCAAGAAGTCAGCGTCACAACTGGGACAAAGAAGTCCAGTTTCACCAGCTTTGTGGTTTTTGCGGGTTGGACTTGCGACATTGCCATCATGATTGGCTTTTGCGGGTTGGACTTACGACATTGCCATTATAGTTGGTAAGAAATTATCTGCTATTAACATCATATAAAAAGAGTTCCCACCGACCCTATCGTAGAAATCGTCCCTCCCCCTATCGCGACACCGCGCCTGCCTCGCTGCCTCTGGCGACTAGGGTTCCTCTTCTCTCGACACCGCGGCGGCCAGGTCCTCCCTCGACGCCGCCACCACGGCCGGGTCCTCCATCGACGCTGTTGCCGCCGCCTCCTCCTCTAAACAGTTAGGGGCATTATAGACATTATACTCTTCATTTAGTTCAAAGCCACTAGACAGCAGAACCAAATACAGCTTCCGCAAAAGCTGTTTTTATAAAAACTGGCTCTCTAGAGTCAAAAACCAGAAACAACTTTGAAGAAGCCGTAGCTCAAACAAATGGGGCCTCAATACGGTAGAAACGGAACTATTATTTTAAGTGAGAAAAAAGTGGATAATAACTAGTCTAATTCCAATAAAGCGCTCAAATGGTCTACTCTTTCGTTGATAAAAATAAGAGCATGTACAATGTTTAACGTCAGCTGTCTATATGAAATACCATGTCATATATTTGCTGACGTGAAAAAAAAAAAAGGGGAGGTAGAGAAAAGCCATCGCTTCCTGGAGCATCGGCGCTAGGCGTAGCAACCAAGAAATCAGTGATCCCGTCTGGAGTATTTTTACCGTCCCGTGGCGCTTGTCCTTGAAAAAGTTGATTTGATCCCGTCCTCCTCCATACCCGGTCTCTTCCCACATCACATTTCTCCCCTTCCCATGAAGCTCCTCTAGTCCTCTTCCCCTCCTACGGCGGTGCCGCGTCTCTCTCCGGCTTTGTGGACTGTGGCGCAACCACAATTGGCGACGCGGCCGATCGGACAGGAGCTCGTCCTCCCACGGCGTGCGAGCGGCCTAGAGGCACAGGTGGCAGTGGGGAGGCCAGTGCGGCAGTGCGCACGACAGTGGCCTCGTTGGCGGAACGACGAGCTCTATGGTGCATCCTCCTCCTTGCGGGATGCGGCTAGTGGCACGCCCTCCCCTGCAGCGGTGCAGCCGGTTGGTCGAGAGCTCGTCCTCCGACGGCATGCAGGCAGAGAGGCACGACGTTTCTAGAGAGCTTGTGGTTTTTCCAAAGAGCCATGGCGTTTCCAGAGAGCTTGTGCATCTTCACGAATTCTTGAGTGATGACAAAAAGGCTATATCACTATCTATAGATGACATGATACAATGTGACATGGCACAATGTTCTAGACAGCTGTGGTCTATATCATTGTACATGTCCTAGGGAGTATTTTAATTTGGCACAAGGATTAAGATGGTGATGAATTTGATAAATGAGTAAGAGAAAATAACTTATATGCCCCTATATAATTGTTTTGGAAAGATGAGAGAGAATATTTTATGTATGTGCTAATAAATAAATGTAGATGATTGAAGAGAACAAATAGAGATATATGAGGAAACACCTTATTAAAATAGCATGCATATTTTATATTTCTATATAAGATTATTCAAACTATATGCCTTATATTTTTCACCAGAGACAGTTATAAGGAAATGTAATACTTTGAAGTGGCAAATAAATGTTCCCCTTTTTGGAGCGAAAAATTGTAAAATGACAAATACAAGATTTTTCACTGTTTTAAATTGTATTTGCCATATATTTTGAAACCTATGGATATGTTGCTCTGACTTAATATGCTATATATAGTAGGAAAATGTTTCGTAGAAGTCACGCGGGATCATTGTATTTCCTATAAGCATATAGGATTAATAGGTGTGAGATCATATGATGAGTATTTGTCGAAATTTGTGTTTGAATCTTGTGTGCATGCGTGCTAATTGAATGTAATTCAAAATTGCGAAAATAGAATTTTTGGTCCTCTGCTAGTATGTGTACCACGGACGGTCCGTCAAGACTTGTGTGCCACAGACCAATTCACAGAGAAATTTAGGTTCGTGCGAGATGCCCTGCGGACCGGTGGTCTATCGGAACCTAACCACCGTAGACCACTCTACAGAGCTAATCCAGTCCGCTGTAGATGTGCCACGAACTGACCCTCGTGCGAGCTGATCAGACTCAGTCTAGGCATGTAGACGTGGATAATTGGCGATGAAGGCTTTGGGTGCGCAAGCAGAATCATTCAGGGGGAATTGGACGTGTGCCGAGCTTGGTGGCCAAGGAAGCGAAGAACAACAGTTTTGGAGAAACCACGGTGCCAGGAGAGGTGGTTTTGGTTAGGTCTCATCTTGGAGAGCAACGTGGATCAAAACAGGTTATCGGGTGTCATGTATGAGCTGCTTTGAGAAGTGTACACTGTGAGAGAGAAAACCCGGTGTCTTATTGAGTTTTGGGTGAGCTTCCAATATAACGAGAGATGAAACCCTATGTGGGTGGTTGGTTGAGCCTCCACTATATAAGGGGTTCATAACCTTAGAGATAATGTGAGGACTTTAGATCCTTTTGGAGAGGCTTGTGGAGATAGGTTAATCAAGTCACTCAGGGTTTGTTTGGGGATTGGTTTGTTTTGATCCTCTCCAATCATCATTACTGGATTACCGGTCTAGCGAACGCATAATCTAGACCACCCTCGGGTGGTGGCGTCCTGCCGTACTTACCTCAAGTTGGAGCTTCAGCCAGAGTCTCCGCATAGCACTCTGCTAGGCCTCCACACCCGTATTACCGCGTGAAGGCCACCCGTTGTGTCGGACGAATCCAACACTGCCACATAAACAAGGGACCTCTTCCGATCCTACTCCTTAGTTCTCCCTTCAAACAATCGCCATCTTATTCCGGGACCTGGCAATCTTGTTGTGGATCATACCTCCTGGATTTTCGGTCCAGCGAACGTATGGCCTAGACCACTCTCAGGTGGTGGCGTCCTGCCATGCATACCACATGTTGGAGTTTCAACCAGGGCCTCCGCAGAGCGCTCTCCTGGGCCTCCACACCTACACTACCACGTGATGGCCACGCGTTGTGTTGGACACATCCAACACTTAAACATAATAAAGGAATCCTTCCAATCCTGCTGCTCATGGCCTGAGAGTCGAAGGTCCAACCTTCGCTTCCTACCCCAACTTAACAGGTCCACGATCTTCCAGTCTAGATCCTCTCTAGAGAACAAAACCAATCTCGGGTCTCAACCCACAACTTAGCTATAGGCTCACATCTCGAGACCAACTGACATAGCCTACCCATACCAAACCATACCACATTCAGTTCATAGAATAAGAAGTAGTATTTGTACTGGTGAGCTATTGTTCACCACTGTGGGGTGTTGTTCCCCCGAAAAACAAGCATTTAGACCTAAGCAAATCTAAGTAAGTTTTACCCAAATACTAGGAGTCCAAATATTTTACTTGTTTTTAATTGGGTTATAAAGGGTATGACTATCAAGCTAGTCATGGTATGATATTTAAGGTAATCATATCATGGGGAACAATTGTGTCAAGGTTCATGACATGTGTATAACAGGCTTAACAAGCTAGGTGTTAAATAGATATTGCATGCAATTTCTTAATTGAATCAACATAATTTTAATAAAAGCTGGGTAAGAAATGATCTAAAGATGTTAACCCGCCTTGTCCTAAGGCTTGAGGGTCTTCCTCGGTATTTTGGAACCTTCCTTCGGGGTTCTCGACATCTACTCGAGTATAAAACCTAAAAATAAATATGCAATTCAAATAATGATGCATGTATGCACAGGAGAAATTCTAATGTCTAAATTAGGATTTTATGAGTCGTCAAATAGTCATGAATGATTATGCCCTAGATACCCATAGGTAATATTTTATTTTATGGAAAATAAATTTTGAAACACAATTACAGAATTAAATTATTAACACATAAGCACTAAGGTCTTAAATTCATTTAATAAACTTTACCAAGGTTAATATGGAATAAATATTTTTAATAGCTTACTTCTGAGTTAAAAAGGTTCCTGTAAAAGTTTGGTAATTTTTAGAGTTCAATAAGTATTTTGAATAAACTTATTGGATTATCAGCAATATTAAACCTTTAGGAAAAAGGCTTTAATTACTACTAATAAATTTACAGTGGACAAGAAATATGATAAAATAGTTCAAATAATTTTCTTAAATTCCAAACCTTGTTGGAAGTTCCCTGAAATTTTATCATGATTTTAGAAATTTATTAACTAATTTATTTAAATGGAAAGGTTAATTACAAATATCCTTTAAAAGGGTGGATTAAGGTTTCTAGAATATTTCAAGGAGCAATAATAGGTTTCTATTTAAAATTACAATTTTATTAGATCTAGCCTGCAATACAATATTTATCATAATTTTTCTAGAAGTTTTAGAGTTGTTTAACTATTTTAGGAAAATCATTTACATATACTGGAATTGATTAAATATATAAAGATTTGAAAATATGGGAAAACAGTAATGGGCTCGCGGAGCGGCCCACGACATCCCGCCAAACCACGGGGCCGAGGTGCTTTCAGAAAGGAGAGAGCCTACGGGGAAAACGTATTTTTCCGTAATACGCTTGCACTAATACTGACTGGTGGGGTCGCGGCCCCACATGTCAGCGATAGAGAGCGCTTAAGCACACGAGATTTAAACGCTAATCACTATTAGCGTGGGTCCCACCTATTGGTGACACATCGCGTTGCCGACGTTGGGGGTGACGTTAGTCGGGCCGGCGAGCCGTGAGGTTACCCGACCGATCTCCGGCGAAACTTTGATAGACGATTGGTGGCTCTACGGTTCACTATCCTAGTGGTTCATGATCAGGATGGGTTTGGCTCAGAGAGACCTAGGACGTCCTGGCCAGACTTTGCCAGCGGCGAGCCAAAACAGCGGCGCCATGGGCATGAGCGGAGAAATGCTATGGGAGCATGTATCTCCGGCGAGGGAAAGGGTCGGCGGCCAGTTCACCAACACGGGGAGCAACTAGGGACTACTAGGGAACTACTTGAGGTGACGGTGACGCTGCGTTTGGGGAAGCATTGGAACGAGCTGGCACCGTGAAGAGTGGCGGCGGCTGAAACAGGGGTGTCCTCACCGGGAGGCTCCGGTGGTTCCTGGCCAAAATTGAGCGCGGAAAAGTGAGGGGCAATTCTTAGAGATGCTATGGACGCGGGGAATTGGCTAGCGACGTACCGAGTCGACGGAGGCGAGGGGGTTAAATAGGCGGCTGGCACTGCGGAGGGAGAAGGGAGACGACCCCACGGCGAGGAAGTGAAGCGCACGGTGCGACAATCATGCCGAGCTCGGCGACGGCAGCGGCCGCAGCCGAGGGAGGCTTGGGGTGCGAGCGGTGCGACAGCGAGAGAGGGAGGAGAGTGACGCGCTGGCACAGGTAGAGGGCAACAGTGCGGTGGTAGCAAGGCTAGCAGCTGGCGGGGCATGAGGAAGGACGTGACAGTGGCGCTAGCGGCGCGAGCGGTGTGGGCAGAGGCGTGCCTGCGCGTTTATAGGACGCGCGCGGCGCGTCTACCACGGGCACAGAGAGGGAGGAAGAAGAGAGGAAGAGAGGGGGGAGAGAGAGGAGAGTCGGGTTGGCTGGGCCTAGGGCCCAAATGGGTTGGACTGGGCTTAGGAAGCCCAAAGAAATTTAAAAACAGTTTTTTGAAAAATTTAAAATGAAGAAATTGAATTTTGGAGTAATTAAAGATTAAAAGAGCGTATTTGAACAAATATAAACTTAATTTAATTAAATTTTTAGGAGTTTAGTTTGAAATTATAGTTTCCAATTTTAATTAATTTAGAGGAGAATTTTGCAATTAAAGAGCAATTTTGACAATGGATGAAGAAATTTGCAATACCAAATTTTGGATTTAATAAATATAATTTTTAGATTGAATAGTAAATACTGGAGTTTTCAATTCAACTTTGGATTTTGCCAAAAAGTTTTAAAAAGGCCCCAATTTGGGCTATTACATCGATCCGCCGTACCCTTACTGTGCTCCCCATGGATGCAGTCCGTCACCACGGCTTTGCCGGTCTGCCATATATTTACCCGGCCCGTTCCAGCAATCCTCAGTTCGTGGTAAGAGAGAGAGAGGGAGAGAGAAATTCTTATTCCTCATGTTGATTTTCGGCATATCTTAATTCTTGATAGTTTCTATAGCTACGTGAGACAAGGTCAAGCCTACAAGGGAACTTCAGGACACGTTGTTAGAAAAGAGTCGAAATTAATTTGGCTCCTATTTATCCCCCTATAGTGGCCTACCTAGTCTTTCGGCAGGTATTCGCATTCGCTCGATTTCCCCTATATCTGCATGTTTTTTCTGGTTTAGGTTTATGGTCATTTCAAAAAGTCATTCTTTATCTTTTCAAACCCATTTTTCCAATATCTCTTGGCCCCTTCTCAAAGCTCCACAAAGCAAGTCAAACAAATGCTCAGAGTTTAAATTTTCAATAATTTACAAATTTCAGCAATTCAGTTCAGCATAAAGAACATACTTCTAATTCCTGCCTCCTTTAGTAGTAGTGTATTAACAAGTCGTTAGACTAACAGGATTTTTTGAGACCGCTATCTTTCATGACACGCCAAGAATAAGCACAATGTGACTTCCCACTTCCCAGGCTGGAAACCACCACCCCTGTCTTTTTTTAAGAAGGGGCATGATGTTAAAACAGTGTGATAATTGATAAACCTAACAAATTTACTAAGAAGACCCTTATAGACAGCAAAAGAAAATTTTAATTCCAGAAAGGTCCCACCGTAAAACACGCATCGTCGCCCCTCTTCCCCACAGCAACCGCCGCCGAAGAAGAACAAACGCGGATTCACGCCACTGCTGCCGTCGGCATCATCTCCGCTGGTCCTGACGACCTCGGAACGGCCTGGAGCTGGAAACCTCTGTTGATGCACTGAAATACACTGCAACTCGTAGAGCCAGATCATGTGTTGGTGCGAACTAGAGCTTGCCCGTCAGTGACGATGATGTGCCGCAAGGAGGAATAGGCTCGAGGGAACGACGTGGCGGCGCCAACGTCAGCGAGGACGGACGGCACGGTGTTCGGTCATGCATGTCGCAGGTGTGGCGGCGCACGAGACCAGCTCGATGAAACCAGAACGAGACATATGACATACTAGAGGGGGCCCACGCGCGGTGGCGCGTCAGCTCCATGTGTTGTATTGGTCGTAGTTGCATTTTAGCCATTTAGGTTCTAACGGGCTATTTTTTGTGTGCATCGTTTACTAATTTTTAATTTTACATTAATCAAGTAAGTAGAATATATATTCAAAGCACTAACTATATTTTATAATCATGTGTTTTTTACCTAAATTAAATGGCTGACACGAAAAAAGAGAGGGCGGTTTTTTTGACTTTTAAACGGCTCACTAATTTTTAAATTTTAGATTAATTAAGTGAAGTGAATCAATTATAAAATATTATAAAAAGTTATATTGCAAGTAATATACAAAGTTTAAAATCACACGAAAAAGGGAGGGCGGTTTTTTGACTTTTAAACGGCTCACTAATTTTAAAATTTTAGATTAATTAAGTGAAGTGAATCAATTATAAAATATTATAAAAAGTTATATTGCAAGTAATATACAAAGTTTAAAATCCAAAAGTTTTCTAATTTGAAAAATTTTTTAAAATTTTGATGGACTTTCTTTGTGGAACCATGGTTCTTTTTTTGTAATTTTTTTAGGAATTTTTAAACGGCCTGAAAAAGGAAATAGAAGAGAAGAAGAGATCGAAAATATTTTTTAAATTCAAAATTGTTCTAACTTCAAAATTTTTTCAAAAACATCCAAACTTTTTATAGACCTTCTTTACGCAGGTATGGTTCCATTTTTCAAAAGTTTCTATTTTGCGGAATTTTTAGACGGCCAAGAAAAAAGAAAATAGAAAAAGGGGAAAAAAAGAAAAAGAAGAACGGAAGAAGCAAGTGGTGGGAAAAGCTGCGCGTGTGAGGATCGAACACGGGTTGGCCAACTGAGATGTAGCGCGGCTAACCAGGTGGCCGTTTCGTCCGCCTCGTCGTGGAAAAAATAAAGAAATGATTTTATATATAAGTTAAGAATAGATGGTCGAATCCCATTTCGGCCGGGCCCACGTCGTCCGGCCGATGGCACAGGCGGGTAAATACCTGCAAAGCACAGATGTATTTATGAAGGCCAAAAGGGCGTCGCTGCGAGACACGGAAAACGTGGATGGACAGCCGATTCCAGGGCCGCGTGGGCCGATCGGACAGCAGAGAAGGAAGGGGCGACGTGGCCTCTCGGCGAGGTGATATAGCTACGCGCTATATAGGGTAGAAAATGAGTATCAACCAGACACCATCTTTTACATATGTCAGTTCGAATAAGGCATATAGGCTAGGTCATTATCGATTTTTCTACTTGCTGGTCGATTGAAATCATGGAGAATTTTTGACTAACCTAGATTGTTCGACCTTAGTTAATCCAACCGTGGTGATCTCCCTTTTACCTCTCCTCTCCCCTCCTCTCTCCCTCTGCTTTGCTTGATGCGCCGCGCCGCCCCGCCGCTTTGCTTTTTGTGCCATGCCTCCATCGCCGGAGGTCTACTGCTAGTTAGGGTTCAGGGTTTACCGGGTTAGCACATGGGTTCACCATAATCCTCGGTCTTAAAGGGAAGCCGGGTTGAGGGGAGCATGACGATGGAAGGCAGTGTTGGCAGTGCAGCAATGCGACGGCGATGCAATCTTGGTTAGGGGTGCATTGGAGGGTGGTGGTCAGATGCTCGGGGGATCGTCACATGACTACCAGAGTTAGGATGGGTGCAGCACATCATAGTGAGAGGAAGAAGGGACAGAACGGCGAGACGGTGAGGACGCCACCGGCTGAGGGATAAGGGGCGGTGATGGAGACGTGCGGAGCTAACCTAAGTTAGAGAAGGCGATGTGGGGAAATGGAGGCATGGGTCGAAGAGGAAGAAGACAACGAGAAAGGTGGACACACTGTTGATAACCAAAATTCATCGGGATTTTCTGTTGACCGGCAATAGTCAATCCTCTAAGTTATTGAGAGTGGACAGGGATGGATCTACGGTATTGGCATCACGGTCAAGCCACCCTAATGTTCCTCTAAATCAACATCAGTATCTCATAACCGTGGAAACATTAAAGCCTATCATACAACCTAAAAACTACTGTTTTAGGTTCGCATTAACCTCTACAACCGAAAAAACGTTTTTCTGGATTTGCCCCTGCGAGCGGAGCAACCAAAAGGTAAATCGGAGCGCACGGTATTGCGGAGCTGATCCGAACGTCTATCACTCCGTGCACCTGTCCGTGTCGCCAAGGCTGGATCGCGTCCTCGCACCACGTACCCCTGCCCGTGCTGCCACTGCCACTGCGACTGCACCACCTACCTCACCACACTCCTCTCTTATTCTCTCTTCTTTCTCCGGCTCCCTACCTCTGCCAGTTTCCGTCACTTCGCTCCTCCTCTCAGCTCGTCGCCTCCAAGTCCACTGACAAGAACAAGACAAGAAACAGAGGCTGTCAATGGAGGTCGGCGGCGTGCTCGTGTCCGTCCTCTTCGCCGCCTTCTCCCTCCCCTGCCTCCTCCTCCTCCTCGTGCTCGCCGAGGCCGGCATCCGCCTCGCCGCGCTTGCGCTCCGGGGCGGGGGGCGCGTCGGCGGGTACGAGTGGCCCACGCGGTCCGCTTTCCTCGGCTACCGAATCGCGCGCGCCGGCCGCGGCGTAGGTGTCGGCGAGCGGCGCCTGTCCTCGTCCTTCGCTAACTCGGCCGGCGGCCTCGATCACGACGAGGCGCCGCTGCCGCCCGAGTGCTGCGACCGCCTCGCCGTCGCGCTGTACCGCCGTGGCAAGGGGCTCGACCAGCCGGACGCCGCCGCCGCCGCCGCCGCCGCCGTGGACTGCGTGTTCTGCCTGTCGCGGGTCGACGAGGGCCAGGAGGTCCGCGAGCTCCGGTGCCGCCACGTCTTCCACCGCGCCTGCCTCGACGCCTGGCTCGTCCGTCCGCGCGCCACCTGCCCGCTCTGCCGCGACCGCCTCCTCCCCACCGAGCCCCCGCGCGCCTGCGCCGCCCTCGACGACGACGACGACATCGACATCGACATCGACGCCCACGACGGCCTCTCCTCCTCCTCCTCCTCGCCGTCGGCCTCCTACCCCCACGGTGGCGCGCTCTGGCACATGTAAGCTAACGAGCGATCAACGCCTGTCATTCATCCTTGGCTAGAACGTACCTACGTACAGCTCCTGCTCCGCCTCCGCTTGCTCCAATTTT
This sequence comes from Olyra latifolia, assembly GCA_036346145.1. Taxonomy (NCBI): domain Eukaryota; kingdom Viridiplantae; phylum Streptophyta; class Magnoliopsida; order Poales; family Poaceae; genus Olyra; species Olyra latifolia. The sequence continues at coordinate 21,000,617 of CM070530.1, forward strand.
GCTAGTACGGCGAGACGAAGAACTCATTTTTCTTTCTTCACATAGTTTTCAGTAATTAAATTGCTTTTTAGCTGCCTTATTAATCTCTTCTTGAAAAGATTGGTAAAAAAAAACTTGCTGAAAAGACGTTGGATATAGGTGGCGGTTGTTGCCACTTGCTTGCTCTACATCTTGATCCTGTTTTGTAAATATGATGGTGATGACGACGACGACTCCATCCCTAGCGATCTTATGGTTGAACTTTTAAAACTTTGACGATATATTTTCTTATAGTTTGCTGGGATACGTATTATTAAACAATTTGCTTAATACAGGGGCATCTTTTCGCGCTAATATATTAAACCATTGTTGCTTAATAAGGGCACGCTTTTGGCATACTTGTTAGCCGTTATTCAAATTTGAAGTAGATTGGTTAAATAGCGGACCTTTTTTGAGATGGTGGCTAATGTTTGGAGCAATGAATAGTGGGGAGACACAAATATCACTAAATGGCAAAATAAAATTCGAACTTTACGGCTATATTTATGAGGATGGACTCACAATACTTTTGGCATGTGCAAAAAAGAAAAGCAAAAGCTCATTGCTCAAATCACTCAGATTTCGAGTTAAATATGAAACAACGGTTAAATGAGAAATTGGTGCATCTGCTACGCGAAGAAGAAATTAAATGGTACCAAGGATCTAAAGCACGTCACCTCCTTGAAGGAGATAATAATACTAAATGTTTCCACTTAGTAGCTAATGGAAAATATAGGAAACTTTGCATTTTCTAGCTTTAGTAGGATGATGGTGCAATAGTAGAGGATGATCAATTAAAAAATTTTATTACTTCTTACTATAAACACCTTTTTAGCCACCGGAAGATAACCATTTTTCAATGGTTGAATCTATCCGGGATGACGTTTCTCAAGTTTGTGGGATAGAGAATGATTTACTAACTCAACTATTTAAAAAAAAAGTAAAAGAATCTGTCTTTCAAATGGAAGAGAACAAAGCACCCGGGCTGGACGGATTTTCAGCAGAATTTTATCAGGTGTTTTAGGAAGATATAAAAGCCGACTTAATGGCAATGTTTGAGGACCTTTTGTAGGAGAGGTTACCACTTCATAGTCTTAATTTTAGTACTGTAACTTTACTTCCTCAAGTTTAAAATACCAATAAAATTCAGCAATACAGACCAATTTATCTACTTAACGTCAGCTTTAAAATTTTCACTAAAATTAGGACTAATAGAATTAAACTAGTTACAGATAAAATTATCAAACTGACTCAAACGATCTTCATGACAGGTCGTAACATCGTGGAATGAGTGATTATATTACATGAGACTATTCGTGAACTTAATACAAAAAATTTAAATGGAGCCGTATTGAAATTAGACTTTGAAAAGGCCTATGATAAAGTAAAGTGGCCATTTCTGAAGCAAGTCTTGAGGATGAAAGAATTTACACCTAAGTGGTGTAATTGGTAGCTTATTTTATTTCAAAATGAAGTGTCGGTATCAAAGTTAATGAGGACGTTGGACCTTACTTCCAAACAGCCAAGAGATTAAGATAAGGTGACCCTTTGTCGCCAATTCTTTTTAATATTATAGCATATATATTGAGCATTCTAATTTCAAGAGCAAAAGTAGATGGACAAATTAAAGGCATTGTACCACATTTAGTGAAAGGTGGTTTATCAATTCTGTAATATGCTGATGACACTATCCTTTTGTTGGATTATGATATAGAATGAGCACAAAATCTGAAACTATTGTTGTGTGTATTTGAACAACTATCTGGCCTGAAAATTAATTTATATGAGAGTGAGATATTTTGTTACGGTGAAACTATAGAGTTCGAGAAAGATTATATGCAAATCATTGGTTGTGAAATAGCTTCACTGCTATTCAAATATCTAGGCATTCCTATGCGTTGTAAGAAATTGAGTAGCTCTGACTAGAGAGGAGCAGAGGAAAGATGGCTGGCTAGCAAAGGGAAACATCTATCTGTAGGGGGAGACTAGTTTTGCTTAATTCTATTCTGTCTAGCCTCTCAATGTTTATGATGTCTTTTTTTTTTAGATTCCTCGCATAGTGCTAAAGAGACTAAACTATTTGAGATCTAGATTCTATTGGCAGAGTGATGGACATAAAAGAAAATATAGACTAGCTAAATGGAATACTACGTGTAGACCCAAAGATCAAGGTGGTTTAGGAATCCAAGACTTAGACATTAAAAATAAATGTTCATTAAGCAAATGGCTTTTTAAACTTTTAAATGAAGATGGAGTTTGACAAAGACTTATACGAGCTAAGTATTTGTTTTCAGAGACTCTCACCTAGGTAGAAGCCCAACCAAGACACTCCCACTTTTGGAAAGGCATCATGAAGGTAAAAAATGAGTTTATGAGATGGAGAGTATTTCAAATTCAGGATGAAACCCATATTAGATTTAGGAGGATAGTTGGCTAGGATAAGGTCCCCTTAATCAACAATACCCATCTCTTTTCTCAATCATTCGGAAAAAATATGACACATTTTCCAATATAATTAATGCTAGACCACTTAATATCTTGTTCCCACGAGCTTTAGTAGGTCAGAACCTAATCGATTGGGATAATTTAGTCATTCGATTAGCTAATATCTAGTTGAATCGTCTTAAGGATATTTTTTCATTGGAAACTAAATAAGAATGGTCACTTCTCGGTACAATCAATGTACCAACGTGTAGTGAATGTGAATGTTTCACATAAAAATAGATTTGTATGGAAGTTAAAGCTTCCTTTAAAAATAAAAATATTCCTTTGGTACCTGGGTAGAGGGATTATCCTTACAAAAGACAACCTTGCTAAACGAAATTGGAGAGACAGTCAGAAGTGTTGTTTTTGTAATGTGAATGAAACAATTTAGCATCTTTTCTTTGATTGTCATTTATCTCGAACAATTTGGCGTTTGGTCCAACTTGCTCTAGGTTTAAAACATCTGAATAGTTGTTCTCATTTACTAGGGAATTGACTTCAAGGGGCTTCGGTTAATCTAAAGAAAATAATTTATGTTGGATCCACTGTCTTACTTTGGGCAATTTGGCTTAGTCAAAATGACATTGTTTTTAACAAATGCAAATATATCTCTTGTATACAGGTTTTCTTCAGGGAAGCATATTGGTTGCGTTAATGGGTATTGCTACAAAAGCAGGATGAGCGGGAGGATTTCATTCACGTTTGTTAATCCATGGAAGTAGTGGTCTTGACATGCTTTGCAAAGCATGGCTGGAGATTTCATAATAGAATTTGTGATACTTAATTTGTGGTATCTTTGATTTGGTAAGGACCTTCACTTTGGAGGGTCAAAATGTCTTGTGTTTGCCGTATACGCCCTCTGGTGTAGAAGCTGGATTACTTCCCATTATCTAAAATTTTTTGGGATACATGAAAGTCATGCTTATATATTCATCTTAAAAAGTAATCTAAAAATACTTTGTAATTTTATAATTTTATTAGATCTTAAAAAATAGAGGGATTTTACGGTATACTAAAATAAATATGGTAAACTAAAATGAATGTGAGCCGTCCGCATCTAACGACTCAAAATGGTTTTAATTTTTTATACTACAGGATGGTATTTATACTCCAATTATATTATTATTTTTGAATGATACCCTTTTAATGAACAGTTAGTTTTAAATTATACATCATTCAATTATATATTTATATTTGCTATTGTGTATCGTAAAAGAGTTCTAAAAATAAACTGCAATAGCAATTAATTGTCAAAAGTTGTATTTTAAAGGCTACGCCGATGTCTAAATGAATATATATTTGTGACAAGAGGAAGGAACAGAGCCCATTGATTTCACTGGCACCGATGGTCCAGTCAATTCTTTGTTTCATGTCCCCTAAAAAAGAAAATTATTATTTCGTATCTTGTAGAAGCTATCCATTTGGCATAACAAAAAGGTTGGCACATTGCTCTCTCTAAAAAAAAGTTTCGCACTATTGCCATGCATAAACATAAACAATGCACTGTACTACATCTAGTTGTCGTTTCGTTACTTGAAAGCTAGCTGGGATTTTGATGCAGTACTCTTTTACTAAACTTTGACATGAATTAGCTTAATTGCACGTGTTGAAGTGAAACGACCGTGCGTTTTTGTTAGTTATTATTAACTAGCTAGTACCATCAAATTTGAACATTTAGAACTAACTCGCGTACACGGGTTGGTCGATCGACACATTTCTACGTTTCTTAATAAAGACTTGCTGTCCTTCTTGCTCCTTGGAGCTGGCCACTAATAAATAGTCTTTCATGTTCCTAATTAATAGATCAATTGACAGATATAATTAAGCTAGCAATTGGGGGCTGCCTAAACCTAAGGCCATCTCAGTGATAGGCAGTGAATAGTGAATATATAGTGAGAATAATGATAGAGTTGTTGTTGGGAGATGAATAATGATGGGACAATAAATAGTGATAGAAATGTGCTCTAACACTGTAGATAAATAGTGATGAGCCTGAAGTAATGAGACACATCGTTGAAGATATTCTAAGGGGTGTTCTTTTGGGCTTATGAGTTCTGACTTATCTGTCTTATCCCTAGCTTCGAGAATTTTTCGAGGTGGTCTCGAGAGTCGGATAGCCATAAAATTTAGGATTTAGGAAGCTTTTAGACTCACCTACGAGATAAAAATAAAACGGATTCAAAAAGTAATAAAAAAAGTCAGATAAGTCAATATTAGTCAGATCTGACTAATATTGACTCATGACTTTTTTATTACTTTTTGAATCCGTTTTATTTTTATCTCGTAGGCGAGTCTAAAAGCTCCCAAAATCCTAAATTTCATGGCTATCCGACTCTCGAGGCCACCTCAAGAAATTCTCGAAGTTGAAGATAAGAAAGATAAGTCAGATTAGATAAGCCAAAAAAACAGGGCCTAAATGTAACAACAATTAAGTGTAACAACAACTGGCATGTGATCAGGTTAGTAGGTCAAACTACTATGACAGTCTGTCTGTTTGATCTGGCACAACTTCTTTTGCTTTAGAGTGAATTGATTGGTCCATAAAAAATGTGAGAAAATGTTGCGAGTTTGGAGGCTAGAAGGCAGAAGCCAATGTAGTCAGGTGTGGTCGGGTGTGTGCGAGCCTCACTTGGGGTTGATTCTTTTCGGGACCGACTTGAATATTTCTATGCAAGTTGAGTTGATCTTTTTATTATGTTGGAATGGCGCTGAAACTTCTTTGGATTCATGTTGTATTTTGTAGATTTACAGTTCCCGAGCTGGACCATGTTCGATAATTTTCGAGTTGAAACTCCTCGATGAAATTTCTGACTTGAAAAATTACTAACTTGGATCCTCTTATCTGATTTGAATTTATGGTGAGTAGAGATTTGATAGGGAAGGAAACGGTGAAGGTGGGAAAGGAAGGCCGGGGAGAAGCTTCTTGTTTTAAGCGCTTAATTGCAGCTAAAACACTAGGCTTAAAGAAGTCCAAACTTCTGATTCGGTTAAGTTTTGAAAGTAACAAGAAACGGCTCCGACAAGTATAAGCGTTCGGTCGGAAGAAACGGCCTTTCGCAACTTTAAAAGACAAAAGCAACTGAAATAATTTGCAGTAAATAGGGCTTCGACATTGTAGTTGGGCTGATCAACGAAGGCAACTCAATAAGCAACGTGTACCACCAGCATATATCAGCTTTGAATGCTGTGTCCGTGCCCGATTATGCATGGATCGAGCATACACTTTAATTTCCAACGGCCACTGTGGAAAAAAGACGCGACGCACAGAGGTCGACGGACAAGCAACGACAACGCAATCACCGCACCGTGGTGCCCAGATCTTTTCAACTTAATCCAATGGTAGATTATTATGGATGATTGGGAAATGGTTTTTCGCCAAGCTTATTTCTTTATTGAGTGATTAAGACAGTCCTTTCTACTGAGACGTTGCTTTTAGGATGCTGTGGATTTACAGGATAATCAAAAAAGTAAGACAAGTTGTTTATCCTGATTCAGACTCTTAAAGATGAGATAATAGGTTTACTCCAGCGTGTATGTATTTGAATGTACGAGCTTCTCGCCCCTCCCTTTGTTTATAAAAACATTGGGTATACATCGGCTCTAGGAAGCTAACGTACGAAACTGTTAACCGCCCTAATTAATCGTCATTATTTATAATAAACGTGGCCTTTAACCATGCGCGTTGATTACCACCACGTTCAGATCGTGGGTAACCACTCCAAGAAAATAGGGATCATGGCCACGTAGTGCCTCACAGAGCATCCAACCTCCAAGTATAACCATCTCGACCAGAGCGGAGTAGTGGTGCCAGCCCTGGACATGAAGGTCCTGGGCAAGTGTCGTGTCCGGCAGCCGGGCAGGGTATGGAAGAACGAATTGGACAAATATCTTGCCCGGTCAAGTAGATTGACCGAATAGACCTCTTGGGAACAATATCTAAGGGCACGTTTTAAGACTTCGAGTTGCCACGGGCACAATTAGCCTATATGAGTTATTTTATCCGACAGCTAGCCCCCGAAGCTCAAGTAGAATACTACCTGCCCAAGTCTTCCCCTTGAGCCTTCCAAATCAAAGGAGGGATTGGTTCTAGCAGCGTAGTTCTGCTGCCGTATCCTGGCAAGGTATGCCCAGGTGTGCCCAACATATTCGCTTTGCAGGAACGCAACATCACATCCGGGCAACGGATGCCCAATAGCAGTTTTTACGAACGGTTGGATCCATTTTTACTAATCATTGGACGCAACGCAGCTTCATTGGACAGTTTTCAGGGAGTGCGATCTAGTCATCACTTCGCTAGCAGGCGTCGGTTGGTTTCCCTGCTGCACTCCTTCAGTTGTTCTATCTAAATATTGTACGCGCGACGAAGATGTTATCTTTACGTTTTCGAGCAACAGAAGCACTTAGCGCCAAAAACTTAGCGAAATCTTCCACTGATTACTTGTCTTCTTTTAAGTTTCTTGCTCCTCCCGTTCATCCAGACCTCATGGCGAAGTTTAGACCAAGCAGAACCACGGCTGAGCGACTCATGGAACTTGAGTCTCAGGGCCACATTCACCCCTGGCAACGAGGAGTTCCCGAGGCCTACGGAGGGGAAGTTCATAGCGTGCGAACTTTATGTGATCAGCAGGTTGCACACACCGGAGAGTGTGTTTGTAGAGGCAGTGCTGGCGCACTGCGGGATTGAGACGATCAACCTCAACCCCAACTCCTATTTGATCATGGCGCTCTTCACGCATCTCTGTGAAGGGTTTCTTGGCATTGAGCCCATGGTAAGCCTATTCGTTCACTTTTATGAGATGCGCAGGATTGGGACCCCCGCCATTGACCACATGTACTTCCGCCTTCACGCCAACCAGCCCTACTCATACCTGAGCATCGCACTCAAGAACTCGGTTTCGGGCTAGGTCGAGCGATGATTTACATGTGGAGGGCCGAGGGGAATGACCTCTATTTTGAAGGGAAAGTTCCTATGAAGAAGGATCTTCCCAGCCTCCAGTTCAGCAAGAGGAGGAGCCCTTGTTAAATAAGATCTCTACCCTTAAGGCATTGGGACTCACCGGGCACGAGATTGCCCAGGACTACTTGGCGAACCAGATAAGCCCACTGCGGTAGAGGGAACATCTCTTCTTTGAAGTAGAGGGATGGAAAGACGTCACCCACAATGATGATGCAAGTAAGCCTACCTTGACCAAGCACTTCATTTGAACTTTGAATTTTGTTCTACTTGGCCTTTACTCCTCACCTTACTAATAGCCCCTAAGTCATCCTGGGTTGTGGATCGACTGGCAGAGCTATTTGGTGTACCCAAAGAAGTGGGCTCAATTTGCCAAAGAAGTGGGCCCAATTTACCAGTGCCTCAAGAACATCTTCGAGCGTACTGATGAGGTATGGTTCTTCTAGAACTTTCTTTTGTTCCTACTAGTGAGAGTGCTCATGGGCAAAACTGCTCTACTGCAGGAGTTGGTAGCTCTGTATATCGCCATCGCAGAACTCACTGTTCTCGAGGAAGACGACGACAAGGCCGGCGAGAAGCACAAAACCGTGACCAAGATGGTGTCACGAAAAAGATGAGCTCCGGCCACTAGGCCTTGCTGCTCTGGCAAACAGGCGGCCTTAACGCCTCCAACGGCGAACGCGCCACTAGCCCCTGCCTGGCAACACTTAGAGTATGCCGGCAGGGTAGAGGTAAATGAACTCCAACTTTGGCTTAAAAACTTCACACAAGCCAATCCTGGGTAATGGAAAGGTTGTATCAGCTTGCAAAAAAGGCTAAGGAGTGGGGAAAACTCAAGCTGCTACGCGAGAAGAATGCCAAGTTCAAGGAAGAGCTAGCCCTGGTGTCCGAAAATACTGAGCTGTAGGCGAAGCTTGTGGAGCGCTCGCCATCCGGCATCCCGAGCAAGGAATTTTCCCGAGTAGATCCTGCCTTTGTGCAGGATGAGGAGGGAGAAGAGGAGGATCAGGTGCCCCTCATCACAAAGTGGAGGCACAAGAAGCCTGTCGGGACCTGCAAAACGGAGTCGAGTCCCTTCTGTACTTTACCTGTACTAGTCCCTGGATCAAGTAGCTAGTACACACAGATTTCAGATCTTTGGATCATTGCCATTACAATTCGAACAAATGTTACATCAGAGTGCGTTACAAGACGCTAAATCAGAGTACAAAATTCAGGCACGCAGGCCTTACACAGCGGAAGTCTAACATACAATAGAAGTCTTAAGAGTCTTCCATAACTCCAAATGGAAGAGGCAAAATATAACAATCAATCCCACAGGCGGGCTATAGTAGCGTCCTAGGCGTCCGAGAAATCTTCGTCTTGAACTCCAGCAGTGAAATCTTCATCTTGGTACATCTCCTCCTCGTGATAGGGATAGTGCTGATCTAGACCTGCTCATTGGAATGAGCAACCCCGCGTAAAAGGCGAGGGTGAGTATACATTATACTCAACAAGCAAGGCTGACTAGATGCATCTAAGGTTTATAAGGGGAGGATAGGGTTCTTTTGCATAAAGCCAGTTTTACAAGTTTACCTAAGATTTTATAAAACGGTTTGAAAAGTGTTGAGGGAAAAACAAATATTTAAATTGTTTTCTTTGAAATTCCGGCCTTAACCGGTTTTGCCCAACCTGGCTACTCACGGCACCCACCGTGCAACACCCTCATCGCTCACAGCACCTACTGTGAGGAGAGAAAACAAAACACACGACGACGATCGTGGTTTTCCTTTAAAACACCATTCCGAAAACAAATAGGTAAGAAGTACCATAAGGCAGCTCCCCGTCGTCCGCCCTTGACCGTGGGCACGGCTATCATGATAGTTTTACACTCTATAGAGGTTGCACGCTTTACCCATGCGAGGTGGTTTTTCCCGAGGATGCACCCAGGGAAAAAATGATCACCACAAGGCCTTTTTCCGACGTCCTCCTAGTTAAGGCATTCCCGCTAAGGTTCCACTGTAATGCCCCTCTTGCGCCGATAGAACAGCACCAACTGTCTACTCCACCGACTGAAATGCCAAAACTAAGGGTTCGAAGGATACTAAGTCAGGGCCTGCCCATACAAGCACACATGGCCGCACTGTTGTACTTAGCTCGTCTACCTCAAGGAATCGGTCCTTAGGGACCAGGGTGGTTCCCACACTGGACCCAAGTCTCGTGCTTACTGCACCAACCTTGCAACCAGCCACCCCGATCAGGTTTTATAAAACATTTTACCCCATAGCACCCACTATCAACTACGCCCATTTGCAAAACATGGCAGCATCAACTGCCTTTGAAATCATTGATTAAATAAGCATTGAGATTATCATGTCCAAGTTCAATGTGGTTGCAACTAAGCATAGCTAATATGATTAAAACCTAATTCAAGGGCGAAGGTATTAATTTAACAATATTATGATAACCTAAGGTAGCAAGGGTGGTTTTTATAGCGATACTTTTAGTTAGGGTTTTTAGCTAACAATCTACCAATTAGCATTTTTTTTAGTTAGGGTTTTTAGCTAACAATCTACCAATTAGCATTTTTAAAATTTAACATAGCATGCTGTTTAAATATCTAATAAAACCATTTAAAAACATGGGATCAAAGATCAGCACTTGCCTTGATCAGCACAGCCCTAAGTCTTCCACGTGTTGTCGATCACGAATCCGGAGTCGCACGCTCCTACTCGCGGAAATAACGATAAAGGAAACAATAAACACCAAGCATGAAAATATGGGTGCACATGTATGCAATGGTCAAGTATAGTGTACAGAGCAGGAAAAAGGTAGTTTAAAACTAAATAAGCTACTGTACACTTTTCTAGAATTTAAATGAAAAGATTATGCACTTAAACTAATTGACTTGCAAACCAAAAATCTAAAACAGTGGGTAATATAGTATCAAAAATCTTATAAAAATTACAGATGCAAGTTTAACAATTTAAAGTCATTTTAAAATTGGTTTGACAATTTTTGGACAAGTAAATCATCCTAAACAATTAAAACAATGTTTAATGGTATTTAAATAAATCAAAACAATTTACAACAGTAACAGTAAATAAAATTACACAATTAAATAGGTTGCATTTTTTTTTAGTCTAACAAAATTGGTTTGGGTTTTTTTTTGGAGTTTTCTACTAATAGATATGAATTTTTTTTGAAGTTAGGGGATAAAATCTGAAAAGAGGGAATGGAGGGCGGCTCGGCTCGGGCTTCCGGCTCGGCTCGGCTCGTCTTTGGGCCGCTTTGTCGATGGGAGAAAATAGGAGGCGGCGGCTCGGGTTTAGGGGCGGCGGCGCCCGCCGTGGGCGGCACCCCATGAGGTAGGAAAAGGAGAAGGACCATGGGTGGCGGCGGCGAGGTCACCGTGGATGGGCGACGAGGCGGAGGCGGGCGCGGGCGGGCGGCGGCGGCCACGGTCCGTGGCGGCGGGCACGCCGGTGACCGGAGGGATGGGGCTGGCGTTGGGGAGATGCGTGGGCGAGTGGGAGGTGGTGATGGAGTCGATTAGGCACAGGGAGGACCGGACGGGTCGTCGCCGTCTGGCAAATGGGAGGGAAAAAGGCGGCGGCGCGGCCGAATGGGGCGGCGGCCTGGAGGCACGGCCGGGGTGAGGTAGAGGTGGGAAAGGGGGGCGGCAAGGAGAGGAGCATGGAGTAGGTGGTGGCTTGGCCTGGGAGCACTCGGATCGACGGCGCCACGCGCGACCGGAGACGAGGATGAAGAGCAACGGCGGCGGCTCATTCCAGTAAGAACCCGGCGAATCCAAAGTGTGCTCTAGCTGCCTCTACATCTACACAAGCTCAAGGGAGAGGAAGATTGAAGGAATTACCAAAATCGGCAACGAAATCGAAGCGGCGGCGGAGGAAATCGACGATTTCGACAAACAGGGTCATCGGCAGTTTCCGGCGAGACCTTCGGCAATCGATTTCGTTGCGCTCGGGCGACGATTCCTAGAGATCTTTGATGGGTTGGATTCACGACAAAGGTAGCAAGGACGTCCTCGGATGGTTTGACGAAATTTGCATCGAGGCGATGCTGAGGCGAGGAAGAGTAGAGGCAGCCAAGAATTGGGTGGCCGAGCTTCGGCGTTAGATTGCCGGAGCTACGGACCTCGGATCTGCGAGTTCCTGCACAAAATGGAATCGTGAGAAGAATATCTAGGATGTCCCGGAACAGTTTTGGAAGAGGTGACTTACTTGCATCAGAATCGAAAAAAAACGAAAAGAGCATTGGTGAGCTTGGGAATGGAGTTTTCTGGATGAACAGAGAGGAAGGGGAGAGGATTAGCTGCGTGATTAGATGGAGGATCAAGGTTAAAACTGATGCCAATTAAGAGAGAGTGATGGCTTAGTGGGGAGGTGAACGATTAGGGAGGATTTGGGGAGTTTCCTGTTCCCATTGGGTTTCCTGTGCTAGAAGACAGAGAGAGAGACAGGGAGGTGGAGGGAAGTGGGAGGGGTAGAGAGATGACAAGTGGGTCCAAGGAAGAAGAGAAAAATTGAATGGGAAATGGTTTAAAATTCCTGATTTTCTCTTTTGAAAATAAAAGTCAATATAATTTTATTTTCTCTTTTCGAAATTAAAGAATTAAGGTTTAATTGCTTCATAAGATATTTATAAAACAAACTCAATTTTTTTAAGTTTTAATTTTTGAACAAGTAACATACTCATTTTGCAATTCTTTTTATTTTTATACCAAAATTTTATTTTTATGCAAATGCCATGCATGCATTTTATTTTTAAAGGAAAATGAGGATGTTACAAAGCCCGGGAAAAAGCCTCAACCTGATTTGCAAGGCGCTTCGCTGGAGGCCATAGATTTGGAGGACGCGGATCCCCGGATGGCTGAGGCGAGCACAGCAGCTGCCTGAAGGTCCCAAGACTTGGCGGCAAGCATTGCGGTCGTGGCAGCTGAGCCTAGGCATGCTGAAACCTAGCTAGAGCGGGAGAAGGAAGAGCTCGTCGGCACCGCTCCAGCCGAAGGGGAGCCTCTCAGTAACTGGGAGGCTCCCGACACTTTTCCTGCAGGGAAGGGCTTCGGGGAAGCTTGGCCTCACAACAAAAAAGGTGAGGAATGCAACTCATATTCTCTTTCTTTTCTTGTTCCCATCCTTAGTCAGATTGCATGGCGAGGTTGGGATTGGTACAAGGAATGCCTGCTCTAGGATGAAGCTGACAAGATCACATTCAATTCAGCGAACAAGCTCATCCATGAGCAAGCCGACCGGATCATGGCGGAGGAGGACCCGTCAGAGATCACCACGGGAGAAGAACTTGCTCGGGGAAAGCAGCCCCCAGGCGTTGAAGGTGCCCAGGATGACGAGCTCGATGCCTCGTCCATAGATGTTTGTCGAGCAGATGACAAGTCTGCCCGAGAGACAGTATTCCTTAGTTCGAAGGAACACCTGTCCCAGGCAGAAGAAGAAGAAGCGGCATCCTCCAACAAGGATTTCGAGGCGCTAGGGTCACTAGAGCCCTTAGCGGACCTCGGGTCCTTCATCACCGAGCTGAGAGCTAAGCTGGATCAGCACAATAGAATGGTAATGAAGTTTAGTCACCAACATATTGATACCTCACAATTGTCCTACTGATCGTTTCTTTCTTCTCTCTAAATCAGGTCATTGAATAGATAATGAGCGAGTTGTCCGCCCTCCCCCTTACTACGGCATCGATGCACGCAGATATTTGGCACCTGCAGAACAAGCTAAAGGTGGTGAAGGCCATGGGCAGTGAGCAAATCATAGCTTGGGCAAACAATACCCTAGAGAGGCTTACTCTCGAGCTCGTTACCAAGGCTCTGAAGATAGAGGGCATGGAAACCATGCTCGAAGGGAAGGACCGCGAGCTCAGGGAGACGGCAACAAAGCTTGGGCAGCTAAAAGTGCATTCCAACTTCCTGGCGGACAAAGTTAGGACACTAGCCAAGTCCGCCATAGACCTCAATGCACGACTGAAGCAGAGCCAAGAAGAAAACAAGAAACTCCAGCTCACGAATCAAGGCGTGAGTCGAGGTGCTCTAGCTTCAATACCAGCTCGACAAGGCAAAGGAAAAGCTCTCGGCCTTAGAGCACGAGAAGTTGGACAAAACGATCGCGTCCATCACCTAGGCTCCTGGATCAAATTTGTAACTCAGGCTCTTGCTTCGTTGTAAAGGAAGAAACGCTATCCCTTAATAAAAATCTCTATCTCTTGCATTCTTGCCTACAAAAACAAACGAACAAGAAAACAAAGAAATTGAAAGGATAACATGCAAGAAAAAACAATCACCTTTTTTAAGGAATACATGGTAGCATGACCCTATTCGAGCCCCTACTATGCCCATGCCCAGGAATCTGATTTGTGAGCCTGGGCTTGGGCACAAGGCAGAAAAACGCGTGATCATGTCTTTCCCTAGCTCTAGCCCTTTCGCCTACTTAAGCTGAACTAAGTACTTAAACTAGCCAAGAGAGTGCCTGTGTGCAATAGATATCGGCTTATTTAGGCTGAGTTCTTTGGTGGCATGCTTCATGGTTAAGTAGCTTTGACATGAGCTAGGCAGGATAGAATCGCACGCAAGCGAGTCTAAAGCAAAGATACAAGGAGCGTAAGCCCGAGCAACTGGTAGTTCATTCATGAAGACATGACGAGTGAGGATGAGGTTTCCCTATACGAGAATGAGTCAGATTACCAGGGTTCCAACCTTAAAACATTCACAGGTCTTAGAATGACGCTTACACAGCCACTCGGCCGTATTTTGAAAAACGAAAATGGAAGCTAAGAGAAAGAGAGGACATACACATAGAACTTCTTCAACTGGTTGATGTTCCAGGTGCTGGCGAGCTCTCGTCTGTCCTCCATAGCCAAACGAACAGTCCCGAGTGTGTTGTCGACACGACCGTGTATGGACCCTCCTAGTGGGGAGTCAGCTTGTTGGCTTTTGATAAGTCCTAAATTCGACGTAGGATGAGATCACCAACTTGCAAGGTCCTTGGTCTTACTGACTTCACCGTATGCCTGCGAAGAGCTTGCAGGTAGGCTACCGAGCGAATTTGAGCTTGCTCACGGCTACCTTCAAGGAGATCTAGGTCGAGTAGACGCTCTTCCTCTTGGTCGACTTTGTTGACCATGTTTACTCTCGGTGAAGCCAAGATAAGTTCGGCAGGCAGTATGGCATCTGCACCATAGACTATCTGGAAAGGGGTTTCTCTCATTGCCTGGCTGTTCGTAATGCGAACTGACCAAAGAACGGAAGGGAGTTCGTCTACCCATGCCTAGCGAAGTTGACTCAGGTGATCGAATATGCGCTTCTTGATACCTTGGATTATTTGTCCATTAGCGTGCTCCGTAGCCCTATTGCTCTATGGGTGAGCCATGGAGGCAAAACAGATTTTTGTACAACATCTTTGCAATATTCTTAGAACAGTTCACTGGTGAACTGGGTTCTGTTATCCGTGATTAAGCGATGGGCACCCTGAACTGCGTGACCACATTATTACAGAAATTTTTTTTGGCTGCTTGAGCCGTTATGGCCGTCATCGGCTTAACTCGATCCACTCGGCTTAACTCGATCAACTTGGTGAAAGTGTCGAAGGCGACAAACAGATGTGTACAACCCTTTCGACCTTGAGGGAAAGGACCAAGAATGTCTATTCCCTAGGTCGAGAATGGCCAAGAGAGAGGTGATGGTCTGCAGAGCATACGCTGGCTGATGCACCTTGCGAGCATGAAATTGACACGCTTTGCACGTGGTTGCTATGACCCGGGCATCATTTAAAGCCATAGGCCAGTAATACCCCATCCGGAATGCCTTGCCTACTAAAGTCCGAAAGGACGAGTGAGCTCCACACATTCAATCATGGATATCTTTTAGCAAATAAATCCCCTCATCTTGGAAGATGCACTTAGAGAGTACTCCAAGTGCACCTCTGCGGTAAAGGACACTCTCGACCAACCTGTATGGCGGGACTCGCCTAATAAGCCGAGATTTCTTGTCTCCTTCCTTAAGCAATGTCCCGTGTATGAGATACTAAACAAATGGCATTGTCTAGTCTGCACTTTGATCAAGAAAGGAGACATTACCGCTCGTCTCATTTGCCTCGTCCAAAAACATGATAGAGGGCATTTACAAGTGCTCTACGAGCACTCTTGCCAGAGCAAAATCTTCTGAGGATCCAATCTTGGATAATTGGTCGGTCAGGGCATTATCCTTCCTAGGCACGAAGAGTAGCTCGAAATTCTTGAAGTACTTGTCCAATTTCCTCACCTCAACCATGTAAAGGGCCCTTGAGTCATTAGAATACTGAAACTCCCTACTAACCTTGTTAACGACCAATTGTGAGTCCTCTTTCATGGTTAGCTGTTGGACACCGAGCGATTTACATGCCCGGAGACCGACCAGGAGGCCTTCATACTCTACATCATTATTAGTCACCACAAAGTGTAATTGTATTGCATACTGTAGTGACTCTCCTTGGGGCAAATGAGAACTACTCCAGCCCCCGAGCGTGCAAAAGAGCGCGAGCCATCAAAGTACATAGTACACCAACCTTTTTTGGGCTGGTCGGGCGAAATGTGCGGAGGTAGGGGATTAGTCCACTCCGCCACAAAGTCAACCAACACCTGAGACTTAATTTTTATGCGAGCCAAAAATTGGAGATCAAACTCTACTATCTCCATGGCCCATTTCGCAATGCTGCCACTAGCGTCTTGGTGTTTAAGGATATCCCCTAGTGGAAAACTGGTCGAGACCGTAATTTGATGCTCCTGGAAGTAGTGTCTTAGCTTTCTGGAGGACATGAGCAAGACGTACAGCAGCTTGACTCAATGACCAGATTAGCTAGCCGTTCAAAAAGGTCGATCTCACGGATGAAATCGGCCTTAAGGAGTTTCTCAAGTTGCTCACGAATGATCTCTTGCTTCTCCAAAGGGAAACATCTGAGCTTTTACCACACTGGTTTTTTGTTAGGCCTTACCGGTAACCTATGCTCAATTACCTCCCTTGAACACCTGGCATGTTGGAAGTCTCCTAAGCGAACATGTCCAGATTTGCCTGGAGGAAAACAACGAGGTCGAGTTCCTATTAGGGGTCCGACAAAGTCCCCAAATGCACGCCTTGGTCGGATCCTCTGTGGACAGAGGAACTTCCTTGGTCTCTCCTCCTGGCTGGAGGGCAACTTTTGGCCGAGAATTTTTCTTCGGCTCTTGCTCGGGTCCTCGTTGAGGGAGCTGTCCGACCATTGCCAAGGCTTACTCGTTGCAATTTAGGGCGGCTTTGGGGCTACCCCTAATGGTGATGACCCTGTTAGGCCCCAGAATCTTGACATATTGGTAAGCATGATGTGTCACGGCCATGAACTTGGCCAAGGCTGGTCGACCAAGGATGGCGTTATAGGCGGAGTCAAAATCCACCACTTCGAATGTGATTAACTCAGTTCAGAAGTTGCCTAGCCCGCCAAAAGTTACCGGTAATATGATCTGGCCGAGCGGCTTGGTAGATGTGCCTGAGATTATCTCATAGAAGGGTACCGCAATATTCTTTATCTTGGAGCGAGGGATCTGCATCTCATCCAGTGCCTCGATGGATATCAAGTCCAAGGAGCTCCCACCATCAATTAGCACTTCCAACCATCGTATTGCTGATGATCAGAGTGAGTGATTTTGTGGTCTAGTCATTCCAAGGGACAATCATCCTTGGAGAAGGTCACCGACACCTTAGACCACTTGAGGTGGCCAGGCTGAGGTTTGTGGTGGTCGATGTGATACACTTTCCTCGCAGCTTCTTTGAGGTCACGTCAAGAGGAATAAGTGGAAGAGCTACCGTAGATGACAGTGATGTGGTTTTTCCGCTCGGGGAAATCATCCTCGCCGGCGTCATGGTCCCCAGCGGACAGTTTGCCCTTGCTGCTTTCACCTTGCTTGGGCAAAGTGGGCATGGGTCCCTTGCCGCCATAAAAATCTTCCATGCGTGCCAACCAGGTCCTGCAGTTACGCAGATCGTGCCCATAAGCTTGATGGAGAGGGCAATATTTGCCACTTTTGGGCTTTTCACCCTGGTCGTAGCTACGACACTATTGAACACGGCCTTTGTCCTTGCCTGGAGTGTATACCTTGGGCTTCTGCTCTGGCTAGGGCGGTGGCTGCTCGTCAACAGCAGGGATGATGTTTGGTGGCGTGGCCTTTTTCTTTATCTTTTCTCCACCGAGGTGGACTTCTTTTTGCTTGAAGACTCCAAAGTTGGCTGTGGTGGAGCTTTGCCCTCATCAAGCATCTTCCTCCAACTAACGACTTCCGCTGCGTTTGCATACCTATCAGCCGTTTTTAGCAATTCGTTAGCGAACAAGTCAGTGTTGATCTCTACGTCCTAAGTGAACCGGACATCTCTAGCCCCTTCTTTGAATGCGCGTAGCACTGCGTCGTCCGACACGTTGGGATAGTATTGCGGACTTGAATGTAGTGCTGGATAAACTGTCTCTGGCTTTCTCCATCCATCTGTGTTAGGCGGTGGAGATCCTCTTTCCTCCTTGGGCATGTGTAATAGTTTTGGAAATTGCTTCTAAGAGCGTCACACAACTATTCCAAACTCTAGATTGAGCCCTCCCTTTGGTCGAAAAGCTAGGTATGGGCTGGTTTCTCCAGGATAGTAGAGAGGTAATTTGCCATAGCCCCCTCATTACCTCCAGCAACGAGGATGGTCGTGGTATAAACAGAGAGTAATTCAACGGGGTTTTGAGTCCCGTTGAGTCGGTCTACTTGCTCGGGCTTGAATTTCCCAAGCTAGACAACATCGCACAATGCAACAGAAAATGCCCGACACCCGTAGGTTCGCCTGTCATTCCCACGGCCGTCTCTATAGCTGTTGTAACATACCCAAAATTTTAAATTTAGTGTAAAAATATTTCGCAAAAAGTTATAATTATGTCCTTATAATCATTCCTAAATTTTAGAGAATTTTCTAAACAATGCACCTCTTTATTCTCTAAAGAAGATACCCTATCTCTCTTTTTCTAAAAATAAAAATCCCATAAAATAATAAATATTATTTCATATTTGAATTCTACTCTTTTTTATGAATTTTTAGAAATTTAGTTTATATTTTTCTGAGCTTCCTATAGCTCTATATGAATTTTCAAAATCTTAAATAAATCCTGGAAAACCTTTTCCCTTCTTAATTTAGAACCTTCCATTTTGAGAAAAACCAGAAATACGCTTTCCCTATAAGGAATGTGTTTTCAATTAGCCCAAAAGCCGAAAGCCATTTGGCCCAATTCGGCCCATAAAACCATTAAGTGGCCATGGACGCCTCGGATCAATTCTTTCAAATCTGACGATCAGCATATAGCCACGTCGCCCCTTCTCCATCTCCCACACTGGCTCAATCCGGAGAATCCAACGGCGCCCAAGGAATTAAGATTTCAATCCGACGGCCGCCCCTTGTCTTCCTCCTCCCACCGTTTCACTCCTCACTGTGCCGCCCGTTTCACCCGCCGGCGCTGCCATGCTACCCATCGAAAATCAACGCCGCCGCTGATTCCAAGCGTATTGAGCCACGGTTTTGCCTCCTCCGGAAAGATCTCGTCACCACGAAGCCTATTCCCCCCTTCACCGGCCATATTCCGCCGCCGCTTGCCCATAATTGCTCGCCGTTGTTTCACCCTAAAAGCCGGTCATGGCTTTAGCTCAAATCAACGCCGCCCGGCTATAAATAGCCTCTGCATATCACCGAAGACATCACAAGCAAGTTCCAAAACCCATTTCCTCCTTCCCTTTTCATTTCCCCGTGCCGCCGTTGCCGCCACCTCCCCCAACTCCGGCGACCTTCCCCCTAGCCGCCCTAATACCTCACTGACCTTGGATCCTATAAGAAAAACCTCCCAAATCCCGTCGCGAACCTAACCCATCCCCTACCCAAGCCCGATACCCACCGGAGCACCGCCGTCACCATCTCCCGAGCCACTCCGCTGCCCAAGCTCGCCGCGCCGCCATCTCCGACCATATCTAACTTCACCAAGACCATGAAAAGCAACCACAAACCCCCAATTGCATTAATCCCCTTCCAATTTCTTGCCGTCGGCCCTCCTCCGCCGTCGCCGGTGACCACCCCGCCGCTTCCCTCTTTTCCCCAATCCTGTTTCAATGACATCCCGGCCCTACACGTCAGCCAAACCACACGCCTCCCCTTTCACTGTCCAATGGGTCCCTCTCGTCAGTCCCTTTTAGCCCATGCAGCAGCCCATATAGTCAAATGGACCAAACGCAGCCCAGTAAAAATTTTAAACCTTTTCAATTTCTAATTGTACTGTTTGAATTTATTTAAAATATCTAATCACTTTGATAAATTCTACGAAAATTCATACAAATCTAAAATGAAATAAAGAATTATATAAAAATATAAAATATCATATGTTTCTAATAAAATAACCCTAAAATAAATCCTTTTACTCTCTTTAAAACATTTTAATTGAAGAATATAAAAGAAGAATTAATAAAAACTTCCTATATAAAAATTCCTTAAAATAATGTTTTATATCTAGAAATAATATCTATACATTTTTAAACCTTATAAAATTTAAATTTAAATTTAAAACCTCTCTTTAATCCAATTAAAACTTTCCTAAAAATAAAATTAACATAAGATTTTGCCTAATAAATTTTATATAAGTATTTACATAATGCCCAAAATCAATTTTTTATCACTATAAGGTCAATTAGAAATATTCCAATATAAACTCTATATATATCAATTCATCATAAACAAATTACAAAAATCTTTCCACAATAATTACTTCAACCATAGCCTTATGCTGCCCAAAGTACCCATTTTTATCAAAACTCCTACCCCTTTTCTTTTTATTTACTTAAAATATTTTTAAGTGGTAAAAAGAATAACTTTTGAAAAATCCTCTTTTTACCCTCAATTGGCTCTATCTCGGAACTCCAACATGAGAAATGTTGTCGACACCGATCTCTAGAGCTCAATTGATCCACATTTTTAAAATAAACATAATTAAATATCAAATTTTCTTGCTATCCGAAAGAATTTCTGAAACTCTGCTAAAATTTTTCCTAAATGCCTCATCTTATAAAATAACAACAACAATAATAATAATAATATGCTTTTAAACCATAAAAACCCTACCCCTTTTTCTTTTACAAAATATTTTCAACTTTTAGAAAATCGTACAATCTATCACCCAAACCCCTTTCATTTTTATTTTTTCGTTTATTTAAAGACCCTTCTTATTTGGATATTTATTGAATCTTCTCTTTTTATAACGTATAGATGATGAACTTTGCTCTCTGGAAACTTTAGCCGTAAATGTCTAGAAAATTCAATAAGTGTGATCCGATCTTCAATTAAGACAGGTTTTCTTATCCTTGATGCATTTTGATATACCTACATTTTCTTTTCTTATTATTTATTGCATATATTTTCTAGTTATTTATTTATACATTCTAAGTATAATTTTATCCAAGCCTCAATATCTTAAAAAAAAAGCTACCTAAAAATAATCAATCCCTGATAAAACCCTAGTGTAGGCAAAAATACAAAATTTTGATTATCTCATGAAAGGATAAAGAATTGGTTCGTATAAATAAGTTGGGTTGGATAACTTATTTGATATGGAAAGGACTGTAGTTTGGGAGATAAAATGATTTCTATATAGAGCAATTTGGAAAAAGCAGTTGTCGGCTTGGGCCAGGTACCCTAGGGTTAGAGGGTACACACTCAAGGACACAGGTGGGCGAAGGTGTGAACTCCCTGAAATCATTGCTCTATAAACTATAGAAGCAGATTTGGAAACAGTGTTTTGCCGTCTTGGGTTAGAGGATCAAGAGTTTGATTGACACTCAAGGGCACTAGATATTTGCTATGTGACAAGAGGATATCTAGATATCATTTGCTTCTATAAAAACTTAAGTTTAAAATATTTAAGAATGACATAGTTTATCGCCCATCCATGGAAGTCATGACTCCACGGGTAAAGCTGGGCAGGTTCTGCAGAGCTAATAACAAATTCATTAATGGACCCACTCAAGAAACCTGCAAGTATAATCAGGACTTACCCACATTTTGTGGGCAATTTATTTCTTTTTAGAGGATCCACTTTATACTCAGAATGGACATTTATGAAGAAGGGAATATGCATAAAATCGATTTCTAAGGTTTACCTTATGCTCAGGCTTTGCCTGTGGTGTATGGGCATGTATTTTCTTTTTATTACCAGGCTATATTTCATTTCCGCTGTAAAATATTTTGTAACATGTAATAAATTAACCAAGTTGTACTATTTCTGAATGCAATTGAAATCCTGGACAGTTGACATTCTGGATATTTTCTGGTAAATTTTTACTGGAAATTTGGTCCGCCACAGCTGTATTCCCTAATTCTAGGGCCTAGACTTCCCGATGCGCGTGGCGTGGGGACCTGACGGAGATGGAGCCCGTATCGCGATCTCATCCTGGATAGTTATGATGGCTCCCACTCATGGAACTCCCCCAGCTATCGCTCCGATGGTCACTCCAACGTGGGCCAGCTCGGGTGTGCATCATGGAGCTCCCCCGGGTATCACTCTGGTGGTCGCCATGATGTAGGCCAGCTCAAGCGTGCATCTCCCGAGCAAAACTTTGGGCTCTCCCTCTGCGTGAATTGCTACACCAGTCATCCAGGAATTGCTCCGAATTTGCCTATGCTCGGCGACTTAGGAAGATCCAGCTCGTACGCTAGACGCTCCAAGCTTTTCGTCATTCCTGCTCCCATGGCGGCAAGGTCATTCCTATTCGGGTCAGATTAAAATCCGTGCACCACCATAGCTAGCGCCTAGAGGCGCTCTCTACTCTGGTGAAGCAGTGGAGTCTGTGAGTCTTGACGCATAGGTCACCCCTGCACCGGGGTGCGCAAAGTATGGGCTACCCTACGTGAGGACGGTTCTCCACTCTCTCGGGTGCTTTCTCTTGCCCAGGCTTTCATATCTGCTAGGGTACGGTTTAAGGAATCCTCTAACGATTCCCTTGCAGCATCATCAGCCCAGCGCTGATCATCCTCCGAAGCGTCACTGCCTGGGTTGATATCGTCATCAGCCATATTGACGTCCCGAGCAACCATAGAGCTCGATAGGGACATCATAGTGTCCCCGCAGGAAGAACTGCCAGCGGCGGACACCATGTCATAGTCCAGAATATACACACCATTATAGAGCCCGTCATCGTCCCCATCAATCATTGGGGTATCCTGTTCCGGAATTTCTCAGAACTGGTCGAATAGGGGCTCAGGAACATACTCCAAGCCCTTGCCCTCAGAATAAGAGAGAAGTAGATGCGGGCGCGACTGAGGTGCGGGAGAAATCTCTTCCCGCTTAGTGTGACCATTTGGATCAGTGATCTTTGTCACCTTTCTGATGAGACCATGCTCATCATGGATAGAACCAACACCGCATACATATGGTCATTACAAAGTGTTGATGCAATTACTTTGGCTATGTCTGCATCTTCCACTACATCTACGACAAGTTTGTGACAGTTCACGGCATCTTCTACTTCGTCTACATCTAATATGGTGGCTCCATCAATGTTACTTCATCGACCTCCACCTTGGCCAGGTCGATCACACAGTTGCCCTACTCGGCTTTTGGACATGGCGCTATCACCTTCATCAGTTCGGCTACCACCTTGGCCGCCTCCCATGCTTGACGGCGTATTCAAGAAAGGCGTATCTCCACCTCATCAATTCCCTCAGGTCATACAAGTCACGTCGCCCCAAGGCTGGCCCAAGAGAAAGCCCAATTTGGCCACGAGTCCAGCTTGGTCAGTTCTGCGCAAAGACAACTTCAAACGGACGCCCAGACCACATACGAAGTCCGTTTTTGACGTTCTACCACTTCACGGAAAGCTTAGGAGATAAGCTTTCCAATGAATCTGGTCTCATTGCAAAATTTCTCCTAGAGCGTCGAAAATCATAAAAACAAGGTGCTGCGTCATCCAGTTGGGCCAAACCGGGCCTTGTAAGCACATCGTGCCCAAGCCCACATGGTGGACGCCCTAGAAAAACCCTAGGACGTCCAGCACATCCTCTTAGCCGTCTCCTCTTATAAATTCAGTAGCCGCCATCATTTAGACTCGGGTTTTGTTAAATTAAAGTTTAGCCTTTGCTACTTTTCTTGTAATCGCGTGTCGATTAGATCGCAGACATTACTCGCCTTCGAACCCCACCTACTCGCTTATGCCTAATTCATATTTGCAATTTCAGATTGCGCTTATCTTGTTCTTGCTCGTTCTTCGATTGCTTGCAGAACAAAGACCTTCGTGGTTAGGTTGATCGCGTCCGCGAGATCAATAACCTCTCGAGTTGGTGTATCGGCCGCTAAGGCGCAACGCCCCGGACGGTTGTAGTCAGCCATCAACGCCGATTCCTCCAACAATCGATAGTTATCCTCTCATCGAAAGATCGGGACCCTCGCTGTTATCAAGTGGTATCGAGCACCAGTTGATCGGTGAGAAATTTCTACCTCAGATCTTGTTTTACCTAGAGTCCGTAAAATTGCCCAAAAAATTTCCCTCATCCAAGACAGTTTAGCCTTTGCTAATTTTCTTGTAATCAGCGTATCGCTTAGACCGCTCAGACATTTCGCCTTCGAACCCCACCTACTCGTTTGTGCCTAATTCATATTTGCAATTTCAGATTATGCTTATCTTGTTCTTGCCCGTTCTTCGATTGCTTGCGTGAACAAAGACCTTCGTGGTCGTTGATCGCGTCCGCGAGATCAATAACCCTCTGGAGTTGGTGTATCGGTGCTAAGGCGCAACGTCCTGGACGGTTGTAGTCGGGCCGTCAACGTCGATTCCTCCACCAATCGATAGTTATCCCTCTCATCGAAAGATCGGGACCCCTGCTGTTATCACTCTCCTTCGGTGTAGTACCCATCATGATCATCTACATCGTCAAACGCACAAAGATCCTAAGTAGCTAGAGAGTTCGACATCTCAAAGGATTTCCTTAGCAAAGGAACTCGTCGGATCCCCACGGACGGTGCTAGTTGTCGACGATTGGGAAATGGCTTCCCCGCCGAGCTTATTTCTTAATTAAGGGATCAAGACAGCCCCTTTCTGTTGAGGTGTTGCTTTTGGGATACTGCGGATTCACAGGATGGTCAAACAAGCAAGACAAGGTGTTTATCCTAGTTCGGGTCTCTCAAAGATGAGATAATAGCTATACTCCAGTATGTATGTATTGTGTATGTTTCTGAATGTACAAGCTCGTCGTCCCTCACTTTGTTTAGAAAAACATTGGGTATATATCGGCTCTAAGGAAGCTAATGTACGAGGGCACATTTTGAGACTTCGAGTTGCCAGGGGCACACTTAGCCCGTAGGCGTTATTCAATCCCTTATAATCTGAAAAAGTTGTGTCCTTAATAGAAAGTTTGGGAGCCCAAAAATTATTAAAATAATGGTTTTCAGTGCTTTGATAAAAAACCACTAAAAGACTTAAAAATGGTTATAAAATGCTACAGCGTTTGGTTTATATAAAAATGATAAATTGTTAGATAGAGCTTTTAATTTTAATTTAACT
Organism: Olyra latifolia; assembly: GCA_036346145.1. NCBI lineage: Eukaryota > Viridiplantae > Streptophyta > Magnoliopsida > Poales > Poaceae > Olyra > Olyra latifolia. The sequence goes on from CM070530.1 coordinate 21,025,644, forward strand.
TGAAAAGAATAAAACGCTTGGTTGCATTTGGGTGGCATACAGGAGTTCTTGTGGCCACTGCAGTCATGATCAGCCTACGCCTCTCATGCTGCCGATCCTGGTCGGACTTACCATAAGATTTTAAGATTTTTGTTGAGCAAGTGGCCGGTGCTCTGCCTGCCTCCATCTCTACTGGTTAGGTGCCCATACTTTGCGGTGGTTTACGCAAGGAATCAAGAAACATAAGGAGCCAAAAAATAAAATGCAGGGACCTATGCATGAAATTCACTGTTGATCACATGTAGATGGAGTGATGCGATATTATATATGTGCATGGACCTCGAGTGAATTAATGGAGATCGTAAGAGATTTCCTGGTGAAGCAATGGCAATGAGAGGAAGTAGCTAGCGGCCGCACCAATCCCACCAAGTCGACACGTCGAAATGTGTTTGCACTTGATACTCCTCCGATATATAACCGGAGTCAAATTCTGTCGGCATGCACATGGACCAGGGGTCTGATTGGTTCCCCGCATATGGTTTAGTCAGGCTCGCGGAAGCAATGAGATGCGTGTTTGATTGTCTGTTTGGGTCCTATGACTTGGTTCTCGGGATGCAAAAGCACCGCCTCAGCCTGGCTCGCCGGAAACGACGAGCCTGGTCGTTTCCGCGGAGCCTGGCTCACGCTGCAGCGAGTAGACTGCAAGTAACCACAAGTTGCTAGTTCCTTGCAAACTTTTAATAATTTTTAAAAATTCAAACGACATCCAAATTCAATGAGACAAAAAAATGGAACCGTAGGTTCAAATACAAGGTCTTAAAAAAATTTCACATTTTTGAATTTTTATTTTTGTTTTTAAATTTATTGATTTTCTAATATTTGCTTTTTTAAAATTTTTATTTTTATTTTAAATTTATTTTCATTGTAGTATTTGTTTTTAATTTCTCTCCCTTGAATTTGTTCATCCCATTCGCCTCCTAGTGCAGCTAGGGGTGGGCATTCGGTATTTTCGGTTTTATCGGTTCGGTATTTTCGGTATTTAAAAACTTTGGTATTTGAACAGTGGCTACCGAAATCAGTACTGACAATTCTTGTACCGAAACCGAAATACCAAACTAATTCGGTATCGGTATTTCATCAAACTTGCCAAATTGCCAACAAGTCATAGATAAAAGTTAATAACAGCTAGGTTCATACATATTTAGGTAATTAGGTTCAACAAGCAATAGATAATAACATAAGCAACATGCCAAATTGGCAACATAGGTTCACAAATCACAAATCACATTTGAGTATCGGATCCCTTAAGGTCTTCAGACATCTGTACATTGTAGATCAAGCAAGAAACACCGAACAAGAACATAACTAAGCCAGCTTTGGTACCAAAAATGAATAAGGAAATACAAGATCTAAAATACATACCGTGTCGGTGAGAAGAGGGGCGTCGAAGATGGCGGCCGCCAGCCGGTGGGGATGGACGGAGGAAGACTGGAAGAGTAGGCGAAAAGGGGACGCCGCCGGATAGTGGCGGCCTGGCCGGTGGGGCAGGTGCCGGCGTGCCGTGCCCACGCAATAGGAGGACGGCCACCGGTGGGGAGGACGGCGGCCGGCAGGAACGGACGGAGGGAACCGCAGGCCTTCTTTGGGAGGCGGTGGCGGCGGAGGCGGCGGCCGGCGAGGACGGCGCAGGCGCGGTTAGGGTTTCCCAGGGGCACCAGCCGTCGCCGCCTGGGAGGCTGGGTCGCTGGGACTCGTCACTCATGGAGTCGTGCGTGCAAATGTGCGATGGTGCGCGTGGCTGTGGCCTGTGAGCCCACAAGTGCATCGCTATCGCTATGAGAGATTGGGCTGCGGGCTGCGGCAATCGCTATGGGCCGTCACGGACTCACGGCCGTGTCCCGTCCCGTACTCCCGTGTGAGGGTAGATTGGTATAAGCGGTATTTCGGTATTGCATTGGTTCATACCGAAACCGAAGCGACATACCGAACTTTTTTTAATCTGCTACCGACATCAAACTGAAATACCAAAATTTTCGGTATTTCGGTTTCGGTTTGGTATGGTATTTCGGTATCGGGATTTTTTGCCCACCCTTAAGTGCAGCCAACCAAACAATATTTCTGTACAACCTGTCCAATCTCATACAACCAACCAAACAACATCTCCTCGCATCACCTTAGTCTAGCTGAGCTCATACAGTCTGGCTAAGCTCATATGACAACCAAACATACCCTAGAGAGGTTAGCATCAAGTTTCTTTTGTGCATATACGTCTATCAGGTAAAGATGCGTACTCCTACCTAGCTAGATTAGCCACGCTTCTGCTAAAAATAATTCGGAGATCGATCATTCGTGAAGATAATTAATCTTGCATGAGCTTGATGGGATTGATGCGGCCGCTGGCTACTTCCTCTCATTGCCATTGCTACAGACGGTCTCCAACCGTTTCCCACACTTCTATTCCCTTCCCAACCCATGACGAGAATTTCTTTTAAGATTTCATTCCCTTTCCATCCATGCACTCCAACAGCATTCCTTCCCCTATTTCCTTCCTTTCCCAAACTTAATATTTTAATCATTCATACGTAACCGCCATTTGACATACGACGAACGTACGAAGCTGTATTTCTAAATGACAAAACGAATATTTGTAAATAAATAAGATGACACATACTTAAATATAAATAATGAATATATTAATTTAAATAATGAATTTGTAATATGATTTGCTGCAAAATTCAATTTATAAATAATGCGCGTGGCGCGGGGACTTGATGGAGATGGAGCCCGTATCGTGATCTCATCCCAAATAGTTATGATGGCTCCAACTCATGGAACTCTCCTAGGTATCGCTCCGGTGGTCGCTCCAACGTGGGCCAGCTCGGGTGTGCATCATGGAGCTCTCCCAGGTATCACTCTGGTGGTCGCCGCGATGTAGGCCAGCTGAAGCATGCATCTCCCAAGCAAAACTTCGAGCTCTCCCTCTGCGTGAATTGCTACATTGTTCATCCTAGGAATTGCTCCAGATTTGCCTATGCTTGGCCGACTTAGGAATATCCAGCTCATACGCTAGACACTCCAAGTTTTCCACCACTCCTGCTCCCATGGCGGCAAGGTCATTCTTACTCGGGTCTGATTGAAATCCATGCACCACCATAGCTAGCGCCTGGAGGCACTCTCTACTTTGGTGAAGCAGTGAAGTCTGTGAGTCTTGACGCAGAGGTCACCCCTGTGCTGGGGTGCACAAAGTAAGGGCTACCCTACGTGAGGACGGTTCTCCACTCTCTCAGGTGCTTTCTCTTGCCCCGGCTTTCATATCTGCTAGGGTACGGTTTAAGGAACCCTCTAACTATTCCCTTGCAACATCATCAGCCCGGCGCTGATCATCCTCCAAAGCGTCGTTGGCTGGGTTTTATATCGTCGTCAGCCATATTGACGTCCCGAGCAACCATAGAGCTCGACAGGGACATCATAGTGTCTCCGCAGGAAGCACTATCAGTGGCGGACACCATGTCATAGTCCAGAATGTACAGACTATTATAGAGCCCATCATCGTCCCCATCGATCATAGGGGTATCCTATTCCAGAATTTCTCGGAACTGGTCGAATAGGGGCTCGGGAACATACTCCAAGCCCTTGCCCTCAGAATAAGAGCGAAGTAGATGCGGGCGTGACTGAGGTGCGGGAGAAATCTCTTCCCGCTTAGTGTGACCATCTGGATTGGTGATCTTTGCCACCTCTCCTTTGGTGTAGTACCCATCGTGATCATCTACATCGTCAAACGCGCAAAGATCCTAAGTATCCAGAGAGTTCGGCATCTCAAAGGATTTCCTCAGCAAAGGAACTCGTCGGATCCCCACGGACGGTGCTAGCTGTCGACAATTGGGAAATGGCTTCCCCGCCGAGCTTATTTCTTAATTGAGGGATCAAGGCAGCCCCTTTCTGCTGAGGTGTTGCTTTTGGGATACTGCGGATTCACTGGATGGTCAAACAAGCAAGACAAGTTGTTTATCCTGGTTCGGGTCTCTCAAAGATGAGATAATAGCCATACTCTAGTATGTATGTATTGTGTTTGTTTCTAAATGTACAAGCTTGTCGTCCCTCCCTTTGTTTACAAAAACGTTGGGTATATATTGGCTCTAAGGAAGCTAACGTACGAGGGCACATTTCAAGACTTCGAGCTGCCAGGGGCACATTTAGCTCGCAGGCGTTATTCAATCCCTTATAATCTGAAAAAGTTGTGTCCTTAATAGAAAGTTTGGGAGCCCAAAAATTATTTAAAAAAATGGTTTTGAGTGCTTTGATAAAAACCACTAAAAGACTTAAAAAATGGTTACAAAGTGTTATAGCGTTTGGTTTATATAAAAATAATAAATTTTTAGATATAGCTTTTAATTTTAATTTAAGCTGAAAAGAATAAAACGCTTGGTTGCATTGGGGTGGCACACGGTAGTTCTTGTGGCCACAGCAGTCATGATCAGCCCACGCCTCTCATGCTGCCGATCCTGGTCGGACTTACCATAAGATTTTAAGATTTTTGTTGAGCAAGTGGCCGGAGCTCTGCCTGCCTCCATCTCTACTGGTCAGGTGCCCATACTTTGCGGTGGTTTACGCAAGGAATCAAGAAACATAAGGAGCCAAAAAATAAAATGCAGGGACCTATGCATGAAATAGAGAAACATGAGTGACAAATGCTAAGAACCATGGACCTATGTATTAAATCAGAAATTACAGGGGCCAAAATGCAAAATGCCCAGAAATGCAAGAAATCCTGAAACAACATGCGCTAAAACACTAAAATTAGGGGCCTATATAAGAAATACGGAAATCTAAGGGGCTAAAATGCTAAGAACCATGGACTTGCAGGTCTGTTCTCTTCAGCTTATTTTTTTATCTCCAAATCGAAAAGTCAAATGTTTTGACTTTTGTGGTCCATTTTTTTCTATTTAGAAACCACGTCTCAGAGCCATATGGCCAAAACGCAAAATGCACATAAAAGGACAGAACACACATCTCCGGTAGCCACCATAGCATGCTTTTAGTATTAGAGACTACTAAAAAAACCTCTAGTGGTGATGAGTGATGTTCTGATCACCTCGCATTTTATATTGCCCTCATAGGGGGTGATGAGTTCATCTCACATTTTATGTTTTTCCCTTTAGGTTATGTTAATTTTAAAACGTTTTAACCCTTAATTTTCTTGATTTCTTGCATATGCCCTAATTTTTTTTATGTTTTGTCCCATCAAGTTTATTTCACTTTTTTTTTAGCGAAGTGCGGACACTTGACTAGTAGGTAGGAAATGATGGAAGAAACCTGGAGATCAGACACCTTGGAGAAGCTATTTAGCTTAATTAGCTAATTACATACAGCGAGGAGGCTCAATAGGTTTGGGATTTCATTAGCGCCGCCATCCCTCGGGCCTCTTCTTCTCCACTCCAGCAACCTCATCTGCGGTGAGAGGGAGATGTCCCACGCCCCGTCTAGTCCCGTCACACCGTAAACCAATCTATCATCATCATTGACCTCTCTCGTCTACACCTAATTGCCACACATGCCGCCTGGTTGTCCGCATCCCGCGCTGCCTAGCTGTCCTTGCCCGCACACGTCACCCTGCCACAGCCCGCCACATGTGCCCGTCCGCCGCCCTCGTAGCTCCAGCCGGCCGCCCAGCAGTCGCCCACACCGCCTTGCTATCGCTCGCCGCCGTTGCCAAGGTCCATCCGCAAGAACCCGCGCCCGACCGCCTATGCCGCTCTGCCACAGCGCGTGTTGCTCCCTCCCGACCGTAGCCCACGCCGCCCACATCACTCTCGCTTGTGCCGCCCGACCGCCCGTGTCGCCTGGCCACAGCCTATGTAGCTCTCGCCCGTGCCGCCCGACTGCCCGCGCCCTCTCGCCCGTCACCGGGAGGAGATGAGAGAGGTGAGGGGTGTGGAGAGAGAGAGACGGTGTCTGTTTGTGGTGGAAAAAGAGAGAGGGGATGGAAGAGATAAGGGGGAGAGGGAGGTGGGAAAAGATAAGACAGAGAGAGGAGGGAAAAGAAACAACTTTTCGTAACCGCATGATATTTCAATTTGCAACGTGTGTACCATATTTCGGTTTCCACCCTTATTCAGTTTTTGTGCCCATTTTTAACCAGTATAGATGTTGAGATTATCAACTTTTCGGTTCCCACCGTTATTCAACTTGCAACGCGCGTGCAATTTCTCAGGATGGGGGCCAGTGCTGTTGTTCTGTGTTTGGCAGTTGGCGCTTCTCATAGAAGGGCAGTGCTCGGTGCATCTGCCGTTTTGGGTTTTGGCTCAGGTCCCAGAAGCGGAAGCGGAAGGCTAAAGGACCGGACACATCGATCCTTGATTTTTTTTTCTTACATTGGATTGCAGGCGGATGGAGAAATGATTCTGAAGTGATCTTGTTTTTCGGATGGCAAAGACTAGGGTTAAGTTTGCTTTGGACATTTGCTCTCCTTTTCTTGGTTTAACATTGCCCAAGGAGCTATTGAGGTGCTTAGATCATTATATAAGTTTGTTCTGAGGTGAAAGGTTACAAGACTTGTCTCTTAGAATGTTTTTCTATAGAGGTTGGTAGATCTTATCGCTGACCCTCGTTATTTCTGGCTTTGTATGTCACTGTAACTATTCCTGAGTTAATAAAATTTACTTCGTTTGCTTAAGAAAACGGAGGCTCCAAGCTCTGATGTATACTTAATATTTTAAGGTAGGCAAACATGGCGCCGACCGGTTCAGTCGAACGTGGGTCAGGTGGACGAACAACCTCGCCCCAGCTAACTGCGCTAAGTGCTGTCCTTCGACAAGTCTTGTGTTTGTTCTGAAGAGGTGATTTTCAAAGGAAAGCTGTCCTATCTTGTCAATCTTTTTGACAATCCATTTGGCAAGCATGAAGATGGTCAACGGATAGGAAGAGCTGAGAGAGCTAAATTAGCCAAGGTTTAATTAACTGACCTGCAGACGATAGCAATCTTACCATCCATCCTTGTAACGGCACCCTAACCTTGTCAAAAAGAGGTTGGAAGTGGACGGAACATCCACAACAGAGTCTCTAAATACACTGATCTTATACTTAATGTTATTCGTAATGTTTTCGAGAGAGTGTAAACACGATTTGCCTATCCATGCTACATTTAGTTTCGCATCTATATTATATTGCCCTATTTGCTTTCTGACAAAACTTTTTTGAAGGGCATTCTGATAAAAGTTTGAATTTAAACATTATCCTTAATTATTTCCACCATCAAGAAGAGAAGATGCATGCCATGCATGCAGTGCTGCGAATAGCCCTAACTGCCCGGGCTACATATATGCCCATTCATTAATTCCATCTGTACGTCACTGTTGATCACATGTAGATGGAGTGATGCGATATTATATATGTGCATGGACCTCGAGTGAATTAATGGAGATCATAAGAGATTTCCTGGTGAAGCAATGGCAATGAGAGGAAGTAGCTAGCGGCCGCATCAGTCCCATAAAAGTCTGACACGTCCAAATGTGTTTGCACTTGATACTCCTCGGATAACATTCGACAATATGTCCCATTTTACTATTTGGGTTCACGTGTCATAGACATATAAATAGAACATATTATCAATTTTCACTTAACTTTAGGATATATTATCAATTATCCCTATAACCGGAGTCAAATTCTGCCGGCATGCACATGCACTAGAGAGATTAGCATCAAGTTTCTTCTGTGCATATACGTCCATCAGGTAAAGATGCGTACTCCTACCTAGCTAGATTAGCCACGCTTCTACTAAAAAATAATTTGGAGATCGATCATTCGTGAAGACAATTAATCTTGCATGAGCTTGATGGGATTGATGCGGCCGCTAGCTACTTCTCTCATTGCCATTGCTTCGCCAGGAAATCTCTTATGATCTCCGTTTGATTGGGACTTGAGGATCTCCATTAATTCACTCGAGGTCCATGCACATATATGTAGCCTGGGCAGTTAGGACAGTCCAAATGGGCCATATAAGCGGTATTTAAGCAGTTTTCATCCTATGCCACATAGGCAAAAAACTGATGTGGAAGATCATTAAAAGAAAAAAGAGAAGAAAGTGATGTCCCATGCAAGATATCACTTTTTTTATTAGACCAAGGTGCATAGACACCACGAACGTGCCACGGGGACTCCAACAATTCCTCTGGCACGCGCATTAGTGATCTACTTTGAATTTAATTCCTGCGCCATACGAGATCCAATTTGATGCTCTGTGTGTGTGGCTCTGCTCACACCGGATCACAGCACATGCATGAGTAATGACTTTGGATTACTAAACATATACACTACTTATTGGAGATTGTTATAGACATCGCATAATAAATACTCTATCTCTCATCTCCAATCCTTTAGACATTGCTATATACACTACCCATTGGGACTGCCCTTAGTGCTATAAAAAAAAAAGCCTTTTTTCAGTCTTCTATAGAGTTAATTCAGTACGCATGTAGAAATACCGCCACTCCGTGTCAATCCCTGGGATTGAACTGGATGGATGAAAATAAATGCCCTCAATCTTATAGTATATAGCTTGGCCGCATACTCGTCTCGTAACCTCTTTTTCAGTAGAAGAGTAAAGAAGAGTGGGTTGAATGAACTATTTAGCCGAGAAGCAGGTTGGCAGTGTTTGAAACGGTTGACATGGACACGAGGACGTGTCAAAGAATTTCCATACCGATCTTGGCTGTATATGTTGTAAATCACGTCGTTGTGTGGCCCGATGATCGACAATCACAAGAACAATCAACACAGTATGTAGAGAGGCAAAGATGCGTTGTATTCTTTATTGATTCAGATCTGTTTTGGTACAAGGGGTGTCTCCTTTTATATTGCCTCCATAATTTTGGTTTGCCTATAATACCCTTAGGGATAAACCCTAGGGTTACAACACTCCCCCTTGGGCAAACCGCGATATGCCAATGTCTCATTAAAAACTCCATCCAAAAACCCAGTGGGAAAAAAAAGGATTGGAGAAAAGAGTACATCGCACACGATCTTTGCATTGTGATATTGCCTCATTAAAAACCTTATTACGAGAAACTTCATGAAAAACTCGTATAAGGAAAAAGAGTACAATATTTCGTCTTCGGACGCACATCTTCGTGATGCGATATCACAGATACCTATAATTCTTTGTTCGGGTCTCCCCAACACTACAACTCATGAAATCGCTTCGTACCTATTCCGTGAACAAGTTTCCGGAATGTTGAGGTGGGTAATGCCTTAGTGAACAAATCTGCCAGATTTTCATTAGACTTCACTTGAACTACCTCGATCTCACCGCTCTTCTGGAGTTCGTGAGGGTAGAACAACTTAGGAGCAATATGCTTAGTGAGATTGCTCTTAATATAACCTGATTTCATTTGCATGACACAAGCAGCATTATCCTCATAAATGGGAATGGAGGTATCGATGGTTTCTATGCCACATGACTTCGGATGTGGTTTACCATCCTTTCAGCCTAAACGCCTCTCGGCGGCTTCATACAAGGCTATGATCTCAGAGTGGTTAGTGGACGTAGCCACCAATGTTTGCTTACAGGATTTCCAAGAAATCGCAGTACCACCATAAAGATATACAAACCCAGTCTGAGACTTAGCAGTGTGCGGATCAGACATATAACCCGCATCAGCATAACTCACCATGTTCTTGGACTCGTTCCTTCCATAGAACAGTCCAAGATCCTGCGTATCTTGCAGGTACCTAAGAACAGTTTTTACTCCCGCCCAATATCTTCTGGTTGGTGCGGAGTCAGATTCGCCAATAAATTTATCAAAGCGATATCAGGCCTGGTACAATTTGCCAGATACATCAATGCGCCGATGGCGCTGAGATAAGGAACTTCTGGCCCCAAAATCTCCTCATCATCTGTTCTCGGATTAAAAGGATCCTTATCCGCTTCTAGGGACCGGACCACCATGGGGGTTTTCAGGGGGTGTGCCTTATTCATGTTGAACTTCTCTAACACCTTCTGGGTATAGGAAGTCTGGTGCACAAAAATCCCTCCTGATACATGCTCGAGCTGCAGGCCGAGACAAAACTTGGTTTTACCCAAATCTTTCATTTCAAACTCCGTCAAAGTGGCGCTAGCTTCACCAATGTCCTCTGCCGTGCCGATGATATTTAGATCATCAACATATACAGATATAATACAAAATCCACCCGAGGATTTCTTTGTAAACACGCAAGGGCAGTCGTCATTGTTTGTGTATCCCTTCTTCAGGAGGAATTCACTCAGCCGGTTGTACCATATTCTACCCGACTGTTTCAATCCATATAGCGATCTATTCAACTTGATGCTATACAAATTTCTATCTCCCTGATTCGGGATTTTCAGCCCTTCAGGGACTCTCATGTATATTTCTGAATCCAATGACCCATATAAATATGCGGTCACAACATCCATTAACTGCATTTTTAGATTCATACAAGCTGCCAAAGATATTAAGTATCGGAAGGTGATTCCACTCATGACAGGAGAATATGTTTCATCATAATCAACGCGGGGTCTCTGCGTAAACCCTTGTGCCACTAGCCTCGCTTTGTATCTCACCACCTGGTGATGCTCATTCCTCTTCCGGAGGAATACCCACTTCGCTCCTACGGGAAGCACCTTGGGGGGAGTTGGCTCTACGGGGCCAAACACTTTTCTTTTATTAAGCGAGCGCAGTTCAGCCTCAATTGCTTCTTTCCATTTAGCCCAGTCCGAGCGCTTCCGGCACTCTGCCATGGTCTTAGGTTCTGGGTCTAAATCCAAGGATTCAGCAATTTTAGAGGCAAAATAAATGTCGACTAAGTGGACTTTCTTTTATACAATTCTCCTGAATTTATATAGTTTGTGAAAATTTCCTCATTTAAATCATCCGTCTCCGCGTGATTTCCCAGCACGTCGAGACTGGACCCTTCCGTTCTCCCAGCGCCTAGAGAGGTGCGCACATGGTCACTGGGTTTCGCACCTTCGGGGTGCCCGCACCTTCAGGGTGGTTATCGACTACTGGTCGATCCACGACTACAGGTCGTTCGTTCTCACTTGCTAGGGGTAATAAGTCTGCACCGATTCTTTGCTTATGCGGACGTCTCCGCGTGCTTGAATCAGGTGCACCCGGGTCGCTCCCCCTTTTTCTACCAAGGGGGCGTGAGTGGTCTTCAGGGGTACCTCCACTCTCTCCGGTGCATTTACTGCAGGTATGTGCGACTTAGTTACGTCTTTATGGTCAGTGAAAGCATCTGGCAACCGATTTGCAACTTGTTGCAAATCTATTATACGCTGAACTTCCAGTTCAGTTTCCTTAGTGCGTGGATCTAGGGCTTGAACGCCAGTGGCATTCCAATTGATTTCCCGGTATTCCTTAGTGTGGTATTTTTCATCTCCCCCTAATACCGGGAAACTGCCTTCATCAAAAATACAATCAGCATACCTAGCCTTATGCAGGTCACCTGTCATAGGCTCTACGTATTTAATAATCGACGGAGATACAAACCCAACATAGACCCCCAACTTCCGGTGTGGCCCCATGGTGGTACGCTGCGGTGGTGAGATCGGCACATATACAGCACAGCCGAATTTACGCAGATGGGAAATACTTGGTTGTTGCCCACGCACTAGTTCCATAGGGGATGTGTTATGATATGCAGTCGGCCTGAGTTTTATTAATTCTGCGGCATGCAAGATCACGCGTGTCCCCAACTCTTTGGTGGGGAGCCCGCACTCAGTAGCAAAGGTCCGGCTATTAACTTGATCCTCTTTATAAGTGACTCGCCAAGCCATTCGTGTGTGCACATGAGGCACGGAATGCTCTCTGATTATGCCCATGGTCAGTACAATAATCATTAAACGCCTCGAGGTAAACTTCGGCGTTGTCCAACCTAATGGACCTAATCCTTTCTTCAGGAAAGTCGGCCTGTAATTTAATTACTTGGGCAATTAACTTAGCAAACGCATGGTTTCTTGTAGACAGCAAGCATACGTGAGACCAGCGTGTAGAAGTATCTATAAGCACCATGAAATACCTAAATGGGCCTGTTACTGGCAGGATCGGTCCGCAGATATCACCCTGAATTCTCTCCAGGAAATTCGGGGACTCACTTTGGACTTTAACATGAGAGAGTCTAATTATTAATTTCCCTTTGGCGCATGCAGGGCACATAAAAGCTTCAGGCTTTGGGAAATTAGATACCTTCAGGGTATGACCTACAGAATTTTTAACTATTCTTTGCATCATGCTTAGGCCCGGATGTCCCAGACGGTCATGCCAGACTATATACTGGTCCGGGGTGGTTATTTCAGCCTTCATAGAGAGATGATGAGAGGGCTTGATGTAGGTGTAGTATAGGCCAGATCTAAAAGAGGGAAATTTCTCCACCACCTGCTTCTCACACCCGTCTTTAGAGGTTACCAGGAGGAATTCAGTTCCACATTCATGATCGATTTCTATATGAAAGCCGTTCATGCGGATGTCCTTAAAACTTAGCAAGGTGCGAGTCGATTCAGGGTACAAGAGAGCATCCTCGATGGTGATCATTGTGCCCATGGGGAGAGTTAACACGGCTCTACCGGAACCCACAATCCGCGCGTTGCTACCGACAATCGTTAGGATATTTCCATCCCTCTTCTGGAGGTTTTGGAAATACTTTATCTCCCTTAATATGGTGTTGGTCGTGCAACTGTCTACCAGACAGAGTTCCTCCTCCATTTGGCCACTACGCGGTTCTATGTCATATGAATATATCATATACACACAAGTAAGGTATATTTTCAAGTATCACAAGCATGCATAATATCATCATATCGAAAGCAGTGATAAATAACCCATAACGTTCTTAAGTTCTTCAGGAACTATTGTGGACATAGAACACAAAGGACTAATTATTACAAGTTTATAAATAAAAATGTTCTGCAGGAACATAAGCAAACCACAAACTAAGTAGGGATAATGTCATGACACGATGCAGCTACTGAGCTATTGCATATCTCCATATAAATCCTCCGCTTCTACACCAAGAAGATCGTCCTCATCATCGAGGTGGGGTCCTTCATCTTCGGCTTGGTGGGACCTCCTGTTTGTCACCCTTCTCCTCTTCCAGAGGATTTTCCACCGAGTGGACGTGTACCTCGATCCGAGCTTTTCTTTTCGCCGTCTTTCTTCATGTACTTCCGTGCAGCCCACGAGGTGCTTTGGGGTACGGCAAGTTCGCGACCAGTGGCCCTTGCCACCACACCTGTAGCATGGCTTACCAGCGTGGTGTGACTTGGTCTCCCGAGGCTTCTCCTGGACAACCTCCTTGTCTTTGCCACCAGCCTTTCCCTTATCTTGCTTTTTCTGTCCACCGTGGTTTTGCCACGACGTCTTTCCACCTCTTCCCCGCTTACGGCCCTGGCTACCGGAGGACCCCTGAGCATTGGCGTGTGCTTCTGGCACACCCTTCGACCCCGTAGGGCGAACATGATGATTCTTCATAAGAATCTCATCGTGCTTCTCCGCTTCAGCAGAGTTTGCATTAACTCGAGTGACGGTGAACTTACGGCGACGACATCGCTGCTGGAGTATCATCATGGAAGGGTGAAAAGTCCCTAGGGTCTTGTTAATCATTTCCTCATCTCGAGACCCTTTTTCACGTAACCTCGGTTTGGCAACGACCCTATGGAGGGTAGAGTTGTACCCGACCACGGACTTAAAGTCCCGAAACCTAAGTTCCGCCCACTCTCTGCGCCTCAGCAGAGAGTCTGCACATGCTGGTTGTAGCGCTCTCGGGGAGTTCCACAGTGCTGCCGGCTGTCCTCCATCATATACTCGGACTTCAGTCCGGGTGTATGTGGTGCCTCATGTAGTCTTGGTGAGTACTGACCGATTAGGGGCTGGTGGTGCGCCCTCTGCGGGAGGGACAATTGTAGCACCAAGGGAGCGGGCTTCCAAGTTGATCCGCAGATCCATAGCCCAAGTCAGGTAATTGCTCCCATCGACAGCGAGAGGGAAGAAATCTCTCTTGTTCAGGTCAGACATATCCTACATATGCAATTATATATTTACTACAGGAAATATACAATGATGGTTTGCAAGGAAATATTCTAAAATTCTCTAAATTGCATTAATAATTGAGACTACCGGTCCTAGACGAATTAATAAGCAAATAGGACAAATATATAATTCACATGGATCTGCTCTTAATTAAGGACTGCAGGTCTAAATATGAAGCAAATTTAGTGAATAAACAGTGATAAATCAATAAATGAATTTATCCATAATTTTAGAGGATTTCCACGAAATCATCGCGTGCGCGCCGGCCGCCTCCATGCATCCGAGATCGGTCTGGTTCGTGAGATCGATCGATCGTATGGATCGTGGGAATCACTTGGCCCGTGCGTGTGGATCGTCGCTGCTGGGCGACGGCGTCGGCGGCACCGATGCGCGCGGAGCCGCCGGAAAAACTATGCAGCACGTGAACAGTGCCATCCAGGTGCTAGCTACTTGCGCGTCGAGCTGCTGTCGTACGTACGACAAGCCGCCGCCGACGCACGTCTGTGGCGAGGTCGCCGGCGCACGTCTGGCCGGACGGCCGGGGGTGCGCGTTCATAAGCTACGTCGACCAGTAGATGCAAATAGTAGATGATAGAAGTAGTACGTCGACTAGTACTACTTGTGTAAACAGTTTCAATCTACTAATTGAGAACGACGAGCCATCTATCAATAGAATGCGATTTAAACCGATCTACGGGATCGATTCGTTACCTCCGATTGCTCGTAGATGCAAAATTGTCGAGTCGGTGCAGACGACGAGGTAGCAGGTAGCTCGTAAATTCCGCTCCCGGAGACGATCGTGCTGATAACGTGTTGTAAATCACGTCGTTGTGTGGCCCGATGATCGACAATCACAAGAACAATCAACACAGTATGTAGAGAGGCAAAGAGGCGTTGTATTCTTTATTGATTCAGATCTGTTTTGGTACAAGGGGTGTCTCCTTTTATATTGCCTCCATAATTTTGGTTTGCCCATTATACCCTTAGGATAAACCCTAGGGTTACAACAGTATAATCGTTCTTAACCGAACTTCTTTAGAACATGTGCATTGCAAGACGTTTATATAAATGCTTAAGACAAGAGATGCTAAAATGTTACAACCTATATGTTTAAAAAAATGTCACAATCTGCTCTAAGTACACGTCTAATCATAAATGCTTGATGTAGGCTATAAATGAGCCAAGCTCGGCTCGTCTATATAGAAACAGTAGCATATAAATTTAGTAAAAAAAACAAAGCTTGAGTAAGATTGAACAAAACTCCGTTTGGGTTCGAATAGACTTTGTGAAATATGATTTCTATTAAGAAAATATAAATTGAATAGGCTTGAACAAGCTCAAGTAATCTCAGATAAAGATTTAAGCTCAAATAGACTCGATAAAATATGATTTTCTTCGAAAAGAATCAATGTTTGTAAAAGTTCGAGTAGGCGTGAATAAAGCTCTAATTCGGCTCCTTTAGGCCCGCGAGGCTTGGTTGAAGCTCAAGGTGAGCTCAAGCAACTTACAAGCCTCACGTCTTTTTAACAACCATACATAGTGACAAACATCTTTGTAAACGTCTACTATCTATCCTGCGAGGAAAAAAACCATTTTTCTTTTCTAACCATCTCTCTACGTGGCATTGTGCAGGATTTCGAGGTGACGACTGACGACCGCCTTGCCGTCCGCGGTTGGCTGCCATCCCACCAGCACCGGACGAGCCTGCAGCCGCCAGGCCGCGGAGGAGGCCGAGGCCCACCGGTCGCCGGTCACGACGGAAATGCGTATAGTTTTACCGTTACAAGTTGGCAAGAGGAAATACGTGGGGAAGGAAAAGTGAATGAAAAAAAGAAAAAATTTTCTTTATGTAAGTGACAAATTTTTATTCACCATCTTAATTTCCTCCAATCAATCAAAAGAGTTTACGGCTCTATCTTCCGATTCCTATTAGGGATGACAAAAATTTCCTTCCTATGAGTAACAAATTTCCATAAATCATCTCAATTTCTTGCTATCAATTAAAAGACTTTAGAACCCGTATCTTCCAATTCCTATTAAGGATGACAACCAGGCTTGGTATCTCCGAGTCCAACTGCCTTGGACCTAAAACCGAGACCTAGCCTGATCTGTATCCGAAGTCAGTTGTGGGTACAAATACGAACCAATACCTGCTGCCGCCACGCTGCCATGTAGGGAGGAGGCGATGGGGGCGCCACCACCATGGTGCTATGGGGATTGGGGGACGCCTTCGCCGGTGTGCATCGTCGCTTCCTCAACCTCGTTTGTGCTTGTCGTTGCTAGAAAGGAAGGAAGGTGCATGGAAAGTTGAAGGGGTCATTGGTGGAGGGATGGTGGAGGGTGGTGGCTAGATTAAGGAGTGGTCGACTGGTGGTGGCAGAGGTGAGAGACTCTCTCAATTTTAAATTTCAATGAATTATGAGTGCATGGCGGCGGCTAGGGTTATGTCTTGAAGAGGGCAGGTGAGCCCACATGTCAGTACTATTTCGTGTACCCATTGGGTATTTCTGCCATCCTTAATTTTCATTATCCGCTCTTAATTTCCTCCAACTAATCACAATATATATACTTTGGCTTGTCTCGGTAGATACTCGAACCGACATAGGATAATATACTGACTGTGATAGACAGGAACCAACTGTGTTGAAAATAAATTGGATGCCAGACACACTACTATAGAAATGCTTATCCCTGACCCTTCATCACTGGCGGATTCATCTAGAACCGCCAGTGATATGACTTGCCCCGCTCCGTCTCGCCCAGGAACCCGAAAAAACCGCCAGTGATAATGAATCTATCACTGGCGGTTCTATAAGAAAACTGCCAGTAAAAGTATCACTGGCGGTTCAATTCTAGAATCGCTAGTGATATTTTCACTATCACTGGCGGTTCTATAACAAACCGTCAATAAAAGTACCACTGGCGGTTCAATCCTAGAACCGCCAGTGATAGTGAAAATATCACTGGTGGTTCTTATGTGAACCGCCAGTGATACACATGAGAACCACCAGTGAAAAATAATTTTCAGAATTTCTAAATCTTCTGAGTTTCATAACTTTTCATATGAGCTCGGATAAAAATAAACTTTATATGTAAATTGTAGTTCTCGACGAGATCTAAAATTTTGTAGTTGATATGTTTTCCATTTGAAGCAATATAGATGCCTAAATAATCATTACAAGTTTAAAAATTTATAACTTATTCAAATGAAGTCGGATAGAAACAATCTTTACATGAAAACTGTATCCTTCAACAAGATATACAACTTTGTAGTTGAAAACTTTTCTATTTAACGTCATTTGTATAGTCAAAAAGTTATTAAAAATTTAGAAAACAATGCTTAAATGAAATGCATATCCTATATATGTCAAAAGGTGCTAATGGGTGAGATGGTTAGGAGGCTGGGTTAGAGACAAGAGGTCCAGAGTTCGAAACCTAGTTATGGTTTAAATTTTGTATGAAATATGAAAAAAGGTAGTAAGGCTGTATACGCAGTGGTAGATGGTGTAGGGGTGCTATTCGGATCAAAATAATATTTTTTAATTAAATTTTACTGTCTAAAATCGTATTTTCGAACATCCTCATTACTGGCGGTTCACTTAAGAACCGCCAGTGATACGGTTCGATAATCCTCAATTATCACTATCACATAATCACTGTCGGTTCGAGAACCGCCAGTGATGTGAATTCAGAACCGTCAGTGATGACGTATTCTGCACTAGTGACATTATAAATTTCATGCTTATGATCTTAGTCTAGGAGGAAGGCTAGGAAATTTATTGTGTCATGGTGCCATTTTCTCTTCTAGAAGAGAATTAGCTGTGAGACTGCAAGTTGTATGATTTTGCTCAGTGTGTATGGCCTCTGGGTCCACAGGGTACGTGCCGATTTTCCGTTCTCAGAGTAAATTATTTCATCCGTTTCGGAATACTTGCACAATTGATATTTCACTGTCTTCGAGGCTATATCTTGACAGCTATTTTACATTAATGTATTATTTTAAGGTTCATTTGGCGTTAGGACATCGCAAATTTCCTTCCATGGTGGTAGGACACTCAATGTGTCACTTACATGTAGGCCTTGGGGCCACATGTTAGTGACTCAATTGTCGAATATATATAACAAGAAACATGTCCCGCATATTTGCACAGCTAGATTTTTTAAAAAAAATTAAAAGACCTTTTGTAGAAGTAAGCTCTAATATGATTAATGTTTAATCGGAAGGACAATTTTTTCTGATATATAGTCATATAGATCTTAGTTATCTCTAATATAGTCTAAATGTAATTTGAATATATATTAATAACTCTGATCTCCTTACATAAAGTACATCACTATATTCGACACTATCGCTATATTTCTCATTGTCTCTACCTTCTCGTTGATCTCTGTATCATCTTTGTTGGTGCTAGCCTGACTCACCGTGCTATTTGCAACTCTAGAGCCAAATTCTTCTCCTTCTCGCATATGTGGTGACTCCGTTAGTTCCTATTCAATAATGTAATAGATAGATAGATATATTACTTTTTTTATTTTAAATTCTATTTTTATTGCAGTTGATATGAGCTCTTTTTTTAGTGTTATAGTTGGTATGTATCTTTTTTGTTATTTATTATCAAAACTTATTTATTATTATTTTAATATAGTAGATTTTTTTTCTTGTCTTGTAGTTTACATGGACTTTTTTCTATTTTTTAATTATGAATTTTTGCCATTTTTTATTATAGTTGATATTGGCTCCTTTTCTTGTCTTGTAATTGACATAGAATTTCTTTATTATTTTTATTCCAAATTTATGTTTTAATTGTAGTTGATATTGACTCTTTTTCTAGTTTTCTAGTTTTGTAGTTGATATGGACTCTTTTTATATTATTTTTTATTTCAAATTTATGTTGTTTTTATTTTTTATTACAATTGATATGAACTCTTTTTCTAGTTCTATAGTTGACAATGACTCTATTTTCTATCATTTTTATTATGATTTTGTGTTATTTTTATTTTTATTATTTTTGATATGGACTCTTTATTTTAATTTAAGTCATTATAATTTGGCTCCACTGTAATTGATGATGGAGATATTTTCTTTTTTTCTCTGATGGGAATTTGTTCGATTAACGTGGTGGTCTTAATATAGTAGACATGCACTCTTTCTCTTGTCTTTAAGTTTATATGGCCTTTTTCCTATTTTCTTATTACAAATTTTTGCAATTTTTAGTTGATATTGACTCTTTTTCTTTTCTTGTAGTTGGCATGGACTCTTTTTATAGTATTCTTACTCTGAATTTATGTTATTTTTTAATTGTAGTTGATATTGATTCTTTTTCTAGTTTTGTAGATGTGAAGGATCAGGATATCGCCTAGAGGGGGTGAATAGGCGTAATAAAATTTAACACTAAATTTAATCGCAGCGAAAATAAATGGTTCGGACTGTCCGAGTTCAACTCGGACTGTCCGAGTACTTCGGATAGTCCGAGGTCACCTCGGATAGTCTGAAGAATGCAGAGTAAGAAAACGAGCAGAAGTGAATCTAGGCTCTTCCAGAGATATAACCTGCACCAAAGAGTGTTAGTGAGCCTAGAGTACCTGTGGGTGATGTGTAAACTCTCAAACAAGATCACCACTTTGAACACCAAGATTTGAATTTGAACACTAGGATAAAGATGAAATCCAAGAGATGAAGACGAAGACTCAAAGATTTTATCCCGAAGTTCGGATCCTTGAGAGGATCCTACGTCTCCGTTGAGGAGGCACAAAGCCCGGGTCTCTTTCAACCCTAATCCTCTCGGCGTTGCACGATGCACTCACCGACTTCTCTATCTTGAATCCTTTCCTTGCGGAGGTGGATTCGACCTTCACAAACTTCCGGAGGCTCACCACACGAAGCTTGAGAGGTCAACAGCGACTCCTAACCGTCTAGGAGTCCTCAACCTCCAAGAGTAATAGATCGGCGAGAAATCCGCGAGAGGATGAACACCTGGTGCTCAAGATGGACCTTAGCAAGCTCAAACTCTTCAAATCTCACTTTTTCTCTCTCTCTAGTGGATCCAATCAACAAGCTCAAGAGGAAAGAGAAAGCTAGGGCTCAAGGAGGAAGATGAAGGGCAATAAATGTTCTGAGTGAATCATAATGTTGGTGAGAGTGAAGTGGGGTATAAATACGAGCCCCAAAACTATCCGTTTTGACTCAGATCTGTATAAGTTCGGATAGTTCGAGTAAATACTCGGATACTCCGAATAGTGTGAATAACAGAGATAGAGAGCCCAGTTCGGATACTCCGAGTGAAATCTTGGATAGTCCGAGTAATTATTGCCCGGCGAACAGAGAGGGTCAGCTCGGATAGTCCGAATAATGACTTCGGATACTCCGAGTGAAGTCTCAGATAGTCCGACTAATTTCTGCCTGGCGGACAGAGAGGGTTAGCTCGGACAGTCCAAAAACTGACTTCGGATACTCCGAGTAGGACTTAGCCTCAAAGACCATTTTCTTCCTGGGGAGACAGAGGGGGTCAGCTCGGACAGTCCGAATAAATATTTGAATACTCCGAGTGAAAAAAATAAGGTTTTGTGTCTGGATTTTGGATTTGATGACATGGGTTTATAAACTTGTAAATTTGCTAACTAATTTCCATCATGAGCACCTAGAATATCCAAACACTATTTTCCGTCAAATCCCTCTTAATAGTACGGCTATCCTTACACTCAAATTTAAGATAAAATTACAAATCACAAGTCTAGGTACCGTCTTTTGCTTCATTCGATTTGAGGGTTTGTCATTGCTCATAAATTCACTGTAGAAGACTAAAATCTAAAGATAACACTTAAAAATCTCATTAGTCCCTTAATCGTTTTGTGATTAATCTCCAAAACCCATAAGGAGGCCTAGATGCACTTTCAAGATGACATGGACTCTTTTTCTTTTTTATTCTAAATTTATGTTTTCTTATTGTAGTTGATATGAACTCTTTTTCCTAGTTTATAGCTGATATAACTCTTTTCCTGTTATTTTTATTCCAAATTTGTGTTTTTTACTTTTTAATGTAGTTGATATGGACACTTTGTTTCAATCTAAGCCATTATAATCTGGCCCAATTGTAATTGACAATGAAGATATTTTTCTTTTTTCTCTGATTTGCGTTGGAATTTTTTTGATTAACATGGTGGTTTTAATATAGTAGATTTGGATTTTTTTTTTCTTGTCTTTTAGTTTATATGGACTTTTCTATTTATGAATTTTTGCAATTTTTTATTGTAATTGATATTGACTCCTTTTCCTGTCTTTGTAGTTTACATGGACTCTTTTATATTATTTTTATTTTGAATTTATGTTATTTTCTTAATTGTAGTTGTATTGATTCTTTTTTTAGTTTTATAGTTGACATGGACTCTTTTTATTTTTTATTTCTATTTCTATTTTTTGTTGTACCTGATACGAACCCTTTTTCTAGTTTTATAGTTGACATGGCTCTTTTTTAATTATTTTTTATTCCATATTTTTTTATTGTAGTTGATATGGATTTTTGTTTCAATCTAAGTTGTTATAATCTGGCCCCATTGTAATCAATGGTGGAGATCTTTTCTTTTTTTAATTTATGTGGGAATTTCTCCAATTAAAATGGTGGCTCCGTTGACTCTTGTAAATATTCATGCAGTTTTGACATTGCTTTAGGCACAGACACATAATTGTTGAACCGAAACTTACACGACCATTTTCTTTACAGCTTAAAATCAGATTAAAATCTATAACTTGAATTTTGTAATTTTTGTTCAAGCCATATGCTATAGCACTTTGTAATTATTTTTTCGGAGCTTTTAGTGGTTTTCTCAAAGATTTCAAAACTATTTTTTATAATATTTTTCAGCCTCTTCGTGCCTCTTTTTGAAAGCCATCAATTTTTTAGATTATAATCTGTCGTAACTTTTAAGCCATATAAAACGGGGCGTCGTATATCTATGCCATGGTAGATCTATTCCTAATACCATAATATTAGACAGGAAGACAGGAAGTATACCTGAAGATGCAATATGCGGCCAGAAAACAAATCATGCAGTAGAAGATGCTTAATCTGGCATAGATTAATTTTTGAAGCTCAACCCGGCAAGAAACTAACATGATGTTTGGCTTTGACGTGTTGACTTTCATTTAGCTCAAGAGACCTAGCTAATATGGACAATTAGAGTTCGATCTACGTGAATACGTACTTCAGAAGGACTAATATGGTCGATTAGATTTCAACTCTAATACAAACTAATATGGATAATAATTAGCATGTTCGTACAATCCATTTCTGTTTGAGTGCACGTTAAAACGGATGGCGTGCGTTAAAACGGATGCCACACGCCGCACGATTTTGATTGCCTCATGATCTGTCGGTATTTTTTTATATCTAATCTCATTAGATCTATACCGTTATAATCTGATCTAAATGTAATCAATAGTGTTGATCTTTTCTTTTTTGAAATCTAATCTTGTTAGATCTGCACCGTTATAATTTAATCCTATTGTAATCGATGTTGTAGATATTTTTTCTCTGATTTTCGTGAAAAATTTCTTCGATTAACGTGGTACCTTTGTTGGCTCCTGTTTTAATTATATAATAGATCTGCAGTGTCCTATAACTAATTTTCTTTATTTTAGATATGATCGATCAACATATGTATGTGTAAAAATATTATTGTTCAAAGATTAGAAGGCTTCGGAAACCGGCGTGCCACGCTGCTGACAACGGACAATAGTGGCGGCCACAGGCAAGAAACAACAGTGCTTCGTCCTGGTACGTGAAATCACCCGACTACCCGAGCTTATCATGGTCCATTACACGTCAGTGCAACGGCGGTTGATGGCGGGTCTGCGCTTGTTAACCGATGAGGAGTCAGCCGAAGGAGATGGACGTCAACCTGCAGCTGCTTTCAGCGCCCGTCGTCTTCGACCCCAGTACGAGAAGAGAGTCTAGAAGCTTCTAGGGAATTCCTTATAGCCCCGCTGAGGATCTGTTTTGTTAGAGGTTTTATTGTAAAATGAGAGTATTTTATGGAATGAAAAAAGAATCCCATGTTCCAAAAAAGACAAACAGATGGCTTTTCAATTTTCATTAGCATCACCCTCCTGCACAACCGACGGGCGCAGATGTAACAATCTTTTTTTTTTCAAGCACAGATGTCGCAATCTTGCACGAAGGAAACTGTGCTAGTCCTGTTCGTCATGGATTAGGTCATCGGGTTGCTATACCAGTACCAACAAATGCCGTCCATACCAAAAAAAAAAAACTAATTAGATATATGTCACATAGAGTTTCTGTTTTATAGATTTGCCATTAAAAAATCATAAAAATACTATTAATAAGTTGCATCTCTCATAAATAAGTTATTACAAATTTTCTTAGACCAAAATGCTCTCTTACCTTCTTTGTCCTTCCTCTTCTCCTTTCCTCCACGTCTCTAGCGAGCCCATTGGTGACCTGCCATGGCTGCCCTCCTCCTCCCTCACATCTTCTCCCTCGGCGACTCGCCTCCTTATGCAGTCCTCACTAACATACCTCCCCATGTACCGCCGCCGATGAGGCCACCTCACTAGGATGAGCTCAAGACGACCGTGGCATGTGCACTTATCACCGATCATGCACCCGTGGTTGAGAGTGGACGCGAAGTAAAGGAGCGACGTCGACTACCGCCCATGCACTTGTCGTTCATCAGAGCCATAGGAGGAGCAAGGAGTCTCCATCCCAAGCCAGATCTAACGACGGCGAGGGAGCAATAATGGCTAACCATTAGCGATGATGGAGGTGGAGGGAGGAGGAAGAAGAGATGGGAAGGTAAAAAATCCAAAATTTTGTGAAGAGGAAATAGGTAAAATTGTCCAACAATGATATGTATACAATTTTACAACTTAGCAGTGCCATTTTTATGATTTTTGACTTTTTAATAGCAAATCTGTGAGATGGAACTCTTTGTTGGCACTTATCTAATTAACTCATACTGTCACTATGCTATTATAAAGTTTCAAAAATCGTAAAAATGTCACTCTTGGACATTTTCACACGTTCACTTCTCTTTCCTTCCCCTCTTGACCATTTTACCAATCCCTTTTTTTTGACGAATGCGTAAGCGAGGACCTTGGCGGTGGCACATGAGGGGATGAGGTCGCTGTAGCCGACGGTGGTGGAGTTGACAAGGAGGCCGACAAGGTGGAAGCTTTGGCGGGCACCATAGAAAAGCTTCCTAGTGATGGCCATGGTGATGATCGGTGCGAAGGAAGAAAGGACGAGGGGAGGAGGAAGAAGGGTAAAATATGAAAGATAAGGGTGAGAGACATGAGAGGGATAAAAATGTACGACGGTTGCATGTATATAATTTTTAAAAGTTTGCCCATGATGGCATGTATTTAGACAATATTCAGAGTGGTTAAGCTGAATGTTAAGCTAAACTTTGAGAGGTTTGTGCATCTGCTCCTCGAAGCTGGTCTGCTTTGTTTATGTTATTTTTAAAAGCTTTTAAAAATGACTTCATAATAAAAAAAATGGTGAACTAAAAAAGACAAAACGTTTAACTTTGCAATTTAGATAGGTTTAGGCCTAAACCAAGGTGAAACAAATATGCTCTTAATTAACCCTTACAATATCTGATTTTTGAATGGCAATCTCTACCAAGCCAGCTCAGGGGTGGCATTCTTTCCGCTAGGGCACCAGCCGCGAGGCGCGGCGACCAGCGAGGCAGCGAGCACCAGTTGCACCTGCACGCTACCGAGCCCCGTCCCCATCCTGCTGCATCCACCCCAAAACTGGCGAGTTGACAGGCCAACGGCCGCCATTTGCCAGTACACAGTTTCCGCGAAACCCAGCGGCCGTCCGCCCGCCTGCCTGAGAGACGGCGGCTAGCGTAAGCGCACGAATCCGATTCCGCAGTCGGAAACAATTGAAGCGCGTCGCGTGTACCTGGCCACCCACCAAACAAGCCGGCGCCCGGCGGCGCGCATTCATGGCCGGCTGGCCGTCGAAAACCACACGCGGCCCACCGTTCCCCGCCGCGCTCCTCTACGATATATTACGCGCCCCCCGGCCACCCCCCCTTCCCCGCATCCGTAGCGCAATAACTCCGATCTGCTTTGCGAACTAAAGCCTCCTCTGTTTCTTGATTCTTGCTTGGTTTGGTTTCTTGGGAGTGAGTGATCGATCGCTGATGGCTTCCATCGTGCTGCTGCTGTCGGAGCTGCTCGGCGGCGCGGAGAGCACCAGCGTGCTCGCGGCCAACTGGTACATGAGCGGCCACAGCCTGCGGGACTTCCGCCCCGCCGCCGCCCCCGCTGCCTCCGTCTCAGTGGCCAAGGGCAGACGGGCGCCGCCGCAGGCGGAGGAGGAGGAGGGGAAGAAGAAGGGGGAGTCGTTCGAGGATCTCGCCGTTTCCAGGATAGCGGTCGACGTGATGTGGCCATGAGTGATCATTGGCCTACTTCCGGAGCTCAGACTCGACAAAATCGACTTTTTTTTTTGGTGTAAATTTGTTACGATGAACGAGAGATGCGTTTGACGCCTCTTGTTTCCTCGATTCCTTTCTTTCGATTGAACAGTAAATGTACAGAGTGATTGTTCAATGCTCTTCCTTGATGTGCTCGTCTCTTGTTCTTTTTTTTCCCTAAACAAAATGTTCTTGAGGGCTTGATGCATCATCTTTAGCCAGCACGAGTAGATTTCCAGGAGCATAAAAGCTTAAGCAGCGGCAGCATGTCACTACGAGTGAGACGGCAGGTGATCTGATGGTGACCTTTGTTTGTGTTCATCTTCCGAACAAGAAAGGTGGTTTTCAGCTCACTATCGCACAGCCAGGCGGAGCAGTTGTCATTTGCTGGCTCACCTATTCTGTGCGAGAAGAATCCCAAAGGCACAAACTTTCATGTTGAACTCACTGGCTGATCAGTGAAGAACCATCAACCTAAGCTTGCAACGTCTGCACTGTCATTTGGGATCAAATGTTTTGTTGCAAAACGTACCGTGTTTTTTCTCTAAAGAGACCATGTGCGAGGCCTCCGATAAGACAGAGATACCGGCACCATTATCTGAAGAAAGCAACCTGGTACCAGCCCAAAATATCATCGTCTCTCCATACTACCGACAAGAGGCTGATCGATGTCACATACCTTCCTCCTAAAATAGGAGCGCTTGCTTTCAAAGAATCAAAGGTATCTAAATTTATTAAGTTGTATGTACCGACTAATTCACATAAAAACCTAGCTGATGAGCGGACGACAATTTTTTATTTAAATTATGTCGGCCAAGATTTAAACTCAAGATTTCTAAATTTTGATATCATATTAAGTTACATGCACCTGGCTAGTTTATCTAAAAGCTTAATTCAATGGGAAAGACGAACAATTCACTAATTCCAATTCCATTGCGGTGGCGGCCTTCCCCACACCCACCCGGAGTGGCGGCGGCCTTCCCCACACCCACCCGGAGTGGCGGCCCAGACGGCTAGGCGGCGAAGGCGAAGGCTCCTTTGTCATTGAAAATCAGCCTTAAATTGCGGCTAGCCAGGTATTCACACTGATGTTTGTCATTGAAAACCAGCCTCAATTGCCCAAGCACAAGGGACCCTTAGTATTCACACAATGTTTAGTACCTGTTTTGTTCATTGCCTCGTGGTGTGCTATGATTTGTACCAAAAGCGTGGCACGCCGCACATATTTGTGCAATTTGTCGGTCATAACCGTGACATGTTTTTGCATAGAAATAAGCGTACAGCTTGTGGAGAAAATGGCTACGAAAATGTAGCACTCTGCAATTGTGGCATCAAACCAAGCTCACCTCTTGCCGGAATTGTGACAAATTGTGGAATTGTAATAAGGTTTGGCATCGACCAAAACATACACTAAACTACTAAAGTATTACCTTCTGCATTTTTTGTTTGTCACAAGCTAACAATTCATCCTATAAAAGAAACGTCACAACTCATTGTAAACTATATGATTGTCGCTGATCGATAGCACTTTCTACAATACAGTTCCTGGTTGTTTTGCCGGACATTTTTCGGACTTCAGATAACCCACAAGGGCTCAGGCAGGAGATTTTATTCCCATAAATTAATCAGTGTTAAACCAGCACATAGAAGCAAATAGAATTGCCTAGTTCATAGAACAGGTGAGTAGACTATCTTAGGCTTACACGATCTCTTGGACGCTTCTCAACCTCCCTAGCTAGTTAGGCCAGGAGTGTCCCTGTCATCACAGTAACAGCTTCTCCCTGAATCCGCACCCTCCTAGCTGCATGTTCCAGCTCTAGATATAATGTTCCACTCCTTGGAGACACCTGATGATACATGAACCGATTACAAAAGAAAAGCAGAGGTGATGATCTGGTATTCTGGTTGATTAAGCAAAATTGATTTTTTTTTTTTTGGTTTGAAAAAATGAACCTCCAAACAGGAAGTTACTCGCTGGAAAGGCCGCGAGGACGTACTTGAAATGCAGTCAGTTTTTGTTTTTCCAGCTTTCCACCCCAGTAGGGTGCCAAAACACAGTGCGCGCTTCCACAGACTGGATCCTGTCAGCATATAGTGATAAAGGGTTATGAATTATGAAAGAGGGTGTTTGCCAAGCTACCACAAGAACACACAGCAAACATGGAATTTCTGGACGGTCATGACATCATACGGGAAATCATCATTCAACAGTTTAGTCCGTTATAGATAACTAATAAGCAGGAAGTTTGCGGCACTGATATGAGCCTTGACAGCCAAAATTTTCAGGACAGTGTATTGCCCTTTAAAAAGAAAAAAAGTTGAGCATAATATAAGAAATTTCGGTTCCTTGGTGAGATTATCTCAGTTCATCATTGCATCGGTGGCCTGATAGATTATCATACGATGGAAATCGTTCCTATTTCCTATGGAAATCGTTCCTATTTCCTATGATCTAATATGATTGGATTATCATAAACATTAAGTGTTGCTTCTAAGTTCTAATCATATATCATGAATAATATATGTTTTGAACTGAAGAAACAAAACACGTGATGATTTAACAATTTAAATTTAGGGCAAACAAGGTTGAGTAGAAACACCGCAATATCCATGTTATATAGCCAACACTAGGCGGAGAGACAATCATGCAACAATTTGCAATATTTTGGCCGTAAAATGGTTCATTCCATGATAACTATAAAAAAAAAATCACTCTATATATACTCAACTTGGGGAAAGATTTTGACATCACCTCATTTAAACCAAATTTTGGGCAGAAGAAACGTGTGAAGAAGTCATAACCAGATCCAGCAGGTGCCGGTCCTGTAATGATAATGCCTCTGCCGGCACATTTTTTGATTTCTTCGATGTTAGGAATGATATCAGCAACCTCTTTTCCTGAGGATAGTTCTACCTGAAAGCCATGGCAGATTCTTTCAGTGAGTGATACTTGAACAAGTCCAGCTTCAATCCCCTCATCTCCATCCTTTTTTGTGTCTCTTTAATTATTTATATTTACTGAAAATCTATACAGCCTAAAGCATCAAGATAATTGCTACACAGTATTACAGACTATTCAGAAAATTTTACCGAGCAGTACATTGGTAAATAATCCAGCCTAAATTCTGTAATACAGTTCACTGTGCGGCTAGAGAAAATTGATTATTATGGAGAGAAATTAATCATGTGAGCCCTAACTATATTTGGATTAAAAGTTAATTGCAAGCCCCCCTACAGAGAAGCAATTTGAAATGGAGAAAAAAAATCAAGAAGGAAAGTAACGTAAGGATGAGAGGAAGTACGATTCGGTCACCGGTGGTCGCCGATTTGTGAACGCTGACGACGGGTGTACAGTTTAGAGTCTCGGGGATCGACGGCAGATCGTCGGCGTCGCATTCCACGAAATCAATCATGGGGAAATCCAACTCGATGAACAGCTTCCCCTGCTCCTCTTCACCGGAGACGCCCGTGCTCACCGGCGAAGGGACCTTCCTGGCGGTGAGGATCCCGGACTTGGTCGCGAACTCGATCGTATCATGCTTCGCAAGAAGTGTAGTGAAGAGGACGTGGGCGGCGGCCAATGTCGCGTGCCCGCAGAGCTCGACCTGAAACAACGACGGCGTGTGTATTCGTGTGCGCGCGCGGATGAATCAAGAACAGGAGAGGAGATTGCGCGAAATTCCTGGTCCAAATCGATGCTGGTAGCCAAAAAGCTGCAAGTTTTTGCGGAGGGGATAGATGGGAGAGGCGACCTCGAAGACGGGAGTGAACCAGCGGAGGTGGAACCGCGGCGTGGAGTCGTCGTCGTCGCCGGCGGAGTAAGAGTCGCGGACGAGGAAGGCGGTCTGGGAGAGGTTGAACTCGGTGGCGACGGACTGCATCCACCGCGCGTCCGCGTCCTCTTCGAGGAGGCACACCGCGGCGGGGTTGCCCTTGAACGGCTCGGCCGTGAACGCGTCCACCTGCGACGAGCGAGCCACGGCGGCGCCATCGCCGACGTCAAGGTGGCATCCCAACCCATGAGAGTCAAGAAGAGAAGGGAGCAGGTAGTGACGTAGCATAGCATACTGACCACGGCGTACTGGATAGCTTTCTTGGCCATTTCCACCAGCTAGCTCAATCAACCAACGCTGCCGGCTGCTGCTCCGAATCCGTCAAGGTGCGTCGTAACGGAGTGCGGCTGAGCACTGTTTATAGGAGTACGACGTACTGACTGGCTCATGTGCAAATGTGGAAGTAGCAGTCAGCAGTGACGACATGGAATGGAAGAAATCTCAGAGTTGAAACTTCTACTCGGTTATTTTTCCCCTAATTTGATCTTTGCCGAGTGGAAATTTGAGAGAGAAGGAAGCAGCGAGGAAGAAGCCAGGAAGGAGAGGAGAGGGACAGGATTCTATGCAGTCACATGTCAGTGAATGGCTGCACGACATGCAGAGGATGCCAATTTAGAGGGTATAACAGTTCCATATTTTAAACATGTCTATCAAATCATGGTAATGTTGTTGGGCTGTAGGCTTGGGTGATCCAGTGGATCATGTAGGCTTGGGGTTAGGTTTTTCCCCATTGTTAAAAACATAACAAAAAAAAAACAAAACCACGGCAAAAACGAAAACCAAACATAATGCCAACCACAAAAACAATTATTTAGGTTCAATTTACCAGCTTTAAAAATTAAAAGTGACCACCCATGTCGTTAGTCAATAGTATGATTCTCATGGATAGATATTAGATTCAGGTTATTGCTTTCATATATGTCCAAGGACTCAAGGAGAAAGATGTTCGACAAGGGATCTATGCATCCAATGCGGTGCATGGAACTATTTACTTGCAAGGAGTATGCGGGCACTAAGGTTAGAACATTACACCAGAGACGTATGATGGAGTATAACACACATTGTCAGGAATTTGATATATTCCCAGCTTAGAAGAATCTAATATCGGTTAGGTTGTTTGGACTTGAAGGTTGTAAGATAGCACTTTGATGTGGGGTCTTGCAATTCGCTTGGAGAAACTGAAGATGCCGACTAATTGTAATCTTGAAAGTGGAGCAATCAGTCGAAGAATCAGATAAAAATATTTGTCACGAGAAGAAAACCATGTTGTCGATGGTAGGTACTCAGATTTCATCTACAATTTATACACGATTATAAATATAGTTGAAAACACTAGTGGTTGCATGGACAAGGTTAGAAGCAGGAATGTTGGTGGGACCAACCATGAGGTACCGCCGTACAGATGGAGCTTGTAGGTGGTACAAACCTATGGCATGGAATAGGAGGTGTGGTTAACCAAACTGCACAAGTATGAGCAGACTAGCATAAATTCTGTTACACACATTCAGGGAGCACTGATAAATGTGGCAGATTTTTTTAAAAAAAACTTGAAGCGAGTTCTTGAGGGAGCATATTGATTTCAATAGATACATAGTCAAGATGGAGATTATCATATTAGGGTGTCTCATATCCTACCTTATTTAGACTTGTAAAGGTATGTATACTACTAGAATACATTGGTGAATCCTAGTTGAATTGGGGTTCTACTCTTGGAAGAGACCTAAGGGAGGGGCTATATATATAAACCTAGGTGGGAGATGGCATTGAGAAGCAAGACACAACAACACGACGTCTCATCAGAACAAAGGGTGTACTAGTGAGAAGAAGGCTCAAGAAGCTAAGGGGTTGTTTGGTTGCCCGGCTCCGGCTCTGGCATGGCCAGGCCCACACGAGCAACGCACCCGATGTTTGGTTGCCTGTGTGCCGCCCACTTAAGTTATTCTTTCATGTGGGATTTTTGTATTGGGCAATGATTTAATAGTCCTAAAAGGTGGGAGACGATTGCAAGAGAGTGACAACCCATGTATCTTTTTGCTCTTTTAAGGTTGTGCTTAACAAATCGCAATCCACTTTGCTAAGTCTCTCTCTGTTCTATACTGTTTTATTTGTTACTATTTTGATTTTCTACTATACTGTCATAATATTGTCTATGCTCGTAAATTATATGGGAGGTTGTTACACATAAGGAGTATGAAGATATAGACATGTAGATATAAGAAAAATCCTCTACTTGTCACTGCAAAGAAATGTAATCCATGATTTGCCACTTTCTGTATCAACCTAAATTTTAGTGACACACGAGCCACAAATAGAGGCTTTGTTTGGAACAGTTGTGGCTAAAACTTTGTCCTTCAGGAAGTGGCTTCATGGAGCTAGAAATTTCATTTGGTTGGGCTTCAAGAAATTTACAAGCGGTTTTGAGATTTCAAAGGAGAAACCGCTTCAAGAAGACGGATTAGGAGGAGCAATTATTTACTGTACAAAAACCGAAAGTTGGCACGTAGGAAACAGGTCCCTGGACATCTCTGTCCGAGGCAGACAGGAAGCTCGTGCAGAGCAACCACACCAATCTCTTATATTAAAGACCACTGCCATTCTCGGCCCTCTGGGGCTATCCACGTCGGCGTCATTGTTGGGAGCCGCCAGATGCCTGCTTTGTTTTTTGTTTTCTTTTCCCAACCATCCGATTGCTTCCTTCGTTCGCCCTTCCGCTTCGGTCGTCGCTTTCGTGCTCGTTTTTGGCGCCGCTATCCATCATTTTCTGCACGGTCTCTTCGTCCTCCTGATACCGTCGCCTCAACTATTGCCGTGCAGTTGTCCTTTTCCCATGGCCCGATAGAGTCGCTTTGGTTCTTGTTTTTGGCGCCTCTTTGGATCACATCTGCACAGTCTCTTCGCCCTCCTGCTACCGTCGCCTCAGCTGCTGCCCTGCAGTCCTCTTTTTCCCATTGCCCGATGGGTTTTCACGTGTCTTTTGCCTATTGGTTGCCGCTAAGCTTTTCTTTGCCTTTCCTCTTCTGATTTTTTTCCTTGCTTTGCGCGGCTGCTTTGCTGGCCCGCTGCGTTCTCTGGTTTGCCTTCTCACAGCCTGCTGCCATCGTTTTTCTCACTTTTCCTTTTGCCTTCCATCATCCCTGTGCCTTCTTTCTTTGCGCTTCCTGCCTTTGGTTCGTCCGCCTGCCTCCATCCACCCATGGCTATGCCAGATGCATCTTCGCTGGTCCCTATCGAGGTCCATTCGTCTTCGTTGACTTTCCCCTTTTGGTTGCTGAACGAGCTTTTGTGTTCCCTGTCTTCTTGCCGCTTGTTTATTCGCTCGTGTCGGAGCTTTTGTGTTCCCTGGTTTCTGATGTCTGCCTGTGTTTTTTCCCTGTGTGGTCTGTCGTCAACGTTGTTTTGTTGCTCTAGCTTTGGTTCCTTCTTTCAGTCTGTCTGTAAATTTCGCCTGTTCGTCTGATGCGGATTTATAGGTTTTATTTGGTTCGAGGCCATGGCCAACGTACAGCTTTCTTTTTTTTTGCCTCGAAATATTTTTTGGTTCATACGCTTTCGAGATCATCGTGCTGAAAATGAGCTCTCTTTTTTTTGTTATATATATGCAGCTCTCTTTTTTTGGTCGAAATCTTTTTCGGTTTGTAGCCTCTTCGGTTCATAGATTTTCGAGGTCATTATGGTTAGAATGCGGCTTTTTGGTTTTATCGGCCTCTTTCTTACGTTTATGATGGTCTCATCGTTGTTTTGAGCATCGTCAGCACGTGTTTGGATCGGCCGTGTTTCCGCTCTTCAGTCAAGATTCGTACCTTCTTTTCCCTTTTTTGTTCCGGATTTTCATGCCTTGCCCTCTTCTTCTTTGTTCCTTCCGTGCGACGGATTGCCTTTCTCTTTGTCTGCTGCGCCTGCTCGTTACAGCCCACTCCAATTGTTTTTACCTTTCTTTCCTGTTGTTCCCCCTTTCGTTCCTCGCCGATGTTCTTTTTTCAGTTTTTCCCTGCTCTTTGTTCATCCATTTATTTTTGGTTCTCCGGCTTGTCTTTGTTCTATGCGCATTCGTTGCAGCAAATCTTTATAGCAGGCCTTTATTTGTTCGACCCATGGTTAAAATATATACCTTTCTTTCTTTTTTATTTAGTTTAGTCGCTTCATTTTTTCCCTTTATGCCGCCTGTTCTTTACTGATCCGGTCAATGTCGATGCGTGCCTTTCTTGTCCTTCTTATTCCCTGTTTTTGTGCTTGTTTCACAGTTCTCCCTCTTCTGTTTCTTCCCTGAGCCTTTGTTTTTTTTGAGGGTGTGTTCCTTGTCGTTGTTGTGATCTATATTGGTGCGTTCCCTGTGCTTTTATTTTCTTGTTCTGTTTCTTTCCTATTCTATGGAGGATATTTTACCGCCGATGCATTCTGTGGTTTTCATGTTAGTCTTTAATATAAGAGATTACTGTGTGGTCTGCTGTGTGTAGGGACCGCGCGTGATGCTGGGAGCTCTTCGCCTTGGCAATGACAATGGGGCTATCTGTGTTCGTGTGTCACGTTTGTGGGACTTTAGTGATCCGAGGAACAATAGCATTTTCCTGCACCTTGATATGGTTTTGGTGGATGAAGTGGTATGTTCTTTTGGTCCTCTAGCGGTCCTTTTTTCCGTTCCATATCTATGTGTTTTGGGCCAGAGATGGGTACCCCCTCGGACTTTGGAGCGAAGGTGGGGTCTGCCTTCTCCGTACCTCCGCCCTCTCTTCTCCAGGACGACCGAAGGCGACACTAGGAAAGGAGTGCGGAGGCTGGAGGCGACGAGGCGAAGCACGTGCCAAGCTCGGTGGAGCTAGAAGCGGAGCAGCGAAGGACGCAAGCGAAGTGGTGAATGGTGTAGGCGGAGCAGTAGAGGACGCGGGCGGAGTGCGGAGCGTACGTAAGGGCCGGCGGAGCAAAGGGGAGCAAGCACGAGTCGGGAGACCCATGCGGAGCATAACAAGACCCAAGCGGAGCTAATGTCCAACGAACCAAAGAAAGAACGGAATGACCGGGAGAAGCGGAGCAGACACCCGCCGCATGGGCAGGAGGCTAAGCGGACAAAGTACAGCCGAGCTGCCGCCTGTCGAACACTCGGCGGTGTCGGTCGGGACAAAGCTAGTCTCAGAACCGTCAAGTGAGTGTAATTCCCCATGTAGCCCGGCGTAGGGGCTGGTTAGGAGGGTATAACTGTAAAGGGCGTGGCTAATACATTATGAAATGACCCCGGCACCCCCTGCATGAGGGCAGGTGGGGGTAGGACATGTAAAGCATAAAAGCACGATGGCGGGCCCGGTCGGGGCCAGAGAGAGGAAGGGTCGCCTTTGCATGGCGCTGTACATTCCCGTCCCTATAAAAGGGAGGGGGGATAGCACGAATAAACGACGAACTCTTTCTTCTCCTACGCAGTGTTCTTCCCATCTACGAGCGTTGCCAGTGAGAGCACGAGAGTTTCATCGAGCTGTCTTGGGTGCGCGGGATCGCGACGGGCGACCATTTTTGTTCGTGGGGTTACACCCACAACAGTAGCGCCGTCCGTGGGGATCGATTGCTAGAGAAAGCCATCGCTCCCAAGCTGTTTGACGAAGAATAGCTGACGATCACGCCACCGAAGAGGAAGACCGCGACTACGTCCCAAGGGGCTACCACAGGAGCTGCGGGCGAGGAGTCAGGGAGGTCGCTGAGGAGCAGACCTGATCGCTTGTGCAGTGCGGAGGAGGACCGGGCCCCCGGGCCGCTGGAGACATCCCCGGAGGTGCGCCCACCTTGCCGTTCGCTGCGGTAATGACGCAAGCGCCCAGGCGTCGGGCGCAAGTGGCGGAGACGATCGGCCGCCGCCCGGAGAGACGCGGTGGAGGCATCGAACCACCCGAGCCGACGGGCTGGCGGCCGCAGGGGGGAGCCACCCTCCGAGGGGCAAGGGGGACGCAGGAAGTGCTCGACCCCAACGTGCGGGCGCTGATGGAGGCCAACGAAAAGCTGATGACGGAGGTGCAACGCCTGCAGGGACAGACGAAACCAAGGCCTCACGGTGTCTTAAGACGAAAGCCCGGACCAGGAGGTACTCTCTCCGACACGCGCGAGGGCAACCAGGAAGACGACGACCCCAACCCGCTTTGCGCCAGGCTTCGCGCAAAAAGGTGGTATTCCCCAGGAAACTTTAAGCTCCCCACTATCAAGCCGTACAACGGCAAGACGGACCCCAGAGAGTTCCTCCGCGTATACGACACTGCCGTAGAAGCGGCAGGGGGAGATGACGACATCAAGGCCAAGGGTCGCTCTGGCGCTTCGAGGGTATCACCTCTCATGGTACTCTTCCTCGGCGGGCTCCATCGAAGCCGCCCCGGCTTGGCGCCAAAATGGAGAGCAACTTCGAGGAAACCGATGGGATGAAAGAGAGAGCGACTTGTTATTGTGAAGCGGCGAAGGAATCCTCAAGAGTTATTTCCAGCGCTTCTCCAAGATCAAATGCCAGATCCGGGGAGTTAGCGATACCACTATCATCAACGCTACACGATGCGGACTGCTAAGGGGACCGTTAGTGGAGAGACTGGCCCGGAAGGAGGTCCGCACTGTGGAGGAGCTGTTCGCCAAGATGAAAGAGTACGCTCGGGCGGAGGAGGATAACTCCCGGAGGGAAGACAAACCACGGGATGAACCATCGAAGCGATCCCCTCGCCGGAGGGATCAGGAGAAGGAGCCCACATCAAGGGAAAAGGGAAGGACCCGCGCCCAAGAACGCGAAGGAAAAGACAAGGGAAAAAGGATTCACTACATTGATGAGCGGGCCAAACGGCGCGATGATAGGGGGAGGCACTCGGAGCAGCGCAGGCGAAGCCCACCTCGCTGGCACGACAAGCGGGATGGTGATCGACCGGCACCCAAACAGGAGGAGGTAGTCAGGAGAAGGTACCACTGCGAGTACCATGGCGAAAATGGCACACACGATTCGGCCCATTGCAAGGTGATTGAAGGGTACCGGCGGTTCGAAGCCAAGAGAAGAGAAGGCGAAGCACTCCCCCTACCACCGCCGCCCCCGGAACATCAGCGACCTCCACTACACGGAGCGATAAACCATATGGATCGAGTCATCAACACCATCGCCGGTGGGTCCTCCTTGCACATGTCCTCCAAAAGGCAGCGCAAGGCATACGCCAGGCAGATCAATCATGTCGGAGTCAACCCGTCATTCGTCCCTCAGCAAGAACATGAGCCTATCGTGTTCACCGACGAAGACGCGCGGGGAGTACATTTCCCTCATCAGGACTCCCTGGTGATCTCCGCTATGATCGCTGGCTGCGAGGTGCGCAGAATACTAATTGATGGAGGAAGCGCAGCCGACATCCTCTCCATCGAAGCTTTCAGACAGATGATGATCCCCCGCGACCGTCTAAGAAGATCGGAGGTGCCGCTAGTGGGCTTCGGAGGGAATGCCATCGGCACTATTGGGCAGGTTGAGCTGGAGGTGACCTTCACAACGCAATAGTCCAGCGTCACTCGCCTCGTCCCGTTTGATGTCGTCGACATGCCTTTCCAGTACAACGCGATAATGGGGCGAGGGTCACTGACCGCATTCGGGGCCATCATACACCATGGTTTCCTTTGCATGAAGATGCCTTCACCTGGTGGTACCATTACAGTCCGGGGGACCAATCGCTTGCTCGAAAGATAGATTTAGAGGGACCCCCTCAAGTCAAGCACGTCTACACGACGGAAGAAGATCTTTCCCTTGAGCAACGCAGCAAGTGGCTCCCAAAACCGCGCCCCCAAGGAGAAACGAAGAGGGTAGCCTTGCAGCCCGACGGTGATAAAACGGTCACCCTCAGTGCCGCCCTCACCCCCGCGGAGGAGCAAGCCCTGTTGCAGATCCTCCAGGAGTATGAAAGTGTGTTCGCATGGGATCCGGGGGACATCCCGGTGTGCACAGAGGCACAATCGAACATGGGCTGGCCATCAGGCCAGACACGAAGCCGAAGAAGCAAAAGCTCAGAAAGCTCGCCATGGAGAGACAAGATGCGACGAAAGCGGAAGTGGCGAAGTTGCTCCAGGTTGGGATTATACGCGAAGCTATCCACACCGAATGGCTCGCCAATGTGGTCCTCGTTAAAAAGTCCAGCGGGGTATGGAGAATGTGCATTGATTTCACCGATCTCAACAAGGCATGCCCGAAGGACGATTTCCCTCTGCCTCGCATTGACCAGCTCGTCGATTCCACCTCGGGATCGGAGATGATGAGTTTTCTCGATGCGTACTCGGGATACCATCAGGTGTATATGCGCAAGGAAGACGAAGACAAGACCGCATTCATCACACCCTTCGGCACATACTGTTTTGTGCGAATGCCATTTGGCCTGAAAAATGTCGGGGCCACCTTTGCCAGGTTAATCGCCAAAAATCTTTGCTAAGCAGCTCGGGCGAAACATCGAAGCTTATGTCGATGACATTGTCGTCAAGAGCGCAAAGAAAGAGGATCACGTCGCCGACCTGCGCGAAAGCTTCAACAGCCTACTGGAAGAAAAGGTGAAGCTTAACCCTGAAAAATGTGTTTTTGGTGTAAGAGTAGGAAAACTACTGGGATTCATTGTCTCCGAGCGGGGCATCGAAGCCAACCCCGAAAAGATTAAAGCAATCCAAGACATGGCCCCGCCAAAAAACGTCAAGGACGTTCAAAGACTAGCGGGCGGCTCGCGGCCAAGCGAGTTCTGCCCAAGTCGTGAACAAAGCCTCCCATTCTTCAGAGCCTTGTGGACGAGCGAGGTTTTCTCCTAGATAAACGAATGCCAAGCTGCATTCGACAACCTGAAGCGGAGTCTCATGAAACTGCATACACTACAAAGCCTGAAGCAAGGCGAGGAGCTGCTTCTCTACTGGTGCGGGCCCTCGCGATCGGCCGCCTCTCAGACGGGAAAAGGCTCCGAAACAACAACCGGTTTACTTTGTCTCTGAAGCTTTGCAGGGAGCGAAGCTGCGTTACACCGAGATGGAAAAGTTAGCGTACGCGTTATTGATGGTATCGAGGAAGCTCCGACATTACTTTCAGGGAAACCGAATCAAAGTACCCACGGCATACCCGCTAAGCTCCATGCTATCAAACAAACAAAACTTGGGGCGCGTCAGCAAGTGGGCGGTCGAGCTCGCTCCCTTCGAGCTGACCATTGTACCGCGCACGGCCATCAAGAGCCAAGTCCTGGTCGACTTCATCGTAGAGTGGAACTCGCCGGCACCCGAGGTCAATAGCGACGCGGACGTATGGCTCGTTAATTCCGACGGATCGTAGGGTGTACACGGTGCAGGAATAGCGGCCATCGTCACGGCCCCAGGAGGAGAAGCAGCCGAATTCGTGGCAAAGCTGAAGTTCTCTTCGACAAACAACACGGCTGAATATGAAGCGCTCCTCCTAGGGCTTCGCAAAGCCAAAGCCATAGGCGCCAGGCGCGCCATCCTAAGAACTGACTCGAAGCTCATTGAAGGACATGTTTCTAAGGCATATCAGGTCAAGGACGAACAACTCCAGAAATACGTCGAGGTGGTCAGGGCGATGGAAAAAACATTCGATGGATTCTCTATACGTGCGATTCCACGGGCGCAAAACGAGCGGGCCGACGAGCTAGCAAAGGCGGCAGGGTCCGGAAGCGCCTTACCCCCGACCGTATTCTTCGAGGTGCTCCGGGCCCCCTCCATCGCCTCCCAGGTGAATGTCATAACTCCAACGGCCAGCAACGACTGGCGAGACGAGATACACAGCTACCTTCTCGACGGCACCCTCCCACAGGACGAAGCACAGGCCAAGCGGCTCGAGGCCTGAGCGAAGAAGTATGCCAGAATCGAGTGGCTCCTGTTCCGCGGAGGGCTTTGCGCTCCGTGGCTTCGCTGCAAATCCCAGGAGGAGGGAATCGAAGCCTTGTGCGAGACACACGAAGGAACCTGCGGAGCACATGAAGCCCCTAGGAACCTCGCAGGCAAGGTGTTCAAAATGGGCCTCTATTGGCCAACAGCTCTATAGGACGCGGAGCATCTAGTCAAGCATTGCCACGCTTGCCAATGGATGACTAAACAGAAGAAAGCCCGGCCTAGCGAGCTACACCCAGTGCCCCCGGTCTGGCCCTTCGCAAAGTTGGGGATCGACATCGTTGGTCCGCTGGCCAAAGCCCGAGGAAGCTTACAATTCATAATCGTCGCCATCGACTACTTCTCCCGGTGGATTGAAGCGGAGCCAGTAGCAAAGATAACATCCGATGCCATAACTAAGTTCCTCTGGAAAACAATCGTCTGCAGGTACGGGGTTCCTTACGAGATCGTCACAGATAATGGAACCCAGTTCGAGTCCAAGAAATTCCACGAATATTGCGAGGGCATCGGCACGAAAATCTGCTTCGCGTTAGTCGGGCACCCGCAGGCGAATGGCGCGGTAGAGAGAGCTATGGCTTGCTGCTGGATGGCATCAAGAAAAGGCTTCATAACACAGCGAAGGGCGCATGGCCTGACGAGCTACCTAAAGTCCTCTGGGTAGCACGCACCTCCGCGTCCCGTCCCACGGGCTTCTCCCCGTTCAGGCTAATCTTCGGAGAGGAGGCTGTCTCACCTGCGGAGATTCAAGCCAAATCCCTTCGCATCATCAAGGGCCCAATACAGGAAATGGCAGATATCACACATGACCTAACGGAGGAGGAGCGACTACAAGCCCTGATCACCATGAAAGCCTACGCCAAAGCTTCGACGCGGACCTTCAACAAGAAAGTCAAAAAACGAGACTTGGGGCCGGGGGACATGGTACTTAAACGATCCACCCCAACGTTCGCCAAGCTCGAGTCCACATGGGAGGGACCATACGTCATCAAGGAATCCACGGCGAAGGGGGCTCACAGGCTTGCCACCCTGGATGGCAAAGATGTACCAAGGACCTGGAACTCCGACGCGCTCAAGAGGTTTTACCTGTAATGTTCTTCTTTGTATGTAACAAAAAAAAGGGGGACATGATGTACTGATGATTATCAATGAAGAAAAAGTTACAACCGGGGGCCGTTTAGCGCCCCCACCCGTGGTTTTTTCCCCTTCGGGGGTTTCCACGTAAAAACTTGTTGTCTCTATGCATGCAGTGCGGTATGTTATGAAGAAAGGGTGCGCGGATTAGCTAAGGCCTAACGCGCTACCTCCTCAACGATTGCTTGGTCGGGCTAACGTCCCACCCACTCCTTCGCTTTGACGGACTCGCGAATTAGCTAAGGCCTAATGTGCCACCTCCGCAACGAGTGCTTGGTCGGGCTAACATCCCACCCACTCCTTCGCTTCGACAGACTCGCGGATTAGCTAAGGCCTAACGCGCCACCTCCGCTACGAGTGCTTGGTCGGGCTAACGTCCCACCCACTCCTTCGCTTCGATGGACTCGTGGATTAGCTAAGGCCTAACGCGCCACCTCCGCTACGAGTGCTTGGTCGGGCTAACGTCCCACCCACTCCTTCGCTTCGATGGACTTGTGGATTAGCTAAGGCCTAACGCGCCACCTCCGCTACGAGTGCTTGGTCGGGCTAATGTCCCACCCACTCCTTCGCTTCGACGGACTCGCGGATTAGCTAAGGCCTAACGGCCACCTCCGCAATGAGTGCTTGGTTAGGATAACGTCCCACCCACTCCTTCGCTTCGACGGACTCGCGGATCAGCTAAGGCCTAACGCGCCACCTCCACAACGAGTGCTTGGATGGGCTAACATCCCACCCACTCCTTCGCTTCGACGGACTTGCGGATTAGCTAAGGCCTAACGCGCCACCTCCGCTGCGAGTGCTTGGTCGGGCTAACGTCCCACCCACACCTTCGCTCCGACGGACTTGCGATTAGCTAAGGCCTAACGCGCCACCCCCGCTCGCTTGACATGACACAAAATACAACGGGGCCAGGACACGAAGTACAAGCCTCGAACGGGTGGGAAGTACTGGCAATACAGGTAAAGATAAGCACCCTTCGACACCAACTCCCGGAACAAAGATAATGATGTTCATTTCGAAGGTAATGGAATGATACAAAAGCCCCTAAGGGGCTGCCGAAGGTGCCACCTAATCTGGCCGCTCGGAAGCTAGTAAGTTTTCTTCTCGCCCTGCACTCGGCGAAAGCGGGCGTGCCCAAGGCGGGCCGGCCTCACCACCGGCACGTCGTTGCTCCCGACAGAGCTAGCAGGAGAAGACGGCGGCGCCGGAGGGTCGACGTCGTCATCCTCCCCGTCGGAGACGATGATCGAGTGCAGAGCATCAGCTCCTGGAAGAACAGGCCCGGCACGTTGGCCTGCGTTGCCCACACCGACCCCGTCACCGATAACGCCTCCCCTCGCCCCCACTTCGGCGGCGAGTCTTGCGTTAAGGACCCCGGCCAGTGCCGGGCTGTCGCTGAGGTCGGGAAGGGAGACGATGGAGGAAAGAGATAAAAACCCGGAAAGCTGAGACATTGCGGCGTCCTTAGAAGCGGAAAGCAGGGACATCGCTGGAGACGCCGGTAGAGGCATATATGTGGCAAGGCGGACTGATCGGGCCCGGCGCCCGCCATAAAAGAACCTCGGAAGATGAGGAGAGCATCGCGGGTGAGCGACAGGGCGCAGAATCTTGAGCGCCGCGGCTACGCACATAATCATAAATGGTGAACAGAATCAAAGCGTCGCGCGAGCGCTGCGCTGGTCCTCGGGAGCCTCCATAGGCCCGAGGAACCCGAAGACGAAGGGTTAGTTAGCGGAAGTCGAGCGAAATCATTAAGAAGGGAGAATGCCGAGAAGCGG
The DNA here is from genome assembly GCA_036346145.1 of Olyra latifolia. Lineage (NCBI taxonomy): Eukaryota > Viridiplantae > Streptophyta > Magnoliopsida > Poales > Poaceae > Olyra > Olyra latifolia. The sequence goes on from CM070530.1 coordinate 21,067,701, forward strand.
GACAAACAGCGCGAGGCGCAATAAATCTCTTAGAACAGGTCCAGATACAAACCAAAAGTCTACTAAAAAAAGGGGGGAGAGAAAAGGTAACACAAGCTACGAGGGGGGCTGCTTCTCCTTGCCCTTTGCTTCACCAGACGGCCCCGGCTTGGCCGCCGTCTTCGGAACGTTCAGCGCCGCCCGAGCTCGCCGAACGGACTCCCCCGCCGCTGTCTCACCATGATGATTCCAAAAGTCAGAGATGAAACGGGAGGCCAGGCGAGTTGCGGAGAAATATGCCTTCCCCGCCGAAGCAATGTCGGAGAACCCTAGAGAGCTAGCAGCTGCGGAGGTAGCACCGAAGTGCTCCTGGATGTGTGCGCAGCCTTTTGCTTCGAGGAACTGAGCTGTCTTCAAAGACCCCAGGCGAGCGCAGTGACTATCGAAAGCCACGGCGGAGCTCCCCAGTAGCCCAGCGGAGTTCTGGAGAAACTTGATGGCCTCCGTGCCAGGCGCGGGGGTACGGCTCGAAGCATCGATGCCAAGCCGAGGGAGCTGCTAAAGGAAGGCGTCGGTCGCCCCTTGAATGCCAGAAGCTAGGGTCTCCAACTGCTTCTGGGCGGTCTCGCAACGCTCCTCCGCTCGACGCGCGTTGACAAGACTCATCTCAGCCTCGCCCTTTGCGGCGGCAAGCTGGCGGGGATGTTCCTCCGCGGCCTTCTTAAGCATCTCCTTTGTGAGCTCCGCCACCTTCAGGAGGTCCTTCAACTCCTCGATACGGCCGTCTTTCTTCTGCTCGTTCCGCTCGGCCACGGCACGAGCCTGCTCCGCGGCCGCGAGGCTGGTTTTCATCGAGGAAACGAGGTCCTCTAGCTCCGCATTCCGCACCACCAGGTCTCGGCTCTGGCTCAACTCTTCCTGGACCTTCGCCAAGGTCTCGGTGGAAGTTCGCAGAGCCCCCTCCAGGCGGGCCTTCTCCGCGTCCAGCTCCTCTGCGCTCTTCTAGGCCTTGGCGAGCGCCTCATGCGTCTGGACAAAGTGGCGAGTGCTCGCCCGAAACTGCCGGGCCACCTCCGCGGCCACGAAGGCGCCCTGCGATAGGAAGCAGAATGTAAGAAGCATAAGTAAGCATAGGGCGCAAAGGAAGCCGCAGGTGCAAGGGACCTTCATGAAGAAATCTGTGGAGGCGTCACACAACGCGAAGTCGTCGAGACTACCGAAGAGGCGCCGAGATTCGGCCTCGGAGTAGAAGGCCCCACGCATCTTCCTCAGCGCCGAGGCCGTCGTCTCTGGCCAGGAAGTGGAAGTCGAAGCCTCAATGCATCGAGTCCGGGGAGCCTCGGGCGATCTTGAGCTCCGGCAGGGCCCTGAAGCGAGGCCGAGGAGCCCAGAGGGATCGATGTCAGGGGAAGCGACGGGGGAGATAGGAGAGCCCCCGGCGTGCCCCCAAGAGATGGCGGCCCAGAGGAAGAGACCCCCTCGCCCGCGTCCGCGGAAGCTCCGGCTGCAAGAGGAGCTCCGTCGGAAGCCAGTGAAGGGGCCCCGGCGCCACTAGTCTCGGCTAAGGCGGGAGGCCCGGCCGCCGACCCTGCAAGCGGCGGCTCAACGGGCACTGCTACGCCTGTGGCCTCCGCAACTCCGCCTCCTATGTGCACCTCCGGATCAAGCCCAGAAAGATCTACGCCACCTAGGGAGCTTAGCGGAAAGGTTTCGGGAGTCAAACCTTCGGCGCCAGGAGAAGTGTCAGGGATGGAGGCGCTCACGAAGAGGACGCGCCCCCCTCCTGCGGCGGGTCGCAAGACCTTCAAGGCCCGCGGCGCCTAACGTCCGGGCGCCCGCTCCTCGCAGGGCGCCCGCCGCCCCCGGAGCAGGGCTACTCGTTTCCGTGTCGTCATCAAGGTCCACAAGCTCTACCCCTAGGATGTTCAGGAAGGAGAGCCCGGGAGACCGCGCTCCAGACGAGCCGACGCTGTGGGAGGGCCACCCGCTCGCGATGGAGCCGACGACATCGCCGCGGCGGAGGCGGAGGAGTCTCGCCCTTCCTCTTCTTCCTCCTCCTCCTCATCGGTGTCGAAGTTGTCGTTGTCCCCGCTTGCATCACCGCTCTCATCCGAGGGAGCCATGGCCTACAGCGGGCGGGCGGGGGTAATCCTGGCTCGCTTCTTGGGGCGAGGGGAGCCCCCGGCGCCCCGGGGCTGGGGGGCCTCGCGAAGCCCCCACTGGTCGACGCGAGTGTTGCGCGCGGCCCCAACCACCTCCACAGCGGCCTCGTACTCCGCAGGATGGCAAGGGCCGAGGAGCCCGCGAGCCCGCCTCTCCGCCCGCCCGAGATTAGATCTGGGACCCCTGTGGCCGGTAGACGTGCAAAGATCCGCCCTCGGACCACTCCAAGGTGACGAGGGGATCCCTCGCCAGGGGCTCGAAACGGCAAAGGCAGAATTCCTCCGCCAAGTCACGCATGGTGCTTTGGATGCGGAGAGCCCTCAGATATGAGAGGAGCTCCATCTCCTCGGCCGTTGCCTCCAGGTTCGGTGACCGGATAGCCCGGACGAGGCCCATGGAGGTGCGAAGGGGGGAATCTGGGCCGTCGAGCGTCTGGTAGTACCAACACTGCATCCAGCCGGCCTCCCACTTTCCCTTGGCGGCGTAATCGGGATCTCTTCACCAATACCGCCGTTTGAAAATTCAGGGAGCCAAAGCAGGACCTCTGGCCCCCATCGCCGGCTTTCTGCTGCTTGGGCTAACAGAAAGCATCCTCGATGAGAGAAAACAGGTGCCCGGTCAGCACGCGTTGGTCCGGACGAAAGGCCCAGTCCAGGACCGCCATGCGAACGATTGCATTGGGCGTCGCCACCGCAAAGTTCGCCTAAAGAGTTGCAAAGACATCCGCTACCAACGGCGTGGCGGGAATCGAACCCGCCTCGAGAAGGCGGCGAACACCACCGCCTCGTCAGCCCGGGGGCGAGGCGTCTCCTCCCGGCCCGGAGCCCGCATGGAAGCACGGCACACGCCGAACTCGGCCGACAGGGCATCCAGGTCGTCCGAGCCCAAGGATGAGCGCCCCAAAGCCGGGCTCAGCGCGGCGGCATCCTCTTCGCTCGAACAAGCCACCAGGTGCGCGACGAGGAGCCATCGGGGAGGAAAGAACCACGGGCTAGACGCTCCAACAGCAGGAAAGGGGAAGGCGAATAATGAGAGCTGGAGACGAAAGCAGAGAGGGGCGGAACCCCTCACTCCCAGGACCCCGAGATTATAAGGGGGAAGCGCGTCTCACCCCGGCCCTTGATGGATACACCTGGCTTCAATCCCGCGAAAGGGGGAAGACGTGCGCGGCGTGAGTAAATGGGCGACTCGCGATGGCACAGAACCCTAAACGTCGCAATGAGTAACCACAGCCAAACGAAAAGACAAGGCAACGTGACTCGGCAATGAGCCAATGGGCACGCGCCATAGTGGAAGGCACGCCCTAAGGTCTTGGGGAGCGCAACCGTCACACCGTCTTACGCCTAACACTAGGAAGCTCTCGCTCCACTCCACATGCCCAAGGGAATACCGGGACTCAGGCCTCCTTGTGGTATGGCCAAGGGCATGGCGAAGCAAGCCCTTAACCATGAGGGGCTCCTGTTGTGGGCCAGAGATGGGTACCCCCTCGGACTTTGGAGCGAAGGTGGGGTCTGCCTTCTCCGTACCTCCGCCCTCTCTTCCCTGTTTTCCAGGACGACCGAATGCGACACTAGGAAAGGAGTGCGGAGGCTGGAGGCGACGAGGCGAAGCACGTGCCAAGCTCGGTGGAGCTAGAAGCGGAGCAGCGAAGGGCGCAAGCGAAGCGGTGAATGGTGTAGACGAAGCAGTAGAGGACACGGGCGGAGTGCGGAGCGTACGTAAGGGCCGACGGAGCAAAGGGGAGCAGGCACGAGTCGGGAGACCCATGCGGAGCATAACAAGACCCAAGCGGAGCTAATGTCCAACGAACCAAAGAAAGAACGGAATGACCGGGAGAAGCGGAGCAGACACCCCCGCTCGCGGCGGGGCTAAGCGGACAAGAAGTACAGCCGAGCTCGCCGCTGTCGTAACACTCGGCGGTGTCGGTCGGGACAGTGTTCAGAATCACGAGTGAGTGTAATTCCCATGTAGCCCGGCGTGAGAAATTTGGTTAGGAGGGTATAACTGTAAAGGGCGTGGCTAATACATTATGAAATGACCCCGGTGCCCCCTGCATGAGGGAAGGTGGGGTAGGACATGTAAAGCAGTAAAGAAACGACTGGCAGGCCCCCGGTCGGGGCCAGAGAGAGGAAGGGTCGCCTTTGCATGGCGCTGTACACTCCCGTCCCTATAAAAGGGGGGATAGCACGAATAAACGACGAACTCTTTCTTCTCCTACGCAGTGTTCTTCCCATCTATGAGCGTTGCCAGTGAGAGCACGAGAGTTTCATCGAGCTGTCTTGGGTATGCGGGATCGCGTATCGGGGGCAACCCTGTTTTCTGTTCGTGGGGTTACACCCACAACACTATGTATGCATGTGCAGCCCTTGCGTTATGTTGTGCTTTAGTTCCTACGGTGACAGCGGACCATGTTTGTTTGTTCAGGGTTCTAGTATACACGCGCAGATTTACCGGCCAAGCCATGAAGTTTTTAGGCCTGTTCTGGTAGAGGGCAAAGTATATTATATCAACTTTTATCGTGTTAGATCTGCCAGCAGATTGTATCGACCAGTGCCTACAGACAAACTTATTCTCTTTACCAAATGGACTACTCTAGAGGAGTGTGCTGATGTTCCTGTTGATTTTCCTTCGTTTGTCTTTTCTCTAACGCCGTTCCAGCGGATTCCTGCTATCGTAGAGAATAAAGAGTTCTTTGTTGGTATGTCTGCTTATGACCTGCCAGTACACTTCATCTATCGTGGTTTGTTATATGCAATGAAATGCGTGTTTTTACGTATTGATTGCCTATTTTTTATTCTCACAGTTGCCCCTCATGCTTGCATGTCTATATTCATCTTTTTTTTGGGCTCATTGCAGATGTTATTGGCCTTATTGTCGAGATGTCCCATGTTACTGCTCTACGACCCAGATCGCAGGACATAGAGACTTCTAAAAGAAACATTCGCATACGCGATACAAAGTTTATGTCCGTCCCAAATTGTTACATTTTCTCTGCAAATAGCTATTCTCTTTTTGTATGTGTCTGTTTTGCTCATAGGTTACTGTTTTTGCTTACTATGGTCTACCTCCTCGTGTGTACCCTATATATATACTACATACGTTCTCGATTCATAGTTATATTTGTGCTTATCATATCTTGTCTAATGATACCTATTCTTTTTTTTTAATATGGTTTTCATTCCATATGTGTTAGATCAGGTTTATAGATCGTTGTTTCCATCTGTTATAGTTCTTGTGGTAATAATTGTTCTCCGTTTCAGTGTACTTCATGTGTCCTCTGATCTGTTTATATCCTATCATCCGTTCCCTTCGTACAAATTATTTTCTGCCCTCTTTTATTTCATCACAATCACAATCATAAGCGTCATATGATATCATTGTTGTACATGTTACCTGTGCTTCCTATATTATACGCGTTGGTGGCTATCCTATTTTGTTTGTTCAGCGCGTGTTTATAGCTTCGGTTCTATTTTGTGCTCCCTTCTCCCGATGTTATTTGCCTTTCCCGCTTTCTCGATTTGCTGTATACAGCGATTTTCCCTGCTGGATTTCTATATTATGATGTCTTGTACATTTTTGTTTCAAGTGGTGCGACTGTTGATGTAACTCTATGGGGCCACAGAGCACAGGAGTTTGATGCCGATAGCGTATATTCCGCTGGCCAATCCAAACCTCAAGTGGCAATATTTGTTGGCACGCTTGCTAAATCATACAGAAGTTCAGGTTACTGTTCTCTGCTTTCCTTCTCCTCCTATTCTATTTACATTTTAAACGTGTTTCTTATTGTATGATATGCTGTGGTTTTTTGTGTAAATGTATAGCTGATATCTCGCTATCAGGCAAGGAGTTGCCTGTAGATGGTATATAAATTTCAATGTGCCAGAGATCGTCAGTTTCACTAAAAGGTTTACCATCTACCCTTACTTTTGTTTTGTTTCTTTGCTATGTTACCATCTCATTATTCTTTTGTTTTTGGTTTGGTCTACTTTCTTTAAGCATCGGAAATAGCTACCAGCCTATTACATGGTTAGGTGCTCCTCATGTTCCTGCAGTTCAACATGTTGTTGTGCCTAAAAAAGTAGCGGATATCAGAGATCTAAACCCGCACAGATTTAAGTTTTGTTCTTATTTATGTGTGTGCATACTGTGCTATATAACCCTATAGCCAATGAAAAAGTTTAATTTAATGGATACTGATATTGTCTTAGTAGCTACTGGTATATCTTTCTTATATTATGTTAGAAGGATGAGTTTATCGTAACTGTTACTATCAACAAAATCAAGACAAATAGTCCATGGTGGTATGTTTCTTGCAACACCTGTTTTAGAGCATCACGTCCATATGGCCAGACTTACAAATGCACGGGCTGCGGTCTTGTAGGCGCTGCTACCCCAAGGTTTTTGTCCTCTTTACTTTTTTGCACGTATTTGCGTATGTTACCTATTCTTTTTTGTTTCTCGCTGAGTTTTATTTTATACAGGATCTTTTCTTCTGTTTACTTTCTGCTACCTTTTTATTTCAGGTATAAGCAGAACGTCATAGCAGGTGATGACTCAGGTGAAACTGAATTTCTCTTGTTTGGAAAGAACGGTCAGTGCATAATTGGCAAATCAGTTGACTCGCTTCTTCAAAATAATCCTCCTGATAAAAATTTCATTCCTGATGAGATAACTGCTTTGCTAGAGAAAACCTATGTGTGGAATGTCAGCTTCACTGAAGGAACTATAAAATCTGGTGTTGTATGCTTTCAAGTCATTTCAATTCTCTCTACTGAAGATAGCAGTCATCTAGCTCTAACTGGATTATCCTCTGCTTCCAAGGTTTTATCTGACGAATAGCTTCTTCCTCTGCCTATTACGTCGCAAGATTATGCTCAGGATCTACCTTTGGTTGTTGCCGCGCCAGGAGCAGACATCTCTCAGTCTGTTGCTGTCAGTCCAACGCCTAATCATGCAGAGGCTTCATCGTCGCATAAACCGTCGCCCTCTCTGTCACCTGAAATCAATGCTTGCACAACATTGCAGCCAGAGTCTTTGTCGGTTTCTTCTGCAGCTACATCGCATATTTCCCAGCCTACAATTCCTGTTCCGCGTTCTACACCACCTGCCTAGGTATTATCTGTTCACCATGACTGCGTGTCCCCACAACAAATAGAGGTAGCTTCTTCTATGGCCACGTCTATCAGCCGTACTGGAAATACCTCGCCATCTTCCGCTTTGCAGACCAAGAGATCACAGACGAGAAAGAGGATGGATAGATGGTGTAGCATTATGCATGATCTCTCGGGTTGCGGCATTTTGATGCTTTGATTACTCTTGAATGGATAGATGGTGTAGCATTCACAGCACTCGTTACATCTTCTCGGATGCCCATGTTTAAATTGTCCACCTAAAATCCAGTTCTGCTTAACTGATCCCATTTAAGTTTTTAACCCACCGAGTATCATCAAACTCTAACATATAAATTCGATCCATGGGTTACTTGATCACTGCTCTAGTTCTATAAAAGATGGCATGGCAACCTGGTACAGGCCGAAAATATCATTGTCTACATTGGCTGCTACTGCTCCATGGTCACATGCTATCATCCGCAGCCCTGCCGCGCGCACGAATGGATCCCTACCGAATGGATCCTTAGGGCATCTCCAGCAGAAGCTCTAAAATCAGATCTCTATACATCCCCTTTAAATCACTATTCGCTCTCTATATTTCCATCCTCTCCAGTAGAGCCTCTATCCAGAAAAACTATAGAGGTTGATATAGAGAGCCTCTAAATTTAGAGGCTGGGAGAGAGAAACTCTAAATTTAGAGGCTAAGATAGAGGCTCTGCTGGAGGACGAGAGACTCTAAATATAGATAAGGTTCTGTTTTAGAGGCTCTGCTGGAGATGCTATTAGTCCTTAGAGCATTACTGTATAGCACTGTTTATCTGACTTTTTATCGATAGATTAACTTCTGGAAGTAATCTTTTAGTGTGCAGTATAAAGTGCGAAGAAATTTTAGAGGATGAATAGAGTGTGTAGGGAATAATATTATAAAGCAGAAATTTGAAGTGGCTGCTGGAGATGCTCTTAGAGATGAGCTTATTCCCATAAATTATTCTGGTGTTAGAACAGATCACCGGAGCATAGAAGCACATATAATTGCCAATCTCATAGTACAATCTAGTCCATCAAGGGCTGTTATTCGAAGCATACATGATGAGAAGATGGCATGCTGTCTAGGCTAGGAGCGTCCCAGCCATCACAGTGACAGCTTCTCCCTGAATCCGAACTCTCCTACCTGCATCTTCCAGCTCCAGGTATAATGTTCCACTCCTTGGAGATGCCTAATGATACATGAGCAGATTATACAAGAATAACAAATGTGATGATCTGATTGATTGAGCACAACTTGAAGTGAAAAACCAAACGAATCTCCCAACAGCAAGTTACTGGTCAGAAGGTAGCAAGGACATACTTGAAACGCTGTCAGTTTTTGCTTTCCCAGCTTTCCACCCCAGTAGGGCGCCAAAACACAGTGAGCGCTTCCACAAACAAGATCCTGCCAACATAGAGTGGTCAAGGGATATGAATTATGAAGGAGGAAGCTTGCCAAGCTACCACAAGAACATATGACCAAAGTGGAATTTCTGGACGGTCGTGACACTGTACGGGCGAAGTTTAATGCGCGTACAAATATGTAGGAAGTTTGTGAAACTGGTATGAGCCTTCGTAATAATAATAATAAAAAGGATCCCACAACGTTCAGAGAAGTGCATGTATTGCTCTTCAAAAGAAGAAAAAAGGACCTGCAAGATGTAGGAAATTCGGGTTCCTCTAGACCATCTCAATCCAACATTGCATCGGTGGTGGTGTCTATATTTGTAGGCAGGTCCATTGACTGAGGTTAAGATTGTAGATATATAAATCAGGACTGCTGGAATACCTTTCTATGGTGGGATATGATCAGATTATCTTACATAATGGCGACCTGATATATTATTTTTACTAGTCAAGAGCACATGCTTTGCTTCTAATGAAAAGAATATCAGGTGTCATCCTAACATGATCATGTATTTTACTTATGCCTTTAGCTCCGCTTTTATGCGTGACTACGTTGTGCCTGTCCATCGCTCTTATAAATCTATTTTTATTTAATCATATTAAACCTGAAAATGCTAATTTTTCCAACAAATACTACCACACTAAAATAGGAAAGGAGATCAAAGCAATAGAAATAATTCTTGAGTTAGTTTCTCCTTATTGATACATTCCAAATACAAACTTATTAAAATAGGAAACCAGAACAAATCAATAAAAAGTATCCTACTAAATCTGCACCAAGGGTACGAGAGGATTACACTATAATTGTTGGGTTGTTAATTAAGGGGTATTATTGTAAAGAAAAAAGTAGAACGCATCACCACCACCATTAGCTCCTTTTTAATGGTAGAGACTACAAACAGAAGGTGTTGATTATAATCTTGTATTAAGAATCAGATATGTGTGGAACTAAAGAAGCATGACCCATGATGATTTAACCATTTAAATGTAGGACAGACAAGGTTTAGTACATATTCTGCATGTAGAAAATCACTGCAGTATCCATTGTATAAAGACTGAAAGAAGTACTTAATTTGTTGAAAGAAAGACTGCACTATCCATTTCACTGAATAGAAAAGGAACAATAGGTTTACATGGTTACAGAGTTGCAGAGAAAGAGAGCAAAGAAACAAAGCAAGAAAGAGGGGAAACTATATAAACATATATGTTATTAAACCAAAATTAAGTGGATAGGATATCATGTAGGGGAAAACGGGTCGGATAATATCTGCTCGGATCCGTATCCGGTTTGTATTGATTTGGAACCTATTTTCGTATCCGAGCAGATATGAATACGGATAAAGATAATTATTTAAATTTTTAAACGGATATGGATACACGTTGTCCGGTTATTTGCTATCCGGATATTATCTGTATACGGATACGGGTTGGGTTCGGGCTCACCCGCTTCTTCCTCATCCGAAGTGTGGATCAATGCTGCGTGTGGCTTGGCGGTCCTAGTTGTTGCCGTGCGTGGGTAGCTACGCAGGTTTGCCGAGCTGTTGCGTGTGGCTTGTCAAGGCCTAGCTGCTGCCCTATGTTGTTGCTCTACACAGGCTTGCCAACCTAGCTGCTACTGTTGTGGACTTGCTGGTTGCTTATGGTGCATGCTACACACATACGTATATGCTGCACTGCTGCTACACATGCACTACTGCACTAGCTATGTATATAATTTGTTCGAGCAAAAAAATATGTATTTTATCCTTTAAATAAGCATATTCTTTCTTTAAATAAAATATATTGTATTATATGTGATACATGATTAATATTGAGGCCCTGTCTAGCAACTAACAAAATATGGTAAAATCCGTTTTCGTATTCGCATTTGATCCGTATATGTTAGAATCTATATCCAAATCCATATCCGACACTACCCGTATTTGATTCTGTATCCGATAAAAAGATACAAACGGATATGGAAAGACCGCTATCCGACTTGTATCCGGTCTGTTTTCACCACTAATATCATGCAATATTTTGGCACTAGAATGGTCCATTGACATCACCTCATTTATCCCAAATTTTGGGCAGAAGAAACGTGTGAAGAAATCATAACCAAATCCAGCAGGTGCCGGCCCTGTAATAATAATACCTCGGCCGGCACATTTTCTGATTTCTTCAATGTTAGGAATGATATCGGCGACTTCTTTTCCTGAGGAAAGTTCCACCTGAAAGCCATGTCAGATTCTTTCCGTGAGTGATACAAAAGTTCAGCTCCAATCACCTCCTATCCATCCTATTTTATCTCTTTACTAGCTTTCTTTATTTACCAAAATTTATGCAGCCTACATTTACTTTCTAGTATCCCGATAAAAAGTATAACACTATTCAGAAATTTGTATTGAGTACTACATTTGTAAATAATGTAATCCTACCTAAAATTATTTTTTTCAAAGGGGTTGCCTAGACGGCCACCCATCTATTGATAGATAGAAGCAATCATAAACAAATAGACAAGAGGAAATACAAAAGGAAAGGGAAAGAAAGAGGAAAAGAACAAAAGAAACAGATAGGAAAAGAAAAGGGAAAAAGAAATAATTAAGGCAGAGAAAGCAGCTTCCGGATAGATGATGCTCTAGCGACCGACCACAAGTGTAGCTCGTCTTTGATGAGGGTGCATAGATCAGCCGGCGATCTTTCCAAGATTTGGAAAATAGGGAGGTTGCGCTCAAGCCAAATATGCCAGAGAACTGTGAGAGGACAACGGAGTGGACCGCCGAACGCAAGCTAGCCGCACAAACAATGGAGACGTCCTCAGTCCACCATTATAGAAGGCTTTTGTAGGTCCAGTTGGAGGGGTGGAGGCAACCGAGGTTTAGCCATCCTGTAATAGAGGTCCTAAGTTGCTTGCTGAAAGGGTAGTGAAGGAGTAGATGGTTGGAAGTTTTGAAGCTTCTGAAGCACAAGGAGTAGAAGTAGGAGTTCCACCAACCACGTGCTAACAATAGACTGAGCTCGCTGAGTTTTGACCATTAGGCGTGGGCCACCAAAGGGAGGAGTCATTTCCAACAGAGGTTTGAGCCAAAAGGAGTCTGTTCCGAAGTCGTAGGAATTCAAGAATGAGACATGGTTCGAAGCCATTTCTGATGTCCTTGATCCAATCATTGTTGGCAAGGCTAACTGATATTCTTGATCCAATCATTGTTGGCAAGGTTGTCTCTTAGCGTGCATTTCTTTTTTCGGGCAATGCGGAAAAGAGATGGGGCTACTTTCCAACGGTCTGTCCAGAATGAAACGGGCGTGCTCGAACCTAGTGTGACATGGACGGCCGAATTGAAGAGTGAATTGTCTTGATCGTTACAATGGTTACCAAGGTTACCCAAGGCTTCCTACAGCGTTCTTGACAAGCCACAACCATCGAAGTCGAAGAGCCCGGGCAAATTTGGTGAGGTCTAGGATCATTACAAAGGTTATCGAGGTCTACCCAAGGCTTTCTAGGAGTGTGCTTGGCAAGCCACAACAATTGAAGCCGAAGAGCCAGGGCAAATTTGGTGAGGTCTAGCATACCCAACCCTCCTTGATCGAATGACCTACAAACTGTGGCCTAGTTTACCCTGCAGTGCCCACCATTGGCATTGTCTGAACCATGCCAGAGCTAGGACCTTCCTAGCTTATCAATTTGCATGAGAATAGAGTTTGGAACCACTAAGGTTGAGAGGATGTAAGTAGGGATGGTCGTAAGGACTAACTTGAGTAGGGTGAGTCAACCTCCCTTGGAGATTAACGGACCACTCCATCCCACGAGCCTATTGGCAATATTGTCCACAAGCGGTTGGAAGTGGACCTTTTTGAGCCTCCAGACATAAAGGGACATCCCTAGGTAGCATATGAGGAAAGAAGCGCATTGCTTGTTGGGCAAGATTATAGTCAATGTTGTGCACAAACTTCTAGAAAAGCCAGGCTACGCCCATTAAATGTGAAGGCTTCACATTTAATGGGCGTAGCCTGGCTTTTATAGAAGTTTGTGCAAAGTCTAGATTTCTCTCCGAACCACTTTAGAATTTTAGCCACATTGTAAACTTCTTTCTTGGGTGCTATGAAGATGACAACATCATCCGCATAGAGCAAAATGTGTAGTCCCATACCCTGACCAAGAATCAAGGTAAGCAGACCGACTGTGGTGGCTCTATCTAGAATTTGATACAACGGATTGATCACCAGGTTGAAGAGGTATGGCGAGAGAGGGTTCCTTAGCGTAATCCTTTATGGTGAAAAATCGTGGGACCTAGGTGTCCATTAAGTAGGACACAAGACAAGGAGGAGGCTAGGGCTAGAGCAATCCATTCCGTCCAAAGCTGACTGAAACTTGTGGCTTGTAAATTCCATAGAAGGTATGGCTAGGAGGCCGAGTCAAAAGCATATGCAATATCAAGCTTCAAGAGAAGCATTGAGGTGTTTCTACGGTGGAACAACTTGAATTTATTTTGGACGTACAAGAAATTGTCTTGGATGTACTGGCCCTTAATAAATGCACTTTGGCAGGGGGGATCACATCATCAATGTGAGCAAAGATTCTTGACTCGAGAATCTTGGATAAAAGCTCGCCAATGATGTGAATGAGGCTGATTGGCCAAAAATCTAAAGCCAAACCTGGGTTGGTCTTCTTAGCAATAAGAGCAATGAGTTCACCATTGAGGGAGTCAAAGCGTTGACCGTTTAGATGGAACAACTTAGTGATAGCCTCAAAGACATCAGTTTGATAGTGTCCTAGTAGGTTTTGAAGAAGATCCTAGTGAAGCCATTAGGTCCAGGAGCCATGGCAACAGATAGGATATGAATAATTAATCTTCTCCAACTCGTCCAAGGTAAGAGGAAGATCTAGTGCAGAGAGGTTGAAGCTTGGGAGCTGCAGCGACTCCCAGGTAAGTTCAAGGAGGCCCTCTGCCGAGGACCCCAAGAGGGAGTTGAAGTGGTTGTATAGCAGGTCCTCTTTATCAACATGTATGGTTTTGGTGCCGTTGGGTCCCTCCAGAAATCTAATGAAGTTTTTATGTCGTCTTGTGTAACAGCCCGTTTTCCCCATTTTGGTTAGTCATGCATATCATCATCATGTTGCCTTGATCATATTTTGAAAATCTAAAGTTTTTGCATGAAGTTGCATATAACCAATTGATTTTATAGTGAAAAACCAAAATCTGAAACTAAATTTCAAACTAGAGATCAATTAATTAGCAAAACAATCCTCAGTGGTCAGTAGGTCAATTAAGTGAGACCAATCCTAGTGCCACCTAGATTTGAGGTATGCGATCAATCCAAAGACCGTAGGAGTGCAATCCAATACCTGGAGTAGCAAGCGATCAATGTGATGACTCGAGCCGAGCTACGTGTTGCCCGAAGTGACCTTGGAGCGAGGCGACCAAGTGGGGATAGCCCGCGAGCAACTCACTCATTGTTGTGTTAAGTCGATTATGACTGATTCGACTATTAGATTGATCGCTTGATGCTTGTTGGGTAAGATCATAGTCAATGTTGATAACCTGAGAATGTGTGGCCAATAATTTAACCTGTGCTTGATAGAATGAGACTAATTATTGAAGAATAAGGAGTTATTTATGTTGTACCAATTACTTTCCTACCCAAGTCAATGACATGTGGGCCATTGGTTTATTTCTTGAATAAGGGCAGCAACAGCTAACCCAAACTTTCCCCTCTTCGTCACCAATTATTTCTCCTATTGTCTCTCTACGACTTGTGGGACCGGGTCTCACTTATAAGAGTGTGTTGGGAGGCAATTTCACTTATCTCTTCACCTGCCCAAGCCAGAATTCTCCTTATTCTATGTCTCCCACGAACTAGAATAGAGAAGCAGCAAGAACAACAATAGGCTGTTCTTCTTCCCCTCACTTCTTCCTTTAGATCCCTACCAAAAAATAGACATTCACCTAGAGTGTTATACATCATTGGAAAGGTTAACTCATCAACTGTCCATCCATCCCCATGGTAAGCACATGTACAAAGATTTGCCATGGTTATTGGCCCTTTTCTTCCTGCTTTCCAATGATTTGATACCTCACATTAGTACCTCTCCATCCAATCTCATGTTAAGCACATTCATGAGAATTTCCATGAGTTCTTGATGCTTTTCTTCTTTCTACTTCACTGTTTTGGACAGCAGTGAGGTGATATATTTGTTTCTCACTTTGTACTATCCTAAACTCGCATGCAACCCTCAAGATGATCAAGATGAGTTTCTCCATGAGCTAAGGAAGGATTAGGACTAGATCTAAGGCCTAGGAGGTTAAATAAATGCGAGGAACCAGTTAAGGAGAAAATACTAGTTTTAATCATGTCTTAACACTCCTAGATTGGTCACTTGGTTGTTAGAATCGCAGCGAACAACTTGGATAGTGTGCTGTCCCGAAATTAGTTGACTACTAGAACCTATTTCGGTTTATCCCAAACATAAAAGACTTACATAACCATATTGCCATCTCCACAATCAATATTTTGACGTGAATCTCCATAGTCAATATTTGCGTTATGCGACCAACTGAATCCACTAATGGTCAATCAAATCCATGAGCAATCAATCTTAGAATTAAGTGGGGATGAAAATCATTCGCGAGTAAACACGGATACCCATCTTAGAATGACCAGAACTTTTGCATACGAAATCCAAATTAGGTGAAATTTTTTGCATAATTTTCATGAGCTCATAAACTATCTGATCATGCATTAACATTTGATGTTGCTGTTTGCTGGATTTTATTTGTATATTATTTGTGTTATTGCTACCGAACGATAGGTTTCGACGCTCCGGAGGGTGGATAAGTTTATCCCGAGGGTACTATCGGCGACCTGTAACAACAAGGCACTATGTACTCTCTTTGACTTATATCAATCCTATAATTGCAAATGCATTTCAACTATGTTTTATAGCTCGCTTGCATAGTTATTTCACAAGTATATGCTAGTCGGTGAGTAGAATATAGTTTTGTCCTATTTAGGTTCCACACCATGACATGTTCATCCCCTATTCATTTCACAAGCATAGTGATTTGTTTAGCGATGCTTAGAGTCAATGAGAGAAGAGGATCAATGGAAATTAGTCTATTGGTCGGTGTGATTCAATTGTTAATGCACTCAATGTTCAATTGGATTGATGAGTATATGTTGATGTTATGGATTATGTGTGTGAGTTTAGTAGACTTGAACGGGTGATAGGGTGATGGTGGGGAAGGGCTCCCGGAGACGTAGCCCCGTTTGAGTCGGTTAAGGACCGAACATTAGTGTTGTCTTTTCTTATAATTATACATACGGCCACACATGTTTTATGGAGACACTTGGCCAATTCTTTATGCATGTAGAGTCATTGGATACCAAAGGGGTAGCCGTGTGTTTGGTGTTGGTGTGGCTTGAGTGCCATCCATGGTGCATTCATGAGCACCAGATAGCGGGCTGTGGACAAATCTATTGTAATGGTTGGCTCCCAGGATTGTGATGAGGGGCAAAAGTCATTCGGGTGACACAAAGTACTAGCATGTGCATCTAAGCAGCCTCGACATAGTTTGCTGTGTCATGTGAGTAAAGTGGTACACCTCTGCAGAATTTGAACTGTTCGAACAACCGCGTCCCAGGTTAAGGACGAATACTTGAATTGTTAGCAACCATTGTTACCATATGGGATGATTTGGGTATGATGGTTTGAGTTGTGGTTTCATTTTTGAGTATAGGGTTACTCGTGGTATTGATAAAAGGGCATGTAGCACTATAGATAGGGAGTACAATGTTATTGATAAAAGGGCAGAGAGCCCTATGGACAGGAAATCCAATTGTTGATATGATGAAATCTAGAATTTATGGATGATGATGCTTATGATATGTTTATTACATTTCTAAATTGTTTACTCAAACGTAATGTACAATCTACCTATGTTTGTACCCTGCAAATGCTATTTATGCTGAAAATAACCTTTAAGTCTCCCTTTGTTTACATGCCATTTATGATTAAGGATATATTACCTTCTAGTACGAGTACCTTTTGTACTCAATTAGATTGCTGTAATTTCGGGTGATGACGATCCCACGCTTGAATACTATTACAAAGCGGGATTTGACGGTGCTAGCAGGCATGATGTGATGTTCTAATTTCTAGTCGATTACTCTTAAGTTATGAGGCATATCTTGCTGGCCCTTTTGGTTTTATTTGTGATGAACTTCCACTACTATGTTATTGAACAACTTATGTTTTCACTGCCACTATACCCTATACCCTGAGGAAGTTAAACTTGTTGTATGGACATTAGTCCATACTCTTTGGTTCTATGCAAAGTATATCCAATATTGTATGTGTTGTGCTAACGATCAATGGAAGGATATGTGTCCAATGGTGCTTGATTTTGGGAGCTATCACGGGACACATATCCGAACACCCTGATTTACCTTTGTTTGTAGCATGCCTTAGACAGCTCGTTTGTTAGTTTTGAACCGAAGGGCAACAAGTGAGTGATCTCTCTATTGAGCTAAATGTGAATTTAGAGGGTGTCCACATTGTGCACAAAATTTGAGGTGAAAGTATTTGGTGTTGGCGTCTCCTAGTTTTAGACAAGTGATGTGTGAGCATTATCTCTATTTGATTTTCTGAATAACAAAGAGCCCAAGAATACACAACTTAGGCTTTTACGAAGGTCAATTTCTGGAAGAGATTAGTGGCCTAGAATCCATCGCCTTATCCAGAAGTAGGGTGACTTCCTTCGTGATGAGAAGCTGGAGCTGCACATCACCCATCTAATTACTGGACCACGCTCGCAGAGCTATCGCAGTTGCCGTTAGCTTAGGATAGAGACGAGTGAAGGGTCACTTGGGGGACTAACAGGCATCTCGAACTACCTGCAGGAAGACAAATAGCCAAACCCAATAATTCTCGAAGCAGAATCTTCTAGGAGGAGGGTTTAAGTACTCCGAGTTAAGTAGAAGTGGGCAGTGATCTGACATGGTTTGCTTAGAGAAGGAAAGTGGCATTAAGAAGATATTTGGGAACAAAGATTCCCAACAAGGGGTGTAGAAAACCCTATCAAGCCACACTAGTCTCGGGGTTTGCTTGTTCATTACAATAGGTGTACTTTCATCCCTCTAGCTTAATTTCTTGAAGGTTGCAGGAATTCAAGGTGGTGCGAAATCTGCTCGTTGAGCCTTCAATTTATGTTGAGGTTATTAATGTCAGCTTAGGATGAAGACGACTGACACGGTTTCTCGGGGGACTAACAGACTGCAGGCATCTTGAACTACCTGATGGAAGCCTAGTAGCCAAACCCAATAATTTTCGAAGTGGAATCTTCTAGGAGAAGGGTTTAGGTGCTCCCAGTTAAGTAGAAGCGGGCAGTGATTTGATATTGAGAAGGAAAGTGGCATCAAGAAGACATTTGCGTACAAGGATTCCCAACAAGGGGTGAAAAAAACCTATCAAGTCACACTAGAATTGGGTTTGCTTGTTCATTGCCCTAGGTGTACTTTCGTTCGTCTAGCTTAATTTTTTGAAGGTTGCAGGAGATTAAGGTGGTGCGAAATCTGCTCATGAGCCTTGGATTTATGTTAAGGTTATTCTTATCTTTCGCTTGGAGAATTAGGTTGAAATCACCTAATATAAGCCAAGGTGCATCAACAGCATTAGCGGTCAAAAGGATTTCATTGAGGAATGCTTCCTTTTCAGCATCAAGGCGCGGGTGGTAAACGTTTGTAATGTACGGGTTGGTAACATCTACGGGGGGTGACTTTTTCTGTGATGGAGCGCGTTCTGATCTGGATATACACGAGGGAGACGAGTGTTCGTTCAAAAAAAAAAAGGCTAGCCCGACTCTAGTGCCACAGGCAGAGAGCATCACCACGCGCGTTAGAGCATCTTCAACGGATGTTCTAAAATCGAGTCTCTATACATTCCTTCTAAATCACTATTTGTTTTTTATATTTTCATCTTCTCTATCAAAACCTCTATCTAAAAAATATAGAGATTGATATAAAGAGCCTCCAAATTTAGAGATTGGGAGAAAGAAATTCTAAATTTAGAGGCTGAAATAGAGACTCTGCTGAAAAACAAGTGACTCTAAATATAGAGAAGATTCTGTTTTAGAGTCTCTGCTGGAGATATTCTTAGCATGTTAGCAGTGATGGAAGCTATTTATTGAGCGGAAGGAGAAGAAAACATGTTTCTTGAAGTGCATGAATACTCAGGCTATGGCACCTCGTCAAGTCGGCAACTACATCATGGCGAAATCCCCAATTTAGGCTATGGACGTTCCAGCTAATAATCATCAAATTTATTAAGATCTTATTCTTTTTGGTTTAAAATAAAATTAAAAGCTATAAGTAAAAATGTGTCACTTTTATACAAGCCAAACATTATAGCACCTTATAGCTATTTTTTTAAGGTGGTTCTTCTCATAGATCCTAAAACCTTTTTTTTCAATTTTTTGGGCTCTCTAAGCTTCTATCCAAGACAAATAACTTTTTTAAATTATAATTTACAACTGATTTAAACAAATATAGGTTGGAAACAACCGATGGGATACAATTGCTTGCTAAGGAAACAAAATTTGGCCCATCCGAATGGGACCGAGCAGAGGCAAGCAAAGTGCAGCAACTAGCAAGGCGCTTACGACAAACAACCGAAACAACACGACTGCTAGCCTTCCTGTCAGAGGAGAAATGCACCCAAGACCAGAGGGCCTAAGACCATCTCTAAGGAATCCTTCCCCATTTTCATTTCAGTCATAAAGGGAATCTCGTTTTGTTTAACGTTCCAACGGACTCACTTTACCGTTTTCTTTCGAAATACATTCCCTTCAGAAAGGGATTCTCTTTCTTTTCTTTATATTATTTCCTTTAAAGAAAGAGATACTATTGGAGATAGTGAAAAATAAAGGAAAAAGAATATGTTGTAAAAAGGGAAAAGGAAATCAAATGAAGAGAAAATGGTCAGACATGGTCTAAAAGGCGGGTTAGGTGATAAAACTTGCCGTGGTGAGCAACAAAGGCAGGAACTGTGCATTAGGTCTGCTGGGCTGCATCATCAAGGTTGACCAGGCTCATGCCCTGAAGGTTAATGGGCCCACTGTCCAGGCCGCACAAGGCTCCAATGGCAGCGACAGCTGAAGCAGGCCAGCGAAAAGAACATTAAGTTGGTGGGCCATTTCCACCGTTAGGCCCAGTTTAGCCGAAGGCAGGCCAAGCTGCTGGCCCAGGACCTTCTGGACTATGCATAGAGTGGGCAGACGAAATTTTTATTTTTTATATTTAATTTAAATCCGAAATAAAAAATTAATACGCCGCTCGAAAAAATTAAATAACTAACTGTCCGTCGAGTAGTTTTTATATATCTCGTCCGTTGGATGGGCGGCTGCTCTGCTAAGAAGAATCCCAGGCAGGATCTATTTTTCAAAAAAAAAAGGGAGCCAGGCGGGGCTCGAACCCATGACCACGAGCGAGCGGGTGCGCCTAGCTCAGCTCTTTTAACCAGTGTGCCTTTGGGACTTTCTCATCCCTAAGAGACGCTGGTTGTTTTAATTATTTCAAATCTCGCCTGCTTGGTGGGCGGATTTAATCTCGCCAACCAACCAAGTGAGTCTCACTACAGAAGAAATTACCATCCAACAAAGTAGATATATAAAAACCGCCCGACTGACGGGCGAGATTTATTTCCCGCCCGAGGGAAGTGGGCGGTTAGTTATTTAATTTTTTCAAATGGCGTATTAATTTTATTTAGGAATAAAAATAAATAAAAAATAAAAAATTCGCAGGCAGATGGAGGCCAGGTGATCGCTGTGCCTAGGGGGTCCATGTGGCCGCTTGGGCTCGCACACGGAGGCTCCTCGATCAGGGGAGGCAGCAACGGAGCGGCACTCTGGTTGGAGAGGTCGCCGAGGAACTCGATGATGGCGGACAATGACGGTGTCACAATTGGGCTCGAGGAAGGCGCCGCAGCTAGGCTCAGTGAGTGCAACAGGGGAGCGGGCTCCGGGACGCAGATAGGGATGAAAATGGATCGGGTAGTACCCGACCCATATCCGTGTCTGGTACATGGCGGGTATAAAACGGTTACTCATTTTTAATACCCGCCAGATACAAGTTCGGATTCGAGTACTACCCGGTTTTTGTCCTTTCAGATAAGGGTCGGATATGGAATGTGAAGTACCTGATAAATACGGGTCGGTTTTAGGTACCCGGTTGATAAATTAATTCGCGTATCCGTATTTGCTACATGGGCCACTGAGCCACAACCCACTCGGGTTTCAGCGATGCAGGCAGTGAGCCGACCAAGTGGCACTATGGACGCGGCATCGGTCCGATGGCGTCAAGGGGCGGCGTCGCTTTGGGCCGGGCGTGGCATTAGTAAAGGCAGCTACGGCGGGGCCGGTGAACCAGGGAGAGGACGTGGTCTAGGCGGCCGAGCGACGATGAGGCACAGTTCACCGGCGCAACCCAGCGGCGCAAGGCCGAGGCGCGGGGCGTGGCGACAGGGCCAGCATTGAGAAGGACGAGGCGCAGCGAGGGAAGAAGCGAGGCCGGGCGAGGAGACGGAGCGGCGGGATGGCAAAGAAGCAGGCGTGGCGGGGGCAGCAGCGATGAGGCACTGTGTCGGGCGGCACGGCCGCCGACGCGGTGGCACAGCAACAAGGCGATGGGCTGCGCGGGAGCGAAAGCACGACAATAGCGTGGAGGCAGAGGTGGCAGGAGGCGGCCTGGTGGCGCGGGACGGCGTGGCTGGGGTCGGCACAAGCAGCGGCGAGGATGGCGCTAAACGGCACCAAGTGCGGCGGCTCGCGGCGCCAAGCGCAAGGGCGAGGCGAGCGGCGGCAAGAGGCATAGGGACGGGGCAGCGCCAGGCAGTGCCAGGCCAAAGGACACGACGGCGTCGAGCAGCGCCAGGTGCATGTGGTGCCATAGGCGGTGGGGCAGTGGAGCCAAGGGCGCCGGGCAGCAGGAAGAAGAAGCAAAGAAGCAGAAAGCAGAAGGAGCAACAATAGATGGGAGTAGATAGGAAAGAAAGAGATGTGGTCGGGAGGAGATAGATGGGAAAGCAGGAATAAGAAAAGCAAACCCAGGGAAAGGGATGAGACGGCAGAGGTAGAGATGGGTCCTTAGGGCTTCGGGCTGGTTACTTTTTTTCTTTTTTTTTTCTCTCCATGCACCTCCGTGGCTGATCTCCTTTTCCTTTGATCTGTTCCTTTTTGTGTAGGTGTGTTTTCCCTGATCCGATCTGCCTCCTTGCACCTGCCTATGGATTATGTGTGTTAAATGGACTATATGTTGAACTATGTGTGTTTATTGGACCCTATGTGTTAGATTGTGTATTAATTGCACTTTATACTGGAGTATGTGTGTTTTTACTTTTTAGGATTCTATGTTTTATATTATGTATTAATTGGCTCTATGTATTGTTCTATGTGCGTTAATTGGATTATTTTTATCACATGTTTTAATCCTAGATAATTTGCATACTATGTGACCCGGTATCCGTTTTCTACCCATTCATATAATATTCGGCATTCGTTTTTTGTCCATTCATAAATACTTGTATTCGTATCCGTATCCTACCCGATTTTGCTCTACCCGTATCTGTACCCATATCAAAAAAATAGGGTAGAATACGAGATGACCTACAACCCGACCGTAACCAACCCGTTTTCACCCCTAGGCGCAGACCAAAGAGGTCAGACCGCATTGCTAGTTTGTCAGCTGTGATGCTGGCTCGAAGCCGAGTAGGAGCGGTTATCCAAGTTGCACTCATACATCTTGCGGTGGTGATGAGTGAGGCGCCGCCTATCAGCCTCATCCAAACTGTCGTCGTCGCCGTAGCCTAGGCGCTGGGGGTCACCGTCGCCGTCATCAAGAAGCATGAAGCCTAGGCACTGGGGGTCATCGTCTAGGGGGCGGGGCGGCGAGAATGAGGAGAGGCCTCGCTATCCTCGTAGCAGAGGCTCTAGCCCAAGGAGCCGCAGAGGAAGAGGACCGAGCCAGGGACAAGGATGACTCCAAGGAGGATGCCGCAAGGTGGTCGCACACGACGGAGTGGCAGGGAGCGGGATCGTGGAGGTCGAAGGCGAGCCGAGGAGGGGAGTGCCCGCTAGAGTCGGAGCAACTAGTAGCGGGGGTTCCATCACCATGGATGACTACAAATTCGTAATATTCTACCTAAAATTAAGGAAAGTACAGGCTTAATCCCTAAGCTATGTCACTTGACCCATTTTGGTCCGTGAACTCTAAAATTAACTCAGTCATCGAATTATCAATACCGGACATAAATAGACCTTTGACCGAGTCAATGGCAGCTTTGACTGGTCAAAGATGATTTGACCGAATTGTTATATGTATTTTTATATAAAAATATTTCATAAAATCTGAATTAAACTATATATTTAAGTTTCTTATGATTACTATCTCGTAGAAATTTTTTACATAACTTTTCTGAACTTTATATAATTTTTTTAGTGTTTTGTGATTTTATGACTACTATAAAATACTAGAAAATTTTAAAAATTGGTACAACGCGGTAAAAATATGGAACAAATTTATAAAGTTGTAAAATAAATAGGGAATCAAATATACAATTACTTAGATTATATCAAATATTTTTATATAAAAACAAATATAACACTTTTGTCAAACCACCTTTGATCGATCAAAACCACCCTTTACTCGGTCAAGGGACCTGGGTTTTAATAATTCGAAGATCGAGTTAACTTGGTTTTAAAGTTCAAGGACCAAAATAGGTACCATAGTTCAACTTTTTTCTAAAATTAATAATACAGTTCACAGTCAAGGTGTTGAAAACCGGCTGAAAAACAGTAAAAATCCGTGGAAATTCGATTTATCGGGCACCTCCTTTTTTCAAACAGCCAAAACAAGTTGGAATTGCTTGAATTTTGCCATATATAAAAGGAAATTCTTAACCATAGACATCCAGATAGTATAGCACAAATAATCATGGGAGCTTTAACAATTTCTGAATTAAAAGGAAATTGCGAGCCCCAAACAAAAGTAGGCAATTTAAATGCTGAAAATGAAGAAATGAAGTAACATAAGGATTGGAGGAAGTACGACGAGGTCACCGGCGGTTGCCGATTTGTGAATGCTGACGATGTTCGCGCCATTCAGAGACTCGGGGAGAGACGGCAACTCGGCGGCGTCGCACTCCACAAGATCAATCGTAGGGAAATCCAGCTCGATGAACAGCTTCCCCTGCCCCGTCACCGCCACCGTGTGCTCCGGTGCAGGAACCTTCTTGGCAGTCAGGACCCCGGACATGGTCGAGAACTCCACCATGTCATGCTTGGCAAGAAGGGGTGTGCTGAAGAGGTAGTGGGCGGAGGCCAATGTCGCGTACCCGCACAGCTCGAGCTGCAACAACGACGGCGAAAGTGTTGTGTGCAGATGGATCAAGAACGGGAGATTTTGCAAATTTACTGGTCCGGATCGATGCTGGTAGTAGAAAGATGTATGCAAGATTTACGGAGGGGATGCATGATGGGAGGCGACCTCGGCGACGGGGGTGAACCAGCGGAGGTGGAACCGCGGGGTGGAGGCGTCGCCGGCGGCGGAGGAGTCGCGGACGAGGAAGGCGGTGGCGGAGAAGTTGAACTCGCTGGCGACGGACTGCATCCACCACTCGTCCGCGTCCTCCTCGAGGTGGCACACCGCGGCGGGGTTGCCCTTGAACGGCTCGGCCGTGAACGCGTCCACCTGCGACGAGCCACGGCGGCGCCACCGTCAACGTCACATTCCTCCCCGTGCGAGCCAACAAGAGAAGGGGCAGGTAGCGGACTGACCGCGGCGTACTGGATAGGTTTCTTGGCCATTTGCACTGACCGACGCTGCCGGGCGCCGGCTGCTTGCTGCTGCTACAAATTCGACGGAAGTCGAAACTCGGAACGGAACCGAGTGGCACTGTGGCAGACTGGCAGCCGAGCGCGAGCACGTTTTATAGGCTGCTTTGACTTTTCTTTCCAGAGATATCTACACGTTCTGTAGGTACTGTAGAAAAAGTAAATACTTGTCCAGAGATATACTAAATTGGTCTCTGAACTTAGATATCTAAACTAGAAAAACTGAATCAAAATGATCATTTTTGCCAGTCAAAACAACGATTTTGGGGATATTTGGCTGGCATGGTATCCATGTGTGTAGTATTCGTAGACGTTTCGGACACATGGTCATCCACCTCACCCCTCTCTTTGATATTTAATCTCTTCCTCTCTCTAATCTCTCTCCCCCAGAGTCTCTCTCCAACTCGCCGGCAGGGACAAGGCGAGCTATAGTCGGCTCGGGCCCTGCCATCACCGCTGTTGGGTGCCGGCCCGCTGTGGTCGTCACCGCCCCTCCCCCTTCTCCATCTCTCTTTCTCCACCTCCTCCTTCAGCGGTCACCTCCTCTCTTCTCCACCTCCTCTAGCGACCAACGACGGTGGGCACGAGCGCGACGGCCCTGCCACCACGTCTCTAGATCTAGCCATATCTTCGCCCGACATGATGCCGTGCCATGGCACCAACCTCCGTCGTCCACCTTGGCTGACGACACCAAGCTCCATGTTCCTCATCTCGATGTTGTCAAAGTCTGGAGAGATGAGGAGAGGTAGAGGTGCCGCCCCGAGCCATCTACTGCAATGACGACTAGCCCTCTCTCTATCCTGAACCCATCTCCCCCCAGTGTGGCGGTGGCACTGGATCCAGATAGCAGCGGCAACAGTGGATCTAGACAACAGTGGCTTGGAGCTCTCAAATCCTACCAGGGACGAAGGCGAGGCGCCGTGGAGAGAGGACAACGACCTAGGCATCCGCAATTGCCACCGTATGTCGGGCCTGAGCCATCCCTTGCGCCGCTAGGGAAGTAAGGAGGAGGAGGAAGGGCCGGCCAAGGCCGGAGTTGGGAAAGAGAAGCCGAGCGGAGCAGGGAAGAGAGAACAGGAGAGAGGAGAGAGAGAGGGAGGGGGATTATTAGACCATGTTTGGCACAGCTCCAGCTCCACCAAAATTGGTGGAGATAGTGGAGCACCCTATTCCTAACTCTAGAAATTCATAGAGCTAGAGTTGTGAGTACATTGAGGATGTTTAGGCGAGTCATCTTATCTACATTTTAAACTAAAAATATAAACTTAAGTCACTTTATTTAAACTACAAACTCTATATCTGAGGTGGAACTAGAAGCTGAATCTGTGCCAAACGGGCCTTAGTATGACATAGGGCCCCAAGTAGATTAGGAATTGAATTAAAACTTTATTTCACATTTAATACACATGTGATGCCACATCATTAGCCGCATTGATGGTCACATGGACTGGCGCTCCACCTAAAGCCATTAAAACCACCGTGTTGCTCGTTTTCGATAATTGAGGAACTAGTCAGACTCAATATTTAGTTCAAATACCAATTTAATACACCGGGCATAGTTCAGGAACCTAATGGGTATCATTTCCTTACAGAAATATCACTCTACGGTGACAATAACATCTGGGTCCTAGTCCGATACGTCATGGTCATTTCAGTTACAAAACTTCACATGACATGGATGTACAGTACCCTCCGTTAAGCTAGGACTACGACGTGCTGACTGGCTCAACTGCAAATGTAGATGTAGCAATTAACAGTGACGACGTCGACATGGAAGGAAGGGACCGACTCTAGAGCAGTTGCCTTCTTTTGTAATATGATGAACAGTCTCCTGTGTGGCTAAAGAAAAAACAGGCAATTTTATAAAAGTGATTGTTTTCTTAACAAGCAAACAAGCAATTTGAGCGGGTGGGCTGTTTTCACCTCCCGAGTCGGCCTGCTTTGTTCTTTGTGGGCCTTTGTATTTTGTCGGCCTAAATTTTTTTTTTTTGCTTGCATGCCTTTCTTTCCCTTTTTGGGCTGTTACGTGTCTTTTACTTATGTGGGTTTTTACTTCTGCTGCAAGTCTTTTTCTTTTTTCTTGTCCAGGCTATTGCACATTTTTTATTTTTTTACTCTCCGCTGGAATATGACCTGTAACCAAAAAAAAAAAGTTGGCCTCAATAAAAATGCCCACAAAGCAAAGAACCCTAGCCAAAAAAAGTAACAACCTCCCTTCTATTTTCCACCTGTAAAACATGGGATCAGCACAGCTTGGCGCCAGGTGACTACTTTTGTGACTTGTGTTAGCCACCTACCCAATATTAGTAACCCTAAAAAAAAAAACTATATACCAAAATTCTATAGAAGTTAAACAAAATATCCGAATGTAGTTAACCCCAAAAACCAAAAAAAAAAAGTACAAACCAAATTTCTAGCCTAAAACAACAACAAACCGGCTAATCAATAAATTTTTTGAAAATTCATTGTCAACTTCTATATGCAAGTATCCACTTAGATATGCTCGCCCCTTACCGAAACGCTTCGCAATAGTGTGCTTTTGATAAGACAGTTTTGAAAATCATGTACACACATGTCGATTCTCAAATAGGAGGGAGCAGTTTTAGGTTTCTACGGTCGTGTCTCTTAGGTTTACTCTGTCTCCCCTATCAATAGCATTGTCACAGTAAGAAAATTCCACACTTCTCGTGTTCAAGCCTAGAAGAACTTAGCACCCGAAATCGCCCAAATTCCCTCTGCTCCCAGCCTGCCCAATCTCCCCTCTCTCACCCGATCTCACAGCAAAGTTTGGAGTGAGCAAGACCAACAAAGAGAGGCTTAAAGTATTCAAGGAGTTGGGGTACCTGGATGCCGACTCTTAGTGCCTTGCCGGCAACAAGGAGACTCCGATGCCGGGGAGGACGAGATCATGTCCTGTGAACTTTTCTCTGTCAATGGGCTCCGCATGCCCGAGAGTGAGTTCTTGGAGTATGTCCTCGCGCATTGCAAGGGCAAGATAATTAATCTGAATCTCAATTCTATTCTCAACATGGCGATCTTCTCGCATCTTTGCGAGGGATACCTAGGCGTATTGCCCATGATAATCCTATTTATTTCATTTTTACACCTTGTTCCGCATCAGCGGGTCTTCTCCCATTGGTTGTGTCTACCTCCGACTTCGGCCCAACCTATCCTACGAGTACCTGAGCTATACACTCAAGGATTCGGTATCAGGGTAGGCTAAGTACTGATTTTGTTTCAAGAAGGCAAAAGGAAGAATTCTCCTCTACAGCGAAGTGACCCCACCGTTCCTCCGACCCTCCATACAGGGGGGAGAGGCTATTGAATCTGATCAACGAGCTCACAAACATGGGACTCACCGTGCACGCAATCGCCTAGAACTACATAAGGAATAGGATAATCCCTCTGAGAAGGAGGGAGCACTCTTTCTTCGAAATCAAAGGGTTCCAAGATCTCACCCGTGAGAGCAACTCATGTATGCTCATAGCACCCGCTCCGCCCACTGAGTTTAGGTTATTTCCATGCTCGGTCTGACTTCCTATTGTTACGCTTGCAATCCTGGACAAGGACTGGGTTGATGAGAGGTTCACCGAGCTGTTCGGCACTCCAAAGGTCGTGGCTTAAGTGTGGGATTTAATCTTAACATATATGTGGCTGGTTGGTGGAGATGTTTGGAAGCTTGGTGAAGATTTCATGAGATGTCGGCTAGCAAAGGCAAACTTTGCCACCTAGTTTCATGGACGTACTAGAGATGTCCATTAGCTAGCTAATGCATGTACTCAAGTCCGGTTTGTATTTGGCTTAAGTATATGTCGTTTGTATGAATCTTGGTGAAGGTTCACGTTACAATTAGAAAATTACTAGTAGCTGCACCTGAGTTGTAAACATACTAGGAGGAACTACGCGCGGTGGCGCGTCCGCTTCTGCCTACCGACTATGCTTTAAAATACAATTAATAGCTATTGCAAGGCATATAATCAGGAAGGCAAAAAATAAACAAAGAGTTGTAAAGTCTATATAATCAAAAGGAAGATTTGATATCATCTTAAAATAAATAAATAATTTTTACGTTGTATATTAAAACATGTCTTTCAAAATGAAGGAATCCTAAAAGGTAACATCTAAAAACATGATGGCATATACCATAATAAC
This sequence comes from Olyra latifolia, assembly GCA_036346145.1. NCBI lineage: Eukaryota > Viridiplantae > Streptophyta > Magnoliopsida > Poales > Poaceae > Olyra > Olyra latifolia. The sequence goes on from CM070530.1 coordinate 21,096,400, forward strand.
GTAATTTCATCAACAATGAAAGTCCGTAAGAAAAAATCAGAGTAATATTATGGAAATAGAAAGAAAAATGTGCTACAATAGGCAATGGAGACAATTTTTTAATATTAAAAAAATCAATCCTTTTATGGGTCTTTCTCATATAGACATGGTTCCATGTTTGGAATTCTTTTTTTTTGGGATTTTAAAATGGCCTAAAAAAGAAAGTAGAAAAGGCAAAAAAGGGAAAAGCCTCTAAAAAATCTTAATTTTTTACAGGTCTTTCTCGTGTAGGCATGGTTTCACTTTTTTCAACTTTTCAAAATTTTGAAATTCTAAACAACAGGAAAAAATAAAGAAGAAAACCTAAAATAAAAGGCAAACTTGTTACATGTCTTTCTCATGTGGCCATGGTTCCATTTTTTTGGAGTTTCCTATTTTTTAAAAATTTCTAAACGGCCTAAAAAAAGAAAGAAGAAAAGTGGAACCATGCAAATTGTAAAGTTGAAAATTTCTCAGCCTTTTTAAAAAATTTCAACTTTAGATGGGCTACAAAAAAGAGAATAGGAGAGGAAAAAAGAAAGCGAGTTTTTTTTAAAAGTTTGGAATTTTTTAAATTTCAAAAACATCCAAACTTTTTATAAACCTTAAGCGAGTTTTTTTGTAAAGCTGAAAATTTTTCAAATTCAAAAAATTTGAAAAACATCCAAACTTTTTATGGACCTTCTTTGTGTAGGTATGGTTCCATTTTTGCAAACTTTCTATTTTTTGAAATTTTTAAACGGCGTAGAAAAAAGGAAATAGAAAAAGGGGGGAAAAAGGAAAAGAAGAACTGAAGAAGCAACGTGTGCTGGGAAAAGTTGCGTGCCCTGGGGATGGAACCTGGGCGGAGCAACTGAAGGCTAACGCGGCTGACCGACCCACCGTTTCGTCCGCCTCGTTCAGAAAAAAACAAAGGAATTCTTTTATATATAATCTAAGAATGGACGGTCGGATCCCATTTCACCGACGATCGGACGGCCCGCGTTTAGCAGGTGACGTGGCCAGCCGGCGGGCTGAGAAACGGAACGCGCTTTACGCGCTTTATAGAGATAGTATATAAGTCGGTTGTGTAGCCCTATAAGTATATGATCATGCTTGTATGAAAGTAATAGAGAAGAAAGCAATGTAATATTTTCAATTGAGATCAAGTGTGTATGTATTACCTTGTGTGTTTCCTGTAGGATTGTGTGTGAGTTTCTGGGCTAAAGCCAACATTAAGGACTTCACTAATCAAAATCCAGATTTAGGGGCTGTTTGGCAGGGTTCCAACTCCAATTTTTCAGCTTTGCTCCATAACTCTACTGTGGAACAGATCCACTGCGGAGCTGGAGTTGTCAGTGAGTGTTTGGCTAGCAGGTTGGCTCCAGATTCAGAAATAAATAAGATTTTTAGATGAATGGTCAATACTACCCTAGGTGCTTTCTCGGTGCAGGCTGCCGCCTCGGGATGCACATCTTTTGTCCTTTGCCGCAACACAGATGGTGTATCCTTTGTTTAATCTTATACCAACCCATATATATCATCTAGTTAGGCTAACACAACTTGAAACCAATAATTTCTTCATTTGCATAACTTGTAACGTAACCAAACATATATATACGAGATATATATCGTCCATATTATTTTTCCTGTACTAGTTCCATTACAGTGTCATTTGCAAGATAATTTGCAAGAAAATAAATATAATGGTTCCATTATAAACATACTAGTCCCATGAAAGAGAAATAGTGGTCGCCATCTCATCTCGAAATGCATCCATAGTAACAATATTTGGTTGAGTAGTTGACCCATCGGACGCTTGTTCAGGAATTGCGTATTTATTATATCTTCTGGGATGGTAGGCATATAATTAGGATCTCGATCGAATTTTGCGAAGTCCCAATCCCCACTTCCATGCTCACGTATGAAGTTATGAAGCACCATAGTAGCAGCAACAATCATTTTTTGTTTGTGCATCAATAGCATGGCATCTTGAACAGGATTTGTCACTTCATCTTCAAACTCCAAATGATCGCCTACTTCACGTCTACTTTGATAAATGTGGTTCGTGGAGCATCCTCCAGGCTGCTCCAAAAAAATGAACTGCGAGGGAGACTGCTCTATAGAGTTGCCTGCTTCAGTGTTACGTGGAATTAGGGTGTTTGGCACTGCTCCAATCAGATCCGGGGTGGAGTTTGGAGCTGGAGCCTGCCAAACAGCCCCTTAATGGGTCGTCTTTATCAGCTTGGGGAGGACAGGATATGCGGGCGAGGCTGGCGGACGAAAACGCAGGCTGAAGGAGGAGTTGGCCCTGGCAAAAGAGAACGTCGGACTCAAGGACAAGCTTGCCAAGTTTGTGACGGGCTCAGGACCCACCGAGCCTGAAGAAGAAAGCGACTCAGTGCCCTTGATCAGAAGGTGGTGTCACACGTCGTCAGGAGGTCTGGCACTACGCTCCGGGTCATCACCAACCTTCAAGTCAATGGACATGGAGCCCGAGCTAGCAAAGGCCAGCAAGGTGGCTGAGCAAAGGTCCATTGCCATAATGCCATGGCCGCTAGCATGGCTGCCCTGGGGACAAGATCAAGACGTCCCCCACAAGTGGTGTTGTTGCGACTGGCGCCCCCCAGCCCTTCCAAGCCCAGGGGCCGCAGCCGAGGCAGACGAACGAGCGGCCATGGACCCACCTCCCATGGGCATCCCCTCCATGGGGGAGGATGAGGGCGCCGAGAAGCCATGGCCTGAACAGCTAGGCCAAGGTAACTCTTCCCTCCTTGATGCTCGTTTTCCTTATTACTTCTTTGCTCTCAAGTTCTCCCCGTGTTCCCAATGCTGGGAGAATTAGATGACAGGAGCGACGTAGTAGACTAGGACACTATAACCATGTGGCTATATATATTATATGGAGGACACTATAACCATGTGGTCCATGTGCCTATATTATATGGATTACTATGAGCGCATGGATTTCCTGGGTGATTTGGATTTCAGAAAGATGGCTAACCAGATTCTCTCATCCGTAGTGGACCAGGAGCTCGACAGGATCGCTGACCGGATCCTGGGTGGCTGGGTGTAGAAGACATCAACAAGCTTTCCGTATGTAGATATGGTCCCAAGCATGTTCTCTGTTATTGGATCTCACTTTGAGATTCATGCACTTCCTCCCCTCCTCTCTTGCACTTCTGCAAAAAAAAAAAACCTCACTTTTTTTCCAAACTATTGGACCGGAGGCCTTCTTCTTCCTCCTCCTCTCTCCCCTCTAACATGGCCCGGACAGCTCCTCCCTACCCCGTCCACCAGACCACCACCAAGCTATGTGGCAGCAACCACAGTGGAATGCGTGGTAGGGTGGCTCAAAGGTGCGGTGAGGCGGAGTGGCACGTGCAATGCGATGGGGCAGCTCAGGAGCATGGTGAGGTGGGAGGTTGTTGTAGCAACACAGCTTGGTGGTCGTGCTAATGGATGGCTAGGAAGGAGCTAGACGTGCTAGGCCAAAGGAGGAGAGAGGAAAGGGAAAAGAGAAAGAAGAACTTTTTTTTTTTTTTGCAAAAGTTCATGAAACAGTAGGTGGCGCAGCGCACGAATCTCGAAGCAAGATCCAGCAGGAGGGAATGCACCCAGAACCATCACTACATGTGGAAAATCTACTCTCATGCTAATTACTTGGAGAAACTTATTTAAATAAAATTTGTCACTTAAGAGCTTGTACATACATCTATGCCAATTGTTTATAAGTGGAAAAATTCATTTCACACCACCCCGAAAGATCAAAATTTTGGAATATGCCACTCTATCTTATTGACAGGTGGGGCCCCTAGTGTCTATGACAATGAGGTGGTATGGTATATTCGAAAACTTTTAATCTTTCAATGGTATAAAATGAATTATTTATTTATTTGTTATAGTCGACTATAAGCATGAGAAACCAAAAAAATTTATATGAATGAGTTATCTACATCGACATGCATAATATGGAGTTTATTATGGATAACCAGTTCTTTTTTATCATTATGCATGTTCATTTATTGTTTAGAAGTTCGAGGAACTACTTAAACCAACCAAATAAGTTTCGTAACATGAAATACAATTTACTAAAAAATCTCAACAACAAAAAACCTTCTAAAAACAAATCAATTTAAACACACATGACACAACAAAGCCCAATAGCTAGCCCGTTGACGTCGACTTAGCATATTTCTTTTATCCATAGCGAGTATGGATATTCAGGAAGTACAATACTAATCCTCTTTAAAATACTACATATAGGAATATGGTTTAATAGCATTACTAAGAACTTTCTTCTCTCTTAGTGCATAAGCAGAGCTCCTGCCCGTTCCCTTAAAAAAAAAAAGTACCCCAGCAAAACGTACATATAGAGTTTTTTCTTCCCTTTGGGGACGAAATGTGAGGTTTCTGATACCCACCCTTTATTTATCATCGAAAGCAATGGCCCAAGCAAAAGGGGGACCCTTGGGCATTTGGCAAGTGCTAGCACTAATCTAATCTTTACCCTCACTTGCTCTTTTTCATCTGTCACATACTAACAATTCATTCTCCATGAAAAAAAATAAGTTCATTATAGACTATGATTGTAGTTGAACTTGAACTTGCTAAAGAAACAGTTCCAGGTCGTTTTGCCAGGCATTGTTCAGATAATACAGAAGAGCTCAGGCAGGAGCTTTTATTCCCACAAACTATTAAGTATTTTAAATCAGCACATAGCAGCAAATCGTCTTCGTAATTCATAGTTTTGTCCATCGATGGCTGTCCTTCCAAGCATACATGAGTCGATGCATGCTGGCTAGGCTAGTAGCATCCCAGTCATCACCGTGACAGCTTCTCCCTGAATCCGCACTCTCCTGGCTGCAGCTTTCAGCTCCAGGTATAATGTTCCACTCCTTGGAGATGCCTGATGATAAATGGGCATAAAAAGGAAATCCAATATGATGGTTTCGTTGGTTGACCACACATTGTAACTCTTCTTTTTCCCCAAAAAAAAACATCTGCAAGCAATGGTTTACTTGTTAAAAAAAGATAGTCAAGACATACTTGCAATGCCGTCAATTTTTGTTTGCCCAACTTTCCACCCCAAAAGGGTGCCAGAACAGAATGTGCACTTCCAGTAACAGGATCCTGTCAAAATATAGTAATCAGGGGATTACGAGTTATGAAAGAGGATGTTTACCAAGATGCCACAAGCACGCCCAAAAACAGAATTCTTCACCAGTCAAGGCATAGTACAGGCAATCTTCATGCAACCATGGCATGCATTATAAGGATGAAGATCATGAAACTGAAATAAGAATTCAAAACCAAATCTAAATTATGAAGTTCCATTCTAGGGAAGTATTGATAGCCAATTTACGCCAAATACTAATCCAAAATATAGGTGGATTTTCATTTCTAGTTTTCACCAAGTCTTATAAGAGATCCTAATTCCTCAGGGAGATTATCTCAATCATAATTGCCTAGGTGGCACGTGGCAGTCTATATTTGCAGGCAGGTCTATTCAAACGAGGTAAAGCTTGTAATTATGCAGACCAGAACAATAGAGCCCTCGAATATAAATACCTTATAGTACATGATGACTAGTCTAATAGATTGTTCTATTAGAGATAGTAAGTATTATTTCTAACAATATAATACAAAGCATGCCTAGGACAAGCAAGGTTGACAAGAAGGTGCAAGTAGAAAACCCTGCAGGAATATACCGACCGAAAGATGTAAAACATATGATACATGACAAAAACTAGGTATTGAGAGGCAATCATCTATCATCCAATACTTATTTCTTATAACTAGCGACATTTCTAGCGCTAAAATGGTCATAGCATAGTAAGTAGTTAAATAAGCTTCACTACTTCATATATTCAACTTGGGAGAAAGTTTACGGGATCACCTCATCTATCCCAAACTTTGGGCAGAAGAAACGTGAAATGAAGTCATACCCAGATCCAGCAGGTGCCGGTCCTGTAATGACAAGACCTCTGCCGGCACATTTTTTGATTTCGTCAATGTTAGGAACGAGATCAGCAACCTCTTTTCCTGAGGAAAGTTCCACCTGAAAGACGTATCAGATTCTCAGGATGATACCCTGATACCTCAATTAGTCCAATTCCATGTCCCTCCTCTCTCTTTTTTTTAATCTCAGTTCTCTAATTTCAATAAAAGTTTATGCAGCCTACATTCAAATTAGCATCCTTATATCATGCTGACAAATACCCAGATGTGCCATTTTATTGAGAAATGTTTCAAGAATAGTCGGGGCCTAAGTGAGCAATAATTATTTCGATGCCAAGAAAAGGAATTGTTCAGGTTAGCTGCCTAGGAAAATGATCACAGTTGCACCAATATGGTTCTTTACATCTTAATGAAAGGTGAAGTAAGGGAGTGAGAGACAGTACAACGAGGTCACCGGCGGTTGCCGATTTGCGAACGCTGACGATGTTCGCGCCATTCAGAGTGTCCGGGATGGACGGCAGCTCGGCGGCGTCGCACTCCAGGAGATCAATCAGGGGGAAATCCAGCTCGATGAACAGCTTCCCCTTCCCCTGCTCCTTGTGCTCCGGCGCAGGAACCTTCTTGGCAGTCAGGATCCCGGACTTGGTCGCGAACTCGACCATGTCGTGCTTGGCAAGAAGGGGTGTAGTGAAGAGGAAGTGGGCGGAGGCCACTGTCGCGTGCCCGCACAGGTCGACCTGAAACGACGACGGCGAATGCGTGAGCGCAGATGAATCAAGAACGAGAGATTTTGCGAGCGAATTCACTGGTTCAGATCGATGCCAGTTGTAGAGAGCCGCAATGCAAGGCTTGGCGGAGGGGATGGATGGGAGCTAGGCGACCTCGGCTACGGGGGTGAACCAGCGGAGGTTGAACCGCGGGGTGGAGGCGTCGCCGGCGGAGGAGGAGTCGCGGACGAGGAAGGCGGTGTCGCAGAGGTTGAACTCGGTGGCGACGAACTGAATCCACCGCGCGTCCGCGTCCTCTTCGAGGAGGCACACCGCGGCGGGGTTGCCCTTGAACGGCTCGGCCGTGAACGCGTCCACCTGCGACGAGCGAGCCACGGCGGCGCCATCGCCGACGTCAAGGTGGCATCCCAACCCATGCGAGTCAAGAAGAGAAGGGAGCAGGTAGTGACGTAGCATAGCATACTGACCACGGCGTACTGGACAGCTTTCTTGGCCATTTCCACCAACCAACGCTGCTCCAAATTCGTGCGAGTGTGCCGGAACGGAGTGCAGCTGAGCACGTTTTATAGGAGTATACGACCACTATGCGTGTGCCTGGCTCAACTGCAAATGTGGAAGCGGCAGTCGGCAGTGACGACGTCGACGTGGAAGGAAACACTGAGAAATCTGTGAGTTCAAACTGGTGGAGTGGTGGTACGCGCCGTTATCTCACTTAATTAACCCTGTCTTCTCTGAACTTTAATTTTACTTTCTTGCTTTCTTAAATTTGCATCAGTTAGCACAGTTGCCCCTAAAACTGTTAGGATTCTGTTAGAAATTGAGGTGGCCGTTAGATTTTCGTTAGTTGTTTAATTGGTTGTCATGTGTGCAGTTTTCTTAATGAGATGACATCCACGTCACTTTCCTCCCGCTGTCTCTTTCTCTGAAAAAATTTAACTTTGAACATTTTAAAAATTCAACTTCAAACAATTAAAAATTCAAATTTTCAAAAAATTCAAATTCCTAAAAAAATTAACTTTCATTTTTTTCAAAAATTTGAAGTTTCAATATTGCAAAATTTGAAGCTTTTAGTTTTGATTTTTTGAATTTTGAAACATGTGAAAATTAAAATTTAAAAAACCGTTGATTTTTAAATTTCAAAATATTTTTATTCTTTCAAAAAAAATCAAATTTGAAGGTATTGAAAATTTGGATATGAAATTTTCAAAAATTCAAAACTGAAGTTTAAAAATTTTTCAAATTCTAATCATCACATGGTTCAAAATTTGAAAATGCAAAACTGAAGTTTCAATTTTTTAAAAATTTTCAAAGTTGAATTTCTTTGAGAGAGAAGGAGAGGGAAGTGACCTGGATATCATCTCATTAAGAAAATCACACTCGTGATAACCACCTCAAAGAATAAAGGCAGTTGAAGGCCCTGGCGGTTGAAGCAACAGCACAGGCCCCCAAATTTGATGGGCCAAACATCAGGTAGTACCATAGTTCCTGTGACTATTGCATCTGCGGAAAGGAGCTTTTCTAAACTCAAGTTATTGAAATCCTACCTACGCACTACTATGACACAAGAAAGACTCAATGGGTTGGCAACAATAGCACTTGAAAATGATGTCTTTGAGAAGATTAATTATGAAGATATAATTGAAGATTTCATTTCAAAAAATACTAAACGGATGATGCTTTTCAGTAGAACATGATGTCAGTTTTTTAGCATTAATATTTGATAAATTTTTAAATATGTATGAAATAGCACATATTGAAGTTATATAATTGAGTGACAATATGCCCTAGTTATATTAGAAATACAATTTTTTTTAAAATTTTAGGACCCCATTATGCATTTTGCACTAGGGCCCCAAATTTCTGGAGACGGCCCTGCTCAGCAACTAACGAAAAACTAACAGCCACCTCAACATTTAACGGAATCTTAACGGTTTTAGGGGCAACGGTGTTAACAGATGCAAGTTCAAAAGGCCGAGAAAGTATAATTATAGTTTGAGGGACTAAGTGAGATTCGCTACAAGTTTACGAGGCAATAATGCAATATTCTCCTTTTTTTTCTTTCCTAATTTCAAACTTTGCCTATTAGAGATTTGAGTGGGAAGGAAACAGCAAGGACAATGGGGAAGGGAAGGAGCAAGCAAGGAGACGAGCGGACATGCAAGCTTGTTTTTTTTTTTTTTTTTTTGAATAACTATAATGCCGACGACCGATTTTATCAGAGGCTGAAAAGGTGTTCTAGACATACATTAAAAAAATGCTTCAACAGTAGTTCAATGATGTTATAGGAAATATTTGAAACGTTTGTGAAAATGTTTCATCAATGGTTAACGATGTTATATCTCATACGAGTAATATCTACACCAACACCAAAATTCATAAAAAATATTGCAACATTTTTTAGTACTCTAAATTTTTATGATTGTTGCTGAATGATAGCGGTTGCTAGTTCTAGTTTGTTTTGCAGGACATTGTTCAGATAACCCACAAGAGCTCAAACAGGAGCTTTTATTCCCATATATTGATTAGTGTTAGACCAGCGCACAGAAGCAAATAGCATTGCCAATTTTATAGTACGTCTATCAAGGGCTGTTATTCGAAGCATACATGATGAGAAGATGGCATGCTATCTAGGCTAGGAGTGTCCCAGCCATCACAGTAACAGCTTCTCCCTGAATCCGCACTCTCCTAGCTGCTTCTTCCAGCTCCAGGTATAATGTTCCACTCCTTGGAGATGCCTGATGATACATGAACATATTATAAAAGAAAAGCAAATGTGATGATCTGGTGTGATTAAGCACATCTTGAAGTTAAAAAAAAATATCTCCGAATAGCAAGTTAATAGTCAGAAAGGTAGCAAGGACATACTTGAAATGCTGTCAGTTTTTGCTTTCCCAGCTTTCCACCCCAGTAGGGCGCCAAAACACAATGCGCGCTCCCACATACAGGATCCTGCCAACATGGAGTGATCAAAGGTTATGAATTATGAAGGAGGAAGTTTGCCAAGCTACCACAAGAACACAGGACAAAAGTGGAATTTCTGGACAGTCTGTGACATTGTGCTGGCGAAGTTTAACGCGCTACAAATATGTAGAGTTTGTGGAACTGGTATGAGCCTTCATAGTAAAAAACGGATTCCAGAACGTTCAGGGAAGTGCATTGCTCTTCAAAAGAAGAAAAAAGGGCCTGCACAACATAAGAAAATCCGGTTCCTTGGCTAGATCATCTCAGGTCATCATTGCATTGGTGGCAGTGCCTATATTTGCAGGCCGCTCCATTGAGCGAGGTTAAGATTGTAGATATATAAACCAGAACAGGCAGAACTGTTGGAGTACCTTCCTATGTTGGAATATGATCGGATTATCTTACATCATGGCCACCCGATAGATCATTTTACTATAAACAGTATGTGTAATCACATATTATGAACCAGACATGTTTCAAACTAAAGAAACATAACACAATAGCACATGATGATTTAACCATTTAAATTTGACAGATAAGGTTAAGTACATGCTGCAAATAGAAGACACTGAAGTATCGATGGTAATAAAGACTGAAAGATGTACTCTTTTTTTTGTTGAAAGAAAGGCAGGAGAGCTGCTCCATTTCACTGAATAGAGAAGGAACGACAGGTTTGCATGGTTGCAGAGTCAAGAGAAAGAGAGCAAAGAAACAAAGCAAAAGGGGGGAAAACTGTACGAACATATATGTTATATGACCAAAATTAGCTGGAGAGGCTATCATGCCATATGTTGGCACTAAAATGGTCCATTGACAAGCTTCACTCTCTCTATATATTTAACTTCGGAAAAGATTGCAGCATCACCTCATTTACCCCAAATTTTGGGCAGAAGAAACGTGTGAAGAAGTCATAACCAGAACCAGGAGGTGCTGGCCCTGTAACAATAACACCTCTGCCGGCACATTCTGTGATTTCGTCGATGATAGGAATGATATCGGCAACTTCTTTTCCTGATGAAAGTTCCACCTGAAAGCCATGTCAGATTCTTTCAGTGAGTAATACCTGAAAAGTCCAGCTCCAATCACCTCCTCACATTTGTTTATCTCTTTATTGATTTTCTAAATTTACCAAATGTTTATACAGCCTACATGTAGTTTGTAGTATCCGGATAAACAGTCATACAGACAATATTCATAATTTTTTTTTATTGAGCAGTACATTTGTAAATAATCCTATCTTAAATTTATAATACAGTTCACTGTCAGGGTTTTAAAAATGGAAAAAAGTCAGATTTATGGAGCACCACTATTTTTTTTTTCTAAATTGCAAAAAAAATGGATTTGCATGAATTTGGTTATGTATAAAAGAAAATTTATAACCATAACCATCCAGAGAATGTTGGTTATGCTGAGGATAAATAATCATGTGAGATCCAATTATCTTTGAATTAGAAGTTAATTGCGAGCCCTCAACAGAAATAAGTAATTTGAATACTGAAATGCAGAAAATCAAGAAAAGGAAGTAACTTATGGATGAGAGGAAGTACAACGAGGTCACCGGCGGTTGCCGATTTGTGAACACTGACGATGGGTGCGCCGTTTAGAGTCTTGGGGATCGACGGCAGCTCGGCGGCGTCGCACTCCAGGAGATCAATCATGGGGAAATTCAACTCGATGAACAGCTTCCCTTGCTCCTTGTGCTCCGGTGCAGGAACCTTCTTGGCAGTCAGGATCCCGGACTTGGTCGAGAACTCGACCATGTCATGCTTGGCAAGAAGGGGTGTAGTGAAGAGGAAGTGGGCGGAGGCCAATGTCGCGTGCCCACACAGCTTGACCTGAAACAACGACGATGAATGTGGGATGAATCGAGAACGACAAAATTTTGCTAATTTACTCGCCTTTCGGGAAAAAAAAACCCGAAATTTTGCTAATTTACAGCTTCAGATCGATGCTAATGCCGGTAGTAGAAAGCTGCAAGACTTGGCGGAGGGGACGGGTGGGAGGCGACCTCGAAGACGGGAGTGAACCAGCGGAGGTGGAACCGCGGGGTGGAGGCGTCGCCGGCGGCGGAGGAGGAATCGCGGACGAGGAAGGCGGTCTCGGAGAGGTTGAACTCGGCGGCGACAGACTGCATCCACCGCTCGTCCGCGTCCTCCTCCAGGAGGCACACCGCGGCGGGGTTGCCCTTGAACGGCTCGGCCGTGAACGCGTCCACCTGCGACGAGCGAACCACGGCGGCGCCATCGCCGACGTCAAGGTGCCGTGGCATCCCAACCCATGCGAGTCAAGAAGAGAAGGGAGCAGGTAGTGACGTAGCATAGCATACTGACCACGGCGTACTGGACAGCTTTCTTGGCCATTTCCACCAACCAACGCTGCTCCAAATTCGTGCGAGTGTGTCGGAACGGAGTGCAGCTGAGCACGTTTTATAGGAGTATACGACCACTATGCGTGTGCCTGGCTCAACTGCAAATGTGGAAGCAGCTGTCAGCAGTGACGACGTCGTCGTGGAAGGAAACGCTGAGAAATCTGTGAGTTGACACTGCTGGGCACGCACTATTGATTTCTAAACTCGTTAGCGAGTCTCTAAAATCTCCAGCAGACGCCCCATTTCTTTTTTGTTCTATTTCTATTCACGTGCCATCTCATTGAATAGGGCTGTCTCATTTCTATTCACATCCCCAACAACTGTTCCATCACTATTTATACACTCTCTCTTTTCTGTTGTGTCCATCACACTTGTTTCTTCTGATGATGGGGCATAAACTTGGACACAACTGCTGGAGTTGCCCTTAGGCTCTGTACTTATCAGCTTATAACATCTTATTTGTCTTATTTAGGGTTAGAGCTTATTTTTGTTTAAAATAAAAACGATTTATTTTGAATCTTTTTTCTATCTTAAAGACTTGTCTAAAACCTTTAAAACACAAGTCGAACAAAGCGGATCCGACTCTCGAAGCTATCTCGGAAAGTTCTCGAAGTTAGAAGAAAAATCAAATAAGTCATATAAAACAAATAAGTCAGATAAGATAAGCTGACGGGGCCTTAATTAACCCTTGCCTGAACTTTAACCATGGAACTTGTTGTCTTAACCAATGCAAAATGTTCTCACTGCAGAGTGTTGATTACTACTTCCATATTAATCAGCACTCAACAGTGACAAAGTTTAACCCATGGAACTTGTTGATTTCTTTCCCTTTGGAGAAGAAGTGTGAGGTTTCTGATGAGGCAGAGATATCCGCCCTTCTCAAAACAAAGTCAACTGAAAAGGAACCGGATGCCCAGGAGATGGTGAATTGGTCTTCTTAAGATTTTACTTTCTATTCAATTTTACACTTGTGTCCAAACCCTAATAAAATGCGGAAGCTAAAGAATAATGTTTGAACATAAGTTCTTAGCCTAGGTGATGGCAAATCTAAATGAGTGAAATTAAATTTGATGGCAAGGTAAAGGAAACACCCTAGTTCAATAATAATCTAAATTGGGTTTGCAATCATAGGGTGACAAGCAAGCAATTTAATTCTATATGTATAATACCAACTAATTAAATTGCTCAAAGTAATGCTAGCACAAGCAAGAATAATAACAATAATAGGAGCTATTATCAATCAACGTATGACATGGAGATAATTAGTAACATACACATTCACAAAGCAATAAGTACATGAACATAAGAAAAAAACCACAAGTGATGCGATTCGCTTTTTCCTGTGGTGCTCGGAGATTTGACAGTCTCCCCTAATCCACGTTGAGGCTTGGCCCTCGCAAGGACTGGCTCTCTATCGAGCCAACCGCCTCTTCTCCACTAGTAGTTGCTAATTGCTCCTCTCCGAAAATGGCAAGCACCAACTCCACTCACACGGTTTGCCCGAGCCTTCTCACATGCTCCTTGAGAAGGTCACTGGCGCACGACACCTCCCACGCCATCTAGGTGCCGACAAGCACCAAGAGTAATAAGCCCTAAACTGCTTGGTTGCACCAGATTAAAGCTCAAGAGTGATGCACACAAGATACACTTGGTCACCCACTCCTCTCACTAGCTATAGTTTCACTAAATCCACACAAGATGGTGCTCTCCCTCTTTCTCACTTCTCGCACTTTGGGACACACCCAAAACCACCCCTCAAGCCCCCTCAAAACCGTAGCCACAAAGGAGCCACTCAAGGGTTTAAATAGGCTAAATCTGAAAAAACTAGCCGTTGGAAGCTCGGATCCTCAAAATCGTAGTCAAACCTGGACCATCCGAACCCTAGGCCGAACCGTCCGGCCCTGAAACAGAAACTTGGAAGTATAGGCTAGACCATCCGGCCTCCGAGGCGGATTTTCACATCAGGCCTGGACTGTCCAGCCCCCAGCCCGGACCATCCGGCCTCCCCCTGACAACCCGACAGCTTTCAACTAAAAACCCGTAACTTCTAGCTCCGAACTCCGATTTCGGTGATCTTGGGCTTTTCGGAAAGCTAAGGATGAGGGCTATACAACCCATAAGGTTACACCACCTCAAACCCAAATGAGATGAGCAGAAAACCTAGGAAAACCAAAGGCACCTCCAAAATCTTACACTCTCCGACCCCCCCCCCCAAACACCTATCTCTATAGCTAAACTTCACCAACACTCTTGACACCCCCACAAGGCTTAACTAGGGTTTAGGAGGCTCAATGTGTATCACCTAAGAGCTAGGAACTTATCCGATCAACACTGATCCGGACCTCTCTTGATAGTACGGCGACTATCCTGCCGATGTCTCTCCCTACACAGAGAGAGGAACAAGACTAGAAAAAGATCCTTAGCCTATACTAGCATACCTTTTCCTTGCGATTCCATGCACATGACGACCTCCAAATCCTGACAACGCCTTCGTCTCGTCAACCTTGACTTGATCCCCTCATAAGGCTCTCCGTCATATCGACTTTGACTTGATCATCCTCCTGATGATCCCCCGTCAAATCGATCTTGACTCCGTCCTTAGCTCTTGGGAATCCTTGTCTTCTTGACCTCGACTTGGCCATCATCCTTAAACACTCCCTCGGTCGTCATGTAGCTCCGCGGGACCTAATTCTCTTCAGAACTCATGAAAGACATTAGTCCCTAGTGCTCCTCATAAACGAGTTAGGTTGATATAACCACCTAATTCTCTTCACAACTCATGAAAGACATTAGTCCCTAGTGCTCCACATAAATGAGTTAGGTTGATATAACCAAGAACATTTAAGCATTACAAGTGTTCCATAGATAAATGATAATAGAGGTTGATATAACCAAGAACATTTAAGCATTACAAATGTTCCATAGATAAATGATAATAGACATGGAAACACTTGTCATATGATCAACCTCACATGTGTATCTAAAACAGGACAGTGAATGTATATGCACATGAGAGAACAATACCTAATGATATATAGACAATTAGATCCAAGCCTCATGATAATTAATCAATGCCTACACAAAATGACTCCACAAAGGATGTGCATATGAATGTAAACATGGATAGCAAATATGCACATAGACAATCAAGCATGGTGAAGTCTATCTAGTGAGTCACCTAGGGGATCACTAATACATACCATATTTAAGGAGAAAAATCCTCTAGAACAAGCAATCATCGTATCCATGGCATAGACCAAATATAAGTATACTCAAATATACATGACATGAAGCAATGAGCATAAATACAATCCAATTATACCATATACTAGTATAAGAGGGATGCACTTATGGATAGGAGTGGAATACCGAACACATAGCTCAATGTCACATATTCATCCTATTTGCAAATGTGAGAATAAGACGATAAATCAACCACAATTGTTAGTCTCATAAGATTTACCAAATTCACAAGATACATACCTTGCAATGGATGAATAGCTTATCCACATGATTTTCTCTAAAAGTGATGAGACTAGAACCATCTTATCAATAAACACATTAGTCTCTTAATAATAAGCATATTAGAGGTTTGTCATTAAGCACTAACTAAATCAAACATTCACATCAATCATGTGTTGTCATTAATCATGTTTGTCATTAACTATGTTTGTCATTAATCACCAAAACTCACAAGGGCTACCTTGAACTTACATCAATGTATATATTGGGTGTTTGTTTAGAGGCCTGCATTTGGCTATTAATTGATCCGTGGTCATAAGTTATCATTGAAAGCAATGGCCCAAGCAAAAATGGCCAGGTGACATGCGTACTCCTCTGGCAAGTTTTTATCTTTACTACTTAAAAGTCTATTTTGTGGTGAATAACAAGAAGTGATGTCCTTCCGGCACCAAAACACTTTATTCTTAGGAAACAATACTTGATAGAACTTTGTTCTTCAGAAACAATATTTGATAGAAATGACTCCAAAAAGTTATTCCTATTTACATATAATTTTTTTTGAACGAAAGGCAGGAGCTCTGCTTAAACTTTATTAGAAGGAGCAAAAGAAGTACAATAAGGCTAGACAAAATGAATGCAAAAACAAAACAGAATAAAGAACTATAGACACTGGTTCAAAGTCGCTATATGGAATGAGGAGCAGCACGACAAAAACTGATCTCGCTGTATGCTGAAAACGGCACCAGAGAAGTCAAATCACTAAAGTTAGTAGCAAAAGGCCAGGAACTGATCGATTGCTTATTGGTCACCAAGACCGGTGCTAGCCAGGGCCCAGGCGGGTGGCGTTAATCCAGAACATGTATTGCTGAAGCAAAACCACGCAACACACGACCAGACCATCACTGCAGCTTCCCTGATCTGAAGTTCGTCCTGCTCACCAACAGTAGCCAATTGTGCACGGTGGAATAGCAGCAACGATAGCAGAGAGATATGATAGAAAACCCTTGACGCCAACAGTCGCTGCTTGTGTACCAACTAAGCAAGATCATCTAGCTCGCCAAAAGCGAGCGCCCTGTTCAACAGATCTTGCTTGATCAGCTGGAGGACTTCGAGGTAGGTGTTGTAGCATGAGCTAAAAATGCATTGATTTCTTTCCTTCTAGATGTTCCAATTGGTATACATGACAATCTCGTCAAAATTCCATCGTGCTGGTTTTTGACAGGCACTTCTGGTAGCTAGCCACCAATCCCCAAAGGTAATGTGCTGATGGGGTAGGTGCAGAGGAAGGTCTTGTTGCATCTCATGGAGGACCTTGCGTCAAATCATCTTAGTATAGACACAGTGGGCGAGGAGGTGACTTGTTGTTTCAGCGTGAACTACACACAGAGGGCAAAAGGACGAGTTAGGCCAACCTCTCTTTTGCAAATTTTGCACTGTTAAAATTTTATCTTGCAGGGCCATCCACATGAAAACTTGCACTTTTGCTCCGCTTTGCCCTTCCATATACACTTATAGTGGCCATCCAACGTTATCCCTTCAAATTGTATTGTATAAGCAGATTTTGCATTGTAGATGCCCTCCCTTGTCCATTTCCATGCACAAGAATCAACGGCCCCCGGTGTTAAAGTGAACTCGTGAAGTTTTGTCCACAAAGTAATGAACTCATACAGCTCCTCTGACGTGGTTAGAGCTGTAAGAGGTGTCATGCAGTTCTCATTCTCTAGAGCTTCTTTAAGTGACATGCTTTTGCTCTTAGCTTTGGCATAACAGAGTGGTACCAATTCCCGAGGTGCTTGCCCTGTAAGCTATCTATCCTCCCAAAAATTGATGGCCCGGCCATCTCCAAGAGAAATGATTGTACTTGCTCTGAAAAGGCTCATATCCACTTCATCACATGGCATGGTTGATCCAACCTAGGGCCTCCTCGGTTGGGTCCAAGTCATCCATAGCCATCTTAATCTTAGCGCTCTGCCAAAATACTCCAAATTTTTGACTCTTAGCCCTCCAACCTTGAGAGGTGAACACACTCTCGTCTAGTTCACTAGTGGATGCGGGGTTTGGTCATTACTGTTTCCTTCCCAGAGGAAAGTACGACGTAGCTTGTCAATCCTTTTAATGGCCCATTTGCTGAATTTGGAGACCGTGAGGAGGTAAACTGCCTGAGATGTAATCACCGTGTTTGTGAGCACTAGCCTCACCGCCTTAGATAGGAGCCTTCCTTTCCATCCTGCAATCCTTTTACCAATCTTATCAAACAGCGGTAAAAAATCCATACGCTTGAGATTAGTTGGTCTAAGGGGTAGTCCCAAGTAAGTGCAAGGAAAGTGCTTGAATTGCATGGTTACTGAGGAAGAGATGCCCTAGATGATCTCCTGAGAGCACCGAGCCGGATAAATTTCACACTTCAATAAATTCACCAACAGGCCGGAGGTTCTGCCAAAAATAGATAGAATCTTTTGTAATCTCTTCAAATCTTGCACCGAAGGGGTGAGGAAGAGAGCCACGTCATCGGCATACATAGAAACTTGTAATTTGTTGACCCTTTGAGTTATGTTGTTTAGTATTCTGGTTTGCTGCACCATCTTGAAGAGCAATTGCAAAGGGTCTAGAGCAATGATGAACAACAACGGGGAAAGGGGGTCTCCTTGCCTCAATCCTCTACGATGCTTGAAGGCATTTTCTAAGCTGCCATTTTATTAAGATTCTCGATGAAGAAGTGAAGAATAATATTGATATCCATTCCCTCCACCTACTCTCAAAAGCCATATATCGCAACAGCTCCAGGAGGTACTCCCAACTTATGGAGTCCAAGGCTTTGGCAAAGTCCAGCTTTATGAATAGACTAGCTTTCCTGCTGCGGTGAAGGTCCTTGATCGCACTGGAGACGAATAGGAAATTGTCTTGAATACAACGTATTCGGATGAAAGCGCTCTGAGATGGAGAGACTATTGAGTCCATGAGGGGTCCTAGCCTGTTAGTAAGAACCTTGCTAAAGAGCTTCCCAAAGCTGTGACAAAGACTGATAGACCTAAAATCTTTGGTGGTGCTTCATATTCATATGCCATTTACATATAGGCTCTGTTTCTTTTAGAGGTTTCTGGCGGTTGGTGGTTTACTGTAGCAAATTTATAAGTTTTTGGAAAATTTTTTAAATAATTCTAAAAAAATAATTAATTTTTTTTTGTAGCAAACTGCCGGCCGCCGACCGCCGGCGGTTTGCTAAAAGAAACGGAGCCATAGTGTTTTGGTCATTCATATGCTATCCAGTATCGAAGAAATAAATTAACATCTCAGATATGTGGTTAAGTTGGACATGACGAAGACATACGAACGTGTAGAATGGGGCTTTGTAGATGTCATTTTATTGAAAAAGGGGTTTTTTAAAAAAAAATGGAGAAAGATTGTATGTACATGTGCTCGTTCAGTTCGCTTTGCAATAAAGGTCAATGGAAGCTCTTCAGATTTTTTTTTTCTCCATCTCGAGGAATTCGGCAAGTTCACCCAATATCCCCCTATATATTTATCTTATGTTTAAGGCTTTATCAAGCTGTTTGCGTACAATGGTGGAGAGGCAGTGTATTCGGGGGAATTAGATTTGGTCACCGAAACCCTACGGTGACACACTTAGTGATCGCCAATGATACTATTATTTTCTTGGAGGCCTCGACAAGCAATGCAGTTTGACTTCAAGAAGGGTTGGCTCTATGTGCTGCAGGGTCGGGGGCTCGGGGCAAAAGGTTACCTCCGTTTCACAATGGTTGTTGTTTTAGTTTTGTCCTAAGTCAAATATTTTTTTCTTTGACCATTAATTTCTAGAAATTTGTGTAGTTTAATAGCATGCAAATTATATATTATGAAGTATTTCTCATTATGAATCTAAAAATATAAATCTTATGATGTTAAACTATACGAATTTCTCGGAATTAATGGTCAAATATAGAAATGTTTGACTTAGGACAAAGGTAAAACAACAACCATTATGAAACGGAGGCTTTCACCTCACCGTATAGCCGACAAGGTGTGGAGAAGATTGGAGCACCTACACGGGAGATGCGGGAGATGCTTGTGGAGGACTAGCTAAGAAGGAGGTGATGATCAAGACGGTTAATTGTACCTGCAATGCCAGCTTTGGCCATCTCGTGTTTCTACCTTCCTAAAAAGATTTTGTCGAGATTTGGTGAGGCAGATTGCAAATTTTCTGGTGAGGTGCATTAGCAGCGTAAAAGACGGCACATTGGATAGTTTGGAACATTCCTGCGAGAATTTTAGTTGTTTTGAGTCAGAAGGCATATAAATTTAATTTTTATTTTCTTAGGCTTGTATTAGCGTGACAATTGATTGTCATATCGCTTTTAGTCCATAGCCATTTGATTGTAATAAGTGCTCTACTTTTGGTAGTGTTTGGCTGTGTGCATCCGTAGTTGCTACAGAGACCGGAAGTTATTCTTCTATTATCTTAGAAAAATCATTGCGACAGGCCAAAAACAACTTTACATGCATGTTTGCTAGAGCTGCCCCCATGGGCAGGATCTCTGGAGGAACGGTGATGGCTGGTCGGCTTCAGGAGCGGATGAAAGATGGAGGAGAAAGCATTGTACCAGGGGATTCACAGCTCTTGTTGTGGGTAATACGGATGGAGAATCACTGCATGCTTCTAATCAGCATAGGTGGAACAAGCCGGAATTTGGAGGGATCAAGGCAAACGTTGATGGAGCGTTTTCACAGAAAGAAGGGAGGGCACCAGGCAGAAGCCCAAGCCTGTTTGATGGCAATGAAGCGAGCTGCAAGTTTAGGCCACAAATGAGTCGTTTTCCAAAAGTTTAGGCTCCCTCAAGGTTCCCAATTTTTTTTTTTTGATAGTGGACCACGGGCACTCGACTAGATGAAAACATCTAAAAAATGACGTGGAGTCAAAATACTACAATCAAAATTTCAAACGTGGCAAAGCCAAGCTAAAAAAAAGTGGTCCATCGATCTCTCCTAGCAAACCATTAGCCATATTCATATGTACCCACTCATTGTGTAGCTTTTTTTTGCTTTAATTATTTGGTTATCTTTTTGAACGATTTATCTTTCTAATGTTGTTTCTTAAAAATCTTAAATTCACAAGATAAACATTTTCAAATCTGATTTTGATTATCAGTTTTATGTTTTCGAAGCTACCGGTCAAAGCGGCCAAAGTTTAGTTTTAACGGATAATCAAATAATTTCATAGCCATATAGCAGGCTCTAAAACTTAAAAACTTCGTGGGAACCGAGAATAAAATTCGCGCGTTATGCAGGGAGTCTTTCTTTTTTATATATTTATTTTTTATGCGTGGAGTACTAATTAACCTTGTGCACTAGACCCTTGCAACATTTGAGTATTTGACCCATTATTTGTACTACTATGAAAGCTGAAGTTGGCAGTGTCACTGATGCACCTCTCTTAAGTTTGACCTTCTCCTTGTACCTATCGCTGAATCTCAAGTAAAAATTGTAATACAAGTGGTTGAACTTGTCTGGCTAGCTCAGGCAGCTTAGGTCGCTAAACTCTTGAGTTGCATGTCAGGACAACTAAAATTGTTTAAGCGGTGGATGTACATGAACTTGAGTTATGAGCCTAGACTCTTAACAAGTTAGATATACATGCCCTACACTGTTGAATATACGACCAAGAGGCAATTATGGGTTATGTGGAATGTGAACTTTCCATCTTGTTGGGCCCTAGTGTAGGGGTCCACTAAAGCCCTAGCTGCCGTTTCTGAGATTTTGTCAGTTGCATTGGTGCTAGCATACTAGTGTACGGAGTTCCATCATATACGTTTGGACTTTAATCCGTGCTAATGCAACCTATGTGTAATCCTTTACATAGCAGGGAATAGATCTACTACCTCACAAATTCCTACATGATACACTCCTGTGTGCATATAGGTGTGCTAATAACTTAGAACAACCTACATAAAATTTTATGACTAACTAGCATATACGACAGAGAATGTGATAATATAGAATTGGGTCCTCCCTTATGTTGTGGTCGACTAGGAGAAACAAGAAAATTGTACACAAATGAGTTATCTACATTTAGACATGCAAAAAGAAAACATATTGTATTCATTGTCTACAATGTTGTCTATATATGACGAAGTTTATTATTTTTTTTAGCAAAGGGGGCAAAAGCTCTACGGATTCTATTACCGGGATGAACGTCTAGATTGTACAAAAGAAGGTAAAAAGGTTTACAAGGCCAGTAGCGGTCAAGGATCCTGCAGTCGACTAGGGGTTAGAGCTGGGACTGCACTTCCTCCCAAAGGAAGAGGTCTTTTGAATTTTGTTGACCAATAGAGGCGGGTTCATGAACTCGTTACAAAAGATGTGTCGATTCCTCTTTTTCCAAACATTGTTGAGCTGTAGACAAAGTTTATTACAGGCAACGTTGTCTAAACAATTATAGATGCCCTTATATCTACGTTTTGGAAATTCGAGCAACTACTTAAAACCAACTAGATAAGTTTGGTAACCTATATTGCAATTTACTAAAAATCTCAAAAAAAATCTAACAAACAAATCAATTTAAACGCACGACACAACAAAGCCCCTTGACGACGACTTAGCATATTAGAGTAATGTATTTCTTTTATCCATAGTAAAGCATGGATGTCCAAGTAGTACAACACTAATATATCATTATATCCTCGTTAAAATACTCTATATATGGATGAATATCATTAACTAAATGTAATGCAGCAAAACTTGTGTATGAGGTTATTCTTCCCTTTGGAGAGGAAGTGTGAGGTTTCTGATGAGGCAGAGATACCCGCCCTTCTCAAAACAAAGTACTAACCAGGTATTAGCTCGAAACGTCAACGTATATATTGGGTGTTTGTTTAGAGGCCTGCATTTGTCTGTTAATTGATCCGTTGTCTTAAGTTATCATTGAAAGCAATGGCCCAAGCAAAAAGGAACCCTTGGGCGTTAGGCAAGTACTCGCACTGATCTAATCTTTACCCTCGCTTGATTACCTTTTCATTTGTCACATACTAACAATTCATCTCCATGAAAAAAGAGTTCATTATAAACTATGATTGCAGTTCAACTCGAAGATACAATTCCTGCTTGTTTTGTCGGTTATCGTTCAGATAACACAGAAGAGCTCAGGCAGGAGCTTTCATTCCCACAAACTATAATTTAGTTTTAAACCAATACATAGCAGCAAATAGTTTTGTCCATCGATGGCTGTCCTTCGAAGCATACATGATGAGAAGATGGCATGCTACCTAGGCTAGGAGAGTCCCAGTCATCACAGTGACAGCTTCTCCCTGAATCCGAACTCTCCTACCTGCATCTTCCAGCTCCAGGTATAATGTTCCACTCCTTGGAGATGCCTGATGAGTGATGATAAGGGGGTAAACAAAGTGAAACCAATATGATGGTTTGGTTGATAGAGCGCACATTTTAAGTTTTTTCCCAAAATTTTTTTAAAAAAAAGCTAGGCAAGACATACTTGCAACGCCGTCATTTTTTGTTTACCAAGCTTTCCACCCCAAAAGGGTGCCAAAACAGAATGTGCACTTCCAGTAACAGGATCCTGTAAAAATATAGTGATCAGGGGGTTATGAGTTATGAAAGAGGATGTTTACCAAGCTGCCACAAGCACGCCCAATAGCAGAATTCATCACCAGTCAAGGCATAGTACAGGCAATATTGATGCAATCTTGATGCAACCATGGCATGCATTATTAAGGATGAAGATTATGAAGCTGAAATAAGCATTCGAAACCATCTCAGTTATGAAGTTTCATTCCAGAGAAGTATTGATAGCCAATACACCAAATACTAATCCAAAATGTAGGTGGATTTTCATTTCTAGTTTTCACCAAGTCTTATGTAGTATAAGAGATTCTAATTTCTCAGGGAGATTATCTCAATCATGATTGCATAGGTGGCAGTCTATATTTGCAGGCAGGTCCATTCAAGTGAGGTAAAGATTGTAATTATGCAGATTGCAGACCAAAACTATAGAGCCCTCGAACATAAATACCTTATAGTACATGATAGCTAGTCTACTAGATTATTCTATTAGAGATAGTAAGTATTGTTTCTAACCATATATCACAAAATCAATATATGTTCCTTCAAATTTAGGACAAGCAAGGTTGACACCATAGTGCAACAAGAAAACCCTGCAGGAATATCCGAGTGAATTTTATGGACCGACCGGGCCAAAAGCTTCTCAAGCTCAAGCATTTACTTTTCTAGTTAGAGACTAGCGTCTTGGAGCTAATGTGGTATCTGCCCAAGGATTGAGAAATATACAATATATGACAAAAACTAGGTTTGAAAGGCAAATTATCCAATACTTATTTCTTATAACTGGGTACATAGTTGCACTAAAATGGTCATCGCATAGTAAGTAGATAAATAAGCTTCATTATTTATATTCAACTTGGGACAAAGTTTACGGGATCACCTCATCTATCCCAAAATCTGGGCAGAAGTAACGTGAAATGAAGTCATAGCCAGATCCAGCAGGTGCCGGTCCTGTAACAAGAAGACCTCTGCCGGCACATTTTTTAATTTCGCCAATGTTAGGAACGAGATCAGCAACCTCTTTTCCTGAGGAAAGTTCCACCTGAAATCCATATCAGATTCTCTCAGTGAGTGATACCTCAACTAGTCCAATTCCATGCCTGTCCTCTCCATCTTCTTTTTTAATATCTTAGTTCTCTAATTTCGTTAAAAGTTTATGCAGCCTACATTCAAAATTAGCATCCTTACACCATGCTGACAAATACCAAGATGTGCCATTTTATTGAGAAATGTTTCAAGAATAGTTGGGGCCTAAGTGAGCAATAGTTAATTCGATGCCAAGAAAAGGAATTGTTCAGGTTAGCTGCCTAGGAAAATGATCATAGTTGCACCAATATGGTTCTTTACCTCTTATGCGGCAAAAGAAAGGTAAAGTAAGAGTGAGAGACAGTACAACGAGGTCATCGGCGGTCGCCAATTTGTGAACGCTGACGATGTTCGCGCCATTCAGAGTGTCAGGGATGGACGGCAGCTCGGCGGCGCTGCACCCCAGGAGATCAATCGTGGGGAAATCCAGCTCGATGAACAGCTTCCCCTTCCCCTTCCCCTGCTCCTTGTGCTCCGGCGCAGGAACCTTCTTGGCAGTCAGGATCCCGGACTTGGTCGAGAACTCCACTATGTCATGCTCCGCGACGACGGATGTGGTGAAGAGGAGGTGGGCGGAGGCCAATGTCGCGTGCCCGCAGAGGTCGACCTGAGACAGCGACGGCGCGTGAAGATGAACCAAGAACGATAAATCAACCGTGCAAATTAACGGGTAATTAATGGAAGAGGAGATAGATTGGGAGGCGACCTCAGCGACGGGGGTGAACCAGCGGAGGTGGAACCGCGGGGCGGAGGCCGCGGCGTAGTCGCGGACGAGGAAGGCGGTCTCGGAGAGGTTGAACTCGGCGGCGACAGACTGCATCCACCGCTCGTCCGCGTCCTCCTCCAGGAGGCACACCGCGGCGGGGTTGCCCTTGAACGGCTCCGCCGCGAACGCGTCCACCTGCGACGAACACGGCGGCGCCAGCCAGCGTCAGCGTGGTCATATCCAACCCCATCCCATGGGAACCAAGAAGAGAAAATGGAGGAAGGTAGCAGCTCGCAAGTAGGTGCACTGACCACGGCGTACTGGATGGCGTTCTTGGCCATCTCCACGACCCAACTCCGGCGGCGGCGGCGGTGGTTCCGGCTTCGTGTGAGCGTGCCGGAACGGAGTGGCAGCCGAGCACGTTTTGTAGCACGTCCACGTGACTACACGTCGTACTGGCTGAGTGGTTGCTGACGTGCTGCGCTGATCAGATCAGCAGTGACGCCTTGGAAGTTATCGGCTTCCTTCCTCGTGGTCGAGGAGACTTGTCCACTTCTTTCTGCTCGAAACCTTTGGAGTGATTGACACGTGGGGCCAAGTGCCATATATAACAAATGTTGTTCCTGGCTAATAAAAAAATTAACGGAAAAACTTTAACTTGGCAACGTTAAGCTCAGAATTGGACCGGCCCTCCTCCGAGCATGTACAATGCAAGGTGATTATACACCCATATTTAAGCAGAGATAATGTTCCCATATCACTAAGCACCTATGCAAAGATGCTTACACAAGTGCTTAGATGTTATAACCTACACTAAGCATTTGTCTAAGTAGTGATGCTTAGTTAAGCATCCCTTCCTCTTGTATAAGCACTAGGTGCTATCCTAGATGGCAAAATAAATCGGGTTTTTTTTTACTAAGGGCATATACAACGCTGGTCCTATCCTAGACCTATCCCATCCTAGTTATATTTTATTCTCAACACAATCTTGATCCTATCTTAGCCGAATTTTGTATCTCTCTTATATACTCCTGGCCCTATTTTTCACTACTAGCTGAATGCCCGTGCGTTGCTACGAAAATATAAATAGTAAAAAAATATTAGAATCTATCATATACAATATCAATTGTCTAGTAATTTCGCTAGTTATGAGGTATTATGTTTTTTCAAGCAATTAAATATTGTCTTCTTGTTTTAGACAATTTTCTTGGGTTACATGGTTTTTATTACATTTTTACATTTTTAAAATATTGGATCAAAACGAAGTAAATACCCATTTTGAGAATGATTTCAAAATAATCCCTCTCCACCGACGATGGTTTCAAATTTTGAATAGACGAGAAAGGTAGTGGGGCTGGGTATATGTGTACTTAATGTAAGAACGAAGGGCAGAATAGTCCAATAAAAATGGATCACCACTCATCATCACTCACCATAAGCCACTTTTAAATAGTAGAGATTCACGGCTCCATTTCTATAGTGATAATACTAGAAATAGGACTACCATTACGTATACCATAAACATCTCTTTAAAAGCATTCCAACTGCTACTCTATAATCTATACTCCATAATACTATTCACCACATCATCTAAAAGATTCTCTCTCCTTCTAAAATTCCTTAACGTTTTACATTACATCCTACAAAAGATTCATTCCTCCCTACCCATAAAAGGTAAAATAAATAGTGCTTTGGACAGGACCTTCGAGAATGCTCTAAACACCTGTATGTACATGGCCTTACAAACCAAGAGCCACATCAATCATCATTTCATCACCAACCAACCTCTCTCTCGGTTTCAGATGGGCGTGTGCCGTAGCGTGCAGACGAGGGGGACAGCAGAGAGAGAGAGAGAGAGAGAGAGAGAGAGAGGGGGAGAGGGAGAAGAGCACATGCTTCAGATCCAGAGTGGACGGAGGGATATTGAGCTACGGCCCTCTGAATCTGAGTCCGACTCGGGGATAAACTAGGCAACTGTCCAGAGATTTGTAGTTCTGAACACAAGCCAATGCAAACAGAAATGCTGCATAAGCTAACCATTGATTTGTAACAGGGAAATGATCATTTTGGAAGTAGCACAACAGGCAGCTAGCGTCTTTACATAAGCACTCGAATTTTCATTTATTATCTACAGCGAAGCATGTCTGTTGCTGCTGCGTGAGTAAACAAAAGACTGGTCGAATTTCATTGATTAGCTCAGATTTGATCCAAGATCACCTCGGCACCAGAAACCTTGAAGTCAGACGGGGCTTTCTCAACGTTGAAAGTCTTGATCTTCCCATTGTCGACAAATGCTGACCACCTAAAATGATACCAATATTTTAAACAGAAGTCAGAAAATCTCCTCATCAGTTATCAAACATCAGCCTTGATCACCATGAACACTAGAACTAGGTAGATTTCATAATTGCTTAATATAGGTGGAACAGTTGTACACTGCTGAAGTATGTTCTGGTTTGCCAGATCAAAACATGTAATATGTACAATTTGGCTGTCTGGTGTTATGAATATAAGATGTGTATTAATCTATAGACCAAGAGACTATATATATAGGGTACATAAGAAGTCTACGTAAGAGAAAAAGCCCAGATAAGAGCAAAGGATTTAATCTATCCTAATATGATAAAGGACTACTAATATATCCTAATATATCCCTAACACCCCTTTCAAATACATGGTGTATGCAATAACATTGCATTTAAAAGAGAATAGACTAAAAAAAGTACCCCCTCAAATGCAAGGCATATGCAATAGCATTGCATTTGAACAAAAATACACTAAAAAAAATTCAAAGTCCAAGTCTTGCAAATGTCGTTGTGGTCGTCATAGCACGCATTCACAAACGTGTCAAAATCTAAAAAGTGGACTCCTCCCATCCGTCAACGCAGATTGTAGCCCAAAAGACGGCAACACAAAGAAACACAGCATCTCAAAGAAAAAATCAGAACTGCAGCCAAACAAAAGAAATGACACAAAGCTGGATGATGGACGGAAATTGGATGGAAATTTGTAAACCGATAGGACATAGACGATCAAAGACAAAGAAAACAGTGAACTTTGGTGGACACAGTGGAAGCAACGCCTAAAGAAACCTAAAGAGAGACTCAAGGATGCATGTAGAAGCATGCCAACGTCAACTCGTCTAAAGAAGCCTAAAGAGAGACTCAAGGATGCATGTAGAAGCATGCCAACGTCAACTACAACAGCTGGCTTTTGACTAGCATGAGCACACTAACACCAGCATGCAGCAGCAAGCAAAGCAAGGCCGGCGAAGAGAAGACCCACAGCAGCAGTGGAGATCAACAGTGATGGGTACGAGACAGAAGCAGCAGAGCAGGCCAGCAGAGAGGTCCAAGGATAAAAGAAAAGAAGAAGTGAAAACTTCTCCAAGCTCCAAGCAGCACTTGGAGCACCCTAGAATGCTGACATGCACAACCCAAGAAGTCCACTCCACAGCGCAACAGTGAGATAGCTGCAAACTGCAATGAAAGGCAATTTTCTTCATCTTCTAGCACATAGCACAGAACAAATCCCATAGCCACTTTTTCTCCCAAAGTCCAAGAAGCACCATCCAAGCTGGAAAAGAAATCACCAATGGAAAAAGTGCAGGCAAGAACAAATAGGGGGCAGAGCAGATAGCCTGCGTGGCCAAAAGGGGCCCCGGGGTCCATGGTGAAGGGAGCTCGGCGGACAGAGCAGATCGAGTCCCACACTGCAACGTGAACAAAACACCCACGGTGAGCAAAGTTGGGCAGAGTAGATCGGACAAACAGATCCGAGCGGTGACCAGCACAGAGGACGAGCCAGATCTGTCCACGAACAAGATGCATTCAGCCACAGAGCAGCTAGGAGCAGAAGCAGCACTGCAACCCTGGCAGACGACGGCGGTGGTGCAACAACCCGCATGGCGACAGCAAGACAGGGCCTGGCGATGAGATGCTTCAGATTGGTGTGACGGGACAGCACATATCCTGCCTTGAGAAAGATGAGTCGACGACAAGAGCCGACAGGGTGGCCGCTGATTGGAGGAGCAGCGGTGCCGTGGAGGACAAACGACAACTGCAACCAGACCGTGAGCAGTGAAGATTATGCGCCCTGAAGAGATGAGGCTGCTAGAGAGTCACAGCACGAGTGACAATAGCCGGTGTAGTTGCTATGTGACAAAAACAGAAGATAGCCGATGAGGTGGCCGCCCCTGGAACAGAGATTCCCCCTCCGGGGGCAACGATAGCGGATGATGGGGCGACAGCTAGGGTTTCAAGCATGTCGCTTGATACCATGTTATGAATATAAGATGTGTATTGATTTGTAAACTAAGAGCCTGTATATATAGGGTACATGAGAAGCCTAAATAAGACAGGGAATGCACAGCAAAGGATCTAATCTATCCTAATATGATAAAGGGCTCTTAATATATCCTAATATATCTCTAACATCTAGCACAATCATATTTTATACAAGCAACTTGCTGACTTGCTCTATTTTGTGATAAATATAGCTATATCATGTTGGAAGATAGAGTGGAGAGAATTAGATGATTCTCATTGATAGACAAATAGTACATATATATAGTACAAGGCCTATAGCTGAGTAAGGAATCCTATCTCTAAATATGGACAGCTATCGCTATATATGGTACAATAGCCGATCCTAATCAATCCCATTAATGGGGGATCGGCCAGGCCTGATTTGGGGGATCACGCCCAAATATGATACATTCTAACAGCCCCCGCAGTCTCAGCCAGGAGCGTCGCAGATGTTGAGACTGGAGCGGAATCCTTGGAAAACAGAAGTCGGGAGCCCCTTGGTGAAGATGTCGGCGTACTGCTGATCCGTCGGGACATGGAGAACTCGAACATCGCCAAGAGCAACACGCTCTCGCACGAAGTGGAGGTCGATCTCGACATGCTTGGTGCGCTGGTGTTGAATCGGGTTGGTGGAGAGGTACACCATGGCCAGCGTTGTCACGATGAGCGGATATTGTTTTCGTGAGGGACGATGAAGCTCAGCGAGAGTTTGAAGCCAGCATGCCTCGGCCACACCGTTGGCGACCCCGCGATACTCAGCTTCGGCACTCGAGCGGGACACAGTGTGTTGCCGCTTGGAGGACCAAGAGATGAGGTTGTTCTTGAGAAGACACGATGGCGGAGGTAGACTTGCGCGTGTCGGGGCAACCAGCCCAGTCAGCATCGGTGTAGACAACAAGGTCGTGAGACCCTGCACGAGAGAGCTGAAGGCCGTAGTGGAGGGTACCCTTGATATAGCGCAAGACCCGTTTGACCAGCTGGAAGTGGTGGTCGCGTGGGTCATGCATATGAAGGCAAATCTGCTGAACAACATGAGTGATGTCGGGACGGGTGAAGGTCAAGTATTGCAAGGCGCCGGCGAGACTCTGATACAAGGTCGGATTGGTGGCGGTTCGCCATCATCGGTAGAAAGCTTGGAAGCGAGCCTCGATGGGAGGCGCGAGGGTTGCGGTCGTCATGCGGTATATTTGAAGAATCTCAATGACATACTTGTCTTGCGACAAGAAGAGCCCCGAGAGGAGGCGGGAAGCGGTGATCTTGGGGAAGTAGTTGAGGGGCCGAGGTCGCTCATGGCGAACTCACGCTGCAAAGATGGCAGCGATGCGATCGAGAAGAGTCAGTAGTCGATGCCGTGAGCACAATGTCATCAATGTAGAAGCGATGAGGAAGGCACTCTTGGTTCATGGAGTAGACGAACAAAGAGAGTCCGACTTGGAGTTGGAGAAGCGGAGGAGATGATGAAGTGATGAAATCGACCGTACCGAACACGGGAGCTTGCTTGAGCCTACAGCGATTTGTTGAGGCGACACTGCGTGGTTAGGCTTCTCGTGGTCGGCGAAGCGGCGGTTCTTGGCGTGAACCGTCTCGGCAAGAGAGTGCCGTTGAGGAAGGCATTCTTGACGTCGAGCTGACGGATGGGCCAATCGGAGTCGACAGCGATGGAGAGGACAGTCCGAATGGTGGTTGGCTTCACCACCGGACTGAAGGTCTCGTCGTAGTCAATGCCGGGCTGTTGAGAAAAGCCCCGCAAAACCCAACGAGCTTTGTAGCAGCAGAGAGAGCCGTCGGAGTTGAACTTGTGCTTGTAGATCCATTTGCCGGAGACGATGTTCGCGCGGGGTGGAGGTGGCACTAGATCCCATGTATTGTTGCTGACGAGGGCAGTGAACTCGTCAACCATCGCAGCTCTCCAGTGAAGATCATTGAGGGCACCCCTATAGGTCTTTGGCTCCGGGGGGAGACTGCCAGTGGTTGTGGCGGTCAGCTGGAATAGGGGAGGTGGCAGCGTGCCATCCTTGCTCCGCGTGATCATGGGATGGGATGCCCCCACCGGTGTCGATGTTGATGTCGAGGCCGCCGGCAGTGCAGTGGGAACATCTGATGCTGCTGGGGCAGCAGCGGGAGGTGGGGACCCAGTCGGGGCAGGTCGGGAACGTCGAGTGTACACCTGCTGCACGGCTGGCTTGTGAGAGTAGGGGGCAGCACCGCGCTGACCAGCTGCTGCCGTGGCTGTAGCAGGGGCAGCAGCGGGTGCCGGAGCAGCAGGAGGTACTGCAGCAGGGACGGCAGCGGGTGGTGTGACAGGAGCAGCGGCAGCTGCAGCAGTGGGAGCCGTAGCCGCAGCAGCCGGTGCTGCAGCAGCGGCCGTAGGCTGCAGCCAGTAGAGAGTAGCACCTTCATCTGCATCCAAGAAAGAGTAGCTGGCAGGGGAAGGGGTGGAGCCGCGGGCAAAGGGGAATGTGAGTTCGTCAAAGACAACATGACGTGAGTGAATGATGCGATTCGTGGTTAAGTCCAGACAGCGGAAGCCTTTGTGATTGTCGGGATAACCAAGAAAGACACATTCGGAGGAACGAGGAGCAAGTTTGTGTGGCATAGTGGCGGAAAGATTAGGATAACAACGACAACCGAAGACCCGAAGATTGGTGTAGGAAGGAGGGGAACCAAGAAGAGCTTGGTATGGGGTGATGTTTTGGAGAGTTTTGGTGGGTAGGCGATTGAGAAGATATGTGGCGGTGTTTAGAGCTTCGATCCAATAGGGTGGAGGCATGGATGCTTGGAAGAGGAGAGTGCGAACGATGTTATTAGTGGAGCGGATGATGCGCTCGGCCTTCCCATTTTGTGGAGAGGTGTGTGGATAGGAGAGACGAAGGTGAATACCGGTTTGTAGGAAGAAATCGCAAGTGGCAGTGTTAAGAAATTCGCCGCCATTGTCACACTGAAAACTTTGGATTTTGGAAGAAAATTGGGTGGCAACATAGGTATGAAAGTTGCGAAGAGTGGGGAAGGTGTCAGACTTGAGTTTAAGGGGAAAAGTCCAAAGAAAGTGGGTAAAATCATCGAGACAAACAAGATAGTACTTAAACCCAGAGATGCTAGGAATTGGTGATGTCCACAAATCACAATGAACAAGTTCAAACAGTTTACTGGTTTTGGACAGAGATGCATAAAAAGGAAGACGAACATGTTTGCCTATCTGGCAGGCATGACACATATGGGGTACAAGTTTACTTGACACTAGGGGGATGGCGGCTGTGGCTTGGAGATGGGAGAGAGCGTGGTCGCCGGGGTGCCCCAAGCGTCGGTGCCAAGTAACTCCAGGTGTGGAAGGAGGCGATGGCGCATGGTCTTTGGGCTGGATGTGCGGCGGAGCAGTAGAGATCACCCGAACTATTGCACCTGTGAATCACGGCTCGAGTTCGCAGGTCCTTCACAGAGAAGCCAAGAAGATCAAATTCAATGGAGCAAAGATTATCTTTTGCAAATTGGCGGACAGATATGAGATTAGCAATAATATTGGGAGAAACGAGAATATTGGAGAGAGAGAGGGGTCGGTTGGGGGTGTGATGGGTAGTGTCGCCGGTGGTGGTAACAGGAAGAGACAAACCATCACCGACGACGACTTTGGTGGAGGGACGGGGTGTGTTGTGAAGGATGGAGAGTTTACCAGGGTCGGCGGGGAGGTGAGACGAAGCGCCGAAGTCCATGTACCAAGTAGATGGATCTGGTTGCTACAGGGTCATAGCATTCATCACATGGATGAGGGAGGCTTGATCCCACGATGGAGCAGTGGTTGGGGCGCCTGCAAGAGGGACCACCGGTGGTACGAAGAAGGCCTAGGGCGCCGGTGGCAGTGGTGGTGGCGTCTCGGGCGCTTGCTGTGGACGTGGTTCAAGAATGCCGGGACCGGAGGAGATGACCGGCCATATCTGGAAGGCGCCGGTGTAGGGGTTGAAGCCCAAGCAAGCGCCGCCCGTGGGAAAGGCAGGGGGACGCAGCCCGGGATTGTAGTGACCCCGGCCCTTGCCCTTGCCCTTGTAGCGGCGATTAGTAGCGTCGTTAGCGAGAAGATCTTGCTGCTGCCGCAGAAACGAGGACGACGACTTGCCGGAGCTATGGGAGAGAGGACGATGGCAGCTTAGG
This sequence comes from Olyra latifolia, assembly GCA_036346145.1. Lineage (NCBI taxonomy): Eukaryota > Viridiplantae > Streptophyta > Magnoliopsida > Poales > Poaceae > Olyra > Olyra latifolia. Next base: position 21,129,688 of record CM070530.1, read on the forward strand.
CTTGGCAAGCTTGAGGTCGGCCTCCTCGAGGAGAAGCATCGGCGTCTTGCCAAGAACGATGGGAGAGGATCGCCGTCTTGATTATGGTGGCGATGTTGCGGAAGTTGTCGATCAAGCCACGAAGAGAGTGAGACAAGAGTGTCATCACGAACAGGTTGTCCGATGTCGGCGAGGGCATCAGCGTAGGACTTGAGACGCTGGGAGTAGGCGAGGACGGAGAGGTCCCCTTGAGCCAAATTGCGAAATTCGGCCTCAAGGGACAGCGCATGTGAAGTCCTGTTGCTGCGGAAGAGTCCCTCTAGGCTCTCCCAAATGGTGCGTGCTGTGGCACCACGGGTGAGGACGATTCCGAGGATCTCCTCGGAGAGAGAGGCATAGAGTAGAGATTTGACCGCCATATCTGTGGACATCCAGATGGCGTCAGGGGCAGCCGGAGCATCCTGGAAGAGATGATTGGTGGCGCCGAACTTGCCGACGAGGATCTCGAAAAGCTCGCGCCACCGAGTGTAGTTAGGTGGATTGAGTTCTAGGGAAAAGGGAATGTGCGAGCGCACAGTAATGGTGGAAAGAGCGGAAGCGGGATTGGGGTTGTAGAGGCGATGGGCGTCGGCGATAGGATGGAGAAGGTGGGCGGCGGGGAGAAAAAAGCAGCGGCGTTGTTGAGACAGCGGGCAGGCGTCGTTCTGAAAGCAAGGACACCACCGGCAGGGGGACCAGCAGCTGCAGGGACACCATCGGCGACAGGGCCACCACCGGCGGTAGGGAAAAGATTAGCCATAGGAGGGTAGGCACTTGTGGCTGGAACAGCGCAGGGAGAACAGACCTAGGCGTCTGATACCATGTTGGAAGATAGAGTGGAGAGAATTAGATGATTCTCACTAATAGACAAATAGTACATATATATAGTACAAGGCCTATAGCTGAGTAAGGAATCTGGAATCCTATCTCTAAATATGGACAGCTATCGCTATATATGGTACAATAGCCGATCCTAATCAATCCCATTAATGGGGGATCGGCCAGGCCTGATTTGGGCATGATTTGGGGGATCACGCCCAAATATGATACATTCTAACATATCAAGGCATCAAGCTGTGCTCTAAAAAAGGATGCACTGTAGTCAGTGTAGTGTCACTTAGGAAGTGATTCACATTCACTTAAGCGAGTCATAAAGAGGCATTCACCTCATTGCAGCCAAATTCGTCAGAGTAACAGAAAAAATCATTGGAAAACAAAGGGAATCCTAATTCTTGAGTCATAATTATCTGTTGGCATGCATGCATGATTTAATCCATAGGGTTTGTTTTTAGTCATGACAGTTCAACAGTGGTGAACAAGAGTAGATTAACAATGCTCAGTTTGTCATGCTGACACAATTCAATAATCAAAACCTAACATCTTCTCTAGCTAAATGGGTGATCACTAATGTCCTCGGGACTAACAAAAACCTAAGATCTGACAATCAATGCAGCTTGACTTAAGGCAAGCTACAAAAAAATAATGCATGAATTCAAATTCTTTCAAAACTCCTTTCAAAGCATTCAATCCCAAAATTTCAAGAGAATGGAATTGGTGCATAGTATATCCAATTTTACTAACACAAATTTAGCAGTAAGAGAAGCAGTATCCTGGAACACTTAAAAAAAGCAAAGTAAGTAACTTACTGAATTTAAATCATGTCATAAATTTAATTGTAATACAAAAGTAGACAACAGTAGAAGATTTGACAAAAGTAGAATCACCTGTGGGAGCGACGGCCAAGCAAAGCAGCAGAGAGATCTATTTCCAGATCCAAGCTTTTGTGAAAACTCCCGTCAAAGTCACCATAGAACTCAATCTGATAAAAGCATTCCAAAACCATGACAGACGGTTAAAATATAATCATTCACAGGATTTCAAGTTGTACATAAACAAAACATAACGGCATGACCTTGAAGGCTTCAAATATTTATTTGAAATTACCATCTAAGACGGTAATCATACACTTCAAATATATTTCTGACTCTTAAGTTTTTATCTTAATGTCCAGACTCCAGACTGAAATCACTCAGCACAAACAACCTATAAAATTTATGTGAACTAAAAGGCATATGAGACAGATTGCACATTTGCACTAGGTACTTCTAGAGACCATGGAAAAAGCAGCAAAATAGAAGCTTCAGAATAAGCACATTCATAAAGTATTTCACATTTTAAAGCATGGGATTGGCACACTAAGCAGAACAAGGAGATAACAAACAGCACATACTGATTTCATGAGAGACTATGTCATGGAGTATAGTAAGTTAGTAACGTTAAACATTTATGATATACAGGAAAATCAAACATGCACCACCAAACTTGCAGGCAAATAGCCATATATCATGTGCCATTACACAATACTTGGATACGTACACTACAAGACCTTTACTGCATTTACAATTATGTGCAAAAACTATTGCATACAAATTAAAAAGTAGTTGCTCACCGCATCTTTAGCCTGCAGCTTTTCTGCCCATCCATTTAGAACATACGGGTCATTTACAGCTACACAGATAACAGAGTCGATCCCCTTAGCTTTCAACTTATCAATGTTGTTCTTGTAACTAGGAACGTGTGCCTGTGAACAGACTCCCGTGTATGCACCCTGAAATATATGGTGAAAATAGTTGCCAGCTATACGATACAATAGATCGTCAAAAGAGAGGTGGGTCTACAACATACGAATTATTAATAGAAGATGAAAAGAGCATTGAAAAAATTCAATGGCCCAAGGATAGAATTTGACTAGGAACATTACTAGCAACAACCTATTGACAGGGGGCATCAGAGGGTCTGAAAGCAGGAGGCAACAATCCAAAATCAGTTAAAGTTCCCTGTGGCTATATAGATATGGAACATGGGGTTTGTGTTGTACTGTTTGTAGAATACCCTCAATTCAACTAGCTGCAGCACCTTCTGCCAAACCAGGCAAGATAGATAAAAAGGAGAGTTTTACCCTAGGTACAAGAGATTTAAAGCTCTTATCTAGTAGAGTCAGATTCTGGGGGCTCCCCCAAAGCCCAATTCAATTGCTACACTCCAACTCCGTGAGAGAACTATTTGAGTGCAGCACACATGTTTGCAGATCGCATTGCAACATTAAGGTTTTGCATTCACTCCTCAACCCTCCGATGCTTGAATTAGCCAAATTGTAGCACCTAACCAAGTACCAAACCTTACCTATTCCCCGTCCCACATTCAACTACTGAATCACAACGCCAGCAAGTAACCAATTACCCCCAAATGCAAAAATTAGGGACAAGTATATCCGACGCAGCGAATCCACACCAATATATGCCTCTAACAATCTCTCTGGAACCCGAACTGACCAGAAATGCGTGACCAGCAGCTAGCAGCTGCAAAGGATTCGGGAGGAATGAGAAGAGGGATGGCTTACAGGCAAACCGAAGATGACCACCTTCTTCCCCTGCAAGCAGACACAAGGAAACGCCAAGGATCAGAGCCCGCACAGGACGCGGCGGCGGCACGCGCTATGGGGGTAGAGGAGCAGGAGAGGGAACAGGGGGCGTACGTGAAAGATGTCCTCGAGAGGGGTGGTAGAGAACTTGGTGGCGACGGCCTCGTCCCAGGACCGTGCCTTCTGCAGCGACACGCCGGGCGCCAAGGAGACGATGTCGGAGCCCACCGACGCGAGGCCCCTCGCCGCTGCGCCCCGCAGCAACGCCGCCGCCGCCGCCGCCGCGGCGGAGCCTCTCGCCCTCCTCGCCAACGCCGACGCCATCGAATCGCTCTTGTGGTGTCGTCTGCTCTTTTCAACAGGCAGAAGATGGGAGAAGGCACAACCGCACAAGGCAGTGTAGCGTGGGAAAGTTAGCTCCGTGACACTCATTTGGATGGCCGGAAAAAATTGACACCTAATTAGAGTCACTTTCTGCTAGTGACACTATAGCAACGAATTGCTTCGTTTAGTGATATTTTTTTATTGATTTTCCCATTTCTCCTCCTATTTCACCGTGTCCCTGACCATTTTGCCCCTCTCGGCGTCTCCGCTTGTCTTCCACGTCTCCGGCAACATCACGCCGCCGAAGAAAGAAGTTAGAAGCGCGGCCTCATCAACTTCAAGCTCCTCCACACCGTCCACATCACCACCGTCCATCGCAGCATCTTGTCGTCGTCCCCACCGTCGACCAGCCGCAGCAACCCGCCGAGGTGGCCGCTTGCGACAGGCCGCGAGGAAGAAGGTCCCGTGCAGGCGCGCTCTCTTTCTCCGATGCAACTCCTCGCACCCATGTGCCTCTGCTAGCTTCCCCATGCCACCGGCCTGCGCTCATCACTTGCGCCGAAACGTTGCCGCCGTGTCGTCCACTCGGAGCAACGCTGCCGTTGCGGCCCGTTTGGAGCGCCGCCGCCGCTATTGGCATCACTGTGGGCCATAAGTGGGCGCGACGCAGGCGGCTCGGCGCTGCACGGTGGTAGGACTCAGTCAAACCAGAGGGCAAAACGGTCCGGATGGCAACCAAAAGGAGCTGAAAGTAAGGGAAATAGGGAAAATCAGTAAAAAAAAAATGGTGAAAATGTCACTAGATAAAGCAATTTGTTGCCATAGTGTCACTAACCAAAAGTGACTCCAATTGAGTGTCAATTTTTTTCGGGTCATCCAATTGAGTGTCACACATCTAAATTTCCCGTGTGGTGTGGACATGTGGTTGTTGCCTCGTTGGCTCAGGTTGCTTTCCTACCGCCGGACTCGAGCCAATGGGGTCGCCCTTTGGGCTTGAATGCCGGACTGCCGGTTCTCCTGGTTGAACTTCGACCTGGTTTTGACCAAATTAAGGGTTAATTAGATAAACCCTCCGTCCAGGAATATAAAGCGTATTTTTTAAATGAGCTTATCCATTGATATATAAGATATATTTTATATTTCAATACAAAATAAATATGTTGTTTTCTTAATACCCCTAATAAATATCTTGTTTTAGCTTGTATTGTATTTCTTCTATGGTGTATTGAATAAAGTGTAGAGATAATAACTACGGGTAGTCATTTTCGATATCTCTTTGGTCTATTTGCAAACAGAATTGGCCTTGTACACTTGGACGAAGGTAGTGCACGCCACTACAAATACATGGGCTCACGTATTTGCCAATACAAAACATGAAATTATAGTTATGCGACACGAAATCTCTCCTACCTTACATCTTCTTCTTCCTTGCACTCTCCTCCTCTATCCCATCCCTTCCTTCTCCCTCTAGTCGTGGTTAGGGTTTCCCACCGGCAGCCCCACTAGAGCTCCATCACCACCGAGCTCACCATGGTTTGACCTGAGCTCCCCGTCACCGCCATGGATGAATATAGCCCCGAGATCCTCACTGTGGCCATAGACGGGCCTGGCCCTAAGCTCCCCATTACTATGGCGGATACAGCCCTGATCGAGCTTCTCGGCATGGCCATAAACGGGCTTGGCCTTCAGCTCTCCATCACAGTCTCAAGCTCCCTTCCCTCCTTCTTGCTCCGATGCGATGCCTAGGGGAGGTCGCATAGGGGAGATACGATGGCTAGGGTTAAGGAGGAGGGAAGATAGGGAGGAGAGAGGAGGAAGAATCGGTAATGGCCGCTCTAGTCATCTCCGGCATCTCCGGCAGTGGAAGGAAGAAAGTAGGAGGAAGGAGAAAGGAAAGGGGGAAGAAGATATGAGGGTAGAATAGTATTAAAAAAATTTTAGTGGCATACACCTAATTTTTGGAAGTTGTTGTGTCATCTATATAATTTTGTATTTTGTAATGGCAAATACCTAAATCCACATATTTGCAGTGGCAACTGTCTAATTAACCCTAAAATAAAAATGGGGCTAACATGATTCTTAATTTGTAACATTCTCAATTTTGAAATTTAAACAAAAATTAAGTTTGAAATAGTATTTCTAAAATACCAATTTTGAGATTTATATAAAAAAAGTCACTAAAATTTAAAAGCTCATGATTTGAGAATTTAAATCCAACTTGCATTTATTTGGATGTATCTTGATTGGCCATTTTTCTTGCGTTAGGAACGTGTGAAGTCGACGTCATTGTTGTCCAGCAGAAGATAGTACATCTATGATAAATGCAAGTCTTTGTTGATCATGTTGTACTACTACTGCATTCAAAATTTTGAGATAAAGTGTTGCTGCATTTTAAATTTTCTAATCCCTACTTAAGCTGAAAGAGAAAATAGTTGTATGGTTCAGACATGCATCTACACCAGGCCTGGTCAGTTTTAGCCAAGTATATGTAACTTGAGAGATCCTGAAAATAACAAACAAATATGGAAATAGTTCCTGAAAGACAGAAAATTATGTAGTGAATAATTTTTCAAGTTGCAAATCTAAAAATGGCTCATGAAAAGATTGGCAATTTCTGTGAAATATGAAAATAGCTCTTAGAGCACAACTTCAGCAAAGATTTCATTGACATCAAAGAAATGAGAGAGGTAAAAGACATATTTAATGTGACAGTGGTTTATTAATGTTATGTAAAGAATAGCATCCTGCTAATCCGGATTCAAGAAAATTACATGTCTAGAACTTTTCAAAAAGGAAACAACAATATATTGGAAATTTTCATTTGCAAGAAAAAACATGATATTACATGTCAAGTGATCAATTGTTTTTAAAAAATACTTCATATCAATTCACCATCCCTTCCTCTCAACACAAAAAATATTTTTATACCATTGGCAACTAGAATAGTCACTCAACATAATATTGAGTTCAAACATGATAAATTTATTCTCAGAAAACTCATAAATTCCATGACATATTGTCTTCCTCTCAACACAACAGAAATATTTTATTGAGCAAATGGGAGAACCAACAAAATAGATGTGATCCAGAGATGAGGTGATTTGAATCAACTCAACATGTGGAGGAACAAAAGATGAAGTCTCCTTAGTCTTCCTCTTGCGACGTGATTGTTGAGCACTTTTGACAACAGTTTTATTCTGATGTGCATATGGAGCACTATTGTTAGGAGGCAACATGTCCTGTGCAATCGTAGAAGGCTGTGCACTCCTGCAATCTGTGAATCAGGGCCAATCGATCTCAATCCGATGGTTTGCATAAGCCTAGGGAAAATTTACAATCAGCCGCCTGCCACACCTCCACTTGCTTTGGAATATTTGTCGAAACACCCTTGCCTCCCCTCCCGATTGGCTCGCCCCGATCCCCTCTCTTCCTCTCGATCCTTAGGCTACCGTCATCTCCCTCGCAGGCCACCGTCATCGCTCCCCCACCCGGCACCCCCTGCTCCTTCGATCTCACCGTTTCAATCTGACCCTAGCTCCCTCAAACTCCACCTCTCCGATCCCCTCCCGCCGCTCGCGTCACCTACTGCAGCCCCTCACCCACGCCGCCTAGAATAAAGCACGCTGCAGGAGCGCCACGCCACACCACCCAGCTGCAGGCTATAGTAGCGACTCGCCCACATCTGGCCTCCTTCTTCTATCGAGTGGTACAGATCCATCGCTAACCTTAAGACATCGATGGTTTAATTTTTCACTTACTGATAATCATTAGCTTTTCACTTTGAGTTCACAAGGGCATTAAAATTGACGTATTCTATGTTGAAATTCCAGATGATAGTCTGATGGAAGATAGATTTTTGATTTATTGAAAAGAGTGATACTCATTGATTTTTTTTCCCAATCATGCAATAGGGCTTCCCGTTGTCATCTTAAGAATCAGCCATTGTTCCGAGCGAAGCTGGTGATGCTATTCTCAAGAAGACTTAGTACAAACTCATAAAGTGAATCATTGAGCAGAGTATAGAGCAGGAAACTTGACAAGGAGAGGAAGCTTGACAAATTCTCGTTCTCTAATGATAAATATAGTCATTCAGCCTTACCATTTCCTGCACTGAAGACAAGTTAAACAAGGTTGAGAAAAATTCTTCAGAAACTTAATAGTACTCCCCCAAGGCTCCATCCACTCATGACAAAAAGGAAAAACCAATCAGAACTAATACCAAGAGACATAGGTATCATGGGCAAGCAATACAAGCTTTATTATACAACATTTGTTACATATAATCCCAACAGGAGATATATTATACAACATTTGTTACATGTAATCTAATGACATGAAGGGACAACAATGATAGAAGCTGGAGGCATTGGTTTCTCTTATGGCCAGCATTCCCAATTGCTCTATTTATCATTAGAGAACGAGAATTTGTCAAGCTTCCTCTCCTTGTCAAGTTTCCTGCTCTATACTTTGCTAAATGATTCACTTCATGAGTTTTGTACCAAGTCTTCTTGAGAATAGCATCACCAGCTTCGCTTGGAACAACGGCTGAATCTTAAGATGACAACAGGAAGCCCTGTTGCATGATTGGGAAAAAATCAATGAGTATCACTCTTTTCAATAAATCCAAATTCGATCTTCCATCAAACTATCATCTAGAATTTCAACATAGAATATATCAATTTTAATGCCCTTGTGAACTTAAAGTGAAAAGCTAACGATTAGCAGTAAGTGAAAAATTAAACCATCGATGTCTTAAGGTTAGTGATGGATTTGTACCACTCGATAGAAGAACGAGGCCGAATACGGGTGAGTCGCTACTGTAGCCTGCAGGTGGGTGGTGTGGCATGGCGCTCCCACAGCGTGCTGCGTTCTAGGCGGCGTGGGTGAGGCACTGCAGTAGGTGACGCAAGCAGCGGGAGGGGATCGGAGAGGCAGAGGATGAGGGAGCTAGGGCCAGATTGAAACGGTGAGGTCCAAGGAGCAGGGGGTGCCAGGTGGGGGAGTGATGACAGCGGCCTATGAGGGAGACGACAGCGGCATAGGGATCGAGAGGGAGAGAGGGGATCGGGGCGAGCCGATTGGGAGGGGAGGCAGGGGTGTTTCGACAAATATTCCAAAGCAAGCGGAGGTGCGGCAGGTGGCTGATTGTAAATTTTCCCTAGGCTTATGCAAACCGTTGGATTGAGATCGATTAGCCCTGATTCGTGGATTGCAGGAGTGCACGGCCTTCTACGATTGAACAAGATATGCCTTGTTAAGAGGCTTCTTGCTCAGGATGCCTCTAGTCCCTTGCCTTTAAAGTCCAACCCAACAAGAGAAACAGTAGGAGTTGACCTTTGTGCCACAGTGCATCCAAATGCTCTATGCTCTCAATTGTTTGTAACTTAAGCTCTGCCTTGCCCTGTAGCACATAGCATCATTGACATTGTCCTTGACACAAATGTCATTCTTTCTCCTATCGAGTTGGACTTTAAAGGCAAGGGGTTGGAGGCATCCCCAGCAAGAAGCTTCCTAATAATATTGCTCCAGAGGCACATCATAATAAACATACTGTCAAGAGTGCTCAACAATCACGTCGCAAGAGGAAAAAGAAGAAACCATCTTTTGTTCCTCCACATGTTGAGGTGATTCAAATCACCTTATCTCCGGATAGGCACTAAAGGAAGCTATATTTATAATCTTGCCACACATATTTAGTTGGTTCTCCTGTTTTCTTGATTATATATTTCTTTTGTGTTGAAAGGAAGGCAACACGTTATGGAATTTATCAGTTTTCTGGGAATAAATTTAACATATTTGAACTCTATTGTGTTGATTGCTTATTCTAATTGCTAAATTGTATGAAAGTATCTTTTGTGTTGAGAGGAAGGCATGGTGAATTGTCATATGCCCGACATGCTATGATACCCTAGGTTGGGTAGGAGCGGGTCAAGTCCATACCTATCACTGTGAAACAACTGCTATGTTCGGATCTAATCTATCTACTCAGCAATTCATCTGGTGACTTCATGGTCGCCAAAGAAGCATCAAACATTTCTAATGAGATCTATGGAGTTATCTGAGATAGCAAGCACTAGCTCCCAGTGCGACTTCATAAAAAAGCAATCAAAGAAAATGAAATGCTCGGTTCCTTCGGATCCTAGAAAAACGTACGAAACAATCTTTTAAAAACTATAGACCAATTGACTTGAAGTATCATTGTTGTTGCAAAAGCTAATTTCCAAGGTACGGTTGTTGCTTTTTTTTTATAAGTTTTGGACATGTAATTTGCATGATCATAGATTAGCAGGATGCTATTCATTACATAGCATTAATAAACCACTATCAACTGAAATATGTCTTTTTACCCCTCTCATTTCTTTGAAGGCAATGACAAGCTTTGTTGTAGTTCTACTCTAAAAGCTATTTTAGACTTGTAGGAGCAATGTGTCAGTCTTTTCATGAGCTATTTTCAAATTTGCAACTTGAAAAATTAAATACATAATTTTAGTCCTGCCTGTTTTCATTTTTTTTTTTGGTTATTTTTAGTATCTCTCAAGTTACATATACTTGACTAAAATTGATTAGGCTTACAGAATTGATACAGTTTTTTTCCCTGTAATTGATGTAGATGCATGCCTAAATTATACAATTTTTTTCTCTTTCAGTTCAAGTAGGGATTAGAAATTTTTGAATGCCGCAACACTTTATCTAAAAATTTTGAATGCATTAGTAGTACAACACATAGTTCATGGATCCAATCCAGAATTCTTTGTAGCTTGCACTTACCTTATTATTATAACTGGACTATGTGCAGGAAGTAGATACATACATGTTCATTTTGGCATATATACATACATCATGTTGCAAATACATATGTGCTCAAGATACATACATGCTCCAGATACATACATGTTCCCATTTGACACCAAATTCTGTCATGAATTCATACATAATTGCATTGCCCCCATGATACAAGCTCGTCATGGAATTAAAGGCGGATCAAAAGAAGCAACATGCATACACAGTTGAATTCATTGATAAATACCTTAATGATTAAAAAAGAAAATCAATCATAACTAATAACAAGTGTTGGTCAAAAAAATTTCATTTTATATGTTGTTAGATTTTAATTCAAAAAATAATATAATACATACATTGTATACACTTCCTTTCACATAAAAAACCGTGCATTTGTATGTGTACGCTTACTAGTTACTAGATATATTTGGCTTCTAAACGTACTCCTACTCCTGCACGATGTACAAAACCATAACTTCCAGTCTAGGATCTAGCATTATAGTATGGGAGTTGCTACCCATCCGACATGGGTTTGCAAAAAAATCAGATGCTTCCTGAAACAAAAGCAGTGAACTCTCCAAACAAAACTCAAGAATTGATAAAACAAAATCATAAAGCTTTTGAAACATCACGATAGCAAGAGAGGGAGCTGAGCTAGGCGACATAGCATTAGCTTCCCGCCCCTCTTACACTCTCTGGTAGCCTTTCTGCCCTTTTCATCCTCGGTAGCTCCGACGAGGATTTGCCGGGGAAGTAATCCACCCCTCATATAAGACAGAAACATCGTTGAGGAAATGATGAAGCATTTTTCAATAATGTTTGAAACATTTTTCGAATAATGTTTCGAACGATTATGAGAAAAGTTTCATCGATTATTCAAAGATGTTCAATCCCATACTAGTAATGTTTCACAAGAGCAAACAAAATGATTCAGCAGTTATTCAGAAATGTTTCAAGCCCATATGAGTAATGTTTCACAAAAGAAAACAAAATGTTTCGGATGTTTTTTACGATGTTTTAGACATACATGTGAAATGTTTGTTGGGCTAATTTGACGATGCATCTTCTTCAGTCAACTCCTCTGCCTCACCTTTGCCTCTTGATTATCTTCTTCTCTAGATCCGACAAGGCTTCTGCTGTCGTCTTTCTCTGGTCGCGGCCACCCCAGCACTATGTGCTGCTTGACCGCCTTATCTCCTTCTCATTGATGCCACTACAAAGTTCGGCCTCGTCGGATCTGGAAAAGAAGATGACCAAGAAGCGAAGGTAACGCAAAGGAGTTAACAGAAAAAGATGCATCATCGAATTTGCCCTGAAACATTTCACATGTACGTCTGAAACATCCTAAAAACATCTAAAACATTTTGTTTACTCTTGTGAAACATTGCTTGTATGAGATTGGAGCATCCTTGAATAACTACTAAAATTTTTTGATAATAGTTTGAAAGCGGTTCTTCAATGAAGTTCCAATCTTATATGAGGGGCAAACCACTTCCTCAGTGGATCCTCCCTTGGGCCACATTGCCGCCGGCAGGGGAGAATGGCGAGGAGTCCAACAGAGAGAAGGAGAGGGGTGTGGAGACCACTCCTATGTCACCTAGGTCGGCTCCATCTCCTGTTATCACGATGTTTTGAAAGTTTTTTTGTTTCAGTCGTTCCTCGGTTTTGTTCACACAAGCGTCCGATTTTTTACAAATCATCAGACGTCCGACAAGTGCAACTCCTTTTTAAAAATTAATTAGATCCAACTAATCTTATGTATTAGTACATCTAAATACTGTCCTTATAAATTAGTTAGATGTTACTAATCTTGTATACCTATTCTATAGTTTATGTTTTTCTTCTAAATTAGTTAGATGTTACAAATATTGTATACCTACCCTATATTTCATATTTTTAAATATTAAATTGCTATGTAGAAAAGCTGTCGTGATAGCTACTACTATAATATTTTTAAATATTAAAGTGCTATGTAGAAAAGCATAATCAGATGTCGCCGACTCACCGCAATGTCACAACACCCAACCCCTCCCCCCTGGCCCGAGCTGAGTAAGCTCCATATTTTTAGTTGTCTTAGTTGAAAAATCCCCTTTTAACATGCAGAGATTGCATTATTATTTTCCCTTCTAATATTGAAGGATGGCATGGATCGCATCTCTTTAGCTAAGACAAGGAGAATGTAGATGAACATGTAGCACAGCACAGGAAATCCTTAACAAATCTAGTGTGCAAGTGCAATTCAAGATGTCCCCAATCCCAGATAGACGAATCAAGACGATAAGCAGCGCACACATGATCCTCAGCGTCCAACAATACCGACCAGATTAGATTGTACATATTGGTGGTGCAAGTTCTTCAAAGCACGAAAAAACGAAAGAAAAACAAAAGTATGGCATGCAACAACCATGTGATAGAACTACGATACATTCTGGCATACTATCCAAAACAAATTGCGACAAGTCTCTTCCTTCCATCTGATGACGTGGATCATTCACCTCCAAGCAACCTGAGAAATTGAGCATTGTGGGGGGGGGGGGGGGTCGGTCTCGTGTGTAAGATGGCCTTCCAACCAAAAAAAAACATCGTGGCGTCGCCCGATGCAAGAGTACATTCATGTACATTCAGGTCTGAAAACTGAGAACAAAAAGATCAGACTATTAGTGCAGTTATCTCATGCTAGCAAATTGATTTTACCTATTTAGGATTTACTTAAAGATGCAAATCTCAAAGAAATATGTGTGATGCAGGTTGGTGGTGGTGTAGTTGCCAATTCGTTTAGATGGATGTTTTCGATGCACCAAGCCCCAATAACTCGATTATAGATTGTGATCCTATTCCCAAGTGAAAGATCCCCAATGTGACGTTTCAAAGACTTGCGAATTGACATCCTAGAGGCAAAATAAGGTGCAGACAAATTTCGTTGAAAAGGGTACAAGTGTTCAAGGGCAAAATTCTCTTTACGGCAAGTTCAAGGGGAAAACTAGTAGAACCACATTATTTTGCTTGTTTCATTTCATCTTCACAGCAAATACTGTATATGTAACTAGCTGAATGCCTGTGCGTTGTTACGAAAACATAAATAGTAAAAAAATATTAGAATCTATCATATACAATGTCAACTGCCTAGTAATTTCGCTAGTTATGAAGTATTATGTTTTTTTTCAAGCAATTAAATATTGTCTTCTTGTTTTAGGCAATTTTCTTGGCTTACATGGTTTTTATTATATTTTTATATTTTTAAAATATTGGATCAAAACGAAGTAAATACCCATTTCGAGAATGATTTCAAAATATTGTCTCTCCATCGATGGTGATTTCAAATTTTGAATAGACGAGGGAGGTAGTGGGGCTGAGTATATATGTAGTTAATGCAAGAACGAATAATAGAATGGTCCAGTAAAAATAGACCAACACTAATCATCACTCACCATAAGCGACTTTTAAATAGTAGAGATTCAGGATTTCCATCAAACAAAAAGTGTAATATAATGAAGGAATAAGTCCACTTTACATATCTGAACTATCAAGAAAGTCCATTTAACCCCCAAACTATGAAATAGTCCATTTTATATACTTCAACTATGAAAACATAAGAAAATAATACCCTATGGTGGTTTTAGAGGTGGTGTTGCTATCTCTAATTTAAATAAGGCCATTTAACATCATCAAATTATTGAAGTCCAAAAAAAGTCCAATAAACCTCCTAAACCACAAAACAAATCATAAAACAAATGAATTTCTTCAAAACATTACACAAATATATATATATTCTAAATTCTATAGTTTAGGGATTTATTAGATGGCAACATATCATGTGTACATAAGTTTTTCATGTACACACCGTGTACACCAACTAACAAAAGTCGTGAAAAATTCTAAAAAAGTTTGTAGATGTACTCCTAAACTTACTCTACCTACGTATGAAGTTTCAAGATCAAATTCATTCTATATTAAGAGTTATAAAAAAGAGAATTCTGACAAATTTGAAGAGTTCAAAATTGATATAATTTTCTCTTTTTTGTAACTCTTAATATGGAATGAATTTGAACTTACAATTTTATACATAGGTAGAGTAAGTTTAGGAGTACATCTAAAAATTTTTTCAGAATTTTTTTGTAACTTTTGTTAGTTAGTGTACACGGTGTGTATACGAAAAGGGTTGTGTACATAGGATATGTTGCCTTATTAGATAGTAAAATTTTCATGTAAAATTTTGTAATAGCTATGTTTTCATGTATTTTTGTAAGAATTTGGATATTTTAAAAGTGGCTATATTTTGTTAGTTTTATAAAAGAAATTGGATTTTTTTAAAACGACTATATTTTCATAAAGAAAAAGTCCATGGTAGCCCTATCAATAGTAATATCTTTAAACAACTATAAATTCATTCAAAATTTTAAAGGAATTGAATATCTTTTAATATTGTTTTGCAGGTCTGGGGTTCATTGGACTTTTTCAATGATCTAAGAGTGTAAAATAGACTTATTCAAATTATAAATGGCAAAATGACCTTTAAAACTACCCTAGGGAGTTATTTGTTCCGGTTTTCATAGTTGAGGTTTGTAAAATGAACCGTTTCGTAGTTTGAAGGGTTAAGTGGACTGTTTTAATAGTTGGGTATGTAAAATGGACTTGCTCCTAACGAACTATAAGGAATAATCATTCAAATAAATAGACAAAGACACGTAGAGCAAAACCAACCTTTTATATTGATGAAGAAAATAAAAATTCTCTTTTGCTATACATTAAACTTTATCCACACTGTCAAGTTCATCCGGATCATTTTGCTTCCGATAATGAAAATAAAGGAACTGAAGAATAATCTGTGAAAGATGGTTAAGGGATTCTGCCAATGCTACAATTGTTCCATATCTCCAATGCAGAACAGGATAGTCACCAGATGCATAGAAAACAACATATGTATCGAATTAATTTGCATATGTGTTATTGTACGAGAAAGAGATGAAAAAACATTGTATGGTTTGAACAAAGAAGATTAATAAATTACTGTATGGCATTATGGTAAACTGGTAATCTTTAGTCAAGTCCCAGCAATCGACTGTTCTACGGCAAGGGCCTAGACATTATATGTTATGTAAACAACTAAACATACATCTAAGTTACATCCTTCTCAGGTATGCAGTAATTTTTTTACACGTAATTAATATGATTATTTGAATCATGCTATTTGATCACAAAATCTGTTAAATATTTTGTTCAGACCTAATATTTGCACAAAAACAAAATTTCAGAACAAGAACTTGATTAGACAGTAGGAAATAATCATGCTCAAAGTAGGAAAAGGTTCAAAACGCAAAGGATACAAAACAATCAAGCAAAACACATCCTCCAGCATCTACAAGCCACGGGAGATTTGGCCTGAGTTTTGACCAGTCCAAGCTATTCACAAGTATACTGCATTGGAAAAGATGGAATATGAGAACAGTAAAACACAATCAACTGAAGTTGGGTTTCAAGATTACAAACAGAATGGAAGATGTTGGGTTCATATTTTAGAGATTAAACTTCAAAAAAAAGTGACAACATCTGCTTAACATAGAACAGGCCAGCCGCTAGCACAGGTTTTTATTGCAGTCAAAAAAATCTTAAAGTTTGTATTTTGTAGTCTAAAGAGCTATGTGAAGCAAATTATAATGGTTCAAAGAACAGCTTCAACTAAATAATGCATTATTATACAACAGAAGCAACCAAAGTGCATTAATAAAATCATTCCAAATAGAAACTCTACAATGTAGCTGATGAAAAGATGAAAAACATTAAACAAGTGAATTTGAATGAAGGTGCATGGATTACCTTCCTACATATGTCGAATTTCCCACTAAAGCAAAGGTAAACATTAGTGGATTGAGCCCCTGAATAAAATTACAAGTCAAATGAATTAAACAGCATATGGTAAAAATTTTCTACATAGCCACAGATAAATAGTGATTGATGCAGTTAATGCAAATACTGTGATTCAAAAAAATGAATACAATAACATAAATTTGACTTCTTACAGAAATAAAATATTGTTGTTTGGTAAAAAAATTGGCATAGAATGGCGCTCTCCTATCTGGAGGCTATCTTATGCTCAAACAATATGTGAGGTGCAACCATGCTATGCATGGGACTTTCTGAAATGGTTAAAACTTAAAAGAGAAGGAATAAACATTAAACACCAGATACTAACAAACCTTTTCCTTCAGAAATTAAGTTGGACTTAATACTTTGCATAATAAACGTAAGTTACATATGGCAATCAATAACTAGACTGTTAAGGAATTAACCAATGGTTATTTTCATTTTCATTGGAAACACCCAAACTTCCATATAGTAAAATTAACAAACTATAGTTGCTTTTCCACCGGACTGTATCCAAGTGCATTGCAGATACTCTTATGGGTGTTTTTATGGCATGTAAAATGTTGGTACTTCTAGGCAATTTCCTACCTATCCATTTCTCAAAATAATGCAAAAAATAAAAAGAATACAAACAACATCGGAAAAATGAAATGTCTCCTGCAGTAAAAGCAGACCGGAGAAAATTTATGGATGAAGATTGAGATAAAAGTACCTCAACATTGCCTCTTTTCATCTGCATAGTAGTAGAGAAAGGTCAGATATAGCATGAAGTCTGTATTATTGCTGTAAAGAATTTATTAAAGTTAACATGAATATCTATAATTTAGTATCAGAAAATCATTTCCAGTAAGTAGTAGGTACTGAAAGTACAGTAGGAACAGGAGTGACTTCCGTATGTTTTTCTGTCATACAGTTTACAAACATCTTTTCCACCATTCGCATTTTATCCCACTAAAAGTTGTTTTTACCAGCATCACCAATTTTTTAGTAGCAGAGAAGTATTTTTTGTAAGCAAAAGAATGTAAAATAAATATTCAATTAATTATAAAGTCTTACATTTAAGAAAATCTGGGGAAGTCGTCCACCCATGTAGATTATTGCCATTGCCCAACCAAGGAAGCTTCCAATTCCACTTCCACTACCATTTCCATGGCTGAGAGATGAATTTGCATGATCATCCTATGATGCATGAAGTTAATCAGATCATAGTTGCAACTGAGGAAAATTTAATATTTTGTTTTGTTCTGGTTCATGTAATAGGAAACCAGATGTTCAACCAAAAGGTCTGAAACTGTAGAACAAGTACAACGTACCGGTAAAGTTAAAAGCTTCCTTCCGACAGGTATGACAATCCCGTTGGGCACCTCTGTATGTGCGGTTCCAACCAAAATATGCAAGACACACATACCCAGGAGAACAGAAATCCATGGTACCTGAATCAATTAAAAAATGATGTTGTGCCTCAACTTCAAGAAACAAACAACGAAGAGAATTGCAATTTAACGTACCACTGAAAGAAAACTTTTTGTTGTAAGATCTGGTGCAGATTGTGCTGGGGCAAACTCACCAATTACAGATTCACCCTGGTCACTCATTTGTGGGGGAGTCCTTGTTGTCTGGCGATTGTTGCCCAACCATGTACCTAAGTTCGGCACTGGACTGCTTGATAGAGATCTTGCTGACCTGTAAAATCAACTAGAAAGTAAGATGCTTGTGAACTTTTATCTGTTGCTACAGTTCTTTGCTGGCAATTAAGAGGACCCAGAAATTATATTGAATTGCAACTTGAGTGTAGTTCACTGGCCAATCGGTGTCATATGAATAAAGCAAATCAAAAATATTTTAAAATCTTTTATCCAAACAGAGGAAGGAGTAGGACAATCACTTGCTTGAAGAAATATGAGGAAGCATTAACTAGCACAAGAACATTACACATAGTAGTAGTCTGCGCTTGGGCTGCTTTGACCATGACGTTGACGGACTAATTTTGTATTCACCTGGACTGGTGAACTTTGAATGGGAACAACTGCACCTGATGGAACATTGTTTCTGTATGCCTCATCCTCCTTGCGCCCCAAAAGCTTTTCACGCAAAGAAGCATCTGAATGCAGATGCTTCTGAGGCTGAAAACCATAAGAGTGTTCCAAAAGAAGATAAGAGAAAATAATTTCGAAAGATGGAAAAGGCTACAGGTGTAACAATTTCAAGTGAATCTAGCCTGTGGTTGGATCGATCTTCACACGCTACAAGCAAACTTATTAGAGATAATTTAATAAGACAGCTCACAGCATATGAAGAACACTAAACTACTAAGCAAATAAGCAAAGAAGAGAGCGATATACTTCATCAATTCATCAGTCCAAAAGTACCATTGGTACATAATGATGGTTGACTGGTTGTGTCACAAAAACAAGGCACTGAATCAAGTATTTATTTTGCTAATATTCAGCAAAAGTGAATTTTGCAAAACTTGATACTAGCATGATAACAATCTGCAAGATTTTGAAGTAATCACCTTGCTAGTTGCCATGGCTTTCTTTGCATTAAGACGATGGTAGATGTGGCTGTAGTATATTGTCTGTCCAGTCAGGACCACAGTTGTGATGGTATATAGCTGCATTGCAAAAGTTAAGTTTTCAGATAAACAAAACCGCTGCAAAATTGAAATAACAGGAGTCCAAAAACTGTTCTTACCAATGCCATGTAAAACTGTGTCGGCAGCTGCATCATAAACAGAAGGAAATATTATGTTTGGGACATTTAAAAATACAAGTGCTTATGAAATCTCACGAGTATAATTCTTCATATTACCTGAACATGGAGAAGTCAAATTACATAAATGCTAGAGCAATATAGCGCTGAGCATACTCTTTGTCTACTGTATCCTTAGATGTCAGACATTATAAAGGCCCCGTTTGACACAGTTCCAGCTCCCAGCTCCACCTCAGATATAAAGTTTGTAGGTTAAAATAATGTGACTTAAGTTTATATTTTTAGTTTAAAATATAAATAAGATGATTCACCTAAACATCCTCAACGTACCCACAACTCCAGCTCCATGAATTTCTGGAGTTAGGAATAGAGTGCTCTACCAACTCCACCAATTTTGGTGGAGCTGAAACTGTGCCAAACGGGACCAAAATATAAAACTTATCTAGATCTATTTGAAACTATTTGTTTAACTTGATTTGGAACTCATGTCGAACTATCCGTATTCAACTATTGTGAGTCTGCAGCTGATTGTTAGTGCATACAACATAATTATACTAGGTCTGGTGCTGGTTCAGGGCGAAGTGCAGACAGGCAGAAATGAGTGGATTGCTTTTTCTTCATGTTTATGACTAACACCTCATTACACTATGCAAAGAAAATCTCAGCAAGATTTCATTAAATTGGAGATAAAAAATAATAATAGTGCCCTAAGATATTAACATGCCCAACTGTTGTATACGCGTTGCAAAACAAAAGCAAAAACTGCAGTATATGATTCAGAAATTGTGGAATTAATGGATCATACAGTAGCAGGTTCCAGGAAGCAGCCGACAAGGTTAAACAAATCCCTGCAAATTGCAGAAGATTACCATGGAACGTCAGATAGAGCATTGCACACAACATCCAAATGAATGTACCACTGCGGTGATATAAATATAATGCGAACATGGAACATGTGAAACAACATACCCAACTATCCAGGTCATTAGAAAGGCAATGGAAAGCCCTTCCGTCGACTTCTGCCTGTAATTCGTTACGATCTGCGGCACCTCGGCGACGCCCCAGCTGATGACACTAACCAGCCCAAGCGTCAGGGCAACGCCATCCTTCGTGCTGCACAGGCAGTACTCCAAGTAGGTTTGGGCCCATTCTGCGCAATGCTGAGCCGAGGGGCAGCTCGGAGGAGGTGTTCCACTGAAGATGCCCATTTTCGTTCCAGGCCTGAGTCACAAACCGCAGGGAAAATGGACAGTGTAAAAATTTTGTTTTGTCGATTTGATCTTCTTCATTGAATAAGAAAGGCAACACTTTCCATACAAATACATAATTTAACATTTTTTTTGTTTCCATTATAATATAACACTACCATACATATACAGAGATCACACCTGTTTTAATTAAGAGAAAATTCATTCCTTTTGTGCATGAAAAATGCCTTAGCAAAATTGAATTGCCTATCAACTTAAATATGGTAAAAGTTAACTGTCTATCCCTTCAAAAAAGGGAAACAAAGATGACAGTGACCACCATTCATGCTGAATCTAGAGAGAGAGAATGTACTCCTACTCTATTTGGGCAGGGAGAGGGCAACAGAAATTCAGAAACTGAAAAAGGAAACAAAAGACGTCCAACGGAAAGGGAAAGAATATAAAAGAGAAGATTCAAGAGAGAGAGAAGAGGAAGTGGTAGGAAAAGAACGAGGATAAGAGAGAAGACGAGCTCCACATAAACTGCGGTTTGCTTTCTGAAAGCGTGCCACATTTGCTCCACAAATTTGAAATGATTTGTTTCAGAAAAATAATAATAACTCAAATCGAATTGTGAAAATCCTATGGACAATGTCCTTAGATGTGTTAGTGGCCTATATAGGTCCTAGACTACCACCTTCTTCGCTGTCGAGTGTCTGTCGACACGAACCACACACACAAACTGCCGAACAAGACGAACAAAATCAAACCTATTTTGTCTTCCCCTGTCCCTCTTTTCGGTTCCCAATCTAGACCTTCCCTCTCCACCATGGTTGCGGCGGCCACCAAACATGGCAACAATCCGCCAATTTCCGACGATTGCGTCCAAGAACAAAGCCTCTCCGCATCGCCGCAATGGTGGCGATGGACGGGGCATCTACCAATGGAGAGCCGGGGACACATGAAAGAAAAAGAAATGCACAGCTGACGCCGCGAAATCTGCGATTTCTGCATCCATTGCGTAGCACCAGCTCTTCTTGGCGAAACTAGGTAGCAGCGCTCTTAACGGCGGCGCGTCGCCGCCCAGAACAACCTTAAAAAGAATCGAATCGAACGCGGCGCGGCGCGTCGCGGATGCAATGCAGTGGAACGAAACCTAAAAAAGATGAAGAATCCACGTACCGACGGCAAGCATTGGCTCGCGTAGCCAAATCAATCCCACCCGGCGTAGCCAAGAAAGCAGCGAGATCGAACAAAGAGAGAGGGAGGGGGAAGAGAGAATGCGCGCCGTGAAGTAGGAGGAAGGGAGCTGGGAGAGTACGAGGAGACGGGAAGGGCGGAATCGAAGCCGAGCGGTGACGTGGTTTTTATTGCGCGCTCAGCTCGCTCGCCGCCGCTTCTCGGCTCGCCCTGTTTTGGCGGGTTGGCCGCGTGGCTCGGGCTCCACTCGCAGCTCCGCACGTCCGGACTCGTGCCGCTGCCTGCCACGGACCACGTACGTACGCGTGTGTTTTCTCCGTGTTCCGTCGCGTCTGGCATGGCATCCAACGGGAGAAGGTCGCCTACAATAGCCGCCTCTCTCGTCGAGTAGAGGGTAGCTGACACCGAAGGGTGGAGTCTGCGGGCAAAAACTGTGTGTAGAACCGGGTAGAGTGCTGAGGTCCACCGGGACAAAGAGGGAACAAAAAGGAGACTGGATAGTGGGCTGCGGCCCACCGGCATCTTATTTTTACGAGTTTTTTATAGATGACTTTATAATTTTTAAAAACTAAATAGAAAAACCAAATTGATTTTTAATTAAATATGTCTAAACCACTCCGATCACCGTCATCCCCAAGAGACGAGAGAAAAAAAAATGCTTTTTTTGCCACTCTTCAAGAGTGGGTTCGCTATTTTGCCACTCTTCTTTCACTGACACGTGGGACCATCTGTGTTTATGACAGTGGGACAGAGTGACAAAATGACGAAACCATGATTGAGAATAGTATATTTGCAAATCGCCTATCGGAGGGCTCTAGCCAATCAACCGAATCATTTCCACCTTCTCATCTCAACCCTCGGTTCCAGTCCACTAATACGAACTCGGTTCCAGTCCACTAATACGAACTCTTATCAAACATGACAAGTCCCATGCAACCTTTATCTAAACCAGATATTATATTACAATACATCATTTCCCAAATATAACAAGTTATCCATATCTACGAGCCTTCTATATCCCTCGTTTTCATATAAACCCAACACATCATTTCCAAATTCAGTTCCACAGGTTAAATGAAGAAAGTATATTCCACAGGCTAAATGAAGAAATAATGTCCGGCAAACGGCAAACGTTAATCTACCAGGGTATACAAGGCCCAATTACATGTTATATTAGACTTAAACAAATCTAAGCAAGTTTTTACCCACGGTTCGCTAGTCCAAAATTATCTAGTAATAATCCTAGGGTAATCAAGTGATGATATTCAAGACAATTAGGGCATGATGTTCAAAGCAATCATGGCATGGTAAACAAGATAAACAAGGAACTTGGCATGTATAGCACATGATTAAAGAAAGAGAGCATAGCTAACTTAACAGTGAAATAATTGCAATATATAATAGAACATGCAATTTTTATATTTCAAACAAGATAATCTTTCAATAAATTGGGAGGAGACATGAGCCATGGATATCAACTCGCCTTGGCAGTGCAACAAGTATGATGTATGGCATGGAACACGGCTACTCGTGGGTGGGCTACTCTACACCGCACTTTGTTATATATATCTAATATTTTTTTTAAATACTAACTTATCAAGTAAGTTTCATGAAAAATCGGCGTATTTGCTACGTATATGCGTACATACGAATGTATGAGATGCAATGTCTACCCATGTAGCCCATATAGTTTAAAATAATACCTTAATATATTTCCTAGTTGATATAATACCTTTCTAGAGTTTCTATTTTAAATAAATATTCATTTTCTTGGTCTTTCTTATTTAATTATATGTCAAATAGGGCTGTTTTGATTTTTTGATAACATAAATACTAATGTAAAATTTAATATTATATTTTTCTGATGTTGGGAATCTACAAACAAAAATTTATATTTTTTAGAGTTATTTTTCTATTTTTGGTAACTCGGTTTCTTCTATGGGAATAAATTAATTTCGGAATTCTACAGTAATTCCTGTATATGAACTGGGCCAAAATGGATACTGTGCAACAAGGCCTATCCTCGTTCTGGCCTGTTAACTAGCCCAGGGAAGCCCAGCCAAACAGAACTATCCAATAGTACGCTAACTCCAGCCTAAAAGCGAATTTCCGTTTCCCACTTATTGACGGGTGGGACCGAGGGTCCACAAGTCAGTGGCATTATCTTTAAGTTCTGATTTTAAGCACATGGTAAATTAGTTGGTCCCGCATGTCATACTTTATACATGTCCTATTAGCACTAAATGATTCATCCTCTAATCTAAGCACGCTACGTGGAGGGGAGTCGTCTTCTACCTTGGACAGGACACGGGAGTGCCATGGGAGGGTCGGTTAGGGGACGGCGCCGGCGACGAAGCGCAAAAGCGGAGTAGAAAAATCGCGAAAATGGAATCCTCTCGGCCTTGCGAGTCCGCGGATACCCTCGTCGAGGTCTGTAGCGGGCTCCAGTGGCGGCGAGACGACGACTAGCGGTGGCCAGATCTGGCCACCCACGGTTCCGGCGATTTTCTACCGCTAGAACCATGTACATGCAGTATTTGAACACCTAGGGAGTACTACGATGCTACTTCTATGGTCAGTCGAGGTGGAGGACGTTTGTAAGTGGCTGTCGGTGTGCAACCTTGCGGCGGTCGCGACGACGACCACGACGACAAGCTTCTCTGCGGTTCCTTGGGGCAACTGCGTGGCACGGCAGGGTTAGCAAAGGTCCATGGAAGGTTCAGGCGCGGTAAATCGGGCTGAGACTCACCGTGGGCAGAGGGAGCTGGTGGGGAACAATTTGTGTCCGACGGCAGTCTCCGAGCTCTCCCGCGACATACAGGAGGACAGAGTGCGATTAAGAGAGGACGGTGTAGAGGGGAGTGAGAGCTTTCTAGGGGTGCGAAGAATGTCGCAAGAGGCTTACCGTGGACAGCGAATGGCGTTGCCGAAGCTCGGTGGCAGAGGAGAGCGGAAGGGATAAGTGCGAGGGGGGCTCGGGGCTGGTATTTATAGCCGCGGGATGGGTCGGGGAGTCTTTGGGGGGAGTCAAGGAGGTCCCTCGGTGCGTCTAGAAGAAGATGGGGTTGTACTCGCCAGCGATTAGAAAGGGTCCTGACTATTAGGAAACCTATTCGATTACGGACTTCCAGTTCGTGATCCAGATAGGTCTATCCGCGACCGCTTAGAACTCTATGAACCAAAGACTATAAATAGGAGAGGATCCATCCATTGTACACACCGAAAGCAATAAAGAATCCGTTCTTCCCTACATCGTGTTGATCTATTTTGTGCATCCGTTGTTCTCGCCATCGTTCTACGTCGCAAGATCTGAATCAAGAACCTCGGACTACACCCGTAGCGTGGTTGCTCAACACGCTATCAAGACGACACGCCGAAAGGAGGAACCGCAAGCACGAGGAGATCGATCGACTACTACCGTTCGCTCTCACCGGCGTTTTCAACATCGAATCATCGCCACGCGCGGCAGTTCAGACAGACCACCGATCGTCTCTACGCGACAATCGTCGAATCCCGTTTCTTTCACGAGATCGAAGGTATTGCATCGATTCTAATTCGCGAATTAATAGATCGATCCGATTTGAAAAGAATTTTGGGGATTTTCGCGGATGAATCTGGGATTCGATCCGCCCGATCTCGTCATTGAACCAAGCACCCACCACGGCCTCGACCCAAGGTGCACAAGACACCAAAGAAGTGCTGACACTGCACTACTGGGCTACCGCCACACGCACTCGCAACGCTACCTCTGCAGCCGCGGTTGCTGTTCATCGCCGCCATGAATCGACAGCCAATGTCGCCGCCGCCACCACGTCCGTGGCTTCGCCGCCTCGACCCGGCGGCACGGTGAAACCCGAATCGCCTGATTGTTAAGCCAACATAGCAACATACGGACGAAGGTGCCGTAGAAGCGAGCCATAAGCTAGACGCAAGGCCGCACAAACAAGCCATGAGACCGGCCATGAGTAGCCTACAAGCAGCACAGTGAGCCCTTTAGGCAAAGCCGCGTGGAAAAAGGGGTGGACCCGGAGGAAAAGAAAAGAAAAAAGGGTTATGCATGGAATTTTGCAAGAAACCCTAGAAAATTAAGTAACTACAGAGGAAGAATTCCTGGGACACTGAAATTTTTTGTAGAAGTCCTTAGTGACACTGAAAATTTTATAGAAGTCGCTGGAGATATTGAAATTGTCATAGAAGTCCCTGAAATCAGCAAACATCATAGAAAAGCATATTCAGGCATAAAAGCATCTCGGGATTCCGAATTTAATCCTGTTTTCAGATATGAAACTTTATTTTATCCCTGATAATTACTTTCATGCTATTATATGATAAATTAGCTGTTATAATTATCAGTTTATGCCTGTTTATGAAGTGAATTTATGCATATGGATTATGAATGTGAATTTCTGATTACTTGTGGTGCCCGTTCATTACATTTAATCTATGAATTGAAAATAGCATGTTGAATAATAGAAAACCATGAATTTTATTGAAGAAATATAAGAATATATGCAGATTACATATAGTAGTCATGAATCAACATTGTTATAATAGAAATTTGGCTTGAATTTCGCAGAAAAGCCCTGAAACCTTTGGGAATTATCTGAAAATTCACCAAAATTAAGAATTTTAGCATAGAAAGCCCCGAAAATTAAGAATTTACTGAATGTTTATATTCTGGCATAGAATTATTCCATGAAATTGCTATTATAATTCTTGTAATAATTATTTTGGTATGTTTATACTGGAAATTCCGAGAATTTATGAATAGATCCATGTCACGCAACACACACTATGATACCCACAGTATCTTATGTAACGAATTTGAATTATGCAAAATGTTTGGCATCGTGAGTCATGAATTTGATGAATTCCGGCTACGCACATGAAGCTCCCCGCACCGCCATTGGCATTGTAGCAAGGGGCAATACCCGAGGACGAAATAATCAAGCACTGCATTTCTTTAAGCACACCTGTCCAATACTTTAAAGAATGAATACATGGCAATGGAAAGTGCTATTGTTCTTTGGGACGCACTTAAGAAGCGGTTCGGAAAGCTCAAATACACTATCCTGCCATAAGCACAATAGGACTGGACAAACCTGAGATATGCATAAGCTACTAAAGAAGATGATGCCATCATAGAAAAAGAAATTGCTGACACTTTAGAAGTCTATTTTACATAATCTATTTAGTGCATACATAGCAGCACTAGTCAGCCTTTTTAGTGTGGTTGCATTAGCAGACATTCGTGATCTTATTATGAATGAAGAATTGTGAGCTCCAGGGGGAGCAAACCTTTAATTCTCGTGATCGAATATGCATTTTATTCCCAGTATATTTGTGTGAATGTTTGCAATATGAATGATAGCCTAATTGAAATTATATGAATTTATGAAGCGCCCATATGAAGGAGATATGCATTGTTGATAGTAGAATAACATCTTAAGAGAGACAAAGTATTTTGTTAAGAAGAGAACTGGCAGTATAACCACAATTAGAAGAAGTGGCTCATGTGTGGTAGGCTCCGGTCAAGCCACAATCGTTCTGCCTATGGGTACTTCACTGAAAATTGATGAAGCTTTGTTGTACCCTGAATCCACTAGATCTCTCTTAAGTTTTAAAGACATCCGTGCCAACGGTTTCCACGTTGAAACCATTGAAGAAAATGGCAAAGAATTCCTGTGCATTATGAAGCACGACGGATGTGGAAAAAGAATTTTAGAAAAATTTCCTTCATTTGAAACTGGGCTATACCATACAAGAATCAAAGCACCTGACAACTATACTTCTCTAAAAACTTCTTTTAGGAGTGCTGAACTCTTCTCTCTTTGGCATAGTAGACTTGGTCATCCAGGCTTACGGATGATGAGAAATGTAATTAACAACTCTCAGGGCCATGGAATTAGTGTAAAGAATTTCCCTAATCAAGAAGACTTCATATGTCAGGCATGCGCCACTGGGAAAATGATCACTAGGCCCTCGACCATGAAGGTGCAAGATGAAATCCCCGCGTTCCTTGAGCACATCCAAGGGGATATTTGCGGCCCCATTCAACCCCCTATCAGGTCCTTTTAGATACTTCATGGTGCTCATTGATGCTTCCTCGAAGTGGTCACACGTGAGTTTACTCTCGACAAGAAACCACGCATTCGCAAAGCTGATCTCTCCGATCATAAGAATTAAGAATGCATTCCCGGATCATCACGTGAAGTCTAATCGTTTGGATAATACCGGCGAATTTACTTCGAAGACATTTGATGATTATTGTATGGCATCGGGAATCAATGTAGAGCACTCAGTGCCACACGTCCACACTCGTAATGGACTAGCGAATAATCGATTAAAAGGATCAAATTCATAGCAAAGCCGCTCTTGCAGGTTGTAATTTACCAAACACGTGTTGGGGCCACGCCTGTTCGCGACGCAGCAAAGATTATTGAACTATAGACCGTCAACGTACAACATCCACTCACCAATGCAACTAGTTCAGGGGATCACACCGAAAATTTTCCATTTAAGAAAATTTGGATGCATGGTGTATGTACCGATACCACTACCACAGCGAACAGCTATGGGCCCTCTCCGGAGGCCGGGGATATACGTTGGTTATGAGACAGTGTCTATAATCAAGTATTTAGAACCCTCGACCGGTAATTTGCATACCGCCCGTTTCGCTAATTACATCTTTGACGAGGATAATTTCCCGTCATTAGGGGGAGATAAAGAACCCTTAACAGAAGAATGCCGTAAAATCATCTGGCAAGCCACCGGCATTCCCGCACATGATCCCCGTACTAGAGAAGCAAACGAAGAGGTCCAGAAAATCCTCGATTTACAAAAATTAGAAAACGAACTGCCCGATCACTTTTGTGATTTGAAAGTGTGATCAAGTCACATTACTCCTAGTAATGCACCAGAGAGGGTTTGAAATACCATAGAAGGTATCCTCATCCTGTTCCGAGGCCTCAGAGAAAAGGACAGGAAATCTGGTTACTCGAATCCCAAGTATCCGGGGACGCCTGGAGAAAAGTGGATAAGAGAGCTTACCACAACCAGTCACAAAAGCGTCCCGAAAGAAAAAGAAGGGGAGTCAGTTGAGACCTGGCAACTCTAGTGAGAAGCAGCCTGCTAGCGAGGCGCTCCCAGATTTAAATATACCGGTAATAGAAGAAGAAGCCGATAGAAATACGTGTGCGCACATCGGCAACAATAAGCTAAAGGAACTTGCTCCCGTGATGGGAAATAGCGGTGAAGAGCAAGTAGAAATGCAAGAAGCACCCCATGACGAAATGGCCATAAACTTTGTAGAATCAGGGAAAATGATGAATAGAGCAACAGCCAATGTCGACATATACTTTGCTAAAATGATTGCTGTTTAATAGATCCCGATCCGAGCCGGCATCTCTTTCTCGAGTGTAAGCACCCACCAGTTAGGCGGAATGGAAGAAGGTAATCACCATGAACTAATCTCGCTGAACAAAAGAGAAGTGTTTGGACCCGTGTGCCTTACACCCTCCCATATACGTCCTATGGGCTATAAATAGGTTTTTGTTCGGAAGAGAAATGAAAATAATGAAGTGGTACGGTACAAAGTAAGGCTGGTAGTTCAAGGTTTCACTCAGCGCCCAGGCGTTGATTATGAAGAAACCTATTCCCCGGTTATGGGTGGTATAACCTTTAGATATCTCATCTCATTGGCAGTGAATATGAACTTAAGAATGAAACTGATGGATGTGGTCACAGCTTATCTTTACGGTAACCTGGACTCTGAATTGTACATGAAAGTACCTGACGGCATGCCAACCCCGAATAAAGAGAAGAAAAAATTATATTGTGTAAAATTGCAGAAATCCTAATATGGATTAAAGCAGTCAGGAAGAATGTGGTATAATCGCTTGAGCGAGTTCTTGAGCAAGAAAGGCTATACGAATAATGAAGACTGTCCTTGCGTTTTTATACAACGATCACAAGATGGTTTTTGTATAATTTCGGTTTACGTGGATGATTTGAACATCATTGGCACTGATGATGAAATTGAAGAAGCAAGCTCATATTTGAAATCTGAATTTGAAATGAAAGATTTGGGTAAAACCAAATTTTGCTTAGGCCTTCAGCTTGAGCATATGCCGATGGAATACTCGTACACAAGCGCCTACACCCAAAAGGTGTTGGAGAGGTTTAGTTTTGAGAAAGCGTACGCATCAAGAACCCCGATGGTCGGAAGGTCATTACAAGCAGACCAAGACCCATATCGACCTAGAGAAGAACAAGAAGTCCTAGGATCGGAATTCCCATACTTAAGTGCCATAGGAGCGCTCATGTACCTAGCAAACAGTACACGGCCTGACATTGCGTTCGCCGTAAACCTATTAGCAAGGTATAGTGCAGAGCCAACGAAAAGGCATTGGAAAGGGATAAAGGACATCTTCCGCTACCTACGGGGAACAATCGATCTTGGATTATTTTATAGAAGGAACCAAGATATGACTTTGGTCGGATATGCAGATGCAGGTTATCTTTCAGATCCACACCGGTAAGTCCCAGATAGGATATGTCTTCCTGTGTGGAGGAACCGCAGTATCATGGAAGTCGTCAAAGCAGACACTTGTGTCAACATCGACTAACCATTCAGAAATCATTGCATTGTATGAGGCAGCACGTGAATATGCATGGCTTCGAAGAATGACATTCCACATTCTCCAGTCATGTGGATTGCAAATAGAACAAACCCCCACCATCATTTATGAAGATAATGCAGCATGTGTCGCACAAGTACAAACTGGGTATGTGAAGAGCAACCTCACTAAGCATATAAACCCCAAGTATTTTTATGCACATGAGATGCATAAGATGAATGAAATCAATATTCAGCACACTAAGTCGTGCGAGAATCTCGCAGATTTATTCACTAAGTCCTTACCTGCATCTACCTTTGAAATATGCATTAAAGGCATAGGAATGATGAGACTTAGAGAAGTGCAGAATTCAGGGGGAGAAACTTTACATATTTTGAATTAAATCTTGAATCAGAAGTTCAAGTACCCAACTATTACATTGAAGTAACGAAGCAATGTTGGGTGGATTTGTACTCTTTTTCCCTTAAGTGAGTTTTCAAAGAAGTTTCTCACATAAGGTTTTTAACGAAGCATATCCATGTGCACAGCGAAGCGTATGCTATGTACTCTTTCTCCAAGAATTTTCTCACTGGGTTTTTATGGAGTTTTGATGAGACATATGCATTACGCGGCAAGGTCCAAGGGGGAGTATTAGGAAACCTATTCGATTACGGACTCTCCAAGCCGTATCCGGATAGGTCTATCCGTGGACCTGCCAAACTCTATGAACCAGCACTATAAATAGGAGAGGGATCCATCCATTGTACACACCTGAAAGCAATAAAGAATCCGTTCTCTCCCTACATCTGTGTTGATCTATTTTGTGCATCCGTTGTTCTCGCCATCGTTCTACGTCGCGCATACGAATCAGCAACCTCGGACTACACCCGGTAGCGTGGTTGCTCAACACTGACTACATGTAGTCGCCAGAAAAAATTAAAAAAATTCAGTTGATTTCCTGTCGGTCGGAATTTGCCCAAATCTGCCCTCACCTCTCTTCATAACTCTACCCCCTTCCCAACCCTACCAGCCCATCTCCTCCTTTCCACCCCGCAGCCACCATCCCTCCTCTTTTCTCTGGTCCGATGATGCCCCTCCTCCTCCCCTCCTTCCTCCTGTCGGAGCTCCACACGCCTCACCTGCCGCCGCTGACCTACCTACCAGCAGTCAGCGGCGCTCTCGCCGCCTCACCACTTTGCCCTCCATCTTTCTACTGCCACACTACCTCACCCAACCTAATGCAGTTGTTGTGCGCTGATCTACTGACCAGCCCTGTCCATCGCCGATCCTCTGTTCCCATGGCTCTAATGGCGCCGCTGCCACCTCATCGCCCACCATAAACCACCTCCACCATCGGGCCTCCCTAGCCTCCCCCTAAGCACGAGGGCACTGATAAAACCAAACACTAACCCGCATCCGAACCTAAACCTAATGGCGGTGGCAATAGAAAGAGAAAGGAGGTAACCAAAGATGGGGAAGACTGTGGTGGCACGGGTAAGTAAAATCGACTGAGATTTTGTAAATTTTTAGGCAACTGATGAATAGCAAAATTATTAGAAAAGAGGGGAAAGGACATCCTCTTCAGCACGAGCCAACGGGAGGGGTCGAGACTGGGATTCCCACGGAGGAACTTGACCAGGGAAGGGTGCAACACCGAACTGACGTGGCAATGTACTATCGAGCCAATGGCAGCAGCGGTAGTTATTTTTGTGTCTCATGTGTTTGTCCATAGTGTCGATGATCCAGACTGGGTGTGCAGGATAGGTGAGGTCATTAGCGAGCAGGACTTCCTGTTATGGGATGTGCTCCTCAGGTAGTCGGAGACACTTCTTGAGTTGAGATACAAGGAAGACATTATGCACATCCCCGAGTTCTGCTGGCAAGTCTAGTAGATAAGCCACATGGCCTCTTCTAGCTGTGATTTGATATGTCCCAATATACCTCAGGGCCAACTCGCCTTTAACATGGAACCTCTGGGTCCCACATAGGGGTCAGACTTTGAGGTAGACATAGTCACCTACTTGAGAGCTTTGGTCACGTCTATGGTTATAAGCATAACCTTTTTGTCAATATTGGGCAGCGAGGAGTCGTTCCTAAATTGGCTTAACCTTCTATTCGCCTTCTTTTATCATGTCTAATCCAAACACTTGTCCTTCACCAATTTCTGACTAGGAAAGAGGGGTCCTGCATTTTTGTCCATGCAGAGCTTCAAATGGTGAAATCTTTAGGCTGAACTGGTAGCTATTGTTATAGGAGAATTCTATGTAGGGCGGGCATTTCTCCCAGTCTGTGGAGAAGTCTAGAGTGCAAACCCTTAGCATGTCCTCTATGATTTGGTTCACCCTTTAGGTTTGTTCATTTGTTTGCGAATGGAAGATTATATTGAAGGTCAGACTGGTACCCAGCTTGCTGTGCAATTCTTCCCAAGAGTGTGAGGTGAATTGACTCCCTCGATCTGAGACTATTCACTAGGGTACTCCATGTAAACTCACAATTCTAGATATGTACAGCTTGGCAAGTTTGTCTCTATTGTACATATAACATCCTAAAAAATTAGTAAATGTAAAATTAGCTTGTTTTACCTAAAATACTAAAGAGAAAATCATTTTATAATTTTTCTACAATTAAAACAATTAAAAGGGTGATTTTTTTTAATTAACCTAGAGCTTAAAACAATTAAATAAGAGAAAATATAAATGAATAGTGCTTGATAAAATTTTATTAAATCCTAAATGCTTCAAATAATTTTAGTGAATTTTCTCATAATTTTAGAAGTGTTTTGGTATTTTTAAACCTAGGAAAACATTAATGAGCTTTTTGGAAAAATAGTAATGGATTTTCTTTTTCTTTTCTAGAGAGGACAATGTGGCGCAATCTAGGCCTCTATTTAATACGCGTGCACAATAGCAACCATCGGATGGCACTTATTTGAACGAACCGGTATCTTGGGTTCTCGGGTGCCCATTTATATGATGTGGCCACACGGGAGGCATTGGATTTCGCTGCTGCCTCAATCGTCATCTCCGCGGCCAAGTCGAGCCGGGCATTACACCACCACGGGCCGACCCTTGGTGTCTATGTCAGCCTAAGGTTCTCGAAGCTATTTAAACCTCCTGAGCCGCTGAGCTAGGGTTCGTAGATAGCGTAGCCATCATCGTCTTGATCCAAGAAGGACGGAGCCGCCGAGGAGAATATAGAGAAGGATTCAGTGCCGAGAACTTCGGCAAGCAATTCTGCCATCGCCGATGAGTTTTAGCCCTCAATCCTTGGTACAGAGATGTGTTTCATTGTCGTGATCCTCTTCGGACATGTGTATGGCTCAAAGCCTCCGTGGTGGTTTGTGAAAAGATTATCTTGGTTTGCTGATGATGACATTGTGATGGAGTTGTGTTGACATTGTGATAGAGTTATGATACCTTGGTGGTAAAGCTATTCAAGATTAAGGATGTTTTAGCATGAACTCAAGAGTTTTAGCATGAACTCAGGAGCTGAGATGAGTTTATCGAGACATAGTTGTTTTTAATGTTCTTTTGTTTTAAGAGCGGTCTGAGATTTTTTGAAGTTGTCAGAGCTTGTTTTCCATGGATGCATTTTGGTTTTAGGATCAGAGTAGTTTAGAAGTTTTTAGATCCTTTGGTTAGAGTTGTCAATACAGGCATGGTGGTGCCGTATGGTACGGGGGTACTAGGCAGTACCCCGTAGCATTTTTTCCAGTAGGTTTTGGGCAGGTGTTATGCACGTTGTATGATACGGGATACCAGATGACGGTTATTTCTAGAAGTGTTTTTGAGGGTGTTCGGGCACGCCGTATGGTACGGGGTACCAGACAGCGTGTCGTTTGGTCTTTTCAAGTTAGGGTGTGCAACGGTTCTTGAGTAACGTATGGTACGGCATACCAGACGGCACTGTCATCTTGTGTTTTTCAAAAGAGTTGCTTGGGGTCTTGGCACCCCGTATGGTATGAGGGTACTAGACAGGGCTTCCGTCTGGTTTGTGTCCCTAGGGGCACCATATAGAACGGTAAGGGCCATACCATACGGTAACCCCTTGTAACATATGGTACATCAGCATCGTGGGTTCCCTGTTCCTAGGTCCCAACGGGCAGTTTTGGGTGTGGCCTATTTAAAAACTTAGGGTATTCCTTTGTTTCGTGTTGATTCACCGCTATGCTATCCTAGATTCCATTTAAGTGAGAGCCACCAAACACTAGGGTTTCTATCTTAGAGTGAGTTTATGTGATCTTGAGTGCCATGTCTTCTTTTGTGTTTCCATAGAAGACTTGATCCAACAAAATTAAACATCTCGAGTTTGCTACTCAAGTATCTTACTTTTGATTATCTCTTAAAGACAAGCTTGTGAGAGCCTCCAAAGATATGTCTGGTTCATAGACTTGCCCTACCAAATATTGGTCATGTCACAAAGATTTGGCATCTATTTGGATTACATCCAATATTTGGTGTGCCGTGCCAATCTCTTGGCGCTTCTTTTGTTTCACATGCAACGCGGGTCCAAATCGCTGCGCGGGATTCCTTCGCCCCAGCTTTGGCGCGCCTATGCAGCGAGCGTGTTGCATATGCAGTGAATAGCAGCATGCATGGCCCCACAGGACAGCCACTGAGCTGCTAAGAAGAGATCAGCAATAAGAGTACGTTTTGTACTTGTTTATTTCAAAGAAATATGATTTTTCGATTTTTCATATCTATCTCGCACGATGTCCAAATTGCACGTAACAAATTTCTTAATTCATCTAAAATTCAAGCCTACCTATCTATTAATTTGTACAATTTTCTGAATTTATTTATTTATTATTTTTCAATTTTTATTTGAAGTTGGAAAATTTATTATTTTAATCTTTTGCAAATTAAGACATATATGGCAATAAACCAAATTTAGTTACTTCACTTGGCTTCCAACTAAACAATAGGCATCAATACCCTACCAAACTTTAACTTTAAACCAAATGCAACAAAATTACCAATTATTTGGTTGTGCCCTACGTTGGTCATGATCAATGCATTGGCAAGGTTTATCAGGGCCACGAACCAAACACACTCCAAGTAATTGTGAAAATTAGAGTCCATCTACCGGAGCAATGAAGGGCTACCCCAAGTAAAATCGGAGCGATATTCCTCTTCGTGAAGAGTACTCCAAAAGGAGTAGGGAAAAGGATAGCATTTTTTGAACCTCGAGAAAAAATTTCTTATCCCTTGTCTCCTTTACTTCAAGTATTTATATTTCCGCTTCTTATCTTTTGTGTTTAGTTTTAGCTCTTTAGTGCTTGCTCTTATTTAGCTCTTGCATCTAGCTGTAGAAAAATTTAATCTTAAAATTAAATTTAAAAGTAAACCAGAAATTATAAAAATTGCTTTAGGCCAATTCACCTCTCTTAGTCCTTGGATCCTTTTAACATGCTCTTGCCGTAGGGAGTACTGGATCATCGCCACTATTGAGCTTTAGGGCTGCCACCGTAGGAAGGAGTAAACGGAGCTAACTGGAGGTTCCTAGAGTCATGCATTACATGGTAAGGTTCTTGGTAGTCCGTAGAGTCCGAATCTGAACTCGGTTTACTCTAGGGAGGTCCGTAGCACCCGGTTCCTTGTAAACCATAGAGCGCTACCGCTTTGTATTGTCGTGGCTCATCGCCATTGGTCGCCGGTGATAGTTGTGTGCCCCAATGCTTTGGTGAGGTCGAGAGCAACCCCTAGAGCCTAGGAACGCATTGAATGTTGGTCTGTAGTGCAAGATCAAGCTCACTAGAGTGGCGCGCTGCGCCGGAGTTGGCCTCCGTCTTGGAGTTTGGTCGTCGGGCTGTGTTGTGACGTGGTTCGTCCATGATCATCGGATCTGGATCGGGCGGATCAGATCTAAGTGGGATCAATTCGGTTTAGGCCACACAGGTTCGGTGGGCTGAGTTCGTGGTGGACCATGTCGCTGACATGTGGGTCCCACATATCAGACCGACACGGGGTTCACTGTGAGCGCACGCGTGGCTGAGTCTACCATAGACAGTGAGGCTGACAGACGTGGCCCAATTGCCAATCTGGTGCAAGGAAATTTCTGAAAATAAGAAATTAATTCTAGAAATTGTTTTGATTGTTTTAAAAATAGGATAAAACTTGTAAAATTCATATATTTTAATTTAGAAGTCGAAAAATACCGATTCAAGTCTCTAAAATTTCAAAAAAAAAAAGAGATATACCTATTTATGAATTTAATTTAATTTTTTAAAATAATATTATTTGCTGTTTGGATTTACTTCAAAATTTTTATTTGTTATTTACTATATATTACATATAGAAACGATTGCCTTAAAAGGTGTGAAGAGGAAGATGTTGCTGCAGGTCAAAAGCAGGAGTGGCAAGGCAAGTTACACATAGTCTTTGATCATGTTGCTCCTATCTAAAAATAATTTTTTTTATTTGAATTATGCAGTGCTATATTTATTATATTTTAATGGGAATTTAGTTATTCCAAATTGATTATTATCCTCATTTGAATTATTGTATTACCAATATTCATTTGTACCAAGCTTATCATCATTTTAGTTGGAGAGTGATGATATTTGTGGGATTGGTAGTCGTTAGTAGTTTGGTTAGTCATGCAAGTATCCGGGTGGATTAATTAATATTGAATAATGGGATATTCAATTGAGTAAAGGCATATGTTGCTTTTATGTGAGGAAGACATGTGTTACTCCGTATGGATATGCATGTGTTATTCTTATGTACAGTTTTGCATGTGTTGCAACTTATTAACGACATGGGTGGTATTTTTGACTAAGGCAAGTGGATCTGTTGTAGGAGTGTCGCTTATCAAGCTAGGCTATGAGGCAAATTTGGAAGGAAGTCTTGCTTTAGTTACCCCGGGCGACTTAATCTTGTAAAAGCATTGCTAAAACAGTATAAATCATGAACTTGACTTCAATTAAGTCTGGCAGCTAAGCTATTAAGTGTTAGCTTCTGGCACCTCAAGGTAGGTTAGAAAATGTGGTCATGCGTTAGGACCAAGGTTATTAAGTCGATAAGTCGAGTCGAGTCGAGCAGGGACCGACTTGCCGACTAGTCGACTAGTCGTCGACTTGCCAATAAATAATATAATATTTATACGGCTGTATGTGTGCATCTTCATATATAAAAAGTAGCTAAGGTTCACAAACAACCTTCATAAACTTCAAAAACAAAAATGCTACTAGCTAGTTCCAAACATAGTCACATACTCACATGAATAATAATTAAACATAAAGAAACAAAAGACACTCATAAATCACTCATAAGACCAGCAAGTCGCCCGCCTAGTCGAGTCAAGTCGACGACTGGTCGACTCAAGTCGACAAGTCGATGGCAAGTTGCCCGACTTGCTTACTAAGTCAAGTCGCCAGCTTGAGTCGCCTACTCCAGACCGACTGGACGACTAGTCGACGACTTAATAACAATGGTTAGGACATTCGGGGGGATGTACTATTTATGAGGGCCATCATCCAAGCAATGATGTTGTGCTACTACGTGATCCCAGTGCTCTAGATGTTGGCTTTGTGTGGCACAGTAGGTATCGAGAGGGCCACATGCTAATATTTAATCTCGTAACTATTAGGTTACGAGTGTCTCCTTCCTGGTCAGAGGTTGAGATATGAGTATCTTATAGGTAAAGATGTGCAACATCTGTAGAGTGTTAATAAACTATTTGAATAGTCGTGTTCGCTTTTATGGACAATGCTTGAGTATACTTGAACAAGGTATAATATTTTAAATGACAGTGGTTGGTTATCATGTTGGACTGCTGGGTGCAGGTTATTAGGCTTTGTGCCGATGCTTATGATCAAATACAGGTTTATGAAATGTTTTATTCAATTGCTTTGGAATATATTATTTTATTATGTCTTTGTTAAATATTTATTATGCAAAATAATCATTAGCCATTTTGTTGTACAAAGCTTGCATATAGAGGTTAGAATTGTATCACTCCATTGTATGTGAATTGGTGAGTATTCATCTATACTTATTGTTGCAAACTCTACCTATGGGCTACCTATTCCATCCGGCAAGACAACAAGCTCAAGAATCCTCACTGTTATTTGAGGAGGAGTTCATTCAAAATGGCAAGTAGCTGGACGTGCTTCCCATTTAGAAGCATGTGACTCATGATGAGACATTTATTTGAGATCTATGTTTACTATTTCTGCTATGCTGCAATAAGTATTCTGATGAATTTATTCATCTAGCACTGCGGGACTTTGCTTCTTATTTGTGAGGATTTATAATGATTACTGTCACTTTTTGCAAAATATTGCAATGACATACACTGGTGATGTCACTTGCACGCACTGGAATTAATCCTGAACCAATATGGCATAAGGGCCATCAAGTTGCTTAATTTGGAATCCCGACAATATATGATCTTGACTGGTATGAAGTGTGCTAACTTTGTTAATCTATCCACTATCACCCAAATGGAGTCGAAGCCAGTTTTGGTATGGGACAATCGTAAGATGAAATCCATGGATATTTCTTCCCATTTCCGTTCTGGGATCTTGAGGTGTTGCAGTAACCCCGTTGATCATTGACGTGGAACAGTAATGATTTGACTGACACATGTATTGATTGATGATAATGTTTCACATATCATAGATATAGATATTAAATTAATAATGTTGGCACATGTTAGAAAATATGGTGTTAGATAATCTATTTTGAAACACTGCTAAAATTGTTATCTTACATGTGCTATATATCAACATGTAGTCTCGATTGATACACCTATATAATTTTTAGACCTGAGATCATCATTGAGTCCTAACACGCTTAGTTATATACTTTGGGGCTATCATCCGCTACGTTATAACTAGATAGTTATAAAGATAGTTTTCAAGTATACTATGGCACATGGTGTAGGATGTGAACGATCAAGATAAAATTTATCTTTCCTTGACAATGGGAGAGATATCTTTGAGCCCGTTGATGTGGTTGGTTGGAAATTGCAGTTGGACTAAAGAGTTAATCACAGTTTTAGAATCCATCACAAAATTGAGTGAATGGGCGAGGCATAACAAGGGTGGCACGCATCTCGTCTTAAGCTTGATTGGTATCATGCGACAAAGAAATCAGCATGTGAGTATATCAAAGTTTAGTTGATATGATCATTTTGTGCATTCGGAATCAATATGGAAACTGTTATTTGACTTACGGTTTGGAAAAGGGTTTCTAGAGCCACACGTGCTTGCCACGAACCTAATAGGTCATACACTTAACAGGTTGGAACATATTTGATGGATTAAATCCATTAGTGGGTTTCGCGAATTACTAATCTACTAGGAGATAGAGTCCTAATGGACCTCTAGCATAGAAGCTCATTCGTGTGCTTCATATAAGAGGAAACGTGTGGCGGCACAGAGGTTGTACTAGTTCGCCACCACGAAACCCTAACCGTCGCGTCCCACCCACCTCTTAGAAACCTTGGCCTTGTGCATGCAATGTTAGCACATCGGCGCACGACATTCTGCCTTTGGACGTGTGGATACCGTAGTGGTGTTGTTGCGGTTACTGCGGCGCTGATCGGCGACGAGCAGGAGAAGGTCGGCGAGATCGACTACCTTCTCTATGACAGTAGTGCCATATTGCTGCGGTGGTGATCGGCAAGGAAGAGACATTCGACTCGGCGTGAATGATTACTTTCTATACCGCGACATGCATGATGTTGGAACTGGCTACTTCAACTCTCTTTCCGATCCACGTCAAAGATAACAATATATGATCTACTACTCGTATGATGTCCGGAGTAATCGTGGTTCAAAATTTTGATTTGTGCAAATGTAGCATACTCTATCCAACAGAACTTGCACTGAGCTGGACTGTGAACGCGCGTGGCTTGGACGAACACTCTCGCTCCCCCGGCCGGCCTCTTGAATGTTCTCGATGCCTGCCTGCGGTATAGCTAGTACGTCCAGTCAGTGGGCAGGTACGCAGGGCCCAATCCACGCAGCCCCACGTCGGAGATAAGCTCGATGGAGACGGCGGCAGAGAACGCCACCGTACGTGTGCCCACGGCGTCGTGCCGCGGCGTCTCACCACCCCTCGTATGTACGCACTATCCAGGAACCAGCCAAACCGAGGCTAGCTTCAGATGCAGACATCGATCGGTTTTGTTTGCACGCACGCTGCCAAGCTTGAGCTTCTGCCCACTGAAAGGCCATCCACTGCTGAGTGCTGAGCGAGCGAGCGAGCGAGCTAGCTTCGAACGACAAGAAGTAGGGTATGCTGCACACATGTTTTGGTTCTTTCTTCCGCATTGGATAAGTTCAAGACGAAAAGGCAATGTTTTTTCAAAAAAGGCAGCCTTAAATCCCAGTAAACCCGCGAAGAATTAGCGGCACACCGCTCGACAGACGGCTTCCATATAACCAGATTTATTTTTTTTGGTTGTGATTGATTCTAGATTTTTGCTTACTATAGGCTAAATTAGCGCTAGGTGCATGTACATGTGATTGATCGAGACTCGAGAGGCATACCGCTCAGTGGATGGCTTTCAGACAATGAGACTTTTTGTTGTCGATCTCTTTCTATCTCTTTGCTCTCTCTCGGCAAAAAAGTGTCCCGTGCGCCGATAAGCTCAATATAAAAAATGACAATTTTTTCTTTTAAAAATGACCTCAAGTCCCAGTAAACCCACAGCTAATTAATTAAGCAGCAAACATGTTTAACACAAGGGTGGGAGTTGAACCATGATTTTCACTGTGGGGCAGTTAACAATCACTTCTCATTTGCATCACGTAAAGATTTTAACTTTCAAGCACCGATTAATCACCTTAAAAATGCCCTCTTTCCATTGCTGCCACTTGCATACGAACCGAACAATGATATGATGAGCGAAATGCGCAAAGCCTAATCTACACCGTACCATCATATCATATATGAATATATGATGATTCATATGAGAACGATACCACTAGTGAGCTGAGTTTTCATGTGCTGCCTGCGCCCCCAAAAGTGGCCAAAACCCACCACCTTTTCTCGTCATTCGTACCTGCTCGCCAGTAGCGGGGAGGGCTTTATTATGCCCTGAAAGACACCATGATACGACTAGACCAGGATCAAACATTTGATAATGACAATAATGAACAAAAAATCCAAAATAAAAAAGGAAAAAGAGTGGACGAATCATTCGAGCATATCCACACTGGCATCAAGAAGGATGTTACTGGTTTGGCTGTAGCCATGGCTGCTTCACTTTTTGCTCCCTGTGTGGAGGATAACATAAAGAAAACAGAGCTGCTGTGGTGTAAAGGCCAGAGGGAGAATGCATCATATGGTTGATGACAAAGGGATTAACGTGGCCGTGTTTGCAATAATGCCATGTTACAGGCCAAAAAGCGCCATGTGTGATTTTTTTTCCCGACCTGATCTTGTTGTTTTGCCTGCATCAGCGAGAGGCAGCAACGATCACAAAAACAAGAAAAGAAAAAAAAAAGCAGAAGAGTTCTTGGCGCTGCATTGTTTGCAGGTTGTCAAGGGTTGTCAAGTGCCAACAGCCTCCCAATACTTTTGAGAAAGTTAGGCCAGCAATAGCAGCATATACTCTATGAGTTGCTTCAAACTTCCCAGTGAGCACTTCTAAATTGTAATAATGTTGCTTCAAAATTATTGCCAAATGATTGTGGATCAGCAAATAATGATAAGAGGAGCATGCGTTAACGGGATGAGCTGGATGAAACTCACTACAGTACTACACCAAAGTGCAACGGTGGAATCTTGCTCTTCTAGGAAAACAGGGGTGACGTATTGGAGACCTAGGTAGAGGAGCCTCTGCTACGCGGGCACACGTAGTCTTCTGATTGCGCATATGTATGGGCGTGTTTGGATCGTAGCCGTAGCTCGCCCTGCCAAAATTTTGACGTGCCCTCGGAAATTGGCGTGTATTTGGATGGTAGCCGTCGCGCGCCCTGCCGACGCCAAAATTTGGCATACTCAAATTTGTCTTTGACTTTGCTTGCATGGCGACGGCGCTGAATCTGGCGCCCGGTAGTTGTGTTATATGGTCACGCGACGCATCGCTCAGGCCCACCAGCAGCCTCACGCACGCGCTCGGTGCTAGTTGCAAGCACGCTTCCCTAGTTGCTTTTTTTTACTCCGATTAAACTTCTCATTTTTACATCAATTTCATACAGTATCCAAATTACATAAAATAAATTTCATAATTCATCTAAAATAATAAGCAACCCATTTTAAATACTTTTCAATTTTTTTGAAATTTTAAATTATTTTAATTTTTTATTGGTCATTCTTCGTTGGCTTTAAACCAAACGCCTAAAATTTTACCTTTAAAAGGTCATGCCCTGGATTGGCTATGACCTTTGCATTGGCATGGCTATCTAGAACTACAAACCAAACATGTCCATATCTTTCTATTTTCTCGGAAAAATATGCAACACCGCGTGCCAAGCCCCTACGCCAATTGACCTATCGCTCAGTCCTCTTCTAAATTATTCTTGGTATCATGAAAGCAGGGATTCAAACCCTGACGCTCAATTTAGAGAGATTTGCCATGTATGATTCGACACCCTCCGAATTTTATCAATGTAACTTTGACCGTTGGTGTTGGCTCTTTTTTTTTCTCTTTTGAGAAAACTCCTTATTCTTGAATACCAGTTTTCTCTTAAGGGAAAAAAATAAAAGAATTGGCACGACAAAAAAAAAAAGGAACAGCAGCAGAAACGAGCGTGCAACTGGGCAATTGTGCAGTGCAGACGACGAGCGGACATGGGCCGAAGCGGCGACGGGCCGACGACCTGTGCTAGCAGCTTCCGGCCCAGTTTCGCGGCTCGCAGCCTCGCACCGGCTTCGTGCGGTGGAAGAAAGGAAACTGCGTTGGAGTGGGGAGTCTCGGAGACCTCGAAGCAAAGCACAACACACCAGAGGCAGAGGCGAGGTCGAGTCGAGAAGGAAGCCATGGAGCGGCTGCAGCGAATCTTCGGCGCCTCCGGGATGGGGCAGCCGCCGACGGACTCGCCGCTGCTCGACTCCTCCGAGCAGGTCTACATCTCCTCCCTCGCGCTCCTCAAGATGCTCAAGCACGGTCAGCCTCCCTCCCCGCTCGCGAACCCTAGCCGCCACTCCCCAATCTGTGGTTGCGCTCACGCTCCTGGCTGGTTGCAGGGAGGGCCGGCGTGCCGATGGAGGTCATGGGCCTTATGCTCGGCGAGTTTGTCGACGATTACACCGTCAGGGTCGTCGACGTCTTCGCCATGCCGCAGAGCGGGACCGGGGTCAGCGTCGAGGCCGTCGACCACGTCTTCCAGACCAACATGCTCGACATGCTCAAGCAGACCGGCAGGTACGGCCGCCCATCCGGGGGGCGGATCTGTTGTTTGAGATTCCTGCATCCTCTTGGGGTTCAGATCTTGCGCGATTCCTTAGATGGGTTGCTCGCGCTACTCGATCAATCTGAACAGGATCGGCCTTATCAGCGCGCATGAGGTCTCAATACGTATCTGTTCGTTGTGAAATTGTAATAGTACTTTCTCTTTAGATTGGGGTGTTTGTTAGTTTTGCACTTTTGCTCGTCTAGGTGTTACAAATCTAAATGACTAGCCTTTTTGGAAAACCTGAATACCTGATAAGGAAGTTAGAATTTGTTCAGGTAGCAGTTGCGCACAGATCTTTTATGCATTGTTGAAAAACTAAAATTCTGAATTCTTTAGCGAGCGTAGGAACATTAAACTCAATCCTAATGACAACTTAGTTTCAATCCTGCCTTCATGGGGCTTATTGAGTGTGCATTTGTTGCTTTAA
Source organism: Olyra latifolia (assembly GCA_036346145.1). Lineage (NCBI taxonomy): Eukaryota > Viridiplantae > Streptophyta > Magnoliopsida > Poales > Poaceae > Olyra > Olyra latifolia. Next base: position 21,173,591 of record CM070530.1, read on the forward strand.
GCAGTGGCCCTTCTTTTAGAGAAAAGGGACAATTGTATGGAGCTTTCATAGATAACAAACCTTCCGTTGGAGGAATAATTTGAATCACTGAGAGAAAGTTTCAACCTTGTGGAGAATATATCTGTAGAATTGATTTGGAGACATCTCAATATTTTTATTTACACTAGGGATTTGATTTTCGTTCAGCTAACCCTAGCCATAGATCGAATACAATACATAAAAAATGGCCTTACACAAACTATATTGTTTTTGTTATAAACTTATGACGTGCCTATCAATTTAGTGAGTTGGGCATGGGGCAACAATAATATGGTGGCAATAGTTTGTTTTTAAAAAAATTGCAGCCCCATAAATTCTATAGTGCAGATACAAATTCTGTTGACACCTGTTACTTTTACAGGCCAGAAATGGTGGTAGGCTGGTATCACTCCCATCCTGGATTTGGTTGCTGGCTTTCAGGCGTTGACATCAATACTCAACAGGTTCATGCATATGCCACTTCTTCTAATATGCATTTTAGAATTTTGAGGAACAGTGATGTTGGTGTATTTGCTGTAATCACACCAAACTTTATGACAATTCATCAAGTATTATAGTTCTTTTATTAATTATAATAATCCAATCAGTCAGATGGAAAGAGTTTATGGTGGCATAAGTTTGGTCTTTATTATCTTATGTTTGCTATGCTCCTGCCTTTCTTGTATTCTTGGGCTGTCAGAAAGTTTGTGATTGAACCTAATTGTTGCTGGTCATGATTCTTAACTGCATGCAGTTTCACTTGTTTGAACAGTGTATTTTGTGTGATATCTCCTTGTATATGCCTGATCTGGTGATGTGTTTTGTCTACAGACCACCAGTGCCTAATTTGATAGGGAAAAAACTAGAGAATTTATAATATGCCACTTTAAAGAACACTACTTTAGGATTTGCCACTCCAAAAAAAAACTAAGTTAGGATTTGCCACTTCAGCTATTTTAATTCACCTAACTCATTTCTAGCCCTTTTTACTCATGTGAAAGGACAAAAATGTGTGATGTTTGGAGTTCCAAATCCTAAAGTGGCCTTCTTTAGAGTTGCATATTATAAATTTTCTCAACAAAAAAAAAAAACTATTGCCGCTTTCTATGTCGCATGCATATGAAAAGTAGCAGAGCGTGCCTAACATCTTAAAAATTGAGCATGCAGAGTTTTGAAGCTTTAAATCCCAGGGCAGTCGCTGTTGTGATAGACCCCATCCAGAGTGTCAAGGGGAAGGTGGTCATTGATGCATTTCGTCTCATTAATCCTCAGACCATGATGCTTGGCCAGGAGCCACGACAGACAACATCGAATGTTGGGCACCTAAATAAGCCATCTATTCAGGTAAAGTACTGATTAACTTGGTGGTAATGGACTTTTGTTTTGTTAATTTCTTGTGGATAATTAAACCATCTCTGTGTTTTCAGGCTCTTATTCATGGGCTCAACAGGCACTACTACTCCATTGCAATCAATTACCGCAAAAATGAGCTCGAGGAAAAAATGTTACTGAACTTGCACAAAAAGAAATGGACTGATGGATTAATTTTGAAGAGGTTTGACGCTCATTCGAAAACCAACGAGCAGACTGTTCAGGTGTGCAGTATTTGATTTTCTACTTTCAACCAAACATCCTTTTAGTCTGTGATGCAAATCCGAGTATTCTCTGTGGTTTGTTAGTTACTTGTGTTCACGTGTGCAGGAAATGCTGAACCTAGCCATCAAGTACAACAAGGCAGTGCAAGAGGAGGATGAACTGCCACCAGAGAAACTAGCGATAGCCAATGTGGGGCGACAAGATGCAAAGAAGCATTTGGAAGAGCATGTCTCAAATTTGATGTCATCAAACATAGTTCAGACCCTAGGGACCATGCTTGATACAGTTGTCTTTTAGTCCACTACTGATGTTACAACCCTATATACAGACCCGCGCAGTTTATTGTTTATGTTTGTCAAAGCCTGCCATAGTGCAGTGAGGGTGGTGCCACTGCCAGATACATTTGTGTTCTAACAGTTGGCCTTGATGAATTTATTTTTGCTGTAACGCTATCTCCTGCATGGTGTACTGTTGACTTATTCGGCCATTCGTACTTTTTGCTTCATTTTTTAGATTTGTAAGTTGTGGTTAATGGTTATGCTTAATTGGTCGTGGTTGCGGAAGCCATGATATCGTTGTTCCTGTGAGGTCGTCGTAATTGTTATGCTGTTGATCATGCACGATGTACTTGGCATGTTCGTATTTAATCTTTCAATCAGTGTTTACCTGTACCATATTTCTGGCGCAGTATGCTGGTATTTTTATTTTGGTATGTAATGAATTATTTCGTTAATGATAATTTTTCAATCAGTGTTGGCGCACTATTGGAGCATTCTTGGGAACAGCTTGGTTTGGTTTGTGAAGCTGATTACCTAGATCCAAGCTGAACGAGGTAATTACAGTTTTTGGTTCTGCACTGCGAGGCTCTAATCCATATCTAACCCTGAAACAGATGAACTAGCTCCATTGTTGTCTACAGAAGAACTCGAATCATGGTCACATGAATCAGGAGCACGGCGCCGCTTCCCAAAGGCAAACAAGAACCGCCGGGGTCGGCCCCGGGCGTGCGCTTCCGCATTGACAGTGCTGTGACACGTGAGCTAATTACTCGTATTAGAAAGTTGTAGTTATTAGAAAGCGCATTGACAGTGCTGTGACACGTGAGCTAATTACTCGTATTAGAAAGTTGTAGTTATTAGAAAGTCGTAGTTATTAGAAAGTTATAAGTGTCGGGAGTTATTAAATACATGTCTTTTATCCCTTTGTAACTTTCTTCTTGTACTTTATAAAAAGGACTTATCCCCATTATAATAAACGGTCCATTATAATAAACGGTTGGGGACAATGAATAAAGAGATTACATGCTGCCCATTTGTCTATCTCTTTGTGTTCTTTCTTGGATTAGTTCAATCATAAAGACATAAATTACTACCTGACACGTTATCAACACTTTTGCTCTAGTAGGTTGTTCTAATCCTTAATCGTTGTCATAATTATAACAGTAAGCACTAATCCTTCTTGTCGAGATGTTCTTAATTTGATTAGCAAGAAGATTGTTTCATTATGGCTGTAATTGCTACACATTAATATTTGATATTTTACTACAAGGAACCAATGCAATGAATGTTGAGATTGATCGCTAAAAACCAACCCACGCTCAAAGAGGAGGATGTCATGTTCATTGTCATGGACAACTATACACCATGTGAGTGTGCCCACTTTCTGCACATTGACCATGGAAAAATTTTCATAGTAGTAGAAGGAAGCACGTTCATCGTTTTGGACAGCGATGAACGGAACGGATTGGGTTCCCGCTTACCATTGCCTATAGTAGAGAGGGCACGTTCATCGCTTTGGGCAGCAACGAACGGAACCCACGGAACCGGTTGGGTTCCCCGGTACCATTGCCCGTAGTAGAGGGGCATGCTCATCGCTTTAGGCAGCAATGAACGAAACCATTTGGGTTCTCCCTTGCCATTGCTTGTAGTAAGAGGGGCATGTTCATTGCTTTGAGTAGCGATGAACGCAACCGGTATGGTTCTCCCTCATTAATTGACCATGGTGGTAGCATAAGTGGCATAATTAGAGTTAATCCGTATTCATATTTGATGCTGGCATATTGAATAAATCATTGAGGCATTAATGGCACCATCAAGGGTGGAGGAGCATGGTTCCTAGTCACCCTCCTGATTTGCAAAGATGATAGAGGGGTTCTCTTCATTCACAAAGATGAAGGAGAGGATGGTGCTAACCTTCTTGGTGAAGGGTATCGAGGATGTGGTCACGACAATGACATCGTGGTCGTCCTCTACTTCGGCGTGGTGGTGCTCAACTCCAAGGCAACACGACCTCAGCCTCCTTGGCGCAGGTCTGAGGTGCTGTGGCAACATGTCCTCGGCCTCCCAAGCGTGGGCCCATGGCGCAGTGCCTACCGGGAATGAATGGGCAGGCGGCACTGATGACCATGGGAGCTAGGGTGGGAACCCTAGCCTCCGATGGTTGCAAAGATTGATGTCGGGACCCCTCCTGGCGGAGGGAAGGTCCCACCTGTGCTTTACCTGTGCTAGTCCCTGGATCAGTAGCTAGCACATACAGACAACAGAACTTGGATCACAACTATGTCGATTAATTTATATAAATTTACATCAGAGTGCGCCTAGCGGCGTGGTTACAAAAGATTGGCTCGAAGGCCTTATAAAAGCGGAAGTCTTTACAAAGGCAACTAAGGCATCAAAATACATCCATAGAACCAGATAAAAATCAAAACATTTCCCCACAGGCAAAAATGGAGGAACGCAATCCTAGGCGTCTGCGTATTCCTCGTCCTGGACTCCGTCGGCGAAGGTGTAGGCTTCAGGGTCGCCTTCTTCGGGGTTGCAAGGGTACTCCACACTGCAGGCGTCGAATCTTTGACCATGGCATGGAAGCGAGGGTGAGTATTGGTGAAAATACTCGCAAGTTAATTGACATATGCATATGCATGGTTTAGACAAGGGAAAGGTGGGGCTCAGTTGCGGAAAGCCAATTTTGAAATAGTTTGCCTAAGATTTTTAAAGAAATTTAGGAAAGAAGTGAATTAATCAAATCAATTGACAAAACATTTAAATCATCCGGCCCCAGCCGACTTACGTCCAAAGGTTGGCTCACGATACAAATCGTGGTTTTCATCCAAAACATTTTCCTTACGGCTAATCCACCGTAGGACCAATAACTCTCGACGGCTAACCACCGTATGCATAATACCACATGTCGGCTAAACCACCGAAGTCATCTCCTCACGGCTAACCACCGTAGGCTCCCAAAATAAAACACAGCACCTGCCGGTTTTATTCTTTAAAACTTTGAGAAAGAGAGGAAAGAAAACTACCATTGTGGCAGCGCCACCGTCGTCCGTCCTTGACCGTGGGCACGGCTTTCTAGAAAGTTATACGCTCTGCAGAGGTCGCATGCTTTACCCATGAGAGGTGATTTTTTCTAGGAATCACCCAAAGGAAAATGATCACCACAAGGCCTTTGACAATCATACTCTTAGCTTGGCATCCCCTCTAATGTTTCCACCGCAGCGCTGGTTACTCCAGTTGGCTGAAGCCCCCTCTTGAGCCTGATAGGGTCAGCGGTTTCTCCGCACCTACTCCACCACATGGGATGTCCAAACTAAGAGTTCGAAAAATACTTAGCCAGGGTCCGCCCATACAAGCACTCATGGTCGCACTATTGTACTTAGTCTTGACAACCACAAGGTCGCGGTTGAAAGTGCATCTAGGCACTTAACTAATTTTGGTGATTAATGAACAATGTGTGTATGGACTAATGTGGTTTTAGTCAGAAATACCTCAGCTCTAAGGTAAAAATAAAAGGAGGACAAAGATTGATGATGGCTCGATGACCCAAGCGAAGAGATGATCAAGATTTTCTAGATCATAGGTTTTTTATAATTTATTTGAGTCCTAAGGATGACCGTACTATCAAGGGGGAGTGACGAAATGAGGGTAATTAGAAAAAATAGTGCTCAAAGTGTGAATTATAGTGCATAAGTGAACACTCTTATCCATAGCTTTTTTTTTTAGCTGCTCTACCTAATTTAGTATCGGACTGTCCGATCATTTTCTATCGGACTGTCCGATACCCCTTCGGACATTGTCCGACTTTTCGATCCATGGGTCTTTCTGTCCAGCAGCATCATCTTCTATCGGACTGTCCGATAGTTGACTATCGGACTGTCCGATACTCTTCGGACAGACAGTCTTGAATTGTCCGATTTTTGATCTCTAGGCGTTTCGTCTAGCAAGTGCCAAATTCTATCGGATCGTCCGATAGTTGACTATCGGATCGTCGATACATCTCGGACAGATACCTTCGATCGTCCGATTTTTGCGACCTTGGCGTTCTCTCGTCAGTAGTGTTGAATTCCATCGGATCGTCTCGATAGTTTACTATCGGATCGTCTCGATACTTCTGACGATGATCCAAGTTTGTCCGATTTCCACGACTTTGGTCTTTTCTATTTCTTCTTGAACATTTCTATCGGACCGTCCGATCCTCGACTATCGGATCGTCCGATATTACATGTAATTGATCAGAATTCGATTTTGAGGGCTTTGTATTTATACTCACCAACCCGTTCGGACAGAGGTTGGTCACCATTTACACTTGCATTCAAAGCCCTAGCTCTCTCTCTCTTGCTCCCAAGCTCACTCCTCCAACTCTCCCCTTCATTCCTTGATTCAAATCAAGTGTGAGGGTTGAGAGGAAGAAAAGAAGAAGATTCAAGTGCACCGATGTTCTAGGGTTCATCTTTGAGCACTCGCTCATCTTCTCCCACATTTTACCACTCTTTTCTCTTGAGTTTGAGGGCTCCTAGACGGTCTAGGAGTTGCCCTTGAGCCACCAAGGTGTGTGGTGGTCGAGGGAAGGATTGTGCAGGCTTGGACTTCGCCTCCGCAAGGGAAGAAGCCGATTAGTGGAATCAAGGGAGCTTTGTGCGGTCCTTGGAGAGGATTAGGGTCAAGAGTGACCCGGGCTCAAGTGTGACCGAGCCTCCCTCAACGGAGACGTAGGATTCCCTCAAGAATCCGAACTTCGGGATAAATCAGTTTGCCTCTCTAAACTTGAGCTCTTGCAAACCCTAGTTTACATTTCTTGTTCGATCTACTTGTACTTTAGGGTTTGTGTTAGATCGTAAGTTTACTTGTGTTCCTCTAGTGTCTTTATCTTTGTTTATTGCAAAGGAACTAACCAATTTGCTCAGCTAGGTTCTAGATTGGTTTTTGTATTTACAGTAAAATTAACCATCGGATTTGTCCGAGCCTTACCCTCGGATTGTCCGAACATCATCGACCGTGTCAGAGCTCCGGCTATCGGACCGTCTCGATCATGATAAAAGTCTTCCGCAGTTTTATCTCGATTTTTAAATTACGCCTATTCACCCCTCTGGCGACATATTGATCCTTTCAGCGGTCCTTAGGGACTGGGGTGATTCCCATACTGGACCCAAATCTCGTGCTTACTGCACCAGCCAATCAATCTGTCCACCCCAATCAAGTTTTACAAACTTTTCCAGAAACCCCCAGGTGACATACCTGTCACCTGGCACTAACAATTTCCTCACAGTAGCACCCTGCTACTGCTGATCAAACAAGCACTTTGTAAACAGAGAGATACTTTTGAATTAAAACAGATATTAAACTAGGGTGAAGTGTTCATTGTGTGGTAATCATTTAATAATGACTAGTAGCATGACTAAGTAAGATTAATTAAGCTAATCAAGGATTGACATGTAATTACGGATTAATTAGCCTAGGGTTATCAAAAAAATCAAGATTAATGACATAATTAAAGTGTATTAGGCTCTTAACTAAATTCCTGCTAATATGACAATGATTACTTAATATAGCTATGCACATTTATCAAACTTCTAATAAAACATTTGTAAATCTAGGTTTCAACATGGTCGAAGGTATTTGGAAAAAATGTCAACAACTCAGCTCCAGGCACGGATTCGGTCGAATCTAACGAGGGCAAATAACAAGCATTTAAAACAAAAAATAAAATAAAATAAAATTATGCATGCAAATGGATGCTTAAACATGAGGGTGACATGTAGATTGAAATCTTGAGAGAATTCCAGTTTACTTTATTTATAATTTAAAAACTCTATTCCGCATAAAATTTAGCCAATAAACGTAGGTGGTAAAATAATTTCTTTTAAATAGAGAATGCATAAAATAAATATTCATTTTATTTTCTTTAATAATTTTAGAAACCATTAATTTATGCTTTTTGAAATAATTAATTAGAATTAATTAATGCATGTATTTAGATTTATAAAATCAAAACTATGCATTAATATGCATGAAATTGTGCAAATTATATTTTTAAATTGATTAGTGCATTTTTATGAGTTTTAGAATTTTATTTCATTAAATTTGGATTTATATTTTAAAAGATATGAAATTTACAAAATTACCTATCTAAAACTAATATGGAAAAGTGGAGAAGAGGTTGGTGGGTTGGCTGGCTTGGCTCGGCCAAATGGCGGTCTTGTCTTGTGGTGGTGGCTGTCGTGGGCGCCAGCAGCGTCTGACGCGTGGCGGTGCATGATGGGCGCGCCCACTGGCAGGCGGTAACGCACGGCTGGCAGCCATGAATGCCCACGGCATGAGCATGTGATGGTGCTTATGAGGCTGGCAGCGGCTCGGCCCATGTGTGGGTGGCCTAGCTAACGCTGCAAGGAGGGCGACAGGTGGGCTCCACTAGTCAATGGCTCAAAGCAGAGCGATGGGGCGGCTCGGCGGTCCATTCCGGCGAATGGCGGCCACGGCCCGTGAGGAGGAGAAAGAGAGAGGTAGGAGAGGACCCGAGGGTAGGGTCGGCGGCGCTCAAAGCGGCGGGCGGCGGCGGTGGCTTGTCGTCTGGCTGAACGACGGCGCGAGGTGGAAGGCAGCGGGGTTGGCGAGGAAGAAAGAGGCGCGGGGGAGCTTAGGGCGGTGACGGCTCGGGGTGAAGCGGGCCGGAGCGGCACGACGGCATGGCCGAGGCGGGGCGGAAGGAGAAAGCCATCGCCGGCCGGCTCTGGTGAGAGGGAAGCGACGAGGACGGCGGGGAAAGAATGCCTAGGGGCTAGAGGCGCTGGGGGATGGAAGAGGGGGCTTACCGGGAGGGAGGCTTCGACGGCGTCCTGGGTGGTCCGCGCTTCGGCGGCGGCGTGCGGCCTTCTCCGGCGGCAACGGCGACGACGACCTAGCAAAACAAGGAGAAGGAGTGTGAGGAAGAAGGTGGCAGAGGGGTTCGGCCGAAGAGAGTGCCTACCAGCGGATTGAGGAGGCAATGAGGAGGAGTGCGAGGGGGGATGTGTCAGGCTGTCCGAGAGAAGAAGCCAGAGAGAGAAAGTGAGGAAGGAGGGTGTGTGGTAGAAAAAGAAGCAAGGAGCTGGCAAGAGGGAGGGGTGAGGTGGCAACGGGAGAGAGAGAAGAGGGAGAGAGAGAGCATGTGAGGGAGGGACAGGGAGGAGGAGAGGGTGTCAGTGAGAAGAGAAAGGAGGGGAGAGTGACAAGTTGGGCCCACTTGTCATAGAGAGAGAAAACAGAGATAGAGAGAAAATGGATAGAGTTAAATAGGAAAACCAATAATTAATTTAATTAATTGCTTAATTTGCAATGCAAATTTTCATTTGGATTTAGTTTTCAAATTGTTGCCTCAAGAGTCTAATTTGAAATCGCAAATTTTACAAATTATCATAATAGTTTTTAGTGAATAACTTGCAATTAATATTTTTGTAAAAAAAACCCTTCTTAGTTAGGATTTTTAGGAAATTAAATATAGTAACATGCACATTTTCAAAAAGATTTTTAAAATATTTAAATCACATGCCATGATGCATAATTTTTATTTTTTTGAAAATGGGGATGTTACAATTGAATGGGCCTCAAGGCCCAATTCGACTGGACAAAAGAAAAAGGCAATTTTGTGTTGTAGTCATCAGAAAAGAGGCAAATTACAGAATTATCCAGCTGATTAAAAGAAAAGGACTTGTTCTTAAAGAACATTTTCTGTTTAAGCCCTCACCGTCTTAAAAAATTTTAAATTTATGTATAGATAGTGTTATAGTATTGTATTTAAGTCTTTGGAGTATACGAATATTTTATACTACTTGCTTTTCTATTGCTATTTTACCTTGTTAATATTTACAATCGCAATTTATATGTAGTTTGTTATATATCTGGATCTTAATTTCTGTGTCTTTAATTTTTTGTCATTTTATTTTGCGTTTGGTGACTACCTTTTAAGTAGTGCTCCATAAGTGCATGACAATGGGTCATATGGCATAAGCTACGATTGTATCATCGCCCAAACTTCATGGTGCAAAGACTATGTTCATAGTGAGAGTATCTTGCCTATAGTCGCTAGGTCTACACCAGTTGTATAATAGCGATAGATGACGATTACCTTAAGTGCTAAATCAACACAAGGCAATAGGTCATAAGGCATAAGTTGCGACTGTAGTGTCACCCACACAACAAATGCAGAGTCTGTATCCACGGCGAGAGTATCTCACCCATAGCTACAAGGTCTGCGCCATTTTACTGTTTTTGTGCATTATTTCAATGTCTTTAAGTTGTTATGCCTTAAATAAATTGAAGAAAAATTTGTAAAAATGCTAGAAAATTATGGAACCGTGATATTATGATTATTTTCTTGAAATTGCTTTTTTTGGATTATCTGATGAATTTTGCAATGCGTAAAATTGCTTAAAATCTAAAAAAAATAAAAAAACCTAACAATTGCTAGGAAAATCCTAATAATATTTTCCTTGGAGTGGATAATTTTGAATTTTATCATATTGCACTCATTTCATGCAATTAAAATGTACATTTCGGTGGAATACTTGAAGTACATTACATGATAAATGTGAGAAATATCTAAATATATATTTAGTTGTCCAAAGTGGCATCAAATATATTATTGGACTTTTCTCTTTGTCATAAATTGCCAAATATTTGGTCTACTATCGGCAACGACCTTTGTTGGTGCGAAGTCTATTAACTATGGCAGTGATGAAAGATCACTCGCAACCATGGCATACAAGGTTTACGCCCATCGTTATGATCCCCTTTATCTTGATTATGACATTGATGGCGTCCGCCTATTTATTGGTGGAAATCATGATTCATATAGGGTTACTAATGACATAGTGAAATTAAGCCACAATAAGGCCATATAGTTTTTTAGCTAAGACTATATGAATATATTCACTAAGCACAATATAGTTTTTTAGCTAAGACTATATGATTAAATATCACTAAAATTTGTCTTGGTCGACAAGAATGTACATTAAAATGTGATTATAAGTCCATGATTTATGAAGAATTATATTCTAGTCCTCACTCAATTATGTTGAGATGTTATTATCTTATAGGAGTTGTATTGTTGGTATGTATTGCTCATTAAGTGCATGGTTATGTTTATTATATTGAACAAAATATATCATCTGTTTGCTTTAGATAGAAATCTAATGCATTAGGTGTTTATTTTCTAGATACCTTAAGACCATCAAATTATCTAAATTGTTCTATGCGAAGCTTTCTTTTTTTGGATAAGATTTGATTGTTTGAAAATATGGAATAGAACATTATACTTAGAGAATATCTTACATGGAAGATAATTAATTTTGCATGGAATAAAATATGAAATTGTATATCTAAAATTCAATAAACTTTGCCTTATGAAGAAAAATAAGTGAGCACAACACTTATTAAAGCCTTAAAGCGCACCAATGTCTTTGAGGGTGGGTTCTTTTCAGCTTTTCTTATCTACTTATTTGTCTTATCTCGTCACTTCGAGAATTTTTCGAGATAACCTCGAGAGCCGGTTGGCCTCCAATTTTGGGGTTTAGAGAGCTTATAGACACGCCTACGAGATAAAAAAAAGACTCAAAAAGTAATAAAAAAGTGAGATAAGTCAAATAAGACACGAGATAAGTAGGATCAGTTTATCTTACTTATCTCGTGTCTTATTTGGCAATATATTAGTTGCTGACATGCGACATTAATGCAAATGGGTGCATGTACGGCATATGACTGGAAGTTATATACATTTGTTTGAAACAAATGATTCTCAAATTAATTAATTATGATCAATTAAATTAAAATGGTCATGAATGATCATGAAATCGTTGGCACAGTATAAGAACATGCCAAGAGATGTGCAAAATTGTGCATTTAAGGCATGCACATTATCACTTAATTAATTATTTTGTTCAAAAGAGCAATATTTCAATGTAGATTAATTTTGGTCATGTTAATGAACCATCAATATATTTATGTTCATGGGGAACATTTCTGAAATGACCCATGGAATAAATTAATGACCCATTTTAAATATTGGTACCCAGTTTATACTAGTCATGGCCATGTCGAATAAATTAATGACCCATTTTATTTAAAAATTGGTATGAGTAATTGGGTCAAGTAATGGGCAAAATTGTAAAAAGCTAGACTATGAAATAATTTTGATGACTATTATATCTCTATTCGGGTTCTTGCCATAGATTATGTAACATACCCAAATTTTTAATTTTGGCATAAATTTTTTCGCAAAAAGTCATACTTAATTTTCTATAATCATTTCCAATTTCTAAGAATTTTTCAAATCAATTTCCTATTTATTCCCCTAAAAAGAAACCCTATTCCTATTAATTAATCCGATAAAAAATAAATAAATAGACAAATTATATTTCATATTTGGATTCTTCTCATTTTTCTGGATTTTTAGAAATTTATTTCATATTTTTCTAAACTTCCTATAACTCTCTATGAATTTTCAAAACCTAAACAAATTCTGAAAAATCTTTTTCCTTTTAAATTCCGAACCTTCCTTTTTAGGCAAGTCCCGGAGTGCGCTTTCCCTTTCGGGAAATACGTCTCCACTTATCCACCTCACCGTGCTTTGTGAGAGTGCATCTAGGCCCCTAGTGGTTTTGGTGATTGATGATAAACAATTAAGGGACTAACATGGTAAATTAAGCTATTTAGCAGGTCTTAGTCCCGTGAAAATTGAATGGAGATCTTCGTGAACCCCTCTAAAGCAAAAAGAAAGAAAAAAAAAGGCTTAGTCCCTAGGTTTATCTTATTTGTTTTACAATTTGAGTCTAAGGATAAAGCCGTACTATTAAGAGGGATGAGACGAAAAATAAATTTCTAGATGATCTAGGTGCTCATATGGATGATTCTTGACTTTATCTTCTTCCAAAAACTGCCATATACAGCTTTCTGCTCTGTTTTGTATCGGAATGTCCGATGTTGGATCGGACTGTCCGATAGATCGAGTATCCGATCAGTTCCGATCGGACCTCTCGTCCCTTGATGTCGAATTCCAATTCATATCGGAATGTCCGATGTTGAATCGGACTATCCGATATATATCGGAATATCCGATCCAAGTTCCGATCGAACCCACTCTGTCCTTTGAAGCTAAATTCTAATTTATATCGGAATGTCCGATGTTGAATCGGACTATCCGATATGAATCGGAATGTCCGATCCATATTCGATCGGACCTCTCATCAATTTTTCTAGCTTCGCTTGTGCCTCGATTTTTGCATATCGGATAGTCCGATGTTATATCGGATAGTCCGATACCTGTCAGTGCACAACGGCTAGATCTGAGTGTGGGGTATATATTGCGCCCCCTTTCCCCTGCTACAGGGTGGCTACTTCACTTTGCTGAGCTGAGCTTTCAAACAAAAAACCCTTGAGCCTCTTTGCTTCTCCTCTCCATAGATCTAAGCGATTTCATCCTTGTGAGAGTTGAAAAGCAAGATTTGAGTGTTAATCTTCAAGCCAAGTTCATCCCTTGAGCACTCACTTCATCTTCAAGTCAATCTTCCGCCGAATTTGTTACTCTTGAGTTTGAGGGCTCTAGACGGCTAGAGTCGCCCTGAGCCACCGGAGCTGCGTGTGGTGGTCAAGGAAGGTTTGTGAAGGCCGGTGTCCGCCTCCGCAAGGAAAGGAACCAAGGAGTGAAGCCGGAGTGCATAGGTGCAACCCGGGAGGATTTGGGTCAAGTGGGACCCGGCTTGGGTGTGGTCGAGCCGCCTCAACGGAGACGAGGATCTCTCAAAGATCCGAACCGGGAACAACATCGATCGCGTCTTCTTCACCCTTTTCGTTCTTGTGCTCTTTCTCTATTTTTGGAATCCAGTTGATTTTAGGGTTTCTAGCTGCAGAAAAATCGGATAGTCCGATATAGCATCGGATAGTCCGATCCTCATCAGACTGTCTGATATAAAATCTGAACATCCGATATTTCTGCCATCCGCTGTGCTTTATTAGTTTAAATTTGTAAACGCCTATTCACCCCCCCTCTAGGCGACATCTCGATCCTTCACTTTGTCACACTGACAGATGGACCCTACATGTCATCCTCTTATTTCAATCCAAAAGCACTCATCATTTAATCTTCAATCCAACGGCCGCCCACAGCTTCTTCTTCCTCTCGCCGCGCCACTACCGTCTAAACCGCCGCCGCCATCGCCCACTGGAACTAGGGGTGGCAATGGGGACCCGTTCCCCGATCCCCGGCGGGGAATTCCTCTATTAGGGGACGGGTATGGGAAGAAATCGTTCCCCGCGGGATGGAAACGGGGAAAATCATTCCCCCATCGGGGATGGCGGGGATGGGGACGGGGAATTTGTTTCCCTGCGGGGACCCGGTTGGGGACCCGAATTTAGTTTAGTCCAATTTAATTGTTAGATTGCAAACATATTCTCTAGCCCATCATATTCACATTTTCATAAACGGGACAACATAATCTTCAATGAATGAATGCATTCTTTTTTTTTCTTGCCTGTTGATATGATTTTAGAGTTAAAATGGCTATAAGAGCTCTTCTCTTGTGTGAATTTTTTATGGGATGGGTCTCGACGGGCCCTCGATACTTAACGGGATGGGGACGGGGGATTTTCTTCCCCAAGATGGGGAACGGGGACAGGGACGGAAAAAATTTCGGGTCGCAGGGATGGGGACGGGGAGGCACACCCCGGCGGGGAATGCCCCCGTTGCCACCCCTAACTGGAACCCCACGTCGTCGCCGTTTCCAACCCTCTTCCGCCCCGGGTTCGCCACCACAAGACGGTCCCCCTCGCCGCCGACATCCGCCGCCACCTCACCGCTCTTATCCGCCTTCGACGGCTACCGAATCGCTCGCCACCACTTTGCGCCGCCGCCGCCGCCATAAGTTGCAAATTCGTGCCCGCTATTGCTCGTAAGAGCTATAAAAACCCCTCTCCCGACATCGCATTCCCTCAAGGCTCCCTCCCCTGCCATCTACACTACCCCTTAAGGCCCTAAGCCACCCTCCCCGCCACCATCTTCCCCAACCCTGGCAAGCTCTATTCCCACTAACCTAGTTCCTCTTTGACCTCGATCCCTATAGGAAAAATCTGCCACATAACCTGGCGAAACTAGTACTACTACCTCTACTCACCGGCGATCACCGGAGTTCCCTCCTCATCACTGCTTCTCTAAGCCGCCACCACAACCTCGCCGCCAGGCCGCCTTAGACCATCCCAAGCCCAACCGTAACCCCTCCTAAGGTGCGACATGCCCCCAATTTCATAATTTTCGCGCCAATTCCTCACCGTCAGCCACCAAACCCCGTCGTCGTCGTCCCCTCTGCCACCGTTCTCCATTTTATCCCTTTCTCCCATCCCCTGTCACTGCCACCTTGACCCCACATGTCAACCGCCTGCCTCACCAGCAGCGCCCTCTCTCTCACAAGCACTGACCCTCCTTGTTAGTCAAGACGCTGTGACCAATTGGGCCGAGCCCAACACTATTAGCCCAACAACGAAGCTACGCCCTTGAAGTTTTAACTAAAAATGCCCAGGAGATATATTAAGTGTGATTCGATCTTCAAAGAAGGCAGGTTTTCTACCCTTGAAGCATATTAAATTCCCAATTTCATTTATTATCTATTTATTGCATTTACTTTCTAGTTATTTATTTGAAAATCATCTTTTATTTAAATTATGGTATTAACATTTTATGTAGAATAGATATTCCAAACCTCACAACTAAAAGCCCACCTAAAATGATTAAACTTGATAAAACCTTAGTATAGGAAAATCTAGATATATAATTATTTCAACAGGTAGGATAGTATTCATTGTCTTTTGGATAGACAATGAACAGAAGACGGAAAAATTGAAAAGTATAGCATGAATTACCAGATGGGTAATGTCATGGGCGAGGTATTGCCTTAGTGTTTTCGCAATACCGAGCATTTGGAATGCTGGCCGAGTAGTCACCGGTAATGATCGTGCGGAGGCTAGGCATTGCCAGCTTATTTTGGGATATTGGGCCAAGTGATTCACATGTTACCGGCTGTGTCTGTACGGAGGCCTATATCGCTAGGGTTTTTCTCCAATGTTTGCACCTCATGTGAAACATTGCAAAACTTGAACTAATAAGAATAGAAATGACACATTATTCTTCTATCCATATAAGGAGCTGTTATATGGGTAAAGCTGGATAGGTTCTACAGAGCTGATAACAAAAACATTAATGGACCTTACTTCAGGTATATGAAGTTGTCTCAACTGGGTGATACCTATTTCTATTTAAATAAATCCATGAATTTTAAGAAAAGATAATGGTTGTCAGATGAGTTAAGATGGAGAAAGAAGATAATGATTTATAAACTTATTTAAATATTTTTAGAAAACAATTTTAAATGTCGATGTTAAGTATTAAAATGTTGCATTATATATTCCAGATAAATACAGCCTTTATCTTCCTTTGATTCCATTTGCATATAGTTAATATTTTATTTTTATGGAAACCTACAAGTACAATTAGTACTTACCATATGTGGACAATTTGCTTATTTCTTTGAACAGGATTCACTTTATAATCAGAAATGGACATTTACGAAGAAGACAGGAATTCGTATAGGATCGATTTCTAAGGCTTACCTTATGCTCAGGCTTTGCCTATGGTATATGGGCATGTATGTTCTTTTTATTACCAGGTTATATCTTCACTTCCGCTATAAAATATTTTATCATATAATAAAAATAAGTAGGTTGTACTATTTCTGAATACAACTGAAATCCTGAACAGTTGGCATTCGGAGCATTTTCTGGTAAATTTTTATCAGGATTTGGACCCCACAGATTATTATCCCAAAAGTTGATGGGATAACCCACTAAATGTGGGATAAATGCGGTTTACATGCCATTGCATTTATATTGTCTAGCTCACTATATACCCCTGATTTATAAATAGTGCATATATATTTCTCACGTAATATCACCACTACAACATACATCATAGGGTTGTTAGAGGATTTTTGGATAAAAATTCTATTAATTCTATGTCCATGAGAGGGGAGTTTGAAGTATGTTGTTAACAAAGATTGAATCTCGGTATTAGGGTGAGAAATGCCCATAATATTGGAATGTCATGAGATTTTTCCTGGTGGAGGATAATGGTAATGATCTTTATAATATAAAAGAAAACACGCACTGATTCAACGAAAGTTTAGTTAAAACTCGGAGTCAACTATTGACTAAATTAATACAGTTCTAAGTAGAGGATATTAGACTGGCATTAAAATTTTAGACATCGAATATCTATCAAATCCGCACTATAACAAATCTCATATTGGATATATGGAGGGATAAATTTCATGAAGTCATGTAAATGGACCTAGCGGTCACTTTCACCAAGTATTATATAATTGTTGCAATATATGAGACGCCACTGGAATAAATATGGCTTGAATAATTGGTTAGCCATAGATGGAGTTATGTAGCATTTAATGCAATTAATACCCTTAATATTATCTAGAAAGATAATATAGCTTGTATTGCATAAGTGAAAATAGGTTATGTATAAAGGCAATATTATAAAACATATTGCTCCTCGCAAGCTTTGCAAGAGTGGTGAGGTAAATACTTATAAATGAAGTCATGTGAATTGTTCATAAGATATTTATTCACTAAATCATTATCTCAATCCATTTTCAAATGATATGTTAGTGGAAATGGGATAAGATAACTTCGTATATTGTAGGGTTTAGGAGAGTAAAACTCCAGAACTATAACCCACATAATAAATTAATTATCTTGAAGACCATATGATGTACTTTCCTTTATGAGTTTTTCTTAAATGTTTTCATAATGAGGTTTTTAATGAGGCAATATTGCAATACAAAAATTGATATGCAATGTACATTTTTCTCCATCCATTTTTTCCATTGGGTTTTGGAAGGAATTTTTAATGAGACATATGTATATTGGTGATTTGTCAAAGGGGAGTGTATAATTACAATGTAATTTTTCTTCGTCTGTTTTTCCCACAAGGTTTTCAGAAGGAGTTTTTAAGACAATGCATATTTGATATTTACTATTTATGTACTCTTTTCTCTATCTATTTTTTTCTTACTGGGTTTTGGAAGGAGTTTTTAACGAAGCATATATATTTTTTGTGTAATTTGCCATGGGGGAGTGTTGTGATATAACACATGTGGGCTAATTACTCATATAACTACCTGGTAGTTACCAGAAAGCTATAAGTGTTGGTTGTTATTAAACACATATTTTTCTCTCTTTGTAACTTTCCTTTGTACTATATAAAAGGGACTTGATCCCCATTGTAACATATGGTTGGAGACAATGAATAAAGAGACTACATGCTGCCTATTTGTCTATTTCTTCTGTTCTTTCTTGGATTAATTCAATCACAGATCACCCCAGGGGTGGCGACGGCGGCCGGCGCCCAGCTGTGTTCGCCTCGATGGAGCCTTCCGCATCCAGTCTCCATGCTAGGAAAGGAGTTTTTAACGAGGCATATATATTTTTTGTGCAATTTGTCAAGGAGGAGTGTTGCGATATAACACATGTGGGCTAATTACTCATATAACTACCTAGTAGTTATTAGGAAACTATAAGTGTTGGTGGTTATTAAACACTTTTTTTTTTATCCCTTTGTAACTTTCCTCTTGTACTCTATAAAAGGGACTTGATGCCCATTGTAACATATGGTTGGAGACGATGAATAAAGAGACTACATGCTGCCCATTTGGCTTTCTTCTTGTGTTCTTTCTTGGATAGTTCAATCACAGGTTGCCCCGGGCGTGGCGACGGCGACCGGCGCCCAGCTGCGTCCGCTTCGGCGGAGCCTTCCGCTTCCAGTCTCCATGCTGGGGAAGTCGCGTGAACTTGAACGTCGCTGCCTCGCCTTGCCATACCACCTTGCCAGGCACTGTCATCCGTGAAGTCCTCCGTCCCGGCTCCATCATCTGATCAGGGTGGTCATCTTCGCCAAGGCTCTCCGCTCCAAAGGGACATGGTCTCAGCCGTTCGACCCGCGTTCGTCGCTCCAAGCTGCCCTACCCCTACAAGAACAATTCGCCATCTCATTCTTCAAACCAAACAGGCTCGCATGTGTGCCACTCCGTGCCCTTTTACTGCACAAAGGCTGAAGATCCGCGTCCACCTGGCTGAGGGTGGGTTCTTTTCAGCTTTTTTTTGCCTACTTATTTGTTACTTTGAGAATTTTTCGAGATAGGCTCGAGAGCCTCACTTATCCTACTTATCTCGTGTCTTATTTGACTTATTCACTTTTTTATTACTTTTTGAGTCGAAATTTTTTTATCTCATAGGCGTGTCTATAAGCTCTCTAAACCCTAAAATTGAAGGCCAACCGGCTCTCGAGTCTACCTCGAAAAATTCTCGAAGTGATAAGATCCAGACAAATAAGTAGATAAGAAAAGCTAAAAAGAGCCCACCCTGAGTGACTTTTCTCAACATGACCCCCTCTACCTCCTCCCTCTTCTTTTATACACTTAGGCCTCCTTTGGAACATAGAACTCGCAGAGTTTTTCAAAGTGTCTGGGACAACCGGATTTGTGCAGGCGAATAGAACAGAACGGATTCTAAGTAACAAGAATAAATGATGCAATGTTACAATCTATGCATTCAGTGTTCTAGTACATTCCACGAGTATTAATGAAATCTGCACAGAATACATTTTTGGGGTTACCTCTCAAAAGGCATTAGGAGCACAAAAGTTAGGGATGTGACGAAGCATTGACAACATAGGAGGGTGAAAAGATTGCAAACTTAACAATGACACGGTAGAACAATATACCAGAGGAAAGCATTTGTTATGTTTTCTTTCCTTTTTTTTGTCTCATCCCCTTCCCAATATATATTTAAAAAATGTTACATGTAACCATCGTGATACAGTAACAGCCTTTTGAGTTGTACAACAGCTCATAAAAATTATCTTTACAATAACACTATAAAACCAGACCTCATAGCAATACTGAGGGAGCACAACAAAAAAAATTGTCAAACACAAGCAGGCAAAAGGCGGTACTAACCAAAGATTTGTCAGATGCGATACATTTGCGTCATCTACTACTATCAAGGCTCATCCATTGTCTGTACTGGAGGTGGAGTCACATTAGGAGCTGAAGAGGTGCTGCTGTCTGTTCTCTCACGGATCTCCCTGTACTCTTGGCAGATGGCGCACAAGTGACAGAATAAGTGTGTTGTCAAGTCACCGCATGGTGCTTCCTGCAAAACAGAGATTCGAGATGAACAACTTTTAGTCAAGGGGAGAATCAGTTACAATGAGAAACAAAAGAAAAGAAATGCTGATGACATTACCATACTGAAACCCTGCATGGTGAACTAATCAAAAGCCAAATATGAGTAGTATTTTCGAATCTATTAATCAGAATTCCTATGACTAAAACTTCTTCAAAGCAAACATCCATGCAATCCAATTAATCTATTGTGTCAAAGTTAGCCAGCTCTGCACTATAGACACATTTAACCAAATAATTATCTCACAGCTCTTTCTCTCGCAAATCGATTTCCAAACCATCTAGTTCCAAAGACATCACGATCAAAACCCAAATACCCCACTCCTTTACTGTAGATTCGTAAATTATGCATCTAGATTCAGAACTCATGCAAACCCTAGTAACAGAAGTCCAAATTAGCTCCCATTGAAACTAACATTTTGGTCCTCACCTGTATCACTAAATAAGATTGTACTTATGTTCAGGGATGTAAGTAGCAGCGGATAACCACCAGTCTGCTTTGTCTGTCCACTTTAAACCAATGAAATGGCTTATGCAGAAATTTGCAGCAGCAAAGCGGCTCAATTCGCGCAGTCCGCATACCCCACATAGCCCGCGACGTCCGCCCTCCGCTACCCTAGTCAGAAGCCAGCACCGCTTTAACCAACTTGAACTTGCAACATGCGTGTACCTCTTCGATCCCTGCTTCTCAGTGCCGCCGTACCGCCTCCCCCAGCGTATCATCAGCTCCTCAGACCGTCTCCCCATCAAATAGCCAGCTCATAAGCGCTGCTTCCCCACCAAATTGCCACCTCACCCCAATTTGATTTTCTTCACTGGAGCAGATCATGGATGCCGTGATGCATGGGAGGCTAGGCGGAGGCTAAGAGTCAACTGGCTGAGCGGAGGAACTTGACCGCTATGAGCCTCAGCAAGTGCAGC
This sequence comes from Olyra latifolia, assembly GCA_036346145.1. Lineage (NCBI taxonomy): Eukaryota > Viridiplantae > Streptophyta > Magnoliopsida > Poales > Poaceae > Olyra > Olyra latifolia. The sequence continues at coordinate 21,194,682 of CM070530.1, forward strand.
ATCTTCCTGTGTGGCACCGATGGCACCCCCATTGCCGCGTCGTTAGGATCACCATGTGGAACTCCAACGGGCACGACCCTTAGTACAACACACTGTTGATGATGGTCGACGTCTCATGGCACAGGAATAACTCCACAACGCCGCCATCGCCCGACGTGCACACTTACGAGTGTGCCTGCCGCTTCCAGCTATGGACATCCCGCGAGCCATTGTGGAAGAGGACGCCGGATGTGACAAGCCGCTTAATTCACTAGTGGTCTAACATCTTAGTCCGCCAAGGACAACACGGCTAACACGGACATGGGTGGACAATCTGCGGACATGTCCACTTACATCGCTACATTGTGACCACAAGAATCAGATCAAGCCATAGGGTAGCATGGGATGCAGGGAAGGAGGAGGAAGGGGAAAGCAGGGAGAAGACAGAAAAGGAGGAGAATATGCTTTTCATTCTCGAGGACAACGTCATTACAGCCACAGTTTATACCCTCCTCACGGGCCACAGAGCCCACACACTCACCAAAGAACAGTTTCAGTCAATACTAAAATATTCGATTTTGTTCACTTTGCTTGCAAGGGAAACATAATTTTATGTAAGCTGCTACCTAAACTCCAGCACGTTTTGATGAAGGCTATGCAAATGTAATGTATGAGTAAAAATGTACAATGAGTTGTCCTTAATCATCTATTAAACTGTTTTATTATCGACTTTATATCTTACAGCGCTAGCAACAGTGCAGCATGTTACCTTGTACAGTGTCCTAGCTAGTGTCTAGTGGAATATAAACTTAAACTAAAATTTATTTGTGGATAATTTTTTCTAGGTGCCCCAATAATCAAATGATGCAGTCTAAAAATTACATGCATTCATTTCAGACCAGCTATGACAAATTACAGCATGAATGCATAATAAAAAATCACCTCTGATAAATCTAAGAACTGTTGTAACAGCCCAATTTTATATTAAATAATTAAAATCTCGGAATGTTCTAAAATTTAAAAAATTTTAAGAACAAAATGTTACTAGGATTTAAAAGCCAAAAGTATTTTAAATACTCTTTTTCAAATTTTAAAATAAGCCCTATCTAATTTAATCCCTTATTTATTTTAAACCCCTAGTGGGCTTAGCCCATTTGCTTTTGGGCCCATGACCAGCCCACCTCAGGCCCTCTCTCTACCTCCTCTCTCAGCCCACCTCTGCTCCCTGGCCCAGCTTGGCCCAAGGATCAGCCTAAGGCCACCCTGGCCATCCCTCTTCCCCCTTCCAGCCATCTTGGCCCACTGGCCTAGCCGGCCTGCTTCCTCTTTCTCCTTCCTCCTAGCTGACTCTCTCACCCTCTCTCTCCCACAACCTCTCTCTAACTGTCTCAACTCTCTCTTCCTCCTCGGATTCCCTCTCTCCCTCTCTTCCCGCTTGCTCACCCTCTCTGTGCTTGTCGCCAGTGGACACACCGTGGCCCTATGCCACGCTACGTAGCGTTTGTGTGCGCGCGACATCGAGGCAGAGCGCGCCGCACAACACTGTGCCGACAGGACACGCTGTCCATCCTTGCCCGCCGCACCATGCCACCCACGTCGCCCTGCCCCTCTGCCATCCTCTCCTTCTCAACTTACCTCCCCGAGGCAATGCGACGCCGCACAAAGCCACGCCCAGACGCACGCGATGTGACTCAACGCAACGCCTCGCCGCGTGAGAACCACGCCGCCATTACTCCTCTCCTCATCGTCGCTAGCGTTGCCGCTCAACCACCCGATGACAAGACTTCAATGCCACAGCCTTGCTAACCGTTGTCGCCATCCTCGATCCTCCCAGACCACCCGAACCCGCGGACAACCTCCCGGTGCCATCACCTGTACCTCTAACCCGCCCCTCCTTGCTCTATAAAACCCCAGGTAGCCCCCTCTTTATTTTCCCCCTTCTGGTAAGTTCCGCCGCAGTGCTCTAGCATTGTCTCTGGACTCCACCGATGAGCCACCTCGCCCGGACTTGGGCTTGGATCAAAGCTCTCCCTCTCCTCTCCAAGGATCTCTCTCTAATTGGGCTCTCTTACCTTGCAGCTCGCCAGAGCATCCGTAGAGCGCCACCGGCAGGGAGTCGCCCCCTTTTTGTTTTCGTCGCCGACGGTGAGTGCCATCCCGATTCCTCGCTCAGGAAGCATCCTTAGGACATCTCCCTTACCTTCTTGCCTCACTCTTGGCCTAGGTCTCGCCAGAGCTCGCTACCGACAAGGACCCTATTTCGGGTGCCGCGGACATCCACAATGCCAGGACAATCCGATCTTTCTCCGTCCTTGCCGTCACCGCAGGTAGCTCCCACTCCTTCCCAACTAGCTTCTACGCCGCTCGGGCATGCCCTAGAGCCTCTAGGTAACCGGCGCCATGGTTAACCGTGACCGTCGCCGCTTCTTCTCGTTGCATCACCGCCGACAAAGCCATCACCACAAATAGGTTCATTGTAGAGCCTAGGACCATAGTCTAGATGCTCGCGGACCGCCATGGCTTCAGTCGCTGGTGGGCCGTCGTTTTCTTCCGCACGGTCGCGCCTGACTGACGGAGGAAGACGATGACGCCAGCTCGGCGTCATGGTCCCCTCTCACACCCACTCCAGGACAACGAATGAGGCAAGTCCCTTGACTCATATTGATTGAACCTTGTCTAATTTAAAGGTTTTAGTAGAATTTTCAAACATGCATGCTACTTATAAAATAAGTAATTTTTAGAACTTAGCTACAACCTAATTTTAAAATATTGTTCATGACCTTATTAATTTTGAACTCTAGGGATAAATATGAGTATCTTGATTTTGTGACTTCCTTGAAATAGGACAAAAATGTTTTGCATGCTTAGATAATTACACCATGATTTTGTGTATTGTGAAAATGGTTGCCAATGTGTGATTTGGTGAAATAAGGCGTTGGGGTATAATGCCAAGATTGGGATTTTCTATTTTCCCCCTAAAATGCTTCTGACTAGGGAGGAACCGGTTATTGATATGGTGCAGCCTGGTTTGTGTTAGTACTCCTCCCTTAGCCTAAGGCCTGCTCATCCTATGAATCTACAAACTAAGCCCTTACAGTATAGCCTTGGGTCCCATTGTGGGACGGGCCTAGCTTGTTAAGCCCTAGGCTCTAGTAGCAACTTGCTTGTGGGAATGTCCTTCGTAGACATCTGAGTTTAACGGTGTGGGCCGTTCTTCCATGTTCGTCGGTGCCTTGGACCATTCTTCATAGGCCTACTTGTACAACGTGAGGACTAGGGCTGTTGGACCGATCTTCTATGTGTGCCCGAGAATGACTCACGGAACATTTGCTACTAGGTCTTATGGCCCAAACGGCTTGTGATTTGCACTCTAGTGTATAATCTCCTAAGGGTAAAGTGTACCCACTCTGCAGAGTTAAAACTGTTATGATAGCCATGCTCATGGTTAAGAACATGCGAAGGAAGTATTCATATGGTAGACTCTTCTTTTCTAAACCCGGTTTTGAAAAAGGATGTTTGACAAAGGAAAGGTCAAGCAAATGATTTTATTTACCCCAGAATGGTTTCAAAAACTGCTTTCTCTCAACTTAGACAAAACCTAGAAAATTGGCATTTTCGCAAAATGACCTAAGCCCTCTCTTGTACTAGGCTACATACTACATAATCTCCTAGATTTGAGGAGACAATTGTACTCACACTTGCTATTTTCCCATTTTATTTGAACCCCAATTGAGGAGCAGCTAGCCTACGACTCGCAATTTGACGACACCGACAAAGACTTCGAAGACAGAGACCGAGGATTTCTTAGAAGATTAGGGCGCTTCCTACTATCTTGTTGCCTGTGGGAATAAAGGATTAGTATCATTGTATTAGGCCCTATGTGTTGTAAGCTGCCAGACTCTGTAGCTCGGCCTGCATGTCGTCTATCTTGCGTGCCGTCTATCTTGTACCGTATCAAGGTTATTCTCCAGTCATGTAATAATTTATTTCCGCTAGTAATGTATTACTCTGTTTTAAACTTTGCGTACTAGCTGTGATCATTGGGGCTAGTACAAAATGCATAGAAGGGTACGGTCCTTTGGGCCGAGTCCCAACAACTGTATAGTAACACATCAACATCCAAAGAGAATAGCAAACTAATAAAGGGCAATAATAACTAGAAGTTCAAACTACGTACCGGAAGATTGTACTTTGTTCGTAGTGCTTGGCGATATCCACAAGCATAACAGGCAACAGCAGACCCTGGAACTGCTAATACAAGGCCTCCCGTAAACACACAGCAGAGACTTGTAAGGAGGCCCCAAAGCATGCAATGTGTAGTGCATGATCCAGCAAGAGTTCCAGACCCCAAAAACTGTGCATTCTTCCCAAAAAGGAAGCAGGGGCACGTTGCACCTATACAACCTACAAATATGATCATAACATTTGAGAGCACAATAAAATTTTCCTATTCTGCAAGTAAATGGTTTTTGTCAGCATATAAGTTTACATATTTGCAGATAACACTTCCGAATTGGAAAAGGTATGCTTCTTAGGCCATCATGGATGTGTTACATAGTAAAGCAATACTGCAATGTCTACAAAAAATAATGTATTACTGTATCAGAAAGCAGAGTTATGAGGTGGTAAATGACATGATGCCAACTTTGCATTGCATGCCTCCTGTGGCCTAATTATCTCATGACAATCTAATTGTGGCAAAAAAAATGATGTTTTATATGCAACCACATTATTTTTACATGTGCCACAAAAAGTTCGATGGTCGCATGTTAAAGGAAGGACCAATGACAAATGACAATGATAAGGCTAAACATTAACTTGCTCTATTGAAACAAGGTAAGACTAAGGTCAAGCCAATCTTACATTATTTATTTAAATTAAATTAATTGGGAAAATTTTAGCTGCATAGCATCATAAAAATAGTAACTAACTGAATTGGTCACCATGAGAAGTAGTTCTGACTTTTTCCCAATCCTCTTCTCATTACCCTTAAGGTCATATATGATAAATGAGAAGGCCGAAGGAAGCTATTGATAACTTGCCAATAAATCATATAATTAAACAGATTCTCTACTGTGTCAATAATCACAGCCATTATCATCTACATACAAGTTTGGCTACAATGGGATTGCACAATTCATTTCAACACTCAGAATACCAAACAGGACATCGATTTCACTGTTCATATTTACAATGTACTATAAAAAAATTTCTCAGAATATTACCGCATTATAGTCATACTGTTTCAACTTGAACATCAGTTACTTGATAGATTTTTATGCTAGATGTGTGGTTGTGGGTTGAATAGGATTACCCCCATGGCAAGCAATATACAGAGATATTGCTCTTTTCTCTATACACCCAATGTAACCCAGAACACCAGGTAGTCAACATTTGATGGTAGCTTGGAGGATTAGAAATATGACTATTGCTTTCCAATTAGCTGTTTTTTGCATTAATTGTGACTTCCTCAGTGTTAGTAATTAGTGTACCTCTTGTATTTGCTTCTCCTGATGGTTGGTCAAATAATAAAAACGTTGTATTTTACAAAAAAAAACAAGGAGGGTTACAACTTACAAACTAAAAGAAAGATTATTCTCATTAGTAGTAATTGAGATCAAATCTCTCTAAAGCATGAACTTACACCTATAGTCCTAGTACACTACATAATAAAACAACATCAACCAGCAAAATATGATGAATCTGATGACAGTAAAACAAAGTGATTTAACTAGGAAGCTAGGTACAGCTTCACATTTATTTAAATATTATATATCCTATCATATAACCAACTAGCACCTTTTATCTTTCCTTCTGAAAATCAACGAGTCACAGGTCAGAAAGTAGCATACAGCTCTGTGGATCATCGAAACAAGCACAAATGCCTGAAGACCACTGTGTAGGATCCCGGCTTGATTTATGGCGTGAAGCAAAGTTCTCCTCCATAGGAACACGATCCTCTTCAGTGTCAAGGCCATGTAAAGGAATATACTGAGGCGGAACGTAACTTCCTTTGCCAGCCATCTCTATAATACAAAAGGCAGCTGTTCTGAAAAGAAAAACAATATTACTTCACTAAAAGAAGATAACACAGTCACACGCACGACACAAGGCAGTGGAAAGACCAGGCTTTGCAATAACATTCCAAAATATGATTTTTCTAGCACGTTTGATAATTGAATGATAGCATTAGTGGTGGAGAGAATGATAGCATTAGTGGTGGAGAGATCGCATGCTAGAATGCCAACAAAGGATATCAGAATGCCTTGTTTACAGGAAAGCAACTCCTAATTTCCTAATTTGATCCTGAAATGCTAGTTTTAAAGAGTGTCATTCTGAAATCTTCACCTATTTCAGATGACTACCAAAAAAAAGTATACACAGACCAGAATATGTATACTGGCCAAAAAACAATAAGTGTTGCTATACTAAAAGGAGCGGATTGAACCATTCCTGCCACGCTGCAGCCAATTCTAGCTTTAGAATTCATCTGCCAGGATCAGTGACGGATCCACCGCCCGGGAACCCGTGGACTTGCCAGCATCATCGAACTATTTTGGGTTTCAAATGCAAAGTTGGGGAAAAATTCACAAAAAAATTCCTAAAAATAGTACCCATGTTTTTTAAAAGATTTTCCATGGGGTCGAATTTGGATCAAATCCAAGCTCACGAAATAGGGCGAAAATCAGGGGGGGGTGGGGGAAGAGAGAGAGAGAGAGACCAGAGTGGAGGCGGCGAATTGGCACTGGGATCCGCAGGAGGAGGCGGGGCAGCTGGCGCCAGAGGGGAGCGGCGGCTCGATGCCGACTTGCGGTGGCCGCGAGGGAAGCAGAAGAGGGCGGAGCGACAGATCGCGTGGGGAGGCAGGCGGGCCGGCCCGGTTACTATGCGCTTGACTAACGTTAAAATGAGCAATACGGACCAATACAGCGCTGTAATGGGACACGTGTTGAAAATAGTGACTTTTTTACCCCTAGTTGAGTGCCCGTGCGCTGCTACAGAGTTGTAAAAAGGATCGGGGAGCATATTTTGTTAACAGAGAAGCTATATATAAATTTGCTATTTGTATAATTGAGCGTGTAAAAGACTCCTTTCCACCAGATTACAATGTAAAACCAAAAGAAATAAAGTAAAACCAATAAAGCTGGAATCCTTTGAACAAAAGATCATTGGTGCATGACAGACAGTGAAAAACAGTAAAAGATACAAGTTGTGACTATCTTGAGCAGGTATTGGTGTAACCACTTCTCTATACCACCGAAGAGTTCAATTCAGGATTGATTAAAAAAAATTCAATTCAGGGTGCAAACCAAGTCGGAAAATCTGAGGATTACAAAACAAATATGCTGATTTGAAAACTTGGAACTGCTCGACATCCTCGAGAAACAATGTAGTTTTAGCAACTCAACTGAAAAGGTGGTTCTTAATGCCAATCTCTTACGTTTTCAAACACCGACTCAGTAGGATAACATTTGTAGCACTGGTAGATTCAGTCTGCATGATAAACATTAAGTCAGTAGGATAGCATTCAAACCATAGAAGAGTTCAAATTAGGGAACAACCAAGTCTGAATAATTGTTTTGGTTATGAGAACTTAATGAATACCAATCAGCTAGATCCAAAAATAATGAGAACAAATTAGAATTACAATCTACTTTTGGTGAAGCAATCATGGAACATTTAAGTTCACCTTTTCAGAAAAGCATAAGTCTGGCATATTCAGCAAGAGAAGAAAAAAAGGTAGCATTCATCTCAATTCAAATTTAAATAAAAGATGAAAAGGGAATTCAAGTAAAAGGTGAAAGGGCATTGCTTTTGTCTGCCAATTTGGTACCAAATGACAAAATTTTCATCAAAGCAGTGAGGGGACTATTTAACTTTTTTGGTACCACATGACGAAATTTTATACCTTCTTATGATGGCCGCGCAATCACATGAAGATGATGCCAAGTAGTTTCCATCATTTGAGAACCTTATAAACCAAACTTCATTTTTGTGATCACATAATATCTGCAAACAGGTATGTAAACATCAAAGATACATATTTCTAACATAGTCCCATTCTACAAGCATGAAACCAGCCTAGTGCTATAGATTCTAGAAGGAACACAAAGGACTATAAATAAAAAATAATATTGACCTTGCTGATCATGGTTTTGAAATATTTTTAACCACAAACAAATCATTTAGGAATTTACCATGGTTGAAATACATGAGAAATGTCTATCAACGTATGCGAGGTCTAAGTGTCTGACACAAGCAGAAAAAGCACAATTTGAAAACAAAGAAGGAAACTAATGCTTGCACTATGCTGTTGACATTTTGTTTTAAAATTTAAAGTTTAGCTGCTAGGATTCTAAGATGGTTGAAATGTCTGTCTTACTGGAGGAAACGAACACAATACTATGATGTTGACTATTTAACTTTTTTGGTACCAATCAGCAATTTCCTTCTACTTTAGGGTATCTTCATAGACAAGGAAAAGGCACTGCCGCACTGTTAGTGGATTGGAGACCTTTGACGATAAGCCATGTTCAGAAAACTTGCTATAGACAGATCATGCCTATAAGTTGATCTCCTATGCTTAAATTAAGATAAGCTGGGCTCCTATGCCAATTAAGGCTCGCTCACCAAGGAGATCCAGGCCTGCCAGATCATGGCTGTCCCTGTCTGGCACAGGCCTGGATAGCCCAGCATCGAGTGATGATGATGGCTGCAGACCAACTCAACCGTGACACTTAAGTTCATAGCTTGACACATACTATGATAAAATATAACCACTGAATAAGAACAAACATCACGATGGTGACAAAAGCTATAAGTTTCTAACTTTAACATTTGAATGCCTTCCTCATACGTTAGTTTCAGAGTTTTCTCCAAGAACTGCATAAATTAGCACAATTTGAATTAGTAGCTTGGGTACGACCGTACAATGCACAAATAATAACAAGAAACAAGAATATTCTACCTTTAGAGGTTCAAATGGATACTGCCTATTTATTGTCTCGAGCTCCTTCTTGCAATTTTCATTCAAGTGTTTGCCTGCTTTCACATTGTTCTTTCACAAACACACTGTCTTATCATATTGCTCTAAAAGAATTAGTAAAATAGAAAACTGGCATTGTAAAATCCTTCTCTCCCATGAAAGTCATGTATTTTTCATTTTTCAACTGGGGCCAAAACCCTATCAGCTAGAAAAATGTCTGTTCCTACTTCCCAGTACTGGTATTCTCTAGAAATTGACTGCCAAATGTTTTCAGTTACCTTCTAAGATGATAGTCTGGTAAATTAACAAAAGCTAAGTAACTGCAGCAGTTCATGTATGCTCAAAATCTGCAGTTCAATATCTACCAGAAACTTGCAATAGCCAAGAGGACTGTTTGTGTTTGGAACTGTCCTTTTCAAACCCTGGCTAACAAAAACTGCATAATTTGTTTTGTGTCTTTGTGTAAAAGACGATTATCATCTTTGAGTCTCTTATGTGTTATGGACCAACACATAAAACACGTTTAACCAAAGAATACGATTCAACAACTCCCCTGAAAATGAGAGCTGACAGATGCAGGGAACAGAAACAGTTCAGAAGAAGCACCAACATAACGCCAGAAATAAGCTTCGAAAACACTTTCTGAAGATGCATTTCTCTTCAATGAGAAAAATCCCATCAATTATGTTTGGAAAGAAGTACAGGTGAACCAATGGGCTTAAGAAACATGAATTATCTCCCAAAGCTTTGACTTGATATAGGGCTAAACCATATAAATTAATTCAGAAAACACGAATGAGGTTGCTACATGAGTACAGGTGAACCGATGGGCTTAAGAAACATGGCTGTGCTTTGTAAAGCGTCCTAGCTAACAACCGAGCAGTAAAAGTTTACCAAAAACTTTGTGAGCTGTCCTTTGCTCTGGTTTAACTTAACGACAAGGGCACGAAGTGTAACAGTGAAGACACATGGCTAAAGGTAAAAAAACCACTCCACAAGCTGTTACATGGTACCCACCACAATAATTTGCTTAATCCCTATGGCATAATTGCCTGAAACGCTTTTGACGCAAAAATCATATGAGCAAACTAATTAATCATCCAAATATCTTCCTTTTTAGTAAATTAGCTAAGCTTGCTAGAGCTCTAGTAATCCAAATCTCATGATTAATCTTACTCAACGCTAACTTGGTTCGAAAGCAATGTAAAGCAAAGCAAGACGAGGCGGCAAGACGCCGCGAACGCGTCTTGGGAACGCATGAACCTACCTTGAAGAACCGCCGAGCGAGCAGCGGCATAGAAAAGTGCCACGGCAGTTTACACTGCCGGCGGCCGGCGTAAGCGCCCGGATCGACATGAGGTTCGGTCTTTGCACGGCGCCGAGAGGAAGCGCCGCCGCCGTCGCCTCTCGGCGCCATGGCAAGGCCGGCCGACGACGAAGCAGCGCCGCCGCCTCGCCGGCCTTCGGCCAGCAATTGATGCAGCAGGTTGTGGCGCGGATTTAGCCACCACTCGCCGGCGCCCGAGGATTGTGGACAATGTTAGCCCTCATCGCTTAGGAACCTCACTGCGCCTCCTCGCCGCGCCAGCCATCGCCGTCTGCGCTAGACCCGAACGTCTCGAAGTCGGTCCGCCAGCAGCGTGAGAGAGCAGCAGCCGTCTTGCTTGGCGCCGCCGGCCGGCTGTGTGGAGAATGGAGGCATGAGGAGGTCGCCGCCGAGGCTCGAATGGGTCTGGCTGGGCAAGTTTCGGGAGAAGCAAGAAGAGGAGGAGACAACGACGCGAGGCGGCCGCGAGGAAGGAGGAGGTGCAAGTTGGGGCGAAGCGAGAGAGAGGAGAGGCGGAGAGGGAGGAGGAGGGGTGGAGGAGAGGAGGCAAGGCGGAGGCGAGGGAAAGGAGGAGGGCCAGGAGAGGAGGAGGAGGGAGGAGGGAGGAGGGCGGCATGGAGGAGACAGCGGCGATGAGGCTAGGGAAGGGAGGAGGCGCGCGGGAGAGGGGAGGCGGCGGTGGAGGTGAGGAGGGGAAGGCGGCGGCGTGGAGGGGAGACAGCAGCGTTGAGGTGAGGGAAGGAAGGAGGCGTGCAGGAGAGGGGAGGCGGCGGCGGAGGTGAGGAGGAGGAAGGCGGCGACGAGGCGGCTGGGGGAGGAGGCGGTGAGGAAAGAGGGAGGGAAAGCGCGAGAGGACGAGGCGTGCGCGTGAGACGTCGCGGGCGTGGTGGAGCCCACCTCGTGGTTGGACGTGCGCGTGGATAGTGGTCGCTGCCGTTAGATTAAATGAATGGTCAAGATTGCTTCGAGGAGCCACCACTCATCACCATAAGAGGCTTTTTAAGAGTAGAGATTATACACCGGTTTTATAATGGCTGCGAAATTACTTCTATCAGGACATCCGAGCATAACGCAAATATCGGACGCCCACTGCGCAAATTTCACACAGTGTCATTAAAGCCCAACCAGCCAAAGAAAAGGCAGCATTGCTTATATTCGGATGTCAGATAAGGATCGGATGTGGACTCCACATGCTTTGCGTTCCATTTCACTACTTTTGGCGTCCGCTCATTGCTGGCTCGCTACTCGTTATCAGCTGCTCGCTACTCTCACTCGCGTAGTGCCGCTCGCTGCTCTCGCTCCCCATTGGACAGTCCAGGCCCTCATGTAATCCACCAGATCCAGTGCCTAGCTGCCGGTGTTGGTCGCCGATGAGCTTGCCATTAGCGCCGCCGCTCGCCGGCCATCCCTTCTCCTACTCTCTCGGTCATCCGAGCTTGGCAGCCGGAGCAAGACATTGGTAGCGGGACCTTGCCGGATTTGGAGAAGAAGGTTGTCGGATTTGGAGAAGAAGATGGATCTCCAAATTGAGGCTGTCGTCCGCTTCGCCAACGACCGTGTCGCCGATACCCTAGTTTTCTCGCGCCCCCTTTTTCCTTTTCATTTTTCCCCTCTCTTGCTCTCTCTCGTAGCTCTCTATCTCTCTTCCTCTCTCTCTCTCTATTTTTCCATCTCTACCCTCTTGATGTGCTTATTTGGGGAGCTCGGCGGCTGGATCCAGTGAATGCTCGCCGGATCTAGAGAAGATGGTGCCCGAATTTAGAGAAGAGGCTAGAGGTTGAAGAAAAGCTTTTTTGGCCAAAATATTAGCTTGGTACATATGAAACATTAGGTTTTGCCTGGTGAAACACTTTATTTTCTTACGAAACTTTTGGTTTGTTCCGTTGAAACATGATGTTTGCGCTTGTGAAACACCTCATTTTCTCTTCCGAAACATTTTTTCGTCATGTTTTTACCGAAACATCATGTGTTTCTCTTACCTTATTTTAATGTTTCAGTAACTTTGTTTCAATGTTTCAGTAGGCTAACTTGAATGTTTCACCATGTTGACATAAATGTTTTAGTGTCCATTTTGTGTGGTTTCGTTATTGAAACATGTGTGTTTGTTTTTCTGAAACATTAGGTTGTGTCTGTTGAAACATTCTTTAATAACTATCGAAACATTTTGCGTTTTTCTCTTCTAAAACATTTCTTTCTTCCTGGTGAAACATTTGGTCTAACATACTATAACAGCGTCCGATTTTTTCCCTGCAATCGGACGTCTGATCCGTAGTCCTGTCCTAATGGCTGGGATAACATTTTTCTCATTTCGCAACCTATTTTATAATGGCTGAGGTGACATTTTTCTCATTTCGCGGCCTAGGCAGTGTTCTTTTCAGCTTATAAGCCGCGTTTGCTTATAAGCTGAAAATTTATTATTTTGGTACAAGTCAAACGCTTTGACGTTTGGTAGCCAATTTTGTGGGTCTTACTATTTCTTCTCAAAGCTCTCAAAACCATTTTTTCTATAATTTTTTGATCCCTCAGATATTCTTATTGAGGAGTTACAAATCAAACGCAGCTTATAATCTGAAAAGAACACTACCCTAGCAGTGACATGTATCCGAGCCATGCCAATGAAGCCCGAGGCATGAAAAAAAAATCAACAAGAAGCATGTCGCAATAAATATAAAAACTATTCCTTCTTCCCTATTTTTCTTTCTTATAACAAACAAATAATAAGAAACATGTTACAATAAATAAAAAACTATTTCTTCTTCTTCATTTTCCTTTCTTATAACAAACACAAGAATCAAAACAGGATTACTTTCTTTATATACGGGTCTGGCCCTTTCGAATAAAACATCAATAATCGAAACTTATGTTCCGATTGTTGTTTCTTAAATTCTAGTTGGAGTTTCTTAAGTTTCGATTAGAATTGAACTTTTGCGTTAATAGAGGAATATGTATATTTTTTCTGGTTCTAGGGACAGTAATTCCAACGAAGCGGGTGAAAAAAAAAGAGATCAACAAGAAGCAGGTGAAAAAAAGATCAACAAGAAGTAAAAGGAGGCATGCCAATCATGCCCGAGGCATGCCCATGAAGCGGGTGAAAAAAAATATCAACAAGAAGCAGGTGAAAAAAAAAGATCAACAAGAAGAAAAAGGAGGTGATAGCATCACACTTCAAGTTATTAGACAATAAGATTGCTTGGTAATAGATCGATTCATCCAAAGCTCGCCCTACTCGAACTATAGAAGCGATCAATCGTCTCGACGATTTTGAGCAAGAAGCAGGTGAAAAAAAAAGATCAACAAGAAGAAAAAGGAGGTGATAGCTTCATTCACTTCAAGTTAGACAAATAACTATAGAAGCGACCAATCGCCTCGACGATTTTAAGAGGTTCAACTATTGCCAAATCCTAAATCATGACTATCGTATTACTCACTTCAACACATCACACATCCTAAATTACCAAACAATCGTAGTGAACAAATCAATCAAGCAGAGAATAACACAAGACAAAAAAATAAGGGTTGCCATAATCATCATCACACAATAGCATCATCAACAGCATGTACTAGATTACGACGAGGATAATAGAGAATTATTCAACTGTCTCAACTCATCACTTCATAAACCACGGATAGACTGAGACATACTACTAGAACAGAAATTATTACTAAGGAGTACACAAAGCTTAGATCTTGTCGATGTCCTCGTCCTCGAACTGGATGTAGTCGTTGTCGCCGCCGCCGTCGTCGGGCCCGTCGACGTCGACGCCCTCGTTGAGCCTGAGCGTGTCGGGGAGCTCGCCGTAGGCCTTGAGCAGGCGGGCCTCGTCGTTCATGTACTTGAGGATGACGTCGGCCTTGTCGTCCTGGTAGTCGCGGAGGCCGACGAGGATGATGTCCCCGGCGGCGATCCAGACCTTCTTGTGCATCTTGCCGCGGATGTGGCAGAGGCGCTTGGTGCCGTCGACGCAGATGGCCTCGCAGCGGCCGTTGCCGAGCATCCGCGCCACCTGCGCGTACTCCTGCCCGTCCTCCTTGAACACCAGCTCGCGCTTGTCGTCGTCCGCCTCGTTCTTGCCCCGCTTCCGGTTTTTGCCTCCCTTCCCCTTGTTCTTCGGCATGGCGGCTGCTGCTGCTTCTCGGCGAGACGATCGAGATGGGTGAGCGGCGGCGCGGCGCGGTGGCTACGGTTTTGCTGGGCTTGAAGGGGCTGCGGCGCCGGGGGCTGGGAATTATAGTGGGAACGGAAGAAGCGTGTTGGAGTCGAGGCCGGCGATAAGGGACTAAAGGGAGATGGAAGGAGCAGTCTGGACCGTCCGATTTAGGGTTGGAGATGGAAGGTTCAAATTGGGCCTTGTCCGGGTTGGACTTGGACAGGACTCGACCCTCCTGCATTTCACGCTTTGAGTTTGAGCGAGGGATAGTGCTAGGCAAAAAGTTACTCCACATCGGCAGTCGGTGGTTCAAGTAGCAGTAAAATTTTATTTAGCTCGAAAATTATTTTCTCGATGTCTTTCATTTGTGTCTTTTAAGTTATGTCTATTTAAACTTTTGTTATAAATCCATTAGATTTTCTATTAAGTGGTTGGCTAGTTGCCACCGTGTACAAATGATAATGATATAATGTCCACGTGTGCGGTCACACAACCTTCATGCTCCCACATCTCTCTGTAGATAGGAGGAGGGGCGTCGCTGGCCAACCGTCGTGTTGTTCCTAGCCACCTTCCTACCAAGCCGATCGCCCAGCTACCACTACCAACCCATACCAACCACAAGGAGTAAATCAAGGATGGCGGTGGGGTCAAGCTCAACCTCTAGGGCGACAGTGATGGAGTCAAGGTCGGCGACCTTAAGCCTATGTCGTCCTTCCTAAGGAAGATGGCTAACCGGAGCTCCTCTGCACAAATGGGAGCATCAAGAGGTAGCCACCGTCGAGACTGAGCTCAGGGATGTGAAGAAACACCTATTGCATCTCAGCTGCAGGTCCCTACCCACATGATTACCCGCTCTACCTTAGTCGTCATTACATGTATGTGCTGCTGCCAAAGAGGAGGTCAGGCCGGTAGGACCACCCCAGTCACTAAAGAGGAGCCTTGGGAGGAGGAAGAGGTTGGGGTGCCTAGGAGTAGAAGGAAGACATGAAGGAGGTCGGGCCATCAGGAGGAGAAAGAGACTAGGCCTCTAAGGAGCCCCGAAGAGGTCTGTAGTGGTGCCCCCTGCTCCTTGCAGTGATAGATATTAAGTGTGTGCGAGAGAGATTGAAGTATAGCCACACATATGGACACAGTATCACTCTCATCTACACACAAAGCAACCAACCAAGTCAGAAAAGTGGGATACGGTACGTACTCTTTGCCTTCAATAGAAGTGTAGTTCACACAATCACTAGTGTCATAGCGGCATCTTCTTTAGTCCATGGTATAGGGGATGCACAGTGGTGCAGAAGAAGGATTCAGATCCTCTGGTTAACCAAAAGCCTTTTTACACCGTGTATTCTTCTATATGTTCCAATATGCTCCGACAATTCGGTGCCACCCACGATCCGTGTCCGTCATGCTTGCGCAGCAAGCAGCTGTGATTTGAGTTTGTACGAAATCAGATATAGCAAATATCTAGTAATCTCCTAGTCCTAGTTAGGCAGTTCAATTTTTGAAATTTGGACTTTATAATGACAGCTAGTGCTTATGGCTTATCTGTGGTTAATGCTGCATTGCTGTATGATTTGGTTTCTATATCATGTGAGCTTAGCTCTTGTGCCTACCTGGTAGCAAATCTGAGTTCCCTGGACTCTATAGGGAAGAATAGCAGCATTTGTCTGAACACACTTTCTTCGGGCCTTCAACCCGAACAAGTCCAAACAACCAATAATAGTGCTCCAACCAACAAGCCTGCAACCTTACTGACACCGACCAAATAACAATTGGCCATCCATGGGTAGCAGCACAGACTGAACACCTATCAATTACCATGCCATTGGACTAGAAGATAGCAGCAAACAATCATTAACTTTACAGAGTGTACATGACAGAATCCTAGGCTGAAACTAGCAAAGGCACAAAGTGATCCCTAATACAAGACGAGAGAGAAACAGACGAATTTCCAGCTCAGGACTGAGAACTTGAGATCCTTGGAGAGACTGGCTCATGACCATGCACCCGGATGCGGTAAATGCACGTCAGTGCTGAGCTTCCATGGTTCGAAGCAAAGTCCAACCGGACCATGTTGATGATGCCTACATCAGGCGCAGAGATGTCGAACGTCTGGACATTGTTCTTATCTAGGTCATATGTAAACTCAGTCAAGGCAGACATCTTTGCAGCATGACTTGAGTGGGCCTCGCTAGGTGTTTCTTGATACCACCCAGACAACAGACAGTCCTTTGGTGCAGTTGACATGTCATATGCTACATCCTGCATATCAGGCAACAGCATAACTGAATAGCTAAGTACAGTGGATGCGACAGAAAGGAGTTTTCTCACTAAGCAAAATTAAGCATTTGTCCTGGTAGTGCATTGATGATGCGATGTTAAGAAAGGTTCCATCAGTAAAACTGTCGAACAAATCCTAAATGTGAACAGACTGTATGCAAACATGAACATTGAATTTGTCTGAATTCACTGATGTACAATTGATAACCAAGTGCACAGACCTGTGTATTTTAGTCTGTAGAGGACATTTAGAAATCAGATGAAGCAGCAAGATATAAAATAACTTGAGTGATGTTTCAAAACCAACTAGTTTAAGTTGCTGTAAGGTTGAAGCTGAAATAGATACTCAATATGTGACTTAAATAAATGTATCAAAATTGTCTCTTTTTTTTCAGCGTTACAACTATAGCTAAAATCATTATAAATGTTGCTAATTTACATCATGCTTACGAGGGTCTTTTCCTTTTGGTTAAGATCAACAATATTCTCACTTTTGCAACAATCACTTTCTGTAATAAAACAAAAGGCTGCCAGAAACTACATGTCATTCAATTGATGAATGCTACTCCCATGAGAATCCAACCAGTCAACCACTGAAGAAGAAACTTGATAAGAACATGTACGAATAATGAACTCAGTTCAAGAATCAAAATTAACATGGTCTACAAAGAAATGGAAGGATAAAGAAAGTTCATGTTGACACAATTCATGGTTCCCATTAAAAATAACTACATGTTCTTTTCTGAAAAGCTTTCAATAATCACCATCAACTTAATGTTATCAAGGTTTAAGAGCACCCAGGTTTAAAACAATAAAAGCTATAACTTACCGCATTTGCAATAATAATCTATAGGCTGCAACCTGATACGCTGATACAGCTATATGGCTCTTTCAACCAGTTTGGCCAGTATAGGCCATGATCCCCAACATATAATATATCGGTATTACTCTCAATTCTTTCAATCAGGTTGCTGGTTGCCATAAATAAATGGATGACTTAGATTCATGCCACTCCAAAATTTGCATTTCAAAATATGCCACTCCATATGTCAATGACACATGGGTCCGAGTCCACATGTCATTGACACATCGAGTGGCATATTTTG
This sequence comes from Olyra latifolia, assembly GCA_036346145.1. Lineage (NCBI taxonomy): Eukaryota > Viridiplantae > Streptophyta > Magnoliopsida > Poales > Poaceae > Olyra > Olyra latifolia. The sequence continues at coordinate 21,212,502 of CM070530.1, forward strand.
AAATGCCGCACTTTGTAATGGCATGTATCTAAATTTTCCTAAATAAATTAATAAAATAGCAAGTAGGAGTAAATTGTTTGACAGGTTGAGAACATAATACTACAATAATCAAGAGTCATTCCAATGAAGTAGGTTTTTTTTAAAAAAAAAAATCAACAAAAACAAAAAGAAAGTGATTGTATAACTTACTTCAAGTCAGACAAATAACTAAAGAAATGATCGATCATCTTGACAATTCTAAGAGGGTGATGTATTGCTCAGAATACTGATGAATTTCTTGGGCAGTTTATTTGCAGTTAGTACAAGGTGTATTGGACAAGAGCTTAATGTTTTTCATACAACTCAGAAAATGCTGAATCACAATTCAGAAGACTTTGTGTTCTCAAAACAACTATTCACAAGGTTTTTGAAATGAATAGTTATTCAAGAGCAAATTTAGTCTGCTTAACATTGGAAAGAAAGGCATAGACAAGTCACAAATAAGAATGCACCTCAGCCTGATATTAGCATTGAAGTAAAGAGTTTATCTTGATTGATTTCCAGTGGGCATACCACGGGAGAAATTTCCTGGAAGCACTGCAGCATCGCTATCATAGGTTTCCTTTCCATAAGACAGGCTATGTATGTGATGGTGCATGAAATAACCATTGCTTGTTGACTACACAAAGGCTTAAGAATCTATAAAAAGGTTATCATGAACTTGAAGAAGGCTTCCATCTCAAATTGGAACCTCTATCCTCCACTTGACTGCTATACTATGAGTGAACTCAAATGCCTGAAAGTCTTGCATATTAAGCCCCTCAGGGCTCAGGCATGCTCCAAATTATAAATATTAATATTCACTAACAGCTTGCTAACCCTACTCATCCCTTTACGTCAATCCATTCCCTTCAAGACTTAATCTTGGAACATATCAAGATACATAACTTAGGCTAACATTGTTGCAAATAACACTTGAATGCATAGAGAAGCAAAGAATACTATAGTCTCTGCATGGTTGTCAAGAAACTTTACCTTGGACACATGCTCTAGTGTGATTGCATCAGGGATTATCCCCTTCCGAAGCTTGATCTCCACAAACCCGCTGCTCCCCTGCAAGGCAAAGCATTGCCCAGGCTCCCCAAAGCTCGGCTGAAGCATCTTCTGTGGGTTACCATAATCTCCACCCAGAAATGCAGAAAGGATACCACGTTTCCCGGTGTCATATGCCCCTGAGTGGCGAACAACTCTTCCCCCTGCCGATGCCACGGCATGGTCCACCCTGCCAAGCCCATCGGCAGCATGCTTCTCAATCTCCCTCATGGCAATCTCCCTGGCCAACGCGCGGACCTGGTCCAGATCGACATCACTTTCAGAACCCGAACCAAGGCTCTCCTTGACATCGTTCCAGAACTTCTCGAACTCGTCCTTCCTGAGGAATTCCATCCGCCTGAGCCCACCCAGCGCGTCATTGAGCTCCTCCGTCCTGGCGTCGAGCTTCCTGAGCTGGTCCTCGAGGGCCAGCCTCTTTTCCTCGAGCTTAGCAGCGAGCTCGCAACGGGCGGCCCCGACCTCATTGTCGATCTTGCCGTCGACGGCCTCGAGCTGCACCTGCAGCATCCGGAAGGCGCGGGAGAGGGAGGCCTCGAGGTCGGCGACGCGGGCTGTGTAGCCATCGAGCGCGGCCTGGTCAGGCGGCAGGGGAGGGGCGGGGTGGGCCCAGCGCCAGGCGAGGTCGCCGAGGTAGAGGAGCACGGCGAGGAGGGCGGCGTTCTTGGCAGCGACACTGAGCACGGTCTGCCACCTGGGCCGCCCGGAGGTGGAGTGCGCCTTCTTACGCCGCGCCTGGGACAGAGGCGCGGTGGCACCGGCGGCGGCGTGGGAGAGGTGGTTGGTAGCGACGGCGGACGAGTCGAGCGGCGGCGGAGGAGTGGCGGGGTGCGAGCGGGCGTTGAGGAGGAGGAGGGGCCGCCTGCGCAGGGCGGCGGCGGCTGCTGCGGCGGGGCGGGAGGCGCTAGGGCTGGCGTCTAGGGTTAGCGGGGAGGCGGGGTTGGCCGTGGCGGCGGCGAGGGAGGGGGACGCCATGGCCGGGGCGATCTGACTGAAGAGCGAACGGGAGGCGGTTGAGTCGAGTCGAGTTTGGGGGGGAATCCGCCAAATCGGTTGGAAATTTGGGGGGGTCGAATGGAGAGAAGAGAGGGGAGGAGACGAGGGGCGCACGTAGCGAATGAGCGAATCCAAAGCTGAAAGCCTGAAACGACGCCCCCACTTCTTGCTCCCACTGACAGGTGGGGACGCACGCTACATACCCAACACATTCACATGCCTAGATCAGATAAACCACTCGAATTCTCGATGGGTTTTTTTTTTTGTGTGCGCCATGAAATTTCTATGGATTTGTTGAGAAAGACTGAGAAAGAGCGGGAGCAGATGTATCAATGTTTTTCTATGAAAAAATTATATATTGCTCTCTGTTTCTATGGATTTGTTGAGAAAGACCAAGAAAGAGTGGGAGCAGAGGTGTCAATGTTTTTGTATGAGAAAATTATATTGTTGCTCTTTGAATTTATAGTGAAGTTTTACTTAGCCCCGAATTTAAAATTTACTTTCTTGGCCCTCGTTTTGCACCGTAGCACAAAACCATATGATATACCATTAAAGTATGTCTAATTGTGGGTTTATTCCTTTGCTATACCTGACCCTATTATTATAGAAATAGGGTTATAAATAATGAAAATAGGGTTAGGAGTAAAAAAATAAGAGAGAGATGTAGGAATTGACAAAATAGAGTCAGCATTACTTGGTCAAAAAATAGGGTCATAAGGTGAATAATAGATGAATAGTGAAACAAAGCAAAAAAAATAGACCCATCATTAGACATGCTCTTAAACATTGAGGTGGCTGTTAGTTTTTCGTTAATTACTTAGCTGGTTGCCATGCTGCATTTTTTAATGCACATGAAATCCACATCACCTCCCTCCCCTCTCTCTTTGAAACAACATTAGCTTCGAAAATCCAATTTAGAAAAAAAAACAACTTTGAATTTAAAAAATTCAATTTTGATTTTTAAAATTAAAATTTCAAAATTTGAAACTTCAATTTTAAATTTTAAATTTTGAAACATGTCAAAAAATCGAATTTGAAAGTTTGAAATTCAAATTTGAATTTTCAAAAATCCAAACCTGAATGATTTGAAAATTCCAAAAAAAAGATTTGAAAATCATATATCAAGATTTTGAAAATTTGAAACTTTAGAAAATTCAAAAAAATTTAAATTCAAATTTTCACATGTTTCAAAATTCAAAAAAGTAAAGTTACAAATTTTTTGAAAAAAGGATTTATTTTCCAAATTTTTTGAAGTTAAATTTTCTTTTTTTTTAATATTAATTTTTTTTTCAGAGGGAGAGAGGGGAGGGAGGTGACATGGATGTCATATCATTAAAAAAACCCACACTCGTGGCAACCACCTAGTAGCGGAGCCACCGCCTGGCGAGCGCGGGCACGCCTAGGGTGAGCTCACGCTACACCAGCAAACCGCGACCTGGGTTTTATGGACCGACTCCCCAGTAGAGCCCGGAGGCCCAAAACTCCAACAACGCCAGAGCCTTTGCGCCCAGACTCCTCAAAACTCCTAGCTCCGCCACTACAGCTACCCAAGCAACTAACGAAAAAGTAACGGCCACCTCAGCATTAAACAGTAACCCTAATAGTTTTGGTGCTGGGGTGCAAACGGATACAAGGCCAAGAAGGCGAAAAGGTAAATTCCAAGTTCGAGATTTCCTGCGAGTTTAAGGGGCTACAATGTAGTCGTACAATTCTTTAGTTCAAATAAGTTTGTATGATATTTTGAACTATCGAGAATAACCATTCTACAACCTCCAAGTATTGATAGTTAACTAAGGTGTTAAGGTATTAAAAGAAAAGAGTAAAGTTATAGGAACTGCACGATGAGCTGCTACGCCAATGAAGCCGGAATCTTGCTAAAAAATGGGCTTTATGCCAAAAGGTTCTCTGCAGTAGTACGTAGTATCAAACTCAATACCCCTCAACTGATTTCGCATACGTCCCACGAAATGATCCATGTCAAACGTCCTCTAATGATACAGACAACATTTAAACACCCCGACGATTGTATTGATTTCCCAAAACTTTCTGTCGCATAGATGAGCTGGGAAACTGTCCCACGTGATCACATATGTCCTATTGTTGCTGAACACTGATTGATGCTAATTTAACAGCAGTATAATCACATTTGAATGAAAGCAGTATAGCAGATTCCTTTCAGGAATTTCATATGAAACCACAGTTGGTGCTAATTGAATTGCTAACACAAACTAGGGGCTGTTCTCTTATCTTATTGTCTTATCTCGAAATCAAAAAGATAAGGAAATAAGATAAACTGAAGAGAACACCCACTCAGCTTATCTTCTTATCTTATCTTTCTATCTCTAAATCGAAAAGTCAAACGCTTTGATTTTATAGTCCATTTTTATCTTTCTCGAAATCACGTCTCAGAGCTATTAGATATGAGTCGAATGAGATGCACCGAATTTTTCAAGCTACCTCGAGAAATTTTAGAAGTTCGACTTATAAGTAAATAAGGAAATAAGATAAGCTAAACAGAACACCCTCTAAATTATTGTAGCTAATATTGGCTATTCTTGCCATTCAACATGTAAGAGCATCTTTAGCAGGGGTTGCAAAATACTATGTATTTGACTTTTTACAGATAGAGTCTATACTGGAGGGAAGAAATCTTTTAAAGTATAGTGTAGGTGTGAAAGGATTTTAGAAAATGAATAGTGTGGGTAAGGAATAATATTTGCCCAAGGGGATGTGTGCAAACTTTCTTTGGTTGTCGGATACGATTGATACAATTATACAATATGTTTGTCGCAGGTTAGAGTATCTCCATCAGCTAGTTCAAATTTCTATTATGTAACACTATTCCCTACATACTCTATCCATCCTCTAAAATTACTTCACATTTTACACTACACTCTAAAAGATTTCTTCCCTCCAGCAACTACTTTATCCCTAAAAAGTCAAATAAACAGTGTTATAGAGTGTCCTGCTACGTATGCTCTTAGGCCTACGATTGGGTCAGTTGCAGGCTGAGGTGTTACTGCATCGAAATTGCTGCTGCCTGTTTGCTACAAATTTATCCAGCTGTCCTTTTCTTTGTAGAAAAACTTTGGATTATAATTTATGATAGGATATTTATTCTTTTTTATGATAGGATATTTATGATAGAATAACTTCGATGATTTGTAGTTTTTTTTAAGATCTTAGTGTTCCTTCTCAAAGCCAATTTTCAACAATTTTGTCGGCCCCTCCAATCCCCTGTCAAGGGTAGACTTGACCACATCTTGGACAGGACTTGGCTTTAGGCTGGGCTTGACTAGGTTCTCTAGAGGCAAGCCTGAGCCTAGCCCGGCCTGACATATTTTTGTTTGACTTAAGCACGAGCCTAGCTCTAAACCCGACGTAAATAGAAACAAGTTCACTGTTTGAACAAAATTTTGTAAGCGAACGAACTAGCAAACGAGCAGTGCATGTACTTATATTGACTAATTAACGAATTAGTACATACTATTAGCAAGCATTATAAATTGGGAATTTTTGGGATTTACCACCTGAAAGATCATCAATTTCAGAATATACTACCTTGTCTCGTTGAAATATGGGACCACATGTGTCTGTGACAGTGAGATAGGACAGTATATTCTGAAACTTACTATCTTTCGATGGTATAAACCAAATAAATTTATCCTTATAAATTTATAAGTGAACAAATTAGCATACAAGCATTGTATGCATATATATCAATATGGTCTCATATGAGTACATTGGGCTGGGTTTATAAATTGGGTTTTCTATCGGGCTTTTTTGACTGAAGAAGCCCGATCTTGGCCCAAAATTTTTAGAGCTGAAAATTGGAGCCCGAGTCCGATCGGGCCCAAAAAATCAGGTCAATCCTAGGTTGGGTTGCCAGGTCCGGTTGTCCATAATCAAGTCTAATTGAGAGTCCACAAAATTTCAGATATAATCCACAACAAGTTTTTTTTTAGCTGAAAAGAACACGGCTGAATCCTACATCCACGAATTTGCTCTTTTTGCATATACCAACGCTTTGACAATTTGAAGTTGTTTTTGGATACGTCAAATCCGCTTTTGGATGTCGTTTAAATTTTTTTTTTGATAAATTTTCTAGCCTCAAGAAACCGTATAACAAAAACCAACTACTTTCCATATTTAATCCTAGAGCTGGATAATCACAATTCACAGAGGACCAACTCTGATGACCTCGCGGGGGTTAGGAATGAGAGACCCATTTTCCTTGACATGCGATTTGTCAATATGTAGTTAGATCAAGTATCTAATAGTCGTTCGATTTGTTTGGATTAGCATGGCTTCCTTGATGTCGATTCCACGGTGAGGCTTTTGGCTCCTCCAAGTGAACTCCGATGACGCCAACGTGTTTGTGTGGTGTTGAGTTGTTGAGGTTACTGCTCGGCTTTTTTATGAAAAGGGGAAGCTTTTGGTCATCGCCTACTGCGGGATTGAACTCCGGGTTGTTGGCTTTATCGCTAGTGGCGATGGAGGTGGTCTCTAGGCTAGTATCTTCAAAGGTTTTGTGGGCGTCGATGTGATCTTTGATTTTTCCTCTGCTAATTTCGATGAAAATATTGCCTATGCTAGTTGAATGTGCTAGATGCATCTCAATGTTGTCTTTGTTGCCAGGGGCGGAGGATAGTGAGGACCAACCTAGGGGCTGGCTCCCTAACAATCTAAAAAATATGTATTTAGCATTGAGTATACCATGTTATTTAGGTCTAAATACCAATCATATGTGCTAAATGACCCTTAACCTTCATGAATTAGATTTGGCCTTCCTGATATTTCATTGAAGCTCCGCCACTTTTGTTGCTCTTGATACCGCAATAGTCAAATGCCTAGAATTCTTTGTTGGATTTGGTAGGAAGACTGGATTTGTCTCTGCTGGCTTGCTTCGCTTGCCTCCATCGTCGTGATGCGAGGTGCGGACAGGGAGATAGGAGCTACGGAAGATTGCAGAGTGGTATATTTTTTTGGAGCAAAGTGATCTTGGTAGTGCTTTCAATGCGATTTCTTTTCCTAGCACGATATTAATAGTGTAAATACTGTACCACACATGCTACAACTGCTTGATCCGGACGAGAGAAATGCATATTAATCTTAATACTGCTTCTTCTATAGGTAGATTTGTGTTGTAATAGTTTTTATTATGGTCGTAACTATTTAGTCAATGATCTAATAAAAATTCTATTATTCTAAAAACAACCCTCTTTCTCTTTTAAACCAAAAAAAGACCAAAGTGCAAAACCCAAAACCCACACGCCGGTTCTAGGGCAACCACTACACGAAACAATACATTGCCGCCCGATCCGCATCCAACGGAGGCGCATCCACCCACCCCTCTCCATAAGATCGCAAAAGCCCTGGAGCGCTTCCTCCTCCCCCTCGCCTGCCTGCCCGCGCCGCCACGCCTTCCCACGCAGCAGCAGAGCTCGGCCTCCCTCCCCACCGAGAGCCAGAGGTACGCCTCCCACGGATCCCTGTGCTCTCTTCGCTCCCCTGGGTGTAGATACATAGGAACGTTCTTCATCAGATCCTTGGCTTGTTCGCTCTAAATTGGCGCGCCGTTCTTGATCAGATCTGGTTTGGTTCGCTCTAAATCGCACTTCTTTCTTGTTTGGCCGCTATGTGGCATGTATTGATGCTAGGTACTGTATGATCGCTTGGTTCTTGTGGACGGATGAAGATGCGAGTAAAAAAAAAAATGATGTTTTTGAGTAGATCTCTTAGTTTCGTCCTGTGATATGATGCTACAGGCAGGAGCAGGTCGCGTGATTCTACCATCATGCACTGAACCAGGAGATGTGTCCTCCTCCGCCGAATACTTGCAACATCCGCTGAATGCCTCTGCTGCTGGACACCAACGCTGCTGCTTGGGACGCCATCGCAGGCTCTTGGGCCGCCGCTGGACGCTGAAAGCCCGGAGGGAGGGAGGAAGCTGTGGGGAGCACCCCGCGCATGGTCTGACTAGAGTGAGCGCCACCACGACCACTCGGTGGGTGGGAGTGAGGGAGAGTCACCACGGCCATGCCCTGGAGGGACTGAGAACCGCTGCTGCGGCCGTTCGGTCGGAGGGAGGCAGCGCCTGTGCAGTAGCCGCCTGGAGGGAGGGAGCGCGGCCGGGCCAATCGGTGAACTTGGCAGGTCCTCTGTAGTCGCTTGTAGGGAGGGATTGCCTGAGGATTGGAGGGAGAAACGAAGACGTACTAACCAATTGTCGAATGACTGGTTGATTCTAGACTTCTAGTATGGTGCCATGAGGCTAGAAACTATTATATACGTTGCCATAGAAAGATTTATGTGACTGGAACATGAAGGTTATAAAAATTAATCTCCCAGCCATGAGGCTAATCGACGAAAAATCCGAAAAAACACAGGCCCCAGGCCCATTCTGTTTTTATTAGGCCGCCGTTTTCAACATGCCTACATGTAGCCTAGCAGGCACAGCGAAGCCCCATTCCCAATCTGAGGGAGGGTGGCCATGGGCATGGAGGATCCTTAGGGTGAGACCCACAGTGAACTCTTAACGGAGAAAACGTCGAGCATTGCCGCTATATTTTTGCTTCTCCCTCCAATCATCATGAATTGCTCCTAGCGTTGGCACCCCCTCCCTACAAGCGACTAGGGAGATGCTGCCTCTCGTCCACCGATTGGCCTGGCAGCGCTCCCTCCCTCTAGGCAGCTATGACGCTGCCTCCCTCCCACCGAGTGGCAGTGGTTCTCTGTTCCTCCTAGGCATGGCCGTGGTGGTTCTCCCTCCCTCACACTGAGCGGTCATGGTGGCGTTCACTCTAGTCAGGCCACGGGTGGCAGTGCTCCCCAGAACTTCCTCCCTCCAGGCTTTCTGCAATGGCATTCCGAGCAATGGCGGGGCTGCCCCAGCAGCGATGGCATTCAGCCGTCGCCCAAGCACCTGCGACGGCGTTTCAATGAGCAGTGTTGGTGGTCCGAGCAGCAAATGTGTTTTGGTGAACCATGATTATTATAGATCCTTACTGATATCCTGCTTTGTTATTTTGATACAAGTGCTGACTTACTTTTTATATGTCATCAATTGTCTTGTCTGCTACTGTGTGAAATGCTATCTTTTTCTGTATCATTTTTGCTGCAATTCAAGTAACATGCTTGTCACTCTTTTCTTATGCATTTTATTTTGTTCTCTCAATGATGTTAGAATAAATATTTATAATATGTGGTGGTCTTACAGTTGCGAATTTGTTGGTGTATACCCCTGCAGGTTAGGTAAGGATGGTGAGGGTTAGTGTCCTGAATGATGCTCTCAAGAGCATGTACAATGCTGAGAAGCGCGGGAAGAGGCAGGTCATGATCAGGCCCTCTTCGAAGGTTATCATCAAGTTCCTTCTGGTCATGCAGAAGCACGGTTAGTTTTCTTTCATTTATGTTGTGTGTGCAACTCCTGGAGAGCATGGATTCGTGACTGCTGCTCTTTTTTGTAGGGTACATTGGTGAATTCGAGTATGTTGATGACCACAGAGCTGGCAAGATTGTGGTGGAGTTGAATGGTAGGCTGAACAAGTGTGGGGTGATCAGTCCTCGTTTTGATGTTGGTGTCAAGGAGATTGAGGGATGGACTGCAAGACTGCTTCCATCTCGTCAGGTTAGATTTCTTTTATTTTTTCTAACTGCTATCTCACCGCAAATTGAAGTTAGAGTATGATCAAGTTTTTTTTTTTGTCATGAAAATTGTTATTATTGTATAATTAACTTCCAATGTTTGATGTGCAGTTTGGTTACATTGTCCTGACAACTTCAGCTGGTATCATGGATCACGAGGAAGCTAGGAGGAAGAATGTTGGTGGGAAAGTGTTAGGCTTTTTCTACTAAAAAATGGAAGTTTTTTTTAAAGGATTTGAAATTGGTGTAATGCGATGTATTCCCAGGACATGAGGTGTCTACTTTTTTTCTGCATAGCTGCATGGCTTTGTTATGTTATGTTGGATTCTGTGAAGTCCTAATTAATCATGAGATGCACCTGAGTTTTTTAGCCTTTTCTGGATGAATTATGCATCGGACTTGTTCATATGGGGATTTTATATATAACTTATTTATATGTGCCACTAGCATTTGCTCTATTGCTTTAGTGTAATATATTACAGCTTGCAAGGGCGGGCGCGTCTTCAGGATTTTGCTACTACTTGAGTAAGGTTTGTTTAGTTCTCATTCTCGTACCATTTGATTGGAGAGGATCAGAGGATTCAAGATCGGTCTCTGATGGACGATGCTTAACACAGGTTTCATCAGTTTACATTTGGGATCCTGCTTTAGGCCCTGTTTTTTTTTTCAGCTTATAAGGCTTATTTATCTTATTTGAGGTTAAGGCTTATTTTCGTTTAAAATAAAAACGATTTATTTTTTGAATTCGTTTTTTTTTCTATCTTAAAGACTTGTCTAAAACTTTTAATACACAAGTAAAAAAAGCGGATCTGACTCTCGAAACTATCTTGGGAAGCTCTTGAAATTAAAAGAAAAATTAAATAAGACAAATAAATTAGATAAGATAAGCCGATAAGCTAGCATTTTACTAGTCTCTTCTATATTGGATGTGCATCCTCCCCGCGCATCCTCTACCTGATCTGATATGGCAACCAAATAGCACCTTAGGACATCTCCACCGGTTGCCCCATTTCAAATTTACTCCATTACTATTCACATGCCACCTCACCAATAGAGCTGCCGTATCCCTATTCACCTCCTTAACAGCAGTCCCATTACTATTCCTACTTTTTACTCTCATTATTCACTGTCCCATTCCTACTCACATGTCACGACAGAAGATGAAGATTAGCGTACAAACACAAGATGAAAAATCTAAGACAGATGAACGCACTCGTAGATAGGCTCATATAGAAGACATAAATGTATCAAATACTAGTTGATTTTATGAACATTTTCAAAACATATTTAATTTTATGTAGAAATCATTAAAAGAATTTTGCTTTTCGGATCGTTGAGGGCCTCCCATTTAGTTACGATTGTATGACTAAACTGAAATGGTGAGCTTCGAGAGTTTCACGAAGGTTCATCAAACGTTTGATTTAGCCGAACTTTGACAACTTTAAGAAACAATTTCGAAATATTTAAAAAACAATAAAAAAAACCGAGGCTCATTGAAATGTCATTAGCCCTAAGCTATAATCTAAAGGACAAAAATATCATAAGCCCTAAGCTGTAAGCCCGAACTAAAAGTGATATTTCCCGGAATAAGCCACGCAAGGACACCGCTGACAAACCATCATCCATGCTGGATGCTGTAATACAGAACACGATCACCTGTCACCGGCAAACTCTCAGGGCATCTTCAGTATAGCCTCTAAAACATAATCTTTTCTATATTTAGAGTCTCTCGTCCTCCAGCAAAATCTCTATCTCAGCATTTAAATTTAGAGTTTCTCTCTTACAGTCTCTAAATTTGAAGGGTCCCTATATCAACCTCTATAGTTTCTCTGGATATAGGTTCTGTAGGTTCTGCTGAAGAGAATAAAAATATAAATAGTAAATAGTGATTTAGAGAGTGTGTATATAAAGTCCTAATTTTAGAGCATCTACTAAATATACTCTCAAGGACTCCTCGGCGAAGCTTGCAGAGTTGCAGGCCAAAACAGAACCGAGGTCGGTACCTGTCGTTGGACGTCATCGTCGATCTAAAGTTCTGCCTATTCCTTGCTTAGCCTTCAATCCTGGCGGGATGTCAGAAAGCCAAAGTCTCCATTGGACATCGCGTCGCCTGAACTTGTCATGTATCTCATATATGTACGTCACGCGGATCGCATCGCGTACCTGCATTGCATACGCTACGCGCCGGTCGCACCAACGCCTACTTGCAGAGAGATGATTCAGAAAAAAGTCACGGGCAAACACCCGTACGTGCCATTGTACCCACCTGCTCCGCAAGCTCTGTACAATTTGCAACGAAAACAATTGTAGCTGGCTATAGATAGTTGGATATATCCGTGGCCGCTGAGCGACGCAAACCTGAGTAGAGTATTAAGGGTACTTGCAGATGCAAGATGTTTATATACAAATATTTAATGAAAGCGCATTGACCTGTAACATAGCATCTATGTAAGAAATTTATTGTCCGATGCAAATGTGCTTATATGGGTGATGAGTGAACAACCTCTTCTAAGTATCTTCCGAAGCACTCATACTAAGTTTAGCATTCCTTCCCCGTGTAAGCAATGATGCTGTCCTAAGTAGCAAAGAAAACCAAGTTTTTTTCACCTAAGCATCTCACAACTTGTTCTAAACTACTTACAAACAATTCAACAATTTAGCTAGAATGTTTTTAAAAGACAAACATTTTGACTTCTTTGACTCTGTTTCTTAAAAATCTTAGAGGAGCTTCCTAAAACTTTTAAAAAGAAGCCGACACTACTAGAAAAACGAGCATCACAAGCAGTACATCACGAGCGGTTCAATAGCTCAAGTCAGGAAGCCCCCTCTAGAAGCGGTTCGTAATACGAACCCCATCTAAAGCCCCCTCTAAAAGCGGTTCGTAATACCAACCCTTTCTAAAGCCCAAGCAACAGAAAGGGTTCGTATCACGAACCCTTTCTAAAGCCTAGCACCTCTAGCAGCGGTTGGGGACATGAACCCCTTCTAAAGCCCAAGCAACAGAAGGGGCTCGTGTCTGAACCGCTTCTAGAGGGCTTTAGAAAGGGTTCAGATATTCTGAACCATTGCTAGATCCATTTTTCGAATTGTTAAAAAGAAAGCTTGCTTTATCTCATCAAAGAACACGCGTGGGTGGGTTGGCTAGCTGGGTAAGGCGTGGGTCACGAGAAAGGTGAGGTCCTGAGTTCAAATCCCACGTACCCCAATATTCTTTACCTTTTTAGACACCACTAGAAGTGGTTCGTAGAACCGCTTCTGATGCTTCCGTGAGCATTAGTCGCGGTTGCTTAGAAGCGGTTATATAACCGCTTGTGAAAGCGGTTCGTGAGCATTAGTCGCGATTGCTTAGAAGTGGTTATATAACCGCTTCACAAGCGGTTATATAACCGCTTGTGCCGAACCGCTTGTGTTGCACCGTTCTCTGGTAGTGCGAGTAAACTGGACATTTTTTTAAAGCCACTTTGAAAAACTCGCAAAATTCTGATTTCAATCTTTGAACTCAGCCTACAAGTTGCAGAACGTTCGTTCTAAGAGAACGATGTCACCTTCAGTCCGCTACAGCCAAATGGCCATGGCCAAGCGGAGCACAGCTGGGAAGACCAAGTGGTAGTTTAATTTAGGCGGCTTCGTTGGCCAAATGATTGTCACCACCGTCATCTTTGTGCGGACGACGATACGTTTTGTGGAGGGTCGTGTGTTTCTGTGTCTGTGTCTATATTATATGTGTGTGTGTTTAGAGTTTAGCAATATATATATATATGTGTGTGCGCGCGCGCGCGCGCGTGCACGCTGGCTAGTGTATTCTTGAGAGTACGGATTCCTCCGTACTCTCGACGGGTTTACGAAATTTGATATTTTTAACAACCGATCCGAACCGTTGATCTTGTTCATCTCATTGAATGTAACTACCGACCAAGTTTCGTATTTTTAAAATTTATTTACTATTTGTTTACTAATTAGAAGGTTGATTTTAAAAAATACGAAACAAATAGTAAACAAATTCAAAAAAATACAAAACTTGGTTGGTAGGTACATTTCAATGAGATGAACAAGATCAACTGTTCGGATCAATTGTTAAAAATCTCGAATTTCGTAAACCCATCGAGAGTACGGAGAAATCCGTACTCTCAAGATATATATATATATATATATATATATCATCCATTCATCTCGATCTAATGGCTCAAATTGATTTATATTTTATTATACTATCATGGTATTGTTTATACTACAATAATAGTATATTTTGTGTGGGAGACTCTTTGGATGAATGGTTAGATTTGAATTATACTACCGTCGTTATATCTTTTTATTCAAATAAATCTCAAAGAAAAATCGGAGGAATTTAATCTAAAGAAAAATTAAATTCTCTGATACCTTTTGGACACCTCGGATATTTGCTTTGTACAAGAGGAATCTAGTGCCACAAAATGCTCTTTATTTGTATCTCCTTTACGAGACAACATCCGGTGCATGCATGTCTAGTGCTGGAGGAATTCGCAGCAGATCCAACTTGCAGCTGCAGGAGAAACCCAGCCGGATCGAACGCAGCTAATCCTGCCAATTTCTCGCCCGCCGTCAATCTTGGCGAGATGTTTGTCGACCAACGAAAACCAGTCTCGATATGACATCGCACCTCCTCATCTTGTCAGCACATGTATGTCTCCTCTTTGTACGTGCGTTGATGATGGTCAGGTAGAGAGTGAGATTTGCTTAGAAAACGACCGTATTATGGGAGTATATATATGTGAGTATATAGCACCGGCCGCTGATCGATGCAAAGTAGAGAGTAATTTAAGAGGCATTGCCGCTGAATCGCTATGGCCGAGCGGAGCACAGCTGTGTAGACCGAGCGATGGTTTAATTTAGGCGGCTTTTTTTTTAATAAATGGCAGGAGCACTGTCTATTCGTTAAGTAGAGAATGAGAGTCTGTTACTTAATTAAATAGTAGAAAAAGGAAGACATTTCTTAAAACCTGAAAGTCAACACAAGAACACATACAGAAGTCCTCGACAACAACATCTATCAAGCAAATATCTTAGATGTTATTGATTAAATAGAGAATGAGTCTGTTAATTACACATTAGCAAAAGTAAGGCATCGCCAAAACCTAGATGCCAATACAAGAACACATACAGGAGCTATCCACGACAACATCTACCAAGCAACGATCTCAAACCTTATTCATTAAGCAGAGAATGAGTCTGTTACTTAATTACACATTAGAAAAAGGAAAGCATCCCCAAAACCTGGATGCCAACACAAGAACACATACAGGAGCCCTCCATGACAACATGTACCGAGCAATGATGTTGAACTTTATTCATTAAGTAGAGAATGAGTCTGTTACTTAATTACATAGTAAAAAAAGGAGGGCATCCCCAAAAACTTAGATGCCAACACAAGAACACAGATGAAAGCCCTCCACGGCAACATTTACCGAGCATCGATCTTAAACCTTATGCATTAAGCAGAGAATGAGACTGTTACTTAGTTACACATTAAAAAAGGAAGGCATCCCCCAAAACCTGGATGCCAACACAAGAACACATCCAGGAGCCCTCCACGACAACATCTACCTAGCAACAATCTTAATTCTTATACTTATCTCCTAGACCATGCGCCAACGCATAGTTAAGACAATCAAATTTAATCAAATTCAGGACATGTTGAAATGATCCATACGCTTGTTAAAAAATCCATCAATTCCTCTCTTTCTACACGTTCCAACAAGAGTATAGAATTGTTCCATCAAATCTCTTTTTTGCTACTCTTTTTGAAGTTTTTTCCTAGTTGCTAGCCACTAGCCCACTAGTCACTTAAACCAGGCTTGAAATCGGTGGATCAGCGTGCGTCCAGTCCCTCAATGCGAACAAAACCGACCTCCAAACTTGCCTTGTGAAGGAGCAATGCGCCGGTAGATGTGGTGAGGTTCCTGCATGAGTACCACAAAGAGGACAGTTTGAGAAGCTAGGCCATTCTCTTTTCTACGGATTCTCCTCCGCCGTTAGGATCCTATTTTACATGGCCAACCATAGGAAGAATTTGTATTTTGGTGTGAAGCTCGCTTTCCAAATGATCTTGCAATTTGGGTCTTTGGTTGACCCTGCAAACTGTAGCACATGAGCGGTTTTTTGCTCGATTGATACCGTCGCTCTCCCATCTCCAGTTGATGGAGTCGGGCGTCCCCTGAAGTAGCTCAACCCGTTGCACTGCATGCCACAGGGTGGTGTATTGTTCAAGCTCCGCGGCTGTGCTCAGTGAACCTAGCCGTCGGATCCACGCCTCTTTGTTTAGCTCTTGCTGTACGCCGCACCTTGGCATAACAGAGCGGAGCTATCTCCATTGGTGCTTGGCCTTCAATCCAGCGCACTGTCCAGAACTTTGTCGACTGGCCATCCCCCAGTGTATTTGAAGTGCTTGCTTCGAAAAAATCAACATTTACCGGGTCACAACTCACAAGGTAACTCAGCCCCCGCCCAAGGTTTGGAGATCAATCCATTGCGACCAAAGCCATCTTTGGCGAAGGGCTCTTCCAAACAACTCAAGTTTTTAACGCCGAGCTCTCCGGGTCTACACACCTTTCTCCATAATTTAGATGGCTTGGTTGGTCAAATGATTGTTACCACCATCGGCCATATTCATCGTGGATGATGATGTTGACGATATCGTCGTGTGGGGGTTGTATTCTATAAATTGTCATGCATTAAGTATGAAATTTTATGGTTCATTCTTCTCTATCTATGGCCTAAACCTTGAACCGAAGTCCACACCGGCTCAATGACTGGTGCAGATTTTAAAACTATGGCGGGCGTCAGTGTCGGACGTCCGATGGAGTCCACACCATCGGACGCATGATATCATAGTGACATCATCACGGAAACTTGGAAAAATAGCTGCTGAAATTTAGAGATCTACTGCTGAAACTTGACAATACACATATGAAACATAGCGAAAACTGACGAAACTTAAAAATAACTAATGAAACTTGGGAAACTACTTATGAAACTTAAAAAAAGACTAATAAAATTTGGTTAACTACTGATAAAACTTGAGAGTGCCAATGAAGCTTGGCTAACTACTGATGAAAACATGGGCGAAACTAATGAAACTTGGGGGACTACTGCTAAAACTTGGGGGCTACCGATGAAAAACCTCATGTTCCACTTTGTTTAAAAAATCACCCCTGATGCAAAATAAGAAGTTTCATAAGAACAAATCTAAGTTTCAGCAGGCAAACCCCAAGTTTTATACGTACCATTGCTAAAGTTCCATGCAAAAATGGGGATAGAGCTTCTCCTAGCCCTCTTCTTCTTCAAATCCGGCGAGCTCTGCGTCGTGCTCGCCGGATCTGGCCACCAAGATCATTAAAGGCTCATCAAGAGAGTATAGATGGGGGATAGAGGGGAGAAGAAGGATGTGAAAGAGAGAGAGAGGAATAAAGAAGGGGTGCCATGAGAGTGCTCAGGAGCGGCGGCGAGTGGCGACGGCGAGTTGGCCCGTGTCAGCCCCCGGTGAAGAACGAATGCATTGCGCGCCTGTCTTGGGTCGCTGGGGAGAGAGGAGCCTGCACGCCTAGGTGGAGAGGCGAGAGAGCAATACGCGCTAGGAAAGAAAAAAGCTACTACATGGTCACATGGGCCACGAGGGCCAGCTCAGGAAGAATCATCCGATCGCTCGGACGTTCTCCTATAGAAGCGTTTTCCTAAAACTATACGGACTCCAGGTCCCAGACTTGAGCATCGTACTTGCCACGCCGTCGAGGTATCTCAGAGACGTCAAAGTCGGTAGATGGAGGCAGTCCGCTCGGTTGGCCTGCCGTGCGCGTGCGCGTGCGCAATCACCCACGACAGCAACGCACACTGCCGCGACATCGCCGAGAAATTCCTCCACCTCGTCATAACACGCGCGCACACACCCACGCACCCACGCCATTTCAACCAACTCCATCACACGCCCGCGCAAGCAACCAAGGAAAAGCGCCACCCTCCTCCCTGATGAGCGCCGGTGATCCCTCCCAATTCCCAAAGCGGATGCCGCCGCGAGGGCGGAATGATCCGCTCGGAAGCGTACGCGCGCAGCTGTGGAAGACATAATCATGACTCCCGTGGACGAAGCAAATCGAACGGCAGCACGCTGACACGCCTTTGCGTTGATCCGTTCGCTGCTGCTTCATCTTCTCCTCCTCGTGGCAATGATGATCCTGCGCCAGCTAGGCTGCTCATGGAACCACTGGGACAAATGTTCTCTTTTTTTCTTTTCTACAAAATGGGATTTGGGTCTTGGCTTCATCGATATGGACTCCACGTGGGCGGTACCGTGATGGATAGATTAGAAACGGTCGAGAAATCGGCAGTAATCGTGTTGCCAATGTGCACGTGCATCAATCTAGAACATAAGCCATCACCTTTAACTATCTTGAGGTATAGCCTCTTAATTTATTCATCAATCTCATAATAATGTTTAGTATCGATTTTTTTAAAGAAATATGTACTATGAATATTATATATATATATAGTCCTCTCTGTGGCTTCAAATTTATCCATAAACTATGTAGAGTGTCTTGTACATGACAATAGTGGATAAAATTCATAACAAAAGAGGGGAAGTCTACTTTACATCTAAGCTATCACGTTTCGAATATTCTACCCTTGAAGCGGGAAATGGGTATTCTGCTCTCTCCAAACTTTTGAAACATGTATAAATAACCCCTATGAGGTGGTTATGCCAACGTGAATGTGACATGGTGCTGCCCACATGCCATGTTCTTCCTCTTCTCTCTTGTCTCCCCCTCATCTCTCTCTTCAATCCGCAATATGTCTAGGGGGTTGCTAGCTTCCGGTGTGTGAGGGAGAGAGGAGGCTCGCAACAAAGAATAAGGAGAAAACCACAAGGAGGGAGGGGGGAGGAGACCATCCAAGAGGGAGGGAGGAGGAGATTAATTGGTGGGGATGATTGGAGGAGGAGACGAACAGAGAGAGATGAAGATATAATAGAAAGAAGATGACACGTGGGCCATCTCTATATTTCACATCCACAATAGAGAAACCACCTTCAAATCTACAAGAGGGGATTATTTAAACCGGCTTCAAAAGTTTAGAAGGAGGCAAAATGTGTGGTTTTCCACTTCATGGTTAGAGTGGATGAAGCATAAATTGTACTTTTTTTTTTCTTAAAGAAATAGAACTAAGAAGAAAATGCTCAGCCACTTGAGGGAACATATGGAGTACGCTAGCCGGGACGTCATCACGACCTAGCACAATCAAAATCCTTCTTTTGACCTGGAGAGCTGCGATATTCTATTCGTCGCAACAAAGCGAAATGAGCAGCCGATGCTCGCATGCGTCGTTCGGCCACCAACCACTCAACCAAACAAGCAAACCGCCGATTCCCTGAGCGCCGAAACACATCTCGTGAACGCTCAAAAATTCTCCGGCGTGTGTGTTAGAGGCCGCGGGTTCCCGCCGGTGATGGCGAAAACCAATGCTGGACAAGAAGACTTTTGCCAATTGCCAGTCGTCTTTATCGCAGCTGACGCTATGATGCGCTGGTTTAGGTGAGGTGGGTATTCGGTTCTGGTAAAGGAACGAACTGGACAACAAGAGATCGAGGAGAGCAGGGGGCACCAAGGCCGTGAGAGTGGCTAGCTAGGGAGGGTGACAAGCGGCGAGCGAATGTAGCCGAGCGACCGGCACAAGTATAGGCCTCACCGGTCATAAGATAGATAGATAAATTTACGAATTTGCTAGGTGGGAGTCACCTGTCCACCAAGGCGACCGCTCGTCTGGAGTGCAGATGACTGTCGCTAAGACACACGTAGATTTACGCCACCGAGAGCGACCTTTGTGGTACAACTGTAACTAGGATAATGGTCTCTTCCTAAGTAGAGATTCCCAGCTAAAGACGCCAATTTCGATCTTATCCGTTGCTTATTTGATTCAACGGATAGAAATGTTTTGATTCCACCGTAACATATATCTATCTCTACTATTAAAGAGTCTCTGGTACCTAGTGTTGAGTGGTACATGTTTCACTAAAATTACCAACCAATGTCATTCATAAAATCCCCCTCCACCATCACTAGTTGATCTGATTTTTTTTATTATCTTCTCTGCTGATAAGCAGAACTTCACGAGAGCTTTTCAAAGCAATGCCTTCGAGATAAACAAACGTACAAGCATTTGCGTTTTTGAAATCAAAGATAAGCAAATATATAGTATTGCAGGGGTGATACACCTACCCCAAATGGCATGGTGATTGCAAGGCTTCACCAAGCGGACCCCTGTCGAGCCTCGGAGGACCTTCGCCAAGCGGACCCGCTCGAGCCTCATGGGAACCAGCTGTAGGCATTGATGATAAAAGGCTTCACCAAGCTGCGGCTGACCTCCACCAGAGGAAGCAAAGCCGAGAACTAGGAAGTAGCTCAAGCGACAACAGGTATCCTAGGACCTTGGGTTTCAAAATAAGAATCATTGGAACCCTCCAGAGGGACAATCTGTAACCGCTACCCAAAAGGTAAAAGACCTACTCACCTAGCTTTAATGTAGCGATCGGGTAGCATGGTCTTTTATCTATGGACTCCTAGCCATATGACCACCCTGCCCCTACTTTAGCGAAACAATGGAAGTGCATAGGTCATTTGACTTTTGTATCGTTCCCTTATAAGTAGGGGAAATCACTTTACATGTAAAGGCTAGGTGAAAAAAAAAAAGAAAGAGCAAGCCATACATAGAGTTATCTTTCAGAGATTTCTAAGGGGCCTAAGTGTTGTGTTCCCTTATTGAGTCATCCGTTGTGGAGCTTCACTGCCGCTTCGCTAGGCACGAAGGTTCGGAGTGGCTGCCTAAGTTCTTCGTCCAAGGCATCCCCGGCAACAGACAGATAAGCTTAACCAAATAAGTTATAAAGAATATGCCTTAAAATTACCTGCTAATGCCATCCCATAAAATCCTCCTCCACCATCACTAAAATTATCCACTATATGATATCTCATAAAATCTCCTCCATCACCACTAAGATTGTGTACCAATCCTCTTGCGGTGGTGCCACGCTGCTTCTTTATCTATCGTGCGAATGTTATCTTTTCCCTTCCCATCACCGGGGTCTTTGTTTCTTTTGTTCAACATTGTGTGCCTGCAGCCTTGGCACTGTCACTTCCTTGATAACACCACAGTTGAGCCTTAATTGTAGATATTTTTTTTTTGCTCAACCGTGTGGATATGATGGAAAGATGATTGTTTGTATTTTAAACATCAAATCGATAGAAACTATCATTTAACAGTATGGCTCACTTGTCATGAATTTCATCCTAACGTGACGCACCTGACCCATTATATATGGTTACAATGGCTGAGTATACCAATCGATCAAGCACCGTTGATTTCTGAGTGGAGGGTTGGATTCAATCCCCTACAACGCTAGCCAAATCTCCCAACTCAAATTTTACCCAGGAGCACATCTTAACCAGAGCAGTTTTGACGGTTTGATATAGAATTTTAGATTCTTTTTTTTTTTGGTAACGTTTTGCAGGTTCAGAGATATTGTAGTGGATCAGCTCTAACTCGAATATTCATGCAGAGGAGAGGACAAGGGAGGAAGCGCATGGCAGCAACCGCAAGCCGAGAGCTAAAAGCTGGTCAATTCCTCTGCTTGCTAGTGCAGTCAGGTGGGGGCGCACGTACTGTAAGCAGCATGTGTACCCAAGCAGAAGCAGGCCACATTCCCTTCTGACGAATAAACATTCTGTGTCGCTGGTTTGCTTTGTTGGCTTGCTGCGAGGACCCATCTTGCAGCGCAACCGCTCCAACCACCCAAACCCCGAGGCGCCGTGTGTCGCCATTTCTTTTTTCTTTGAGACAGAGAGAGAGAACAAGAAGAGAGAGACAGCAGGTAAGCCATTTTAGCGTTCTTTGCTTTGCCTGCTGCGTTGAGTAAGGTAGGGTTTTGTTGGTCCATCCCGGACCATCCTGTCCTCCGTGAGATGATATCGGTGCTCTGTCGAGGCCAGGTGCATGAGATAAGCCTAAACGGGCGAACCTCAGCAGCTACCCATTTTTACTCTCTATATCCATTATTATGGTTTCTTTCTATCACTCCCTATTTCTCAATTTTCACGAACAGCAATATCTAAATCTCATTCCCCATATTCTCTCTCCTATATTTTACTCTAAAATCCCAACCGTCATACCAACTATTCAGATATAGTCATACCTACTACTATAATTCTATATTTGAGTTTTTTTTTTATTTTTCTGACTTTTCATTCGGTTTCTTTTTTTTCCTTTCCTTCTCTTCCATTTCATTTCCTTTTCTCTCATTCTCCTCCGTTTGGACTCTTTCATCACCCCCTCTCGAGCCCTTGCCTCCTTTTCGTCCACCGCTGCCTCCTCCTCCTCTCCAGCCACCCCTCTTTCCTTCACCCGAGCCATCATCGCCATCTCTTCCCTAGCGATGAGGTCCAGAGCGTTGATCAGAATAGGGAGATGCTCCTCCAGCCGGATTGGAATAGGGAAAGTGCGCTCGCTGACGAGACGCCTCCTTCACCGACCCCTGCGCATGGAACGGTGACCCCTGCACCACTCTCAGACTCCCTCCACTACCTCGACTTCCGCAACACCCATCTTTTTGGTGCGCTCCCTACCTAGCTCCTCGCCGATACGGTGCGGCTCCAGAACCTCCGCATGGTTGCTGCACTTTGGCGGCGGTAGGCTAATTCCTTGCGGGTGCATGAATCACCGACATTTGGGGGACTAGGTGAATAGGGAGTGAACAATACATCCTCATATTTAGGGAGTCTTTGAGCAAACTCCATCACTGCAGGAGCATATAGGGCGTCCGTTGGGTTGGGGATTTTGCCTCTTCCAATCCCTATTTTACTGTAGTATTAAGGTTTGGGGTGAATTGGGGTGCTGCTGGAGCCATCCTATGAGGGGAATATATTCTCCCCCGATATTGGTCAAAGTAATCCTTAAAAAAAAGTTAGAAATATACTCGCTTTGGTCAAGATTTGAAATCTACTCATACCGGCAGAGCCTTGCTCTCGCTCACAACTTTCTCCCATGGCAGCTAGACCACCATCCTCTTCCCCTGTTGTTAACCTCATCCTCTTCCTCCTTATCGCTGGCCTTGACCCTACTGTACAACGGTTCCTCTCAACAATGGCCTCCACCCTAGTGTTGATGGCCTCCTCCTCCTTTCTAGGTCCTCCTCCCCAACACGAAATTGTCCCCTTTCTGGCGCGGGTTCGTCCCCCCCACCCAGTGGCGGCTAGTCCTCCTCCTTAGTGCGGCCTTGTTCGTTCCTAGCGCAGACTTGTCCCCCCTTAGTGGTTCCAACTCATACCCTCCTCAGTGGCGGTTCATCCTTGATCCGGCAATGGCTAGTCCTCCTCCCCAGTGCGGCCTTGCCCCTTCCTAGCATAGACTCGTCCCTCTCTGTAGTGGTGCCAACTCATCCCCTCCCTAGTGGCAACTGGCTAGTCCTCCTCCCTAGTACGGACTTGTCCCCTTCTTGGCATAAACTCATCCCTCTCCGCAGCAGCGATGGCTCATCCTTCTCCCTGACAATAGGAAGTTGTCTTCCTTCTTGCAATGACCTCGTCATCCTTCTTTACTTGTCTAGGTTTACCTTGTCCAGACGATCAACCAAACAAAAAATTGAACAAATCAACCCTCGCCCTCTCCATCCATCTCCTAATTCTATCTAGGATGATTTGTCATTGTACATCCAAACACTACCTAAGAGAACAAGAGGAGTGCTCAATTCCTTGGTGTTTGTTATAGCGTTGTTGGTGCACGAGGTCTTCCATTCATCGAGTCCTTTTGGATAAATGTGTTAAGCCTTGTGATGTTTACTCTCTAAGAGACAGCTTTTGTTAGAAAATATGTGACATGCATGATTATGGAACAACGCCAGAGGCGCTATTTGTTAGCTATATTCGGTCAATGCCTACATCCCTGATGCATAACTATAGGCGTTCTTCCAAAAAAAACCTAGCACGCTAGCCACCTAAGTCTTGGCTAGTGGCCACAGTTCTGCCGAGATCTCCTGTGCACTTACGATATAAATATATAATGTTGTTTTGAATCATATCTGCCTATTACAATATAACCCTACTTCATATATTTATTCAACTGAAACTCTTGACTTTTTTTCAATGCTAGAACTCTGCTCTTAGGTTTTTAAAAAAGTTTGTTTTTCTGGCCCGCTCTCCTCCAAGACAAACTTCGTTCTTTAGGAGACCGGAGCAAAGGCATCATGTCATCGTCTAAGACTCTCTCTCTCTACAAATTGCAATCGCCAACTTTTACCACCTTTGATCCACGCCTTTACCTTTCTTTGCCGCCTCTTTCCCCTTTATTCCCTGCCTAGTTGCCGCTGCTTTGCACTGCCCCAACCCCCAAGCTTTGCTTACTTAGGCTTAGGCTGCACTCGCACACGGCATTACACTGCGCGCGCTGCCATTGCACCAAGAACGCAGCGACACCATGAAGGAGTTCTCCTACGAGGAGATCGAGGCGGCGACGGGCGGCTTCGCGGCCAAGAACCTCGTTGGGAAGGGCAGCCACGGCAGCGTGTACAGGACGAGGCTCAGGGTCAGGGGCGGCGCTGGCAGGAGGCTCGCCGTCGCCGTCAAGAAGGCGTCGCACCTGCAGGGGGAGGCCAAGCTCGCCAACGAGATCGCCGTGCTCTCGGCCGCGCGCCACCCCGGCGTCGTCAACCTCGTCGGGGTCGCTGGGCCGGCGCCGCTGATGCTCGTCATGGAGTACATGCCCAACGGCTCGCTGCACGACCTGCTGCACCGGTGCCAGAGGCCGCCGCCGTGGCCGCGCCGCGTGGAGGTCGCGCTCGACGTGGCGCGCGCCGTGCGCGCGCTGCACTGCACCGAGCCAAGAATCATACACCGGGACGTCAAGTCGGCCAACATCCTGCTGGGGCGCGATGGCCGCGCCCGCCTCGCCGACTTCAGCCTCGCGGTCAGAGTCGCCGCCGGGCGCTCTCCCGACGACGCGGCGGGGCCCGCGCCGGCAGGCACGATCGGGTACCTGGACCCGTGCTACACGGAGCCCGGCCGCCTCGGCCCTGAGAGCGACGTGTTCAGCTTCGGCGTCGTGCTTCTGGAGCTCGTCAGCGGGCGCAAGGTGATAGACGTCAACGCCTCCCCGTCGTCCATCGTCGCCTGGGCGGTGCCGCTGATCATCGCCGGCAAGGCGCGCCTGGTGTTCGACGGAAGGCTGGCCGCCCCACCCGGCGCTGAGGCGCAGAGCGCGGTCGCCCGCGTCCTCGCCCTGGCGGCGCGGTGCGTGTCGGAGAGCGTCGAGCGGCGGCCGGCGATGCCAGAGGTAGTATCCGAGCTGCGCGGCGCCCTCGCGAGCGCCGGGTGGTGGCGCCACCGGAGGCTCCCCTACCCCTCCAGGGTGGTCGAGAGCGCGTACAGGCGCGTCGTGTCGTGGGGGTTGCACCTGCACGCGAAGAGGAAGGCGAGGACGAGCAAGATCGAGTGCACGGAGCACTCCGGCTCGGAGGGGAGCGGCGGCGCCGGTGCACCCGACCGCGACGACTTTTGCTCTCTACCATCGCGTTCCAACAGCATGATGAGCAGCATACTCAGATGAGCCCATCGATCAAAACTCAAGCAGAATAACGCTGCCCAATGCATTATTGTTACCGACACAAGATCGGTAAACATGACGGTCGCAACTTTTCAGTTCATCCGTCTCGATCTGAACCATTCAGTGATCCTAGTGTCGCTGACTGTTAACTTGTGACCGCTGCACAACAGGATGCTATTGTCCCAGCGGTTACAAGATTAATCCATGACTAGTTCTATCGTTGACGGTGCATCATAACCGCATGTGTTTTTTGCTCGTGCAATCTGCAATATATACGCGTCGTTGTCGAGAGATGGGGTGTATATGTAACGAGAAATAGCCCGTGTGACGAATTTTCGTCCCCCCTGATCTTGACTTCCAACTCGTGATGATCCATTTCGTTGTCTCTGTTTCTGTCACGTAAGAGCAAAGTATCATTATACCCTAATAAATACTATAATCCTAACAAAAGCAGGACTGTAATATGCTAATATATGTATGGTATCCAGCAGGTTGATGTCAACGAGGGAAGGCAGCAGGTCAGTAGATAGATGGGAAACCGAGAAGTTGGGCACGGGTAGCTCATGTGGCTGGCTAGGGACTAGGGTTGAGCAGTAGCAGATGGATTCTGATCTGCTTTGGACATGAGATGGCCATTATTTTTGCTGGAGCTGCACAGCACAGGGCATGCGTGCGCTAGCTGGGCAAAAGCTGCAGGTTTGTATCATGTGTGCGCTTCTTTGGTCTGGTCTACGTGGTAGCAAAAGGAGTGGGAAGAAAAAGAAGACGATGCAGGTAAAGTGAGCAGCGGCTTGTTAATTATGCGATGTGTTACTGGGGATCTGCTTTTGTTAATTAAGCTACTTCGATCCTCTCTCTCCCCTTCGATGGAGAGAGGAGGATAGATGCTGCCTTCTGTAGGGAGATACGTAGATTAATTCCAGGTTCCACCCTCCGGTTACTTATGTGAACTAAGGAAGCAACAGAATTAAGGTTGAAATATAAGGTTGCAGATTAACCAAGGTTGAAAAAGATTGTTACAACTTCTTTCTATCCAAATCATTCTAAGGTTGCTAACAAAACCGACGCCACACTTCAGTTGGTGAAATGAATATCTTGCTTTACTTTTCCCTGGTCGCTGATGGGGTAGGATTTGGTTGGCGGAAAATGAATTTTGATGCAGGTATTGCCGCTGACTAAATAACGGACTAACTTGTCAATCTTGTCTACCTCAAAATGTGGCATAGTGTAGTAACATTTGGCCATTTTAGGGTGCTCTCTCTCTCTCTACAGTTTGTTTCTTAAAGCTTCTTTGAACTGTTGCGCGCAGCGAGCGACGCTTGAAGAAAATCTTCCATCTTGTTTGAATAATCTAGTATTTGAGTGCTTGTTTGGTTGGTTTGTCCAAGTTTGACGGAACGGATATCTCTGGCTCTGACCATGAAAAGTTCCTTTGGTTTTGTTGAAAAAACAATTGGCTGAGAACAAAGATTCAGCTGACAGGTATACTCCATTATTGCTTGTTTGAGATTTTCCCTCTTTTGAACGAAGAAAAATCAATAATTGTCGTTTCCCAGCGTCTGTTCTGGGTAAAGAAGCGTCTTTCCTTTTCCAAATTAATGCAGAAGCACCTTTCCTTTTCCAAATTAATGCAGACCATGGATTCTTAATAAGGAAAATTAATTATATGACCAAAATTTGAGGTGTAATTGATAATTTGTTGTAACATCCCATTTTCAAAAATTTTAAATTTTTTTTGTATTATCATTGCATAAGCATGAGCATTGCAAAAAGAAAAATTATCAAATCAAAAATAATTTTTGAAAATGTACATGTTACTATGAATATTTTCCTACAAAACCTATTTAAGGATTTAACTTATATATATATAACTATATATATATATATATATATATATATATATATATATATATATATATATATATATATATATATCATTTGAAAATGTCTAAATTGCTAAAAATCTATTTTTGCAATTTTTAGATTAACCATTTTATATTAAGATAGAAGATAGCCAATTAATTGAACTCAAAATTAAATAAAAACTTGACAAGCAAATTTAAACTAATTAGGTTTAGCAAAAATATCAATTAGCCCTAGCCCTAATTTCCTCTCTTCTCCATCTCCATGACATGTGGGCCCCCACTTGTCATTTCTTCCCACTTGGGAAATTTCCTTTTTGGCCCTTCCATTTTTGGTAGTTCCCTTTTTTGCCCCCTTTCCCAAATGGGATATTACCCAAATAGCCCTAACCTCCCCTTTCCCTTTCTACCCTCCCCCTCCCACCAAATTACCTTCTGCCAGCCCCTAGCTTCATCCCCACGCTACCCCTCCCTCCCTCTCTCTGATCTTCTCTCGAGCCCTCCCCCCTCTCACTTCCTCACTGCACTCTCCCTCCATCCACCCAGGTAACTCCTCCTCCGTCCCTTTCACTCCGCCACTTCCTCCCTCTCACCCCCGCGGTCCCATTTTCGACGGTCATGACCCTCCGTCGCCGAACAAGCGGGCGCGCTTGGCAAGCATGCTGCCTCGGACGCCGTCGGGCGCCTCCGGGTAATCCCTCCCTCTTGCTCCTCCTCCTCCCTAGCTCCCTAGAGTCTCCCTTCACCACCGGCGCCCCGCCATCGCCGGAAATAGCCGCCACTGCGCGCCATACGTCGACCGTCCCGGCCACGACGCCGCGCCACCTCGGCCAGCTCCACCCTCTCACGCCGTTGCCTCTACGAGCCTCCCGCGCCTTCTCTCTCCTCACCGACCCCCGCCGCCTCTCTCTCGGTTAAACGGCCAGCGGCGAAGCCTCGCTCGCCTCTCGCCCTTCGAAGTTCTGCTGACCACCGCCGGTCTCTTCTCGCCGTCCGACCCCACCCTGGAACCCCTTCCTCCCTTCCCTTTTCCTCCTTTTTCACTGCCGTGAAGCCCTTGCCTTGCTTTCTGCTCTCTGGTCATTGACGGGTGGAGCCCACCGTCGACCACCCTTCCAGCAGCGTCGCTTGAGCCATCTGGCAGGCCGCCTCACAAGCAACTTCGGCAGGACGCGTCGGCCGAGCAAGCGGCCAAGACTTCAAGACTCATTGCCGCATTACCATTGCCTTCCATGGGTTGCCCCATCCACGAAATTGTTGCAGCCATGCAGCCATAGCGCCATGACATACCAAGCCATGGCCTGGACGATCAGTCTTGAATCGAGACGTCGACCCATCGATTTCGTTTTCCTTTTTCCAAATATATTTAACATAGTAGCTTAGTAAAATCCATATCTTTAAAAATATAGATCCAAAAATATCAAAAAATTGTTTTCTGAAGTTAGATATACTGTAATCTAATTTTGGTACTGTTTTGGTGAATTTATGAAACTTATTTATAATTAAGTCTCCTTTATACCTTGAATATTAAGCTTATAAAAACCATAATCAATTATAGATTTTTCCAAAAATGATGAAATCAATTGCAAAAGAATTTATAAAATTGTGAAGTACTATTCTGTACTGTTTACACCATCTTCATGTCATGTCATGCACGCATCATATTTTATTGCATGTGGTTCTTATTGCCGTTTCTTTTACACGTTAGATCCGTCCGAAGAAGGCTTAGCCGGTGATCAGTCAGGCTACCAGGAGCAAGGCAAGTGCTGAACCTTGTGTCCTATGATTTTGAAACTCAATTTCTAGAAGTTTATAAAAGGCATGTTATATTTAAAACTAAAAATGCTAATCACTTAGTTGCTTAGATAACACCCAATCAATAATTACTCTGCTAAAATATTCCTTACTACCCTAGGTTATTAAAATCTCTAATACTAAACGTCACCCTTAAATTAGGTTTTGCATAATGCTTAGAAATGCTTAGTACTAAAATTGTTGTCCATTCTTGATAATTGTAATTATTAAATGCTTGTCTAAATAATGGATTTAAAAAGGACAGTGGGTGCTGTCATGTTTGCAAATGGGTATAGCTGAGATAGTGGGTGCTATCGGGTAAAAATGTTTTGCAAAACCTGATCAGGGTGGATGGTTGCAAGGTGGGTGCAGTAAGCACGAGACGTGGGCCCAGTATAGGAACCACCCTGATCCCTAAGGACCGATTCCTTGAGGTAGTCGAACTAAGTACAACAGTGCGACCATTGAGTGCCTGTATGGGCAAGCCCTGGTTAAGTACCCTTCGGACTCTTAGTCAGGCATTCCAGGTGGAATAGGGAGTGGGCATCTGGATGCGTCCATAGAACATAACCTTCCTTGGTGGTTGGGAGTGGATATCCAGGTGTGTCCATAGAACAGAACCTATCAGCACAAGAGGGGCATTGGTGTGGAAACCTTAGTGGGAATGCCGGGCTAAGGGAAGGTCGTGGTGAAAGACCTTGTGGTGAGTATTTTTCTTTGGGTGATTCCTAGGAAAAACCACCTCTCATGGGTAAAGCGTACGATCTCTACAGAGTGTAAAACTATCATGATAACCGTGTCTAGGGTTAAGGACGGACGACGGGGAGCTGCCTCATGGTACTTCTTATCTATTTGTTTTCAAAATGGTGTTTCCAAGGAAAACCACGATTGCAGTCATGCGTTTTGATTTTTCTCCTCACAGTAGGTGCTGTGAGCGATGAGGGTGTTTGCACGGTGGGTGGCGTGAATAGCCAGGTCGGGCAAAAACCGGTGGGTGCTGGAACTTCAAAGAAATGGATTCGAACATTGGTTTTCCTCAACACGTTTTAAATCATTTTATAAAACCTTAGGTAAAATTTTACAAAACTGACTTTATGCAAAAAGTACCCTTACCTTTCCCTTGATGAACCTTAGACATATATTAGTCGGCCTTGCTTGTTGAGTATAAAGTATACTCACCCCCGCCTTTTATGTGGGGCTGCTCATTCCAACGAGCAGGATGCGAACAACAGTGGAACCCCGAGGAGGAGATGTATCACGATGAAGGTTTCGCCGCCAGGATCCAAGACGAAGACCACTTTGACGCCTAGGATTGCGCTCCTCCAGCTCTGCCTGTGGGGACTTGTCTTGGTTTTCTTCTTTTGGAGTTTCAGTTGTAATACAAAAACTTCCTCTTTTGTAAGGCCTTCGAGCCGGACTTTTGTAACCACGCCGCTAGGCGCACTCTGATGTAAAGTTATGTAAATTAACGTCGTGGTTGTGATGCAAATTCTGTATCTATGTGTGCTAGCTACTGATCCAGGGATTAGCACAGATAAGGCACAGGTGGAACTTTCCCTCCGCCAGGGAGGGGTCCCGACATTTGTTCTCCAACACATTGATATTGATTATATACCCTAAAGTTGAGTGTATAATTGTTCTTTTGCCCCTTTTTCAGTTGTTCCCAAATTTTTCCATCCAACCCATAAGAAATGACCATCCTTCCCCTCTGCCCTTTTGTCTCAGACTGCACCCGTTTACTGCTGCATGCAATTAATTAACCGTGCACGTTAGCACGCCTAACACACGCACGTAATTGAGTGAATTAAGTTTCTTTATAGGCATACATACATGCATATAGATATAGACATCTAGTTCTTAATTTATGTTTATTCTATATTATAATTTAATATAAAACTTTGAAAATACAATGATACTCCGGTCGGTATCTGTTGTGATGAGAATAAATTAACGGAGAAGCGATCCATTCTAAAAGAGGGGAAAACCTAAAAGGAGTGTTGAAGAAAGGGACAAAAAGATCTTTTCTTATAGAATGTATGGCAAAAATTGTTTAAAAGTTGAAAATGGGACATATAATCAATTATGCACTCAACTTTGGGGCATATAATCAAGGGTGGTTTAGATTCATGCGCCTCAAAAGTTTAGTTTCAAAATATGTTACTTAATGTGCGAAATATGTCACTCAATGTGTCAATGACATGTGAGTCCTAGGTCCACACGACGTGTCAATGATATGTAAAATGCTGAGTCCATATGTCATTGACATATAAAGTGATATTCGAAATGCCACACTTTGTAATGATATGTATCTAAATTTTTCTAATCAATGTCAATATGTTAAAAAGCAAATTATTAATTGCACATAAGTTTTCTCTTTTTGAATTCGGAAAGCTAAGACAATAGAAAGAACTCCACTAAATTGAACAGAGGAAATAAATTTTGCTCAGATCGACTTTTCCAAAAGAGAAGCAGCGTAAGAGCAAAATCACACTTTCGACCTACTGTACAGGCGTACAGCCATCGTCGGATCTGCAGTCAACAAAAAAAAAATCTATCTCCTTTCTCTTGAAATCAGAAATCCTACTGTATTGTCCAGATCGTCGTTGCAAAATCATTCCATTTTTATGCACCCCCGAGGCCCCCAAGAAGTACATCATAGTAACCCGACAGTGGAATGCTTTAGTTATAACTCAGGTTGGAGCTCCAGGACAACGAAAATCCAGGTCACACTCAGAGTAGTTTATATATCTGAGACTGAATGGCCACATCGTCACAGTAATCCATCCCAAAAAAAAGGTTAACCAGACAAAAATCACATCGCTGCACCTGCATACACATGTACTACAGCAAATTCACCGTATCAATTTCCAGGGGAAAAGCGTCATTGTACCAAGATAACACAAATGTAATACAGCTGCAAACAAATCCAAACGAAATTACCAACATCCTGATAGAAAATGAACAATAAATATATATTCATTCATGGACAGAATAGTGGATAACCAAATGCTGTCAGTTTTCCAAGCTAAACTAGTTACTACCATCAGGAGAGGGACCTAGCTTCAGAATGGTAGCTCACTTGGCCATCATGACCTTCACAAACTCTTCGTAGTTGATCTGACCGTCACCATCAACATCAGCTTCACGGATCATCTCATCAACCTCCTCATCTGTCAGCTTCTCACCAAGGTTGGTCATGACATGGCGGAGCTCAGCCGCGGAGATGAAGCCATTCTGGTCCTTGTCAAACACACGGAAAGCCTCCTTGAGCTCCTCCTCAGAGTCAGTGTCTTTCATCTTGCGTGCCATCAGGCTGAGAAACTCAGGAAAGTCAATCGTTCCATTGCCATCAGCATCCACCTCATTGATCATATCCTGAAGCTCAGCCTCAGTGGGGTTCTGCCCCAATGAGCGCATCACAGTCCCAAGTTCCTTGGTGGTGATGCAGCCTGTTCCAGGAGACAACCATTACTTCAGTACAATTACTTATATTGCTTGTAAACACGATTGTAAAAAAAAGAAGCAAATAAATGGTTTAAACCATTTTCTACTAAGGAAATTCGATAATGATACATTAACAGCAAAAGAGATTAATGGTGAGTACCAAATAATGCAATCCCTCACAAATTCCATTTTACAGACTAGGCTAGGAAATTTGTATTAAACTCAAAGCTATTTCCAAGACAAGTCATCTTGAAGGCGATGTTTTATCACATAACATATGGAGAATTACTGGATTTATAACTATCACCATGTAAATAGCAATTCCTGTCATGCAGCTATTTTGTGTACAAACCTCAAAACAGAAAAATACGTACATACTGCATTGTCGATTTGTCATAGTCTTTCTTAAGCTCGTATTTTTCCATTGAAGTACACAGAACAAAAGAAGTAAATAGGTACTGAACATTTCTACAATTAAGCAGGAAAATAACATATGCCAAAACAAACTCCTGTGAAATCACCATGCGGTCCAATGGAGAGACCGTAACAAAATAAGATAAAATGGTGTTATGTGCATGCTTAAATTACTGTTCACGCGCGTGAATAGTAGCCCAAGGCTGGATTAGTTAGTCATCTAGATTGAATTGGTTAGGCAATTATCAAGTTGTTAGTTTAATCTGCTATCCAGGTCAAGTTGTTAGGAGGCAGTTCCATATAAGGGACCACCTGTTAATTAGATTGAGCAAGCAATAAAGAAGGATTTAGTCCACCACGGCGCCATGCGCAGCCCCCTGCTTGCTGCTGGTGACGTCACCTTGCTGGCCACAACAAATTGGATGGGTAGGATGTATGGTTTAGCAACAAAATGGAAAAACTCATGACAAGACGTAGATGGCAAGAGAACTTCAAACAATGTAGCAATTACTGGGAAAATCAAATCTACTGGACCTCACTAGCTGAGTTAGTGAGTCCAACAGAAAAGAACGAGAAGGGAAATGCTCAAGTCCATGCTGAGATCACAAGAAAGCAATCGCACATTGATTATTGAACCAGCTCCAGCTCTGCACATTAGTTCTGGCATTTCATGGGTGGCCATGGTTATTCCAGCGATAAGGCAAGGCAAGATGACGGACTACCTTTTTAACTTTTTACCATTAATGTGTGTAGCGAGGCAACACCATACACACATCACTATTTGTTATGACAACAATTTTTTACCTTGCTAGCTCACCCCTTTTTTGTCTAAACACAATCTCACCCATATGGGCCATACCATGCCCAGCCCACCCAGCCCATTTCTCTCCTCAACCCTAAACCCTATCCTTTTCCGCATCCCACCCAGGCAAGCAGACACCCAGCCGCCTCTGTGCCCTCTGTCCAGCCCTCATCCAAGCAGGGACAGGGAGAGGGGGAGCATCAGGGGCATGGGAGGGGAGAGGAGCAGCAGGCCAACAAGCGGCAGCGGCAGTAAGCAGTGTAGGTGGCAGCAGCGGCAAAGAACCCACCAGATCCGGTGTCCCTGGGCTCCGCCACGACGGATCTGGCCGCCACAACGATCCGAGAGGTCCCAAGCACTACCACGACGGATCTGGCCACCCCATACAGTCGCTCGGCAGCAACGGCCTCAAATCCAGCAGCAGCAGCTTCGGATCCCGCGGCAACATCCTCAAAGCCGACACCATACACCAGCTGGGTAAGGCAGAGCTACGCCTTGCCACTCGAGGCTGCTCGGACGCTTTACCAAAGAGCGTCGCCTCAATAAGCATGCTCATGCAATTGCCTAACTACTACAACATAGGAATTTACCAACCTTTTGGGTTTTCAATGAAAGTATTCAATATTTGGATATCAGTTTCAGATATGCTTATGAAAAAAGTATTCTTTGGGTTCATCACACCATTCTTACATTGTCTAATCTTTATATGAATGCATGAAATCATTCAATGGAAATACGGAATAGCAACAAATACACATGCAACCATTAACTTTTAGTGGACAATGATGTAATTTTTCGGAATGAGAACATCAACCTAAGGCCTGATTCTTTGAGTTACAACTTGCTAAAAATAGTATGAGGTAAGCATGCCATTAATTTGACCAATACCAGTACCAAAAAGAAAAAAAAGGAAGACATGAACTCTACTATAGTGAAAGCATATTATAACATGTACACACCTCTCAAAATCAATGCGACATTTCAAGACCGGAAACATATCTGAGAACCCATTACATGATTTAAGTCTTTAGCATATAGATTTTTTTAGCAAGATTTAAAATATAGATTTTAGTTTCATCATATGATGGAAATTAAATATGGAAAGCACAAAGGAAAATGCCATACTTCCGATATAATTAATGAGTTTACAAACAAATCATAGTGGGATTTTGCATTCGCGCATCTAACAATTAAAGTCATAGATACTGTTTAGCTATTCCTAGGCCTAGTTTGCAACGACTTTCAAAAACCACTATCAGCTTTTGCATGATGAAAAAATGAAAGTCAAAAGGCACCCCTAGGGATGGTTTTTCGTTGGCGTTGGCTGGCTGCTGTCACCTCACCGGTGAGCCAGCTATCCATTTTTCTTCTTTGTCTCATTTATTTTAAATTTTATTCCAGAGGCATTTCAGTCAATTCTCAGCTAAACATCAGCATCCATTCTACCTAAAATACAGACCACCAAACATCGAACATTTTCAGCTGAAAGTCATTCAGCTGTACAGACTAACTGGAAATCTGCTTTCTCATGGCCTGTTTGGGACTATCATGGTTTTTTTTTTCAGTTTTTATGAGGATGTAGCTTTCAGGCTAGGTTGTACAGTTGAACAGCTTCTGGCTAAACTGTTAGCTGAAAATGTTTGGTGTTTGGTGGACTGGCTAAGTAGGTTGGCTATAGGCTTTTAGCTAAGAAATGACTGAAATGCTCTTCAAATAAAATACATAAAAAATGAAAAAGAAAAGGAGAGAAAAGGTTGCTAGCCAAAGCAAAGGGTGGAGAGGGAAAAATTACCCAACGCCACGAGAAAACCTCCTAGAGGCAGATTGGGATTTTGGATTATTCATGTTGAAATGGAAAAGCGGCTTTGAGAAGCTTGCGTGTTTGTTTTGGCTTCTCCGAATTTTCCCGTCAAAGAGCCAAAAGTTGCTTTAGAATAGCTAAACCAAACAGGGCCTTAAATTCTCTCATTAGGAAAAACATGATGTACTAAAACAAGTTAATTGATGCCTACAGTATTAAGAAAAATCATACTGTTTAATACACGATAGAAAATTATTGGTGCTCCTAAATTTGTAGCAACAGGGATACCATTTGAAATCACTTTTGCACCTACACACTATGCTAACAGATGTTAAACCAAGCAATAACAATGGTAAACTAAAGAGACTGGAGCCTATCTGTCGATGGGTCTTGCGTAGCGGGTCTGCAACAATTGGGGGGTGTTGGCGCACTGCAACCCAGACCAGAGGGGACAATACCAGTAGGAGCTAGTTGGTTCCCCATCAAGAGCCAGATCACCTAGAACTGAACGTAGTGTACCAACCTGGTAAGGAAGTCTTTCACTGCTATTTAACTGCATATAGAATCTAAATATTAATTCATAACTGTTATACACGGTGAAGAAACTCAAATTTTGAGGAATGCAGGGAGAAAACAAAGCCAACTGGAAAACAACAGATATGCCAGATCCCTCAAGTTCTTAGTTACCAGACTGGGGTCTGGCAATGTCCAAATTGATAAAAAAAAATGTTAGCCTTGTTAATAATAGCATGTATGGGGGTTTCTTCACATATTTTCCCTTTGCCTTGTACATGTACATAACCTAACCTAAATTTGAATCCCTTTGAAGCCTGTCACACAACAAAACCTATCAGTCTTAACTCCTCATATCAAATGCCAACAAATACATTCAACAAGTTAGTGATACCAACATAGTCATGCATTTCCTCAAGGGAAAATTTTTTATGCATTTCATTAAGGAGCAAGGACCATTATTACTATTTTACTAATTCACACCAGTTGCTTGCAAACCTCAGTTAGGCAACTTTTTCATAACTCTAAATTCATCTCAGTTATGTTTCCATGAAATAGAAATATAAGAAAACAAGGTAGAATCAATGTGAGGTTGTGATTTGTGAACTGTCCTTAACCAGCACGACGTTAGCTCTAGTTTGCCTAGTTTCAAAACTTGGCAGGAAATCTAAAAAACAGCAGCAATCAACTAATTCCAGGCTAAATTCTTGACCAGCTGCAACCGTAAGATACTCCCTTAGCTGCAACTAATGTGCTTACTGCTGACATGATAATCCCTCAACAGCTTCACTTACTCATAAGCAATAAATAGTAAGAACGATAATTGTTCCACTGGTTACATGAAAGTTTGTCTCTCCACATTATCATCAAATTTTCACTAGCGGCACCACCACTAGGATAACACAGTATAATAGGAAGAAATAGATGTGAAATCCAATATGCCTCCTAGAAATATTTAAAAAATAGAAATCCCTTAAGTAATTCATTGCATACATCTGTCTTCACAAGATATCATGGTATATTGTAATTTTGTTACCTTTACGTCCATAAGACCATAACCATCCATTTAAAAAAGAAAACCAGAAGTCTACATAAATTTCGAAAGATAGCCGTGACCCTCTACCTACAACCCACCAACCAGACAATGCCCGCGATATATAATGTCATGCGGTGCTGCAAGTTCCCAACAGCTAGCTCCACCACTGCTGCTCACCCTGTAGCCAAAACACCTGCACGGCACCGCATCTCATCACTGCGGCCTAATGACTAGGAATTCACTGTGTTCTGTGCTCCAGCAACCATTCATCCCATGGAAGCATGGAACAACCAAACACCCCATTCTGGAACCATCCGATCATCCTGCAGGCGAGGGGCAGTTTGGGGGTTCCAGAGGCAGGAAGATGAGTCCACAGCAAGCGCAAGGCGTGGGTATTCCTCTCCATTCGAGACCATTGCTACAGCAATCCCAGAGTCACAGCGCGGCAACAGCACAGACAAGGCCAGATCAACAGCACATGTAAAAAAAAAGCGAGATCTACGTCTCGATGATCCCCCAAACCAGCACCACAGACCAATCCCGCGATCCGCCTGGACCAGAAGACACCGACACCGGCGGCGGTGACGACGGCGGCGGCGGCGATCAGATCTCCCGTCACGCCCACCCACGAATCCGCCCCCACGCAGTCGCATCAAGCACCGCGCGCGCAACGGATCTGATCGTGCAGAGCGTACAGACCACGAGACTTGCAAAGAAAAAGGGCAGAGTGAGGAAAGGAGGGATTGGGCAGACCGTCGCCGTCCTTGTCGAAGAGGCTGAAGGCCTCCTTGAACTCGGCGATCTGGTCGTCGGTGAGCTGATCCGCCATGGACGCGCGAACAACGGTGACGAGGCAAAGGGGATCTGAGAGGGGAGGGAGAGGCGGGGCGCGAGTGCAGGAGGAAGGCGAGGGGAGGAAAATTTATGGAAACGTGCAGCGGAGGGGTAAGTGTGTGGGAAAAACTGCTACGCGCACCCTGTCTCTCCCACGATCTGCTTGCGTTGCAGGTGCCACCGTGGCGTTCAATCTGGACTGACCGGCTGGCTCAAAATGTTCTTTCGTCTGGGGAGCTCTCGTCTCGCCGATGTAGGGAAAATGTTCTTAAATAGCCTTGTATGACACGTACAATAAGCAAGAGTATCGTGACCGTGTAAGATATGTCTGGCCTTTTCATACAATATTTGAGTTTCCATATGATATCGATGGACGTGTATGTCTGTCTTACACTTGTGAGGGAGAAGAGAAGAGAAAAAAAAAAAGAGGATGATCAAATCTTTGCACCAACACCTATACACTTGTGAGGGAGAAGAGAAGAGAAAAAAAAGAGGGGTTTTTAAATGATGCAGATGTGTGCTTGTTGAACCAGTTAAAAATAAATTTTAGCCTTTTTCTACTTGACATTAGAAACTAGAAACCAAGCATATGTTGGCTAAATATAATGGTTTTGTTTTTCTGATTTTACCTTCGAAATAGTGATCTCATTTGGTAAGGATCTAGGGACCAAGAAGGAGATTGAATTGGTCTAAAGCAAAATTTAATCTTTTCCTTTTTAAACTAAGCAAGATCAAAACTTTCAACAACTACAGGGTAGGATATCACTAGTTAGAATAAATCTAGAACTCAAACAAGCAGTAAGTACGAAAACGTAAACGCGATAATGTAAATGAGACAAAAGACTTGTTTTTGAGGTTTGAAAAAGACTTTCCCTTTCCCTACTTCTTGTTGGAGCACTTATCTCAAATAAGAGTATCGTTTCGATTTCACTCGGGATAGCTCTTCACCGCTCAATAGATGGACATTGGCCTTCACACCAATTTAAAGTCCCTTATAAGCTCCTCCTTAAAAGATCACCAAGTGCCCTCCACCAAAAACAAGAACTCGAGTAACAAGCTAGATGATTTGATCTTGCAGGATCAACCTTTTATAGAAGCACATAAGAAGATATGACACTTAAGCTCTCACGAACACACCCTATGAACGGAAACCCTAGTTTTGTGAGACGACCCTCTTAATTACCACATGCTAATGGCCTCATTATGCCAAGATCATGATGTAATTATGGGGTTTAGGTATATATAGCCGAAGGACATTCCACTGCAACGCCCCCTCGGATGCGGTGCCCAGATCAGAGTGATGCAGCAGAACAATACTTAGATAATCACTACACTTTATTACATAACGATGCCATGCAGGGCTAATGGTCCTTTACATGACCAGCAGAATTCAACTTATTTACATTATTGCGACTGCTTTCTCAAGCGTTGCCTTAGTTAATTAGGGAGTTCTAGCAGACCATTTCCACGGTAACAACTACTACATGAAGTCCTCCAAGACATTACCGCCATCGAAATACTCGTCCGTCTCTGCATGATGCTCGCCTTCCACGGTGTCATAACATACAACAAGCTCAACTCTGGGATTAAAATCTAACAAGGGATTAATTAGCAAGATGAGTACGAAAGTACTCAGCAAGCGATAATAATCAACAATTACTAAAAACAAGGAAACAACTCCTCTTAGTTTGCATGAAAGTACTCTCTTCTATCTCTCTTACTTAGCAAAATATAGATTTGTAAAGATTGGTTTTATTTTGGCTTAATAAAATCTACTAGCACTCGTGTGTGAGGCATACTTAGCCTCCGTAACCTCCAGTACAGGAGACAGGCATGAATTTATGATTTTAACCCTACGCAGGTTTGTACCGCTTTACCCAAAGCCGTCCCGAATATACCGGGACTCAAAGCGTTTACTCTATTAGGTAGGTTCCATTTCTAGCCCGGTTGATTAGCAAGTAGTGATGCCCTCTGCAAGACGCACCTTACACATAACCCCGTCCCCACCCACTTGCTAGCTTAAACCATTGTACTCATTTCCAATGCCACGAGTACCCTCTACCGTAATATAGCCGCCTGGTCGGGGAAAACCATGGGCCCGCTCACCCATCCCTCCTAGATATCTACTTACCTAATGTGGAGGATGGAACCACTTCATAGATCCACCGACTTTGATCGCCATGCGAGACCAAGATTGGCACATGTTATTTACGACTCAGTACCAGAGTGATAGGGAGTATCCTTATATTATACCATGTGAAGGGTCTCACCTTCCCTTGCCTATTTCCAAAGCACCTTTCACCCACCCTAATTACTTCTAACGGCTCGAACGCTCCATCGATGGGACCGTCACTCCCTTCCTCCATTTCGCATTAATTTTAAACCTCATTTGAATATAACATGTATGTTGGAATAAAAAAAAGAATAATAATATCAGATAATAATTAATCTCGTTTTAAATTTAAAATGAGATTAATATTAATCTGCAAAAACAAAAAAAGAGAGATAAGGGATAAAGGTTGTTACAAAATCCTATCTAAATACGAGATAATCTCTATCTCCACTGGTTCTGATCTCTATCTCTACCTCATCCGTAACCCCCTATATAAGCAGCTGGCACCCCTACCTCGCGCAGGCTGGCAGGATCACGGAGGGAGTTTTGGGGGAGACACGAAAAGTCTCGTGCGAAGAGATCACAGGAAGCATATACCGGAAACGGAGGAGAATTCACGCGAACTCCAAGCGAATACGGAGAGCAGGACGTACCGGGAACGCACGCAACCCGAAGGAAGGATCACGCGGAGGAGAGAAAAACTGATCATCAGAGGAAGGAAAAGGTAATAGGATTGGCAGCAGCCGGACTGCCTTTTGGACTTTTTCCTCATCTCCCTAGTCTCCATCTCACTTTTTCGCTGCTTTCTTTTCCTTCCCATCTACTGCCAGCTTTTTCCTGCTCTCTTCCTGAGCACCTAGCTGCATCTTTTCTTTCTTTCTCTTCTTCCACGGTGCTCTTGCCACCTCTTACTTGCTGCCCCTGCTCTCTCTCTCTCTCTCTCTCTTTCTCTCTTATTGCTCTCACCCGCGCCGCTCACCTCCACTATGCATCGTCGCCGAGCTTCCCTTACCACGTCCCCGGGTCTCCTCTGCCCCGCGCTACGCCTAGCACCACCGGCCGCCGCTCCTCCTCTACGCGCCTACCAAGCCGCCGCGTCGCCACCCACGGCTGCCGCACCGCCTCTGTCAGGCCGCCGCCGCCCCTGCTGTGTAGCGCCGTATCCACTGGCGGCCGCGCACCTTGGGCCGCGCCGCCATGAGCCTCCGTGCGCCTTGGGCCGCCACGCCTTGGGCCGCCGGCCCTGACCACCGCACCCTGGCTGCCGCCACGCCTCTAGCCGTCGCGCCCTTGGCCACGCCGCCTCCGGCCGCCGACGCCACGGGCTGCCGTGTGCCTCAGGCCACCGCCCGCCTCAGCCGTCGCCGTCCCCAACCGCCTCGTGCATCGCCCCCCAGCTCTGCTGCGAGCCCTACCGCCGCGCGCCACGGCCACACGCCACCTCTGGCCGCTGCCGCCGTGGCCGCTGTCCGCCTCGGCCGCTGCCTCCCTGGCCGCCAGCATCCAAGCTGTGCCGTCCGTTAGTGCCTCCTCCTCGGCGCTGCACCGTGCCCGCGCGCTGGTCTGGCCGCGCTGGCCCGCGCCGGCTGCCTGTCGCCACTTCCAGCACAGCCAGCCCCCACGGCGTGCCTCGCCGCGTCTGGCCTTCGGCCCTGCCGTGCGTCCGGCACAGCCGCGCGTCCGGTCCCGCCACGCCCGGCCTTTCTGGCCCTACCGCGCGTCCGGCTCGGCCACGCCGCGCCCGTCGCCGCCTCCAGCCCGGCCGGCCCCCATGGCGCGCTTCGCCGAATCTCCGGCCCTGCCACGCATTCGGCCCGCCGCGCCCGGCCTTCGGCACCACGCCGCCCGTCCGGCCCCGCCTCGCTGCCCCGGCGCCACCACGCCGCTCCCCCGCGCCGGCCTCGCCACCCCGGCGCCGCCCTGCAGCGCGCCCGGCCCTGCCTCGCCGCCCCGGGTCCGCCTCGTCATGCCCCATGCCTGGGCAGGTCTCGCGCCGCCTCTCACCTGGGCCTCACCGTTCCACGCCACCGTATCAACGCCGCTTCACTTCGCGGCCTCGGCCCGAACCGCCTGTGCTTCTTCACAGCCTTTCCCGCCGGGCCAGTCGCTGGGACTGTGCCATACTGCCAGACTACGGCCCTTGCTCTCCCACGACGCAGCCTTGCGCTGCCGCTCGAGACAGTGGCTTGGCACATTCTGTGTTCTGCATGTATACATGGCTCATGCACATACACTGCGTGCTATACGTATACTGCTCGAGAAGCTAGAATAAAAAGAAGAACATGTTCCACATGTATACATGATTCATATGCATATGTAGTCATACTCGTGTGTGTGTTTGTATAAAATGTGGTTCTGATTTCTTGTCATTAAGTCGAGCAACTAATGCTAGCAAACTAAGTTGATAGAGCGTTAAGGGGAAACTGTGTTCAAAAGACTAGACCTCAAGCAACTGTACACTGCTGAATAGTACAAGTTACACTCAGGGGACATGTAACTATGAAGACAAGGACAAACATGTGGATGAAGAAAAGGACATTAAGCTTTGTTACAGCTCAGCTAAATCCCTCAAGTAAATATCGCGCCATTCAGGCTAAACCATATCCTATCCTCTCTACTGGCGAAGCAGTGTTCTGTTTAGACCTCAGACAAATATGAAGCAGCAAATTCATAAGCCTTCTATAGATATCGAGGAAAATCAGCACTTTAAGATTCATCAGCGATCACGTTCGAAGGTTTTCCTCAGACAACCAATATCAATAAATCAGCATTCGAAGGGTTTACCTGGACAACTGCTCTTCCAACAACTCAATATTCGGCAAGTTTCCCGGACAGATGATTAAAGACGTGTTACACCAACATTTAACATCAACTTTGGTGATTCAAGAGAGCCATCGATGACTGTATCCAAGACCTGACACTCGGGGACACTTTTGGTGATGCCAGTAAAGTCGTCAACTTCAAATCCAAGAAGTGCAGAACCGTGCACCTCATCAACTTCAAATACCAACGTGGCGTTTGACAAAACAAGATCAAGCGACACGGGCGGACGGAGCCAAATAATCAACGGCTACGCTAGGCATCTCATGGGCCCAAGTCTACCCTATCTATTTTGTCGTCGCCACACTGATCTACATCAACAAGCACGGTGATCCACGAGACGAAGATGAGAAGAAGATGACTAAGCAGCTTAATCGGAGGTGTTCCGCGTGTCAACTCGCGGATGTAATTAACTGGGGGACCTTCTGAGGCCCTAGGATCCAGAATCTCCAATCGTCAAGATAAATGTCTATAGCACGCAATCATTCAACAGGAATCTGTATTTTATTACAATAATAGAATATCAACTTTTCCTGTCTCTTTCTTTCTTTTGTGTATTTCTATACACTGGCACACCTGCGAAAATCATTTTAAAAATTTTCCATGCGAACAATGTATGATAGAATTGCTAATTTTCCCAAAATAGGGTGTAAACTAAAAATATACTAATCAAGAGGGTCAAAGAAACAGCTTGCCTTCAATCAGATAAAAGCATCCTGTGCCGCCGTCCGGCTGCTCGCTCTCAATCGCCTGATCGTTTCCTGGAAGATGGGTTGGTGGGATTTAGGATTTCGTTAACTTTTAGTTCTAATAAACAAGGAATATACCTTTTTCCTACCCCTTTAATTTTTTTCTCCGAATTTCTCTATTTCCCCTAATTTCCCTAACCTTCCCTAATTTCCCTAATCCCCTATT
This sequence comes from Olyra latifolia, assembly GCA_036346145.1. NCBI lineage: Eukaryota > Viridiplantae > Streptophyta > Magnoliopsida > Poales > Poaceae > Olyra > Olyra latifolia. Next base: position 21,256,194 of record CM070530.1, read on the forward strand.
TATCCTAATCCCCCTATTTCTCCTAATTCCCCCTATTTCTCTTACTTCCCCCTTCCCTCCTATCCTTTCCTGGCTCTCTCTCCCCTGTGGCTCTCTTCCTTTTTGGTCTGGCATAATTTAATTTTTGCCACCGTAAAGAATGACATTCTAATATTTGCCACTCCCCGTGTCAATGACATGTGGGTCATAGGGCCACATGTCATTGACTCATGAGTGGCAAATATTAGATTGTCACACCTTTGAGAGTGGCAAATAATAGAATGTCCCTTTTGGTCTCTCTTCCTCTCGCTTCCCTATTCTCTGCGTCAAGGCTGACCCGCGTCTCCGCCTCGCTCCTCCTCGCCTCCCAAGAACCACAGGCGCAGCAGTACAATAGCGACGCCTTCCCGCCGTCGGGACGGTCTTGTTCCCGTCCTTCCTGCCTAGACGGTGGCGTGGCCTGATGGTTAGGGTTTCGGGGATCCTCGGCGGCGCCCCGCCGGGTCACGCAGCGCACGGCCGGCAGCGTCTCCCCGCCGTCAGGTCAGCCTTGTCCCTTTCTCTCTCACCCAATAGTGAGGATGGCCCGGCGGAATGGGTTTCAAGAGGGGGGCTTTGGCGGCAGCCAGCCCTAAGGCCGGCTCGACGGCGGTGCGGTTATGGGGATGCGTCACCAACCCTTTCCCCTTCCATCTCGGGCTCCTCTCCTTCTGTGCTCTGCCGGTTAGGCGCCTCTGCCTCGGGCACAGCGGCCGGCGATACCTAGCTGTGACTAGGGACGCGGCTACCATTGGTGGCGCTCCCGTTCCCTAGTCGGCCTCGACCTCATCCTTCCCGCGGTGGTGGCGGTCATGAGAGTAGCGACCATGGTGCGGCCGTCTCCAGTGACCTTCCTGCGGCTACTGGTTCCGGTGCCACTTCCTACGTCGGCGTCGACTACCCTCTTCTCTAATCCCTTTCTCTTCCCTCCTTATTTTGCTAACCCCTTGAGTGATATTGCGGATTTGCAAGTTACTTAGTAAATTTTTGAGCAATTTTGGGATGCCATTGGTTCGGTTGATGATAGGCTTAGAATTTGGGGGTGATGTTGTGCTACTGGATACCTAGATTGCCTGAGTGTTCAAAACAGGATTGGGGTGCTTAGGGTTGAGATAGTGCTGTGGTAAGGTTGGAGGGTCATCACGTCGGTACCTAGGGCTACTCATGTGTCAGGGAGCACGTAGTAACTTCTGGGGGTGCACGATGGCAACCACCCTTTGGCACACTTAGTCCTGGCATATGGCGAGCCATAGCAGTGCCTTGCTATCTCCTATTGCCCGTACTGTGCCGTGCATGTGTGGATGTAGTGCTATGGTGTGGTGTAGTGCATATGTTCATACAGTGACATGCAAGTGTAGATGGTGCCTAATGAGATGATTAGAGGATGATGCATGCTGTTTTAATGATGATTGGGAGATTTTTGTGCTACTTATGACCTTGAACTTGTTGTTGGGAGTTGGGGAAGCAGGTAGTGGTCTCCACTTGCTCCCTTGTGGCCAATGTGCTCCCTGATTCCTCCTGGTGAGCTCCCCCTTCTCCTGGGATTGTTGGATGCTGGTAGTGGCAGCCTTCCCCTCCTAGCTCGCCACTGCTCCTATCCTTCTCACCCTTCGGGTTCTCCTTGGTGTTGTGGCTTGTGAGGTAAGGATGGATGGATGGCTGGTGGCTGGCTCTCTGCTCTGGTTTCTTGCTAGAAATGGGAAGATGAGGGGGTTTGTGGCATGAGAAGTGAACTATCTAGGGAGGCTGGCCAGTGCATGTCTTTGGGCAAATATTCCTCAGCTTGGGGTGGTTTCCTGAATTAGAAACTATGGGCAGGTGCTAGTTTACTGGTGCAGGATTCTTTGTCCCCTTGTGGAGGGGGTATGGCCCTAATTGTGTGGAAAATGGGTGTTTTCGGGTGCAGCCTGCAGCAGCTGCTGCTGCTGTGGCTGCCACTGTAGCTAGGTGCTGCTATGATTTGGCCCTGGTTTTGGTCTGTGTGCCTGCCTGAGCTTAAGGGCAGTGTTTACTGTCCTATTTGTCCTTATTGCTAGGCAAAGGTGGCTGCTAAGGTTCCTGAAATTTCATTGGACATTTAAATCAGGTTTTTATCCTTTTGCTGAGTGAAGAAATGTAGCGGCGAGGGAGGCCGGCTGGCCCCGGACGGCCTGGCGTTTCTATGAGCTGAAATGTTACTCATTCTGACAGCAATTTCTCACTTCGAACTTTAGTTGTCTATTTTTTAATTCTAGGGGTTGGAATATTTAGTTTGTCCTTATTGTCGTTTAAAGTTCTCGACTAATGACATATATATATTTGCCTGCAGTTGTCAGTGAATTGCAATGCTAGTTGGATCAGAGCGCAAGAGAAGAATGGATGGCAGGAAGGAAGGTCCTAGTTGCGGCAATCCCTAAGAACATTAGTAAGACGATCCCGTGCGAGGTCAAGCAACTTGTGATGTAATTGATGGATGTACAACGAGGTGTATGTAATTGTCAATGTCGATAGTTGTATTGAGTAACTGAGTTGTAAGGTTTCCTAGATCTACATAGCCTTAGGCTTTGTAGCTAACCGCTGATTTGTACCCTATTGACGATTGTGTAACTTGATTATTATTTTATCAATAAAGTTCTATATCCTTAGTTTTATAGTTTGCTTCAAGCCAGATCTCTGTCGCCCTTTGTCACTGTTTGATTAGTTACTGTTGTTCATTACACGTTAAGATAACAGGGCATTTCATTTTGGTAGCTCATACTTAAATGGACTCATGGATAAACAATAGAGTCATTCATCACAAAACAAAGAGATGCCCTAGGTCCTTAAATAGTCCACACTCAAAATCTAGCCGTTAGGCCCTTGTTTTAGAACACAACAGCTGGTGTTGTATGGTACAACACGCGCCATACCATATAGGACAACGGTTCTCGTATGGTACAGCACCCACCGGACCATATGGGGGCCCAGGGCAATCAGACCCCAACCCTACTGGACAAAATCATTCGAGCGTGCCATATGGTACGTCGTACTATACGATGCTCTGATACACTACAAGACTGTAACATACCCAAACTTTTCTTTATTTTTAGCATGAAAATTTTCCCAAAAAACTCATATTTAAATCTTTCTAAATATCCTTTAATTTTTAGGAATCTTCCAAACCTAACTCCTATTTATTTCCCAAGGAAAATAACTTATCCCTATTTTCTAAAATATTCATTCCATAAAATAATCAATTTTATTTCATAATTGGATTCTCTTCATTTTTCTAGATTTTTAGAAATTTATTTCATATTTTTCTGAGCTTCATATAATTTCCTATGAATTTCCAAAACCCTATTCAATTTCTGGAAAATCATTTCCCATTTAGATTTAAATTTTTCGTTTTCTGAAAACCCGGAGTACGCTTTCCCTTAAAAGAATACATCTCCACTTAAACCCCGCCTCCAACCCTTTCCCACTGATGGGTGGAACCCACGCGTCAGCCCCCGGAACCTAATCTAACGGCGCCCATCGATCCTTTCCCAATCAAATGGCGCCCTTGGTTCTTTCTCCTTCCTCGGTACGCCGCCTCTGCTCAACCACCGGTGCCGCCGTCGCCCGCCGGAATCCCTCACTGTTGCCACACCCAGCCGCTCCCTGCCCCTGTTTTACCCTTGTCGGATAGCCCTTGACGTCGCCGACCACATCCACCACCTCACCGTCCCTTTCTCCTTACAGTGGCTCACCAATGTCAAGCCGCCACCTTGCACCGCCGCCGCAACCATCAGCTCACAATGTTGTGCCCGCCACTGCATCTCGCGCCTATAAAAGGCCCCCATCGGCATCGCCATAACCCAAACCCTCTCCTCTGCCCCGCCATTCCTCCTCTACCCCGCCACATCGCCACCACCGTCGTCTTCATCCCCAACTCCGGTGAGTCTCTTCCTTGCTGCTCTGGGCTTCTCCTGACCTTGATCCCAAAGAAGAAAAGCTGCCACTTTGCATTGCGAAGCCAGCACAGCCACCTCCCTGCACCGACGATCACCGGAGCATCCTCGCCGCCGCAGCCCGCGAGCACCGCCGCCTCGACCTCGCCGCCCGGCCACCTCGGACCACCCCAAGCTCACTCGAGACTCCCCTAAGGTATCCATTGCTCCCAATTCTATTTTTTCGGCACTAATTGCTCGCCACCGTTCACCGGCGTCGTCATCCCCTCCGCCACTTTCCCCATTCTTCCCCTTCCTCCCCTCTCCCTATCACTGCCACGCTGACCCCACCTGTCAACCGCCTCAAGACAACCGCGTGCACGCCTCCTCTCTCTCTGCCCACTGGGTCCCACCCGTCAATCGCTCACGCCACTTAATGGGTCGGCCCAGTACTGTAGACATGATGCGGAGGCATACATGGGTAGCCACGTCAGTATTTAACAGACAAATCAGCATCTAACGACCACGTGGGCGGTCACCTAGCCACTTGATGGTAGCCTTAACGGTTTTGGGGCAACCGTGCAAACGGATACAAATTTGAGAGGTCAAAAAAGTAAAATGCAAGTCCGGGGGGCCAAGTGAGATTTCGCGCAAGTTCGGGGGGGAACAGTGTAATTTTCTCTAAAAAATCCATTTCAATTTCTATTTCCATTAGAGTCTCCACATTTTATTTAAAATACCAAAACTCTTCCAAAACTTCTACAAAAATTCTCAAAAATCTAAAATGAGATTAAAAATTTTATAAAAATATAAAATCTTGCATTTTTAACATAAAAAATCCAAATAAATTCCTTTTGCTCACTTTCTTATATATAAAAGCATTTAAAATTTTAATAAGATTATGAAATTTTGAAAAATGTTAAAAATATATTATAGCACCCAATAATTCAATAAAAATCTATTTTCAATTTTTCACCCCTATATCTTCGATAAATTCCATCTCGGAACTCCGGTAATTTTTGTCGTCGACCTTGATCTCTGGAAATTTGTCGATCCACACTTAATTCCACACGTACACTAGTGTTAGCTTCATGTTGCCCAGAGGAAATGCCCATTTTTATTCAAAACACCCTACCCTTATCCATTTGAAAATATTTTTAAATTCTTAGAAAATCGTACAACCCATCACCTATTAACCCTGAACCCTTTATGCATTTTCATCATTTTATGCATAATGCTTATCCAATTCCTATTTGAATATTTATTGTAATTTCTTTTCTCTTTTCCGTATTTGCAACATATAGACGACGAGCTGATCACTTCCGGATCCTTTGAACAAGAATATCTGGAAGAAGCTTTTGAGTTTGATTCGACCACCGAAGAAGGCAGGTTTTCTATCCTTTCACGCATATTGATTTTTCAGTTCCATTTATTATATATTATTTGCATTACTTTCTAGTTATTTAATTGTGAATTATTCTTTATTTAAATTATGTTATTTAACATTTTTATATAATAGATAATCCAAACCCTACAACCAAAATTCCACCCAAAAATAATTAAACTTGATAATACCTTAAGTATAAGGAAAACTAGATATATGGTTATTTCAATAGGTAGGATAGTATTCATCTTGTCTTTTGGATAGACAATGTGATGAACAGAAGATGAAAAAATTAAAAAGTATAGGCATGAATTACCAGATGGGTAATTGTTTGGGCGAGGTATTGCCTTAGTGTTTTTTTTTTTTGCAATACTAAGCATTTGGGATGCTGGCCGAGTAGTCACCGAAAATGATCGTGCGGAGACCAGGCATTTGCTAGGTTTTGAGATATTGGGTCAAGTGATTTACATATTACCAGCTGTGTCTATGCAGAGGCCAATATCGCCAGAGTTTTTCCTCAATGTTTGTGCCTTGTGCAAAACATTGAAAAACTTGGACTATTTTAAATAGGAATGACATAAATACCGTCCATCCTTATTATCGGCCATTTTATGGGTAAAGCTGGACAGGTTCTGTATATCTGATAATAAAATCATTAATGGACCCTACTTCAGATATATGAAGTTATGTTAAACTGGGTTATGCCTATTCTATTTAAATAAATCTATGAATTTTAAGAAAAGATAATGGTAGTCAGATGAGTTAAGGATGGAGAAAGGAGATAGTAATTTACAAGCTCATTTAAATGTTTTGGAATCAATTTAAAATGCAGATGTTATGTCTTCAAATATTGCATTCTATACCAAGTCAAATTACAACCCTTCCCTTCTTTGAATTATTTGCATATAATTAATACTTCATTTCCTATAGAATCCTGCTAGTACTGTTGATGTACTTACCCGCTATATGGAAATTATTCATGATAAATAAATAGATCCCTATTCCGCTACGGATCCCGACTTTGAATTTTCAGTACAGGATATGGAACTCTTCGGCTTAGAATACTTGATATTTTCTAAACTCACAAGATATAAAGTGGTCTGTAATACCATAGTTTTGGTATTGTAAATGTACCATGATTATAGTTAAATAACATGGCAAGATTGATGTACTGATTCTGAATTAATATTTATAATATTAGAGGAGACTAATTTTCAATATTATGTATTGAAAAGTGGTCCCTCACAAAGACCCTCATGGCACTTTTTTAGAGAAAACCCAATGGCATGTCGTCTGGTATGCTATACCATATGGCGCTCGTGGGTTCGCCTGAAAACCCTTTTGGACAAAAAAAGATGACGGGGCGCAGTTTGGTACTCCGTACCATACAGCGTTCACAACGCCAACCTCTCAGCGTTGCAGAGACTTATCGAATAAAACTCGACAAGGTGTCATTAGATACCCCATACCATTAGGCACCAATAACATCAACTATCTAAAACTTAACAAAGACTCTAGGACACAATAAGAATCTAACAACTGTGCTTCAATGGATAAACATGCTCCCAAAACACATTAAGAGCATCTCAACCCCCTCGAACAACGAAGAAACAATAAAAAAGCCCTAACAAGTGTAAATGAACTCTTCTCTATGTCTGAGTTCATTCTAGTTTGTCCTTAATCTTGGTTCTTCATAGCATTATTATCGACAAGGCTTCCAGCTGTCATCATCACCAAAGCCACATCAAAAGTTTCCCAAAGTACACATGAGGATCTTGAACCTTACATTTACGGCGTTATCTTCTTTTGGTCCATCCCACAAGAATGTAGCGGTGTGAGTGTGTCTATCTTTATATCTGTTTTGTTTCTATTGTTCATTCGGGTGCATCTTGTTATCTGTTAGTTTTGTATGTGCTCATGTTAGTAAAACTAAGTTTTACTCGAGGGTAAATGTTTCCAATGATTTTTGTGCTATGCCAGGCTTTTAGGTCCATTTGGAATGCAATTGTATTTTTTAAAAAATTCCAATAGAAAAATGAAATGTGCAATTCTTCCTGCACTCAAAAAAGGCTTAAGGTTATTGTTCGTTGTAGTGTTCGTGACGTCATTGACGGTACAGCTAAAGACAAAGAAAGTGCTCCATGCTCCATCCGCGCACTCCCGTGTATTGCTCCGCATATCCCGCGCGTATAGCCAGTGCACGCTCGATAGTTCAATGTATCAAACTAGTTTACTTGCATGTGTATTCAAATGTGTTTCCTACTAAAATTTCTAGGAATTCGGTTAAATCATCCGATCTCCGAATCACGCAAGTCAAAATTCTAAATTCATTTAAAATCAAACCCTAGCTCCCAGTTTTTCATGATATTTCTTTGGATTTTGTTTGCTATTTTGTTATTTATTTCTGCAGAATTACTAGACAATACTGTAGCTTTATGTGGATTTCCAACAGTGTAGCTAGAGAACAAAAAAACTCAACTTTTTTTTTATTACTTTTGAGTCTTTTTTTTTTATCTCGTAAACGTGTCTATAAGCTCTCTAAACCCCAAAATTGGAGGTTAACCGGCTCTCGAGACTATCTCGAAAAATTCTCGAAGTGACGAGATAAGATAAATAAGTAGATAAGAAAAGGTAAAAAGAACCCACCCTAAGACTCAACTGATAAAACCACGTAATATCATATGGAACCATACTTCAACGATAGACCCACACGATAAAACCACATAAAACCATACTTCGATAGTAGAACTCACCTAATAAAACCACATGATACCACATTAAAGCACATAGAATTATATTTTGATGGTGGGACCTATATAATGAAACTACGTAAAACCATATTGAACCATATTTTGACGGTGGGACGATGAAACAATGCTTCGACGGTGAAACCCACACATGACCGCATAAAACCAGATTATACTAAATTTGGCACAACCCACGTTTACCAATGCTTCGGCTGGGAAGCTATACCGTTCCAAAAAGGCTTGGATGGGATACCTGCCCAATAGCAGCACACTTTTTACGACACATGAAAAATGAAGAGTGACATCATGTTATTTCAACATAACACGGCTGTCTATAGTACAACAGAATAGCTTGTGAGTGTACAATAAGTACACTAATTAAGCTTCTGGGAAGAAGGTCTGATATTACAATCGTACAGGCTCAGCTGTGTCAAGAGAGCCCTCCTCCTAGATACAGAGTGCAATGAGATTCACAATACTGATGCATTAATGCTTCGTGCCGCTTCTAGCAAAAAATGGTCTGAAGGTGGACACAAGGCCGATAACCGTGGGCACGTTCAGCATGAAAAACACCAAGTGGTCGCCTGCAAGATCCCGAGCAGAAATGAACAGAATTAGAGTTTTAGCGCATCAAAAATATGAAATCTTTGCATCTTAGGCAATATTTATACTTGCACTTTGGCACACCCCTCACATGCAAGCTTAATCTTTCTAGAAAAGCATAGCTTAACTAAAAAATTAGCAAATAGCTTAACCAAAACAAGGTATGGTTTTTTTTGAACGAAAAGGCAGGAGCACTGCCGCTATATTAAAAGGAGATAAGCATTGTACACTGTGCAAGAGAAGGAAGAGAGAGAAGGGGAGGGGTGTCGGTGGCCTGACTAGGGATGCCATTAATCGTTAATTACAGGGTTGGCAACGCGCCTCCAGGTTAGGATATCCTCCCAGATTCTGGCGATGAGCTGTGTTGGCTTGGCAACGCGCCTCCAGGTTAGGATATCCTCTCAGATTCTGGCGATGAGCTGTGTTGGCGTAAGGCTGCATTGTTGAAACAGACGCCTATTACTCTCCTTCCAAATGTTCCAAACTGTGTAGATCACGGTTCCGTTGAAATCCCTCCTGGAAGTCCTTGGTTGGTTGGCCACCGCTTGCATCCACCAGACGCAAAATTGCGTAGGGGTAGCACATTAGGCAGTAGATTTGAGGGAGAATATCGGACTAGATGTCAGCGGAGTAAGGGCAATGTGCACCATAAGTGGTCGATTGTCTCGAGGCAACCATTGCATTCGGGACATGCAAGTTGATGCGGCCAACTTTACATGCGAGGACATCAGCTGTGTGGCTGCGCCCGTGGCTCAAGGTCCATGCGAAAAAATTGCATTTGTTCTCTGCAGACGCTTTCCAGATGGCAGAGTTCATGCCATTGGGGATGTTGTGAAGGAACTGAAGGTTGTAGGCAGACTTGGAGGTGTAGATCCCCGAGGTGGTGGTGTTCCAGGTAATGTCGTCTTGCGCTGTTGGGTCTAGGTCGATCTGACGTAAGAGGCACCAGAGGAGAAGGTGTTCCTACAGCTGTATAGTGGTGTCTAGATGTCGAATTGTTCTGATCCATTGTTTGTTGTAGAGATGCACCTGCACATTGTGATGCTTGTTGCGGGTGATGCGATTGAGATTGGGTCTAGGGTGTAGGGCGCGGAGCTTTGAAGCCAACAGTCGTGCCAAAAGTCCAGTTTGCTACAATTTCCAACAATGATAGTTGTGGATACGCGGAAAAAGGCTTTGTCCCAGTCGTCTGTCCCAGTCGTCGCAGGGGTGGCCATGCCAACCTAGGGTTTGTCGGATGCCTCCATTCGTTCCACAGCCAACAAAGGTGGAGGGCCCTCCCAAACTTCAACAAGAAGTCTCTTAGGATGGCAAACGGTTTCCCAATTGACCAAGAAGTGGCCACCGTGCACGCTCCCAACACCTTTCCATAAGAAAGATCGTTTGATCTTATCAATCTTTTTGACCACCCACTTAGGAAGCTGGAAGACCATGATGAAGTAGGTAGGCAAAGCTGAAAGGCCGGAGTCGAGACAAGGTTTCCTTTCCAAACCGGGAAGTCTCGCCCTTATCTTCTCCACCATAGGGAGATAGTGAGCATGGTGAAGTTTGCGAGTGTGGAAGGGTAGGCCAAGGTAGCGACAAGGTAGGTTGTCCCAGAGGCCAAGAAAGAAGACGAGGGTTTTGTTGAGCCCTTCTACATCGCAGTTGACTGGGTAGATTGCGCATTTGTTAAGATTGGTGCGCAAACCAGAGGCAGAGCCAAAGAGCTGGAGAATTGTCACGACTGCTTCAAGTTCTTCTCTGTGTAGGCTGATGAAGACGGCATCATCTTCCGCGTAGAGAGGTCCGCAGGGTGAGCGGGTTGGAATTGATTGGCACGAAGATCCCTCTTTCTGTAGCTAGGTGGAAGAGCTCTTGAATGGGGTCCATGGCGATGACGAAGAGCATCAGGGATATGGGGTCACCTTGACGAACACCCCATTCATGCCAGACCTTGGGACTTAGGGCTCCGTTGAGAAGAATGGATGACATGCTAGACCTGAAGAGGACGGAGATCCGATTCCTCCATCTTTGCCCAAAGCCAAGGCGTTAGAGAAGCTCTAGGAGGTAACCCTAGTTGACTGAGTCAATGGACTTAGCAAAATCCAACTTGAGGAAGAGCGCTGGTTTCTTGTTCTTATGAAGGTCGTGTAAAATGTTTCAGGCGTAAAGGAAGTTGTCCTAAATGCAGCGGCGTTTGATGAAGGCACTTTGGCTCTTGGAAATTAAGCCATCCAAACGTGGAGCCAGTTTGTTAGCCAGAAGCTTGATGACAAACTTACCAAAGCTATGGATGAGGCTGATCGACCGGTAGTCAGCAAGGCAGCGATAATCAACCTTTTTTTGGAGGACGATGTTTGATGTGTTCAGGAGGTGGAAGATCGTTCCTTCTTGATTGTAGAAGTGTTGGAAGGTGCGGACGAGATCATCTTTTATGATATCTTAGCGGGCGCGGTAGAAATCCCTAGTGAAGCCATCCGGACCGAAGGCCTTGTTTGTTGGAAGTAGATGGCTCGCTTGATCTCATCCTCTTCGAAAGGGGCATCGAGTTCATGCAGGTCGCAGTGCGTGTACCCTAAGAGGTCCCAAGCTAGGGTAAGGGTCCGAGGCTCATAGGCCCCTAGATGCTCTTGGAAGTAGCGGTGGCACTCAGCTTCCTTTGTGGTGTGCGAGGTTGCCAACCTAGTTTGGGTCTCTAACGAGTGGATGAAGTTCTTGCGGCGTCTAGAGTTGGCCTGCAGGTGTCCCCCGCTTTGATCTAATTGACACGGGCTCTTTGTTGAATTCAGCTTTCTCGAGCAGAGAGGCTGAAGCAGCGGGCCTTAAGGAGATGGCATAGCTCTCTTTCATTGCGAGAGAGGGTGTGGTCTTCCTAGGCTTTATCGAAGAGGGAGATAAGAAGGTTGACCACCTCTAGTTGGACTCTAATGTTGCCCACCCTTTCCTTGGCCTATTTGGAGAGGGCTTTGGCTGTACAAGGGAGCTTGGTGTGCAGTATTCGGTAGGGGTTGATGTAGGCCACGACCCTATCCCATGGACTTTTTGATGAAAGTCGTCCAAGGAGGGCCAAATGTTTTCAAAGTGGAAGCGCCTAGGCTTGCGAAAATCAGCTTCGCCAAGGAATAGTGATGTATGATCTGAGATCGAGGAAGGGTGGAAAGGGAGGCGGCCACGAAGAGCAGGTTCCAGCTGGTTGTACAGAAGGCCTTATTGATCATGCTGAATGTGGGGTTGGCCCTCTCATTGCTCGAAGTGTACTTTCGGTCGGAAAGGTTTATCTCCAAGAAAGCTAATTGGTCCAAGGCCCTAGGGAAAGCATTCATGAGACCAAGATTGATGATGTTGTTGCTCTGGTCTGAGGCGTGGTAGATGAGGTTGAAATCCCCTAGGACTAGCCACGGGGAATCAGTTGTCAAAGGCGCACAAGAGATGAGCTCATCGAGGAAGAGAAGCTTTTGTTCTTGCGGACCATAGACAATCGTAATATTCCAAGCGTGGCCATCTAACTTGGAGGTCACGAGCGCCGAGAGGGAGTGTGCAGTGGTAGAGAGGCTTGCTAGGGCGAAGGCACTTTCGTCTATGGCTAGAAGGATGTCGCCCTTGTGCCGTCGACGGGGAGGATAGTGAAGCCGCTAGCGAAGCGTAGACCTAGACATTCCAAAACATCCTAGGGGGTGATGACTGAAGCTTGGTCTCTTGCATGCATATGAGCAAGGCTCTCGAGGTGTGGACAACATTGTGAAGAACACTACAACAAGCTCCAAAGTTCAAGCCCTAGACATTCTAGTTTAGAATGCGCAGGGAGGGTTTGGACATGACTTGGGGCTAGGAACCGTGAATTCAGCTTAGCGGTGAGGATCTCGCAAGTTCATGGGGACGGGGAAGACACCAGCGGACAGACTAGCGGTTCGGGGGCCGAGTGGGCCAGAGAGACCCCCAGTCGTCTAAGGCGATGACAAAATCATCTTGGAGCAGCACGCTGAGGAATTGCTGGAGTGCGACAGTCTCGTCAAGTGATTGCTCTTGAACCACCATCCTTGGCTCAAGACGGCAAGCCACAATCCGCTCGACCGTTGCCACAACGCAAAAGTTGGCTGTCGTTTTGGCTGCGAGGCGAACGCTATAACGAGTTTTCGGTGAAGCCTTGCACTTGGTTGGCTTGCAAATGTAGCGGCGGGGGACCTGCAGGATCGGCGGCTTGCTCGGTATAGCAAACTCTCGCATGAAGCGATCAATTGGAGTCGGTGAGGAGCAGTCAACGCACTGGACCTAGGATGCGGCGGCCAGGGGACTGGAGAGGTGTCGGTGTGGGCGATTCCTAGGTGGTGTTGTCAGCCACGTGGATAGAGGGCTCGAGGGCTATCAAATCCTCAAGAGGAGGCGTGGCTCGCAAGTCGGCCTGAGTGCCTGTGGGTAATACTTCGACGTCGACCTCCAATGAAGTTGGGGAGCTACTTGGCATAGGCGCATGGCTCAGAGGAGGGCCTGAGAGTCCTGCTTGGGGGCGAAGCGCTGCAAGGCGAAAAAAGTCCGTTGAGGAGCACCAATAAAAAGACGGCTGGGCAACAGTGGGGAATCCACGAGAGTCAGTCTCCAAGGGCGTAGGCGGAGTGATGACCGGCGCAACGGACGTCTCGTCCTCCAGCACCGCAAGCGCCAATGCAGAGATTGTCTCTTTGATAAGATCCAGTGGGTGGACGAGTGACACCCCACGCACATCTAGGGTAGGATAAGTAGAGGCGTCTAAGACTGCAGGTGCAGGGGGCACACGAGTGGGTGGGGAGGCGTAGAAGCCTAGAGGGCTTGCAATAGGCATGGTGACTCCCAAAGGTGGGGCTGCTACGATCAAAGAGGCAATGACAACCGCTGCATTAGGACTGGTCGGCGCGGCAAGGTTGCTCGGAACAGGCCCTAGCAGGCCTACCTAAGAGCGTGGGCTCATCAACGACGTAGCCAGCCCAACAGCATAGCAGTCTAGCAGCCAAGCCGAGGTAGGTTTAGCCTCTCAAGTAGACGCCCATTCGACAGCCACCCAGCGATGCTCAGCCATGCAAGGCGGAGAGGCACGACGACGTCAGTGTGACTTGGCTTCAGCACGACGATCGCAATGGCAAAGGGAGAGCATGCATGCCCGTCCCCGGTTGGAGAGTTGTCATTCATTTGTTGACATGGCTTGTCATCTTCCGCTCCGTCCACCACGCTTAGCTGCCAAGTTAAGTGGGTGACTTGATGGTTATCGAGTCAACCGGCTAAATAATCCTCCACCAAGTCAAGGTGGACAAGGACCTTAAAGGCTATCGCCTCCTTAGCCTCTGGCAGTCCCTCGCCCAACAAGAGGAGACAATGGAAAGGTAGTGGATTTTAGGCACCGCTGCCGGGTTGGTCGACTAGGCCTAGAGGTTGAAGGTGGCGGTCTCTACTCAACGGCGGGTCCGCTCTTCAATATGCTAGATGGAGCAATAGCTACCGATGGCGCTCTCCACAGCATGCTCATTCCATGCACACAGCGGGTGGTTTTCCAAGCAATGGCGGACCCGGTAAGTCATCGGCGTGGCATCCTCCGTGGAGCGTGGCCACCAAGGTTGGATCCGGAGGTCAAACCCGCCGAAGGAAAAGCAGCCACGATTGATATCACGCTCCCGGCTGGCCAATGATGGAAACTTGACGAGGAAATCTTCGAGAAAATGCTTGGTGATGTAGATGCCCTCCCATGAGACGCTAGAGACCTCCACAACGGCCATCTGGACTTTGTCAAGCTCCTAGACCAAGCCCTAAATGTTGCCACCGCATATGGTTGCCGCCACGTAGCAGGATTGGAGGATGTCGAGGTCTGGAACCATGGAGTTCGACACGGAGATGGTGCTAGACATCTTGCGGAGGCAATGACGAGGGTTGGCAGAGTGGCCATTCGACATGATGGCTAAGCGGGGAAGGACAGGAAGTGGAGGGGAGGTATGCTTGCAGACGAGCGGAGGTCGCTTGCTGGCGCGGTAGTCCGCAGCTTTGTGGCCGTTACGCCCGCAGGCTCTGCAACAAAGGGGGCCGCGGCACAATGCAACGAGGTGGTCAGAGACGAGGCACTTGAAGCAGCGGCATCTTTCGGCTGTCAGAGTGGGTCGAAGATGAGCAGTGGGAGCGTCATAGTTGCTTCCTGGAATTCGGTTATGGCTTGACTGAACAGCCCTCGGAGGAAGGCTGTCTGCCCCTGTGCCACCAACGCCTCGGGCGCACCAGTGACCAGCCATCATCATCACTCTAGCGAGCAGCAGATTGCCCCGGGGGTTTAGCTATCTCAGCGTGCTCAGGTTGCCAAGAAGAGGCCTCCATGGGTTGAAAGTGCACCCGCTTGGAGCTCCGGCGCTGATTGTTGTGAGACGAAGGCCGAGGGCGGTGGTGGCAGGAGCTCGCCAGATCTGGAGTCCCCATGGCCGAGGATGGCTCTAAGACCCCCCCGTAAAGGGGTGAGGGAAAGCACCAGGGGAGCCAGGTTCGGGGATTTCGCGACGACCTCAGATCCAACCCCAAATCTAGCCCGCCTACATGCTTAAGGCTCGACCAGAACGGGGCAAGAAAGGCTGGAGGTGGAGGCAGTGCACCTGGGGCAGGGGAGACGGCAACGAGGATGTAGGAGCGAGGCGGCGGCGGAGGGAGACTAGAGGCGCCTGCGAGTCCATCCAAGGAACGATAGGTGCCGGGGACAGAGCACTGCCCAATGGGTTTGGAGGTGGACGCCGAGGACGGAGCAGCGCAGGCAAAGCTTGTGATGATACGGCGAAGGTACGGTTTAACGCGATCAACACCGAATCTCTTGCAGATTTTGAATTACAAGCCAACGGACGGATCGAGGCGGAAGGGCAGATTGGACGACCGAGGATTTACGGGCGACGTGGACACCTCAGCAGGTCGTCTTTCCTTCCCTCTTTATAAAGAAGAAGAAGATAATTCGGTTATAAAATACTATTGATTCTCTGTTCCTACTTCTAGAAAGCTCAGGCTTTTAGTGCGAGATGGCTCAACTTTGTTATGAGGGTCAACTGCGATATTTATTATTAGAAGGCAACATAGGCAGTGTTCTTTTCAGCGTTTGCGTTTGTTTATAAACTGGAAATTTGTAACTCCTCGATAAGGATATTCGAGGAATCAAAAAATTATAGAAAAAATGGTTTTGAGAGCTTTGAGAAGAAATAGTAAAAACTACAAAAATTGGCTACCAAACATCAAAGCGTTTGACTTGTACGAAAACAACAAATTTTCAACTTATAAGCAAACGCAAACGCTGAAAAGAACACTGCCTATGTTGCCTTCTAATAATAAATATCGCAGTTGACCCTCGTAACAAAGTTGAGCCATCTCGCACTAAAAGCCTGAGCTTTCTAGAAGTAGGAACAGAGAATCAATAGTATTTTATAACCGAATAATTCAAAATCTGCAAGAGATGGCCTTCACAAGTACCATTAGCCTTTGACTCAGTCCACTCAACCAATGTATATTATTCTTTACACATGCATGTTAAAATGCATCTCTATTTTAGAGAGATGTAAAGCAAGTAATACAAACCAATATACATAACTAGGATTCTGGTGAAGAGCTTATTGCATTTGCACCTTTGTTAAAATAGCAATAGAGGATAGCAAATTTGTGAAACCATATTCACCAATATATACTTGAAAATAATCAACTGTGTAATACCTGGAAGAAATGAAGCTGTTTGACGCCTTTGCGCCCATGAAAATCTACAAGGAAAAAATGTAATTAACATGATAGGGCGATAGTTCTCCTTCAAAAACATAATGAGAAAAAAGCACCATCAGGTTTACAAATGAAGAAAGTGTTAAATTCTAAATTGGATATCATGATGAATTAATTCTATTTAACAATTTGTGGTAAAGAAAATGGCATGTGACATCACGCCAAATAAACTGAAATCTGATTAATTTTCGCTGTCATCAAATTAATTAACAAAAATAAGTATAACTATTAGAGTAATTGAGATAGCTGTTGTTTAGCCATAAAAAATATTACACGAATATATAGCAGCTCTGAAAGCTGGAACTAATCAAAGTGGCCTGAAATTTCACAGTAAACCTCATGATTACAATACATAGTGTGTGAAACAGCAGCTCTGGAAGCTGGAACTAATCAAAGTTACCTGAATTTTCACAGTAAACCTCATGATTACAATACATAGTGTGTGAAACGCTGCATCATGAATACTTACATAACTCCTGCAGCAGCTGGAGCGATAGCTTTAAAGATGGACATTAGAGTTACAGCAACACCATTGGCTGAAGCTCTCACGTCCTGAGTCTGTTATTTGTAGAAAAAAACAGCAACACCAACATCTGTAAGCAGGAATGGAAGATAGCTTTTGATATAATTACACATTTAGGATTTTCACGAGCTTACCACAGCTTCATTCATTAAAATGTTGAACACAGTGATGGTAGTTACCTGAACATTTTAGAAGAGCAAGAGTAAAATTTTGTAGCAACTAATAAATAATAATTGTTCATATGATAAAGTATGTAAGCATGACATGCTTAGTGATCGCTAAGATAAACAGATCCACACTTTTATTTGTTAAAATATGAATAATCAGTGACTTGTCCAAACTTGTCTTGTTGTTTTGCAGTTTGCACTCACCAAGAAAGAGTTTTTCCGAAAACATGATTTGCGGTATGTAAACATGACATGCTCAGCCATCACTAATATGAATAGAGATCACACATTCACACTTAAATTATTTGTCAAAATATGGATTAGCAGCTTGTTCAAACATGACTATTTGTTCTACACGACAAAAGTAAGATTTTTGCACTCACAGCAAAAGTATTCTTCAGAAAAGATGCACAATTCACTGCCAACTGAAGAATGAAACCTGACAATGCAGGCATGAACGGATAGCTTGAAAGAAGTGGTATAGTTAATACCTGCAAATCATAATATGTAGTGAGCTGAATAGTTACGGTATAACTAAGCTGATCAAACAAACAGTAAAATTCTTACCGCCACTGCACGGACTAATGTGATGGGTTCTATAGATTTTGCAACCGATGGATAAATCAAAATTTGGTATATTAGGAGGAAGAGACCTGAGAAAAAAGTATAATCAGTACATCAAACTCTGCATGTAACACAACATCATCAATGCCTAAAGTATGATTTACTGAGTTTCAAGTAAGTTCTCATGATCACATTCTTCATATGAAGTTATGGTTCTAGCAGCACTTAAGTCTTCAAATTAAGCATATGTGATTATTCACATCAAACTAGATAAATCTGCATTATTTGTTTCAGTGACACTAACTAACAGGGCAAAATATATCCATGATCCATATTATATATTTTATATCATAAATTTGCATCGACATATGAGATAGTCATAGTATGAGGGGATAGAGCTTCACTTCCCCTATATCAACCACTGTCCGTAATGTTCAGAGCTTCAAACTCGTTAAAAAAATCTACAGGCCACGACCTGTAAATCCATAACCCCAATTTTGGTGGGAAATTTCCTATTGTGCTTACACAAAAATACCTGAGAATGCAAGGACACTACCCACATCTTGAGAAGAAAAGCTTAATCCACCATACTTCCTGTCACTGACAGCCCAAAGAGAAAATACCTGAAATTTATGTCTTTCCCGAATGAAATCCAGTAATAACAATGGCAATGGAAGCAAGGATACATAAAGGAAAAAGAGAAAAAAATATTCTATTAAGAAAAACAATAAAATGCTGCATAACAACTGAAAATATCTTAGTGAACAAATGGCAAATGTTACCTCCGCGTAAGCCACATCCTGAAGAGAGAAAATACAATATACGGTGATAGCGGACATCAATGGCCAATTTGTGAATAAATTTAGACATCCACCACCATTTTCTTCAGTATTCGGACCAGAAAGGGACTCTTCTACAGCTTCAATTGAAGTCTTTGAAACTGTATCTTCAGTGTGTTTATGCAAAGTTTCCTACAATATTGCAGTCATGTTTAAGTCTAGATCACTCCAACTGTGTAACAAAGTAAGGTCTCTGTGCAAAATGCTGAACAAAAAACAACAAAATATCGTCTGAAAGAATTTCTAGAACATAAGAAGGGTTAGTTTTAGATCCTACAAAACTGCCTAGTTGATCAACTATGTTTTAGGTCAAGATGCAGACAGAGTACTGGTAGACAGAAGTAATATACTAATATGTTGGGTTATTGTTTTAGTAGATCTAGCAGAAATTTCAAATCTTGTCATTTTTAACTAATTAATAAAATAATGTGAAATGGATACTCTATCCAAGTTATTATTAATTAATAAAATAATGTGAAATGGATACTCTATCCAAGTTATTATTAATTAATAAAATAATGTGAAATGGATACTCTATCCAAGTTATTATTAGTAATATAAGTTATACATGAAAAAGTAATCAAGGAAAATATAATAGTAATCAAGGAAAATATAATGGAGTACATGAACCACACAATGGTCAGAACAAAAGTCCTATCACCAGTTCACCATCTCATCTCAAATTCTCAATTTATCAGCATGTCTTTTATAAGGAAATTTATCAACAGGTCATTCTTCATTTTATTTCAAATCGACGTATCCTTGCCAACTCTTCAGCCATGACACCAACAGCTGTTGTTCAGGACGCTAGATCATACTGGCAATCTACAACTGCCATTAAGAACTAGTGCCAGTTATGACTTATATGAAGCATGCAACTTGACAGTAAACATTATATAAGAAAATAGCAATTCTTACCCCCAAATGATGTTTGTTTCAATAAAGTGGAAGTTATGGGAACAACAAACTCACCGGAAGCCAGAAGCAAGCAATTAGAGCAGTAATGGCAAGGAGTGATATACATAGGCAGGGGAGAAAATATGGAAACCTGAAGAGGTTCATCCGTGAATGTTAAAATAGAATTCGCATCACAGAAGCAACCCATATAAAAAGGATGAAGAAAGCAAATGCTTACGTCCCGAATATGGAGTTCTCAGAGAATATTCCTGGATATTTATCTGCAGGCTAATATAACAACAATTCACAACTACATTAGCTCACAAGACTTGTAAGTTGTAATTTTTTTAATCAAAATTGTATAAGTCAACAAAAGAAAGTTGAAACAATAGAACATATAGCTATTTATGGTGCATGTTTACCCTTAGCGTAGAAATATAATGATGAACATACCAACAAGTATGCATCCATGTTCTTTAACAAAATTTGTATAAATGGTGGAATACTTCGCTATATTTAGGTCATGATGAATAATCATTAATGTATATCAACAGACTAGAACATGCAATTATACATGTAGCTAGTGAATGCATTATATAAAAGGATCATAGGGAAAAAAAATCAAGAAATACATGGCAATATATCTTTGTTAAAAATAAGGTGACTCATATCTTACCTATTAGGGTGCAGCAAGCATGCTGAAAGGATTATTAAATGAATCCTAATAGGATTGGGATTCCTGCTCGCTTTAGGACGAGGATTCCTACTTTGTATTGGAGGAGACCTTGGGGAAGCTATATGAACTCATTAGCGGTGGCCATGGGGAGCCAAGCCAACAAACCAACTCATCGAAAGCAAGAGGTGCATGAGAGGATTAGAGGCATGGGTCCTAAAAAGCTTGATAGGGTTGAGAGAGCGACAATCCCATGTACTCTTTTTGAGCTTGGAAGTGTGTCGCCTTGACCATCACAGACACTTAGCGATGTCTATCTGTAGCTCGTCTTTTTGAGCTTGGAAGCATGTCGCCTTGACCATCACAAACGCTTAGCAATGTCTATTTGTAGCCCGCCTCCCCCTCTCCCTCATCCTCCTTTCCTTCCGCCGTAATTATGTACAGTTGCTCCCCTCTTAATGGAAAGGCAGTGCTCCTTCCCGTTTGCTCAAAAAAAAAAGGAATTTGTGGATGGCTCATGGCTTCGTCAAATCTTTCTCGTCATGATTGTTTGGTCGTCGTTATTTTGGTTCTCTACTAGACTATTCTTGTTTTCATGCACACTCACTCTATATCTCACAACTCTGATCTGATCTGAGGACTATTGTGCGTAAGAAAAGGTATTATAATATAACAATATTAATCTGTGAAATTTATGGACAGGGTTAAAAAAATCATAATCAGAAGAAAAGGAGCAGTAAATATCAGAACAGACTTCTGTAAACATCAAATGAACTAATTTACCTGTGCAAGATAGCCACCAATGGCTGGTCCAATAATAAGGCCTACACCTCGTGAGGAGGAAACCTGATGATTATCCAGCATAGAGACTAGTGAGCATTGTCATGGCCCAATAAAGTTAGAAGTAGCATAAATATTTGAAATAAACCCAAGCATCTTACAACTGATAATGCCAGGTGACTGTATTCTTTCCGGCATACTTCTGTAGCATAAGCCTGAACACAGAAAAAGAAAGTTGCACAAGATTTAATACCATGAAACATTTGATTTTTTTTTAAAAAAAATAACCTTCATTACTTAATAATAAAAGTTACAAGACAAACTAAAACATAAACCAATCAGTCTTAGTGGTAAGAGCCACGAACGCCTACAAGAAACAAAACAAAGAGTATGGTCTTGCAATCTGCTAGCCTGAAAAAGCTCGCAATCTGCTAGCCTGGTAAAAACCTTGTCCTCTCCTCTTGTAAAAGAGCGTTACGAGAAATTTTAACATCGATATCGGAGATAAGCTTCTCAAAAGGCAGAAAAACATGACCACTCAACGTACACTTCTCCACCAGCCTACTAACAAACCGCAAGATGAAATCTAGGATTCGTACATCCGGTTCTTGATGTATCCAACTCATAGAACTATTAGAAAACATAATAGAGGCTCTGCTTGCCCTCTTTGTAGGAATCTGGCTCCTGCTTGAGGTGATGGTATTTCTCCGGTGAGTAGATCTGATCTGAGCCGCCACAACAACACCACTTCCAGATCCAGCACCAAGGATCCAATATCATGTGACCACTCCATTGGAGACACAACTGTCGCAGCCCGCCGAGAAGCAGCCGCCGCAGAAAGCCAACGCCGTCGCCTGATCCAGATCCCCGCTGACGAGAGAAAGACTCTTATTCTAAACCTTAAACCACTGCTAATACTAACTCCACCCGCCGCAGATCCGACGCCGCCTCCCCCACCGACCACCTAGAGGCTACCGGTGAAGAGAATGGCAAGCGGATCTGTGCCGGCGCCTAGATAGCTTTCTCTTTTTTTTTCTTGCGGCGGCTCCCGGGAAACCCTAACCCGATGCACCAAAACATTTGATTTATATACCCTAATAAGCACCACTACCATAACTTTCAGGTTGCAAAATTTTACTTCATTTGATCAGCATGGCTATGTGTAGTCTTTATACTGTTTTGAGAAATGAAATAAAAGTGCACCACTGTTGTCTATGAATCAAATCTTCAAACAGAGGTGAAGGACATAAACCATGTGACTATGTGAGTACTAGCAGGTTGGCTAAGCAAGTAAACTAAGACCTCACTCACTATTACAAAACAGAAGTCAAGTGTTAGGATAATCTCCAAAACATGCTAATGATCTCAACAATAGTGCACATTACAAAGCGACTGAATCTGTCAAACATTGTTTCCTCATGAAAGAACGCCAGAAAAAAAAAAGTAACTCCAATGAGAAACAACTACAAGTTATTGAAGAATAAACAGAAGAGTATAAATCTGAGAATATAAGCATTTGGTAAACAAAGATACAAGAATATGATGTAAGGTTCTAGTAGCTAAGAGGAAAACACACTCATATATATTTAGGTACCTTAACTGGTCCGAGCATACCACACAACAGCCCAAGCAAACCTCTTGTGGTTAATGCCATCCAATAACTTGAGCTGAGTCCAAAGAGTGTGTTGAAAATAATTCTGAAATAGATGAGAAAACATGCTTAAATTTTGGGTGCATCTGAAAAAACACAGGAGTAGGAGAGCTTCGTTTGTTGAAAGAAAATCCTTACATTGAAATAAGGGTAATTACAATAACTGGTTTTCTCCCATACTTATCAGCCACTACTCCCCATATTACAGAGGAGAGTGCTCTCCCGAACATATATGAAGCGCCTTCATTTATAGCAAAGGAACCATAAGTTCATCATGGTAGAGAAAGCTGGGGCATATTCCTCACAGCACATGTCCTTACACAGCTGTATTCAAGTATATGGATGACACAAAAGTGGAACTATTATTGCAGAAAACTCACCAACAAAACCAGCATAAAATCCAATATCTTCTTCTTCTTTAGCAATGTGCAGGTCCCTTATCTGCAAGCAAATATTCCATTTTGATAATTGATGGTGAATTTAGGAAAATATTCAGCATTTAGCAAAGATAATTTGCTTTAAGAGGAAGATTTCATTTGAAGTCATGTTTTCAAACTTAAGGATCTAACTACCTCCCGAGAAACACATTCTATGTATCGATGTTTTCCTACATAAACTGTGACCAAGGCACAATGGTACAAGAATTGGTCATCCTGTCCTAGTAATTTGCGAGATACTCATTCTAATTTAGAACTCTTGAAGCCCATATGAAACAAAGCTATAAGTGAGCTATCCCAAAAACATTAGGAGCAATGTTAATATTTTTCTAACAAATTTTGTCTCCAGTCATATTTTCTGCCATGAGTGAGAAGTGAGCCATAAAAACAAGCAGCATCCCATAAGCCTAAACGTATTTACATGTTGACAGGAACAAAAGGTAAGAATGTTGACAATAATGAATGGGGAATAGTGTCCGCAAAACATATGGGTGAAGTTGAGTAACGTTACTGTATGCAGTATGCATATTCTGGGATTACAAAATATATAATATATAGAGAGAGTGTGTGACAGGACCCCCAAATTAAGTGGGGAAAGAATTAAGGAATTTTGGAAGTCATCCAACAATAAAGGAATTTTGGACGTTCATCTAACAACGGGGACAAATTCATAAAGAACTTCTGGACTTAATTTAAGTTGGCATGGTTTCAGTGTTTTTGGTCTTTGGACAAAGCGGCGGTGATGTCAGATTGTGACGTTCTTGGCAGAACGTGTGGAACTCTTCCCTTCTTTTCATGAAACAAAAAGGGCAACCATAATGCACGTCTTAAAAAAAGAGAAATAGAAGTACAATTGCTCACCATAAAATATAAGAAGGGGAACAGGGACTGTATCGGCAACGCTGCAAATAGCAAACGAAGAAAAAAAAATTGTCAAATTCCTAGCCCGTTGTATCTGAGACTAATAGAATTTGGAAGCATCAGAGTACAGGGATAGGAGGAGGAGAAAAGGATTCCTCATTCCTGCGTGGTAGTACGAGAGTGTGGCGGACGCAGGATTAGAATAAAGTCTGGGCAAGCCTAATACCAACCCGTGTCCGTCACCGGATAAAAATGCTAAAAAAAAATTACATTAAATGTTAATATATTCCTCTAAGGTGAATCTAGAATTATATTTAGAGATGCCACGTGACCCCCATATTGTAACTTTTATATATCTTAGTTTATTGTATTTTTATGGAACTTTCATCATATTTTTTTCTAATTGAAACACCTTTTCTATCTATAATTAATAAAGAAAAATTAAAAAGAATAGAGAAAGAAAAAGGAATAGAAATCGAATGGATGAAAAAAAGAAATAGAAACCAGGTGGATGGAAAGAAAATTGCCCAGTGGGGATTTTTCTTCTCTTATAAAAAGGAATAGAAATAGAAGGGAAGAACATGATGGATGGAAAAATTCTCGTAGAGGGAAGAAAAACGAACACAATCCTTCTATTAAAAATAAGAGTTGCTACTTGTGAGAATCGAACTCAAGATCTCCCACAAGGTCCATGCAAAAAAGGGCTTACCCACTGAGCTCATCAAGCACACGTGAATCACATAGAATTCTCTATTTTGTTAATTGTTCTTGAATATCTAGGGATATATGTGCATACGAAAATCCAAGCCTGGGCGGCGACCCACCCAGCCGTAGTGGTGGGTCCGCCCCGAGACCGCCATCGGAAAGAACTCCACAGTTTTGCTCCAAAAAGAACAAGAAAGATCAACTCCATACTGAAAATGGACAGCGAACAAGAAGAGGGATACGAGGGAGGGAGGGAGGCGGCAGCTACGCACTGGAGCAGATGGTGACGAGCCAGATGTGGAAGAGCTCCGTGAGGGGGAACCCCTCCCGCTCCGCCTTCCGCCTGTCCACCCTGCACCCGGGGCAGTCCCGGTGGTAGTACGCCTTCGTCACCAGCGGCTCGGCCGGCCCCTCGTTCCTGCTGCCGCCGCCGCCCTGATCATCTCCCATCCCTCCTCGCGGTCGCCCACCTCACCCAGGCACCAGACGAGACGAGCTCGCTCGGAGGAATCTCCGCCACGCCGACCGAGCGAGGCGGGCGATGCAGAGAGAGAGAGGAGCGGCCGTGGCCAAGTGCGGCTTGGCTCCCCTCGCCGCGCCCGTGCATTTATCAAATGGTGTTTGTTTTTTTTTTTGAGGAAATCAAATGGTGTTGGTCTCGCTCGCTTTATTCCCGCGTCGGAAACAAACGGACGTGCGCCGTCTCTCTTAACGGCGCTATCCATCCGTCCATGCGGGACAGCGGGAGCCATGGTCGCTGCCTCCGAAGGCATGGGCCGGGATCCTCTATGCGTGCGACCTACCGAGCGACGTTCGCCTCGCTCTTCCATTGGCTGAGATGTTAGGCCATTGGTCTTGGCTTCACTTGCTGAGGGTGGTTCTCTTCAGCAAAACCCTACGGAGGTAGCTAGAGCTCCTTTTCGCTAGCAAAATTAAAACCCTCTCCAGTCGCTCTCTATTTTATGGTTAGTTATCTTCTCTTTCCTACACTATATCATTTCTCATCTACCGCCATAAGTAACAAATATGGCAATACAAATTACAATAGAATCATAGTTATGGTGTATCTAAATTGCATTTAGAAAATCTGTACAACCGAATTTTTTAACGCAATGGCTAGTTTCTCGTCAGAGCCTCAAAAGATCAGTACCTAGTAGCATTGATAAACGAGGACTACTTCCCCGTTGTTACAATGTTGTTAAGGCTCCACAGTGCATAGTATAACTGAGTAGGCATTTATCATCATATTTCTCAAACCAAACAACTCGTTAAGCATAGGGGTGTTGGTGGACGAGGGCAGTGATGGGTAGAGTATAATCGGATTTCGAATATTTTGGGATATCCACTTACCAAATCTAAAAAGTAGCATATTTGATATTGATTTGGCGACCATTTAAATTTTTGGATTAGGATTCGAATATTATCCGAAATTGGAAGGATTCAGATATAGTTTGAGATTCAGTCGGATATATCGATATGTACTATACTCTTTTTGAGGGGTTGATGGCTGTTG
Source organism: Olyra latifolia (assembly GCA_036346145.1). Taxonomy (NCBI): domain Eukaryota; kingdom Viridiplantae; phylum Streptophyta; class Magnoliopsida; order Poales; family Poaceae; genus Olyra; species Olyra latifolia. The sequence goes on from CM070530.1 coordinate 21,282,174, forward strand.
GATTGTCGTATTCATGCTTAACTTGTGTTGTATTCGTATTGAACTTGTGCTATACTTTAAAAAATATGTAGTGGTTAATTTGTAACTTTTGAATTGTGTAAAGACTATTTTAATATGAGCTAGAAGATAGAGAATTTGATTATTATCCACATCCATTCCAATTAAATGAATATCCGATCCAACTTCGAATCTGGAAATATTTGTTCCGACTCTAAATTAGAAAATTACCCAATCTAACTTTGAATTCAAAAAAGTTAAACGAATCTGGATATGATTTATGAGATATCCGGTCTGAATTTGATCTGATTACACTCCTAGCAATGGCCTGCTAAAGCAGGGTTCAACTAACCGAATCGCTAGGGAAAATCGGATTCCCCACGGTTTAGGTTTTCGTAGAAAACCGCCAAAACCACTCAAAAAGCAAACAAATTCATATTAAAAAATTTGAGCCCAACTGACAAAGTCCGCTCGGTTTCTTGCAAAACCCTAGTGGTTTTTGCCAGAACCGCTTTTTTCTATTAAAAAAAGGTGTGGTGGCGTGCGTGGCACAACGCGAGCGTGACCTAGCGTGTTGCGGGCTCGGGTTAGCATGCTTCGGGCACGACATAGGCTCGTGTGGGCACCGTCTGGCTCACCGCATGCACACGCAGGCGCGGTGAGGGCATGGCCTAGCACGCTCGGGCTCGCGTGGCCAAGGCAATGGCATGGGGCGGCGTAGCCGATCCTGGACCCAGCACCCACATGCTACGCGACGCAATGCCCAAATGGGACAAAGACATAAATATCCCCAAAAAAGCATCAAAAAAAAATTTCAAAATCTTTTCACACCAATCATTTTGTATACATTAATACTATTTTGGAAGTTTTATGGATTTTGAATCTTAATCAAAATTTGTTGGTTTGAAATTGCGGTTTTTCTAAACCGGTTCACATCGGTTTGATAGTTTGCCATGAAAAACCAAGTTAACCGACGGTTTATTGAACTAGCTAAAGTGTTGAACGAGATGGGATTCCTGAAGCTGGTGAGTGGATCAATGTGAACGAGTGAACGGGAGCAAGGGAGCGTAAAGGAATTTGTTACCGGTCTAGATGGGGTGTAGTGAATCAATTTTCTACAACAATGAGATTTCATTACGTGGTATGAGATATAGGACAGACGAGGCCTTGTTTGGCAAGCAAAGATCCTCTTATATTTTTATGAAATCTCTTTAAACTAAAATCCCATCAAACCATGGGGAAATGGTAGGGATCCTTGCTTTTCCAAACAAGTTCTAATGGAACATGTTCGCATTGTAATCTGATTAGAGCCTAAAATCATCGAACCAAACAGTCCTTGGTTCGAGTTATTTTTAAGAGCTTTGAGATTTTCGAGATATGAACTTAAGAAGCCAAAGTGTTTTGACTTCTAGAAATTCCTCGACCGAATTGCTCATAAATAGTTTAGAACAGTTGCCGTCCACTCAATCCGTCGTTAGTCCGTGATACAAGTCTTGAATATCCACAAATATCTTCTAATTCTTTTTCACTAAATAATAGTCCTTTTTGTAAGCACAATTGAATATACATGGATTGACTGAATGCATCCTCAATGTAGTCACGAATGCAAGGTAGCATTCAAGATTTCATACTTGCATGACCCAACCTAGAGACCGTTCGATTTAGTGGTGTGGCGCCACTGTCGGGACCCAGCGTAGTAAGACCGACCCCTCTGTGTCTCACGATACTAGTCCCAATGGATCACAGCTAGCACACACAAGGAGAGCATAATGAAATCACACATTGCTATTTAACGATTCACCAAATAAAGTACCTTAGCAACGAACGCCAATTATTACAATAATTGTCTTAATAATAACAAGCGGAAGATAGACATTAAATGACGGCTGGGTAAACCTATCCATACGTCACAGGCATCTGACTGGGGATTCATTAGTAGCTGAAAGCTCCATCGTCGTACCTTGCCTCGTAGTCGATATACTCGACAGAGTCGTCACCTGCGCACAGATCTGAAGAACAACTAATAAGTATGGATAAACCATACTTAGCAAACATATTCGTCCTTATGTATGAATGCAAGGTAAAAAAAATAGATATGGTTGATTTGCATAAAGAGCACTTTTAAACAAAGTCTATCAGTTGCAAAGCAATAGTTTAAAATAATTTTAAATTCATTTCTTTTACTCATGTTTTCTCAACATAGCAATATAAATGATACTCGTTGTCAATCTCTACTTGAAAACCCTGACACTACATTTCCTATAATGCACTGCTTGGCATTCGCTGTCCGGCATGCGCTACCTGGCAAGCCCTACCCCTACCTTCTAAAGCAAGTTAATTAATAACAAGTGAGACTAACATGTAAAGATGTCTAAGCCCGCTCTTGACCGTGAGCACGGCTATCATGATAGTTTTTAACTCTGTAGAGTGTGTACACTTTATTCATGGGACTCACCTGGAAGTGAGACGAAGCCATTATCCCTGTTACGTCTAAAATTGAGGATACCTCACTAAGAATTCACCCAAGCCGTTTCTTCATGAAGCCCGAAGTCCCCTCGTGTGCCAGATGGATACACGATGCTGATCAAGCATGTCCACACCGTCATGACAAACCAAATCTAGATTTCTCAAGATAACAACTAAGATATTACCATTATTAACACCCATGACTGTATTATTTTGCCCGGTCAGTCCATTCACAATGTTCGGTCCTTATGTCGACCGAGACGGCACTACAAACCATAGATCCACCCTTCATACCACCACCTCGAGTCTATTCACGCCACGTTGATTTTAGTTAAATTAAAGTTTAACCAAAATCACAAGATAAATAGTAGATTCTCTCTACCAAGATTTTAAATGATTCCCTATCATAATGATCATCTAGATTTTCCATCGAAGAAACTAAGCATCTAGCATGAGTAAAATCAAGGGTGACAATATTAAAGGATAATTTCATACTAGGCAGCAAAGGAAGGCTAAACATGCTAACAGATGTTGGCAGTTAGCTCACCTCCGGACTCCTCTGCAACATCTACACGTAAATCGAGGCACGGACAAATTAACAGCAGCGAATAAAAATCAGAAAAATATGAAACAAATACAGTAGGTAGATTGGTGTAAAAGAAAACCAAATAAAATTGGTTTCGCACGAATCGGAGTTGTGGTTTGAGAGATATAAAATGGTGAAGGAGCACTGTTCATGATGAACAGTGCCACGGGTTGACTGGGTTAGACCAGACCGAAGGATTAAAGGGCTACTGCCTTGCTGTGCTTCCTTCACGCGCACAGACACCACGCGCAAGAAGGAAAAAGAAAAAGAGAGAGAAGGAGAGAGAGAGAGAGAGATACAGTGGGAACGGTGGCTTCCCGGCGACGCCTGGCGGCGGCGGCAGCACAGTGTGAATGGCGCACGATGCATAGCGGCGGCGCGGATCAGCGTGAGCAGGCGGTGGCGCTAGCGGCTGGCGACGCGGCTGCGCGGCGCGCGATGGCAGCCTCTGCCGGCGGCGCGGCTAGGCGGTAGCGACGGAAGGTGGAACAACGGCGGCTTCCCGGCGCGGCGGCATGGCTGCTTGGGTTGGGGAGCAGCGGCGCGTGGCTCACCTCGGGCGGTAGCGACCGCGACGACTTCTCCTCCTCCTCTCCCCTGCTCTGAGATGACGGTGCCAACAAACTAGGGTTTCGGGCTAGGGTTCTTGGGAAGAATCCGAGATCAGTTTGTGGGGTTTTTGCTGGGGATTTGAGAGGTATTTATAGGGGTTGATGGGGTGTTAATCCCGGCCGATTCAGGATGGAAATCGGTTAAGAACCGATGGGGATTAGGAGGGAGTCTGGGATGAGCACGAGTTTGCTCAGGTCAGGGATTAAATCCACACGGGATTAACCCACTAATGGCCGAGATTGGGTTGGTTTTGGGCAGATTAGAACGAGATAAGGGGAAAAGATAGAGTTCCAGAAGGATTAAAGATAAAACCGAATTAACTAGTATTAACAGTAACTTTCTTAGGTAAAATTAAGGGCGTGTTTCTTTTTGCGTTTGCGTTGCGTTTGCTTATAAGCTGGAAATTTGTTATTTTTTACAAGGAAAACGCTTTGATGTTTGGTAGCCAATTTTTGTAGATCTTACTATTTCTTCTCAAAGCTTTCAAAACCATTTTTTCTATAATTTTTTGATCCCTCGGAGGTCCTAATCGAGGAGATACAAATTCTCAGCTTAAACGCAATCGCAACCGTCGAAAGAAACACTGCCTAAATCGGGACGTCACAGCCACGCGTATGCATTTCACACGGAGAGAGGGGCACGAGACAACGTTGGTAATCGCGCTAAACACTGGGCTGCGCGCTTCCGCTAGAGTGAACAGGGCATTATAGTTAAACTAAGGGCGTGTTTGGTTCGTAGCTTTCAACTACCTTACTAATGACCAATTGAGGGTATGACTAATTCATTGGCAAACTATTGTTGTTTGGATTAAAGCCAAAAGATAGTGACCAAAATTTGGTATGGTGAATGTTTGGTTTGAAGCCAATTTAGTAGCTAAAATTTGAATTTACCAATAAAAAATGAAAAATAATTTAAAAATACAATAAAATTTGATAGTTTTAAGAATGGGTAGCTTAGGATTTTAGATGAATTATGAAATTTGTTTCATGTAATTTGGACACGGAATGAAAAAGATATAAAAATGGAAAACTCAAAAGATTTGAAACAAACAAGGTCAAACTTACCCTCATTGGCTTGCCAATGCAAAGGCGCCAAATCTCACGCCCTCGCCTTGCCCTCAGCTTATGTACAAATCCAATGGCGAGCCAAATTTTTTCGTGGGCGCGTCAATCATTGGCTGCAATCCAAACAGCGATTAAATAGCGATGGCATGACCATTCATTGGTAAGGTAGCTGAGGGCTACGAACCAAATACGCCCTAAATGCTAATGTCTACTTGTGGCAATGAGAGCATCCACGGCTAGAGCTCTATCTCTATTTTCTCTCTTCTACTCTATTTTCTCTCTCTTTCACACTAAAATTCCTTCACACTTTACACTACACTCTAAAAGATTTTTTCCCTCCAGCAGAAACTTTATCTCTAAAACTCTATTTCTACACTACTTTACAGCGTCTGTTACAGATGCTTTGATAGAGTCACCGCAACAAATCATTGCCTAGCCATCTCTGTAAGGATATTTTCTATTCAAATGACTTTCTTTTTTTCGTACATTGGATTTTAGAAAGTTATTTAGCTTAAGCTTCTCAGGATGATCGAGCACCACACGCATCAAACCGTTAGGTTTCGCTGGCTTACCCCCTAGTCCCCTGTCACTCGAGCTTCTTGAGCGACTATTTCTCGCGCTTGGCGAATGCCTTGGACTCCTTGCAGGGGGTCAGGCCGGAGATGTTGGCGGCCATGGGCAGCAGGGAGGTGGCCATCGACGAAGAAAGACCTAGTCGCGGCGAAGTGGAGAAAGTCTTCACGACGCTGCGAATGGCGGGCGCCGCCGCCAGTGAGAAGGACTGAGAGGCGTCGCCATCGGTCTGCGTGCGGCGCGGCTTGGCGGCTTGGCGGTGGAGGTGGCGACGGAGGTCGTGAGGGCGGCCATCATCGCCGCTTGGCACGCTACCGTACGGGCGTGTGAAAGAGATCGCCAAGGAGGTGGGGTGTGCACGAATCACGAAGGGTTTGTAATGCGCAGGACGGGAGGAAGGAGAGGAGGAGGTTCTGCTTCTCAGGACGATTGAGCACCACATACATCAAGACCTGTTTAAGGGTCGTTGTTTGGTTTCTCTTCCATTTACCACGTCAGTATGAGCTCGGCAAAGCTAGTGGAGCCAGGTGATATGATCTGAGGATGTTGTTTGGTTGGTTGTATAAGATTGGATAAGCTACGCAAAGATGTTGTTTGGTTGGCTGCACTAGAAGAAAAATGGGATGGACAAATTCAAGAGAGGAAAAATCAATAAATTCAAAAACAAAAAAAAATTCAAAAAAATTTGAAATTTTTTTAGAACCTTGTACTTGAACCTATGGTTTATTTTTTTTTTGTCTCATTGAATTTAGATGTCATTTGAATTTTAAAACTTTTGAAAGTTTGAGAGGAGAAGTTGCTTGCGCATGCAAGCGCAGCTTACGCGAGTCTGACTCGTGGAAAACAACTAGATTCCTCGTTTCCCGCAGACCTGGCTCTGCACCCCTGCTTGCATACGATGGGTCTAGCCGAAACGTTTAGCTAGGCAACCAAACGTGTGCGCGCTGCATCGCCTGGGCCTGGCTGGTGCCGGCCAGGGAACCAAGCGTGCTATTACTGCCGCCGGTATACCCCTGTCCCCTGCCACTCCCGAAACAAACGGACGGGCACCTAACGGCGCCATCCGTCCATGCGGAAGCCATGAGTGGTCACTGCCGCCGGCCGAGTGACGTTGACGGCCTGTGCAATGTTTCCATCCGTGCGACTAAAACCTACCAAGAGGACAGACGCTAGCTCTGCCATTACTCGTCGCTGCACCGCAAGCACGTGGCGATGGTCGGGCACCAACCCCAGTAATCCTGCGTTGAATAATTGGAGGAACCTCGGTTGGTACCATTCCGCGTGGCACGTTTAAATTGTGTCGCTGGAACAACTATGCAGTCAGTGTGAGGGCACTGCAAATGCAGGTTTCTCGATGGTTTCTATACTTGTCATATAGGATGAAAAGGTTTAAATGGCAGCAAATTAATGCAGAGACAGAGGGTTAGAGTTTTTTAAACTAGAAACAGTTTTTTCGTTGAATGTTTAACTTAAGAAACGGTAGAACTTAGCATTAGGGCACAGATGGTTTCTAAATGTGAAGAAAAAGGTGTGGGATGTTTTGGGTAATGAGAAGGTAGTAAATAGATATTTAATAATGAAACCATGTCAAAAATCGATGCATTGTATCTATTGTATTAATTGATGTTTCTTAGTGACATGGCTCCATTTGAAATGAGTTGAAGAAAATTGTGTGCGCCCTGATGATGCTACTATCATAGACATGTTGCCTGTCGTTTTCACGTTGAGCCTCTCTCTTTTTTTTTCGGTTGCAGCAACATAGAAGGCCCGATTGATTCGCAGCAGGGTTAGCCACTGCACGATGAGATTCACACGAATTGGTTAATCAAATTGTGTGACAGCGTGACTGTACCAGCGAAAAAGGAAAAAGTATCTATTTGCTCTCGCAACTATGTCATTGTATTAAGTTGGAATAAAACCGGAATACCAGGTCTGACAAATCCTTGAAATATCAAACTAGACCTGACTGGCCCTTTGACCGGTAAAACCTGTTTTTCGAGTGGTTTTCATTAACGTAGCAGTCCACATGAGCAGTTTGTGTGACGTGGCATCCGCGTGGGCCTCCTCTCTCTCCTTGTCTCTCTCTCTTCTCTTTCCTCTTCCTCTCTCTCTCAATCTATCACCGGCATCAACCCCTGGCCGGAGCCTCAATCCCTCACCCTCTCACGCGACATCGACCCATGCCCAGAGTCTACCCCTCCCCCTGTGTTGCCACCGTGACTCAATATCTTTCTTCCTCTCGTCAACGCTGACCCATAGGAGATGGTCCTCCGGGCTCGCCACCGTGCTGTTTCCGACTTTGCTCCAAATCCCCATCACTAGTGACACTGACATTGGCGTCGTCCCGTCTCTCCAAACCAGCGACAGCAACATTGTTTCTTTGCTCCAAACCCCATTGCTGCCATTCTACTTGCCACCCTTGGCCCTATCATCGCACCGCCACTTACCTTGCCCCTCGTCAAGTAACGCCGGTAGGGACTTGGTTGCGGGGACTCCGCTACCCATGCTTTGCCCTCTCAGGCACTCATGCTTTGCCCTCTCAGCCACCCCAGACCCACGAGCATGTCACCGGTGTTGAGCTCCAAAGAGAGAGTGTGTGTGTGTGAAAGGAGGAGGAGAAGGAGGCGACCGGTGGAGAGAGGGGCCACCACACGGGATCTGTCGAGGAGTCGACGAGGCGGCGCTGGAGACAAGGCAGTCACCATGGTTGAGGAATTCCCATGGTCTTTGGGAGGAGTTGGATAGCTCCTCCGGTGCGGGGCGCGAAGGGGAAGAGCTTGGGGGGCATCGCTGCCTCGGGGAAGAGGTGGACGATGGCGGTGAGGGCCATGACCAAGAAGGACGACGGCGAGAGGGACAAGCTCGAATCCCTCACCGTTGAGCTTGTCTTCTCATCGCCTAGTGAGGGCGTGCAGGGCAACATGACCAATGGAGGCAGGTATGGGCGTAGGCGGCTAAGGCGCCGTGGTGATGGGCGGCATGGAGGTGGGAGGCCGACGAGGGGTGGGCAAGAGCGTGATGGCCATAGTTGGTAGAGAGAAAGAGAGCGGGTGGGGATTGGGATGGAGTAGGGGGGAGAGAGCAAGACAGAGAGAGGGAGAGGGAGATAATTAGTATGACATGTGGGCCCAAGTAGATTACAAATTGAATTAAAATCTTATTTCACATTTGATCCACATGTGAAGCCACATCATTCGCTACATTGATGTCACATCCCCCTATAGAGCCACATGGACCACTACTTTTAGGCTTTTGCTTGGTACCAATACAAAGGCCTATGGACCTTAGGCCCACGCAGATCAGATAAGGTCATCAAATTCTAGTGCACCATAAGGTCATAAAATTCCTTAAATTCCCCTTTATTGATCTGTGCACAGGGCTGATTGGGGCGATTTGGGGACCTAACAATTGTGCCGAGGGGCTAATTGCCTTAATTTGGGGACTGTGCACTGGTTTTGAGTGTGGCGTCGAGTTAAGCTCGATGATGATTTAATTATGAGATTACATATGGCATATTCACAAAATTGTAGCATGCTATATAGATGATTTAATTCAATCCAAATGAGATAGTCTATTGTGTTGTTAATTCCTGTTTACTCCTGGAAATTTCATTGTTGCACTCCTGGATAGTTGTTGGTTTATATATATTGTTTAATTGTTATAGTAGTATATATATGTGCATGATATACTTTGTGCTTGATTCCTGCTGACGGGCTACTGCTAAGTATGCTCTTTAACTGAATTTTAGACAACGGTAATTAATAAATTAATACTCAGTTAGATTGAGATACAAAGATCATCTATTTAGTTTTGCCTCTTCTTTGAATCTGCCATATTGCAATCTGTGATCATTTTTTATTCAGCCGATGGAAGGTTAGTTTATAGCAACCCGGCTGCTTTAATCTGAGAGTAAATTTATAAAAAAAAACTAAAATGAGCTATGTTGCTATTTATTGCTATAAATTGCAACATGTTATCATGTCTTTTCTTTGCTGATTATGAATTATAATACTGTTGTTACTGTGTTAGAATAATTCATGACAATAGATTTATTTCATGATAATTTTGTTTGCATGCTGTTATATATATCTGGAATTATCTCTTATATATATTATATTATATCATATTGCTTACACTGCAATATTTACAACAGCCACACCACCTAAAACCATTGAAAACCACTGTGTTAATCGGTTAAAAGATTGGTGAAGCCTAGCTTCAATTATTAAGGACCAATCAGACCCAGTATTTCGGTTCAGAGACCAATTTGGTACAACGACGATAGTTGAGGCACCAAACAGGTACTTTTTCCTTAGAAAAATCGAGGATTTGAAGATCAAATACTAATTGAGTAGATAGGCAATTGAGAGAGGAAGAGATAGTTGCATCACAGTTGTTGAATGTATGAAATAAAGATGTTCGATCTTATTCTTGAAATCCTCTTTAGAGGAAAATTTACTGTCTTGCGAAATATGCAATAATACAAGTCGAATGCTTCATAGGGATTTTTTTAACTTTTGGATTGGATTCCTCTATATTTTTCTATAAAATTCATTTAAGAAAAGTTGCCCCTAGTTTTGGTTTGGTACCATCAAAGATTGTTTTGTGTGCAGATTTCTTAAATGTTGTGAAAAGGAATACCCCATCTGTTCCAATGATGCCATTGCTAAACAAAATTGTAAAGAAACTCTCATTTACTCCCTTCGTCAAAATTATAAGGAGTATTTTGTCATTGCACATTAATGCATGTGTATTGGAATATAAAATACATAGTATATTTACGAAAAGGTCAAAATTTTTTTAAAAAAATAGGTCTCATGCTTCATTTAGGAGTAGTTCGAAACATACGAAGATCCACGGTGAGTCGGTGACAATGCTTCTTGTGTTTAATCTCGTCCTAATGATGGAAAAAGAAACACGCATGTATAGGAGATTAACGGCTACTAGAGCGCTACGGTGTTTGGTACAACGCTTACACCGATCCATCGAAGCATCCAGGCCTCTGTCTTTTTATGCAATGCTTGGAAAGCAAACGCGGTAACCCGAGCCTAATCACACCCGAGAAGCTCGAGTCGGCCGAGCCAAAGCCAGGGCCTGCTTCCTCGTGCCAGATCGAATGCACGACAACATGTTATCATGTCTTTTCTTTGCTGATTATGAATTATAATATTGTTGTTACTGTGTTAGAAGAATTCATGACAGTAGATTTATTTCATGATAATTTTGTTTGCTTGCTGTTATATATATATTTAGAATTATCTTTTATATATATATATATTATATCATACTGCTTGCACTACCGTTGACACCTAATTTTGGACTTAGTCGAAGCTTATAGAAGCTATGAGAATACTTGGATAAGAAGCTAATATTTTTGAAGAATTTGGATCATGCACGATCAGCTAAGAGCATAATTGGAAGGACTACTAGGACCAATAAGGAAGATCCTAGAGATAGAGTCCTAATCAGCTGCAGCAAGTTAAAGTTGGAAACCTTATCCGATGATGCCGATTTAGGAAGGTTCTGGAAGGCAATTCCGGATCGACTACGTAGTATATTTTAGGCATATGTTTGGATAAGTTTCTATTTAGAGAGAGCCCTAGTTATATATCGAGTCAGTTAGTTTATCTATAATAAGTTTGAGAGTTTAAGTCGTATTGTATCGGGTCAATGTTCTGGGTATAAATACCCAACCTATGTAAACGAGAAAAGGGTCACCAACCAATCAATCTACTATTTCAATGCAATCGTCTTTTCAATTGCTAGGAGTAGCAATAACTTAGTTTCACCGTATTTTATTTTCAATCAACTTGTTGCCCATTGCCTTCTCGATTGACTCCAAGGTATAACCCCAAGTGAGTACCGTCTCGATTAATTCCTATCTTCTTGCTTGGTTTATCAAAATATTATATTTACCGATATTGCTGCGCATCGCCGTTTTTGTGCAAAGTACTAGGTTCTACCCTCGTTCTATCAGCTTGTAACTTGCTATTTAGACGATAGTCTGTTTACCCTTGTTGTATTGGTTTGATTAACTTGTTAATCTAGTCGATAGCCCCTTTATCCTTCGTTCTGTCAGCTAGATGATCTAATCGGCTAGTTGATAGTCTGTTTATCCTTCGATCTACTATTTAGTCGATTTTGTCGGCTTAGTAGTAGATTGTTTATCCATTGAACCTATTGGCTTCGATTTGGTCTTAGCCGATAGTTCCGCTATACTTTGGACTTGTTGACTTATATTTGAGATCAGACAAGTTCATAGTACTTGTCGATGATCGGGAGGCGAGCCTCCGCTGGCTGATAAGCAAAGGGGAAGGGGTGTGCGAGACCCGAGGGCGGCCCTGCCTCCTGGACCGAGGCCCAGCCGTTGGCCGGGCGCCATCGAGGGAAGTGAGCGAGGTTGTGCGCTGGGTGACACGGGGTGTTTTTATTTTGGTTCGGGCCTCCACTATTAGATAACAGCCCTACGTCCAGTCTTCGTTTAGTATCGAGCTTAAACGAGTACAGGGGGTGAGACCGAGCTTTGGAAAGCCCGGGCTCGAGTACAATAAGTGCTCAAGACACTATGTGTGTTCCTAAAATACCTGGAGACGAAGAACTACCACCTAGAACTAGAGATCCTACACTAGTGCAAGTGCTCCTGCTCCACGGTGGCTGAGTGCTCTTCTGTCTAAGTCTATCTTCGCCGCCCTCTTCGTTGTGGCCTGTGCGCCCCTTTTATAGGCGATTTTCGGCCACTGTAGCCTGACTTCGGTCCGTTGCGAGGCACCGTGTTGTCCCTCGGTCACTAGTTGTGTTCTTCTGCTTCGCCGTGCTGTGGCATGGCGGACGTACGAGATCCACCGGACATTCGGGCGTGTTTTCCCAACTTGCTAAGATCGGTGTTCGGACCGCCACCCGACAATACGTGTCTTTCTCTATAGGGGCGGATGGTAAGCTAACCGTTGACACGACCGGCCACCAACCCTCCAGCGGCTTGTGCCAAGCGTGCATCGGTACTGCGGTCGTATTTAACTCGCGGTGACATGCGGGACCCGCAGTGTGCCTGCGCGCGGCGCGGCGCAGTCCGCTTTGGGATCTGAGCCTGGGGGGTGAGAGACCCGAGCTTTGGGGAGGGAAGCTCGGGCATGAGCTTGCCAAGCTCGGGTGCGAGCTTGCCAAGCTCAGGCGCGAGCTTATAATGCTTGCACGTACTTTTTGCTGGGCCGAAGGTAAGTAAGTGGGCCGTGTCTTAGTAGGCCGCGTACTTTCCCCAACAGTACTTTTATAGATATAATCGGCGATATAAAGCTGATTACATCTTTCTTGCCAATTGCAAGATCAAATCGGCTGGCATGCTCTGAACCCTGCGTTACGGTGCTGACAGGGTTCTAAAACCCTAAGCCCACGTGTGTTAGTGTGAAAACCAATTTTTTGCATCAACAACAACAATATTTACACGAAGAAAAACATGAAGAAGAAGAAGGAGGAGGAGGAGGAGCTGGTCTGCTACATTTGTGGCATTGTCGGGCACACAGCATGCAGATGCCGTGACTGCAAGGGCAAGGGACCATCTCCAGGTCAACAGGGAGGCCACAAGGCTTAGGCGCATGTTGTAGTGGCGCCTTCGGGATCCACAAATGGGTATATACCTAGAGCCTTTATGGATGATTCATCATTTGATTGATAGATCGATACAGGTGCTACGCGTCATATCAGTGTTGATTGTTCCTTGTTCTCTTCATTTCAGGGTCGAGTTAGTGGATCCGTCCTAATGGTAATGGAGCTGCCACACTTATTCGAGGGACTGAGCAGGTCTGCTTGAAGCTTACTTCGAGCATGACACTGATTCTTCAAGACGTGCTATTTGTTCCCACCATGAGACAAAATTTACTTAGTGGCTCTGCACTGTGTAAAGAGGGTGTCAAATTAGTTTTTGAGTCCAATAAGGTCGTGCTGACCAAATTTGGTAACTTTATTGGAAAAAGGGTATGAAAGTGGCGGTATGTTCTGCCTCTCGGTCTTGAGTAACAATAACATTCCCATTTATAATGTGGTTTGTAATAAAGTGTATGATTTGTGGCATTCTCATTTGTGTCATGTTAATTTTGAGGCTATTGTGCAGTTAAACAAAATGAATATAATTCCATATTACAGTTATGAGAAAGGTTCTAAGTGTGAGGTGTGTGTGCAAGCTAAGCATCCCAGAAAGCCGTTTCATACGGTTGAGGGCGAGAAACTTCTCCACGTGAGCAAATCCATTATGATCTTTGTGAAATGAATGGAATAATAACCAAATATGGCAAACGATATTTCTTGACTCTCATAGATGATAGTACTAGATATTCTTATATCTATTTGCTAGAGTCTAAAGATGAAGCACTAGAATACTTTAAAGTCTATAAGGCTGAAGTGGAAAACCAACTAGAAAAGACGATTAAACGGTTAAGGCCAGATCATAAAGGTGAATACATCTTCAAGGAATTTTCTTGTTACTGTGAAAAAAGTAGAATCATTCATGAAACCACACTTTACTATTCACCCCAATCAAATGGGGTAGCCGAACGAAAGAACCGAACTATACGTGACTTGGTGAATTCCATGTTACAAAGTTCTGGTATGTCGGATAGATGGTGAGAAAGGTGGTTCTCATAGCTAACTATGTCCTGGATAGGGTGGCACCCCGCAATCAAGAGGTGACACCTTATGAAGATTGGAAGGGGAGAAAGCTTGCAATGACCCATCTTCGAATTTGGGGTTGCCTTGCTAAGGTTAATCTGCCCTTATCGATGAAGAGGAAGTTAGGACCTAAAACCGTTGACGTTGTCTTTCTAGGGTATGCTTTAAACAGCACAACCTATAAGTTTCTAGTGGTCAAATCCGAGACGAGCGAAATAGTTATTAGTGACCTTATGGAGTCTCGTGATACGACATTCTTTGAGTCTATCTTCCCTATAAGATCAAATGAAATAATTTCACCTGATGGATCCTCTATTCCTCTGAGCACTACTCTATTTCTCCTGAAGTGGCTGAGCCTACTCCTGACTTGGAGTAGAGGAGAAGTAAGAGACTGAGGACAGAGAAGTCGTTCGGTGATGATTTTGCTATCTACCTTGTGGATAATGAGCCATGTACCCTCTTAGAGGCATATGCATCTTCTGATGCAGAGTACTGGAGGAATACAGTCCGTAGCGAGATGGATTCTAACATTGCTAACGGAAGTTGGGAAGTCATCGATCTTTCTAGTGGATGCAAACCAGTGGGTTGCAAATAGATATTTAAAAATAAGAGGAGACCTGATGATAGTATAGAAAAGTACAAGGCCCGCTTGGTGGCTAAGGGTTTCACTCAAAAGGAAGACGAGGATTACTTTGATACATATTCCCCTGTGGCTAGATTACCCACAATTCATGTGCTTATAGCTCTAGTTGCTTCATGTAAACTCCTTGTCCATCAAATGGACGTGAAAACAGCTTTTCTTAATAGAGAGCTGGATGAGGAGATATATATGAACTAGCCAGATGGATTTATGGTTAAAGGTTAGGAGAATAAGGTTTGTCGCCTGATTAAGTCTTTAGATGGTATGAAGCAAGCCCCAAACAATGGCATGAGAAATTTGATAGCACACTGACATCTATTGGATTTTGTGTAAATGAAGCAGATAGATGTGTGTATTATTGGTTCAGAAAGGGTGAATGTGTCATTCTATGTTTATATGTAAATGACATACTATTGCTTAGGGCTAACTTAGACGTTATCATGGAAACAAAAGAGTTCCTTTCCTTAAACTTTAACATGAAGAATCTAGGAGAAGCTGATGTAATTCTAAACATCAAGTTGATCAAGGGAGAGAATGGGATCACACTTTTGCAGACCCATTATATGGAAAAGATTCTAACTCGTTTTGGGCACATGAGCTCTAAAACAGTTTCTACTCCCTATGATCCTGCCATGAAGCTTTGCAAGCACACTGGTGAAGGAGTTAATCAACTCTTGTATTCACAAATAATAGGGTCCTTGATGTATCTTTGTAGTGCAATTAGGCCCGATATCTCATATGCAGTATGCAGATTGAGCCGTTACACAGCCAATCCAGGAGATGATCACTTGGTAGCATTACATAGAGTACTGAGGTATCTTAAAGGTACCATAAAACTTGGTATCCATTACTCTAGCCATCCGACTGTCTTAGAAGAATTAAGTGATTCTAACTGGATCAGTGACTCGGATGAAATGAAAGCTACTAGTGGATATGTATTCACTTTAACTGGTTGGGCAGTGTCGTGGAAGTCTAGAAAACAGACTATTATCACACATTCCACCATGGAGGTTGAATTAGTCGCTCTAGATTCAACGGTAGTAGAGGCAGAATGGCTCAAGGAGCTTCTTTCTGACCTACCTGTGCTCGAAAAACCGATTCCAGCCGTCTTGGTATACTGCGATAACCAGACTGTTATAGTCAAAGTTAAAGGTAGAAAATACAACATGAAGTCCTCGAGACATATCAAGAGAAAACTTAAGTCTACTCGGCATGCAAGAGAGACGAGTGTTATTATTGTAGAATACACTCAGTTCGATAGTAATCTAGCGGATCCCTTTACTAAGGGTCTATCTAGGACAACTATTGAAGCAACGTCTAGAGGAATGGGGCTTATACCCTAGTAGAGGTCACATACAGTGGTAGCCCATCCTGGATGAGCGGAGATCCCGTGAAACATGTTCTGGGACAACTAAGCTATGCGGTCACCAAAAGCACATCTTTCAAGAGTCCATTAGCTACAATGCTTACTCTGTAAGGCAGGTTGAGGTTAACTCCTTTAATGAGTTTAGAGCCTTATGACAAGGGAATTGTCCTACAAAATTTTCTGAAAGAACTCACCTATGTGAGCTGACTGTGGGGTCACAGTCTGTGTGAGTTCAGAGGTATACTCTCTAGTGTGCTTCTGAAAAGATACAAGGACATGACCGTAATGTCCTGCCCCGCTAGAGGTGCAGCTTGCAGCCTAGTACTGAGTGTTATTTGAATGAAAGCCCCACACTAAGATACTGGATCAAAACGTAGTCCTCCATTGCCTGTGCAGGGTCATAGCTCTTCTGACTAAACTTTGGTTCAAACCGTAAGGTACCGCTGTTGAATAAACAGTATATTAAACAAGATTACACAAGATCATTACCTTTATCGTTGTTGAGGCAAAAGAGTGGGGATTGTTGGGCTTTAGCCCAGTACTGATACAAAAGCCCATGGGCCATAGGCCCACGTGGACCAGATAAGGCAGCTGTAGCTGCCTGGCTCATGCATGAGCACGCGCAGAAGAGGGGCGATGCGGCGGCGGTTGACCCGAGGTGACGACGAGCTCGTCGTGCGCCTGGGTGGTATTGGCCCGGTCGATTCTTGCGTTTGCCGTTGCAATGGCTTGCGGATCCTCTCTTCCCCTCTATTAATCGAGTACTCTCCTCCCTTTTGTGCCGCCAGTTCGACGAGCAAAATCCTAGTTTTCTCATTCCTTCGATTTGCTCTCTCCAAGGTGTTCCTGCCTCTGATTCTCGAGCCCTGAGGTCGTTGGAGTCCCAATCTTGCGAGGTTGGGTTGATTGTTGGGTTTGGCCGGTTGATTTTGGTGGATTTCGGCGCTGTCCACTTTGGCTTGGTCTCTTGGCCAAGGTCTTGGGTGCTGTGTTGTTGTGTTGTGCTTAAGGGTCATGGTGTTGTAGTCGTTGACTGCTACACCTAGGTCGACGACATTGTATCTCCAGAACATTTTGATGTTGCTTGTTCTATAGCGGCAACAATATTATTTTCTAGGACAGCGTCGTTGAGACGTGCCTTGTCTGTCTACACAATGGCTTTCAAGGCCGGTGTACAATCTGGATCGGATGACGTGCATTATTTGATACACCGATCCCATAAGCAATTTAGCCAAGGATACCAGCCCCTCGCGCATCAACCGCTCAGCTAAACCTTGGTAGATCTGCGTCGGACCCAGGGATGCTCCGTAGAAGAATAATCAGTCTAGCCACATGTTGAGAAAGGCACATGCTCTTTATCCGATACTGGGCCAGTTCTCGTCCATGTAGCGGTTCCAGCCTTCACCCTTCTACATGATTAGTTTGTGTGAAACCGATAGGTTATAGGCTGATGGTTACTCCCCATCAGGCCTGAGATCGCACATCATGGCTACGTATAGAAGGGTTGGCCCTGGCATAATGTAACAGCCCAAAAACAGGGGATTCAAAAATCATCCAAAATTTAAAATCAAACTTCCAAAAATTCAAAACCAAAATCATAAAAGCTCCTAAAAATGGGACAAAGCCCATCCTATAACCCAATAATGGGCCCCAGCCAATCTAGCCCAAGGCCCAAATCGGTCCACCCGTGCTCTCTCTCTCTCTCACCACGCTCCCTCTCTCTCTCCCTCGAGCGACCTCTCTCTCTCTCTCCCGTGGCACCCCGGCACCGGACCATGCCGCCCCGTGGCGCCCTTCCTCTGACACCAAGTCGCCGTGTCACACCCGTGGCTTCAGCTCATGGCACAGACATCTTATCTTGTCAAGACTGCTCGTTCACACCATCACCATGCCCGACGACCTCCTCCATCCTCCCCGCCGCGTGCCCTCTCGGCGTGCAACCTACGCTCACTCCCCCTCAGGCACTGTCCGTGCCCGTGCCCAAGCACCCGCGCCCACAACGCCACCACTTCGGCTCGGATTTTTCCCCACGCCACTTTTCCTCTTAAGCGCCGCCCGCTCGGCCTCAAAATTCCCCCTCACTATCCCAAATTGGCCCGAAACCTTCTAGCCGTAGCTTCCTCACTCCCTCACCTCGGACGTCCTTGAAGGAATTGCCCCAAGATCGCCGGAGCTCGCCGGCATTGGCAATTTCTTCACCGCCGGCCGAGGAATCCCCAGTTCCCCCATTTTCGATTTCTCCTAAACCGGTAAGCCATAGTCCAATTCCTCGCAACCCGAGCTTCCTAGGACCACCACTAAACCTTCTCCCTACCTCGGATTTGCACGCGCGCCGCCGGACTGCCCCAGCGCCGTCGACCTCCTTCGACCTCACCACTGAGCACGCCGCCGGGCCGTCTTGGAGCTTCTCTCCCGCCGCCAGTGCCACGGTAAGAATCCACTACCTTCCCCATAGCGTATTCTACCATCCCCTTCGCCCGTAGAGCCTCGCCGCGCCGCCGCCGCTTTTGCCTTCTTCCACCGCCGCTAGATCTTGCCGCGCCACCGCCTCGGGCCGCCGCCGGCCTCGCCGAGACCACCCTCGAGTGCGCCACTCACCGGGGTCCCATTTGGTGGACCTCGCCCGCCTAGCCACCATCGCCGGGCGACGAGCTTCGCTGCCTGCCCTTCCCTGCCGGCTCGTGGAGGAAGAAGCCTCCACCGAGGCCGTCGCCGTGAGACCGACAAGTGGGCCCTCGTCCCACTCGTCAGTTATTGAAGTTATTGAAGGCGTAAACCCAACGGAATCGCCGGTTATAACCTCAGCAAGATCCAAGAAGGTTGCCTCCGGCACAACTTCATGGCAGACACTGTACTGGGCCGCCCGAAGACAGCGCTAGGAATTTTCCCCCTTTTTTCCATTTAGAATAATGACAGAAATAGATATTGATTTATTAAAAATACTTAGACCACCTCAAAAATTCTAGAAAAATTTAGATAAATAGTAGATGACATGCTGAATTTAATAAAAATAGTAGACAAACTGATACACACATATTTATTTCTGTTTTTATCAAATACCCCAATATAAGGACTTTCTTTTAGGAAAATTAATCCTAAAATAGTATTTACTTATTTAAAACAGTAGATGACCTGATAAAAATCCTAGAAAATTATAGAAAACATAAAAACTCCTCTGAACCTAGGCAAAATTACTAAATAATCCAAAGGAACAATATCTTAAAAACCACACACCCCAGGGAACTTAAAGGGAGCTGATGAAGGAAATTATAAAAGAAGGGGATTTAAAACCTGCAAAATAACCACCTACAGCCCTAATGTACTATGCATGATTTTCTACTGCATCATTTGACTTGCATTTGCTCTCCTTCTACGCATAGAAGTAGACGGTCAAGGAGGAGAATATCAGGACGCGAACGAGAATTTGCCCCTAGACACTCAAGGCGAGTTAATCTCCATAGTTCATGCTTCAATTCCTAGTTTTTCCAAAAATTATGTTGTTTAAATTATTAACATGCATGCTCTATGATATTTCTAAATTCCTATGTTGCTAATCATGATGTATCATGTCCAGTTGATGATTATTTATCTGTCGATATGATTGCCTTGTTAATCATAATCCTTGTAGTCCACTAAACAACTTGAATTTTAGACTTTGTAGTCTTGGGTAAAATTTGCTTAGACATGCTTAGGTCATAAAACAAATTTAGTCGGGCATGTCAATGCCCACCCCGATGAGCCAAAACTCATCGGCTGACATATTTCTCCTTAATAAATGAACTGAGTGGTTGTGTGTGAGATAGTGCTGGGTGACGGCCTAGGAGGAGCGCGGAATAACACACGTAGCGGGGGGGGGGGCGCTGCCACCCACGTGGTGGTTCCAACACAACACGCGACCTAAGGTGGTCGCACGATACTCGGTATGGAAAGATGGTGCTGGATGACGGTCCAGGAGGAGCGCGGAGTAACAGCGTGGCGGGCGCCGCCACCTCTGGTGGTTCCGACACAGCGTAGGCTATCGCGGAGCGCGGGTATAGGGGACTCCGGTAGTTGTACGGAGCGGCCACCACCCGAGGAACATGCGGCCGGGCGCAGTCACCGAGGGTGATCTAGATCGACACTGGCGCAGGCCGACAACCTGCCAGTGAAGGTCCACAACGGGAACCGTCAAATTCCTGGACAAGATGGCGGTGTGGTTAGTGGGTTTTGGTTGGGAAAGAGTTGAGCGGGGAACTGTGTTGTGTGGCTGTGTGTCAGGGATATGAATGTATAAGACTGAGCCGGATAGTTCCGGGAAAATGAAAACCAATATCATTATCACATTATCCCGCATCTTTTTGGGGATGCAATTTTCTAAAATCAGCTAGGTATAGGTTCTTCTATACTTCTCTATTTCAAAATTGGCTTTAAGCAAATAAAAGAACCTTAAGCCTCCACCATAAAGCCCGTAACACTACATTGCATCTAAGGACAGGAGTTAACTCGCCAGTGTTTGGATGACACTGACCCTCGCCTCTCATCTCTTTTAGATAATGAGGGCTTTGAAGAAGACCCCTACGCGTGTCTACTCGATGAAGAATGTGTCGCATTGACGATGGAGCCTGTGTCTAGGGCACCCTACAGCTGCTTGCTTTAGAAGCATAGCCGGGGGAACGTTCTTGTAAATATTTACTTCTGCTAGATACTTTTGGTATTGTACACTTTTGGCCAAGCGTGGCCCGATGTAAACCTTAACGCTGATGGCATAACTCTTATTGTAATATATTATATTCCGTTGCGCATATATGAATTGAACCGGCTATGTATTGTGAGGCACTAGCGTACTGGTCCAGGTACTAGTGCAGTGTTCACAGGTGGGCTTCACAGGTAAGCTAAAGTTGAGGCCCCGCACCTAAGCATGAAAGCAATGAAAGTGTCGAACCAGAAATAGCTGGCCGATGCTAACATGGATTTGTTAACAATGAGATTAGATAAGGAGAGAAGCAGGCAGTCGGCTATTCCTATTTGTTCCCATTTAGTCCTCTTGCTAGCCAATACCATGATAAACCAGTCCCTCCAGCCATCTAACTCAGTCGGCCAGGACCGAAAGCTATCCTTCCACCCCTCTATATTAGCATATACAACATTGAGGGGGAGGTTAGAAATGTCGAGGTTCACTATGACCGATGAGTCAAGATCCCATATCGAACCAAGAGTGAAAGTATCGCACATGCCGGAGATGGGGATGAGTACCTGAGACATTGTGCTGAGCGAGAGAAGGAAGGAGCAAAAAACAGGCTAAGTCTAGAGATGAAGATGTGAGCCGATGGCAGTAGTGCAAGCCGATTGCAGAGGACGAGAAGATTTGAGAGCGTACAAATGAAAGCGACGACGACGTTATTTATAAGAAGTAAAATTGAGGAGGCTAATCGTCAATCGTGGTAAACCGTCAGACGGGAAAAGACGGAAATACCCTTGAAAACTAACGATTCGTCGAGGAGGAATCTCAATAGTCAAGGGCAATATTGGAAAAGAAAATATAAAGGCAAAGCGGATACTTGGAGAATTTCGGGACATGATTATCATATCCTAAAATTGGAGGGCATGTGTTGACACCAGATTTTAGCAAGAAGCCGATGGTCTAGAAGCTTCTAGAAATCGGCTTGGGCCTTGAAGAAATACGGGCTGGAAACAGATGCAGAGAAGGCCCAGATCGACTAAAGATATAGATATGGAAACGAGAGTCCGGGTCGGCTAAGACCCCAACATATTAGGAATAGTTAGTTAAGTTTAGAAGATAAAGTCGAGTCTGTATCGACCACGAGAAAGAGCCATAGTTAGAGTCGAGATGAAAGGGTCTGTATAAATACTTAGCCCTCGAAGGGCGCGTAGATCATCGTCACATCAATTAAATACATCTACTTTTACATGTTCTTTACTTTTCGTCGCATTTAGAGTAGTTTCGTCGTATTGATATTTCGATCGAGTTGTTGCGCATCAACTTTCGATCGGCTTCGAGATACAACCCATAAGTTGCTTGCAAGTAAGTACTGTCTTGATTCGGTTCGATCTACGGGCTTGCATCGGCTTTTGGTTGAAATACTTTCTTGGTTGATATTGCTGCACATCGCCATTTCAACCAAGGGTTAGATTTCACTTTTCTTTCTACTGATCAACACATTCGTGGCAGGAGATTGTTTATCCTTCGTTCTGTCGGCTTATAGCTTGCTATTCTTCGAAAGTCTGTTTACCATTTGTTTTATCAGCTAGACGATACTATCAGCTAGTTGATAGTATGTTTACTTTCTTTCTGCTGCTTTGTTCATTTCATCGGCTTAGCGATAGACTATTTACCCTTTGAGACTGTTGGTTCAAATCCAATCTAAGCCAATAGTTTTGTTCTTTTACCTTGCTCGAATCTGTTTCCAAATGTTGCAGATTCATTACATTATAGATCCAATCGGCTATTCTGAAAGCTGATTGTGTCTTCTCTTACCGATTGTAGATCAAATCGACTGGCATGCATTGAACCCTGCTTCCGGTACTGTCGGGATCCAACTCCCTAAGCCCACGTGTGCTGGTGTAAAGATCAACTTTTTGCGTCAACAGACATATTCACTGAATTGTAGAATGCTATATAGATGATTTAATTCAATCCAAATGAGATAGTTTATTGTGATGTTAATTGCTGTTTACTGCTAGAAATTTCAGTGTTGCACTCCTAGATAGTTGCTAGTTTATATATACTTTTAATTTTTACAGTAGTATATATATGTGCATGTTAAAAAGTGATATACTTTGTGCTTGATTCCTGCTGGTGGGCTACTGCTAAGTATGCTGTTTAACTCAATTTTAGAGAGCGGTAATCTGTAAATTAATACTCAGTTAGATTGAGATACAAAGATCATCTATTTAGTTTGGTCTCTTCTTTGAATCTGCCATATTACAATCTGTGATCATATTTGATTCAGCGGATGGAAGGCTAGTTTATAGCAACCCGGCTGCTTTAATCTGAGAGCAAATTCATAACAAACTAAACTGAGCTATATTGCTGTTTATTGTTATAAATTGCAGCATGTTATCATGTCTTTTCTTTGCTGATTATGAATTATAATATTGTTGTTACTATGTTAGAAGAATTCATGAAAGTAGATTTATTTCATGATAATTTTATTTGCTTGCTGTTATATGTATCTGGAATTATCTTATATATATTATATATCATATTGCTTACACTGCAATATTTACAACAGCCACACCACCTAAAACCATTGAAAACCATGTGTTAACTGGTTAAAAGACCGGTAAAGTCCAGATTCAATTATTGGGGTGACCAATCAGACCCGGTATTTTGGTTCAGAGACCAATTTGGTATAACAATGATAGTTGAGGCACCAAACATGTACTTTTTCCTTAGAAAAAATCGAGAATTTTAAGATCAAATACTAATCGAGTAGATAGGCAATTGAGAGAGGAAGAGAGAGTTGCATCATAGTTGTTGAATGTATGAAATAAAGAGGTTCGATCTTATTCTTGAAATCCTCTTTAGAGGAAAATTTCCTGTCTTGCGAAATATGCAATCATACAAAACAAATGCTTGATAGGGATTTTTTTTAACTTTTGGATTGGATTCCTCTATATTTTTCTATAAAATTCATTTAAGAAAAGTTGCCCCTAGTTTTGGCTTGGTACTGTTCAACATCAAAGGTTGTTTTGTGTGCGGATCTCTTGAACATTGTGAAGAGGAATACCCCATCTGTACCAATGATGCCATTGCTAAACAAAATTGTAAAGCAGTTCTCATTTACTCCCTTCGTCAAAATTATAAGGAGTATTTTGTCATTGCACATTAATGCATGTGCATTGGAATATAAAATACACAGTATATTTACGAAAAGGTCCTATTTTTTTTAAAAAATAGGTCTCATGCTTTATTCAGGAGTAGTTTGAAACATACGGAGATCCACGGTGAGTCGGTGACAATGCTTCTTGTGTTTAATCTTGTCCTTATGATGGAAAAAGAAACACTCATGTATAGGATATCAACGGCTACTAGAGCGCTACGGTGTTTGGTACAACGCTTACACCGATCCATCGAAGCATCTTGGCCTCTTTTTGATCCAACGCTTGGAAAGCAAACGCAATAACCCGGGGCTAATCACACCTGAGAAGCTCGAACATGGCCGAGCCAAAGCTCGGGCCTGCTTCCCCGTGCCGGGCCGAATGCACAACAGCATTAGGGGCCAATAGACTATTTGATTTTTTTATTTTAATCCATTTTTCAAAATTAAAAAACTAACCACTCGTTTCAAATATTATAAAAAATGACCACTCCCAACCCATCCATCGGGCGGGTTTTAATAACTTGCCCATTGGACGGGCGGGATTTGCCCAACCTCTAGGATCGGACGGTCAACGAAAAAAACTGGAAACCCGTCCGTTGGGCAGGCGGATATCATGAGATAACAAAACCCGCCCGTTGAACGAGGGGATTTTGCCTCGGTTCTCCCTCTCTCCGCTTGTTTTCTTCATGTGCAAATGGCAGTGGGGGGAGGCGGCAAAAACAGCCTGTTGATCGGGCTGATTTTAAAACTGCTCGTTCATCGGGCGGATTTTGCCCACCACAGAAAAACCGCTCGATCAATGGGCTACATTGATCGGCCAGACCATCCAACAGGCATGACAAAATCCCGCCCGTTCAATAGGGGTTTTATCAAAACCCGTCCGTTGGTCCGGCGGTCATTTTTGCTAATATTTGAATTTGGCAGTTAGTTTTTTAATTCTGAATAAAAAATGATTAAAATAAAAAAAATTCCCTAATCATTTGCCCTCTTTCGCTTGATCTTGGCCAACGGGTTTAAGATAATCGGCCGAACAAGGTAAACCCATTATTCACCCAACCGGGCGATTCGCAGAACCGAATCAACTGGTAGAGGCCTCGACCGTCGGTAACTTGATTCGATTCGCATAAAGATAGTAGGCTGGATTCGGTTTCGGCTTGATTCGGTTATTCTTGTAGCACATTTATTTAATTAAATATATTCATTTCTCTATACATTTCCTTATAATGTGTAATGTATTTATTCAATTTATAGTACATATGTGTGAAATATATTGGTTTTTCTTAATTTATTTATATATTTTAAATTAAAGTAAATCAGCCCATATAAAACCGGGCCGGTCCGGTTCAGTTCGGTTCACTGTACAAACCGAACCTGGACCTAGACCCTGGCCCATTGGCCCGATTGGCCTGGTTCATATAGTAACCGGGCCAAACCGGGCCCGAACCGGGCCGGCCTGGTTCGGCCCGTTGGCCACCTCTACTTTCCGCGCCTCTGAGTTCTGAATCCGACCCGCTTCCTAAAACCCTCGGCCTCCGCGGTTTGACACTTTGACCACCTCTGGCCTCATCCAGACATCCACTGCCTCCTTCGGTCCTTCCTCTAAACCCCAGCGCCCCCTCCCTCCTCGCACCGGAAGCAAAAGCGAGGCGGACACGGCGCGACGCCAGAGCGAGCTTGCCGCCGCCGCCAATGGCGCTCCTCCTCCGGCCGTCGCCTCCCCCTCCCCAGCTCCGCCTCCTCCTCCGCCGCCTTCGCTCCACCGCCGCAGCCCCCACCCGCCTGCTCCCGCTTCCGCTCCCGCTCCCCGCCCGCCTCCTCATCAGACCCAGGTGCCCCTCTATCTATGCCCATGCCGGCCTCCTCTTTCCTTCCACTCCTTTCGCTATGGTTCTCCCACTGGGAGCTGATATATTTGGTGGCGCTCTTTCTTCTTCCTCTAGGGTTGTGGGGGTGGTGGTCCCGCCGCGGAATGGGGTCTCGGTGAGGGCTTTCATGGCCTCCACGGCGGCGTCCGAGGCGATGCAGGAGAAGCGGGTGGGCTGGGAGTACACCGCTGCAAACGTCCAGGTGATTTTCGTGTGCCGGCTTCAGTGGCAGAGCGGTTCGGTTACATTCGGGCGCAAGTAATTGGAGTATTTGTCTCGGATTTTAAACGGGACGTCTGTTGGTAGTATCCGGGAGAGATTTGAGAGGGAGGGAGGGGGACGAGGGGAGTGCAAGCTCCTGTGGCAATTACTTAGCTCCGAAGAGCCATTCCATCCTATACGTATTTGTTTCCTTACCATTTTCCCTCCAGATTATGTAAATTTGCATGCAAATGTTATAGGAATCAATTTGAGGTAACCCTGCACTCATCTGTTACAGGGAACACACACTGCCTAGAAGTTCCCTGTAACAGAATTATGTGAGCACACAATTTTAGTTAAGGTAGCTATATCATTGACCTGTCTTGTGGGGTGTTCCCCCCTTTGATATTCAACTTTATAAGCCAAACAGGTAATTGAATTCAGTTGTTTACCCTGAAATGACACCTGAAATGTATATATGTATTTTTACATGTCATGTAAGTGGTTCTATCCATTTTGGCTTATATCGTGTATGCTGGATTCCATGCTTCTATGGTGGTTCATGAAGAAAGCTGAAGGGGTTAATAATGATACATTTTTAGTTTATTACTAGTAGGCTATACATGCCTTTTTTTTTTTTCCTGAAAATTTAGCAAACATTCTTTACAGGGCATTTTGTTTTCTGAATGGCTTCAGAATAAATAAAAATTTTCTGTGCTGTATCCTAACTCTTAAAAAGAAGCAAACAATGTGCGATTGGTTCATCAATGTTGTCACTTGTCAGTCAATGGTATTATCTACTGAGTGTAGTGTAAAGTTTAATGACCTTTTCATGGGCACACACAAAATAAAAATCCTCACCCCAAAAAAGAGAGGAAACAAAGAAGAATACACACAAACACACACGTTCTAGGGTTTCTCCTATATGAAACCTTCATGAATGGTTCTTTTGAGTTTGATCTTGATTCTATGCTAAATTGCTAATTTTATAGGTCTTAGAAGCATTAGATGGAGTTCGCACAAGGCCTGGTATGTACATTGGGAGCACAGGACCACGTGGATTGCATCATCTGGTATACTGAATGCAAAATATTATGCTTTGGTTTTTCCGTGTTACTAAGTGTTCCATTTTGTTTATTTTCTGATCATTATTCGGTGTTACATTTCATAGGTTTATGAAATATTGGATAATGCAGTGGATGAAGCTCAAGCAGGTTATGCTACTATGGTTAATGTAGTCCTTCATGATGACAATTCAGTTAGTGTAACAGATAATGGCCGTGGGGTATGCAATTCCCTAAATCTTATGAATGATAACTTTCTGTATGCTCAATGCGTTTCACATGTTTTGAAAACCATGTGATTATGATGAATTTCATGTTTTACACTGCTGCATTAGTTACTGTAATAGTGAGTGGATTGTCAGGGGGAATCAAATAAAAGTCTTAACAAATGTGAATGAAACCATTATATCATATTACATGGGAGATCACTGGTGTTTTTTTTGCCGCTAGTACGTATCTGATGCACTAATCAATGAATCACCAGTTATGTTCTTTTGTTCTATATCTGTCATCATTTAAATGAACAACACCATCATTTACAAAGTAATTTATCTAGTCTCATTTTCACACAGTTCACAATCAAAACAATAGGATTAATGGTCACAAGGCAGAACTAGGATGGTTAGAAGGATTTGATTGGTCTTCTTTTCTGCTGAATATATTAGTCAACATGTGGATGCGGTTCTAGCCACTGTTCTCAGCTGTTTGCTTTTAGAAGCCACAGTAGTTAGGTGGTTACACTCTACTAGGGTTTTCCTTATGAATGTAACTTTGCATGACTGTCTAAGTTAGGTGCACTAATTTTTAATAGCATTGCATGCATCTTGTCTTCTGGAATAAACAGTCAGCTTTCAAAAAGTCGGTTCAACAGTCATGACCCAGAACATAATAATCTTATAATGCTAAATTGCTATGAGGTGGCATAAAAAGTGAGGGAGAGGGAGAGACGCTTTTATCATTATGCTGTCTGAATCCATTTTATGTAGGTTTGTCAATATTTGACTGAACAGCTGTGCTATCATTTTTAAATCTTGTAATTTTGCGCTCATTTGCTTCTTGGGAGCTGTTTGAACCTGGAAATTAAAACTTCTGTTTTTTGAGTAATAAAAAATGCAACTCCTGAAACTGATTACTCTCCATGGACTATCTTTTTGTTCATCATTTTATTAAATACCACTAAAATCTACACATGCTGCAGATCCCTACAGATATACACCCCCAGACGAAGAAATCTTGCGTGGAGACTGTCTTAACGGTATTTTTTCCTCCTTATTTGTTGAATTCTTGATCCCAGTAACAGTAAACTTTACATTTTTATTTCATTTTCTGAGGATGGAGCACTCTGGCATAACCTCTGCTGTTATTATGTGTTGAGATAGTACGTTAATCCTGAGGGTTGTTTCTGTTAACTGTGTGCTGTTACTATAAGTCAATGCCATACTGTTGGAACATTTCAACGCATTTTTATTGCTCTACCTCTGTGCATCTGGTGGTCTTATATGATGTAGCCATGCGGATAAGTTTTCTATTACATGCACAAGTATACTTGTTAACTTTCCTATCTTCTGACTATCATATGTAGCATTGTTTGCCCATTTGTCAACCCTAAATTGTCTGTTATGGATGGCCAACAATTGATATGCCTGATATTTTTCTATTGTCCATCTTGTAAAGCAGTTTTTAAATTATGCAGTTAATGCACGCTGGTGGCAAATTTGGAGGTTCAAAGAGTGGTTACAGTGTTTCTGGAGGGCTGCATGGTGTTGGCTTATCAGTTGTTAATGCTTTATCAGAGGTTATTGTTTTCACCTTTATTTACTATTAATCTAATATCATTTGAGAAAATAAAAAATCTCTCTGTAAAATCATGATCCATTGGTTGGCTAAGAAAAATTCTTTCCACATCAAATCAATGCTCTCAGGAGTTTAAAATCACAAAGCTGGTCGTTCTGCTCTTCATAATTCACAGAATGGTTTTTCTGTGAATACTGCATTTCCTGAACTATGCTTAAGAACTTTCCTATCATCCAGATGTCAGACAAAAAACCTTTGATTAATAATACTATGGGCCCTCTACATATTTCTTTTAAAACATTATTGATTGATGACAAACAAAGCTAACATTTGAATCAGATAAACAAAGTCTCGTATGGTATACCTTGATTTGCTATATGGGATCTATTAATTCCCCTCAATCCAAACATTGAGGGATGAAGTGTGAAAAATTGGTATATAGTGATGAAACCATCAGGTAACTATAATTTGGTTAAAATTCAACTAATTATCTGAAGATAGGTGAAAGTGAAACCCCAACAGTATAACAGGCCATTTATCCAAAAGTCAAGGAATTTTTCTAACACTCCCTTAAACTTATTTTGTGTCCGAATTTGATCCTTACATTTGCCCTCTGGTCTAATTCTCCTCCGATCATCAATTTGGATGCAAAAATGTCATGAAAAGAAACCACATTGGATGTGACCTTAACCTCTACATTTGTGACTATGTAAGAGTTGCCTTTACTACTCCAACTGATACTTTGTCAGTCTGTCTTCTCCATGGCCAGTTAGATCTGTTATCTATCCTAGATGCACTAAGGTCTTAGCGGCATTATGTTACATACAATAAATGATGGGTACGATAACTATGTTTTTTAACAGATGATACTATGTCATGATGTGATTATTGTAACAATATTTTGGAGAGCTAAGGGGAGATATAGTGAGATAGAGAGGAATACAAAAATAGATTTTAGTTAGAGGTAAGTCCCCTTAACCCTTGAAAGAATATCTGCCAAATATATCTGCTGTATATGCTGCATGTTTGAACTACATTTTTTGTTTAGTCATAAGTCCAGGCTGTACATTCAATAGGAAAGCGACAAAACTGACAAAGCAATGAAGGAAGCAGTTTCAAAATCAGCCCGTAAAAGAATCTAAAAAGAATGTTAATTTGTCTGTGCGACATTATGGCACAAGAGGGCAATCTCTTCTTTATCACGGGTTCTTGTATGATCACTGGAGAAAAATACATTTCAATATTGATACTAAGCATGTCTGGATTTTTTTGCTAGTAGTTTTAGATTAGCTTGTATTTAAAATAAAAATAGTAACATAGCTGCTCGATTACTATTAAAAAATTAGAACAAGTAGGAGGAACTATGTATCTTTAGTTTGAAGGAGAATGGGTGCTTAAACCCATGACCGCAACTACCATAATGGCGTAACATGGAAATTAAAATCTCTTATCACTGTGGTAGCGATCGATGTGCAATTGATTGTCATTCTTATGATATTACAATATCAGGCACTAGAAGTTACTGTTTGGCGTGATGGAATGGAATACCGACAAAGCTATTCTCGTGGAAAAGCAGTCACACCGCTAACTAGTATCCCACTGCCTGGTGAATCAAGTTCTCGTCAGGGGCCTCAGGGGACATGCATCAGATTTTGGCCTGATAAAGATAGTATGCTTCTATGCTTACAAAATGTTTTCTGGTCTAAGCAGTATTAGTGATGTTGACCCGATACATTATTATTATTATTTTATATGTAGTATTTACCACCACGATTGACTTTGATTTCAATACGATCTCTAGTCGCATCCGGGAACTTGCCTTTCTAAACCCTGAGGTATGATAAACCATTAAACCTTCACCTAGATAAATTGCATTCTTCTACTACTGTTTCTAGTTCTTGCATATGTAACAGGATTAAGATTATTTCCTTTTATTGCCTAGCTGATTCATGATTGCTCTGTCAGATCATATTTTTTTTTAGAGAGTTTTTTCCCCTTACCTGTGCTTGACCCATGAATTTAAACCTAGGCCAAGCACTTGGGACTCCCATGTCCCAACTGCCATGCACACATCTTGGTTGTCATATTATGGACTAGCTTCCCTCGTCAGTTAGATTCTATTTTTGTCTCGTATGGGAATATATTTGATCCCTTTTCTTCCTACCAAGATAAAAAACAAGCATCTGCCGAGATTTTGAAGGATGTGTTTAGTTTTTATTTGTATTTGCAGTGAAGATTTAAGACAATCATATTATATGTAGTTTGCTTCAGCTTAGAAATCACTCTACTCTGTCAGTTCTTTCTTAATGAGGATATACTCTGTGAGCACTGCAGGCCTGCAGCTGCTAATTATGGGTATTTGTGGAGATGTTGACATTAATGCTGATCAGCTGATGATGAAATTGTTATGATGGAAATTCTTTGAGTCAATTTTGATCAAGAAATGCTCAAACTGAATGCCTTTCCCTTTTGCACTTGGTGCTTGTTACATTTGCCTTTGTCTTGCATGTCTTGTATGCATTTAAGTTGATTGTATTTTCTGTTGTTACTTGTTTGGTCAATTTACTTGCATCATACTTTGATTTCCTGCGAAGTTTTTGTTTAGTTATGTGCCTATTTGAATTCTGTAAGAGTGGCCACCAAGCAGTTTGGTTTCAACATCCTTTTTTCTGATCATTTGACTACCTGTTTTTTAATGTTGATTGCATGCACAACTTGGCTGTAATATTTGTTATTCTTAAGGTATACCTCTGGTTAATTTCACTTTGTTCTTTTAACACCAGTTAAGAATAACATTGACAAAGGAAGATGGCCATGGACAATCTCAACACCATGAATACTGTTATGCTGGTGGCCTTGTTGAGTATGTTAAATGGTTGAATTCTGACAAGGTTTGAACTCTTAACATTGGATGTTTCATGCACTTCCAGTCTGGCTATATGATTTTCGAACACTGAAAATGGCTACTGCCTACAGTTTTCAGTTAACCTAATTAATCTTTCTTTAGTGTCCTGAAAAAATTAAGGGCTAGATATACTCCTTTTTTTTCTTCGTTTTGAGAAGTAACTAACAAATCAACACATGAACCTGCTGTTTTTAGCACTGATATTGACGATCATTTACTTTTGCTATTCATTGGACCTGTCTAAAGTTCTATGTTGACCACCTTAATTCCCTCGTGTTGCTAATTTTCTAATTCAGAAACGAAATGCAGAAAATGCTAGAATTGCTTGGACATAGTGTCAAGATTTGAATAAGACCGGATGCTTGCAGAATGAACTCATGCCTACGTTCTGTTTATATCTATTGTAGTTAAAGTGTTAATGGACCTATATTTATTGTAGTTATATAATATATGCTATATCACATGACTTTCTTTATTATACCTCCTAGCCTAACATCAGCGCACCCCAAAGTAAGGGCAATAGCATGCATGCTAGTATTAAGGCATCATATTGGAGTCTTCTTCTGCATATAAAAAGATGCAAATTATGTTGTTATCCAGGAAAAAACCCTCACACCTTGGGTGTGCTTTCTTTTCTAGAAACCCCTTCATGACCCAATAGCCTTCAGAAAGGAATTGGATGGAATAACGGTGGATGTCTCCCTGCAATGGTAACTTTTTTTCTTGCCTTGACATTTTCGTGGAAAAAAGAAAAAAAAAGAGTTTTGCTGTATTATCTAGTGAACTTTTTTGTATGTTGTGTCATATTCCTCCATGTTCTAGCAAGTAGTGGTAGTTTATCTGATTGTAACATTTGATAATTTGTTAATTGTGCTGTCTACTTTATATGCATGATTCTTGTTTCTAAGTTTTTGATATTATGTTTTGTAATATTAGAGGTTCCAAAGGCCAAAGTGAATGACCTTATGTTGCCTGTAACTTTCTGCCAAATTCTGGATCGTGACTCTTTTTTGGTTTTTCATTCTGTTGGGTGTCAAACACAGTAATCTAAGAACATGTACAATACATGCCAGCCATCTATAAGCTTTGGCACGTAGGACATTCAATGATTAGGAGAAGAGAGATTATGCATAGAAATTTGGGTCATTTACAATGCAATAATCAATTGTAGCACGTGAAACAAGAAAAATATACATGAAAGAGCTTTCTATGGCGACATGCAAAGAGCCCAACCCATTGTACTTCTGTTCTTTATGGTTATTTATAGATGATATGACCTATATTATAGACATTGATCATCTCGACCATTGTACATGCCCTAAACTTATCTTTTAGAATAATGAAATATGCTAAAAAGTAAAAAAATAAAGTATTACATCGTCCATTTTGCTGTTACCTTGCATATCCATCTTTCTAATTTTTCCTTCCATGCTATAGACTAGATTGTTTGTTTATCAACTAAGTAGAGTTTGTCAAATTGTATTGTGTTTTTGAAGGATTAAAAATGCAATGGATATAAACAAATTTTTTTTGGGGAACACATTTAATATGAAGTATAAAGTAAATAATATCCCTTGTGGAGTCATTATTATGTGTACAAGTTCTAATCACTTTTGAAGTTTGACATCTTAGGAAGGTGGTAAGGTAAATATGTATCCCTTCTGTTCTTTGGTGCAATTGATTGGTCCTCAGTGCTAACTTTTGAAAACATCTAGCAAAAGGAAAGAAAGGATTGTGATTTGTGATCATCTAGAAATAGCAGTTGTAGTGCCCAAGGTTCTCTTTGTTGTAGTTATATTTATCCTAGCAAACTCCAGAAGCTACTGGGAATTTCAGAAACTATGGTCCATGCTCAATATTCAAAGGCTGTGTTATATTTTATTTTCTTTGTTGTATTCTTTATCCATCAGGACAATCACTGAGCCCCTCTTCTTTTCCCTTTCTGGATCTTAGTAAAATCGTGAAATAATAAAGTGTCACCATTTACAGGTGCTCTGATTCCTACTCTGATACACTGCTAGGATATGCCAACAGTATCCGTACTATTGATGGTGGTACTCACATTGATGGGCTGAGGGCTTCATTGACAAGAACAATTAATAACTTTGCAAAGAAGTCAAAGATTTTTAAGGTGATAAACTGTGTACTATTTATTTTGTTCCTCCCTAGTAAATTCCACCATATTTTATATTCAAATGTCTAACTTGTTGACGTAAAGCTGCTTTGTTGGTATTTGTTTAACAAGTACTTAAACTGTATTGAAAAAGTGGTGTCTTGTTCAAACTGATGCTTAGTCATCTGTTCAAATGAAAATTTGATTTAACTGGATCTGTTAATTTTGTTCAAGGATGTGTCTAAGCGGGTAATGCCTTCTGTAGGATAAAGATATTAGCTTGAGTGGGGAGCATGTAAGAGAAGGAATGACATGCATTATTTCAGTAAAGGTTCCTAATCCAGAGTTTGAAGGGCAGACAAAGGTAATAACTTCCTGGCACGATTCCACAAATTTGCCAGAAATTGATGTCATACATCTCATCTGCCTATTTGCTCGTGATGGTTCATTTATTTTTGTTCTTTTGTTTTCTACAGACGAGGTTGGGAAATCCAGAAGTACGAAAAATAGTTGAACAATCTTTTCAAGAAAATTTAACAGAGTATTTAGAGTTACATCCAGATGTTTTAGATTCAATTCTAGCAAAGTCCCTTAATGCTCACAAGGTACGTAGTCTGTTAATAATTGAAATGATCCATCCTTTCACCTTCTGAAAAATCAAGATCCAGGCTGTCATGTGTATTGTGGGAAGTTTCTGATTGGCAGATAGGAATAAGGAAACAACATTTCTTATCCTATTCATTCCTGTGGCAAGAAGTCCTTCCCTGCCCTTCTCTAGAGCTCGTTGATTGTGATTCTGATGCCCAGTTACCATAGGGAACATATTCTAAATATCTACAAAATGGGTATGTTTCTTTCAGTGTATGACATATTTTTTCTGTTGCAGGCTGCATTGGCAGCCAAGAGAGCTAGAGAATTAGTGAGGACAAAGAGTGTCTTGAAATCTTCTTCACTCCCTGGGAAACTAGCTGACTGCACATCTACTAATCCTGAAGAATCCGGTGAGTTGCCACTTGTATTAGGGAACTCTAGTGTCATCCTTGTTTTAATATAATTTAGACAGTACGTTAATCTCATTAATGGTTCACATTCATTTGAATTTTTTAGTTCTATTTTGATTTGCCTTTCTAATATGACTGGTCTGCATCTGGTATTCTGGTGTTCCCGCTTCTTTTTACAGGAAGTGTATGACAGTTCTGTTTTTTTTTGTAATTATTAGATATCCTATCTCATTTCCAATGTATTTTTTTTGGTAATTATTAGATATCCCATCTCATTTTGAGGCTTTGACTTTTGCTACTCACATCAATTCAGAAATCTTCATAGTTGAAGGTGATTCTGCTGGGGGTAGTGCAAAGCAAGGTCGGGATAGGAAATTTCAGGTACAACATTTGCTTGCCAGTCTAGTGCTGCTAACTTATACTCAACAGTTCTACAACTGGAAGAAGTGCAAGATTCCTGATGAAGTTTGGATTAATAGATCATTATAAGTATCTAGAAGTCTAGATCTTGCATCGTTTGTGCTTGTTTATTTTGAGAAGTTTTATTTGACTGATTCTTGTTTACTTGCAACTAGTACTGCTGATGCAGATATCAAACATTGTTTATCTAATGTTGTACTTTATAATAACCTCCAGATATCCATTAAAATCTATATGAGTGTATACCATTTCCTTGAATATATGTATTGTTTTTGTTTTTGGAATGAACTCAATCTGTTCAATGAGCCAAATGGGCCATAGCATGACAGGAACAAAGCTAAACCAAATAGAAGAAAACCCTCTATATACAGACACTATAAACATTTTCTGTTAAAATAATTTTCCTATGCATTAGTTTATGCCTTTTGAAATATCAACATGCTAAGGGATTTTCTCAACTTGCAAAACAATATAGCATACATGGATATTGGAAGTTATATTTCATACGAAATGACTGATCCAAAGGACCTACATTGAGAGTTATGAATCATGCCTTAATCAACAAGGATGATTAAGGTTTGCGTTAAACACTGTGTTGCCCATCAATTGTACTGCTACAGCAACAGACAATACATAGGCACCAGTCTTAGTATTTCAGCATTTCTCCAGGTTTGCATATAAAGTAACACATTTTCTGCTGCTCTCTGCAGAAAAAACTTGGTTTTATCCTGAACATTTATTCACCTTTCTTGTTCCAACTATTTACTCTTATTCCACCATTACTGTGGCTGTCGTGGTTTCTTTTTAGTGTTTTTTTAAAGATAGGTGACTAGCCACAATATGCTTCCTAGCGCTGTCTTCAAAAGTCAAAATTTTAAGTTTTCATAAGGAGACATTATCGAGGATATAACTGGCCACAGTAATTCATCATTTTGTTCAAAAGTATTTATGTTTGAGTGGTGTAATAAAATCAAGTAACTTCAACATGATCAGTAATTACCTAGCCATGGACAATATATCCTTTTAGTTCAGCTGGCTACCCAATTGGTTGTTGCCTGCATATAAGCTAATCTTTTACTCTTGTTTTCTGTCAACATAACTCGTATGAATTTCTTTTCGCTAGAATATTTCTAGGGTGAGAATGACAGGATTCTGATCCAAAAACTAGAATCAATCTAGGAAGAACACCAGGTACCTTTACGATTCAATCATTGTTTTGTATAGAATGTTATCCACCTCTAGTTCTCCTTGAAAGAACCGTAGTATTTTTGTAGGTTGAGCAGCTGTTAGCAAATTGACATCCTCTTGTTCCTGAAAATCAGTATTCCTGAAATGTCTATCTTCATTCAAAACTCTTATTATTATTTGGCTTTTACTACCCAATCCTAGCAGCTGCAAGTTGCATTCATAAATTAGATTGCCAGCGTTTGAGGTAAAACTATTATCTTGCATGAATTGACAACATAATGGTTAGAGAACTATGCATTTTCTTGTTTTTGCCTATGCGCTTGCTACAAATTGTGAGATGGGACCTGATGATCTGTTGTTCTATACCAAATCTGTTTCAACTTTTAAACATACCATATTCCTGTCATTCACTTAGAACTAAGCATGCCTTAAAAATGGATGCAGGCTATTTTGCCCCTGAGAGGAAAAATTCTCAACATTGAAAGGAAGGATGAAGCAGCCTTGTACAAAAATGAGGAGATCCAAAATCTTATTCTTGGTCTTGGATTAGGAGTGAAGGTGCATGCTGTTTTGTTTTGAACTTCTATTATTATTGGCTTTCCTCTAATATATTCTTTCAGGGTGAGGATTTTGAGAAGGAAGCTCTTCGGTATCATAAGATAGTTATACTCACAGATGCTGATGTAGATGGTGCACATATCCGGACGCTTCTCCTTACTTTCTTCTTTAGATATCAAGTATGCCTACTGGTCTACTCATTATTATCTTGAAGCATATGGAAACTGGAGATATAGCTCATTTGCTAGGGGTCCTGAGTTCAACTAAATTGGTGTCTGCTTGTGTTTCCATTTTTGACTCTTGTATGACTAGGTTTATTAGTGGGTTGGGCTCAGCAGGATTGACAAATGGGGTTTGATTTGACAAGCATTCAGTGAATTGAAAAATGGGAAAGACAAATGGGTTGTGGTAGGATCGGGTTGGGGTTGACATCTCATTGAGAATTTGTTGGTCAAGAAGTGGTAAGGCATTCAAACCTGAAAATTTCCAAAGGCCCAAACAAAGTGCACATGTAACTGTTAATTTTCTTTGGGACCCCATGCAAGAGAGCACACATAAGACGTTTCCATTGTGGGCAAGACAAAACCCTAGGAGGATACTTCCCTGCTAGAGCTTTTAGTACCCTCCAAATCTCCAAGATGCCTGTTATGAGATTGCCTCATCTCGTCCCAAGTTGAAGCCCTCACGAATTAAACCTTCGTCTCATGAGCTTGCCTGACATACGTTGCTATCACCCTCGGCCTTCAAAGATGAGGGAGAAAGAGCAATGTGAACCTGTTGAAGAACTTGGGCATTATTTGGGAAAAATGGTGAGATTGATGAAATTGTGCTAGAGGGCTTCATGGAGGGCCTAAAGGGGATGTTCTCACCCTCTTCTTTAGAGTTGTTTTTGCACTCATAGGGGGTCTTGTGGGCTGTTGCTGCTGCTTTGTCTAAGGTGATGATTTAGACTTCTTTTTCCCTAGGGAGTAGCTCGTTGTAGTGCTTGGTCCCTTGGTGCTAGGTGTTTTGTGGCTGGTGTTGGTGTCTTTTGTTGAGTCCTCCTGTTGGTTGGCCGAACATTGTGTTGTCTACTCTCTTTGAGTCGGTGTTTGTATTCTCTTCTTGAATGAAATGACAGAGCACCCGCCCCTTAGTTAAAAAAAGAATTGTTAATTTTAGAGGAGTGATGCAAATATGAATGGTTAGTTCTATTGCAGTAGCCCGAAGGGCAAATATATAGTACAATGAGTTGAAGGGTCACACCTAAACCCTATAGTACAATACCACAAAAACTCTTGACAAGAATGAGGTAGGAATGGGTCAAACCCAAGTGTTTGGCCATGGGAAGGGTAGGGTTGCTTCTAAGCATAGTTACTGGATTCACGGCAGCAAGCATCGAACCCAGATCCCGATTGCACAAACAAGATCGGGGTTCGAACGCTATCTGATTCGCAGCGTTGTTGTTTGATTTGGGGGAAAGGGCGAACCGAAGAGGGAGGATGAGAGGAGAGGGACAACCGGACAACAACTTCAGATGTGCTCGTGCTTCCTGTAATCGCTACCGTTGCCGTGGTGGTCGTTGCTCGCCACCGTCCTCTTCATTGATGCAGACAACGGCCGGAGCTACGAGGTTCCGAGCAGCGCTTGGTGGTCGCATTGGGCCTGAGGCAGCAAAGGAGGAGCACAGTGGAGAGGATGCATCACAGGAGGATGAGTGATGTGGAAGAAAGGGAGACGTTGGGGTGCAGCTTTGGAGGGGAGACGACACATTTGGAGCAGGGAGGAGCTGAGGAGCGGTGAAGGGGTGGCGGCGCAGTATCCAGTATGGGGCTGGAAGGCAGGAAGGGGCTGACCTAATTAGTTTGCATATTATGGCCGTGGGCTGGTTTGGGGTTGGTTGGGTTGTCCAGTTGCCCATGTCTACATTCTCTGTTTTTCCAGTCTTTTTAGGGAAGAAAGGGAGACATTGGGGTGCAGCTTTGGAGGGGAGACGACACATTTGGAGCAGGGAGGAGCTGAGGAGCGGTGAAGGGGTGGCGGCGCAGTATCCAGTATGGGGCTGGAAGGCAGGAAGGGGCTGACCTAATTAGTTTGCATATTATGGCCGTGGGCTGGTTTGGGGTTGGTTGGGTTGTCCAGGTGCCCATGTCTACATTCTCTGTTTTTCCACTCTTTTTTAGGGAAGGATCTTTTGTGGCTGTTGTCTTTATAGTACCATGAATTCTATAGCCTGAAAGAAATATCATCTCTCTGATTAGCGAACCCAATTTTTACTAATCCATTAGATTGAATTTTGGCTTGCGTAAGATTAGTTGGACTGGGTGGGGTGTTTTATCTGTTTATAATAATTTACCATTTGCCAGTTAGTACGTGGATGGGGCTATTTTTTGCCTTGGAATGTTCCAGATTAATTTACAGGCATGCTATTGTTTAACATTTGAAGTCTTGAACTACCATACGATAATGTGCTTTTAAGTGAGCAATTGTGTATTCCATTTAGTTTTTGCCTTGGAACATTCCAGATTAATTTACAAGCATGCTATTGTTTAACATTTGAAGTCTTGAACTACCATACGATAATGTGCTTTTAAGTGAGCAATTGTGTATTCCATAACATGATGGCAAATGCCTCTTATGACTTGAACAATAAAACAATTGTTTTCCTTTCTCATGAACAATAAAACAATTGTTTTCCTTTCTCATAGTACTATGTTTGCAGAGAGCACTATTTGATGAGGGTTGCATCTATGTTGGTGTACCTCCTCTTTACAAGGTTTGATTGTGATCACAA
Organism: Olyra latifolia; assembly: GCA_036346145.1. Lineage (NCBI taxonomy): Eukaryota > Viridiplantae > Streptophyta > Magnoliopsida > Poales > Poaceae > Olyra > Olyra latifolia. Next base: position 21,321,841 of record CM070530.1, read on the forward strand.
CACTATCAGTTGAAATTTTGAATTAATTGTTCATCTCAAATGTCTAGTTAATATATTACTGCTGCCAGGTTGAGCGTGGGAAACAAGTGCACTATTGCTATGACGATGCCGACCTTAAAGAGCTAGTTAACACCTTCCCTTCTAATGCTTCTTATCATATCCAAAGGTTTAAAGGTACAACATCTAAACCCATTGAACCATTGAGCACCAGTACAATTGTCATTCGTATACGTTTTAATGCCTCTGAAGTTACTTTTATAAGGTTCTTGAGAAACTATTACATGGACCTCTTCCAATTGACATATTTTGCCAAGTCTTTTTTGTTCCTTCGATTCATCTAATAAAGGGCCATCTGACTAGAGATTATTCACTGTGACATGATCACTTTGCTTAAATTAAGTCTCAGTTTCTAATTGTTTGTTGACAACAATTATGAAATACCAAAGTTTCTGATATAGTTATTCTCTAATCTACTATCTATGATTTGTGAACACGATCAATATCCTTGTTGTACATTTTCTATTATTTGCAGTTTTCTTTTGCTTCTCCTCATATAATCACCAAGCCTATGCTAATTCCACCATCTATCCCCTGCACACTATCTTTATGCACAACTATTTTCAGAAAAAGCGCATGAACCCACCATTTTTCACTGTTGAAAATTTCTAATTCTTGCCCAAGTACTCTCCTTAATTTCCCTTTTCCCCGAGTTCCAACATGCCATAGTTTGCCATAGTTTTTTTTTGTTAGAAGCCATGCCATTTAGACATGGTCTGTTATGGATTCGTCCCCCTTCCCTAGTCCATCCCCTGCACCTTAACACAATATGCAGCTTTGCCATCTACTTCTATGCTATGTGGCAATCCATCTGGTTTGTTCCCAGGTGTATGTGCATTCGTGTTAAATGTCTTGTAAAATAACTATATCCTTTTCTTTTTTTTATTTCAAAATATTGCTACTTTGAACTGTTGGTATTATTAGCAAACAGGGTTGTCAGGTATTAAATTGGTTGGTATACAGCAATGCACTGCCCAGGGGATGTCCACCTAGGGGATGTTCACCTTTACTACTATGAACAGAACAGACCTTTTTTATGGTTAGTTTTCCTAGAAATTTCAGATAATGCAAATACCGAGTGGATGATATCATTACAAATGTAGTTTGTAAGATCGTATATATCTTTTTATGCAAAGTACATTCTTTCGTTACATCAATAAAAAAAAACATATCTTTCTCGTACTTTGATGTTATATGTTTATTTTGCATCTTTTTCTTTCGTCACAAAATAGGTTTGGGTGAGATGATGCCTGCACAATTATGGGAAACAACGATGGATCCTGAGAGGAGGCTGTTAAAGCAGTTAAGGGTTGAAGATGCTGCCGAGGCCAATGTTGTGTTCTCATCTCTGATGGGTTCTCGGGTAACCAAGCAAAGATTCGTCGAATATTATTATCCCAGTCATGACTTTACACTATTTCACTTTAACCTCAACCTTTTTTTCCAGGTTGATTATAGGAAGGAACTGATCAAGAATGCTTCAAGCATGATCAACCTTGAGCACCTTGACATTTGAGCGTGTTGAGCAACGCTGACCATTGTGTATGATATAGAAGATCACCTCTACAATTATCACCCCTCCGTCAGGCACCAAGCTTAGCAAAATGCAATTCCCCAGAAACAATATTTTGGTACTAGCATAGTAGCAAATATAGGCTAGAGCGGAGAGGGGTCAATTCCCCCCAATTACAATGTGTCACCTGATATCCTGGTACTTACACCAGGAATGATAGGTTCATTTTTTGGCCAGGTTGGTAACCCATTTTGCCTAGAAGAAAAACATGACGGGTTGACCCCACTACCAGGGGGCAGGGGCTCAGGTCAGCTGTCAATTACACCATTGCTGTTGCCTGTAATTCAATACTACTTGATTTACTGAGGCTTGCTATAACAGCAGCAGTGTTCCAGTTCAGTGATTCGTTTTCGTCACGACGTGACCTGTCTTGCATTGTTAACGTAACTGCTCTGACCAGAAGGCAAAGAGGAAGCGTTGGCGCATGCTATCTAGAGTACTAATCTCTGATGTTTCGCCATCAGGCAAGATTCTTCCACTCGTCCGTTGAATTTTCTTGTATGACTAGGTGCCGACGATCTGTGCTCGTTTCCTTGCGTTTTCCCTTTCTTTACTTTCACGTGCATGTGGGCTGCCACATCTAGCTGAATGGTCGTGGCTATCGGACCTTAAATTAAGCAATTTGGTGATTTTTATGCTAGTTCAGGATCAATTTTAGTGTGTATATAAGTAATATCATCAGCGTATATCGTTACAATACTTTACAAAAGTAATAATAATTATTATAATTTTTTACAAATAAGAAGTAAAGCTACGTAGAGTCAAATAAATAAATCTATCAGAGTACTTATTGCAGTATAGTGGAAATAATAAAAATACACTTAAATAAATGTCTTATCATGAGCCAGAGGTATTTGATTGGAAAATACGTATAGCTATTCGCCATCTTAAATGAACTCCTCAAAGAGAGATAATGATTCTTCAACTTCTTGTTGTCTAATGGAATATGCAGTCCAAAAATAGAGTTTGTAAGAATGAGAAGAGACGAATACTCTGTAAATCATACATAGTGGAATGATGCATCTCTAATCTTTATATGGAAGCTTTATACAACTGAATGACTGATGATTATTTTGTATAAACAATATTTAGCAAAGACGTAATAGAATGATAGATTTGAAAGCAATTGAATAAAACATTTAATAAACCTATAGTTGATCATAAGCATTGATACAAAACCTAATAACCTACACCCAGTAGTCCATATGATAACCACCCTATTGGCATTTAAAAACATTATATCTTGCTCAAATATAACCAAACATTATCTATAATTGCGGACACGGCTATTCAAATAATTTATTAACACTCTGCAGAGGGTGCACATCTTTACTCATAAGATATTCATATCTCAATCTTTGGCCAGAAAGGAGATACTCGTAACTTAACAGTTACGGGATTAAACATTAGCATGTGGCCCTCTTGATACCTCTGTGCCACCTAGAACCAAACATGTGGATCACTGCGATAATGTAGTAGCATAGCAGCATTGCTTGAATAATGGCCCTCATAAGCAGCACATCTCCCCCCAAATGTCCTAACACATGACGACATTTCCTAACTTGCCTTACCACAAGCTAGCACTTAGTAGCTTAACTGCTGGACTTAATCCAAGTCAAGCTCATGGTTTTATTGTTTTAGCTTGCAATGTTTTTATAAGATTAAGTTCTTAGGGGTAACCAAGGCAAGGTTTCTTTCTAAATTTGCCTCATAGCTAAGCCACTTAGACTCCACCCCCACAACAGATCCACTTGCCTTAGCCGAAAACACCACCTAGGTTATTAACAAGTTGCAACATATGACAACTTCTGCATAAGAGCAACACATGTATATCCATACATAGCAACACATATTTTTCTCACGTAAAAGCAACATATACAATTACTCTCAATTCCATATCTCTCTTTAGTTAAGATTAATTATTCTTACTAGGTACGTGCATGACTAAGTAGACTAATAACAACTACCAACCCACATATATCATCATTATCCAACTAAAATGATGATAAACTAGGTTACAAAGGAATATACAGTAATACAATAATTCAAACGAGGGTAATAACCAAATTGGAATAACTAAGTTTCTAATAAAATATAATAAAAATATCAATGCATAATTTAAAAACAAAACGATTTTATTTGTAGATAGGAGCAACATGATCATGGAATAAATATATTAAAAAAATAAATTCATAAATAGGTAGATCTCAATACTCAGAATTTTTAGAAACTTGAATGGGCATTTTTGGACTCCTAGATAAAAATATATGGATTTTACAAGTTTTATCCTATTTTAAAAATAATTAAATAATTTCCAGAATTAATAGGAATTTAGAAAATCTCCATGCTGGACTGACCACTGGGCCTCGACTGACAGTCTCACGGCCTATGGCGGACGCAGCCCACGCACACACGCTCACGATACACCCCGCGTCCACCTAACTTGTGGGACCCACATGTCAGCGACATGGTCCACCACGAACTCGGCCAACCGGACCGATCCGGCCTAAACCAGATCACTCCCACTCTGATTCGATTCGCCCGATCTAGATCCGATGGCCATGAATGCTCCACGTCACGACACCGCCCTAGCGACCAAGCCACACGGCGACGTAACTCCAGCGAGCTCGTGTGGACGCTACAGACCACCAAACTCCATGCTCCTGGGCTCACAGGTTGCTCTCGGCATCACCAACTCACTGAGACACGCGGCCATCGCCGGCGACCCACGGTGATGAAAGGCGGCGGCGCTCCACGGTCTACACACAACCGAATGCTACTGCCCTTGCTAGCCTAAACTAAGCACGGATTTGGAATCTAGGGACTATCAGGAACCTTATCACGACAACGCGTGACTCCGGGGACCTCCGGTTAGCTCCGGTAACCTCCAACTGCGGAGGTGACACGCGGTATCGGCGGCGACACACGGTATCAGCGATGACGACTATCCGACACTCCCTGCGACAAGCGATGACGACTATCCGACACTCCCTGCGAAAGAAGCATGTCACCACGGGGACCGCGACGGTGAAACATGGCTCTGGACCAAGAATCGAAGGCTAAGACTCACCAACGATGACGAAATTGCTCACCAGAGTACTCGGCCCCGAAACCTACGCCAAGCTCTCCTCGGCGACTGTGTCCACCTCGGCTTAAGGCAACGATGGCTACAGGATCAGGGAACCCTAGCATTGCGACTCAGGGGTTTAAAAAGCCCTAGGAACTCTAGGTTGGCACAAACGCCAAGGCCCAGCTCGCGGCGGCGTAACGGCTGGCTCCAACTCAGCCACAGAGACGATGACTGCGGTGGCGGCAAGATCTAATAGCTACAGTGGGGCCACGTCACACGAACGGGCACCTAATATCCAATAATAGCGGTTCACTCAGATAAGTAACATCTGATGGCCACCAACACACATGTGTGCATGACAACGGTCCAGATTAGGCCACATGGCCCCTCTCCGGAAAAAGAAAACCCTTTTCCTATTTTCTAAAAAGCTGATTAATGTTTTTTTAGGTTTAAAAATACCAAAACAATTCAAAAATCCTGAGAGAATTCCAAAAAATCCTCTAAAGCATTTAGGACTGAAGAAAATTTATCAAGCACTTTTCATTTATATTTTACCCTATTTAATTGTTTTAAAGCTCTAAGTTAATTTAAAATGCCTTTGTAATCACTTTTAATTGCAGAAAATTATAAAATTAATTTATTTCAATTATTTAGTGAAAAGAAAAGTACTTTGATGTCACCAAATTTTCAGGATATTACAGTGGCCGTTTCGAGGCCTTTTGTGGTTGGCTAAGATTAGCAAGGATGGAAATGAGACAAAATGTTCGATCCTGTTCCGAAGACCAATCTTGGACCCAATCCGTATTTGTATCTAGAAGCATATACCATTTTTATTCCAAATCTGTATCTGGCATCACTTGTAATTGTACCTAGGAAATATAAGAAATATGGTTCGAGAAAATTGATGATATACCTATAGTTGAGAGACCATTAATAATATGTCCTATAGTTGGTTGGTATTGATGAAATGCCCCAAAGTTGAGAGAGCACTTGATGATTTGCCCCTTTTCAAATTTTTGAGCAGTTTTCGCTATTCACCTTAGTGAAAAAGATTAGTGTTGGGAAAAGTACGTGGCCATGGAGATACGGCCCACTAACTTGCCTCCGGCCCCATGGGGAGTATGCCCGGGCTTGGCAAGCTCACGCCCGAGCTTCCCCGCCACGAAAGCTCGGGTCACTCACCCCGCCCGGGCTTCCGAAGCCTAGGGCTCGGGACCCAAGGCCGATGCGCGCGCCACAAGACAGATACGCCGGGTCCGAAGGTCACCGAAAATTAAATCGAGCCTGATCTGAGGCGCTGACAAAAGCCTTTGGCGGGTTGGCGGCGAGTCTCGTCAAACCGTCGCATAAGGAAAGACACGTGTTGGCCGTAGCGGTCCCAAGACGGCAATCGAGATACACTCGATTACTGGTGGATCTTATGCGCCGACACGTCAAAATAAAAGGCGACTATTCAGCGGACGGAGGGCAAGCTACGATGGCCGGCGCCGCCTATAAAAGGCGTCTGAGCCACAACAAAGGAGGATCCGACAACCGGATACGGACAGGTAGACATAGACGCACACGCGGAAGAGAGCCACTGTAGAACAGGAGCACTTGTACTCGCGTAGGAGCTCTAGTTCTTGGCGGTAGTTCTCCGCATACAGGTAACTGTAGGAACACAGATAGTGCCTTGGGCACTTATTGTACTCAAGTCCGGGCGTCCCAAAGCCCGGCCTTCACCCCCTTGTACTCGTTTAAGCTTGACATTAAACGAAGACTGGATGTAGGGCTGTTATCCGACAGTGGAGGCCTGAACCAGGATAAAAACTCTCTGTGTCTATCACACCAGGGCCCGGCACGTCGAACCGCGTCGGACCTTCGTCCCTTTCTCTCGGCGTCCGACGTGGCCGCGCCGATCGAGGGCGGGGGCCGCCGACCTTGCACCCTTTCTTGCTCATCGGCCTGTGGAGGTTCGCCTCCCAGTCGCTGACAGCTGGCGCCCACCGTGGGGCCCGATTGTGGTCTTCTCCCATCGATTGAGTCGAGGATGGCCCTGTTGTCATACGATGACGACAGCTTGGACCTCAACTTCGACGACCACGACGATCTCGACGACGTCGATGAGTCATACGAAAAATGGCAAGCTGGTATCCTCGCTGAAGCTCAGGCTGACGAGATGGAGGTGGAAGCATCACCCACCTCGGGAGCATCTGTTCGCTCCCCAGCATTGCCCGGCCATGGTGGCACTTCGCTGACTCACGTCAGCGAAACCCTCATGGAGGGACTGGAGGCACCGCCGCTAGTGCCGCAGCCGGATGGACCACACACATTCGTGGCCCTGTACGAAGAGGAGGATCAGTCCTGCGCGCGCAACTGACGCCCCGGCCCGTCAGGGCAGGCAGCGGACCAGCGTGTGCCCATGGTGGTTGAGGGTGCCGAGAACACCGTCTCCGTGGGTGACACCGACATGTCCCCCTGGCGGGAACTCGCCTCACGCCACGTCTTCGCAGCGTCAGGCGGGGTGACGCCGCACCAGCCACGCGCTGACCTAAGCGGAGAGCTCCAGCGGCGTGAGGCCACTCGAAGCCTTTTCGCTGGGTCGGTCGGGCGGACTTTGGCGGACATCCGTCGTAGGCCTACCGGCCCAACGCCCGCCACTCATGCCACACACGCGCCCTCGCCCACTACTACCATCACCAACCCAGTTCTGCGCAGTCAGGAACGGGTTAGGGCGATTGCCCAGGTCATGCATGACCTGGAGAAGGATCCACGAGGATTCACTATGGCCGACCTAGGGGATGCAGTTGCGGACGGCCTAGAGGAGCTTGCTGGGGATCTCGGCGAGCACCTTCAGGCCCAGTCGCACACCAGTGGCACCTCAAGGCGGTGTGGCCAGAGCGTTCGGTCGCGTCGGCAGGCATCCACGTCCACTGTGGATGGCGCCCCTAGCGCACCCCGGGCGGAGTATTTTCCCGCCTCGGGCCGCTTCCGGGCGGAAGGCCCCCCGTTGGAAACAACGGGGCCGTCCCTAGATGTCCGGCCTTCTCTCGGGCTTTGCGCGAGGCCCCTTGGCCTCGTAAGTTCAAGCCCGGGAACATCGAGAAGTTCGACGGGAGCAAGCCGACGAATATCTCGTCGTCTATACTACCGCCATCTTGGCCGCAGGCGGTAATGAGGCCGTTATGGTCAACTACTTTCCTACTGTCTTGGAGGTAATGGGCCGAACCTGGCTCTTCAACCAGCGTCGAGGTTCGATCACGATTGGGAACAATTGCGAGAAGCGCTCGGACGAACTTCGAGGTGGTGCGCATACGAAAGCCCAGGACCTCAAGCTTGTGGTCTAGAGGCGGAGAAGGCTGCGAGCGATGTCCGCGGGTTCGTCCAAGTCTTAACACCATTAGTCAATCTCAAGCGAGGCCATCGTCGTGGCCTTCAAGGAGGGGGTACGGAATACCCGTTTTACCGAGGACCTTAAGCTCCATCCGGTCCACACCGCGGCCGATTTATTTCATGCCACGGAAGGATACATCAACGCCTCCGAGGCGGTGGAGCGCAAGAGAGGCAGGACGGAGGAGAAGGTGGCGGCTCGGACTGGCGCAGACACCAAGAAAAGCAACGCCGAGAAGAAGAAGAAGAAGAAGAAGAAGAAGAAGAAGAAGAAGGAGCCCGCCGTTCCGAACTACGTCGCGGCGGTAGAGCCCGAGAGGCTGCTCCTGGAAGCCGCCTTCACGGCCGACCCGCCGGTGGTGGCGGAAACGGCCGGGGCGCAAGTCAAGGGTAGGGACGAGCTCCCCAGCCCCGACCTCGACCGGCCCAGGGGGCGAACCCTCCGAACAACCACTACTGCCTAATCCATCGGCAGTATGGCCACGACCTACGTAATTGCAGGACGTGGGCGGCGCGATTAGAGGACTTCTAAGCTGGGCGCGGGCCCATGCCCGTACTCCCCGACAATGGAGTGCCGGACGATCGGGCGCTCCAGGGTGGCCATGGCGACGCCTTCCAGGAGGCTCGCGAGCACGTCGTCATGATTTTCGGCGGCGCGTCCGCCTATAACTCGCGACGCGAGCTTAAGGTCGCTGCCCGAGAGGTTTACCACCTCAAAAGGGGTAAGCCCGGAGACGCACCCATGCGGTGGTCTTACCAATCGATCACCTTCTCCGGGGACGACTGTCCCCCCGGAATGACAAGGCCCCAGCGCCTGCCGCTGGTGCTCTGTCCTACCATCAGCAACACGCGAGTCGATCGCGTGCTGGTAGATGGCGGAAGCTCCCTGGACATCATCATCGCTTTCGGGTTCTTGGCGGATGCAAATCCGCGGTCCAAGGTCAAGGACATAGCCATTCCTTTCCATGGCATTGTCCCGGTAAATCCTACAACCGTCAGGCGGATCGTCTTTGCCGTAACATTCGGGACCCCCCAGAACTTTCGGACAGAGTACATCACCTTCGAGGTGGTGGACTCCGAGCTTCCGTACAACGCCATTCTTAGACGCCCCGTGTTGTACAAGTTCATGGCGGCCACCCACCACTGATACCACTGCCTGAAGATGCAATGGCCTGTAGTGAGAGCGCCTTGACAATGGTCGGACAGCTCCCAGAGCGCGGCCCGGCCAAGGCCGACTGACCGCCAGTCCGCCCCAAGGTGCCCTGCAGCCGCGGGAGCCCACCAAGGCAGTCTCCCTCTCCGAAGATGACCCGGCTAAGGTCATCCACATAGGGGCCAACCTCGAGTCCAAATAGGAACTCGAGCTCGTCGTCTTCCTCCGAGCTAACGCAGACGTGTTCGCGTGGGAACCGTCCGACATGCCGGAGTCCTAAGGAGAATGTCGAGCCTGAGCTAGCGGTTAGCGACAAAAAGCTGTCGACAGGCCTTACGACGCTTTCCAAGTGGAAAGCCGATATCATTCGAGAACAACTCGGCAAGCTCCTCCAAGCGGCTTCATCCAGAAGTCGAGCACTCGATCGCTCGCCAATCCGGTTAATCGTCAAGAAGAAGGGCGGAAATGGCGAATGTGCTTCAACCATCGCGGCCTTAATGCCGTCTGCCCCAAAGACAAATTCCCCCGGCGCATAGACCAAGCGGTCGCCTTAGCGGCGACTTCGGCGCTCATGAGATTCTGGGCGCCTACTCGTGGTATCACCAGATCGCGGCGGCAAGGGAAGGCGAAGAGAAGCGCCGTGACACCTTTTGGTAACCGCTACATGACCATGTCATTGATGCGAAGAACTTCGGAGCCACGTTCCAGCGATTGATGCAAAAGATGGTCCCTGATCAGATAGGGCGCAACGTAGAGGTTTACGTAGACGACATTGTTGTAAAAAGTAAGGTCCCACGGGACCATGTGACCGACCTTCAGAAAATGTTTGCCAATCTCAGGAAACATCAAGTCAAATTGAATCTTGAAAAATGCGTTTTCGGTGTCCGGTCTGGGATGTTGCTTGGCTATGTGATAGGGAAGGCGAGCATCGGGGCTAACACCGAGAAAATCGAAGCCATCGAGAACAAGAGGTCGCCAACCTGCACCAAAGAGGTACAAGCCCTCACCGGCCGGATGGCGGCTCTTAGCAGATTCATATCTCGTCTCGGCGAGCGCAGTGTACCTTTCTGTAAGATCCTGCGCAAGCACGATGGTTTCGAATGGACAGAAGAAGCCGAGGCCGCTTTCAGCGAGCTAAAGCGCTACCTGTCCAGGCCTCCCGTTCTAACCACGCCAAAGCTCGGGAAAGCTCTACTCATCTACTTGGCGGTCGCCCTGCAGGCTGTGAGTGTTGTACTAGCAGTCGAATGCGAGGGCAAGTAACAACCCGTTTACTACGTAAGCGAGGTATTGCATGGACCTAAGGAGCGATACCCCGAGGTTCAGAAACTTTTGTACACCTTGCTTATGGCCTCACGAAAGTTGCGTCACTATTTTCAAGCCCATCCAGTCACGGTCCAACAAGTTTCCCGCTAAAGGATATCATTAGAAATCCCGACGCGAACGGGCGGGTCACAAAGTGGACAGTCGAGCTTGGTGAATTCGATATCAAGTTCGTGTCACGAACAACGATCAAGTCCCAAGTCGTGGCCGACTTCTTGGCTGAGTTGACCGGGCCGGCCGACCCTTCTGGAGGTTCGCCCAAACTCGCAAGTCAAGAAGCGCACTGGACCATGTTCTTTGATGGGTCGCGCCAGTTCGAGCGATCAAGTTGAGGCTTTGTTGTCATCTCCCTCCAAGGAGAACAAATTCAGCATATAGTACAGCTTTATTTTCCATAGCGAATAATCTTTGCGAGTCTGAGCCTCCTAGCGGCCTCTGAGCATGCTGCTGCGCTTCGGCATAAAAGCGGCTAATAGCGAAAGGGATTCGCGGTTGGTCGTCCCCGCTGTAAACAGGAGTTTCAGTGTTGCGATGGCTCAATGGCGCGATACTTGGCAGAAGTGAGAAAGTTGGAGAAACACTTCATGAACTTCGAAGTGTGTTATGTTCCCAGACTGGCTAATAGGCTGGCCGATAAGCTCATAAAGCTCAGTTCTCTGAAAACGCGCCCGTGGATGCTCGTACAGCACCTACTAAAGCCCTCTATTCCTTCCGGAGAAGAGGCCCCCGAGAAGACAATAGCCTCGACCCAAACGACAGGTACCGCTTCATTCCTAGAGCAGCGCGACACCTGGATGACGCCATTCGTCCAGTTCTTGATGCATATGACACTGCCACAGGACACAGCTAAGAAATCCCGGCTCCAAAGACCAGCCCGACTTTACCGATTGCTCGGGGTCTTGTTGTACCGAAGGGGTTCTAACGGCATACTTTGCAAGTGCGTGACCCAGGAGGAAGGCAAATTTCTCCTTCAAGACATCCACGACGGGATCTGCGGGGCCCACGCCTCTTTCAGAACCTTAGTGGGAAAAGCCTTCCGCATAGGTACTACTGGCCCACTGCGTTGACCGACGCAAGGGAACTAGTAAAATGTTGCCTAACCTGCCAATACCATGCCCGAGTGTCCCACCAGCCAGTTTACGAGCTACAGACTATCCCGCTGACCTGGCCATTCTTAACGTGGGGAATGGACATACTTGGGCCTAAAGGGGTGCACGCACATGTTCGTCGCCATCGACATTTTCACCAAGTGGATCGAGGCCAAACTCGTATTGTCGGGACCCCCCTGGCGGAGGTGAGGTCCCACCTGTGCTCTACCTGTGCTAGTCCCTGGATCAGTAGCTAGCACACACAGACAACAGAATTTAGATCACAACCATGTCGATTAATTTATATAAATTTACATCAGAGTGAGCCTCATGGCGTGGTTACATAGTTTGGCTCGAGGCCTTACAAAAGCGAAAGTCTTTACAAAGGCAATTAAGACCTCAAAATACACCCATAGAACCAGGTAAAACCAAAACATTTTCCCACAGGCAATGCTGGAGGAACGCATCCCTAGGCGTCGGTATACTCCTCATCCTGGACTCGGTCGATGAAGACGTAGGCTTTGGGGTCTCCATCTTCGGGGTCGCACGGATACTCTGAACCGGCTCGTCGGAATGCGTAGCCCCGCGGCAAAGCGCGAGGGTGAGTATTGGTGAAAATACTCGCAAGTCAATTGACATATGCATATGCATGGTCTAGACAAGGGATAGATAGGGCTCAATTGCGGAAAGCAAGTTTTGAAATAGTTTGCCTAATGTTTTTAAAGCAATTTAGGGAAAGAAGTGAGGTAATCAAATTAATTGATAAAACATTTAAATCATCCGGCCCCAGCCGGCTCATGCCCAAAGGCTGGCTCACGATACAAATCGTGGTTTTTACCAAAAGCATTTTCCTTACGGCTAATCCACCGAAGGACCAATAACTCTTGACGGCTAACCACCGTATGCAAAATACCATACGTCGGCTAAAACACCGAAGTCATCTCCTCACGGCTAACCACCGTAGGCTCCCAAAATAAAACACGGCACCTGCCGGTTTTCTTCTTTAAAACTCTGAGAAAGAGAGGGAAGAAAACTGCCATTGTGATCAACCCACCGTCGTCCACCCTTGACCGTGGGCACGGCTTTCTAGAAAGTTTTACGCTCTGCAGAGGTCGCACGCTTTCCCCATGAGACATGACTCCCTCCTGTCGAAGGTCATCACGACAAAGCCTTTAACAGTCTAGCTCTTGGCTGGCATCCCCTCTAAGGTTTCCACCGCAGTGCTGGTTTCTCCAGTTGGCTGAAGCCTCCTCTTGAGCCTGGTAGGTTGGCGAATGCTTCGCTCCTACTCCACCACACGGGATATCCAAACCAAGAGTTCGAAAGGTACTTAGCCAGGGCTTGCCCATACAAGCACTCGTGGTTGCACTGTTGTACTTAGTTTTGACAACCACAAGGTATCGGTCCTTAGGGACTGGGGTGGTTGTCACACTGGACCCAATTCTCGGGCTTACTGCACCAGCCAATCAAACCATCCACCCCAATCAAGTTTTACAAACATTTTCAGAAACCCTAGGTGACATACCCGCTTTGGCACTAACATTTTTTCATGATAGCACCTCGCTCTCGCTAATCAAACAAGCACTTTGCAAACAGAGAGGTACTTTGAATTAAAACAGATTTAAATCAGGATGGGGTGTTCATTGTGGAGTAGTCATCTCACTAGTAGCATGACTAAGCAAAATTAATTAAGCTAATCAAGGGTCGGCAGGTATTTACGGATTAATTATCCTAAGGTTTACCAAAAATCAGGATTAATAGCATAGTTAAAGTGCGTTAGGTTCTTAACTAGATTTCCTACCAACGTGATAGTGATTAATCAACATAGCTATGCACATTTAATAAACTTCTAACAAAGCATTTGTAAAACTAGGTTTCAATATGGTCAAAGGTAATTAGGGGAAGATGTCAACAATGACTTGCCGTGACTGTAGTCGTACTCCTGCCCGTCTTGAGCTTCAGTCCTGGCCACGGATCCGGTCGAGTCTAACGATGGCAAACAACACACATTTAAACAATGAATAAAATAAAATCATGCATGCGGAATGAATGCGTATGCATGAATATAGTAGAACCATGCTTTCATTTATTTTAAGATTTTTGTAAATTGATCTTACTTTAAAATGGCTTACTTTATTAGAAATGATTAAACAAATCATTTTCTATGGAATTGGAATTTTGGAAATAATTTAAACATAAGATAATTAATTTAATATTGTTCTTATCCCATTAACATGTTCCAAAAATTTAAATTTCATTTTAACTAGATATAAATAATTAGTAAAGTATTAAATGCATGATTTTATATTTTAAAAACAATATTAAAGAAATCATATTAATATTCATGAAATGATATAAATGATATTTTGAAATTAAACTTCACTTTTTATTAGTTTTAGAAATTTACTTTCTTGATTTTGAATTTATATTTTTAAAGATATAAAAATAACAAGTTTTGCTATTTTAGATAATTAGGAAACCTAATTTTTCGGTGAGGCCAAAGACAGTCTTGGCCGGCCCATGGCGCCACGCTGTTAGCGCGGGCATGTTCTGCCTAGCACGGCGCGTTAGGCCCAAAGCCAACATAAGCGCCTGTGTACAGACGCGTGGCATGGCCGTGATCTTGGTCTTGCCAATTGATGGTGGCAGCGTCTTGGTGTGGCCCAATGAGGCGCTGGCAAGACGTGACCGCCGGCTTAGTCTTGGTCTTGACCAAGTGACGGCGGGCCGATGAGGGCCGACCGTCACCACTCGGGCGGCCGACGAAGCGGGCTCCGCTATCGGCGTCTCGAGTAGGGAGGAGGCGGAGGCGGCAGGCGGCGGTATACTCCTCATCTGGACTCGTCGGTGAAGACGAGGCCGGGGTCTCCATCTTCGAGTCGACGGATACTCGAACTGCTTGGCGTCGGAATCTGACCCAAGACAAAAGCACGATGGTGAGTATTGGTGAAAATACTCGCAAGTCAATTGACATATGCATATGCATGGTCTAGACAAGGGATAGATAGGGCTCAGTTGCGGAAAGCAAGTTTTGAAATAGTTTGCCTAATGTTTTTAAAGCAATTTAGGGAAAGAAGTGAGGTAATCAAATTAATTGATAAAACATTTAAATCATCTGGCCTCAGCCGGGTCATGCCCAAAGGCTGGTTCACGATACAAATCATGGTTTTTAACAAAAGCATTTTCCTTACGGCTAATCCACCGAAGGACCAATAACTCTCGACGGCTAACCACCGTATGCAAAATACCATACGGATTACGTCGTGAGCTTTAAAGTGGAGGAAGCTAGAGGCGGCGTCGGGCGTGGCGAGGTGGTCTTGGCGGCATGACCGTGGTCAGGCGAACATGGTTGGCGTGGCGATTCGGCGGCAATGAGCAGCGCCGGTGGTGGGAGGGAGCTCCTAGGGGCCTAGGGAGGGAGAAGGGAGCAAGGTAGGGGAAGATTACCCGGCGAGGAGGCCGGCAGCGTCTTGTGGCAAGCGAGCCGGCGTCCTCCCATGAGGTTCGGCCTGGCGGTGGTGGCGATCTTGCAAAACGGAACCAGAGAGGTGATGGGAGGGGGGTGACGGAAGGAATGGGGCTAGGAAGCTCCACCGGTGGGGAAATTGAGGGAGAGGCAGTGAGTGGATTGGGGAGGGAGCTGCGTGAGGATTAAGCTGGGAGGAGGAGGGCAAAAGGGGAAAATCCCATTTCGGGTAAATCCCAAAATGGAAAGGGAAAAAGGGAAATTCCCTATTGGGAAGGTGAGGATGACAGTGGGACCTACTTGTCATAGGGGGAGGGGAAGGAGAGAGAGAAAATAGGGTAAGTGCTAAAATAGAAAAATCAATACTTCATCTAATTAACTACAAAAATTCTTAATTTGAATTTTCATTTGGGTTAGTTCTTAATTGGTTGTTTCAAAAACCTATTTTTGCAAATCACAAATTTTACAATTAGCATAGTAGGCGTTAAGTAATTAAATATTGTGAATTTGAGCATTTTAAAAACTAAACCCCTTTAATTAGGTTTTTAGAAAAAATAAATATGGTAACATTCCCATTTTCAAAAATGGTTTTTGATTTCGATGATTTTTCTTTTCATGATGCCCTACACTACATGCCATGATGATGCATTTTTAAAATTTTGAAAATAGGGATGTTACAAACCTCCCCTCCTTAAACGGAATCTCGACCCCGAGATTCGAACAAGCTAAGAAAAAGATTGGGGGGATTCTGCTTGAAGGTCCTAGTAGACTTTCCGATGATTGAGCGATCGGAGGTCGCTTTAAGCTTGTTACGTCCCAAATATTTGATTCCACAAAACCTTTTGATATGAAAGAATGCGATGTACCGGAATCAAATAAAGCGGTAGCTGGAATTGAATTTACTGGGAACTTACCAAGGACAATGTCTGGCGCATTCCGTGCTTCCTCTGTAGTGATGCGATTGACTTGGCCTCTTCCAGCAATCTGAGGTGCACCAAGAGGCTGAGGTACTCCACGGCCTCTTCCAACAGCTGGTGCACGAGTAGTTGACCCGGAGTTAGAAGGAACGGAGGGCGCTTGGCGCTTCTGGGGACATCTGGTAGCAAAATGACCCCACTAGTGGCAGTTGAAATACTGAACTCCTGTAGTGGTGTTGTTCTGAGGGGCCTGGGGAGCTGGAGCTTGGCGAAGGCTCTGTGTCATCTTACGAGACTGATTTGCTGACATCCTTTGATCTTGCTGGAACTATGGCATTGGGGGACTGTTAGGTAGAGATTGAGAAAAGCGAGGCCGTGAGCTGCTAGAACCTTGGTGATACTGTTGCGCCATCTTTCTGAGGGGCCTGCTAGAACCCGCCGAGCTAAGACTTGGTTTAGTCCGATTTGATTTTGCAGGGCAAATCGACAACGACATGGAGCGATTGTTGGATCTCGACCTATCCGAGTCCTGCCGCAAGCAAGCACTACTGTGAGTGGCAGCATACCAACAATCCCTACGACGGCATGCGGCAAAACAGGTACAGACCCGGACCTTGCAGGTGGGCGACCTGGTTCTAAGACGAGTTCAGAACCTAGCCCACGCCAATAAGCTCACCCCGAGATGGGAAGGTCCAGACACAGTCAGATCGACCACACGCCGGGTCAAGGCCAGCCATGCCGGATGGTAGAGTCCTCAACAGTTCCTGGAACATCGCTCAACTCCGGAGGTTCTACGCCTGAATCAAGGTCGTAAGTCTCCTTTCTTACCCCTTTTTTCTTTTGTCCGTCTTTTCACCCCCTAGAAAGCCCTCAAACAACCCCTGGAAACCTAAACCTACGATCGGGTTTGGGAGAAGACTCGGGCTGTCTCAGCACACATCGGCAGAATAGTGGCTACGCAGAATGCGGTTTCTCTAAACGACAACCGACCTTCTGTCAATCCAGAAGCTCGGCCGTGGCTTGGGGGCTAGGGTCGATTTTTCAAAAATTGATCTCTTTAAACCACAACCGATCTTCTGTCAATCCAGAAGCTCGGTCGTGGCTCGAGGGCTAGGGTAGATTTTTTAAAAATTGATTTCTCAAAATCACAACCGACCTTTTGTCAATTTAGAAGCTCGGCCGTGGCTCGGGGGCTAGGGTCGATTTTTCAAAAATTGATCTCTCTAAACCACAACCGACCTTCTGTCAATCCAGAAGCTCGGCTGTGGCTCGGGGGCAAGGGTCGATTTCTTAAACATTGATCTCTCTAAACCACAACCGACCTTCTGTCAATCTAGAAGCTCGGCCGTGGCTCGGGGGCTAGGGTCGATTTTTTAAGGGTCGATTTTTTAAAAATTGATCTCTCTAAACCACAACCGACCTTCTGTCAATCCAGAAGCTCGGCCGTGGCTCGAGGGCTAGGGACAATTTTTTATGGGTCGATTTTTCAAAAATTGATCTCTCTAAACCACAACCGACCTTCTGTCAATCTAGAAGCTCGGCCGTGGCTCGGGGGCTAGGGTCTATTTCTTAAAGGTTGATGTTTCAAGGCCGATTATCCGAACAAGGACTTTCGATCTTCTCTAAGCCACGCCCGAGCTTCTCTTCAGGAGCTCGGCCATGGCTTGGGGGCTAGAATCGATAGGATTACACTATGACTTTCGAATCCTTCTTGCCTATACAACTACTTGTGTTCGTTTGCATGCAGGAAAGATGACAAAAACAAAAGAAGGCACAACGAGCAACTTTATTAAAATTTCGAAATGACTTACAAGCCAGTTACAGCAAATGACGGCAAGCGCGGACCAGTGTCTCGACAATCACGTCGGCCACC
The DNA here is from genome assembly GCA_036346145.1 of Olyra latifolia. NCBI lineage: Eukaryota > Viridiplantae > Streptophyta > Magnoliopsida > Poales > Poaceae > Olyra > Olyra latifolia. Next base: position 21,339,730 of record CM070530.1, read on the forward strand.
TCGGCGAGAGCCGAGACGACCTCGATCAGTACCGCGATGGTGGCGACGTCGCGGGCGCGAGCTTCTTCCTCCGCAACCTCGGCACGGGCGAGATCGTACTCCGCCCAGAGAACCGCCATGAACTCATCATGATCCCTGGGAGCAGGCGGAGAAGGAAGGACTGCAAGAAAGAAGTTTGGAGTGAAAAGCGGCCGCCGCATCGGCCTCTTTTTATAGCCAAGCTCGGGAAGCCGAACCGATTCCAGGAGTAATGGCATCGGGAAGCAACTCCGACGGAAGCCGTTTCCATGATTTGACGCGGATGTCCATCGGGACGTGGCGCGGCAGTCAAATCGACGATCGGCATTCGAAGAAAAAGACGGATCGAGGGGCAACGAAGGAAAAGGATCAAAGCAGGTCAAATAGCACTTTAAAGGAGTATTTACAAAAAGGACAAGTTGGATCACCGCCCAAGAAAAGAAAAAAATACAAAAAGCCTACGACTTGGGCTAGTGCTTCGTCATGTTGGTTCTGAAGCTCGAGGAAGGCTTTTTTCCCTATCCCAGGCAGTTCGCATATCAGTCCGCAAGACTTCATTGGCTGTCTCCAAGCCCCGCACGGTGTCCCGGTGGGTCTTCAGTAGATCCTCCGTCACGGCTGCGGCCAACTTCACCCGGGAGAGCTCCGCAGCGAGGAGATCGCGCCTCTCTGCAGACGGCAACCTCGGCGTCAAGACGCCCACCGACCGAAGGCGCTCCTCGAGCTCGGTGGAGCAGTCGCGTTCGGCCTTAAGAGCCTCCTGCGACCGACGGGAGACCTCCTCGGCATCTTCCGCGCGCATGTTAGGGCCGCCTCCCGCCAAGAACTCGAGCTTCGAGTCACTACGGGACCGAGCTCGGCGAGCTTCTTCGGCTCGGTGCGCTGGCTTTGGCTTTCTTGTCGCCGGCGTCTTGCCGTCGACCTTTAGGGCCTCCCGCTCGGCCTCGTGCTCAGCCCCAAACAAGCACACAATGCCGACGATCTCGTGGTAGACCTACACCAAGAGATCGGGTTAAGGGAAAAGAAAGAACTAAAGGAGGGTCAACGCAAGACCTCAAAAGCCAAGCTCGAAGGCACTTACCCGCCTCATGGCCGCCGCAGTCACAGACTCATACCGAGGCCGGGTAGCACGCCTAAGCTATCGCTCGAGCTGCTTGATTCCTCCGGCGCTCCCTCTGCAGGCTCGGCAAAGTCTCCCGCAGGCTCGTCCGCTTCTCCTGCAGCCTCGGGCGCTCCCTCCGCAGGCTCGGCCGCCCTTCCTGCAGCTTCAGCCACTCCTCCCACGAGCTCGGCCGTTCCCCTCGAAGGCCCGGAAGCCTCAAGGCATGGGTCGGGGGCAAAGTCGGTTTGCACCTCGGCATCCGCTTTAGGTTTGGCCACCTTTATGCTCACCGGCCACTCCGCGAGGGGCTGGCCGGGAACAGGCCGAAGCCGGATGGACTCCTCCCGGCGCCTTCCGGCGAGCGAGAGCTTGTGCTCAACCCACACTGATGTCGCCACCATCCATCCCTTGCGACGGGGCCACGCCCACAAAGACGACGACGCCGCCGTCGTGATAACCCGGACCGCCGCTTCGATAGCGAGGCGTGTCGCTCATGTCCAATGGTGGGACGGGCACATCGCACCCCACGAAAAGCTTCGACAAACCACCGAAGTCAATTGGGCGCCACTCGGACGAAGTCCGCCCCTCGACGCGGAGCGGCGCCAGGAGCGATGTCCCATCGTCCATCTCCACCTCCACGGTTGCGGCCTGGCAGCGCACGTCGCTACGTGCCACCAATGGGAGGAAATAAGGCCCCGAGCCTCGACGCCCTTTATGCTCCTTAAGGGGATCGTCCTCCCGGGCCACTTCCTCCGGCTGCACCGGGATGAACTCTCCCGCCCTAGAAGACATGGTGACTGAAAATGAAAAAGAAGCGGTCAAAGCACGACCGATCAGCCCGGGAGCCGTGGAGAAAAGAAGAGAAAACCAAAAAAGCACGGCGACTTACGAGTGAGCTCGAGATCCGTCCCGGCCAACCCATCGTCTGAGTCATCATCATCGTCCAGCACCAATCGATAACATGGGCCTCGGGTATCCGGAGAAGTACAATTGGACGTACCACCTCTTTGGACCGAGTGAATTGGACCTTCCAGAAGATGGGCTTAGAGGCTGGCGCGGCCTGGCGTTCTCCACAAGGAAACAAACTCGTTTCCTACTCGAATATATAGATATAGGCGTAACCAACTCGGTCATATCTGTATCTTCCATGTACGGATTAGGGATTCTATCTATAACCCGGCCCCTTGCACTATATAAAGGGGGTCAGGGGCCCCTAGTTCGAGATCCAATCATCATCAGCATCATCGTCATACACATCTCAACATCCTTGAGATCCACCATAATACAATCCACGAGCACAGGAGTAGGGTATTACCTCGCCTCGAGGGCCCGAACCTATATAAATTCGGCTCCCTGTGCTACCATCGTAGTTGTGATCTTTCGCATAGCCCTATAAAATATATTGCCGACACAAATCGTCGACAGTTGGCGCTCCAGGTAGGGGCTAGCGTCACGATCAACTACATCGACTCCGATGGCTTCAATTGGCGGATTCGTCTTCACCTACGCCCCTGGCCAAGGCTTCATCTTCGGAGATCTCGGCTTCATCGCCGGTGACTTCGGGGAACTATGGTTGTGTGAGTCGAATTTCGTTCGGTCCACGCATTACCGGGAGAGGTGGCACGCGACTCCGACCGAGCCTCACCACTTCGAGATCTTTCCCCTGGATTCCAATCCGGAAGAGATCCAATCTGATGATGACGATTTCGACTGGCCTACCGCTGGACTCCCCTTCGGTTTCGGTCGGGATCTACCACTTCTTTCTTTGCCAACACCTTATGCTGACGAAGAATTAGGTGGCAATTCTATTCCTGGCCTGGATCGCTCTCAGATCCAGTCGGGAATCACAATTCCTCGATCGTGGTTCGCCCCGTTCGGGTTGGGAAACTCGGCCGCTGTTTTCCATCGGATAACACGCCAGCTTTTCCAATCTGGGCCAAGAAACAGAACACGGCATGCACAGACTGGGACGAGCTTTCTGAGTCTAGGCTCAGGGACGACTCTAACCAGGTCGACTTCCCGAGTGGATATACCACTCGGATTGGTCAATTCGGCTGCAAGGTTTCAGCAGATCAGATATACGGAATCTCAGTCGGACTCTCTTCTGACAAAAGATCCAGTACGAGAAGTGGGAGTTATAATCACTCCCATCGACGAGCCAACAAATCGGGATCGATTGAGCCTCTCCTTCTTGGAATTTGAGTCAGAGGAGAGCGTCAATGGGTTCCCCGACTTTCGTGGCGTCTACGTCAAGGTAGTCAGAGTCGGGATCCTAAGTTGGATCGATTTTCCCTGGAAAGAATCGAATCGTAGTATCCAATCGTAAAATCGAGGATTCTATCTAATTTGTAAAATAAATATATATTTTGTTCTCCACTGTACTTTTATATTTTATATATATATATAAATATATTGTTGAGCTCCGGTGCTTTGCAAAGCACCGAAGACACCATGCTTTGCGTCTAGTTTATAAAATCCGAGACTCAAAATGGACAATCAGAACTATCCATCTTGATCTTCTCGTTGAAATCTCTTACATGACCAAATTTCGTATTTTTGATTTTTTGCTATTTGTGTTGTATTTTTGAAAACCGAGAAAATTTGGACACTCCATAACTAATTAGATCGGTGATGTTCAAAATACAAAACAAATAGCAAAAATTCAAAAATTACGAAATTTGGTCATGTAAGAGATTTCAATGAGAAGATCAAGATGGATTTATCATGATTCGATTGAATCACACACTAATTAACATTCTAGTTGCTGTCAATTATCAAAAATAGCTTCTAAGCCTTATCTGGAGTAGGATCGCGATTCTACACGATTCTACACGATTCTACGATTTGGATCGCGATCCTACTCCGATCCTATGTGATCCCGATTCACTAAGCGACTCGGATCAACATGCTTCCATAGGATCGTAGAATCGCACGACTCTACGAGTAGGATCGCGACTTTAACTACCTTGGTCTACGTACTGGATGGACAAGCCTCTGGATCGGCTCGGCATCCCATGGGAGAGGCAGGAGCCGAACAAAATCCTGGAGGTGGAGGAGACTTGCGCGACCAATTACGCGGACACGCACGGGAAGTCCAGGAGGAGCTGCTTCAAGTCCGCATGGGAGACCACTCGGTCTTCCGTAAGTCACAGCAGAACATCCTCGCATATAAGACCCTCCTGAACAATGTTGGTCCTTTGCTTGGAGAGGACAACCACGCAACACCGTTCATGGAACAAATCAAAGCCATGGTGACGGCAGCGGCTGTCCAAGGCACTCGGGATCAGCAGGCCAACTCGGCCAGAAGCCAGACTGCCACGAGTAGTACTCGGCGCAGTCGGCACACGCGAAGTCGTGGGCAAGACGCCCGCCGAAGTACAAGTCGGGACCTTCGCCTGGACATCGAAGCCAGGTGGAGGGAGCGAGACGAGGATCGGCGCCGTACTCCACCGCGTCGGAATCTCCCCCGCCAATCTCCTCCTCCCGGGGAAGGATTGATTGACGGGATCAAGGCATTCACACCCCGACTCCGTCAGATAAACTGGCCCGAAGGGTTCAACCCCAAGGGGATTGTGAAATTTGATGGAGAGCGGGACCCCGAGGCTTCGTTACAGATTTACTCCTTGGCAATCAAGGCCGCGGGTGGAGGATACGATGTGATGGCAAACTATTTGCCCGTCATATTAACCCCTCCGGCTCAGAATTTGGCTCGCACGCCTTCAGAGAACTCAATCGATTCCTGGGGAGAGCTTTGCGGCCAATTTGTCGCCAACTTCCAGGGTACTTACGAGAAGCCCGGAACCCAGTGGGACCTTTATCAGATTCATCAGAAAAAAGATGAGTCGTTAAGGGATTTCATTCAGCATTTCACCAAGAAGAAGAACACAATCCGGGAGATCTCAGAGGCGGTCGTCGTCGCAGCCTTTCAGAAGGGAGTTCGCGACCCCGATCTAATCAAGAAAATGTCTCGGAAGCCCCCGACTACTGTCAAGGAGATGTTCGCCCTGGCGGACCGATACGCTACCGCCTCGGATGCTCTCGCTGAGCGTCAGGAGGACCACCCGAGCAAGCACGAAGGCAAGAAGGACAAGCCCGAGTCCTCCTCCAAGAAGGACAAAAAGCGCAAGGGTGAAATGCTGGTGGCAGTCGTGGATCACGGTCGGCAGAAGCAACCTCGGCCCACTGACTACAACAGAGTCATGGAGGCGCCGTGTCCTTTCCATCCAAATGGGAAGTATGCGGCCAAAAACTGCAACATCTTGAAGAAGTTCGCTGAGGAGCATAACAACGACGCTCCGAAGGACGCCAAGCAAGATGACAAGCGTGACCCTCCTTAGGGCGACGCTTACCAAGAAACCTAGCGAGAGCTCAACTGCATATTCGGGGGATCGGATGCATATGAGTCCAAGCGTAAGCAAAAGCTTACCGATCGGGAAATCAATGCAGCCATTCCGGTGACCCCCGAGTATCTCCGGTTATCTGAAGTTCCGATTATATTCGATCGCTCAGATCACCCGGACCACGTCCCTTGTCCAGGAAGATATCTACTCATCCTGGATCCTATGGTACGGGGCATCCGACTGCGCAAAGTCCTGGTTGATGGCGGGAGTGGATTAAATATCCTTTTCGTTAAGACTCTGGGCGAGATGCATATCCCAAGGACAACGCTCCAGAAGACAGACGCGCCGTTTCATGGCATAATTCCGGGAACATCATCAGTGTCGATCGGGAAAATCACTCTCCCGGTCACTTTTGGCACTCGCGATAACTACCGGACGGAGAACCTCAGCTTTGAGGTGGCCGATTTCGAGACTGCGTATCACGCAATCTTGGGAAGGCCGGGCCTGGCCAAATTCATGGCCGTCCCATACTACGCCTATCTGGTTATGAAGATACTAGGTCCGCGGGGCGTAATCACGATCCGTGGAGACGTCAAATTTTCCCATCTCCTCGATAGGGAAAACTGTGACTTCGCCCAATCAATCGAAGCGGCTGCCGAGTTGGACGAATTCCGGCAAGCGGCCACCACTCTTCGCGACGAGGGTGATTGACCGAACAAGAAGCCATCTAAGTCACGCATCAAGCCTGACGAAGATGTCAAGTGTAATCCACTCGACCCGTCTGATTCAACCAAGACAACTCAGATCGAAACAAAGCTCGACCCAAAATAGGAGGAGGCGCTCGTCGTCCTTCTCCAAGCAGATCAGGACGTCCTCACGTGACTCAGCGGTACGCCCGGGGGCTTGCCGACTGAAGCGTGAGAACAACATTCTCCTGGACAACTCGTGGAACATCGAGCAATTGCGTCGGTTCTATATCTGACGACTATTGAAACACATGTCTACAATTAAATAAAGGCCAATTACAGGATATGACGGCAAGCGTGGGCCTGCGCCCTGATGATCAGGTCCGTCACCTCGGCGAGGCCTGGGGCGGTGTCGATCAGAGCTTCGGCGATGGCGGCGTCGCGGGCACGGGCGCGGACCAGCGCCTCCACGATCACATCGGCCACCTCGGCAAGGGCCGGGGCGACCTCGATCGGAGCCGCGTCGGAGGCGACGTCGCAGGCGCGAGCCTCCTCGTCGGCGACCTCGGTGAGTGCGTGGTCGTACTGCGCCCAGAGCTCCGCCAACTCTTCATCAGCCATGAGAACAGGTGGGGATGGAGGGATTCAAGTGGGAGTTCGGGTGAGAAGCGGCCGCTGCGCCGGGTTCTTTTTATAGCCAAGATCGGGAAGACGAATCGATTTCGGGGAGTAATGGCATTGGGAAGCAACCCCGATGAAGTTTGTTCCCAAGATTGGGTGCGAAGAACTCCGGGAACATGGTGCAGCATTCAAAGCGACGTTTGGAGTTCCAGCAGGCGGTGCTGGAAATGACCCGTGGTGATGGGGAGCGCGGTGCGCTCTCAGTTAAGGAAATAGGCGACGTTTCATTTTCGCACTGCGCGGGAAAGAATGAAGCCCTAAAATCAATGCTTTGAGGGTCGAACCTGGACTTAGGTCCCAGAGAACATGGTCTATGTGAGCCGAAAGCTGTGCACGACTTTGTTCGGGTACGGGTGTTGTTTGGGTCAAACCTAGTCAGGCAAAAAGGGTGCACGCCTGGATGGGCCACGGGCTAATCCTTGATCTTTCAAGGATTGGGTGCTTCCTTAATGATTAAATTAGCTCTTGACGTACCTCTTGGGGTCAATGGCTGGTCTGGTTTTTTAATCAGATTAGGCGTCAAGAGTTACCTCTTTGGTTAGGTCTCAGTGGCATATCTCCGGATCGTTTGTCGCTAAGACGAACACCATTAGGAGGATCTCAACTTGGAGGCGGGCGTATTCCTCTGGGAATCACTAGCTTAACTTCGCATTAGTCGGGTCAAGGCGCCTGAATACCCTACGTGAGTTGTGGCATGTCCCCTGCTGGACCGAATGTCGAGCTCTGCCCGTCAGGCTCGAATGTCATAATTTGCAATAGGGAGGATAACGTTGGGTGGCACTGATCACTCGACAACATCCATCTTTTCGGTATGCCTCTCCGTGGGGCCAATAGCCAGCATACCGACTAGTCGGGCTGGTTACCAGACATCTTTTAAAGACTTGAGATTTTCTCGAGTCCTCTGCAACTGTGTTGTTTGATCGGCAGGTTACTAGGCAAGCAGGATTTCATCAGCCAGACTAAGAGTGACGTCACTCGGGTAACATTTAAAGGGCTGCAAGCTGAACCCTGAATCAAGACAGCCCTGTCGCGAAGCACTCGGGGGCTATTGTGGATAACATGGGCCCCGGGTATCCGGAGAAGTACAATTGGACGCACCACCTCTTTGGGCCGAGTGAATTGGACCTTCCAGAAGACGGGCTTAGAGGCTGGCGCGGCCTGGCGTGCTCCACAAGGAAACGAACCCGTTTCTTACTCGAATACATAGATATAGGCGTAACCAACTCGGTCATATCTGTATCTTCCATATACGGTAGGGATTCTATCTGTAACCCGGCCCCTTGCACTATATAAAGGGGGTCAGGGGCCCCTAGTTCGAGATCCAATCATCATCAGCATCATCGTCATACACATCTCAACATCCTTAAGATCCACCATAATACAATCCATGAGCACAGGAGTAGGGTATTACCTCGCCCCGAGGCCCCGAACCTGTATAAATTCGGCTTCCTGTGCTACCATCGTAGTTGTGATCTTTCGCATAGCCCTATAAAATATATTGTCGACACAAATCGTCGACACGCGCAATCTCTAGCCCAGGCTGGGTCGGGTACAGAAGCAGGAGCCCGGGCCGCCGACCGCTCCGCGCTGACGACTTTGTCCCGGCGGGAAAGCCCGGTCCGCTTCTTCAGGGGTGGTCGCGCGCTCACAGCCCGCTCTTTCCGCGCCGGGACCGAGCCCGCGCTACCGCCGATCATCGAAATCGCAGCCCCCGGGGCTGCCACCAACGCGAGAGCGGCGGGCCCGGCCTCCTCACCCGCTTTCCCCTGCAAAACAAGTCAGGGAGCATCAGCCCGCGCCCATGGAAGACCGCATCCAGGGGCGTTTAAGCCCGCGGGGACACATACCTCGTCAAGAACGTTACAGATGCCCAAGCCCGATGGCTCCTTATGGTTCGCGGGCAGAAGAAGCCTCACGGCCCGAACCACGTCGTCCTGGGGCAAAGTTGCAAAGAAGAGAGAGGGAACATCAAAAACACGCTCGAAGGAAGCTCGGGCAAGGGACTGAAAGGCCGAGGAAAGGGACTTACGGGAGGTGGTTTCGTGGGTAAGATCGTCCCACCCGCGGATCTTGAATAAAGGGTGAACCCGCTTCCGCAGCGGGCTCACTCGGTGCCTAATGAAGTCGGCTATGATGTCATAGCCGTTAAGCCCCCGGCCGGCCAAATCCCGGATCTTGGCCGCCGAGGCTACCTCCGCCGGCTCCAACGAAGGCCGGGGCAATATCAGCTTCCCAGGACTCGCGTTCGCGAACTATAGCCCGTAGTCGCTGAGCACCTTGGCATAGTACCACCGCGACGCCCACCCCCCGACGTTCTCCTTAGCCTTAAACGCCGGGTACACGGGCTTCATGTCGCGGCGGAGCTTGAAGTAGGTGCACCCCGCCGCATCGCTCTCGCCGGTCGTGGTCAGCTCATAGAAGTTGAGGAAGAGGCTGACCGTCGGCTCCACCCCGACGAACGCCTCGCAAAGATGCGCGAAGATCGTCAGGAATAGGATCGAGTTGGGATTGAGATTCACCAACTCGATCCCACACTGGGCCAGAACGGCAGCGAAGAATACGGACTCCGAAACCCGGAGCCCGTGAATGGCGAAAAGCTCGAAGGAGACAAACTCTCTGCTCTCGGGCGCAGGGACTGTCTCCTCGCCGGCCGCCCTCCAGCCGCCAACCTCGATGAAACCGGTAGCGGCCAACTCCTTCAGGTTGTCCTAAAAAAGGAGACTCCGCGTGAAGGGTGCCATCGGTGGAGGAAAGTCGGGAGGCAAAAAACGGCAGAAGAGCGAAGGGATGAGAAAGGCAAGAAGGCAATAGCACAAGAGAGCATAAAGGAAACAACGAAGGGTAAACCGCCTATTATAAACTGGCGCGGGGAGGCGAACCGTCGCCTGTCCGCCCGAAGACGCGGAAACCAAGAGGGAAAACAGCGGCGCGCATAACCGCGCTCATTTGGGATTCCCGCCGAAGCCGGGGGGCTCCGCGCGTGCGAAGGGCAGGCATTTCGCCCGAGGGCAGTTACTAAATAAACCTCCGAGCGGCACGTCTTCGTCCCGCTTGAGGCTTGGCGGCTAGCTGTCGGGGAAAGTACGTGGCCCATGGAGATACGACCCACTAACTTGCCTCCGGCCCCACAAGGAGTATGCCCGGGCTTGGCAAGCTCACGCCCGAGCTTCCCCGTCACGAAAGCTCGGGTCACTCACCCGCCGGGCTTCAAAGCCCAGGCTCGACCCAAGGCGGTGTGCCACGCGCGCCTGACAGATATGCCGGGTCCCGAAGGTCACCGAGAATTAAATGCGAGCACAGTGCCGAGGAGCACCTGACAAAAGCCACTGGCAGGTTGGCGGCAGGTCTCGTCAAACCGTCCGCATAGGGAAGAACACGTGTTGACCGGTAGCGGTCCGGCACGGCAATCAGGAGATACACTCGATTACTCGGTGGATCTTGTGCGCCCCGGCACGGCAAAACAAAAGGAGGCGACTATTCAACGGACCGAGGGCAAGCTACGGTAGCCGGGCGCCGCCTATAAAGGGGCGTATAGGCCACAACAAAGAAGGATCCGACAACCGGATACGAACAGGCAGACATAGACGCACACGCGGAAGATAGCCACTGTAGAACAGGAGCACTTGCACTCACGTAGGAGCTCTAATTCCCGGCGGTAGTTCTCCGCATACAGGTAACTGTAGGAACACACATAGTGCCTTGGGCACTTATTGTACTCAAGTCCGGGCTTCCCAAAGCCCGGCCTTCACCCCCTTATACTCGTTTAAGCTTGGCATTAAACAAAGACTGGATGTAGGGCTGTTATCCGACAGTGGAGGCCTGAATCAGGATAAAAACTCTCTGTGTCTATCACACGGGGGGCGCGCCCAACGCGTCGGACCTTAAATCCTTTCCTCGGCGTCCGGCCACGGGCAAGCCGGATCGAGGAAAGGGCTGCCTTCGGGCCTCGCACCCCTTTCTTGCTCATCGGCCTGCGGAGGTTCGCCTCCTAGTCGCTGACAACTATTTTACCCCTGTACTAGATGATAGCATGACATGAAATGCTGTCATGTAAATTTGTGCTTCATATTGATTTCAGAAATAAATGAGAAGCGCTGAAACCCTATAACTTAAAAGAAGATTAACTTTAGAAGATTAACTCTGTATCTCCGACACCTGATTAATCTTTTTTTACGGCGGATTAGTGTTTTCCCATCTGGGCACGTCTATATCTTTCGTGCACAACAGCTTGGACTTGCTTTTGCTGCTATAATGCCAAGTAGCTGATTTGGTCTACTTTTGTTGGAGAAAAAAGAATGAAAAGTGCAAGATGGCATTGTTTTTTAAATTACTTTGTTTTTGTACATAGTTTCTTAGCTTGGACAAGAAGCAGTTTTCATGAAGCCTTTTGCAATGTCTTAACTGTAATGGTGTAACTGGTGTTATCTATTGATGTTTTTTTTATCAAGGTAGTGGCTGTAACTTGTAAGTAGGGGTAAAATTGTCTTTTTTTCCCTAAGGTGAATGACAAAAACTGCTAAAAGTTTGAAATGGGGGCAAATATTAAAGTGTCCTTCCAACTTTGGGGCATTTCATCAAAGCCAACCAACTATGAGATATATTATCAATGACCTTTCAACTATATGGCATATCATCAATTTTCTCATATGGTTTATGATACAAGAAGAGCAACATCCTATCCGCATCCATAGTTCATGATATTCAAATATCACAAAATAAAAACTATTTCTGATAAATGTATGTATAGTTTTTTGTTTTGTAGTAGTCAATAATATACAATATGAATTAACAGTTGCTTATATTTATGGTTTTAAGCATGATAAATATTCTCTAATAGTTTATATACTATAAACACTTCTGTTGATGAACTCACTTTATGTGTGCACTATCCATCAAGTTATTTGTAATCCAAATGATATGAGCCTGACCACATATATATCTTATATCAATATTGTATTTGAGGCATTTTGTATTCCTTGATTCAGAAAAAAAAAAAATTAGGTACAGAATGAGCAATATCTGCAATCATTTACACATCTAGAGATGACACCACGTGATGATGACACCACTGTCTCCGATACGAACACTAGTCCTTCCTCTACTCCCACTATATTGACTAAAGATCAAGGTGAGCGACATTTCAGCATGAATCCATTTGACGAGCCATTCAATCTGTCAATGTCAAAGGTCAAGCGACCCATTCCCAAGGTCCAGCAACTCGTGGAACATCAAGTCTAGTCCGATTTCAAGCCTAAACCGTCCTCATGCTTGGTTTGACCACCAGGACCAGTATGACTTCAAACGGCTGCCAAATTCACATCTGAACTATGATTGAAGCGTGTGACCACTTGATGGAAAATTTATCACCTCTACTTTCCAACGGATCCAGTCTTACCTCCAAATTCATCACAAGTCACCCAGAATCATCAAAATACCTCAGCAAACAGAATCTGCAGGTTGCTACGCCAGCTCTACTTTGGGCCCAAGACCTATGTAACCATAAGGTTAGGCGCCCAACTCCTTAGCCGCCACCCTTAGTCTCCTTGCCCTCTATATCATGTCCAAACTCATTGTTCTTCCTTAGGTTTTGATTAGATCAGTAGTCCCTGTGTGCGACGCTTCCTCAAATTCGCTTATCGGCTAGACCAATCGAATCGAGTTTCAAAACCTCGGATGTATCGTGTGCTTCATCCATATGTGCAATTTCAGATTGCTTGTATCTTGTTCTTGCGTTGTTCTTTGGTTGAATCATTGGGATTGATCTTCTTAATCAGGTCAGCCACATCTTGGCATGGTTGATAATGACTCATGAGTGTGGTTTAGCAATTGTCGGGTTCCAATCCTTACGTGGTTGGCAGCCAAATCGTCAACGTCACCCTCCAACAAACCAAATTATCCATCTCACCGAAAGATCAGGATCCATGTCTGCATCATTTGGTATCAAAGCCTTGCCTGGTGAGATTCATTTATCTTAGTTATTTTTTCAACCTATAGGCCAAAAAATTTGCCTCACAAAAATACCATCATCATACCAAGACTTCCGTGCCTAGATTTGTTCGTAATTTTTGCATCATCAAATTTTGATCCATGTGTTTATATTTGTTCTTGGTTATCCTCATTGCCGCATTGCATCTTCTAAACTAAAAAAAATTTGATATGTTGCCCCTTTGTTACCTTGTTTCAGCCACCTTCGTCTTATCATCAAATCCTAGAAAGAAAATCCCATCTGGTTTGGTCGCACAAAACGTGCAATTCCACCGGCCAAATCTGTACTTGCCCCTGCATTACGTGTTGATCCCATCTTTTGTTCAACACGTAAATCAAAAGGAAAACTCCTTCCTTTTTCTGCTCTCGGTTGGTACACGTTGCAACCTTGCATCTACTTTTGTTGCATGTCCTGTCATTGCTGCACCCAAGTTTCGATTCCTTTATGTTTTGAACAAGTTCACATGAAAGGAAAACTACAAAATCATTAATGGTAGTATCTACCGTGTTTAGCCATATTTAAATTTCCTTTCATTGGCTAATTTTGGTGGGTACATGTTCCAAGCCGTCCAACCATCATTTTGGCTCACACACAAGTTTCCATATAATCATTTTTGCCTCCTATGAGACTTGCAGCCAGGTGACAAAAAAAGTTGAAGGAAAATCTGAGAACAAAAAAAGAGATAAAGGATGCTCTCGGGTTTGACAGAGAATTGAAAAATCTGTACATGCGAGGATCTTGCCTATCTACCGTGGTGGGTTTTGCATAGTGCTGATATCGTGTCCTATATATCCTTGTGACAACAACTTAGGACATTGTTAACTTTTAGATTGTTATTTGGTTTTGCATTAACTGAGTGACATATGTAATACTCCTTGCTACGTATACTAGCCTGTCCAAGCTCCACATACTACTAACCATACAGGACAGGACCTTCCGATCGCTTCGCCCACACTCGAGTTTTTGGGTTATCATAAACCAGCCACCGGTTGTACCGCTTACTTGCATTGGTAAGAACATTTAAGAGCTTGATAAAAGCTCGAGAGATGTGAGACTTGTTAAGCTCCACTCCCTAGTAGTTCATAGGGAATTGCATATAATTAAGTGTTTCCTTGTTTACTAGTATCCGTGACAGGTCTATATGAGAAGAAAGATGATGTACACTATGAGGATGATCCACATTTAACACATAGCGACAAGCAACTCTTACGACATATAGATCACATGTTCCATGAGGCTTCCCTTAGTATTAGGAGAAAGATTGATAAGATCAGTAACAAAATTGCTCCATCTCTTATCGCTAAGTAAGGATTGAAAGATGAGAAATTTAAGCATGAGATTTTTTTTCATTGACTAAAAGTGAACGCAAAAAGCAATTGCAAGATGAACAGCCCGCACCATTTGAGAAGAACGATGAAGAGATGATTGTTGTGGGAGTTGACAATCATGTCGGTCCAGTCATACTTCATGAGGGCATGATTGGTAAGGCACCAACATCCACTGAAAAGGTCATAGAAGGTAAGGAGAAAGAAGCTGCCGTCACTCGAGGTGAGTACGGTTATGTTGATTTACCATCGCCCTCGGTACATGCTAAGATAGAACAGCCTTTATGGATATGAATCTCATTTGCATATTGGCCAAGAAGTAAACTCAGATTGTTATGATTTATTTGCTTCTACTTGTGAGAAGAATGAGTTGTGTGATGTTCCTTTGGATAAATCTTTGACATAACCAGAAACTGAACATAAATCTCTTGCTTTAATTCAAAAAGCATTTGTTGGAATGAATGTGTTTGAACCTTTCAATGTGGAAATAATTCGGATGATTTAAAGGAAATTTCTCCTAGTGCAATCTTGGGCTTTATTCAACTTGACAAACCAATTGAATTGTTTTTGCTAAAGGATAATATTGCTGAGAACTCTTATTTGAGATCATTGATTAAAACATACACATATAAGTATATGTTGCATTTAATTGAAAATTATGGGGTAGAAAAATATTGGGTTCATCATATAATTATAACTATGCACTGCAATGTAAAGATTCTTTGTTTCAACATGAGGATATACTTATTTCTTTGCCGCTTGGTATTGCTAACCTTTTGCATGAGACAGAGCTTGAGTCGAGGATGACTCAAATTCAAGAAGAGGAGAATGATGATGACACCACTACCTCCGATATGAACACTAGTCATTTCTCTACTCCTACTACATCGACTGAAGATCAAGGTGGACGATATTTCAGCATGAATCCATTTAGCGAGCCATTCAATCTGTTAATGCTGGAGGTCAACCGAGCCATTCCCAAGGTCCACAACTTGTGGAAAATCAAGCCCAACCCGACTTCAAGCCCAAGCCGTCCTTACGTCCGATTTGACCACCAGGGACCAGTATGACTTCAAACGGCTGCCAAATTCATATCCAAACTTTGATTGAGGTGTGTGACCACTTGATGGAAAACTTATTTCCTCTACTTTCCAACGGATTCAGTCTCACATCCAAATTCATCACGAGTCACCCAGATTCATCAAAATACCTTAGTGGACAGAATCTGCATGCTACTACATTAGCTCTACTTTGGGCCTAAGGCCCATGTAACGCTAGGGTTAGGTATCCAACCCCTTGACCACCACCCCTGGTCTCTTTGCCCTCTATATCATGCCCAAACTTGTTGTTCTTCCTTAGATTTTGTTTACATCAGTATTTTCCATGTGCGACGTTTCCTTGAATTTGCTTGTGTCGACTAGATCAACCGAATCGAGTTTCAGAACCTCAAATATATCGTGTGCTTTATCCATATTTGTAATTTTAGATTGCCTGTATCTTGTTCTTGCGTCATTCTTTGGTTGTATCGCAGGAATTGATTTTCGTGATCAGATCAGCCGCGTCTTGGCATGGTTGATATATAACGACTCATGAGTATAGTTTAGCCATTGTTAGGTTCCAATCCTTGCGTGGTTGGTAGCTAAATTATTAAGGTCACCTTTCAACAAACCAAATTATCCATCTCACCAGAAGATCAGATCTATGTCTGCATCACCACACTACCGAGTCTCCTGCGAAGACCGAAACAGCCCGGACCTTAAATATCCACAGTATCCGGCTGGAACACCGAGCTGGTACGATTGCTGCTAATTCAAGGGTTTGTCAAAAGAAATATCCCATGAATTAGAATCATCTTGACAGAGATAAAGATCACATGTTACATCAATCGTAGCCAAGGGAAGATCCATATTCCACGGGAGAATTCACATGAACAGAAAGAGCTGGCTCTCAGCTTTGCTACTAAATAGAATTGGCTTAGCAAGCAAGATAAGTCAAAAGGAAGATTGACTTTAATCCGTTCCTTAACCCGGAAATGTCAAGCCTACTTCAACTCAAGATGAGCTGAGTCAAAGGCACGTCACAACTTGAAGGTTCGTGCGACAGCACTGAAAACGTGAAAAACGAAGAGCAAAATAACCAACGATTTCCTAAAAAAAAAACCCAACGGTCTAAACGATAAACGCAAATCCTGAAGAGAATCGAGGCTTGAGACTTAAAGCCTAGCAACATGGTACGTGCTGATTTCACCAGAAAAAACATGCAATCTTTATAGCCTCTCTCATCCGGATGATTCTAAAGATAGGGGAATAAAAAAAAGCATAAGATTAAAATGTCTAGGCATGTTGAATCCTGTGGGATTAAAATGCATAAAAAATACAAGAATTTCATATGGAATACTAATTGAGTAGATAGAGAATGGAGATAGTAATCGATCAGAAGTCGCATTAGAATTATCAAAGAAGGCAAAAAAAAAAAAAAAAGGCTAGGAGCCTCTTTGATTTCCAGAAATTTCAAAAGAAAAGCGTAGAATTTGACCCAAAGGAAAAATCTTATGTTTTAGGTGTTTGATTAGTAGGATTGTTCCAAAGGAATTAATAGGATTGGAATTTTCTAACAAATTTTGGAGGATTTCATCCTCCCAGCATGAGGTCTAACCTCTTTTTTTAAATATTTTGAGAATTTCAATGCAACTTTCTTTTTCTGTTCTATATCTACTCAATTATTAATTATTCTTAAAATTCATGTTTTTTCCTTTTGTACAATCAAATGACATGTTTGAACAATTCCGGTGAATATTAATCCTGCAGAATTCGACATGTCTAAACATCTTAATCCTCGTTTTCATATTCTTGTGTTTTTAGAACCATGTGAATCAAAGGGGCCTTAGAGGTTATGCTAGAAATTCTATAAAATTTTCTATTTCCATGTAATTCCTTTTTGAAGCAATCCTACGAATCAAACACCTCGATCAAAATTAATTCCTTTAAATTTCTTTGAATCAAAGAGGCCTCATTGAGGTACGTGTTGGCTCATGACAGGGGCAGTATATATGTATATTGTCGTCACTAATATATCATACGTATAGTTTTAATTTGCTTCCGTCTCCGTCCCGTGTTTTTAAATAGATGTTATGTTAGATATTTACAAACATGTTTGCTAAATAACATATGCTAAAACTTTTAAACCTTTAACCACCAATAAACTCAAGTTTTTGCATCTGTCTCTGTGTCTCGTGCCTTCACATCTTCTTAGAAAAATACATACTACAGAAGTACAGATCAGGGGCAAGACCGCAAGAACATAATAATCGATCTTAATTAACACAACACTTATTCTATCACTACAGATTCTCCTCTTAATTATGTGACCCTTCAGTCGTCAGTCGATCTCTATCCGATCAGATGGTACACTTTGTTTGGTTATGGCCGGGAAGTGTGCACGATGGTAACATATATATTGTCGTACGCCTGTATAGTGGTTGCAGTCCCGTTGCTCTGCTGAGAACATCGCCGTGATGGCGGGAAGATGCGAGGAAAAAGGGCTTGCACGTGATTTTACACTAGCTTAATTTTCAGGGTGAGCTGGTGAGGGATGATGAACCAAGCCGCGGAGACGTCCAGATGCATGCATGCATGATGCTTGATGCATCTTTAATCGGCCAAGGCTGCATATATAGTGCAGAGTGGGGCTTCTATATATGTATGAGAAAAATAGAAATATTCATTAGTGCGAGTTTGGACAGAGGTTTGGATTTACAGATCCTTTGGATAATTTTAACCAAACCCTAAATATTTCCAAAGAGGACCCTCTCGTCGATCGAACATCCTTTGAAGTGACGGTAAACGACATTTGTGTTGTTAGTCTGATCGTGTGAAAGCAAGTTTTCATTTATATTATTTAACCATGGGAAGGCATGGCCATCTTTGATCTCTAAATTGTAACTCTGTTCATAACCATGGCTTTCTCGTGGTTGACACTTGACAAATACGGTTCAATTAATTCTCACTGACTACATGTTAAGTCAGTCATTTGTATAGATCTGACACAGTGTTTTTTAGTATTACCCTAATTTTTTACCTCTAAATTTGTCTTGCCCAAAAATTTTTACCTCTAAAAAATCATGGAGGGCATGCATGTTCGCCGAGAATTATGGTACTTTGGAGGATGGATAGGTACAGTTGGTGTACGGGGCTCGATTTCTGCCTATGCTACTGCTGGAAAGGGCAGTTCTGGGCCCTAGCTATGGTTTGCTTCGAGGAGCAATGCCGTGATAGCGGGAAGATACACGCAGAGATACAAGTGAGATCTCCAGACAAGCAGGCGCATAGACGTCAATTTTAAGCCAAAAATCGAGTGTACTACCGAATGAAGGGGCGTTTAAGTGGGCACATACATTGAACCTGAGCGAAACTTATCGGAGTACGGAAATGGATTATGAATCTATGCGGTTTCTCTTCGGTTTCTTTACTTTTCTACTCATCTTCCAATCAAAACCAAACGTTTTGGTTTTGAAATCTCTTTTTTTTTTCTATCTCGAAACCATGTCTTATAGCTCTTATAAACAAGTCAGACAAAGTGAACTGACTTTCCAATTTATCTCAGTAAGCTCTCGAAATTCAGCTTATAAGCAAATAAGAAGATAAGATAAGTTGAAAAGAACATCTCCATATGATCTCTCATCTGAAAGAATTTGAAATACAAGCCAACTTTTTTTCCCTTAAGTTCAAAGAGAAAATAATAACATGGTTATTTTTTTTCAATTTTGCTAATGCACAATTGCCACAAAAAAATTGTTGGTTTCAGTTGATTTCCTGGTCGATGGGCTTTGAGCCTCATGTGTCTCAACCCTAAAACCATCTGTCCCCTCTCCTCTCTTCCCTCAACTGTTGTTGCTGCCTTTTCTCATGTCGTTGCAGCTGCTTGAGGCACCGACTTCTCCAGCCACTACGATGGGTTAAGTATAGGGCTCCATGAGCTTAGAGAGAGGCCGAGTTGGCGGGAAGCACGACGGTTGGAGGCAGAGTTGGTGGTGCAGTGAGGTGGCGGCGATGTCGTCTCAGCTGTGAGATCGCCGGTGGATGGTGGGTAGCAACCATAGGTGCACCAACAGCGGCCGGAGTGGATTGCTAGCATAGACGAGGGTGGTAGTGGCTAGAGGTGTGCAAAGCTATTTTGGAAAGGAAGGAGGCATTGGGGGAGGTTGAGGTGATGGAGCCAATGAGACGCTCAATCAAGAGAGAGGGGCCAGGGTGACAGTTTCTTCAGTTGCCTAGGCAATAGACAACCCTAATTTTTTAAGGGCTTCTCTTACACATGAGATTGAAAGTTTTCTTTTCAGCTAAATTCGGCTTAGATTATAATTTGAAAAGTTGTGAACCATTGATAGGGGCCTTGGAGAGTCCAAAAAATGTTAAAAAAAAATGGTTTTTGAGAGCTTTGAGAAGAACCACAAAAACCTTAAAAAATAAGTATAAATTGCTACATCGTTTGGCTTGTACAAAAATTAAAAATTTTCAGCTGTAGCTTTTAATTTTACTTTAAACCGAAGAGAACAAGGCAAATCATAGTTGATCTGTGAACCGATGAGTAAAAAAAAAGAGGAGATGTAGACCACTCATCCTCACCCAAAGAAAAACCCATCCTCTCCCATAAACCCTAAATGGATCTCCTTCCCTAGTGTCACACTTTAGTCACCGCTATTGCTCTAGCTTCCCACACTATTGGCGGCAGTGGCTATCACCATATAGCTACTACTCTTGTCGGCACGTAATTTCCTCCTCCACACTGCTTTACTTCACTTCTAGAAATTGCTTATATCGTCATCCACCTCTTCGGTAAGGTATCCATATTTTACCCTCTTTCCTTGTCTTCGACTGCGACAGTGCAACCGCGACCGTCACCCTCTGCCTCCATTGTTGTGGCGCCATTCTAAGCTCGGAGGGCGTAGTGAACCCAAATCCTAACCTGCTGGCCGTCAAAGCACGTTTACCATCGTGGTAGTACAACGCCTAAGAGGAGGACGGCAAAGCTAGCCGGAGCCCGAATCGCATGATCCAAAGTTGAGCAAGTCAATTGTATTTTTCCTTGAAATTTGTAACCTGTGCATGAGCAAAATATATCCTCGTGGGAACGTCCTTGAAATAGATATTTGTACTACAAATATAGCTCTTGAAATAGATATTTGTACTACTAATATAGCTCATCATGGGGGATTCTCAAATACTGGCGTACGCAAGTAAATACCAATATTTCAGTATGCGATCTTGCTACTTGAGCTTTTTTTTTTTCTTTCTTTTTGTTGGTTTTTTTCCGATTAGCTAAAATACAACCTGACATGTGTGATAGAAAAAAAAATTAAGCTAGCTATGGGTGTTTCAAAATGTTAGCAACCCGTGTGTGTAAATTGGCTGGATTTTGTTTCAACAAGCTTGCTCCAAGCTACTAACATGTGCCAAAATCGCATCACAAGTTCAGAACCGTTTGTCGATCCCGTCTCCCTGCAGGCTGCAGGCTGCAGGCTGCAGCAGCACCGCCACAAACAGGAAGTTATGCTATCGCGCAGCAGGTTCATTGCATCTTTCCATTATTCCGGCACGTAATTAAGCGCGCGTCTGAGCTGCATTCAATCCACGCCATGAAGAGAGCGAAAGCTTTAGGGCATGTACAAAGCCATTTAATAGGGTGTCTCTTAGTGATGAGGTGGGTATATTTCGCTAATGTGGTAGGGGGAAAGTGAAAAAAAAAATGCTAGAGTCGACTCTTAGTGAAGAGATGACTCTTCACAAACTCCTAGGCAGAATTAGAGAGGAGCAATATTAAATCGTTAAGAGACGCCCTATTAAATGGCTTTGTACATGTCCTTATATACTTATCTTTTTACTTAGAATAATATATTAAGAGACACTCTTAACTCTCCATTGCATATGCCCTTAAGCTACAGAAAAGTAATCTTTTGAGACTGATTGTGCAAATTTGAAGATAGCAAGAGAAAACCATGTACAAGATCGTTCAGTAATGTGGCCATAATGATGGAAATTAAGCGTAGAATGAGAGGGGAGTCGAATTGGTTGTTAAGAATTGTAAAGCGTTGTTGTAATATTGCTGCTCAGGTATTAGCTAAGAACGTTTTTGATTGTAAGGTTAGCTCGATCAGTCTGGTGTCAACACAAGAGTTGATTTTAGAAGTTCTATCCTCTGATTGTAACTCACACTCTTTCATCTGAATGTAATGTTTGGTTATCTCAAAAAAAATCCAATAATAGAACTAAGTTATGATCGCAAAACAAAATGAAAAAGGGAAAATAAGTTTAAGCAGCCGCATAAGCCAAGTCTGCTCGGATGTTGCCAACGTTTTACTTGAACGTGCACGGAGATATCCATCTGTATGAGCTGTATCTTCCCACAATCACGGCAGTGTTCATAACGTACGGGGCCGCAAACTTTTCTAAAGAAACGTTTGCCCAGTACGGTAAGCAGCCAGCCATGCGTTTTTAGAGTATGCTTAATTAAAGGCAGCTTATAAGTAATTAAGCCCAAAAGAAAAGAGAGAGAGATGATCTGGGTAACCTTGACTGAGTCACTCACGTCACCCGGCTGATTGAGGAAAAAAATTATTTTTTTAACCCTTTGTAAATAATTATTTTAATATTAATCCTCGCGAAAAAATATTTTCATATCTAACCTTTTGGCGCGCGCGCTGCGGTTGGCGGCTAATGTCGATCGCCGCACCAAGACACGCCGCACCGAGGAACGCGGTTCATATGGTCGCCACATGGGGCCGACCCGCCAGCGCCAAGCGGTGGCGCGGCAACTTGATCTTGTTGCGCGCTGGCTCGGCGCGATGGCTATTTGTCGCTAGGCGGGATGGCGCGGCCAAAAGGGTTAGATCTGGAAATATTTTTTCGCGAGGGTTAATATTAAAATAATTATTTTCAAAGAGTTAAAAAAATAATTTTTTTCCTGATTGAGGGAGACCGGCCCGTTAACATGTCAATTGGTTTGACAAATTTCCAAAATTCTACGAGGAAAAGTTTAGGTACACGCCAAGCCAAGCATGGGAAGCATATTATGGTGTAAATTGTACTTGTAGTGATACAATAAGCTATTGAAAGAGTAGTAAAGATATGAGAGCGCCGCCCTAGACTTTGTGTGTGAGCACGTGTGGGCTCATAAACAACCATTTGCACGATGCAACAACAAAATAATTATATCTAAAAGTATTATGTAGCTATCATGTATCATGGATTTACAAGCATGAGTAAAGATTGTACTCAAAAGCCCACGCTAGACAAGAATTTCATAATGCGGAATTCAAGGAATGCTTCCCATTTCAGATTTAAGTTTTAACTTATTTTGACTAATATCTAATATAGTTTTATTTGTGAACTTTTTTTTTTTGTTTAAATCAAGATGAGCTTGCAAAAGGAAAATTGAAGGGGATGCATTCTGAACAATTATTTTCAAATACAACTCATCTAGCCACCATGTTTAATACGATTAATGGTTCCTCTTATGCCTTATGTCTAAAATCGTCCCTCGACATAGCTCGATTGATTAGGAGCATGGTATATTTAGGTGACTAAGATCTCCTGAACACATCTAGCCTCTAGGATTTGACATAAACTCCCACCAAGAAACCAAAAAATACCATTAGCTTTATAAAAAATACCATTAGCAAAACATAAAAGCAACATGAACTGATGCAATTTCCGTTCTCTCCCGATGGAAATAGGAAAGAATAAGATAAACCCTCTTCAAAAGAATAAAAGTAAAAAAATAAAAGCGACCCACTAAAACCTATTATTGTCCATGAACCTAGCGGTTACCAGGTGTTCTCTTCAGTTTATCTTATTTTCTTATCTTTCTATTTACTTATAAGCTAAATTTTAAGAGCTTTCTGAGATAGCTTGAAAAGTTTGTTGCACCTCATTTAACTCATATCTAAAAGCTCTGAAACAAGTTTCAAGATAGAAAATAAAAATAGACCATAAAAGACAAAATGTTTGCCTTTTCAATTTGGATATAATAAGATAAGCAGAAAACCGCCCCTTAGAGCATCTCTATCCGGTACTTCAAATTTCTACTCTATAACACTATTATCTACATACTCTATCTATCATCTAAAATTTCTTCATATTTTACACTACACCGTAAAAAAAAAAATTTCTCTAGCAGCTATTCTATTTTTAGATAAACAGTGTTGCAGAGTGCGTGTTACATGGGCTCTGTTTCTTTTGGCGGTTGGCGGTTTTACTGTAGCAAATTTATAAATTTATAAGTCTTTGAAAATTTTTAAATAATTCCAAAAAAATCAAAAACAAAAAAAATTTACTGTAGCAAATCGTCGGCCGCCGACGGTTTGCTAAAAGAAACGGGGCCATGGTCTTAGCACGAGCAGCCTCCTCCACGTCAGTCAAACCGAACGTGTGCTCTGTGGGCCCACCGTCCCCCGGCCCCACCCCCTTCATTCCAGAATCTCTATTTCAGCCAATGGCGGCTAGGCGCTTCCCCTCCTACCTTGCGTCGAACCTGGAGAGCATCCGATCCGCCCGCCATGCCGTCGCCGGCACCGGCGTTGCCGACCAAGACCACCAAGAAGCACCACGCGCGCCTCAACAACCCATTCCCACGCGCAGTCCCGCCCGCGGCCTACCGCCATGGCGACGCCGCGCCGCCCCTCTCGTTCACGCCGACCTCCGCCAAACTCGCCCACGCCCATGACTTCCCCGTCGGCGCACGCTTCCGCCTGCGATGGGACCCCTCCCTCGGCGGCTCGGTGTCACTGTCCTGCGTCTCCTCTGGTGGCGGCCGCGCGATGTGGGAGACCGTGCCCGGCGTCGCATTCGTCTCCGCGGCCTCCGTCGCCACCGAGGCCGATGAGTGCCGCGGGTCCTTCGAGCTCCGGGACGGCCGCGCGCGCCTCGTCCCCGACCGCCAGAGCGTCGACCGGATCAGGGCCTTTTACAGCTGCGACGTCGAGGCGGGCGCCGACCTTCTGCGCGGCGCCGCGTTCCAGGAATCCGAGCAGACCCGGTTCCCGGTGCTGGTGATCACCGGGCTCGTTTCCGCCAAGAAGATGGATGCGTCGCGATCATGCTGCTGCGGGCTGCGCGCCGGCCGCCGGGCCACGGCCGCAGGCGCTGGACGGCCGGTCCTCTCGGCGCGGTACTGGGTCCTCCTCGAGGAGAAGACCGACACGCAGGTTGCGTTCAGCGTCAAGATTGGCGACTACCAGTGGAGCTGCGACCACGCCGACCTGGCGAGGTCACCGCCGGCGACAGCGGCGACAACTCCAAGGTCCCACCGGACGAGCCTGCGCCTGCGCTTGCACAGGAGCAACAGCAGGAAGAAGGAGCTCTCCTCCGGGTTCCCGAGCCGAGAAGAGCTCAGGGCTCTCCTGCCGCCGCCGGAGAGAGCAGCGACAGCCGCGGAGGAGGCGCGGCGGTCGGAGGAGTTCAACCGTGTGTTCCTAACGTACGCGAGCGACGGCGACGAGCGGTTCTTCGGCTTCGGCGAGCAGTTCAGCTGCATGGAGTTCAAGGGGAGGAGGGTGCCCGTCCTCGTCCAGGAGCAGGGGATCGGCAGGGGAGATCAGCCCATCACTTTCGCCGCCAATCTCCTCAGCTACAGGTAATCAACCATTTCCCATAAGCTTGATACTACTAGCTTATCACTACGTCGTCAGGATAATTTGTCGTTGTAATACTGACGAAGGTGTGCAAAATATAATTTTGACCATCAATCAATATTACAATTTATTTACCAAACCCAATAAAATTATGATATTACGAAAGTATCTTTTCGAACCAATCCAATCTAAATATATAAGATAAAGTTTCGGAAGTTGGCTCATGTATTTTCAATAATATTAGCTTTTTGTGATTGAAGGGAGCACAATTTATCACACCAAGTTTAGCAAAATCACCTTTTAGCTCTCATGCTTCTTAAAGTTGAGCATTCGACAGAAAGGCGAATACCTGTCACTCCTCAGAAATTAAAAGGCCATAGCGAGAAATCGTAGCGAGAAATCCATTACCACTTCCTCTAGAAGCAAACCGCTTAGATCCTTGGCTACCAATGGCTCTATGAAGATCACCCACTTCACTCGCCTTGTATCCGCAGGATATTTGTGAAACATCACTCAAGCTGACGCTGAGACAACCACTTCTCAGTTTACCCTGTCAAACCCTGAGGTTTTCAGGGTGTTAATTCCTCCCTGTCATTACGGCCACGCAGGCGGTTGCTTTCGGTTCTGGTGAAGCCATTGATAAGAATGAGATGGCTTTCATTGCTGTGGTCTCTCTATATAATAATAGATTAATTTGGGGTTATCTTGCTATCCCAGTGTTTTTTCGAAACCGGACAACTTCTTGCCTTATCTATTAGAAAAAAGATGTCACAAATCCAAGAACGGACCTCACTCCAAGGCTCACACTTAAACTACAGGCAAAGAGCCATTGCTAAGTGAATTAGAGCCCCAAGCAAGCAAGCAGGAGAGAGTCCAAACAAAATCGAAAAATTTACAAAAACATCGCACAAGAAGCTATACGCCGACCTAAAAATCCTGTTATTTCTTTCTTTCCAAATCGCTAAGCCCCTGCGGTTAAGAGTACTCCATTCGTCGGACTGAAACTGTTTGCCCTTAAATTTTGCTTTGGTCAGGATCTTCAACTTTTGCCATCCCAGTGTTATCATATCACTCTTAAAGAGCTGGAGGCATTGATGAACTTGGAACGAATATATAGACCGGATTTAAGTGGAAAATGACGCGAATTACTCCGGAAATATGATGAGATTGCTTGCAGTGTGAGCTGTGAACTCGCAGCGACAGTGACTGTGACGTCTGCTCGCGCCACAGCTTCCTTGCGCGTGTGTGCTTGAAATTCATGTATATGTACATGTCCAATAGTTATCTGTTCTCGACAAAGCCGTATGCTTGCGTCAAGGAATTATTAAGCAGAACATCCTGGTTCTGATGTGACCACTCATCCTTGTTTTCAGAGATCGTACAGGGCACTCCGTCTTCCCCTAGGCTAAATGCTAAGAGCATCTCAAAAGTCCCTCTAAATTCTCTCCTCCAAAATACTATTAGCATCCCTCTATCCATCCCTCTAAACTTTCTTCACATTTTACACTCACTCTAAAAGATTCATTCTCTCCGGCAGCTACTCTATCATAAAAAAGTCAGAGTTACAGTGCTTTAGGAAGACTGCCGGAGATGCTCTAACGGATCCAAGGATTCAAATAATCGGTTTTTCAAAAAATAGCCAAGGGGGGAGGGGGCAGGCAAATACAACCGAAGTTTTCAAATTTTGGTCGAAAAATACGAATCCAAATTTTGAATGCAACAAAACAAATTGGACGAATTCGGCCAAAAATACTAGCGGACGAAATTATTTAAGCAAATTTGAACCAAATTTAATCAAATTTTGACAAAATTTATCCAAACACAAATATTTTAGAACCGGTTTGAAGTTCTACCGGGGGACTGAAATTTCATCGCATCTCGACCGATATTTTGATCACAAAATTTCACCTAATCATTGGATCAAATATATACCGTTGAGAGAGATCACTGCTTGTTGGATCAAGTAACATGAGCAGCTCAAACTTGGGCGTGTCTTAGAGAATCGCATTCATTAGTATGATAGTTTTTTCTTTTAATTTTGAGATGCTTTAGTGTGCGCTCTTCATGGTGATTAATTTCTGTAGGTCTGGAGGAAACTGGAGCACCACGTATGCTCCTTCTCCCTTCTACATGACCTCAAAGATGAGGTCCTTGTACCTGGATGGATACGATTACTCCATATTTGACCTAACCAAACCTGACAGAGTCCAAATTCAGGTAGCCATTTTCACCATCCCATGAACTCTGATCAGTCTTGAGCTAAGTTTACAAGCACAAATTTTACATCGCTAAAATGATTTTCTTATCCCTATCTTCGCTTCCGATGTGCTTTAAAATCCGTGCAGTACTAATCTTGGAGTATACTGAACAGTGAGTAACTGAATTCTTGGTTCGCTGTAGATCTACGGGAATTCAGCTCAGGGACGAATACTGCACGGGGATTCGCCGACGGAGCTGCTCACGAGCTACACGGGGTCGACGGGCAGGCCGCCGGTCCTGCCCCGGTGGATCACCTCCGGCGCCGTCGTCGGCATGCAGGGAGGCACGGACACCGTCCGCGGCGTGTGGCGCCGGCTGCAGGACCACGACGTCCCGGTCTCCGCATTCTGGCTGCAGGATTGGGTTGGCCAGAGGAAGACGGCGATCGGGTCGCAGCTGTGGTGGAACTGGGAGGTTGACGACGATCTCTACGCCGGATGGAAGGATCTGGTGCGCGATCTCCGGCGCCGCGGCGTTCGGACGATGACATACTGCAATCCGTGCCTCGTCCCGGTACGCGCGTCGCTGATCTTTCTTGAATCTTGAGCTCGAGCTTAGTGATCGGATCGGCGTGCGGATGGATGATGAACATGGTGTTTTTTTTTTGGGTTGCGGTGCAGATGGATGGGAAGGCGAACGCGAGGAGGCACATGTACGAGGAGGCGAAGAAGCTGGGGATCCTGGTCAGGGATCAGGCCGGCGAGCCGTACATGATGCCCAACACGGCGTTCGACGTCGCGATGCTGGACTTCACCAACCCGGCGGCGCGCGCCTGGTTCAAGAAGGTCCTGCAGCGGATGGCGGACGACGGCGTCAGCGGCTGGATGGCCGACTTCGGCGAGGGCCTGCCGCTGGACGCGCGGCTCCACTCCGGCGAGGACCCCGTCGCCGCGCACAACCGGTACCCGGAGCTGTGGGCGCGGGTCAACCGGGAGTTCGCGGACGAATGGAAGTCCGGCGCGAGGCCCCACCACCGTGCCGCCACGGCGGAGGGCGGAGGCGAGGAGGAGGGGCTGGTGTTCTTCGTGCGGTCGGGATTCAGGGAGAGCTCCCGGTGGGCGATGCTGTTCTGGGAGGGCGACCAGATGGTGAGCTGGCAGGCGAACGACGGCATCAAGAGCAGCGTCGTCGGCCTGCTCAGCGGCGGCCTCTCCGGGTTCCCGCTCAACCACAGCGACGCCGGTGGCTACTGCACCGTCGACCTCCCGCTCCTGCGCTACCGCCGGAGCGAGGAGCTCCTCATGCGCTGGATGGAGGTCAACGCCTTCACCGTCGTCCTCCGCACCCACGAGGTACACACTGCACATGCACTCATCAACCAGGACCATCCACATGAAAGCCACGAGCTGATTCTGACATGATCGATCCTCGATTCGCAGGGGAACAAGCCGGGATCCAACTGCCAGTTCTACTCCAACAACCGCACGCTCGCGCACTTCGCGCTATGCGCCAAGATCTACAAGGCCTGGGAGTTCTACCGTATCGAGCTCGTCAAGGTTCGAAGCTTCTCGCCATGAATCTTGTCAATGCCCAATCCGCCATGGATGCCTACCATTGCGCTATTTTTGCTTGGTACTACTAGCTGTACTGATCTGGCGATTGGTGCCTTCGCAGGAGGCGTCGGAGAAGGGCTTGCCGGTGGCGCGGCACCTCTTCCTCCACTACCCGGAGGACGAGTGCGCGCAGAGGATGACATACCAGCAGTTCCTGGTCGGGATGGAGATGCTGGTGGTGCCGGTCCTGGACAAGGGCAGGAGCACGGTGACCGCCTACTTCCCGGCGCCGGACAGTGGCTCGTGGAGGCATGTGTGGACCGGCGACGAGTTCGGCGGCCACGGGAGTGGGCGCGGTGCGTGGGAGGGGACGGTGCGCGGGTTTGAGGCCGAGGTCGAGGCGCCGGTGGGCTACCCGGCCGTGTTTGTCAGGGTTGGGTCGGCCGTCGGGGAAAGGTTTGTAAGCAATTTGAGGGATCTCAAAGTATTATGAGCAAGGGAACAAATCCATCTCTAAGCAATTTAAGGGATCTCAACGTATTATGAGCAAAGGATCTCAAAGTATCACAAGAATCACAAAAAAACACTAAACTGGAGGCGCAAAGCATCAAATCAAATCATGAGAAAGATCATGATCGATGATTCAAGAGAAATGCTTACTGACGAAGGAATGGTTGCGGTTGGGTCAAAACAAATTCATCTCTAAGCAAACCTAGTGTTTTTGTGTTTGGCTATATCTATCTCTCTCAAGTCCTCAAGGAAACCCTAGCCGCCATAAATTCTAGTGGGCCAGTCAGCCACCTTAGTGGATTTTGCTCTCATTTACACATGGGCTAACTCGAAACTCATTAAGACAATGGGTTTTCTCTTCTCGCACGCTTCTCAAAGCGGTTACATGACTAGACCCGTTTGGTCGGTATGATCTTACTCCAAGATGTACCATAACCTAAACCACTTTTCTTTTGTGCCACGATTTCTTCAAAACCACTGTCCTTGAAGTTCTTGGCCACCAAGCTGCCACACGTTCATCTCCTCTTGGATTGCTTCTCTCACGCACCTTGAAGCCATCGCTATCCATGAACATTGTCCACCATGTTCCTAGACCGGTTTCAATCAACTTGTGTGATATCCTTATATGGGCCTTGGGCTCTTCCTAGCCCGCCCATGCTCGGCCTTAAGAGAGGATGTGAGAGAGAGGAAGGGCTTAGCCATGGCCACCCCCTCTCCTCTTCATGGGTAGCTGCCATGCTGTGCTGGAGCTCGCCTATCTGCATCGAAGCATCGCTGAAGCACCGCCCACATTGGAGCACGCAACGAGCACTGCCTCTTCATTATTCACCATCCGTAGCCATACCTTGCTGCTACTTAGGAGGGACCAGCAGAGAGAAGGCAGGGAGCTAGTTGGAGAAGAAGTAGAGGAAGAAGGGGGAGAGGAGAAAATGGGAGAAAGGGAAAACTTCCTTTTTCCGTCTAGATCCAATTTCGTCCTTGGGTTGGTTGAGGTATCGATCTATCTACCCTCTCCCTCTTGCCTCATATTTGAGACGAATATAGGAAGGCTGTCATTATCCTTGAGAGAGATCATGGCTATTGTTATCAATCTGAGGCTCTGGTAGTATTGGTTTCCACTTGCAACAGGTTTGGGTCAGAATTTGGACTACTACGTTGTGAATTAAAATTTGCTCTTACTCTAGGAATTGTGGGCGATGACATTATCTTTCTATGGAATGTAAGAACACGATGTTTGAATGAATGGATTAGAAGATATGACAATCTAATGCTTGATGTCTAGATCTTGTGATCTTGTTTTAAGGTAGTCATGTCGAATTTTGGGGTCTCTCCTTATTATAGAAGTTTTAGGTAATTGCCTAATCTTTCTATAGGGTATAAGAACATAATTTTTGGCTAGATGGTTTAGAAGTTATGGCAATTAGAATGTTGCTGTCCAGATTATCTGTGATGGTTGTGATCAAAGCTGTAAACCTGTGTGTACTAACTACTTGATCAGGGATTAGAACAGTAGAAGCACAGCAGGGACTTGACTCTGTTTTGTAGGTCCCGACAGAAAAATAGGGAAAAATATATATCCAACAAAAAAATTGTTATTAGGGATAATTATAATTAGTTACTGACCAGTAACGACCATTAAAACAGAAAATTGTGTACATAAAAAGGCTATCAATTACATCATTACTTTATGTCACGGTACGTAACTTATCAGTGACTTGTGATAAACTAGGGTACTCACCGGAGAACTGTTGGGATCTCCGCTGAGAAAGAAGCCGGGGCTGCGCTTGGTGACGTAGCGTTGAGGACGTCGCCTGGGCGTCGTCCCCATAGACACAAATGGGAGGACAATGTCGCCTGGGCGTTGCCGCACATGGAGGAGAGGACGAGGCTGTCGCAACGGCACTGCGCGTGGAGGGTCGATGAGGATGAGATCGTTGGGATGCCATCGCACATGGAGGGTCTTCGAGATCGTTGGGGCGCCACCACGTGTGGAGGGGAGGACGACGTCGCCAGGCTGCCGCTGCACGTGGAAGGTCGACGAGGTCGCTAGGGCACCGTCGCTCGTGGAGGGGCTGATGAGGTCGCCAACGTGTCGCCACGCATGGAGGGTTGACAAGGTCGCCGGGTCACTACCGCGCGTGAAGGGGAGGATGAGGTCGCGTGGGGAGGGGAGGGGCACTGTCGGGCATGAAGGGTCGACGAGGTTGCCGGGGTGCCACTACGTGTGGAGGAAAGGACGAGCTCGCCAGGGCACTGCCCTGCCCGATTGGATCTGGGACGATAATGGAATGGAGAGGGAGAGAATATAGGTGGTTAAATAGGATCATAAAATCATGAGCTCATTTAATATCTACAATTAAGGGATTTTTTAATTACAAATGGTTACATTTTATGCGATCGACCCGCCATTGGGGCTGGCTCGAACAACTGATCTAGAGATGCTGAATAACTATTTAGGAGCTAAGCACCACCCCTCGATGCAGCCATGCCTGGCCCCAAGTTCCCCAGCTCTGCACAGCCCGCGCCCGTTCGTTGCCGGCGTGCCAGTCACCCGGCGCCGCGTCTCCAGGTCTCCGATCTCCTGCACCGGCCTCCATCGCTCGCGCCGCCCAACGTAGCTGCCAGCAATCTTGAATAGTTTTTTATGCTTATGTTTAGTTTTTTCCCATTCGAGAATAGTTTTTTATGATCGTGGTTAATAGTATTATTCGAAATATCGATGATTAAAGTGACAGATGGTTACATAGCAGACGTCACATGGTTTCATGACCAATTTTTGATATTTTTAATTGAAAATTGTAATTTCTTATTGTCGGCGAAAGACCTTCTGGTTAACTATACAAGTGCCCGGTGGTGAAATGATAAACACCCAATGGTTAAATGTCGGACACCTGATGGTTAAATGAACAAACGACCGATGGCTTAATGAGAGGCGAAATATGGTTGCACGAAATACGAAAGATGGTTACATGATAGATGACCGATGGTTAAATGTCGTGCTATCCATAGCTAAATGATCATAATGAATATAAAAAATATTTCTTTTCATCAAGTCTGGTCTTATTTTGTTTGTGAAGATATAAGTAACGCAACGGTGAAAACCAATCGTCAATCCAAGCTTCCAATCAGAAATTATGACGTAAAAACAAAACAAAAGAATGTTTGTATGGCTAGCTAATGCATTCCCATGTATAGGTTTTCTTGTGTGAAATGTGGGATGCAAGCAAATGACAAGTTTTGATTGTTAATTGGAGTTCGTTTTATGGCTAAAATCTACATGTGTGATAGTTATTTAGACTGACGGATTAACAAATGCCATTTATTGCTGCTAGCTCGGGACTAGTGTCGACCAAGCATAGAATAGTTATTCTACACTGGGGTGTACAATAGTGCCACTGCATATGTGCGTGCGCATCTCTCTCTCTCTCTATATATATATATATATATATATATGAAAGCAGTTCAAGGCTCTATGAAGTCTAGGCTCCATGATTGAAAATATCCTATGTCGTACTTTGAGATTCATATTTGTTTGATGTGTATATCTTTACATATCTATTAAATAAAATATTTGAGATACCAAACTCTAAAAAAAATTAAATTCATCTTCAATTTGAACTAGTTTGAACTATATTTATCTTAAATTTAAAAGTAGTTTAAACTGTAGTTAAATTTTAACTTTTTTCGAGTTTGACGTCTCAAACATTTTTTTAGTAGGTATATAAATATACAAATACCAAACATCGTAAATCTCAAAGCGCATCTAGTAGTAATGGATCATGTGTGTGTATATATATATATATATATATATATATATATATATATATATATATATATATATATATATATATATATATATATATATATATATAAAGATTATAGAACACCTAAGTGTTCTTTAACTAAGAACACCCACGTTTATAGGCTACCACGTGTCACCTAGCCTCCCTCCACTACTTTCCCATGCAGGAGTTCGGTGAGGCTTGGTTATAGTAAAGATCGTATTAGATATAGTAAACTTTCTAAAAATTGTAGTAAACACGAAATAAATCTGAACCGACTTGCTCACAAGCCTATCCACTTGCCACATGGTGGAGGATAGCGTGAGTATTTTTACCAAATTTCATTTGGTATTTTATAATAACTTTTGTTGAAAAATCCAATTTATAAATTGTTTTCATATTTATGTTCATTACATTTTTGAACAAAACTACATGGATCTTGCCATATATATTTTTATAGTAAAGTGGTTTACTATATTTTATAACAATATTTACTAGAGTCGAACATTGTAAAATTGCAATATTAGCTTACTAGAATTTGGAATATTATGTTTTCATAATAAGAAGCTCACTAAATTTGGGCGTAACTAATATTGCAATTTTGCAATGTTATTATAATTTTTAATTTACTAAATATACAATATTTAATTTAATATAAAATATAAGGCTATATATATGTTTTTATATATATATATATATATATATATATATATATATATATATATATATATATATATATATATATATATATATATATATAGTTTGGGCTCCATGGAGCCTAGGCTCCATGATTCAAAACCTTATGATGTGCATTGAGATTCGTGATGTTTGACGTGTATATCTTCACATATCCACTAAAAAAGTATTTCAGATATGAAACTCCAAAAAAAATTAAATTCGAACTCAGTTTAAACTAGTTTGAAGTATAGTTTGAACTAATTTGAAGTATAGTTAAATGTAGTTCAAACTGAATTTCAACTCAATTTTTTTCGGAGTTTGATGTCTCAAATATTTTCTTTAGTGGGTATATGAAAGTATAATAACCAAACAACACGAATCTCAAGGCACATCTAGTAGTAAGGAATCATGGAGCCTAGACTCCATGGAGCCTCATGTATTATTCCTATATATATATATATATATATATATATATATATATATATATTTGAGACTTCAAACTAGTTTAAACTGATTTCATATACCCACTAAAGAAAATATTTGAGACTTCAAACTAGTTTAAACTGATTTCCAATTTAATTTTTTGGAGTTTCATATTTGAAATACTTTTTTAGTGGATATGTGAAGATATACACGTCGAACATCACGAATCTCAATACATATCATAGGTTTTTGAATCATGGAGCCTAGGCTCCATGGAGCCCCAAACTGGCTTCCTATATATATATTGATATATAGTTGGGCTATGGTGCTTCACGAAGCACAGAAGTCGCCGTGCTTCGCGTCTAGTTTATAAAATCTGAGACTCAAATGGCCAATCCGAACCGTCCATCTTGATCTTCTTGTTAAAATCTCTTACATGACCAAATTCCGTTTTTTTTGAATTTTTTTGCTATTTGTTTTGTATTTTTGAAAACCAGCAAATTTGGATGCTCCACAACTAATTAGATCAGTGATTTTCAAAAATACAAAAAATAGCAAAATTTTTTTAAAAAAATATGAAATTTCGTCATGTAAGAGATTTCAACGAGAAGATCAAGATGAACGGTTCGGATCAGCCATTTGAGTCTCAGATTTTATAAACTAGACGTGAAGCATGACGTCTTCCTTACTTCGCGAAGCAGCGGAGCTCAACTCTCTCTCTCTATCTCTCTCTCTCTCTCTATATATATATATGTGTGTGTGTGTGTGTGTGTCGGGACCCGGAAAAAAGGGGCCGAGTCCCTACTGTGTCTTACCTGTACTAGTCCCTGGATCAAGTAGCTAGTACACACAGATTACAGAACTTGGATCATAACCATCCGATTAATTTATTTATTACATCAGAGTGCAAATTACAAGTCTGGCACGAAGGCCTTAAACCAGCGAAAGTTTTACATAGGCAACAAAGGCCTCAAAATATAACTATTAAAAATCCAGATGAAGACCACAACAATCCCCACAAGCAAAGCTGGAGGAGCGCAATCCTAGGCGTCGAAGTAATCTTCATCTTAAACTCCAGCGGCGAACCCGTCGTCTTGGTACATCTCCTCCTCGGGTACCATCTGCGATCACCACCGCTTTCGTTGGGATGAGCGGCCACAGATAAACTTCGAGGTAAGTATTCTTTAAATACTTGCAAACCAATGCCTAGATGCTATGCAGGTTCTAAGGAGGGGTTTAGGTTAATTTTGTGTAAAGCTGAGTTTCAAACTTTTAAACCTAGTTTGAGAAAGCGGTTTTGAAATTGAAGTTTGAACTTTATAATTCATTCTTTGGAAAAGACAGCACCTACTGACTTTTCCGAAACCACCATGGCACCCACCATGATAACAATCACGCCCATGCAACACCAATTGCAAGGCAATGTCCCAAAACACAGAGAGGAAGAAGAGAATTTTACAAAGCTACAGTTAGGCAGCTTCCGTAGTTCACCCTTAACCATTAGGCAAGGCTTTCATGAAAGTTTACACTCTGCAGAGATTGTACGCTTTACCCATGAGAGGTGGTTTTTTCCTAGGAATCACCCAAAGGAAAAATGCTCACCACAAGGTCTTTCACCACGACCTTCCCTTAGCCCGGCATTCCCACTAAGGTTTCCACACCAATGCCCCTCTTGTGCTTGGAGAGGTTACATTCTATGGACACACACGGATACCCACTCCCAACCACACAGAAGGTTACTGTTCTATGGACATATCCAAGTGCCCACTCCCTACTCCACCAGAATGCACGACTAAGAGTCCAGAAGGGTACTCAACCAGACCGCCCATAAAGGCACTTTCGATGGTCGTCTTGTTGAACTAGTCTAAGTACCACAAAGAATCGGTCCTTAAGCCAAACGGGTATGGTCCACCACCAACCCAATCTCGAGCATACTGCCACCAAGTAGATGCAAACCACCTTGCAACCATCCATCCCGATGAAGAAACCATTTAAAAAGCCCGGGATAGCACCCACTATCCCTACAGACAATTCTCGACACGGTAGCACCCACTACCGGCCATTCAATTTGCAATCAAGTTGTTGTCAGGGTTGAACACAAAAGTAAGTCTCTAGATTGCAATTGCTAAGCATGTAATGTAAAAATCACTAAACAAGGAAGGCAGCAAGATTAAATAGTATTAATTATCTAGGGTTGATGAGGTTGGCTGTGCATATTATTCATATAGGACCTTATCTACGTCTTAGCTTAAATATTGTTTTTAACTTTTAATTAGCATCTAGGTTTTTGCAAAATCTAATAAAATAGTTATGAAGACTAGGTAATAGCAACATGGCACAATGACTTGCCTTGATCCGGGTAGCCTGACTGATCGCCGGCAAAGCCTTCTTCGTGCGACGGATCTAACGTTTAAAAGAACAATAATAAGAACCAAATACACAACAAGTGATGTATGCACGACATGATGTGAAATGAATGCAAACAGTACAAAACAGTACCACATAATTTATAAATTCTTTGGCAATTGATTTCATCATTTTTGGAAGCCCTATAATTGGTTATAGTTTTTATAAGTTTAATATTAAAGGTATAAAAGAGGCTTAATTATAAATAAATTCCAAAATTTTACTAGAATAGTACAGAAATTAGATTACAATATATCTAACTTCAGAAAACAAGTTTTGATATTTTTGGATCTATATTTTATTCTATAAAATTCCTACAAGTTTAAACACTAAGATAATTATTAAAAATTAAAATTAATAGAAATATGTAAATAAACAGTACATAAAAATAATATAGAATTTTACTGAACCTAATAAAATTTATTTCACATTTTTCTGAATTTTCTACGATTTTCTATGCAATTTACAATATAAAGTATATTACGTAAATTAAAAAAATAGAAGGAAAGGGAATTGGGCATGGCTCGGAGATGGGCCGCCTAACGGCCTCAGCCTGCAGAGAGGCTAGGGAGGGCGTTGACTAGCGGGGCCCTCCCGTCAGCCGGTGAAAGCAGGGGAGACGGCGTCGGGGGTCCGGCGGCGGCGATCTGGTCGGCGGCGAGCTCCGGCGGCAGAGGGGAAACGGAGAGGGGACCAAGGGATGGATTTGGGTTGATTCTCCCGGCGGGAAATCAGCCGTGGCGGCGGCGAGGCTCTACCCTAGGCAGCGTGGCGACGTTGCACGGCGCGACGGCGGAACCGGCGGGGTTGGCGAGCATCGAGCGGCGTGTAGATGCTAATGGCGGCGGCTTGTCCCGTGGACGCCCGAGGCGGCTGGCGGCGTCGGCGGCGGCATGAGGACCACAGAAGCGGGAGCTCACCGGCGGCGATCGAGGGCGGCGGTGGTGGTGGCGTCTAGGAGGGAGGTGCGAAGCGAGGGCTCACCACGGTGTCGGTTTCATGGCGAAATGCTTGGCCGTGGCGGACTTGATGGAGGCCCCGGCGACCTTCCTTGTGGCTCCGGCAGCGTGCTTCAACATCGACTCGGGCGGCGGCTGACCAAAACGAGCAAAGAGAAGTGAGAGGAGGAGCGTGAGGGGAGGACACGGCGGGGGAGGGGCTCACCTGGCCGAATTGGCCGCGGACAGTGAGGGAGGGAGTGAGGAGGGTGAGAGGAAGGGCAGGTCGTGGCGTGTGGGCAGAGGAGGGGGAGGACGCGTGGGAGGGGAGAAGCAAGGGCACAGTGCCACGCATGCAGGTGTCAAAGGGTGGCTGCCACCGGGGAGTGAGATGGGAGACATGCAAAGAGTGGCCAGGGAGAGAGCCACGGGGTGGGAAGAGAGAGGAGAGAAGAGAGAGAGAGAAACGTGAGAGAGAGAGAGAGACAGTGAGGAGTGCACGTGAGAGTGAAAGGGGTGCCCGGGAGAGACAGAAGAGAGTGGTGGGACAATGCCAAGTGGGGCCGATTTGACATAGAGAGAAATAGTGTAGGTTAAATAGGAAAATTACTAGTTTATTTAATTAACTGCACAATTTGCAATTGAATTTCTATTCAAACTAAAATTTTAAATTGCTGTTTTCAAAATCTAATTTGAAGTTTAAATTTTTCACAAACTATTATAATAGGTTTTTAGTAAATAATTTGCAATTAACATTTTAAAGGCAAATCTTTTTAATTATGGTTTTAAGAAATTAAATATAGTAACATACACATTTTCAAAAAGATTTTTAAATCGGTTAAATCACATGCAAGATGCCATGAATTTTATTTTATTTCATTTATTTATTTATTTTAAAAATAGGGATGTTACAATATATATATATATATATATATATATATATATAGAGAGAGAGAGAGAGAGAGAATAGCTAGTGTCTATGGATAGCATGGAGAGATCCGTGCTATCCACAGTTTTAAATTCGAGATCGAAATAGGCGATCCAAACCGTCCATCTTGTTCATCTCGATGAAATCTCACTACACACCAAATTTCAAATTTTTTGAATTTTTTACTATTTATTTCGTATTTTGAAAATCAACGATCTAATTAGTCAGGACCCTTCAATAAGTCCAGTTTTCAAAAAAATGAAACAAATACTAAAAAATTCAAAAAAATTTGAAATTTTGTGTGTAGCGAGATTTCATTGATATGAACAAGATGGACGGTTCGGATCGTCTATTTCAGTCTCAAAATTTACAAACTCGGTGGATAGCACGGAGAGATCCGTGCTATCCATAGCACACTAGCAAATCTCTCTCTCTCTCTCTCTATATATATATATACACACACACACATACATATATACATACATACATACCGTTTTGTGAGCCATGGTCTAGCACAACCACGTCCATTAATTAGGAAAGAGTGGTTAATTACGAAATAGATAATTAGGAAACCCTGGTAGTTAATTCTAGATCCACTTTTTCTGGATCATGACCACAAGCCATTTCAGATCTCATGGTCGTCGTCTCCCGGACGTTCTCTGTAAAATACCCATACTTTTTCTATTTTTAGCATGAATATTTTTCGCAAAAAGTCATACTTAAATCTTTCCTAATCTCCCTTAAATTTTTGGGAATATTTCTAACCCAAAACCTATTTATTCCCAAAGAAAGATCCTTTCCCTTTTATTTTGCAAAAATATTGATCTCATTAAGTAATCAATTTTATTCCATATTTGTATTCTTCTCATTTTTCTAAATTGTTAGAAATTTATTCCATATTTTTCTGAGTTTCCTATAATTTTCTATGAATTTCTAAAGCCCTATTCAAATTCTGGAAAATCATTTCCCAATTAGATTTAATTCTTTCCGTTTTCGGAAAACCCAGAGTACGCTTTTCCTTAAGAGAATACATCTCCACTTAAACCCACCTCCGACCTATTCCCACTGACCTGTGCCCCCCACTTGTCAGCCTCCGAGCCCAATCTAACGGCGCCCACTAACCTTCCCTGATCCAACGGCGCCCGTGTCTCCTTCCTCCTCCCGTGGTACGCCGTCTTTGCTAAACTCCGGCGCCACCGCTGCCCAGCGAAAAATCTCACCGCTATCGCTCCCGTCCACCCCTGCCCTTGTTTTGCCCGCGCGGAGAGAGCAACCTTATCCGCCACCTCCTTCTCCCTATCCTCTCTCGGCGGCTCGCCAATTCCGTCATCAAATGAATATTGGCAAACAGAGATTTCAATGTGAATCAGATGAAATAAATTAATAATTACTAATAGCACAACTAAGCATGATTAAATAGCTAACCAAGGGAGTAGCAATTAATTAAGCAAGCAACAATCTAGGGCTATCAAGGATCATGATTATATGACATTAATTAAAGTGGATTAGGCTTTTAGCTACACCATACCAATATAGCAGTTCACTACTAATATAGCAATGCGGTTTTACAATTCTAGAAAAACATTTCTGAAAACTAGGAATCGATATGGTCAATCAATAAATTGTGAAAAAAAAATATCAACAATGACTTGCCGAGATTGAAGTTGTGCTAGTGCCCGGCTTTGTCTTCGGCTTCCGAAACGAACTCGACCAGATCTAGCGATTACAAACAACATACATTCAACACATTGCATAAAAATATGCGTGCGAAAGTAAATGAATGAGTTTGCATGAGTATGATAAAGGTGGGGTTCTTTTCAGCTTATCTCATTTGCTTATCTCGTTTACTTATTTGCTTCTCGATGTGGTCTCGAGAGTCAGATCCGCTTCGTTCGACTTATGTTAGAGAGCTTTTATACACGCCTTCAAGATAGTAAAAAAGGAATCCAAAAATTAAAAAATCCCGATAAGTCAAATAAGCAAACGAGATAAGCAAATTACATAATAATATGCATGCAATTATGCCAATGATATTTTAAAATGGAAGAGTGCATTTTTATGAAATTTTAGAAATTTGTAGCACTGGAATTGGAGTTAGAAATTAAAAGATATTATAATAAGAAGAGTTATTATGCAAAATAATTAGAAAAGGCCTAATCGGGCGGACTACCTGATGATTCGTCACATCAGACAAAGGTCTAAAGTGGCGCTCACAAGTCTTGTGACCTAGTCTTGAGCTGACCCAATGATGCATCCTGACTTTGGCGTCTGTTGGCCGACGGCGTGCCTGTGTGGCCGGGTCACTCGGCCCAACCAAAGCGAAGGGAGAAAGGTGAGGTCTTGACACCTGGTGAAGGAGGTGAGGCCCAACTGGCTTTAGTTGAGGGAGGAGGCATTGACGAGTGGGGTCTACAGATTAGTGGCCACAAGCAGAGGAAGGGCATGGAGTTGCTTTCGAGTGAGAAATCCATGCTGATCAGTGCGCAAGACAAGTGTAACATAACCAAAATTTACCCATAAAAAAATTTTTCCGCAAAAGTCATATTTAAAACTCCATTTAATTTTTTTTAATTTTGATGAATTTCCAAAATTAATACCTATTTATTACTAAAAGAAAGTCACATCCATTATTTTTCAAAAATATTTATTACATAAGTAACCAATATTAATGCATAATTAAATTCCCCTTATTTTTATAAGAATTTAGAAATTTATTTCATATTTTTCTGATTTTCCTATAATTTTCTACAAATTTCTAAACACCATTCCTTTTCTGAAAAATCGAAATTACGCTTTCCCTTTTGGGAATGCGCTTTCCTTCTCGGCGGGCGTTACTTGGGCCTAAGGCCTGTTCTGTTTTGGCCGAATCGCCTACCAACGCTTTTAAGTGGCCTGACCGCCACGATCAAATCATCTTGATCTAATGGCCGATAGCCATACCACTTCAAGGATTTAATCTTAGCCACTCAAATTGATCCGATGGCCAAGACACGACCACGTCGCCTCCGCCGATTTCAGCCCCAGGCCGTAGTCTCCAACTCGGCGCCGCCGGTCCGCCGTGGTTTTCACCGGAAAAGCGACACAATCGCCGATTGGAGCTCGCCGCCCTACTGTTTGAAGTTCTCGGACTCTCCCGACGCATAAACCTCATCCTCCACGTCGCCAACTCCATCCGCCGCGCCAGCAATGTAATTGCTTTCGCCGAAACCGCCACGCCGCCGCCGCCGCCATCTTCGTGATTTCGTGGCCGCTAAGCCACCCGACGCCTATAAAGGCCACCGGCTTTGCATCAACATAAGCCATCTTCTCCACCACTTCTCCACTCCCAAACCTGCCGGAGCACTCGCCGGAGTCCGTAGCTTCACCACCGCCAAACCTCGTCGCCGACCACACTCTCGATTAGCCTCACCGATAAGCTCACCTAGAGGTAGCCATGAACTCCTCTACCTTCCCGACCATGGCCACCTCTCTCGCATGCAGCTCGCCACGCAATGCCGCCACCGACGAGCCTCCCTCTCTCTCATTGTGCATTGGGCCCCACATGTCGGTAGCCGCCTCACAAGACAATGGGACCGAGCCAAGTTTAGGCCCAAGAAAAGCCCAACACTGTTCATCTCTATACATTTTCTTTTTCTTTATTCGAAAAGGTTTCAAAATTTGTTTAAAATATTAAAATAGCTCCAAAAATTCTGCCAAAATTTCCAAAAATATAAAATAATATGAAGAATTTATTTAAATTATTAAATCTGACATTTATATAATAAAATAATTAATAAAATTTCAAAAACTTTTTTTTCCTATAAGTTATTTAAAGTGGTAAAAAGAATAACTTTTGAAAAATTCCCTTTTTATTCTCAATTGGCTCTATCTCGGAACTCCAACATGAGAAATGTTGTCGACCCGATCTCTAGAGTTCAATTGATCCATTTTTTTTATAATAAAACCAAAATTTAAATAACAAATTTTTTTGCTATCCGGAGGAATTTCCGAAACTCTATCAAAATTTTCTTAATATCCCATTTTATAAAGAAAATGATTTTAAAACATAAAATCATCATTTTTCTATCTATTTAAAAATCATATGCATATTTTATTTGAATTTATATCTTTTTGAATCTTTGTTATGTTTTTGCTTTATAGATAAGCGACTTAGGACTTCTGAAACTTCGAGTTGGATTTCCCGGAAGAATCTTTTAATTTTGAACCAACAACCGAAGAAGCGGGTTTTCTTACCCTCGATGCATTTTGATATATCTAAATTTCTTTTACTTATTATTTAATGCACATATTTTCTAGTTATATATTTATGTATACCAAGTGTGATTTTTATCCAAGCCCCAATTATCTTAAAAGCAACCCAAAAATATTCAACCTCTGATAAAACCCTAGAATAGGCAAAATATTAAAATTTGATTATCTCTTGATAAGATGGAAAATTGGTCTGTACGAATAAGTTACTTTGGATAACTTATTTGTTGTAGAGGAGCTGTAGTCTGGAAGGTTGATTGAATTTATATAGAGTAATTTGGAAACAGTGTTTTGTTATTTGGGCCCGTCGGTACAAGGAAGTACCAGCTCAATAACACCAGGTGGAGAGAGTGTGAACTCCCTGGAAATCATTACTCTATAAACTATAGAAGCAAATTCAGAAACAGTGTTTTGTCGTCTTGGGTTAAAGGAATCAAAGAGTTTGATTGACACTCAAGGGCACTAGATATTTGCTCGATCTGTGGTATGAGAATATCTAGATATCATTTGCTTCTATAAAAACTTGGGCTTAATAAATAAGAATGACACAAATTTTTCTCCCATCCATGTAGTAGGCCACTATATGGGTAAAGCTGGGTAGGTTCTGCAGAGCTAATAACCAATTCATCGATGGACCTTACTTCGGGTATAAGAAGTTGTGTCAAATGGGTGATGCCTCTCTTATTTATCAAAATCCATGAATTTATTCTATGGAAAATATTGTCTGAATTGTAAATGAATAAGGATGGAGAAAGTTGATAGAATTTGTATTACTATAAAAAAAATTGTTTTAGAAATAAATAAGACTTTTAAAAATCCAAAATTTTGCATGATCACCATAAAGCCTTAACTATTCCTTGAATATTGTTTACATATAATATTATTATTTTCTCAAGAAACTTCTTTGGTATAATTTTTTTATACTTACCCATTATTTGGGAGGCGGTCATTTAAATGAACAGATCACGCTTATCTTCTTGAGATATTGAATTTTCTCAAGAAGAAATGGATCTCTTCGGTCAAGAATATTAAGTTTTCTTGTACACTCAAACAAGCTGTAAAATAGGAGAAATAAAACTGTAAATTACTTAGTTTTGGTATTGTAAAAACTCTATTATAATAAAGTTATTATTGTATCAATTCTGAGGTTTTGTAACTTTAGGGGGATTAGTTTTCAATATAAAAGTATTGGAAATTGGTCGCCCACAACAAGCGAGGAAGAGAGGGG
This sequence comes from Olyra latifolia, assembly GCA_036346145.1. NCBI lineage: Eukaryota > Viridiplantae > Streptophyta > Magnoliopsida > Poales > Poaceae > Olyra > Olyra latifolia. The sequence continues at coordinate 21,383,388 of CM070530.1, forward strand.
GAAAGGGGAGAGGGGAGGAAGGGGTGCTTGGGGTAGGGTTGGCCTGCCGGCGAGGGAAGACGATGAGCCCGGAGCCGGCCAAGACGGAAGAAAGGGGTGGCGCGGCGGTGGATCCGGTCTCTAGAGGGGAGAGGAGAGAGGCGGCGGGGTCGACGAACACCGTAGAGGGATAGGGAGCAAGGAGAGGGTGATGGCGCAGGCCTAGGAGGACCGAGGTGGCACGACGGCGTCGCCGGGGTCGGGCAGAGGGAGACGCACGATGCCAGCTAATTTCGGTGAGGGAGGGGCGGCGCCGGCGACAGGGATGAGCCCCTTGGGGCCTAAGGAGGGGGGAAAAGCCGAGAGGGAGGGGGATTACCTAGCAGAGAGGGGCGAGGCTGTCGAGGTGAGCTAGGCTTCGGCGACGGCGTGCGGCGGCTCCGATAATGATCTTCGGTTGCATGTTAGCAGAATGGGATGAAGGGAGGATAGGGAAGGAGGTGATGGAAGGAGAGAGGCCGGGGAGACTTACCGGCGACGGCAGCGAGGAGGGAAGTGAGGCAGGGAGGAGGAAGAAGGAGGAGGTTGTCTGTCTCGGTTTGTCCGAGAGAGAACAAGAGAGGGAGATGGATAAGGGGGGAGGAGAAATCTAGGGGGTTAAATAGGTGAGAGGGGAGGGTAAAAGTGGAAAGGGAAAAATAGAGGGCAATTTGGTAATGTCCAAATTGGGAAAGGGCAAAAAGGAAAAGTCCAATTTAGAAAACAAATGACAAGTGAGACCCACTTGTCATGGAGAGAGGAGAAGAGAAAGGAAAAAAGGATAGGGCCTAATAGTAAAATTAGACATTTATTTTAATTAAACAATTTAATTTGAAATTCAATTTGTACTTGAATTAGGTTTAATTTGCTATTTTCTAACCCAAAATGAAACCATCAATTTATAAATTATTAAAATAGGTTTTTAGCATTTCAACATTTTACAATTAAATATTTTAAAAGCAAAACCTTTTAACTAGGATCTTAGGAAATTATATATAGTAACATGCACATTTTCAGAAATGATTTTTGAAATGCTTAAATCACGTGCAAGGATGCCATGATTTTTGGTTTTTTAAAATGGGGATGTTACACTGGCATGCCCTCAAATTCTCAACAATTATTACTCGACCCTTCAGGAAAGGAATGACTCTGAGATAATTAGAATTGTTTGTTCTTAAAAAATAATAATTAGAATTTTTTTGTTGCAACCTCTTGCATGTATTACATATATGATTATCCCTTTCATCTTATTTCAACATGGGAGTGAATAGGTACATGCACATGATTATAACATCTTATACTTCGTTTCTTATAGCCGTTGTGAGCTAATTCCACCGTATCCACATGCAGCAATAACCAACTACTTCTGGTACAATAAGACAAGTAACCCAACACTTACAGGCGTTGAAGGCAAAAATCCTGCAAATTTCTGAAATATGATAGCTTGAACCAGTATGCTTAAGTGTCTTGTACTCAAATGGTGGAATCAACCAGGACAAAACCGTATGTGAGATTATCGGCATATGTTGTGTAATACACTCAGTGTTACTGACTGCCATGTCAGACCTATGACATAGTTATGATAGATGATTCATGTGCCTTGCTATCGAGCAGGTCCAATACTTCTGTAAGATAATGTCATAAAACATATTTCTTGTGATTGTATGCTATGTTTGACCAATAGATGCATGCATCATTATCTATTAGTTTGAATTAGTTCACAAGTTGTTGCACCTTTTACTTCGATGAGTGATCTAAATGTGGATCGTTCGAGGTTTCATGCACAATATTTTTACTTGAGTAGTTCATGCATGCTGCTAAAGAAAACGAATCAAGCAAAAGTGTCTGGGATATTACTCAGCAAATACACTACCAACCATCTGGAATATTCATTCACTTCAACTACCAGACTATTGGAATGCACATTAGAGTTGTATGTTATTTGAACATCCTAATGAATTTATTCAAATATTGTACATCTGTTGTTTGTTGCTAGCTAGATGCTAACAAATATGCCCATGACTAATAACAATACATGGCCTCAGTGTATTCCCCTTGCCATCCATCGACATGTAGGATTATTATTGCTACATTACATATTTCTCTTTGCATCTAATGTGAAAATGATTCTGAATGCATTCCTTGTTTATGACGGTAGCTTGTAGCAACACTAAATCACGACCGTACACTACATTAAAAGAGGTCATATATATTGGCGCATCAGTGCTGGTTCATATAGAACCGACACATATTCTAATTATATGTGTCGGTTCTTAAGTGGGTAGACAAAAAAGCTTATATATATGTGCCAGTTATTAATAAGAACCGGTACAGATGTGCAGATTACATGTACTAGTCCTTGTTAAAAACCAGCACCGATATATATGTACCGATTCGTAAACCAAACCAGCATAAATAATCTACACATCTGTATAGGTTATTATTAAAAACGGCACAAAATTAAAAAAGGGACAGGAACAAAATTGAAATATCACACGGTTACTGAAATGATGTCTTTTCCTTCCTCTCTCTCTCCCCCTTATCTCTTCACTCCTCCCTCTCCCTACCTTATCTCTTCCCTTCCCACACTCTCTTTCTCCTCCACTGACACTCCACTCCACCATCTCTCTCTCCACTCCTCATCTCTCTCTCATCTACTCCAGGTAGGCAACACGGGCGATGTGGGCGGGGCGCTGCCATGTGCCCCCTAACGGTGGTGGCGGTTGGCCCTGGCGCAACCCAATGGCCCTGGCGTGGCATGGTAGCAGCTCAGGTGGCCACGGTGACAACGACGGCTCTGGCGCAGCGGCCACCGCGAGCGCGGCGAGGACGCACTCTCCGCGACGTTGGGCACGGCAGATCGCGGCTAGCGCGACGATAGCTCTGGCTGGCAAGGCGGCGCGATGATGCGCACACCGCCGCCACAAGAAGCGGCGGCGGCGCGAGGTATGGCGCAAGAATTCGCGCTTCGGTGCGATGGCGGGTGTGGTGATGACACGACGCAGCACGGCCACCAGCGCGAAGCGGCACGACGGCCATGGCATGCGCGGCGACAATGACGGTTGGCGCCATGCGACGGCGACGACGCGAACGTGGCAATGGCGGGCGCAGCTATAAGCGGCGTGGTATACAATGGCGGCGCGGCACGACCACTCCGGCGTGACGCAGGTGCGACGGGCACGGCGAGCGTGGTGACGGTGGGCGCGACGCGATGGCAGGCTACTCCATTGATGGTGGCATAGGCACCAATGCTATTGGTCTGGACAGGCTCGAGGCCCAATATTCTTTTTTTTATTGTTTTCCATGTTTATTAGTGTCAGTTCCTTCTTTTTTTTTAATTGTTTTCATGTTTATTAGTGTCGGTTCCACAATATCATTTGTGCCGGTTTAGATTATTAGTGCCTCTTATTTTGTAGTGGTTCAAAAACCAGCACTAATTGCCATTTAAAACCTGCACGGATAACCTTTTATACAGTAGTGGTATTGCTACAGTAGTGTAACGAAGAGGAACGATTTAGAGGAATGGCAACTAGGGCTACATTCTAAAACACAAGTTTGAATATTTTGTGAGGAAACTTTGGATGTTACCGTGGCTTGAAAACGGCGTTATTGCTGGTAGTACATGCCGTCAACATTACTTGGGTTACTAAGCATTTGGAGTTGCCTAAAGGTTCTGACTAGACGCTTGGTGTTGATCTCGATACAAACAGCTAAATAGAACTTTAGTGGTTGACCTGTTTAGGAATTACATATAGCTAAGCAAACAACAATAGCATCATGGAATTTATTTTTCACGTAACAACTAACAAATTAATACAAGCTATCTCAAAGCATGCAGACACCATGAAACGTCAAAACGCTTGTGCAAATACAAATTGAACACCATGCATGGTCCATGGAGTTTATTCATTTGACATACCTTCATCTAGTTTTAATTCTTTAAGCAATCTAGGCTAATATAGTGGTGTGTAGTAATCTCTACTACTTAAAAGGCTGTAGTGGTAATAGTGGTGACTAGTACGCACATGCAATTTGGACCGTCTATCAGCCATCCAACGACTCCACCATCGGCTCCACCATCAGTAGCCTTCCCGTGAACCCGACTGCACCTTTCAAATTTTGAATTTTGAATCTCACCTCCGCATCCTCCAATCGCGGAGCCCGCAGCGCCGTCGAAATCAGGCACCGCGCGCCCCACCGAGCGCTTTTATTTCGGCGAGCTCCAACCGAGACAGCGAATGCTACGGTGATTGTGGGAAGCGGACGACGGAGCGGATCATACCTTTGATGAACTCCTCGAGGTCGGCGGCGCGGAGGGCCCCGACAGCGACGGGGTTCTGCGGCCTGAGCGACGGCTCGTCGTCCCCATCGGCATCCTGCTCCAGATCTCGCAGGCTCAAGGGGAACATGAACAGCAGCGCCATCTCGCCGCCGACGCCGACGAGAGGAGGGGGAAGGGAGGCCTTGGATTCGGGTTGGGAAGGTGGAGAGTGGAGAGCGGAGCCCGGAACACCGTCGCCGCGTCGCCTTCCTCCCGGCATCGCCTGCCTCCAAGGTATTGTCTCCCTCTTCTTCCCCTTCTCTTTTGATAATCTTGTAATCAAACCAGCGGCTAACTCACTGTCCAGAAGTTTTTCCATTGCTAAATCTTGTTGCACGGAAGCCGCCGCAGTAGTTGCTAGCCGCGGCTGCGCCGTTGCTGTGCTGCATTGCTGCCAGCCGCTGTTGCCTAGCTGCATCACGTTGCGCTGCTGCCAGAGCACCGCCTTGCCAGAGCGTAGTCTCGCTGGAGCTCCGCCTGCCGCTTCGCGCAGCTGACCCAGCCGCCTCGCTCGCGGAATCGGCCGACGCCGCCGCCACGCAGCGCAGCCATCGCTGCTGCTGGCCGCTGCCGCCGACGCCGCGCATACGCTTCGCCGCCGGTGACCACGCCGAATCGCAGCCGCCACCATGACCGCCGCCGCCAGAGCGCCACCGCCCCGAGCCGACTACTCGCTGCTGCCGCCCGCCGCAAGAACACGCTTGTTACTTCGCCGCCATCACGGAAATTTGAAGTCGGGAGGAGCCAGCGCCGCCACTGACCGCTCCTATCTGCTGCGTGTTCTTGTTTCTCTCTGCCTCATTTGCTTCAATTTTCTAATGAGCTTGTTCCGTGTTTTGTCCTGTTTGAGTAGTCAGGATGTTCCAGGCTAGCATCGGATCTAGGTACATAACCATACAGGTTGATTGCAAATTATGGATGCTCAAGATAATAATAGAAAGGTAATATTTCACTGAAGTTTCGTAGATTTCTTGTGTTTGTGTCCTATGCGTGCTTATTATGTAAATCGACACTTTTGGGTCTGCAGATTTGTCTGAAGAATCTAGCTTGAAAACCTTGCAATTTCCCTAGAATCAGGCCTAATCTTCAATGCACAAATCAAGCTCAGTAAACTATGGCCACCATTAGCTTCTTCTTCACTTTGGAAGGGAATAAATTAGAACAAACATGCTTGCTTTCTGTTGTGAAAGAAGTAACATTCCCTTGCTAATAATCCAAAGGCTGGAGCAGCTCTCGTATCTTTAAAGAAGTGAGAAATAGTTGACTGGGAATGACTAAGCATTTTCCTAGCCCATTAAGCCACTTTACCTGCCCAGTTTGGTTGATATTTGCCAACTACCAATCACCAATATCACAAGCAGCTGATAGCTCTTTCATGGATTGGACAAGGTCTATACCTTTTTGTCAGATTTAGTTGAAGTAACAAATATGTATAAATGTAGGATTGTTTTGTTGAAAAAGAGATGGATATATCTGGTGTCATCTTCTTTTAGATGGTGAAGGTTAACTGAAGTAACAACGATGGATAAATCATAAATCTAGGATTTATTTGTGTGGCATAAGTACACTTACTCTTATTAGGTGAAACTATGTTTAATTGCCTGTATAGCTAGAATCTGGAGAGACAAGACATAGGAAAGATCAGGGAGCATACAAAATTCAAATTCTTTACTGTGTTTTTCCAAAGGATCCTTCACTGTGTTGTTATCCTCCATTAGGACCTTCTAAGGTTGGTGTGTTGTCCTCAGGTACCTCATGGGATAACAAGAATTTGTCAAATTATAATAGCGAGGACACTGCAAGTTGTATATTTTGTGGCTTTGCAATGGTCGAGAAGTCTCTAAAGACACCTCACAAGTCATGGTGCCTTGTTGAACCATCTTTTAATACTAAGGAGGCTATCATGTGGTGGCATTCAGTTATTTCCTTTGGTGTACAGGTGGGTAATAATGTACTGTTTCATCTATTGTATCTAATTACTGATGTCCCTGAACTGTTTTGTAGAAAGGGCTAAATGTTTGCTGAAAGCTTGTTGATGCGTAAGAAGAACAATATGTAACCATTTGTTTTAGGAAGCAATCGTTTTGATCAACTGAGGGCTGCCATGTATGAAATAGATAGAGATGATAGTGTTGTAGCTTGATGGCTGTGAGTAAAGTCATAGTTAGGCTCTTATTTCTAATGAAGTAATGACCAGGTCACTATTTCGTTATCGTGAAGACGTCTATATTCAAGGTTGCGATGCACTGGCTAGCTTTGGAATGACATACATAGAGAAATAGATAGCTCAACTTATGTTATGAGTGCAGAAATTTACATGTGAGATCAACAAGTGAGATCAATACCTGATTATATCTACCTGAAGCAAGGCTGACATTGTCATGTAAACTTGAAATCTTACGCACCTAATAAACCATCATTGATATATTCTCTTCAAAATATTGCTTCTGAAATCCAAATATTTGAAGAAAAATACAACTCTATCTTTTATATCTCCGTAGCAATGCACGGGCACCAGACTAGTTAATCTATAAACACATACATGAAAGAAGAGACAATTTCTAGGATGACAAAAAGAACATATCAAAGAAAATCAAGGTGATTTTTTTAAAAAAGAAGATGATGAACAGAGAACTAATCAAGTCCTAATGAAGAAGATGGTGAGCTCCGGCCCAGCGGCGTAACCTTCAGGGTTGTGCATGTAGTATGTCTCGGCGTCCTTGGATCCCACAACTTGGTCAAAGTGAGCGCGCATGTACGTGATCTCACCGTCCGCCGAGTCAGGCATGTCGGCGGGCAGCACGCCGGCGCCCATGGACGTGGCGTGCAGCAGCCGCATCACCCGCTCATCTGCCTCTGTCGCCTCCCGACGCGCCGCGTACCCGACGCTCTCGCCGTTCACCTCTGCGCCCAAAGCGGCTGCCCAAAGAAGCGGCGGCCTTGATGCTGGCGTCGGGCGTCGTGCCGATCTTGTCGCACTCGAGCGTGACACGCACCATCCCCGCCGCGCTCATGTCCTGGATGAACTTGGCCGTCGGCACACCCATCTCCAGCAGTAGTCCCGGCGGGCTGCCGGGGCTGTCGTTGAAGGCAACGGTGATGCGCGCCCGCCGATGGCCGTACAGTGTCCCCGTAGTGCGCGTGGAGCCGTGGAAGTGGTTCTTGATGACGCTGGCGCTGTGGAGGCCCGGGAGGTGGTGCAACGAGGGCAGGCCATGGCAGGATGGCGCTGGGAGGATCGGGAACGACCGGAATGCCGTGCGCACCGATCGGACGAGGCGGGCCGGGCGCGATCGGTGGTGCTTTTCCTTTCTTTGCGGCGCGGCAATGGCAGTGGGGTTGACGAGAGCAGGAATGAGGGGACGTCCGGGAGCGGGGTCGCGGGGTCGGGCCGTGGGTTGGGGGTGGACGTGGCGCCGAGGAAGGCGGTCTCGGCGGTCGTCGCGGCAGGCCGCCGGGGAGGCTGTGTCATGTGGCATTCAATGCTACCCGTAGCGGTTGGGTAGGGAAGGGAGCGACGCCGGCAATGGTGCCATGCGGGAGGAAAAGAGACGTGCGGTTGGGGGCAGAAGCTATGAATAGCACACTAGCGTTGGGATTAGGCGCGAACCAGTGGCCTTGCATGAAAACAGGAGGGTACTGCAGTGCCTACTATTAATTTGGTAGTCATCTTGCGTAGTCGGCATAGTCCAACCATGCAAGAATCTCGTAGTCACGTGAACTTAAGATGAAGAGAAGCTAAATGGTTGTGCCATTTCCGGTGTATTGAATCCATTGAAGCTAGGTCTTTTATGAAGCTCCCTCTCTTGCCACCTCTAAGTTTTAGGTCATGTTCAGCGACTCAGAGTGGCTAAGCTAAATGATATGCTGCACTTCAATATTTTCCTGAATCTACTTCTCAAAGCTGGTCCGCTTCGTTTATATTATTTTTAAGAGTTTTTAAAGGTGATTTCATGATTTAAAAAAGGGAAATATTTGGTCCCTGAAGTGACGCTCTGGCCCCAATTTGGTCGCTGAACTCTAAAACTGAGTTAAAGTGGTCCTTGAATTGTCAAAACCGAACACAATTGGTCCCTTGACTGGTCAAAGGGCGGTTTTGGCCTATTTGGGGTGGTTTTCGCTGTCGTGGCGGCGTGGTAGTTTTTTCCCACGTAGATGCCGTCTGGACATGCCACCTCAGCTCTAGCTAAGCCAGTCTATGTCCTCATCTCTCTCTCTGCGACAGCACCGGTGGGGAGCTCACCGGGTAGCTCGAGGGCCTAGGGCCGAGCGCAGTAGGGGGACCTCGCCGAGGAGCTCTAGGACCGAGTACCGCATGGGGACCGAGCAGAGGAGTTCAAGCGTTGCGAGACGCCAGGGGGACCTCGCTAGGGAGCTCTAGGTCGCGCTGCAGGAGGACCTCGTTAGGGAGCTTGAGCGCTGTAGGGGGACCTCACCGGGGAGCTTGAGGGTCGAACCTCTAGGGGACCTCGTCGGGGAGTTTGAGCGTTGCACAGGGACCTCATGGAGAGGAGAGGAGGAGAGAGATGTGGTGGCTGGTACGGAGAGGAGGAAGATGCGCCGTGGCCCACGTCCTACTCTGTGCTAGGAGGAGAACGAGGAGGAGGAGGAGGATGTGGCGACATGTGCAGGAGAGGAGGAGAAGGCAACCGGTTCGGTGAAGCTCCAGGGCGGCTCGGCCAGATCCACACGATGGAGACAGAGATCGAGGAGTAGAGAGAGACAAGGGGGTAGAGAGAGGAAGGGGACAGGAAGAGGGTGCCAGAGGAGGAGAAGCATAGGAGAGGGACTAGAGGAGGAGGCGGCGGCCGCTGGGCGGCTTGCTGGTGCTAGCAAGGTTGGGGCTCGGAGGCAGGCTCCCTCTCCTCCTTCAGATCCAGTTGGTGAAGAGAGAAAAGAGACAGTGAGAAAGGAAAGGAAGGGAAGAGAGAGAGAGGAAGGGAGGACCTGACATGTGGGCCCAAGTACCTGACATGTGGGACCCACAAGTAAAAATGATATAAAAGAAGAAAATCATACATGTAAGGCCAAATCGCCTATAATCGCCACACATAACTCCATGTTGGTGTCCAGTTAGTGAAAACCACCCCCATTAGCCTAAGGGTGGGTTCTTTTTAGCTTATCTTATCCTACTTATTTGCCTTATCTCGTAACTTCGAGAATTTTTCGAGATAGCCGGTCACTTATCTCACTTTTTTATTACTTTTTGAGTCGGATTTTTTTTATCTCGTAGGCGTGTCTACAAGCTCCCTAAACCCTAAAATTGAAGGCCAACCGGCTCTCGAGGCTATCTCAAAAAATTCTTGAAGTTACGAGATAAGGCAAATAAGTAGGATAAGATAAGCTGAAAAGAACCTAGCCTAAAACCTCAAGGGACCAATTATGTCTGAATTTAACAAGTTGAGGACCACTTCAACCCAGTTTTGGAGTTCAGAGACCAAATCGGGATCAGAGCGAAAGTTCAGGGACCAAATAGGTACTTTTTCTGTGAAAAAACTAGACTAAAAAACCAAAACGTTTAGCTTTTCAATTTAATTAGACTTAAGCTTTAAGCCTAAGCCAAACCACTTCGAACAATGCCTTAATCTAACCATTTGTTCTATACTGCTTATGAGCAATTCAACCATTTAGTAGGTGTTTTTAGGGTTTATGTACTTATCTGCTTATCTTTTTATTTGTTTATCTCCATTTTCAAAATAAAAAGCTTTGGTGTTTAGTCCATTTTTTTTTATCTCGAAGGCATGTCTCAAAGCTCCAGAAAAACAGGTTGACCCTATTCTCAAGGCCCCTCGAAAGCTCTCAAAGTTAGGAGACAAGCAAATGAGTAAACAAGAAAGTAAATAAGCTCTCGAACTTTGATTGCTATTTCCTCAAAAATCTTGAACAGCTTCTGAAACCTTTTAAAAACAAATCAAACCAAGTCAACCGATTTGGCTGTTGGCGGCAGGGAAGGACGCCGGTGGGGAAGGGCTGCTGGCGGCAGGTTGGGTCACCCTAGGGAGTGGCTCTCTCCACCATTCTTATCATACTAAAACTATTTTTTTTAATATTGCATTGCATAGGTTTGAATTTGTGCTGGGTTCTTTTTGGGCTCATTTGCATGCTGATTGCCGTCAACTTAAGTTCTATTAATATTTTTTATTTTACATTGATTACTTGCGAGTCCACATCATTTAACAATTTTTGTGTATTTCACTTTTTACCTTTTCCCCATCTTTTGTCACGAACAGCACTCCTAGATCCATATTCACTAGAAAATTGTCTAATAAAGCATTACCTTTCAAAGTTTAGCTAAAGCCGCAAATAACTTACTTGGTAGTATTACTTTTTTCAATTGATACTCCGGTGGTATTACTTAAAACCATGCCATGTGCGGTTGATACTAAGGGCAGATGTTTTAATTATTCCCTTATCAGATGTTACTTGCCAGCTCCTTATAGAGTTGCCTCTTGAATAGTGAGTTCCATCCTGATTTTCAAACTTTGAAGCTTCGTAATTTGTACTGCAACATCAAGGCTGTTCTAATTTATGAACGGCATGAGTGTGCGACATACACATGCACACACATTTTCTCCTTCTCTAGCCCCCAGACCGCATAACTAATCTTTTACTGTAATTGTAACGATTTGCATGATCATGTCATTTGTGTAGCTTTGTAGCATCTGCCTTGATTTGGCAGTATGGTGGTCATTTGAATTCATAAACATTATAAATGTTAAGAAGGCATCGCTATCTTTCTCCAGAAAACACTTCTATGCAATTAAATAGCAAGGTTTATTGTAGGCACTCTGAGTTCAAAGCACCCGTCTTTCTTTTGTGTAACCTTGTTTGGCTGACATTTCTTTCTTTTGTAGGAGATGGATGCCGTCCAAAAGCATGGGTGCAATGGTCCTCAAGGTGTTTCTGTATCTCTACAATGTGATAACCTTGCTACATGGAATTATGGTGTGAGGCCAAGTTGGAATTCCCGTCGCAGACCAAGTGGTAATTTTGTACCCCCTATCAGAAATTGGAGGATCGGTTTGCAATACAATCACCTCACGGGTTATTGGAAAAAATGATGATTCTAGGGAAGATTCAACAAGAAAATGGTCTGTATTTTCAACTTAATAGTCTGGTACAATTTGAATTTACTTTTATTTTCACATTGTTGTGACAATATGGGATTATATGCATCTAGTTAACTTTACTTAATATATAGCATGTCCACATCTTTCCTTCCTTTACATTGGTGGATTGGCCATTAATATTGTTACAACAATTTTGTTATATTTCTTGGTTGCTTCGCTATTGGAATATAGCTACAATGACATTGATCCAGGGCATTGAATATCTGCATGCCAATATGACCAGATAGAGGCAGCAATATTAACTATGAAAGGGGACATCTATGGAGGACAAAAAACTTTTATTTGAATATAGTATATTATTGGGACAAATTTTTGTATGCCACTGCAGAAGCTCCTAAACCCACGTGTGACATCTCTAGGCGACCTTTCTCCTCTGAGCCATCACATTTACCAAATTATTGGTCTGTGCCATTAGTGGAAGTATAAACATTCACAAAAAATCACAGTGTTTGACATATATGCAGTACTTTCAATCTACTTTTTTTTTGCACTTTTGTGATTAATATTTCATGTTAAAAATATTGATTGAAAGTTTATATTTTTCATAACATGACTATTTGTAAAAATACCCAAAAAAAATGTAGATTGAAAGTTTTTATTTGATAACCCTATGATTTTTTTGGGGAATTTTTGGAAATGTTTATATAGCTTAAACAAAAAAGACAAAGTTTCACCAATGGCACATACGACAATAATCAGGTAAATGTGATGGCTCGAGGGGAGAAGTCCCTTAGAGATGGCACACAAGGGATTAGGAGCTTTTGCGGTGGCATACACAAATTTGTCCCTATATTTGACCAATCGAACAATTTGTACTAATTATGAAATTGATTATGAACTTCCGATGGCGAACCGGGTATTGTGCTTTGAAGAACTTGTGCACATTTTCTACTGAGTTTATTTGTCAGTTAACATCTGGTGTGTTGCTGGTTGATGACAAAATTTTTGTTGACATACTCTTTACCTCCTCAAATATTAGCAAATTCCCTAATCCAAGCCAAAAAAAAAAGTAGTTGCCTCTTCTTGCTGCAAGGATTTCCTCGATTGCTTGGCCATTGCAACTACACACCTCTTGGATTATCATACAATGTAATTACTGAGTTGTCTAAAGTTAACTTGTATTTGAACTTTGATTTTATTTACATAACTGAAAGGTACATAATAGAAATGTGTTCAAACATGACCAAGCAAATTACTACTACTATTACTTACTATTAAGTGTGTTTGCAAATAGTAGACTATGAACAAAATATGGGCATCAGGTGTTGTTTACGTTCATTTCATATCTTACTAACAAATGCTACTGTCATTGGCCTTGAAATGCTTTGTGGCCTTGATGGTGAGCTTCCCGAGAAGCTGAAGAATCTAGAACCTCACTGTGGATAACATGGTCCCCAGGTATCCTCATGGAGATAAATTAGATGGACCACCTCACAGAGCAGGGTCACACCTACCATCTAGAAGACGAGCTTGCCCCGCATGAAGACCCGACTTGTATCACAAGAAAGGCACAGTTGTAATCCGGTACTTACGTACTTGGCAAGAAAGAATAGAGATAGACTTCCTATCTCTATCCCCAGTTTCCATAACCAGATAGGATACTTATCTGTAACCCTACCTCCCTCCACTATATAAAGGGAGGCAGGGGCCCCTAGTTCGGGAGGAAGAGAGGAAGAGGAGAGGAGAGATCACATCGATCCATAGCCATCCTCAACATTGATCCATCGAGATCAACCCCAATACAATCCACGAGCACAGGAGTAGGGTATTACCTCCACCGCAGAGGGCCCGAACCTGTATAAATCTGTCTCCTGTGTTACCATCGGGTTTCGGTCTTACACATAGCCCCATAAAGTACATTGCCGACATAATCCGTCGACAGTTAGCGCGCCAGGTAGGGGCAGCACTAAGATCATCTTTATCAAACTCGATGGCATCTCTCGGCGGCAGCGCCGTCGAATTCACCTTCGGCCAAGTTTTCCGTTTCAAAGACTTGGATTTCATCATCAACAACCTCGGTAAACTTGCCCTCGAAGAATCGGATCAGATCCGATCGGAAGACAACTTCAACCGCGAAGCGAACGTAAGAAGAAGATGCGATCTATTCGCGTCCAGAATCTGGATAGAATTTTTATCGTAATTTTCTGTTGACTCGGAAGGAATTTCGGGGTAGTTTTGGATGCGTTGGAAAGCTTATCTCGTTATCTTTCCAACGAGTCCAAGATCATTGAAAATCGAGTTCGGATGTGACTGTGGCGACCGTTTGAAGACAGACTGCGCGGAGGTGACGTGAATCCCACGTAAAGATAGAGCTCGACGTGAATTTCGCTCGGCACCTTGGCGATCCTTGGTGCACCTCAGCAAGGGCATGGCGGACCTCGACGACAAAGCGGATCTCATCCCGGAGATCACGGCGAGGCTCCTATACCGTCCCGACTTACGGCTCCTGCGACGCCCCGACTAGCGTCTCCTCTGACGCCGATTTACGGCCCCTACGCCCTAGACTTGTGGCGACGATGACAACGACTACCACCACACCCACTCGTTGTTCCGGCAACAACGACGAACCGCGACCTTCGCTAAGATATTGAAGCTCGACGACGAGAGCGAGAAGAAGATGAGAGACATCACCATGATGACGATAGAAGAGGTTTCGGTCGAAACCGTGACAGCCGACTTTCTAGGCCGGTTTCTCACGCACGACACCGAGAACAGCCGCGCCGACTTCCTAGGCCGGCTTCTCGTGCTCGACACCGAGGACAGCCGCGCCTATTTTCTAGGCCGGTTTCTCGCTCACGACGCCGAGAACAGCCGCGCCGACTTCCCTTAGCTAACCGGCGTGCTTTCGACGCCTAGAGCGTACGACTTCCTAGGTCGGCTTCAAGATCGCGCCTTCTTATTTGGGACAACCACGCCGACTTCCCTAGGCCGGGTTCTCGCGTATGACGTCGAGGACAGCCGCGCCGACCTCCCTAGGTCGGCTTCCAAGACGACGCCGAGGACACAAGGCTAACAAGGTGACATGCCCAGGGCTCGTTCACTCAGCGTGAGGCTACACGATCAATGACTAAGTTGTCTATTTTTATACTCAATTACATTATTATAATTTATCTCCTGACTTGCTACTTAGTTGGTATCCAACTAAGCAGTAAGTCAGGGGCTACACCTAATTAGGTGCATTATCTGCACTCATCTCTTTTCGAGTTTCTTTTGTTCTTTTCCATGTTGACTTTTACTGATTCCGAGTGTCACACATTCTGAGTAGTGAAAACTCTGATTTCTATGCAAAATTTGGGTTTCCTGACGTGTGTCCGGAGACAGAGCTCCGCGCCAACTCCTAACGCTAAAGGACTTGATGAGCTAGGCGAAGTGCTTAACAAAAGGAATTAAAATATACTCGGAGATGCGTAAATCAATACAGAAAAGATAAAAAGACGACAATTTGACATAATAAAAATACATAATTGGACATCATGCATATTGCTTTACAATCCATTTTTTCTCTACTACTCGTGTCTTTTATTGTCTCCACAGGGTACAATGCAGGATAATGCGAGATGATTTTTATGGCACGGCTGCACGCCTACGCCAGCACCCCGAGTGCATGATACGGCTCGGCTGCATGCCTACGTCAACTCAGCACGGCTTCATGCCAACGCCAGCGCCTCGAGCGCAACCTTTGGCACGGCTGCACATCTACGCTAGCACCCCAAGTGCATCATACAGCTCGGCCGCATGTCTACGTCAAACTCGGCACGGCTTCACGCCAACGCCAGCGCCTCGAGCGCAACCTTTGGCACGGCTGCACGTCTACGCCAGCACCTCGAGTGCATCATACGGCTTCATTGCATGCCTCGTCAAACTTCAGACGGCTTCACGCTAACGCCCGGCGCGAAGCGCAACTTTTAAGACGATCAAGACGCCACGCTTAGCACCCGAGTGCATCATACGGCTCATTGCATGCCTCGTTAACTTCGACGGCTTCACGCTAACGCCGGCGCCGGCGCAAAACTCGACAGGCTACAAGCCCACGTCTGCGCTTCAAGCCTACAAGGTGATACGCCCGGGGGCTAAAAGCTCAAAAGTAAGGACGACATCATCGTTAGCAAAGCAGCTAAGTTTTTCATCATTATAATCTTTTCACATATAAACTCGTGTTATTTCTTGACTTGCTACTTAGTTGAATTTCAACTAAGCAGTAAGTCGGGGCTACACATAGGCTAGACTAGTCGGGCAGAGTGCATAACAAAAGGAAGAAAAACCACTCGGACTAACAAAAATCATCAAGTAAGAAAAAAAAATAGCTATTTCACACGTAAAGATAGTCGGATTTTATATCCGACCAAATGTTTTCATATTCAGATACTGCCTAAATCCTACATGTACATGTTACAGGGGTTCAAGGACGTATTTACACTACAAGCACCGACCATGGCATAGTTACGTGTCAACACCTGCGCCCCGAGCGCAATCTACGACATGGCCCCATGCCTATGCCAATTTCGGTACGGCTGCACGCCTACACCAGCACCCTGAGTGCATTATATGGCTCGGTTGCATGCCTACGCCAGCGCCCCGAGGGCAAACTATGGCTCGGCTTCTCGCGCAGTACACCGAGGACAGCCACGCCGACTCCCTATGCCGACTCGCTGCTCCGGCAACGACGAGGACGGCCACCCCAACTTGCGGCTTTCGTGCATTTGTCTTTGAGGATAGCAGCGCCGACTTTCTACGCCGGCTTCACAAGCATTATGCCGAGGACAGCCAAGCCGATTCTACGCCGACTTCTCACCTGCTGGCGAGGACGATTGCGTTGACATTCTACTCTTGCCGCAATAACAACCATCGCGCCGACTTCCAGGACTCCAAGAAATTGGGCTGGGAGTCACTCAGAGATTTCAACCTGCAAAGCTCTCTTGAGCCCTTCACAGCCTCCCTGCATGCCAATGGAGCACTCGGCATAGAGAAGGTTCCAGTCGGAGTACTCGACTTGAAGTATGACTCGGTCGACACATATCTGAGAAGGCATCAACTCGGCTGTAAAGCACTCGGGGGCTACTGTGGATAACATGGTCTCCGGGTATCCTCATGGAGATAAATTAGATGGACCACCTCATGGAGCAGGGTCACGCCTACCATCTAGAAGACGGGCCTACCCCGCATGAAGACCCGACTTGTATCACAAGAAAGACACAGTTGTAATCCGATACTTACGTACTCGGCAAGAAAGGATAGAGATAGACTTCATATCTCTATCCCTAGTTTTCATAACCAACTAGGATACTTATCTGTAACCCTACCTCCTTCCACTATATAAAGGGAGGCAGGGGCCCCTGGTTCGGGAGGAGAGAGGAAGATGAGAGGAGAGATCACATCGATCCATAGTCATCCTCAACATTGATCCATCGAGATCAACCCCAATACAATCATCCACGAGCACAGGAGTAGGGTATTACCTCCACCACAGAGGGCCCGAACCTGTATAAATCTGTCTCGTGTGTTACCATCGGGTTTCGGTCTTACGCATAGCCCCATAAAGTATATTGCCGACATAATCCGTCGACACTCACCTAATTGAGCATGTCAGCAATGAAATAATGGATAAAGACCCTAATGTTCATTGGGATGACATAGATACAAAGTTGCCTTTTAGTTCTTCAGGATTTCTAACTCTTTTAACTAATTCACACCAATGTGCAATAGCTGGTCTAGAACATGCAAAGATGCATGCGACTGAGGGTGATTTGGTCACTACTACGCCTAGACATCTTTTGTGGTTGTTGGTCTCTTGGAAGAGGTTTACTATTATTTAGACCTCCCGTAGGTATTTATCTCATATGGTTGTGTTATGCCTACCTATTGACATCTGATTTTAGAAATTAGCCAATGTTCGGGAAACTGCTGGAAATCGGCCTATTCTTGATGAAATATGGACCAAAACAGGTGTGAAAATGAGTTCAAGTTAGTCCGAGCCAATATGGAAAAGGGAGACTGAATGGGCTAAAAGAAGGGTAAAGTAGAATTTGGGTCGGCTTGCTATAGATATATTAAGTGATGTTAGATGAAATAAGAAGATATGGAGTCAAGTTAGTATAGGTTATGGAAGTAAAGTCCCAGTCGATGGAGTTCGAGGCCTTGTATAAATACTTAGCCCTTGAGGCGTGTAAGACATCCACGAATCAATCAAATAAATCTACTTTTACTTGTCATTTACTTTTTGTCGCATTTAGAGTAGTTCCATCATATTTTGTCTCTAATTGACTTGTTGCGCATCTCCTTCTCGATCAGTTTCAAGGTACACCCAAGGAGCTGCTTACAAGTAAGTACTGTTTCGATTCAGTTCGATCTACGAGCCTGTATCGGCTTTTGGTCGAAACACTATTTTAGTCAATATTGCTGTGCATCACCGTTTCGACTAAGGGTTAAGCTTCACCCTCTTTCTACCAATCAACGTATTCATTGGTGGTAGACTGTTTATCCTCATTCTATCGGCTTGTAGCTTGCTAATACGTTGGTGGTAGACTGTTTATCCTCGTTTTATCGGCTTGTAGCTTGCTATATGTTGATAGTCTATTTACCCTTCGTTCTGTCAGTTAGACGATCTAATCAGCTAATTGATGGTCTGTTTACCATTCGATCTGCTATTTTGTTGGCTTGCCAGCTTTGTAGTAGATTGTTTACCCTGTTGAACCTATCAATTTAGATTTAATCTAAGCCAATAGATCGTTATCTTTCACCCTTGTTTGGATCTGTTTCTAAGTGTTGCAGGTTCGTCATATTACAGATCTAATTGGCTCCTTAAAAGTTGATTATGTCTTTTTTTTGCTGATTGTAGATCAAATCGGCTGGCACACTTTGAACCTTACTTTTAGTGCTGACGAGGATCCTAAACCCTAAGCCCGCGTGCGTTCGTGCTAAGTCAATTTTCGATGCAAACACTACCCATGTTTCTCAATGTTAAAATACACACACTAATTTCCGAAGTTAGAGACGAAACCATGATTGGAAAGGCAATAGCTGGTGAGGCCAAGGCAACATTATTTTACATATCTGCAAGTTCATTCATAAGCAAATGGGTAGGTGTGCCATTTGTTTTTCAATTTTTAGTACATTTCCATTTTTTTACCATGTTATAGTTTAGTCTCGTGTATCTTTTTTGTTATGTGTATCTTTGCCACACCAAGAAGATGTAAACCAGAACTGAATTTTTTTTGTTGATGTGCTAATAAATTTGTCTTTCTTTATGCTTTTCGAGCCTAATACGATTTATGCAATTGGAAGCAGGATTTGGTAGGATATGGAGTAAGTTTGTATAATACTATAATTGTTTGTTTCTATAAGAATTGTCTTGCGGAAGGTTTCAGCTTTTTGTGTTACTCATTATATTCTGATTTTTTGGCGTCAAATTTGTTTTAGAATGACAGTAGATAAACATTTCTGTTCCAAAAATTCCTTTCCTTGTAACTTAGTTCATGAACATGTTTACACCACATCAATGTGACTGTATGGTCCACGCAACTTGAACATGTCTGCCATGTATTACTCTCAACTAAACTGTTTTTGGCACAGATTCATCAGAAACCTTAAAGCTATTTAGTTCTATGTGTCATTGTTATCAATCATTCAATTGTATATCTTAATTTGATTAGTAATAGGTGTGAATTAGGTTTATTTCAATAGGGACCTTTCTCTATTGCACCTTCATTATAGATAAAATGATAACATAAAACCTCAATGACATGGAAAATTACTTATTTGGGCAAGTCGACATGAGGCAAATCCAATAAATTATTTAGTATCAACAAAATTATTTGTAAATTTACCTAATAAGTTCTAAATTATTAATTATTGTAATCATTAAACTCAGTAGGATAAAAAAGGGTTCATCTCACCAAGATTTCCTATAACTGTAGAACTGCTGGTTTGCCATAAATTTGTAGCATTAGATTCAGTAGTCATAGAATTATAGATTGTTTTGTTTGTCTCAAAGGTTATATCTTCCATATATCAGTATCAAGTGTGGGCCTCTATTCTGTGGTTTAAAAAGGGTTGAGAATATTTTTTCCCGAAAAGATGGCAGGTGCTCTACCCATCCGTTAAAGAGAGAATGGAGTTAATACAACACTTATCCCAGTTGATAAAACCCAATTATTAATTTATCATCACCAATACCATCAACAACATATAAGAATACCTTGAATCTTGGACTCACCTTGACACCATCACCTACTAGGTGTTTGGTTGGCTGCTCACGGCAGACTAGGCCCGTGGGAGCAGAGAGCCCGCTTGTTTGGTTGCCCACGTACGTCCTAGAGCCGGGCTCACTGGATGCAAAAACACTGTGCCAGCCTGGTTCTCTGGAAACGCTCACGAGGGCCTTTTCTCCAGAGCCAGGCTAGCAAAGTCAGCTGTGCATCTCGTTTTCCACTTCTAAAAATATTTTAAAATTCAAACGATATCCAAATTTAATGAGACAAAAAATGAAATCGTAGGCTCAAGTACAAGGTATTGAAACAATTTCATTTTTAAATTCCTATTTTTTTTTTGAATTTATTGATTTTCTAGTATTTGTTTTTAAAATTTTTATTTTTGTTTTTGAATCTATTGATTTTCTAGTATTTTTTGAATTTATTGATTGTCTAATATTTGTTTTTAAAATTTAAAATTTTGTTTTTGAATTATTTTCATTGTAGTATTTGCTTTTGATTTCTCTGTCTTGAATTTGTCCATCTCATTCTCCTCTTAGTGCAGCCAACCAAATAACATCTCTGCACAGCCTGTCCAATCTCATACAACCAACCAAACAACATCCCTTTGTATCACCTTAGCCTAGCTCCCACCAGCCTGGCTGAGTTCATACAACCTGGCTGAGCTAAGAAGACAACCAAACAGCCCCCTAGCTACTCAACTGAACAGTGAAGACTAAATAGAACAATTCATCTGAATCTGGCAAGCAAATTTTAAAAGAGCATCTTAGAAACTGAGATCCCAAAAAAAAATTTATGTTCAAAAGTTTGAATGGTGATGTGATTTGTGTGTGTGTTGTGATTTTCTGCGAGTTAAAAAAATGCTTACTTCCTGGTAGAGGGCGTACACATCATACTCGTCCTAGGTATCTTTGACTTTTGCTCCTTGCGTCCCCATCAAAAATTTAAAAAAATGTTGGACTTTTATGTAGATTTCAACTTTATATATTTGGTTTTCTTATTATTTCAATGTGGAATTGTTATTGGTATGTATTGTTGCATGTGACGGGAAATATTTGACACAGAAATTCACTCGAGGAATTGATATTCAAGATGCCGAGCACGGTTGTCCTAGAATACAGTAGAAGAATTATATGGGATTCGCTCTACTGGAATTTAACTTGTACATACATGATTTACGCAGGTACAACATAGGGCATAATAGCTGGATTTGTCTAGCAGGATCGGCTTTGCAGGCTATTGATCTACATGATTAGATTGGAATTGATCTCGTATATACAATTTGATCATGGCGCATGATCCATACGTATGTGCTTGGGGCTATTGTATTTTAGATTCGTGTAACTAACCTGTCTAATCATGGTTGGCGGCATGGTTCAGGAATCTCATAGTTTTTCGAAAACAGGTGGGCCGTATGTAACACCTGGAAGTGGAATCTATAAATAGATCCCTACCCTCTAGCCTCATAATGTAATTGTGAGTGGTACCACAGATAAGACAGAGCAACAGAGGGTAGACCAGATAGTCCACAAAACCCTAACATTGGTATGAAAGCTAGATTGATCAATACTCTTGGGGTTACCTATCGTGAAATCTTTGGGGATTAATTTCTGATTAGATCAGGAACCTTCTGTGGCGGTCGGCGGTTCGTTTCGTCGAGATTGGCTCGATGGCGGTGAAATCAAGCAAACCGGCTAATTGCGAAAACCGCACTAGTCGAGGAAACTGAGCGACTAACTGAAGTGGCCAGTTTAGGACAAACAGTAGTCAAGGAAACTGAGCGACTAAGTGAAGTGGCTAGTTTAGGACAAACAATAGCCCCTCAAAAACAGTGGGCAAACGGTTTTGAAATCCCTAGTGGCGTGCACATCGACATGTCCAAGTAGATGCGCTCGTTACTGGGTAGGGAGTGGGTGTGGCAACAAAGAGTCACTATCGCTTGTAAGGTGGGAAGCGGGTGTAGTGATGGCTTATTGGTGTTGGATGGTTACCTGCATGAATGGCGATGAGGAGGGAGGAAGAAGGTTGGAGGAAGAAGGCCAAGGGCTTTTGATATCAAGAAAGTTTTTAATGACTTGCATGTAAGGCATTTAATTTTATAATAATGGTATTGGATAAATTTCGCACTTAAAAGGGTATGTTTTTCTAAACTCGCTAATTTAAGGTGGAATTGATCTAATTATTTAATTCTTAAAATAAAGACCAGCTGCTTAGTCCGTTGTGCTTGAGCTTGCATCCCTACGCTACTCCCAGCGTTGGTGCGCCTCCCCACTGACACCCCGTCCCGACGCCGACGTGCCTCTGACGTCACCAGTGGACCTCGCCCACGAAACCCACGCTACTGCACTCACCAGAGCGTGCGCCGGGGCTACCCCCGGTGGCGGGTTAGCTACCTGCGCCACTCTCCTCTCAGGCTCTAACCCCTGCCGCCGCCGCCGCCTCCACCTAAACCCTAGGGCGAGACGCATCTCGATCGCAACGCCCGTATCCCTCGTCCTTCCGGATCCCCGGCGCAGAGGCAGTCAGGCAAGCCCCGGATCCCATGCTCGTGCAGCATCCGCTTCTTCCCCGCTGGTTCTTCACGGGTTTCTCCGAGGCTGTTTGGTTGAGACCTGCGTTTTCTTCTCCTCGTGCAGCGGCGAGTGGTGGCAGTTTGGGACCCAGCCAGCCATGTCGACCGGCAAAGGTGGAGGAGGCGGAGGCGGAGGCGGAGGTGGAGGTGCGTTCTCATTTTCCTTCGGCATCGGGTTCTTGCGGCTGCTCGTTTGATTGGATTGGCTTGGGTGCGGTGGTTCTGTCATTTCGTGATCCTCTGAGGCGGTTTCTGGGTTGCAGGGAAGAAGAAGGAGGTGAAAAAGGAGACGAAGCTGGGTATGACGTTCAAGAAGGACGACAACTTCGGGGAGTGGTACTCCGAGGTGCGTTTCCTTTGGCTTCTTTTCGTGGTCTGTGGTGGCATTCAGTTCGTAGATTTGGGTGAATTTCTGGTGTAATGTGGTGCGCTCAAGTTTAAGCCGCTGGTAGAGATACTAGGGCGCAAGGGCTCCAGATTTGGTGTGATGGTTGTAGTGTTCTTTAAATTTTTTTTGTTGTGGGAACTGAATGTCTCTGCATTTGGTAGCAGGTGCTACTGCATTAGTTCGTAATGCGGGTCTTGCTGGTAACTGACAAGCTGTTACTGCTGCTGTTCTTCCTTTGGAACCCTTCTTGGTCAATTCCTCTCTTATTTTGGAAGAGAAAAATAACAAATTTCGATAATGTGTGTTATGTTGGCTATAAATTTTTGCCTTTTGAGTGCGAAGGACAGGTACTGCATTACTTCACCTGAGTACCTGTTACCAGTTCAGTGTGCCAGTTCCGAACTGTTTGTTGTTGATTGCTCATTTTACTTGTTTTTGCATTGTTACAAAAGCAAACACAACAAACTTCATTGATTTGCTTCGTGCTAGTTGGATTATTAGTTGCTATGGGAACAATGCTCTCATTTCAAAAGCAATTAATTCATGTTCTTTCTAGGGGGCTTATTCAAAGCTTTGTTGTTTGTTTCTCCAGGTTGTCGTTAACAGTGAAATGATTGAGTACTATGACATCTCTGGTTGCTATATCTTGAGGCCTTGGGCGATGGAAATCTGGGAATTTCTGAAAGTAAGTTCTCTCAATACCCTACGAAATTCAATCACTCGAGATGCCCTTGACTGATCGTTAGTTTTCCTCTTCTGTCAATAAAATATGGAGTTTTTTTTTTCCTGCAAGGTTTGTACTCGTGTAAAAGGAAAGCCATCTCTATATCTAGAGCGCATTTTTTTTGTGGCATTCAAAACTTGTTTTTGTTAGGATTATGCCTCATATTTTAGTTTTTATTTTCTTTTGGTAATTAGTTTTTATTTTCTTTTGGTAATTAGTTTTGAACTTCCTGTTATCCAATCAAAATTTGTTATGTGGAGTTATGACCCCCTTCCACATTTCAATCTGTTCACCATGTTTATCTCAGCACTATGCATGTAAATTTGATTTTACTTATAGATGATGTGCTGTCATGTTCAAAAGTGGTCTTTCCATCTATTTGTACGCACTATGCAGACAGCTTCTCTTATTCAGTACCTTCAAAGTTTGAGTTGTGCAGAAAGCTATTGTTTTCAGCATCAAGGCCCTAGCTGTTTGTTTCTATATTTTTAGCTTATCTAGTGACAGTCACATTATTATGTCTCTGTTCCTCTTAGTAATTATTATGTGATTTGGTGCAGGAATTCTTTGATGCAGAAATTAAAAAGCTGAAACTGAAGCCTTATTATTTCCCTTTGTTTGTTACTGAGAATGTTCTTCAGAAGGAGAAGGACCACATTGAGGGCTTTGCTCCTGAGGTGTGCTTTTTTCTTCTTGTTCTCTATGCTTCACTTCATTATTTATCCAGTTATGATATTGGTTTAATTCTGCTATTCAGCCTGTTCAACTATAAAAGTAACTTCTTTCAAATAGATAGCTGTTGAAAGAAAAAGAACACCTACATGGAATGATGCATGCAGATTGCAGAAGTCTGAAAGAGTTGAAATCATTTTTTTTTTGTGTGTGTGTGTGTGTGGGGGGTGTTTGAACACGCCTCATAATATTTCTTTTGCTTTGACCTGTGGAATTGTTTCCCCATGGACATGTGAGATAACCCACAAAATCTGAGCTACCAGATATTCCGAATTCAGAATCATCTGAAGTATGCAGCTACCTATACTCTCTCTTGGTTATGACCAGGGTAACTGACCTGAATCACTGGTGCTATTGTATTAGGAAAGATTGGTTTTAGATGGATACTTTGAATTCAAGCACGCCCTCGTGAAAGATACTACCCCCTTTGTTGAAGGCAAAAAAAGGGAATGAATAATGTGTCCTGTCAACCTTTCTGAATCCCAAACTAGTTTCTTGCTGGCTATGCAATGAATGTTCACACAGGTCATCCGTTTTCATGCAACTTTCGTGTTAGTTTTACCATACCAATGAAATTGAGCAATTGAGTGGCTTTTTGTTGTTGGCAGCTGGAACTTCTTTTCATAATTTCGGAAAAAGTTTTTTTCAGCCCATTACATGCAGATGCATAGTGGTGTTATTGTTTTCATAAAATCTGTTATTTTCTTAATTAAATTTCTTTATGTGGTATGGTCCTCAAACTATGCCATAAATATTTCACCATAAATACTATATCTATTCTCATATTTTTCTCTGACCAGTTATGCAGAAAAAAACCAACCAATTTATTTGTATTTATCTTGCAGGTAGCATGGGTTACTAAATCTGGAAAATCTGATCTTGAAGCTCCCATTGCAATCCGCCCAACAAGTGAGACTGTCATGTATCCATACTTCTCTAAATGGATAAGAAGCCACCGGGACTTACCTTTGAGGTGTAACCAGTGGTGCAACGTTGTTAGATGGGAGTTTAGCAATCCAACTCCTTTCATAAGGTAGCTAGAATATTCATTTGTGTGAGTGAAATAAGCAATGTCAAGATGGTTAGTGATCCATATTTCGTTTCTTCCCATTAAAATCGTGAAATAGCTCTTGGAAATACATTATTGGTAACACTGATCTTCTGCTACACCATTTGAAACAAAAGTAACAAAGGATGATGAGTATCGATAACACTCTCCATTCGATGTGTTCCTCATCCTACTCATCATGGGTGTCATCTTTGTTACATTGTAGCAATCTGATGCTCAGTAACTCAAAATACATGATGGTTTCACATTTATCTCAAGAAGCGTAATAATGTAAATTTTCATGTCTCTTGTGTTTCTGTGTAAGACGGGAAGTGCATGACGATGACTGTACCCACTAGGCCCTTTTTCTGCACAGAAATTCTTATCAGCTCTCTGGGCTAAACATTCTGCAAATGTTATCTTCAGGAGCCGTGAATTTCTTTGGCAAGAAGGGCATACAGCTTTTGCAACTAAAGAGGAGGCAGATGAAGAGGTATTAACTCCTCATTTCTGCATTATATTGATGTGTTTCTGTTGTAAACTAGTAGTGTTGGGTTGATTGTGCTGATTCTGTTGTGAACTGGTAGTATTGGGGTGGTTTTATCCTTTATGAATTATGAAGGAAACATATGGCCAGTCTGAACTAGTAGCTGACCAAGTAAAGTGTGCAGAGGTGAAACTTCTAATGTAACTTTTTTTATCTATCTAATTTATAATTGCACCGCACTATAAACTCCTAATAACCATGCTTTTATTTGGAAATATAAAATTTTATATATTAATTGCAGTAGTTGTTCTGTACAAAACTATTTGAATGAGCCCTGGTGCAATTTATGTAACATTGTGTTATTAATTTTAATAACTGTTTGATAAAATTATAACGGGAACCTACATGTTAAATGACAAAGGTATGATCAGTTATTTATTACATTATCAGGTTCTTCAAATATTGGAACTCTACCAAAGGATATATGAAGAATTTTTAGCAGTTCCAGTCTCCAAAGGGAGGAAAAGCGAGATGGAAAAATTTGCTGGTGGACTTTATACAACCAGTGTTGAGGTATTCGTATTCGGGTGTTTCATGTGTTCCTATTGCATGTAGCTTTCTTAACGCTGTCCTGGTGAATAGGACAATGATTTCTCTATAGTTCTTTACTGCTAGCTTAAAGTTTATCATTGTCCAGGCCTTTATTCCAAATACTGGCCGTGGTATACAAGGTGCAACCTCCCATTGTCTTGGTCAAAACTTTGCAAAGATGTTTGATATCACTTTCGAGAACGAGAAGGGTGCAAGATCCATGGTGTGGCAGAACTCCTGGGCTTACACCACCCGCTCGGTAATTTTTTATATGTATTTTTGTTTGAAGTGGATGTTATTTGGATTCTTTTCTTGGTTTGGATTTATTTTTACTGCTAAAAAATAAACATTAGAAATGAAATTGAGGCTTTTACTTTCTGTACTCATTATTGTTGTAACTTGGCATCTTGCTGGTATTGAATAATAAGCCTATAAGTTTGGCATTTATGCTCTTCATGTCTTTCAGTTCCACCGGTTTAGCATGAGTATGTATTCTTTTTAAATATGATATTCTATTGTGTTTGCCAAATCATTCACGGTATTGATAAAATGGAACTGGCTAGGTGGAGATTGCGGGTATACATCTGGTCGTCTTGTTGATTTCAAATATATATTATATGTTGTAATTAGCCCAATTTTGGACCTTGCAGCATATTTTTTTGTATTGTGCTATGATCACCTCCGATAGCATTTCCTTAAACTCGAACAATTCCTATCCAGAAAAGTAAAATAAAAAAATCTATAAAAAAGAAATTCTAAAGATTGGTGTTCCATTTTATTTATGCATCGTTGCCAAGTATTTGCTGTGCGTCAGTCAGGGGAGACCTCTCCAAGCACTTTGGAGCTTGGTTTTGCATGCATATGCTAACCCCAAAGTGTTGGCAATAGCCATCTGGTAATTTTGGCAATAGCATTGTACATTAATTTTGTGTTTTGGATTTTAAGTTGCTGAGTTCTTCCTAAATTACAATTGCATTCATAATATGTAGCACTTAAGTTGTACTCTTATTGCAGATTGGGGTGATGGTGATGACACATGGCGATGACAAGGGCTTGGTGCTACCACCAAGGGTGGCACCTCTCCAGGTCATTGTTATTCCAGTGCCTTTCAAGGATGCTGACACGACAGCAATTAAAGGAGCCTGTGAATCAACCGTTTACACACTTAACCAAGCTGGGATCCGAGCAGACATGGATGCACGTGAAAACTATTCACCTGGCTGGAAATACTCACATTGGGAAATGAAAGGTGTTCCCATGAGAATTGAGATAGGTCCAAAAGATCTGGCAAAACAACAGGTACTGAGGTGTCAGCATGCAATTGGTTAACTCACTCTTGATACTGCAGATTAATGTGCCACATTGTTACTCTCTTCTTTCATTTTGCTCTAGGACTATTTACAATAGTTAACAGTAGCGCCTTAAGCCTTTCATATAGATCATAGAGGACACAGCCTTATTTTGTGGACCAATCACCCTCCCCCCTCATATAACCTCTCCGGTTCCAAGATAGCTCTATTGTCTCTTTAACATGTTCTCTCTCTTTTTTTTACTTCTTTAACTGTTTAGCATGTTCATAAGGCCTAAGATGAAGTGTAAGTTGCTTCTTCGTTATTTTTCTCTATCCAAAATCTGATTAAAACTGATAGGAAAAAGTATCTATTTGGTCCCTGAACTATGATCGTTGTACCAAATTGGTACCTGAACCTAAATAACGGGTTAACTTGGTCCTTGAACTAGCAAAACCGTGCCAAAATGGTCCTTTCACCGGTCAAAACAGCTTTTGAGTGTGGTTTTCGCTGACATGGTGTCCATGTGGGCATTTTCGCTGACGTTGTGGACACATGGAAGCCACATCAGCTCTATCTCCCTTCTCTATCCATATCAGGTCAAAAGAAAGCAAGCATAACATGCAAGAGAGAGAGGGAGAGATGCAGAGGAGCGGAGGCGAAGGAGAGAAGGGGCGCAGCTCGGCTGGGTGGTGGCAGCAGTGGTGGCCAAGGTGGAGGGGACGGCATATCGGCGACATCTAGGGCTCGCCGGCGATGGTGGGCAACGCGGTGGCAGCAGCGGTGGCCAAGGCGGAGGGGACTGTGCAACGGCGATGCGGCAGCAATAACGGTGACGTTCGCTGATTGCTGCCACATCGCCGTGACGGTGGGTGACACGGTGGCAGCAGCAGTGGCCAAGGCCAAGGGGATGGCGCAACGGCAATGCGACAGCAGCAGCGGCGATGTCTAGGGCTTGCCACGACAGTGGGTGACGCAGTGGCGGCAGCGGCAGCCAAGGCTGAGGGGATGGCACAGCAGTGGCGGCATGTAGAGCTCGCCGTCACCTCCCCCTCCCCTGCTCCTCCGATGGGCTCCCTCCCCTGCTGCTGAGAAGTGGATGGGCGCTTGGGCTAAATGAGAGAGGGGGAAGAACTGAAGAAGGAAGGAGAGAAGGAAGGAGAGACCAAGACGAGCAGCGGCGGCGGTGGTGACCGGCAACGATGGGCGAGCCAGTGGCCGGCAGCAAGCGAGCAGGCTACACCACTCCCTCTCTCCCTCCCTCGGTGATTAGAGAGAAACATAGCGAGATTAGAGAGAGCTAGAGAGATGGGAGGGGGATGACAATTGACAAGTGGACCCTGCTAAATAAGTTCCAATAAAATGACTTGGCGGTTCAACTTGGCGTCCACATGCAATACCAGCTATGTATGTGTCCACAGCACCCAAAATCACCCACAAGACGTGTTTGACCGGTAAAGGGTCCATTTTGACCTGTTTTTGCCAATTCAGGGATCGAGTTAACTCGGTGTTTAGGTTTAGGAACCAATTTGGTACAGCATGCACAGTTCACGGAACAAATAGGTACTTTTTCCAAACTGATAGTACATTATACTTCAAAACATACTTACTGTTTTTTCATGGTAAAAGCAAGTAGATAATGGATGTGTATCAGTATAATTAAGTTAATATCTTTTCATGTTGACATGCACATTTTTAGTATTTTATCAAAAAATATTTTATGTCGTGCAATGTAAATGTATTTTTTTCCTCCTTTTCTGTTACAGCCCAGTAAGCTTTGCAGTTTTAAAACGTTTTGTAATTTTGTAATTTTTCACTTGTTGCTTTTGACTTTTTCCCTTCTAGGCTTTGGCAATGTTGCGACGGTAAATGGTGCGTAAAATATGTTATTATCCTGTAAACTGGAACGTAAAAACCAAAATAACTCATGTCTTGAAATACTAGATTTTATTGAGCATACTTCAGTTTATTTTTGTAATAGAGGATTGCGCTACTGTTTTTCTTGACTTCAATTTTATTATATAATAACTGAAAGGGTGATTCAATAAAGCAGGATGTTTTTGTAATTTTGGATGGGACAGCAATAGCATGAACTTCTATGAAGAGCAAGTGGCTTTTTTTATGAATAAGCTTCTGTTCTTCAATTATTTGCAAAAACGTCCTAATTCCTCACTGTTGTTGAAGTCAAAAGCTGGAAGGCTTTATTTCTCCTGTTTCAAATTGGTTTGTTGGGATGTCATCATCAGTCAGAAGCATCATTGCATGATTTGAGGAATTGAGCCATTAATTAGAAATGCTGTTGCATGATTGCAGGAATTATTACATGGTTTTTATCTTTTTTTTTTGTTGCTAACAAAATGATTGCATGCATTAACTGGTGCATCTTTCCCAGTCACTAAATGGTGTCATTTTCCAGATGTGTCAAGTTAGAACAAGGATTTGATCATCATTTTCCATCAGTATTTAAAACTTACAATCCACAAGTGGATGAGAATATGTTTTTTTTTTGGTCTTTTCAGGTCCGCATTGTCCGGCGAGACAATGGCGCAAAGGTCGATGTTCCTTCGACCATTTTGGTTGAGCAGGTTAGAATGTTACTGGACGGCATTCAAGAAAACTTGTTTGAAACAGCCAAACAGAAGAGAGATGCTTGCATTAAAGTGATTAACACTTGGGATGAATTCACAACAGCTCTGAATGACAAAAAGTTGATCCTTGCTCCATGGTGTGATGAAGAGGTATTTGAAGGCCTTTTGCACATTTACCATACACCTCTTCCACCTGATTTTTTTCAAAAGATAAAACCTAGCAATAATTGACTAAATAGGACCAACTAATGAATATGGTACACATGTTTGCATCTGATGCACTTTAACACTTTCCACAATATAGTACAAACTGTAGAAGTGGGATAGGGGGGATGTGTTAGGAAACCTAACTATGAAACAAAATATTTTTAAAAATTGCAAATAAAACAAATATTCAGTTGTTGAAAATGTGTAATAAACTTCCAACACACATGTTTGTATGTAT
The DNA here is from genome assembly GCA_036346145.1 of Olyra latifolia. Taxonomy (NCBI): domain Eukaryota; kingdom Viridiplantae; phylum Streptophyta; class Magnoliopsida; order Poales; family Poaceae; genus Olyra; species Olyra latifolia. Next base: position 21,413,928 of record CM070530.1, read on the forward strand.
ACTTGACTCCTGCACCAGGACATGTATATTTGACTCCTCGCTTGGTCATGCACATCAAGTGATAAGCTATATTCCAAGGGAATCACATATCCTCCACTTTCATTAATAATAACAAGAGGGCACAGTAAGAGCATCTCACTCATGCAGTACTAGCTTAGCAGTGCGCTGATGCCATCTAGTCTAGCCCACATTGTTGGTGCATAAATGCCACGGCTGTTAGGCAGTAAGTACTAAGTATATCGGTTACATTAATATGTGAGCTTAGGAATATATTAGTATCTAAGCCATGTTGTTGGTGCATACATGCCATAGTGTGAGTTCACTTCATTCCCCCTTCACCATGAAGTCTACATGCTCTGTAATCCTTCCTCCACTATTTGGGCTTTGTCAAAGGAATTCTACATTACAGTAAATTGGCTTCATGAACCATTTACATTGATCCGACCAGGCAGTTTCCAGTCAGCATTTATCATAAAATTTCTTGCTGTTGTCACAGGAAGTTGAGAAGGATGTGAAAGCTCGGACAAAAGGTGAACTCGGAGCTGCCAAAACATTGTGTACTCCATTTGATCAGCCAGATCTTCCAGCAGGTATGATATGTGGACACCAATATGTTATATGGCCTGGATGCAAATTAGTTTTGGTTTCTCTTTTGCTACATTTCTTGCACCAGATGCTTCTGTGCATGTGACCCTGACCTGTGTGATATCTGCACCAAAATTCAGGAACGATGTGCTTTGCGTCTGGAAAGCCTGCAAAGAAGTGGTCATTCTGGGGGCGCAGCTATTGATCTTCGTCAAGGTATATAACCTGTTGCTGCGGTTCTCATCATTCATTCCTGCTGGTGAAGCTGCTGATTTGATAGACTTGTATTCAGGGAGTTGACAATCCAATGGTTTGATTGTCGCAAAGATTACATACATACATCCATTTGGCTTGCAGTTTTGTTACTCAAAGGAAACACTTACATCCAACTATTTACCCAGGAACTTATTTGTTTCAAAATCCTCGCTGTTGAGACTCATTTCCAATACAATGCACTTATCGGAGTTTGCTTTGTCATGTGAGTTATGTCAGTATCAACAGGGGAAATGCGACTAAATTGAAGGCCGTTAATTTTGTTGCCCCTGTATAGTTAACAAATTTTATCTCATGCGCCTAATGGGATGGTATAGGCTGAGGTCAGGTATAGCCTTTTGATTCAAGGCAAATTTGATGCATACCATCGCAACAAATTTTGCTTGATGAAATACCAACTATACAGAAGCGCCAGCTGAGGTTTGCTGCGGCCTATTCCGTCCAATATCATGGTGCCCTGAATCCTGATAAAAATTACGGAAGCAGCCTCGCTTCCGCGCGCGATCAAGAAGTACAATTGGTGGAATTTAAGAAAATATATTAAAGAGGGTGGGAAACAATTGCCATTGACTTGCCGGAGGATGAGAGATTCCATCGCGAAACTGTTAATCCATCGCCAAAATTCATCATCGCTGCACACCAATATTGTTGGAAAGCTAAGGCAGGGTCTTAAATCCCACGGGAAAGTTGTTTCAATCTCCATGGAACGGGATCGGTTTCCTGCTTCGAAAAATCTAAATCCAAAATTGAATTTAAAATTTTCATAAAAATATGAAAAATTCCATAAAAGGTATAAATATGTAGAAACAGTGAAACACTATGGAAGAGCAATTTTTTCCTTCCAAACCGACGCTCAAGCGGAAATTTGAATTTGAATCTAGCCAAAAATTAAAAAATTGGGGAAAAAAAAAGCTAATATGGGCCTTGCATGGGCTCTAGCTAGATGGGTCATCTATGACCGGCCTCTTGAGCGCCCACAAATGGGCCACCCCCTCCCTTGCCCCTAGTCCCCTATCCTTGACACCTTTCTCTGGTCCTTCCTACCTTTGACCCTGATAGAGGAGAGCAGACTTCGACGCGACTCTATTAGATTTGTCCGACAACGTGATCAAAATCGCTGGAGGAGCACAAGAGCTCGTCGGCCAAGAACGGGAAATCGTCCGTCTCAACGATTTTCCAAGGTTTTATCTCGATTTCCCGCTATACCAGTTCAATTTCTAGCTAATGTTATGTAATACATAGTTGTATGAACGATTTTCCATGGGAAATGTCGATTTTCCGTACGGAGTAGTCGATTTCTCATTAGGGTTTAGGGTTATTTCGGTCTAGTCGATTTTACTCTTTTTTAGAATTTTTCTATTTTCCCTCAGATTTTTCGATTTTCCAACAATACTAAGGGATTTTCCATTATAATTGTTCAATTTTTTTTTGTAATCTCAAACAATTTCCCGACATATAAAATTAGCTCGATTTCTCGGTCTTTTCGAGTAATTTCCAGGTTTTCCAAGACGATTTCCCAAAATACCTAATGATTTCCTATTTTCGGTACTCTTGTATGATCAAATTTGAAATAACGAAATTTGTCCAAATTTTCATGGGAAATCGTGGGATCCCGCGGGAAATCGAAAATTGGGCCGCAACGGGATTTGACCTAAAAAAGGGTTTTGAAACCTTGAGCTAAGGTTCATGCCGGACTTCCTATTGAGTAAAGTATACTTTGTTCCTATAAGTTGTATCAGAATCTCACATAACCCTCTAAACTTCAAACTCACTTTCTCGATCCATAAAATTATTTTCGTTTGCATCACAGTCCCAAACTGTTAGGTTATTTGTTAGTGGCTGAGGTGCTTGCCATGCGTGCGCAATAAAATGATGTGGTACCCATGTGGGTTCCACATCACCTTCTTCGTCTCTCACATTCTCTTTCTCCCCCACCCACATGCCACATCAAGGGACACGAGGGAGGGTCACAATCGCTGACCACCTTAGCATCTCGACCTTCACCTCCTTCCTAGTGGATCGGCTTGGCAAGATGGTGGCACGGGCAAATGACGACAAGGGGTGGCGGTGCTCTGCCCTAGAGAGCTCACCAAAGCTCAACTGAACACGATCAACCCATCCTCACCGTTTTGCCAGTGTCGTTGCCAGATTTTGCAAAACCGTTGCTACCACACATCTCTCCCCATCACTGCCTCATTGCTGATTGCGGTGCCACTAGTGAGATTCCGATCGAGTCCTCTCGGCCACACCATCCCCATTTTCCCCCTTCTCCTTCCTTACTGCTAATTCATGCTTGGTTGTTGCAGGAGCACTAGTTCGTCGCATAGCTCGCCCATGCTGCTACCGCACTTGACGTTGCTCGCCGCCGGGCACTGCTTGGTTGCGGTCCTCGTGCTCGTTGAAGCTCGGTGAGCTCGCTAGGACAGAGCACTGCCATCCCTCGTCGTTGGTCGCTTGTGTCACCATCGAGCCAAGCCAGTCCACCACGGATGAGGAGGAGGTCGGGGTGTCGGGAAGGATACCGGGTTCCACCAGGGAGCACGAGGCCATGCCGCTGGGGAGCCACCTTGGAGGTGGTCGGTGGATGTGCCCCTCCCTCTACTCCCTTGCCATGGGGAGAGAGAGAGAGTTGGGGAGAGATAGGAGAAGAAGATGATTTGGCACACATCACATCATTATATTGCACACGCATGACAATAATCTCAACAACTAATGGATGACCTAATGATTTTGGTGTTGTAATGCAAATGGAAATGGACGCGACCAGCACGCGGTATACCATCACGAGCCCAACTGATGGGATAGGAAGCCGACAAAAAACTACAGCGCTCATGAGTTGCGTCGTGCAAGCCATGTGACATCCGTAGCGCGTCTCGCAAGCCGATGACGTCAACCACGTCCTATACGCCGTGTGACATGGGCGTCCTGCAAGCCCCTACAAAGCCCTGTGACATGAAACATCCTATCATGCAAACCGACATCAACAACATTTTGCTTCTCGCTACTTGGTGAATTTTTTGTTGTTCTATTTTATTTTTTCATTAATAGAAGTTTCAAAAAAATTCATCAGGTCTTATATTTTGACAATTTTCAAGAATATCGTGTATCGTCAAGTATCAAGTATTAGGTACCATTGACCATCGAGCATTTTCGAGTATCGAGTAACGCCGAGTATCAGATCATTAAGTATCAAGGTGGCGTCAACAAGTATCGTTGGTATCAGGTCTCGATGAGTATAGAGTATAATTGAGTATCGAGGGGTATCATTGAGTATCGAGTATTAGCGAGTATCGAGGGGTATTGGGTCGAGTATCGGGGGTATCGGGTTTAGTATCGAGGTATTGTTGTGTATCGGGTCGAGGGTATCGTTGAGTATCGGGTTATCAAGGGGTATCGGGTCGAGTATCGAGGGATGTTTCAGGTCTAGTATCGGTAGGGTATCGTCGAGTATCAAGGGGCATTATCGTGTGTCGGGTTGAGTATCATGGGTGTCGAGTCGAGGTATTGGGTTGAGTATGGAGAGGGGTATCATCGTGTATCGGTTTAAGTATCAGGGGTATCGTCCTGTATTGTGTTGAGCACCAGGAGTATCAAGGCGGAGTATCGGGAGTATCGTGGGTATCATCGGGTATTAGGGAGTATCGTTGTGTATCAGTTTGAATATTGAGGGTGACATCGAGTATCAGGGTATCAGGTTGAGTATCGAGGGGTGTTGGGTTGGGGTATCGTTGTGTATCAGAGATATCATCAAGTATCAGGCGTATCGTCGAGTCTCCAGGTATCAGGTCAAGGATCAGGGCATCATCGATTATCAGATTGAGTGTAGATGTATCGTTGAATATTGAGAGTATTGTCGTGTATCGGACGTATCGTTTAGTATTGGGTTGAGTATAAAAAAGAATAGAAAAAGGAAATAAATAAATAAAATTATGAAATTTAAATATCCCTCCGTGCGTTCTCACCTGGAAAATAACATTTGTGAAATAAATCAACAAAATAATAGAAAATTCCGCAAAACTCAAAAAAAAATTTACCAGTATCTAGATCTCGATTTGTAAGTTTTTTTTTGGTTTTTGATTTACTGAATTCAGAGATCATATGAATTTTAAATAAATCTACAAAGAATCATAATGTATATGTTTAAGTAGCTGACGAGTCGTGTTGTGCTAGTCGCTAGCTAGCAAGTTAGCGCAACATGTAAGACGGCACACGCCAGAGTACAGCGCAAGGGTCATATGCGAGCCAGAAGCAAGAGTGGCACGCTATCATGGGGAGTAGCGCGTGACGTGGGAATCGGGTGAGCGTAGCGTGGGAATTGGGAGTGTGCAAGCGCAGTAATCGGAAGATGCGATCCAAAAGTGGAAACCTATACCGTTGCTTTCCCATGAGACGGTTACCGTTCTTTAGCCTTTTCCAATGGAAATATATTTAAGGGAGCGATAAAATAATTTTGAAGGTTTGAGTCTATGTGAGATTTTGGTATAATTTTAGGGACAATAGTATACTTTACTTGTTCCTCTTAAATTTTAGAGGATGCTTTTTCGAGAGTATGCAATGCATGTATCCTGTGGACGTCACGTCGTCACGTACTAGATGGTTTCCACCTCAAGTACTAGATGGTTAATTTGCATTGCATGCCATATGTCTGGAGGGCTGAATATAGTCGCAGCCACGGAGGTTGTATTCGGGACCTCTGTCCTGGTAGGTTGGTATTCATGGCTATCGATTTGTTCCGGAGATATTAGGATTTGTCTCTCTATATGGTACGGGTTTTGTGTCGAATTGTTGTGCAAAGTTTTTCTTCATGATGACATCAGATGTTTTTGTCGGTCTGTAGATGCAGTCGACGGAGGCAAATCAGAAAAGAACGGTGGAGAAACTGGATTGGGATGTTCATGCATCATCTCTAGTAAGAAAAAAAAAACATGACTTTTAGGACGTACATAAAATTCCTAGTATGATATTAGTAGTGCAGACACTATATCATGCATGCTATAAATGCTTGATCCGAGCGAGAGAAATGTATGTTGATCTTGATACCGCTTCTAGTATGTGTTGGCTCTATAGGTGAAGTTGTGTTGTAATAATTTTTCCTGTGGTTATAACTCTTTGGTCAATGATCTAATAAAAATTTTATTATTCTAAAAAAACTAAGGGTATGTGCAACGCTGGTCTAATTTCCCGGATCTATTTCACCATTCACCTACTAATTATCTCCCATTCACAACTTATTTTACTATTCACCTTTGCAATACTGGCCCTATTTTTCTACTCCCAACATATCTCTCTTTTATATTTTACTCTCAACCTTATTTTTACTATTCACAATCCCATTTATACAGTAATAGGGCTAGCTACAATGAAGATATAGAGTCACCATTAAACATGTACTAAAGGTGGGTTGGTGGGTTCTGATTGATATAATTGTTCTATGACTGCCTTGACCGGGGAAAAATAAAAAGCCTAGAGAGTGTGAAAAAAAAATTGTGCACAAAGAAAAACAGGTGGTTTATGGTTTATTGTTGTTTCCAAAAATCGAATATTTGGTTTATCGTCCCTATTTCTTAATCTCAAACGTCACTTCTCAAAACACTTTAAAAGAAATCGAACAAAGTAGGCCAACCTATTGAAGCTACTTCGAGAAGCTCATGAAGTTTTACATTTTTAGCAAATTAGCAATTTCAACGAAGCAATCCAGCCCATGAACAATATGTCATACTTCTTGTGTCACTAACGCGTGTCGAAGATCCACATATTAGTGACATATGGGTGGTATATCATGAATTGCACGTATTTGAAAGTGGCTTATGATGAAATCTCCTAAAGAAAAATTGAGCCACTCTGGTTAGCACAAGCCTGTCAAGTAAGGCAATGTGCAGTCATGTATAGACACTCCGACAAAAAAAACAATGTTAAAGTATGTAAACATGGACTAATGGGTTATATGAAAAAAAGACAATGTTAATAAGAAAAAATGAGCCACATATGAATTTGAATTTAATGGGATGATACCACTTTTTATTTTGTTCTAAATTTAGATGAGACGGTAATGAACCAAACCATTCTACCTCAAAATCAAACAAGTGATTGTCAACTATTGGACTTTGCATGTTCCATCGGCTAAACAAGGTCTAGAGCTATTCGTCTCTCTACCGAAGATGGAAACTCACACCATCTCTGGACAGTCTCTAGGAGTACTAAAAGAGCTTTATACTTAAAATATATGTATTGTTATCCCTTTCAACTGCTCCGACAGGAGACCTACCACAATACTTATTTTTGGTTTTTCCCTTTTAGGATACCTATATTTAGGTATTCTCTCTCCTTTACCTATATAGTTTTGTGGTTTAGTTATTCTGTTGGAGAGGATAAAAATATAGGCATATAATCTTTAGGTAAATAGAGATATAGGTATCCGATTTTGGGTATTGTTGTTAGGGATATAGGTATCCAATTTTGTGGTTTAGGTCACAAAACTAGCTATGGCCTCATTCAGTGATCCTCTGTTCCAATGTAAACTTCACTGCAAGAGGCGCAAGGAAAAAGAGCAATTAGTGATTTGCTACTCTAAACATCTTTTAGAGTGGCAAATCATCGATTGCTAAAAAAATAGGCTCATTGCCACTTTCCTCAAATGTACTGCAGATCGATGCACTATAATCTATGTTCACCTTTAACCTAAATGCCTTGTTGGACTCCATGATATGGTTTGTTTGATGTTTTGCTCTATGTCCTGGCATTTCTAAATTACTAGTTGACGTGTCACAAACAAACTTCATAGTCTTCTGCCTAGGAATCATTGTACCCATCTTGATCATGTGTCCATCTATACACTCATCACCATATTTTGGTCTGACCTCGTCGTTATAAAACATTCATGCATAGGCCATCCACAGTGGGCCGCTAATGCTGCCGGCCTCTAAGCACTCTCTCCCTCACTCTTGCTGCTTAGAGGCGACATCTAACTATTGAGGAGCATCTAGAGCTCTTTTATAGTACACATTAGCAAATACATCGATGCGATAGTATAATTATGATCTAACCGTCTATTTAGACAGCCTTCCACATAAATATATTATCGTTGTAGTATAAATACCACCATAATAGGATAAAAAAAAAATCAATCTGAGTAATCTGAGTCATTAGATTGAGAGGAATGGATGGTTCATATTCATTTTTGTGTGCAGCATTCTAAAGTTTGCCTCTAAGTTACAGACAACCTCTAAACACAAAGTGACTACTACATGGTTCCATTATAATTTAAATGAAATAAATAATAATTTTTAGTATTTTTTTATTCTACTTATGGTTCGTCTTGATGTTCTTCTAACCTCCAAGTATAGCAGGAAAGGGCTCCGTATGTCCACTTAGGGTGCGTTTGGTTTGAGGACAAGGGTGGATGGGACCACTCCATCCATGTGTTTCTGGGATGGGACGATCCGAGCAGCCTGTTTGGTTGGGTGGGATGAGATGAGCCTGTTTTTTGTTTGGTAAGCTGGATGAGTGAGGAGACGCACCAGATCTAGAGTGAAGAGAAGTTGGATGGCTGCGTACGTGACTTTTTTGCGTACCCCTCCATCCAGGATCTGAGAGAAATATTCTTGTGCTGGGATGGTTCCATCCACCCTTGTCCCTAAACAAAACAGACAAAAAAAACTGGATGTGATGGTCCCATCCACCCTCATCCACTCAACCAAACGCACCCTTAGATGCAGTATGCTCATGTGCCTTGACATTCAACGTCTTTTTCGAAGCTAAAAACTTGGGGTTGTGCGTGTGATAGCAAAGCCATCAGAGCAAGCATTAATTCCTCGATCCTTTGCAGATCTCACGTACACAACATTAAAATCTTTAATTGCCCACCACCATAACATGCAGCTTTTTGAAACAATTCAAGCTTCCAAAATCGCTTCGAAAGCTCGTATTACCATGGAGGAGCTTGCATACATTAATAGCTATCTCTAGCATTGCCCTCCGTCTTCTTAGATACAGCCGACTAGCTGATCTCTGCTGTTGTAAGGTCTCTAGTGGTAATGACACATCGCTACTATATTTAAAAACGTGTCTCAATATTATTCGAAATTCTCTGAGTTGAGAAATGTGACTTACCCTGCTCTTGATTTGATTCCATTTCTTAATTCCACGCATTGTATTTTAGCAATCTTATGATTCTTTACCTCTCTCTTTGGTAGTATGACTAAGTATATGTGGGACACCGATTCCACGCCACATGACGCCCACGCCTGCGGGATGGCCGGGTCATTGACCGCACCATGACTGTCGCCAATAACATTCTCCTCGTCCTCTGGTTCCCTCTCTGTCATGTCCCTTGATTGCACAAAAGATTCTTTGGCTGCGAGTTCCCACTCACAACAGCCTACCACATTGCAATAAACTTCAGAGGTGACTGACACGTGCTGAGGCATGATTGAATGTGAAATCAAAGCTAAGGGAAATAGAAAATATGGCCGAAAGTGTGGATGTGATCACAATCAAGCACACAAACACAAATGAGAGCATGGATCAAGTACGTTGATCAAGGTAATTCCATTTTTTATTCGTAGCAACACACGAGCACTCGTTAAGTCCCACTAAATGAAATATGATTTTTTTCATGGGCCCAAGTATAGAAATCTTCTGCTTAATTTCCCCTTGAATTAGACCATGTGATATATGATCGAACACAAGTTTTGTTAAATAGTTGTTTATGCATAGACACAACTAGACCGGCATCGGCATCGGAAATGGAAAGGCTGAAATATATATTTTCTTCGGCAGCAAATGTGGGTTGTAGTTAGTTGAATTGATGCTGTATTTTTATGGTCTGTTACTCAAACAAACTTGACTAACTGAAGGCTTATATTGTTTGTGTTTGGTTTAAAAGCCTATGCTTGCCATACTTACCCTATATACCTAAAATTGTGATTTTTCTAAGGTTAGACACGTGTGATCAGCAAACAAGTCTAAGAACCTACTGTTTAACTTACTCTAACACCCTGTTAAGCTCTCAGGAATTGGTCTTAAAATTGTGGAGTTGGAATTCAATTCCAATAATAGAGTTATTTGGTCGCCAAATTAATAGTTCAATCGATAATGCTAAAGCCAATTCCAAGAATTATCATTGAACTAAAACCAATTTCTAACTTAGACCATGAATCCAGAGGTTAAAATTTCATAAACCTTGTGTTGACACCATATAATTTTCATGAAATCATGTGAAATTTGTTGAAGTTGATATTGTCGAGGGTTAACTCAATCCCTCTTGTAAGGCCGCCCACTTCCCTAGCTAGAAACACCTTGTTGTTACCATAATACCCCACTGCTACGTGTTAGCAGGCGATCCACTACTACAAGTATGTAGCCACTGCCGGAGAGAACAACGTCATTCTTCTTCTCGCATTTAAGGCTTGGACAAGACATATATCTATCCTATATTCAATTATATTTTATCCAAAGTGGGCCGGCTATGCTATATAAACATCGGGGCACGCTTCGTAAAGATCATCGACTTCATAACATAGGAAGAAGATTAGACATTACACAACTGTTCTCTTACACCTATTGAGATCCACAATAGTATAGTCTGCACGCTAGATTTGTCATTTCCTTTTTGCTTTCTTCTTTACAATCTTATTTTCTTCCTATTAACTAATGCACTGTATGTAGGGTTATTATTCCCGATCCTGGAAGGCCCGAACCAGGATAAACATAGCTGTTGTGTTTTACTTCCTGTTGGCGACGAGTTGTTGTCTGTGTAGAGGTACCTTGGCCTCACTAAATCAAGAAATAAGCTTGGTGAGGAGGTGGATTCATGAATCGCCGACACAGAATTAGTAGGAAGAGAAGTTTGTTTGTAAAGTCTACAGGGATTAGATCTATATGTGAGCCTTGCAACCTTGTATGAATTGATTTCATAAAAGCTCTATATTTATAATTTAAACCTTTCGTGATGCTATAAAATTTCCACAAATCAATTAAATCTTTCATAGATGATTTAGCGGGCCTATAAGTAGCTTTGTGCAAATTGGTGGGTCAGGTGCTAAAGTAGGACCACAATATCGTTGAATTCTATGGGGGCAATAACACCTGACTGCAGAATTATAATAAGAATGATGACCAACACTTTAGATCTTGTTTAGAAAATAGGACCATGTTCAGTTTGTCTTAGATCTTGTTCTTTTAGACTTGAATTAAAATTAAAAGTTATAGCTAGAAATTTTATGTTTTTTACAAACCAAACGTTGTAACACTTTGTAACCATTTTCTTAGGGTGATTTCGATTCATGCCAATCCAAAGTTCATATTTTGAAATATATCACTCATGTGTCAATAACTTGTGGATGTACTATTTTCAAAATGCCACATTTTACAATAGCATATATTTAAATTTTTTAAGACTTTTAGTGGTTCTTCTTAAATCTCTTAAAACTATTTTTATAATTTTTTTTGACTGTCCAAGAGTTCACGGTATTTTCAGATTATAATATATGGGATAAAAGTTGGTTTGTGCAATTTTTAGGACTTCCAGAAAACTCCACACTGGAGCCGGAGAGTCCAAGACGCCCACCCAACCCCCTTCCATCCATCTCATCAGCTGCACGCCGTCAATCTCCGCCTGCTCCTCTTGCCCTCCGCTCCGCCTGCCACTGCTACTCCTGCGACTCTCCGTCCGTCTACTCTTCCCTCGCCTCGCCGGAAAGCAACCAAAATAACCCCTCCCTCTCTCTCTCTCTCTCTCTCTCTCAGAGGCGGCGGCTGCGGAGAGCTGCGCCTCCTCGTCTCATCGCGTCCGCCGCCCCTGTCCCGGAGGCTGCTCACCCCTCGATTCCGGGGAAGGGACGATGCAGGGCGGTGTCTCCGGATTCCGTAAGCGCCCCTCGAATTCGACCCCCGGGATCGCCGGATTTTTGGTTCCGATTCTCATGGGTTTTTGCGTTCCTTATCGAGAATTTTGGTTGGTTGGTTGGTTGCAGAGAACGCGCCGGTGACGCGGGCCGTCGTCCTCGCCAGCGGCCTCCTCTCCGTCGTCTTCAGCGCTCAGCGCCGCGCCCGTGCCCTCGGGCTCTCCTACCAGGTCTGTAGTCTCTGCCCCAGCGGCCGAATCTCGACTAGCTCCTAACCTGATGGCTTCGTGATTTGGTGCCGCTATGCCTCTGTGACATTGGGGAGTGAATCCGTGGTCAGTGGTTTTGTCGCATTTTGTGCTCTACTGCCTGGGGCTGCCCGCCGATGTGGTGATTTGAGTAGATGATTTTCCGTTGTATAGTGGTCGGAATTGTTGATGTTGAGGTGACTTTTTTACTCTTGTGGCAATGGGGAATTGGCTGGCACAATCTGTTGGGATGTTTGGATTCATGTAGGATTTCAAGTTCTGGTCTCCTCTGGGGGTACGAGGAGTGCCTGGTGCTTATCGGTGGTGGGTGGCTGTGGGAGGACATGGGTTATGCTGTTAGGGTTGATGGACATGGAGGACTGTGTGGCTTTGAAGTTGAAGAAGAAGCGATATGGATAGCACAAGTTAGTATTCAGGAGTCCTGACAAGCCTGCTTCTTCCAGAAAAAAAGAAAAGACTGGGAGCTAGGAAAGATAGTTGTACTAAATTACAACTTCATTTGCCATTTGCTTTTGCTTTTCCAATGTGTGTTTCTTAGATGCTGATCATTGGGTAAATAAGGCATCTTATTATTGTTCAAAAGATGGGATATATGATTTTCTGTAGAAACTGAAGAAAGGTGTAGTGCTGACTATAGAAACATTGTAATATGAGTGACTACCACCGCAGTTGAAGATCCATGTGCAACCACTGCTTCAAACTGCCTAGCCCATAATGCTAGAGACACCCATCTCACATGTAACACTAGTTAAGAGTTTCATGGAAGTGCAATAATTTAACTACGTAAGTAAGATGTTGACCCAGTTGTATCAACTGAATTTTATGACCAAGGTGGAATTTTTGTTTTTCTGGACATATGTGCTCTGAATTTGGATAAGTTCTTCAAGCTCAAAATTTACATAGCATGAGCTTATGTGCGAACTAATCTTATTATAATGGTTACGACATGAGTTTATGTTGACATGTTGTCCAATATGACATTTGGGGTGTACCATGCCTCGTGTGTGTGTTTACCATATGCATGCATGCACCTTACTGCTTGTGGTACTAAATGTTTTAGGCCTTCTATGTGGAACCAGGGCTGAAATGTTAATCCTCGATATTAAGCAATACTAAAAGCCTAAGCAGTAATATGCATTTGCTATGTGCAAACGCAAACCATACCGGCATGACTGTTAAATTATGCTTCTGACTGTTTGTCCTTGAGCTCCAGGTCTCCAACTACTTTAAAACAAAGCAAGTGCTCACCTGCATATTTTCTGTCACTTCATATTCATTAATTGCTTTTTCAGATCTTTTATATTTATAAAACTGAACAGCTAGTTCTGTTATCATTGCAGGACATTGTCAAAAACTTCCGCCTATGGAGGATATTTGCATCTGTATTTGCGTTTCAGTCAACACCGGAGTTAATGTTTGGGCTATACCTTCTGTATTACTTCCGTGTATTTGAGAGGCAGATAGGCTCTAACAAATACTCGGTAGGTACTTCACTCTTTGCAATTATCCCTAGTGGTAATTGGTAAACGAAGATGGATAAATGACACCCATACCAAGGTCGAAGCAGATTGATTTGCATATAAGTCCCTTAGGTTGTGTTTGGTTCGGGTTTAGATTAATTGGAGCTAGCCTTAACCTAGCTATATTAACTTAACCCAAGTTTTGTGTTTGGAAATTAATCCAGTTAATCCAATATGTTTTGCTGGGTTAATAGGGTTAGTGGAGATAATTTATCCCATCCTTTTGCTGGGTTAGCTAATCCTGGGTTAGCAGGGTTAAATGGCATTGATCGGATTAATTTAATCCCGCTTAACCCAGAGGTGTTTGGCAGGTTAAACCCCTAATCCACCCCTTATCCCTGAACTTAAACTTGCACGGCTGAACTGAACTTGAGAATTTAATATCTGGGTCCGTGAGCTTTTAAAGTAGTTTGTTGCTATTTTAATAAGGTTCCTCAAATTTGCACCTAGCGGGCCTAGTCGAAACATTTCTGCAAGTGAAAGTAGTTAAATGCTAACTTCTGAATTTCATGAATATGTGTAAATCCCTGAATATGTGTAAATCCCATGCAAATTTATGGCCATGTGTTACAGTTTATGCTAGAAATAGCTTCAGTTTTTCAATAAGTTCTATTGAAAGAAGGTGAAATAGTTGTTTAAACTTACCAATAGGAGGATTGCAACATGATTGCTTATTTTTTATTTGCTGTGCAGGTTTTTAGTTTGTTCACTATCACAGTGTCATTACTTCTTGAGAGCCTATCTTTGGTTCACCTGAAAGGTATGCTAACATGATAAATTGCTGATTAGCATCATCTGGTGACCCTTCAGAGTTTTTTGTTTTTGAAAAAGAGGGAATATTTGACTTATCTTCCATTCTCTGGCTTTCTGTGATTGGCTGATTGCTATAGTTGGAATATTCTCTGATTCTTGTTTCTTAGAAAAGGGCATATTCAAACATAGACCTATTGTAATACAAGTTAGTTGAGTGCCCAGCTGAGTGTTTGGTAGGCAAACTTTTGATAAGATGCCAGTAGATAGATTATCAATTGAATTATTGAAAGCATCAGTTGTACAATTGCAAGCAAGTAGATGTATCTTGGCGATACGTTGTTTCCCATAAAAGGTGTGTTTGTCACTTTCTTGTTACATCTGAATTTTAGGCTTTGTTTGGCGGCACTATGCCGTGCTGCAGTATGCTGTGAATTCAATATAGTTACAATGGACCTCTATCTAGAGGTATTGGTCTTCTCATGACATAGTAAGAATCTATTCATTTGTCCAGTTACATTGTTTTTCGCCTTCTGCTAAAGGGCAGAACTCTTGATTTCTTCACCATTTTAGAGTGGTAACATTTCACATTGTTCTAAACATTAAGCTTGACAGGTAACAGTGATGTTAGTTTAATCCTCCTCTCAGCTATTTGTCACAATTGTTTTTCTTGAGGTTTTAAATTATTATCTTATATCCCAGTTAATTGTGCAATTATGAGCATTGCTTTGTTATTCAGGTTGTGAAAATCCATCTTTTATGTCAATGCCAGTGTCAATTAATGGCATAATTAGAAGTCTGTATACTCATTGAGTTTTCTATTTTTCATTTTTGAGCTTTCTTTTATATACCTATTTTCCTTTTCTTTGCAGATACAAACTACATCAGTGCTCTTGCATCTGGACCTTATGGCCTTATATTTGGCTCATTTGTTCCATTCTTTCTTGATATTCCTGTCACATCACGATTTCACATTTTTGGCGTCAATTTCAGTGACAAATCATTCATATACCTAGCTGGTCTGCAGGTTAGTTGCTTGTGAGAACTGAATCTTTTCTCTGTCATTTACATTTATATGTTACACATTCTCACATCTTTCTTATTTCTATTGGCAGCTTCTGTTATCTTCTTGGAAGCGTTCCCTTATTCCTGGTATTTGTGGTCTGATTGCTGGTTCTCTCTATCGTCTCAATGTCCTCGGTATCCGCAGGATGAAGGTTACGAGAGCTCTATTGTTTATTTTATAGTAGTCATTTTTCATCTTTTCTTTCAGTGATGGGCTGCTGTTGACATTAGCTTGCCTGTTGTCATTTTTGTCCAATTGGCTTTGCTATTAAAGTCTGGTTTGCGTGGAACTAGGTGTTGTATCATATCTGTAATGTTGTAGTCCTTGCTCAGGAGCCACGCCACAAGTTTTCCATCACAAAAAATTAGTGCCTGTTTGATGACTCCATTGGCTGTCCGTGCAATATAGCCTTTCAAATTATTAGGATATGGAACAACCGAACCAAGTAATATTAGGCTGGTGACTTGATGTTGGTGATTACATACCAGATAACCTCTTCTGGGAAAAGAAAAATAAGTACCTGGTAGCCTGCATGCTGACAAGTGATTGCAGGCAGAGTTGTACATCTAGTTAGATTTCTTATGTTGTTGTATTTTTATTCTTCATTCCTGTTTTTTGTTTTATGCATTAGAGGTTTACCAATTTACATTCGATTCTTTGTCTGGATTTCTTTTTTACAACCACCATTTAACCCCAGGTTTAAGGATTACATGCTCCATGAAATATGGCGCTGTCAAACACGCAACATTTTGCTTTGTTTTGTCTTGTTGTAAACAACTACATATGCCCTGCATGTCTTCTGTTATCATGAAACGATGTCTCTGCTAATCAAGAGCAGAAAGTAGTTTGTGACTGTTTGGCTTGGAAGTATTTTAGTTTAATGATGGCCATATACTTTTGTAACTGCAGGAGCTTCCTACATGGAGGCTGTGTTTAGTATGATAAGGTCTACCACTACTGTTTTTTCAAGGGTTGTGATATGGACTTCTAGTTGTTTATTTCTTTGCCTTTGGAGTCTGATCAGGGGCTTAAATTTATTATTCTCAGCTGTATTTCTTGCTAGTATTTTCTTTGTCAACTTCGTGTAGATGCAATATTTTCCATTTTGGTCTTCTTATTAAGTTCCTGCCCCACTATACAGATGCCACGGATTATTGCATCATTTTTCGCAAGATTTTTTGCACCTTCTTCAGGAAGTTCATCTCGGCCTTCAAGGAATCTTGTTGGAAACTTATCTTCTCATACGAATCGTGCTGTTCAGGTTAGTTTCTGGAAAGCTAATTTTGAAATTTGATTTCTGCACGCATTTAATGTCAGATCAAGTTATTTTTTCCATTCTAGATTTTGACCTTCTGGTGTTTGTTTATATTTTGGACATAGTTATCTGTTTACATGAAGTACTGCTGCCCACGTAAGTACATTTTAACTGACAACTGTCAACGATAAAATAATCACTATTTGTGGTGTCACTTGTCATACGTAGTGATGATCCATAGCCACCGATATGAATTTGTATCAGTTAAATACTCAAATAATACAGTTCTATACCTAAAAAATAGGAAGTGCTCAAACTATAATCACAAAATTGCCTCCTTATGATTAACATATTGCTGGGATCACACTTTTTAGTTCTTATCTAATTGGTTACTAGGTTTCATTTTCATGATCGTGTAATTTGTACCATTGTTCTGCAATTGTTCTGCTATTGTGACCTGTGTGGGTTACGAGTGACGAAAAGTGAAAACTCTTTATCATCATTGAATATATAGGCACTTTGCAAAAGAAAATAAATGACTAGATGTTTTAAGTTGCATAGTTTGCTGTGTGTTATTTGATCTTTTCTTTTAAAAAAATGTTAATGGTATTGTTCTTTTGAACAGAGCCAGTCATCTACTGGATTTGCTCCTGCTGTGGAGCCTCCAGAATCTTCCATTGCTATGCTTGTCTCGATGGGCTTTGATGGCAGTGATGCAAGACAGGCGCTCATGCGAGCTAGAAATGACATCAATGTAGCCACAAACATCTTACTTGAAACGCAGTCTCGTTGATCTAACTTTTGCAACATTACTGGAAAACGCCGCAGGCAGAACTTGTTATATTTCAAGATGAACAACCATCTTGCCGGGCATGGGACAACAGATCGGTGGACTGATAGCATGCGGTTAATTTATTCAATTGCTGCTATCATGATTTGAGCAGTTCAACATGTTTCTTCCTAGTTGACAGCTTAGGAAGTCAGGAAACATTTCTGCAGTTAGTTTGATCATGTCAATACTTTAGATTTCTCCCAACTCACGGACGGTGTACTATTCCAAATTCGGGCTGTAGCATAGATGATATATAAATATTGCAACTATAGTGTAAAATTCTAAAGCAATTTGCAAAATGGAATCGGTTCCACCATGGACACATGAACCAGGTTGAACAACTAGTTTGGTTGTATTTTCCACTTTATTTTTTTCATGTGGTGCTCTCCACGTCGATTTCATCACTCGCAAACCGGGCGCTAGGGGCAAGGCAACCAGTCAAGGGTGACGCTTTGACAGGGTCATTGGAGGGCTTTTTTTATTAAAAAAACCAATTTGGTCGTAAACTTTCGTCCTCACCTCATTTTAGTACCAAGTTTCAAAACTTTTGTCCTCATCTTATTTTAGTACCAAGTTTCAAAACAGGTTAAGTCGAACATACCAATTAGGTTTTTTAATCGGTTAATAGGGTGGTTTTAGGATGTTTTCACTGATGTGATGTCCACATAAGCGGTTTTAGATGGTTTATGCGGACATGGTGTCCACTTATGCGCACACACACAAGTGAGAGAGAGAGAGAGGAATTTCATTAAAATTTGATAGAATTGCATCCCACGTACATATAGGCCCCTAGGAGGTGCATAATCCAACACAAACACTACCATGACCATAGTTCTTCATCATCGATCGCCTCGCCAAGAAGTTGAGAGCCAGTTCTTCTGCCCGGTCTATTGAAGGACTATTAAACTTTGTGTTGCATTATTCTGCGCCCCTATTGAACCATTGAGACGCATATAGAACACTAAAGGAGCATCCAGTTATCTATCTCTGAGAATGACAGAGCAAATCCATCCCTGAGACCACCACCACCGATGCCATTGGCGACAACAGTCCAGAGAAAACCCTTGCCACCACAGACATTGAAGCCGTCGACACGGAATCCAAACCATAACCCAAGGATGATCCCAAGCTTGTCCCCTCTCGTAAAAGGGATAATCATAACTAATCTCAATACATGTCATCCCATATAGCTCCACGACGATGTTGACACTGTCGGAGTGGACTTGGCGGATTATTGATTATTGGAGTTAGAGTAGCCTGTTTTGAACGGACAACGCTGCCAGAGGTACGGGGTACCATATCCTCTATCTTTGTGGTGTAAAACAAACTTTGTTTCTGCTAATCTTGTCCATCTATCATTAAATCAATGGTGCATGTTTTGAATACACATATACCCTGCCTCTATCACTAAGTAATAATCCCACATTTATTCACAGTTGATTCAACAGTGGATGGACTAGATGATGCAAAGACAAATACTCTTTTAGTCTTTCAGATATGGGAGTGAAAGTGCATATAGGCACATAAGTGATTTTGGTGATTAATGACAAACACATATAATGACAATTATTAGTAAATATATAAATGCTTGAGTTAGTACTTGCCTATTGTCAAACCTCTAGTATGTATTATGAGACTAACAAGTTTGTTGCTAAGATTATTTTAGTCTCATCCAAATGGAAGAATTCTTTAGGTCAAGTGGATGAGCAAAGATGAGGCATGCAATCTCGGTATCCCTTCTACATTTATTATTGTATTCCTCTTGTGCAAGTGCATAGTGAGCTCCAAGTAACATATTGATTATATATGCACATTGGTTGATGTCATATCCATTTGTGCATATATATCCACTTGAGTTCAATATGTGTCTTGTTTCTAGTATACATGTCTTAATTAGAGTTAAACTTCACATTGCTATGACTTGACTTGGTGCATACATGCTTTACTTGTATATCTTCTTATGCACATTACTTAGTGAAGTTTAATCTAGATGTTCCATAACTTCACTCTAGCTTGAATATTATTTGCACATGTATAATTCTTGTATATTCTATCATGTGCTCCATTTTAGTGAAGATTGTGGTACTTGCCATGGTTTAGTCGATTTATCATATTGGGAATTATCTTCCTAGTGCATCTAGCTCCATTACATATTTAACATGATGCACTTAATAGAGATCTTTTCTATGTCAAGTGTTTCTGTTTAATATTGTGATTATTTATATGAAACACTTGGTGTACTTAATTGCTCACAAATATCAATCTATTCATATCTATTGAGCTTTTGGACTAATGCCTTTTATGAGCATGTGAGATGACCAAGGTATGTTAAAGGATGACGGTTAAATCAAGTCAAGGTCAACAAAACGATGGTGTCACCAAGAGTTGAGGACTAAGTCAAGATCGACTTGGCGTGGAGATCGTCGAGGAGGATGATCAAGTCAAGGTCGATGGGACGAGAGTCTCATGAGGTGCATCGAGTCAAGTTGGACAAGGTGAAGGCGTCATCAATCTTTTGGTGAAGGTCATCATACATCATGAAGAAAAAGACGGCAAGTGAATATCCTAGACTTGTATTATCTTTGATTTAATTTGAGTCTAAGGATTGCCATATTATTAAGAAGGATGCGATGGAGAATGACTTCTAGATGTGTCAAGTGCTCAAATGATCCATCCTAGTGAAACCTAGAGAGAGTGTGGTGTTGGTGATGTCGGAAAGTGAGAGTTGTAGGTCTCCCTGGTCTTCTTTGTGAATTCTGTATTTATCCCTTGGGATTTGAGGTGTGAGACCTTATTGGTTGTGTAGCTCTCGTTCTTAGCTTTCCGAAGAGCCCAAGATCACCCAAAACGGAGTCCGGAGTCAAAAGATATGCCTATTTTCGTCGGGGTGTGCAGTGGCTGTTTTTAGGCCTCAGACAGTCCGACCCTAACATCGGACAGTCCGACCCCTCGGACAGACCAACCTGTTCAGCTGCGAAGCCCGCTGTTTGGAAAATAATTACTCGGACAGTCCGACCCATGAGCTCGGACTGTCCGACCCTGTTTACTTCGTGGGACTTCCAAACTTCACCCCATCATTTAAAATGCAAGTTTGACCGTTGACCAAAGGTTTTCAGCTAAAAGATTCCGGACAGTCCGACCCTAAACCTCGGACAGTCCGAACTGTCTGTAACGGTCAGATCCACGGAAGCTGCTCCTATTTAAAAGCCTCCCTCTCCAAATAGCCGTTGCTAAGGCTGTGTGAAGCACATCCCCTTGTTCTTGAGCCCCATAGCACCCCTCCACTCTAAATCTTAGTGATCCCCTTTTTGAGAAAGGGTTGAAAAGAGTTGGGAAGAGGGATTGAGTGAGAATTGAAAAAAAAGGGTAGGGAGGTGATTCCTTTGTGGAATTAGTGTGTTCTTGAGCCCTAGTGACCCCTCCACTCTTCGATCTAGGTGATCCCCTTAGGAAGAAGGGTTGGGAAGAGTTGGGAGGAGGTGTGAGTGCGAATTGAGTAAGATTGATCTTTGAGCACTTAAGTTCATCTCCAAGTTCGTTCTTCGTGGCATTTATTACTCTTAGAGGTTAAGGACTCCTAGACGGCTAGGAGTTGGTCACGAGCCACCTAACTTTGTGTGGTGAGCTGTGTTAAGTTTGTGAAGGCTTGATTTCGCCTCCGCAAGGGAAGAAATCAAAGGAGTGAAGCCGGCGAGTGCATTGTGCAACACCGGTGAGAGAAGGGTTGAAAAAGACCCCGACTCAAGTGTGACCGAGCCACCTCAACGGAGACGTAGGATCCCCTCAAGGATCCGAACTTCGGGAACAAACATCATAGCGTCTCCATCTTCATTTCAGTTTTATCCCTTTCACATTTTGGCTTGAATTACTTACTTATATTACAATTGAATTGATTATCTTGTCTTGTGTGATACTACTACACCTATATTTGCTTGTGAACTATCTTTGGTGCAGGTGGTATCCTTGAATTTGTGATATTTGAATTGAATCCAAAGTCCTCTGTTTTCTGTGCAGACCGGACAGTCCGATACTTGCCTCGGACAGTCCAATACCCGGACTGTCCTACCCTGTACCATCGGACTGTCCAATACTACTTCCGCAATTAACTCTGTTTATTGTTTTAGAATTTGAAATCGCCTATTCACCCCCCCTCTAGGCGACATCCCGGTCCTTTCAGGGAGATTTCATAGTGTCGAAGGCTCGAAGCGGCTTCGCAGAGTTCGAATGTTTGGTTTAGTTGGATTTCAATAGCTTTTAGAAATAGCTTCAAGACGATGGAGCCTTTGATTTAGAGAAGCAATTTTTACTATGCAAAAATTGAAAGCGGTTGTTGAAGCCAGCTATACCAAATAAGAGAGTTGAGGCATGGGAGATTGCACCGTGTGTAGTAGCGTGCTCATGTCTCAAGCAAAAAATATGAGAGTTGCCAATTTGTCATTGAACTAGGCCCTTATCTTTATTTTGTCATTAGAATTTTGATTTCCCCCTTCTTTTTAGCTAATTGTGGGAATTAAATTGTTTCTAACTCTCTAAAAAATCTCTGCGTTCCAACGTGTTCCAAAATGAAAATTAATCAACGTTTAAATTTTAATGCAGGTAAATGAAAACCTAATTTGGAAAAAGAAACCCACAAGCTCAGCAAATATAGGGCAGGGAAAAAAAGAGAGAATTTCACAAGCAACAAGGTGTCTTCTGCGTCTCCTCCTATCCGTTCTGAGACCATGTGCAACGGTTTCTCTTCCTTATTCCTATTCTCTTCGTAGAAGGAGTCTCGTTCCCTTCAACACTTCAGTTGATTGTCTTCACCTTTCACTTTCGGAAAGCATTCTCTTTTCTATTTTTTTAGAAAGAGATTCTCTCTTCTTTTTTATCATTCCTTTCGAATAGATGTTGTTGAAGATGGTAAAAAATAAAAGAAAAAAATATGGAGTTAATTGCATACGTGCCATTATAAAACGTCGATTCCGCAGAAATGCCATTACAAAACCCGATATTATTTAGATGCCATTACAAGTCTGGGTTGATTTCAAAACTGCCATTCTTGTATATACGAGCTCAAAATACATCCTAAAATACGATATGACAAGTGGGTCTCACCTGTCATTCACTCCTCTTCTTCTTCTTCCTCCTCCTCTTCTTCTTCTTCTCCTTCCTCCCTCCTCCTCTGGCCACCGTGGCCTCGTCGTCACCGTCGTTCGCGCCGAGCCCCGCCCGCCTCAAGCCTCGCCGCGGCCTTGCTGTCGCTGTCGAGCCGCGCCATGGCCTCCTCCTCCTCCTCTTCTTCTCCTTCCTCCCTCCTCTCCCTCCCGCCTCGAGCCCCACCGTGGCCTTGCCGTCGCCTCCTCCTCCTCCTCTTCTTCTCCTTCCTCTCTCCTCCTCCCGTGCCGAGCCTGCTGCTGCCTCATTGCCTGCTGTTCCGCGCCTGCCTCTCGCCGTCCCCGCTCAAGAGCTGCGTCAAGCTTCGCCGCCTCGGCATGGGTGGGCGATGGTGGCGTAAGCAAGAGGTGGTGGAGGTGGCTCGCCAAGTCGGGAGAAGGGAAAGAGCAAGAAGAAGAGTCGAGGAGAAGGAAAGGTGAGCTCGAGCGGGGGCGTGGCGGAGGCGAGACGGAGTGAGCTCGGCCTTGATCGGCAATGAGGCTAAGACGGCGACGGCGACGCAGCGACAACAAGAATGGGAGGCTCGGCAGGCTCGGTGGTGAAAGGAGGTCGACGAGGGGCAAGAACGCTGAGGATGAGCCCGTGACAAGCTCGTCGGCGTCTGTGAGGTGCCAGTGGGAGAACAAAGGAGGAGGGAGGAAGGAGAAGAAAAAGAGGAGGAAGGGGGAAGGGAGGAAGAAGAAGAAGAGTGAATGACAGGTAGGACTCACCTGTCATATCGTATTTTAGGATGTATTTTGAGCTCGTATATGTAAGAAAAGATCTTTAATGGCAATTTTCAAATCAACCCAGATTTATAATGGCATCTAAATAATATTAGGTTTTATAATGATATTTTTGCAGAATCGATATTTTATAATGGTACGTATACAATTAACCAGAGAATATGACGCACAGAACAGAAAAGAGAACGAGAAAAAAAAAATGCTTGGACATTGTCCGACCCCTTATCCCCCAGACTCCCCGAGCGAAAACAAAAAGAGAAAAACCCTCCCCTCCCACTCACTCCGCTGTATTTTTCGAATTATGGCAGCTGCCGCTGCCGCTGCCTCCGCCGCTGCCTCCGCCGCAGCTGCATCGGCCGCTACCGCCGCCGACCCCATGAACGCGCTCCGCTCCACCGCGCTCCGGCGCTCCACGCTGCGTGACTGGGGCGCCGCCGCCGCCTTCTTCGCCCCGCCCTTCCGCTCCCGCCGCTGCCGCCGCCGCGTGCCCCCTCCGGCTGCCGCGTTGCCCGTCAAGTCCCGCGCCCGCGCCCGCGCCAGGGAGCGGTCGAAGCTCCTGGCGGACGCCGAGCCCAGGGACCCCTGGCTCGCTTCCCTCTCGCTGATCCCAGGCGACGACGGCGCGGCGACCCCCACCGGGTGGGCGATTGGGGTCGACCCCGACACGGGCGGCGCCATCTCCGTCCTCTCCCCCGACGGCTCCTCTGAGGTACTGGCGGCCGGACACTTCGCTCGATCTGAACTCGCATTCTCCATTCGCTAGTGTGCTTGAGCGAGTGATTCACATCCTGCAGGTGTTCGATAACCCGTACGTGCACATCGTTGTGTCGGAGGTCATCCGGAAGCGCCTGGACACCAAGTCCATCATCCAGCTGCTCCGTGGCCTCGAAGCGCCTGCTGGTATGGGCAGATGCAAGTTTGAAGTAATATGTTTCATATGTGTTAAGCGCAGGCCCATTATAGTACTCATGGTGATTACATTTTTTTCAATATGCATTCAAGAAAGATGCTTTCTTAGCATGACATTATTGTTCGTTTGTTATCTTGCAGGAACACCGGCTTACATTGAGAAGTCAAATCCATTTCCGACTGATGGAAAGCTGGTTCGTTTCTTGCTTCCCCCCAAACAGCATTTATCCGGTAACTAGAAGCTCCTGCGTCAAGAGTATTGTGGACTGATGTCATGTGGGTCAGTTCTTGAACACCTTATGGCATTTGGTATAGCCTGTAAGGGTAGTTGAGGATTACACTTTCTTACGTATATACATTGTGCAATAGACTGCTAGTAGAAAAAACTTTCTGACAAACATTTTGAGATTTCATGTTTATGAGAATTACAAGTTGAAGCTAGAGTAATACATTAGACAATTAGATCTAGTTAGAAATTAGTTTCTTATTCGAATGAGTAAATGGAATCTAGTTTACACTCTGTGAATCTTTAATTTTTGGTGTGGTTCAGCGTAAGTTTTGTCAATAGATCTTTGTTCTGTTAGTGAATTTTCTTGGTTTTGTGATATACAGGGATGGTGGAGTACAGGTTTTTCATATGGCTTGTGGATTGCTGCTCTAGTGGCATCTGGGTTTTCTGTTGTTCCAGTTGCCTCACAGACATGGAAGGCATACTTCGGGCTAACTCGAAGTGGATCACCTAAGGTTCATTACTCTTGTTATACAGAACATACATGTGCTTTATGCCTCATTTGCAAACTCTTGCCAAATATTTAGTTGTTAATACTTATTAAAAACTTAGGCGATTCTGGCATTTCAACAAGACACCCTTCTGTTTCTATTTTAATTGATGTCAATAAAGTTATGTAGTAATATGTTTAATTAAAAAATAAATTTTAAGTATGATTAAGCCTGTTAATGGGATAACCAACCACTGAGAAAATGTGGGTCGCAAATGAACAAGTTTAATTGATTCTGGTTGGTTTAGGATGGAAAATTTTGGTTGGAATAGGTTTTAGAAGTTATTGGATTACGTTAGGCCATTATAGTGTGCTAAGATCCAAGCTAAAGGCAGTGACGACTGATGAATCAAATCTGAGTTCAAGCCATTGGATACTATAGTGGTAATGCATAGGGAACAGATACTGCAGCTTTACAAGAAGAAATTTGAATTCCATTTTATTTCGTCTAAAAACATTTCCCTCTGCAGATCTCAAGTAGATGTTTGTTGCTAGCTATTGATCTTATGTTGTTTTTACTAAATTTCGTATCTACCATGACTTTAATGTCAGTAAGTGTTAGTGTTCAAATCTGAGCTAGAGTTTGTACTGTGTTCTTTCTAATGTTCCTTCTACATAATTTTTGACAGGATGATAGCAGACAGGCTGCTACAATTTTGTTCCCAGATAAGGCTCTGTCCTTGAATAAGAAGAAACATCATGGTATGCAACTTACTACTGTGCAATAGTAACTGCCTATACTCGAGCAGTTCTGTCTAGTGAGCACACGTACTAGCATAAATGTATTATTTCGTCGCAAGTCGCAACAATATATGTCTTCGATCATTAGCTTGATTCTATTCTGCTTTCTTCTAGCCCTAGCTGATCAGTTGAAGGCACAGACATGCACATGAGTAAACAGGCGGTATACATGAATTCGTTACTCTGTACTGCATGTCTTGCAAGGTGCACTGTCAAAGCACAACCAAATCACACCTGTACCTGGCAGCATGCATAAAGGCGCATTAGCTTGTAGTTTGAAGCAAATTCAAGCATCCACATAGATGAGCCAAA
This sequence comes from Olyra latifolia, assembly GCA_036346145.1. Taxonomy (NCBI): domain Eukaryota; kingdom Viridiplantae; phylum Streptophyta; class Magnoliopsida; order Poales; family Poaceae; genus Olyra; species Olyra latifolia. The sequence goes on from CM070530.1 coordinate 21,439,945, forward strand.
TAGATTGTGGGTTACATAGTTGATTTAACTCAACGATTCACTGGGAGAGTAGACGACCATACATGTTTCTTGTATAGTTCAATGGTGTTTTGACACTTTTTTGCAGGGCGGGCAGAGGCTCTTCTCTTAGCGGCCTACGGCAAAGGCCTCGAGCCACCATCAGGGAACTTCATCAAAACATCAAGCCAGATTCACATTGTTGGGAGGTTCGATTGACTTGTCATTTTTTGTATTGACAAGAGCTGCAAATAGTTCGGCTATTCCGCTGGGGCTACATCAAGTACATAATCGAAGCAAACTAGTGTCAGCGATTATGCCATTGTGTTTGGAGTGTAACAAACTAGTGTTATTGGGACGTTAATATTGTGGACTTGTATATTCGAAATTGAAAAGGAACTGATTGGCTGAGATCATCGTGCTTGTTCTGGTGATGTGTTCTTTATGCTCATTTGTTATAGGGTTAATTAGATAGATGTCACTGCAATACGATATTGTAGGAACGTCACTACAAAGATTGCAAAAATTAGCTACATGCCATTATAAAAAATTTTTGGACGTTTTACCCTTATGTCTAATATAAATTTACATCACATATGCCATTCTACCTCTTCCTACTTCCTCCCTGCCCCACGTCCTTCTCCGGTGCCAATCTTCAGTATGTCAGAAGACTGGAACTGCTGGTAGCAACCCAAAAGCAAACCTATAATAACTTCCACTGATTATCAACTAAATTAAACATCTTTTTTCGAGTGGCAAATTAAACATCAACTTTCAATTGTCCTGGAATAACATTTCTGTGTTATTTATTCGCCTTTCATTTATAGTTATCTTGGTATTGTTTTATACATGCATCCTCTGCAACAATGGATCATGGTTCACGACGCAAGAAATGGTACAAGTTTGGAACTATGGATGTCATGGAGTAGCAGCAAGCGCGGCCTCAGAGCTTCGAGGCATTCGCGGTAACCTTGCTCAGCGCGGTAGCTGCCTTGGACCCTGACTGGCGACCCAGATGCTTGCAGATGAATTCCCCGGCCGCCATTATCTTGCCCAGATCGACGTCCGTCTTGATCCCCAGTCCGTCCAGCATGTACACGACGTCCTCTGTCGCCACGTTCCCTGACGCGCCCTTCGCATATGGGCAGCCGCCGAGGCCAGCGACCGAGGAGTCCACGACAGCGACTCCCATCTGATCGAACGAAGAGTAGGATTGATCAAGTTTGACTACAACGTCATTTCAGCGTGTGCAATGATTTACTTGGTATTTCTGTGCATTGTTACCTGAAGAGAGATGAGGATATTTGAAAGCGACTGGCCGTAGGTGTCATGGAAATGGACAGCAAGTTTCTCCACAGGAACGACGGACATGGCTGCCTCGAGCATCGGAATGATGGTGCCTGTATTGATGAAAGAAACTAAAACCGTTTACGATCTTCAAAAAGCTACTGTGTGGTTATGGAGCTGGGAAAGGGTACTGAAGCTAAACAATTAAACATAATCTCATATACAAAAAAGAAGCTTCACATATTCATAAGCTTGATGGTTTACCATGATGTTTTATTCAAGTAATGATGGATGGATTCATGTTCAAACTTACATTAGGGTCGTATTTTTACATTTAGTTATTTAAGGATTTTTTGAAACAGAATAGCAGAATACCAAAGGAAAAAAAAGAGAGGAAAAAAATCATGTCAAGAAGTATCTCCAAACCCTAGAAAGAGTTGGTTATGTGCGGCAGAATCTAGCTATTGAGAAATAGGTGGTCAGTATGGCATAGCTCACAAACCAAAGTTGGACAGGAAATAAGCTAAGCAACAAGTGTAACATCACCTGGGGTACCAACTCCAATTGTGTCACCAAGTGAAATCTCATAGCAGCCCATCTCATAAAGCTCTTTGGCTACATAAGCAACATTTGAAGGTGGTACTGATCCTTCTACTGGGCACCCAACCACACAAGAAACATACCTACATTCTTGTCAAATAGATCAACAATATATCAACATGTTGTACTGAAAACAGCTCCAGTCAAGTAGTCATTAGCTACTTCAACGAGTTAAAGCTGAATCCTTTCCTAAATCACATGTACCAGTATGCTCCAACATCAAAGCATAAAATGTACTACATCAAAACTAGGAAGGTGAGCACACATTAACTGATGAAGGTGCTTTGGGGATAAAATGACATGGTTCTATCAGCATGGTTGACAATAAGCATGGGTATTCCTGGCCAGGCAACTAAGTGACTAACCAGATATTAATGCCCACATGTCTCTTATTGGCAAATAACAGTTCTAGGCAAATGATAGTTCTGTCAATAAGCTTCGCCCATGTCATTATGCCAGACCAAGTATGCAAAAATATCTACGGTTGATCTTTGAGATTGTCTTCTGGTTAGTGTTTACTACTGGTTGATGCAACGGGTGGTTAATCTAGTAAACTGATAGTTAGAAAACATATAAATCCTACATAAGACAAGCTAGTAAGTCAATAGCAGAAGTAAACGGTAGGCTGATTGCCAATTCCACAGCATAAACTACACTTTGTGGAGTTCAATTACAATCACATTGGGCTTTCACAAATTTAGATGATTAAACTTAATAATGCAATTTCAAACTATAATGTAAAATGAATGGGAAGAGCTGCTGCTGGCCTGCTGTGTTTTTTTAAAAAGGAATAACTTGAACTCACCCTCGTACAGGAATTTCATGCTTCTTTGCTGCAAGAACAACATCATTATAGCGGGCAAGGCTCTCTTCGATGGTACAGTTTATGTTTGACTTGGAAAATGCTTCTGAAGCTGATGCAAATACTGCAACTTCTTTTGCACCTGCTGCAACAGCTGCCTCAAATCCCTGATAAAAAAAATAAACAAAACAGGTATTAAATGAGGTAAATGAACAAATGTAAAAGGCCATCTGAATCAAATAGATTACCTTAAGGTTTGGAGTCAACACAGGAAAACGTGCACCCTCAATATCCCGAACTGCTTCCATAACATCCTTTGCATCAGCTAGCTACAATTACAAACAGCATATCATTAAGCAACGAATAGCAAAGACATGACAGGCAGATGTATCACAAATTGTCATGCCTAAAACTTAATTGAGCATTGTTTCAATGGTGAAGTAAAACCATTTGTTTAGGTCAATGTCCTCTGGCCCACAACTACACAGAAACAACCAAGTTGAAGTCTATTTATCAAATAAACCTTTGCAGCAAAATTATAGTTCATCCAAAATGGTTACTGTATTTTCTTGTAAAGGTACAGAAATACAAGCCAGAGGCTCTGTGGATTTACTAAACCAATCGAATTTCCCATGTGTCATGGCACGCCCCAGATTCCACTCCAACCATGTATATCCCTGCTGAGGTTCCACAAGTACCCAGACTAAACACCACATCACAGGAACATTTCTGATCCCATGGAAGTGAACTCATTCAATTTTTATTAATCAACAAAGTTCCATTGTGGTGACACTCCAATCATGAAATAACTTTATGTTTCCAATTTCATTGACCTTGTTCACCATTTTCATTTTCTTTTAATGAAGAATAATGATACTTTTACTATAACATCTTGGTGTCAGAGAATAGTGTTAATGAGTTAATGATCAATGGCCATATAAAGCATTTGTTGTCTCAGGATTCTGCGGCACTTTACAACATAGCTAGAAATAATTGTTTTATAAAATAGAAAATAGCAGAGCCCTTCAAAATGCATGAAAAATCAATAAGATACTGAAAAAAATCAAATGGAAAAATATAGATTTGGTCTTAATATCAATTCACATCAGAGATGTGTATAGATCAAATGGGTAATCTGTGCTAACTGCCACTGGGCCTACAAGAAATTTTATAATGAAGAATTTTACCTGTGGTACCCATTTTGGAGAGACAAAACTCGTTGCCTCAACCACAGATAATCCAGATTCTGCTAATCTCAGTATAAGCTCGATCTTTACAAGCGTTGGCACTGTGGTTTTTTCATTTTGTAGTCCATCTCGAGGGCCAACTTCAACAATTTTTACAAACCTTGGCATATCATGTATAATCTGGAAGCATAATATTGACTCCAGTTAATATAAAGGGAGTTCATTAAATTTGTTAGGTTAAAGATGCCAAATTGTTTCATAGAAGCATCTTAATTAATATATATGAAGACGGTATTGTAATTCAATGAGAACAGTAAGCAAACCACTATACATATAGATACTTCTGCACACCTTGTTTCCGATCCGTATCCTCTCTTGATCAGAAGAAGATGAAAAATATCTGTAATTCTGTTGATTATGTGCAAGACAACTACCATAAAAATCATGACAGTTCGCTCCACCAGACAACCTGCTCCAAGGCGGCTGTCTTTGGTATGTCAGTCTACTCGATGGATATTCTTCCCTATCATAGACGAAAGATAGCATTTCAGCTTAATGAAATGAGATTTTACAGTAACAAATAAATACGAACCGTCCATTCTAATAAAATATAGAGTGGTCAAAAAAGGAGGCAGTTTTGAATCTAACAAAATACTATCTTATTTCTGCACGAAGTTCAACAAACAAAAATAATTAGGACAAAATCTTGGCGAGTGGATCAATCTATTCTGGTAGATAAGGTGTTTAAGCTTGACCATAGTAGAATGCCACATCCCCACAAGAGGTCCCTGGCCATGAACCAAGGCCACTCTGTTATCCAACTTTCAGCTTGTGCTTCTGAACTCCGAACCCACATCAATATATCTCAGATTCAAACTGAATACAAAAAAGAGGATAAATTCTGCATATTTCTACGTGAACACCGAGGCACGCTCACCTGCAATCGCCTAAACAAGTGCGCGGCGGCGGCGCAACGGCCCCCGTGTCCGCAGTCCCCGCGCTGGGCCGCGTGTCACCGCCATCGGACGGAGCCCGCGGCCTCTCCAGCTCCAGGGTCGGCATCCCGGAGCTCAGCAGAAGGGACCTCGCCGGCGCAGAAAACGGAGCGGGCGAAGACGGCGACGCGAACCTAGACCAGAGCTTGGCCGCTAGCATGTTTGCAGCAAGCGGTGCGGATCAGCACGCCATCTCGCCTCGAATCAGGAGGCTTTGAGGTTTCTAAAAGCTTCCGCTGATGAGGGAGCAGGGAAGGAGGAACTGAGGAGACAGCAGTGAGAGCCAGGGTTTGACAACCCGTTTCGGACCCCCAACCGACGTATGGACGGGGCGGTTTTTCGACAAAACCCGCTAATAAAAACCATTCAAAATCGACAGCGGGCGAGCGGGTGGTTTTTGCAGCGGTTAACCGGCGGTTTTGACAAAAAACCGCTCCATAAATCGGGGAAACCTGAAAAATAATAATAAAAAAAGAGGTCTTAGATTTTTTTAAAAATTGAAAAAATCATAGATGGGTGAGATATATGTGTTGGTAATTTAGTTAATTATGAAAAAAATTTGGAAGAACCTTTGATAAATATATGACATCTAGGAATATATTAATATGAAGCATGGTTATCTGAGGCGCTAGGCAGGCGGAGAGAGGCCGCCTAGTGCCTAGGCAGCCTAGGCGAGGCGCTACGCGCTGTCTAGGCGATCAAACTGATTTGCTCGTTATACGCCGTATTTAAGATGTTGGAGGACAAATTATATTTTTTTCAAATAAAATCTTCTATATAATCAAGTCATAATCATTAATCTCCATTTAAAACCATATAATCATCATCTAGACACCTAGTAGGGCTGCCTCTTGAACCCCTAGGTACTGTCTCGGACTACAAAGACAAGCTAGCCGCCTAGGTCACTGCCTAGGCCCTAGGCGGGGCGGGACGCCACTGCCTAGCGCCTAGGCGCTGCCTAGGGGAACAATGATATGAAGTCAATAATTTGAATAAGGTAGTTTTCAACAAAAATATCAATATGAAGTCAATTTGAATATATCAATATGAAGTCGATAATGTGATATGCATGGTAGTTTTCAGCAAAAATATATATTTGAATAAGGAAAAGCAGGCAATAATAGACGTGAGAGTGAGAGAGAGATGTGGGACCTCCTCTAAACATAAATAATGGTCTTAATTTAAAATTTTGCTTTGTACAAATTGTTCTACAAAACTTCTAGTTTTTTATAAGATTTTTTTTCAATTTTTTAAATAATAAAATTCAAATTCAAATTTTTGAACTGGCCCAGGTCAAAACCGGCGCCCAACGGTTCGGCGAGAAACCGCCAGTTTTTACCGGTTTTTCGCGGTTTTTTGAACCCTGGTAAGAGGTGGGGATGCAAAGGGGGCGGGGGAGGGGCGACCCTATACTTGGACCTACTAACCCATGGAGCAAAGCCGAGGGCTAAGAGCATCCGTAGCAGAAACCCTACAACATTGTAGCGCTGACTTGGCGAGGATATGGTTTCTGGTGGCGTGAAGAAATCTTTTAAGGTATAGCGTTAAGTGTGAAGGAATTTTAAGGAGATGGATACAGTTGTGGTGAATAGTATTTTAGAGTAGTGGGGATAAGGTTTCTGGAGTGGATTCTCTAAGGCCATCTTCAGCAGTTATCCTTTTTACTCTGTCGCATCACTATTTATCTATAGTATTAGACATTGCCTTATCACTATTTATTATCTCATCACTATTTATCTTCTTACTCAACAGTGAGTCATAAATTTTACTACCACGGGCATCACTATTTAGGGCAACCGTTGAAGATTCCTAAGGGTCGGACCACCCTTTATTTATGCTCGACCCTTAATGGCCCTGATGGTGTAATTATGCACCTGCAACTTCAACAAAGAGAAGACGGGGACACAGTGACACAGCGAGCAAGCCGTGGCGATGGTGGGGGAAGCAATTAACAACGACATCAAGCGACGGATGGTGGGCGGTGAGGCTAAGCAAAGATTGAGCGAATGACACAATGCATCTCCATCGAGGACGGTGGCGGCTTGCTAGGTTTAGGGTTTTCCCCCATGCGATGCGATTGGCGAAATGGCGAGCGGCGGATGTTGTTGCTTGCCTGGTGCGGACCGTGCGATGGCGCGGTGGTGCTCGTGGATCGAGTCCGGACCGTAGTATGTAGACTTCGCGGCGGCGGCGAGCAGTGCGCTAGGCTAGAGCCGCCTGTAATTGGTACTGGGCCTTGCTAGTTGCTGCTGCGGACTGCGGTGCCACCTGCTGGCCGTGTTGGGCTATGATTGTGAGCAGCGCAAACGAGCCCTCGCGAGCTCAAACGAGCGAGCTAAGCATGGCTCGGCTCGGGCTCGTTTTCTGTGCCAAGCTGCAAAGTGGGCTCGAGCTCGGCTTGTTTTTAAACGATCCGATCCTAAGCCGAGCCATTTCTCGAGCCGAGCCCGAGCTGCTCGCGAGTTGCGAGCTCAAGTTTCAGCCCTACCTCCAGGGTCCTGGTGGTGGAGGTGGGCAGCGAGCTCGGTGGGGTGGGACGGTTTTGTTTCTAGGTCTGTAGGTGTGGATGCTAGGCTTAGTCGCTAGTGCCCTCTAGATCTAGTGGCTCTGTTGGTCTTTTACGGAGCTTCTTTGCTCGGTAGCGACGCTGGAGTTAGAGATTGTTACTAGAGGTTCGCCTTCCTCATTATCGGCTCCGTTGGGGTTCCCTGGTGGTGGTGGATGCTGTTGCGGGGGTTGGAAGAGAAACACCTCCCTGTCTTCCTACCCCTCCCGTCCCTGTTGTTGCTAGATCCAACGATAGTGATGGTGAAGTTGTGCTTGAAATTGTTGCTCCTGCTCTCCTCAGGGGTGGCGCTGTCTGCCAATATCTTCTCAGCCATGGTGGCCGGTCCCAAGCTACAAATTGCTATCGTCAACCGGCATGACCGAGTTGCAGGGCTCATCGGTCGACTCACTACTATCTAACCCATTGTGGTCAAGGATAGAGGAGGCAACTTCGGCAACGACCTTGACCAGAATCATTAGCTCCACTGTTGGGATGGGCATTATGTGGGTGCTTTCAAGGATGGAGCCACCTCTCGACCTACTAGGGCACACGCCCGAGCTCCACCACCAGTGAGCTCCTCTGCAGTGATCCAAGTCGTGAGTGGCCTCAACTGATGGGTGTGTGGGTAGTAGACGAGTTAGAGGTGCAAGACGGTGGCTAGTTTGCTCGGGCTTCGAAATTTTTCTGGCTCCACCACTAGGTGCTATGGCCCCTTGTTTGTTGTTCTTGTGTGCAATGGAGAGGTTTGTACTAGTGTCTGCACGGTCCAGAGGGTTGGCGATTTAGCCACCTCTTCTATAATGAAATTTTTGTGTTCCTGCAAAAAAAAAAACACGATTTCACCCTTTTGTCCCGATTTTCGTTGAAAACGAGGCACTTTTCAAATCCCTGGTGCAGCTGAAGATTCTAAAGGCCGAAAATCTTCATCTGGAAACACCAGAAAAAAATTGCAGCTACAAAGGGAAAATATCTTTATCTTCACTATTAAAAATAGTTTTGTTGTGATGGTTGTTGGTGAAGTGGTCATAACCAATTATAACCATCAATTCTAAATCCAACTGTGCAACCGTCGTAAGCATAATTTCTATTTAGCTTGCTTAATTATTTCAATGCATTGTACTTTAGAAAAATTTCCATCAATTCAATTTATAGCAAATCACCATATTTATCTTATATTCCATATTTTAGTGCATTATAGTTTAGAAAGATTTGATCAATTCAAGATATAGCAAAGGGTGTAGAAGCATAACACGCACGAAAGCATTGCTTTAGGCGACAAAGCCAATGGTGCCAAAACAGGACACAATGCGAAAGCAGAGTTGAGGTCATGAACATAGTACAAATTAATATGATATTTCTTCGTAGCAAAACACCACTCAGCTGGTATGTATTATACCACATCTGCTAGTCAACACGTTTTTCTTCTAGGGGATGTCTCCTAAGATCTTTTTTTCATTCACAAGTAAAGCGATTTAAACTAGTGCATCAAATGAAATGTGCAGCACTTACGCAGTATAGCGTCCTGTGTATCGCAAGAATTCATGCAATCATGGATCAGTAATCGCAATAAACTCATGCGGTATGTGATGTACTAGGAGGGACTACGCGGTGGCGCGCCCGCTCCTGCCTACCGACTATTCTTTAAAATACAATTAATAACTATTGCAAGGCATATAATCAGGAAGGCACAATAGGACGAACATGCATTTTGTATAAGAAAAGGAAAATAGAAGAGAAAAAAGAGAGCGAAAACGTCTATTAAATTTCAAAATTGTTCTAATGTTAAAATTTTGTAAAAGATCTAAGTCCTTTATAGGCCTATATGGTATGGTATATGGAAATAGAAAGAAAAATATGCTACAATCGGCAATGGAGACAATTTTTTAAATATAAAAAAACCAAACCTTTTATGGGGCTTTCTCATATAGACATGGTTCCATGTTTAGAATTCTTTTCTTTTTAGGATTTTAAAATGGCCTAAAAAAGAAAGTAGAAAAGGGAAAAAAGGGAAAAGCCTCTAAAAATCTCAATTTTTTATATGTCTTTCTCGTGTAGGCATGGTTTCACTCTTGTCAACTTTTCAATTTTTAAAATTCTAAATAACAGGAAAAAAATAAAGAAGAAAACCTAAAAATAAAAAAGCAAACTTCTTACATGTCTTTCTCATGTGGTTATGGTTCCATTTTTTCAAGTTTCCTATTTTTTAAAAATTTCTAAACGGCCTAAAAAAAGAAAGAATAAAAGTGAACCATGCAAATTTTAAAGTTAAAAATTTCTCAACCTTTTTAAAAAATTTCAACTTTAGACGGGCTACAAAAAAAGAGAATAGGAGAGAAAAAAGAAAGTGAGTTTTTTTTAAAGTTGGGAATTTTTCAAATTACAAAAAAATTCAAAAACATCCAAACTAAAAATAAACCTTAAGCGAGTTTTTTTGTAAAGCTGAAAATTTTTTAAATTTCAAAAAAATTCAAAAATATCCAAACTTTTTATGAACCTTCTTTGTGCAGGTATGGTTCCATTTTTGCAAACTTCCTATTTTTCGAAATTTTTAATCGGCGTAAAAAAAAGGAAATAGAAAAGGGGGGAAAAGAAAAAGAAGAACGGAAGAATCAATGTGCTGGGAAAGGTACGTGCCTAGGGATCGAACCCGGGTAGGACAACTGAGACGTAGCCGGGCTGACCAACAGGACGTTTCGTCCACCGCGTGGTGGATTAAAGAAAGGAATGCTTTTATATATAATTTAAGAACGGACGGTCGGATCCCATTTCACCGATGACCGGACGGCTCGCGTTTAGCTGGTGACGTGGCCGAGCGGCGGGCCAAAAAACGGTACGCGCTATATAGTAAACTAGAAATGATGGTGTGCGCCTGCGTGCACGTCCCGGTTGTTCCGGTGAATGTAAAGTGCGTGGTTAGATTCAAGTGTTTGGGGCAGTGTAGAATTGCATTCGAAAGCACTAAAGATAATGAGCAAAAATCAACTATGTCGTGAGGAAATATAAATGAGGCCTCAATAAATAGCATAATGCATGTGAGCTACTATTGCGACAAAAAAAAACACAGAAAAATTGGTAAGTCTGCAAGTTGCCTCTAGGAAACCATATAAACAAATGCCGAGTCTCGCATTGAGAAATTCACAATATGCAGATCATACCATCGATTCTGAATTTTTATGCAAAGTCGAAAGAGCAGAGCGAGGGACAGAGGAAGTTGGCAAAACAGATACCAAGTAATTTGGTTTCAATGTATGAGCAATTGCAACATAGATAGGAGATGATTGTAAAAGCTCATTAAGGAAATACCTAGCCCTCGAAATCTCATGGTATCCTCGGCTAAGTCATACTACAACATTAGAAGAGATAAGAGGACCAATTCTTATTATTATCATGAAACCTAATCAGCCACTGAATTTAACCGAACCAGTCATGTCAATTAAGTTTTAAAAATACATATTTCTTGAGTTATGGAAGGAAGCACAGCAAGACAGTTCCAACGTTGTATACTGGCCAATGGAAATCAAAGTGCAATTGAATTGCAGCGCGAAACTGCCAACACAGAAAAAGTGAGTATCAGTGGCTTATCACATATATTATCTTGTAATGAGCATATCTTCTTAAATTATTGTAGAAACATAAGTAGCAAGTGTAACTACCTTACCTATAGTTATTTTTATGATGGTTTCTCTCCCCTGAGCAGGAACTTTTATTTTCGAACAAACAGAGCAGTTGTCCAGTTCTCAGATAGTGGTACATAGACCCTATGCGGGCAAAGCACAAATAGTTAATATGATGATAGAAAGATCTTTCTGATAAGCATAGCGTCAAAGAAAATAAGATAATCGAAAGATGCACAGAGAAAAGTAGTGGTAGTCTTTCATCCGGTTTTGTCAATATGGCACCAGTGATACCAATCTCAATATTAAAGGTGACCAATCTTGCAAATCGAAAAGGAATAGTTTTGAGTGTCATTTGCAAGCTACAACTCTATTATATAAAAGTGTCTTTTAAGCATCTACCATATGATCTTATAAGATTAACAGAACATGTCATGGCAACAATCGCATGCAGAATTTGTCGGATATTCAAATTTCAGAGGTATAGCTAATTTTACGGATGTTTAATCTGCAACTACGAATAGTGCACTAAGCAATTGGCAATCATCCATCGTTGCATTATCAATCTGCATGGCGAAAGGTGATCACTAGAATCAGCGATAGTCGATATGTCATCGGATTGAAATGTATTTCTTTTGTATAAATGATGACCAAATTATGTTCATATTAGTATTCCATAGTAGCTACGACATGGAAAGTGAAAAAATGGAAAGGAAATACATAGAAGACCGACTGCAGTCTTCAAATAAAGATATCGCTTATAATGGCATTGATATTCTTCCTTTTGCCTCTTCCATCGCATTCTTGGTTATTTGTGCACGTTTAGCTCCGTTCTTGAGTAAACAGTACACCCACATCAAAGGCCAAATTGTTTTACTCAAAGGCAAATGTAGTAGTTCATTCGAAAAACAAATGAGCGCTATAATGGCACTGATATTCTTCCTTTTTGCCTCTTCCACTGCATTCTTGGTTATTTGTGCACGTTTAGCTCCCGTTCCTTCGGAGTAAACAGGTACACCCACCTGTCAAAGGCCAAATTGTTTTACTCAAAGGCAAATGTAGTAGTTCATTGAAAAACAAATGTAACATGATGGGTTGGTTTCCATTGCGGTAACAAAAACAATACAATCTAAAGGTCTTACAGATAGAATAAATGCGATCACACCTTGACACAGCTATTCCTTAAGTGCTCACCCATTACAGATAGGGATTTCAAGCTTTTATAACAAAACATAGAGTTTCAAGCAATGATGGGTCTAAGCTAGGTTTTAAAACAATCTGAGGACACATCGGCTTCTAAAATTTCACAGTTGTTACATAGAATTACTACATGTCAAAAAAAGCAGCTTACCCTAAAATTTAAGCACATGGAAAAAGTACCTGTTCACTGAGTATAGTGAGTAAGATAACAGTTGGGCCGGTTTTTGCAAATACCAGATATGATACTTCTCCCCCTATGAGCTGCACCAGTTCATCATGCACAATCTGCACCACAAATTAGGTTATTCTTCCTGTGCTAGGAGCATATATTATTTTTAGACAATAGCCACCATGCTCAACTAACATAAGGCAATAACTGAACATTCTTCTAGTGAAGATTGTTTGTGTGTGTCATAAAATTAACTTTGCTAGTGTGTTACATTGTTCCTTGGAAGAAAAAAAGAACTTTTCAGTTAAGAAAAGATCCAATACGTAATTAATTAGTTGTAGAAAAAAATCAAAGTTATTTATCAACCAAAAAAATCAAAGTTAAACATATAAAAGCATTATCCCAAAAAAAACATTTGAGGGCTGTTGTATGTTAATTCCTTAATAGGACAACATACCTTCACTAATTGCTGGTCTGGTCGGACTCCTCTAATAAGATCTGCACCCCAAGCCTTCTCACTAACAGATGAAACAAACCATGTCACAACTGGCAAACTTACCTGAATAAAGCACAAGTTGGATTATACTATTCAGGGACAAAATAAAATCAAAAGGAAATTACAAAACTGTAAGATTCACACTTACATCCGCTTCCAAAGTGCTCTACTGATGTCCTGCATCGGTTCAACAATATTGTCCTACGCCTCCAAGGTTGTGAGCTGCTGAAAAAGGATTCTGAATTATGTGCAGACACCAACTTGGCTGCAATCCAAAGCCTAGGTCTAGTAAAAAATAATATGCCAAGAATCTAACTGGGGGAATGATCTGTTTTTCTGTTAAAAGTGCAAGGTCCATGGTAAGTCGCAATTGCACTACAGGATTATGACCATGTACTTTGGTAGCAAAATCAGTCTTGAGATAGGCAGGATGCATCCAGCACCAATTATAAAGGCCTGGTTCCATTAATTTTGATTGTTTTATTAATCCAGATTAATGTGCAAGTGAGATTTTAAAAGCTGATGAGGTCTTTAACATCTAAATCAGCTAGGCATGTAGAAATATCTTTGGCTCCAACCGAAAATCTGATTTTCGTGAAATGCAAATCCGATCCAACCAGAAATGACGAAAATGAAATGATGATAGGTTTATCACCGGAATTTCGAGAAAGGCATGATGAGGTCTTTAACATCTAAATCAGCTAGGCATGTAGAAATATCTTTGGCTCCAACCGAAAATCTGATTTTCGTGAAATGCAAATCCGATCCAACCAGAAATGACGAAAATGAAACGATGATAGGTTTATCACCGGAATTTCGAGAAAGGCATGATATTCAAGGCTTTGGCCGTTTATGGCCTAAGATTACGATCGTTTTATCATATCAAATAATCTTAGACACGACATGATTTTGTCAATGAATTTCTAATTAGCGAGAAGTAAATAAAGGTAAGAGCAGAGCTGCAGACTACTGAGGCGGTGTTCCTCACCTCGTGGGCCTTGATGCTTTCGGCGGCGAGGCCCGCGAGGAGGCGTCGACGTGCTCACCGCCGAGTCCCAGAGCCGTCGTCAGGCGCGGAAGCGCGCCGTAGTCGCGACCCAGCTCCCGCAGCGCGGAGAGCACCGTGAAGTGCGGCCCTCGTCTGCGCGACGAAGCGAAGTCGTCGAAGAACTTCGCGGGGCATATGGCGCGCGCCAGCGGCGATGATGTCCCAGAGAGGTCGACGGCCCAGCTTTCGGTGTCGCGCGGCGAATCTGCAGCAGCGCCAGACGCTCTGCCGCCTCCTCAACCGGCGCCGGGGCGGCGGGAAAGCCTCACCGCTGCGGCAGCCGGGCGGCGGGGCGGCGGGTCGTAGGAGAGCGGGATGGCGCGGCCGAGCCATCGGGTGGCGGCGAGGTCCCCAGCGGCCCTTCGTCGGGATTGTCCGTGGAGAGGACCTCGGCGCCCGATCAACGGCGTCTTGGCTGCTGCGGCTCTTCTCGCCGCCGACCGTGGAGGCCCGGGGCGACACTGATGTCGAAGGAGGATGGCGGCGCCGGCGGATCCATATTCGGATCCGGGACCGACGTCGTAAGAGACGGGCGGCGGCGATGGGGAGGGCTGGCGGGAGGCGGGAGGCGGAGGAGCGGCGGCGGCAAAGAACGGGACGGAGATAGGCGGCGGGGACCGGTCGAGGTTGGGGGCCCGGGAGGACGAGTGATCGGCGCGCTAGGGTTCGCGAAAGCGAGGGACGGCGGGTTGAGGAAAAAAAAGACGAGGAGGCTAAACGGAAGACGACGCAGCGAGGTCGCTTGATCGGCCGTCGGACGGTTATGACGATCGGAGGACGCGACGTAAAATCAAAAAGTCGGAGGCCTTTTGCATTAGCAATCCATTTGTGAAGGTCGGGCAATGAGCCGAGCCAGACGGATCGAGCCGCAGTGCAGTCGGACGGTTGGCGTTTTTGGATGACGTGGACATACCGGATCGCGATATTGGTTACCCCTATAGGTAATAGATAATTCAGATTCAGATATCAGACGCCGAGAAACAAGATCATCTGCATTGCTCGCCTTAAAAATTGTTGGCGACCTCATCCACCCGTGCCCTCACATTTGCGGACTGTTTCTTTTTTGCCATTAATAAAAAATTGTCTTTTTTAAACTATATAAACATTCTCAAAATCCTAAAAAAAATCATAGTACTGTCAAATATGTAATACTTTTAATCTAAATTTTTTTGACTTTTTTATGATTAAATTTTGGTGTCAAAAATATCGATTGACTGTCTATACATTGTTTTGGTATCATATTTGTTCCTAAAAAACCCCAAAAAAATCCAAAATTAAAATATTACATATTTAGCAGCATTATGAATTTTTCCAAAAATTTTTAGGATATTTATATAGCTTAAACAAAAAAATACAAATTTTAATCATTGGTAAAGAAGGGAACAACCCACAAAATGCAATGGGATGTAGAGATCGATGCTTAAGTGATGGCAATTACGGGATTTAACACTTCTGTAGTGGCATAAAAAAAATTGCCCAAAATGTTTTGCAAGTTACATGATACGGTTGGACGCCTGGTAAAGTCTGGCACAACCATATTCAACCAGCTGAAGAGCTCCATTTACTGTGCGCATTCTAATTATAACTTCAGGTAACAGGGTAACATGGAAGATGGTTTCTGTTTGTATCTTCTGTGAGAACTTTGTCCAGCAAATGCAAAACCCTGTTAAAACAGCAAGAGCTTACTCGTTACATCGACGTATGGGTTCCAACAAAGATATCATATTACTGTAAATATGCATCCTGTTTTTGTTCCCTAGATTTTTCTGAAATGATTTGCCTTCATGAATCAGTACAATAGCATCCAATCCTTACGGACAACATCGGTGGTCAACTACCAAAATTTTGGCATATGAACTTTACAAGAAAATCCATGTCACTTTTACATCATCTTCATTCTTTTGTGATATGGGATTTCAGAACCAAGACCCTACCTGGGACTCAGGGAGGCCCTGCAGGAAGTAGCAGTCCTAGTAACTGGAATGACCTATCACTTGTAAGAGCATCTCTAGCTGGCACTTTAAAACACTGTTCATCTGACTTTTTAGAGATAGAGTAGCTGCTAGAGAGAAGAAATCTTTTAGAGTGTAGTGTAAAGTATGAAGAAATTTTAGAGGATGGATAGAGTATGTAGTAAGTGTTATAGAGTAGAAATTTAGAGTGGCATGCTCTAAACATGCATATGAAATCAAAGTTGCCAAAGGAAGAAATAAACAAAATTCAAATTCTCAAAAGCAAGATGAACACAGATACCATTTGTTACAACCTAATAACCAAAAGTCCTTGCCTCAAAGATCTAACAAAGTTTTCTTTTAAGAATATATTCATTTATCTATATAAATATAAGCAACTCATCGTTTCTTATTTCACATTATGGCATTGTTACCAAGAAATCTATATCCAGCAAATGGAAATCTGAAGTGTTCAAGTCTCTGCTGGTATCACAGTGCTCTTCAATAATGGTTATCAGGCAAATATCCTGAATAACTTTTAAAGGACAATGGCTAATATTCAAGTAGAAATGTCAAAACTAAACAGGTGTTCATCTCATTTTCCATAACAGAGCTTTTCTTGTATTCATTATGTCCACCGTTTGTTTCTGTTCATCAGTTAAACAGGTGTTTGATGAGGAGAATAGTTCTGTAAATTTTATAATGAAGCAAAATTACAGTTGATTATATTTTATTATGTTCCAAAATAAATATGGCCACATAGTTCCGCATGCAAAGGTTTTGATACACAATGCAGCTATGAGTGTAGCTCCATGTGCAAAGAGTCTGATACTGAGTTAAATATGAGCATACAGTGAAAGCTCCAAGTGTAAAGATTGTTCTTACCACTGCAAAGATGGTTTTACTCTGCGGGATCAGAGTCGTCATCAGCATATTTAGGAGCTGAATTTCTAGGCAAGAATTCTTCATTAGGACAAATATCTGTGAATGACTGCAAAAAAAGAACCATGAAACAAATTCATCAGGTGGAGAACAGATGCTTGTTATATGCCTTGTGTAGTTGTGTTTCACCATCTGAATATGCTATGCTAGCCAAGGCTACTGACATAAACTCAAACACAGTGCAGCTTGCTAGAAGTACATAGATATACATGTTACTCTTTCTTCAATGAGAATTATTGAAAAAAAATCATTTGATGTTGGCAGGAACAGTTCTATAACTTGAATTAAGCTAAATTTCTGACCTACTTACATCGAAAAGGAAATTGACATCAAAGAATGCAATACCTTTTTTGTTGATTCAAGTATATTCCTGTAGTCCAGATTTTCATCAGGCATGGGGCATGACAGTACAGTACCAGCTGTTCCCTGATAGTGCAAGAGCAGCAAATGCTTTTACTAGAAACATAAATATGCAGATCTGAACTGCTAATGTTTTTACCAGTACTGACTCCTGAAACTAGCATAAATGCAGTCCATAATGATAGTTAAAGAAATGCACCTGTGTGATCTCCTGAATATACACACATCTCCAGATCTGTGTTGGCTTCACCTCCTCCATCTTGTTTTCGCTGGCTGTTTCTAAATGGCCTTCTGAACCATCTGAAGCCCGAGTATTGAAAAGAACATCTATTGCTTTATTTATACATTGCTTTCCGGATAAGGCATCAGCACAGCGAGTAGAAAGATATGCCATAAACCTGCAGGCATGATTGGCTTGTAAGGGAAGTTACTCACCTACAGCATATGGTATTTTAAGTGCAGTGATTCCTGGGGCAGTTGCAGCAAGTATGCACTAACTTTGTATATGCTAATGATAGTATAAATAACTTACATTCCAGGAGGGCATACTGCTAAATTGCTACTTAACTGAAGCACCCGTACAGCTGCAACCTGCTGCTCTTCTAGTGCTAAAATGAAAGAACAGACAGTGTCAATGAAGAGAAGCAGAACATCACCTGTGGCTGCATCAAGAACCCCGAGCATAAACATAGGTGGAAACCATTATTCTTACATTTTGGGGGGAAAACAACCAGCACATTTGATGAACCCTGTTTCACAGATCTGTTGAGTACACATATTCCCCTAGCAACTTTGCTTGCCGAGTTTGAGTCCGGCGCATCATATGGTATATCCAAGGAAGGAATTATGTATGATGGATCAAGTATCAACTGCTGGCACAAAATATCCTGACCAGATGCCAATCTGGTGCCTACATAATGCTTCTTTTCCTGATCAAAAGAATGTTGATTAGTGTATGCTGTGTTGCTAATCATGAAGAAATGATCAAAAAAATTGGTATTACAGTTCCACAAGTAAAGCATACAACATCTCCCATGGGTAAAATGAACAAAGAAAATTATTAGTGATTACTGATGCCAGTTCACTGTTGATTGATCTATCTAACGTATCCAAATCTAGCTCATATGTTAATACTTAATACACATTTGAACAGGCAAACTATCAGATGAATATACATAACAAGCGACAATCAGAAAGAACCATTGTACAATTGGGCAGACATAAATAATGGCAAGAATATGTCCAGCATATAGCTCAAGTTGTCGTACCTTGTCCATAAGAAGTGCTGCGACTGGCATCCGCAACACCTGAATGATAGAAGAAAATAGATATTGCCAGAGGCTAAGTATCAAACAAAAAAGCCAGTATTACAGGATAGTTGGCCAAGTCTCATTTTTAAAAAAAAAAAAAAACAAAAGTGCAAGCTATTTCTGTAGAGAGGTGCCAGGCCTTAGCCTAGCACATCAGTACTATCAAATGATTGTGTTGCAATCAGATTGCAAAAGAGATTACAAATCATGGGGATAAAAGATGATACAACCACATAACTATCTGATTTCCTTTGATAAACAAATGTTGTTTTAAGGGGCATGCAGTCAAAATTTTCAAACTTTGGCCATCTATATCTTTTTAAATATTCAGATTTGATACATGAAAATCATATGGGCAGATTCATCAAAAATCCATAATATTATAATTTTATTGTGTTCTATAAATAAATTGCAACAGTAATTGGTGATCAGAATTACATTTTGAAATCATGTCAATGTCCAAAACAACATTTGTTTTTGGCTGGAGGGAGTTAAATGATAAGCGGAAGCTACAGGGTAGAATAATTGCCATATATGCTTCAAGAATATCATCTTACATATAGGGCACCCTTAACAGCAGCACAGCGGCAGAAAGCTTGGGGCAGCTCACCATGCCCATACATAGGATAGATGAAAGCACCTTCTGCATTAGCAAACCTGTTACAGTAAAATCTAGAATTTGAGAGCCATAGCAAGACAGTTATTTAAAACCTCACATGTTAGACTACATATGTCTAAAACTAAACAAAAATTAGTTGATTACTCAACAGGGCATTTACATTATCAAAAATAAGTGGATAAAAAACGAAAGCTAAATGACCTCCCGATGGATGAGGAGTAAAGAGCAATGGTTTCAATTCCCTCTCTCGTTGTTAGCAACTTCTCACGAGTGTCTGGATCATCTTGATCATAATCTGCCATGGCAATCGCATACAGTACAACCCTATAACAAGATATAGACGCCAGCATTAGTCGCATTGCTATAAATAGAGTATAGTGAACTAGTTCAGGCAGCCCTTACGCTATCATCTTGGGTGAAAGCTTCTGTTTCTTGAGGAATTGGATGAAGGGAAGGTTCAGGTCATCCTCAGATATCTTACCAGAAGCATCACCCTCCCCCGCCTCTCTGCCAGAAGATGATGCGGCAATGTGCGACTGGACAAGCTTGAAGAACATGGACAGGACGGTCTTCTCGTTAAGCTTGAGGGTGGTGTCGTTAAAGATGGCCTGCCTCGAGTCCGGCACCGGGTAGAGACAACCGTCCCAGTAGAGGAGGCTACCCCCCTCCACGCTCTTGAACTCCACATGGTGGCTACCCCCGGACCTCAGGAGGAGGTCCACGGCCTCATCGGCGCAGTACAGCACCCTGGGACCCACCAGGTCGACCGTGAAGCGCCTGGACGGCTCGGGCACCGTCCCCGAGGTCTCAATCTCCGAGTACAAGCTGCGGCGGTGGAGATCCACCACCGTGTATGCACCGGAGGGGAAGGAAGCTGCTGGTGTGGAGGACGGCGGGGGGCTGGAGGTACCGGCGGAGAGGAAGGAGGAGAGGGAAGGGAGCGGGAGGGAGGAGAAGAGGGAGCCGTAGAAGGGGCTGGGGTCGACGTGGAGGACGGTCTTCCCGGCGGCCGCGCAGGCGGCGGCGAGGACGGACTCCGGGAGGCCGGTGCCGCAGAGGACGACGTCGAACGAGGCGGGGTCGATGGTGGGGTAGTCGTGCGCCGCGGCGGAGGCGTCCGCCATGGTCGCTCCCCGGCGAATCCTGGGAATCCGGAGGGAGACCTGCAGCAGAATCCACAGGATTTAGGCGGCGGCGAACCTCTCTCTGGCTCACGCGCATTTGCTCGAGCACGTTGCGGCACAGCCCAACCCACCCACCTGTGCTTGGGTTTGCTTCGAAGCACCCACGCAGCGTGCCAAGCGCCCAAGCTCCAAGCTGCAAGCAGCAGGCGCGCGATCGCCGTGAGGGGGCGCAGTTCGGTGGCGCCGGACAGCGCCGTCGCTCAGTCTCGCTCCTCCCGTCGGCTGGGCTGGCCGTGAGATTACCAGTTTACCACGAGGGCGGAAGCCAGGTTCCTTTTTAGAAAGTGACTGTAATATCCGGGAAAACACCTTGCATATCATTTTAGAGCCATCTAATAACTTATATATCTTTATTTAGAGACTTATCTCTTTTATGCTACTGTAATTGCTCGATTATTGTCTTAGGTGTCATCGGTGAAAACTTATTTTTTAAAACTATGTAAACGTTTTAAAAATTCTAAACAAACACATAATTATTAAGTATGCAACAATCTAAATGTATAAATTATTTTAGTATTTTAAAATAAGTCTTTTATGTTTAACATATTTTTAAGTGTAAATTTATTATAAAAACTTTTATAAAAATACCAAAAGATATAGATCGGTAGTATCGCATATATATGATAACACTGATTTTTTGAGAATTTTTTTTTATGTCTACATAGATTAAACAAAAAAAAGGGTAAGTTTTCAACACTGTCATATAAGATAATGTTAGAGCATTTGCAAAGGCAAATAAAGAACAGACAGCTAAGCAATGACACGTAGGGCGTGTTTGGTTCGTAGCCCTCGATTGCCTTATCAATTTTTGGTCGTGCCTTTTCTATTTGGCCAGCAGCGTTTGATTTGTAGCCGAAGATTGGCGTGCCCACGGAAAAATTTGGCTAGCCAAATTTTTAACACTGCGCCACGCACGTGGGCGCGGGCGGCCGATTTGTTCGCCCACGTGCGCGGGCGCGCCGTCGCGGGGTGTTGATGAGTTGCACGCTGTGGCTGACACAGGACCCCACTACTAACTATCCAAACTAGTTAGGAAGGTTTTTCTTTTTTTTTTTGCAATTAAACTTCTCATTTTTATATATATTTCATATAGTGTCCAAATTGCATGAAACAAATTTTATAATTCATCTAAAATCATAAGCAACCCATTTTTAATATTTTTAAATTTTTAAATTTTTCTTTATTTTTATTGGTCACCTTTTAAAAGCTACAAACCAAACACCTCAACTTTGACACCCAAAGGTCATGCCCTAGAATGGCCATGACCAATACATTGGCATGGCCATCCAGGGCTATAAACCAAACACACCCGTAAAGGCTATCCGACTATGCAATGATGTACGAAAAATTGACCCTATATATTACCATAGGACAATAAAACAGGTTTCAGATACCATTTTAGGTCCGAAGGAAATCATGATTTCTCTTTTTTCGAACGACTTTTATTTTGATTTTGAATTGAATGGGGCGAGTCTAAAACGGAAATCGCGGGATAAGCCAGTAAGAAATCGGAGGATCTGGACGGTAACCAATTGATTTTTTTTTTTGCGAAACGTGAAATTATGAAGGTATTTAGAGCAGTTTTTTCCCGAAAATTGACCGAGTAAAGCGGGAAATCATCATTTTTGCACCATGATCTTTACTATTTTTTTTAATGATTTTCTCAACGCTGCCAACACGATTGACAAATATATATATCCATGCAAATCTATCATATATTCGTAAAAGTCCACACCAAGTTCAAATTAATGTTTTTTCCAAATTTTTCCCTTATTTCAAATTCAATTTTTGGTTGAATTATGCTTTGTTTTGGAAAAAAAAATGTGCCAAAGTGTTTCTAAATATTAATAGTATTTTCATGATTTTTCGTAATTTAAATTCAAATTTGCATTTCAAATATTCCGATACTGATCCCGCTTCGCTTCGAGATCTCGATTTCCCGTGGATGTTGCAACTTTGAGTACAACCCTAGTTTACACAATGGGCTATGATAAAAAAAAAATTATAAGCGCAATCCCTGTAAGACCAAACTGCAAACTTCAACATCTTCCTCTATCGTCACAGGTCGCAGCTCAGCATGCCGGTGAGTTGAGTAAAAACAAAGCATGCTAACGAAAGCGACCTTTAATCCTCTTGCCAAATACAACAAGGGATTTCAAGCTTTGCATTACCACACAACCTGAGACCACAAATGAATAGAAGCACTCGAGGTATTATTGAAGAACATTGGCAACCTTTCCTTCGAAATCAACAAATTAAGAATTAATCTGGTGACACGACCCAAGAAAACCTTAGATCCTTAAGGATGCCGAGCCAAACTACCTATTCATCGCTACTGGTGATGAAATTGACGGTCTAAACTCCAGATCCAAAATGGCAAGCTGATCTAACCTCTGCACACCAAACATATGACCACATTAAAGCCGTCACCTTCATCGGAGATGTCACGGAGGGGCAAAAGACCTTAAAGCCACAAGGAAGCCACTTAGGAAACCCTAGCTATGAGGATTAGACATTAAATTAGTAGTAATTTTAAAAAACGCTCTACATAATTTAGATCCCCCTCACCTCCCAACATAGCAAGATCACCGAAGCGGACACCGGAGATCACCGGAGCAGACACTGCAGAGGGGGGAGGGGGTGGTGTTGATTGGTTGGTTGGTTGGAACTCGTCGGCGAAAGCTTCAGGTTGTTTTCCGCTCCTATCTACCGTAGCTAGTGGCAAGTTGGTGAGTCGAGAGCAATCACTACACCTAGAACCTAGACTGGTTGACGGATGGAGTCACGGAGGGACTTGTATCATCTAACGTTGTCCTTCTCTGCTGTGTCTCTGCCGTTCACCTCACAGATCGCTGTAGCTACAGTGATCTACAGTAACTTTGAGTAGTAAAGTCCTATTCGATTATTCTTATTTCTTATATAAATGCCGATCTTTGCATCTTTTCTTCTGATCTCTACCTTTATATATTACGCAGATCATCGTGCTTCTCTGACTTTATGGTAGCGGATGCGTGTCCGTCACGGAGGCCTGGCGTGGCGTAGGCGAGTATTTTCTTTTTCGAGGATAGATGAGAGGCGAGATTTGAGAGCAGCTTCTCTACCGAGTGGCGAGTGGCGACTGGTGTGGTAGGAAGCTGGGGTCGGCAGGCGTTGGCGTTCGTCTGATTCAAAAGATGTGTCCGGACCATCTGATGCAAAAAAAAAAAAAGGAGTTTTAAAATTAAACGGCCAGTGGCAGTGTCTAAAAAAACAAGTTCTTTCGTTACATATCAAACGAAGTTGGCAACCAAGAGAAAGGTCCATCCCTAAAAAAAAACAAAAAAGTCCACACTCAGCTAATTTAATACGCAAATCTGAACCAGGATTTCAGGAAATTTCAGGTATCCTGTAAAAATTGCGTTTCTGAGTATTTAACAAATGCTCATGAGCTACAGGTGTTAAATCAACCAAGGAGCTGAGTATGTAGTGCAAAAACTAGACCACAAGAAAACTTGTGCAACCTCAGGCTGATTGATTTACAACCGAGCTTCTAATTTGCATGTGATCGAACTGTCAAACATATGATCCAGAATGGCTGCATCATATTAACAAACTACGTTCACTTCTCCTGAACCTTTGACATACTCTTCAGTGAAAAAACCTTCGACGACATCGTGCTGATCCCATCTCCTCGTACTCTGATTTTGTAACACACATTGATTCGAAATCAGGGCTTGATGCCAAAACAGATCCACCTCTCCAGACACCAAGAATTGGGCTACACAAATGGTAATAAAACAATATTGGCATTCCTGTATAAGGGCAAGTACATCCAAGTGAGTGAGTGAGAGAGATGCGTACTTCTCTTGAGGAATTATCTTCACCTGGTAGTCATCAGGCACAAGAGGTCGGAGTTCCCTTTCCCTGCAAATGCAAATCAAATATGTGAGTGGGCTTCTTTCAATGTGACATACTATAGTGTCTCTGATCTTAAAATGCTGAATAAACAACTTACAATCTTTCAGTGAATCGAGGAAACAATGTGCTTCCACCTGTCAAGATAATGCTGGGGAAAAAAGAAGACTGTCAAGATAATGCTGGGAAACAAAGAAGACCAACAATGTGAACATGAATCACATTCAAAGGTCAAGATAGGATAAGAGATATTGCCAAATAAATGGTACCTCTCAAAAAGCACAGGTTGAATATACGGATGGCAGGCTTGTATGGCACGAACTATACACTCAGCAAGCCCAGCTTGATTCATACCTATATACATGCACGGTAGATATTAATATGGCAACAGTGAACAATTTAAATGATGCACACATTTAGTAATTTCTTTGTTATGAACCTCTAGCATCCTATTCCTTGCCAACTTTTGGAAAAAGAATGATGATAAAAGTGGAGTGAAGTTCAGCAAATGGTGAGGGTATGAAGGAGCAGGTCAATGGAACTGCTGCTGCTGAGTCAGTGGTCAGATTTTAATCCTAGTATAATCACTGAGCTTAGATATATTACAGGTGCCAGGCGCTGCATTTTCTTAACTTCACAAGACCTATTGGTAAAGAACAAGATTGTAGTTCCTCCTAATTATTCTTGCTTTTTAACTTGACAGGGCAAATCTACTTGATCCGAAGTAAATTGATGCTTCATATGAAAGAAAAATAACCATTAAGTTTTTATTGATTATTAGGAAATAAACTGAAAAGAATGAGATAAAGATTTAACCTGCGCAAATATGGGTGCTGCCTATCCAAATTAGGGAGAACAAATGAGAGAGAACTTTAACACATAAATTTTGATCTTTTGGCACAATAAATTTTGATCTTTTGGCACAATTACCATAAAGATGAATTTTCTAGGCTGCTTGCCAAGTTTTATCACAAAATCACAGAGCCCATTGTGTGTAACTTCTAACGTTGTAAGGCAAACAAATGGCCCAACTGATGTAATGGAGGTGATCATCATTGGAACAACTCCCTAGTAAGTACAGGTAATGCTTCTCAATGAATCATCGCTCTATGAAACTAAATTCTACTTGTGCATAATTAACCAACATTTTACAGATACCTGGAATACAGAAAAAATACTCAGAAAAATCAGATATTCCTAACCAGCATCAAAAATATTTGATGTGTGATTTGAGGAATCAATTTAGCTTTTTATCTTCTCTGGTTACCTAGGACAACAGTAGTAGTGTGTTCACACAAACATCAGGGGGGACTGATGGCAAAATATAAACGACATTTAAAATTGACACTAACCAAGATCTATTGGGTGAAAAAGCATCTCTGGAACAAGGAACCTCTCATTGGTCAAGACAAATTCCTGGAACAAAAACTCCATTAGATGATACCAAAAATCATTCGGCGTGCAAATATAATTCAGGATGTTACATTTTGACTTAGTTCAGGCTTTTTCCGATCCTCAGACTTGTTTGAATCACTGCCGTTGTCTTTTCTAACTGATTCTCCATTCACAGGTAGAGAACAGAATCGATGTGCTTCATCTATGTCCTTGACAAACCCCTTCTTGTATGTTATGCCATCAGGGAGAATGTAAGAACATCTAAAAGGGTTATCATTAGATGATAACCTGCAAAGCAATTCCATAGCATGCAGTTAGAGATTTCAGTAACTAGTATACAAAGATAGTGTGATGGTGATTGGAATGATAAGCACAATACCTACACTATAAAGGATTTAGAGAGACAACGTGTACAACCTACTATAATAGACAGTGTCACTAGTAGCGAACATGATATTACAACCGGTTCCAAACCCCTTTCACAACCGGTTTTGGAACCGGTTGTAAGCCACCGGGAGTAATACTCCCGGGTATCACAACCGGGTCCACGAACCGGTAGCAGTGTTAGCAAAAGTTAGAAATATATTGGGAGAAGTGGGATTTGAACCCAGGACCTCACACCTCTCCTCGTGACCCACGCCTCACCCTTCTAGCCAATCCACCCACGCGTGCTCTCTGATGAGAGTAGGACAAGCATTCCTTTTAGCATTTCGAAAATAGGGCTTCTACAACCGGTTGGGGGCATAAACAGGTTGTAGAACCCAATTTCTACAACCGGTTCGTGTCTCCAACCGGTTGTAGAAGTTCACAACTGGTTGGGGACATGAACCGGTTGTAGAAATTGGGCTCTACAACCGGTTCGTGTCCCAAACCGGTTGTAGAAGCCCTCTCCTGGCTTCTGTCCTAACGAACCGGTACTGGTGCACCATCACAACGGGTTGATATCCAACCGGTCGTGATGGGTCGGTAGTAATGCCCAGTTCTCTAGTAGTGTGTAATCGGAATTATTTGAATGTAAAAGTTAGATGGACCAACATCTTCAAATGTATTTGTTAGGTACGCCTCTCAAGATCCTCACCAGTGATAGTCTCTCACACACACGCGAACACAAGTGGACACAGTTTTTTGTGCTACGAACTGGCTGCAGCTTTTCTGTTCTCTTCTCTTCTATTTATTCAAAGGGAAATACATGGTGCGCAGGAGCGCTTCTCACGCAGCCATGATGTTGTGTCCATCCCCACAACTGCCACGTGAGTCCTTCTCACCTTGCACAAAGATAGGACTCCACCTAGACCACTACGGCCACTAACACACCAGCATCCAATGACCTGTAGATCAGGAGCTGATCTAACCAACTCTAACTAACCAACTCTAACAACCTCTAACTGAACACTAACTGACACTGAAACACTAACAGCTAGATTGAACCTAAACTACTTGACTCGGCACAGGGTTTACCAGGCAACAGTATTCAAATAGCTTGTTGCACAATGAGGTAACAATATCACCTAATCTTGACCTAGCCAGACTACCCTTTCCCCAACAAAAATGTCTGGTCGCAATGGTATAATTTAAAATTTTAAAAATTCAAAGTCTTAAATCTAACTTCAACACAATCACACACCCTGATAATTACACATAGCCCAGTATCGAGCCCATGACCTATTATTCAAAGTTTCAAACCATAAAGGATCAGCCATTCATCATTAAATCTTCTGAATTGAACATAAACAAATATAAACACCAAACTCCCACTAAGTTAGTGTGCTAAACAGTTATACTACTATAGATAAGATATATCAAAAGTAGAAGTTGGAACTTGGAAGTATCTTGGAAAAACACTCAAGCTCTGAGAATGAGAGGACTAACTACTTGTATTATTAATTAAGTCGACTAACTAATTCCATGCACTTCTAAAAAGTATGTTTAGACATCTCCTGACATATAAGCCCTCTAGAACTCCATGAGACCACTACCACTTTCTTTTCACAAATTCACAATTGATTTGTAAGCTTGCAACTATTATTGGTATTATGCTTAACTACATTCTCTAGCATGTCTTTGCACATCCCACAAGCATCTAGAGAGAACATGTGCTCTTATGGTTGCAAAATCTGGTGCACTTTAGGAGGATGTTTATGAACAACTTTCTAGAAAATAATCATATACAAAGATCATTGTTTCTTATGCATCTAGCTGTTCAACTATGGCCTTGAAGTAGTTTTGTATTTGCTCAGTGCCTTAGTCTCTTTGTCTTTGGTCTTGTGGCAGAGAGGAAGTTTGCTATCTAGCTCATGTCCATGATCTTTTGTTGGCTCTTTTTTTTAAAAAATAAAGGATAAAATCCGGTCTCTACATCCGAAGATGTACACAGTCTAACGAATGTCAACAAGAGTTATTACGGCCGTGTTCTTTTCAGCTTAAATTAAAAATTAAAAACTACAGCTGAAAAATTATCATTTTTGTACAGGCCAAACTGCCAAACATTATAACACTTTGTAGCCATTTTTGCGAGGCTTTTAGTGGTTCTTTCTAAAGCTCCCAAAAAAAAATTTTACATTTTTTTAGGCTCTCCAGGCCCCCTATCGAATGTCCATAACTTTTTAGATTATAAGCTACCGCTGGTTTAAGCTGAAAAGAACAAGGCCAGCATCAAACTGACCACATAAAGAAAAAATATAAGACACAACAAGCCAAGGAAGACATTAAGACATAGCAATCCTATCATTGAAACACCAACCATGTTGGAAGAAGACTGCCATCGCAACCACCTCCACATCTTTTGTTGGCTCTAGAATCACATTTCATAATTATACTTCTCCGACATCTTTTATGCTTGCCATAAGGAATTGTTGGCCCAAAATGTTAGACAACTTTGTTTGAAGTTTTTATAGTGTCCTACTACTGCCAATCTAACCAGGTACAAACCTTTATTGGAAACCAATGAACTCTAATTGTTTCTAAGAGAGGAAATACAGGTTACCCTATGTCGAACAAAACAACACAAAACACCAATTTGTTCTTAATCTACATGATTTAATCCAAAGATAATAAGCTATCAGCACATCTGATTAAATTGGTTACAAAAACAACTAAGAGTTCAAAAGCTACAAATTTCTAACTGATCTTTCCATGTGAAGGCCACCATATGACCATTAAAATAAATCACAAATTTTCTTGCACTGAATCTACATGATTTAATGCAAAGATAATAGGCTATCAGCACATCTGATTAAATTGGTTACAAAAACAACTAACTAAGAGTTCAAAAGCTACAAATTTCTAACTGATCTTTCCATGTGAAGGCCACCATATGACCATTAAAATAGATCACAAATTTTCTTGCACTCCAAATGTAAAAAAGCAAAAAGGAGAAGTGAGAACATGATATATCCCTACGTTGACTGGTGATAAAGGCAGCATACCTGGCGAGGCGAAGATCAGCAGGTACATCAAGGGAGACAAAACATAACTGTTCCTTTGCATCATCAATGAGGAGAGTTTCATCCATGACATTAAGGGAACGGTATGAGACAAGCTCCTTGAGATAGTTCGTGAGGGCCTTGCCACCAAGGTCCATGCGCCGCACAGCATAATTCAGTGTAAAGTTTTGAAGCACAGGGGATGCATGGGTGAAGGAGAAACCACAGTCAACAACAAGGCTGCATTGGGCACGAAAGAGTGACGGCTGACGGCTGGCCTCATAAAGATGGACAAGAGAAGGAGAGTCTGCAACGCACAAAGAGTTGAAACCAAACTCCTCAAACACAACCTCATCAGTTGCATGCTGCAGTGCTGGAGGGTTGAACTGCGGCTCCACCAGTAACAAGGAGGAGTTGGTAGGATCCACCTGCAGCAGGTTGCGCACAACTCGTTCCCACACCTCCCGTTGCACCTCCAAATTGATAAGATAGCCACGGTCAATAGGACGCCTCAATGCCATGCCAGTTACATCGACATCTTGTGCCTGCAGCTGGTCAGCTACTAGCCATTTCTTGGAATTTGCATTGGAACCAGAGGGTTTTGCCATACAGTTGGGGACAACAGCAATTGGATCCTTATCCCCACCAAAACCAGCCTTCAGAAGACCACCCCCATTGTCTATCACCACCACACCTGATCCAACCGTCATTAGAGATCTCAGCAATCCTGGATTGTTGTCGGTTGTGGTTAGTACTATCGTAGGTACTTCTGCCTTTTTTGCCTTGTGTTGTCTGTTATTTTGTCTAGTCGTTCTCTGTAGAGTTTGGGGTTCTGTGAGTCTCTGGTCTCCCTCCTCAGCGTCTGTATTTTGTACTATGTGGTTGTTTCTGTTGTGAAATGGAAATAGGAGTTGAGCTCCCTTAGCAAAAAAAAATTAGAGATCCCAGCACTCCCCTCCTACTGTAGCCTGCTGCTATGCTAATGTAACTCCAACTAGTATACTTGAATTTAAGGGACTGTTTTTTTGGGCGGTTGCGGTTGCGTTTGCGTTTAAGCTGAAAATTTGTTATTTTCGTACAAGCCAAACGCTTTGACGTTTCGTAACCAATTTTTATAGATCTTACTATTTCTTCAACTAGCTCTCAAAACCATTTTTTCTATAATTTTTTGATCCTTCGGATGTCTTTATCGAGGGGCTACAAATTTTTAGCTTAAACGCAAACGCAACCGCAACCGCCCAAAGAAACATCCCCTAAGAGTAGTCCTTCATATAAAAAAAAAGGGGATGGAAATGTTAAATTGCTCAGAATTGTAGATAAATCTTCCCATGTAAACGTCATAAAAATTAGCAGTGCTGCAATAGATGTGATAAAGTTATGCAATCAAGGATAATTTTCTCCACGCAATTTCTACATTGCAGTATAGCAAACCATAGAACCAACCAGAAAATAGAACTACGATTTACCAAAACAAAACATCTAGAAAAGCAAAACATGAGGATGGCAACGGGGAAATTCCCCGCGGGGAGAGCTATCCCATACCCGCCCCCGCAACACAAAAGCTTCCCCGCTCCCCGTCCCCGTCCCCGTTCGGCTGACGGGGAACCGATGGGGGCCTGTCCCCGGTTGATGCCGATACCACAGGAGACCAAGGGGGAGAGGAGGAGCATAGGAGACCATTAGACCAACCAGGGAGCAGATACCAGTGGGCGGCGGCGCCGTCATCAGCAGCGACCCACCGGTAGAAGGAGAGGGAAGGCCGTCGATTGAGGGAAAAGGTGGATCTGCCCGTCGTAGCCGTCGCCTCGCCGCCGCCCAATGCAGTTGCTCCCATCAGCGCCGGCCACCGCGGCAGCTCGCATCGCCGCCGGGCACCGCAACTGCTCGCGTCGCCGCTGCCCGCGCCCCAGTACAGTCGCTCGTGTCGCCAGAGTTTTTTTTTTTTTTGAGTGGTCGTATCGCCAGAGTTGAACGGGAGGGCCGAGGCCGAACTGCCGATGGAGGCGGCTGGAGCTAGGTGGTGGAGGCGCGGCCCGACTACCTGTGTCTGTGTGAGCTACACCTGACCAACGAATGAACTGGGCCGGCCTGGTTCGGGCCCGGTTCACTGTTGGTGTGTTTGGTTGCCCGGCTTCGGTCTGGCCAGACCAGCTGGAACTAGGCACCATGGGTTTGGTTATCTGCGCGCTGGTTGAAACCAGACCAGGGTGATGCAAAATCACTGTTCAGGCCTGGCTCGTAGGAAACGCTTGTCGCGATCGCTTCTCTAAAGCCAGGCCTAAGCGGGCAACTGCGATGGGTCGGCGGAGCGACGACACGAGCGAGCAGGCGAGCTAAGCATCGACGACCTTAAGGAGGTCAAATCTAGCGGCGGTGGAGGTCGGGGAGCCCGAATCCGGCGGCGGTGAAGGTCAGGGAGCCCAAATCCAACAACAGTGAAGCTCGGGGCCGTCGGATCCGACCAGGGGAGGGCGCGGTGGCGACGGATCCGACAGGAGGAGGTCGCGAGAGCTCAGGATGGTGGGCTTGGGGTAGTGCTCGTGGCGGCAACCAAACGTCACCTCCACCTAGCCTGGTTGAGGTGGTGCAGGGCACCAAACATGGCACTCTGCACGACCTCAGCTCGGCTCCGCGGGGCCAGGCTGGCGCGGCCGGCAACCAAACAGGCCATATGTCAACCAGGCTAAACGAGACAATGAACCAAGGTCTCCGCCCAAGCACGAACCGGGCCGACTCGGTTTAGCCAAAAAATAATGTATAAAAAATAAGAAAATAATTATATTTAATAAATTTGTGTTATAAAATAAAGAAATAAATTATATATCATAAATAAATAAACATATAAATATATATATATATATATATATATATATAAACCGGGCCGAACCGAACCCGCCGCCACTATATGAACCAAACTGGGTCGGCCCGATGGGCCAAAGGCTCGGTCCAGATTTGGTTCAATTTAACGAACCGAACCGGTCCGGTTCGGTGAACAGTATGGGGCAGCTCGGTTCATCCTGTTTGAATCGGGCCGTTTGGCCAGCTATAGTGTGAGCTGTGAGGGACCCTTTTTTATAAAAAGAAGGCACTTTATATATAAGTCAAGAGACAACACGCTTTTACAACTTGAACCCGAAGAAAAGAAAATACAATTGAAGTCCTTTTTGGACCCAAGTGTAAAAACGCATCGTGCTCCTCCCCACGCCGGTCGCTGCTAAAGGAGAGCCTGAGACTGTTGTAGATAGCCTTAGGGCAAGCCTTGCAGCACGCGTGAGGCAGGCGGTCAGGCCAACCAGGGCCCTATGGTGCACAAGGCAGCAGGCTACAACGCAAAGCTAAGACCGACATGGAGAATAAAAAGGAAATAGGAACCGAGTTCGAGACCGAGATGAAAGGAAAAGAGGTCGGTTCGGTCGGGACGTGCATCCTCTGTCTTTACCGTAGCAAAGGCAGGAGTGTACAGTGATCTGAGTCTGCAGCGGCAGAGTACTGAAGCGATGTTACTGTAGGAAAACACTATAGCAAAAGTAACATCAAACAGTACTATTTCTACTGTCGAAATTTACTATAGATACTGTAGCTACAATGAAAAAGTGAGGTAAACGTCAGAGGAACGGTAGAGTAGTGGAAAGACAAAGGATACAAATCCGTTCGGTTGGGTTCGATTTTTCGAGACGGAAAAGGACAGATCTTCAACAGTTGCCTTGTTAGCTCCAGCTCCATCACTATTTATCTACATTTAGTATTGCCCCATCACTATTCAACTCCCAAAAATAACCTATTACTATTCCTACTCTCTATATTTACTATTCATTGTCTCGTCACAATTCACCTCTCTAACTATGCATCCCAAATTTCGCTGCTATAATTGATGGGGCACCCCAAATGGGGCAACTGCTAGAAATGGCCTTACCCCTATATAAATATCAGAATGCCCAAAGGCATAAAGCAAAAGAAAGTTTTGGGAGAGCCAAAGAACTTAGATCTGCAGTGAAAGAGAACTGTTTAAAGCGTAGTTTTCGGAGCAACACAATCGTGCGAGTTCTAAAGTGAGGTGCTCGAGGAGGCTGAAGGTGGTCTGATAGGAGATCAGGTTGGCTAACAACAAAGTTAGCAACGATCTGTCCAAGGTGTCGGACAGGTCGGGTGGTAAAACTGACAACGAGATTAGCAGTGATCTATCTAGGTCGGGAGGATCAGGAAGCAAACTAGTCGTCGAGTTGGTTAAACCGCTGGTCAGTAGGATGTCGTCCAACGCAAGTTTTAATTTGGTAAAGTTCGATGGTACCGGTAACTTCGGTTTGTGGCAGACGAGGGTTAAAGATTTGTTTGCACAATAGGGAATCTTGAAAGCTCTTCAGCCAAAGAAGCCGGATAAGGTGGAAGATGACGATTGGGAGGAGATGCAGCTGCGCACAGCCGTGATATCACGTCGTGTCTGTCCAATCAGGTTATGTACCACGTAATGGACCTAAACACACCAAAGGAAATCTAGGATAAATTGTCCAGTCAATTCTTATCCAAAACCCTGACCAATGCATTGTATCTTGAGCAGGAAATGTATGGGTTGACGATGTAGGAAGGGTCTAATCTCGTGGAGCACATAAACGTCTTCAATCAGTTGGTAGTGGATCTGGCAAAACCGGATGTGACAGTTAAAGATGGAGGCAAGGCCATATTTGTTCTTTGCTCGTTACCACCATCATATGAGCATCTAGTCATGACTTTGACGTATGGCAAGGATAGTATCAATATTGAGGGTATTACTACTACGTTACTATCTCAAGAACAAAGGAGAAAGAACAATGGAGTGAAACTTCCTCACGGGGATGCTTTGTCAGTCAAAAGTGAATATAGCAGGAAAGAGATGGAATAGAAGGTCAAGATGAAAAAGGTATGGTGCTTTGAGTGCAAGGAGTGGGAACATGTGAGAAAAGACTGTCTGAGGAAGGGAACAAGTGCTAACATAGCATTGACTAAAAGCTGACTCGGATAACGACGGTGAGTTTCCCTTGGTATCAAATATGCAGTCAAGTGAAACGTAGACATTGGATTCAACTAGTTTATATCATATGACACACAAAAAGGAGTTGTTCTCTTCATACAAATTTAGAGATTTTGGTTCAGTCTACTTGGGAGATAACACCGTCTGCCGTGTCATTGGAATGGGTGACATCAAGATCAAGATGTGTGATGACGTTGAGCGGGTACTTCAGGGTATGAAGCATGTGCCTAAAGAGAGATCTAATTTCGCTTGGGACCTTACATGAAGATGGAATGGTGTTCCAGACTAATGTAGATGGAAGGACCATCAGAGTCATAAAAGGTAATGGGACTGTAATGATCACCAATGGCATCCTACCGCATGGAGCTAGGACCATGGGGTGGTGTGCCATTCCTAGATCAAGGAAGGAAAGAGAAAAGAGTGGTAGTACCCTGGTGCAAATAGGGAGAAACGACGGGGAGCACGAGCGCCTTGTCTCGGGTGTAGGCGCCGGGCGCTCATGCCCAGAGCGAGCCCGTGGACAGCGGAACGCTGTTGATGGCCTACAGCAGGGTGGGAAAGACGACAAAACACTAAAGCGGAGAGGGGGGAGAATAGAGTTTCAGTGGTTTGGTCTCTGGTGAGCACTCGATAGTGGAAAAATTTAGAATTTGACACAAATTCTTTGCCTTATTTGTTTATCTTCTTATTTGCTGATAACCTGAAATTTGAGAGCTTTTCGAAGTGGCTTAGAGAGTCCAACACACTTCATTCGGCTTTTCTTTAGATCTTGGGCGCATCTTCGAGATTAAAAAAGAATGGATTAAAAATATCAAAGCATTTGCGCTTTAGAAATCAGAGATAAGCAAATAAGTACATAAGAATAAGTAGATAAGCCGTAGAGAACTAGGTTAGGTATAGAACTATGTGTGTCTATGAAAGTGAGCTAGAGTGGCAAATCCAGGCCTCATAATCGGTAAAGTTCTCTAGTTTTTTTTATGAAGAGTTTTATCTTGTTTCGAAATTACTCCTTCAGTTATAAATAGTTATCATTTTGGGTATAGACATGGTATCCAAAATTACAATTTAATTATAAAATCCACAATTTATATTATTATGGAAACATTCTTCAAGACGAAGCTACACACATAATTTTCATATACTTAATCTAAATAGTTCTAAAGATATTCATAGCTGGACGGAGTAATATAATCCAGTCGTAGCGGGTAAGAAGCAGGAAAAAGAAAAGAAAAAGCGCTTGATGAACTTTTGGCCATTGATCCGCGGAGCCGGTGTAGATGGAGACAGACGAATCTTCACACCAAGGGAAAAACACCTGAGTATTCCTTGCATTTCCATTATCTAATACCAATGCCAATGGTATGGGGTGAACTTGTGATACCAGAAGGTGTCAAAAATCGTCTCAGAAAGAACCCAATGGATTCTACATGTCTCTCTCTAAAAAAGGCACACTTGGTCGACGTGATTTTTCTAGACGATCCATAAAAAGACAGTTGTACGACGGCCTGAAGAAGTGCAATGCTAAGCAAGCAAGCATTTGTGATCTGATGGATCAGATAAGACCATATCACAGCAGTGGAGCTGCCTCTTCTTGCTTCAAGTCAAGGAGAATCGAGTCATCTCACACGTTATTCAACCGATGGCAACAAGACAAACAGCAAATAATGGATAAGTCAAGAAGAATCGAGTCGTCTCACGTTTATTAACCAATGGCAACAAGACAAGCAGCAAATAATGAATAGTGCAGTAAAAACTCCTAACTTCATCATGCATACAACACCTTCTGATTAACCAAAGAATTGGCTTCTTAAATTGAAGTTTCAATATAGGATTGCCATTGCGCACGGTTCCCTTGAGAGGTTACAAGATCAGTAGCGTATCACAGCATTAGCTGAAAGTAAAATAAGTTCCCAACTATATGGGTAGAGTTCAAGTGCTGATGCATTCAAAAGCCAAGCCGTTGTGGAATGCATGATATCCAGACAGAAACAAGTTCAATGTTTATTACTGAAGATAAAATCATAAAACTATATAACTACAGCTTAGCATGACAAGATCACTGGCTGCTAGGTTCATCATTCTCCGGTTGCATCTGGTTCAGCACAAAAGCTCCCTCGAGATTCTTATGGACCTCAGCTTTGATTTTCTCCTCCTTGGTTCCTCTCTTCAGTTTCATAAGGATATCAAATTTTACACAGTCTTCAACAACCTAGTCATCAAAATAGTAGCAATTAGCGATAAGCTAAATGTTGTTACATTATCATAAAATACAATAAAAAAGAATTTAAAGTATCAAACCAATTTGTAACAACCAACCTCCGCTTTTGCGCGAACAATCTCAAGAAGTTCGTATGGAGATAGGGAGTTCGACCTCTCTTGGATTGATTTCACAGCATGGCTTGCAGCATCTTTTACAACAGGATCATGCACAGGCACATCACGCCATCCAGGCTCATGTCCCCCTGAAATAACATTGAGTTGAATACCAGATGTGATATACAAGGTAGATAATTAAAACAATACAAGACATGATATGTTGCACAAGTTCACGTCCAATATACATGATACAACACACTAATGCTTGATATAGGAATAAAAAATCCATACTAAAAAAGCAAATCAGTGGCTCAAATTTAACCATTGCACATTGCTGGTGTTTCATCCTCTTCCCTAAATAGAATGAATAAGTGGCATTCCCATTTCATCCCATATCAGAAAGATAATGCAGTGTAATTTTTTTAAAAAAACCCATTACAATTAGAACATGTAACTGCTAGATAACACTTCTACCACCGCACACCCCTTTGCTGTATACACAACCTTGTAACATATATTTGTAATTGTTCAACTTCAACAATATATGAACTAAGAAAATACAGAGAATGCAGCAACAGTAAGCATCAGCCGTCCTGTTCTGTAATCCAGTGTTGCTTCAAAAATTATGTGAGATCTAAGATGTACATCATGCCTTCACTCTCTGAAACTTGATTAGGAGTTAGGACTGTCGTTCAATGCTGCAGTAAAATTATGCATAAAAGACCTCCTAAAGTGTTGGCAAATATTTAGGACTATGTGAGAATCCCGTACACTTTCTAGCTACAGCGTGCTAATCACATGTGTTGGAATTGGCGCCCAAAATGCGTTGATGTCAATGTAATACTACTGTAACCTTACATTCGCAGTAAAATAATTATCACCTAATCCTCAGATTGATAAGGCAAGAGACGAATTACATCGGGAGCAGGGTTAAACCTTTCTTGGCACCGAGATCAGCGTTGGTGAATGAGGTGGCGTCCCCGACGTGGCGGAACTCCTGCAGCTCCTTGAAGTCGAGCCACGGCTTGACCCAGACCTTGGCCTCGTACACCTTCTTGCTCCCCGCCTCGATGGCCTCGAGCGTGAGGTGGTGCAGCGTGCCGGCCACCACCTGCTCCTTGGCCTCCACCACGCGCACGAACTCCAGCAGCGCGTTCTGCCACACCAAAACCCTCACAGATTAGAACCCAATCGCATCGCATCAGTTAGTAGCAAACCGCAGGACAGTTGGGAAACGGAAAGAGGGGGGGAGGGAGGGAGGGAGGGAGAGGATAATCGTGCCACCTCGCGCTTGTTGTGCTCGTCGACGGCGAAGCGGGCGAGAGCGTCGGTGTCGGCGCTGTTGGCGGCGGCGGGGCTGTTGCGCGCGCCGCCAAGGACGTGGCCAGCCATGGCTCCGATCGCGAGAGACGCTGGGCCGAGGAGGAGGAGGAGGAGGACTAGGACGAGGGGGAGGAGGCGGCCGGAAGCGGAGGAGGAGACGGGCTGCGTCGCAGCAACGCGCATGCTCGAGCCCTTGCGATTTGGTTTGCTTTCGTAGTCGTACTACGGGCGTAGGTGGAAGGAAACGGACGGGACGGGGGTGGACTCCGTTGCTAGTCGGTTCTTCTCTTGTGCGGTTGCGGCCTCGCGGGCCGCGTGTCTGGACTCAGGACGCGTGGAGGCTATCAGAGGATGCGGTGCCGGTGCGTTGCTTAGGATGTAAGCGATGGGCAAATTTTTTTAAAACATAGATCTAAATGTTCAAATTTCTATTTCTATATGATACAGCAGTTTTGCTTATTTATGAAAAAATTCACCTTGCGTGGTATTTTAATTTTTTTTTCTTCCCGGATTCCATCGCAATATTTAAATTCTGATTTCCTTTTTTTCTCAATCACCGTGGGTGACAAGTCCGGCTCCCGTGCAGGGTGCCCCTGCCCGGCCAATTAATTTTTGAGAAATTCGACAGTATGGCTTAAACACATTGAGCTCTACAATATGCTTTCAAGTTGATGATATAATTGATAATATGCTCTATTTTAAATTTTTAGACATATTTTGTTATTTTAGCCGTGAAAAATGTATATTCTACATTTGACCGAGCAACTTTATGGAGCTCTCTCTGAAACAGTGTTTCCCTTTTAAGATTTTGATCGATTAGGTATATCTTTTTTTTTCTATCTTGTAAATAGCCCTCCGTGTGAAATTCATTTTGATTCAGTTCTTTATGAAATTCGAATTCTTTTTCTATTTTTGATACTTAGCACTTAGCCAAAGAAGTGAGTAGATGTTGAGCGCCTGCAAAGTTATCATGCATGGCTAGAAGTAAACTAGCTTGTGGTGTGTTCACAAATTCACTATGGCCTCGACTCCTCACATTCCCCGTTCCTATAAAAAAAAAAGTCGTTCTTTTTTTAATATGTCTTAAAGCTCTAAAAATCACATGCTATGAGTTGGACTTGACTCTTGACGTTACCTTAGAAAGCTCTAAGTTCAGAAGATAAACAAATGAGTAAATAAAAATAAAAAGATAAATGGTAGAGAACACCTCAACCTTAGGGTATATTGTCAAATTTCTCATTAATTTTTGACATATGTTTAAGAGAGAGGCTCATAACTAAGAAAACAAATTTGTTATTTGTCAATGGGCTCCGCCACCATGGTGGACCGTGGTGGTGGTGAAACGGCAGGGTGGTGGCAACGCTACCTCAACTATGGAGTCGACAAATGATGGTGGGCAGAGTCAATCTCCGAATCAATGACAACGCTGAGGGTCATCACAAGGTGATGTGTGGTGGCCAGAGATAAGGAAGGAGGGTAGGGTGAGAGCACCAAAGCAGGGAATGAAAGGGGATAAGGAGGAATGGGCAACAACCGGAGAGGAGAAAGAAAAGTACAATGACGAGGAAAGAGGAGGAGGCGTGCCCTTGGGGCTAGGTAGGATGGATCAATAGGAAGGAAGGAGGCTGAAGGTTTCAGGTAGGGTCCTCTATAAGAGGTGGGGGAGGAATCAAAATCATCGGATAGACATCGTGTGAATGAAAAAATTGGATAAAGTTTTTACTACTCCCTCCGGTCATAAATATCTGTTGCTTAAAGTACGTGCAAGTTAAAATTTTAAAACTTTAGCTACGAGCATCTTTTGAACTATTTAGAGTGAGTACATAAAAACTAAAATTATACGTATATATTCGTCTCAAAGAGTACTTTTGTAATATTATACATTAGTAGGTTTTATAGAAAAAATATATTAGTGATTAGTGGTCAAAGGTATATTTTGGAGAACATACGATAGTTATTTGTGATTGAAAGGAGTAGTATTTTTCGTTTGCAGTCAAATATTGCACTTCTACGATTTGTAAAATGGTTAAATCTTAGAAGTGCAATCTTTTGGAGAGCAAATAATC
This sequence comes from Olyra latifolia, assembly GCA_036346145.1. Classification (NCBI taxonomy): domain Eukaryota; kingdom Viridiplantae; phylum Streptophyta; class Magnoliopsida; order Poales; family Poaceae; genus Olyra; species Olyra latifolia. Next base: position 21,479,676 of record CM070530.1, read on the forward strand.
ATTTTTTCACAAATATGATGTTGTTCCTGTTAATTATTAATTATAGGTACTTGAGTGCATCAAGTTTGCATAGATCATCCTTTCAAGCTCGTTGCTCTTAAACCAGAGTACCATCAGTCCTTCAGATTTGGATCATTTTGAATTAGACCTGATCATGCCACGGATGTCGCCCTGGCTTTGGGCCAGGCTTCAAAAAGCCCGATGCTCTGCATCCAAGTCTGAGCCCGACCTGAAAGCCTGAAACCTAAAGTTTGGCCTAATTTTCACGTGGTAATTTTTGCCAGCAGGAAGCCTAAGCCTAGCCTGGTTTTCTGCCAGGCTTGAAATCTCGATTCAAGCTTGGCTTGGCCTGGCCCAAAAAATCGGGCCGGGTAACCGCGCGGAGCTGCCACGAACAAGTCTAGTTTGAATTCAGAGAGAGAGGTAGCCCTTTTCTTTTCATCCGTTTTTGTTGTTTAGCCAGGTAGTTGGGCTCAATTCGATATTGGGCTCTCTGGATACTTAGCTGTGAATTATTTTCACTAAGAAGATTGAAGAGGTAAGACGGGCTGTCACCTTTTCTGGGCCGGGCCGACTACGTACTGCGATCAGATCACAGGCCTTCGAGCCATGTTTTTCCACGACTTTCTACTGTGACCATGGCACTCTTGTAGAGTTCGATTTATGCATACCTCCCTACGCATGCTTGAGTGGCTGAGTCGAGTGTGTCTCACCTGTGTGCTAACTGCTAAGCATGATCTACAAGGAGTAGTTTAATTAACAGCCTTGTTTGCTGTGTCCATCGCTGATTCACTGTCATGTCAGCTGCTCAGCCATCGTCCACCGCTTCCATCTCCAAAAGTTCACGTGGCGCCAAGGCGACGCTAATCAGCCCGACACGCACTGACAGTGCACGGGGATTGGGGCATCGAGCTCCAGATCTCTGCGAGATCAATCCAAAATGCCCGCCAATAGCTAGGCTGCTTGTACAGGGCGCCTGCCCAGAGAGCATAATCTTTTCGGCTGCAAGGAGCCTCGTGCTAATTCCAAAATGTTTAGGTCTTAAACATGTTCCGCCATGACAGCACGATGGAACTCCTCCCGCTGATTAAGCTGGATCGATCGATCGATCGGGTCTGACGATCTGCACGCACTTTACGTTGAGCCAATCAGGTACCTGTTCAATAGGACAACTCTGTCATCCATGCCTGCGCACTGGAGTTGATAAGATCTCTCTGATTAGCACAAATTTTGAAAGGATTTTTTTTATGTCGCTCATAAAAAAGGAAGGATTTTTTATGATTGCAATCCGTTAAATTTTTTCTAAATGCATTTTTTATATATACCAAAAGGGTAGTAAGATTTCGGTGGAATTCTTTACTATGGATCTTTTTCAGAGGAACCTACACATTAGTTCAGCTTATGTAGAAACAGTTATTATGGTATAATCAAATCCTATCTATATATCCTATCCTATCTATATATAAACCCGATAGGCATTGGAGGCATCCCAGGTGCCCCACGTGTCAGTACATCCGGCTAAAGCCACAGGAATTTGCGCCCCCGCAGCCGTCCGATCATACGCGCCTCTCCTTCCATCCAGGTGCGCCACGTGTCGCAAACCCGGCTCAAGCCGGCAGGAATTCGCCCCCCGCAGCCGTTGATCCAGCCTCTCCATTCCATACATGCATGTAGTGACCTCAGCGGTAATGTCAGCACATGCAATGCCATCGGCAATGACGTGAGCGATAAGAAGAGATATGTTGATTTTTTTTCCGCCATAACTTTTAACTGAAGGTTCCGATCTCGGTTTTCATCGGTGTGTTCGTCATATTTTACAAACAAAACTAGACCAACTTTGTCATATAAATTCAACATGTTTTATGGTTAACTACTTCGGTATGCACGACTTTACTACACCGCGTCATGTGGTATCCACACATTGTGGTACACCATCTCTATTAATTTCTTTGCCTATCCGATCATCCGCGTGGTGTAGATGGAATCGTCCAACCTACTAACATACACTAAAAAGTTCCATATTAAAACACATAAAATGAGCTCACTGTTAAAGCCACTTAAAACTCTCTCCCTTATCCTTACGACACGTGTCATCCCTATCTTCTCACCACGTGGCGCCCTCTCATTGCACCATGTCGCCGTTAAAGGCCCTAATCTCACTCCCACGTTGTGCCCCATCCCTTGATAAAACATCTCCATCCAATCGTCCACGTGGCGCATATTGGGCCATCCAACAGCAGTGTAGATCTAGCTGTCTAACCTACTAACGTTGTAAAAAAAAACTTCCATTTCATAAAATCTATCTACACTTCACGTCTAAACCTACAAGCTTTGCAAAAAACCTTCCGGCATCGGAACAAAAAAATATTATTCCCATTAATCATCTATAAGCATATGAGTTGTGTTTGCTATTAAAATTATTTTTATCAGGGAGCGGCGCGCTAATATTGCTACTCTGAATAGTAAAGGGGCATGTGCCCCTTACGCCGGTCGGAGTCTGTTTGTAACAACGTCAATTACTTGTCTATCTAAAGTATCTATATATTAACCCGGTAGGGATTACCAAATGCCTAAGGTATCCACGTGTCCCTTTACTAAGGGTAGTAGGAATTTGAGCCTGGGTGAGTTATTCACGTGGCGTTTATCCATCCGTTCGACAATTAACCCTGATGGCCAATCCACAGTTGCCCTTTTCATGTGTAGCACTCTTGCACAACGGCTGCGATCATGGGATGCACCTCCCGTGCTGTATGCATGCATGGGAATGTAGTGACATCAGCAACGATGTTAGCAATTAATAGAGGTATCTTTTTTCCCTTCCACAACTTTTGGCTAGAGGCTCCGATTCATAAACGGTTTTCACATGTGTGTTCCTGATATTTTTACGAACAAAACCAAACCACACTCAGCATATAAATCCAAAATATTTTATGATTGACCACTTTGGCATACATGACTTTGTTATGGCGTGTCACATGGTACCTAACTATTGTGGCAAGCCACCTCTATTAATTTTGTTGCACGCCTGATCATTCGTGTGATGCAGGTCGAACCGTCCAACCTATTAATATAAAAAAAATCCATATTAAAGCACGTAAAATGAGCTCTCCGTTAAAGCCACTTAAAGCTCTCTCCTTTGTCCTTACGCCACGTGTCACCCATATCTTCTCACCATGTGGAGCTCTCTCATTGTGCCATGTCGTCTTTAAAGACCCTAATATCACTCTCACGTTGTGTCACGTTGCCCAATAAAACGTCTCCATCTGATCGCTCGCGTTGCACATATCGGGCCATCCAATAGCAACACAGATTTAGCCGTCTTACCTACTAACATTGTGAAAAAATACTTCCATTTCGCAAAACCCATCCACACTTCACGTCTAACATATAAACTTTCCAAAAAAACCTTTGGATTTGATGGAACAAAAAAAATTATTTCCATCAATCGTTTATATGCATGCGAGTTGTGTTTGCTATTAAAATTGTTTTTCTCATGTAACGGCGCGCCATTGGCGCGCAAATATTCCTAGTATCATCTTATTCATGTACGGTTAAGAAGCCAATGCATTGCAGTCTAACCATTTTTCCTATTCGTGTCGTGCGTTTTCGAAAGGGAAAAATCTTGTATACCACTGCAGTCTTCTAATCTCTCCTGCGCCATCACATTAACACTCTAACATTATGTATCATCACATTCGCAGCTTGATACCTTATATGCCATCGTCGTTAACTCTGTTAGGATAGACCATTAGAGAGCTAACCATAATGCCCAAAATATTCCCGCATTTTAAAACTTTGGAAAAGTGTATCTCCTGCATTTTAACTCCTAATTAAGTAACTAAAATTTCTAAATTTATATAAAATCATATTTTACTTGATGTTGACTTTTATTTTTTTTGTAACACAAAATTATAATATAAGAATTAATTTTGTGACACTAGGTATCATTAATTTTAGTACAAAATTTCACATACCAAAAAAATTTTAATTTCACTGGCACGTTTGAGTACACATAATTTTCTAAACCAATAAAAGTTTTCTAATAATTTTATGAATTTATCTTATTTTCCATTGTATTGAAAAGTATGTGTATAAGTATTTTTATGCAACTCCGTAACTGCTTGACCGGTCAAGAGTGGCATAGAATGTATCAAGCCACAAATGTGATGGCATAGAGGGATTAGAAGACGCTATAGTGGCATATAAAGATTTTTCCTTTTTCAAAACCATGTGAATCAGAAAGACCCTGAAAGGCTATAACATGCAAATACTATAGAAATCGTACAACTAATAGTACAGAAATTCACTAGGGAAACTGCGGGACCCATCAAAATTCCCATGAAGTTTCTGCATTAGGTTCTATTTCTTGATTCATATATGTATGAAAGGGTTAATAAGATACATGCCACCGTAAAGTCTGCACTTGAAATGCCATTAAAAAATGAAAAACGAACATGATATCATTATAAAGTAGCAATTAACATATATATATGCCATTACAAACTTTTATTATACCAAAATGCCCTTATCTTCTTATTCCTCCTTACCCCTCCCCCTCTTTCAGCCCCTTCTCCGGCAAGCCCTCCAGCGACCTTCCATCGTTGGCCTCCTTCAGTCCTTCCTCGCTCATCCTCCCCTGTGTGGCTCGCCAACTTCTTCTTCGGCACGCATCCCATGCAACCCTCGATGGCCTCCTCCTTGTGAGTTTGAACCATTGCCAACGAGACCACCTTCATCACCTTCATCCATGTGTGGCTCCCTGGGGTAGGATGCAAGCCCCCAACAAGCAATATCCCAAGGAAGAGAGAGAGGACTTGGAGGACGGATGGGCGGCGACGGCCATCTTTGTCCCCCACCTCCTCGATCAGCGGCGGATGAGGTTGACAAGTGCAAGGTTCCAGGGGCCATCGCCATGGGTGTTGTTGTAGTTCCTGGAAATGATGAATCCAACGCACCTGGTCACCTCAGCCTCGAAAGAGAGCTCCCTGCACAGGGTATGGTACCCCCGCCACCCCTCGCCATCCTCCGATAGCTAACATCAACGCATGGAACACCTTGGTGGTGGTTGGGGCATAGGAGAAGGAGGAGATAGAGGAGCATACAACGTCGGTGGTTCGGGCGAGCGGACGAGGGCGGAGGCCAACTGGTGGGGACGATGAAGGTGGAGAAAGGAGCGAGGATAAAGAACAAGAGATGGGAGAGGGTGGAATGACCGTAAATTTAATGGAGGAGGAGGGATAAAAAAAAATTCGATAGTGGCACATTTGAAAATTTTCAATTTATCGATGACACTTGGCCGACTTTCAACGAATGGCATTTCTCTAAAGTGCAGACCTTTGCAGCAACATGTATATAATTAGCCCTACACATGTATGTAATTAGCCCTACACGAGAAGCATCCAAGCAAGCTATCAATAGTTAACCTTATCGCCGTTTCTGGCCACGTTTAGTTATGCTCTCCTTCGTTTTACTCTCTAATCCTACATGACACTGTGACAGTCACTCTACGTTGGACAGCTAGAATGGCAAACATATCTTCATCGGATTCCTTGGTCCACGTAGGACTGCCACATCATGCGTACTAGTTGCAGACTTGCAGGAGACGCAGATGGAGCTGGAGGCCGGAGCCCAACCATTTTTTTTTTTGTTTGATAACCTCACGGTAGAATCTCTCTCGGCTCTCGCCTGTACGCACTCACATGTCTCCTCCGCGCTCGATCATGTGCCACATGATCCCTCTCCGATCGTCCTCTCCAATCAGAACGATTAGTACACTTCTTAATCGTGGAAAGGACAGCGAGTAATGCAAGAAATGGTGTAATGGCTCCATGAGGATATGCAATTATACTACCTAATCCGAGTTTAATCAATCTTGCCTGGCGTGATTAGCCGGTGGAATCTTGACCGCTGCCGTCTCATGCGTATGCACGGCTCGACCGTCAAACTTTCTTTAATAACAAGTATAACTTTTGGTTTTTGTGCCAACCAAAAATGCACGTAGCCACACTCAATCGCTGAATCCGGATCCTGTTCTTACAATCACCGGTTGAATGACTGAAATGCTAGGTCCCGCGAGATTCGAGAATTAGATTTAAAAAGCTGAAACGTTTGATTTGATCAGCCTTTACGAGCTTTAGGAAACGGTTTCAAAATATCTAAGAAGCTAGCGTTGGCTTTAAAACCAACAAACATCGGCCGGACGGGAGGCAGGGCAGGACAGGACACATGCCGTGTGGTTGAGCGAGCGAGCCTACGGTCCAACTTGTGTTCAAAATACGCAATCTCTCCCGGCTTTTTCAGGAGCAAGCTAAGCTAGGCCAGCTGATGAGCTCGAGCGATGAATGCAACTTGGGTTGCATTATTAGCTGGGAGTCCTGTCTTCGGTAGTGAGGTGCGACGCAATGATAGATTTGTTAGTGTGATCCAGAGGGCCACTAGTCAAACGTGCTAGCTAGCTTGACGTACGCCTTGGCCTCGGTCGATCGCCTACGGAGTCCGATCTAAGCTTTGTGTCTTAATGGGAGGCTCACGAGGGAACGAGGGATGATATGATTCTCTTGTCTTTCATTAGGCAAAGATTAAGGGGGATAGTTCCACATAGACATAGTAAAAAACATAGGGACGTACGGCCGGGACGTGGTTAACAACAGTGGTGCTCACTAATCACTCTATACAGCGATGATATATCACAGATTCTTTTATCGTTACCGTAAACAATGCAATGATGATGCAACAATAGATTGAGCTATGTTTTCTTAATAATGGAAGAGAAAATTACATTGTTGCCTTCTGAATTTGTAGCAAAATCTCACTTAGCCCCCTAAACATAAAATTTATCTTTTTGTCTCCTTGAACTTGTATCCGTTTACACCATAAACCTAAAACCGTTAGAGATCCGTTAAATGCTGAGGTGAGCGTTAGTTCTCCGTTAATAGCTTAGGTGATTGCCACGCGTGCGTTTTTTCATGAGGTGGCATTCACGTCACCTCCCACTCTCCAAAAAAATTCAACTTTCAATTTTTTTCAAAAATCAACTTAAAAAATTTCAAAGTTTCAAAGTTTCAAAATTTTGAAATTGTATTTTTAAAACTTTCAAATTCAAATTTTGATGCCTTTGAATTTTGGAATTCAAATTTTGAAAATGTTTTTTTTATTTTTTGGAATTTTCAAAATCAATTTTTTAAAATTTTCGATACCTTCGAATGTGAAAGTTCTAATTTCAAAACTTCAAAATTCAAATGTTTTGAATTTTAATTTTTGCATATTTCAAAATTTTGGGAATTCAAAAATTCAAATGTTTTTGAATTTGAATGTTTTAGAGAGGGGGAGGAAAATGATGTGGATGCCATCTCATTAAAAAAACCATATACGTGACAACCACCTAAGCAATTAATGGAGAACTAACAGTCACCTCAGCAACCCCGACAGTTTTGGGGCTGTGGTGAAACAGATACCAGTTCAAGGGGCTAAAAAAGTAAATTTTAAGTTCAGGAGACTTCGCTGCATGCTCAAGAGGCAACGGTGTAATTTTCTCATAATGGAAACTTGTTTTAGTCTCTACATATCATGATGTATATAGCCTCTTGCAACCAAACAGAGTTTCAGATGTAGGATAAGTCTGATAGCCCAAAGTAAATTACAATCATTGTACGGAATTATGTAATCCAAACATCGCAAAACCTATTATTTGATCGCCATCCATGATTGATGATGAAGCCACTACCTCCATGGAATGGCACACTTTGAGCATGTCCTCTCTTTTATCCTCATTTTGAAGTAAAATCCAATGACACAATCAGTAGACTCTATAAAGGAATAATCTTTGCATTTTTAAAAAACCATATCATTTTGATAAGACCAAATGATTCAAAATAAAGCTATAGAGACTACCAAAATTTGCATATTTTGTTTTAACGCAATGTTTCTCAAAGCCAGTCCCCAACATATGGATACAACTCCTAGTGGATGTCAATCCTAGAATTTGAACGAACCACCAAATTACTCTAGACACATGGCATTCAAAGAAAAGATGTTGAATGGTTTCAGTCTTGTTACAAAACAATATTTCTAACTCGCTCTCCAATTACTCCTAGCATGGTTATCTTTGGTCAGAATTATTTCTCTACCTAGATATGTACCATCGTTCGAACGAGATCAATTTGACGGATGCTCACCTCTAACTTGGTGCTAGAAAGGGAGAGATATACTTTAGAAAGGGAGAGATATACTCTGTTCTAAGTGGAGTTACCAACTAATTTGGTCCCTTAACTTCCTCAATTGGTTCACACTGATGTATGAACATGATAGCTGATGCTCACTAGTCGCTAGGGTTTATTTTGATTCAATTGACTAACCTAATTAAGTTGTAAATATGAAAATGTATTCTCTTTCTTTCTCGCTCCCCTTCTGCCTTTCACTCCTTGACACCAGCGCCGACAGGTTCGCCAAGACGCCAACAAGCCCGAGTCATTTGACATGGCCTCAGAGCATGTGCAATACTGACCCTATTCTGTTCCTATCACTATTCATCCTCCTGACCCTATCATTATTCATCCCATAGTCTTATCACTATTCATGGCCCTATTTGGAAAACCCACATAATGCTGGCCCTAGTTGCTTGCCCCATCTCCAACTACCACTTGCATGATGACATATATTAATACTAAATCATAACCGCCATACAATACATAGTACGGGCACGATATAACATGTGCAATTAAATTTTGCAGATTCAGGGATATGACACATTTGTAAGATTAATATGAACAAAGGAGAAGACTTTATTCATAGTAGCCGACAAGAAACATTTTGGCAGGAACAAGTAGTAGCGTTGTGGAATAGCAATGACAAACAGTGAGGGACATGTCCGAACATGTGGTTTGTTGGAATGGTGATGGTCCCCGACTAGTGGCCACCTCACAGCTGCCAGTGGTGCTTGACGAGGTCCTCCTGTAACTGGCAGTGACCCTGCATGCTCTGTATTGCTACACGGCGAGCAATGAACTGTTTGAAGTCAATGGAGCGTGTAAGGTTAGTATTAGCATGGTTGTCTGCTGATTTGTACTCCGCGACGTACTGCAGTCCATACAAGAGATCATCCTCGACAATCATATTACGCAAGATGATGTATGCCATCATTATATTCTTCAGGTTCTCGTGGTTCCAACTCAACGCCCTGCATCGCACAATGGCGAAGCGGGCCTGCAGGATGCCGAACGCATGCTCGACATCCTTTCTAGTGGACTCATGGACGGTCACAAATTGTTGTCTCTTCTAGCCTAGGGGCTCTGGTATGGTCTTCACCAGAGTAGCCCCACTGTGGGTAGATTCTGTCTTCAAGGTAGTAACCCATTCAGTAATGACGGTCGTTTACTATGTAGTTTACCTTGAGGGCTTGTCCTTCCGCTAACCTTTGGAACAAGTTGGATTGGTGGAGGACGTTGATTTCATTTAATGTACTGGACAGGCCGAAGAACGTATGTCATATCCAGAGGTTGTACAAAGCAACTGCCTCAAGGATAATGGTCGGGGTTCTGCTCCAGCCTGTGAAAGCATTGGCCCACGAGGTGGGACAGTTTTTCCACTCCCAATACGTGCAGTCAAGGCTGCCCAGCATGCCGGGCCATCCCCTAAGCTCGAAAGATGTCAGGATACGCGTCGTGTCCTCCTCGTTTGGAGCACAAAGGTACTGGTCACGGTGGCCATTCGCATGATGGCATACGACACTTCTAGTAACAGGACATGCACGATGCCCCGATCGCGTCTAGGCGCTGCTAGGAGAACTCGTTGTGCTCAGCAACGTCATGCAATATGCGGAGCAACAGGGGTCTCCTTATCTAGAACCTACGATTAATCACATTCAGCAGAAAGAGGTGGACGTGAAGAGGAAATGCCATGTGGTAGGGAAAAAACAAGTCTCACCTTCGACGAAAGAGCTTGCCGTCGTACACTGGCTTATCCACAAAGTAATCATGGAAGAGACGATCGTAGCCTTCAACGTGACCAGGTAGTTATTCTTAATTTCACAAGTACTGGAGTTCGATCAGCGATTACTTACGTCATCGTCGTTATTTGTTTCACTGTGATGCTATTTCCTCACATTTTCATACTAGTCACAATATTTGTTCACTTTGGCGGCTACCTTGTTGAAGCGCCTCTTCAACGATCCCAGCGTACGTGACCCTTTCCCTTCTTTCGTATGCTTGTTGAACTCTTCTAGCAATTTCCCCCAAAATTTGCTCCCTTTTTGGTCTTTCCCAACTATAGGGTCATGGGTAACCTCTAACCAACACCTCATTAGGAGTATGTCCTCTTTGCCACCATATGATTCACCCTAGCCTTGGGTCAAACATCCGGTCAAGTAGTCTTCGGATGGCGCAAGCTTGTGGACATGTTCAAGTCCATCCTCTACCACTTTGCCCTCTTCGTTCGATCCATGTATTCCCACACTTGGGCAGTAGCTACCTTGTGTGAAGAAATCGTCCGATTGCAGCCGGAACATTGGGTTAGTCAAAAGGAAGTGGCCAAAATTGTTCCCGCAGTCCATTGCGTGCATGCAATGGTATGTCTCATTATATGAATTACAAAAATGAAAAGGTTTTCACACTTCAGGATAAGTTCATAGGCGATTAATAAAACGGGGTATCACATAGATCATTCATGCAAATGCATGTCTAAGATATTTGAAATAAGACAATTTATGATAAGTTGACAACACATAATGAGGTCAAGATTAGATATACAAACGGGATATCTCTATGTGCGAGGTCCAAAGACAATTAACAAACATACGAAGGGTACAACCACGTCAATAGGGCACTGACAACACCAAACTGTTTTCTTATGGACATTTCGTCGGCCCTACTCTCCCCTAGACTGTTCGCTATCATAGTCGAACACGTTTTTCTCACACTAGTCCTGCATACTAGTGTAGTTGAAATCATCGTTGGGGTCGTAGTCTACTGGGAGCACGTCATCGGGGTCGACATCATCCCAGGGGTCATGGTCATCCTTTGTAGGCAGCAGTGGGACAGTGGTAGCTCGCGACTGATTGCCAGCGTTGCCGACCGTCTTCAACTCCTTCGCTGCCTCAAGAGTCAGCCGCTCCAGTCGGTCTACCACAACATCAATGTCCAAAAACGTCCCGTTGACATCTAACGCTATCGGAGATGTATCAGGCTCAAACTGTTCCTGGACAATCTTCCTGAGGTCGCCGGCAACATCATCGATCCCACCTAGCATCACCCTCACAATCTTGTCCACGTCCTCACCCTTCGATGCCATTCACAATGATGAACCGAACAAGCGTGAACATACAAAAGCATGGACCTACAATGCTTGTGTGCTAAAATTGGACATAGAACATGCAAAAGCTGTGATAACTACACAAGTATACCAAAGCAAGCGTGTTTTGTACAAATCGGTCATCAGTATTGCAGCCAAAGTTTTGTCGAAGAAACCCTACCAAATTTGAGTCGTGTGCATTGCATTGCTCGCACACTGTTGTGTGGGAACTAGCCTAGATGCTAGATACGGATTTGAGTACAAATCAACCCCCATTGAAATGGCTGACGGCGTGCACCTCCATCGTTGCCGCCAGCCATGCTTCATTTGTCCGCGGCATGTGTAGATGCGAACCGAATTTACCCAACCTTCACGGCCTCGCTGCACTAACCCCTACATCCGGCAGCATCTACATCCGGCTAGCTTTGGCCTGACCGGCAGTTATGGCGCCTATTCCAAATCGGGGAAAGGAAAAGGGTGTGGAGGAGGGGATAAACCTGCACTCTGATGACGATGACGATAGCGGCGATGAGATGGAGTTCATGGGCGGCGGAGGGGATCGCTCCACCACTAGATCTGATGACAGGGTGCCCGAGGAGACGAGGAGGCTGGAGCTTGTGGACAAACCATCGACAGTTGGGGATGTCACCGCTCCTTCCCGCGTCAGGGACGCCACCACGGTGTGCCCTAGCGTTGCCTCGTTGGCCGACTCGCCGGTTCGTTGCTCACCTCCTTCCACACGGACGTGAAGTTTCTAGCACAAGGGGATTGCGTGTGAGGATTGCTTTCCTCCCAGATGGGAGTAGATTTGGGGCAGCGCCTCACTGACCTATCCCTGTAGCGTGATTTGGGGCTAGCGCTGCACGGCGCACGTGACCTTGCCAACCCTATTTCAACACACAGTGATAAGATAGTCCACTTATAGGGCTCTTGCCCTCAAATCCACCTCAACACTATTGATCGCTCCTTCACGAGTGAGTCCAGTAAATTTTAAGATATCAAGTTGCACGATGTGGTTGCCTTGCAACAGGTTGAGTTCTAGGGAAAATCTTTCAGGTCCTACTAGCCAGCTAACTAGTCCAAAAACCAAAGAATGAAGGAACTTGTTCTAAAATGCTTATCAACAATCTAGTCAAGATGTTTCTAAAAGACAAATACTTTGAGTTCTCGATCATATTTCTCAAAAAATTTAAAACTTCTTCTTGAAATTGTTAAAACAAGTAGAATGAGGTGGACATTTTTCAAAGCCGCTTATAGAAGCTCTCAAAGTTCATTGCTTTCTATTTATATACGGCAGAATAGAACAATTCTTACCTGAGTTTCTTACCGGAGTGAAACAAAACTGAAAAAAAGGTAAAGAATAAAGTCTGACAAAATAATTAATGTAAGTAATTTAGCTCATTAGGCAATAGAACAATAAAGACGGCAAAGAGGGGAGGCTCGGAATTTTTAATTAAATATACCACTTAAAAATTAAATTTAATAAACTATACTAGAAAAAAAATTAAGAAAATATCCCTGGCGGCCGCCGCCATGCCGGATGGGATGGCGAGAACAAGCAGCGCCTCTGGCGTGGCGAGGCGGGAGGCGTGGCAGCATGAGTGGAGGCAGGTGGCTATCGCCACCAGTGGCGGCCAGTGCCTGCAGACCACTACTAGCAAATGCATGACTCCCGGCGGTTAGCGGTCCCATTGCTCAAATGTACATAAATCTAGCAAACTTTAGGAAATTTTTTTAAAATAATGGAACATCGAATTGCAACGAAACTTGAAAAATGGAACCGTAGCTTCGTGGGAATGGTCCAGAAAAAAATTTGATTTTTTTTGAAATTTTTAAAAAAATTTCAATTTTGAGTGCTGCTGCCGGTGGAGTGGTGGGGGTGCTGCCGCCATGGTATTCGGCCCCGCTAAAAGTGACGTATGGCACTGTTCAATGGAGAACTACGATCGCACAATGGTTAGCCGGAAAACCTGCTGAGGGATGGGCTCTGGCACATGATACGGATGGTGCCCGATAAGGAAAGATTTAATTTGAAATGTTGCTTACGCTTCCAAAATGGTACCATAATAGACAGTGTCTACTCTTGAAGATACACCGTCATGACGACGAACATTGCAGAGTCTTTCAACAACATCCTCAGAGGCACCCGCTGTCTTCCACTTTGCTCAATAATTGAGCTGACATTTTTCAGGACAACGGAATATTTTCGTGATCGTGGCACCGCCGCGAACATGTGCGACTCCACCTTCGCCCCCCGCGTGGAGGCGTTGCTATAGCGACGTCATCAGAAAGCTCATTTCCACCTGACACGCCTATTCGAGCCGGGTCGGAACATCTTCTAGGTTCATTGCAAAAGGAAGTATGCGTCCGGTTTTAGCGCGGGCGATACCTCCCACCAATGCCAACTGGGGCAATACGAGGCGTGTTGCATGTGCAATAAGCCTCGACTAGAGCACATCCCTTGCTCTCATGTCCTCGCTGCCTTCTTCGTCGTACCGACCACTGTTTGATAGGTGCGGTGAGGGCTATTGGGGCCACAGACCAACAACCCACTGCAACTACAAGGACGAATCTGGTCAAAATCCTCCTCCCTAGGCGGCCCCCGTGAGGAGCATGTCCATGGACTGACGTACCCCACCTGTCCCTGCATACCCTCCAGTCCAACCTGGAAGGGCTTCAGCATTTACACGGGTGGAGGTTGATACTCCCGCATCTAGTGCGGCAAGCGCAGCAAGGACTCCGCATGGCAGTCAACCACGCCCGACCATCGATATAAATACTTCCCCCTCCACATCTTTTGCCTCAGAGTACCTTACGCGCCCTGACTATGCCAATGCGTGGGCCGCCATGGGTGCGATCTATGACGAGGCCTTCTCGTTAGATGCTACCTTCACACAACTACTCGGAGTGGCCCAGCCACATCGCCCTACAATGTACACACCACCTTCTCACTCAGACCAGGCAGGAGGGTCAAATTGGCAAAGCCAAATTGGCCAGTCGCAGGTTGTCGATCCATCGCATGTGTTGCATCCATCGACGGCCCGGGTGGGCATGGTATGGACCAGCGGAATGTTGTTAGTGTGTTAGTGGATCTATGTACACATTTGGTCCACAACAAGAGGAGGACGACGATCGTCCTACCCGTGTAGGCGCGGCTCAAGCGGCCGGTATGCGCCTCCGACGTCCTCCGGATAATTTCACTCCGAAGGACTTCACAAGAAAAAGGCGTTGGTTTTGTATTGTTTCAACAGTACTGTAAGAAAAGCAAAAGTATGTTCAAAGTCAAAATTTCAAAAAACCTGAAATTTTTTCTGGACCATTCTTATGAAGCTACGGTTTCATTTTTTTAAGTTTCGTTGCAATTCGATGTTCCATTATTTTTAAAAAATTTCGCAAAGGGCAGTAAGGGCAGTACTGGAGCAGTATAAGTACTGGCAGCAGTATATGTACTGGCAGCTGCTGCTGCGGGCGAGGCATGTGGCTGCCGCTGTGCGGGCTGGCGGCCGCCGTGCCGGCCGGCAGCAGCCAACCCAATTAGCGGCCGCCACAGTCATTTTCTCAAAAAAAAAATTTCTCTAGTATATTTTATTAAATTTATTTTTTAACTAGTATATTTAACTAAAAATTCCGGGAGGCTACAAGCACATAAAGACCAAATCGGACATGAAAAAGAGACGACTGAATGGTAATGTATTTCGTATCTTCAACTCATCCAACAATACACAGAAATTCCGCGTCAAAAACCACGCCACATTCGACGCGTTTCGCCACAGCCAAATATGGAAGATGGATGCAGGCCAAAGTAGCCAAACTTGGAGGACCAACGGAGAAATTTGAGGAACCGTACTGATCAGTTTAGCCCCTTTTCAGTGTGTCCGTCCGCAGGAGAGCAGCAAGCCAGCTAGATAGCGGTATTGCTAAAAGGAAAGGTAACGCAAATCAGGCCGAGAGCTAGGATATGTTTAGTATCTTTCGAACAAAGTTTGTGCCTGATGCGAGGACGTCTCACGGCCATGACGCACGAGTTTTGCAAAATACCTTGAAGCCATGACGCACACGACTACACGAGTGAATTTACTCCATAGGAAGCGCCAACTTACACTCGTTTCTTCTGAGTCACTCTGTCCGTTCATTTTCATATGGTATTTCGATTTGAGAAAGTCGTTAAAAGTAGGTATTAACCATTAAATTTTCTGTATTATATATTATCAATTACCATAAAAAACATTGTATCAAAAGCAATTTAAATATGGACATATTGAAATAACTTTTGTACACCAATGATGTATATAATTTGACTAATTATTGGTTAAAGTTTACAAAGGTTAACCTTTTCAAATCAAAATAAGTCTCATAAAAGTGGACGGAGGGAATACTAGGCTAGCTACTCAGGAATCAGAATCTAATCACTGCATTCCTAATACATCATGGGCCCTGGGAATACTAGGCTAGCTATTCAGGAATCAGAATCTAATCACTGCATTCCTAATACATCATGGGTCCTGTTTCTTTCGGCGGTTTTCGGCGGTTGGCGGTTTGCTATAGTAAATTTTAATTCTTAAAAAAATTTAATTATCTTTCTAGGCTCATTACACTTTTTTTTCGAATACTTATAAATTTGCTACAGTAAAACCACCAACCGCTAGAAACCGCTGAAAGAAACAGGACCATGGTCAACGTTTCTTAAACAATCATGTAGGATGAATTATTAAGGCGAATGGTTAAAACAAGGCTAAGAAACGAGTAAAAAAAGGAGAGAGCGCGATTTTTTTTTATAAGAAACAGTCTCTAAACATAAAACCAAGCTAAGAAAAGAGTAAAAATCTCACAAGAAGTGGCATGTTCTTTATATCCAGAGAATATATAGACAGACAGGAAACAGAAGAAATTAATTGTTTGGGCACTCCTATGCACTGTCTCTTTAGCTATTTCTAGTAGGTGAGAGAGGGGCACTCCTATGCACTGTCTCTTTAGCTATTTCTAGTAGGTGAGAGAGTAAATGCATGTTTAAAAATGACTATCCCAGTGCGCAGTTTCTACCTGATGTTCTAATATTAATTAGCACTATATATGACCAAGCAATGTATGGATCTTCCGCATCCAGCAAGAAAATAAATACATGGCCAATAAAACGGAAGGTAGCCACACCAGATTTGTGCAGGAGATTAAGACACAATGATCACCTTCCAATGCCAGTTTTCGCTTTTTTGGTCTTGAAGATCGAATGAAGACCGTTTCTTAAAAAAAAAAAAGAGAGATAATGTTTTTCTCCAATCTCTTTAACTAACTATCCACTTTAGTTTTTATCCTAGTTGATACTTATAGAAATTGTTGACTACGATGCATTGAACCTTTTATCTTAATTGACACTTATAGAAACGGTTGATTATGATGCCTTGATAGTGTGTGTTAGAAGATAACTGAAAAAATGATGCATGGCTATTGTCTTTTTTTTTAAAAAAAAAAACTTGAATCAGTACTGGATCCTAAAAGAACGACACGGAGTCGCGCTCTGGATCCCTGGCGCCAATTCTGCTAGCCTTTCGCCACGGGACCCGGCAATCATCGTACTTGGTGGCCCACACGTCAACAAAAAAGCGCAGCACAGCGCAGGCTTTGCTTAATTTTTTCTTTTGATTCAGCTTTGCTTATTTTTCAGTGATTGGGCATTCCGAGTAGTCTGATACCGCCAGCTTGTTTACTAGAAAGAAACATCTTTATTCGTCGAGTTTGTGTTCAGACGAGAGAAAGAAAAGCTTTAAAAGAGGCCTCGTTTGGCATAGCTCCAGCTCCCAGCTCCACCTCAGATATGAAGTTTGTAGATTAAAATAAAGTGACTTAAATTTATATTTTTAGTTTAAAATGTAAATAAGATAACTCACCTAAATATCCTCAATGTACCAACAACTCTAGCTCTATGGATTTCTGAAGTTAGAAATGAGGTGCTCCACCAACTCCACCAATTTTGGTGGAGCTGGAGCTGTGCCAAACAGGACCATGCTCCACCGTTAAGGCCATCTTCCATAATGACCCTATTTTACCATTCACCCGTTATTCACTTCTTATTCACGGTCCTATTTTATCATTCACCTCTTCAACACTGATCTTATTTTTCTACTTTCTACATTTACCTTTTTTATATTTACTCATAACCCTATTTTTACTATTTACAATCTCACCTATTTCTACAGTAATAGGAGCAGATACAGTAAAGGTAAAGGATCACCATTAAAGATGTCCTAACTTCATAGTTCATATAAAAAGTGTTTGATATTTAGACTGAGTGTATGACACGACCCGCCTAATTACCACATGCTAATAGCACTACCTTGCTAAAGCATGAAGTAATTATGGGGGTGTAGACCTATACACTTAGCAACTCATCCGCCTCTGGATGCACATGCCAAATGCAATGCCCAAATCAGAGATTGCAGCAGAACATTATTAAAGAAATATTCATGACTTATATATATACATGCCATCATGTTTTGCCACGCCGGCCAAATTATTACAAGCCCACTTAGTTCGATACATTTAAAATGCAGCTTCATATCTAGAAGGTGCTATTTAGAGTTCCTTATTTATTCTTATTCCGTCGCCTGAGAACTCTTTAGAGATAATCCTCTATGGTACCACATTCTTCTAGGGCCTCCGTCACATCGGGGCACTTCACGTGCTCCTCCACCAGAATATACTCAACTGTCTCATTTTCCGTCTCTGTGTCTAAAAAGAATGATGATAGCAAGGGTGAGTACAAAATACTCAGCAAGACTCCATATAATAAGACAATAAAAGAGACAGAGTTTCTCTTCCTCCTTTTTCATCATATCTTACCCATCTCATACCTCTTTTCACCGGCACCCAAAAAGAATATAATTTTTCAAGAGTGAGTCGATTTCTAATATAAAAATTCTACTAACACTCGTATATGATACGGACTTAGTCTCCGTAATCCCCATTCCAAGAGATTGGCATGAATTCATGATTTAACCCTGTGCAGGTGTGTACCACTTTACCCGAAATCGCCCGGAACGCATTCCGGAACTCAGAGCGTGCATCTAGTAGGTGAATTACATCTCCAACCCAGTTGATGAGCAAATTGTGGTGCTCTATGCACGGACCTCTCTTCTCACTACCTTGTCCCCACCAATTTGCTCTCGCAACCGTTATACTCATTCCTCGACGCCATGAGTATCCTCTGGCGTAACTATAATCGCCTGGTCGGGGAAACCATGGGTATAGCTAACTGTAGTTATACCTTGGGCACGCTCACCCACCCCTCCTAGTTATCTACATACCCAATGTGGAGATTGTAATAACCTTCTTAGATCACCTTCTCTGATCAACCATGAAACTCCGGTTGATACTAAATTTTTACGGATCAATACCGAGTGATAGCTATATTATCCTTATATAATACCTATATGAAGAGTCCCACCTTCCCTTTTATCCTTTACAGAGCACTCTTCACCCACCAATTACTTCAACAGCTCGGTCGCTCCATTGACCAAAACTGCCCCTTCTGTCCTTACGGATCCATTTAATCATTTGAAGAATAGTAATTATAATTTAAATGCTGCAGTTTCAACATAGATTTTATCCCAAAATATAAACCTCCAGAAGTCAAGGGAAGCTTGCCTGATTTTGGATACTCAATCGGATGGTCCGGGCAATCCAAAGGTTCACACTCCTTGTCGTCTAGATGAATGCCTGAAATAATTTCCCGGATTTCGGTTCACTAGGTTTACGGAAAATGTCATATTGCACAGCTACAACGTACCCGCTAATATATCGATTTTTAGCTTATTACAAAATAGAAGCTTAATAATGCTATCTACCGAAGAATCTAAAGGTACTAATACTACTGTTAGTAGTTGCGGTTTGCGGATATAATATTTACTTATCAATTTGATTTTGATTAAGTCTCTTGTATAGAAATCCTTAGTATTTATCCTAACCCGAGCCGGCTAGGATCGGCTTCAAGCCGAGCTCGGCGTGGTTTGGCTCCGGCCGGCTGGTGACTTACCTACTCAGTCCTCTACTAGTTGGCTCAATCCCTAATTCCCCATTCTCTCCAACCCGTGCCCCTGCTCTTGCCCCTTCCTTCCTTCTCCTTTGCGCCGTCCTCTACGTCGGGCGGCATGGCGAGGTTCCGCCAGTGCTTGGTCTTGTGATGGTCGCGACGCCGAGTGCCTCGCATGGCCGGCGGGCCGGGCTGGGCGGCCACGCTGGATGGCCCTGCCCCTTCGGGTTTCTTGTCGCGTGGGTCGACTGGCTGTGGCCACGGGCCGCCCTCCTCGGCCGAGGTGCCGCCGAGCTCTCTCTTGCCTACTCCTTCTCCTCATAGCTGCGGCGGTGTTGTTGCTTGCTTGCCCGCCTCCGTGCTTCGGCCGCCATGGAGGGTGTGGTTGAGGCCCGGCTACGCCGTAGCTGTGCCCCGACCAGTGCCTCGGCGCTGCCTCATCAACAACTCCGGCGAGGAGAAATGGCTAAGTGGTTCTTCTTGGATCTATGCGGATTCCTCCAATTTCTCTCATTTCATCCTCTACTGCTAGCTACTCTGAAGACTACTTTTGCTTAAGTCCTATATGCTTGATTTCCTAAGAGAGTTTTAGGGGTAGGATTTGGGGAGTACTCTGTGGAGATTATACAGTGGTTGAGAGGATGTCCTCTATGTTTGGATTTGTGTAGAAGCCCCTGATTAGGTTTTGGTTGGATGGCCGCCGTGCTCGCGTGGGTTGGGAATGATTGCGCCGGGGAGCAGCTGCTTTCGGCTCGGCCGCCGTGCAACCCCAAATCCTAGCTAGGTTTCTTGCTACACGACATTGTCATTTCTCTAATGCCCTAGCTGAATAACTCTACTGTGTTTGGTTTATCTTGACGCCAAGCTTATAGTCATTTTGCTTATTACACTAGTTTCTCTACTACTAGTTGGTTCCTTGCTATCTGATTATATGCATGAAATGCTTATGGAAATTAAATTAAATCTTGCCTAAGTGCCTACACTAGTGGTGATGATCCTGCATGAAGCATAGTCTTAGAAAAGGAAAATGCTCTTTGGGTTCATAAGACCTTCTTGGGATTCAAATCTTGTAGCGATGATGTGTTATCCTCCTAGATGCACTCCTGCGGTGAAGGTGTGGTTCTTTGCTCTCCCACCTCCTTGCCTCACCATGACCTCCTTGCCTCCACTACCCTGGTCTCTACCTGTTGCTTAGCTCTGTTACTAGCAGTAGCAAAAGGGGAAAAGGGTTTGCTAGATGGATTTACCTGTTTGGGATGGTTACCTCATTTGGCAAGACTGAAAAGGGGGTACTTTGCATGGCTATATGTACTGGGGAGGGCTGGGTAACTTGACAGCTACCCTCTCAGCTATTATTGCGGTGGTTCTCTGTTTGACAGCTGCACTTCCAGCTGTTACTGCAAGTGGTTTCTGTTGGAAGCTGTGGGCTGGGGTGGTTTTCCTGCTGGAATCTATGGGTTGGGGTGGTTTTCTTACTGCTGAATCTACTGGGCAGGGTGGTTCTGTTTCCATGCCACCTTGGGGCATGCATCACTAATTTTGGGCAGGGACTGAATGGGTGCAGCTGGGCGGCTGGTTCTGGCCTTGCCATTTCTGGCCAAGGTTGTGCAGGGCTTTGGTCATCTAAGGTCTGAGCTGATTTGAAATGTGTGCCCTGACTAAATCAGAACCAATGGTTGGCTCACCATGGTGGTAGTGTTAAGATCCTAAGTGAGTCCAGACTTGAAACGTCGTCTATCATCGTCCAATAACTCTTAAGTTTTGGATTGACAGGTTTGTATTTTCATAGCCGGATGATGAAAATTAGCGATGAGGAAGGCCGGCTGGCCCCGGACGGCTTGGCGTTCCTATGACTTAATCGCATAGATACTGACGGCTAATTCTGTTTTCCTCCCTTTATATTGGTTCACTCCACTTTTGTTTGCATTATCCTATTAAATCTTGGCATTCCTTCTGAATAGATTCTACTTAACAATTTTGTTAATAGCGTGCCCCAATTCTAAATGTCTAATATGCTTACTATCTTCTTACAGGTGTTGGTGACCCAGCCTACTTGGCAGCTTCTTGGACGAAGGCGGAGCAGCAATCTATTGCACGGGAAGAGGGGAAAAGAACAGAGAAAGGTAGAAGACAAACCCAGATGTATAAACTATAATAGCAGTAGTATCATGTATACTCAATTGAATATATATATATATATATATATATATATATATATATATATATATATATATATATATATATAGGAAGCAGTTTGGGGCTCCATGGAGCCTAGGCTCCATGATTAAAAAAGTATGATGTGCATTGAGATTCGTGATGTTTGACGTGTATATCTTCACATATCCACTAAAAAAAGTATTTCAGATATGAAACTCCAAAAAAAATAAATTTGAACTCAGTTTAAACTAGTTTGAAGTATAGTTTGAACTAGTTTGAAGTATAGTTAAATGTAGTTCAAACTGAAGTTCAATTCAACTTTTTTTGGAGTTTGATGTCTCAAATATTTTCTTTAGTGGGTATATGTAAGTATAATAACCAAACAATACAAATCTCAAAGAACACCTAGCGGTAATGAATCATGGAGTCTAGGCTCCATGGAGCCTTATGTATTATTCCTATATATATATATATATATATATATATATCAGTTTTGTAACTCAGAATGTAATTCAATCATGTACTAGATTTGATTTGTTGATCAATAAAGAACTGAATTTTTGGGTGAACTTTTAGCAGTTGATTCCAGTTATCCTTGATACCGAATAATAGCATTTATGTTTAATTTGCAAAATAATACCTTGTCTTAATACCACTGCAATTTTAACGGTTTACAGCATTGATAATCTATAGCTAAGCACGAGTTAGATGTATAGGTTGTTTCAAGATGATGCATGAGCTCATCCCACAAAAATGATAGGACGCAACCATTCTACTTAGGACGTGAGGATGATAGTGGGTCCATCCTTGAAAACTGGGACGGAGCTATCCCATCCTAAAAACTGGAACGGAGCTATCCTATCCCACCTTGCTCTCTAACCAAACACAGCCTAAAACTTGTCTCTCGTGCATTCGACAGAAATCACAACCGTGACGGAGCCATAGCCGCTGGGGAGTGTCCCTAAAAACTAGCAGCACCAACACGGCAACACGTCCTCAAACCACGGTTTCCCCCCGGGAACGAGCAGGCCATCGCCCATCAGCATCAGGCCATGTGCCCCCCGGGAACAAAAATACCGGACGCGTGCCCCGGAATACGCGACGGCACCCCCGCACTCGCACGATGATCCACACCACTCCCACCGTGGATCCGTGCGGGTTTTCCGCGGCCGCGCGCGTCCGTCGCTTCCTGGAGCGGTGGCGCAAACAGCCGCGTGGGGAAAATGCCGGCCACGCGGCGTCCGCACGGGAGCATGTCGGTCGCGGTAAAAAAAAAAGACAAGAACATCTTCAGCGCCAGCTGAAAAACGGTTCATGCATTTTTTAATATAGAAGTTGCTCGAGAAAAAATTTTTTTAGAGAATGAATAGAATATATATGAAACAGTGTTATAAAAAAATTTGAATTGTTCACTAAAGATAATTATAAAATACGGCACCCGTCACAGTGGACAGATCTTAGACCTTCTCCAAGGATGTCTCCTCCCTCTCCCATTCCTGCTTCGAAGAGAATCCCGTTTCCTTCGTGCTCCAACAGATTTCCTTTAGAGCATCTTCAACAATGGCCCTATACAAGGTTCTATATTTAAATTTAGGGCTTTTTTTTTAAAAAAACGAACTCTAACAAGGGGTCCTATATTTCAAAAACGTCTTAAAATAGGATAGGATATCGAGAAGAGTTCCTAAATGTAGGAACTTATCTACCGAGTCCTAAAACATTTTTAGTTATATTTTAGGATAAGACTCATTATTGGAGTTTCTTAAATCCCTAAAAAAGAGATAGACATGTGTATAGGGCCTCTAATTTAGGACTATTGTTGGAGTTGCTAATCATTTTGAGCCCAATAATTTTTAGAGAGTACCTAAAATGACTTATAGGGCTCCATTTTTAGATTCCATTGTTGGAGATGCTCTTACCGTTTTCTTCCGAAAAGGATTCTTTTTTCTATTCTCTAAAAAAGATAGAAGGAAATCTCTTTTTCATTCTCTTTAGAAAGGGATTCTCTCTTTTTTTACTGTATTATTTTCTTCGAAAGGATATTGTTGAAGATGGTGGAAAAATGAAGAGAATGAATATAGAGAGGGAAATGGAAAGAAAACGAAATGAAGAGAAAATGATGAGATGTTCTTACACCGCCCACCCGGGTTGGGAAACAGCCTTGCCATTTTGCCTGCGCGGACGGCTTGCGACACTGCACTGGACAGGGGTCATGCGCGGGCACGCACCGCCCGGCTCGACCGCCAACCTGAACTGCCAGTACTAGTAGTAGTAGAGGCTAGTAAGCATCTGGGGCATGCACAGGAACGGAGCATGGAGAGGGAGGCCCGGCCACCTAATCCGCCCCCAGCACATGCGCCATGCCCCCACATGCGTGTACTTTGCTTCTCCGCGGCTCCACCCGTTCAATACCGCCGCTTCCCCTGCAAGGCTCCAAGCGCCCGGGGCATGCCTATGCCCTATGGCTATGGAGCATGGATTGCAGTTTCGCGCCGCGATCTAAAATTGGAACCCTACTCCCCCTCCCAACAGGTATAAACCATAAGAAAATTTCCCTGAATTTTTGAGTTGTGGGACGAACAGCTTAGATTTTGAGTAAAGATTTGGTCGGTTCGGAAGGGAAAAACAAAGTTTGGATCTGAAACAGGTAAACTTAGATTCAATTTGAATTTGAATCGGTTCAATAGTCACCGGTTTGCTGAACAAGATCATGTCAGCAAGCTCGAAAATGGTTTTTGCATGTTCTCATGGGGTTAGGCTGATTTGCTACCATGCTCTACTTTGGGAGCTTTCTAAAACAGTTAAGAGACTATCCCATCTTGTTTTGACTTGTTTTCAAGAATTTTGACAAACGGTTTCAAGATAAAAAAAAATTGGGCTCAATAATACAAAGCATTTAGAGCATGTATAATGTTAGACTTATTTTTTGATTCTATTTCACTATTCACTAACTATTTACCTTCTCTCTATTTTCTGACCGAATAATACTGGTCCTATTTTCTCAGTCTCTATATTTTTATTCTTTATATTTTATTCCCAACTCTATTTTTACTATTCACAATCCTATTTTTATAATAATAGGCCAGCTATAATAAAGAAATAAATCCACGATTAGACATGCCTTAGATATAGAAAACGGCAATAAGCATAAGCCCTCGACACGCAGCGTCGGTCAGCACCATCAGACGGTCCAAGGCTCGTACGCCGTGCAGCGATCGCGCACAGGAGCGCCGTCCGCGCAGGCTGCAGGCACGAAGTCCGGGTCCTGTGACGACGGGGCTGTGCCTGTGCGTGTGCGCTCTGGCGAGTCTCTCGGCCTAGCTTCCAACCGAAACCATAAACAAAGCGCGCAACTTGGTGGAGCGGGGCACGGCAGCGCGCGCACGCAGGCACCACGCATCACCACCGTCCTCGCCTGGCTGCGCCTGTGACTGAGAGAGAGCCGGTAGCCGTGACAGCGTGACAGCGTGACACCCGACGACGACGACGGCCTCGCTGCTGTTGCTTTCGCCCAACGCTGGCCGCGCTGCACACACACAGCATCACTAGTCACCCCATCCATCGCCGAGCCTATAAAGCGCGGCACCGAGGCGCCCCCTTAATGACACTCTGTCATCACCAAACACCGAGTTCAAACCCCATACCAAAGCACTGTTTCTCTCTCTCTCTTAAGATCGATCAGTGCTGTCAGTCCACGGGAGGAGAGAGGAGAGATGAGGAGGCAGACAGGAGGAGGAGGAGCAGCAGGGGGGCGGTGGCGCGCGGGGGCAGTGGCGTGGTGGTGGGGGGTGGTGGTCCTCGGCCATTTAGTGAGCCGCGGCAGCGCGGGGCTGCTGGAGAGCAACCCCGGCCTGGCCTACAACTTCTACAAGACGAGCTGCCCCACCGTGGACTCCGTCGTCCGGAGCGTCACCTGGCAGATGGTCGCCGGCAACCCCGCCCTCGCCGCCAGGCTTCTCCGCCTCCACTTCCACGACTGCTTCGTCAAGGTCCGTCCTGCAATCCTGCTCTCCCTCTCCTCCTCTCCGGCGCCTACCGGTAATGATAGGATAGCTAGCTCTGAGCTGGTCGTTGTCGGCGCGGCGACGCGGCGTCCCACCAGCTGCCGGCCGGCGAGAAACAGTTGGTGCCGTGGTTTCTTCTTCCGGCAAGAAATTAGCTGCATTGATCCTGCATTCATCCATAGAATCTATCAGAAATATTTCCTGTCGGATCCTCAGATCAAGAGGCCTAGCTAGCCTGAACGTGTGCAAAAACCGTAATGGAACTTGCACACACAGATTACAGAGTAGAGAAGACAACTAGAGATCCTTCGTGCTGCCCAGATGAATCCGATTTTTACCGTGGGGATCGCTGGTTTTAACAGTGGCACCAACCCCAGTAGATGTTGTTCTCACTCACTGACACGCGCACTCTCTCTCTCTCACCGTGTAACTTTATCTATACGTAAGCATTACGGTACCTTTCCCTCCGGTCGCGGCAGGCGGTACGTAGCGACAGACCGAAGCGAAAACAAAGGCGAGAAACACTAGACTAGTACAGGGGGAGCAAAGCGAATCTTGTCATCTTTCTCTGCGCGCCAGTGCGTGGCCGCTCACATGCGCGCCCGACGACGCCTGCCGTGCCGAGCCGAGCCCATCACCCCCTCCGCGATCGATGCCGCGCGCACGCGGCGGGCGCCACCTTTGGCCGCTTCCGCCCGCGAAATTTCAAACGCCGTCGGCGTGTCACGTCGCCGCGCCGCCGACGGCGTGGGATTCTGTGTGTGCTCTGGGTGGCTGGCTGACCGGAGGCGGGCGGTTCTTGCAGGGGTGCGACGCGTCCATCTTGCTGGACAACGCGCAGAGCGAGAAGACGGCGGGGCCGAACCTCTCGGTGGGGGGCTACGAGGTGATCGACGCCATCAAGACGCAGCTGGAGAAGGTGTGCCCGGGGGTGGTCTCCTGCGCCGACATCGTCGCGCTGGCGGCGCGAGACGGCGTGTCGTACCAGTTCGGGGCGTCGCTCTGGCAGGTGGAGACCGGGCGGCGGGACGGCAACGTGTCGCTGGCCAGCAACACCGGCGCGCTGCCCTCGCCCTTCGCCGGCTTCAACGGCCTGCTGCAGAGCTTCGCCGCCAGGGGGCTCAACCTCACCGACCTCGTCGCGCTCTCCGGCGCGCACACCATCGGCAAGGCCAGCTGCTCCAGCGTCACGCCCAGGCTGTACCAGGGCAACGCCACCAACGTCGACCCGCTGCTGGACTCCGCGTACGCGAAGACGCTCATGACCTCCTGCCCGAACCCGTTGACGACGAACTCCTCGTCGTCGTCGCCGTCCACCGTGGACCTCGACGGCACCACGCCGCTCAAGTTCGACGGCAGCTACTACACCAACCTGCAGAAGAAGCAGGGGGTGCTCGCCTCCGACTCCGCGCTCACGCAGAACGGCGCCGCCGCGCAGATGGTTGCCGACCTCGCCAACCCCATCAAATTCTATGCCGCCTTCTCCATGTCCATGAAGAAGATGGGCCGCGTCGACGTGCTCACCGGCAAGAAAGGCCAGATCAGGAAGCAATGCCGCGCCGTCAACACCTCCTGATCGATCGCCGAGCAGCGCGACAGATTTTTTTTCCTTCCATTTTTTCTACTTCTTTTCTCTTCCCATCTCATCGGCGCGGATCAAATATATTGTGCGCCACAATCAAGGTCCCCAGATGATGTATTGGTTTGCTAATTGAAATTTTCGATCATATCATTCAAGGTGTACGCAAGATAAGTTCATCTTGGCGCGCATCATGTGCATTGCCGTTCTAATCAAAGAACATGGTTTGATAGCCAATGGCGGCGAGTAATTAAGCCGAGCATAAGAGCAGCTTTCGCTCTGTGGCTCAAAATTAAATTATTATCCGTAGCCACCATTGCCACTATCTTCCTCCGTGACGATGCATCGGAGCACCGCTAGCGCAAATCCCAACAATAATCGTCCAAATCTGATCCCACCATGAGCTGCCTCCGATGTCTGAACCCCACTTTGGCACGATCAACGAGTAAAACACACACGATAATCGTAATCTGTCATAGCCATGTCGCCGTCGCACTAACGGCCGGTGCTGTCCATTCTCCCGCCATTTTCTACCAATGTGAGCTCTCCTTTAACCCCACATAAGTGCCAGGGTTCACCAATTAATTAAATTGACCTAAAAAACTGCTCCGGTTAACGGTTTACCGGCCCTGAGCACTAGTCATGATCATCGACAAAGCTTATCTGACAGGTTACTTGCATGAGCACTCATTGGCAAGTTATTTCACAGGCTCTTTTGCATGGAAAATTCGCATACGTAGCTACGTACCCTTCAACTTTCAAGTTGGAAGGAGGAATGTTTCGAAGAAAGAAAAAAGGAAAAAAGGAAAGGGGAAAAAAAAGATAAAGGCGATCTTGGCGGCGCAGCAGGTACGCTCATGAGTGAAACAGTAGCGCAGTGGATTGCAGTGGCTAGCTGCTGCGATATATATTCCCTCTCCAAGGAAAAGAAAAGAAAAGCCGCATGTTCTATTGCTACTCCTAGCACTCAACTTTCTGTGTCTTTTGCTCGGGGGATACATGCAACGCAGGGCAGATTCCTCCTCCTCATACACTTTTGATCATTTTCTTGGGCTACGAGTGATTAGTGAATTGGCCGACAGCTCGAGATGATCTTGCTGCCCGAATCCTGACGCATGCACGGCACAGATTTGTGCAAGTCCTGCACGGGTTTTGAAGCATTCCCCCTTTTCTGTGTACGCCAGGTAGGGCCCGTTCTCCGCGTCGGACAGCCTATATGATGATGCATGGAGCGAACATGTCGTCTGACGGTGATGGGCAGCAGCCAGCAGCAATAGCTTCGCCCGTGACCGGAGAACATGAGCGATATGCAGCTACCACGTCCCATGTTCCCTTGTTGGATTTCCTACTCGGATCACTCCATGTGAGATAAGATGGTGTGATATAAGGCACGGCATGAGCATATACATAGTTCATAATAAGAGTGCTTTGTCTTGGCAGTTAATTCTTTCAGTTAGGCCATCGAACTTGTATGTTGAACCTAGTGGCGCCATTGGGTGGACTTATTTCCATCACTTTTGGTAGATCCTAGCCGATTTTTGTAGCCATTGGATCTGCCTTTGGTAGGATCGTGTATGAGAAGGTGGGTTTTGTTAGGTCTTCCATGTCAAGTGGTTACAAAGCACGGTAAGCCTAAAAATCGATCGCGCTTTCTGTAAATCATAGACGACTGTGCTATGATATATCTGAGATTATGCCGACGATAATGCATGAATAATCGATACTTTTTTTCCTCTTTTACATTGACGGCGAATAATCCTTGGAATTCATCAGGTTCTCATGTCTATGCGTTGATGCAACATATGTATATGTGATTTGGTATCTTGTCGTCCCCATCAGGCAGGCACAACCAAACTGATCGATCTCCATGATCCCTGGCTAGGGAGGGAGTTTTACTTAGCTAGCGTGTTGGTGCTCTGCAGCCACGAGCAGGGGCGCGTCGCTTTCGCCAGGTTGGAAGCCATTGGGCAGTGCAAGGGCGAGGGCGAGGGGCAGCGTGCGTGCGTGCGCGCATCGGTCGTCTCCGAGTCGCTCTCGGCGGAAGCATGAGGGCACATGGGCGAGTTTATAGTTGGCCAGCCGCGCGGGAGATGGCTAGCTAGCGTCCACTGTGCGTGCCACTGTTGCGAGAATCATCTCGCCGTCGAGTTCTCTCCCTCCCTGTCGTGGCCGGTGGATCCATCGGAGGCCTTAAGTACGAAGCACCGAATCAGCGGACCTGTGCTAGGAGTTGTGCTAGGGTTTATTATTTTGTGGCGCGGTCGAAAACCGGAACCCGTCGGTAGTGATTTTTGTCTGTCAGAGAAAAGTTAAAAAGATTCATGTGCTTTTTCTTTTTCAAACTTTTAGTTAGGGATGAAGAGCACCGGTTTTTAAGCCAAATTTGGCCGGTTTGGATTGAAAAGTGCTCTTACGGGACGTGATTACTAAAAATTGATGGTTTGAAGACCAATGTATATCGGTTTACTGGTATTGCAAAATTCCTCTGAAGATAAAAATTTTCTTATGGTTGTTAGATAAAAATGCTATTTTGACTAAACATAATCTCAGGAAAAGAAACTGGGCTGGTAGCCCTAGCTGTGCTTTCTGTGATCAAGTAGAATCCATTGATCATTTGTTTTTTCATTGTAGTGTGAGTATGGTGATCTGGGGGATTGTGAGTGATGCTTTCTACTGTGGGGTTAGACCTTCGGGTTTTGATCACATTATTCCCTGGTGTCAAATGGTGTGGCCTAGGGCCGAGAACCTTCATATGTTATGTATGTCTGCCATCTTTTGGTCTATCTGGTTGTGGAGAAATAGATTGTGTTTTGAAAATAAAAGGCTAATCTCACATATCCCAATTATACATATGGCTTGCTCCTTCATAATTTATTGGGCAGGTCTGAGTGGTGAAAGTGATCAAGATCTTGTGCTATCTGGAACTAAACTGCTGGTGAGCATTGCAGGGAAGCTGAGTGGTGGCAACTCAGAAGTAGGGCGAGATGACAGTGGAGCGCGGAGGTCTCTCCAATATGACTGAAGATCAGTAATTTTCTCGTTGTCAGAAGCTTTTTAGGGCAAGGTCAGATGGTTTGGAATTAGGGTATGCCTCTTAAGCAAAAAAAAAAATGTATATCGGTTTACGTCGAAAACAGATCTGTGCATGTTAAATTTAAATTTGGATCGGTTTCAGCCATTCGATTTGCGAACCGGACCGTGTCGGTGAGCTCGAAAACAACAGGTTTCAAACCCTTTTTTGGGTCAGTTTTGGGTATGCTGTTGAGCTAGGTAGCGAGGTGAGGGCCGGATCGGTGCCAATGGCATGGATATGTAGGCAGCGAGGGTGCCCGGAGAGAAACAACAAAAGGCGGCGGAAACGGGCCTGGCCGGCGATCTCGTCTCGTTTTTTGGAGGGGCGCGGGCGGGTCTACCTCACAGTCCTCACCGTTGACAAACAGTGGACCAAATTAAAAACAGCCCACGGCCCGACAGAAAAGAACCTCTCATCATGGGTTGCTTTTGAGTTCCGGGACGTATGTCACGCTTTCATGTTTACTAGGAATATTTGCACGCCAATAGCTCACCGTTATGTGAGGAAAACAATTTTAATAGCAAACACAGCTCGCATGCACATAATGATTGACGGAAATAATTTTTTTGTTCCATCAAACCCGAAGATTTTTTGGAAAGTTTGTATGTTAGACGTGAAGCGCGGATAGATTTTATGAAATGCAAGTGTTTTTTCACAACGTTAGTAGGTCAGAAGGCTAAATCTGTGTTGCTATTGGATGGCCCCATATGTGCAACGTGGGCGATCGGATAGAGACGTTTTATCGGGCAACGTGGCATAACGTGAGGGTAATATTAGGGCCTTTAAAGACGACATGGCACAATGATAGAGCCTCATATGGTGAGAAGGTATGGGTGACACGTGGCGTAAGGACAAAGGAGAGAGTTTTAAGTGGTTTTAACGGAGAGCTCATTTTACGTGCTTTAATACGGATTTTTTTTAGATTAATAGGTTGGACGGTTCGACCTACATCACATGAATGATTAGACGGGTAACAAAATTAATAGAGGTGGCTTGTTACAATGGTTAGGTACAGCCCATGGCGCGGTCGTCGTTGCTTTGCCTTAAAGTCACCTGAATAGGATGGACACACATTTTAGATAGGAAAAAGAAAATAGAAGAGGAAAAAGAGAGCGAAAACGTCTATTAAAATTTAAAATTGCTCTAATTTTATTTTTTTTAAAAAATATAAGTCTTTTATGGGTCTTCTTTGTGGAGCCATTGCTCCATTTTTGTAAACTTCCATTTTTCTAGATTTTTTAAATGGCCAACAGTTTTTTCAAACTAAAAATTTTTCTAGCTTCAAAAAATTTTAAAAAAGATCTACACTTTCTATGAACATTCTTTGTGCAGGCATGGTTCAATTTATGTGAACTTTCGATTTTTTTGGAATTTTTAAATGTTGTAGAATAAAGAAAATAGAAAATAAAAAGAAAGTAAAAGAAGAAGACAGGGGAAGCAAATTTTTTTTTTTTGTAATTTTAAGAAATTTTGAAAAAAATCCAAACTTTTTATGGACCTTCTTTGTACAGGCATGGTTTCATTTGTGGGAACTTATTATTTTTTTGGAATTTTTAAACAGCGTAGAAAAAATAAATAGAAAAGGGAAAAGAAAGTAAAAGAAGAAGGTAGAGGAAGCAAAAAATTTTCTAATTTCAAAAATGTTCAAAAACATCCAAACTTTTTTTATGTACCTTCTTTGTGTAGGCATAGTTCCATTTTTTTGCAAACTTTATATTTTTCGGAATTTTTAAACGGTGTAGGAAAAAGAAAAGAGAAAAGGGAAAAAGAAAAGAAAAGAAAAAGGGCAGGAATGAACCTACCGGGAAAGATGTGCGTGGCTGGGGATCGAACCCGGCTCGGTGGAGTGAGTTCCAGCGCGGCTGACCAACCGGCCATTTCGTCCGCCTCGTCGAGGTAAAAGGAAAGAATTGCTTTTATATATAAGGTAAGAACGGATGACCGGATCCCATTCCGCCCCACGATCGGACGGCCGGCGTGCTCCGGCCGACGTGGCCACGGCGAGGAGGCATCGGGCGATGTGGCCACGACGAGGAGGCAGCAATCCCTATCGCTTTCCCTGCTTTGCCTCATAGTCACCTGAATAGGACGGACATATATTTTGTATAGGAATAAGAAAATAGAAGAGAAAAAAGAGAGCGAAAACGTCTATTAAAATTCAAAATTGTTCTAATTTTAAATTTTTTTAAAAAATCTAAGTCTTTTATGGCCTTCTTTGTGGAGCCATGGTTCCATTTTTACAAACTTTATTTTTTTTTCTAAATTTTTTAAACAGCCTACAAAAAAGAAAATAGAAGAGGAAAAAAGAGAGTGAGAAATTTTTTTCATATTGGAAATTTTTCTATTTTCAAAAAATTTGAAAAAAATCTAAACTTTTTATGAACCTTCTTTGTGCAGCCCTGGTTCTATTTTTGCGAACTTTCGAATTTTTAGACGGCGTAGGAAAAAAGAAAATAGAAAAGAAAAAAGGAAGTAAAAGAAGGCAAAGGAAGCAAAATTTTTTTGTAATTTCAAAAAATTTTCAAAAATATCCAAACTTTTTATGGATTTTCTTTGTGCAGGCATGGTTTCAATTTTGCAAATTTTTATTTTTTGGAATTTTTAAACAGCGTGGAAAGAAGGAAATAGAAAAGAAAAAAGAAAGTAAAAGAAGAAGGTAGAGGAAGAAAAAAAATTTAATTTCAAAAAAATTTTAAAAAATCCAAACTTTTTATGGACCTTCTTTGTGCAGGCATGGTTCCATTTTTACAAATTTTCAATTTTTTGGAATTTTTAAACGGCGTAGAAAAAAAATAGAAAAGGGTGAAAAAAAAGTAAATGAAGAAACAACGATGGAAGGTGCATGGTGGGCTTGAACCCGCACCAACAAGACCGAGAACTTGCTTGCCGACCAACCGGCCATTTCGTCCGCCTCGTTAAAGAAAAATAAAATAATTTTATTTATATATAATTTAAAAACGGACGGCCGGATCCCATTCCGCCCCACGATCGGACGGCCGGCTCGGCCGACGTGGTGGTGGCATGAGGAGGCACCGGGCGACGTGGCCACGGCGAGGAGGCAGCAATGCCTATCGTTTTGATGGTATAGTTGATACAATTTTGTTTTCACGGTCGGTTGTGTTGTTCGTCCACCCACTCGGCGTAGCGCATTGATGAAACGATTAGTTTTGGGTTTTTTTATTGTTAAAAAAACTTTATAGCCAGTAAAATATGGTTGATCGACATGTTACCATTTTTTAGAGCGACCTCTTGTCGGACCTTCGATGGGAACATCATCGAAGTACTAAAAAAATATATTTTTTTATTATCGTTCATGAAATCTACAGTCGTTTGGAGATGTTTCAGTCCACCAGAACAATGTTTCACAAGAGTAAACAAAATGATTCAATTATTTTTTGCGGTTGTTCCGTAAGAGAAAACAAAATGTTTCACAAGAGTAAAACAAAAAATTTTATAATGGCACATAAAATGTTTCTAGTATTTTTTAGGATATTTTCCAGAAGAAAACAAAATATTTTATATATTTATTAATGATATTTGAGACATACATGGCTAAGTTTTAAGTCAAATCAACAATACATCTTCCCCATCCAACTCTTTTAATAGAGTGTACGACCACCACATGCACATCTGCTGCCATGCCAGTGCTGCTTTACATGCTGTGCTTGTCGTCGCAAGGCTAACCTCCAATGATGTCCCCCACTGCGTGGTTGCTATTGTCGTCAGGGGCACCACCACACTATCGGAGGAGGAGGAGGAGGAGGTGGCGGCGAAGGAGGAAGAGATCGAGGTGCCATTGCAGTAGCAAGAGCAGATTGAGGCGTCATCATATCAGCAACAGCAGGAGGGAAGGAGGGAGCAGGATCTAGATTCACCGTATCGGGGTGGTGTTGGGTAGGGAGAATACGGGAGGAGGTTCTATAATGTAGAAAGAAGAAACAGAGGGAGGGGGGAGAGAGAGAGTAGCGTAAGAGGGTGAGAGATGCAGCGCGAAGCATGAAGAGATAAGAGCACCTCCAGCAGAGCTTCTAAAACAAAATCTTCTCTATATTTAGAGCCTCTCATCCTCCAGCAGAGTCTCTATATCAGTTTCTACATTTAGAGTTTCTCTCTCCTAGCCTCTAAAATTTGGAGGCTCTCTATATCAACTTCTATAGTTTTTCTGGATAAAGGCTTTGCTGGAGAGGATGGAAATATAGAGAGCGAATAGTGATTTAGAGGAGATATATAGATGCCTGATTTTAGAGTTTCTGCTGAAGATGCCATAAGGAAAGTAAGTGGAGCGGTGTCAGATGAGCTTGGACGCCCGTGTCCAAGCAATACCACTCTTTTCTTGTTAGAGATTTTTTTTTTAGTTTTTGAATTTGTTTGTAGAATAAACGATGTGTTTGTTAGGATCGTTAACTGCTGACGTCACTTGATGAGGCTTTGGGAGGGGTTAGAACGTGCTATTCATCTCTGGTTAGTCGCTACTCGCTACTGTCTCTTCCTGACACTATCAACGTACTCATCCCAGTGTGAGAAAGCCCAGTTCGCTACCCGCTTGGCCAACATTGGGCTTCTCTATCAGCTTGCACATGCATGGTCTCACGGCCCACTAATAATACATGTTCGGATGGAATTCTTCTGGACAATCTCTTAAGCAATCCATGACAGAGCCTCTAATTAAGGACTCTCTCCTGATTACATGCTGCCTCTCTAACTATTGCGCACACTCTTGTATCACTTCTAAGCCCCTTCAATATTAGAGGCAACCTCTAAGCATAAATGTGTCATATGGGCCTACATGTAAGTCAAATAGATACTATTGTTTTATATTTTTAAATTATAGTTGTGGATTCCGTTTTAGAGATTAAGCACCACAAAAAAAGCCTCGAAGACTTCGAGGTTATCAACAGTTGGGAAGATGTTCTCTGGCAAGCTTACTTCTTGGTTTGCGAACCAAGTCACCCCTTTCCACAAGAGGGTTGGCGAGACGCCTATCACTAGATCTCGAGAGGGGTGGAGACACGAGGGAGTCATACTGATTTGGTCTCCTTCTAGAAAGGATAATAGTCCTACTCGACTTCGTATACTTATGGAAGATGAAATATTGATGTAGAGCGATGGGTTTAGAGTGAACACGTACGGAAGTGCGATGCATGCTCTTGGTCTTGTGTTACTGTCTAAGCTACGGGGGTTATATATAGCCGTCGATACATGCACAAGCTGGAGGTAATGTGGTGCACAACTAGGGTAGCCTCTTGGTGACAACTTCCATGACGAGGAGAATTATGCCATGGCAAGAGGTCTGCTGACAACTTCCATGACCAGGAGGGTAGCCTCTTGGCGACAACTACAAGCTGCTGACTTTCTGCTAGGGAGCTAGACACGCATCACCTAGGAGCGAAGTCCATATATTATATTCCTCATGGCCAGTAGCATGCTCAGAAAAGGGGATCCGAGCATACGGGATGCCACCGATACTCAGAGCGGTTAGGGAAGGGGCGACCATGGGGAGAACAACCATGGAAATATGGTTATAGCCATGAGTACAACAGTATGTTTGGGTTGGTCATAGTTGACCCGACTATGCATGGGATGGTCCCTAGACGCTCTTTAGGCAAGACATCCAGATGAGCATGGCTAGTGCCAGTGGGCCTAGGATAGACGGCTAAGAACATCCGTAGCAGAAACCCTATAAACACTATGGCGCTGACTTGGCGAGGATAGAGTTTCTGATGGAGTGAAGAAATCTTTTAGGGTGTAGTGTAAAGTGTGAAGAAATTTTAGAAAGATAGATATAGTTATAGTGAATAGTGTTTTAGAGTTGTGAGATAAGATTTCTGGTGTGAATGCTCTAAGGATCTAACCAATCCCTGATAGAGGCCAAACGGTGGTCCTCATTTTAAAGGCAATATTGCCGTTAACTAGTGTGAATGCTATGAAAGTTTCACCTAAAACTATCAATTACCATCGTCATCTGAAGTTGTCGTGAACCAAACAAATGCTTAGGGCCTCTTTGATTGGCAGGGTTCCAAAACACAGGAAAAGGAAAAAAAAAAAGCAGGATTGGGATGTATAGGCATGTTGAATCCCAAATGATTGAAATCCACATGAATTGTTGAGGCATATCGTTTGATTGTACCACAAGAAAAATACAAAAAATTGAAGTCTAGATATTAATTGAGTAGTTAGAGATTGGAGAAGAGCACGAGAGAAGATTGCATTGCAATACTTAAAGGAATGTAAAAATGAGGTTAGACCTCATCCTTGGAATCCTCAAAAATATGGAGGAGACTTACACATCCTACAAATTCTATTCTATTATATTATTAAACCAGATTTTAATGGAGTCACCACATTCACTTTAAAATACTAAAAACTTCCATATTAATAAGATAAAAAAAGATCTACATCATCAATTATAATAGGACTAGATTACAATGATGCAGATATGTTTGATAAAAAGGAAAAAGTTTGGTTCGTATAAAAAAACTTACTTGCTACGTAAACTAATCTTATCTACACAATTTCATCATATTTGATTCCATCTTTACACCTTCAATGGGATTAAATTCTATCTCTACATTCACTTGGTATGGAAAGGGACTTATTCAATTTGGAAACTAATTAATCTTGCCTGCAAGATTTTGTCGGATTGCATTCTATCTCTGTGGCTCCTATTCTATCACAATACCTACTCTCTCTACACGATATAAAGAGAACCGTGAAGCCGATATATCTACCTAGCGCTCCTGCTAGAACCGATATAGGGACCCATGAAGTTGATATATCTTCTACGAATAGATGGAGTAATTGAAAACCATCGAGAATCCAAACATATTTCGACAATCTTAACTACAGTCTAGTGAGCAACAACCAAGATCAAGGAGCGAACGGTCAAAACATCGACACTTACAGACGTAAACGGGAGTTTGTGGGAAAATACACATAAGCATTGGACGTATGTACCCGAGAAGCAGCCACATTGATCCGTTAGGTGCTTACCATACCAATATGACTATGTATCCAATGTAAATTTAGCTATAGTACTTGACTTGCAACATGGACTATAATAGAGCTTCTCATGGCCAATACTACTATGAATCCTTATATATGCAAAGATCTCTTAAACACTGACATAAATATTGTCGTCCAAATGCGTGCAACACATTGCTCGTTCCTTCAATGCTATCCTTCAAATCAAACACCTGTTTTTTTTCCTTAGGAGTGAATTCCTTCAATTTTTTTTTGAAAAACTCTAACATAAATCTACCATGAAATGTACGAGGCATATATCTTGCTCATTCATTTGATGCTATCCTTCAAATCAAACACATGGATTTTTTTTTCCTTTGGGTTGAATTCCTTTTTTAAAAAAAATTCCTTCAAGTCATGGGGAAATTGACTGTAGACCATCGCTACAGTGGTATATGCTATATACCAATAACAAGCTGACATTTTGTAAATGTCACTGTACATTTGAACACCGTTGCTGAAAAAATCAAAACAAAGCAAAAAAAAAAAATCCAGAAAAGTATTTGAGGTGTCAAATACAACTCTATTCAGCTTCTCCAATGGTCAACACACAATTTAGCATTCGAAATGTGAAAAGCAATTCAAAATAAATCAAGAAAAATAGTGCCATCATATCGAGTGGTCTAGCGCCAATTTTCCCTTATTCCAAGAAGCTCTTGGTTGTGCCAGGATTGTTCGTACCTCGAAGTTGTCTGATTAGAGTAGTCGTCTTAGCAAGCACACAAGCAAAAATTCTAATCTACATTTGCATTCAGTTCTATGTGCAATTAGAACTATCAGATCTCGCTTTGAGATTCATGCATGGCTCCCACTTTCTCTCTCATCCGCTTTTATAAAAAGACCTCCTAAAACCTCAAATTCTTACCCGAGATCCTCGTTCATCTTATTCTCTCTCTATTCCTCTTTCCTCGGTTGACCGATGCCACCTCCTTCCCGTCGCCCTCCTCCGCGCCCGACTACCGCCACACAGAGCGAACCGACAAAAAAATCTTGGACGTAAAAATCAGAAACATCAGGAACAACTTTGAATCATAATCCGAACAAGAACAACACATCGTTTCACTCCAAAAAAATTTCATGAACAAACTTGTCTTTTTTTCCCCCAAACCAACAATTAGCAGAGGAAGGGAAGAGTAAAAATCGGAAGCGTTTTGAGAAGAAATCGTACTGGGAACAAGAGACAGACTGAAGCGGTGAAGTGCATCTGAGCAACGGTAAGACGCCGGTGGCCGGAGTGGCGCTGCATCAAGAACGAGAGAGAGAGGAGCGGGGGAAAACTGATGGCGCAGGATGAGAATGGTGAGAGGCAAACGGGGTGACAGTGTGCGTAAGGGATCAGTACTTTGGGAGAGATAAATTGGGCTAATTGGATGACCTTTTTGCAAACAGAATGCATGTGTGGCCTGGAGACCTGGGAAAAATTGTGCCGGTTACCTCTTCCAGCAAAGGCACATCACTTCCTATGGAGATTTGGCCATGACAGCCTCGCGATAGATATAACATTAAAAAAGGGACATGGACGTGGATGGGCGTTGCCTAGTTTGCTTGAATTGCTATGAAGAATTGAAGATGGATGCCATTTTTTTTAGGACTTGTTTGGGAGCTCGGGGAGAAAATCCTAGGGACAATATTTCCTGAAGGAGTTTTTTAGGCACTTTACTTCCCTGGGATAAAAGGACCAGTCCGGCTCGCAAGGGGAAAAAATCCTCTCCACGCTTCCCCTCGAAGCTTCTCCACGGCCGCCGCTTGTCTCCTCCCTTATGCCTTCCTCCACAGCCCCCACCACTGCCTCTCTAACGCCCGCCCATCGTCGCCACCCTAGAGCCCGCCGTCGCTGCCTCCCTAGAGCCGGTCGTCGCTATCCTAAAGGCCCCCACCGCCGCCTCTGTCGACGATTTGCGTCGGCAATGTATTTTAGGGGGCGATGTGAAAGATCACAACTACGATGGTAGCACAGGGAACCGAATTTATACAGATTCGGGCCCTCAAGAGGAGGTAATACCCTACTCCTGTGCTCATGGATTGTATTATGGTGGATGATAATGATGATTGCAACATGTGGGATTTGATACCGAACTAGGGGCCCCGGACCCCCTTTATATAGTGTAGGGGGTCGGGTTACAGATAGAATCCCTAATCCGCATATGGAAGATACAGATATAACCGATTCAGCTACGTCTATATCCATGTATTCGAGTAGGAAACGAATCCGTTTCCTTGTAGATCATACCGGGACGCGCCATCCTCCAAGCCTGCCTTCTAGAAGGCCCAATTGACTCGGCCCAAGGAGGTGGTACGTCCTGTAGTATATCTTTGGATACCCAGGGTCCATGTTTTCCACAGTAGCCCCCGAGTGCTTCGGGACTGGGTTGTCTTGATTCGGGGTTCGGCTCGTAATCCTTCAGATGTTTACCCGAGTGACGTCACTCTTCGTCTGGCTGATGGAGTCTGCTCGCCGAGTAACCTGCTGATCAAACAACACAGTTGCAAAGAATTCGAGAAAAATTC
This sequence comes from Olyra latifolia, assembly GCA_036346145.1. Classification (NCBI taxonomy): domain Eukaryota; kingdom Viridiplantae; phylum Streptophyta; class Magnoliopsida; order Poales; family Poaceae; genus Olyra; species Olyra latifolia. Next base: position 21,519,320 of record CM070530.1, read on the forward strand.
TCAACTTTATTAAAGATGCCTGGCACCCAGCCCGACGGATCGGAATGCTAGCTAATGGCCCCACGGAGAGGCATATCAGAAGAGTGGATTTTGCCGAGTGTGCAGTGCCATACAGCGTTATCCTCCCTGTTACAACTTATGGCATTCAAGCCTGACTTGCAGAGCTCGACATTCGATACAATATGGGATATGCCACAACTTGCGTAGGGTATTCAGGCGTCTTGATCCGACTAATGCAGATTCAAGCTAGTGATCCCTAGAGGAATACGCCCGCCTCCAAGTTGAGGTCCTCCTAGTGGTGTTTGTCTTGGCGACAAACGATCCGGAGATGTGCCACTGAGACCCGACTAAAGAGGTAACTCTTTGACACCTAATCCGATTATAAAATCGGACCAGCCATTGACCCCAAGGGGTACGCCAAGAGCTGGATTAATTTTTACCCAAGTGGTGCTTGTCTTGATGACAAACGATCCGGAGATATACCACCGGGACAATTTTGAAGAATTTCTGATGCGCGGTTCGGCTAAAAAGCCAAACCGACCACCATCCCTAGGGGGCACATCAAAAGCTAGGTCGCGACTTTGGGAAGCGCCCAATCCTCGAATTGAAGACTGGCAATGAGCCCAACAGGGGGCACGCTATTTTTTCGACTAAGCTGACCCGAGTGACACCTGTACCCGAGTAAGTTGTATACAGCTCGCGGCTAGGGCTGGACACGAGCCGAGCCCCAGCCGAGCTTCGGCCCAGCTTCGTTCGGGTTTCAGACGGCACCGAGCCAGTGAGCAGCTGGCTCGGCTCAGATTGAAGTCGACTTCAGTCCTTGATGGCCATGAAGCTCATGGTCGAGCGGGACGAGGGCTATGGTTCATGGGCGAGGCGGCGGCGGCGACAGAGCGGGCGGACGGAGACGCACCGACGAAGCGGAGGCGATCGACGAGACGGAGGCGACGGCAAGTGAGCGCAATGGGCGAGGCGATTAACGAGCGCAAGCGGCCGACGAGGCGAGGCGATGGGCGAGACGGCGGCCGGATCTGGGACGGGGTCGCGGGTGAGGCGGCGGCCGACGGGCGCGGACGGAGGCGAGGAGGAGGCCGGATTTGGGGACGGGGCCGACGAGGCGAGGCGGCGGCCGGATTCGAGGACGGGTCATGGCGAGAAGGAGGCCGACAGGCGCGGACGGAGGCAGAGGAGGAGGCCGGGCGTTAGGGGGCAGAGGAAGAGGCCAACGGGGTGGGGCGAAGGAGGAGGCCGACGGGGCGCGGACGGAGGCGGAGGAGGAGGCCGGCGGGGTGGGGGCGGAGGAGGAGGCTGACGGGGCGCGAACGGAGGTGGAGGAGGAGGCCGGCGCGGTCACGAAGGATGAGGAGGATGCAATGGTTTGGGGCGCGTCGCGTAGACGTCAATGGACTTGAGGGTTGAGGCCGACGATCGTGCTCTCATCGGGCTGGACAGCTACGAACGAGCTCCGAACGAGCTCGTCCCGGCTCGGCTCGGGCTCGGTTAAGGCACCGAGCTGAGACAGGGGCTCGGCTCGGGCTCGTTTACGGCTCGAGCCCGAGCTAGCTCACGAGCCCGAGCCAAAGTTCCACCCCTACTCGCGGCCCTTATAGAGCATATCCTCGGGGACTTAAATCAGTGCCCAAATCTTGAAACGATAATTTTAGGGCTTCATTTCCTTCCCGCCTTGCACGGAAACGAAACGTTGCCCGCTTCCTTTTAAGTGAAGCCAACCAGGGAGTTTGAACTGGTACGCTTACACTGTGCGCCCAAACCGTTCACCTCCCCGAAATCCTCCGCTAGGGTTTTCGTGCTTCCGCCGCCTCCAAGCAATCCTAGCGCCGCCGCCGTCGCCAAGCTTCAGATCCGCCACATTCCAATGGCGGGGGACTGGGCAACCTCAAACACCACCGATGAGCGGTTGCAAGCCCTTGTTGACGCTGGCGTTCTTCCGACGCCGGAGCTCATTGATTGGCGCGCCGCCGCAGGTGAATCCTCCCCCACTCCTCATCAAGAGGAGATTGTTGTCTTCGAATCCTTCTTCTCCCTCGGGTTCGGACTCCCCGTATCCTCCTTTCTTCGCGGTTTGCTCCATCATTATGGGATTGAGCTTTTTCATTTGAATCCCAATTCTATCCTTCAACTTTCAATTTTTGTTTATCTTTGTGAGGCTTTTCTGGGATCGCTCCCCATTTCGCCCTTTTCCGTCATCTCTTCTTCTTGAAGGCCTACCCCACCGACAATGCCCCTAAGGCTGTTGGCGGGGCCGGATTCCAACTCCGGAGCGGCCTCAAGAAGGAGTATTTCGCCTTGCCGCTTCGGACTTCTTTGAAGGGGTGGCATTAGGATTGGTTTTACTGTTCCAATCCTCCCCCCAGTCTTCCTTGTTTTGATGGGAGAAAGCCCCGAGCTTCCTCCTCTTGGAACTCTCCCCCTCTTTCCTCTGAAATGGATCACGTGATCGAGCTACTCGGCCTGATCCAACATCTCAAAGAAGAGGGGCTGACCGGCGTTGCTATAGCTATTTCCTTCACGAAACGCCGTGTGCAGCCACTCAAGGAGAGGATCAGGCTCGGGTTCGAGTACACCGGGCCATCCGACTCTACTAGAGAAACGGATGTCCCAATCTCTAACTCGGACACCATTGATCGACTCTCCGAGTTCTTCGCTCCCGGAACTATTTTTTCAAATCCAAGGAGTCCCAGGAGCTTCTCCCTTAACTATCCACCTCCTGAGGTAAGATTCGATTATTTTTTTTTACTTGTGTTGAACACTGGGCAACCCTGTTGTTTGAGCTTATTTGGGGATACCGTGCTCCTATGCAGGCCACACTGCTGCGTGTCCATGCCCCAACTCCCGATGCTCTCGCCAACAAGGGCGAGAAGCGCCAGTGGGAGAACTCAAGACACCCCGCCGCCAAGAAAGGCAAGGGCCCGGCTCCTTAGTGGAGGAAAATGTCCCGCCGTCAGGACGCTACCACCAAACTCGGGGCCAAAGGTGGGCGAGGCTCCCAAAGAGGAACTGTGTAATGACTCAAAGTTATGATAATATTTTGAAAACACTTCACGTATCATTGCATAAGCTATGACGCTTCTGTAAAATTTCTATGTGACAAACACAAATTTCTAGATTTCAAAGGCCATTAGAAATTTGATTGGTTCTAATTAAATTTTAAAATCACCAAATAGCTAATTAACAAATCTTACTTAGGAATTTATTATTTATAGCAAAATTTAGGAAATGTTGGAATAAAAGTTCAAATAGATCTTAAATGGGGAATATGTTTTCATGTTCATAAAACATCCATACACATATATATATATGAATATATGTATATGTATATATGTACACACATATTCACATAAAACTAAATATGTTAAATTGCTCTAAAAATCCCAGAAAAATCCATAGATTAGTTTAAACCCTAATAGAGAGTTTGACTCAGATGTTGACCAATTTGACCTCGTAGGGCCCACATGGCGACTTCCTATTCCTTTTCGCCCTTGCGGCATTTGGTCAACGCTCGCCGCCGCCGCCACCTTCCACCCCGGCTCAACCATCACTCCCCGCTCAATCTCGGGAAGATCTTCAATTGGCGGCTTTGTGTGTCGCTCGACCTGTGGACCCCACCTCCGACCATGACGCGACGCTGCCATCGCCGCCGCCGCACCGCTTCGCCATGGACGACTTGCCGGTTGTCGGCCGGCTCGCGTGGAGTTCCAGCACCGCCCACCTTGCCCAATGGCCGACTTGGTCGCGCCATCGATGCCCCCGCACCGCCTGCTTCCGGCCGGGCAATGCCGCCCGAGCAAGCCATCTGCCGCCGGCCAGACATTCGCCGCACAACAAGCCACCGCCCAACTAGCCAATGAGCACTAGAGCTCCTCAGGACCGCCTCACATCTTCGCGATCACGGTCAGAGCCGAGCTCTGACCGAGCTTATATGCCACCGCGCCACATCGGCCGCTTTCTCCCTCTTTTCACTCTCACGCCGCCCGGCCCAAACCAGACCTCCTTAGTCTCCACATTGTCTCGCTTGCTTCGCCATGACCTCGTGAAGCTCCGCCGAAGGAATTGGTCCGAGTCATCCCGAGCTCGTCGGAACGCTTATCGCCACCGCCGACCGCCCGGTTCTTCCTTGTTCGGACCTGCCGGGACGCCGATCATCATCTCTCGTGAGCGCGGCAAGCCCTTGCTCGGTGAGCTTCGGCATCTTCCCTCACACCGTGCTCCCTCTTTGGCCCAGGCTTCACGGCCTTCCCAAAGATCTTGAGCGCCGCCTTCCTTGTTTCGGACTGCCGGGACGCGCCGATCATCATCTCTCGTGAGCAGCGGCAAGCCCTTGCTCGGTGAGCTTCGCCTCATCTTCCCTCACACCGTGCTCCCTCTTTTGCCCCAGGCTTCACGGTCTTCCCAAAGATCTTGAGCGCCGCCTTCCTTGCTCGGACCGCCGGGACGCGCCGATCATCATCTCTGGTGAGCTTGGCAAGCCCTTGCTCGTAAGCACCCACTAACCCCGTGATAGCTCATGCGCGCTATTTTTCCATAAGCTCGACCCTAGGTCATTTACTCATGTCCGCCGGTAGCGGTTCCGCCGCCGGCATGGCTCGCCGCGTCCCGCCGCTTTCGCCTCGACAAGGGCACCCCTAGATGCGCGTTAGCTCATCGATTCCACCGAACCCAAGAACGCCCCAAACGGTGCACCCTAGCTCGGTTAGCCGTCGGCTAAGCCTCGGCCGCTGGCGCCACGGAGGAAGACGATGACGGCGAGCCGTCCGACCGCGCTTAAGATCCGTGCGGCTTCACCGTGTGTGGTCGCCGACAGTGGGTTCTGTCGGCCGCCAAGGATTTAAAACTCCCGCTGCTTCACGTTGCCGACATGTGGGCCCTCGGTCCCACATGTCGAGGAAAGCGGAGGCGCCTATGTCCCCAAATACTTTCACTCGAAGTTACGCCTTCGGCACGCTTCGACGTGGTTGGCTTTGGCCATGAAGTTAGCGGGCCGCCCAAGATTGTTCAATTTTTTTCCCAGATTTTATAAATAAAACAAAGACAAGAATAGAAACGATTTATTTAAAATAGGTAGATATCATTAAAAATTCGAAAAATTAGGGTAAATACTAGAGCTTGTGTTGGATTTAATAAAATAGTACCTCACACAAGAATCGAACACGGTTCCTAGATTAAATCCATTGCTTATTTTAGGTATTAATTCATATAAAAATAAGAAAAAATGGAATGTTGTGTATTAAAAATAGATTAACAATTAAGTTAAACATAAGAAAATCATGGATGCCGATAAATGACTTTTGGACCTAGGAGAATATAGTATAACCTATAATATGTTTCCTAATTACATGTTAACTCAATATTGGTATAATTAGGAAACATGAATAACTAGCTACATGTATCATGTTAACATATTCTAACTATTTAAAGTACTTTAAAAGACGATAAAACCATATTTTTGTCCTATTGGGTTAATTAGGTAGAAATTTCATTACACATATATATATACATGTATCATGTGCATCATCTCACAAGCACTTCATGCCATTCCGCTTATGATTCATTATTTAGAAGGATCATGGAACTTTCTCGATATATATATATATATATATGGATTCATGTAGATAGTTAAACATAGGAATCAGAATGAGCTTAATACGAAGCGACCTCGATTGCATTTCATGCATCATTCTCTTCTTCGCCGCATCGTGTTTATGATGAATTGTTGATTCTCCGTTTAGACGTAGAGGATCCGGAAATATTGTTCGAGGACTCCGCACAAGACCCGGACTTCAATTCCCAAGGCGAAGTTAATATCTACCCTCAAAGGAGTTTGCTTTTACTAGGAGAATCTCGATTTTCCCTAGTGCGAAGTTAATACCTATCCTTAATAGTGTTGCTTTTACTAGGAGAGGATGCGCTTTCCTAGTGCGAGTTAACATCCAATAATATCATATTGAATCCTGATTTCTAAAGTATTTATTTTACAAAGATTAAACCGCATGCCCTTTTAAGTACTTATGCCTATTTGTTCAATCATGATATATCTTGCCATTTACTTACTTGCTATCAATTTACCATGATGATGTTGTCTTGAATTAATCATCGTCATTTGGTTTACTATTGATCGCTTTGATGATCACCCTTGGTAGCTCGGTTAATTTAAATAAACCGATTTAGACTCCTAAGTCTTGGTTATAATCTTGCTTAGACATTGCTCAGTCCAACTATTAATTTTAGGCTTAAAATTGCCTAATCAGTGAACCGACATTCACCGGACATGATCACACATTGACTATGGTTAATTGAAATTGGGCTCGCATGCCAAGGTGTGTATGGTTGTGATAGCCGCAATGCGCATCGGTCCGCATTGGGTAAGAGATGAAGTAGCCGGGCTACGTGATTTGAGGAAGCTAATCGCCCACATACGTAGTGCATGGAAGAGAGCGCGGCGAGATCCGCAGAAGTCGCGGCGCCGCCCCAAAGGAGGGTTCCGCCACATCGTGTGATTCACACGGAGGTGCGAAGTTAGCCAAGAAGGAAGTGCATAAGGGTGAGGCCCTTAGTGGATCGGGCTGGTGAATCAAGGATTCTCTGCACGGTGCATCGAGGATGCACAGCAGACGCCATCGACTATCTCGCTGCGGAGATAGTTCCTAACACCACAACGCGCCGCCATCGCGCGGTAGTGCAAGTAGTGGGGATTCAGGGTAGTTACGACTGCGGGCGCATTCTGCTCGCCGCCATGCTTGAGGTGAAGATAGTTTCATGTCGTCATCCGAGGATGATCTAGGTCCATTCTACAGAGAGCCGTGAGTCTAGCGTGGGGGCGGCCCAGCTAGGACGAGACCGGTACTTTGTTGGGAATGTGATCCATTAACGAAAAGCGCCACACTCTAAGATGATGGCGGAGTGGGAAGAGAACGTTTGGCGAGTGCTTGGAAACCGCCATGGATTGGTTGTGCATTGAAAAGGAAACATGATAAATAATCAATTTGACAGGAATTTGGTTAAAGTGCTAAGTCATAGGCTTTCATTTCCAAACGGCTTTCATGCAAATAAATAAACCCAAATTTTCCTTTGAAACCTCTATCACTAAATGCATTGTTGGGTGTTAGCTCGCCAGTGTTTGGATGACACCGACCTCGATAAATATCTATCTTTAGACATGGAGGAGCCCGCCGAGGAAGATGCCTACGATTGTCATGAGGAAGGAGATCCTCGACTGTGACCAGGAGTAGTTGCTTAAGATAGGGTTTAGTGCGTTCCACCGACCGTGTGTGGTTACACATACCGCCGTGTGATTTTGTTGTTCTTTTGAACTTGCAAGTTGCCCTTTGGGAGATTTCCGCCACTCGATGAACTTTGGTCTCAGAACTAAGGCTTAAATGCCGTTTGTTACTAATGCGATCGGATGATCGCTGTTATGTAATATTTGGACACCGATGTATGAAATGATTCCAGCTGTGTAACTCTTGCACTAGCCTACTGATCCAGGGCCTAGTGCAGGTCCGACCGTTCTCGCTTGGTAAGCCGAGAAGGGGCGCGACAACGGGCCAACCAACTTCGGCTTCCAGGTGTAGTCAGGGGACTCACCCCCAAGGACGGGCGGTAGTACGACGCCAAAGGGGGAAAAGAATTCAACCCCTCAGGCTAGGCCGAGAGGCCCTCCCGACTCCTCTTCGAGCGGGGTTTCCCCTCGAAAGGGCGCCAGCATCAAGATTAAGACCACCAACCGGTAAGCTCAACTCCGCCACCCTCTGACAGTCTTCCTTTGCATTTTCTTTGACCGAAATATTCCCTATTTCAGGAAACCATCGGTAGAGGTTCCGTCAAGTCGCCCGACCGAGCCGGCATCAGAGCCTGCCAAGCCGAGTTAGGGGGCTCCTCCTACATCACCGATCGCGGTGCCCCCACCTCACCAAGCCGTGAAGAAGCGTCTGAACCGGGTCGGGAGGTGCTACGCCCTGACCTCGACCAGTCCGTCACGAGGGCGGCGTGGAAATGAGCCAATGGTAGAGAGATCTCCTCAAATTTCCACCTCCCCAAAGGAGATCGAGCCAAAGCTCTCGGCGGCCGGAGGGATGAGGCCGAACTGGCCCTTGTTGACGACGAGGCCGAGGAAGAGATGAGGAAAGTCTTTCGAGTATGCCGCCGAGTCGCGCCGAATGGCTCGGGTAAGCTTTTTGATTTGTGGAGTAAATCTTCTTTTGCTCGAGTTAGGATGGTGACCATCCTTCGTCTTTGCAGGAACTTGGTGGTTACTCCGAGAGGAAAACCAAGTTCCTCAATTACTTCCTCCCCCAAATAGAACGGATTAAATCCGTGGAAGGGGAGGTCATTGAGGTCCCACCAAGGCGCCAAGGAGCATCGGAGTCAGAGGTCCGGATTATGAGCCGCAGATTTAAAAGTTCGACCTTGCGGGTTCCTCCGGCAAGTACTCGACCGAGTCGAATTTGCTTGTCTTGCATGTGATCGATGACGTTGTGTTCCGCATCATGTGCAAAGACGTGACGCCACGATCGCCAAAGCTTCAAGCGGAGAAGCTGGCCTCGAGAAGTCGGAGGTAAAACCGCCGAGTTGGAGGGTAAGCCCCAAACCCGATCGACTCAACCCCGGTGTTTACACGGTTATGTAATCGTGCATTCCCTGTTCTTTGACAGAGCATAGGAGGAAGACGCTAGCGCAGTATGACGTTCTTCAAGAGAACGCCAAGATCGCGCAAGCACGATATGATGAGCTTTTGGTGGCGGTGGAACCCACTCGACACCAACTCTATGCTGGCGAAGTCGAGCCGAGCTCTCGGGCCGAGCTGATCCAGAGGTGGACCGAAGCCCCCAAGCAACTGAAGGTGCGGCTCAGGGAAATCGGCCTGACGAGTTCCAGTCAAGTGCTGGGAATCGTCAAGTCGCACTATCCTCGAATCGATCTTGACACTGTCAAGGATGGCTTCGCCTGCTCGGAAGAGAGGGCGATGGCGCTGCTCGATCAAGTGAAGCCGACCGCCGAGTGCCTTTTAGACAACTTAGAGTTAGATTTCCTGTAAAAATATAGGAACTCGTAAATTATCCATGTATATGACTTCCATTTTCGACATGGAATATGCTAACCATCTTTTCTCCACTTAAGTCATGGCTCTGGCCCAAATAAACTTCGTTCCTTTGTTACTTGGAACGACTTATGCTAGGCTTCGTCATAGACTTAAAAGAGAAAAAATCGATTAGGTATTGGTTAGGCGCAGACTGCACCTAATTAGGTGTAGCCCTCGACTTACTAGCTTCGAGGTAGTAATGTTGAGTTAGATAAAGATTAGCACCTAATTAGGTGTAGCCCCCAACTTACTACTTAATTGTCATACAAATAAGTAGCAAGTCAGAAACTGAATTGCATAAGCGTTAAGACAATGTGAGCGAAAACTTATCTTTATTTAATTGTAAACATGGATTACAATAGCCGTTAGGTATAGCACCGACGCGACTGCTTGATGTTCCTCTGCCCAGGCGAGCCCTCGAGCGTTTCGCTGAGTGATGTGAGGACATCCTGATCTACTTGTGGAAGAACGCCGGGCGTCTCTTTACTCATCATCTTTGTCAGGCCTGATGCCTGACCTAGTTGGCTTCTTGCTTGGTAGAACGCCCTCGTCGCGGAGGGTGGTGGCCGCCTGCCGAATCTTGTCCAATTCAGCTGCCGCCTCAATGGACTAGGTGAAGTCACAATTTTCCCTATCGAGGTGATGAGAAAACTTGACATCTCCACGGACCGTGACTACGCCCCGCGGACCTGGCATCTTCATAACCAGATAGGTATAGTGTGGGACAGCCATGAACTTGGCTAAGCCCGGCCTTCCCAAGATCGCATGATATGCAGTCTCGAAATTGGCCACCTCAAAACTGAGGTTTTCCGTGCGGTAATTATCCCGAGTTCCAAAGGTGACAGGAAGAGCGATTTTCCCGATTGGCACCGATGGGGTTCCCGAAATTATACCATGAAACGGCGCGTCTGTCTGCTGGAGCGCCGTTCTTGGGATCTGCATCTTGCCCAGAGTCTTAGCGAAAAGGATATTCAATCCACTCCCGTAATCAACCAGGACCTTGCGCAGTCGGACGCCTTGTACCACAGGAGGCAGGATGAGTGGATATCTTCCTGGGCAAGGGATGTGATCTGGGTGATTTGAGCGATCAAATATGATCGGAATTTTAGACCATCGGAGATACCCGGGGGTCACCGGAATAGCTGCATTGATTTCCCGATCGGTAAGCTTTTGCTTACGCTTGGACTCATATGCACCCGATCCCCCGAATAAGTAGTTGAGCTCTCGCTCGGTTTCTTGGTAAGCATCGCCCTCAGGAGGGTCGCGCTTGTCATCTTGCTTGGCATCTCTCGAGTGTCATTTGCTAGATCCTCAAATAACTTCTTCAAGATGTTGCGCTTCTTGGCGCATGCTTCCCGCTTGATGGAAAGGACACGGCGCTTCCATGACTTTATTGTAGTCGGCGTGTCGAGGCGGCCTTAGCCGCCCCTCGATCCGCGATCGCTACCATCTCTTCACCCTTGCGCTTGTCCTTCTTGGAGGACGACTCGGCCTGTCCTTCTTGCTTTGCTTGCTTGGGTGATCCTCTTGACGCCAATGAGAGCATCCGAGGCGGTAGATATCGATCCGCCAAGGCTTAACATCTCCTTGACGGTAGTCGAAGGCTTCCGAGACATCTTCTTGATTAGATCTGGTCGCGAACTCCTTTTCGAAGGTCTGCGACGACGACCGCCCCGAGATCTCCGGATTGTGTTCTTCTTCTTGGTGAAACGCCAATGAAATCCCTTAACGACTCATCTTTTTTCGATGAGTCCGATAAAGGTCCCACTGGGTCCCGTGCTTTTCGTAAGTGCTCGAAATTGGCAACGAATCGTCGCAGAGCTCTCCCCAAGAATCGATCGAGTTCTCTGGAAGGCCCGCGAGCCAGTTCTGAGCCAGAGAGGTTAACATGACAGGCAAATAATTTGCCATCGCGTCGTATCCTCCACCCGCGGCCTTGATCGCTAAAGAATAAATCTGCAACCAAGCCTCGGGGTCCCGTTCTCCATCAAATTTCACAATACCTTTAGGGTTGAATCCCTCGGGCCAGTTTACCTGTCGGAATCGGGGAGTGAATGCCTTGATCCCGTCGATCAACCCTTCCGCGGGGGAAGAAGATCGTCGGGGGAGATTCCGGCGCGGTGGGGTACGGCGCCGATCTTCGTCTCGCTCCCTGCGCCGGGCTTTGAGGTCGAGGCGGAGGTCGCGGCTTGCACTTCGGCGGGCGTCTTGCCCACGATTACAGAAGCCGATCGCGCCGAGTACTACTCAGAGCGATCAAGCTTCGGCCGAGTTGGCGGTTGATCCCGAGTGCCTTTTGGATCGCTGCCGCCACCATGGCCTTGATTTGTTCCATGATCGGCGCTATGGGTTGTTCTCTCCAAGCAAAGGGCCAACATTGTCCAGGAGGGTCTTACAAGCGAGGATGTTCTGCTGTGGTGTACGGAAGACCGAGTGATCTCCCATACGGACTTGAAGCAGTTCCTCCCGGACTTCCCTCGCACGACCGCGTAATTGGTCGCGCAAGTCTTCTCCGCCTTCCCGGTTTGGTTCGGCTCTTGCCTCCCCCGCGGGGCGCCGGGCCGATCCAGAGGCTTGGCCGTCCAGCATGTAGACGCCGCGGAAATCGGGGAACCTATTGACGCTCTCTTTCGACTCGGATTCCGAGAAGGAAAGGCTCAACCGGTCCTGATTTGTTAGCTCGTCGATGGGAGTGATTATAACTCCCATCTCACGTGTAGGATCTCTGGTCACAAGGGGATCCGACTGAGTTTCGGCAGAACGAATCTGCTGAAAACTTTCAGCCGAATTGACCAGTTCGAATGGCATAGCCACTCGGAAATTTGGCCTGGCTTGAGTTGTCCCCGAGTCTTGACTCAGAAAGCTCGTCCCAGTGTGTATGTGTCGTGTCCCGCTTCTTAGCCCGAATTGGAAAAGCCGGCATGTTATCCGATGGAAAACAAATACCGAAGTTTCCAACCGAACGGGCGGACCACGATCGAGGGATTGTAACTCCCGATCGAATCGAGAACGACATCGCTAGAGTCGGATCGCCACTCGATGCTTCACAACATGAAGAGTTGGCGAAGAGAGAAGTGGATCCCGGCCGAATCAAGGGAAACCCAGCAGTAGGCCACCGGAATCATCATCATCGATCGATCTCCTTTGATCGAATCCAGGAAGAGATCCCAAAGTGGTGAGGCTCGGCCGAGTCGCAGACCATCTCCCCGTGTCGTGGACCGAACGAAGTCCGGCTCACACAACCGAAGCTCTCCGAAGTCGCCGGCGATAAAGCCGAGATCTCCGAAGATGAAGCCTTGGCCAGGAGTGTAGGTGAAGACGAATCCGCCAATGAAAGCCCTCGAAGTCGATGTAGCTGATCGTGACGCTAGCCCCTACCTGGCGCACCAACTATCGACGATTTGCGTCGGCAATGTATTTTAGGGGGCGATGCGAAAGATCACAACTACGATGGTAGCACAGGGAGCCGAATTTATACAAGTTCAGGCCCTCAAGGGGAGGTAATACCCTACTCCTGTGCTCGTGGATTGTATTATGGTGGATGATGATGATGATTGCAAGATGTGGGATTTGATACCGAACTAGGGACCCCGGACCCCCTTTATATACTGTAGGGGGGTCGGGTTACAGATAGAATCCCTAATCCGCATATGGAAGATACAGATATAACCGATTCAGCTACGCCTATATCCATGTATTCGAGTAGGAAACGAATCCGTTTCCTTGTAGATCATGCCGGGTCGCGCCATCCTCCAAGCCTGCCTTCTGAAAGGCCCAATTGAATCGGCCCAAGGAGGTGGTACGTCCTGTAGTATATCTTTGGATACCCAGGGCCCATGTTTTCCACAGCCGCCTCTCTAGCGCCTGCCCACCGTCGCCGCCCTAGAGCCCGCCGTCGTCGCCTCTCTAGAGTCGTTCGTCGCCGCCCTAAAACGCTCCACCACCACAGGATTCAACAAAATACCAGCGAGCGTGATCATCAGGAACCGCTCAGGGGAGTCGCTGCCATGGGAGCGATGCCAAGATAAGCTGCCATCACCGTGCCATCCTTCTTTGCACGCCTCATTAGCTTCCTCCCTCACAGGCCTGGAAACACTGCCGCCGCCAAAAGGATCCATGCTTATCTCCTCCACATCTTTGGCCTCCTCCTCTGTGCTGGAATTCCCAGTGGTGATGGAGAGAGTGACGCACTAGTAGTGTCCCGATCTGGTCAATGTTGCCCTCCTCCTCCCCCGAGTTCCTTTATTCCCCAAGGGCTAAGCTGTGCCTTGATCACGATGAGAAGACGGGGAAAATTTTCTTGTGGTGGGAGGTGGTGTTTTTTTATCCCCCGGGTTTTGGCAGGGATAGGGTAGAATTTCCCCCTCCCATGTGTCAGCCAAACAGACCTATAAACTTCCCTGGGGAACTTTGCGACCTAGGAAATTTTTCCTGGACTAGGCTGGGATCCCGGTCGGGATAGAGGTTCCCAAACAAGCCTTTAAGTGCAAAGAGGTGGTAGTGAGATGGGATGCAGTCCAACTAGGTGATACTATGCAAAAATTTCAAATCCTGAATTCGGCAGAGGAGGTCTTGGTGAGGCTTGTGTAAATGGATGCTGAAGTGTCGCTCAAAATGTGTATGTACCTACCCATGGCTTTGGTAGAGGCATTGTTCAATTTAGCTTGGCTTAGCCATAAAATTTAAGCTTAGCTAAATTAAAAAGCTAAACGCTTTGGTTTTTTTAGTTTACTTTTTTTCTAACGTGAGGTCACATCTAAAAGCTCTTAAAAATAACATAAATGAAGCGGACCAGCTCTGAGAAGCAAGTTCAACAAACTCTCAATATCCAACTTAACTTTCAATGCAGCCAGCTTATTTGTTCAGCTCAGCCACTCCGAAGAAATAACACATAAAAAAGAGCATATTGCTAAAATTGATGATTTTCGGTCCTACTACTCTAATCATGTTGAAGATTTCACCAAATTATTCCTCAAAAGCAACGTTGTAATCCGGCCTGACAAGCCAAGGTGGCACAAACCTCCGAAGGATTGGGTAAAGATAATACTGACGGTTCTTTCCTCGATGGTTCTAACTTAGGAGGGTGGGGTTTTGTCATTAGGGTTTCCACTGGTGAAATCTTGGCAGCTGTGGGTGGACATTTACCCTTTGTCCAAGACGCACTACAAGCAGAAGTGAAAGCTATTTGTTTTGCTAATCAAGCTGCTAGCAGTTTGGTAATGCGAAGAATCATTGTGGAGGGTGATAGTCTTACCCTTAAGTTGGCAATTTCGAGTAGCGAGTATGATCTGGCACCTGGTGAAGCTATTTTTCGAGACATCAGAGCCTCCCTGCTGTTGTTGTGTGATGTTTGGCGTCTAAACTTCTGCCCTAGGGGCTGTAACAAAGTTGCTCATGCCATTGCCCAAGAGGCGCGTTCGGGAAATCTAGAGGTCTAGTCTCCATGGACTGCCAACTTCCCTATGTATGTTCTTCATGAGGTGGCTAGGGGTGAAAAAGGGTCAGGTACGGTCGGATAGGAGTCAATCCATATCCGTATCCGTATTTTATACCGGATATGGATTCGGAGACGGATAGTGTTGGATACGGATTTAGTCGGATACGGTTTTGGATCGGATATGGGTCGGATACGATACAAAACCGGGTTTTACCATAATACCTCAACGGAAAAAAATCGACATGAACCTACACTCATTGTTGGTCATCCACAAAAACACAACATGTAGTATAAAATTAAATGCAATTTGAAAGACATACAAGTTATGAATTGTAACATCCCCATTTTCAAAAAAATCCTAAAACTGCATAATCATTGCATGAGGTTGAGCATTGCAAAAAGAAAATCGTCAAATCAAAAATAATTTTTGAAAATGTGCATGTCACTAATTTTAAATTTTCTAAAACCTAATTAAGAGTTCAGCTTTCGCAGTGTTAATTTCAAAATATTTAAATACTAGGAATCTACTTTAGCAATTTGTAGATTAAATAAATTTCACTAAGGGTTAGAAAATAGCCAAAATTGAACTTAAATTATATACAATTTAACATCAAATCAAACTAATTAGGTTAAGCAAATATCTATTTAGGCCCTATCCTTTATGGGACTTTCCCAAAATGACCTTTCCCTTTTTGCCTATTTTCCTAATTACCCCCTAATCCTACCTAATACTCCTTCTCTCTACCTTTCTCACACTGACAGGGCTGCCCCCCTGCTTACCTTCTACGCAGCCTTCCCCCCTCCACTTCTCCCCCTCGGTCTCTCCTCCCCACTCCTCTCACCGCCTCCCCTACCCCGCCGATACACACCTTCTCCGCCAATTCCTCCGCCACCCTACTCCCTTCACTCCTCGACTCCATTTTTGTTGGTCATGCCGCCGACGCCGGAGGACGCCAGGCGCCACCGCCGAGCCGGCCGCCCGAGCCCTGCCGCCACATCCTTCTTGGTAAGCTCCCCTTCCTGCTTGCTCTCTCCCCTTACCCCTAGGGAGCTTTTCCCGCCTGTGCCCCCCCTGAGGGAGGCGGCCGTGGCGAACTCCTCTCTCCGCCAGCCACGCCACGCCGCTGCTTGCCGTCTCGGTCAAATCCCGCTCTCCGCCATCGCTCGCTTTTGCTCCCATCCTCTTTTCTTGCTTGCGGACCCCATCGCCTCCCACATCTCACCGCTGTTCGCCGGCCGCGACACACCGCCGCCTCTTCCGGCCGGCCGCCGCTAAGCTTCGCCGCCAAGCTCCTCACGGCCAATTCCACCCGAGCCTCCTCTTCGTCTCTCCTCTTTCCTCGCCCCATGCCTGGCGAAGCCGCTTCGCCGGAATCGGCCGCACCGAGCCGCCTCGCCGTTGTTCTGCTTCGGTGGTGACCACGCCCCACTGTCACCGCCGCTTCTTTGGGCCATCGCAGCGCCGCCGCCACGCGCTCACGCCACAGACGGCTGGCTGCCGCGCCTGCCAGACCGGCCACTCTGCTGATTCTTCAGCACAGGCTGGCCAAGATTCTGCGCCTTCCACGCCAATGTGCTCGGCCCAGACAGACGCAGGCACTGCACTCCACGTGGTCGCACACACCGCCTATGGGCAGCGCCCATGCCGGGCCAAGCGTCTTGTTGGCGCGTGATTTGCCGCCGCTCATTCACAGCGTCACCCCGGTTGGGCAAATGAGCCACCGCCCACCCAAATTTTTTTCTTCCCTTTCTAATTTATTTTAGATAGGAAAAATTTATAATTTTATATTTTTAAAAATACAAATCCAAAATTAGTAAAATAAATTTCTAAAAACTCATAAAAATGTGAAATTTAATATAAAAATATCATTTATAACAATTCATGAATATTAATATGAATTATATGATTTTATAAAATATAAAATAATACATTTTAATACTATGATGATTATTTATGTCTACTTAAAATGGAATTTAGGTTTTTGAAATGTTTTAATAAGATAAAAGCAATATTAATTTATTTATCTTAAGATTAATCTATTTTTCCATATTTCTAAATTCAATAAGGAAACAATTTATCTAATCATTTTTAATCAAGTATGCCATTTTAAATAAAATCAATTTCTAAAAATATTAAACTAAATAAAAGCATTGTTTTGTCATATTCATGCATACACATTCATTTCTGCATGCATAATTTTATTTCTTTGTTTTGAATGTATGTTGTTGCTATCGTTAGATCCGTTAAACAAGACAAGGAGCCGAGGACTGCTTTAAATCAATCGGACTTCATCCACAAAGAAATCATTGTTGACATTTCCCCCTTATTACCTTCGACCATATTGAAACCTAGATTTACAAATGTTTTATTAGAAGTTTGATAAATGTGCATAGCTATGTTAATTAATCATTGCCATAATTGTAGGAAATTTAGTTAAGAACCTAACACACTTTAATTATGCTATTAATCCTGATCTTTGGTAACCTTAGGATAATTAATCCGTAATTACCTGCCAACCCTTGATTAGCTTAATTAATTTTGCTTAGTCATGCTACTAGTTAGATGATTACTACACAATGAACACTTCACCCTGATTTAATATCTGTTTTAATTCAAAGTACCTCTCTGTTTGCAAAAGTGCTTGTTTGATTAGCAGTAGCAGGTTGCTACTGTGGGAAAAGTGTTAGTGCCAGGTGGCGGGTATGTCACCTGGGGGTTTTCAGAAATGTTTATAAAACTTGATTGGGGTGGACGGATTGATTGGCTGGTGTAGTAAGCACGAGAATCGGGTCCAGTGTGGGAACCACCCCAGTCCCTAAGGACCGCGACCTTGTGGTTGACAAGACTAAGTACAACAGTGCGACAATGAGTGCCTGATAGGCGGGACCTGGCTGAGTAGCCTTCGAACTCCTAGTTTGGACATCCCGTGTGGTGGAGTAGGTGCGAAGCATTCGTCAACCTACCAGGCTCAAGAGGGGCTTCACTAACTGGGAGACAGTGACTGCGGTGGAAACCTTAGAGGGGATGCCAAGCTAGGAGCGAGATTGTCAAAGGCCTTGTGGTGATCATTTTCCTTTGGGTGATTCCTAGGAAAAACCACCTCTCATGGGTAAAGCGTGCGACCTCTGCAGAGTGTATAACTTTCTAGAAAGTCGTGCCCACGGTCAAGGGCGGACGATGGTGGCGCTGCCACAATGGTAGTTTTCTTCCCTCTCTTTCTCAGAGTTTTAAAGAAGAAAACCGGCAGGTGCCGTGTTTTGGTTTTGGGAGCCTACGGTGGTTAGCCGTGAGGAGATGACTTCGGTGGTTTAGCCGACGTGTGATATTATGCATACGGTGGTTAGCCGTCAAGAGTTGTTGGTCCTTCGGTAGATTAGCCGTAAGGAAAATGTTTTGGATAAAAACCACGATTTGTATCGTGAGCCAGCCTTTGGGCATGAACCGGCTGGGGCTGGATGATTTAAATGTTTTATTAATTAATTCGATTACTTCACTTCTTTCCCCCAAATTGTTCTAAAAACATTAGGCAAACTATTTCAAAACTTGCTTTCCGCAACTGAGCCCAACCTGTCCCTTGTCTAGACCATGCATATGCATATGTCAATTTACTTGCGAGTATTTTCCCAATACTCACCCTCGCGCTTTGCCGCGGGGCTGCGCATTCCGACACGCAGGTGCGGAGTACCCTTGCAACCCCGAAGATGGAGACCCTGAAGCCTACACCTTCGTCAACGAAGTCCAGGACGAGGAGTACGTCGACGCCTAGGATTGCGTTCCTCCAGCTCCGCCTGTGGGGATTGTTTTAATTTTTCACTTTTGGAGTTTCACTTGTATAATCAAGACTTCCATTTTTGTAAGGCCTTCAAGCCAATCTTATGTAACCACGCCATAAGGCGCATTCTGATGTAAATTTATGTAAATTAATCGACTTGGTTGTGGTCCAAATTCTGTTGTTTGTGTGTGCTAACTACTGATCCAGGGACTAGCACAGGTAAAGCACAGGTGGGACCTCACCTCCGCCGGGGGGGGGGGGGTTCCGACATGAATATAATAATCTATGCTACTAGAAAATAAAGTGGAATAATTCAAACAACCCGATAATAAGTACTAAACATAAATTCATAAAATCTAATAATAAAAGACATACGTAAGTGAACATACTCACATACATGTAATATCCAAATTTTGAAATCCGGATATCCAAATTTCGATATCCGGATAATTATCCGTATCGGTATCCGGATAGCACTATTTGCCGGATACCCCCCAACCCGTATGCGTATCCGTATCCATAAAAAAATCCGGATAATTATCTGTATCCGTATTCGTATCCGCCCATATAGGAAAATGGGTTCCAAATCACTAAAATCCGGATCCGGTCGAATATTATCCGACCCGTTTTCATCCTTAGAGGTGGCTGGCGATTTAACCGTATGTTCTTTTGGATTTATTTGCTTATGCTTATCTACTTATTTGTTTATCTCCGGTTTCAAAAATGCAAATGCTTTCGTATTGAAAAGGATCTAGGGTCAAGAAGGGGGGTTGAATTGGACCTAATGCAAATTTTAATTTTTTTTATGCTTTTCTTGATATGATAACAAAATTAAAACTTTACAACTAAACAAACTCTAGAAGCTAAGACGAAACAATCAAGCTAACAATTAATACTAGGAGCAAAATTCACACAATTGCAAGAATTTAAATTGTGGAATTATAAAAGGGACAAAAGACAAGGATTTTTCCTGAGGTTCGAAAAAGGCTTTTCCATTTTATACTCCTTATTAGAGCACTCTTTACGAAGAGAAGTACCGCTCCAGCTTCACAATGGGTAACCCTTCACCGCTTCAGCAAGGTAAGCTCCAAGACCTTGTACATCTCCACTTGATGACTTACACAAATCAGCTCCAGAAGCTCACCAAGCCCTTTTTCCTCCGCTGCAAACAAAGTAACAAGCCCGATCAATGTAGAGGATTAATCCGGATCAATCCCCGCCATGAAGCTCTCCCTAGGCTCACTACCTCACCTTGGCTCTCTCCTTAGAATAGGCACTAAATCCTAGAGCTCTCAAACACTTGCACTCAGAATATGGAAATTGGAGTCTCTCCCATATGCAAAATGACCTGAAAGTGACATATAAATACCCCACTTTCAAAAACTAGTTGTTAGACAAAAAGTACCCTCACACACTGGACCAATACGACACGGACCTGTTAATGCTGGACCAAGAGCCGGACCAGAGTCGGACCACGGCACACAGCCGATCCGGTCCACATATGTTGATGGAGGACCGACAACAGTGCCCGGTCCGCCACGCACCTATGTGTGCCGGACCAGGCACAGTGCCTCGTCTGCCACTCTACTGCCTATCGGGCCCTGGGCCGGACCTCACCACCTTGGCCTGCCACCAACTTGTACATGGCAGACCGGCTACAGTGTCGGGTCCGCCATGCACTGCCTCGGCCGGATTGGGATCCAGAAAGCCCCAATCCGCCATAATGCCTTCTCGGGCCTCGTTGGTCCGCAGCCTTAAGGCCGCCGGACCGGAACCTTGAAAATAAAGACTATAGCTTCATGGCGGTCCAAGCTGACCTAAAATGATCCTCTAGTTTTGGGACCCCTCTAAAATACAGCAAAAAGCAAAAATAAAACATATTAACTACTAATAGCCCAACTCGATGCCTGGGCTGGCAAACACTGCATGTTCTTCCATAGCATGCTTGATGCCATTACTGAGAAAATCCAGGGATCTGATAAAACCGTGAACACCCTAATAGGATGACTTCATGCCGATAATTTTCGATGTCATCAACACACCAATACTCATCCATTTATGGGGCCGAGAAAACTACAATCTTCCCCTTTGGGTTGTTTGATGACAATCCAACTCAAACAAAAGATTAGTTTGAAAACAGTGTAATATGTGCAAGCAATTGATCCAAAGAAATTGAATTAAGCAAATGATCATGCAAGCAATGAATGAACTAGACCCAATTTAAATTTGCATAGATAAATGGAATTTAGCTCCCCCTGAAGAATTGCATCTAACCAGCACACACAAATAGCAATTTAACCAAGTGCTAAAACAAAGGTGCATATCATAGATAGCATTTGGTTTACATCACATCGAGTAGCAACAACTCAAACCAAACATAAGTAGCAAATAACAAATTTAAACAACACAAACAAGAATTAAATATATAAATAGATAATCATATCATCTAGAGCTCCATCCTTAGACTTGCTTGCATTCTTCTTTACTTTTGGTGATGACAAGAGATTCTCCTTATCAATAAACCATCTTCTCCCCCTTTGGCATTAAGCCAACAGAGTGAAGTTTTGGCGATTAGACACGCCGAGATTTTGGATTGGCATGAGGTGAAATCAACCAAATAGAAATTTTAAAATCGAAATCCTTTAAACACCAAATTGTCATTTTTCTTATCAACAACAAGAACTTCATCATGAGAAAATGTGCAATTAAATCCCAAATCATAAATTTGAGCCACGGACAAAAGATTGAAGTTAAGAGATATAACAAGAAGGACATTGGAGATAGATAGATAATTGGAAATAGCAATTTTACTCTTACCTATTACCTTTCTTTTACTATTATCGCCAAAAGTGATTTTATTGTTGGAGTCACCCTCATCCTCCAAGAAGGTGAATATACGAGAGTTATCGGTCATGTGTTAAGTGCATCCACTATCAAAGATGTCCTTCATCACTCTTGTAGTTCACCTATAAAACAAGGTTACATTTTTGCTTTAGGTACCCAAACCTTTTGGGTCCTTGAGGGTTAGTAATAAAAAACTTAGGTACCCAAATTGTTCACTTCTTTTTATTTCTAGCTACAGAAGATCCAACATATCTAGTTATTATTTTTCCATTTTGTCTAATGAACATATAGTGATTTTTAAAAAGCTTGCTTCTAGTTGACATGGCATGAGACGATTTAGCAAACAAACAAGTAATTGAATTATGGTCGTTAGCATGGCAATTATAGCAAAACTCACCATCCATGATAAAATTAAATCTTAGATCTAACTCCACCACCTTAGTTTAAACAACCTAAAAGTGACATAAAAATACCCCACTTTCAAAAACCAGTCGTTGGGCAAAAAGTATCCTCACACACCGGACTGGTCCGACATGGACTGTTAATGCTGGACTAGGGTCAGACCACGGCACACAGCCGGTCCGGCCTACACGTGTTGATGGTGGACCAGGTCGCCACTCTACTGCCTACCGGACCCTAGGCCAGACCTCACCCCCTTGGTCCTCCACCACCCTATACATAGAAGACTGGCTGCATTGCCTCTGCCGGAACAGGGTCCAGAGAGCTCCGGTCCACCGTAGCACCTTCTCGGACCTCGTCGGCCTGCCCCTCGAGGCTCCTGGACCGGAACCCTGAAAATAAAGAGTGCGGTCCAGACTGACCCGGAATGATCCTCTAGTTTTCGGACCCCTTCGAAACGTAGCAAAAAGCGAAAATAAAACCTATTAGCTACTACTAGCCCAACTTGACACCTGAGCTAGCAAACACCGTAGGTTCTTCCATCGCATGCTTGATACCGTCCCCGAGAAAATTTGGAGTTCCGATAAAACCATGAACACCCCAATAGGATCAATCCGTGCCGATAATCTTCCATGCCATCAACACACCAATATTCATCCATTTATGGGGTCGAGAAAATCACAGGTATTTTTTGTCCATTCTTTTTTCTCGAAGATGTGTCACAAAGTTCTAAAAAACAAGTCAAATAAAGTGCTCGATTCTTCAAGCCGTTTCGAAAAGTTCTTAAAATTCAGCTTATCAACAAATAAGCATTTCAACAAATCAGATAATTCTAATTGAATTCCTGAGTACCAGTCAAAAAACAGAGACAAATCGAGCTAGCTCCCACGAGACCCGGGCTGCCTCAGCCTCCCGCGCCCCTTCCATCCGCACGAAGAAAGCCGTCAATGGTACCCGTGCGCATGCCAAGAGCCCAAATTTAGCTCACGGAACGCGAAGGCGTATATATCCACCGCCGTGGGCTCGCCGGGGTGCGAAGAGAAATAAGCGGTCGCTGCTGCTTCTCCGACTTCTTCTTTCTTCTCCTTCCTTTCCTTCCAGCCGCGCGGAGGGAAGGGGAAGATTAGAAGGACGCCCGGGGAAGAAGAACAGGCTAGCTGCTAACACTACCCACCTCCTACCCTGATTAGAATTCGGAGCTGGGATCGAGGCAAAGCGCGGCAGCGGAGGCGAGCGGCGGTGCGGCGGTGGCCGGCGGGGGAAGCCTCTGCACGCCCTTCCCCCCTGCCTAGCTTGATCGTCTCTTCGATTCTGTTCTACCCCCGCGGCGTCGGATTTTAATGTGGAGGCATTGATTCTTGGAGGTTCCCGCACTGCCATGCCTTCGCCTACCCCTGCCGTCGCCGCCGTGTTGCCGTCGCCGCCGTCGTCTCTTTGCGGCTGTGACGGCAGCTACTGACTCTGGATGTAGGTAGCTAGCTCTCGATTGACATGTTGTTGTAACAAGCCAAAAACACATACGAAGGTACGCGTGCCCAATCGCCATTGTTGTTCTTCTTCCTCCTCTTTTCCTATGTGCAGTGGTCTAAGCGAGTGGCATGCATGAATACGTGGAAATCTGTAAGTAGCCGGCCCTTGCCACCGGCTACTGCCCCACCACCGCCACCGCCGGCCACCACCGACGCCGGAGGCAGTAGCTGCTCATTCGCCGGCATGGCGATCGCGGTCGGTCATTGCCACGACATGAAGCCCCCCGCTGCCCCTGACCGGCACTGCCGCCCGCGCTCCGTCGCCCAACTCGAACGGCCGGACCATCAGGAGCGCAATGCCGCGGCAGGCAAAGACCACAGCAGCCTGTCCCCGCGCCGCCGGAGTCTCTCCTCGCCGTGCTTCACGACCATTGCTCCCGCCGCAGACCATGCGGAGCCCGCCGCCGACGAGAAGATGCCGCGCGTGGAGATCGTCGCGGGCCGCCACGCGCGGGGCGTTCACGAGCTCATCGCGGAGGCCGCGAGCGCCATCGCGTCGGGGACGCGGTTGGTGCCGGCGCAGAGCGGCCTCGGCGGAGCGCTGGTGCTCAACGACGGCCGCTCCGGCGAGCACGTGGCGATCATCAAGCCGCTCGACGACGGGGCGTCGCCGTCCCTCGGTGGCGGGTACGCGAGCAAGGCCGTGCTGCGGGAGGTGGCCGCCTTCCTCCTCGACCACGACAGCTTCGCCAACGTGGAGCCCACAGCCCTGATCAGGATATCACGCCCCGCGATGCCCACGACCATGGCGTCGATCCAGCGCTTCGTGGCGCACGAGTACGACGCCGGAGAGCTCGGCCCGTCGCGGTTCTCCGTGGCGTCCGTGCACCGCGTCGGCATCCTCGACGTCCGCCTCCTGAACATCGACCGCCACGCCGGCAACATCCTCGTCAAGAAGCCGCCGCCTAGCAGCGAGTGCGCCGCCGCCGGTACCACATCGACGCCGCTGGAGCTCGTGCCGATCGACCACGGTCTCTGCCTCCCGGAGCAGCTCGAGGACCCGTACTTCGAGTGGCTGCACTGGCCGCAGTCGTCGCTGCCGTTCTCCGGCGCCGAGCTGGAGTACGTCGCGTCGCTGGACCCGTTCAAGGACGCCGAGATGCTCCGCGCGGAGCTGCCGTCGCTGAAGGAGCCGGCCATCCGGATCCTCACCCTCTGCACCATCTTCCTCCAGCGCGCCGCCGCTGCCGGGCTCTGCCTCGCCGACATCGGCGACATGATGACACGCGAATTCTCGGCGGTGGAGGAGGGGCTGAGCGCGCTGGAGGCCCTCTGCAAGAAGGCTGAGGAGTCCATCGACGCGCCCCTGGCCCCTCTCCCAGCGCCGCCGCCATCCGACGCCGCGGACGACGACGGCACCCACTTCGGCATGGAGTGCAGCAAGGTCGACATGGCCTCCGGTGGCCTGCGCCTCCTCCTCGGTGTCGACGCCAAGGCCGCCGGCGCCGGGAGCGGCATGGCGAAGAGCGCGAGCTTCTCCGCGGCCGAAAGCCGCTGCGAGGCGCGGAAGCGCATGTCGTTCAGGGAGCTGAGCACCGAGCAGTGGGCGGCGTTCCTGGAGAGGTTCGAGCAGCTGCTGCCGGCGGCGGTGGAGGCCAAGAAGCGCGCCGGGCTGAAGCTCACGAGGCTTGGGACGTCGTTCTGAAGCTCGCGAGAGCTCGGACGCGCGCGCGTACATGCATGCGACGTAACGTAGCTGATCGAGCAGAGAGAGCTTGTACCGTGACATGTTCCTTCAACACCAACCATATAGGGATCGATCGAGCAGCTCTGGAGCCGTACGTCTTCCAAAGAAGCTTACGATTTGTAGCAATGCCGGCCATTGCCGATTAAATTAACCAACCCCAATGCATCCAACAACAACCAAACGTCGATCAATAGCGACCGTGGGCATATCACCATGCATGTATGCATGCACGTTGCAAAATGCTTCATGCTTCTCTCTGATCAAACAGTACTCAAATGCTCAATCTGTGGGGAAATAACAAAACGGCACGAGACCAGATAGCAAGATCGCGTTTTGAAAGTTTTCTGACCTGGCCTCGAGAGTCAAGTCCAAGTACAGTTAACTTCTTTTTTTAAACAAAGAAAAACAAATAAATAGATAAACAAAGTAGATAACGCAATGGCACTAAGAGTTTGCGGCCCAGAAGTAAGCGGGGTCTAGCTCAGAATTTATTTTTATTTTAGATTTATTTTTAATTTTTTTGCAGAAATACTTGGCCGTTTTTAAAATTTACAAAAATGGACGCCCATCGCCTAAAGTTGGAGCGATCGCCCGTGTATAGGGCAATAGGTCTCTGGCCGTTAGAAACCATCCAAACGGTTGCCCGACCGACCGGTAACGGATAGGGACCTATTGCTCCATTATCGAGCGATATGTGGGTCCCACCGTACCATCTAGAGACCTATCGCCCCATTATCGGACGATATGTGGGACCCACCAGACCTATCGCTCTATACACGGGCGATCGCCTGAGGGTGGGGTGACGGGCGTCTATTTTTGTAAATTCTAAAAACAGCCAAGTATTTCTGTAAAAAAGATTAAAATAAAATATAAAATAAAAATAAATTCGTCTAGCTCAAGGAAAGCCCATAAGTAACAACACCAGCCCAGCCCACTGGGCAAAGGCCCTCCGTTCTCCCGGTTCCCCTTCGCTTCCACCGGACGATCTCGCCGCCGCGACACACCACTGCGTGCCGTGCCGGCGCCGCCCGCCGCCTCCTGCAGTGTCTGCCGCCTTGTATCACCATGACCGATTCGGTGCATCCTCCCGCCGAGCCGCCGCCGGCTTCTACTGTCCCCACGACCGACTCGGTGCATCCTCCCGCCGGGCCGCCGCCGGCTTCTACTGTCCCCACGGTTCGTCGCTTTTGGGTGGGGATGTTCCAGGAGGAGGCTGAGGCTGCGGCGGATGACGCTGGTGCCAGGCCGTCGAGGGCTGCGGCGGTGGGGACGGTGAGCTGGGGAACCGCCACCCTTGTCGGCGTCTTCGCCGGGCTGCTCTACGGCGGGAGCAAGGAGGCCAGCGCGTCCGTCGTAAGCTGCCACTCTACTCTGTTCTAGCCTCCTCCTTCTGATGTTGCTTTGTATGTTAACTTGCGCGAATCTAAAGGAGTTCATTAACTGTCGATGTGAGAAGCATGCTTTCAGCGATCGTTCAATCATTCGTCAAAAGATAAATGGAGCTACATCTTTGCTTTTCTTTGATGTCCACTTTGCATCTGTTCCTTGAAGTGACATATAATCTTCTATTTCATTGCTCACAGCTTAATTCGACCTGCAATTGCGGAACTTTAGTTTCCCTTGCAGAATCTAGGGAAAATACAGAATGGTTTCTGTGGCAGTATTGAATCAAACTACAGTTTTAGGATCAAATGGAAATTTAGTGTCTCAACTTCGGAGCTAGTCTCTTATCCTTTTTTTAAAGAATGCTTGAGGCTAAACAAATTCCTTCTGGCATGACAATATTTGTGTTATATTTTACAGAGCAAGGATGCAGAAGTGATGTTGAAGATGGGAAGCACGACAGACAAGCGTGAACAGTATAGATTGATGAGAGATGCAATGGAAAAAAGGTTTATCCGGGTTGCCAAAGGCTCACTGGTTGGTGGAGTTCGCCTTGGGATGTTTACTGCAACCTTCTTTGGCGTACAGAACCTTCTAATTGAGAACCGTGGGGTACACGATGTATTTAATATTGCTGGAGCTGGCTCGATCACTGCAGCTGCTTTTGGGCTTATATGTATGTATCTCACCATATTAAATCTTGGATTTTAATTTAGCTTGTTTAAATATTGGGGACCTTGGTCACGGAAATACATCTTTTCTTTGGATATATTATTGTATTGTATAACTTGGAGTAAGCTTATGATATATGTTCACTGTACTATGAATTACTTCCAGACAACCAAATCATAGAAGCGATTAAAATATAATAAATAATAACACTGCATTCGTCTTTAAAAAGAGAAGTCATATCACCCCTAGTGTATTATCCTGTCTTGTAACTATTATTGTTTTTGTTACAAGATTTCTTATGTAGGCCTCGGTCAGATTATTACTGGCTATTTTATCTGTTTTCATTCATAAGTTTGGCTGCTATTAGAGGTCTCGTGTGGCTGCGTAACTCCTAGGCTATGATTGTCCGAATATCTTATACGTGGAATGATGGAATGGACTTACCACGAGCCCAATATTGTCTACTTGGATTTTTGCATCATTAAAGATGAAATTCAAGGTCAATACCTTGAATATGTAGTTTGTTGGGTGGAAGAAGTTCCTAAAAGAATGTTTGCCTGAATATCTCGATGATTCTTGATATCTTTCGTAATGCTTTTTCTTGATAGTTTTCATCCTTTATCTCCAGAAACTGTAAATATCTTTTGGGGTGTGTTGCAGTTTCCTTTTGCTGCATAATATCATGGGATCAATCAGTATTGTATCTTTATTGTTTGTATGTGCTTCTGATTCTGCTATGCAAATAGTTGGTGTTAACTTAATGAACACTTTGGTAGTGCTCATTGTACTGAATTCACCTCAACTGATGTCTATATATATCTTTAGTGCCAGGTTCACCAATGTGGCGTGCAAGAAATGTATTGATCGGATCTGCACTTGGTGCTGGATTCTGCTTTCCGCTTGGTATTGTTTATCTTAAATTGCTTGCGACTTCCATCCATTAGGGCACTTTCTCTGCATTTTGCTAAATATTTTGAGGTCTTTCTAGCTCACTTAAATGTATATATCTGATGAATGCTTTAGCGTTTTTGGCAATTGCCTTACTCCCAGTCTCCCATATGTTTAAACTTTAAACCCTCTTGAACTTAATTGCATTTTGATGTGTAAGTTTAAAGCTTGTCTCGTGGTGGGGAGGTTCCAATATCTATTTCTAAATCATTCAGCTCAGCCTACTAATGTGGAAGTTGGATACTACCTTCTCATGTTGTAGTCAATTTCCGGGTTCATCTATTATGAAACATCATTCTCTATTGTAAAATTGTGCAACGATAATAGATTGAGTTAAAAGTTGTGAGGCAGTGCTATTATTGGAATGGGAGCCATTTGCAGGAAGGCTATCTTCCCATAGGCATGAGTATTACCAACATACTATGCCTTTAGTTGCCACGTCAACCACTTCATCATATGTTTACCTCACTGATTATAGATCGTGTCACCAAGTTTGCCGATAACTTGTAGTTACTCGCTCAATAAGCTGACCTTGGGAGTTCTTTTACAGGTTGGATACAGTTGAAGTTAGCTGAAAAGGCAAATATTGAGATTGCAAACTCAAAGACATCATCAGATATGACAGAGGAACAAGGGAACCAAAGCCGTGTGGGTGCCGCTATCGAACGACTTGAGGGCAGCCTGAAGAAGTAATGTACTTTCGGTTCCTGAAAATTGTAGCAAGAAACTGCCCTTCATTGTGCCAATACTTACGGTTACTTAGTTTTGCTATTTCCTGTACCTCGTCATACTTATGTTTATGAACTTTTGTGTAGCAATGGCAAGGCCTGCTGCGTCTCATTCAATGTGCAATTTTGATATAAAATCTGAATTTGTGGATCTGGATCTTTGTGCAGCAGTTCTGTATATACATGTTCATATCGTTAAGGTTTGTGCTGACATCATTTTTACACCATATGTAACCGTACATTCATGATATCTCATCAGCTTTGTAATCGCTTTGATGAATGAAGCAGATATAAAATTGACGCTTGTTATTTCTGAGAAATCCCAAATCATACTTCCTATCAACTTTAGATCTCTCTTTTTAATGATCACGAAGAAATCTCAAATCATAATTCCTATAAACTTTAGCTATCTCTTTTTAATGATCACAAACGAATGGAGATACTTGAATAATACATGTCTTCTGAGCCAACAAAAGCACTCAATTAGAATCTAAATAAAATAAGCACTCAACTAGCCTGCGCGCCGTATTCTGTAAGAACTGAGCGGGTCAATAGTTTTTATATATACCAATGCAGATTGAAATTATCAGAACCTGAACAACAAATTCAGATATATAACAGAAGTATCTGCAGTTTGAAATGATTTGTATTTTGTCATGGGCTCACTGTCACGGAACAGCAATTTTTACCATTCTTAATTGAGTGCCACCAGTTAGATACATAATCTCATGTCTTAATTTCACCATATGTAAAAGACCAGTAAATTCTCATGTTGACATTTACTCCACAACCTTGTAAACCAACAGATCTTGTTAGCAGTTGGCAGTGCAAAAGAAAACTATAGGCAGTCCATAAAGTACCAAAATCTGAAGTTCCAATCTTCAACCATTACAACAGCAATTCTCCAAACATGATTCAAAAGTAAAGTCAAATTCAAAATATCATTACTAAACCAAGATCACTTGTAATTGCACGGCTCCAAAAACCATCCTATGTTCCTAGTTCGATGTGGACTTTTGTCTGCCGTCTGGAATGGCAAAAAGGACAATTGGTTTGGATGACCGGACAAATGGAACATCACACCTGTAGTACCCTTTCCTTTCAAGCTGTATAATTTCTCCTTGTTTGACATTCCGCATGTTCGGGTCTCCAAGAGCCGAAGTTTCCCATCTGGTGCACGGGTTAAGATTGTCAAGGAAGTCCTCATCTTCTTCCAGCTGCACGAGTGTCAGGCAGTTGGATTCAAAGTGCACGTAGATGCTACTTAATCATGGAATGCAACAACATGGATGCATTGATGCAAGAGATAATTTATCCAAGGCGGCGTCATCAAATACGTAAAGGAAGTAAAAAAAAGAAGAAACCAAAATCTCTTTTTGACAATGGTCAGAATGAAATACGGGTAGGTTGCCCACTTCTCTCAAAAACTTAAGCTCGTCTAATGCAATGTTGAGTTTCATGCATCAACTAGTTAATCCAAAAGCTCGAGCAGTTGAGGAAAGGTAAGGCGAGCAATCGACCCATACAGTCATAGTTCAATGATAAAACAATCAACTATGCTACAGACATATTTAGCTCATCTAGGTGAACAAGCATTTGTAAAACAAAATTATAGTCGTTATAGCAGATATGAAGTATAAAGTATACGGTTCTTGTGCCCATGTGATTGCATGCATATTTGCTACTAGCTTGAACTTCAATTTGTTCGCTTACCTTTTTCTTATTAATTAGGTAGTCAAATTCTACCAAAGACAGAGACACGATGTCTTCAATATCTGGCAGCCATGTTAGCTTCAGTTTTGTCATCTTCACTGACCCCTCGAGATGGAGTTCACCAACTAGTTGAGTAACCGCTCCATTCTCTGTCTTAATTTCTTTAATTATAGCATTTCCCCAGTCCATCAAAGTGACTTCCTGACCCACGCTAATGACTGATGCATCAGCATACTCTAGAAAAATTCTGTTTGTGAAGGTTGTAGCCTTTTTTCCAGCACCGTCATATTTCTTGTGCCTTGGTAAAATTCGAACGAACGGTTTCTCTGGACCATTAGTAAGAGTCAACAGCACACGCTGGTCTTTCAGCACAGCAGTATGCCTCCCACACACTGGATCAATTATCTTCTTGTTGATAGTCCAGAGTTTATCCCACTCCATAAGATTTAGATTTTTTGAAGCACCCTTGAGAAATAGAAAAGGCAATGAAAAGGGTTATTAACACAACATCCATACAGCTATAACATCAGAAACACTAACTGTAACTCATTAGAAAATTACCTGCTCAAGTATAAATTGTATCAATGCTTCAATTTTCAAGCCACGACGTACTATGCCTTGAACAGTGGGGAAGCGTGGATCAGTCCAGTCCTCCACCTTCTTGTTTTGTACAAACCAGAGAAGCTTACGCTTGCTAAGAAGGGTGTAAACCATATTCAGCCTGCTGAACTCATAGATTTCAACCCTCCGCAGCCCCATGTCTTGAAGGATACGATAGTACTGTGCGTTCCGATCATGGTATTCACTTGAACGAAGAGCATGAGACACTCCTTCTAATGCATCGACAAATGGGCAAGCAAAATCATATGTTGGATAGACCTTGTATTTTGAGCCAACACGATGGTGGGCATCAGTGTTGCAACGGTAGTAAACAGGATCCCTAAGTGATTTGTTAGGGTCCTGCATGTCAAGTTTGCCCCGTACACAGCACTCCATACCCCTTTGGGTGCCATTAACCATCTCTTTCCACAATGACAGGTTCTCTTCAACAGTATTGTTTCTACATTTAGATTCCACACCGTCCATCCTCTCACTCCTCATTTGTTCCTTTGGTGTATCATCAACATATGCCTTTCCCTGCTTGATCAAACTTTCAGCCATTTCCATTAGCTTTGGAAAATAATCTGAGGTGTATGTAACTACATCATATTTGATTCCCAGTGTCTCAATATCTTTCAGGAGGTTCTCAACAAACTCATTGCTTTCTTTAGAAGGATTTGTGTCATCAAATCGAACTATTAGACGCCCTTTATATCTCTCTGCAAAGTACTTGTTCAATAGTGCAGCCTTTGCATGACCAATATGGAGATATCCACTAGGCTCTGGTGCAAAACGAACGCAAACCTCCCCAACTTTTGCACCTGGGAGATCTACTTCAGGACTTGAGGTGTTCTCCTTTAAATCAGGCACCTTTTCCTTCAGGCTTGGCGCAGGAGATTTTCCAATTCCTCGCTTTCCAACATAAGCAGCTATGACCTCATCTAGTATCTCTGCATAGTCTACAGCTACGCTGTTAAACCAACGGACAAGGTTTTGATATTTTTTGGATCTCCTTAGACTTTCCCATCGTTGACCAGTCCCTGAAGAAATACGTGTAAATTCCAAGGTAAACGATATATATGATATAAGAACCAAATATGCCTAGAACAATATATTACAGATTGATGAAGGAAGGCAGGAAATTACCTGCAAGATTTGACCACACTACAATGTCAGCAATTGAAAGACCATAACCAACCAAAAAAGATCGAGATGCCAAGTAGCCATCTAGAAATGAGCAAGCAGCTTCAAATTCTGAGCCTGACAGAATGACTGGGGCATACTCGAGCCATTGATCAATCTACAGACGTATAACAAAAGAAACTTGGAAGATCAAGACAAACATTAAAGTCATTGACTAACACTATCGATAGCTGTAGCAAATAAAACACCAAAAACATACATGTGCTGCCTGAACAGCATCCTGGCCATAGAAGCCGGAAACAGACGCAACACGGGCAATATAGCGAAGAATCGTGTTGACACCATGGATAAAATCCCTGTAAAGAATCATGACAACTTCACTGAGAAACTATAAACTCCCAAACAGAAAGACTGCTGAGGATGACTAATGGAAAAGCATTATAATGTTTTCACCAACAAAATTCGCTTTGATGAACACATCATGTTTGAACAGTTCTTCATTTCATCATAATATATAATGATGTTGTCAAACACGAGGGTGAAATCTAAAGGCAATCTAACACAGTGAACTTGGCATTTTAAACAATAACAAGTATTGAAACATAAAGCATGGTAATGGAATAGGTATTCCTAAAGAAAGAATTAGAAAAAACAGTAGTTCGTCAGACTATCAGAGAGGTTCTGCATGATCACCTACCCAGAACCAAGGTGTAGCGTGGGCACTGAACCGGAGGCAGGGCTCAGATCAACGGTTAGGGAAACACCTGCAATCTTAGCAGCAGAGATGATGGAAAGTGGCGGGCTGTCCTGGGGGAATGCTAATTTTGACTCCATTTCAGCCCCTTGCAAGCCAAACAACGGGATCCTGCCAATAGCACAGAATTTGTATAAGATGTGGATCAAGTAAAAGAGTCGGCGTTGAAGCGGGGAAACGGTCGTCAGGTTGCAAAGCGTCTGAACGCTTTACCAGGAGCGGCGCTGGAGCAGGGAAGGATAGGTGGAGGCGGCGGCCTGGGCAGGGGAGGAGAGGGAGCGGTGGCCGGAGCAGAGGAGGGAAGGGAGGCGGCGGACAGAGGAGAAGTTGCGGTAGAAGCTAGGGTTTAGAAGGTGAGGACTGAGGACTAAGGGCACGTGGCTGGGTCTAAAACCAGGGTCGGCCGGCACGCAGAAAGACCGGATGACTGACTTGCCTTTGCGTGCTGGGGGCGGCACACAGAAGCAACCCGACCTGGATCTTCTCGCCTTTAGACCAAAAGTTGCTTTGGCATAATTTTAATGAGACTAGTTGGATGACCGTGCGTTGCAACGGAATACATACATCAATTTATGTGAATGACAATAAAATGACCATATCTAATTCATGTGCTTTGGTAATGGCCAGCACGAGATGTCTGAATAAAGATAAAAGTTGTCAGTGGATTACACGACTACAGGATTGGAACAATTACATATATAATTTTTTTTTCGTGAAGTCATATAAAGTGTTGCAGAGAAACAATGCATCAATGAATTACTATATTTCATGATTTGGGAGAAAAGCAAAACCTTCCTAGCATTTTCAATAGAATTTCAGTATTTGGAATTTTTGCTCTTACACAAAATTCTTTGAACTGCGTCAACTGAACTGTAACCAAATAGCTCAGTGACATAGCAATTCGAGAAGCATGTATAAGACCGGTTCTACGAGAACAACGCATATCGACAACATATAGTCTAACGGTTGCTAGCAACAAAGAATTTGATTTTTATGAATTAGCTTTTGCCTTCTACTTTTGCGTTTAACATCAAGCCTGAAGCTCTTCTTCATCTATTATATATTTTTCCATGTATTTAAATAAACCTAAAAAGAGAAAGTCTCGAGTAGAGAGAGAGGAGGGCTTATTGCTAATAGATTGCCGTGCTTTTTGCAACATACGGTTTAGTTGTACCAACATAGGACCGCAGAGACCAAGTTCCCATTTTCACATTAGAAAAGCACCAAAGCACATCAAAACTCGAGTAACCAAAGAAGCAATGAGTTGAATCGAATCGAGAATTTGTCTCACCTTCCCAAATCCAATGATTTGGATCAAAAACACAAAACAAAAAATCACCTAAAAACATCACATGTAGCCAAATCAAAAAATTTGGACCGAACAGTGTAGGATGGTATGTGAAGTAGGAAGTCGGTGTCGCTAAAGGAGCCAAGGGGATGGCGGCACCTCGATATTGACCCACCACAGATCGGGTAGGCCGCGCCTCGGTTAGTGGAGAGTGGCGACATTTGGCGAAAGTAGGAGGCATTGCCTGCTTGGTGGCGATAAATCGAAATGGGTGACCGACTTAGTGCTGGGGGTAGCCGAGCGGCGGCGGCAATGGGTGGAGTGGTCTCTGCTACGGGCAAACAAAATAGAGAGCGAGGAAGGAAGGCGGCTGCTGCTGGCCGGCGGACTTCGGCGTGGGGTAGCCGGCGGAAGCGGCCGGCATGAAGTTCTTATCTGCGGCGATCTCGCCGCAAGGTAGCCGACGGCGTGTGGCGATCGTGGATCTGCTCTGGCGAACGAAAGAGAGCTGGAAGGAAGGGCCAGTGCGAATGGGTTTGAACGGATCTGGGCGGTCGTCGATTGGGTGGTGGCGGTCGGACGTCTTGTTGCTTTCATGAGTGGATTGGTCGTCCATGGCACACACGGATCGCAAAGAGAAGTTGAGGCGGTGAATCGTGGGATGAGCATCAGCCGTTGGATATTTTGAATGGTTAAGATTCATTTGGCGAGCCATCACTCACCACCATTGCAGCCTTTCTATTAGTAGAGATTAGATAAAAAATTATGAAAATATTATACCGCTATCTACCTAAACTTAGCATGTTTCTTTTAGCAGTTGTGGCTGCGTTTAAACTGAAAATTTGTAACTCCTCGATAAGGACATTCGAGGAATAAAAAAATTATAGAAAAATGGTTTTAAGAGCTTTCGGAAAAATTGTAAGACCTATAAAAATTAGCTATCAAACGTCAAAGCATTTGGTTTTGTCGGTGGTTGAGAGTACGGGACCCCCAGACGCCGAGCTTACTTGTTGAGTGTAAGGATCAACCGACCTCTTTCCTGCAACCTCGGGGGCTTTTGAGAAGGCGAGCTCGATCAGGCAACCATCAGTGGGAGGCACATGGGGTTTAGGCTGGTTCGGGCCCCTCGTGCGGAGGTAATAACCCTACATCCAGTGATGTCTATATGAGGTGAGGAAGATTACAGAGAATCCCCCGACTTGGCGGACCAAGGGGAGATGGACTGTCTACAGTTGGTGATGAGCTTCGGCCCAAGGTGGAGCTAGCCGGAACTCCGATGGCATGTGGTGTGTTTTTCTAGCAGCTAACCTTTACATGTGCAGCAATATGGCCTATTTATACACGCGTGTCGGTGTTCTAGTGGAGATGGCGCCCTATTGTCCAAATGCGGTATGAGAATAACGCCTTCTTGTCCGTGGTCGAGCACGCCCCAACTTGCGTCATCGCCATCATTTACGTTTTACGGAAAAAAGGTATGGGAATAGTGTAACAAGACGCGGGTTGGTGGCGCACCCCTGTGACAGTGCGGTTATCGCATGATCGGTCGTCGAGCATTTATCAAAGAGAGTGGAAGGGCCTAAGCCCGGTACGGGAAGGAGTGACTTCGGACTCGGGTCGAGCAGACCGTCTGTTCGAGCCCCGAGCAAGGACTTCCTTGCTCGGGAGGCTCTGCTTCGAGGCGGCGTTTTGCGTTCTAGCGTGTAATGCTTGACGTCCTCAGTCCCGTCATCTAGCCCCGAGCCGAGTGGTGGGCCGGCGGTTCCTCGAGGCTCAAATCTTGCGGAGGCCTTTTAGTTCGGACGTTCGACGAGAACCTAGGCATTGCCCGATCGAGACGGCGAGGGCTAATCGGGCAGACTTTGGGTCACCGAGCTCAAGGTCGCCCGGCGTAACTTCGGTTTGGCCAAGCGCAAGGCTATCCAAGCAAAGTTTTGAAATTTGGCGGCGAGGATCATCCGGCGAGCTTATTTGGCCGTGCAAGGGCCACCCGAGCGGAATTCGAATCGTTGGTCTTCCAACGGTTACTTGTGAATGAGTTAGCGGTTTTAAGGCGACATGACGGCCGTACGTGCGCCAGTCCCCGAGATTTCCGGGGCGGTTTCTTTAGTGGGAGAAGGATAAAAAACCATCGATCTTTTCTCGCCAGTACGCTGCCTTTTTTCCTTCTCTTCCCTCCGCTTTTTTCTTCCTTCGCCTTCTTCTTTCGCCACCGCCTTCTTTCGCCGCCTTCTTTTGCCGCCTTCTTCTGCTGCCTTTTCCGTCTGATGGCGAAGTTTGTTCCCTCGCGAACTACTGCCGCGCGCCTGGAGGACCTTGTGGCACAGGGCCACCTTGACCCTAGGTCTTGGCGTGTTCCCGACGGTGAGGTCCTCCCGGCGCCGGCGGAAGGTGAGTTCGCGAGTTGCGAACTCTACGCCATCAACGGACTTCGCGCTCCGGAGTCGGAGTTTATGGCCGCGGTCCTTGCCCATTGCGGTCTGGAGATCACGAACCTCCACCCTAACTCCATTCTTATCCTAAATCTCTTTTCCCACCTTTGCGAGGGCTTCGTCGGCTTGTCTGCCACCGACGGTGAGCCTGTTCTTCACTTCTACATGCTCTATCGCGACCGGGGTCGTCGATTGGGGTCGGCGTACTTTAATTGCTGGCTTCAAGCAGTACTCATACCCTCCTTTCATGTTGAAGGACTCGTCGCGTGCCGGGCGGAACGGTGGTTCTATGCGAAGAAGAGGCGGATTCGGATTCCATTTCGGAACACGCAATGGAGAAGAAGGACCTTCCTCGTCGCGTGTGGAGCCAGAGGAAAGAAGATCCTCGACACTATCCAAGTGTTGGCGGCAATGATCCGACCAGGCGAGCCATTGCGAGACTTCCTCGAGAACCAGGTGTCTCCCTGCGACATCGGGAGCACCCCTTCTTCGAGATCGTCGGCTGGAGTGACATTACTCGTGAGGCGGACACCGGTAGGCTCCCTTGCTCGGATTACCGCTTTGTCCGGTTTGTTTTTACTGATCCTGTCTTGATTCTTTCTGAAGCTCCGGACGACCGATGGGTTGACGAGCGGGTGGCGGAGCTCTTCGCCCTACGGAAGGAGGAGAACCCAGACCTAGGTAGGCGAGGACCGAAGAATGTCCTCGACCGTTCGAAGCAGGTTCGTCTCCTGTCGATCTTTACACTCGGAGGGGATCGGCCCTTGTTCTGACCCATCCCCTCTCCGCAGGACCGAGCTGCCTTGGAGGCCGTGCTAACGGCCGAGCAACCGGTCGAGGAAAAAGGGAAACGGCCCCCCACAAAGAAAGTTGCTTCGAAGAAGAGGAGAGGGGCCTCGTGAGTGTCTGATGATGACGAGGAGCGGCGGCCGAAGCGGTTGCAGCGCAGGGGCTCTTCGGCGGGCGGCTCTAGGAGACAAGCGCCTCGCAAGTCCGGGGTGCGTGCACCGCCGAGGCACAACCCGCCGCGGCCTCATCTGGAGTATGCGGACCAGGTACAAGAATTGTCTGCCTGGTTCGCACAATACTCGAAGGATCATCCCGACCATACCGCCTGGTTGCTGCAGACTGCAGCCGACCTTCGCCGAGCCGAGCGGCGGGCTCAGCGGGAGAAGGACGTCGGAGGAGGAGCCCAGGCGGATTCGGACCGAACCGGGGCGGCGTTGTCCTCGTGGCTCAAGGGGCCAAGGGATGCTCCCCCCGGGGCGGTGCTTGAAGAAGAAGTTAGGGGCTTCCTTCATTGGACGAAGGAGCATCGTCCGGAGTGGTTCGAGGCGGCGAACTGGCTTGGACGAAATTTGGACCAGCAGAGCGAGGAGGTCGCTCTTCACCGTCGGGGAGGACGGAGAGCCCTTTGAGCCAGGCGGGGGTATACTAGGAACCCCAAATGGAAGATGCCGTCGATGGGCAAGGTCTTTGGGATGAAGAGGAAGAAGGTAAGTTTTCTTTTTGATCCGGCCCTCCCTCTGGTCGGCCGCGTGTTACCGCGGTCTTGATTTTTTTTTTCTTGCGAACACAGTCAGGGGGCCCGTGGGGGGAAGATCCCCTGTGCCTTTGATGGAGGCAGGGGACAGGGTCCTGATTACGGAAGCATTTCAAATCGCAGCGTCCCAAATTATTGAAGAGTTGGCGGCGAGGATCGCGGCGAAGCCGGTCACGGGAGAGGATCTAGCCGAGCAAGGTGGCGGGGATGAGTCCGAGCAAGATTCGGAAGACTCCACCCCGTTGGTGCCCAGGCGTCGAAGAGAGCTGGCGTCGGGTGACAACTTGATTTCCTGGGGGTGAAGAGCAAATCCGGCGACCCTCGGCCCGCCGCCGCCATGAGCGATCTTGCCGCAGACTCTGGGCCCGAGGTGGTCTGGTGGAGCCGTGGATTGCGGCCAGAGCGATACTATGCGGGAGACGGCCGTGGCGGAGACGGCCGGAGCCCCTCGGCCCCCGAGCTCGGGGGGTTCCCGGACAAGGGGCGCCGGGGCGAAAATGGCTTTGGTGGTTCATGCCCCGAGCGCGGAGCGAGGGGTGGCCGGGGAAGCTCAACCCCCGAATCCTGAGGATGTCCGGGCCGGTCCTGCGGAGGCAGAAGAGGCCGGGGGGGTTCGGACTCCGAGCACGGGGGGCGTCGCTTCTTCGGGTTCGGGGAATATCCGCGTCGGTCCACGGCCTAAGCTGAGGATGCTACTCGAACGCCATCGTCATGAGGTAAGCCCGATTCTGGTGGAATCTGCTTATAAGTCTGGCGACGGCTCCTTTGTTTTTGTAGTCGTCACGAGATGGATGGTAGTCTGCGAGCATTGAAGCTCAGTCTTAGAGCCAAGGTGGTGGCGATGCGCTCCGAGCTAGACGAAGCCCAAACGGAGCTCGCCTAGGTCCGGAACGAACTCGAGCATGCTCTGGAGTATGCTCGGGGTCTCGAGAGGAACTCCCGGTCCCAGGAGGAGCTTGAACGGGTCCGCAAGGAGCTTGAGGAGGAGCGGCAGTAGCTTGGCGGAGGCCGAGAAGGTGGCGAAGCCGTGAGAAGATCCGGCCGGGGCCATGGCTCGGATCGAGGTTCTCGGCTTGAGTCGTCTTGAAGACGTGGAGGCGGAGCTTCAAGCTCTGAAGGGTAGCTCTAGGGAGTAGTGTGCGTGGTGTTACATGTGTTTGTAACAGGTACTTATACTTTTATTTTAATACAAGGCGCTTTTCTGTGTTTCTCAAATTACGCTTGCTTACAAAATCTTGAGAGAAAAATGGACGTAACTATTTGCCGCTACCTACCCACCCAGCCCCCTCGTGCGGTCGGGTCTTTGGTCGTTCCCATGAGCAAAGACCGTGTGCACGAAGAAACCGTGTAGATAAGACCGTGCGTCCGCGAAAAAAAAAGGGACGGTTTCCGGCTCCCTTCGTGT
This sequence comes from Olyra latifolia, assembly GCA_036346145.1. Lineage (NCBI taxonomy): Eukaryota > Viridiplantae > Streptophyta > Magnoliopsida > Poales > Poaceae > Olyra > Olyra latifolia. Next base: position 21,558,692 of record CM070530.1, read on the forward strand.
GGCCGAGTCTTTGCCCCTTGTTGCGGCGAAGCGAAGACGGCACAAGTGGCCGGGCGCCGAGGCGCGCGAAAAAGCGATGTCCAGCTTTCGTGTGGCGGGTCTTTGCCCTCGTTGCGGCGAAAGACCGACACACAAGTGGTAGGCGGCACCGAGATCTTATAAAAAGCGGTGTCCCCCTCGTGTGGCGGGTCTTTGCCGGGTTGAAAGCGAAGATCGACACCGAAGTGGCGGCCGGCAAATGAGGATCGCGAAAAGGCGATATCGGCCCTCGTGTGGCGGGTCTTTGCCTCGGTTGCGGCGAAGACCGGCACACGAAGTGGCGCGGGCGGCCGAGGATGCGCAAAAACGATGTCGGCTCCCTCGTGTGGCGGGTCTTTGCCTCGGGTTGCGAAGCGAAAGACCGCACACAAGTGGCCGGACGGTGAGAATCTTGCGAAAAGGCGATGTCGGCCCTCGTGTGGCGAGTCTTTGCCCCACAGTTGCGGCGAAGACCGAGCACTGCAAGTGGCGGCAACAGAGGATGCGCAAAAAGCGATGTCAGCCCTCGTGTGGCGGGTCTTTGCCCCTGGTTGCGGCGAAACCGGCACAAGTGGCAGGCGGCACCGAGATGCACAAAAAGCGATGTCGGCCCTCGTGTGGCCGGGTCTTTGCCCTTGGTTGCGAGCGAAAGACCGGGCACACGAAGTGGCCACGAGTTCGAGTTGCCAAAAACGGATTTCAGCTGGGTTTCGGGATCGAGGTTTGCGAGGCACCGCCGAGAACTTGCTGGGGCTATGTGCTATCGGCTTATCCGAGCAATGGAATTCAGGGCGGGGCGCGTTTTCCAGATCCGTCGGCCGCTTTTGGAGATCGGTTTAGGAAACAAGAATTCGTGCCTAGGTGGGACAGGAAGAAAAGAGCGAAAACCTCAAGTGAAAAGGACTCGGATTACCATTCCTCTTTATTTAACAGACTTGGAATTTCGAGAAGGGGTCATTCGAAGATTCCTTGGTTAAATATGGAGGGACGGGCTAGATGTTAGGCGTGGAATCTGCGTAGCTGGGCGATGTTCCACGAACTGCTGAGAACTCGTCCGTCTGGGAAGGCGAAACGGACAGCCCGCGGGCGTGAAGTCGAGACGACCGTGAATGGACCCTCCCACCTGGGGGTTAGCTTGTTGGCGCGTGACAGGTCTTGGATGCGTCGTAGGACCAAGTCACCATTTTGTAGGGTCCTTGGTCGGATCGTCCGGGTGGCGTGCCTTCGTAGGGCTTGCAGGTAGGCCGCCGATCTGATGAGGGCTTGTTCGTGCTTCTCCTCGGATAGGTCGAGATCGAGCAGCCTGCCCTGGAGATTGTCGGTCGTTTCTGCGAGGTCCACGCACGGGGACCTCAGAGTTATTTCGGTGGGGAGCATGGCCTCGGTGCCATATCTGGCCGAAAAGGCGTTCGCAGGGCCTCTTGGGGTGGCGCGACTGACCCACAAGGCGGAAGGAGCTCGTCTACCCGGCCTTCTTTGTAGCAGTGAGCCGGTCGAAGACTTCGTTTCTTGATTCCTGAAGGATCTCGCTGTTGGCTCGCTCGGCACTCCGTTGCTCTGTGGATGGGCTCTGAGGAAGCAAATCTTAGTGCGATGTCTTGCAATATTCTTGGAGCAGTTATTTGGTGGCGAGTTCCGTGTCCGTGATCGATCGGCTAGGGGCGCCAAACCTTGTGACCACGTTATTGCGGAAGAATTTTTGGTCGCTGGACCGTAATGCCAGAGATCGGTTGACCTCTATCCACTTGGTGAGCGTGTCAATGGCGGCGAAGAGGTATCGCATCCTTCGCCCTCCGGGAAATGGGCCTAGGATGTCCGGCCCCAAGTAGAGAATGGCGGTGAGGGAATAGTTTGAAGGGCGTGGGTGGTTGGTGCACTGGGGCATGGAATTGGCATGCGGCGGTGGTGACGATCTCTCGGCGTCACCGGCTGTGGGCCAATAGTAGCCCATCTGAAGGCCTTACCGATGGCGTTACGAGGAGGAGGAGAGCCCAGATACCCTCGTGCAAGTCCCTTAGCAGAAATTTCCCTCTTCCGAGAGAGCGACTTGGAGAGGACTCGGCGCGCCTCTCCGTCAGGTACCCTCCACTGCTTTGTATAGTGGAGCTCTCTTGATAAGCCGGGATCTCTTGGCTTCATCCTCGGGCAATGTCCCGTTTGCCAAGAACTGGATGAATGGCGTCATCCAGGTGGCGTTTTGCTCGAGGAGGGAAACATTGCCGTGCGTCTCATCTGCCTCTTCTCCGGAGGGAATAGAGGGCTTTAGCAGGTGCTCCACGAGCACCCTGTTGGGACGGGTTCTTGTGAGGTGCCCAACTTGACAAGTTGGTCGGCCCAGTATTTGCTCTCCGGCACGTAAAGGACTTGAAGTTTGAAGTTCCTTTCCAACTTCCTCGCCTCGACCGTAATGTAGCGCCATTGAGTCATCGAACCTTTGAAACTCCTTGTTAACACGGTTTCGACCAGCAGCGAATCCCTTTCACGGTTAGTCGTCGGACCCTAACGCGAGCATGCTCGGGCCGCCAAGAGGCCTTCATACTCTGCTTCGTTGTTGGTCGCGGCGAAGTGTAATTGTATGAGCGTCTTGGAGTTGCTCTCCTTGAGGAGAGATCGGCACAACTCCGGCCCGGCCTTCGAAGGATCGCGAACCATCGAAGAACATTGTCGATGGGGTTCCTCGGTGCACCCGGTCCTTTCGCTTCGGTCGGGAGGATTCGCCCACTCGCCACGAAGTCCGCCAAGATATCGAGACTTAATCATTGTCAAGACAATGAACTTGAGGTCGAATTCCCGAGTTCTATTGCCCGTTTAGCGTCTGCGCCAAGCATCGGATTCCGAGAACTTCCTCAATGGGAAGCTGGTCGGGCTGTGATTGGGTGAGCCAAGAAATCTTGGCGAAGCTTTAGAAGCCATGAGGAGGGCATATAGAAGCTTCGGACTTGTGGTAACGCCCTTAGGTCTATGAAGCACCGCACCACGTAGTATATGAGCCGTGATTCCCCCGCTCGACCCACGAGCACGGCACTCTTGCTGGGGGAGGCCGCTAGGTAGAGCAAATAGAGGTTCTGCTCCTTCGGAGTGACCAGACAGGCGGGCTCGGCAGTACTTCTTATGTTCCTTAAAGGCGTTGTCGACTTCCTTGGTCGAACGAAACCGTCGTGTTTTGCAAGAAGGCCTTGAAGAAAGGTAGTCCGCGCCACCGAGTCGAGAGATGAAGCGGCCGAGGCCGCCATCCGGCGATGAGTGATTGGACTTCCTTTACACTCGAAGAACTGCATCCTCTCGGCGGCCGATTTTCTCGGGTTTGCGCCAATCTTGGGACGACCCAATGACATACCCGAGCACCATGCCCGTGTGCACACCGAAACACAGTTCTCCGGATTGACTTTATCCGATATTTTCTTAAATTACAAAAGGTTTCCTCGAGGTCCGGATATGGGCCTCGGCTAGAAATTTTGGCGACTATGTCGTCTACATAGACTTCTAGGTTCCGCCCGATTTGGTCGAGAAGGTCTTACGCATCAAACATTGGAAAGTGGCCCCGCATTTTTCGGACCGAAGGATATGGTCGTATAGCGAAGGTGCGAAGGGGTGATGAAGGCGATCTTCTCTTCATCCTCCCATGACAGCCGATCTGGTGGTACGAGTCTGCGTCGAAAACCCATCGGTTATTGCTTCGCCGTCGCGTCGACCAACCTGGTCTATGCGAGAGAGGAAGTTGTCTTTCGGACACGGTGTTGATGTTGGTATGATCAACGACATCCGCCACTTTCCGTTCTTCTTTCTAACTTCGGCCGGATTTGCCAACGATCGGAGTGCTCGACTTCACGAATGAAGCCGGCCTTCAACGGCTTGTCATTTGCTCCTTGATGACATCGGTCTTCCATTGCGGGAATCTCCTCTGCGCTTAGCGCCTGGTTTTACCGGTGAACCGCCGACTGTGCTCGATCACCTCATGGGACCCCGGGCATATCGGACGGCTCCCACGCGAAGACGTCGGCGTTTGCGGAGGAAGGTGACGAGCTCGTTTTCTATTCGGATCCAAGGTGGCCCCGATGTAGACCACCTTGGACGGGTCCTCCTCCGAGAACGGGATGTGTTTGGTCGCTCTTGGGGTGGAGGACCACTTTGGGTCAGCGGATTTGCGAGAATCTTGCTTTCGAACCCGCTTCCAGAGGTGGCCGACCGGGGCCGCTTATCTCGTCGCGCTCGAGTATGCCTTGTGGTTGCCCTTGACGGTAATCACCCTTTTGGTCCGGAAGCTTGAGGCGATGGTACACATGATGCGTGGTACGCCATGAACTTAGCGAGCCGACTGCCGAGGATGGCGTTGTAGGTCGACTCAAAGTCGACTACCTCGAAGGTGACCGGCTCGGTCCGGAAGTTGCTCGGGCGCCGAAGGTCACGGTAGGACGATCGCCCGGTGGTCATGGGCGTTCGGGATAATGCCATGAAAGGGTATAGCAATATCCTTGATCTTGGATCGGGGGATTTGCATCTCGTCCAAGACCCGGGCAGATATCAAATCCAGAGCGCTCCCTCCGTCGATAAGCACCCGCGCGACCCTCGTGTTACTGATGGTCGGGCAGAGCACGAGGGGGAGCTTCCGAGGCTTTGTCATTCCCGAGGGGCAATCTTCCGGGAGAAAGAGCGATCGTTCCGACCATCGGAGGTGTTCGGGGTCGAACCGCTTGGTCTATCGGGCGGACCTCGCGTCTGCATGACCTTCAACTCCGTCGAGAGAGTAGGCGCGGACCCCAAGATCACCGCGATGTGGTGACTCGGCTCGTGGTATTCTTCGCTCTCCTGGCCCTGCAGGTCGGAACGTGGCTCGGATTTTCGGTCGGAGCCACCCTTTCCGGCGTCCGGAAGGACGGGCATGGGCCCCCGGCCGTTGTAAAAATCCTCGAGCCGAGCAACCCAGGTGTGGCAGTTGCAGAGATCGTGCCCGTGCACTTGGTGCAATGGACAGAAACGACTGCTTGAAGGTCCTTGAGGCCCGCGTTTTTGCCCGGGGTTGCCCGGCCGTTGACCACCCACTTTGCCCGGGGAAGGGCGAGGCTTCTTTGGCCTCGGCGTCTGGGGCGGAGACGACTGCTCTGGAATGGCGGCCACCATTTTGGCCGCTTTCTTTTTCTTCTTCTTGGCCTTTTTGTCGGACTTCTTCTTGTCCGAAGAATCCATGCCCGGCTGCGGAGGTGCCCGGCCGGATCCAAGAAGGCGCTTTCGTTCCACGGCCTCCTCGGCGTTAATGTAGCGTTCCACCGCTTGGAAGAGTTCGCTGGCTGAGGAGCCGGAGTATAGCTCGAGATCCTGGGTGAAGCGGACGTTCTTGACGCCTTTGGTGAAGGCTTCGACGACCGCTTCATCCGGGATGCTCGGAATCGTGCTCCGTACCCGGATGAACCTCCGGACGTAGTCTTGGAGCCTCTCGTCCTCCATCTGGACCACTCGTTTGAGGTCCTGCGGCCTCCCCGGGGGGGGACAGCACCCCCGAAAATTCGCCCGCAGGGCCTCGCAGAGTTGTGCCCAGCTATGGATGGAACCTTCCCGCTGGTTGAAGAGCCAGGTGCGGGCTGGCTCTTCCAACACGGCGGGGAAATAGTTCACCATTACCCCTTCATCAGCGCCCGCGGCCGTGACGGTGGTAGCATACACCGAGAGGAACTCATCCGGGTTTTGAGTCCCGTCGAATCGCTCGATGTGGCCCGGTTTGAACTTGGACGGCCATGCCGCGCTTCGGAGGGCGCGAGAAAAGGCGGGGCATCCATGACTCGCCCGAGCATCGTGCCCGCGAGCGGCACGTCCTTCGTGCCCTTGAAGAGGGCCGAGGCGTGAAAAGACACCGCTGCGGCGAGCGTCCGGAGTGCCTGGGTGGGCTCCACCCTGGTCGGCACGAGGACGATGCTCGCCGTGAGCGCCTCTTGCCCGGGACTCGAGGTGACCCTGCCCCGGGGCGGAGTCGTGAGTCGAGCCGCTGCCGTGGCGACGCTCGCTTCGCCGACCATCGATCGAGGGACGATCACTATGTCGGCGGGATGCCCTGTCGTTCCTTCGCCGGTCAAGGTCCCGGCGAAGATCGTGACGAGTAGCTAGCCCTTGGGGTTCGGCTCTCCGGGAAGTACTCAAAGTCGGCGGTCGAGGAAGATCTCCGCCAATCGTTTCGATCTTTCGACCCGCGGCGACGCCTAGCTCGGCGGCTGGTCGAATTGGCGGTCGCGCGACCACGTGTGCCAAATCCGGCGGCGGCTCTGTCGTCGGATCGGAGAGCGGGGCGGGCGGGGACCTGGATCGCGCGAGCGAAGTCGGCCGGTACTCGGGCGGGTTGTCGCGACAGTCGCCAGAGTCGTCGGTCGAGCGGCCACCAATCGGCGGCATCAGCGGACGACGCGACTCGTCCTCCCGAGCTACGGGGGCAGGGACGTCGTCGGTATCCGCCATCTCGACTTCCCGCGGGAACACCGGGCATGAAGGCGTCATGACCGTGTCGCCGCGGGAAGCGGTCTCGTCTTTCGAGTCATACGGAATGTCGGGATGTCGACCCTCGTATGAACCGACGCCAAGACGTTATGGGTGTCTCCTGTTCCGGTAACTCTCGGAATTGGAGGGGCTCAGGAACGTACTCCGAGCCCAACTCACCCGCCGGGCGGCAGACATCCATGGGGGAGGGAGACTCCGCCACGGTGTGTTCTTCCGGATCGATGATCCGGGCGACCTCGGTATCGGACCAATACTCGTCCAGGTCGTCGAGGTCGTCGAAGCGAATATCTTGGTTGTCCTGGGAGTTCGCCATTTTCAAGGACCTTTGCCCGCAGAAGCTAATCGACGATCCCCACGGACGGCGCCAGCTGTCGGCGGTTGAGAGTACGGGACCTGTATCTCCTCGCCTTTAGACCAAAAGTTGCTTTGGCATAATTTTAATGAGATTAGATAAAAAATTATGAAAATATTATACCGCTATCTACCTAAACTTAGCATGTTTCTTTTAGCGATTGCAGCTGCGTTTAAGCTGAAAATTTGTAACTCCTCGATAAGGACATCCGAGGAATAAAAAAATTATAGAAAAATGGTTTTCAGAGCTTTGGGAAAAAATTGTAAGACCTATAAAAGTTAGCTATCAAACGTCAAAGCATTTGGTTTTGTCGGCGGTTGAAAGTACGGGACCCCCAGGCGCCGAGCTTACTTGTTGAGTGTAAGGATCAACCGACCTCTTTCCTGCAACCTCGGGGGCTTTTGAGAAGGCGAGCTCGATCAGGCAACCATCAGCGGGAGGCACAGGGGGTTTAGGCTGGTTCGGGCCCCTCGTGCGGAGGTAATAACCCTACGTCCAATGATGTCTATATGAGGTGAGGAAGATTACAGAGAATCCCCCGACTTGGCGGACCAAGGGGAGATGGACTGTCTACAGTTGGTGATGAGCTTCGGCCCAAGGTGGAGCTAGCCGGAACTCCGATGGCATGTGGTGTGTTTTTCTAGAAGCTAACCTTTACATGTGCAGCAATATGGCCTATTTATACACGGACGTAATCAGTGTTCTAGTGGAGATGGCGCCCTATTGTCCAGCGGTATGGAGATAACGCCTTCTTGTCCGGCGGTCCGGAGCCTGCCCCCAACTTGCGTCATCGCCATCATTTACGTTTTACGGGAAAAAGGCATGGGAATAGTGTAACAAGACGCGGGTTGGTGGCGCGACCCCTGTGACGAGTGCGATTGTCGCGATCGGTCGTCAGAGCATTTAATGCAGCAGAGTGGAGAGGGCCTAAGCCTGGCCGAGGAAGGAGTGACTCGGACTCGGGTCCGAGCAGGACCATCTGTTCCCGAGCCCCGAGCAAGGACTTCCTTGCTCGGGGGAGGCTCCTTGCTCGGGGGAGGCCGACGTTTTTGCGTTTTAGCGTGTAATGCTTCGAACGTCACTCCAGGTCCCCGTCAGGTTTGTACGAAAATAACAAAATTTCGGCTTATAAGCAAATGCAAACGCAAACGCTGAAAGAAATAGGCTATAAGTAGTGAATCTCATTTAGTTCCTCTAAACTTTAACTTTATTTTCTTGGCCTTTTAAACTTACGTTCGTTAGCACCGTTGTCTCAAAACCATTAGTATTTCCTTAAGGGGTTGTTTGGCAGAGCTCCAGCTCTAAACTCCAACCCGGATCTGGCGGAGCAGTGCCAAACGCCCCAACTTCATGTAACTCTGAAGCAGGCACCTTTGTGGAGCAGCCACCCTCATAATTCATTTTTTGGAGCAGCTTGAAGAGTGCTCCACGAACCACGTTTATCATGATAGACGTGGAGTTGGGGGTAATTACCCACCTTTGCCATTGAACTAACCCCCTAGGGTGTCCCCCACCCGAGCGCATCTCCCCATCCCGATCTCGCCTCTCTTCTGTCTCCCTTCGCCGCCACCGCTGCTCCTCTCTCTTGTTGCCGGCTCTCCTTTCTCCATTCGTTGTTGCCACCTCTCTTCTCTCCATCACCGCCACCGCATATCTCCTCTCCATCGCCGCCTCTCTCCTCTCCCTTTGCCGCCGCCTCTATCTAGAAAACCTAGCGCCGCCGCCGCATCTCTCCTCTCCACCGCCGCCACATCTCTTCTCTCCCTTCGCCGCTTCTGCTCTCTCCCTTCGCCGTTGCAGCATCCCAAGGATGTCTCCTCCCCCCTCTCTCAAACCTAGCGCCTCCACCTCCCGAGCGTCGCCACCTGATCCGATCCGATCTGCCGCCGACGCGCGATGATGGATCCGAAGATGTTGCGGTGGCGGCGCAGAGCGAATCGTTACATGTCCCCGACGACCTCGCCAGTTGCAAAGAAGAGTCGGCCGTCGATCCCGCCGTGTCCCCTAGTGCCGTGCCCCCGCTCCTGCCTGTCGTTTTCGTGAACCAATTCGGTTTGCCGCGGCGGCTGATTCGCTCGATTTTGGTGTAGCTAGCCATAGATCGAGGGGAAATCCCATTAGATTCGGCTGATGTCCAACCCTGAACTGGTAAGGATGGTGTCCGAGAGTATGAAGAATATGAGGACTGAGGATTTCAAACGAGCTGCTCAACATTTGAATCAAACAAGACCAGAGGAGATGCTTGATATGACCGAGAAATTGCCAAGGCTTAGGAGATGCTTGATATGACCGAGAAATTGCCAATGCTAAGCCTGAGGACTTTGCTGCTATGAAGGCTCAAGCAGATGCTCAAATATCATATACAATATCTGGTGCCAAGATGTTAAAGAAGCAGGTTTGTACAAACCTAGCAGCACCTTTTGCTACTTTTTTCTGGTTGGAATTTGGGTTTGGATAATCAAGCTTGTTCCTTTTTTTTTTTGATAAAGTTCCATAATACTACGTATAGAATACGTTCATAGTCTTAAGAGAAACACAAGCATTGCATCTATGCCATGAATCTCACACTAGCACAATTTTAGATAACACTGGATGCATCAGTGAAAAAAAAACTGGAATATGCACCAAGTCATTTTTCTACTGACTGTTTCTTTGTATCTGTGCACCTATATACTAATAGCCTTTTGTCTAAGAAAACGCCATATGTCATTTGTTATTTAATTAATTTAGACATAGAACTTTCCATGTTTCTATACATGTTACTTTTTTAATTTCAGGAAACGAACTTCATAGCTGTGGACAGTATTCTGATGCAGCTGCCAAGTATAAGCTAGTGAGTATGGAGCCAAATACTCCAAAGAGAGGTTCAATAGAATACACTCATCTGAGCGTAATATTATTGAGCGGTCATTTGGAGTATTAAAGATGAAGTGGAAAATCCTGTATAAGATGCCAAGCTATCCAATGCACAAACAAAAATAATTGTTGCTGCTACTACAGTTACTACGGATGTGTTTCGAGATGATATGGCAATCGCTGTTGCTCTATTATGGAACTAGTATGTTTATTTTCTTAAACCAGAAGCACCTGTGCGTGAGCTTGTTCCAGTATATGCGTCCGTGCATCGCCGTGTTTAGCGTGTTCTACTACGTGCACTGATCACTACGTGCCCATCAGTGTGATTGTCATAAGAAAAAAAGTTTAAACCAGGAGTATGTAACAAAATACGTAAACAACACAGATATAATTGAAGTTGATGAGACATGACCTGCAGACTTGCAGAGTGCAGGATAATCTAGGAGCTGATTTGGTTACCTTCAGTATATGCATACTTAAGGTCCAAATGGATGAATTGCTTCATGATTTAAATGTAAACAACACAGAGAAGACCATAGAATCTACTGTCCATTACATTATCTGAATTATCTAAAAATGTATGTCATGTATCAAATTCAAACAGAAAGCTAATAAATATTCAACTAGCAACAAATGGGTCCTAAGTGGAAACAAGTTATCAACCATAACACACTACCAATTCCATTAAAACAAAACCCCATTGAGTTTGAATATTCAGTGTACCATCACAATATTCACACCGTGTGTCAAAACAATCAAAAACCATCTTCATCTTCATTGGCGCCATAGAAACCCCAGTTGACAACAACAAAGCAGAACTGTGTTGTTTCTTTAACTAGAGGGTTCCAAACCACTCGGTTAAGGCTGCATAAGTTCTTCCTATTCATCAACATCCCAACTCAGCTCCTCATCACCTTCCACAAAACTAAGCCGTTTTCGGAGATCCTCCACTTTGCTAGGAGGGCTTGAATCTGCACTTGCTCCTTTCTTCTCATCTTGATTGTCAACATCCTCAATTTCATCCCAGCTAAGATCTTCCTCCTGTATTGATGGCCGAGACACCACAGAGAAATCACTCTCCTTGGATGAGTCACCAGCATCAGTCTTGTCTTCCCGTCCAGTGACATCGCTTGACTTTGGTGTTGATGCCTCACCACTTGGTGCAGGCGCGCCATTATCACCCTTCTTCGGTGCCAAAGTCGTCTCCTTAACTATTGGATCTTTCTCATCCACCGTCTCAGGTTTCCGATCACCCTGTGTTTCCTCATGGCTAACAAGCTCATGGATTTGCTCCTCTTTCTTTTCAACCATGGTGTTAGTACCTTCTTTATTATCACCATTATTGTCTTCCTCGTCATCATCAACCTCCCAGCTGAGCTCTTCCTCATCCTCCTTCGACATAGCCCTGCTCACTAGTTTGGTGCGGACATCCTCTGCCTGCCTGAGCTTATCGATGGCAAAGAAATACCTGCACCAGAATGTCTCATAGTCTACTACTGATGGCACAAGCCTCTCAACGAAGCTCTCAAGCCCAGGACTCTCATGGAGCACCCCCTCGATTTCCTCTTTCCTCTCAGCGACTCTGAACATGTCCCGCCACTTGGCGAATCCCTCGGCGTCCTCCGGCTCCTCAGTGAACGTGGCCGGATCAGCCCGTAGTGCCAGGACCTGCGCTTCGAACCGGGTGTATTTCTTGGTCGACAGAGCCGCACGCCATGAGGCGCCGGAGGCAGTGTCGGATGGATGGGAGGAATCGTCGCCGTTTTCTCCATCGCCGTCGACGGATCGGAGGGCCTCGTTGGCGTGGGTGAGGAGGACGGCGGCGGCGGCGCCAAGGTCGTCCACGGCCTGCCCAACGGACTCGAGCCTCTCAGAGGCGACGGACGCGCCGGCCTCGAGCGCGCCGGGGAGCGCAGCGGCAGCCCGCGCGGCGGCGGATCGGAGGGTGGCAGTCTCGATGCGGATTCCGGAGCCAAGGTCCTGGAGGTCGCGGCTGTAGCCCCCGAGGACCGACTCCGACCGCGACGCGAACGTCTTGATCAATCCCCCCAAGCTCCACCCGCCGCCGGAACTATCCCCCTCTTCCTCCTCCTCCTCTTCCACCGCAGCTGCCGCCTCGGCTTCCTGCTCGCCGTCCTCCGCCGCAGCCTGCGTTCCCTGCTCGCTCTCATCCGCCGCGGTCTCCTGCTCTTCCCGCTGCCCCTCTATCTCCTCCGCTAGCGTCTTGATCAGCCCACCGAAGCTCCACCCACCGCCGGAATCACCCTCCTCCTTCTCCCTCTCCCCCGCCGCCGCCTCCGCCGCCTCCTGCTCCGCCCGCTGCGCCTCTATCTCCTCCTTTAGCGTCTTAATCAGCCCGCCGAAGATCCACACGCCGCCGGAATCACCCTCCCCCTCCTCCTCCTCCTCTGCCGCCGGTTCTCCCTTGCCCTCGCCCTCCCGCTCTCCCCGCCGCTCCTCCTCCTCCTCTTCCCCGTGCTCGGCGGCGGGGGCGGAGAAGACGGAGCTGAAGAAATCCATGGGCAGCGCGCCGGCTAGCCGGCTAGGTTTCGGATTTGGATCTGGCGGCCTCTCGAGAACGGAGGCGCAGATATATATCGCGTCGCCGTCGGCGCCGCGAGAGCCGAGAGACGAGATCGGTTCTATTTTTTTCCCCTTTTCTTCTCTCTCACTCACGTGTTAGGCGGGGGGCAATAGGCTGTTGGGTTGGGTGCGATCCGATCCGGACCGAACCAGGTTGGTCCCGTCGGGTCTGGATCCACTCGGTGCCTGGTGCGTCTGGTCCGGTCGCAGCGGCCAGCCGCCTCGCCTAGTGGACTAGTGGAGGGGTGATTCAAATTTGGGACCCCTCAATTCAAATTTCCCCAAATTTTCCACCGCATCCTCCACCTCCGGGGCCGGTGGCTCGCCGGCTCTTCTTGCCCTTTTGCTCTGCTCCCAGTTCAAGCCAGCGCCGCTGTTGCTCCTGTCCCGCGCGTGCGTTGCCGTCGCTGTGCTGCCGGTCGCCGCCGCCGTCCAGCGCGCCGCTCCCTCGGCTCTTCCCTGCCCTAGCGCGCCGCTGCTGTCCTAGCAACGTGCTCCAGCGCCGCTGTTGCTCCGCCCGGCGCCGCCAGGCCGGTCCATCTCTCCCTAGCCGGTCTGCTCGGGCTACAGAAGGAGGGGGGAAAGGGGCAGCTAATCAGAGAAGAAGAGGAGGTTAGGAAGAGAAGAAGAAAGGAAGAAGAAGGGAAGAAGCAAGGAAGAAGGAAGGAAAAAGGGGAACTAGGGTTTGGTGGAATCAAGCCTGAGGGTATTAATCTCTCCTTTTTCTTTGTGAAATTGGTCATGCTTAGGTTCTAATTATTTGGGTTAATGGGTGAATAGATGCAAGATTGAGTTTTGTTAGGGTTAGATGTACTGCAGCAGCTTGGGAGCTCGATTCGGGACTTTAGATCGAGATCTAGCTCGAGCTCATGCTATATAGAATGTAGATTATGTTTCTAGCTTTCTGTAGAGTCCTAGAACACGTATTTCGGACATGCGGTTTAAGAGTTATGGCCTCTAGAGCGCTACTGTCCGGTTTGGCTCGCAATATGATTTCTATTTTGGATAAGGCTATCTAAAGCTTGTTATTGCTTAAGTCTGATGATGTGTTAATGTGATGATGGATGGGTAGTGTTAGATGGCTTTGGGAGGTCAAGGGATAAATGGTTATGGTCTATGTTGTTTGATGTTTGATGGTGTTGTCGATATGGTTGTGAATACGTGTTTGATATGTAGGTGGAACCAGTTCAAAGGCATAGTCGCCTTATCCCTCCACCTTGTTCGGTAAAAGAGGCAAGTGCATAATATGGTGGCTTGATAGATTAATAAATGTTATGAATTACTGATTTTAACTCCATATTGCATTGTTGAATATAGAATGGACGTCGAACGATGGTAAGTTAGCATTAAGGTCACCTGTAAATGTGAGCTTGGAATTCATGCATCTGCATTGCAATAAGTTAGCATTAAGGTCACCTGTAAATGTGAGATTGGAATTCATGCATCTGCATTGCAATTGCACACATGAGCATATCAATGATGAAATCGTCTACCGAAGTAGACATGAAAACCTACCCATGTAGGCGCCTCCATGGGATGGAGTGCGAAAGACCTACTTATGTAGGCACCTCCACGGAATGGAGCGTATGCAAGGGTGGCCATCGACGGGTGACCACTCAACTATACCGATATATGCTATGAGATGCGATGTGCATGTAGAAATTATAGAATTCATACATGGCATAAGTATGCGAGAAAACTAATGATATGGACTGAATGAATGATCAACCCAGTTTGTTTTAAATATGAACCAGTCTATCTGTCTTATGTTATGTGCTTGCTGAGTCTTGGACTCACGCTTGTTTATTTCTATGTTTTTCTTTGTTGAGCCTTGATGACGACATGCATCGGGAATGGTGTAGCAGCACTAATCACACTTTTGCTCACAAAACTTTGAAACCTATCCACTCTAATAATCTAAGCTAGCCTAGTAATCAAGGTTCTCTGGAATGTTAATTAGTTGAACTGTAGTTGTAAGAATGTAAATTAGCTTCTGAGTAGTATGTAAACTCTGTGAGTTTTGCGGGTTGCCTTCACCTTGGTAAGCGATGATAGCGTTAAGAGATAGTTGGTTGGTCTGGTTGGTTTGCTGGAGATGTAGATTATGTTTTGGATATAACATATTATATTCTGCTTTATGACTGTGTGAATGTCCAGTTTTTGACGAAATGCTGCCGAAATTTTTAATGGTATATGATGTTTGGTAGCATTCTAGGCTCAGCGAGGAGTCAGGGTGTTACACTTCTCCCGCTCTAGAAGCTTCTAGACCCCTCCTCGCCCGGGCGGATGGAGCAGCTCAATGCCAAGCTCTACGAGAAGTACACCGCTCTCAAGGTAACCATCCGTCCACCCATCGGCGAATCCCTCTCCCTTTCTCTACGGGATTTCCTCAGCGTTCTTGGCCCGGTTTCACGCCGCCGCTTCGTTGCGCGCAGAAACGGAAGCTGCTCGACGAAGGGCTGGAGCAGAAGCGGCAGGCCGACATCAAGGAACTCTATCAATGTAAAGCGAAATGGCCTTCTTTGGATTGGAACTGGAAGGGGTTAGGATTCTGGAGAAGCGGCCGATTTTTCCCTCTTTTTAAACTTTTATTCCTGCTTTGGATGATGCAGCCATGAAGGACTGGATCAGCGAGCTCCAGAACGAGAACGAGCAGCTCTTCGCCAAGCTGTAAGATCATGTAGATGATTGTTGGGGTGCGGGTGTTAGGGTTCTGCGCCTGCGTGCTGATTTGGGGTTTCTCTACTGTTTGGTGCAAATGATGCCTGATACGTTGGTTCCGCTCTTCTTTTTTGTTGTTCATTTCTTCATGCCAGGACCGAGAAGGAGCAGCAGCTTGCGGAGACCAGCACACTTTTGCTTGACAATATTCAGAAGGGTAAGGATCCTTGTGAAATTTTTAGTTCTTCTTCTCCCGTTTCTTTAGTAGGACTGGTTTACGCTTGGAACGTTAGGAAATAGAGATTGTTGGTGTGCGAGTGTAACTGAAGCGACTATGGTACTGACATATGTCTTTGGGAGATGGGGAGCGGTAATGTGCGACTGATCGAAAATGCTTATTGATTAAGACATATGGAACCTCTTTGACCAACACTTATCTTGGTTATGACCTGCATTAGAGGCAACTAGCATATCTAACTTATTGAATAGTGTGAGTACTGCTCCAGGTTGTACCTTTTCTAATAATGCACTAAATGTGCCTTTTCTGTGCTTTGATCAGCCTTGATTATTGGAGTAATTTTCTTTAAAATCTTACTTGCTGTGATATTTCTTAATAAGTAATAGGAATCTATTTTAGTCAGGCTATTGTTCTATCAAATTGCCACACACACATGTGCACATAACAATTCAGGTCAAAACATAGTACCTTGAGAACACGTTGCAGGACATCTAAGAAAGTTGTTTGTCAACTTTTACTTCTGCATGATGCTGGCTGCACCTTTACATCAACGAGTTAACAATCTTTATGTCATGTGAATACATTGAAGTTGAATTTGTTTGGTTCATTATTTGTGCAGTGTTGCCTGAATATGGTCAACATGAATTAGCCACTTAATTTTGCATTAATTATATTTTTGAATGTAGAATTTCTAATGAAATGGTTATTATATGCAAGTAACAAATTGACGACAAAATTAGCATTATGTTTCATTGTTTTCTATCATGTGATCTTTGGAGGGTTGATGGTGTTGAAATATTACCCCTACGTGTGTTTGTCTGCATGTCTCTTGTCTGTGGTCCAAAATATTCTTCATAATTCACATTTCTGTTACATTGCCAACGCGTTAATATTATCCTGCAAATATACAAATGCCTTAACATGTTGATGCAATTCTTGGTTTCTTCATATATATAGTTAAATAATACCCAGGTATGACAAAATATAATATGGTACCACCCAAGTTATGAGGCAGAGCAGTCCTTGTAATATCACCTATACTCTTTAGATTGCCAAAAATATGTATTTTCATCATCCAATTTATTTGGTTTTAAGCAAGTTAATTCATCTGCAATTTTTGTTTACCCTGGCTCCATTTTATTTCCTGCAGCAAAGGAGCTTGAAAGTGAAAATTTGAGGCTTCAGTGTGTCTTGGCTGAAAAGAATGATACTGATAATTATACAGCTCCAGCATCTCCTAAGACAACAGCTGAAGGGATCATACAAAATCAAACTCTAGTTTTGCCTGCAACTGCAGAGACACCAAAGTCGAACAAAGTACGGTCAAGTGAAAATGCCATTGCTCCTCATAGTAACTTTCAGGATGAAGCTAGGGAGGTAAGTCCTTTGTAACAGTTCAACTGCTTGCTGGTAATGTACAAATACGCATAGTTCAAAAAGAAAATGTACAAGTACACAATTGGAAATGAGTGTGTTGAGCTTTATTTGTTAAACCTTTCCTTATGGCTTGCATTGGATCTGTAGCTGGATTGCTGTACAAGACATATGGGCATATCAGGTTAGTGATAATGTACAAATATATCAGGTTCTGCTGCAGGATTGCAGTTAATATTTCTCAGGCCTGTAAATTGGTTATTCATAAGCTTGTTGCTTGCAGGGAATGAAAAAGATGAAAGCTCTAGTGCTTGTGTGTATCATATGCTGGCTGAATCTTTAGTTGGTATGAAATTTTCATTGAATAATGAAGTGGAAGGATTTTCAATTTCAGTCTCCCACGAAGCCACTGGTACTTGCAAACACCAGTTCTCATGTTATTATTTTGCTACAACACAGCACTAGAATATTGCATTATTAGTTATTATGCTTTAGATTTTACTCTTGGTCTTGCATTTTTACATTCATTTATGTGATTTGTATGTAAGCTTAGCATGTCACCAAGCTGGATATTCAAAGAGTAATTATGTTTATAACTAGCACTGCATCTTCAACCATTTAAAAAGATATAGATAGCCAAATATCATATTGTCTTCTAGCAAACATAGTACTAGCCAAATATCATATTTTCTTCTAGCAAACATAGTACACATTTCATTGGAGCTTTGCTGTTTGACCTAGCCATGTAATTTGAATAGTTTCATACTATAGTGGGTGTAGGACCATGTGCAAAAAATTTTCCTACTTGCTATTAACTAATCTGAAATTTCTTGGTACAATGATATATTGTTATATTTTTCAATGCTGAGAATACAATATATACAGTACAAACATTGTTGATATATAATGATTATGGGGTACTTAGGTTAAGTGCTCCTGGACTTGTTCGCATGAATAGGTTATGATCATATCATTTAATGATACAATGATATTTGAGAATTTAGACCCAGCATTATACCTCTCTGATCTATATCATGTTGCCTCTGTTTATATTGCCAACATATGATATTTCTGTTTTCACATTTCTGGTGGCAAAGACACCGATCCCACATGACCCTTTGTTTGTTAACAGAGCGGTATCTTTCATACGATTTCACTTCAGTTCAGGATGCTTAATTTTGAGTTGGTTGCCCTACTGTTAAAATTTTGGACTTGAAAACAATATATCAAAAATAGAAAGGAGCTGAATACGATCCTTAATGAGTGATTCAAATTATTGTAGGTTACAATTTCAATCTGACATGGGTAGAGCAACATGATGGCGGTGAATGGTCCTATCAGCTCTCTTCATTGGGCACCTTGGAGAGGATCGCTGTAGGTTGGATGAGACAAGACATCAAGTTCAGCATGACCATGTGCCCCGTGTTCTTTCAGAGGGTGTCGCGCATAATCAGACAAGGCTGACTATCTTTGAATTCCAGTTGGTCTGAGTTAGCTTGGATTTTGTACTGACCTGGAAGAAGCTAGTCCCTTTCTTTGGCATACAAGGGAGCTGTACTGATACCGACCACTGGTGTCATAAATCCTCGTTAACCTGTGTTTATGCTCTCAAAAAAAAAGTGTGACCCGTTCTTTTGTGTGATCCATGTCAATTACTGTGAATAGACTTTTTCTGATCGGTTCATGGATTTTGCACTATTTGAAGAGAGGGTTAAAATGCCCTTTCTTTTTTGAAAAGGCACAATCGGGACACATGAACTCACACCACATGCCAAATTCTGTGGGCTTACACGTCAAACGCCATGAGAATTTTTTATTTTTAAATTATTTTTTATTCATTTTTTAAAAAATGTATGTTGGGCCAGCAATTTTGTAAAAATAGACGTCCGTCGCCTGTGGATGGGGCGATCGCTCGAGTAGCGGGCGATCGGTGCCTAGTCCGTTAGACCACGTCTGGGTGCTGTTTATTGGGCCGCGATCGCCCCTTCGATCAGTCCAGGCCAGCAACTAGCAGCATCCAGTAACCTAACTACTACATGAAAGTTATAATCTTTACAAATTTTTTTAAAAATTATGCAATATTAAAATGCAACAAACTTGAAAAATGGAACCGTAGATTCACAGGAAGGGTACACGAAATATTTTTAATTTTAAAAAATTTTAAAAAATTTTGAATTTTTTGAAATTTTAAAATTTAAAAATCGTGAAGGCAAAAATTTTAAAATAATCATATTTGTGTGACCCTTTTCATGATCCTATCGTTCATTTTTCAAGTTTCTCTTTATTTTTTATGCTTATAAAAAAATCATATTTTTTGAATTCACGATTTTTAAATTTTAAAAAATTTTAAAAGTTAAAGTTTCCAAGACAAATTTAAAATTTTTTATGAACCCTTTTCGTGAACTCAAAAAGTTTTATAGTTCATGGAAAGGGTTCACAAAAAGTTTTAATTTTTTTTGGAAACTTTGACTTTTAATTTTTTTAAAATTTTAAAAATCGTGAATTCAAAAATATGATTTTTTTTATAAACATAAAAAATTGAAGAGAAACTTAAAAAAATGAACAATAGGTTCATGAAAAGGGTCACACAAATATGATTATTTTGGAAATTTTTTCAAAAATTCAAAAATAGAAAATTAAAAATATTTTGTGGACCTTTCTCGTGAACCTACGGTTCTATTTTTTTCAAGTTTTGTTGCGTTTCGATATTGCATAATTTTTAAAAAAATTTATAAAGATTGTAACTTTTATGTAGTAGTTAGGTTACTGGGTGCTGCTAGTTGGTGGTCTGGACTAATCGCCCCATACAGGGGCGATCGCGGCCCAGTAAACGGCGTCCAGATGTGACCTAACGGACAGGTGACGAATGTCTATTTTTGCAAAATTGCTGATCCAACGTACATTTTTAAAAAATGAATAAAAAAATAATTAAAAAAATAAAAAAATCGTTTGTTGCGCCTCTCCTTTTCATAAGCTTAAACTCCATTTGAACATGGTGTGTAATTGAAATCATTTTAGTTTAATTTCCCATTCGAACATGCTTGTAATTTGACAGGAAGTATGTCACATTGTCGCTCATTTAAAAATGAAGGATCTAAGTAGAACGAAGTTGAGGGTGTAAACTTATTTACGGATCGAATGGTTTGTTTATTCCTCAAATCATGTCCATCTCAGGGATTGCAAACACTGACAGGTGGAAGCAACAAGAATTTAGGTAAACGAATCACTGTTCAGCAATCAAAACTCGAAAGCAATTACAGGTCCAAGACTGAGTTCCCCACTCCTACTCACGCATCACGCATCCTACACCAACGAACAATCTCGTCTCTTGATTCAGGCACTCCAACGAAGCCGAATCGATCCTCCATTCCTCTACGCTGCCGGCTTGTAGTGCTTCTCCACCATCTTCCTGAACTCTGGAACAGGCAAGAGCAAGAACGCGGCAGACAAATTCAGATCCAAGAATTGGCTGATCAATAGATGGGAATCCCTCAAAGGGTGCGTTTCTTCTTGATCTTACCTTCTTGATTCGCCCAGAGAGCCGCCGCCTGCGTGTTGAGGGGCGAGTCGTTGTTCGGTTCTGCCAAGAAATCCACCCGTTCTTCCTTCAGATCAGATCAAGAACACGCAAAGCGGAAGAAAATGAAGCCGACGAAGAGATCGTCGTGTGCATGTGATTATTACCTCCCAGGAGGCTCTGGATGGAGAGAAGGATGGTGCGGACGTCGTAGGCGGAGGACCACTTGTCCTGGAGGATGTCGAGGCAGATGTTGCCGTGGGTGTCGACGTTGGGGTGGAAGCAGGGGGTGTCGAACCGCACCTTGGGCGGCTTGTAGGGGTAGTCGCTGGGGAAGGCGAGCGTGAGGCGGTAGGAGGTGCCCTCGTAGGCGGTGGCGGCGGACCCCGCGATGGTGCCCACCCAGTGGAAGATGTTGTCCCCCTCCGGGAACGCCGACACGCCGGGGTCCCCGCCCATCATCAGCGCCATCAGCTCCGACTGCAGCCGCCGCACCACCGACTGCCCCTCCGCGCCCCGCGCCGCCGCCGCCGCCTGCTTCCCGCTCCCCGCGGGCGCCGCCGCCGGCACGTTGCCGCTGCCGTGCGCCTCGCTGTTCTCGCCCCTCGCCATTCGAGCAGACCCGGTGGTGGAAGCGACGCGAGGGCAAGGCTTCGTTCGATCGGAGCTAGCGAGAGAGAGAGAGAGGCGGAGGCGAGGGGAGGAGACGGCGCGAGATATAAAGAGAGCAGAGGGGAAGATGATCGGACTAGTGACCGTTGCGGCGAGCGTCCCGTGCCGTTGCGGCTCATCGACAGCTCTCCGTGCAGCCGCCGACCCCCAACGGCTACTTGCCACGGTGGCTGGCCACCGGGCCCCACATGCGAAGCGTGTGAATGTACTGCGAGTCTGCGACTAATTGATGATGGATGGATCCTGGACCGAGAACTTGGTTACTCCTTGCTCTTTGGGCCGTCATCATACCCACCGAAGTTGATGCAGTTTCGATTTTTAAAATATTTTTATATTTAAAATAATTCAAAATAAAAAATAATATTTCTTTTTAAAAAATAAAAAATAGACACCCGTTGCCACCCCAAAGGGCAGGACATAAACTCGCCCTTTGAAACAGCAAGGATTTAAAAATCACCCTTTGAGGTGGTGACATTTGGCTAGAACCTACTCTCCCTGCCTGAAACTAGAATAGGGTTTAAATCACCATTCCAAAGGGTGGAAATTAATTCCGCCCTTTGAAAGGACGAGACTTGACTTAATTTTGGCAAAAACAGCAAAGGAAAAATATTTTGTTTTTACCCAAAAAATCATAATATGGAAATGGCCACATTTTTTCATCATCATGTAATGGCTACTCTCGTATATATATATATATATATATATATATATATATATATATATATATATATATATATATATATATATATATATATATATATATATATATATATATATATATATATGCAACGCACAGGTTTGGCCTCTTATTTCGTTCATTTTTTTGCCAAAAAAATTAATAAGCCCTCTCGTTTGGTTTTTTTAAAAAAAATAATAAATATGGAAATATTCACCTTTTTTATTTTTTCCAACAATTTATTTTAATAACCAATAATAATAACCATCACCGAAACTGTAAATTTAAAAAATAACAAATTATAAATTTTATTTTTTGAATGAGGTTAGGTGATCAGTTGACACATTCTACGACAAATCTCTTGATTCGGAATTTGTTCGATCGCAAAAGGATGTTAGGAGAGAGAGAGAGGGAGGGCGATTCTCACAACAGAAGTTTCTGCAGAAAATAAGATAGGCCACACTCTTTATTACGACTTAAAACTGAGAGGAGCATCACGAACAAGAAAAAGTTAGTTACAACATCACGTCTACTGAGTGCATCGAGGGCACTTCCCCTTTGCCTATGCCTCCGATGGGGCTTCTCTAGTACGACGTGCCCTCTCTCGTTTCCTCTGTCTCTTGGTCTCCTTCTCCTCTGCCTCCTTTCTACGTGCCTCCTCGCGTGTGGCGTCACGCTGCTCTTGAAGCTGCCACCTCAACTCCTCGTCCCGGTTGGCTTGATCAAGGAGCCTTTGGTCTTCAGGGTTGATTTCCATATCAAACCACTGCTCAAATTCACACAGTGGCGGAGACGACTGCATGGAATATAAATTAGCAAAGTTTCATGTAGAAATATTACGAAATACGTACGATTAGTACCATCTGGTGATTCTTTAAACTCTTCTCCAGCGGGTCGAAGACGTAGTTGCAGCACTTCCAGTACCTCCTCTTCCAAGTTGAATTTCTCAAGAGCGGAGAAGCCTGCAATCATCTCCGCACATGCACATCGGTGAGACAACCCCATAAGGTAGAAAGAGGTCCTGGTACGCTGAATCGCGCGACCAGTCCCATGCGTCTGCCTCTTCCTTTGCTTTCTCATTTCCCTTTCCGCTTGCATGCCTCGACATTTATGGTGTATGGTTTACTGAAGCTTCTATGTTGTGTGCTTGTCCTCACGAATCCAACCCTATTTATAGCCATTATGGTGGAGAGATGGAGGGTAGGGATTAATTATTGGAGTTCACGGACGGCCCGTGGTGTCTCAGTAGGCAATGGAACGGGTGTGAGGAGACAATTCATTATGGTGCGTCAGCCCATTCGCATGTGCTGCATCAGGCTTTCACCGATGCCATGTGGGGTGGCAGGATGCACTTAAATGCGGTGTCTCAGCCCCCCGATACGTTGGCAAGTGCTACGTCAGGCTTTCACTGATGCCATGTAGGGTTTCACGATGCATTTAAATACAGTGCCTTAGGCTCCTGGTACGTTGGCATGTGCAGCGTCAGGCTTTCACCGATGCCATGTGAGGTGTCAGGATGCACTTAAATGCGGTGTCTCAGCCCCCTGGTATGTTGGCATGTACTGCGTCAGGCTTTCACCGATGCCATGTGGGGGTGTCAGGATGCACTTAAATACGGTGCCTCATCCTTTCGATGATTTTAGCATCGCGAGGCCCATCGGATACGTCCCAAAAATTATGGAAAAAATCACGGGCGGCCTATGCAATGTAGGCTACCACCTATCTATGGCCGAGCAGCTCAGACAATGTCCCAAGAGTAATATGTGAAAATCAGAAAGGCACGCATGGGCACAAAACCTAAAATTATGGCCACTTAGGGGATTTCGCAGCCTCGCGGGGCCCATCGGATGTATCCCAAAAATTATGGGAAAATCACTGGCGACCTACGCAACGTAGGCTATCACATATGTATGGGCTAGTAGCTCGGATGATGTCCCAAGAGGAATGTGTGAAAATCGGAAAAGACATGCATGGGCACAAAAACATGAAATTGTGGCCACTTAGGGGTTTTCGCAGCCTCGCGGGGCTCACCGGATGCATCCCAAAAATTACGGGAAAAATCATGGACGACCTATGCAACGCAGACTACCACCTATCTATGGGCGAGCAGCTCGAACAATGTCACAGGAGTAATGTGTGAAAATTAGAAAAGGCACGCATGGTACAAGTGAATGATGAGACATCGGTGAACAAAAGATAAAAAAGCTACATTTCCATGAAGTTCTAAATACAAGGGTTTAACAGAAAATAGAACTAGGGAGCCTAGTAATCAATGCATCGGCCTTCCTAGGCCGAACCCCTCTAACTGACCCCTCTGGCTATGGCCTGTGAGTCCGTCGAAGTTGTGTGCTCAGAAAGGTATAGCGGTCTGGAGGGTGCACGTCATGCTGTGGTCGCCTAGGCGCAGTTAGTGTGGATTACTCCAGCTGTGACATCTGAGTTAGTGGAGGGGGTGGCCCTGTCACCTGAGAGACCGCGAGCTCGTCCTGGGAGAGTAAGTAGGAGTCCACGTCGAAGTGGCTGTGGCCCTGGTCCTCCTCCGAGGCAGCATCTGAGCTGTCCCAGTCTGTCAGTACACGACCTAAAACGATGAAATATTAGAGTTGAATTTACGTGCAATACAAAAATTATGAAGTGAAGGAGGAACTCTAACCTCGGACATCTAGTCAAGGGGTCGTGACGAACTGACATCCCCTATGATGCCCCTGTGCAAACGTCCTAGGCTCATGGGCCTAAGGTCTTCAAGCTACCTAGGTAGGCCTCAAGGAGGACGTCCCAGGCTCATAGCCTGGAGTCCACCGCGCTCCCTCCAGAGTGGCATGGTAGAAGACGGCGCCGTAGGGTCGGTGATCCATGAGGGGTCGCTCAATGGCGATCCTATCATAGGACCACAGCTGTACCAGCAAAGGGCACCCACTGAGCACGGGCTGTGTGTCCGTCTTCACGACGGCGTCGCACAGAGCCCTGTGGGTCCTCGCCAGGACAGCGGATACTCAGCTGTACTGCAGAACCTCGTCTGGGTCGGCGTCTGTGATCTTTCTCAGATAGAGGAGGAGGTGCTTGACGACCGTATGACCGTCCGTGCTAGTGAACATCACCCAGCCAAACAACCACAACAGGTAGGCCTCAAGGTGCGTCCCACCGTACCCTCGTCCGTCTCAGGGTGGATGTGCTCCGCCTGTTCAAACAAAGTGTAAGATGATGTTAGGTTTCAGTGTTTGGCCTGGCAGATTGAAGGAAGGGATGTCAAGATTGTTTACTGTGAACTATAGAATCCACCTCTTCAGCAGACCATAGGTCTTGGACTCAGGGAAGAGCCTATAAACACCAGCACCCGTGGCTCGCACGATCGCCCCGAAGCGCTGCAGTAGCTCCGTCCGCCATGCTGGCGAGACGTCCACGGCCACCACTGGTGCTCCTGCACACAGCAGACCCAGCAGGAAAGACACATCCTGCAGGGTCAACGCCATCTCCCCACATGGGAGATGGAACGTGTGCGTCTCCAGTATCTACCTGTCAACCAAAGCTGCAAGGAGCAACTTGTTGATGCCGGAGCTCTTCTGGCGAGGGTCTGCAACCCCCTCGCGCGCCGTCGACTCGATCATTCGGCAGAGTGGTAGTAAACCGGACAGGCGCAACCTGCGTACAATTACGAGTTAGCGAATTTTCTATCGGGAACAAATGTATGCACAAAATTCACGAATCGCACACCTCTCAACGTAGTGGACGTCCAGCATGAGGAACTCGGACGGCGTCTTGGTGTGGAACACGCTAAGCAACCTACCCTCGACTACAGAAAGGTAGGACTGGTGCCGGTGGTCCAGCGTGGCCTAGAGAAGCTCATGCTGTTGCGGCTGCTGCGTACCCTCGTCCGCCATGCTGTCGTGTACCTGTAAAAAAGAATTGTAAGTTCCATTATAGCGTGACGAAGCATTTCGATACTTATAATGTAAAAACAGCAAATTATGAAAGTAGGACATTCAATTACAGCGTAGCATATTACATATCAACAGGACTTCAACAGTGTACTACAGCTTACATAACTACATTACTGCAATGAACTTACATTCTAACGACAAACCTCATTGGTTTCGATGGCACAAAAATTGAACAACCATCCGGACGCCACCTATCCACCCTTGAACCGGAAGGTCCCGCATCCAAGTTATAACACCCTGATCTAATCCGTGTGTTGCAGTTGTTGTATGTGTGTCTTGATTCACTGCACGTGCTGCATCTCCTATCAGCTCTTCCAGCCTCAGACTGATCCATATCATTTCAGATCCTACGATGCTGTCAACGGCCTAGATCGCACTTTAATTTTTTCCTATCAGGTACATGTCGCGTGTGTGGACCAGGGGGTTCCGTAAATGTCTCGAACCTAGCGTACCCTTAAATCTCGCCACGCTATGTGTTCAGGATGGATTGCTTCATGAAATATTCTGATACGTATAGCAAAGTTGGATGATTGGTCATAGATACTGCAGCAAGTACGTGGGAGCATGACTTGTATAGTAGCATCAGCTTGCAGCATGAGCAAATGCACTTGTTATCACGGAGTACGCATTCCTGCTTTGCCCTCTGACAATGACCACCGCGGCGTCTCCTATTCCTGCAGATTATCTCATACCTAAACTCGGCGGTACCCATCGGTGATGCGACGTGTCTCTATGCCTTTGTGATCTTTTCTTCCATGTACTTTGTCAAAACAGCTGAGTATAGCAAACGATAGTCCGCCATTGTAATAGAGGCTGTCCAATGTCGATCCATAAAGTATTTGAATGTACCATAAAGAATTCTCTTGACAATTGCGACAAGAGGCAAAGCCCTCATCCCTCGTATCACCCAGTTGTATACCTCTGCTAAGTTTGTTGTCATGATCCCATATCTGGCCTCGTCTTTATCATAATAAGGACCACTTCTCCTTTGGATCATCCTTAATCCAATCTGAAAAGCACCTGATTCTTGAACTTCCTGTAATCATTAATTGACGCGCGGTTGATGTTTTTACAGTCTACTTTGTGGTAAGCTTGTCAAGGGTCTTCCATAATTTATTAAACTTTCTTTGTTGATTCTGTTTGCAAAGCCTTTTAAAAAGATTCATCAGGTGCTTGTTCTTGAACTGCATGAAAAAGTTGGCTCCCATGTGCCTCCTGCACCACCTACTTTGTATGTTCCTCTATTGTGCATTCTCACGGTTGTCCGAACCATTCTTAATTTCTTCGATTGCCCGTAGCAATCCTACATGTCTATCATGTATAACACAATTATTAGATCTGTCCAACACGATTGCATGTTTAAGACGCTCTAAGAACCAGTACCAGCTATTAGTATTCTCCTCCTCAACGAAAGCAAACGCTACGGCAATATTTGGTTATTGCCATCCACATAGAGGACAGGGAGACAATACGAGAAGGCTCGTATGCATGGTCCTAAAGCAAAAAAGGTTCGCTGTAGAACCCACTTGTCGGTGTCTAGACCAGTCGCGGGATACTCCTTGATATCATAGTATGTACCAAGATTCCCTGTTCTGACGGTCTGCAAAAATGCACGGAGGTTGACGTATGATGCTTCATATGTACCGAACCTCATCTATAAAGCCTTCTGCTTTGCCCTCCAAGCTATTGCATACTTGATCTTGTACTGAAATTGTTCTTCAATGGCACGAATTATCGAGCATGGCTCATAGCTGATGTTGTCAACTATCTGTGAATACATTACCACTGCAACAAAAGTTGAATTTAGGTTTATGTGCCTTTGTTGTGACTGTTCCAACTGACAGTTGTGCTCCATCACAATCGAATATATCCAGTAATCGACCCACTTTCCCTTGAATGCATGAACTCACCAATGGCATTCGGGGACGACACACTGAACGTCATATAGACTTTTACTGGATTTCACAACCTGAAATTCCCTCCTAACAGACAATGCCCAATATTTCACAGCATCCATAACAGCCTCCTTACTAGGGTACATGGATCCCTGTGTCACCTCGTTCTGCTGGTAATCCGATATGGTTTAGCTACTTTCTTTCGCATAGAAATCTTCGGAGTTGTACGAGTTCCACTTAGCTGGGACAGGACAATCTCCAAAACTTGTCTCATCATCTGACATGTCCTCCTTAGGGATTTGTTCATGCTCCTCATCCTCGGCCTCCATCTGTTCTATTAATACTTCAATTTCTTTCCCTTCGTCTACGACGCCGGTCGCCTCATATGTTCTCGGGTGCTCAATACCACCCTCCTCCGTCTCCTCGTATCCGCCTATATCTTCCCCTGCCTCCTCGGCGTTGCCTGCCCCCTCTCCCTCTTCTGCCTCCGTTGCCTCGGTTGTGCCAACATCTTGTTTGAACTCTGCCTAAGCAAGTAGATTAGAGGAAAGCGGCGTTCAATAGCAATCTCAGCATACCGCCTCAATTCCGTGTAGATAATATCGGCATCAACTCCCAAAAGAAACCGTCCCTAACGCGGCTGACCACGGCCCTAACCTTCATCACATGTTCTTCCGAGTTAAGCTGGGACGTCCGCAACAACCAGTTTTGTAAACCACCTAACGTTCTCTTGGTGGGCCCCGATATCCCTAGTGTCACTGATTCTAGATTATCAAAATCTATCCCGTTTAGACCATACATAATCTCTCCGTCCCCATAGTGAATCTGCAAATATAACTTCTCTACCATTTTCCCTGTAAATAAAACATTGACCACTAATTATTGCATGCGGACCTTAATTTATCAGCATGTACCCTGTCGTCCATAATTTTTTTATCCATCTATAGCTCACCGGATGAGGATCAAACCTAGGTTTTCATGGCCTAAATAAAACATTGTCTGAGAAATCAGGACAAAGCCCTAAATCCTAACCATACCGTATAAGTCAGGGAAATCAAGACAGAGCTTAAACATTGTCTAGCATAATCATTTTAAGCTAGGAAAATTTCGTATCTACTAATTAAGTCCGACCATAAATCCCGCTTCTAAAAATACCGTCAATATACCCTAACCATACTCTATAAATACCATACAGAACCTTAAATCCTAGCCCTACAGATATCCTAAATATCCCATTTCACTACCTACACTACCTACTTATTGCTAACGTATAAGGTTAAAATTGCTATCCTACCATATTTTCCGTAAAAAGATAATACAATTTGCAAAAAAATTTACCACACAGCGCGGGTGCCGGCGACCACTCTTCCTTTCCTTCTCTCCCTTCTCTCTCTCTCTCTCTCTCTCTTGGGCGCAACGAATGAGACACACTCGAGCGGCCGGCCGCGCAGTCGGCCCTAAAACGGACAAAAATCGCCCCCTCAAAGGGTGAGTTTATCCTGCGCTCCAAAAATCGCCGTTCCATCATGGAATTTTTAAAAAGTCACCTGATGGTGTGGCGACATTTCCCTTCCCAGGTGGGCCGCTGGGCGGGCTAAATCGCTCCATTCCAACGGGCGGTTTTTAAATGAATCTCTTGATGGAATGATGGGATTTATTTCCCGCCCGTTAGGGTGGCGACGGGCACCTATTTTTTTTATTTTTTAAAAGAAATATTTTATTTCAATTTGTTTTTAATATAAAATATTAAAAAAATTCATGAGTTTCAGCCATGCATGGATTCAAGGGGAAATATGTGGTGCAAACCACCCTTTTCGTGAACACTCCGTGAAAACCACCCGTAAAAGTTTTAAAAAATTCTCAAAAAATTACCATATGTATGGGAGGTGAGCTTCTACAATCCTGTAAAATTTGAAGATGAAACTCAATCGCATTTGAAAGATATGAAAAAGACAAATTCAGCCTAAATAGTAATTTTTCACTGTTTAGCACTATTCATTTTGCTGTTTGTCTTTTTCATATCTTTCAAATGCGATTGAGTTTCATCTTCAAATTTTTCAGGATTGTAGAAGCTCACCTCCCCTACATTTGGTAATTTTTTGAGAATTTTTCAAAACTTTTACGGTTGGTTTTCACGAAAAGGGTGGTTTGCACCACAAATAAGTAACGTGCATCTGTTAAGAAGTTTTTGAGACCCAAAAATGTTAAATTTTTGTTTTGATGGCTCTAGGAAGAACCTTTGAGATCTTAAATGTTAAATTTTTGTTTTGATGGCTCTAGGAACAATCAAACGTTTTTGTGGGAGCTTGAATGTCCGTCACGACAACTAACAAGGAGGCCGAAGCCAAGGAACCGCCACCAAAAACTATCGTTGTTGTCGAGCCCGTCAGCACTAGAGCTGGCCAGCACACATACCAAAACCTTCCTCTTTCTTCAACCTCTCCATCACGGTGCAAGGAGTCTTCCCTTCCTCCTAGCCACAGCCACCTAGTTCCTGGCAAAAACACCGGAGAAGAAGAAGTCCTCGCCGAGATCTTTATGCAAGCCCACCTGTGCATAGCCGCCGATGCCAATGAAAAGGCTGAGGAAGGCACCATGCAGCGGCTGGAGTGGATGCTGAGACCGCCATAGAGGCCTTGTCGAAAACCATCGGTGGGGAACGCCTCTAATGACCATCGCCGAAGCCACTGCCGAGGAGCATCTTCGCTGCCAAATCTACTGATGGAGGCAGCAAAAGCACTACCTAACTAGGATCAAGCAGCAGATACCTACTCTACATGGCCCCACGACCCTGCCTCCTCTTCCAGCGTCGGGGAGGACGCCGGAGTTGAGGGGCAGTGCGGAACTGGAGCAGAGCGCCTAGTAGCCTCTCGGGATCCCTCAGCCTCTCAATACGAGAAGATATTAAAGTCGGATTCTCATGTGCAACTCTAAGATTTAATCTAGGAATAACATGCTAGGCGAAGCGAACAAAAGGTAAATACATGTTTTTATACAGGAGAGATAGGAATGTTGTGTTAGCATGACAAGTATGTTGTAATTTAAACAACAACGAGTTTTCATCCTCTAAAGTAGATGTACTTTGAGCTGGTAATGATATTTATATTCATAAAATATTTGAATTTATATGTATATTTGTTTTTTAAAAATACAAGTGAATACGATAAGATCACACCGATCTAGGGATGGCAATCGGGTCGGATACCTCTATGGAAAAACCATTTTCAAACCAAAACCTGAACCTGAGATCTGAGCATCCAACCTGAACACAGACTTGAAGCCATTCTCGAGTCCACACATAGACCCATACCTGAAACCGTTGGTTCGAACGGATACCCATCGGGTCCAACCTAGCCTAGTTCCGAGAGAGAAGATGAAAGAGCTAGGGAGGGAGGAGGCACTGCCACTAGGGTAGCTTTGTTCTCACTATCACCGTGGAAGGGGTGTCACCTTCGCCATAGGGATTTGGGAGCCAAGGAGGTACATGGGCACTATCATGGAGGGGACCGTTGCCGTGGAGAGGCGTTACCTTAGGGCGTCGCCATGTGGATGGTGGAGGGCGGTGGCTAGATCTAGGAAAGGCAGAGAGTTGAGTGGGGTGGCTAGATCTGGATTGAGAGGAGAGGCTCGCGTTTTAGCACTATTTCGGATATCCATTGACTGCCCACAGGTACAAATCAACATCTTTGGACTTGAACCCAAAGCTTAATATTCATGGGTCAGGTACCTAGACAAACGGGCCAGCCTAAGTAGGACGAACCGGGTTGGCCTGCACTGTTCACCGAACCGAGCCGGCTCGGTTCGTTCAACCGAACCAAACCTCAGCCGAGACCTCGACCCACCAGGCCGACTCGGTTCGGTTTGGCCCGGTCAGTATAGCCTACATATTTAATTAAATATATATGTTTATATGTGTCGGGGATTGGTCAACGGCCCATGGGCCAAGGCGAACCCCAGCAGCTCCGTAAATTGGTAAGTACCTTGTATGCGTTTCCTAAGACAGCCCAGTTCGGGTAGGATCTTTGCCCGGGGCACTCTTTGCCTAGGGTGAGACTTTCCGCTGTCTGGACGAGGTTGTCCGGCCAGCTATGATATCAACGTTGTACTTCAGCTTGGTCCGAGTAACGTCCTAGTGCCTGGAGCGGTTCTGTTTGCCCGGGCACCGACGTAACCGAGTGGCCTGCTATTGCATGGCATGTGGCCACGTTCCCTACGTTGTGGGAGCCGTTGCCACGATCCGTGCAGTTCGTGGGGCGACCGCTCGTGTGAAGCGCCGTCGGTTGCCTAGCCCGCGCTGCGCGCAACCGCTTCACAGAAGTTTGGAGCCAATGGTTGGGATAGGCCTTATAAATGCCCATTTTCGATCGTTTAAAGGACATCACGACATTAGATCAACATCACGACATCAGATCATCCTACGCTACGTTACACTTAGACTCTTTTCATACGCGCCGAGCTAGTTCTTCAGCTCATTGTAACCTCCTATTCCACGATATACACGTACTGGGGTAGAGTTGTTATCCCTCTCGGAAGGCCCGAACCAGTATAAACTCATGTGTCTTGTTCATTTTTGGTTCATCAACGCCAAGAAGTCCTCGACATCTCAAAACGCCACCCTTCGGTAGAAAGGGGCTTTCTGATCCCTCAATCGAGAAATAAGCTCGATGGGGAATCCAGTTCCCAATCGTCGACAATATGTTTATTTCCTTATGATAAATAATTTATTTGTTCATTTTATAACACATATTTATTAAATATAATCATTTTTTATTTTTATATATTATTTTTGGCTAAAATGGGTCGGCGCTCTTGTAACCGGCCGGTCTGGTTACTGTGCAAACCATACTTGGACTGATACCCTAACCTGTTGGCTCGTTTAGCCCGCTTCATACAGTGAACTGGGACAAACGGGCCTGAACAGGGCCGGCCCGGTTTGTTCAATTGGCCAGCTCTAGCCACCTCTAACGCAATCCAGTCCACCCGGGCTATTGCCTATGCGCTCGACGGACGACCGCCTCCAACTCCAAGTCTAGGGTTTCTCCTCCCCCCACACGCGACGCGAAGCAGGTGGGTGGTTCGCCCTTCCCTCCCTCTCCCCGACCCCGCACGAACGAATCGCTCCTGATCTTCCCCTGATCTCCTGATTTGCTCGGCCGCGTCGCAGGTGTAGCAGCAGACGAGCGGCGCTCATGGCGGCGGCGGCTCCAGCGGACGCGAAGGCGGAAGCGGCCAAGATGGACCTCCTCGAAGACGACGACGAGTTCGAGGAGTTCGAGATCGACCAAGGCATGTGCACGCGCACTCGCTAGTACTCCCTATCATCGCCTTGCCTCGCCTCGCCGCTATCGCGTGGCCGACGAGGCCGATTCGTCGTAGCTTTCTCGCGTGGGGCTGTCGATTTGGACTAGTAGGTTTGTCCGAAACCCGTGCGATTAATCAGAAATTTCAAGATTATTGGAGAGATTTATGCGAGATTAGAGGGAAAGTAGCAGGCATGATTTTTTTTCGATGTATACTATATTTTGTGCTCTAAGGACATGAGGCAAACATGATGTTTCTTAGTTTTCATCCTGAGTTAGCTTGGATCTTTGCTGCTGCTTCTCGAGTAATTCATCTTCCCTTGGGCTTGTTAATTTGTCTTATTTTGTCTAGAGCCTCGTAGATTTGGTTTCTTTTGGTAAAATGTGTGTATGTAACTAACTATGTATGTGTTCATTTGAGTTTGCCATGAACTGGTATTGTAATATAGGTATATTTATGGTTGTGTATTCCTTGTCATGATCATGCTTGCTTCTTTCATAAAAAATATTAGGTACGTACAACAACCATGTTTTAGCTGCAGCTGGGGCGTAAGAAAAAAGTGGAAATCCACTCAGCCTTTGATTTACTAGTACCTGCGCGGTGTGCATCCTTGCAGGGGGTATTTTCTCCCCTAGCTCCTCCTGTCTGAACAAAAAAACTAATTGGGCTATTTTTTTCATTGGGACGGTGATATTTAGTCCCAGTTTTTCCACTTCTTGGTTTGATTGACAAAAATTGCATCAATAGAATGACGAACCTTTGAAGATTGAAGGTTGTATACAGAATATACCCTTCTTTGTTTACTGCTGATGTGAACACATACCAAGTGTGAAAAGTTGATCAAAGAATCAAAGATCACATGCCTTCACTTGCAATTTCATTAAATGGTATATTGTGTGTTGGTGGAATGAGTGTTTGAGGCCAAATTTGATATAATTAGTTTAAACCTTGTCATGTCAAAAGCCAGCAATTGTAGCTGCCAACATGCTATTCAGTTAAAATGAAAAAAAGGAAAAGACACAATACAGTAGAGGAGGAACCCTCTATTTGCCACTGTCAAAATATGTGTAATCCTGATTTTGCCACCCATTTGTCTTCGACATGTGGGCCTAGGACCCACATTTCAGTGACATAGGCAGTGGCAAAATGAGGATTGCATATCTTTTCAGTGAAAAAAAATGAGGATTATGCCTACAATAAAAATGCATCAATAGACATTAGAGTGGTGTTTATGGCCTAAGTCCTAGAAATAAGTTGGGGAAGTTTGTGTAGGCCACAACAAATATTAGATGTCAATGTGCATTTTTATCTGGGAAGGGGAGGATTGGAAATTATGACATGACCCTAAAAGACTTTTTAAGATTGTTTGATTGAATGAATAATAAAGGATTTTGAGATTGTTTGATTGAATGAATAATAAAGGAGTTATGTACTCAATAAATTAATGAGACGAGGATTTCTTGCTTGTGGTGGGTACAGTTGCTGTTTTTTTACTTTATAGCAATGGTCAGACTAGCTTTGCAATCACAAGGCAAGATGTATGGTGAAAACTGCTATCTTCAGTCTTCATTATCATAAGATTTGGCTTTGCTTCCAGCCTTCTACTAAAACTTATGTTTGTGGTTTGTGCCTGAATGAGTGGCCACCAAACGATACTGAAGCTCTATGTTGCGATGGTGCCTATGTCTGATTCAGTGGCCAACGATGCTTAAGTTCTATGTTGTGACTGTGCATGTGTCTGATTCAGTGACCATGAAACGAAATTAAATGTTTCCACTCCTTGCCCTTCATGTGTTGGATGATTTTTATGCGGAATATGACTGTTATATCTAGTACATTTGTATTAAAGTTGGAAAAAAACTTATATTGGGCTACATTATGAGATATATGACTTTTGGCATAGTTTTTTCATTCTTTTCTTGCTTGTACTGAATTTTACACTTCATGTTGCATAACTGTGTGTCTGATTCACGGAATTAAATAAAAACAGTATCTTCTAGTATCTGTATTGCTAAATTGGCATCCCTTTACATAGCTAGTAAGATGGCAAGTTCACAGAACCAATTTCGTAATGCTATTCAATGGGTAATAGCCCTAGCTACTTTCTTCAAACTTTGGTTTAGTATCTGAATTTGTTCTCTCTTATGTTTTGTGGATTGTTAACGTGTTATTTGACCACTAACGAGCGTGTGCTTTGTGGCTGCACGTACTTTGCTTCATAACAGTCCTTTTTACCTTTGATTATCAATATATTTATTTCCTCTTTTTTTATAATGTTCTGTGGGTAACTTAGTAACGCATATATGTGTTGAACCTTATGCTGGTGTGAGCCACATTTGCCGTTGTACACATTGTGAATGCTTGGGACTGACACCTGCCTTCTTGCTTTCTTGTATTTTTTGCAGAATGGGATGAAAAGGAAGATGGCAACGAAGCCGTCCAGCAATGGGAGGATGATTGGGACGATGATGATGTTAATGATGATTTCTCCCTCCAGCTGAGGAAAGAGCTGGAGGAAGGCACCTCCCAGAAGAGCTGAGCTACTTTCCTTGCAATGCCAAGCTGTACGTAGTACAACTGGACCATAGTACTTTGTGTGCCCGTTGCTTTCTGAATTGGCGATATGTTTCCTACCTACATGTGGTTATAAAACTTGCAATCGCGAAAGGCCATCAACGTTTTTTGAGGAAACCCCTTGAATGATTCAACATCACGCTGATATCCTCCGTTCTCTAATGAGATGAATAATCCTATTTGATGCACACCGATTAAGGCTCGCCCATAGGCCATAGCTATTTCTTCTATCAAAGTACGCGAAAGTCAGGATTTCTTCTCTTCCGCTAATGTAGAAATTTCACAGAAAAATAATTCAATCCATGTACGAATCGGAAATAATTCATGTATTTTCAAACCGTGGATAAGGTGATGTTGGTGACAGCGAATCAGCGATATCCCTCGATGACGCTGACGGCTGACCATGATCTGCATGCATGTCGCTTGATGCTTGGGAGGGAGAAGAAAGATTATGGTGTAGCCACTGGTCAGCGAGGCAACGTGATTCTAGCATGTGCATTGCGCAATGCTATGGTTATTTTCTATCTCTATTTTACTATTTATCTACTATTCATCTTATATTCAAAACCCTACTTTACTATTCATCAATCATAGATCTATTTTTGCAATCCCTGCATATCTCTTTCTCTTATATTTTTCTCACAACTCTTTTTTTACTATTCACAATCTTATTTCTACAGTAATAGCACCGACTATAAAAAAAGATATAGTCCCATCGTTGCCGACTATAAAAAAAGATATAGTCTCACCGTTATACATATAACATGATCTGAAGGTGCAACTATGCATGCATGATGGCTTGCATTTCAAAGAGTGGTGCCTACTGACTAGGCGCTACAATGATGCCTTTGCACTGTGCATCCACATAAAAGAATATTTTGGAGGCTACCTCCAAACATTACATGGCATATAGCAACAATCTCTCCTTAAGTCCTCAAGAGTTACAGGGTGTCTCCATCTTTAAAGGCTATATCTAATTTTGTTGGGCATACTCCCGAAAAGTGGTTAAAGGATTAATACGTAGTAGATAAACTTATTTTGTACTTTTAACATAATTTATTTATGAATTTCTCCTTAAAGGCAAATGTGTTTAGCGCATTGTGGTGAAATGTACCTATATATACGTAGGATATCACGAGTACTTGCAAGGAGGGAATGACTGGTTAAGTCTACTACCTGTGTTCGAAGGGTATTTATGCCATTTTTACACATTGCTTCGAGCAGTGTTTGCAAATCGCAATCTCACGTGGAGCACCTGTCATAGAGCTTAGTTGCATTGTGAATCACAACAAACGGCGGAGCTCGACCAAAATTTCAAGAGGTGAGAACAATATGTTAAAATAATGCAGATGCTAAACCGTGATATACAACAATAGAAAAATTATAACTTCTGAATATTTTTAGGGATGACCATTGGAGGGGGCCACAGACTAGGCTAGACATAAGAAGGCTCCTTCCTCTGACCGCAACTACTTACATAGGTGCTAACATAGTAACTAAAGCATCAAAACATTAATATACACTTATTAAAGAGTTTTTACACATGTGCTTAGTGATGTGATAATTATCTCTCTATAAGTCTCTAAGCATGCGCATAAGCATGGACTTCCCCCATAATTTCACAAAAAAGATAGTCTAATACAATAAATGTAGACATCCACGTCCTAAAAACTCAGCCCTAATTTTTTTTAACTAGAACACATTGATTCCATTAAGAAGAGATGGCTAAGTCGCTATCCACTTCACATATTACATAAATAGATATAAACCTTTGTGAGGACCAATCCAACCAACACTATCTATATGGGTGTATTAGAACACAAAGGTCCGTAAATAGAATTTTTATAAGTCACCGCTAAGTGCGTTGTCAAGTGCGGCTCATAAGAAGAGGAGGACACCTGTGCCCGAAGAGACATGCCACAACTAGCCTGATTAAGACGGAGAAGAAGACCTAATATTTATTTTTAGGGAAGCCTAATAACCCAAGCCTTTGAATGCATTCCGGTGCTTTCTTCTCTGCTTGACAGGGGTACTACTGAGCCCTGGTCGTTCTCACCTGGAAGCCTCGAAATGTCTCGTTAATCCACCCACGGCCGACTCACGGTCGCGACCCGCACCGGCACCTCCGTGTGGTGCCACACGCTACACAACGCGACACCGCGGTGGAGAGGAAAAATCTACTCCACGGCTCCACGCTAGGAAGATATATCTTCCCATTTCGCGCGCCGTACCGTCGTCTTGTCGCTCCTACCTCGCCTGCCTTAATGCTCGCCGCCTCCACCCACGCGGCGCCGTCACCCCGAACCAGCGAGCCCAATGGCCTCGCCGGCGGCGGCCGCCCGGGTGCCATGAGCTGCGCGGCGGTCTGGGCCGCCCCCGCCGCTGCTGGGCACGCCGGCGGCAGGCGGCGGCGGGGCAGCCTCGGGCGCCTCCTTCCGGGCCTGCGCCACGGCGGGGCTGCCGATGACAGCGGCGGCGGCGGGTGGTCCCCTCGGATGGTGCTGCACGACTCCCTCGACGCCGCGGGGGTCTCCACCGAGCACGCCAGGGCGGCGCGGGAGGGGTTCGCGAGACAGGTCGGGAGGCTCACGCGGCTCGACGCGGGGACAAGCATCGCCATCAGCCGCGGCACTGACCTCGCCCGGGCCGCGCTCTGCGTCGCGGCCGAGGACGACTCGCTCGTCTCCCACTCCTCCGTCCCGCTCCCCGTCGACGCCTTCATCGACCGCCTCGATGGCCTCTCCACCGGCTTCCTCGCCGCGGGATACCTCCCGCCCTCTGGCGCGCCGCCCGAGGTCTTCCTCGACCACCTCGACCACTACCTCTACGTGCACAAGGTTGACTCTGCTGTCGAATTGATGTGCCCGTGTTACATTCTTGTATAAATAGGAACAACTGCAATGTTCACATTTTTCGTTTGGGGATAATGAATTATATGCCCCAGAGTTGGATGGCGTTTAGAATGCCATCCAACTTTGTGGCATTTATTTGATTCCTGGGTTTGATCTGAGGCTCTGCGTATGTAATTTCAAGTCCTTGAGTAGTTTCTGGTCAATTTCTGTTCTATCTTCTAGCATGTATGATGAATTGATGTGCTAATATGCGTGCTTTTTTTTAACCATTTCAGGGGTTTCGAAGAACAAACGGAGCGTCCGATGGGCGGGCAATATATCTTCACTCCGTATGCTTGACTCTACCTTCATGCTCATGTGATTTCCTCGTGGGAGTGGTTCATTCATTCTAATGTTGTTTTCGTTTTGTACATTGCCCAGGTTTTGACATGTCGATCAGGATCAGCTCTAATGCTTTCATTGATATATTCGGAGATACTGAAGACACTTCGGTCATATGGCTTACTGGACTTCAATGTAGAGATCTTCTTTCCACATGATCTCAATAGCCTCCCTAGGGGCTATGACAAACACAAAAGCAAGTTGTGTGATGAACCACATATCATGACGTCAAAGTCACTTCTGGTTGAGGCGAGTTTATTTTGATTCAGTCCCCATGTTTCATTATTGACAGTAATTATGTGTCTTTATCTGCTAAATAGTTGTGCAAATATCAGATAAAAATAGTTTTTGAGCATTTGCAAGTCAGCTACTGATGATTCATATGACACTATCATCATACTGAAGATTTTGGGCGAATATTATACAATAGAGAATTTCTACCTTGCTCTGGTTTGCTGAGAGAAATCTTTTCATCAAGCTTCTCTACTAGCAGAAAGATTGATAGGTTGCATATTTCGAAATTAAACTTGAATTGGATACCTGCTTGGCAATTTCCACATGCACATTCTATCAATGATGTTTCCAAACTCTTATGAGCTATGATCATCTATTCGTATGGCAGTCATGGACATGCATAAACTTAATTTTGGACTCTGCTCTATTGTTTTCTGTACATGTATTTCATTCACCATTCAGAAAATAAACAAGGCTGTTTTGTAGGCTAGAGTGCTAGACCTTCTCAGCAGTGACTGCATCTGCATGCTTAGCTTCATTTCATCGGATACAGTGCAGCTGTCAATGACTTTGTATGCCCATGGGCTCTTATTTCATTAATGATTTTGAAATGACAATTTTGGTAGTTAAACCTGATCCATGATAACCAGGATAGGATTCAATCAGGAAATATTTTGCATATCAATTGATAATTGGAATTTGATCTGCAACTGTATCCAAACATCTTGGGTTTTGAGCTCCATTTTTAACAGTACCATCGAGGGTTTTATGTGCTTTAAAGTGAAGCATTGAGAATAGGTGCCTTATTTTTCTCAGTCATTTTGCCCCAGCTCCTTATTCTTATTCTTTCTTCTGTTAAATGTGGTATTACGAGGCCCTTATAGTATATGGTTGTTGAACTCAGTAATATTTTCGCTTACTTCAACTAATCCTTATATTTCAGATTTTGAAAACTCTGAAGGATATGTTTTGGCCATTCCAATCTAATCAATCTACTAGCTTATTTTTGAATGCGGTTGCTGCAAACCACCATGGCCCTGGTAATGTAGGTGACAATCAAGCAACATCACATGGCAATATAAGGTTTGTTCTATATATGACTTGGACAGCATGAAAATTTTATTGTTGTCATGCATTGCATGACACTGGAGTGACGTGAAATTCATTCACAGTGCCATAGAGATGGCTGCTGCTAAAGCGGCTCAACATAGGCTGATGCGTGGCGTATGGACTAATGTCCGCTTCGGTGATATGCGTCGTGCTTTAGCAGGTACACCTTTTTCTCTGTTTTAAATATTAAGCATTTTTTTCATGCAACGCATAGTACTGTTAATTGAAATTTGTGGATACCTATGGTACATATAA
The DNA here is from genome assembly GCA_036346145.1 of Olyra latifolia. Lineage (NCBI taxonomy): Eukaryota > Viridiplantae > Streptophyta > Magnoliopsida > Poales > Poaceae > Olyra > Olyra latifolia. Next base: position 21,598,659 of record CM070530.1, read on the forward strand.
CTTTGATTGCAAAAAAAGTTATCTTTTCCTCTTAACATTTTTTTCACTCATCACCACTCTCATGTGTAGGATGGTGATGGTGGAAATAAGTTTATCTAAAGTGCCTAAATTACAAGTTTACAACACATGCATCACAGATTCATTCACGCGCAGCTTCTCCTTTTCCCTTTCAACTGATTGCATTAAACCTCACTGATTGATTCACACTGGTGTAATTTATTTTATAAACTTTTTTTTCTCCTGCAATAATGTGGATATATCGTGGATCATTTCTGTGCTCTTTTTTAAAAAATTATATTTTGCAGTAATTAGTGCCTTTCTCATATTCAATTGAGCACGTTACTTTCCTGCATTTTGAATGGTCCTAAGGGCACTCCCAACGTTTCTATAGCTGTCACCTAGGACGGATTGCTGAGGTGGAGGGTAATTAATGAGGAGAGAGAGAGCAGGGTCGTTTTTTTATATAAGAGACATCTCTATCCTAAAAACGAGGGAATGAAACGGCAATAAATCCCCACCAAGGACGTTAGGTCGTTTCTATAGGGCTTAGAAACAAAGGAAAATGAACAAATTAATTAGTAGATACAATGCATGGAAGAGTTGTATTTATAGCCGTTTCTATATGATGTGACATATTTAGAAACGATTTATAGAAACAATGTACTGGGAGTGCCCTAATCAGTTTGCACCTTTATGGCAGCATGTGAGAGACTCATCCTACTGAATCATGATCCTCGTGAGCTGAGGGATTATGCCGCCCTTCTGTACCACTGTGGATACTACAAAGATTGCCTGCAGTACTTAACATCGTACCAAACTGCCATGGTAATTCATCTTCCAATGCAGTGTTCAATCATTGTAGAAATTACACACCTCCTCTGAACGTCCTGCATCTATCAATTCCTTCCAGATTGGGCAGGTTCCGAACGATAATCCATTGGAGACCATGGAGGACGATGCGGTGAACACACTTAGGGCGCGAGTAGGCCTAATTTTGGCAGAGGATGGTTGGAACAGCCGCAGACCTGCCGCGAATTACTGGACCAAGAACTCCGAACCGTGGTAAGACTAGGTGGACTCATCCTTGGCCATCTTCGTGTCTGAAGCAGAGCGGTGTATATATATAGCAAACTGAAACGGAACAACCTGTGCATACATATAAATGACCATGGCCATTTTGCGATCCATACCAAAAAAAAAAAAAAAACTGAAATCTCATGCTATTTTCGCTCTCATAGTTTGGGACTTGAGATGGCAGGTCGCATTTTCTTTATTTTACAAATTGTATATGCACAACACTAGACTTGTATAGTCAAGCTGTGACAAATGTATAAATGGACAGCTTCACTTCGCAATGGTGTACCTTTTTTTGCCAGGTATTTGCATACTGACAATTTTTTTTAAAAAAAAAAGAGAGAGAGGAACAGTTGCGATGGCGATGATCACATTTTGATACTTGCTCCGTGGCATTTTTTTCAAACTCAGTCGCAAATTATAAACCATTCATGTAAATCTAACGGCTTTAATTTTCTCTATTTCCTCCAGCCCAGAGGGCGAGTAGTTCGTCACCAGAAAGAAATCACAAATTTACACAATTCCAGGAATATATAGTCACATACCGGCAACGAGAAACCGACGAACAAAATAAAATACGATAATTCGCATACGTAGAAATTACCATATAATTAAGCTATATTAATATCAATCAAATATTCAAAAGTCGTACGCGATAATGATCTAATAAAGTACTAGTACTTCATGACTCATTAACTAGCAGAGAAATTAAGCGATAAAAAAGAAGACCTGGCCTACATATCAACTAGTCGAGTTGTTCAGTGAAGCATCACCACGAAGCTAACAAGAACAGCCGTCGCCGCCGCGAGGGCGACACCGGCAGCAACAGCGGCGGCGCCGGACGATGCTCCGGGCCAGCCCGACGGCGCCCCGGGCCGCCCACCGGAGCCCGATCCCGACCCAGACCCGCCTCCGCTGCCATGCCCTGGCTGCAACGCCGCCGGAGCGTAGGCCGGCCCGGGCGCGGGCGCGCGCTCCGCCGGGTGCACCATGACGCGCACGATGAGCCTCTGGCCCTCCTCGCAGTGCCCCGGCTCGCCGCTGATGAAGCAGAAGAAGCCCGGCCTGCTGAGCCGCACCGTGGTGCTGCCGTCGGCGAACCTCTCAAGCGGCTCCGTCGCGTTGCAGGCGTCGAACGCCTCCCGGTCGACGAGGAGCACCGAGTCGTTCACGTACTTGAAGTCTGCAGGCAATACAACGGGTCGTGCTCACATGAGCTCGCGAGGAGAAGATCGCGCGGCGGCGCGCCATTACTGACGCTCAAAGCTGTACGTAGCAACAAGCATTCATTTTCATGGGATGGGAGGGAGACCACTCAGTCAACTCACAGAGCTCGTCGCCGACGTGGAAGCGGTTCTTCATGGTCCACCAGCCGAAGCTGGTATTGGCGTCCGGGACGCGCCACCCGCGCGGGCCGCCGACGTGGAACACCAGCCCGGGCTCCGCCGCCGCCGCGGCGAGGGAGAGGAGGACGAAGGCGCTCAGCGTGGCGGGGAGAATCTGCAGAAGCCCGTGATCGGAACCCTTCTTCGCCGTCGCCGCCATTGATCTCGAAGGCGGTGCAGGGGAAGAAGCAAGATGGCCGGAACGACACGGGTGCACAACTGCTAGCTCGATGATCCTGCAACGGCGTATGGCTCGCGCGGCGGTGGATGAACTGCTGATGCAAATGCGCGCTCCAGTGCGTGCGTGCGTGCCTGATTTATAGGGGAGCTCTAGGTCCAGACATTGAGGGGGCTCAGGTTGACCAGTGTAACTCCCTCGCACGCGCGCCCGCGCGCGCTTGAATTCGCTCATGGGGACGTGGGGATCGAGGTGGGGGGACGTGGGAAACCAGGTGGTTTCTGCCGCATGCATGCGGCGCTTCGATTGGAGGGAGGGAGCCGTACCTTCTCCTTCTTCCGATGGTCAACCGCGCCACGTCAGCGATCCCCTACGCTGCTTACCCTGTATAACTGTTCAGATTTGCTGGCCATCAGTTGATTCCCTTCACTGCAGGATTCAACCGTCTTCTCCGACACGGCGCTTCCCGTGGCCTCTGCGGATGACCTTAGAGTTTGGAGTTCACCCGTTTTAAAGGCTTGGGATTCATCGTGACCCCTACCTTAGAGGGAGGCTAAGGTGGCCAAGGCCCGACGATGGGTCATGGCAGCGGTGTGGTAGCAATGATGCATTGACCATGGAACCTATGAAGTTTGCCTTTCTTTGCCTTTATAACTAAGGCAAAGTATGCATTTGCTTAATCTCATCCATCAATCATTGAACCAATGGTGACTAGAGATCAGCTTATTATTTAGTGATAGAGGTGATGCCTATTTGTGTAATAGAGACAAAGGCAAACTTTGTCTTAATTCACAAAAGCAGATGATACACTCTCATTAGTGGAGAGCGGTGGACGGAGTCGGCTAGTGGATCGATGATGAGACGTGCAATCATTATGAGGCGGCGGGTGGCGAAGGCAGATCCAGCAGCAGGAGCACCGTAGACGAGGAAGGACGATAGGATAGAGCACCAGAGGAAGAAGAAGGTGGCGGGAAAGGAGAAAGGAGAATTGTGCGATGGCAGAGGACCATCGAAGCGGAAGAGTTACAGCGGTGTTTCTGCCCTGACCAGATGGCGGTTGTATTTGTTGGGAGGGGAGGAGGAAGAACATGAATTAGGTTTAGAGGTATTCCAAAAAAGAGGAAGAGATCTAGAATCTTGTGGCCTTAGAAAGTCGACTCAAATCATCCGTTGATTTCAGCCAACCGATCAATCGTTGCTCCCATAACCATTTTGTGTGGAAGTGTTGTGTAACGAGGGTTACATAATTGTTTAGCTGTTGATATTTGAGGGTTACGCGATAGCGATCTAAAAAAAAAACATTCGAAAACTAGTAAGAATCAAACAAGAATCGAATTCCAGAATTTATCGGCTATTGGAGAGGTTTTCGTTTGGTTTGATAAAAAATTCAGTTTATGAAAACCGAGCAATTTTCATTGAGGACTGAATTCGGTCGGTTTTGCCCATAAAGTGCTAGCGTGCATGGCCAGGTGCAAGCACGTGCAGGCGACATGGCGATTGGGTGTGTGAGACATTCATCATGTGCATGCGCCCGCCTGGTAGGGGCTAGGCAACAACTGTCCACAAAGTCTTGGACGGTAAAAACACATAAAAATTGTCTATTAAAGAAAGGGTTTGATTAGGGATCGTGTCCGATCTAAAAAATGAAACAAAGCTCACGTATATATTTCATAAGTTAACGTCAAATGTTTCAGCAATTATTCAAATATGTTTCAATCTATACAAGCAATGTTGCGCAGGTAAACAAATGTTTCATACATTTTTTTAGGTGTTTCATAAGAACAAAATATAATATTTCACGAGGACAAATGTGATATTTCGTAAGAGCAAACAAAATGTTTCATAAAAGCAAACTAAATGTTTCACAAAGCAAATAAAATGTTTCACATTTTTTACAAATATTTCAGTAGAGCAAGCACCATATTTTACCAAACCAAATCCAATATTTCAACAGAGCAAGCAAAGTGTTTCACACATTTCTTTATAGAGATGTTTCACCAGAACAAATATCATGTTTTATCAGACAAAACACAATGTTTCATATGTAACAGGATAATGTTTCAAGCCAAATAGCATTGCATCTTCCCTGTATAGCTTCCATGCGACCTTTAGGATGGCAAGCTGTTAGGACGGTGCGAGACAGCCAAGAGGACGAGTAGCTGGGACGACGTGACGGACCAACAGCTAGGACGACGAGAAGTCGAGGTGGCACAATGGTGAGCAGCAGGGGCGGTATGACGAATCAAAGGCTAGGACGATGAACAACCGGTGCGACGCGATGATTAGAAGCAAGGCCCATGGCTCAACCATGGCAAAGAGTTAGGCAGCAGAGGAAGAAGGGAAGATGGGAGGAGGGGGAGGACGACGTTGTGGAGGAGGAAATCGAGGGGGAGGAGCGCTCGATAGCAGCAGGGAGGAACCATGTGATTTGGGAGGAAGAAAGAGAGAGAAAGGGGAAAGTAGACAGACGACTAGTTGAGAGATGGAGGAAGGAGTTGCCCTGAGCGCTAGACACATGAAAGGATAAGGCTAGAGCGTCTGGACGCTCGGACGTTCCCTCGTTACTATTATCATTAAAAAAACTATGTCAAACACTTAACACGCTAATGCTAGTTTTATGATTTTTGGACCGACAACGACCAATTGGTGCAACGCGACAATGAGAAGCAAGGGCTACGTCGGGCGCATGGCTCAGCCATGGTAGAGAGTTAGGTAGAAGAGGAAGAAGGAAAGAAGGGAGGAAGAGAAGGAGAGATGGAGGACAACATTATGGAGGAGATCGAGTGGGGAGAAATGCTAGTTTTAGGATTTTTGAGAAATTATTTTTCTGGTTTTGAATTTAAATTTGGGCCAGATTTACTGAGCAGTGTTTTCATGTATCACCCTGGCGGTAGGTCGCAAAATTGTAAACAGTTCAGTATGCCACTCATTAGGTCGTGAAATTTAATATATACCATTCAAAAATTACGAAATTAGATAGATACTATTATGGGGATTGTGAAATTAAATATATGCTATTCCTCAGATTATATAAACAGTTATGTGTCAATCCAAAATGGTCTAGAAAATATCCATAATGGCATATATGTAATTTTATAAAATGAAGAATGGCATGAATTTAATTTCCCAATTTGCAGTGGTATGTCTTAAAATCGCATTCTTTACAGTGGCTTTGTATAATTAAACCTTTTTTACGTCTTCGCTTCCAAATATTATAAAAATTATAAAAATGCAGACACTTTAGAGTTGACAAATAAGTGCGATTGCAAATGCACTTGCACAAAACTACATTTTGATATGTCTGCCTGTGAAGTGCCAATTACAAGATACTTGTCAATTGAAAATTTTGAGCCTATCAAATCTTTCACTTTCCTTTCTTTCTTTCAAGTATAGATGGAAAACTATCTATTTCTATCATTTATGGTGTATTACCCCCAATGAGGGGCTTATCAGAATGGGAACTAGGCAATATTTAATGTGGCCATAGCTTATCTTCCATCATCCCAATCCGGAAGGCTTGCGCTTGCTTCATTGACCTTTTCTACAAGGGCAACCTGCATTAAGAAAAGATCAGGTAAGGACTGAAAGCGAAACTACGGCCTTCGAAGTTCTTCAGGGGTTATGAGGGTTTTATACACAGGAAGATATTAGTCAAATGACACAAACAAAGAGGTACTCACTATTATTTTGTAAATCTAAGCACATGGAGTCCAATCTGATTCAGAATCCCCTGTCAACCACTGGACAGATGACCAGACTGACCAGTGCCACTTCATAATTTAAAAGAAAAAAAAATACAGCACGCCTGACAACATTGTCTACTACTTCTCACATTCCTTGACAATGCGACCAATTACAATTTTCTTTATCCAGTTTGAATATCGTGATTTTTCTGAAATGATCAAATGAAGCAGCACCATAGCAAAATTTTTCTAGGCCCTAATATATATGAATGGACTAAATCAAGATTTGGGGGGCTGCTTTTCAGTTTCTATTATTGGATGATGGACTATGACACCTCCGCCTTTGCTCAAACAAATTAATGTGTTCAAGCTTGACATTGTTCAGGTTAGGATTGGCATGAATAAAACAGCACTAACAACAATTGGTAAAGCACAAGTGTCCAAGCTACTTGTGGTAGGTTGATATATTAGATCCCACTGTATGTGTGATGAAAGGAACACAACCACAAACACACAAGTGATATGCAAATGGAATACCCATGAGTCATGACATTCTGTTGGTTGCATTGCCCATGTAAAAAATTGACAGTTTCGTCAACAAAGGCCATGATTATTTGGGAAAACAAAGGGAGACTTCGATATGTGTTATCACATAGCTTATTAGTCAGTAGATGATAGTGTTGCTATAATCAATTCATTATGGATTCTGAAGCATCAACGAAGTCAATAGAGTCCAATAATGAGGTTCTCCATTCTAAAAAGCATCACTTCAACAGTAAAGATGGCAAAACGACTTCTGAATTCTAAGCCCAAGCACGGTTCATGTCTGCCTAAACCATCATGCTAGCAATCATATTCATCCCAAATTCCATTCAATCAAGATTATGCCAGGTTTAGTGGTGACATAGGAAGTCCCAATATCTTACAAACAACTGAAATTTGGTATACAAAGGAAATTGTAAAACATCTCACGCAGCTATCATTTGGTATTGGGCTAATATCATATGAATAAAACAGTACTAACAAAGAAACTTGTAACTGTGTTAACATGCCACCTGAATCGATTCAACTAAGTGAAAAAAGAAGTATGTATTGTCCAGTAAAAATGAAATGAAAGGTGAATGTAGTACAAAGCAACTATTCTGAAGAAAATATCATGCACATGCGGAATACCTATAACAGCTCAATGTCCTAAATATCATAAAAGTTCAGTGAATCATAAGGGTAATAAAGTTGCTATGTACTTTTCCAATTTATTTGCTAGTAAACATACCACACTTTCTGGCACTCCTGGAGGAGGCAATGTAAGATTTCTTGGTGGTGGCCTATCTTGGTATGACCTCTTGTCAAATCGCCATTCACCAACTTTTCCATATGTCAGTACACCCTGAAATTTTTTGCCAGGTTGTTGTCAATACCTTATGTCAGTAAAATAATTGGGAACAACAGTGCATTTTTACTTTATCCCTTCAAACATATTCATTCCATATGGAAAGTTCACATGTTTGGGATTTCCATACCTTTAGTGTATAGTCACATCCGTAGGTGAAGTGGATAATAAACGTGTTCCCGAGTCTCGTATCAAATGGTGGCTGCAAATATTTTGTGTGCCATCAATATAACCCTTATAGTGTTACTAAAGCATGGATAATTTGAAAGGCAATCATGTCAATATAGCATGCTAGATAAGTAGAGAACCTGGATCATAAAATCTTTACGAAGGATATGTTGAACCCCGTGCTGTGCACTAGCAACAGCATAGGCATACCTAGAAGTCCCAAGAAAAACAACCAAAAAATCTGGAATTATAACAAAGTAACAAGTGAACAGAAGCATTTATCAAATCTACATACAAGAGAGGGTATTTCTCACATTTCCAAGACCCATCCAAAAGCTTTATCGGTCTCCTGATCCTCTTTCATTTGAATTGATACATTCATCCAAGTGGGGGCAATCTTCTCAAGCAGTGTCTATCCACAGATGACAAGGGAAGGGATTGAGTTAAGTCTAGTAATATCACTTATCCAACATTCCAACACAGTAAACAGTACCTAAAATACAGGTCATGTAAATTAAATGCATGGAATGGAGACGACTCACTCCATAACTCTGCAAGGTAAAAGAGTGTCAAGTCTGCAACAAAACAAAATTACCTTCTTAATGATTACAGGAGAATTCCCAATAGGGTCAATATCTGTGACAGGACCTCTGTCTTCAGGATAGTATTTCCTGATAATTTTTTCATGTTCTGACGGTGTGATGTAAAAGAAGGGGAATGCTGCTGGATCATTGTCCTGGGCCAAATTTGGTAAAGGTTTTACAAATATATGATCTGGTTCTGCCATTAGTATGTACCTGCAATATTTCATCAAAAGCTGAAAGGTTAACAGGCACATTAGAAACATCCCTATTATTTAAGCATAAGGTAAAATTATCCCATATTCCCATGCCAACCATACTTTTCTCCATCTTAAAACCCACCACCAAGAAAATGTTTAATCTTTTCATTTATGGTTGTTAACTTAAATCATGCACATCTAGATGCTACTTCAATCCGTACGGCATTTGCAATCTTAGAGGGAGGTTAAAATTTAGAACATCAAGCCACGCAGAAAGCAACAAAACCAGAAGGCAGATCCAGCTTAACTCACTCTTCTTCGATCTTTGCTTTCTGAAGCCACTGTACAAAAGCCCATGGCCTATTTAGGACGACATAGCCCTGCAAACAACATTAAAAAAAATCAGACCATGAAAGCATTTAAAAAATAATTATGTTTTCCCCAGTAATTGAGTGTAGACACTACACACCTAACATTAACGTCGAGAAAATTCACAATTATTGTGCAAAGAACAGATACAGCCCGGTCCCTCATGGGAAGGCAAGACATGGGGGGGTAAAAGGTCGAACAATTGGGTCAGTCAGTTCAACAGTAGTACTAGTAGGTCCTATCACGACATCAATGGATTGCCAAATGCCACGTACATCATGGACGGCAATATTCTTGACACCACATGCACGTTTCCGGTCAAGATTCATAAACTTTAACATTGGCAAGCAGTTCCAAATCATCGACCTGTCAGAAACTAAAGTAAAAAAAAAAAAGAAACCATTTTAGCATGCCACTGCAAGTTGATCCAGAGCAGCAATTTTTCCTCCTCGTAAACGTTGCTTTCGTCTTAAATTCACAAACGCACAATTCTTTCTTCTGTGCAAATAGGCCCACGTTGCTCAAGAAACAAACAGACAGGCGGCGGAACGAGAGAGACAAAATTTTCGTTTTTTTCGTTGCGTACGTGGTCCTTGCCGGCTGGTAGCGGGTCGACGACGAAGGTGGGGATCTCGGCCATGAGGCCGTCGGGCTTCCCGGAGTGGAGCACGCGGGTGAAGCCGCCCATGTCGGCGCCCTCGGGCCGCGCCTGCATCCGCCTGTACCAGTAGTACATCACCCGGCACTGCCACCGGCTGTACGCTGCGTCCGTGGCCGTGAGCGCCACGTGGAACGGCCGCCTCCGCCCCCCCGCGCGGCCCGCCGCCCGCATCCACTCCGGCATCGCCACCACCGGGTCCCTCCCGACCCCGGCCACTCCCCCCCCCGCGCCACCTCCGCCTCCTACGCTGCGGAGCACCACGGCGAGGAAATTGTAGGAGATCAGGAACGCCCCCGCCGCCACCAGCACCAGCACCACCGCCATCCCGCGGCCCCCTCTGCCCCCCGCGCCCTTCCGGGCAGCCGCGGGCATCGCTCTGCTCGTCTGGGAATCGGGGGGGGTTTTGGTGTTCGGGATCGAGCGGCGCTCGGGAGGGAGGGAGCCAGCCAGCCTAAGAAGGAATGGCGAATGGCATTACGGTAATAAAAATTAGAAAATTAAATGCCGTGGATACGCTCTGCGAAGAAGGGAAAAAAAAAGGAAGGGAATGAAGCGGATGTTTCCGGGGTGAGCGACGGTGACGTCGGTGCCTACGTCCCTGACAGATGGGCCCGAAATGGTAGGGTTGGCATGGGTCCGTGTAATCAGTGACTGCGGATGGCAGTCTTGGTCAGCGCATCGAGTAAACGGCACTCTGCTGCGGTGTGGTACAGTACTGCTCCACTTGAGCACCCGTGGGTTTGACGCGGCAGCAATGTGTGCACTCACCGTGCGTGGTTGACCAGGAGGCCCCTTGCCTTCTTCTGTTCTCTTTCTATAGCCGTGAGAAAGAGATCAAACTACAGTAAGATTAGCGAAGAAAAAAAAATATTTGCATCCATTGTGATTTGATGTTTGGGTTCCAAGAGCTCTAAGAGTCTAAGAATGTTTGGTTCAATAGAAATTCAAAAGTTTTAAGAAGTCGCTAAGCATTTTTTTCTTGTTTGAAACGGTTGCAGTTTTGAAAAACAAACATGAGTGTTTGGTTTGAAGAAGTAGCCTTTCACTTTGTGGAAGCTAGAAGCGGTTGAAATTAAGTTGTTCTAAGCAGATCAGCTTAACTATGCAAAAGCCACAACCAAGTAAAATTATGTTGTTCCAAAGCGCCACCCATGGTATTCCGCATGAGAATATTACTTATTCTAGACATTACATGGGCCGCACTGTGGGAGACATTGGAATAGTGAAGAAAAATTTATATGTGAATGGGGTTGCCACAAAATTCATGTGAAAATTCTATGGTGCATGGTAAAGCCTCACCTATTACCCACTATTCATCCCCTATATCGGATTGAATACAAAATGTTGAGTATGGTGACATACGGAAATGAAAAGTGTTTGTTATACACATATGCTTAACAATAAGAAAGTTTTGTTGTATTGCCGCATTATTAAGCATGCGTATAAAACTCTAAAAAATGTGTATAAAAAACTCCTCCAATGCAAGGAAGTGTATAGGCAAGTTCAAATGATCTAATTACATTATTGTGCTCCAATAAGCACCTAGGAATCTCCTATGCCATTTTTTGTGCCTCAGCTTTGTCTATCATGTGAATACAAAAAGCATGCATGGAAAAGCACACCGAAACAGCTGTGATGCGAGGCACCGGAAGCAAACGTAGGAAGTAGCAAAATAAATAACTGGTTTTTAATCTTTATCTTTACCGCTAAAAGATATTATTGCTGATAGTGGTGTTATTAAATTTTAATCTCCATTATCCAATCCATCCAACTATTTGGACATCTTAAGGTGCTTTCTATTTATTGGGACTTACTTTCTTATAATACATTGTATTTTAATTTTTTATCAACTCTACCAAATCAACATATTTATTTAGCTTTCTTATTTTAGCATGTTGTATTTTGAAAACTTTTTATCAGTTTAACATATACACTTAACAAGTATACCAAATTAGATGATGCGGAATAACGGCTCGGTCAAACGTCGAAGTGGAGCTGAGCATGCGAATTGCGTTGCACAATGCAGAGTGTGAAAAGCTTAGAAAATAACGTGATATTTATTCATTGCAAATCAGGGATGTTTGGCTAGTATATATATTCACATTTCTAGGCATCTACCTTCTACATTTAGTGAATTGTAGCTACCATTAATTGAATACTGCCTCCTTTTGCCTGCCTAAACACCACCACAGGCCACAGTACTGCCCAGTTCGAGTTGACTTGCATCCATTTCCATTTGGACCAACTATGCAAAAAAAAAAATAACGAGTCACCTTTTTAAAAAAAGAGAGGGAGTCACCGGAATACACAAGTACTACCAAGTGGTAGTGCAAAGCCAGGCTTGTCAAGTGCCAACGGCTCTCAAAACATCCTATTGCTTCTAAGCAAAAAAAACAGCCCAATTGGTTCAAATATTAAGGAGTGGAGTGCAGGAGCAACAGACGCATGAGGCTTGTCTAAAAAAAGACGCATGACGTGCAACTACGCAAGCGCGTGTCAAGCTCAAGAAGCAACCATGCTTCCTATATTTCCAACGTCCTTCCTTTGTAAAGCTGGATCTTATTGGTCTGAGGTACTAAACTTGTTCTAGGAGCTATATGATATAGTTCCTATTTCTTTCAGCGAAAACTAGCGGTTGACGGTATATTATAGTAAATTTATAAGTCTTCGAAAAAAAGTTTAATGAGCCTAAAAAGATAATTAAATTTTTTTTAAGAATCTTTGAGAAGAACTAATCAAAGCCTCGAAAAAATCTTTGGAAATTATAACACAAAAAAAATCATATAAAAATGTCAAAGGGTACTGTAGTAAAACGACGACCGCCAGTTTACGCTGAAAGAAACAGGGCCTATATGCCAATGTATCATTCATTACGTACCAGAGACTTCAACAAGCAAAAAGATCTCACAAGACAAAACTTGGATTACACCATGACTTAATGCTGAGTAAACACTATCTTCTTTTTAGAACAGTAAACACTATCTTCATTTTTTTTAGAACAGTAAAAACTATCTTCTACCCACCAATATGGAGTTAAATTTTCTCCAGGAAAACTGCATCTTTGGATCATTTCACAAAACCATCGGCATCTTGTATTGCACATCGTTGTAAGCAGCATTAGCTTCCAGCTTCCTACTTCTTTGAATTGGAAGGTTCTGTGACGGGATTCACTATAGAGAGGTCGCCACCTTCTTTGCTGGCAAGATTTGCAGCCTTTATCTCGTTGCATTGGTTGATGAACTTGGTGAGTTCCTGAAAATATAGAAATTATGTTGATTTTATTAAAAACATGATATATAAGGACACCATAATTACAAAATTACTGACCAAATTTAATGTTCTAGACTAATGTATCATTAAGATCAAATGTCACAGGGTCACACTACTGGACAAGAAACATTATAGTCAGTTAGCAAAGGAAAGAAATGAGCCAGACATGGTTTGGAGTATGGACACGCTGATGCTGTGATACATAGGTACAGACCAAGTATAAATAATCACAGAGCAACGTAGCTTAAATGATATGATTACAATGTAAAACACTAAAATGGCAAACAAAAAAACCAACTGTATCCTTATTTCTAAACATAGATCCAAGCAATGTTGTAAATAAGATTACTTTGTGCATGTACATATGTATCTGCACTAATAAATAATTAAATACAACAGTGATAAGCACTATAGACTGGAGAAACTTTTTACACATATAACAAGTTGAACCGTCAATGTGCTCATTTGTTATGGACTAAGATTCACATGAGGTGCTGTAGCAGGTGAGCACACAGTACCTAAGTACTGTAACAATGTGCAAGCAATGCCAGTGAATACTGTGGCAATATTAGTATATTACCTATTTACCCTAGATAGTTTGATTGGTTTCCTATGATAAAGATAGTTGGTTAGGTAGGCTATTTTTGGGATTCCTTATCTAATAGGGATAGGATCTTATCCATTAGTAAGGCTATCTTTAATAGTTGGAAATATTAGATTGGATTGTTAGGTGGCCAGCACTACATAAGCAAATGAATAAACAAAGTTTTGAATCCTGCCATTGGCCTTCAACCTAGCCACTGGGCCTTGGTGGTGGCATGGCCGGGTGATCAAGGCCGAGTGCCTACACTCACTCCTCAAACCTAAACTCAATAAGCTTGCACCACAACATCATTATTGGTATTATAGAAACCTATTAGAATTATGAATTTAAAAAATACAAACACAAACTCATGCGGAATGAATTTGAATTTTTTTAGATGTAACAGTCAATTCCAAAATCATATATCCATCACAGGCTCAAATACAACACTATCATCATCTTTCCATGCATTTATATGGTTAGCACATGTTACTTAACAAAGTGCAAATAAAATACAGCAACATCTACAGCACTAGGTGAACCGGTGAAAAGAAAAGGAACTTGCAGTTTCCATGTAGACACTAGGCTTTGATACTATGATAGTATGATGCTACAAAATACACATTGCCATACACAAGGTAAGGAAACTGAAAACTGCACCAATAATCTTCAAAATTCAGAAGTTAGCAAAAATGTATCAGACTAGAATTGACTTGAAGTATGTCATTATCATGATGTAATTTACACAAAGCAATACGAATTTGGCAGCCATATGGCAGTTTACTGATCATTGTTACCATTTAACAAGCTAGTCCAGTATGCCACTCAATTAACCTATCAGGGCAAGTGGTAAATGCATGAGAACAGAGTTTGAATTACATCCTAAACACAAATTACCGAATCACACTAAATCACCCCCAAAAAACTAAAACAAGGGCTTAAATCTTGCTATCCAAGGGCAATTTGACAGACGAAGCATATACTCTCTTTTTCAATGCTAGATCTTACCTTGTCGGCGTCCATGTCCTTGGTGATCTTGCTCGGCTTCACGGCCCTCTTCCCTGCAAGAATCAAGCGCGAACAATCCGATGAGACAAGCAACACCGCAGCACCGAGGAACGAGAAACCAAGAACTGAATCGAGGCGGAAGCAAGCGGTCGGCAGCGACGCAGGCATACCTTTGCGGACGTGCGGAGCCTTGCCGTGGCGGTTGGGAGGGATGGACTTCTTCTTGCTCTGCCCCTTGAACAGGCTCTGCTTCTGCGTCATCTTCCCCGCCTTCTCTCCCCCTCTCCGATCCGACGACAGCAATCGCCTGTGGCCGGCGCTGTTCTGCAGCTGCTGGAACCTGCGGAGCTGCGGCGCCGGCGACAATGGCGGTCGGGGATGTGCGTGCGGGTGCGGCTGCTGCCTTCCTAGGGTTTGGGTCCTTTGGGATGGGTGGGAGCGGGACGGGACGAGGGGATGATGGGCTTGCTATATGGGCCGGCTAACTGCGAAAGCCCAGCTCACAGACCCGATTTGTGTTTTCGGTAACATATAAGTGTACTTTGTAAATTCAGCCTTCCTTTTCCTTAGTATTTGAAAATCTACCAAAAAATTAGACCTAGAACTTTATTACATTTTTCTGAGTGCAGAAATTTTTATTTTTCTGTAAAAGTTAGCAGTGTTGCACTTGCACCACTCGACGGTCATCTCAAGCGTCTAATTTCCACCCTAACTGCAGAATCAAAACCGTCAGAATTACACCTCGTCTTAGTACCCTTTTTTTTAACGGTTGTTTCGCTAGGTGTCTGTCGATGATAAACAGCTAAGAACAAACTGTGACCTGGTTTCTACGAAACCATATCCTGTCTTCGTGAACAAAAGCAAATTTCGCCTTTCTATCATCCAACCAATCCATCGTTTGATCATGGTGCAAAGAAATGAAATTATTATGTAGTGGCAAAGGTAGGTCATGAGGGTATTAAAGGCATGCAATGGCGAAAGTTTTTACTCCGTCCACGAAGGCCGAGGATACAATCTCCCTACTGCTTATACTGTTCAGCTAAAAACAAAACTGCTCCCAGCCTCTAGACAGTGAAAAACATGTTCAAAATGGCTGCTGCACTATCCTGGTGCCATTTCCCAAATCAGGACTCCGATGATCATACTTCTGCCTCGCACCGCAAGGATAACACACTGAAGTCCGGACACACCCTGCATCTTCTGAAACCAACATCTGGGTAAATAGCATGACTGGGGGCACAGGCCATATAAAACGACTCGATTTTTATACATTTCATTCAAGTTGGCCGATAAGTTTATATCGAGTGTAAATTATGGGTCTGGTTTCATCTGCTTCAAAAATACACTTGACACTCATGATCATGGGGTAGGCAGGCAGCAGCATGACGATTATATATCACGAGCTCTCGGTTGTATCCATTTTCGAAGCTTCATCGACGCCCTTGAAAGCAACACGCAGCTTCCTCAGCGATGACACTTTCTTACCATTGTTATCCGCCATACCAGTAGCATGCACAGTCGTGTATGAGACTCCTTTGAGGAGCTCGAACATGGGGATGCTCAGGTTTGGTCGTGTCATCTGCTCGAGTACTTCTGGTGACTGCATGTACAGGTTATTGCCTTCATGCGTCACACTAGCTTTGGACAGCAGCAGTTTGGGGTGTTCTTCAAGCATCTTGATGAACTGTCCATTAGTGGAAAAGATTTAGAAAACTGCAAGCATCTTGATGAACTGTCCATTAGTGGAAAAGATTTAGAAAACTGCAAGCATGGAACTTATGTATGCACAACAAACAGTATACTCAATATGAAGTGACATTTTAATATTTTATAAATGTAACTAGACACGTGAGATCCGGGTATGAAACTGTCTTCAGGCTTATCTCGGTAAGCTGAGTATGAGAGAAGAATTCTTCATGCAATCAAAATTTTTTACCCCCATGGCATGGGCTTGCAATTTTATTTATTTTTTATTATTATTTTTGAGAAAAGGCATGCAATGTCTTGAGTCTTTTGATTATGTTATTGACCTCTGAAAGTGTACATGATGTGTCCAGCTCAATAAGGGTACCGGCTCCGCATACAAGGCAATCTTTTTCTCTAACAAACTCGGTTACTTTAATATGTGTTCCTACCAGACCGTTGTACCTGCAGAAACACAGATAATCATCACTCTTCAAATTGGCAATGTGTTTTTTCTGGCAACATGAAAAGTATTTGTTTCAGATATGATTGTTGAAAAAGCTAACAGCGCAGCAGACTGAGTGTGTACTAGAGATAAATAATTAAATAAACAATTTAGATTTTTTGAGGGAGCATGGTAACAGTTGACACCAAGCAATTTTGACCAGATATTTTCAAGCAATCAAGGAAGTAGTTTTTTTTCGAACAAACCAAATAACCTTCTTCACTTAATAATAAAAGTTACCAGGCAAACTAAAACATAAACCAATAAGTCTCAGTAGTAAGAACTATCAACTCCTACAAGAAAACATGCAAAGAGTATATGGTCTTGCAATATGCTAGCCCCGAAAAAACTTGTATGGCGTATGCAACACCTTGTCCTCTCTTTTGGTAAAAGAACGTTACGAAAAATTTTAACAACGATATCGGAGGTAAGCTTCTCAAAAGGCACGAAAACATGACCGCTTGACGTACGTTTCTCCACCAGCCTGCTGACAAACTGCAAGATGAAATCTACGATTTGTGCATCTAGTTCTTGACACATCCAACTCATAAAACTATTAGAAAACATAAAAATAGGCTCTGTTTGCCCTCCTTGTTAGGATCTGGCTCCCGCTTGAGGTAATGGTGATCCTTCGGTGAGTAGATCCGATCTGTGCCACCGTAACGACACCATTGCCAAATCCAATACCGAGGATCCAACCTCGCGTGACCACTCCGCCAGAGACGCCACTATCGCCGCCCACCGCGTAGCCGCCAAAGAAAGCCAACGCCGCCGTTGATCTAGCTCCCCGCCAACGAGAGAAAGACTCTTATTCCAAACCTTAAACCACTACTATTACTATCAAGGAAGTAGTTATTTCCTCCTGTGAGTAGGGTGTGATTAATAATGAAAGCTATGTCTTTGTTTATTATCAATTGATGGTTTAGTGTGTATGATTTATTTATAGTTTAATACATGACATAATTAGTCATTTAGGAAGATTTTAGTTAGGCTGTCAAACTTGAATTACACTAATGCCCCTTGAACTCACAGGAAATCTCATTTAGCCCCCCGAACTTGAAATTTACTTTTTCTCAAACTTGCATTCGTTTGCACCCCAGCCCCATAACCATTAGGGACACTATTAAAATGCTGATGTGGCCATTAGTTTTCCGTTAAATGCTTCAATGGTTGCCACGCGTGCATTTTTTTTAATAATATGTCATTCACGACTTCACATCACATCCCTCCCTCTCTCTGAAAAATTTAACTTCAAAAATCCAAATTCAAAATTTTAAAATTTCAAATTTTAAAATTTGAACCTTTAGTTTGAATTTTAGAATTTTGAAACATGTGAAAATTCGAAATTAAAACTTTTGAATGTTTGAAAATTCAAATTTGAATTTTCAAAAATTCAAAGTTTCAAAATTTTGATAATCGAATTTTGGAAATTTTCAAATTAAAATTTCCTCAATTTTCAAATATCAAATATTCAAAAGATTTCAAATTCGAGTTTTCACATGTTTCGATATTTGAAAATTCAAAACTAAGGTTTCAAATTTTGAAATTTGGATTTAAAAAATCAAAATTGAATTTTTTGGAAAAAAATTTGATTTTTTTTCAAAAAATGAATTGAAGTTGAAATTTAAAATTTTTTAAAGTTGAATTTTCAAAAATATTTTGAGGTTGAATTTTTTTAAGAGAGAGGGAAGTGACGTGGATGCCATCTCATCAAAAAAAATTGCACGCGTGGCAACCACCTAAGCAATTAACGAAAAACTAACAGCCACCTCAGCATTTAACAATATCCCTACAGTTTGGGAGCTAGGGTGCAAACGGACACAAGTTCATGGGCTGAAAAAATAAATTTCAAGTTCAAAGGGCTAGGTGAGACTCACCGCTACAAGTTTAGGGGGCAACAGTGTAATTTTCTCTTTCAGGTACAAGGCAGTTTTATCCAGTTCAAGTTACAAGGCAGTTTTATCCAGTTCATAGAACTGAAATAAAATCAGGCGCATCAAATGAACCATGACCACTAATACATGTGATCAACCTAATATTTTCTGAAAGTTATGTACCATGCCTATCTGATCAACAACTAGTCATGTGTTCCATTTAGGAAGCAGTCCACTCTAGCGATTTTTAGTATCTTTTCTGTTTTCAGATGGTAATAGATTTGGGCAGTGTTTGTCGCTACCACAGTTTGTCAAACCAAGCATAGGAAAATTTGAATTTTTTTTCGGTGACCATTGTTTGGTGTATAGCCATAGTGTGGCATACCACAATTTCTTAGAACCCTGGTCCACTTGTCATAGACACGTTCGCCAACTAAACTTTGCCTAACACACCAAAAAAAGTGTGGCAGCCATCCAAGCATGCCCTCTGTTAAAATATAAGAAACTTAGAACAAAAAACTCTTTATAGTTCTCTAAAGAATTCCCTTCGTTCCTCTGAGGAAATCAACCTTTAGAGTTAGAACGGATATGAAGCAGTAGGATATGAAGCTATGAAACTCACGTGAGATAATTTGAGACACTTTTACTGCAGCCAGAGATAAGCTTCAAAGCTTCCAATGCACAAGCAGCAGAAATAATTGCATTAGTTGAAGCAATGGCTGGGATTATATTCTTGACAACACCCTGAAATTCATTTTTAAAAAAAAGCAGTAATGCAAATGTCACTGTCCTATTAAGTGAACTACAATTTTCAAGATTTATACAGTGCAACAAATAATAAAGCTGTACTTAGTCATCCAATCGAGAAGCCAAATTAATTGGCATTAACAAATATAAAAGAAAACTTGCAGATTAGGTATTAGACCATATAGAAAAGGATCATTCTGAAATGCACAATATCGAAAGGACTATATGTCAAAAAAACCCCAAATTTATAATTCCCATCAAGTAGTTTTTTTTAAAAAAAATCATTCAAAAAAATTGCACCGTTAATAGCATACACAGAATTAGTCACTGATATACTGACTAATGGCACAAAAACTTCTATGACAGGAAAAACAAACACTTCAGTAGTATGAGAGTAAAAAAACAAGTATCTATAATGACAAGCATGCTACCGCAGCTCAAACACTAGGTGAATCATGTAACCAGATGATGATTTTTTGTGCACAAACCAACTATACAGATGCTCAGCCACCAAATCTAGTAGCAAACAAAATAACCTTGTAGGATACAGCAGAGTGCTGGAGAAGAGAAAGCATCTTGGCATTGCCATAAATCTAGAACTAGATGGGAAACTTTGCATTTGAGCTGCATCCACACTTGATCGCAAAATTTCCACCAACCTGGAAGTGGAATTTTTACCTTCCCAGCACCACATTGCTATCCCATTTGAACATGAATTTAAGTAATTAACATAACAAAGGTTGGGCAATTTAATATCCCTACATGTCAATATTAAAGGGCATAAAGGCTATGGTTCTAGAAAGAATGCTAAAATTTCTTTGGACTATAGTGCATCATTGCTGAGTGCAAGATAAGAATATACCACAATAGAGAAAAAGCATAGAAGCCTGAGATACATAAGGAGTTAAAGATTTAAAATCGGAGACAATGCCTGGTGGAGTGAACACAGACAGACCTGAGTCAAAGAATATGTAACCCCAGAAATACCAAAAAGTTCTGCTCTCTTTAAAGCCTGTATAAGTATACATGGCAAAAGATTAGAAAAAAATAGTGATAAAATAAATCACATGTCAGTGCAGTAAAGCAAACCTCTGAATAAACCCACTGCATATGTTCTGCATCATCCGCATCAAAAGATTTCCCAGGATGAACCTACGGGAGTGAGTCTAATTGTTAGAACAAGAATCAACGAGCAATCACACGGAGACAATAATATTAGAAGAGTACCTCATCCCATTTGATCAAATGAGCATACTCAATGCAATGAGCTGCGGTTCTTGGAGTCTCAGCAAGGGTGCACAATGGAAACTTGACTTGGGGAGGAAAAAGCCATATGTTGCATTCAAAGCAAGGTGTTGTCCCTGGTATAATAACTCTAGCATGACCTTTGAAACCTTCTGTGCCACCATCTACCATAGGTTTAACTGTCTCCAGGATTGGTTTGTCTTCTGAGTCATATTCTGCACTTCCAATAGTACATTGGAATCATTACACCACACATGAACATTTTATGTTTGATATGTACATGACAATGTAGTAAGCTCTGATTGGCTGAGAAGCAGAAGGATAATCAAACTACATTACAAAGTCAAATGGTAATAATAGCCGAATATCTATTGGCACCAAAATTAGAGAACCTTGATTTTATGTGGACATCATCGTATCATTATTACTTGACAAAGGAATATTAACAGAACAAGATTGATTTTCATTCATCACTAGCACAATTTTTTTTTATCAAACGTCATCAATACCCTATGTGTGAGTGCGAAGAATGTGTAGGCTAACAGTTCACTTGCAAATTTCAACTAGGAAGTATTATATTACAAGAGGACACATGAACAAGTTGTAGACTCCAGACATATTATAGTCTGAAGCCTTCTTTGAGTTTTTCCCTGAAGCCTTCTTTGAGTTTTTCCCAAGTTGTAGAGTAGAGCTACACAATAACGAGTATGGAAATATATACCTAAGAAACCACAAGCCACAGAATTGATATAGCTTCGAGCTTCAATTGAATCCAAGCCTAGGACAATTATTTGAAACTGACTATAGAAATCTAAGTCTTTATCTTCAATTCTACAAAAATGGGGCACAATGTTCACTCCGCTAACTCGTTCCATAACCCTCTTCGCAGCTACTACAGCCTTGGACTTCCCAACATCTTGAACCCTGTACAAGAGCATATGCAATGCTTATTGAAATGATAAATGATAGGAAAACATTAAAAAGAAGTAGAACCAAAAAAGATACATGGTTCTTGCTGCAACAAAGTGAGCAATAGAGTAATAACTGAGCCAAATTTTTTCCTCCTTTAGAATTTAAAGTGAGAATGAGAATTCTTTTTTCCCACATTACTCGAGGTTGGTTGGGATACTCAAATTAGGCCTATTGTAGTTATCTATCATTACCTCTCATGCCTATATAACTTACTTTTAGCCTAAATCCTGCTGCCGTCACATAGAGTAAAAGTATCTTTTAGCCTAAAACCCTTTCTATTTTTTCTTCTCTTTTGGTGCGTCAGAGTATGTAAAAATTTGAACTTGCAAGCCAAGACCAGTTCAATTGCATTTTACCGGACCTAACAGCCTAACACCTTCTTCTATTTAGGCACTCCTCCAATGTATACATTGTGCGCTCACCATGCAATTGCAAGCATAAGAGAACTTCGATGGACCAAACAAGCTTACAGCTAGCGTTTGGTATTCAAACAAAGCGCAGAGCCTAGCACAACCACTACAAAACCCTATTTTTCTCACAGCTCGCAAGACAGTAGCGATCCAATCGCAAGGGGGGTATAATGAGCACGCGAAGGACCTGAAGAGGAACTGGCGGTTGAGGTTGGAGACGTCGATGGTGTCCATGTCAATGACGTGCAGGTTCTTGAACCCGGACAGCGCGAGGTCCTTGAGGAGCTCGCACCCCAGCCCGCCCGCCCCCACCACCAGCACCTCCACGAAGCTCCCAATAGCGTCCCGCAGCTGCAAGCACCAACCAGAAACGGCGATCAGGGGGAGTGCGAGAAATCGCAAAAGGGGGCGGCGAAAACGCGGAATACGGGGAGGAGGGTGGTGGCGGCGGCGGCTCACCCCGGGACTGGGGTCGAAGGAGGCGTGGACGAGGTTGCCGGGGCGGGAGAGGAGCATGTCCAGGTCCCTCCACCTCTCGGGCTCCGTCGGCGGCGGCACCGCCGCGTCGGGGGAAGCCATCTCGCCTGGGGAGGAATCTGCGGGGAGTGGAGGGTGCGGTGTAGAGGGGGAAGAGAGGGCAATTTTTTTTTATGGAGAGAGAGAGCAATTTTGGAGACGGTGAAAACTTCGATTCCCCCGAGGACCTTGGCGTAACGGCCGTGATCCGTCAGAACGGAATTATCAGAGCGCCTAGGTAATCCTGTAAGATTATTATCTTGGGTTAACTAAACCATGCCGTTATTAAGTTGTATATTTCTCAAATCTCACTGGAGTTTGCAACTTCAAAACTACAGGTTTTAGCCCTCCTACTATGTGGGCGCTTCCTTTGTCTATCGTATGTCTCGCTTGACTTCGTCACGAACCAAGGAGACATGATAGCGGGTGCGTGCGTGTACCGACTGCGGAGACTACAAGCCGATGCCGGAAGCGACTCGCTTCTATTCTCAATTGGATATAGATGGGGAATCTCTATAGATCGTCTTTTTTCGACAACCTCTCTAAAACGCATACGAGAAAATTGCACTTCTTAGCACGGCCAAAAAAAGAAATAGCTCCGCTCGGTTGGCCTCCTAGGCTTCCGCCTACTTTCTCTTCTCTTAAGTCTACAACAAGTGGGAGAGGCTGGATTCGAACCTACGTAGAAAACCTTCAACAGATTTACAGTCTGTCGCTTTTGACCGCTCGGCCACTCTCCCCTTCCTAGGGATACGCCCCCAAAAGTACAAAATATTCTCAATGCCATTATAAAGTGCAAAGTTATGCTATTACAAGGTTGTCAGATTTTTTTAACCAAATTACCATCTCTTCTTCTTCCTCCATCCATCCTCCCTCTTCAATCTCCTTACTCCTCGCTCTTCCAGATTCGGCGCTGGGCTAGCTCGGCCCCCTCCTCCTCCCTCCTCCAGATCTGACGCTGGGGCTTGCTCGGGCCCCTCCTACTCCGGCCGACCTCCTCCTCCCTCTTTTCCCGTCGCCCCCTCCTCCTCCCTCTGACGCCGTCGACGTCGATGCCTTTTAGGTGCCCCTATGGCCGAACGAAGGTGAGCATCCTCTCCCTCTCTTCTTCCCGACCCTCCACCCACTTGCCTCTTCATGGGAGCATCGCCAGAACGCCGCGTCCGCCTCGCCGAAATCCCGCAGCTCCTGCCCGATGTGCCGCCGTCTCGTGTCATTTTGGCCCGAGCAGAGCAGCCTGGGAGCAATGTCCTGTCGCCACCTTACTCTTCCTCCACTCACCTCGCTCCGTCGTCGCCCTTGGCGCCACCGCATCATGCAGGCCATGAGAACCTTCATCGAAGCTAGCTGATATGTTGCTTCGTGCCTTCCCGCACTACATCATGACCTCTTCACCTCCCTCGATTTCTTGTGCCGCCTCTGCCGTGGGGAGAGCTCCGTAGCTCGAGCGTCGTGCTCCTCTCTGTCGTGCGCCATGGCCGGTGCTCGTGTGACGCCGGTGAGAGAGAAAGAGAGGGAAAGGAGGTGAGTAGCATTTTGAATGGAAATTTAAAGGGAAAGTAGGGACAAAAAAGTCCACAATAGCATATTTGCAAGACTTTGCGCTTTGTAATGGCATTGAGACTATTTTACGCTCTAAGGTGGCTTTTCTGAGATTTCTGAGCTATTTTTGCCCATGTCTTCCTCCTTGTGCCACTGTCTCTGTTTGTCTCATTCTCCTCTTCTACTAATTCTCTACTGTTCTTTGATGACGCGCCCTGCTAATTCTCGTTCTCCTATGCTAATTCTCCACTATTCATTGTGAGATCGCATGTGCTCGCCTTGATGACTCGTGAGATCAAAGCCTCCGTCCTCGATGACGATTGGCTCAACATATTGGTGATATAGTATGAGCTGGATCGTGCGGTGATGTGTGACGCCAGTGATGAGACTTCACTAGTGCCGTGAGCCAACGAGGCCATGGTGTTCCAGGCCTTCCTTGAGGCTGGGCTCTAGTTCCCTCCTACGCCTATCCTTGGAAGGCTTGTCACTATCTGTTCGAGCCTTCGCACATCTCCATGAAGCCTATTGGCAAAAGAAGGTTGGCAACAATACGAATGCCAATTACGGTTTAGATTGCTTGAACTTCCGACCAAGGCACAACATTGGCGGTGTGCTTCTAGCTCCTACAATGAAGAACGAATGGGAGGTTAGGTGGTTGCGCAAGTGGTATTATCATTGCCTTAGTGCTACGGATAGCCATCTTCACTCCACGACTCAAAATTTTTGGATTTTTAACCCAAAAAATATGCTAAATATATAAATAGCTACGGTTTGCGGGTAATTGCAATTCTGCCCACTCGCCGCGATTCCAGAGTGCGGCAACTCACTTGTCACGGACCCCGACCACGGCAGAATCGAAGTTCTGCGATGCTTGGCCTACGACAACTCATGCGACCATACACTACTACCTCATCGACACTTGACTGCTAGAATCGCTAATCTGTACCTAAAAACTAACAAATTTTGCCAAATTTTTAAAATATTATGCAACATCGAAGCGCAACAAAACTTGAAAAAAAAATAGAACTATTGGTTCATAGGAAGGGTCCACAAAAAGTTTAGTTATTTTTAGAAATTTCAAATTTTTTGAAAATTTAAATGTTAAAATCATGAAGACAAAAATTCCTAAAAAATCATATTTTTTGTGACCCTTTTCATGAACCTATTGTTCCATTTTTCAAGTTTCCCTGCATTTTTATGTTTCTAAAAAAACATATTTTTGTGAATTCATGATTTTTTAAATTCAAAATTTTTTAAAAATCAAAGTTTCTAAAAAAATTTAAACTTTTTATGAACACTTTTCGGGAAACTATGGCTCCATTTTTTTAAGTTTTGTTGTATTTTGATGTTACATAATTTTTATGATTTTAAAATCAAAAACATAATTTTTATGGAGGTTCATGAAAAGTGTCCATAAAATAGAACCTATTGTTCTATTTAAAAATTATGTAACATCAAAATACAACGAAACTTAAAAAAATAGAGCCTCAGGTTCACGGAAAGGGTTCATAAAAAGTTTTCAATTTTTTTGAAAACTTTGATTTTTTAAAATTTTTGAATTTTTTTAAAAAATATGAATTGAAAAAGTATGATTTTTTATAAACATAAAAATGCAGGGAAACTTGAAAAATGGAACAATAGGTTCATGAAAAGGGTCACAAAAAATATGATTTTTAAAATTTTTTGTCTTCACAATTTTTAAATTTCAAAAAAATTAAAATTTCCAAAAATAACAAAACGTTTTGTGGACCCTTCCTGTGAACCTACGGTTCCATTTTTTTAAGTTTTGTTGCGCTTCGATGTTGCATAATTTTTTTTAAAATTTTGGCAAAATTTGTTATTTTTAGGTAAGAACTAGCCATGGGTTGGTGTGCATGGCTGCTACGTGAGTTGCCGCTGTGTGGAAAACGTGGGCCCTGGGTGTCCGAAGATATACGACAGGACGTACCACCTTCTTGGGCCGAGTCAGTTGGGCCTTCCAGAAGGCAGACTTGGAGGACGGTGCGCCCGGACATGATCTATAAAGAAACGGATTCGTTTCCTACTCGAATACATAGATATAGGTGTGGCTGAATCGGTTATATCTGTATCTTCCATAAGCGGATTAGGGATTCTATCTGTAACCCGACCCCCTGCACTATATAAAGGGGGACCGGGGACCCTAGTTTGGCATCCAATTCTACATCTCACAATCATCATCATCATCCACCATAATATAATCCACGAGCACAGGAGTAGGGTATTACCTCTCCCCGAGGGCCCGAACCTGTATAAATTCGGCTCCCTGTGCTACCATCGTAGTTGTGATCTTTCGCATCGCCCCCTAAAATATATTACCGACGCAAATCGTCGACAGTTGGCGCGCCAGGTAGGGGCTAGCGTCGCGATCAACTACGTCAGCTTCGATGGCTTCCATTGGCGGATTCGTCTTCACCTACGCTCCTGGCCAAGGCTTCATCTTTGGAGATCTCGGCTTCATAACCGGCGACTTTGGAGAGTTTCGGTTGTGTGAGCCGAACTTCGTTCGGTCCACGCATTACCGAGGGAGATGGTACGCGACTCCGACCGAGCCTCACCACTTTGGGATCTCTTCCCTGGATTTCAATCCAGAAGAGATCCGATCTGATGATGATGATTCTGACTGGCCAACCGCTGGGTTTTCCTTCGGTTACGGTCGGGGTCCACCGCTTCTCTCTTTGCCAGCTCCTCATGCTGATGAAGCTCCGAGTGGCGATCCGACTCCTGGCCAGGATCGTCCTCAGATCCAGTCAAGGGTTACAATCCCTCGGTCGTGGACCGCCCCGTTCGGATTCGAAAACTCAACCGCTGTTTTCCATCGGACAACATGCTGGCTTTTCCAATCCGGGCCAAGGAGCGGGACACGACACACTGAGGCGAGCTTTCCGAGTCAAGGCTCGGGGACAACTCAAGCCAGACCAAATTCCCGAGTGGCTATGCCATTCGGACTGGTCAACTCGGCTGAAAGTTTCCGGCAGATTCGTTCCGCCGAAACTCAGTCGGATCTCCTGATGACCAGAGATCCCGCCCGTGAGGTGGGAATCATAATCACTCCCATCGACGAACCAACAAATCAGGACCGGTTGAGCCTTTCCTTCTCAGAATCTGAGTCGGAAGAGAGCATTAACGGGTTCCCTGATTTCCGTGGCGTCTACATGCTGGACGGCCAAGCCTCTGATTCGGCCCGGCACCCTGCGGGGGAGGCAGGAGCCGAACCAAACTGTGAAGACGGAGAAGACTTGCGCGACCAATTACGCGGTCGTGCGAGGGAAGTCTGGGAGGAACTGCTCCAAGTCCGTATGGGAGATCACTCGGTCTTCCGTACGCCACAGCAGAACATCCTCGCTTGTAAGACCCTTCTGGACAATGCTGGCCCTTTTACTTGGAGAAAACAACCAGCATCGCCAATCATGGAACAAATCAAGGCTATGATAACGGCGGCGGCTGTCCAAGGCACTCGGGACCAGTCGGCCAACTCGGCCAGAGCCGATCACTCTGAGTAGTACTCGGCGCGATCGGCGGCGACCGAAGTCGCGGCAAGACACCGCCGGAGCGCGAGCCGTGACCTTCGCCGACATCGGCCCGACCACAGGAGCGAGATGGAGATCGCATCGCACTTCACCGCCGGAATCTCCCCGACGATCTCCTTCCCCCGGGGAAGGGTTGATCGACAGGATTAAGGCGTTCACTCCCCGACTCCGACAGGTAAACTGGCCCGAGGGGTTCAACCCCAAAGGCATTGTGAAATTTGATGGAGAACGGGATCCCAAGGCTTGGTTGCAGATTTATTCTTTGGCGATCAAGGCCGCGGGTGGAGGATATGACGTGATGGCAAATTATTTGCCCGTCATGTTAACCCTCCGCCGAATCGCTCGCGGGCCTTCCAGAGAACTCGATCGATTCTCGGGAGAGCTCTGCGACGATTCGTTATAACTTCTAGGGCACTTACGAAAAGCCCGGACCCGGTGGGACCTTTATCGACTCATCGAAAAAAGATGAGTCGTTAAGGGATTTCATTCATTGCGTTTCACCAAGAAGAAGAACACAATCCGGGAGATCTCAGAAGCGGTCGTCGTCGCAGCCTTCCAGAAAGGAGTTCGCGACCCCGACCTAATCTAGAAGATGTCTCGGAAGCCTCCGACTACCGTCAAGGAGATGTTCGCCTTGGCGGATCGATATGCTACCGCCTCGGATGCCCTCGCTGAGCGTCAGGAGGATCACTCAAGCAAGCACGAAGGCAAGAAGGACAGGCCCGAGTCGTCCTCCAAGAAGGATAATAAGTGCAAGGGTGAGGAACTGGTAGCGGTGGCGGATCAAGGACGGCTAAGGCCGCCTCGACCCGCCGACTACAATAAAGTCATGGAAGCGCCGTGTCCTTTCTATCCAAACGGGAAGCATGCGGCCAAAAACTGCAACATCTTGAAGAAGTTCGCTGAGGATCACAACAGCGACGCTCTGAGAGATGCCAAGCAAGATGAAAAGCGCGACCCTCCTGAGGGCGACGCTTATCAAGAAACCGAGCGAGAGCTCAACTACATATTCGGGGGATCGGATGCATATGAGTCCAAGCGTAAGCAAAAGTTTACCAATCGGAAATCAATGCAATTTATTCCGGTGACTTTAGTACCTCCGGTGGTCCGAAATTCGATCATATTTGATCGCCAGATCACCGGATCACATCCCATGCCCGTGAAGATATCCACTCATCCTGGATCCTGTGGTGCAAGGCGTCCGACTGCGCAAGGTCCTGGTTGATGGCGGGAGTGGATTAAATATCCTTTTCGCTAAAACTCTGGACGATATGCAGATCCCAAGGACGGTGCTCCAATAGACAGACGCGCCGTTTCACGGTATAATTCCGGGAACCTCATCGGTGCCAATCGGAAAGATCACTCTTCCCGTCACCTTTGGCACTCGGGATAATTACCGGACGGAGAACCTCAGCTTTGAGGTGGCCGATTTCGAGACCGCGTACCACGCAATCTTGGGAAGGCCGGGCTTGGCCAAGTTCATGGCTGTCCCACACTACACCTATCTGGTTATGAAGATGTCGGGTCCGCGGGGCGTAATTACGATCTGTAGAGACGTCAAGTTTTGCCACCTCCTCGATTGGGAAAATTGTGACTTCGCCCAGTCCATCGAGGCGGCAGCTGAGTCGGACAAGATCCAGCAGGTGGCTACCACCCTCCGCGATAAAGGCGAACTGCCAAGCAAGAAGCCAACTAGGCCAGACAGCAGGCCTGGCAAAGATGACGAGTAAAGAGGTGCCCGGCGTTCTTCCGCAAATTGATCAGGACATCCTCACTCAGCGATATGCCCGGGGGCTCGCCTGGGCAAAGGAACGTCAAGCAGTCGCCCCGGTGTTATACATAGATGACTATTGTAATCCATATTTACAATAAGATAAAGATAAGTTTTTCGCTCACATTGTCTCAACACTTATGCAATTCAGTTTCTGACTTGCTACTTATTTGCGTATCAATTAAGTAGTAAGTCGGGGGCTACACCTAATTAGGTGCGCAATCGCGCACCTAGTCTTTATCTAACTCGACATTACTACCTCAAAACTAGTAAGTCAGGGGCTACACCTAATTAGGTGTAGTCTGCGCCTAACCAATACCTAATCGATCTTTCTCTTCTAAGTCTATGATGAAGCCTAGAAATTCAATCGGGCCAAAGCCATAACTTAAGCAGAGAAAAGACGGTTAGCATATGCCGTGGAAGTCATATACATGGATAATTTACAAGTTCCTATATTTTTACAGGAAATCTAATTCTAAATTATCTAGAAGGCACTCGGCTGTCGGCTTCACTTCCTCGAGCAGCACCATCGTCTTCTCTTCCGAGCAGGCGAAAACATCTTTGACAGCGTCAAGGTCGATTCAAGGATAGTGCGACTTGACAATGCCCAAGACTGACCGAACCCGTCAAAGCCAACTTCTTGAGCGCACCTTCTTCTTTGGGGGCTTCGGTCCACCTCTGGATCAGCTCGGCTCGGCTTCACCAGCATAGAGTTGGCGCCAAGTGGGTTCCACCGCCACCAAAAGCTCATCATATTGCGCTTGCGCAATTTTGGCGTTCTCCTGAAGAACGTCATACTGCGCCAGCGTCTTCCTCTTATGCTCTGTCAAGGAACAGAGGATACACGATTACATAATCATGTAAACATTGGGGTTCAGAGTCGGTCGGGTTTGGGGACTTACCCTCCAACTCGGCGATGGCTTTAGCCTCCGACTTCTCCAAAGCCAGCTTCTCCGCCTAAAGTATGGCGATTGTGGCATCGCGTGCTGCACATGATGCGGGACATAACGCCATCCAGTCACACACTAGACAAGCAAATTCTGACTTAGGTCAGGGTACTTACAGCGGAGGGAGCCCGCAAGGTCGAACTTTTCGCCCTCTGACTCCTTAACCCGACTGCAGCTCCAAGGCTCCTTGGTTGCCTCGGTCAGGACCGATGACCTCCCTTCCACGGATTTAATCCGCTCGATCTGGGGAGGAAGTAATTGAGAACTTGGTTTTCTCTCGGAGTATTCGCCGAGTTCTGTGAAGACGAAGGATGGTCACCGCCCTAACTCAAGCAAAAGGAGATTTACTCCACAAATCAAAAGGCTTACCGAAGCTATTCGGCGATTCAATGCATATTGAAGAAGGTTTTCCTCATCTCTCCTCGGCCTCGTCGTCGATAAGGGCCCGATTCGACCTCATCCCTCCAAATTACCGAGAGCTTTGGCTCGATCTCCTTTGGGAAGTGGGAGCAATGACGGGATCTCTCTATTATTGGCTCATTTCACGCCGCCTCACGGACGGACTTGGGTCTGAGGCCGTAGTGGTAGCGCCTCCCCCGACCCCAGTTCTTGACGCGGCCTCTGCCGGCTTTGTTGGTGGGGGCCCCGCACCGGTTGATGGAGGAGAAGCCCCCTGACTCGGCCTGGCAGGCTCTGGCGCCGGCCCGGTTGGGCAACTTGATGGAACCTCCGCCGATGGTTTTCTAAATTAGGAAATATTTCGGTCACAGGAAAGGTAAGGGAAGACATTCGAAGGGTGGCAGAGCTGAGCTTACCGGCCGGTGGTCTTAATCTTAATACCGGCGCCCTTCCGAGAGGAAGCCCCACTCGAAGAGGCGTCAGATGGGCCTCTCGGCCTAGCTTGGGGGGTCGAGTTCTTCCCCCCTTTTGGCATCGCACTGCCGCCAGTTCTTGGGGGGCGAGTCCCCTAACTACACCCGGAAGCAGAAGTTGGTTGGCCCTCTCCCTCTTGGGGAGCATCGCCCACCTTCGGCCCCGAGCTTCGCGGAC
Source organism: Olyra latifolia (assembly GCA_036346145.1). Taxonomy (NCBI): domain Eukaryota; kingdom Viridiplantae; phylum Streptophyta; class Magnoliopsida; order Poales; family Poaceae; genus Olyra; species Olyra latifolia. Next base: position 21,630,019 of record CM070530.1, read on the forward strand.
CGCGTCCTCCGGGCGGCGGCACATTTTCCTCTACTCGGGAAGCTAGGCCCTTGCCTTTCTTGGCAACCGGAGTGTCTTCGGGTTCTCCCCCTGGTCGCTTCTCGCCCTTGGTGGCAGGAGCATCAGGAGTTGGGGCCGTGGACACGAAAGCTTGTCGATCCTACATAGGAGCGTGGCACCCCCAAATAAGTTTCAACAACGGGTCTGCCTCGAATTTAATGCAAGTAAAAAATATATACTCGAATCTTATCTCAGGAGGAGGTTGGTTAAGAGAGAAGCTTCTGGGACCCCCTGGGTTTGAGAAAATGGTTCCAGGAGCGAAGAACTCGGAGAGTCGATCGACGGTGTCCGAGTTGAAGATTGGGACCTCCGTTTCTCTGGTAGAGTCGGATGTCCCGGTGTACTCGAACCCGAGCCTGATCCTCTCCTTGAGGGGTTGCACACGGCGCTTCGTAAAGGAGACAGCAATAGCAACGCCGGTTAACCCCTCTTCTTTGAGATGTTGAATCAGGCCGAGCAACTCGATCACCTGACCCATTTCAGAGGGAAGAGGGGGAAGTTCGGGTCTTTCTCCCATCGAAGCAAGAAAGATTGGGGGGAGGGTTGGAACAGTAAAACCAATCCTGATGCCACCCCTTCAAAGAAGTCCGGAGCTGGAATCCTGCCCCGCCGACAGCCTTAGGGGTGTTATCGGTGGGGTAGGCCTTCAAGAAGAAGAGATGACGGAAAAGGGCGAAATGGGGAGCGATCCCCAGAAAGCCTCATAAAGATGAACAAAAATCGAAAGTTGAAGAATGGAATTGGGATTCAAATGGAAGAGTTCAATTCTATAATGATGAAGCAAACCGCGAAGAAAGGAGGATGCGGGGAGTCCGAACCCACGGGAGAAGAAGGATTCGAAGACAACAATCTCCTCTTGATGAGGAGTGGGGGTGGATTCACCTGCGACGGCGCGCCAATCGATGAGCTCCGGCGTTGGAAGAACGCCGGCATCAACAAGGGCCTGCAGCCTCTCGTCGGTGGTGTTTGAGGTTGCCCAGTCCCCCGCCATTGGAGTGTGGCAGATTTGAAGCTTGGAGATGGTGGCGGCGCTAAGGTTGCTTGGAGGCGACGGAAGCACGAAAACCCTAGCGGGGGATTTTGGGGAAGTGAACGGTTGGAGCGCACAGTGTGAGCGTACCGGTTCAAACTCCCCGGTTGGCTTCACTTAAAAGAAAGCGGGCAACGTTTCTTTCCCGCGCAAGGCGGGAAGAAAATAAAGCCCTAAAATTGCCGTTTCAAGATTTGGGTACAAATCTAAGTCCCCGAGGACATGCTCTATAAGGGCCGTGAGTTATACGCGATTTACTCAGGTATGATTGTCACTCGGGTCAACTTAGTCGGGAAATAGCGTGCCCTCCGTTGGGCTCATTGCCAGTCTTCAATACGAGGATTGGGCGCTGCCCAAAGTCGTGACTCAGCTTTTGATGTGCCCCCTGGGAACGGTAGTCGGTTTGGCCTGTTTAAGCTGAACCGCGCATCAAAATTTCTTCAAAATTGTCCCGGTGGTATATCTTCGGATCGCTTGTCATCAAGACAAGTACCACTTGGGCAAAAATCAGTCCAGCTCTTGGCGTACCCCTTGGGGTCAACGGCTGGTCCGATTTTACAATCGGATTAGGCGTCAAAGAGTTACCTCTTCCGTTGGGTCTCAGTGGCACATCTTCGGATCGTTTGTCGCCAAGATAAACACCACTATGAGGACCTCAACTTGGAAGTGGGCGTATTCCTCTGGGAATCACTAGCTTGTGTCTGCATCAGTCGGATCAAGGCGCCTGAACACCCTACACAGGTTGTGGCATATCCCATGCTTTGGTCGGATTTCGGGCCTTGCAAGACGGGCTTGAATGCCATAAGTTGTAACAGAGAGGACAACGCTGGGTAGCACTGCATACTCGGCAAAGTCCACTCTATTCTCCTGGTATGCCTCTCCGTGGGGCCATTAGCCAGTATTCCGATCCGTCAGGCTGGGTGCCAGACATCTTTAATAAACTTGGGAATTTTTCTCGAGTTCTTTGCAACTGTGTTGTTTGATCGGCAGGTTACTCGGCGAGTAGATTCCATCAGCCAGACGAAGAGTGATGTCACTCGGGTAAACATCTGAAGGATTGCAAGCCGAACCCCGAATCAAGACAACCCAGTCCCGAAGCACTCGGGGGCTACTGTGGAAAACATGGGCCCTGGGTGTCCGAAGATATACGACAGGACATACCACCTCCTTGGGCCTTCCAGAAGGCAGGCTTGGAGGACGGTGCGCCTGGACATGATATACAAGGAAACGGATTCGTTTCCTACTCGAATACATAGATATAGGTGTGGCTGAATCGGTTATATCTGTATCTTCCATAAGCGGATTAGGATTCTATCTCAGAACCCGACCCTGCACTATATAAAGGGGCCGGGACCCTAGTTCAAGATCCAATTCTACATCTCACAATCATCATCATCATCCACCATAATATAATCCACGAGCACGGGAGTAGGGTATTACCTCCCGAGGGCCCGAACTCAGATAAATTCGGCTCCCTGTGCTACCATCGTAGTTGTGATCTTTCGTATCGCCCCCTAAAATATATTGCCGACGCAAATCGTCGACACGCTGGCCAGTACCACGATCGGGGGCCGCAGCAAGTGTGTTGCCGCGCTCTGGAATCGCGGTGAGTGGGTAGAACTGCAATGCCACAAACCATGGGTATTTATATATTTAACATATTTTTTGGGTTAAAAATCCAAAAATTTCCCACGACTCGACCTGTGGAAGCTGTTGGGGTCCCAATCCACCTCTCTTCAGAGCTGAAGAAAGGCAAGTGTGCTTATCCAATTCTGCAAACCGTATCCGTGTCCAGCTAAAAAATCTAGACAGTTTCCATATCCATATCTATTTGTATTAGATACAAATAATACGAATACTGGTACTTTTTTTTTTACAAAAATACAAATGCCGAATATATGGATTGTTCGTGTCGATTTTACGCCCTTCCATGCCCGCTTTTTTATGTGTAGATATTAATGATCAGTTTCATGTGTATCATTCATTGTCTTAGGTCTTATATTTACTCCCTTTGGCCACAAATATTTGGCAATTTTGACTTTGCACGATCTCCAAGATATAATTTTGACCACTAATTACTATTGCAATTTATTTTAAAAACCCACTAATACCATAATGTTATTGAAGTACTTTTTGAGATGAATCTATAAATATAATTTTTATGTACACAATTTAATTATTTAAAAATATATTGAGACTCAAGTTTTAAAAACTTTGATAGGGATGTATCTCAAATGTCAATTGTATTTATGACCAAAGGAAGTACAAGAGATAAATCAATTAATGGTAAGGAGTAAATGAGTATCTCCTAATAAGTCGATGTGACGTTTTTTATTAAAGCTATGCAAACATTTCAAAAATCCTAAAAAATACAAAGTTATTAAAGTATGCAGCAATGTGAATGTACATTTTCTTGTAGTAATTTTAAGATAAATATTTTATGTTTAAAACATTTTTAGATGTAAATTTAACATAAAAAATTTTGTGAAGACAAAAAAATATAGATTCAAAGTGTTGCATATATGATGACACTGTGTTTTTTGATATTTTTTGGTATGTTAACATAGATTAAACAAGAAGATAAGTTTTCAGCAATGACATGCATCAGGACAATATTAGAGCAATTGTGATGACAAATAAGACAGAGACAACTAAGCGATGGGCGATGGCATGTAAGGGCTATTGAACTATGCAATGACTAAAAAAAGACCCTAAAAATATGCATGGCTTGGTGTGGATTTTTCCTTTTTTTTTATTTCCTGGCTATTCAACACTTGACATCCACTCTAAGTTAAGTTTAATAGAAGGGATCTTGCGTCCATGGCGTGTAGTTTCTGCCTCCATGGGTGAAAAATGTATGTGATACATGGCATCGAATATTTTGAATTTAGATTAAAACAAATCATCAATGGTGATAACAAAAGGCGCATGTGCCACGTGGCAGCAAAAAAATTGAATTTAGATACGAAAACATAGATACAGAGAACATGCAAAATGGTTAAAAAATGCAGCGAAAACTGAGACAAAACAAAACAGGGTATAGACCAACTAATTTACTGAAGACATATCTTGAGAGGCTAGCATAGCTGACTTGACGTGATTAAATTGGAAGGAAGCCAGCAAATAAAATATAACAACATATTGCATCATTTTGGTAGTAGGTAAAGATGACATTCTCACTGCACAAGTGAACTTAAAAACTAAACTGCCTAACCAAGTGCAAGGAATATCTTGATATATATTTGCATAAACCAAAAATAAGTGTAAGAAATAGGTTGAACTAATTAAAATGCAAAATGTAATAAAGGCTACACGAATAAGCATCATTAAACTAAAAAAAGGTGCTTTAGAAAAAAAATAAAAAAGAGGATGCACAGTACATGCAAGCCTAGCTGCTACTTAAAATTGGAAAATTTTCAAATTTCAAAAAAATTTCAAAAACACCCAAACTTTTTATGGTGGACCTTTTTTGTGCAGGGATGGTTCTATTTTTTGGAATTTCACGGTACATGCAAACCCAACTGTTACGTAAAACTGGAAATTTTTCTAATTTCAAAAATTTTTCAAAAAGTCCAAACTTTTTATGGACCTTCTTTATGGGGGCATGGTTCCATTTATGCAAATTTTCTATTTTTTGAAATTTTTAAACAGTGCAAAAAAAATAGAAAAGGAAAAAAGAAAACAAAAGAAGAAGGTAGAGGAAGCAGCGTACTGGAAAAGGGGAGTGACTGGGAATCGAACCCGGGTCAGTGACGTGAGACATAGCGGCGACAACCAACCCGCGAACTCGTCGTCTCATCTAGGAGCTACAAAAGAGATGCTTTTATATATAACTTTTGAATAGACTGTCGGATCTTATTTCGGCCGACGATCGGACGGCCACCATCTTCTGCCCGACGTAGCCATAAGTGAGCGCGTTTTACTTACGCGCTACAATGTAGTGGTAATGTTTTCGTACTATTTTATTGTGAAAATAAAAATGTGCGTAATGTTTTATATATGTTTTCTGAGTTGCCTTTATTCTCTTAGGGTATATTTTCTTTGGCTTATTTTCTTATTTTATCAACTTATCTCTGAATTGAAAAGTCAAACGCTTTGACTTTTGCAGTCTTTTTTATCTCAAAATCACATCCCAAAGCTCTTCGAAACAAGTCAGACGAAGCGGACCAGACTTTTTAAGTTATCTCGGGAAGCTCTCGAAGTTCAGCTTATAAGCAAATAAGAAAAGCTAAAGAAAACAGTCCCTTGGTACTAGCAAAAAATTGACATAATAATAATAATAAAATTGCACTCATACCCACATGTCATTGTTACATTGAGTGGCATTTCTGCCTTTCTCATGTGATCATCGAATATAGAGTAGATTGAACAACCGTACTGTAAGAGCATTTCCAACAATAAAATCAACTACTAACTATAAGAGACCTCCATGTCATTTATAGGGTAGTGTTTCTTTTAGCGTTTGCGTTTGCTTATAAGGTGAAAATTTGTTATTTTGTACAAGTCAAACGCTTTGACATTTGGTAGCCAATTTTTATAGGCCTTACTATTTCTTTTCAAAGCTTTCAAAACCATTTTTTTTATAATTTTTAATTCCTCGGATGTCCTTATCGAGGAGTTACAAATTTTCAGCTTATAAGCAAATGCAACCTCAACCGCTAAAAGAAACACTACCTAGATAGCATGTAGATAAACTTTTCAATGGGTTAGCTATAACATATTCTTAAAATTAAATATGGATCCACATGTAGTGATCTTTATTTGTCTTGAAAACGTTATAAACTGACTCTTGTTTAAGAGCTGTCTTGTCTCTCTTCTCCGCATAAGGAAAATATTAAGGTGGAAACCTTATAGCTAGTTAAGATGGCCTTGTTGGAGATGCTATAAGTGTTTTAAAAAAATGATTTCAAAAAGACGAAGAGTTCAATTTAGCTGGACTTCGAGAAATGGACGCCGTCGATTCAACTTTACGGCCCAGATGAACCTGTTCTAGCCGTCGACCCCAACCAAACCCCCGACAGCAGGGGCTTATCCGCTGTCGGAACGCCGCTTCAGCTAAGCTTAGCTCTGCTCTTCCCCCACTGCCTCTGCCATGGAGGCGGCCGCCGCCCTGTCCCCTCCCCCCGTCGCCCTCGACGCGCGCGCCCTCTTCTCCCCTCCCCCCGCCCTCACCGCGTTGCCCTCCTCCCACCTCCGCCTCGCCGCCCGCCCGCGCGCGCTCGCCGCCTCCCCCGCCGCCGCCGCGGCCCCCAAGATGCGGTTCTTGAACCCCCACCCCTACCCCGCCGGCCGCGGCGCCAGGGACGTCGCCGCGATGGTACAAGCTGCACTTGGCTGCGCTCTGATGAGCGAATCGGTGTGTTCCAGCTGCTTGGTAAACGGTGTCTTGTTGGCGCGCAGGTGGTGCCGTTCCTGAGGGGAACCGCGTGGGAGCAGCCGCCGCCTGACCTGGCCTCGTTCCTGTACAAGAACCGGATCGTGTACCTAGGGATGTGTCTTGTGCCGTCGGTGACGGAGCTGATGCTCGCCGAGTTCCTCTACCTCCAGTACGAGGACGCGGAGAAGCCCATCTACCTGTACATCAACTCCACCGGCACGACCAAGGTCAGTGCTGCTGATCCACCTTTTGGTTAGATGATTGCTAGTAGAGGAGGAGTATGGATGGTGGCTCCAAGGCCTTATTGTATGCATCATTAATTAGTGCGTAGACATGTACCTCAATTTAGGGTAGCTTGTGGACTATGCTTGGTCTATAAGCACACTTAGCATGATTTGTTAGCCTGTTCTACTTCTTTTTCTTTGTTAGATGATTCAGGTTGCATGTAGTTTATGCATCTTTGTTGCAGTAAAAAATTTGTTTATGCCTGTCACCTGCCACATGTCAAGTTCTCTTCTTTTTCTTGTAGTGCATCATCTCAAACAATTATAGTCTCCATTGTTTTCTCCAATTATAGTTATTGTTCTATACTTCTATTGTCACATCTGCAGATTGTTCTGATTATATTTGCTTTCTTTCTTTATTAGAATGGCGAGAAATTGGGTTTTGAGACGGAAGCTTTTGCAATATATGATGCTATGAGGTCAATTCCTACTTATGTGTTTCTCTGCTCCTCTTTCTTTGCAAAACTTTTTATGTTCCTAGTTCCTGTCCAAATGACTTCCCTCATTTTTTTTTGTTTCGGTACATTTTCTGCTGTCAATTATACTAATAACTAATTCATTATAAGAAATGTGCAAGGCCTGAAAAGATAACAGATCCCATTCATTGTATCTGCTAGGCAAAATTGAAATCAATGATCTCTAGTTTACATATAGATAATCACGATTCACAAATATCCAAGTTTACTATGCAAAATTTAAACTTATTATGCTAAAGGGTGTCATGTTACTGCATTATAAGTTAGATCAATTTCTTGTTGTAACCTTTGTCAGATGGACTAGGTTTATTATATTGTGGATGAGATGATATAAGATATAAAGACATGCAAATATTCTGCATGTAGATCTTCCCAAAGGTTAATAACTCGTTCCCATCTTTTGCCTTTGTCTTGAGCCAGTGGCATATATTGTATATGTTGATTATATCTGACTACTTGCTTTGAAACCTGAAAGTGTACAAGCCGAACATACATCTGTTCAGCCCTGTAATATGATCTTTGTATGCCAATGCCATGTCTATCACTCCTTTTGTTTTCAAATATCTGTCATTTTGGATGCTCACACGGCCTACAATATGCAACTTTGGCCACTAATTGTCTAATTCTATAAAAAGTGGTTTGTAAATGCTTTACAAATAAAGCATTATGAACATGTTAGCGATGAATGCACATACAATTTTCATGTGGCCAACCTTAATATTTTTGCATATATTGGTTATAAATGCTCAAAAGTTAGAAAAGCTTGACTGCATGTCTGCATCTATGATGTGACATGTATGCTGAGGAAAAGTGACACGTGGGCACTGTCTGTATGTGCTAGCGTCACATACTTATTTAGTGTTGCATACAGCATCATTTGTTTGGAATTTTTTTTTCTCCTATAACTAGAAAAAGATAAGAGTGAAACCATGCGTAAGAAACTTATTAAGTGTGCAAGCTCTTTGCAGGTCAATTTTAACAGCAAATGATTTTGAAAGTCTGCCAACTTTCAAGAACTACATAATCTGTACATCCACTAGGTCCAAGGTTCATCTTAGCAGAATTGTTTTTTCTTTGTTATAGACAATGAGGTTATGGAGTCGAATAATCCATTTAGTGTGCCTCTCCATTAGTTTTTAGCATATATCATTAACTAGTACTATGCTAACTGGTCTTTTGGAGAACCTATTAATCTATTATTTGAAGAGTCATTGTCAGTATCTGTTCCTATTCTTTTTTTTTTTTAAAAAAAATACAGGCTAGCAGTTGCCACAATATTTCTGGAATGCTGTCTTATATCTTCACGCGTTGCAGGTATGTCAAAATTCCAATTTACACACTATGCATCGGTAATGCATGGGGAGAAGCTGCTTTACTCTTGGCTGCTGGAGCTAAAGGTAACCGTGCCGCACTTCCATCATCGACGATAATGATGAAGCAGGTTACTCTTTTGCTTTTTGTTGATAGGCATAACAGTTTAATTTCTAATGTTAGCACAATATCTTTCACTCTTTGGGCTCTATTTTTTGGACATGCACAACTGTGCACAAGATCATTAATATATTGTTGTTTAAACCTACAATGCTAGAATTTCTTACTCTTTTTTGGCCTGTAACGTGCAGCCAATTGGTCGTTTTCAAGGCCAGGCTACAGACGTGGACATAGCAAGAAAAGAAATTCGAAATGTCAAGATAGAAATGGTATTTTTTTTCTATCCCTTGCTGGAAGAAAGAACTGATAAAAGCTTTAATTCATACTAATTCAGCGTTATTCAATACTTTTGTGTTTTAGGAGTCAATATTATTACTTTAGTTCATTACTGTGGACACATACAGGCTCCTGTTTTCTTCAAATATTTTATATTCCATTCATTGGTAATCAGGAGAACCGGTGGAAAATAAAACATTACACCAGCCCATCTGTTGCTAATATCATAACTTCATTGTTGAAGTCACCATTGTCCATTTTCAAACATTGGCAGACAGCAATAAGAAAACACTAGTTTCCTATGTTTTGTTCATCTGTTCATTGCAGAAATTTGTTTCATATTTCTTTGTTTAAATGATTCCTGAGGAAAACAAAGTTATGCATTAACAAGACAGCTTTAGCAAAATTACTTGGTCATATTTCGTAAAATGTGGACTGTAGCTAATGCATCATATACAGTACAGCATTAACCATGTGCTATGGGAAATGTTGGAGCATAAGATTATTGTTCCAAAGCTGACAGATAGACAGTACTGATAGTTCATGCTCATATAGAAACACAGTGCATTGCCGGGGCCCTATGTCCAGAAAATTAGGTACATTTTGAATTTGCAAGTACCTTATTTTATGATCATACACTCAAAACACTTGTACATATCTTGTGCTGCATTTCTGTGAAGAAATAACTGATGGCATTTCCGTATTTAGTAGGCGACAGTGATTCACCTTAAGATAACTGACTGACAAGCAAGTTATCAGAAACCACATAATTCTTATGCCAAAATCTTGTAGGGACCATGAATGTGGAGAACAATACTTGTGCCTGATGCTATAAAACCTTAATTGCTTCTTGGACCTGATCTTGGCGATAACTTGCTTGGGCTTCATTTAATTTGATACAGCCTCATATAGTTGGCACTAAATATTAAAAATGAAAAGAGAACCTGTGACTCCTTAGGTTAATTTTACCTGCTGAACTTTGTTGTGTTGTGGTGACTGGCTGACCGCCCATTAAGGGAGATCTGAAGGGGCAGTGTGTCTGTTTGGCAGGCCTTTTGTAATTCAAGGCTGTCGGTATAATAATGTTCTGGTTGACTCTGTTTTGCAACATTCAGGTTAAGCTGCTGTCGAGGCACATTGGTAAACCAATGGAAGAGATTGCCCGGGACATCAGGCGGCCTAAATACTTCAACCCCAGTGAAGCTGTGGATTACGGCATCATCGACAAGGTAAAGAGAAAAAAAAAATCTTCAGAGCGGAACCACCCAGCCAATTTTGACAGCAACTCTTAAGTAACTCCATGCACTTGCACAGGTGCTGTACAACGAGAAGAGCCAAGGAGACGGCGGCGTCGTGTCGGAACTGAAAAGATCAAACTTGATATAGGGGTACAACGAGGAATATCTTTTGTAAGTTTTGGGTAGGAAAATGCGATGTACAAGATATTATATTATTACTGGAGCATTTTAATACGGGATGGATTGAAAATTGGATGTGGTGGCCCAAGTCCCAACAATGCTTGTGCTGAGTTACGTGGGAACTTATCTGGCTGGGTTTGTGTATGTAATCATCCCAGCAGCCCCTCTAAATTCTTCTCTCCAAAACACTATTAGCGTCCCCTCTATCTATTCCTTCAAACTTCTTTCATATTTTATATTATACTCTAAAAGATTTCTTCTTTCCAGCAGCTACTCTATCCTAAAAAAGTCAGAGCTACAGTGTTTTAGGGGGGCTGCTGGAGATGCTCAACGGTCAATCTGGTTCATTTTGCTATGATTCGAATAGTTGCTCTATTGATTCAACCCCAGCCTAAGACCATCTCTCTAACGGACTCCTGTTCTGTTCCCGTCATAAAGAAGATCTCGTTTTCTTCAACATTTCAACAAATTCCATTCACCATTGTCTTTCAGAAAGGATTTTTTTTTCATTCTTTTTAGAAAGGTTTCTCTATTCGTTCTCTATATCATTTTCTTCAAAACGTGGTGAAAAATGAAGGAAATGAGAGAGAGCGGGACTGTTGGTCAGAGCTTACGCCAATGGCTGGGAGAGGTGGGAGAGGAGAGGGAGGGATGGTTGGAGCTAAGAGGTGTGGGAGACGCGGAGGAGGTCAATTTCTTAAATTTGATGAAGGCAGAGGGGCATATGTGCATGTTTCGATTTTTTTTCAACTTCGGCATAGCATGAGACTAGTTTTTCACTTTTTAATGTCATATATATGTAGTCACAACTTTATAATGACATGTATCTGATTACCCCAACAACAAATCTTATATTGTTGAGACCTCAAAAAGTTTTTTTAAAATTTTTTTTCCAAAAGGCTAAGCATTTCCCTGTTTAGAACATCTAGGTGTAGTCTCTGAATCTCCATCTAAAGAGCAGAGTGTTTAGAGCACTCTAACCACCACAAGCTACTTCGTTCAACCTTTAAGAATAAAGTGATTGCATGGCTCCAATTCATTCTGAGCTACAGACCACATCTTATAGGCTACTCTAAGCACCATGGGAAGAGTCTCTTAAGTCTTAGCCAGTCAAGGGTTTCAGTTTGACAAAATTGCCTCTTAAGCATAGAGGATACTCTTAGAATTACTATGCTAATTAGTTCATAAGGTAAGATAACTATGAAATAACTACCAGGCCCTTGGACTAAAATGTCAAACTTTGTGAAATTTTGTTGAGGATGTGTTGGTTGGAGATCCTGATGGGAGTGATACATGCGAATGCCGAGTTGGTGACCATATAATAACATCGACGCTAATGTCAGCATGACCATTCTTTTTCGTTTCCTTCACTATCCATTTTCCTTTTTCTATTTTTAATTTAGCAGCTGTATGTGTGTCGTGTACCAGTGGAGTATAACTTAGGTATCTTATTATGCCTTCTGTAAATATTAGGCTGATAGGTGGGCCTAGGGTGTGTGTGCAAGTTGGATGGAGAAAGCGTAGACTGTATCTGAAATGAACTGGCTCCCTCTGTTTACCGAATCTCCTGCTGATCACTCTAATCTCTCAACCCGCAATCTGATTGATCTTTTTGTTTGTTTGTTTTTCAATCTAATTGATCTGACATGAAGGGGAATTCTAATTTAGAGAAAGAAGTTTGTTAAGGGACTAGGTGATGGGTATTGGACAGCACTAGGCACAATCAAAATCCTTTTTTCTCGTGATAAACATTGATAATAGTTTCAACCAACAGGTTAGCAGCGGAATAAGTAATTTCACATGCACAATTGACATAATGATTTACGTGGAAAAACTTCTTAAAGTGAGAAGTAAAAAAACATGGGACCAACCGAGCTATTCCAAACTTTCACTATTAGCAACAATTGGTATAAATAGAGTCTTTTCTATAACCTTTAGAGATTACAACAGCAACATCACCACCATCAAATTACAAACTTGACATAATCATCCACCATAACCACACATGATAAGAGGTAGTAAGAGGTAATTATAATGGCTGAAAAACGGAGCACATATTCTATCTATCTCGGAGATCAGTTCATATCTTGAAAACCATAAATCCAGAGCACATGAAACTTGGTAGAAATGTAGTTCAATGAGACCTTAACATGTTGTCCAAATTTCAGACCCAACGACAACGTTTGACCCCTAAGCTAATCAACCCCCAAGATTGCACGAATCTGAACTTGCTACAACCTGAACTGATTTAACCCCTCTCAAATCAGGTCCTTTACAAATCCAATCCTCAATCCAACCGTACAAATCAGAGAGCAACAAGTTGAGAATGTATTAACCAAATTTGGTAACGATCCAACCACGTTTGTCTCTCCAATCACAAGCTTGGTAAAGATCGCGCAGGAGGAACCGATTTGGATATATTTCCTTTCCTTCTCCTCTCCTCTCCTCTCTTCTCACTTTAGATGTGGATGAGTTGCTCTTAGCTCTTAGTAGCGGCAAGAGCACAAACTTGAGAAAATAGTAGCTGGGGTTTTTAAGTCTCTCCTCTCTTAAAAGGGCATCTCAACCATTCATTCATACAAGTATCAATGAACATGATTAATTGGGTTTGTTGGACTGTACATTCACCTCCATGTGGAGAGACAAAACACAACACTAGGCATATAAGCCTGCCTTTTAATCTCAATTTTCTACTTATTAAGAGGACGAAGGATGCAGAGATTAATTTATAGTTGTACATTTATGCAACATTAAGCTGTGAAGATCGATTTGAAGAAATAATTATGTCACATTTTCTACCTCCTTCCTTGGGTTTAAATGGTGGTAACTAGACTTTTAAACTTGCATGTCTTGTTAAGAATTCGTTTTTTAGTTCAGTTCCCTGTTGAAAAAAAAATCAAGAAATTGTGATATTAATATTTAGTTGCAAAAACATTACAGGATAAGTTATCATAAAAAGCTGGGACTTTCAATAAGAAGGCAATTTCCTCCCAAGTTATACTCTATGATCTGGATTTAAAATGACGTGATCACCGATCAAACCGATAAGTTAAATTAAATACATTAGTATTTCTAGGTAAGTTTGAAATTACTGTGACCGAACGATATCATCCAAAAATGATTTTAATATCATTGTAAAACGGTATTAAAAATTGATATTGTTTATACGACTCTTTATTGCACAAAATCAACCGGCCACAACTCACGAGTCTCGTCGTAGAAAATTTTAGAATTTGACACTTGATTCGTATGCTTTTTATTATATCTTAATGATATCTAGAATCTTTTATGTCTACGATAATGAGCAAGGGTGGCAGATCCTTAAATAGGAATTTTGAAAAGTATCAAATTCTCGTATCTCCCCGAGCGTCACGAGTAGATATAAATATAAATAAATAGTTGCAAAGCCAAACATAGCCGACGTTAATCATTCAATCCACTTTCCATTTCTCTCTCTACGTATGGCCCACCGCCCAGTCCCGCCGGAAAGCGAAACCCACGTCCCCGGCGCACCGCCGCCGCGGTAAAGCCGCCTCCGCCGCACGCGCTGCCTCCCCTCCCGCCGCTCCGTCCTAACACGCCGATGGATCCCGTGCTCGATCCGCTGGCCGCCTCCGCCCCGTTTCCCACCATTCCCACCGCGATCCCCAGCCCCCGGCCCCGCGCCACCAAGCCGCGCCGCCAGGCGGCTCCCTTCCGATCGGATCACCCCATCGCCTCCTCCTCCCCTGGACGGCGCACCGGCGGTGAGTTCTCTAGCTTCGCGTTGGGCTCGGGTGATCCCGGCTCGCGACCGAGCACCGCTGGCGCGGCCCCCGCGGCCTTCGTCTTCGGCCGGGACGCGGCGTCTAGCCGCGGCGCAGAGGAGAATCCGGTGTCGGTGAGCTCATGGAGTTATACTCGTGATGCTAAGTTTGCTTTTGGGAGCGGCGTGTCGGGGGCATCGGAGGTGACGAGGAGCTTACCGTTACGGTTCGGTGATGCTTCATTGTCTAGGTCCTCGGCAACAGTTGAGGAATTCAGCCTAGGTGGCTGTTCCGGCAAGCAAAGCGATGGCAATGCTGGTGTTTCGAGAGGAAATGATTCAGCGCTGGAGATGAACGCCGGTGATAGTTTTGGTGCCCACATAAGAAGTTTGAATTTGCATGAACATTTTTGTCCAAGGATTTTTCATGCAGAGGCCGACCAGCTCAACGAAGGGTGTGGCGTACCGTCTCAAACAACAGGATGCGAGAGCATGGAGACAAGCTCATTAGCTGCTCGAGTGGTTAATTCGACGCTATGTACTGAAAAGAATGTTCCCTTGGAATTCGCTAAGGATGGGGGTAATTCATCCGTAGGAGATGCTGTGGATAAAGGCGACTCTGCAAAGGATGGAAGTAATTTTTCTGCAAATGCTGGTGTTGTCGGTCAGAATTTCTTTGTTTTTGGTGAGCATACTAGTGTTGGGCAAAGGCGGTTTACTGCAAATACAACGCAAAATGATATCAAGAAGGTAGATTCATCCAATAAAGAGAATGTAACATACAGTTCTGAAGGTAGTGCATGCACCAAGGTACAGCCTGCACGTGATTCAAGTAACAGGGATCCTCCACATTTGGTACCTCATGAAATTCCTGAAACTGAAAAAGCCTCAAATACAACATCTTTTAAATTTGAATCTCAAAATGGCAACACAAATGTTTCTTTCACAAAGTTGTCTGATGGTATGGAAACAGAAAACGCCACAGTAGCAACATTGGGACTTGGTGAATCTGGATCTTTTGATGAGAAATCCTTTACTGTACATGACCACAATGCAGCATCTAGGGAAAAGGGAGGGGCTAAGGGTATGAACGTGAATAGAAGGGCAGTTAAACCAAAGAAGCTCTCTTCAGCCCGCCAGATTTCTTCCTTGCAAACTGTATTTACAAGTGACCGTTTTGCTGGTATAATGTCTCCAGAGATAAACTTGCGTTTGAAAGAAATTGTTAACCTTCCTACATCTTCTATTGGTCTTGCACCGCCAGAAGTTTCAAGCCAGCCGAGCACAGCTTTAGCTGCCCAATGGACTGAATACACAAAACCTAAAACATTCACAGTGAGTAGAGGACTAACATGTACAGAAACAGAAAACTTTGAATCTCAGGAGGATTGCGAAATGTGGCGTATGAGGTGCCTACATCTTTTCGTCTATAGTTATAAGCTTATTTATCATTCCTATATTAACTTTTATACCAATCCATTTGTGTTGATAACTAAAACTTTGTACTGTTACAAATATAACATTTAAACCTTTGTACTGTCATTTATATGTGGATGCTCCCTTATAGCTCAATTCTTTTGAAGTTTTGCAAACAGTTTTTTGTTTGTAATATTTTTGTTTCATTGGTATTTGTTTTGGTTATTTTTCCAGAGTTAGAATAGTACATTTAAGCCTGACCAGTTGTTGAGGACCTCAGATCAAGCTGAATTGAAACTTCAACCAAATTTGAATTGAAACCTTTGTACTGTTATAAATTAGAAAGGCCTGCAATGAAATCTTCATACTAACATGATATATTTCAGCGAATCAAATTCAGATATTTGTTTTTCAGTTACATCTAGTTCATTCCAACTTATGCTACGTAATTTGTTTATGCTTCAAAAATACAAATGACGTGCTGTATTCAAGCAATCTGAAATCTGCTGGACTGCTGACCAAGAGTGTAGATTTCCCTGAATGACTGTTGTCTTTATGAATAATAACTAATTAAAAGTGAAATATAATTTTTGTTTTAAATGAAGGGAGCTTGTATAGGTTATTAGGTTTCCTTTCTGTTTCTTTGACTCTATTGTTTGCATGATATTTGGTGCCTTTTAAGCTGAATTGTTTAATTTGCACTAGGGGAAACCATGCATACGATGAAGGACAGTTAGCTAAGGCCGAGGAATGCTATACCTATGGGATTAATTCTGTTTCTCTAAGTGAAGCTTGTCAGAAAGCATTAATGCTGTGCTACAGCAACCGCGCAGCTACCCGGATGTCTCTTGGTAGGATGAGAGAGGCCCTCTCCGATTGTCAGAAAGCTACTGATGTCGATTCCAACTTTCTCAAGGCACAAGTCAAAGCTGCCAAGTAAGATTGAAAGCTAGTGCTGTGCTATTGATATAATGATTAACATGCCGACTTTCACACATACTGTCTTTGTTTAGGAAAAGCACTGGAATTTAAATCATAATCTATGAACTTTTTATTCAGCAAAGCAAAAGGCTAGATATTTGTTCTTATGGAAAATCCAAGGAAACATCCAACTAATTTGATGAATTTTCCTAGGAGTTAGATGATATTTCACTCAACCTAACCAACAATGGATCTCAGAGGAAATTTTTTTCATGGGTGATTTAGATAGATGCCAACGGCAGAATTACAGATTTAAAAATTTGCCAGTCCAGGTCCCACATGTCATTGACACATAGAGTGATAAATCTCTAATTTCACAACTCTGTAGTGGTATATATCCAATTAACCCTTTTTTCATAGTTTATAACTAAGTTTAAGGTCGACCACTGCCTTAACGTGCCTAACTCAGTAACTCTAGTGCTTTTTGTATGTATACATTCAATCGATGTTGGTTTGCAAGGTGTTACTAACCTTGTTAATTTGAAGTTCAGAACTTAGTCTCGAGAACAGTTAGTTATTGGAGGAGTCGTGAATCGTGATGAAGGCAAAGTCAATTTGTCCACCTTAACCTTATTGAGGAGAATAGAGTTGATGGAAATAAAATTTTCTTGCAGAGTTTTAGTTCGCTTGTCTCAGCAAGGTGTATTTAAGACTAGTAATGCATTATTGCATTTAGTTAGTCATAAAGGTGTCTTATTCTCACCCTTATTATGTATTCCAAATTATAAATGTATGAACTAATCAATATGCTTGTCTGAATGGGTATAGCTGCTTACTTGCTCTGGGGGATGTCGAAGAAGCAAAAAAGGGTTTTGAAATGTGTTTGAAGTCTAATCATTTGGCAAGCTTGGAACATAAAATTGTAGAAGAGGCTTCTGATGGTCTACAGAAAGCTCAGGTAGCACACAACTTAGTTTTCTTGTGTTATGTAATCATTTTCTCATGGCACCATATCTTGATAAATCTATGAGATTAGTTTGTTTGCCAATTATCATTTCTTTAATTAGTTACTAGATGTTTAAACCTCAAAAAGAAAAAATATATAAATTTCTTTACAAAACTAAATGATAGCACATGCATTGTAGTTTAAGTAAGTTTTAGCATTTGAACATAGAGTTGGATAATTAGTGTCTAGAAACATGCATAATTATGCAAGCTATCAAGGAAACCTATGCAAAAAACCACCTCATTTATACTTATGTTAAGTCAAATTGATAATTTCATTTCAGTGTGGAAATCAGAGGCTAGACTTGAGAACTGCTAAACATTATATGTTACTGAGGAAGCCTTGCAAGTCATTAATACAAAAATGATATCAGAGTTTCAACATATACTGTATTTTTCAGTGGATTAAATTATTTTTTCCCTTAAGTTTCTCGTTTGTATTGGGGCCTCTGAGGAACTGTTAGCTTCGGGGACATATCAGTGAAAAGCTATCCTTCTTTGATTGAATGGTTTTAACATTCTCGAACCATTCCATGCACCTGCCATTTCTACTTTTCGTTCAAATACTCCTAAGCTGTCAGTTTGCTATCTCTTCTCCTAGAGCTTCACGAACCAAGATGTGATCCATTTGTCTTCCTCCTGTTATGAATAACACTTGTATTCATCTAGGGGCCAATAGGCCAGTATATATACACGTACAAAGGGCATAATAGGAAAGCCCATATACATAGTAAAGGCCCACATAGGCCCATATACACATATATCTAAGAACCCTCTCAAACTCATGGTGGATTAACAACACTGAGTTTGGAGAGAGAGAAACTGTGCTACTGTGAGTCTCTGCCTTTGTGAAAAAGTCAGCTAATTGAAGCTCTGAAGGCACATCTGAAGAGTCACAACTTGCTCTTGAACCTGCGACCACATGTAGGAAGCATCAACACCAATATGCTTAGTGAGCTCATGCTTTGCTGGATCATGGGCAATGCCAATAGTTCCTGTGATGACGGACAAACGAGGAGTCGGTGCAGAAACAGAAACACCAAAATCCTCAAGCAACTAACGCAGCCAAATAACCTCTGTCGTCAAAAGAGCCATAGTTCGCAACCTAGCCTCGACACTCGAACGAGAAATTGTCGTCTGCTTCTTAGTCTTCCAAGCAATGAGAGAACTACCAAGAAAACACAATAGGTAGAAAGAGACCGACAATATGAGGGATCACCAGCCTAGGTAGCATTAGAATAAGCATGAAGTTGCAAAGGGATGGAGCGTGGAAAGAAAAGACGACGAGAGATAGTTCCACAAAGATATCGGAGAACACGAAGAAGATGACTATAGTGGAGCTGAGTGGGAGCAGAAACAAACTAACTCAAGATATGAACAACATACGAGATATTAGGACGAGTGACACCAAGGTAGACAAGACTACCAACGAGGTGGTGATACCAAGTAGGATCCGCAAGAGGTTCACCATCGGTGGGCCGAAGATGAATATTAAGCTCCATCAAAGTCTTAGCTATGCGATGATCAGTGAGAGAAGCTCGGTCAAGAAGATCCTGAATATACTTCTCTTGGGACAAAAACAAACCCTTTGGTGTAGAAGTAAACTCAATCCCAAGGATGTAACAAATAGGACCCAAATCAGACATGTGAAACTGTTCATAAAGACGAGCCTTGACAAAATCAATGTACTGGGGATTGCCACCAGTAATGATCATGTCATTGACATAGAGCAAAAGAAGAGTTTGACCACGAGGCGAGATGTGAACAAAAAGCGTTGGACCATGATCACTAATTAAAAAACCTGCTGCATTGACCATTGAAGAAAAACGCTGGAACCAGGCCTAGGAAGCTTGCTTTAGCCCATATAAAGCACGATGAAGGCGAAGAACCATACCTTCAAGAACAAAATACCCTGGGGGAGACTGCATGAAGACCTCATGTAACTCTCCATTAAGAAAGGCATTTTGGACATCAAGCTGGTAGATAGGCCACGTACGAGCAGAGGCAACAACAAAAAGTGCGAACAATGGTCATACGAGTCACAAGAGCGTAAGTTTCATCATAGTCACGACCATGATCCTGTTGAAAACTACGAGCCACAAGACGGGCTTTGAAGTGCTCAAGAGAACCATCAGAGCGAGTCTTAATCTTATAAACCCACTTGCATGTGATGGGACGAGCATGAGAAGGAAGAGGCACAACCTCCCAAGTGCAAGTACGCTCAAGAGCAGTAAGTTCCTCGGCCATTGCATGCTGCCATTCTGGGTGAACATCGCCATAAGTTCGTTTCGGCAAAAGCAGCACCAGCAAAAGCAAAACGCCTAGGAGATCGAATGGATTGACGATCATGAAGAGCATATGGCAGAGAGGCAGAAGCTGGCTCATCAGAAGGAGATGAGATGGCAGGACGATACTTAACCGATTGTTGACGATGAGTGTAAAAGAAAGGATAAGAAGGAACAAGAGGAACTGGAACCGATGGGGAAATTGTGGGACTCTATGTGAGGAGTGGTAGACTCGGGAGGTGAGGGAGACATAGGCCGTGGAATGTGTGTAGTGGAGATATGAGTGTCAGGGAAGGTTAAAAAGGAGAGGGGATCAACAATAGTTGAAGTAGGAGAAGGACGACGAGGATAGAAAGGACGAGACTCATCAAAAATAACATCCCGGGAAATCCTCATCTATCGACCAACAGGATCCTTACACCGATATCCCTTGTGTTTAGCACTATATCCTAGAAAAACACTCAACTGATTGTGCAGTCAACTTAGTGCGTTCATGAGAAGTAAGAAGAACATAGCGCACACACCCAAAAGAACAAAGACCAGCGTAGTCTGGTGTGTGCCCATAGAGATACCACCCCGAAGGGCAGAAGAAGGCTGAAGATTGATGAGATAGCACGCAGCAGAAATAGGCTCAACCCAAAAGTGAGGTGGAACAGAGGAAGCAATCATGAGAGCACGAGCGGTCTCAAGAAAGTGGCAATGTTTGCGCTCAGCAACACCATTTTGAACATGAGCACCGGGACAAGAAAATGGAGATAGAGTGCCTTGCTTAGCAAGAAAACCGTGAAGAGCCCTAATAGATACTCTCCCGTAGAGTTAGCACGAAAGACACGGATAGGAGAGTTAAACTGAGTACAAATCATGGTGTCAAAATACTTATAGATGGATAAAACCTCACTAAGAGAGGACAAATATATCCAAGTGTGGCGAGAGAAATCACCTATAAAAATGATATAGTATTTATGACCACCTTTTGAAACAAAAGGGGCTAGACCTAGGCATCAGAATGAACAAGATCAAAAGGACGAGCTACATAGACCGACTAGAAGGATAGAGGAGTTGCAGCTGCTCACCAAGGTTGCAACCCGCACAATCTAAAGAAACATCACCAGACGCAGACCCTAAAAGACCACGACGAACTAAAGACGACAGACGCGAAAGATGTCCCAAACGATGATGCCACTGAGCAAAAGACACTGTGGAGGAAGCATCGACGACGGAGAGACTGGCCGAAGCAACAGAAGGAAGATGAAGCCAGTCAAGCTCTCAGAGACGCTGAGTCACGGCGCCGAGGGCTAGTACCACCCAAAAGACTTGTGCGATGATCCTAAACACAACAAGAATCAGTATCGAGAATCACACGACAACCATGATCAATAAGTTGATCGACGAAAATAGGGTGCATGGTTAGTTTAGGGACACAAGACTGTTGGAGCATGAATGGAAGACAGGAGAGTGCCTTGTCCTGTGACAGGAAGAGAGGTACCATCTGCTGTCTGAACAGTCAAGCGAGTGGTAAAAGAACTGATGGAAGTAAGACAGGTAGGGTCAGATGTCATGTAAAAGGAAGCACCCGTGTCAAAATCCATGGGGATGTACTTGGTGGAAAAGAGGGTGGTCTCTCACTAGAAGACTGTGAAGTAGAACCTGTCAGTGGAGAGGCAACCATGCGACGCAGTAGTATGAGAATCTCAGCAGAAGTGCCAGGGTTACACGGGAAGAGTCGGAATCTCCTGTGACTAGTGTTGCAGTGCCCTTGGGCGAGCGATGACGATGTCACAGTAGGTGCAATGAAGTCTAGCCTTCGATGTCACTCTAGAAGACGGTGACACTGGTGAAGACATAGCGCGAGAAGCAGGTGTCAAAGTCGGTGTAAAGGGAGCAAAAACCGACGGAGAAGCCAGCAAATCCGTACCACGAAGGCGAGTCTCCTAACGAAGAGCAACAAGAGTCAGCAGGGTGACACGAGGGTGGCGGGCAAGAAGCTGGGCACGAATCTGCTCAAACTCAGGACGAAGACTTGTGAGGAAGTCATAGATGCGGTGAAGCTCCAAGCGAGACTGCTGATGTTGACAGCACGCATTAAGTCCGATAGTCATGGTCATCAACTTTAGAAAGTGCATCCACTACGTCAAGAGAGTCAAACTGATGCTACACCGAGGAAAATAGGGCATAAAGCTCATCCATTGTAGAATCACCTTGCTGCAATGATTGCTCGTGTCGCACAATAGCAAGGGGAGATGGCACCTCCATGTTAGCCACCAAAATAGCAGATGTACGAGCATTCTCGTCACACCAAAACTTGTAGGCAGTATAGTGAGACTGATAGGACTCCATAGCCTCTGTATGATCATCTGAGGCCTCTTCTTAGCATCATCATCATCGTTAGGCTTCGGAGTCGGCAACGGAGGGGGATCAGGATGCAGCGGACAAGGAAGCTCGCCAGTAAGAAAATCTCAAAGGCATTGACCACACATGTGAAGAGCTAAATCATGATAGTTGAGAACAGCAAAAATCACTGGGCAGCGAGGAACAGAAACGGTGCCCGATGACATTTTTTTTCTCTTTTTCTGAATCTACCACGGCAGCAGTACTAGTACTAGTACATATTGCAAACAGTACAGACCAGGAGCAAAGCAGTCGAGCAGAGAGCTAGCCGGGGCGGGCTCCGGCGACGGCGGTGACAGGGGAGGAAGCGACCCCCACGACAGCAATGGCACCGGCAGCGACAGCGGCGGCGATGGCAGAGGAAGTCCTGGCGGTGGCAGCAGCTAGCAGAGGCTGCAGCGCGCTGGATCTTGGACAGCTGCGACAAAGCCGAAGGCTGATGATGAGGCTGAGCGGCAGGAGGACGAGGCGGGCAAACCCCAAGGATAAGGGGCAGATTCAGCGACCGGCGGAATCAACGAGGACTGCATGAGGATCCCGGTGACAAGGGACCCAAGCAGTTCTGGCGACCATGAAGCAGATGCGTGCAACACGCGATAGCAAGAGAGGAAACCCTAGAGAGAGAGGTAACCCTAACCCTAGTTTTTGCTCTGGTACCATGTTATTATGAATAGCACCTGTATTCATCTGGGGGCTAATAGGCCAGTATATATACACGTACAAAGGACATAATAGGAAAAGCCCATATACATAGGAAAGGCCCACATAGGCCCATATACACATATATCTAACACCTCCACCATAATGTAATACAATTATACAGAGCTCCTGACTACTTGTCTCACTAACTGTTACTGCCGCAATTCTGCAATATGCCAGATAAACTGGAAAATAGCTTAATCTGTTTGGAAGATCCATAAGTAAACAGATATACTCTTCGATAGTTTCTGATAACTTTTGTAACAGTTAGTTCCATCTAACCCATTTAGATACATGATAAATATGAACAGGATACTTGGTGGATTCTTGAATCTTGATCTGCCTTGAGCCCATATTATGCAATGATTTTTGCAATACAATACTGTCAGCAGAAAATAATTTTTAGACAAGTCTCTGTTTCATTATGACTTGCCGTTCGTCCTATCCCTGGTTGCTTTCTAAACCAGCATTCTTGCTGTTAAATTTGTTATTGTGTGACCTCTGGTTATTTATTTCTTAATTCATCAATTCCTTCTTACGAGCATTCTACTTCACTTTAATTATCTGTTTGTAGTTGAATGTCATATTTCATTCAGTGGAAAAGGTTTGAGATTTCTGCACCCTTATGTAACTTATTCCCAGGAAATTTTGATCAAAATGTTTTGTTACATGGAACTTGACTATATATTATATAATAAATATGTTATTGTCTGTTGTTAACAGAAAGTTTTCAGTTTTATGCTTCAATCCAAGGAATATCTTGTAAAAAAGGTATTTGACAAGATACCCTGTGCCTTACAAATGATCTCCGATGCTTTATCCATAAGCATTTATTCAGATAACCTGATGATGATGAAAGCAGAAGCACTGTTACTGGTCTGTATTTACGGTAAACTTATTTTTGGCCTTGTACATGTCATATTGCTAACTTTCCATTGTTATTATCACCATTGAGTTTATTGGTTAACTGTTAGTTTTTTTCGAGTTAACAGTTGCACCGGTATGAAGAAGTAATTCGGTTTTGTGAAGAAACTCTGCATCTTGCAGAAAGAAATAGTGTCTCTGTGGGTCCTCATGAGCATTCGAAAAACATGAACTTGGACAATTACAGTTGCTCTGTGAAATTGTGGCGTTATTATCTTATAGCCAAGTCATATTTCTTCATAGGAAAGCTTGAAGAGGCTCATCATTTCTTAAAGAAGCACAAGCAAGCAGCACTTGTGGAATACAGGTGATATTTAGTTACCATTGGCCCATTGTATGTTATGTTCCATATATCGTTACTCAGTATAATAATATGGTTTGCTAAATCTATGAACATATTGACTAGGTGTGGGGAGCAGTATCAGCAGTCAGTTTTGTCATTCTCCATGGCAATCTCTGAACTACTGCGCCATAAAGTATGTTGTTTCCTGGCCTTCTTAATTCACTTCTATAAATGATTTAGCTGATGGCATGATGGAGGTCATCAATTGCATTGTTACAGCTCCACTAATATAATGATATAGTTTCAAACACTCCAACTATACCCACTCTTTTGTCTGTACTATTATTGTTCTATACAATGTCCAACTATATCCAGCCTTTTGTCTATTCTGTGCTGCTTTAACCATATGATGTCCAGCTATATCTGGCATTTTTTCTGTTCTGTGTTACTTGTATTGACCATGTGCATATACAATGTCTCACGTATTCAACAAAATTTGCAAGGATTTAACATTAGTGGCATGAAATTGTTGCTTCTTCATTGCAGGCTGCTGGGAATGAAGCTTTTCACGCCGGTAAATATTCAGAGGCTGTGGACCATTATACCGCCGCTTTGTTAAACAGTACCGAGTCACTGCATTTTTCAGCAATCTGCTTTGGTAATCGTGCAGCTGCATACCAATCAATGGGCCATATTTTAGATGCCATAGCAGATTGTTCACTAGCTATAGCTCTTGATACTAGTTATTCTAAGGTTGGTGAAAGATCCTTCTTCTATCAAACCAAAATGTTCTTATGCATGAGAAATTGATGGCCTGTAAATTTTTAGTTTCTTTTTTATTCTAATTTGGCCTAAACTAGGTAGGTGATGATTTTTATATTTTGGATTATAGCTTTGCTTTTTGTGGGCTACTGGTACATATGCATAGAAAATGCTCCAAAAAGCTTATGTAGTGAAATACTAGTTTCCACTAGGGTTTTCAATTTCGAATGGGACCCAAAAGCCGATTGGGGTCGGCAAGCGGCTTTTCGCGGCTTTCGACAGAAACTGGAGAAAATTCGAAAACCAAATTTTGAATGGATCATTGAAATCTGTTGAAATTTTTCTTGGCTTTCGATCTGTTTTCCAAAAAGCCAACCTGTTTCTTCTGAAAGCGGAGCGGCTTTATCATCGGAAGGAAAGTCAGAAAACCAAGCCAGGAGCGAGAAGCCAAGCTAGGGCAACAAGAAACTGATGCGTGGCTAGAGAAACTTAGCTGAGATCCTAAAAGTAAGGATTACATAGAGCTGTACATATACAAATGCATGCTAGTTTGTTGGCTAAAAAGAATGATTCGATAGAAGAAGAAATTAAGATTTAGTTAGTTGGCTTGGTGCGTAGGCTCCTCCACACCTGCAGGGCGCGTTTGGTGCTCGATACAGCCAGAGCGTGGCGTCAGGCGCAGCCAGTGCAACGTCGGGTGCGGCTAGAGTGTGCGGGGGGGCTTAGCCAAGGTGCGTGGGCGATGCGGCGAGCAGGCAAGGCCATGAGGTTGCTGCGAGCATGTGGGCAGCGCACGTGTGGGCGTGGGAGGGGTGAGATGGATGCTGTAGACTAGGTGTTCGAGGAAATGCCCGAATGTGGTAGCTGGTTTGGTCAAAAAAATGCATGAAAAATTCGTTTTTTTTTTCAAAAAACACTCATATCAAACTCTTCACACACATTCATACTATTTTTTAAGAATTTTTATAGATTTGGTTTACGGATTTTGAATTTGCCTCAAATATGCATCACGGTTTCGACTACCGAGCCGGGCCAGCAAGGTCCCTTTTTCATTAGCTTTTGAAACTTTGGTTTCTACTGTGTAATTTCATACATCCTCTTCTTCTTTTTAATGATGTGGAACATGAAATAAGTTTGGGTTGCATCCAACAAAACCCAAAGGTTGGAGTTATTAATGATATTTCTGAATTTTACTAGTATCATCCTTGTCTGTGTTATGTGAAGTCATTTCTTTCTTGATCCTTTATAATTTTAGTGTCGTTTGTGGTAGGAATTTCTTTTTAAAAAATCAGATTAAATTCAGACCACCATCGTGTGGAAAGTTCCTTAATATAAATTGAGTCAGCAAGCAAACTAAATTTTAATGTGGATCCTGAAGTTGTTACTGGATTCTTTAACTGGATCTACATCATTGAATTATATTTCCTATATGCGAGCTACACACTGTTTTTTTTTTAATGATTTTGAAAGTTTGACTGGATAAGCCTTGAATAAAGTTTGGTCAATTGTGTTTACAGAAATTGGGAGTTTGTCTGACAAAATATTACACTGAGCCCTTCTTTATATACAGAATGTGCAATTGTTCCAAACAAAAAATAATCAAGAAAAATCCTACTAAAATGTTGTGCTTGGTATTTTTGCAGGCTATTTCTAGAAGAGCTAGTTTGTATGAACTTATAAGGGACTGTGATCAGGCTGGAAATGATCTACGCAGGTTAATTTCTCTTCTTGAGAATCAACTACAAGAAAATATGTCCATGCCATCAGAAAAGTCAGATAGTATTCATAACAATCTGAATCGAGCCTATCTTAGGCTTTCTGCTTTGGAGCGTGATGCCAGAAAAGGGACCTCGTTAAATATGTATTTGATACTGTAAGTCAGCCCTTTGTAACTTTAATTTGTGTACAATTATGACATACGAAATCACGTTCTTTTTAAAACATTAGAATCGCCTGTACTATCTGATTTTTTTTAATCTTTGCTACATCCTTCAACATAAGCAATTTAGACTTTTAAATTTCTAAGATATGAAATTTGAACTAGTAGCAGGCCATTAATCACATTGCCTTAGTTTATATTGATTTGAATTGATAAATGGACGCTCTGACTTTCAACTACTCCTACAGTCAATGTGTCAATTTTTTTTGGAGAAGGTCAATGTGTCAATTTACCTATCGCTCTGCAGCTGTTGAATCTTTTCTGGAGCTAGGTGAAACTGGTCCATTCTTATCATGCCATCCACTGTATCATTTTGTACAACAAATGGGTCTTCAGTTTTATGACAAATCATGTTTGATAGTAGTGGCAGACCGGCAGTTCATTCTATATTACTCTGAAAAAATTGGGCAGTTCACAAAAATTACACTCATTTGCACCCTATGGAAAGGACGTTGGTTGACGCCTAATCTTCCTTTGGAAAAGAATAAAGATATTTCAGGACATGTTTGGAACAAAGGAATTTCATATAATTTTGTTGGAAAGATAAGCTATAATTTGCTGTGAAATCCTACATCCTGGAAACACATCTGGACTTTTTTATTGAGACACCTGCTTTTGGATGCAGAGGAATTGAACCATCATGCTCTGCTGTGGATATAAAAAAGGCATACCGCAAAGCAGCACTAAGGCATCATCCAGACAAAGTACTATATGCTACTTCCATCTAGTATGACTTACTTCTTGAGTTCTTCTGTTTTCTTAACATTTATTATGGCACAGGCTGGTAATTATCTTGCGAGAAGTGAAAATATCAGTGATGCATCATGGATAGAAATTACTAATGAGATCCGCAGGGATGCTGATTATTTATTCAAAATAATTGGGAAAGCATATGCCATACTTTCAGACCCTACAAAGGTACTCATTACTGAGTTATTATTCATATTTTGGGTGTTATTTTCCCTTGTTATCGTGTGTCAATGTTTTTTTTAAAAAAATTGAACTAGTTTTTTTCTTTATTTTTGTCTTCTGTTAATCCAACTATAATATGTTACACATGCTATGCACCAGTATTAAAGTTTGGAAATACTTAAGGCATGGAAAAATAATGAAGGGCACAGTACCCCTTTCTGTAGCAGAAAATATGCTCTATCCTTAGTTTTGATTGATGACCAGCAAATTATTGTTACTTATTGTCTACAGTATGACTTGCAGCCTACGCTTCTTCCCTTGTATGTAGTTCTACTTTATGTGTCTTCTATTTATATCAGTTTGAAGCATATTGGGTTACATTCCAGGATTTCTGCTGGAGTTTGTCCTAATCAAAAGTTTTTTTTTATGTTGAATGGCATGCCGGATTAAAAGCAAGAAGTCTTTCATTTTAGTTTTAGTGCTGTTTTAATGAAGTCCTTTACATATATTGAATCTTTTTTTAAGGAAAGTAAATTGTCTTTAAGTTACCTTCTTAATCTGAGAAGCAGAATTTCCAACATAAATGTTAGATAAACATCATGATTATGTTGTGAGATCTGAAAATAGAGCTATTCAAGATTATGCACGTGGTGTTTGAGAATTTGATATGCATATGATAAAGTTGTTTGCTGTAGTTACAGCAAAATCTATTTGGCCACTCATTTTTTAAAATTCATGAATTCCAAAGTGATTCCTCATCTTGGGAGTCATGCACATTCATTTAATCAATTCATCCATTAAACCTGAACTTTGCAGCTTAAAATTCTTGCTGGACGCAAATGCCTTGGATGTGGCTTGCGGTGCGGTGTGCACATTATTCTAGAAAACGGGATTAATCCCCGATTAATCTATAATCGGCAGTCCTCCGCCTAGTTCTAGAAAACGGGATTGATCCCCGATTAATATCTAATCGGCAATCCTCCGTCTAGTCGCGATTACCGATTAGTTCCGATTCATCCCTGGATTAATGCCATCTGGTCACTAGTCCCTAGCTCACCGACCTACTAGTGAGTAGCATCTTCTTGAACCTTGGGTTTGCCTTAGCGGTAAGCTGAATTTGAAGGTTACCTTGGGTTTTCCTTAGTGGTAAGCTCAACTTGAAGGTGAAAAGGGATATTGGGAACTAGTTTACGGGCAAATGTTTTTGTATAGAAGATGAAGGTAGAATTGAAGCTGATCCAAAGTTTAAAGAACCATTCTAACATTTATCTCTGGCAATTTTCTCTGCCGATCTTACTAGTTTAATTTTCAATTGGAGTTCAGTTTTGTAGTTTCCACTTTCCAATGGCATTTACATATTTTTTTTCAACAAGGGGGATCCCTGACTTCCATTACGAGAAATGGAAACAACCTAGTTCAGAACAACTGCAATCACAACACTACCCATAGGTCTCATGATTTTAAAACGCTTCTCAGCGCTAAAACCACAAACCCTGACCGAGCACCACCAAAACCAAACACACTCCCCCAGTCTGGAAACAAAACAACCGATGAAACCAAAGCATAAGAAGACGGCACCATCTTCAACTTTTGGTTCTGTATCTTCTTTGTGAACAGTGAACGTACAATGGTAGTTAAAGGTCTTTTTTCTATGTGTTAAGTGTTTGTGATATTCACTATTGTTTTAAGGTTTACTCTTGTTTTGTGTCCGTTTATCTATAAACTGCCCTTTGGGCTATTGCAATAGATCTAACTATTCATACTTCACTCCTCTTCATCAAACGTTTGATTTTTATGCGGAAACTGATTTGCTGGATATCTTTATTCAACAGGGCTTGTTTTTGTTTGTTTTCATCTTAAAACAAAATAACAGCTGTTTCCTAATTGTGGTGTCTGCAATTTTATACAGAAGAGCAACTGATGGAATCTGAAAAGTGGATTGGTAGTACAAGCGGTGCACATGAATGTTACAGCAATAGCCAGAGAAATGAATATGATGATAGGGGGTCTCAATTTTTGTTATTGTCATGGAGTGGTAGTGAAGAAGCATGACTAGGAGGGCCTACATGAAATGTTGGGTGCTCAACAAATGAGGCTGGCTTGTGACCTTGTTCATGCTTTAGTCACTAAAGCTGTTGTTTCAGTGCGTCCTATGTTCCCACCATGGCGGGTAGACAGCATGAGTACAATTAGCCCAGGAAGCTGTGGATCTGGTTGTTCATGCCGAATCACTAAGGCCTTAGTGTTCAAATGTTCTCACCGTGGCAGTTAGACTGCATGATTACAATTTAACTTTTAGAAACAGTGGATTTGGTTCATGCCTAATCACTGATTTCAGAGTTTTGTTGTATGCCAAGTTTCCATTTTGGTGTGCGGAGTGCAGACTACATCGGGGCACTGTTGCCCTGCGAAACTTGAAACCACCCCCCCTCCCCTCTTTTTTTTTTTTTTTGGGAAGGAGATGTGCATATATCTGATGGTGTGCATAGGTTCTCAAAGCAGCTGGAGATAATACCAGCAACGCAGCGACACTGTAAATACAGGTATACCGTATATACGATGTTATACCATGGTCTACACGAGTATGGTAGAAGCATAATTTGTTTGATATGTTGATTGACATTATAAATTTGCACGAAGAAGAGGGCGGGATTATTTCTTCCATTTGGTTTGTCTTCAGTACAGTTCTGTGGTGTAAAACTGTACCAATGAGTGATTCTTTTGGTGTAACAAACAAATAAGTTGGAATGTATGTGTGACGTCCCTACAAATTCACATTCGGTCCAATTAAGAGATCACTTAGTTGCTGTCCCTTTGGTTGAAATCTAACATACTAGCTACCCTAAAGCAAGTCGGGTATGTTATTTCTTAACATCGGCATGCAGTGATGCACGAGCATCCTCGATTGAAATAAAGGTAAATTAGGTATCCGGATATGTGTCCGGTGATGGCTCTCAAGATTAGCTGCTATCGTACACATATCTCCATAATGATCAATAACATAACACATACATTATTGGACATAATTTACATAAACAAAATAGTATAGACTGCAATTCATATAATGTATATGACATAATCAGAGTATCATAGCAGTGGAAATAATAAGTTTGTCTAGCAAAAAGCAGTGAAAGATTATCATAAATAAACCAAAAGACCAGCGTGGTATGCCTTCGTTAACCCTATGGGCAACTGACTTGAAATTAGAATTTTGCATCTTGCTCGCTAGCGTCACCATGTCCGGCTTGATAGTAGTACTCAAGCACGGGGTCTTATTTGTCTGAAATTATAGCAATTGATTGAGTATAAAAGGTACTCACACTAGGAGGTAATATATCCCCATTCATGAATGGCATGTAGCAAAGGAAGGCTTAAAGGTTATTTTCAACATAAAGAGCATTTGCAAGACATAGACATAAGTAGATTGGAAATTGCATTTGAGTAAAACATTTCGAAAAGCAATAATTTGTAGTAACCATCATAATTCATCTTCATAAAATCCATTATCATCAATCTGTGAGGCTCTAACCGTGCTTGGTCTCCATTTGACCATAACCAAAACATACACGGGCTTCATCTGCCCTTGGTCTATATCCGACCATACACCACGAGCAACCCTATGCTCGGAAATGAAACTCGACCATATCATCATAATCAAACCATGTGCTAATATCAGTGTCTCACCTAATAAGTTTTTGTCCTTGACTCGGGAAGTGGTTGTTCGAACAGTTTAAACAGTCTGCAGAAGTATACGACTTTATCCACACGATATAGCAAGCTATGTCGAAACCTCTTAGATGTACATGCTAGTCCATTGGGTCACCCGGTCATTATAACCCTACATCCCACGTGCCATATTGTGGTTCGAAGGAGTTAATCGTTGCTGTGGATGCTGCCCATGGCCCTCTATCCTAACGTCCATGGATCCCCATGGAAGCAGCCCGCGGCTGTCCCCCACACAAAACACCAGCAATTAAATAACAATAGCCTCATTGGTACCCAACAACGCAAGTATGCACAGGAATTTGTCTAAGTGTCCTCATAAACATGTGTGGTCATACGTATAGTAACTTGAAGGGAACGGTACAATATTCTATCTTTAATCGACTTAAACGGGGCTACGTGTCCAGGACCCATCCTCCCATCATTCTCCTATCACCCGTTCAAGTCCAACATAGATCTTACACGTAATCCATCATCACCATAATCTGTATCAAATAGTAGATTATTCACAATTAAAGACGCATGACCAATGGATTAAATCCATCGATCGCTTTACCTCGTTGACTCTAAACATTACTAAGCATTCGCAGATCAAACATAGATAACAATACTCACTTAGGCAACAAAGGATGATTCAATGTTCTGAAATCTGTGTGTACTAACTACCGATCTCGTTGACTCTAAACATTACTAAGCATTCGCAGATCAAACATAGATAACAATACTCACTTAGGCAACAAAGGATGATTCAATGTTCTGAAATCTGTGTGTACTAACTACCGATCTAGGGACTAGTACAGGTAATGCATAGAAGGGGCCCGACTCCGATTTGGTAGGTCCCGATAGTATATTTTGGCAGAATAATTGCCTGACATCTTTTTTTCTATTTTTTATGGCGGTAAAATTGCCCAGCCGCTTTCCAGTGTTGCTCACTCTTTGTAACTTAATGAAAATCATTTGCTGATCTTAGGGCATGTACAATGGAGAGTCAAGGGTGCCTCTTAGCACATTCTTCTAAGTAAAAAAACAAGTATGTAAGAGTATGTACAAAGCTATTTAATAGGGCGTCTCTTAGCAATTTAATGATGCTCCTCTCTAATTCTGTCTAGGAGCTTGTGAAGAGTCGCCTCTTCACCAAGAGCCGACTCTAGCATTTTTTCACTTCCCCCTTGCCACATCAGCGAAACATGTCCACCTCATCACTAAGAGACGCCCTATTAAATGGTTTTGTACATGTCCTTATGGTTTATCTATTACCTTTTGCTTCGCGGGTATTTTTTGGCGGAAAAATTGCCCGCCATCTTTTTTATCTATTTTTTTGGCGGTAAAATTTTTTCAATGTTGCTCACTCTTTGTAACTTAATGAAAATTATCTGTTCATCTTATGATTTATCTATTACTTTTTTGCTTCGTGGGTATTTTTTGGCGGAAAAATTGACTGCCATCTTTTTTTTTTTTTGGTGGTAAAATTGCCCAGCCGCTTTCCCGTGTTGATCACTTTTTGTGAGATTGAATTGGTTTCTTGGTTGTTGCCGAGGTGTGAACTTGGGCCGTGAACTTCGGCTTGGGTTCCTTTGGGCCAAGGATTGAACTCTGTGGTTCTATGCTGCCGTGAGCTGCTCCTGGGGTCTTGGTGAGGTGTTTCTTTGTCGCTGCATTGAGATCGACGGCATTGTATCTCCGAAACATATTGCCGCTGCTCGTGCTTGTGCGACGACAATATTGTTTTCTAGGACAGCGTCATTGAGACGTGCCCTGTCTATCTTCTCACTGGTTTGAACCTAATGCGCTGTAAGTTTCTCAAATCTCCTCTTGTGAGTTTGTGTACCGGGCTAATCGAGGTAAATTAGGGGACTTTGCCAAGTGCAAAGGGGCTATTTACCTTGATTTGGGGACTGTATATTGGATATGGGTGTGATATCGAGTTAAGTTCGGTGATGATTATGAATGTGAGATTGTTCATGTCAATTCATTGAATGTGTGCATGCTATATTATTGATTTAATCCAATTTAATTGAGCCAGTCTACTGTGTTTAATTTGTTGTATGCTGCTGGAAAATTCAATTATATGATCTCCTGGATAGTTGATGAATTATATTGCTGCCTTGTCATTTCAGTAGCAAATATATATGTTGAAAATTGATATATTTAGCACATGTTTCTTGCTGGTCAGCTACTGTCTAATGTGTTGTTTTGACTGAAATTTTGAAAAGCAGCAGTCAATAGATTAAGGCTCATTTAGATTGAGATATCTTTCATCTATTGAGCATTTTCCAATTCTCTGAATCTACCATAGTATAATCTGTGATTATATATATGTTGTATGTCGTTTGAGGGCTATTCTTAGCAACCCAACATATTGAATATGAAAGCAATTATATAGCAATTTCAAACTAAGCATTATTGCTGTTAATTGTTATAGATTTCTGCATGTTATCAAGTTACTATTTTTGCTAAACATGAATTATTAAATTGATGTAATTGCATTGTTAGAATTCATGTCAGTGGATTAAGTTC
The DNA here is from genome assembly GCA_036346145.1 of Olyra latifolia. Taxonomy (NCBI): domain Eukaryota; kingdom Viridiplantae; phylum Streptophyta; class Magnoliopsida; order Poales; family Poaceae; genus Olyra; species Olyra latifolia. The sequence continues at coordinate 21,663,890 of CM070530.1, forward strand.
CTGATAATACTGATAATTCACTGTTATTTGGATCTGGAATTACTCTCTATATATATTATATTGCTTATACTGCAATATTTTTCATCAGATTGCTCCACAAATGACTCCATGCACAGTGCTTTCTTTAGAGGGGTTGGTTAATGTGATAAATTTGAGCAGGACAACAGCGCACTACATTTTCTCCTACCCTATTATTGTAGCGAAAAATAGGATTTAGGGTGAATGTTGGGTTGAGTTTTGATGTCGAGGGTGAATAGTGATAGGATGAAGATACATGATATAGGAGAAAAAATATAGAAAATAAAATAGAGATTGTTGTTGGGTAAGATTGAGGCCCTGTTTCTTTCAGCGGAAACTGGCGGTTGGCGATTTTACTGCAGTAAATTTATAAGTATTTGAAAAAAGTTTAGTAAGACTAAAAAGAAATCATATAAAAATAACAAATTTCACTGTAGCAAAACGCCGACCGCCGCGAAAAGAAACCGGGCCTGAGTAGAGAGGTAAGTATAGAGGAAAGGAAGGGACCTAACAGTGATAGGGTTAAGAAATAGGGTGGATGCTGGGCATACCCTTAGATCCAATTGTTTTTTTTTTAGATTTAGATCCAATTGTTTTTAGGTTGCAAGCTTGCAATGCAATCCTCCATTATTCTCGTTGTTTTCTATCGTTCTATGGGGTCAACCTCGCGGAGATCAGACCACCAAGAAGTAAACAACCACCGCATCTCTCGTTTGGCTATTCGTTGGATTCGCCACCAAGTAGTAACTGGGATCACCGCGGAGTAGCTTCGAATTGAAGCTATCCTTTCCCATTTCGTCCAACCCTCCACATCACTTGGCCAGTTGGTCTAACGTGGGTCCCTAGTCGGCGAAAACCATGCAACAAAAAGTGTCTTTTCAGGTGTTTGCTATATATAATATAGCTCCTAATTAATCATCATATTTGTAGCAAACTGTTGCTTAGTCAAGCGATTTGCGTGTCACCTTGTCTCGATATGTTTGTAGCTAATGAGAATTGCTACTGCATATTCATAGTTGATGTTTTCCTTTTCTTGACTTAAGCGCCGCACCTAATTGACTTCAACATTTGTGAAATCTTTTTAGGTTATTTTCTCGTGAAAATATTGTCTCATTCCCTCGATTTGCTCCTGCCCGTTCAGTTGTTCAAAAGGCGTTTTTTTGTCACATGCATCGAAATCAACTACCTGACGTTTTATCATCTGCAACTTGTTAATCAACTCGTAAATATATTGAGGCGATCTCCGTTTTTGGTGGGAGAATATGTGCTTAATTATCTAGGTTGTCAATTGTTTGAGCTAATTAACCAATGCTGTGGAGCCAGGGTTAGTTTGCACTGTTGCTGCAGGCCTGCATGATATTCCCCATGCATCTTTCATTAAGCACTGTTGTCAATGAAGAACTGCCGATTAATTATTTATCTAGTGTAATCTGTGAGACCCCGCAAAGCATGACTGTCATGTGTTCTTTTTGCAAGAGGCGATCATAGGTGATCACTGATCACATGATTTACTTTTGTTGATTTGTCTTTAATATATACTATGTTATGTGCACGTGGCCCCAAGAGGGGATATGCTAGGACTACCTGGCCGAAGTTACCGCGTGAATTGATTAGATTGCTTTAGTTTGTTGGGAGATTAAGCTATTAATTTTAATATGCTATTTTCTAGATATGTTTCCTAGGGGGCCGTCCTATGTAAAGAACCAGTCGGTGGTCATATTAATCAAACAATAATAAATCAGGTTCTCTATCTACATCTTCTGCGCCACGAGCGGCTTTGCCACCGGTGAGATCCCCTCATGAGCGTTCCATCTCCATCCCCTAGATCATATCATTACATTTGGTATCAGAGTCAATTGTCGCTGCTATAATGGCTCATGACAATGGTTCAGTCCTTTCAACTCCTTGAAAGATCAAACCATGCTCAAGCCATCCTCGCCAAGATCAACATTATGAGAGAAAAGATGGAGTACAACACTACACAACTTGCTGCCATCAACAAGAATTTGGATCAGCATAATGTCCAACATGCAAAATTGGAGGAAGAGATGAGCGCTGCTCAAGCCGAAGCAGAGGTCGTCACCGTTGCCACCACCTTCAACGACATCTCTACATCGGCAGATTCATAGGCATTAGAGTTCATGGAGGTGCATGATGTGCAGGGAGCGTCGACGGGGATACAATGGTGTTGGAGACGACGACATAAACGGTGTCGCACCCTGACTAAACCCAACGTGTGCTACCCCAAGGCTGCACAATTTTAGGCAAACCGTCGATGCGCAGCAACCACATGTCGCACTCGGGGTCACCTGCTCGAATGCAAGACGGACACCAAGACGGCATTTAGGTGTGGTTGCATAGGAGTTCCGCGGTGAAGTTGTTGTGTCTATGTGGCCCAAAAAGGGGATAGGCTAAGGGCTACTTGGGCTAAAGTTAGTGTTCACAAGTACAGTTCACATGCATGAACAGTAACCCATGTCAATTGATTAGATTGCTTTAGTTTGTTGGGAGATTAGGCTATTAGTTTCAATATGCTATTATCTAGGTATGTTTGTTTAGAGGCCGGCCTATATAAAGGACCTGCCGGTCGTCGTATTAATGAAACAATAAAGAATCAGGTACTCTATTGGCTTCTTCCCCACTAGGGCTACTTGGTTGAAGAAACTATTCACACGCATAAACAGTAAGGACGCGACTACGTGTCGGACGTCCGACACCAGACATTTCGTTGGACGCTCGCGCTGATCGTCTGATTCACACATGCCGATCTCCGCTCTCTCCCGCTTTTGTTCCCACTGAAACATGCTTCTGTGCCTACTGAACAATGCGCTGAGCGTGCTGAAACAAAGTGCATCGCACTCAAAAACTCCCCCTAAACAAACCGGAAACAAAAGTACTGAAATATTTGAAAAATAATGTCTGGGGCTGCAAAAAGATTTGAAACAAAGCTACTGAAATATTTGAATTAAACAACTGAAAACTTTTGGATTAAAAACACTGAAACATTGAAAGTGAATTGCTGAAACATTTGAATTAAAGCACTAAAACATGACTTAGACAGTGTTGAAACATTGAAAGTAAAGTGTTGAAACATTTGAATTAAAGCACTAAAACATGACTTAGACAGTGTTGAAACATTGAAAGTAAATTGTTAAAACATTTGGATTAAAGCACTGAAATATGACATAGATAGTGTTGAAACATTGAAAGTAAATTGCTGAAACATTTTGAATTAAATCGTTGAAACATGACTTTAGATAATGTTGAAACATGTCATTTAAGGTATTGAAACATTTGGATTCTCCAAATCACTGAAACTTTGAAGCTAACTACTGAAACATTTGAATTAAAGCACTGAGACATTGAAAAGTAGCTTGAATTAGAGCACTGAAATATTTGAATTAAAACACTGAAATATTAAAAAGTAAGCATTAAAACATTTAAGAATAGCTGGTAACGTGAGACTAAATTGACATTTCTTCTCCAAATTGAGGATACTCCAAATCTGGCCGTCTTTTTCTCCGAATCTGGCGAGGCTCCGCTATTTGCCGATGTTGTGCTAGCCGGATCCAACCATCAAACTTGCATAATGACGCCGTTAGCCCTCTTGGAGCTTGGTGCCGTTGCCCGAGCTCAAGCTCTTTAAATCCGGTGAGTTGGTCTTAGGCTTTTCCAAGCTCGGCGCCGTTGCCGGAGACCTCGACGTTGCTCAATTCCAATGAGTTTTAAGTGCAGCTAGGGCGGCGACGGTGCTCACACAGCGGCCTGAAAAACGTTGCCTCACTACGTGCTAAGCTGAGCAGCGTGTGGGCATCGGTAGCGTGTCGCTAGAAAAGCATCTGACTATGGGGAGACATCGAACAACAAAGCAGAAAAGCAAAAGAATAATGTTGAGCGCCCGATTTTTGTGTTGGCGTCAGACGCCTGGCCCTAAGCAATTTTGAAACAGTAACCCATGCCAATTGATTAGATTGCTTTAGTTTGTTGGGAGATTAAGCTATTAGTTTCAATCTATTATTTCTGGATATATTTGTTAGGAGGCCGTCCTATATAAAGACCAACCGGTCATTGCATTAATCAAGCAATAAAGAATCATGTTAATTCTTCCTTAATTTCTCGAATCCACGGTTTCTGAAGGTATACTTTTGCATGAAGGAGAGCTTACGATCTGCTTAACTTAATTTGCAAGCAGGCTGAGCGATCTTTAATTACTTGGAGCGATGAATGGATTAACGTGTTGTAGAATATACTCCCTTCGGTCGCAAATATTTGTCGTTTGAAGTACATGTAAGTCAAAGTTTTAAAATTTTAGCTATGCATATCTTTTAAACCATTTCGATTGGGTCCATGAAAATTATGTGTAGATTCATCTTATACTTTTATGATTTATCTTGAAAAATACTTTTATAATATAATAATTTTAGTGGGTTTAATAAATGAATTGTAATAGTAATTAGTGGTGAAATGTGATTTTTAGAGACCATGCAAATGTCCAAATCGACACTTATTTATAAGTGGATGGAGTATATATGCATCTTTTCAGTAGATTGGTCCATCAAGCTAGGTGGTTGATTGGACGCAAACCGATTTGATGTATAGTTCCAAAAGGATAATATGGTGCAAACCTGTCATGCTTAATTCCATGGTCGGCTCAGCTGAAGACAAAGCGTCTTAAATTTCTAGCTTTATTGTTCTTGTGATCTTGTCACGCATGGAGGATTAGGGCTAAATTAATAAGCTAATTCGTTGAAGAAAATCTCTGGTCATGCATATAATAGTGATATAGGTAAGCTTTCGGTTTCCATTTAACATCCTTGACGTGGACACGTATGTGCAGAAATTGAACGGCACCTACAACTTGAAAGCCTAATTCGCTTGACTTCTGTTCGTTTCGCTCTTAGACTGGAATTCGCTTGACTTTTCTTCACATTGCTCTTTGAGATTAGCTATCTTTTCCAAAAAGTTTCTATGTGTGTTTCTTGGAATAGAAAACTCAGCATATGTACATAACGCTTTGAAGCAGCCATGCAAGAATTGTCCTGGACGACCATAATTCTTTAGGAACGAATCGTCGTACGTTTACGAACATGCACAATAATAGAGACAACCTTACCTATTATATTAGTATAGAGTTGGGCTAGGTGTTTCGAGTGGTGTTTAAAAAATTTAAGACCAATATCGTTGATCCGAACAAGCCATCTTGTTATATATAGAAAACTTCTATTGGGTTCACCATTTACCTTTGTTATTGCGGTTGATTCCTCAGATAAAGGTAAATGGTGAACCCAATAAACTTCTCTCTTAACAGCAGATACAATCGGAGACTACTAAGGGGTTGATTAGGGATGTTATCCATGTGGATAAGCAAGCCCACAACGAGTCGTATTTGGGAATGCCGACGGTTGCTGGTATAAGAAAGAATGAGGCTTTCAAACCTTTGTTGGAGAGAGTTTTGAAAAGAATTAATAGCTGGACTGAGAAATTGTTGTCTCGAGCGGGCAAAGAGGTACTTCTTAAATCAGTTGTTCAGTCAATTCCAACCTATATTATGAGTTGTCTGAAGCTCCCAGTCAAACTATGTAAACAAATAGAAAGTGCCTCAGTTAAGTTTTGGTGGGGTTCTGGCCCTTCGGGTGGGATTCACTGGACATCTTAGGAGTCTCTTAAAAGACCGAAGGAGGAGGAAGGCCTGGGTTTTAGGGATATAATCTCCTTCAACCAGGCTTTATTGGCAAAACAGAGCTGGAGACTGTTAATTACCCCAAACTCTCTCTGTGCTCGCGTGTTGAAGGCAAGGTATTATCCTATTGGTGATTTTATAAGTGCCCAAGCGCCATCACAGTGTTCCAATACTTGGCGTAATATTTGTTATGGTAAAGAGCTCCTGTTACAGGGGTTGATATGGCATGTTGGGGACGGTGAAAATATCAGGGCATGGTCTGATCGATGGATACCAGGAGTAAATGTCCATAAACCCCTTGGCGGGGGTGTTTCAAATTTAAAAGTTAAAGATTTGCTACATGATAATTCAAATGAGTGGGATGAGGAAAAGGTTGCTGTATTGTTCTTGCCATGTGATGTGCATGATATTCTGGCAATCAAATTACCAACGGATCCTACACCTGATATTCCAGCATGGGAGGCTACCAAAAGTGGGCATTATACTGTGAAATCGGGTTATCATGTTAGTAGAAGACTGCGGACTGGGGCTGCCAATAATTGTCATATACACGGACACAGCTCAGGGCAACAATTTGATGCAGGGTGGAAGCTTATTTGGAAACTTCCCATCCCCGGAAGATATCGACACTTCATTTGGAGGTTGTGTAAGTGGAACTTACCGACGGGAAGAAACCTGGTCATTAGAAAAATTGTTGAGCGCCCGATCTGCTTAACCTGCAACAAGGAAGAAACAATTGAGCACATTGGTTTTCAATGTCCAGTATCTATGCTTTTTTGGGAAGCCCTGCTGAAATTATTACCAGATTCTAAGGTTCCATTGTGGCATGAGGATCTTCAATTGCCTCAGTCTGCTTGGGTCTTGGATATGCTAAAGAGATTGAGCTTGTCTAATTTCATAGCAACTTTCCTGGGTTTGTCTGAACTCTGGAGACGCCGTAATCTCGTCTTATTTAGAGGCAATCCAGATAATGTTGATTGTTTAGCTCACAAGGTGAAGCATATGTATGAAGAGATAATTAATCTTTCTGATGCAAAATTACATATGCAAAGAAGGGTTGATTCCCATGGTCCTTACCCGTTGGGGTCTATCTGTTTTGTGGATGCAGCTTTCAGTTCGGAAACTATGGAAGCTTATGGAGCTGCTACCATTTTGACTCCTTTGCGCAAGCTTGCAGCTATTCGGATTACAGATCTGGGGAAAAGGAGGTCAGCGGAGGAGGCTGAGGCAGCAGCTTTGAAGGAAGCTCTCATCCTTGCTAGTAATTTTACGGGCTCGATTGAGAGTTTCTACTCAGATTGTGAAGGGTTGGTCTCAAAACTAACCTCGAAGGAGCTAGATCGGTCGTCTGACGCTGTGCTGGTGGCGGAGTTGAAAAGCTTGCTGTTAGATTTTCCCCAAGCACCGCTGTGCTTCCACCGGCGCTCGGCAAATGAGCTAGCTCACACAGTAGTTCAATGGGGAAGGATGAACGGAGCTAATGGGGAATGGCATGCAGATGTAGACGATAGATTACCATCAGGGCTTCAACAAGTCATTGTGAGCAAAGTCCCGACTGCTTTGTGGGCCGGGCCGGGAGCAGACTTTTATTATGGCCTTTCATCCTTTCATGTAAACCCAAATCTTTGTAACCAAGAGCCTATCATTTGATTAATAAAGTCTGTTTTCCCCCTTAAAAAAAAAACAGCAGATACAATGTTATGACATGTTATAAGGTAAATGTTATGACGTGTACACACACCATGTACAATGTTACGACGTGTGTCGGTGTGTGCATATACTAGAAAGGATAGCGCGCTTGCACGCGTGTCCCGGTTGTTCCGTTGGGCGCAAAGTACATGATTAAATGTAACCTAAAAAACCATTGACATATTGGAGTTTAAATACGCCAAATAAAATAAAAGAACCCATAGATAGTAATTTCATTAGGAGGAAATACAATAAGGATGTCCGATACACATAAGATCAAATTACATGAAACATATTCAAACTTATAAGAATCCTTTCTTCATTGAAGAGAAAACATGTTCCAGATCTGAATTATATGTTCCTTTCTTCACTGGAGAGAAAACATATTTATAAGACTCCTGTGGCAAAATTTGACTTAGACAACAGAGCATTTGTCATGTACTTGGGTAATGGAGTCTTGCATATTTCTCATTACACTAAATGAAATATTTCTGAAAAAATATCCATTAAACCATACCATGCATAAAAATGAGACAGGTTGTCCATCAGTTATCATTTATCATTTGAAAGAAGATTGTATGGCTTTTGGTTCTTAAAGACAACAAGGCTATTATGGTACATTGTTATCGAGAACCTTTACGTACTATATTCACATAATAAGAAAAAAGTCTAAAAACACTAACAATAATTTTGTAGAGGTGTGGAGAAAGAGAAAGGTATTATAACCTTACAAATCTGATAAAGCCACAAAAAATATGCTCAAAATAAAATGGTACTTGTAAATTTAATTCTTTAACTTTAGAGGCAACAGAGAGTATCTATTATATACCTAGGAAACCAAGTCTTGTAAATTTTACATCACACTAAATGAAAGAGTGTTAAAAAAATGCATTAAAAGGTCGATTGATACTCCATTATGTACACCCATGTCCTTTACCTAAAAGTGCAGTAAATTTTTTTTTTTTTTATCACTGAACTTACTGACATAAAGATGGTCCAATAACACCAAAGATATCATGCCACATAAGAGAAACAAAAATGAATTGATATATATATATATATATGTATATATAAAAAAGAGGAATGCACAGTACATGCAAGCCTAGCTGCTACCTAAAATTGGAAAAAATTTCAAATTTCAACAAATTTTCAAAAGCACCCACCTTCTTTGTGCAGGCATGGTTTCATTTTTTTGGACTTTATATTTCTATTTTTTGGAATTTTTAAATGGCTTAGAATACATTGTACATGCAAGCGTAGCTGCTACGTAAAACTGGAAATTTTTCTAATTTCAAAATTTTTCAAAAAGCCCAAACTTTTTATGGACCTTCTTTGTGGAGGCATGGTTCCATTTTTGTAAATTTTCTATTTTTGGAATTTTTAAACAGCAGAGAAAAAAAATAGAAAAGGAAAAAAAGAAAGCAAAAGAAAAAGGCAGAGGAAACGGGTACCGGAAAAGAGGGGCGGCTGGGAATCGAACCCAGGTCAGCGACGTGAGGCATAGCGGCAACGACCAATCCGCCGAACTCGGCGCCTTGTATAGGAGCCGTGGAAGAACTGTTTTTATATATAACTTTTGAATGGACGGCCCGATCTCATTTCGGTCGACGATCAGACGGCCAGCATGGTAGGATGGGGAGGATGGCGGGTCGAGCTTTGAAAAACGTGAGGACATAAACGTAAAACACAATGTAGCGAGAGCCGCTTGTTGAGTTGATCAGACGGTCCCGATGGCGCGCGTAAAATAAAAAAACTAATTGGGGGGGGGGGTTTTTTTTTGCATAAACATACGGTTTGGCGAACGGACGGGCGGATCAACTTAGCGTGCGATCGGACGGCCGCGATTATTCCGCCGACGTGGATAGCACGGCTGAGCCGGGCTGCATCCCACTTTATATGTAAGATAACAATATCTGCTGTTATATATATATATATATATAGGAATAATACATAAGGCTCCATGGAGCCTAGACTCCATGATTCGTTACCACTAGATGTCTTTTGAGATTCGTGTTGTTTGGTTATTATACTTTCATATACCCATTAAAGAAAATATTTGAGACATCAAACTCCAAAAAAAGTTGAGTTGAAATTCAGTTTGAACTACATTTAACTATACTTCAAATTAGTTCAAACTATACTTCAAACTAGTTTAAACTGAGTTCAAATTTAATTTTTTTTAGAGTTTCATATCTGATATACTTTTTTTAGTGGATATGTGAAGATATACACATCAAACATCACGAATCTCAATGCACATCATAGAGTTTTGAATCATGGAGCCTAGACTCAACCTCCCCGCCCCCCACACACACACGTGTCATAACATTGTACCATTTACCTTTTTTGTACTTCTCTCTTTCCACCAAAAAAAACTTCTTGACTAGACCAATAGTTATTATAGAGTTCCTACTACATCGATTTTAAATGGCTTATTTGAACACATGAATCTCACATAAAACAGTACTAGGAATACCTCAGCGATCCAATCTGTAAAGGGACGATCAGTTGCCTATCCAGACGTCTCTCTCGCTGCCGGTGGCCTTCGGGCCGTTGCTGGGTGAGGGAGACAGAGATTTTGCCCCTGGGATGTACAGTCGTAGGCTTAGTATTAGGATAGGGTTAAGAAATAATGGGCCGCGGGGGGTGAGGATCTCGGTGGTGGCGAACTTGGTTTGGCTCCGGTAGACCTGATCATATGTCGGGCCGGGCTTGAAAAAGCCTGGTCACTTAAACGCAAGCCTGAGCCCGGCCCGACCTGATTTTTCTCACCAAGACCAAGCCCAAGCTCAGCCCGGTCAAAAGCCCTAAGCCCGAAAGCCTAGCCCGAAGCCCGACGGCCCGAAAAAATCGGGCCGGGCTACCCATGATCAGGTCTAGGCTTCGGCGACGTTCTGGCGCCGGCAGGTTAGTCTTCCACAGCTTTCATCTTATCTCAATAGAGGAGTTTTTGGTACAAGACCTCGGCGACGTCGTCCTCTCCATGGAGGTCTTCAGATCCAGTTAGGGGGAGGCATCGCTAGTAGGATGTCGAAAGCAGGGATGGTTGCGTTGTGGAGAGACTTCAATGCCGGTGGTTTCGACAATGACGGCGATAGTTATTGGCGGCATCGGCTTCGTCTCGTCGTCCTCCTGTATGGCCGAGTTGGAGGTTTGAGCTTCGTTGAATATGCTTGATTTTGATCTTTTTCTCCGTTTCACAGTGTGGAGTCGGCTAAAGGAGATGGTCGTCGTGCTACTGCTACTTTTTGTGCTTATCGTCTCCGACGCCGGTGTGAGGAGAGGGTGTAGGTGCTTCCAGAGTCTTCCATTTAGTCCCACTGAGGATGTTGCAGTACCTTCGTGTTTTATTAGGGGTTTTCTTGTAAAATGAAAGTGGTCGATGGAATGAAATAGAATCTCATGTTTTTTAAAAAAATACTAGGAGCTAATTCGGGGGAAAATTTTGTACTAGGCTAATTATTTCTGGTGTGCAAAAGCTTTCGCAGGGTACAATCATAAGGTACTTTGAAACTTTGGGGCTTTAATTAGAAAGAATATTCTGTTTTTATTACTGTCCGTTTCCTGTGAAATTCTACTGTCGGTTCTAAGCAAGCCAGAGGCAAATCTGGATAGTATATAGTAGCAAGCGTGCAACCTCTTGTACACCTGATAAGCGTTTTTTTTCAAAAGACTAGGGTTGTTTGGTTTATAGTCAAACAGTGTTACACTTTAGCATAACTAAAATTAGTCAAAGTTTGACCGGGTTAGACGCTCGTTTGGTTTATATGAAAAAAAATGGCTTGATACACTTTACTAAGTTTTATATTAAAAAAAGGTGTGGCGGAGTTGCTAAAGTTAGCCAAAATATGGTTAAAATTTTTTTGAACTAAGGTTAAGCAACTTTGGCAAGTCATTGTGGAAAATTGTGACAAGTTGCTTGTTTAGTTCACAGCCATAGCTTGTATACTCTGCCACACCTCAAGCTAAGCAAGTTTCATAGTGTTGGGTTTAGTCCCACATCGGTTAGCGATGATGGGGGAGCATGACTTATAAGGCGGGGGCGTCCCTCACCTAATGGACTAGTCTTTTGGGTTGAGTTGATCCAGAGCCTTTGTCGTTGCTCCAGTTGGGCCTTGAGGCCCATTGAGACCTGGGGGAGCCTGATCGCTGTGTGTTTGTGGGCCCATCTCATGGGCCAGTTCGCAGTGGACTCTAACAAGTGGTATCAGAGCCCAGGTAGCCCAGGTGGTTCCCAGACATGTCTCGACCCAATGTGTGAGGGGAAGATTGTTGGGAATAGTCCCACATTGGTTTACCGGTGAAAATGGTGTTCTTAATATTTCAAAAGGCAACCTTGTTGTGTTAAAAGCTGATCGTGTAAATAGTCTATATTACTTGCAAGGATCTACAGTTACACGTTCTGCAGCTGTCTCAATTGTATCCAATCCTTACAATACCAAGATTTGGCACATGCGCTTGGGTCATATGAGTGAAAAAGGTATGCATCTCCTGCATAAGAAAGGACTTTTACATGATATTGGCAACCTTGATTTTTGTGAGCATTATGTTTTTGGCAAACAAAAGAGGATCAGTTTTGCTATTTCAACTCACCAGAGTAAAGGAGTTCTTGATTATATTCATTCTGATCTTTGGGGTCGTTCACCTTTTCCTTCTCTTGGAGGATGTGAGTATATGATTACTTTTATGGATGATTTTTCTCGTAAAGTTTGGGTTTATTTCTTAAAACACAAGAATGATGCTTTTCCCACTTTCAAGACTTGGAAAGCTCTAGTTGAAAATCAAACTGGTAAGAAAATCAAGAAATTAAGGACTGACAACGGATTAGAATTTTGTAGTGGTGAGTTTAATGTTTATTATGCTGATCATGGTATTGCAAGACATTTGACTGTTCCAGGTGCTCCTCAACAAAATGGTGTGGCAGAACGAATGAATCGCACTCTTCTGAAAAGGGTTCGTTGTATGCTCTCCAATGCAGGCCTATGGGAGAAGCGTGCTTTATAGGCTGAGACTGCTGCCACAGCTGCTTATTTGATTAATCGCTCTCCAAATTCAGCGGTTGATTTTAAAATCCCAGAAGAGGTTTGGCCAGGTAAGCCTATTGATTATTCTAATCTAAGATTTTTTGGGTGTCCTGCTTATGCTCATGTTAATAATGGTAAATTGGAGTCTAGAGCTAGAAAATGCATATTTGTTGGCTATGGTCTTGGTGTCAAAGGATATCGTTTATGGTGTCCTGATTCTCGCAAGGTGATCGTTAGTCGTGATATTACTTTTGATGAAAAGGCTATTTATTCATCTGATGGTAATATTGCAAGTGAATCAGAAATTTCTAGTGATGGTACAAGTCACACTGAATTTGAATCTACTTCACCTGTTGATCCTGTTAGTAGTTCTTCTTCAAAACCAGTTGGTACACAACCAGTTGGTACACAATCAGATGATACTTATGCTAGTGTTGATCCAACACCTCCCGCCACTAATGATCATTGCATTGCTCGAGATAGAACTAGGAGAAATATCCAGTTGCCTGCTAGATATCGTGACACTGATAATGTTGCCAACTATCCTTGCACAAGATATTTGTGATGTTTTGAGCCTTCTTCTTATTCGAAGCTATCTCATATGAAAACTCTTCTATGTGGTTGTCTGCTATGAATAAAGAAATTGAGAGCCTTCACAAAAATTGTACATGGGATTTAGTGGAGCTTCCTGAAGGTAAAAGACCTTTAAAGTGCAAATGGATTTATAAGAAGAAGGATGGTATTTCTGGAGTTGAACCGGCAAGATGGAAAGCTCGGTTAGTGGTTAAAGGCTTTGAACAGAAGGAAGGTATTGATTTTAATGAAGTTTTTTCTCCTGTTGTTCGCCATACTTCTATACGAGTTATGCTTGCTTTAGTTGCTTTATTTGATTTGGAGTTAGAGCAACTTGATGTTACGACTGCATTCTTGCATGGAGACTTAGAGGAGGAGATTTATATGACGCAACCTGATGGGTTTGTTGCTTCTGAAAAAGAGCATTTAGTTTGTCATCTGAAAAAGTCTCTGTATGGCCTCAAACAAGCTCCAAGGCAGTGGTATAAAAGGTTTGACTCATTTATGATGACACAACACTATTCTCGCAGCAACTATGATCATTGTATTTATTTTAAGCAATTTTCTAATGGATCATTTGTGTACTTACTACTTTATGTTGATGATATGCTCATTGCTTCTCATGACAAGTCATTGATTTATCAATTGAAGGCTCAACTTAGTCATGAATTTGAGATGAAAGACCTTGGACCAGTAAATAAAATTCTTGGGATGAAAATTCAGCGTGATCGGAAGACTGGTAAATTATTTCTATCTCAGAAAAGCTACATTGAAAAAGTTCTTAAAAAATTTAATCTCAATGATTGCAAGCCTGTTTCTACGCCATTTGCTTCACATTTTAAATTATCTTCAAGTCAATGTCCTACCAATGAAGAAGACAAGGACTATATGTCTCGTGTACCGTATTCTAGTGCTGTTGGTAATCTTATGCATGCTATGATCTACACAAGACCTGATTTGGCTCATGCTGTTAGTGTGGTTAGCAGATTTATGCATAATCCTGGCAAGCAACATTGGAATGCAGTCAAGTGGATTCTTCGTTATCTGAAAGGTATTTCTGATTTTGGCTTGATGTTTGATAAAAGCAAGGTGAAGACAAATAGTGTTGTTGGGTTTGTTGATTCTGACTATGCTGGTGATCTTGATAAAAGGAGGTCTATTTCTGGATATCTGTTTTCATTGTGCGGTTCTGCAATAAGTTGGAAAGCTTCACTACAGTCTATTGCTGCCCTTTCTACTACTGAGGCAGAATATGTTTCAGCGACTGAAGGTGTTAAAGAAGTTATTTGGTTGCAAGGTCTGGTTTCTGAACTTGGTATTCCACAGGATGTTAATACTGTTTATTGTGATAGCCATAGTGCTATTTGTTCGACCAAGAATGATATGTACCATGCCAAGACCAAGCACATTGATATCAAGTACCACTTCATTCGTGATATTGTTGCTGAAGGCAAAATTATTGTGGGAAAGATACACACTGATGAAAATCCTGCAGACATGCTTACAAAGCCACTTTCAAACACCAAGTTCAATCATTGTCTTGACTTGGTTGGTATTCACGGAGCTTAATACCCTACAGGGTTGAGGGGAGACAATGTTACTATGGATTTAGAGTCAAGGGGAGATTTGTTGGGTTTTTTACTCTAATTCTTATTGGATTAGGACTCAATTTTGGGCTCTATTTTCGAGCCAATTTTCGGCTATATATAGCCACCCCTTGTACATATAAACTTGAGCCATCATAGTGATTGTTTTTCCCGTGGTTTTTTCTCTCCATATTGGAGAGGTTTTTCCACGTTAAACACTGTGTTCGCATGCGTGTGTGCTGTGCCCTAACAATAACAAGTGGTATCAGAGCCCAGGTGGTTCCCAGACATGTCTCGACCCAATGTGTGAGGGGGAGATTGTTGGGAATAGTCCCACATTGGTTGTGGAGAGGGCTTGAGTATGGTTTTATAAGGGTGAGGGAGCACCCCTCATTGAGCTAGCTTTTTGGGAGAGATGGCTCAAGAGACCTTGGCCCGCTGCTTTAATTGGGCCTGCAAAGGTACTGCAGCCCAACGACCTAGGGTCTGGACGCGCTAAGTGTAGCGGTCCGGCTGACAAGATTGTTGGGTTTAGTCTCACATCGGTTAACGATGATGGGGGAGCATGACTTATAAGGCGGGGGCGTCCCTCACCTAATGGACTAGTCTTTTGGGTTGAGTTGGCCCAGAGCCTTTATCGTTGCTCCAGTTGGGCCTTGAGGGCCATTAAGACCTAGGAGAGCCTGATCGCTGCGTGTTTATGGGCCCATCTCATGGGCCAGTTCGCAGTAGGCTCTAACAAGTGTTAACAGAGCTCTAGGTTTGAACCCATTTCGACGGTATCAGACGAAGTGGTCTAATACCATCTCCTATAGAACTCACACGGTGTAGGACGAAGTGGTCCGGTGTGACGAAGTTGTCCGATGTGTGGTGGGGAGATTGTTGGGTTTAGTCCCACATTGGTTAACGATGATGGGGGAGCATGATTTATAAGGCGGGAGCGTTCCTCACCTAATGGACTAGTCTTTTGGGTTGAGTTGGCCCAGAGCCTTTGTCGTTACTCCAGTTGGGCCTTGAGGCCTATTGAGACCTGGGGGAGCTTGATCGCTGTGTGTTTGTGGGCCCACCTCATGGGCCAGTTCGCAGTAGGCTCTAACACATAGCCACACTTATGACAAGATTCCCATTTTGCCAACCCGATCGCACACGCTAGTGTCTTAGAAAAGTGTGGCAAACTTTACCATAGTTAGCCAAAACGTGACGAATAATTTGATCACCAAACCTTTGGCAAGTTAGAAAAAAAAATAGCAATCGTTGGCAATGTTAGTATATGAACCAAACAGACATCAACCAAACTGTCCTTAAAACAATTAACAAAATCCTTCTTGTAGGTACAAAGTCCTGCGGACTGCTTACCCTCTGATTTGATTCGAAGTTGTTTTCGGTTTTACGCGGTACTAGCTTGCAGCAACAAACCACGAAACATCATCCCGGAGGCGATGACAAATAATAAGCATTCATTCTTTATTACATATACTCGACCAATTTGAAACATTTTTAGACCTATTCTCCATCCTTACTTACTACGGAAGTCGGACGATGCACAATTAATGCGTGTTTTGAAAACCTATTTTCATCCTAATTTTAGAACACGACCAATTCACAAGAAGCTTTCATGTAAGCCAGAGAAGGAAGAAAAGTGGATTATTTCACATTGATAAAATAAATCGACACTCACAAACAATTCAATATGTCTCATGCTTCATCAAACCGGCATCACCCATCGATCACTCTACGGCTCTACCTGGATCTGGATGCCAGTCATTGGAGACGCTAGTAGCCATGACAGGTGTACGGAAACGGACAAGCATTAGAAATTTACCACCTGGAGAAAGCTCCAGCCTGCAAACAAAAATCCAAACCACTAGACCCCACTGCCTGTCAGGTGGGCCCCGTTCCACTGTAGGCTTAGAAGAATACAGAGATCACGCGAGAGCACACGATGTCCAGCCATGTTCTTGCATGTATGTCTATAGGTCGATCTGTCTGTCTCAAATGTAAGAATTTTACGCGAGAGAGAATTTTACCAGAGAGAGAGAATTTTACCAGAGAGACAGTTCGATTCCACGTACTAATAGGATTAAAATGGGAAATTTATGATAGGACACCGTAAATTTTATGTCATTTCTGAAAAGCCAGCTCTCACGGCTATATAACAAGGTGGCAGATGTTACTATCACAGTTTGTAGGGCACTAGTGACTGATGAGTGACCCATATGTCATTTAATACAATCAATTCCTATAGCAATATATGAAATTTGGAGATCGAGTCTCATAGCCAATTTTTTAAAAAAAATCATTTTTTTCTATATATAGATGCCCTTATCTATATTGTTTACCTCTAATTGTATTCTAATTGTATACTATTTTATCAGGATATCAACCTGGTCTTCGAAATAAAACTTTGATAGCTAGTTACCGTTGCATTTTTTAAAAAAATAAAACACCCCAAAACTATGACACTATAGAAGTGATTGTTTTCAAAACTAAACAACGATTATGATTTTTATGTACCTAGTATGAATATTATAAAAACTGTTTATAGATAAAATTTGGAATGTTGACCTCCATATATCTCGTATAACAAATATTTGCAACCAATGTAGAAATGTAATCAAGGAAACTGTCAAAATATATAGAAGGCCTAATCTATAAACCAGTTTACACTCGCTGCAATTAACTTTACTGGTTTGATACAGCTGAGATGCTATATATTCACACTCACTGCAGCTGTTGTGGATTATTATCTAAAAAGGTGGGCTTTCGTTTGGATGCTTAGAGAGACAAAAATTATTAAAAATTTGTTTTAAGTGCTTCGAGAAAAGCACTAAGATGTTTTAAAAAAACAACTACAATGCACAAAAGCGTTTGATTACAGTTTTAATTTAAGCTGAATCAAACGAGGCCCATATTCACTTCATAAAAATCTAACTAATTAAATATCAAATATTTCCTGATATTAGATAGTCAAATTTCTCTTTGCTAAAAAAATAGTCAAATTCCTTACGGAATTGCTATTTCACGGGCGCCTGGATTTTGCTCTTTTGAGCAGTCATTTTTCTGCTATTTTTTCAGTCTGTTTCATATGTTTATCCACCCTATTTTCTTGTGGGAAACATGAATAGTTGTGTTGAAAATTTTAAAGGGTTCGTTAAATTGGTTTGTTTTGTTAAGTTTAGACTAAAAATTGAATTTTTTTTTGTTACAGTCCAATAGATTATGCTTTTTTGTTTAACTTGTATAGAAATTTGGTTTGTTAGTGTTGTTTTTTTTTAGGGTTTACTAGATTTGGGCGTTTTGTTTAAGTTATATTGAAATTTGGTTTGTAAGTTTTTTTTTTGTTTTTAGGGTTAACTAGATTTAGACGTTTTGTTTAACTTATATTGAAATTTGGTTCATAAGTTTTTTGTTAAAAAAAAAAACTATGCATGCATTGCTGAACTGCCAAGCTACCTGATGCATCAAATAGACACATATGGGAAGGCTAAGCGTTGATGCTCCCATGCAATCCCAAACGTGTGGTGAAGAGAAAAATTAAGTTAGCTAGTGCACCAACCATGAGTAAGCATGCAGTGTGTGCTGCAGGTAGCTAGCTAGTGTATGAACCATGCGCATACATGCAGTGCGTGTGTCATGTTGGACATGTATGCAGGAAGAAAGAAGAAATAGATTGAAATTTCGTGACTTATCTGACTAATATTGACTCACCTGACTTTTTTATTACTTTTTGAATCCGTTTTTTTATCTCGTAGGCGAGTCTAAAAACTCCCTAAATCCTAAATTTCATGGCTATCCGACTCTCGAGGCCACCTCGGAAAATTCTCGAAGTTGAAGATAAGACAGATAAGTCAGAGCTCATAAGCTCAAAAAACACCCCCTAATAGTCCCTCCCACTTTTTTTGGGCTTCAACAGAGAAAACACACGTAATAGCATTTGTCAAAAGGTGCAGGTGACTGTGCTATAGGCTAAAATGCAGGCGCTCCTAAGTCCTTAAGCATCTCCAGCAGAGTCTTTAAAACAGAATCTTCTCTATATCTAGAGTCTCTCGTCCTTCAGCAGAGTCTGTACCTCAGAAACTCTAAATTTAGAGGCTCTCTATGTCAACTTCTATAGTTCTCTGGATAGAGGTTTTTCTGAAGAGGATAAAAATATAAAGAGCAAATAGTGATTTAGAGGAGATATATAGAGACCCAGTTTTAGAGCATTTGAAGATGTGATCAATAGTCTATATCATAAACCTCCTTGGAAAGGAGGCCTGTCCCATGGCCACATCGGCCAGAGGACACCGGCCGTCCGATCGTCGAGCAAAAAGAGATCCGGCCATCCGTTCAAATATTATATATAAAAGCATGCCTTCAGTGGTTTCATGACGAGGCGGGAGCTTTGGCGGGCTGGTTATCCGCGCCGTATCTCAGCTCGGTGACCCAGGTTCCATTCCCAGCTCCGCCACTTTTCCGGCGCTGCTTGTTTCCTCTTTCTCCTTTTTTTTCTTTTCTATTTTCTATTTTCTACACCGTTTTAAAATACAAAAAAATAGAAAGTTTACAAAAATAGAACCATGCCTGCACAAAGAAGGTCCATAAAAAGTTTGGATGTTTTTGAAAATTTTTGAAATTAGAAAAAAAATTTTTGCTTCCTCTCCCTTCTTCTTTTACTTTTTTCTTTTCTATTTTCTTTTTTCTACGCTGTTTAAAAATTCTAAAAAATAGAAAGTTTGTAAAAATGAAACCATGCCTGCACAAAGAAGGTCCATAAAAAGTTTAGATATTTTACAAAATTTTTTGAAATTAGAAAATTCTTTGCTTCCTCTGCCTTCTTCTTTTACTTTCTTTTTCTTTTCTATTTTCTTTTTTTACGCTGTTTAAAAATTCCAAAATTTTAAAAGTTTGTAGAAATGAAACCATGCCTGCACAAAGAAGGTTCATAGAAAGTTTAGATTTTTTAAATTTTTTTTGAAATTAGAAAAATTTCAGTTTGATAAAAATTCTCGCTCTCTTTTTTCCTCTTCTATTTTCTTTTTTGTAAGCCATTTAAAAAATCTAAAAAAACAAAGTTTATAAAAATGGAACCATGGCTCCATAAAGAAGGCCCACAAAAGACTTAGATTTTTCTAAAAAAATTTAAAATTAGAACGATTTTAAAATTTAATAGACGTTTTCGCTCTCTTTTTTCTCTTCTATTTTCTTTTTCCTATACAACATGCGTGTCCGTCCTATTCAGGTGACCATAAGGCAAAGCAGGGACGACTGCGCCGTGGGCGTGGGTTTCTTCCTAGTCAATAGTCTATATCATAAAACCCCTAAGAAAGTTGGCATCTCCTGCGGCCACATCGACACCATGCGATCTCCTCCTTCCGATCTCTCGCGCAGCGAAACCAGGCCGTCCGTTTAGAAGTTATATATAAAAGGTTTCCTTTCGTATGAACCTCAGTAAGGCGGGCTGTCTGCCCAGGTAGTCACTGCCGCTAGGTCTTGGTTCGCAGCCCCCGGTTCGAATGCCAGCCGCATGCCTTTTTCTCCAAAGCTTTGCCATTTTCATGCTTTTTTCCTCTCCTACCTTCTCTTTTCTAGCACGTTTGCCCACAACACAACAGCATTGGTGCTTAGTTCACTTGGTCTCCCACGTCTTCCATCAGTGGCCCCTCCTGGGTTCCATTCCTACCCTGCCCTCATTAAGACAATATTTTTTTAGCCCACGAAAAAAATCCAAAAAACAACAAAAAATGATCATGGAACCATAACTTCATGGTAAGCGTCCATAAAAAGAAAATGGAACCATAATTTCATGGTAAGGGTCCACAAAAAGATTTAGTCATTTCTAAAAATTTTAGGATTCACAAAAAAATGAATTTAGAAATAGATCATTCTTTCCTTTTGTTCTACCTTTTGTAGTTAGCTAAAAAAAAAATCCAAAAAAGTCAAACCTTTACAAAATGAAACCATAATTTCATGCTAAGGGTCCATAAAAAGATTTAGGCATTAAAAATAAATAAAATTTATAAAAGATGAATTAAGAAATGATGGGGATCAAAGATAAAAATTTTATGCCCTTATGTTTTGTATAAGGGATAATTGATGATATGTTTTAAAGTACTTGCTCAATTGATAATTTGCCCTCCATTACATGCTTCTCTATTATATGCCCTAAAGTTCTTTGCCTAATTGATAAAATGCCCTATTTTGAAACTTTGAGCAAAATTTACCATACAACAAGTGCAAAAGGTCCTTTCTACCCTATAATTTGTCTTTTACTCCTGAAATATGATGTATCTATGAGCGAGTGTAGAAAGAAAAGTAGAGGTTGGATTATTGGATTGGTAGCTCGTTTCGCTATCTATGAACATTCTTGCCTTATTTCATTTTCTTTCTTACGGGTACGTGCTGTTGATGATCAATATTATTTTGATGTACTTACTTTTGAGTTCAAAAGATTGCACTAGGGGCAAATTGTTGTATAGCAAATTTCAGGGATAGAAAGGACCTTTTGCACTTGTTATATGGTAAATTTTGCTCAATGTTTTAAAATAGGGTATTTTATCAATTGAGTAAAGAACTTTGGAACATATAGTAGAGAAACATATAATGAAGGGTAAATCATCCATTGAGCAAATACTTTTGAGGTGTATCATCAATTATCCCTTTGTATAAAGGCCCCCGCGCGCGTGGCGCGCGCGTTCCTCGCTAGTAAAAATATTTGGGCCTGTTTGGTTCGTGGCTAACAATACCTAGCCTAAGCTTAGGCGCGCTATAGTGCGTTAGGCAAGCGTTTGGTTTGTATGTCGAGGTTAGGCACGCCATGGAAGTTAGCTGTGTTAGCACCCCTCGCCTCGTATTTTTTCGCCGCAAAGTGTGGCGGCCGAATTTACCGCCACACCACGCCACTCTTCGGGAGTGGCCGGTCGGGAGCGTCCGATCGGCGTCTGGCCGTCCGTTTCCAAGTGATATATAAAAGCATTTGTATTTTGGCCTTCGGACGAAGCGGACGAAACGACGACGCGGTCAGTGGCGCTAGCTCTCAGGTGAACATCCCGGGTTCGATTCCGGTTGATTCCAGCCGAGTTGCAACTGCAGCATTCTTGCTTTCTAATTTTTCTTTTTTTTTTCTTTTCTATTTTCTTTTTTCTACGCCATTTAAAAATTCGAAAAAATAGAAAGTTTGCGAAAATGGAACCATTCCTGCACAAATAATGTCCATAAAAAGTTTGGATGTTTTTCAAAAATTTTTACTCTCGCAACCAAACACTCGCTACAAGTTTTTGCCTAGCCTAACATTAGTTGTGGCTACACCAAACACCACTTAACTTTAGCCGAGTTAGCCAAGTTAGTCATATCACACGCTGCTAAACTTAGACTAGACAACCTTAGTCACGAACCAAACAGGCCCAAAGTCCTTAACTCCTTATGCAGGATACAGTACCGACCGCGAGGACCCTTCCACGCTACTCCACCCGCCGCCCTGCCTGAGCTGCCTC
Organism: Olyra latifolia; assembly: GCA_036346145.1. Lineage (NCBI taxonomy): Eukaryota > Viridiplantae > Streptophyta > Magnoliopsida > Poales > Poaceae > Olyra > Olyra latifolia. Next base: position 21,685,932 of record CM070530.1, read on the forward strand.
CACCAACTCCACCACCTCTTTATAAAGCTCCCTAAAAAGCCCATCACTTCGCTTCTACTCTTCTCTCTCTCTCCTCACGCGCACAAGCCACCGCCTCGAGCCCCGGGACCGGGAGACGACGGACGGCGATGGCCGCGGCGGCGCCGACGTTGGAGGGGGAGCACGAGGAGGAGGTGATCATCGTGGGGGCGGGGCCGTCGGGGCTGGCGGCGGCGGCGTGCCTGTCGCTGCGCGGGGTGCGGAGCCTCGTCCTGGAGCGCGACGACTGCGTGGGCTCGCTGTGGCGGAAGCGCACCTACGACCGCGTCCGCCTCCACCTCGCCAAGCAGTACTGCGCGCTGCCGCACGCGCCGCACGCCGGCGACGCGCCCACCTACCTCCCACGCGACGACTTCGTGCGCTACCTCGACGGCTACGCGGCGCGCTTCGGCGTGCTGGCGCGGCTCCGCCGCGAGGTCCGCGCCGCGCGGTTCGACGAGGAGCGGGGCCGGTGGGCGGTCGAGGCCGTCGACCTCGCCACGGGGCGCGCGGAGCGGTACGCGGCGAGGCACCTGGTGGTCGCCGCCGGGGAGAACGACGAGAAGGTGGTGCCGGAGGTGCCCGGGCTGGAGTCCTTCCCCGGCGAGGTGCTGCACGCCAGCGAGTACAGGGCGCCGAAGGGACTGCGGGGTAAGGCCGTGCTCGTCGTCGGGTGCGGCAACTCCGGCATGGAGATCGCCTACGACCTCGCCGAGGCCGGCGCCGCCACCTCCATCGTCGTCCGCAGCGAGGTCAGTGATGCCTCGATCCCATTCCCATCCCAGCCACCTCACACTCTGATCGCGCACGTGCGCGTGCACGGGGTTCGCACGGGCAGCGCTGGTCCCGCACGTCATACGGAGAAGGGCTCCACTACAAACGGCAAGTGAGGTCCCACGCGTGCGCATGCACGGCTCCTGTCGTGTGAACCAACGTATCGAGGACGCTCCGCTCCAATGCCGTCGGATGGCTAACGGACGGCTGCGATCGACAATAATCTCCGCCTTTGGATCGATCTGACCCGTCCATCGCGTGACACCGCAGAGCCTCGATCAGGATCGATTTTGTCAGTGACCACCCCAAGGAAACGGAGTTTCATAATTTGTCATTGGGTTAGGTTTATATGTCATATAGAAATGAGCAATAAATCATTAAATACACTTCTTTTAGAATGGCAAATCATTAATTTTTTTCACGAGGAAATCAATCAGAAGTCACAGCAAGTACTGTCGGTCTGCCACTAGTAGCTAGGTAAATATCTGACAATGGCTAGATGGACCTCCCAAACTATGGCAATCAACGTGCTGCTAATCTGCAGTTTGCAGTAACTACGAGAAGACACATATAGAAGTAGTAGCTTTTTGTTTGCCCCATGGTTAAATTAGCCGCATTAGTCGGCGTTAACCCAGCTAGGTTACTTTAAACCTGCTAATCCAGACAAAACCCCTTAAGAAAATTTTTTATTATTAATGAATCGTACTTCATATGGTTTGATTAAATGATGTTTGGTTGGTAGTCCTCCCGGCCTCGGCCCACCGTTGCACTCTCTCCCTCCTCCAACTTCTCTTTCCTCTATCTGATGCAGCTTCACGTGCCTCTATCACCATTCTTCCTGTCTACCACCAGTTGGTGGCGCTCTCACTGTTCCGTCCCTGCTCTCGCTCGACTCTGTCCACCCTAACTCAAGCCGTCCTGTTGTTGCTTCCATGGCCGTTGTCCATCATCCTTGAGCGATTCCGCAGTCGCATCACCGCGCTCCAGTCGACCTAGCCTTCCTCTGTTCAATGGTCTAGAAAATCGGCTGAAATAAAATTCAAAACGGACAGAAATCCAACAAATAGCTAAACGTAACTCGGCGGATTCAAAGCACCTCGATCTCACCAGGGAACCAAGCGTCCTAGAAATTGGTGCACAAAATTCAGTTAATTCTCACCATTACAAAGCATCTGTAATGCCCAAAGTACCCCTACTTCTCATGTAGGCGATAAATAGGGTCCACATGGCAGGCCCTCTTCTCTCCCTCTTCTCCTGCTCTCTCTCTCTCTCCACCGCATCGGTGCAGGTTGTCCTAGTAGCCGAACCACCCCTACCACCTTCCCCTCTAGCCAGCCGCCTCCTCCTCCGACTAACCATCTTCTCCTCTGCACCATCCTCCTCCGACTAGCCACCTTCTCCTCGTCCTTCCCTTCCAACCGACCCCTTCACGTCCTCCTCCACCCCTTCGGCCAGCCCCCTCTCCCTTCCACCACCACCACCTCCTCCTCCCCTTTGGCTGACAGCAACGGTGGCGGTGGCTAGCTCAGAGACAGCTAGATCAGTGAGATGATGTCGAAGTTGGTGAAGAAGAAGGAAGAGAGGAGATAGGCTAGTTGACATGTGAACCTCAGGCCACCTGGTAGTGAAGGAAAACGATGAGAAAAACTGAGTAGCATACAGTGGATTACAAAACCAGAAGCAAAATGGACTTTTGTTAGCACATTCACAGTTTGACTGTTGGAAAATAGTCAACAATGGCACATATGGCAATATTGAAGTGATTATGATGGCAAGTTAGGAAGAGGCGACTAAATGTTGACACTTATGGGGCTCTTTGATTCTGCCATGTCATAAACAAAATTTTCCCTTATATTACCTAGAAGTGTAGATTGTCTGCCATTTGCTTTATTTGAAACTGTTGCAGTTGCATGATTGTGGGTGAATGGTTGGGCTTCAAGAAGACAAGATCATTCCGTTAACTGGATTTTGATAGTTTGAAGACCTTTGAGAAAGAATTCGAGAAGCTAAAGCATTTAGGTTTGGGTTTGAAGTTTTGTATTATGCAGAAGCTAGAAGTGGTTGAATTAGGCATTCCAAACTAGCCCAGATTTATAAAAGGAAAAGGTGCCGAGTTGGTCCATGAACTATCGCGTTTGAACCAAATCGGTTCTTGCGGTACAAAACCGAGTGGACTGGTCCTCAAACTATGAAAATCATGCCGATTTGGTGCTTTGACTGGTCAAACCTAGATTTAGGTTGGTTTTGGGTGACAAGGATGCTGACGTAATTAGTTTTGCAAGAGTGGACACCAAGCTAGCTACCACATCAACGCATGGACCCCACTCTCTCTCTTATACCTCTCTCCAACTCTCTATCTCTTCTACCTCTCGGGCCCTCTCTCCAACTCTCTATCTCTTCTACCTCTCGGGCCCTCTCTCCAACTCTCTCTCTCTCTCTCTAATCTCTCCCCAAACCAGAGCAGTAGCCGCCGATTGCTCCTCATCGGAGCCCCCTCCTCATCCCTCATTAGAGACAACATGTCACAGTCTAGATGAGGGTGATGGTGGCTGAAACGTGGACGGCGACCCGTGTGTGGTGGAGGCAGGCCGCCGTTGGCAGATGGGAAGCAAAAGGGAGGTAAGTACAATGGGATGGGAGCAGGACGGCGAGGTGGAGGATGACATAGTTAGAGGTTGAGGGGAGCATGACGTTGGCCTAGACTGTGATGGTGTGGCCTGGGGGGACCATGACGTCGGGGACAAGGGGAGCAGGGTGTTGGGTTAGAGGAGCGCATGACATCAACTTGGACAACGATGGTGTGGCTGAAGGGAAGCACGACGGCGGGGAAGAGGGAAGCACGACGTTGGGGCGGAGTGAGGACAGAGGGGCAGAAGAGAGCATCGCGTGGGGTTGGATGATGATGGCGCGGCCAGATAGGAGCACGACGTAGGAAGAAGAAATATAGAGGGAGATTGAGAGAGAGAGGGAGAGAGGAAGGGCCACAATATCGGTGGTTGGTGAGCCTGTTGCCTGCCAGTGGCCTCCTCTAGATGCTGCAGCCCCTAGAGGGGCAACGACCAGAGTGGTGCTAGTAGGAAAGGAGAGAGGGAGGGAGGAAGGGCTGCAGCACTGGTGGTTGGCTAGCCCGCCACCCCCCCCACCCTCCTCGAGCCGCCCGCTGGTGGTCTCCTCTAGATGCTCCGGCCCCTGGAGTGGCAATGGGTCGAGTAGTGTGGGTGGTAAGGAAGAGAAGAAGGGAGAGAGGGAGAAAGAAACGAGAAAGGCAGACATGTGGAGCCACGTAAAAATATAATAGAAAAGAAAATTGATACATGTGTATGCCATGGATAGCGTCGTGTCTGCCACATCACCAAAAACCACCACATGCATGTCACATTAGCGAAAACCACTTATAAAACCGGGTTTGACCGATCAAGGGACCAAATCGGCAAGATTTTGATGGTTCGAGGACTGTCTTACTTGGTTTTGTATTATAGGGACCAATTTAACTCGAACGCAATAGTTCATGCCAAACTCAGCACCTTTTCTTTTATTAAATAGCATGCTTAGATCGTTCATCAAAAGATTAGGCTACTGAGAGGGGAAAAAAGCACTATACTTCATCAGTTGTCTGGTTTAGGGTTCGCATCTTTCCCCATTTTTTTTTGGTCTGTGCAGCTCCACCTGGTGACGAAGGAGATCTGGAACGTGGCGATGACGCTGTCCAGGTACCTGCCGGTGTGGGCGATCGACAGGCTGGTGCTGCTCATGTGCGGCCTCGTGCTCGGGGACACCTCCCGGTATGGTCTCCGGCGGCCGGCCATCGGGCCCTTCTCCATGAAGCTGCAGACGCCGGTCTACCCCGTCGTCGACGTCGGCGCCTACGGCAAGATCAGGTCCGGCCAGATCCAGGTCAGTACGTACGTCTACATCATCCATCCATTCAATGCACTGTTGCAGAACCGGCTAGCTCAGCTGCAGCAGCACTACTGCCGCCCGTGACATATGCGTCTGGATCTGGCCTATGTGTGGCGCCGGGAGGCGATGATGAGTGGCATGCATGCACAATAGTTTTTTTTCAATAATTTTATATATCTCACCCTAAAGTTTGGCATTCCCTTTAAGATATATCACTCTGCACGAAAATGATATATAAATCCATGATACGTTATTCTACTTGTCAAGGACATATGTGTCTGCGTCATAAGTTTACTGTCATTAACAAAATCTTGGGAATGATACGTGCTGAATTAACCTTTTTGTTTAATTAGCGTGCACACGAGCACGATTGACAAAGTTAATTGCTTACATGTTTGCTGCACGCACGGCTGGCGCAGGTCCTGCCGGCCATGAAGAGCGTGCACGGGAACGTCGTGGAGTTCGCCGACGGGAAGCAGCACCCGTTCGACGCCATCGTCTTCGCCACCGGCTACCGGAGCACCGTCAGGGATTGGCTCAAGGTATGTACATGTACATGCATGTGTATCTCTCTCTACCTGCTGCACGCACATGCATTCACTGTAGAACGTTGTACACACGTACTTGCACATACCGAACGAATCGATACGAATTGTTGCCAACCTGGGGCACATGCTGACATGCAGTACCTTAATACCATATCATATTCTGGTAGTGGCACCACATCATGATCATTTATACCGACGCAACGATTGCATATCTATGTGTCCCTTGCCAAAAAGCTGTGCCTCCCATATGCATGTATATTCGAGGCGAGGCGTTGCTCAGAAGCAAGGCTCAACTGGTCTCATCTTTCAGAAACATAGCTCTTTGTTGCACCTAGCGAGCACGGTTACGCTTTCTGAAAGCGTACATTTAGATCCAACATCAGCAGTCCTCGGTGGTACGGACCTCACATTAATTTAATTATACTTGCCGCAATATATTTAGATCCAACATCAATCGATTGTACTACTGCTACACATGTCATTCAAACATAATACAATTAAATTAAAGTGATATGAACGGTATCGAGAGGAATGAACAGTCCATATTAAGATTAATGTACTTAAAAGACATAAAATTTTTTGATTGGATGCATGCAATTGGCGAAACATTTTATTCAAACAAATGTAGAACAGGAATGGATGGTTTTGTGCTTATTACCGGTTCTTCCTTCCGAATATTACCGGTTCTTCCTTCCGAATTTTCGCATGATTTTTTTTGAAATAGTTATTTATTTTTTTGCGTGACCTTAGTTACTTAATTATCAGGCATAACCGGATCTTTTTTGTTGTTGTTTTGAAGAGCGAGGACGGGCTGATCGGCGAGGACGGGATGGCGATGCGGAGTTACCCGGAGCACTGGAAGGGGGAGAAGGGGCTCTACTGCGCGGGGATGGTGAGGAGGGGGCTCTACGGGAGCTGCGAGGACGCCGAGCTCATTGCCGAGGACATCAGCAGCAGCTACCAAAGCAAACCCCAAGACTAGCTAGCAGTGGGTCCTAGAGCTGCAGACGGATCAATGAACAAGAAACAATATATAAGAGGAGATGCTGCTCTCAGGGCTCTTTGGCTGAAAACTAGTCTTAGCTTTTCTGTGAATGCATGGATGAATGAATGCGAAAATGGTGAATGATAAATGCATAAATGTGGATTGGCCTTGGGGCCAAGCAAGTCTTTAATAATTATGCTTGTAGTGTACGTTGATGTTAATTTAGGCATGTCAATATTAGAAAATGAACCAAACGTGCTACTGGGCAACATATCTAGTGCTAATGGCTATCTAGTGCTAAGGTGCTAACATGCGATACAGGCCATCAGATCTACCATGTGTGGGTGAGATCCATTGAGGTGAAAACTTCCTTCCTGACTTAAACCATTTTTCACAAAACCCTCTGGAATTTCAAATCTATCATGTGCTTCCACCTATGTAGATCTCAGCCATACGTGATGGATCTAAAGGCTCTGGTTCAAAGTTAGCATGTTAACACTAAATTGGCATTAGCACGGGATATATTGCCCGTGCTACTGCGATAAATATTTGCAACCGAGAAGGCCGTGAATTGTACCGGCCGGCCGAGGTATCAGATTATCACTAGTACAATTGTTTTATACTGTTCAAAATTCTAAATTTAAAAGTAATACACCGTTTAAATAAATTAAAAAAAATAGCCGTCCGTCGCCCGTTGGTCGGACGGACTGAAAACCCGCCCAACCAACATGCGGTTTTTGCTTAAACCACATAGCTGTCGGGCGGCTAGCGCCTGGCTGGCCTGGCGGGGTAAATCTTGCTCGTTTGTTGAGCGGGATTGAAATCCCGCCCGACCGTCGGGCGGGATTTGCCCTGTCGCCGAACCAACGAGTGAGATTTATATCCCACCCATTCAACGGGCTAGATTTAATAGAAGGTTTTGATCCTTTTATTCCGGGGGATAGCTTCTCATCATATTGTCACGGGTACTTTGGACATATTAGTGGGCCTATTCTATCTTAGTGTTCTTTTGCCCCTACGACAGCTGAAACAAAATCCAAACCAAGTCTAGCTAATTAAAGCCATTCACACTGTTTACCAAATAGAGGAACCGTATATCATCCAGATAATTTAAATGATATGTTTTTATACGTGCTATTTACATCTCACAATATAGGACAGAAATATTCTTCCGTCATCGAAATGAAAGCACCTATGCTATTTTAGGTAGAAAAAATGGTTTTTTTATGTAATCATCTCTCTAAACTTTTGTGCTTACCAATTAACACGAGTACATGACCTTTACACTTTCGCACAAGTTTTTTTGTTTTACAACTCTCGCACAAGTTTTGGCTGAATATGATCGGCGGTTGTTATTGTTAGACTATAGTCGTGGCATTGCCGCATGCGTATGATCCCCTGTGATCACGCGCATTGATGACCGGTACCCTTTCTTATCTCCCACGATATTGTTCTATAAATCGTTGACTGAGATATGGAAGGGTCCCGGCTATATATTGTACCCCTGTACTCCCTTTGGAATACATTGAACAATTGTTCCTCTAGTCTCTCTATTATGGTATCAGAGCGGGTTCTACCGCCCTACCCCTTCTGCAAACCCTAACCCTAGCTTCCGTCCTCCCGACCTCTCTCCCCGCCATGGAGGATGGAGGTTCTTCTCTCTCCCCTATAGGGCAGCAACACCCCGCTGCCCAGGACGCCGCTGCCACCTCCGTCGCAAGCCCCCTCTCCCAAATCCATGGTGACACCGGCGCATCTACGCAGCTCGCGTCGGACAGGCCACTGCCGTCGCACGCCTCCTTGCGACCCTACCTCCCGACGTCTGCCAAGCTGCGTTCACTACTGGGGAATCGGGCTTCAGTCCCGGTTCGGAACGGGCTTCAGTCTCGGTTCCTAAACTGGGATAGCCAATGCGGGACTAATGCCTCCTGGGCATCAGTCCCGGTTCCAACGAGCCGAGACTAAGGCACTAACCTTGATTAACTTGGCTTGGAGTAAAATGACCAAAATTTTAAAATTTTGGCAGCACCTCCCCTTTCTTGAAGCTCTTGCCCGCCGGCGGTACTGTTCTTGGTCGGGCAGAGTCGGGACTGCGAGAGGAAGAAAGGGGAACAAATATCGCATACTAATCCCGATTGGAGACACAGACCGGTATTGTACCCGCCTTCCTACCTGCAACAGGAGTTCAAATATGGCATATTAATCCCGGTTGGGCACATAGACCGGTATTGTGCCGCCTTTCCACCTGCAACAGGAGTTCAAATATGGCATACTAATCTCGGTTGGGCACATAGACCGGTATTGTGCTTCCTTTCCCGTCCGCAGGCCATTGTAGGCACCATCAGTCCCGATTTATAACACAAACCGGGATTGATGGTGTAACATCAGTCCCGGTATGTGTGTCCAATGGGGACTGATCCCGACCCGTGCCCCAACTAACGCTCAACCGGGACTGTTGTGAATGTCAGTCACGGTTCATGCCTAACCGAGATTGATGAGCCGGTATTAAAGACCAGTTCTCTAGTAGTGGTTAGCCGCCGCCGGCCTCCCCTTCATCCCCGAGCATGCCGAAGTCCACCCCGGCGGCCATCTTCCTGGCCACGGCGGCAGTTCTGAAGGCCATCCCCTCAACCTCAGGCCCTACGGCGACCCCGACGGCTACCTCCCCGGCCATGGTCCTCTTGGGTGCCCTTCTTCCAGATCTGGGAGCAGCAAGGGCATATCTGGGATCTCCGGCGCGGGCGGCGGCTTCCTTCCAGGAGTCGGCGGCTTCTTCTTCTTCCCAGGCGCGGACAACGCAGGCGCGGGCAGCGCCGTCTTCTCCGGTGCGGGCGGCGCCGTCTTCGCAGGCGCGGGCGGCGGTGGCTCCATCTTCTCAGGCACGGGTGGCGTCCCCTTCATCGGCTCCGGGGCTCCCCACGCCGACCTTGTTCCCCCAGGCGCTGGCGGCCCCTCCTTCCTAGGCGCTGGCGGCAGAGATACCCTTCCCCAAGGCAGCGCCTCCATCTCCACCTTTGGTCTGCATCCTGGTGGACACAATCCACTTGAGTCCATGGGGCACGCCGGCTTGGGGCTAGGTGGACTTGGTCCACTCGGCTTGGGGTGTGCACCAGCTGGTGCACATGGTCCACTCGATCGGCTCTATGCCAGTGGGCTCCCTGCTCCTAAGGATCCCAACACTATTGCCGCTCTCCATGCCCAGGCAATCGGCATTATGCAAATCGCCCCTGGTTCCAGTCATTCTTGACATCACCAGCTCCAACTACAACAAATGGCGGGGTCTCTTCCTCGTCGCCCTCAGTCGGTTTGCCCTCGCCGACCACGTTATCATTGCGGCTGGACGACCCTTTGATCCTGAATGGGCTCGCATGGACTACGTTGTGCTGTCATGGATATACGGTTGCATCTCCACCGATCTTCTGGAGGTGGTAATGTCTCCTTTGGCCACAGCCCGCTCGGTGTGGGTCAGTCTCGAGCAGCAGTTCCTCGGCAACCAGGAGACTCGGGCTCTCTACGTAGTGGCTGAGTTTCGCTCCTTTGTGCAAGGCGACCTCTCCATCACTGACTACTGCCGGCGGCTAAAAAGCATGGCCGACACTCTTGGGGACCTTGGCGAACCGATCAATGATCGCACGCTGGTCCTCAATCTGCTTCGTGGCCTTTCTGAGAAGTACAATACTGTGAAGGCCATTCTTCGCACTCAGAAGCCCTTCCCGACCTTTGTTCAGGCCCGTTCCGATCTGCTTCTCGAAGAGATTACCCAGAACTCCTCAGGAAGCGGGTCCAGCTCCACCGTCTTCATCGCCACCACCTCCTCTAGGGGCACTAGGGGTGGCAGTACCAGTGGAAGTGGTGGCGTTCGTCCTCCGTCGGGGGGTTCTACGTCCGGGACACCTCGCCCCAACTCCGGGGGCGGTAGCCGTGGTGGTGGTGGCGGTGGTCACGGCAACTACAACAACCATCGTCGTGGCGGCGGGGGAGGTGGCCGTGGTGGTGGGGGCGGTGGCCGTGGTGGCGGCAGCGGAGGCAGCAGCACTCTCTCTGCCCCTCAACACTACAATCCCTAGACAGGCACCGTCCAGCTTTGGCCTCACTAAGGTCCAGGGATTCTTGGTCGTCCCACCGTCCCTCGCACTCCGGGCGCTCACCGATCTCCTCACGCCCTGGCCGCGGCGACTGCTCCGAGTGCCTTCGCACCACCCCAGCCCCCCGGCCCGTCTACTAGCACCATGTGGCAGCCCCCGACTCCAGGTGCCTGGACTCCTAAGTCGGGTATCGGATGGGACCAACAATCGCTAGCCAGTGCTTTCAGCACCATGACACTGACACCGCCCCCCACCGACACAGAGTGGTACATGGACTCTGGTGCGACTTTGCACATGACTTCAGATGCTGGTAATCTCTCATCGTCCCACCTTTCTTCCTTTCCCTCACCCAACATCATCGTTGGCAACGGGGCCAGTCTCCCAGTCACATCCACCGGCTATCTCTCATTACAAACTAACCATAGACCTCTCACTCTTCGCAATGTCCTCGTCACCCCTCACATTATTAAAAATCTTATTTCTGTTAGTAAATTCACTCTTGACAACCAGTGTTCTGTTGAGTTTGATCCCTTTGGCTTCTCTGTGAAGGATCTTCGTTCCAGGAGCGTGATCGCCAGGTGCAATAGCTCTAGGGACCTCTACTCCTTCACACCGACGTCCACTTCTCATCATGCCCTTGTCACCAGCAACCTGTCGTCGACACTCTGGCATCGTCGTCTTGGTCACCCCAGTCATGAGTCCCTCTCTAGGCTGGCCAGCTCCTCAGCCATCTCCTGTAATAAAGACAACCATAAGTCTTTATGTCATGCTTGTCAACTCGGTCGCCATGTTCATCTTTCTTTTGGTTCATCTGATCACCGGAGCTGCCCAGAAATTTGATTTAATTCACTGTGACCTATGGACCTCACCTGTGGTCAGTGTTTCTGGTTATAAATATTATCTGGTTATTCTTGATGATTGCTCTCATTACTTGTGGACGTTTCCCTTACGCCTCAAATCTGAGACCTTCCCCACCATATCCAACTTTCTGGCTTATGTTCGTACACAGTTCTCCACAACCGTTAAAACCATTCAGTGTGATAACGGTCGCGAATTCGACAACTCCTCCTCTAGGTCTTTCTTTCTATCCCATGGCATTGCACTCCGCATGTCATGTCCATACACCTCTCAGCAAAATGGCAAAGCAGAACGCACCATTCGTACCATCAACGATGTTGTGCGTTCTCTTCTCTTCCAAGCCACTATGCCTCCTTCCTACTGGGTGGAATCCCTTCATTCCGCCACCCTCCTTCTTAACATTCGTCCCACTTTTACTCTGTCTTAGTACACTCCTCACTTCGCCCTTCACGGTGTTCACCCCATATATTCTCATCTCCGAGTGTTTGGGTGTGCATGCTACCCCAACCTCTCTAGCACTACACCTCACAAACTCGCACCCCGCTCCATCCTTTGTGTCTTTCTTGGTTATCCCTCCAATCACAAGGGGTATCGCTGCCTTGACTTGTCCTCCAACCATGTCATCATCTCATGGCATGTTATCTTTGACGAGTCCACCTTTCCCTGTGCCTCTTCCACCTCCACTTCTGTCCTTCCCACTGACCTCGATTTTTTGTCTGAAGAAGCGGAGTTTCCATTGCCCATTGGGCCGTGCTCCACATCTTTTCCAACAGGTACACCAGTCGTGTCGACTACGCCGACCGCCCCGGTCGTGCCCTCGTCGGCCCTCAGGATTTGGCGGCGTCGATCGCCGCCCCGGATGCGCCATTATTCATCTATGCCGCCTCCTCGGCCTCTTTTGTCTCGCCACCGCCGCGACTGCCTCGCCCCCGCCCACAGCCACGCTGTCTTGCCACCGCCGACCTCATCGCCGGTCATGGTGGCCTCGCCGACCACCCCATCACCAGCTACTGCTCATACCGCTGCCCCTATTGGTCCCGTATCACAGGTTGTTGCTAGCGCTGTGACCATGTCGACTTTGTCTAATGCTTATCACATGGTCACTCGTCGGAAAGCCGGTGTCCCTATCCGACTGAGGGAGCGCCTGAATCTTCACGCCACGGTATTGTCTCCCATCCCAAAGACATATCGTGGTGCCTTGTCAGATCCCAATTGGCGTGGCGCCATGACAAAGGAGTTTGACGCCCTCCAAAGGAGTTTGACGCCCTCCAGGCTAATCACACTTGGGATCTTGTACCATGTCCTCATGGCGCAAATATTGTCATTGGGAAGTGGATTTTCAAGCACAAGCTGCATGTAGATGGCTCACTCGACAGATATAAAGCTCGTTGGGTTCTTCATGGCTTCACCCAGCGGCCTGGGGTTGACTTTGACGAGACGTTCAGCCCAGTTGTCAAACCTGCCACCATCCGGACTGTGCTCTCTTTGGCTCTCTCTCGGGATTGGCCTATCCGTCAGCTAGACGTCAACAATGCCTTCCTGCATGGCACTCTTACCGAGACTGTCTACTGCGCCCAGCCTTCTAGTTTTGTGGACTCCGCCTTCCCGGATCATGTGTGCCATCTGAACAAGTCACTCTATGGTTTGAAGCAGGCCCCTCGTGCTTGGTACAGCAGGATTGCCACCTACCTCTTCTCACTCGGCTTTCTTGAGGCCAAGGCAGACACATCTCTGTTCATTTACCACCGTGGTGTTGATACTGTCTACCTCCTGCTATACGTGGATGACATTGTTCTAACTGGCTCTTCTCTGGATTTACTGCGTCGGACCATTTCTGCACTTGAGCGTGAGTTTTCCCTCAAGGATCTTGGTCCTCTTCATCATTTTCTTAGAGTTTCAGTCCACTCTACGCCTGGTGGTTTGCTTCTGTCTCAGCGACAGAATATACTGGATATTTTGGATCGTGCTGGTATGACTGTCTGCAAACCGTGCACCACTCCTGTTGACACCCAGTCAAAGCTTTCTGCTGATGGCGCCCCTGTGTCTGATGTGACTCACTACCGCAGCCTTGCGGGGGCTCTACAGTACTTGACCTTCACTCGACCAAATATTGCTTATGTTGTCCAGTAGGTCTGCCTTTTCATGCATGACCCTCAGGAGCCTCACTTCGCTGCCCTGAAGCGTATTCTTCGCTATCTTCAAGGCACAGTGGAACTTGGTTCATCTCTGCATCGTTCTTCGATGACTGATCTGACTGTCTACTCTGATGCTGACTGGGCTGGCTGTCTAGACACCCGTAAGTCCACGTCTGGTTATGGCGTATTTCATGGCGGCAATCTGGTCTCTTGGTCGTCCAAGCGTCAGCATACAGTGTCTCGATCGAGTGCCGAGGCAGAGTATCGTGTCGTCGCTAACGGCGTCGCTGAGGCTTGCTGGCTTCGCCAACTTCTGCAAGAGCTTCACAGTCCTCTTCACCGCGCCACCGTTGTTTACTGCGACAACGTCAGCGCCGTCTATCTCTCCACCAATCCCGTGCAACATCAGCGTACCAAACATGTTGAGATCGATCTACACTTTGTCCGGGAGCGTGTCGCTCTCGACGAAGTCCGAGTTCTCCATGTTCCGACTTCGTCGCAGTATGTGGATATCTTCACCAAGGGTCTTCCCTCCTCAGTTTTCACTGAGTTTCATTCCAGTCTGAATGTCCGTTCCTCCGACGTTCCGACTGCGAGAGGGTGTTAGCTCTTCTTGGTCCAGTCAGATTGTTCCGCCGATCTAATTGCGGGGGAGAGTTAGAGTATAGTCGCGGCATTGCCGCGTGCGTATGATCCCCTGTGATCACGCGCATTGATGACCAATACCCTTTCTTATCTCCCACGATATTGTTCTATAAATCGTTGACTGAGATATGGAAGGGTCCCGACTATATATTGTACTCCTGTACCCCTTTGGAATACATTGAACAATTGTTCCTCTAATCTCTCTATCAGTTATGGACAACTAGCTAGACGCCCCATCCTAGACAGCCTCTGTCTGTCCTTGCACGCAGCATCTCTCTTGCATTGTTGCGATGAATGGCTCAAGGCTCCAGGCTGGTACTTGTTGCGTATGAAATGTGTGGATATAGATTAGTATCACCTCATGGTGATTCCTTGCTCAATATGGGTGGCAATTTCTCCCTCCAGTAAAGTACAGTGTAGCCCTTCGAGATTATAGCGAAATCACTTTATACCTTGAAGTTAAAAAATAATTTTTAAGCCATTCTATTCTTTAAAGCTGAAAAGCTGCGATAGATTGTAATCTAAAAAGTTGAGAGCTCTTGAAAAGAAATTTGAAAAGATCAAAAAATGATTAAAAATTGGTTTTAGAGCTTTGAGAAAAATCAGTAAAAGCCTTAAAATGGCTATAAAGTGTCGAAGCATTTGGCTTGTACAAAATGATAAATTTCAAGCTGACAAGCTGTAGATTATAATCTGATTTAATTTAAGCTATAAAGAATAGGGTTGCAATCCAAGCCCCCAACATTGTAAGTCTCTTGTTAGGTGCTCACATGGCCGGCGGTTTGAGCTTAGCCGTTAAGGGCGCATATTGTAGTTTTCAGCTTTGGGTGCCAAGCAAGAAAATGATACAAGTTCACGGGAGCTATAATTACTTCTCTCTTTGCCAATTGAGCCATGTCTCACCTATCACCTATGCCAATAAGACCTCAGTAACAACCACAATTAACGGAAGACTTAATGACACAGAGACTTGATGCAAACGAAAATAAGTTAAAGGAGTCAAAAAGGTGATTTTCAACTTTGGGGGTGCAAAGTGAAATTCTCTACAACTTTAGGGGGTATGGTACAATCGACTCTACTCCCTTGTTAGGGCAGGGACGAAATGGGAATTAATTAATAAAGATTTTATAATGTATTTTAAATATCAAATTTTTATGGTATCTTTTTTAAATAAATATATTAGATTATTAAATTTTTATGGTATCTGCTTGGTTTTACACAGTATCCGTCCTAGATGAGTGGACGTGGAGATGAGGGGATGTGGATAATAAGAGGGGCCTCTTGGGACTACGGATTTGGCTAGCGACTGATGGTGGGACATCGGTTGTCCTAGAAAAAATCCATTAGTTTTGATGGAAACTGATTGGTTGTTTATGAGAGTTGGTTCTGCTGGTTTTCTAAAAAAACCAATCAATGTTCAATGGGAACCGGTTAGTTTTCGATGGAAAAATCGATAAGTTTAAACCTTGAATTTAAAACTTTGAAAATCCAATTTTCACCGGTTTCGAGCGACTTTTGCTACCGACTGGTGTCGATTTTCATAGCTAAACCCTAAAACGAGGGACCAGATGAGCTGTGCCTATGCCACGCGGAGCTTCAAGGGAGAGGAGGGGACAGAGGAAGGTTGGCAACAACGAGGCGGATCGAGACACAAAGCTAGCCCACACTGTTGCCATGCACCCTCACATTATTAGACCTTCTCCAATGCTTTCTCCTCCCTTCTTCCGTTCTTGTCGTGAAGAAAATCTCGTTCCCTTCGTGGTTCCAATAGATTTTCTTCATCATTTCCTTTTGAAAGAGATTTTCTTTTCCATTTCTTTTATAAGGGACCATCTCTCTTTTCTCTATATTATTTTCTTCGAAGGGATGTTGCTGGAGATGATGACAAATAAATAAAATAAATATGGGAAAGAGAACAGAAAGAAAACAAAATGAAGAAAAAATGGTTGAAAATGGTCTCACGTCTGTCCCAGAAAGGGTAGGACCCCAAATCACATGCTTAGCCAGTAGCCTATCTTGCAAATCGACAAGTCAAGCACTGTTCATGATAGATGCCTGTGATTTCTGAACAATGCTCTCAGCCACCATGATTCCTCGAACTTGAAGCCACGTACAGGTCAATGGTGTCGTCCAAGAAAGGAGAACTACGAGCGCGTTTGGTTCGCTGCATTTTCGCGTGCAATCAGTCCGGTGTTTGGTTGCCGAATCTCCGCGTGCAGCTAGTCCGGTGTTTGGTTGTCGAATGCGTTGCTGAGCCTGGCTCCAACGATGCAGCGTGAGACGCGGAGCCAGGACCAAGAGAAACGAGCGATCCGACCATTTCCCGCGAGCCTGGCTCGCGTGATGCGCTGGCCATACAACACGCGGAACGACTAGTAAGAAAAGTGCAACGGAACAACTAGTAAAAAAAGTGCAGTTACCTTTTCAAACTTTCAAATTTTTTTTAAAAATTTAAACGACATCCAAATTCAATGAAACAAAAAAAATGGAACTGTAGGTTCAAGTACAAGGTCTTAAATAAATTTCAGATTTTTTTAAATTTTTATTTTTGTTTTTGAATTTATTGATTTTCTAGTATTTATTTTTTAAAATTTTTGTTTTTATTTTTTAATTTATTTTCCTTCCAGTATTTATTTTTTGAATTTTTATTTTTGTTTTTGAATTTATTTTCGTTTTAATATTTGTTTTTGATTTTCCTCTCTGAAATTTGTCCATCCCATACTCCTCCTTGTGCAGCCAACCAAATAATATCTCTGCGCAGCCTGTCCAATATCATACAACCAACCAAACAACATCCTCTTGCATCACCTCAGCCTGGTTCCCCCCAGCCTGGCTGAGCTCATACGGCAACCAAACACACCCATATGTACTTATGTACTTGTCCGTAAGGCTTGCATGGCTGGTATCACACTTTTATATCACATGTATAGCACAAGTATATTATTCCCTTCGAAGGGATATTGCTGGAGATGATGACAAATAAATGAAATAAATATGGGAAAGAGAATAGAAAGAAAACAAAATGAAGGAAAAATGGTTGAAGATGGTCTCACGTCTGTCCCAGAAAGGTAGAACCCCAAATCACATGCTTAGCCAGTAGCCTATCTTGCAAATCGACAAGTTAAGCACTGTTCATGATAGATACCTATGATTTCGAAACAATGCTCTCGGCCACCATGACTCCTCGAACTTGAAGCCACGTACAGGTCAATGGTGTCGTCCAAGAAAGGAGAACTATGGGCGCGTTTGGTTCGCTGCATCTCCGCGTGCAGCTAGTCCAGTGTTTGGTTGCCGAGCCTCCACGTGCAGCTAGTCCGGTGTTTAGTTGCTGAACGCGTTGCTGAGTCTGACTCCAACGATGCAGCGTGAGACGTGGAGCCAGGCTCGAGAGAAACGAGTGATCTGACCATTTCCCGTGAGCCTGACTCGCGTGATGTGCTGGCCATGCAACACGCGGAACGACTAGTAAGAAAAGTGCAACGGAACGACTAGTAAGAAAAGTGCAGTTACCTTTTCAAACTTTCAAATTTTTTTTAAAATTCAAACGACATCCAAATTCAATGAAATAAAAAAAATAGAGCTGTAGGTTCAAGTACAAGGTCTTAAATAAATTTCAGATTTTTTTGAATTTTTATTTTTGTTTTTGAATTTATTGATTTTTAGTATTTGTTTTTTTAAATTTTTATTTTTATTTTATTTCCAGTATTTATTTTTGAATTTTTATTTTTGTTTTTGAATTTATTTTTGTTTTAATACTTGTTTTTTATTTTCCTCTCTGAAATTTGTCCATCCCATACTCCTCATAGTGCAGCTAACCAAACAATATCTCTGTGCAGCCTGTCCAATCTCATACAACCAACCAAACAACATCCCTTTGCATCACCTCAGTCTGGCTCCCCCCAGCCTGGCTGAGGTCATACTGCAACCAAACATACCCATATGTACTTATGTACTTGTCCGTAGGGCTTGCATGGTTGGTATCACACTTTTATATCACAAGTATAGCATGTCACGGTTTTTGTAGCCGCTAAAATAAGCGTCACACTTGTAACAAAACTTGCTTAGAAAATGGTCCAATGACATGTGAGGTATGAGGCTAAATTTTTGTGTCAAGTATAAACCTTGGCGGCAAAACAACTCGTTATGGTTGTCTAACTTATAATGTGGCAAGTTTTGACTTCAAACCAGCCCTATATGGTTTAAATTATTTACCTTATGTAGGGTAGCGTACAAATTTAAAACTAATACTATAAATTTTCTTGATTATAAAATAAGTAATTTCCCCATTTTATATTTACGTTGACAAGAATGAGCTGGCCCATATTGTATTATAAATATTTGAGAAAACTGATTGTGGACCCTGCAATTGTATAACCAATGCTCATGGACAAAATCTCTTTACGTGCGATTTCTATGATTTAGAACACTAAATGAATTTATTTTAAGAATAATACAATTTTCCGGAGCAAAAAAATGTAGCAAGGAAGAAAAGAAAATTACAAAAAATGTAACTGAGGACTTGATCTGAACTCAACCCGGTTGTTGGTCGGGTTGGGAGTCAGCAGGTCGAGTTATAATCTCTACAACTTTAGGGGTATGGTACAATTGACTCTACTCCCTCGTTAGGGCGGGGACGAAATGGGAATTAACTACTAAATATTTTATAGTGTATTTTTACAAGACTATATGAATATCAAATTTTTATGGTATCTGTTTTTTAAATAAATATATTAGGTTATTAAATTTTTATGGCATCTGCTTGGTTTTACATAGTATCTGTCCTGGATGAGTGGACATGGAGATGAGGGGATGTGGATTAGAAGAGGGGCCTCTTGGGACTAGGGATTTGGCTAGCGACCGATGGTGGGACATCAGTTGTCCTAGAAAAATCGATTAGTTTTGATGGAAACTGATTGGCTATTTATGAGAGCTAGTTCAGCTGGTTTTCTAAGAAAACCAATCATTGTTCAATGGGAATTGGTTAATTTTCGATGGAAAAATCGACAAGTTTAAACCTTGAATTTAAAACTTTGAAAATCCAATTTTCACCGGTTTCGAGCGACTTTTACTACCAACTGGTGTCGATTTTCATAGCTAAACCCTGGAACGAGGGACCGGATGAGCTATGCTTGTGCCACGCGTAGCTTCAAGGGAGGGAGGGGGAACAGAGGAAGGTTGGCAGCAACCGAGGCGGATCGAGACGCAGAGATAGCCCACACTGCTGCCATGCACCCTCATGTTATTAGACCTTCTCCTAGGCTTTCCACTTCCTTTCTCCATTTTCGTCACGAAGAGAATTCCGTTCTCTTCGTGGCTTAAATAGATTCTCTTCACCGTTTTCTTTCGGAAGGGATTTTCTTTTCCATTTCTTTTAGAAAAGGATTCTCTCTCCTTTCCCTATATCATTCCCTTCGAAGGGATGTGTTGGAAATGATAAAAAATAAAGGAAATCAATATGGGGAAGAAAACAAAATGAAGAAAAAAATAGCTGCAGATGGTCTTATGTCTATCCCTGAAAGAGTAGGACCCCAAATCACATGCTTAGCCAGTAGCCTATCTTGCAAATCGACAAATCAAGCACTGTTCATGATAGATACCTATGATTTCTGAACAAGGATCTCGGCCACCATGATTTCTCGAACATGAAGCCACGTACAGGTCCAAGGTGTCGTCCAAGAAAGGAGAACTATATGTATATGTACTTGTTGTCTGTTGGGCCTGATTGCATGGTTGGTATCACACTTTTATATCATACTAGTATGGTGTCCGTGCGTTGCAACGGATTGACTTAAAAAATTAAGGCTTAGATTTGCAATAAAACTCAAAGAGAAGAAAGAAAAACAAATCAGAGTAACATGGAAATTATAGAAGAGGTGATTTACTGCTAGTTATAACAAGTCTAAATGGTTGGGCATCTATTACAACGAGCACCAACAATAGGATGTTCTCTCCTATTGTAGTTGAAACAACAAATATATCTGAAAATTCTACAATAAACCAGCTTATCTAGGAGCAAATAAAATTCCATACAAAAGTATCAATCCCAAGTGGCTATGACAATTAGTGACTCACAAAATAAATCTCATTAGAGGCCAAAACGTTTCAAACTAAAAGATAAATTTACACAACAGGATTTGTGACTCATGACACAAAATCAAGTCTATTGTAACTGATTAGACCTCAGGTAGAGCAACATGGACATCGCGAGCATGAGCAGGCAGAGCAACAACACGTCCTTGGCATAGCCTTACAAGTTCGAAGCCACCTGCTCCAGTATCCACTACAAATCAAATGGCCCTCTGTGACTTGCTCAAGTATGAAACATAGTTACATATGTGTACCTATAGTTTTTTCTCTCAATATTTTTGGTTTCAAAATCTATTAGACAGATGTAGGAATCAATGTCCCATGTTTCTGTACTCCTAGCCTTAGCGGCCTATTCACAAAAGATCAAAAGGATGAATTTTATTTAGAGTTAAGTTTTACACAATAGATGCGATCGCAACTTGTAAGTTTCCATGTTTATTTTTCAAATTTGCATGATAACTAAATGGGAAAATCCAATAAAACATGGAAATCTTGCAAGTTCTATGGGTAGTTTCCAAGTTTTACATATGTAAAAAGATCAAGGGCAGCAACAGAGGCTGTTTGTCCACACATGGTATTTTTCTATCAGGCGATTTCAAAGCTCACATGACTATTTCTGCAAGTGCATATTGTCTTCCATCGTTATAGAACTAACACATTAAAAATAGATAAGGCTATTAGAAAGATGAGTCATAGAGCTGTAGGTAAGCACACTTGCTACACAGTAATTCTATGTCATGCAACATCTAAAAAATGCTACCCGAAAATTTTAAAAAATAAATATATCACAAACAAGTGTAGATTGCCAACAATTGTCACCGACCTAGATAAAGTGCATGTCATATTAAACCTATGTTACAATACCTCTCACAAAGTCACAATTTGAGGCAAGGGATACCTTTGTTAAATGTCTCTTTTCTGCATCTGCACTCCTAATGCTTCCAATTGTAAGAGCATCACCATCTGCAAATACAAGAACACTCACAATGAGAACATGTAGATAAATTAAATTAAGCAATGCATTTGCACTTTAATTATAGTTTTATGTCTTAGACAAGAATAAAACGGGAATAATTATGATCTAAAGAAAAATATTAGATAACTATAGCACGATCATAGGAAGTGCTTTAATCAAGAAGCAAAATTCTAATATCAACAAAGCATTACATTCAACTGGCACATTAAAAATAGATGAAGCTAATAGAAAGATAGTCACAGAACTACACCCTTGCAAGTCAGTGGCTGTATATATCATGTGCTACATGGGAAAAAAAGTAGCATAATGACGGGCTTAAACTAAATATGCAGGTCCAACTTAATTTAGTAGAGAACACTAAAAGCATGAGCCTATTACTTGAGTTAGATGCTAGAAAGGCCCCTGACCTAATAAATCTAGTTTAATGAGATTTGGAATATGGTAACAATATCTAATCACTCCATAGAAAAAACTTTCTTGGGCTCATTAGCATAGTAACACATATTCCATGTTGTGGCTTCCTCCTCCATAAAACCCGTCCAAATGCCAATGATCTGATCTCCAGATGAACAGTAAATGAAGGAACTTTCCAATAAAACTCATTAAAGATTTCTAAAAATTACAGAAATTGGTCAGCATCGTAGTAAAGTTTATATTTTTTTATTCACTCAGCTCTAGCCAAAAAAAAAAAAGATGATCTATAAATCTCTACTATAAAGCTTTGTGTTGTAGTGGATTATCATACCATTTTCTTCATAGGATCAGATCAAATAGACTCCTCAAGACAAATAAATTGAGAAGTACCTACAGGTAACAGCAAACAGTTAGAGCACTTTTGACTCCTAGCCATTATATCACCAAGGGAATTCCTTGAGAAAAAATTAGTAATTTTATATATATCATGAAATGCTTTTAACATAGCTCACATCAACAATGCTCAACTCAATCCCATTTTGCAACATTCCGGTGAATCGTTGAGTCAATGGGAAGGGAATTTTCACTGAAAAGAAATTGGCAGATACGTGAGTAGTGAGTCTAAAACTGCAACTACATACCATTGAAGTGCATATAAAGCATGGTTATATATCAACAACAAGTACCTTATCAGAAGTTTCTAATTCTTAAATAATGCATGTTCCTTTCAGAACTTTGTTGGAAAAAGCCTATCAACGCATGACAGTATGAGTTTATTCTAATTGTATGAGAACTAAACTACAATTTTTCAAATGCAATGAGAAAAGAAGGGATATTTTTAGCATATAAACTTACTGAACGGATCCTCCCTTCAAAAAATGGTCCACCAATTAACACCCATGTAGCGATTTTCTCATAAAGTCTACTAAAATTAGAACATATAGAATAGATTTGCACTTTAAGTGCTATTATACACTTCCATGACTAACATCAATGATCTTAGACAGCATCACATTAATATTACTGTCCGATTTGTTCCACAATAAAGTTCATCAATTTTACTGTCCGATTCCTATGCAGATCTGATGATAACTTCAATAACCTGCTCCAAAATAAATTACAACTGATACCTTCAAGTACAAAACTATAATATTTGTTGTTAGGGTTTTATAATTTCAGTATAGTTCATCATATGTCAGAAGAAGACATGTATCTTTTGATGAAGAGAAGTTGTTTTTCTTGAAAGCCTTAACTTTGGCAACTCATCGTTATAGATTCCATGGTAATGCCATTTATTAACCCCTTATGTAAAAAAAAAATAGAAGCTAAGTATGCAGCTAGTTACGTTTGTGAGGTACTTTCAATGGCCTCAATTTTTTCTAGGAAGAAACACACCATATATGCATATATGAGACAAAAAAGAACATGGCCAGTAATTCAAATGAATTACCTTTATTGGCAATAGGTTAACCGGCTTGTGAGCAACAACACAACAACCATGTGACATGGCCACAATACCAAATAAATCTAGACCAGGCATCTTGACCAATCAATAGCAGTTCATGTAGCCTTTGAGTGGAACTCTTTCAAGGTCACTTTGACAATTTAAAGGAGTCTACAAAGAAAAAAGATGCAATAACAAGTCCAATAAGCAGCCAAGACTGAGAGTTCTATAGCAGTAACAAATTTTGCTTACCTAGAAAAAGGGTTTCCTGTGTCCTTTACGGAGTTTTGAGGAATGGTCACATGTGAGTCACAACAAGTATCATTGGTTAATGAGGGCCGAAAACTA
The DNA here is from genome assembly GCA_036346145.1 of Olyra latifolia. NCBI lineage: Eukaryota > Viridiplantae > Streptophyta > Magnoliopsida > Poales > Poaceae > Olyra > Olyra latifolia. The sequence continues at coordinate 21,709,149 of CM070530.1, forward strand.
AACATGGATCATGTCAGTGCGTCAGTCAGAAGCTAAGTATCGCCCAATATAATTGAAGATAATCAAAACTAAAGACCTAAATTCTACTGATGTTGCTTCATCACATACATGAACCAGCTGGGAAACCTGCTTTGTGGAGACGTTCATCATGGTCAATTTTTCAGTTCATGGCTAGGAGCCTAGAAGTCTCCTTCCATTGCTTATCTTGGAACCTGCGCCCACACCAGAGACCTAAAAGAAATCAAGCTTGAATACAGAACCTATGAAGATTGAGAAAAAAATAGGTACTCCAAGTCTCTAGCCCAAAACTGGTAAGCTCATGAACATGTAATCCTTTTTTTTAATCACAAGCTCGGAATGCATGTATAATGTAACTCGCACCTTTTGAGGCATTTGTGCTCCTTGTCCATGGGGCTGCGTCCACGGTGGCACGCGCTGGCCTGCACCGTGCCAACCATGGCCGCACGCTCGCCCATCCTCACCTCCACCTCAATCCCTTCAAGACCGCTATGTCTCCTCCTCGGCCATCCATCGCACCATTGCCCCACCGGCCTCCTCCTCCTCCTCGCCCAGCACATCCCATGCTAACACTCCGTCTTGCACCTTCACCGCCGTTGTGATCCCTGCACAAAGAGATGACTTGGGTTGGGCGGTGAGGATGAGGATTGGCGGTCGCCGGAGGAAGGTGGCGGCGGTGATGAGCGAGAGTGAAGATGGCGGCACTGGCGGCGATGGTCTGATGTGGACGCCGGTGCGGGCGCGTGGATCCGGGAACTTTGGGAAGGGGCTCTCCGGGCCTGGGACCTCGGCGGTGGAGCTTTCTCCGTCGGGTTCGTGGATCTGGGGCAAGGATCTCCGACAGAGGAGGAGAGCATCGACGATGTATGGAGGAGGTGGCTGGGGCGAAGCCGCGCGAGGTAGGTCTGTACAGGAAGAGAGCGGCCGCGGTGCCGTCGCAGCAGGGCGGAGGAGGAGGGCGCCGGCGAGGTAGGAGGTGGGCTAGGGAGAGGCCGCGCGAGGTAGATCGAGGAGGAAGGCTGTGGGGACGTCTGATTGAGGAGGAAGGCCGAGAGGAGGGAGGGAGTGGCGGCTAGGGTAGGAACGAGGGGTGTTTACAGGATCAAACGGATGAGGGTTGTTGTGGACAGATGGACGGCTGTGATGTGAAGTTGGTGAACTCACCACCACCACCACCATAAGACAATTTAGAATAGTAGAGATATCATAAGTATGGCATGTCACAGTTTTTGTGGCGGCTAAAATCAGCGTCACACTTGTAACAAAACTTGCTTAGAAAATGGTCCAATGACATATGGAGTCTGAGGCTAAATTTTTGTATCAAGTCTAAACCTTGACAACAAAACAATTAGTTATGGCTGTCTAACTTATGGCGTGGCAGGTTATGACTTCAAACCAGCCCTATATGTTGAGGGCGTGTGAGAATTATGAGAGACTTCAATAGGATTGCATCATGTAATTAAAAGGACACACAACAAACACACAATATATAAGTGGTTTAAATTATTTACCTTATGTAGGGTACCGTGTTTAAAACTAATACTATAAATTTTCTTGATTATAAAATAAGTAATTTTCCCCATTATATATTTACGTTGACAAGAACAAGCTGGCCCCATATTGTATTATAAATATTTGAGAAAACTGATCGTGGACCCTGCAATTGTATAACCAATGCTCATGGACAAAATCTCTTTGCGTGCGATTTCTATGATTTAGAACACTAAATAAATTTATTTTAAGAATAATACTATTTACCCGAGCAAAAAATGTAGCAAGTAAGAAAAGAAAACTACAAAAAATGTAACCAGGACTCAACCAGGTTGTCGGTCGGGCTGGGACACGACACGTCGGGTTATAATCCACTCTCAAGAAAACCTGTGGTTCTGCTCTACCGTCCGAGGTACTGTTCTGGATAGTTCCTTGAGACAGTTCTACGATATTTTCAACGGTGTAGGAATGTTAGATTGAAATTAGCCTTGACGGTGCCCAGGACAGGTTACATGTTCGTGTGCTGAGCTTTATTAATTCTGCATATGCAAGAAATGGCGACGTCGACCGCCACAACAACTCCGGTGATCATCGTGGGGGCGGGGCCGTCGGGTCTGGCGGCGGCGGCGTGCCTGTCGCTGCGTGGGGTGCCGAGCACCGTCCTGGAGCGCGACGACTGCGTGGGCTCGCTGTGGCGGAAGCGCTCCTACGACCGCCTCCACCTCCACCTCGCCAAGGAGAGCAGCGCGCTGCCGCACGCACCGCACGACGCCGCCGCGCCCACCTACCTCCCACGCGACGACTTCGTCCGCTACCTCGACGGCTACGCGGCCCGCTTCGGCGTGTGCGTGCGCCTCCGCCGCGAGGTCCGCGCCGCGCGGTTCGACCCCGAGCAGGGCCGGTGGGCGGTCGACGCCGTCAACCTCGACACCGGCGAGGGAGAGCACTACTCGGCGAGGTTCCTGGTGGTGGCCACGGGGGAGTGCGACGAGAAGGTGGTGCCGGAGGTGCCCGGGCTGGAGTCTTTCCCCGGCAAAGTGATGCACGCCAGCGAGTACCGGTCGGCGGAGGGGCTGCGGGGGAAGGCGGTGCTCGTCGTCGGGTGCGGCAACTCCGGCATGGAGATCGCCCTGGACCTCGCCGAGGCCGGTGCCGCCACCTCCATAGTCGTCCGCGGCGAGGTCAGCATCAGTCTCCGATCGTGGATTAACTCCCTCAAGATCACTGTAAACTTCTCGAAGATTTAGAGCTCTTTTACGATAAATTTAAATGGAGTGGGTGATGAAAAGATCATATTGATTGAAGAGTAATCCAAGAATGACAAATATCTTTTCTATCCTTATGTAACTTTGGTAAAAAATCTATTATACCCTTTGCATTAGACGGAGATATATAATATACTCACGCCATATACTTTTCAGTACCATAAAAGAGCTCAAGATTGATGCAGGTTCACGTCATGACGAAGGAGATAATGAACGTGTCGACGAGGCTGTTCAGGTACCTGCCCGTCTGGGTGATCGACAAGCTGGCGCTGCTCATGTGCTTCCTCGTGTTCGGCGACACCTCCAAGCACGGCCTCCGGCGGCCGGCCATTGGGCCCTTCAAGAGGAAGCTGCAGAACTTCGTCTACCCGGTCATCGACATCGGCACCTACGGCAAGATCAAGAGCGGCGACATCCAGGTGATGCATCTCCCATCCCATGCGTGCGGGATCGATCGATTCATCGATTATATGATCGTCGAATGGCGCTGAATCCTGATCCTTTCCGGCGTGCAGGTTCTGCCGGCCATGAAGAGCATACACGGGAACGTAGTCGAGTTCGCCGACGGCAGGCAGCACCCTTTCGACGCCGTCGTCTTCGCCACGGGGTACCGGAGCGCAGCAAAGAAGTGGCTCAAGGTCAGCATCAGGACAGCTTATTTATTACACTGATTTCTTCTGCCACTGATGTGAGCTACCGTTATGTGGTCGATGTCCAAACTTCAGATTCAAACGAGATTTTAACAAATTTCAATGTTTCCAGCCAGCTTTTCAACCAAAGAACCAGAATTTGAGTTGTTTGAAATCTGAGACCCTTACTAATTTGCAGAGCAACGATGGGCTGATCGGCGACGACGGGATGGCGCAGCGGCGCTGTCCCAAGGGGGAGAACGGGCTCTACTGCGCTGGGCTGGGGAGAAGAGGGATCTTCGGGAGCGGCATGGATGCCGAGTTCATCGCCGAGGACATCAGCAAGCTGCAGCACCAGCACGGCAGCTCTGGTTCCGGCCACGAGGAGAGCAATGGCCAATGGGATCTCGGGCTACAACATGGGAATCCACAAGCTGAATGAGCATTGATCAAGGACCTCAAAAGTGTATCACGTGCGTAAAAGCATACCATGTGTATGCGCTGAACAAGGAACAATACCAATAGCTATAGCTATGTTTGTGCCATAGGGATTCTAGCTTATTGTATGTCATGGTGATCCATTAAAACTCAGCTTTAAGCTTTAACCGTTTTGACTAGTTGCTTCGAAAATCCAAAAGTAATAATTAAAATCAGATTTAAAAATATTTATCTCGTGACTTCGATATTTTCAATAAACGACGTTAAAAAGTTAAAAACGTTTAAAAAGATAAACAAACAATTGAAGCAAAATATATATGGAAACAAGCTCTTTTCAACTATAAAAAGTGTCTCGCGGAGAATGCTAACCGCCGAGGGGGATGAACGTTGAAGCTTAGGTTTTTTTTTTTGCGTTTTGGTCTCTTGAGTTTCTTGGTTTCACAGATAGACACCTAGTTTTTTGCGTTTGAGCCCCTGAATGTTCTGCTTTCATGATTAAACCCCTGAGTTTATTCATTCCAGTCCCCTTAGTTCCCTAATTTCGAACGTAGCCCCCTAGTACATATATAACGAGGAAAGTGTTACACGCATTTGCACAGCTAGCTAGACTTGTATCAAAAATGTTTTTTCTTGATCGATTGATTGCTTTGATTTCTATCCTATTGCTTTGGGATTCAGATCCTCCGCCTTTATAAATCTTTGTCTTCCTCTCCTACTCCTATCCAGCCATCCTTTTTTATGTAACGAACCTCACCTACTTTCTCTCTCTCTTCTCTCTTCTCTCCTCCCCACAGGGATGCGACTGCACCTCTGCGGCAGAGGATCCGCACCCATTGCTTTGCTACTTAATTGTAAAAATGCGCTCCGAGAATTCCAGAGATTATATTCCCATCTATGTGGATGCAAGCAGTTTTTTATTGCTCGATAGAGTGTTCTTTGGATTGCTTCGTCTCGATAAATTGTCCTTTGCGAGTTGTCTTTGGATCTAATTAATTATTATGCCAAATGATTGTCAAGTCCTTCGTGGGAGCGTTAGGTTGTTGCGTCATCATCTTCGTGACTCGTGAGATGTTTGGTCTTATGTATTGGAGACGGTTTATAATCTTTAAAAAATGTAAATTAATATTTCATCTAAAACAAGATTTTTATCACCAAATGATCTAGACGTTATAATATGGACTTTTTCTCCTTTTATCATGAATATAATTGGTGGTGTCATTCTTTTCTATTTTTTCTTTGATTGATGTGTGATTTTTTTTTCCTTTTAGAGCGGCTTCGTGTACACACTTAAAATTTAATTCTATATCAAATACGGATACAATGAAATTATTCATACGTGCATAAGCTGTTGAATTGACCACAAATTCGATTCACTAGTGTGTGTCCATATATCTAATACAAACTCAATGACATACGGGTTCAATCCAGGGAAAGTTTTTTGTTGCATGAATCATGATCCTGGTTGCTGCACGTATAATCTCGTGTCCATCTCCAATACGGACTCAATTTCATAAGGATTTAATCCATGGAAAGTTTTTTACTGCGTGACCACGATTGCCGCATGAGTATTCTTTCCATACATGCACTAGGTGAAGGATGGTGTCCCTGGTGACACACCCAGTGGGAGTGAATAGATCGATCTAGTATTCAAGCGGAAGCAATCGCTCTATCTAGAACAGTAGATTAAAAGATCATGTAAAACTAAGAGATCAATCTACGAGACCACAAAGAACAGAGATTATTTTTCAGAACCCGTACTGACTAATACATGAATGGTGTGTTTGATTCCTTGGCTTTGACTTGGTCAGACCCGCGCAAGCAGACCCACGACTGTTTGGTTGCCTGGTTGCTAACTGGAGCCAGGCTGTCGGGATGCAAATCGACCCCTTCAACCAGGCCGCGTGGAAAAGGAAAATCTGGCCGTTTCCAGCGAGCCAGGCTCGCATGGGCGCATATGCTTTGGTGGTTCTCTCTTGTCAGCCTGTATTTATTGTGTCACATCCACTTTTATACAAGCAACCAAACAACATCTGTCAACAACTTGACTCATCTCATACAATCAACCAAACACCATCTCTTATATCTACTCAGCCCGTCTCATAGCAGCCTCATACCTCGTATGAGCCAGACTAGAGAGAGTCAAGCAACAAAACAGGCCAGAAGGGTACATGGGTTCTTTTTACATTGAAGGCTCTCCATCCACCGCGCAGTATAGTTAGCGGTCTTTTTTTTTTCTCGTCTGACCGAGAGCTTCCACCCCCGTCTTTTGTCCTGGTCGCCCCTCTTCTCTGTTCTGCGATAAGCAATCTCTAGAAAGCCCTTAGAGCATCCGTAACAGAACCCTATAGTAGAAATAGAGTTTTAAAGATAGAGTATCTGGTGGAGGAAAGGAATTTTTTAAGGTGTAGTATAAAGTGTAAAGGAATTTTAGAGTAAAAGAGAGAGAAAATAAAGTAGAAGAGAGAGAGAAAATAGGGATAGAGCTTTTGGTGTGGATGCTCTCACGAGTCACGTCCCACTACTTTTATCGTATCTAGCGCGTGCTGTGTCACTGTGTCAGCCTGGCCCACCTGGCCACTAGGCCTAGCCTGCTACCTTGCGCCACTGCGACTGCGTGTCGCACGGCCACTACATGCTCCCAATTTTTTTTTATTTTAAATCAAAATTAAAAAAACTAATACACTAACCAACGGGCAGGATTTAAATCCAGGAGAAAAAAGGAAGCCGGACGGGGCACAAACCCACAACCGCAAGGGAGCGCACGCGCCTAGCTCGACCCTTGTAACCAGTGTGCCCTTCAAACTTTCTCATCCTTAAGGGACGCTAATTGGTTTTATCCCATTTTGGAAGGACTTTGTCACCCCTAAGTGACATTGCATGAGTAGGTTCTGTAGGTAAATTTTAAATAATACTCAGTAAATTTTGTCACCCCTTTCTCTCTTTCTTCCTCCCCCCCTCTCTCTCTCTTATATAGCCTGCCCACGTCTATTCCGGCCCGATGGTTAGGCAAATTTTTTCAAATCCCGCCCAACGGTCGGGCGGGATTTCCCCGCTGAATTTATTGCCCAACGGTTGGGCAGGGGGTGGTTAGTTATTTAATTTTTTGAAATGGCGTATTAATTTTTTAATTTTGATTTAAAATAAATATAAAAAAAAAATTCGCATACTCTTGCGTATTGGCCATTTGGCCCTTGCATGCTTCATGCGCCAATGGGCCCATGCATTGGCCTATTACGGCCTGCACGCTCACACGACCACAGGCATGCTCAGCCAGTCAGCCACGTGCATGCGCTGCCTCACGTCCACCCACGCACGCCCACGCGGCTCCGTCATCTCCTGGGCTAGCTCGACATGTCGACACCTAAGCCATCTGCGCTAGGCACTTTTCAATTCATGCCCAAAAAAAAAAACCACCACAAAAACCACACCTCGCTCTTTTTCAAATTGATTAGTCCATTAGAAATATTGTTGTCAAATCATCTCAACACAAAATTACAAATCAACAATCTTCCTCTTGATAAGTGATCTATTAACACATCACACAGAATAATTTTCTTCGATCAATTTATTTTCACAGATTAAATTCTTCCTCCTTAACGTATGCTCTCATATATTAACAATTTCTCCTCCTTAACATACGCTCTCCCATATCAACAATATCTTCCCATTTGGCAAAGCACACATCAAGAAAATATTTGTAACAAGAAAGCACCATGCAAAATTAACATGTCATGATATGCAAGTCTAAAAGCATTGTGGATTACCCAAGGTGAACTCTAACATTATAACAAATCTCATCCACACATCAAATTTCACAAACTGCCCCATAGTCAACCAGAAACCGCCAGTTTTGAGTAGAATGACTATAAGATTACTATAGACTCATGGACAAGAAAATAAGTACATTTGGACATATATATACTATATGTAGAAAATATGTCTGTCTGAGGAATATATTATTTTTGAGCACAAAGAGCACACCAAACTCACAATTATCTTGTTTTTTAGCACAAAGAGCACACCAAACTCACAATTATCTGTTAGAGATGCTCTTATGTTTTTAGGATCCTATCGATCTTTCATCGTTTGTTCATCTTCATCTCTCTCTTTTTACTCTATATATTTTTTATGCACATAGGTATGGAAAGTTTGAGCTTGCATCCTTTTTTATATGGAAAATATTTTTTACTTTGCATATTGTATTGCGTAGGGTATGGCAAGGTTAACCTCACATCTTTTGCTAATTTGGCAAGTGATGTAACACAGTCAAGTTTGCATCTTTTGCCCTACATTTTTTTTGTGTGAGCTACATTCCAAGTCATACAAAAGACTCATCATGGTCATCCGACTTACCAACATAAGGCTTAAAATCGGTACACAAAAACACACCGGCCAATTTTATGTTTAGAAAAGAAGTCCTCATGACCAATTCAATAGAAAATAGTAAGCTTCTTGGAAAACTACTCTCTACTAGCAAGAAAACAACTCAACTAAGTTAACTTATCATAGTAAAAAGTCATGCGAATGATCACTTTAATAAAAGTAAGTCTTCATCAAGGATAACAAATAATGCTTCTACTAAATGATGAGATAGTATGCAACAAGATTCATATATTATAAAGCTCGATTTAATCTAAGATGAAATAACAAGTTTAGGAACCCAAATTTTAACAGACCTTTTGCTGTTTTTCATAGAATTTTTGGAAACCCATGCAGTTTTGCACTATTTAAGAGAGCCGAATTTCCAGCTTGTTGTCTAACATATGATGGTGCAATCCCTACCATTTGTGGCTGTTCTTGAGACCTTTTAAAAGCAAAGTAACCAACGGTTAGGACAAACAAAACAATTTCTAACAAAATGATCATTCTTTCCACAGTTGTAGCACTTCACATTATGAAATGTATCCCAAAATTTTGGACCTAAATTAACATAGCAATTCATCTTAATATGTTTAGGTTTTCTACAGTTAAAACATTTTTTCACAATTTTATTTTCAGATTTAGCATTTGAAGGAACAAGACGCGCGTAGATGGGGATTTTCTTTCACAACCGGTATTTGAGAGCAATGATTATTATTACATCCAATCCCTTCCTTCATAAATGAGTATTTTGAAGTATCTAGGATCATATTTAATTTTTTCTCACTATTTTTCATCCTTCATGAATTCATTTTCAAGTAATTTGTTTTGTTAGGCAAGATCAAGACATCGAGTATATAGATATGTATAAGGACGCTGCTCAAGTTCAATTAATTTCGTCCTAATTCCAGTAAGATTCTCACATGAAAATTCCTTCGCTTCTACACAAACTTCCTTTTCTAAGGTAGAATGATTTTTTCACCTATGTATGTTTCACAGGATCTACCTCTTTTTGCAAAACTATGCAATTGTCGCAAGGTGATAATCTAGATTTCAGCAATGCATTTTCACTTCTATAAAATTCACATGTCTTACAAGTGGTATTCTCAAGATCAATTTTTTTTTCAAAATTTCACAAAATTTGCAAGGAATATCAAGTTTTTTTCTTTAATTTAAGACAAGAATCACAACTATCACCCTTTTTGCTAGTCGTGATAAGAGTTTTTCATTTTCCAAATTTAATTCCTTACCATTTTTTTTTAAATAAAGTATCACCAAGTCTTTTCTTCCATACAAAAACCTTATAAAGTTTTTTACCTCATTATCATCATCGATGTGTTCATCATCATCACCTGTAAAGTTAATTTTCCTCCCAACAAGCCAAATATCTACAATATCATCATCTTTGCCAAGAGTAGCCAACGGATCATCGTCATCGCTATCACTTGTAATGTCTAGCTTCTCCACTATGTTTAGGGTTTATTATGTGTCACCTGAAAACTTATTTCTTTGAAAAGGACTAGATTTTTTGTTAGCGAGTTTGGGACAATCACTTTAAAATGACCAAATTCATCGCACTCAAAGCATTATATTTCACATTGGTCACTTTTATTTTTGCTGAATTTTTTTCCTTATTTTTTGAAAACTTTGTTCTTATGACATTATTTATTCTTTTGGACAATTTAGAAAGTTCGTCAAAATCCATGTCATAAATATCCTTTTCTTTTTCATCGTTAGCTAATGCAATGTAGTGTCATTAGAAGTATGATCGTCAAATTGATTTATGCTCACCTCATATGTCATAAAATATCCAATCAAATAATCTAATTTTAAAAGTTTAATTCTTTAGACTCATTGATTGTCGTCACTTTAACATGTCACACCTTTTGATCTATAGATCTAAGCAATTTTCTACATTGATCTTTTTATGAGAACACTTTTCCTACGGAAGCAAGTTTATTAACAAGTTCATTAAAGTGAGTACCAAAATATTTAATTGTCTCCCCAAGGTTCATCTTGCATAGCTCACAGTCTCGCATGTACAATTCAATTTTAGCATTTTTAACTTCTTTTATACCTTCGTGAATAGTGCGTAAAGAATTCCAAATTTTAAAACAGTTATCAATGTAGAAATTTTATTAAAAACATCCCTAGACAAAGCACCATAAAAGTAACTCATTGCTTTTTGGTTCAAGGTGTATAGCTCCTTTTGTTCCTTCGTGACAATATCATCATGTTTAACTTGATAGTTATAATTTCCCACAATTCATAACTTTGAGATTTTAAGAGCAACTCTATCTACGCTTTCCAATAAGGATAACCATCACCACTAAAAACGAGGGGTTTAGACAAGGAAAAAAAATTTGAGTCATAGCTCCTAATCATTAGATTAATTCTACAACAATCTTGCTCTGGTACCAATTGAAAGATCATGGCGCACCGATAGGGGGGGTGAATATATCATATATCAATCTAATACTCAAGCGGAAGCAATCAATCTATGTAGAACAATAGATTAAAAGAACATGCAAAGCTAAGAGATCAATCTACGAGAGTACAAAAAGACAGATATTACTTTTTTAGAACCCATACTTGGTAACAGATAAGTACATGGATTCTTTTACATCGAACCACTTCTCTTCTCTCTCTCCATCTATCCATCGCACCGTCTGAGAGCCACCACCGTCTTTTCTCTCAATTGCCCCTCTTCTCTAGTCTATATTCCATGATATACAATCTCTAGAAAACCCTCACGTCCCTATGTTTTTATCCATTTTTTATATTTTATATTTATTTATTTTCATAATTAAATAAATAATACCCCATTAATCAAAATTAAATAAATAGACGCCTATAAGCCATTGGTTGGGTGAGAAGGGAAAAAATCACCTGTTGGTTGGGCGAGATTTTCCTTCTCGCCCGACCAACGGGCAACAAGTATCCTTATTGCCAAAGCGATTTTCACAAAAAAAAAATCAAAATAATATGTCCTATTCTTATCCTTGAAAACGCCATCACAAAATCACTAAAAAAATCTTTAAAAATTTGGCAGTGTAGAGAGTGCTACCTTAAAATTCTCTACAAAATTTCAGCCCTAAACAGTACCTATACAATGAGAAACAAAAAGATATTTATCTTTTTTGTTTCTTATTATAAAAATAATATTTGGAGCTGAAATTTTGTAGAGATCTTGAAAATAGAATACCCTACACTACTAAATTTGTTTCATAATTTTTTCTGATTTTTTTATGGTGGTTTAAAGGTTGAGAGCAAAGAAGATAGTAATTTTCTGTTTTTTTTTTCAAAAAATCCCTTGTCGCCCATTGGTTGTGTGATTTTTCTTTCTCGCCCAACCAACGGATTATATGAGTTTATTCATTTATTTTGATGAATAAGATATTATTTATTTAATTATGAAAATGAATAATATAAAATATAAAAAATTCGCTTTTATCCTCTCCGCACCGCCTACGTGTGCATCTAGCGTGTGTTGCGTCGGCCCGGCCAACCTAGCCGCTCGGCCCAGCCTGCTGCCTTGCGCCACTGCGCCTACGTATCACAGTGCCGCTGCATGCTCCTGCGGATTGGCCCTGGCATGTTGCAAGCGCCAATGGGCCCGGCCTGCTGCATGTATGCATTCACCGAATTTTTTTATTTAATAATTTTTTCAAATCGTTTTTTTCGGAAATACTCATAGATACTGATAAATAGCAGAAATGGCTACCGGTCCCCCGAGGCATGGGCAATCATCCTAGGGTAGGGCGATAGGTCACCCGACCATTAGCGTCCTAACGGTCGGGGAGATGGCCGTTGGTTGGGACCCACAAATTGCCCAAAATAGGGACGATCACCCGAAATAGGGGCAATCGCTACCCTATTTAAGCTGCGCCAGCCTCCCCGTTTGGCCATTCTCACCGAGCCATGTACTACAAACTGTTTAATTTGGTCTTTCATGTTTCTCCACTAGTTTATCATGTATTCTAATTTCAGCATCATTCACACAACTGCGTCTTTCGCGCTTAATTCCTACTCTAATAACATATTTTAAGCTATTATCCAATTGCTTCTACCGATATACATACTTCAAATTTCACACAATTCCCAAAGTATCTTATTTCTTCTTTCATGTTTCGAAATGCCTTTCAACCTAATAAATGAGACCTTGTTTTAATTTAACTTTACCTAATATTTCGATTTCATAATTTTAAATTTCTATATTTAAATTTGGCTTATTTCAGCATTTTTATGCCTCTGCGAAGAACCATTTTTTTAAGGTCTTCAAATTTTTCAACCCTTCTCAAAATTCTATGGTTTTCTTTTTCCAGGTTTCATATTTTTTCTTTTTTCCCTATTTCTACACTCTCACCTAAGGGCCTGTTTGGATATATGGTTTTGAGAAACCATGGTTCTGTAATACATAGAGTTTATAATTGTGTACAAATGAAAATCATGGTTTTACCAAACTCCATTAAACTTTGGTATTCATTGAAACTATTGGCTGTTTGGATATATGGTTTTAGGATGGTAAATTTGACTAACACAAGAGCTAGTGTGAGTTAAACCATGAAAACTTTAGCTAAGAGTGGAGTTTGAAATACTCTAAAAATACCATGGTTTCTACTAAACCATGGTTTTGAAATGGAGTATTTTTTTGTTATCCAAACACCTCGTGGTTTTGAAAACCATGATAATTTCAGAAACCATAGTTTTATCTCGAAACTATAAAAATACTTTGTTGCCAAACATGCCTTAACCGATCGCCCCTTATTGGGGCGATAAGTGGCCTGAGGGCTGGGACCGCCGTTAAACGCCGTTTGGCTAGGAGACCCATCGTCTAAAGTATGGGTGATTGCCCCCTAGGGGCGACGAGCTTCTATTTCTACTATTTATCAATATCCATGTGTAAAAAACGATTTAAAAATATTAAATAAAAAAATTCTGCATGCACCGGCCTATCACGGCTTGCATCCTCAGACGGCCACATGCATGCTCAGCCACGTGCATGCACTGCCTCACGCCCATCCACGCACGGCTACGATTCCGTTCTTTTTTGCAAACCGCCGACGGTTGTTACAGTAAAAAAAATTTAGATTTTTTTGAATTATTTAAAAAAAATTTAAAAAACTTTTAAATTTGCTATAGTAAAATCGCCAACCGCCAACTGCCAGAAACCGCCAAAAGAAACAAAGCCTACATGTCTGGTGGTCTCCTGTGCTAGCTGACATATCTGACCTTGTCTAGATCCACGTGCACATGTACTTCGATTCAATTCCTGCAAAATAAACACAAAAATCACACCTTGCTCTTTTCAAATATATTAGTCCATCACAAAATATCATTGTCTCAAATATTGTTCTCAAATCATCTCAATACAAAACTACAAATCAACACTATGCTATCCTATTGACTATGAATTCGATCTGTTCGATCAAGGCAGTTATAATCTGATTTAACTATAATCAATGGTGTACATCTTTTTTTCCGATTAACATGAAAATTTCTAGTATTTTAGGATTAACGTGATGACTCTGTGTGTATATATATAGAGAATAAGAGAGGACTGCATTTTCAGTTCCTCGCGCCCCTATTCTATTTGCATGTATGAGTATGACACTATATATGATAATAACTCATGCACGACGGTCATTCCTCTCTCTTTTCTTTCGATATCTGAGAAGAAGAACTGAAGAAGGCTCAATTTCAGTATTAAATTTTGTTGTGCTCTCATGGCCCGCACACCTCGACCCTCCTAGCTAGCCAGCCTAGCCAGAGCTCCCGAGAGGGCAAGCATGAATACAGTATGGCGAGTAAATCAGAGTTATTTTCGTGCATGGTAAATTAAGCGATTATTTTGTTAGATTTTAATGGAAGTTTACAAATTATGTGCCCTAGAGAAGTGTTCTGGCAAAGTGGCAATATAGAAACACTACACTTCCCTCAAACATGCAATACCCACTGTTTATAACGCATGATCCAACCTCCTGCTCTTCCTACTACTGGGGAGCTGGTGCTACATGCTGTTACTACTACTAATGGAAGAGCAGGTGTAAGATACCTCCCAGGTGAACTTATCTTGTTCTTGATACAATATTTAATGGAAGAGCGTCTATAACATACCTCCTTCTATTATTAATGGAGGTGTGATTTCCAAATTAATTGGCCACAATATTATGCCAATCAATTAAATTTTGTCCCACTAAAGCTCTATGAAAGAAGACATTTAGAGGTCTTGAATGCATGACCTGGAAATTAAGATTGGGGTAACGATCGCACAGTGGGGCAGCACCTAACCAAATATCTTTCCAAAACCTAATTTGAGTGCCATCCCTTAGCTGAACAGATCCCCATTTAAGAAACTTTTGTAGACATTCATTTTGCCTTTTCAGAAGTAAGAATCTCTCGGCTGAGCTTCAATTTAGGTAAGTGCCTTATTCATAAGGTACTTATTAGCAAGCAATTTTTGCCATACCCCTTCCTCAGTTAAAAGTTTGAAAAGCCATTTACTAAGGAGATATTTCTTTTCAGCATCGAGGTCTAAAATACTCTTACCTCGCCAGCCTATATTTCCTTTTCTGATAGTCACTTTCCCAAAAAAGAAGCTAGCTCAAATCCAGACTTAATTAGCCTTGAATACTTGGATATTAAGCACATACTTATATGAATGTCTAAGTTTGACAAAAAATTTTACCAAAACCGATTTGTTTTGGCCAGTGAAAAAAATTGTTACGCTGACAAAGAGTTGCCTAGCTCCGATGAAAGTGCAAGCTTAATTTAGGTTCGGTAGGCCTAAATTTCACCAAAATTCTGAAAATGTTTTCCCTGGATTACCAACTGAGGCCCAAGCAGTACATTAGATTATTTCCTTCAGTTTGTACTTTTTACCACCTTTTAGTTCACATATTCACTTGAGCACCATTAATTTTGAAACTGGAGGTTCTGTGCTAGTTTTGTTGAAGTTTCAATCATCCCCAAAATGTATCCTGAAATCATCTTAAAGTTGCTTTCAAATTTTTTTCATGATTTATATTTGCTCATAATGGTTACATGATTTCCATTTTCGCAAATTGCATGGGCCACTTGCATAGATATCAGTTCTTTGAAGGTTCCTAATGAATAGTTTTGTTAATATTTGGTTAGTGATTAGGAGAGAATCACCATAGCTGGTGCTTTTTATGCATCCTACTATTGGATACATGGGAATCTGATCGACATTGTGTTTTCTGTTTGATCGTTCCTGTCATTAAGGAATACTATAGAGAAGTTTAGGGCGTAAGCATAACTATATGGCTTTGGGTTGAAGAAAAATATCATATATTAATAGGATGCTAATTGCGTATGTACTTGCCATGTGATAGCATTTCATTTATATATCTCAAGCCTAATTTAACATAAATAATCATGTGTCAAACCTATATATGCCTCAAAGTTGAGAGAGCAATGGATGATTTGCCCCATATTTGTTTGACATGTGAGTCCTAGACATACATATCATAGACACATAGGGGAAAAAATCATCAATTCCACCTCAACTTTGGAGCGCATAATCAATTATTTCCTTAAGGGAGAAACTGACAAACTGAAAAGGAGGATGCACCAAGGCCAAGGGTGAGCATTGTACATTTATTTGTATATGGCATCTTACATTTGTTTTCATGGTGAGGGCTCCAAAACAACCCCCACCCCCACACAAAAAAAACAATATATACACTATATTGTTGAAACCTAACTTATGAAATTGGATGTATGTGCTTTGTACAACACTAACACCTCAAATTTTCGGGTCTCAGAACAATTATCATTGGCTCATTGCTATCATTCTGAACTTTGCTAACTCTCATATATGGGGCTGTATTTGCATTGGACACTGCAAGTTCAGTGCTGTGGGGACATCATTGGCGACTGGTGCTTCTGATCTATTGCAGAATCAAAAATATGGTTTGGACATATACCAGATCCTCCTATCAAAACGTGGGAGTGCTGGGATGGACTTTCAACTAACTATCCAAATAGTTGGAACTGAAGCAGAAGCACGTGCTCTTTGGAGATGGACCAGTTGAACTTGGTGCAACTTTGGTGACACCAGGATCAAGTCTGATCTATATCCTGCAATTCTTCTGAGCACATGAGCTGAGGGAGTATTTTTCTCAGGATTTATCAAATCGGGCATGTTAAGCCAGTGCTTTCAAGTTCCAGCTTCTGATTGAGGTCATCCATGTTGGATGCTTTCTAAATTTTTCATCACATGTCTACATAAAAATTGTTTGTTATTTATTCACCTGAATATGTTATTCAGTTCGGTTGATATAAACATTAAACTGGCCTGAAATTCAGAATAAAGATATAATTAATCATGTTCAATATATAGTAAGTGGCGTTTTCAACAGAAAGAAATATCTTTAGCGAAGGTTGAGTAACCGTCAAACCCCAGATAATTTTGGCAGCCCTATATCCATGGTCAGTGAAATCAGGGTGACACCATGGTAAATAAATCACCGAATACTTTATAGCTTCTGTCCTTATTTGCTTGTGCTGCTCATGTTTTCGCCAAACCTGTTAGTTTCACAAGCTAAACTGGTCTTGCTCGCATGTGATCCGCTCGTAGCAGAGAAGAGAGAGATCTAGAGCATGCAGTCATGCACCATAGCATCAATTTGCTAAAGTCTTAAGTCGTACTGCTTTATTTTAGTTATTTGGTGGATGGTAATATCTACTTGTGCTATTTTAAGATCACTAGGCGAATTGATTCCATTCAAAAAATATCAGTATAGTACTATCAAAAGTGATCTAAAAAACGTACCATCACAAGTGTAAATGTGTGATGAGAAGAAGAAGAAGAAACTTCGCATTTATGGTGTTAATATAGATAGCACGGTCCAATTTTAGTTTGAAACATATCGCTTATGTACGTATGAAACATTTGTTTTTTCTTGTAAAACATTTGTTCAGATGGGGATTGAAACATGTTGATTTTGCTCTGAAATATTTTCCATATACTTGTAGAACATCGGTAAAACACACGTAACATTTTGTTTGCTCTTGTGAAAAATTTTGCTTGTATGGATTGAAACATCTTGATTTTTGCTCTAAAACATTTTGTTTGCTCTTTCAAAACATTTTGGTTTGCCACGTGAAACATTCTATTTGCCTCTGTGAATATAGTTCTAACAACAAGAAGAAAAACTTCGCATCTATTGTGTTAATATAGCAACCAAAAGACAACCTTTTTTTCATGGTACACGAGCCCTCGTGGTTCTAGAAGTCTAAACATCGATTCACATGCCATGCGCTGAGGAGGGTTTACTTGACAATTTTATAGAACACCAAAAAATTTCTGAATAGGAGACTTAGTTAAATCTACCAAGAGTCAAATGAGGAGGAGGCCGTGGCCATGTGCCCAAGCATCTGATCCGCATCTTGCTGGCCGTGCCGTATCGCTAAACAAGTGTTCTTTCTTGGAACCACTAAACAAGTGTGTTCTTGATCCTTGAACACTGATTCGGCACCTTAGAATAACGAGTCTCTAGCGTGAATCCGTGTGCTTACTGCTTGTTATTTTTGACTGATATTGCTTGTTTAATTGGTTTTGCCCTTGTGAGGATGTGTGCAAATTACTGTCAAACAAAATCATTAATCAGATAAGAAAAAAAGGATGCAACTATCAGCTGGGTACTACTGAGTAATGACTGACTGCAAGTACTCCTGCAGTCCTGCTAGCTTACTGAAACAAAAACAGGTTCTTTGTGATTTACTTATAGATATCTTAGTTCCCAGCTCATCTACTTCATCATGGAGTGTGCGTTCGATCCTCCGATATACCTTACTACCTAGTACTTCAAAACATTATCGTCTTTCAACTCAGTTATACCATAATAATTGAAATTTCAGCATCTTTTCAGCTTAGCTATATCATGACTATTACTGTTTAGCCTAATTTTATTCTCCCTAATCAGATTAGAGGTTTTCATTATAATTCTAATTGTCATTTTTGCATGTCCAAAAACGATTAATAAGATGATGCAAAAAAATTACACAAATACAAGGCTTCTCTTTCCCAAATCTCCAACTTTTGTTGTGAATCTTATCATCTGTGCATATTTTTAGATAATAAAAATATTCGACCTCTACATCCATACATGTATATGACCCATAAAAGTAGTCTTATACAAAGCTGAAAAAAGTAAATACTCAAAACTCGAAAGTACAACACTGTTAAAACTGAAAACTCAACCAATACCGACATGCCATTTTAACGGCAGCCGACATTACCCACCTGGAAATAAAATCGATAATGACCTCGTGACAAGCAAAATCAGCACATGAGACACTGGCTTCAAACTGAAGCGAGCTGCAAGTCAAAGTGATCAAGCTTGGAGTTGGCGCCTAAATGGCCAAAGTAAAACGCCTCAATTTGCCATTTAACCTATCCATGAGACCATCGCAGTATGGCCTCTCCTTGGTAGATGAGAAGTCAAAAGATCTTGCCACAATTTGTTAGAGAGAGATACAGTACATCCAAAATGTCACATATATAAAATTAAATTACAAATTACAGACGAATCTTTTCTGAAATGTGCCACTGTTACTTACACCAACAAGTGGGCCTGACCATTCGAGTTTGTAATATCCAACATGCAGCAATATATAAATGGGTTTTCGCTTGAGAGGAAAAAAAAACAAGATCGGTTCGTACACGTAGCGCTTTCCTTCCCACGACTTCCGATGCAACGCATCCCGACGTGCGCATATATATATACGCGCGCCCTCGGCTTCTTCCTCCGGCCATCCTCGCAGCCCTTCCCGGCGTCGTCTCCGCTCCTGCAGATCCGGGCGTCGAGCTAGCAAGGGTTCTTTATATACATGAAGATGCTAGGCTTGCTAGTTCTTGCCGTCGCCGCCATGGTCGAGCTCACCGGCGCCGACACCGGCTGGAACAGCGCCCGCGCGACGTTCTACGGTGGCAACGACGCCTCGGGCACAATGGGTAAGCTCAACACCGAGAAGGATTAGACGGATCATTTGATCATTTCAACTGATGATTTACTCATGTCATGTGTGCAGGAGGAGCGTGTGGGTACGGCAACCTGTACAGCGCGGGGTACGGGACGAACACGGCGGCGCTGAGCACGGCGCTATTCGGCGACGGGCTGAGCTGCGGCGCGTGCTTCGAGGTCCGGTGCTCCGGCGGGGGGAGCTGCCTGTCGGGCTCGGTGCTGGTGACGGCGACCAACCTCTGCCCGCCCAACTACGCGCTCCCCGGCAACGACGGCGGGTGGTGCAACCCGCCGCAGCCGCACTTCGACCTCGCCGAGCCGGCGTTCGCACAGATCGCCCAGGCCCGCGCTGGTGTCGTGCCCGTCCAGTACCGAAGGGTGGCGTGCGCCAAGAAGGGCGGCATCCGGTTCACCATCACCGGCCACTCCTACTTCAACCTGGTGCTCATCAGCAACGTCGGCGGCGCCGGCGACGTGACGGTGGTGTCGGTGAGGGGGTCGAGGACGGGGTGGCAGTCCATGAGCCACAACTGGGGCGCCAACTGGCAGAACGGCGCCCTGCTCGACGGCCAGCCGCTGTCGTTCCAGGTCACCTCCAGCGACGGCCGCACCGTCACGTCCACCAACGCCGCGCCCGCCGAATGGGCCTTCGGCCAGACCTACACCGGCGGCCAGTTCTAGCCGGCCGGCCGGCCACCGGAGCAGATTCGATCGGCACGTGGGCCACATGTGGAGGGCTCTGATTTGAGGTGGCTCTCCTGGGAGTGGCAACTAGTCGACGCGACTACGCTGTTGTTGTGTGGTTCACGCACTTGCGAGTGTTTACGTTTTTGCGCCTTGCAGAGCCTAACTGCCGAAGCATTGGCTCTGGGCGTTTTGGCTTTCGGTAGGCGTACTTTGCGGGGATGCTTAATTAGCCAAGGTTTTGAGCTCAGGAATTGTTAATGACTGGCTGTGGTGATGAGCACAAAATTAGTTAATGGCTCGTCACCCGCCCATGGGATCAAATTAACCAGTGGTCCTGTATCTTTCTATTCTTATATTAATGGAATCGGGAGCTTGCAAGGATGAGGAAGTGAGGAACAGATCTACAGTGTTGGCACCAGGGTCAAGTGACTCTAATGCTCTTTTGTTCAACCCATATAATTTATAAGTACCTCTCTTAGTATATAATTATAAAAGTCTATTATTATAAACTAAATACTAATGTTTTAGATTCACAATGACCCGACGATCCTAACTACACTTTTTTCTAAATCCGTCCTTGCAAGGATGGGATGGTTTGATTCCCATTCATGCACTGGTTGAAACACGCTTTACAAAGTAGAGGAGAATGCCGATAAATCAAATACAGGAAGACAACTTGCAAGTTCAATTTTTAAAAGTTGAACAAAAAAATTATAGAAAGGAAGCATGATTTAGGGATGAACAACTTCTCTTTCTCTGGGCTTCTTTCCGCTTGTAGCCATCAGTATCGTGCACCGCGCTCCGGCAAAGACGTCACCGCTCATTGCCCTAGACGCTAAATGCTCCCGTTTCTTTTCATTTATGAGTGGAAAAAATCCATCCTTGGTGCATCAACTGTGGTAGTGAGGGCTATTTGGTCCTAAAAACCAAAACCAGAAAAACATGGTCCCTGAAATACGAAAATTATCCAAAAATAGTCCTCTAACTGATCAAATGATGTTTTTTTTACCAAAGTAACATATGTTTGATCTAATTTTTGTATAGAAATGTCTCACACAATAAAACATAAATTGTATATTTGACCTTTTATAATTATTTGAGCTCGTGGAAAACTTTTCTAAACTTTTCTCGATTTTCTACAAATTAGTAGCATTTCTCCTAATTTTCTACTAGAAAAATGTTTAAAAACTTTAGAAAATTTATAAATTCTATAAAAAATACATAAAAATGTTTTATGAGCTTCCAAAATTATCGGAACTGAAATATGAAATTTATTTTGGATTCCAAAAAAAATTTATGCCAAAATCTAGCTCAAACATGTACCAGCTTCGCCAAAACCACTGTTTGACTGGTCAAATAACCATTTATGCAAAGTTTTCATATTCAAGGGACCATGCTTACCCGATTTTGGTTTTTTAGGATAAGAAAACACAGATGACCATAGTTGAGGAACCAAAAATATGCTTGTATCTTTACTAGTCGAGCGCATATGAAAAAAAAACAAGCCACTTGCAACATAATCACTACAATTTCACTATTTTACTTTTCTTCGTCTCTTTCTTCTTCCTTTTTCACTAGCTAGGATTCTAGTTGATGTTGAGCGAGCTAAGTCAGGTTAGGCCCAAGCTCACCTTGAATGAGTATCAAGCTTCTAGGCATGCTTGAGAAGTTAAGTCGAGGGCTCAGTCAGGTGGCTCGGAATGACGTTCAGGGATGATGGTGCTCAAATTCCATGGGCAACACTCAGAGATGGTGTTCGAGGGTGGCATCCGAGGACCATGGGGATGGCAAAGTCAAGGAGGGAGAAGGTGGCCGAAGAGAGAGGAGAGGGGCTGATGGCTAGTCTGGTGCGTAAGTGAGGGAGGAGGAGGATATGGAGAAGGAGGAGAAGGGCAACATAAAAGGAGAGGTGACGTTCGTGCCAGCGAGCCGATGCAAGACTATTGAACTGTAACATCTCTAAATTTTGAGTATAAAAATTTTTCGTGAACTAAAACTCTAATTGCACATATAAAATATTGGAAAATCTTTAAAGCTTGTTAGAGTAACAGCTATATTTTTCAGTGTTCCCAAGGAACCTTAAGTACTAAAGCTAAATTAAAAAGACATACTTGGAATAAGTTGTAGGAATTATTTGCTAGATTAATATGGATTAGAAGCATAGTTGGAAAGACTTAAGGTTTGTACCATATAGATTCTCCCCTAATGTTATCCTGTTGCTCGGGATATCAATCTTTCCATTACTAAGCCAATTGCTAAATTTGATCAATTTCCTTTATACCCAGCTGATTTAGATAAACCCAAGATCAGATATGTTAAGACTCCTGTGTTCCTTAAAGTCTAGCGATAATTAACACTTAAATATCATCTCTTCCTCAAAGAAGATTAGTATCTCTTATGACCCACTTACCCTATTGTCCTATATCACATCTGATAATAGGGGTACACTTAAACCATGTAAATTACTGACCACCCTAAGGGGCTGTTCTCTTCGGCTTATCTTTTTATCTCTGAATTGAAAATTTAAACGCCTTGGCTTTTGCAGCCCTTTTTTCTATCTCGAAACCACGTCTCAGAGCTCTTACATATTAGTCAAATGAGGTGCATTGGACTTTCCAATCTACCGCGGAAAGCTCTTGAAGTTCAGCTTATAAGTAAATAAGAAGATAAGGAAATAAGATAAGTTAAGTGTTCTTTCCCTTGCCAAGCAAGCAAGCTACATAAATTATTTATAACTAATAATACCCAGTCCTATATGTCCTCTTAGGTCAAGTCAGAAATACTAACCCATAGTCTTTGTCATATAATTAGACAAGACTAGGTGTATACCTGTATAAGTATGCACACACATATACACCGCTAAGCCTCCTAGTTTCTAGACCCCATAAAACAAATTCAGATAAACCTGCAGCTAGGTCATTTATACAAAGGGAAATAAAATAGAGATTAGGAAGAATAACCTTCTTCTAATATTCCTAATTCCCTTATAAATATATAAAGAGTTGAGATACAAATTATATTTAAAAGGAATTCAAGAAGAAGCATCATAAGATAGAAGGAAAAAAAATTAAACTATATAACCATAACCCAAGAATGTTTTTATGTGCATATAGTTTTCTCATATTTTGATAAGGCCTTAACAAATTAAAATATAACGATTTAGAGCATATAAGGATAATTAATAATTTATAGAAATTAAAATCTTGTCAAAATATCAATTAAATTACATAAAAAGAATACTCACAATGTTCTGAACCCAAATATATTTTTATTATAATTTTTCTAATAATTCTAGGATTTATAATAAATAAAGGGCATTAAGGGATATTTAAAATATCATAAAATAAATATTTTTCAAACATAAAACAAATAACATATATGGAATTTTCATATTTTTCTGCACTCAAGGGTATTTTACTATATTTTTTGATAATTAGATTGTTCATAACTAATAAAAGCATTAAAGAAAGGAATTAAAAATTATGTACAATAAATATTTATCAAATGCCAAAAAAATTATATATTTGAAATCCTCATAATTTTATGAACCTAGGGATATTTTTATTTTATTTTTTTGAACTACCAATTATTTCCAAGCCATTAATTCCATTTTCTAATCAATAGGAAAATCGTATTTCTTATTTAACCCTAGATTTACCCATTTTGGAAGCTTCCCGTTTCAGAAGTATTTCCCAAAATGGAAAGTACTCTTTCCCTTCCTAGAAACCGCCTTCGACATTGCTATAGGGCCGAGCTGATCCAAAACCCCGCGCTCACGTTGCCTTCGTGTGCCGCGCATCCTAGTCCTGAGTGCTAACCCACGTGCCTAACGCGACCAAGTGCCACCGCGGTTGCCTCCCAAGCCGTCCTGAAGCACTGCCGCACTCAGTGAACGTGGAGCCACAAGATTTCTTCATCTCTCCCCCACTCTCGCTGCCCAATTCTTCGCCATCGCCTTGTGGTCCTCCGCGAGTCACTGCCATCGTCGAAGCATTCTCGGTAAGCTCTAGTCGTCATTTTCCCCCGTTTTAGGCCATCACGGCCAATTCCAGAAATTGAGCTTGCACAATCCAGTTAGCTTCGGTTGCATACATCCTCAAGCCTCCTAGAGCCTCCATGAACGTTGCGCAAGCACCACGTCGGGTAATTTTAGCTCCGGCCACCGCTGCCATTAGAGCCGCTGCCTCGAGCTCCATGGCTCATGCGGATATCACTCTGTAGAACTCCCTAACCAAAATCAACACCACTACTAGTCTCCCCGTGCTTCCAAGAGGCTTTAGATCCTAAGAAAGTAAACCTAAACCCACCGGAAAGCTGTCACGCCATAGCCAAGCGCTTTCCGAAGCTTTGACCCATGGATGATCCACAACGGAGCATCCCTTGCTAAACCAGTGACACCAACGTGCTCCTCATGTCCCCTAGATTCTCCCTGACCCCGCATAGCCGGATCCATGTCACACCACTGCCTAGCTCCAACCCGAGCTCAATTCAGACCAAGCCGTGGACCCTCGACCATGCACACAGCCAACACGTCCTATGTCTTGCTCCCAGAAACCTGTAGAGCCCAAGAACATCACCAAAGATGCACCACAGTAGGTGAGATCCATTGCCGAAGGTTCACCGGAGGAGAGGAAACGGAGGAAGAGGAAGAAGAGCAGTAAACCGTCCGGTTTCCGTCGGTCCACAATGTTTTAGGCCGGTTTTGTGAAAAGTGCTCGAATAGAAAATGTTTAGAATAATAAAATATACCTAAATATGAATTTTAATTATATGTAATACCAAGAATATATGTAAGCTATAAATTAAACCAATTAGGGCATTTAAACTAAATAATGGGATTATTTGAAAATAAGATTTTTGCAATATTAAAACTTAATGAAAAATTTAGTAAATGCATTATAAGACATTTTAAAATACATAGAAAATTTATATACTACATTACAAAGTTTCTAAAATTATATATTCTTATTTATTTAAAAATTACATTCAAATTAAGCGTATAGGTAGATTAAATATTTACCCTTTTGCAATAAAACTTATTATAAAAGAAATTAATTAAATAAAATATCCATAGCCTATAAAACCATATATTTCACTTAAGATTTATATATTTCATTTAATTATATCAACACATTAAATCTTTAACCTTTTATAATAGAAGTTGACATATAGAAATTAATAGAATAAATATGTATAAGCTTGTATTTTCCTAAAGTCCAAATTTGCTCATTGTTTATAAAATTATGTTTATATCAAATAAAAAGGGGATGAATGTATATAAGGGTTAATATTCTTATTCCATAAAAAAACATATTGGTTTATATTTGAGTTTCCACATAATTTGAAATAGAAGTCGAAAGAAAGGAATTGTCGAGAAAAGCAAGTGGGACAGAAGGAGTTAGACGAATTGCCCTAATCAAGAAGACGGGACAACCAAGGTAGAATCAACGCCAAGGCAACACCTGACCAAGAATCCTGACTGAAAGGCAAGTCTTGTGCTGTTTAATCATACAGATCAATCATATTTAATATCAAGCATGTTGAGTGCATTCTATATTTATTTTGTACATGAATTACCAGAATAAACAATTGAAATAAAATTTGATTAGCGATAGTAATACTCTATCTAGGACGGCAGTATGTTTTATTATTTGTAGGCTATATTCATCTTGACAAGCCCCTAAACTAGATTATTATATCACTTGGAATCACTTAGAAAAGAATGTATAGAGTAGAATTAAATTTGCAATCATGTAAGAAAAGATAAATACTGATAAATGACCTGGTTTGGATAATTAATAAAAATGCTGGTGAGGGATTTGTTGATCACGTTATTCTCGCTTGTTATTTATGATCCATTGTGAATTGTGGATATTAATGGTATGTGACCGGTTATGAAGTGCTATCTCTTGCTAAGGGAAGAGGAGGGAGGTTGTGGCATGTGACTAGCTATATGAGTTCCTATGTGAGGAACGATATTGTGTGATTGATGAAAAGTGTCCATATATGAGATAGGGTTTTTGTTGTGAAGTTCCTATCCGATGCGTATAAGGATACTACTCTTTTGCCACTGTAACGTAACACAATTATGCCTATCTATATGACCGAGAAATCAGACTTGGATGTGCCCTACACCATTATTACGAGATTTTCACAGGAGTGATGGAGTGCAGTCACTGAACAGCCCCAACCGGGCTGTCGTCAATTAGAACGAATAGTAGATTCCTTTCAGGACACTGCGGCCGGTACGCTTGGCTGAATGAGCAAGCTTCGTGGTGATGGAGGGACCTCGTATCTACTGGGCAGAAACAAGAGTGTGATGGCGTAGTGTCATGCCCCTAGTGTTTTGGCACTGATCATGTCAGGGCATCATCTAGGTAAAGCCAGGAAAGTTCTGCAGAACTGAAACAAACAAATCATCAATGGACCATGCTTCTGGGATACGAAGCTGTGTTAATGGGTGATCCCAGATAAGGGGCTCAAGTAGACATCCCTCTTACCTCAGCTATTTACATTCCTGTTTTCACGTTACTTTTTTATTGTGATTTACATTTCCTGCTACTATTGGATTAGGGTACACCTGATTAGGTATAAACTATGAGCATAACGGTCATAATTTAATGACTGGTTAGATAACTAAATCAATCTTAATTAATTTAATCAGACTTCTACAACAAAAAGAAATAGGTGGAATGATTTTAAAACTTAAGACATGGTTATCACAAGATTTGGTATTAAGTAGGTTGTTAGGAGTTAGGGTGGGTTCTTTTCAGCTTTTCTTATCTACTTATCTCGTGTAACCTCGTCACTTTGAGAATTTTTCGAGATAGCCTCGAGAGCCGGTTGGCCTTCAATTTTGGGGTTTAGAGAGCCTATCTCGCCTCGAGATAAAAAACGACTCAAAAGTAATAAAAAGTGAGATAAGTCAAATAAGACCTCGAGATAAGTAGGATAAGCCAACTTATCTCGTGTCTAGTCTATCTAAAAAAATCTCGAAGTGACAAATAAGTAGACAAATAAGCTGAAGAGAAGGGGCCCTTAGAGTAAAACCTGGTTCCATTTCTTAATAGTTTAACGTTCATATTAGTTAATAGCATTTCTTGCATAAGGCTTGCGAATATTTGGGATACTCACCCACTTTTCATGCAGGCTGCACATTCCAACAGGTAGTCCTAGGTTAGGACCTCACAGAGGATGATCTTTTGGATGGCAATTGTAAAGAGGAATTCTATGGAAGGAAATGTGACGCCTAGGTCATTTCTACACTCAAGCTTGCCCGTGGTAGTGGATTGAACTTTTGTTTGTAATATACACAAATGAAGTGTTTGTAAGACAAAGTCTGTAAAATTTGGCCACTAGGCCACACTTTTATTGTAAATGTACTTTTTTATGTAAATTAACGTTGCAGGATGATAAGTGTCTGTGCATAGCTAAATCTTAAACAGTTGTGCAGTGGTGGGACTCTGACATTTTATGTCATGAAAACGGTCCCCACATAGACGACCGAGTTGGAGGGATGACCCGCGGTGGTGGGGTAGAGTGGGGATGGATGACAGAGAGGGTGGGGATTATGGTTGGATGGATAGCTAGGACAGGGGATGGGGAGTTGTCTAAAGGTGGGACTCAGGAGGGACTAGGTCAAATTTGAGCTTGTTCAAGCTACTTTAGCACGGCTCGAACCGAGCTTGAGCTTAATAGCGCACGGGCACAAAAGATAAAGATATGTGGGCATGAAAGGTCGGTAGTGTGGCTACCCTAATGGTGAAATTTGGCGGCGATGCTCACTCAAGGATTCTAGGTACAGTGTTGGTCAGCCCTTTGCACCATGATCCCTTGACTGCTTGCCGACATGAAGCTTCCAATGCATGACTTCAAAAAGGCTAAGGTGACCACTGCTACAGAACACCACATCAGTGCCGATTCGGAACTGGCATCACTATCAGTTTTTGAACCGGCAACCTGAGTTATCACTGCCGGTTCTTGAAAACATGAATTTAGGCTTAATTGGTGTAAAAAACAGAAAAAAAAATTTATGCCTAGAAAAGATAAAGATATGTGGGCACGAAAGGTCGGTAGTGTGGCTACTCTAATGGTGAAATTGGCGGTGATGCTCACTCAAGGATTCTAGGTACAGTGTTGGTCAACCCTTTGCACCACGATCCCTTGACCGCTTGCCAACATGAAGCTTCCAATGCATGACTTCAAAAGGCTGAGGTGACCACTACTACAGTACACCACATCAGTGCTGGTTCAGAACTGATATCACTACCGGTTTTTAAACCGACACTGTGTAAGCGGCAATGATAACCCATGTTATCACTGCCGGTTCCCACTTATCACTGCCGGTTCTCGAAAACACGAATGTAGGCTTAAAAATTGGTGTAAAAAATAGAAAAAAACATTTTTTTATGCCCAGAATCTATACCCTAATCATCTACCACCTACTATAGGTTATTAGGATACATTTTCACATGAAATACAAATGTTGCGTTGCTCAGGACTCGAACCTGCAACCTCTCCACTTTACCCTTACCCTTCTCTCTCTTGTTCGGACTTACAAAGTATATGCATACCTTTTAAGTGATAAGTTATCACTGCCGGTTCTTGTCAAGAACCAACAGTTATATCGGTTCTAGCCAAGAACCGGCAGTGATAAATTCTTTCACTACCTGTGGACAACATAGGCCCCGGGTACTCTAAGATATCCAGTTGGACGTACCACCTCTTTGAGCCGAGTCGCACGGATCTTTTAGAAGGCGGGCTTGGAGGCTGGAGCGGCCTGGCTTACTCTACAAGGAAACGAACTCGTTTCCTACTCGAATACATGGAGATAGACGTGACCAACCCGGTCATATCTCTATGTTCCTTATACGGATTAGGAAACTTATCTGTAACCCGTCCCCTTGGACTATATAAAGGGGGTCGGGGGTCCCTAGTTAGATCATCTGCTTCTCACAATCTCATCTACATCTGATCATTGTCTGTTCTCGTGCCATCCCGACGAGAACATACATTGTAATCGACATCCACCATACAATCCACGAGCACAGGAGTAGAGTATTACCTCATCTTGGGGCCCGAACCTGTATAAATCCGGCTCCCTGTGCTACCATCGTAGTTGTGATCTTTCGCAATGCCCCATAAAATACGTTGCCGACGCAAATCGTCGACACTACTAGTTAAAAATTAGGGGCGGGAAGCTTAAAGAACTGGCAGTGATAGGACTTATCACTGCCGGTTCGTTTTTCAAACCGGTAGTGATACTTCATTGTCTGTTTACTCACTGCCGGTTTGAGCAATGAACCGACAGTGATAATGAATTATCATTATCGGTTCTAGCCAAGAACCGGCAGTGATAAATTTTTGCACTACCGGTTGTGGGATGCTTAAAGAACCGACAGTGATAGGACTTATCACTGCCGGTTTGAGCAATATCACTATCAGTTTGAGCAACGAGCCGACAGTGATAATTCCTATCACTATCGGTTCTCAAGTGCGCAACCGATTTTTTCGCTGCTGAGGCTTATGAACCGGCAGTGATATTATCACTGCTGGTTCTAATCTAACCGGAAGTGATGGGGGCACGGATGACCGTTTCTATAGTAGTGGATCTATATTTTTGTTTGTAGATACCACTCCTATCTATTAGCTTTGCCAACACCTCCAAGTCATTCTTTAAAGAGTAAAGATATTAAAGGAACATACCATCCTTATTGCTGGTGGCGAAGATATGGAACAACTGTTCGCGATCATTTCCATTGACAGTGTAGCGGAGCGCATGGGGCATGTGGCTAGCTCGGTCTAGAGTGTGGGTGGGTGCACAACACATGAGCGGGAGGCATCGGCGACGCATCCACCAAGTGCATGATAAAATATTCATGTTGGAAGAAGTGGATTTGGTTAAAAACTACTTAAAAATATGTTTAAAAAACTAGGCAAAAGTTTTAAACACGTTAGTGCTATATTAAGAATTTTTTACAGATTTAAAAATTTAAATTTAATTTTTGAACTTTAACTGGTTTAAAACCGCTTTTTTTTCTACCGCATTGGTTTAATGGCAAACATCCTTCTTTCCTAAGAGGCATGTAGTGGAGTGGGCGCGGAAGCGGTGATGAAAGCTTCCTCGAACAATTTTGAGCAGAAATTAAAAACACACATAACAAATATTCGAGGAAAAAAGAACAATCAATGGCCACGTTCTTTGATGGTGTGTACGTGTATCGTCCAATGTGTACAACATGTACAACATACGTTCGTGTGCAGGCGAGCCGAGTTCCTTGGTCTCCGCCGCCGGTGCCGGATCAGCTAATTCCCGAGAGCTGCCGGTCTTGGGGCTGTTTGGATCGTGTCCGAGTCGCTGGCCGATGCTTTCTAGCGTCTCGCCAGCGGCCTTGGCGTCGGCGGCGTTAGCGTCTTGGCGCCCAATTTTCGCGTCCGTGCCCTCGCTCGCTCACGTGTGGAAAACCGAGGGCGCGCCCTCGTACGGGCGTCGGCTGCGCTCCAAAGAATGGCCAAAATCGACAGCGCGTCGAGTGTTGGAAAGTCGAGCAGCAGACGTGATCCAAACACCCCCGCGCATGCCAAATCTGGCGAACATCTTTCGAATCCGTAGCCTACGAATAAAATAGATTTTATGGAATTAATTCGATTGCATTACTCGTCGAATCTCTCTCGTGGATGCGTTTAATTGGTGCTCGTCTAAACCAGACACCTATCGATCATTACTCGCGTATTCTAATAGAAGAGGTTTTAGATTATGGTCCTGTTTCTTTCAGCGGTTTCTAGCGGTCGGTGGTTTTACTATAGCAAATTTATAAGTCTTTGAAAAAAGTTTAATGAGTCTAAAAAGATAATCTAAAAAATAACAAATTTACTGTAGCAAACCACCGGCCGCCGGCCGCGCCGCCGCTCAAAGAAACGGAGCCATAACATATATGGTACAGAGGACAGAGAACTTACCTACGAAACTAGAGCTATTCGAATCCCGGGCCAAACTATGAAAGCCCGGCCCGACACATTCATCTATCGTTAGAAACAATTAATTCCAATTATATTTTTTGCAGAATAAAAAATTATTTGCTTCTACCTAGGCTTTATTGGGCTTCGGGCCGGACTGAAAAAAAACCTTACTTAATGATGGGCCAGTGAAAAAATGGAAAAAGCTTCTTGCCCTATGTTGTTCGCTGCCACATCTCTATGGCCCAAGAAGAAAATCTAGACGTAAACATGAGGCCCATATTAGAGGCCTTCGACCTAGGAGTTTGCAGGCCGTACGACTAACGACTGTACGAGTAGTTTGCTGCATGTATAATGTGTTGAGGAAAAAAAAATGCTTTGTGCAATGGCCAACTAGTTTATTCCATACATGGTGGATTACCTAGATATATACCAGCATGATTTCGATAATTCGTCCCATTAATGTATACTCTAGCCCAAAATTCATTTTAACCATGCCAGATTAATCCGACCAACACAATATTCATACGCATGGGTCCATGTACAATACTTTCGAGATACGCTTAGGAGGGAAAAAAAGCCTTTTAATTATGTCATGTAAAAATAGCACGTATATCATTACATAGGTGCTTAGAGAAGGCGAAGTGCTTTAGTTAGCACCGGTGTATGGCCGATGCTTACATATTTCTAAGCAAATGTATAGGCATCCTTGTATTGAAATGAAGATTTTTTAATGTAGGTATTGCCATCTGATTTCTGAAACTAGTGACGTGAACAAACACTGGGGCACGCTTTGTTTCTTTTGATCTTCTCTACTCTCCATCGCATCAGTAGCTATTAGCTGCACGCATGTGAAAGTAATCTGGACTCCTCGTCACTCTCGATCTCGATCGATCGCGAACGCCTAACAGGCTGAATATATCGATAAGAAAGACAACTGAATATATCGATAAGAAAGATACTGAATATATCGATAAGAAAGACAACTGAATATATCGATAAGAAAGATAACTGAATATATGGGTACATGCATGCATGGAAAGCCGAGTCATATTTGTCAGCCCTGCAGCTATATATGAACATGACGGTGCAACTCCACAGGATCGATAGTCCAGCAACGTTGTGTTCAGGGATGAATAATGATGCTTAATTTTCTGATCCAGGTCTCAGACAGCGAGTTCCACGGCCAGTTTCTGACATACTATTTTCTGTGACACAGATTTTACCAACTTGGTTAATTAACCCTACGTACAATGATCGAGTAATGAGCTAATTGCTTGGTCGTTAATTAATTAAGTAGTACATGCGTGCATGGTCTTACTTAACAACCAGTCATAATTCCTCTAAAAAAACTACCAGTCATAACAGCATCGGCATTAGGAGCATGTTGAGGCTTAAGCTTAATTAAAACGAAAAACGATTTGACTTTTTTGTCCAGTTCTTTTATTATTACGAAGTCACTTCTAAAATCTCTTAAAAATAACATAAATAAAACGGACCAGTTTTGAGAAATTCAACTTATTAACATTTAGCGCACTTTAGCTCAACCGGTGTATTCATTCAGTTCAACCACTCTAAACATGCTATAGATCATTTAATCAACCAAATTAGAGTGGGTGGACCAGCACGTTTTAACTAGGTACCAAGGGGTAAACACAAGTAGGTGTAGAAAATATATATATGTTGATTATTACATCAACGATCCATGATCCTTTCCACTTTTTAATATATATGTGTTCGTAATAGCATTAGATCATTCGACCAAATTTAACATACCAAAATACCATTAGCAAATTTCGAGAACCGAGCGTAATTTGGTGAGCATTCTGGATTGGTAGAGAATGCCGCTGAAGGGCTGCCTCACCATGCATGCCCCCGGACTTGAACCCGTCCGGGGCCTCTTCTCTTTTTAGTGAATCGCCATATAGCTAATGGGAGGCTCTCTCTCTCAAAAGAGAAAAAAAAAACAAATTGCATCGCACGGGTCAATTTGAGATCTCATATATCCTTCATATCTTGTAGTGTTACTAGCTTAATTAATTACTCGGTCAGTGTCTAATATCACATGTGACACGTATATATACGCACGTTCAACTAACGAACTAATATGTTCTGCTAGCTCTTGATGCATATGCATATATCTCCTAGTATAATGTTGTCAGTAATTTCTATAGTTGCTACACATAGAATAAATTGTTGAGATCGAGAGTAATTAATGAGGATAAGGAGCATAATCATTTTTTATATATGAAACGGTCTCTATCATATAAACAAGCAGAAGAAACGAGAATAAATCGCTATATATTAGGAGCATCACATTGTTTCTACAGTGCTCATAAATAAAATGAAAATAATAAATTAAATAATTACTTGATATAGTGCATTGGAAGGTTTGTGTGTCTATAGTCAATTTTGTATGACGAAACATTTAGAAACAACTCATTAAAAGAGAAATTTTATAGTACACAAAAATAAATATTAACTGTGCATTCCTCTCGATCTAATGGCTCGGATTGATTTTGATCTTTTTTAGATTGCCATGTTAGTATTTATACTATAATGATAGTATAATTTTTTTTATTAAAAGCTCTCTAAATGGACGGTTTAATCAGAATTATACTATAGATCTAGTATATTTGCTAATATGTACCTAAAAAACCTCTATAAGAAACCATGCCGGGAATGTCCAGTAGTATTGATCGGAGCCGACCCACTTGCACCGTTAGAATCCAAACGCCTTCTTGGCTTCTTTAATGGTAATGTTAAGCCGGTAACGACATGCATTTACGTTAACCACGCACCTAACGCGCGCCCACTAAGATAATCTTTCCATTGTACACATCAAGAGAAGGGCCGTCGTCCTCCAGTCCTCCTGGTTGATAAATTAGGTAAAGAGAATATATATATATGTAGATACTTTCCTTGTGATAGAGCACAAAGCAGCAGGGAATTGAACTATATATATACATATATTTGCCTAATGCCATCTGTACTAAGGGTCTGTCCTTTTTTTTCTTTTTGAGAACTTAGGGTCTGTCTGTGGTTGACGTGTTGTGCTGTTCTAAGACGTGACAGGTCTAGTTAGTAATTTAGGGAGTCTTCACTAATTTCATCAAGATTTTTGTATTATACATGTCTAAAAAGATATTTTTTGAGTAACAATAATATCTGAATATATTGAATAGAGCTCTAGATTAATACTTCCTCCATATATTCATAGGGCGTACTTCAATTTGAGAACGTCTTTGAAGGCGGGTGTACTTTGACCGTTAAATTTCTTTTATTATATATATTATCTATTGCCACAAAATAACATTATATCAAAAGCAATCTAAATTAAAATATAAACATATTAATACAACATTTATACACAAAAGATGCATATAATTTAACTAATCATTGGCCAAAACTTACAAAGTTTGACTTTTTTAAACCAAAATATGCCCTATAAAAATGGCTCGGAGGGAGTACTAAATTAGATGTGATATAATTGAAGAGCTTATTCTCCCTGGCTGCTACCTGCGATCATGCCTCTACGCGTGTATGTTACTAGACGCCGCTTTGAACCAGAAGTTGATCCATTTGAGGTAGCTCCACTAGCTCACTCCAATCCGGTATCCGGGAGCTGGAGCTGCGTCGAAGTTACCATTAAAAATACCAATCGATCCAACGAAAAATATGGATCAGTACGTAGTGCTGCGGATCTGTTGTCACGAACCATAACGGAATAAGTGACATATGCATGTATACACGTAGGTGGACCATTTTTGTGTGCGACGTACATGCCAAACTTTCCGTCGACAAATGGGTGGTCAGAGTTCCAAGCATTAGTTTTTTTTTGCTCGCTTTACCTAAATAAAGTACGTACGTTACACTACAATTAGATTAATTAAGTAATTAACCAAGTGGTCGTGTAGCCTTTTCTTAGGTCAAGAATTGCTGCGTTTAATTTCCTCTTAGCAAGGCCAGTACTGCCTTCTTGAAAAGCGATACTAGTAGATTATAAGCTTGCAGATAATACGTAACCATATATGTTAATTAAAAGGGTGCCGGCCTATAGATGATAGAGCATTAGAGCTAGCGTGTAATGCACTATATTTACTAGTAAATTAATTAACATATCTGTAGATAGGAGTACATGTTAATGGGTATGCATGCCGATATATATTCTTTGAGCAGATTAATGGTGACGGATGATTTAGTTTTTTCACAGATGGAGTTGTGCTAATTCTCATGGAGTCAATAGATGCCTCTTGGTAGTACTCTCAAGTTAGCATGGAGGCCAGTGGCATCTGATGGCATCATCCAATTAATCTTTTTGACCGTCCTTTCAATTTTCTAGTACTGCATGTACTGCCATTAGACAGGTGACTTAATTAATCTGATCACTATCAGCTTCCTATTTTAAGTGTGTTCTTTCATCTCTTAAAGGCAAAAGCTAGCTAGCTCATGCAAATTATGCATATATATGGCTGGGCCTAGTGCACATGCTGATGTGATCATGTACAGATCGATGCAATGCAATTATATCTATTCGTTGCGACATATGCTTGATTAGTTCTAGTGATCATGCATGGAAATGCACGCCGTCACTAGATGTGACTAGCTAGCTTCCATCACTACATGTTGATAATATCATAGGAAATTAAAGTTGTATATACAGTTGATTAGCATGGCCGTAGCTAGCTTCTTCTAGTGATAAAATTAATGAGTGTGTCCTGGTCTGAAAGGATTGTTAACCAAACTGTCGGATCGAAAGGCTAAACTTTTCGTACGTGCAGCAGTAACATGAAAACGCAAGCACAAAAAACATCATGAACCGTATACCATCGAGCACATTATAGCAAATAGTCCTAGTTTTTTTGGCTGCCTAATTCAATATGATTAGCATGGTTTTCACTTTTCAGAATACTATATAGTTACTCGATTAATTGTAATTTTTAGCTAGGATATGAAGACCGTTGCATTCAAGCTATTTTCCATAATGCGGACTGGAGTAGGATTGTTATCTCGTCCTTAAGAGAGACCCGAACTAGGATAAATACCATGACTTAGCTCGTTCGCATGTCCTATTTGCTTGTATCACCTCTAAAGTCGCACCTTAGCAATTTTGACCTTATTAATCCGTCATTTAAGAAGTAAGCTTGTCAGGGAACCTATTCAATTCCCAATAGTCAACAAAGTGAAACTAAGAAATAAGGGTTAATTAATACATGCGAAATTTGGTTAAATGATAAGGGGGATATGATTGGTGTAAGGATTACTCTCTGCCATAAATAGATTGGAATAACATTAGGGTTCCGTAAACTCTTATGTGTTCTGCCCTATCTCCATCAATGCATCAACTTTCTTATGATGACAAACGCTATAAACAAAAGGAACAAAAAAAACTCAATCGAAATGAAGCATGTGACGGAACTAAAATCAAAGTTTGCCACTTGCTTGTTTGTTAGCACTGTCATTTCCATCATTCATGCCACCTAAATAATGTAGATAGGTGCTTAATTTCCAATAGCTTTTGTGCAAGCCTAGTAGGACCGAAAGGTACACATCCAAGTCTCGCTCTCACCTTCTAAAATAATAATATATATAGTTAAGGCCTAACCTAGCTAATAAGATCTCATCTCGTGTAATTCACTACAGGAATTATGCAGAAAACCGACCACGCCAACCTCTCTCGACGGCCACAAAACGGCCATCGAGTACATGTGACTCTCCCGACGGCCACGAAGAACTCGTCGAGCACACTTATCTCTATTGATGGCTCGAAAGGGTCGGTGAGTGCTCACGAGCGCTCATGGGTGCCCGGCCACGGAGATGGCATCAACCTCTTTCAACGGCTTTCCTTTAGTCGTCAAGAATATTTAAGCTCGAAAACGAAATTTGGGCCGGGTCAATGGCACTCTAGGGATCTCTCTCGACGGCCAGGCATAAGCCGTCGAGTACCTTTAATTATCTCAACGGCCGGACGCAAGCCATTGAGTACCTCTAGTTTTTTTCTTTTTTCTACATTTTGCCAAATGCATACATATGGTAATATGAATTACAATCATGAAATTTGTCATTGCAATGTTTATGAAATTAGTTCTTACAGTTTGCAATCAATTTCTCAATTTTCCCCGACCCGTGAGTACTAAAAACTAATTTAAATATATTATCTAATGATGGACATCGTTTTATATTAATAATAAATGTTTGGATTGTGGAAAATTTAAAGAAAAATAAAAGTATCGAACACGTCACCGCGTAGATTTTGATCCGATGTATAGTGCAGCGGTAGGATAGAACCGACAAAGCTACTGATCATTATCTCTGAACATCTCTATACAGTAAAGCGTATCGGTAACTCGATTAGGACGATTACATGGGAACCCGTAGGTCGGAATATCAAATTTTTTTAAAACTTTTGTTGAGTATGCTAAGTTACATATGGAGCAATATAATCGAAGGTTACAGTCAATATCACTAGTACAATTTTTTACAAAAATTAAAAGAGCCAAGGTTGACCACCATTTGCCTAAGAAAGGGGCTGTCGAGTAAGAGATCTTTCTTGACGGCTTCTTTCGGAACCATCAACACAAATGCCCTCTCTCGACGGTAGTCAATGGCTACCGTCGAGAAAGATGTTAGGCCCTTAGGAGAATAAAGGGCTTCTCACGACGGTATATGGTGTGGCCGTCGAGAAAGGCCCCATTGTGGCCTTGCCCAGAGAGGCCTATCTTGACAGTCTCTGGTGGCCTTAGCATTGGGCTGTCGATAAAGGTGGGCCATGGCCGTACCCTAGATAGGCCTCTCTCGACGGCTTATATTGGGCCGTCAAGAGAGGATGGCCATGGGCCGTGTCCTAGAGGGGCATCTCTCTACGGCTTATGCCAGGCCGTCGAGAGAGGTGGGCCGTTGGCTGTGCCCTAGAGAGACCTCTCTCGACGGCTTAAGATAAGCCGTTGAGAGAGACATGTTCTTTTCAACCCGCGGGGGTTCGGGACTTGGGCAACCCTAGCCGTTTTATCGCTTCACCGCCCCAGCCACCGTCACCCGTCTCGCCGTCGTTGCCGCCCCCTCCGCCGCCACCGTCCCTCCAGCCCACGCGTCGGCCTCCTCGGCCAGTCTTTGTACTCATGAACCTGACCCCACCGGCACCACTCCGTTGTCGCCCGGCCACACCTCGGTGTTGCCCCGTCGCCGCCTGCCTCGGCCTTGCCGCCCTGCCCTCCGCTCTGCCCACCCCCAGCCTGTTCCCTTGGCGCCACCACCCCTCAAGATGTATTTTGTAATTTTTTAAAAAATTATGACATAGTCTCTGGTAGCACAAGTCAAGACTTAGGGTTTGATTAGAATTAGGATTATAAGTATAATTAGTAAAAAATAGTAATTACTAGAAATAAAAACAAAATAGTAGTAATTAGTAGAAAGTAGCAATAGTTAGTAGAAAATAATAGTAATTAGTAGAAATTAAAAGAAAATAGTAGAAATTAGTAGAAATTAGCAGAGTTAGTGCGAAATAATAGTAATTAGTAGAAATTAAAAGAACATAATAGTAATTAGTAGAAATTTTTAGAAAATAGTAGTAATTAGTGGAAATTTTTAGAAAAATAGTAGTAATTAGTAGAAATTAATAGCAATTAGTAGAAATTTTTAGAAAATAGTAGTAATTAGTAGAAATTAGCAGTAATTAGTACAAATTAGTAGTAATTAGTATAAATTAAAAGAAAATAGTGGTAATTTGTAGAAATTAAAAGAAATTGACCTCTGCCCCGTGCGGACGGCTTTTGAGTGAAGTTGTAGCTTTGAGTCAAATCCATGCACTGCTAAGAAAGAGTTGGAGCCATGGTGGGTCGTGTACAAAGTTAGACGTCCTGAAAAATTGCTTGTACCGACGGCCGGCGACTATGATGGGCCGATGCAAGAACAGCGCTTGCACGGTGGATTTGTATTCAACATAGGCCTAGGACTGGACGAACTACAAGCCATAGTGGATGATGATGTCGAAGAGGAAAATGATGGTCAGACCGAACCTGATGACGTCGAACCGTCAACCGACGATCCACTTGATGTCGATTCAAATTACTTCTAGTGCATGGTACATTTGGCCTTAAATTTATTTATATATCTGATTGAATTATTTGAATGTATTACTAACTTTCCATTAATGTGCAGGATAAATCGACACCGCTTCGTCAACTCCCACCAGGTGGAGGAGATCGACGAGATGGAGGAGTTGCAGGGTTCCGGACAGGGCGGCACCCAAGAGGACTCTGGCCAAGAGTTGGTGCCCACTCAGGGGTCCAGGGCCGACCAGGCGAGTGGGTCTCAGACCCCTAGGAAGAAGAGGGGCCAGAACAAGGTCCCCAAGGTCTCAGTGTTTCTCTAAATTAACATCTTCTTCGTGTACAATAATTTGCTACTTATGCAGGCGACCTAATAATTCTCAATGCTCCCCCCTTTCTCTATCCTTGACATCACCTCATATATATCCTAAATACATAGAAAAACTTACATATAGTGTCAGACCATTCTACATGCTACAATGCTCTAATTAGTCTCAACAAGAGACTTCTTAATTAGGAGAGAGAGCTTTAACCAGAACAACTAGCTATGTCTGAGATCCTGAAGGAAAACATCTGAATAAACAATAGGGAAAGCCATACTGGCAGAGTGCCCTTTTGCCGTTAACTAGCTAATCAGCATCACTTTGCAGCATATATATAACGGAACAAGAGTCGACGCAAAAGGTGACATGCCACCTAACTAAACACCACTTAACTAGAGCTTAGAAGCTAGGGCTGATTAATTAATCAGGCTTCTTTTTAGTTATTTTCCTTTGATACACCAGTTAACCATAAACAACTAGGGTTCTGCCAAACCTTTCCTTGACATCTGGTGGTCGCACTCATGGATGGCCTTTTTTTCTAAGAGAGATCAGATTCTAATGGTTCTTTGTTTATGGGTACCATAGTGTGTGGCAGTTTTTTATAATGCTGGAGCCTTGTCAAGGTCAACAATTGCTGCTCCGGATTATGTTAGTGGATGCATGTAGGGACTTATGATGCCAAATTAATATTATTGTTCACTTGTGACCTTTATTATAACTTAGGGAGTGTTCTCTTCATCTTATCTTATTTTCTTATCTTCTTATTTACTTATAAGATGAACTTCGAGAGCTTCCAACTTGAAAAGTACGATGCACCTCATTTGACTCATTTCTAAGACTTCTGAGATATGGTCTCGAGATGGAAAAAAAAGGACTGCAACCGTCATAGCGTTTTGACCTTTTGATTT
Organism: Olyra latifolia; assembly: GCA_036346145.1. Classification (NCBI taxonomy): domain Eukaryota; kingdom Viridiplantae; phylum Streptophyta; class Magnoliopsida; order Poales; family Poaceae; genus Olyra; species Olyra latifolia. Next base: position 21,749,262 of record CM070530.1, read on the forward strand.
GAAGATGAGAAGATAAGCCGATGAGAACAGCCTCTTGGTGGGACTAATGGATTAGTATCTAGTTACATGCGTAATATGTGCTGCATATATATGTAGCAAGCTATATATAGCTAGCCACCTGCACCATGATTGTACCTGTGTTGTTTGCATGGCCGTGCGACTCCTATTGAGTACTAGCGATGATTGTCTATAATTAGTTCTAAATCTTATTAACACTTATAGAGGTAGCATGCATGGCCTAAGGGGAAACCAAATCTTTCTTGATGTCCAGAAATTGGCAGGAAATTAGGAAAAATCGTGGGCAGTCTGAATGCCAGCACTAGCTGATCAACTCGGATGTTTCTTGATGTCCAGGAATTTCAGGAAAATATCTAGGAAAAATCCGATTAGATAAATTATCCTGTAAATGAACCATTAAGTATAAGCTTATAATTATATGCATGATGGCGCAACTCAAATTTACCTAACAGTGACCTGTCAGGAAAAAATATTCATGATGGCTATCAACTATGCAGCCAAGAAAATGTGCATCCGTAAGGATTTAGATTGCCTGGAAGACATATTCCTGGTAGTTCAACCCGTTAGGGATTCCATATTTTGGCCTTTTTTGGATAGATAGGGAAATTTTATGCAAATCCTGAGATTGATGGAGAATTTGATCTACAATCTCTGTCAATCCCTGGGAAATGGCAGGGGTTCCTGCGGGAAATGGAGTTTCCAAACAAGGCTTAATAGAGTTCCTTACACCGTCAAGGTTAAAGGACGAAATAAATTAAACAAAAGAAAACCTTATATGACATGCCTGCAAACTTTATTAGTTCATTATCCTGCATATTCAGAAAATCACATACAGTTGTATTTACACCAACAACTCATATTTATATGCTACCCACGATGAAATGCAGAGGGGAGTGCCCATGATTCAAGAAGACTCTAGCCGCTAGTCGATCGGTTGGCAAGCTAGGTACTAGAGAATAGACGGGATTAATCTGGGGATTAGTCGGAACTGATCAAAATTAACTGGAGGAACTAATTGGTAATCACTGCTAGACGAAGGACTATCAATTAGAGATTAATCGGGGATTCATCCGGATTTTTAGAATAGTGGGAGTGCTAGAGGTGAAGCCCCATGATATATAGTTAGCGTAAGAATCAATGGTGAACATCGAACTAGAACGCCATATATATGAAGAAACAATCGATGTGGAATAAGAGGGGAATGGGGATAAGGATGAGATCGGAGCCAAACCAATAGTCATGGTTATCCGAGATGCTAGGCGCTAGGCGGGCGGCGAGAGGCTGCCTAGCGCCTAGGCGGCCTAGGCGAGGCGATAGGCGCTGCCTAGGCGGCCAAACTGATTTGGGCACTATATGTCGTATTTAAGATGTTAGAGGACAAATTATATTTTTTCAAATAAAATCTTCTACATAATCAAGCCACAATCAATAATCACCATTTAAAATTATATAATCATCATCGACACCTCGTAGGCCGCCTCTTAAACCATCTAGTTACTGTCTCAGATTACATAGGCGGGCTAGCCGCCTAGGTCACTACCTAGGCCCTAGGCGGGGCGGGACGCCACTGCCTAGCGCCTAGGCGCAGCCTAGGGGAACAATGCCAATAGTAGTGGAGAAGTTGATGAAGCGCATGCCATAATGAGATGGGGAGTACTGAAGATGATTGTCAATGGTGGGGGAGAGGGGTGGGTTACCCCTAACATGTGTAGAAGTGAGGGTAATTTTTTTAATAGATGTCACCAATATACAATTATTCTAATTTTTTTTGTATCCTCATGAGGGAAAAGTTCGACGATAGAGAGGAAGAAGGTGGTTGGCATCAACAGGGAGGCCAGCGTGGAGCTGTGGATAAGGCCATGCCAGTAGTTGGAAGAGGGAAGATTGAAGATAAGGGAGAAGAGGCTGACACGGGGGGCCACAATTTGTATGTATATGTATTGTCTTTTTTATTGTATTGTCACATGTCATATGTAACAGTGACGAAATCTTGCATGGTTTTGCAAAAACTAGTTACTTAGTTCAATAGGTAAAGACTTCCGAGCGCAAAGTAGACTTGTTGCTTGGTTATCTATGAAACATGACTAATACTTTGTTGGGCTAAAGAAGCATAACCGTCTATTTTAGGGTTGATCCATCCGATCGTATAGCTGCTTGAATCAACCAGATCAGTGCCGGTACGTGTAACTAACAAGGCCAGCCGGTTCCTTGGAAGCCGGCCATCGCGCGCTTTCTTGGCACACCAATCCTGCGCCGCGCGGCCGGTCAGCTTCGCCGAGGTCATGGACGCAACGCCACGGCCGCGAGGACGGCGTGGCGCAACGGCCGGAGCAAAACGCCTCCCCGACGGAAGCAGCGGCAGCCACGGGTAAGGTAGCTTACGACCATGCACACATAACAACCAGCCCATACAGATGTACACGGCATACGCACACTGGTCAGAGCAGCTAGCCGGCCACCCATGCATGTGAAGAAGCGAGGCCGTTTGGGATTCGCTCTCTTCCTCCCTGGAATCAGGGAGGCACGCAGGAGATGGCTGGCCGCATGAGCTCACTGCAGATACGCATACGCATACGCATGAGATGTGCGTGCCTTGCTCCCTTCCTGCAGCCCAGCTCTCCGTCGTGTTGCACGCAAGACAGAGAGAGAGAGAGAGAGAGAGAGAGAGAGAGACATTAAAACTGAAGCGACTGAAAGGCATCGCCGGTGATCTCGAAAGGAAGACGATGATGGCCGCTCGAAGACATCTATGAGTAGCCACGGAGAGGCAGTGAGCGAGTAATGCCGGCGATAGGCACTCGAAACTACCTTGCTTTTCCGAGCTGAACTGGATCCCTCCCACTCCCAGCCGGCCAGCACACACGCGCAGTACGGTTCCCTTTCACGGCGGATGGCCGTTGCGAGCTCGATCGGCCGGTCCATTCCCCTTTTGGACGTCTCATCCGCCGGCAACCATTTTCTGTTGGGTCGGTGGAGCTTGGCGTGAGCCGAGCTGCCGAGTGACACTACGGCACATGCGAGCTCCATCTGATCCACCTCTTGCCGCCGTCTGCTCCCCTCGATCGCACACACAAGGCATGTCATGTTGCCACTTGCCAGTCAGGAATGGAGTACCATCGCCCTCGATTGCCTTTCTGTTAGCTTTGCGTCGCGCGCATGGTGGCCAAACCAGATCTTTTATCCAAGAGGGTCCATGTCCTTTTTATGTATGTATACGTACCTTTCGTATATTCATCTTCTTGCTGCATGTATGGCTAATTATGGGATCGATTATTTAAAGATGCACCAAATCTATTTCGGTCATCATCGTTTTTCCGCCTTGGCAAAAATTTTGTTTAAGGGATACCACCTTGCTATTTGACTACAAAATGTAGCACCTCTGAGTTAACCCTTTTGAGTAAAGCGACGATCAAAACTCAAGAGATGTGTTGCACATGTGTGGGCCACCCACTAAGGTAGGTTGGTTCTGAGCCAAATTTGGATCAGGTTGTTAAAAATGGTATCAAAGCATCACCTCCTCACCGCACGTGTGTGTACATCTGGCCCGTGGCGGCACACGGCATGGATCGTGTATCGAGGAGAGTTTTCTATGCTTTCTGCTGCTGAGGATAGCAGTCTATTAAGAAGGGATGAGACAGATTATAACACCCTGCTTTTTAGTATCACCTTGCCAATTAATCTTGTGTTCCACTAACCAGCCAAAATGTAGCACTTTCTAGTAAATCCTTTTGGATAAAGCGAGGGCGAAAAGCCCAAGAGATGTGATGTGCACATGTGGGCCGTTCCTATGGTGGTTGGCTCTAAGCGGATTTTAAGTTAGGGTGTTAGTTTTATATGACACAATGGTCAAGTGATCTCTTATATATGGGTAAATCCGGATAGATACATATGACAATATATATTTCATCCAATGACCTAATGATATTCTATCCACTGGCGTAGAAGTGTTCATAATTAATTAGCTAGACCGGTGTAAGAGTACAGCTTTTTCTTCCTGCAGCGGCAACAAGGGCTTGCATTCTATCTCGGATCAATTTTGGATTTGTCCGAGGAGCTGATCGCCGTCACCCTAGAGGGGATATATAGACGTGTGTGTGAATCCTAATCAAATCACCAAAAAAAAGAGGTTAAGGTTGGTGCATTTTCCATGGATGTAGGGGCAGAGCTCGCCTGGGCCTGCCCCTACCACCCCACACACAAAATATTAATGATCTAATATTAGCTTTTTAAATAATGAAACAGGTTCCGCCTTGTTACATCGCGTGAGATGTATACAACCAAATTAATGGGTACAATAATATAGTTTTAAGCTAATTGAGGGAAGGTAAATTCATTTAGCTTACATAAATTATATTATTAGTTCTCCAGCCATTATCGACTAAGAATGCTATCCAACGGTGTATCTCATTCGGGGTGTCCTAACATTATAACAGTGAAATTTAAAACATATTGTTAGAAAGATAAATAGTGATGGAACAATATCTCAGTATTGTATTATAGATAAATAGTGATATGTTGAAACAATAGTAAACACTGCTGCTGGAAATGGCCTAAGGTCACCACCTCCAATGAACGGCACGTCTCAAGTGTCACCTTTTTCTATTGACACTGTTTATTTAGATTTCAAGCTCATTTTTTGTTGGCTCACGCTAGATTTGGCTAACCTAATCTGTTTAGCGTAGATTTGGTGATTAGTCTTGCAAATTACGTGATTACACTACTACAGAATTGGACATCACAACCGGTCCATCAGAAGCGGTTTGGTGCGAACCCGTTGTAATCTTCGTACTAGAACCGGTTCATGGGCAACGGGCGGGAGAGGGCTTCTAGAAGCGGTTTGAAACAAGAACCGCGTGTAAAGTCCCACCTCTACAACCGGTTTGTGTCCCAAACCGGTTGTGGGTTTCCAGAACCGGTTTGAGACACAAACTGGTTGTAAAAGGCAAGCTCTAGAAGCGGTTTGTCTCTCAAACCGGTTGTAGAACCATCCCGCCCAGCGCATTTAAAACATCTTCTTCCTCCCCGAGGGCGCAGACCAGGTGAACGGGAAGTGTTAACAGGAAGGGCCGAGGTGCTGCCCAATTTTTCAATTGAGGTGATTTAGCTGCAAATTAAGTGGTTCAAGGTTAGTAACGTCATGTTAACATCCTTCTCACCTAAGTATTGTTGTTTTTTTTGCATTGGATGTGGAGAAATGTTGATTTGTTCTTTGTTGAAAAGTGTGTATTTGTTTGCTAGCTAGCTTCACCAGTGAAAAGTTTCTTTGCTTGTTTGCTAGCTACCTAACTTGTTTGCGAGCTAGCTTGATCATCTAATTTTAGGAGTTGATCTCAAAATGAAGTTGTTTGCTTTAGAATCCAAAATTTAACGATAAATTTTCTAGCTAGCTTGATCACCCTAATTTTAGGAACTAATTATTGGAGTATGAAATAAATATGGCAAAAATTAGAAGGAAAAAAATAAAAAGGTAGAAAGGAAAAATAATTAGTTAGATTTAGTTAAAAATTATAGAAGGATTAAAAAATAATTAAAAATGTAACAATTAGTTATTTATTTGTGCAATAAATGTGAAGGGTAAAAAATTTTAGTTAGGTTTAGTTAAAAATGTATAAAGATAAAAAAATTACAAAGGTAGAAAGGGAAAAATAAATAGGTTCAAAATTGTAGAAGGAGAAGAAATAATTTTAAAAATGTAACAATTAGTTAGTTTTAGTTCAATAAATGTAGAAGGACAAAAAAGAATTAGTGTAGGTGGATTTTTTGTTGCAAAAAAAAATATTGTCTTTAATTGTAGAAGAAGAACAAAAAGTAATTAGAAAGGTAGATCTCGGTGCTTGTGAGCTTTATATTTTGAAATGTAACTAAATTTTTTAATAAAATATAACTTGGTGTAGATGAACCGCAATGGATGTACAATGCGGACCGTCGCTCCAGAGAGTTCATTGATGGCGCGAGGTTTTTCGGATGCGGCCGTTGCCTTCTTGCTGCAGACGACTACATATGTTGTCCGTGTGTAGACTGCGCAGAATGAGAAGGAGCACTCCCACCGATGGCAGGTTATGAACCATTTGATCATGAGAGGATTCATGCCAAACTATACTGTTGGACCAACCATGGCGAAGTTGAGGGATTAGCGGTAGATGATGAAGACGACGAGGAAGAAGAAGAGGATTGAACAAGATCGGGACGCCAGCAATATTGTTTCGTGGAAGATACACTCGGAGAGTTTGGTGATGATGAGTGGACCAGATCTTTGCGTGGACGGAGAGGAGACTACACGGATGAAAGACAATTCGACAAGTTCCAGCAAGCATGTTAGAGGACCACAGGACTCCTTTGTACCCAAAGCGTAGGCGGGGCCACAAAAGCTGCGCACCACATGGAACTAATGCAATGGAAGGCCACGAATGGTGTCTCGAGATAAGGGATTCGATGAGTTGTTATCACTCATAAAGAAGTTGCTTCCGGAAGATAACACTGCTGCTGAATCTACATATGAAGCCAAGCAAGTCGTATGTCCTTTGGGATTAGAAGTCTGAAGATACACGCATGTCCTAACGATTGTATCTGTAGACGCAATGAGTACGAGGATTTTGATGTTTGTCGGTGTGCAAAGAATCACGTTACAAGATGAAGCGTGGCGACCTGTGAAATAGATGGGGGCGTATGAAGAAGAGACCTCCCGCTAAGGTGGTGTGGTATTTCCTGTCATCCCCGATTGAAGCGTCGTTTGCTAACAAAGCGCATGCCCAGATGATGCGTTGGCACAAAGAAGAGCGTAAGGACGACGGGATGCTTAGACATCCCGGTGATGGCTCCCAGTGGAGGAAAGTCGATCGAACATACCCGCACTTTGCAGATGAGGCGAGAAACATAAGGTTTGGGTTGAGTACGGATGGTATGAATCCGTTCGGCGAGTTGAGCAGTAGCCATAGCACTTGGCCTGTTACACTATGTATCTATAACATTCCTCCTTGGTTGTGCATGAAGCGGAAGTACATATTGATGCCGTTGTTGATCCAAGGGCCCAAGCAACCCGGGAACGACATCGATGTCTATCTGAAACCATTGGTTGAAGATCTCGTAACATTGTGGGAAGATGGTGTACGGGTATGGGATGAGCACAAAAGACAATATTTCACCCTACGTGCATTGTTGTTTGTTACCATCAATGACCGGCTCGCGCTTGGTAACTGTCGGCCTAACTATAAAGGATATAGAGCTGCGTGCAAGTGCTTAGATAAACGGACAGACATGTACCTCAAAAACTCTCGGAAGGTTGTGTACATGGGCCACCGTGAGGTTTCTTCTTACAAGGCATCCGCTGCGGAAGAGAGGCAGGAATTTCAACGGGAAACCAGACCTTCGTGCTAAGCCTGAGCATCGAAGTGGGCCGCGTGTGTTTGCTATGGTCAAGGATCTGAAAGTAGTTTTTGGAAAGGGTCCTGGGAGAAAATCTATACCGAATGAGGAAGGTCAAGCACCCATGTGGAAGAAGAAGTCAATATTTTGGGACTTGCCTTATTGGGAAGTTTTGGAGGTCCGTCACTCACTTGACTTCATGCACATCACGAAGAATGTTTGCGTGAACTGTTAGGATACTTAGATATGTACGGCAAATCGAAAGATACACTTGCAAGGTCGGAGGGATCTAAAACATTTGGGCGAGGAACGATCTACATCCGAAAAAGAGGGCAAAGGACAACATTATCTACATCCCTGCGAGCTACACTCTAAGCAAAGAAGAGAAAAAAGCATGATAGAGTGCTTGAGCAGTGTGAAGGTCCTTCCGGATACTCCTCGAATGTAAAGAGACTCATAAACATGAAAGAGAATAAAATCGTCCACCGAAATCCCATGAGTGTCTTGTGTTGATGATACAGTTGCTCCCGATGGTCGTGAGAGGTATTTTGCCCGAGTGGGTCCGGGGACAATCACAAAGTCGTGTTCCTTTTTCAATGCGGTTTAGAAAAGGTTATTGATCCGGATAAACTAAGTAAGCTACAGGATGACGTGGTACAAAGTGTGGTTAGCCTTGAGATGATCTTTCCTCCTGCATTCTTTGATATTATGGTTCATCTCACTGTTCACATTGTCAAGGAGATAGGTATTCTCGGACCCGTGTTTCTACACAACATGTTTCCTTCGAGAGGTACATGAGTGTCCTAAAGAGATATGTCCGTAACCGATCTCGTCCGGAAGGATGCATAGCCGAAGGGTATGGCACAGAGGAGGTGATTGAGTTCTGTGTGGATTACATTAATGATCTAAATCCGATTGGTGTCCCTATATCACGCCATGAGGGAGGCTCGGGAAAGGGACACTAGGTCGGAAAGCACTTGCATACAAAGATCTTCTTACTTTTAAACAAGCACATTTCACGCTCGAAACAATCTCTTGTAGTGGCCCTTATGTCCTTCAAACACAAGAGTATTCTATGCCGCGAATTCCGTGAAGGTCGAGGATTGGATAACACCGAGGCACATGGATTCATTCGCACTTGGTTACAAAACTACATCCTTCGAAAGGGTCGACAATGAACAGGTTACAACGCTGGCTCGGGGACCATCTAGTGAAATCGTGACATTCAAGGGTACGAGATAAATGGTTACACATTTTACACGAAATCTCGAGGATAAGATGAGCACGAACGAGCAATGGGGCGTCGTATAGACGCCATGACAACACCGCAAGGTGGACACATATTATGGTTTCATAGAAGAGATATGGGAGCTTGACTATAGACCTTTGAAGGTCCTCTATTCAAGTGCCAATGGGTTAAACCGAGTTCAAGCGGCGTGAAGATCGACAAATATGGCATGACAACCGTAGACCTCACACAAGTAGGCTATAGGCGCGAACCATTCGTTCTCGCCAATGATGTCAGACAAGTCTTCTACGTAATGGACATGTCAACCAAACCTAAGAAGCAGAAGGATAAGCCAAAGCGACACGTGGTACTTCAAGGCAAACGAAGGATTGTCGGAGTTGAGGACGTCACAGACGAGGAAGAGTATAGTCAGTTCGACGAGCTCCCTCCTTTTGCGGTGGATGTCGACATAAGTGTCCTGAATGACACAGATGTCGATGCTCCGTATATACGCCATGATCATAACGAAGGCACGCTTGTAAAGACAAAGTATGTTACTAGTTAAGATGTGCTCTGTATGAAACTTGTATATTTGAAGCATATATATAGAAATTAAGCCCGAAATTTTATACATTATAATGAAATATGAAACACAAGCACTTGAAATTTTAAACATTTTTAAAAAATATGAAACACAATTACTGAAATTTTAAACATTTGTAAAAAATATGAAACACAAGTCTTGAAAATTTAAACATTATATTGAAATATGAAATGTATAATCTTGAAATTTTAAACATCTCAATAGTCAGTTAAATAAAAAGGAGAAAAGCCCTCTAGAAGCGGTTAGTAATACAAACCCCTTGCGAAGGTAACCTCTACAAGCGGTTTGTATTACTTAACTCCTTGTAGAAGGAATCTCTAGCGGTTCGTAATGTCTGAACCCCTTGTAGAAGGCGACCAAACAGAGCGCAAGAAGACATTCTCCACCCTCTACAAGCGGTTCAGAATGTCTGAACCCCTTGTAGAAGGTAACCTCTACAAGCGGTTCGAATATCTGAACCCCTTGTAGAAGGCCACCAAACAGGGGCACGCGGGACAATCCGGATAGCCCCTTTACAAGCGGTTCGTATTACGAACCCCTTGTAGAAGTGACCTCTACAAAGGGTTCGGACTACAAACCGCTTGTAGAGGGCCCTTTACAAGGGGTTCGTTTTACGAACCGCTTCTAGAGGGTCTATCCTATATATTTCAGCTCGTCTTCCTCGCGCGCTTACATCTCCCCAAAATTTTTCTAAGTCCCGAGCCGTCCCGCGCTGCACTGCTCTGTCGCTCCGCCGTATCTCCGTCGAGCCCCCGCGCCGCGCTCGACGCCTCCTCTGCGCGTCTGTAGCCTCGTCGCCGATCTCTCCGTCGAGATCCCACGCCGCGCCGGCTCTTCACCGCCGTCTTGCTTCGCTCGTCGGCGCCGCCGCCACCGTCTGCTGCCGGCGTCGTCGCCTCACCGTCGGACCTCCACCGCGCCGTCGACCTCTCTCGACAAGGCCCCGCGCCCCCCAATCCCCCGGAGGACCTAGGTTGCCCACGCCCACGACGCACTCTGCCTCTGTTTCATGTGTGCACACAGGGTGTTCGATGAATCGTCCCAATGGGAAACTGAGAGAGATAGGGAGAGATAGGGAGGGAGCTAGAGAGAGAGAGCTAGGGAGAGATAGGGAGGGAGCTAGAGAGAGAGAGAGCTAGGGAGAGATAGGGAGGGAGCTAGAGAGAGAGAGCTAGAGAGAGATAGGGAGGGAGCTAGAGAGAGAGAGAGCTAGGGAGAGATAGGGAGGGAGCTAGAGAGAGATAGGGAGAGACCTAGAGAGAGAGGGAGAGATAGAGAGGGAGCTAGAGAGAGAGAGCTAGAGAGAGATAGGGAGAGAGCTAGAGAGAGCTAGGGAGAGATAGGGAGGGAGCTAGAGAGAGATAGGGAGAGACCTAGAGAGAGAGGGAGAGATAGAGAGGGAGCTAGAGAGAGATAGGGAGCACTTTGGACCATACATATAGATTCGTTTCGAGAAGCACTTCTATAATATCATATTTTATGCCGTTTATCCAAAAAGTACAAATATAATTAGTGATCAAAGTTGTATTTCAAAAACCGTGTCAATAGACATCACGTAAGTTTTAAGAACCGCAGGTAGTATCTCACAACGAAAAAAACCATCAAATTTCACACGAATACGGCATGGCTTGGATGAGAGATTAGTGGCCTGATCTGCAAAGTTGCGATCAGTTCATCTGCACAAGTTGCGATCAGTTCATCTGTCTATGCTTTCTTTTTATCATGTGCACAAGTTGCGATCAGTTCTTAACATTGTTTCGCAATTATGATATATAGATGGAGCAACCAGCAATGCCAACGATATTTTCGATGAGAATCGGTTCATCCTCGACTCAATCGCGAGGGTAGCATCGAGAATACGATGAAGGTGACGCTAACGCCGCTGGCCGATGAATTTGTGAACCAAGGCGACGGTAATGCTACTACCTTGTGTTCGGTGATGCCGTGGACACTAGGGCCAGCGAGGTAATGCCACAATAATGCCCCGGTACACGCCGCCTTTCGAGCAATCTAAACACACTCATATTTTTCGTAATTTAAGCAGGTACATCGAGCAACCAATCGAAGCGAGGACCTAACAAGAAGCCGGCAAAGCATGTATTTACCAATGTTAATTCCGACGGGATGCCGATTGCCCTCTTTCAACAATTGGGCCATTCAACAACGCTTGTGGTTTCCATGTAAGGACCACGTCCCAATTAGCATCCGAGAATGGGTGAAGTCCCTCAAGCTACCAAGGAGCTATTGTGGACAGATATTAAGGACAATTTCAAATTCCCTGAAGGGTTCGAAAACAAAGTAAAGAAATACACTTTGAAAAAGATGGCAACCGTATTTCAGTCTTGGAAGACGTCTCTAAATGCCAAGTATGTGCAGAAAGGTGAAAGGCCTGACTTCAATCTATTTCCTAAGCTGGCCGATCACCGAAGCGTTTGAGGAATACAATTTGTCGGCTCAAGGCCAAGCCGCGAGCCAAAAGAACAAGATAAATGCACGAAGAAGAAGTACCACCACCATCTCGGCTCCGTGGTTACATCAATGCTATACCGAAATGGGAGAAGCGGGAGGAAGAATTATTGGCCAGGATGCACCACTGCTATCGCTGACCGAATTTCGCTGCGAAATTGGTTCATGGCTCACGGGGGCCCTTGCGGATGATGGCGGCTTGGTGATGGCACCGGAGTGCAGGATGTTGGGCAAAGGATCGTACAAGCCGTTCAACAGTCTCGGTCCAGTTCCTTAGTGACAGATAGGAGAATGACGAGTGACACATGCCCTCCAAAACCCGGAGCACCGGGACGGACAAGAGGTATTGGTTCGTCGACGCCATGGAAGCACGGATTCGCAAAGGATTCCCAAACGCGTCAGAGCCGAGCAAGAAGCAAAACCAGAGAGCTATACAAATACACCAATTGGAAAGGGAGCTAAGAGCTACCCAAAGCTAGCATCGGCGACATAGTTGCTCAACAAGTGCAGATAGCCCTCAAGAAGCTTCAGAGGAACAGTCCGAGCAATCGCCAGATGCCATGATCGGCCCGCAGCCTCCGTGCATGAGCAATGTGGCGTCCATCGCGGCACTGATGGGGATGACCTCGGCCATTTTCGATGGGCGACATCAAGGTTCGCCGCCGGTGTGAGCTACATGTCCAGCACGAAACCTCTCTATAAAGGTGGCTTACGGCATGGCGTTCCAAGAGAGCCGGGCCGACATTTCATTGCAATGAGATACCCCGGTTACTCGAAAGTCGCCGTGGAGGAGGTGTTAAGCGGATTTGAAGATCTTATGCTCGATATTCTTTGGAGGCGATGAGGTGGCCAAGCTTGGACAGGCCCTCCACGGTATCATCCTTTGGCTAAAAGCGGTACATCATGTTTGCAGATGGCGTGGAGGTGTCATCTTCACCGCGAGACATCGAGCAATTGAGCCGGTGGAGGAAGCTCGCCTCCCACAACGACAAACCATGCCTCCTCCAATGTCACCTCCACGCAATGCCTCGCCGCCAATACAGAGTACTCTGCTCCACCACTTGCTCCACGCAGGCCCAACTCCACCAAAGACCTCCAACAAAAACGAACCCCCAAGGAAAAGCACGCCCACCATCTCCTCCGCGAAAGAAGCTTCAAATAAGAAGGAGCCATCCTCCTCCCCGAAGGGCCATCCGGCCGATCAACAAGGTCAAAGGAACCTTCAAAAGGGCATATGATATGACGGACGAGGAGACAAGCAAAGTTGTTCTTGCGAGGTTGTTGCACACTTCGCACCTAAGGTGCCTTGCCAAGCAAGCAATTGACCGAAAAGCTTCAAAACACTTCGCGACATCCCATGCAGCGCCATCGCCTCTGACGTCCGACCACCACCGGACAATAGTAAAGGCTACACGAAGTCTAAACGGGCTAAGGCAGAGGCAAAGAAAGAAGAAGAAAGAGCAAGAAAACGGCTTGAACAATTCATGAAAGAGGCAAATCTCGGTTCTGCATTTGAAGCTCTTGGATTAACAGATGATATCCCAATGGCGAAGTGAGATGGCAATATAAGTTGGGCCGGAGTTGGTTAACCCTAAAACCATAAAGGATTTACCAACCAAGATGCGGCAATTTCATGAATGGTACATGGTAGAGTCCGCTCAAGAAAGAAATATGTTCCTCCGTATCACAAACGAACATTTCTATCGCGGGACAACCAAATATGGCTAGAATTCAAGACTTCTACCGCTTTTACCATCAGACGCCATCAACGTGTCTCTCATGAGCTGCCGGTGTCTGTAAGTGTCGCTAATAAGTTTACCATGTGCTTCCTCGTGCGTAAAGTTGCAACTCTAATAGTTTTTCCATTTCTATGTAGAATGGAGATACAACGATTGAGAAGATCGGGTGACTTCAACATCGGCTTCATAGACCCAGAGATTGTCAACGAGGTCGTCATCGGATCTGACCCAAAGGTTGTTGACGAGTACATTCTGGATGCACTCTTAGCACAAAGACTACAAACCATACATACTTTTGCCCTTCAACTTCGAAATACGTATATATCCGTTCCTCACAACCTCTCATTCCTAGCTTTTTAAAGCATACATAATATGACTAATTACATATATATGTTGAATATATTAATAGGTTTCACTGGGTCCTTCTTATTATCATGCTTGATAATAGCAAGATCATTGTTCAAGACTCAAAAGGAAACCACAGGAAAAATATCAATATATCATTGACGCGCTAAATCGGTATGGTATATATTATTTTATAAGATGGTTTCCTTATTCTATTGAAATGCCTAGCTATTTAATTAATTCAAACTCTAATAATTACTATTCATGTATTAACGCATCACAGGGCATTCGCAAAGTTCCGAAAGAAGCATAAAGGAGCTTTCAAGAACGAATTCACATTCAATTAAGCACTCGAGTGCGTAATAAAGCATACTAATTAATTCATATTCTTTATTAATAGTTTTTCATCTCAATAGTTGTATTCTTTTAAATTTCATCATAGGTTATACAACAAACTTGGAAACAACTTATGTGGCTATTATGTGTGCCACTACATGCAAAATCTTTGCCACGGTGATGTGCCCAAAATAGACGACGAGGTGCGTGTATGTCAAAAATACCAAAGTAATGATGCATCGAAATTAATGATGCATCTCAATTTCTTAGTACTTACGGTTTACGTGTTCATAGATTTATTTATTTCCTATTTTGGCGGCCTTACCTCGATGTGCAAGGTGTGATCCCGCCACAGGGTTGCGACAATTCAAGAACAACTTATCGGCTTCATTGTCGATTTAGATTATATCAACCAAAGGCGAGTTCCACACAAAGGGATGGAGAGATTGTCCTTCTCTAGGACAGGTGAAATATCGGAATCATCGAAGGCCACACATAGCGATGCAGCAACAAATGACCTCAAGATTCACCCTTGTACTCTTGAAATGTATAAACATTGCTTTGATCAGTGCATGTGCTCCTTATTTCATGTATGTACATATTTTTAATTCATTCGTATTATTGTGTAAATGAACTTAATTGTGGTTGTGTGAATGATCGAGTACACATCATATTATATTTTTAATTGTGAAAAAATATTGTAATTGTATTTAATTTTATTGTCAAACTTCATATTGAAAACCCCCCTCAGAACATATTCTATATTGAATATAATTTACACTCGGCCTCTCCACAAGCGGTTGGTAACTCCAACCGCTTGGAGAGGCCACACGTGGCGCTCTCCTTGTCGCCTCTGAGGCTCTCCAAGCGGTTCGTATGTCCAACCGCCAGGAGAGGGCACACGTGGCGAGGATGCGCCTCTGAGGCTCTCCTGGCGGTTCGTAAGTCCAACCGCTTGTGGAGATGGCACACGTGGCGCCTCCCCTCATTGGTGAGAGGTCTCCAAGCGGTTTAATGTCTGAACCGCCAGAGAGCACCCATGTGGCGCCCACCACCTGCCGAGGCGTTCGAACCGCTTGTGGTGTCGCATCACAACCGGTTAGAACCGCGAGTGTTACCGGAGGTATCACTCTGTTGATTTACAACCGTTTCAAAACCGGTTCTAAAATCTGTTTCGAACCGGTTGTAGTAGCCGGTTCCCTGGTAGTGTTAATGGCGCCTCCTGTAATTTTGGCCCAAGCTCCACCGCTGCGTGCACGTCGCGCGCGTCTCCAAATCTGCAAAGGTGATCGAAGAAGATACATACGTACGTAAGTACGTGCTGCATCTGACCGAGAGTCTGTCGCATTAACTGGGGCGTGCAAGTACAGGCACAGGCACGCAGTAATAAATCGATCTGCACGGCCCGATCGATGGCAAAAAAATTACTCGACCCCCCGTGCGTGGCTGCAGGCTAGCTGCCCTGCCACCCCCACTCCCAGTACACTCGCATTTTTCACTTCCTTTGCTACCTCTAGCTTGCATGTCAGTGTCAGCGATGCAAATTCAGCGACAACGTCCTTTCAGTTTTTCGTTTCTCTCACTTGGCCATGCCTGGCCGTTCTTCTGTGTCCTGATGCTCATGCATGCCAACCTCTCTCTCTCTCTTCTCTCTCCGTCTTCTCCGGTCTACCAGCCAATTAACAGCCTAGCTACCTTGTGGGTAAAGCTGAATCTGATCAGAGTGAAATGAGCCACGGTGGAGAGTGCTGAAGTATATACACGGGCCGACTGTCTGAGGCCATCTCCAGCAGTTCGTTCCATTGTTCCAGCTCCATCATTATTTATCTACAGTGTTGGACCAATGTCGCAATACTATTTATTGCTTCATCATTATTCACCATTTCCAGTAGCAGCCCTATTTGTTTGCCCATTTGTTCCTCCTACTATAAATTAATATAGCCTCTCAACCGCCATAACCACCCGCAAAACATAATAACAAATTATATTAAGCGTATTTCGTAAGAGTAGTATTATTAAATTGGGGATAATATAATTAGGATCATAAAAGTAGCATAATTAAATTAACAACCATCCAGAATATTGCTGCACATGCATTCTGCTTCTTCGAGGCCCGCATACATGTTTGTAAATGAAGGAGCCAAAATTTGTGGTATCCAAAATAACCGGCCAGCAGAGTAGCTTCCCCTGGAAGGAACCCGAATGACTCGCATTGCAAGAAGGATGAGGGACTTGGCTTCTGCTGAAAGGAAGTTCAAAGTGCACATAAAAAGGGGGTGGCGGAGGTAGTGGAGAAGCTGGAGTGACTCTCCCCGCACTATCTTCATAGCAGCCATGAGCTCGTCCGAAGAGGAGCAAGAGGGCATCGATGCAATCAGCCGCATTGCGGTGAACATGCTCACCGCGATGGTGAACGCATCCCTTCTCCAAGGTAGGGTGGATCCATCTCCGGTCGTCGTACTGTGCATCACAGCCATGTCTCAAGCCATAAAAGATTGTTCAATAACTGTTTCGCAGAAGACCTAGGGTGGGTTCTTTTCAGCTTTTCTTATCTACTTATTTGCCTGGATCTCGTCACTTCGAGAATTTTTCGAGGTAGCCTCGAGCGGTTGGCCTTCAATTTTGAGGTTTAGAGAGGTTATGATTTGACTGCCAATAAAAAAGTGAGATAAGATAAAGATAAGTAGGATGTCGACTTATCCTACTTATCTCGTGTCTTATTTGACTTATCTCACTTTTTTTATTACTTTTTGAGTTGAATTTTTTTTATCTCGTAGGCGTGTCTATAAGCTCTCTAAACCCCAAAATTGAAGGCCAACCGGCTCTCGAGCTATCTCAAAAAAAATCTCGAAGTAACAAATAAGTAGACAAATAAGTAGGCAAAAAAGCTGAAAAGAGCCCACCCCTAGTGTGTGATGAGAACATGTTCAGGCGAAGGTGAGTTGGTGTCGCTGTCATCTATGTTTTCACATTCCGCGTGCATTTGATTTCCAAAGAAAGTATACTAATATTTCACCACATTTCAAATGAGGCGGCCTTTATATATGAGGATCTTGCATGTTGTTGAGAACCACAACCATTACTTCCAGCAATGACCGAACGCTACATGGAAGCTCGGACTGTCCGTGTCTCAGAAGGTAACTGCGACGATACGCATGCTAGCATATGATGCTCCCACAGACTCTCTGGACGACTATCTCCGCATAGGTGAGAGCACGGTCCTCAAGTGCCTCGAAGAGTTCTGCATTACTGTGGTCACCTTGTGTAGCGATGAGTACCTTCGGGCCCCCGAACAAGGAGGACACGGCTTGTCTGCTCACTGTGGAAGAGGTGCGAGGATGGCCCAGCATGCTAGGAAGCATTTAAATGCATGCACTAGGAGTGGAAGAACTTTCCATCAGCATGGGCAAGATCTTTCACAGGCCGTGGTGGTGCACCTAGCATCATAGTCAAGGCAGTCGCCTCGTATGACCTATGGATATGGTATGCTTTCTTCGGATTACTTGGGACACACAACGACATCAACATGTTGCACAAATCAACTCTTCTAGCCTCTTGCGGAGGGACAGGCTCTGTAGGTAAACTTTACAGTCAATGGCACTGAATATCATATGGGTTATTATCTTGCAGATGACATTTACCCGGAGTGGGCCACCCTAGTGAAATGTATTCGTAACCCGCTAGGTCCGAGGAAGGAGCACTTCACAAATGTTCATGAGTCAACCCGCGAGGATGTTGAGCGGGCATTCAGAGTGCTGCAAGCTAGGTTTGCAATTACCCGTGGATGTGCGTTAGATTGGAGCCATGGGAATTTGAAGATGATAATGACCACATGTATTATATTGCACAATATGATAGTGGAGGATGAGCGGCTGGGGAATCTACAGTTTGACACATCGTTCGACCACACTGGAGAGAAGGTGACGCCGAGCCATGACCCTAATCCGTACTTTGAGGCGTTCATCCAAAGGCACCTTGCCAAGCAGACTTGGCCATCATCAGCTGCAAGATGACCTTATCGAGCACCATTGGGCCCGTCGGTCATCATAGAGCGTTACTTCGCATGTCCATGTGTCACTGCTATAGTTCAGATTGTTAATTACTCCGTTATGTTGTACTCTGTGTCGTATGCAACCCTATTTTATGTCCTTTGTATCGTCCTCAATAGTTCCATGTAGCATGAGAGTAACGAGAAATATAGTTTGGAATTAAACTACTCGTACCAGCATGGTTCACACCTGTCACTCGCACAAATATAAACTACATGACCAAACAAATATTACATACTACTCCCTCCGTTCCAAAATATAAGGCGTGCATGTATTTCAAAAAGTCAATGTTTGGAACTTTTGACCAATAATTAAGCTAAAAAACATATACGTTTAGTGTTATGCATGTAATATAGTTAGATTCTTATTTGAAAGTACTTTCACATGATGTTAATTTTGTAGTTGATGATATATTGTGAAAGAAATTAATTATGGTCAAAGTTCTATGTTGGAGACCACGTCAAAAACTTATATGCCTTATATTTTGGAACGAAGGGAGTAGTAAATAACATGTCCAACTCTCACCCAGCTATTGCGGACCAACCCCCACTCCTAGAACTAGATGACGATCCATCCTCCAATCGACGATCCATAATCTCCTGTCGCAGCATCAAGATGCACCTCCGCTGATTGTCGTTCGGTAGGGTTGATATGTCCATGGTCATTATGTCAAACTCGGTCTTCACTAGATTTGCCTCCCTATTTTTAGCCTCACTCTCCAATCGCTCTTTGTGCCTAGCCGCACGCTGTGCCTCAGCCTTAGCCGTTCTTTTGTGCCATTTGACTAGTTTGGCCAAGGCATCTTCATTGCCCTATGCTTCGGACAACCGCCTCGCCTTAGCCTACTTCCTACCCTCTAGTCTCAGCACGGCTCCAGAAGCTGTATTTGGTGACTCGTCTCCAAACGAGGGCCCTGAGAAGCGGTCGGAGTGTCTGATGTCCTGGGTGTAGATGATCCAGAGACCTTCTGCTTCTTGCTTGTCCCCATGGATGCTAACTGTCCAGTCCAGCGCATGTCGTCCTTCATGATCTCCTAGCAGTGCTGCAACGTAAAGGAATGGCCCTCCACAGTTTGGTATAGTATGTGCGCCCCCTGCGACTACAACAATAATTTAACATCAAGTTCTTGCGCAAATTAGGAAAAAAAACTGCAAATGGTATGAATAGAAGCTCACATCGTCCTCAAGAGTAGTTCCACCGCGATGCATCCTCACGACATTGTCGTGGTGGCTGCAAAACTTACTGATGTGTTGAGAAATGGTCCCGAAATGTTTTCAGAGAGAATTCCAATTCCGTGGGCTGCTAGGTTTGATGTGTTTAAGGAAAGCAGCCTGCACACTAGTACGAAAGTCCTCCATGCTCTGGTCTTTCCCAATCATGGCATCTCAGCTCACCTCTAGCCATGCCTTGACAAGCACGATATCCTTCTCGGGGGTGTATGTGCTCCCGCGCCGACACCCTCTCGATGCATTAAAAATGGAAAGATTTGTATCATTCGCTTCAATCCCGTCTGTGTCCATGCTCAAGTTCTACGTGCCCACACCTGCACTCTCGTTCCCGTAGCTAGGTCGGCCTTGAGTGGACATCCACGGGAGCTCGTCCTTCGACATGCCTAACAATTGGCAATATGCCCCGAGGCTATCCATGCCGTACATGCAGGGCAACAAAAGAAAGTAGATGCATTGAGAAGATGGTGTGCATCTATTGAAAGAGTTGAATGGGCAGTACACATAGAAACACACATGATAAGCATGACAAATACAGGTAAGTAAATATAGTTCGATGCCATTAAAACAAGACCAAAAGTACAGTATGTTCGTTGACAACATTAATCATGGCACATAGTACTCCGAATATTAGGAAAATGAAGTCGTACTAGACATATACATAGCCATATGCGAACACATGTCTTTCGAAGTTGGACCAAATCGACAAATTTAAACCCTACACGATTGTTCGCTATCATAATCGATCCCACTTTCATTGCACCAGTCTTCAAAATCAAAATGGTTGCTTGGAGG
Organism: Olyra latifolia; assembly: GCA_036346145.1. Taxonomy (NCBI): domain Eukaryota; kingdom Viridiplantae; phylum Streptophyta; class Magnoliopsida; order Poales; family Poaceae; genus Olyra; species Olyra latifolia. The sequence goes on from CM070530.1 coordinate 21,769,430, forward strand.
CTATAGTCCACAGGTATGATATCGTCGGGATCAGCCCCATTACTCAGTGAGTACTCTGCCTATTCTTCAGCATGCAGTGCTTCTTCATTTCCTCCCCTGCCTCCAAAGCCAGCTGATCAAGCCTTTCGGCTATGCCCTGCACATCGAGAAGGATCGAGTTAAGTGTAGCGGTAGCCTGCGAACAACCTGGATCAAAGTTCTCATGCACAAGCTTGCGGATATCGGCCGCAGCATCCTCAACATTTTTCAGTGTTATTGTCATCAATTTTCCCATTCTACCACCCGTGGTGGCCATCTACAACAATCAATTAAATTTCATAATGTAGTGCCATGGTAGAGTGATAATTAAGGTTCAAAAATTATAGGTACACGAAACGAATGACAAAGAGAACCATATAAACCTATTGACAACCCGATATGAACACGCATAACAGTTTGCATAGTTGATTGATATCAATTTCATTGTAACTTAGATTGCATCATTCAATTAGTAAGTAAAGTGCATATGATAAATAAAAACTTGCAAAAAATAACCACAATGAAACAAAAAATTAAACAACAAATTTGACAGTTCATCACTAATTGGGTTGGAGATTGAATGTTCATGTTCATCTCACATGTGAAGAATAGGGCTGTACCCTCGGGAGCACCATTAGCAGCTCCGGTAGTGCCTAGCAATGCTTGTTGGCGAGGAGAACCTGAAGGGCAAGGGCGGCGAGGGGGCGGGGGAAGAAAGTGGGAAGGGAAATAGAACCAGGAGGTGAGCATACGCGGTCACAGCGCAACGGTGCAAGGGGAGGAGAGGCCACTGGGAAGGATATCCGGTTGGGTATGACATGCCGACGGCGAGCACAACACGAAGAGCATAGGACGGACGGATTTTTTAAGGGGACAATACGACGTCGGACCGGACAGCCGAATGAGGAGCAGATCTGGACCAGGACGAGAGGTGCAAGGGGAGGAGAGGCCAATGGGGATCAGTTAGGGATAGTCATGGTTACGGATGCTTACCTGGACTCGCTAAAGGAGCTGAGGGAGACTAGTGACGACACTGAGCAGGACGACGACGCAGGTGAGCTCGGAGCTGTCGGATCTGGCAAGGAAGCGTCTAACCACACCAGATCTAGCGATGTTTCTCTAGTTGTCGGCAAACACTTGCCCACAGAGTCCCCTTCCTACCCACGCCCTCTTCTCACTGCTCCGTTGCTGTCGCCATCCCTACTCTCCATGGTCGAACGACGTCCTCACCCAGAGCCCCTTCACGCTGTGCAGATTTGTCCTCCCGAACACGCGCTGGAAGACCTTGATCCACGGGCGCCGACGCGGTCAATTTCTTTCTCTCCTCGTAGGTTGATGCAGCCCCATCCCTGTTCATCACGATAAGGCAGATCGTGCTTCCCCATCCATGTGAACAGTGTTGGGACAGGGCAGATGGCCCTAACCGCTAGAGATGCCCTGATGGTGAAGAGAACGGTTACCTTCTAGAGGGTAAGATGACAAGTATATCTTAATCACGTATATATGATTGATACAACGGTGTAGAGCACAATGATGATAGTTGTGAAGCTAACCCTGTTACCCTTGAAACAATAAACTTGCAAGTTGCAATCAGTAGAGAAGCTAAAGGGGCAAGCATGTAGCTAGCTAAGTAGTGTAGCGGTGCATGCCACGGCTGGTTTGAGCCACAGATCTATGTCCCCCCTCTCTTCCTTGTTGTATGACTGACTGTGATCGGCGCCAAATGTGGCCAGGACTGGTCAGTTGGTGGAGAGAAGAATCATGACTGTTTTATATATTTTTTGCACTTTTGAACACCCTTTCTTCCTATGAGGAGGCAGTACAACCCTACTTGGGGTTTTCTTTTCTCTTGGTTGAAATGAAATCTAGTAGCTGGAGGGTTGGAGCTGCCTCAAGTAACACATGCATATATGTGCACATGATCTCCGATTTGATTGCCTCAAATAATCGTTCATATCTGTTAATCTGTTCTCGAAAAATTCTCGCAAATCAAATGAGCGTATATCTTGCCGACCGATAGCCGACAGGACAAGAAGACACCTAATATTCCCGGCGGAGGTAGCCTCGAATGTTCGAATGTTGGATAAAGCGCCTATTATGATTTTCTTTTGCCAACAAAAAAAAGGAGGGAGGGGTGAGTGCTTTCTCGTATCTCATGCCAACAACACTGCCCCCATTTTCCTAAAACTGTGCTACTATGCCATGACAAGATTGTAGAGAATCCGATGCTTGCAAGAGCATGCACCCTGTGCATTCATCACTGTTTGTTGCTAGAATTTGCCACTGGCTCCCACATAGGAAATGGATGGATGAACCCATCAAGGTAGTAGCCTAGCTAGCTCCCATTTCCCCTCTCGATCGATCTTTCTCACTACATATTTGCTTCCTGGGAGGAGAAATCGCCATCCCCTGCGTGACATGAGAGAAGCATACGTGCACCCGTCCGTGGATGCTCGACCGATGCACGTCCCTATCCGAACAAACCGTCTCCCTGCCTGCCTCGCATATGCCCACACATATACGCGTTACCAGCGTTGCGTTACACGTGTGGACCGGCTTGAATGCCTCATCCCTAACCTTAAACGTGCACCCTTCTTTCCTCAGTGGGCAGCGCAACAATATTCCAACCCTTTTACGGTGCGCTAAAATAAATATGGATATTACAATATATTTGATGTGACGATTTAAATTACTTATTTTTTAAAAAAAATATTGAGGATACATGTAGTATAGTTTTGTGGATAGCTTCCTAAATAAACAGTTAGATTTAAGATATACTACCATCAGCCTTGTGTACCATATAAAATTGCTAACTCTCCAATCACTTCGACTTTGTTTTTCCAATGAGGTAAAATTAATCAAGCTTTTTTGCCCCTCGTGGTCGTGGGTATTTTGCCTATAACATGGAACATGTTATTTTAAATCTAAATGCTAGATATTCTTGTATCATTCGTGCACTCTTTTTCAAGGAGGTTTTTTTAGAGTCTTTATACTTGATGGTACGTACCTTGAGATATCTCAAATCTAGCACATCCATTTGATCAGATCTAATGGTGGTCAATAGTTGGTATCTCTTGCTACCTCGCTCTACATACATGGGGATACTGATACATCAAGAGTATTTGAATACTTTTCTTCATCTATTTTTCTTCTACTCTCTCTCCCCCCTCCCCCTCTCTCACTATGCTGACTAGCAGCTGCCAGCCACCGGCCGTCCGACCGCACCGCCTACCTAGTGGTTAATTTGCCGCTTGCTCGCTCACCAGGCCGAGTGCCAACTCTAGCCTGCCCACCCGATCGCACGCTACCTACTTGTCGTGCGTAGTCTCTAGCCTCCCCTCTTAGCCGTGTGTCACCTTTGACCTACCTGCTCATCATCCACCACCTCCGACCTGCCCGCTTAACCACGCATTGCCTTCGGCTTGCCCACGGGCCGCCACCGCGTCGCCAACCGGTCGGACCAGCTGCACTCTCCGCCCTACGAGCTCTATCCGCCAACTGTCCGCGCGCCTACACACCCCGCCTCCGGCCATTACCAATCATCCGTGTGCCGCTAGTGAGAGAGAGGACAGAGAATGAGACCAGAGAATTTGTCCCAATCCTACCTCTACCATATCAACGGTTGGATTTGTTTGGTACCACTTGGTACCTCTGAAAGGACCGTAAAAAGGCTATTTTTAAATAGACATGAAATAATCCTTTCCCTTTTATAATTATAGGAACAATTGTTAATATGTTATTGCATCCACTGTGCCGTGGATATATAATTTAAGTAGACATCCGTAAACTAAGACTCGATCAAGTACCGTGCATAATCAATCGCTCAAGTCAATTCCAAGAGTTCGTTGGAGCTGATCACCGAAATGAAACTAGTAATTTGATCCATACCGGAAAGCAACCCATAGCCTGCTTGTTCATTCAATCCTCGAATCGTCCATTTATACAGCGTCACCAACTACTAACGAACTCATCGCGTCCGTGTGGGGATTAATTAGGCCATGTGGCAAGCTAAACCGAATATGAGGATCTTTCAACTGCATAAATTCTTGGGCTTACATAAGCAAGATCGACTCAACCATTCCAACAACTGCTATGAAATAGACCGATTAATTTGAAAACGGGTTATGACATTTTCAAGAACAGAAAACCTTAGGATGGTATGGTTGTTTTTTTAGTTTCTATATTTTGAAGTGATAATATTTGTACTTTGAATGGAATATATTATATTGCGGATGATCGAATGGATCAGTTAGCTGCCGTATACCAACAAGTACACTTGCTACAAGCCTTCCATGTGACGATTCCCAACTACCTCGATCAAATGTAAATCGCAAGATTCTCCTCTCTGGTCAGCATTGAAACTGCAGTAAGTGAGATTAGGAAAAACGGTTAGGGACCAAGCCGGTCCCCAAACGAAGTAATTAATCGCTTCCCAGGAAATTAACCCCTAGAAGGCCCTCGTAGTTATCTCGGCAAAGATGAAAACCAGAGACGTCTGACATGACAAAAAACACACCAGACAAATTTTAAGTTATAAATTTTAATTTGATTTTAAGCTTAAAAGAAGAGCGCAATAACAGTCAATGACTATTACTTAACATTCCATCAATGCAAAATAGTGACAATTCTGCACAACACGAGTTGGAGCTTCATCCATGATCTCCCAACCCCAAGGGTTTGCTTGGCAAACTCTTGCATCATAATGCCACTTTACCTATTTGTTGATTTAGACAATACACAGGGCCTTAGGTGCTATTGTTATGCATTACATGGATTGTTACATGGAGCATAGATATATGTCATACAATTGGCACCAATCTACCGAGGGACGGCGACGGCCCTGTTTGCACGATGGGGAATTCCCCTATTAAGGAATGGGGATTGAGTTAAATGTCTCCCACAGAGATGGTAATGGTACAAAACTTGTCCCTATCATGGTTCCTTCCATTTTCTTCGTTCTGGAAATGGGGGACGGGCCGGTCCCTATTCACTCGAACGTGGAGAAATTGTCCCTAAGTCTAAGGACGGGGATAAAGAGTAGGGATTTTTTACCTTCCGAGGACAGGTGGCACTCCCCGACTTGTCTTTGCCATCCCTGAATCAACCGGAGTAAATCAAGGTCATGGTCCAAATTAATGGCACCAATTATAAATTCCAACATACATTACTTACATATCAAAGAAGATGATGTCAAATTGAGACTTGATTGTTCATACATAGATTTTTTTTTAACTATATTCATTATATCGGATGCATTGCTCCAAACAGTCCTGGCAATGACGTCACGTTTTCTTTAGGAAAAAAAAGTTCTTTTCTTGTAGCAAGAAACAAGGTAAAAGATGGCATTAGGTAAGGAGATATTCCACGTGCGAAAGCGTCTTTGTATATTCGTGAGTTGAAAGCTGAAAACTTGTGGGAGAAATGAAAACAATAATTTTGACCTTTTCAATGTAAACCTGTGTCCAATTGCACATGTGATCCTCTCTATACATCCACAGTGTCAAAATTGTGGCTGAAGCTTGATTAAGTGATAAATTACAGAGGTATTCAGTGTCAACGTGATTGAAAATTGACTGGCAATAGCTTCCCAGTAGCCGCCGTGGGGCAAGTCGTAACACACCTCGTTACACTAATGAAGACCACTTTCTGAACTTATGTCTTAACAGAATATTTTGGGAAAAAAATGCAAACTATATACTAGTATGTATTATTGTATTTCTTAGGGAAAGAAAAAATGGTTCCTTGTACCTTGAACTCACCAAAACAAAATGAAAGAAAAAGGAGAGGCTACTCTGCCATAATCCCAGACGCCGGAATGGTGCCTAGTGCATTTTACCAAAGTTTGACATGTTTAATATCCTACCAATTCCAAGCGATCATAAATGTTCGGACAAAAGAAACTCCAGCTAGTTCTGTACACATTTTTTTCCCTCTATTTCATATTAACAATTTGTATTCTCGAGCAGTCGTTCAGACAAAATTAGGTGAAAAATCTAGCTTGAAGCAGCCTTTCACATAAGGCATGTTTGAAACCCTTGTCAGCTCACCTCGTCCGGCAAGGATAGGCTGTGCTAGCTCGGTAAAGCAAGGCGAGGAATAGGCCTAGCGTTTGGTTCCTTGATACAGCAGCGTACTGAGCGAGCGAGTCGTGCCCATGCGGGAGAGACGATTTGGCTCGCCTGCACGGGCAAGGATTTCCTTGCCAGGCCGAGCTAGCTTGCCAGGCAAAGCGAACTTTTTCCTCCCTGCCAAACACCTATCCTTGCTTAGCAAAGCAATACAGTGACTAGCGAGAGAACCAAATAGACCCATAGTTGTTGAGCACGACCAGTTCGTCAAATTCAACCGAGCAGAACGGCCAGCCCGGCTATGTCAGTTCAGATACAAAGATACCCAAACCTGTCTTCAGAAAAGAAGTCTTCACCAGAGCCTGATGGACAAAATTAGTGTGTGTTATTTTTCTGGTTAAGGAGATATAAGATTAGGTATTGATTCACACATCAAAGTGTCAGCTCAAAGCATAAACTGGGGCTTGTTACCTTGGACCCTGACCCAGTCCTCACTGGGTTGTTCATGCCTTGATCCATTCAGCAGAGGATCAGGCTGCTTGTCAGGTTCCATCGATTTGGATATGTACATACACATACATATATCTCACGTGTATGTGCCCATGCCCAACAACTCCGGTCAAAACCTACTAACTGATAGTCACCAACAGTTAAAGGCTGCATCTGATGGATCAACCTGTGAGTATTCCTTAGCATATCCCTTTTTATATTTTAGTATTAGAGGTATAACACACGTTAAGAATGAGATGCAAATTTTATTATTTTCGTGAGATTTGAATTTGGGTAGTAGGCTTTACAGCCAAGCACTTCAGCATATGTCCTAAAGGCAGTCCTCAACATATCCAAATTTTTTAATAATAAAAATATAACTTCCGGTCTCTACACCGATTAGAGATGCACAGAGTTTGCATATCCACTTATTGGCACCACAGGATGGATTTGTTAGCTGAAATTATTCACCAAGGATACTAATCTAAATTTAGAGAAGTTTTTTGAGTGTACTAAATTTAGAGAAGTTAGAACCTTTGTTTTTAGAAGTTAGAACCTTTGTTTGTTTGTCCGGGATTGAGATGTTAGAGAAGCACAATCATTTGACCAGGGATTAATGGTCGGTGAGTGAGGCCGTGGTAGCAGCAGCATGCCCGCATGAGCAGTTGCAACAGCAGTTTTGTTTGCACTCCAACGGAATCCCCAAGCCGAGACGCTCTAGAGAGAGATTGAGATAAAGATAGAGAGAGAAACTAGGGGGTTCTCCAAAAGGCAAGAAGCGAGGGCACGGTGCAGGGAAGCTCTGAGGAGAGGGGGGGAGAGACGAAAATGACCTATCTTGTCTCTCGGGCCAAAACATCCGTCCTATCCTGTCCTAGCGAGAGGTGAGTCAGTGTACATACATGTTGATGTCAAGGCCTTCTTGTTGATCAATGCAACAAGAGAAGAGAGAGCCATGGCCGCCGTCGCTGCTGCTCACTCACACGTACGCCACGATCCAACCGGCGCTCGCCGCCCATAGTTAACTAAGTCGAGCCTTTTGTCCGAGCTCGCCGGCCGTCGCCGACAGATCACGGGCATAGTGCGAGTGCACGATGGACAGAGACATGCGATGCAAATGCAGGGACGGATCACGGCATGGATCGATCGCATAGTTCAGACATGTCGTTGCATTGCAAGCTTGCAATCGGTTCTTGCTGCGAGCGCAATTAGTTCTTTTCTTCTTGATTACAATGGGGATGAGGGGAGAGAGAGAGAGGAGGAAGAAACTAAGGATCAGAACATGAAAAGAAGAGAGAGAGGAAGATGAGAGGCGACTAGTGATCATAGTAGCAGCAGAGTATCTGATCTGCCTCTTGCCTTGCAGTTTGTGTTGTCATTACAGTGCAGGAGCTTACTTCTTTTCAATCCATCCATCCATTCGTTCGTCCGTCTGAACAATCTGAATAATTTCTGCTTGGCTGTTGGCACTCCCAAGCAACACAATCAGCAGCAAAAATGAGGCGCGGGAGGCAGAGAGGTCACATCCGCACGCCCACACCAATCGCCATAGATTTACCTTCTCCTCCTCCTCTTCTTCTTCGTCTACTCTAGTCTCGTCGTTCTGAACGCTAAGCTTAATTAGCTTGGGCTTTGATCTTGGCCGCCTCCTGTACACCGCTGCGGCCGATGATCATGTCGCGCCGACGCCGAGGAAGTCGAAGAAGGGGAGGGTGAGCTTGTTGCCGCGGCCCTGGTCGGCGGCCGCCTCTCGGTGCTGCCGCGCCGGCGACGGGGCGGAGAAGGCGGAGCGCGCGCTCGGCGCGAACGGCACCGCCGGCGCTGCGGGGAGCGGGGCCATGTCGTAGCCTGCAGCGGACAAAGACCACCATGTCAGTCGATGGGAGAAAAAACATTATCTTGGGACTTGGGAGAACCGTGGCACGTACTCTGATGGTAGAAGCAGGGGATGGCGGCGCTGCCGGAGCTGAGGGAGAGGTCGGTGGTGCAGGTGGACGCGGACTCGTCGGACTCGCCGCCGCTGTACGCGCGGGTGGCCGCGACGGCGTTGTACTGCTGCGCGTGCGCGGCCGCCGGAGCGCTGTACTGGTGGAGCGGCAGGTGAGGGGAGCAGTGGTGGTGGTGCTGGTGGAGGACAACAGCGGGAGGGAAGTGCGGCGGCGGTGCAGGGGACGACGGCGACGAGGAGGACGAGCTGGAGGGCTTGCGGCGGCGGAAGGCGCCGGACTGCTCGCGCTGCTTACGGGCCATGAGGACGTGCCAGTGGTTCTTGACGGCGTTGTCGGTGCGGCCGGGGAAGAGGCGCGCGATGAGCGCCCACTTGTTGCCGTACGCGCGATGCGCCGCCAGCAGCCGGTCCTCCTCCTCCTCTGAGAACGCCCGCCGGTTTATCCGCGGGTCCAGCTGGTTGAACCACCTTAGCCGGCAGCTCTTCCCTGCTCGCCGTCGCCGCCATGAAAAAAAAACAGAACACAGCAGCACGAGTCAGAACCCCCGATCGCCATTGCATCAACCACACAAGTTACACAACACACAACAAATATTTTTTTTCCCATGAAAGAAACCACGCGGAAAGAACTCGCATTGAATCCAAAAACGCAAGAACATGTCCCGGCATTGCGTCCGGGGAGCAGAGCCTCCGGGAGGCGTTCCGCCGTTCCCTCTCACCTGATCTGCCGTCGAGCTTCTCGGCGATGAGGTTCCAGTTCTGCGGCCCGTACTGCGCGACGAGGTCCTTGAGCTTTGCGTCCTCGGCGGGCCGCCAGTGGCCCCTCGCGCAGAGCTTCCCCTGCCCGGCGCCACCGCCGCCGCCCTCCTCCGCCTCGTCCACGTGGCCGTGGTACCCCTCCTGCTCCCCCAACACCAGCTGCTCCTGGAACGCCGCCGGCGGACCAAAGAACCCTCCACCCATCTCACCACCAGCCATTCTTGGACTCCCACGGATCAAAGAAAAGAAAGAGAGACAGGGAGGCGAGGAGTAACGGAAGAGGAGAGGGAAAGGGACAGCTTCTCACTGGTGCTTGCTGCTGCCGCTGCAAAGGGAGGCTGTCTAATATAGGGAGGAGGAAGAGGCCTCCTCGCTCTCGCTCTCGTTCGCCTCAGCGCAACGCCCCCAACAAAAAAACAAGCAAACTTAATGCTTCCTTGCTCCTTTTCCGAGTCTCTCCTTCCCCCTCTCTCTATCACAAGCAAGATTGTTTTGGGTAGACGCTGCTTTTGTTTGGTTTCGAGGATGGAGTACTCTACTCTACTTGGGTTGGTTTTAGAGAGAGAGAGGGGGGGTTGGTTTCAGAGAGAGAGAGAGAGAGAGAGCGGAGGGCTGAGGGCAGTAGTGGTACTACTGCATGGTTTGGTTGGGTACTTGGGTTGGGTTTGGGGTTTTCCCTTACTTTGAGACTGATGGCAAAAGGGTCAGAAAAGAAAGGGGCGGTAGTGGCGTTGTTCCTGTCCTGGGTTTTGCCCTTTTTTCTCTCTCTTGGATTGGAGGGATTTTATGATTCTTTTTTGGGTTTCAGAGGCCGCTCGTGTGGGTTTGGGGAGTCCAACCCCAACCACTATCAGGGGTAGAACTCTGTCCCTCCCAGCCTTGACAAACCCACCAGAACCCCCCTGTCGCTACGCGCACCCACCGTTTCCTTCTCGCTCCCCATTTTGCCAGGCCACTTCACTTCAGTTTTGGTTGTATCTGGTGTATTCCTCACAAATTTTACTGCAGTGTTTCATGACTTTATGTGTGAAAACCGTTGAAGTTTTGGTTAGTCATTGCATTTTTATTTTTAAAAAAAACAAGGATATTCGGTAAAGTTGTTGACAGATTAATCTGGCGAAAATTTCAAAATGGATGGAAATGTGCACTAGAATTTGTTTTCTTAGTGTTGGCTGACTCAATCAATGTTCGGCTGTTGTGAGTAAAGCACGCCAATCTACTGGTTGGAGAGTTTTAAAAGTCGGCGTGTAAACGAGTGCGACAACTTGCACGGTTACACTAAGATTTCAGATAATATGAGTAACGGCGGCCAAAAGGAGCTTCGCTAGGTACCAAAATAGATATTTGCAAACGGCTCACAAAAATTATAACACTTGTCCTGCTTTGAAGCAGGACGTGTTTTATGGTACGGACTATGGACTACATGCAACATGTGTAATTTAGAAAAAAAAAAGGGAATAATATTGTTTTTTAGAGCCTACCCTAAGTTGGTAAGGCTATCACATTTATTTTCTTTAGTTTAAAAAAACTTGCCATAAACCTTTTTTTATAAAATTTTAACAGTACATCCTACCATGTACCAATATTTATTTTATTCACCTAAGCTATGTAAAAGTAGCCTTTTCTATTTTTTCCCACCCTCCGAATTAACCTTACCATCGATCACGGCCCTCACCTCGCAACAGCACACACACCAGAACCTGACGAGGCTGTACCGAAAAAAGACGAGAAAAGACAAACAAAACGGCTCATGTAAATACGCCTTTTTTTTCACGGCGATACGAAACGGTTTGGCCCTGTAAAGAAAAGCGAGAAGAAAAGGAAGAGTGAAGGGGAAAAACCAGAGAGAGGTGAGAGCTTTGTTTTTTTGGCTGTGAGATGACGTCGGAGGAGGAGGAAATTGCAAGGAACGTGCAGGGCTTTTCGTTTCTTTTCTTTTCATCTCTAAAAGTTACTACCAGCTGGAGTTATCGTTTTTGGTAGGTGCTGAACTTTTCAGAGTTAGCTATTTGTATTTTTTTTTTAATATGTAGGTTAGGCACATGAATACCATGAATACGATAGAGCCAACAAATATTTTATAAGAGCATATCTAACGGTGGGTTTATTTCTTTACTATAACTGATTGTATTACTATAGAAATAAGATTGTGAATTAAAAAAAAAAGTAGTGTTGAAAGTAAAATATAAGAGAGACAAATACAGAGATTGAGAAAATAGGATCATTATTTGGACAGAAAATAGGATCAGGATGTGAATGGTAAAATAGAGTTAAGAAATAGGCTCTTGCATTAGACATGCTCTAATACAGTAATATATTGAGTTTTATAAATAAATTTGCAATCTTGCTCAGTGGTTAAAGTTACATATCTCTATTAGAAATTATAGTGTGCCTTTTGCAAGCCGAGTGATGCTCAGGGGCGTACACCATGTTGGGGTTTATCAAGTTCTGAGATTGCCCTTTCTGAAAAACGAAATTATTCATATGTTCAAAACGATGGCTTTTATATTTGGCCGCTTTACTTACCATTTTACTCCGGTGGTAATATAAATTCGCATCCCACGATGAAGATAATGACACTGCATGCAAGTCACTGCCGTGCAGGCCTTTCGGTGTTATCACCATCTAGCTTTATTGTATTTCTCTATGTAAAAGAAGTACATTAAAAAAAGTACTTCTTTTTGTTTTTACTGTGAGTAATTGCAGCTTAGCAACGGCCACCGCTAGGCTCGCCGTGGAAACGTTCGGCATGTGAGAGGTAAAGGAAAGAAAGAAAGCGCAGAGGCAGAGGTGCTGTTTCTAAAAGCGGCATCATTTACCTCTACGCTTTTGCCGCGGTCAAAATTAGGGCTAAGTCGAGTTGGGTAACTCCCCGTGTTTATTCCCAAAATAATTTTTTTTTTGTCTTATCAGCCGAGGAGAGCAGCCTGCCAGCTCTGCTCTGCTGTTTTTTAAAGTAGGAGTATTTGATTCTTCTTACTGGGTGAAAAAAAATTGCATCGCAGGTTTCCAGGTTATACCATGTTTTCGCTTAGATTTAAGATCTTTAAAACCAGATATTTCGAATACACGAAGTTGCCTTACCATCTCAACTAGGTTCAAAGTGGTATGGAGAAAATAGTTTGATGATATGGACTATCTAGTCAGCATAATATGTGACAAAAAAAATAACCACTTCTCATTATAAAACAACAAAAAATAAATTCAAATTGAAAATTTATAGAATAAATCCTAAAATTCTAAAAAAACCTTTAAAGTCCTTTAAAAATCCTAATATTCGTAAAATAAACTTTAAAAATTTGAAAACTCAAAAATATCAAATAAATTCTAAAACTCGTTTAAAAAACTTAGAAAATCTTAATAAACATTAAAAATTATATAAATCTTGTAAAAAGTATAAATTTTAAATAAAATGGAGGAGATTTATTTAGACTTTATATTTTTACAAATTTTTGAAAATTGTAGGAAACCTTAAAACTTTTCTAAAATTTGTAAAAAAATAAAATCTAAATAAGTCCTAATCTCTTCCATTTTATTTAGAATTTATATTTTTTACAAAATTTTAAGGTTTCTTATTATTTTCTAAGTTTTTTCAATGCTTTTAGAATTTATTTTATTTTTTACAAATTTTAAAGGTTTTTAAATATTTTTAACGAACTTTATAGGTTTTTAGAGTTTTTGTAAAATTTTAGAATTTTTTATGATTTTAATTTGAATTTATTTTTTATTGGTTTAAGATGACAAGTGGCCTTTTTGCCACATATTATGCTCGCTAGACGGTGCATGTCATCAAAATTAACTTCTCCATACTATTTTAGACCTAGTTAAAATGGTAAGACAACTTTGTGTACTTAAATATCCGGTTTTGGAAGTCTTAGACTTAAGCGAAAATGCGGAAAGTTTTAAGGACTTGCGATGCAATTTTTTTTAAAAAAATATGTTGAGATATTTTTTCTGGATAAAGCCATATTTGTCATCTTGTTATTCGAAACCAAATTCAGGTGCAACCGTGCAAAAGACAGGAGGTTGTCTCCTTTGGAACACACGGCGTAGACAAGGATGGATGGATTGTGAGTGATAAACAATAGCTGCCTATATTCAGATATGAATTATCGAGCAAAATGAATGTTTGCAACTACTGTAACTTTGTCCTTTTCATGTGAGAGCCAAATCGTTTCGGTTGAAATTCGTCCATTCTATACGGACCCACCTTTTTTCCCATACATGAATTAAACTGTCGTATGAAACTACCGGGGGTTGAATTGAGCTAAAAAAGGTACGCTAAGCGGATAGTATATTGCGATGGTATGCTTAGATCAAGTCGTTCAATCAGGTATACACATATACTAGTATACTTTAAATTACAAGTAATCTCAACCGTCAGATCAGCCCACATTCCGTAAAAACGTCTCTCGAATTAGGGCATTCCTGTAACGCATCAATTTTAAGGAAACATCAAATAAAACGGCATTAAAATTTCTGCATACACAGGAGCAGACCGAATTTATCTGTTCCAAACAAGCCCCAAAGCATGCAAACGCACGAATGAAATGAACAGCTCGATCGGTTGCCAATAATGCGATGCAAACCTAGGGAGGGGATAATATTTGAGATGCGCCACAGTGAGTAGTGCGTATAGGGCGTGCCGAGAAAAGAAACTGTTGCTTGGTCCGTGGGAGAGTTGCCGGAAGGATTCTGTCCTGGCTCTCGCTTTAACTAGCTTTCGGGTCTATACGCTAGGCACCCGCAGGGCTACTCTACAGCGCCTTGTTCGTTTCCTCTTATTGGGACTCCAAGGAACCTCAGCAGCTACCCAATTTTTTCTCGAGCAGTACAAGTGAAAGCGGTTAGATAATTATAATTCCGCTTGTTGGTTTGCTCCTGGATGGCGTGACCCGCATGAGCACCAATAGGTCTAGGTCTAGGTCTATCGCTACGTAATATTGCATACTTTCTTTCTTTCGGTCGTACATAAGTATTGTTTAAAATACATGCGAGTCGGTTTTGTAACTTCAAACCGGGAATATGTATATGTTTTTTTGGCTAATTAGATTTGGTAGTTAAAATCACGTAGGTTGGTTATTCTCGGAAATAATTTTATAATATTACAATTTTAGCTGTCCATTTAATAAATTGCAATAGTAATGAGAGTTCAAGGCTGCATTTTAGAGATCGTGATCATATCTAAAACATCAATTTTTTTTTGACTGGGAGGAAGTGAGTAGCTACTTAAGACATCCAACTTTTCTAAAAAGATGGACATTCCAGGTTAATTATAAAATATACGGTAATGCTCAGGCTCGGGCGTCCGATCAAACATACTGCGTGTTTGGCAAGTATGGCTCGCGATCGAATCGGACGCCTCGAGCATACTGCGTGTTTGGCTCCCATAAGCTAAGGCTGCCGAACGCAGGACGACGCGGCCGCCGCCTCGACCGCCGCAACACGTCCAAGGGCTCGTCGGGTACCACGCGACGTCTTCTGCAGCTACCCACAGTCCCCCACGTTCGCGCCGGCCTCGAGGCGCCTCGGTAACTCCGCCACTGCTTCCTTCGAACTTCGCGACGATCGCCGCGGCGATGGCGGCGAGACATCCAACTCTCTGCGAGCCTCGGCTGTCGATCCGACGACTTTGCCATACTTTCCTTCACGAGTTTGGAGACCAAATCCGGTGAGCCCCAAGCTAGATCCGGCGAGCACAGGGTGGGGGCTCGCCGGATCTGGAGAAGAAGACGAAGATGAGGAAGAAGATGCAACTTTGGCTTGGAGCATGGCCCTGGTACGTGTGAAACACGGGTTTTGCCATGATGAAACATTGGGTTATGTCTGCTGAAACATTTTTAATAAATGTTGAAACATTTCTGTTTTACTATATTGAAACATTTGTTTCGCCTTACTGAAACATTTGGTTATACCTGCTGAAACATTTAATTCTACCTGCGGAAATTTTTTTATAAATGTCGAAACATTTATGTTTTCTTTACTGAAACATTTGTTTTACCTTTTCGAAACATTTGGTTTTGCTTGCTGCAACATCCTTTAATCATTATTTAAACATTTATATTACTAAAATATTTCACTTTGCTCGGTGAAACATTTTGTTGTACTTACTGAAACAAGCGACCGATTTTTTCTCTTTGATCGGACGTCCGATCTGTAGTCACCAAATGATACGAAGGCAGGCGGTGTTTGTCTTCAAAGAAAAATGCAGTAGATACAAGCATACCCAGAGCATCCACATTTGCTACTTTAAATTTTTATTCTATAACACTATTTCTTACACACTCTATCCATCCCCCTAAAATTCTTTCACACTTTACACTACACTTCTCTCTAACAGCTACTCTATCCAGATGAACGTCTGTTACGAATGCTCTCATGACACCACTAATCCATACTCTTGACAAAAACAAAGAACAAAGAAAATAATAAAAAAAACATACATCAACCACACCCCCGTCACCCTTCTCTCCCTAGAACTTTCCATACCGAGCCAATAACGAAAACCGCATCATACGTGCTGTGCATTTTCAAAAAAAACCAAGGAAAACCACATAAAAACCGTCTGGAGCCAATCGTTGGATGTTTTCGTCGTTACACCACCACCCTATTCACACCGGATTTATGAGCCGAGTTCGGACAAGATCAGCACGCCAGGGTCGACAGTACGACCGGCCCTGTTGGGTTTCCCCACATGCATCAACTAAGACCAAGTGCAACAGTTTTTCTTCGCATCTCTTTTCCTTCGTGAAAATTTTTTGGTTTTTTTCACTGTTTTAATAGATTTTCTCCGCTGTTCTATTTTCAAAAAGATTCACTCTTTCATTCCGCATTAAAGAATTCTCTCTCTTTTTCATTGTTATTGGCTTCGAAACAATATTATTAGATATGGTGAAAATATAGAGAAAAAATATGATACAAAGAATAAGAAAGAAAATAAAATAAAAGAAATATGATCACAAATGGTCTTTACCCAGAGAAGAAGGGGCTGAGACGGTGAAAAAACCTGCAATATTTGACTATATGCGCAGCGCTGCAGCAGAGCGCAGGCAGCAAAGACCAGTTAAAAAAAAAAACACAGCAACGTGAAGACGCGCGAGAGCTACGCGCTACGCCCGCCACCACCTGCCCCCCTCCTCCCATCATAAACCACTCGTCTCCTTCAGTTCAGTTTCACCGCCCAGCTTTTACGTCCTTCATCTTTAACTCTTGTTCAGACTGCTTGCCTGCTTGCTTGTTCCTTTTGGAGGGCTTCGCTGATAACGACAGTCAACTAATGACATCAAGTGAAGAGGTGAGTCCTGAATCCTGATGCTTGGCAGAGCGTGCTTTTGGTTCCTGACTGCAGCGCATTGACGGTTAGTTAGAAAGGGGTTTGGGACTTTGGGTGGGTGCCTGCACAAGGGGATGCATCTGCGTGCGGTGCTGGGCAACAGCTGGGCGTAATCGCTACTGCTAGCTGCTACTCGCTTCCTAACCCGTGATTATGTTGCGTCGGTTTGGCTTCTTCTTGTTGATGTTTGTCTTCTTAATTGCCCAAAAGCGAACGGTGCCTCATGGTTGGCATCCGTCGTTTTGGGTGCTCGTTGATGTTTAGCGTATGTAGGGGTGGAAATTAATGAGTCCAGGTTGAGCGAGTGCCGGGGACCTGGCTGAAAAAGACTGAACCTCTCTGTGCATTGTGTTCCACTCTCAAGCATCACATATAGTACACACAGTTAAAAATAGAGTGATACATTATCAGCGAAAATAAGTTATTATATAACTGGGAAATAACCCTGATATAATACACAAATGACAGCACGCAGGTCGTGATACAGAGTCTGGTAGCTTACAATATATAAAGCCTAATACAACGATACTAATACTTAAATCCCACAAGTAACAAGACAGTAGGAAGCGCCCTACCCTTCTAGGAAGTCCTCATGGTCTCCATCCTTGACGTCTTCATCGGCGTCGTTAAACTGCGGGTCGTAACTTGCTGCTCCTCGATTGGAGGTTCCAAAAAAGTCACGAAATAAGTCAGATAAGACATGGCTAATATTGACTTATCTGACTTTTTATTACTTTTTGAATTCGTTTTTTTATCTTGTAGGCGTGTCTAAAAGCTTCCTAAATCCTAAAAATCAAGGCTATCCGACTCTCAAGGCCACCTCAGGAAATTCTCGAAGTTACGAGATAAGTCAGATTAGACTTTTAGATAAGCCCAAAAGAACACCCTCTTAGGTTATTTTATGGAAAAACAAATTTTCAAAATTTTGCCTACGTTGAGAGAGAACAGTTTTCGAAACCATTCGAGGGTAAACGAAATTATTTGCTTTGATTTTTCCTTCGTCAAGCATCCTTTTCCAAAACCTTTTTTTCAAGATCCGGATTTTAGAAAAAAAAAGAGTCTACCATATGAATACTCCCTTCGCATGCTCTTAACCGCAAGCACGGCTATAATGATAGTTTTAACTCTGCAGAATAGATATACTTTACCCTTAGTAGATTATGCACCGGAGTGCAAATCACAAAGCTGTTTGGACCATAGGACCTAATAGCAATTGCTCTGTAAGTAACCCCTAGGCACAAGTGGAATATGGGTCCAACGTCTCTAGTCCTCACGTTGTACAGGAAGGCCTAGGAAGAACGATCCGAGGCGCCGACAAACATGGAAGAACGGTCCATGCCCGTACAACCCAGATGTCTATGAAGGACATCTCCACCTGCAAGTTTCTACTAGAACTTATGGCTTGACAAGCTAGGCCCGTCCCACAACGGAACCCGAGGTTATACTGTTACGCTTAAGTTTGTAGATTCAAAGGATGAGCGGTCCGTATACTAGGGAGGAATACTAACACAAACTTGAAACCGTGCATAACCTACACCATACCAACAACCGGTTCCTCCCTAGCCAGAAGCATTTTAGGGGGAAGATAGAAAATCCCAATCCCGACATTATATCCAAATGCCTTATTTCACCAAATCACACATTTGCAACCATTTTCACAATACAAAATCATAGTGTAATCATCTAAGCATGCAAAGCATTTTTATCCTATTTCAAAGAAATCGTGTACTCAAGATATTCCTATTTATCCTAGAGCTCAAAATTACTAAGGTTACGAACAATATTTTATTTTTAAGTTGTAGATAAGCTCTAAAACTACTTATTTTATAAGTAGCCTGCATGTTTAAAAATTCTACTAAAACCTTTAAATCAGACAAGAGGTCAATCAATATGCGTCAAGAGACTTGCCTCGATTGTAGTCCGGGTGTGGGTAATCTTCCTCAGTCAGTCGTTCTACGAACTCTCCCGGTCTATTCTCGCACCACAATCATATATACAAAACAATAGCACAATATTAGAAACCGGTATTCAAATAGTTTTTAGGAATTTTACAAATTAAAATGAAAGCCTTTTTCAGTTTTTAAAATTTATTTAATAGTTCCTAGAGTGCTTCTGGATTTTTAAACACACTAATTCCTACTAAAGCAAAGGTATCTAGTATTTTACAGAATTTTTCTAGAATTTTTAGAATTACTGAGTTTTAAAATAACTAAAGGTTGAAAAAATACTTAGCATAGTACTGGGCCTGGCCCATTACTGCGCAGAGCGGGCCGGCGTTGCGCAGCCCGAAGGGGAGGCGCTGTGGCGCAAGTGCGCCAGAGCAGAGAGGAAACGTACTCACGGGAGTACGCTTCCACTAAACCAGACGGGTGGGTCCCTGGGCCCACTTGTCAGTGACGGAGCGATGCCGGGTGGATTAACTCTGAGTTTAAACTTGGTAGGACCCACTTGTCAGTGACTCACAACCTAACTAACTGTTAATTAGCTCCTAACCGATGTGGCCCACCTGTCAGCAACTCGCCCGGAAAACATGACACTAGCAGGGTGCGATTGCGCGGGAGGAAACAACAGCGCGCCGGCGACTTGAGCTCTCGTAGCCCACGAGCCCCGGGACCATGGCCATAGGTTCTACGACAATCGTAAGGGTGGTTATGTCATCGCCAGAGACGGCCTATAGTGGCGGTGCGACAAGGAGGAGCGGCGGCGATCACAGTTCACCGTGGCTCTGGCCACCTAGAGGTGCTAGAGCATGCGCGAGTGGCGCAAAAGCTACTAAGGATGACTTGGAAGCTACCTATGGTGACGGCGAGGACGGAGGAGGATTGAATTGTCCTGGTGTCGTGGAGGTCCAGGCGCCCCAGAATCCTCGTCGGCAGCGAGCTCTAGTGAGACCCAGGACAAGAGTGAGGCAAGGAAGTGAGGGAGGTGTTCTTAGGATGCTCCCAGAGCAAGGGATCGGGGCCGGACTCACTGACGACGACGAAATCGAAAAGGGGGCTGTTCGCTTCCGGCGGCACTCTATGGACGCTCCGGCGAGCTGCAAGGCAAGAGAGCCCAATTAGAGGGAGAGCTTTGAAGAGGAGAGGGAAAGCTCCAATCCGAGCCCAAGTCCGGGCGAAATGGCTCACTATTGGAGGCAGAAAGTGATGCTAGAGCGCGGTAGCGGAATTGATCAGGAGAGGGAGAACCGAAGGGAGTTGTCTGGGGTTTTATAGGGCCCGGAGGCAGGTCAAGAGCACAGGTGATGGCACGGGGGAGTTTACCGCAGGTCTAAGCGGTTAGGGGAGGGTCGAGGATGGCGATGACGGTGAGCGAGGCCGCAGCATTGAAATTCTCTCACCGGGTGGTTGAGTGGACAAGCTAGCTACGATGAGGAGAGAAGTAATGGCGGGGCTTGACTGGGCGACGAGGCATGGTGTCGGGTCACATCGTGCTGCGTGGCACTGCCTCGGGGAGGAGAGCCGAGGGAAAATTTTTGCGGCGTTAGGGGCGCGGCAACGATGCAGGAGGTCACCCGAGGAGGAGGCAGGGAGAGACCGCGCACATCGCATCGGTACAGCTGCGCGCGTGGGTGCTCGCCTGTCAGTCCCATGCGCAGGGCGATGTGGTGCCATAGTAAGCACAAGACGAGGGAGTGAACGAGCGAGAGAGAGAAAGAGAGAGAGCAGAGCAGAGCAGAGAGGAAGCGGGGGGAAGGGGGTGGTCGAGTGGGGTGCAGGCATAGGCCGAGCTAGGCCTAAGGGGAGGAGGCGGCTCGGAGGTAGAGGGAGAAGAGGGCGGGCGAGGGGCGCTGGTGTAGGCCGAGCTGGGCCTCGCCCAAGCTGGGCTTGAGGGGAGAGGGCCGGTCCGACGGGGGAGGGAGGGGAGGGTGGGGTGGGCCGGTCGGGGTTTAATAATTATTTTCTTTTTCTTTTTATACATTTTCTTAATAAAATTTAGGGGTTTAAAAAGTAATTAGAAATTAGTTTTAATTTATATTTTGGAAATTGTAAAGTTGCATGCCCTTGGCTTTAAATCCTAGTTTTACTTTATTGTTTTATTATTTACTTTTTTGAAATTCAAAACATTCCAAATTTTGTTTATTTAATAAAATTGGGATGTTACAGCGAGTCGGGACTGGTTTAGATCAAGCTCATTCATCGAGCCAAGCTAACTAGGCTTGATCGGATGACCGAGCAAAGAAGGAGGCTTGATTTGGCTTCGTAGAGAGCTCAAGTCATCTCTCAAGGAATCACCAGCTCGGAAGGAGAAGGAAGAACAAAGGTAGCGGCAAACGGGACACAGCGCCACTAAGAAGAGAAGGGAGGCGTCACCACAACCAATTGTAGCACGGCCCGTCCTGCCAACCGTCGTTCGTCACTGTCTGGCCTGATGCCTGTCGTAGCAGCCTTGTCTAGACCTAAGCTCGGCGACATTTTTCACTCCCCATGGATGGGAGAAGAGGGATGAGGAGGTTGCCTATTCTTGTGAGGTCACCCAAGCCACGCCCCCGCATGTGGGGGACATTGGAGAAGTTGAGACTATGACGATACTTGTGTAGGGGTGAAGGATTTGGGACCGGTTAGGGTTTGGTTCTAGGAGAGGTCATAGGACAAGACTGTGATTTGGGCGTGTAGGTTGTTAGAGTAATCTTGTAACTAAGTCATTTAATTAGTCAGTAGGAATTAATTAGTCGCATGCATGGACACGTTTGATTGGTCATGCATGTGTTGAGTCGTGTCCCGTAGATGAGTCCTTGAATTAGCAGTGGGTTAGATAGAAGATTAGCAGTGTCATTAGCGATCCATGTAGTAGTAGACTAGTAGTACATCAGATGGTGGCCGAGTCAAGGGCATGAGATAAACAGTAGTAGTTACCAGGTCAATAGGATCATGGCGTGAGAAGTGGACAGCCACGTGCGTGCACGCGTGTGTACGTGTAGAGTTGTGCGGATCGTGGCCGGGTGGCCGTGGCGTGCCTCTGTGTATATATATATGCCATAGAATCGGGTGAGTCGAGTAGTTAAGCCAGGAGAAGAGTGAGAATAAACCCAGAAAGAAAAAAGCGGCAGTGTTATTGCCGGCCAAATGAGCGTTGTGTTCTTGTGTCCTTCGTCCTTCTCGGGTGTGTTTCGAGTGGGGAGACTATAAGCGAGTGCTCTTCCAAAAATGGTGCACTAACATAGGATAGGGTTATGGTTTGGATATATGCAAATGTGGGATGTGGATAGAGTTATGGGCTAATCAAATAACATTTATATAGAGTTTCTTAAAAAATTATGCCAAGCCCAATCAAGCGAACCAAGGTCATAGTCAGCTCGGCTGGAATATTTCACGAATTAGAAATGGAACTCCGCTTGTGCTTATTTGCAAACAAGCAGAGCCAAAATATATACCAAATTGCTAGCGAGCCAAGAGCTTAAGGGCCACCACTAACCGCACGTATATCTCATTATCTCGTAACACAATCCTTCCTTTATAATCCAATTAATAAGAATACCTAAAAAATCAATTAATAAAAGTTCGCCCTTTTCCAAATTTAATATTGTGGTGAAAAATCAGGCTAGATGGCTAGAAGGAGGTTGAATAGACGGCAAACAGAAATTGACGGTTTCTTCAACAACATGTGTTACGTGCCTAATCTCAGCACGTAACGAGGAAAGATACGGTCCTTAACTTGGGCAAGACGAGCTGTTATCGAAGATAGCGCCTAGGCTATTATCGGAGCTACCACCTACGAGATCTAATATCAATTTACTTCATTGCTTGGATAAATAGAAAGATACAGGACCATCCTTTTTATAGGGAGAAAATTTGGACTCTAAGAAAGAAATCTAACTAACCTTATTCCTATACAAACTGATCTTATCTAAACGTGACCTAATCTATCTAACCCTATGCTACAGTACCTACGTGCTACAGTACCATGGTACTATTCATGCCATGTGGGCCACGGCCATATCATTACTCCCCCTTGCGAATCAACCTTGTCCTCAAGGTTGAAACGACGACGCCCTAAGATCTGATGCCATTGTTGAAGACGAAGCGCGTCACAGTGAGCTCGATGTAGCCGTGAGGACGTAGCATGTCCGCAACCCATCTGCTGCCGAAGATGGAGGCCTCGTGGTCGCTGGCTGTTTGCTTGGCATGGAGAAGGACGTGGAGCGACGCTGGACTGGATTCCATGATGTCGTTCCGCTGAGACTCTCGTCACCTTGGGAGCCCTCAAACGGGAGATGCACGAACCATGGATGTTGTCCATGTCAACTTTGACCACCTTATCAATCTTCACACTATGATGCAGCTCCTTCGCCTTGGCAGCAATGTCGACCTCGTCAATCATGGCCTCGGCGTGGTTCTTTTCGCACGGGTCAGCCGCGTTGTCAGCCGACGACATGGTTGGAGTTGCTGGCGTTGTAGAGTGCATCTTCATGCCATCTATTATCTTTAGCATGTCATCGAGCTTGCGAGAGTGGACTGGCAAAGACTGAGAGCAAGACCACCATTGCTAGGCTCGTTCTCTTTGCACGTTCGCCGGTCGTCGGTGATGTGGTATGACTGCCTGTCATCGTATGCCGATGACGATCGTCGACGAGCCCACACTCCTCGTGGAGCCGCTGGTAGTATGTGTATGGTCGAGGTAGCTCAAAGACACGCCGCTCTTCATCAATACGCTGATAGTAGCGATCGATTGGATGCTCGAAAGCAAGCCGCTCTTCTTGGCGCCGCTGACCGTAGTCATACGATTGTGGTCGCTCGAAGTGACGCCGGTCATCATAAGACCGACGATCGTAGTAACCGTAGCAGAACACCATCCAGGGGATCGTCTGGCTCTGATACCAATTTGTTACGTGCCCGATCTGAGCACGCAACGAGGATAGATACGGCCCTTGACGTGGGTGAATCGAGCTGTTATCGAAGCTAGTGCCTAGGCTGTTAATCGGAGCCACCGCCTACGAGATCTAATCTCAATTTACTCCATTGCTTGGATAAATAGAAAGATACAAGACCATCTTTTTTATAGGGGAAAGACTTGGATTTTAAGAAAGAAATCTAACTAATCTTATCCCTAAACAAACTAATCTTATCTAAACGTGACCTAATCTATCTAACCCTATGCTATAGTACCCATGTGCTACAGTACCGTGGGTACTGTTCATGAGCCATGTGGGCCACGGCCATATCATTAATGTTACATGCCTGATTCCAGCATGTAACGAGGAAGGATACGGCTCTTAACGCGAGCGAAACGAGCTATTGTCGAAGCTAACGACTTGGCTGTACGGAGCCACCGGCCAGTTATCGATGGCAGCGCCTTACTAGAAATTTGGTTTACTCATTGCTTAGATGAATAGAAAGATACATAACCATCCTTTTTATAGGGAGAAGACTTGGACTCTAAAAAAGAAATCTAACTAACCTTATCCCTAAACAAACTGATCTTATCTAAACATGACCTAATCTATCTAATCCTATGGTACAGTACCCCCGCGTGCTACAGTACAGTGGGTACTGTTCATGGCCATGTGGGCCACGGCCATATCAACATGCTCCAAGAAACAAGTAGAACAATGAAAACACCGTGTCCCAAGAAACAAGTAGAACACTAATACCAAGCAAAGGAACTTTTAAGAATCAAGAGCAACCATGGATCACCTTAGAAACAGCAGCACATACCCGTAATAAAATTGCAATGAATAAAAATTCGTGGCTCAAGTGGTCATGGGTTTTTTTGGTGCTCTTAGTTGTTGAGAGTTGAACAAAAAAGGAATCAACTCAAAAGCTACTTTAGAAATGGAGAAATAATTAGGACAAGGCTTGTTACTTTTTCAAAAGAAAAGAGAACTTTTAGCAGAAATGTATCTTGGTCAAGAGGTGATTTCTTCAAGAGCGTGACTCATTTGTATTTTAATATTTTTCTCTGGAAGGATCAGAGAGTCACGAAGATACCCACCAGAAATCACCTCCAAATCAAGAGAAATAAAAATAGAGCAAAAATAAAAAGGTCAGTTGATCAGAAATTTCAGGCAAAACATTTGGGGTCTGTAAAATCTTTGTATCTCACAAACCTTGGCTTCTTTTTCAATACCACTTAAAGGGGATGGTAGATATGGAAGTCATGCAACTTTTCCAATAAGAATCATCCCAAAATCATTTTGGATGAATTTTGTATATAATAAACAAGAAGCGCTGCACAGAGAAACCTAATCTACCAAAACAAGCAAAAGAGAGGAAATCTTGATCTAGATGTTCTTGGTGAATTGCAAGATAATATAGATAATATGAGCAACCACAACACCTCCTTGATTAATAAGTTTTCAGCAAGTAGAAGGATGCCAGGGAAGCAAGAAAATATAATGTAAACAAAACAATCAAGAAGAACTCGATTTAAACCATAGAACAACCTATGAACAAGGTAAGAACTTTGAGAAACTTAATCTTTATTGTTTGATAGGTTTTCTCACAGCCACACCTAGGTGGTTAAAGTCTCAATAAGCAGGATACAACCATATAAACCCTAGCCAAGATTTAGGGCAGACATCCCTTCAACCCTCCTTATATAGGCCTACTGGGTGAATCTCTACCTTTGATGTGTTGCTTACACCTAAGCTATCCTATTAAGGGGTAGGATTCACCTACTCTACTCACTCTCCAACCAGTCACAAACATGAGTTTTACATGGGGCCACATAAGCCATACATGGGCTTTATACAAAAAACCGATCAAACCGATGCAACGGACCTTTATCCCTTGACTTCACCGCTCCATTTCAGCTCCTTCGGGCCTCCAGCCTGAACCGGGAACCTTGAACTGCCTCAAGTCCATCTTCATAACGTCCACATGTGAGCCCGTTTTGAGCCCAACCATCCCGCTGGTATTCTCGACCGTTCTGGACCTCGGTTCTTCAATCTTGTCCCAATACCCGCCAACGACCACAGCTACTTCCATACCTGCACTCAAATAGACCGACACAATCACAAAAATCACATTTACCTTCCTGCAAGTCAGCATATTATCATACATAATCATGCACTAGCCCTAATTAACCCTAAATCAGCACTAATCATAACTAGTCAAAACTACACCACAAATACACAGCAGCTTGCGAAAATTATATCAATTAATTCGTGTATCAAATGACTTTTCGCCCAAAACAAAAAATCTTCGTCTTGAAATTCTCTATAAGATCCATGAAGACTAAAAAATCATCCGAGGAAAGAAACACCATGAAACAGTTCAAACCATGAAAACTGTGTATTCTGAAACATAAATTCGTCCAACTCTAAACAAGTCTTAAACAGAAACTTCTTAACCAAATCAAATCAAGTTATATATACTCATCACAGCATGAAGTCCTCCACATGGTCTCACACATCGATTTGCATCAATTAATAAAAGTTCACCCTTTTTCCAAATTTAATGTTGGCGATTTAAACATGTGAAGCGCAGACGCACGTAAATTAAACACTTCTGCATGCGCTTGCTGCAATGATGCTGTCTATATTTTTTATTGTCAGTCACCCGCTTTTCGCGGTGTAAAACCTACTACTATTAAAACTCGCATTTCCCAATCTTTTCGGCTCCTCTAGCCTTTTCCGGGTCAAAAATGCCTGCCTGTATCGTGCCCCCTGTACCCCCGGTTCATCCCTCGCCGACCCGCCACAAATCCCTTCTCGTCATTGTTAATCCAATAGTTATTACGAGATATATGCTCGTTCGTACGAATGTTTGATTAGCATCTGATGGCCGCATGTTGATGTACTTGTTCCCCCAGTGACAATTAAGAGCATTCCCGCATGTTGTGCAAAACATTGCGCTTGACTTTTAGGGATAAAGAAGCTGCTAGAGGTATGTTTTGGAGGATATAATGTAAAGTGGAAAGAAATTTTAGAAAAAAGAGGAAAATTTTTTAGAGAATGTGATGAATAGTGTTACAGAGGATGAGATTACAGAGGAATTGTTGGATGCTCTAAAGGTAGTCGATCAGTTATAATCAATTGTAAAAAGAAATGGATAATAAAATTCTAGCCTCTACACACACATAATACATACATACACACACACATATAATTAATATATATATATATACATATAAATATATATATATATATATTAATTATATGTGTGTGTGTATGTATGTATTATGTGTGTGTATATATATATATAGGATGGCGAGCGTATTCTCGAGAGTACGGATTCCCCGTACTCTCGATGGGTTTACGAAATTCGACATTTTTAACGATCTTTCCGAACTATTGATCTTGTTCATCTCATTGAAATGTAGATACCGACCAAGTTTCGTATTTTTTTGAATTTATTTACTATTTGTTTCGTATTTTCTAAAATCAGTTTTTTTTTATGCTCCATGACTAATTAGAAGACTGATTTTTAAAAATATGAAACAAATAATAAATAAATTCAAAAAAATACGAAACTTGGTCGGCAGCTACATTTCAATGAGATGAATAAGATCAATGGTTCGGATCAGTCGTTAACAATCTCGGATTTCATAAACCTGTCGAGAGTACGAACAAATCCATACTCTCGGGAGTACATTAGCCATCTTCTCTTCTCTCTCTCCGTAGTCATGTTTGGAGTGCAGAGGAAGTACGTCATGTTTGGAGTGCAGAGGAATTGATGAGTTTCGTAAAAACCAGCGTAGCTTTCCTTAAATTTGAATTGCATGTTTCGAACGGCTTCACAAGCAGAGCAAAAGGTTGCCATTGAAACAACGTTCCAAAACCTTCGATGGAAGTCGGAACTTCTTGTGGTGGCATGGTATCTTCTGTTTGATTTCAGCTCAAGGCCTTCTCTAAGAAAGTGAAATTTTTCCTTATTTCCAAATGAGATGAGTTGTTTCTTACTATAAAAATCTTTTTTTAGGGTACATACCGAAATCCTAAACTGGCCCACAACCGTAAAGATATACAATGACATTAGTAAGTTAGGACATCTCCAGCAGTGCCCTATTCGTGGATACTCCATCCACGGCAGCAGTGGAATTTGGGACACACTGTTGAGGAGGTGAATAGTGATGGAGCCGTGAATAATGAATTTAAAGAGTGAAAAGATGAATAGTGATGGGACAATGCCCAAATACTGTAGATGAATAGTGATAGGATATAGATAAATGGGGCAATTGTTGGAGATGCTCTTGTAACGATAACAAAATCAAGTTAAACATGACCTAACAAAACATCTTTTGTTGGAATTAATATATGGGTTTGGCCCATTTATTTGAGAATAATTTCTAAAAATCTTAAAGACCCACATATGAAAACAGGTGTGAGAACTTTTTAGTATCATATTGCTAGTTGAGAAAGAAAGAGAAGAACACACACGCTCGCTCGCCTCGTCAGGCCGTGGTGGCACTGGCGCACAGCACCTGCATGAATAGTCGGCCGAAATCGGGTCTTAGTTGCCACGTCTCGTGACACTATATACCGCTGGATCGACTACTCCCTACACCGCTACGCCGCCATAGATTGACTACTCTGCCTCAGCCGGAATCGGGTCCAGTTGCTTACGCATGAGCACGTCTCATGACATGTTCGACCGTCGATCTATCCTATATAAACCATCCAGGAGCGTAGATTGACTACTCATTTGGCCTATGCCAATTATCGGTTGCTTCTGAACATGAGTATATTAGAAGAATATTTGTGTGCATCTAATACATATATGTCTACAACATACTCCTAATTAATTAGTTTGTGTTCATGATTTATTTGATTAAATTAAACCTAAAAGTGATGATTTATCCAACATCTTTAATCTAAACTGGCCCACAGCCATACTGAAATACAAGCTGGGATAATTTCTTGAGACGCTTTAGGATTTTGTCCTAAGAAAATATCTTTAATCTAAACTTAAAATAGGCTAATTTCTAGTGATAATTTTAATGATTTCTACTACATAATAGAGATGACCTGTTACAATTCTGAAGCTTTTCTTTTCATTCAGGATAAATATTCCTACGTCCTAAACTGGCCCACTACCCACCAACAGGTGAAGCCACAGCACCCTGTTGACAAGAGGAGTAATCTCTTGAAAGCTTTTAGGGTTTAGTTCTAATATTCAATAAAACATCTCAAACCTAATCTAAAAACTAATAAAATATCTCTAATCTAAACCGATTTTTTTCTCGATGCCCGTGTCCGTGGTAGTAACGGTAACGTGGCTGCCGTGCCAGAGCCCAGAGCCAGCAAGTACTGTACTAATCGCCATGCATATCCATCATGAGTAGCAGCAGCAGTAGTAGTATAGACTACTAGTAGTAATCTTTTTGGGTGTATTTGCAGCGTAGGCAATCATGGAGGGCAGCCATTGGTAGGCAACGCACCCCCCTCTTTTGTCAAACCGCAGTAACAGTAACATATGATAATTTCCTCCTGTCATCTCCGTCTAGAATGCCAGAAACGCCCTTCGCCGCTGCACAGCGCAGCCCCTTGAACGAAGCATTGATGGCCGTCGTGAATTCGAGATCTTTAGCCCAGAAAAAAAAAGGATCATTTCTGTGCAAGAGTATTAATTCATTAATTTGCGCCAGAGAGATCTTTACACATGGGAAAAGGGAAAAAAAAATACTTTCATGACTAGTCCTACCATGCTGACAAGAGAGGGACATGATATATAATAGTGCATGTTTTGTCCGTTTATTTAGGAAAAGAATTGCTGTTCTTACCCAAAATATAAAGCATTAAGAGCATCTTCAGCACCGGTGGTAAAATATTGTTCATTTGACTTTTTAGAGATAGAGTTTTGCTGAATAAAGAAATCTTTTAAAGTGCAATGTAAAGTGTGAGGAAATTTTATAGAATAAATAAAGTTCATAGGAAATAGTGTTATTGAGAAGAATTTTGAAGTCTTCATCGGAGATGCCTAATAAGTTGCATCTGAGGAAAATAAAAAAGGCATTAATTAACATGACAGTGTGGGCAGTACGTAAGGAAGGTAAAAAACTAAACAAGCCATATATGCATGGTAAAAAAAAATTGCACGTCAGTTAACACCTAAATTTCACCCCAAAAAGGGGCCGCCTAGCCTTGCCAAGAATGTAACGCATCCCTAGGTACGTCTACATGCATGGGCACCGTTCACATGACAAGCGAACCACATCCATCCGTGCATGCCAAGTTGCCAACAAGAAAAAGGTCAAGTAAAGCGAGAAAGCAAGGCAAGGAGTAGCATTGGCAAAAAAGAACAGTCCACAATTCATGTGGTCGCGTGGCGCGCGTATGCCATTCCATGCATGCATCGCCGCCTACACTCACCCAGTCTCTCTCTAGTCATGTAGACGTCGACGCGTCGCGTTGCAGATGCGTCTACACCACCAGCACAGCACAGTGGCTGCAGCAGCTGCTGAGTCTACGTACGAGCGCGTTGGTTAAAAGATTTGAGAGGGAGGTAGCTAGGCCATGCCCAGCTAGGGCTAGCCATCGATCGGTCGCTAGCTAGCTGCAGGTGCGTTGTGCATAGCAACAAGCAAGCATGCACAGGAGGACTGGTGCAGTGGCGCTTCCTCCTGCGCGCCTCTCAGCGCACAGTGGGTACCACTAGCCTCGCGCGCTCTGTTATTGTAGGTGTCAGGGAGACAGCAAAGCAAGTTGCTCCCTCCTTTCCCCTCAACTGTTTCCCTTTCCCTCTCTGCCTCCCACTAATAACCAGTGAACCTCCCTCACCCTCACCTTCACGCCTCCTTTCCGAAGGATTCGATCGGCGTTACTAGCTGCCTCGATCACTGGGATAATTAGCTCCAGCAGAGTGGAGGACGCTCTTGACGGCTTATCTTATTATCTGTTATTTATTTATTGCTAAACTGAAATGTTAAAAAAGTTTTATTGTTTTTAATTTTTTGCCTATCTTGAAACTATGCGTCAGAGCTCTTAAAAATAATGTAAACGAGATTGGCCCAACTCTATAGGTCGTCTTAAAAGCTCTCGAAGTTTAGCTTCTAACAAATTAGACAATCAACGTGATGAGATAAAAAAAACAGTATTTAACACTAATTAGATGAGAAGAAAAGAACAACCCTTAATACTGGTGGCCTAAGATAGCCACACAAGAGGAAATCGCTACTGATTATGCATGCTTATATGATTGCCTGGATTCGGTGCTGCTCCATCGACGACTCAAAATGCCCCTTATGAGTCTACCGTTTAAAAACAAAATACTATTTCAAAATGCCAAGCAATCGGAGAGGACATTTAGAACGAAGGGATTTTTTGAGAAAAATACAGTAGAAAAGTCACCGAGCGTGCTGTGGCTAAAGGAAAAAAAAATGGTTTGGAAATTTAAAGGAGCTGGAACTGAGAACCAGCCGGAACTCCACTCGCACTCACCACTCAGCAGCAGTGGGTCAGCGACTGTGACCACTGTGGCAATGACCGCCCCTGCCGCCGTTACGGCCAGGCAGCGCAAGGCGACAAAAGGTGGGAGCCCCCGGGCCCACCGCCTGACACCCACCCGTACGCGCACACGCACACCCCGTCCCCTCGTCGCCAGCTTTCCGACGCGCCGGCACGTGCGGCCACCCGGCACGCCACCCGAGGCGAGTCCGGCCAGGCCAAACCCGACGCCGTCACCCCTCTTCCCGTCTCCTCCTCCGCGGGGTCTAATCTCTTAACGGCAGGAGCGGACGGCGCCGTGGGGTTTGTCGCGTAGCCTGGGGGAAAGGGCCGCCCCGGCTTCGGTGACGGGGGACGAGGCCACACGTGTGGTGGGGGGGCACGTGGACGGCGCGATGGGACGCGGGTTCGATCTGGACGGCGGGGATCGGGGGGCGCCTCGTGGTGCGGGCCTGATTTGATGTGCAGAATAATATCGGGCTTCCAGGATTCGGTCCATGCGGGGGCTGGGCCCCCTCCGTATGTACAGGACCAACCTAACCTGCTGCACTGCCGATCCGGATACGCCAACGCATGTGCCACAGCTACCTCATCTCCTTTTTAGCGTTGCACGGGAGAACCGGGCTGGGCTGGGCTGGGCTCGGGCCGGGATGCATGGTATCGCGGCCCTGTATATCTGTGCCACATGTCGAGGGAAAGGAAACCACCTTGCGTTGTCCATAGGGTCGTGGGCTGAGCCTCTTTAGGATCCCAAAGGACTCGTCGGATAGGCAAGGTAAGTGAGACTGTCAACATAGTGTGCAGAGTCATCTCACAGGTCTCTTGGAGAAAAAAAAACCATTATTTTTTTGAGAGGTACAACCACGGTCACACATAAACTCACTCCACCGCACACACCTCGCGTCCGTACATACCCAATTTTATTTGGCCGAAATAAATTCGGCCGGCAAGACCCACAAGTTACGATCGCAGAAATTGAACTCACGACCGGCCGCTCGTCATAGCGCGAGCTAGCCATCCGAGCTATGCTCGGTAATAAAAAAACAACCATTATTAACCTTGGCTCTGTTTCTTTCAGCGGTTTCTGCCGGTTGGCGGTTTTACTGTAGAAAATTTATAAGTCTTTAAAAAAAGTGTAATGAATCTAAAAAGATAATTAAAATTTTTCAAATTTACTGTATCAAACCGCCGACCGCCGCCAACCTACAAAAGAAACGGTGCCCTTGTTTGGTTGTATCATTCTAGAGCCAAGCTCATGGGAGCTAGGCCTGCGAAAAGCGATCGAGCCTCATTCGCGTATCTTTGGAGCCTGGCTCGCGAGTAATTTTTGTTTGTGCGATGCTACACTTGATTAGGCAGGATACAGACAGCAAAACACGAGACTATTAAGGAGCAAAACATTATACTATTAAGCAACAAAGGACCGAATGCACACGACCAAACATCCTGTAATTGCTTTGGACGCTGGGATCCTGAGACGAGTATTTGGACGTCGGATTCACGGGGTTGTGTTTTGATCCTCTCGCTTTAGGTCAAGTAGATCGCGTCGGCGCATCCTCTCACCTGGTCAGATTCATGTTTTCGAGTTAATTTGGACAGGGGAGGTCATTCCAAACGGTACAAATAATGCTCGAGGACAATGTGCGAGGCTGTTAGGGTTTCCAATTTATTATAGGGCTTAGAGCATCTCTAGCGGGAACCTTATAATACTGTAGTTCTGACTTTTTAGGATAGAGTAGCTGATGGAGAGAAAGAATCTTTTACGGTGTAGTGTAAAATGTGAGAGAATTTTAAAGGGATAGATAGAGGAGATACTAATAGTGTTTTGGAGAAAAAAAATTTAGAAGAGCTGGTATGGATGCTCTTGTGCACTTATGCTGGCTCTACGTACTAGCCCTAGCTAACCTCGATAAACAGACTTAACCAAACCACTGACCTGTCCTGAAAACGACAGCGACAGCTCCAAAATCCCAATTCAAAGTTAATTTGGCGCCTTGGCGATTTCATAGGAGAAAAATGAAAAGTCAAATCTTTTAAATCCATGCAGGATGGGACCATGGGAATGAATAAAAAAACTGAAAGGCTTTACCGCTATCGCTAAAACAGTACTCCCTCCGTCCCTAAAAATATGTCGTTCTAGAAAATTTTGAGTAGATTAAGGAGAGTATATATAGGTAAGAATCTAAAGTACTACTTTATAGTGTTGGGAGGAGAATATATAGGTACTTTATAGTGGTGAGAGAAGAATCTATAGGTACTTTAATTTGGCGCCTTAGCGATTTCATAGGAGAAAAATGAAAAGTCAAATCTTTTAAATCCATGCAGGGTGGGACCGTGGGAATGAATAAAAAAACTGAAAGGCTTTACAGCTACTAGTAGATCGCTAAAACAGTACGTAGTACGTAGTTCTCAAGGCTATGGAAAGGCGGAATGTTAATTTGGTTCCGTAGGATTTCTATAAACAGTTTTGAAAACTCGGAGAAGCTGTCATAAACCATAAACAAAACAAACATCAGCAAGATCGTGGAGCTCGCAAGCCCACCATCTTTACTGGTGATATGCTTATTTTATGTGATAGATCGAGAAACAACCAATGGTCATGTGATGCAACTTAAAATAATATATATTGTATGCCATTGGTAAACTAACAGTCTATCACACAATCTATTGGGAAGTGTGTATAGCTCGACTGACGAGCATCACAGTATTTGCTACCCATCCATTCCTAAATTTTCTAGAGTTTGGAGTGGGTATACAGCGTCATTCAATGAGACAATACGTGCCCACACGATACTCTCTACGAGTACTTCAGTAAAAATGCTGTCTACAGTCATAAAAAGATCACGGCTGGGCTAGAACCTGTGAGCAAATGTTGCGCTGGGAGTGGGACAAGCCGACCTATTTCTATACAAGCCTAACGAGCCCACTGTGCAGCTCGTGAGCGGCGCACGGCTCGTTAAAGCAGAGAGGTAGACTCAGCTTTTGTACACTACACCGAATCGAGTATACGTTTTGGGCTGAGCTGACTAGCTCCTGGACTATGCGGTAACTTTAATCCAGTTATGGGATTTTTAATCTAAACATTGTGATTTTTTTCTAATCAGCTTTTGGGGCATCTCTAGTAGTGTGTCCTATTTAGAATGCCACAACATTGTAGCAGGTGAATTTGAGGCATACTATTGGGGAGCCGAATAGTGATGGAACGAATAGTGATGGGACATTGAATAGTGAATATAGAGATTGAGAATAATAACATATTGTTGTTGTAGGTGAATAGTGATGGGAACGTGCCCCCAAACAATGTAGAGGGATTGTGATATGGCTGGGGCAGTGAGGCATACCGCTGGAGATGGCCTGAGTAGCTGAAAAATTGTTAAAAACCGGTTTTGTGAATTTCAAGAAGAAACTTTGATATGTTTAAAAAATAACTTTGAAAACTAAACATTTGGCTTGTAAAAACAAATTTACAAATGTGGAATTTGATCTCGATTAAAGTTATACATAACAAGATGAGTGTAATTAAAGATTATGGATGAGCAGGGGACCGTTCGTTGCCAAAGAAAAATGGGGAGGGAGCAGAGAGCGACCATTCCCTCGCGTCGGCAGGGTCCGACAAAGTTACGGGTGCTCCGCTAGACTTCGAGATCGAGTAAACTGTGAAGTGTACATGTAGAAGCGGCTTCGACATGTTTCAGAAAATCAAGTCCGACAAATTTCCGGCTTCGACATAACGTCGGTTCAGAGAAACAGCAAAAGGCCACGAGCCATATACAAGTCCGACGAATTTCCGGCTCCTAGCTTGCCCTACACGGTAGGGTTCCGGAGGCTCCCGCCGCCCATGGTCGACGGGCTTAATTTGGCGCCAAAAACACTAATCAACTATTCAAAAACGATAGCGAATCAAGCGCTGATGTGTCCTTGTCTTCCGCACGAATTAACACACACATAATAGACGACAAATCCAAACGCGACCCACCCAGCCAGGAAAACGATAGTGCGTGGCGCGCAGTGCATGCATCGCCCCCGATCGGTCGATCGATCTTCGGTCCAAGTACATGTCGGCATCGCCCGTCTCATCATCTGCTCGTGAGTAATGGCCGGAGAGACCGGCCGGCGCCTACCATTAATTAGCCTAATATGCGCAGGTTCAGGCAACCTAAATGTGGAATTAGTGCGTGTGCGTGCTGGCCAGCGTCCCGCAGCGTCGCCGTCGAGGTACGCTGCCGGCTGCGTTAGAAATCGACGGCCCGGCCGGCAGGCGTCAAGACAGAAGTACATCGAAAAATAAGAGAAAACCCTTACATGGAAAAAGCACGTATGTCGACCCGACCAAACATTTACTATTTTATGATAGTTAGGGATACAAATGGGCTGGCCCTAGGTCCCTTTTTACCCTCTTTAGTTCATTTGTTTGTATAAGAAATTTTAGAAATTGAGTTTTTAGTGCAAACAAATAAACTAGCAAGGGCCAATGAGGACCCTAGGGCCGACCCTTTTGCATCCCTAATGATAGTTACAAAACACAAGAAAATTTATGATATGATTTATCTTGCCGTACAGTTTACAAATATTTCCGCACGCTAGTGCTAGTCCCACGCTATGTGTAAACCCTAGAGCCCATCAGTTTCAATAGATTCGGCTTGTTTGAGAATTTAGATCATATATATCATGAGCTCTTTTAGCTAGGTACATTAAAAAAAAATATATACGGTGGTAGTATGTTTTGGATCTAACCGTCCAATTAAAAGAATGTTTTAGTGATAAAAGTTAAACATGATAGGAAAGTCAATTTCAATTCTTGTATTACCCCTTCCATCATAACCGACGAGGTCATCTCCATTTCATGAATTTGGATGTCTGATCGACTGTACGGCGGCGGCGGCAGCGAAAACGTACATGATCCTTTTATCCAATCGGATCTTAGTACTAACGGTGCCCAGATTAATTTTGCCGCCACCGACTGAATCTCGCCGCCGGTGATGAACAGATCTTTCCAATCGGACTGTCATTGCTAATATTGTTTTCGATGTACTGCCTTGAAGAATCGTGAACAATCTAAAGCCTAGACTTTGATCGGTTTGCACTTAGCGGTGTTCACTATAGGAAACAGCTGAAACCGTCGAGAAATGACCGCCGGGCCAACCCGGTCGAGAGAGAGATTTTCTCGGCGGCTCCTTGAGAAAGTGCCGTCGAGTGAATTAGGCGGACGGCCGTTTGGCCGTCTGACGGCTTCGGCTCCACCTTTCTCGATGCACCATGTGGCCGTCGAGAGAGGTGACGTCCAGTGCTCTGGGCCACGTGGCTGTCTTACCTTCTCTCGATAGCTAGGCCTAAGCCATCTAGAGTGCTTGCCTCCATGAGATTCCCTGGAACCCTCTGTCTCGATGGCTTAGGCCTGGCATACCCAAAACACCCTCCATACATATCATCATCCCTACATTTCACACAAATATCCATGGTTAAAACGGCGAATGTGTTGATCGGCAGAAAGAAAGGTGAAACCTAACCCTTGGTTGAAATGGCAATACGCAGCAATATCAACCAAGATAGTGTTTCAACCGAAAGTCGATGCAAACCCGTAGATTGAACTCAATCGAGACAATATTTAATTGCAAGAACTCCCGGGTTGTATCTCAAAACCGATTCAAAAGGCGATGCGCAACAAGTCTATCGAAATCTAAATACGAAGAAACTACTCTAAACTACTCTTAATGCGATGAAAAGTAAAGAACATGTAAAAGTAGATGTATTTGATTGATGTGTGTCCCTTCTACACGCCCTCAAGGGCAGACTATTTATGCAGACTTTTGGACCCAACTAAAGTAGGACTCTTAACACGTATTCGACACAAACTCATCTCTAATTGCTATATTTATCTATCTCTTCCTAATATACCAGCTCCAAGCTGACTTGAATCAAGCTTCCTTATCTCAATTCGAACATTTCTTACATAGCCGATCCGGCTTCTTCCCCATATTCCTAGCCAATTTTCTCTTGCCAAATCTAGCCCTTTCCATGTTTATTTGTTCGGCCGATCTGGGCCGTTGCAGCACGTTTTAGCCCGTTTCCTCCAAGGTCCAAGCCGTCTTCTCAGCTCATCGGCCTTTGCTAATTTTTGGTGTCAACACATGCCCCCAATTTTGGGATATAATATTTATGTCCCAAAATTATCGGCCTTACGTTATCTTGATGACATCATCAACCAAAGATCCATCATGATCGGCTACACGTCACTGACTTTGCGCCCGCACAACTTCCATTAATTCCGTGACAACGCGCGTGAAGTCGTTTCGACTTCGGCATCGTCGCACGGCAGCGTCTCTTTGTATTCCCTATCTTGTCTCCACCTGTGGTATTCGTTTCGGCTTCAGCATCACCATGCGGCAAAACCCTTTCGCCTTCTTCATTTTGTCTTCTCTTGCGATGCTTCAACCAGCCACGTCTTCCCTATAAATAGGGATGGTAACGATGGTTTTTTACCACACCGCTCTTTCACTGCTTCCTCCGTAGAAAATCTTCTCTCTCAAACCTTAACCATCATGTCGGCCAACTTCCCTTTAGGCTCTTCCTTCTCTTACCCCTCCACCCTGTTCGGAGAATCTGACGTCCATTCTGATAGTGACACCAACTCTAAGCCCGTCGGCTATCCAAAGACTCGGCTATCACCGCGGCTCTTCAAGCAGAGCTTTCTGTCGAAGTCAGGGCAGAGGAAGAAGTCGCCAATGATGCGGCTATTGCGCATCTCCTCCAGGAGGACTACACCGCTACCAATATTGCCATCGATGGCAATGTCGATGATGTGGCTCCCCTTGTTGTTGGAGAGGGAGAGGAGGATGGTGAAGCAGCCACGGAGGCCGAGGAAGAAGGAGGTGGAAACGATCGAGATGTGGATCCCGGCGCCGCCGTCTTCCCTAGGGCCAACATCCTTCACGTACACCATTGTCGTCTCTAATGACGAGGACGACCAACTGGCACCACCATCAAGTCTTGCAGCCGATCCCGCTGCACCATATTCTCTAGCTAGTTCTTCCAGCAGCAACCAGAGTGACGGAGGAAACTTTGTCATCATCTGCACCGCAACGGGAACAAGCATCGTCGATTTTCTTAGGGTTTAGATCGACTTTTGTAGTGTAGTCGATAACCCCTTTGTAAATTCAAGCCGAACTTTGGGCTTTTTGATGAAAATCAGCTTCTCAATGATAAATCCTCTTAACTTCAAACATGGATCATTTTTACAACTGCCATCACCTTATGTAGCCTACGATTCCCTTTTATTGATCTAATTAGCCGATATGCGCATCAAACCTTGCAAACAATTTTATCAACTTGAAGCCATCTTACGATTTGTTTCATCTCTGCCGTTGGAATCTTTGGATCCACCGCTCATCCGAAATGACATATCACGATTTTACCGCGTATCTTTCCCGCGCCGTAGTGAAACCCTAGTTTTTCACGACGACTATAAATATCGAGACCGCTCCCTATCATTTTCATGACTCTAAGATTCCAAACCCTCAGTTATCGGCTTTTACACCCATATCGGCTTGCAATTCCTTCTTCCAGACAAGCGTTTTTCTCCCCGTCCTCCATCTAGTAATCATGTCTCAGGTACTTCTTCCGATTCTTGATTTTCCTCATATTTTCACCTTTGGTTCAGTGGGAGATCTCACCTCATCGGACATCATCAACATGGATATCCCTCATCTTCCTCTGTTTGCTGCGGGTGCTAATGTGGAGGGCTGGAAGGATAGCTTCCATGCCTGGCAGACAGCATTAGCTGATTGGAAGAATTGGTTCATTAGGGTATCGGCTGTTAAGAAGTCTGAATGGGAAGATACAGGGATAGTCAATTGCCTTCATCTTTCTTTATCTGTTCTTACCGCCAATGAACCCATGTTAGCATCGGCTAGTTATTTTTTGTCGTATACCTTCAATGCTCTTATGCTCAAACCAGGGCCAATCGGACCAACACTCCTTGATGTCGCCATGTTATGCGGACTCAGGCCTGATGGAGAGCAACCATCGGCTTATGAGCTTTTGATTTCCCACAAGTTGATTTCTCAAAAAGGAGAAGGGTGGAATCGATATATGGAGGATAATAAGCCCACAGAAGGCCTAGTATCGGACAAAGAACATATCGCCTTTCTTTGGCAATGTCTTCCTTACGATAGTGAGCTCAGCTATTAGTACCCCTTTGGCCTCCGTTGGGTTGCTGTTGAAGTCGTTGAATAAATTGTTGGTCTTGACTAAGTCCTTTGGGTCTTACCCAACTTCTGGCACATTGAATAGGGCATCAAGTTTACAGTAGCTTCCTCATCTACCAACATTCTAGCTATTGGTTTGCCATCGATAAGTCCTTTTAAGTACAACGGCTTGATATGCTGATGCTCCCCATGCTTCTTGAATATAGCCTCTTGCGACCCAAGGCATAGCTGAGCTCCTATAGATTCCTGTAGAACCCATTACGGCTTGGATTCTATTGGCTCCCTGATTTTGCCTTTCAAGCTTTCTTCGGGTCCTTCCTCCCCAAGGCTCTGACTTATTCTCCCCAATCCTATCTTTAGCCGAGATCCTCTGCTGGGCTCCTAGATCGATATTGCTGTGGTGAGAAATATTGCATCGGACAGTCCCATACTGATGTCAGTGTCATCCTTCCCTCCCAGCAGAATTGGAAGAAAGGACACTCCCAGTGCTCCATGTTCGGATCCCTTTGCAATCTTTCTCGCACGTGCTCCCTTCTAGGTGGCGCCTCTCGTTTAGCCGATTGTGATGCATGTTTCTAATATTTCCCATATAACTGGTTGAACGTCACTCTCGGGTTTAGCATTGGTCTTCATGTCTGCTTATCCTTTTCAAATTGATACCATGTACTGACTTTAAGATCTCCCTTGGGTTTTAAGGTATTGGAGGTGCCTGAAGCGTCTGTGGAAATTCTCACTGAGCCGATGGTAGGCTTGATGTTCTAATTGACCATCTAGGTGACATTTTTAGAGAATGTCACCCTTGGTAAGACGAGCTCATGTTTCTCCACTTCATCTGCCCAGGACTGGACCTTTTCCTTTCTCTTGTCGGATACTTCCACCATATATGTTGAGAGGAAAAGGATTCACATTCATTTGCGTGCCACTCTTATTTTCGAACATGAGTCTCCCATCCTCAATAGCCGATTGAATCTGCTACCTGAAGATATTGCAATCGTTGGTATTACAAGAGTAGGAGTTATGCCACTTACAATACCTTTTCTTCTTTATCTCTTCAAGTGATGGCAGTACATGTCCTTCAATCAATCGGATGTGACTTAGCAGCAGATCGAATATCCGATCACACTTGGTTACGTCGAATGAGTACTTGACATCCAATCGGCTTTTGGAGGGTTTGAGCCAAGTACACACGAGCTGCTTCTTTGCCTTTGACCCATTCAGCCACGTTCACTTCTGTATTTTCTTCATCAGACGAGTCTTCGTCGTCCGATGTTCTATTTACGTAGCTGATTTTGTCTTCGGCTTTCTTGAACTTATTCTTAAATTCTTTATTCTCAGCCAATCGGCTTTCATGAGCTGATACTCGTTGGGCCAAACTACTTAGATCAAAGAATTCTTGACCACTGAGCTTCTCTCTGATCTGAGGAAGTGGGCCTTGATACGCCAAATCGGCTACCTGGGCTTCTGGCAGCACCACGCTATAGCACCGATTGTGCACATCGCTGAACCATTTGATGTAGTCATTAACCGATTCCCCGTACTTTTGACGGACAGCAATAAGGTCGGAGATTCTTAGTTTTGCGCTTCCATTGAAAAGTTCTTATAGAATCGACTTTCCAATTCAGCCCAGGTGTTGATGGAGTTGGCGGGCAAAGACGTAAACCAATTAAACTCCATCCCTGACAAGGATAATGGAAACAGCCTAACATGATGATGATCGTATCAGCCTTCTTCCCCACATTGTTCCAAGAATTGGCCAATGTGCTCCATGGTCGATGTTGTTTCATCTCCCAAGAATTTGGTGAATTCAGAGACCTTAAAACCAACTAAAAAAGCATACTGATCCATCCAGTTTGGGTATGGTTTCCTGTATCCTATGATCCTTCCCTTATGTTGGATCCCAAACTAATCTCGCAAGACGTTGGTGATCTGATCAGCTAAGTTAGCCGATAAGGGAGACGATCTCCTGTTGTCCGCCAGTTGCCTCCTGTAGTGGCGAGCGGAGATGTGGACCAGAGGAATTGTCCGATCCTGATGCAAGGTAAAGACAGTCAGACGGGCAAGCCTGGCTGAGTTTCTGCAAGGTGATACCCCTAATAGGTCTCAACGCCGGCTGTTGTGTTTCTCGTCCAGAATTCCGGGGCCACAAGCCTGGCTGGCATGTAGAAATACTGAGGAATCTGAGTTTGGACTGGAATCGGCTTCGGGACAGGTATCGGCTGAGGAGGAGCCTGATAATCTACCTGTTGATTTACCAGAGTGAAGTGCGCCTGACAGGGTACGATCGACTGCTGAGGCTGGTTCATCGGGATGAAGTATGCCGGATCAAGAATAGTTGGATGTTCGTGGTGACTTGCCGGGCGAAGGACGCCGCACCAGGCATGGTCGGCGGTGGCTATTGATGCATTTGTCTTACTGGCATCGGCTGAGGAGGCGGAGCCTGCGGGAAAGATGTCGCCGGAGTCTAGGCTGGAGGGCTTGGTGGTACCCTCGATGGTCCTGCTTCGGGCACGAATGAGGCTTACGCATAGGTTGGCATAGGTGCATGCCTGATCTACTGCAATAAAGCCGGAGCCAATGCAGCTGTCTTTGCGGCCATAGTTACGTAAATCAGTTGTTGTTGGCTAATAGTAAACTGCGGGTATATGGGGATCGCAGGTCCATGAGCAAATAGCATTCCATTAGCAATCATCTCACGCGCTATCTCCTTGACACTCTTTGTGATCACCTGGCTAAGGTTGGCGATGAAAGCCGATGACTAGTTTGCCATAGCATGATGTATCGATGAGTGCACCAAGTCTAGCACTTCTTGAGGGTTGATCTCATAATGCGACTTGGCCGGATCCACCACCTTAGGGAGTTCTCCCTTCTGGACGGTGTTCCCATGTCGGCTTTTCTGAAACGCACCAAGATAGGCGCGCCTCACTTCTTCCATCCTTGCTGCCATGTCCTGACGCTGTTCCTCTATGAGGTCGGCGTCGGTCACGTGAATGATGTTTTCTTCATTGACATTAGCCCGATCTTGTTGATCAGCCATTGTGGTTCCACCGAGCGTGCCAAAAGGTGTGTTGACGCAAAAAAAGGGACTCTTACGTCAACGCACGTGGGCTTAGAAAATAGGATTCTCGTCAGCACCGGGAACTAGGTCCAAGGCGTGCCAGCCGATTTGATCCTGTAATCGGCAAGAGGACTTAAATCAGCTTTCGTCTAGCCGATTAGATCCGTAATATGTTGAATCCGCAACACTTAGAAGCAAATTCGAGCAAACTATTGGATGAAACCATCGGCTTGGACCAGATCTAAACCAACAGTTTCAAGGGTAAAGAGTTTACTGCTTAACCAATGGAATCAGCCGAGCAGCCGAGCAGTAAAGAGGGTAAACAGATTATTAACTAGCTGATGATATCATCTAGATGATAGAATGAGGGTAAACAGACTATTGACAAGTAGCGAACTACAAGCCGATAGAACGAGGGGTAAACAATCTACCGCCAACGAATGTGTTGATCGGCAAAAAGAAAGGTCAAACCTAACCCTTGGTTGAAACGGCGATGCACAGTAATATCAATCAAGATAGTATTTCAACTGAAAGCCGATGCAAGCCAGTAGATCAAACTCAATTGAGACAGTACTTACTTGCAAGAACTCGTGGGTTGTATCTCGAAACCGATCGAAAGGCGATGCGCAACAAGTCGATCGAAATTTAAATATTTAGAAATTACTCTTAATGCGATGAAAAGTAAAGAACAGATAAAAGTATATGTACTTGATTGATATGTGTCCCTTCTACATGCCCTTAAGGGCAGACTATTTATACAGACCTTTTGGACCAACTATAGTAGGACTCTTAACTCATATCCGACACAAACTCATCTCTACCTGTTATATTTATCTATCTCTTTCTAATATACTATCTCCAAGTCGACTCGAATCAAGCTTCCTTATCTCAATTTGAACCTGCCTTACGTAGCCGATCCAATTTCTTCCCATATTCCTAGCCAATTTTTTCTTGCCAAATCCAGTCCTTTTCATGTTTATATGTTCGGTCGATCCGGCCGTTGCAACACGTTTTAGCCTGTTTCCTCCAAGGTCCAAGCCGTCTTCTTAGCCCATCAACCTTTGCCATTTTTGATGTCAACATAATCTTACTCTTCTGTTCATATAGAAATTATACTTTGAAAATATCAATTACTATTTTATCCCTACATATATTATACTAAAGATGTTGACTAAGTGGAGTATAAAAAATTCTAAACCATCTTACCTATTGGACCAACAAGAATAGATGTCTCACATTAGAGCATCTCTAGCAGATGCTCTAAAATCAGATCTCTATACACCTTCTCTAAATCACTATGCCCTCTCTATATTTACATTCTCTACAACAAAATCTCTATTCAGAGAAACTACATAGGCTAATATAGAGGGTCTCTAAATTTAGAGGTCGAGAAAGAGAAGGTCTAAATTTAGAGGTTAAGATAGAGACTCTAATGAAAAATAAGAGATTTTAAATATAGAGAAGATTCGGTTATAGAGATACCGTTGGAGATGCCCTTTCACGTTTAATCCACCGTAAAGAAAAACTCTGTATCACTAGGCTGATTGGACCGCGAGCTACTGCTGCCGAGTGACCGCACTGTGCGGCAAACTGTGGGTTGTCGAGCTAGCTGGGCAGGCAGGCACCATGGAGGAGATTTTTAATGTGTCTGCAGGCTACGTTGCGTCCGGGCATGCGCGCG
Source organism: Olyra latifolia (assembly GCA_036346145.1). Classification (NCBI taxonomy): domain Eukaryota; kingdom Viridiplantae; phylum Streptophyta; class Magnoliopsida; order Poales; family Poaceae; genus Olyra; species Olyra latifolia. The sequence continues at coordinate 21,813,311 of CM070530.1, forward strand.
GCGTTGCGTTTCTGTGCCGAGACACGTACGATCGAGCGCGTGTGCGAACGTGCGTGCATGCACCTGACCGAGAGTGGAGTTAGAGTTACGTACTAGTACTGGTAGTAAACAACAAGCCTACTGTGACTGTTTCGGCCTTGCGTAAGTTGCGTGTAGAAAAAGGCCGGAAAAATGAGCTTCCACGATGGGTCCTCGTACTTGTACACGAGATGATTAAAAAGAGAGAACCCTATATTTTTACGCTATAACAAAGGATATTTGTGTGGCTATATATAGCAAGTAGCAGACAAGAAATCTACGCACCCGCCAAGCAGCATTTTACTTCAGGGACGGTCCAATGTACAGTACTTGGCTGAATTTTTCTTTACTTTCGGACGATTTCTTACCTCTCTCTCTGTACTAGAATTTTACACAATAACATTTTACACAAGACTATCTCTTTCATACAGGTTAATCTTTCGAGGAGCTTACTGACTGTGTCAGTAAGCTTTACTTCAGTGAGAAAATGATAGAGACGCGCTCTACTCATCATGTCATTCCTTAAAGGTGGTGATTATTGTTAGAATATATGGACCTAGCCTATATATATCTGAGAATAATCTCTGGAAATCTCAAAAGCCCACATATGGAGGGGTGTGGGAACTCATTAATACCACATTGCTAGTTGAGTTGAGAAGACACCAACTTAAATAGTAGTCTCGCCTTGCCAGGCCGGGCTCAGGGCTCGGGCTCGGCAGGTGCACTGCACTTGCTTGAATGGTCTGCTAAAATCGGGTCCAGCAGGCACACCCTTCGTTTGCAGTTTCATTGCCTCTTCCAATGCGCTGTGCTACCACAGATCGACTACTCTGTTTCGCTGCGCCGGCATATACCGGTCATTGAGAGAGCATGTCTTTAGAACCCGCTTCCAATCCGCTGTGCTGCTACAGATCGACTACTCTGTTCCGCTGCACTGGCGTACACCGGTCATCGGGAGAGCAGGTCTTCAGAACCTGCGTCCTTGTGATCCTACACGGGAGAGGGTGAATAAGGTTTTTGGAAGCGCGACTGCTGGCGATCTGCTTTCTCATCGCCGCGACCTACTTTCTCTACGTCGTCACTGCGATATGGGGTCGACTACGTCTGCTCAAGGTTTCGGTTCTTCTGAAGAAGATCGGTATGTTTTGATGTTTTTTATTCTTGGTCTCCTATTGCTTCTGTTTACGAGTATGTTTGGTACTCGTGCTGCATGATATTGCTAGTTAATCTATTAGTGCTAATGAACTATCTTTTGATTAAATTAAACCTGAAAGTATTGATTTATCCAACAATCCAATAACCTTATATCAGGCAATTTGGTATGACGATGGCTGGCTTTGCCGATGCACCGAGGCGGGATAAATTTACTGGTGTGAACTTTAAGAGATGGCAGGTCAAAGTCACTTTATGGCTGATAGCTATGAACGTCTACTGGGTTGCGGGTAGCAAACATGAAGTAACACTTAATCCTGAATAGGAGAAAACGTTCAAAGATGTCATCATATTCTTTGTACGTGTTGTTCTTAGTGCTCTTGTTGACCGTTTGTGTAATGTGTACATTTAAGAAGAAGCTTAAACCTGATGGTACTATTGAAAAGCAGAGGATTCGTCCTATGGCCAAGGGTTATACCCCAAAAGAAGATGAAGATTTCTTTGATACTTATTTTCTTGTCGCTAAACGGAATGCGATAAACAATGCATCAAAGGAGCTGGGTATGAGACTCATGTGAGTTATACTATAATGGTAACCCAATCCATGTGATTGGTGATTCAGTGAATTAGGGTTTAGGAAGAACAAGCTATTGGTAAATTGAAGGAGAATATTTTCAACCCACTCCAGTCAAGATGCAATACTCTCAGAATTTGTAAGGCAAGTTGGTCATTACCTTAATGTCTTTTGTTGGCTTTAATTAGCGAAGATGCTATCCTACATAGCATTCTTTAAAGAACAAACTTATTTGAGTCTGACTGTTGGTCGCAGTCTGTGAGAACTGGGTAATCTCTCGTAAGCTCATGAAGAAACCAAGGAGTATGATTAGGGGTAGCCTATTAGCATGCAAATATCAGTAATGATTTAAAGTGAAACTGGTTTGCACAAAACTTGCAATTCAAGACTTAGTCCATTATTCAAATTGTGGATGAGTGTAGCTTGGAGCTCTAGGTGGATGTTTAACCTAACCTAGAATGTTTAACCTAACAGGTCTCCATCGAAACACTGGTATATGAAACAGTATTTGGAACAGGTAAATCTTAGTGAGACTTTGAGATTTGGTGGGGATTATTAGAATATATGGGCCTAGCCCATGTATTTGAGAATAATTTCTAAAAAATCTTAGTGGCCCACATATGAGGGTGTAGGAACTCTTTAATACCACGTTGCTAGTTGAGGTGGGAAAACTTCAACTTTAATAGTTGAGTGTGCTCTACCCCACTAGCTCAAGTGGAAGAGAGAAAGAAAAAAACACACGCATGCTCGCTTGCCTCACCGAGACGAGGGCGCGCGCGCACAACACCTGTTTGGAAGGTCTGCTAAAATCAAATCCAGTTGCTTGCGCAGGTGCGGCCTTCTTTTGCAATTTTATTTCTTTGTGCTCTCCGGAAAATTTGGAGATCGTGCGAATCCGATCATGGCATGTCTCGTGACACGTTCGACCGGCAATATATCCTATATAAACCGTACGACCGCCGCTCGGGAGCGATATAGAATGGAACGCTAGGGTTTTGCCTCTTCGAATCCGCCCACGTCACCACAGATCGACTACTCCGTCTCGCTGTGCCGGCGTGCACCGCTTATGGGGCGAGCAGGTCTCTAGAACCTATCGTCCTTGTGATCCTGTACCGAGAGAGGGCAAATAAGATTTTTGTGAAGCGCTTGGCACGACTGCTTGTGATCTGCTTCCTCATCACTGCGATCTGCGTCGGCTACTACATCGTCATGACAGGGTCGACTACGTCTACTCCTGGTTTCAGTTCTTGTGAAGAAGATCGGTTTGTTCTGATGTCTTTGTTCTTGGCCTCCTGCTGCTACTGTTTACGAGTATTTTTTAGTACTCGTGTTGTATGATTTTGCTAGTTAATCTATTGGTGCTTAAGAATTACCTTGTGATTAAATTAAACCTGAAAGTGTTGATTTATCCAATAGTTTTGTCTTTCTTCTCCAACTTTGGGTGGAGGACAAATAATAGGATTAATATTGGTTGAGTTTTTATGTGTTATGCCTTAGCACTTTTGAGGTTTAAAACTTCAGTTTGTTTAGAGATGTATGTGATTGTTTTTGTAGAGGACAGAATATTTTCATTATCTAAAAAAATAAAAAAAATATGTTTGGTGACATATATAGATCTACTGATATAAAAACATGGGTGGAATATAGTGTAAGCACCGGGGTCACTTACCCGGTCGGTGCTTTTGAGGAAATCTCATGTAAACCTAGAGGTAACTATTATTAGTATATAAGTGCATAAGTCTTTTATTATAAGCTATAAGGTAGTGTAATGATCCCGGCAACCTCGAGGATGTCTTTTCCTGGATTCGCCCTGTATAAAAACAAATGAACAAAAAAATTATGCATTATGTCTCCAAAAAAATTATGCAGTAAAAAGAACTAAAATTACAAGTTTGTTAGGACCGAAATTTTGGGATTACTTACGCATTTAGCTATTTCAAGTGATTGAAAGCATAGAAAATTTCAGTCGCAGGTGCATGCACTAGCCATTTTGCTTTAGTTCTTGCTTGTTTGTAATCTAAGGAGAGTGCAGACGCCAGATAGGGCCACTACTGTTACATAGATATTCGTGGGCAGCCATTGTTGAACAAACCAAGGCCGGTAAGCAGCTCAAGGAATTAACTCAACTGTTGATCGATCGTCCTATCCCAGCTGCTACACGCGAGAGAACATAGGTTGTATTATTGTAATTAATCTCTTTTAGAAGATGGTTACCCCAACATATTGTTGGGGACTTGGAAGATTTCATGAACAAGCTAAGGGGTTTAAGCTTGACAGATGAATGTGATACTGTCAAATGGAAACTTGAAAAATCTGGTGTTTTCTCTACAAAATCTTTGTATAAAATGATTGATAGACAGAGTGGTGAAGAGGGGTTCAGTAAAATTTGGAAATCTAAGCTACCTCTTAAAATTAAAATCTTTATGTGGTTGTTTTTTTAAAAAATGCTATTCTCACAAAAAGATGTTCAGTAAGGAAGCCACATGAACAAGCTAATTAACGAAGCTAATTAGTAGCATCATAGCATGATAACTGCACATGCATGCCACGCGCGCGCATGCATGCACGTACTCCATTGATCTAAGAGTGATCGACCATATCAGTACTGCTAACACGACTCTCAGTTATATAGGACACCATAGTGTAGGCCCCTTGATTGATTATCTTTTCCGGCTTTTCAAATACCGGAAATTAGGCTTTGATTAGCTGTCTACCTTTTTCCTAGCTACTAGCTAGGCTAGTTGAGGGAGCGGTGGAGAGACTAGCTTAATTAGCACAGCTACAAGGTGGCCATGTTCTCTTCGGCTGAAACCGGCGGTAGATTATAATCTAAAAAAGTTATGAAAGCTGGATAGAGAATTTAAAGAGCCTAAAACATATAAAATACATGTTTGAAAGTTTTAAAAAGAACTACTAAAAACCTCATAGAAATGGCTATAAAGGGATACAACGTTTGGTATGTGAAAATGACAAATTTTTAGTTGTAGATTTTAATTTTAATTTAAACTGAAAAGAACAAGCCAACATAAGTTTTTCTTAGTCTGACCATGATGGGGAAAAATTGTATTACTACACTCATCATCAAATAGTTTATGTTACGACGGAACGGTGGTTAACTTTTGTTACCATCGTTGATGTGTAAATGTCCAAGATGGTCAAGACCAGAAGGGTAATGCTTCCCTGCTACTACAATAATTTCGAGGCACCTCCCTTCTCCACGGGACGATGTACTGATTTGTGTTTGCTCCCCCTCCTTTTCCAACATATATTTGTGCAAAAGGTCCTTCCATTTTGTTGAATTCTTGCATAAAGCCTCGCTTCTGTCATTCCGTCAGCCCAGACTCTCAGCGTCCCTCGGTTCCCCTAGCCCTGACCACTGTGCCTAACTAGCTACCCGTCCAGCTGCTGCCCAACCCGCCCCCAGCAACCTTTACCATAATTGGGGACACAAGGTGGCGGGCCAACATGATGGTCGGGGACAGAGGGGCCAAGGAACAAACCGGGCCGGCTCAGTTCAGGCCCGTTTGGCCCGGTTCACTGTATGAACCGAGCCTAACGAGCCAACAGGGCAGAGTCTCGGTCCAAGCACGGTTCGCACAGTAACCGAGCTAAACTGGGCCGGCCCGGTTACAAGCGGGTCGACCTATTTTAGCCCAAAAATGATATTTTTTTAAAAGAAAATGATTATATTGAATAAATATGTGTTATAAAATGAAGAAATAATTATATATTATAAGAAAATAAACATACAAATATATATATTTAATTAAATATGCAGGCAACGGTACTAGGCCGAAACAAACCAGGCCGAGCCACCACTATACGAACTGGGCTGACCTAGCGGACCGAGGTATCAGCCTAGATTTAGTTCGGTTGAATGAACCGGCCTAGGCCGGTTTGGTGAACAGTGTGGGCTGGCCCAGTACGTCCTAGTTGGCCCGGCCCATTTGGCCATCTCTAATTGGGGCACTATGGGAAGGGGAGAGAGAAGAAGGAAGAGATGAGAGTGAAGTAGGGACTTCATACAAGAATTTCAATGGAATGTAGGGTTGTTTCAAAAAAAAAAAGATGTAAAATAAGGCCCTATTTGGATACATGGTTTTGAAAAATCATGATTTTATAATACTAGAGTTTGCAATTGTGTACATATGAAAACCATGATTTCACCAAACTCCACTAAACTTTGGTATTCATTGGAACTATCACTTGTTTGGATACATGATTTTTAGAATGTTAAAATTGATCATACACAAGAGCTAGTGAGAGCCAAAACCATAAAAACTTTAGTTAGGAGTGGAGTTTCAAATACTCCAAAAATACCATAGTTTCTACTAAACCATGGTTTTAGAATGGAGTGTTTTTTTTATCATTCAAACATCTCATGGTTTTAAAAACCATTGTATTTTTAGAAACCATGGTTTTGCGTCGAAATTATGAAAATACTTTGTTGCGAAATAGGCCCTGAGATGTGTAAGGTCATGCATAATGCTAGCCCTATCTTATGTCTATCATATCCTGGTCCTATTTTATCCCCAACACAACGTTGCTCCTATCCTGACCCTATTTTATATCTCTCTTATATTTTACTCCCAACCCTATTTTCATTATTAATGGTCATGTCCTGTTTCTATTTTAGGATAGAAATAGAACCACCTTTAAACATACCCTAAGCATAAATCTTGAAACACCATGCATCTAATGGAACGGACGTGCATCGATAATCTTTTATAGGAAATCCACTCTGCAGCATGGAATCACTTCATACAAAACAGAGCTCGGATTGACTAATAGCTAAAAAGTTCTACGACCATAACTAGAATGCGTGAAAAAAAAAATTTAATTTGCATATTCGCAACCGTATTCAATTTACATATATTTTCTCGTAGAAATCTGTAAAGGCAAATCTTTCGCGTACGTAGTCCTACAAACCAGAAACGATTCTGTTTTACACACAACCCGATTGTCTACAGATTGACCATCCATCACATTTGGCACGAATAACACAGCACGGCAGCGCTGTACATGTCATGAAGAGGGAAAAAAAAAAAAAGGCAAGCAAGCACACATGCATGCCGATCCATGGCCACTTTAGTTTAGTCAAAGGTAGCAGCAGGAGAAAAGCAAAGACACTTGCATTGCAGCTGCAAGTACCAACAAAACCACAAAGCCGCGCAATTAGCACTCGACATCAACCTCGGATTACCCTGACCCTTTTAGTTTTTCTTTTGTTTTGCGCACATGATGCAAACTGTCACACTCGCAGCGTTAATTAATCGGCCCGTCCGTACCGGTCATACGCACGAACGACAAGACAAATCCTGCCTGTCCTGATCAAGATCAAGACACAGCATATATGCATGTAGGGAAATGTTCTTTACATACATGACAAGAGACAAAGACCTTAGTTACATGACAGGCATGAGGAGATTTATATGGGAAGAGCACAAGTTTGTTTCGTCTAGTAGAGCTTGGAAATTCTCTCCACAGATCAATTTTTTCCTTGATTTTCTCGTGACTGAGTAACGTTTTAACTGGAGGTCATTTTCGCCACAGATATGGTGGCTGGTTTATTAGTAAACTGGTGTTTTTTTTTGCAAGGACAAAAACGTAATTAAAAAAATCTTTCTTGTTAAGGAACAGAGTGTGGCTTACTTTCTCTGCAGCTTCCGTCTCTGCAAGCAATAGCATGTGAGGATTGAGTTAATTAGTGAGAGCCGAAAGCAGGACAGCACGCCATGTTCCGTTTAAGGGGCAGAGTGTGAACGTACCTCCTGGCTTATTAGGCGCATGATTATTAATCTAATCTCGCGCATTTCGTGTAACCCGTTGCATGCTAACCCTGGGCTTCTCAACAAAACCACCACCACCACCCCGCACCGCATTACTGCAAACGGATATATTTCACCACTTTTCTGTAGTCCCACAAACTGTGGATTTTATGTATGTTCTTTTTCAATTATGTTGACACACATGTGAGAACCTCTACTTAGAATTATGCCAGGTTAGAGTTTGTGTCAAACATATGTACACATTGGGCTTATATTAGGACCCTGAATTGAATTAGACGTGAAAGGATCCGGGGGCTAAGAAGGGTGTGAATTGGCCTAAGGCAATTTTTAAGATTTTCGGTTTACTTTTAAATTAAATTTCAAGATTAAATTTTTGTACAACTAGATATAAGAACTAAATAAGACACACAAGATAAGAAGCGGAAATATAAATGTAAGAAGTAAAGGAGACAAGAGATAAGAGATTTTTTCGAGGTTCAAAAAGACTCTCTCTTCCTTAGTCCTCATTGGAGCACCATTCACGAAGAGGAGTATTCTCCAATTGCACTTGGGGTAGCTCTTCACCGTTCCGGTCGATAGACTTCAACCTTCACAACTACTTGAAGTTTCTCATAAGTTTCTCTTTGAGAGATCACCAAATACCAACTCCAAAAGCAAGAAACTTCTATAACAAACTCGAGATGATCTTGTCGGATCAAGACTTTCATGGAAGCACACAAGAAGACATGGTATTCAAGCTCTTATGAAATCACTCTAAAATAGAAACCCTAGTTTTTTTTGTGGCTCTCACTCAAATGTACTCTAGGATAGCATAGGGAGTGAATCAGCACAAAACAAAAGGGTACCCTAAATCCTTAAATAGGTCACATCCAAAAACTTGTTGTTGGGACCCAGAACCAAGAATCCCACGGTGTTGTCGCATGCCGTACCATATGACACAAAGGGTTACCGTATGGTACGGTCCTTACTGTTCCATACGGTGCTCCCTAGGGGCACAAACTAGACGGCAGCCCCATATGGTATAGTTGTACCATACAGGCGCCAAGACCCTCAACAACCCTACCAACCTTGGGGAAATCCCTAGAAAAGTATCTCAATCTTTGCTTGCCCAAGGTACACTATTGTTCCTTAAATATTTTGTCAATGGAATCACTTCCTACTTTGAACTTGGCCATGCCCTTATTTAGGTAAGCAATTCTAAATTTTAGGAACAAATAATCTTTGGTCACTAACACAACTTGCTACTCCACAAGTTTCATTTCTACCACAGTTCACTTCATCATCATTGATTGAGTTTGGGAACCAAGGTGAAGTTTCTATGTTGTTACAAGAAGGTGTTCTAGAAGTGTCCAAATATATATAGTGAGAACCATCAATTGTGTTTATTAAATTGCATTACACACTAACTTCACAAGGTTCACGTAGATAAGACTCATATTTATCAAGATTAATAAGGTCATAATCTAGACTCACATCATGTTTAACATTAGTGTTACATTGAGCAAGGAGTAACCCATGATCATTCTCTAAAATTTCATATTTTCTATCAAAATTTCAAACTCAATAATCATGATAGTATGCTTTTTCTTAAGAGTTTTATACTTCTCATTAGCTAGAGCATGACTAATATCATCAATCAAGGTAATAAGCTCATCATAAGAAGGATCGGAATTTGTTACCTTGTTCTCTTTAGCCATAAGACACATGAGTGATTGAAAAGGAGAAGGCATAGATTTCTCAATTGCAAGCCCGGCCAAGTCACTTGTTCTTGAATCATCATCGGAAGACAAGTCACCTAAGCTTTCTTCATCCGTTACCCACTCCCCAATGAATGCTCCTTCTTTCCATTCTGGTTGGATTTGGTGAATCTTATCTTCTTGGTAAATATCTTCTTCATCTTCTTCTTCTTGTGATCGTTCTTTTCTTGGTCTTCATCGCTATCATTGCTCTTGTTCTTGTGCATCTTCTTGTTACAATTTGAGACTATATGTCCCTTCTCTCGATATTTATAACATCAAATCTCAGAGAGAGTCTTCTTCTTGTATGGGGGAGGTGAAGACTTCCTATGATCTCCACGAACACTTAGCCTCTTGAGGAGTGTCTTGGACCGACGTATGATAAGAGCAAGTTTTTCAGCATCCGCTTCAAAATTTCCTATCACTCCCTTCACTATCATCATCGCTCTCAATAGTGGTCTTCTCTTTAGCCTTGAGTGCAATGTTCTTCTTCTTCAAGGAAAGCTCCCATTTTTTCTCAAGTCGCATTTCATAAGATGTGATCCTCGATGAGAGCACAATGGGAGTTATTGTCCGGAGCTCTCGACTATTGTAAAGATAAGTGGCCAAAGAATGATACTCTGCGACAAGACCATAACCATGTTTTGACAAATCTCAATGTTTGAGAAAGTTTGTCCCATACCCTTAAGCTCATTAATGAGAGGATTCAACCTAGAAAGTATTGCAATATTGTCTTCATTAGGGAGTTTTGAAATCATCAAATTTACCACGAATGAGATACATTCTCTCCTCCGTCACATTAGCGTTTCCCTTATGAATTTCCTTGAGGATCGTCCAAATTTTATGAGCGAAGGACAAGTTACTCACGCGATGAAAGATCTCTAGGCTAAGACAAGAGAACAAGGCATTCTTAGCTTACGCATTAAAGTGCCTATGCTTTGCCTCCACGTTGGTAAGATCCAATTTCTTTTTCAGTTCAGCATAGCCAGCTTCACACGCAATCCACACATCATACCTCAAAGTTTCAAGTTAACATTGCATTTTAATCTTCCAGTAACATAGTTTGTACCATCAAAGATAGGAGCCCTACCAACATTGATGCTAAATCCCTCTCCAGCCATCTTATAGCGGTTAAGCTATACTAAGAGCAACGAGACTCTAATACCACTTAAAACTATCCAAGGGGCCAAGAGGAGGATTGAATTGGCCTAAGACAATTTTTAAGATTTTTTGATTTACATTTAAATTTAATTTAAAGACTAAATTTTTCTACAACCAGATAAAAGGACTAAACAAGACACATAAGATAAGAAGCGGAAATGTAAATGTAAGAAGTAAAAGAGATAAGAGACAAGATATTTTTTCCCAAGATCAAAAAAGGCTTTCCTTTCCCTACTCCTCGTTGGAGCAATCTTCACGAAGAGAAGTATCGATCCGATTTCACTTGGGATAGCCCTTCACCGCTACAATAGGTGGACTCTGACCTTCACAACTACTTGGAGTCTCTCATAAGTTTCTCCTTGAGAAATCACTAAGCACCAATTCCAAATGCAAGGAACTTGAGTAACAAGCTCGAGATGACTTAATCTTGCCGGATCAAGCCTTCCATGAAAGTACACAGGGAGACATGGCACTCAAGCTCTCATGAAATCACAATAAGATAGAAACCTTAGTTTTAGTGGCTCTCACTCAAATGGACTCTAGGATAGCGTAAGGAGTGAATCAGTACGAAAAAAGGTGCACTCTAAGTCCTTAAATAGGCCACATCCAAAAACTAGCCGTCGGGACATAGAACCAGGAATCCCACGATGCTATCGTACCATAGGGCACATGCTATACCATATGGCATAAGGGGTTACCGTATGGTATGGCCCTTACTATTCCATATGGTGCTCCCTAGGGGCACAAACCAGACGGCAACCTCATCTGGTACTGTCGTACCATATAGGGCGTCAAGACCCTCAACCAACACTTCTGGAAAAAAAGATGGCAACAATGTCTGGTGCGCCGTACCATACGATGCCCGAACCTGCTACACACCCTTTCTGGAAAACACTAGACGGCATGCCGTCTGGTACCCCCGTACCATATGGTGTGCATGGCTCACTTAGGACCGCTCCTAGAAAAGAATAGACAGCACATTGTCCAGTACCTCATACCATATGATGTGCACAGCACCCTCGGAAACACCACTGGAAAAAAATAGATGGCACACCGTCTGGTACACCACCTGCAGAGACGCTACTGGAAAAGATACTACGGGGTGCCGTCTGGTAACCCTATATCATACGGCACCACTGTGCCTGCACAGACAGCTCTAACCAATGCTCTAAAAACTTCTAAACTATTCTAAGACCTAACACTAAAGTGCATCCAAGGAAGACGAGCTTTAACAACTCCAAAAACATCTCAAACCCTTCTTGAAATAAAGAACATTAAAAACACTTCTATCTAGATGAACTCATCTCAACTCCCGAGTTCATGATAAAACATCCTTAATCTTGAACAGCTTTCCCTCCAAGGCTTCATGGCTCTATCACAATATCAACACAACTCCATCACATTGTCATCATCACCAAAACAAAGATTATTTACAAACCACCAAGGGGTTTTTGAGCCATACAATCTCCCCTTTCCATCACAATGTCATCATCACCAAAACAAAGATAATCTATTCAAAAACCACCAAGGAGGCTTTGAGCCATACAAGGCGGATACGATAGAATTTGTGTCGGGCTCTATAATCCAAGTCCATAAATATATGGCACCGCTATTGAAACCAAGGGCGACGAAAATATCGCGCGGGCACATAGGGGTAAGCTGTCAGACATGGGTGCTCGATGTACTAAATTTTGGGGAGGAGCGTCTGTGGTCATGCCCTACGGATGTAGGCTTCGTACGAACCTCGTCTCTGGTGTCGTTCCAAGGTTGTGCATGTCGCATATTTTCTAAGAAGTTCTATCAAAGCAAGGTTGGTGATGCGGAAGATTTTAATGGAAGCGAGGGGGTCATGCATTTACACGGCGTTAGGCGATGCTCGATTCGCTTCTAAGTGGAGCATGACAGCTATCGACGATTCGATTGGTGGAGTCAGGCACTCTACGAAGGCAGCTCGGACCATTCGATGGACTACCATTAATAAGGATCGGCTCGACGTGGTGATCGATAGACAATATGGCTATTGAACACAACATGGTGACAGTGGTGGCTTTGGCTCGCGATCAAACCGACGACCAATTGTTAACAAATTACATTATGTCTTTAGTGTCATTCCAAGATCGTACATGTTGCGTATTTCCTAATCATATCTTCAATTTTCCCCTAGATGGTTTGTTTTTATTTTTCAAAACTATTGCCAAGCGATGAGGTGAATACTTGCAAATAAAGCATGAGTGTTACTCCTAATGATGCCATGTAATAATCGAGTCTAGCTAGCTATTTAGGGTATGTTTGGCAACGTAGTATTTTCATAGTTTCGAGACAAAACCATAGTGTCTGAAAATATCATAGTTTAGAAAACTGTGGTGTGAGGTTTAGTTTTATAGCTTTGTTTTGGTTGAAATCATAGTTTTTTTAAAAAAATTTTGTAACTCCACTCCACACTAAAGTTTTTCTAATTTTGACTATGGCTAGTTTTTCTCCTTTGTGTTCGGTTAAAATTCTGCTTCCATAAACTAAAAAAACAAACATGTTGTAGTTTAAAGGAAAACAGAGTTAATTGAAACCATAATTTTATGGACGCGACTTCGGCTCGGACGTCCGGTGCTAGCCTTCCCGTCGGACGCTCGCGAGCAAACACTCATCGCCGCGTGTTTTTCCTGCTGTGACGAAGATCGTCTAGATACAGACGCCTCCGCGCGTGCATCTGTACTTATATAAATGGTGGAAGAAGTACACACGTACAATCAAAATCCCACGTGGGCTTGTCCTGGCAGTCGGCAGAAATCAAATAAAGCTATACGTACGCACTGGGAGCATGCATGCGTCTTCAGCTTAAGATCGTACAAATCATTTTTCTCATTTTTTTCTTTTTTTTTGCAGGGACAAGATTAGCTACGATTAGTTAAATGGACAACCGAGAGAGCGCGTAGAAATAAGGACGCGGCTACGCGTCGGACGTTTGACATGAGACATTCCGTCGGACGCTTGCGCTGACCATCTGATTTGCATGTGCCAATCTCTGTTCTCTCCCGCCCTTGTTCCTACTGAAAATGCTTCTATGCTTACTGAAACAATGAGCTAAGCGTACTGAAACAAAGTGCATCGCACTCAAAAACTCCTCCCAAACACACCGAAAATAAAAACACTGAAATATTTTAAAAATAATGTCTGTGGCTGTAGAAAGATTTGAAACAAAACTACTGAAACATTTGAATTAAACAACTGAAACATTTGGATTAAAAACACTAAAACATTGAAAGTGAATTGTTGAAACATTTGAATTAAAGCACTGAAACATGACTTAGACAATGTTGAAACATTGAAAGTAAATTGCTGAAACATTTGAATAAAGCACTGAAAGATGTTAAAATATTGAAAGTAAATTACTGAAACATTTGAATTAAAGCACTGAAACATGACTTAGACAGTGTTGAAACATTAAAAGTAAATTGCTGAAACATTTTGAATTAAATCGCTGAAACATGACTTAGATAGTGTTGAAACATGATATTTAAGCTACTGAAACATTTGAATTGAAGCTTTGAAACTTTGAAGCTAAACTATGAAATATTTGAATTAAAGCATCGAAAACATTGAAAAGTAGTCAGGAAACATTTAAATTAGAACATGAAACATTTGAATTAAAGCACTGAAACATTGAAAATTAAGCATCGAAACATTCAAGATCGGGTGTTCCTCGCAAGAGTAAATGAGATGTTTTACGAAGAGAAACATAGGGGCTGTTTGGTTGCCTTCTTTCACGAGCCTGGCACGTTCGATTCAGATAGGCTGATGGGATATGGTATGCACAGATACAGAGACGGTGTTTGGTTGAGTGTTTGGTAGGTAGGTATTTTAAAATATAAATATTTTGAAATTTATATAGAAAGTGTGGTCTAGTTTTGTTCGAAAAAATGTCAGGAACCCATTTTTGAAATCGGTTCGGTAATCGGAGATGTTAATCAAAAGATATTTATAAAAGAGAAAGAAAATAGTAATAAGTGAAAAGTGGGTAGCAAACATTGCGTTGCGTGCCCACCAGATACGCGTTGGAACCACACTCCATACCCATGGGCCGAAACCACACTCCATACCCATGGGCCATGTAGCGTTCAAAACGCGCGGGAGCCGTGGAGCGTCCGATACGCGTCGGACGTCTTACTTGTAGCAATTTCCTAATTTTATATACATACATAACAAAACTCTATGTATTACAAAACAGAGTTTTCTCTAAACTTTATTGCTAAACATGCCTTATCCTGTTCAGCAACCGTCACAACTCCAAATTAACCTCTCCACTTGATTCGATAAGTTGCCAATTTGTACCGGGTGAGATAATCATATATCGTAGTAAAAGGCTAATATAGTTCATTCCACGTGTAAAAAATCAGTAGATCGGTAGATCGATCAAATATACGATCGAGACCATAATAAAAGATGATCGTAGAAGACCAAAATAGTCGATGAAGTCTTAACTTACATCGCTAGTAGCCTAGTATGGTACGTACTACCGGCTTGTTTGTGTTCGTAGGAAAAGTGTGGTCGTGTGTGTGAGTAGTGGTGCCTGGAGATCCGTGCGTGCCAGGAGGGGGAAGGTGGGGAGCGGCAGCTTTTGCACGCACGTGGGATTGGACTCGTGCGACGTCCGGCGGCCGCTTCACCCCTCGCCACGTGGGCCAGCCGCGTCCGTGCCCTGCTGACTCGGACGTCCACCGCCACGGATCCTCCCCGCATCCCACTGGGCCCACTTCACCCGGTCTAATCTAGATTAGACTTGATAAGTTTTCTGTAGTGAAAAGCGGCCGTGGATGCTTGAGAGACGGAAAAAAACTGTAAAAGAAATAGCTTTGGAAGATTTCAGAAGAAATAATAAGTTTTTAAAAAATTGGCTAGAAAGCATCAAATGTTTAACTAGTAAAATAAATAAATATTCGGTGCAGATTATAATGTAAATATAAGTTGTGAAAAACTAGGCCAACCGTTGCTCGTGCTTGATTTCATGTTCGATTTGTTATTCGAGAAATCTCTCTTTTTTCCCGACGGTGTTGACATATTTCCTCTTTACATGGGAGAACTACCAGAGTACAGTTTTATCGCCTATACGAGGATGTCCTTGTATAGATGGAAGTCATAAGATAAAATCCATAAATTATCAAGAGAAAAGGTATTTCATAGATCTAAAAGCATATCTTAGGACTCTCATCACTAGTATAAGGATATTTTTGTACAAGTGGGAAGGATTCCACGATATTGCATATTATCTAAGGATGCAGATCCTCTGCCGACAGAGGGCAGTAGCGCCGCTGTGAGGAGGGGATGAGAGAGAAGAGGAGAGAAAGGAAGTAGGAGAGACTCGTTAGATAAAAATTGGATGGATAGATAGGGATAAGGCAGATATTTATAAAGGTAGAGGATCTGAATCCATTATCTAAGGGAAGGAAAGGAAAAAGGAACGAGAATATCTACGTGAGGATGTTTGATACCATCGGACGCCCCCACTCACGCACTCAGCCACTAGCCCACGGTGGACTCCCCCTTCCCTTTATATTTTCACTGTTAGTCCCCTCCACACATTTCATTCCCCCCCCTCTCTCTCTCTCTCTCCACCAAACCAGCGTGGTGCTCACCGACCGCCGCTCGCCGATACCACTGCCCACCCCTTTCCCCTCTCCTGTGCCCACGCTCTCCCCATCTCCTCCTCCTCCCTAGCAGCAATGACTAGCTCATGGAGCGACGACGAGCTCAAAGGGGCAACAACAACATCGAGCTCGTGGGGTGGCAACGGCCCTTCTCGGAGCTTGCCACATGAGGGGTTTGGTACTCTATTAGAAGGAGTAAAGAGCTAGATGGGGAAGATGTATAGGACAAATTAATTGACTTAAAACGTCACCATGGTACGTAAGTGTAAGACCAGGCTAGGCGGTTAAATAGACGCTAAATTGATTTTAATGCTTTCTTCAACAACGAGCCTCAAAAATCAAGAGATGGATAAACACAAGCAAGTGACCCTAAAGAAACAAGATCACCCTATAAATCATTCTTGAGACAACAGCACATAACCCAAGTAAAAACACCATAAATAAAAATTCGTGGGTCATGTAGCCATGGGGATTTTTTTTAGGTGCTCCTTATTGACGAAGGTTCAAAAAAGAATCAACTCCAAAACAACTTTAGAAAAAAGAAAAAAATTAGCACAAGCCAAACAGTTTTTGGAAAACAAAAGTGAACTTTCAGTAGAGAAGCATCTTGGTAAAAATGTGACTCACTTGAATTTTAAAATTTTTTTCCTAGAGGGAATAGTAAGTCACAAAGCTACACACCACAATTCACCTGAAAATCAAGAGTAGAAAAAATAGAGCAAAAATAATAAACACTACTGCTTAGAAATTTTGGACAGAACATTTGGGCTTGGTAAAATCTTTATAGCACCTAAATGGTGACTCCTATGCAATTAATACTTAGAGGAGTGGTAGATATGTGAGTCACACAACTTTTCCAACAAGAATCACCTTAGAATCATGTTGGATTAATTTTATACAAAAATAACAAGGATTGTTGTGCGGAGAAACCGAATATGACAAAACAAGCGAAAAGATCAAAACTCGATCTCGGTGCTCTTGGTAAGTTACAAGATGAAGATAACTTATATGGTCAACCACAACAACTCCTAGATCAACAAGTTTTCGGTATGTATAAGGAGGAGAGGCAAAGAAACTAGTTGCAAAAAGAAATAAAAAAACAAACTAGATCAAATACATAGAACATAAGAAGAACAAAACGAAAACTTTTTGTGGAATCTTTTTCCATCGCTTGGTTGGTTTTCTACGGCCACACAAAAGTGGACAAAGCTCCCAAGGAGCGCATAATTCTGAAATAAAACCCCTAACTAAGACTTAGGTGTAGATATCCCTCCATGTCTCCTTATATAGGCCTTTTAAGTGTATCTACCTATTAAGGGCTAGGATTCACTCCACTACCAACAATCAGCTCCGCATATGGGTTTTACATAGGCCACACAAGGTCTATATGGGCTTTACACAAAGCCCAATCAACCCAATGTGATGGGTCTTCATCCCTTGACTTGATGGCTCATTTTTCGTGTCTTCGGGCCTCCAAGCAAAACCAGAAATCTTGAGCCACCTCAAGTCCATCTCCATGACGTCCACATGAGCCCAATTTGAGCCTAACCATCCCACCGGCGTCCTCGTTCGTTTTGGATCTCGGTTCTCTCAACCTAGTCCCGGTATCCGCCGACGACCACAACTACCTCCAAACCTGCACTCAAATGGATCAACACAATTTCCACCAGTATGTCATGTACCTCCCTGCAAGTTAGCACATTAGTATCTATAATTATGAAATAGCCCTAATTAACCCAAAATCAACACTAATCGCAGCTAGTCAAAACTGTATCTCAAATACACAACAACTTACGAAAAATTATATCAATTAATTCATGTATCAAATGACTTTTCACCCAAAAAGAAAAACTTTCGTCTTGAAATTCTCTACAAGAGCAATGAAGACTAAAAAATCATCCGAGCAAATAAGCACCATGAAACAGTTCAAACCGTGAAAACTGTGCATACTTTCGTTCAGCTCTAAACAAGTCTCAGACACAAACTCCTCAACCTAAGCAAATCAAGTCATACATACTCATCACCACATAAAAACCTCTACAAGATCTCACAGTAAGAAACATGATTTTTGATCTGATAAAAAAAATATGAATCATTTTTGTTTTGCTCTTTTGCAAAATATTGTTTTTGCTCCTAAGAAACATGATGTTTGCTCTTGTGAAACATTTATTAGTATGATAGAAAATATCTTTGAATAATCATGGAAACATTGCTTCAATAATGTTTCATCAGTTTTCGCCATGTTTCATCAGTGTTTTACCCATGTTTAATTCATCATAATTCATCTTTTTTTGGGCAGTACTTCACCATGTTTCATTAGTATTTCGCCCATATTTCATCAAATACTTCGCCACGTTTCATTAAGCAAAATCGATATTTTAATTTGCCAAACACAATGAACCGCCGAGATCGACTCACCGCAGTCCAACGGTCCACGCGGGCCTCCTATGAAACCCGTCTGATTTAAGGCGCTCGCCGGAAAAAAAAAAAATCATGCGGTGACTCGGGGAAAAGGAATGTATAGCAAATCGTGTTTTCATCCGATGATGTTTCCAATGGCCTAGGCCTATCTTAGCTGCTTTTGTCATCGACACAATAAAAGATTGTATTGAAACGTTTGATTTTTTTTTTCTGTTTTAGAAGCTCTTAAAGCTATTTCTCTGACCTCTCGAAACTTAATTGAACTAAACATCTCGGCTCCTTAGGACATGTACAACGGTTTAGACAGCTGCCGTCTGCAAGTGTTTTGAAGATCGCATACAGACAGCAAAAGAGATAGCTTGTACAGTGGCTTGTCTATTAGGCTGTCTGTGTACTATTTAATTCATGAAAGGGCACATAATCCATGGTGATAAAGTACAAACTTGATCTTTGTAGCCATTTTGTTGCTTGTTTAAGAGAATGCATTTTGATACTCAAATAAGGCACATGTATTTCTTACAGACGCATAAATATATAATATATATATTTATATCAATATAATAGATACTTGGAATACATGATATGATTTAATAAAGACCTAATATGATTACTCATGGAGGTCTAATTTTGCTTGTGCCCATAACGCTGCCATATATGCTCAACTAAATCATTCTGAGTTGTTTATGTGTAGAGCGAGCACGGATAGTGAGTTTCTCAAGTACCTCGACGAAGCATGGATTAGGATTATCACTAGTTCTCACTTCCGGTGGTAGCACAATAGTTGCACTCGGATTCTCATTAAGATCCAATGGGATTTTGACCAACTCCTTTTCATCTTCAACTATCATATTATGAAGGATAACACACTTTGCATTATGTTTACAACATCATCCCACTTCCATAACCGTCTTTGACGACGAACAATATCAAAGCGTGATTGAAGCACGCCAAATGCACACTCAACATCCTTCCTTGCACTTTCTTGATGTCGTGAATATAATTTGTGTTTCTCCGTTTGAGGCGATGATATAGTCTTCACAAAAGCTACCCACTCTGGATATATCCTACCGGCAAGATAATATCCTGTGTTATATTGTGTCCCATTTACGGTGTACTGTACTGTAGGAGATTCTCCTTTTATCGCTTCAATGAACAGTGGTGACTTATTCAATACATTGATATCATTATAAGACCCAGCGGTACCAAAAAAAGCATGCCATATGCGAAGATTCCGTGATGCTACTGCTTCGAGGATCATAGTAGGAACACCTTTGTCACCACAAGTGAACATGCCAGCCCAACCTTTTAGGCAATTCTTCCATGCCCAGTGCATACAGTCAATGCTTCCTATCATGCCTGGAAAACCACGGGATTCATTTTCTTGAAGAATTTTTTCTAGTTCGTCACTTGTCGGAGGGCGCAGGTACTCTTCACCAAAACATTCAATCACCCCTTCTGCGAATTAACCAATTCACACAAGCAAGCACCTGTTCAGATCACATGTTTAACCAATTCACACAAGCAAGCACCTGTTCAGATCATGCATATAGCGAGCAAGTACAGGTTCACACCACAGTAGTGAGCATTTGTTCACACTAGCATGCACCTGTTCAGACCATGCATATAGCGAGCAAGTACAGGTTCACACCACAGTTCAAGCATATGTTCAGACCATGCACATGTTTACACCATCAAGCATATGTAGATCAAAATAGGCCGAAATTGAGATGGCAAAATAGATCCAAACAAACTGAAATATTTAGAGTAGTACACCATGGATTCACAGCATGATAGTATATAGTAGAACTAGCATTACAGATTTGAAATTATGAGCAAGTTGAAGCTGCCGTCTAGAGCAAGTCCTGTTGACAGAAAGAATTTCAGTTCAGCTCAATAAACATACAACAAACCTATCGATAGAGGAAGTTACCATGAGTTATGCTGCATATAAACTGAACGCTACTGAAGATATATGAGTGTGGTTTATTATAGAAGATATATGAGTGACATTTATATGCTGCATATAAACTAAACGCTACTAAAGATATATGAGTGTGATTTATTATAGAAGATATATGAGTGACATTCAGCTCATGACAAGTTAAAACATGATTAAGCACTGCAATGAAACCACTGATACATAACATGAGAAGTTACCATGTTTGAGGATCTGAAGGTTGATGTCGCACAAATGGAGGAGTCACTGGGCTACCACCACCAGTTGCATCCCACCAAGGTCCAGTCTGAGTGTGGGTGGCGCTAGAGCATCCATAGTTGGTGGAGATTTCAGGCGACGGGAAGCTGCTATTGGAGAGCTGGCTTCTGTCGGTGGAGGGAGGGATGCAGCCAGCAGCTCCAGGACAGCCGCCGATAGCCGCAGCAAGGCCCGGATCTAGCGACCGGGATGACGCGCCACCGCCAAAAGATGAAGCCGTGGAACTCGAATCCGGCCGCCGCGCAGTCGCGCTGCCGGGAACCGGTGCAGCCGCGGATCCGGCCGCCGTTGCCAATCCCTTCCGCTCTCTCCCTGCCGTCCCCTTCCGCTCTCGCGCCGCCGCCCCCTTCCCCTTCTCTCGGTTCATCTTGCTGCTGAGATGGCTCTCGTGCACGGCGGACGGCACGTCGCGCTGCGTTTTCGGTCAAGTCTCCGAAGACTTCGCCGGGCAGGGGGCCGCACGCCGCGAATCTCACGGAGACCGTGCTTTTTGA
This sequence comes from Olyra latifolia, assembly GCA_036346145.1. Lineage (NCBI taxonomy): Eukaryota > Viridiplantae > Streptophyta > Magnoliopsida > Poales > Poaceae > Olyra > Olyra latifolia. The sequence goes on from CM070530.1 coordinate 21,834,510, forward strand.
CCGAGAAAGAGGAACGCAGCGAGGAGCTCGCTCTCTGTAGCGGTAGCTCCGCGCCTGTGGTTCTAGGCTAATTTGTGGAGTGGGGAGGGAAATTTGGTGACAAATAGCGCGCACGGGGGAAAGATTTTGCCGCCATCTTCGATTCTCCGCGCCAAAAAAAATCCCCCCGCACGAGATCTCACAATCGCCGGCGCTCACCATACAACGCGGAGGCTGCTGTCTCCGTGACTTCGGGCAACGAGCTCACACCGTCGTCTCGCGAGGCGACGACCTCGTTCTCTCTCCTCTTTCTCTCCCCCTCTTTTTTCTGCCACGTAGCCATACAGACGGTATCATAAATACCGTTGTACATGTCCTTAAAAGACGTGTCTACAATGGAGTCAAGGGTGTTTCTTAGCATATTCTTCTAAGTAAAAAAGACAAGTATGTAAGGATATGTACAAAGCCATTTAATAGGGCGTCTCTTAGCGATTTAATGCTGCTCCTCTCTAATTCTGTCTAGGAGCTTGTGAAAAGTCGTCTCTTCACCAAGAGTCAACTCTATCATTTTTTTTTACATTCCCCCTGCCACATCAGCGAAACATATCCACCTCATTACTAAGAGACGTCCTATTAAATGACTGTGTACATTCCCTAAGCAGTTTCAAACAAGGCTGATCTCTGCTACATGGATTTTCTTTTCCTTTTCACTCATACTAGAATTCAATAGCACCATACAAAATTTTATCTATTCCAAACGGCATGTTGCACCACGACAGTGTTAAGTTGGACATCGGAGAGCATCAATCTCCTTGAGGCCGTTAAGCACCGGATTCTACCAAATCAAATTCTACTATTACTGAGGAGCCCGTTTCCTCTCATGTGAGTACTCTTATTTTTATGAGAAAATTTTTTCTATGCCACTGCAGAAATCTCCAAAACTAAAACTAACATCACCGAAGGACCTCGTCCATCCGTGTCATCACATTTGCCGTTGTTCTTTTCTTTGCCATTGATAAAGAGTTTTTTTTGGTTTAACCTATATAAACATTTCCAGAAATCCTGAAAAACCCCATAGCGCTGCCAAGTAAGTAGTACTTTCAATATGAATTTTTTTATATATATTTTTATGATTAATTTTTGTGTTAAAAATATTGATTGGCCGTTTATACATTGTTTTGGTAACATATTTGTTTGTAAAAATAACAAAAAAAAATCCCGATTGAAAATATTACATATTTGGTAGCACTATATTTTTTCCATAAATTTTTGGGATGTTTATATAGTTTAAACAAAAAAGACAAATTTTCATCAATATCAAAGAAGGAAACAACTTGCAAAATGCGATGGCACGTAGAGATCGATGCTTAAGTGATGACAGTTACAGAATTTGACAATTCTGCAGTGGCATAAAAAATTGCCCTATTTTTTATTGAGCGCCGCACTAGAATATTGTGCATAAAGCCTAGATTTTTTAATGTGTTAACTAGATCATATATACCACTGCAAAGTTGTGAAATCAGAGATTTATCGCTCCACATGTGAATGACATGTAGATCCACATATGGTATTGATACATGAAGTGACAAATCTCTAAACTTGTAACTTTGCAGTGACATCTGTCTCAATTATTAATACCCTTGGCTCTGGTTACATCAAGCGCGTAAGATGTCGATTTTTCTGCGACGAGAGTGACAGTGGATCCGCAGGATCTGCCAAAAAAAAAAAGGTAGTATAATGAACTCCAGTGAGTCAGTGACCCAGTAGTGCTGGGTTCCCGGCTTGGCCTCACGCCGCACGTGGTGATTCGGGCCTTGTCGCACTGGGAATTGCGAGCCTTGGAGGCTTGCGGCGCCGGGGGTGACGGACAAGCGGAGTTAGGCGCGTGCAGATCTCCTCAGCTCCTTTGTTCCCTCTCACCGGCGTCGGCTGGCCGGCCGGCCGTCACCTCCATGTCGTCTGACCAGTCTCGTGAACCTTGCTAGCTTTCTTGCATGCCTGATCGATCCGGCCGGAAGTAAACGGAGCTAGCCGGCGGTATGGTTGGTGCCGGCGGCCGGCGAGTCAGCTCGAGCTGAACTGGCAGTCCACTGAAGTGGCGCACACTGGAGCTAGCAAGGTATAGGCTAGCAGCTGGTTGACGACAGAGCAAGATGGTCGCCGGCATGCGGCCGCGCCGCCGTGGCCCGTGAGCACGGCCATCGCCGGTGCCGGTGCCGACACCGCTTCTTCGTCTTTTGTCAAGTGGCGCAAGCAAACAAAGCAAAGAGTCCAACATAGATCAGATGAGATGCGATCGCTAGTCAGCTAACGGAAGAATGTGCACACGCCATATCAAACTAGACTGCAGGGAGAATCTACACGGTGTGGTCCAAGCTAAGATCCATGAAGCCAGAGCCATCTGCTTCTCGCATGCATGCACTTGTTTAATTTCTTGATATCCATCCCCTAATTCCCAGTGTCAGTTGTAGTTTAATCCATGGGGTCCAAGGCTGGCTGACATGCAGAGTCAGCTCAGCTGCAAACCCTAGCAGAGCTAGAGAGTGAAGTAGCAGCAGCACTATTTTGCTAGCTAGCTAGCTAGTTAATTAACCCCTCTACCTGCCCCACTAAACACCAATAATTGCATTTCCGAGGCCTCCCAAACTTCCATAACTACACTGTTTAACTAGGCAGAGCGTGCAACCAAGGCTCGGAGCGTGGTTAGGGCAATAGTTTAGTGGAGGAGCTGGAAGAACTAAGAAGCAAGTACAACCAAAACTCTTCATCTTATCAGAACTGTGCAGGGCGACAAGGTAGTGCTGCCGCCACCCAACAAGTGAGCTTAGGATTCTTTCTCTCTTTCTTTTCTAGCACTACCACATTTTTTAATAATGAAAGTATAACTTTCAGCCTTTGCACCAATTAGAAATGCACAAAGCCACGTTACACCATGCATAATAAAATTAAAATCAGTGAACCGTTGGATCATGTGTGTCTAGAATACTCATCATCTAAGATAGTTGGACCATTAAATAATTAGCTAGATAAGTAAAATGGACGGTCAAGATGGTTTGGGCACATATTAAAAAAAAGACTACCTTGGTGGCAAATGACTGCTTTTGAAATTTGTGGTAATCATCTGTCCAATACTAGCTAGTTAACCCTACAAAATAACAAAAAAACTACATAAATTCTATAGAAGTTAAACGAAATATCTGATGTAGTTAACCCCAAAACACCCCAAAAAATACAAACCAAATTTCTAGCCAAAAACAAAAACAAACCAAGTCGATCAATAAAAATTTTAAAAAATAGATGCCAGCTTCTATATGTAAGTATTTTTTCCAATACAAAATAACTAAATTTCCACTACGAAACTAGATGGAAAATAGTATAGACTAACTAGAAAAGGCGGTTGCCTGCTCAAAACCGATCAAAGCAGGAGACTTCTATTTAGCAAATTAATCCGTTAAAAAAACCTCCTTTTTACCTTTGATTTGTCCCTGTGAGGACTGAATTAATCATCCCTTGATTACCCCTCTCGCTCGCTCGCTGCGCTTGAAATCGGCCAAGATCGATCCTGCTGGGTCCAGAGCTGCAGGTGCAGTGCGTGCAGTTGTTTGTGTCGTCGAGCGAGCGAGCTGATGGTGCTCTCACACGCGTGGACTGAGGGAAGAAGCACGCATGCTTGGCAAGGGCACGGATCATGAGACCTCCCGTGCGCGCCTTAATTACTAGCTAGCAATTCTGATTCACCTCTCACTCTCAGACTGCGTGCTGCATGCATATGCATATGCATGCACGGTCTTTGAGTTCCCGGCCGGACAGTAGACGAGGGCCACGACACGACACGAGAGACGTCGTCGCATGTATCTCTGCGCTTTCTTGGAGCCGATAAATTAAACCTAGATTATATGATATTGTGGCGCCACAGCACTAGTGATACTATACTCACAAGAGGAAAACGACTGAAATTTTGACCCTCAGGTGGGACTCTTGAGGACCACCTCACAACCGTCGAGAAACGTATAAACTCAACAGCTGGCAGTCAACCGTCGAATACAAAGCATAGACTTAACGGCTACATCTATGCTGTCAAGTATATGGTCGATGCCAGCCGCGTGGCTGATAGAACGGCTATGACGTGAGATACTCTCGACGACCACTTTCTAGTAGTTGAGAGAAGCCTCTGATAGCGTACAGAGCCCTCTAAAAATTTACAATGGTGAGCACGGGTGAGATGTCTCTCTCGACGGCTACCTTACAAGCCGTCGAGAGTAGAAAAATAAAATGTGCAAGGAGTGGGTGCAGGCTCAAACTCGCGAGCAAGCGCCAATGCCACTAGCCACCTTTCCGATCAGTGTTAACCCGGCTAGGCAAGGGAGCACACCCCTTTTGTGTGATGCTACGGGCGAGGGGTCTCTCTCGATAATAGTTCATCTACCTTGTCTAGGCCAAACAGGCCGGGCCAAAGCGCCTGGCACGGGCTAAGAAGCCACACTCGACTGCTCGCGGCTAGGCCATCAAGAGACAACTTGAATAATTTTTTGAATAAATCTATTTTTCATCATAACATAATAAATTTTGTAGAAATCAATGATATTGTAATTAGAAAATAACACATAAATCCATCATGAAATAAAATTTTCCTAATTTTATAAAAAAAAAGTTTATTTATGAATATATGATGACATATTATTGTTTGTATATTTTCTAGAAGCGTATAATTGCTTTTTTAAGTTAAATAAATTACTTATTGACTTATAAAATCAAGAAAAATGTCTAAAAACATCGTGGTATGTATAGAATAGTGTGCAACCATTAATACATGCTGCCGTAGTTGAACAAGATCAAATTATCACATTAAAAAGTGTGTTTGTCACTTCAATAATACAAAAATTATTTAAAATAATTTAAAAAATTTCTAGAATGTTGTGATACATCTGTTTATTCATTTAGCCCACTATGGACTAGTTAAAACATATTTACTAGGGTAATAAGATGAAACTCACATGCTATGCTCATCATGCCTATAACATCTCTCTAGAACATCAAGTAATCGTTGAGGCGATAAGGACATTTACATGTGGGGCGACAACTCGAAAAGTCAAAATATGTTCAAAAATTTATGAGCATGCTACATGATGTATTGAGAAACATTACCTATTGTGCACTGTCAATATTATTATTAAACTTTTTTTAAAAAGTAAAAGACAGTGTGTTGACCACCGGTCAGGCCTCAAGGTGAAAACCCTCGAGACAAGCGTTACTCTGGACGGTTATGGAATAAACCGTCGAGTATAATTAAGGGCCTAGCTCGACGGTGGTCAAGCAAAACCATTGAGAAGGGTATCTCTCGACGAGTGCCTAGAAAAAAAGCCCTCGAGTCGTCGAGGCAGGGGTGCCACCATGGCTGGTGGGCTGGATCACAGTTGCCAAGCCTAACTTCCCTCGATGGCGTACAGTGGAGCCGTCGAGAGAGACCTGGTTGTGCCGAGTCATTATGCAAGTTTGTCTCGACTGCTGGAAGGGGACCGTCGAGAGAGAAGATCGTGGGAATGTGGGTGACTGATACCTAGCTCTCTCTTGATGGTTTCTTTGTGGCCATCAGGAATATCGTGTCTTTTACATCTCGCCAACGCTCGAGACTTAGGCATTTTTGCCAAAGTCCCGTAGCCAATGCATCATCACTGTCCCACACGCCGCCCTGCCGCCGCCGCCCCGTGCGCTTCATCGCCGCCGCCTCGCATCGCTCTATCGCTGCCGACGCCGCACCCTCGTGGTCGCCATCGTCGCGTCCCCGCCACCACGCCCACGCCCCCACTGCTGCCACGTCCTCGCCCCTGCCACCTCGTTCGCACCGCTGCCGCCTCGTCCCTAGCAGTGGATAGCCCTGATTGGGCGTCCTAGTAGACAACCTGCGAATAGCCATTTGTACGATTCATTGTTGTACCGGTAGGTTGGAGACGGGATTTCGGCGGCATGATGCTATGGTTCTCCAGTGCATAACATAAGTGTTGAAATGCAAGAAATGACACCCTATCCATCATTGCACTAGGGGAACCTTAGAGTTATACTGCCAAAATTTTGTCTCTAACCTTCTGACGATCATACTCAAGCAGCCATTCGTGGGTGGGTTTAGAAGCTTCCCCAAGCCTTATACCTTTGAAACCCCTGATGTGCATCGACTTGTAGCAAATTGGTCGAAGATGAATGGAAGAAGACAGGAGGTGGATGTACGATGGTTGGTGGCAGAATAAACAACACTCAGATGAATGGTATGAGAAGCCCTATGAATTTGTGCGACGAACGTCCTGAACAACAACGCGAGGCAGAAGATCCAGGATCTAATATCTAGAGTACATGTCATGGTCACCGAGGAGGAGTACTACAGATGATGATATTTGCCATAACTCATTTTCAACTGCTATATATTATTGTCGGCTATTGAACCTTCTTATCTCGCGGGGGAGAGCACGGCGAGAGGATGACTAGCACTGAGGCTCGCGGCAAGTACTTGTCTACTGAGCAGTACAGGGAGGTCCCACCGGTGTGGGCCACCAACTGCCAGGACGCTTGGGAGGGACTCGGGAACTAGTGGGTTGGCCAGGAGTTCTGCGACAAGTCCACCATGGCTAAGAAGAATCGGGTTTCCAAGAATTACACGACAAGCTCTGGGAATTGGTCCTTCTCACAGATAGGGAAGAAAATAGTAATCTCTCTGTCATTGCTTCGTTTATTTTAATCCATTCACAAACCTATCTTTTCTTTATGTCATGTAGGGGTTGAGTACCAGGAGGGTTCCACGCTTCATGGAGCTGTGAATGCATGGACACACGTCCACAGCCAAGGACAGTACCTAGTCGGCCATGGACCCCCTCGCACAATAAAAGATGGTAAGTGACATGTCAATCTTTCACTTCTACCCAAACTACCATTTTCTTGATACTTACTCAAATGAAACACAGGATCGATACTGACAGGCATACACCCAGGAGCATGGGGCTAACAGCTACCCAGATGAGGCATCCCTCGACCCTATAGTGATCCACAAGCACATGGGGGAAGGCTCATGGTAGGCTAGCTCTCGTCAGGGATCACCTAAGGTGAGAGTTCTATATAAATCTTACATGTCGCAGCAAAATCCATTTTCTGACTAATCACATCGCTTTGTTCTAGGCCTGAGGATTACATGCCTAAGGTGAGGGCCACCCGGAACGCCGCAAAGAGCCATTGTGAGTTCGAGGTGCGGATCCGGAGGGAGAGGGAGAGGGAGCAAGAAAGGAAGGAACGCGAGGAGCTGCTGCATGCACTTCAAGCGAGCATGAGGTAAATGGAGGAGTATCAGCGGGAGCGCGAGAGGGAGCACCAGGAGTTTAATGCAAGACTCCTAGTCTTGAAGCATGCAGCTCGACTCATCGAGGTACGTACGGTCTTCTGAACATCACATTGTAGTTTTTACATCTCTTTCCATTAACTTCATATTTCATGAACGTGTAGGTGGGGCCAAGCAGTTACGCGGGCCAGGCTGCCTCTTCTGGCATCTCCGGAGTTCTATGCTCTTGGACAAGTAACACTCCGGAGGTGTTAAGTGTCTAAACCTAACTTGTTATCCAAATTCATTGCCCAAACCTACATTTCAAACCACATATGTCTAATTGTGTTGCATGTTTCACAGGATTCCGGTTTGGCGACTCTAGCTCTAGCTCAGGTGGACGATAGGCAGCACAGCAACGACGTCTCTAGGAGCTAGCCCATAGACTTCATCTCTCAATTGTTCGACTCCACCCCACTGAGCTTCGACCCTTGAGTAGAGAGGTGATGAACTGCTTTTGAATATCTATGTATGGCTATGTATGTTGATGTATATATGTGTCGAACAGAAGACTGAATGTCTTCGTTGCATGTGTGTGGACTTATATGTTTATATGAATGTGATTTGTATCTCTCGATGTGTGGATGGATATGGATATGGACACAGAGATGCATGTAGCATATGTATATGTGGGATATATATTTGGGTGTTTTTGGGTTTGCAGGCTGCAGTAGCTGCTGCGAAATTCTGGTTTTTTTTTTCAATTTTTCAACTTTTTTTTTTCTGAAAATTAAGTACACTCGACGGCCATATACAAGGTCATCGAGAATACTGGCCACAGGCCGAAAACCCAGGCCCTTCTTGGTAGCCCCTCTCTTGATGGCCAACACTAGGGGAGGCCGTCGAGAAAAGCTCCTAAGTGAGCCGGCCCAGCTAAATGCTCTCTCGACAGCCATATCCTCATTGTTGAGAGAGCTGGCAGCCAACGTGGTCCAGCCCATCCAACGATGGCTAGGATGGTCGTCGAGAGAACATTTAGTTGCCGTCAAACAGCCTCACGGCCAGCTCTGCTACACGTCTCTAGACCGAGACATGGTAAGCCATCGAGAGAGTATGTCTCGACGGCGAACATTTAGTTGCCGTCAAACCGCCTCACGGCCAGCTCCGCTACGCCTCTCGATCGGGATATGGTAAGCCATTGAGAGAGTTTGCCGTCGAGTGTTCCCATTTGTCTCAACAGAGCTGACCCAATGGCTTTGTCTCGACGACCGGCCGTCGAGAGTCACTTGTCTCAACGGTTTTGGAATCTGTCTCAACGGTTCCAGCCATCAAGATTTGTGTATTTTCCTGTAGTGACTGTAGCGCCAAGTCGTCGTTCCCGTCTTCTTATTTTTAAAGGCTTCGGACCTATTTGGTTCATGTACTAAGTTTGCCAATGAACATCATGTTTTGCCACATCTTAAGCTTTTTAGGAAAAATAATAAATTTATATAAAATATGGCAAAGTTGGCTTACAACCAAACGGGCAGATAGTTGTACGAACAACTATTGGGTCTGCCCCGATTGGCCTGGACAGTACTAATTTAGCAAACCGAGCACGGCCTATTAACCTCATACAACCTTAACTCCCACCCAATCAACTTTCTCATAAGCATGATATTAGTGGGGAAAAGCCCATTCCCCCTGGAATCGCTGACAAGGTTTGGTCCCTCGAGTATAATAATAAGTGAAAGTGCTGCTCTATCTATGAAAACCATTTATCAATTGTCTTTTTTCCAGGTCAATGGTTTTGACCGAAGTGGCACATATTGGACATAGATTTGTGTATAAAGTTTTCTTAAGAATTCAAACTAAATTGCATATTTGAGTTCTTGATAATTCCATAAAATTATATAAAAAAAATTCCTGTATTAAATAGCATTTTATAAATTCTGTAAAATTTTTATAGCATTTTTCTAGTAGCTTGTAAGGTGGATGAATATTGTAGAAAATTCATTAAAAAAAGAAAATTTTTCATGATCTTGGATAATTATAATAGGCTCAAATATAAAATTTAATTTATATTTTATGAACAAATTTTATGCAAAAAATCTAAATCACATATACACCACTTGGGTCAAAACTGCAGTGTTTACCTAGTCAAAATATCATTGGTTAATTGTTTTCTCAAACGAAGGACCACACATTTATCCGGTATTATACTTGAGGGACAAAAAACAGTCACAGTTGAGGACGAAGAAAGAAACTTTTTTTCTTATCAACTGAGGGGTGCATTAGCAAATAGTATTTTATTACTCAAGGAGCAAGCTCCCACAATGCACCCCACTGCCACTAGGCACAAGGGCCTTGCATCTTGCAGTCCAGCAGCATCATGATACGATATATACTGCAAACTATGGAGACAAGCCCCACGAGAGCAGTGCAGTCGCTACAAGCTAGCGACTACGACCAAAGTTGTTATACTCTCAGGGTAATGTGGCAGCCCACCGCAACCGGCCCACCGGTTGAACATAAAAAAAAAATAGTTGCAGCTGCAACGGCCCACTTGATAAGTTTGGCAACAATCAGGCCTCTTTAAAGTTTAGCACCAATTTGGCAGACCAGGCGTCTAGGCCCAACAGGCCCGATTAACCTCTCGCTTCAGGTTGGCTCTGAAACCTGACGCCTCACAAGTACACAGCTCGACCGCCAAAACACACCTTTGGAATGGCTCCATCCGCTCACAGGTACACGACGCATCGCTGCCTCGAGCGTTCAGCCTCAGGTTGGTGAGATGATGGTAATGGCGACGAGGATGATGGCATCTACTAGATCATGACAACATTCAGCTAAAAGAAGTCCGGCCGCTTCCACCGCCGGCGCCCAGCGACCAGGTGCCTCAGCAGAAGAACATGGAGGACCGGAGTGTCCAGATCGGTTCGTCCTACGCACTGGAGTTGGAGTTCCGGCCACGCTGGTTGGAGTTCTAACCACCTTGGTTGGAGGCAAACGTGTTGGATCGACTCCAATCTTGATCGGTTCTTTCTACACTTGTTGCTCTCTAATTTGTACGGTTGGATTGAAAATTTGGTTAGCAGAGAACCTGATTCGAGAGAGAGTTCTGTTAGAGATCCGACCATCCTTGTTGGAGATCCGACCACCCTGGTTGGAGTTTGTCAGCTCGGGTTGCAACACTTTCTGCAGTATGTGACTTTGGTAGATGCCGTGTTTGAGGATTAAACATTGTCGAATGGGGCTAAAATTCAGATAACGTGTTGAGGACTCCTTGCATGAAGTACATTCCTACCAAGTTTTATGTGGCCTAAATATGTGGTTTGCAAGATATGATCTAAACTCCGAGGTGGACAGATTGTAGTCTCTCTGTTTCAGCTCTGTTTCAGGCTAAAAGTGGTACCTCTTGTTGTTCTTGCCTAGGCCTGATTGCTATTGGTGTTATACCAAGATCATAGCTATGTTGATGTTGACGTTGATATTGATGTTGCTGTTGTGATGTACCTCTAGAGGTTCTAGAGAAAACTCTTTGTACTCATTATTGCTAATAGTGGAAGGTTGGAATAGATGTGTCGGTCCAGCCGTGGTTTACTCCTCTCAGTTGGAGGTTTTCCACGTAAATCCTTATGCTAAGTGTACATGTTAATTTGAGTATTCCATTGTATAGTTGTTGGTTGAAACTATCCTCAAAGTTCACTCTAAGATGAGAGAGTTGAATTGTGCATAGTCTCTGTACAGGTAATTTATACGTATAGGTGATTTATGCATGTGGACATGCATCCCCCAACAGCCTCCGCCCTAGGTTCAGGCCGTTCAGCAAAGACAACAGGGCAGCGAATTAACGATTCTTGAGCTCATTCATTATTGCTGTGACAGAGCTTTAATCCTGCTGTTTAGCTCCTACATACCAGTTCGGCTATTTTTAGAGAGATTAATGTGGTAGCTATGAAATAGCATGTTGCCGATTATGGCGATTGTCCAGTTCAGGGTTTTGTACCATGGTTAGCAACTTTTGTCACATCTTGACAGTACTATCTACTGAGTTCAAAGTCTCATCTTGGGGAAATTGCCACGTAATGATCCACGCAAATAAGGAGACCTGCATATTGTGTCTCCAACTTACAGTTCACTGAACCTCTCCTCCATTCGAATATTTTGGATGCAGATTAGTTTACTAGAGACATATACACACGACACAGCCCGTAACATTTTAAAGCACCCATCTATCAATTGTGACAACATGCAATTCTTTTTTTTTAGAAAAATTCTTCTGATTTAAAACTCACGAGACAGATGGGTTAGGCAATGTGAAGAGGGGTACTTTGGTCATTTCCAAGATGTATGGATTATTAAAAAGGGCAAAACCATTTTAATTGGCAAGAGTGGCATATAATCAATTGGTTGCCCTTTGGAGTGGCAAATAGTCTGTTTTCTCCTGTTAAAAAGGTGGAGACTCCCAACATTAAACAGATGGAGAAAGGTGGGCAATTCACTTATACTTCCAACACTCCCCCACACGTGGAGATTCCCTTAGGTCTCAGACGTGGAATACGAGTGGACGACAATTTTTATTTAAATTGAGTCTACCAGGACTTGAACTCGAGACCTCTGACTCTGATACCATATTAAGTTGAATACACCAACCAGTTCACTCAAAAGCCTAAACTGATGGGGAAAGGTGGGTAATTCATTTATACTTCCAACAAAAAAGGCTACCATGTTTTTGAGGGCACGATATTTTTATGCTTATTTGAAAACCACGCTGCCTAAAGAATCAATCAGTATAATTCGTACTGTTCCCCATCCGTAGAACAAAAATGAGTTTCAGCTGTTGGTGATGATGAATTGATGACCATTATCCAGGCAGTTTGGCGAGAGCTGAATATGCTGTATTGTTGTGTGGTCAGCAAAACACAGGCAGCTCTGATAATGATCAGCCATGCGCTCTCTAGAAGAAGTCCATGTTTTCATCTTCAGCTATGTAGCCTGATTCACTGCTATTCAAGGTCTTGTATGAGTATGTCTGGCGAGTTGCGGCAGCTTGTGGTTTTCAGGTGTGTTGCTGCTGCTTCTTCTGGCTGAGTACGCGAGGATCCAGAACATGAAAGCTGCCGCCTTGGAGGCCATGCTACAAGTAAGCAGATGGGAATGTGTTGTCCATTAATTCATGTATGAATAATCAAGATATATGAAAAGGTGATCTTTCTGTGATAGAAATAAAAGTCAAATGTGTTAAAGGGCCTTACCAAGGCAGCTTGTCTGCTATAACCTTACCGGCAACAAACCTAATCTAAGAAGTCTAAGGTTGGTCCTCCAAGAAAACTAACTGAATTAAAAAGTCAATTGGAAAACAAAGCAATCCGGTCTTTCTTCTTGAGCCGAACTAAGATTGTCTGCTCTAAAATAGCCGAACTACTTCTTGAGCTCATCATTATTATACAACAAGGTAGCTTTGGTCGCCTATGGGGAGGGTCGGTCATCACCAGCGGCACTGCCCCCGGAGAGTGGTCGGCTCGACCGGACCAAAGGGGAGGAAGGAAAGGACCGCATTTCTTTGTTCCCAAAAATTGGAGGACTTTTTTGCATAATAGTTGTAAGTTCAAGATAGGCTTTGTGTGCCTTGTGGGATTTTGGTGATTAATGATAAACATATTTAATGGCAAGCTTTATTAAACAACAAACATAAGTTATTAATTAACCTCCTTTGAGACTAACATGTGTTGTCTTAGTTTCTTTGATAGAAATATTGTTCACCATTAAAGGTATGCATCTAATCATTCTAGTTGAGACTAATATTTTTTTATTGATGTTAGTTCTTTAGTCTCATATTTAGGTCCTTTGTGAATGATTCATATGGAGGTATGAAAAGCATATTTTATGTTGTATATCTATTGAATGCTTAATTTAGTGCTTGACTCATGATATTCTTTTATATATGATAATCTTGTTATAAAACTAATGTGTTTATTGCCAAGTTTCTCTAGTCTCATATTTCTATAAAAGGAATAATTAAGGTTAACTAAATGTTCTATTCATCCATACAAGTGCAAGATGAGGTATGCAATCTCGGTATCCCCTACATATTTATTATTGCATTCCTCTTATGCAAGTACATAGTGAGTTTTAAATAACATATTGATTATAATTATGCACATTGTTTCATGTCATATTTAATTGTGCATAAATATCCTTTTTAGTTTAATATGTGTATTGCTCACTTGTCATCCTTATTTTAACTAGAGTTAAACTTCACCTTGCTATAAATTGACTTTGTGCATGTATGCCTTGTTTTTACATCTTCTCATGCACTTAATTTAGTGAAGTTTAATTTAAATTGAATAATAACTTTACCCTTGCTTTAAATATGAATTGTATATGTGTAATTCTTAAATATATTTTCATGTGCGTATTTAAGTGAAGTTATGTTTATAAAATTAATTAATTGCCATGAATTATTGAATTATTTTTTGGGTAATCATATCCCTAGTGCATATAGATCAAATATATCTTCACCATAATACACTTAGTAGAGACCTTTCATATTAAGTGTTCCATTTATGTTTGAGCCTTATTATTGAACACTTGTTGTGCTTAACTAATATTGAATAGCAATTATATTCTCTTCCATTGAGCTTTTGGGACTAATGTCTTTCATGAGTGATTTGAAGAGAATTAGGTACCAGGACAGAGAGAGATGGCTGGATGGGTAAAGAAATAGAAGAAAGGTAGTATGGTCATTTTCGGTGGGTACGAATTATTAGAAAATGGAAAAGGAGTTTTAATTGGCCAAAATAGCAAATAACCAACATCAGTATTTGGAGTGGCAAATAATCAAAGGCCACTATTTGGAGTGGCAAATAATCAATTTTCTCATTAACAGAAGGGAAACTCACACTCGTACCATTGTTAACTTCGGAAATGATAGAAATGTCATTATAAAGTCGGTATTTGCTCTTATGCCATTATAAAAGTGGAAATTGTGACAAATATGGAATTATGAAGCCAATCCAAAATTTTCTAACCAAACTACCCCTCTCCTTCTTCCTTCTTCCTTCTTCCTTCATCCTCCTTACCCTTTACCAATTCCATCAACCTCCTTCCCCAACTCCGATGACCACCTCTTCCTCTCTCTCCTTCCATTGAAGCTCTACCCCTTGCTTTTTCCATTCGAGGCGAGCAGAGGGAGGGAGGGAGTGGGCGACCCATTGCCGCTTGGCTAGCGACCCACTGCCACCCCGGCCATGCCTCCACGAGGAGCTCGGGGAGCAGGAGCGCCGCCACTGGATCTCGGAGCAGGAAGCGATGGCACACGGCGGGGAATGGGAAGCTACGACAACGACAACCATGGTTGCACGACACAATGGGCTCTAACGGGGCGAAGGAGGAAGAGGAGGGGATGGGGAAGGTCACGATGCAGTTTTTCTATGACGGTGAACTTCATAACGACGGTTCGACTATGGACTATGGTGGAGCCGTGGTGACGCTGGCCAGAGATAGGGTCTCGGCCTAGGCCGCGGCCTCGACTCACAGCCGACTTTTTGTGCCCCTTACCCAGCTCCAGCATCATGGACCACCACTAAAGAGAGGAGGAAGGAAGGAGAAGGGAAGGGAGGAAGAAGAGGGAGTGGCAAAATTAAGGAAAATTGGAATAAGTGAGAGGGATAGGAAAGTTCACAATGAAAATTTTGTGAGGATCTAACCTTTAAAATAGCATAAGGGCAAATAACGACTTTATAATAACATTTCTATTATTTCCAAACTTAATAATGGCATGAGTGTAATTTACCTAAAGAAGGATGGAAGGACTAGGGGAGCTCTTAGTCGATGACGGTGAGTACCCAAACTCAGCCCGGCTGCCTCGTCTAACAACGCAGCACATGGCAACCGCTGCTCCCTCGTTCCCACTTGGTCTCCCGCACTACTCACCACTAGAAAGGACTTTTTTTTCCTGCTGAGCACGAGCGAAAGGGAAAAGAGAACCCCCTCCACATGGGATCGATTTCTTTCTCGGTAACTATGATAGAGTCGACGCTAAGAGCATCTTCAATAGTAGAGTCAGTCACTAGCTATAAGTAAGGTACATGTCATCTATAGATAGTAAAGAGGTAACTTTTCTAATGGACACTCTCAAAATTTATTATGGGTCCACATGTAGTAGTTTGAATGTGCCTTGGAATGTGTTATAGACGGGTAGGCTCTGTTCACCCCAACTTTCTTATCTAACTTATCTACTTATCTTCTAACTTCATGTGCTTCCCGAGCTGTCCTCGAGAATCAGGTGCGCTTCATCTGACTCTTTTTTAGAGCTTTGGAACGCACCTTCAAGATAGAAAAAGACTAAAAAAATGAAAGTGTTTGCAGAAACGGAGTAAGTCAAATAAGCATATAAGTTAATCTAGGGAGAACTAGTAGGCTCTTTTCTCTCCCCCCTCCCACACACACACACAAGTAAAAAGCTGAGTTGGGTTCCTTATAGTTAGCTAAGGTGGCCTTGTTTGAGATGCCCTAAGGATATAGAGGACCTCTTTCTCTCTATACCCTTTCATTCATGTCATCTAAAAGCTGATGTGTCAACTACATTCAGTGTCGATTCCTTGACTTCCCCCTTCTACCTTCCCCAAAAAACCTCACTAGGATTAATCGCCAAAGCGCACCCAAACTCCTGCCCCACAAACCCTAGTGTCGCCTCCACTTCGACTCCCTTCCTCTCCCACTCTGGCGACCTTGCAGGCAGTGAGAGGGAGGGGTCTCATATCCCTTCACCTCCCCTCCTCGCTCCTCTCTCCTTCCTGAGGTTGTCTGCCCTAAATCTCCATAATGCTCCTTCAGATCCAGCTGTATTTGGTCGTCCCCTCAAATCCGGTGGTCACCCCGGTTGAAGGAACAGGGAGACTGGCAGGGTCCCTTGTTTGCTCATCATCATGTCTCCGTGATGACTTTGATGGCAACTTAATTTGGTACGGTAATAAGTTCTTTTCAAAGCTTCTCTATTGCGTTTATTGGCTTCGATGTCCTTCTCGACGGGGACTTTGGAAGATTTGATACCATTAGACCTCGATCTGCTGGGGGTGTTTGTTCCGAGTCTCTAGTGGGATTCTCTTTCTACAACACTGTCAGATGCTTTTGCAGGTCTGCAGGTGCGATTCTCCTACATCCAGTAGAGTCGGTTTAGCCTTCGAGTCAACGTTTCTGCAGTAAGAGGAAACTTGGACGCGGATTGTAAGTTGCCAAGCAGTGAAGGAAAGGTGGCAGCTGATATGCGTTGACAGGCTTTTGGTTTGGGACAAAAACCTTAGACCTCCTTCCCGAGCTTGATTAGGCCGATCGTGGTGAGTTTCTTTGGGTGTCTTTTTAGATGTGGCGGTTAACAACACTCCAAATGTAGCTTCAAGGATTTTCTGTTTTTGGATCCTCGTGGTCCAACCCATCCTTGATCCTTGTATATTTTTTGTCATTATTTATTGGTGGTGTTGGTTAATCGTGCCTCCACAGGGGGTTGTGTCTATACCGTGTGGATAGGCTGGATGTGCTCTTTTAAAAAAAACTGATGTGTCAAACAGTACATGCTCTTACTCACAGGTGATGGATAGGACGTTTGGACTTCGTACCCTTTCCAAAGTGAAGGCTACATTGCAACCCCCGACAAATCTAGGGTATATTGTAATTTGTAAAAGCATCCGTAGCAGAAACCTTATATAGGTATAGAAATAGAGTTTTAGAGATAGAGTTTTTGGTGGAGAGAATGAATCTTTTAAGGTGTAGTGTAAAGTGTGAAGGAATTTTAGAGTAATGAAAAGAGAAAATAGAGTAGAAGAGAAAGAAAATAGGGATAGAGTTTCTGGTGTGGATGCTCTAAGACGCTGCAAAATTGGAGTACACCGTTGAAGGACACTTTCACGAAGGAAACGGATTGAAAAATTTCAAGTAGAATCGAAAAAAAATTGCGGTGTTAAATACACTCCAAAGATGAATTCGGCATTTAAATCAAATGAATTTCAAAATATTTAATAAATTCAAAACACATGAAAAATCATTCAGAACATCAAACTCTGTACGCCACGATTTGCCATTTAAAATTTTCATGATTTTCAGAATTTGTTTGAGTTGAAATTGAGACTAGAGCGGTTTACCGCAAGAACAGCAGAGACAATTGCAGATACACGCTAGCATAGACGATGCAAGCCTATGTAGAATTTGCACCAGATCAAAGGTGAACACATCGTTAACATCTATTATAAAGACTACTCCAGTATAAAGAGCTGCAGTGACATTTGCAGATTGCTTAGTTGGGAGTTTTGCAAACTGATGCCCTAGAGCCCAAAACAACAGCATTCGGATCATACCATCTACCTAGTGGCAAGTGCTTCAGAGCATAGATTAGCCTACAGATTAAAGACACGCTACTACTTCAACAAACAAAGCTTTAGCCATAACGCACCTCTAATCCCAGAGAGCAGTGCTTCCACGATGCACTAGACCCTAGACAATACACATGTTTTGTGACACCTACAGCAGCACTTTCATTCAGCTACAACAGGTCAAACTCGGCAATACTGAAAAGCACCGTCCTACAGACAACTTCCAAATGAATCAAAACAACTCCAAACAGAAGACCACAGACGAAATAATTAGAGGTAAAGTAGCGATTCAGAAGTCTTCATAGTAGTAAAGGTTCAACAAGCATACTGGGGATTATAGGTTTCTGATGCACCAAGAGCATTCATCACCTAGCTTAGGGGCATCCCAGGTGTCACTAACGACTAAATAGCGTAAAGGACAAACTACGTCCAGGCAAAAGTTAAGCACAGCACATTCTGAACTCTGAAGCAGCTGCTGTTCAGCTCAGCAGAAGAACATCGAGCTCCTCACTTTATCATGCAGGCGAGGCAGCTCTTGCACAGGCACGCTGCCCACCGAGGTGTGGCCACCCTGGCTCGAGGATGTCTCTGACATTTCATCAAACTTTATGAACTGGCCAACCTGGGCAGCAGCAAGATGCGCATAGCAGATCGGAGCAACTGTAAAGTAGACAAGCAAAGATGAATAGGCATGGATATGCAGCAGGTTGGAGTTGGGACTTGGGAGGCAACGCCTTACAAGAGACAACAAGTTAACTTACCGACTGATATGGCTGTTGTGCTTCTTTGATAGCTGCAAGTCGCAAAACTGCAAGTTAGGAAAGTTTATCTGGAGTGGAAAAAAAATGTAGCAATTTACGTACACATATGAGAGCGAATGCACTAGATCTTGAAGGTCATCAGGGGAGAAGCCAATCTCATCATGCAGGATATGGTAATGTGTGGGTCTTGTAGTACCCTGACATGGGAAAAACAGGCACGCAAACGCTTAGCTCTATCAATCAAAACAGACGCTAAAAAGGAGCATCTAAATATACAAACAGCCGCCAAAAAAGTTTCAAAGTCAAACACAGTTTCAAGGTCAAACACTCGACCAAGTGAAAGGTTCTTGACCTAAACAAAATAGACCAACAAAAACTTTGAACAAAACTTCATATACAGCACTTAAAACCAACAGTCAAGAAACTTGTTCAGTCCCATGATGGATGGGGTTCGTCAGTAAGATTAGTACTATAGTGTTCACAATTTCACATGCCAAGGATGACAAGATTAGCCATTACTAGTGTTCAACTTTCATATGCCGAGGATGCAAGCTGTTACAAATGAAACCAACTGCTTTGGATAGTTTACTCATCCACCATTGTTATCCACTTGTGCCAAAAATTACAAGAGTTTAGCACAGATGAAATGGAAGCCCAAAAAGGTTCAGTTTGGTATGGGGCCTTTTGACATGGATAATGGATCTCATGGGACCAATTTTTTTGATAAAACTCTGCATTACTAGATGCAACAGATCCTACAGATGTTATTTTTCATAATTCTGCTGGGGGGTTTGTGTGACCAATGCATGCACGTCAGGGATGTGCTTGACATCCACCCTCACCGAGGTGAGAATGAACGATCAGAACACACCGGGGTTGATGTGTCAGGTGGGAAACAGAAGGAATATTCAGCTTCTTTCTTTCCAATGAGAACAGCGACACGTCCTATAACCCTATGTGCGAAGGGATGCCGTTTACGTGCATACTTGACTCACTTGCCTTGAAAGCCTATACAAAAAATACCTATCTTGTTCATACTATAATGCATACCTTGCAAAAGCCTATAAAAAAACCCATATCTTGTAACAAATATCTCATACTTATCTCATCTCAGAATTAAAATTTAGGTGAACAAATATTAAAGAAAATTTGTGCTTTCAAGGTAAATCGGCGATGACACTTCAATAAAAAATAAAATCCGCTATTGGTTGGAAGGTATATTAAAGAAAATGACTATTGACCAATTTGTCAACAAAGATGGATTCAATTGATCCAGGACACAAAGCGTGTAAAAGCTTAAATTGATGGAAAGATACCAAGGGGGTGCAGTCTACATTACTTCTTGTCCAGACATAGTATAATATGGCGTAAGTTGGCGAATAAAACAGCATTTTGGTAGACCAAACGTTGAACAAGCATGCATCACACCAAAATAAACCTAAGTGCAACAAACAGAATACTCCCTCGTTTATTTTTACAAGGTGTATTTTGATTTGAAAAGGTCAACCTTTGTGAACTTTGACCAACAATTAGTCAAATTATATGCATCTTTAGTGTAAAAAGACATATCAATAGATTTGTATTTCAAATTGCTTTTGATACAATATTATTTTGTTTAAGTTGACAATATATAAGAGAATTTTAACGGTCAAAGTATCCTTCAAAGACTTTCTCAAATCAAAATACACCCTATATAAAAAATGGAGGGAGTAATAAGGAAGAGAATACTTACAATCATTCCGGCATGAGCACACATGTAAAAGTCATAATTCTTTGGATGGCAGACTACATTGTCCACAACAGTTCCTAAAGAGTTGCACCATTCAAATTAGCAGAAAAAAAAAATTGGTCACCAAGAGTTGCATCAGAAGATGAATAATGTATGTTACCAGGGGGAACATTATTCGGAGAATTAGGCAGGAAGAATTTAGTGTGGTGATTTTTCTGTGCAACAATTAGTGTGAACTTGGGAGACCAATTCTCATCAAGATGCTTGCATGCCTGCAACAATTAGAAGTATATTAATATGATTCTGCAGTGGAGGATACTCACATGTAAAGATATATAGCATAACAAATCAGAGCCACATGAAAACAGAATTACTGATAAACAGTACCTCAATTATTTGATCCAACTCAATGTTCAGCACCTGTGTAAACTGGCTCTCGCTAACACCATCCCTAATACAGAAAATCAAAATCAAGCAAAGATAAAGCAGTGGCACAAAGATGCCAGAATTCAAAACCAAGCGATTATTCTTCATAATTGAAGAACCTTACTGTTTCAATGCAAAATTGACTACTGGAAGAGACATTTGCAATTTGCTATTCTTAAAGGGTAACCAACCTGAAGATAATAATCTGATCTGGTTTTCTCTTTCCAGAACTGGTGTAGAAATCAACAAGTAACTCTCTGAAAAAAAAATCCAGTCCCAACAAGTGAGGAATAAACATCAGTAATACCCAGATCATATTGAACTGAAAAATGCCACAAAGCTGGTAGAACTGAACTAAGATAAACCAAGGAAAATCTCTTACCTAACGAGGCCATCATCCTCAGTTCCTTGTGGCTTAAACAATGAATCAATCATTTCTAACTTAGGCGACTGAGAACGAACTGAAGCCCTGTATTTTGAGATAAGAGGCCATTCACGAGAACTAACCACCTAATCAAATCATTAAAAAACCATTCATCAAAATTCTTCAACTCAGAGTATTAAAAATACTTAACTGCAGGTTCAGTGCATAAAATGAGGAAAAACTTTTACTTACCGCAGCAATGGATGGTATATCAGACTGTCCAGGTGAACCATGGGACACATCCATCCCCAAAATTATAGTTGGCACCTTAGAAACAAGGGGTATAGAAGGGGATGTTTCAATTTGCAGCAATGAATTCATCCCACCAAGCTGGTTTCAAAAAGAAAAGGAAAAACAAACATAAATTAGTACCCAACGATGTAAATGCCAGCAATGCTATCAAATGAATTTGGGGAATGGAGGAGCCACAAACCTTTGCGTTTATCTTTAATAGAACATTTGTAAGATACTGGTCATTGACTCTTGTAGGTGCCACACATTGTGTGACAATCCCAAACTCAGCAAGACATTTTCGCTTCCAAGGCCCTATTGAAGAAGTTAGATATGGATGCCACAGATGCCTTAATATGCTTAATTGAACAGGCACAGCATTTAGTTAATATAACTAACCATAAACATCGGAGTTCTTCCTCTCAGCAAGAACACACAGCAGAAACTTAGGTGCACCAGGAAGCTTTGTTTTTATCTGTTCAAACATGTCATCCACCCTTTTAGCAGCAGGAGCCCGTCTCATTGAAGGATTTTCTTCAAACACATCAAAAGGATTATCTACTTTCTGTGAAGTAAAAAAAATGGAGTGAAAATGTGGTGTACCATTGATTTATGTTCTGCCAAACCCAAAAAAATAAGTAGAAATGCCTGTAGAAATGTACAAAATCTGAAATGAAAAACATACAATTCCCTTCATGCCCCCACACTTGATGAGGTCCCGGATAAGATCCCTAACATTACACCTCGCAGAAAAGTTAACCACTGCCCATCTCTCAATACTGCATGCTTTAATGAGCCTCTGGAAAACACAAGTAACAAAGTTAATGATGACAACATGCGAGATAGAGAAGTAAATAGAGATAGTAGACACACTGACATTATTATTAAAGTTCCACCGGCCATTACGTGTAAAAATATCTTCACCATTTGCAGCTTTTAGCTGCACAGCAAGATTCAAAATTATATCAATAAAAAAAGTTTCACAAGGACAAAGTGATAATTGAAAAACAAAACAGCAGACAGTTCTGAACCTTGGGGGGCTGCAGTATCCTACCACCAACTTGAGTAAAACTCCTAGCTATGGAAATGCCGCATGCCTTCAGCATTGGTTCTGAATCATAGTTGCTGCTACGCAGTACCTGCCAATTTGCCATTGTCGTTAAAACAGTTTAAAAAGCACACATACAGCTGTTGAACAGAAATATAGGAGCCACTCACATCAGACAAAACCGACATCCTTTCTTGAGGTTTCTGCCTGGATTTCTCAACAAGCGAAGACCTTTGTAGTGTACTCAAAGCCTTGGTATATCTTTGCAAAGGCACCAGAGAGCATAGCTGGTAAACATAGCATTTGCCACAGCATCAGCACAAATAAGGTACAAAGAAACTATATTGGAGTTACAACAATAATTACCTCTATAGGAAAGTATGTCGGTCGCTTCGGTTTCCCAACATTAATACAGGGAAAATCACCAGAGTATCTCAACTCTATGCCCCGGTTCTTCACAAAGTAGTCAAATACAGATATTTCAGTTGCATCAGAGTCACCATTGTCACCGTTCCTTTGCTTAAGCGTGAACCTAGATATCACCAAGTACTCTTAATAAATGCTCATCCTCAAAATTAACTCACAAAAGATTTTAAAAATGAGCAGACGGCCAAGAATACAAACTGCAAAGCCAAGCATTCCATGTACACAATAATATAAGCACAGTAAAAACAATTGTTAGCATGTCCTCACATTTGTTCATAGCAATTCCTTTCACTCAAACCAACAATCTTGTATTCAGTATTTGTTGGACCTGTTTTTATCCTTAAATTCTTCAGTGAGCGCTTGGCCTAGAAAATTAAACAAAGATAAAATAATAGATATCTACATGAATGATTATTAAATTCATTCCAACTATTGTTTTCATTAGCAACATGAAGACAACACTCACCTTAGCCCAGTCAATTTTGTTTGGGTGATCAACCTTCTGGTTGGCAATTAGAAAATCAACAACAGGGCCAGGTTTCACAATCATCGTTGTGGACACATCTGCACATTTGAATATGTATTATCACCTACTGCATGAAAGTGACCACAAAATTATGCAATGGTCGCTCATCACTCATAGATGATAGAACACACCAATATTTAAAGAAAGCCCGCTGTGTGTGGCACGGAAGCTGGAATGGAATCCTCTACAGCCCATCACACCACCACCCAAGTCAACAAAATTTGACGGATTGTTATGGAAAAAGGACTGACGAACTAAAAGGCAACCCCTGCAAACAAAAAAAGATGTTAAAATGCAAAAAGATAGAATGCAGCCTTGCTGGAACGAGATACATGCAGCCATTGGTGTAAATGTGGAAAATTAAAAACAAGAAAATTTGCACAAACATACTGCTTTGCGGAGTGCTGTCTCAAAATAATATCAATAACTCGAATTGCTTCCTGAGTGTTCTCTGATTCTTGACCTCTCAAGGCCAGAGCAATTGCACTCATAGGTATTTTTGCTGCAAAGCAAAGCTCAACTTTAAAAGCTTTTGTCTGGTATGGCCTTCGCACTCTTTTCTTGTCACTTCCTGAAGGACTGTCATTGCCAGGGCTGCCATTTGCCGCAGTCCTAAACACAAGTTTACATGAGCAAGATGTAACTGGCATTACTAAATCTGGAGAAAGCAAATGAAATAGTTTAGGATAATTACTTTCCAGTGGAAATATCTTCCAACACTACAGTAAACTCATTGTTGACTTGTGGGAGAGAACCAATGGTGAACAGGCTCTTCTCACCATCATACGCAAAATCTTTATTAGCAAGCTCAGATGCGTAAGTTTGTTGGAGTTTGTCAATAACTTTCCTGCCAACTCCTTTCCCATCCACTGGTCTGTCATCCTCATACTTCAGGTTCACCTTTGTCCAATAAAACATAGCAACAGTGACAATCAGATGTGAATGCAAGAAACACAAAAAAGGGTGGTAAACAAGAATAATAGACTTACATAATAGTGATGGAAATAATCTTCTGTGGTCTGGAGAGAAACTTTGAAGTGGTTTGTTAAAAGCTGTATCTGCTGCCCCTTTTTGCCAAAACCAGGTCGGGAGATCAGTGACCTCTTAGGTTTTGTCAACTTCTTTGTTTCTTCAGCTTTAATAGGATCAACATTTGGTGGCACAGGAGGCGGTGGCGGCAAATCATCAGCCTCGCCATTGTGAGACTCCATCTATGTGAACTGCAATAGTTCATACAAAACAGCTCAATCAGACAAGGACACAGAAACATGGGACAAAATAAAAACAGTGAATTTGATTGGTTTGGTTCATAATGGTAATGGTAATATTCCATGTGATTAAATATCATATACAGAATCACATCAAAGATAAGTAATCAAATTAGTTCGCCTAAATTGGATTCAAAGCAGGTCAATACTAAAAATAATCAAAGGCACTAACTCACCACAAAAATATTTATGAAATAATCACACGCAAACTTGTTAAGAGCAGGAAAGGTAAAATGCTACTCTACATCCATTAGGAAATGTAGCAAGTAAACACATAAAGATTCCAGAAGTGAGATAACAAAGCTCACAAGTGCCATCGTGTGTGGTGAAAAGATGTCCATAAATTCTTTATCACAATGTGTACCAAAACTGAAAGGGTGTTTGCAAGCTGGAAATATGTATTCTTAGGCGTTCCATCATTCCTTATAGTGACCCTTACAAAAATCACATCCTAATATGTGAAACCATTGAAAAATAAACATTTTCTACACAACAAATAAAAGATAAAACAAGCACAATATGACCAACAACTACTCAAGTATTTGCAACAATCATATAGAAAAAAAAAACTAGTCTTCCCACATGTCTCTTCCCACAAATAAGACATGAAGTAATAATTGCCTGCCAATGAAAATACAAAACAAGCCCTACTATACATCAAAGCAGAAAATACAAAACAAGCCCTACTACACATCAAAGCACCTCTTTAATACATTTGGTGGCAGCAGCATTCAAATGAAAATAATCATATGCAGAGCACAGATGTTAAAAACGATAAACCAATAACCTATTTACGCACCATCGCAAAGGTTTAAAAGTAATAATGGCCCATGCCGCTCTACTATGCACAAGATTTTTAACATAACATACTTAAAATATACAAGATATGGATAGTGAAATGAGCTTAAATACTTCATACAATCAAGCAAAACTACACGTCCTTTTGCTATTTGTATTAACAGAGCTAAAAGAAATATTTGCAATTTCATTCTAGTGATGAGATTTTTTTCTAATGGTAGTTCTTAACAAAAAAAAAATCCAAAGGGGGTTCTAAACAAAGACATTCTACTGAGATTTCTTTTTTTAGGAGTGCAGGATAAATGCATATTTTCATTAGATATAAGAAATAAGACATTCCATTATGACCCTCATGCATCTCTCCGAAAAGGAAACTACAGTCATAAAGGGGGAAAGGACCAGCTTTACACTTACGTGTCTTAGCTAAACACCTATCATAAACCTCTCCAAAACCCTACCCGTTCTGTAGAACTATTGGTCGCAACAACACTCAATGCAAAAAAAAACATCCAATGGCGAGCACAAAGATTAGAACACTAAAAACATATTAACAGACAGGCAGAGTACACTCACTATCCAACTGTAACAGGCCCAAAGCCGCCAACCAGCTGTTCTACCCTGCACATAAACAAGTGAACAAATCATGTAACAATATAATAAAGTAAACCAGGACAGAAAAGAATCTACAATGAACAAGTATGAGTTACCAAATCCAAAGAGAAAGGCACAAAAAAATTCATTTTTTTCTAAGCATTTTTCCTTTTCTTCCTCGAAAAGGTTTGAGACAGACCAAACCCAGGCTAAAATTTGGGAGAATCGAAGAAACCCCAATTTATATACAAAAGAAAAAACAAGCACTAAAATCCTTAAAAATGGCCCTCTAATTTTTTAAAAAAAAACTTCAAAACGACTATTTTTTTTTTCTTATGAAAGGGGATGCACCGTCATAAACCTTGACACCACCCAAAAAAACCATTTTAAAAAAAAACATCTGACACAACAAGCAGCAAAACTAAAAAAACCATCCATATACAAATGAAAGAACTGAAATCCGTAGAAAAAATATGGCAAAATAAAGGTTAACAAAGTAATTTCTTTTTTTGAAAAAAGGGAAAACTTTTCAATAAAAACAACCGAAAAGAGCCCAAAACTCACACAATATACGGCAAGAACCAAGGTAAACATGAACAAATCCCAAACCCAACATCCTGCGAAACATGCAGACAAATGCACCACTCTTCCCGACAAAAAACCCCCAAGAAAACGAAGGAACAAACGCGCAACCATCTGCATCGAAAACAAGAAACCCTTAGCGGAAACAAGCCATAAACCCCGTCGAACAAAACCCCCTGAAAAACAACCGCGCAAAACAAGCAGCGATCGATCTAATCCCCGCGGCGAGATGGCCTAGAACCCTAGATTTCTACGGCCCCACAGGGGAGGCCGACAAGGAGGAGGGAGATAGTCGCCATTACCAAGAGTAGTGGGAGCGCAGCGACCTCTCCGCCTTCCCGTCGTCTCTCCTCTCCCCTCCTCGAACGCTGCCCCCCACCACCACCTCCGCCACCACGGCGCCCCCTTCTTGTAGCAGCGGGGAGGAAGGGTAGGAACGTAAATTATCCCGTCCGTCCGCATGGGGCGTTGCCTTCTATGCGGCGCGCGAATCACGACCGCCCGTTTCGCCCGACGGGTGGGATCTGGGCCGTCCGTGTGGCCCCGGCGAGCCCGATGGCGACACGTGGACGGTGCGGGAGGAGGGGGAGGAGGGGTTTACGGCCGAGATGAGGCGTGGGCAGGATGGCGTCAGGCGAGCCCCGTGCTGCCCACTTCCTCGGGTGCGGATGCCAATGGTACATTGTTTTTTGCGTCCCTTCTCAATGACGTGTGGTGCCCACCAGAGGATGGGCCCACATGTCACTGTTATGAGTGTCCGGAACGACATGTCATTGCTGCGAGTGCTTTTGGCCAGCGAAGTCGGGCGTTTCCCAGCTAAGCGAACAGCTTCCGGATGTGGTGCTGTGCACGGAGCGACACGCCTGAACTGGACTCAGTTGCGCACGTGTCACTGACACTGGGCCTAGAAACTTTTCTGTCCCACAGGTCAGTGGTACCAGTTCCTCGCCCGAGGGAGTCTGGCTTCTCGGGACGTGACACTCCACGAAGCCCATCCGCCCGTACGGCGTTACCGCGCGTCGGAGAGGAATCCGAAGCTTCGGACGATCCGACGGCCAGGAGACGCTCATCCCAGCCACGTGGGAGGATCGCATCCGTCCGTTAGTAACGTCGTCCCGAGACGTTAGGATCCTCCTCGGGTATCCCCGCCCACGGGGCCAAAAGGCTGCGCTCGTGGCAGCGTGAAAACCCCCACCCACACCCGGTCCACACGCCCACCCTGACTGACCGGCTGGCCCGACGAGCCGCAGAGCGCTCCGGCCCGAGGCTTTCTCCGTGGACGCGGCGCATTCAACGGGGGCAGAGTACGAGCGTCGCAGCGTGTCACTCGGTCGGGCCGCGCCCAGGCGCTGCCCCGCCGGTTTTAGGCAATCTTTTGATCGGCCTCGCGAAAGGTAGTTGGTGCGTTGCCTTCTCGGCGATACTGCGGCTGTGGCACGGGCCAGCGCCAGGCAGGCTTCCCGCTTTGGAACCCGGGCCCAGCCTGCGCCGCTGCCTGCTACTGCTGCCCTCGGTTTCCATATCCGTGCTTCGGCCGAGGGCAGGATGTGGGTGGGCACTGGCCACGGCTTGTTTGGTCTCGTGTCGTTTGGGGAAATTTTGGGGGGTGTTTTTGTGGATCGAGTAATGTGGCTGGTTGGGGGTGCATATTTGGTGCGACGCAGGCTGGTATGGTAGCAATTGATTCCTTTGATGCGCCTTTGTGGCTCTTTGGCACCGTTTCTTTTGGCGGTTTGCGGCGGTCGGTGGTTTGTTACAGTAAATTTGTAAAATTTTAATTATCTTTTTAGGTTTATTACACTTTTTTAAAGACTTATAAATTTGCTACAGTAAAACCGTGAACCGCTAGAAACCGCTGAAAGAAACGGAGCCTTTATGAGGGGAAATTTGAGGAGATGTGGAAGTTAATAATGTGAAGATTTGGTCCATGGTAGATGGGAACTTTATGTAAGCAATTAAGGTGAGATTGTGGCGTTGATCTTACTATGTCCCTATTTCATATCTCTTTTATATTTTAGACCCTCTTTGGCACAGCTCCACTAAATTTGGTGAAGCACCCTATTCCTAGTTTCAAAAATTCATAGAGCTGGAGTTGTGGGTACATTGATAATATTTAGGTGAGTCATCTTATTTACATTTTAAACTAAAAATATAAACTTAAGTCACTTTATTTTAAACTACAAACTCCATATCTGAAGTGGAGCTAGAAGCTGGAGCTGTGCCAAACGGGCCTTACTCTCAACCTCATTTTTCACTATTCACAGCCCTATTTCTACAATGATGTGCCCAGGACGTGGCTACCGTTGAACATGCCCTTAGGGCATTCCTGGTGCATGGTTTTTACCGTTGTTTCTACTTTGTTTTACATACAATCTTGGTATAGTGCCTTGTTTCTACCTGCTCTATCTAGAGGCCTCACAAAAATAATTGTTGTTGCATTGCTCTATTAGTGGTAGAGTGAGCATGTCCACTCGTGGGTGCCGAAGGGATGGAGTGGTCCGCCATCATTGCGATCGAGTCTAACAAGTGTGAGATACCTTATAGATATTCAGACATAGGTGCCTGTGATAGAGCAGCCAATGGCCAATCTTAATCGGTCAGGTTTACGTATCGTGCTGAACACATGTTTGCAAATATAGATTCAAAAACCAACTTCGAATAGTCAATATTGTGCTCGTTGTTCGCCAATGAAATTTTGTACTGACTAGTTCGGTAGTGCTTCGCGACGAAGAAGAAAAAAACTCAGAGGCCTCTTGGCGAAATCAGGGTTTATATGCAAAATCAGAAAAATCAATGGACGCTAACAGAATTAAAACAAGAAAACCAGGGTCTATATGCAATTTCAAAAAACTTGGTGAATGCAAATAGAATTAAAACAAGAGTCTACGTGGGACAGCATATGGTGGGTAATTTTAGTTTGTGATAGATGATGATTTTGTATGACAACATATGGTGGGTAATTTTAGTTATGGTAGATGATGATTCTGTAGGATAACATATGATGGGTAATTTTAGGAAAGTGTGGCATCACTTATTAACATCATCCATGACAAGAATTTTTTATAGTAGAGAAATTGCATGATTAGTCACCATAATTTTTTTGCCCTAAGGAATGGTTAATCAAATGGGAGAATCAAAGTTATAAGGACACCGGTAGTAAAAGTTTTTAGTTTTTCACATGCCCTCCTCCCCTAAAAGAAAAATCAAATTTCATATGCTTTCACCATTGTATTATCGTAAGATCGTTCAATTGCATCGGTTATCGTTGTCTCTAAGTTTTCCTTCTGACTTAAGAACATTGAAAAAGAATAATTACAAGAAGATTCGATGAACGTTAGACTAGTGCCCCCAAAATAGTATAAGTCAGCGTTCATTGTTATTCGAGGCATATAATTTTACTGTGTTTATAAACGTCGGGTAAGAATCTACCGCGGCGTTTATAAAAATCTCGGGATCTTTGATCTATTACGACATTTATACACGTCCAAGAAGGCTCTACTATGGCGCTTATAAACATCGGTATAGATGGAGAAGTCGGGCCTATGTAAATGTTAGGGAAAGCCTAAATGTTTAGGATGAATTTTCTCGACGGCACTTTCCTTGATTCCATATAAACGCCGTGAAAAAAGCTTTCTAGCCTTTCTAGGCCCCCCAATATCCAAGCCGTGTTGTAGTGTAGGCTTGTGTCTGTGTCTCTTTCAAAAGAAAATTTGAAGAGACATGTAACCCGATTGTTTGAAGATATGGTGCATTGGTATCGGGAGAGTGATCAGGATAGAAACACAATATATGTATTAACATGGTTCTTTCTTGGAGGATGTTACTAGGATTTTCTATTAGGATTGACTATTGATCAATTAACTTTTTTATAAAAAAAAAACTCTGTCGGTTACATGGTCCATACGATATTGGTTTAAAGGACAGGTTCATCCCTCATCTCCCTATAAATTTCACCACACCCAGTCAAAACCGTACTTTACTCCGTCCACTTCCTTCCCATAGCTATTGCACTCTCTTTGCCTCAACTCGTTGCCGCTGCTCCCAACGTCGCTCCACCGTTGCCAGTCTCTACCGTTTGTCGGAGATCCTTGGTCGTTCCTCATCCTTTTTCTCGTGGAGTCATTCTTCCTTCTCTCCGGCAATTTCTTCATCCTCTCCAACGAGTTGCCCCGTCCTACCCTCCTTTCATCATCGTCAATCTGTCAGCTAACCCTGCCCACTGCCTCCTACGAGGCCGTGGCCGAGCTG
This sequence comes from Olyra latifolia, assembly GCA_036346145.1. NCBI lineage: Eukaryota > Viridiplantae > Streptophyta > Magnoliopsida > Poales > Poaceae > Olyra > Olyra latifolia. The sequence continues at coordinate 21,865,193 of CM070530.1, forward strand.
GCGCCACCATTCTTGTCAGGACCCGAAAAAAACGGAGTCGAATCCCTGCTGTGCTTTTACCTGTACTAGTCCCTGGATCAAGTAGCTAGTACACACAATAGAACAGTTTGGATCATAACCATCTCACGTATAAACCAATTACATCAGAGTATAGCCAACACGGCCATTATTACAATAGTCTGGCATCAAGGCCTTACAAACATCAGCGGAAACTCATAATAACATTGTTTAAACTTCATCAACAAATCCAACTCCACAGGCAGAATCAGAGACACGCTCCTAGGCTTCGGGTAGTCTTCATCTTGGATTCCTTCAATAAGTCCTCGTCTGGTACATCTCCTCATCGGGTAGGGCGATCTTGATCCGACACCTTTCGTTGGAATAAGCGACCAGCATAAAAGGTGAGGGTGAGTATACATTATACTCAACAAGCAAGGCTGACTAAATGCAACTAAGGTTTACAATGGAATGATGGGGTTCTTTTGCATAAAGCCAGTTTTATAAGTTTGCCTAAGATTTTATAAAACGGTTTGAAAGGTGTTGAGGAAAAAACAAATATTTAAATTATTTTCTTTGAAACTCCGGCCTCGACCGGTTTTGCCCAACCTGGCTACTCACGGCACCCACCGTGCAACACCCTCATCGCTCACAGCACCCACTGTGAGGAGAGAAAACAAAACACACAACAGCGATCGTGGTTTTCTTTAAAGCACCATTTCGAAAATAAATAGATAAGAAGTACCATGAGGCAGCTCCCCGTCGTCCGCCCTTGACCGTAGGCACGGCTATCATGATAGTTATACACTCTGCAGAGGTTGCACGCTTTACCCATGCGAGGTGGTTCTTCCTAGGGTGTCCCCAAGGAAAAAGATCACCACAGGGCCTTTCTCCAGCATCCTCCTAGTAAAGGCATTCCCGCTAAGGTTTCCACTGCAATGCCCCTCTTGCGCCGATAGAACAACACCGATTGTCTACTCCACCGACTGGAATGCCAAAGATAGGAGTCCGAAGGATACTCAACCAGGGCCCGCCCATACAGGCACACATGGTCACACTGTTGTACTTAGCTCGTCTACCTCAAGGAATCGGTCCTTAGGGACCAGGGTGGTTCCCTCACTGGGCCCAAGTCTCGTGCTTGCTGCACCAACCTTGCAACCATTCACCCCGATCAGGTTTTATAAAACATTTTTATCCGATAGCACCCACTATCTCAACTATGCCCATTTGCAAACATGACAGTACCAACTGCCCTTTAAAATCAACGTTAAACAAGCATTTGATATTATCATCATGTATCCAACTTAATATGATTGCAACTAAGCATAGCTAATATGATCAAAACCTAATTCAAGGGATGGCAATATCTTAACAATGTTATAATAACCTAGGGCAACAAGGAATGATTTTATTACGGTACCTTTATTTGGGGGGTTTTTAGCTAACCAACTAATCAATTAGCAATTTTTAAGTTTCAACATAACATGCAATTTAAATATCTAACAAAGTCATTTTATAAACATGGGTACGAGGTTCAGCACTTGCCCTGATCAGCACTCTCTTGAAGGTCTTCCGCAGGGTAGATCACGGGGCTAACGTCGCTAGATCCTAACAAATGAAATAACCACAATAAACACGAATGCTCCAAATAAGACATGAAATGACATGTATGTTTATGCTTATGCAAAAATAATACAAAACGATAGATTAAATTCTCTGGTCAAAACTAAATTTATTTTGCAATGTTGTTGAAACTAGATTTATCTAAATACCATTTTTAAACATTTTATCTATTTATCAATTAAACATAAATTTAAGTATTCTAAAATATTAATGCACAAATTACGAATAGAAGAACTCATTTTTATGAACTTTCTAAAATTTATTTGGTGATTTTTGGACATATATATTTTAGGATATGAATTTAACAATTGTATTGTACAAGGAAATTAGAAAACAAAATAATTGAGCATTTATTGGGCTCGGCCTAATCGGCGCAAGAAGACGCGCTGCATAAGGAGGCTGACCCAACAGCAGATGCTGGCCAACCCACTCCTACAGTTCGGCTCGGCTGTATGACAACCAAGGAGAGGCGGCCCACCACACGCGACGCATTGGCCTTGTACATGCAAGACGCTGTGAAGGCCATGGCTGGCGAGGCGAGGGTGCCCAACGCGAAAGCACGCTGCCCACCACATGGAGAACACTACACACATGCGGCCTTCAAGACGTTAATGGCCAATTTGCAGCCAATGGCCGATGGCCGTGGCGGCATCGCCACGGCGACGCTTCCGGCGGCGGCGTGGCCCCAAAACATGCGCCCGGACCGGAGCATGCATAGGAACCAAAAGGAGAGAGGAGGGGCTCACCGGAACAGTGCCAAAATCGAGGAAAAATGGGACTCCGGCGAGGTCTTCGGCATGCAATTCCCGGAGCTACGGACGTCGGATCGACGAGTTCCTGGGCAAAATGGAACCGTGAGAGACAAATCTAGGACGTCCCGGAACCGTTTTGGAAATGGATACTTACTCCGGCCGAAATGAAGAAGAAAGCAAGGGAGGAGGAAGGAGGTTCGGCTGGAGACTTTTGATAAGAGAGATTGATTTTGGGGGGTTGCTCAGTGTCCATTAACACCCCCTGATGGCAGATCAGGAGTTTCATGGGTGGATTAAGGCGGAGGAGGTTAGAAGTGAATGGGATGGGAGGTTTTTGCGTTGCTGTACAGAGGGAGAGAGTGAATGAGGGGGGGTAAGGAGTAAATGGAGTGTGAATGAGAGAGTTAGAGAGGTTTTCTGCGTGGAAAAGAAACAGAGAGAGAGAGAGAGTGGAAGAGAAAGGAGGAAAAGAGAGAGAGAGAGAGAGAGAAGGGGAGAGGGAATGACAGGTGGGGTCAGGTGATAGGGGAGTAATTAAAATTAATTTTTCCTGATTTTCTCCTTCGAAAATCAATTTACAAATAAAATTTTATTTTCTCTTTTGCAATTTAAATTCTTATACCTTAATTACCACCCAAAATTATTTGTAGACAACTTTGTTAATTTTAAAGTTTTTTTATTAAACAAGTAACATACTCATTTCGCTCAATGTTATTTTATTTAAAAATATTTTTAATGCAATGCAATACATGATGCACATGGATTTTTGATTTTTGAAAATGAGGATGTTACAATGCTGCCACCAACCACCACGCACCATCGGCCTCTGTCGCCCTAACATCCCTCTTGATATGGACATCACAAAGTATATTGTGAGCAATCAAGCTACGACTGACCATGCTACGACTAACCAAGTTGTGACCAATCGCCATCCTCTAATCAACTTCAAAGGACCAACAACTCGAGCTCGAACTAAATAAATATATGACTAGGTGAACGCTAACTTAAGTCTTATCCAGATTTTAACAACATGATAATGCTTCCAAATTCTTTTTCATTTAATAAACCTAAGTGCATTGGAAAAGATGAAGGAGACAGGAAACACGCATAAAGATGAATATTTACATCTGTTGCCAGCAATACCGGCGCAAATCTCGGTAGATTACATGGGCATATGCTATATGGATGAAAAGATCTCATAGTCTATTTTGTAGTATTTCAAACCGGGCGTCATTTCGACTTCCGAGGTGAACGTTATGGCCGTTTTAGTGAAAGCTGCACAACCAATCAAACCCTGTGCGAGGATTGAAGTAACTCCTTTAATACCAACCTGAGCTAGTCTCTTGTTTACCCAACAAAACATTTCATTAAGTGTTTTCTTTCACGCCTAAACTAGGAGTGTTGTTCATAATATAAATACCCTATGTATTCCAACTATTAGGAACCTTGATCAAACCATTCAGCCATAGGCTAATGCAGCAAGACTGCTAGATGTTCCTTCAACCTTTGTTCCTGTGAGTTCCATTGGATTCACAAGAAGAATCCCTTTTTGGTTCCTCCCTAGTTCGTGTTGTATGGTTTCAACCTTTTTTTTGTGTGGATTAGTACCAGTTTATGGTTCTACGACTGTTCGGACAGTGGGTTGGAGTTCTTGCAGCTTCGGATCGACTTTCCCAAGGCATGGGTCACATCCAACCCTGGCAGGTTAAAGTTAGTTATCTCTATTTTTATCCTACGCCATAAAGATCAAACCATTGCATCGCAGAGAATTGATAAGCATTGGCGCAATAGTGATCCCACACACCATCTCTAGGGGGCAGTGAACCCTAATCCAAGCGACCGGAGAGGAGAAACACAGTGGCGACTAGAGAATAAGAAGATAGTGGCGGCGAGCAAGTGAATCAAAATTGACTGAAAACCAATGGTGGAACCTCCAGCTCTAGATAGAATTCCCAAGTTGTCGTATCTTTCATGGAGGGAATCCAGTCGAAAAAAAGACCTATGCACGGGACTAGTGATGACTTCATTGAGGTACCACCAAACCCTTAGGTGAAGGGTGGCACAACTCAAACCGCGGGTAACTGTAACACCCCGGCTTCTCCTCGAGCCCGGAATGCTACCAAACATAACATTCATTGCATAAATAAAGTAAATTCTACAAATAGTTCAAAATTTCGACATGGTTCTGCTTAAAAACTGGACATCCACACAGAGACATACAACAGATATTCACATATCATCATATAGAAACCAAATCAACATATCCCATTCATCCAAAACTTGGAACCACCAGTCCAAGTCACAAGTTGTCACCACTTACCCCGACGCAACTAGAAGACAGTTTATATCATACAAACCAAGATATCAGGGCCCGAAACACAAACACATAACCTTACATTACATTTTACCAACTAATCACCAAAAGAGACATGTAACAATAAGCTTGTTTAAGAGTTAGGTGGGTATGGTTCAGTGTAGTAAGCAAAACATGGAGCTATTCCCTTCCCGATACATGACGGTTCCACAGCTCACCTAAAAACATAAATAAGCAAGCGTGAGTCCAAGACTCAGCAAGTACATAGTAAAATGTAAGATGGACAATTCATGATTAACTTTAGTGATATTGATCATTCATTTAACTGTCGTAGCAAGAAAAACTTTCATGTTCATGCCATGTATGTGTTTAGTACATGTCTACATGCTCATCTCATATCATAAGCTTCAACCGGCAAAGCTAAGTGGACACTGGCCGATGCCCACCCTCATATCGTCCAGGCTGATCTGGAGGGGCCTACATAGGTAGGTTTTCATGTTGTAGTGAGGTCGACCATCACAAATGATGTCATGATGCATAGTGCAGTGCAAATGCATGGGTTCTCCATTCCTCGCATACGGTTCATTGATATTGGTTATTTAACCATTTCACATGAAACAAAAAAGTGACGGATATCATATCATAGCATCTCATAACGTTATCATCATCAATCTTAGGCATATCCACATTAACGTAATTAAAACGATCAATTAGCGAGTAATGAACACAAACATCAATCATCCATGTCATCATGTTATTATGCATTTTCCTCAAATACCGAAGAAAGCAGAGGGGCAAGACGGCGATGCCAACCCCGAGACAAAACCTACACATAAACATGCCATTCAACCACCACAATGCCATTATTGAGCATCAAGCAAAACTATCATTTTGACTCTCTAGCCCATTATCTCATTTGGTGATGAAAGTTCATCCTACTGTTTCTGCAAGATCCTTAGCTCCGAATGCCAAATAAATTTTCTCCCCTTTTGAGTGTCATAACTTTAATCTCATACTTTACTAGTTAAGTGGACCAATTAGCATCAAGCTAAGTTAGGCTTTAAACCTCGATTCCCTTAATTATCTTAATCCATAAGTGATTACTTCTTTTTCTTTTAACTCTAACATCATTATCATCTCACTTTTCTCATTAGCTAGACAACCTAGCAACAATACAGTCAAAATTCCACTGTATCCAAAACAGAACAGCAGGCTTGTTAATTTTGTACATATTTTTATATTCATCGAAAGGTAATAAATAATACCACTTTCAGGAACTATAGAAAATTATCCATCTTTTCTTAGTTATGACCATAACTTGATTTGGCCTGCTACTATACCAAATCATGAAATCAAAACAGCCTCAGCGTGCAGCCATAAGCCTCTGGACAGCAGCACGAAAACGGGGATATGTCCTAAACCGTCTATCCGTTTTTTGTGTTCTTAGATGCGTTGGAAATCTAAGAACAAAACACAACTTTCATTCAATATGACCCAGCTCCAATTCTTAAGGAAAACCCCTCGAATTTGAGAGACAACCTGCTGCATATACAGTTCATCCATCTAACTCCAAAATCCACACATAGGGTTCATGATTTCCCCCCAAATCCATATCTAGACCTCATAAAAACCATCAATTTGCAGGAGTAAAGCATGAATTTCAGAAATTTAAACTCACCCCTAAAACCCTAGCTTCTTCTTTCCTTTCTTCTCCCCTTCTTCTTCTTCCTCTTCTTCTCTTCCCTAGCCGCAGCTTCTTCTTCCTCCTCTTCCCAGCCGCAGCTTCCTCTTCTCCCCTAGCCGCAGCTTCCTCCTTGGCCGGTCTAGGGCAGAGCAAACCGGCACAAGAGCAGGGCAGAGGCGAGCGACAGAGCATGGGGTGAAGACGGCTTGATTGAGCAAAGATCACGCAAAGAAGGCGACCAAAGAATGGTGGCGAGGAGGCGACGACGGCGACGACGACGACGCCTTAGTAGCGGAGCAACAAGCAGCGGCCGGCTCTGTCTGGAGCAGAGCAACGAGCAAGATGAGGATGAGAGTCCTCATCCTTAGCTTTAGAGCTAAGCGGTGCTGGGCCAATTGGGTTGGGCCAAAGGCCCAAATACGGGTATTACAGTAACTGCAAAGGTGCTTTGTCCACTCCACCGATCATCTGGACACCAGAGACTCTCCACCGCCCAAAAGGCTCAGTTCGAAGAAGTTGAAGCTTTTCTTTAGAAACGGCTTATCTGCATGCTCATGCAAAAGAGTAAAGCTCAAAAGGTGGGATGACTTTCTCAGAATAAGTTAGGTCTTTCTTTACAAACGAATAATTTTTCAAACTCCCAAAATCTCAATCCCCAGTTGGTAAGACACAGGTGTTATTGTTAACTCGGTCTTATAGTTAATTTCATTGCGGTAATGCTGTTTTGAGAGGGTCTCAAAGATGATAGCTTTGGCACAAATTGTACTTTTATAGCACTCTCTGTAGAGCATCTCCATGTGGCACTATATAATACTGTTCTTTTGGATAAAGTAGCTGCTGAAGAGAAGAAATTTTTTAAGGTATAGTGTAAAGTGTAAAGAAATTTTAGAGAGACGGATAGAGTGTGGAGTGAATAGTGTGGCAATATCACGTGAACGGTAGTACTGTTAGACATATATACTTTTCACGTTAGTTGTTCTACTTGTCCTCTCATCTGGGAATGCGATGTGACCTCGTTCAAATAAAGTTTCTTAGCTCGAGCTCTTGAAAAAGGCTTCTTAACGCAGGTTCGGCCGTTCAGATACGAGCACATTGACCTACTTATCCGTTCATTTGTCCTGAACAGTTGAACTACGCTAACCTCGTTAGCCCATAACCCCACAGAATCGAAAAATTCTTCATACACAACGAAAAAAGTGATAAAATAATAGTATTACGGACAAGCCCTGAGTATGCAATTACCTTTTTTTTTTAATATAGCATTACGCATTTGGCTTATATTTTGAGCTAGTTTTTCACTGAAGCTGTACAAAGCTAGCTAGCTCTGTCGTAGTGTACTAGTGTGACTAGTCAACTACAGCAAGTCAGCAAGTAGTAGCCAGCCGGGCCATCCTGTGATGGGCCTGAGCCCACTCGTGCTGTAGTCGCGAGTGGTGCCCACCTTTTGATTCCCCCTTGTTGCATCAATTCCCGCCACGACTGCAGAGAGTTCGCGCGCGCCTAATTCCAAATTCCAAATTCTTCTCTTCCGCTTCTTCCCACCGCGCCGCGGCCGGCGGCGGCTACGTGGCGACGGCCGTCCAGTAGCTGGTCATGCAGGCGCTGGCCGGCGTGGCGATGATCCGAGCCCACTCCCACCCGTTGCACCCCTCCGCCGCCCGCCGCAGCTCCGCCAGCTGCACGACATAGAGAATCAAGCCCCGGTAATTGAAACAAAAGCATCCTCCATGATCGGATCCGTCACGCGACGCGGCGCGGCGCGGCGAGGAGAGGCCTGGGGCTCGGCGCGAGGCTGCTTACCCGGCCGTCTCGCAGCTCGAAGACCACCGCGTCCTCCGAGAAAGGCATCGGCCGCACGGCCGCCACCTGTTCGTCGAATTTCCTCAGCGCCATTAGCACCCAGAGATAACAGAAACGGAATAGGGGAGCGACACCGCTCAGGTGTTGCTTGGCGCTGACCTTTTCGTCGCAGCTTCCCTTGAAGCTGCTCGCATAGCGTGCGTCGGCGGCGCTCGTCGTGGCGCAGCTCTGCTGGCCGCCGCCGGCCGTGTCTAGCGCCGTGGCGGATGGCTCCGACGGGTGCCCGTGGCTCGTCCACCTCCACGTCCGTTTGTCAAGGTTCCGCCGGTAGACGTGGCCGTCGGACCCGACAACGAACAGCTGGGCGCCGTCGAAGCACGGCCCCGGGGCGCCGACGAGGGTGACGTCCCGGTGGGGCGTCCCGTGCTCCACCCACTCCCACCCGTCCTGCGGGCTGAAATGGTACTCCACGAGGCCCCCCTGCTCGGATACCATGAAGAGAGAGCCGGCGAGGGACACAGGGGGTCTCATGGCTGTCCCTGGGGATCTCGACAGGACGAGGTGAGGGGACTGGTAGTGCTTGTGCCATAACTCTGTGATTCTGTTGTACTGATACAGGCGACCATTGCGGCCAACTACAAAGATGATATTCCTCCTGAAGACCTCCTGATCCACTATGAATGCAATCTTGGTATCAGGGGGATTCTGGCAGTCCTTCCACTTGAATTTCCGTAGCGCAACCTGCAAAAGTTTAGATGAGCATCAATTCAAACTTTCCATACCTGGTTTAGTACATATTACCAAATGTAGGGTCAAATTGTTTTTAGCTGAATAGATACTAACCTTTCTTGGGAACATAGGCATAATTTTGAAAGATGATGATATTTGAGAGGGGAAAAAATGTTCCCTTAGTTTTTTGGGGGAAAAGACAAATGCTTGTTGATATATATCACATTTGATCTTAAATTAAGGGGTTCATGTTTTTCATAATGAAAAAGAAACTCAGTTAATTCCTGTCAAGCCCATCCACCTGTAAGCAATTTAAATTACGGTTGTTTACACTCCCAGGATGTTTGTTTTGTATTTTTTTAACATATTGCATTTCCCATATGGCCATATACACTACGCAAATGTGGAAAGAATGGATGATACAAGTAAATAAGATCAATTTGTGAATAGAAACCCCAAGTCCCCAACTTTTTAGAACAGAGACCAATGGTAATGGTAATTTAAGATCTTCTATGAAATGCCTATCCTGGTTTACTGAAGGATATGATAACAGAATTATTGGCTATTATTGTTATAATATTGACATATGCTGAGTATTATTTTCATGTTATGTATCTATAAACTCCTACGGTGTGTTCTCAACTACTTCTGTGCTCTAGAGTCTAGATTAATATGTGATGCATTCGTATACATGACATTATCTTGAGTCATACTTCATCATTTTTATCATTGCTTTTTACGGAAAAAACATCTGATCATTCTTATGCAGGACTTTGGGTAAAAGAAAAGAACTAATGACTTTTGCAGATCAATGTGCATTTGTTTAAATCTTGAGTAATTGCAATAGGTCAAATAAAAAATGGCACATTTCAAGATTTTTCATATCTATTGAGGCTAACATTACTGAAACTAAAACATGTTGAACTTCTACCGTGAACTGTAGCAGCCTGCCTCTCTTGTTAACAAAGAAAAGTGCATCGTCTGTTGTGACTCTGCGTGATATACCAGGGATGCCATCCCATGGAGACCCACTTGCGACCTGTCTTCCCTTCCTCATTGCAGTGCAATTAATCCATAATAGTTCTTCACCATTTCTTTCTCTAATATGTAAGCTCCCGTGCACGTCAACAAGATACAAGCTGCCATTATAGCTTCCTAGTGCACCTTTCATTGCTGTAGTGTGCTCATGTCTTAGCCATAACCAAACACCATTGCTGTTTAGATATTCAAAAGTTAAGCCATTATCTGTTATGAGGAAAAGTGATCTATCTGCATGCATCACCCGCATGTGGAAGTTAAGATCGATACTTCTTGATAGGAAGTTATAAGGCTCGGTTTCATCACTCTCATGGGTATTGACATATAAGTAGTGTTGCTTCTCTTCTGCTTTGCGCCTTCTCGAAGACTGGGCAGGGCCCAAGTCATTTGGTTCGGTGTCTGCAACTACATTCTTTGCTCCAGTAATACAGTTTGTTGGACCATGCTCTTCGGTGCAATATTCTGCATTCCAACCTTCTGTTTCTGGTGCATCTAGGATGGACCACTCGTACTTGTTTGGCACTTTCTTCCTTATGCTATTTTGTTGACTTGGACCAAAATCATCACCTCCCATACCTGGCAAATGCAACTCCCCAAGCCTACCATCATCTAGTGGGAATATTATTCTGCCAACGTGAACCTGTACACCTCGGATGCCTCTTGCTACCTTTGCATGCTCAGGAGACTTGTGATTTACCCATAGTCCTTTGATCTTGTTGCTTTGGATCCCACCTTGACAAATGCAAAAGATTAACCATGTCAACTTATTTTCTGCTTGGAACATTAATAATCATATCTATTGCTCTGATAAAAGTTAAATGAAATGGTCCTAATCGAGAATGTTAATTCTAGATTGTCTTGCTTGGATCTATCATCTAACACATGATTCCACTGTTTCAAGCTGGATCTAGCATATAATGTGTCACACCCATTTTCATTGAACTTGATTTTTTTTGTTTTTCGACTAAGACCAAAGTTTTTTTGTTGATGAAGCAAGAGTTTAGAGCATTAAAAACAGGGGCAGAGTGCAGTATACGGTTTAGGTGAAAGATCTTTTGATGCAGATTTCACTTTACTTGAAGTACATTCTGTGTTGGACTAGCATTTTATATTTTTTCTTTATTTCCATCTTTCCACGGGAAGCACTTTTTTTTTTAGCAAACGGGCAGGAGCATTGCCATTTCATTAAAGCTGAATAGAACTGTACAGAAAGCACAAGTTGATATTAGAATATTTTTATTTGAATGAGCTTGGATGCAAAGAAATAAAGATCTCCAAAGGAGGAGTTTATACCTGTATATTGTGGAAACTGATACTCAAATACTTCTCCTGTAGTTGTCGTAAAAAACATTGAAGTCACGTCATTAGGTTCATCCTGTCGAACTTCTGTAATTGAACTAAGTCTTTGACTCTTAGGAGCTCCATGGTTTTCCCACTTCCACTTCCTTCTATGCAAGCGCCGCTCCACTAAAAGACCATCCTGCCAATCTATACATATCCTTAACAAACGAATATAGAAATTTGTTCTTTTAATGTTAACAGAGGTCCTGCCATCCTAGGTTGCTAGCCATGACATATTCTTGCTTCATCAGGGTGTGAAATTTTCTTATTATTTTTATTCTTCTTAACTTATCTATAGTTAGTTGTTGAAGCTTAAGCCATCAAGTTATCTTGAACTGTCCAATGGATGATACTGATCATACTGTTATGCTTGGCACCATATTTTGACTATCCTGCTATATATATTTTACCTAAGCATATGCAGATCATTTTATTTTATAGGTACCTTCATCAGCTTTATAACTATCAGGAAGACAGTGTTGTTCCCATATTATAAGAGTCAGCATGGCTTAGAATGTTACGTTTGTACATGAATTAGTGGATAACATGCAGATGGATATTCATGAAATATAACGCTGATGGAGTAGCTTAATTCCAGTAAATCATTTATGATATAACAGATTCTTACATACCATGGTTATCAGGAAAAGTGACACTGAGTTGGATCCTGACAGACCATGTAAAGTACACCCAACAGAGGGGCTTAATGAGACATTTTCTGCTGTCTCTTCACTCCATATATGCTTTTTCCATGATGGCCTTGATTCTTTGTCAAACTCATATAGGTCTCCAGTAGAACTGCACTGCATTATCCCATCTTAGAATCGGATCATATAAACATTGTAACTTACCAGGATATCACAACATAAACGAGTATAGTGTGACTTGTCAGTGACAGTTGATCATATATACTGCACTATCCATCCATGCCTCCTAGTTTTATGTCTAATACTCTAATGTGCCCATAGCGCCGGGGCGCAGGAGTAGCACTTTTACATTTTGCTTTTTTTGTTTTCCTCTAATTTTTTGGGTAGAAGTTGATCTTTGTTTCAGTCATTGATAATGATAGGAGTTAATTGGGACTTTATTGAACCAGTTTCTTTCTTCCCTAACAAAGGTTGAAATGACAATCCCCCTCATCTTACAAAGTACACATGCTTAGCATACCTTACTGTGAACACAGTCCCTGGTCTTACATTTCCAGCATCAGATATATATGATACATCTCCTCCTGGAGGACGCCCATGACAATTCCACCTGAGCATAAGTGACGCCAGACGATTATTTTGTTGAGTAGGCCATGGTAGTGGTGATGAGTTGAACGGTTTGATTTCCAAAAATAATTTTAGAAAGAACCGCAACTGTACAATATTCACTCAATTAACAAAGCAATAGATGTAAAATTATTTTTGAAGTTTTTTTAGACCCATCTGGTTGGAAAATGTTCTAAACAAAGATGCATTGTTGCTTTTTTTTTTTGTCAATAAAATTATATCTCCATCCTTTATTCTACCATGTAATCATTTGTTTTTAGAAGTTTTTTCTGAGCAATTGGAAGTGATGTAACCAATATTTACTTCAAACAATTTTTTTGTCAAATACTAAAATACATGATGTCAAGGTCTACAGTTAATACAAGAATAATCATCCATTTCCCAGATGTATAAAATTGATCTTGTATTTAATTTTTAAATGAGAAAAATACAGAAATCTGATAATCTATAATAAAAGTTCATGCTGCCATCTACTTGCTAACAAGACCTTCGTATCTAGAGGGCACAGTATTATAATATGGGTTCGTATTTTTTTTTACTTTTCTTCCTACTGATTTATGTCAACATACCTGGATCTAAAAGCAAATATCTTGTTTTCAACCTCACCTGTTCTCTTTGTATATATCAGATGTTATGATCTGCTATAATTCAGAAACCTTGACTTCTACTCAGACACAGAACAGTTATAAATATTTTTAGAAACCATAAATTTCACTGCACTCATTATCACTTGAATTTTTGAGTTAAGCATCATTTTGTCAATGCTCTTGTTAGAATTACCTTTTTTGTGGTTTTCATTTGAATTTTGAAGAAGATATTACGCCATGCAAAGAGGATCAAGTTCAGTAATACCTTAGAGGTTGAAGTTCTGTGACCTCAAGAAGGGAACCATTCATGATAGACAAGAAAAGTATCCTGTAGGAATAATTTCTGTTAGTCAGTTCATGTTGATTGATTCCAAATTAACTTTTTTATGTGCAATTTCCCTTAGCAAGAAACATTAGGTATAGAAAAAACCTTCCATCATAAGATACAACCCCGTTTCTTATGCGCATAGCTTGACTTTGTGTTTTTTCTCCAAGATTTGCGAAATGTTGGTCAGTGTTGAATATCATCTCTGTCCAGATAGGTTGGGCATGTTCATTTAGCTGTAACTGAAGAGATATCACTATTAGAGTTAGAGCATAACAGTAACTAAACTTTGTTTGCGATTGGGTTTATTCAGAAGTCCATATAACTTCAGGATATATGATTTGTTTTTGTTATAATTGCATAAACTAGATGCATTCACACTACAGGCAAATGTTTCTAACTTTTTACACCATCTTCATGTCATGTTTTAGATAATTTATATATATAAATAGAATGATTTGGGCCTTTTTTTTTTATATAAAACAGAGTAGTCTAACCATCATTTCGTTTTACAAGATATCACAATTGGTGCTTGATCATATTATTGGCTTATTGCTGCCTTACTTATGAATAAGTATTACGTACTGTATATTTTCCTATCATAACTGGCAGTTCCCCTATTGCTCTTCACTTTTAAATTATAATAATGGATACAGCTCTTAATTCATGTGCTACTATTTTTCAAACGGAATTCCTCTGCTACGTTTACTTCGTTTAATTTGTCCTGTAAAATTTCCTCTGCTTTCATGACTATGGTTGCTGCACTTTGCTCAACATCGTTAAGCTTTGAACATTGTAAAATACTAAAAAGACTACAAAAAGTAATAGAGCTAAACCGGAATATTTTTTTTAAAAAAGGGTCGCAAAACCACTGTACTATTAAAGAGCTCAAACAGTTCAAGAATAGGATGCAAAGGGTAACCTATAAGAATTACTGAGAGTAGCAACATGAGCTACAAGACTAGAACCATAAGTCTGAAGAAGCTAGAACATGTCCGTTAGATCATGGGGATGCAGTGTACCTGATAGAGGATTCCAGCTTCTGACAGAGCAAGGATAGTTGTATTCACAATGAAAGTTGCCATGGCATAGCCAGCCGAAGTTGGGAGTTCATGAGGGGCAATCACCCACATCACCCCGTTCCAGAACCTCTCATAGATTGATCCACTTTGCCCTGTCACCCACACGGACGATTCTGACATTCTGGTGAAGGAAATTCTTTTTCTTAAGGGCAGGACTGGATCAGTATCCTCCTCTTGACTAGAAATGGAAGCTCGGCCATATTTCCTTTCCAGTTCCTCAATTGATCCTACCTTTGTGCAGGTCCCATTGATGCAGGACATCAGATTAAAAGGCATGCTTATTTCCACCCAGGTATTGCTCTGCTCGTGGTACTCCCAAAACTTATGTGTCTTCTGCTTAAACTTTGTTTCCTGCCTCAGAGTAGGATGTGGAGGACACCATGAATGAACAGAAACAGCAGACTCCAGAAGAACACATGCTACAAAGCATAGAAACCACGAGAGGATTCTGCAACTGCAAGATGGACCATCCATGGCCATCTTGTAGACCTTATCCTCGACGTCGATGCATGCCAGCGCCTGAGGTATCCTCTACAGCTGCACAGCCCTCGGAGACGAAGCCTGGAAGGCTGGAAGCTAGATATCATGAGCTTCTCTGGGAAGAACCCGCCTGTACTTGGCTGTCCTGCAGTTTAAAAAAGATAGGTATGCAGTGCAAAATAAATATTGCAATGGAGGCATCGATATCTCTCGGCGTAAGCCATCAACTGTCATTCATTTGATGAAGGCCATAAAGTCATTAGTATAGTGCCTTGGTGGTTTGCTTTCCTTTTCCATTGCTATGTCTATAACTTTCCCACCAGTCGCTGTTAGAATTTCGGCAGGCTTACAATCCTTTTTTAGCAGATAGTTGTTGCACCTCCACACCTCCCACACATTTTTCAGCAACTGTTCGAGATGGTGCCGATCTTTTCAGTGAATAACTTTACGCCTATATGGTAGGGGAAGAAAAGGCATGGGAATCTTGGATATTTCTATTGGGCTACTTCGTGGAATCTGATGTTAAATTCATTTGATGGAATAAAGCTAATAGCTTTTTTTTTTTTATCACACTTGTGGTGAAATGAAATCGTCCTTTTCTTTTTCCTCCTGTCCCTGAAGTTGATGGTTGCTTAAGAGATCAAATGTCCATTTGCTACTTGCCAGTTGCCAAGGCTAACCACCATCGATGGCTATAGGGTCTTGAAAGCAGGTGAAAGGAACTTCCTTGCTGATATCAGGTGCAGAATTTTTCTCCGGCTGCTTGTCATCACTTGCTGGAACATAGACCTGACTGATCTCCCAAAGTCGGCTGAAATTTTTGCGGTCGGCGTAGGGTAAGTGCAACGTGAGTTCCGCGTCACCCTTGACTTGCTGTTTAAATTTAAGCATTTTTTTGTTATTGCATTATTGGTGGCAAGGAAATTCTTAATTCTCTCGCAATAGTCTATAGCCAGGTTCAGCATCTTGTATTATTTGCCTTGTAATTTGTGTGGTCACACAAAATTGCATATAAAAAGGACAGGCGAGTCACAATGTGCCAATATAAATATCAATTATTACGTACATGATTTTCCTGGCTTCCAGCTGTTAGGGCATGTACAAAGCTATTTAATAGGACGTCTCTTAGCGATGAGGTGGACATGTTTCGCTGATGTGGCAGGGGGGAAAGTGAAAAAAATGCTAGAGTCGACTCTTGGTGAAGAGACGACTCTTCACAAGCTCTTAGGCAGAATTAGAGAGGAGCAGCATTAAATCGCTAAGAGACATTCTATTAAATGGCTTTATACGTGTCCTTACATACTTGCCTTTTTTACTTAAAAGAATATGCTAAAAGACATCCTTAACTCTTCATTATACATGCCCTTAGTATCTGGCAGCCAGTGCCCTAAGATTGGACTGCCCACATCTCCCTAGCTTGTGTGGCAGTGCTGTGCAGTGTATATTGATCTTTCTTCTTGGATTAAAAAAATTAACTGTTCAGATTGACTTTGGATTAAAAAAAAACCGTTCACATACACGCTATAATGAACATTGAATTGATCGATACAGTACCACGTGCGTTCATACTTGATCGAACGGCTAGAATCGATAGTCATCATGCCTTTGCATGACAAAGTCAGAGGATATGTTTCTCTTCGCATAAACAAAGTTGGAGATATGCTTCCACTTAGTACACCGCCAAGCTAGTTTCAATACACTCTCCTTGGGCAAACGACCTAGAATGCATTAAAACCACAATATTTTACATGATCTTCATGGAGTTCATCTGTTCTCGGGGGCGACTAAGGTCTGAATCTGCTACTACGATCTTTGCTGCAAACTCATAACCGGTAATTGATTCCATACATGATATATTGAGGCCTTTTAAGTCCAGGGTTCACGGGTCTCGGCAACAAAAAATTCAACGAAAAACAGTGGAAACTGATCTGACAATTGGCTTCAAACAAATTATGGCTTGGTATTTACGATTTTCCGCGGTTACAGCTTGCTTTGTGGCTTTTGAAAATGAAATAGAAAAATTAAGAGCTCTTTTACGAACACAACAAAGATATACTTCCATCTACCTCTACATGATCCTTGCTCTCTTAAATATGGCCCAACCTTTGCCTTAATAGTCGTGGAAACAGGGTGCTGACGAAATGGAAAAGGAGGCCTTTGCGTGCATCCAACGGTGTCTAGAGGCGGCATTCCCTGTACTTACAAGCCATTTTCTGTTGGACCAGCTTGGCATAAATCATGCAGGCATAGTACAGTGTGTGGATGCTAGTTTACCACTGCAGAAATTAACTGTCAGGGCATGGCTAGCAGCCTAGCATTTTCACGAGGTTATTTTACCAGCTATCACTGCAACGTGAAGTTCCTCATCTTATCACATGTGCCATTTACCTCAGGCATCTGTTACTGAGCAGCAGCCAGGCCAGTACTGGCACGTGGCTCTTGCTCTTCAGTTCGTTTCTAGCATTTTTGGAATTTTTTTATGTAAACTAATTTGAAACAAGGTCTCTGAGAATAAGCTAGATTTTTTTTTGTAAACGTTCCTATTTTTTTTTTTATGTGATGCAAGGTAATTGGAAATCAAAGCTCAAGCAGTGACGAGGTTCCAAAGACCATCCGCTAATTCGTAGTCCAAACTAATACTAATAATATAGAAGAGTGTTAATACTTAGTCCAAACTTTCTATTTTTCAAATTGCACTGTGGCTCTTAAAAGTTGCGGTGATCGCACATTGAACCTTAAAGTGGAAATTACTTTTTTTAGCTTCTAGAACTTATGTTCGTTTGTATCTGATCCTTGGCGCCCTTAAACAACCGTCAGGTGCTACTTGGATGCTGATATGGACCACGATTAATTAGATAATACATTTTCTACATAGAAAAAATCAAAACAAATCCTAGAAAATTTAAAACATTCATAAAAATGCAAATAACATTTTTGTGAGTTCAAAAAAAGAATCAGGATTCCAAATGTGTAGAGGCTGTCGAGGCACCTTATCTAACAACCCTTTTTTTTGCATTGAAATGTTTTACAAAATTTAAGAGCACAATTGGAGTGGCTAAGCTGAATGCTAAGCTGGACTTTGAGAGATTTTTGAATCTGTTTCTCAAAGTTGGTCCACTTCATTTATATTATTTTTAAAAGATTTTAGAGATGACTTAATGATAAAAAACTAGACTTAAAAAACTAAAGCATTCAGCTTTTCAGTCTAGCTAGACTTAAGCTTTTTAAGTCTAAGCCAAGCCACTATGAACATGCTCTAAATTTAAAATGCATATGTGAGATCCCCATTTTTTTTTGGATTCACATAATACATTTTTTACATTGTCTAGCATTTATTTTGATATTCATGGTTCACTTAATGGGTTTCTAATGGCATGAGACTGAGTGCAAATGGACATAAGTTAAAGGGTCCTAAAAGTAATTTTCAACTTAGGAGTGTAAAGTGAAATCTCGCTACAACTTTAGGGATTGAAGAAGATTGTGTAGAAAAAACCGCTCCTAAATGAGTCTTCTCCTGTGTCTTGGCTCACCTCTCGTGCTAGTAATCACGTATACAGCAAGAGGTGGGTTTTTTATCCATTCCGTATCTCACTTAAAGTGTTGATATGAGATTCTCCGTCAACTGTTAGGGAAGAGTTTTTAAGTCTTAAAGGCCATCCATGAAGTAATGTCTTCGAGATGATATTGTCTCTTACTACTGTGAATGTCCTCGCTGTGAGTGCAAACATATCTTTTAAGTATCTCACCTGAGCCACCATATCCAAACGTGATTTAAACTAATAACACATCTGTGAATGATAACACCTCCCCGTATCGATAGGTGGTTTTTCGGTGAATCTTAAGACATTGCACTGTACTTAGTTTTAACTAGTCAACTTTCCTCAAGACGGGTTGATTTGACCGTTTGCTCTCTTCCTCACTAAATTCTTTTGAGTGATGGGAGATGATTTTGGAATTGGGGCTATTCAATTGCTCTTGTGAAACCGCGAATAAATGTCATGAAGGTCGGTATTCATCTTTCATGTGAGGATGCGGAAAGTTACAACCATTAGTGCATTAGGTTCATATGTTTGTTTTGAGACAGAAGACCGATTCTTTTTTAGTTTTCTTATTGCTTGTCTTAGCATAACAATCATTTGTCATTTTGGTTTGGTTTGAATATTTTTCTTTGTAGTAAGCGTTTATAATGGTTGTGTACATTTTTAGTTGGTGCAAAAGCTAAAAGATACTTCTATTATTAAAAAAAAAAATCAAGAAATCATCTCCACCGAAATTTAAAACAAAACCTTTTTTTAAAAAAATCATTACGTCTCTGAGAATCTTAGATGAACATCGATTGGTTGATGGAAACCGGGCAAATACACCCACACTTGACCGTGACCTAGCTACCTGCTGGAACATGATATCGACTGACCTGAGCGTTCTTAACTATTATATAATCCAGCGCAGCGGCAGATGGAAGAATCTCAACCTCCGGACACCTACGCTACCTGAGAACCGCCAAGAATCTCGACCAGCTAGCTCTTCCTCCTCGCAGCTGGACGACGACTTTGGAGCTAATTAAGAGCGCTATTAACTGCACTTAATCAAAGCCATGTGTCGTACAATTAAAGCCGTCCTACGGTGGAGCCATGGGAAGCCCTGAATGCGACGAGATTCCCATGGATTCTTCGTATATACTTCCTCCAATTATAAATACACATAGCTTGAGACATTGACATGATTTCCACTATATACATTTGATCACTAATTATCAATATAATTTATTTATAAAATCCACTAGAATCACAATACTATGAAAGTATTCTCCAAGACAAATCTACATATATGATTTTTACTTACTCAATTTAAATACTCCATCCGTTTATTTATATAAGGCTTATTTTGAATTGATACATGGATTAAGAAAATTGTAAAATCAAGAAAAAGTCAAGAGAAAATGACTATGCTACCCATGTTATAAATACCTTGAAAATATTAGATAGAACATCATGTACAAGTTGTTTATAAATGCATGAGAGAGAATTGTGAGGGTAGACAAACAAAAACATCAATAAATTTGTATACACGTCTTATATTTCAAAACAAGCTAATTCAAACTATAAACCTTATATTAAAAAACGGAGGGAGCAGTTCATAAGATATTTGTATATAAAGATTCAAAACTTTGACTTACACATACTTTAAACGACGTGTATTTATGACCGGAGGGAGTAGTATATAAAAAAAGATTCCCATGAATACTATTGCTAATATCTTGCTGCTACCATTGCAGGACATGAATAGCAAAAAAACATAAGAAATGATATTTTCATGCATGAAGATAATACTACGATTTATTCTATTACCTTGGTTTCAATTCCATGAGGTGTTCGGATATAAAAAGATACTCAACAACAATATAATTAGGCGGTGGTAAAAATTAGTCTAACCTTTTGTTTAGAGGCCATCCCTCACAAGAAGATACTATTGTAGTATTTGTACAATCCTGATAGTGTTGAAAACAAAAATCAATATAAGCCATTAAATTGAGAGGAATTGGCGACTCGTATTCGTTCAAGTAGTTTTGCAGTATTTGAAACTCTACTCACCCAAATATTCTTGGGAGTATCTACAACACCTCTTTCTTTGTCAATACTCTGGTCAAGTCCATCATTCTCAAAATCATATATAAAAAATAGGTTATAGTTCTCTATATATTACAAAAATCTATATATTACAAAACTATAGGTTATTGTCAATACTTTGAAACCATAGTTTTTTATATATGCATTTAAAACTCTATATATTACAAAACTATGTTCTCTCTAAATTGTGTTACCAACAGGTCATAAATGTCTTGGTTCGGATTCATGCAACGGGGGTTATTCAAGCATGCTGTCCACCATATCATACGAGAAAGAAAAAAAATAATTTATTTCATATCATCGAAAAATCAAAAGTTTTGAAATATACCATCCTATCCCACTGTCATAAAAAACATAGGGTTCCACTAGTCAATAAGACAGTGGTATATTTCAAAACTTTGATCTTTTAGAGTGGTATGAAACAAATATTCCTATATAGAAAAGTAGAATTTCAAGTATTTTGTTGAGCCATGAGCAGGATGTTTCCGCTAAAATCTACATAAAAATGGACAATTTTCAGTCTGCTCTATATATTTTATGATAATAAATCATCATGCTCATTACTCAAATAAGCTTACGTGGAAACTTACAATCAAAATTTTCCTCCGGTGTATAGATAGAAGTATGATATTGACGAAAGATAATCTAGTTGAAAAAATTGGATGAGTAGTTAGGAATATTATTTTTGCAATAATAATGAAACTATCTAACCCATTTTATTTAATTGCCAATTCTCTCCGTCAGTTTGGCAGCTAGTCCAAATTGCTTTCCTGACGAGTCTTATTACTCTCATTAGAGGAAGTTGGTTGGCAACATGGGGTCAAAACAATGAAAAATGACTTTGGTTTGCATAGCTGATTTATTTTGGTCGATTTGGTTTTATCGAAATGATATTATATTTGACAAATACAATAATATTATACACAAACGAAAAGTGTATGGATACAGATATAAGCTACGAGCATAAATGCATGCATGCAGAACTGGGTATAGCAAGATTTATTTTATACTAATTTTGACATTTGTGTACATCTCATGATGTAAAGGCCAAAACCTTCTTTCTATTATATAAAAAATATAAATAAGTAGAATTCATAGGATTACAATCCTAACAAAAATCCTTTAAAACTTGTACGAACCAAATAATCAAAAGACCAGGCAGAAAACTAATCCAAAAACAAAACACAGATTGCCGCTCGTAGTTTCAGTTCCATGGAAAAAAAATTGTAGGTCGGATTGACGACGAGCTTGCCTAATGTTGTCACATATTCTTGGCTTGGGAATGAGACCGTAGCTCTCCTTTTCCTCCTTTTCCCCCCGTTTGATTCAACAGGATAGAAAGCTAAAGCTAGCCGTGATGCGGAGCGTGACGAGCAAACGTGGAAGGCCAACCTGCTTTCTCCCGTGTAGATAAGACGGTGACAAGGACAGGGCGATCGGCAATTGGCATCACGTTTTTTTCCTGGTAAGGGCATCTCCAATCCAATAGTGAGTCATGCGATGGTTATATCAAATAGACATGCCATTTATAGATAATAAATAGACAATCTCTCTAATAGACTAGGTATAACATAGTCTCTAAAATTAATATGGACTCATATGTAATAGTACACATGCATCTTAAAATCCGTTATAGACTAACTCTTAATTAGCTAGTCTTTATCTCTTTCCTCCTCTCCACTGCACAAGCAAAATACTGAGTTACTCCAAGTAAATAAAAAGCTGAGTTAGAATTCTTGCTGGTTGAGATGTTTTGGTTGAAGATGCCCTAAGACGGTGATTCCCGCTAAAAGCAGCATCAGGATACTTGTGACACTATACACTGCTATGTCGTGATAACGAATCTTTGTTACCTGATGTGCCTCGCCACTTTTCAGCTTTGATCTTTATCCTAATTATTGATGATCCAAATGGAAGGAAAGAGGCATCGAACACCGCAAATTACATATCTGCGTTTGGTTTAGGGTTAGATTAAATGAATTAGCTAACTTTGACCCAGCTAGATTAGTTTAAACTGGCTTAACCCAAATTTTCTAGTTGGTAACTAATTGCCCGGACCCAGATTGATTTCATAAATTCCTTCTGTATCATACCGGTACTAGTCCTAGGATTAATGCTAGTAACCATAGATTTGAAACAGAATAATATCATAACCAACGATAATTAAACAAATACAAACTATCTTGGCCAGAAAATCACATTATTACAAATATATGACATGCAGGCCAATAGAGTTATAGTGGAAGACTTATATAAATTTTATTCAAAGGAGAAACCCAAAACACTCCACAGGCAAAGACTATAGGCGCAACCCTAAACGTCTGGCTGAAAGTCCTCATCTTCATCTTCAACAGCGCACATATCATAGGAAGCGGGTAAAGGACATCTTCCGCTACCTACGGGAATGGTCGATCTTGGATTGATTTATAGAAGGAACCAAGATATGACTTTGGTCGGATATATAGATGCGGGTTATCTTTCAGATCCGCACACCGGTAAATTTCAAACAGGATATGTTTTACTGTGTGGAGAAACTGCAGTATCATAGAAGTCATCAAAGCAGACACTCGTATCAACGTCGACTAACCATTCAGAAATCATTGCATTGTATGAAGCAGCACATGAGTGTGCATGACTTCGAAGAATGACATTCCACATCCTCCAGTCATATGGATTGCAAATAGAACAAATCTCTACTATCATTTATGAAGATAATGCAATATGTGTGGCACAAGTGTAGACTGGATACGTGAAGAGCAACTTAACAAAGCATATAAATCCTAAGTATTTTTATGCTCATGAGATGTATAAGATAAATGAAATAAATATTCAACATACTAAGTCATGTGGAAAATATCGCGGATTTGTTCACTAAGTCCCTACCTGCGTTTACCTTTGAAAGATGCGCTCAAGGCATAGAAATGATGAGACTTAGAGAATTGCAGAATTTAGGGGGGAAACTTTATATATTTTAAATTAAATCTTGAACCCGAAGTTCGAGTACCCAACTATAATGAAAAAGAATAAAACAATGTTGGGTGGATTTATACTCGTTTTCCCTTAAGTGAGTTTTTAAGGAAGTTTCTCACGTGAGGTTTTAACGAGACAAATCCGTACGCACAACAAGCATATGCGATGTACTCTTTCTCTGAGAATTTTTTTCACCTGTCTTTGTGGAGTTTTGATGAGGCATATGCATCATATGGCAAGGTCCATGGGGAGTGTTGGGAAACCGACCCCGGCTCGCGGTCGGCCCGGCTTGGGCCGCGTGCGGGCGTGGGGCAGGTCCCACATTTGGACCTACCGAACATATGAATAGTACTATAAATATGAGAGGTATCAATCTATTGTATCAAGGAAGAAAGAAAGAAAGAAAGAATAACAAAGCATATTTTCTCTCTACATCTGTGTCTATGTTCTTGTTTTTGGCGCCTTGCGTATTCGTCTATAATCTCGGACTACACTCGGTAGCGTGGTTGTTTAACACTTTCAATTGAGGTTATTTTTGCTTTCAAGTGAAATCAAGAGAAATGGAAGCCGTCCAGTTAATGGGATTTATGCCATTGAATTGTAGCCATTTTAGTTTTCCAATGGGAGAAGAAATAAGAAGAGAGAAGGACGGATGCTAGGGCAGTATGGCTGAACCTCAACAGCAGAGAGAGAGGGGGGAAAATTAGGAGCAAGTAGGGTCCACGTGTCATGCAAGAGATAGAATGGGAGGTATAAAGAAAATAATGACATTTTAATGATATAATTATTTTACAGTTTGATCATTTGAAAATAATATTTATTTTATTATTTCTGAAATCATATTATTTTAGGTAATTAAATTTTCCAAATTTTGAATTTGCAATAAACACCCAATAAGGAATTCTTTTAATTCTCTTTTTCATGAATTGTTTTTGAATTTTTTCTCACTCACTTTTCGAAACCCAAAATACAGAATGTTACATTAATCCAGTTTTTGCTGGGTAAGTAGAGAGATAAGTTATCCCACCCTTTTGCTTGGTTAACTAATCCTATGTTAGTGGGGTTAAATAGCGCTGACCGGATTAATTTAATCTTGCTTAAGCAGAGGTGTTTGTTAGGATAAACCCTTAGTGTTTGGTACGAGGTTAGATTAACTGGATTAGCTAACCTTAACCTAGCTAGGTTATCTTATCCTATCTTAACCAAGATTTTTTGTTTGGTAACAAATCCAGTTAATCTTGGTAGGGTTAGCAGAGAGGGATAAGTTATCTCACCTTTTTTCTGGACCAGCAGGGATAAATAGCGTTGACCGAATTAACTTAATCTCACTTAACCCAGGGGTGTCTGACGGATTAAACCCTTAATCCATCCCGACCAAACGCAGCCTTAATCCATCTCTTAACCCTAAACTAAACATAGCCATAGGGTTACATGTTAGTGGCATGTCCAGTGTACTGGATCAAAGATGAGTAATATACAATGTTACGGACCACAAATCATTGATCAATCCACTGGCGTGGGGCTTGCTGCCCTACGTGTTGGTTAGGACTTCCATTTCGTCAACAGCACTGGTAGCTTGATGATCTCACGAGACGTTGATGTGTGAACGGTGATTGCACCCGGAGTCCTCCATGTTTGGCGATACATTATACTAGCTATGCAAAAGTAAACTCTTCGACTATGACGCAAATTCTGTTGCAGAAAAATTAAGATACATGCTATTACAAAGCGTGATGTTTGTTTGGAGTGGTATGAATCTAAATCATCTTTTTTCTTTTAAAAGGAAAAGCAGGAATCGATCGAGATTAAAAATAAGTTACATCATCTGGACGTAGATAGAGTCAGGATGTCAAACCAATGGGCTGCATTATCCCCTTCCAAACAATAGCAGGAGCAGCTATGAAGGCACTAATCACCATTAAGACAGGAGGTTGCTAATGGGCCGTCAAAAATGCAATTTTGTGCGCCAGACTTGGGCGGCCCAAGGAAACTATAGGAGCCTGATTAATGACAAGACTGATCTATATCTATCTTCTATATCTATCTATCTATCTATCTATTTATATCTATACTATATATAAAGTGCGTAGCAAAGACATGCCGTGCCGTGGCCACGTCGTGGGAGGATTGGCTGTCCGATTGTATCTTAGGAATGAGATCCACCGTCTGATTCGCGGTTAGTATAAAAGAAAATCAGTGCCAAACCGTTCAACGACGTGGTTTCAGTGTAGGGTCCTGGGTTCAAATCCCAGCCAACGCAGTGCACTCTGTGTTTTTATTCATTTTTCTCCTTTTCTTCTTTCTTTTTTCTAGGACGTTTAAAAAATTAAAAAAATAGAAAACTCGCAAAAATGGAACCATGGCTGCATGAGGAAGGTCCATAAAAAGTTTGGATGTTTTTAAAATTTTTTTGAAATTTGAAAAATTCTCAACTTTAAAAAAATTTCGCTTTCTTTTTCCTCTCCTATTCTCTTTTTTTAGCCCGTTTAAAGTTGAATTTTTTTAAAAAAAAGTTGAAAAATTTTCAACCTTAAAATTTATCTTCCTCATGTAGGCATAGTTCCACTTTTCTTCTTTCTTTTTTTAGGCCATTTAAAAATTTAAAAAAATAGGAAACATGCAAAAATGGAATCATGCCTACATGAGAAAAACATGTAAGAAATTTACTTTTTTTTTAAAAAAATTCCTTCTTTATTTTTCCCGCTGTTTAGAATTTCAAAAATTGAAAACTTGACAAAAGTACATGAGAAAGACAAAAAAAAATGGAACCATGACTACATGAGAAAGATATGTAAGAAGTTTACTTTTTAATTTTTTAATTTTCTTCTTTATTTTTCCAGCTGTTTAGAATTTTAAAAAATTGAAAACTTGATAAAAATACATGGACATGTAAGAAGTTTATTTTTTTAATTTTCTTCTTTATTTTTTCCGCTGTTTAGAATTTCAAAAAATTGAAAACTTAATAAAAGTGGAACCATGCCTACACGAGAAAGACCTGTAAAAAAATTAAGATTTTTTAGAAATTTTTCCTTTTTTTGCCTTTTCTACTTTCTTTTTAAGGCCATTTTAAAATCCCAAAAAGAAAAAAATTCCAAACATGGAACCATGTCTACATGAGAAAGACCCATAAAAAGTTTGCTTTTTTTTTACATTTACAAAAAAATTAATTGTCTCCATTGGCTATTGTAGCATATTTTTCTTTCTATTCCTTTTTTCTACAGCATTTAAAAATTCCAAAAACACTCTTGCAAAGATTACACCATGGCTATACAAAGAGATCACTAAAAAGTTTGGATTTCTCATTTTTTTTAAAATTACAAAATATTGAATTTGTATTTATTCCTATTTCGTAGTGGTTGTCTGTCTGTTTTTTTTGTATTTACCTCTATTTGCAAACCCAACAAAACGTGCAAAAGCAAGCACAAGAAATAAAACAAAAAACCGAATACAATAGCTAACAATGCGCGCAATCGCGCGCTCTCTCCCCTAGTCTGCTATGAAAGGGGGTTGCAACTGGCGAGTAAAGCTCAACCCACTATTCACCCTCTTCTTTCGGGTTTACCTACCCTGATTCAGAACTCAAAGGTTCCACAAATCCAACGTAATTATTTTGTTAGGAAAAGTCCAACGTAATTATAAATTACATTCCTTTCTTAAAAAAAAAAGAAGCAATGTCTCAGGATCTAAAATTCGCAAGGAATTTAGTTACAGGTACATCAAAATTTGGTACGGTGGTCGAAAAAGTTTTCGCCTTTTAATTCTTTCAACCCTTCCGCATCAAATGATTTCCTAGGATGGTTGAGAATTTATATTTGATTGGCTATACCAGCTTCAACCAGCTGCATGATGGGGCTGTTTTTTTGCTCGGATGAGCTCAACCCATAGCCCGCATAGGCATGCCGACCTATGGGAGCTAGGCCGAGCCTGTGAGTTCCCATATTTGATTGATTGCATTGAGTACAACCCATGAAAGTCACCAGTGTTTGTTTGTTGTACATGTGTTGAGTCTAACCCAAAACATTTTGTCCAACATCTTAGGGGCGTCGCGTCGCCAGCCACACACTTCCTATCGCCAGTCGCGCCCTCGCCTTCACGTCGCCTAGCCAGGTCGTGCCAAGTCGCGTTCTCGACTTTGCACTGAGTTGTGACAGGTTGCTCCTTCGCCAACCTAGTTGTGCCCTCGTCATGTCAACGCGTGCTATGCCTCGCCTCCGTGCTGCTCTGTTGTACCCTACCCATGGCAGAGGTGGTGCCTCGTGCTCATCTATGGTCGGACGCATTCTCGTGCTCATCCATGGCCAGCCCAGCCCTTGTAGCACCTTCCTGTCACTGTGTTTCCTGACAGCCATCGGTGCAACCCTTTCCATGTTCCTTGTGTGTGCAGACTCTTTCTCGATAGCCATCGGTGCAACCCTGAGTGTGGCGACTCTCTCTCGATAGCCATCGGTGCAACCTTGAGCGTGGCAACGCCTTCCCTATGCACAGGGGCACACCTACCTATCCTCCATTGGTGGATCTCCAAGTGCCACCAAAAATTCCCAAATGAGCCCAAAATATTTTTGAATTGTTCATTTTATTTTATCCAACAATCTAGGAATGTCTTATCTTCCAGGGAGTGAAATATGGATATGTTTGTACCTTACATATGTGATTCAACATGATGTCATCATTGATCTATTATCCTTATGGATAAGTTGGAGCATAGTTAAAAAGCTCAACAAAATAACAATTTTTTCTTTGTTTTATTTGGAAGAAATGTAGACATCAAACAAGAAGGGAAAGGGCCTTTTTGGTAACTAAACAGATGCTTTAGCCCTGAACCATACATCTAACAAGAGAAGAGGTTACTAGTTAATACAGCTTGAGAAATTATTTGAGCAATTATCCATCGGATCCAAGGTTACTCATTAACATCTTGTCTCTCCCCATCTGCAGCATCGCAAGGAGCCACAAAACAACAACAGAAGAGAGAGAACGGAGCCTTGTACAGTTCTACTTCTACCCACAGCCAATAAGAAGATTACTACCCCTAGATCTAAGCGCATAATGATCAGCCAAGCCGGCGTCAATTTTGCCGTTCTCACAACCGCATGTTCCGCCGCGGCGAGTAATACCTATGTACAGCGACGGCGAGCTCAGCGTCTAACTGTTGAAGAACTATTAGCACAGCAATAGGATTGAGAGAGATTGAGACACAATGTGTAATCTTTATTGCAATGATCATACTTCTTGTCAATGTACATCCTCTTACAACAAGGGGGTTAGCCCCTTTATATAGAACAAGATGGGGTGTGTCCAAGAGACACCTTTTCACTAAGAGATGTCTCTTCACCAAGAGGCATCTTTTCACTAAGGGGTGTAACCGCAAGGCGGTTATTGTTGTCTAATAACCGCAAGGCGGTTATTGTAATTTGTCAACATATTTTATTTCACAACACTCCCCCTTGGACAAATTATTAAATATGCATATGCCTTAAAAACTTCTTCCAAAAACCCTGTGGAAAAAAATGGATGAAGAAAATAACATTGCATATATGAGTTTGTATTTACAAACTCATCTTATCAAATTATCAATATGTATATGCATCATTAAAAACTCCTTCCAAAAACCCATTGGAAAAAAAATGGATGGAGAAAAGATTGCATTATACATAAGTTTGTATTTATATACCCCTTTGACAAATCACCAATATGCATATAGCTTAATAAAAACTCTTCCCAAAACCCATTGGGAAAAATAGACGGAGAAAAGAAAGTATATTGCATATGAATACTTGTATTGCAATATTGCCTCATTAAAAACCTTAATATGAGAAAACTTTAAGAAAAACTCATATAAGGAAAAGAGTGCAATATATGATCTCCAAGATCATCTATGTTCAATTTGGGTAATAGTTCAATAGTTTACTCCTCCTGAACCTTTCAACATACAAAGTCATCTTATCCCAATTTCACATTTGAAAATGGATCCACATAAATACTTAATTAGTGAATAAATCTCTCATGATAATTCACATGACTTTATATATATTTCATTTCACAATGCCTTCGAGGCTTGTGATGTATCATAAGCCATTTGCCTTTGTGCAATACAAGTCATATTATCTCTCTAGATAATAACCGTAATAACCGTGGTATTAGTTGCATTAAATGTTCTATGACTCCACCTATGGCAAACCATTTGCTTTAAGCCAAATCAATTCATGTGGTGTCTTAGATAATGCAACACTTGGTGGAATTGACCGTTAGGTCTATTTTCATGATTTTATCAAAATCATACCACCATATATCCAATATGAGATTTAGTGCGGATTTTGATAGATATCCAATGTCTATTCATCCCACTGTATTTAGACTTTGGAGATTCAAACATAATTTAATGTCAGTCTAATATCCTCTATTTAGAACTGCATTAATTTAGTCAACAATTGACTTCGATCTCAGGCCTGATAAATTGATGCTCAAAAAGCATCATTATTAGGAACTTTATGTTCCAAAAATCTTTCTCCAAAGAATCTCATATATCTTTTGAATATATCATATCAAATCTCCATGGTCTTGATATTTTTAAAACTTTCTCTTAGTGGTTAGACATACAACCAAATAGCCTAATTTTAGGACTTACAAAACATGGTTGTACCACTATAGAGCAAAGTATAACCAGTTTTTATTTAGGGGATTTAATCGATTTTACGATTTACACCAATATTCATCGTACCTAGAAGGTACTAGAGGATATCACCACTTTCCTAATTTCATTAGGAAATGCACATTTCAAGTGCTCATGTGGTAAATTAAGTCCATCGGGCCTTATAGGGTCATTATCCAATTTATGGACAATTGGTGTATTTTAAACCTTTGACTGGTATATATTTTCCTTTTAGGAAAATCACTTTTAAAAAATTATTCATCTTTCAGAAAATATTATTCTTCCCAAAACACTCTTTCTTTAAGAAAGATATTCTATAATTTAGGAAGATACTCTTCTTCTGAAGATAATACTAAGTATGAGTTTTATATCAATGTCGCTATCAATTTCTTTTCAAAGAAATCATGAATCCTATAAGGATATCACCAAGGATTCTTAAATCCATTTACTGCATATTTATTCATACCATTTGTTAGAATATAATGGAACGTTTATGATATGAGAGGAACCATAGCCATAATCACCACCTTTTGTGTAATGACCCTATAAGTCTAGACCCAACGGCTCTCAGACTTTTGGTTTTTATGGTTCAACCTCAGTTGCCTTTCCTAGACCCCATATGGGCACCTTTATGTGGCATATGCCATGGGCTTTATTTACATATCTGTATATAGCAACTTTCAGAGGTGGAATATTTGTCGACAGATGTTTCCTTTTACAAAAAACATTCTCATATCCAATATCCTCACAACTGATATTATGAATTTATTACCTAGAATTTCATCATTTCCCAAATGAATATTCTTGGTCGTTCCATCTTCCCAGCGTTATAACATGCGCGCATTAAATAACTGGGATTATCATCTCTATGATGATATTTATTTGTATAGGAGTATTGTTTTGACTTAGTCATTAGATCTAATAGTCGCAGGCGTCCCCGCATATGTAGATCATCGATCATAAGTCAATTTCACAAAGATGGAAATACTATTATCCCGGGATATTCCACTCTTAGCGATCCATTCATACTATAGTAAATGTTGTCCATTAATTTCATATCAAATGCAACACACTTACTCATAGTAAATGGTAACCCCAAATTTCTGACATGCTCCTTGTATCACTTATACAGAAGTTTTGACTAAACTTTCGTTCAGTCGGTGCGTGCTTTTATTAAAGCTACAAAGATCGATACCTGATCCTCATCAGGTAAAATCTCATGGCATTACCATTTTATGGGCATTCTCCCCCTAATGCCGAGATTCAATCTTTAACAACATACTTCAAATTCTTTCCTTTATATTTCAATATCCCTTTTAATAGGCATAGAATTAATGGAATTTCTATCAAAAAATCCTCCAACAGCATTAAGATATATGTTGTAGTGGTGATATTACGTGGAAAATGTATACGCACTATTTATAAGTCAGGGGTATGCAGTGAACTAGACTATATAAATGTAGTGGCATGTAAACTGCATTATCCCACATTTAGTGGGCTCCTATCAACTTATGGGATTATAATCTGTGACAAGAACCCAAATAGGGATGCAATGGTCATCAGAATTATTTTATAGTCTAGCTTTTACAATTTTGGACATTACATGACCTAATTACTCATACCAATTTTCAATTGAAATAGGTCATTCATTAATGCGACATGGTCATGACTAGTGTAAACTAGAAACCAATATTTCAAATTTTAGAAATGTTTCCCATGAACATAAATTTATTGATTGTTCATTAACATGACCAAAATTAATCTGCATTGGAATATTGTTCTTTTGAATAAAACAATTAATTAAGTGCTAATATGTATGTCTTTAACACAATTCTACACACCTCTCGGTGTATGCATATACTGTGTCAACAATGTCATGATCATTCATGACCATTTTAATTTAATAGATCATATAATCAATAAATTTGGGAACCATTTGTTTCAAACAAATGTGTATGACTTCCAGTCATATGTCATATATGCACTTGTGTACATTAATGTCACATTTCAGCGACTAATATATTGCCACAAATATTAATTATCCACCACGTGGATATGGTCAATATATTAAATGACATTCAATTATTTCCCAAAATGACCTATTAATTTATTAACCATGCATTTTAATTCATATTATTACAAGCCTTTTCATAAAATGTCTAATATTCTTCCCCTTTTTCATGCCAACCTTAAATTCCGAGTAATAACATGTGCATCATGTAGATGCATTAAATCAACTCGGAATTACAACCATACTAATATTTTAGTATGAATTTATGGCATATAATCAATCATATATGTTAGAGGATCATACAGACTTTATGTCATATGACATACTATAGCCAATTTATTCCTAAATGAATTAATTCATTATTTGGCTATATATCAATGCCACCGTGGAAAAACAAATTTCCATTTTTCCTCAAGACATCGGTGCATTATTAAGGCTTTAATAAGTGTTCGAGACACTTTTCGCACAAGGCAAAGTATATCAAACATATAATTTTTAGACATACAATTTCACATTTTATTTCATGCAAGATTAGTTATCTTACTCTGTGTAAGATATGCAATAAGCATAATGTTCTATTCATCTCCTCAAATAATGAACTCTTCTCCAAGAGGTTTTGAATAGAACAATCTAGACCATTTTATGGTCTTATGGGATCCAGGAAAATTCACATCAAATGTATTAGATTCCATCTAAAATAAATTGATGCTATTTGTTCAACATATCACCAAACTCTTCATGAGTTATACTTATGCCAATAATGCAACTCAAAATGATCCAATGAGAATTATACCACAATTCTCCCTCCATATGTCATATAACAATAATCACATTTCAATGCACATTTTTGTTAATTAAGATAAGCACTAGTAACATATATTGGTGCGATTATCCAAATATATCTTAAAGATATATGTCATAAATCTCACATTTATCATGTAACATACTACAGGTATACCACCCGTACGTATATTCTGGTTACATGAACTAAGTGCAAAATGGTGAAATTCAAAATTATCCGCTTCATGGATAATATTAATAATTTTCCAGAATTTTCCTAGCATTTTTCGGGGTTTCTTTATACCTTTTGGATTTTCAGAGCAACTTTCCTATTGCAAAAATCTATAAAATATTTCCAAATATATATAGCCAAAAAATAACCATAAAGATGGTTCCCATAATTTTCTAGCATATTCTCATAATTTTCTGCATTTTCCATGATTTTCTGCAATTTAAGGTAGGCCAAAAAAACTTAAATAATGCAATAATGCAGAAAATGATGAATTGACGTAGTCTTTTTAAAGATGGGCGAGATACTCTCACTATGGATTTTTAATATGCCATAGGACCCATGCCTTGTGCTAAAATAGCACATAAGGTAATCGTTATCTACCATATACAGTATGGTAACAAAAAATTAATGAAAATGACGTAGACCTTTTAGCAATGGGTGAGATACTCTCACCATGGACATAGACTCCATACCCTAAGGTGTAGGCGACGCTACAGTCGCAGCTTATGCCATAGGACCCATGCCTTGTGCTAAAATAGCACATAAGATAATCGTCATCTACCATATGCAGTATGGTAACAAGAAATTAATGAAAATGACGTAGACCTTTTAGCGATGGGCGAGATACTCTCACTATGGATATAAAAATATGACATAGGACCCATGCCTTGTGCTAAAATAGCACATAAGGTAATCGTCAAATACCATATGCAGTATGGTAACAAGAAATTAATTAAAATGACGTAGACCTTTTAGCAATGGGTGAGATACTCTCACCATGGACATAGACTCCACACCCGAAGGTGTAGGCGACGCTACAGTCGCAGCTTATGTCATAGGACCCATGCCTTGTGCTAACTTAGCACTTAAGGTAATCGTCATCTAACACAAAAAATAAATGCTAGAAAATTAAAGGCACAAAAATTAAGAGCCAAATATATCACAAACTGCATATAAATTGTGATTGTAAATATTTTAAGGGGAAATCGCAATTAGAATAACAATAACATAATATTAAGTTATGTCCATAGTCTGAAGACTAATATGCAGTAATATAATACTATCTATACACAAATTTAAAATTTGTTAAGACAGTGAGAGCTTATGCACCATGAGCCCATGCTAGGGAGGCCGGTGCTATGCCGCCTTGGAGACGAGCATCACCACACTGAAGTAGAGGATGATAACGATGTCACTATCACAACCTCTCCTCCCATCCACTGCCGCCGTTCCCTGTCCCAATTGAGACGAAGATGGTGGCGTCGGTGGCGGTGATGGCCAGGGACGCCGCCCAGGCCCGTGGAGCATTCGCGGTGCGGCCTAGGGACCCGGCCTCAGGCGGATTGACGACAACGGCAGTCGGGGATACCGCCTCGAGTCGTGGAGCACCGCCTGCCATGGCGGTTACCACTGCTGAGGTAGCAGTTATCGCATCGGAGGCAGGAGATGTGGCGGTTACCACTTTCATCGGGTACTCTCATCGCCTCATCATCTTCTCCAAGAACGATCAATCGAATTGAAATGAAATCGATCAAAACACTTACTTGGAGTCGTGCTTCGCGGCATACAACCTTGTGACGGAATGATCGGTACATTCGATCTCCTCTATCCTCTTCTTCTCATCTTCTTCACAATAATCAATTTAATTGAAAAATGACTGGAATCAATACTTACTTGATGCGTGATAATCAAGTTCTGTTTGTTTGAGACAAAGAAGTTTTCATCTTTCCATACAACACATGCGGCAGTTGCCAAATTGCCATTGGGTTATTTCACCAAATGCCACCAATGCCTCTGTTCATCTTTTTTCTTCTTGATCTCAGTGTTCCTCGTAGTGAACGCCCAGGGCAACGTGTAGTGATTAGTACCATAATAATTATCAAAATCATCGTTAGATGATTTCTTTACTAATCAAATCATGAAGAACATACCGGTGTGCCTTTTTTCTCTCCATTGGCTAATTTATCGATGTGATTAAATATCACTTACCGATAGAGACAGTGCTGATAACGTGTTGAAGAACTATTAGCACAGCAATAGGATTGAGAGAGATTGAGACACAATGTGTAATCTTTATTGCAATGATCATACTTCTTGTCAATGTACATCCTCTTACAACAAGGGGGTTAGCCCCTTTATATAGAACAAGATGAGGTGTGTCCAAGAGACACCTTTTCACTAAGGGATGTCTCTTCACCAAGAGGCATCTTTTCACTAAGGGGTGTAATCGCAAGACGGTTATTGTTGTCTAATAACCGCAAGACAGTTATTTAATTTGTCCACATATTTTATTTCACAACACTAACAGCGACGATGTAAGACAGGGACAACTACTTTGATCGGACGACCCTATTTTCAACGGCTTATTTAAGCTTTTTCTGGATTTTAGTAGTTTCATTTTCTCAAAGCTGCTGAAACCACTTCTTAAAGCTCTGGAATAAGCCCAATAGAATCAAATGCCTAGGGTTTCCGCTTCTCGAAGACCAATAGTTTATATGACCAACTTTAATTAGCGACGATGATGGTGAATAACTGGTGAACGGGGGAGGATGGGAGATGATGGCACGATGCTCTTATTGGATAGGAGGCATTGTAATGGCACGACACCACATACCAACGGCGCCATCTCGCTCTGTTCTTTGCGTTTGAGTAAATTCCTTATTGGCGTTTCTTTGATCTGCTATCAAGATTTTCTAATTTCATGATTTGTCATCATTGCACGAACTTTGTTCCTATATGCTGCTCCTGTTATTTTGCGGTCTTTGTTGTTTAAATCGTCTGTGAAATGCCCATTTTGCCCCTCCTCTGTCATTCCCCTTCTCTCCATACTCCTTCCCCCTCCCCATTATCTCTCCGACGGTACCACCGTCTCCTCCTCTTCTGGCCGTCGGAATGGGCCATGGCGAGCCACCGGGCGCCACGGCGATGAGCTGCAACCAGGAAACCAGAGGCAACCAGCGCAGGTCCTTGCACGGAAACCGACGACGCGCGACGGGGTAGACCAGGAACAAAATATGATTCAAGCCAGGAACAAAATTTCCAATCCAAAATGGTATTCCCAGGAAACTTGGTTGACTGGTAAATATTTGTTCAATACAAGACCAAATCAAGTTTAGCATCAACTACAGCTCAGATAATGCAGACAAGCCACAGGGACTGTTCCTTACTGCTCACCTGGTGTGGTCTTAATGATATCGGAATCACCTGAAATCAAACGCAAGGCAACCATGATAACAGAGACAGGTGCACAATATCAAACATGATCAACAAACATAGTTATTTTCTCTGTACAGTTTAGTAGAAAATTACCAGGATCAATAATACTGAGACAGCAGACACGGAAGTATTTACCACATGCTGTTCCCAAATCAACATTATCTGAAAACCAACTTAATGCAATTACTTTTGGGACAGCATTGTAGAACAACTAAAGCATGATTACATAGCTATATAGCTATTTGAATGACGTAAAACATATTAGCATGGTTTTCCTTCAATTGCTACTAAAACATCCAACATCAGGTAGCAATGCAACCAAAGACAGTAATAGATCTACAAAGCTAACTAAATTTTTTGCAAAGATTATTAGCAGAAGAAAATTCCATAAAATTCATCAATGGACAAGGATTAGATCATTAATAAATTCAGGCAATTATAAACAGCAAGGAGTGACAACTTACTTCCATGGAAGTGGTGAACAGTGATCTTCGCCAACATAGCATAGTACTCAATTTCAGACTTCCGAAGAGGAGGGCAGTTGTTAGCAATGATCACTAGTTTTGCTGAAATTAAATAGCAAAATATCAGAAATTAAAATGCCAACTGAGATATAATAAAGTAAAAAACAGTAAACCAGAAATGCTGATAAGCCATGCATAAACAAACACAGCACACATTTAACTAAGACATCACAAGCTTCAAAATATAACTTTTAAAGAAGGAAAAAGAAGAAACAAGCTAAACTTTAAAGCTTAGCCCTGTTCTGCTCATCTTATCAGACTTATTTGTCTTATCTTCCAAATTACCTATCTTTGCTTAAATTTTTTTAAAAAAATTGGTTTTTTTAATCCTTTTTTTCTATCTCGAAGACTTGTCAAAAAGCTCTAAAACACAGGCCAAACGAAACGGATC
Organism: Olyra latifolia; assembly: GCA_036346145.1. NCBI lineage: Eukaryota > Viridiplantae > Streptophyta > Magnoliopsida > Poales > Poaceae > Olyra > Olyra latifolia. The sequence goes on from CM070530.1 coordinate 21,902,619, forward strand.
CAACTCTCGAAGCAACCTTGAAAAGCTTTTGAAGCTACAAGATAAGCTAGATAAATAGATAAGTCAAATAAATTAAGATGAGAACAGAGCTAAGTACTATACGCAAAATATGGAGTAAATTATTATGGGGCAATAATTCATACGCAATGGTCACCCAAATTCAGGAAGATCAGTTTTCAACACAAAAAAAAAGGAACAGCATACATTCTAAAATGAGTAAACATGCATGTAGAAAACAAACCAAGAAACAATTGGCATAGTTCACACTTCACAAATAACCAGTTCACTCAATAGCATCAGGCTCAGGCTCCACAAATAAACATTTGACTCAATAGCATCAGGCCTAGGCTAGTATGCTAGAAAATAAAATCAGAGTCAGCACAAAAACATTTCCTAATGGAGGGTCAGAATCCTGGCTTGGTTTTCTCAAAAGAGAAATTATAGCGCTCAGTATGTTCATTGTCGATCATCTGGGGAAAGGATCATCATATCCTCCATAGCAAAGTGCACCACTCATGACAACAATTTGGAAATCACATCTATCAAGCATGTAAAAAAAATAGCACATCAAATATCAGGACTAAATGAAGTGTCAGTGCAAAGTGCAAACAAGCTTAACCACCTTATCATGACACCACTAAAATGTACCCCACCATCAGCTACTGAACCACAGCCGTAAGCCCATACGAAAAAAAGTGATGGTGAAGCTAATCACTATAGCATCGACTCATACACAATGGCCATGAGATCCACCGGAAATCAGTTTCTACGATGCAAAAGAATACATCCAACATCCACTAATTTGATACCAAAGCTCACAAATACGCCATAGTCATCAACCTTTACACTAAAAACTGGTTCTTCTAATGGTATGTGGCATACAATTCATCCAACCTAGCGCCCATAGAACACATCCGGACTGCATGAAAGTAAGCAAGGCAGGCTCAGTTCTTACACTTTGAGTTCCTGAGGGTCCTGAGGACGGTCTTGTAGCCGAGCGTGTACTTGCCGCTCTTCATCACAAGCTGCAGCTTGTTGTTGATGTTGTCCGTGGACTTCTTCTGCAACCGCCACCATCGCACCAAGGAATTAGCACCATTCAAGAATGATCGCAAGCAATCGGAGGGAAATAAAAACCCAAAAGGTCCACGCGAAATGCAGGATCTGGCGACTCAACGCAAGAACGGAGCGGCGGATCGGCATAGCGATCGGGCAGGGAGGCCGGAGAGGGGACGCTACCGCTTTCTTTGGAGCCGGCATGGTTGCGCCCCGAGGAGAAGTGGCGGCGGCGAGGCCTGCTAGGTGCGCGGCGACGGCGGCGGCTTCTGCTCGGGGATGACTGCGAGACGCGAGAGCGGGGACGCTAGGGTTTGGGTATTTATACATATAGACTCGGGAGGGCAGGGTTTGCCCCGTCTGGGCCTTGGAATTACTGGCGTTTTATGGGCTGAATATTGCTCAAGGCTGGATTCCGTTAGGCCGGTTATGCTCTCTTTCGAAATAAAAAGCATCAATTGAAACAATCCTATGCAACAAAGAAACCAATTGTGCGACGTTTGAATAAACTAGCTATGACAAGAGATTTGTTTTTTTATGTAACAACAAAAAATAGGATTTGCATCAATCCTGAGCAAACCTCATCGGATACCTCGAGCGAGCTCGTTGTCGTCAGGTCAGCTTAGAGGAGTTGGAGCGCAACTACTATCACGATCCGGAAGCGACCTAGATCTAGCAGAAATTTTTTTTAACCCTTTGTAAATAATTATTTTAATATTAACCCTCGTGAAAAAATATTTTCACATCTAACCCTTTGGCGCGCGCGCTGCGGTTGGTTGGCGAGATCATGTTGCTTGCGCCGAGCGCTTTGTCGCGAGATCAGATTGTTGCCGCCCAGCTTGGCTTGGCGAGGTTGGCCCATGTGGCACCATATGAACCGCGTTCCTCGGTGGCAGCGTGTCACTAGCGCGTCAGTGGACATTAGCCACGTCAACCGTAGTGGCGTGGCCAAAAGGGTTAGATGTGAAAATATTTTTTTACGAGGGTTAATATTAAAATAATTATTTACAAAGGGTTAAAAAAATTTTTTGGTCAATCTAGCAATGGCGATGACAACATGTCTATGATGGGAGGGACCTTGTGGATGGCGAACTCATGGACACCAGCAATGGAGCTCAAGATGGCAAAGCTCGGGGACGCTGGCTATGGACCTTGAGCTTAGCGACTGGATCATAGGGCTGGTGAAGCTCGGGCTCAGGTCAATACGACGGATCTAGCGGCGATGAGCAAGTCTAAGCTTGAGTAAGGGCTGTTCTCCCTAGCTTATTTGACTTAGGGACTGTTCTCTCCAGCTTATTTGACTTATTTCTTATTTACTTATTTGATTTATCTCGTAATTTCAAGGATTTCCCGAAGTGGTCTCGAGAGCCGGATGGCCTTGGTGTTTAGGGTTTAGAGAGCTTTTAGACATACCTACAAGATAAAAAAAAGATTTAAAAAATAAATAAGTCAAAATAAGTCCCGTCTTATCTAACTTATTTCATGTCTTATTTGACTTTTTTTATTATTTTTGAATCCATTTTTTAATCTCGTAGGTGTGTCTAAAAACTCTCTAAACCCTAAACTAATAAGTCACGTCTTATCTGACTTATTTCGTGTCTTATTTGATTCATTTCGACTTATTTGACTTTTCTTTATTACCTTTTGAATCCATTTTTATCTCGTAGGCATGTCTAAAAGCTTCCTAAACCCTAAACACTAAGAGCACTCTCGAGGCCACATCGAAAAATTCTTGAAATTACGAGATAAATTAAATAAGCAAATAAGAAATAAGTCAAATAAGCTGAAGAGAACAAGCCCTAAGACAATAGCATGGGCATTGGAGGCAATAGCAACGGTAAAGGGGTAGTGGAGGTTGCGACCAGCAAGCCTAATTTGTTATGAGCCCAAACATAGATACAATGAGTTCTTGCCAACAACCATGGCCGCTGAATAAAAAAATTAAAATTGAAGACCCAGACAAAATGGGCACCTAAGAAAAAAAAAAGACCATATGCATTTTTCATGTATTTTTCTGATCAGGAAAAATAAAAAACTATGTCAGTTATTTTGAAGTTATTCTAATCTCGTACACACAAAAAATTGCGGTTGTTCATCTACTACTGGATTTTGGATTTATTTTATCAATGCAAATTGGATTTGGGTAGAAGGGTACATTCTTTTATTTTAGATAGAAGAATTTCTTCTATCTAAAATAAAAGAATTTTGCTAATTTATTTATTGTTTGACTGCAAGACTCACCCGTCGAGCAGAGACGAAACTTGGCCTTAGTGATCCGACTGTGCCGAGTGGAAGGACCGTCGCTTAACGGATAAAAGTTACTCTAGAGCTAGCAGGTTGATATTTTCCAAAAACCCACATCGGCAGGAAGGTTTGGTGCCTCGATGTCAGCTACCATAAAATTGAATTACTTGGGATGCCTGTGACCACAAGAAATCTCGAAGCTTTCCATTAATGGTAATAAAACTCTCTACAAAGTTCGCCCTGTGATACAAGCCACCACCCCTTGATCACTTATAGCAGGGGGAGCGAGAGGGAGAATGAAAAGGGAGGAGATAAGGGCACCGTTTCTTTTGGCGGTCGGCGGTTTGTTACAGTAAATTTGTAAAATTTTAATTATCTTTTTAGGCTCACTACACTTTTTTTATAAAAAAACTTATAAATTTGCTACAGTAAAACCGCCAACCGCCAGAAACCGCTGAAAGAAACGGGACCAAGATGTGACAAGTTTGGTTTGATTTAGCTTCAAAAGCAGTCATAAAAATCTTAGAGAAACGCTTCCAACAAGGAAAAACATTTGGCTCATATAAACGGCTTACAATCAGGTTGCAGTAGCGTAGCACTTGATAAAGAATTTAGCTCATTCGAGTTGTTTTGAGATACAGGGTAACCTGGCTAAATACAATGGTGGTGTTCGGTTCGTACTTTCCGTGATGCGAGTGAGTGATCTGTTTACATGGCAGCGGATCCCGTTAAGACATGCTTACTCGGTGACCAAACAACGTGTAATAACTTGCAAGACGTAGACATGTGAAAGAATGTACACGCTGTAATGCTATATAATCTCTACTGTTATAAAAGAATGATGCTCTGAGATGGGACGTCTAGCGTCGTGCCAAGTATACAGCAGCCAAATAAGAACGCGAAGCATCATGAGTGCACAACTAAAATGTCATGTGAAGGTCTTTATATAGTGATAAGTATATATATATATATATATATGATTTTATTTGATTTGGTTGAGGAGTTTATGTTTGAGATTTGTTTAGAGCTAGACGGATTTATGTTTCAACACTTATAATTTTTACAATTTGGACTGTTTTTGTGGTGCTTCTTTGCTTCGATGATTTTTTGGTTTTCATAGCTCTTGTAGAGAATTTCAAGACGAAGTTTTTTCGTTTTGGACGGAAAGTCATTTGATGCGTGGATTAATTGATACAATTTTGGCAAGCTATTATACACTTGAGGTGTAGTTTTGACCTGTGATTAGTGTTGATATAGGGTCAATTAGGGTCATTGCATGATTATGGATGATAATGGACTAACTTGAAGGTAGGTAAGTGAGATATTTGCGGAAATTGTGTTGATCCATTTGAGTGCAGGTTTGGAGTTAGCTGTGGTCGTCAGCGAATACCGAAACTAGGCTGAGAGAACGGAGTTTCAGAACATCAAGGATACTGACAGGATGGTTAGGCTCAAACCAGGCTCACGTGGACGTCACGAATATGGATTTGAGATGGCTCGAAGTTTTCGATTCAGGTTAGAGGACCGGAGGCGTGGAAAATGAGCATCAAGTTAAGAGACGAAGGCCCATTGTATCGGGTTTGGACTTTGTGTAAAGCTCATGTAGGGTTTGTGTGGCCCATACAAATTCCATGTGTAGGACTGTTTGTTAGTTAGTAGTGGAATGGGTGAATTCTATCTGTTGTGGGTGTCACCCCACGAATAGAAAACAGGGCTGCCCCTGATGCGTGATCCTGCGCACCCAAAACAGCTCAATGAGACTCTCGCGCTCTCTCTGGTAACGCTCGTGAATGGAAGGAACGCTACACCTGAGTCAGAAGAATCCGTCCATTATCTACATCGCCCTCCCTTTATATAGGGGAGGGATTGCACAGTGCCATGCAATGACGGTCTCTTTTCTTACAGATCCCGACCAAGGACCCGCGAGTCATTTCCTCACTATTTTTACATGCTTTGCCCCCCACCTGCCCTCATGCAAGGGGCATCGGGGTCCCTTTATATAGGGGAGGGATTGCACAGCGCCATGCAATGACGGTCTCTTTTCTTACAGATCCCGACCAAGGACCCGCGAGTCATTTCCTCACTATTTTTACATGCTTTGCCCCCCACCTGCCCTCATGCAAGGGGCATCGGGGTCATCTCGCAACACATTAGCCATACTCTTTACGGCTTTACCCTCCTAAAAGATTCCCACTACGGGTCATATGGGGAATTGCACTTACGCGACAGTTACAGACCAGATTGTGCCTACCTGACATCCACTCAGGTACCCTGACAAAGCGTCAGACTTGTCGGCGCGTCTGCTGCCGCCACTGCTGCGGCGAGGACACTCGCCCGCCACCCTTCGACACGTCGCTCTTCCTCGAGTTAAATCGGTGTCACTCATGAGCTTCGGCTTGGGCTTGCTCCTCGTTACGCTGCCGTTGCTCGCTTAGCCCAGCAAGGCCGCTCCGCCTGGCCCTCTCGCCGTCTTCGTTACCCCACCGCTTGTGCCCTCCGCCGCTCCGCCCTCAGCTTCGCCGGGCCTTGCACGAGTTTCGCTCCTCAGTTCCCGACCTCCGCGCTCTCTTCCTTAACGTGTTCCGGCCGCCCTGGAAAAACAGAGAAGAGGAGGCGGAGGTACGCCGGGGACGGACCCTTGCTTCCCTCCCAAGTCCGAGGGAGTACCTATCTCTGGCCTACAACAGGAGCCCCTCATGGTTGAGGGCTTGCTTCGCCATGCCCTTGGCCATGCCACAAATAGGCATGAGCCTTTATACTCCCTTGGGCATGTGGAGCGAGTTTCTCTTTTACTGGGCGCCTGACGGTTGCGCTTCCCAAGACCTTGGGGCGCGCTTACCACGGTGGCGCGCGCCCGTTGGCCCATCGCTGAGTCACGTCGCCCTGTCCTGTCATATGTCAGCAATTACTCATTACGGCTCTTAGGGTTCCGCGTGCTGTAAACCGTCTGCTAGACCACGCAGCGCCGTCTCCCCTTTTGCGGGATTGGCGCTAGGTGTAACCATCGAGGGCCAAGGCTGGACGCGCCTCCCCCTTATAACTACGGGGCCCTGGGAGTGAGGGGTCCCGTTCCTCTTTGCTTTCGTCCCCGGCTCCTCCTTCTCGTCTTCCTCTACCCCGTCGCGCCTGCGTCCGGCTCGCAGTTTTTCCTCCACCGATGGCCCCCCGCCGCGCGTCGCAAGTGAAGCCGGTCCTGAGTGAGGAGGATACTGCCGCGTTGCCCCCGGCGCTAGGGCGCTTATCCCTGGGGCCAGGCGATTTGGATGCTTTGGCGGCGGAGTTCGGCGTTCGCCGCTCTTCCATGCGAGCTCCGGGCCGGGAGGAGATGCCCCGCCCTCGAGCTGACGAGGCGGTGGTGTTTGCTGCTTTCTTGGAGGCGGGGCTCCGTTTCCCCGCATCACTGGTGGCGGAGGTCTTCTTGATTCTTGAGCTCTCCACGGACGCCCACGCCATCGTCGCATGGCGGTCTTTGGATTGGGCCTTCCGCCCCGCCCATGTTATGCTGACCGGGCGTCCCGCCCATGTCGTGCTGACCGGGCGCTTGCTTTCCCTCGTCGAGGACGCTTTCTGGCAGCCCAAGCAACAAAAGGCCGGCGACGGGGGCTAGCGGTCCTGTTTCGGCTCACTTAACTTTCAAACGAAGCGTCCTCTGGTGAAGGAGATTCCGGTCGCCGCCGCCAAGGGGAAGTGGGAAGCGGTGGATGCGTGTTTGGTATTACCAGGCGCTCGACAACTTGGACTCGCCTCTTCGCACTACCATGGGCCCTGTACGAGCAATCCGGTCGCCCAACTTGGAGGCGACGGCCGAGGAGGCCGGGCTCCTCGCGTATTTGAAGGCCCTCCGCCGTCAGAGTACCATGCGTGACCTGGCGGAGGAGTTCGCCTCGCCGCTGAGCCTGGCGAGGGACCCCGCCGTCACCTTGGAGTGGTCCGCGGACGGTACGTTGACCGTCTACCGGCACCAAGGGACCCGTAATCTCGGGCGCGGGGCGGCGGAGAGGCGAAGGCGGATATTGGGCCCTGCCGCCCATGAATCTGAGGCTGCGGTGGAGGGCGCCGGGAGCAGCGCAACCCGCGTCGCTCAATGGGGGCCGTGAGGCCCCCTTTCGGGCGCCAGGGGGCTCCCTCCAAGAAGCGGGCCCGGGTGATCGCCGCCCGCCCGCTGCAAGCCGTGCCTCCGTCAGACGAGAGCGGCGGTGCGAGCGAAGACGATGATAACTTTGACACCGACGGGGAGGAGGAGGAAGAGGAGGAGGCGGAGGAAGACGAGCGAGACTCCTCCGTCTCCGCCGCGGCGATATCCTCTGCCCCGGCGCGTGCTAGCGGCCCTTCCCATGGGGCCAGCCCGTCCGGGGCGCGCTCCCCCGTGCTCTCCTTCTTGAACATCCCCGGGGTGGAGTTCATGGACCTCGACGACGACGCAGAGGCGAGCAGCCCCGCTCCGGAGGCGGCGCATGTCCCCTCTGCTGCATCCGCCGTCTCCCCGGGAGGTGGAGCGCGAGATCCCTCCGGGGGCGCCGTCGGCTCGCGGCCAGAGGGGTGCGCGCCATTTATGCGAGCGCCTCCGTCCCTGATACCTTGCCCGGCGCCGAAGGTCTGACTCCCGAAACTTTTCCCATGAGCTCCTTAGGCGACATTGATCTTTCTGGGCTTGATCTGAAGGCGCACACAGGGGGAGGGGACGTGGAGATGACGGGCGCGGCGACGGGTGCCGGACCTCCTGCCGCGGGGTCGGAGGCTGGGCTTCGCCCTCGCCGGCGGGCGGGCGCCAGGCCGGTCCCGCCACGGGCGACGCCTCCTCGGCCGGAGCTTCTGCCGGCGAGGGGGTCTCTTCCTCTGGGCCATCGGCCCTTGGAGGCACTCCGAAGGCTCTCCGGGTTCCTCCGCCGCTTCCTCCGGCCTCGGTGCGCCCGGACTCTTGCCTGCTTGAGGCCACGAACCCGAGGCGACTCGAGGCCTGCTTCGGGGTTTGATACCTCGGGGCTCTCTCCCCTGGACTTCCATAGTCGAGCTACGACAGCCTCGGCACTGAGGAGGATGCGTGGGGCCTTCTCTTCCGAGGCGGAATCCCGGCGCCTCTTCGGTGGTATCAATGACCACGTGCTGTGTGACGCTGCCACCGACTTCTTCATGAAGGTTCCCCATTCTTGCCGCTTCCTCCGCGGGGCCTTACTCCAGCTAACGCCGCCTGGCGCTTTGCTTTCTTTCGCAGGGTGCCTTCGTGGCCGCGGAGGTGTCCAGGCGGGTCCTGGTGAACACCCGCGACTACGTCCAAGTGAACCGGGAGCTCGACGAGGCCCGGCGGCGCACGGAGGAATCAGACGCGGATAGGGCTCGCCTGGAGGGAGCTTTGCGATCCTCCACCGAGACTCTGGCGAAGGTGCAGGAGGAGTTAAGCCAGAGCCGAGACCTGGCCGCCCGGAACGCGGAGCTGGAGGACTTGGTTTCCTCGATGAAGTCCGGCCTCACAGCCGCGGAGCAAGCTCGCGTCGTAGCTGAGCGGAATGAGCAGAAGAAGGAGGGCCGCATCGAGGAGTTGAAGGACCTCCTGAAGGTGGCGGAACTCGCCAAGGAGATGCTCAAGAAGCCCGCGGTGGAGCATCCCCGCCAGCTTGCCGCTGCTAAGGGCGAGGCTCAGATGAGCCTTATCAACGCGCGTCGAGCGAAGGAGTGTTCTTGAGACCGCCTGGCTCTTGGAGGCCACGACTCTTGGCATTCAAGGGGCGACCGACGCCTTCCTTCAGCAACTCCCTCGCCTCGGGATTGACGCATCGAGCCGCACCCTGCGCCCGGCGCGGAGGCCATCAAATTCCTTCAGAACTCCGCTGGGCTACTGGGAAGCTCCGCCGTGGCCTTCGGCAGCCATTGCGCCTGCCTGGGGTCTTTGAAGACGGCGCAACTCCTCGAAGCTAAGGGCTGCACACACGTCCAGGAGCACTTCGGTGCTACCTCTGCAGGCGCGGGCCACCCGAGGTTCTCTGACATCGCGTCGGCGGGGAAGGCTTCTCCTGCCGCAGCCCGCTTAGCCTCTCGCTTCATCTCCGAATTCTGGAATCATCACGGCGAGGCGGCGGCGGGGAGTCCGTCTGGCGAGCCCGAAGGGCGCTGAAGCGCCCAAGGTCGCGGCTAGGGCGGGCTCGTCCAGCGAGGCTAATGGCAAGGAGAAGCAGCCCCCTCGTAACTTGTATCTTCTCTTTCCCCCTTTTTCGTGTAAACCTTTCGCCTGTAATCAGACCTATTTAGTATATTTGCTGTGCCCCGCGACGCTTGGTCTGCTCCAACATTTTTCTCTTTTTGATTGCTCCGCTCGAATCCCTCGGGCCAGAGGGAGATCCCGCGGTCTTAGTATAATGTTCTTACGGCGCTTCGTTTTTTGGCCCACCCATTTATGATAGCGCGTGTGGTCGTGGCACGTCTTCGGGCTCCTGGGCCAATGGAGGCTCCTTCGACGCCTCGGTTTCACCTGCCATTTATGATCGTGCGCGTGGCCGCGGCGTTTGGGGCTCCGTGTCCCGCCTTTCCCCAGCAAGGCTCGCTTCAGCTTCCGAGGTCCCTTAATGGCGGGCGGCCGGCTCGGCTGGCCCATTCGCCGTATAAATATGTCTTCTCCGGCGCCCCCGAAGGCATCCCCGACTCCGGTTCCTAAGCGCGCCGCCATGTCCTAGCTCTCTGGCTTCTCGTTCCTTTCTTCGATCGTTTCTCTTCCCGACCTCAGGGACGGCGCGGCGTTGGCCGGAGCTTTTGACGCAAGGCCCGCCGACGAGGTGGGGGCAAGGGGAGGCGTCGTCGGCGGCGTGGCCGTCGCAGGCAACACGGGCCAACCCGTCTGGCCTGTTCTCCCGGGCACCGACGCCTTGCACCCAATCGTCGTCTCCGACGGAGAAGATGATGACATCAATCCTCCGGCGCCGCCGCCCTCTCCTACTAGCTCCGTCGGAAGCAATGACGTGCTGGTGGTGAGACCGGCCCGCCTCGGGCATGCTCGCTTTCGCCAGGCGCCAGACGGGAGGAAGGCCCACTGACCTTCGAACGGCCATATTAGATGATGGTCTAGGCAGCCCCTAGGGGCTTTTGTATCATTTTACCTTCTCTGAACAGAATGCCATTGTCTTTGCTCCGAGAGTTGGTGTCGAAGGAGTGTTTGTCTTGTGTGCATGCTGCTCGTTTCGAACAATAACCGCCAGGGCGCGGCCAAGAGTCCGCGGCGAAGGTAGCACGTTAGACTTAGCTAACCGCGCGTTCGTCGATACGGAGGAGCGGATGGGACGTTAGCCCGACCAAGCGCTCGCGGCGAAGGTAGCGCGTTAGACTTAGCTAACCGCGTTAAATCGATCGCGAAAGCGAGCGATGGGGCGTTAGTTCGACCAAGCGCTTCGCGGCGAAGGTAGCACGTTAGACTTAGCTAACCGCGTTAAATCGTGCGCGAGGAGCGGTGAGACGTTAGTTCGACCAAGCGCTTCGCGGCGAAGGTAGCGCGTTAGACTTAGCTAACGCGCGTTAAATCGATCGCGGCGCGGGTGGGATATTAGCTTCACCAAGCGCTTCGCGCGAAGGTAGGGCGTTAGACTTAGCTAACCGCGCGTTCGTCGATGCGAAGGAGCGGGTGGAACGTTAGCCCGACCAAGCGCTCGCGGCGAAGGTAGCACGTTAGACTTAGCTAACTGCGTGTTCGCTTTCTTTAATCGCACCACACTGCATGCACAGGGACAAGGAAATTTTACGTGGAAACCCGAGCCCCCTTCGCTGTGGACTCCTTGATGATGTACGGGCCTTCCCATGCGGACTCCAGCTTGGCGAACGTTGGGGTTGAGCGTTTGAGTACCAAGTCCCCCGGTATCAGGTCTCGTTTCCTGACCTTCTTGTTGAAGGTCCGCGTCGAAGCTTTGGCGTAAGCCTTCATGGTGATAAGGGCTTGCAGTCGCCCTTCCTCCGTCAGGTCATGTGTGATGTCCGCCATTTCCTGTATTGGGCCCTTGATGACGCGAAGGGATTTCGCTTGAATCTCCGTAGGTGAGACGGCCTCTTCTCCGAAGACTAGTCTGAAGGGGGAGAAACCCGTGGGGCGGGATGCGGAGGTGCGTGCTGCCCAGAGGACCTTCGGTAGCTCGTCAGGCCATGCGCCCTTCGCTACATTGTGGAGCCTCTTCTTGATGCCATCCAACAGCAAGCCATTGGCTCTCTCAACCGCGCCATTCGACTGCGGGTGCCCGACTGGCGCGAAGCAGATTTTCGCGCTGATGCTCGCGCAATACTCCTGGAATTTCCTCGACTCGAATTGGGTTCCATTGTCCGTGACGACCTCGTGAGGGACCCCGTACCTGCATACAATTGTTTTCCAGAGGAACTTAGTTGTGGCTTCTGCTGTTATCTTCGCAACTGGCTCCGCTTCGATCCAACGGGAGAAGTAGTCGAGCTCCTTAGGCGGCATCGATCTTTCCCATGAGCTCCCGCCGAAGGTCTGACTCCCGAAACTTTTCCCATGAGCTCCTTAGGCGGCATCGATCTTTCTGGGCTTGATCTGAAGGCGCACACAGGGGGAGGGGACGTGGAGATGATGGGGCGGCGGGTGCGGACCTCCGCCGCTGGGTCTGAGGTGGGCTTCCCACCTTCGCCGAGGCGGGCGGCGCCAGGGCTTCGGTCCCGGCCACGGGCGACGCTCCCCTCGTGGTCGGAGCTTCCGCCGGCGAGAGGGTCTCTTCCTCCGGGCCATCGGCCCTTGGAGGCACTCCGGAGGCTCTCCCGGTTCCTCCGCCGCTTCCTCCGGCCTCGGTGCGCCCGGACTCTTCGGCCCTACTTCAGGGCTTCGCCGGAACCCGAGGCGACTCGAGGCCTGCTTGGGGTTTGATACCTCGGGGCTCTCTCCCCTGGACTTCCATAGTCGAGCTACGATAGCCCCGGCGCTGAGGAGGATGCGTGGGGCCTTCTCTTCCGAGGCGGAATCCCGGCCCCTCTTCGGTGGTATCAATGACCACGCGCTGTGTGACGCTGCCACCGACTTCTTCATGAAGGTTCCCCATTCTTGCCGCTTCCTCCGCGTGCCTCTCCGTGGCAAGCTTCCTGAGCTTTTGCTTATTTGGCTTCGTGTCTGGCCTAATGGCCAGCCCATGTTCGATCATAGTCCGCTGCACGCCGGGGATGTCCCCCGGACTCCATGCGAACACATTTTTCATATTCATGAAGGATTTGCAACAGTGCTTGCTCCTCTGCGGGGGTAAGGGCGGCGCTGAGGGTGACCGTTTTATCACCATTGGGTTGCAGGGCCACCTTCTTCGTTTCTCCTTGGGGGCGCGGTTTGGGGAGCCACTTGCTGCGTTGTTCGGCGGAAAGATCTTCCTCTGTCGTGTAAACATTCTTGACTTGTGGGGGTCCTTCTAAATCTATCCTTCGAGCGAGCGCTTGGTCCCCCCGGACAGTAATGGTACCTCCGGGCGAAGGTATCTTCATGCAAAGGAAACCATGGTGTATGATGGCCCCAAATGCGGTCAGCGACCCTCGCCCCATTATGACGTTGTACTGGAAGGGCATGTCGACGACATCAAACGAGACGAGGCGAGTGACGCTGGACTGCGGTGTCACAAAGGTCACTTCCAGCTCAATTTGCCCGATAGTGCCGATGGGGTTTCCTCCGAAGCCCACCAGCGGCACCTCCGATCTTCTTAGGCGGTCGCGGGGGATCATCATCTGTCTGAAAGCTTCGGTGGAGAGGATGTCAGCTGCACTTCCTCCGTCGACCAGCACTCTTCGCACCTCGCAGCCAGCGATTATAGCGGAGACCACTAGGGAGTCCTGATGGGGAAAATGCACCCCCCGTGCGTCTTCGTCGGTGAATACGATAGGCTCGTGTTCTTGTTGGGGGACGAAGGACGGGTTGACCCCGACGTGATTGATCTGCCTGGCGTATGCCTTGCGCTGCCTTTTGGAGGACATGTGCGAGGAGGACCCCCCAGCGATGGTGTTGATGACGCGATGCATATGATTTATTGCTCCGTGTAGCGGGGGCCGCTGGTGTTCCGGGGGTGGCGGTGGTGGCGGTGGGAGGGGGAGTACTTCGCCTTCTCTTCTCTTGGCCTCGAACCGCCGGTACCCTTCGATCACCTTGCAGTGGGCCAAATCGTGCGTGCCATTTTCGCCATGGTACTCGCAGTGGTACCTTCTCCTGACCGCCTCCTCCCGCTTGGGTGCCGGTCGGTCACCATCCCGCTTGTCGTGCCGGCCAGCGAGGCCGCTTCTTGTTGCTCCGGTGCTTCCCTCTGTCGTCGCGCCGTTCAGCCCGCTCGTCAATGTAGTGAACCCTTTTCCCCTTGTCTTTTCCTTCGCGCTCTTGGGCGCGGGTCCTTCCCTTTCCTCTTGATGTGGGCTCCTTCTCCCGATCCCCCCGGCGAGGGGATTGCCTCGACGGTCCATCCTGTGGTTTATCCTCCCTCCGAGAGTTGACCTCCTTCCGGGCCAGCCTCTCTGCTAGCGGTCCCCTCCGCAGCCCGCATCATGCAGCATTGATGATGGTGGTGTCGCTGACCCCCCGGATTTGGCATTTGATCTTGGAGAAGCGCTGGAAATAACTCTTGAGGATTTCCTTCGTTGCCTCACAATAACAAGTCGCTCTCTTCTTTCATCCCATCGAAGTTTCCTTGAAGTTGCTCTCCATCTTGGCGGGCTGGGGCGGCTTTCGATGGAGCCCGGCTCGAGGGAAGAGTACCACGAGAGGGCGATGCCCTCGAGAGCTAGGAGCAGCCCCTTGGCCTTGATGTCATCATCTCCCCCTGCAGCCTCTACGGCGGTGTCGTACACGCGGAGGAACTCTTTGGGATCCATCTTGCCGTTGTATGGCTTGATGGTGGGGAGCTTAAAGTTTCCCGGGGAAGGCCACCTTTTTGCGCGGAGCCTGGTGCAGAGAGGGTTGGGGTCGTCGTCGTTCCTGGTTGTCCTCGCGCGCGTCGGGGAGAGTACCTCCTGGTCCGGGCTTTCGTCTTGAGACAAGTGAGGCTGGGTTACTTTGTCCAAGCGCTGCACCTCCGCCATTAGCTTTTCGTTGGCCTCCATCAGCGCCCGCACGTTGGGGTCGGCGTTCCCTGCAAGACTCGGGCCCTCGCGGCGGCTCTCCCATCTGACGCCCGGCCGGCCTGGTGGTTCGACGCCTCCGCGCGTCCCTCCCCGGTGTTGCCGATCGCCCGCCACTGCGCCGACGCTGGGCACGCTATGCAGTCACCCGCACGGCGATGGCGGCGCTTCGGGACGCCTCCGTGGCGGGGGCGATCCTCCTCATCTTGCACTGGGCGCGACTGCGTGTTTGGCTCCTCAACGACCTCCCTGATTCTCCGCCTGCAGCCCCCGCGGTAGCTCCTTGGGACGTGGTCGCGGCCTTCCTCTTCGGCGGCATGATTGTCGGCGACTTGTTGTCGAACAGCTTGGAAGCGATGGCTTTCTCTAGCAATCGCTCCCCACGGACGGCGCCACTGTTGTGGGTGTCATCCCACGAACAGAAAACAAGGCTGCCCCTGATGCGTGATCCCGCGCACCCAAGACAGCTCAATGAGACTCTCGCGCTCTCTCTGGTAACGCTCGTGGATGGAAGGAACGCTACACTTGAGCCAGAAGAATCCGTCCATTATCTGCATCGCCCTCCCTTTATATAGGGGATGGATTGCACAGCGCCATGCAATGGCGGTCTCTTTTCTTACAGATCCCGACCAAGGACCCGCGAGTCATTTTCTCACTATTTTTACATGCTTTGCCCCCCACCTGCCCTCATGCAAGGGGCATCGGGGTTATCCCACAACACATTAGCCATACTCTTTACGGCTTTACCCTCCTAAAAGACTCCCACTATGGGTCATATGGGGAATTGCACCTCTGACAGCGATTCTGAGATCAGTGCCCACCTGACATCCACTCGAGTACCCTGATAAGGCGTCAGACTTGTCGGCGCGTCCTGCCTGCTTCGCCCTGCTGCGGGCGGGGACACTCGCCCCGCCACCCTTTGATTACGTCGCTCTTCCTCGAGTTAAGTCGGTGTCACCTCATGCGAGCTTCGGCTTAGGCTTGCTCCTCGTTACGCTTCATTGCTCCGCTTAGCCCCACGCGGGCTCCGCGCTCCGCGCGTCCTCTCTTGCCCGTCTTCGTTACCCTGGCTTCTCTTGCGCCCTCCGCGCTCGCCTCGGCTTAGCCGGGCCTTGCACGAGTTCGCTCCTCGGTTCGACCTCGCGCTCTCCCTTAGCGTGTTCCGGCCGCCCTGGAAAAACAGAGAAGAGGAGGCGGAGGTACGCCGGGACGGGCCCTTCCTTCGCTCCCAAGTCCGAGGGGGTACCTATCTCTGGCCTACAACACTATCACTTGATAGAAGCTAAGCAATCCTTAGGTGGAGATAGCTAAAAAGGGCAATATAAGAAGAGTTGGAGAGATGCCTCAACAAGTTTTAATCAGTGTTTTATTTAAAAATTATTTGCTCTTTGATAGCTTTGCCCACTTATGTATAGCTATAGAAAACGAGCCAAACAATACAAAGATAAGTGCACAAAAAAGTTCTTGCTTTGTTCTATATGTTTGATTTAATTTGTTTCTTTATTTATTTTTCAACTAGTTTCTTTGTCTCCCCTTCTTCTACATACATACTAATTTCTTATAAATCTAGCAAGTGCAGAGGTTGTTAATAACGCTCCTATTAACTTGCAACCCATCAAAAACACCGAGATCAAGTTCTTTCTTTTTTTTTTGCTCAAATTCGTCGATGATTCTTTTTGTGCAACAGTGCTTGTAATTTTCAGTTGTTTTTGTTCCAATATGATATGAAGATGATTCTTGCTGGATTAGATTCCTATCTTCCAGAGTTGATAAAAAATTTTATAGGACCTAAAAACACGGTTTAAGATCTATGATGTTTTTCTTGCCCTTTGTTTGCAGTCTTAAATTCTTGTGTAGCAGAGCTTATGATTTTTTTTCTCATATATTGAATGAAGGTGATTCTTGTTAGGTTAGCTCAATAAAAATTTTTATAGGACCTAAGCCATGGTTTGAGATTTATAAACCGAGCTCCTATTGTGCAGTTCAAAATCTTTGCAGTCAAAATCTTCGCAGACCTTATGATTTTTTTTTTAATCTTTTTTGCTATGGAGGTGATTCTTTATTTTGTAGTTTTCAAACTTTCATATTTAGTTTGAATAAAAAAATCTTATCACCATGCAAGCTACAGTTTGAAAGTTATAAAAGGTTTATCGAGTCTCTGTTTTGTTGTCAGAATTTATCTAGTTTTTGATAACTTCTATAGCTATTTAAAAAGTTCATTATTTGATTTAAATTTTAAAACGCATTGTTTAAAAAAGCGTAACATCTTTTTAGCGTCTATTCAACGCTCTTCTAACCGCCTAATTAGATCTTTCAACCCCTCTAGCCGCCTAACTCAACATCTCAACTAGAATCATACAATCGCAAATCATAATAGAAAGAAACATATACCTATTTACATAACAAATCCTATAGTAGGTCGCAAACATATGCCTACTCGCATTTCACAAGTTATGAAAGTGCAGAAAAATTCGGTTTGAAGAAGTGCCGATTTTCAAGAACGTGAATCTTATAATGTGATGGGAATCTTGTAACGTCCTCTTAATTTTATAAAAATTACAATACTTCACAGTGAAAATAAATAAATAAATACATGAAAGAAAACAATAATTAATGAATTAAGTAAAAACACCGTAATTAACCCTAATACACAGCCTTATAGGACCGAACCCTTCGTCGCCGTCACGAACTCTATCTCCCGGCTAAGCTAAACCGCAACAAACTCCAAAGTTTGGGGGCTTATCCCGAGTAGGATTAGCGTCCCCTGTGTATTCCTATCTTGCGTCCCCAACCATCCCCAAAACCCCAGAACTCCATATCGATCTGCTGCAACCCGAGCAAGAGAGGAGGAGATCGCAAGTTTTTAAATCGCCGTCGTCTTGCCAATCGGGGAGCTTCTTTGTCTTTATCGT
Organism: Olyra latifolia; assembly: GCA_036346145.1. Classification (NCBI taxonomy): domain Eukaryota; kingdom Viridiplantae; phylum Streptophyta; class Magnoliopsida; order Poales; family Poaceae; genus Olyra; species Olyra latifolia. Next base: position 21,919,889 of record CM070530.1, read on the forward strand.
CGTCGTCTCCTTTGCCAACGGGTGAGCTTGGAACACCTTAACCGCCACACAACCGGCGTGAGGCGTCGCGAAGCCGCCGCCGCCGTCTGTCGCGCCATCGCAGCCGCATTGTCGCCGCCATTCGCGCCACCGCGGCTTTGAATCTTGCGCGCCGAGGAGCAGCGCCTCGCCACCTCGCCATCGCCACCGCTTAGCTCGCTGCTGTGGCCGACGCCGCCGGATCCGTGACGCTGTCGCCGCCCCAGCCGAAGCCGCCGTCCGGCCGCCGCCGTAGTCGCCGCCGCCGATGGGAGCCGCACCGCCTAGGTCCGCCAGATGCCGCCGCCGCTCTCCTGGCTGAGACGCCGCTAGCTAGCGTAACGCCGCCGCCGCCACGACGCGCCCGCCGCCGGAGGTCGCGCCGCCGGAGCCCGCCCGAATCTCTCTCTCTCTCTCTCTCTCTTTCTCTCTCTCCTTCTGTTTTCTTTGTTGCTCTGTGGCGTGAGGTAGAGGTGAGCCGCTTTAATCCCATTTGGTCAAAGCCGGTCAAACCCGTGGCTACTGTTCACATTGAGCAAGAGACCTTCACCAATTATATCTCTTAATCCAGTAACCCGTTTCACGCGAAACCAATTTTATTGGCTTCCTATGAATCTAATCTACTCACTATAATTTTACTCGTAATTTTTGTACTTAGTATTATTTTACATTGTTTATGTGTGCTCTCGTTTTGCGTGCGTAGAGCGGTGCAGAAACGAGGAGACGCCGACGTGGTCGCCGATCTGCAGGGACGAACCGCCAGATCCCGACCTAAGGCAAGTTAGAAGCATATCGCTCCTATTTTTCTTGTAAAGTTTTTATTAGATGTTTAAATGTGCATGTTATGTTTGTAATTAATTTAGGGTACATACTTGTGTAGCTAAGACCTATTATGTGTTAATCATCAATTAGCGCATATTATCGTTCATTCTTTGCCCTAGGATTAATATTATGTTTTAATTAGGCCAAGTTGATGTTTCGCTATGTCGCTTAGCATGAATAGGGTATCTCGGCTAGAGTTATATCATTTGGGCTTATGGTGCAAAATGGGGCAGCGGGAGGCTATCGGGGTTTTTAAAACAAATTAATCCACTAAAAGCAACGTGGTGTGAGTTGACCTAGGGTGGATTGCTAGTTTGGTTGGTTGCGTGAGGCACTTTCGGGTGTGCGGTAGCCGCCTCGGTCGATCTAAGGACCGTTCCATTCGATGGAATGCCTATTCTCAGATAACAAGATCTGACCATGGCGCTAACATGGTAAGGCCTTAGTCGACTAGCTTGGAAAGCTTAGACTTGAGTGTGTCACTTGGAGGTGTGGGTGTGGCTAGCTACCACTGCAGACTGCAAGGCGCAAGAGGGGCCATTGGCTTGGTGGGAGGTCGCCAGGGGTGAACCCTTGCAGGCGGGCTCAAGTCTAGGTGGACTTTGTCAAAGGCTTCGTTGGGGTCTCCGAAAGGTGATTCCATCCCATGGGTAAAGTGTACCTCTCTGCAGAGATTAAACTATCATAATAGCCGTGCTTTCATGGTTAAGAAGCGGGTGTGGAAAAGATCCTTGGTGTAGTCTCATGGGTTTTAATAATCTAAATGATGTAGCAGTTGGCGGTGAGTGCTAGGCGGTGAGTGCCTTTCGGTTTCTGTAGTGAAATTTTTTTTGTGTTAAACTAATAAACAATGGGTCATTAATTGAACTTAAGTTCCAACTACAGTTTTCCAACCATTAGAGAAAGTTTATAAAATCGGCTTTGAGCAAAACAACCCTACCCTATTCTTGTATTCTGCATCATGTATATAAGGACCTGCTTGCTCAGTATTCGCGTACTCACCCTCGCATATCACACGGGGCTATTCATTCCAACGAACAGGTGAAGAAACTGAAGAAGCAACTTACGACGCTGAGTTCGACGTGGGCAATCAAGACTACTAGCCGCGACTCCCGGTCAGATGCCTGTGGCGTTTGGATGAGCGCATCGACGCATTTAATTTACTTCCACTTTATATCATTCATTTATTGTAATAAATGGCGCACTTTGCCCTACTGTATCGATGTTAATTTCAATGTAACAAGCGGTGCTGTTTATCATTCTGTAATACTGTGGTACCAGCTTGATCCTTAAAACTGGTACAGAAGCACAGAGAGGCCTGGCCTGTATGGCCGGTTCCGACAAATCTCTTATCATACGCGCCGTAAACATATCCTAATGCCTAAATGTTGGATAGGCTGGCCCTTACGTTATTTCATAGAAATTGAAGGCTAAGAAATTCATGCTCACTCATACAACACAACTCTAGATTCAAGTCAATCGCAACGGTCCAATCGCAAGAGCAAAGCCCTGCCAACTGAGCTATATACCCGATAGAGCTACATACAAATTTGAGGCCATCATACCAGCCAATCAAACCAATTGGGAAACAATCTCATCTATCTATCCGACGGAGAACAAGGAAAATGAAAAACAGCATCACAGAAAGAAGAGCAAATCAACCACTAAATCATCTTTTACACGTAGCTTAGGATAAAAAAATTGCTACCTCTAGATCTTAAGTGGATAATCGATCAAGCCAACAATGATAGAGCGCCATCAGTGCATCTAGTCTCTATATGACGAACTGAACTGAGCAGAGGAAGCAGTGGGCTGTGCTTTGCATGGTGCCACCAAGCGGTTTTCTGGTGCGAGCATATGAAATCCTGCCAGATGGCCCCTGGAACAGACAGTGCATGGAACAGATGGCCCAGTTGGCAGTCAACATGATACCAATTTTGCTACACTAGCACAACCCAATAATTGGGCCCAAGTGCCTCCAACGTGGTCCATACTCCAACAGTCACATAGCCACGTCATGTAGTCACATAGCAATGCGATGCTAGCCCTATGCAATGACAATATCTCAATTAGTTATGTGGAATTTGTATAACCCAAGAATGAAAAACTTTTCCTCGTAAATCTAATGTAAAGGTGATTTAGAAGAGATGATCAGATAGAGCTAATACAGATTTGAGGCCATCATGCCAGCCAATCAAACCAATAGGAAACAATCTCATCATCATCTCATCTACCCGACTGTTTACGAGGACATAAAAAAACAATTTGTCCTTCGTTTTCTTTAAAGAAATATAGATAACAAACAAAAAGGAATGGATGGTTTTGTGTAACTGAAAAAATGCTCCAGACCTGAATTATAGATCTATCTAACAAGTAAAAAGATACAAGGGCTTGAGGTATTTGAGCAATGATGCATCAGATCTCCAAGGTGAAAAGTGTGTGACATCATAGAGATGCCTCAGACGCAAATTACCCATTAAATCTTGTGCCTCCTCATCTGCATCACAAGGTTCACCCAAACAACAACAGATAAGATGCATCCAATCTACAAGAAACGAGAACAATAAAGAAGAGAGAATGATAATGATAAAGGAAGCAAAAACAGAAAGGAGAGAAGGGCAAAGATCTCACCATATATTCTACACTCAGCCAAAAAGAGAAAGGTTGCTGCCCCTAGAACACAACCAAAATCAAACTTTCCTTTCCTAAATCTAAAGGATAATGAAGATAAAACTAGGAGAGATGATCAGATAGAGCTAATACAGATTTGAGGCCATCATGCCGGCCAATCAAACCAATAGGGAAACAATTTCATCCTCATCTCATCTCTCCGTCAGTTTTAAAATAACAAAATAGCTCTATCTGATCAAAAAACAATTTGTCCTCTGTTTATTTCAAAGAAATATAGATAACAAACAAAAAGGTATGGATGGTTTTGTGTAACTGAAAAAATGCTCCAGACCTGAATTATAGACCTATCTAACAAGTAAAAAGATACAAGGGCTTGAGGTATTTGAGCAATGATGCATCAGATCTCCAAGGTGAAAAGGGTGTGACATCATAGAGATGCCTCAGACGCAAATTACCCATTAAATCTTGTGCCTCCTCATCTGCATCACAAGGATCACCCAAACAACAACAGAAAAGATGCATCCAATCTACAAGAAACGAGAACAATAAAGAAGAGAGAATGATAATGATAAAGGAAGCAAAAACAGAAAGATAGGAGAGAAGGGCAAAGATCTCACCAGATATTCTACGCACAGCCAAAAAGAGAGAGGTTGCTGCCCTAGAACATAAAAAAAACAAACTTTTCTTTCCTAAATCTAAAGGATAAGGAAGATAAAACAAGGAGAGATGATCAGATAGAGCTAATACAGATTGGGGGCCATCATGCCGGCCAATCAAACCAATAGGGAAACAATTTCATCCTCATCTCATCTCTCCGTCAGTTTTAAAATAACAAAATAGCTCTATCTGATCATCATCTCATCTCTCCGACTGTTTAAGAGAACATCAAAAAAACAATTTGTCCTCTGTTTATTTCAAAGAAATATAGATAACAAACAAAAAGGTATGGATGGTTTTGTGTAACTGAAAAAATGCTCCAGACCTGAATTATAGACCTATCTTACAAGTAAAAAGATACAAGGGCTTGAGGTATTTGAGCAATGATGCATCAGATCTCCAAGGTGAAAAGGGTGTGACATCATAGAGATGCCTCAGACGCAAATTACCCATTAAATCTTGTGCCTCCTCATCTGCATCGCAAGGATCACCCAAACAACAACAGAAAAGATGCATCCAATCTACAAGAAACAAGAACAATAAAGAAGAGAGAATGATAATGATAAAGGAAGAAAAAACAGAAAGATAGGAGAGAAGGGCAAAGATCTCACAAGATATTCTACGCACAGCCAAAAATAGAGAGGTTGCTGCCCTAGAACATAAAAAAATCAAACTTTTCTTTCCTAAATCTAAAGGATAAGGAAGATAAAACTAGGAGAGATGATCAGATAGAGCTAATACAGATTTGAGGCCATCATGCCGGCCAATCAAACCAATAGGGAAACAATTTCATCCTCATCTCATCTCTTGGCCAGTTTTAAATTTTTCTTTGTTTCTTTCAAAGAAATCTTGAGAACAAAGAAGGAAGGCCGGTTTTTGAGAAACTGGAAAAATGCTTTAGAACTGAACCATGGTTCTAGCGAGGATTATTTAATTAAATTCAGGCCATTATAAACAGCAAGGAGTGACAACTTACTTCCAGGGAAGTGGTGAACAGTGATGATTTCCAAAGAGGAGGGCAGTTGTTAGCAATGATCACTAGTTTTGCAGAAATTGAATAGCAAAATATTAGATACCAGAATGCCAGCTGAGATAGAATAAAGTAAAAAAACAGTATATCAGAAATGCTGACAAGGCATGCAGAAGAAATAAACACAGCACACATTTAACTAAGACATCGCAAGATTCAAAATATAACTTTTAAAGAAGGAAAAAGGCAAAACAAGCTAAACTTTACAGCTTAAGTATTATACACAGAATATGGAATGAATTATTATGGGGCATTAATTCATACGCGATGGTCACCCAAATTCAGGAAGATCAGTTTTCAACACGAAAAAAATAACAGCACACATTCTTAAATGAGTAAACATTCATGTAGAAAACAAACCAAGAAACAATTGGCATACCCAAATTCAGGAAGATCAGTTTTCAACACAAAAAAATAACAGCACACATTCTTAAATGAGTAAACATACATGTAGAGAACAAACCAAGAAACAATTGGCATAGTTCACAAATAACCACTTCACCCAATAGCATCAGGCCAAGGCTTTCACAAATAAACACATTAACTCAATAGCATCAGGCTCAGGCTCCACAAATAAACAGTTGACTCAATAGCATCAGGCCTAAACTAATATGCTAGAAAATAAAATCAAAGTCTGCACAAAAACATTTCCTAATGGAGGATCAGAATCCTGGCTTGGTTTTCTCAAAAGAGAAATTATAGCGCTCAGTATGTTCATTGTCGATCATCTGGGGAAAGGATCATCATATCCTCCATAGCAAAGTGCACCACTTATGACAACAATTTGGCAATCACATCTATCAAGCATGTAAAAAAATATAGCACATCAAATATTAGAACTAAAATAAGTCAGTACAAAGTGCAAACAAGCTTAACCACCTTATCATGACACCACTAAAATGTACCCCACCATCAGCTACTGAACCACAGCCGTAAGCCCATACGAAAAAAAGTGATGGTGAAGCTAATCACTATAGCATCGACACATACACAATGGCAATGAGATCCACCGGTAATCAGTTTCTACGATGCGAAAGAATACATCCAACATCCACTATGTAACACCAAAGCTCACACATTCGCCATACTCATCAACCTTTACACTAAAAACTGGTTCTTCCAATAGTATGTAGCATACAATTCACACAACCTAGCGCCCATAGAACGCATCCGGACTGCATGAAAGTAAGCAAGGCAGGTTCGGTTCTTACACTTGGGGTTCCTGAGGGTCCTGAGGATGGTCTTGCAGCCGAGCGTGCACTTGCCGCTCTTCATCACAAGCTGCAGCTTGTTGTTGATGTTGTCCGTGGACCTTCTGCATCCGCCACCTTCGCACCAAGGAATTAGAACCGTTCAAGAACGATCGCAAGCAATCGGAGGGAAATAAAAATCCAAAAAATCACGCGAAATGCAGGATTTGGCATCTTTGCGCAAGAACAGAGCGGCGGATCGGCAGAGCCATCTGCGAACCGGGAAAGATCGGGCAGGGAGGCCGGAGAGGTGACGTTACCGCCTTCTATGGAGCCGGCATTGTTACGCCCCGAGGAGAAGCGACGGCGGCGAGGAAGGCTGCGCGGCGATGGCGGCGGCCTCTGCTCGGGTATGACACTATGACTGCGAGGTGGGAGAGGAAGCGCTAGGGTTCGTATATTTATAGAGAGAGACTCGGATTACCCGGCGCTAGGGTTTGCCCCATGTGGGCCTTGGGATTACTGGCCTTTATGGGCCGATTATACCTAAAATCTGCGAATTTTATTTTTTTTTATATTTTTTTTCGGAAATAAATAAATGATATTTAATTTAAAAAAATAAATAAATAGACTCCCGTCGCCAGCCCGTTGGGCGAGAATGTCGAGCCGGTTTAAATCGCCCGTCGGTCGGGCGAGATTTTAAAAATCCGCCCGACGGACGGGCGGGCATTGCTCGCGCCCGGGGAAAGCCAAATACCGCCCGACAGGAAGGCAACTTATATAAACCGCCCGCTTGTCGGGCGGGCTTTGGTCCGACTCCTGTGACGCAAAAAAACGCCCTCCTGTTGGGCTATAATTATAGTCCGCTTGATATCAGCGGGATTTCATAATTTTTCCAATTTTCAATTTTTTTTCCAATTTAAAAAAAAACATAAATTATGTGATTTCAGAATAAAATAAGTAATGTATCATAAAATAAAACTAAATAAATAGAGTCCCGGCATCGTTTGAAAATGTAAGTCATAATAGATAAATTTTTTTTACCCAAAAAAAATTGCAAATATGGAAATACCCATGATTTTGAAGCAAGCTAGAAATGCCTACCTCTTGCATGACAGCACCATGACAAGGCAATATCATGTGATGCAGACCATGCAAAGCCGATCTTGCACACCACACCATACGGCATTGCCTATATTATATATGTATGTAATATATAACTATTATGTAGATATATATGTATGTATATGTGTATATTATATTATAGTATTATGTAATATGTTATCAGTATATAATAGTTATAACACATATTATCTCTACTATTAAAAAGAGGCTTGTGGTGGTGGTGGTGGTGGTGGTTTCACCAACTTGAGATCTCAGCCCTCCACCTCTCTCTGAGCAAATCTCAGCCCTCCATCCATCCCAACCCTACGCGCCGCCCGCCTCTCAGCCTCCTCTCAGTCTCTCACGCCGCCACCTCCCTTCAACCCTCTGCCCTTGCCTCGCGCCGCCACCCGCCTCCTCCCCGCGCCGCCCGCCTCCTCCGTCCTCCGCCTCCAGGCCTCTCGCCCGCCTTCGCGCCTCGCCACTCATTCCCCGTCTGCTCGCCCACCGCACCACCCTCCGTGCTGCCATATCCCCGTCGCCGCCTCCGCCTCTCTCTGGCGCGCCTTGATCCTCGCCCTTCTCCCGTCTCTACCTCGACCTGTCTCGCCACCGCCTCACATCGCTCCTCCTCCCTCCCGTCATGGCCGCCGCAGCCTGCCCAGTACCTCATGGCGGTGCTCATCCCCTCCCGTCTCCGCCTCCCATTGTCCTCCCGTCTCCGCCCACCGCCTCACATCGGCCTCCTCCTCCCGTCGCCGGTCGGCGACGGCGCCACCTCAGTTTCTCTGCCTTTCCTCCACGCCGCACCTTCTCCCACCTTCCTCGCCTCTCCTTCACCGTCCCCATGTCGCCCTCCTCTTCGCTGTTGCCGCCTTTGCTCGAATCGCCTTGGTGCTTGGGCCTTGCTCCTCTCCCCCCTCTCTTGCTAGCGTTGCCCGAGGCCCCGACCTCTACCCGTCCTCCTCCTCTCTAATGGACGGCAGCCGCCGCCGACCCTAATCGCCTCCGTCTCTGCTGCGGTGCCTCTCTGCCTCGCCTCCTCTCTCACGCCGCCGCTCCCTCGCCTGGTGTAGCCCCTTTGCCTCTTCTCCCACCCTAGCCCCGCCGCCCACTACCACAGCGATGCCCTTCTCTCACCTTCCCCTGCCGCCCATCATGCTCCGTCAGATCCGACCACTAGAGTCGCCACAACGTTGAATCGGCCTGCATAGTGGTTACTTGCGCCTTCCCGAGCTCCGCCAGTCCTAGCCGCTGGCGTCCCTCCTCTCCTCATTGTTCACCCACGGCAACCGACCTCAACCACCATCTAGCTCATGCCGATCCATGATTTGCTTGAAAGTTCACTGTATTTCAAGAGTGCATCAGGTTCAATTGAACATGGTAAGTATCATTTTCTATGGTTCATTCATTGCTAGCAATTTTCTCAGGTAACATTTGTTGGATGTGTCAAAGAACGTTTATTTTTTCGTTTTTTGCTCTTTCACCGCATACTGATAGGAACAAAGTAAAAGCAATCAAGGGCTTCAGGAGGTAAGCATGGTATGGCATACCTTCTCTCATCCGGTGGGGCTATTTGTCTTAAGGCCAGTATAAAATTATATTGCACTATCTGCCTTAAAATGCCTTAGGTGATAATTTTTTTCAGGTTTTATAAATTGTACCTGTCATGATTTATGCCTTATCCTATTAATTTAGACTTCAGTTGCTTAAACATTCTATACCAGTAAACTTATGTTTGAATGCTAATATATTTATATGTCAAATCGACTCTACCAATGCAGAATTTGCAGCCATGGTTATCTGCAAGATATGTACATAATCAAGTTTGTCTTTAGTTAATAGATTGAGTTTAAGCAGACCATCTCACCGGTCATGTCTTTGAGCTACTTTCTTTAAGGATAACACTGTGTCTATAAAAAGGTCTCCACCTCTAAATCTTTATTCATGCTCCATTTCTTCGCATTATGCTTTACGCTAATATGTTGGTGAAGATAAAGCTAACTATTCATGCCCCTTTCGCCTATTAGCATGCCTTGATTACCATATGCACAGACAAGACCATGTGGTGAAAATAATAGCAAATTTACATGAGTTTGTTCCAAACATATCACGAAGGTTAGGTCTTTTCCTCGGTACCTATGAGTTGCTATACTAATTGTTGAGACATTGTTGAAAACAATTTACGTTATGTTAACAGAGCAAGAAAAATATCTTTTTCTTTAGAAATTTCAAAAATACTTGGTATCGAGAGAGTCTGTTGGTATCGAGTCTGGAGCATTAGTGGACCATCCAAACATCTGAAGATCTTGAGCCCTAGCAGTTTGTACAAACTTGGGTAAAGTCTCTTTTATCTTTTTGTTATGTTTATTCATTGCCTTTGCATATATAACCTCTGTTTTTTTGGGTTTTGCGGGATCTTTGTCCGTGTATGCTAAATCATTAATTCCTAATAACTTATTAAATGAGGAAGATGTCAATTATTAAGATGGTTAAAGTCATCTTTACTAGCTTTTATCATGTTTCTCGATGTCTATTTGGACATTCTATGTTGCGTGCACGACTTTATTGGTCAATATTTGTTGCATTCTTCGATAGTTTCTTGTTTTGAATGCTTTGTTCAGGTTTCCCTAATTTTTTTCCTATTCTTTCTGCAATGAATTTGCTTACAAGTTACATACTTGGTGTAAATCACAAGTTGTACAGAGCACGTTGCAGGTTTGTTTGCTTTAATCAAATGATTACGAGAATCAGACTAACAAGGTAACAATCAACATACCAAAGTGTTGTGTCTGGGAATCTTTATGGTCCCTAAGGGATAACCTGCGAATCACATTTCTTATGATAGCACTTCAACCATTTCAGTATAATATGCACATGGAATAAACAATTTTTAACATCACCTTCACTGTATAGATAATGCTTAAATTATTTATGCTGTATGGAATAAATAATTTTGAACACCGCCTACTCTTAATAGCATCCATTTTTTTTTAACATCAGCTTGATGTATGGAATAAATAATTTTGAACATCACCTCCTCTTAATAACATCCAGTTTTTTTCGACCAACGTAGAGCCACGGCTGAGCCGGGTTGCTTACCACTATAGTATATAGACTAAAACCATGAAGATAATTCTCCCACAAAATGCAACTAACATTATTAGGGAAAGCAAGCGTGCAATTAGACCAAAGGGCGGATGAATTCTTGGAGATTCTCAAGGTCGGTGCTTCTCTGATGTGGGCATACAACCTGTCGGCGATGGGAGGCGAACCTCCGCAGCCAATGAGCAAGGAAAGGGGTGCGAGGTTCGGCGGCCCTGTCCCGGACCGAGGGCAGCCGCTGGCCGGACGCTGAAGAAAGGACCTTGGTCCCGGCAGCTGCCGGCGCGTCGAGACCGGATGGATGGGAGCGATGACACGAGTGTTTTATCTGGTTCAGCCTCCTTTGTGGGATAATGACCCTCGTCCGATCTTCGTTTAATGCCGAGCTTAAGCGAGTACAAGCGGTGAAGTCAGGGCTTTGGGAAGCCGGGCTTGAGTCTGATAAGTGCTCAAGGCACTACATGTGTGTGCTCCTACGGTTACCTGGATGCGGAGAACTACCGCCGGGAACTAGAGCTCCTACGAGAGTGCAAGTGCTCCCGTTCTACAGTAGCTATTCTCCAAGTGAGTTGTGTCTCGAAGTGAAGTCCCTCCTTGTTGCGGCCTGTACGCCCCTTTTATAGGCGCCCTTCGGCCACTGTAGCTTGTGCTGGTCCGTTGAATTAGTCGTCGCCTTTTTGCCACACCGGTAGTGTACCGAATCCACCGTAATGTCAGTACAATCCTCCGATCCTTATTTGGACCGCTAGCGGTCAAGACGTGTCCTACCCATGCAGGCGGTTGATGGGACTGGCGCCTACTGTCGCCGAGGCGCGGCGGCGCTCATCGATGCAGTCTTGGCGCATTTAATTCTCGATGACTCTGGGGACCCGGCGTATCTGTCATGGGCGCGATGATTTGCCTTGGGTCTGTCCCTTCGTACCTCGAAGCTCGGAGGAAGCAAGAGGCCGAGCTTCGAGGCGGGAAGCCTGGGCTCGTGCTTACCAAGCTCGGTAGCGAGCTTCTTTGGTCGAGCTTACCTCCTGTGGGGCCGTGGGTAAGTAAGTGGGCCGAAACTCCATGAGCCACATACTTTCCCCCAACAAACCCTTTCTTTATGCATGAGCACATATGATATAGTAGAATGAATGCCTAAAAAAAATGAATGTTATTATTATTTTTGGCACAGCATGAAGGTTGGTGGTCTTATGAAATCTGTTATTATGGGAAAATCCGACAGTTTCATGTAGAAGGTGATAAGGTAAGCTCTTATTTTCCCTTTTGGTTTGTTTCTTTCTTTTGTTGGTGAGGTCCATTATTACTTTCTGTTGATTTTTCTATCTACCATGTCAAACAAAATTAATGTTTCCAATCTGGGTATTGCTAGCTTTAATAGGATTACAGGACAGACAAGTTCTGAATTCAAATACGTTATTTTTTAAAAAAAATATCACTTCGGTTTAGATAAGATAGCTGTAGCTTCAATTTTGCATCTTTATGCTTTGACTTCTTTATATATGTTGTTTATAATTGCTAAAGCTCTTCAACTGTTTTATAAAGTGTATTTCATTTGCTGCAGGTTATTCAAGAATGTGTTCTAGGTGAATATCATGATGATGCAGCTAATGCTCACTATCAAAACTGCACCTCTGAATCTTTTGATGAGAACAATAACCTGAAAGGTATTTCGAAGAGTTAATGTACTACAATTTCTTCAAAGTGAGGACACAAAGCAATAAATTGTGTAATGCGCAAGCAAGACTTCGCTTGAATGAATAGTTGTTTTAATATTTTTCCTGCTTCTTTGCATACCGAATTGTTGGAGTAGAGTACAATACCTAGCTTACGGGTTGTATCTGATGAACCGCCAAGCGAAATTCTCGATCACTTGCATCAAATAGACCTAATGGAGGTTCTATTTTTGGACCCTGATGTAGTAGTCGGTTAAATTTGATGAACTCAAAACAGCCCTATACCCTTAATGAAGTAACCAAAGTAATTATATAATTTTGTCCCTTTGTACTTGACAATCTTTGATGAACCCTGAGCTGACTACAGTTTTAACCAGATGAGTAGATTTTCTTCGATATAGCCTAAATCATTTGATGGTTCTACTATAATGCTTGGTCTTCTGATTTTCTTTCAGCAATTAATTTTACCCCCCTATTTATATCTTTTGTCCTAAATTTCTGATATTGTTTCCTAACATAATATTGTCGAACACCGCAACAACCAGGACGCGCGCGTCGGCGGTATAATATTTTTCTCATTTCCTTTTGAACATTTCAGGATCAATGCTTACACTTCCTTTTGAACTTGTGGTATAATATTTTTCTCATTTCGCGTCCTTGGAATTGAAACATGAGGAAGAAGCCAAATTGCATAGCGGTAGGGTCTGGCTTTGGTTGGATCGACATGATTTGCTCATAGAGCCCACAATTCCCAAGTGAAATCTTTGAAGGTGTAAAGCTACCACACACACTTGCATGCATGTTAACCCCACCAATGCAAAGGCCTATAGCAGGAGAGATTTCTCAAAAAAAAAATATGGGTGGTTCGGTCGGCCATTGCAGTGCAAACCATGCAATCGCTTAGAATAATGGTGATTAGCCATGTAAAGGGGAACATGGATGACATTTATATCCTCTAAATTTCACTAGGCCTTATATTTGTAGATATCATTTCGCTAACCGCCATGTCATGTGTGCATCACGAGCCACGATCGTGCTACTTGGCACAAGCATGGGTGAATTGATCCAAGAATAAAAAAACACACACAAGAGTCGGCATTAAGCGTCGGATACACACACGATAACTCCTACATGCGTGTACTTTGCAAAAATAATATTTGGTAGAAATGCCCATCCTTGCTTGCTACAATCATGTTGTTACGTGTTGTGTTGCGGTTGTTGTGCTTTGATTGGTGGATGCATATGTCAAGCTCGGGCAACATTTTTGCTATATTTGGCGAAAGGCCGATGACACATAGCTGCAGATCATAACCACATACGCCGACAGGCTATCCCAGAGAAGAATTATTGTAGTAGATTTATGAGCATACATTGCAACAATAATTACCAGTATCCAGAAATATGTGGGCGGTGCATGGTACGAGAGGGTACATAAGAAACATAGTAGCAGTCTAGCAGAGCAGCATTTCATTTATTCTCCTTCCTTACATCTATATTTGTAGCAGTTTTAAAGGGACATTTATTAAACATATTGTGTACAAAAAATGTATCATGAAATATTATTTGTATCCATTTTAGTTGAGAAACATATGCCATCCACTTTTTTTAGTACGTCGTTGCAAAGCACGGGCATTGTACTAGTATGAACTAAATATGATCAGTATATATGACCTGGTATTTGGTCTATTTAATCTTAAAAAAAATAAAATAGAAAAATTGCATAAGTTTCAGCAGAGTGTTTTATACTAATAATTATTTGGAAAATGAAATAAATAGCTACTGAGGAATAAAGCGGCCTCACGTGAGAAATTTTATTATCACGGTTACAACAAAGTTCCTCTTGAGTACAACGGGATATTTCCCTTGCCGGTAGCATCAGTCCAGCCTCCTTTGCGCGGCGTGCCTCTCGCGCTTTCTCTCCTCTCGGCCTCTCGGGCCTCAGCTGACTGACGTTCGGCGTCCTCTTGTCGCTTCGGTACTCCTCCTGCGAACGCTATGCTTCTCCTCTTGTTCCTCCTCATCTTGTTGCTGAACCATTGCCTCTTCCAACGGACCTCACGCTCGATGTGTTTCTTATGCGCCTCGATTGCTCGTGTCTAGCCCTTGCCGAAATCGCATAGAGGTGGGGAGACTATTTGTTCAACATAAGTCGATCTGAGATCATGTGCCATGTAGGTAGATATAATCATGCAGGATAGGGTGAGCAAGTACCTTTGGGCCTTCGCCAAAAGCAACCTTGGGTGGATCGTACTCGTAGTTTGCACACATGAAGAACCTCCTTAAAAGTAAGTATATGAGAAATCTTCGTCGGATTGAACAAACTTGCAAAGGTCACATGAAGCACATTGGAACATTGACCCCGAGAGCACGGTGGTGTTAAACTTGCCAGCATGGACGGGGCTCAGAGTCGAGGCTGCCATTGCTCGTTACAAATAGATTTGTGCGGTGTATGGGTAGGAGTACTATGTGAGATGGGAGAAAACTTGGGCGTAAAGGACTCGGGAGGCGGAGGGGAATAAATAGCCAAATGCGCTTGGTGCATGGACCGAGTTCATCTTCTTTGGTGCTACATTTGATGTGTTGGGCGGTGTCGGCGGATTGTTGGTCGCGATGCCCGCAATTATTGATGTGACCGGTGTCCAGCTGGTACTGCCCGTCTATGAAGTGACGACCGTCCTAGATCTGACTATTGAAGGATGCTGCTGCAGGTGATGTGACCGGACGCTGCAAGAGGTACTGTTGGTCAGCAGTGCCAGTGATTATTGATGGATGCCTGCGCAGCGATGTGCCCGACGCCGCAAGAGGTCTTGTTGGTCGCCATGCGGTGATTTTGATGGATCTTTGCTGCGGCGATGTGATCGACGACTGAAAAGAAGTCTTGTTCGTCGGATGGCATGCAATGTTAGCGATGAAATTAAAACAAGTGGCTAAAGCGGCCAGCCAGCTTGCCTTTGAAGGCGGTAATTCCGAACAGCACTCATTCCTAGGAAGCTAGCACTCAGGCCACCGCACTACTCCACCTTGTTATCTTCGGCGCTGTGGGGCCTGTCCTTTGCCCACCACACGATCTGCACTAGTCCTGGATCAAGTACACTAGTGCACACCTTTCACATATAGGAATCATTTCGCCTGGCGGAAGTCTTATATATTACACAAATACTGTATTAAGCCTCGGGGCTAATAAGTATTACAAATGGCACATTGGCCCAAATAGTCGAGAAAGTCCAAAAGATCGAGTCACGGAGACCCAAAAGATGCAAAGAGTCTCGTCTTGGCTATGCCTAAGCACTCGGCGAGAGGCGCCTAAGCCTCGCATACAGTCGTCGGCAAAATCGTCGTCTTCATCTTCATGGCAAAGCGTCTTGATCCTGCTCATATTCTCCATCTAAAGAGAATATGAATCGAGGTCGATGTCATCCAAACTCTTGGCGAGCTAACACCCAACCTGATGCAATTTAGTGATAGGGTTCCAAGGAAAGGTTGGGTTTATTTGTTTGCAGAAAGCAAGTTTTCTAAATCAAAGCCTATGACTTAGCACTTTTAACCCAAAGTTACGCTAATCATTATTTTCATTGTTGTAGTTTGTCACAATCCACAATCCACATTTCCACCAATCACAATCCACATCCACACGGTCCTTAAATCTCTCGCACACACTGCCATCTCATGCGGGTGTGGCGCACCGTTAATGGATCTTACGCCAAATGAAGTGCCGTTCTTCCCTAGCGGGGTGCCACGCCCGCACTAGAGTCACGGCTCACGACACGTAAGACCTAGATCATCCCACGGATGGCGACATGATCTTGTCTTCACCTCAAGCATGGCGCGAGCGAGTGCGCCCGCGGTCGTACTATCCCTGAATCCCCAATACTTGCACTACCGCGCGATGGCCGCAGCGTTGTGGTGATAGGAACCAAATCCGCGAGCATTTGGTGGCGACTTCATTGTGTGCCTCACTTGCACACCCGTCCGGTCCACTCTACGAGTCACATCGGATCCGGCCATCCACACACATTCACATTCACTTCTTCTTCGCTATCGTTCCTCCGTGTACCTGCACACGATGTGCGTGAACCACCTGAGTGGCGGCGATTGGCGACTCGCGTGTTGCCCGCGCTCCTCTCGGCCTGCGTCTGTGAGCGATAGCCCTCTTCACATCACACAATAGCCTTGCTACTTCCACCTTAACCACAAGTCGGACCACGTCCGTTTTCCCAATCACATCCCAACACACACATTGGCATGCGAGCCCAACTTCCAAATTCCATGTTTGATAAGTAATCATGTCCGGTGAATATCGGTTCACCGATTCGAGGCCAATTTAAGCCTAAAATTATTAATTGGACTGAGCAATGTCTAAGCAAGTTTTAACCAAGACTTAAGAGTCTAAAATTGTTTTATTTTACCTAAGCGGGTGTCAAGGGAGATTTTCAAGGCAATCAAACTTAAAGTCAAAGGTCGATGGATATAATCAAGGCAATATCATCAAGGTAGAACAATAACAAATGATAATAAGGCATGATAAATCATGATTAAACAAGCGGTATTGTTTACTTGAAAAGCATGCAATTTAATACGGTAAATAAAATATTTAATAAAGCGGGAATCAATATGATCCATTAGAGTGTTAGCGGCACTAGGAAAGCTAACTCTCCCTAATAAAAGCAAACACAATTATGGTTTAAGATGTTAACTTCGCACTAGGAAAGCGCATCCTCTCCTAGTAAAAGCAACATTATTAAGGGTAGGTATTAACTTCGCACTAGGAAAATCAAGATTCTCCTAGTAAAAGCAATCCTTAGAGGGTGAATGTTAACTTCGCCTTGGGAATTGAAGTCCGGGTCTTGTGCGGAGTCCTCGGCTGTGTTTACGGATCCTCTCGTCTAAGCGGAGAATCAACAATTCATCATAAACACGATCGCGAAGAAGAGAATGATGCATGAAATGCAATCGAGGTCGCTTCGTATTAAGCTCATTTACGATTCCTATGTTTAACTATCTACATGAATCCATATATATATATATATATATATCGAGAGAGTTCCATGATCCTTCTAAATAATGAATCATAAGCGGAATGGGCGAAGTGCTTGTGAGATGATGCACATGATACATGTATATATATGTGTAATGAAATTTCTACCTAATTAACCCATTAGGACAAAATATGGTTTTATCGTCTTTTAAAGTACTTTAAATAGTTAGAATTTGTTAACATGATACATGTAGCTAGTTATTCATGTTTCCTAATTATACCAATATTGAGTTAACATGTAATTAGGAAACATATTATAGGTTATATTATATTCACCTAGGTCCAAAAAGTCATTTATCGGCATCCATGATTTTCTTATGTTTAACTTAATTGTTAATCTATTTTTAATACACAACATTCCATTTTTCTTATTTTTATATGAATTAATACCTAAAATAAGCAATGGATTTAATCTAGGAACCGTGTTAGATTCTTGTGTGTGGTACTATTTTTATTAAATCAACACAAGCTCTAGTATTTACCCTACTTTTTCCGAATTTTTAATGATATCTACCTATTTTAAATAAATCGTTTCTATTCTTGTCTTTGTTTTATTTATAAAATCTAGGAAAAAAAAAAGGGTGAACAATCTTTGGTAAACCCGCTAACTTCATGGCCGAGCCAACCACGTCGAAGCGTGCCGAGGCGTAACTTCGCGAGTGAAAGGCGCTGGGGTCATAGGCGCCTCCTTACCTGCGACATGTGGGGCCGAGGGCCCATGTGTCGACAACGAAGCCGCAGCGGGAGTTTTTAAATCATGGCCGGCAGTTGGGCCCACTGTCGTGACCACACACTGGTGAAGCCCGACGGATCTTAGCGCGGTCGGACGGCTCGCCGTCATCGTCTTCCTTCTGCGGCGCTTCGCCGCGGCGAGGCTAGCCGACGGCTAGCCGAGCTAAGTGCACCGTTTGGGCGTTCTTGGGTTGGTGGAATCGGTGAGCTAACGCGCGATCTAGGGGTGCCCTTGTCGAGGCGTAAACGGCCGGACGGCGAGCCATGCCCGGCGGGAACCTCCACGGCGGACATGAGTAAGCGACCTAGGTCGAGCTTATGGAAAAATAAGCGCGCATGAGCTATGCGGGGGTTAGTGGGTGCTCTCGAGCAAAAAGGTAGTCGGGAACACGGTTGGATCGGTCGCCCACGTCTTGGTCCGAAGCAAGGAAGGCGGCGCTCAAGATCTTGGTGAAGATGGCGAAGCCTGGGCCAAAGAGGAGCACGGTGTGAGGGAAGGCAGCGAAGCTCACCGAGCAAGGGCTTGCCGCGAAGCTCACCGAGATGATGATCGCGCGTCCCGGCGGTCCAGAGCAAGGAAGGCGCGCGCTCAAGATCTTTGGTGAAGATCGGGCGGCCTGGGCCAGAGGGAGCACGGTGTGAGGAAGGCGGCGGCTCACCGAGCAAGGGCTTGCCGCGAAGCTCACAGAGATGATGATCGGCGGCGCCCCGAAAGCAGGTCCGAAAGCAAGGAAGGCGGGCGGTCGGCGGTGGCGATAAGCGTTCGACGAGCTCGGGATGACTCAGACCAATTCCTTCGCGGGGAGCTTCACGAGGTCATGGCGAAACAAGCGAGACAATGTGGAGACTAGGAGGTCTGGTTTGGGTTTGGCGGCGTGAGAGTGAAAAGAGGAGAAAAGCGGCCGATGTGGCGCGGTGGCATATCGCTCGGTCAGAGCTCGGCTCTTGGCGCGAAGATGTGAGGCAGTCCTGAGGAGCTCTAGTGCTCATTGGCTAGGCTGAGGCGGTGGCTTGTTTGGCGAATGTCTGGCCGAGGCGGCAATGAGATGGCTTCTTTCGGGCGGCATTGCGGCCGGAGAGCGGCGGTGCGGGGGCATCGATAAGCGCGACCAAGTCGACCATTGGGCAAGGTGGGCGGTGCTGGGAACTCCACGTGGCCGCCGGCGACAAGACGGCATGTCGTCATGGCGAAAGTGCAGCAGCGGCGATGGCAGCGTCGCGTCGTGGTCGGAGGTGGGGTCCACAGGTCCAGCGACACACACAAGTGCCAAGTGAAGATCTTCCCAGAGATTGAGGCGGGGAGTGATGGTTGGCCGGGGTGGAAGGTCGGCGGCGCCACTAGTTGACCAAATGCCCACAAGGCGAAAGGAATAGGAAGTCGCCATGTGGGCCCTACCAGGTCAAATTGGTCAACACCGAGTCAAACTCTCTATTAGGGTTTAAACTAATCTATGGATTTTTCACAGGATTTTTAGGGCAATATAACATATTTAGGCTTATGTGATTATGTGTATACATATATATATATATATATATATATATATATATATGTGTGTGTGTATGGATGTTTTATGAATATGAAAATATATTCCCAATTTAAGGTCCATTAGAATCTTATATTTCAACAATTTCTTAAATAGTGCTATAAATTATAAATTCTTATGCAAGGGTTTATTAATTAGCTATTTAGTGCTTTATTCAAACAAAAATCATCAATTTCAAATGGCTTCTAAAGTCTAGAAATGTGTGTTTGTCACATAGAAATTTTACGGAAGCGTCATAGCTTATGCAAGGGTGCGAAGTGTTTTCAAAATATTATCATAACTTTGGGTCATTACAAATCCTCCACTAAAAATAAATCTCGACCTCGAGATTTGGCTTAAGGGTTGAATAGGTGAGGGCATTCCTTAGAAGCTTGTCTTGGCTCCCATGATAGTTGTCTTCTGACCCATCATCCCATTGAACTTTACATATTTTAACAGATCTTGCCTCTTATTTGTTTGTCGGAGAATCGACTATTTGAGCTGGATGAGGTCGATAAGTGAGGTTTTTATTTAGTGGTATTTGGTGGTTGGGCGATGTGTTCTTTCTCGGTACTCTCGGGCATTTCTTGAGTTGCGATACATGGAACACATTGTGTATATCTCCAAGTTCGGTGAGCAATTCAACTCGTATGCCACTTGACCTCTCTTGGCAATGATTTGGTAAGGCCGATATATCGGGGCTAACTTTCCCTTCTTTGGAATCTTTGAATTCCTTGGGCGGTGACACCCTAAGGTATCTTTGGATCCCGATGGAGAAGGAGAGTTCTCGACGGCGATGGTCCGCGTAAGCTTTTTGTCGGGATTGAGCGACTAACAATCGTTCTCGAATGATTTTACCATCCTTCGGCTTCTTGCAATGACTCCTTTCCAAACACTTGTCGCTCTCCAACCGACCAAAAACAGGGGTGTCCTCTGGCGTCGTCCATCTGAGGGCCTCAAAGGGACAACTTTAAAGCTGGTTTGATAGGCATTTGTTGTTGTAGGTGAATTCAAAGCATATGGCGCCATTTCTCCCAATCTGCGGAGAACTCCAAAATGCATGTTCTCGGCATATCTTCTAGGACTTGGTTGACTCGCTCGATCTCGTCCATCTGTTTGAGGATGGTAGGTCAGTCTTGAAAAACAGATGGTTCCAAGGGCACTATGTAGCTTTTCCCAAAATTGGGAAGTGAATTGGGATCCACGATCCGAGATTATTCTTTTAGGAACTCCATGGAGAGTGACTATCCTTGCCATATAGAGTTGACTAACTTATCTCCCTTGTAAGTCGTCTTGGCCAGGAATAAAGTGGGCCACCTTAGTTAACTTTGTCCACTATGACCCAAATGGAGTCACACCAGTCTTTGTCTTGGGAAGCCCTAAGATGAAGTCCATTGTTACTTCTTCCCATTTCCACTCGGTATCTTGAGAGGTTGCGGCGATCTGCTGGCGTTGATCTTTCGGCTTTAACCAATTGACAGTATGACATTTGGCTACATACTCGCCACATCTCGCTTTAAACGGGCCACCAAAATTGGGCTTTTAGGTCTTGATACATTTTGGTGCACGGGGTGAAGGAGAAAGGGATTCATGGGACTCCTTTAAGATGTGATTCTTCAACTCTTGGTCATGGGGAGCGAAAATCCTTTGTCCCATCCGTAGGATTCCTGTTCATCCTCCATAACTTTGGCACCCATATTTCCTTTTCATTTGGTCTCTTATCTTATGGGCGCTAGAGTGACTCTTTTGTAGTTCCTTGATTTGGTCAAACAAGTCCGGTTGAACCACCGGGGTGGCTAGGTAACGGCCTCTACCAAACTCAAGTTTAATCGTCCATATTCTTTACGATTTGTTCAGAATTTCGGGACCACAAGTTATGTTTATTGGGGTAGTATGCATTGAGGAGTCACTTGATTACTGCATGCTTTCGGTGAGGCGTCGGCCACCACATTGGCCTTACGGGTGATATAGGACATTCAAGTTGTAATCCTTGATCGGTTCGACCACCTTCTCTGGCGCATATTTAGATTGGCTTGGGTAAACATGTATTTCAAGCTCTTATGGTCGGTATAGACATCACACTGCTTACCCATTAAATAATGTCTCCAAATCTTTAGAGCATGAATAACTGCGGCCAGCTCCAGATCATGAGTTGGATAATTCTCTTCATGCCTCCTGAGCTGTCGAGAGGCATAGCGACTACCCTTCTTTCTTGCATGAGTACGGCCCAATCCTTGCTTTGAGCGTCACAATATACTTCAAACTTTTTGTCGGTATTTGGTGTTACCAACACAGAGCGGTAGTCGGTTTGATTTTAGCTCTTAAGCGATCCTCATGTGCCTTTGTCCAATCAAACTTCGCTCCTTTTTTAATAGTTGGGTCATAGGTTTGGCAATTCTAGAAAAGCCTTCAATGAACCTACAGTAATACCCCGCCAACCCTAGGAAACTTCTCACTTCGCTACGGTGGTAGGGATTTCCAATCCATAACTGTCGCTACCTTGGAAGGGTCGACCTTGATTCCTCGGCAGAGATGATATGCGAGGAAGCTAATATCATCTAGCCAAAATTCGCACTTGCTGAATTTGGCGTAAAGCTGGTGTTCTCGAAGCTTGTCGAGGACCAATCTTAGATGCTTCTTATGTTCCTCGTCATCTTTGGAATATACCGGGATGTCGTCGATAAACACTACGCATTTAACTGGTCTAAGTATTCCATAAGGATCATATTCATCATATTCATGAAATGGTAGGCGTTGGTAAGTCCAAAGGACATAACCAAGAATTCATCTGACCCATATCTTGTGGTGAAGGCGTTTTGGGTATATCTTCCTTGACCTTGACTTGATGATATCGATCGAAGATCAATCTTTGAAAACCTTTTGGCTCCACGAAGTTGATCAAGCAGTCATCAATTGAGGCAAAGGATATTTGTTTTTGATAGTAAGCGCATTGAGGGCTCGGTAATCCACTACCGACCTTCGACTACCATCCTTCTTATCTACAAACATGGTGGTGATCCCCATGATGTGAATCGGGCGGATCAATCCTTTTGCATCAGTTCTTCCAAGCTGTTTCTTGAGTTACGCTAGCTCTGAGATTCATCTTGAAGTAAGTCTTGTAGATGGGTGCAGTGCACAGTGCCGGCTCAATGGTGAATTCCATTTCCTGTCGGTGGCGACCTGGCGAGATCCTCCGAACACATCTAGATATTCCTTGACCCTTTGGTACCTTCGCAGGATTATCTTCCTCCAAGAACCAGATGGCTCTTCCCCATCTGAAAGGGCATCAACTTTCCAAACCCTCTCGTAACTGGGGGCTTAACCAGTTTTACTTCTCTCTTCTCACAATCTAACACCCTCTATAAAGGTCGGCCGGTCCATACCAATGATCACATCTATTCCCATATTGGGAAGGACCATTAGGTCGAATCGAAGGCGATCCTCTCTGAAAATATCTATTCCTTACAAGCCTGTATCTTTTAGATTTCCACCAGAGACTTTATCATTAGGGGTTTATCCAAAGGAAAAGTTTGCGTTCAAGCTTATCCACAAAACTCTTAGATATAAGCGAATGAGATGCTCAGGAATCAAAAAGTACTTGAGCAGGGTGGCGATGGATTCGAACGCACCCATAAGTACTCGAGAGCCTCCTCTGCATTTTGGTGGAGATTTGGTTGGCGTCCTCTTCCATAAGTGGCGGGGTAGATTTGATAGGCGGTTCCTCTTCCACGCCCGGTGGTGGCCACGGGTGGGCGATATCAAAGCGTGGTCTTGAGTCTTCGAGTTGGGCACTCATTGGCATAGTGCCGGTGATGGCACTTGAAGCGAGTTCAGCGGCTTTATCATTTGCGATCCACGGTCATGGGGCACGGCGGGTGGGTTGTAGGTCTTCTTGCGAGGAGGAGGCGGGTCGGCTACCACCGGCTTGGTAGGTGCGCGTTGGATAGTCTGAGTCTTGCGGTGGTGGTGGCCTTGGTGATAGGTGGGGCGGTAGGGTCGGGGCAATTTGGATCCCTTGGACTCGTGCCTCCATCTTGCGCTATGCTAGCTTCTTCCCTTTAGCTCCTTCTCCGAATGAGAGCTTTGTTCACCGATTGATGAAAATTTGTGAGATCGAGAAGGATGAGCTTAGAGCGGTAAGTGGGAGCCATTCCTTCTAAAAACTTGTCGATTTTTCCTCATCATCTGCTATGTCTTCTTTGAGCATATCGGCGAGCAAGTTAAACTTGGTCAAATACTCACGATCCGTCATGTTTCCTTGCATGATTGCGGAACTCTTGTTTCTTCATTACGAGCACTCCTCGAGGAATGTGATTTTCCAAACACCCTTTCAAATTCAGCCCATGGTACATTACGGGTGGCGGCTTGTAGGTTTGGTACCTCTGTTGTTCCCCAATTGCATTCTCATCACCTCCTCCTCAAGATTGGCGATCATCGACTGGTTCTCCATTGTTATCGACCTCGCTTCATCCTCATCCTCATCTTCTACCTCATCGGGGCGGGTAGCAAGATAATTTTCCCACCACACTTGGCGGGTCCTTCAAGCGGTTGGGTGGCAAACAACACCCTATCCTCATCAGGGCATCGGATAAGGTTCACTCTGAACCACCGTCCTAAGCCAATCTTCAGCATCTGTGGGTTCGGTGGCATAGGTGAAGGTCGGGGGCTTGGTTCTCATGAAATCTGCTAATTTAGATCCTTGGCGATGTTGAGCAGCCTGCTGCGCAACTTGTTGACTTTCTAGTATCGCTCCAAGCATCTGGGCCTGATACGCCATAACTTGTGCTGTGGTAGGATTCCCAGCAGGTGGCGGGGGTAAGTCGCGGCCTCGACCACGGCCCCGGTTGTTAGCGGCGCCGGCGCCTCGGCCTCTTGCGGCAGTGCGCCCACGAGCCATCTGCATAATCTCTACTAATTCAAACTCAACGTCTAACATGCATGCATGATGTTCAGAAAATGTGCGAAAAGATCCAAATGCAATCATAAGTGCGGAAAAGCAAATCCATACATAGTTCAAGGGGACTAAATAGTACAAACAGCTCACGCCGATCGTCTACTACGGCGTGGCAAAAGCTAGAATCTTGACTAGGGCGTGCGTAGTCTATTCTGAGCTACATCTCTGACTACTACATCTAGCTTCTACTAGGGAGCTAGACAACAAAAGTAGTACATCCTGTTGCTCGCCCTAACAGGCACGACGAGAGTAGGTGTACGGCGGACGGCTGCAGGTATCTCCCGGGCGTAGAGGTAGTCCTCTCAGGTCAACGCCAGAAGGAGCGCGCCACAAGAGCTGGTGGAGGTGCTAGAGGTGAGAACCTCGGTGGAGGGTCGTGGCGAGAATCCCACCAAGGCCCTCGGGGTAAACACCTCTTCAGCGGGGTAGTAGCGAGAGCGTGACCTACTGGGGTGCGGTGGTCTTTGGTGGAGGCGGTCTGGAGTGGACCGGATGGTCCATCCCGGCTCGAGGAGGTGGCGGGATCCAGCAGATCCGGCTCGGCAAGGCCTCATCCTCTCCCTGCGAGACACTGGAGGTGGCGGGAGAGGTGATAGGCTGACGGTAGGAGCTCTGGCGCGGTGTCCGACTCCGTGAAAGTCGCGGAGGATCTGGATCTCCTCGAGCTCATGGGGAAGCGTGTCGGCTCCATGATGCTGAGCGGACAAAGCGGGCTACTGGGTCCAGCTCCTCGTGCTCGGCCCCTCCTAGACCGAGAAGCAAGTGAAGGGGGCGTCAGCGAGAGATGCAAAGGTCCCCAACAAGGTCGGCGTACTCCTCTGAAGCTCTGGATTGCCATCATAGCGATATCGGCGATGGCAAAATCCAGCTGGTCTCGAGGCACCTTGTCCGTGTCGGTGTGCCACGACGTCAGGCAAGTAGTAGACCCTAACCTCGACCTCGTAAGCGAGGCGGGGTAAAGTCCGTACGAGCCTCCAAAAGTAGGTGGGGGCTCCCTCAAACCCCAAGTAGTCTGTAAGCTCCTGCAGCACTCGGGCGTTCTCCCCTCGGGGTCCAGACGGGTACCCAAAAGTGGAACGCTGGTCAGCAAATCCGGCATGCGGAATCTCCATCTACAAAATAGTTTTACAAATTTAAGGAGTTAGCACCTTTTAATACAAGAACTAATAGAAGGATAGATTATAGCATTCTTTTTAAAAAAAGCGAAGTTTATAAGTAAGAAATCTCCTTTTGCTTAAAATAATCTTAGGCTATCGGCCAAGGTCTAGGGCTCCTCTGGTCTTATGCTCGATACCACTCTGTGGGGCTCGCCCTTGCCCACCACCACGATCTGCACTAGTCCTGGATCGGTACACTAGTGCACACCTTTCACATAGGAATCATTTCATACTGGCGGAAGTCTTATATATTACACAAATACTGTATTAAGCCTCGGGGCTAATAAGTATTACAAATGGCACATTGGCCCAAATAGTCGAAAGTCCAAAAGATCGAGTCACGGAGACCCAAAAGATGCAAAGAGTCTCGTGTCGGCTATGCCTAAGCACTTTCGAGAGGCGCCTAAGCCTCGCATACAGTGCGTCGGCAAAATCCTGTCCTTCATCTTCATGGCGTCTTGATCTGCTCATATTCTCCATCTAAAAGAGAATATGAATGCGAGGTCGATGTCATCAAACTCTTGGCGAGCTAACACCCAACCTGATGCAATTTAGTGATAGGGTTCCAAGGAAAGGTTGGGTTTATTTGTTTGCGTAAAGCAAGTTTTCTAAATCAAAGCCTATGACTTAGCACTTTTAACCCAAAGTTACGCTAATCATTATTTTCATTGTTGTAGTTTGTCACAATCCACAATCCACATTTCCACCAATCACAATCCACATCCACACGGTCCTTAAATCTCGCACACACCGCCATCTCATGCGGGTGTGGCGCACCTGTTAATGGATCTTCGCCCCGAAGTGCCGTTCTTCCCTAAGCGGGGTGCCACGCCGCACTAGAGTCACGGCCCACGACACGTAAGACCTAGATCATCCCACGGATGAGCGACATGATCCGTCTTCACCTCAAGCATGGCGGCGAGCGAGGTGCGCCCGCAGTCGTACTATCCCCGAATCCCCAATACTTGCACTACCGCGCGATGGCCACGCGTTGTGGTGATAGGAACCAAATCCGCGAGCATTTGGTGGCGACTTCATTGTGTGCCTCATCGCACACCCGTCCGGTCCACTCTACGAGTCACATCGGATCGGCCACCACACACATTCACATTCACTTCCTTCTTCGCTATCGTTCCTCCGTGTGCCCCTGCACACGATGTGGCGGAACCACCCAGTGGCGGCGATTAGCGACTCTGGCGTGTTGCCCAGCGCTCCTCTCAGCACCGCGTCTGTGAACGATAGCCCTCTTCACATCACACCAGTAGCCTTGCTACTTCCACCTTAACCACAAGTCGGACCACGTCCGTTTTCCCAATCACATCCCAACACACACATTGGCATGCCAGGCCCAACTTCCAAATTCCATGTTTGATAAGTAATCATGTCCGGTGAATATCGGTTCACCGTTCCGAGGCCAATTTAAGCCTAAAATTATTAATTGGACCTGAGCAATGTCTAAGCAAGTTTTAACCAAGACTTAAGAGTCTAAAATTGTTTTATTTTACCTAACTGGCTGTCAAGGGAGATTTTCAAGGCAATCAAACTTAAAGTCAAAGGTCAGATGGATATAATCAAGGCAATATCATCAAGGTAGAACAATAACAAATGATAATAAGGCATGATAAATCATGATTAAACAAGCAGGTATTGTTTACTTGAAAAGCATGCAATTTAATACGGTAAATAAAATATTTAATAAAACTGGGAATCAATATGATCCATTAGAGTGTTAACTGGCACTAGGGAAAGCTAACTCTCCCTAATAAAAGCAAACACAATTATGGTTTAAGATGTTAACTCGCACTAGGGAAAGCGCATCCTCTCCCTAGTAAAAGCAACATTATTAAGGGTAGGTATTAACTCGCACTAGGGAAAATCAAGATTCTCCCTAGTAAAAGCAATCCCTTAGAGGGTGAATGTTAACTCGCCTTGGGAATTGAAGTCCGGGTCTTGTGCGGAGTCCTCGAGCTGTGTTTACGGATCCTCTACGTCTAAGCGGAGAATCAACAATTCATCATAAACACGATCGCGCGAAGAAGAGAATGATGCATGAAATGCAATCGAGGTCGCTCGTATTCGCTCATTTACGATTCCTATGTTTAACTATCTACATGAATCCATATATATATATATATATATATCGAGAGAGTTCCATGATCCTTCTAAATAATGAATCATAGCGGAATGGCGCGAAGTGCTTGTGAGATGATGCACATGATACATGTATATATATGTGTAATGAAATTTCTACCTAATTAACCCATTAGGACAAAATATGGTTTTATCGTCTTTTAAAGTACTTTAAATAGTTAGAATTTGTTAACATGATACATGTAGCTAGTTATTCATGTTTCCTAATTATACCAATATTGAGTTAACATGTAATTAGGAAACATATTATAGGTTATATTATATTCACCTAGGTCCAAAAAGTCATTTATCGGCATCCATGATTTTCTTATGTTTAACTTAATTGTTAATCTATTTTTAATACACAACATTCCATTTTTCTTATTTTTATATGAATTAATACCTAAAATAAGCTTAATGGATTTAATCTAGGAACCGTGTTAGATTCTTGTGTGTGGTACTATTTTTATTAAATCAACACAAGCTCTAGTATTTACCCTACTTTTTCCGAATTTTTAATGATATCTACCTATTTTAAATAAATCGTTTCTATTCTTGTCTTTGTTTTATTTATAAAATCTAGGAAAAAAAGGGTGAACAATATTTGGTAGGACCGCTAACTTCATGGCCAAGCCAACCACGTCGAAGACGTGCCGAAGGCGTAACTTCGCGAGTGAAAAGGCTGGGGTCATAAGGCGCCTCCTTACCTCGACATGTGGGACCGAGGGCCCACATGTCGGCAACGTGAAGAAGCCGGGAGTTTTTAAATCCATGGCGCCGCAGTGGGCCCACTGTCGGCGACCACACTGAGTGAAGCCGCACGGATCTTAAGCGCGGTCGGACGGCTCGCCGTCATCGTTTTCTTCTGCGGCCAAGACGGCCGAGGCTAGCCGACGGCTAGCCGAGCTAGGGTGCACCGTTTGGGCGTTCTTGGGTTCGGTGGAATCGGTGAGCTAACGCGCATCTAGGGGTGCCCTTGTCGAGGCGTAAACGGCGGACGCGGCGAGCCATGCCCGGCGGCGAACAAGCTACCGGCGGACATGAGTAAGCGACCTAGGGTCGAGCTTATGGAAAAATAGCGCGCATGAGCTATGCGGGGTTAGTGGGTGCTACCGAGCAAAAGGTAGTCGGGGCACGGTTGGATCGGTGCGCCCACGTCTTGGTCCGAAAGCAAGGAAAGGCGCGCTCAAGATTTGGTGAAGATCGGGCGAAGCCTGGGCCAAAAGAGGGAGCACGTGTGAGGGAAGGCGGCGGCTCACGAGCAAGGGCTTGCCTTGAAGCTCACCAGAGATGATGATCGTGGCGCCCCGGCAGTCCGAGAAACAAGGAAGGCGCGCTCAAGATCTTTGAAGATCGCGAAGCCTGCCAAAAGAGGGAGCACGGTGTGAGGAAGGCAGCGGCTCACCGAGCAAGGGCTTGCCGTGGCTCACCAGAGATGATGATCGCGCGTCCCGAGCGGTCCCGAGCAAGGAAGGCGGGCGGCGGCGGTGGCGAGAAGCGTTCCGACGAGCTCGGGATGACTCGAGACCAATTCCTTGAGGGGGAGCTTCACGAGGTCATGGCGGCAAACGCGAGACAATGTGGAGACTAGGAGGTCTGGTTTGGGGTGGCGACGTGAGAGTGAAAAGAGGAGAAAACGGCCGATGTGGCGCGGTGGCATATAAGCTCGGTCCGAGCTCGGCTCTTAAGCGCCAAGATGTGAGGCAGTCCGAGAGGAGCTCTAGTGCTCATTGGCTAGGCTGGGCGGTGGCTTGTTGCTTGGCGAATGTCCGAGCCGCGGCAATGAGATGGCTTGCTCGGGCGGCATTGCCCGGCCGAGACGCATGCGGTGCGGGGGCATCGATGGCGCGACCAAGTCGACCATTGGGCAAGGTGGGCGGTGCTGGGAACTCCACGCTGAGCCGGCCGACAAGACGGCATGTCGTCCGCGGCGCAAAGGTGCAGCAGCGGCGATGGCAGCGTCGCGTCGTGGTCGGAGGTGGGGTCCACAGGTCCAAAGCGACACACACAAGCCGCCAAGTGAAGATCTTCCCAGAGATTCAGGCAGGGAGTGATGGTTGAGCCGGGGTGGAAGGTGGCGGTGAAGGCGGGCCGTTGACCAAATGCCCACAAGGGCGAAAGGAATAGGAAGTCGCCATGTGGGCCCTACCAGGTCAAATTGGTCAACACCGAGTCAAACTCTCTATTAGGGTTTAAACTAATCTATGGATTTTCACAGGATTTTTAGGGCAATATAACATATTTAGGCTTATGTGATTATGTGTATACATATATATATATATATACATATATATATATATATATATGTGTGTGTGTATGGATGTTTTATGAATATGAAAATATATTCCCAATTTAAGGTCCATTAGAATCTTATATTTCAACAATTTCTTAAATAGTGCTATAAATTATAAATTCTTATGCAAGGGTTTATTAATTAGCTATTTAGTGCTTTATTCAAACAAAATCATCAATTTCAAATGGCTTCTAAAGTCTAGAAATGTGTGTTTGTCACATAGAAATTTTACGGAAAGCGTCATAGCTTATGCAAGGGTATGTAGTGTTTTCAAAATATTATCATAACTTTGGTCATTAGCGGTATTTGCTCATCGAGCGGAATGAGCAGCAGAGATTACGCCATGTCAGCGTGAGCAGTTAATTAATGATAATTAGGAGCTAATTTAATCAGTCTTGATAATGACGTAACGCCCTATATAGAGAGGAAGGAGGCAAGACCGCTCTTTGCCTCTGGTCCCTCATTCACTTCGACACTGCTAGTACTTCACATGTCCACATTTCTTTATGGCGAGCGGGGGAGCATCTTCACGGCCATATGTGTCTGATGCATGGTGGGAGTCTTTTGGACCTGGAGAGCATACTCGTCCTCCTTCGGACGATATGCATATCATACATTATGCAGACTGGAGAGACGGCTCTCCTTTGCTACGAGATCGTCACTTTGCGTCCATTTTTGACTGGCCGACATGTGAATGTGGGAACCCCGCCGTTGTGCAGTGGTTTGGCCATGTGCACGAGGGGTTTACTAGTCGCAGGTTCTACCGATGCCCAGATTACAACGTAAGTTCCCTCCCTCTACGATATGCTACCACAAATACAAGTTACTTACCAGTTCTCTTATTTCCAGTTACCAGACGTCACGTGCGGTTGGACTCGCTGGATGGATGATCCATACCCGGCAGCAGCGTACACCTACATAACATACCTGCACGCAAGAATCGATCGCTTGCGTGCTAGAGTGGATGCTATAGGAGAGCAAAGCGCTTGATCGAGAAGGTCGGCGGAGGTCGCGCGGGCTTCCCGCTTCCTAGGCAATCCATCTTAAAGACGTCAATCGCACAACCAGCAAAGATCTTTGGACCAATACTATCACCGAATCGTTCATGTCGGGACCATGCATGTCTATCACGGATGCCACTACCCCCGACACCCAACGGCGAAGTCCTCGTCGAAGAGCCATCATGCAAGAGACCTACCCGGTGTACTACGACACGGAAAGGGAAGCGACTGCTCGGTGTGCGGCCACTTGGTGTTCATGCCAATGCCACAACCTTTTCACCCGTCCATGGTGACCACCCTTGCATGTCATCGCACCCTATATGTCATGCTAGCTTTCGAAATAAAAAATAGTACATAGCTATTTGTCTAATCCCCTAAAGGCCTTAAGTTCAGGTCATGCAGTTAGACCCTATTCATCCTTGAATGGGTCTAAACAGAACATTCGCTGAATAACCACAGAGTTGAAAAAGCTAGCATGACATTGCTTCGTATCCTCGCCGAAAGTCTTCTTTGCTCCATTTGATGGAAATAATATGTGAGATAGAGAGAAACTTGGAGCCAGATGACTCGGAGGCGGGAGGAAAATAAATAGGTAAGTCCGCTTTCGGTGCATGGACCGAGTTCATCTTCCGCTCATCGCTACATTTGATGTGTTGGGCGGTGTCATGCGGGGATTGTTGGTCGTGATGACCGCAATTATTGATGTGACCGGTGTCCGTGCGGTATGTTGGTCGGCAGTGTCGCAATTATTGATATGGCGGTGTCCGTGCGTCATGTTGGTCGCCATGACCCGCAATTATTGATGTGGCGGTGTCCGCGGTATGTTGGTCGTGATGACCTGCAATTATTGATGTGACGGTGTCCGTGATTCTTGTTGGTCGCCAGCGTTCGCAATTATTGATGTGACGGTGTCCGCGGCATCTTGTTGGTCGTGATGACCCGCAATTATTGATGTGGCGGTGTCCGTGATTCTTCGCCGGTCAGCAAGTGCGGCAATTATTGATGTGACCGGTGTCCGACGGCATGTTGGTCGCCGGCGCCCGCAATTATTGATGTGGCGGTGTCCGCGAATGCATGTTGGTCGCGATGCAGCGCATTTAGTGATGTGACCGGGCATGCATCGTTAGCGATCAGCGGCCTCTAGTACTTAAATTTAAATGTGGCCGAGGCGGATGTAGAACCTTGGTAGCATGTGTTTAATCATTAACCGATGTCAAGAAGCATAATGAACAACTTATTAATCCAATTAGTTAAGTACACCTCGGGCTATATAATGCGAGGCAGAGTTGGAGTCCCTCTCACTCCCACCCTCACTCTCACTCTGACTCTGTGTGTGTATACTCCCTACTAGGGTTGGCCGTGGGAGGGGAGGCAGTAGAGATAGACATACCACATTACACATATGGCTTCACGAGCCACACCGAACGGTTGGATTCGACAAGCCTGGTGGACGTCAAATGGTCCTGGATCGCAAGCCCGTCTACCAAGTAACGACCTGCCTATTCGGACAAGAGCTAGCTATAACACAGAGCCAACAATGATAAGAGACCCAAACTTCTCTGAGGGGATGGCCACGTTGTGCACGGAGTGAACACAGTTGTACAAACTTTGACCAAGGTTGTCGAAGGATGGATCGCCGACGTTTACCGTTCGGCGTGCTTATTTGTGAGTAACCGGCCGACAACAACCAAGTGCTTAATACATTTTCCATCTCACCTTTTTTCTCATTTCTAAATGTAGACCGATGATCGCGGCTTCACCAAATGGATGGACGATCCTTCCCAATGGCGCGTTCGGTTACATCGAACATCTTCACGCAAGAATCTCCGCTTGAGGAGCGAGTTACATTTGCTACTCGCATGTACAACGTTTATACCGTGTGGAACCGTTCCGTGGATGGCGATAAACCTAGCGTCCCTACTACAATAGGGTTTATTTCAAGTCATTTGCATCAAGATTCGATCACGTGGATTACTACCATGTAATCGCTTCATATTGTCAATGTCACCGGAGCACCATCTTCATCTCATTCATATCGTGCGTACTATAATCTCAAAGCCTTGAAATACAGTAGACTACTTATTGGCATACAAGATAAAGAAGAATAGAACATGAAGTGGCTAATTCGGCCAGCCAGGCCGCATTCGAAAGCGGTAATGCCGGGTAGCCCTCATACGTGTATGGCCACGTAAGGGTTTGCGTAGGGTGGCGGGGCCCATCGGTAGCGTCCACATAACTTCTCAGGCCACATTTGGCACTCAGCGGGGCCAGAAAATACGAAAAATATCACGAGCGATAGATGGCATAAATAAAAAAAGGTATAAAGCTAAAAATGACAAATGGCGAAAATGTTCATGCAACTACTGAATATATACATCAGAAGGTACAAAGAAACATGCAAAGAACGAAACTCTGTCGTCCTCGCAGGCTTCACCCATGGATCGATCCCTCGGTACGTGCCTTGCGAAACGCCTTGTTGTCGCTAGGAAGGTGTAGCGATCCGGTGGGTGAACGTCCGATGAGGACGAGCTCGTGGTGTAGGCGTCGCCAAGTTAACTGTGGCCAGAAGTGCCGCAGAGGCGCGCCCTAACAACCGGGAGCCTCCAACCTAGCCGTCTTGGGACAATCTTGGTCCACGTCAAGGTCGTCCAAGCCTCGGTCGATCCCGACCGACCGGACTGTTCCACTCTGTGAAGATAGGACCTAATCCATGCAATGTCCACATTACTAAACGACAAATTATAAATACATGAAATTGAAGTGCTCGACTAGAAAAATAACTACTTTTGTAATGAGGAGGCGCGGTGCTCGTGGTGTGGGCCGCGACACGTGGTGGTGCCTCGAAGCACCGTAGGGTGTGGATATGTGACGGTTCGAGTGCAGACGACGCAGCGGCAGAGGAAGACGCCCGCCTCGTGACTGCTGCCTCCACGCTCCTGGGCGGCCATCGCGAGGACGGTAGAAGGCCTCTGACAGTATCCTCAAGGAGGACGGTGGTGGCCTGGGCCGGCGTGCGGCCTCGCCAAACTGCGTCGTCGCTCCGTACAATCCTACATATTAAGGTAGTGTCACATTATAAATTTTAATGAAGGTAGGGTGGAGAAGGGCAATAAAGTTTATACCCCTCGGTGTAGGCTGTAGGGCGTCCGGAAGGCTGCAGCACGTGAGGCGTATAGCTCGCGTTGTCTTCTCGTAGAGTCTCTGGAAGGTCGCGAGTATCTCTCCTCCGGTCATCCGAATCTTCAGTCTTGCATGCGCTTTCGGCAATGCGTGCGTGCATCGGCGTTGCACTCACGAAGAATGTCGATCGTATATAGGCCCATAGCAATCAAGCGGTGTATGCCGATAAAAATAGAAATTAAGCGAGGGTAAATATCATCACTTTGGTATGCGACTTCTTGTGATGCGGCAGTGCGATGTCGATGGCTCGCGCGGCGTGGGCGATCTCGGTGGAAGGGTATGACCCACCAGCGCCCTCGTGAGACGACTGTACCACCGTCGTCGCCGGATCTGACGTGGCGTCGTCTGGCGGTCCTCCTCGACCCACTCATCTAGAGCGTCCTCCCACTGTGCTACCCAAGGCTCCATCACAGAGCCCACAGATAGCCCGCGGTGTGGCCACGTCTAGTGGATCTGCCAGCAAACATCGTGTATGACACTTATAAGGCGGATGATCGAAATGGAAATTAGAGCTTAATGGAAAAGATCGTACTGGTGAGCCTGACGCGGGACGGTGTGGACAACTGGTACAGGGAACTCTTGGTGGAGGTCGAACTGCCGCATCACCGCTGCGGTGAGTACTCCTCAACGAAGATGTCGAGAGCAACAGCGGTCGGGTCGAAGCAAGACAACTCGTCCGCCTCAAAGCGGCGACAACCCGTGAGAGGCGCGAGTAAGCACTCGGTCTGACGTAGGGTGTCCAAACGACATCCCCTCCTGTACCTCGCCCAAGCGCCTCGCGTACATTGGTAGTCCTTGCGCTGAGCGTGGGCCCACGAGGTCGCAAAAGGAGAAAACAAGCGTAATTAGTCTATGTTACGTAAATAATGTATAAATCATGATTTAACATTACGTACCCTCGTGAAACCAAAGGAAGCCCATGGTGGGCCTATCCTCACGGTGTGTCGTGGTAGTCGCCGCCTCGTAAGGATCAGTGATCCATGAGTGGGCGCCAATGGCGATCCGCTCATACGACCATTTATAGGTGAATGGGCGCCCCGAGGATCGCCAGTGCATCCGTCTTTAGGACGGCGTCGCACAAAGCTCAGACGCCCCGCAAGGAGTGAAGCCCAATCAGATCGGGGACCTCGTAGGGGCGGCGTCGGCGATCTCCTGGCGTGCAGGAGGTGTTTGTCGATGCAATGGCCGTCCGTCTTGGTGAACATCACCCGGTAGAACGACAAAGAGTAGGCCTCAAGGTGTCGGGACACGATAGCCTCATCGGCTGAGGGTGGATGTGCTCACTTTGTCAATGTTTGCAAGTACCAATGTTAGCGGGTAATTTAAGAAGGACAAGTCGCTCGTTAGTTCTTATCGTGAGCTGCAAGCCACCTCTTGATTGGACCACGTGTCTCACTTTGAGGAAAGGCGGTACACTCCTGCGCTGGTGCACGGACTACCGGCGAACCGCCCTAGCAGGTCGACACGCCAGGCGGGTGAGACGTCCACCGCCACGGCCGGTGCACCGGCGCACGGAAGCCCCAGAAGGAACGAGACGTCCTGGAGAGTCGGCGCCATCTCCCCGCACGGGAGGTGAAAAGTGTGTCTCGGGCCTCCATCGATCGACAAGTCTTTGCAGGAGGACTGTCAAAACCGAACGCCTCGACGATCTGCCGGGCGGGTCTCCAACGAACGCTGGGCCGTAGCCTCGAGCATCCAACACTGGCGGGAGGAGGCGGAGACGCGACTGCAGAAAATGAAACATTGAGACGTAAGTAAAGCTAAATTATAAAAAGCGAAAGTAAGGAAGGTTCGCCTTATACGATGTACTGTCAACCCAAGCGTCGTCGAGTGAGCAACTCGGCGGTGTCCTAGTCCGAAAGACACCTAGCACCGCCTCTCTTGACCGAGGTAGGCCTGATGCCTACGGTCAAGGGAGGGTCGGCAGGGCCCTCTGCTGCTTCTTCCGCTTTGTGGGCGCCGACTCCGGATGGTCCATCTCGTCGGCCATCGTCACGTCACCTGCGAGAAATGTAAGTATAGGTTATTTATTTCGATTCAAGCAAGACTAATTCATAAAAAAAAATACGTATGTACAAAAAGAAATGTCATCAACAGAACCTTGCATATCATGCAAACATAACATATTACATAAACATAAATAAGTCATCATATTACATTGCCACCAAGAAGTCAAAGATATTACATTGGACGCTAATATTACAAATCTAAATTACACATATCAAGTAGTTCGATTAAGGTTTCATAGATACATTTTCAACCGAACGGTCGTCATCCATCCGCCCAGGCCGGACGGCCCAAACATCCAAATCGAGGACCCAAATGCACTAGGCTTATCACGGTTCACATAAGTGTGACCGTCCTCATTGCACTCATTGCATCTCTTCTCAACGCTTCCCGACCGATCCATGTCGTTCGAATGCGACGGTGTCGGCGATGACCAAGATCACACTTCAGCAATTCCCTAGCCGACGCGTGGCGGTTTGTTGGACCAGTGGATCGATAAATGTACCGAAAATTGCATACCCATATATCTCTGCATGCCATGTATTTGGATTGTTTCCTTCTGAAATATTCGGACACAAATGGAAAAGTAGGGTGATTTGTCATTGAAGCCGCCGCAAGTACATGAGAGCATGGCTTGTGAAGAAGCTTGACTTATGCATGAGCATGTGCATGTATGATCACGCAATATGCACTCTGCGTAACCGCTCACGTTCACGCCACGACGCCTCTATCCTGCAGTTTATGTGGTACTTGAGATGATCTGTCCCCATCGCCGTCGCGCAATGTCTTTCGGCCTTACCTATCTTCTCGGCCATATACTTTGTAATAGCACCGGAGTATATCAGGCGACTGTCAGCCATAGCAGCAGACGCGGCACGATAACGATCCATGAAGTACTTGCATGTACCGTGAAGAATTCCCTCCACAATTGCAACCAGAGGCAATGCCCTCATCCCCCTCATGACCCAATTGTACACCTCTGCCAAATTTGTTGTCATTATTCCGTATCTAGCCCCTTCAGTATCATATAGGAGAGCCCACTTCTCTTTTGGATCATCCTTAATCCAATCTGAGAAGCATCTCACGGCTGAAACTCGTGTGGCCCTGCCCTGCCTTGTCTGTAGTTCACAGCTCTGCTTTGCGGTCATCTCATCGAGTGTTTTCCATAATTTGTTGAATTTTCTTTGTTGATTCTCGCCGCACAACCTCTTGAATAGGTTCATGCGGTGTTTATTCTTAAAGTGACTAAAAAATTTGCTCCCAAATGCCTCATGCACCACTGTTTTGCATATCACTCCACTGGGCACCCCCTCGGTTGTCGGAGCCATTTGTAATCTCATCAATCGCACGCAGTAAGCCTGCATGTCTATCATGAATGACACAAACATTTGGCCTTCCTGTTACAACAGCATGTTTCACACGCTCTAGGAACCGATACCTATATCAGTATTCTCTCCCTCCACAAATCACGAATGCCACCGGTAAAATCGATTGTTGCCATCTACGCAATTGTCAATATTTGCCCTTATACTTGCCAATGAGAAAGGTTCCATCTACACATAGCACAATTGGACAATATGTGAAGGCTCTTATGCACGGACCCAATGCAAAGAATACCGTTGCAGAACCCACTTGCCGTTGTCGGCGCGGAAGGTGATACTCCTTCATGTCATAGTATGTTCCAGATTTCTTCTACTAATCGTCTGCGAAGGTTGGGACATATTTGCATACGATGCTTTATATGTCCCGAACCGCATTTCCAAAGTCTTCGCTTAGCTCTCGAGCGGTGGGATACTTTATGGTGTCTTCGAATTGTTCCTCAATGGCCCGTATAATGGACCGAGGCTCATATCTTATGTTTCGACCAATTTGTGAGTACATTACAAGCGCAACAAATGTTGATGTCGATTACGTGCCTTTGTTGTGCATTTTCTAACCGACGATCGTGCTCCTTTACAATTGAACACACCCAATAATCTACCCACTTTCCTTTAAATGCATGTACACACCACGGCAACCAGAACAACACACATCACATCGAGGCGCTTTTACTCGACTTCACTACCCCGAACTCCCTCCTCGAGATAAAGACCAATACTTCACGGCATCCAATATAGCTTCCTTAGTCGGGTACATGGCTCGCTGAGTCACCTCATTCTCATGGTAATCCCATGGTGTGTGCGTGCCTTCATGTACAGATAAATCTTGGAAGTTGTAAGTATTCCACTCTACGAGCACCGGTCGATCACTCAAACTTCTCTCATCGTCGGCGTATCTTCATCGAGGACTTCTCATGCTCTGCATCCTACCGCCATTTCAAAGAACTATTGACTCGATTCGTTCCCTTCATCGGCCGTCGATCGCCTCTTCAATTGTTTCATTGCCTTCTTCTCCTATATCTGTCTCCGCATGCGCTTCTCCCACGTCTTCTGTCACCCCCGTGTTCCCTACAACTTTCACCTCCTCTTCCACTCCAGCACCACTAGTCTCCCCTGGCTCTTCCACCTCCGCATGTTGCTTGTACTCGGCCTGCACTAAGAGAACTAGAGGAAGGCACCATTCGATTACAATCTCAACGTAGCGTCTCCAATTCCGAGTACTCGATATATGTATCAACTCCCAAAAAAAACCTTCAGCAGCACGGCTCACCAATACCTGAACTGTCATGACATGTTCTTCTTCGTTGAGTTGAAACGTCCGTGATAACCAATGTTGTAGCCCCCTAAATGACCTTTCGGTGGGTCTTGATATCCCTAATGTACATAATTGGAATATTGATAAATCTATCCCGTAAGGACCTTGCACAATCTCTCCTTCCCCATAATGGATCTGAAAATTGATCTTGTCTGTCATTTACCCTGCCCAACAAATTTCGCACATTGATTATTATACATCAATCTCCTTTTTCTACATCTATTTTTTAACAATATTACTACAGCCAAAATGTCGGCCAACATCTTGTTCATTATCTCTACAAATAAAATACTCTTCAACATCTAATAAATTAGTAAAGTACTATACTATTTTCAATATAAACACTATAGATTACCCTTCTATTCCTTTCTAAACCCTAACCCTACCATGGTTGACACATACCACATAATCGTACAATTTATTGACTATACTATTTCAATCTAAACTCTAAATATTACCGTCCTATTTGTAACAAATACCCTAATCCTAGCCTAAATATTACACGGCTATTTTTAGCCTAAACCCTAACCTAGAATAAATATTACCATGCTATTTCTAGCCTAAACCCTAATCCTAGCCTAAAAATTACGCGACTATATTTAGCCTAAACCTTATCCTAAATATTACCCTCTCTATATATAATGTAACATATACTAAATTCATATGACTATCCTACCAAGTTTTATCAAATAAATTTTATACTACATAAAAAAAATACCTGTGAAATCGACGAATCGCTCCGCGCTTCTCTTCTCTCCAACTTCCTCTCTTGCTCTCGGTCTCCTCTCCTTCAAAATGCCAATAGTCTTGTGCATGGCATGTGTGCCTTAAAAACCACAATTTCGCTTGATTGGCGGCGGGATTTCATTGTTTAAACATCGCCCAACGGGCAGGCGGATTTTTTTTTCCTTCCAAAACTTGCCTGTTGGGCGGGCGGATTATTTTTGGCTTCCAAATCTCGTCCTCCGTCAGGCGGTATTTGGCCCCTTGCTTGGTCGGCGAAGCAAAGCCGCCCATCGGTCAGGCGGATTTTAAAATCTCGCCCGACGGACAGGCGGTTTAAAGATTCGATTTTCTCGCCTAGCCAGTGGTCAAGCGACGGAGTCTATTTATTTATTTTTTTAAAATTGAATATCATTTATTTATTTCCGAGAAAAAATAAATATAAAAAAATAAAATTCTAAAATCTGCATTCCGTTGGTCCAGATTCGCCGAAGTTAGGTTCTAGGTGGATGTTGGGCTTGTTTGGTTGATGTCCAATTTTTTCTAACATTGTCATAACTAATTTGCCAAAATTGTTTAAGGTTAGTTTGTGAAATTTTTAGCCATACTTTAGCAATGTTAGGTAAGTTTGCCACACTTTTTTTGTACTTATACGTGTGGGGGTCTATATATTGGAAAAGGACTCTTAGCTAAGTTTAGGCATGAACCAAACACTCACCTAACATGGTCAAACCTAACTAACCTTAGGTGTGGCAATATGTGGTATGCTTAGGCAACAACCAAACATGCCCGTTATCTTCCTTTTGAAATAAATAGGACATCTTCGACCATTTTTCTTTTATTTCCTTCCCTTCTCCATTTCCTTCCCTGTATTCGTTCTCTTTATTTTTCACCATATTCAATAGCATCCCTTCGAAAAAAATAATGTAAAAAAAGAAGAGAGAATCTCTTCCTATAGGAAATGGAAAAGAGAATCTTTTCCAAAAGGAAACGGTGAAGGGAACCTGTTGAAGCCACGGGGAAGAGGCCCGAGAAGGGAAGCCCTTGGAGATGCTTGGACATTACATCGGAGTGAAATAATTGAATCTCCATCACAATAGAAAAAATGACATGCTAGCCCAAAAATATATAGTTTCGCAACAAAAAAAATATTGCAACAAAGATTTACTCTTGTGCAAACGTTTAACAAACTAATCGCAACAAGGAAGTTACCCTTGTGCAACAACTCCGTAAAAGCAACAAAAAAACATATTGTACAACATCCGTGAAAGCTAGCTGCAACAATAAATTTATTCTTGTGTAACAAATAAAAACACCAATTGAAACAATCCTCACCCTTCTAAATGCAACAAAGAAATTGTGGAATGTTTC
This sequence comes from Olyra latifolia, assembly GCA_036346145.1. Classification (NCBI taxonomy): domain Eukaryota; kingdom Viridiplantae; phylum Streptophyta; class Magnoliopsida; order Poales; family Poaceae; genus Olyra; species Olyra latifolia. The sequence goes on from CM070530.1 coordinate 21,960,916, forward strand.
AATGAAGGGTTAATTGGATATATGTCACTACAGAGTTGTGAAATTAGATATTTGCTACTCTATGTGCCAATGACATATAGGTCTAGTCCCACATATCATTCATACATGAGTGATAAATTTCTAAACTTGCAATTCTGTAGTGGCAAATATCTAAACCATCCTTGAATAAACTAGCTACAACAAGAGATTTGTTTTTTCATGCCACAACAAAAAAAAAAGCATATGCAGCAATCCTGAGCAAACCACATAGACTACCCGAGCAAGCTCGTTGTCATCAGGTCAGCCCATAGGAGTTGGAGTGCAACTACTATCTTGACTTGGAAGGATCTGGTGATGGGCGATGACAACAAGTCCACGATGCCACGATGGGAGGGACCTTGTGGACGGTGAGCTCATGGACAACAACAATGGAGCTCGAGATGGTGAGCTCTGCTGATTATGGGAGTGTTCTTTTGGGCTTATGAGATATGACTTATCTGTCTTATCTCGAATTTCGAGAATTTTTCGAGGTGGCCTCGAGAGTTGGATGGCTTTGATTTTTAGGATTTGGAGAGCTTTTAGACTCGTCTACGAGATAAAAAAAACAGATTCAAAAAGTTATAAAAAAGTCAGATAAGTCAATATTAGTCAGATAAGTCACGAAATCTGACTAATATTGACTTATCTGACTTTTTTTTATAACTTTTTGAATCCATTTTTTTTAATCTCGTAGGCGAGTCTAAAAGCTCCCTAAATCCTAAAAATCAAGGCCATCTGACTCTCGAGGCCACCTCGGAAAATTCTCGAAGTTCGAGATAAGACAGATAAATCAGATTAGATAAGCCCAAAAGAACAAGGCCACTTGAACTTGGCGACTGGAGTGGTGCAAAAGCTCAGGCTTAGGTGGATCTGACAAATCTGGCAGCAATGAGTGAGTCTAAAGACCTGTTTGGTTGCCACCTAACTTAGCCACAACTACCCTTAGGCAAAGTTAGATAGCTTAAGGGTAGTTGTGGCAAAGTTAGGCAGCCACAAAAAGTGTGGCGGACAAAATCGGTGCCACACTTGTGGCAAAGTGTGACAAGAAAATGAGTCTATGACGTGTAGGGTCAGAAGCTAAGAAAGTGTGGCGCGACTAATATTAGACGTGGAACCAAACGCACGCCTAAGAATATGTGGCGTGACTACGGTTAGACGTGGCAGCTTTAGGCTGCCAACCAAATAGGCTCTAAGCTTAAGTAAGGCGGTGGCATAGGGTGTTGGAGGTGGTAGCGATGAGAGTAGAGGGCTGACAAAGGCAGTGACTGGCAAGCCTACGATAGGGAGAGCTTGTGGAGGCCGTCCACCTAGTCTGCTTAGGCAGTCGGAGAGCAAGAGGAAGGAGAGAGAGGAAGCAATGGGTAGAGAGAATGAGAAGCAATGGTTCAAAAGCTATATATCATGAAAATCTTAAAGAAACAGCTTCCAACAATGCATAACATTTGGCTCATATAATTCGAGTTATTTGAGATACAGGGTTAGCTGGCTAAATACCGTGGTGGTGTAGTTGGTACTGTCGGGGATTCGAGTGATCTGTTTACATGGCAACGCATTGTTCAATGTGTAATAACACGCAAGATATAAAAAATGTACACGCTATAGCATCTCGACTGTTATGAAAGAGCAACATTCTGAGATGGGACGTCTATCATCGTGCCAAGGATACAGCAGCCAAATCAAGAATGGGAAAGGTTTGTCGGGCGCCACCGGAGGAAAATGAGAAGAGGGAGCGATTCAGACGTGTCGCGAATCTGTCCATCATTCTTTTCATCGACGATCTCTAGATAGTCGATGAGGGAGGTGGAGCTGGATCTACGTTAGGTGGAGTTAGTAATAGCAGTGGTTTAAGGTTTGGAATAAGAGTCTTTCTCTCGTCGACGGGTAGCTGGATGAGGCGGCGGTGTTGGCTTTCTTTGATGGGTACTTCTCGGCAGGCTGCGACAGCGGCATCTTCAATGGAGTGGTCATGTGAAGTTGGATCTTTGGTGCTGGGTTTGGTAGTGGTGTCGTCGCGGTGGCGCATATTGGATGTACTCATGGGAGGATCACTGTTACCTCAAACAGGAGCCAGATCCCGACAAGGAGGACAAACAGAGCATCTTTTTATGTTTTCTGATAGTTCTATGAGTTAGATGTGCCAGGAATTAGATGCACGAATCCTAGATTTCGTCTTGCAGTTCGTCGGTAGGTTGGTGGAGAAGCGTATGTCTTTTGAGAAGCTTATCTCTGATATCAAAGTTAAAATTCCTTGTAACATCTTTTTACCAGAGGAGAGGACAAGGTGCAACGTATGTCATACAAACTTTTTTGAGCTATCAGATTGTAGACCATACTCTTTGTATTATTTCTGGTAGAAGTTGGTGGCTCTTACCGTTAAGACTCATTGATTTTTGTTTTAGTTTAACTTAACTTTATTACCGAGTTATGAAGGTTCTTTGATTTGTTCAAAAAATGAAAACGGGACAGAATGAGTCTAAATCTCTGACAATAGATGCCGAGCGTTATCGCTGTACATGGTCCTCCGAAGAATTTCTGCCATTATCTTAGGGGCTGTTTTCTTCAGCCTATCTTCTTGTCTCCGAATCGAAAAGGCAAACACTTTGACTTTTGTAGTCTGTTTTTTTTTCTATCTTGAAACCACGTCATATAACTGTTAGATATGAGTCAAATGAGACGCACCAGACTTATCAAGTTATCTCGGAAAGTTTTCAAAATTCAGCTTATAAGTAAATAAGAAGATAAGAAAATAAGATAAGCTGAAGAGAACACTCCCTACTCAACAACAGTCAGGCCAAGTCCAAATTTGAAGTTTTTCTACCAGTGATCAACCAACACAAGATTGTAAAGAGGGTGGTCAGGTTTTAACTCCGAATATAATAAACGGTGCAGATATACTCTAGATATAACAATGCAGATGTGAAAAATTGCACGATACTAGGAAACATTGCAAATGTAAAGTTACACCTTGCAGGAAGCAATGCATTAAATTAAATTAAACTCATGTACCATGCGACTAGGATGCCATTCACATTCTCAAATGCCTAATTGTGGCGCAGCAAGCTGCCACCTTCCCATTCTCAGATGACTTGGAGAGGTTAATTGAACAGCACCTCGTGTTTCTTTAGATCTGATAAATAGCACACTGGATAAAACTAAGAGTGAGGTCAAGAGTGGCTGATACCGAAAAACCTCCTTTCACGCGTCTTGTGGCTCCAGTATACTTGCCTACAAACTTCAGCGTTACATCTAAACAAATGAAATCAACTATTATGCTTAAAAAGAGATCATCCAATATTCATGTCTCATTACAGCTCCCAACATCATCACGCAAAATACGGCAGCCAAAGAGATGATCCAATACTCGTGGCTCTAAAAGAGATGATCCAATACTCGTGACTCATTACAGCTCCCAACATCATCACGCAATATACGGCAGCCAAAGAAATGATCCAATACTCGTGTCTCATTGCAGCTCCCAACGTCATCACGCAACATACTGCAGTCAATTCACGGTCTGTTTACAAAATCAGAGAATATGGAGCTCATCACTAGGGTTGACCCGGCAAATCCATTCCTTTTTATTTAAAATCACACTAATTTTAAAAATTATAAATTTAAATTTGGTCAAAAGCGATCGATAGTTCTACAGGTCGTTTTTTTAAGTTCAGGCGATTTTGGTCGAAATTGATCTTTTTTTTTATCAGCAAACCGACCCATTTGATCACGGATTTAAAATTTGAGAAAAGATACTTGATTAATTTGCACTGATTTTCAAGCTGCTATCAACGAAAATTCCTGCCGAGCAATTTCCGACTCACCCCAAGGAACCCAGGACAGAACTAAATACACACTTCTAAGTGCAAGTGCATCATAGTACGTGCCATTGAGCGCTTTCAAATGAATAAGTTCTTTTATGGCCGAAAAGGACTGTATCTACGAATCGAGTTTAAAATCATCCCATGTGATTATGTGGACCGATTCATTGTTACACGTTTGCAACAATCCACTCACATCGCCAAAACAATATGTAAAATAGTAAGATTGGAATATATTCAGGTTCCTTGTACCAGTCTAACAGATGCGAATAACTACATTAATCTAATGAACAAGAGCATTTGATAAGTAATGAACCCAGGACAGTCAAAAGGCGCCTCCCCTCTGGTCAAAGGACACAGCAGACAAATCAAGAGCGGAAGCAAAATGAACGCAAAAACAAAAAAAATGTGAATCTTTGTCGACAAATGCCAACCGCTATAATCGTACATGCCTCTCTGAAGAATGGCTTTCATTATCTTACTCTCCGATCGTCATGCCAAATCCAAATTTGTAGTCTTTCTTCCAGTGATCAACCTACACAAGATTGTATAACAGAATCAGCCTATTCTGGATATAAAACACAATGCATGAAAACTTGCACATTACTAGGAAACATCACAAACTTAAAGTTCCACCACATTGGAAGCCCTGCATGAAACTCATACAATACAGTAACTAGGACGCCTTCTCAAATGTCAAACTCTAGCTTAGCAAGCTGCGGTCCTTTCCTTTTTTTCTAATCATTGAGGAGCTATATGAAGCTAAGGTTTCATGTACTGTTTTGCAATAGCGGTGGGAGCTATGATGTTATTATCGACTGATTACCTAACGGTCGAAGTACAGTTGGCATAGTTTAAGCACAGCTAACATATGTTTTTAATGGAATATTTTGCATTAGCCTATAGGCTTTCTAGTTTTTCGAATTTCTTCTTTGGCCGAATGTGAAAGACTATAAAGAATATGTAGGCATCTGGGGTGGCCAGGATTTGGCAGGTGTGTTATGTTCCTCTCATATTTGGTAATTTTTTAATTATGTCTTAAAACACATGCAATCATTTATGTCCCATCCATGGCAGTTTCAACCATTTCTTCGAGTTCATTAATTCAGACTTGAGGACCTACTTGTATAAAGATGTTAAAAAGTGGACACCAATAAATCAGTAGCACGTTGGCTTCTTCAATAGAACAGCCAAATAAGTACTGCTGCAAGCTGACCTCTGCAGAAAGAACAAAATTGATGCCAGGAGTCAATCGTTCCTCCAAAAGAGCAGAAACTATACCATTGGTATCCAACTTCCCCCTCAAGCGACACTGAAATGTTGAGCAAAAATGTAATTTCATTTAACTGTTCAGATGTATCTCAACAAGAGTAATGCAAACCCCCTAAAACATTCAACAGAAAATAGTTTCTTAATGAAAAGGCAGAATTTGATTTTTTTTTGAAAGTGCAACTCCTACTTCTCGAGGAAATGTCTGAATATGCTCTAGCATTTGCAGTTATTTTTATGTTGTAACTGAGGAATGAAATGCATGGCAAAGATGAAAGGCATACCTGTCTCAGGATATATTCATAACCAAAACTTGATGTTACATCTTTCGTCATATGATTGTACATGAAATCAGATGCAAGGGAAACCTGCACAAAAAAGCTTATGGATTGGAAGCGTATAATAAAGAGGGGAAAAATTCTAAGTGATATGACAGAAAATTGACCTTTTCGGATACTTTCTGAACATAACTCAGCACAATCATTCCGGTGCTTGCAATTTGTCCGGTTGCAACCTGCAGATATATGTGATATGGCTCCATCAGATTATTAAAAATTCCAGCTTTCCATTTTGTTGTCTATCCAACTAACATATTTGCACATTTGTAGTTTCAAACTTTCAATCAACAAAACAAACGGTGGTGTAGATTATAAAAGTAGAAATTGCTAGCAGGACAAGGTTTGGAAAACTGGTAGTTGGGCGGCCCAAGGAGACCATAAAGGCTGGATTAATAACAAGGCTCATCTGGTATGAGCATCTAATGAGCATGGGCTATGAGCCGACAAGTATAGCCCAACTAAATGTCACTGTTGCCCTAGGCTGCCGCCTAGCGCTAGTAAATGATTTTTCTATTAGCACATATCCTGTAATAAAATAAGCACATTCTTTCGGGTTTACCCCAATTTAGAAAAAAAGCTCTTAACAAACATAAATAGACACATATCGCTCATGTGGCACCGTCGCATGGGGCAGCCAAATAAAATAAAAATCAACATTCACACATATGAACCAAGACATTTTTTTCAACAAAATACTCAAATGATATTTTCTTTTAATCTTAGTGGTCCAATTCGTGAATATGAGTTAATGGTATGGTTGGGATGGAAGAGAGAGATAGAGAGGTGCAACTTTCAGTGGGAAATAATTTCATTGGCTTGAGAAGGGAGCATGAGGGCATCACATGGAGTGCAATGGTGTGTGGAGCTTGGCTGAAGGTGGACAGTAGCGGTGACGTGATAAGGAGACACGGCAGTGTGGATGGTTCAGTGTGGCGAAGGTGAAGAGGTCCTCCAACGACAGCAATACGAGCATGGGAAAGAATGTGGATCAAGGAAAAAGGTGGTGGCAGCAGCTTAGGCAGAAACTGACAGGTAAAGATGAATTTGATGGTAGCAGTGCTTCGGAAGGAGTGGAAGAAGGTGAAATTTTAGCTGGACACCATGTGATCCTGTCATGGTTGGCCTCAAGTATTAGGGCCGTCGGCTGAAGAGGAAGAGGGTCGTGGCAGCAGCAGGCGAGGAGCCTGCAGCCACTGCAGGCTGCGTGCCGGATAGGCAGCAGTAGATAGAGTTCAGATTGTTGGGAACTATTCCTTATCTTAAGTTAGTAATATGCATATTAGTACTAGTTAGTTAGAGATTAGATTGGAAAGTTAGCTATAGCATGTAAGCCGATAAAAGGCCAAGTCACAGGATAACAAAGCAGCAGAGATTAATCTACTATCTCCCTCCCTGTTTCTCTCTTCTTCCTCAACCCTTGATGCGGCTTGCCACCGCAATCCTGGGATTGGGTGCTGTTCATTCGCAAGAACGGACAATTATCGCAAGCCGTGACAGATCCCCAAATTGCTCAAGGGGAACATAGATGTTATGAACCTATGATAGGTTTCAACATAGATTCATAGGGCCAACAAGAGCAAATAATCACATAAATCAACCTTCCATTCTTCCTAGAGTCTCTCTCTCTCAGCCCGTGTTTCATCTCAGAGATGACATGTCCTGACGGAAAATAGAATGAACAGAAAATAGGAGAAGGCAGAAGAGAGTGGAACTTGGACTCCTTGCTGCCAATGGTAGTGAAGCACGAAGCAGCAACCGTGGTGGAGGGATGTGAATCAGTGGGGGAGAAGTGGTCACAATGGTGGAGAGATGCAAATTAGCGTGGATCTTGTCAGGGGCAAAGCAAGTGCAAGGTCGACAACTCATCTAGATCGCGTCTGGGGGCAACGCAGTGACCATGGGAGGACGAGATAGGTCAACATTGAAAGATCACCAATTTTGTGAGGGAAATGTGGACATTTGTAAAAAAAATTTGACATGATTTTCAGGTCTAATGACAACTCTAGCTAACAAAGCTAACGGGAATGGAAAGGAAGGGTAACAAAAAGTTCTTCAGTGGCAAGGAAACATAAAATTATCAATGGCAGATTAAGGAATAGTGAAACATTAGATGGTGTAGAAGGTTTTTTCTCCAAACCTAATGGCTCAAATATTTGGGCAAACGGCAAACCTTCTTCCTTTGGACTTATCACCAGCTACATTTGTGCAGGTATTACCACAAGGTGGATAGCTTTTGTTTTACTAGCTGGAGATGTTTGTTTCCTTGCTAGCTCTCAGGAATTAGAGCCTAAAGGGGAATGTAAGATGAATCCAGCATTTATGCTTCCAAAATCCTAGCAACCTGAACTAAATGCCGTTAGGTAAAAAGTGCAATACATCATATCTAGCGCTAGTGGAACTTGTATAATTCGTCAAATGCAGCTTCAAAGTCATTAGTTACATGGCATTGGAATGATACTAAATCTGGCTTTAACATGTTTTCAGGGGTTGCATATGTAAAATGATTCATTCTACAAAACAAAAGGTTAACAACTTCATATGATTGGACATCATGGTCATAATAATTTAAACGGAACTTACCATTTTCTTATTGTCGTATCGAGCAACAAAACCAACTCCTGATTTCCTTTGGTGCCCAAGCCAGAAGGCTTCAGTTCCCAATGAGAGGTTCTTAGTGACACTCTGAAATGTATAGGGAAAATATGTTTATTTATAATCATAACTAAGTAACCAAGTGATGAAACAAAAACAGATTCAATGAATACAGTCTGCCAGTTCCTTTTCTTCAAAGATGTTTGATCCATGAGGTTATAAGGAAAACAACCCTTTTTCTTTTGCACTATGACCTTAAAAGGAATACATAGGTAAGAACTAAAAACTATGTAATTCCATCCTCCAATCAATTAAACAGACTATAACAAAACACCTCTCCATTTACTGCTTAAGCAATGTTTGGAGCTCATAGGTTAATGCTTATTGTATCATGTTAATAGGCTGCGTTTGGCTTTAAAACATGTTAGCCTCTGCTAATCAAGAAGACCAAACATCTTTGGCCAGGAAAGTTTTAAGCAGACAAAAAAGGTAAGATCTTTATTTCTTATTCCTTCAATCTTGCGCAACTAAGCATGTTCTCCATCGGTGGAACCAATAAAATCTATACTGCCAGAGCAAGAATTGGAAAACCTGTTTTATCTAATAAATCCACAACAACAAAAACCGGTGACAATGATGATGAACTCCTTTGGAAATCCCTATGCAAGGGTTTGAGAACTACATTCTGACAGCTCTAACCAGTTCAAAACTGAGAGATAAACAAGGTAGAAGACTGAAAAAGATAAATTACTAACATACCATAACAAATTCTGTGACTACGTGTGCCTTCCGGAACCAACATATGCCCTTTCAGAACCAATGGGCAATGGACCACATGATTTGGCAGTCTTGTCATGAGAACTAGACACATTGGTTCCAGAAGGCACATCCAATGATTTGGCAGTTTGTCATGTGGCCAAGACCCTTTTAGTTCAGTAGTTCATTCTAATATGCCACCTATACCCTACGCCACCAACCTCCCCTCCCTCTACAAAAAAAAAACTTTAGCCAATACCATGTCTACTTGTTTAGTAATTAGTATGAAATTTCTGGTAAAATCACCCAAAAAAAATGAATATTGGTTGCACTAAGCTCACCCTAAATTGATCCATGACAATTTTTCAGTGCAGTCTGCAAGTACATTTGCCCTAATCTTTTGTTGCCTAGTCTAACTAGTTACTAGTTAGCAGGTGTGAAATAAAATAATGAAGCAGTGCTCAAATAATTAAAGTTTTGTTTCAATAGATTAATTTGCACTAGACTCAGTGGTTTCATTTTTTTTTATGTAAGTGCAAAATTGGGTCCAATATTCATTTTTTTTGTTAAAAACGTATTTATATTTCAAAATGTACCCACAACAGGTCAACATTACCGACATCATCAAATATATAGAAATAAGGGGAAAAAAAGAAAATTTCATGATATCACGATGCAGTAAATTGCTCCTGCTATTGGATGTCTTTTATGTGCAATTGGCAAATGTTAACATAGATAGTTACATTATTTATAACACATACCTGGATGTAGTTCCCTCCATAGAATGCGTTATTCCCAATTTGAAAATTGGATCTAAAATCTTTGCCCTAGAATCAAAGATACAGAAGCAAAACAAGTTACATTTTCACATGCATTATCAGATAGATAAATTAACAAGAAATGAAAATACATCAGATGTAGGCAGTAAAACCACAAATATTTTTTCCACATAATGCTAAACATTAAGCACCAAACAACTACTTGTAATAGTTGCACATCTGTACGTTAAAGACTACATGTAGTATACATCCAGTACTTTGACGCAATCATTTCATCGTAAAACATTAGGAAGTATTAATAGACGATAGATTAAGATTCTTGCTGTCCTATGTGACAACATCCTGGATACTTGGATGGTAAAGTAACCTAAGAAGACAATCGGCATGTAGTTGTAAGAAAAATCTTGGCAGCAAAACTAATTCAAGAAAATGATCGCACTTATTTGCCCTATTCTAAGCCCCCCCCCCAAAAAAAAAAGATCTCAAACTCATTTCTTCCACAACTGAACCATATTCTTCATCAGAGAACAACACGATACATCACATCATAGTTCCAGTAAAACTAATCTAGCACTGGCATGATACTCCCAGTGCCCACCAAATGAAATAATAAAACAAGGACATGCATCATCTGAGCTTGTATATGACTCTTGATGCTAAATCAATGACCTGATAGACTGACCTTATAATCAAAACTAAACATGCCTTGGGAGTAATGGGGCTCACTTGTCAACTGCCAAAACAAAAAAGAAGTTGGTTAAGAATTTAAACAACAGTAAACTAGTTCAGAAATTGTACAACATGACACATGCATTTGAGCTCTTATTTGACTCTTGATATCACCTGAGCATTTATCTTTAGGCAAAGATTGTCCGTGATGTCACACTTGACACGCGCATTTACCCTTCCATCATGCGAGACCCTCCCGATGAGCATCATCTAAAGATGGACCACAATAAGAACGAAAATAAGTAAAAGCATAAATAACAGGCGAAGTGATCCGGAACAAGGCCAATGCCTTCATGAAAGAAACAACCTTGGGATCAAGAAAGTTGGCGCCGAAATCGTAAGTGGAGGTTGGGACCTTGATGACCTCTGCCCCCTGCGACGGGATCTCCATGGATCCCATGAACACACTGGTCCAAAGATGCACAAGAATTGTAACAATACAACCATATGGCTTCGAATATGGCTACGAATTTACTATAAAATGAACAAACATGAAGGGGCATGCGTAGGCTACGAATTTACTATAAAATGAACAAACATGAAGGGGAATGCGTAGGCTACGAATATGGCTACGAATTTACTATTAAATGAACAAACATGAAGACGCATGCGTAGGCTAGGGATACCTGTGGCTCAAGGCGAAGTACTGGTTGAGCCCCTTGGTGAAATCGAACCGCAAACCCTCGAACAGCTCGGGCTTCAGCGCCACTGCAACAAACAACAAGAAGACCAGCGGGGCGGTGACAACACGGAGCAAAGAAGGGGATTGGGGGCGGCGGTGTCTTACTGAAGGCCTCGCGCTGGATCTCGTCGTAGGGGATGGGACAGGGGAGATTCATGTAGTCCACCTTCTCGTCCTCCTCCTCCTCCTGGGGCTTCGACGGCGGGGCGGCAACGGGAGGAGGGGCCGCGTAGGCGGGAGGGGGAGGAGGGGCCGTGTAGGCGGGAGGAGGAGGAGGGGCGTCGGCGGCGGCGTGGCTGACGGAGGAGCCCATGGCGGCGGCGCGAGGCGATCGGGGTGCGCGTGATTTGGGGCTGGGTAGGTGACGGAGGAGTCTTGTCTGCGGTTTTAGGAGGGTTTTGTGTTCTGTGTGGACGACGGTGGGCTCGGTGCGGACGAGCGCCTGCCAGCGGCTGGATCAGCCTCGAGATTGTTGTTGCCTTGCGCGCAGACGGCAGATCTCATTCCTATCGTGCCTGTAGCCGTAGGCATCCATCCCATGTGTTCCATGTACAACAAAACCGGTCCAATCTACCAAGTAAAAATCACTTCTAGACTCGAATCGCCAAACTCATCTACAAAGTAAAATGGAATAGCTCTATAAATGACGTTCCAAAGATTGGTAATATATGTCAGTGACACCACGAGTGACATATATGGGATTACCAATCTTTTGCCGAGTAAATATACTTCATTTTTCTTTTGCAAAAGTGAATCTACCCCAATTCGAATTCTCAGGAAAAAAAAACATAATTTCTTTTCCAACAAGGTAACTCCACTTCCATTAAGAGCGAAAACATAAGTTTTGATACAAACAACCTTCCAGGAAAGTAACACGCTTGGTACACTTGCTGAGACAAAACATAGCCAAGTTTGAACCCGCACAAACACAATTTCATGCCTAGTCAGGTTTACAACCAGAGAGAGATAACAAACCCAAAATAGACAAATGATACTATTTCTATCCACCAAAACCTAGCGTTATGTTTTATCCATGGAAAGGGAAACAAGAATTGGAGCAACCACGTAAGGACACTCCAGTGTATGGTTTCAATGAATTATTTTTAAACATGCCACATCATATAGAGACAGCTCTAGATACAGCTCTTTTAATGTACCGGATCTAATAGTTAAGTTATTCTCTCTTTTCTATATCTATCTATACTATTCTAAATTGTCTTATGGTGGTGGTGGTGGTGAGTTCACCAACATGCGATCTCAGCCGTCCATCTCGCGACCAATAGACCAAACGCCTGGCCTCAAGAACCCTATCGCTACGCAGCCTCGCCCTCCTTCCCTCACACGCCTCCCCCCGCCATGCAATCTGTGCCCTCCTTCCCCATCACGCCTCCTCCCTGCACCGCCCGCCTCCTCCACCCCCCGCATCCTCCCCCCCCCTCCTCCGCCTCCATCCTCCTCCCCGCCTCCGCCTCCGCCTCGCCCGCCGCGCCGCCTCCTCCATGCGCCTCAGTGCCGCGATCCTCCGCCTCCTCCTCTCTCTCTCTCTCTCTCGACCCTTCCGCCCGCTCCTCCTCCATCGCGCCGCCTCCTTGCCGCCCTCGCTCCGCGCGCCTCGACGACGCCTACTACTCATCCACGCCGCCTGGTCGCCGCCCACCTCCTCCGTCGCTCTCGACCGCCTTGGCCGACGCCCACTCATCCACGTGCCGTCTGGGCCGCCGCCCTACTCGCCGCTCTCAGCCGCCCACCTCGCCCCCGCCCCCCCTTGTCCGCCGCCCTATTCTCCACACGCGCCTCGCCGCCGCCCACTTCTCCACGCCGCCTCCCGCCGCCCCTCCTCCCTAACACCTCCTCGCTAACCCGCTGGGCGATGTTGCCAAGGATTTGAGCCCCAGCAGCCTTGTTAATCTATTAAACACGAACAGATACTGATTAACTCCATTACACCAACTAGCTCACATGGTAAGATCGACTCCCCTTGTTAATCTATTTTCTGCCTGCCCTCTGTACATTAGAGTTTTTTGCATGCTATTTTATTATCATGTTAGATGGTAGTGTTACTATTATTTTTGTTGAGTCTGCCTCCTAGCCACCCAGCGCCTCCTCCCTCCGCACCTTGGATCCCCATCCACCTGGGTAAGCTCTTTCATAACTCGTTTTTTATAGCGTTTCTTAATGTTAATTGGAGAACATGTTTTTAAATCTAGAATTTCTCAAGTATTTCAGTTCATTTGCAACTTGATTGAGGCTAGTCGCGGCCGACGTTCATACCCATATGAGAAGGCGATTTAACTGAATTTCAGGCGCAGGCCACCGCGAGGAGGAGGCGGCGGTGATTGATGAAGCTGATGTGCATGCTTCAAACGTGGAACTGAAAGGCTAGCTTCAGCTAGCATCAGTGTGAACCTGTAATGTGTCTTTGCACCAGGTAATTCCTCTGTTCATGGTACTCGGGCTTTAAATCGAAGCCAGCAGATGTATCTTTGCATGTATAATAGTAAGACCATGATTAAGTTCACCAACACCAAATTACTTCTTTTTAATTTGATGTGTTCTTTCCTGTTGTCCTTAGCAGTAGGCTGGAGCAATGAATGTCCTTTTTGATGCACTTTTCAAAGCTGTTGGTAGAATAAGAATAAATATAATAGCAGAAGACCTGGTATGCATCTGAGATTTTCCTTGTCTTTACTAGGTGTGTGCTCAGCATCCTCTTCTTGGGAAGTGCTTACTCTTCCATAATGCATATAGCACTATCATATTTATGCATCAAGAACTGAACATATATGCTTGGGAATCTTGCTTCCGTCACGATAAACTAAGCGTCCACTAGCTGGTAGAATTTATCTCATGAATATCTCCAAATTGTTCTTAGCTAACTAAGCGTCACGATAAACTGCAGTTCAGAGCCTAGATCATGCTCACTCAGATCACAAGGTGAATGGTCCTTCCTCAATGCATAGTGAGTGATGCAACCCAGCAAAATGTTTCTATTAGTTTTTGTTCAAATATTGCACAAGTACAAGTAGTGAAGTAGATCTGTATGTTCAGATTGTAAGCTATAACAGAGCATGGTTATTGTTCAAGTACTAATAACATTTGGCACTTAATGTGTCAAATAATCATTTCTTTTGATGGTATGTCCAATCATTAATCACATATTACATGGGACTATAATAGAACTTAGTTTGATATATATACATGGAGCATATATGTTCTAGAAATTGATTGCTTCACAGAGCACATTTGTCATTACCAACAGGCACATTTTTCATCAAGAACTGAACATATATGCTTGGGAAGTGCTTACTCTTCCTCTAATGCATATAGCACTATCATATTTATGCATCACCTTATGCTGAATAAACCCAATTTATGCATCACGTTATTGTTCTAGATGGGAGTTGTTAGGATAGACCCAATTTTCGAAGTGCAAACCATAGATGTTCATAGTATCTATCTATTGTACCCGAAACTTCTATTCTCCATAGATGTTCACAGTATCTATCTGTTGTACCCAATTTTTTTTATATATGGAACTCCCATTGTTTCTTAAATTATTAAGTATTGGACAAAAGAATATTAAAAAGGGCATCGAGTCTCTTGAGCAAACATGTAGCACTAATACTCTCTTATTTTTATCAAGAAAAAATTGGGTGGTACTGGTGACTCAGGGAGAGGCATTTTGACACGAAATAAATGGTTTTTTAATTGAATATTGGCCCATGTCTTGTTTTGCATAATTATTTTTTTTGTTATTATGATTTTTTCTTTTAATTTTTTCATTTACAGACAGGAAAGACCAACTTTGTTGAGCATCGCACTTTTCTACATTTGTACCGCAGTTTTCATCGCCTATGGATTTTTCTAATATTAATGTTTCAGGTTAGTGGTTTGTGCCTTTTGAGGTTGTCATAAATCACACATAAATTTGTTAAGAATTTATAATGCTAAAGATGTTTTTTTATGAGTGATGATGCAGTGCTTAGCCATAATAGCTTTTCATCATGGGAAGATAAATCTTGGTACCATTAAGATATTACTTAGCTATTGGACCGGCCTTTTTCATCTTGAACTTCATTGAGTGTACGCTCTCTCATTTTTTCTTCATGATTTCCTTTTTACAACTTTCCTAATTCATTCTAACTTTTTCCTTTTGTTATCTGGATCAACATTTCTATTTTCTATCATGCCTTTTAGCCTCTCTTCTTAATTCATTTCATCTTTTCTTAGAAATGTTTTATGACCGGGACCGCTAATATTTTCTATTGTTTTTCTTCTATGCTCCCTATTTTATGACACTTCTTTCTTTTGTAGGCTGCTTGGATGTTATACTAATGTTTGGCGCATATAAGATAGCCAGAGGCTTTGCTATCTCAAGATTAATCATCCAGTTCCTTTGGTTAACTGCAGTTTCAACATTTGTAACCTATCTTTATTTGTGAGTATTCATTTGATTTTGTTCTTATGTTCTGTTAATGTACACTAAATTACCTATTCACTTGCATCTTGAATGTCAAACAGAAAGTGTTGACGAAAACAATGCAAGGAACTCGATTCAACCTATTTCCGGATTTATGTTCTTGTTTTGGGTGGTTATGTCATTGTTCGCTTGTGTTTGCATTAATGGCCAAAATCCCACTTGTCACTGAGCTCTCCGGCTTTTCTCGATCGGTCCAGCTTTTTCCAATTTTTCAAGTGGATATACCGGTATCCATATTTTCATTCACCGGCAATTTTCAAGTTTGGGAACGTATCTTCATTATGAAATTATGTACTCATCTTGTTTTTTCCTTTTGTACTCGGGAGAGATATTATGTTGGACGTGGACTTTATGAGAGTATAAGTGACTATGCGAGTTCTTTCCTTTAACTTAAGATTTTTGTACAGTGTGTAAGTAAACCATAGTTTCTTTGATAATCGCCTGATTAACATCTTGAACATAACGACACTTTCTCTTTTTATCTTAATTTTATAATCATGGTACTAATATCCGGTTGCTAGCAATTCTCTGGTGATCATCATAGTTCATCTTGAATTGTGATTATGATGTTTTGTTCATCATATGGCATTCTTTTTAGGGACAGATCCTACACACAATTTATATGAGTACATGAAGTCTCATTATTGTTTACTAGCATTAGCCCGAGATATACATCTTAGGGTATAACCATCGCCTTGCATTAGTCGCTAGCAATGACCTTTGATATACCCTTTGCTAGATCTTGTAATAATTGCGGTGGTGTCAAATTGAATAATTTGCCGCTTCTCTCATAAGTGGCGGCTTTCACCGCTCAGATTCATCATGGTGTGTTATTTACTTTTGACAAATTTTGTGACACGATACGTGGTGTTTTGGTTGGTCATCTTGGCATGCAAATTTACTTTTGCCTATTTTCTTCAGGTGGTTATAGTTTCATCTTTCAGAGCTTTGATATCTGCTCTACATTTTCTGCGTGATCAAAATGTACTGTTGTTCATTGTGTCATTCACTTTTGCAGATTCGGCCTTTAGTTGAGCCAACCAATATAATTGTACAACTCCATGATTTGCAGTATTCCTGGCATGATCTTGTATCAAAGGGTTAGCAGTAGATCCATACATATTATATTAAGAGTATTGTTCGCTTGCTATCATATCTAACACTGAGAAAACTATCCTCTTCATATCTATCTGTGTACATTGTAGCAATGCAAGTATCATGCTGATAATGTATTTTTTATAGGAAATAAAAATGCTTTGACCATCCTGAGTCTATGGGCTCCATTGTAGTCAGTAAGATTCTTTTGTTAAACCGCATTTCTTGGAGATTGAAGAAAAATGAACTTTGCATTGATACATTACATTTCATTTGCATTTTTAGATATACCTGATGGACATTCACATTTGGTACACTCTTTTATCTGCTCTTGTTGGTGGTGTAATGGGCGCTAGAGACCGCCTTGGGGAGGTAAATTTTGCTCCTTTTATGTTCTATTGCTGTTCATGGATCCAAGTACTATAAACTGCTTATAAATTTCTTGTGATTTGCAAATTGGGGTATCATCCTAACCTTGTAAT
This sequence comes from Olyra latifolia, assembly GCA_036346145.1. Lineage (NCBI taxonomy): Eukaryota > Viridiplantae > Streptophyta > Magnoliopsida > Poales > Poaceae > Olyra > Olyra latifolia. The sequence continues at coordinate 21,977,951 of CM070530.1, forward strand.
TTAATGAGGGATCTTTGAGTTCTACTCCTTCTCCGATGAGAGGATCAAATTAGCACTTATAAACGTTAAACGTTATCAAATTTATCTCTAATATTGGAATGTAATAATGAAATTTGTTATATGCGCATTTGGTTTTAATCTTCAATAAGTTCAAACATTGTGCCTCATTTGAGAGAATGTTGGTTTTGGGGGAAATACTATGTTACTCTATGAATTCTTCTGCACCCCGAGTATGCAACCAGTTGTGTGATGATTTGACCTATGTATTAATTTCAATTTCCTACTATGTTTTTGTTGTAAAATCTATCTATGTATTAATTTCAATTTCCTCGAGTATGCAAATCTTTATTATGTGTAATTATTTTAATGGCTCATGATTATGCTCATGTGATGTGTCTAGCTTGGTCGGATTTATCTGATGCACATGTATAATTGTAAATAGATTTAGGTAGAATGGTCGGCCATATGTCTGACTCAATGTTTATCTACATAGTATCATTATTATATTGTACCGCTATGACCAATATATAAATGTATACTATATAACATTTTTTTTGCTGCAATGGGTGAAAATGATTTAGGATCTCTCTATCAACCCTTTGAAATTCCGTCGTAACGCACAGACACTCAACTAGTTTCTTTCTATTTATGAGTCCTATAGAAACGACTTAATGTTTCTAGCGGGGATTTCTTCTTATTTCTTTTCCTTGTTTTAGCATAAAGATCGTCTCTTATATAAAAAATGATTTTGCTCTCTCTTCTCATTAATTACCCTACACGTCAACAATCCGTCCTACGTGGCAGCTATAGAAACAGCTGGCATCATTGAATTGGAGTGCCCTAAAAATGAGGATACAAATCTACAAGGAAGGAAACAGGTTATTTGATGCACCAAATCCCAGACTAGTAGAGAAGAGTAAACAGTCCTAAGAGCATCTCCAACAATGGTTCTATACAAGATCCTATATTTGAATTTAGGGCTTTTACAAAAAAAAAACGAACTCCAATAAAGGGTCCTATATTTTAAAAACGTCTTAAAATAGGATAGGACCTCGAGAAGAGTTCTTAAATATAGGAACTCATCTACCGAGCTCTAAAACTTTTTTAGTTATATTTTAGGATAAGGCTCATTGTTGGAGTTCCTTAAATCCCTAAAAAAAGAGATAGACATGTGTATATGGCCTCTAATTTAGGACTATTGTTGGAGTTGCTAATCATTTTTTAGCCCAATAATTTTTAGAGAGTACCTAAAATGACTTATAGAACTCTATTTTTAGATCCCATTGTTGGAGATGCTCTAAGAGCTTAAAAAATTAGTCACAATGCAAGTACTCGGACTCACCTTAGCTCTTTCTGGAAATTCCTTTTCTATAGAATGGAAAAAGTAATAATCTCCACCAAGCAAGCATAGCGATTTAACGTACTGCATTCTTTTTTCTGCAATAGCACAGCAAAAAAGAAAAAGAAAAGATAGCATTTGAGAATTGAATTAGGATGTGAAGATATTCCTAGAAATTCTAGCAGTGCCAGAAGGAGCAATAAAACAAAGGCAAATTACTTATCGTTTAATGATTAAGAGGAATTAAAGGTGGGTGATTCAAATAACAAGGAACGAGTTGTTTATTGCGTGTGCTGCTTTACATAGAACTGTCGCCTAACAGCTTAGCGGATTAAACTAAAAATCTTTATCTAAAACACCAAACTACCCAACCCAGACAGTCTCTGAGCGAGTAGTCTCCATCTCTCTAGAGTGCACCTCTGCTTCGGCAACGGCGTTGTCAGTGATTTGGGAGAAATTTTTGTGTGCTGAATCTCCCATCACGCTGCACATCCAGAGGGCGTGACGGAGGCGTTCAAGGAGAAGATGACGATGCCGACGGACGTGGTGGAGCAGAAGCGGGCCGGGGGCGTCAGGGAGGGAAAGCCGCCGGCGGCTGCGAGGAGGAGCGAGGCCGGCGACGAGGGCGACGACGTGATGATGCGGGCGAAGGCGTTCAATGACGTGGGGAAGATGGGGGAGGAGGGCACCGGGATGACGACGGCGTCGAGCGGCCGGGACGCACGCTGAGAGCTTAGCTGACCGGCAGAGTACGCGGTGTCCGCTTGTTGCTTCGTGTAAAATGCAAAACTTTGATGCGAATAAAGAGAACTACACTAGAATCCGTCGATCAAATTCATTGTCTGTACTGTCAATTAAAATTAGATTGTAATTTACCGCGAAATATTTGTTGCTTTACACAAACCAAAATACTTTCACGCTTTGGATCTTTTTTAAAGGACTAGGGGTTAAGTTGAAAGAATTAGAGGCATTCTTAACAGGTTACCTACTTATTTAATAGGTTATTTACTTATTTAATGGGCTATTTGCTTATCTCTTTTTAAAAATACAAACACTTCGCCTTTTTTTTTTACTCGAAAGACAAGCTTTAAAGCTTAAAAGAACCAGTCAAACGATGCAAAGCCACTATTCAAAGTTCTCGAACTTAGAAGATAGACAAAAAAAAAAAAACTCTCAAAACTAATTTTTAGTAATCTTTTTCTTTAATTTCATATCGAAGACTGTGACTTTTTACATTATAGTAATTCTCTAAGCTGAATCCCCGTTGGTGTTGGCCAAATTCATTACCTTGCCAATGCCACCGGTAGCCCGCGCCGTTGGTTGTTCTTACGCCACAGCAGTGGATAATATCGTTCGCTGCACCGCTGCCGCCATTGGGTTCACCGTGTTCGACCGGCCCATTTTTTCCCCTTTCCCGAGCCATTCGCGCCCAGAATGCCAGGACAAGCTCGATCAGAATGCCAACGTCGGTAGCCATCAAGCACCTCACCGAGGTCGAGCAGTAGAGGACCTCGTGTCTCCTTTGCATAGTGATGAAGCTTCACTGGTTGTGGTTGCGGACGAAGAGCAGCAGAGCGCCATCGCCGCAGTCCTGTTACAACTCCGTCCGCTCTGGCATTGGTCACCTGCATACTGACTGACTGACGTTTGTGGGCTTTGCACCTCATTTACCTAGCACATTTTAGTTGCATCGAAATGCTGTGAACACCAGTCACATTGCATATCAGATCAACAACAGTGTTGCAAATACAAATTAAGCTGACAACCAAGTGAAAGCACGCGATGCAATAATATGCTCATCCAGCCAGCACCGCTAGAGCACATGTCCAGATGACGTTGCACATGCCAACTGTCATTTCTGAACTTTTCAAGTATTAAGGACTAAGGTACCTAGTCCTAGATTGGAATCTTGTTACAAGTTCAAATGACGTTGCTTCAATCTTGTTACTCGAACTATGCAAAGGCTTATATTGGCAGAGGAAAGTACTTGCCCTAGCAATGGTCGCCGAAACTCCGCAAGGCACAAGAAGATTGAAGCAGATCATGCAATTCTGCTCAGCGCGTCTTGAATCTCGAGACACAAAAAAAAAAGGAGGGTAAAACAAGCATCTCCATGCTATAGTCCAAAAACTAAGAAAAGGGAAAATTCTTTACTCTAAGCATGGAAGTTTTGGACTAAGAAAATATCCCTATATGCTATAAAATTCAAAGTTTTGGACAGGACCGCTTCACGCTTCCTTTTTCTTTTTAAACAACAATACAATTGAGCCTGCCAAGTCCATATACACTGATAGGGTCAATCCTAGAATCAAACGAAACAGAAATATTAAGATTTACCAAGTCTTGTACTCAAAATCCTTCAAAACAACTTGTGAAACAACCACATGAAGCATTACCATAATGGTTTAAGATAACACGTTTTTCTTAATAAGTCTAGTCTAATACTGAGGAAAAAGAGGGGGCATTTAGTCACATATTGATTAACAAGATGATAAATGAGTGGTTACTTGACGATTAATCTTAGAGATTAACAAGTAACAGGCACAAAATAATAATAATAGACTGAAACTGAAATGCAAAATCTTTCTTCACGAATCTCCTCATGCCACGTTGATAGAACCATATAACATGGCATAAACTAAATGATCTCTGATATTGCCTTAGAGTCAGGCCTCAATTTTAGGACATCTCCTAGTGATAACTACACATGTCTGTCTACGTGAACTCACCAACAGAATATTAGTCAGCCCCATAAAAAAATGATCATAGTCTTCCTTTTCACTTCACACACGTCAAATGACGGCAACACACATGTCAAATGACAGCAACGGAATAGTCAGAACATCACCAAATTGGTCGAAGCGCCAACTACAAATGGCTCCATCAGCAACCGCGTCAAGAAGTAGAAGACGACGCCAAGCATGATAGAGATTGGGAGTGCAGGCAATGCATGCCTGCATATCGATAGCAAGATAAGAGTGCAGCCAAGCCCAGCAATGATGGCAAGGTAGCACGCATACACCGTCATCAGATCATACATTGCAGCCCTCCCAACAAGCACACTGTAGAAGACAAAATCACCAAGGCCCAGCTTGATGCCCCTGGTAGACTCAAACATCTCAAACTCCTCGGGAGAGTCTGAGGAAGAACTTCGTCTATCCTCCTCATTACGGACTGCATTGTTGGCAGATGCTCCTGACACCAAAGGTGCGGTCTCTTCTTCCTCAGGTTGCTCAATTTGAATGACAGCATGCTGTGAACTCCCACCCTGATTTGATGGCTGCCCTGTTACTGCCACTGGCACCTCTCTTTCATGGTTGCTCAAATGAAACACAGAATCACTTGAGCTGGCCATCTCGCGGATGCTTGATCCGCTTGAACCAAGATCCCTCATTTCCACCACAGCACGGCTGGAATTATCCTCCTCTCTCACCCTGTCATACCGGTTGCCACCCGACCGACCAGAATCGGCTACTGGCTGCATCTCAACAGAGCCCATGGCTGAAGCATAAGAGGAAGAACCAGAGGCCGGACCAACAGTAGGCCGTGACTCGTAGACAAGGGCAGGGAGTTCATCGTCTCTGGACGAGGCCAGCTCCACAAGCATCCTGAGCGGGCCCCGTGGCGCGAGCACGGCGACGAGGTCATACACGGCGAGAGCGACGAGCATGATCCAGGTGGTCCACTCAGGGAGCCTGGACAACCACGCGGCGACGATGACGGCCAGGGCGACCATGTACCCCTGGCGGACGAGGATGGGGACGGCGGACGCGAATACGGAGAGGACGCCGACGGCGGAGGCGTTGAAGAGAAGCACGAACGCGGTCGCCGCGTCGAGCGGAACGTCGAGGCGGCGGAGGACGGCGACGGCTATGGCGCCGCCCATTGAGAAGAGGACGAAGAAGGCGGAGAAGCGCATGTAGTTCTTAAGGAAGCCGGTGCAGCGGTAGTAGTATAGGGCGACGAGGACGAAAGTGATGACTGCGACGAGCGCGACGAAGACGACGGCGTCGAGGAGCGCGCCGATGAGCTTCTGCCCAGGGGAGTCGGTGGGGGACTCGAGGTAGACTAGCGTGGCGGCGGTGACTGGGGGCGGCGCGCCCGCGCCCGCGGAGGAGGCCGGCGCCAGGAGGGAGATGAGGAGGACCACGAGCGCCATGCAGATGGAGACCGGGGACATGACCGCGAGCACCTCCCCGCCGAGGGCGTCGAGAACGGTCGCGGAGGTGGAGGACGCCACCGGCGCTGCCTCCGGCGAGGCGGCGGCGGGATCCATGCGGCGGAGGGAGGGGAAGGGGAGGTGGGGAAATTTTCCCGATCCCGGCTGGGTCGGTCGCCGGCGTCGCTCCCCCTGTCTCGGGCGGAGGGTTTGGTGGTTCGAGTTCGAGCCCGACCCTTTGTCGGGGCCTCGGGGGTCGGAACTTTTGAGACTATTCACTCACGCGTTTGTGTAAAATTGTGTGAAATTTCTCGAATTTTATTTTCTCTTTTTTAGATTGATTTTACTCTCTCCTTTTGGAGCAATATAGCATTCACTTGAGTTTCTTCGTATAGGAATCAATATTCATAAAATAAAGGATGCGACGGAATCAATATTCATAAAATAAAGGATGCGACTACACGTCGGACTTCCGACGTGAGTGCTCCCGTCCAACGCTGCACCCATCATCCGATTGTATGCGTGATCTCCGCTCTCCCCCTCTATTGTTTCCACCGAAACATATCTCTATACCTATTAAAACATTGAAAGTAAATTATTGAAACATTTGAATTAGAACACTAAAGCATGACTTAGACAGTGCTGAAACATTGAAAGTAAATTATTGAAATATTTGAATTAAAGTAATGAAACTTGACTTAGATAGTGTTGAAACATGACATTTAAGCTACCGACATATTTGAATTGAAGCATTGAAACTTTGAAGTTAACTACTGAAACATTGAAAAGTAGCTATGGAAACATTTGAATTAGAACACTGAAACATTTAAATTAAAGTACCGAAACATTAAAAATTAAGCTTCGAAACATTTAAGGTCGAGTATTCCCGCAAGAGCAAACGAGATGTTTTAAGAAGAGAAACACAATGTTTTATAAAAGCAAATGGGATGTTTCAATAGTGAAACATAAACAAAATGAAATGTTTTACAAAAGCAAACGAGATGTTTCACGAAGACAAACATAATGTTTTATAAGAGCAAATAGGATATTTTAATAGTGAAACATAAGCAAAAAATGAATGTTTCATAAAAGCAAATGAGATGTTTCATAAGAACAAATGAGATGTATCCGTACTCAAGTGATGATATTTTAAGCCAGTACATTGTACATCTTCCCCAGTAGCCGCCAAGCTCGTCGGGAAGAATGCGCCGAGCGGCGCCCAATCCTCGGGTGAGGTGCTAGGAGATAGGGGAGGAGGAGAAGGGGATGGGGAAGAGAGAAGGAAGGGGCAGCGCGGTGGAGGAGAGGATAGAGAGAGACGAGGGGAGAGGCGCGTGCACCGACGGCCATCAACACCGGCGAGGTCGGGCTGCCCTCCCCTCCTCTGCATATGTGTGTGCGTGTGAGACAAAGAGAGAGAGATGGTGTACGAGGAGGCGCACGAAGAGAAAAGATGAGTCCAGCGAAGCATTATTGGGAGCAAGGCACGGTGCCAGCCTGCCAGGTGCAGGTGTTCGACGCTGTCGGACGTTCGCACTAAAGCATTTTCGTAAAATAAAAGTTCGTTTTTTGTTGTTAATTGTAACATCCTTATTTTCAAAACCCTAAAATCATCTGCATCATTGCATTTGCATAATTCTCAAAATGCATTTTAAACTAAGATTGTGAAAATAAGTATGTTACCTTTTAATATTTTAAACTTTCCAAAAATAATATTGCAAAAGATTATTCAAGAGAAAAATGGAACTAATTAATTTGTTTGAGTTTGATTCGCAAAATAAAAATGTTTATAAAACCCGAACCGTGAGTTCTATTAAAGTCATAATCCGGGGATTTCGAAAATTTGAAATTTCTTGTTTAAAATAATTATTTCCAAAAACCTAAAATTTCATTTACCTAAAATTTTAATCTTTCCTAAAATTAATATTAGAAGAAAGAGTATACTTTTCTTCCTTTCTTCCGTTCTCATCCATTTAGTATGTTCAAAAGAAACAACTTAATTTAAAATTACAGATAATTACATTTTCATCTTTTCATAAAATAATAATACAAGAAAAATTCTATCTTTCTTCCTTTTTGTCCGTTCTTATCCTCTTCATGATTGATTTCCTTTCGATCTCATCTGATTCATGATTCTTTATGATTTCCTTCTGTCCTCATCCTCTTCCGTTCTCATCCACTTCATGATTGATGTTTGTCCGTTCTCATCCTCGTCATGATTCTTCATGATTGATTTCCTCCCGTTCTTATCCTCGTCATGATTCTGCTCCGTCCTGCTTTCTGACGTGGCTCTCATACATCGCACTGGCCGCAGATCCTGAGCCACATGCAGACGGTCTCATCTTCGTGTGAACCTGCATAACCCATCCCAAACATCTAAACCCCAAACCCATCCCCGTAGCCAACCAAGCCTCAGCATAGCTAGACTTCAATGCCCATTGAACATCACAACCCAAAACCCCAATTCCAGCCCAAGCACCAGACATCCGCATTCGCAGCAAGGCCGAAGCCTTGAGTACGACGCCGTCGCCGTAGAGCTCCGAGCCGGGCAGCAACCGACGCCAAGTTGTTCTTGACGAGGTAGTCCCCGTCGTTGCTCCAAGCTGCACTGGCCGCCACCCAGCACTTCCTCCCCAGCAGCCGCCCCACGTCGCTCACCGCTGCTTGCGCAACAGCCGGCCGCGGCGCCGTTGCTCCGTTTTCGCCGCGTGCCGCCCTCGCCATGCGTGCGCCGTGCGCCGCCCCTCGCTGGACGCGAGCCCGTGCCGTCGCTGCCGAACGTCGCAGCCGCCGCTGGAGCTCCCTTGCGCCACGCCGCCGGCCCGAGCCGACCCCGCTGCGGGCCAGCACTGCTTGCCGCCGCCGCCCTTGAAGCCCGCCGGTGCTGACCGACGCACTGCCTAGATCCGCAGCGCCGCCTTGTCGCCGTTGGCACTGCGCCCCTCCGCCGGTCCTCTCGTCGGGCCTTGCGCCGACGCCGAGCGTCGTGCCTCCTCCCTTGCTCACGCCGCCCAGCCGGCCACGGCCTTGCGCTGCCCCGCCGGAGACCCGCGCCGCCCAAGTTCCCGTCGCCGCCTCCTAGCGCCACTCCCCACCGCCGAGCCAGCCAGAGCGCCGCCCTCCCCTCCTCGCCGGTGAGCCTCACCCCCACCTCACCTCGCCGCCGGCCAAGCCCCGCCGCCTCCTTCTTCTTCCTCCCTCCTCTTCCTTTCCTCTTCCTTCTCTCCCTTTCTCACTCTTTCTCTCTCTATTTGTTGCTCTCTCTCCAATTTTTTCCCCATTCCTTCTCTTATCAGGTGGAAGCCACCAGATTGGGTCAGCATGGGCTGACAGTGTGGACCCGCAGCTACAGTACCATTTTCTATTTTTCCAGGAATTTCAGTGCACAACCCCCTTCATCTTTTTGCACCGGATTCATCCGATCTCCGATTCCGGTGATTCAAGTTTCTAAAATTCCATAAAAATCATATCTATCTTCTGTAATTTTTGTATGATTTTTGAAATTATATTGCTATATAGGTTATTTATTGGTTGCTTTTTCTTGTTTTGCGTGCGATAGAACGTTTCGGGCACTGACGGAGACTTCCTTGACGCCGCCGACGCACCGCCGGAGTCCAACTACTTCAAAGGCAAGTCTTTCCCCTAGAATCCTAATTTTGTAGATTTGTTCAAAATTGCTATATGAAGTACAAGCGCGTATGTTGGATAGCGTCACCAGTGCATATACCCATCCGATATGTGCAACCACCGATACACCCTTGACCCTAGATAGTTTATGGTACATATACCCACTATTTTTAAATATTAGCTGCTTAGCAATGCTCAGATAGATTATCGAAGATCCGACCCCACTCAACACACATACGATATGAGAGTTGATATTCTAGTTTATGGTGGGATTTGGTTCATTCACCATTAATTAAAATTTGATCAACTAATAAATGGAATCGGGAGCGGATGGATTGTAAGGTGGGTGCATGTGAGCACGAGTATTGGGTTTGTGTTTGTTGCCGCTCCGAGATTAAGGACCGATGATTGTAACACACTTATCTGAGATAAACCCGTGTGACCGCAAGTCCGGAATGGGACGGACCTAATCTAAAGGAAAAGAAATGTCGGGATTACTCACTGTCCTTGCACGGTGGATGAATTGAGAAGTACAGAGAGAGAATTGAGAGACACCACCGGGGTATCGCCAGGGACTTGTGCTGAAGCATTTCTCTGGGTACCTGTGAGTATTAGGTATGACCGTGTTTTAAGCTCGAGATTAATTTTCTGGAGGGTTTTGTTATAATATCCTTCGACGGGAGGATATCGTATCTTGCGGGTAAAGCGTACAACCTCTGCAGAGTAAACCCATTTAAATGGCCGAGCTCTCGGTTAAAGAGCGTCTCAGCGGTCTTTTGCAACGTAGCATCAAATATGACATGGATAAGGTTATTCCGGCGTGTGTGCCGTTGCTAGTTGAGAATTATGAATTTGCTATATGAGAACTGAGATTTGAGAATATAGAAATGAGATCATGAGATTATGAGCTGACATAAGATTGAAATATGAGTATGGAGATTTGAGAATTGAGGAACGAGATTATGAGCTGAGAATCATGAGATTGAGAACTTGAGACCCGAGAATAGAAATTTTATCATAGTACTGTGATCATGAGAATTTATACTTATTTATATATGTTTCTTAAATACTTTTGTAATTTTAGGTAAAGTGCTTTTATGCAAATTAACCATCAGCTTCTTAGTATGAACCTTAACCTGGTCCTTCCTAGGAAGGACTTGCTAGCAGTCAAATGCTAACCCCGCTTGTCATACGGGATTGTTCATTTAATGAGCAGGTCAAGAATACAAAGTAGAGAACTTGAAGACGATGACTATACCAACGCCTAGGACGCTACTGCAACTTGCCTGTGGTTTGATTGTTGTATTTTGCCTCTTCCATTTAGAGTTATGGAAGACTGTGAGGACTTCCACTGCATGTTAGAATTCCGCTGTTTAAGGCCTTCGTGCCAATTAGCGTACTCTGATGTAATTATTATTCGAACTTGTAACGACAATGATCCAAAGCTCTGAAATCTGTGTGTACTAGATACTGATCCAGGGACTAGTACAGGTAATGCACAGAAGGGGCCTGACTCCGTTTGGCGGGTCCCGACATTAATCTCAACAAAGAAGTCAAAAGTGCTAGAGATTAGTGCACATATTGTTGATCTATCGTCGGAGGCATGTACATTTGTGTACTTTTGGATATTCGTAAATCATAGGTCTAAACAAAATCGGTCAAATTCCAAATATTGCCACTAATCAACAGAGCGCACAACCACTACCACCATTTTAAATGCTAGTTTTTCTAATCCATATTTTAAATGCAGTTATTCAGCGGTATAGGACGCATGACAGACAACATTTAGTCTGGAGTTCCGATGCTCTACCAGCTGACCAGTCTCAGAAACAACTGATAAATAAATTGGTCATTATTACCAAACGTAACAATAACTTTTTCTGTGTTTTACACCAAAGACCATGACCCAGTTTGTGCTTCAAGAATGTGTGATTAGAGTCTACTAAAACTTTACAGAGACGTAATAAGGAAAAAACTAGAATCAGTTACCCCAAAGAAACACCAAGCTTTATTGGCAAAAGCACGAATAGCACTGCAATTTACAGTCTCTGCGGTCATTAATAAAATAGCTGACAAATTCAGAGTCGTCTACTTGGAGAGTAACAAAAAACATAATCGCAACAGATGGTCTACGACGACCAGACCAAACTATTTCATGGTACACACTTGGCACCAATGCTGGTACCAGGTGGAAAATTCATCCAACTCTTTGTGAGCATGCTAAGATTTATTGCGACTGGCCTTCTCCTCGATACCAGACTGCGAAAATCGCTTCCTGAGGACTTCCAGGACCTCTTCCATCTTCACATCCTTGACGCTAAGCAGCACCATTGCATGGTATAGAAGATCAGCCATCTCTGAGGCTGTACGGGATTTGTCCTCGTTCTCAAGTAGCGTTTGAATTAGTTCACCCGCTTCTTCACTGAAGGATATGAAAACAAATCAGCACCGGCAACAGAGCTATGTAGAAATATATCACCAATATGAGCGTAATAAGCAAATGTCAAACAAAGAGAGAGAAACAAAACAAGAGTCATGAGTATGCATGATTTGCACACACTTGTCAACAGTTAACACCAAGCTATTCATCGACCTACATGTACCGACAAACAAACCCTTGCATCAAGGCCAAATGATTCAAAATTAAATAGTGTAAGAGAAAGATAATGAATATGTTTACTGGCATAGGCAGGACAAAGATTTTATGCAGACATTGTATTATTAGTCGACTCAAATCCTATCTTTAAAAGTTAAAAAAATTGCTTAAATAGGAAGCAGTGCCCCATACCAAATTTCTGGGGTTTCCCTATGACAATGGTTAACCCTGCTCATTCCAGGAGCCAAATTTACAAGGAGGAGCATATCCAAAGTTTGTCAAAGAAAAGATCAGGCACTAAGTTGAATGGATGGAGCATGGGGAACTACATGCACTAAGATCAAAATAACTCTGCCATGGTGATTTTTTAATCTAAACATGCAACCTGCCATATGAAATTATCCAAAGGATCCGCTAAATGTGGGCGTAAAGTTACAAGAAAAATGCACAACATGAATCTAAAAGGTTATATTTCATACGGTTGGACATTTCCAGTTGAGAACAAAGCAGACAAAGTAGCAATTAAACAACCACACTTGCAATTCACTAAGTTTCAGAGTCTTATCAAATAGGCCATCTTGTCAAAAGTATAATGTGGGCCAGGAAAAACTAGGAATACAGCATCACCTTTCTTTTGTTATATTCTTGTTGATCAAAGCAAACATCACACGATGTCCTAAATGTGTTAATAGGAATGATGCACCTTAATCAAATGCTGAATTGAGCGGTATGATGGGTTTTATCTATTTAGGCCTCCAGCATTTTTTCAATCTTATTCAGCCAAGCCCATTAATCAATTATTTGATGGATATTGCCTGTAGTACTGTGAAAGCCTAGTCTAACAAAACTGAGGTGTAAGTCTTCAGTTAACAATAATTTGGGTTTTTTCACTCCCATTACACATTTGCTAAATATAGCAGGTCCAAATCTGAGAAATAAATGTAAATCATTAGTGTGTTACAGAATTAGATTTCTTTTGTGGACTAGTCCCTCCTGCCATAAACACTTACCATGGAAGGGGCCTGCGAAACTTTGATGGATATTGCCTGTAGTACTGTGAAAGCCTAGTCTAACAAAACTGAGGTGTAAGTCTTCAGTTAACAATAATTTGGGTTTTTTCACTCCCATTACACATTTGCTAAATATAGCAGGTCCAAATCTGAGAAATAAATGTAAATCATTAGTGTGTTACAGAATTAGATTTCTTTTGTGGACTAGTCCCTCCTGCCATAAACACTTACCATGGAAGGGGCCTGCGAAACTTTGAAATCATGACCAACTGTCAGGTTTAGCGGTGCGACACATCAATGTCGCCGTGCCAGGACCTGACCGACCAACCTGATCGGCAGCTTGCCCGGTCTCGTTGGTTCGGGTTTGGGTCGGTTCAGAAAAATAACAGGGATTAGCCCAGTAGTTATCAGGAAAGAATAAGGAGATTAGCCTCTTGTTAGTTGAGTATTGTTAGCAGGTTGTTAACAGGTCGAGTTGTAAGTCAGAAGGAAAAGGCAAGCAGGAGATTAGCCGGTTGTAAGTCAGAAGGAAAAGGCAAGCAATAGATTCATCTGTCGCTCCCCATCTCTCTCTATCTCTTGTTCTCCCTCCTCAATCCTTCCCTGCGCACGGTGGCATTAAGCTGCTGTGCGACCACCACAGCTGCGGCTGGCGCCTCCTCGACGTCGACCAAAGCACCCCATCCGCAAGCCCATACACGGTTACTATCTCCGGAGCCGAGCACATACCATTATGGTATCAGAGTTCATCGTTGCTAGAACAATGGCCACCGATGACGGCAAACAATCCGAGGAGGTGACCCTCAAGGATATCCTCTCGAAGCTGGAAGACATGTCCAAGGTTCAGGACGGACATTCTGCACAGTTCACCACCATCACCACGTGACTCGATCACCACGAAGCGCGCATCGCCAAGATTGAAGGCCTCATCAGCAAGGCCCTAGCCGCCAACGAGAAGGGGAAGTCGCCGACAGATTCAGTCTATGTGCCGCCCGCACATCTGAACAGCGGCGGTAGCAGCACACTGGCGCCATTGGCGGCTACTTCAGAGGGCCAAACCCCAAAGCCTCAGCACTGGGAGTTCGCCATTTACGAGGGGGCCAAAGACCCGCTGCACTTGATCAACTGCTGCGAACTGTTCTTCCATGGCCAGCACTAGCCGGAGGCAGAGAAGGTGAGCACCGCGACATACCATATGCGGGGGTGAAGCCCAGCAGTGGTACATCTTGCTGGAGGAGGAGATTGGCGTCCTGACATGGCCACGCTTCAGGGAGCTTGTCAATCTGCGCTTCGGCCCTCCCAAGCGCCGCAACCATCTCATGGAGATTAAGCAGCTCCGACAAACAGGGACAGTAGCACAATACCAGAAGGAGTTCGAGGCGCTGCTGCCGCACGCGAACCTACGCCAGGATCAGAAGATCGAGATGTTCACTGCTGGCCTAAAGGAAAAGATCAGCATCGCCATCGACCTCGCGGCGCTGCAATCTCTGGCCATGGCCATGAGCCTCGCCCGCACACACGAGCGGCTGCAGCAGCAAGACGTGGATGACCATCGCGCATCGGGCCGGTCTACACCCAGGGACGGAGCTAGAAAACCATCAGGAGGGCTCCTAGCAACCGGTGTCGCCGCCACCACCACACCCGCAACGGTGGCGGCCCCTACCAAGGGCACTGAAGCCAGTTTGGTGCCTGGGGAGAAATTCATCAGGCGCCTTACACGAGGAACGGTGCCGCCAAGGGCTGTGCTATAACTGCGACGAAAAGTACAACCCCGGTCACTCCTGTCAGCACCACTTCAGCCTGGAGATGTTCCCAGAGGATGAGGCACTAGAGGTCGCAAATGTGGAGGCTGTTCGTGTGGATGCACCGGCCATCTACATCAATGCCCTAACTGGCATCAAGACAGGCCGGACCATGCAGCTTGCAGTCCACATCGCTAACTCCCCACTCATAGCATTGGTGGATTCCAGTTCAAACCACAACTTCATATCCGACATAGTATGCACACGCCTCGGCATCCTGTTGGAGCAACCAGGACAGCCGCTGCGTGTAGCAGTGGCCAATGGCGACCACATCAGCAGCAGCGGCGAGTGTCGCCACCTCCCTGTTTGCATTGACTCGACGGGGTTCACCCTCGACTGCTACGCCCTACCGCTGAAAGGATTTGATCTCGTGCTCGGAGTATAATAGCTCCTCACGTTGGGGCCCATCACATGGGACTTCCAAATACCTCACCATGTATTTTTGGCACGGCGATCATCAGGTGATGGTACGGGGCACCACCATGGGATCTCGGGCACTCAGCAGCAGCACCAAATTTGATGGCAGCCCTATCGGATGAGGTCTTTGCAGAACCGTAAGGTCCTCCCCCCCCTCCCCCCCCCTGCGCGCGCCCCTATGATCACCGAATCCACCTGATCCTAGGCACTGAGGCATTGGCGGTAGGGATGAAAACGGATCCGGATCTTCCCGATCCGGACCAATCGGATACGGTTTCGAAACCAATCAGATCGGATATTTTCAGATCCGGATCCGGATAGTTTTTTTTGGGATCCGGATTCAGATCCGGATCACGCGATATCCAACGGACTCAGATCCGGATCCGGAACTGTACAAATTCGGATCCTTATTCAGATCTCAGCCCACCAACCCAATACGAAGGCCCAACAGGCAAACATGCATTGTAAAGGGGAGATTTAGCTATTTAGATCCAAAACCAACTAGCCCATTGGCCACCGGGCTAGTCATTTAGGCCCATAACCTTCTCGCAAATGTAAATTATAATAATATTTTAATTAATTGAGCTATTTATGTGTTATAATTGATTTTGGGGCATACAATTTATTGGGTTTAAATGTTCCAGTCAGTATCCGCAACCGTATTCGATTCGATCCATATTCGACCCGTATTCGTATCCATATATCCGTTTCCGTATCCGGACTACCCGTATCCTGATTCGAATTTGAAAAATAATACGGATACGATTATGGTTCAACCATTATCCGATCCGATCCATTTTCACCCCTAGATGGCGGTTTGTCCTTACCGCTATCCACAACTCCAGAAGGATGAGCTCGAGGCGCAATGCCACAAGATGCGGCGCCAGGGCATTATCCGCATTAGCACGTCGACGTTTTCGCTGGTCATGTTGGTGCGAAAAAAGGATGGCTCATGGCGTTTCTGCGTCGACTACCGCAGGCTCAACGACAAGACCATCAAGGACAAGTTCCCTATCCTAGTCGTCGAGGAGCTTCTTGACGAGCTCAAGGGGACGCACTTCTTCGCCGAGTTGGACCTGCGCTCAGGGTACCACCAAGTCCACATGCACCCAAACGACATCCACAGGACAGCGTTCCGCACACATCACGGGCATTATGAGTTCTTGGTGATGCCGTTTGGGCTGCCTAACTTCCCCGCAACCTTCCAAGCACTCATGAATGATATCTTGGGGCCTTTCTTCGTTGTTTTGTTCTTGTATTCTTTGGTGATATCCTCATCTATAGCTCATCATGGGCGGAGCACCTCTACCATGTGCGCCTTGTGTTGCAGGAACTCTCTAGCCATCACTTGGTGTTGAAGCGCTCTAAGTGCTCTTTCAGCACCACTTCCGTGGCCTACTTAGGGCATATAGCTCATCATGGGTGGGGCACCTCTGCCATGTGCGCTTGGTGTTGCAGGAACACTCCAGCCATCACTTGGTGTTGAAGCGCTCTAAGTGCTCTTTCGGCACCACTTCCGTGGCTTGCTTAGGGCACGTTATCACTACTGCCAATGTGGCCATGGATCGCTACAAGGTAGAGGCTATGGAGGAATGGCCAGTGCCATCCACAGTGTGCACCGTCCATGCCTTCCTTGGGCTAGCAGGGTACTATCCACAACTATGACGCTATCGCAGCTCCTCTCACACTCCTCCATCACAAACAGGCGTTCACATGGAGTGACAAGGCCAACTGTGCCTTTAATGCACTCAGCGCTATCTTTAGCGCTGGTACTCCAGTTACTGGACTTCAAACGCTCATTCATCATCGAGTGTGACGCATTTGGCTCCAGTTTCAGGGTGGTCCTTCACCAGACCCTTGGACCGGTTGCCTTCTACAGTCGCCCCATCGTGGCACGCCATGCTAAGCTTGCAGCTTATGAGCAAGAGTTGATTGGGCTGGTGCAAGCGGTGCGTCATTGGAGGCTCTACATATGGGGGTGCCCCTTCTTGATTCGCACAAATCACTACAGCCTGAAGTTCTTGTTGGACCAACACTTGTCAACCATACAACATCAGTGGGCTAGCAAGCATGCTGCCTTCGAATTCACCGTCGAGTACAGGTCGGGTCACCTTACCACAGTGGCTGATGCCTCTAATGCACCGATACTTCACAAATCTCCCGCATCCGTGTCCGACACCGTATCGGACACCGATACGGCGCCGATACGTATCAGCGAAGAATCAGACAATTACCACGGCAAAAAAAATATTTTTATTAACCAATACGCCAGCGACACGGCCTACCTTGCCGATACAGCCCATTCTAGAGTTTGAGCAGCCAACCCAATAGGTCATCTTTAGTTGCTCACCTGTGCTACTGCTGCCCTAGTCACTCACGGGCGTGGGAAGCAGACAAGCAACAGCTTGTAGCCGCCGTGCTGCACAGGAAGAGCACCCGCCAGCGAGGGAAGAGCACCTTCCGGCGAGGCAGGGCAAGATGAAGGCGGAACGCCGCAGACGTCGCCACTCGCCAGCTCGCCGCACAGAGCTGCGCAGATCCGGCGAGGCAGCTTCGAGCCTTCGACTAGCAGACTAGCTATGCCTTGCTCATGCTGAGGTTGATGCCTTGTTTCCCTGTTTGTTCTTCAATGATCTTCACTCTTCAGTTGATAGTTGTTGTTCGTTCTTAACGCTTTCTTCTAGATCTGAGTAGACCCTCTGATTTTTTAGTCATGGAACCGACTGATTCAAACACTCCGGGAGAAGATCAAACCTTCAATTTGAAGGCTCCGTTGTGGAGGTATGTAGAAGTTCTAGAGAGAAATGGCTCGAATGGGGGGAACATGAAATGGCGATGCAAATATTGCAAACATATGGCTACAACTAGGTACTCCAGAGTTAGAGCACACTTGCTGAAAATGTCTAATTCTAGGATTAGGGTATGCCATAATGCCATAAGGTTACAGTTCCTATTCTTACACAACTTAAAAGTAAAGTTGCAAAGGTTGAAGAAGAATTTGGAAAACGATCAAAAAATGTTATTGTTATGTAACTTAAGTTGAACCACCTGTGTTGCTCTATGCTTTTATCTCGATGGCTGCTGCCTGTATGCCTCTATCTATGTGTGGAGTTTGGACTTGAGACTCGTTGCCTTTAGTTTGTAATGTCTGGTTTGTTATCCAATCAATTTGCTTGGTTTCTATGTCTGTTTGTTTGCTGCTTAATCTCCATTCAACTACTTCTCTAACAAGTTCTCTTATTTATTCATTTCCTGCACAATGTGAAATCAATGACCAACTGTACTAACTAAATTTCTACACAATGTAGTGAGATCAGAATGATTGGAGATTGATATGAATGTATGATCATTGATCAATTGATTCAATTCTTCAATTGAGCAAAGGACTCAACTGTTGGGAATAGCACTTGTATTGATCTAAGACCAAAAGGCCAGTATATATACACAATACAGGGGCAAAAGAGGAAAGCCCAAAATATAAAAGGAAAGAGCCTAAAGCCCATATATACATATGCCTAACACCCCCTCAAACTCATGGTGGGTTAACAACACTGAGTTTGGAGAGGTAAAAAACTACGCTGTTGTCGAGTTTGTGCCTTCGTGAAGAAGTCTGCTAGCTGAATCTCAGACGGCACACGGCACATCTACCAAGAGAGACAACTCGCTTCTGAACTCGTGATCGCGCATAGGAAGCATCAACACCAATATGCTTGGTAAGCTCATGCTTCACCGGATCACGGGCAATACTAATAGTTCTGTCTTTGTCCGACAAAAGAGAGTCGGTAGTAATGTGAAACACCAAAATCCTCAAGTAACCAACGCAACCAAGTAACCTCTCATTGTCGAAAGAGCCATAGCACGCAACTCGACCTCTGCGACTCGATCAAGCGCATACGCTTTTTAGTCTTCCAAGCAACGAGAGAATCACCAAGGAAAACACAATATGCAGAAAGAGACCGGCAATCAGAAGGATCCCCAGCCCAGGTAGCATCAGAATAAGCATGAAGTTGTAAAGAGTTGGAGCGAGGAAAGAAAAGACGGCGGCAGATAGTGCCACGCAAATAGCGCAACACGCGAAGGAGGTGACTATAGTGGAGCTGAGTAGGAGCAGAGACAAACTGACTCAAGATATGAATAGCATAAGAGATATCAGGACGAGTGACACCAAGATACACAAGGCTACCAACAAGGTGTCGATACCGAGTAGGATCCGAAAAAGGTTCCCCATCGGTGGGTCGAAGCTAAAGATTAAGCTCCATGGGAGTCTCAGCTGTCTTGTGGTCAGTAAGAGAGGCCCGATCAAGAAGATCCCCGATATACTTCTCTTGGGACAAGAAAATACCCTTTGGAGTGGAGGTAACCTCAATCCCACGGAAATAACAAATAGGACCCAAATCAGATATACGAAACTGCTCATTAAGACGAGTCTTGACAAAATCAATGTAAGATGGATCATCGCAAGAATGATCATGTCATCGACATAGAAGCGAAGAAGAAGAATACGACCACGAGGCGAGGTGTGAACAAACAATACAGGATCATGGTCACTAACGAAAAACCAGAAGAGTGACCACGAAGAAAAACGCCGAAACCGGGCCCGGCGAGCTTGTTTAAGCCCATACAGAGCCCGACGAAGGCGAAGAACCATCCCATCCAAAACAAAATACTGGCGGAGGCCGCATGAAGACTTCTTCATGCGCCCCCATTAAGAAACGATTCGAACATCAAGGCGATAGATAGGCCACGCACGAACAGAGGCCACAAAAAAAGAGTCTTAATAGTGGTCATGTGAGCCACGGAGCATAGGTCTCATCATAGTCAACACCATGCTCCGCTGAAAACCACGAGCCACAAGACGAGCTTTGAATCGCTCAAGAGAACCATCGGGCGAGTCTTAACCTTATAGACCCACTTGCAGTGATGGGGCGGCGTGAGACGGAAGAGGCACAACCTCCCAAGTGCCAAGTCGCTCAAGAGCGACAAGTTCCTCGGCCATCGCATGTTGCCATTCGGGATGAACAACAACATCACGATAAGAGGTCGGTTCTACAGGAACCGCACCAGCAAAGCCAAAACGCTCAGGGGGTCGAATGGATCGACGATCACGAAAAGCATATCGAGGAGATGTAGAAGCTGCCTCATCGAAGAGGATGAGGTAGCGTGTTGTTCTCAATGGCCGAAGTTCGACGAGTGTAGACAATAGGATAAGGAAGCAAAGCGGTAGAGCGAATTGGAGGAGGCGAGGAAGGAGACTACAATGAAGGAGAAAGGTCTGGAGAGAATGAAACAGGAAAGGGTATAGTAGAGATAGGAGTATTAGGAAAAGTCAAGAAAGACAAGGAATCAAGAGTAGAAGTTGGAGAAGAAGGACGAGGGTAGAAAGGACGAGACTCATTAAAGGTAACATCCCAGAAATCCTCATCCGTCGACCAACAGATCCCAACATCGATAGCCCTTGTGCTCAAAGATTACACCCAAGAAAAACACACTCAACCGATGACGATCGACTTAGTGCGTTCACGAGGAGCAAGAAGAACATAGCACACACACCCAAAGAGCGAAGACCGAGAATAGTCCGCGTGTGCCCAAGGAGACGCTTACGGAATGCATGCATAAGAAGGACGAAGAAGAAGGTCAAGATTAATAAGATAACAAAGAGCGTAAATGACCTCGGCCGAAATGAGGTGGAACAGAGGAGGAAATCATGAGCGCACGATTTGTTTCAAGAAGGTGTCGATGTTTACGCCAAGAACACCATTTTGAGCATGAGCACCGGACAAGAGAATCGAGAGAGTGCCCTTTCGGTGAGAAACCGCGAAGAGCCTCGTAAAGATATTCCCCTGCAGAGTTAGCCCGAAAGACACGAATGGGAGAATCAAACTGAGTACGAATCATGGTGGCAAAATTTTTATAGATAGACAAAACCTCACTACGATGAGACATAAAATATATCCAGATGTAGCGAGAAAAATCATCTATAAAAATGACATAATATTTATGACCACCTTGCGAGACAAAAGGGGCCGGACCCCATACATCAGAATGAACAAGATCAAAAGGACGAGCTGACATAGACTCACTAGAAGCATAAGGGAGTTGCACCTGCTTGCCAAGGTTGCAACCCGCACAATCTAAAGAAGCATCACCAGACAGAGATCCTAACAGACCACGACGAACTAAAGATGACATACGCGAACCACAAAGATGTCCCAAACGATGATGCCACTGAGCAAAAGACACCGTGGAGGAAGTAGCGAAGACGGAGAGACTGGCAGGAGCAGCGAAAGGAAGACCAAGCCAGTCAAGCTCCCAAAGACGCTGCGAATCACGGCGCCGGGGGCCAGTACCAACCAGAAGACCCGTGCGACGATCCTGAATAAAACAAGAATCAGTATCGAGAATCACACGACAACCATGATCAGTGAGTTGGCCCGCGGATATGAGCTGCATGGTTAGTTTGGGAACATGGGAAACTGTGGGAACGTGAAAGGAAGAACACAGAAAAGTGCCTCGTCCTGTGACAGGAAGAGAGATACCATCTGCCGTCTAGACAGTTAAAGGGGTGGTCATAGGACTGATAGATGTAAGACAGGTAGAATCAGATGTCATATGAAAAGATGCACCTGAGTCAAGAATCCATGGTGATGTACCTAAAGTAGAGGAAGGTGGTCTCTCAACAGAAGACTGTAAAGCAGAACCAGCAGAACCTGACGGTGAAGAGGTAGCCATACGTCGCAATAGCATCAAAATTTCAGCAGAAGGCTCAGGGCTGCGCTGAGAAGAGTCAGAATCTCCTAGAACTGGTGCTGCAGTACTCTTGGTCGACCGACGACGAGCATTATCCTTCTTCTTCCGGTAACAAAACTGCTCTACGTGACCATCCTTGTCACAATAAGGGCAGTGAAGACCAGTCTTCGTCGTCACTCCAGACACTCCAGAAGACGGCGGGGCTGGTGAAGTCGAAGGGCGAGAAGCCGTAGGTGTCAAAGCAGGCGTCCGAAGAGCAAATATGGACGGAGAAGCCAGTAATCCCACACCACGAAGACGAGTCTCCTCAGTACGAAGAGCAGCAAGAACCTCCAACAAAGTGACGCGAGGATGATGAGCAAGAAGCTGAGCACGACCGCTCAAACTCGTCAAGACGTGTGGCGAAGTCATAGATCGCGTGGCTCAAGCGAGATCGCCGACGCCGCAACAAGCACAAGTCGGGCGGTCATGATCGGCATCCGCGGCATCAAGAGAGTCTAGCTGACGCCACACCGCAGAAAACTGAGCATATAGCTCATCCACAGTAGAGTCACCCTATTTGGAGAGGATCGCCATGCCGCATGTACCAAGAAGATATCGAGAATCACCGGTCGGCTCATAGCGATTGCGAAGATGTAACCACATCAGTTGCGCAGAAGCCAAAGAAACCACCTCTCCGGTCAGATGCACCTCCATGCTAGCAATCCAGAATAGCAGAGGCACGAGCATCCTCGTCACACCAGAACTTGTAGGCGGTATATTGAGACTTGTATGACTCCATAGCCTCCTTATGATCATCAGAGGCTTTCTGAGCAGCGGCATCAGCATCAGGAGCCTTCTGAGCAGAATCAGAAGATTTCGACGAAGTGGACAGGATGGGGGGATCAGGACGAGGCAGGCAGGGAAGCTCGCCAATAAGAAAATCTCACAGACGCTGACCACGCATATGCAGACGCATATGAAGAGACCAATCCTGATAATTGGGACCATCAAAATCACCGCAACGCGAATGTAAAAGCGGTGCGGCGACATTTTTGATTTTTTTGTTGGCGAAGACCAGTCCGGTCGTTTAATTACAACCAACCGTATCGGTCAGAACCAACCCGAGACCGATTCGGTCTCTCGGCTAGGGTTCAGTGGCGGCGGCGTGGTCCGAAAGCGGAAGAAGACGACGCGGCGACCACGGGCCCGATTCGACGACGACGACGACACGACGATCATGAGGCGGAAGCCGTGAATAATGACAACGACGAGAGCAACGGAGCAATGACGACGAAGTCTGGCGTTCGACAAGCGGAGAAGGCGTGGGTACCGACAACGACGAGAGCTACGGAGATGGCGACGATGAATAAGGGCGCTCGACGGCCGAAGCGACGGCGAGGTCGCGACGGCGATGACAGAGGTCGCGACGACGCCGACGTCAGGGTCGGCGACGCCGTATGAATCTGGAGCGGCAGCGTTAAGAACGGACGGAAGGTCTTGCGTGGATCCGAGGCAATGGCGCCGACGAGGTTTGGCGCCGACGAGGCAAGTGAGGCGCAAGACAAGCCGCGATGATGGATGGTGGTGGGTAGGCGTGCAAGTGCAACAAGCAGGTGGTGAGAAACGGCGGTGGCTAGAGGTAAGAAACCCTAACCCTAACCCGCTCTGATACCATGCTGGGAATAGCACTTGTATTGATCTAAGGCCAAAAGGCCAGTATATATACACAACACAGGGGCAAAAGTGGAAAGCCCAAAATATAAAAGGAAAGGGCCTAAAGCCCATATATACATATGTCTAACATCAACCATCTATTCAATTATTCAGTGAGGACTTGAGGACCTAAGGTACATTTATTTCTATACTTAGCACTTACATTTAGCAAAATGCAATGGCCAATGGGCAATTTACATTTTAGTTTACATCAAATTCATAGAAAAATGATATATTATTATATATAATTATATGTTATTATATATATTGGTGTATTGGGTTTTTTTTGAAAAATGGTGAATCCCCGTATCGTCTTGTCGACGTATCTGTATCGGTGCATCATAGGCTGATGCACTGTCCAGACGCTACGACGAAGATTCATAGTTGACTCTTGTTACGAGCCTGATCCTAGCACGTAACGAGGAAGGATACGGTCCTTAACGCGAAATAAACGAGCCGTTGTCGGTTAACGCCTTGGTCAGACGGAGCCAACGGCCGATTATCGATGGCGTACTTACTAGAAACTTGGTTTACTCATTACTTGGATGATTAATAGAGGATACATGAGGTCCCTTTTATAGGGATGACCGACTTGTACGTTAAGAAAAGACTTAGATCTGATCTAATCAAATCCCCTAAAGATAGATAACAAATTGAAAAGATAACCATCAAAAGATAATGACTCAGACAACGACAACCACGGGGCACTGTTCACGTCACTACAGTACCCGCGATACTGTTCATGAGATTGGCCATCCCATAACATTGCTTCCCCCTCCAAATCAACCTTGTCCTCAAGGTTGAAGTTCAGGGAACCCATCTGGTCTCGTGCACGCAGATTGAGGAGGTCGTCGCCTTAGCCATAGGTCGCAACGCTTGGCTGCTTTCCACTATCCCCGTGTGTGCCCGAAGTGGACGAACACGGACGAAAGTTCGCACCGCTCCATCTTCATGAGGCAGTGCGCCCAATCTTCGATGAAAGAGGCCACGAGATTGGAGATGTGATCTTTGATAGATACCATGGCCGAAGGATCGTCGGTCCTGATACCAATTGTTACGAGCCTGATCCTAGCACGTAACGAGGAAGGATACGGCCCTTAACACGAGTGAAACAAGCTATTGTCAAAGGTAACGCCTTGGCTGTACGGAGCCACCAGCCAGTTATCGATGGCAGCGCCTTACTAGAAACTTGATTTACTAATTGCTTAGATGATTAATAGAGGATACATGAGGTCCTTTTATAGGGATGACCGACTTGTACACTAAGAAAAGGCTTAGATCTGATCTAATCAAATCCGCTAAAAATAGATAACAAATTGGAGAGATAACCATCAAAAAGATAATGACTCAGATAACGACATGGGCCACGCGCTACAGTACCACGGGTACTGTTCACGTCACTACAGTACCCGCTGTACTGTTCACGAGATGGGCCAGCCCATAACAACTCTCCACGCCATTACAGCGCCTCTGCTGTCCTTCGACAACCTTCGGCGCGAATTGCCATCCGACAACACAACACGTAGGCCTCCATCCATGTCGACGTCTAGGAGGGACGCCTCACCGCCTCATGGTCTCTCCACGACGGATTGGTCCTGTACAAGGGTCGGGTGTTCATCCCGACATCCTTCCCATTTCCAACCACCATCATCACTGACTGCCATGCGGTCAGCCACGAGGGTGTCCAGAAGACTCTCCATTGCGTTCGTGCAGATTTCCATATCCCACGTTTACGCCATGCCAATCAAGAGTTCATTCGATCATGTGCTATCTGCCAGCACAACAAGACGGAGCATTTGCACCCGAGCGGTCTCCTCCAGCCCCTAGAGGTGCCCCATGAGGTCTGGACAGATATCGCCATGGACTTCATCGAAGGACTGCCAAAATAAGGCAGCAAGACAGTCATTCTCACCGTGGTCGACCGCTTCTCTAAAGCAGCCCATTTCATTCCCTTGGCACGCATCCATATACAGCAGCTTCGGTGAGTCGGGTCTTCTTTGACACAGTGGTGCGCCTCCATGGCATCCCAGCTTCCATCATAACGGATCGAGGTGTGTGTTCACCATCTTGTTTTGGCAAGAGCTTTTTCTATTGGCTAGTGTGCGTCTGCAGATGAGTTCGGCCTACCACCCACAGTTGGGTAGTCAATCAGAGGCTACCAACAAGCTGATTGCCATGTATCTTCGATGCTTCGCAAGAGATCAACAGAAGCAGTGGATCCGATGGCTGCCTTGGGCAGAATATTGCTACAACACCTCTTTTCAGCCTTCGTTGAAGACAACTCCGTTCCGGGTTGTGTATGGTCAAGACCCTCAAAGCATTCGCTCTAATGTTAAGAGAGAGGCTCGTGCCCCGACTGTCGAGTCTCAGAGCTTCAGCATGATGAGTTTTTGGCAGATGTATAGGACCGTCTTCTTCCAGCACAGGCAACCGCGGCATCATACTAACAAGGGTCATCGGTAAGTCATTTTCGGCGTAAATGATTGGTTGTGGCTACGCAGTTCCCAGAGGCCGGCTCTTTCACTGCCCACAGTTCCGCCTAGCAAGCTTAGCCCGTGCTTCTATGACCCCTATCAGGTAGTGCAACACATCGAGTCCATGGCGTACCGGCTGCGCCTTCCCCCGGGTACTCGTATTCACGATGTCTTCCTCGTGGGCCTTCTCAAGAAATTTCATGGCACGCCTCCGACAACTCCTACCCCACTACCACAATTGCTCCATGGTCGAGCGATTCCCATTCCACTCTAGGCGCACCTTCACATCAGGTCCACATCCGTTAGCAAGACCTACCAGTGTCGCAAGCGACTTGGGAGCACGTCGATACTTTCCACAAGCTCATCCAGATTTCCAGCTCGAGGACGAGCTGTTTGTCTAGGGCAGGAGAGATGTTAGGTTTAACGGTGCAACATATCAACGTCGCCGAGCCAGGACCTGACCGACCAACCTGATCGGCAACTTGCCTAGTCGTTGGTTCAGGTTTGGGTCGGTTTAGAGAATAAAAGGGATTTGCCCAGTAGTTATCAGGAAAGAATAAGGAGATTAGTCTCTTGTTAGTTGAGTATTGTAGCAGGTTGTTAACAGGTCCATTTAGCAGATTGTTAACAGGTCAAGGGCTATATTAGCCGGTTGTAAGTCAAGCAATAGATTCATCTGTTGCTCCCTATCTCTCCCTATCTCTCGTTCTCCCTCCTCTATCCTTCCCTGCGCACGGTGGCATTAAGTTGCCGTGCGACCACCACAACCGCAGTTGGCGCCGCCTCGACGCCGACTAAAGCACCCCATCCGCAAGCCCGTACACGGTTACTATCTCCGGAGCCGAGCACATACCACCAACAATATCTTTTAAATATCCAATTTGGTCACATAAAAATATTATGTGTACATTCATCTTAGGACTACTCCCGTAATGCTGTAAATTTATAACAAAAATATTGTGACAAAAACTACTGGTAATGGTTGCATCTCACAAGAAGTGAAAAACCAAAAAGCTTCCAGAGTTTATGACCTAAAGGTGTACCTGTCAACCAAAAACCATATTCCAAAAAAATAACAGGGAATTCTCTTGGAGCTTGACAACATGCATTCCCAAATGCACACTAGTTACCCTACTAATCACCAGTACACACCTATGTGGACAATAAAGATAACAGAACTAGCATAAGAGAATTAAGGAGCAAATGCAGAATTTTTTCTCTACTATTAAAAAGAGCCTAGTAGTGAGTGGTAGTGATGGTGGTCATCGTCCATCTCGACTATCAATCCCTAATCCAACAGTGTAGACATCGCAATGATAATTTCTGTTTTTTGGCATGCTTTCTTATAGCTTTCGATGAGCTCAAGGTATACCGAATCATATTATTTATTTAGCTTTCTTATTTAAACATGTTTTTTAGGAATCTTTCAATCAGCTCAAGATATACTACAAGCTCGCGTTCCAGGCCGGAGGCTGGAACGAGAGGGAAGGGCCGGCGCCGTTGGGCAGCCACGGCCTGATAGTTGGCGGTACGACGCCACCGGCCGGTTATCGATGGCAGCGCCTGAGACCTTAGTTTGATGGCAACAAAACGTGCCGAACTTCTGATTTTCTCTCCTTTATATAGTCAAGGTACGGACTCATCTACTATAGATAGACTCCAACTAATCCCAAAGGATCAGCTACGGTATAGACTCAACTACTAAAGATAGACTCCAACTAATCCCAAAGATCAGGTCCGTATTCGACTAGAACTCTAATTAATAGATATGGAAGCTATCTAAGCTGCAGCTATGCTGCCCATCTTCCGCTTCCTAAAGTAGACCCTAGCTGGGCCCGCAACAGTACTCCCCCCCTCGACAGCCAGCTTGTCCTCAAGCTGGAATTCCGGATAAGAACGCCGAAGAACAATGGCGTCTGTCCAAGTAGCCTCATCTTCTGACTCGCCTGCCCAATGGATGAGAAACTGACGATGTCCTTTCACGAACCGTTGTGCTAGAAGACGGTGCGGGGTGGGTCTAGCCTCATCGGAGGAGGGAGATACATCAACCGGCAATGAGGGTATGGATGTTGGCAGAGTACACTTGAATGCCTTGAGGAGGGATACATGGAAAACATCATGAAGACGGGCTGTTGTCGGAAGCATCAAACGATAAGCTACCTTGCCGACCCTTGCAGCCACTTGATAAGGACCAAAAAATCGAGGAGACAGCTTGGTCTGAGCGGCAGGACGAAGCGAAAACTGACGATGGTGCTGGAGACGAAGCCAAACCCAGTCGCCGGCTGAAAATTCCACCTCGCGATGCCGATTATCGTAATATTGCTTCATCCTGTTCTATGCATTAAGAAGATGTCGCCGAGCCTGTTCGAGAATGGCATCCCGATCCACCAATTTGCAATCAACCCTGTCGATAACCGATGTCCCTTGCGTATAAGGAAGTAGACTGGGAGGTGGTCGCCCATAGACCAACTCGAATGGAGTCATACGAAGTGCCGAGTGGAAGGAAGTGTTATAGCAGAATTCCGCCCAAGGAAGCCAATGCACCCAAGTAGATGGATTATCAGCGACAAGACATCGAAGATACATCTCTACCGTGCGATTGACCACCTCGGTTTGCCCATCTGTCCGGGGATGATATGCCGATGAAGTGAGAAGATGGGTACCACACCTTTTGAAGAGGTCTTGCCAAAAGGTGCTGGTGAAAATAGGATCTCGATTGACACAATTGTCTCAGGCATCCCATGTAAGCGGACCACCTGGTTGAAGAAGAGGTTGGCAACCACGGAAGCAGCCGAGGGTCGTCGCAAAGCCATGAAATGAGCGTACTTAGAGAGACGGTCGACCACTACAAGAATAGATGTCCGAGCTTGAGACTTTGGGAGACCCACAATAAAATCCATTGAAACATCGGCCCAAACTTGCTGGGGAATTGGCAATGGTTGGAGAAGACCAGCTGGGGACAAAGAGCTAGACTTGTTTTGTTTGACAAACAGAGCAATTAGTGATGTACTCCTCCACTGTTTGCCGCTGTTCTTCCCAAAAGAATTGGCTGCGTATCCGATGCAAAGTCTTGTGTACACCCTCATGTGTAAGATCATGGAATGCTGCAACCACTTGAAGCCTAAGCGGCGACGTAGCTGGAATGAACAACTTGCCTGACTGGAAAAGAAGGCCATCCTGAACCTCCCAAACAGACTTTGTCTGCAACGAAGCTGGCGGTGCGGCGGTTGACCCCACAATATGCTCTTGTGGAAGAGCCTCAGCCGGTGTATTTTCCAGAGAAGGTGCCATTACTTGGCTGCAACGCTGTTGAATTTCTGGATCCTGTCGGAGGGCATCATGCCAGCGCTGAGTCAAAGATGCCGCTGGCCAAGAGATAGCTGCACAAACTGGAGTAGGGTCAAAACCTCGTGAAAGTGCGTCAGCCGCCCCATTAGACCTTCCCGGCTTATACTCCACCGAAAAATCATACCCCATGAGCTTGCTGAGCCAGTGTTGTTGCGGCGGCGTAACCAATGCCTGTTCAAGAAGGAATTTGAGACTAGCATGGTCCGTACGTACGACAAAGGCCCGTCCCCACAAATACGGCCTCCAATGTCGAATGGCTTTAGAAAGGCCAATGAGCTCCCTTTCATAAGCAGCAAGCTTCCGGTGTCTCTCTGCTAGTTGACGACTGTAGTAGGCGATAGGGTACCCATCCTGTTGCAGAACAGCGCCCACCCCATGGCCTGAAGCATCACATTCCACCATAAACAGTGCGTCGAAATCTGGCAAATGAAGGACAGGAGCAGACTGCAGAGCCTCCTTGAGAAGCTGAAAGGCACGGTCTGCATTGGCAGTCCACTGAAACCCCTGGCGGCGAAGCAAGGCAGTAAGAGGCTCAGCAATGGTGGCATATTGACGGATGAATCGCCGGTAGTATCCTGTAAGCCCGAGGAAACTTCGCAAAGCGGTCACCGTCGTCGGCTGTCGCCAGTCAGCAATTGCTTGGAGCTTATGAGGATTGGCTGCTACACCTGTTGCTGAAATCATATGGCCCAAATAGAGAACCTCACACTGGGCGAAGGAACACTTGGATCTCTTCAGGAAGAGCTGGTGCAAGCCCAGGCGCTCTAGCACTAGCCGCAAGTGGTGAAGGTGTTCTTCCCATGATGAGCTGTAAATCAAAATGTCGTCGAAGAAAACAAGAACAAATTTCCTGAGGAATTCTGCTAATACCTCATTCATCAAAGCTTGGAAGGTAGACGGCGCATTGCATAATCCAAATGCCATCACCAAGAATTCATAGTGCCCCTGATGAGTACAAAAGGCTGTCTTCTCTATATCTTCATTACTCATGCGGATTTGATGATAACCCGACCGGAGGTCCAATTTAGAGAAGAATTTTGCACCATGAAGTTCATCGAAGAGCTCCTTGGCGACTGGAATCGGGAACTTATCCTTGATTGTTTTGGCATTCAATTCGCGATAGTCGACGCAAAAACGCCAAGAACCATCCTCTTTCTTCACCAAGAGGACTGGCGAAGAAAAGGGGGAGCGGCTTGGGCGAATAATTCCCTGAGCTAACATCTCTGCACATTGCCGCTCAATCTCGTCCTTCTGTCTATAAGGGTACCGATAGGGCCTCACCACAACCGGATCAGTCCCCTCCTTGAGACATATACGATGGTCGCAAGCTCGCTGAGGGGGCAGCCCCTGAGGTTCCTGGAAAACATCCTTGAATGAGGCCAAAAGAGCCTCTACTCGAGCTCCTTGATCGCCCTGTAGAAGATTACTGCAGGCCCCTATCTTCCGACTAATGCCACAGAGCGTAATCCTCTGATTTCCATCCTCAAATGACAAGCAACGAGAGTCAAAATTCCAGTGAATATCCCCCAGGGTACGAAGCCACTACACGCCAAGGATAACATCGAAGCCCTGTAGCGGAATGACCAAAAAGGGGGCACAAAAATCATGCTGATCAATGCTGAACTGCCCAGCAGCTATTTTTCCCAAGCATGGCAGCTGCTCTCCATTCGCCACCCGCACCTGCTGGTCCAGACCTGTTTCTAGAGTCGCCCCCATAAGCTTGGCTGCATAGCCGCTGATAAAGTTATGGGTACTGCCGCTGTCCACCAAGCCGATGAGCCGGCATCCTTGCATGTTTAACACCACCTGCATGGTACCAC
Organism: Olyra latifolia; assembly: GCA_036346145.1. Classification (NCBI taxonomy): domain Eukaryota; kingdom Viridiplantae; phylum Streptophyta; class Magnoliopsida; order Poales; family Poaceae; genus Olyra; species Olyra latifolia. Next base: position 22,008,985 of record CM070530.1, read on the forward strand.
CCGCCTTAGGCCCTCGAATAGCCAAGGCAGACAGCGAAGGTGTCTCCTCGTTGTCACCCAACACCTCAGATTCCTCCTCTTCCTCGTTCATGGCTTCCAGATAGAACAAACGCTTGCATCGGTGGCCTCTAGTGTAAACTTCATCACAATTGAAGCATAGGCCCTTGGCGCGACGCTCTGCCATTTGGTCTGAGCTCAACCGAAGCCGATAGGGGGAAGAAACAGCCGAAGATGCAACGCTGCCCGCCCCCTGCGATGTGGTTGGAACCGCGCGCCCCCCACTCGGGCCGGCGGCCGTCATCGCAGGTCGTGACCCTCCAGACTGGGTTGCAGCAGTAGGCTAGGGAAACCGAGCCGCTGAAACCGGAGGAGTCCAAGCAGGGCCCGAAGAAGCGGGAGCAGCCACCCCCCGACTGAAAGCCGGCCGATAACGTCCGGGCTGGGACAGTCCCTGAGCCGCCTTAGCAATCCATGCATCCTCCCTCCTTTCAGCTTCACGCGCAAGGCCCATAGCTTCCGCCAAATCGCGCGGCCGATCCCGTCGTACATCCGCTGCAATTGTGACCGACAACCCAGCAGTATAAGTCTCAATCTGATCTTCCTTCATGCGCGAGACACGGGCCAAAAGCCGCTGAAACTCCCGGCTGTAATCATCGACTCGATTATCCCCTTGTTTCAGATTCACCAAGTCACCGAGTGGTCCGGCGCTATGATGTCGAGTAAACCTCACCAAAAAAGTATTGTAAAATTCCTCCCATGAGATATTGCCTTCCTCCAGCTCCCAATTGTCTAACACTTCCTGCGCTTCGCCTCTCAAATGGAGGCCCGCCATCTCCACATACTCGTGTTCTGGAATATGGTGTGCCCGTGCGAAACGTTCACATTGCCGAAGCCACAGTAATGGGTCCTCTGTCCCATCGTAGACAAGCAACTCATACCGAGGTGTACGAGGACCCCATCGCCGTTCTCCTTGATCTTCTTGATGACCGGCGACTTCCACCCTGCGTCTCATATCACGCGAACGCGATTGTGGCAGGGACGACCGTATACTCCCCATCCCGTGTTCCTGCGCGTTGCTAGCCGCCGAGATGCTGTTGTGTCCCTAGTCGTCCGCTGGCCCCTTGCCGCGATCCAGCTTCAAGAAGTCAGCGATCATCTTCTGCAGATCCGCCACCGACTGCTGGAGATTGGTCACAGCCTTCTGGGTCTCGGCCGAAGACGCCGTGAGACCGTCGACGGCGGCCTCCATCTTTCCAATCCGCTCCTCAGCAGAAGGCATTGCCGGAGAATCGTATTCGACTAGAACTCTAATTAATAGATATGGAAGCTATCTAAGCTGCAGCTATGCTGCCCATCTTCCGCTTCCTAAAGTAGACCCTAGCTGGGCCCGCAACATATACAAAACCAAAGGATGCAAAAGCACAATGCAGTGGAGCGCAAAAGCACCACGCAGTCCAATGTAAAAGCGGGGTTGAGAGCGTAAGACAAGCATGTCGAATGTCACAGTGAAAAGTCCCAAAAAATGCACGAGTTCGTAAACCAGGCTACAAAAAGGACACATTGCTATGCTTATCTATTTGATGTCTTGACCATTAAATTTATTGACAGCTTTTACAATGTAATATATGAGAAACAAACATAGCATCACAAACCGTATTTTTGAGCAAAGCAGCTGGTTATCATGCAGTAGCTTTTTCGTCCATGATGGCTTGCTACTTCCATCAGTGACTATTTCTTCTTTCCGCCTACTAATTGTATCTTCAAGTGAGTATAGAGTTGTGGCAACCTGCCTATCTTGATTGGGCTGTGAAGGAAAATCATATATAAATTACATGTAGAAGTCTATTTACAGGGAGGATCAATCAAGAACAAATACCTTCAAACCTTGTAGGGCATCATAGACTGAAGAATAGTAACAGGTCTCTGCCCCTGTATGGCAAGTAGGTCCATCTGGCTTGCCAAGGTATATTATCTAAGTTTTTAAAAAATACAAACCACCCCAATTAGTATGCATTGAAACCAAACCAAAAGTCTTGATGCACAATACAGAAGATGCTTACTGAATCATGGTCACAGTCAAGAAAAATGTCATGCACATTGATGAAGTTCATGGATGTCTCCCCTTTAGTCCACAATGAGGATCGCGAACGGCTATAGAATGTAGCTTTTCTGCTCGATATAGTTGTTGCAAGGGCTTCTTTGTTAGCAAAACCCTGCATGAGAATGGCTCCAGTATCCACATTTTGGGCGATAGCAACTGCCAACCCTTTGCTGTCCCACTTCACACTGTCCAGTAATGTTTGAACCTAAAATGCGTTCCAGAACAATAATATGTTGATGTTAGAATATTTGTTATATTTTTGTCTCTTACTCTAAGAACAATGCTATCACAGATGAAGGTTCTCCTTCCATGCTGAACTGCAAGATGCGAAATCATAGCATTGCTAATTTGCTACGTGAGAAGTAGTTCTGTTTGTACCACCAGGGTCTAAATTAAAGAGAGATATCTTCGCATACAAAAACATACTCCCTTCATTTCTTTTTATAAGGCATATGTTGGCTATGTACCAGGATTAAGACAGATGCAACACCAAGAGAAAATTAAGAGGAAATGATCGTGCTATCCAAGTTATAAATACCTTAGAATGTAAGAGAATAGTTTGTGAGAGAGTTATTTATAATGCAGGAGAGAGAAGATGTGATAAATAAGGGCAAACAAGGAAAAACATCAATGATTTCACTATTTCAGATGCAGGCTTTATATTTTGAAACAAATATGCTGCCTTATATTTTGAATTAGAGAGAGTAGATGAAACAAAAACCCATGATACAATTAATGATACCTAAACAGACAAATCATATACAAATATACAATTCATGTGTTTATCTATATCTATACTACTATATAATGCACCATTTTTCAAATTTGGATTTACCATCCCTCTTTCCAGAGCGCGCTGGTCTCAGGCGCCCCTTTCAAGACCCTTCAAGACTCTGCATCAGTGCATCACCTCGACTAGAAACCAGCTCAATACTCTTCTCGCGTAGCATCTCTATTTTCTCTTCCCATATCTCATCTGAATTCTTCTTTGATTGCGTCAACAAGTTACAGTTTTCTATCGAATCTGATTTTGCCTTTTATGATTCTGACATTCTATTATGATTCTTTATTTTTTCTTCTTTTTGGGAACTCACACCTATGTTGTTACTTCATATATATAATATTGTAGATAATTTATGAGCTGAGACACCTATGTTGTTACTTCATATATATAATATTGTAGATATTTTATGAGCTGAGACACCTATGTTGTTACTTCATATATATAATATTCTAGATATTTTATGAGCTGATTATTCTCCTGCTCTGATACAAATGTGACTTGAAATAAACTTATCCAGTATGTTGGTAGTTGGAACATTAACAATATTAACAGGTATATAAATTCAAAATATAAAATTGAAGTAATACATCCAGTTTTTATCTTACTGGAGTGATCTCATTACAAGTAATCTCTTATTTATCATGTAATCTGCTCCATGCTAATCTCTTAATTTATCATTGACAGTGCTTCAAAACTTCACTGCCTCACCAAAGGTAATGAACCACGCATTTATGTATACTTTAAGCTAATGAACCACGCATTTATGTGTACTTTAGGTATAGAAAATTGTGATTAAGTCGCACAATAACCACATGCAAAGCACGTGCCTTTTACTACTTTTTCCATAAGGCGCTTCTTAAGAGAGTTTATTTTAAGAAAATGCCTCTTCAGATCTACAAATATAGACACAAACTGGCAGGCATCATATTTTGTCTTGTCTTAGCTCCTCTAGAACTTATGGATAAATTAGCTCCATACCACTGCAAAAGTATCTGTTCAGTGAAATACCACCATCTGTGGAGGCAAATCTCCCAAAAATATTCAAACCTTTACTTACTAATTAATCAAACAATGACAGAGTAACAGCAGTTGCATCTGTATCAATGCATTATCAGCTATGGAGGCAAACCACCCAAAAATATTCAAACTTTTTACTTACTAATTAATGAATCGATGACGGAGTAACAGCAGTTGCATCTGTACCAATGCATTATCAGCTGTGGAGGCAAATCTCCCAAAAATATTCAAAACTTTTACTTACTAACTAATCAAACAATGACAGAGTAACAGCAGTTGCATCTGTCTCAATGCATTATGCAACACCCGGATAACACATGCTGTCTCTAACAGCATACCAATTCTAGAGCTGCACATATATACTGATGCTGGCGGTGATAGATAAAAATGATGAGCAACGTATAGGATCAAATATAAGTTATGAGAACATGCACATCAACCTTTGAGTAATAATTCTGCTGGTCAACGAAAATGGCACTTAGTTTCTATGCCAGGGCTTCAGAAGGGTGGATGTATATGTATTATGACTATGACACTCAATGCATTTAGAAGGCAATTATGACACTCAATGCATTTAGAAGGCAATTTAAATCCATGAGATCATTATAATATTTGCTTTCTCATTTACATCCTTACATGTATCCACCAAGAGCAACCCAGATAAACACAAAAACACACTTTCTAATTTATTTTGCCTGAATCGCTATGATAATTTTACCTGAGCATAATTCGATGAAGAATATGTGCCCCATTGTTACCGTTTAACGAAGGCAACACAAATTGAAGAAACATCGCAGTGACATGTTTGCAAAGGAAAATGCAAAAAAAAAAACATTTGGTACAGAAAGAGAAGCAAAGTAGCAGACAAGTCACTAATAATGAATCCAGTGCATAACTGTGCCGTTTTGGGTTAAAAACAGTTCACAATTAGCGCGATCGAAGCTATTGCACCCAATTATAACACTGAAATGCTGTCAGCACTGATTGGCAGGCTAGGGCGCTAGGCAAGCAACATAGCAGGAGCATTTGTTGTGGATTACTCCTATTTGCACCAAGAAAGCAAGCTAGCAAATCGAGAGTCAGCCGCCGCCTCACGCGGTGCTCTTCACGCTCATCGACGCAGCTTAAAACAGTTTACAGCGCATCCCAATTCACAGCTGCTTCCACCGAAGAGGCGGAGATTATATTCTGCGCAGAAATCAACAGACCTCGGGATCGAGGGCGATCGCTCCAGGCGGCGACGGGGCGCAGCCCGCCGCAACGGCGACGGCCGGGTACGGCGGCTTCCTGCGCCGCCACCCTGCCGAGCCAGCGCGACTGCTATGGCGACCTAGGTTGCCTCGGAAGAGGACGACGCGGCTCGAGGAGGAGGAGGAGGAGGCGACGGGGACGCGAGGCAGTGGAGCCGCCGCCATCGGAGCAAGCGGCGCTGCGCGACGCGGCGAATGGTCGGGCAGTCGGGCTCGGGGTCTGTCCCGTCGCGTCGTCCAGGACCTGAGTGGACACCGGTGGCCGGTGGCTCGGTGGGTGAGCCAGAGGCCCAGAGCCAACGGCCCACGGAATCATCTCGTTCAGCTCGGGCCTTGTCAGAGGAAGGCCTGGTCAGCTTATAATGCTATATGTCCAAGAAAAAAAATGTCCATTTTGCCCCCTTAAAACTATACTCCAAAACCAGATAACAAAACTCTCAAACTCTTCATATTGGACAAATTTCTCCCTAGCTGAAACCATCCTGATTTTGGCTGACATGGCATCCTAGTCAACAAGGTTTCTACAAAAAAAATTCTAAAAAATCTAATAAATTGTAGAAAATTATAGAAAGCTTAAAAAATAAAATACAAATATCTACAAATTAAGAAAATTGTGTAGAGTCCAGATATACAAAAAAAATTATATTTGTGTGGAAACTTATATGGCAAAAATTATATATGCTTTACAAGGTATTTTATTGATTAAATATATTAAGTATTTAGGTAAAATTAGTTTGTCTTGTTGGAAAATTGTAGAAAATTAAAAAGGGAAAATTAGTTTATCTTGTTGGAAAATTGTAGAAAATTAAAAAAATAGAATGATGTTAGTTTGACCTTTGAATTTGAGTTTGTAGAAAACTAGGAAGAATAGAATGATGTTAGTTTGATCTTTGAATTTTAATTCGTCCGGAATTAAATTTAAAGGTCATACTAACATCCTTCTATTTTATTAATTTCTCCATTATTCCAAGAAGCTAAAATAAATTTCCCCATTTTCCCAAGAATCCAAAATAATTTTCCCTAAATACTTGATTTATTTAAACAATAAAAGACATTGTAACACAAAATATAAATTTTTGCATATAAGTTTACCTTTATTTCATATTTAGATTCTAATTTTTTTTGAATTTTTAGATTTTTTTTAAATTTTTTGATCTTCCTATGATATTCTATAATTTATTAGATTTTTCTAGAATTTATTTTCAAAAAAGCCCTATAGACTAGGACGCTACGTCAGCCAAAATCTGGGTGGTTTCAACTTAAGAGATAATTTGTTCGGTATGAAGAGCTTGAGGGTTTGTTTGCCTTGTTTTACAATTCAGGGAGAAAAATCGGACTTACCTAATAGTTCAAGGGGGCAAATGAACTTTTTCCTATGGCCCATGATTTGCCTCTGATGACCGTAGAGCTGTTCGTGGGTAGCCTAGCCAGGTGACCCTGCTTGGATCTAACCTAATTTTTCTAGGTTGGGCTTGATAGACTGGCCAAGCTTGGGCTTCATTTTTCAGCCTATTACAATTTTTTAGGTCAAGCTTGAGCTTATATTCTCAGCTCGAAAAAAGCTCAGCTTGACCAGAGTTAACTACCTAGCCATCCCAACCCCATCTCCACCCAGCTATCCCCTCCCCCAGATCCCTAATACTTTACTTCCCCACCCAACCAACCAACACGCACCGTACGTAGTAGGCACTACCCAATCCCCCACTTCGATCCTATGACCTTGTCGGCTCCTAGGTGCTCACTGTTGTTGTCGCTCCATGTATTCATTACCGCTGCTGCTTGGGTGCTAGACGTTGACGATGCCCTGGATTTCGACATTGCTGCCTCAGATGACACCACGCCTCCTTACCCTCCCTCTGGTGATGTCACCAACTGCCCCTAATATGATGCTAGCCCCGTCTTGACTCTTGGATCTCCTCCTCCCTCCGAGCTTCGGGGTTTTGGTCAGGCTGAAGCAGAATGGTAAATAAGTCGGACCGGGCTGAGCTTGGGCTTGGCTATAGAGCACCAATCTTTTTAAAGCCTGGTTCGGCCAGAGACATCATCTAGTCTAGACAAGCGGCGATAGTTCCGACGAGTGTTGTAAGCGGTGTGACGTTAACCATACATGAGCCTCACCCGGAAAGCTCATAGGGTACCACATCTATGTAGCCTAGCTTCCCGTTCTTTATCGACATAGGCTTCACTGCATCCGTAGTCATCGTCGAACCTTTAGTTGTTGAGTACATACAAGTTCAAACATGATTCACCTATTATTGTTGTTTGCATCACGATTCTTTTGTAAAATTTGCTTTCTTTTATAATATGAAATTAAAGTACTTCCTATATTTCTAACATTTTTCTGATCTAGACCGTTTGGTGCACATGATTATTTCAAAAAGAGCTCAACATATCCAATGCACTCCATCTCCATGGTATAGAACACTCGGTCATCCTTGTCCTAATAATCAAGATCCAACCGAGAAGTTCCCAAGGATATTTCTTTCTCAAAAGAAAAATGCCCATCATTCTCTCCAACTTTACGAGAACACCCTCGTCTAACCTCTTATCCCATCTCGCGCCCTAACTTTCCCAAATCCCAATCGCCGATGACGCAACATCTCACTCTCTCCCTTTAATGTCGCCGCATGTGCCTAGCCGGTCCGCCGCTGCATGATCTGTCGTCGTCATCTTCCTCTACATTGTTATCTTCCCCTCCCCATTAGTCGTAGTGGCAAGAGTTTGTTGAAGTTGTCTCCTCCCATGTTTCATGCAATGACAACCTAGGATGGGATATCATCGCCATAGGAGGGGATCATGAGGCAGCAGCGGTAGTGGTAGCGATGGCCAAGGTGTGGATCGGGAGGGAAAGAGGATGTGGGATGGGGCAGCATATCTTGTGCACATGTGGTGCACACCAACTAACGAATGTCACAAAAAATTTCCTAAAAAAATTCTACATGTACTTCTAATCTTACTCCACCTATGTATAAAATTTTAAATTCAGATTCATTATACATAAAGAGCAGTAAAAAAGAGAAAATTCTAACAAATTTATACTCTTAAAAGTGTCAGATTTTTCTCTTTTTTGTTACCGCTAAAATATAATGAATCTAAACTTGAAATTTTATACATAGGTGGAGTAAGATTAGAAACACATGTAGAAATTTTTTTAAAATTTTTGGTGATATTTGTTAGTTGGTATGCACCATATGTGTACAGGTGCCCTATGTGCATAAGATATGTTTCCGTGGGATGGGAGGGAGGGAGGGAGGTTAGGAGCAAGAGGTTTTTTTTTGCAAAATATGTAGAGACAAGTGGATTGTTTTCCGTAAAGTTATTCGAGGTGTGGATTTTTCTAGAAATATGGGAGGCAGAGATGATTGGGTGCATGAGTGCACCAAGGAGGCTGAGAGTTAACTCGACACATTGATACCATTCATATTTCTAGAAAAGGAACAATTACTAGGCCTTTTGAATTTCTTAAAGAATTACATTGAATCAAGAAATGTTATTCCTGTTCTTTAATCCATAGCTGAAATGACACCCACTGTGCTTTAAAGAATCACGGTGTCATAAGCACATGGTTAAGGATTAAAAAGAAGCAAGAATGATATATTCCTCTGTCTAGGAGCATATTTTTCATCATCTTTTCTGACCAGGATGATCTATATCTGGGTCGTATGGAAAGCGAGATGCCACCACCACTGAACATTTAGAGGGAGAAAGGAAAGCAATGATAAATTAAGGGAGAAAAGATCCTACAAGTTTAAAATTAGAATGACAGAGCATCCCCAGGCAATAATTGAGCAGACATGGCGTTTTAATCACTGCCTAAAAAATGTGTTCACAGTGATAATATAGAGGAGGTGGGCAGGCCCCTCTGGCCTGGCTCTCCTCTCGCCCCCACATGCCTTGCCCTGCCCTAGGTGATTGATAGGTTCATCTACTCATTCCCATTGGTTTGCTTCCTTCCACCATCCAAGAAGAAGAACAGAACATTCAGCCTGTGAATTGCTGCTTCCCCTGTCCTCCTCCTCTGCTTGGGTTTGTGTTGGTTGGTCCCCAACTTTGTGCTGCATCTGTTCATCTTCAATGATTTGTGATTGATGTATTGGCTTCTTTTTATTGATGATTTTCCAACAATTGAGAGATATCTTGTAAAATCTCCGATTCTTTCTGCTACCTTTTTCTTTAGGCAACTGGATTTTAGCATGTGTAGATGATAATTTGCTCTCTGAGCTTGCTAAGAAACGCATCTGATCATTAGATCACAGAAAACAAATAAGTTCGAGCTTAACGATTCAAGGTTAACATGCCTGCATTGGCTTTCGATTCATTTCGGTTTCTTCGCCGTTGCAGTGCCAAGCTCTAACCTTTCTTTCTGAATCGATTTCTCGCAGGCAAATCGAAGAGCTAGAGCAGCTCCATTCAAGGGGGAAGAGGCCCAAGAAGATCGGAAGCAATGGCAGACCCGGTTGCCGCCGGGAGGTACTGGTGCCACATGTGCGCCACGGCGGTGAGCCCCTTGGCCGCGGAGGCCGGGGTGGAAATCAAGTGCCCCTATTGCCGCAGCGGATTCCTCGAGGAGATGGAGACCGCCCGCGGCATCGCCGCGGACGGCGGCGGCGGCGATGGAGATGGAGATGGCGACACGTATCCTGGCGCCGACAGCACGATCTCCATCTGGGCCCCCATCATCGACAGCATGGTCGGCGACTCCGTCCGGCGCCGCCGTAACCGGCGGTCCGCGGACGCCGGCCTTAACGCCGACGAGGACCACGACCTGGACCTCATGGACTTTTCGCGGCGCCGGCGGCGCGCCACCGCGTTCTTGCGGCTGCTGCAGGCGATCCGGGAGCGCCAGCTCCAGCGCCTGGAATCCGCCGCCGCCGCAGGCGGCGGCTTTGATGCTGCTGAGCAGTACAGCCCTTACGGCAGGAGCCTCTTTGCCGGCGGCGAGCAGGGCATGGCGCTAGGGGACTACTTTCTTGGGCCCGGCTTGGACGCCCTGCTGCAGCAGCTAGCCGAGAGCGACGCGAGCCGTCAGGGAACGCCGCCGGCCAAGAAGGAGGCCGTGGAGGCGATGCCGACCGTGGAGGTGAGCGGTGGGGGCAGCGATGACGACGCGGCGAGCTGCGCGGTTTGCCTGGAGGACTACGCTGCCGGCGAGCGTGCCCGGGAGATGCCCTGCAGGCACAGGTTCCACTCCAAGTGCATCCTGCCGTGGCTGGAGATGCACAGCTCGTGCCCCGTCTGCCGGTTCCAGCTGCCGGCGGACGACTCCTCGAAAACCTCATGTGGCGGCGGCAATGGTAGTACCAGCGGCATCATCAATAGCGATGGCGGTGGCAATGCCAACGACGATGGCCATGGCAGTGCCGCAGCAGGCAATGCTGCCGCCGAGCGCGACGGCGGCGCCGAAGCTGGAGGGAACGGGAGCCGGCTGCCGGCGTCGATACAGTGGCTCAACAGCCTGTTGTCCCAGCGCGGCTCGTCGCCGCCGTCGACGTCCGGGGGCTCGCACTAGCAATGCAGCATTGCGCGGACTGGCCTTGACCTGCAGGTTTTGCCGGTGCTCTGGTTGTGCGGTTGGTGAAAAATGTGTACATAAAAGGCAGGAAGGATCATGTTGCTGGGTTGGTGCCATGGAAATTCGGTGCTTTTTCTTCTGTTCCTGTCTGTAAAACCCTCGTGAGTTCTCTTGCTATATGTGTTCTGTAAAATGCAGTTATGATGGGAGAAAAAGAGATGTTGGTAACGCAGTTGTGATGGGAGAAAACGAAATACTTGGATGTGTTCTTGCTTGGAATGGGTGTTAATCAGGCTAATGCAGTTATGATGCCTAATCATCCTTTGCTGGATCTTGAACATAGAATTATCATTAGTACCACAGACATGTTTAGCCAAAAACCAGCTTATGACAGGCTGACAGCCATATTGCTTGCTATATGTTTTACAATGACCGATAGGTGTGCAGAATTTTGTTTGCTGGCAGTTTTTGTCAAGGAGTCAACTCCTCGTATGTAGAGGTAAGCATCCTAACTGAAACCTAAAAATCGAACCCCTAAAACCCTAACATAAAACCCCCTAACACAATTCAATTTCCTATATTTCAAACATATCCACTGGCATCTCTAAAACTCACTATCTTCTTTTTTTTGTATATTTTATATAAATGTCCCAACCCGCAATATCGACCGCCGTACATTCATATAGACTATGTTACACGTATTTTCTAGATTAATGTTTTATGCCATCAAAAGATCTTAAGTTTCAAAATTAAACTCCAAATTAATCTTTTGTATGGTTTTTGTGATTTTTCTAGATTTTCCTTTCATTTTCCCTCCATTTCCTTTTTTCTCTTCCTTTTTCTTCTCACCTTTTATTCCCTTCCCCTTTTTGTCCTTTTATTCTTCTGAGCTAAGGTGAAAACGGACCGGATACCGATCAGATAGGGGTCTTCCCATATCCGTGTCCATATTTTTTTTTTATCGTATACGGATAGTATCGACATGAATTTGGATATAGATTCTAAATGATAGATACAGATCGAATAAGAAGAGAAAAACGGGTTTTACTGTATTTTATTAGTTGCTAGGCATGGATTTAAATATTAATCATGTATACCACATAATACAATATATTTTATTTGAAGAAAGAAAATATGCTGCTTTTTTAGAAGGATAAAATACATATTTTGTTGTTGGGACAAATTAAATACGTAGCTAGTGTAATAGTGCGTGTGTAGCAACACTGCAGCATGCACGTACGTGTAAGCACCCATAGCAGATTAGCAGCAGCCAGGTTGGCAGGCCTGCGTAGAGCAACAGCATAGGCCTACATAGGATGGCAGCAGTGGCAGCTAGGCCTAGACAAGCCACACACAACAAATGGCAAGCCCACGTAGCTATCTACGCACAATAGCATCTAGGCCAAGTCACACATAAGCACCGACTGACATTTCGGATGAGCATGAAGCAAGTGAATCCAAACCTAACCTGTGTTCATATCCGTATAGCAAATAACGGTATACAGATAATATCCAACATATACCAGTATCCGCCGAATACCTCCTAATCCGTATCCGTCTCCGTCCAGATAGGAAAATGAGTTCCAAATCAATAAAAAAACTAATACGGATCTGGATCTGGACGGATATTACCTGACCCGTTTTCACCCTTATTCTGAGCCCTAGCCCTATGCCGGCCTCTTCCCTTCCCATGTCCATTCCCAAATCTGGCCGCCCTCCTCCTTAGCCCCACAACGACCTCATCCGCTCTAGTTTCCAAATCCGGGTCACTCTCCTCCCCTCCCCTCCCCCATCTCCAGATCCCCACTCTCGTGGCGGCGTGGCCTCAAGCCAGATGATGGCCTCTAGTGCTGACGCAGGAACGGCTAGCCATTGCCGTCGGCTAGGATATGGGCCCGAGCCTGATAGCGTTTCCAAATTTATCCTCTCTCTCGTCGCCATATCTGGTAATGGTCGTATGAAGGCTCGCCACCAATGACCATACGGAGGCTCAGCTGTAATAACGCGCACAGGAGGCTCTACGTTGTCTGTTCCGCTATAAATGTGCCGGTACGGTACCAGGATCTGCTCGGATGCTAAAATCAGGGTACCATTTCCTAACGAGGATGCGAAATGACAAACTCGACGGTGATAACCAACGGGGTACAAAAATCCAGGGCTCCCTGCGTGCCATCGACTCGTATGTATAGGCATATTTGATCATCGTTAACAGATGTAGCCACTAGATAAACCCACGAATTACCAAACCGTGGACGAGAAGAGCACAAATAACCAGCAAAACTGTCGAATTCAGTAGCGGCAGTAGCAGCGGCAGCAAAACAAAGCTGTCATCATAATAATTTTAACTGTTTCAATACGGCTAACCTCTAAATGGTAAACAGCCACAACTTCATAACATAAGAACTAAGGTTTACCAGAATGCAAAGTTGCAATCTTGGCAACAAAAAATATGGATACGCATAAGCAGCCTCACAAAAAATTCCTCCGAGCAAAATGGTATCGAACTGTTGTCTCTCACTGGTTCACAGTCAGGAGCTTGATGACAGACGCAGTCCCGATTCGGTGCAGGGCCACTACGGACTCACCGGTGTTGCATAGCCCCATCGTCTTCGCATTATTGATGGCAAACCCAAGTGCTTCTTCAGTGGCTTCGCTGTCAAAGGCCTTCGCAGTGGCAGCACTCAGCATTGGGATCACGCCCCTTACAATAAGGCTGTGCCTCGCAGGCCCCTCATCGCTGCAGCTCCAGTCAAAGAAATCAGTCTTCAACTCAGGAACCACGACAGACAGAATCGGCATGGATGGCCTATACTTGGCCACAAGCCTGGCGGTTGTTCCTCCCCTAGTCAGGACCAAGATAAGTGCTGCCTTAGCAGAGTTCGCTGTGCGGACAGCCGATGATGCAAGGCTCTCCAATGGACTCATGGGAATTGGAGCTGATGCCATGATTGATTTGTAAACAGCAGCATAGTCAACACAGGACTCTGCCTGCAAGCAGATCTTCGACATAGTTTGCACTGCAAGCTCTGGATAAGCCCCAGCAGCAGTCTCACCACTCAGCATGACACAGTCAGTGCCATCAAGAACTGCATTGGCAACATCAGTGGCCTCTGCTCTAGTTGGGCGAGGAGACTTGATCATAGATTCCAACATCTGGGTTGCAGTCACAACTGGCTTGCCCAGAATGTTGCACTTGAAAATCATAACTTTCTGGGCAAAAAAGATCTTCTCTATAGGAATTTCCATCCCCAAATCACCTCTTGCCACCATAAAAGCATCAGAATTTGCCAGAATATCATCAAAGTTAGCTACTCCCTCTTGATTCTCAACCTGCACATAAAAGCAAATTGATTATGATCTTGCTTAGGAGTGTAATACTGAAAAACTGATTATGATCTTGCCTAGGACTAGGAGTGTAACACTGAAAAGGGAATGCCATACCTTTGACATGAGCATTATTGACTTGGCATGCTCCCCAAGCACTTTCCTGACCTCTACAAGATCTGAACCTTTGCGAACAAAGGACAATGCAATCATGTCAATCTTATTTGGGACACCCCATTTAAGAATATCCTCTTTATCCTTTTCTGTGAGTGTCGGGAGATCAACAATGACACCTGGAAGATTAACATTCTTCCTCTCACCAAGCATAGCAGTGTTTTCACAACGGCAGCGAACCAAGCCTTGCGCTTTATCACAGTGTAGCACAGTAAGTGTGATGGTACCATCAGCACATAATATGACACTGCCTGGCTTCAGATCCACAGCTAGCTTCTTGTAGCTCATTGAAATCATGTTCTCATCGCCCTTGATGGTATAATCTGTGGAAATTGTGATTTCTTGACCCTTTTTCAACTTTATAGGTTTTCCATCTTTCAAAAAACCAGTTCGGATCTCTGGACCCTGAATTATCAGCAATCCAATGAAAGTATGATCAGTAAATAATATATTGAATGCCAATAGTAGGTGCAGAAACAAGATGAGCTTTTCATCTATGCTTCTACAGACAAGAGACTCAGGACATCAAACATTGTTTCATCAGTCTTCGCTACACTTTTGAAATTACCATGTGGCTGATGCGAAGATGCATGCAGATAGGAAAATCATTCTTGGGTGTATGACTGTATAAGTATTATAGTATGACGCAATATTCACAAGGACCTGTGTTCAAGGTACTGTTTCTAACAAGCACATCACACAGTACCACCATCCCCTCGACCCAGCTACAAGTGTGTTCAGCCACATGTAATGAAATTTTGCTTTATTACACACATGCTGTTGTATCTCAAGTTTAACTATTAGTCTTTGCATTGGAATATTCTTTTCATAGAAAAGATCATACACATATACCATTACCAGGAAGGCCGGAAGCCACCAAAAACGACTTTTTGAGGGTTCTACAGTCTACACTACTTGAACATACACCAGCAGAAGAAAAAAAAGATGCTAAGATAAATAAGTCAAAATTCAAGAAAAGAGTTAATTACCAAAAGCAACTCACATGACTTGTCATTCCATATAGAAAATGTACATTAATAAAGATTGCCTAACCTGCACTTCAAATGCAATGCACAAAAAATATACGCAAATGCTAAACAGACACTCTGATGGTGACAGACACTAACTAATAGAAAACAAAACAAAATGCCAGAAAATCTCACATTGGGAGGAAGGAGAAGAAAGTTTTCTACAAACTCCTATTATAGTTGCAGGGAAAAATAAAAATAAAAACTACTGTTTAATGTACCACATTCAATCACCCTCCTATTCTTTGGAGCACAAAATATCAAATTCTTGGTGTACAGAAGGAAAATTATCCCATCTTAAGATATCAGCATTTCACAAGCAAAAGATTGATTCTATCTGCTTTTAAGTAAGACAAGGTAATGACCTAAATCTGAGAAGATACAAGTGCACCTCCAATAAAAAATACAAAACCAGTTATGAGCAGTCTAGTTA
This sequence comes from Olyra latifolia, assembly GCA_036346145.1. Lineage (NCBI taxonomy): Eukaryota > Viridiplantae > Streptophyta > Magnoliopsida > Poales > Poaceae > Olyra > Olyra latifolia. The sequence goes on from CM070530.1 coordinate 22,024,608, forward strand.
GTGTGAGCCAATGGGACAAGCTTGTTTGGTTGGAGAAGGATGACAGGGTGCAATAGGGGTTTATTTTTGTTTGTCACGTGAGATCCTGTCGACCCAATAGAGATACTGCTAATTACAACCATAAACCATTGCTGTCCATCCCAACTGTGGGTGCATATGCTGGTACTTAAGCATGCTAGGATACAGATAATGATACAATCTCTGTTCCTAAGCAGAACAAGCCAAGGCCTGCTTGGTTGGGTACTCTACTCCCTGCTGTGGTTAACGGCAGGTCATCAGTTCGAATTCCCACAAACATGTAATATTTCATCATTACAAAACAATAACAACCGTGAAGCAAGATCCTAGGGCTTCCAGGCTGGGCCTGCTGTAAGTTCTGTTAAGGAAAGCTTCAGCTTCAGCATCCAATCTTAATGATGTTGGAATCTTTTAAGCTCCCTTATGCATGCATTCCTACTACAGAAAACATGTTGTCACATAGGCCAGCCAGATCTGGCTGGTAACAGTGCAAGTGAAAGGTTGGGCCCAGTATTATTGTATTAACCATATCTTGAAGGTTATGAGTATGGTAACTTGATTCCAAGTTATAATGGGTACAAACAGGTAACAACACAACAAAATTCATTCACACAATGACACAAAAGACAGGAAGAATGCCTGTGGAATGAGGACCACTGCCAATAGTGTAAAAAAGCTACTCCCAATTCTTCAGAAGCGATCAGTACAGCGTTTTGCTCCATCCAATAGCAAAATTCACATGCAAACCAAGCTAAATGCCACATGCCGACAATTAAAGGTTAAAATTTTCAGATATTTGTCTTTAATGCGTATTGGTATTTGGTAAATCACACACACTGCCGCTCAAATTGCAGGCATATTAACCAGTAGTACGAAAAGTACCAATATGCACAAGCCGCCAAACAAAAATTCAGCCAAAAGCGATGTGTTGGTGTTGACCAGCGGAACGGTTACGACTTACAGGAATCAACAGCAAGCAACAATTCACCAAAAAAAAATCAAAGAAAGAAAAAAGATATCACACTCAACAAAAAGATCATGCAACATGGAAAATTACGCGATGAAAGAAGCTAATAATGGCGAAAATGCTCGCTTGAAAGTACACGAAAATCACATGGTCGAACCCCAACCAAACCCCCAAATGAACGGCGAGTCTCAGTGACTGTACACGCAAAAAAAAAATCAAAGCTTTGCGAAATCCATCTACAAATATCAATCTGAGAGAGAGAAATCCATCTACAATACTAATCGGAGAGAAAAAAGCAGAAGTTTTTAGCGCAGAACAGGATCTAAACCTAACCCGAACAGGCAGCAAATCAAGAGAAAGGGACAAGAAAGGCACGGGATCGCCGAGATCAACAAGGGACAAGGGTGTATCACCTTGGTGTCAAGCATGACGGCGCAGAGGATGCCGGTGCTGTCCATGGCGGCGCGGAGGTTGTCGAGGGTCTCCTGGTGGTACTCGTGGGAGCCGTGGGAGAAGTTGAAGCGGGCGACGCACATCCCGGCCCGCAGCAGCCGCTCGATCATCGCCACCGACCGCGACGCCGGCCCCAGAGTACAAACGATCTTAGTTTTGGGCCGACGCCACATCGCCGCGGCGCCGTGCTCACCGCCCTCCGGCTGCAGCAGCTGCTCGCCGCCCGTCACCATCGCTCGCCTAGATCTACGCGAGGAGGAGGAGGAGATGCGAGAATGAGGCGGCGGGCGTTGCGGTGCTTCTTGCTCTCCAAGGGACGGTGGAGAGGTTATAATGGCGATGTGAATGGAAGACGAATAAAGGAAGGGAAACGATGGGCGATTCGATGCGGCGGTGTTGCTGGTCAGCTGGTGCCCCCTGCTGCAAGTCTGCTACCCTAGGCCCGAATTCTAGGGATCCAGATGCTCTGGTCAGGCACCCCCCAGGGTTCAAAATCCTGGTTTAGGTTCCGAACCCGCCTACTCACCGGAGCGAGAAACCGGTAAAACTCAGTGGAACCCGGCCAAAACCGGAAAAAACCGGACAAATTTAAATCCGAATGAACTGGGCCGGCCGGGCGGGTTTGACCGGGCTTCCGAGCGGGTTGACCGGTTTCCCGACGGGTTTGTGCGAGAAACCAGTAAAAAATGTAGAAATTGGAAAAATTGAAAAGATGCAGGAAAAAATTTTGGAAAAATATGAAAAAAATCATATATGCCTAGGATATATGTCATGGTAATTTGTATAAATGTAAAAAAAATTTGGCATGACCTATGCTAAAAATTGATGTTTGGAACATATGTACATATAACATATTATACATAACATATATTGCAATACAAATATTTAGACATTAGACATAGAAATATATGTCTCAAAACCGGTATGATTCATACATACATATATTGCAATACAAATATTTAGAAATTAGACAATGTTTCCATGAAACACATATATTATACATGAACACATCATATTTGATTTGAAATTTAAGTATGAAAATGATGTAGATTTGAAATTTTGCTTTGTACAAGTGGTTTTAAAAAACTCCTAGTTTTTTTACAATTTTTTTTTGAATTTTCACATTTTTACAAATTCAAATTTGAAACTCCAAAATTTTAGGACAAAACCAATTGGTCCCGGCAAGCCCAAGACCGGTCGCCGAGAACCCGCCGGTTTTTCCGGGTTCCCAACGGGTTTGCGAACCCTGGCACCACCCCGCCCGATCTGAGAGTATCTCCAGTGATAGAGCCGGCTCGTTGGCTCTAAGATCTACGTGGCATGTCCAACTCAGCTCAACAGATCACCATTCCAACAGATGGGCTAGAGGCACATACTTCAATACTCAAATGGGACCCACACAGCTTTCTTCCACCTTGCCTTCTCCTCCCCGTACACCACCATTTCTTCCCCCAAATCATGTCCATTGATGCTAGCTCCGCCGTGCCTCCTCCCTTCCCATGGCGACGCTGAAGCTCCCCTACGCCTTCTCTCCTTCCCATGGCGGCTCCGGCGACGGAGCGACGACGCCGAGCTCTCGCGCCTTCTCCCTCCTCCTCATGGCGGCTCCGTGACGGAGCAGCGACGCCAGCTCGCGCCTTCCTCCCTTCCATGGCGGCTCGGCTCCGGCCCCTCGCCTCGCATTGTCATTGGCACGGAGAGACGGCGTCCCAGCTTCCTCATTGTCGCGGCTCGGCAGACTCGGCATAGGCGGCGGACGGCTCCGGCAGCTCTGGCGGCGGCGACGGCGGCTTCGGTAGCTCTGGCGCGGCAAGGCGACGGGGAGAGAGAAAGGGGAGGAGCCGAGGGGGACGCGTGGCGAGCTGGCCTCGATGCGCTCCCTAGTGACGTGCGCTTCACCAAGCGCCGGCGCTTGCCCTGCGCGCTCTCTCTCACCTCCAGCTTGGCAAAAATTATGATGTGGAGGCCTTAGAGCAAGTATAATAAGGTGATGTAAGCGGGGTATAAGAGTTGCCACGTCACATTTTTGCTTTGTTGGAAGAGAGAGAAGAAGCGGGCTCTTGTTCAGTAGCCAGCTCTAAGCTGGCTATAACACAGATTCCAAAGAAGATGAAAGGATGGATAGGTGGGCCATTTATTAATTTGTAGATTGTTTCTACAGCTAACTTATTATATGAGTGGGCTTTTAGATGACTATAGATGACATGGCAACCACATATAACTAGCAGTGAGCTATATTATTAGCTATGCTCTTAAGCGCCGGCTGAGTCACCCATTGGAGATGCTCTGATGACCCAATGGATAGAAGACGCGGCGGAGCAGGAGCGCAGCGCTGTGCCGCTGTGCTAGGCTGCTAGAGTAGCGGGGGAATCCATACATGCGCGTCGGGGAGCCCCCGTTGCCCGTTGGATTTGACCAGACGGTCCGGTGTTTCGACTCTCCAGTCTCGAGCCTGGGTGGTGGTGGCCCGTTGTTCTAGAGAAACTACGGAACCAGAATCAAGAAAGTTCGACCGGCTAGCTTGCAAATATTCACCGCTGAAAATCGTGGTGGGTTAATCGGGCAGACTGGACTGTCTGTAAATTTGACCCTGTCTTTTTACAGATTATTTTTTTATATTTTGACTTTTAAACGTTGTTTCCTAAAAATCGTGAAATCACAAGTGGAACAGTTTTTAATCCGGCTTTGATTATTGTTTTAATTTTTTGAAACCATTGTTTAGAAGAGGAAGATAGTGGTGGGAACAGAGAAAGAACAGCCACGCTGGCGGGAGGAAAGAGGAGGAAGATGACATTGACCCCACGGCCAAAAAACTCAACTGAGATTTAGATTTTTCTAGCGACCGCTAATTAGTTGGTTCCCAGTATTACTGCTACTCCCTTCGACCTATGCATTGACACCAGCAAATCCGCAGACATTTCAACTAGATGTGAAAGAGAGGAGAAGAGGAAACCGAGAGGGAGGAGTGGAAAGCGCAGTCCGTGGAGATTGATGGGAGTTGATGTTTTCTTTTTCCTTTAAATTGCATATATGCAATTATTAAATTCTGATATAGCAGAAATGATATTATAAAATCGATATTTGCTCTCAGACCATTTATAAAGTGCGAATTGTTGCAAACATCATTACGAAGCTTTTTCAAACTTTTTGGATCAAAATGTCCTCACCTTCTTCTTGTGGCCTACATCCTCACCTCTAGCCATCTCTTTCATCTCCAACCAGAGTCTAGGCACCCCTTCTTCTCCTCTCCCACATCCCCACAACCATCGGTGGTTGCTCTAGAGATGCGGCGACGGTAGTGCTGGAGCTTGGCGGCTGCTGCTCCAAATTGGAGCTCAGCGTCGACGCCCATCTAGGAGCCTTAGCTTTGATGTTGCTGTCCCATGCTTGTCCCGATGCCATGGCCACAACGCTCGCGAGATTCCGGCAAGCTCCAGATCCAAGCGAAGCTCGTAGAATCTAGAGAAGGCAGAGAAGGATAAGGAGAGGAGAGAGGTCACTGGGGAGGAGAGAGGCCATGGGGAAAGAGAGAGGTCGCTAGAGAGGAAGGGTAGACAGAGGAGTCCGCTGGCCATCGGAGTTAAGGGAGAAGAGAGGAGAGAGGGGCAGGAGGAAGATGAGAGGAGGGGCATTTGACCGTAATTTTGAAGAGGGCATAAGGGTATAAAAGTTCACAAATGGCATGGATGAAACAAAACATACCTTATAATGGCATGATAACAATAACCAAATTTATAATGATATTTCTGCCATTTTCAAACTTAATAATGACATTTATGCAATTTAATATTTTTTTTATGGACGACTGGAGTCGAGGTCGAGGGCTCAAGGTCCTGAAGGACGCAGCTGCGAGAAAACCCTTATTTTGCCTTCTTACTTGCACTGTTGCACGGCATGGCGGCAGCAGCGATGATGGGCTTGGTGGGCTGAACTAGTCTTTAGATAAGTTGTTGTTTTCTTTTCTTTTCTTTCCTTTGTCTTTTCTCGTTTTCTTCGTCACTTCCTCTCGTAAGAGCATCTGTAGCAGAAACCCTATAGTAGTATAGAAATAGAATTTTAGAGATAGAGTTTCTGGTGGAGGGGAGGAATCTTTTAGGGTGTAGTGTAAAGTGTGAAGGAATTTTAGAGTAATGAAGTGAGAAAATAGAGTAGAAGAGAGAGAAAATAAGGATAGAGTTTCTGGTGTGGATGCTCTAATGTTGTATATCAACATAGAGTTGTATAATGGTAGATGGACGTGTATGCTTCTAGTCCCACGTAAAAAGTTGTGGTACAATGATAGACGGACCATTACTGCAAAGATGTGTTAATTCGTCTTTCTTTGTGTGTTTACAAATAATAAAACCCTGTTTGGATTGAGAATGCCGCCACTCTTTGGAGTGACATATTATGTATTCTCTTACAAATACCGTTGGACAGGTGCTAAAAAAAAAAACCGTTGGACAGCTATGCTCTATGCTTAAAAAAGCCAAAGGTTTGCTTCATAATAATAAAAAAAAAGCTGGAGCATTTTGGTGTTGTGGCTTTTTGGTACGATAAAGCCGTAATTTGATAACAACAAACGTCTAGTGCAATTTGCAACGCTTGTATCAACACGAGTAACAAATACCGCTCCGGTTGCAACGATTTCATTTAATCCATTTGCAGTAGTGATCAGACCCAACATCGCCTTACGCAACCACCAACATGTGACCATCGGCATCTAACCTATTAGGGCATCATATCTCACAGTGATTCATCCATCACCTACCTGATGCTCATCTTTCTGAACTGCCGTTAGCATCGTGTTCATCTCAACTAATAGTGAAATTCCTGGTTAGTTCAGCTCATAAACTCAGTAAAACACATTCCCAGCTGCAATGCCAGACATGCATGTAATGTCTTAAGAGCATATCGTCCTTGTGCATTTGATCAAAAACAATGTGATAAATGTTGCACCCAGATCACGTGTCCAGGACAGTTCAGAAACACTGTGCTGTCTATGCATAGCTGATAATTACCCCCTGAATCAAAGAAAAGTCTAGCCTTTTGATATTGACCTAAATAAATAGAAAAAAAAAAGTCAAAAGGAAAAAAACAACTACTCAGCTGCAGGTTGCCTCTAGCAACAAATCAGGATGAGGTGAGAATTTCCAACATCCTACCACTTTGCTCAAAAATTTTCTACCCAAGCTAACACTGGTTCGGTGGTAATCTGGAGGCCACACTCCCAAGATCTTCAGTTTCACGATTTCTATTCATGTACCTCATTGATCTCGTATAGTTACTGATGTAGTGGGGAGACATGTTTCCTGATGACAATTTATTACTCATGTGTCACCAGAATAGCCAAGACTTTAGAGTTCATCATGACCGGGTTGGTTCGAAGATATGCCCTCGAGTTTCTGTTCCAGTTCCTGTTACATTAACCAGAACTTTATAAGCTCCAAATCTCTATGGGGGGAAAAAGGAAGACAATAGTCAAAAGAAGAGAAAAAACCTTCAGCTTCTCTTCGACGCACAGTGCAGGCGTTGACAATGCAGCCACATATCTGCCAAAGGAAATATGCACATAAGATGGTGTAGTGCGCACTGTTAGCAGATACATGGAAGGTGTATCAAGAGAAATCTGCATACTCGCATCTGCTGGGCTCATCTACGCCATTAAGCTCATTATTCAGCCCACATCTAAGCCTAACCTGCATAATAATTAAGCCATAAAGTTACATTTTGAGATCTGCAAATAGAAAGAAACAGTTCATGGTAATAAAGAGAAGGCAAGCCTCAAAATCAGAAAGAACCTTTAGACTTCGGTCAGGGCCATTCCAGCATCTGTCTCCATTAGAAAATTCCATTACTCTGTACGATTCCCCAAATTTGTCCCAGCGCCTGATGGCAGAAAATTTCATTTTATGGCACAGATGATTGCAAACACTATTCTAAGAACTATAGCATGGTGCTTAACATGTATGTTTGGATGCTGCATGCACAGAATTGAGGGACTGTTCATACATAGGACAACATAAACAAAAAGAAACTAGAATTTTCTTTCAAGTATCTCAAATACAACCCTCACAAAGTCACACATGTAAGCTAGTTTGTGGCTCAACTGGCCAAAACCACGCAAACAAGTTATTCTGCAGCATCTCTAAAATCAAGTACCTACATATTCTAGAAAGTGACTGACGTTCAAAGCTAAATGACAGTAAAACAGGAGCAATATAATGCTAAAGTGACTGACGTTGTTTAAACACAATGAAGATAATAACTTACACTATCCTAACTTGACTATACCTCAAATGATAGCCCCTAAATAACATGAATAGAATTAATCATTTCAACATGATTACATGATATAACAGTATACAAATTTGTTAATCTGCAAAGGCCCACAAACCTACATAGTAGGAAAACTATTTGTTGCCTATGTGGATGATCAGTTACTATTAAATTTTAATCATGCTTTCCTCACTAAAAACTCCAGAATCCAAGCCATTTTTCCAGGTCAATGGCAGCTCAACCTTTCAAGAATCTATATTTATTTTGCAAGCCATTGTACAAATGACAAAAGGTCATGCTCATCAAACAGTGATTATTGATCTACACAATACATTTTCCTAAAGAACACTATTACTCATCAATTTAAGAGTAATCTAAGCATCTTCATTCTTCAAGGATACCCTACTAAGATGACAATTTTCCATGGTGCAAAAGCCAACACCTTAGGAGAATGTTTGCCCATTTTGAGCATGAATGTCCATAACATATAACTATGGTCTTTAAAATGTAATCATTCATTATTAGAAAGAAAAGAACTAGACCGCTACATATTGAAGTTTAATCAATGGAATATATTTGGAAATAACATGAAAATCTAGTAAATATGAAATGAGTACAAAAAAGGTAAAAAAACATACCCCAGGTTAGTGGAACTGTGTCCTTCAACCTGTGAAGCTTTTTTGTATGGACAGACCTTGTAAAGATACCTATCAATAAGGATCAAAATTCACAAATAAGTAGAGTTAACCAAATACAGAATGATAATTAAATAAATCATAGAAAGGTTTAAAGAAAAGACAGAAAATATGTGACAGTGGATGCCTAAATAAGTAATAGAACTGGTCATAAAAGTATACATACTTGCCCTCCTTGCTCTCAAAGCACTGGTCATAAAAGTAATAGAACTCCTTCTCCTTACCTAAAAAAAATTATTTCGATTAATTTTAATTTTCCAGATATTTACTGGTAATATATTATATTAACGACATTAATAAACCATATGACATCAACACCTGGAATTGGAATTAACTTATGATACTGAACAATATATCATTTTACAAAAATGAAGGTTCAAAAGTAAAAAAGTACTAAAGTTTTTAGGTATTAAAAAGGAAATTTTGTATTGTCGATAAAAAAAAGTCAATAAAAAACACCTGGAATTTTAAAGACCAGCTTTTCCTGTCTACGCAACATTCAGAAGTATTTGGAATACTGCTTAAGGCAATTCAAAAAAAGTACCCTGGTTCAAAAGTAAAGAACACCTAGAATTTATGGCAATTCTGTAAAAAAAGTACCAGAAAATACATTTGACAGATTTAGAAAGGACTCTTCTTTATTTCTATGGTCAGATTGCACTTTCCTGCAAATGACTCAAGTTGTTCTTTAGCAATTTTAAAGACTAGCTTTTCCTGTGTACACGAAATCATGCTTACAGTTGCTAAGGGATGGCTTAAGCAGTATTTTCATTAATTGCAAGAACAATAAAGTATAAACTACAGGAATATCATTAATAGCTAAAAACATAATATGCAGGTGACTGGTTGTGCTCAATTAACAAGTAAACAATGGTTCAAATGACCTACCAAAATCTTGTTTTAGCTTATCAGTCAGAGTGGTTATCCTAGACTGAACTTTGGATAGCTTTGAGCTGGCATCATCATACTCCTTTCGAACACGTGAAGCCTCTATAAAAGTAGGTGCATAAGTGTTACAGCATCTCCCATGACTTATGACGGATCAGCAAAACTAGTATATATGGCTTACCTGATAAATCAACAGGGGTCTTGAAAAAGTCGAATGCTCGTAAAACATTATGTACAGTTTGCTGAATCTTGCCGAGCCATGATGACCCTGAGGCAGTTACATCTGATAGAACAAATAAAATATAACTAAAAAACAAACTCATATAAGGACAGGAACAGTGGTCATATCATATAAAGCATCATACCTGAATGGTCATCAACTTTCAGATCATCATCAGATTTATAAGACTCGTTAGGTTCTTCATGATCGTCAACAAACTCATCATCTGATGCATTAGAGTACTCTTCATCATCATATTTATGCCTGTCGTCCTCAATTTCTGAACGATAACCACCATAATTTTCTTCCACAGGTTCTGGTATATCCAATTCATCTTCAAGTCCTTCTGCAGGTTCTGGTATATTATGCTCATCATCATGTCCCTTTTTATCATCTTTAACTACCTCATCTACCTTTTCTCCAGTCCAGCGAGAGGCTACCAAACGACCCAACTCCTCCCTTGATAAACCTTCAGAACTGACAGAACTAGGGTCCTGCAAAATTTACCACCACAATGCTTCATACCTTGCACTCTTTTAAACACATTCCCATAAGATAAAATGAAACATTTTCGCTTGATGATAATTTTTGGGGCATCATACTAGTACAAGTAAAAGCAATAATGTCCCTAAAAAAAGTTTAACTGTCCTTAACCAAGAATAATTGGAGACAAGGGAAACAATGAGGTGCCAAGACTAGAAAGTGCTGGTGCATATATGGTTTATGAGGCATCAGACATCTAGCCAACATACTACACATTGCAGAGCTCACCAACTGGACAAGATCAACAAATAAAATGTTATGTGAATTGTTATGAGATCCTCTGCATTCAAACAATTTCCTAGACTCACAATAGCTGATTAGTGGATTGCAATAATGGCCAATTTGTAGATCCATATGACCCATCCTCCATCATATGGCTCAACTCACAATAGCTAATGAGTTTTTGGTCAATTGTAGGAATGTCTACAAGATGCGAGCATTTAAAGGGCACCAAATTAAAACACATTTTCAGAGGAAATATGAAAATGTAGGATTATAATTTATATGAGAGAGGAATGCAGAACTTCTTTTAATACATGTTCAGCCCCTCTGTTAAGTAATACAACTCAGGTGCAAAGCTGTTCCTACACCACCTGCTCTTTGGTAGGCGTGGTGGCGGATGTCTCCTCCAGTTGTGATTCATCTCCAGTTTCAGCTTTAATGCTATTTTCAACTTGGCTTTCAGGATCAGGCTGACACACAAACCAACATATATGAATAACTAATTTTCATAATTAAACGTGAATAATTAGAGTTTTGATTTTGCAATACCAAAACTAAATTATACCTGCTCAATAGATTTCTCGCTTTCTGGTGTGTGATTGTCATGTTCTGTGACATGTCCATCATGATGTTCAGCTTCCTACGTCCAATAAAACCCACATATATGGTTGATCAATTTTCATAATAAAATGTGAGCAATTAGAGTTTTGATTTTGTAATATCAGAGCTAAATTATACCTGCTCAACAGATGACTCGCCTTCAGGTGCAGGATTGTCATCCTCCAAGACATCTCCCTCATGATGTTCAACTAACTATGTTCAACATGAATAGCAAAATAATATAAAGATCTATCTACAGCAATGAATTAAAGTGCCAAATTCTCGTATGTCAGGATTATTACAGTAGATATCCTCCAATGGTCATCTTTTGTACATTCTATAGTCATATGGACATTCTGGGTGAACCTATTCATGTTCTCTAGGGAAGCCCTCGAAGTTTAGCTTATCAGAAAATAAGACAACCAGAAAATCAGATCAGACCTAGAGAACACACAACCCAAATACTTCTGAATAGCTTTAGTGAAACCTCCAATCTGCAGGGTACATGGAGAGCATCTGTTTCTTGATGTGTATATGCATGACATTTGTGACAATTCAGTTCATTTATCCCACAACCAACAATTTAAGGTTTAATTTGTGAAATGGTCATGCTGAATGACAGAGGAATTACCAAAGCTACAAGAGTTGATTTTTTCATTACTTACGAGGATGATTTTTCAGAAGTAAATGCATTAAAGTCATTTACGGAGTGGTTTTTCATTCCCAAGTATAATAACTTAATAAGTACAAATACAGTCATATTAGACATCTGAACATGCTCAGCATGCTAACAACCGACTTACATCAAATCCTGATATTATGGATGAGGATGATGAGTTCTTAAAACTGAGGTGATAGTAATCAAAATAGGAAGGTGAACCGTTAACCGGAGGTTAAGCAATACATAGAAGGAAAAAATGCCAACCTTGCTTTCATCTTCATGCACATTCCCATCAGTTAACTGAGAACCTACTTCCTGAGCGGCATCCCGTGATTTCTTTTCATCAGCAGCTTGCTTTTCAGCTTCTTCTTTCATTCTCTTTTCTTCGTTCTCTTTTCTTACACGCTCCTCTTCCTCTGCCTTCTCTATCAATCTCTTTTGCTCTGCATAGTATGAAAAGTCAAAATCTTACTTGTACATATGTAAAATACGCATCTTAACAATATTTGCTCGACATATCACTCCTTGGCAAATGACCAGTAGCTCCAAAGAGCTCACCTTTGAGCTTGTCCACAAGACCTTGGAGTACTTTTTCATCACCCTTTAGTTTTGCTAACTCTGCTTCGTCTTTAGCAAATGCCTCTTTTGCCCTTTCAACTTCCTGATTCCGAATAACGACACCACTTTTATATGTAGCTACTTTCTTCTTCAATTTCTCTCTTGCCGCCTTGCCAGCCTCCCAGCACGTATTCTTACAAGTGACATTGCTATCATATTCATCACTCCCATCACAGCAATCTAGAATGCAATGAGGAACAAGTAGAGGGATTTAGAGTAACATTTCAGGACTTCCTACGGAACGCGCTCCAAACAAGTTTCTCAGCCTTGTTCATTTCATTTTAACAAAGCAAGTAAGCCTTGAACAAAAAAATGCCATCAATTATTAGCCTCTTACCGCAGATACCATCATTCACTCGTGACGAGAAGATCGTGATTGGGGAATGGCCAGCATTCTGGCAGTAAAATTTCCCCTCTGGGCACGCCGATGTCCCTGTGCCAGAAAAGGAAACACAATTCTATTAAGTATTAATTGCTCTCCTACAATAGATTCCATCGCTGGCACAAATACAGTAATTAGAGCAAAGACCAAAACTTTCGCGTATCTAGCTCACCGCATGGATCTCCAATCTCCCACAATTCAAAACTACCCCCACAGGCCATAAAACTAAAACTACGGCAGCCTCTACAGCAATCTCAGTGAAATCACCCACCCATCCACACACACACACAAAACTATTTTGTAGGCAAGAAGATGGCTGTACCGGGCTCGTCGGTGCCGTCGGGGCAGTCGCAGAAGTCGTCGTTGAGCTGGTCCCTGGTGAACCTCCTCGATCCGTCCCTGCACTTGATCACGCCGCCCCTGTAGTACGCCTCATCTGCACCGAGCAGCGCCAAATCAAGAAACGCATCCATCTAGCTAAGGCAAAGAAAGAGAGCAAGGGCAGATCCGGCGAAACCTTGCGGCGGGATGCCCAGGGTGCCGAGGGGCGGCTTGGACGCCGCGGCGGCGGAGATCCAGAGGGCGAGGAGCGCGGCGAGGAGAGGCGGGGAGTGCGCGGGCCGCCGCATGGCTGGCCGGAGCAGAGGACGGGTGGGCGATGGCTCGCTCGTGTGTAGGGGGTTCACTTCTATTGTTTCTTTTTTTTTTTAGAGCAGTTCTCTTGTTTCTTCTTCCTCGGGTGCAGGTTCCAGGGGAACGGGAGGGAAGTAGCACTTGAGCGTATACTGCGTACACCTGTACAGGTACAATACGGACGAAGACAGAGTACTGACATGAAGGTACCATACGAGTTCGCGTACGTATTTTCAAAATCTGATTTTGATTTTATAAACTTGTAAACTCGAATTTGAAATTTTCTGCTTTGCATTTACAGGTTTGAGTACGGCCAAAATAAACCTACCTCCCTTGTGACAACCAAAATGTGTTATTCTTGACATTAACGTACTCTGATATAACTCTGGTTAATAATTTTTACTATTAAAAATTGTCTTACAATGAGTAAGTAATAACATAGTATTACCAATCCAAGACATCACTCGTTTACCCGACGATAATACATCATAAGAATCATTTCTATTTACTTATACGACTTTCTTATTTCGATTAGCCAAAATGTTTTATAGTGATTTCAGTTGCTTTCCTATTTTCCTATTTTGTTGTGTTCATATTATAGGAAAGTTTTAATGTCACTCGTAAAAAAAATAGCTAGAGCCGAGGGTATATAGGTGCAACGTAGTCAAGCATGTAAGCTAGCTGAATTCTTGAGCAATACAAAAAGTTGAAAATGAGGTTATGCAGATGTGACACAGACACATAGTCGAGCATATGAAACGTAGTTGAATGCATAAATCAAACATATTGATCACTACATGGTAAGACATCATCTAATATTCTTTTAATTTGTTGCAAAACACGAATACTTGATTAATTATTATTATATCACTATTACTATGAATTTTTTAGATGAAACTACATACATAATTTCCATTTATCCAATCAAAGTATGTAAAACATATTGTCAAAAGCCCTTTTTTTCTAACAGGAGAATAATTACTTGCCGATAGCTTTATCATACTCGCATTGAGGTACATTAATAAATGATAGAGCCTTTGTAATGTACTTTATGAAGATTGGGAGGTAGTATTCCGTAATACAATTGTTCAATCAGAAGCAATAGGATTATAATTTTAGTCATAAGTGATATGAATCATTTGCTTATAGTTGAGTTAAATGGTAAGTGGGTTTAATGAGTTTTTTAAAAGTGACTTACAAAACATTGTTTGACTTGTTTTGAAAGTTTTAAGAAATGGTCTAAAGTTAAAAAACAAGCTCGAGATGTCAAATATTTTGGCTTTTTAAAATGATAATAATCATAAGCCATCAGCCGCTAAGAAGGTCGGCATGCGCTGCAAGTTTCGAGACAGTCACAAGCCATTTCTGTAAAAGAGCACTAATATGAGTAAGAGTGGAACACTATTTGATAGGGATGGCAAAAATACCCACAGGTACCCGACCCGATGGATCCGGATACGGGTACCCGAAAGTAGTGAGTATGGGTATAGGTCTCATTCTGTACCTATGAGTACCCGAAATAATTAGAATAAATAAAAATTCCTTACATGTGGGGCCAATACATACTGTGTATATAATAGCCTCTTCCTTTACCCATGACCAGCCCACACCCACTCTATCCTAGCCCAAACTAGCCAATCCTGGCCACATTCTCCAATCACCCCCCCCCACATCCAAAACTATCGTTTCAACCGGCCTGCCGCCCACCCCCTTGACCCCTTCCTCGTTGGCCACCTATAGTCCTCCTTTCCTGCTCGCCGACCATCGTCCCCTCCAGTCCTCCCCTGCTTCCCGGCAGCCGCCTCCTTCAATCCTCCTTCCTTGCTCACCGGCCGTCACCCCCTACAGCCCTCCGCTGCTCATCGATCACCGTCTCCTCCAAGGCTCCCCTGCTCGCCGGCCGCCACTCTCTCCTCTCCTCATCCCTTACACGCCGCCAGATTGCTACCAGCCTACCCCCGACTCATTGGCTTGTCGACCCGCCGTTCCCTCCAATCCTCCTTCCTTGCTCGTCAACCGCCGCACTGTCCTCCCCTGCATTCGTCTCTGATCAGCCCCCCACTTGGCTTCCACCACTCCAATGTGACCTTATCGCCCCTGCTCGTCCTCCACTGACATCGCTACCTTTATCACCCCTACTGCATTTCAACATTTGGGAACTTGGCTGTTAGTCTGATAGTAATTCAAACACCGACTTTTGTGATTCTATGCATTGTATAGGTGTTTGGGTTTGGGTGCCCAATGGGTATCGGTACGTGTTTGTACCCATGAGTGGTTTTGGGTTTAGGTATGGGTAACCACTCCAGGTTTTGGATATGGTTATGGCTCGGTCATACTCGGAGATACCCACCCGATTGCCATCCTACCGTTTGAGGTTGGATTACATTACTCCAACAAAGAGCACGAGGTCATCGTGCTGAGCTTTGGTGGTGGCCTTAAGGTCCACGATCCTTTCCACCCGGGTTTAATTATAGACATCTTCAGCGGTTGCCCTATCACTATAACAGTGAATTTGAGGCACACTGCTATGGAGGTGAATAGTGATGAGACAGTGAATAGTGAATATAGAGAGTAGGAATATTAATAGTAATAGAGTTGTTGTTGGGGGATGAATAGTGATAGGACAATGAATAGTATTTGGGCAATGCTCTAATACTGTAGATAAATAGTGATGGAGTAAGAATAAATGAGACAATTGATAGAGATGGTTGGGATTGGTATCCTCCGACATTGCACAACAATGTCATCGTGCTACAGTAGCCTGACATTACTAACATATCGGCAACTGGATCCAAGGCCAACGGCTCAGATCTGGTGCTATAGTAAACCGCTGCAGTGGTGAATAGTACTTTGGCACAGTGAAATTTTGCTACAGTGTTTCCTTGTACAGTGTCTGAGCCGATCTTGTCTCTCCATTTTTCATCCAATGGTTGAAAAGTAATGTCAGGCTACTGTAGCACAGTAACATTGCTGTGCAATGTCAGAGGATACCAATCCGGCCTAAGTGGGTTTGTTCTGCAAAAGGTCTTCGGGAATAGAGGAAAAGTCGGCTCTGGCTTTGCTGTGTAATCTGCACACTACACTGCACATGTCTATTCCTGGTTTACCAAAAAAACATTTTGTGTTATCAAAAGAACATTTTGCAGTCAAATTACAGGTACATATGCACGATAACTAGCTTGTTCCGTATTTGAAATGACTAGGATTTGTGAAGTTTTAGGATCGGCTTTACAAACCGGAGGTTTTACTTTGACTAGGCATTATGAAGCGACTTAATCGTTTGGTGTGGCTTTGTGTCTTTTTACTGCATGAAGTTAGAAGCAAGTGAAATTTAATCCATTTTATTTTAAATATGGCCATGCTAATAATGCGAAAACTTGGTCTACTTCTACATCACTTGATAGTAGTATAAACATCTGCACTGAGTATATTTGGCTTTAGACTGTTTCCAACCATTTTTACTTCATTTTCTTCCCTTCCCTTTCCCATATTCGTTCCCTTCATTTCCTACCATCTCCAATGGCATCCCTTCGAAGGGAATGATATAGAAAAAGGAGAGAAAATCCCTTTGTAAAGGGAATATAAAAGAGAACCCATTCCGAAACGGAATAGTGAAGAGAATCTGTTAGAGCCACGAAGGGAACGGGATTCCCTTCATGACGGAAATCCCGTCCGGGAAGGGAAGCCTTGGAGATAGTCTTATGCTCGAAAGAATGAAGACTTGTACTCTCATAAAGTTCGGTCTAGCTGTTAACACTTTGTAGAAGTGGTATTTGTACCTCTTCACTTTTTTACATTCTTTCGCAATGATTTTTAGATATTCCATGAGTCCATGAGAATTTTCATCTATGTTCACAATTATAGCATAATTTGTGTATACTCTTTTTTGTATATAGAAAGGGTGTATAGCAAAACTGTAGTGCTCCAATGAAAATTTAATTACAAATATATATATTTTGAAGGATATGGATTAATACCAGCATAAGAAAAGACAATTCCAAATCCATTCTGCATACAAATAAGTAAGTTGTAAATAATACAACTAAGGTTCAATCCAGTTACGAACAAGGAAGTAATGTGTAAAAACCTATCCTTGGAAAGTGAACAATATCTAAAATAGTTGGTAATACTCCATAGGTTAAGGGGGGAAGGATAAATATACCCATGGAAAGGCTCATATCTGATTAGCTAGTTAGCGAGACGCCAGCTTATCAAGACGATGATCAATAATTGGTCTACAAAGATGATCAGCCACGTTGGGACTGAGGCATGGCCCAACTCTCCTGCTACGAGAGGTAGTAACATAAAATTTGGTGTAAAGGCATGATCAATGTTGCATGGAGGTGGAAGACGGGGCGTGTTTGGTTTCCTTCATGACGTATGAACCAGGATCTCACTGTAGACCTCACTATAGACATGGGAGTAGGTTTGGGATGAGACGGGATAGATTCGTTTGTATCAACTGTATGCTATATATATGTTCAGGTTGATTTATTTCGTTTGTGACCATTCCTCTAAGTTATTGTTTTGTCGTTGGGCTGAGTTGGTCTTATTGGGTTGGCGTTGCCGGAGTGAGTCCGGGATGTTGGCTCTAGAGCTGAGGGGCCATCATCTCCTGCTCCTGTTCCGACAACCCACCCCCTCATCCTGCATCGGCAACCTAAATCTGAGCCGGCGCCTCGTGGGCAACTGTTACTCCTACATGGTTGCCTTGTTGCACCTACCAGATATGTCCCGGATAGCAGGATGAGGTGAACTCAAGTTTTCATTCTAGAGGAACTGACCGGCACCTAGGACCAACCAAACTGGGATCATCTTGTTCGGATAGATTTAACCAAACACCAAATCCATCCCATCTCTAGAGATTGTCAACTCCTTTTTCATTTTTTTAGAAGGGAATTTTTAAAAACAGCAAAGTAGGGAAAACAGCCATCAATTCGTTGAAGTAGAAGCAGGAGTAGTGCTACAAAATACGTACATAGTACACAATAGATAAACAAAGACTGTGCAAGCTAGCCCGAGGAGGGCAGGAGGTGGGGACGGAAATTAGAGCTCCGGGGTCCTGGGAAGAAGATGATTTGTGTCTGCATCGGCCAAAGCCATAGGTCATCTTTAGGGTGTTTGGCAGAGCTCCAACTCTCAACTCCATCCGGGGCAGTACCAAACACCATAACTTCACATTAACTCTGGAGCAGGTAACTCCATGGAGCAGTCTTCCTCGCAGTTTATTTTTGTGGAGCAGGTTGAATGGTGCTCCGCGGAGTTGTGCATCTGTTCCATAGTGGATCTACCCCATAGTGGAGTACGTTGTGGAGTAGAGCTAAAAAATTGGAGCTGGAGCCTTGCCAAACACCCTCTTAATTACGATGTTCAAGACGTATAGGGGCGCTTAGAGCATCCTTAGCAGAAACCCTATATGGGTATAGAAATAGAGTTTTAGAGATAGAGTTTCTGGTGGAGGGAAGGAATCTTTTAGGGTGTAGTGTAAAGTGTGAAGGAATTTTAGAGTAATGGAGAGAGAAAATAGAGTAGAAGAGAGAGAAAATAGGGATAGAGTTTCTGGTGTGGATGCTCTTAGATTGTCAAAAAAATGCGAGAGTTTCGCTCAATCTAGATTCCCCAGAAATCTAGGGACACCCATAACGATGGAGGTTGGTTCCAGGGAGCTCCATTTGCACATTTGAGAGGACGTCATCTAGCCATCACCGCAAAAGACTCAACTCCTTAGGATGACCTGCCTTGTTATACTAGAGATTGTTGTTAGACAACCACGCTACCGGGTGTAGTCCGAGGTTGTCGATTCACACGCAAGACAATCACAATCACAGATTGAACACAGATGTAGGAGGGGAACGATGCTTTATTGCTTTCTCATGTGTATACAATGGGGAAACCCCTCCTCCTTATATAGAGCACTTCTAGGGTTTCGGCATGGGCCAATACCGGGCCTTCGTGAGCCTACGGTTTCTCAACACTCCCTTTGGCCTTTGCTTGCGAGATGCATATGCCTCATTAAAACTCCATAAAAACCCAGTGGGAAAAATTTGGAGAAAGAGTACATAGCATACACCTTGTCTTTGCATTTAATTGCCTCGTTAAAAACCTTATGTGAGAAACTTCTGTGAAAACTCACTAAGGGAAAAAGAGTACAATTCACCCAATTTTCAAATCGTCTTCATGACATTCCTTTGGGTACTTAGACTACATGTCTAAGATTTACTTTGGAGTATGTGAAGATTCTCCCCCTGAAATCTGCACTTCTCTAAGCCTTTCCATCCCAATTCCCTTCACGCACCTTTCGAAAGTAGATGCTGGGAGAGACTTAGTGAATAAATCAGCTAAATTCTCGCATGACTTAGTGTGCAGTATTTTGATCTCGTTCGCCTTATGCATTTCATGAGCATAGAAGAACTTGGGGTTAATATGCTTCGTTAGGTTGCTTTTCACATAGCCCATTTGCATTTGAGCAACACAAGCTGCATTATCTTCATAGATTATTGTGGGGGTTTGCTCAATATTCAGTCCACATGACTTCTGGATGTGGTGAGCCATTCTTCGAAGCCAAGCACATTCACGAGAGGCTTCATATAGGGCAATTATTTCCGAGTGGTTTGTAGAAGTTGACACAAGTGTCTGCTTGGACGACCTCCATGAAATGGCCGTCCCACCACAAAGGAAAACATACCCGGTTTGTGACTTGCCAAGATCTTGGGTCGACAGTACCTGCATCTGCATAGCCAACTAGATTCAATTCTTGATTTCTTCCATAAAACAAGCCAAGATCCTTACTTCCTTGAAGGTATCTAAAGATGTCTTTGATCCCCTTCCAATGTTTTTTGGTTGGCTCTGACTTGCATCGAGCCAACAAATTCACAATGAACATAATGTCCGGCCTAGTCTTTGTTCGCGAGGTACATGAGCGCACCAATTGCACTTAAGTATGGGGTTTCTGATCCCAGGACTTCCTCCCCCTCTTCTCTAGGCCTGTATGGGTCTTGGTCTGCTTGCAGTGACCTTCCGACCATTGGGGTTTTTGCGGGATACGCCTTTTCAAATCCAAATCTTTCTAACACCTTCTGGGTGTAGGATGATTGGTGTACAAGATTCCGCCTTGGACATGCTCGAGCTGCAGGCCCAAACAAAATTTAGTTGTTCCCAGGTCTTTCATTTCAAACTCAGACTTCAAGTATGAGCAGGCTTCTTCTATCTCTTTCTTTGTCCCGATGATGTTCAAGTCATCTACGTAGACAGAGATTATACAGAATCCATTCGGGGATCTCTGTATGAATACACAGGGACAATCTTCATTGTTTGTGTAGCCCTTTTCGCAGAGAAATTCACTCAAGCGATTATACCACATTCTTCCTGACTGCTTGAGTCCATACAGTGATTTCTCAAGTTTCACACTGTATAGATTTCTATTTGCTCTATCTTGGTTCGGGACAGGGATACCTTCTAGGACTTTCATGTATATGTCCGAATCCAAGCTTCCATAAAGATATGCCGTTACAACATCCATCAATTTCATTTCCAACTTCAAGTTGACTGCCATTGAGATCAAGTACCTAAAGGTTATTCCGCCCATGACCGGGGAGTAGGTTTCTTCATAATCAACTCCAGGACGTTGAGTGAAACCTTGAGCAACCAGCCTTGCTTTGTACCTTACAATTTCATTCTTTTCATTCCTCTTCCGAACAAAGACCCATTTATGACCTACGGGGTGAATATGGGGAGGTGTGCGGCATACAGGCCCAAACACCTCTCTTTTGTTCAGAGAGATTAATTCAGCAGATATTGTCTTCTTCCATTCTTCCCAGTCCGGCCTTTTCTTGCATTCTGCCAGAGATGCAGGCTCAGGATCGTGGTCGATGATGGTGGCAATTTTCTTTGCAAAATATGCATCTACATTGGCTGTTGCTCTATTTATAGATTCTCCCGTTAATACATAATTTATGGCCATTTCATCATGGGGTGCTTCTTCATGCACTTCTACTTGCCTTCCTCCACTATTTCCCATCACGAGGGCAAGTTCCTTTAGTTTTTCTTCGCCTATGTGTGCGCACACATTTTCGCCGGCGACTTCCTTCGGTGGAAGGTTCAAGTCTGGTATTGCCCTTTTCTTGGACTTCTTTCTAGTGCCAGGTCTCAACTGGCTCCCCTTCTTTCTTTGGGGTATTTTTGTGATAGACTGTGGTAAGTCCCCTTGCCCTTCTTTCCCCGGACGTCTCCGAGTATTTCGGGTTTGAGGAGCCAGAGTTCCCGTTCTTTTGTTTTTGTTTGGAGGCCTCTGAACGGGATTCGGGGTACCTTCTATTTTCTTTGGAATGCCATATGATTTCTCGACATTTTTCATCCAAAGGTTGATTTCCTCCCCCTAATGATGGGAAATTATCCTCGTCAAAAATACAGTCAGCGAACCGGGCCGTATGCAAGTCCCCGGACATAGGTTCCAAATATCGGATGATAGATGCACTTTCAAATCCGACATATATCCCATGTTTACGGAGTGGGCCCATGGCAGTCCGCTGTGGAGCCAGTATCGGTACATATACCATGCATCCAAATTTTCTAAGGTGGGAAAGTTTCGGTATGACCCCTTGCACTAGTTGCATTGGTGAATGGATGTTGTAGGCTGATGGTCGGAGATTGATGAGTGCTGCTGCGTGCAGGACTGCGTGTCCCCAACAGGTGTTGGGCAAGTTACAACTCTGCAAAAGCGGTAGGGCAATGAACTTAATTCTCTTGATCAAAGCTTCGCTAGCCCATTTTGCGTGTGGACATGAGGTACGGAGTGCTCAAGCTGCGATGCCTAGTCTTTGTCAGCGATAATCATCAAATGCCTTTGAAGTAAATTCTCGGCATTGTCCATTCTAATGGACTTCACGCGATGATCGGGAAGGTATTCTTAATTCTAATGATCTGCGAGATCAATTTTACAAAGGCATGATTTACGGTGGACAATAGCGGACATGCGACCACCGAGGACGCATCAATGAGCACCATAAAGTACCTAAATGGTCCCTGATAAGGGCTGAATTGGACCGCATAAATATCCTTGGATGCGTTCTAAGAATGCAGGATTTCATCTCTTACTTTCATAATGGATGGCCGAGTTATTAATTTCGTTGGCACATGCGGGGCACACAAAATCTTCTTGATTTGGAAAATTTTAACATTCAAGTTATGGCCTTGCGAGTTGTTTACTATATTCCTCATCATTCTAAGACCGGGGTGGCCTAGACGGCAATGCCAAAGGAAAATAATTGAGCTTCTAAAAGGTCTTCAGAGAAGTATACACTACGGTGCATTTATTCTTGTGTAGTACAACCCGTTTCATATGAGGGAAATTTCTCTGCTACCATCTTTTCACATCTGCATAATTCATGATGCATAGATATTCTTTGCCATTTTCTTCAGATGTTTCTCGTGAAACCCATTGGCACGGATGTCTTTGAAGTTTAAGAGAGTTCTTGTAGATTCAGGTGCAGAGTGCTTCTTCAATATTGAGTAGTACCCATAGGCGGTGTAATTGTGGCTCTTAGGAGCCTATTATACGGATTCTTACTGCGATTGTAGTAATGCTTCCGGTGTTCTTAGTGATTATTTGGAAGTACTTGGTCTCTCTCAAGATGGTGTTTGTCGTGCCACTATCGATGATACAGATTTCCTCCATTGGGCGCTACACAGATTCTAGTAAGATACAATACAATTCCAATCAAAATAGTGGCATAATTATTGCTTGCAAAAATAGAACACTGAAAAAATAGACTGCATGTCCAACCATGAGAAAAATAATAGTTTTGCTCTTCTAGAGCTTACAATTTATAATTCAAATGTTCATAAATGACTACCATCATCCAAAATAAAAGAACTAGAAAGTGCTATTCATGCACTAAATTGATTCAGTGAAGCGGGCGTCCACTTCTGCCTCGATGTCATCAACAGAGGTCTTCTCCCCTTCATCAGGTGGGGTTGTGGTGTCAGGAGCATCCAAGGCGTCATCGTCGTCTGCCATGGCGAAGTGCGCCTCGGCTTGCATTTTGCCCTTCTCCTTCTTCTTAGCTTGGAATGTAGCGACGACTTCTTTGGGTTCCCGGCAAATCTTCGACCAGTGTCCCCAAGTGCCACAACGGAAGCACGTCTGGTTCTGTTCTCCATACGGCTTGACCGGTGGCCTTTCTTTGTCATTTGACTTCTCTTGGGCATTAGGCCTTTTTTGGGCTGTTTTCCCTCCCTTTCCTCCCTTTTTGCCCCTATTCCTTTGATTGGGCTTCTTTACTTTGTAGCTATTGGCATTGACTTCTGTGCCATTGCCCTTTCCTGGTTGCGAGACAAAGTTCTTGCGAAGAACTTTGTCCTGCGATTCCACAACTTGCATCACATCGATCAGTTCGCTATATTCCTTGTATGCGTCCTGTCGATAGCTGCGGGCAACCTGGATAGCACTAGGGTGGAAGGTAGAGAGAGTTTTCTCAATCTTTTCTTCGTCTGTGATCTTCTTGCCACAGAGAGTGAGATTGGTACAAATCCTATGCAAAGCGGAGTTGTACTCAGCCATAGTCTTATAGTCACGCAAACCTCAGCGCTCCAATCTGCTTGTGCGGGCAGGATAGTGTACTTGAGCTTTTCAAATCGCTTCGAGTCGTTCCATAGCTCAAATGCACTCCCCTCAGCCATATATTCATTCTTCAGAGTGGCTGAGAGGTGGTGCCTAAGAAATGCAAAGCCTGATCGTTCTGCTCCGGCGTAGGTTGCTCGTCCTTTGAGGACCCTAGGCCGATGGCAGATCGGAGCTTCTTGCTTCCGAGCACGATCTTTACATCAGATGCCCACGTGAGATAATTCTGACCATGCGGGGCCAGTTCCTGAAACTCACGGTTCACGATGCCTGTCATCTGCATGTTCATTAAATTCTTTTATTAGATTACTACGTGTAATCTGGATGATGGTTGTCAAATTTTAATTTTCTCATGATTTCAGTAAACTAAAGCAATAAATTCATGCAATCATGTCAAAATTCATAAAATAAGCATGAAAGCAATAAAAGAGAGCTTCAAATTCAAAAACGGGACTAAAATTCAAAATCCCGAGGCCCTTTTTTGCTAAGAAATGTATTTTCTACAATTTCAGCAATTTCCAGGGGGTTTCCGTAACTTTCAGTATTACAGAGAAATTTCTATGCAATTTTAAGGGCCTAAATGCAAAAAATTAGCCCACGGTTTTTTTCTTTTTTCCTCTGGTTTTTCTCTCCGCACAGCCCATCACGGCCCGTCCCGCGCACTCCAACCTTTTCTTGTTTCTCTTTCCACCGGCCCATATGGCTTGGCCCACCACGGCCTTTCCTCCCGTGCTGGCCTTCATGGTCCATGCAGGTCCCGTCGCCCCTCCTCTCAATAGTGGGCCAGCCCACGAGGCGGTCCGGCCCGTGTTGCCTGTCAACGCGGTGGGGCTTCTAGGGTTCCCTCACCGCCGCCGGCGCCGAGTTCGTGCGCGAGGAAGAACAAGAGACGCGGCGGCGCTTCGGGCATCGCGGCGGGTGGGAGCCGTGAGGCGTTCCGGCGGCGCTTCTGACGTCGCGCAGCGGGACGATTAATGGGCGACGGAGAGCATGGTGTGTCTTGCCGTGGCGGTGCCGTGGCTGAGCACAAAGCGGGCAGGGGGCGCTTCTGGCGGCGGCGCATTTGGCGGCTTCAAGCACGGCGAAGTCGGCGTCGGGTGCCTGGCGGACGGCGGCGGCAGCGCTACATGGCGGCAGCGGCGCGTGCGTGGTGGTGCTCGGCGTGGTGGCGGTGGCGCGGTAACGCTCGTCTTGTGGCCTTCAGCTGGTGTGCATGTCGCGGCGCATGACCGAGATGTTTATGCGTCTTGCGCATGCTTATTCTTTGTCGGGTGCATGGGGGGCTGTGTTGCGTCTTGCGAACGCAGCGGCTGCTGGCGGAGGACGGGCCGGTGGCGCATGGCGACGCGTGGCGGCGGGCTGGGTATGTGTGCTACGGCACACGACGGCAGCGTCTTAGGGCACCGACGCAGCGGTGGTGGCGGTGGGTGTGCTACGGTCACACGGCGGCCGGCGCCGAGGGCACACGTATTACCCTTCTTTTCTATTACTAATCTATTAAAAATAGATCTAATGCATACAGATTCAATTCCTACAGATTTAATTTTTCTTTTACCTTCGTTCTTCGTGAATCGAAGTAGGGATTCGACGATTGTCGCGTAGGACAGATCGGCTGGTCCTGACTAGACCTGCCGGCGTGATGGCGATTCGATGCCGATAGTACGTCGACGTCGTCGTTCGATCTCCCGGCGTCTTGCGATCCTCGAGCGTTCGTGCTGATAACGTGTTAGACAACCACGCTACCGGGTGTAGTCCGAGGTTGTCGATTCACACGCAAGATAATCACAATCACAGATTGAACACAGATGTAGGAGGGGAACGATGCTTTATTGCTTTCTCATGTGTATACAATGGGGAAACCCCTCCTCCTTATATAGAGCACTTCTAGGGTTTCGGCATGGGCCAATACCGGGCCTTCGTGGGCCGGCCGGTTTCTCAACAATTGTAACTCCTTTACATTGTTTAGAAGGGGCCGCTTAACGGTCTATGGCCACCTGCCCTGATTATAAGGACTCGCCGCTTGGCGCTCGAACACCTTCATTCAAGGATAGCAAGAGCTAGCCCAGGCATCATAATCGCTGCTAAAATTGGAAAACATGATGCTGGCTAGCTGATGACAAGAATCAAGAAATAGCTTAATTTATGGGGTTACTTTTTTTGAACAATGCTTAATTTGTTAATTTGATGACAAGAATCGAGAAATAGCTTAATTTGTTAATGAGAAATATCTGATGACAAGAATAGAGAAATAGCTTAATTTATGGGATCTTTAGAAATCAACCCACAACAATGACAAAATAAGCCGAAATCTCAGAGCGAGCAGCTGGCTTTGGCCAACGGTTCAATAAATAGCTTAATTATGGGATTACTTTTTTTTTTGAACAAATTTGTGGGATTACTGATCTGTAAAGCAGATGGACAGATCTAAAAATACAGCCGTTTGATTAATTTACTGATTGGTTACGTCAAACGTACACCAATTCCATGCAAGATCGATACAGCAAAATAGCTTGCATGCAGCTGATCGATGACACACATGCATGCCATGCATATATAGTATATTGATTTGCTTATTTTCATGCCACTAGCTAGGGCTTGCCTGTTTGAGAACAATTAAATTAAGATCATGCTGTATACTATACTACATATGAAGTTACATGTTGCTGTATATTGTATGCTTAATTATGCAAAATTATGGGATGACTAAGCACGTGGTCACAACATGTAGCACGAATCTCAATGCGGGTTCCGTGGATCGTGGCGGCTGTTGGCCCCGGACCCCGGGTAGTCCTGCGTCTGCAGGTCCACCCTCCTCGCCACCTCCTCGTCGGCCAGCAGCGGCAGCTCTTCTCCCACCGCCGCCTCCTCCGCCGTCGTCGGCAGCGCCTGCCCAGCTCCGGAGACGACGACCGCCGCCTCCCTCGGCAGCAACGCCCTCCGGTTGCCGCTGGCCGCCGCCGCCGCTGCAAGGAGGAGAAAACAGAGGGCAAAGATCAGGAGCATGGCCTCCGGCGAGAGGTCCGGCGAGCCGAAGAGCTCGATCAAGCCGTACAAACCGTGGACGAGGAAGAGGCAGGAGAGGAAGGCCAGCAGCGGCATGGTGAGAGGAACGGAGCACGCCAGCTTCCTCATCCCGTCTCTCTCTCTCTACCTGATTTGAAGCTAGCTAGCCAGCGAGCAGCAGGCAGCAGCTGGATCGATTATTTCCTTGACAAGCTTGTCCAAACTGTGCCTTAGCTTGTGACAGATGGATCTCCTTATATAGCTGAAGGCCATGACGATTCATTAAGAGGAGGATTAATTAGCTGTGAGCTCACACAACCTATAGCTCAGTGTACTAGTATATGATTACACGTACGTACGGGAAGTGATGACTGATGAGTGTCACATCAACGGAGGTCAAACGAGCACATTATGTGTTGCTTAAGGAGGTTAGCTAGCTAGGTCGACTCGATCTCGCGCATAGCTTTTTTTTTTTTGGCGCGAAAAGGTAGTGTCGCGGCCATGCACTAAGCACCAGAAATGGGCGGGATCGAGGCCACGTATAGACGTCAATCGTCCATGCATGCACCTCTGCACTGGCATCCACTACCACTGTTGCGCCGCGATCGGCTCGCCGGAACGTGGAGAAACGCTTTAAACTTCTCTCGGTGCCGGCCATGAACATGGTGTGTTCGGTTTACAGCATACAAATATTAGAAATAGTTGTGTGATCAATAAATTGGTTAAGGATTTCTCGACCGATGAATTGGTCAAGTATTGGAAAAGGAATAAATTAAGCTAGTCAAATATTGATAATATGTTGGAGGAAATCTTGTCAATTAATGTTAGCAGTTTAAATTAACATAAACTAAATTTAGTTAACACTACCAACTATTGATATGGCAAAGATTGGTAGCAATTGGTTAGTAACCAAACAAACGCTCGATCGGCCGGATTCGTGCTTGGAAGTGACAAAATATCCGTGGATCGGCTGGCCTGAATCGATCGACGATCACACACACGTTTTCAACGTCGAACTGTCCGTCGATTGATCGTGATCGAACCTCTGGTAGTGGGTAGGCCGGCAGGTTGAATCGAGAACGATCTCATGCGTTCAGCCGTGACTAATCTCTGCGTTAATTA
Organism: Olyra latifolia; assembly: GCA_036346145.1. NCBI lineage: Eukaryota > Viridiplantae > Streptophyta > Magnoliopsida > Poales > Poaceae > Olyra > Olyra latifolia. The sequence continues at coordinate 22,052,509 of CM070530.1, forward strand.
CGACGAGTACTGATCTTACACGCCTGACGCGATACGGGTATGTACGTAGCCTCGTAGCTAACTACGAACTTTTGAGTCTAGAAGTAGCTGGTTGGCAATGGCAACAGATTGACCTTAATTTGGAGTTTGGATTTCCTCGCTACCGGAGTGGTACTGGCCAGATCGACATTGATCTATCTTGGAAAAATACCAAACGTTTTCATGGTAATATTACGTACATCGAAGGACCTACCAGGCAGCTAGAGGAAAGAGATGAATAGAAACCAAATTGATTTTGATCCTTTGTTTATAACGCGTTCTAAAAACAAATGTATCAAAAAGACAACAACACAACCAAGTGCAAAGCAACGATATGTTGGCAGCACAAAAAGTCTTAGTAAAACGTTTGCAGATTTCAGGTCGTTACTTGAATGGTTATAAGTTTTTTACTGGAGCTAAATATAGAAGTTAGGAAACCAAGACAACAAGAATCACCTCCATTGGACAACTAAGCAGAAAGATATAAAAATCACAAACTCAGCTGCACACTGAAAACAGAGGGTGGACAGTAATTTCAGCGCTATTTCAAAATCAAAAATCTTCGCAATTCTTGATTCCCTATAGCACTGGTCACAAGATTTAAAACTTAATCTCCTTAGACTATTTAGGAGCTAATCTAACAAAGAATCGAACCTAAAGTGCCCAAAGACTCAACCTTTTTCTTGTTGTATCAACTCTAGATTTATAATAGGGTAAAACCCAAAATTTCAATCCATGACCATAATTCGTGGAGAACTTATGTGAGGTGAACCTAGATGTGTTCTAACATGTTTGGTGAACCTAATACACAAGGGAAACTCAACCAAAAAGAGAGGAGCAAAATGTCCTAGGGTTCAAGCCAAGAATACTAAAGAACAATGAAAAATCGAACCGGAGACCAGGAGCACGAAATTCAACCCATGGATTGGAACTTGCTTGATAATTAAAGAAGAATGATTATGGCGGATTGATCGGGAGATCAACACAAACCCATCTCCAATAATTTTTGAGTGATTTAGCTAACCTATCTCCCTCAAGCTCTCTATAGAGCCTCCAAAGTGCTCTCCCAAAAATTAGAATCCTCACCTATTTCTCAGGTCATGAACCCCTTATATAGTGGAGGCTCAACCAGCCACCCACCTAAGGTTTCATCTCTCATTATATTGTGGGCTCACCCGAAACCTGATAAGATATCGGGTTTCTCTCTCACACTGTACGCTTCTCAAAGAGGTTTACAGATGACATTCGGGTAACCCGTTTTGATTCATCTTACTCTCCAAGATGATCGATGGCCTAAACCACTTATCCTTACGCTGTAGTTTCTCTAAAACAGTTGTTCCTCACTTCCTTGCCGCCAAGTTTGTTATGCTTCCAACTCCCCTTGGACCGCTTCGACTTGCGCACCATAAAGCTTCCATTGCTAATCACCACCGTCCATATGCCTAGACCAAGTTCGATCAACCCGTGAAAACCCTTGATCCTCTAGAACGTGAATCATTTATCCACGTCCTCGACCCACTTCGTCGGTGTCAATCCACTCCGGTCACATGCACACATGAGACGAGCAAACCATTTCTATGGAAACAAGCATATCTCAACTTGATCCACATTAGTCTATAATCATCTATTCTACACCAAAACATCATGAAATGACATAAAGCACATATCAAACCAAAATATTTAGCAATTCCAACACAAATGAGCATGAGTTCCTAATTCCCTACATAGCAGTACATTTCAACAATTTTTATGAAATTTTATATTGTTCACATGGAAAAGTTGTCAACAATAAAAAGATGCATCATGAAATTCTCTACAACTTTCACATATAACACTTAATTTTTTGAGTACAGAAAAATTCCCAAAAGTGCAAAATACAGTGTATTGTTCATAATTAGATGAGAGACCAAGCGGTGCGCCCCGTATGGTACGAGAGGCCAAGACAGGTTGCTGAAACACTTCTGACGGGGATTGATAGCATTTTCGTAATTACCCGAGAATTAGCCTAGCCCGTAATCATGATTAGTGCCCCGAAAGAGTTGCTCGGGATGAATGAAGTATCCCGGAGCATTGCTTGGGATGGGCGAGCTGTTGCTTAGGGTCTCCGAGCAACGCTAGCTACGCACCGACACAGTACTCAGACCCTTCTCCGCCCGAGTACCATCGAGAGGACACACAGTGGCCTCGAATAGGCCTTCTTTTCCATTCCAACGTGCCCGCCGCGCTGACATAACCCGCAATGCTATGTCCCATCATAGGGCTGGTCAGGCCGGTCACCACCTGCCCCCATCACGGTTCACTGTCTACTGTTGCACGCCATGACTCACCACGTCATTCCGAGGGATGGGCGTGTGACGCCCTCCGTGCGGCCTTAGTCAAGGAACAGCGCTCGGACCGCAGGGCAGCGTACGGACCGCAGGATTATAGGCTGTATGCTTAGGGAGTTGCTAGCTTTGTATAGATATAAATAGATGGCCTCGTGCACGCGACAGAAGGTGGTGATGGCATAAGGAGGCATTCCAGAACACATGCCACCTAAGAACACTCACAGAAACACACTCACTCCTAGAGGGGCTTCACACGTAGTTAGTCACCACAAGGGAAGTGAGAGTGCTTCCTCTCTTCTGAGCGCTCGGGCTTGCTCGAGTGCTCTTGTAACACATTTCATATACCCATATATTTGGATTGTTGGACGTAGGGCTATTATCTCGCTTCGAGGGGCCTGAACCAGGGTAAAAATCCTTGCCTCTTTTCAGTTGTTTGGTCGAGTTCACTTCTTCGAACGTCCCTGTAGTTGCGGAAGGGGACCCGTTGATCCCCAGTTCAACAAGTAAGCTCGGCACCTAGGAGGCCACACTTCCAACCGCCGACAGCTTCTATAAATATTTTGACGACACACTGAACAGGGGTGCCGTACCATATGACATGAACTGTCATTTTTCATATTCCTTATTGTATAAAATCTGACGGCATACCGGACGGAGATGTCTTACCATACGGCACGAACTCCCTTTTCCAGATTCATTATTGTAAAAATTGCAATGACACACTAGAGGATTATGCCGTAACATACAACACAAAATAAGATTTTTCATACACTTTTCAAACTCGATTCAAACAAAAACTCAAAGACATATTAATAAATACTCATCATATGATCTCACATACATATCTATATAGATAGAATCAACTTCAATTTTATATAGCACTAGTTGGAATTTCGGCCCATAAGAGTGCATGGCCTATTCGTTATATGAATTAGAAAGCATGCAAAACTTTAGTACCATACTGCTAGCGGTGGTGGATAGATACCAACATAAAAGGTAGAGTTCTTGCCATGCTTTAGCACAAGGTGCATAGATGATGAGTGTATAAAACTGAAGCCACCTAGGCGTATCATGCCTATTTTGACGTGAATGTACCGTATGTCACTCACTACTATAGAAAAGTATTTATGAGACGGTTATTTTGAGCTTTTTGAGATGGTTTTAATGCGTCTTAAATAAGTCGTGTTGTAAAAGAGAATGTTCATTTGAGACGGTTATGAACCGTCTCATGTGAATGAGTATATAAGACGATTTATGTATGAAACCGTCTTATATGTCCCGTTATAGAAGTCACTTCCTTACTAAAACCGTCTCAAACGAGATTTTTCAAATATGATTTTAGGCATAACTATTGGTGAAAAAATAGGAAATTTTTTTTTTTGAATCATAAACCTATATTCCTACCACCTACCACCCATCTATGCACATTAACACAATTTATGCATAGAATACAAACATTGCATATCCCATGACTTAAAACCTATTGATTCTAACCTCACCATTCTAACCATCCTACCTCACACCATGTTCTGATCATAATAGGATATGTATACCTTTTAACATTAGTTTTGCGAATCTTTCAACAGCTTTTTAGACATGTAACTGACATCAAATAGAAAACTTTTCAACTACAAAGTTTTACACCTCATTGAAGCCTACAATTTCATATAATTTTTATTTTTGTATGACTTGTAAATGTCTTAATCCGTGTTATGATTATTTAGACATCTATATTGCTTCAAATAAAAAAAATCAACTACAAAGTTATAAATCCCCTCAAGAGCTACAATATACATATACAAATGTAAAAATTGTTTTTTAGGATTTTGATTTTTTAAAAATTCCAAAAATGTGAAATTCAAAATTATAAAATAAAATTTTGATTTTTAGGAATTAAAATTTTCTAATTTTATTTTTGAAACTTAAAATAGTTTTTGAAACTAAAATTTCTAAATTTTATTTTATTAATAAATAATAATTTTGAAATCATTTTTTGAAATTTAAAACCTAAAATTGATTTTTAAAATAAAAATTTAAAAACTACCATTTGAACCTAACTGCGTTGGTTTCACAGCTCTAGGTAACTAAGTGAATGGTTTCGATAGTTATGGACTTATGTGCAACAACGGGACAAGTTTATATATATATATATATAGAGAGAGAGAGAGAGAGAGTTGAGCTCGAGGTCGGCATGCACGACGGAGGCTCCGTCACCATGGCTTTTTGCAAAATTGGTGATTGAATTTGATGATCCGAACCAACCATCTCCTTCGTCTCGCTGAAATCTCACTAGTGACAAAATTTCACATTTTTCTGATTTGTTTTACTATTTTTTTTTTCATATTTTTAAAAATCCATGATCTAATTAGTTGTGGACCGTCCAATAATCCCGGATTTCAAAAATATGAAAAAAATAGTAAAAAAATCAAAAAAATGTGAAATTTTGTCGGTAGTGAGATTTCAGCAAGACGAAGGAGATTGTCGGTTTGGATCATCGAATTCGATCACCGATTTAAAACAAGCCACGGCCGACGGACGATCCGTCATGCATGACTGAGCTCCACTATATATATATATATATATATATATATATATATATATATATATATATATATATATATGTTATTCACACAATAAAAATCATCGCATATGATCCTAGATTTAAAATAATTGCTTTCTAAAATAGGAGTGTCGTCCTATTGATTCATCATAAAAGACATTTTGTCCTTTCAAACCGTCTTACATTATGTACATATTAACGACGCTAAAATGTAAGGAAATGACTCTTCTACTCTAACCTTATATAAGTCGGTTTTTAATTTCAACCGTCACAAATGCATCAATCATATAAGACGGTTATGATTTGAAAAATATCTTTTCTTTATATAAGTCGGTTCTTAATTTTAACCGTCCTAAATATATCAATCATATAAGACGGTTATGATTTGAAAACGTCATTTTCCTCATTTCTACCACAATAAGAGACACTTCTGATTTAAGAAGGTTGAAACCGTATCAAATTGTGCGTCTTATATTACTCATTCTGTACTAGTGACTGCAGGAAAAGATATCTCTAGCCGTTGATCCTATCCTCAAAACCGACCATAGTTAAGGTCAACAGGGTGTTTGTTGACTTGTATTGCAGCCATGCCGTGGAGAAATTCCTAGCAATCTAGTTTAATTTGTTGCTTCCTCTCATATTTAAATGTCTGGGTTATCTCACTTAGAGCATACTTTACTTTGATCATATCTTGGGCTAGATTAATTGTGTTAATGGCGCTAATTACGTTTTGACTCTGATTGATACGTCTAGGGAGAGAGATAGATTCTTCCATTTGCAAAAAACCTTCCCACGTACATTTCTCCGAGGGGCTAGATTAATTGTGTTAATGGCGTTAATTACGTTTTGACTCTGATTGATACGTCTAGGGAGAGAGATAGATTCTTCCATTTGCAAAAAACTTTCCCACATTTCTCCCAAAAATCGGTGTTGATCAGTTGAGTTTCCTTCGTTACACATCGGCATCTTGACACGCACTGGGAAGGATGATGAGCGGCATCTTCGAGTTGTTGTCGCAGAATTCACGTACGCATGGTGGCAATCAGGTTTTTGGGCAGCACATTTATGTGACCACTTGTGTTCTTCCACCATCTACTTGTTCGACGTGTAACTTCTTTAGCTATTTGATTACTTCTTTGGTGTCGATCACTTTCTCGACGTTGGTTACACATTCTTCCAAAAAAATATGCATTGATCTGTTAGCGTTGACTACTTTCTCGACGATGATTACACGTTCTTCCAACAAATATGCGCTGATCAGGTAGCCACCATCGTTATGCACCAGCCTTTCTCTTTCGTGCGCACCGGAAAGAAGGGCTAGCGGTATCTTCGAGCTGTTGCTGCATAGTTCACCTACCCAGGGTAGCAATTAGGTTTTGGGGGCAGCGCATTTGCACGAGGACTGTGTGTACTTCCACCGTGATATCGTCTACTTCTTGACGTCTACTTAGCTTCTTCACTTTGTTCGACTACTTCCTCAACATCAACCACATCACGTTTAGACGTCTACTTAGCTTCTTCACTTTGTTCGACTACTTCCTCAACATCAACCACATCACGTTTGTCCTGTGCTGCTTTTGTAATCTTCATCAAGCCCATTGTAAGTCGCTTGGGCGACTAATCTATACTTCCTTACTTGAGTATCTTGAACATGTTATGCTTGTTGTTATATTTTATGTTTGCATCATTAGTTTGTAGCCGATTGTCCGTTCTTTCCTATGAATTGAAACAGTATTATATGACGTTTGACCATGTTGTAATCAATGTATTTTTGGCTCATGCATTTAGCTTTACTTCCATTCTAGACTGCATCACGCCTTTGTATATATCCTCGACTCCCTGTATGTTTATTTGTCTATATGGTGAGCACGGATTAGAAGCTAGCAACATGCACCGACAGGTAAATCATAGATACAGTGATTTTAATATGTTTTGTGTGTGATCGAAACCTTTCTAGCTAATACATGGACGGCTTTGTTTATCGATATCTTCTTAATTATGAAAACAAGCTAAATCAATAAAAAAACATCTTTGTTGATAGATATTTTTCTAAAATATGAACTCGCTAAATAGAAAACCAAACCAAATTAATAGATACTTTTCATCTGAAATATGAGCCATCGGTTAGAGGTGCTGGATGATCCAGATAGATGATGGTCCTTCACCACCACTAACACCACTTTTAACCGTAAGATTTTCTAATAGTAGAGAGATATATATGTGAGAATTGCCTCGTGATAAAATCTAGATATAAATATTGCTCATATTTCCAACAGCACGTGCCCTCTAGATTTTGTAAATTCTCTGGCTTTAATATATCATCCCCGACATATATGTGAAATGTGTGTTGATTAACATGCGATGACCCGGAATTGGTTCAGCATGACTTGTTTGCTTTGGAGTTACATTCGGATCATCTTCCTTGAGAAAAAGGAATTAAAAGAAACAAAGTTGGCGTCTGATCCTGCCGCGCTATGTTACTCTGAAGTCTGAACTGAAAGATTACATGCTACTATGTGCCGCGCGCGGGCGGAAGAAAATTAGGCATTGCCGTTCAGGCACAATTCAATGGCTGTCGATCGATATATCACATCATTGCCTGGTACCTAATTTCTTTCGGCCACGGTAGGCATTCATACAGCAGTGGTCTACCAAGAAATCTTGCCACCTCGTCGAACCATCACTAACGAACAGATCTGGTATATATGCTACCTGGAGAGAGAGATTAGAATAGCTAAACCTCGTTCATGAGGATTAATGCATCACTTCAATAAGAAGAGATCATGCATGATTCTTGAAAAAAAATTTCAATAGCTAATTAACGAATGGATTAAGCTCTCCCAGAAAAGAAAACGCAGGTACTTAATTAAGCATCTGGCAGCGAGATTCGGCATGGGGCGACACCACCTTTACACACACCGATCGTGGATGCGCTCGTCGCTCGCACTGTTGGCCACATGGCTACCCAACCCAACATGCAGTCCACCACACCAAGCATGGCCGATCGATTGCTCAGCAAAAAGATTAACCGGCTTAGAAAAATCACAGTCAACAAAGTCACCAGGTCGAGGAGATGATCAACACCCGGGGGACGCTACAGTGTAACCACGACAATAGAGAAGGTGTAACCACGACAATAGTCAATAGAGAAGGCAAACTAGAAGTAATACCTATCTTCCACGTCATGTTTCAATCTATGGCTATATGCATCTCTAATTGGTGCAGAGATTAAAGTTACTTTCATTATCTAAAAAAAAAAGTTTGTGGCTCGATCAGGGTTTGATTACTGACCGAAAACCGGCGGTAACCGATCATACTAGTGTGCCTGATATTTTTTCTTAATGGTAAAAAACAGTTTTTGTCTATTTTTATTTGATTTTAAGTAAATTCGGTGCTTTTTTAATTAATTGTTTGGATGATTTTGAAATTTATTTATTTGAAAATACTGGCTAAAAACCGGCCAGTATTTCCCTTTTACTGGCCATACCGACCACCTCTGGTGAAATAGTGAAACCGGTTACCAAATCCTTGTTCAGTTTCACTTCTCACAGTTCAAATATGGGTCTACCTAGATACATGTTCTGAGTTAATTAGGACTAAAATTAGAGATGTATAATTACCTAGCTAAGCGTGACTCTATATAATTTCTGTCAGTCAAATCAAAGGACAAACATGGTTTTAAAAACCGAATCCTACCTAACGGCTAACCGTCGGACAGTTCTTGCTACCTCGATTTTTTTGTCATCTTTCGACCGGTTTTTTAAATCCAGAGCGTAGATATTTAACCCGAAGTACAAATCTTTTGACCGGTTTTTTAAACCCAGAGCGTAGATATTTAACCCGAAGTACATCTCATGGTTATTTCATCTTATCTCAGATTGCACTACAGTAGACCCAAGTCCAAGTAGGGACGAAGCCTGGGAGGCTAGGTGGAGCCTTGGCTCCTCTATGTTCTATGTACATGCTTATATATCTATATATATACTAGCAAAATTCTTAAATACCCATTGATTTGTATGCTAAAATAGTAAAAAGTTCTAAAATCCTTAAGTACATATGGATCTGCGAGTTAAAAAAGCAGAAAAGTTCTAAATTCCTTAAAAACATATGCATTTGCAAGTTAAAATATCAAAAACGTTCTATTTGGTTCTCTCGATAAAATGGTGATTGTTTCTGGCCACCCGGACAAAATTTTCTAGCTCTATCCGTGGACCCAAGAACGGGGGAGGATACATGAGCGATGAGTGGAGGTAAGGTCCACCTGCCACTACAGCCCCAAATGGTGTGCTAGCTAGACGTGGCATGGAAAGGCAGATGGATGAGCACTACCCTAGCAATGACAAGATAGTACTCTCACATGCAATTGGTCCACCACACCACATGAAATGGTGGATCAGAACCCCTCTCTCTCTCTCTCTCTCTGGCGAGACGAGATCAAGCCCGACCGGCCCAATGGTGGTGTACCATGATGTCATCGTCATCTGCCAACAATATATTCCCTGTGCACAAGGTGGTGATGTGCATCTCACAGGTGTCGGCACTGATCCTTAGCTACGTTTGTGGCTCTGAACAGTGCCCATTTTGGAGTGCAGAAAAAATAATTAATGGTCATGGTGACGAGTGTCGTTGGCCATGCATGAGGTGAGACAGAGAGAGGGAGGAAGCTTCCAGACGTCTTGGATGGTGGATATATCGCATCATCGATCCGAGGTGAGGCGGGGTGCCTTTCTACTACTGTGCTACGTATCGCTGTTTAATTAGTTCAGCTTGTAGCTTATCACTTGTAGTCGTTTCATCAAACCAACAAACGCTCGGCTTCTCAAAATTATTCCTTAAATACCTCAAAACTTTTAAAACACTCGTAAGCTAAATGTTTAGACTTTTCTGAACCATTGTTGGAAGCTTTGAATTTCAGTTCAGTGGTTCGCCCACGGCCGAAGAGAAAGCGCGCGCGCGCAAGCAATGGTGGATTAATTAGTGGTAGCTCAGCAGCGTGCTTTTGCTAACCCAGGTCAACTTCGAATTTTTTTATTTAATTTTTTTTAAATCGTTTTTTCAAAAATACTCGTAGATATTGATAAATACACTACTACAGAACTGGGCATCACAACCGGTCCATCAGAAACGGTTTGGTGCGAACCCGTTGTAATCTTCGTACCAGAACCGGTTCGTGGGCAATGGGCAGGAGAGGGCTTCCAGAAGCGTTTTGAAACACGAACCACGTGTAAAGTCCCACCTCTATAACCGGTTTGTGTCCCAAACCGGTTGTGAGTTTCCAGAACCGGTTTGAGATCGACACAAACCGGTTGTAAAGGACAAGCTCTAGAAGCGGTTTGTGTCTCAAACCGGTTGTAGAACCATCCCGCCCAGCGCATTTAAAACATCTTCTTCCTCCCCGAGGGCGCAGAGGTAAACGGGAAGTGTTAACAAGAAGGGCCGGTCTACTGTTCAAGGGGAGGTGCTGGCCAAATTTTCAATTGAGGTGATTTAGCTGCAAATTAAGTGTTTCAAGGTTAGTAACATCATGTTAACATCCTTCTCACCTAAGTATTGTTTTTTTTCATTTGATGTGGAGAAATATTGATCATTTGTTCTTTGTTGAAAGGTGTTTGTTTACTAGCTAGAGCTTCATCAATGAAAAGTTTGTTTGCTTATTTGCTACTACCTAACTTGTTTGCTAGCTAGCTTGATTATCTAATTTTAGGGTGTAGATGAACCGGCAATGGATGTACAATGCGGACCGTCGCTCCAGAGAGTTCATTGATGGTGTGCAGGGTTTTCTGGATGCGGCCGTTGCCTTCTTGCCTCCAGGCAGCTACATATGTTGTCCGTGTGTAGACTGTAAGAATGAGAAGGAGCATTCCCATCGATGGCAGGTTATGAACCATTTGATCATGAGATGATTCATGCCAAACTAGACCTGTTGGACCAACCATGGCGAAGTAGAGGGGATTAGCCAGGAAGATGATGAAGACGACGAGGAAGAAGAAGAGGATTTGAATAGTATCCCAGACGCCAGGCAATACTGTTCTGTGGAAGTTACACTCGGAGAGTTTGGTGATAATGAGCTGGACCAGATGCTGCGTGACGGAGAGGGAGACTACACAGATGAAAGACAATTCGACAAGTTTTAGCGCATGTTAGAGGACCACCGGACTCCTTTGTACCCAAACTGTGGGCAGGGCCACAAAAAACTGCACACCACACTGGAACTAATGCAATGAAAGGCCATAAATGGTGTCTCAGATAAGGGATTCGATGAGTTATTATCACTCATAAAGAAGTTGCTTCCGGAAGATAACACTTTACCTGAATCTACATATGAAGCCAAGCAAGTCGTATGTCCTTTGGGATTAGAAGTATAGAAGATACACGCATGTCCTAACGATTGTATCCTGTATCGCAAAGAGTACGAGGATTTTGATGTTTGTCCAGTGTGCAAAGAATTGCGTTATAAGATGAAGCGTGACGACCCAGGTGAAATAGATGGGGAGCGTATGAAGAAGAGACCTCCCGCTAAGATGGTGTGGTATTTTCCTGTCATCCCCGATTGAAGCGTCTGTTTGCTAACAAAGCGTATGCCCAGATGATGCATTGGCACAAAGAAGAGCGTAAGGACGACGGGATGCTTAGACATCCCGCTGATGGCTCCCAGCGGAGGAAAGCCGATCGAACATACCCGCACTTTGCAGATGAGGCGAGAAACATAAGGTTTGGATTGAGTACAGATCGTATGAATCCGTTCGGCGAGTTGAGCAGCAGCCATAGCACTTGGCCTGTTACACTATGTATTTATAACATTCCTCCTTGGTTGTGCATGAAGCGGAAGTACATATTGATGCCGTTGTTGATCCAAGGGCCCAAGCAACCCGGAAACAACATCAATGTCTATCTGAAACCATTGGTTGAAGATCTTGTAATATTGTGGGAGGATGGTATACGGGTATGGGATGAGCACAAAAGACAGTATTTCACCCTTCGTGCATTGCTATTTGTTACCATCAACGACTGGCCTACGCTTGGTAACCTGTCCGGCCTAACTATAAAAGGATATAGAGCCTGCGTGCAGTGCTTAGATGAAACGGACAGCATGTACCTCAAAAACTCTCGGAAGGTTGTGTATATGGGCCACCGTAGGTTTCTTCTTACGAGGCATCCGTTGCGGAAGAGAGGCAGGAATTTTAACGGGAAACCAGACCTTCGTGCTAAGCCTAAGCATCGAAGTGGGCCGCGTGTATTTGCTATGGTAAAGGATCTGAAAGTAGTTTTTGGAAAGGGTCCTGAGAGAAAATCTATACCGAATGAGGAAGGTTAGGCACCCATGTGGAAGAAGAAGTCAATATTTTGGGACTTGCCTTATTGGAAAGTTTTGGAGGTCCTTCACTCACTTGACTTCATGCACATCACGAAGAATGTTTGCGTGAACATGCTAGGTGTAACATCCTCATTTTCGGAAAATAAAAACTCATTGCATAGCATGGCATTGTGCATTGCATTGCATTAAAAACAATTTAAATTAAAACTAATAAAATGAGAATGTTACTGTTAATTAATAATTTTGCAAACTAAAATATGTTTCGCAAATAATTATTAATTTATAAAATATATTGTATTTTGGTAGTTTAAAGGATTAATAAACCGAGATTTAAAATTTAAAAATCCTCCCCGGCCCCTTTGTCATCTTCTTCCTCTTTCTTCTTCCTTTCTCTCTCTTCCTCCACCTCCTCTCCTCATTCACGCAGAAGCGCCTCCTCCTTCATCTTCTCCACTAGCTTGGGTGGCCATTAAACTTCCCTAATGGCGGCCGTTTAGCGATTAGTGGTGATTAACACCACTAATCGCCCCTTCCTCTCCTGTCGCCTCCTCAAAACCCCCCGCCCGAGCTCCATTCTCCCTTCGTTTCTCCTTCCGATTCGCTCGGGTAAGCTGTTTCTTCTTGAAATCCTTCGAGGACGGTGTTCCCTACCATCCTCTCACCTTTTCCTCGATCAATTTCTGTGTTTTACGGAGACGACGGATTTCACCGCCGACGCCAAGAACGGTCTCCTCGCCGCGCCACTGCCTCAACTCCAAATTCCGGCGATTCTCGCGGTGAGTCTCCCTCTCCTTCCCCCTAGAGCTCCCCTAGGACTAGGCGAAGTTTTTCCCCCGGCCAATTTGGCCCTAGGACGGCCGTGGCGGCCGGCGTGCTCCCTACTCCCGCGCCGCGCCTGCCCCGCCACCCGGCTCCTCCCCGCGCCCGTGAGCCACCCCCCGGGTTCCCGTGCCCCGGTTCTCCTGAACCTCGCCGCTTCCACTGGCCGCCGCCGCCGCCGCCGCCGCCTTCTTCTTCCCCTCCGGCGCTCGTCGCGCCGCCGCCTCGGTCACCCGGTCGTGACGCTGATCGAGCTCCTCTCGCCTCAGTGAAACTCCCGGCCCCTCTCCTTGCTCATCCATTGGCCGCCTCCGCCGCTAGCCATAATGCCGCCGCCTCTCTCGCGCCTTAGCTTCGCCGCCCGGCCGCCCCTGGCGACCCGCCATTTCGCCCCCGAGGTCTCTCTTCCTTCCCCCTCTCATGGCTGCCACATCGACTGGGGGGCCATGAGCGCCAGCAGCCGCTGCCCCGCCGCCTCCCTGCTCTCTCCATTGCAGTGTGGGCCCTGCCCAGCCGAGTCGCAGCAGCTCGGCTCCTCCTTCCCCATTGCAGTGTGGCCCGGCTGCCGAGCCAAGAAGCCAGCCAAATGAGCCGCCTTCCCTTTTCCTTTTTCCAAAAATCCTATAACTTGTAAAATCCATATCTATTAGTATAAAAATCCAACAATTACCAAACAAATTTTTTAGACTCACAAAATTGCAACCTATTTAAATATGTCAATTTTTGTTCTTATCACAGATTCAAAATTTACTTGGAATATTTAAATGCTAAGAAACCTTGTTTAAATTGTTTAGGTAATTCACTTGTCTAAAAATTGCCAAATAAATTTTAAAATGACCATAAAATGTGTATTACTGTTCAGTAAACTTTCATAGAATTTTAGGATAAATTAACTACTGTTTAATTGTTAAGATTGCTTAATGCCTTTAGACGCTTAATAGATGATTTAGGTTAATAAGAAAATTTAAAAAATTGGAATTAGTTGAACCAGAATTTAACGAACATGTTTGGCAATATTTGTGCATAACATGAGCATACATATCATACATGTTTTATCTGGAGCATTAGTTTATTTTGGTTTAAATCTCTGTTTTAGGAACTAGTAACGATAGCTGCGAACCCCCGTCCGTAAGAGCTTCAGGAAGTCTTGATCAAGGCAAGTCTTGATTCTTGCTCCCATGTTTTTAAATGATTTTAATAGTTATTTAAATTGCATGCTATGTTAAATTTAAAATGCTAATTGGTTAGACGCTAGCTAAAACCCCAATTAATAACATCGATATATAAAACCTTCCTTGCCACCTTAGGTTAAAGTTATATTGTTTAATAATGCCTTCACCCTTGAACTAGGTTTTAATCATGTTAGCTATGCTTAGTTGCAACCATATTAAACTTGGATACATGATAATCTCAATGCTTATTTCATCAATGATTTTAAAAGGCGATGGGTCTTTGTCGTGTTTGCAAATGGGTGTAGTTGATAGTGGGTGCTATCGCAAACTGCTTTTATAAACCCGATCGGGGTGGTGGTTGCAAGGTTGGTGCAAGATAAGCACGAGACTTGGGTCGATCTTGGAACCACCTCGGTCCCTAAGGACCGATTCCTTGAGGTAGACGAGCTAAGTTTAACAAAGGCGACCATGTGTGCTCTGTATGGGCGGGCCCTGGTCTAGTATCCTTCGACTCCTAGTTAGGGCATTCTAGTCGGTGGAGTAGGCAATCGGTGTTGTCTGCAGCGCAAGAGGGCATTGCAAAGGAAACCTCGTGCGGGAATGTCCTAGCTAGGGAAGGTTGGAGAAAAGCCTTGTGGTGACCATTTTTCTTTGGGGGCACCCGAGGAAGAACCACCTCGCATGGGTAAAGCGTGCAACCTCTGCAGAGTGTACAACTATCATGATAGCCGTGTCCGCGGTCAAGGACGGACGACGGGGAGCCGCCTCATGGTACTTCTTACCTTTTTGTTTTCAAAAGGTGTTTTAAAGGAAAACCACGACTGGTGTCGTGTGTTTTGTTTTCTCTCCTCATAGTGGGTGCTGTGAGCGATGAGGGTGTTGCACGATGGGTGCCGTGAGTAGCCAGGTCTGGGCAAAACCGGTTTAGGCCGGAGTTTCAAAAGGAAATGATCCAAATATTTGTTTTTCTCTTAACTCATTTCAAACCCTTTACAAGAATCTAGATAAAACTTGCAAAACTGGCTTTATGCAAAAAGAACCTTACCCTTCCTTGTAACCTTAGTTGCATATTAGTCACCTTGCTTGTTGAGTATTTTGTATACTCACCCTCGCATTTTATCTTGGTTGCTCATTCCAACGAAAGGTGTCCCGATCAAGATTGTCCCTACCCGATGAGGAGCTATATCAAGACGAGGACTTCGCCGAAGGATTCAGATGAAGACTACCCGAAGCCTAGGGCGTGCTTCTTCGATTACTGCTGTGTGGAGTTGGAGTTTCGCTGTTGGTGTTTTTGTCTTAAGTCGAGCAATGTTCTTAAATTTTCGCTGCTGTTTGTAAGGCCGTGGTGCCAAACTATTGTAATAATTGGCCGTGTTGGCCGTACTCTGATGTGGTTTATTTGTGCGTCGATGGTTGTGATCCAAACTGTATTACTGTGCGTACTAGCTACTTGATCCAGGGACTAGTACAGGTAAAAGCACGGCAGGGATTCGACTCCGTTTGACGGGTCCCTACACTAGGATACTTAGATATGTACGGGAAATCGAAAGATACACTGCAAGCTCGGAGGGATCTAAAACATTTAGAACTGAACGATCTACATCCAAAAAAGACAGGCAAAGGACAACATTATCTACATCCTGCGAGCTACACTCTAAGCAAAGAAGAGAAAAAAAGTATGATAAAGTGCTTGAACAGTGTGAAGGTCCCTTCCGGATACTCCTCGAATGTAAAAAGACTCATAAACATGAAAGAGAATAAAATCGTCCACCTGAAATCCCATGACTGTCTTGTGTTGATGACACAGTTGCTCGATGGTCGTGAGAGGTATTTTGCCCGAGTGGGTTCGGGGGACAATCACAAAGCTGTGTTCTTTTTTCAATGCAGTTTCGCAAAAGGTTATTGATCCAGATAAACTAAGTAAGCTGCAGGATGACGTGGTACAAAGTGTGGTTGGCCTTGAGAAGATCTTTTCTCATGCATTCTTTGATATTATGGTTCATCTCACTGTTCACATTGTTAAGGAGATAGGTATTCTCGGACCCGTGTTTCTACACAATATGTTTTCTTTCGAGAGGTACATGAGTGTCCTAAAGAGGTATGTCCGTAACCGTTCTCGTCCGGAAGGATGCATAGCCGAGGGGTATGGCACAGAGGAGGTGATTGAGTTCTGTGTGGATTACATTAATAATCTAAATCCGATTGGTGTCCCTATATCACGTCATGAGGGGAGGCTCCGGGGAAAAGGGACACTAGGACGGAAAGCACTTGCATGCAAAAATCTTCTTACTTTTAAACAAGCACATTTCAAGGTTCTAAAACAATCTACTGTAGTAGCCCCTTATGTCCTTCAGCACAAGAGTATTCTACGCCGCGAATTCCCAGGGAGGTCTGAGGATTGGATAACACTGAGGCACATGGATTCATTCGGCACTTGGTTACAAAACTACATCCTTTCGAAAGGGTCAGACAATGAACAGTTGCAATGCCTGGCTCGGGGACCATCTAGTGAAATCGTGACATTCAAGAGGTATGAGATAAATGGTTACACATTTTACACGAAATCCCAGGATAAGATGAGCACGAACGAGCAATGGCGTCCAGTATAGACGCCATGACAACACCGCAAGGTGGACACATATTATGGTTTCATAGAAGAGATATGGGAGCTTGACTATGGACCTTTGAAGGTCCCTCTATTCAAGTGCCAATGGGTTAAACTGAGTTCAAGCGGCGTGAAGATCGACAAATATGGTATGACAACCGTAGACCTCACACAAGTCGGCTATAGGCGTGAACCATTCGTTCTCGCCAATGATGTGAGACAAGTCTTCTATGTAATGGACATGTCAAGCAAACCTAAGAGGCAGAAGAACAAGCCAAAGCGACACGTGGTTCTCCAAGGCAAACAAAGGATTGTCGGAGTTGAGGACGTCACAGACGAGGAAGAGTATAGTCAGTTCGACGAGCTCCCTCCTTTTGCGGTGGATGTCGACATAAGTGTTCTGAATGACACAGATGTCGATGCTCCGTATATACGCCACGATCATTACGAAGGCACACTTGTAAAGACAAAGTATGTTACTAGTTAAGATGTGCTCCTGTATGAAATTTGTATATTTGAAGCATATATAGAAATTAAGCAATGAAATTTTATACATTTTAATGAAATATGAAACACAAGTACTGAAATTTTAAACATTTTAATGAAATATGAAACACAAGTACTGAGATTTTAAACATTTTAAAAAAATATGAAACACAAGTACTGAAATTTTAAACATTTTAAAAAATATGAAACACAAGTCTTGAAATTTTGAACATTATAATTGAAATATGAAACACAAGTCTTGAAATTTTAAACATTTTAATGAAATATGAAATGCAATAATGAAATTTTAAACATCTCAAAAGTCGGTTAAATAAAAAAGAAAGAATAGAGAAGGAATCTAGAAAAGCCCTCTAGAAGCGGTTGGTAATACAAACCCCTTGCGAAGGTAACCTCTACAAGCGGTTCAGTAATAAACGCCTTGTGAAGGAACCTCTACAAGCGCAAGTAAGACAATCAGTAAACCCCTCTACAAGCGGTTCAGTGTCTGAACCCCTTGTAGAAGGGGACCTCTACAAGCGGTTCATAATACAAACGCCTTGCAGAAGGAAATCTCTACAAGCGCGCAAGACCATCTAAATACCCCCTCTACAAGCGGTTCGTAATACGAACCCCTTGTAGAAGGGGACCTCTACAAGCATGCAAGACAATCTGGATACCCCCTCTACAAGCGGTTCATAATATGAACCCCTTGTAGAAGAGGACCTCTACAAGCGGTTGGTAACATGAATCCCTTGTAGAAGAGACCTCTACAAGGGGTTCGGACTACCAACCGCTTGTAGAGGGGGTATCCTATATATTCCAGCTCGTCTTCCTTGCGCGCTTCACTCTCCCCAAAATTTTTCTAAGTCCCGAGCCGTCTCCGCTTCACTCCTCTGTCGCTCCGCCAGATCTCCGCCGAGCCCCGCGCCACGCTCAACGCCTCCATCTTGTCTTGCGCGCCTCGCCGCCGCATCTATCCGCCGAGATCTGCGCGCGCTCGCCGCTCTTCACCGCCGTGCACGCCCTCATCGACAGCGCCGCCACCGCCGCCCACGCCTTCACACCGCCGGCGCAGGCCAGCGTTGTCGCCTCGCCGTCGGACCTCCACCGCGCCGTCGACCTCTCGACAAGCCCCGCCCCAATCCTGGAGGACCTAGGTTGCCCACGCCACGCTGCACTCTGCCTCTGTTTTATGCGTGCACACAGGGTGTTCGATGAAACGTCCCAACGGAAAAATATAGACTGAGAGAGAGATAGGGAGAGAGAGCTGAGAGAGATAGGGAGAGAGAGCTAGAGAGAGATAGAGATAGGGAGAGAGAGAGATAGGGAGAGAGAGCTAGAGAGAGATAGGGAGTGAGAGAGAGAGAGATACAGAGAGAGAGAGAGATAGGGAGAGAGAGTTAGAGAGAGATAGGGAGAGATAGTGAGAGAGAGCTAGAGAGAGATAGGGAGAGAGAGCTAGAGAGAGATAGGGAGAGAGCTAGAGAGAGATGGTGAGAGAGAGCTAGAGAGAGATAGGGAGAGATAGTGAGAGAGAGCTAGAGAGAGATAGTGAGAGATAGGGAGAGAGCCAGAGAGAGATAGTGAGAGAGAGCTAGAGAGAGATAGGGAGAGATAGGGAGAGAGAGCTAGAGAGAGATAGTGAGAGAGAGAGAGATATATAGGTAGTGCTGACGATATTAAGGACAATTTCAAATTCCCTAAAGGGTTCGAAGACAAAGTAAAGAAATACACTTTGAAGAAGATGTCAACCGTATTTCAGTCGTGGAAGACGTCTCTAAATGCCAAGTATGTGCAGAAAGGAGAAAGGCCTGACTTCAATCTATTTTCTAAGCTGGCCGATCACTGGGAAGCATTTGAGAAATACAAGCTGTCAGCTCAAGACCAAGCCGCGAGCCAAAAGAACAAGATAAATGCACAGAAGAAGAAATACCACCACCATCTCGGCACCGGTGGTTACATCAAGGCTATACCGAAATGGGAGAAGCGGAGGAAGAATTATTGGCCAAGGATGTACCACACGCCATCGCTGATCGGGAATTTCGCTATAAATTGGTTCATGACTCACGGGGGCCCTTGCAGATGGCGGCTTGGTGATGGCACCGGAGTGCAAGATGTTGGGCAAAGGATCGTACAAGCCGCTCAACAATCTCGGTCAGTTCCTTAGTGACGGATAGGAGAATGACGAGTGACACATGCCCTCCAAAACCCAGAGCACTGGATGGACAAGAGGTATTGGTTCGTCGACGCCATGGAAGCACGGATTCGCGAAAGATTCCCAAACGCATGAAGCGAGCAAGAAGCAAAACCGTAAAGCTATACAAATACTGACCAATTGGAAAGGGAGCTAAGAGCTACCCAGCTAGCATCGGCGACATAGTTGCTCAACAAGGCAGATAGCCCTCGGCAAGCGAGGAACAGTCCGAGCAATTTGCCGATGTCATGATCACCCATAGGCCTCCGTGGCGGCGAAGCAATTGTAAGCGCCCACCGCATGACTGATGGGGATGACCTCGGCCATTTTCGATGGGCGACATCAAGATTCGCCGCCATGTGAGCTACATGTCCAGCGCCGAAACCTCTCCATAAAGGTGGCTTACGGCATGGCGTTCCCAGTAGAGCCGGGCCAGACATTTCATTACAACGAGATACCCTCCGGTTACTCGAAAGTCGCCGTGGAGGAGGTGTTAAGCGGTTTTGAAGATCTTATGCTCGATATTGCTGGAGGCGATGAGGTGGCCAAGTTTGGACAGGCCCTCCACAGTATCATCCTCTGGCGAAAACGGTACATCATGTTTTCAGATGGCGTGGAGGTGTCATCTCCACCAAGAGACATCGAACAATTAGAGCCGGCTGGAGGAAGCTCGCCTCCTCCACAACGACAAACCACGCCTCCTCCAACGTCACCTCCACGCAATGCCTCGCCGCCAATACAGAGTACTCTGCTCTACCACTGCTCCACGCAGGCCCAACTCCACCAAAGACTTCCAACAAAAACGAACCCCTAGGAAAAGCACGCCGCACCATCTCCTCCGCGAAGAAGCTTCAAATAAGAAGGAGCCATCCTCCTCCCGAAGGCCCACCACCAATCAACAAGGTCAAAGGAACCTTCAAAAGGGCATATGATATGACGGACGAGGAGACAAGCAAAATTGTTCTTTGCAGGTTGTTGCACACTTTGCACCTAAGGTGCGGTACCAAGCAAGCAATTGATCGAAAAGCTTCAAAACACTTCGCGACATCGCATGCAGTGCCACTGCCTATGACGTTAGACCACGACCGGACAATAGCAAAGGCTACACAGAAGTCTAAACGGGCTAAGGCAGAGACGGCAAAGAAGAAGAAAGAGCAAGAACAGCTTGAACAATTCATGAAAGAGGCAAACCTCGGTTCTGCAGCTGAAGCTCTTGGATTAACGGATGATATCCCAATGGCATAAGTGAGATGGCAATATAAGTTGGGCCGGGAGTTGGTTAACCCTAAAAACATAAAGGATTTACCAATCAAGATGCGGCAATTTCATGAATGGTACATGGTAGAGTCCGCTCAAGAAAGAAATATGTTCCCCCTCCGTATCACAAACGAACATTTCTTTCGCGGGGACAACCAAATATGGCTAGAATTCAAAGACTTGTACCATTTTTACCATCAGGACGCTGTCAACGTGTCTCTCATGAACTGCTAGTGTCTGTAAGTGTCAAGCTAATAAGTTTACCATGTGCTTCCTCATACCAGAAAGTTGCAACTCTAA
Source organism: Olyra latifolia (assembly GCA_036346145.1). Classification (NCBI taxonomy): domain Eukaryota; kingdom Viridiplantae; phylum Streptophyta; class Magnoliopsida; order Poales; family Poaceae; genus Olyra; species Olyra latifolia. The sequence goes on from CM070530.1 coordinate 22,073,562, forward strand.
TAGTTTTTCCATTTCTATATAGAATGGAGATACAACGATTGATTAGACAGGGTGACTTCAACATCGGCTTCCTAGACCCAGAGATTGTCAACGAGGCTGTCTTCGGATACAACCCAAAGGTTGTTGAGGAGTACATTCTGGATGCACTCTTAGGACAGCACTACAAACCGTACATACTTCTGCCCTTCAACTTCGAGTACGTATATATCCGTTCCTCAGAACCTCTCATTCCTAACTTTTTAAAGCATACATAATATAACTAATTACATATATATGTTGAAATATATTGATAGGTTTCACTGGGTCCTTCTTGTTATCATGCTTGATAATAGCAAGATCATTGTTCAAAACTCAAAAAGAAAATTACAGGAAAAATATCAATATATCATTGACGCGCTAAATCGGTATGGCATATATTAATTTATAAGATGGTTTCCTTATTCTATTGAAATGCCTAGTTATTTAATTAATTCAAACTCTAATAATTATTATTCATGTATTAACGCATCACAGGGCATTCGCAAAGTTCTGAAAGAAGCATAAAGGAACTTTGAAGAACGAATTCACAGTCCAATTAAGCACTCGAGTACGTAATAAAACATACTAATTAATTCATATTCTTTAGTGATAGTTTTTTCATCTCAATACTTGTATTTTTTTAAAATTTCATCATAGATTATACAGCAAACGACAGGAAACAATTTATGTGGCTATTATGTGTGCCACTACATGCAAAATCTTTGCCACGACGATATGCCCAAAATAAACGATGAGGTGCGTGTATGTCAAAAGTACCAAATTAATGATGCATCTCAATTTCTTAGCACTTACAATTTGCGTGTTCAGAGATTTATTTATTTCCTGTTTTGGCAGCCTTACCTCGATGTGCAAGGTGTGATCCCGCCTCACCGGGTTGCAGCAATCCAAGAACAACTTATCGGCTTCATTGTCGACGAGATTATATCCACCAAAGACGAGTTCCACACAAAGGGATAGATTGATTGTCCTTCTCTAAGGACAGGTAAAATATCGGAATCATCGAATGCCACAAATAGCGATGTAGGCAACAAATGACCTCAAGATTCACCCTTGTACTCTTGAAATGTATAAATATTGCTTCAGTGTGCTCCTTATTTCATGTAAGTACACATTTTTTATTCATTCGTATTATTGTGTAAATGAACTTAATTGTGGTTGTGTGAATGAGTACACATCATATTATATTTTTAATTGTGAAAAAATATTGTAGTTGTATTTAATTTTATTGTCAAAATTCATATTGAAAACCCTCTCGTAACATATTCTATATTGAATATAATTTATGCCACCTCTCCACAAAGGTTGGTAACTCCAACCGCTTGTGGAGAGGACACATGTGGCACTCTCCCTCGCTGCCTCCGAGGCTCGACACAAGCGATTCGTAAGTCCAACCGCTTGTGGAGAGGGCACATGTGGCGCCTCCCCTCGCTGGCTGAGAGGGTCTCTACAAGCGGTTCGTAAGTCCAACCGCTTGTAGAGTGCACTCATGTGGCGCCTCCACCAGCCTGCCAGGGAGCATTCCGAACCACTTGTGGTGTCGTACCACAAGCGGTTGGGGAAACCGCGAGTGTTACCTGAGGTATCACTCATGCCTACAACCGATTCGAAACCTGCTTTGAACCGGTTGTAGTAGCCGATTGGTCACGGTAGTGATAGCAGAAATAGGAGCTCATCGCCCCTATGAGGGGCGATCATCCCAGGGAAGGGCGATAGGTCACCCGACCGTTAGGGCAGTTGGATGGGGCCACAGATCGCTCCTTATTGGGGCAATAGTTGGCTAAGAGGCCGGAAGCGTCGTGGGAGCGCCGTTAAGCACTGTTTGGCTAGGGGACCCTTCGCCTAAAGTATGGGCAATCGCCCCCTTAGGCGCGAGTGCGCGACGAGCTTCTATTTCTGCTATTTATCAATTTCTATGAGTATTTCCAAAAAAAGGATTTTAAAAAATTTAAATAAAAAAATGCGGTCAACTTCATAGTGAGATTGATGCCAGCCCATCTAAAGGAACGTTGGATCTTGTTGGGTTGGGCCCAGGCATTAGTAGTCAGAATTTAGCCGGGCTGCCATTGCCCCTTTTTTTTTTCAAAGGGAGGCCTTTTAACTTTTAAGTTTCAAAATACTTGCACCATATTTCAGGCCCACTTTACAATGGTGGCACCAATAATTTTGCAAAATATGTAGCCCCTGTTAGCTCAGTGAGGCCCAGGTCCAATACATTTTGGCATCACGTGATAAGTGCATCTCCAACAATAGTAATTAAAAATTAAACCCAACATATTAATATAGGGGTTAATTAGATAGGAAAACTGCTAGTCTCAATTTATACCATTATTAAGTTAAAAACCTACTGAATGCCCTCCTTAGTTGCATTTCTTTGAAACATGCCATTACGAGTTTTTCTAGACAATCTTGCCCTTGCCCTTTCTTCTTCCTCTTGTTGCCTCCCCATCTCCTCCTCCTTCCTCCTCTCACCTTTGACTCTGACCATGGTGCAGGTGAGGGTGGTGCGACGGCTTTAGCACGGCTTGGGCCCACGAGCAGCACTGAGGTGGAGCTTGTCCATGGCTACTGCTCGGAGATCCCTCAAAAGATCTTTAAAATGTAGGGTCTGGAAGAGGGTAGTCAAATATAACTTTTTTTTCTACTTTTAAAACTTTTTAGAGATAGCTACATTTGTTGGAATTACTTTTTCTTTTAGAAAACCTCTAAATATTGATATAGGCACCATGTAGTTACCATTTTAGAGGTATTCTAAAGAAGACTAGCTGCCTTGTTGCTTAATGATTAGCCAAATTTTTGCTAGCCAAAATTTCATATGGCTAATTTGGATGATAAAAGGATCCTCGCTCTTTCCCGGGTAAGTTAATTTGGAACGTATAGACAATTTACAGAAAATTGATTATATTTTTGTTACTTTGAGAAAAAAAATCCTATCACAAATGGACCTTTTTGGTTTGTTTTCTAACTTGCCAAAATTTGTTATAACTAACCTGCCAAATGTGCCTAAGGTTAAGGCCTGCTTGGTTCATATAATAATTGCAACATTTGCCATATTTTCTTGCTAACTTGTCTAAAATTTGGGATCAAATTTTTCACCACACTTTGGCTAAATGTGGTAAATTTTGCAACACTTTTCTAAGATACTTATGTGTGGGACCAGGTTGGTAGAAAAGGAATCTTGCCACAATTGTGGCTATGAACCAAACAGTCACCTAACTCATTCAAACCTGTGTGGCAAGCTGTGGCAAATTGTGGCTACGAATCAAGCATGCCCTAAAGTTCATCAATTTTGTAGCCACAATTTGACAAGAAAATAGAACCTTGCCACACTTTCTGCCATCATTGATATATGAGACCTATCTAGTAAAAAAAGAATCTTGCCACACTTGTGACTCTGAACCAAACAACTGCCTAACATGATTAAACCTACCTAACTTTAGTTATGCCAACTTGTGGCAAGGTTAGACATCAACCAAACAGGCTCATAGTGTCTCGACGTGCATATTTGGCTCGGTGCCAAACAATGTTGTATTAGACACGATTGTGTTAGTCATACGAGGCTAGTGCTTGGTTTAATACCACAACTATATGGCATGCAACACTTGTTTACTCATCTAGCTAGGTCATACCTTATATCTATATATATATGTCGTATTTTGCCATACTTGTGGCCATAAAAGCTACATGCTATATATACTATACTTTTAGAGAAAAACAAATTATAATATCTTGATGTGTGATGTGTCTAACCAAAGTACCAAGCATGGCCAAAAGGCTTAGGATGAAACAGTAGGGATCATCCAATGGTACCCCCTCTCCCTCCAATGCAAAGTTGAAGCGGGCACAAAGGGCTGGACAACCTTTTCCCTCCATCGACTTTACTTAGCCGAGTTGCATGGCTTCCATGGACTTTACTTCCCCAAAGGCCAGATCTCGCAGATCAATCTCAGGTCCATGCAAAGTACAAAATGTATGCAGGCGCTTGCCCTTTTCCTTTTGGAAAGGAAAGGTGCTTAGCTATATATCCAGAAAGAAATTAGTAAAGGGTCTGATCAGGAGGCACCACACTTCCAAAAGGCGAGAGATTCTAAGGGGAGCTTGGAAAAAGGCATGCCTGTAAGAGTATGTACAACGATCCATGTTAGCCGTCTCTAAACTTTGCTATATAGGATAAAAAATGATGGTTGTGTGTGGGAATAAACTGTCTACTCATAAATGAGCTGTCTATACCGTTATATGGGTTGTCTATAACACTGTCTATAAATGACATGTCAACCTGTTATAGACAGTAGTTGTCTATACTATTGTACATGTCCTAAGTTGCAAGGGGCAGACCCAGAATTCATGTATTAATATGTGTGGTTCACACAAAGTTTACTGTCCAGGAAATACAAGCAAACTTTAAGTACTTCATATCACGTCTACGCTCTGTTAATTAGTATAATGATGTGGACTTAAAATGAGCCACCATAAGTTATGGTCTGGCTACAACAGGAGCCAACACCAACCGTGCATGCCGATTGGTGAAGCTAGTTCAATCCAATTGAACAAGCGATATTTATTTTTTAAATCGAATTTAACTACATGAAACTCATTGAACCTTTTTCCCCTCCAAATGTATTTCAAATTGCCACTGAATGGCATGCAGTAGAATCCAACACCATTCACTTGTAGGCTTTGGGCTAGAATAGTTTATAGGTGAAAAAAATATTTTTGGGGGGTATATATAGAGCGAAATGAGAGGACTGATGGCAAAATGGTCTTTGGACCATGAAGAAGCGACAACGATGGGATATCGTGAAGGAAATTTAAAACCCAATATTAATAACACATGGATCGCGAAGAGTTAAATGATCTTCCTCTGATTCCTTTTTGACCTATGAGAGTGTCTTTAAATTAAATTTGGTCCATGCACGCCCCATAACCACTCCTTTCTTGATCTTTCTCCCCCTTTTGCCGCTTGGTCACAGATTCTCTGCACGTCATCACCACAGCCATGAGTTTTCTTTCAAGATTTGATCATAGGAAAAAATATATGTTCCAAATCATGGGAACAAGAGTTTTTCTTGTGGCTGCCAGCTAGGGGATTAATGGCTAGAATTTTTGGGCCACCTGGGGCAATTCACCTCACCTGTAATTCTGGTGGTGGCGCCCCATTTGCTAGAAATCTTTAGGATTTGATTTGTGGACTTGTGGTTGAGAGAGAGGAGATCGTGTGGTTGATGTAGATGTTGAGTATCTGTCATTAATCTAGCTACCAATCAAATAGAAGGTTGCAATAAGTAGAAGTCTAGCTAGTGCTTCCTTCCTGTAACACTCCAATTTTTATTAAGAAAATAAAACTTTGATTGTTTTAATTTTAAAATTTTAAAATGAATTATTAAATCAAGTAAAGGTTAAAACCTAAGGATTTTAATGTTGCAAAATTCCAAATGACAAGGAAAATTTAAATAATATGTAAACTCAACCCTTGAACATATTTCTAGGTTTTTCAAATTATTTGCAACCCCCCCCCCCCCCAAACCCCTGTTATTAAATCGATTAAATAAAAGAAAGAAAAGAGAAAACCAAGAAAAGAAAAAGAAAAAGAAAATACTCCTGGGCCTAGCCCCTCTCGCCTGCTCACCCTTCTCTCGCCTCCTCCTCACAGCCGCCTCCCGCCTCTAGCCCAACTGCGTTCCCATCTCTCTCGCGCGCCCTCTCTCACAGTGCCTCGCCTCGACCCAGCTAAGGAGCGCGAGCTGCAGCCCAGTCGTGCCTACGCCTGCCTCCTCGCCTTTGTCTCTCCTCCGCTTCTCGCTTCCCGCTTGTGATGCACTATCTACACGACGCGTCGTGCACGCCAGCGTCATGGCGACCGATGGTCAGCGCGCGCTGCAGGATCAGACCGACGAATCGCGCCACGCTCCTTGCTTCCTCAATGGCCGAGTGGGCCACGCCGTCCGTGTCGCATCGCTTCCCACCATGCGCTTCGTCTTTGTCTGCGTCGCCTCGGCCCAGCCGTTCTCGGCAAGATGCAGACGCACCTTGCGACACGCAAGACGCACGATGTCGCGTCTCACCGTGCCTTAACTCGTCGCCCTGCTCCATTGAGCCAGTAGCTCACCCGCGCGGCGACAAAACCATCAATGTCGCGGCTCCGCCCACCGGCATCATTGCCCGCGCGCCTCACTAGCGTCCTGGACCCACAGATCAGCTTCCCGAACCGTCGCTTACCTCCCTGCCCCTCCCTAAGCCATTAAAACCCTGAACCATCCCCATTCCCTGTTTTCTCCTTTTGCTCAGTCTCGCCGCCGCGCTCTAGCTCAGCCTCATGCGCTCGTTGGTGAGCCACTTAGCTCGAACCTAAGCTCAATAGAGAGCTCTACCTCTCCCCTACGCCGTCCTCCCTCTAATCATATTCCTTTCCCCTGCAGCTCGCCAGGTCGCCCGTGAAACGTTGTTGGCCTGAAACTGCCCCCTTTCCGATTTCGCTACCGCTGGTAAGTTTCGTCCCGATTCCTTGCTCTGGGAGCACCCCAGGAACTCCACACTCACCCATGTGCCTCTATTTTGGCTTAAGGCTCATCGGAACTAGCTGCCGATGAGGCCCCTGTTCTGACCGCTGCCGACCTCCACAATGCTAGGACAATCTAGTCCCTCTTCGTCCTCGCCATTGCTTCAGGTAACTTCCCAAAGCTCTCCAGTAGCTTATGCGCCTTCTGCGCTTAGCCAGTAGCCTAGGATGGGCCGGTGCCACTGTGAACCGTGACCGCCGCCGCCCCTCTTCGTCGCGTCACCAGGATAGTCTATCTCCGGTGACGCCATGACCTGCCTTACGTTCGCTGAGAATCCTAGGTCCTTGGCCCCGACGCTTGCTGGCCGCGGTGCCTCGAGTTGCCGGCGCGCCGCTGATCTTCTCTGCCCGGTCACGCTCGGCCGGAGGAAGACGACGATGACGTCATGTTCCTCCGGTTGAGTCGCTGATCGGTGGGTCCATTAGTTAGCCGTTAATCGGTGGTTACCGCTGATGTGTTGTTGATATGCGAGGCCCGCAGAGTTTAACCTCGGGATTAAACCTCGCAGCGCGCTGCCTTCACTGACAGGTAGGACCAAAGGACCTGCCTGTCAGTTTGAGTGCAAACATACTCCCTAGAGTACGCTTTCTCCGCGCGCTGGCACCCTCTCACCGTGGCGCGTCCGCCAGGCCCCGCGCAGCGTGGACCACTCCGCGCGATGCTAGGCCGAGCTCAGTACTGCATTGGAGAATTTCCAACCTTTTACTAATTTATAAAACCAAAGAATGCAAACAGAATTACTAAAAATAGCAAAAAAACTTCCAAAAATTGTAGAAAAATTTAATAAAATACAAGATGTGTTTTCGGACTTAGGAAAAATATTGAACTTGACATTTCAGTAGAAATAAATGTATTTACAAATCCGGTAGCTCTCTATGGGTTAGAAAATGAATTTCTAAAAATACAAAAATTTATATTTTTTACTTTGTGAAATTTTGGAAAAGGTATTTATAAAAGGTTTTTGAGTTATGGTTGCTTAGTGTGTTGCCTTGTGCGAGGAGTTCGTGGAACCCGCTGTTGGTGATGACTACCCGCACCCGGAGTACGACCAAGGCAAGGAATTTATAGAATTTTAAAACTTGCATGCTATCTTTAAAATGAGTAGTTACTAGTGTTAGCTACAACCAGAAAATATAAAAGGAGTTTACACCCTTAATAATCTTGCACCGTAGGATTAAATGTAAAATACCTCGATGCCATGGTTAACCTGGGATAGGGTAAAAATGTTTCATGTGGATTAAATGCTTATACTATGATTGGCATGTCATTACAATATTTGTAAAAAGTGTTTTCGGTGAAAATATAGCATTGGGAAGAATGCCAGGAATGGAATACTTTTCGGTCTCCCCCTTAAATACTCTGACTAGGGAGGACTTGGTTGATGGTATGGTGCAGGGTATGCACTGTTTTGGGTTGGTTCTTGTACTCCTCCTCTAGTCTAAGGACTGTTCATTCTTTGAACCTATAAATTGAGCCTTACAGTACAGTATCGGGTTCCGTTATGAGACGGACCTGGCCTATTAAGCTTTGACATCTAGTAGCAACTTGCTGGTGGAGATGTCCTTCGTAGACATCTGGGTTGTACAAGCATGGGTGGTGTTTCCATGTTTGTCGGCGCCTTAGATTGTGTTTCCTTAGTCTTCCTGTACAACGTGAGGACTAGGCCCGTTGGGCCTATCCCCCACAGGGTGTCCAGGGACGACTCACGGAGCAAGTGCTACTAGGGCTTATAGCCTAAACGGTTTTGTGATTTGCACCCCGATGCGTAATCACCGGAGGGTAAAGTGTACCCGCTCTGCAGAGTTAAAATTATCATGACAGCCGTGCTCTCGGTTAAGAGCATGCGTAGGGAGTGTTCATATGGTAAACTCTTCTTTTCAAAAGAAAAGGGTTTTTAGAAAGAGTAAATGGTTTTGCAAATGGAATTACAATTGGCCTTTGATGAAGGAAAGATGAAGGCAAATGAATTTTACTTCATCATAGAACAGTTTAAAACTTGCTTTTCTCCCACCTTAGGATGAAAATGTGGAAAATTAGCTTTTTTACAAAACGTCCTAAGCCTCCTCTCATACTAAGCCCCACGCTGCACATTTTTTCCTGATTTGCGAAGTACAATTGTACTTACTCTTGCTGTTGTCCTTTCTCTTGCTTTCTCTTGCTGAACTCTAGTCGAGGGACAGTTCGCGGAAGACCCGCAGTTTCACGACGCCGATACAGACTATGAGACGGAGGACTACGAGGATTTCCTATAAGACTAGTGCCACTTCCTATAGTCTTGCCTCCTGTGGGGAGATAGTAGTAGTGTTGTTGTGCCCGGTAGTGTGGGCCCATGTGTTGTATTCCGCTAAACTCTGATTCATGGCCTGCATGTTGCTATGGTTGTACTGCACTAGGGTTATGCCCTGTTATATAATATTTTATTTTCGTTGGTAATGTATCACTCTGTTTTGACTGTTTGTACTAGGTGTTGATCCTTGGGACTAATACGGGATGCATAGAGGGGTTCAGTCGTTTCAGCCAGGTCCTGACACTTCGGGCACAAATAAGTGTCGTTTTGAACATTGACAGTCTTTAAAATATATAGTTGACCACTAATTATTAGCACAATTCATTTATTAAACGTACTAAATGATTATATCATGAAAATACTCTTCGAGATGAATCTACTTATGATTTTTATGCACTCAATCTGAATAGCCTAAATGTCATTCATAGCTAAAGTTGTGCTAACCTTGACATGACCTTGATCCGCTTTCTTTTCTTTTGGAGATGCTATCAATTCTAACAAGATTGCATGAATTATTATATAATACATCACTGAGGCTCTGTTCTCATCAGCTTATCTTATCTGACTTATTTGTCTTATTTGACTTATTTGACTTTTCTTCTAACTTCGAGAGCTTCCCGAGAAAGCCTCGAGAGTCGGATCTGCTTCATTCGACTTGTGTTTTAAAGGTTTTAGACAAGTCTTCGAGATAGAAAAAAAAGATTCAAAAAATAAATTATTTTTATTTTAAACGAAAATAAGCCCTAACCACAAATAAGATAAATAAGGCCTTATAAGCTGACAAGAACCGGGCATGAGAAAGAGAGGCAGTTCCTAGAGTAGACCTGGGAATTTTTTTTTTTGGAAACCAAATTCCTGTAAATAAATGGCACGTCTTGTACTGCATGCAAGGTAACTTCGATATTGATCGAGCTGCTGTGGAAAGTGTCTAATTCTTACAGGAACCAGCACTCTAGCTTAATTCTTGTGGTTACCGTACACGATAACGGTGAGTTTTTTTTTTACCTATTAGTCTTTTCAGATACGTCGTCATAGGGATAAGGTAAATTGACATCGCGAAAAGGCTAGCTTGGATTAAGAGTACAATGTTGGGGAAATACACTTTGTCGTGTTAATTAAGTCAACATAGTTAACAAAGATTAATCTTAAAAGAGCTGATTTGAACAATATGTTGTTAGAGCATCTCCAGCAAAGCCCCTATTCAACCCCCTAAACCAAAAAATAAGGGTTATGGTCAAAAAATACACTCCAGCAGGGCCCCTACTCAATCCCCTAAATTAAGGAGGCCCCTAAATCTCCCCCTCCAGCCCCAATTTCTAGGGATCTTTAGAGCATCTCCAGCAATAGCCCCTAAAACAGGATCCCTACTTTTGATTTGGGGGCTGCCTCTATTTTTAGGGGCCTCTGATTTTGTCTTCAACTCCAGCAGTTAGCCCCTAAATCTCATCCCCTATTTGCTTATGATATGTAGGACCGGCTCGTCAATGACTCTTTGTTTTTCTTTTCAATATCCTTTTATTTTCTTTCTTCTTTTCCCCTTTTCTCCTCCCTCATCTCTTCACAAGCGAGACAAAGGGGAGCAAAGAACGGCGATTTAGCGGCGGCGGCGGCGGCGGCGTCGGATCTGGCGAGGCGACGAGCGGCGGCAGCGGCGTCGCAAGTAGCTAGAGAAGACGGCGGCGGGTAGAGGAGGATCTGACGATGGCGGCGATTGACGACGGTGGCGGCAACAAGCAACAAGAACGGCCAGATTTGGGCGAGTGAGGAGCAGAGCGACGAGGAGGTGGCGGGCAACGGTGGGAAAGAGGAGGAGGCGAAGCGCGATGAGGGGGATGGCGGTGGCTGGCGGCGACGGCAGACGCAGGAGTTGCGCGGGAGGGAAAACACCCCAACAGAAAAGTAGGGGCCCCCTAAATATCCCTGGGAATTGGGGCTGGATGGGGAGATTTAGGGGCCTCCTTATTTTAGGGGCTTGAGTAGAGGCCCTGCTGGAGTGCATTTTTTGACCATAACCCTTATTTTTTTGTTTAGGGACTTGAATAGGGGCTCGGCTGGAGATGCTCTTAGGGGCCCCTACTTTTCTGTTGGGGTGTTTTCGTCACCGTCGCCGCTTGCCGTCTCCTCCTCTACCCATGGCTCGTCGCCTCGCTTAGATCCGATGCCGTCTTCCATGCGTCGCTCGTCGCCTCGCCGCCATTCATCGCCTCGCCTCGCCTCGCCAGATCCGCCGCCATCGCCTTGCATTGCCGCCGTCGCCGTCACCGCTCTCCCTTTGTCTCGCTTGTGAAGAGATGAGGGAGGAGAAAAGAGGAAAAAGAAGAAAGAAAATAAAGGATATTGAAAAGAAAAACAAAGAGTCATTAACGAGCCGGTCCCATATGTCATAAACAAATAGGGGCTAAGATTTAGGGGCTAACTGGTGGAGTTGAAGACAAAATCAGAGACCCCCAAAAATAGGGGCAGCCCCCAAATCAAAAGTAGGGACCCTGTTTTAGGGGCTATTGCTGGAGATGCTCTTACTCGTAAGCACTTTGCATGCGTCGTAGAATCATATATATGGTACTAACGTGACCTTAGGATGTGAATAAGATGCTCATTTTTCCTCGTACCCCATCGTTACAGAATCCTACTGTTTATTCGCCTTCGCGGCTTCGCCATATGGGAGGAAATGAATCCTCATTCCCTTCGTTTATACAATCCTACATTTTTTAACCTTTCTTTTAAGCTTTCCGAGCCTCGTATCAAACGTCCATAACTTTTTTAGATTACTCTACCGTTGGTTTAAACCCAAAAAAAGAAGACCTATATATCCATAACCAAACTCATCAACCTTAGCACAAGATACTTCATGTTCCATTGACTTTTTCTCTCCCTCTCTCGGTCTCCTTATCCTCAATCAAGAGTCATACTCCCAAACATTGAGTAGCAATGTCATGGTGCTCTAGTAGCATAACATTGCTTCTTACCCCGTTGGATCAAGAATAGAAGCCTAAGATTTTTTCAGTACCTTGCATAAAACACATAGAAAAATGCTGTAACATAGGCTTGGTGCCATCTGATTTGGATTGTTCATTCCAAACCTGATACGATCAGATTTGGACAGTTCATTTTTAAACGGATAGCTAGCCGAGATTCGAGCAATGCCACCTTAACGTATTGCTTTTGTAGCGAATCATCGCCTCCTATTGATCTTTACGATTCATATATTAAAATATTGTTACTATTACATACCTTCTAGGTCTATTCAAAATGCATGATATTTTCTTAATTTCTATAGAATATAAACAAATTTCTTGTTAATTTCATGTCAAAACTAACATTGCTCTCTGGTCAAGCATACGCTAAGGCATTGCCATTTCTTTAAATCAAATACTTTATCTCCTCAAAATTATTTATTAAAAATTTTTAAACCGTTTGTCAAAACTCTGGGCCAGTTAAACCTACGTTCAGGTTTTGTTAGCTCCAGGCTGCCGGGGATATGGCGGGAGCGATCGTGACAAACGCGGCTCACGTACTAGTGCCTGACCCCTGGACGCTGACACGTAGACCCCACCAGGAGGCTCCTAGCGGTGGCCCCACCGTGGGCCCTGCGGACACGTGGGCGCGCTGGTGGGACCAGACCGGACGTGGAGGAAAAAGAAAGCTGACGGCCGCGACTTTCTCGTGCGTGCTGCCCCGCATTTTGTTTTCTTTTCTCTTGTTGTGTTTCTCCTGCGGTCGCTTTCGCTTTATCTATCTTTTGGGGCGTGGGTCCAGGCTCCCGGAAAGGCGGACAGATTAGGGTAGCGTTTCTTTCAGCTTTACGTTTACGTTTGCGTTTACTTATAAATTAAAAATTTATTATTTTTGTATAAGTCAAACGCTTTGACGTTTGGTAGCCAATTTTTATACTTCGGTCTTACTATTTCTTCTCAAAGCTTTCAAAACCATTTTTTCTATAATTTTTTGATCCCTCGGATGTTCTTATTGAGGAGGTATAAATTTTCAGCTTAAACGCAACCGTAACCGCAACCGCTGAAAGAAACACTACCTAGATGTGGCCATGGGATAATGCCATGTGCACTCCAGCTGCTACACATTACCAAAAAAAACCATTGACGAGGTGTGTGTGTATATATATATAGACTATAGTTTTGCCCCAAGCTGGTTATAATACGGAGTGTATTACTATATTAGATAGTAATTAGATGACTAATGGCAAAGTGAAAAGATTACTCGAATTGTCTCTTAATACATCATTGGATTGAAGTGTTGTCATCTTAACAAGTTACTCCTTCTAGTCACTAAAATCCATGCTGTTTTAGATATTTGATATGATCCCTAAAATATAATTTTGACCGCAGATTTATAAACATGATAAAATTATAATATTATGAAAATATTCTAGACAAAAATCTAGATACATGAATTTTCACACATACAATCTAAATATAGACTTGCTAGACTTCAGCGACGGAAAATACATGTATATTTCATTCGATTCTCTCAACCGTGAATTCACCAAAAATACTTGTTGTTTTAGCTGTTTTCCATGGCAACATCAATGCTACCCAACCACAAGATCAATGGAGGGTGGTAAGCAGGGTCGGCCAGTGGATCGAGGAGGATGTCGGGAATCATTAGGAGGCGAAGGGCAGTAAGCGGGGTTGCCTGATGGATCGACAAGAATGCTAGGAATCATTAGGGGTGGAGGGTGGTGGAAGAGAATCTAGAGCCATATGGTCAGTGAAGGGCAGTAGGTGGGGTTGGACAGTGGCTCGACAAAGATGCTAGGAATCATTAGGGAGCGGAGGTGGTGGCCGGAAGAAGATCTAGCGGCAAGAGCTGCTAGAAATGAGGAAAGACGGTGTGACAGGTGCGGAGATATGCATAGAAGGACAAAGGGGATTAGGAGCGTCGGATGGACATCGTGCGCCTTAAAAAACCGAGTTCATTTTTTTGTTTTTAGGCGATAATGCCTCATCAGTCCCATCTAAATATTTAAAAAGAAATTAATAGCTAAAAGTCTAAAAATTTAACTTACATGTAGGTCCATATCCTACATGTCATTAACACATAAAGTGACAAATATCTAAACTTACAATTTTGCAGCGGCATCTATCTAAATCACCCTTATTTATTTACTAGAAAATAGTTTGTCGGGTACAAAATCGGATATGATTGAATTGTAAGGTCCGGGATGGTTGCTTCCAAATATGGAAATAAAAAACCTCGTCCAAGACGTGTTTTCAGTTTGAAGGCATAATTGTACCTTATGGAACCATACACTTAAATTATGATACTCAAACACAGTTTACTGATAAAGTAAAATCAACGAGAGCTTGAAACAGTACGGATTAGAGCAAGACGAGCAAAAGCTACACCGGCACATAAAGCCACGGGAGATGCACTACACCGGCACTTTCTTGCATCTGCAAATTTAACTACGTAATTTTAGAAAGCAAAATTATTGATTTCTTCCTTGTTTTCGTGCGTACGGAGTCAACACAATAGGTGATTTTATAGCCGGTTCTAAAAGGCTAGCTAAAGTGCTAAATTTACGAAAACTAGACTATGGGAGCTGTAAATCAGATTGGAAATTCCGGTCAAAAAACACTGTCTATCCTCGTATGGAAAATTAAATCCACGGTACCAATTCTCTTAAAAAATAGACTAAAAAACACAATTTGCTGTAAATTTGCGTGCAAAGCACACATATATTCTTTTGCAGCTTGCTGACCTTTGGGGTGTGGGACCGGGGACAGCGCAATTTGTTCAGGTGGAGCCCACGGGAGCAGCCGAAAAGGTCATCCTCAGAAAAGACGCCGGGTGACGTGGATCTTGCCAGCCGGTCACCCACCCGCCTCTGCTGGAGCGCCGCTTCAATAAAAACCAGCGGATTTTGCTGCAACTTATTAGGTTGCCTTCTCTGTAACGGGCACAAAAATTTTGGATGAAATTCAAAATCCAAATATGGAATTACCCGGTGATAAACGTTGATATTAGTAGAGACTACCCTCGATTTGCCCGAGTAATGGCTCAAAATTGTTCGAAATACCTATTGTTTTGTGAAAATACATATATAACCACCTGAACAGATTCATTATTTAGAAAACCAATCAACTCAGTCCAAAGTCCTCTCACCCTAGCTAGTCCAACCCCGCCACCTCCTCTTCCCATGCTCTTCGCGCATTACCACCGCACGTCCGTTTCAATGTTGACACCGTCGTTCGTCCTCTTCCCACCCGTGCAAATACCGCCCTAGCGCTCCCAGGCGTAGTGAGATGTCAAAGAGGGTAAGACAGCAAGAGGAGGCACTTGACATGGATCATCGTTGCGCCACCGCCATTTGCTACCGCAAAGGTTTTTTTTTCCTATTTCCATTTTTCTCTACTCAACTTAAATTTCGATCGGTTTTGGAACCCAAAATCGTTTCATATATTGTATCAACCCCATCAATATGGTTGATTATCGTGATAATTGACTATACTATGAATCGAGTGCTAAGCAGGGATCGCAAAGCCGCTGAAAACCCGTAAAAACCGGCGGTTTCTCACCGACCCACTGCGGGCCGGCTTCGAAAACCCAAAGATGTGGTGAAACTTTTTATGTGTTTAAAAAATATGAATGGTCATATTGCTTAAAAGGTATAAATATTTGGATGGAAATATGATGTGTTCATGTATAATATATGTGTTTGATGAAAACATTGTCTAATGTCTAAATATCTGTATTGCAATATATGTATGTATGAATCATACCGATTTTTCTACATATATTTGTATGTCTAATGTCTAAATATTTATATTGCAATATATGTATGTATAATATGTGGTATGTACATGTGTTCCAAACATTAATTTTTAGCATAGGTCATGCCAAATTTTTTTCTACATTTATACAAATTACCATGACATATATCCTATGCATATATGATTTTTCCATATTTCTTGAAAATTCTTTTGTGCATCTTTTCAATTTTTCTAATTTCCAGTTTTTCTACTGGTTTCTCGTCAAAACCCGTCGGGAAACCGGTAAAACCGCTTATAAACCGCTTGCGTAGGCCAGTTGATTCAAATTCAAATTCGTCTGGTTTTTGCCGGTTTCCACCGGGTTTTACCGGGTAACCGCCCCGGTGGGAAGGCGGTTTCGGGGCCGCTTCGGGTTTTTGATCCCTGGTGCTAAGAAATGCCTAATACAAAGAAAAAATCTATAGTAACCTTAGACTATAAATCGAGTGAATAGCGAGTTTTGGTATCACGAGAGCGCAATTTCAACCACAAGTCAAATGATGAGAATTTTGTATAATAGATTTTTTTCTTTGGTGTTTCTTTGATCAAGAGGGATTTCAAAGTAAAAATGGAGGAATGCAATCGAACAAAAAAAAATTATATTAGGGGTGCTTGATTTGTATTGCTTCAAAGGAATTTCATAGAATAGAAAAGATTCCTTTAATTTATGGACGGTTTCTAACTTGACCACTATTCTCATGTTTGTATTTCTTTGATAATCCCAACACAAACATCTACCTTTCTCTCTCCATCCTCCATCAAATCAATTACTAACATTCAACATCAAAATTATTGTGTGTTTTTAATTAGGCGATTAAACGCATCATTTGCCGCTTCTTTGAATCTAAATGTCTTTGACTTTTCAAAGCTGCTTTTTTCAAAATCTCAAAACCGCTTCTCAAACACCTTAAAGCCCAGCTAAATCAAATAATTCAAGTACTTTTTGACTCCCTTACCAAGATACAGAAACACAAGCCACCATCGTTGCGTTACAAACAGGGGCTTTTGGCTGCTGCCGATTTAGGGCATATTCTCCCTAGTTTATTTGTCTTAAACTTATTTGCTTATTTGACTTATCTCGTAACTTTAAAAATTTTCTGAGGTGGCCTCGAGAGCCGAATGCCCTTGGTTTTTAAGGTGTATGGAGCTTTTAGACACGTCTACGAAATAAAAAAGGGATTCAAAAAGTAATAAAAAAAGTTAAATAAAATAAGAAATAAGTCAGATAAGACGTGGTTTATTTTGACTTATTTGACTTTTTTGCAAACTTTTGAATCTGTTTTTTATCTTGTAGGCGTGTCTAAAAGCTCCATAAACCCTAAAAACCAAGGGCATCCTGCTTTCGAGACCATCTTGAAAAATTCATCGATACTACGATAAGTCAAATAAGGAGATAAGTTTAAGACAGATAAGATAAGGTGAGGAGAAATGACCCTTACCCTAGTTTAAAAGGCTGATATCTGCAGTCTGAGAGGGTGATGGACCCCTCATCAGGCTGCCCCGGTGGCCCCTGTGCTGCAGCCATCAAAAAGTGCAAAAGGCCCCGCGGAATTCCTCTGCCCCCATCCTTTCACTCCGGAGTCCGGCCTCCGCTTCTGCTCCATGCCAGGCCAGGCCATCTTTACTCGCAATTATTACCATCTTCTCTTCCTCCTCGCCTCCGTCGCCCGCCTGCGCTGCGCCCAGTGACATGCCATTCGCCCGCGCAGTCCATTCCCCTCCTGAGCCTGAGCCGGTGACCGGGCAGCCCAGATCGGGGCGCCATGGCCGCGCTTAGGGACCGGGACGCCGCCATCAAACTCTTCGGCCGCACCATCCCGCTCCTCGACGCCGCCGCCGACTCCGAGGTGAGCATCCCGCAGCCTCGTCTCCTCGAATCTTTCCCTCCCCTTCCCTTTGGATGCGAGGGCGATGCGATGCGGTGCAGTGCAACTTTCTTCTTTCTTGGCCGCCTTTTGCGCTGTCAATGCGCTGCTGTTTCTGCTGGGATCCCCCCCTCTTTTTCTCTCTTAGGAAATGTCTAGTGTCAGATTAATTCTTTTGCTTCCTGTGCACTTTTGTGCTGTGAAAAAAACCATTGTTTTTCTGCCATGCTCTTTGATGCAGCTCTGAACCATATTTCACCCCTCTCTCTCTCTCTCTCTCAGAGCGGGTTACAGGGGATTGATTAGGTTATCTTTTTATGTGCTACGAGTCTTCTTGATTTGATAGGACGTAGCACCTTGAATTGGTCTGCTAGGAGCCTGCCTGTCCTGATATTCTTCTGTACCTTGAAAAGATAACACTTTTGGTTTCTTTTTTTTTTATAAAGGAAACACTTGTCCATAAAAACAAAGAGAGAAACAGCTAAAGAAATCCTTATATTTTAACTTAATCAGGTATTGTTAGGATTTATTTAATCTTTTGTTTGCATATGAAAAGGGAAGTTCGGTTTTATAAGTGTATTTGTATTGCTTCACATTAAAAATCATAGTTCCTAACACTAGGCCAGTCTGATTTACAGTAGTTTTAATACTAATACACAACAGAATCTAAATGCTAAATTGGAGTCCTGGAATAGTAGTTTTTGTGATCTCATAATGGGATCACACGGAGATTTGGTTTGCAAATAGAACTGCTATCTAGCTCTATGGTTTGGGTGTGGGAATGCCGAAGCTGCTGATAATGAAATTCAACCATGATTGATGATTGAACCAAAGATATGCAGACCAATTAAGAAATGTTGTTTATATTGTTGGTGATTGCCTAATCTACCAACGATGGGTCAATCAGTATGTTCCAACACATCAATAGTGGATTCCGAGCAACACAGCTACAAGCAGAAACTCAAATCATTCGCTGAGCACAAATTTAAACTCAAATCATTCGCTGAGCACAAATTTAAACTCAAATCATTCGCTGAGCACAAATTTTACCATCGGGTGTAACAATTTCACATGTCAAATTGATTCCAAAGATGATTTTGCAATCCACCTTAGAAACACAAAGCCTACTCATGCACATAATGCATTGTAGTTAAAGTACAAAGTAGTGCGCACTAGCCAATGGTTTTGTAATAAGGAACTTTGATGCTTGCATAGGAACTACTGACTGAAATTAAAGTTTTATTTTATATCAATCTAGTGATTTTTGGTGAAACATAAGTGCGTTAGAATAAGTCACACCACTGGTTCATTGAAAGGTGTTAATATATGAAGTTAGTAACACTCCAAGTATGAAAGAGTTTGCTAGTAGATATATCAACATAGCTACTCTCTAAAAGATTTTTGATTTAATAATAATATCAATAATATTATTGCAAATGACTAGAGCTCAATCAATAATATTTGTAAATGCTCAACACTTCTGGGGAAAACATAGTAGGTCATGTATTTCATGGATAAACATTAAAGTAACTTGTACGCAACTGAAGTACATTGAAACGACAATAATGCATTGCATGGCAATGTAAATAAGCTATGGCATCTAGTGGTTTGTCATGACCCCACATGATTTTAGCAGCAGCTATAATAAATTTTCCATGACCTTTTATGCCATCAGCATCTGCATCATTCCAATTTGTCAATTTATATGCGTCATAATAATTAATTTCATCCGCAACTGCAATTAGAGAGAAAAATGATTACCGGATCAACCATTACTTTTTTCTGTAGATTTTAACTTTTATTGCCTATTTTTGTAGTTAAATTGATCTGAAATTCTGTTCAGCATTTTCTTTTCATCTGTTGACATTGTCTAATATGCAATGCCTATTTGAACATCCATATCATGCATATTGAATAATCTGTTTCAGGTTATCACCAAGCTAACACATGATGTAACAAACAATGATGGCATACCATGTGCCCCAAACAAGCTTTTGAGTGTTGAGGCAATCCATGTTCGTTCCAAGAATAGTGAGGAGAATGATTTACAAGCTGTCAGCAGACAGGGTGGAAAAATGAAAACAGATTCCAAGTTCGAGGAAGTTAAGACCGAGTCTGATGTATCTGGCCAAGGGAAGGTACTAAAGAAGCCAGATAAGATTTTGCCATGTCCTCGCTGCAATAGCATGGAAACAAAGTTCTGCTACTTCAACAATTACAATGTTAACCAGCCCAGGCACTTCTGCAGGAACTGCCAAAGGTATTGGACTGCTGGTGGAACTATGAGGAATGTTCCCATAGGTGCTGGTAGACGCAGAAATAAGAATGCATCTCACTACCGCAATGCTATGATGCCATGTGACAATATCATTGCTGCTCCTGGAGATGTTCCTGAAGTTATTCACCATCAAGCTCTTCCACCTGTGCCGCCTTCCCTTTCAGTTCCAGGGCCAATTAAAGAAAACGAAACAGTAACAAAGTTTGGATCTGAAGTGCCAGTTTGTAAGTCCATGTCTTCAGTCCATAATACTGGAGAGCAGAACAATACTAACATTGTTTCCCTGTCCTCTAGTGGTAATAAGGAAGAAAAATCATGTGCATCTTCTGCAGCAGTATCTGGTTGCTCAGAAAATCGAATGTCAGATAATGCTGTTAAAGAAGAGCCTAACAATGTCTGTAATGGTGTGACGTTGCCTCAACCTCACATTCAGTCTTACCCTACCGGATCTGCTCTGGTGTTTCCCTGGAGTCCTGGATGGAACAGTGTTGCTGTCATGGCAGCTACTCAATGCAAGACGGAGCCTGTTCATGGGTTGGAAAATGCAAAACACAGCCTGCCTTCATGGCCACCTTCATCTATGATGACAGCTCCAGGAATTTGTGCACCTGTTGTTCCCTTTCCCCTCTTGCCACCTTTCTGGAGCTGCATTCATGGCTGGCCTAATGGAATGTGGACTTCAACATGGCCTGGAAATATTGGCACTCCAGTGTCATCTACCCCTCCAAATAACATTACTTGTTCAGGAAACAATTCCCCAGCATCGGGAAAGCATTCAAGAGAAGCAAATTTTGAGGAAGAAGAAAAGACAGAAAAGAACTTATGGGTCCCTAAAACTCTTAGAATTGACGATCCAACCGAGGCTGCAAAGAGTTCAATCTGGGATACTCTCGGCATTAAACCTGATGATAAGAAAGGCATATTCAAGTCGTTCCAGTCGAACGTCATAAAAAATGGTGATGCATCAGACTCTCCTCAGGCCCTGAAGGCCAATCCAGCAGCATTTTCGCGCGCTCTGTCATTTCAGGAGAGGACTTGAGAAGCTTGCCATTTGGTTCTTAATCTATGGCATCATACCGACACAAGTGTTGCCCAACGAAGGCGAATTTATCACAGAATGGCCGCAGTGTTCTTGTCTGGTGTCATCCAAAATCTATATGTTGCTACAATGCAGCATTTCTACAGCCAACGCATATCTGGTAAAGATTTGCTCAACTTACTTTTTCTGCCAATGTTTTGGTTGGTCAGAAGTCTCTGCTACCTCCATGAGTATGTGTAAATATTAGGTGAGCAAATCCATGTCTATAGACCTTCTGCTGGCACTGGTTAAGTCTGAAGTTTTGCTGCACTGAAATGGGCAACTTGGTTTACCAACTGAAGAGAATCAACATGAGCTTGTATATGCTGGAGTTCGCATGTGCCCCATTTACGAGCAGCAAATCTATAGCTCTTACCGTGGTGGAGGTGAAAAAAAATAGTTGTGATGTTTTTTTTTTCATTTTTCGGAAGATAGATACTGAGATGTTTGTATGTACCTGCATCTTCCCAAGTTCATGTAATAGTTGTGACGCTAACCTGCACCGAAAGCACAATTTTCTTTGTTAAAAAATTAGTAGCTTAATTTGAGAACTGAAATGTGGTCAGTTCATTTTTGGGCATAGATAAATCTGCCCAAAAGATGCAGCCTCAAATTTATCTGAATAAGTTCTTTGATGCGAGACATTGCTGACAGGATGTTGGCCGTTCTGTTTAGTAGCTTATTAATTTTGCTTACACTGAATTACACAGCATTTACCCTACTGAATCCAGGTGGGTAAATATATCTGTTATGCCGTTATGCGTAGGTGACACAGAATGAACAAACTAAGAGTAAGAAATGAAGATTTGTAAAAAAAAAAAGGGTGTAAGAAATACTAATCAATATATGAGCAATCGCATGAAAACAATTTCACTGAAATTTCAGTGAGCTGGTGGGGGTCCGATGAGAATATTGTCGAATTTTTTTTGATGCATTTGAATATAGCTCTATTTAAAAAATAAAGAAATTTGACTTATTTTAGGTCACCACCAAAATTTCAGCCATTTTTTTGATCCATTTTGAACAGTACAAATTGGAAAACATATAGATCCAAAATTTTCGTTTGACGAAAGGTAAAACAACCGGTCATTGGGTAAAATTTTCATATCGATATTTTTTCCTTGAGTTACAGAGAATTGGCAATCTCCTAAGTCCTAACGTCAGTATATTTCAGATACAGAAATCATACACATCACACTTTTCAACCATTCACCTTACAGTTATGTTGGCGGACACAAGGATGGTAATTCTCGTAAATCAACCATTTCTATTTCCTTTTCCGTAATGTTAGATGAATACATACACACACATACACACATACATCTCGGAGGCTAAATCTATCACCTTACAGCTAAATGTATTGACTCGTATGCACAACGAAAGGGTGAGAAAGAACAAAGAAATGAAAAATTAAAGATAAGGAAAAACACTATAATGCCCTCTGCCAGTGTCATGAAAACGTTCTCATAGGTATTTCTGAGCGATTCACCTGATTTACATCCTCCATTTTTTCCATCTCTCGGGCAATTTGAATATCACCGGGCCTAAAGTACTCCGTGAATGCCTTGATTACAAAATGTGGGACCATTGCCACAACAGGAATAATAAGCAGAAGCAACCAAAACAAACCTGTCCCCATTATATAAAAGATGGCCCTGGAATAATTGTTACATGTTAGTAACTCTCCAAAATATTGTATAGGTAATCACAAACAATTGCAAAAAAAAAGGTATACTTGTTAAAAATCCTACTGAAGGAAACATGATCATAGTGCTCATTCGATTTGGAAGCAGCAAACATATGCTTAAGAGCGTAGTGCTCAATTCAAGAATGCTAAACGAGTTATAAGAGTTATAGTGTAAAAGCAACACAACAAAGTGTTACGTATGAAGAAAAAAAATGCATGCCCTCTTGATTTCAGCTATAAAAGCTCAGAATTGTATTTTCGTTTCTCATATGATTCATTGGTATATAAGCTCAAGTTTTACATTACTACATACAACATTGTTCCTTTAGATGATTCACTGATATTCAATTCTAATGTACACATGCATAAGGACACTTAACGATCTTAAAAATGCCTAGCAGAAAGAATACGAATAACTTCTTTTTTTTGAGAGGTGAATACGAATAACTTCTGCTAGTTATAAACATCATATCACTATATTTCTAATACCAAGCAAAGCTTTTACATGTACAACAAAAATAATGACAAGGCTATCAATAAGAGGCTGGGGATGAAGTACTTACCCATAACCAGGAAGAATCCATATGGAGTCTATCACGAAGAGGCAAATGGTTGTAGCTGCTATCGTTCCCCACACAAACGCATGTATGATCCAATTCCACCGAAAGATGTCCATGGCCAATTGCATATTTACAACAATGACAGGTGCAAGTGCCCACAAATCTCCTAGACTAGACATATCTATTGTGCTTTGTCTATATGCAAAATATGGTACATAGAAAACAACCAAACTCTGCCAAAGCGCTTCAAGCATATTGAAGACAAACAAATTCACATTATACTTTTCATTTCTTTGGCCAGATCCATAAAGCTTTGGATAGGCTAGCAGTGTTGCCTTACTCAGATCTTTGTCAAGAATTCCAACAACAATTGTTGGCAGGGATGTATAAAGCACAGTATACAAAAGGCTGCTCCATTCAGTGATAGCAGTTGTCAGAGTAAATGCCGTATAAAGTACATACCTGAGATCAAACACTAAATGTTATTTTTGGTAAATGCCCATGTAAATATTAGAAAAAGAATAAGAAAGCAACAAATTTCAATAATTCCACTGAACATAACCAGATACTATGTTTATATTTTACAATCCAAGATTTAAATTTTCTAATAGATATAAGACTTCAACACTAGTGAAATGAATAAGCCTTTTCCAACTAGGTTAGTATGGACGGTCTGAATAGCAAAAAGTAATTTTCTGCCCGAAAAAGGTAATTGTTTCCCAATTTCATAAGGTATTAGCCCACATTATAAAAGTTCTTACCAGAAAAGGACCAGGACAAATGTGGCATTTTTGTAAAAGTTATAAAGGATCATATAGGCCATCCTTTGATAATTCCAGTGACCATGAACTAATAGAAGAGGAACCAAGAATCTGAATTGCCCCATAGCAAAATCTGAGGCCATAACAGCTTGTCGTCCTTCTTGGCCACTGATGCCAACCCCCACATCAGCCATTTGGATCATTGAAACATCATTTGCACCTGCATGCGATAGATTTTAAGTAAAATATATCAGATGTGCACATATTTACTTTAAGATAAAAAAAGGCCATAATAGGATAAGAATGAGGGCATAATACCATCACCAATTGCTAAGGTCATATCATCCGTCCTGTTTTTGATGAGTGCAACTATCCCTGCCTTTTGTAATGGGGCCACTCGACAACATAAGACAACACTGCATTCTGTTGCTACTTTGAAAAGCTAACACAATTCCACAAACAAAAGAAGAAAACCATGCATCAGTTATGACACCTAATTAATGAGAAGGACAAAAGGAAATTTGGTAAGAGTCATTGAGAGGGCCATATGTTAATGAGTACCTCTTCTTGTAATTCTGTCTCAAGAATGTAAACAAGGCTGTTACCATCTACGATCAAAGCAAGAGTAACGCCAGGAGATTCTGATGCTAATTCTGGATTCAGTGTGCCAATTGAAGAAGCAAGTCTGAGCTTCTTAGTTGTTGCAAGTGCTTCCTCGAGACTTTTCTTACAAGACTCCTTTGAATTGTTGTTTATCACAATTTGCGTCATGTCATTTGTCAGCAGCTTACAAGAGTAGCCAATTGAAATTGCTGTCTCCTGCTTATCTCCTGTTAAAATCCAAACCTTTATGTCTGCTTGTCGAAGAGATTCTATTGCTTCTGGAACCCCATCTTGAAGCTTATCTTCAATCCCAGTGGCCCCCAATATGTGGATATTGCACTCTATGTTGACTGCAACTGATCGGAGTAAATTTCCCCTTCCAAGTACTGCTGTACTCGCATTCTCATATGCCAATTTCCATTCCTTGAACTCATACTGACTCAATTCACGCATACCGACAACAAGGGTTCTTAGACCAAGTGATGAATATTTGTGTAGATGTGACTCTGTATCACGAACAATGTCCAGCTCCAATGATTTGTTTGTAATTCCAAACATTGAACTGTCCGCCCCTTTCGCATATAGCTTAACACTCTTATCAAGGCAGCCAACTATGACAGACATCCTCTTACGATCACTGTCAAACTCATGAAGTCCTAATATATCAAATCTGCACATACCATACCAGTAGGATACATCAGGACAGTAAACCAATCATCCTAATGAACTACTAAAAATAAACTGACACATAAAAATGATGGCCTGGAGTAAAGGAATCAATATAGAGTAGTGACCAGAGCAAGCAAATTATCATAATGGTAGACACTACTTACACATACTGGCCAGTACATATGACCATTAGTGGATAACAAAAGGGTCAAGGTAACTTTAACACTACATACTACACATTTGGCCTACTGAGGGAATACAAATTATGAACGTTAGAGGCTCAATTAAGCAAAGTAACTAAATAATGAATTGACCAGAGTTGATTTTGCCCATACGAGGGTACTAAGTATTCCTTTCAGAATAATGAGATCAGTAGATTTACACAAATGGTTTTAAGTTGTGTGAAAAAGGATATAGTTCTATCCAAATCATGCAAATCAAAATTTTGTATAGAAATGGCAGATATAGATCCTTGCGAACTTTTTCTTTCAGCACATTAATTGAGTAGCCAAAGATAGGACTATTTAGCGCAGTTTGAATTTGCCAGTTTCTTTCAGCCAATCAATTCAATTATATTTATATCTGTGGTGTAAATCGTAATGTTTGTATCAACATGCTCAGAAAATTACACGAATTTAGTGTGACCATTTAGGCCCTGTTCTTTTGGGCTTATCTAATCTGACTTATCTCCAACTCCGAGAATTTCTCGAGGTGGCCTCGAGAGTCGGATGGCCATGAAATTTAGGATTTAGGGAGCTTTTAGACTCGCCTACGAATTTCGTGACTTATCTGACTAATATTGACTCATCTGACTTTTTTTATTACTTTTTGAATCCGTTTTATTTTTATCTCGTAGGCGAGTCTAAAAGCTCCCTAAATGCTAAATTTCATGGCCATCCGACTCTCGAGGCCACCTCGAAAAATTCTCGAATTTGGAGATAAGACAGATAAGTCAGAGCTCATAAGCCCAAAAGAACACCCCCTTAACTTCCTAACTGAGATACAACCAATGAGCACAATATGCAAACACAAGATGCAAAGATTACCATTTATGGTACAAATTTGTAAGGAAAAAGATAAACCATCATAACTAACACCACTTTACTCATAAAATGTGACGAAGGCAGACACACTAGGAAAAAACGACACAAAGTTACCATCCACACCAGCAAAGACCAATAACAGAAGACAAACTGATGATGTCACTCAACACTGGTATGCAAAAGGAAAAAAAGTTGTGCTAATCTCTATCACATAGCTGAGACTACATTGCTACCAACTGTTGCTGCAACGGGATACTGCAATAGCAGAAAGTGTCTGTTTATACTTTTATAGATTTATAGAGATGTATAGAACATTGATCAGGTAGTCTTTCACTCCTAGTCGCATAGTCATATTTGATACTCCCTCTGGTCACAAATAATTGGCGCTTGAGATATGTGCCAGTTAAAGTTTCGAAACTTAAGTTACGAATATCTTTTTAAATAATTAGATTGTGTACATAAAAATTATATGTGTAGATTGGCCTCAAAAAATACTTCAATAATATTATAATTTTAATGGGTTTTTAAAAATAATTACAATAGTAATTAGTGGTCAAAGGTGCACTTTGAGACTGTGCAAAGTAAAAAACATCAAATATTTATGACTGGAGGGAGTACCACCCAATTTTGCATTTTGAAATTGCATACTTGTCAGTAAATGTTATCAAAAACACAGTCATGGAGGATTACAAAATAGCATGTCCATAAAGCAAAGAGCGAGAGACGAGAGTTATCTTACCTCTGTTTGTCACCAAGGACATCAATCACCACATAACCAGATGTTCGCTCAACAAGCACAATGCCATAAGATGCTGCAGCATAAACTAGTGCCTGCTCATCAGGGGACTCACCCTGATAATCAATCAACTTCTGTTTAGAGTCTCTAGTGTCCAGGACAAGTGGCACAATGGTATTACAGACAGAAAGAGCAAGAAAGAATTCAAGGATAAGCTTTGCTTCCTCATTTGTGCCACCATCCCTCAATAACTTCAAAAGCTTAGGATCAGTCCTAACTGCCAATTTTGGTGTCCATAGAAGATCATCAACTGTCCAAAACCAGCAAAGGAAGGTCTTATTAGGAAACTAGAACATGAAATAAGCAAAACATTAAAGCTGTCGTACCTACAACTGAGTATCCGCCTGTATCTTTGCCAGAGCAGTAATCAACCCCACGAATTGATGCACACTGGAACTCCATCTTGTTTTCTGTCAGCGTCCCTGTCTTATCAGAGAAGACATACTTAATCTGCCCCAGATCCTCATTTATATTCAGAGCCCTGCACTGGAACTTTGACCGTGACAACTCATCATACAAGTCTTTGTCAGCGCTCATGAAATACGCTTGCCCAAGCCGCACCAACTCCATTGATATATACAACGAGATTGGAATGATGACCTGATACACTATCACTGCCATGAGGAACGTAATGAATATCTGCATTCCGATGCCATAGTAATTGTAGTCCTTCCCAGTTGTGTAATCTTTCTCCCGGAAGAATTGGGTAAACTCTAGCTCCCCCTTGTGATTTAGCAGCCAAATTCCTGCAAGCACAGATGCTGTCGTGCACATTCCAATGAGCATAATGGACAATATGACTGTCTCCCGATTCAACTGCATCTCCAACCGGCTTCGCTTTGATGGTGCCCCAGAGCTATTAAGCATGACCTTAGTCTCCTTGCCAGCATACACCACAACCCCTATTGCCCAGGTGGTGTTCTTGAGCTCACACCCACGGAGCACAATGTTGGACGGTCCAAGAGATACTCGCTTGCCATCAATCTCCAAATTTGCCTGGAATCCATAGATATTCCTGTTGGGGCGCTCACAATGCAAGATACCGCCTACCCCGCCATTGTGGGAGAACCTCACCTGCGTCTCCTGCTTGGCATACCTCGTCTTGAGATTGGTTTCCCCGTCAAGATTCACGGTCTGGACGTGCGCGACGCCGGTGGGGTCGCTGGTGGCGAGCAGCACCATGTCGGCGGGCAGCGTCTCATTGGAAGCAACGTGCAAGACGTCCCCGACGCGTATGTGCTTCCATTTCTTTGGCGGCAACTGGCCGGTGGTGCCCGGCGCGAGGACGGAAGCCAGGCGGTTGTTCTCCTTGCGGTCGGAGCGATGGCGGCGGAAATCCTCATAGGCATCCTTGACTGCGGTGACGAAGAGGACGAAGGCTAGCGGGAGCACGGACGCGCCGCGGCCGAAGACGGCGACCTGGGGGAGCTGGTTGAGCACAGTGATGGCGAGGAAGTAGACGTACGACAGCCGGCGGAACTGCTCGAACAGGTTGCGCGGAAGGAAGGTGAGCACGGAGTACTTCGCCGTACGGATGGCGTTCCCCACGAACGCCGCCGTGGGCTCCCCCACGGTGACGGTGCGGGAGTCGTCCCCCTCCAGGAGCTCCCCCCGCTGCGACGCCGACAGGTCGGGGTGGTGGTGGCCGCGGCGGGAGGGGCGGAAGGGGTCCGGCACCTCAATGGAGAACGAGAGGCGGTCGGCGCGGACGGGCGGCTCAGGCTGCGGCGGCGGGAGCATCGACGCCGCCGCCGCCGGCGTCGGGGAGGCGGCAGTGAGGAGCGGGCGCTCGGATGCCATAAGGGAGGCGGCAGCGGCTAGTTGGTGGCTGGAGGCATCGCCGTGCTGCAAGATTTCAGCGGGCGCCGACGAGGTCAAGGAGGCGGCGAGGAGGAGTTTTTTTTTTTTTGACAACCGTGAGGAGGAACTTGGAGAAGACGACCTTTTGTGTCGAGAAATTTCGGTTTGGGAAGGACGTAAAGAAGACGACCTTGAGGTGTTTTGTTTTTGGAGAAAGGTTGGGTGTGATTTTTATGGAGTGGAGGGAGCTGACGGACAAATTTTAGACGATGGAAATTTCTCAAGGTATGGAATTTGAGAGTCGATGGGATTTTAAACCATCTCAGGGTGAGATCTTTTCAGCTTACCTTTTCCAACTTATTTGACTTATCTCGTAACTTCGAGAATTTTTCGAGATAACCTCAAGAGCCGGTTGGCCTTTGTGATTAGGGTGGGTTCTTTTTTCAGTTTTTCTTATCCTACTTATTTGCCTGATCTCGTCACTTCGAGAATTTTTCGAAATAGCCTCGAGAGCCGGTTAGCCTCCAATTTTAGGGTTTAAAGATCCTACTTATCTCGTGTCTTATTTGACTTATCTCACTTTTTTATTACTTTTTGAGTCGGGTTTTTTTATCTCATAGGCTTGTCTATAAGCTCTCTAAACCCCAAAATTGGAGGCCAACCGGCTCTCGAGACTATCTCGAAAAATTCTTGAAGTGACGAGATAAGGCAAATAAGTAGATAAAAAAAGCTGAAAAGAACCCATCCATAGGGTTTAGGAAGCTTTTAGACACGCCTACGAAATAAAAAAAAATTGGACTCAAAAATTAATAAAAAAAAGTGAGATAAGTCAACTTACCTCACTTTTTTTTTATTAATTTTTGAGTCTGATTTTTTTATCTCGTAGACATGTCTAAAAGCTCCCTAAACCCTAAACACAAAGACTAACCGGCTTTTGAGGATATCTCAGGAAATTCTCGAAGTTACGAGATAAGTCAAATAAGTTGGATAAGATAAGCTGGAAAAAAAAACCTAACCTTAGTCGATATTTAGGGCTGCTGGATTAGGATTAACAATCCAAATCTTCTCTTCTCCTCTTATAAGATAGACCGCTCATCTTCTCTATCTCATAGATGCTGCTCCTCGTTGCCAACGCAGCCATCCTCTCATGTACTTCCGATTGCGTGGTGTTGTCATTCGTTAATGCTCCTCCTCCACCACCACCAACCCCTTCTCCCTCCTCCAACGCGCCTCTTCTCCTCTTTTGTGTCATCGTTTCTTCCTCTTCTCCCATTCTTCCTTCTCTTCGGTGCCCCCGCCTCGCCCTCCTTCCTTAGGGCATCTTCAACAAGGCTGTCCTATTTCCCATTGCCCTACCATTGTAGCAAATAGTGATAGGACGAGAAATAGGATAATGGAACAGTGAATAGTAAAAGTAGAGAGAAAATAGAGAGTAGAAATAGTGATAGGACTGTTGTTGGGGAGATGAATAGGGATGGGATAGCCCTATTGGTGAGGTAGCACATGAATAGTGATGAGACAAAAATGAAATAGGGCGGACTGCTAAAAATGCCCTTATCTCTGGTAGCTACCGTCGTTAGATTTGACTCCGCCATCCTCTGCCTCTTATAGTGTTCCCCTAGGCACTAGGCGCTAGGAGGACAGTTGACAGGCATCTAACACCTAATCCTAGTATCTCACCTAGGCAACCAAGGCAGAAGGCCAATGTCTAACACATAGATGCCGCCTAGGCAGGCTAAATGGTGCTGAAGGGAATAGTGGAATCTTAATGACTCTATCGTTCATCATCGATTTATCGATTGACTCTACCCTCGGTCGATCCCATGGTTAAGACGACGGCAAGGGAAACCCAAGGGGCTAACCCAGCGGTAGTGGTGCCCAAGGAGGTGAGGATCTCGCTAAAGAAGACAACGGTAGCGTCGACGGCAACACCTAAAGACCTTACCGAAGTAAGTTGAGGAAAATCAACTAGAAGATTGGTAGATTCATTGGAGTATAAATAGCTGCCATCAAATTCCCTATCAAAACAAAACCTTGTTGGTTCATTGAGGTAGCCTTATATATATAATATAATATTACCAACGTTATCATACTACTAGCCGGTTTAGCTTAGGTTTTGTATTGACAAGTCTATCCACATATAATAAAGAGCCGATATTTGTGATACGCGCTACTAGTACTAGTGAACGGTTTTCATGGTTATACAAGCACGATGCATCTTCCAAGTAGCTTACTCGTCTAACCAGTTAATCAGCCAATATTTCTTTTGTTTTCTTAATAAAATAGCATTTTTTAATCTTGACAATGCATAATGATATTTAATATAATCATGTAAAGGCTGAAAAGATACGGTCTAACTTGATTTGATAGATATTACTATTCCTTCTGCTTTTTTTTTGAGAAGGGTACCGTCCAATTCATTTCAACCCAGTCATACAAATTACAAAAAAGTCCATGGTAAAAAGTAAAATTACATTCATATCCTCCCAGGACTCATCTGCAAAGAACTTGATTCTTCCCCAAATCTCGTCGCCGGCGACGACGATTTCCAGCCAGGAGCTAACAACAACATCCCAGGGAGCTTCTTCTACACTAACGAACGACATGGCCAGCGCCACCTTCAACTTCAACCCCTCCAGCCACAAGCGACGGAAGAAGAGATCAAAATCAAGAATAAACATGGAAGGCCACCAACCCGCGCGTAGCAAATCAGAGGAACGAAGAATGAAGGATCCGGCGACAACCATCCCCAACGCCAAGAACAGAATCGACATCCGCGGGAATCGCCAAAGCACAACCCATAACGAACCAGCCCACCTGCAAGAGAGACTGCGCCGCACGGCGAGACTGCCGCCCAGAGAAGCTCCCACGCCGAGGCATCTCCAAATCCTCCTCCGTTCCATCGCCAGCCCGGAGAGGTCTGTCTTCCCCAACTCAAAAACTATTTTACCTCGAGAAGCCGATGAAGATGCCGCCCCTTTGTTGATGGCGAGCATGGAAGCCTCCGCCACCACGCTCGCTCCTCGTCACCACCACTGCAGCCTTCGGCCAAAAAAACCCACGAACCAACCTAATCCTACCCCTGACCCTACCGCTAAACAGGTCTTGGCCTAGAGCCACCGCTCCCCCACCTCGGCAACGGCCCGAAGGCCATCGGCGACGAGGGAGCAGGCGAGATCTAGGCCAGTCGTCGCCGCTCAAAAGCTCCGCCCTGCCCACCCCATCCGCCCCAAACTTGGGCCAAAATCCTAATCCTACTGCTAAACTATACAAGCCTCCATCGAGACCCGCCTCCTCCCAACTCCGGCGGCGGCCCGAAGGCCGGCGACGGCGAGGGGAATGGGTGGATCCCAGCGGAGGGAGCAGCTCCCTTTTTTCCGCCCTCTGTTCGCCGGCTCTATCCTGTAGCCGAAGCCTCTCAATGCTGCTAGCTCCCAAATAGTCTCACTCTTTTGAGACACTATTCCTCCTGCTAAATAAAAACTATATTGACTCTGTGGCTCAAAAATCAAAACCATCAGCTCTAACGAGTAACGACAGAGGCCAAAGCCATGGACCTCCATCGAATACAATTTATTTATTCGTCTATAAAAAAACCACAAAAGGAATCTTGATGCGGTGCACCTGCAAATTTTCCCATGTACAAGGGGGAAGCACATTGCCTCTACCAACGAACGAATGGAAATATCGTTTTTACTGAGGTCCATCTGAGAAAAATAGCTGACCTCCGGTCTCCCCTCTTGTGATTGGCGGGGAAAAATAAAACGTCGAGGCGAGTAGGTGGCTGCCTCAGACGACGCCACTACCAAACTAGTCGCAGGCAGCACATCCAACTGCACACCAAGAATCTTTCTTCTTTTTCTGGCGGAATGGCCGGGAGAAATCTGACGCGCCGGCTTCGTTTTCTGGACGGAGATCAACTGCCAGGATGTCCATCCCTACCGCTAAAATTCGGGCCTCTATATTTCAAATGCTGCTTTAAAAAATTCTCTATAATCTCTAAAGATATTCGCTCTCTATACTACCATCTCTAAAGGCTTGTTTGGAAAGCCCAATCCCACCTAGGATCTCGGCCCATTTCTGGAGTTAGAAACCCATGGGACGAACAAGTCGTTGGTGTGTTTAGGTGCCAACGAAGGCGAGTGTTTCCAGCCCAATCCCTGTCCATTCCACGGAGAAAAAATAATCGCCACGGCCTCCGTTGTCCTCATCCCGGTCGTCCTCGCCTTCACTCGCCTCCTCCGTCGTCGCTCACCGCCTCCGTCTCCGCCGTCCCCGCCTCCATCTCCGCCATCCAATTCCGCCTCTGTCCCCGCCATCGCTCGTCGCTTTCGCCTCTATCTTCACCGTCGCTCGCCGTCCGACTCCGACTCCGACTCCGACTCCGCCTCCACCCATCTCCCACTCCGACTCTGCCTTCGTCTCCACCGTCACTCGCCGCCTCCGCCTCCGCCTCCGTCTCCGCTGTCTCCGCCATTCGTCTCTGCCTCCGCCCATCTCCGCCTCTGTCCCTCGCTAGCACGAAGGAGGCGAGTGAAGGCAAGCGAAGGTTGTCCTCCAGATCGAGTTGGCCTGTGGTTGTGTGCGCGTGAGAGTGGATGAGCCTAAGGAAGAGAAAGGGGAATCTGTCCCAGGAAAGAGAAGTGCCAAAAATATCCCTAGGGTGGTTTATCATCTCTGAGATTTTTTTTATCTAGGTGCCAAACAAGTCCTAAAAGATTTATTTCTCCATCAGAGGCTAATTTCAGACCTCTAAATTCTCCAATAAACAGTGCTTTACAGGTTCGGTTGTACATGTGTTTAATGCTGAAAAAAAAAAATCAAAGTTTGTAACTTAAGTGCATATACTTTTTAAACTATTTAGACTGGGCATGTAAAAATCATATGTGTAGGTATGTCTTGAAGAATGCTTTTATAATATTATAATTTAATGTGTTTTATAAAAAAAAATACAAAAACAGCTATCGGTAAAATTTGCATTTTGAAAACCGTGTCAATGATTCAAAGTGTTATTTATTTGCGATGGGAGGGAGTAGCAAATTACATAAGAGAATTGCTTGGAAATGCAAAGCAACGTATACGTTGAGAGATTTTTTTACAGTCCTTAAGGAGGTACTGAGAGGTACCACAATTTACATTAGAAATTATGGTATCTCCTGAAGGACCGTAAAAAATCTCATACGTTGATGTTGCTTTATACGACTTGTTCATTGCGGCTTTGTGAGATTTGTACCATGATACTGCCATAATTATAAGGTGGGATTATGGTTTGAAGTAATATAATTGGCCAATCTATATATTTGACGATAGTGACGAGGAGGAAAACCATGATCTAGAAGTATATTGTTTTTCTCTATGCGTCAAACTGATGGCTTCCATTCCATATGGGTTGTTATATATATATTGTTGTTCCTATGGACTCTTCACCGAGTAGTAATTGATCAAGACAATCAACCGATAGATGGTATTAGTTTCGAATCAAATTAAGAGTTTCGGATTTACTCCATCTACCAACGCGTCACCATGTACGGAAAACGTACTGATTGCAATTGCTTGTGCAAGCACGCACGCATGGATGCGTCGGCTCGGCTGCAAGTAGTGCCCTATATCGTAGCTGTATACGATCACTGCTGTTTTCTGATCTTTTTCAGCTTACCAATATGACGTGATTGTACAATCGCTGCAGGAATAAAAAATCATCGATAAAAGCTTTTGTTGGATGGCTGGCTGTTGAGACAAGCCCATTGTGAGAGAAACCGATTTCTCGACAGTTAACATCGAGAATGCACTGTCTCCGCGGCTATAGAAAAGGCCGTCGAGACAAAGAATCGTTAGAGCCCAACGGCTTCTCGTCGGCCCTTTGTTGCGTAGCCGTTGGAAATATGTTGGTCCTTTCTCGAACCACCGTAGAGTACTATATATTGAATAACTATGGAATTGACAAACTACTTTTGAAAAATATCAACCAAAATTTCTAACGTACGATCTGTTTTGATATTCGTCTCCTACAGTGGCGGTGATTGTGTGTTAGTGCATGGTTTGCTGGATTTGGGCTTATTTTGGCTCGGGATTCGCCATGTTAGGGTTCCAAGTTCACTATAAGGTCTCAATATATAGGAGGGTCAAGGCAATAGATGGTCAACAGTCGGGGCAAGTCGCAATAGTGACATCGATGGCCACAAAGAACAAGGGTGCAAGCATTAGGAGACAGGGGAGGAGATACTGCTAGAGTTGTTGGGGTTAGGGCAACAAGTGGTAGCTCATGAGAAGAGAGAAGAGGAGACGACGGAACCTTGGGATTAGGGTTAGGTGTTGCCATATTGGGATGGATATATATCACAGATCTGGAGTGACACGAAGCATTTGGATCTCCATTTAATAGTCGAAAAAATTATCTGATTTTGGCTAAAAAAATATGTTGATATTATATTTAGCCCCCACATAGCTAAGTGGGACGCATGCATGTTCGGAGTGGCTGAGCTAAATGTTAAGCTCAACTTCATGAGGTTCTTGAATGTGCCTCTTGAAGTTCGTCCGCTTTGTTCATGTGTTTTTAAGAATTTTTAGAGATGACTTCATAATTAAAAAAAAGCTAAACTAAAAAAACCAAAACGTTCAATCAGTTTGACTTAAACTTTAAGCCTAAAAATCAAACCACTCCGAACATACTCAAAAGCTCATCCTCCTTTGAGAGAGGGAGAGAAAGATTCTATTATTTTTTGGTCAACAATATTGAACGGGACATTAATTTTTTTTAATGGATAGTTGTTGGTGCTTCTCAAACGAAAGGGGGAGGAGGGATACGTTGAGGTGATACCATCTCCTTACGTTGGGATGAGTTGCTGTCAAAGTGTCAAATTGATACCTTTCAAATGTGAGATGTTAATGTTACTAACTTTTCCTTTTCTTGTCACAATCTTTTCTTTATCGCCATTTTAAAGTAGTTACAGTTCATAAATCTTTGTGGATGAGATCATTTAGTGTCATCTGATGTACACAAAACTTCTTTCCAAAGTTACGCCATAAAAAAATATTGAATATTTGCAAGATTTTCCCTTATTTTGGAAAGATAATTACAAAATTTACACTACATATCGGTCAATAACCATAGACCACTTCAAATTCAAAGGCATTTTCACGCTTCTACGGAATGAATCTCTATTATTACAAAGAGTCTAGTGGTGATACACCATATTTATTTTTAAAATGCTAAGTATAATCCTTACAAATATCTCTATTTTTATTTTAATGAGTTAATATTTTGGAAAGCTTTTGCTCATACTCAACCTTTTGATTTGATATACTTTCTTATGTCCGTATTGAAGGGGAACGCAGGTTTGCTATGCTAGCATACAATCAAATTCTACCGTAAAAACTTAGGAAATCCTGCAAGTAGATGATCATAGATTGTTACCGATTAACGCACAATACAGCGGAAGTAGTGTCGATGAAACCGGTTCAATCGATATGCGTGTAATCGTACGGAAGTAGTCGATCGTCCAATACCGACTTGTAGTAGATCGTCTCCAACCAGCGCCACAAACGCAACACCTCTACGTAGTTTATACATATGGGGGAAGGAGTACGTCCGCACGCGGCGTGCTAGCGCCGACGTGTGCAACCTAGGAGATAGCAGCTAGGGTTCGGTAAAGGAGGAAAATATAAAGCTGGTCTCTCTCTTTCTCTAGCCTCCACCGCCTCTCTTTATATAGCCCCATAGTAGGCTCCTACGATAGAGGCCCAACAAGGTACATGACCCTCGCCCTACGTGGCTCATGAAGCACACGTCATACGTGGCCATGAAGTGTATATCATACGTGGCACATCATCACTGAGCCTATATCCCATGTGGCCCATGATTACTATTGAGCATAAAACCCAATAGTCTCCCATTTGCACAATAGATAATTATGCAACAATTTATTCCAACCCACTTAAGTGTGTGACTCTGTAGGTTTGTATATACTCAGCCATAACCTAGAAACTTTTTTCTGGCCCACAAATCGGCAGCGGCCCCTAGTAGGACGTACCGACCCCTGAATACACACAAAGATCAAATCTTACGATCCAATAATATTAAAGTACCGATCTCTTTCCACACGATATCAGTCAAGCTCAAGGCGAGGAACGTGTCATCCCTGTGATAGCTCGACCGTGTCATCCCTGTGATAGCTCGACCATTTACTTGATCTTGTAGTGGATTTCAAACCGTGATTGACATATTAATCACGACGATTAACTCTTTAATCATATTGGCATGATTGTACACTTTTCCAAATCCAACCACATCAAGGGGCCTAGAGATCTCCCTTATTATAAAGGAGGGGCAAATTCCATCTTGATCGCTCACACCCCACGACATGTTTTATGGCATACTCAGAAACTGCCTTTATAACTACCTAGCTGCGGTGTAGCATTTTGCACCCTCAAAGTAAACCCTACGTATTCTAGGAATCAATAACGATCTCAGGTCTAAGAATCCCACAGTCATTGTGTATGAGACCAACCAATGACACTTAAGAATATAACAATTCTTGCGGTGTCTCATTGCTGGTCGGTACAACCTCATGTTCTCCAATATGTGTCTATATTATTTATTTGATATCTCCATATCTATGATCCGGAAACGTGATCATCAATCAATACATGCGCTGACCTTTGAAATAATAATTGTTCTATATTACAATGTAAGATCAAACACAATTTAGAATAACATCATGATAGTAAAGAGTTCCACGAACAAGTCGTACTTGTAAATCAATACGAATGATGTTTATTGAAGGAACCAGGATAACATATTATCCAAAAAACATAAATATAGAAGTGATACGGTTATCTTCATTACTGCCTGATAGGCTTATCACCAATAATTTTTCACTTGCACTAGAGTCTACTAATTGGATATCCAATATCTATTGCTCGTACATGCCTCATGGAGAGGTTGTGGTAAATATTTGTCTAGCCTAAAACACTTACATCTCAGTACACCTCCATTAAGTATTTGTTTAAAAGCCAACATGTGATGTAACCATTACAAGCCACATTTCCACACAAAAAAAAAACAAAGAACACATTCGTAATACTTCTCAAGTATTTTAGAACTTTCTTTAAAATTTTTCAGCGACATTCACTCGAATTTGATTAATATTTGCATGTTCGGTGACATTCACCTTAATGCATGGGACATGAAAACCCTTCTTTGTCACTTACAAAGCTCGTCAAGTATCTAAAAAACACTGAATCTTGCTTTCCAATGTGGCATGCACAAGAACTCATTCCTGCCCGTTGAACCATTCAACATCTTGCCAACATATATATTCTGGCTCAATTCAATTAGCCTTTTAAACCTATCTCTATAGATCTTTATGCCAAATATACGATCCATCCTTAGTCTTCCATAGAGAAACATTTCTAATTAAGACTCAGCAAATACAACCATAGGAATAATATTTCCGATCAGCAATATATCAAACATACATAAGATTAGAAAAGCAAGTGCGCTTCCACTAGTTCTTGATTAACTAGCTAAACTAGAATTTTCCATCAAAATAACTATTCTAACTCTGAGATATTTGCTTCAATCCACAATTGGATACCTAAAAGTTGCATACCCCTCTAGCATTTTATAGAACAACAAAACCTCAAGACTGTGTCAAGTACACATCCTCACTTAGGTCTCTATTTAGGAAAGTCGTTTTGACACCCATATTGCATATCAAGATATGCATTAGTGGCTAGATAGATCTAAACAGACTTAAGTATAGTGACGAACAAGATAATTTCATAAAATTCAACACCTTGAACTTATATGAAAACTTTTGTCACCAATCACACTCTATGGATATGAAAATTTTCATCCAAGCCTATCTTTTCAAAAACCATCGAGCGAACCAATTATGTTCAAAACTTGATTGTTACTCACGGCTCTCTTTTGAATCTCATGGTTTTTAGCCATCTCTCAGAATTTAGGCCTATCATCGCTTCTTCGTAAGTCTTAAGCTCATCATTGTTCGACAATAAATTTCACACCTATATCATATAGGCAACTAATGTGATGTGGCCTTTATAACTATGTAGGTTGGTTCTGCTTCCATCAAACGTATAGCATCTTGTACATTATGTGAAAGTTTAATATGAGCAGAAACTTTTTCTGATGATTTCTGAATTACTTCGAGTCACATCATGCTCCCACTAACTATTTTGGGAAAAAACACTCTCTCTAAAAAAACCATACCAAGAACAAACATTTTGTTCTCGTCCGCTTTAAGAAGTATATAAACACTTTGCACCTCAGAAAAAAAAATTATTTTAGTCGAGTGTGAGCTTATCAAACGTCAAACGCCTTACATATGCCTCACATTCCAAATTTCGATAAAACACAGTACGAAACACCTTCGGATTCATATCTCATATGATGTCTTCTTTGTGACTGGATAGAACCATATTAAACGTAAACACATCTATTTCTAGAGTGTATCCTAAGAGGGATAATCGAAGACAAGGGCACAAAAACAAGTATATCCTCAGGATTCAAATCACACCCATTTACCAATGAAGCATACCCAAAAATCAAATCAATCAAATAAGTTAAACAACAATTGTTCTTTATTCACGGTTCATAACCTATTGCTCCCAAACATGATGCAGAAACATTGATTTTATGTAGGCCAGGAATATAATAACAATTATTTAATTCCAATATCAATCATGAGGTTGGGTTATTAAAAGTGTGCTAACATCCAACTAGATAACTTTTACCCTATTGCCAATGCGAAAATAAATCTCACCTCTTCCAAAATCTAACTGTGCGGTGTTAGGGTAGCACCAATCTTTGACTTCATAAGCCTAGAATTGATGGTTAAGATCTCATCTCGATCTTGTCACTTTCCCTTTCACCTATGACTCGGCCTTCTTCTTGAGTTGACCAATCTTTCTAACCATCATCACATAATTAAAGCTTTTCAATATGCCTTCCGCTACCGACATGCATCCTATGCATCTTGGTCAATGATTTCTCTAAACCATTCATCAAAATGTCTAGCTCCATACTCGGAGAGAGCAACCAGAGAATCACATAAATAACCAACCATTAGCTAAAGGAAAAATCGAATTTTTCGAACACTCAATATAATCAATCTCATTGACCACATGAGGGCTGACCGAATCTTCTTGAGTCAACATGCAAACAAACAAAGACTTGGAGATCAAATCCTTTAACTCTAGTTTGGTTCTCAAACGTGCCCTCCAAATATACAATCATATTGTAGATCGACATCCATAATCTCTTATTGTTTTTAAAGCATAGAGTTCATGGTGGCGAGAATGAGACCGTAAACATCAAAAAAATCATTATAGTGCTTCTAATAAACTCATTATCAACTCAGACTGCATTAGTCAGTTCATCTAGATAGTATTCTTTAGAACATATATTCCTTCATAGTAATCTGAGAACAATTCTCAAATTTTGATATCAATCAATATGCACTATCAAGATACTCATATCAAGGATATATCTCAAACTATATAACATGAGGTTATAAATATTGATAAATATACTATGTTTGTGTTGTGTACCATTCATTAAACAATTTAATAAAAGATACTCCCACTAAAATCATTTTCCCTTTAATGACTTACAGTGGGACAAGATCCACATTCGTCCAAATTCTAATGAGTTTTAGCATCACCGCTAGAAACTTAGCGAAATAGATAAGCAACACTTTGCTAATCACATCTCTATGTGATTCTTGTTTATTGAGTGGCATCCAGTGCTTTGGCACCCAACACCATGCCCCGAAGACAAAATTGTTTTGATAGCTTTATCAAGTAAAATCAACACTATGCATACGGATGTCAACATTCACCCTATCTGATCGAGAATGCTAATGACACCGTGCTTTGGCAGACCTACAAAGACCAATCGAAACCCATATTGGCGCTGCAATTGGTAGGGCATAACTATTAATTTTTCTAGAAATAGTATGCACTAAGGCCCAAAACCTTTTTTGATACCCTATTCTAGTTCAACCAATAATCTTTGCATGTACGTGTCCAACACATGCCTCATATAATCAGGATAATTAATAGCACCCTGCTTTGGCAGACTCACCAATTGACAATCTAGATTAAGATGGGTGCAATTATTAGAAAGATAGCAATTTCTCTAAAGGAAAAGGAAAAAAATCATGCTAAAACACGTACGGTAATAACATGATTAAAATAATAATAGGAACAAGTACTCATGGATAATCACATTAAACTATGAATAGTATGGCCCGTGACATGGCAATCTCCATTCCCACGTTTCCTGTCCACCGAGCCACCTGCTTGATATCACCATATAGATATTCTAAACCATCACTCTTAACGGCTAGCAATTAAATATATATGAGAAAATCAAGCATCACAAATTAATACATAGGCCATAATAAAACCCACACATGCATCATATACACAAGGCATAGACTCTGTAAAACATGAGTTATGCATAGAATTCAATTCTATTGGAGCAATATAAAGATATAACATTTATAAAAAGGCCTATGAATATTTGTATGGTGAGCCCGCTAGCCGATTAGTGGGCGACGTTCGAAGGGGCTGCGCCCATGGAAACTTTTTCCATCACATGAATCTTGTTCATGATGTCGTCCCATGAAAAATTTTATTGGATTAATCACATTAGCCTAATTTTGGACCGATTTAATCAGCCCAATTTTCTACTAATCAATCACATTGATCAACACCATAATGTTTGGCTTAAAAGTTAGGAGACATCAAGTTTAGCTAATCTAAGTAGCTAAGTTAATCAAATTAATCCATCACTAGGCTAATCTAATTAGCCTTTTTTTTCTTTTTTTCTGGTGGCCGAACTTGTAAGACCAATTTATCTGGCCATTAATAGCCCGCAAATGTGCAATCTGCACATGTTTACATGTAGATGGCGTATGAAGCCATCAAGGCATAGGGATAGGCATACATGTCCTAGGCTGAAGCACTGGTGTGTGAACTGGCGTACATGCCTTCATGCATCATCGTGCATGTGATTGTTTTTTTTTCTAATCGCATGAAACACTCTGCATGCACAAGAACCTGTAGCGCACACACGCCAACACCTGTGACCCAGTATGGCGGTGTGCAGCAGCTTCTAGGCGACAAAGCAGCCAGCTCTGAGGAGCAGCGTCTCAGCGCGGCGCATCAGCCGGCTACGCGTGCAGCGGAGCACCTGGGCTCGCGGCGGCTGGGCAGCAGATCGGCTACGCCCCCTGGCGTTGTGGTGCCCGGATTTGCATTTTGCAGCGGGTGGCAACCCAACCGTGGTTTGTCGATCTCACCGACATTCGACGCGCACGCTGACTGTGATTAATCTTATTAATCAAATCGTGTCAAGATTGATCTCATCAATCCATTGATCAATTAATAGTAGCTTCAATCTACTAAATATCAGACTAGTAATAGATTCAATCTACTACTAACGTATATCAGCTATATACAACCAATGTAGATCAAGAAGTACATAGGATGACTCTGATACCACTAAAAGGAAACGTGGGTTTGCTACGCTAGCACAAAATCAAATTCTACCGTAAAAACTCAGAAAATCCTGCAAGTAAATGATCATAAATTGTTACCAATTGACGTGCAGTGCGGCGGAAGGAGAGTCGATGAAGCCGATTCAATCGATCTGCGCGTAGTCGTACGAAAATAGTTGATCGTCTAACGACGGCGTGTAGTAGATCGTTCCCGATCAGCACCACAAATGTAGCGGCTATACATAGTCCATACGTACGGAGAAAGAAATATGTCCGTACACGGCGTGCTAGCACTGACGCGCATGACTTGGGAGATGGCAACTAGAGTTTGGTGGAGGAGAAAAACCTAAAGTTGGTCTCTCTCTCTGAGCTCCATTGCCTCCATGTATATGACTCCATAGTAGACCCCTACGATAGAGGCCCAACAAGATCTACGACCCTTGTCCTACGTGGCCCATGGAGCGCACGTCATACGTGGCCATCATCACTAAACACACATCCAATGTGGCACATGATTGCTATTGGACATAAAACCCAACACGTATGTTAGTATTTTTGGAATTTTTTTATTTCTACTTGCATGACTTCAGTGGTTGAGACCATATGACAGAACAAGATGATGTTCAGGAGAGACCATGGGAGATGTCCGCGGCCACCCAGTGGTGGCAAAAAAAACAAAAAAGGGCGGGCTCCACGCGGCTCGCATTGTAAAACATGTAATATGATCATTTAAAATCAATAATAAGTAATATAACATGGACTATCAGCTAATAAGTATTAGGCTACTTGGGTATAACTTACCATATTATCGAAACGAGAGTTTTTATTTGTTATTTTTTTTGTCATTGGGATAGTCCATACCATTGTTACCTCCAACTCGCAAACACAATCAATGTTGAACTTACTCATGCGCTACATTATTTTGTTCACCACCAATTTTACAAAAACTATTAACACCTTTTCTCCTTGGCCTTTTGAATGATGCTTCTATTCTGAGTTATGCTTGCAACCTTGATTTTTTTAAGGAAAAGGTCCATTTTACACCATAAACTATTGCACTTGCTCTACATTCTCCTAGACTTAGTTGATTTTTTTCAAAAAAAATTGAATTTGATTTTTTTTTTCAAAGAGAGAGGAGAAGGGAGGTGATGTGGATGCCATATCATTAAAGAACCACAAGTGTGGCAACCACCTAAACAATTAACAAAAAACTAACGACCAACTCAATATTTAACGGTATCCCTAATGGTTTTGGAGATGGGTTGCAAACGGAGGCAAGTTTGAGGGCCCGAAACAGAAAATTTCAAGTTTAGGAGGTTAACTAAGATTTCATGCGAGTTCAGGGAGCTATAATGTAATTTTCTCTAGATTTAACATGCCATAAACTTCCAATCATGCATTCTTTCTTATCCTCTAAATTAAAGAGGCCATTAGGTACACAACCATGTGGTAAAATACTATTTGCATATAGATTAAATAGTCAGCTATTTTTTAGGGTACAACTTAAATGTACACAACTCACACCGTACTCACTAACTCACACCATACGCATGCCACAAACCACATGCGCGCACACACACACGTGTGCATCAGAAGCACATGTAGAACCAAATTGGAGGCCTAACAACCTCTGTTACGCAGGCACACATAGTCCCATAATACGCCAGGCCGAAGCCTCAAATGCACTGCCGAGCTCCCACTATTGAGCTATCCCTCAGTTCACACCAGTCGATTGTATTTGATCACTACCATGTCCAACAAGATATGCAAAAAGGAATAATACTTAAAATTAGAGTATTCTTTCTAT
The DNA here is from genome assembly GCA_036346145.1 of Olyra latifolia. Classification (NCBI taxonomy): domain Eukaryota; kingdom Viridiplantae; phylum Streptophyta; class Magnoliopsida; order Poales; family Poaceae; genus Olyra; species Olyra latifolia. The sequence continues at coordinate 22,117,688 of CM070530.1, forward strand.
ACCTATGTAATACTCGATCCGTTGAGATGTTGAGGTCCATGTACCCCATGTGAATTGGTTGTGGTGGAATAGTACCACCTAGCTAGTCTAGAGTGAGTTACGCCATTTTATATAATTCTAGATGAACCAAACATAGCACTCCAGGTTAACGTTTTTAGGCAATGTGAGGCTAAAGGCCCAAGTGAGGTGTTATGCATGTGTGAGCCAACTCCTTAGACGGGCTGAGCTCTAATGGGCTGTTTGATTGCTGGCTCGTACGAGTCAACCAGGTTGAATTCATATATGTGCCTATGCTTGGTTGTCTGTGTCGCGAGAGCCTGGTTCATCAGAGCGTGTGTTTGGTTGTCTGGATTGCGAGAGCCTGGTCATCAGAGCGTGTGTTTGGTTGCACGTACATATAGCTGCATCAAGGGCTGAGCATTTCATCAAACACCTACGGTGCGTCGCCCTGGACACAGCCGGTCGCGAACTAGACACGCCAGCCACACTCCAGGCCATTGCCGGCCACACTCGTGACACCATCGCCGCCCACCAGGCGCTTGGCTGCGCTCCAACGCCTCCACGCCATGCTCCTTGCTCGTGCGTGAAGACGCCGCCGCATGCCCTTGCTCGATGAGGACAGTGTGTGCCCATGGTCGACGACCACAACGCGCGTCTTTGCTCGATGCCACCGCCACCGCCACCATTGAGTTCCCATGCTCCTGGCTTGTACTCGAAGACGCCGCCTGCCTGCTCTTGGCTCGTGCTCGACGTTGCCGCCACTATCCGGTGCCCATGCTCCTGGCTCGTGCTCGAAGACGTCGTGTGCCCGTGCTCCTGGCTTGTGCCTGACGTCGCAGCCACGTGCTCGTGTTTGACACCATCGGCGATGATGCTGCGCGCTTGTGCTCAGAACGTCGCGGTGCTCGTCGTCGACCGCTTGTAGAGAGCTGCCCCATGGTCCCTTCAGCGTGCTGGGTCGCGCCGTTGCACCCGAGCTCAGCCGCGGCCGCCACCCCGAGCTCGGCGTCGTGCTTCCGCATGCCCCGACATGCCCTGCGGGAGCTCCGCCGTTCGTCGCCGACTTCATTCGCGCGTCTTGCGAGCTCGGCCTCTCACCAACGAGCGCCACCGACCGTCACTAAGTATGGGGCCCTTTTTCCTGTCACCGGAGCTCTCAAGCGCCGCCGCTCCGGCACCTACTCCTCCCGCGTTGACGGTTAAACCGCATGCAACGCAGTCGCCGCGTAGACGCTGCAAAAAAACGCAGCCGCGAGTTTGTCGTGAATTCACAGGTCCGCATAAAGCAATTTTCCTACTATGCGCTCGTATAGAGCCAACGAATAATATGGGTAAATTAATTAGGTATGGTTTAGAGCTTATTGTTGGAGTCATTATATATTTGTATATCGAAAAGTTTTAAAGAGTCCTTATATTTAAGGGAGCAACTACAGATCGGACATCCGATCTAAATTTAAAAAATCGGATCAGTAAGTTATACCGAATGTTTTAACAAGACAAAATACATGTTTTAGTAGAGAAAATGTTTCGGCAGGTATTAGAGAATGTTTCAGCAGACAGAACCAAATGTTTGTGTAGAGAAAACATGAACATTTCAACAAGGTATTAGAGGATGTTTCAGCAGATAGAACCCTATGTTTTAGTTACTACATGACAAACGTTTCAGTTAGTACAGATCCATTGTTTCAGTTATGCTAATACAATATTTCAGTTAGTATAAAACACTATGTTCCAGTTAATACAATCCTATGTTTCAGTTAGGCTAATGTAATGTTTCAGTTAATGCAAATCTATATTTCAATTAGCACAATCCAATGTTTCAGCTAGTAGTAACCTATGTTTCAGTTAGGCTAGTTTAATGTTTCAGTTAGTACAACTCTATATTTTGGTTAGTGCAAACCCATATTTCAGTTAGTATGTTTCAACAAGTATTAAAAGATATTTTAGTAAGCAAAACCAAATATTTCAAAAGGGCAAAACACATGTTTCAATAGAGTAAAAAACCAGAAAAATGTTTCAACAGAGCAAACTACTACACAGGCAAACAAGGCTATGGCCCATGGAATTCTCGATATTCGCTGATATCACCAACAACGCAAAAGAAGAAAAAAAATCAAATGAAAACACTATGGGATTGATGCCGTCCCGTGACCTCACGTGCTCGACGGCTTGCTGGGCCAGGCCATCGTGGCGTCCGAGCGACGCTCAGCATTTTCGATTTTTAAAATGCAAGATGGTTAAGATCATTGTTGTTGGAGGGTTATAGAATGAGCTTAGTTTGAAGTACATCGGCAAAAAAATGTCATAGAGAACGTATGGAAATGTGATGACAATACAATGGGAGCATCTACGGCTCGGACGTCCAGCGCAAGGCCATCGTGTCAGACGCTAGCACGAGCCGTTTAATGTGCTGCGTCGTTATTTAGCTATCGATTCGTTTTACTACACCAAAATAAAATCGTTTACCAATCGTGCAACATATATACCACGCTCACAATATTGCATGTCGCATACAACAAAAACAAGACATTCTGTCGGACGATTGCGCTGACCGTCTGATTCGTAGCGCCGATCTCCACTCTCTCCAGCTCTTGTTCCCACTAAAACATGCTTCTATGCCTACTGAAACAATGCGCTGAGCTTGCTGAAACAAAGTGCATTGCACTCAAAAACTCCCCCCAAACACACCGGAAACAAAAGCACTGAAATATTTGAAAAATAATGTCTGACGCCGCAAAAAGATTTGAAACAAAGCTAATAAAACAATTGAATTAAAAACACCGAAACATTCAACGTGAATTGCTGAAACATTTGAATTAAAGCACTAAAACATGACTTAGACGGTGTCGAAACATTGAAAGTAAATTGCTGAAACATTTAAAGTAAAGCACTGAAACATGACTTAGACGCTGTTGGAATATTGAAAGTAAATTACTAAAACATTTTGAATTAAATGGCTGAAACATGATTTAGACAATATTGAAACATGAGATTTAAGGTACTGAAACATTTAGATTGAAGCATTGAAACTTTGAAGCTAACTACTGAAACATTTGAATTAAAGCACTGAAACCTTGAAAAGTAGCTGCTGAAACATTTGAATTAGTGCACTGAAACATTTGAATTAAAGCACTAAAACATTCAAGAATAGCTGGTAACGTGAGACCAAATTGGCATTTCTTCTCCAAATTAAGAATACTCCTTCTCCAAATATGGCGATCTTTTTCTCCGAATCCGGCGAGGCCCCGCTATCTATCAATGTTGTGCTCGTCGGATCCAGCCATCAAACTCGCCTGATGACGCCGTTAGCCCTCTTGGAGCTCGGTGTCGTCGCCCGAGCTCAAGCTCCTCAAATCTGACGAGCTGGTCTTAGGCTTTTCCACTCGACGCCGTTGCTGGAGACGTCGCCGTCGCTCGATTCTGATGAGCTTTACGTGGCGGCGACGACGCTCACACGGAGGCCTAAAAAACGTCGCCTTACTACGTGCTAAGCTGAGCAGCATGTGGGCATCGGCAACGTGTGCGGCTAGAAAAGCATCTGACTATAAGGAAACATCGAACAACAGAGCATAAAGCAAAAGGATAATGTTGAGCGGTGTCCGATTTTTGGGCTAGCGTCGAACGCCCGGCCCTAAGCAATTTTGATATATTATTGGAACATGCACATTGTGCCACAATTTAAAAATTTGTCATTTGTGTACAAGTCATATGTTGTAACATTTTGTAATGATTTTTATGGGGCGTTTAGTAGTTCTTCTCAAAGATCTCAAAACTATTTTTTAATATTTCTAATTAAGACACTTTTAGAGGGTTCTTAACTTTTAGTGATTTTAATAATTTTTAAATATTTTTTAGCATTTTGAGTTCACGTAAGTGTGATGGGCCTGTTACTAGGCCGGAAGTAGCAGTGTCCGATGGATGCCGTAACCATCGGACGTCCTAGCTAAAGCATTTCCGTATATTTAAGTATATGGCTCAAGTTTAATAACTCATGGTTAGAGATGCTCTTAGACCCTTTCCAATAAAATACCTAAAAGATGCATAGCCTAAAATTCAGGATACCTGTACCCTATTATCTCTTCTCTATGTACATAGTTTTATGGTTTAAGTATACTATCAGAGAGGGTAGAAATATAGGTGATGAATCTTTCTAGGTAGGTATGTAAATGTGGAGGTATATATTCGATTCTTTGGATGTTGGACATAATTAAGAACGGCTATATTTAGACTATCTCTAATGGTTTTCTTTGTGTACAAGATTCCCATCGCAAAGGGAATCCCGTTCTCTTTGTGGCTCCAACAGATTTTCTTCACCGTTCTTTTTAGGAAGAGATTCTCGTTTCCATTCCCTTCAAGAAGGGATTCTCTCTCTTTTCTCTATGCGGGTGTTTGGCAAAGCTCCAACTCTCAACTCTGTTCTGAAACAGTGCCAAACGCCTTAACTTCACGTAACTCTAGAGCAGCTTTCCTCATAGTTTATTTTTGTGAAGCAGCTTGAAGGGTGCTCATCGGAGTTGTAGATTTGCTCCGCAATGGAGTTGTGAAGCAGAGCTGAAAAATTGGAGTTAGAGCCCTGCCAAATACATTCTATATCATTCTCTTTGAAGGGATGCTGTTGAAAATAGTAGAAAATAAAGGGAATGAATATAGAGAAGGGAATGGAAAGGGAAGGAAATGAAGAAAATATGGTTGGAGATAGTCTTGACCGGAGAGTTTCTCTGAATTGGTAAAACCAAAAATGAAAAAAAAAAGGGGTAGACATGATTCCAGAGTTCCAGTTCCACGGCAACAACAGTAGAGTGCCCTAGCCCCCCACCGCACCTGCAGAGGCAGGGCTGCTTTCGCTCGCTCCGCCCGCACTCCACCCGCCTTCCCTTTCTCTCCCTCCTCTTCTTCCCCACCTTTTCTCCCTGCCAGATCTCCCGTCCCCGCGGCCGCGCGGCGCCGGACACGCGGCGAGGAGCGAAGGGGAGAGGCCGTCGGCGGATCAAGGGATGGACGGCGGCGGCGGCTTGGGCGGGCTCCGGTGGACCGCGGAGGAGGCGTCGACGATCGGGGGCATCGCGACGGTGTCGCTGCTGCACTCCTTCATCCCCACGCACTGGCTCCCCTTCTCCATCGTCGCGCGCGCCCAGCGCTGGCCGCTCTCCCGCACCCTCCTCGTCAGTCAGTACCCCGCCTCGCTGCTCCCCATCCACCCCGCCATCCTTTTTCTTCTTCTTTTGTTGCTTGCCTTGCTGTTTACTGTTTACCGCTACCAGATCTGGAGCCTAGGGGCGATCACCCTGTTACGGTTAGGGTTTATATTCAGATCATAGATGTGGGGGTTGGGTTAGCTGATAACTGAATCGGATCGCCATTGTTCCCGTAAAAGAAATGGTGGAGATTGTGGTGCCATCGTAGTGTACCCGCGGTGCTGCGTGCAACGTGGAGGCACTACCTGTACCTGGGGAGCACCCTGATGACCTTTTCCAGGCAATGCCAGCAATCTTCAGGCCTCCACCACTCCGCGATGTGGTTGTGCGGACGAATTTTTCCTTTCGGAATGTTAAACGACGATTGCTTGGATCCCTGAAATCTTAAGTTGTTTATGAGGGATGGGCAATCTACTCTTACTTTGATACCACGATGCAGGCTTCTAAAAATCAGTCATTTTCCTGGGGATCCCTGTTCCACTATCAGGAAACTCCAAACTTTGTCGGTGAATGTGTTGTCATGTTTTTGTGCAGCATCAATTGTTATTATCTTTCTTTCGCCTTTGGAACCCACGACACACAGAGGGAGGTGTTTGTGACAAATGTGTGTGTTTTTTGTTTCTCACACTTTCTGCGCTATTTCATATTAATATCCTAACAGTCATGAAAGAGTTTAGTATATACTGTATAGTCTTAGTAATGCCATACATTTTATTCGTAATGGAAGTTCAGAAAAAAAACATAACAGATCTGGTTAAACCAGCTGTCAATAGCTACATGGGTTGCTTATATGTACGTTTGTAGTCTACTCCCTGCTTCACATTTATGATTTCTAAGGTGTGTACCATACATGACATCATGAAGTTGTGAGTCATGCACTGCAACTGTCTGATTAATCTACGTTGGGGTTACATGATGATTGGAATGTTGATTTGTGGTGTATTCCTGAACAAAGCATGCAAAATAAATTAATCTTACACGTTTCTATTCAACTCCTTCGTGGAGCAGGATTCTTTGCCACAGGTATGGGGAAAATTTGTGCTCACAATTTCACATCAGTGACATCCAATTGCTGTTTGTATTTGTCTTTGTGAAGATTGGTCATTGTCCTTGGAGGTCTGGTATTGAGCTTATTTTTGCAGTCACGGGTTAGGGTAAATATTCTCATAAATTAAGAATAATTACTTAACTTTTTTATTGCATAACTCGAAATGCATTTTGTAATGAGTACAATCCTTATCTCATAGTTATTTTTGTATTGCTCTCATTATTTATTCTATTTTCAGTGTCTGCAAAACACCAAGATGTATAATCCCTGTAAATTGTTTTGTAAAATTTCTAAATCTCTACTATTAAAAAGTGTCTAGTGGTGAGTGGTGGTGATCTCACATTTGCTAAAATTACCCACCAATGCCATCCTATAAAATTTCCCTCCACGGCTCCACCATCACTATAATTACCCACCATATGCCCCTGCCACTAAAATTACCTACCATATGCCTTCCGTTGCAATGTGCGAGGCATGATGCAGTCGAGTGTGAAAGTGGAATTGAGGGCATGAGCACAACACAATTGAGTGTGAAAGCAGAGCTGATGGCATGAGTCAAACATGTTGAATGTGACTATATGGAAAGTAATATGATATTTGTTCGTAGCAAAGCATAGACACTCAACTAGTGCTTTTAAAACGAACTTTTGCTCCCTGTTCATGCCTTAGAATTGTGTAGTTTGCTTCATCCAGGGTAGGATACTTGTTTAGAAGGTTACCTGTATTTTGTAATTTCTGATTTTACTTCATAGTGTTTTCTGCATGAGTTAGTGGTTAATATTTTTTTTGGCAATGACCTTTTTTTCCTATATATTTGTTATTAAGAAAAGGATGCCAACTTTTGCAGCTGCATTTGGAGGAGTCCTTCATGTTGTTTCTACTGCTCTTCTTGGGATAACTGCAGTTACTATGGCAAATACTATAGCGGGCGAGGAAACAGTGCATAAACTTGCCTCTCTTTTGCTAATTATTCTTGGAGGAAGTTATATTCTATTGTATGCATTGGGAAAAGGTGGTCATAGTCATGCTCATAGTCATCCAATGGAGAAGATGGCAGTCGCTGGTCTTGTACTTGTGCCTGCATTATCACCCTGTGCAACAACTCTTCCAGTTTTTCTTGCTGTTGGCAACTCATCCTCAATGCTGATTCTTGCAATCATCGTGCTCCTCTTCAGGTTGTCAGCCTCTTCTGTTGTTTTTATTGTTGGTATTTAATTTACCAATTAAAATGTTACTGCTATTTCCTCCTTTTATATTCTCAATGCATTAGTGTTTAAAGGGAAAAAGAGCGACATTTTATGACTTTATCCTCCCATTAGGACCCCCAAAATAATGGTGCTTTCTTGTCGAGAAGTATTTCTGAACACTTTACTAGAGTGCCTTCATCTAGGCTTCTAGGAAGTTCCTTAGTTGGAGAGTTCCTTTTTTGTTGGGCCAATCACCAATATCAGTATGTCACCATATTTAACTAGTTTTGTCGAGAGCATGTTGGGACAAAAAGAAACAATATCAAATGAGATTCCTTTTAGTATCTGTATGTAGTGGTAAAATCGAAAAGAGAGATGCTGGTTTGTTTCCTTTTGTAAGCTTCCCTTTCCAGACTTATCTCTTTCGTCTTCACCTACCAATTTGCCGCAGCTACATATATATCTAAGGGTTCTACAAGTAAGTGTTTGGGATTGAGGTGCACGAAAGATTATCTTAATGTAGTTTATTCTGTTCTGAACCTCTATTCAACATTATAACAGTAAATAACTGCATCATAGAAGTTATCTCTCCTTTTAACCTCCTGTTGATGTGAAATGTCCCCACAAAAGTACAAGTTTTACATGTATGGATATAAATGGTACATTTGGTTCAATATTTAGCCAACAGCAATGTGGATGAGATCAATGGAATCTGAAGAATTACTCTTAAAGATAGCTCTGAAGCCTTGATTGCTAGTATCCTGAACCCTGAGGGAGTGTTAACACCAGCCTCAAGTGTGTATTGAAGGACATCTTGTATTGTTTGTGGGCCATGTGGCATGCCTGTGAGTCTAGGGTAGTGTTTCTTTCAGCGTTTGCGTTTGCTTATAAGCTGGAAATTTGTTATTTTTGTATAAGTCAAACGCTTTGACGTTTGGTAGCCAATTTTTGTAGGTCTTAATATTTCTTCTCAAAGCTCTCAAAACCATTTTTTCTATAAGTTTTTGATCCCTCGGATGTCCTCATCGAGGAGCTATAAATTTTCAGCTTAAACGTAACCGCAACTGCTGAAAGAAACACTACCTAGAGCACAGGTTTGGACTTTGGACACGTGGAACACAGGAATAGCCAAATTGCACATAAAGGAACCTTGTACATGTATGATCAATAAGGTTGTTGACAAACATAACTACTTATCCATGGTAGTATTTGTTCAATGGTTGGAATAGAGCTGCAAATAGTGGTTGGAAGGGTAAAATGAGAATGGTAGCTTGGTTGGTGTGATACGCTGTTTTGAAGTTTAGTCTTTTTCATACTTGAATTACTTAGAGTTGATTTGAGGTTTATTTGTCTCCAAAATGGGATGGTGCATAAGGTTGGGAAGGTTGTGTAGTTAGTCATCATTTGGGTGCCTTTCTTTGTTAAAAATTTCCTCTGCATGCTCTGATTGTGTAGGCGTTCTACAATTTATCAAAATCGTTCTATCATTTGATTCCTATTATTACTGAATAGCTTCTTTTTTTGCGTGCAGCACCATCACAGTGATGACATCCCTGGTGGCCCTCTCATTCTACGGTGCTAGCCAGATTAAATTTCACTGGGTGGAACGTTACGACAAGATTCTTGTCGGCTCGGTGCTGTGCCTCGTTGGAGTTTTGACGTATATATTCCATCACCATGATGGTGATGAGCATTCGCTTCATGCAGACGTGCATAGGAAGCTTGTGGCTCCATAGATGAACAGATATGAAGTTGAAGCTTCTATGTTCCGTGAAACAAATTTTGTTTTGTTTCCTAACCAACTCATGCAATTTGCTGTGTAAAGATCTGATTGTTAATCCATCTGAATCCATCCGTCTTTCTGGGCTATGCTAGGAATTCAGATCAAGTGAATATATATTAAGTGGAAACTGCATGAAGTTTGTAAGGTCTGGTTGTGCCTTATGTAGTTTTCTGTACAGAGGTGTATTCATTCGGTCATCTTGACAACTTAGGATCTGTTTGCTGTGCCGAACTTCTACTTTGATTTTGCATACATCATCTCGGCAACATATCATGTTCACTCAGCCTCTTTGGACTTTGGTACATTTATGTTATAAGGAGTATTTTGAGTTGGAACATGGATTAAGGGTTTGCAAATGAAGGTGGAAAGATAGGAGGAATTGACTATTCTACCCACGTTGATTGAGGGTTTGTAAGTGTGCAACTTACAAATGCTTACAAATGCTTAAGAGTTACTGATAAATATGGACATAAAAGAAAAAAATCAGTAAATTCACATGTGCATGTTATTTTTCTAAACAAGATCATTTAGATTATAGGCAGTATAAAAATTAGCGGAGGTATTATTTTTCCAGCATGTTTTAAAAATTGAACAACGAAAATTGGTAGTGTCCTTGCATTCCAAATAGATCCAGTACGCTAGGGTAGCCGGGCCGACCTGTGTAATCCATCCGCCAACCATACGGCCCGGCTCGATGCTGATCATCGCCGGCCCAACGGCCCGGGAGAACGCGCGGCAGCCAGCGCGGCCACGCGCTGGCCCGTCGTCCTCCTCCCTCGAAATCCCTCCCGTTCGTCGCCCGGCGCCAGCTTGCGTTCGCGGCGCGATCCACCGACCAAATCCTCCGCACGTTTCTGCCGCGCGGCCATGGGCGACCACTACCGGACGCTGGGGCTGCAGCGCGACGCTACCAAGGCCGAGGTGAAGGCCGCCTTCCGCCGCCGCGCCCTCCGCGACCACCCGGACCGCCACGCGCACTCCGACGACGCGGCCGCCAGCGCCGACGCCGCGCGGCGCTTCCGCCAGGCCTCCGACGCCTACCACGTCCTCTCCGACGACCGCCTCAGGGCCCAGTACGACCTCCGCCTCGGCTCCTCCTCCTTCTCCCAAGCCCGCGCCTCCTCCTCCTCCTCGGCTTCGTACGGGTACGGGTATGGCCACGGCCACGGCGGTGGCTCTTGGCGCCGGCCGCCTATGGGAGGGAGCTACGCCTCGGCAGGAACATACTGGGACTTCTTGCTCAACACGGTGACTTGGCGAGGGTTCCTCATTAATCTGGGCTTCTTCAGGTACGATGCTAAATAGGCATCGATACTTTTCTTCCTTGAGTTCTTGTCCTGATCCATTAACATCTCAAGGGAGAATTAGAAAAGCCATCGCCATTTCATAAATATTACACAGGATGGTTTCTTTATCAGTGAAAATTGATCATTTGCCCTCCTAAAGATTGCACTCCTGGGATTTGCCCTTCCAAAGATTGACTTCTAGCATATGCCCTCCTATACAAAATACACTCTAGGATTTGCCCTCTTGAGGATTTAATCTTATTTTCCATTTATCTAATACCTTTTCTCCATCTGAAATAACCATACTACCCCTCTCTAATCGAACATGAGAAATGATCATACCTTCATTATTATTAATCTAATGACCATACTGCAGAACAACCCTAGCTGCCACAACACAAGTGAGGACGGGCGCCGACGTGGGCATCGCGCACCTTAGCCACCTGCCGTCGCGTCCCCCATATTTCATTGCATCACAAAACTCAAGCTAATTGCACAGTGTAACTAGATGGAGTCATAGGAATAGAATTTCTTGATCGGTAGCCTGGTACTGCACGTACTTAAATCTAGCTAGAGAAGAAACAATTAAACTGAAGAACCAATCGATTTTGTCACAAAAGGAATGCACTGATCTGATGCACGATCGATCGAGATGAATGCGGCCAGCACATACGTTAGTCGGAGGACCTGAAGAAGGGGAAGGCGTGGTATGAACTGGTGAGCGCTGTTCGATTAGAGAGGGGCAGTATGGTCATTTTAGGTGGGGAAAAGATTTAGATAAATGGTAAATGCAGTTAATTCTCCAAGAGGGCAAATCGTAGAGTGTATTTGGTATAGGAGGGCATTTACTACAAGTCAATTTGTGTGTGTGTGTGTGGGTGGGGGGTGGCAAATCCTAGAAGTGCAATCTTTGGGAGGGTAAATGATCAATTTTCTCTGTTTATTATGAACATCTGACTGGGGAGATCAAAATAGAATAAGAATGGGTTTGACCACTGATCAATTCCATGGTAAAAGTGGAATAACCTTTTTTTTTCTACTGAATTTTTCTATGTGAATTGCAATACGAATTTGATCTCACACAACGTTATTCTAGAGAAAGCTCTGTTAATTAGAAACTTTGAAACTAAAATTGAAGTAGCTACTGTTGGTGGTACCAACTAGATTGTTTGTAAAAGCAGTCAGATAGCTAACACATTCTGAATGTTGCAAACCCATGTTGTTCCATGTATTTCAAATATGATAGCAAGTGCGATGTATGGCTCATGATGATAACTCTGTACTGCAGTGTTTTGATAACTGGAGCAGCTTTTGTTGATGGAAGTATTCTACAACTTTGGAATATGAATAATTCTGGGGTAAGTATATAGCTGGTGAACTTCTTGTATTCTATTTAGAGTACCTTTCACTGTATCTCTTCAATATTTTCCCAGTATCTACTAGGTCCCTTGGTTTATCAATTGGTTCTGTGTTCTTATGAATATATTTTAATCAAGGCTCCATTTTTCATAAACTAGTAAATGTAGTAATTAATATGTACATTGTGCCCCATGTGGGCAAAAGTTATGTGGCTCATAGGCAAGTATTAGCTTGTTGATTTGATTGTTAATGATAAAAGGGGAGCTGCCTGAAACTAATTATGGAAGGAGTAGATTATAAACATCTGAAGGCATACTCTGGAAGTTAATAAAATTATGAGAACACTGAAAGGTACCCATTTTATGCATGCAAAGTTCATGTGATTATGTTCCTTACAAAAAATTAGCCAATTTGTTCACTAAGTAAAAGAAATTTTGCAATTGAACGATTTATTTAGAATTAGAAGTTCAGAATATGGTATAATGCACTTTTCTTTTCCTGGTAGGTAGATTAGTAGTGAATGTCACAATGACTAGTATAATGTCACAAATTATAAGGCCAGTACATATAGAAATTAGAATCCTTTGAATTGGATATTCTGGTACCTTTCGTTATAATTGTATACACTTTTGGAAAGTATGGAACAGCTTCAGGTTTTTGAATGGCGTTTTCATTTGTTTTTAGAAAAAGAGCATCAGTTTTCAAGAAATTTTAAAATTAGATATGTATTTAACTTAAACTCTGTCAACAACAGAGAATTCTTGTTTACCTTAGGAATACCATTTTCATCGAATCATATGTTGAGTTGAAATATTCTACGCATCTATAACATTTGATTCCATGTGGATTATGTGCTGCAAATGTTATTGACATTCTTAGCATTAGTGATGAGAAACTATATTGAGCCTGCACACTTTCATCTGTTGCTTGCTAGATAGTGAAATGGCTCCTTGTTTTGATTCCGAAACAATTTTTCACATCATAATACCACAAATATTTTTAGTACCTTTTTTTCATAGAACAAGGGTAGCATTTTAGATACTCTGGTTATGTGTGATTGTATGCGTGGACGCTTAAGACCTATGGAGGTTGTACTTATATGGTAATTATCGGCATTCTGTATATTCCATCACAATAATGATTGAAATTGTAGAATATGCCTACTTGTAAACTAATTTTGAAAGTCATATTCTGTCATATATAAAGGCATAACCACTGACAATGTTTCAGTTCAGCTAGATAGGGTGAGTGTTCAGTTTGAAATGACCATGTGATCTAAAACTAGGGAGGAGGATGGTTGTATGTAAATGTTGTGTCATACTGATACACCACTATAATCTCTTGAGCTTTTTATTTTCTTGCTGCCGGTTGCTTATTTGTTTACATATTGGCATGCTATTACTAGTGTAAAATAAATGAACTCAAGTCTTTGTTATATTTACCGCGCAGAAATCATTTGAAGACGCGATGGAATCAATTGAGAAGGCGAAAATGGAGAAGGGGAATTGATACAACTCCAGAAGTTTCATCATCTTTTGGTATATGTACAAACAAATGTGCATATATTCTTGTAGTGTGATACATAGTGTCCCAAATAATTTGTTTGTCATCATGAACTCGCTACTGCTCGTAAATGATGGTCTGTGCCCCCTTCCCCATCCTTAGTCCTTAGAAATTACAAAGAAAGGAAAAATACTCTTTATGTCACTGGTTTGAATTATAATGTCATTTGTGCCATTACGTAATCGCCGTGAGTGTATATGCCACTGCACTCGTTTTTTACTGCTCTCCATGCCATTGCCGTTAACTTCACCATTAGATACAACTACTAGTTAGGTGCCCATGCGTTGCAAGGAAATATGTTACGTCCGATCGCCGTATTTGTACATGCGAACATATTTATGCAATATACAGGGTATAGCAGTATATGAACAGTGTAATATATTCATAATTTGATTTGATGAACAGAATTTGCTACAAATGGCAAATGCGGCGTGCTTTATCATGGCCAAGACAACAGCCAAAATTTTGTGATTACCTCAATTTTGTGATTACATCTACTCAGGTTAAGTGATTTACATGCATCACTACAAAATTTCACCGTTTTCCTTCTCTTTATCAAGGAAAGAGAAGAATCCATTGTACAAGCTCAGTGCAATAATCCAAAACCAGAACACAGTAACCATATACCATGAACCATCTCTAGACGGTTTCATTCTTCGTGCTTGCGCTTTCTTGCTAGGGCTCTTTTCTTCTGCTCTTTTCTCTTCATCTTTAAATACCTTAAGCATTCAGGTAATCAAGAAAAACTCAGTTGTCATAAAAAGAATTGATACTACCATAAGTTATGGTAGGCCAGTAGCAACCCAGATGAAAACTAAAAACAAAGTTTAGACTTCATTCAGATATATGCCAAAAAAAATTGTTAATTCAGTAAGTCACACCTTTGTAATATCTTTAGTGACATCTCGGTCGTCGCACTCATATGCATCTAACTGCTTCCCAACAACATCTTCTATCTCATTCAAGAGGCATATATCTCTCTCTACAGAGGTATCTCGATCAATATGCAGGTTTCGTTGAGAATCACGCAGTTGACATGATGCATAGAAACAAAAACTGAGCACTGTTTAAAAACTGAAATGGACCCGTACCATGTACATTTCTAATAAGTTGGTCACTTGTAATATTAGTGTCTCAGTATGAAAGAGCAAGCGGGCAGCTGATTCATAATTTACAGCATGTGTTTTCTAATAAATGTGCAAGTTTGTCAGGTAGTGTCTTACTGCCTAGTTCCTCGATAAATTTTAATAAAAACTGTCTTAGACTCTTGATCTGTTGTGCATCAATGTTGACACGAGGGAAAGACTGATAAGCTGGAGTTTTTCTTTCAAAAGGAAAAAACTAATTGCATGAGGGAAAAGAATCATCTTCAAGCATTTAGAAAACCTGGGTAACAAAGCTTATAGAGAGCCCTCCTCTTGTAGCTCTAGCAGTTCATCCAACCCTATGGATATAATCCCATGGGTACCTACAATAAGTAATCACAGTACCGGTCACATGTTTACATTCATCAAAATATGTTGAGAAGGAATACTGACTGTTGTATATAAAGCTAGTCAAAAACACCTTGGAATGTCATAGTTGATAACAAGATCAACTGATTGGATATCCAACCCACGGCTGGCCACATCAATGGCAATCAAGACAGGTACCTTTCCAGATTTAAAATTATGCAACGCAAGCCTTCGTGGATCGAGACTTGTGAGAGTGCAAAGAAGCAGTTGGCCGACCAAGCTCTTTCTAACGTAAAAATCCAAATATTGGCATGTCCGATCCTGTGCAGGAATAGAAGTAAACTAAGTAATATCTGATGAAAGCATTGAACTTAAAATGATCATAAATTACATGTAAGAAAAACACTCATCACTGTGAGAATAATCTAATCAAAGGATAATTTCATCGCTTGGCAATTGCCAATTGCAGCAAGTGTATGCATCAATTTTGCAAAGGTTACATAATTCTTGTGGAAGTACATGCAATTGCAAAGTTTATTTCCTCCCATATATATGCTTCATAATGAACTAAAGCAATAGAAACATGTATGCGTTGTTCATCTAAATAATAATTAACGTTTGCGTGTACAAATCATGAAGTAATTGTCTTTGCCGCTCTCCCGCTTCTCCCGCTCTCCTAGGTGACCTTCAAAACAAACATGATTAAATAGTCATTGAATGGAACTAAATGACTTGCAATAAAGGAATGGTGAACTTTCTAGATGATGGTGAGATTTCATTGTTGCAATGCTTGCTTGATGCATGGGAGAAGCAAGCACAGATTGAAAAGAAGGGATTTTACAAGATAGAACCTGGTGATGGTCTAGATGATGATACCTGTGGCATTTGTGCTGATGGTGGTAACTTGATCTGCTGCAATCGTTGTACTTCAACTTTTCACTTGTCTTGCTTGGGAATTGAGGTGAGCATACACATATATCATGCGCAGGAGTAGTCATATTATTATTTTTTCCAATAAAATAGAGGAGAAAGTATGCCCCTGTATTTAGTTTGCTAATTGTATTTGTATCAAAGTTAATACAGAATATAGATCATCTGAAAATGCACTGTTCTCAACACAAAGTTATGGGTTGTGGTTATTATGTTGTGTGGTGCATATTTTTTGAAGCTGTTGCGAAAAAAGACGGTGATAAAAAGTTTAACACTCTGTTTGGTAAATTAGATTAAAATAAGATATTATCCAATGGTTTTCTTCTTACATTTCATCTTTGCTACTTGATTAAGAAAAAAGGAGATAGCCATACACCCAAATGTCTAACGTGGTTGAACCATACAAGATTATCATAATCCATGCGAGTGCTAAAACAGACTCTTACATTAATAGTTATCTCGAACATTGGGGCAAAGATAATTTGGGAGATGCTAGCCGTGCTAGGCGCAATTGCTTATAGCCTTCCCTTGATTTCAGATTATCAGTTCTCATATATCTGCTTGCTAGTATGGTTTCGCAGAATGTTCATTCTTCTGTCCTGTTGTCACAACATATTTTACGAATGCATCTCATTGCTTACAGCCTTTTGCAAGAGATGGAACAATGAAACAATATCTTGGAGGAGAGAGGGGGAAGAAGAGGGAGACAATACCTTGGAGGCAGGCGACGCCGGGAGGAAGGTGACGCGGCGACGGCGACAACGTTCCGGGCTCCGTTTTCCAGTCTCCACCTTCCCAACCCGAAGCCAAGGCTTCCCTTCCCCCTCCTCTTGTCGGCGTTGGCAGCGAGATGGCGCCGCCCTTCGTGTTCCCCTCGAGCTTGCGAGATGTGGAGCAGGACGCCGATGGGGACGACGAGCCGTCGCTCCGGCCGTAGAACCCCGTCACCGTTGGGGCCCTCCGCGCCGCCGACTCCGCTCTCCAGTCTCCACCTTCCCAACCCGGTTGCTTTCCTCCTCTCTCGTCGGCGTTGGAGGCGGAGGTGAGGAGGAGGCGGCGACTGGCTGGCAAGGAGGCGGCGAGGAGGGCGGTGGGAAGGCGGAGGTGAGGAGGAGGAGGAGGCGAGGAGGCGGGTGGGGAAGCGGAGGAGGAGGAGGAGGAGAGGAGGCAAGGAGGAGGAGGAGGAGGCGGCGGCGAGACGGGGGGAGGAGGGAGGGGCGGAGGAGGGAGGAGGAGGAAGGGAGGAGGCGGCCAGTGAGGCGGAGGGAGGAGGAGGAGGAGGGCGGAGGAGGGAGGAGGAGGAGGCAAGGCGAGGTGGCTGGGAGGAGGAGGAGGGAGGAGGAGGAGGGAGGAGTGAGGAGGAGGAGGGGAGGAGGTGGGGAGGGGAGGAGGCGGGAGGAGGAGGAGGAGGAGGGAGGGGGCGAGGCGGTGGCGAGGCGACTGGGGAGGTGAGGAGGCGGAGGAGGGAGGAGGAGGGAGCAAGGCGAGGTGGAGGGTGAGGAGGAGGAGGAGGAGGGAGGAGGAGGAGGGAGGAGGAGGAGACGGCGAGGCGGGTGAGGGGGAGAGGGGAGGGAGGAGGAGGAGGAGGAGGAGGGGGCGAGGCGTGGCGAGGCGACGGGGAAGTGAGGAGGAAGAAGGGGCATGAGGCGACGGCGAGGCGGGAGGCGGTGGAAGAAGGGCATGAGACGTCTGGAGGCGTGAGAAGTGAGTCCGCGCTGGTTTGAGGCGATTTGAGGGCTACCACGATCGTCCATCATGGGGGGGGCGTGGTGTCTGATTGCCGATTTTGCCGATTTGTGGGCTCTGCGATTGGAGGATGTGGAGGTGAGATTCAAAATTTGAAAGATGCTACCGGGTTCATGGGAAGGCTACTGATAGTGGAGCCGTTGGATGGCTGGTAGATGGTCCAGATTGCATGTGCGTACCATTCACCACCATTACCACTACAGCCTTTTAAGTAGTAGAGATAATGCCTAAACTACCCTTCACATTGCAGTCTATGACAAACGGCCCTACCTAGCAGTCTTCTTCTTCCCTCTTTCTCTTACTCTCCTCTCTCTCACTCTCTTTCTGGCCACCTCGTCGCCCCACCTTCTCCTCCGACCGGCCCTTTCTCTCGCCCGACAACACTGCTATCTCCGTCGTGATTCTGGCTTCGTGTCGCTACCATATTTGCATTGTTGCCCTAATCTTCCCTGGCGTTGCCCCTCTCCCCTGTTTAAACCCTCATCTCTTCTTCTCACTGCCACGCCCCTTCTCCAAATCCGCTGCCGCTAAGCCGCCTATCCCTTGGGGCCCTCCTCCCGAAGTTGCTATCTCTCCCTCGCGTGGATGCCACTAGTCCCTTGAATCGCTGCCGGGAGCAACGGGCATTGCTCGTCGGAGCGTGATTCGCCATTGTTGCCTTTGCCTTCAATTCCGTCGCCGCCGTGATGAGGCCTCATCTTTGCCTCTCCCAACTTCTCTATCTCTTCCTCGTCTCGCCGCCACCCTCCACCGAGCTCGTGGGCCATCGAAATGCCGCCGCCACGTCCACCTCGCCATCGCGACCGCTGCCCGTCATCAACCCCGCCGCCATCGTTCTCCGGTCACACTGACCCCACCATCAGACTCTTGGCGCCTTCGCGCACCTCGTGGTGCCACTACCCGGGCTAGCTGCTGAGCCATTTGCCGATGAGGGCGCCGCCCGAGCCACCACCTAGCTCCGGCTCACTGCAGACGAGCCCCTCTTGTCGGCCGATGTGGGTAGGACGAAGCGCACCATACAAGGCGTTGCTGCGCCTCCCCTTCCCCTTCCTCCTCCGGCCCTTTTCTCCTCCTCCCCCTCCTCCTCCGACCAGCGACAGTAGCAGTAGCGCCGCTCTATTCTCCTCCTCCCCCCTCTCTCACTGCCAGTAGTGCCCATCTATTAGTAGGAAGAATATGATCTTTCCACTCGTTTTTAACGTTTGACTACCGGAGAACGGTTAACAATGGCATAGAAGAAAATGACATGGAAGTGCAATGGCATGTAGAGTCGCGGCGATTAAGCAATGACACATATGATACTATCCAACTATGCAATGGTATAGAAAAAATATGATACTGTCCAACTATGCAATGGTATAGAAAAAATTTGAAGACATGGGGTTCCCATGATCCTGTGTTTCACCTCTCATGCCCTGAAAATGTGGAACTGTGGAAGCTCACACCTCCTGGCCGGTGCGTGCGAAGAAGGCTGGCTAGCTTATGCATCGCTGGGCCTGGGCGTCAGGAGGCCAGAGCTTGAAGCCCAGCGCATAAGCCGTCAAATTCAGATGGCAATTAAGCCGTTCACATGGCAAAGACTGGCAAGGGCGCGCGTTTACTGCTGCAAGGTCAACACTAGCCGTGGCATCATTAGCTCGTACTAGTACCATGCATCCATTCCTACTTACCTGGTGACCTGCACCGTCCGCGTCGCATCGCGGGCACAACCGGAGTACGTCGCCCCATCCCTCTCCAGCCCAGCGAAGCAACCCCATCGGAACAACTGAAAGGCACGCCCACATTTAAGCCGTTCACACCAGTCTCTCTGCTCAAGTACTGCCACTGCTAAGATAAGATTAGATAGCTAATAAAGGGTAATTAACACGATTTCATCATTAACTTAACTACAATGCAACAACAACCGTGCCATCTAGTACTTGCACCATATCCCCATCTAAACCGTCCGATGCGAGATCGCACGGACCAAAAAAGGCCCTAAGCACAGGGCCAAAAAGAAAATGAAGAAGCACAAGCATTGCTACACCGATCGCAGTCAAAACATTCCCCAGCTCTCCAATGTCGGGAACGCGGACGCGACGCCCGCCGCGCCCACCAACGCCTCCAGCTCCGGCAGCAGCGACGACTCCGCCGCCTCTGCGTCCGCGTCCGCGGCCATTGTGGCTGCGGCTTCGCTCCAGGTCTTGTGCCCCTCCAGCCTCGGCGGCGCCGGTGCGCGGTCGAGCAAGAAGGCGGACGTGTCCAGCGTCGGGAGCACGCACGCGAGAGCGGCCGGCCTGGGCGACGGCGGCGACGCGGCCGAGGCGGGGTCGGCGCCGAGGACGGGGAAGCCGGTGATCTCCTGCACCATGCGCCGGAAGTTGGCCGGGTCGGCGCTGATGTAGGTGGTCTGCGCGCGGCAGGACGCCCGCGACCTCCGCTTGGAGACGCGGCCCGTCGCCCCGTGCGGCGCCTGGGCCCGGGCCGGACTCGGGCCAGGCGGCACGGGCGACGCGTCGTGAGCCAGCTCGGAGGCGGAGGAGGTGGTGGAGGACGACGGGGTCGGGGAGGAGGAGGCGGCGCCGGACATGGAGGCGCGGAGCGCGGAGGTGAGCGCTTCGTTCTCGAAGGCGGCGGCGGGGGAGAGCCAGGCGGCGTGGGGCCATGGGCTCGGCGCCGGCGCGGGGAGGTGGGCCCAGGAGGGGTCAAGGCTCGCGCAGCGATTCGCCATGGGTAGGTGGGAGCTGCTCTCTCTTGCTTGTTTTGCTTCTCGGGTAAGTTTGGCTGCCGGGGGAGGGAAGGTGAGGGATGAAGAGGGTGAGGGCGGTGGGCATTTTATAGGCGAAGGGAATGTGGCTAGGGCACCAAAATGATAGGCGCACCCGGTGGTGTATACCGTTTTTAGCCAGTACTAGTATAGAAAAATTCTTTTTTCTTGTCTGCGTTTTAATTAGATTACCGGTACTTTGAAGTACCAGCAACTCTATCTCGTGATAGAAAAAACCCATTATTAAGAGAGAAAAAGTTCTTTTCATTGCCACTACTCCGATCAAGAATCAGAGTTTCATCCTATCCATCTTTCTTACTAAACGTCACAACCCTGATAATCTGTGGATAGAGCCTAGTTATCGGAGTTTATTGACTCTATCAGTACCCCCGGTATATTTTTAAATCAGCCAAAAAAATCTTTTTTGAGTGAATTTTACTTGAATTGGATTCCTTATAAAAGCAAGCAAACAAGTATTGATATCAGCAACGCAGCTGGTGGTTAGTTGCGCACTTTCCTAGCCCACAGGTTGAGGTTTTGAGCCTGTCATTTATCAATTTTTTAAAATTTATGTTACATTTTGAAACTTCCAAATTTCAATTTTAAAAATTGGCCGATATTTCGGATAAAATCTGATTATCGTAAAAATCGTTTTTATCGGTGGGGTCCGGTAAAATTTCATTTTTGATTATCAAATCCCTGCTACACATCGCTCCGAATAAGCTTGGCTCTATACCAAAAGTTTGAAACTTCCAGATTTCAATTTTAATAATGGCCGATATTTCTGATAAAAATCCGATAATCGGAAAAATGTTTTTAACGATGAGATCCGGTAAAATTTTATTTCTGATTTTCAAATCCCTGCTACACATCACTCTCAATAAGCTTGGCTCTAGACCAAAAGTTGGCATGTTTACCTCTGGTCAGGAAGAACAGAAGGAAAAAAAACGCTTTAGATCGGACCAGAATTAACACATCTTGTTTACTATTAAAAGAAGAAGTTGGTGGAGATGGCTCGTCTGCTTTTGCAGCGTGTGGTGTCTTATTGAAACAGGCTACTGTCAGGGATTAGATAAGATATCCCGACGGTTAGATTCCATATGAAATATGTTCTTAGAGCGCGTACCCAGGAAGAATGAGCCGAGCATGGTAAGCTCAAACTGGTGCCCGGTGATTGATGCTCGTGGGTAGACCTCTCTGCTTATGGGCCAATATACGTGCCGTCTTAGGTCCGAGAAGATACGTGGATGTTTCTTGGGGCTTAAGTTATCGTGTTTATAGAATATATCTATAAATCTAATATGATTCTAGATTATTCGGATAGGTTTTCCAGGTCGTGTAGGGCCCGGACTGTGTATACCTTGTACTATTTATACTCTCCATGAGAGGAGGAGGGTATTAACGGCCGCAATAACACAAACGCACATATACAACTAGAGTAAGGTTATTGTCTCTTTCCAAGAGGTCTGAACTAGGATAATCTCTGTGTTTGATCTACTCTTCATCTCGACGAATCCGTACATCCAAAACAAAATCTCTTTGGCAAGAAGGGATTGTTTGATCGCTCAATCAACAAGTAAGTTTAGCGAGGAATCTATTTTCCGATCGTCGATAACTACTGTCTGGCAGAGTGTCATGTTAGTGTAGCTCCTCTAGTTGGCCTCTCAAATGCTGCTTAGTAGGGTTATTGATTTAAGCTCTTTTACTGTCCTTTGTCATACCCCCCGAGGTGCGTGTTTGGACTGGGAAAATTTTTAAGGGTGGCTAGTATTTCGTTCAAGCTAAAAAAACCCTAATCCAAATACACGTAACGGTAAGATCACTAGACTAATCGATCTAGTTGTACTTAATCTCTCTTAACTACGAGGCCTAAGTGAAAGCGTGAAACGTAAGTCTGTCCTCGGCTTATCTTACCTTATATACTTATCTCCAAATCAAAAAGTCAAACACTTTGACTTTCGCATTCTGTTTTTTCTATCTCGAAACCACGTTTTAGAGCTCTCAGAAACAAGTCAAATGAAGCTTATTGGACTTTCGAAGCTACCTCCGATGGTTGTTCTCCTCAGCTTATCTTATTTGCTTATCTTCTTATTTCTTTATAAACTAGATTTGAGAGCTTCCCGAGATAGTTTACAAAGTCTGATCCACTTTGTTTAACTTGTTTTTTAGAGCTCTAAGACAGGTTTTGGGGTAGAAAAAATCGGACTTCAAAAGCCAAAACGTTTAGAGTTTCGATTTGGAGATAAGTAGATAAGATAAACGCTTTGGTTTTTTAATTTCCTTTTTTCTATATCGAAGCCATGTCTTAGAGCGCTCATAAATAAGTCAAATGAAGAGGACCAGACTTTCCAATCTACCTCGGGAAGCTCTCGAATTTTACCTTATAAGCAAATAAGAAAATAAGATAAACTGAAGGAAACATCCTCTACGTGAATAAGCTAAAGAAGAGAACTGTCGAGGATTGGGAAATTCATTCCTCGCCGAGCTTACTTTTTGAACGAGGAATCAACGGACATCTTTCCACAAAGATTTAACTTTGGGGATACGAAAGTACACTCAGGACACGGGACAAAGGACAAGGTCAGTTTATCCTAATTCGGGCAGCTCGCGGTAGAGATAATGACCATTCCAGTGCTTGTGTTGCTATATGCGAACGTTTTTTTACAAAAATGCTCTCTCTCCATCTCTCTAGTTGGAGAGGGTATTTATATTGTCATACCAATGCCACGACTCAACGCTCTAACTCCGTCATTTATGGACGGCTACAGATAATAATAGAATTAACACATTCTAAATCCTCGTTAAATGTTGAATCGGACCTGCGTCGTAGCCAACGGTATGGAGATCGTGGATAACATGGGCCTCTTCTTCGGAGTGGCGGTTATGCCAGGGCAGGGAATTTTTGAACAAGTGTGCTTGGTCGTACCGCATGATGTATGGCCATGTATGAGTATGCATGCTCGTACCGGAGTATGTATGCTCAAAGGGTCTCTCAAGCCCGTGTTAGCACAATAATGCTTGTGTAGGTATGACTTATCAACCTATGGGTTTTTTGGGCACGACTTCCGAGAGCAATTTTAGGGTGTTCTGAGCTATCTCTTCTAGAACAATTATGTAATTTTAAATTTTAGTTTATCTTAAAAACACTTTTTTAAAAAAGAAAAAGGCGAAGCCAGGAAGGCGGCAGGTGCCGGTGAGCAGGGGCAAGGCGGGGTGCGCGTGGCAATGGGGCATCGGGGGTCGGAATCCGCGGGGAGGGAGAAACCGCGTCGCCGCGTGGAGGCCCGCGCGGTGCTGCTGACTGGGTCGATCCATGCCTCTCCCTCTGTGGTTTGGGCCCACCCATCTCTGGCCTCCTCCGCGTCTTGTCTCGAAAGGCACGCACTTTTGCTCTCCCTCAGAAAGCTCAGGGGCGGTTGCGGTGGAGTACTACTGGCGGCGGCGGCCGGCAGCTGGAACACTCGGTTCTAGCTGGTGCAGATGCAGTGCAGTCAGTAGTAGCTTGCCATTCCTTCTCTCATCTTGTGGTGGGTTCTTTTTACCTTTTTCTTATTTACTTATTTGTCTTATCTCGTTACTTCGAGAATTTTTTGAAATAGCCTCGAGAGCCGGTTGGTCTCCAATTTTAGGGGTTAGAGAGCTTATAGACACACCTACGAGATAAAAAAACAGACTCAAAAGTAATAAAAAGTGAGATAAGTCAAATAAAACACGAGATAAGTAGGATAAGCTCAGCCTCGAGAGCCGGTTGGTCTCCAATTTTAGGGTTTAGAGAGCTTATAGATACGCATACAAGATAAAAAAACGACTAAAAAAAAGTGAGATAAGTCAAATAAGACACGAGATAAGTAGGATAAGTCAGCTTATCCTACTTATCTCGTGTCTTATTTGACTTATCTCATTTTTTTATTACTTTTGAGTCGGTTTTTTTTATCTCGTAGGCGTGTCTATAAGCTCTCTAAACCCCAAAATTAAAGGCCAACCGGCTCTCGAGCCTATCTCGAAAAATTCTCGAAGTGACGAGATAAGGCAAATAAGTAGATAAGAAAAGCTGAAAAGAACTCACCCTCCTCGCTGCCCAAGCCAAAGCTTCTCAGTACTATCTCCAACCATTTTCTCTTCATTCTCTTCCCTTCTCCATATTCGTTTCCTTTATTTTTCACCGTCTCCAACAGCATCCCTTCAAAGGGAATGATATAAAAAGGAGAGAAAATCCCTTTTCTAAAGGGAATAAAAAAGAGAACTCTTTTGGAAAGGAACAGCGAAGGGAATCTGTTAAAACCATAAAGAGAACGGGATTCTCTTCACGACGGAAATCCGGCCCGTGAAGAAAATCCATTGGAGACGGTCTAAGTAAGGGCGGTTTGTAGGAGAAGCAGCGCTAGCTGTACTACTTGCTACGGCCAACCAGGAGGCAAGGTCGCCCAGGAATTGCCGATCAGTTGTTGGTGTACCAGTGAAAAAAAAATTACACTAGCTAGAATTAATGGAACTAAGGAAATTGTGTGGCACGTGCAAACAACAATATATTATACAAATAGTTTGGTTTTCATCGCGATGAAGCTAAGGCAATGTTAGGTTATTCTCTTTAGCTTATTTTTTTACCCTATCTAGTATCTACTTATCTTCGAATTGAAAAGTCAAACGTTTTGTTTTTTGAGTTCTTTTTTTTTTTTTTTTCTGAAGATGCGTCCCAAATCTTTCAAAACAAGTCAAATAAAACATACCGAACTTTTCAAGCTATCTCAAGAAGCTCTCAGAATTCAGATTATAAGCAAATAAGAAGATAAGTAAATAAGATAAGAAGATAAGTAAGATAAGTAAATAAGAAGATAAGTAAATAAGGTAAGAAGATAAGTAAATAAAATAACCGAAGATAACCGTCCCTCACCCACGTACAAGTACGATCACCACCGGGTGATCCACCGGCCAAGCATCTGCAGGTCCATCGATATCCATGGCAGCCAGTCGTCCGAGCGAGCCAAAATGCCAAGCCTATTGATTAGCAGTTGAAAAGGAGCAGCAGCGTGTACTACGTTTGGAGCGTAGCTAGACGAGCACGATGACCATCGCTGGGAGTCGCCGCAGGGTCAAGCCGCGTTGTCAGAAGGTGGGCCCATCACCGCTAGCCCGATCCAGATAAGCTCCGCTGGCTCCCTGCAGAGGAGACCACGTGGAAGCCACCGCGACGGGGGGCATGGAGTGTCGCGCAAGCCATCGCCGTGCTGAGTCACCCGGCCGGACAAAGCTACGTGCACAAAGGTGAACCACGTAGGTAAACGTAGTAATTAACGTCCATGCTTTACAGTTTAGGTTGTTCTCTTCGAATTATTTTATTAATTTGCTTATCTTCTTATTTGCTTATAAAATGAACTTCCAGAGCTTCTCGGGATATATTGAAAAGTTCGGTGTACTTCATTTGACTTGTTTCTAAGAGCTTTGAGACGCACATTCGAGATAAAAAAAGAACAGCAAAAACCAAAATGTTTGACTTTTCAATTTAAAAATAAGTAAATAAGATAAGAAAATAAATTAAAGAGAACAATCGTGTATCCTCAATTGGGGAGAGAGGGCGGTAGGAGGCGACCATCCCGGATTTATAGTATTATTAAGTCCAAATTTAAAAGCAGTCTCTAAAGCGTTGATATAGTTCCATTTGCTAGCCGAGATATATGGTAATTTTTTCTTTTAAATTTTAGTTGTAGGCACTCTCTTAATACTGTAGTAGCCTATTATCAGAACTAGGGGACATTACGTGATGCTTTAAAACAGTTCTGACTCTCAGCTTAGAGGCAAAATTATCACTTAAAGTTTTTCATACTACTTCCTCCGTTTTGTTCGCTTGCGAGTATCGTCATTCTTCTACCATACTTATGATTGCTTAACTAGATTATGAACAAAATACTATTATCAATATTTAAATTGTGTGGACAGAGTAGGTGGCACAAATAACGAAAAGGTTTATTACAGGCGCTACATTTTGCATTGAAAATAGCGAAATGTCAAGTATTTATGGGAGAAAAGTTTGTTCAACTTGTAGAGAGTTTTGGAAACGGAGGAAGCACTGTCGATGACTCGGAGCAGAGGGGGTGGTGGCAGCGATTGGGACAGCGGCGCTCCGGCAAGGGGCGGCGAAGGGAGAGGAGGCAATGACGAACCGACCAGTGGGGTTGGCTCTGGCGAATTGGCGACAGCGGCGATGGCAGCATCGCCCGACGAGGTGGCTCTTGGTGGCTCGCCGCTGTGCGGCCAGCTAGCAGCGAGAGGGGGACGGTGGCAGGATGGGCAAGCAAGACGGCGGCGCGGGGTGACTAGGGAAGGGGTTCCCGAGGCAAAAAAAAGATGCACGGTGCGGCGCAGCGACATGGCCGGTTGTGGGAAAGAAGACGCGCATGGCAGCGGCACTCCCCGGAGACCTATCGGTCAAATTGGCCGAGGGGAAACTTCTCCTAGCTAAGGCGATGCTAAAGGAGGGCCAAGGTCAGAGGATTACCGAGGATTGACGACGAATTGGAGAAAAGGCAGTGGCGGTGCTCCGCGGCTGCGGCGGAGGCGACGCTCCTGGAAATGCGATGGCAAAAATAGGTCACAAGGAGGACATCCAACAGCGTCCTCAAAGGAGAAAGGCAACAAGGGCTTACCCGAGCCGAATCGAGAAAAGAGTGAAAGGGGGGAGAGAGAGCTCAGCTAGGGAATTTTAGAGAGAACCATGGAGTGGGTGGGTTAAAATTACCACTATGGGTGGTAACTGAAGTCATTAGGGAGATTGTTGATCAATTGGATTGAGTGGAGGGAGTTAGGGGGTTTTGGGGAGTTCTCTGTGTCGACACAGAGAGGACAGAGGGAGGGAGAGGGTAGACAGGGAGGTAGAGGGAGGAGGGAGGAGTAGAGGGGATGATAGGTGGGTCCAAGGGGAATGGAAAAAGAAATAGAGAGGGAAAGGGAATAGGAATAGGAATAGTGCCAAAATACCAATTTATATTTTAAAGAAACAGACTTTGATTTTCTCTTTTTCTCTTTTTGAAAATAAAACTCAAACATAATTTATTTTCTCTTTTGAAAATTAAACACTTAAGATTTAATTACTTTATAAAATATTTGTAAAACAACCCAGTTATTTTTAAAGTTTTAATTGTTTAACAAGTAACATACTCATTTTTTTGAAAATTATTTTCTTTAAAAATTTTAACGCAATGCAATGCATGATGCAAATGAATTTTTGGTTTTTAAAAATGAGGAGGAATCTCTATCTCGAGATTCGGAAGAGCTTGAAAAAAAGTTTGGAAACTCTGCCATCAAATCCTCCTCACGCTCCCAAGTTGCCTCCTTCTGAGAATGATTGCTCCACTGAAGTTTGCACAACTTGATTACTCGGTTCAGCGTCTGGCGAGCGGCTTCATCCAAAATCTTAATTTAAGGGCGCCCACATTGATTAGTGACAATTTTGCAAAGGCTATTGATCAGATTGAGATGAAGAAATTATACATACTCTTAAAAGATAAAGGATTATTTAGAAGTAATTGGATGAAGCGGGTTAAATTCATTCTCCCTAGAGCGACTTGTTCTCTCCTGTTGAATGGAGTTCCTTGTCAAAAGTTAATTTCTCACCTTGGTATTTGTTTTAGCTTGCCAAAAGGACGAGGGCCGTGACTATGCTGTGCATAAGGGCATGTACAATAGTATAGACAGCTATTGTCTACAACAGATTGACATGTCATTTATAGACAACGTTATAGACAATCCATACAACGGTATAGACAGCTTATTTATGAGTAGATAGCTTCTTCCCACACACAACGTATCTTGGTTCCCGTGCTAGAGTTGATTCTAGATTAAGAGACGGCTCAACTCTCTATGCACCTTCTCTCTCATTCACATCATTTTTTGTCCTATATGGCAAGGCTTAGAAACAGTTAACATGGACCATTGTATATGCTCTAAGGGGAGGGAGCAACCAACTGGCCAAGGAAGATAGCGGACCCACCATGTGGGGAAGTCCGTGAAGATAAAGGACAGGCCGGTGAACAAGGCGTGGACCTGGGAGACCATTTGTAGCAAATATTTCAAAATTTTTCTATAACATTATTTTCTACACGGTCTATCTATGATATAAAATTCCTTTATACTTTATACTACATTTTAAAAATTTCTTCCCTCTAGCAGCTCCTCTATCCCCTAAAAAGTCAGATAAACAATATTTTGTAGCTACTGTTAGTCTAAACCGCTGTAGGGGTTACTTGCACCATTTGTATAATGTTTTTTTTATATTTATGTCATTACAAAGTTTTGACTTTATTAAATGTCGATAAAATCAAAATCCGATTGTTGCCGTTATAGTCTAAAGTGTCACAAATATGCCCTTTATGGACTAGTTAGCCCTCTATCTTCTTTAAATTTACACCAAAATAACCATTGAGTCATCTTCCTCCTCCCTCCATTTCCCTTCTTCTTGCTCCCCATCTCCAGCAACCTCAAGCCTCCTCCCTCTCCCACACGCCTCCAGATCTGTAGCCAACGCCAAAGTAGCATGGACAAAAGAGCAAAGTTGAGGGGACGGAGCGCCGATGAGTTTCTTCTGCTTTCCTTCTCCCTCCCTCCCCAAACTCCCTCCCTCTCCCTCACCTACATCCACAAGTTCCCCCTATCTTCAGCCATAGCTCTAGTGTTGCCGTCGGAGAAGCTCTAGTGGCTCGGCGGAGGCATATAGGTGTCCTCCTAGGCTTGGGGACGGCGTCCTGGCGGTGTGGAGGCGTCTAGGGGCATGTTGTAGTGGCTTCAATGGCTTAGGAGCAAGGTCCTTTGCCTACATTAGCTCGAGTGTGTGCATCATGGAGACGATCGGGCTTAGGGAGGGTGTGAAAGTCCTCCAACGACATCGCTGGAGGTGCTCAAGTGGCTTGGGCATGAGGTCCCTTTTACCAGCAGTAGGTCAAGTATGACGAAGACTGGAGGAGGGAGGAGGAAGAAAGAGGAGGGATATTTTGCTCCTCCATGGTTTGCCGCTGTTCCTAGCGTGGTTCGTTGCTACTCAGGAAAACGGGTGAGGGCTAGGGTGAGGGCTAGTGGGCCGATGCAAGTTCACTGGAGAAGTATGGTAGCAAGGATGAAACAGGAGAGGGGGAGAAAGAAAGCAAGAACATGTTGGTACAAAAAGATTGGAAAGGCTTCTTAATGACATTTTTAGAAGGAAAATAATTTATAATGGTATCAGCCGAATTTCTGACTTTTTTATGGATAGATGTAAAATACCTTTGTACTCCCTCCGTTCCAAAATATAAGACATATAAGTTTTTGGCGCGGTCTCCAACGTAGAACTTTGACCATAATTAATTTCTTTCACAATATATCATCAACTACAAAATTAACATCATATCAAAGTACTTTCAAATACGAATCTAACTATATCACATGCATAACACTAAACATATATGTTTTTAGCTTAATTATTGGTCAAAAGTTTCAAACATTGACTTTTTCAAATACATGCATGCCCTATATTTTGGAACAGAGGAAGTATAATTTATGAGGTAAATACCATATTTTTTAATTTGAGAATAAAATAGATACAAAGTAGACTTTTTTCCCTTCCTATTAAAACATGTTTAATGGTGGCCCTATTTTCTAGCATCATCACGGTAGAAATAGAACATGTAGATTTAGGACTGTGAATAGTAAAAATAGGGCTACGAGTAAAATATAATAGAGAGATACTTCCTCCGTTTCACAATGGTTGTAGTTCTAGCATTCAAAATTTTTATCAAAATGGTTGTAGTTCTCACATTCCAATACAACTTTAGAGCCAATATGACTTTTGTATCCTTCATCAATGCAGTCATCTATTTAAACTAATCTGTTCAACCACCCTTCATTAAATGAGGGTAGACAAGTCATTTTTCATGTCTCCTTATTTTGTGTGCATTTAGTTAAAACTACAACCATTATGAAACGGAGGTAGTATGAAATAGGAGCGGAATAGGACCAGCGTTGTGTTAAGAATAAAATAGGCCAGAATAAGATAGAGCCAGAACAGCTAACTTGCATGTAGCCTTATTATACTCGTATGTTCGCTCGGACCAGTCAGTCAGTGGTGAGGAAACGCATCCTCTGTCTTTGGTACGGCAAAGTGATTTGTAAGTAGAACGGTAGAGTACTATAGTGAAAATACTGTAGCACTGCTACTGTACCAAATAGTATCTTTTAATGTGGCAAGTTGCTATTTATTACTGTAGTTACAGTGATACGTGATATAACGACAGTACAACTAGAGAGGGGTAAAACGAATCGTTCACAGGTCCTGCATCCGTACGGTGGCTTAAAGCGCAGAGGTCGTGCATGTCAACTCCCGGTCCACCTCCCAGTCAAAGTAACGTGCTCCATGCCTCCATCTCACCTCGTCATATGGACCATCGGCCATCGCCTTGGTTGTTTTCTTTCGTCCTGTACTAATCAACGCACTTCGTCCTAATATGTTTCTAATATGTAGCAGGGATTTAAATTTCGACGAAATTTCGTTGAATTTTTGCAAATTTCGTCTATTTTAGCCTAGGACGAAAAAACTCATTTTAGTCAAATATTTTCGGTTTTGATGTCTTTTTGTCAAATATTTAAAATTTATCCAAATTTGGCTAATTTTTGTCGGTGTGTTCGATGTTTTTCATCCAAAATCTCGTCCGAAATTTCTAAATTCCACGGAATCCAGATTTTTCACGAGGGGATAAAATTTTTGCTTCACCGCAAGATTAATCCCTGATTTGTAGTTTACTATTCGATCGGCCGTGCACGTGTATCGAACATACACATGTAATTTTGACTAGCTTGAAGATGCAACAGGAAGAGGAGTCTGCATTGCATATATGCAACCAGTAAGCGGAAGCAATGACGTCTAAGAGCATCTCCATTTTAAATTTCTTCTTTATAATACTATTCTCTACACTCTATCTATTCTTTTAAATTTCTTTTCAGTAACTCCTGTCTCAAAAAAATCAGAGAAATAATGTTTTATGGCTACTGTTGGGATACTCCAATTATGAAAATAATGCCTCCGCCTTTTCTTTCTTGGTCAAACAAGATTAATTGGCCTGCTGCTAATTGAGTAGCAGCAGCCGTAGTATAGTAAACTACCGTTTTCGTCATGGCTGAGCATAGAGGGATGTAAATCAGGAGCTCAGAGCATCCACACGAGAAGCTCTATTCATATTTTCTTTCTCTTCTATTCTATTTTCTCTCTCTTTCACTCTAAAATTCCTTCACACTTTACACTACACTCTAAAAGATTCATTCCCTCTATCGGATATTCTATCTTTAAAACTCTATTTTTATACTACTATAGGGTTTTTACTACAGATGCTCTCAGGAAGGGTGCAATGATTAACCCTGTAGGCATTATGCCTTGTTCGACGTAGAAGGAAGTAAAACACTAAACACTAACAGCTTGTTTTAAAAAAAAGGGCCTGAATTGTTGTGTCGATCAAAGCTGAACATGGAGTGCTTCTAGAAAAATGGCTTCGAAAAACTAGT
This sequence comes from Olyra latifolia, assembly GCA_036346145.1. Taxonomy (NCBI): domain Eukaryota; kingdom Viridiplantae; phylum Streptophyta; class Magnoliopsida; order Poales; family Poaceae; genus Olyra; species Olyra latifolia. The sequence continues at coordinate 22,149,502 of CM070530.1, forward strand.
ACATTTGATTTAATCTGTTTTTATATGTTTAGAGAAACTCTTTGAAATAAGGTCGAACCGTTTGCTTTTAAAAAATGCTCTGGCCTAAACTGTTGTCCTTTAAAAACAAACAATCTTGACATGACTCAGGGTCTACCTAGACCTACTGTAATACTGTGCTAGTCCGGCATTTTTTAACAAACAGGACTAATAAACAATCTTAACATATTTTAATTCGTCACATTGTGTGGAGTATGGACCCGGCCAGTCCGGCATCCATCGAGGAAGGTCGGTGTTTTGTAGCCGTGTACTGTAACACCTGTCTCCCTGCGAATGAGGCTGGTGTATATGAAAGCCTACAAGCTAGGTTACCTCTCCAGCTGAGCCTGAGCGGCCCTAGCTAGGGAAAGGTCGGTGCCAGGAAAAGATCTCCATTATCACTTCAGATTAAAATCTACGATCTAAAATTTATCGTTTTTATATAAATAATATGTGGTAGTACTTTGTAGTCATTTTTCGAGATTTTTAGTAATTCTTCTTAAAAATACCTAAAATATTTTTTAATATATTTTGCAGCCTCTCTAAGTCTTTTTTTCAAAGTCACTCAACTTTTCAAATTATAATCTACTACCTCCGTTTCACAATGGTTGTAGTTTTAGCATTCAAAATTTTTATCAAAATGGTTGTAGTTCTCACATTCCAACATAACTTTAGAGCCAATATGACCTTTCACTCTCTTCATCAATCGCAATCATCTATTTAAACTAATCTGTTCAACTACCCTTCATTAAATAAGGGTAGACAAGTCATTTTTCATGTCTCCTTATTTTGTGTGCATTTAGATAAAACTACAACCATTATGAAACGGAGGTAGTAACTCAGATTTTCAGCCAATCAGACAGGGCCATACTCTTGTCCGTTTGACCCAAAGCAGGTAGACCATCTAGAAGAGCAAGGTTGACTGCTGACTTAGACTCTATGCATTCCAGCTGCTCTATGTATGCCGCAGCGTGCTGCATGCACTGGTTTCCCAGCAATAGAATACGGAGTACTAGCTAGCACTTGGAACTAACAGTATAACACTAATCTAGCACTAGTGCTAACTTAATCGAGTCACCTAGAATTGGGGGAGAGTACCCCCAGCTAGCTGGTGACCTGCATGGCTGCGTGCGTGTGATGTCGTACGTCCTTGGCTGACTCTGGTAGCTTGGTAGGTAACGTCCGAAGGCGACGTGGCCCCGTGATCGCCAACGGCGGCTGACCTCACTCTCGCGTCACCGTGACGTCCTCCAGGGTCCTATATATGGACGCGAACAATATGCATGGTACATTTGGATCCCTCACGGTCTAGTGTTAATTCTATTTTCTAGTCTTATCACCGTAGAAATAGAGCCATAAACAATAAAAATAGAGTTAAAAATAAAATATAAGAAAAAATATGAAATAGGACTAGCATTGTGTTGAGAATAAAATAAGACCACGATAGAGCTAGGCACCGTTTCTTTTAGCAAACCGTCGACGGCCAGCGGTTTGCTACAGTAAAAATTTTCTTTTTTGATTATTTTTTTAGAATTATTTAAAATTTTTCTAAAAACTTATAAATTTGCTACAGTAAAACCGCCAACCGCCAGAAACCCCCAAAAGAAACAGAGCCCTAGAGTTGCGTATGGTCTAATTAAACTTTATTGAAAATCGATCCATGACTATGAACCAGTAAGATTCTTAATCTATATCTAACTAAATTTCATTGAAAATCGATCCATGCCTATGAACTGAGATTCTTAATTTCCTAGTTCTACCAATGGAGCATAATGTAACAGCCCAAATTTAGGCCATTTTTGAAAAAAAAATTAAATTAAAAACAAAATCAATCTACTTACTATTCGCCGTTTGAAAAAAAAGTTAACTCTAAATTCAAACCTCAATTTAATCAAATTCGTCCAAATTCAAATTTTGATTTTTGTTAGGCTTGGCCCATTGTGCTAAGCCTAATTGGGCCCAAGTCGGCCCACACCACCTCTCTCTTTCACCATGCTCCTCTCTCTTCTCGCTGCAGCGACACTGCCGGCCACAAGACTACGCATCTGCAGCGCTTGTCTCGTTCTGCGCCGCTCGCGTCGCCACACTAGCTATCTTTGTCGTGCGTGCAAATCCCCTCTCCTTGTCTGTCACCGCCGCTTCGGCGCCTAGGCGCGTCGCTGTGTTTTGTCAAAAGCTGACACGCCAGAGACCATCCTAACACTATACGGGCCCGCACTGCGCGTGACTGGCCGCCAGGCCATCTCGTCGCGGCTAAGCGCTAGCGTCGCACCCCTCACCCAGTAGCTGCCACTGAGACACCACTACACGAGTCATCAATGCCAACGTCGCTTACACTAGCGCCGCTCTGCATCATTCCACGTCGCCCCGCCTCGTCATCTCCCCCCTTGAGCCCATCGCCCGCAGAGCTTCTTTCCCTCTTTCCGCGGACCTCCTTCCTCTTTATAAGCTCGCGGCTCAGTCTCATTGCTCCTCCTTCGCCATTTCCACCGCCAAGTCTTGATTTACCCCCTTCCGCCTCTCTCACACCTCGGTAAGCCGCCGATTGATTCCTCGCGCCCGTAGCCTCTCCATGGGTTGCCCTTCACAGTCTTGCCATCGATTTTTCTCAGGAATGCCCGAAGCTCCCAAGTGGCGTGACCCCTGTTTCGGCCGCCGCCATCTCCACGTTGACAGCTTGAGTCAGGTCTTCCCTGAGCTCGGCACCACCTCAGGTAGACTCATGGTAGCCCCTAGAACCTCCTCCCCCAACGAATTGGCCGCCACTCTCTCTATTTGTCGTAACACCATGATACCTTAGCTTGCCTCCGCCTGCGCCCATGGCACTTCCGATTTAGTTCGTCGCCGATGATGCTCCTGCCATCACGTCCTAACCCATCGCTCCCTAATCCCATTCCGACCAAGTAGCTAATAAGTAGTGGACCGTAGCACCGCCAGTTCCACACCGCAGGTTCGCTGGAGATCGGTCGGGGCGCTAGGAGAACCGGCACTGTGCTGGCATCACCCTACGCAAGCATCACTAATCAGCCACTAACATGTGGGACCTACCCAGTGCAGCAGTTAGTTTAAACCCCCTCCCGCGAGATTTGCCTGAGTCAATGACATGTGGGCCACTATCCCACATGTCAGGTTTAGTGGAAACGTATTCCTACAAAATACGCCTTCCAACGAAAGTGGCGTATTTCCTTGACAAGAGTAGGGACACCGTGACCAGTGAGCTCTGAGGCCTACCTGTCTGTCGCACGTGCCCACTTACCAGTAGGCCCAGGCCTATCTGTTAGGGTAGCACGGGCCGGCCGACCGCAGGTCGCGCGTACGCCTCACTAGGTCGCACAGTAAGGGGCCCAGTATGAATAGTCACAGGCCGAGGCCATTACTATTTATTGGATTTTTAAATAATTTTTGATTTCCAGTAAATCCAGAAATAGAAAGTGAATTATCAAAAATGTATAAGGTATCCAAAAATCATTGAAAATTTCTAAAAAATATTAGGTACTGTATTGGACCTAGGAAAAATATAAAAGATCGGATTAAATTAAATCTTATGCTCTGAAAAATTGGAAGGAGCTAATTAAGCCATTTTCCTTATTAAGAAATTGCTAAAATCAAATTAGCTTTATTAAAAATAGGTATTGAACTTTGAAAATTTCCAAAATTTCCCACTTAAGAACTGTGGACAACATGGGCCCGGGTATTCGGAGATATACGATTGGATGTACCATCTCCTTGGCCCGAGTCGCACGGATCTTCCAGAAGACGGGCCTGGAGATTGGTGCAGCCCGACTTGTTCTACAAGAAAACGAATTCGTTTCCTACTCGAATACATGGAGATAGGCGTAACCAACTCGGTTATATCTTTATCTTCCTTATACGGATTAGGGAACCTATCTGTAACCCGACCTCTTACACTATATAAAGGGGGTCAGGGGTCCCTAGTCAGATCAATCTTTTTCTTCGTATCATTGTCTGCTCTCGTGCCATCTCGACGAGAGCATACATTGTAATTGACACCCACCATACAATCCACGAGCACAGGAGTAGGGTATTACCTCACCTTGAGGGCACGAACCTGTATAAATCCGGCTCCCTGTGCTACCATCGTAGTTGTGATCTTTCACATAGCCCTATAAAATATATTGCCGACACAAATCGTCGACAAGAACAACTTAAGAAAAATATTAAACTAAGTATTGACCTTTGTAAAAATTATAAAAAATTAAAGAAAACCAGCAAGGGTTATCTAGAATTAATAATTATAACACTTTAGCTTTTTCCAAAAATTATTTTTCAGCATGGGTATTTTTATTTTGGGTAATTAAGGGCATACTCATGCATAGCATACAATGACACGTAGAAATTCTCGCTAACTTAGTTAAGACATGGTACGCTAGGTGCAGTTAATCATAAATAAGTCATGTATACATGCATCATCCCTTTTTCACTTGGTTATTTATTGTCTTTACTTTCACGAATAGACGTTAAGGATCCGGAGGGAAGATTTGAAGACACAGAGAAAGAGTACCGTTCCCTTGGACAAGACGAGTTAACATCCATAGTTCATATCTTACCTGTTTTTACATAAGTTATTTTGTTTCAACTAAGAAATTGCATGCTCTATTCTAAGTTGCCATTACTTGAACCGCTAGAGTAGATATGCCTATTCCTTAATCATGTTGTACACATACCCTGTCACTTACTATGCTTGATTACCATGCTTGATTGCCTTGATTATCATGTTATTTAGAACCCTAGGCTAATTACTAGTTAATTTGGACTCATAGTCCTTGGGTAAAACTTGTTTAGACACGCTTAGGTCTAACCAATGATTTTCGTGAAATAATTGCCCTATAATGTTGGACGATAGTTCACCACTACACTGCTCACATCATAACATGAAATGGTATATGCCTAATATGGTACTAATTGAGGGAGGTAATTGGGTGTTATGGGTTACAAGTCTAGTGAGGCTACGACATAGTTAAGGGGTTGAGGTTCTGTGTATCTAAGGGTTCGTGGAGAATTTGGTCAGTGAGGTGTACGTCTGGAGTAGGATCTACGCTTAAAGGTCAAGGACCTGAAAGAGTTTGAGGCAAGGAACGGAGTGTGGGATCTCTGGCTCCTGAGCCATGGTTATTGAGAAACGGGACTAAAAGTGGTCCCTTGAACTTGAACGGTGTTGTATGCGGTCCGACATAATGCGTGGCCGTCGTGCGATAGTGCGGGTGATGGAGTCCAGTTGCGTGGAGACCGTAGAATAAACTTCTACCCAAGACGATGGCGGAAGGGCACCGTCACCGAGGGTCATCTAGGTCATGCACTTGCTGGATCAACAATCCAGTAGAGTGGTGATCCACAACGGGAGTGTCTAAATCCCGAAATAAGATGATGGGAGAAAGAAGGAAGACTAGAACACTAGAAGCAGCTAAATTTGGGCAGGTTTGGTCGTACCGAGGTTAGGTCCAGAGGGTGGTAATGGTTAGGTAGTAGAATAAGTGTGGACACACAACTCATTCAACAAATATATGACTATTTAACAAAGTTTTAAAATGGCTAAGTTGCAGGATTGTATTACTGGTATTTCGAACTAGCTTTATACAAATAAAAGAACCAATAGCCTTCCCTTGGAGTATATATCATCACTTGCATTAGGAATGTGTTAACTGGCAAGTGCAGCTTGATTGCATACTTATCCTCGCACTCACTTACTCTCTTTTATATGGAGATCAACCCGAGGATCCTTATGAGTGTCATAAGGATGAGGAGCCAGACTACAACGGTTAGGATAAAGTCTAGAGCGGCCCTCCGGTTGTTTGCAAACTTGCATAGCCGTTGGATGAACTTTTGATGTCTTCTTATGCTTTTCGCAAGTCGTTGAACTCTGAACCTTCTTTTAGATGTAAGATGACATTTGGCCTATTCGAGATGTAAACTATTCGCCGAAAGACGTTATTTCAGTTAAGTAACTATGACATGTCTGAATCGCTTGTATGCAAATAAACCGGCAATATAATTGGGTGCATTAACCTATTGGTACAGGAACTAGTGTAGGAAACACAGTTATTCTCAGGGACAAAAAAACTTGAGTGGTCACACATAATGGGAAAAAAAAAAAGAGCTCAAGCCCACAGCCTCATGCTAGATCCGGTTCTCTTTCCATGCACTAGGCAACCTGAAGCCGGATTTCCAGACACGTAGAAAAAGGAGCTTTATTAGCACAAATGCACATGTTAATGATGAACTGTTGATTCGACTTGTGGTATAACGCCATTAGACAAGTACCATCAATCGATCCATTCATCCATCTCCACAGTGACGGAGGACGGAAAAAAAATTAGTGTAACGAAGTTTATAAGTAGATTAAATAATATTAAAATATAAAAGCAAAGCAATCCATACACTAGTCAGAGAATTTGATGCAAAAAGAGAATAAAAATAGTATTAAGTATAAAAGATATAAGAGAAGCTAAAAGACATACCATTAAAGTACTAATTACGTTTAGAAGGCCGAGGCAATTGTATTTGTCGAGTTTTTATCTTTTGAAAATGCTTCTAGATCTCATCAAGACGAAGTCTTTTGAATATATCTCATTCGATATAACACACCATTATATCATTTAGTCAATTATCGGATATCTTATTGTGCAAATCAATCTTGGTAATCTTTATGGCTGAGAAAACTCTTTCAACAGATGCTATAGCTACCGATAGTAGCAATACCAACTTAATAAGACGATAGACCAATGAAAATACAATATGCCTTTCAAGCTCAACCATCTTTATGGCTAGATTTGCAAGATCATGATAAACCATAAAATTATCAAGTTTTCGAACATGACGAATGAAGAGGTCAAGTTGATCCTTTATAACTGTACGATCGGTAAAGGAAAAATCTTTATCATATATTTTTATAAGTGGAGCGTGCTTATCCACATTGAACTTAGAGAAATTGTCTCTTGATTGATTATGTTCTTTCCTCCTTTTCTTGATCGACTCCATCTTGAAACCGGTTCATCCATATTTAGCATTGAAATATCATTTATATTACAAAATAATTTGACTTCCTCATATAATGGTTCCCAACTATGGTTCCTTAAGTTGCTTAGACGTGATCTCACATCAATAAGCAATGGTACGGTCTAAACGATATTTTGGTAACTGCATAATGGGCCGTCCGCCCCCTGCATCTGCATGCAACTGCCACTTTTTAGTAACACGCAAGAAAATGTGTGTGTGTGAGAGAGAGTCATTCTTGACAAAAAAAAAATAAAATCTGCCACTCAATGCAAACAAGACATGAACCAAAGAGGCCCACTCGCACGGGCTGTCGGGCCTCCATGCGTGGCGTACGTGAGCAGCCACAGACACAGACTATATGGGCCACATGCGGAGGAGCTGGAATTTTTTTTTATATTTGTTTTAATTCAAAATTTTTTAAATGGCCGGCGCCGCTGTGGATTTGCAATTTTGGCGCCCGTCGCCGTGGGCAGACGATCGCCCAAGCCACGGGCGATGGGCACCACGTGCGTCTTGCTTTGTCGCGCTCGACCGACGCAGATTGGGCCGGCGTTCTTTGCGAGGGTCTTCGGTCGCCCGACCACGGGCGATTACTTGACCCCAGGCGATCAGAGCCATTACAACACCTATTTACAATAATATATATAAAACAGTTAAAACATATAAAATAAAAATATTATCAATATATATTATAACATATAACTATTATGTTATATATAATAGCTATAACATATGTAATATAAATAAAAGTATATATATTATATATAATATTTATGTACATATAGAACATATGAATAATGTATATTATATATAGGGTCTACCGAATCAGCGTGATTGGAAATTAGGGTTTAGGAAGGGAGAAAATTATGGTATTTTTTATGAAAAGGGATGATAATTTTAATTTTCATCTTTTGTATTATTAGAATTATAAAAAATAAATGTTCCTCTTGTCATAAAGTATTTCTCTCATGACAGCAGTTATAGCGTTTAAAATAGAGTGCTCTCAGAAAATTTTTATTGCCAACATTAGTATTACACGGTAGTTCGTACTGAATATATTGGGGATATTTCCCCTTGCTGGTAGCATAAGGTCGGCCACCTTCACCCGGCATGCATAGGTGGTTACCATGGACCGGTGAAAGGGTTGTGGCATTGGCATGAACACCAAGTGGCCGCACACCGGGTAGTCGCTTCCCATTCCGTGTCGTAGTACACCGGGTAGGTTTCTTGCATGATGGTTCTTCGACGTAGGACTTCAGCGTTGGGTGTGCCGGGGTAGTGGCATCCGCATAGACATGCATGGTCCTGACATGATCAATTCGGTTGATAGTATTGGTCCAGCACTGTCTGGTTGTGCGATTGACGTGCCGGCATGGATTGCCTAGGAGGCCGGGAAGCCCGCGCGGACCTCCGCCGGCCTTCTGACTGCACCTGCCCTCCTGTAGCATCGACTCTAGCCTGCAAGCGATCGATTCTTGTGTGCAGGTATGTTATGTAGATGTACGCTGCTGCCGGGTATGGCTCATCCATCCAGCAAGTCCAATCGCACGTGACGTCTGGTAACTGGAAACAAGAGAACTGGTAAGTAACTTGTATTTGCGGTAGCATTTCGCAAAGGGAGGGAACTTACGTTGTAATCTGGGCATCGGTAGAACCTGCGACCAGTAAACCCCTCGTGCACATGGTCAAACCACTGCACAACAGCTGGGTTCCCACATTCGCATGTCGGCCGATCAAAAATGGGCTGGCGAGTGGCGATCTCGTAGCAAAGGAGGGCCGTCTCTCCGGTCGCATAATGTATGACATGCATATCGTCCGGAAGGAGGACGAGTATGCTCTCGAGCCCATAAGACTCCCACCATGCATCAGGCACATATGGCCGTGAAGAGGCTCCCCAACTCGCCATGAATTATAAAGCAGTAAGCTCTCAGGAAAGATGTAGCGCAAAGGACCCGAAGGTAGAAGGGTTTTTATAGCGAAGCCTGGCAGGTGTATGGACGGAGTTCATGGAAGCGTACGCGTCCCTCACGATGTCTACTGCTGCATTTGATGTGTTGGATGGTGGAAAGCGGGACTCTTGGTCGGCGCCAGCGATGAAATAATTGATGGCAGCTGCGGTTGATGTGATCGGACGGTGCAAAGCGGCACCTGCGAGGACGATCTTGATGGATCTTTGCGATTGATGTGGTGGGCGGTGGAAGCGGGGATTGTTGAGCGGAAGGCGATGAAATAATTGATGGCCACTTGCACTTGATGTGATCGGCATCGCAAAGCTAGAAATTATAGTTGATATTTTTCGGAAGGAAAAACGCAAGGGTAGAAATTATGCGACATCCATTCTGAAGTCTAAAGTAGTGCGATTACATCGTAAAAAAAAGGAAAAGAAGGCAGGGGACAAGTGCAGTACAAAGTCTAGTCCAAGTACAACATACACGCCGGTCACTGACGTGTGCGCTTCCTAATCTGGTCCTGGGGGTATGTGAACTGGTCGGGAGGATGGACATCCCTCCGGGCTGCCGTGGTCTCACGGTGTCGAGGATCCTCGTCTTTGTGACGGCTAAGTAGGGGCGAGTGGAGCCCCAGGCAACTGCGACATGCCGAGGAGGTCCTGCGAGAGCCACTGATCTAGGTTTTTTGCTTGACATCGTCGGCGTCGTCGCCAGAAGGCGACTCCTGCATTGAAGGAAACACATGACAATCAAGAAGAGCGTTGCAGCAGCGACGTACTAAAACATTATATAGCAAAGCATTATCGGTGCTCACCTCCCGCTAGTCCGAGTAGAAGGGCTGGCTGGTCGACTCGATGGGCCAAGCTCCCGACCTGGCTGCTTTGGGGTGGTGCGTCCTGTGAAGAGCCGGCGCCCTGCCCATCCCAACCTCCCCAGCCCTGCTGCTGGGGTGGTGCGTCACGCCAAGAGCCGGCGCCCTGCCCATCCCAACCATGTTTTTAATTATATGTATTTAATATGTGACTGTCCTACCATGTTTTTAATTAAAATTTTAATTATACCTATTATATCCACTATCTAAACCAGTAATCAAATTTTAATCATAATTTCAACAATCTAAATCAACAATACATTTTAAGTATACGTATTTATATCAACTATCGGTATTAATAATAAAATTATATTTATTTAATATGTGACTATCCTACCATGTTTTTAACCGTAAATTAAAATTACGTAATTACACTACTAAATTATTTAAAAATTAACTTACCAAATGACGATGCCGCGTGATCTAATTTTTCCCTCTCTCCTTTTTTCCCCCTTTTTCTCTCTTTTTTTTTCCACTTTTTCTCTCTTCTTTTCTTTCTTTTCTTCTCTTCTCCTCTCTTCTCCTCTCTTCTCTTCTTTCCTTCCTCTCTTTCTCTTCTCTCTCTTCTCTTTTCCTCCTTCCTCTCAGTCTGCCGGTTTGCACCGGCCCGGCCAGCCCCATTGCATGTGTGTGCTTAAATAGTGGCTTTGTCGCCAGTGGCTGGGCGATGCCGTGGGTAGGCGGCCGACGTTAATGATCGCCGCCAACGGTCGGCCAATCGATCGTTGTTGGAGCCGTTGCCGTCATGTAGCGTGCCGTCGCCCGTGGCTTGGGCAATCGTCCGGCCCACGGGCGACGGGCGCCCAAAATTGCAAAACCGCACCGGGGCCGGCCATTTAAAAAATTTTGAATTAAAACAAATATAAAAAAAAAATTCGAGGAGCTGCACCAATTCAAGAAGAAATGGAGCACGCCACAGCCGCCCTCGGAAGTTGCTCCTGGTGGTGTGGTGCAACGGTTTGTTATATTTGTTGCAGACGGACCATACGGGGCTGACACTAGGTTTCTCTAAATGTTGCACAAATTAGTTTTTCTGTTACGTTTTATTGTTAGTTGTTGCATAGAACTGTAGAAGTGATCCTTTTGCAGTAAGATTTTTTGTTGCAAGAAAATCGTTTGATTGGAACAGCAAATCTTCCACCGATTTGAGACAGTCTCACCCTTGGATTATTGAACAAGAAAATCGTTTGATTGGAACAGCAAATCTTCCACCGATTTGAGCCAGTCTCACCCTTGGATTATTGAACAAAAAAAAATTAAAGGGTCAAAAGCTTGTATGCTATTACAAAATCGAATTCTCCCTTACGTGGCATCACTTAGGGCATAATCTTTTCGACTTATTTGCTTATGTTTACCTACTTATTTGTTTATCTTTGGTTTTGAAAACGCAAATGCTTTGGTATTTTTTAGTCCATTCTTTTTTTATCTCGAAGATGTATCACAAAGCTGTAAAAAACAAGTCAAATGAAGTGTGCCGGACTCTCCAATGTGCTTTGACAAGTTTTCGAAGTTCAGCTTATCAGCAAATAAGCAGATCAACAAATCAGATAAGTCGAAAAGAACATCCCCCTAAATCTCTCCTTTATTTTCCATCACATTTCGATTTTATCCCTCTTTATGCCATCATTTTTCGATAGTTAACTCGGTATGGGGCTGAGAAAAGATCATTTGCCCCTAATATTTGCAATCCCTTCTATGCCACCACTTCTTTTTTTCCCCTTTTCCTCCATTGCCATGTGGACCCAACCTGTTAGCATTGTGACCTCCTTCCACCTCTTTGGCAAGCACATCATGGCACAACAACATAACAGCGTAGAGAGAGGGCTAGCTTTGGCTGCTGGCCATTGGCACACTACTGGTACTACTAGCCACGCCACATGACGATGGCATAGATGGGGAGGAGGAGAAAGGGCGGCCGACCGGAGAGGAGGAGGAGAAGGGGCGGCCGGCCTAAAGGGTGAGGGGACGCTGCGAGAGAGATAGAGTTTGAGGAGAGAATATGAAAGTGACAGAAAAAGTGTGAGAGGCTGTCATGTGGGCCCCATTTATAAGCCACATTAGAACAACGGGTAAATTGGGCGGTGCAAGCTAACGGCCCTAACAGACAATTGTATGGGAGGAAATAAAATGCAAATATAATGGAACAAAGGGAAAAGGCTACTAAGTAATAACAAGAATGATATTAAACTCATGTACAATGACATTTTATCTAATTTTTAAAACCAAAACATGGCCAATATTTGGTAGCGAAAATTCGATTTCCTCTCCAGGCGTGACAACTGACGAGAGTCACCCGAGTCGGCACTCTTGTCTATCTCTGCTATACAAAATGCAGGGAAAATCTCGACCGCTGATTCTTGCTCACCCTCTTCCTGCCCAGGCTTATCCGGTTATCCCTCCCCAGGCTTCCACCCCAGGTGGCCGTGCCGTGCATAGATAGGCCAAGAAGCCAAATCCACACTCATGGCGCTCCTCCTCTCCCCTGCCGTCTCCTTCCCGGCCTCCTCCCATCCTCATCGTGCCCGAGCTCTCTCCGCCGCCGCCAATGTCGTCCCCTACCCCGGTAAGCTCCTCGAGCCAACTGCCCGTACATTCGTCGGGGCTGATTCTTGGGAGGCTTAGGTTAGATGGGGACAGAGCAATCCCTTATTGCGAACTGTGATGGGGATACTGTGGGAGGACCGGCCTAGAGTTGCGATACGTGCCTTTGTATAGAGTTGCGATGCTTCTGCTTCCCGGCGATGTGCCTGGCTCGCTGGGGAATTTCATCGAATAGGTCGTGTGCAGAGATTTCATCTCCACTTTTCTACGTAGCGAATAATATCTGGCCTCAGTTGTATCTCAGATAACTCAGTGTAGTCACAAAATTTGCTCCTTTCCTCTGTAATGTTAAGACCAGTAGCTTTACGAGTATATATGCCACTGGCCACATGCATGCTATGCTTGCTATTTGTTCATTTGTTGGTTGCTATAGAGGAGTAGATTAGCCATACCTTTTCAATGCCAGTTTCTTGTGATGGTATTAGCAGGCATACTGCAATTGCTTGTTCTCATTGAAGATGCTATGTTCTAGGAGGCATACGTACAAAAAGTTTCAGAATTGTCAGGCTCAAAATACTGCACATTAGATCGAATTAAGTGGTTTGCCCTTCGTCATTACTGTTGTTGCAGCCTCAAGGCAGCAGTGCAAGAATGCTGCCTCCCTGCAGAACCGTCTGAATGTGACTGCCACCCATGTTTCTTTCGCCAAGACGAGGCCAGTTCTTGTCCACGCTTCCACAGAGGCTGGTGCAGCTGATGCAGAGCAACCAAACGAGCCGAAACCGGCGGCTTCAATCGAGGAAATGCCGCTTGAGTCGAAGCAGCAGATGATTCTCGAGCAGAGGGCAAAGATGAAGCTGGCCAAGAAGCTCAGGCAGCGGCGCAGGAGGCTTGTCCAAAAGAGGCGGCTGAGGAAGAAAGGCAGGTGGCCACCCTCCAAGATGAGGAAACTTAAGAACGTCTAACCATTGTTCGTCCGGTGATGTCTTTGTTAAATTGGCATTGGTGATTGTTTTACGTATATTTTTCTTTTGTTCTGAGACACATTATCTGTAGAATGCAAAAAAAAAAAAAAAACATCATCATATTGTAATCCTCTTGCATGTCTAATGAAGTTGGTGCCTCGGAATTTTTTTTTCTGTATGCTTATCCGATCGATGTGCGTCTGTAGTACACGACTAGCATCATCACTAATCTGTGCTGCAAATCGGTTTGTGTTCCGTCTAAGGCTGTTCTTTTCGGTTTATCTTATTTTCTTATTTACTTATAGGCTGAACTTTTAGAACTTTGGGAGGTAAATTGGAAAGTATACTCCTCTTCATTTGATTTTTAATGAGAGCTTCGGGACATGGTTTCGAGATAGAAAAAAAATACTTTAAATACCAAAGCGTTTGGAGTTTTGATTTAGAGATAAAGTAATAAGACAAGTAAATAAACTGAAGAGAACAACCTTAATAAAGTTGGAGATGACTTTTGTAGGCTTTTTCACCTGTTATTCGTGAAAGAAAATGTCATTGGAATTCCAGATCCGCATTTGTCTTCATTTTCAGTTTTTAGATAAGAAACCATGCTCGTCAGTCTTCAGCAAGTCTCCTGCCATTCCCCGCATACTTATGGCCTGTTTCCCTGTACGTTACTCCCTCTTTTTTTATATAGAGCATATTTTTATTTGAAAAAGTCTTTAAAAGAAACTTTGACCGTTAAAATTTTCTTATTATATATCAACTTATACAAAATAATATTGTATCAAAAGCAATTTAAAATATAAATCCACTGATATATTTTTGTATACTAAAGATGCATATAATTTGACTAATTGTTGGTCAAAGTTTATAAAATTTGACCTTTTTAAATTAAAATACGTCTCATAAAAATAAACGGATAGAGTATTTTTCTTTCTTGTATTTTGTTGATGTCTCCATCAAATTTTGAACTTGCTTGATATTGGACAGCACAGTGAAAGCTTTGGCGTACTTGTTATATCCTATTGCTATATTCTTGGAGGAAGACAGGAAGTCATATCCCATTGTACTCCGTAAGCGTTAGCTAGGAAAAGGTAATCATAGGTATCCAACGGAGAAGATTGCTGTCAATGCATTAGGGTTTAAAGAGAAAAGAGTGGTATTTTTCGTCCTTCCGCTAAAAAAATGGGCCTTGCTTGTTGAGCAGTATTTCTGAACACACTAAAGTGCTTTCGTCTAGGCTTCTAAGAAGTTGTATAGTTGGAGTCAATTTTTTTTTTTTATCTTGGCCAATCACCAGTATGTCACTATAGTTAACTAGTCATATTGGTTTCGCATTATTTCAGACGCATATTGTTTGCGTGTGCAGTACCATGACAGTTATGACATATGTTCGCGCCGAAATTTGATTACCGGCTAAACACACGTGGGCTTAGAGCTTCGAATCTCCATCAGCACTGGAACGCAAGGTTCAGAGCGCCATCCGATTTGATCTTGCAATCGGCAAGAAAGATGTAATCAGTTTTATATAGCCGATTAGATCTATAAAAGTAGTATGAACTTGTCTGATCTCAAAGACAAGTTAACAAGTCCAAAGTATAGTGGAACTATCGACTAAGATCAAATTGAAGCTAATAGATTCAAAGGGTAAACAATCTACTACTAAACCGACGGGATTGACTAAATAGTAGATCGAGAGGTAAACATACTATCAACTAGCCGATTAGATCGTCTAGCTGACAAAACGAAGGATAAACAGATTATCGGCTAGATTAACAAATTAATCAAACCAATAAAACGAGGGTAAACAGACTATCAGCTAAATAACAATCTACAAGCTGATATAACGAGGATAGAACCTAACCCTTTATACGAAACGGCGATGCGTAGCAATATCAGCAAATATAGTATTCTGGTAACCAAGCGAGGAGATCGGACTTAACCGAAACAATACTCACTTGGGGTTGTACCTCGAAGTCGATTAAGAAGACGATGCGCAACAAGTCGATCGAAAGTAAAATACGGCGAAACTAAGTTACTGCTACTCTTAAGAATTGAAAAGACAATTGTATTGAAATAGTAGATTGATTGGTAGGGAACCCTTTTCCCGTTACATAGGTTGGGTATTTATACCTAAAACATGAACTCGATACAATACGATTCGAACTCTAAAACTTACTATAGATAACCTAACCGACTCAATATATAACTAGGACTTTCTAAATAGAAACTTATCTAAATATATGCCTAAAATAGCATACGTAGCCGATTGAACATTGCCTTCTAGAACATTCCTAAATTGGCCTTATCGGATAAGGTTTCCAATTCTAACTTGCCATAGTTGATTAGAAATCTTCTTCCTTATTAGGATTACTAGCCGATCGTGTCTAATCCAAACTCTTAAAATCTTCTTTTATATCGGCTTCTTAACCAAGTATTCTGACAGTTTCTATAAGTGTTAGCTAAGTCCAAAATTGGGTGTTAACAACATCTCTGGGGTGCTAGCCCGATTAGAGCATATCTAGCAAGTTCTCATAAATGGGATCTCTATATCCCTTCTCTAAACTACTATTCGTTTTCTATATTTTCATCCTCTCCAGCGGAGTCTCTATTAATATACAGAGACGAGAGAATATCTAAATATGGAAACTCGGAAAGAGAATATCTAAATTTAGAGACTGATATATACATAGCTCCGGAACTGAACGCAGCGCTCTTGGGCGCAGCCACGTTTCATGCCAAGTGTAGTGATATCCGTATCCAGAGGGGTTCATGGTATGTTTTCCACACGTTTGATCCAAGAAGTCTAACCTTTGTTGCTGCATTAGTCCCGTCGAATTATCGTTAACAAGCTCAAGAAACTCATTAGCACTCGTGACAGCGAGTTTGCTTAGGTCTCTCTTCCTGTGGTTATTTGACGCCAATGTAGTGTCGGTCCAGCCGCCTACCATGTTTCCACCAGTTAGACTCCAATAAAAGTCTGAGTCCCGCTTACGTTTTGGACCCATTTGTCTCGGTCACGGAGCTTCGAGGATCACAACGGTTAAGAATCTCAATAAACTCATCAACACTCGTGATATAGGCTCTGTTTCTTTCAGCGGTTTCTGGCGGTAGGTGGTTGGCGGTTTTACTGTAGCAAATTTATAAGTCTTTGAAAAAAATTTAAAATAATTCTAAAAAAAATAAATTTTACTGTAGCAAACCGCCGGCCGCCGACCGCCGGCGGTTTGCTAAAAGAAACGGACCCATAGTCACGAAATAAGTCAGATAAGACGTGGCTTATTTTGACTTAGTAACTTTTTTTATTACTTTATTTTTTTTTATCTTGTAGACGTGTCTAAAGCTCTCTAAATTTTAAAAAACAAAGGCATCCACTATCGGCGCTTCTCTAGAAATTCTCAAGATTCTGAAATAAGTCGAATAAGCGAATAAAATCGACAGATAAAATTTGAAAGAAGGATCTCTCCTCTCGTGGTCTAGCCGCCTACAGTGCTTTCATGAGTTAGACTCGAATAGAAGTTTGAGCCCCGCTTACGATTTGGATCCATTTTCTCGGTCACGGGGCTTCGAGGACCACGACGGTTAAGAAGCTCAACAAACTCCATAATAGAAGTTTGCTTTAGGTCTCTCTTCCCGTGGTCGTGCGACGACGACGTAGTGTCCGTCCACCTGTCTATCCACCTGCTTCCACGAGTTAGTAGTATTATTGATGAACGTAGTGTGAATTTATCGATTTATTTGACTTTGAGAATTTTCGAGGTGGCGTTGAGAGTCGGATGGCCTTGAAATTTAGGATTTAGAGATTTTAGACTAGCCTCTGAGATAAAAATAAAGCAGTTCAAAAGTAATAAAAAAAGATGAGTCAATATTAGTCGGATAAGTCACGAAATTTTTGTGACTTACTAATATTGACTCATCTGACTTTTTTATTACTCTTTGAATGCTTTTATTTATAAAAGCTAGTCTCTCTAAATCCTAAATTTCAAGGCCATCCGACTCTCGAGTCCACCTCAAGAAATTCTCAAGTTTGAGATAAGTCGAGATAAGTCATTCATACTACGAAATTTCAATAGAACAGAGCCTTAGACTCAAATAGAAGCCTGAGTCCTGCTTACATTAAAATCTGTGAATCTGTGTTGGTTGCAGCGATATTTCTAGGTGATGCTGTGACTGCTGTAGCGGTAAATCCGTGTTGGCTGTAGCCATTTTTTTTTATGCTTTAATTTCATGGCGAATCTAGCTAGGTAAGAGAACACATTGGCTTGTAAAGATCAGTACAGCGCTAAATCAGAACTTTGGTAGTGCAATGAACAAGGTAGTAGTGTTCCAGATATTTTTTTTAAAAAAATATTCAAATAATATTTATTAATGAACCTCCATCAACATGAGCACAATTGAGTGTATTGCATTGTATCTACTTGAATTTTTATATTTTACAGGGCTCACTGTCTACGCCTTTATGACTTAGCGCATGAATTTGTGTTTACCATCTTAATGCTCCTGTACCTTAGGCGGCAAATTATGTTTGTGTTAGCAACTTTGAATGTAAAGTATACAAGTGCTAATTTGTTTTCGGTAATACTACTAGCCAAGCACCTTTGCTTTGCTACACACAAATATCACATTACTTTTCACTGTGTCAATTTTTATATCTTTGTTTCATCATCTTAGCTTCACTTTCACACTCCAATGTGTGTGGTGCTTCCACACCATCGTCTCCATCACCGCTTCCATGCTTGCTGTGTCATCCGTCCGCACCCTCTAATTTGGTATTATGCTAGTCAAAAGCTTACTAAAATGTAACTCATTAAAATAAAAATCCTAGAACTTCCTAAAATGGACTAAAATAAGAAAACAAGTCAAATAAATAGAAAGTATCATTGTGATGCCTAGACGTCTTAAGGATTGATGTTCAAGATTGGTTACGACCGCTTCATCAACCACCACCACTAGTGTTGTAGGGAGGCATGACCACCCTCTACAACATGTGGTACGACCACTAGGACCAGAATCGCGCGGGAGCCTCCAAGACCTGTTAGCTGGACCGCTACACTTAGCGCGTCCGGACCCTAGGTCGTTAGGCCGCAGTACACTCGCAAGCCCATCTAGAGTAGCGGGCCAAGGTCTCTTGGGCCATCTCCCCCAAAAAACTAGTTCAATGAGAGGGTGCTCTCTCACCCTTATAAACCATGCTCAAGCCCTCCCAACTTTCGATGTGTGATTATTCCCAACAATCTCCCCCTTACACATCGGGCCGAGATTATCTAGGAATCACCTAGGCTCTGATACCACTTGTTAGCTGGACCGCTGCACTTAGCGCGTTTGGACTCCAGGTCGTTAGGCTACAGTACACTCGCAAGCACAACCATAGCAGTGGGCCAAAGTCTCTTGGGCCATCTTTCTCCGAAAAGTTAGCTCAAGGAGAGGGTACTACCTCACCCTTATAAACCATGTTCAAGTTCTCCCAACTTTCAATGTGGGACTATTCCCAACAGACCCCATGTAGCCAAGGTGCATCCTCGGGGAACACCCCTAGGGCTAGAACCGCGCAGGAGCCCCAAGACCCCACGTGGCCTGGGCACATCCTTAGTGGACACACCCGGGGCTAGAAGTGCATGGGAGCCCCTGAGACCCCGTATGGTCTAGGTACATACCCGAGGGACACCCCAGGGCTAGAACCGTGCGATAGCCCCCAAGACCCACGTGGCTCGAGCACATCCCCGGGGAGCATTCTCGGGGCTAGAGCCGCGTGAGAACCCCGAGAGATCCCGGCGACACGGGGTACGGATCTAACTAAAGCTACTATGTGTAAGGGTGCCACGATAGTCAAACTGTCCAACATGTATAAAAGCTACAGTTAAAAAGAAGTGCTACCGTCTAAGTGGGGACAGTCTCGACAAAAGTTTGCAAAGTCGAGAACAAGACAAACTGGCAACAGTGCAAGCATAGTAGTAGTTTTCGGGTCTTACCCCGGTCGATTGCATTCATTGCTAAGTTGCTCAAACAAATATTTGGTTGCTTGCTCGCATGCCTACATGCTCTCTCTATATATATATATTCTTTCTTTATTTCTTTCTTCCCAGCCCTTGATACTCAAGGAAGGAACAAGCACCATGCACCCTCAAAGCTCTTCAGCTATCACTTTTCATGTCTGAAGTTTAAAGTCACCTTACCAAAAAAAACTGCTCTAATAATAAGATAGCCAATTTAATTAGTCCATTTAAACTATGTTATCTCAAATTCTTCATCATTTTATTAAAAAAATCTTCATGATCAATTCATAATGTATCCGCTTTTTCTTTGAAAGCCTGAACTAATAAGCAAAGAAGAGGAACGATTTTGACACTGGTTGAGTTGTAAAAATAGTCTAGCAAGTGACCGTTAGTCTTGCTCTTGGATGGACGAGAGGATCAGATTCTTCCTCTGCTCAGTCACTCAGAGCAGTGAAGCGTGAAGACGAACCGCGACCATTTGCGCCACCAGATTCAGCTTGCTCCCTCGCAAGATAACCGGATCATGGCCTGATCGCAAGCTCGCAACCAGATGCCAGTCAGAAACCCAGAAATGCCATGACGGTAGCTCTTCGTTGCGACGGACTGGCCGATGTGGGAGCAAAAGGCAGGGAGGGTGGGTGCTGTGAAAACGCTTTAGTTCATGTGCCGGCACTGATCACTCTTAACATCTCTCGTTGCTTTCATGCTTTACTCCCCACCGTTTCATCATCGTCGGTATGATCTGATCACCGACCTGGATCTCCAGCCCCATGAAAACACGATCATTATCACCATCATCAATCCCACCATAAGGTATTATGATCGCAATCGACATGAAAGAAAGGAGGAGAAAGAAGCAATAATGGGGGAGGAAAAAAGAATCGAGTCGTCGAGAAAATGTGCTTCCATGCTGCCTGAGGTGAGAGCTCAACCACCAGAAAATGAGTGTCACTGACTAAAGGCAACCTGATAATATGGTGCCTGAAAATGACCCCCTCCAGCTTCAGCTTCTCTGAACAATTGTCACATTAGGCAGCACCGACACGGTTAAGTCTGATGCTACAATCCATCGACATGCGTGGGTAAAAGCAGCAGTAGCAGTGTAGCACGGCACAGATTCTTGGCCAACCTTATGGTCCATCGCTTTCCTGGTAATAATCTGGCATTACTTTAGCTGCTATCTTTCTGATCAGCAGCCACTGACCAAGAAGCAACGAAACAGCAGAGTCCAGATGTTCACCTGGTAAGTATCACACGCACCTACTAAAGCTTCAGAAGGAAGCATCACATTTGATAATACAGCAACTCAGCAAGATCAGTGAGCTAAGTATCATTAGCAAGGCTCCATCTCCACCAGTGATAGTGCCAGAGCGCACATATTCCGTCCCCCAGAGCCAAGCTATCTCTTCAGAAAACAAACAATCTGGGCAGGATTAGTTCAGACATGTGGCGGATCAGGCGAGGAAGATAGCGACAATCGTATCTCCGTGAGAAGTTTCTATCCTCGGCGCAAAAGAAAAGTGCGGCTAATTGCTAAAGCAGCACCGGAGAAAAGAAAAAAAACATTAAAAGAGCGCAGTCAGAGATCAGATGAATCGGATTCTGGTAGAAAAGCGAGGCAGAATTCCAGCTACAAATTGGGGGCCATCACCATTGCTTCGCTGCAGTGGATCGATGCTACATTAGATCATATTGATCGATCATCAATGGTGAACCGCGCGCATTTCGTCATCCTCGTCCTCGCCTACCGCTTCCTGGTATCGTTCTCAGCCGAGCAAGGCCCGACCAAAGAGGTAGAAGCGCTGTGCTAGCGTACTGTAGTTAGTAGCAGTCACCACTGTTACATTGCTTGCACTTGGCGTTTATCTGAAGTGAAAGAATTGAGTTAGCTACTCCCGAGTTCTTGGGATACGATGGTTTGTTTGACGCTGATGTCGGGTTTGATTCAGTCATATGTCGTCTACATGGGGAGCCCCAGGGACGGCGGCGGCGGCGGCGACGCGGAGGCGGTGCGGGCAGCGCACCTGGAGATGCTGTCGTCCGTCGTGGCGAGCGACGAGCAGGAGCGGGTGTCGGTGACGCAGAGCTACCACCACGCGTTCGAGGGCTTCGCCACCGTGCTCACCGAGGAGGAGGCCGCCGCGCTGTCCGGTTCGGCTCCCCATCCACCTAGCTAGCTATGCCTTGCGGCGGTGGGTCATCGCCGCGCGCGTGCGTGGATGATGGGTTTGGGGGTTTGATTCGTTTGGGTTCTTGGCGAAGGGCACGAGCGGGTGGTGTCGGTGTTCCGGGACCGCGCGCTGCAGCTGCACACCACGCGGTCGTGGGACTTCCTCGACACGCAGTCCGGCCTCCGCTCCGACCGCCTCGGCCTCCGCGCCACCGGTGATGTCATCATCGGCGTCGTCGACACCGGTATGCAACTGACTCCTGCACACTGGCACCTGCAGCTGTTCTGACGCGCACGTACGTTTCGCTTTGGTGCGATCGCCGGCAGGTGTCTGGCCGGAGGCACCAAGCTTCAACGACGCCGGGATGGGGGAGGTGCCGGCGCGGTGGCGCGGCGTGTGCATGGAAGGCCCGGACTTCAAGAAGAGCAATTGCAACAAGTAAAAACACTAGCTTTCTGCACTGTATCTGAATGCGGTATTCTTGGCGAATGCACGGCTAAACTGCAGTGGCGTTGTCTCAGGAAGCTGATAGGCGCCCGGTACTACAGCAACCAGCCCGTCTCGGCGTCGAACGCCTCGCTCCCGAGGGCAGCGCCGGCGCATGCGGCCGCCGCCGGCTCGCCGCGGGACACCGTCGACCACGGCACGCACACCGCGTCGACGGCGGCCGGCGCGGTGGTGGCGGACGCCGACTACTACGGCCTCGCCCGGGGCACGGCCAAGGGCGGGGCGCCCGCGAGCCGCGTCGCCGTGTACAAGGCGTGCTCCCTGGGCGGGTGCTCCTCGTCGGCGCTGCTCAAGGCCATCGACGACGCGGTGAGCGACGGCGTGGACGTGATCTCCATCTCCATCGGCATGAGCTCCGCCTTCCAGTCCGACTTTCTCACCGACCCCATCGCGCTCGGCGCGTTCCACGCGCACCAGAAGGGCGTGCTGGTGGTCTGCTCCGGCGGCAACGACGGGCCCAACCCCTACACCGTCGTCAACACCGCGCCGTGGATCGTCACCGTCGCCGCCTCCAGCATCGACCGCACCTTCCAGTCCACCATCGCCCTCGGCAACGGAACCATCATCAAGGTAAGCTCAAACACCAAGCACCACACCACTCTGCCATTGCCATCACCATGCTTCTTGATCTTGAGAACATCAACGTGACGCGTCATTGCCATTGTTGTTTCGTCTTGTTCGTGTCAGGGAGTGGCCATAAACTTCTCCAACCAGAGCCTCGCCGGAGAGCACTATCCTCTGGTGTTCGGGCCCCAAGTGGCAGGCCGGTACACGCCGGTGTCGGAGGCAAGGTAGTACCTACACGCCGGAGCAATGCATGTTTCTCAAGGTCGCCGTCGCCGATCGATCTAATCGCCTGTGTGACGTTCGCAGCAACTGCTACCCTGGATCGCTGGACGCGCAGAAGGTGGCCGGGAAGATCGTGGTGTGCGTCGGCACGGACCCGATGGTGTCGCGGCGGGTGAAGAAGCTGGTCGCCGAGGAGGCCGGGGCGAGGGGGCTGATCGTCGTCGACGACACCGAGAAGGCCGTGCCATTCATCGCCGGCGGCTTCCCCTTCTCCCAGGTGGGCACGGACGCCGGAGCTCAGATCCTCGAGTACATGAACTCCACAAGGTGAGTCAAGAGTCAAGACACGAACTTTTTCGGTGTAGCGTAGTAAGCACTAGTTGTTAATGGTCGGGATTGGATTTCCAGGAATCCGACGGCCGTGATTCTCCCGACCGAGGACGTCAAGGCCGTCAAGCCGGCGCCGGTGGTGGCGTCCTTCTCGGCGCGCGGCCCCGGTGGCCTCACCGAAGCCATCCTTAAGGTCAACCTGATTAATCATGTGGATTAATTCCAGGTGATTTTGAACATTTTGATCAGACTAGTGATCACTCGTTAGCATTGTGTCGCAGCCTGATCTGATGGCGCCCGGGGTGAGCATCCTCGCCGCCACGATGCCGCCGACGGACATGGCGGACGTGCCCGCCGGCAGGAAGTCCTCGGCCTTCGCCATCAAGTCCGGCACCTCCATGGCCTGCCCGCATGTCGCCGGCGCCGCCGCTTTCGTCAAGTCGGCGCACCCGGGCTGGTCCCCGTCCATGATCAGATCGGCTCTCATGACCACAGGCATGTTACTGAAGAACGTGATCAATCGAGTTTCCGAACAGAGCAAAGCTGAATTTATTATTATTATTATTATTTTTTTGCGTTTGCGTTTGCGTTGCTTACACAAGACGATCTTGGTTGCGGTTGCAGCGACGACGACGAACAACCTGGGGAAGCCAATGGCGAGCAGCACGGGCGCGCAGGCGTCGGGCCACGACATGGGCGCCGGGGAGATCAGCCCGCTGCGGGCGCTCAGCCCGGGCCTGGTGTTCGACACCACCACGCGCGACTACCTCAACTTCCTCTGCTACTACGGCTACAAGGAGCAGCTGGTCCGCAAGATCTCCGGCGCCGCCCGCTTCGCCTGCCCCCACGGCGCGCCCTCGCCGGACCTGATCGCGGCGGCGGTCAACTACCCGTCCATCTCCGTGCCGCGGCTCCTGCCCGGGAAGGCGGTCTCGGTGTCGCGCACCGCCATGAACGTGGGGCCCTCGAATGCGACGTACGCGGCGACCGTGGAGGCGCCGGGGCTGAAGGTGAAGGTGTCGCCAGAGCAGCTGGTGTTCTCGAAGAGGTGGACGACGGCGGCGTACGAGGTGAGCTTCGAGAGCGCGGGGGCGAGCAGGGGGTACGCCTACGGCGCCGTCACCTGGTCGGATGGCGCGCACTCCGTCCGCACGCCGTTCGCGGTTAATGTCATCTGATTGGCGTCCTCTTTTTTCTGCTTTTTTTAACTCCACTTTTTTTTTTTAAAAAAAAGTTTTGTGTGTTTGTTTTGACATGAAGTATCATTTCTGTGTGGAGAGCAGTGTGTTTTCTCTTTTTTTGATAAAAATTTGGAATAACTGAAATACAAATTTCCTTGGGGACAAAATAGTTAGGAGATCTTTGATTTGCACGATTCTAGATTCTAAAAACGTATGAATAAAAAAATAATAATAAGATTGCGATGGCTAGTATGTATGAATCCATAGGATTCAAATTAACATGAAATTGATCAACTATGTTGTTTGGACGCTTCAAAGGAAAATAATACAGGATTTGGAGAGGGAGAAACAAAGAAAATTTGCCATGAGGACCTCATGTTAGATGCCCTCTAAAATTCATATGGCCTATGCTATCTATAGGAATTTAAAAGGCATATTCATTTGTTTCAATGAAGCTCACAGGAAATTTTTTTCATAGGTTTATGTTCCTCCAAAATTCCTCCTTTTGTCCTTGGTTTCAAAGAGAGCATTATTTGGACAATTGCTAAAAAAAATATTATTTGTACACAAGCGGAGGATTCCCATACTGCTGCGATCTAGCATAAGGAAGTTGATTTCATATTTCATCGACTAGTTTGGTGCACGCGCTTTGCGACAATGAATTACTCAAAAACAGACGCCTCTTTGTGAAATGAGAAAACTGGGGATGAAAACGAAAGAAAACCGAAGGTCTTTGTATGAATGCAAAAAACTCAGCGTACAGAAATGAAATTAAAAAATGGCTTATGCGAGATGGCACGTGGTGGGTAATTTTAATAAAGCGTGACATCACTCATAATCACTTAATAGTCATCACAAGAGACTTTTTAACAGTAGAGACAAAAGATATAGAGAATTTTATGGTACATTAAAATGAATAAAAACACTCCATTCATCTTGATCGGACGATTAGATATTTTTATTTTTGTAAGAGACACCCTCTAAGCGAATGATTAATTAGATCTCAAATATACTCCTCCTGCTCTATTATATTACCATTGTGTATTGTAAAAAAATCTCAAAATGTGATCATCCAATCTACCGGCGCACCACACTGAAATATGCATATGCGCATGTAAAGAGAACTATAGAACAACACTGGTAATAGCCGCGCCCGTGCATGTGCGTTCGTAGTCTTGGCTGATTTGCTCCCCGATGCGCAGATACCGTGGCACGGCACCGCGCGGCAACCATGCGAATTTTTTTGAATTTTAAATTATCTTTCATTTATTTTTAAAAAATATATGTTGGACCGGTAATTTTTTAAAAATAGATGCCCATCGCCCGTAGGTCGTGCGATCGCCCGCTGTCCGGATGATCAGTGCACCGCCCGTTGGGCACCGTGATCTCCATGTGCACACATGGGGCCCATCGCCGCGATCGCCCCACTACACGGCGATCAGTTCCCTCACCCCCACAGCACACCACGCTTAGCACTTCATATTTTTTTGTTATTTTCATATCTATTTCATTTGGTGTCTAAATTGCATGAAACAAATTTCATAATTCATCTAAAATTCTAAGGAACCCATTTTAAAACTTTTAAAATTTATTGTATTTTTAAATTATTTCTCATTTTTTGGTGACTAAAATTTACATGTACCAAAAAGAGAAATAATTCAAAAATACAATAAATTTTAAAGTTTTAAAATGGGTTCTTAAATTTTAGATGAATTATAAAATTTGTTTCATGCAACAGATATCAAATGTCTATTTTATTTGGTGTCCAAATTGCATGAAATAAATTTCATAATTCATCTAAAGTTCTAAGAAACCTATTTTAAACTTTTAAAATTTATTGTATTTTTAATTATTTATTATTTTTGGTAACTAAAATTTACATGTACCAAAAAATGAGAAATAATTCAAAAATACAATAAATTTTAAAGTTTTAAAATGGGTTCCTTAGAATTTACTTCTTTTTGTCATTTTCATATCTATTTTATTTGGTGTCCAAATTGCATGAAAAATTTATTATTCATATAAAATTCTAAGGAACCCATTTTAAAACTTTTAAAATTTATTGTATTTTTGAATTATTTCTCACTTTTGGTAACTAAAATTTACATGTACAAAAATGAGAAATAATTCAAAAATACAATAAATTTGAAAAAGTTTTAAAATGGGTTCCTTAGAATTTTAGATGAATTATAAAATTTGTTTCATACAATTTGGACACCAAATGAAATAGATATGAAAATGACAAAAAAAATAAACATGAAGTGCTAAGAGTGGGGTGGGTGGGTGGGTGGGTGGTGGGGGGGATGATGGAACTGATCGCCCCATAGTGGGGCGATCGCCAGCAATAGGCCCCATGCATGCACATGGAGATCACGGTGCCTAACGGGCGGTGCACCGATTGGCCAGGCAACGGGCGATCGCCCGACCTATAGGCGACTGACACCTATTTTTAAAAAATTACCAGTCCAACATACATTTTTAAAAATAGATAAAAAATAATTCAAAATTAAAAAATTCCTACCATGCAATGCATTCCAACTTCCAGGCCTGCTCATTTCGAGTGTTTAGTACCACATCGCCATTTCGAGCAGGATTTGCGGTCGATAAGCGCCTGCATTCGCAGGGCCTTGTCGCTGGGCCTAGTAGCGCAGGCCTGTCACTGCGGCTCCGCAGGGGCAGAGTTGGTGTCTCTAGTTGGGTAGGGGCCGTAGGGCGCGCTCGAGCCCAGGTGTTGTGTCGGACCCACGTCCAGACCACAGAAATTGTATCGTGCACACATGACACACCTGTGCCCGTGCCTTTTTAGAATTGTTTATTAAATATTTTTTTGAAATACTCATAGAAAATTTTAAATAGCACAAATAGACGTCCGTCACCCCTAGAGAGGCGATTGCCCCAACTTAGGGCAACAGGTGAAGCAACCGTTAGGAGGATAACGGCCCGGGAGGGAGCCGTTATCCCCTAGGATGGAATCGTAGCGTGACCCCACCTATCGCCCAGTATAGGGGTAATCGCCCTATACTAGGGGTGATAGGTGGTACAAAGCCAAAAAAAAAGGGAACCCATGTATGGGGCCGTTACTCCCACTAACGGTCACTCCACCTATCGCCCGTGTATGGAGTGATCACCCTGCCTAGGGACGACCGGCGCCCAATTCAGCAATTTCATATTGCCTACGACTATTTTTGAAAAATATTTTAAAAAATATTAGATAAAAATTTCGCCTTACCCGTGAGAGAGATGACGCGGGCCTAAGCCCACAACGACCCGCGCACCCGGGGGGTGTGGTGTCCCATGTGTGTGCGCATGAAGGGCTTTTAGGCCTTGTTGATGACGCTCGGCCATGTGTGCCAATGGCCCTCAGACCTGTGTGCGTCTGTCACAAGACCCTCTTTGTTGTGACCCGGAGCCGGCCTTTGGGCACGAGCCCATGGCGCCCATGTTGCAAGGGTTTGGGAGAAATTGCTTTTTTTTTCCCAGTAGGTTCGTTGGGCTCTGTTGAGCTAAGCCTCCTCAGGGCCTAAGCCCACAACGACCCGCGCACCCGGGGGGTGTGGTGTCCCATGTGTGTGCGCATGAAGGGCTTTTAGACCTTGTTGATGACGCTCGGCCATGTGTGCCAATGGCCCTTAGGACCCTGTGCGTCTGCCTGCGCGCACCCTCTTTGTTGTGACCCGGAGCCAGCCTTTGGGCACGAGCCCATGGCGCCCATGTTGCAAGGGTTTGGGAGAAATTGCTTTTTTTTTCCCAGTAGGTTCGTTGGGCTCTGTTGAGCTAAGCCTCCTCAGGGCCTTTGGGTTCGTGCGCTT
Organism: Olyra latifolia; assembly: GCA_036346145.1. Classification (NCBI taxonomy): domain Eukaryota; kingdom Viridiplantae; phylum Streptophyta; class Magnoliopsida; order Poales; family Poaceae; genus Olyra; species Olyra latifolia. Next base: position 22,177,637 of record CM070530.1, read on the forward strand.
TACCTCCTCTCGCTCCCTCTTTTTTTTCTTTTTCTATGTATTTCTAGGATGTTTATAACTTTTTTTGTACACTACTGTTTATAAGCACGAGTGCGTAAATAATAAATACATAGGAATTGTTGATAGAAAATCATTTCCCAGGTACTTTTGTTTACCTGACTAGCCAAGTGCTCATGCGTTGCTATGAAAATGCATTACAAAAACATAAAATAGGAGTGAAACTTGGTTGGGAATGACGGCAACGATCCATGGACAACGCCATGTCGACGGTGCTTGTGTGTTAGGATGATGACGCTTGGTGGAGCAAAAGCTTAGACTCGACAAGCTACTCCGGATCGTATCGAGCTCAACTAAAATTTGAGCCGAGCTCGAGCCCAGGCCTAAGCTGGAGCTTGAGTAGATCAGTCGAGCTTGAATCCAGTCCTCACTTCACGTCGGTGGTGCTTATGTGTTGGGACGATGGCGCTCGGGGTCAGTGCCTTGAGGGACGACAGTAACTATCTATCCATGGTGCTAGCAGTAGAGGACCTCGTAGTGGCTCCGACCGGCGGAGCACCTCAGATCGATAGCCGATTGAACACCTCGGTGATGCGATGCAGTGGATACTAGGAGGCAAAGTGAGCATAGGTTTGAGCACTTCATGTAGACAACAAGGGAGAGACAATAGGATTGGGAAAGGAGCAGGGGCTAGCAACAGGAGGTCGGGAGGTAATTTTGAAACCTTAAATAGATGGAAACATATTATGAAAAGATGATTGCTATTATAAAATTTGAAATTTGAAGTGAATTTACTGAAAGCCCCAGTAGCCTATTTTTAATAGTACATATACTAGGTTTCTTATCGTAGGCTCAGGAGTCCCCCCACCCCCACGCTACAGTACCAGGATGGGGTATTGTAACATCCCCATTTTTCAAAAATTTTCAAAATACATCATCATGGCATCATCACATGAAAAATCCAAAAATTTTTAAAATCATTTTTGAAAAATGTGCACGTTACTATAAATATTTCCTCTACGAACCTATTTAAGGATTTAGCTTATAAATATGAACATATATATATATCTCATTTGAAAATATCTAAATGGCTACAAATCAATTTTTACAATTTTTAGATTAACCATTTCATATTAAAATAGAAGATAGCCAATTAATTGAACTAAAAATTAAATAAGAACTTGATAAGCAAATTTAAAAACTAATTAGATTTAGTGAAAATGTATTTTAGCCCTAACACTAATTCCCTCTCATCTCTATGACAAGTGGGCCCCACTTGTCATTTGTTCCTAAATGGAACTTCCCATTTTGCCCATCTTTCCCACATAGGAAATTTCCAAAACCAGCCCAAAATCCCTTTTTCCCTTTTACCCTCACTCTTCCCCTAGAATTACCCCTGCCTACCCCTAGCCTCACTCCCACGCTACCCTCTCTCTCTCACTCTCCTTGATCCCCCCTCGGTCACTCCTCCCTCTCACTCCCTCACTGTCATCTCCCCCAACTCGCCTAGGTACTCCCTTCCCGGCCGATTCTCTCCAACACCCTCCCACTCTCACTTCCCACGTCCCATTTTTCCAGCTCACCGCCGCCGCCATCGCCGGAGGCCGCCGGATTTCGTCGCCGAGCCGAAACCCCTATTCACCGGCGCCGCCACTGTCTCCTCGCCGATTCGTCATCGATCCTCGGTAATCTCCTCCCTCCTGCTCCTCTTCCCCTCCCTAGGTCCTTACGGACTCTTCCCCATCGCCGGCGCCGCCTCGCCGTCGCTAGAAACGGCCGGCGACGTGCTCCTTCCCCCGCCCGACCTCGGACACGCCGCCGCACCACCTCGGCCAGTTCCACCTTGAGCCGACACTACCCCGAGCTTCCCCGTGCCTCCCTTGCTTTCTCGCGACCTCGCCCACCCTCCTGCCGCTTGTTTGGCACGGCGACACGCCTCCGCCTCCGCCGCCCCTCACGCCGCCGACCACCGCGGTGTTCCTCGCCGACCTCACCCCGAGCTCCCACTTCCTTCCCTTCCTTTTCCGCTTCTCTCGCCGGAGCGCCACCGCCGCCGGAATTGTTGCGAAGCGAAAGCCGCCGCCGCCCTCGCCCGAGACATCGACGGGTGGGCACCCGTCGACCTCCGTCACAAGGCCGTCAAGCCCGCACCATGAGGCCGTGCCGGCCACACTGCCAAGACGCTGTTCAAGCGCTTATGGGTCAGACGCCGCACGGCCGATGCGCCCATCGCATGTGTGCAGCAAGGTCAGGCCTTCAGCGTGGAGACGCCACAGGTCACAGAATGTCGCCAGCTACAGGCATGAAGCCAAGTTGCCAGCGGCTGGGCCGAGCCGAGTGCTGGCCGCCCATCCGGTTTTCTCCTTTTTTTCCAAATGAATTTTAAAATAGAAAACTTGTAAATTTTATATCTTTAAAAATATAAGTCCAAAATTTATGAAATAAATTTCTAAAACGCACAAAAATGTGAACTTTAATTTAAAAATATAATTTAAATAGTTTGATGCATATTAATACATGATTTAGATTTAGCTTATTAAAGATAGAGACATAAATTAATTAAACCTTAAAAGATTTTGATAAATAAAAGTAAATTGGCAATTTCTGAAATGGTGAAATATGATAACATAAACATTTATTTTAGGGAATTAGTTTATTTTCTTCATTTCTCAATTAAAAAGAAATATGTTGCTACATATGTACATTAATTAAGTTCCATATATAAGAATTTCCAAAAAGGAGTAAAATGGGATTTGCCCAAGTTACAATTTTTTTAAAAAATTATTGTCACATTTATGCAGATCCATTTACATGCATACCATTCCATATTTACTTTTGGCATTGTGTTTATTTTGGTTGTTTTATTTGTTAGGCCCTAACGACGATAGTTTCGTGACCAATCCCCAGAGGATCACCAGGAATTTGCTGAGCAAGGCAAGTGCTGAACCTTGTGTCCTATGGTTTCGAAATTCAATTTCTTAGAAGTTTACAAAATGCATTTTATATTTAAAACTAAAAATGCTAATTACTTAGCTGCTTAGTTAACACCCAATCAATAATTATTCTGTTAAAATACTCCTTGCTATCCTAGGTTATTAAAATTGCTAATATTAAACTTCACCCTTGAATTAGGTTTTGCAATAATGCTTAGAAATGCTTAGTACTGAATTGTTGTTCATTTTTAATAGCTGCAATTGTTAAATGCGTGTCTAAATGCCTGATTTAAAAAGACAGTGGGTGCTATCATAGGTGTAGTTAAGATAGTGGGTGTTATCGGGTAAAAATGTTTTGCAAAACCTGATCGGGGTGGATGGTTGTAAGGTGGGTGCAGTAAGCACGAGATGCGGGCCCAGTGTGGGAACCACCCTGATCCCTAAGGACCGATTCCTTGAGGTAGACGAGCTAAGTACAACAGTGCGGCCGTGAGTGCCTGTATAAGCGGGCCCTGGTTGAGTACCCTCCGGACTCCTAGTCAGGCATTTCAAGTGGAATAGGGAGTGGGCATCTGGATACGTCCATAGAGTCGAACCTTCCTGTGTGGTCGGGAGTGGGTATCCAGGTGTGTCCATAGAGGGAACCTATCGGCACAAGATGGGCATTGGTGTGGAAACCTTAGTGGGAATGCCGGACTAAGGGAAGGTTATGGTGAAAGACCTTGTGGTGACCATTTTTTTTTTGGGTGATTCCTAGGAAAAACCACATCTCATGGGTAAAGCGTGCGACCTCTGCAGAGCGTAAAACTATCATGATAGCCGTGTCCATGGTCAAGGACGGACGACGGGGAGCTGCCTCATGGTACTTCTTATCTATTTGTTTTCAAAATGGTGTTTCAAAGGAAAACCATGTTGCGGTCGTGTGTTTTGTCATTTTTCCTCACAGTGGGTGCTGTGAGCGATGAGGGTGTCTGCACTGTGGGTGCCATGAGTAGCTAGGCTGGGCAAAAACCGGTGGGTGCCGGAACTTCAAAGAAATTGATTTGAACCTTTGTTTTTCTCAACACGTTTTTAATCATTTTATAAAACCTTAGGTGAAATCTTGTAAAAACTGGCTTTATGCAAAAAGAACCCATAACTCTCCTTTGTCAAGCCCTAGATGCATGGTAGTCAGCCTTGCTTATTGAGTATAAAGTATACTCACCCTCGTCTTTTATGCGGGGTTGCTCATTCCAACGAGCAGGAGGCGAACAACAATGGAACCCCGAGGAGGAGATGTACCACGACGAAGGATTCGCCGCTGGGATCCAAGACGAAGAATACCTCGACGCCTAGGATTATTCCTCCACCTGCTGTGGGGATTTGCCTCGGCTTTCTTCTTTTGGAGTTTTCAGTTGTAATATAAGAACTTCCGCTTTTGTAAGGCCTTCGTGCCAAACTATGTAACCACGCCATAAGACGCACTCTGATGTAAACTTATGTAAATTAATCGTCATGGTTGTGATGCAAATTATGTATCTGTGTGTGCTAGCTACTGATCCAGGGACTAGCACAGGTAAAGCACAGGTGGGACCTCACCTCCGCCAGGGGGGGGGTCCCGACAAGTATGGGCAATTTGCTCGCTGCTGTGGATTCTATGGCTTCCTTCACCGTCGGTGGCCTTCGGGCTGTCGATGGGGAGGGGCGGCGCTGGATCTGTGGCGGCGGATGTACATTCATAGTAGTTGTAGGATAGGAAGAGCCAATAAAAAGCCTCAGATGGTGGCGGCAGCAGCTTGGATGGCGACGGCGATTCTCGACGATGACTTGACAATGACGGAAGACTATGCTTTCTTTGGTTTGCAGTGTGTTAGGTGTGTACACCTTGCCGGAGGTGCTCAGATATATTGGGCATCACGGCAGAGGAAGGAGGAGACTCTGTATTTGGTGAGAAGAAGAGGCCTCGGTGGTGGCTTTTGGAGAGGTTCGCTATAGTGACCACTTCAAGACGGTGGCTGGAGGACGTGTTCGGCAGTGGCAATCAAGTGGTTCCAGTGCCAACGTGCTTGTTGTGGTCCATGGCAGTTCTCAGTGAAGCTGCCTTGGCTCCATTTGCTTCCAATAGCTTGCGGCGGATCTTTAAGCTTTGACGATTATGGTTGATGTTGATCCTTTCTGCCTATCTTTGGTCGAGGTTGGTGAAGAGGATGCGCCGATGGTGGTTGGAGTAGCGGTTCACCTAGAAGCTTCTGCTCTTTTGCATTTAGACCCTTTGGAGGTGTACCCTTTGTTTTGATGTTAGTCAGGGTCTGCACGTTAGTCTAGGGTCAGGGGATGAATATCCAGCTTCTTCTAAAAAATAGTACATATTCTAAAATAAGAGGGAGAAAAGATAATGCTGGCACGAAATTAGTACATATACACAGAGATGAGAACGACCCCCCAAGAACTCACTGAACTTACTCAATCGGCAACAACACTTCCTTAACTTACCTTAGCTCTAGAGCATTTCAAATACCTCCTTGCTGGATTGTCGTCACTCCATGAAACCCACCGGGCGGCCTTTTCCCTGTAGAAGCACATCACAGCGGGGGAGTAATCGAGTGGTCCCTCTCTATACGTGATTTGGGGAAGAAGATGCCCTTAGATTACCGGATAGTCCCGCCGATGAATTCCATGAATTCAAGCTTCCTCTGTTGCTAGTCGGCCGGCAACAACAGGCGACGAATGGTTGTGCCCTACGGGCAAGGGGAGGATGCGGCACACAGGCAAGCAATGGCCATGAGGAAGTGCCAGGGCAGCGACACCAGTATGCGGAGGATCCGATTGATCAAACAAACGATGGAGTGGGATCGAATGGTGAAGATCTATACCGTTGCTTACCTAGAAAACGGTATTACTGTTGTCAAGCTTTTCCGAATCGTAATACGGGATGAAACTACAAATTTAATGGAAAAACCTAGCCAACATCTATATTTATGTCGTATTCCAATAAGGTGTTGAACGATAATAAAAGCTGTTAAAGTCCATTCAAACAACATTCGTTTCGGTTTTTCAAAACTATTTCTCAAAGCTCTAGAAGCTAAGCTCTTAGCTTAGGCCAAGTCTGTTATAAAAGACTGAGTTAATTTGCTGAATCGATGAAAATTGAAGTTCTAGAGGTTTTAGAAATGGATAAAAAAAACTGGTCCACTTGGTTCTACTTGTTTCTGAGAGAGCTTTGAGAAGCTGTTTTAAAATTTTAGAAAACAAGATAGAGAAGATTGTTGATAATCAATGTAGAACGATAGAACCTCCCACAAATACAACTAATTTAACCGTAAATGTAATCTCAAAAAACCCTACATTAAATGTACACCTTCCAACCATTCCAGCGCACACTGAGGGCAATCCAAATTGGCGCCTTCTTGCAAACAGAGGATCAATTGCAGTAGAGGGGAGCATCTAGTAGTAGCTAGCTACAGACCAAAAGGGCTGAAAAAAAATACAAGTAGTAGATACAAGCTGCAACGAGAAGCTCCACCGATCGGCAGATGTGGCATTTCGGCGGGAGGCAGCGGCGCTGCGCAGCCGTGGCTTAGGAGAGCGGCGGCGGCTCGCTGGCTGCTCGACGGGGGGCTCCCAGCTTGATCATGCGTCGCAGATTAGTACCACATCGCCAATCCGTGTGAGATCCGCGCCGCTTCAATACGCCGCGTTCGCAGGTGCTATCGCCGGGCCTAGTAGCGCAGGCCTGTCACTCCGGCTCCGGAGGGTAAGAGTTGGGGTTTCCAGGGGGAGGAAAGGCGCGGCGGGCCGCTCCGGAGGGGAGGGGGAGAAGAAGAGGGGTAAGCCAGCCCGGTTAGGCGCCGGAAGCTCGGGGGTAGCCTCGGGAACGCGAGAGACGACGGGCGGCGGGTAGGTTAGTTGTTGTGTGTATGTAGGGGCGAAGCCGAAAGCGGCTCCGAGAGAAAGAGAGAGACGAGTAGACGACGACGAACGGGCGACCGCCGCGCGGGGTATAAGGGCGCGCGAGGGCGAAGCGAAGCCGAAGTCGTCTCATCGGCGCGCTCTCTTGGACGACGACGACCATGACGAGGCGAGGCGAAGCCGGGGGTGTGTGTGTAGTTAGTATACAGTGACGGGGCCGGCGCTCAGGGACCCGGAGACGAACGAGAGCTTGTCGGGAGAGGTTTGGCGCGCACAACTCCTCCTGGGTAACCAACTCTTTTTTTCTTTCGCGCGCTGGGATTGCCTCTCCACTAGGGTGCAAATGTTACCGACAGGATGTAATCGGATCGGATACAGTCGAATATTGTTCATCCCGTATCTGTATTCATATTTTTTTTATTAGATACGAAGTCGGATACGAATGGTGTCGGATGAGAATACGAATGCGAATAATACCGGATACTATCACTTACGAATACGAAGTGAATACAGATCGGATTCAATATGGGTACGAATATTTTTAACCGGATAATACACGAAAATATAGATCATTTATTGCACATGTAACATACTGAATTGCTGATGGTAGATTACCTATGAGTTATGAATAATAACTGACAAAATGTGAAGAAAATAGTACAAGAATTAACTATAGTTGCGTTGTACATAATTAAGAATTAATAATGAACGCATTCGAGATTATATAAAAGCTAAATGTAGAGTCATAATAGAATTATCAAAGACAATGGCACTAGTAGATTAGAAGTCACAGACTAGTAAGCTAAACATGATAGAATCATATAATACCATATATCAAATTTATGCACTACTAATTCTAGTCTACTCAACCAGTTAGGTGCATGCATGTACGACGTAAGGTAATAACACAACCAGTCCACCAGTGCACCACCTTACACTTGTCCACTGCACCACCTTAGAAGTCTTTAAAGTTTTCGGATAATATCCATATTATATATCCGGATATTATCCGATTATAAAATCAGATATTCCTGTATCCGTTGGATAATTACTATTCGTATCTGTATCCTTATCCAAGATAACTATCCTTATCCGTATCCGTATCCAGAAAATTCTTCGAATATCCGAAAAACTATTCAAATCGCTATCCAACTTGATTCGGTCGGTCGGAAAATATCTGTTCCAGTTGTACTCCTAGTTATATATATTCTATTTTTGCAGATACGGATAATATCCGATAGATAATATCAAGAAAAATATGAATAATATCCAACGGATACTATCTGACTCACAGGTAGGCGACACTACTCTGCATCAAACAACACCCAACTGAACATATTATGATGATTTTTAAGCATGCATTTTCACATATTATCCGAGTAATATCCGTTCCGAATCTTATGTGATCCGTATCCGTATACGACACAATTCATGTCCGTATCTAACAATATCTATGTTTAGTATCCGTGTTCGATAATTTTTTTTGTATCTATATCCGATAAAAAATATGGATCCATATCTCTATTCCACATCGACTATATCCAATCCGTTTGCACCTCTGCTCTCCTATTGTTCCTGACATGTTTTCACATCTCTATGTCGGCCCCCTGCATAGGAAAAAAAGATTGATTTACCTTGGAATATGTGCATATTAGTCCAACTGGACTGGTTAGATTAGATTGATGGAAAGCACCATCGCTCCTACTGCTTTGACCCCTTAACGCTATCTCGAGAAATGGTTACACTCCCTTTCGTCAGGTGCTATAGCCGAGTCAAAAAAGTATTTTAGCGGTCAAAAAGTAAACTAGCCGAGTCAGGCAAAACATAAAGGCAACATATGCGGCGCAATCTATCCGAGCTGTGCTCTCATAAACTCAGCCGACAAGGATCACAAGATCTAAATCCGACGGCCTGTATCTAGAGACGGGGGTTTTGGAAATACAGGCTCGCCTTCCTCCGACTCCCGTTGGTCGTTTAGGAAAACCCTCTGCCTTTCCTGCTCGGCTTTCCAAGCACACCCTAGCTCTTCGTCTCTCCCACTCGAACCCTCTCCATCCCTCGCTACTATAGAACACCATATCAGTGCCGGTTCGGAACTGGCATTACTGCCGGTTTTCTACTCTCACCCTTCTAATCATCCCATCCAACCTCATGTTCTTACTTACAAATGATATGCATACCTTTTAACCTTCCTTTATTCCATCATTGTCGGTTCTTTTCTCAAACCGACAGTGATAAATTTTTTTACTACCGGTTAAAAATTGGGGACGAGAAGCTTAAAAAACACCGGTTCTTTTCTCAAACCGGCAGTGATATTTCACTGTCGGTTTGAGTATCGAACCAATAGTGATAATGAATTATCACTGTCGGTTCTAGTCAAGAACCGGCAGTGATAAATTCTTTTACTACCGGTTGAAAATTGAAGACAGGAAGCTTAAAGAATCGGCAGTGATATGATTTATCACTACTTCACTGTCGGTTTGAGCAACGAACTGGCAGTGATAAATCCTATCACTGCCGGTTCTCAAACGCACAACCGATTTTTTCACCGCTAATGCTTACGAACTGGCGTGATAAGTTATCACTGCTGCCGTTTTTGACCTAACTGGCAGTGATGGGCAGGATGACCATTTCTGTAGTAGTGCCTCTATGCAGGTGCCACCCGACCCCATCCCCTTCCCTGCCTTTGGTATCTCTCGCTGCGCCGGTCCCCCTCCTTTCATCTCCCGCTGGCTACTCACATCACTCCCATCGTTGCTATTTTGTCTTAAACCCTAGACTGAGTCAGAACCTCGACTACCCACGACCATGATTCTCTATTCTTAATGCTTCTATCGTACCCACGTGGACGTGGTTTCAGATGCTTCAACCAAGAAGAGCTGAAATGATCAAAGTTGCCAACATGTGATTGAATGCATTGTTGTAATTATTATGATTTAAAATATTCTGGTATATCTGCCATGTATAATTTTTTGATCCATTAAAATTCTTGTTTCCCTTCTGTTCGTACCAGGAATTTGTAAAACCGGGATTAGCGTTTGGAATCTAGAATAATCAGGGACACATTACTAAGACAAAAACAGTGTCACTATGGAATATCTCGTCCTGTAGCATTTTCTGAAGATATGTGCAATTGTTGTCACCACAGTATAACATGATTGCAGTTATGAGGGCTTGATGCAATTGTGGTGTTCTTCAACCAACAGCCATGGTCATTACACACGCATATTCCAGAATGGTATGTATATTCCACAAGTTGATCAGTAATTGAAGGAAGCATATAAGCTGTGAATTCCATAGCCTTTCACTACTAATTTCACACACATATAAGCCCTAGCCCTGCAACAAAAAAATTCTAGGTGGATAGATGCTTCTCTGGGCAGCTAGATATTTCCAAGACACACCAAGATTTTCTCCATGATCTTGGTCTTTCCTCTAACCATATCCTATGTTTTTGGCACCTGTCAGTTCTTTGCCAATGCAACATTTCATTATATATTCCTCTTAACTTGAGAAATGTGACGGCCCACACTTTTATCACTGTACATGACTATTTGATTAAACCTCGTTCAATCAAATAGTAGCCCACATTAGAATGATACAAGAGGGAAATAGTTAGGACTACCATTACCTCACGCCTAACACCCTTAGAGCTTGGTCTTCTGCGTGGTTTGAACATGTATGATGTAGATGTCCATTGTAGAGTTCTCCACTTAACGCTCTCCAAAGCTAAACAAGGAGGGATTTAATAGCTAGAGTGAGTACATTGGTACTCAGCAAGTCAAAAATTATAACATGCAATGCAAGAATAATTCATCTAGTCCTTTGCATCATCCTCATTTCTTATCTATCTCATCATCATCTTCCATGATTTATCTCATTAGCATAACCATTCAAGTCTCATTATTTTTCTATTATATGAAAAGTGGAATTTTAGGAAAAATAATATTTAAAAATGTTACTTATCACCCATATCATCAGATAGAGCATAGAGCCACTGATAGCTCCCGTAGCCTCTAATCCAGAAAACAGTTATGAATTTATGATTTTACTCTGCACAGGTTTGAATCACTTTACGCACAGTTACCTTGACCGTTTTAGCCATCGGTTCTCCTGCATTTCCTTGATGCGGTGCCTACTAGTCAGAGATAAGAGTATTTTTCCACATTAGTATATTGTACCTCTACTTTATGACGATCCTATATGGACATCCACCGCCACACATCCGTGCGTGCAGTAATATATTTGCCTTGATGCATCATCAGCATCTCTATGCACTTCAACGGCATCTAAAAGTATATGCTTCATCAGCCCAGTAATCAACCTAAATATTATATGCCCATGTGGAGAGCACAGTGACTTGATGAGGTACTAAACTCAACCCATCTTTACATGAATTGGTGGTTGACACGATTTTGTACGGCACACAACACAAGTGAGAGGGGTCGGTCCTTATATTTTAACCCTAAGTAGATGAGCCCTGGGCATCTCTAAGAACATGCCCCATTTCCCATTGCCCCAATTACTGTAGTAAATAGTGATAGGGCGAGGAATGGGTTAATGGGCAGTGAATAGTAAAAGTAAAGAGTAGGAATAGTGATGGAGCTACTGTTGGTGAGGTGAATAGGGATGAAACAGCCCTATTGGTGAGGTGACACGTGAATAGTGATGGGACAAAAGAGAAATGGGACAAACCGCCGGAGATGCCCTGACATCCATAACTCATCATCATAAATCGTCAGTCATCATTAATCATTAGTCATCATTAATCCATAGCTCATCTATCCACCAAAATAAAATAAATTCAACCGACCGCTCCAATAGTCGGCTTATCTCCAATCATCATCATCATATTTATTTTAAAATACCATTTTGATGCAAGCAGAGGAATAATAGTTTTTCATATATATTTTTAAAGAGAAAATAAAACCATCATCTGTCAACATATTCAAGGGAGACTTGCCTTAATATGACGATGAGCTCAATATTAGCTTTTGGATATATCTTCTCGAGTTCTCGCTCGTTTCCTGCAATTTGGTACTTATAATTGCTATAGAGTCATATTCCTTTTTGCACACTAGTATTGCCTAATCACTGGTTACTCATGGACACTGTCTCGCACACCTGTGGCCACTTATTCTGCTCTTTTCTTTTCTCAGCCAACTCAACTCAACTCACAAGTTAGCTGCTCAGCTTCTCCCTCGAATTTTTCCCTTTTTTTCCCCAAAAAAATCCCTAAATCTGAAAATACCTGTCTTTTACACACAATTTTAGAAATGCCCACTTGCTGCGACACGGTAGTGCAGCAAGGGAGATTGTCACAACACCATAGCATGGCAACTAGTTTGTCACAGTACCATAGGGCGACAACTCTGTTGCAGCAGTACCGTACCATGATAACCCCCTTGCCGGGCCACAGTACTTTGGCAACTATCCAAAATTAATTTAATTAGTATAGCAGCTAATGGGTCCCAAATTAAACAAATAGCATATAAGAGCTCCCAAATTAAACATAATTAAGCAAAATAGTATAGGCAGTCAAAATAGTTAACAACATTACATTTGAAACTTAGAGGTTACATTATGGGACCGGAAGGAATACTACTTTCCTAACAATCAGTGTCATAGTAAATATCGGAGTCTTCAAACTCCTTTGGAAGGCCTTCAGCATCCTTCTAGTCTGCGTAGTCGAGAGGAGTGCCATCACTTTCGTAGAGATCGATATCATTTTTGGAATACACAGAGATGTCATCTTCTTGGTTGTTGTAGTTGGCAGGAAGATGGAGCGTGGCCAACTCAGGGTCGTCATACTCGTCACGGTCATCTTTATGTCCTATAGTTTGCTGCAGTGTAAATAGCTCAAGTTCATGGATAGCAAGGAGCTCCAGTTCGATGGCAGAAGGTTCGTAGGCGTCCTTGTAGAAGGGCACACCATCCATCTGTATTTGTTTTGGAAATAAAATTGGGAAATAAAATATGATGGCAATACTTGAAAATTAGTGCAGTATTGAATGTTTCAGTAATATATTCTCACTTATGGGAGTGGATCTTGGTGGGTGGATGAGGCTTCAGGCCTCTTCGCTTCCTTGCTTCCTTCTTCACATCTTTACGTTTATGTTTTGATGATATGGTCTCAACCTCTCCGGTGTTTTTTATTTTTTGGTGAGGTAGCTATGCTTCAAAGATTGCTCCCCTTTTAAAGGCTGTCAATTATTGACCGCACTCAGCGAGGTGATGGCCACACTTTAGCCCAGTTGCCGTGCTATGGTGCTACAGCAACCCCTTTGTTGCGCTACGGTCCTATGGCAACTCCCTTGCCACGCCACCATACCACGACAAGTGGGTATTTCGAAATTTACATGCAAAAGACGGTCATTTTTGGATTTAGGGTTTTTTTGGGAAAAAATGAAAAAATTATGTCTTTGCCCGTAAGACTAGGCTAGGCGGCTAGAAGGGGATTAAATAGACGCCAAATTGATCTTGACGCCTTCTTCAACGACACGTCCCAAAAATCAAAAGAAGGATGAACACAAACAAATGACTCTCAAGAAAAAAAATCACCTATGGATCATTCTTGGAACAACAGCATATACCCTAGTAAAAATGCCATTAATAACAATTCGTGGATCATGTGGCCATGGAGATTTTTTTCTTAGGGGCTCTTGGTTGATGAATGTTCAATAAAAAAAAGAATCAACTCCAAAGCAACATTAGAAAAAGAAAAAGAATTAGTACAAGCCCAGCCACTTTTGGAAAGTAAAAGTGAACTTTCAGCAAAGAAGCATCTTGGTTAAGAGGTGATTTCTCCAAAAACATGATGCATTTGAATTTCTAAATTTTCCCTGAAAGAAGTAGTAAGTCACAAAGGTATGCACCAAATTTTACCTCAAGAGCAAAAGTTGAACAAAAGAAGCAAAAATAATAAGCACTGCTGCTCAGAAAGTTTAGACAGAACATTTGGGGGTCGATAAAATCTTCATGGTGCCAAAATGGTGACTCCTATGCAATTGCCACTTGGAGAAATGGTAGATATGTGAGTCACACAACTTTTCTAGCAAGATTCATCTCAAAATCACTTTGAATGGATTTTCGACAAAATAACAATGACTGCTGTACAGAGAAACCGAATGTACCAAAATAAGCAAAAAGATCAAAACTTGATCTTAGTGTTCTTCATGAGTTGCAAGATGAAGACAACTAATATGGACAACCACAACACCTCCTAGATCAACAATTTTTCAGCATGTAAAAGGAGAGGATGCAAAGAAACTAGTTGCCAAAAAAGTAAAGAAACAAACTAGATCGAACACATAGAACATAAGAAGAACAAAGCAAAAACTTTTTGTGAAATTTTTTTCTATTGCTTGGTTGGTTTTCTACCACCATACAAGAGTGGGCAAAGCTCCTAAGGAGCACATAATTCTAAAATAAAATTTTAACCAAAACTTGGGTGGAGGCATCCCTCTACCCCTCCTTATATAGGTCTTTTGAGTGTATCTCCACTCTTGAAGGGTTGCTTAGCTTAAGCTAACCTATCAAGGGTTAGGATTTACTAACTCTGCTACTAACAACCAGCCCCACACATGAGCTTTACATGGGCCACACAAGGCCCACATGGGCTTTACACAAATTTGGTCAACCCGATGCAACGGATCTTTATCCCTTGACTTGACCGCTCATTTTTCGCGTATTCGGGCCTCCAACCCAAACCGGAAATTTTAAGTCACCTCAAGTCTGTCTCCATGATTTCCATGTGAGCCCGGTTTGAGCCCAACCGAGCATATTATCATCCATAATCATGCAATAGCCCTAATTAACCTGAAATCAGCACTAATCACAACTAGTCAAAACTACACCACAAATACACAACAGTTTGTGAAAATTATATCAATTAATCAGTGTGTCAAATGACTTTCTGCCAAAAACGGAAACCTTTCATCTTGAAATTCTCTACAGGAGCTATGAAGACCAAAAAATTATCCGAGCAAAGGAGCACCATGAAACAGTTTAAACCGTAAAAGCTGTGCGTGCTAAAACATAAATCTGCCTGGCTCTAAAACAAATCTTAAACATAAACTTCTCAACTAAATCAAATCGTAAAAAAGCGTATTTGTAAAAATCTTTGGAAGAAAATGACTTCTTTTTCCATAGGACAATCTTATTCTTTAGCAAAATCAAGATAATTTTCCAGCAGCGGCGAGCATCCAAAACCAAAGGGTTTTCTGCAACAAACAAACTAATAATTTGGTTTCGGAATAATATGAATTGACATATCCTAAAGAAATTCCAATTATTTAATATGAATAATTTGAATTAATTAATGAATATACTTTTATATGTCGAATTCCTCGGTATAATATTCTTAGAACTAAAGCCACGCATACTCATCACCGTACCAAGACATCTGCATGGTCTCATACCCCCTTTTCTTATTCCTTCTTGTGCTCTTCTAATGGCGCCGCCCCTAGCCAAATCCGATGCCAGCGGCAGCGCATCCGCAGCTGGGCATGGCTAGGAGGCTCCTCAGCTCATCATCCTCGCGTTCTTCCGTACAGTTCTCCCTCCTAGTGCTACTGTGCTACTGATGCTCCTATCTATATCTCTTTCCCAGCTCTCTACTCCTCTCAAATGGCATGGCTATGGCTCGAATCTGGAGCTGGCTATTGTGGATTCGGTTACTACTTGCCACTAGTTCCTTCCTCTCTCATATCCTATTGCCTTTACCCTGAATTTTCCCCACTTGATTTGGTTCTTGATGGTGTTTTTGATCTTGTGTTTTATTTTCTCTTCCTTTTGTTGTCTTCTCCCCTTCCCACTTCTTCTCTCTCTATGCTGCACCCTGTTCCCCATTCTCTTTCCCCTTACTAAGAGAACGCATATTTTCTAACGTGCGTCAGAGTGACTTTGAGTCATTGACATGTGGGCCAAGTCTACATCAGAGAATACACAATTCACTAAGAATATCCGTAGTAGAGACCCTATAACACTGTAGCGTTGACTTTTTGAGGATAGTATTTTTGATAGAGTGAATAAATCTTTTAGAGTATAATGTAAAGTAGTGGTAAATATTGTTTTAAAGTAGTAGGGATAGGATTTCTGTTGTAGTAGGGTTGCCGCACTCGGACTGACGCAGCGAGCTGCGCGGCTTTCTGCTGGTCCACTCCAGCACCTCCCTTCCTCTTTCTCTCCCTCTCCCTCCATCGACTCGCTGCCGCCCTGCCCCTCGGCCTCGGCTTTGGGCTGTGGCCGCCGGCCAAGATTAATGGGTCGGCGTGCCGTGGCGGACCGACTCCGACGGTGAGATTTTCTTCGTTGCTATGCTTGCTTTAAGCTACAGTGCCAAATTGAAGGTATGCCTAATGCCGAGTTTTGTGATGATGAGTTCTTGTGATTAGCATTATTACGCAATGAAATTTGGAGTCATTCTTGATGGTATCGTGACGTGCTCGGAAATTAAATGTTCATGCCATGGTTCGTGCACGGCTAAAGATTGTAGGATTAGTGGTTCACCTTTGTCTACTGGTGATGTGTTTGACCATGGTCATGTGCGCTTCCTTCCTCGCTTTATTTCGGATGTCTTGTTCATGCTGTCGGCTAGCTCGCTTCCCGGCTCCTCTTCCAAAGCTCTTCGCCGGCCCTACTTCTTCTGGACAACATCCTCTCCAAGGTCGGCTCCACCCCTCTCACTCTCTGAGGTCAGATCATCTCTAATCCTTTTTCCTTATTTTGTTTCTTTCCTGTTCCATTCTCTATATTTGTTTCTTACATTTTCCATGTCTCCAAAAAAAACTTAGAAGAGAACAGTACAGAGAAAGGAGAGAGATCTCCTATGATGAATGAAAAAGAGAATCCCTTTTCAAAAAAGTAAAAAAAACTATTAAAAATAAAAGAAAACGAGATTTTCTTTATGACAGAAACATACCTCGTGACAGCACTCCATTGGAGATTGCCTTGGTGGTAACAGCAAGACATACTTTGCTCTTTCGTCTTCTCTTCTAGCTATTTTTACTCCCTTTTCCTGTTCTTCCTTTGACCATGCGTGGTGGCTATTTCCCACTGGATAGACGTGTCAGGCCTAGGCCAGCAGGTCTCCCATTCGCGGCAACTTGAGGTCCGGGTCTACAAGTGGGCAGCATATCCGGTGCACACGGCTGTCTCCGTGAAAACGCCGTGTACACCATGGGGAAAAAGTTTTAAAAAATTCCAACAAAAAACATGGATGTACATCTCAACTTACCCCATCTACATATAAAATTTCATGATCAAATTCGTCCTATACTAGAAGTTACAAAAAAGACAAATTTAGAGTGCATTTAAACTATTTAAGTTTGTCAGAAATTTGTCTTTTTTATTACTCTTAACATAGAATGAATTTGATCATAAAATTTTATATCTGGATGGGGTAAGTTGAGATGTACATCCATAATTTTTTTTGGAATTTTTTGAAACTTTCCCCCATGGTGTACACGGGTGTGCACGGGGGGTGCCGTGTGCACCGGATATGCTGCCCTACAAATGTGCTCCTATGGCTGCTAAGAGCAACTACAACAGGTACTCCATCCCCTCCCTCCATTTCACCTTAAAACCCATTTCTCATATTAATATAGCATCCACCCTCTTCAGCTACTCCATATGTCATACTCCATATTCTCTCTCTAGAATTTTATATTGTTTTCATCAACCACCCTCTAACCGCCGTATTTTCGTATGTGTCGCTGTATTAAAAAAATGTAGACTAATTGCATGAAACGATGAATTGGATACGATAAATTGAAATATTTAAAATGTTAAAATTAATTTGAAATAAAAATTGCCATTTTAATTACATGAGTAAACACTTGCTTGTTCAAACATTTTTCATGACTTCTGCATGAAGCTTGGTGCAGCGTGTGTGACCTATTGTGATTGGTTCATGTATAATCGACAAAATACTTCTTGAGTGGATTATCGTAACTTCATAATGGTTTCAGATGTATTAATATGGTGGAAATATATACTGGGCACAATGATTTGAGTCGCATCAATTTTTGACATATATTTGTTTTTAGTTATACTGTCTAAGGTGTGTGATCGTAAAATTCTAATTATGGTTTCATTTAGGTATGCAAGGCGGATTGTGTAAATTTCCTTGTAACTGCATATCATTGTAAATCAAGTTTTTTTTATGCACCATGTATTATTTTAGGCCAAGCATGGTTACATGTATGTGTTCGATGTGTACTTTGTGTATTGTCCATTGTAGTATTAATCGATATGTATGAGATCATCGGATTATTGAAAAATTGTCTTTCGTGGTTACTTATTATAGTGGTTAATCAACTCACTAACAATGATTTGCAACGTTGTCATTATTTAAACAGCGATTAAAAAGTTTTGGGGGTGTTTCAAGAAACAACCGCTCGCCATTTGTAAACTAGATAAGACATGCAACCATGCCTTCATACTTGTCAATGTTTACTTTCAACATATCATTCAAAAAATCACTAGAGTAGTCCAAAATTTTTTTATTGCTTCTATGTTGCATTGCATAAATAAGACGGATTAGCAATAGAACAGTTGAACTTTGACTAGCTATATACATTTGGAATGATACTTGTACATTCAACAAACGGTAGTCATCTAAGAACACACTCTAGATTATCAAATACAAGCTTAGTTTTTCAATGGAGCTCAATGTCAGCACAATAGGCTCAATGGAGGATTTGTTGGGTCAGATCCCAAATGAAATTCCAACGCTGCGAGTGACCCCCTTGCCGATTTGAGCTCATCTGTGCTAGCACCCCCGCAAACAGCGCCTATCCGCCATCTACGGTTTGGATCTAGGACAAATTCGCCCACATTGCCATGCCGGCACTGCCATCTACAATTTTGAAGGCCACATCGTCCCTAGCATCACTATCTATGTCTTCCCACTTCTCTGTCCTTGCCGCTTTTGGAGTCGAAGGAGAAACCACGGTCTTAGGCAATAGTAGTGGCACCTGCGAGGCAACGGAAGTTGGTGGAGGAGGTGAAGCGGAGGACCTAGAGGTGCGACTTGCGAGGGGTGTGGAAGACGCACACCTAGGCAGTGAGATGGGACACGAAAAGCAGTGGCGAGAATAGACACGACACGTGAGCATGGAGGTAAGGCGTTCTGATTTCTATTGGGAAAAATGTGTGGTCTCCCTGTGTGATTTTTTTTTGGGGTGAAAATACTGAATACTAGTGCGAAATAAGTGGAATTACCAGTCAATCCAAGTAGATTTTCTAGTCTAGCTCAAATAATTTACAGGCATATGATTTTACACTGGTTTTGAGCCAAAAACCACCCATCCAAGCAGGCCCTTACCCATTAATTTGGTTGTTCATTGTTATGAAGTACAAGTGGTACCCATTCTAACATGGCAGCATATCCGGTGCACACGGCACCCGGTGCACACCATGGGGGAAAGTTTCAAAAAATTCCAAACAAAATTATGGATGTACATCTCAACTTACCCCATCCAGATATAAAATTTCATGATCAAATTCGTCCTATGTTAAGAGTAATAAAAAAGACAAATTTCTGACAAACTTAAATAGTTTAAATGCACTCTAAATTTGTCTTTTTTGTAACTTCTAGTATAGGACGAATTTGATCATGAAATTTTATATGTAGATGGGGTAAGTTGAGATGTACATCCATGATTTTTTTTGGAATTTTTTGAAACTTTTTCTCCATGGTGTACACGGCGTTTTCACGGAGGCAGCCGTGTGCACCAGATATGCTGCCTTCTAACATAAATCTTCTTGGATCAAAACAAACAGTCCACTTGGCTGCCTAGAATTCAATTGGATTCTAAATCTAATTCTTGTTAGATTTTAGTTTGATTGATGGCAATTCTAATTCCAATTTTTATCTTTGGGTGTCACATGGAATTGAATGATGTTGTTAGTCTCACTTGTACATCCTGGCCTGCCAATCTACACAAATTAAAGTAGTTTACATGCACACTAAATCATCTCTAAAAATTTCAGTTGATTTTATAAAAGTTTTATAGTGTGAATGTGATATTTAAATTTTAAATATCATGCTTTTATGAAATCAATTTGCAGTTTTAGGACCCGCATATAGATCTAGTCCTGTAAACTTGTATGAATTAAGTTCACTACCTATTAAATCATCTCCAACAAATTTTGGTTAATTTCATGAAAATTTTATGGCGTGAACACGCGCTTTTATGAAATTTTGCAATGTGAAATCGAGACAAATGATAGGTTTAAGTTAGAAATTGGTTCTTCCTTTGATCATGCTTGGTGGCTATTTCCCACTGGACAGGCGTGCCAGGCCCAGGAGGTCTCCCATTCGCTACAACTTGAGGTCTGGGTCTACGAGTGGGCTTCTGTGGCTGCTAAAGTGCTAATGGTTTGAGTGCTGCGTGTGTGACCTATTGTGATTGGTTCATGTATAATCGACAAAATGCTTTTTGAGTGGATTATGGTAACTTGATAATGGTTTCAAATGTATTAATATGGTGGAAATATATACTAGGCACAATGATTTGAGTCGCATCAATTTTCGACATATATTTGTTTTTAGTTATACTGTCTGATGTGTGTGATGGTAAAATTCTAGTTATGGTTTCATTTCGGAATGCAAGGAGGATTGTATAAATTTCCTTGCAAATGTATATCGTTGTAAATCAAATATTTTTTTACACCATATATTATTTTAGGCCCAAGCATGGTTACATGTCTGTGTTTAATGTATTAATCAATATGTATGAGATCATCGGATATAGAAAAATTGTCTTTCGTGGTTACTTATTATAGTGGTTAATTGACTCACTAACAATGATTTGCAACGTTGTCATTATTTAAACTGTGATTAAAAAGTTTCGGGGCGTTTCAAGAAACAACCGCTCACCATTTGTAAACCAAACAAGACATACAACCATGCCTTCATACTTGTCATTGTTTACTTTCAGGGAAACACTAATACGCGTATGAAATCAGATAGGACATGGGATGCCTGGCCTGGCCTTCAACATTTCAGTCCCACATGTGTGGGCCCCCCTCCATCCTCCTCTAGATGAATCCAGCATGCTTTCCCAATGCGAGCCTATTTTCCCGACGCAAGCCTTGCCCTTGTCTAGCTCCTCCATCAGAGCTACTGGTTGTCGGGCCAGCCACCTGCGATGTCGCTGCTCGCCGGTACACGCACCCCTCTCTCACATGGCTCCCCCATCTCTCTCCCTCTCTCTATCCTCCATCTTTCTTCCTCTCTCTCTATCCCCCATCTACGCCTCATCTAGCGTGCTCGCACGGCCAGAATCCGGTGAGCATGCATGGCACCGTTGCAGCCGTCGGCCGACGCCGACCCGTCTTTGGAGAATGTGAGCTTGGCGAGCTTTTGGCGGCCAGATCTAGCGAGCACGGCGCGGGAGCTCGCTGGATCTGGAGAAGAAGAGGGCTAGGAAAAGGTTCATCCCCATTTCATCATGAAACTTTCGGCCATGTACGTGCGAAACTTTGGTTTTTATCTGGTTAAACTTGGTTTTATTTTTGTGAAACTTCTTATATTTGCATGGGGTGTTTTTTGAACAACAATGGAACATGAGGTTTCATTAGTAGTTTAGCTAAGTTTTATTAGCATTTATTCAAGTTTCGTTGGTCACTCTTCAAGTTTCATGAGTCGGTTTGGCCAAGTTTCATTGTTCTTTCTTTAAGTTTCACCAGTAGTTTAGTCAAGTTTTATTGGCACTCTCAAGTTTTATCGGTAGTTAGCCAAGTTTCATTGGTATTTCTTCAAGTTTCATCAGTAGTTTTTTTTTTCAGTTTCAGCAGTTATTTTATAAGTTTTTATCAGTTTTTGCCCTTGTTTCATATATATTGTTAAGTTTCATCAATAGGTTTTTCAAGTTTCATCAATTATTTTCTAAGTTTTCATGCTCATGTCAGCATGACGTTATGTGTCCGATGGGAATCATCCCATCAGACGTCCAATCCGAGGCGCTCACCTTACTTTCAACATGTCATTCGCGCTCACCTTACTTTCAACATGTCATTCAGAAATTCACTAGAGTAGCCCAAAATTTTTTTATTGCTTCTATATTGTATTGCATAAATAAGACGGATTAACAATAGAACAATTGAACTTCGACTAGCTATGCACATTTGGAATGATAGTTGTACAATCAACAAACCGTAGTCATCTAAGAACATACTCTAGATTATCATATACAAGCTTAGTTTTTCAATGGAGCTCAATGTCAGCACAATAGGTTCAATGGAGGAGTTGTTGGGTCAGATCCCAAATGAAATTGCAACGCTGCGAGTGACCCCGTTGCCGATCTGAGCTCATCTGTGCTAGCACCCCCGCAAACAGCGCCTATCCGCCATCTACAGTCTAGATCTAGGATGAATTCACCCACAATACCACACCAGAGCTGCCATCTACAATGTTGAAGGCCGCGTCATCCCTGGCATCGCTATCTACGTCTCTCCATTCCTTTGTCCTTGCCGCTTTTGGAGTCAAAGGGGAAACCACGGTCTTAGGCAATAGTAATGGCGCCTGCGGGACAACGGGAGTTGGTGGGCATGGTGGAGGAGGCGAAGCGGAGGACACAGAGGTGCGACTTGTGAGGGGTGTGGAAGACGCACACCTAGGCAGTGAGATGGGACACAGAAAGTAGTGGCAAGAATAGACATGGCACGTGCGAGTGGAGGTGAGACATTCTGATTTCTATCGGAAAAGAGTATGGTCTCCTCGTGTGATTTTTTTTCTAGGTGAAAATGACGAATGCTAGTACGAAATATGTGGAATATCAGCCCATCCAAGTAGCTTTTCTAGTCTAGCTCAAATAATTTACAAGCATATGATTTTACACTGGTTTTGAGCAAAAACCACCCATCCAAGCAGACCCTTAGCCACTAATTTAGTTGTTCATTGCTATGAAATACAAGTGGCACCCATTCTAACATAAATCTTCTTGGATCAAAACAAACAGTCCACTTGGCTGCTTAGAATTCAATTGGATTCTAAATCTAATTCTTGTTAGATTTCAGTTTGATTGATGGCAATTCTAATTCCATTTTTTTTGTTTGGGTGTCACATGGAATTGAATGATGTTGTCAATCTCACTTGTACACCCTGGCCCGCCAATCTACACAAAGTAAAGTAGTTTACATGCACACTAAATCATCTCTAAAAATTTCAATTGATTTTATAAAAGTTTTATAGTGTGAATGTGATATTTAAATTTTAAATATTGTGCTTTTATGAAATCAATTTGTAGTTTTAGCACCCACATATAAATCTAGTCCTGTAAACTTGTATGAATTAAGTTCTCTACCTACTAAATCATCTCCAACAAATTTTGGTTAATTTCATGAAAACATTATGGCTTGAAGACACGCTTTTATGAAATTTTGTAGTGTGAAATCGAGACAAATGATAGGTTTAAGTTAGAAATTGGTTCTAGTTTTATCATGATTCTTGGAATTGGCTTTGAAATCATCAATTGAATTAGAGAAAGTTGCGCTATTACCACATAAACTTGCAATGAATGTCACTTAGCCCCCTAAAGTTGAACTTTACTTTTTCGGCCCCTCGAACTTGCATCCGTTTGCACTGTTGCCAAATTCGTTAGTTCTACCATTAAATGCTAAGGTGGCACCTATGTGTTGTTAAACACTAACGTCACAAGCCACATGTGCAATTAACATTGAGGTGGCCTCCACATCATCTTCTTCTACCTCTCACCTCCCCTCCTCTCTCTTAAATCTCTTTCCCCCTCTCTCTTTCTCGATCCATAACTAGGAGGTTGGCCAGCCTCCGGATCCCCCTCCCTGGACGCATATCATAAGAGTTGGTGCTGATACAATGGTGGCAATAGGTAGCACTTAGAGCACACCGTAGCCCCCAAGCCTTCTCTCCACCATGTTGATCGACCGACCACTGCTGCCGTCTCACCCGCCTGCTCCTCTACCACTGCCGCCTCCCTGGCCGCCACCACCTCTGACCAAGCTTGCCGGAACATGCCACGAAGAGTAGAGGACAGACACGGTTCGTCCTTGTGGGGCTTGCCAATGCCGGTTGCCAGGGGAGAGGCGTGGATATTGACAAGGTGGCCATCATTGCACTTCCTCGGATAGAGGTGGCCGAGGAGGACCCTGCCACAGAATGTGCCATCTACATCATGGAGCTTGCTCCAGGAAGGCCATACACCTGCTGTCGTGGTGTAGCCATAGGTTCCACATCGAGTGTGTCAACATGTGGCTCTGCTCTACCCCCACCATATTAGTGGAGGTGGCAATACTAGCGGCACTATGGCGGTTGCTCAGTTGCAATGGCTCGATGCCCCCGCCACAGCTAAGGTTTTTACGATAGTAAGGCGAGGCGATGCACTACCTTTTTTTATCTTTGTAATGCTTAATGTGTGCTGTGTGACGACGCCATACAATCTATGAAATTATATCGGTACATAGCACCTTGATTATAAAAGGAAAATTCATGCATCCTATCTCAATAATAAAAGGAAGCTAGTCCATGGGTGATTCCACACCTCTATCTTACCCAACCTAGCCCACTTAGCTCTCCTTTGCTAGTTACTCCTCTATACTATGGCCCTGTTTCTTTCGGCGGTTTTCGGTGGTCAGCGGTTTGCTACAGTAAATTTTAATTTTTTTTAAAAATTAATTATCTTTTTTAGGCTCATTACACTTTTTTTCGAATACTTATAAATTTGCTACAGTAAAACCGCCAACCGCCAGAAACCGCTGAAAGAAACAGGGCCTATATCTCTTGCCCTAGCTCCCGTTGGCTCACTCCTAACCTAGCCGCCACCGCTTCTCCCTCTATCTTAGCCTCATGGAGTCACCACGCAGATGTGCAAGAAGGAGAGAGGGAGGGATGGAGATAGAGATAGAGATAGAGAGGTGAGGGGAAAACGAAGTAAAGGAAGGGAGAAAGAGGAAGTGCAAGCCAGAGGCGGCAAGAGCAAGCCAGCGGTGGAGAGCAAGGAAACAACCTCACTTGCTTGTCCCTTTCTAGCCACTGCTGCTAGCCCGCTGCCTCCTCCTTAACCACCTGCGAGAGTCAAACGGTTCTGGTGGCCGACATTTGAATCAAGCTTGTTCTGAGCTCCACCATGGTAGATTCAGCCACCTTTGGTTGTTGCTTGGCAGTGGCGGGCTAGGATATGGTGGATCTGGCAAGGCGTCAGTCGTGGCATCCTCCCCTGACCGTCTTAATGCTTCAACGATGCCTTAACAACCATGGCCACAACCACCTCCATCTCCAGCCAAGCGGACTAGGTTTTACCCTGGTCCCCTCCCTATTCGGCCAATCTTGCCATGACGCACCACCTACGCCACTTCATCCGCCATCCACCGTGTGGATCCAGCCACTCTGTTCGCTGTCTACCTAGCTTGGAGCTTGCTGTTAGAGGATAATGAGGAGGGGAGCTGGGGAGGTCAGGGAGGAGGGGAAGGTGTGGTGGGGAGAAGATAGCGGCGACAGAAGAGGGAGAGGGAGGGGCACTGGCCCATGAGGCGGCGGCGGATCTAAGACGAGGAGAGATTATGAGGGGAGAGATGGGAGAGAGATTGAAAGAGGGAGAGAGATAACGAGGAAGAAGATGGCATGGAGGATCAAGTGGTAAGACACATCGGCATTCAACGGCCATGTCAGTGTTTAACAACCACATGGCAGCCACCTTAATGTATAATGGAAGCCCTAGCGGATTTGGGCAACGGTGCAAACAGATGCAAGTTCAAGGACCGAAAAAGTAATTTTCAATTTCAAAGGGCTAAGTAAGACTTTATTATAAGTTCAGAGGGCAACAGTGTAGTTTTCTCTTAAAATTAAATTCTAATTCCACGATTCAAGGATTACTACCTAGGAGTGAAACGGGGTGTAAGCGTTTTGTTCTGAGCCTAATTAGGCATACTTTGCTCTCCTTATCATGCTGATTAGTGGCCAAAGTTCAGTTCAGTTCAACTCAACATGAAAATAAAACGCTGCGACAAATGTCTGGCACTTGCCTTGCCAGTTGCCGGCAATCAACTCGATTTGCATACAAGGGCAGATCCTCCATTCGGGCTGCTTGGGCCTCGGCCTAGGCTTGATTTTTGCCAGCCCATTAGCTATTAGGTAGAGTATAGGGAGTTTTGCTATGGGAATTTGGGCAAAAGCCCGTGTGGCAAGGCTGCAAGTCTGCAACGCGCTGGCTTGGTGGCCTCCAAAGCAAGTTGCACGCTAGATGCGGTGTGCGCACAGCAAAAGCCCATGCCGCAAGGCTGCAAGGCTGCAACGTGCTGGCCTGGTGGCCCCCAAAGCACAGTCGCACGATACGCTGTGCAATGCGCACACCACACGGGCAGACGGGCAGACGACGGCGGCTGCAGTGAGGGCAGCGAGCAACAGGGTGCATCCGCAGGCACACGCATAGCGGCATAGTTGGCGACGCGCCGACGCCGGAGGGGCAGCACCATAGCAGCCAGCACAGCAGGGAAGAGCAGGTAAGGATTTTGTATATTAGGGATTTGGGGGCACCGAGGCACAGGCCATTTAGGGATTTTATATATTGAGGATTTGGGGGCACCGAGGTACCGACTAATTGGACCGAGTAGTTAGCACTTAGCAGATAGTTTGAGATAATTTCTTTCAATTTGCAGAAAATGAGTTCATGAGCATAAATTTATTGAATTGTTGTCTTAAATGTTTTTCAATAGCTAGGTCTTTAACCTATTCAATTTAATTGTTAGAAATGAGGAGATTTCTTGTTCCGAGAATCATATCTAATTCCAATCAAGCGAGTACAAATGCAGCTACACCACAAGGTGGAGAACCACCACCACAACAAGAACATACGCCGAATGTCATGAGAGAGTTCAATCCGGATGAGATAATCGGTGATCCTGGACTGAGGAAGCAAATCGAATAGTATGAACCAAACATTCAAGACCAAGTGAGAAGAGCCTATATTTTGAAGGGTCCAACTCAATCAACCAGTTTGAGTTTTCCTCGCAAACAATATGGAAGAAGTTCGAGAAGCTTTCAAGAATTGTGGTATAAAAAATTCGATTGGTTGGACTATAGTGAATCAAAGGATGCAGCATTTTATTTTTATTGCTTTCTCTTTAAGCAACCGGGGAGGGGTGATAAATTTGGCCATGATGTATTCACCAAAGTTGGGTATGACAATTGGAAGAATGCATATAAAGGGTTGTCCGATCATGTTGGTGGTGTCAATAGTTCCCCCAACAAGGCTAGGTTGCATTTTGATGATTTTAATAATCAAAGACAAAGTATTTATAGTGTGATGTCCAATGCTAGTCGTGAGGCTGAAGAATTATACAAAATTAGTTTGACATCTTCTCTAGAATGTGCAAAGTATCTTTTAATGCAAGGCTTAGCTTTTCGTGGTCATGATGAGTCATTTAGTTCTTTGAACAAGGGAAACTTTCTAGAGATGGTAGATTGGTACAAGGATAAGAAGAAAGAAGTGAAGGATGCATATGACCGTGCTCCAAGATCTTGTATCATGATTTCTCCATGAATTCAAAAGGATCTTACAAAATATTGTGCACAAGAGATCACGGAGTCGATTATTGAAGAGATTGTAGATAGGCAATTCTCTATTCTTATTGATGAGTCACGTGATATATCGGTTAAAGAGCAAATGGCGGTAATATTGAGGTATTCATGAAATTTTCTTTTCATTTTCATGCTCAATTCTATGTTGCCATTATATGTTCCTTATTAAACTTTTTTGTAATGTAGGTATGTGAATAATAAGGGGCAGGTTGTGGAAAGATTTCTTGCCCTTCAATATGTCTCCGAGACTACGTCAAATGCACTAAGGGAGGCTCTTTTTGGTCTTCTTGATCATCATGGGTTATCTATATCAAGGCTAAGAGGGCAAGGCAATGATGGTGCTTCAAACATGAGAGGTGAATATAATGGCCTGCAGAGAAAGATTTTAGATGAAAATCCTTATACTTTCTATGTGCACTGTTTTGCCCATCAATTGCAATTAGTGGTTGTTTCTGTTGCTAGTAGTAGTTGTTGCTAATCTATCCATGATTTCTTTGAGTACATCTCATTATTGTGGCCGTCATAAGCTCATCATGCAAGAGAAGAGATGCATTACTTGAAAAGCACCGCAAAGATATTTTGAATAGACTAGAGAGCGGTGATATTTTCACAGGAAGAGGTTTGCATCAAGAAAGTAATCTTGCTAGGCCAGGGGACACTAGATAGGGCTCACATTATACAACTTTGGTTCGTTTAGAGACAATGTGGGACTCTGTGCTACATGTTCTTAGTATGGTTCATGAGGATGGACGTGTACCAACACAAGCATCGGGTTTGATAGAAAAAATGGAGAGCTTTAAATTTGTTTTCATTTTAAAGCTTATGCTTAAATTGTTTGCTATTACAAATGAGCTTTCACTTGTCTTGCAAAGGAAAGATGTAAACATTGTGCATGCCATCGAATTAATTGATATGGTGAAAACTCGGTTGGCTAATATGAGGACAGATAGTGGTTGGGAGGACACTTTGATGATGTCAAGAACTTTTGTTCTTCTAAAGGAATACCTGTGATAGATATGGATGAAGAAATACCTGTTAGGGGTCGTTCAAGGCGTGATGGGTTCACAGTCACTAACCTTCACTATTATTGTGCTGAGATCTTCTTTGTTGTTGTTGACAAAATTAATTCGAAATTAGGTCATCGGTTTAATGAAATTTATACTGAGCTGCTTCTTTGCTTCTCTTGCCTTGATCCAAAGAATTCATTTGTCAAGTTTGATATCAACAAGTTTGTTCGTCTTGCTGAAATTTATGATGAAGATTTTTCTATTGAAGAGCGTGCAATTATAAGGGAGCAACTTGAGACTTACATCATCCATGTGAGAAGACATGCTGCTTTTGATACTTGTGAAGACCTTGCATCTTTAGCTATGAAGATGGTTCAAGCTAAAAAACACATAGTGTTTCCATTGGTTTATAAACTAATTGAGTTAGCATTGTTGTTGCCTGTGTCAACGGCAACAATTGAGAGAGCATTTTCAGCGATGAATATTATCAAATCTGAATTGCGCAACAAGATTGCCAATGATTGGTTGAATGACTTGATGGTATGTTACACCGAGCGAGAGTTATTCAAATCACTTGATGATGAAACTATTATCCGACGCTTTCAACGCATTAAAACTCGAAGAATGAACTTGCCTCGTACATTGCCACCGCCTGCCTGAATGCCTGAATGGTATGTTTGATTTTTGTTCAATGTGAATATTACAAAAGTTTTACTATTGTTTCACTAACTTATAAATTTCTTTTATTGTAGATTGGATTTTTGTTGACGTGGCTATCTACATAAGATTCTAGTACAATAGTCAATAGACAGGTATCAATCTATGTTATGCTCATGCATTTACTTTTTATCTATGTGCTTTGATATGTATATCTGACATTCGAATTGATGTGACTATAAATCGAATGTGGTCGTTAGCTTTGTATTCATATATTTTTACTTATTTGTAATATATTGGTCCGATACAAGACGTAGGATGAATTTAGCTAGGCTTGCCCAGGCTTGATTTTCATGCTGCGTCCGCCACTGTTTGCATAATGGGTACTACTTCTGTGATTCATATAAGACCTGCAGGTCATGCATGATCGACCACCTAGGCAAGGGAGTCCAACATCCAAATCGACATGACATGTCGCCACGAACCTACATATATATAGCTCTTTGTTCCTCTCCTAATTAACTTTACATTTTATTAGCTAGCTACAAACGGATACGTGGTGTCCATGACCATTACATGTGTAGTGCTCTCCCAAAAGGAAGCCCGGAAAAATTATTATTCCAAAAAAAAAAAGACAAAAGAGGATCAAAATCCAATCATTCAATGGCCAAATCCTACGTACAAACGAGATTAACACAAAACAAAAACAAACGCTGCTATCATACAGAGGGTGTTGATCATTGCAGCGAATATGAGAACGTGATGAGACAAGGTGCACAGATTAATTGGGCTGCGAATTTAGTAACATACCCTAGCTAGTACGCCCACCGACAGGTGGGCCACAGCCTACTCGGCGCCGGCCGATCCACTCTGTCGTGCAGGCGGGCACGTTGGGGCGGGCAGGTCGTTGAGTCACCCCCCTCCCCTGATTGCGATTTCCCGCGGAAAACACAACGCTGCACCCCTATACCTGATACCTCGCCTCTAGAGAGAGAGAATCAAGGGAGTGAGGAAGGAGGAGAGAAGGCAGGCCATGGCCATGGCGGACGGGCGGTGATCAGAGAGAGAGGGGAACATCTGGCTGTAACCCCAAGAACGAATTGGAAGAGAGAGAGAGAGAGAGGGGATTGGCTGTGCGATTGGTTCTCTGTTCTCTTGATCGTCGCCTCCGCCTCTCATGGCTGCGCTGTGACGGTGGCGGCGGCGGTGGCGGTGGCGCCCGGAGGATTGGAGGAAGACGCGCGCGCAACACCGTGGTGTGATTAATTGGAAGAGGAGAATGTGGGAGCCGAATCGGAAGAGGCTGTATCAAGTTTGGAGGGGAAGCAATGTACGTATGTATGGTTCATGTTGCCTCTTGGGTCACTTTTTTTTTAGTATTTCTTTCCTGCATCGTTTCGTTTGCTGATGATCCTCATTAAAATGCGGAGAAACTTCCACTTTGTTCGGGGAAAGTTTTTCCGGTATTGTTCGTTTTATTCTCGGGTAATTTGGCGTTCCATGGCCCCTCACTTTTCATTCTCTCTTTTTTTTTGGGGTCAAAATTGACCGTGGAATCCCCTGCATGATAGGATTTTGTACCGTTTTTGTTGTTTCATTTATTTTGCCTTCATTGCATTTTCAAGGAACATCTTTGTAACAAACTGAACAAAGTATGTAGCAAGTCAAAGTGAAGTCTTTCTCAACAAAGAAGCACATTAGTTTGTTACTTCAGTTATAACTTTCCCGACCAAATGCACTTCATAACTCCTGCAGCCACACTCTTGCAATCTAACACAAAGCAGGCTCCTTTTGCACCCCTAAATAGGCAGAGCATGGATGTGGGGCTTGTATACGTAGTTTCATGCATGCAATCTTTGGATCTGCTTTTAAGATTTGTGCTTAGTTCTCACTTCTTCTCACACGCTCTTTTGCAAAATACCCCTTGTAATTCTTGAAAAAACAATCGGATATTTCTTCCTCCTCCTTACCCCCGCCAGCTTGTCTGAGCTGGCTTGCCTTCGAGTGTGGGACCACCAGCAACCACCGGTCCTCCCCACCAACGATCACGTCGACCTCGTACAAGCCGTTGTGCCACACCGTCCATCCACGCCATGCCGGCGTCGAGCCGAACCGAGCGCCTATGGGCGGTGCAGCTTCTCATGTAGGGCTGGTGTGGTCACCAGTGGGGAGGAGCGGTGATCACCGGTGGCATCGTGCCCGGAGGCAAGCTAGCTCGGGTCGGAAAGGAGAGGATGAGGGATGAGGGATGAGGAAGAAGAATCCTACCGATTGCATTTTCTTCCAATTTTTTTTTGAAAAAGAGTATGTGAAAAGAAGTGGGAACTAAGCATGAATCTTGGAGTAGACCCGATGGTCATATATAACTATATATACATGCAGTTTGGCTTTTCCACCTCCAAAGAACAGTGAACTGAACTGCCCCCCTGAAAAATTTCAGAAATTTCTCTGCGGTGGGCGCCTGATCTTCGGCCCTGATGCGGGCTCTCTGTTCCTATCCACGGTTCTCATCGCAAGCCCTCTGGTAGGCCTATGCTGCCAGTGCATCACAAAGATCCACTCAAACAGTTCAGAGAAGCAGGTCCTCGGCTGGCCTGTCCTCATCGCCACCATGCTTCTTGGCGTAGCTGTGAGCAACAGATTCAGCATTAACCTCTACTAGTTTCTCTGAATTTTTTTTGGTCAGAGATGCTCATCTTTTGCGTGTTTGCTGCGTCGTGTGCGTAGGATTTGGCGTTCCTGTTCCTGACGTCGAGCAGAGACCCAGGGATCGTGCCAAGGAACGCGCGCCCGCCCGAGTACGGCGACGGCGAGCTGGCCGTCGACGACGCGGCCACGCCGTCGGCCGAGTGGGTGAGCGCCGCGAGCCCCCACCTCCGGCTGCCCCGCACTAGGGACGTCGCCGTCAACGGGTGCGTCGTCAAGGTGAAGTACTGCGACACGTGCCTGCTGTACCGGCCGCCGCGCACGTCGCACTGCTCCATCTGCAACAACTGCGTCCAGAAGTTCGACCACCACTGCCCCTGGGTCGGCCAGTGCATCGGCCTCGTGAGTTCTTGCTCCATGCAGCCGATCTCTCCCAAGAACTGAAGCTGAGATTCATAATCTTTCTCGCGGTTTTGCGCGCGCAGCGGAATTACCGGTTCTTCTTCCTCTTCATCTCGACGTCGACGTTGCTCTGCCTCTACGTCTTCGCGCTGTCCTGGCTGAACATCGCCGTCCAGAGGGAGAGCTACGGCGGCTCGCTGCTGAGGTCCATGATCGGCGAGGTGCTGTCCCTCGTGCTCATCGTGTACACCTTCATCACGGTGTGGTTCGTCGGCGGGCTCACCATCTTCCACCTCTACCTCATGAGCACGAACCAGGTAGCTACCTAGCTTGCCTGCTCATGACTATCACTATCAGCAATGGAGTTTCACTCATGCGGTGCTTTCCTGCAGACCACGTACGAGAACTTCAGGTACAGGTACGACAAGAAGGAGAACCCGTACGACAGGGGGGCGCTGGCCAACATCGTCGAGGTGTTCTTCACGGGGACGCCGCCGTCGATGAACAACTTCCGGTCATGGGTGGTGGTGCCGGAGGAGGGGGAGGCGTTCGACGGCGGCGGGCCGCTTTCCTCCAGGAACGGCGTTGATCTTGGCAGCAGGAAGGAGAAGATCGACCTGGACACGGGGGCCAAGGGCGGCGTTCCGGCGATCTTGCAGGTGATGGACATCGGCGAGCTGGAGAAGATGAGCACTGTCAGCATGCACATAAAGGATCGGCGAGCGCCGCCGGAGGCACCGGACCCATTCATGATCCCGGCGGTCCAGAGGCACGTCGGCGATGGTTGCAAAGGCGCAGGAGAAGCTGATACGACTGTGCATGGCCAAGATGCTGGGACAGCGCTAGAGGGCTTGGATGCAAATTCAGAGAGGCCATGCATGAGGTAGCTGCAATCTTTTCTTGGGCATCTTGGCCATTAACAAGGTGGAAAATCCCATGGAAGAGCACAAGAAAGCACTTGCATAGTTGCATAATTTGCTATGGTTAGTTGGGAAATTTTAACCCTTTTTTTCCATGACGCCATCCGGTGATTCGACGTAAATTTGGATAAGCTTCACCATGTTTGTGAAATGAGGCGTGAAGAACGAATGAAGTAGGAGCAAGTGCGAAGAAAAAATTTGCTTTCATGTGGTGTTTTTTTTTGTGTTTTAATTTTTCATTTGGTTTTTCCGCATGACTTGCACAGTAAATGTGTATATACATAGGACGCGATTTTTATGCTTGGCACAGGATTTCCAAGCACTACCCCACCTTTGTGGTGCTTGGAGACCCATAGGTTCTCCTACTCTCTCTCATGCTTTTTTTAAAAAAAAAACCTAAAAACTTTAAATTCTTACAGTAAAGACCCCTTCTTCTTTATCTCTTTCTCCATCCTTTTCCTCTCTCTTCTTGTGCTCCTCCCTAGCCCGAACACAGTGGGTCAACAGCCTAACCTCCAACCCCCACGCTACCGGATTGACTGCTGTGGTGTGCCCCAGGCTCGCCATGCTTGATGCTCCGCCTCGGTAAATGTGAACAGATCTAAAATCACAATGGACGATGAGGATAGTAACCGGATATCTTGGCTAAACGTGGAAGTATTTTCCATATACATCTGGAAAGCTAAGTAAGTGAAGTTCTTTCCTATGATACCGCGGTTCGGTAGACATCTATTTTCTAGACAATGGGAGTATAACTTTCGGGTTTTGCACGAACAAAGGATGGACACAACTATTACATAATCAAAAGCTAAACACTTATTACAATTCAAAGTCCAAAAACTAAAAGCGATGCCACAAACAAATTGTCATGTTAAGGCTAGCCTAAGGAAAAAAAATAGAAGTATCCGTCTTTCGGTTTAGAACATCCAAACAATCCGGGCATCCTAACGGTCATAGCATTATTGAACTTCTACATAGAATATGACCACTGACCTTCATAGTGTTGCTCTACAGTTTCATAGGAACACTTTAAAGCCCCAAATTCTAAAGGTCTCCCATATCACCCAAATAGAGAGGGGGGACAAGGCAAACGGTGAAACCAACCTGTCTAGAGAAGAACCATTGCTAACCAGTTGAAACCAAGTGCAATATCCCCATATCCACTACTAAGCCACCCAGCAAATTTTGCGGCACCCGCGATATTGATAAATCTACCCAGCAGTGGATCCAGGTGTGCCTGACCCAACCGTAGAGACTTCAGCTCCCGGTAAGAACATTAGGCTCTTTCTACACGCCCCAATCAAGAATAGATGATGCTTCAACACTGCTAGATTAGCGCCTCAGCCCCTGTCATGGCCAAATTTGGTTTATCCTCAACTCTGTGCTCTAATGAGGCCTCAAGACAACTAGATCCGACGCCTGAGCGCTCGTCATGGCCAGATCCAATCGTGCCCAACCCAACCATGGTGGCTCCAACCTTGGGCAAGAATGTCGGGCTCCTCCTCCACACATCTACGCCGTAGCCAAGAGCCAACAAGGTCTCAACTTTGCCAGATCAGGCGTCTCAGCCCCTATCGCGGCCCCTATTGCGGTCAGATCCAGCCCATCCTCAACCACCATAGCCTTCCTCAACACCAAACTCCTCGACACACATCTATATCAACACATCCTTATTTGGTTTACATTTAAGATGTCTTAACAGATTTTTATGCTCAATGAAGCTAAAACTAACCTAACCTAACCATGTAGAGCTTAGTGTGGCTCGCCTATTCTCCCTAGCTTAACTTGTCTGCTTATCTTCTAATTTTGAGGGCTTTCCGATGTCTCATTGAGTGGTCCGCTTCTTTTGACTTGTCTTTCTAGAGCTTTGAGACGCGCCTTCAAGATAAAAAAACAGACTAAAAAAAGAAAGCATACGCTTTTTCGAAATGGAGATGTCACATAAGTAGATAACTAGATAAGTTAAGGTGGGAAGAATTGTATAATTAAAATGGAATTAAAATAAGCCACCATGTTAATCAGAGAAATTCCAATGTTAATCAGGGAAAAAAGGATCTAAACCATCAATAAAGTGGGGCTAGATTATAACATGGATTAGAACAAAGAGTCCATATCAACTATGATAAAAATATAAAAATAACATAAATTTGGAAGAAAATAAAAAAGTGTCCATATAAATTACTCCTTACGATTACAAATATTTGATGCTTTTGACTTTGCACAATCTCTAAGATGCAAATTTGACCACAAATTACTACTTTAGTTTATTTTAAAACACACTAAAATTATACTATTATTGAAGTACTTTTTTTAGACGAATCTATACATATATTTTTTTATGTACACAATCTAATTATTTACAAAGATATTCGTGACTCAAGTTTCTAAACTTTGACTGGCATGTATTTCAAACGTCAATTATTTGTGACCAGAGGAGTACAAAACTTGAAAAAAGTCCATATCAACAGTAATAAAAAATAACTAAAATCATAATAAAACTAATAGAAAAAGAATGCATGCCAACTACAAAATAAGAAAAAGAGTCTATATCTACCACAATAGTAAAATAACTAAATTACGAAATAAAAATAACAGAAAAGTTATCCATATCAACTACAACACTAAGAAAGCGTCTATATCAACTAAAAAAATAACAACAAGTAAAATTTAAATAATAAGGATAGAAAATGAGTCCATATTAACTACAATAATGATAATAGTAAAGGAAAAAAGAAAATATGAGCCAAGAGAGCCACCATGTATGTGAGCTAAAGCAGAAGAATCAGTCGCTATAACGTATCGGCACTAGCACCAACAAAGGTGATGCGAAAACCAACTAGAAGCTACTGATGGAGATAACTACATCTAACTAGTGGTGTATGGAGATTAGATATTAGAGTTAATAATATATCTTTTATATTAGACTTATGTTATATTAGATTTTACCATGATCTATATGGCTACATATAAAAAAATAAATTATCCTTCCGATTGGAGAATAAACTATATAAGAGCTTGCATTTCTAAAATATATTTTAAATTTTGACACATATCAAGCCACTCAAATGCGCTGGATATGCTGCTCGTTTGTATTAATCCAAAGGGTAAATAATATTAGAGCTTACTTTACATTTTTGTAAATGTATACTCTAATATAGTTCATGTCCAATCAGAAGGATAATTCGTTTTTGATATGTAGCCATATAGATCATAGTAAGCTCTAATATAATATTAAAAAAATTGCATCCATGCCACTGCTAAGTTTGGATATGTCATAAATTCCACTATAAAGTGGAAAACAGTCATAATGCCATTATAAAGCATAGAATATTGCAGATATATGAAGCCTTTTCAACCTTTTTAGACCAAAATGCCCCTCCCTCCTTCTTCAACCTTCATCTCTCAACCCTTCCTCTCTCTCCTTCCTACTCACCGGCTTCACTGCAACCCGTCTCCTCTCTTCACCAGAGAGGCGCCACATGGACAGGCCCCAAGCACCTGAAGCGTTGTTGCCTAACAACACTGCCACCCTACTGGCCTCGAGCCCACGAGCCATTGCCACTCGGGCCTGGCCATGGTCCTGCCTCGAGCTCACGTTGTGCGTCGCCAGGCCTCCTCCCTTCATCTCAAGCTCGCATTGCTGGGCCACCTCACCATGGTCACGCCTGAGCTTACCACAGAGAAAGAAGGGAGGAAGGGGCTAGCTAAAGAAAGGTAGGAGGGTGGCTGGCCGGAGAAGGAGGAAGAGGAGGAGCGGCCAGCTGGCCAAAGAAGGAAGAGGAGTGGTCGGGGCGTCGCCATCGGAGCTTAGGTCAACCAGGGCATTGTAGCTGAAGCTCGAATCTAGGCAGAATCTAGACAAGCACTCCAGCCGGCCCCTCCTCCCTTCCCACCTTGCACCGCCATCCTGCCAGGCCGGGCCATTGCCTGAGCTGAAGCTCTCACCGTCGTCCGCCGAGTCACCTCTAGGCCCTGATGCCAAGCTTGCGCCACCGTTCGTCGAGCCATTTGAGTTGCACCACCGTCCGCCTCCGGGTCGGGTCGCCGTCCTTCGAAGGAGGATGTCATCAAAGTGTTGTCCGTCTCTAGGCCATGCTGTCGTCCGCCTCCAGGCTGCGCTGCCGTCCACCGGAGGTGGAGATCGTCAGAGTTAGGGGAGAAGGGGAAGAGGAGAGGAAGAAGATGTCAATAACATATTAAAGATAAATTTGAATAAGGCGGAGGGGCAAGAATGATCTCAATGACATATTTGTAAGGAATTCAATTTTAAAACCTCAGAATTCAATTTTATAATAACATCTTAGCATAAATCAACTTTGTGTGGCATTTCTGAGATATCGCAACTTCATAGTAGCATAAATGTAATTTACCCCATAATCTTAATCTAATCCGAAAGATATACTATTAACTCTAATCTCATTAGATATTCACCATTATATCCAATGTTATCATTGCAGTTATCTCCATCGTTGGTTTGGCATCATCTTTGCTGGCTCATGGCGCGTTTGTTTCGTGCAATGTCCAGCCTTAATTGTTTTCCTTCTCTCTATCGACCATATACATTAAAACGAATTAGTTGGATTGAATTTTTTTTAATGGAATCTACTCACATGATTCCATTTCCAAGAGACGTTTATGATTGCTGCCTGCGGCCGGCGGCGGAGAGGAGACGGGAACTAGCTAGGCTTCTTCCCCCAATCTCTCTATAGCTCCTACAGATTGGTCGTCCATGTGGTGGTCTTACCGGAAGGGCCCCTCGGGCTTCTCCGGCGCCTCCACGGCCGAGGAGGTCACCGCCGGCGTCGATGCCCGGGGCCTGGTCGCCGTCGTCACAGGTACCGCCGCACGCACACACATCCTCCTGATCAATACTCAGATGTAACACCAACTTCAGCGCTGACTGCTGAGCTACCTATCGACGCCGTGCAGGTGCGTCGAGCGGCATCGGGCTGGAGACGGCGCGCGTCCTGGCTCTGCGCGGCGCGCGCGTCGTCATGGCCGTCCGCAACGTCTTCGCCGGCTTCGCGGCCAGGGAGGCGATCCAGGCCGGCGTGCCCGGAGCCAGCGTCGACGTGCTGGAGGCCTGGAGCTGGACCTCAGCTCCATGGATTCAGTGAGGAGATTTGCTTCTGAGTTTGACTCTCTGAACCTACCCCTCAACATTCTCATGTAAGAGACTAAAGAGAGCAAAACATGCAGGATTTTGCCTGTGCCCACATCTATTGGTAACTTATTGTGTATTGGTTGACTTGCTGCCATTCACAGTAATAATGCTGGAGTGCTGACAAGAGAGTGCACACGTTCCTGTGATGGCCTAGAACTGCATTTTGCGACTAATCACATCGGTAAGTCCTTAGTTTAGCACTGCTTCGGTGCTTCCTCAATTGCGCAAAAAAAAAAAAAAAAGAACAGATAGCATTAACTATGGCATCTCTTGCTTGATTGTCGAAGAATTTAGTTTGTTCAGGTTTGTTCTTGTGAGCTATGTGAGTACTTTCTCACAATGCAGTAGCTATCCACCTGAATGGCAGGCCATTTTCTTCTAACAAATCTTTTACTGGGGAACATGAAGAGTGCATGTAGGGAAAGCGGCATCGAAGGAAGGATTGTGAATGTGTCGTCCGCGGGGCATATCATGACCTATTCTGAAGGGATATGTTTCAACGAAATACAGGACCCTTCAGGGTAATCTGTTGGTTCTGTTATGTGGCTAAGTCGAATCCAATCTCATGAGTGAGAGAGACTTCTTGTGCAAATAATAGCTTTCCTGTGTTCTGACCTTAGCAGAGTCAACAGCTTTATTGCTTACGGTCAGTCCAAGCTTGCAAACATTTTGCATTCATATGAGCTGTCCCGAATTCTGACGGTTTGTCGGTTCTTTGCCACTCAACTGAAATGGTGCATAACTCCATAACAATCTATGAACTGAACTGCAATGAAAAGAAATCATTTTCATGAACAGGAAGAAGGGGTGAACATTTCAGCTAATTCAATTCATCCTGGAGTCATTGCTACTAGCCTTTTCAGGAATAAATCTATTGTCAATGGTAACTGATTCTGAAATCTCCCAAACAATTTTGTGATCTCCGAAAAGAAATTCTATACCAGCCATCTCAATACCTGATGGCTTGGAAAGAGACCTACATGCAACACTGATTTAACATCTTTAATTGCTCCTGTGTTGCTACTCCTACAGCCTTAATGAACTCCTTTGGAAGAATCATAAGTAAAAGTGTAGAACAGGTAAACTCAAAGCTGTTATTTTTCTCTCGTCTTGTTGATGGAACATTCACTAATCCTAACTTCGCATTATGTTTCTTAAGGGTGCTGCAACGACATGCTATGTGGCAATTCATCCTCAGGTCAAGGGGATAACTGGGAAATACTTTGCCAATTGCAATGTAGCCACCCCGAGCAGACAGGCTTCAGATGCAGAGTTGTCCAAGAAGTTATGGCAATTCAGCTTGAAGATAGTGTCCCGTTGAAGCCATTCAAGAATTTGATGCCACTGTAATTTGCAAGGCTGTTCCTCCGGCTTCATCAATAAGCACTTTTGTTGGTGCATTTTTTTTACAAGCATGCAGTATTGTGTATTGTGCTGCAGTTTAGTGGCGAATAAAAAGTGAACAGAAAACTTCACCTCCTTATTCTAAAAAGGAAAAAAAACCTACTTTAGCCCTGAGCTATATTGAACTAGGTGGACTTAACCTCTTGATTTAGAAAAACCAGATATTGTATCCCAGAAGTTTTTTTTTTTTTGACATAAGTATCCCAGAAGTATTGATACCAGTGCGTTTAACCCTTGTGATGGTTTTGCCACATAGATCGCACAATTTTCATTTTCTTTCTAAATCTATTTTCAACACTAATCTCGCATGTCAGCCCCATTTCACCCCCCAAAAAAAACACCTGATCAGCTGGTGGTGCTACTACGCCACCCTCCTCTTGGTCATCTCCTATTCTCTCTCCTATCCTCTCTCCCTCCCACCTAGCCGGTTGGTGGCAGATCCTTTACTCTCTATCCCCTCTCCTCTCTCTACCATGGCCAACTCGATTGTATCGGCGCTACCACGTCTGACGTTGTCTCTCCCTAATCTCACCACCTCACCGACATTGCCAAACCAAGCTCTATCCTTCTCGGTGATGATGCACCAAGCACTGCCTTTGCCATGGCTCGACCTAGCTCTGCCTTTGCCATCGGCGCCGTCTCGCTCTTACCCTATCTCTCCTCCACATGGCTGCCTGATCATGCCTCCGATTGCAAGGCCACACCGTCCCGCCTGGCCTCGCCGGTGCTGTCGGCTCATTACCCCCATCGCCAACATCTCCCTCCCTGTCACTTGGCTTAGAGTCCAGTTTAGGCAAGGAGCAGGTAAATTTAGGCGGCCAAGAGGAGGAGGTCGGGGGAGCATGAGGCGAGGGAGACGCTAGAAGGGGGTGGCACCATCAGGAGAGAATGAGAGGAGGAGGCGGAGGGGGAGATAGAGGGGAGAGAAAGGCAATGCAAGAGGACCTCCTTTGCCACCCCTGGTCTCCACTTCTTGTTGGAGTCCATCACATGAGGATGCCATGGCCGCCGCCTCCATCTAGCCCATGGGAGGATGTCACAGGGAGGGAGTAGGCCTCTCCATGGGTGTTGTCGAGAGGATATGAGGAGCCAAGACAGAGGAGTTGTATCATTGGTGGGAGAATAGAGAAGAGAGAGAAGGGAATGACATGTGGTCGTACAATTAAAAAATCAACTAATAAAAGAAAATTTCACTTGTGCAGCCTACACGGCGACAACACACATGGTAATATTCCTCAAGAAAACCATCGTCAAGGGCTTGAGTGTGCGTGTTTGAATACTTTGCGGAGGGGGTAGAATACATGGTTTCTGAGGTCAGAGAGCTAAGTGGACCAAGAAGAATAGTTTAATGGGTAAATAAGATTTTTTTTTCCTTCTAAAATGAAAGTGAATCATTTTTCGTCTCAGTGTTTATACAATAGTTTATACATTTTTTATGACCTCATAAGAGAATTGCTAGAAAACAGTAAAAAAAAGAAGAAAAAAATTGCATTTTTTTCTATGTGCTTAAGTAATACTAAGGAAATCAAACATACAATTTAATTTCTATCTCATCAAAACATTTTTATGCAAAAGAACTAAACATGAAAATTAGGGAAAAAACGATTTTCCATGAGTTAAAAGAAATCTTGTTTCCCTTGGAGGGGAAGAAGAATTAAAACAGGAGAAAGGACATGACTGGTTGCACTGGATCAATTTCATGAGTGCACTCCTGTGCAATGGGTTCAACCGTTTCTATATCTGCCACGTAGGACATATTGATAAGATGGAGAGTAATTAATAAGGAAAGAGAGCATAGTCGATAAATATATAAGAATGGTATCTATCCTAGAAAGAAGGGAAAGAAAGGAGAAAAAATATTCACTGGGAGCATTATGCCATTTCTATAGGACTCATAAATAAAAATAAAAGAAAAGGAATAAATTAAGTACTAGTTACAATGCATTAGGAGGTTTGTATGTATAACCATATATGACATGACATTTGGCCGTATACAACTATACATCGTGAGATGTAGAGGATGGGTTTTATCCATTATCTAAAAAAAATATGAGGTAACACATTTAGAAACATAATAGAGACCATGTATGGAGAGTGCCCAACGTTTTTTATGCAAAAGAATTAAACGGGAAAAGAAATTAAAAAAACAATTTACCATGAGCTAAAGAAGAAAAAGAATTAAAACAAGAAAAGGGCATGGCAAGATTTGCACTGGATCAGTACAGCCGTGCAAGCATGCTGCTGATAATTAATTTGCCTGCTGGGTGCGACGAAGACTGGCCATGAAATTATGATTCTCTCTCTCTTTTTCGTTTCCATTTCATGAGAACCAATTCGAACCAGAAATACGATAATATCTCGTATTTGTTTTATAAGCATTTTCAAGGATTGTATGTTGCAATAATATCTC
This sequence comes from Olyra latifolia, assembly GCA_036346145.1. Taxonomy (NCBI): domain Eukaryota; kingdom Viridiplantae; phylum Streptophyta; class Magnoliopsida; order Poales; family Poaceae; genus Olyra; species Olyra latifolia. The sequence continues at coordinate 22,219,625 of CM070530.1, forward strand.
CAACAAATTCAGATGCGTTTAACCGATTGATGAGGTTTATGTGGAGTGGCACGTATTTCTGTCTGGACCATGTTGATGTAGATTGCTTTTCTTTTCCTTTTGCCAAGAGCCCAAGACCAATCCGCTAGGGATATTCGTGGCCAGACACTTGGCACCATCCTAGCCAACAATAGCTAACATACTACAGCTCACAATGGTTTTTCTAGAGAGAAAAAGAAATCAGAGCGCCACCAATATTCCAATATTTCTTTCTCGAGTAAAAACATATATCATTGATCCCAGCCATTCCCTAGAGATTATGAGTGATTTTAGTTGCAATTCTCCACAAATCATAGAGATTGCATATTATCCTTATCTATCCAAACAAGGTCTTACTTGCGCAGCTTTTTTTATTGAATTATTTCATTAACCTTTTGAACGTTTTGATATTTTGACATTGTTTTCTCACATTCTCAAATCGGTTTAGTTTCAGGTTTTCGAAGCCATTCAAAACTGCCAGAATTCAGTTTCATTAGATAATCAAATAATTTCAACGTCATAGATCACCTTGACCTTGAAGTTTCTTAATTATGGTTTTCTATAATTTAATTAGGTGACTTTATTCGCCCACAAACAATGAAATACCAACCCTACAAAATCCAATGAGCAGAAAAGAACCTTTAGGGAAAATTAGAGCAACAAAAAAAAGGTTGCATGATGGCAAAATCATGAAAAAGAGCAAGGGATGAGCGTGCGGCTAGATTGGGGTGGGCTACACTACACATGGCGCGCGCTCATTAGAAGCCGTGGATTACCTCATCGCCACCTTATCACACCACCCCTATCTCTTTCGCCTCCAGGTAAGCGTAGCATATACTCGCTCCTCCGCTCTTGCAAACTCTTCGCTCCACTCGCCTCGCGCGCGCGCTCTCGCCGATGGCCTCCGCCATGGAGCTCTCCCTCCTCAACCCCGCCGCCGCAATGCACCACCACCACCACGGCCTCGCCGCGAAGCCGCTGCCCCTCGGCCGGCGTGGCTCGGTCCGCTTCCGCGTGGCGGCCTCCTCCACCGCGGCGCCGCCCAGCAAGCCGGCGCCGGCGCCGTCCCCCAAGAAGCGGGGCAAGACGGAGATCCAGGAGACGCTGCTCACGCCGCGGTTCTACACCACCGACTTCGACGAGATGGAGCGGCTCTTCAACGCCGAGATCAACAAGCAGCTCAACCAGGCCGAGTTCGACGCGCTGCTGCAGGAGTTCAAGACGGACTACAACCAGACCCACTTCGTCCGCAACCCCGAGTTCAAGGCGGCCGCCGACAAGATGGAGGGCCCGCTCCGCCAGATCTTCGTCGAGTTCCTCGAGCGCTCTTGCACCGCCGAGTTCTCCGGCTTCCTCCTCTACAAGGAGCTCGGGCGCAGGCTCAAGGTTCGTCCAGTTCTTATTTGCTTCTTCTTGTAGGCATTCCCTCGAGCATCTGGTGGCCGCGTCCTCATCTCTCGTTTCTTTGCAGAAAACCAACCCGGTGGTGGCCGAGATCTTCTCGCTCATGTCCAGGGACGAGGCCCGGCACGCTGGGTCGGTAGCACACGCTCTAATCACCACTATACAATGTGATTGGCCGCGATTACATGCCAAATGTGCTGTAGTATCACCAGAAATTCCTGCTTTTCTACTAAAAATCCAAGCTTCCTAAATTTAGGAGAGATTGTTGGTGCTTTCCAATTCAGCTCAATTTGACAAGAAATTAATCCAATTAAGCAATCCTCGTGGTCTGTGCTGTGTAGGTTCTTGAACAAGGGGCTGTCTGATTTCAACTTGGCGCTGGACCTCGGGTTCTTGACCAAGGCTAGGAAGTACACCTTCTTCAAGCCCAAGTTCATCTTCTACGCCACCTACCTGTCGGAGAAGATCGGGTACTGGAGGTACATCACCATCTTCAGGCACCTCAAGGCCAACCCGGAGTACCAGGTGTACCCAATCTTCAAGTACTTTGAGAACTGGTGCCAGGATGAGAACCGGCACGGCGACTTCTTCTCGGCGCTGCTCAAGGCGCAGCCTCAGTTCCTCAACGACTGGAAGGCCAAGCTCTGGTCACGCTTCTTCTGCCTCTCGGTAATCTCAAGCTATTCCATTGTTTGCATGGGCTAAATTAATACTGGTGAAGGCTGTTATGTTACTCTTCTAACTGTTTTGTATGGCAATTTTTTCAGGTGTATGTGACCATGTACCTAAATGACTGCCAACGTACTGCATTCTACGAAGGAATTGGTCTTGACACAAAAGAATTCGACATGCATGTGATCATCGAGGTAAAAAAGACCTGCCTTATTATGTTTGTACATACAATTCTGTGTCCTAGTTGCTTCTTTGCAGTGTTTCAGAAAGTACCCGAAGAACTGTTGACCATGATACTAATGTCCTTTGTGCAATAACCAGAAGTCACAACCCATATAAAGCTTGATATGTTACTCCAAAGATTGACATTTGAGGATTTGCCACATAGTGTGTCAATGACATGTGGGTCCTAATGCCACGTGTCATTGATCCGTGAGTGGCAAATCCCCAATTACCACTCTTTTAGAGTGGCAAATCCTCAAATCTCCCCCTTTTTTATATGCTTATGAAGATATTGAAACTTTGATGTAACTTGAGGCCACTATTGATGATACCATGGATGCATACCTCTGCAGACCAACCGCACAACAGCAAGGATCTTCCCAGCAGTTTTGGACGTCGAGAACCCTGAATTCAAGAGGAAGCTAGACAGGATGGTAGAGATCAACCAGAAGATCCTTGCTGTAGGAGAATCTGACGACATCCCCCTGGTGAAGAACCTGAAGAGGATTCCTCTTGTTGCTGCACTGGTGTCTGAGATCATCGCCGCATACCTCATGCCCCCCATTGAGTCTGGCTCTGTCGATTTCGCTGAATTTGAGCCCCAGCTTGTTTACTGATTTTGTACAAAGATTTATCTCCACCTTCTCCTGCCAAAAGACACGATGGTGCATCCTCCTTGAGGGGCTTTGAATGATGAGATGATGGATGGTTAACAGGATGTCAGGATCTGCATCCTCCTGTGGTCATTTGTAAAGTATTGAGACTTCAACAATGTAAGACTTGGCAAGTTTTTGTTATGGCATCTCCATGTAAGTGGCAGCGAACTACACCAGAGTGGGTGTTTCAGTTTTCCAACTAATGGAGAAGTACATGTAGTTGTTTGTGTTGATACTGAAGTCAGTAGCATCTAGCATCCAAAATTTAGCTGTTCTCGTATCACATATGGCATATTGTTAGGGCTTGGTGAAGGTGAACAATGGCTTCGACATTCTTTTTCAAGTAAATGCACACCTGAAATTTAATAATGAATGGTCATTCTTTAAATCAGCCCTTGTAAATATGCAACTCAAATGGCTGTTGTGTGCACACAAGATAACCATGTAACGTAAGCCATATGGGTTTCCTAGGCCATGCCATGGGAATTAAAACATACGAGGGAAATGTGAATAAGAAATTTCAAAAGTTTTTTCAAGCTTGCAATGGACACAAACACATATTTCGAGAAAAAAAAAGAAAAGATAGAGGTTTTGAATAGAATAGAATAAAGACACAAAGCTTTCAAAAACATTAAAAAATCAACTAAATTACACGTCAGCTATCACTTCTCTCCCACTTCCTCTTCCCATACTAGCCGACATTGGTAAATTTGCATCTGTATTCTTCTAGTGATCAAATTTACTATATGTAGGAATTTGTCGTAGAAAAATACGGCAAACCACAACTATGACACGGACGACTAAACATTGGTTAGCTAGACTGTAACATCACTAAGATTAGATATGGTAACCTTACATTGAAAAAACGGATTGATAGGATAGATCGCCATACTATTAAGAGGGGATCAAGTTGTTTGGATCACCTTGGATCATCTATACCTAGTTGCATGCTCCCAACTTTGTTTTTCGTCGATCTCTTGTAAGTGATAGTGAGGTGAGGTTAGTTGGGTTGCCGGCATATGTCGTTGGACCACAGTGGTCCAGGCTAGCCGGACCTTTGGCCAGGAGGCGTGTGCCGCCAGACCGTCCCTATACCGCTAAACCATGATGGTCCGGGCTGGCCGGACCGGTGTCCAATAGGTTTTTCAGACATATGCCGCTCAACCGCCGTATGCCGCCAGACCAAGGAGGTCCAGCAATGGAGGTTGGTTTAGCCACATAGGAGAGCATGGGGCAGCCGTGGTGGGTTGTGCCACCGAACCAGCGTAGTATGGGGCACTTAGACAGGTGTAGCTAGCCACAACGGCTAGTTCACCGCTCAGCCTATTTAAGGCCCTCCTGCAGTGTGGTTTTGGGCTGAGACTCTCATTTGCAAATTTCCAAAGTCCCCTAGGTTTCAGGTGGTAAGTAAGCTGAGAGGTGTCCTTTAGGTCCTAAACCCTAGAAATCCTAATTCCTTCCATGAGTGTGCTTCAAGGTTTGGATTGATTTGGAGTGATCCATCCACCTCGAACTTATTACTCTTAGTGCTTGCTGGCACCTAGACGGCGTGAAAGGTATCATGGGCCATAGATCTTCTCAACGAAGATTGTGAGGAGGCTCGGGCGAATTGTGTGAGTGGCGTTGGTGCTTGCCATTTCCGGAACAGAGGAAGTAACAACTACTAGTGAATTTGAGGCAGCTCGAGTGGGAGCCGGTTCGAGGAGCTCAGACCTAGCCTTAGCATGGATTAGGGGAACCCGACAAGTCTTCGAGCACCACGGTAAAAAGATATTGTCTCACTTGTGGTTTGCTCCTTGTACCTATTTCCATATGCTACCTCATGCCTATTTACTTAGAGTTATTTTGTCTCCTATGCACATATGTTAATTGCTAGTAGCTCATAGTCTTGTTGTAACCTTGTTCATTCTTTTGCTAGTGAGCTTAGTTATTTATATCTAACTTGTGCTTGATTGTTTATCATGATTGCCTAGTTGTATTTGGTTAATCTCACCCTAGATTTGCAATCACCAAAATAACTAACTTGTGTTCAAATCATTAGTCTTTAGCTTCTGTATTTTCTTATAATTTAAACACAAGTGTAAAACTTGATTAGAAAGTAATATTTGAAAAACCCAATTCACCCCTTTCTTAGGTATCTAGTTCCTTATAAAATTGTTTCATTTTTGCCTAAATAGAAAATTATATCTTTGTAAATTCAAGATAGACCTTGAGTGCCTTATGTGATTTTGGTGATTACTGATAAATACTAATTAATAACAAAAACTAATTAATGATACACACTAATTAATGATAAAAAATTTAATGGCAAGATTTATTAAACAACAAACATGAGTTATTAATTAACCTTCTTTGAGACTAACATGTATTGTCTTAGTCTCTTTGATAGAACGATTATTCACCATTAAAGGCATGCATCTAATCATCCTAGTTGAGACTAATATTCTCTATTAATGTTATTCCCCTAGTCTTATAAGTAGGTCCTTGATGAATGATCCATGTGGAGGTATGAAAAGCATATTCTATTATATATTTATTGAATGCTTAAATTAGTGCTTGACTCATAATATTTCTTTTATGTATGATAATCTTGTTATGAGACTAATGTGTTTATTGCTAAGTTTTCTCTAGTCTCATATTTCTATAAGAGAAATCATTAAGATCAACTAAATGATCTATTCATCCATGCAAGCTAGGTATGTATCTTAGTGTCTATTTTGATTGAGACTAACAATTTGATGGTTTATTCTCTTTAGTCTCACATATGCAATGTGGATGAATAGTGCAAGATGAGATATGCAATCTCGGTATCCTTTTCATATTTATTATTGCATTCCTCTTATGTAAATGCATGGTAAGCTCTAAGTAACATATTGATCATAATTATACACATCACCTCATGTCATATTTATTTGTGATAAATATCCTTTTGAGCTTAATATGTGCATTGCTTACTTGCCATCCTTCTTTTAACTAGAGTTAAACTTTACCTTGCTATAAATTGGCTTTGCGCATGTATGTCTTGTCTTCACATCTTCTTATACACTTAATTTAGTGAAGTTTAATTTAAATTAAATCACAACTTTACTTTTGCTTTAAAAATGAATTGTACATATGTAACTTTTGAATATACTTTCATGTGTATCTTTAAGTGAAGTTGTGTTCATTAAATTAATTAATTGCCATGAATTATTAAATTATCTTTTGGGTAATTATCTATTTAGTGCATATAAATCAAATATATCTTTATCATGATGCATTTAGGAGAGATCTTTCATGTCAAGTGTTCCATTTATATTTATGCCCTATTGTTAAACACTTGTTGTGCTAAAAACCTTTTTGAGCATCTGACAATCATATTCTCTTCTATTGAGTTGCTAGGGCTAATGTCTTTCATGAGTGGTTTGAAGAGAATTAGGTCCCGGAAGTGTGTGATGACCAAGGTGTGTTGAAGGATGATGGTCAAGTCAAGGTCGACAAGACGGGAGTATCACCAAAGAGTTGAGTACTAAGTCAAGATCGATTTGGCTGGATGATCGTCGGGAAGGATGATCAAGTCAAAATCAATAGGACGGGAGAGTCTCATGAGGTGATTAAGTCAAGGTTGACAAGACGAAGACGTCATCAATCGCATGGTGAAGGTCATCATGCAAAATGCATTAAGGGGTGATGCATGGAGCGTTAAATTGGACTTGAAGGCGTTGATGTGGGAGATCAAGCTTGAAGATGATGCTCAAGGCCAAGGTATGGCTAGTATAGGGCTAAGGATGTTCCCTAGTCTTATACCGATATTGGTGTTTGGTTGAAAGATCGGGTTTGTAGGATAGTCGCCGTACTATTAAGAGGGATCCGAATCTGTGTTGATCAAATCGGTTCTTAGCTCTCGGGTGATGCACATTTTCTCCTAAACCCTAGTTGAGCCTAGTGAGGTGTAAGGGTGTCGAAGGAGTGTAGTGAGTGTCGGAGGTGTTCTGACTTGTGGTTGTCCGAGAGGGAGTGTGTGCGGTTTCGAGCGTGTTTGTGCCCTTGTGGCTCGATGTGCAGCACCTCTGTCATCTACCGGACTCAGTCCGGTGGTCACCGGACTAGGTCCGGTGGAGTGTGTCCTGCAATTGTGTGGGCTGTGCACTGTTCTGTAGTCCACTAGACTGAGTCCGGTGGTGACCGGACTGAGTGCGGTAAGACACAGTACAGTGCACACGGGGGACTAGGGCGTAGCGGATTGGGTCCGCTGGCCACCGGACCCCTGTTGCTCAATGGGCACCGGACTGAATCCGGTGGGTTCCAGTAGCGAGCGCGCGTGAGGACCAAGGCAGTGGACTGTGTCTGCTCGTCATCGGACCCTACGGTTCTCATAGCCACCGGACTCCGGTGGCACTGAATTGAGTTCGGTCAAGCCTGCAACGTCTAGTCTGTGCGGGATTTCGAATCCTAACAGCTAGTCTCCGGAGGCTAGGCTATTTAAAAAGTTGTGAAGAGCTTTATGAGTGTGGATTTGGTTTTGTTGAGACCTTGGGTGTGTTCCAAAGGGTGAGAAGTGGCCAATAGAAGGAGAGCACCAAAATTGTGTAGATTTGGTGAAACCCTAATGAGAGGAGTGAGTGACCATGTGAGTTGTGTGCATTACTCTTGAGCTTGACTCGGTGCGATCAAGCGGCTTCGGGTTTGTTACTCTTGGCGTTTGCCGGCACCTAGACAACGTGAGAGGCGTTGTGCTCCGGTGACCTTCTCAAGAAGAGTGTGAGAAGGCCCAGGAAACCATGTGAGTGACGTTGGTGCTTGCCATCTCCAAAGGAAAGGAACTAGCAACCACTAGTGAAGAAGAGGCGGTTGGCTCGGAGAGGGAGCCGGTTCTTACGAGGATCAAGCTTCAACGTGGATTAGGGGAGACCGGCAAGTCTCCGAGCACCACAGAAAAAAGTCTTTATGTTACTTGTGGTTTGCTTCTTGTGCTCTTATATTCATTGCAATATCCTTGAGTTAGTGCTTAGCCCTCATAACATTTATCTTGCACTAAATTGTATTTCTTGATTGCCAAGTTGTGTTTAGTCCACCTCATTCTAGGATTGCTATCACTTTGACATATTACTTGTGTTTAAAGAATTTATCTTTAGATTTCGTCTTTGTTCAAGCTTTAGACACAAGTGTAAAATTGAATAGAAAGTAAAATTATGAGAATCCCAATTCACCCCTCTCTTAGACATCCGATTTCTTACAATCTTCTATTATTAAGTAATTACCAATTTCATGGCCATCACATTTTGTGTGTTTTGTTTGCCAAATATTAACATCTTTATTTCTATTCATTGCCAGTAAAGTTAATTTTAATTTGGTCATTGCCAGGAATCTGTTCATAACACTGACAAGCCTTGGCCAAAGAAGCACATAGTGACACGTTCTGAGGCTGAGCTACAAGACATGATCAATGAAGTGGATGCCGATGGCAATGGAACAATTGATTTCCCTGAATTCCTCAGCCTGATGGCCCGCGAGATGAAAGACGTTGATTCTGAGGAAGAGTTCAAGGAAGCGTCCCGTGTGTTTGACAAGGATCAAAACGGTTTTATCTCTGCTGCTGAACTGCGATATGTCATGACCAACCTTAGTGAGAAGTTGGCAGATGAGGAGGTTGATGAGATGATCCGTGAGGCTGATGTTGACGGCGATGGCCAGGTCAACTATGAGGGCATGCCTAGCATCATGATTTTTTCTAGTTTTTCTAGTTTCAAGATAAAACTCTAGTTTATGAAAATACTATGGATTAGAAAACTTAGTGGTGTTTGCTACAAAACTTTAGCACAGTTTTATAACTCTGCTTTGGTAGAAACCATGGGTTTTTTTTGGAATTTTGACTCCACTCCACACCTATTTTTTCTCTAACTTTGACCCTTGGTTAGTGTTGTGTTTTACTTCTCCATTTTATTTGGTCAAAGTTTTGCTTCCACAAAACTATGCAAACAAACATAGTTTAAAGATGGTGTTCACTGAAACCATGGTTTTACATGTACATATTGTGAAACTATAATGACAAGTGAGTTCAAGCATCATTTGAAATCAATCAAGGAATAATCCCATATATGTCACTCCAAATATTGACAATTCCATATATGTCACTCCCTATGTCGCTGACATGCGGGTCCATGGCCTACATGTTATTGAGTATTGACACATAAATGGTATATATAGAATTGCCAATGTTTGAGACTGGCATATATGGAATCGTTTTCCTTGAAAATGTTCTAGATCCTCCTTTGTCTTTCGGAGTTTCTTTGTTCAGTGGTTCTGTTTTGTTTCTTTTCAACCTTTCGTGAGTGTAACCATTATGTCACTGTTATGCTCTATTTCTAACACTTTCCATCTGCGGTTCTCATTTCTAATATTAATTTCAGCAGTACATGTGGACATCCTAGTGAGGAAAGGGTGGTCCCACCAACCCTCCTGCTGCCTCTGTAACCTTGCCCAGGAATCTATTGGCCATCTCTTCCTTCACTGCCTCCATGAGGTGCAGGTTTGGACCTCTACGCTTGGCGGACTATATATTGGGCTCACCACCTCTACCCATCCCCTCTCTCAACAGCACTTCATGGAGTGGTGGCGTCATGTTGCCTTCCTCGTGCCTCCTACCCACAAAAAGGGCCTTTAGTGGGGCATCTACGCCGTGTGGAACAACTAAAAAGGGCGTAACAAACGTATTTTTCATGACGAGTCTTCTAGGCCAGCGCAGTTCGTGAGCAAGATTCTTGAGGATCTCCATATCTAGACAAGGACCCTTCCGTAGCATAGAGCCCTCCGCCAAAACGTACTTCTTCATGGACATATTGAACGTCTACCTCTCTTATTAGAATTAGCGGCGTCTACCTCTCTTAATAGAATTAGCGGCGCTCATGTCCTTTCGTTAAAAAAAATATTCAGCAGTATACTATCCTCCTCCTGCTCTATTGACAATGCGAACAATATTTCTTCAATTATGTTGTTCCATTGTGGGCTAACCGTTTCATGCCAAGTTTTGGTCACGTGATATCTGTCAGATGTAAACATTTCTTACATATGTTGAGGACAAGTTCAAATCTAATATCATCCCATTACCAAAATGCATGCAATGTAAATTGCTCTGGCAGAAATCAGTCTTCAAACCCTAGCAAACAAACTACCTTCCTAAAAATAAAAGGAACCAGCGTAATTGAACTTTTGATCAAACCAGTTGAATTGAAAACTTCATCTGCAACTCTACTGATTAGCAATCCACGAAGCAACAAGCCTGATCTCATTACCAACTTATTATATCCATCATTCGGTCCTTCGGAGTTTATGTCGGCCCCCGATTTTCGGTCTAACCGGAAACCTCTGTGCACTTATGCTAGCCCAGAATCTGTTTTGCTAGCACGACACCTTATACAAAATGCCGTATCATCTCATACAGTCGAAACTAAATAATAGTATTACATTAGAGTTCAATTACATGGTGGCTCAGTTTAACAGGCCGAGCAGGCCAAATATTACAATACCAAAATGAACTCCTATTAGAGTCTAGCAAAAAAAGCGGAACAATAGAAAGAAGAGTCGGGTCTCGAGGCTGTGCCCAACCCAATCAGGCAAGCGACTGGAGTCCTGCCTATCACCCGTCAATAGCGTCATCCAACTGGTTCATCTCCTTCTTGTCACCGTCAAGCTGTCCAAATCCATCCTCGGATCCACCTAAAAGAGTGAGTGGAGTGCGAGGGTGAGCGCGCAACCAAACCGCCGTCGCGAGCCAACACCCAACCTAATGCAATATAATGATATGGGCTGTTTGGTGGAAGCTAGGCTATTTTATTTGCATAAAGCCAGATTTACAATAATTAATAGGTAGAAGTCCTATGACTTAGCCAGGTAACAAATCAAAGACGTACTGGGCTATATATGCTGAAATTGTTCATCATTGGGGTATTTCAATATGGCGACACCGTATCCATGACTATGGAATACGTGTCCCATTAGTCGGCGGATCCATCCCATGGCTATGGGAATGGTCCCCGAAAGTAGAACAGTACCCATACCTACAACTGGCGTACTGTCTATAAATGGCAAGTCCGTGCCCATACCTACAACTGGCGCACGACTCCCAAAGTGGCGGTCGACTCACTCTCTTAATGAAGAGGTGTGATCGCCTTGAGCTCAACAAAGGTCAGGATCTCAAAGATCCAAATAATCATTATCAAGTATATCAAAAGGGGTCATTTGACTAACATTCGCACTCAGGCAAACCTGGCACCCGAGTGCATGAGTATTCTCCCGTTCTATGCCGTTTTACGTTGATAGTCGGGACCAGCGACCAGCTATACCATTACATCATTGATATCGTTTGCTATGCCGTTATAATGTTGATAGGATCGATCCGTCATATCTATGCCACAAATCGTTGATAGGCAAGGATCAACCCATTTGACCTAGACTGGCAAAGGCTAAGCATTTCCAAGGACTTACTAGTCAGAGGAGTTTTAGATTTAATTCCTAGGATTCCAATGGATAAGGTAAGGGATAATGCCAAGGTTAAGGGTTGTGCTTAATAGCACATATAGTCGAGTGGTAATATCTAGACCAGCTCTATTAGCCTTGTGTTTAACAACATATTATAGCAACAGAATATAGGCATGCAATTTGCACTATTTAAACCAACATAATTTAAGTAAAACATGAGAATTGACATATGAGTTAGAGATATTGGCTCGCCTGGACCGAGCGTGTTGTAACTTGGATTCCGGTCTTCGAGTTGTCCTTCCGGGTCTTCCGGATCTATCGTGAATAATCCAAATAGCACAAATATATTCAGAAATATGCCAAAGCATGATGAATGTTATGCAATCGCATCTAATCGCGTGGGTGACCATTCGTATCGGCTATTTTGATGATTATAAAATAATCTATCCTACTTATCAAGGAAGTTCCATAAACTCCACGATAAACGTGCTAAGGATGTCATGCATGTGAGAATGCATCTAAATACCCTTAATTAGGTTCCCAAAGAATAAAACTATTATTTAGATTAAAATATCTTCAGCAAACACTTTTAAACATATAGAAATAGAATTTTAGCCCAAAAAGAGGCTTCGTATTTCTATTTAATAAGTGTCCAAGGTTCTAATGGACTTTAATATTTTCCTTAGGTTAAAGTCCTTAGAAAGTATCTATAGAAATATTCCCTCAGTTTTAAGCATAGGAATATCCTATTAAAAATATCTATTTGGGCATTTAAATATTAGCCCTATAGGAGGCTTTTTATTTCTACTAACTTATTTATTATAAACCTGCAAGGTTTAGTACTTTCCCTAGGGTGAATATCCTATATAAAGTTTATAAAAGGGTAATCAATATTTTCAGAGGCTAAATAATATTTTATATAAATGGAGTACCATTTCTAGCTTTTCTTTTGTAAAGGAAATGCTACCATAAAGCTATTCTAATTTTCTAGGGGCAAAACAGTAATAAGATATGTCCAAAAATATTTTTCTTAAGTCAAGCATAAGATATACTATTTTCTTGAATTTTATCAATATTTTTGGAGGGGTAAAACTATTTTAAAGGAGCCTATGGCTATTTACTGGATTTTCTTTATTAAAGAAGTATATAGACAAGAGCTACAAATATTTACAAAGACTTTAAATAATTGAAATATGCAAAGTTATATTTTTAATGGGTTCCAAAAGCATTCTAGTATTTTACATAATTTTTTCAGGATTATTTATGGTCTCTAAGTATTTATAATAAGTCATATTCATTTTCTGGGATTTTCTAAATAGACAAATCGCTGGAAAAATAATACAAACAGTAATGGGTCGGTCCGGCCCGAAGCCGAGGTTGCGCGGGCGCGACCCGAAGGCGAAGGCGTATTCTTCTAATACGTCTTCACTTAAACTTACATGCGGGACCTAGGGGACCCACATCAGCTACAGAGAGAGGAAGCACACTGTGTGCTGAATGATGACACCAGCGTGACGTCGGCGCGGTCGTTTCTCCGGCCAGAACTCCGGCGACGCCTTCGGCGAGCTCTCGGCGGAGCTATGGGGAACGAAAGTGCACGTCGTTTGTTCCTATGGGTGCACGTGACCTAGGCCTAGGATGTCCTTGCTCAGTTTCACCGGCGGCGAGCTCTAGCGGCGGCGCCACGAGCAGGGGCGGCGGGGAGCTACGGCAAGCCATGGAGGCGGCGTTCCGTAGCGTTTGAAGCTAGGGCGAGCTTCCCTAGAGCTTCAAGGGGCTTCGAGGGTCGTTACCTTGGGCTTGACCAGGGCCGGGGAGGTCTGGAGGAGGCCGGCGACGAGGAGGCCGCGGGTGCCAAAACAGGGGAAGCGTCGCGGGAGTGCCCCGGTGGCAGTCGCGTCGATTCCGCCCAGGGAGGAAGGGGTGATGTCAGGTGCCGAGACCGAGGGAGAGGGCCGGAGATGTCGCCGTCGACGAGCAATCGAAATGGGGGAAGTTGAGGCCGGCGGCGGCGATGGAGCTCTCCCGCGAGCTACAAGATATGAAAATGCAATTAAGCTCGGTGAGAGTAGCAAGGTGAAGAGAGGAATAGATGGAGGTGTTTTCCTGGGCACGGAGCTCACCGGAACGGGCTCGCGGCGGTGGCGCCGTTCGGTGGTGATACAGGAAACAATGGAGACGGAGCGGCGGGCTTGGCTTGCCCATTTATAGGCGAAGAAGGGGACGTGGGGAGGGGCGCGTGGCGACAGGGCACTTCAATGCTCATGGTACGACGCAAGGATGGCGGCCGTCCTTGGAGGGGCAAATTGGGGATTCCGGGTGTTGTCCGGCCGAAGGAGGTACAAGGTCAGACATCTTGAGGCGACGCGAGCACGGTAGGGGACGGTCGCGAGCACGCGGCGTATGGACGAATCGGCGGCGAGGCATGTCATGATCGGCGGGCGCGATCGGTGTACTGGCGCGAAAAAGCACCCATGAAGTTCGGTTCGGAGCAGAGAAACAGAGGAAGGAAGAAAGGAGCAGGGGAGCATAGGTGACTCGGGTGGGCCGAGTTGGGCCAGGGAAGAGGGTAGGCCAGGGGCCTTGGTGGGCTGGATGGACCCAATTGCGTTCTTCTGCTATTGGTCAGTAAATAGGAGAAAGGAAGAAGGCCCAGATCGAGTGCAAGATGTAGGGGCAAAAGAGTAATTACACAGGGAATTCAAATTTGTATTCAAATTTGAATTGGGAAAGAATGGATGTTAGACAAGGAATGGCAAGGTAAATATAGATATCAAGTGCATTTGAAGGTGAGGGTAAGTAAATATTATTTAAGACAATGAAAACACTTTTTCAAAATAATGATAACACTATTCTCCATCTTGAAAATACTATTCATGGTATGAAAATATAAGTGCCATTATATATTTATATATATGCATATGATTATATAAGCCCCCCCCACACACACACACACACACACATATATATATATATAGGAATAATACATAAGGCTTCCTATATATATATATGCATTTATATATATGTATACACTTATTTATGGCATAGTTGCATTTGGAGAAAATCTACAATCAAAATAGTTTTGAATTAAATGTAGCTTTGTCTAAAAGATAATATGATCTTTTCATAAGGTTATAATGGCATGAAGAGGGACATTATCAATTTTAGAGTAGTGTAGGGTAATTAATAGTGATTACCCCTAATGTAGGATTTTTACTAGTGCAAGGATGTAGGATTTGCATTGGATTGGCTATTTATCAATATAGTTTAGCTTTTAAATATTATTCAGCTAATAAGCATTTTATAATATAAAATGTTTGAAAGCTTTTTAGAAGATATCCAATTAATGCCTTAAAGCAAAACCTTTAATAAGATTCAAATAAAGGGAGAAATATTGAATATGTTTTATATAACACAAAATATCTTAGTTATGGGTACATGTATATTTGTATCATTGAGTCAAAATAATATATTATAAGACATAAGTCTCTCAAAGCATTAAGAATATTATTAATAATTAAAATTTTTCCAAAAATTCGCAAGTCCCTAAAAATGGGATGTTACAGTTTAGACAAAAATCATAGATCCCAGTACATCAGATTACACAGCCGAGCAGCGTACGAACATATGTAATTATACACCACAATTCTGGCAGTTTGGAATCCAGGGCTGCAATCCGATAGTGCCCCTGATTTAGTTTAACTACATGATGTGCTTAACTATGGATGCCTTATCGCATCCCATTTGGCACGGTAAAAAATGGCTTGAACGTCAGTAGCAACCCAATAACTGACACCATGTTTAGCATCAGGAACAGGATGTGATCACCTGCATGTTGCATGATTAATCAAATAAGTATATGCTCGTCCATAATATGTACAGTTGCCATACAAGTTTAGGCAAAGATATCAACAAACAAACATCAATTAGCATGGCTTCGAAGAGCCATGTACCTTACCTGGTATGATCAACCCAGTAATGTGCTTCTGAGCCCATGAAAACCTGCAAGAATGGATCAACAAAGTTCATTAATTGGAGCACACACTTGCAGACCATGGCAAAGCTAATTCTTGTTTCTTTTCTTTTGGGAAAAAAAGAAGATTGTCTAGCCAAAAAAGAAAAGAAACTATGTGCTTACAAAATGCCAGCTGCTGCTGGAGCTACAGCCTTAAAAATCGACATTAGAGTCACGGAGATGCCATTTGCAACCCCTCTTTGTTCTTGTGTCTGTACATTTTCAGGAGAGAAGCTATAACTTAGATTTTATATCATAGCAAAATGGTAATACATAACAATGCATTTCAGCATTAGTCTACTGTATAGGATTCTGATACATACCACTGCGGTGTTTTGCAGAATGTTGCACGCAATAGTAATCGTGGCCTGTTTTGTTCAGAGGATACATTAGAATTTGCTCATAATGAAGATATGTTGTAAAATAACTAAGCTGATCTTCTACAAGTAATTATTTTTTTTTAAAAAAAAATGGTATTCTATCTTTATTTCTTCATTGTCAACAACTTTTTGTCAATACAGATTGGTATTCAGAAACATGCATTCAGCATTTATGTCTGTAAGATAATATCGAAGGTTTTGCATTCCAGATGACTAGTGAGGTAGAAGAGCACACAGAACTGACTCACAGCAAACATATTCTTCAAAAGTGAAGCTATGTTGACGAGTATTTTGAGCTCCAGACCATATAGGTTCGCCATAAATGGATATGTCGCAAGGAGAAGTATAGATAAGACCTGAAAATCAAGCATGCATTTGGTACTGTACAAGAATATTCATCATACTAAAAAGGTATATCAACACAAAATGTTTTTCTCACATACCGCCGCAAAGCGAAATGGCTTAATTGGTCCAACATACTTGGCAAGGATTGGATAAATAGCGAGCTGATACATTAGAACACCAAAACCTACAATATCCAATGAAATTGTTGTCAGGTAAAGAATAGAACCGCAACGCTACAGGAAAGGTAAAGAAGCATGCCAGGTATGTGCAGATTTTGTTCATTTTACAGATTGTGTTTCTCGTGCACGATAATCATAGACAAAAACTGGAGAAATATTGCATACCTGAGATAGCTAGCACAGTACCAACATCCTGGGATGTAAAACTCAGGCCCCGGTATTTTCTGCTGCTCACAGCCCAGAGTGAAAATATCTGAAGATAGAATTACAGAAAAGTTAACATGTGCAGTTGCTTTCATTTCCAAATCTGACTGTTCCCCATAGGTGAGATGAGAATTGATATATCCACATCTTTAATTGAACTTTTACTGAAGCTATGCTGTTCTAAGATTCAGAAAGACATTGCCTCAAGATAAGCTGTATCATGAAGAGAAAAGACACAGTAGAGGGTCACAGCTGACATCAACTGCCAGTTCTTTAGCAAGTCCTTTGTAGATTCCATTCTCCTGGATCCTGATTCTTTTGCTTTTCCATCTTCTGAGTTAACACCAACTTGTGCCTCCAGCGCATCAATGGCTTCTAATTTGTCTTCATTGTGCATGTGCAGAGTTTCCTAGGAACAAGAGGAAAATACTAAGAAATTTCTATCTGAACATACAATATTAAGGCAGCGATTTTTTTTAAAGAGAATACTTTTTTAAAAAAGGATTTTCAAGGAAAAGAATCATACAGAAAAGTTTGCGGCCTACCGGAAGCCAAATGCATGCAACGCATGCTCCTGCTGCTAGTACCGATATGACGAAGCAAGGGAGAAAATACGGAAACCTACAATTAGAAGTATACTTAAAAAGTTTATCTTCTGCTAGAAATAATGAAAAGATCTTTATATGAAACATTATTATTGAGGGTTTACCTCCCAAATATGGAGTCCTCGGAGAACAGATTAGGATACTTCTTTGCTGGCTGAGCAAGGATAGAGGATGCACAATGTTAGCCAAGACTGTCACTCAGAGGCCAGAGCCAATGTATAAAGATTGCTGTTAGTCAGAGCCATGTGAGTAGTGAATATTTAGGCCAAGTTTGATGAAAAAAAAAGTTTTAAGGAAATGAAAGGTCGGAATTGTGAGGTTCTCCTTTTCTTTCTGCACGCTCATGAGAAGTCAGGTTGACGAAGTGAACTAGGTGGTCCAATGCAACGATGGCTCAATATTTCTAAGAGACTAAGAGGCTGAATTTTCTCAATATCTAAGTATGCTTATTCAGTTCTTCTCACCTGTGCAAGAAATCCTCCAATAGCTGGTCCTACAACAAGTGCTATTGCCCGCGAAGATGTGACCTGTGACATAAAGTTAGACATGAGTAACCAGTGGTAAATAAGCATGCAAAATTGAAGCTTTATTCACAGGAAGAGACTGATCATTATCTAAAAAGGAAGAGACTGAAAATTGGAAATGCAAGTCAAAAGAGCAGCTGTTCTTACAAGGGAAATCCCTAGAGCTTGGTGCTCTTTCCTGCAAACTTCTGAAGCATAGGCCTGGAGAATGCAGGTACAGCCATGAGTATCCAACAACTAAATGCCATTTGCTTAGTCTCAGCCATCGAGACAGTCAAACTACCTTGATTGGTCCTAGTATACCACAGAGCAACCCAAGTAGCCCCCTAGTTACAATTGCCATCCAGTAAGTGGTGCTAAGGCCAAAGAGCGTGTTAAATACAATCCTGAAGAAAGTAGAACAAGATTACTTCAGTAAAAAATGTGGAGTACTACGTGTATTTTCGTAATGTAACTGAATTGTTCCATACACTGAGAGGATACTGATCACAATGCAGGGCTTCCTCCCATATTTGTCAGCAAACATGCCCCAAGGCACAGCACTGATGGTTCTTCCAAGGAAATAAGCAGCCCCTTAAACACAGAGATCACACTCAGTAAGTACTAGCTGAACAATAACCGTTGTCGAATTAGCGATATTAAGCATGAGTCTACTCTAAGTATTAGATGATAATGCTCATGTTGACTTTGCTTAAGAGTATGGATAAATGTGCACAGGTCATGAAATTGAAGTTTCTGTCCATATTGTGTTTCGGTAATTTGTCAAACCGTGAGGAGACTATGCTCACCAACAAAACCAGCATAGAACCCAATGTCTTGCTCTTGCTTTGCGACATTCAAGTCCCTGATCTGTTCCATCATAACAAAAGTGAAAATAAAATCACCATCTGGAATGTGATAGTTCATTAAAGTAGCAAGGTTGCTCCGTATATACTCAGGATAAATACTCAAGTTTACAACATCTCTACATACCATGAAGTACAGATAGGGGAACAATGACTGGATCGGTAGTGCTGGAAAGACAACAAACCAAGGTATTAGTCAACAAGCTCCAAAATTAATTTGGTACAATATAACTAAAAGAAATGACAGAAATATATCCACTTTTCGACAATAGATGGTGCCAAAAAAATCTGATTTTTTTTTTAAACAGCACGCTCGAGACTTTAGCAGAGAGTTATCACAATACATATGGAAGCACATTTTCATGTCGTTAACTAAAGTTCTCTAGTGGTATAGACAGGTGTCCTCTCACAGTTGCATTCTTTGATATCGCTAATGCAACGACGCCTTCATACATAAGAATGCAAAGGACAGCTGCGTGGGACAGTCTCCTGATGGTGATATGAATCTCTTCTCGTCGATGTTGACTGGCAGCGATCTATGATCAACATTTACTCCTAACAAACCATTACGACGAATCATAAGTACATTATGATCTTGACAGTCTGAATGCCATAAGATTTTCTACGCTCCAAAACTCGTGGCATCCACACGGCTGTTTCATAGGACGATGATCAGATTCAGATCAGTGCCTGCATCCTATCTACCTATGAAAAGAACATCGTACCGGAGCACAAGCATGCGATCCAAATGTAGAGGAAACCGGCGTACGGTATCCGGTCGTCGGCCTGCATCCTCCTCTCCTGCCGGCACCCGGGGCAGCGTTCATGGTACACCTTCCCGCCGGCGAGCAACGGCGCATCGCCGGTGGTCATCTCGGTGGCTGCAGGCGAGGCTAGCGAGGGTGCCCGGCGATGCTCCCCTATTTGCAGGTGCGACTGTCTGAATCGGCATCAACATTCTCCTTGCGCCAGTAACTGATAATTAATGAAGTTTTAATCCGAGCATGCAGTGATCTGTTACTCGTTCATTTCTCGAGATTTTCTTTCTTTCTTGTTTTTCATTTTCTTTCTCTTGTCAGTTTTGCTTGGCTAAATTTAGGTGGTGGGATCAGAGGTCAGCATCTCTCTAGAACAGCTCGGTATTATTGATATTTTAGTTTATGACATGACGTACTGATAATTAGGAACACTGTTTATACATGCATGATCTTCTGGGACCAGCTGTGATCGATGGGAACACTTTTTTGTAATATATGTTGTGTTGGTTTCAAATAGAGCAACATGTCACACATCACCCAACCACCAACATAAACATTTTTTTTTTTGGAAGCACAAAAATTTCAAAGCTGCTTTGTGCAAAATTTGACAACCGGCTACATGAAACTGCCGGGGCCATTTCGAAACGAAGAAAAAATGATATCTACATAACTTCTTTTTTTCCCCACTCTTTTCTACAGATAATTAAGTGTCGCTTCTCCTAAATGTAGAGGTTGGAACTATTTCATTATCTAAAAAGTTATCGTTTCGTCATATCCCATTGGGCAGCAAAAGCTTGTGGACTAGTAGTATGGCACGCTCCTATATCTTTTCCTTATCTCTCTCTTGGGCAAGAGAAAGCAGCAATCAACCCCAAAGGCAAAAAAAAAAAAAAAAATCTGGCAATTTGCTGTTGCAAAACAAAAAAGGTTCTAAATATATATGTCATTTTGCAGTGGTGGTTAGTGCATGCTTGGCCCCTAAAAATTTCTTAGCATAGTTCTATTCTTATTTCTTAGGAAGGATATATATATAGATCGGTGTGCACAAATTTTCGCATGCATGGCTAGCTCGTACGCAACTACGCACTGTGGTACAGTACGTGGTGTCATTTGCACGCTGAGGCTAGCTAGCTAGGTCCCAAAGAAAGGACAAGCAGGCTTGTGTTCATCAGCGGGTCGATCTTTAATGAATTACCACTGATCTTCAAATAATTCTAGCGCGTACGATTTACGAGTTCCAAACTATACGAGCCTTTGGGCTGAACCATTCTTGTTTGAGATCTCTTGTTGGTTTTCCCTTACTAGCTTCGTCCCTTTCCTGTGTAGGATCAGAGTGAGATACAGCAACACTCACCAATCGCCGTCCCGGTGTAAGACCACCTCTAAGGGGATCCCGTCTCCCCTTCCGTTTCTGTCACAAAGAAAATCTCTTTCCCTTCAATGTTTCAACAGGGTACTTTCACCGTTTTCTTTCAGAAGGGATCGACTCTTTATTCTATTCTCTTTAGAAAGGGATTCTCTCTCCTTTCTCTATATCATTTCTTTTGAAGAGATGTTATTGGAGATGATGCAAAATAAAAGAAAAGTAAACGGAGAAGGGAATGGGAAAGAGAATGAAATGAAAGAAAAATAGTTGGAGATGGTATAAGATCCTGTCACCTTGCCTGTGCACGCACGCACGGACGTAGCTGAATCCATATCTGTTTCATGCATGGAAGGGAAGGGGCCAAGCTGCATGCATGTATCTGGCCATCTCTTCTCTTCGTGTGCGTGCAGTTACATACAGTGCATGCATTGATCGATGCATGGCTCGATGCCTCGATATATGCATGTAACCGTACGTACGTACTAGTACTATCTGTTATGTACCTGCAGCTGGCATGCATGTATACGCATGGCACGTGGACATATAACAGCTGCCCTGGCTGCATGGCATCGATCTCACATGCAACTTTGCTCGTGCATGCATGCACTTGTGATCGTCCACGTAGCTCATGCAATGCTAAGGCGGAGGAATGCCCTAAACCCTATATATCTTCTGCCATAAAGGTAGAGAAGTGCTTCGAAACATGTGAGGAGAGGATCACAAGCGGTTCAATACGCACCGCTTCTAATAGTTGCAACACAAGCGGTTCAATAGTTCATGCCAGAAAACCCCCTCTACAAGCGGTTCGTAATATGAACCCCTTCTAAAGCCCTCTCTAGAAGCAGTTCGTAATATGAACCCCTTCTAAAGCCCCAAACACCTCTAGCAATGGTTGGGGACACGAACCCCTTCTAAAGCCCAAGCAACAGAAGGGGTTCGTATTACGAACCGCTTCTAGAGGAGGCTTTAGAAGGGGTTCGTATTACGAACCGCTGCTAGAAGCCTATTTTTCAAATTGTTAAAAAGAAAGCTTGCCTTATCTCATCAAAGAGCACGCGTGGGTGGGTTGACTAGCTGGGTGAAGCGTGGGTCACGAGGAGGGGTGAGGTCCTGGGTTCAAATCCCACATACCCCAATATTCTTACGAACCGCTTCTGATGCTCCCGCGAGCATCAGTCGCGGTTGCCTACAACCGGTTCCAAAACCAGTTCTGAAATCTTTTCGAACCGGTTGTGTTGGCTGTTTCGCTGGTAGTGGGAGGAGCGAGAGCAGGGAGATGTTGCGAGTTGGATTTACAACCGATAGTTGGATGATAAGCATTGTGGTTTTCTGCTGAGCAAGACGTGATTTTAATCCTTAAGAAATGTTCGGAACAGCACGAAAATTTTAAGATGAAGTAACCGGCCAACAGATCGATCCTAATTAAGGTTACTGGCTTCCCGCGCGTGTTCGTTCAATCCAATCGGTGCTTTAATTAGGACTTAAATCTTATGCACTAATCATGTAAAACTTGTACCCTTTCTAATACTGAACTCAAGCAAATTAAGTTTGCTGTTCCAAACCTGCCCTAGAACCCTAAACGCCGAGTTTGGCTCTCAGGCATTGGTTTTGAAC
This sequence comes from Olyra latifolia, assembly GCA_036346145.1. Classification (NCBI taxonomy): domain Eukaryota; kingdom Viridiplantae; phylum Streptophyta; class Magnoliopsida; order Poales; family Poaceae; genus Olyra; species Olyra latifolia. Next base: position 22,241,889 of record CM070530.1, read on the forward strand.
GTTAGAATTGAAATTCAATTGCAAGGATGTAATTGTTTGGCTGCCAATTGATGATTTCGAAGCCAGCTCTCCAAGAGAAGTGGTATAGCTAGAAGCAGATCTTGAGCATATCATTTACCTAGAGTTCACTGTATAAAATTAATTAAAAGTTTGGTGTTTGAGAATTTAACCTCACGTTCAAAACCATAAACTTTGTACAAAATCCACTTGACTTTATAAACTGATTCGATGTGTTAGAGAAACTAATTTGTACATGTTGACAGGTCTATAATCATTCGAATATTATATATTTTATTAGTACTCTTTAGATTTTTTTTTTCCCATTTTGGCGAGCCCCGTTACGACGAATTCATGGAATAATGAATTAAGGCCAAGGTGGTCCATGCCCCCTATAACCATACATAAAATAATTAGTAGTATTTCAAGTATTTTATTGATCAATAATCTTTAAAATGGCCACACCAAGATAGGCTGATTAATATATTTATGGCTCATTGAGCGTTGGCCCCTCCGGTTTGGAGCCCAAGCTACGCCGCTACAAAAGAGCATCCACACCAGAAACTATATCCCTATTTTATCTCTCTTCTACTCTATTTTCTCTCTCCATTACTTTAAAATTCCTTCACACTTTACACTACATCTTAAAAGATTTATTCCTTCTACCAGAAACTCTATCTATAAAACTCTATTTCTATACTACTATAAAGTTTCTACTACGGATGCTTAACCATCCCCCAACCAGCTCTAGGGACCTAGCCCTCTTGCCTCTCTCCTCACCTCCTCTTCCGTCCCCGGCTCCAACCCTGTCTACGAGACTATGGTGGCAGTGGCCACCCCTCTCTGCCTACTGTTGCATCCTACGTTGGCCGCCGCCTCCCCTAGGTTCTTGCCTCCTCGTTTGTGCCAATTGCAGCCCCAACAAGGCATCATCCTCGTATTTTGCCTTGTATGTGACTCCCGTTGGTGTCTCTTGCTCGGGCTGGCAGGACACAGCTTACGACCTTCTCTAAGGGCTATCCTTTCTTTTTTCGATTCCCGTCACAAAGGAAATCTCGTTCTCTTTGTGCTCCAATATATTTTCTTCACTGTTTTCTTTCGAAAGAAATTCTCTTTTCTATTCCGTTCAAGAAGGGATGCTGTTAATTGGAATGGAAAATAAAAAGAAGAATATAGGAAAGAAAACGAAATGAAGGAAAAATAATTGAAGATTGTCTAAAGCCTCGTGTCCCTTGTTGTAGGCCAAAGACAGGGCACGTGGAGTGATCCAGCATGACATGGACAGTTTGTGATGTCCAGTGATCCAGCATGACATGGACAGTTTGTGATGTCTAGTGGACACAACACGAGTAGGCACAGCTATCGTGTCCATGTTGTGCCTGTCTGCCTGACCGTCGACCCGTTTAACCCACACTACCATGTATCAATGCATGGTGTTCTTTGGTTGATGGAGAAAGGAAAAAATTGCAGACAATTATACAAATTAGGTGTACGACATCCGATTCATAAGAATACAGTATTTGAAATTTCAACTTTTGCATTCGTACTAAATTTTTTAATAAAAAATTGTCTGAAATTTGTTAGAGATGATTTAGTGCATAAAAAAAAAGACTACTTTACGCGTATCTAAGTCATCTACTGTCGCAGTCAACTAGGCGCAAGAGAACTGGCACACAAATACACACAATGGTACGTACCAACAATGGTGCATGCTAGCTAGACACCAGACGACACGTCGACACGTGCGTCAACTCTAGACATGTAACCTAAGCAGTGTTTTTTTCGGCTTGTAAGCTACGTTTAATTATAAGCTGGAAATTGTACCTCCTCGATAAGGACATCTGAGGGATTAAAAAATTATAGAAAAAATGGTTTTGAGAGTTTTGAGAAAAAAATAGTAAGATTTACAAAAAAAAAATTTGTTACCGAACATCAAAACATAAATCCTTTGTCGTAAGTACTGTTTGTCTTTACTCTATTTATCCACTTATCATAAATCTAACGAACACATCTCTTCTCATCTTTCTCCTCCCGTCCTCCTTACAGAATTATCTTATATATAAAGTGGGATGCAGCCGGGCTCAGCCGGACCCTCCACGTCGCCCGAAAAATAACGGCCGTCCGATCTGCCCGTCGGCCTCGATCCGTCCGTCGGCTCGCTGCCCAGCCCACACAAACGGATTGCTAATGCAAAAAACCCCTTCGACTTTTCCGTTTTACATTCGCGTCCTCGGTTCTTCGCCACCGCTCGATCACTCATCAACGCCTCATTGCATCACCTTTGGGTTTAGCCCTCTCTCTTTTCCATTCTCAACCCGCAGCCCTTCGTGAACCCTAGCGTCCCACCCATTGCTCGCTTCTTTCTCCCGTCTCCGCTTTCTTTCTCCGCCTTGGCCTCTCCCGTCTCTTCTTCCTCCCACCTCCTCCTCGTCACCACCGCCGCCACCATCCGCCTCCCGTCTCCGCCTTCCCATCCTCGAACCCTACCACGCCGATATTCTTTCCCTGCCGGTGCTGCCGCCGCCGGATTAGCCCCATTCTGGCGCGCCGCCTCCTCTTCCTCAGATCGCTTTTTTCCTTCCACCATGAGGTTCCGGATCCGGCGTCGGCGATCCTCGGCTGGTCTCTCTCTCCCCGCCACTCTGTTTTCCTTCCCCCGCCGCCTCCTCTCCTTCCCGCTTTTCTTTTTCCGGTGTCGCCGCTTCCTCCTCCGTTGGGGTCTCAACCCGTGGTCCTTCCGCCTGGTCAACCCTAGCGACCACCCACCGCCTCGGTCTCTCTCTCTGTCATCCTCTGCCCGTCCTCTCCTTCCAACCTCTCCTCCCCTCTCCTCCCCGCCACGCTGGGCCGGAAGGTCAAGCCACATAAAGGCGGCGGTAGCTCAAGTAAGACAGATCAATCTCCTTTACCATCGGCACTGGTATCACCGATCCCCTTCTCCACCTTCTGCCCTAGCGGCACCAATCCAGCAATCTCTAGCCTCAATCCCCTTCTCTACCCTAGCACCACTAATCCCCAGCCAGGATTTACTGTCCTGCGCCTCCTACTCTCCATGTAGGCATGTAGCTTTGATCTGCTCGTCAGTGCCATGGGAGACCACGACCTTCTGCAAGAATCCGTGGACCAAGTGGAGGAGCTCGACGAAGAACCTATTGCCCAAGCGAAGGAGCTCGACGAAGAGCCACCTGTCCAAGCAGGGGAGCTCGGCGGCGACGCCGAGGAGCAGCAACGATTAGGCCATCCGAAGTTCGCCTGCAAGCTGCAGCTATCCAAGAAGTGTGCCTCTTTTCCCATTTATGTTCTTCATTTATTGCCTCTCTTCCCTCTTGTGTTCTTCATTATTGGCTTTAATGGCTTCTCTCTGATGTTGTCTGATGCGTGGTTGTTATGCAGACTCAGCAAAGAAGATAAAATGGTTAGATTAGAAAAGAAAAGGAAGACAATGTGCCATTACTTGAAGGCGAATAAAGGTAGATGATTTTCATGGCTACTACTATTTGCTAACGTCTGTTTTATACCACGCTAGAGCTACTTGCATGATCGCTGTCTCAATGCTCGTGCATAGCTTTGCACCTGCCAAAGTTGTCGATCCATCGCTAAAATCAGTTTGTTGGTAATGCCTTTTTTGCACTGCCACTAAATATGAGCCTTATTAAAAGTAGTAGTTTCAGAGATAATTTTGCTCATAACTCCTAGGTCGGGCTTTACGCTTCATCGACAGATATTCCATGTTATGGTTTCTCCTATCACCGCAACAAAATGTACATACAAGATATGCCATGCAATCCACTCCGTGTTCTCATATCCATATTTTTCAGATAGACTGAAATGGCTTATTCTTACAGCAGAAAGAAGTAAGTTTATTTGGTTCACTTACTAAAGTCGTTACATCATTTCGCATTTCCAGATCATGCACCATAATTTCACCAAACTATGAATGAACAACCAATGAAAAATAGATTTAGCTCCATATTTACGAACAACAAAATGCATATAGTGATCGATCACAGCTATTATTTGGAATTTATGTTTGGAGGTAACCTAAACAATATAACATGCTAAGTATTGCTCATAGTAAGGCTAAAAATAATATGCAAAAATGTATTGTTCTCCATGCCTTTGTTGACCTAATATTGTTAGTACAGACTCTTTCAAGTGAGAACCCTCTTTCAAGTGAGAACTGCTACCCTGACCTCTATTGGATCTATGTTAATGAAAACTCCATTTTTCATGTTTCATACTTTCACTTATACATGGTTTATCCTTTTTATGGTTTATGTTTTTGATGAACACAACGCATTCCATTGCTTCCAAAGTGACCTCGGGTTTTTTATGCAAGACCTAAGTGCTGCCCTAATTTTCAACCGAGAAGTTACCATCATTCAACCTTCTTTCAAGTATGCTCAGATTTACATCGATAAATGATTCACCATATTGTGAATCACACCTAAAGTAAACAGATAATTAGTCCTACGTTTCCAACCGAACCTAACAAAGAAGATCTATAGATATATATATTGCTTTAGTCACCAACAAATATCATACATAATTCAGCCTCTTCATCCATCCACATTGTCACGACAAAAGAACTACAACTTCGAATTCAGTCCGGCCTAAATCTAGCTATACACCGTCGACCAAATCGTTAGTAGATGATCGGTCAATTTTTAGAAACAGCTTTTAGTTCAACTTTGCGACCTAATATTATCACTTACTACTACCTACATGTCAGTGCAAACTAAAAATTATTGTCATGCTTGCATTTACCGCTTTCAGTTAGTGCTAATGAGTTGCTCATATACATCCGTAATCACCAGATAACATATTTCAGTCCTAATATCTTGAGCTTTTTATAGAGTTACATAGTATGATATTGATACAATATGTAGAGCAATCAAACTGAAACCTCTCTTTTTCTATAAACAAAACCTGATGTGTAGAGCTTTTCCCATATTAGCAAGTATTAGAAGATTATCTTATCTCCTATAGGGGGAAACATTAGTGCTCGCTGTGCAGTCTCCCGGTTGGTGTAGATGTTACTTCTTCATCGCCTCTGTCCTTCCCCCAACTCTCTTACTCCCTTGCTGCATCAATTAAATCTCCTCACACCTTGATGCATCTCTTTTTGTTTCTGAGGTTGATTTTGGAGCCTCTCGTGGTGATGGGCTGATGGCTTTCGTTATGTTGATATTATCTAAACTTATTGCTAGCCCGGTAAGATGTTCCTTTAGTTATCGCCGATAACATTTCTTTCAGATTTCATTGTTTCATTTGCTCCTATTTTTATTTCCATCCATGCTTATGTGCATATGGATAGAGGAATGATCAATCGTGAACTAGAGAGATTGATGGCCTTTGCCGTGCCATTTTTATAGGAAATTTGCTAGATATACGTAATAGATAGTTAGCCTTCTAAATTCATTTAGATCTGAGTGCGATGTAATGCAGGTTATTAATTGTTTAACCTTTAATATATAGAATGAATAGAATGATTTTCTAATGCAGGTTATTATTTCCTTCTTTTAGAATCTGTTGTCACATCTTAATGTGGTGTTAATTCTCTTCGATTCAGTCTTTACTTTGGTTCTCAGACATAACCATCGTTCTCTAAGTTAGATATCTATGTGTGTCTGCTCGATTCACATATGTCTCGTGTTTTGTTGCGGCTCACCGACAATGAAGTTCTGAAAAGAAACAGATCTAGCAAAATTGTAAACTCGATGATAAGGTACAGAGAGGCCGACGACTAATATTGCATATCACTTGATCAATTGCATGTTATATATTTTCTCATGGAATGACATGCACCAAAATGATGTTTTTGCAAATTATAGCACACCATGCATGATTCCATTGTTCTATGGACAAATCGGTAAAAGCATGAGCCTATGTAATCCTCCAAATCTTTTCATTACGGTTTCAATGTTTTGAGAGCATTACGTGTAGTTTCAACTGTGAGCAAGTTTAGAGATCAACTCATTGCCAATTGTCATTGGCACACTATTCTTTACACCAGATCATGGTTTATAAAATTACAATTGTAATAATATAATCTTATTCACAACGATGATCTGTTATTGCTCTATCGGGTTATGAAGAAGTTATCATCCGGTATTGAATTTTGAACAAAGGTAAAGTACCTTGGGTACGTACTTTTACATCGACATACAATTAACAAGTGTAATGCCTTTTAATTATTCCATATCAAAATAATATGGTTTACCAATACATGAACTCAAAGACATTGTGTGCTAGCTTTTCTCTTAGCTGGTACACTATATATTAAATTACCCTCATTGTTCAACTCAACATGATAACGCTCAATCCTAAATCATAGATTTCATGATTGCTCATTCCATGCTATTTCTTATCTTTGTCCACCTCAGCATTTTTAACTTTTTTGTTATGTTGCTTTTTTCCCTTTTAGTTTCTAGTGATTGTGCGGTGTCTTCGGTAGCCACATTTACTTCAAGAATTTCGGTTGCTTGGTGCATGTCAAAAAAAATTGTGCCTTTGATGTGTCCGGTCAGTACCACTTATATTTTCGATCTCTCTCCGGTTTACACCGCAGACTACACTAAGTATTTTGGTTGGTAAGTACTGTGTTTGGTTTTGTTGTTGACTACCGTAAACTTCTTTGCAAGAACCATTAATCAATTTTATTTTTACATCGTCTAGAATTATTTTCATCGAGTTAAGAGGAATTATCTATATGTTATATCTGTGCTTGGTTGTCCTTCAGAGCCAAGGGTACCAAAAACAAAGCTGCAACGGCTCCTGGACTCCAATTTGGAAGCGAAAGCAAAGCTCATTTCATTCGCGTTTCTTCCATTCATGGTTGATGTGCTATATGCTTTGTCCCTTTTAGATTTAGTTCCTGTTTATCCTTTTTATTCCTGTGTATTGATAGGAATTACCATGATCTGTGCTAAAGTTTGGGTCTTTATGCTCTGACACAAGGAACAATGATTTTTTTTCTCCTGGACACAGTCATGTGTCATTCCTTTGAACTGTTCCAAGAAGAAATAATTGAGGATTTGTCACTTTTAAGAACTGTATGCTTCATTACTGTTGGTTTACTTCATTAGGTATGCATATACTTCATATCCAGCACCGTTATTATTTCAGTGAGGTATATTGCATCTCCGTGTTTATATATAATAAATATTTTGATTATATTTCGTCTATCTGTTAGAATTTGTCATGCTATTGAGGATTTTCAAGCGGAACCTTATTTAATTACATTTTCTGTGCAGTGGACAGTGATAACTTAATTTTCCCTGGTTACCTACTATAGCAAGCTTCCAACAATTGACTTTCTTTTCTGTTAGTGTATATAAATCAACTCTGTAGGAAAATATTTGCTCTATTTCATTCAATGATCTAATCATGCCGATTAAAGCTTCAAATTTTTTTGTTCAATTTATTTTATTCTTTAATTAAACAACACAATTCATGGCCATTGGGACAACCGGATCGTGCGCGCAGATGCGCGCGATCAATTCTAGTATAAATGACACCTCTATCACTAGAGCAGAAGATACGCGTCCTATATATACCCAGGCTCCACGGCCGATTACCACCACCCCCCAAGTATAATGGCAAGCCGAAATTTCGCAGGCTCCGTCACCGTGTACACCTTCCAGTCTGCAGAGAGGATCCGGCAGCTCCTGCGTCGATCAAGGATCGGCATCAAGCGCCTGGACCGTCCGTACCGTACGTACGTTCACCTCCTCCATCTTGACCACGCGAAGGGGCGGGCAGGCCGGGTGAATTTCCGGGAAACTTCCGTGCGCGCGCGCCCGTCCTCGCTATCAACGAATCCATGAACCGCTCTGATTCTGAAAGGCTTGCTAGTACTTCGCTAGCGAGATGGGTACTTGTGTGCGCGCGTCTAGGGCACTGTTTTTTGGACCGTTGTGTTTACGTTTTGCTTATAAGCTAAAAATTTGTAACTCCTCGATAAGAACATTCGAGGGATCAAAAAATTATAGAAAAAATGGTTTTGAGATCTTTGAGAAGAAATAGTAAGATCTACAAAAATTGGCTACCAAACGTTAAAGCATTTGGCTTATATAAAAATAACAAATTTCCAGTTTATAAGCGAACACAAACGCAACCGTTCAAAAAAAAAAAAAAAACAGTACCTAGAGCGCGTGTGTGGATAGGGCTTTGCCGAAATCATCTCGTCGCGTCGACAGCAACCTCACGGCATGTGAAGGTACTGTCGAAAACGCTAGCTGGCTACCAATCTCTTCTTGTGTCTTGTGGCCGGTGGTAGAGCTGATCTGCCCTAAAAATCTAGCTCTACAGTGGTTTTTATATGTTAACCAAGTGCCCGTGTTTTGCTTACAAAAAGATTTCACAGTCTGTAGGCGAGGGTAGGTTGGATTCCTTTGGTTTTGCCATGGGCCACTGTTGCATTTTTAGAGAACTTTTAGGATGACTTTTTTAAATAATTAGACAAGGTGAGTTTGTTATAATGTATCATCATTCATCGATCAATAGGGACTTTTAATAGTAAAGTTGTGCATCCATGAAGGTAGATTACGGCGGTTGTTTTTTTCTTTTTCATTTTTCCTGGCCGACAGCTCGGCTTTTCGAAGTTGTTTGTTGAATGTCCCAAAGCCATTTCTAAAAAGCTCTTAAGTCCAATCAAACTAAATATTTCAATTTCTTTTTTAGATAATAATGTGTCTCGACCTCTACATCTTATCGATGTATTAAAGGAACGAAACTATTAAGTTGCATGCGCCAACAAGTTCACCCAAAAGCCTAAGTTGATAAGAAAAGGTAGGCAATTCACTCATACTTCCAACACTCCCCCAGAAAAGGTGGACAATTCACTCGAACTCGAGACCTCTGGCTCTGATACCATATTAAGTTACATGCACCGACCAATTCGTCCAAAAACCTAACCTGATAGGGGAAAGTGGACAATTCACTTATACTTCCAACAGAAACAGCAAATGTATGTAACTTAAAAAAGTTAGGCGAGGCTTGCGTTTGCTGTGCTGACGGTGCGTTTTTTGTTTTCTAGATCTACATACCTTGCAAAAGCAGCCATAAAAATGGCAATTTGTTTGCCAAACCAGCTTAAACTTAGCCGATGAACTATGTTCTCCTAAAGTTACCCGATAAACCACGGCAGCATCGCACTTTCCTGCCATTCCTGCATGCATGAGCTGATGCCCCTAGCTCTAATCAGACGTCTAATAGAAACTTTATAGTACACTAGAATAAATCCGAGAGATCTGTTCGTCTCGATCAAAGGCTCATATTGATTTAAATTTTTTATCAGTTTTGCTCCATGGTAACATTTATATTACAATGATAATTTGCGAGGGACATTCTCTAAACAAACAGCTCCTTTTCAGCTTATCTTATTTCTTTATCTTCTTATTTACTTATAAGCTAAACTTCAAAGTCCTTGTGTCTCATTTGACTTATTTCTAAGAGCTCTGAGACGTGGTTTCGAGATAGAAAAAATAAACTACAGAAGCCAAAGCCAAAGTGGTTTCATAAAAATAGCAATTTGTTTGCCAAACCAGCTTAAAGTTAGCCGATGAACTATGTTGTCCTAAAGTTACCCAATAAACCACGGCAGCATCGCACTCTCCTGCCATGCCTGCATGCATGAGGCATGAGCTGATGCCCCTAGCTCTAAGCAGACGTCTAATAGAAACTTTATAGTGCACTAGAATAAATACGAGAGATTTGTTCGTCCCGATCTAAAGGTTCATATTGATTTTAATTTTGTTGTCGGTTTTGTTCCATAGTAACATTTATATTACAATGGTTATTTGCGAGGGGACGTTCTCTAAACAAACGGCTTCTTTTTGGGTATCTTATTTCTTTATCTTTTTATTTACTTACAAGCTAAATTTTAAAAGCTTTCCAAAATAGCCTGGAAAGTCCGATGGGTTTTATTTGACTTATTTTTAAGAGCATTCGTAGTAGAAATCCTATAAACACTGTAGCGCTGACTTAACGAGGATAGGGTTTATGATGAAATGAAAGAATCTTTTAGGGTATAGTGTAAAATATGAAGGAATTTTATAGGAATGAATAAAGTTGTAGTAAATAGTATTTTAGAGAAGTGATGATAAGGTTTCTGATGTGGATATTCTAAGAACTCTAAGATATCGTTTCGAGATAGAAAAAATAAACTACAGAAACTAAATTGTTTTAACTTTTTAATTTAAAGATAAGAATATAAGCAGAATAGTACGGGAAAATGTGCGTTGCTATCTGTACAAGATCTAGCTCGATCCGATACAGCGGCGGACCCAGCACCGGGTCAGGGGGTTCTAGCCCCACCTACTGTCTAAATGACAGTGGAGCCCCTCTTAGACCCATCTAATATTATTTGAGAAAATGAAGAGAAGAAAAAGGACTAATAGATCTCTCTTTATTATGGGTTCTCTATTATTTTTGGCTGTGTCCGCCGCCCTATATCTGATAAATGGTCATCGAGGAATCCCAGATTCCCAGGGACAGCAAGGCTACCCTACGTCGCTACCATTGCTATGCCTGCCAAAAACACGGAAAAGATAGAAGCAAGCTGCAACCCTGCAACAAGTACAGTGCGTGTATGTGTCAAGTACACCATTGTGGCTCAGACTGACCGGTGGGCCGCTCGGGCGTTGTCCGCGCCCGTGACGGTGACGAAAGTAAGCGTGCCGCGCAGGGGTGGGCATATGCGTCTTTTTCCCCACCCGGACATGACTTCCATCGCGACCTGGGTTGTCCGTTTCCTTCTAACTTAACCGCGGTTAGTATAGTAATTTTTTTAAAACGGAACCGTTACCACTCTCTCTTTCACTAAGGTTAATGTCCTATGGCCATTTTTTTTTTGCTGTCTCAGGTTTGTGGCTGCGCTCCCCGTTTTTTGGATCGCTCCGAAAGAGAGTTCAATACTACATGCTAGTGATTTTTCTTTAAAAATATTATACTTGTGGCTATATAATAAATATATAGTATGAATAAATGGGATTGTTTGTGTGAATATAAGTATGTTTTGCTTGTTAATCACTTTTCCCTCTCTTTTTCTTTATTTGGACTTTGGCTTCCCACGAGTTTTCGGGACGATGCATCAGCATGGAAGAATATTTAGCCAGATGGTAGCCGAACAGGAAGACACGCACTAGAGCAGCTAATACTTTAGACGACTGCAGTGGAAGACGAGCTAGGCGCAAGTACGCGCCTCGAACAATCTAGAGAGAGAGAGGAGGTAGAGAGAGAGTGAGGGGGGCAGGGAGCTCACCGGCGCAGAGGCAGACGACCCAGATGTAGAAGAAGTTGAGGTAGGGGACGCCGGCGCTGGCCTTGTTAATCCCGTCCAGCCTGCACCCCGGGCACCCCTCGCGCGGCGGCCTCCCGCTCGGCGCCAGCAATGGCGCCGCCGTCTCCCTCTCGCCCTCGCCGGTGGCCATTGGCCGGTCGATCGATCCACTGCTCTCTCGGCGCCGGCGACGCTCTCCTCTTATGTCCTTCTTGCTGGCGGCGGCCACTGCCCCCTCGCGAAGCGTATACAGGCGAAGAGAGAGCGTCGCGCGCGGTGGAGCTCGCTCGCGTAGCAGCTAATGCAGCAGTAACTGATCTCTGTGACTCTGAGGTCTGAGGTCGTAACGCGCGGGGATCGAGGGTGTGTTTATAGTCGTGGCGCGGCATGGTCATGGACTCATGCCTCGGTCATGGTCATGGAGTAGCGTGGATGCGTGGAGGCGATGGGCCCAGAAGATCTTGGGCTGTTGGACGGGGAGCCGTCGGGAGAGAAAGACCGGCATTTGGGCCTGGCCTCTTGTTGGGCGGGCACGCGGAAGCCGTTGGATGGTAAACCAACGGTGGATGTAAGGCAGAGTAGAGGCAGCGGCTCGCTTTGTGATTACTTGCAGCACGGCAGCTGTAGAGTAGGGTTCGCGGGGAACTTTTTGTATTTTTGATAAAAATATGTTAAATATAGAAATGTCCATTGTTTCGCGTCCATTTGCAGTATTGCTCACTCGCCGCGGTCCCGAAACACGCGGCAACCGAGTTGCCGCGGTACCGGAGCGCGGCAACTCGGCAACCAGCCCGTGACGTGCATGCAACATGGAACATGCATTGGTACATGCAACATGCATCACATGTTGTTGCATTGGTACATGCAACATGCATATGCAATGTTGGTGCAATGCATTGGTACTGCATTGGTACAATGCAATGCAAATTACATGCACTTGCCGCACATAGGTAGCACGGCAACCTGCGGCAAGTGAGTTGCCGCGCTAAGGGGCCACGGTGAGTGAGCATTCCTATATTTAACATATTTTTTGGTTAAAAATCTAAAAACTCCTTTGGTGCTCTTTTGCCGCTCGACGACGAGGCTCTGAGTGGCAGCACTTCGTGGGTGACAGAGGTAGCTATTGGAGCTTCATGTTCCTCTTTATGAGCTCTATTGAGGACGCGGTGGCCTCGTCACCGTATTTACAGAGGAGGATGTGTGTGTGACGTGAGGCGGGATTCCCCAACCGCTGCTTTTCTTCCACAGCGGTAACCCTTCCGGGGATGATGACGTGATGACGTCTTCGTCTTCCCTGAAAGTGGCGGAGTTGGCGGCCGACATCCGATTAGCCAACGACGGAGCCTTCAATTTCCATTTTCCACAGATCAAGCTCAAAGGTGGTGGCATGGCTACCATCCAGGCTGTTCTGAGGCTTTAGAGTTAAGACCCAATGGGGTGGTGGCCAGCAGAGATGATTCCGACGGCAGCGTCGGCGTGAATTCTCGTTTGTTCTTCTCCAGCAATGGTTGCTGCGGGGAGATGGGCGGCATCTTAATATTTAAGGGAATCTTTTATTCAAAGGATTTTCAAAGGGAAAAATGGAGGAATTCAATCCAAAGGAATAAATATTAATAGGGGTGTTTGATTCGTAGGATTGCTTTAAAGGAATTCTAAAATTTGGAGGATTCCCAGCGTGAGCTCTATATTTTTTCACTTTTGAGAATTCCAATGCAATTTATTTTCTCTCTCCTTTTCCTATCTACTCAATTAGTTTTTAGAAAATTACTATATTTTTTTCTTAGGTACAACCTGCAAACAACATAGTTGCATAATTCATGTGGATTCCCATAGGATTCATTATACATGGGCATCTCAATCATTCCTTTTTCCCTTTTCACCTACGAATAAAAAGGCTCTAAATTATTTGTTGTGAGAGGATAGTTATTTTTATAGACATGCGGCTGGCATGGAATCACATGCGAGCCTTGTTCTTTTTAGCTTAAATTAGTACAAAATATTATAGCTGAAAATTTGTCATTTTTGTACATTTTGATGTAGCACTTTGTAGTCATTTTATGAGACTTTTAGTGGTTCTTAAAGCTGCCAAAAACATCTTTTTACATTTTTTTGGGCTCTCTAAGTGCCCTATCAAGGGCCCACAACTTTTTCAGATTATAATCTACCGCTGGATTAAGCCAAAAAGAACATCCCAAACCAGCTTGCCAGCCCACCTACATTATCAAACCAGCTCGCCGGCACACTTATATAGGCGGCGGCTTCTTCTTCTTCTATTTGTGGAGGGCTAGTAAGTACTATACTTACTCTACTTTTGATGGTTTATAGCATGTTCGGGGTGGCCGAGTTAAATGAATAAGCTGGCTGAGCTGAAGCGAGTTAGGCCCTGTTTGGTACAGCTTCAGCTCCACCAAAATTGGTGGAGTTGGTGGAGTACCCTATTTCTAGCTCTAGAAATTCGTTTGTCGGTAGAGCATAAATGTTGTCATGAATCTCCTTCTCTTCAAAGGTCATTCCAACTTATTAAGATCCATCTCCTAGGGGTGATTTGGCTCCAGTTGAGCGATTGAGGTCTATCATGATTCTCCTTCTCTTCAAAAGGTTATTCCAATTTATTAAAATCCATCTCCTAGAGAATGATTTGGCTCCAGTTGAGTGATTGAGGTCTACCTTCTTTTTGCACGCATTTACCATTATGTGGGAAAATTTTGTGTTCACGTACGTCCCTTTCTCTTATTTGTGTTACCTTCGATCTTTGCCTCAAGTGGATTCTTTGGATAGCGCCAATGCCTAGGATCCTACACTTGAGGCTGTTAGCAAGTGATCTTTCAAGTTCAAAGAGGTGTCATACATCCAATGCTTTTTCCAGTTGGAAGGTCACCTCTACCACGATCATGAATTGGAGGTTCAGATCTCCAACCTTGTCGTATCTCATAAAACGGAAGTAGCGATCTATCTTGGTTGGGGTCGGTGTACTTCACCCATTACTCCACGTAAATCTTCTTCCCTTGAGAGTTATCTTCTTTAGTTCAGTCGTGCTGAGGGCCCTCTTGAATTCTCCCATGAGAGCTTGATTTAAATCTCCTATTCACTCTTTTTCATGTGCTCTTTTAGAGAAAACAGTTCCTGAACAAAAGACCCTTTCCCATTGTCTAGTTGCAGTCCATAAACCCCAGTAATGATTATCGACTTCATTATTACCCACGCACATAGTTACCAAGGGTATGCACATCTAGAATTTGCATATTCCTAATAATTGCGTTCATGCACATCAACCATGCGGGTGTGCATTTCAATGTTGTCATCAGTTAATTACATTTTTTTTGAATATATTGGACCCTATTTGGTAAGGATGCAACTGAATGGCTCTTTAAGAGCTTCAAGAAGGAAGAACGTTTATTTCAATTGGGCTTTGAGAGTTTTGAGAAGCGGCATCAAAATATTTAAGAAAGCGCTTTAAGAAACCAAAACATTTAGCTCAAAGAAACGACAAAAAAAACCCGAAACCTAGAACTTATAGGAATTTTTTTAATAAGCATCATGGCTGTTTTGAACCATTGACCTAGTTTGATCGAATGGCCTATTGTTATTCGATCAGTTACAACCCAATGAACAATATGCGATTTCAAACCCTAATTAGTCCACAAAGTTTTATTCGTAATCCTATGAACCTAAAATTCTACAAACACCTTATTGGGGTTTTCTTTACAGTTTATTTACTCATGTCTTATCTACATATTTGCTTATCTCCTAGACTTCAAGAGCTTCCCAAATTGGCATTGAGAATCGGGTCTAGTTTATTTGACTTTTTTTTAGAGCATTGAGACGCACCTTCGAGGTGAATAAAAAAGATGTACTCAAAAAACCAAATCATTTGTATTTTGAAAAAGGATATAATCAAATAAGTAGATAAGTTGTAAATGATCTATTTAAATAAGAATCACAAAGTTTGATCCTAAAATTGGAAGAATCTACAAATTGATCTACCATGCCAAAAGCAAGATCAAAATTGAATTAGAACAAGAATCAAACCATAGATGGTTGAAACTTTGATATATGTTTCTTCGTGGTTGTCTGTCGAGAGCCTCTCCACATGGAGTACATCATCACAATGCTCAAAACCATAATTTTTTTAGTTAGCTATCCAACTACCAACAAAATCAGCATGTTCTAAGCTCTTCGAACATCTATACATAGAGTTGACATGCCCCTACACTGGATATCACTAAAATAAGAACCCACACATCTTCTAACCAAAATCCAAGATGAATCCTAGTCCAACATGACTCAACCTTTTAAACCTTTATGTATCCAAACACCAATTCGGACTATCTCTCCGCTGCGAACGGCATTCACCTCCTTCCTCGTCTCCAATAGGTCCTGCCGCCAGACCTGCCTCCACCTTCTACCGCTCGATCTTGTGAACGAGGCGGCGTCACCTATACCTTGCCCTATCATTTTGTCTCCGCCATCCCATTCTCCTTCTAAGCCAAGTATGTGGACGTAGTGAACTTCTAGAACTCAATGTATTCCTGTGCAGACGACCCAACGAAAAACACCGAGAAGAGGATTTGGCAGTGCCTACCTGCGGCCAGGGCATTTCATCATATGACACTATAAAATTCGCATTTCATCATATGACATTCTGGCCCACTGTCATAGACTCAGATGGTCCCACATGTCATAGACACATTCATTGGGGCATGTAAATTGAGTGTCATTTCATGAAATTTTCCCCTGCAGCCTGCTGCATAGACTCCCGGCAGGAGACCTGAGCTCGATGCAAGGGTACGTGTCGGTGACCCTAATCTCGTGGACGATCTTAGTAGTAGGCGTGTGTCCCACACGTGTTTGGATGGCCCTAGAGTACCACCGCAAGTACGTTGGGTACGAATCTTTTGAATACGGCTAGTCCTCCTCCGTAAAAGTGGTCACTATTACCTTTACTCTCTTTCGGTCCGGGCATACACGAATATGATTCAAATATGAAAAGATCTAAACATAAAATAGCCCAAAGTCTACCTTTTTTAAGCAACACGAAAAATTTCTATATATCGTATCAAAAAACCCCTTGGTTGGGCGAGACAGAATTTCCGCCCATTAATTGCGCAAGACAGGAAACCAGCCTTTTGGTCGGGCTGGATTTAAATCCAGCCCAACCAATGGACTGGATTTATCAAACATGTCCTATCCGCCCTTTAGATGGGCAGATTATACAAAACCCGCCCAGTCTCGCCCAACCAAAAGGCGACGGGACATCTATTTTTTTAATAAAATTATACAAAATATTATTTATTTATTTTGAAATAATAAAAAGTATAAAAAAAATTCAAACTGCTCGTTCCGGCGGTTCCCGCGACTCCGGTGAACTGCTCAAATGCGAGTCGGCAAATGGGGCCTTTTCTGGGGGCCTTCTATTGGGCCAGGCCTGTTCCATCGGTGCGACGCGACCGCCACATGCCACGTTCGCGTCCAGGTGCAGAGCTGGCCGGCCGCGTCAGCTCGCGTGCAGATAAAAAAATCTCCCGACCCTGGGCCGTCGTCGTGTCGTCCAACCAGAGCCATTCGTCTCCGCCGCGACGGCCACTTCTACCGCCGCGCTGACTGATCGCGTCCATCGAGCTGAGCTTAGCGACACCCGAGCTCGCGCGGTCGAGCCACGGGGAGAAAAAAAATCTAGCTTCCTCCCCCCCGCACTCCTCTTCTTTGGACCGAGGTGAGGTCGCGAGCTCCACCGGCGCAGCACGCAACCCGAGCAAGAAGCAGCCACGGAACACGGGTACTGCACGGGAAGGCGAGGAGGGAGCTGAGCTGCGGCCATGCTCCGCCTTCTGCCGCTCTCCTTCTCCTGCTCCTGCCGGCCGGCGCCGTCCCAGAGAGTCGGGGCGGGGCTCCGGAGTGGGGTTCTTGGCGGCAGGTTCCGGAGGCGGGCGCTCCGGGGGACCGACGTCCAGCCGGACACCTCCTCGTCTTCAACCTCCCCGTCTTCGCGTCAGGGCGGGGATGCGCGGCACGCGGAGATAACACGGCACGGGGAGGACGACGGTGGGGCGCTGCTGGCGTCGGTGAGGAAGCTGCTGCTTGCCGGCGGGGCGCGGGACGCGGCGGCGGAGAAAGAGGAGCAGGGGCAGTTCCCCAAGCGCTGGGCCATCGTCTTCCTCTGCTTCTCCGCCTTCCTCCTCTGCAACATGGACCGCGTACGTACGCCTGCTCCTCCCACTCTCATCACCATGTACTACTGCAGTTTGTGTCTTGTGCCTGAGGTTTTGTAAATTTGTTACATAAAAGCGCCATGAATAATGCATTATCAAATTAGCTAGCTCCGCAACCATATATCTTCATTTCGATTACACATCACACTGAGGTGTCCAAATGAGATAAGGTGAAGAGGGTTGAAACTAGGAGTTGGCTCATTTAAAAAAGTTTCAAAAAATTCCAAAAAAAATCATGGATGTACATCTCAATTTACCCCATCTACATATAAAATTTCATGATCAAATTCGTCCTATACTAGAAGTTACAAAAAAGACAAATTTGGAGTGCATTTAAACTATTTAAGTTTGTCAGAAATTTGTCTTTTTTATTACTCTTAACATAGGACGAATTTGATCATGAAATTTTATATCTGGATGGGGTAAGTTGAGATGTACATCCATAATTTTTTTTGGAATTTTTTGAAACTTTTCCCCCATGGTGTACATGGGTGTGCACGGGGGGTACCATGTGCACCGGATATACTGCCCCTTATCTCATATCCTCTCTTTCTTCGTCATAATCGTATATATGTTCCATGTTTGATAATGGCACGGTGATAGTATATAAGATATAAATGACTACTTTCAATCTGCAGTTAATTGTTCACATTTTTACAGTTAGCAATGCCACATTGTTAAGATGTATGGCAGTTTTAATGTTTTCCAGGAGGTTTATAGCGTTGCCATTTTCAGGTAAACATGAGCATTGCTATTCTGCCTATGTCCGCAGAGTTCGGCTGGAACCCGCAAACTGTTGGCCTCATCCAGTCCTCTTTCTTCTGGGGCTACCTCCTAACCCAAGTCAGTGTGCAAGAGCAATTCTTGATAAATGCAGGAAATTTCTATCCAAGATTCAAGAAGGAGCAGTTTATTCCCCAAGAGTTTAATCCATTTTCACATTGCAGATAGCAGGAGGAATATGGGCAGATACAGTCGGGGGGAAGACTGTTCTCGGCTTTGGCGTGGTTTGGTGGTCCATAGCCACAGCTCTTACACCTGTCGCGGCAAAGCTAGGCTTGCCATTTCTCCTTGTTGTGCGTGCTTTCATGGGAATTGGTGAGGTAAGCCTCACTAGTCACTAATCCAAGTTATCGACTTATATCTGCACCTCGTCTCGTCTATCAAACTAATCCAAGTTTGTAGGCATTTCTTGAGGGCTTAGAATGATTCCACGAATACTAGTGTATAGCCCTTGCACGTGACTATCCTTGTTCCTTCTAAATGACAGTCGGCTCTATAACGTTTTCAAAGGCAGATTTGCATGGAGCTAACTTTTAATGGTGAAGTTGAAAATTTGGCACTGCCCATTCAGTCCTCCAACCATTTGCACAGTATTTCAGGCTGTCACCTTTCACCATTTGTGTGGTGTTGGGCAGCTTTCAGTGCCACACAAAGGGAGTTTTATCTTCTGCCATATATATTATGTTTCTGTTGTAACACAAGGAATACTGTACTCGAATAGTGGAAGTTATGTCAGGAACATATTAAATCGAATGTTGATAAGGATGAGAGGATTGAGAAGGAGAAGAAAGACGAAGGTGAAATAATAGTGAAGATGATGACAACTACAATATTACGATGGTGTTGCGTTGGTTCATATTAAACTTTTCTTTTTCATGATATCGCCCATCCACGACAAATTTTTTTCATTACTTAGCCGTTGACATTCAGTATTGATATTCTTAATACACCAGTGTATCCATACAATAAACGTATGCATTCTTGCTCCAGGGGGTTGCCATGCCTGCAATGAATAATATTCTTTCCAAATGGGTCCCTGTATCAGAGAGAAGCAGATCATTATCTCTCGTATATAGTGGAATGTACCTTGGGTCAGTGACAGGACTTGCATTTTCCCCATTGCTGATACATAAATTTGGTTGGCCATCAGTCTTCTACTCATTTGGGTCTCTTGGGGCTGTTTGGTTCTCAACATGGCTGAGCAAGGTATTTTTCTCTTCACTTTTGTATAAAAAAATATATCTCTTTAAAAAATCCTTAAGTGCTATATTATTTTTTAGCAAATTAGTGCTATATTATTATGTAGTTTTTTTTTTTACTTCGTAGCCATCTCTGAGTTATTTGTCTGTTTCTTTAAAGGCATATAGTTCTCCACTTGAGGATCCAGGGATTAGTGCTGAAGAAAAGAAGTTCATTACTAGTCAAACTACAGCACGAGAGCCTGTTACAACAATTCCATGGAGACTAATATTATCGAAACCACCTGTTTGGGCTCTTATTGTTTCACATTTTTGCCATAACTGGGGAACTTTCATTTTGCTCACATGGATGCCTACATACTACAACCAGGTACACTCAGCATCATAATTTTATACTTTAGCATCCTGATCCGCAACAATTTTTGAAACTTTCCTTCGAATAGGTTCTGAAATTCAACCTCACGGAATCCGGCCTTTTCTGTGTTCTTCCCTGGTTAACAATGGCAGTTTCTGCAAATGTTGGTGGTTGGATTGCAGACACACTTGTCAGTAGAGGATTATCAGTGACAACAGTTCGTAAGGTTAGACTTAATACTTTATACCCTTGGCCTTTTTTAGCTTAGACTTAGAAGGGTAATGTGCACAAGAAGAAAATAGAGAGCCAAATACATGTCATGAAATTTATCCTTTCTGCTAGGAGACGTCGAATTCAAACCAAATACTGAAGAAATATATTATCACAATGCGATTGGGTGCTGTCAAGTTGCTCAAATGCATACAAATCAATATAGTGCTGTGTACAGTATTTCACATTCATTATTCATCCGGTTGACTGATGCAATTTCTTTCCTATTGTGTATGTATGTCCATCTCTTCCAGATCATGCAATCAATTGGATTCTTAGGGCCGGCATTTTTTCTTACTCAACTGAGCCATATCGATTCGCCTGCAATGGCTGTATTGTGCATGGCTTGTAGCCAGGTTATTGCCCATTTGGCTTCTTATCTATTGCCTTTTTTTTTTTGGTCAAAGAACAATGTTTTCTATCCAAATGGCCATTTTAAGGGTTCTTTTAATATTTGAAGCATGTGTTATCTTCTTTGGATCTCAGGGAACTGATGCATTCTCACAGTCTGGTCTATACTCAAATCATCAAGATATTGGTCCTCGATACGCTGTAATCATTTTTTCTCTATGGCAAAACCTTCCACCAGACTTCAGAATTTTGTTGTTATCATGTGTATAAGTTCAGAAACATACAATTTTAAGTAAACTCATATGGTGCTAAATGGTGATCGCCTTTTCTCCTATCTTGCAGGGTGTACTGCTTGGTCTTTCTAATACAGCTGGGGTTTTAGCTGGTGTGTTTGGCACAGCAGCAACAGGCTACATCCTGCAGCACGGTTTGGCCTAATCTCATTCTCGTATGCTACATACTAACCTGTTGTATTACCAGCTTACATGATTGATGTCGCCCCACATTAAAAAAACAGGTTCTTGGGATGACGTCTTCAAATTATCTGTGGTTCTTTATCTGGTTGGAACTTTGGTGTGGAACGTATTTTCAACCGGCGAGAAAATCATCGATTGATGTGTATATATCCTGCTTACATCTAAACATGGCAAATGCATCTCTGTCAACAACCTAATCCTCCTGGTAGATACAGTGGTGGACACGGTTGGTTTTGCAGCTCAGACTCTTGGAAGAAGCAAACAGATTCTAAGTTCTAATATGTAGCTGGTCCTTCAATACAAGTCTGCAACACAAGAAGTCTCAAACATTCAGACTCCACATAATTGAGGACCTTGTTCTGTCTGCTCTATACTGCTGGCCGTCTGGTAAAGTGGTAATGAAGCATGAATGAGTTGGCCAATGAGCAGCGGAATTATGGGACTGCATACTGTGTAAGTGTAGGTATCCTGTACAGATTAGCAGAAGAATCCAATATTCATCACACACACCACAGCGTTTTTGACTTGTTAATCTTTTTCTCTTGATAGCTCGATTCTGTAACAGCCCAACGTAGTTTAAAATCTTAGTTGAAATTTGGGAAGGAGCTTCCACTAATGCGTTCAACATTTGATGAGTATTTGCCAGTTTAGCTTTGATTATAGCATGTTTTGTTCAATACTTTGTATCATAGTATGTGCTTTCTCGACGAGGTAGTTTTGAATTTTGATCAATGCTTACGAAGTCATTACTCATCTTAATCCCCCAGATGAACAGTTTTACACCAAACAAAAATGAGCAGAACTATCTGTCAAGGATTTTGTAAAGCAAGGTCAATCCAGCTAAAGTTTCCATAGGTTGATTGTTATCTGCTAATAACAAACCAATCTAAGCTTCCACCGGTGACCAGTGTTCTGTTGATTTTTGATATGCTAATAGTGTGATGCTTTGATATATTCATATAAACTATAGTGTTTGATACCAAATGCTTGAACTAGGGAGCAGCATGCTTTCTATAGAGCGCTGAGCACCGCCAGACCAGGTCGGGCCCAACGTCACCTATCCATTGAGCTACACAGTCCAGCCTGCTATAAGGCAACAGTAAAACTTACGAAGCCAAAACATCATCAAACTAGCGACTTATTGTATGGAATTATCGAGCTCAGATGAATGGAAACAGGGGACAAATATTACTAGTCCTAGTTCATCTAGCAACCATACACTACGGATATTTTCGGTAGAATGCCTCAGCCTAGTGATAAATATTATCTACATTACCAGCATTGAGCTGCTGCACTGTATTTAGTTGTAGGCACTCGTACAAGCAGCCAGACTTACATTTTTAGGGTGCCCCAATATAGTTAACCCTGTTATGCATTTACATCTCGCAAGCATAACGGAACAGCATGGCAATTTCAGCAGTTTGTGTCGTATGTTGCAAGCCCTTGCAACTCCGGTCCCTCCAGTCTTGGATTATTGTCAAAGCTGCAGAGATAAGAATGGCTTAGAGACAGTGTAAACAGGAAGAACAAGTCTTTCCCATTCGATAATTTGATTAGAGAGAAACATCAGACTCTAGCAGTCTCAAATAATAACAGGCATGTAAGCAAGAAGTACAAGTCCACACATATCCTCAATAAACAAAACAAAAAGTATTGCCGTGCCACCTAGCTGTCATGTGGCACAATACTGAAAGCAAGTCGATAATCACTGAAGATCTAAGCCAAATACCAGTATACCACAGCACAAAAAAAATTAGCTCTTAGATGGGTTTTTCAAATTCCAGAAAAATATGTCCTCAACAAATTAGAAAAATGGTAGCATTATGCAAAACAAAACATTTGTGGCCTCACATGATTCTCGTTCAGAATAATACAGAAAATCGAAAACAAATCGATAATATCTGTAAATCTAAGCCAAATATCACGGTACAAATGACACAGTTATAAAGATGATTTTTTTTTTCAAAATTCTAGAAGATAATGAGGACTCATATTATCTGACACAATTACTAATCAGAAAAAAAACTCAACGTTATAAATTTTATAGCTCTTTTGGGCTGATGAAATAGCATGGCAAATGGCCCTCGTCCTCCCATAGATGCAGGAACACATAAAGCAAGTTACACTGCATTAAATAAATCAACTAACAATGAGCCAGTAGATCATACTTGCTCAAGGGTATGTGCTGAAAAGGTCCATCTGTTGGAATTGTGCCACAAAGATCATTGTTTGAGACATCTCTGGAAGCATGCATACACAAGATGAAATATTGTCATTAATATGTACAGAAAAAAATATAATTCAGTAAACACAGTACTAGATGATAAACACTTACATCAGTTTCAGGCTAGAGATATTTGTCAGCTCCCTTGGAATTGAACCACTCAATCGGTTGCCATTAAGTCGTCTAAAGAAACGCAAAAAGGTGAAAAAATTTAGGTCAACTAACATAATGTAGAATACTTTAGCATGTAAAAAATACTAAAAAATGTGATGTTTGCTTATGTCTTTGTGAGGAAAATAGTGGAAATTCGTACATGATTAGATTAGAACTAATGACCACTACTCACAGGAATACTAAGGATCTCAGCTTTCCAAATTCTCTTGGTATGGCCCCTGTTATGTTGTTGTTATACAAGTCCAAGCTAATAAGATTCTTCAGACTTCCAAGTTCGGCTGGGATAGTGCCCTGAATGTTATTTTTGTAGAGTTCTCTGCAACAATTTTTCAGAAAGATGTTAGTATTAATGCTGAGTTAAATCATACTAATGTGCCATTAGAGGTTGAAATGATAGTCAAAGACTCAAGTCAATGCACTTTTTTATATCATTACAAGATCAGAGCATATCTTATATAACAAAATGTCACTAAATATGACTAGGCAAAACAAAACATTCCAGAAAAGAAAAGCATCAATATGTGGAAACTCACAAATATTGTAGATGTTCAAGGTGTCCCACTTCAGGAACAAGATGGCCTGACAAATTTGAGTTACCCAAATCCCTACAAGAGATGAGTAGTAGAAAGTATCACATGTGATGAAACATATGGTGATCTGGAAAGAAACAGAATATGGCAAGTGATAGGCTGTTACTTTGTTTAGTCACGCTAAAAACAATTCAAGCAGTAGTTAAACGCAAAACTATAGCTTGCATCAACATAACCCTACGAAAAGTATGATTACACAACTAACATGCAAATGATTGTCAAGCTACAGCTGACAAGTACAAGTTTTATAGGTAGTTACGGTTTGCTGCAATTACAAGCTAATGATTGTGAGACATTACATTTTCTTCCAAAATTGGAAGATATTTCACTGTACTAGCATAGAGCTTGTGTGTTCCAATGGATTTCAGAATTGAAATGCAAACATTTCTACACAATTAGTGTTACATAAGGTTAATCTAGGGATGTATGTGTCATTATAACAAGATAACAAATTTACCAGCTTTTCATGTTTGCAAAAGCGCAGTCTAATTTCATCCATCCAACTAGTCTAAATGACCCATTTAGCGCACTCCAGCCACCCAACGACCTACCCTAATTTTTCCTGATTCTCACCACCCCTCTCCCTCCTCCTCCTCTCTCCCCCTCACCACGTGGCACCCCCTCTTCCTGGTGCCACCGCCCCCTCCATGTTCCGCACCCCTCTCCTCCCCGGCACTGCATGAGGTCCGGTGGATACGACGTCTAGTGTGTGCACAGTCACGACACGGTCAGCGTCGACTAGGGATGGCCTGGTGGGTGCAGCTGGCACCAGGGTGAGTGCAGCATCGCCGTCACCACTAACTGCTCCTTTTAACAATAAAAATATAATGCATGCATCTGGTATGTGACACTTCTACAGTACACCAAGGGGTAATTCACTACACAATTGAACAAACATACATGGCGGTCAATATGTACTCATCATTCTTACCTGTAGGGGGTGAGAGTTCACTACATCATTGGATCAAGCAAAATTAATGGTCTACAATAGTTTGGATGCCTCTTAAAAAGTCTATTAATATACTACTATGAAACACGCCCATATTTTTGTTTCACAAATTTTGTAAGATGTTTATACAGAACTCCATAAAATTCGCAAATTTAGATCAAACCAACTGTATATCATCAGCACCGGGGCTGATCAAGTCATTTGCATGAACATTTAACCCCTCTACCATCCCAGTAACTCTCACCGCCTCACGAGTCTCCAAATCGCCCACACATGATTATCTCGCATTACAAATCACGAGAGGAGACACACAGAAAACAGATATGTGGAAATGGAACCAAGAAGAGCTGAGCTGACGTACACGCGGGTGACGCGGCCGTCGCGGTTGCAGGTGACGTGGAACCAGGTGCAGGGGTTGACGAGCGTGGGGTCCCAGCTCTGCAGCACGCCCCGGGGGTCCGCGAGCGCTCGCCGCAGCGCGTACAGCGCGTCGCCCTCCGAGTTGGACGCCGACGCCACGGCGGCCGGCGACAGGATCGCGGCCGTGACCAGCATCGCCGCCGCCGCCGCCGATGCCCAGGCCATCGAGCTAGCTAGCTAGGGTTTCGGCTCGGAGCGGGAGGAGGAGGAGGAGTGGAGACGGAGAGCGGTGCAGAGAGGAGCGGAGAAAGTGGCGCACACAGGAGGTGTCGGGTTTTTTTCGAGAGTTCATCCTCGGAAGTGCAGCGGGCAAAGATTCCTTGGTCGCGAGGATCTTTTGCGGCAATGCGCCTCATCGTCTTGTGCTGTGTTGCAACTTTACCTTTGTTAAAAGCTACTGCCCTTTGGGGAACGCTGGAGCTAGCCACGTCGTCCCTGAATTGGTCGCTGTCCGATGCCTTCTCCAGGTGCTGTGTCCTGCAGGCACGTGCCCAGATCGGTCTTTGCCCTCGCGGCCTCTCCTTCATCCTTCCTCGTCGCCACTCCTCGGTCGTCCTCCAGGTCGGTGCTCTGTTCCCCTGCCGCCTATTCGTCTTCCCACCGCTCCTGGCGTCCCACGTTTACAGGGCGCGATTCCTCGCCAGCCGTTCTTCGACTGGCAGCCGGCCCGACGAGCAATGTGAAGCGCCGATCCGCCGCGGTGAGTTCCACACGTTCGATTCCGCCATTTTCCTCTTCTCCACGCGGGGTTTGTGCACGGGCACAACGATCTTAGCGAGCATTTTCGCCCCGTCCGCCATGCCCGCTCGTCGTTTCCTCTGCTCGTGAGGCTTGCTTGTCGTCGGTGTTTCGTCTTCCCCACTGGATGCCAGATGCCATTACAGAGCTCGCTCGCTTCTCTATTCATTTATCTCTTGCTACCTCAGTTTGGGTTTCCCTAAGCGCATGGGAAGGACCAAGCAGCGTTGTCATTTTTGGTCATTGCTGCTTGTGTGCCTCCACAGGTCTTGGCCGTGGCTATGAAATTGACCTTTCGTTTTTTCCTTCCACACTGTAAGAATAGCTGCTGCACAGCCATTATTTCGTTTCTACCTATCAGGATCCATCTTTTCCTCTTTCTGTTGTTTAATTGAGTTGCCCTTCTTTCTTCTCGATTTACGTACTACCCAATCCTTCTATTTCATATATATGGATTAGTTAGCTTGCAGCTTTCGATCCATTAGTTACTGTTCGTTTCTGCCTATCAGGATCCACCTTTTCCTCTTCCTGTTGTTCAATTGAGTTGCCCTTCTTTCTTCTCTGATTTCTGTACTAGCCAATCTTTCTATTTCATAAGCCAATCCTTCTATTTCATATATGGATTAGTTAGCTTGCAACTTTCCGGTTATCACAGTTGCGATCGATCCATTAGTTCTTGTCTTTCTTGGTCGTTTTTCTGTTGTTTCGTCCCATTCCATATGTGGGTTAATTGGCTGCTGACTCTCGCCCATCGGGATGCGATCAATTCATTAGTTTCCTTCTCGTCTGCAGTGAGGCTTGCGGTCGTCGGTGCTCGTCTTCCCCATGGATGCGAGATGCCATTACTGAGCTCGCCGCTTCTCTATTCATTTATCTCTTGCTACCTCGGTTTGGGTTTCCCTAAGCGCATGGGAAGGACCAAGCGGCGTTGTCATTTTGGTCATTGTTGCTTGTGTGCCTCCACGAGTCTTGGCCGTGGCTATGAAATTGACCTTCGTTTTTCCTTCCACATCAGAAGAATAGTCGCCGCACGACCATTATTTCGTTTCTACCTATCGGGATCCATCTTTTCCTCTTTCATTGTTTAATTGAGTTGCCCTTCTTTCTTCTCGATTTACTGTACTACCCAATCCTTCTATTTCATATATATGGATTAGTTAGCTTGCGACTTTCGATCCATTAGTTCTTGTTCGTTTACGCCATCGGGATCCACCTTTTCCTCTTCCTGTTGTTCAATTGAGTTGCCCTTCTTTCTTCTCTGATTTCTGTACTAGCCAATCTTTCTATTTCATAAGCCAATCCTTCTATTTCATATATGGATTAGTTAGCTTGCAACTTTCCGGTTATCACAGTTGCGATCGATCCATTAGTTCTTGTCTTTACTGGTCGTTTTCCTGTTGTTTCGTCCCATTCCATATGTGGGTTAATTGGCCTGCAGCTCTCTGCCCATCAGGATGCAGATCAATTCATTAGTTTCCTTCTCTGTCTGTGAGGCTTGCCGGTCGTCGGTGCTCGTCTTCCCCACTGGATGCCAGATGCCATTACAGAGCTCGCTCGCTTCTCTATTCATTTATCTCTTGCTACCTCAGTTTGGGTTTCCCTAAGCGCATGGGAAGGACCAAGCAGCGTTGTCATTTTTGGTCATTGCTGCTTGTGTGCCTCCACAGGTCTTGGCCGTGGCTATGAAATTGACCTTTCGTTTTTTCCTTCCACACTGTAAGAATAGCTGCCGCACAGCCATTATTTCGTTTCTACCTATCAGGATCCATCTTTTCCTCTTTCTGTTGTTTAATTGAGTTGCCCTTCTTTCTTCTCGATTTACGTACTACCCAATCCTTCTATTTCATATATATGGATTAGTTAGCTTGCGACTTTCGATCCATTAGTTCTTGTTCGTTTCTGCCTATCAGGATCCACCTTTTCCTCTTCCTGTTGTTCAATTGAGTTGCCCTTCTTTCTTCTCTGATTTCTGTACTAGCCAATCTTTCTATTTCATAAGCCAATCCTTCTATTTCATATATGGATTAGTTAGCTTGCAACTTTCCGGTTATCACAGGTTGCAGATCGATCCATTAGTTACTGTCTTTACTGGTCGTTTTCCTGTTGTTTCGTCCCATTCCATATGTGGGTTAATTGGCCTGCAGCTCTCTGCCCATCAGGATGCAGATCAATTCATTAGTTTCCTTCTCTGTCTGTGAGGCTTGCCGGTCGTCGGTGCTCGTCTTCCCCATGGATGCCGATGCCATTACTGAGCTCGCTTCGCTTTCTATTCATTTATCTCTTGCTACCTCAGTTTGGGTTTCCCTAAGCGCATGGGAAGGACCAAGCAGCGTTGTCATTTTTGGTCATTGCTGCTTGTGTGCCTCCACAGGTCTTGGCCGTGGCTATGAAATTGACCTTTCGTTTTTTCCTTCCACACTGTAAGAATAGCTGCCGCACAGCCATTATTTCGTTTCTACCTATCAGGATCCATCTTTTCCTCTTTCTGTTGTTTAATTGAGTTGCCCTTCTTTCTTCTCTGATTTCTGTACTACCCAATCCTTCTATTTCATATATATGGATTAGTTAGCTTGCAGCTTTCGATCCATTAGTTACTGTTCGTTTCTGCCTATCAGGATCCACCTTTTCCTCTTCCTGTTGTTCAATTGAGTTGCCCTTCTTTCTTCTCTGATTTCTGTACTAGCCAATCTTTCTATTTCATAAGCCAATCCTTCTATTTCATATATGGATTAGTTAGCTTGCAACTTTCCGGTTATCACAGTTGCGATCGATCCATTAGTTACCGCTTTTTCTTGGTCGTTTTCCTGTTGTTTCGTCCCATTCCATATGTGGGTTAATTGGCCTGCAGCTCTCTGCCCATCAGGATGCAGATCAATTCATTAGTTTCCTTTTGCTGTTTGTTTTCTTCCCTCACTGTGTGTGTGATGAATTACCTAGCAATTCCATTTCCTCGCTACATATTACCAAATTCAATCACTACAATGTTAATTGCCTACTTTATTTTACGCCTTATTATTGGTTTAATGTTGTAATAAAGCTTACAGTGCTAATGCTTCTTACTGGAAGGTTACTTATGTGTACTATCTTTTCATAGAACTATTATGCCGGCAACACGGTCACCCTGGCTTTATTATCTCTTTGCCAGATTTTCACTGTTGTTTTTTGTTTTAAGTGATAATTGCTACTTTTTTACTGCTATGGTTACAGTAGGGTCATGCTTAAATTAATTAGTAAACCTATTCATTAGATGCAAGTCCCTGGCTACGTGGTGGAGTCTGGCTCAGTGCGATTCTGTGTCCAGCTGCCATCTCGCATTCTAGGCCTTCATTTTTCGAGGGGGTGATTTCCTTCATATAATTTCTGTACCTGGCCATTTTCCTTTCAGCCTGTCTATTTATCACTACCGTCCTTCCTTTGTCCTTTTTCTCTATTGCCCACTCAGCGCATCGGTACATTTCCCCCCAAAAAAAGGTAGAGATGCACTCACTTTGCTTCATAGTGGTCTCCGACATCTTGTATTTATCGACACTCGCCTTTGTATCACTCCAAGATTTATTGTAAATGTAAAAAGCTATTGCGCCCTTAGGTCTATCCACGTGGGCTGCAGATGGACAACCCTTTTACGCATAGAGGGCCTCTTTTGTCCTCCTCTCTGTCACATTGTGTTGCTTTGTTTTCCTAACTAGCCACGTTGCGTTTGTAACAGCCTCTGCTGCTCTCATCCTCTCAGTACTTGGTCATTCCTTCTCACTTTGTCCATCAATGCTACTGAGCAGCTATCTGACCCTCTCACGGTATGCCTTCCCTCTCAGATATGAGTACATCTCTTTTACCATTCCTTCTCCGTTCCCTTTCTTCTTTTCCAGTTTTTTCTAGCTGTGTTCTTTCCTTCTGCTCAGGTTGGTCCGCCATCTCTTCCTTCTTTGCTGATTATTACTGCATTCGCTTATCTCCTCCTTGTTTTTACCTTTCTTCGTCCTTACGGTCTATTGCATCCCTCTTTCAGACGCTTATAGGTGTCGATTTCTCGGTGCTATATGTGTTCCTACCATTCCTCTGTTATGTTTCCTCTACATATGACCCTCTTTCCTTACTTTCTATTCATATTGTTCTTCTTGATGTGTGATGGTGTGTTTTCTTTTTACCATCGATGACTCATACCTTGCTAGGAGCTCTTCGAGTCGGGAGTGATAACAAGCCTATTTGTGTACGTGTTGCTCGACTATGGAATTTCAAAATCCAAACAACAATCTTGTTTTTCTGCATCTTGATATGGTCCTTATAGATGAAACAAGATGTTACCTTAATTTATTACATGGTGCCCTTTCTATTTTTCTTGTTCTTCTAGATATATAGCTTTTGTTGCCAATGCCACTTTTTGTTTCTTCTAGGGATCTACTATGCATGCACAGGTTTACCCTCCTTTTGATCAGAAGTTTAAGCCTCTCTTGGTAGAAGGAAAAGTGTACTACATTACTTTCTATCGGGTCAAATCGCCAACAAACTATATAGGCCGGTGCGTACGATAAGCTTATTGTGTTCACCAACCGACAAACGAGAAGAACATATCAGTGTGCCACCGTCGTTCCCGTCGTTTGCGTTTTCGCTCACACCGTTTGACCAGATTGAATCGCTTGTTGAGAAAAAGGAGTACTTTGTTGGTGTGTTGCTTCCTCCGTTGATTTTTTCCAATTTCTTCTGCCCCTGTTTAGGCGCTCATCTGTTTGTACCATGTTGTAGATGTTATTGGAGTCATCAGTGACATATCGCCTTTGACTTCACTTCGACCCAGATCACAGAGCACGATAGTGTCAAAGGAACATTCACATCTGTGATGGCGGGTTGTGTACCTTTTACACCTGTCTTCTTTTCTAGTGCCATTAAACTTATTTCTATCTCTCTTGTCAAAACATTAGTACTACGAATTTTGCTTGTGAGGTTCCTATCTTTGTTCTCTTATCATGATTCCTCTCTTTCCGCTTTTTGCTTGTTGTCGGTGATTTGTACACTCCTAGTGATCGCTCTTGTGGTTCCTTCTACTTTGTAGAGGTGTTTCTCTTGTTGTTACTTTATGGGGTGAAAGGGCTGAATCATTCAATACTGATAGAGTATTCGCTGATGGACAGTCCGATCCCCAGGTTGTTATTTTTGTTGGTACCCTGCCCAAGTCATACAGAGGTTCAGGTATTTCTGCTATTTCCTCTTACTATTTACAGAAAAAAAAAGTTGTTATCTCATGGTTCCTTCTTTGGTTCCAGCTTCCATGTCCTTGTCAGGTGGATCAGCCTGTAAGTGGTATATAAATATTGATGTCCCACAGGTTGCTGACTTAGCTCACAGGTTTCGTATATATAGCTTTCATCCTCATTTTTTCCCTTCAGGTTGTAGTGCGACTATTGCGCCACTAATTTATGTTTTCATTGTTGTAGTGCTCGAAACAACTACCAGCCTATTAAGTTGTTAGATGTTCCTCAAACCCCTATATCCCAAATCACAGCCTTACCTAAAAAGGTGGAAGATATCAAGAATTTAAACCCTCATGAGTTTAAGGTTTGCATATTGCCTCATCTATTCTATACTCTGCTATATCTTGTTGCACTTGCAAAAGGCGCATAATCATCCATGTCATTGTTATCTTGCCTACAGTACCCTTCTTTATGCTCGGTTCAACATTTTTCCATCTCTGTTAGCAACTTTGTTGAGTATATCTTAAATTTGTCGTTTTCGTAAAGAAGAATATATTGTGATTGTCACCATTAAAAAATCAAGACAGACGGTCCATGGTGGTACACCTCGTGCAATACTTGTCTAAGGTCATCGCGGACATATGGTTATACATATAAGTGTCTTGGTTGCAACCTCATAGGCCCTGCGCATCGCAAGGTATAGCTTTTCTTTGAATTTATCCTGCATCATGTTTTGCTCCATTCTCTTTGTTTTTACCGTCTGCGTTAGCATGTCTTTACATTAGTTATCTTTTTTTCCCTCCAGATATAGAGTTAATGTCATAGCTGCAGATGACACAGAGAGACTGAATTTGTCTTGTTTGGGAGAATAGCCCAAATAATTATTGGTAAATCAGTTGACTCATTACTTCGAACAATCCTCTGAGATGTGGACTTCATACCTAACGAGCTAATCGCTTACTGTTGGAAAAGACCTATATATGGAATGTTAGCTTGATGAGGAACCCCGGCTTTTGAAATGTGTGTTTTCGAGTTAATTCAGTTATATCGATGAGGGTAATAAAGAGATGCTTCCTTCTACATCAGCACCTCCCTGCAGATTAGATACACATGGTACTCTGGAACTCAGGCGCTCATGGAGACCCTCCTCCTTCATCGTTGTGCTATCACGCACGCACCGATCATAGTTCATTCTTAACATCGCTAACTTGTGCATTGCTTCATCATGTTTCCATGCAGTCACATTGCTTCTATTTTATTTGTAGACGCCGATAGACAGTGCACTCTTCTCCACCATCATCTTCTTCCAAGTTACTTGCTTCTAATATTTCCACCACGACAGTCCTGCTCGACTCAGATCTCTGCAATTTCAGTTGCGCCACTAGGTACAAATAGACATTTTTTTCATGCTTATGCAACAATATTAGTGTCTTTCGCATCCTCTCTATTAAAAGGCACACTTGCAGAGACTACTATGCCACTCCTTTGCTCGTGCATCATCTGCTGATGAAGCTTCCATCCCTCATATGGCAACTACACCAAGAAGTTTAAGTCTTGTCTTCAGACCTCAAACTGTTACACACAAGGTAGGGTCGGTTTCGTCTCTTGAGAACATTTCTGCTAAAATAGACGATGTTATGACACCTCCATCGGTGCGCAACAAGGAACTTAAGGAAAAAAAAAGGTTTGTGCCTCATCAGTCCTGCATAACTGTGGTATCTATTTATTTGTCTGTTTTTTCCTGATGGAACTTTAACATGTAGAGGAGCTACTACATCCGCAGAAGCGAGCCAAAAACTTTTCCCCGATGCAAAGACGAAAGGTCCTATCCTCATCCAATCATTTCCTCCTTTTATACTCTGTTATCTCGGTTGCTCTTACCTACATGTGTCTCCTCCTTTGTATGTAGTGATGGCTCTGACAAGTGATTCTCGCCTCAAATGAATACGATGGCTGTCTATACATCCTTTTGTCGCCGCCATATGTCGCACTTTTGCTCTCCTCTTTTATGCGGTGTCTATGTTGTAGTGCGTGATGCAGGTTGTACATGCATATGTGTGTTCAACCATTACTTGTACCTTCTGACACTATCAACGCACTATCAACGCACGTACTTCATGGTCGGTCTATTTTGCTGTACAAATGGTGTGTCATGTATTCATCTCACCCTCCAGAATGCTTGTCACGAACTGATATGTAATATTACTTTATCTTTTGTCCACCTACTGCTACCGGTTTCTATGTTCTCACACTCCTCTTCACTTCCAACTGTTCTGACAAAATAGCATTGCTTCTTGGTCGTTCTTGAGGTGCATTGTTTATAGCTGCTTGAGAATACATAATACTTTCTTAATCAATTCTTTGGCTGCCATCCAGTCAGACTGCATGTGTATGTTCCCACTCTACATACAATTTAGTTTAATGTTTTCTTTCCTCGAATCCAATTAATAGATTGGATAAACAAGCTGCTCACTAACAAACATCCCCAAAAAACAGAACAAACGTACCTTCACAGTTCAGAAAATCATCAAATAATTCAGTTTCTCCCAAGTGATGCCCTAAATGTTTCCTTCTTGTGATTCCAAATAAATGTTTGTAAAATAAAAAGAGTTACCATTAAATATTAGGACATATGAGAGATACAGATCAGTTCATTGGAAAAAGCAAAGATCAATTCATTGGAAAAAGCAAATACGATGAATCTTACCTATTAACAGTTTACTTCCTCTTACCTATTAACAGTTTACTTCCTGTATAAAATAGTATACTGCCTCAGGTACAGTATGACATCCTCCATCTACACGTAATATCACTTTTTAGATTGGCCTTTTCATTCATGAAATGGACGTTTCTACTTCCCGTTGATACTTGTGCCCTTCTATTAGTACTAATAGCTTAACAATAATAATTTTTCCAGCCCAGTTGTTACAATACTCCAAGCTCAACCTGACTACTACTTTGCTACTTGTCTCTCATTATTCGTAACAGCCTCACATATAGTGAATTGATCTTTTCCTCTGCTACTTTGCTCCTGCTCCTCTTTTGCAAATCATGTATCCTCATCAGTCGTATTGAGGTTTATTCTATCATGCAGCTGTATCAGGTACATGTACATCTCTATTACCCTTCTTTCCTTCTTTTTTCCATTCCACTCTTATTCTTCATAATACTTGTGCTGCATTGTTCAGTCTATTGTCCTATTTTTTTCTATGAACAATCATTGTACAACATATGCACGTAATTATTTTATTTCATAACCTTCATCTCAGATTTCTTGCATTGTGCTACATTTTACATTAATATTCTCAGTACTTGATTTTTCTCTTCATATGTTCGTTGCTTCCATAGTACTAACTCTTCTCTTCCTTTTTCCATCAGCACCATTGTTAATTATTCACCTGGTCAAATTTTCACCATATCTACAGATCCTACACACACATTACTTCCTCTGCCAATTTGCATGCGCCTGGCAGGTTATCTGACCACTTTGTTTTTTTTAACCTTACTGCCATCACTGCTAATTCACCTCATCACTGTTCTTTCCATATCCTTGCATCTTATCCACACATAAATTTACCTATTGCTTTCCATGCGCCTATTCACTTCAATTATTATCTTTACTTCTTCCATTTTACCTTGTGCACCTTACGGTACATTTTGGTTTTTTTTAATACAATTTCCTCTTTACAGGAGACATATTCTTCTTTTGTCATTTTACTGTTTCTAATATTCTCTAATTTTATATCACTTTCCCACGTAATTCGTTTGCCCCTGTATTGTAGATTGATAATGAAGAACAATAAATCACTTTTCCACTTAATTATTTTGCCATTGTTCTATAAATCGATGATTACGAATGGTTCTATGTACTTATCATGAACAACATGTTTCATACCAAATTTGCTTTCCACTTTATTTTTCATATTTTGCTTTGTTGTACTCTTTGGTTTTTTTTAATAGGTTACCTCTCACTACACACCAATGTTGCCATCAAATACTGATGCCATCAATAGAATTAAAAAAAGGCCACGGCGCAGCAGCCTCCTTATAATGGAAAATGCCGAAAATGTAACTATATAAGAACCCTTCCCTCTCTATACTAAACAGGATATTAGTCATACAGTTAATCACCCTTATGGATGTTCTTTGCATTTCTTCTTTGAAGTAGACCATAGGGAGTCCTTTGTATCCATATATCCTAATTTATCTAGCAACGCTGATCCAGGTTAGTATCGTTTTACTCTCACTTCTGTTATATTAAATTGTTCCTATGCTATATAAATGTTAAACATTGTTCTGCAATTTTTTTCAATTACCACTTCCTACTTACCTCTACGTGTGCACTCTTTGAAAAAACATATTGGTTATATGAATATTGTAAATGATTGGACGTATTGCGCTTAACGAAGGCCCCACGCGATCATGCATACCGCTACATCTAACATGGCAGCACTAAATAGAAAACGACGCCGCCTTTATAAGATCCACTTCCAATGTGAGCGGTTCAAATGTAGCGCCCATCCGCGCCCTATACATCCTCCCGTGCTACCTCTATCTAAAGAGTATATTGCATCCTTGAAAGGTTCTCTCTCGGTCATAAAACACGTTAATGATTTATGTCATTCCCATTCCCAACGATTTATGATTGAATTTTTCCTCCATAAATGTAATCATGTCCTACTCGCTCCTACTATGGCATGCCAATGGAAAAGTGTTCTTATTATGAGCCATGTTTCGGTTTGAGGAGAGGGTCAAAGTGCATCTAATCCTGCAAAAAGGAAAATTGTATACAACCTTTGTTGCAAGGGTGGAAAGATTAGTTTACCTGAACATCGCTCACCTCCTCCTCCAATTTGTGATTTAGTCCAGTTTAATGGAGATGCTCATGCAAAGAAATTCACTAGGAAAATTCGTTCATACAATTCAAGATTTGCACTGACATCTATGGGGGCTGCAATTGATAGGTCCATAAACAATGGGACCTCACCATATGTTTTTAAAATAAATGGTGTTGTTCATCACCGAATTGGAACTCTCTTACCACAAATTGGTGGTACTCCAAAATTTGCTCAGTTATATGTATATGACTCACAAAATGAAAGAGATAATAGAATATCCCTATTTTCTCATGATACTGACAGCGACAATCAACCAGACCCACAGATTGTCCAGTCTATCATATGCATGCTTGACACTCATAATCATCTTGTCAGATCTTTTAGATATGCTAGAGAACTACTAGAGCAACATGGCAATCACAATATTTCTCTCCGCATACTTGGATGTAATACAAGAAATGATGTACAATACAATTTACCATCTAGTGGTGAGGTAGCTGCTATTATAATCGGTGATTACTCGGCCAACGAATACACATATGATCTTATTATTCGTGCTCATGGAGGCGGTCTTCAACAAGTATCATCAATACATCCATTCTACATGGCACTCCAATATC
This sequence comes from Olyra latifolia, assembly GCA_036346145.1. Classification (NCBI taxonomy): domain Eukaryota; kingdom Viridiplantae; phylum Streptophyta; class Magnoliopsida; order Poales; family Poaceae; genus Olyra; species Olyra latifolia. Next base: position 22,278,552 of record CM070530.1, read on the forward strand.
CTTTATTATTTCCATATGGTGAAAAAGGGTTTCATCTTGGGATCAGGTATTTTGATGCTGATAATACATCGACAACAAGCAGAAGATATGTTACCATGTTAGAATATTATCGTTTCTACATGCATTACAGACCTAATGTGCATAACCCCTATACATGCTATGGGAGATTGAGTAACCAAATTTGCGTAGATGCCTATTCAACAATTGAAGCATCAAGGCTAAAATTTCTGGCTGAACATCAAAGCCAACCGACCGAATGTGTGCAAGGAATAGCGACGCTATTGACCGTGGACTCACAACAGTGATTCTGTTGGTTCAAGGGTTGTTTTACCGGCCTCTTTCTTTGGAGGAAAACGTTATATGACTATGTATTATCGGATGCAATGGCCCTTTGTAGAGTGTTTGGATCACTGACTTGTTTGTTACATTCACATGTAATCCTAAATGGAAAGAAATAGCTAATGCACTCTCTTTTCAACCAGGACAGGTGCCTTCTGACCGACCTGACTTAGTCGTCAGGGTTTTCAACATGAAACTAAATGAATTTGTTACTGACATACAAGAAGGCCACATTTTTGGACCTGTGCTTGCAGGTATATCCCTTCTCACCTTTACAAATAGAAAATTATCATGAAAGAGATCTTCAAATACCGTTCTCCGATTAATTTTATTAATTTTTGTCGTTACCTTGCAATTGTTTCTATACTATTGAATTCGAAACGAGGTCTACCTCACGTGCATTGCCTTGTATGGCGTCAAACAGATTCCTGTGAATTCAATGTCAATTGGATAGACCATTTTATTTCTATTTGAATTGCTCGATGTCAACATTGATCCACTTGGCTATGCTCGTTGATGAATTTATGGTGCATGGCCCTTGTGGAGATCTAGATGAAAAATGTCCATGCATGAAAAATAATGCCTGCTCCAAGTACTATCCAAAATCATCTCAAGATGAAACTATCGTCGATGATCTTGGATTTACTATCTATAGAAGAAGACATGATGGACGATATGTCACAAAAAATGGGCACCGTCTGAACAATACATGGGTTGTTCCATATAACATGGCATTGCTAAAGAAATATCAGGCCCATATTAATGTTGAGTGTTGCAATAAAAGGAATATGATAAAATATCTCTTCAAGTATGTCACAAAAGGTCATGATCGAGCAAGAATATTTTTTCTGGCTAATAATAATGTCGCTACCACATCAACTGATCAGGCCAATGAGTTACCCAATGAAATACAAGAGTACATGGAAGGTAGATTTCTCTCTACATGTGAGGCTTTGTGGAGAACATTTGAATACAATATTCACTATAGATTGCCTTCTGTTGAAAGACTACCTGTTCACCTTCCAGGAATGAACCATGTTAGATATAAACCTCGTGAAAATCTACAATCCTTGCTTGGTACTCCTGCTGCTCAAAAAACAATGTTGACTGAATGGTTCGAAGCGAATAAAAAATATGAAGATGCTCGTCTGCTGACATATTGTGATTTCCCAACAAAATGGACATGGGATGACTCATCACGTTGTTGGCGGAGACGTTCTGCAAAGCAAAGATTGGTAGAATATATTATGTTCAACCTACTGCCGGAGAACTATACTTTCTAAGAATGCTACTTGGAATAGTTAAGGGTGCCATGAGTTATGAAAATGTAAGGACATATAATGGTACCATATATCCAACTTACAGACAAACATGTGAGGCACGAGGTTTACTAGAAAACGATAATAATTGGTACATCATGTTTGATGAGGCTATCTTGACTGCATCATCCAGCCAACTTAGGCAATTGTTTGTTACGGTAGTCATGTTCTGCTCAATTGGTGATGTCCGTGCTCTTTTTGACACTTATTGGAAATATTTCACAGATGATATCGGCAACAAATTAAGACATATTCTCCATAACCCACGTTATGTGGTGCCAAATGAGCAACTGATGTCTATTCTCTTGGACAAGTTAACAGAGCTGTTCTATAAAGCAGGTGGGAACATATCAGAATTTGATCTACCAAGGGCAACAACATCTTCAACTACTAAACATGACAACAGACTTGTCACAGAAGAACTATCTGATAACACAGATCTTCTTGCCTCACAGGCCACTTCGCTTATGAACAAACTCAACCATGAGCAAAAAAACATATATGACATCATTACTAACCGTGCCTTATCTGAGTCACCTGGATTTTTCTTTGTATATGGCCATGGAGGAACTGGGAAAACATTCTTATGGAATGCCATGATCACAAAAATTCGATCAATGAATAGGATTGTCCTTCTTTGTTGCTTCATCAGAGTGGCTTCCTATTATTGCCTAAAGGCCGAACCGCTCATTCACGCTTCAAAATACCTCTTGATGTAAATGACACGCTGCTATCGTGGTATTAAAAGAGGAACCATGCTAGCTGAATTGATATGGAAAACATCACTTATAGTATGGGATGAAGCTCCAATGATGAATCGTCATTGTATTGAAGCATTAGATCGTACACTACGAGATATCCTTTCTGAAAATTCACCACAAAACGCCATTGTTCCTTTTGGAGGAAAATGCATTGTCCTTGGAGGAGATTACAGACAGATACTACCAGTGATCCCAAAAGGAACACGCAGAATGATTGTAAATGCATCTCTCACCAATTCTCTCCTTTGGCGCCATGTCACTATCCTCAAATTGACAATCAACATGAGACTCTCTAATCCCAGCCTCTCTATTGATGAACATAATCGACTAAATGAGTTTGCAAAATGGGTTCTTTCAGTTGGAGATGGATCTTTGCCCATGATAAAAAGGATGGAGATCTGAGAACCAATGTGGATTTTTTTCCTCCCGACTTACTAATAAATACAAATGGTGATAAAATTATGGCATTGGTGAGTGAGGTTTATCCTGATTTTGCATCCAACTATATGAACTCGGACTATCTATTCTCACGAGCTATTGTATGCCCAAATAATTCAACTGTCAATGAGATCAATGATTGCATTATTACAATGGTGCCTGGACCTAGCAAAGAATATTTCAGTTGTGACACAATATCAAAATCATCAGAAAATATGGTTGATCTTGACTTGCTATACCCAATAGAATTCCTTAACTCCATAGAGGTTAACAATTTCCCTGTGCATCGACTTGTATTAAAGAAAGGTATTATTGTCATGCTACTAAGAAATTTGAACCAAACACTAGGTCTATGCAATGGAACAAGAATGATTATCACTGATCTAGGAGAACGAGTATTGCAGTGCAAGCTTCTTGGTTCCTCTGTTATGGATCAATTTATATACATACCGAGAATTATTCTAACAACATCAAATGTCAAATGGCCATTCACTCTTCGAAGATGTCAATTTCCCATACGGGTGTGCTATGGCATGACAATTAACAAGAGCCAAGGACAAACTCTTTCCAAAGTTGGTGTTTACCTAAAGAAACCAGTTTTTACGCATGGACAATTGTATGTTGCTGTTTCCAGAGTAACATCTCGTGAAGGCCTCAAAATATTAATCGAAAACGATGATGGATTATGCGGTACAAGCAGCAAGAATATTGTCTACCATGAAGTTCTATCTACACTCTCGCAGACGGTATACACCTTATACCTTCTATCGTTCTCATATTACTATTAACATGGTGCAGAAAAAATATGGCACCTCACCGCAACTCAATTAAACCATACTGCTGCTATCTTATCAGTAGAGCAATCACATATAGGTAGATCTTTTCAAAATACTCCTTAGTGTAATTTTCTTACCACTATGATGCTATCATCTTGACAGGGCACAACACTATCTGATGCCATGCCAGATGCAAATTCAGCTGTCAACCAGGTGCGCTATTAAGTGCCAGTACATATTGTAGTACATACCATTTTCTTCTTGAATAGTTCCTTTTATCATTTGTTTACCTTTTGCAAATATCCAAGACTCAAAACGGCACAACCTACACTGAAACGTCCAGCCGAGGCATTATTGAGCATTAATCACAAACGCCAAAAAAGATGATAATGCCAATGTCAATAGTAAGATGCATTCCACTTGTTTCTTATTCATTCAGATAAAAAATTAACTGATCGTTTCTTTCCCTACCGTACATGTATACCATCCATGGTAATTTGTCTCATCGGCAATGCAACACAACCCCTCCATAGAAAACTATATCATTTTAACAAAACAACCAAGCAGATCGCTAGGAAAAATATACTAGAAACAAGCAATGCAATCATCGCAACTAGTGAAGCGAGCAAACCCATGTACCATTAAACTTTGACCATCCTGTCATTATTACATTATAGTTTCTGTTCTTTAAATTCTCACCTAGATATCAATATGTCCTATATAGAGCAAATTTTCATAGTGAAGGAATCTCCTAGATTAATTATCTAGCCTTTATTCAGCTACTCGGTTTAAACACGCTATGTTGGCATCATCAGTCCTGGGAGTCCATTTTGTACAATCAAGGTGCAACTTGCATCAGAGAGAACTCACTTCACGCCTCAAAGAACGAAACTCGTTGAAAATCTACCTTGCTATAGCATGTAATCAACTTGGATGTGCCAGTTCCCTGCATAGAGCATAGTTCAGATCAGAACAAACTATGCAAGTCAAGATCAATTATTATACAACTGTAATACCTGCTAATTACCTTAATAGATTTCCTATTCTAAATTACCCAGTTCTACTTGCCATGATCTTCTAAATAGAGAACAATACAACACAATCATATTTCGATTGAACAACAAAAGCGGTACACAATAAGGACATTCGCTTAAACATTAATATCTATCGTTGCTATTCGAAAGTTGAAAAAGGTACCAAAACATTAATATATTTTTTCTGAAGCACATTTATACCTAAAATGTAATGTTCAAAACCATAACTAATTAAACACCGTGACCGCAATTATCCCCAAACCAACCGCTCGGTAGAAAAACATCACATGTTTCCATTTTGCACTTTAACTTAAAAGAAACAAGCACGGATCATAATGCAACAGTACTAATTCCTCCCGAAATTTATAAAGAACAAAGATTTTTACCACGCCTAATATATCCGTCTCTCTAGGAAAACAACCATCCTGCCAATCGATTCTTCTATAACACCATATATTCAACAATGTTCTATCTCTATACAAGAAAATGGCACTAGCTTTTTCCTATTACCCGCATAATCTCCATAAAGAATAAACTGAACTTTCAGATTCCAACAGCTGTTGTACTAACACTAAATTTAGCATATTGGAGTAACAATGTGCATATTATGAACATCTTATACAGCGCACAGGGTGCGCCTTCCGCTCTAGTTATTTTAAAAAGGTCCTACTATTGGTCGGCATCCTGTCCAAGCCTTTTGAGACGGATAGCGGTATCATGTTGTTTCATATGGTTTCGTCAGATAGGCCTCCACGATATCATGTGGTTTCATATGGTATTATGTGATTTCGTCAGGTAGATCCTATCGTCGAAGTATGGTTTTAGGTAGTTTCGTATGATTTCATCATGTGGTTTCCACCGTCAAAGTATGGTTCCACGTGGTTTTATTAGGTGGGTCTAATCCTAATTGTGATAACTACTATCCCATGATCATTGTGCTGTATGTCACTATCATCATGATGTCAGCATGACATTATCGCCATGCCTCTTGCCATTGGCGCTGCATGCATCAGCTGAACGGTGGATGCCTATCTTGTTAGCAAGTCTAGAAACGATATAGCGTTTTCAGGTCCTTCGCTCGGCAAATGCTCACATGCTCCCCATCACTAGCATCTCCTCGCATGCTCCCCGCTGCTAGGTATGCTATGGATGCTATTTATATTTGTTGTGCATGTTGATCTCATTTTCTAATTAATTTTTCATGAATTTTAATTAATTCATTAGATCTCCAAACCATGCAAGATAAAATTCTAAATTCATCTAAAATCAGACTCAATCACCCATATTTTTATGTTGTTTCCGAATTTTAATTTCTATTTTTGTTATATATTTTCTATATATTGAATGTTTATAATTGATTAAAACTCAATGAGAATTGATGATACTCGAATGAAAATTTTGACTAGAACTCAATGAGATTGGTTAAAACTCAACACGACTCAATAAAACTCTTTGAAACTCGTATATGAAACTTCTTGATACTTGAAACTCGTACCTCAAACTTAACTCGTTGGTATCTAAAACTCATACCTAAAGCATATACTCGATCATACCAGATGTTCGATGGTATTTTTGATACTCGATGATACATGATGCTCCACCATACTTGATGTTCAATAAAAAAACTATGCTCGACGAGCCCTGTGAAACTTGATGATACCTGAATCTTGAAGATATCGGGTCTCAACGGTACTTGAAGCTCAGAGGTACCCGATGCTCTACAGTAACTGAAACATAATGAAACCTCGATACTCGTACTCGAATATACATGATACTATACACCCGGTACTCCATGGTACCTCGACACTCGATAATGTTTGATAATCTATATGATACTCAACGATATCCGATACTTGATGCTACCCCATACTCCATGATACTCAACTCGATACTCATTGATACTTACGATAACTGCTCAAGATGTATAATACTCGACGATACCTAACCAGATACTCGAAGGTACTTATGATACCTGCTTATGAAACTAGATACTGGACAATACCTGATACTTAGCAACACCGGACCCGATACTCGATGATACTAGATAATCACCCAATACTCAACTATACTTGTTGATGATACCCGATACTTGACGATACTCGATACTTAGGTATGCCCAATTATTGACATACCTGATACTGGATGATACCCAATGCTCGACGAGACTTGATACTCAGTGATACCATGCTCGATGATGTCATGATACTCGAAGAAACCCAATACTCATCGATACCAGATGTTCAATGACAACTAAAGCCCGATGATTATACTTGACAACACTCAATAATTATCGACATCTCAATCGACCCACATTGATCACATAGTCGCGTGTGTGGGATGGTTTTTTTTTTGTCACATTGCAATGACTTCAATTCGATTGGACGAAACAACATGGCGTAGCCAGTGCCTAAGAAGAAAGGTGGGTAGTCATTTGATACAACGATAGTATCCGACATCCATGCGAGCTATATCGTCGCATTGCATAGCGACAGTATATCAAATACTCGATGTTACCCAAGACTCGATGATACATGATACTCGAAACTTGACAATACTTGACACTCGATGATACTTGAATGAGATGATGCCCAAAACACAATAATTCATTGATATTCAACGTTTTACAATAACGGATACTAAACTATGGCCGATAGTCAACGATATTTGATACTTATGATACTCGATACTCCCTGCCACCCCCATAGGGCAAACTTATATGAAAAATTAAAGAAGTTTGTATACTAAACTACATGTCCATGGGCCAAGCCCAGATAGCATGTGGACGCTTGTTGGGGTCGTGCAATTAGCAGCATGTGACGATGCAGTGTTGGGAAGGTGGATCTGCGCTATACCATCAGAATTCTTCGGACGATATAGCGTTGGATAGTTTTTTTCCTTTTTAAGGGTACAACGACGCACATCAACTCACACTACACGCACACACGCATGTGTGTGTCCACTACACGCTAAGATCTAACTTAAAGGCTCAAAGGCTTCCCTAGGGGCAAAATTTCGCGGGTTCGCACCATAACTCTTCACACGGACACGTATGTACCCTAACTAGCTGGCAATAAATCCTAGGGTGAGACACTGGGGTTCAATCCTAAGGTTTGAACCCGTGGCGGGTAGGACGCACCCCAGTGCCTCTGCCACCCACGCTACACGCAGTCCTCTTGCAACTTGCAACTTTGCAGGCAAATATTGCATTGTTTCGTTTGATGCCTTTCCGTGTCATGCACTAGGGTTTTTTGACTGAGTCTAAATCCCGCTCTCCAGAGATTCAAAATTCAGATTTTAAAAATTTCAGCTATTGAAAATGAAATTTTGCTAGGGTTACCAAAATCCTGTTCGAAATTCTCAAAATCCTGATGCACTCAAAACCTCAAAATCCCAAATCTCACTTGAAATCCCAAGCATTTTTTTTCCAAATTTTAATTTAAATTTGAAATTTTGAATTTTTATCAATTTTCATCACGGAATACCAATCTCGCTCCGCCCCAAAATCACAAAATATCATGGGATTTGAAACCTAGTCATGCTCATGCTTATTCATAATAAATGTCTTGTTTGGATTAAATGTTTTTGGGAGACGGCTCGGTTGGATACTCACTCAAGCATTGGTCCCCACATGCCAGCATGTGCAAGCCTAGATGTCCACAAACAACATAAGGTCCTATTAAATCTCGGTAAGGTTAGCTAAGTGTTATAGTATTTACTAAATTCGGTTTCAATCATGTATCCATCACACTCGCTTGTACACGGTAGTCTCCCACTTGTCTCCTTAGCTCTTCGCTCGTTTGTTTCCTTGGCTCGTCACTCGCTTGTATGCAGTTGTCCCTCACTTTGCACTAGAGAAGGGCTCAACAACGAGATTGTCGAGCTAGACGGCGGTGCCGCCAAGGAGAGGATGCAATACCCTTGAGCCATTTCTGCAACATTGCCATATGCACGTTTGCAACATTATAAACAAATGATTGCAATGTTTTGTGAGCTTTGATGTTGGTGCAAACATTACTCGTATGAGATGCAATTTTGTTGAGCCATTTTAGCAACACTGTCACGTACGTATGCAACATCATGAAAAGATGTTTGCAACATTTTTATGATTTTTTATGGTATAGACATTACTCATATAAGATGCAATATTGTTGAACCATTGTGGAAACATTATTCAAGTATGTCTGTTTTTTTGTAACTTTGTTGAACCATTGTTGAAACTTTTTTTATGTACATCTAAAACATTTTCTATAGTGTCTGGTACAATACGACGTCTACACGGTAATCATTCCCAAGTTTTTTTAAAATGAGATTTGAAGTTGTGCATGTCTTTGAAAAGTTTTGACCGGCCTATCTTTAGGATTAGAAAACGTTATACGCCTTTTGCGCCAAAGAAAAAAAATACACCACTTGGTGCAAAAGGTGCTATTTTGTTTAGGGTATATATATATATATCTATCTATCTATCTATCTTTTTTTAACAAAATGACTAGGGTGCATATCTGATAGGATGGCCAAACCAATAAGGATGCTCTCCTTGCTTTCACCCTTGGAGGAGTGAAGCAGATGATCTTATGTTGTAACAAGGTGCAATATGTTATTAGTGGCGAACACATGACCAAATTAGAGGTGGCATGTGCCTAGGTGGGGCTAAGCTAAACATGCCAAAAGCCAAAAACTTGGCAAAACCGTACCAAAGATAAAATTTTGAAGTCTAGTGCTATCCAAAATAATACTCCATATAAACAATTGAGTGACAAAGCGAGACTATGAAAATGTGATTATATGTATTTTTTGTTGGAAAGTATATTTGATTAGGTGAGTTAGACCTTTTAATGAATATGACTCCTCTCTTTATCTCAAATTTCATTGTGATAATTTTCGGTCGGTGCAAGACACACTAGATCAACAATGTTATTAATTGGATTAAAATCAATGTGAGATTTCGGTAGATTTATGTTCCCTTGGAGAATTACTTGAACTAGGATCTCTAATATTAAAAAGTATTTAGTGGTGAGTGGTGAATGGTAATACATCATCCATCTCCACCATCATGAAAACATCCTAAGGGAACTTTCTATTTATTTGCTTGCTTTCTTATTTTTGTGTTTTGTATTTTAGGAAGTTTTTTATCAATTCAATATACCAAATCATCATATTTGTCTAGCTTGCCTATTTTAGTGCGATGCGTTGTAAGATATTTTCAATAAGCTTAGATATACCAAATTAGAGGATGCGGAAGCACGATACGGTCGAGCACGAAAGCAGAACTAAGGGTGTGGAAGCATAATGCAGTCGAGTGTAAAAGGCTAAAATTGGAGCTGAAAGCGTGAGTCATACAGCGGAAAGATATTTATTCATAGCAAAGCATGAGCATTTGACTAGTTATTTAAAAAAATAGGCATGCAAAGTCCCTATCTCTATCTAATTAATAAAAAATTAACTAAGCAATCAAATAATCAAACAAAGGATAACTAAGTTGTCTGGAATAGATGAGAATTGAGAAGAATTTACCAAGTCTTATGGGTTGTCAATTGGACTCATCAAACTGTCGTCCCCGGTTCGCTGCCTCACCGCCTGCCACTGCGCGCTCGATTGATCGGTTGACATCTTGGCAGTTTGGTTTCCACTTTCCACAATCACAATTTGCAAGTCGCCGCTCGGATTGATGTTCCCATGCACACGACACCCTCATGCAACAAGACACGAATTTGGTGCCTCTAGACTCTAGAGATTGTTAAATCACTTTGGGGCTTACTAGTTACTATCCTCGGGTTGTAAAACAATTAGGCTAGAGCCTGCAAAAGCCAAGATTGGATTTAGGCCTAAAAGAACCAAGCTGGCCGTCAACAGGCTCCTTGCCTCATACACATTTAAGGCCCATCTCATGCACAGTGGCCAAATTGTCATCTGTATACCGATGTGCGATGAGTTTTAGGGCAGAGCTCCATGGCGAGACTGCATTGGGGAGGAGGAGGAGGAGGGATGGCACTAGATTGGAGTTGGGCGCACACCTCAACGCTATGTCCTCTGCCTATTGCATGTTATTTACTTTATTATACATGTGCACTATTGTTTGAATAGCTTTCACTTGGTGTGAAAATTCCAAATGTTAATCAATAATCACTTATTATGTTGTGAATGTAGATCGATTTTATATCTTTCCTTAGCTATGTGAAAGCAACTTTATGGTTAATGTATTTTTTATATGATATGAAGCCAACAGCATTATAATAAACTCATGTGTTATCTATTTTTTAAGTTAGTTTATATATTTGTATAACTTTTTACTGGTGATTTATCTTCTTGAAAAATGCTTTATTAATCTGTTCCATTACACTTTAATCTGTGCACTATATCAGGAGGAGATGCATACGCTTCTTAGTGCGTAGGTGAGGAAGGATAGCACATTAGCACCTAACCGTCTCATAAAAAGGATGGCTTGGTTACAACCGACATAAAAAAAGCATTCGTGACACTTTACGATCTCTCCAAATACTGTCATCATCCTGATTCAATGGTCTTCGAGGAACTTTGGCTTCATCTGCTAACATAAAAACATCCATTTTTCTTTCTTTGGATACAACCCAAAAAGGCTTGTCTGTTCTTAGTGATCATTTCACGAACTTTGTGTATCTCTTCCACTTCTGGTAAAAATTATGGTGTCCTTGCCCGATAATAAACACTAGCAGGTTGGTGAAGAATAATCCTTGCATGAGGGAATGTTATACGCTTGGTAGGTTCTCCTCCAAGCGTAATGAAGGATGCCATGTACACAACTATTCCAAGGCCTATTGTGTATACCCTAGGTTGAGGGGTATTTTTTGATCACATGCCCTTGCCCATTGCGGACCAATTGGTAGTATCGACCATAGGTAAGTTATTCTAAGGTAATTGGCCCGCTATGTTCAATGAAGCTTGGTCATCGGACATGAAGTCTCTATGACTTCCTCAAACGACAATAATCTTTCCCTAGGGCCCAGTATCTTGATGCATTGATATGTGTATTGTGAAGGGGAATGCGGAATTGCTACGCTAGCACGAATAAAAATCTATCGCGCAAACCTAGAAAATCCTGCAAGTATATGAACATAGATGTTTCCGATTGACACGCAGTGTAGCGGAAGCAGAGTCGATGAAGCCGGTTCAATCAAACTGTGCGTATTGTACGGAAGTAGTCGATCACGTCTCCTTGCAATCGTCGCGATCAGCACCACAAACGCAGCGCCTCTACGTAGTCCACACGCACGGGAAGAGGAATATATCTGCACGTGGCGTGCTAGCGCCGGCGTACGCGACCTGGGAGATGACGGCTAGAGTTCGGTGGAGGAGGAAAACCTAATATTGGTTTGTCTCTTCAGTCTCCACTGCTTTCCTTTATATAGCCCCATAGTGGGCCTCTATGCTAGAGGCCCAAAAAAGGTCCATTGGGACTCTAATCCTATACTGATCGTGGCCCACCACTACTGAGCCCACATCTCATGTGGCCCATAATTACTATTGGACATAAAACCCAACAATCTCTCACTTACACAATAGACAATTATGCAACGATTAATTCTAATCTCGTTAAGTGTGTGACCTTGTAGGTTCGTATATACTCAGTCATGACTCAGAAAACTTTTATCTGGCCACAAGTTAGCAGTCGTCCCCAGTAGAACGTACCGACCACTGAGTACACACAAAGATCCAATCTTACGAACCAATAGTGGTAAAGTACCGATCCCTTTGCCACACGATACTAGTCAAGCTCAAGATGAGAAATATGTCATCCCTATGATAGCTCGACCATTCACTCGATCTTGTAGTGGATTTCAATCCGTGATTAACACGTTAATCATAGTGATTACCTCTTTAATCACATTGGCATGTCCTTGCACTTTTCCAAATCTAACCACATCGAGGGGCCCAGAGATATTTCTCCCATTATAAAGGAAGGGTAAATTCCATCTTGATCACTCATATCCTATGACATGTTTCATGGCATACCCAAAAAATACCTTTATAACTACTTAGTTACAGTGTAACATTTTGCGGTCCCAAAGTAAGCCACTGCGCATTCTTGGAATCAATGACGATCTTAGGTCTAGCGATTCCACATTCACTATACGAGACCAACTTATGACACTTAAGAATATAATAATTCTCGCAGCGTCTCATTGTGAGTCAATCCAACCCTATGTTTTCTAACATATGCCCACATTATTGATTTGATATCTCTGTATCAATGGTCCAGGAATGTGATCATCAATCAATACATGTGCTGATCTTTGAAATCATAATTGTTTCAGATTACGATGTAAAATCAGGGATAATTTTTGTGACATCCTGTTATTTTCCTGATTATTAGATATATTATTCTATTTTAAAAATAATTTTTATGTCAATTTATTTACTTTTTTTTAAAATCGCCTTATTGTGCCTTAATCTTTCCCTTAACCACAATTTCCCTAATCCATGTGTCCTTATTCGCCGACCTGAAATCGACCTCTTAGTTGCAAGTCGAATTTAGACCAACCATAGCCGTAGAGCCCAAGTTAAACCAAAATCAATCCTTGCCCAAAACCACCACGTCGCCTCTATATTTCCAAAACCAAGACCCAAACCGAATCAGACCAAACCGAATCAGACCAAACCAAATTCGATCCTTGCCAAATCTTTCCTTGCCTTATCCATACAACCAAATCGTACCCGAATCGAAACCTGCCAAGGATAATCCTAGAACAACAGTATAAAAACCCCCAGTAACCCGTCACCCGTGGCATCCATCGCCGCCCAAAACCCTAGCCTGGCGCCGTAATCACAGGAAGATGTTTCTTCAAATCAAGCTGCCAGGGATAGAGGAAATATGGCCGTTATTGTTATAGAGGGGCGATTGTTTCTGTTTGTGACATTGAGAAGGAATTCAATTTGATTTTTAAGTCCTTTCCGAAATGGAGTTGCACTGCTCGTTCCCTAGGGGGAATAGATTTCTGAAGCGGTTTTCGAATCCTATAAAAGTTGAAGAGATGGCAGATTTGCCATTGATGAAAATGAGAACTGGGAATGTATTCATGAAAGTGGAGTGATGGAAACTTGAAAGTGGTGCTAAGAGTGTGCTGAGCATGGTGTGGATTCGTATTCCGAACATCCCATTAGAGAAGAGATCGATCCTAACCATTTGCTCTGTAGCCAGTCTGGTTGTGACCCCTCAGGAAATTGACGGTACTTATATTTTTCAAAATAATTAAGTGAGGGTGAAAATTTTATGTTGGGATCCTCTCAAAATTCCTAGGGTGGTGGAGGGGATCTTAGGTAGAGGTGTTTTTTTATTTTATCATTCAGGTGGAGGAAAATGATGATGTTGGAGCTGGCACTGGTTTAGGAACTGGGGTTTGGGCTAATCGTCAGGAGGAGGATTCTTGGTATGAAGCTGCTAAAAAAGAGAAGCTAAATGAGCAGCAAGCTAGTGGGGTAAAGACTGGGGTGTCTCTCCTGGTAAAGGGGCTCAAGGAGGGAAATACTCTAAGCATATGCAGGTATGTGAATCTGCAAGTGCTAGTAGCTCATCATATGAACCCTCTATGGTTGGTGCTTCTGTGCACTCCAGTGATACTGACCACTTTGATGAGTTAGATGAGGAGGATGATGACCATTCTGGGTTTTCTGTGTTAGCTGCCTAGTTGGGGGTTAACATGGACATTAAGGGGGATATTGAGCATGGGGGGAGAAAGATTTGTTTGAGTCCTATTGTCCAATCTTAGTTCACGACTAATTCACCCATCAAGATTCATTCTACCCAGCTGCCTTCTACTTTTAACTCTCTGGATTTTATTGTTGAGTGGTTTAATTCTGGTTCTAGTGGTTATGGTCCTTTTGGCCAGATTTTTAAAGATGATGGAGTTTTTCAGCTAGGTTGGAAGGTTGATGAGCAGGTTTGTGTGAATGATCAGTCTTGTGAAGTGGTATGTGATAAGTTGCTAGAGGATGTGTGTACTCAAGAGGAGGTGTTTTATTTGGAAGGGGCACCTGACCCTGACTCTCAGGAGGTTTTGGACATTTTACCTTTGCAAGTAGTTGTACCTGAGAAGCAGTGTGAAGAGGGCTTAGATATATCTGAAAAAGAGGTGGCAGTCTTGAATGTAGATTCTAATTTCAGTATGGCTCAGAAGAAGAGAAAGACTATTGTGGGGCCTACTAGGAGAAGTAAGAGAATTGGTGGTGACAATACCAATGTGTTGGAGAAGGTTACTAATCTGCAGAAGAGAAAAAATCTGGAAGGTTTGAGTGGGGAAAATGTTTAGGATTTGGTGAAGGGACTGAAATACTGTTGAATATCTCTGGGAAACTTAGTGACAGAAGTGCAGGTGGAGGGCCTACTGGTGATGGTGTTCGGAGGACTCTCCAGTTTGATTGAAAGAAGGGTTCAGTTCCTTGGGATGCAGTTGCCATGAAGTGGTGACAGATGAAGTTAGTGCAAGGGGGATGATATGGGATTAGTCTATTTTGGTTTTTAGTTCTGAGTAGTTGGTGCTGTCTGTAATCTATTTGGTTGAATGCCTGGTAGGAGCACTTAGTGGGTGTCGTTGCCTCTGTTTTCTGTTTCTGTTAATGGTTGATGTTTGTCGTGTGGACATCTGAACTCTGTAATTCCGTTTATCCTAGCGAGAAATGGAATTGGGATATGGCCCCTTTTGCAAAAAAAAAAATTTCTATGAATAATACAAGAACCTACAAAGGATAACATTAGCATGTTTATTAGGTACCTAAAATTCTCTATCTTCTTCCTCATCCCCAACTTCCTTTTAATTTCGGCTGAGCTGTGCATTCTAATTAAACCTGAGCATAGATCTCTTATTTACGTGGAAGTCATCCAAGTGTTTTTTCCATGTTTTGATTCTTCAAGTCATGGTCGAGCACCTAATGGCCACAGAACTTCTACTATTGTGTGATGCTTGTTTGTCCTTAATTCTTTTGCCATTCTTCTTATTGTAGTAATTTTCACCTGGCTCTCACAGCCTTTGCACTTTCACTTATGCGAGTCCTTAGACTGGTGTTTGACGGTCGCTACCACATGTGACAAAGTCTTCATTTGTTGCTTCTCTCACTTCTTATATTTTTCTCATATTCTTGCTTGACTCGATCATCTTGTTCCAATTCATAGTCTCATGTGTGTTAGCGTATAGATTTGCCATCTCAAAAAACTGAGCAGTAGTCGTGGGAGGATGCATGTTGAGGTCCTGAGTGAATCAACTTCGTGAGGGTTTCCTCCTCGATTTGATGTAGGATTCAGGATGGTATTTCAGATGTGGATGAGCCTCTTCACAAACTTCGCGAGGGTTTCCTCCTTGGTTTGATGTAGCAAGGCCATGTGCAACGCTGACCCTATTTTCTAACCCTGTTTTACTATTAACCCATTATTCATAACCCTATTTTATTATTCACCTCTCTAACTCTGGCCCTATTTTTTTAATCTCTACATATCTCTCTTTTATATTTTACTCTCAACTTTATTTTTACTATTCACAACTTCATTTCTACAGTAAAAGGACCTGCTACAATAAAAGTATAGGGCCGCCATTAAACATGCCCTAAAAAGATATCATCGATCTTGCCGGGTTACGTGTACGTAGTAGCTTTGGAAATTGCTTTGTATTGCATCACATAGTATCTCCTAGGTCATTGATCTTTTTTGGCACACTGAATAGCCATGTTTTTGCGCTTTCTTTGAGGATGGTAGGCAAGTAATTCGCCAGGGCTATCTTGTCCCCTCCGGCAGCCATGATGGTGGTGGCATAGATCTACAAGAACTTGGCTGGGTTCTTGGTTCCATATAATTTCTTAGTGGGCTAGGTTTGAATTTCTCGGATCACTTAGGCTCTGTTTCTTTTGGCGGTTGGCGGTTTTACTGTAGCAAATTTATAAGTTTTTAGAAAATTTTTAAATAATTCAAAAAAATAATATAAAAAAGTTTTTTACTGTAGCAAACCGCCGGCCGCCGGCGGTTTGCAAAAAGAAACGGAGCCTTAATCATTCGTAGACCTAGCGAGAACACCTTACAACCACAAGAGGGTTGGATACTCCACTAATTCGCCCTTGGCCCAAGACAGGAGAACACCCTTGTAGGAGTGATTGGTTCGAACTCTGTTCTACTAACTTGTGGAAAAACATGGTATAATTGCAGTAACAGTATAGCACGAAGTTTATAATGCTCATGCTAGTCGTTCTATCCAAGAATCACACATAACAGTCATGCTGAACTCAAGCCACTCCTTCCTCCATCCCTCCAGCATGCATTTTATGTCACTCATTTTTGTCCAAGTATCGACCATCTGGTGTCCCTCAATGTCGAAGACTGGATACCCTTTCTTGCAAGAGACTCACATGCCATCAAATACAAGCGTGCATCAATAGATCTTTGAAAAACATATTTAAGTGAATTCACCTTGTTTCTATATCTCCCTGATGGCTACAACATAGTAGAGGCTATCTGCATATGAAACTTTGCCTCCTATGTTGATGTAGCCATGGCACACCACATCTGCTCCTCTTCATTAACACCCATGTGTAATCCTTATGTTAGCTTACTCCCCGAGTCGCTACCTGCTCTCTTCTAAGCACCTCCTGAGCTCTCTCCGTTCTCTTCTTTTTTTTTGTCAAGCTCTGATGAAAGTCCTAATTCATATTTAGGGGAATTAACAAACAATCAACCATATATGTACCATGACCCGCCAAGTGATGTTTCATTCTTGAAAGCGTCTTCACCTATCTTCTCCATTATATGATACTTGCACTTGAAATCAACGCCACATTGCTCGCCAAGCTCCTAGTTAATATCCACCCTACCTGCCATTCACCACTACAAAACATGCATATAAACCATTAAAAACAAATCATTTCACAATACACGATTATCTGCTCGGCTAGCCATTAATATAGCTCGGTTATCATCAAATCTAGCTTGGCTAGCTGATTAACCCTCTCTGTTAGCCAGTAAACCTCTAGGCTAACCGCTAACCCATCTTACCGCTAATGAGCATGGCTAACCGCATCATGTCTAATCGCTTAAATGCATCAGCTAGCCACTGCAACCTTTAAAACGGAAGCTAATAAGGGTAAATTGCAACATTACCTCGTTAAGCCGCTCAGAAGATAGGGCTATCCGAGCGGTTTCTGCATTTACCCACCATCGTTGTCACGGGCAACTTCTTGCTAAACATGTCAGCTAACTGAGCTAACCGCTTGCCTTTTTGGTATATTTGGTTGCAATGCTCACTGGATCGAGCCGGATTCGCCAATGACTGCAAAAGGGGGGAGGCGTAGGTAAGGAAAGGGTATTAGAAGGGAGAGTCAGATTGAGGACAAGGCTTGATGAGGGGGTTTTACCTCCCTGGTAACTAGGCAGCCTAGGCTCTAAATGGGCCTGGGGCCCTTGCTAAAACAATTTATATCTAATTTTAATTGTTTTTCATTTATGTTTGCATGGGAAAGCTCAAAACAACCCTAAAAAATTTATAAAATTGTTTTCATTTATGTTTCCTTGAAAACCATGGTCGGTTAGAGCATGTACAATGATATAGACAGCTGCTGTCTATAGCAAGTTGTCATGTTACTTATAGACAATTTTAAAGACAACTATACAATGATACAGACAATCACTTTCTTTGTAGACAACTCATCTCTACACATAACCACCTTGGTTCCCATGTTACAGTCGATTACAAATGTATAGACAGCTTCTTTCTTTTTTTTTCTTTCTCTTTCATCCATATCAGCAAATAGGTGACATGACAACTCTTATAGACAGCAACCGTCTATGCATTGTACTTTCTCTTAGTCGCTCTTTCGAAAACACTAGTCAAAACATTTATAAAAGTCAAATATTTTGACTTCTCAATCCTATTTATCAAAAATTTTAAAACAGTTTTTTAGGACATCTCCAGCAGTTTGTTCCATTTCTCTTTTGCTCCATCATTATTCACGTGCCACCTCACCAATAAGGCTGTCCCATCCCTATTCACCTCCCAACAACAGCCATATCACTATTCTTACTCTCTACTTTTACTATTCACTACTCTATTGTTTTATTTCTCGTTTTATCACTATTTGCTGCAGTGATAGAGTAATGGGGTTTGTGTAATCGGAGATGCCCTTGAAACTCTTAGGGGGTGTTCTATTGGGTTTATAAGCTGTGACTTATCTGTCTTATCTCCAACTTCGAGAATTTCCCGAGGTGGCCTCGAGAGTCGGATGGCCTTGAAATTTAGGATTTAGCGAGCTTTTAGACTACGCCTCACGAGATAAAAATAAAAGCAGTTCAAAAGTAATAAAAAGTAAGATGAGTCAATATTTCGAGATAAGTCGACTAATATTGACTCATCTCGACTTTTTTTTTATTTTTGAACTGCTTTTTTTTTATCTCAGAAGGCGTAGTCTAAAAGCTCCCTAAATCCTAAATTTCATGCCATCCGACTCTCAAAGCCCACCTCTTAAATTCTCAAGCTTAAAGATAAGACAGATAAATCACAAATTATGTTCTATATAACACCCTTAGAAACAAGTGGTAGGCAGACCCTTTTTCAAAACCGCTGGTTAAAGCTCTCCAGGACTCTAAGTCGCGCTCTCAGTAATTTCGGGACACTTGCCGTCCGCAATTCCGCTACGCAAATGTTTCCTTTTATGCTCACGAAGAAGGAGGAAAAAAAAGGGTCTAGGGTTTGTTCCTTTCCATTTCCGCGCGCCCCCATCGCCACCAAACCCCCGTGCTGTCCGCCTCCTTCCGTCCCCTTCCTCAGTCCCTCCCCTCGTCGGCTCATCCGCGGCAAGAGTCGGCTGACCTGTGGCGGCAGGCGACCGCTCCCGGCAGCAAGGCTCGGCAGCCTCCTCGTGCGGGGCATGCGCGGCAGCAGCCCGGGGAGCTCGGGGCGGCAGCCGCGGCCGTCGCAAAAGGATCAGCGGCGGCAGGCCAGTGCCCAGTAGCGTCGCCGCGAGATAAGGCCACTCCTACTGTTCGAGGTGATTCAAGGCCCCTTATCTTGTTGCCCTATTTGCGTTGCGCGGTGAATCATGAACTTATTGCTACCTTGCAGCGCGTTTGCTCTCTTGTCTTTTCGTTCTAATCCGTGCTCGGTTCTTGCACTGGGTTAAATCGGATACTGTAGTAACTTTCTTGGATAGACAAGCAGTTGTTAGCCCACTTGGTGATGTGAAAATGAATATGAAGTTGATCAGAAATGACAAATGATCTCTCTCTGTGTTTTTTTTTTTTTTGGGCAAGGGATTGATGGTTGATTTTGTGGTATTCATGCGTGCCGAACTTTTGGTATTCTTGCATTTTCTTTGAAAGGGCATTTGCCCCTGCCTCCCAAAAATCAGGGCCTTGCCTTGGTGGTCCATTTTTTTGTCTTTTTTTTAGCGACCCTTTTTGTTCTGTTAAGCTAGTTTGATGTGTCCTTGTTTACTTCCATATCCTACTTCCGAGTTCCGACGCGTTCTCTAGACATTTCTGGCCCGCAGGATAATTTAAACCGAAAGGTTGAACACTCTTTATGCTACTTGTTCTTTGTTCGTATTGAAGCATGGGTGATTGCAATCTTTTGCCTGCAATCCAGCAGGAACTGTGGTGAATTTGTTCCTGTGTGAAAAGTTCAGATTTGGAGGATGTTGACAAGTAAAAGTATGTTTTTTTTTAAAGAACCGGCAATGCTGGTTTTACTGTATTAAGAGGTAGAAAAAAATGTACAATGTAAGATGGGGAAGTATGTCTCCCAAATCCTGTCCAGTGGGTTAAGAGGAGAGAGGCTACAGAGGGAGACATCAAACCAAAAGTAAAATAAGCAAATTAGCAAAGAATTAATTCAGCTGTGCTTCGTCCCTCATCCACTGGATCAGACTTGGGATGGCCAGTGTGATGTTGTTGAACAGTCATCGATTCCTTTCCCACCAGATCTCCCAACAAACCAGGATGAGTTGGGTTCACAGTCCTTTCCTTTTTGCTGTCTCGCTGAGTGGACGCAATCATCCCACCAATCCACAAGGTTCATTGCCTGGTTTCAACTAGGCGGGTTGATGCTTGCACATCTAGTCCATTGGGCAATTCGTGCCCAGATCGTTTGCACTGTCCTGCAATCCTTGAAGAGGTGGCAAGCCATCTCCAGCTCAGTCGTGCAGTACTGATCAGCCTATCTGCTGTCCAAATTCTATTCTGCATTAAGAACCAGCTGAAGAATTTGCACCGGGATGGTGCCCAAGGTTTCCAGATGGTGGTTACAAAGTTTGTCAGCATTGTTCGTTTGAGCTAGCATGTCACCAGTGTCTGATGGTATGAATAGCAGGCTTGAGGAATCAAGTTATGGAGCTAGGCAATTGCCACTAAGAAATGGATGGATAGCAGTCATGAATATGCATGCCATGTGGCTGGTCTGCTCTAGATTTACTATCTTGTCTTTAGAACTTTATTCTTCAAGCAAGATAAATGCTTGTTCGCTGAAGTATGTCTCCCTGGCCCCTAGATTTCTGCATCACCTGGTTATTACTTGGTTGTCATTGCCCTCAGATAGTCATATTGTGTATTGTTGTTTACTCAATCTTGCTATTTGAGCTGGTTCATCTAATTATTTCATTGTGTATACTCCACTTCAAATTAGATTTTGGTGTGAATTTGGTAGACTGGTCATATCAAGTAAAGTTTCACCATTTTTAAATTTTTGCACAAACATCGTGTCTTTTTGACACATTTTATCGATCAGTACAGGGAGTAGCAATTAGATCTACAGCTTTATCACTACAAAAGAAGCAACAATCTGACCTAACTTTCCTGGGGTCATTAAGAATCGGGGGTAGTCTACAATGGCAGATGCCAGCCCAAGAACAGATACATCAACAGATGATTCTGATGAAAACCACATGGTAAGTCCTCATTCCTTTTCTCCCCCGAGGCAAAGTATATTGTTTTTTCAAATGCGAAGTCTTGTTGTCCCTACATCCAAGGTATTTGACATAAAACATGAATCATCTGGAGTAACAAACAGTATAATTATTTTCACTAAACTGTTATATGAATAATGATAACCTATGATATCAAAAGTGAGGTTTGCCATTGTCATTTAGATTTTAGAAACCAAATATGTGGCTTAGTTTCCATACAGTTATGTGAGGTTTACCATTACAAGTAAACAGTATGTGCATAGTGAAAACCTGAGTTAAAACCAGCGAATTGGACTAAAGAAGTATGGATATAGAGAACGTTTTTATAAGAAAATTATGTAGTTTGTACTCATTCAATGATATATGAAGTACGCCAAAATTGAAAATTCAGTATACATTGGCGTGAGCTACATATGAATTTTGTTTAATTTGAATTGATGTTAGAGAACCACCCTTTCAACACATGGTACATTGGATAATTTTTGTAGATTCCATCAGGCCTCTTGATAAGTGATATAGAGAATGTTTTTGTAAGAAAATTATGTAGTTAATATTCATTCAATGATCTATGAAGTATGCCAAAGATATGTATACTGAAATTCAGTATATATTGGCATGAGCTACTTAGGAATTTTGTTTAATTTGAATTGGTGTTAGAGAACCACTTTCAACACATTGTACATTGGAGAATTTGTGTAGATTCCATCAGGCCTCTTGAGAAGTGCTTAGATTACTTTAAAACATCGCAAGAATGAAACCTAAGCATTTAACAATCCAATATAACAATGTTTTATCCATGCACAAATGGATAATTCACAGATGTCCATCAAATTAGAGCCCTGAAAAACAACACAAGTTTGGGTTTGCCTATTAAGATAGCTGGCAAGGTATTCTTTGGAAAAATTATATAACACTTGTTGAATTTGATTTCTACTTGATGTGGATCCTTAAATCCCTTGAGTTTGTTTTGGTTCCTCAGCTGCTCCTTTTGTTTAGTTCCTCAACATGAGCAATCTAAGATAGGAAATTTATTGTGTAAAAACAGGAAAGATGTGAGCTTGATAACAATGTTGTCGTCTGCAGCTTGAACCAGGCCAAGGTGCTCTTGCTGCTGCTTCAGACTCCAGTGACAGATCCAAGGACAAACATGAAGATCAGAAGGTAAAGGCTTTCACATGGCTTTCTCCTTTTCATTTTGAATTGTTGTCGTTGCAACAAGTACTTTGCTAATGACTTGCTTTGTAGACTTTGCGTCGACTTGCTCAAAATCGCGAGGCTGCAAGGAAGAGTCGTTTGAGGAAAAAGGTACTTGAATGTTACTTTTAATTTCTGTGTGGAAGTTCTTGTATGTTTTAAAGACTTTTGATTCACTTGGTATTGTGTTGAAGGTGTTCAAATTTTCTTCTTATATTGTGGTTCAGTTAGCAATGACGTGATCCATACAGTTTTGCTGGGGAAACAAAGGTGTTCAAATTTTCTTCTTATATTGTGGTTCAGTTAGCAATGACGTGATCCATACAGTATTGCTGGGAAAACAGAGGGGGTAGATGAATTTATGTAGGTCTGTTACGCTTAGTTTTTATATTTTAGTAAGTTAATTTTGTATAATAATGTGATTTGATTTAATCATTTAAGTATTTTGCACATACGAGGGTCTTTAGTGGTTTTACTTGTTAAAGGTTGGAGTATAAACCAAGGAAAAAGCAAAAAAGTTCTGCTAATTGGTTCCTTATGGAACTTCAAGTGAGCATGCTGCAAAAGTTTCTGGTGAACTTGTTACATCGAGAAGTATTAAAATAAGTTTTATGTACAGAAACTGTAATAGAAGTCCTCCAAGTTTTTATTTTCAACTTTTTTGTATACATAACTCATGGCCAATATGTGGTATGGCATTGGTAATTTCGCTCTCTTTTGTAGGCGTATGTTCAACAGTTGGAGAATAGCAGGCTAAAGCTTACCCAACTAGAGCAGGAGTTGCAGCGTGCTCGTCAACAGGTTTTCTAATTTGCTTCTAGTGCATGCCATTGTTTTGAGCTCTAGAATCCGAAGTTTTCTTATGGAAATTTCTTTTGCAGGGTATTTTTATATCTAGCTCAGTGGATCAGTCACATTCCATTAGTGGAAATGGTAATGCCAGATCTGATTAATATGTATCATTGTTTGCCACATAAACTGTCTTGCTTGATAATTACCGCAGAAGTATCCAATCAAGAGGGGGTCTCCGGTGCATCCATTTCAAAAAACCATCCTAATATTGGCATAAAGTTGAACTAATATGACTTAAAAAATTATCTCAAAATCTGATCTGCAGATGGAAAAATAAAAAGGACGAATGCCTACAATAGGGTAGTATGCACCGGATACTCCCTTATCCAAGCGATACCTGCCAAAAAATTTTTAATGGAGAAATAATTAAACTGCCTTTTCTTACAGGGGCATTGGCTTTTGACATGGAGTATGCACGTTGGTTGGAAGAACACAATCGACAAATTAATGAGCTAAGGGCTGCAGTTAATGCTCATGCAATTGACAATGATCTCCGTAGTGTTATTGATAAAATCATGTCACACTATGAAGAAATTTTCAAGCTGAAGGGGAATGCAGCCAAGGCAGATGTCTTCCATGTATTATCAGGCATGTGGAAGACACCAGCAGAGAGGTGTTTCTTGTGGATAGGAGGTTTCCGACCATCTGAACTTTTAAAGGTGTGTAAAGCACCCTCAGGATGTGCTTGTAATTTTTTAGGCCCTGGCCCTCCTGGAATAGCTTGGCCTCTCATATTAACACAGGCAATGATGTACTATAAGATTGACTAGAATAGAATGTGCATCAGTCTAAAACCTTAATATTTTATTTATGTTTCTTTCTATGTGATATAGGTTATTAGGTCTTCAAATTGCTCCCTCCGGTCACAAATATTTTATGTTTTTGACTTTGCAGTCTCCAAGATGCTACTTTAACCACTAATTACTATTGTAATTTATTTTAAAAACTCACTAAAATCATAATATTATTAAAGTACTCTTTGAGATGAATCTACACATAATTTTGATGTACACAATCTAATTATTTAAAAAGATATTCATGACTCGAGTTTCTAAACTTTGACTAGCACGTATCTTAAATGTCAATTATTTGTAATCGGAGGGAGTAATACGACAAAAATAAAGGCAAATTACAGATTTAGGAAATTTAGGCAAATTACAGTTTTTTTTTCATGTACCATGATGTGCCTTACTTTTTTTTCTTGCGTTCATCATTTTATAGTCCTTAGTAGCGTGTTGGTATTGTGCTGATGATTTTACAGATACTGATAAGTGTGAAAACTGCAGCTTCTTTCTACACAGCTTGAACCTCTCACTGAGCAGCAGCAGTCAGGAATATGCAACCTTCAGCAGTCTTCACAACAAGCCGAGGATGCTCTTTCACAAGGAATGGAGGCCCTTCAGCAGTCCTTGGCAGAGACCTTGGCTGGGTCTCTTGGCTCTTCTGGATCAACAGGAAACGTGGCAAACTACATGGGTCAAATGGCCATGGCCATGGGGAAGCTTGGAACCCTTGAGAATTTCCTTCGCCAGGTACTTTACCTTATTTGAAATGTCAGTTTAGCATATAAAGCTTAGTTTGATATGGTGCTATGATATCGGAGGAGTCTGGAGTATATGAATTCATGTATGCCTGCATCGCTGTTGCATTTATGACTCCTTTCTTTATTATATCAAGGCTGATAACCTGCGGCAGCAGACTCTTCAGCAGATGCAAAGGATCCTGACCACTAGACAGTCTGCCCGTGCACTTCTTGTCATAAGTGATTATTCTTCACGGCTTCGTGCCCTAAGTTCGCTGTGGCTTGCTCGGCCGAAGGAATAGGAAATGCATCAAATTTGACTGCGATACTTTTTCACAAGTTGAGAATTGATGGGTAATCTTATCAGGAAGATTTGACAGTCCTGCAACAGACTTTGATTCGGAGATATCTGCACATACTATAATCCAAAGAGATGATGTGTTCAGGTAGCTTAGTCATATAGTTTGAGTGCATTAGGCCCTGGTCCATGTGTACTGGTAACTGCTGTAAAATTGCTGTTTCATTAATACCTATGTATCCGGATGATCCTAATTTTCTGAGGATTATTAGATTTTGCGTTAAGAATGTTCTGTCAGTAATCGGTCTTATTGATTCTTTTTTGAGAACATTTGACTTACTGTAGGAACACCAACATGAATACAATGGCATGGAAGTAAGCAAGGGTATATGACCATTTAGCTGCCTTGAAATTATGGCGCCTGATTGGTCTTCCTGTGTTTCAACCAGCGTTTGTAGATTCAATATTACATTTGTAAAACTATGTTGATAATGAAATCCTACCATCAGTCGGTTATAGGATTCTGAGATCTGGAATAGGTACGTGCAGCATCACTAGAAGACTGGATGGAAAAGGAAATTTTGAATGCCTGGATCTCTTGTGAACAATGGAATTTTGCTGGAAAGTAAAGATAGTGAAGAAATCAAATAAAATGCATATGTTTTCAAAGCGGGGGGCTCTAGGCTAGCACTGCAACTGTACTGTCAGCTCCGACCTTCGCGTGTCAATGGCAGATTCAGTGAGAAATCCACGTCCTTGGCAGTGATAATAGTATGGTATATGATACCGTTGCTTCTCATGTCTCACGTTGCTCGTTCGTCGTTGGCGTCAGCCTGGCGGTCGGCGGTCATCGTGCCGACCGCGTCCGAGCTGTTTGGGCTCAAGTACTACGGCCTCATCTTTCCTCTCCTCCGTGCAGCCCTGGCTACCACCCACAGAGATGGTTGGACATGTTGAACAACCACGCTACCGGGTGTAGTCTGAGGTTGCTGATTCGTATACGCGACGTAGAACGATAGCGAGAACGACAGATGCACAAAGTAGATAAACACCGATGTAGGGAGAGAACGGATTCTTTATTGCTTTCAGGTGTGTTTACAATGGACGGATCCCTCTCCTATTTATAGTGCTGCTTCATAGAGTTTGGCAGGTCCACGGATAGACCTATCCGGATACGGCTTCGCGAGCCCGTAACCGAATAGGTTTCCTAATACTCCCCCTTGGACCTTGTCGCGTAATGCATATGTCTCATCAAAACTTCATAAAAACCTAGTGAAAAAATTCTTGGAGAAAGAGTACATAGCATACGCTTGCTGTGCGCATGGATATGCCTCGTTAAAAACCTTATGTGAGAAACTTCTTTAAAAACTCACTTAAGGGAAAAAAAAGTACAAATCCACCCAACATTGCTTCATTACTTCAATGTAATAGTTGGGTACTTGAACTTCTGGTTCAAGATTTAATTCAAAATATGTGAAGTTTCTCCCCCTAAATTCTGCACTTCTCTAAGTCTCATCATTCCTATGCCTTTAATACATCTTTCAAAGGTAGATGTAGGTAGGGACTTAGTGAACAAATCTACGAGATTCTCGCACGACTTAGTATGCTGAATATTGATTTCATTCATCTTATGCATCTCATGTGCATAAAAATACTTGGGGTTTATATGCTTAGTGAGGTTGCTCTTCACATATTCAGTCTATACTTGTGCGACACATGCTGCATTATCTTCATAAATGATAGTGGGGGTTTGTTCTATTTGCAATCCACATGACTGGAGAATGTGGAATGTCATTTTTCGAAGCCATGCACATTCACGTGCTGCCTCATACAATGCAATGATTTCTGAATGGTTAGTCGATGTTGACACAAGTGTTCGCGCTGGACGACTTCCATGATACTACGGTCCCTCCACACGGGAAGACATATCCTGCAGGACTTACCGGTGTCTTGGATCTCGAAGATAACCCAGATCAGTATATCCGACCAAAGTCATATCTTGGTTCCTTCTATAAAATAGTCCAAGATCGACTGTTTCCCGTAGGTAGCGGAAGATGTCCTTTACCCCTTTCCAATGCCTTTTCGTTGGCTCTGCACTATACCTTGCTAATAAGTTTACGGCGAACGCAATGTCAGGCCTTGTACTGTTTGCTAGGTACATGAGCGCTCCTATGGCACTTAAGTATGGGAATTCCGATCCCAGGACTTCCTCGCCCTCTTCTCTAGGTCGATATGGGTCTTGGTTTGCTTGTAGTGACCTTCCGACCATCGGGGTTCTTGATGCGTACGCCTTCTCAAAACTAAACCTCTCCAACACCTTTTGGGTGTAGGCGGCTTGGTGTACGAGTATTCCATCTGGCATATGCTCAAGCTGAAGGCCTAAGCAAAATTTGGTTTTACCCAAATCTTTCATTTCAAATTCAGATTTCAAATATGAGCTTGCTTATTCAATTTCATCATCAGTGCCAATGATGTTCAAATCATCCACGTAAACCGAAATTATACAAAAACCATCTTGCGATCGTTGTATAAAAACGCATGGACAGTATTTATTATTCGTATAGCCTTTCTTGCTCAAGAACTCGCTCAAGCGATTATACCATATTCTTCCTGACTGCTTTAATCCATATAAGGATTTCTACAATTTTACACAATATAATTCTTTCTTCTCTTTATTCGGGGTTGGCATGCCGTCAGGTACTTTCATGTACAATTCAGAGTCCAGGTTACCGTAAAGATAAGCTGTGACCACATCCATCAATTTCATTTTTAAGTTCATATTCATTGCCATTGAGATGAGATATCTAAAGGTTATACCACCCATGACCGGGGAATAGGTTTCTTCATAATCAACGCCTGGGCGCTGAGTGAATCCTTGAGCTACCAGCCTTGCTTTGTACCGTACCACTTCATTATTTTCATTTCTCTTCCGAACAAAAACCCATTTATAGCCCACAGGACGTATATGGGAGGGTGTAAGGCACACAGGTCCAAACACTTCTCTTTTGTTCAGCGAGATTAGTTCCGCGGTGATTGCCTTCTTCCATTCCGCCCAATCTGGTCGGTGCTTACACTCAGAAAGAGATGCCGGCTCTGGATCGGGATCTATTCGCTTGGCAATCATTTTAGCAAAGTATATGTCGACATTGGCTGTTGCTCTATTCATCATTTCCCCTGATTCTACAAAGTTTATGGCCATTTCGTCATGGGGTGTTTCGTGCATTTCTACTTGCTCTTCACCGCTATTTCCCATCACGGGAGCAAGTTCCTTTAGCTTATTGTTGCCCATGTGTGCACACGTATTTCTATCGGCTTCTTCTTCTATTACCGGTATATTCAAATCTGGGAGCGCCTCGCTAGCAGGCTGCTTCTCACCAGAGTTGCCAGGTCTCAACTGGCTCCCCTTCTTTTTCTTTCGGGACGCTTTTGTGACTGGTTGTGATGAACTCTCATTCCCCTTTTTACCCAGACGTCTCCGGATACTAGGGGGCTGAGAAACCAGATCTTTTGTCTTTTTTCTTTGAGGCCTCTGAACAGGTTGAGGAGTGCTCGTAGTTTTCTTTGGCACTTCTACCCTCTCTGGTGCATTGCGCGCAGGCACATGCGACTTAATCACACCCTTCAAATCACAAAAGTGGTCAGGCAGTTCATTTGCTAATTTCTGAATCGAGGATTTTCGGACCTCTTCGTTTTCTTCTCTAGTACGGGATCATGTGCGGGAATGCGGTGGCTTGCCGATGATTTCACGGCATTCTTCTCATAAGGGTTCTTTATCTCCCGTAATGACGGAAATTATCCTCGCCAAAGATGTAATCAATAAGCAGGCGGTATGCAAATTACGGTCGAGGGTTCTAAATACTTGATTATGGACACTGTCTCATAACCAACGTATATCTCCGGCCTCCGGAGAGGGCCCATAGTTGTTCACTGTGGTGGTGGTATCGGTACATACACCATGCATCCAAATTTTTTTAAATGGGAAATTTTCGGTGTGATCCCCTGAACTAGTTGCATTGGTGAATAGATGTTGTACGCTGACGGTCTATAGTTCAATAATGCTGCTGCGTGCAGGACGGCGTGGCCTCAACACGTGTTTGGTAAATTACAACCCTGCAAGAGCGGCTTTGCTATGAATTTGATCCTTTTAATCAGTGCTTCTGCTAGTCCATTCTGAGTGTGGACATGTGGCACTGAGTGCTCTACATTGATTCCCGATGCCATACAGTAATCATCAAATGCCTTCGAAGTAAATTCGCCGGCATTGTCCAAGCGAATGGACTTCACGTGATGATCCAGGAATGCATTTTTAATTCGTATGATCTGAGAGATCAGCTTTGCGAATGCGTGGTTTTTTGTTGAGAGTAAACTCACATTTGACTACTTCGAGGAAGCATCAATGAGCACCATGAAGTACCTAAAAGGACCTGATAGGGGTTGAATGGGGCCGCAAATATCCCCTTGAATGCGTTCAAGGAACGCGGGGATTTCATCTTGCACCTTCATGGTCGAGGGCCTAGTGATCATTTTCCCAGTGGCGCATGCCTGACATATGAAGTCTTCTTGATTAGGGAAATTCTTTACACTAATTCCAGGCCCCGAGAGTTGGTAATTACATTTCTCATCATCCGTAAGCTCGATGACCAAGTCTACTATGCCAAAGAGAGAAGAGTTCAGCACTCCTAAAAGAAGTTTTAAGGAAGTGTAATTGTCGGTGCTTTAATTCTTGTGTGGTATAGCCCGTTCTAAATGAAGAAAAATTTTTAAGATTCTTTTTTCACATCCGTCAGGCTTCACAATGCACGTAAATTCTTTGCCATTTTCTTGATGGTCTCAACGTGGAAACCGTTAGCACGGATGTCTTTAAAGCTTAAGAGACCTAGTGGATTCCTGCACAAAGAAAGCTTCATTAATTTTCATTGGAGTGCCCATAGGCAGTATGATTGTGGCTTGACCAGAGCCTACTACGCATGAACCACTTCCTGCAATTGTGGTTATACTGTCGGTTTTCTTCTTAATAGTTTCAAAATATTTAGTCTCTCTTAAAATGCTATTAGTTGTTCCACTATCAACTATGCATATCTCCTCCATATGGGCACTACATAAATACATATAATTTCAATTAGGCTATTATTCATATTGCAAGCATTCATAGAATATACTGAAAATAAAGTACATTATGACGACGAGAATTTAAGGGTCTACTCCCCCGGAGTTCTTAATATTCATAAAGATCACAAATGTCTGCTAAAGCAACCACACAAATTCAAAATAACAAATGCTGCTAAACAATGCACTAGATAAACTCAGTGAAACATGCTTCTACATTTGCAGCTATCTCTTCTTCCATGTCATCGTCAGCTATTGCTACCTCACTGGTAGTAGCTTCTTTGTCTTCAGTAGACTTCGTGGAGACCCTCAGTTCTTTAAGTTCCTCCCCTAGGAGGTCATCTTCATCATTGTTCATGATGGCGAGGTGCGTCTCTGTCTTTTATTTGTTCTTCTTTTTGGCTTGGTATTCAGCGATCACCTTCTTTGATTCACGGCAGATCTTTGACCAATGCCCCCAGATGCCACACTTAAAGCATACTTGGTCTTGTTGACCATATGGTTTCGGTGGTGGCCTCTCCTTGCCTTGGGATTCAGACTTTTTCTTTCTTTTCCGGGCCGAGCCGTCTCCCCTTTCACCTTTTCCCTTTCTTTTCTGGTTGGGTTTCTCGGCCTGGTACTTGCTTGCATTGACTTCAATGCTTTGACCAGGTGCCTGTGAGATGAAGTTCTTCTTTAAGACTTCATCCTGAGATTCCGTGACTTGCATGACGTCAATTAATTCACTATAATCGGTGAAATTATCTTGACGGTAGTTACGCACTCAATGGCATTCGGTGGAAGGTGGAGAGTGTTTTTCTATTTTCTCCTCTTCGATATCTCGCTACCACGAGAGTGAGGTTCATGACAATCTGTGTAAGGCGTAATTGTATTCGACCACGGTTTTATAATCTGCAAATCTCAGCGTGCTCGATCTGTTGTGCTTGTGGCAAGATAGTGTATTTGAGCTTTTGAATCGCTTCTTAAGTGCAAATTCAAAGTTCAACAAAGACTTTCAATGACCATATATTCATTCTTTAGGGTATCGGACGGTGGTGCACGATAAAGTGCAAGGTCTTGATCATTTTCTTTGGAGAAGTAGGGCCCGCTTCTATGCTAATGGCGGTGCGGAGATTCTTACCTCCAAGCACAATTTTCACGTCCAAGCCCAAGTAAGTTAATTTCGCCATGGGGCTAATTCCTCAAATTCACTACCGACGATGCGGACATCTGCATAGCATGAGATTACTTCGTAATCAAGTGTGTCTTTGCGTGACATGGATCTATGCATAAATCCTCGGCATTTCAAATATAATGATGCTAATTCGATTTATAGAAGTAATTAACAGCAGTAAATAATCACTCCTATTGCAAAGCAGGAATAAAACAATAATTCCTGAAAATATAAATAGCCAGAATATTCAATTTCATAATTTCTGTAAATTCCAGGGGTTTCTGCATAAAATTCGTTATTCGGAAGAATTCTTAGGTAATTCGTAAGATTAGGGTTCTGTTGCAAATTTCGGCCCATTCCTTTTCCTCCACCTGACCTTCTTCTCTCCCCTTTTTCTTTTCTTTCCTCGGCGCTGACTGCAAAAGGTGGCTCGGCCCATGGCCTTCCACGCCTGACGGCCCAATGGCTCCCACATGACCAATGGCTCCCTTCTTTTTTTTTCCATGGCCAAATGGCCTCTCATGCCCCAGCATTCCTTTTTTTTCTTTCCATGGCTTTCTACCAAATTGACTCTTCCATTTTCTTTTCTGGTGCCCATCCTACTGCTACACGTCCGTTCCATTGGTGAAGTCTTGGCTAGGGTTTCCTAACGCCACGGCTATTCGGGACGGTCAGAACCGGCGGCGGCACGCTTGGGATCGACCGGCGGCGCAAGATGGCTTTGGAGGAGGGTCGGCGTGCAGCCTGCGGCCGGAGGAGGGTCGTGGCCTGCAACCGGAAGGAGGGTGTGGGTGGCGCGGCCGACGTGGCTAGGAGGTGCGGCGGTGCATCGCACGGTGAAGGGTACGGCGGTGTGCGGCCTTCACGGCGGCGGCGGCAAGACGGCACCTTTGGCGGCGGCGGCGTGCATGTTGTTAGGCGGTCGTCCATGGTAACGGCGGCGGCTGGCGGTTTCTCTCGGCGGCGGCGGCGGCACTTTTGCAGCGGCATACATGATGCGGCCGTCCATGGCGGCGGCGGTGGTGCGCGTATGGGCGCGCGATAAACGGTGCGGCTACTCGGTGGGGCGTCTTCATGGTGACAGCTCCGGTAGGGCCGCGCGATGTGATTAACAGGTTGAAACACAAAATCCCCAATACAACAATCGGGGTACAGATCGGATGACTCACGATCTAGCAGATAGACCTGCAAATTGATCTATCTACTCATCATGCACATACCGTATAGATCGATGCCGGTAGATCACGTGGTGCAGGATAGATTCGATGCAGTGTCGTTCGGTCGGAGGAAGAGGTAGCAGATCTGTTCCGCTAGCTTGGATTCTGGCAGAACGTCGTGCTGATAACGTGTTGAACAACCACGCTACCGGGTGTAGTCCGAGGTTGTTGATTCGTATGCGCGACGTAGAACGACTGCGAGAACGACAGATGCACAAAGTAGATGAACACCGATGTAGGGAGAGAACGGATTCTTTATTGCTTTCAGGTGTGTTTACAATGGACGGATCCCTCTCCTATTTATAGTGCTGCTTCATAGAGTTTGGCAGGTCCACGGATAGACCTATCCGGATACGGTTTCGCGAGCCCGTAACCGAATAAGTTTCCTAATAGGACACATAAGCAAATAGAAGAGGGGTAGTATGGTCGTTTCAAGTGGGTATGAATTATTAGAAAATGAGGAGGAGATTTAACTGGCCAAATGGCATATAATCAATAGGGCATAACAGCATTTGCCACTCTAAAGATTGTAATAAAAGATATGCCACCCCAAACAAGTACAGCTTAATAACATGTCGTTTATTTGATATAACAGCAATTAACCTATCTTCCTCGGGTGAAAGGACATTTTTGCCTATGCCCTTTCACTACCTCCTCGCGTTAAGCACTCTCCATGTTGTTGCCCTCTCCAATTATAGCAATAGATTGAATCGTTGACGTCCTCTCCTCTCCTCTCCATTATAGCAGTAGATTGAAGCTTGCTGCTACGCTGTCAGAACCAAATGACCCAAGCCTAATTAACGATCACTACCAGGGAACAGTGCTACACAAGCGGTTCGTAACCGCTTTCACAAGCGGTTATCGAACCGCTTGTACGCAACCGAGAGTGATACCCAGAGGGTATCACTCATGATTCAACCGCTAGGTGCAGCACCACAAGCGGTTGAAGGCGCCAGAAGCGCGATGAAGCGCCACGTGGGGGCAAAGCACAAGCGGTTGGTGTTACCAACCGCTAGTAGAGGCCTTCTATCGTGGGTGGGGAGACACCACGTGTGCTCTCTCCACAAGCGGTTGTTGTTACAAACCGCTTGTGGAGAGGCCGATGACTACATATGACCTTTTGAGCTAGACTTTCAAATATGAATTTTGACAATAAAAATAAATACAACTACAAATTTATTTCTGCATAATTAAATATATATTATAATTGAGAAAACCAGAGTTTATTTGCACAAATAGTATGAGCTTATAATTTAATTACAAATTAAATGCATATATATATATATATGTTTTACAATACATAAAATGATGATCAAGACAAGCGTTTTCTGACTTTCGAAGAGTACAAATGTGGTGATCTTGAGATCATTTCTGCGTGCATTGCTCTTTCTTGACCATCGGCGAAGATTCCGTAAGTTCATCTCGTCTTATTGAAGGGCCATCTCTCCATGCCTTTGCATAGAACTCGCCTCTAGGGATATAATCTCATCGACAATAAAGCCAATAAGTTGTTCTTGAATTGCTTCAACTCGATGCGATGGGATCACGCCTGCCTCATCGATCTTGCCACTTAAAAGAAACAAAGAAATAAATCTTTGAACACGTCAAGTATAAGTGTATTACGGAATTTGTTTTTAACACACACGCACCTCGTTGTCCAGTTGTCGCATATCGCCGTGGGTAAGACTTTGCATATAGAGGCACACATAATAGCCACATAAGTTGTTTCCGGCCGTTTGCTGTAGAACCTAGAGTGATATTTGAAAAGAATGCAATTAATTAATTAGCTTGAGAAGATAAATTTTTACGCCATATATATTATTTAATTGATATTTTGTAGTACGTACTCGAGTGCTGGATTTTACT
This sequence comes from Olyra latifolia, assembly GCA_036346145.1. Classification (NCBI taxonomy): domain Eukaryota; kingdom Viridiplantae; phylum Streptophyta; class Magnoliopsida; order Poales; family Poaceae; genus Olyra; species Olyra latifolia. The sequence continues at coordinate 22,313,329 of CM070530.1, forward strand.
ATGAATTGATTCCTAGAACTTTTTCCTTTATGCTTCGTTCGGAACGTGGCGAATGCCCTGTCATGCGTTATTATATGAATAGTAATTATGAGTATTTGAAGTACTTATATATATATGTAGCTTGGCATCTCAATGTTACCTGTTTAGAATATCAATGATAAACTGAAAATCTTGTTGTGGTTTTCTTCTTGAGTCTTGCACAATGATGATCGCACTATCGACATTGATAATAAGTAGGATCCAGTGAAACCTATTCATATATAAGTATTGCAACATATATGTAATTAGTCATATTATGAATGTCTTGAAAAAGGATAAACGAGAGGTTGTGTGATGACATGTATATATACGCATCGAAGTTGAAGGGCGAATATGTGCGGTTTGTAGTCTTGGTCGAAAAGAGCCTTCAAAGATGTATTCTTCAACTTCTTTTGGCTTGCGTTTACTGATTAGGCTCGTTGACAATTGATGGGTCAATGAAGCCGATGTCAAAGATAGCCTCTTCTACATCGTTGTATCTCCATTCTACATACAAAGGGATGAGTTATTAGATTTTGGCTGAACTACTACGAAATGAACACATATATATGGTAAACTCAATCATTAGTGGAAATACTTACGAGACACCAAGACTCATTAGAGACACGCCGACGGGCGTCTCGATGGTAAAATTGGTAGATGTCGTCAATTCCATCCATATGAGTTCATCCCCACGATAGAAATCTTCATTTTTATACTGGCGGGGAACATTGTTCTTCCTTGAGCGGACTGTTCCATGTACCATTCATGAAATTGTCGCATCTTGGTTGGCGATCCCTTATCTTTTCCGGTGCAACCAACTCTTTGCCCAATTTATATGGCCACCTGATCTCTGCCGTTGGAAGCTCATCTGTTAGTCCCATAGTCTGCAGCCAGAAGACGACCCGACTCTCTCAAGAATTCCTCTAGCTGGTAATCTTGGGCTGTCTTCTTAGGTGCCGCCGCCGCCTTAGCCCGTTTCCCTTTCACTGCAGCCTTCGCTATTGTGCGTTCGTAGTTAGTCGAGACAGGAAGAGGCGCTGCACGGCATGTCGCAAAGTGGGCTGCAGCTTTCGGATCAGTCTGCGCCTTGGGAGGTGGCACCTTTGGTGCGAAGTGTGTCTCAATTTTCTTTTGAACTGTTGCTCATGTCTCCTCAGCCGTTATGTCGTATGCCCTTTTCGGAGGTTCCTTTGACGACTGTGTTGACCGGCTAGACTGGGCCTTCTTGGGAGGGGGTAGCGTCAGAGAACCGGTCCTTCAGCTTGGAGTTTCTTCCTTGGAGGAGATTGTGGAGCCGGGCTTCGTGGAGCAGGAGGTGGAGGCGGAATGCTCTGTATTGGAGACGAGGCATGTCGTTGAGGTGATGTAGGAGGAGGCGTGTTTTGTCGTTGCGGTTGAGGTATGGTCTCTTCGGTCAGTTCCAATTGTTGGATTTCTATTGGTGGAGAGGTCACCTCCACGGTCTTTGGAAATATGATGTACCTTTTTCGCCAGAGAATGATTCAGTGGAGGGCCTGTCCAAGCTTGGTGATGTCATCCCATCCAGCAATCTCGAGCAGGAGATCTTCATAGCCGCTCGACACCTCCTCCACTGTGACCTTCGAGTAACCTGGCGGAATCTCGTTGCAGTGGAGAAGCTGGCCTGGCTCCACCGGGTACGCCATGCCATAAGCCACCTTGGTGGAGAGGTTATGCGCCTGAATGTGTAGCTCACACTCCCGGCGAACTTTGGTGCTGTCCACTGCGTACTGTCCTAGGTCCATAGAAAGTGCGGCGGCGTTCGACGCGCAGCTACTCCGTCGCGTGGAGGTGGGCAGGCTAACCATGGCCTGTGTATTGTACCTGCTCCTTGAAGTTTACCGAGTGCCGCCTGCAGCTTTTGCTCAACAATCTCTCCGATGCTCTGCTGAATCGCTCTGAGCTCCCTTTCCAGTAAGTTGTATCTCAGATGACTCTTTTTTGCTTCTTGACCGGCTCTCAGACGATCGGCATCTTTGGAGAAACCGTATTTCCATGGCACGGACGATCCCATTTCTCTTGTCCGTCCTGGGTGCTCAGGGTTTTGAAGTGCACGTGTGAGCTCGTCATTCTCCCTGTCTGTCACAAAGGAACCGGAGCGAGACATGTCGACGGTTTCGACAATTCTGTTTCCAACATCCTCCGCCTCCCGGTGGCATCAACAAGCTATCGCCGTCGCAAGGGTCCTCCGTGAGTTATGTACCAATTCCGCAGGCGGAATTCCCATTCAGCAGTAGCAGGCGTGATATTCTTGGCCACTAGTTCTTCTTCCCGCTTCTCCCATTTAGGTACAGCCTTGACGTAACCACCGGTGCCAAGATGGTGGTGGTATTTTTTCTTCCCAGCGTTGATCTTGTTCTGTTGGCTCGTGGCCTGTCCTTCCTCTGACAATTTGTATTCTTCAAATGCATCCCAGTGATCTGCCAGCTTGGGATGTTGGTTGAAGTCCGGCTTTTCTCCTTCTTGACATACTTGTTGTTCAGTGAACTTTCCACGATGAAATTGGGTTGCCATGTTCTTCAAAGTGTATCTCTTAACCTTGTTCTCGTATCCTTGTAAAATTTGAAGTTCTCCTTGATATCTTTTCAAAGGAGCTCCTTGGTGGCTTATGGAACTTCAGTCCATTTCTTGATGCTAATCGACATGATCCCTAACGTGGAAACCACATGAGTTGTTAAACGGGCCTCTCGCAGACAGAGGAGCAATCGGCTTCCGTCATTGTCGACGTTGGTGAAAACAAACTTTGTAGCAGCTTCTTGTTAGGTCCTCGCTTGGTTTGGGTGCTCGATGTACCGGGCTGAAAATGGACAGAGATGTGAATTTTTCATGTCAGAGCCATTTATAGTAATTGGTTAAATATGGTTAAATGGTTTGTCTGGATTCTCGTGGCATTATCTCACTTCCCTCAGCGTCAACGGGATCACTGGATCCACCGACAGAGGTGTTGACAACGTTGGCATTACCTTCATTGGCGGCCAAGTTGCTACCATAGTCGATCTCGTCTAGCATGAACGCTTCATCCATCTCGAAATTAGGATCACCACGTCCTGGTGTCGCCATCTATCGTTATTATGAAATATTGTTTAATTAGTAAGTATGGCAACTCGTCAAATTGTAAAAGAAAAATATATAACAAAAAATACATTTTCACTCATTCTCTCTCACTGACATTATCTCTCACTCACTCTCTCTCCATCTATCACTCACTCTCTCTCCATCTCTCTCTCTCTCTCATTGTCTCTCACTCTCACTCACTCTCTCTCCATCTCTCTCACTCACTCTCTCTCCATCTCTCTCTCTCTCACTCTCACTCACTCTCTCTCTCTCTCCATCTCTCTCTCTCATTCTCTCTCACTCTCACTCACTCTCTCTCTCTCCATCTCTCCATCTCTCTCACTCTCTCTCTCTCATTCTCTCTCACTCTCACTCACTCTCTCTCTCTCCATCTCTCTCTCTCTCATTCTCTCTCACTCTCACTCACTCACTCTCTATCCATCTCTCTCACTCACTCTCTCTCCATCTCTCTCATTCTCACTCTCTCTCTCTCTCTCTCTCATTCTCTTTCACTCTCTCTCACTCACTCTCTCTCAGTCTCTCACGCTCTCTCTCTCACACTGTTGAACACCTCTTTTTGCCCTTAGGGACATTTTGTCGAACACTTTGTGGGCGGCGAGTGTACAGAGCGCATGTAAGCAGAGGAGGGGGTAACCTAGACCCTTCGGGATGGAGGAGCACGCAATGGTCGACGGCGGCCGGCTGGGAGACGACTTCGACGGCGACGGCGCATGGTGACAGTGGGGCTCGGCAGCGCATGGCGATGGCGGTCGACGGCAGCGTGGGGAGACGACCTCGACTTCGACGGCGACGGCCTAAGCGGCCGACGGCGGCTGGGAGACGATTTCGACGGCGGCGGCGACAGGCGAGGGCTCGGCACATGGGAGGTCGATGGCGAGACGACAGAGGCAGAGAGGCGAGGACTTAGAAAAATTTGAAGAGTGTGTCCCCGGCCAGGCGAGACATATTTATAAAAGCACCTCTACAGGCGGTTGGAACCACCAACCCCTTGTAATAAGATCTCTACACGCGGTTCGTAATAGCAACCGCGTGTAGAGATACACTTCTACAAGCGGTTTGTATCACCAACCGCTTGTAGAGGTCCCTCACAGCTGGCGGCGAGTGAGAGAGGGACCTCTACAAGCGGTTCATATAACCAACCGCGTGTAGAGGTCCCTCACAGCTGGCGGTGAGCGAGGAGGACCTACAAGCGGTTCAGATCACTAACGCTTGCAGAGGTCCTCACGGTGGCCAGGCGGCGATGGAGGACCTCTACAAGCGGTTTGTATCACCAACCGCTTGTAGAGTGGAAAGAGTCAAAAGGATTTGACGCCTGCATTGGTTAAGATAAAACTTCCCCCCCTTCTAGCTAGCGAGCGGCGCTGGAGCGTGGGCTCACTTGCGGCGACACGGGTTCGAGCCCCGCTCGCGCCCCCTGCCTTTTAATTTTTGCTTTGCCTTCCTCTTATAGTTAGTGCAATAAAAAATTAGTTAGTGCTTTGAAAAATTAGTTAGTGCAATAAAGAATTAGTTAGTGCAATAAAAAATATTGTAATTAAAACTACTCAAACATGTTGTTAGTTTTATAGTTCTACAAGATATAATCGAAAAGAAATTAAAAGTTTTATAGTGCCAAGAATTTATATGCCATATATTTTGCGATGGAAGGAGTGGTTTTTCAAATTTAACCTTTAAACTTAATTTAACTAATTATTTTGTCCCTTTAAATTTTTTCCTATTTTATTTCATAAAACATTAATAATTTCCTTCCAAACCTAGATCTACTATTGTTACATTCAATGGAGGAGTGTTATATTAAAGATTGTAAAGCTAACAACTTTTCGAAAACAACTCCTTAATTACAGTTCATCATGGTCCTACCTAAAATTAAAGTTATGAAGTGAGATTGAAGAGAAGGAGTGTTACATTAAAGATTCTAATTCTAAGAACACTTTTGGAGAAAATAACTACCATAATTCATCATGGTCTTGCCTAAAATTAAAGTTATGGAGTGAGGTAGCGATAAAAACCCCCAACAATCAAAATCAATTTTTTCTCCATATTAAATGCAAAAGAAACAATAATATCTTGGTGAGAAGGATGGTAGTATGGAGTTACTAACCTTGATTCACTTAATTTGAAGCTAAATCATCACATTCAAAATTTGGACAAGACCTCCCCAAGAACAAAGTGCTGTGCCCTTCCTGTTCATGTCTGCGAGCTCGGGGAGGAGAAAGAGTTTAAATGGGTGGGCGAGATCTCTTTCAGAAACGGTTTGAGACACCAACCGCGTGTAAATGTGTATCTCTATAAGCGGTTGGTGTCTCAAACCGCTTGTGATAACTCAGAAGCGGTTTGGGACACAAACCGCTTGTGGAGGTTGGTCAACACAAGCGGTTGGTGTTACCAACCGCTTCTGGAAACCCCTCCCGCCCGTTGCTCACGAACCGCTTCTGGTGCTAAGACCAGAAGTGGTTCGCGCCTAACCGCTTGTAATAGCCCGCTTGTGAAGCCCAGTTCTGTAGTAGTGGATCCAACATGGAAGAAACGCATGTAAATTCAACATATCGTCGGCATGCATGGATGATGAGATTATAATTACCTGGAGATGGCTTTTCACCTCATCATTGGTCAGTCTATCCACCTTCTTCAGCTCCCGAATCTGCTCCGGACTTCAAATTTGCAAATAACAAACAAGATTTTCTTTTGTCTTCAGTACGCACATAAGCTGATTAAGGTTTGAGTTGATGGATGCGTCCGTCGATCATATGTATGATTGTATGTAGATGTGTACCTTGGGCACCGCCGAGGATTTGGAGGGAGGAAGGTGTCGCCGTCGAGCGCGCTGAGGAGCAAGTCGGCGAGAGGGCAGCGAGCAGGATTAGGCAGTGAAAAGGCATGGGCAAAAATGTCATTTCACTGGGGAAAAAGGGTTGATAATAGAGCAAATGTTGTTATAATGGAGAAATGGCATATTATTAAGTTGTTTCTTTTTTCACGGGGTGAAAGAAGCTGTTTCTTTTTCGTTTTCTTTTTGTTGCTTGCCTTAGTGTGAGCGTGACAATTTTTTTTTGTTTCGCTTTGGTTTTAAGCATTACAATAAGCGTTTATAATGACTGTATGCATTCCTAATTGGTGCAGAGGCTGAAAGTTTCTTTCATTATCTAAAAAATTATTAAGTTGTATTTGTTGTGAGTGTCATATCCTCGATTACAATATTTAGAATGACAAATGGTGTATAGGGTGTGTTTGGTTTATGACCCTTGCTAGCCTTATCAATTTTTTGTCCTACCTTTGAGATTTGGCTTCCATTTGGTTTGTTGCCAATTTTTGGCTTGCCCGTGAGAAATTTTGGCACGCCAATGGTTTTAAATGGAGACTCCTCTACCGGTGTGGGCGCAGAAATTGATCGCCAATGAATTGGCAAGCCAATGCCTGAGCGCTTGCTTGCGGTGGGGGCCAGTAGCAGAGAAGCAGTGCAGCAACGACAGGGCTTAAAAAAATAAAGCAGCACAGTGCATGCATGCATGCAGGTCGAGTCATGCATGCATACAGGGCTACAGGCTACAGGCTGCTAGTCAGTGACTTTAATCCAAACACTACAAATTTATTAACGAATTGATCATGCCCTCAATTGATCATAACCAACCATTGGCATGGCATCTGAGGGTGGTCACCAACCAAACACACCCATAATCATTTTTTCTTATCTTTGGAGACTTGGAGTGGCAAATAATAGTGACATATGACCAAAGGTCACTCTTTGGAGCCACCAAAGAAGACAAGACCTCCAAGATCTAATCTTTTATTGGTAATCAAAGAGCTCTCTAAAACAAATTAATTATCTGGGAATTTTTCAGGATACAATCAATTTTCTTGAAAACAAAAGCTACATTTCTATAATGAACTATGCTTATTATACAATCCATGAACAGTCATGTGGTTTTGGGGCGCTTAGATCCCTTAGACCTTTATACACTGCAAGTACACTCATATGTTTTAGAGGATATAACACCACGACACTGATTTTTTTAAAGTATTATTATGATTCTAGCCAAGGTTTTAAAAACCGATGGTTTTTCGCCAAGAAACCATAGATACCTGAGAGCTAAAAATTGCCAATCAGTTTATCTTTTTTTCAGTTTTCGAAACAGTTTTGGTGGGTTTTTCAGTTAACCGGCCTGGTGAGATAGCGGTTTTATAGACCCCACCAACCCTATTCCGGCCTGCAGGGCAGCAAAATTGCAAGGGAACCTAAAAGGGGGTGTCTGGTTCAGTTGTCCTGGACCGTCGCAGACCCTCACATCCCGGTCTCTGTTTTTTTTTTTTTTTGAAAACAGACAACCCTGTAGATATATTAGATCATGAAGAAGTTTACAAGGAAGTCTGGTGGTTTAGAGCACCACGACTGAAACAAAACATCCGAGTTCACAGCAAACTTAGCACACAAATGGGCAATTTGATTTTCCTGGCGAGGCACAAAGATGAGCTGGTAACCATTTTGGCTCTCTATGTAGCGGCGAATATCCATGATGATGGTAATGTCCATGGCGAAGACCTTGTCTTCAGAATTTACTGCTTCCACCAGGTTTGAACAATCTGAAGCAAACGTGACCCTGTGGAGTCCTTTTTTCAAAGCAAACAACATGGCCTGCTTACAACTCCATGCTTCAATCGTCTGGGGATCCCTAAGGCCAAAATGTTTCTAGGCACCCGCAGCAATGAAGTTTTTTCCTCCATCTGTAAAGACCCATCCGCCCCCTGCACAGTCGTTCCCCATATTCAGAGCCCCATCCACATTACAGATTGTACATCCCGGTCTCTGTTTGGATGGGCAAGATTGGTGCCGGATGAAGCGATCCAACAGACGAATATTCGCTTCAGATGCGGGATAACTCTATCCCTCCCGAAAACATGAGAGTTCCCTTCGTCCCAGACGGCTCGTCTTCAGGATGGCGGCTAGGTGGCAACCGGCGCCGGTGAAGAAGAGCTCGGGAAGCCTGAAAGATGGCTAGAATTGGTTCTCCCGACACCAAGGAACATGATGGTAGCGGCGGCAGCGTCCCGGAGAATGCCGTCACTCACAAGGCCATGGAGAGACTCTGAGGAAGCTATTGGTGGTGTCTTATTAGGCTGGGACTGTCCGACGCTGACAAATTTTGGTCTTCTTCCTCACCTCCGGCCACACATTGCCATTGTCGATTCATTGAGTATTTTGAATCGAGTTCGTTGTGATGTTTCTAAAATTCTTTGCAGCTGAATGATCCTCGTCACCACTAATTTCTATCCCTGTGTCAATTTGGCTATTAGAGCAGTGTTAGCCGTCGCCACATCTTGCCCTAACCTCCGGCCATATGTTATCTCGAACCAACTCATGCCATCAATCCAAACACACTCACTTGGACGTATTCACGATTCATAACGAATCCCACCTCGCTGGATCGTCCATGATGATTCCAGGTCAGACAACCAAACACATCCTAAATAACAGTTCAAAACGGTCGAATTCATAAAGGAAAGAAAAAAAAAAAAGAAAAGCTTAACTAGAGCATAACTCACTTGCAAACCACCAAGGCAGAAATAAATACAAGATAATTTTGGCCTTGGCTAGCACAAACTGGCTATCTTAGATATGATTCTTGTTCCATGTGTATACTTGTTCGTGAACGACCAGTACTGGGGCACTCCAAAGTCCAAACACACACCGCAAGCCACACTTAGATATCTAGTTGCACAAGGCACATCTCCTACGAGAGTTCTATTTAAGTTAAAACGAGCATCCACAAACTTAGATTATTCATGGATAAAGCATCCTAAGCAGCATCTGATCCCCATTCTCTTCTATCAACAGAAGTCAGTATGACAGGTTAGACACTACCTAGTGAACATCCATTGTCTTATGAGCAAAGTTATATCATATATACGAAGAGATGAGGCGCAGCAGCCCACAGTTGCCGGTTGCTGCAGCTAATAGCCTCCCCTGGTTAAAGCACAATGCCTTTGCCCTCCAGATTTGCTTGGGACAGAAGATCACCCATTCACTATGCCCAAGCGAAGTACGGGCAGATTGCCCGCCTTGTGGCAGTCCAGTTGCCACATCCATAGAAGTGCCGTCCCTGCATGGGCCCTGGTTTGCGAACAATGCTCCACCTGCTCAGCACTCCGCAGTAGCAGTACATTGGCCTGTCCTTTCCTGTGTTGCCAGCATATGGATTAAACTGAACAGGTGATCCAAGTATCTCCTTCGGCTTCTGCTGCGGTTGGGTGGGATCTAGAGAATGATCAGGGGATGACTGGCAGGTAATTGTCTGCAGGGCAGGTTGCCACACAAGTGAGCTGGTGATGGAGAACTTAAATCCCCGGTGCATCAACAGCGCAAGGAGGCGGGCGGTATTGCGAGCATCATCAAGCCCGCAGTGAGCACGACCCTCCCAAGTAAGGCCAGCCAACTGAACTGCATCCTTTAAGTTACACCGGACACCGCCAAACACTTCCTGGAAAGGAACCTTCAAGTTGATCCACCTGATCAAAATATGTGCAGAAGGCATCGATATTAGAATGCCTTGACCTAAGACACAACATATATCACATACCTACTTCTATAGAGTGTAGGCTTCGAGGCCCATAAGGGACCATAAATTATTCCAAAGGAAATTCAAGGGGATTGCATTTTTTTCCTACAAACATCCTGCATTTGGTATTTTTGCTTAATTTAAATCAAAATGAGATGGACAACCCGAAGGGAAGTTCACATGTGCAATCATGAACCATTTATTAGGAAGTTGAACATAAGTCATCTGCCATCTAGTACAGATATCTGCCTTCAGTAATTTTCCATAGCATGTACAGAAACAAATATCAGAAATCAGGGTTGGAAAGAATTAATAGTTCAGTAAAGAGGGTACTGGTCCCAACAATTTCTTTGTAGAACAGCTTCCAGACATTAGGTTTCTTTAATATGAATGCTATATACAATACTTGAAGTCATGGGGTAGACAGGTAGTACACCTACACTACAAAATAGTTTTGAGAGATGAAAATAAACAAAATTGACATGTTGCATTGACATAATAAAAAACAAGAAAAATTTTGATACAAGCTATTACAAAGTGTGGCATTTCGATATTTCGAAATGTGAACTTTGGAGTGGCATGAATCTAAATCACCCTAAAAACAATCCACCATACACACCTACACTCTCCCAAGATTTTAGACTGCCACCTAAACTTATTTCCCACCTATACTTTTGATTTGATATGAATTAGTACTACCTAAACTTTGGTTTATTTGTCACGTGCACATTTCAAGTTGATAGCAAACCAACACCTAGTATAATGCATGAAATGTTCTAAAAAATAGTATAGGCTGTGTAATAACATATATTTGCATCCACACCATTTGTAGATATCATACTGTGGTAGCAAATAATTTAATAAGAAAGTGAAGTAATATGCTTCAATGCATTCAAAAGTATATATATGTCATAAATTGCACTGAATGTAAATAAGGGCGGTGAACTGCTAAAATTCAATATGCAGGTGCTAACTTGCAAAGTTCAATGTTACAAGTGCTAAACTACCAACGTGAAAATTGTGGTTGGAAATATGCTCTTAAAAAAGCACAGGTGGCTGCAGTACAATTTCCTCATTAGCATATCTTACATGAACCTAAACCTTATAGTTATAAGTTGTACGCATTGCATCACACAATAAAAATATAAATTTTCAGTCCCCACGTAATAACAACAGAAGGGATTCCTCAAGAATGATATAATACATACATTAGTTCATAAATTTGACCTACTTTGGTCACACCACAATTACACATTCGAACACTTATCAATTGTTCCCATCGTACAAACACTAAAACTTAATTTAGCATGATCAATTATCGTAATACAGTAGTTATAGAGGCACATAACAGTTTACCCAATGAACAAATAAAATAATAAGTATCACTCCCTCTATAGTCAAAAATAAATGTCAATTTGGGGTACGTGAAGTCAAACTTTTGAAACTTTGGCTACCTAAATCTTTTTAAATATTTAAATCTGCTACATGAAAATGATATGTGTAGATTGATTCTTCTTGGAAAGTACTTCTGCAATATTCTAATTTTATTGTTTTATAAATAAACTGCAATAGTAATTAGTGGTCACTGTTGCATTTTGCAGATCATGTTGATGTCTAAAGACAATATCTGTTTTGACTGGGGGGAGTATGTCGCACACAGAAATCAAAACAAAACAAGCTCCCAAAACTTTTTGAGCAGGCTCCCAAAACTTGAAAAACAAATATTTGTTACCTGTTAAAATAAGGGGGCTTCCTGATTCTCTTGAATCTGCACTCTGATTCCAGCATTACACGGCAATCCCAGTTAGACCAGGTCACAACAGCAAAGTTCTTGTGCTTAATCCCTTTTTCCTCTAACCACTTATCATGCATCAGCAAAGCTTCACTTAGGGGTACGCCTCTGTCCACCTGGACATGCACAGAGAAAATGGATTACTAATCACATACACCAAAGAAAAGTCAAAGTTTAGATCATACTCATGTTACAACATAATTTTTCAACATGAGTAAAATTTGGCTTAAACAAAAGTAATGCATTTCAGATATCGCCCGATGGCATAATATAGTTCATAAAACTCTAGTACAAGTGAAAAGCAGTTCCGATAACAGGTTTACAAAACATGTTTAGTTCTTCCTCCTTTTTCGTCAAATGAATTAAGTAAATGACTATTCAAACCCTCAAACCGACCTTCTTATAAGAAATAAAAAAAGATAGAACAAATATCTTAACAACTCAAATTAAAAGGGAGATTATGAAAAATCATCTGCTAACCTTGTAACATGCTAGCTAATAAATAATGGTATTACGTGATCAAAGCTAATGTGCTAAATTTCTTTCATTGCAAGGGAAGGTGCACTATCACTGGATCCACTATCAGTTGACCCATCAGCAAACAGAGTCCACCTATACTGTTGCCCGTTGGGTAGCACACGCCTTCTCTTCAGAAGGCCTATAATAGCAAATGGCGTCTACATGTGGTGTTCTAAAAGGCAGCTAACTAGGTGGCACCGAGGTAATAGGTGTCCCACTCCTGCCAAGATTTTGCAAAAATCAGTGATCTAGGCGACCAGCCCACAATAGGTGATCACAGGCACGTTGGGCAATCAAGACGGAGCTTGATGCAATAGACTGGCAATCAGCTAGATGTGTCACTGCGACAGGGGAGGAGGCAACTTGGAGTCTACTCATCAACTAATCCTCGACTAAGCTGTAAGGGAGGAGGACGGGGATGTGGAGGTAGAGAAGGGGATTGTGGGTAGTGTTCGCAACATGACTGACATGGTCACGACCACAGGTCGCAATCGATACAGGATAGAAGGAACCGATCTTGACCTCGGCCTCCTAGTGGGGTGTGTGGTTGCTCTTCTACCGTGTGGCAAGGAGAAGGGAGTAAAGAGAGAGAAGACATTGGGAGGGAGATGCGCCAAGGGAGAGAGAGATTACAAGTTTAGGATAATTGATTGCTGGTTTATTCCATAGTCTTGATCTCCCTATATCATGGGAGATCACAGTAACAACTCAACTAATCTTATCTTTAATGAGATAATTCAACTAAGATAATACATCAATCCAAATATACTTTTAAATCCTCACACAAGCATGCCGAGACGCCACCTGGAGCACACGACGGTTTTGTTCCTTGGTGGATCAAGCATATATGAGGCCCACATGACATACCATGTGGAAGAGGCGGCAACATCAGCAGAAATGTGAATGTGAGTTATGAAGAGGTAAAAAACCAGGCCAACCCAGCCCAACCACCATTGTCTCCCACTCTCCCTCTGAGTCCCTCGCAATCTCAAGCCCAATAGCTGTCTTCACAGCTCCCCTTGCGGGCTTATTATCATGCGTCCAAATCCAATGACCATGGCCTCAGTGGAAGGAGGCAATGACAAGCTTCTGGGGGTGATGGCGGTAGCAATGAATAATATGAATTGCAACAAAGGACAGGCATTTGGACCGCACGGCACCAACAATGCACCACCAAGGTGCAACCTAAGAAGCGGGAAGCAAGGGGATGTCAATGATGAGTTGTGATGGGGCTGCTCTAGCCTCCAAGTAATACCACTCCCACTCTCTGCTGCTGCTTCTAACTCTCCGGTTCGTACGTGTTCGTGTTGTTTATTCCCAGGTTTGCTAGTTGGCCACCTAGGCATCCTATTCCTAGGCTATCTCCCACTTAATGCCAATCGCATTTTTAGAACACTATTTATATATACCAGTGTACTACAACCAAACACACATGTGGTACTAAAGTTTGACACCAATGGGCGTTGCGGAAGGGTAGAAGCATTTTCATTTCACTAAAGCGCACGCAATCCATATAGGAATAAAGGTGGGAAGAGCTGTAGCATGTTGAGAGCATCAAAACTAATCCAAGTTTCATGGCATGCCCCTATACCAAGAACGTGGGGTTCCACATCAAGGGCAAAGTTCCACATTTGTTTTCTGCAGCTAGGTAGAATAACAATGCTAGACGTGTCCAAGAACGTTCCTCCACCAGTCACCAGACTTGCTACTGCAGACAAGGGACTTGTTGCCATCATAGCTGACAAGGTCAAAGAAAGGTCTGCAGAACAGCAGAAGCAGCCCATTGTGCCTCAATGATTTCAGAAGACATCTGCAGTAACAGCCAGCATGAGCCATAGCTCATATACTATGAAGCTCCTGTTAGACCATGATTTACTACAAAAGTTCCTCCGAAAAACTAACTGGATTAATCCTTGGAGTGATATACTTTGTTTAAGAAATTTGACATAGTTTCCCAAAATGAATCAACCCCCTTCACCCAACAAATAATAATAATAAATCTCTTAGTTTAGCTTCACCATGTAAGTTGTAAAATCTAGTCCTAAATTCTAATCAAGTCAAAAACAAGCTCACAAGGTGAACTAATATTCTGCTTCCTAAGATATATTGTAATCAGACTGGGGCCACTATGCTACAGCCTGATACACCTTAAATATTTCAATAAGCATCTCTACCAGAACTGAGATAATGAGCCAATTAGATATTACTATTAGGAATTCCAAAGTTGCATGCCACATTGTAATATCATATCGCAACGAGTCTACATATGTGTACCCAAATGAATATAACCCAATAGGACCAGAATTGATAGGTCAACTACATTAGCATTCTGCATTCCCATAGTAATCATAGAACTACATGAACCAAAACAAGCACAAGTATATAACTTCATTAGTTTCGACTCCACCAAAGTTTTAACACAACTTAAATATAGATAACAGCTTTGATAAACACACGAGTAACAATTTCCACCAACAAGATAAGAGCAAAACAAAGAGATAATTTTATTTTAGAACAGTAAGTGTAACAGGATTTCATTCTCATATTTGCAATGGTCCTTTGCCAAAAGTTGAATCTAAATTGGTTGGTTATAGAAGTTATAAAGTTGGAATTCATTTGGTCCTTTTTGAATGAACTACAAACTCAGAAGTAATTTACTACATACCGAGTAAAAGATAATAGGTGAAATAAGGTGATCCAGTGAAGCTTTCAGAAATTTGCTACAGAAACTGAAAGTTTCATAGAAAATTGATACAAGAAAGCTAGCTTGAGATCTAGCGAGCGTGCACATGGAACTAGATACTGATTGAGGTACAGTGAACCTTGAAAGACCTAGTATCAGATAATAATAGAATTAGCCAATAAAAGATGGGAGAAACAAATAGACCACCACATATATACAGACTATGAGTTGTAAACCAGTATTTGTCCTAGTCAGCATCCAAAATACAAAAAATAAATGTTGCCTTGCTGAATCTGGATACAGGAGACCAACTGGAATCTGACAAGTGTACTCGACATATTTAGTAAGGGCATGTTTGGATCCCTTGTCTCACCTTGCTCAGCAAGGTTATGTGTTTGGCACGAGCTGAAAAACATGTTTCGCTCAGCAAACTAGCTAACCAAAGCAGGGAAAACCTTGCCAACCCTGTCAACCCAAATTGGCTTTCCCACACGTGCACATAACATGGGGAGGCAGCTGGTGGGGAGGCGTCCAGCAGGAAGCATCCAATGGGGAGGCAAACTCGGGGCTGGCAAGGCAGGGAGGCACCCTGTGTGTGTGTGTTGAGGGGGGGAGGGCATGTGGGAGGAGGTTGAACACCTAGGAAAGGAGGCCAACTGAGGATCCAACTTGCCTTCTTTTAATTTCCTGTCCTTGCCCAGCTAGGCAAGTCAAGCAAGGTGAGGCAGGTCCAGCAAGGGATCCAAACATGCCCTAAATGTAGGAATCAAGCTAGTTTTTCTATGTTTGCATAATTGATACTAGCATGAAAAATCCCTGGCTCCTTGCTATCTTTATACTTAGAGTGAATAAATTATTAACAAGACATGCTATTAGATCAAACAATCATGCAAAAAAGCCTATTTTGAATTGATGGCCACAGTTGTCAGGTCTTAACAATACTCAAAAGCTAGAATATGCACTGACCTGAATCTGTTGTATACCAGTAAGCTCCTTGCAAAAGTCAGTCAAAAGTTGATGATATGTCGGCCGTACATATGTTTGAAAAGAAGCTTCCAGTTGCCCAGTTGCACTGTTAACCAAGACAGATGGAAATTCAATGATCTCTTGTGGATGTGGATTGTTCTCCTTGTCACAGGTTGCTTCAAAGTCAATAACCACAAAATATTGAAATTCCTGAAGTTGTGTATCATGAGGGTAACCTAGAGGTAGCATCTTGAATGGAAGATACTGTACTCTGTTCTCAATGGGAAAAGTGTGGTCCCTATTTATCTGATAAAATTGGTTGTCCAAGCCATAAGGCTGTGGCTGCCACAGTATTTGGTAATCAGAATAAATATATGGCCAAGCATAAAATTCTTGTAGGTAAAAGGGTCTGCTAAAGCCTTGATTTGGGGGACGACATGCCTCCCAGACCTTTTCCGCTGCAATACTATCATTATTTTTTTCATTATTCTCAGGAAACCCTTCAATAACACCTCTTTGCTCTTGAGAGTTATTATACTGAGAAATATTCAGCTTGAGGCACCCTGGCGGTGCCTCATTATTAACTTGCATTTCATCTGCATCAAATAAAGTGCATAAAAATGTGATATAATTAACATTACAAAATAATAAAACATCCATGCAGTTAAAGACGAACATATCAAAATTGTGCCCAATGCTCAACATATCGCAAATAAAATAATGATTTTCAATGAATATTTCAGGACTCAAACAAAGAAAATGAACACCAAGAATAGTATATGATGTCTCAAACAATTAATGACTCATGCACTTAGTGCACTAAAATCAAGGCAGCATGTGGTTGACATAGCAAAGACAGCATCTTGAAAGAACATTGAAAAATTGGTCCTTTATTGTAATGATGATTGGTTGGCAACTTGTCACAAGATAAGTATTTCATGAGTTTGTTTTGATCACACCATTACAACTGTAAGTAATTTGAAGTTCTGTGTTCCCCATGTCCAAACTTTTTCACCTTTTTTCAGAGAGCATTCAGAAATTTTCACAAAGATATATGTTTGAAAGTAGCATGTCGAGTTTACCAACATGACTGAACTGATAAAGTGCTCACATAGCATAGTCATAGTGTAACAAGTTGAATAGCCACTTCGCACAGAGGCTTTAATGACAAGATAAATTAGACAAGTAATGAGAAAAAACAGTTTTTCAAGGCATAAAAATTATCATCAGCAAATATTTTCTGTAGATTGCTGTGGAAATATATCGTTCTACGTTAGTACACCTTTACACAAAATGTAAGCACAGATTATAGTAAAAATAACATCGATAGCCAAGTGGCGTAGAAGTTAGTAGAAGAATAGATCTACTTCTAAACTTTTTAAACATAAATGTTAATCCTTTTAAAACTAAGGACCCCAATCCCATGATTTTAAATGCATTACAAAATATGCCTGTAAACATAGCCTACAAACAGAAGTAGCAGACAGCAGGCACTAACATCAGTAGTACTGTCACAGTGTCTCTCATCCCCATCTTTACCTCAAGTTTATACACAGCATTTGCTACAAAAGAAAAGTAGAAAACACTTGCATGCGCATGCCATCATACCAGGACAGAGATTTTAGTGTACACTGATCTGAACGAAATATGAATGGCACAACAAAACTAAATTTTCAGTTCACCGTCACAATCAAAACTATCCTGTTGGGCCAAGTAGTCGGATGACTAGATATCTAGAATTTCACCTACTAATTTCCAAAAGTCCTGAACTAGAAACCACGTTAAACCGCATATTTACCACCGTAACCTAAAGCATCATCTTTTTTAAAGCAAAAACCCACCCCCGCTAGCAGTGAACAGCAATATCCTACTCCTGATGTGCCCCCAACCAATTCAGACTGTAAACTTCCTAAAAATTCCAAACACCCAGTAACCATAGCCACCCTACATCGCCAAAATAATTCCTCGTCTTTCCTAAAAGTGGCAACCAAGACGTTACGGAACAGAAATATCTCTACCACTTAAAAAGCCTCCTGTGGTGGTGAGTGATGAATGGTACTCATCCTCACCATCCAATCGAGCATCCATGCTCCACGATTTCCCCCTCCCCATCTCTGGATCGCCCCCATCCCCACCGGCCACCGCCCCTTCACCCAAATCCCAGCCCAGCGCCCTCTGCCTCACACGCCCCATTCGCCCACGCCACCAATTCACACCACCCCCCCTCGCGCTTGGTCTCCTCGCTTCGGCTTCTTCCGGTGTCGCTGCGGCCGGCCGGATCCGGTCGAGAGGAAGGAGACCGGGCAACGCCGCCATCAGTTGGAGAGGGAACCGGCTCTAAGGAAGAGGAAGCCGGGCGGCGCCGCATCGCATAGAGGGAGGAGGAGGGGGCAACGCTCGGAGGAGGAGGTCTGAGGAAGAGTTTCCCACCCGGTGCCACCGTCGCCGCCCCGCACGAGCCTCGATGTCGCCCTCTCAAGCACGCCGCTTGTAGGAGGAGGAGGAGGGAGTGGGGAGGACGACGAGCCGAGGTCGTTCTGGGCCTGGATTTGCTGCTGGTGATGCGATCGGGGACTCGGGGTGGTCAAGGGATTCTGATCGGAGGAAGGGTATCCAACGCCCGGGTAGAGGATCTGCGTGGTTACCGACGGGATACCGGATAGCAATGATTTTTTTAAGAGATAAATACAATCTTTTACACTTTATATATTGAGACCAGAAAATTGCATATTAAATCTCTTAGGGCTTAAAACTAAAATACCAAGAGTCATCAATTGTCATTATCAAGGTCGATCCTTTAATCATAACCCACCATATGCTATCACCGACGCACCTTTTAATATGCCATGTATCTTGAACCACCGGGATGGATATCTCAAACGGCAGATCCGAAACGGTGCCACTAGGGCATGCGAAGGAGGACACGACAACATACCACCATCATGAAGAAAGTCAATAATGTCGACATTGAGACCGCCGGGGTCACCAGTGCGGAGAGGAACTAGGGTTGCGGAGTCTCCCTCCCTTTTCCGACACACCATCCATCCCCACATAGGCAAGCCTCGATCATCGCCCACAGGAATGAACGCCATCCTCCAGTCAAGGGATCCATAGGACGTGCGGCCATCGCCGTTTGTCACAGATCCTCCGCTGAGTCCCGAAGAAATACCAACAAGGAATTATTGCAAAAGAGAAGACCTAACCTTCCATAGGCATCGCCGGCATCACCGCCATATTCGTTGTCGCCCGTACCGCCATCGAGAAATAAAAACGACATCAGATCCATCAGTGGATAAACTCTAACCATAGAACCTACCCTACTGCATATCCGCCAGCGACTTGATCCCCCACCTCATCTCCGACAACCCTCAAGCCGCCAGCGAAGAGAAGGACGGCCAAAGCCGTGCTGGAAACAAAATCACCACCCCTCGCCACAGTTGCCTCCGAGGTCATTGTAACGAGGTATTATGGGGTGGTGGATAGAGCAGTCGAGCGTGGATAGCAATGATTTGCCACCCTAATATTGAAACCTAATGATTTACAACCCTAGTTGGGTGTATATAATGTGGGCAACATTGCTTATCCTAAATGAGTTTAGGCTAGCGATAGGTTTTGGCCTAATGGTGTGGAGTTGGTCATGTAAGTTTAAAGATTTTAGACTAATATTTTATAAGGTTTCGTTTAAAAACAACTGGAGTCCGAACAGACCAGGGTCAAGTTCCGCTCGACAAGAGAGGAGATGGCGAAGCGAGTGCACCGGTAAGATGAGGGTGGAGAAAGAGGATGTGGGGTTGCATACTAGGAGAAGAATGTCGGTGGCGACACAGGCGGCATGGGAAATAGCATAGACGACGGCGCCTCAGGTAGAGGGGCGAGGAGGAGCTAGACGGTGAAGCGAAGAAGACAAAGAGGGGAAAAATGGGGAATAGGGATGACGACTAAGGTAGGGATGGTGTGGTCTTGTAGGGTGGATACGAGAGAGATGAGAAAAATTAGGATTAGAGTTGCATCATTGGGCTTATTGGAGTGAGTGAAATTATCTATTTTGTTTAGATCAGTTGGATGTAGGGACGGAGCCAGGGGGGCTAGGTGGAGCCTTGGCCCCCCTATGTTCCATGTACATGCTTTTATACCTATATATATATATATACTAGCAAAAATTCTCAAATACCCATCGATCTGTATGCCAAAATAGTGAAAAGTCCTAAAAATTCTCAAGTACATGTGGATTTACGAGTTAAAATAGTAGAAAAGTTCTAAATTAAGTTCTAAATTCCTTAAAAACATATGCATTTGCAAGTTAAAATATCAAAAATGTTCTATTTGGCCCCCTCGATAAAAATGATGATTCTTTCTGGCCCACCGGATAAAATTTTCTAGCTCCGTCCCTGGTTGGATGGGACATCTATTTATGTCAAATATGTTAAAAAGGTTCGCGAGAAGTAGCAGCAGTTGATCATGATGATAATTATGTCTGACATTTGCAACAAAATCAATCGTATCCACGTAAAACACAATAAGAAAATGGTTCTAGCAATGTAAGCCAAAATTATCGGCTTTAATCATTTCAAATGGCTAAATTCTTATATTAACTATTTACATTGCAGGATTTTCAATGCCTATCGTATTCGTCATATGCAACATTGTATGGCGGTTTTTGGTGTGAAATCATTGGTTTTCGGTGTCTCATACGGCAAGATCCTCCTTTTAGTAGCATGATATATAGAAAGCGCAAAATTCTGTCACATTTGCTCAATGATGTGTCACATTACCTGATGGTGTGGCGAAAACCCCTATCATATCCATCTAATAGTATGGCGAATCCTATCTCGCCTAATGGTGTGGCGAATGCCTAAATAAATAAATAAATAAAATTCATCAAGTTTATCTATGACTATAAGTTATATTATGTTTACTTCAAATCTGTTGCAACTTGCGAGATCTCAATCAGTTCTACAAAATTGTGACTACAACGCGGTACACCCCCCTCCCAACAAGAGGACACTGAAACCCTGTAAAGGCGAGAGCTTTGTCCTGCCCCAGCCTCCACACCAAGAACCACCTCCAAAAACCTTAGAAAATCGCACCATTTTCTGCTGCCGCCACTCCAAGACGTAGGCCTCTAACGCCGATAGCGGGGACGATCTTTCGTTGTTTGCCAGTTGGCCCCTAGCACCGTATGGAGATGTCCACCGGAGGAATCATTTGATCTCGGTGTGGAGTGAAGATAGTCGGACGAGTAGGCCCTGGCTGTGTTTCTGATGGGTGGTATCCCTAGTACGTCTCAACGCCGGCGGTTGTATTCCTTGTCCAAGGCTCCAGGGCCGTGGGTCTGGCCGGCGTGTATGAGTACTGAGGAGCTTGAGTTTGGACTGGAATCGGCTCAGGAACGGGTATCGACTGAGGAGGTGCTTGATACTCTGTTCGCTGATTTGCTGGAGTGTAGGGCACCGAACCGGGCATGGTCGGCTGTTGATATGCTTGTCTCACAGGTGTTGGTTGAGGAGTCTGATGTGCCTGTGGGAAGGATGTCGCCGGAGTCTAGGTCTGAGGACTCGGTGGTGTTCTTGATGGTCCGGCCTCGAGCGCATATGAGGCTTGCATGTAAGTTAGCATAGATTCATACCTCATTGGCTGCGAAATCACCGGAGCCGACGCAGTTGTTCTAGAGGCCATCGTTGCATGCATTTACTGTTGTTGGCCGATAGTGAACTGCGGGTACGTTGGTATAGCAGGTCCATGAGCAAATAGCGTACCATTGGCTATCATCTTATGCACTATCTCCTTGACACTGTTGATGATCATTGGACTGAGATTGGAGATGCGAGCCGATGATTGGTTTGCCATAGCGTGATGCATCGAAGAGTGCACCAGCTCTGATACTTCTTGGGGGTGATCTCGCAGCGCGACTTGGCAGGATCTACCACTTTAGGGAGTTCTCCCTTCTATACGGTATTCCCGTGCCGGCTTTTATGAAACGCACCGAGGTAGGCGCGCCTCACCTCCTCCATCTTTGCCGCCATGTCCTGATGCTGTTCTTCTATGAGATCAGCGTCGGTCACGTGGAGGATGTTTTCTTCGTTGACGATAGCCTGATCTTGCTGATCGGCCATTGCGGTCCCACCGAGCGTGCCAAAAAGCGTGTTGACACAAAAAGTTGATCTTCACGCTAACACATGTGGGCTTAGAGAGTTGGATCCCCGACAGCACCGGAAGCAGGGTTCAATGCGTGCCAGCCGATTTGATCTACAATCGGCAAGAGAAGACGCAATCAGCTTTCAGATAGCCGATTGGATCTATAATATGGCGAATCTGCAACACTTAGAAACAAATTCAAGCAAGGTAAAAGATAGCGAAACTATCGGCTTAGATTGGATCCAAACCAATAGATTCAAAGGGTAAGTAGCCTACCGCCGAGCCAATAAAATCAACAAAGCAGTAGAAAGAAGGTAAACAGACTATGAACTAGCCAATAATATCGTCTAGCAGATAGAACGAAGGGTAAACAGATTATCGACAAATAGCAAGCTATAAACCGATAGAACGAAGGGTAAACAATCTATTGTCAACGAATGTGTTGATCAGTAGAAAGAGGGTGAAACCCCCTTGGTCGAAATGACGATGCGCAGCAATATCAACCAAGATAGTGTTTCGACTGAAAGCCGATGCAAACCCGTAGATCGAACTTAATCAAGATAATACTTACTTATAAAACTCTTGGGTTATATCTTGAAGTCTATCGAAAGGCGATACGTAACAAGTCGATCGAAATCTAAATATGACGAAAACTACTCCTAATGCGATGAAAAGTAAAGAACAGGTAAAAGTAGATATATTTGATTGATGTGATTCTCCTTTGTATGCCCTCGAGGGCTAAGTATTTATACATACCTTTTTAACTTGACTCTAACTAGGACTCTATTTCGTAACTAATACAGACTAAACTTCATCTTCTAAACTTAACCAACTATTCCTAATATACTGGGTCTTATCCGACCTGAACTCTAGTTTCCATATCGATCTCTTAGACGATTTGGGCGTTTGCAGTACTCGTTTCTAGCCCTATCCCACAAGACCCAAGCCGATTTTCAGAAGCTTCTAGTCTATCGTCTTCTTGCCAAAATCTGGTGTCAACAGAAACAAAAAACAATCAATGTTGATCATTTGAACCTAGCGACCAATTTGAGGATAAAAGATACAAATTGAACCACAAATCTACCATGTAGAGGTTACTGCCACCGCTAGGCTAGGGGTCTGAAAGTGCATCTAGGCATTTAAGTGATTTTGGTGATTAATGACAAACACATATAATGACAACTATTTGTAAATGACAAATTTGTGTAAATGCTTGACTAAGCAATTGCCTAATGACAAACCTCTAATATGCTTATTGCCTTGAGACTAATGTGTTTATTGCAAAGATTTGTTTAGTCTCACCCTATTTAGAGGAAAACCCTATATAGGTCAAGTGGACAAGCTATCCATCCTAACAAGGTATGCGTTATACTAATCATGTTGTTGAGACTAACACACTTGCTTGTTGATCTTATTTAGTCTCATAAGTACAAGTAGGTTGGATTGCTAATTGAGGTATGTATTAGTTAGAGTTAAACTTCACATTGCTATGAATTGGTTTGTGCATGTATACCTTGTTTATATATATCTTCTCATGCACATCACTTAGTGAAGTTTAATCTAAATTGTTCCATAACTTCACTCTTGCTTAAATATGATTTGCACATGTGTAATTCTTGTATGTTCTATCATGTGCATTATTAAGTGAAGATTGTAGTACTTGCTATGATTTAGTTGATTCATCTTTCTGGCAATCATCTCTTTAGTGCATATAGATTAATTGCATACTCATCATGGTGCACTTAGTAGAGATCTTTTCTATGTCAAAGTGTTTCAATTTAATATTGTGCTTATTTATATTAAACGCTTGACACACCTTAATTGCTCACAAACATCAACTTATTGATATCTATTGAACTTTTGGGACTAATACCTTTCATGAGTGATTTGGAAAGATTTAGGTCCCGTGAGTATGTGTGATGATCAAGGTATGTTAAAGGATGACGGTTAAGCCGAGGTCAACAAGACGACAGTGTCACCAAGAGTTGAGGACTAAGTCAAGATCGACTTGGCGTGAAGATCGTCGGGGAGGATGATCAAGTCAAGGTCGATGGGACGAGAATCTCATGAGGTGAACCGAGTCAAGGTTGACAAGGCGAAGGTGTCATCAATCATTTGTTGAAGGTCATCACGCACAATGCATCCAAGGAGAAGACGGCATGTGGATTGAATGTAAGACTTAGTTTTCTCGTTTGAATTTGAGTCTAAGGATTGCCGTACTATTAAGAGGGATGCGATGGAGAATGACTTAGATATGTCTCAAGTGCTCAAGTGATCTATCTTTGTGAAAGATTGAGAGACACAAATCACATCTTGTACACCTAGGTGTAGGTGGTTTGGTATGAGGGGGAGAAGTGTTGGTAGTGTCGGGAAGTGAGAATTTTGGGTCTCTCTTGGCTTTCTTGTGGTTTCTGCACTTATCCTTTGGGATTTGGGCAGTGAGACCTTGTTGGTTGGGTAGCCCTTGTTCTTAGCTTTTCAGAGAGCCCAAGATCACCTAAATCGGAGTTCGAGTCAAAAGTTACGCCTGTTTTGTCGAAAGCGCTTATGTGCTGAAATTAATATCGGACTATCCGATGTCTATATCGGATATTCCGATATGCTGAAGTTCCGATCCACACTCCGATTGACCCCTCTCTGCCAGAAAATATTGGATACTCCGATATGGACATCGGATAGTCCGATTTGTCACAGAATGGCCTTAACGGCTAGATTTTGGGGTTTTCTATTTAAAGCCTCTTCTTCCCCACTTCGTGTAGATTTTTTGGGAGGATATTCCTGGGTGGAATAAGAGCTAAACCTTGTGTTCTTGAGCCCCAAACACCTCTCCACTCTTAGATCTTAGTGATCCCCTTTAAGAGAAGGGTTGGGAAGAGTTGGAGGAGGGAAGTGATAGGGTTGTGAGAGATTTGATCTAGTGAGCACTTGAGTTCATCTTCAAGCTTATTCTTCGTGGCATTTGTTACTCTTGAAGGTTGAGGACTCCTAGACGGCTAGGAGGTCGCCTACGAGCCATCGGTGCTTTGTGTGGTTGGCCGTGGGAAGGTTGTGAAGGCCCGGTCTCCGCCTCCGCAAGGAAAGGAGCCAAGCGAGTGAAACCAAGGGAGCTTGGTGAGGGAAAGGGTTGAAAGAGACCCGGGCTCAAGTGTGACTGAGCCTACCTCAACGGAGACGTAGGATCCCCTCAAGGATCCAAAACTTCAGGGAACAAATCGACGCGTCTCCTCTTCACTTTGGTTTTACCTCCTCCACTCTCTTTACTTGATTCTCTTTGTGATTGAGCTATAATTTTGATTGAGTAGCTTTACTAGCTCCTACTGCATATTTACATACTTGAGAATATTTGGTTGAGAGGGTAAACTTGATTGTGAGCAGATTTGAGCATTTCTACTCTGAACATATCGGAGTATCCGATATAGACATCGGAGTATCCGATATCCATATCAGATAGTCCGATATCTTTTTGACCTGCTTAGTTCCTGTGTTGTTCTGCTATTCCGCTGCATTTAGTTTTAATTTTTAATCGCCTATTCACCCCCCCTCTAGGCGACATCCTGGTCCTTTCAGGGTCTAGGTAGTGCTGACTGCTGAGAGTGATGGTGCTAGGAACAGGGGGATGGCACTGAGGGTGGATGGGGTTGCTTTAAGGGCGCTACCATGGTGGCCGGTGGATTGGTAGACCACGACGGTCAACGACGGTCACCGTGATGTCTCTACTCAGTCAACGAAGCAGAGTCCACTGCTAGGGTTTGGTCAAGAGGGAGCGGCGAGGGTACTAGGCTATGTGAGAGAGGAGCCGGGCAGGGGAGAGAGGCCATGCGGCGGTGAGACAAGGCTGGGAAGAAGGACTTAGACCTGCGGTGGCGGTCGGCGGTGTGGGAGCGAGCCAAAACAGGGCAGCTGGGCAGGGGATTAGGCGAGTACGTGGGAGGCAAACATGAACAGTGGCAGGGTTTCTTGACAAATTTCAGGCTCTGTTTCTTTCAGCGGTTTCTGGCGGTTGGCGATTTTACTGTAGCAAATTTATAAGTTTTTAAAAAAAGTGTAATGAGCCTAAAAGATAATTAAATTTTTTTAAATTTACTGTAGCAAACTGCCGCCGCCAAACGCCAAAAGAAACGCCAAAAGAAACGGTGCCTCAACGTTGACGAGGGCTGGCTGCGGGCGGTTGAAAGCAAAAATCCACCACGATGGCCTGCGTCGTTGGATGCAGATCGTGCGGACGTTGCCAGCTGATTGCACGAGTGCGCCGTGCACGCCGCAGACGATTGCAGGAAAGCAGCTGCCCCTGCGGGCCTGCCTTCAGACCCCTGGTGCTAGGGTTTTAGGGCTCTTGGCATTTCTCGACCCCCTTCTAAGGTTTAGCCGCCTTCTCCCTCATCCTCCCTAATCCCTCACCGCGGCCGCCTCCCAGAAACCCCCCGCGCCGCCGCCATGTGGGCGCTTCGCCGAGCCGGCAACCCCCTCAGGTAGCGAGGTCCCTCTCCCCGGCCGCGGTTCTTGGATTTGTTCCATGTTCTGTTGCCTCCCTTGATGAATCTCTGGATGTAGCGGCGTATTCGATCCGTGCGCCGCTCCATTTTCTCGGTGTTTCTGGCCTTATCTCTCGGCGACGCCAAGTAGAACCTTTTTTCTTGGGTTTTCGTTCGATTTCCCGTGCCGAAATCTGCGGCCCCTGGTGGATAGGTTGCGGCCTCTCGTGAACGACGATCATAGGGGAAAAAAAAGTTCGCGTCTTGGATGGATTTGTCATCGCCAACACTTCGACTTGAAGTAGGAATTGTTGGTGACTCTGTTTCGGCGCGATGTTTTTGCGTAGCCGTGTAATTGCAGTCTTAGGATTTTAGGGGGGGAGGTGGATAATTTCTGGTCTTTCTGTTATTCTTAATTGTGTAGTTTGTCTTGCCGTTTTCAGATGCGAAAGTATTGGAGTGTTGCAACGTCATAGATGCGTTTGAAGGAAGAACAGCACCCCCTGCCTGTTTATCTCACGTCCTGTTCCAGTTATTTGCTTATGTTTCATGATACGAAGCAGATTTGCCTATTCCATCTTCATGTGTATGCTTGCTTAGGATCACACCTAGCGTTCCTTGTTGTGCATGTAGTTATTTCTGATATTTTTCATCATGGTTATTAAAGCGTTGTGACAACAAAGCATCGAGGCGGTCAGGGGAGGACACCACGCTGCCTTGCCTTACGCACGACGGCGTGAGAGAATGGGGGAAAGAGTGTAATACAGCACACCGTTGCTCTGGGTAGTGACTAGTGGTCGCTGTTGATCCATATCTGATCAGGCTACCACCGCTGTCGCCGCCTTCACCACTGTTGGCCTTCTGCTGCTACCAGTGATGGTGTTGCCATGTTGTGGAATGCGGTGGATGGAGGCAGGCAGGCAGCAGCTGGGTGGGAGGAATGTAGTAGTAGGTCGGGTTATAGGGGTCAGGAGTGTGAAGGCTGGGCATGGGCTTGCGTGCTATGGGCAGATGGCCCATGGCTGGGCATGGGCTGGGCTGACCCATGTAGAGATGAGATGGTATTTAGGTAAAAAAGAACATGGGCCAGCAAGATATACATGTACTTTTTGATATTTAGGTATATTAGGTAGAAAAGAATATGAGCCAGCAAGATATACATGTAATTTTTGCTATTTAAATCCGTTGCTATAAGAAATCATGGAGTATGTATGGTGTCGCCTTGCCGCACGCCTGAAAGGTGTGAAGGTGGTTTGGGCTGCACTTCGCCTTACCACTTTGATAACCATATTTTTCATGTCTAACTGTTTGCTGCTAATTTAGGGTCCGTGCCCACCAAGTTGTCAGTGCTTGTGGTTGCGTAAATCTTGAGGTGCTTCTAAGTGCAGATGCAAAGAATGTTGAAGAACATCATGAGGGAGATTGTCAAAAGGTGGGTTGCTGTCATCAACCAATGCCTTTGGCCTTCCAGACATCATTCTCTACTGGTCGGTTTATGTGGAGTAGGAGTTTCTCTTCTCAGGCTGGTGCAAATTCTGGTGATAACGAGGATGAGTTGGAGGATGGGTTTTCTGATCTGGAGGTTCCGCCGGAAGCTGATAAGAGGGATGTAGAGTTGGCATCTGAAGAAAGTTCTGATGAAGATGCCATTGATGCAACTGGCTTGTCAGAAGTGGACATTGATGCAAAACCTGAGAAGGACCCGACAAAGAAGGACTTGCAGCTCCCCCTTCTTAAAGTTATCTTGGAAGCTCCAAGGAGCGGTGTCGCTGGTGCAATAAACAAATGGGTTAATGATGGCAATGCAATAGATAGAGGTGACATCTTTTATGCTATTATGAACCTGCGCAAGCGGAAGAACTTCTTCAAAGCCTTGCAGGTGTTTAACTAACCTTGTATAATTCTTTTATATGGTTTTTTCCATGATTACAAATTCTTGATTAATTTTTTTACATGTTGCTGATAATTATGGATTATACCTGCAACTATTTTTTTGCTTAACTCCCTGATAAGCATTAGCCCTTTTGAGAGAAAATAGGAATGTACCTTTACATATGTCTATTGCTGTTTGCTTAAACCTATTTGGGCGATATTTTACTCTTTTACTTATATTGGGAGCTACGCTAGATAGTGAATATATAACCTTGTATAATCTGTTATATGGATTTTTCCATGATTACAAATTCTTGATTTTTTTTTTTACATGTTGCTGATAATTATGGATTATACCTGAAACTATTTTTTTTCTTAACTCCCTGATAAGCGTTAGCCCTTTTGAGAGAAAATAGGAATGTACCTTTACATATGTCTATTGCTGTTTGCTTAAACCTATTTGGGCGATATTTTACTCTTTTACTTATTTTGGGAGCTATGCTAGATAGTGAATATAGGAAACATGCAAAGGTCCTTTAAGTAACAGTTCAAGACAAAGTTATTGGTCAAATATACTGGCAACGCCTAGCATAGGAATCTCATTTAAACTTCTTTAGATCATGTGAATTGTGTGCAAACTACATTTTTTGGCGGAGTATCTATTTTTTTTTCTAAATATGTTAGCATGCTTTTTATATTGGGCATGTTTGGATTATCTGCCCACCTTGCTTTGCTAGGCAAGGAAAAACGAGACCACCTTGTTCCGAGTGTTAATTTTCTAAACTTTATGTTGTGCATTGCAAGCATGTTTAGGGGTGGGCATTCGGTTTAAACGGTTTATTTGGTTTTTAAAAATTTCGGTTTTTGAAAAATAGAAACCGAATTTACCTAAAAAATATTGAGAACCGAACCGTTTAAACCAAAATATTTCGGTTCAGTTTTTCGGTTTTTGATTTTTGACCAAATTGAACAGCGGTCGCTGGACAGGATGGGTCTTGAGACTCCATTATATAGAAAATATCTGGTTACCTCCAGCCTAAATTGGCGAGGTGGTATTATTCCCGTTAGAGCGCTATGTGAGCTGATGGGCTGGCGCATCTATGTGAGCTGTGAGCAGCCAGTAACATGCTGGGCGCCTGGGCCAGCTACGTGAGCTATGAGCATTGAGCAGCCAACCATGCTAGGCCGCATCCATCACGCATGCGCCACCAGCCTGCATCGCCTTGGGCCTTGGCTGTGCCAACGGCCTGAGCTGAGGGGCTAGCTGCACCAAAGTCTAAGCGCAGCGCATGGGTGCTACTGTTGGCTGCTGTGCAACTTCGGTTTTTTGGTTTCTGGGTATAAAAAACCGAACCAAAACCAAAAAACCGAATAAATCTGAAATAATAACCGAATATAAAACCGAAAAAACCATGAATTTCGGTTATTACGGTTCGGTTTTTTGGTTCTTGGTTTTTTTTGCCCACCCCTAAGCATGCTGACCTGTACCACATATTTGCCAAACAACTTCATGTTGCTAACTGGCAATCAATGTGGCCAATAGTCAGTTGGTGTAAGCATTCAGCCTTGCAGCTACAGCTGGCTTCAATTACAATGAAGAAAACCTTGTTGATAAATGCATGTGTACCACCACACAGATTGCTTACCTCAGCATGTATATCCTGTTGTCTAACTTGGAAGATAATTCCTTCCTCATATTCCTGCAGATTATGGAATGGTTTGAAGAATCCAAACAATTTGATCTTGGAGAACGTGATTATGCTTCACGCCTTGATTTGGTGGCTAAAGTTCATGGCATCCACAAAGCTGAAAACTATATTGAGGATATTCCTGCATCTCATAGGGGTGAGATTGTATACAGGACTTTTTTGGCTAATTGTGTGGCTGAAGTAAATGTAAAAAAATCAGAGAATGCCTTCAATAAGATGAAGGATCTTGGATTTGAAATTACGGTATTTGCTTGCAACCAGCTTCTGCTACTCTACAAAAAGGTGGACAGGAAAAAGATAGCTGATGTTCTCGCAATGATGGAAAAGGAGAATATCAAGCCATCCCTCTTCACTTATAAGCTCCTTGTAGACATCAAGGGTTCTGCTAGAGATTTCATTGGTATGGAAAAAGTCATCGAGGCAATGCAAGCAGATGGTGTTGAGCAAGATTTTCTGATTCAAGCCACAATTGCAAAGCACTACATATTTGGTGGTCACCGTGAGAAAGCTGAGGCAATTTTGGAGTCAATGGAGGGCGATGATATCAAAGAAAACCGTGCTGCTTGCAAAATTGTATTACCTTTATATGCTTTTCTTGGCAAAAAAGACGATGTGGAAAGGATTTGGAAGGTGTGTGAGCCCAATCCTCGTCTAGATGAGTCCCTGTCTGCTATAGAGGCTTTTGGTAAGCTTGGAAATGTTGAAAAGGCTGAGAAAGTGTTTGAGGATATGCTCGTGACATGGAAAACGCTCTCTTCCAAGTACTACAATGCTTTGCTGAGGGTGTATGCCTTTGGAAACCTTTTTGACAAGGGTAAGGAGCTAGCAAAGCAGATGGATGAAGCTGGTTGCAGAATAGGGGCCTCAACTTTGGATTCACTTGTGAAGCTCTATGTGGATGCGGGAGACATTGAAAAAGCTGATTCCATATTGCACAAGCTATCATATAAGAACAAGATCAAGCCTCAGTACAGCTCATATCTGAGGTTGCTTGATAATTATGCAAAGAAAGGAGATGTCCACAAGTCGGAGAAAGTGTTCAACAAGTTACGGCAGATGGGTTATAATGGGAGGATTAAACAATACCAGTTTCTGCTTCAAGCATATGTAAAGGCAAAGGCCCCTGCTTATGGATTTAAAGACAGGATGAAGGCTGATAACATTTTCCCCAACAGCGTTTTGGCATCTTTAATTGCTGCTACTGATCCATTCAACAAGAGGGGATCAATATCTGATTTGCTCGATTAGGATGCGGGATAGTGTTGAACTTATCTTGTTGCCATGCAATACATTTGCTGCTTATGGCCATCTGCTCTAGTATATGACGAGATAATAATATCTTAATGTAAGGAATTGGTAGTGTTTGTTTGCCTATGGATTTGCATGCTTTACCAAACATTGAGTTATGAATAGAAGTTGAAGCTGCCGCCCTAGAATCATGTTTATGTTAATCATCTTTTGTTTGCCTCTAGTTCTTACATAATGATGCCATTTTCTGAGGAACTGCTAGCCTTTGTTTTCTGTGTTGGAATGCTCAATTGATGCTGTTTATTTATTTATTTATTTTTGAAGGGCAATCGATGTTATTTATGGTAGGTGTAGGATCATACGCTCTTTTTTTTTTTTTTTGGAAATAAGGAGTATTGTTTTCTGCACGCAGTTGAAACTAAGTCAATATAGTAATCTTTTCTAGCTGGAGAGTTTTCTCCATCGGCTCATGCAAACTTGATTCGGATAAGATGTTGTAGAATTGCGATGCGGGAAATCTAAATATTTTGAATGAACATAGGAGTTCATTCCCCAGTAGTAATGCCAGGCACAGAACACTTGTCTGCACGCATAAACTTCTAGGTACTGACGATACATAAATTAAGGTAGCAATCTGACTGATCAGACCGAATCCCTGCCGAGAAGGCATAAAAAACTGCAGAGCCTGATGGCCTTGGCAGCCGGCCAAGAACCCTACGACACTACGCAAAGCTACTCAACCAAGGACTCCCTCACGTCGCCGCACAGCGACCCCGGCTCGGCGTCCCTCAGGCTGAACACGCCGTCCACCACCGACAGCTCCGTCGCCGTGGTGTCTGAGCCGCAGAACGCCGTCCAGTCGTTCACCACCATGCCGGCGCCGACGACCTCGCTCCCCCGGTTGACCGTGCCGGCGACGAGTGGCACCTGCAGCAGCGTCGACAGCTCGTCCAGGTCCTCCACCGACGTGTGCGGGTCCACCTGCAGAGCAGAATCCAAGGGTTTCAGAGATCAAGATACTTCGGACCAGTGCAGTGCTCCCAATTCAGCAGTTTAACTTCATTGAACTCTCAGTGATCGATGCTTGATGTGAAACGACTTACAAGTCCCCCTTTGTTTGACAGGGCGCAGTAGCTCCCGACCAGGATGTTCCCTGCAATCGATTGCCTGAATACCTCCACTCCAAGAACATCTGAGATGAGCTCTTCGGTTTCCTGTTACGCACCCAGCAAATATGCATTCAGAATTCTGTGATTTACTACATGTACAAAATAGCCGCCTGATTAGTTGTCAGATCAGATGCATGACACAATACCTTGCTGAGATCTGGGTGTGTGAGCGCAACATGGTCATTGCAAGCAATGCAGTTGCCCAGGGCACAGAGGCGCTCATCGACGCGCTCCACCACCACCTGATCAGGCAGGCTGTTCTTTAGATGCTGGAGCTCTAGTACCAATAAAATGGAAAAAAAAAAAAACCATGTCAGATGATGCATGCCTTAATTCGAGGAGGAAAATAGGCATCCCAATCCACAAGCAAACTCCTAAACAGCTACTGGAACAAGAATACAAGACCAACGCATTGCTCATCCTTTCGAGACATCAACCAAGAACACCTAAGCAGACAGCGTTCATGTACCTTGGTCGGTGGTGGTATGCGGCAGAAGCAGTCCGTTCTTGTTACCTGATCAACACCATTGCACAAGCACAGACATGTAAGCTCAGGTTTCACGCAGTAGGTACAAGTGAACCATGGAAATGGAATCAAACGGTAGCCCTGGTTCACAAGGAACGGCAGTAATGTGCGCTGCTCACCAACGCACAGCCGCCCGACGATCCTCGTGCCGCCGATGGATGCCCTGACCACCGGGACGGCGCCGGCGAGCTCGGCTTCAAACACGCTGCACGCACAACATCGAGACCAATCACTGCGCGAATCGCGGGTACCCAAATGCGCAACGCAATCGATTGATTTGTCGCTGGTATTCGTCAAGGCCTGAGACGTCAAACCTGAAGAAATTCTCTGAGCCACCGGCCGGGACGAGGCAGTAGGCGTTGGTGAGCCTCGCGAAGACGCCGACCTCGCACGAATTCTCAAACTTCACACCTGAGTCACCAAGAAGCCACGCGGGGTTAAGCACACCTGCACACGCGAATCGTTCAGAACAGGGGACGATTCGGACGGAGCCTTACGGAGCGCCATTGTCGGATCGGCCGCTTGGGGCTTGCTGTCTCGGCTGGGCGGAGAGGAGGGTAGCTCGGCTCTAGGGCGGCGCAGGTGGCGGCGCCGGCGTGCTCTGCTTTTGGCGGCAATGGAGGAGGGAGGCGAGCTCTTCTTATACACACGCGCTCCCCCTCCCGAGCTGAGAAGTGAGAGCTCTGCTGCAGCCGGGCCCGGTTGCGTTCTCTCCAAGACACTGCCTGTCTGACCGTTTCCGACGGGTGCCACGGCGTTGGGTCTCGGTGCCGGCCGAGTTTCGTTGGGGCCAAGTTTTCTTTTCTCCTCGTGGGCGGCGGCGGTCAGCTATCGCGTTGTTGCCTGCTGCTAGCTAGGGATGCAAACGGAGCGGATAATTTTCGACCGACCGACCGACCGAACCAATATGGATAGTGGTTTGAATAGTTATATGGATATCCGGCTGTTTTTGCGGATACGAATACGGATATGGATATTAGGATGCGGATACGGATACGGATATTAGGATAATATCCGTGGTATAGTATCCGAAGAAAAATACGAATAATATCCGATGGATATTATCTGAATCATCTCAAGGCTAACCCCACCTGGCAGCCTATTATCGGCTAGGCGCATCGATGCTTAGGCCTTCGCTCGATTCACTCCACCGATCGCTCTGATTGCTCCACACCTCTGCTGCTCTGATGCTCATTCTTTGGAGCTCTTGCTTCATGCGGTGCCTTCACTGATGGGCGCAGCATTAACCGCCCAAGCTTCACCCTAATCACCACTTCACCCACCGTTTCAATCACTACGGGCAACCCTAGCGCTAGCAGCAGAAGAGAGATGTTTAATTTTAATTCCACCAATTTAGTTGTTTGCTATGTACTTCGCATTTCTAAAAGACTGCTAGTAGTGTCTACAAGATTGTATGTTTTTTATGTGTTAAATATTTATCCGGACTTTAAATGTTTGATGCTTTCTTTGAAAGTCTGTATTTTGCGTACTATCCGAGGAAATTATCCGTTCCGAACAATATCCAAGGTATTTGTGTCCGTATTCGACACTATCCATGTCCGTCTCCGTATCCGATCCGTATCCGAAAAATAAAGATGGATACGGATACAATATCACTGCTATCCGACTATATCTGATCCATTTGCATCCCTACTGCTAGCTGCTGGTGCATCTTTATACTTTCAAAATATACCATTATAAGAATTTTGTTACGTGAAATACCATCGAAAATCATACCATTCCAATATTTACCATCCCGTCACATTCCAATCCATTCCCCGTTCATCTCACCACTCGCTTCTCTCTGTTGTCCCTACACCTCCTCCTACGTGTGCATTCCTACTTCTCGTTCTATCGCACATCCCTATAGGTTTCCCGTTGCACACCCCTGCTCCTTGTCCCGCCACGCGCATCCTTGCAGATCTTGACGGTCGTGGGGAGCAGAGCCAGGCAGAACTCGAAGATGGCACGGGCGCCAGAGCCTGGTGACGCCGCGGCCGCCACTCTTGTTGCACTGGCACCCAGCTCTAGCGCATCATGGAGGAAGGAGAGAAAGAGAGAGGAGATAGAAAAGAGGAGGAAAAAGGCATATTGCATGTAATTTAGGTGAAAGGGGAGGAGTAACATCATCCTAACTAATGGTAAGTTTGACGGAATAGTAAAAACCGGAACAACGTGATTTTTTAGTGGTATTTTATGTAGCAGAATGATCTTTGGGTGGTACAACACGAATTTTTCCTTCTTTCAATGCATAATCCTTATTTTGCCACAGTAAAGATGTGCAATACTTGTCAATGACACATGGGTGACAAAATGATGATTACATATTGTTGTAGGCCTAAGGTAGGTACCCCCTTTAACTCGGAAGCAAGAGCGTAACCCCGCTTTTCTGCACCTCCGCGTCTTCCCCTCTTTTCCAGGCCACCCATGAGGAACCTAAAGAATGGTCACGAAGCACGGGCGGAGTGGCGCGGAGCATAGGCGAGCCCAACGAAGCCTGAGCTAACGGCGGCTGAGCATACACAGAGCCCAATGAGCACAAAGTAAGGTGGGCGGCGCTGAGCACATCGCGAGCCAATGAGCCGGGCGTAGAGATGGGGACCAAGTTGGAGCAATCGAAGGAACGACGGGGCGGACTTCCTCGCCGCTTATGAAATTGGAAAGACAAATCGTACAGTCGGACCTGCTACCTTGTCAGAGCACTCGAGTAGGCACCACACCGCGCCAGGCTGCTCGTAACAGTCGTACAAGTGTAATTCCCCTTGTAACCCCATATAGAATGCTGAGCGGAAGGGAAAAACTGTAAAGGGGATGAGTAAAAGCCCTGGAAATGACCACCAGGCCCTCGGTCATGGGGCAGGTGAGGGCAAAACATGTAAACCAGGGGGAGAATGACCCCCAGGTCCCTGGTCAGGGCTGGTCGGGAAAAAGCCGCCAACCCACGGCCATGTAAGACCCCTCTAAAAGGATCAATATGTCGCCTGGAGGGGGGTGAATAGGCGTAATTTAAAAAATCAGAGATAAAACCTGTGGAAGACTTTTAACAGTATCAGACAGTCCGATA
Source organism: Olyra latifolia (assembly GCA_036346145.1). Classification (NCBI taxonomy): domain Eukaryota; kingdom Viridiplantae; phylum Streptophyta; class Magnoliopsida; order Poales; family Poaceae; genus Olyra; species Olyra latifolia. The sequence goes on from CM070530.1 coordinate 22,349,149, forward strand.
GTCGGAGCTCGGACAGTTCGATGATGTTCAGACAGTCCGAAGGTAAGGCTCGGACAGTCCGATGGTCAATTTTACCTGTAAGTACGAAAACCAATCTAGAACCTAGCTGGAGCAAATTGGTTGGTTTCTTTGCAATAAACAGCAGTAAAGACACTAGAGGAATACAAGTAAACTTACGATCTAACACAAACCCTAAAGTACAAGTAGATCGAACAAAAAATGTAAACTAGGGTTTGCAAGAGCTTAAGTTTAGAGAGACAAACTGATTTATCCCGAAGTTCAGATTCTTGAAGGAATCCTACGTCTCCGTTGAGGGAGGCTCGGTCACACTTGAGCCCGGGTCACTCTTGACCCTAATCCTCTCCAAGGTCCGCACAAAGCTCCCTTGGTTCCACTAATCGGCTTCTTCCCTTGCGGAGGCGAAGTCCAAACCTGCACAATCCTTCCCTCGACCACCACACACCTCGGTGGCTTAAGGGCAACTCCTAGACCGTCTAGGAGCCCTCAAACTCCAAGAGAAAAGAGTGGCAAAATATGGGAGAAGATGAACGAGTGCTCAAAGATGAACCCTAGAGCGTCGGTGCACTTGAATCTTCTTCTTTTCTTCCTCTCAACCCTCACACTTGATTTGAATCAAGGAATGAAGGGGAGAGTTGGAGGAGTAAGCTTGGGAGCAAGAGAGAGAGAGCTAGGGCTTTGAATGCAAGTGTAAATGGTGACCAATCTCTGTCCGAACGGGTTGGTGGGTATAAATACAAAGCCCTTAAAATCTGACCGTTACAGTCAATTCTGTGTAATATCGGATAGTCCGATAGTCGAGGATCGGACAGTCCGATAGAAATGTTCAGCATGAAACAGGAAAGGCCAAAGTCGTGGAAATCGGACAAACATGGATCACTGTCCGAGAAGTATCGGACAGTCCGATAGTAAACTATCGGACAGTCCGATAGAATTCAGCATTCTGGACAGAGATCGCCAAGGTCGCAAAAATCGGACGGTCCGAAGATATCTGTCCGAGATGTGTCGGACAGTCCGATAGTCAACTATCGGACAGTCCGATAGAATTTGGCATTGCTAGACAGAAACGCCTCGAGATCGAAAAATCGGACAATTCAAGACTGTCTGTCCGAGGAGTATCGGACAGTCCGATAGAAAATGACGCTACTGGACAGAAGGACCCATGGATCGAAAAGTCGGACAATGTCCGAAGGGGTATCGGACAGTCCGATAGAAAATGATCGGACAGTCCGATACTAAATTAGGTAGAGCAGTTTGAAATGAGATGCTATGGATGAGAGTGTTCACTTACGCACTATAATTCACACTTTGAGCACTATTTCTTCTAATTACCCTCATTTCGTCGCTCCCCCTTGATAGTACGGTCATCCTTAGAACTCAAATAAATTATAAAAGCCTATGATCTAGATAATCTTGATCATCTCTTCGCTTGGGTCCTCGACCCATCAACAATCTTTGTCCTCCTTTTATTTTTACCTTAGAGCTGAGGTATTTCTGACTAAAAACACATTAGTCCATACACACATTGTTTATTAATCACCAAAATTAGTTAAGTGCCTAGATGCACTTTCACTCTCCCCTATAAAAGGGGGGAAGATAATCAATGAAAGAGAGACTCTTTCTTCTCGAGCATTGCAGGTCTTTCATTCGCAAGTGTAGTCTGTGAGAGGACGAGAGTTTTCATCGAGCTGTCCTGGGAGTGTGAGCCGCTCTGCAAAGAGGTTTCACGCACCGGGGGCAGCCCCATTTTCTCAGGTTTCACGCACCTGGGGTAGCCCCATTTTCTCTTATGGGTTCGTACCCACAACACATATCATTTGATTTTTAAGGGATTTAAGCCTCCTCTCAGGCGTTTATGATTTATTTTTGTTCCCAAAAGCTCAACGCTTTCGCTTCTTGAGCTCTTATTTCTTTTCAAAAGTGTTTCTGATAGCTCTAAAAAATTCAATGAAGCGGCGCTTTAGCAATTTAATGATTTCAACAACCTAGCCTAGCCCACGGGGAGCAGACCAATCAGTCTTGGATGCAAAGCTGGAAACGAGACATCACACCAAGAGATTACAAAAGTCAATCCGATATTCCGATCCACATCGTGGCAAGTCTATTACTCCGGAGACGATAGCACTGCAACATAAAACCCTCATCTTAATTTGATCCCTTGTAACCTTTGAAAACGTTGTGATTAGTCATGCGCTAACGACTTTTAAAAACTGTTTGTGGTTTGTCGTGCGCCAACCATTTTCGATGTGAGCCTCATAAAAACCGTTTGTGATAGTCGCTATTGTACCAGCTTCTACATGCCAAAAGCGCAAAATAAGAATGCATCTTATTCTAAAAACAGTAAGGTGATTATCCGAGTGGTGTCATTACTCAAATGTCAATATCAGAGCTCGAGCCTAGACAGATCAAACTCACTCAGACCCGCTCGAATCCAGCCCTACTCGTACGCCACCGTCCTCAGCTAGCCCTGTGCATCTGCCGCTCCATCCTTGCTGTGACCGGATCAAATTGTTTCTCTCAGCGTTGTAGCAAGAGTGGAACTTTACAGGATGAAATACGGAAAGAGTCGTCTTTACCCTGAATAATTTCCCATTTTAATATGATTGACTGATCAACGCAAACAACCATTGTTACGAGTGTAGAAGCGATTAGGTCTTTCATTATAAATAAACTTAACTTCGAGAACTTTCCGATGTAGTTTGGAAAGTTGTCTGACTTACTCCCGAGAGCTATGAGACGTGGTTCAAGATAGAAAAAAAGAGACCGCAAAACCCAAAGTGTTTGACTTTTCCATTCAGAGAAAAATAGATAAGATAAGAATTCTAGCAACTTGAGTCAAAAAAAAAAAAATTTCTATTCATTTCACATACACCTGTGTTAAATATAACTGATCAATGCAAGACAGCGTTAAAAGTGAAGAAGCGATTAACTAGGTTTACAAACTTGAAAGATCCATCAACTTGAGCCAAAAACAGCTGCGGTTTCACAATAGATCATCAGGCTATTTAGAAATGCAGACAATTAGACAGGTGCTTAAAAAAAAACCAGTTCTTTTTCTACTTAGGATGGAGCAGGTGTTTAGATTGACACTTATGGAAGAATATATGAATGCTTAACTAAACATGTATGTTTAGAGGTGAGGTGCTTAGAGGAGAAAACAATATGTAAACAGAAGATCACTACTAGAAAACTGACCTTTCATACCGGCACATCAGTACCGATTGGATTGAAACCGTACTAACAAATGGCATCGATCCGGTTCATTGGGTGCAGGCGATAGTTCGGTTGGAGCCACGAACCGATCGATATCCTCGCATTAGTCGGTTCGTGATCTGAACAAGTACCAAAAGGCACGGGTAAATTAGTTCGGTTGGAGCCACGAACCGTATCGATACCTCAAGATTAGTCCCGGTTCGTGATCTGAACCAAGTACCAAAAGGCAGGGTAAATTAGTCCGGTTAAGTAACACGAACCGATCGATGTTCTCATTAGTCGGTTAGTGTTCTGAACCGCACTAACGCCTCGTTCGAGAAAGTTCAAAAGGAATACATATTCTATCTATATCAGTACGCGATGGTGAGTGGGTTGGTTAGAAGGGTGAGGCTAGAGTCATGAGGTTGTGGGTTCAAGTCCCGCTTTCCCATACATCCTTAACATTTTTAAATAAAGGTGAGTTCTCTGACAGTGCATCCGCCCATGTTTCCTTACACCCCCCTGATGGGCAGCAAGCGGACGTGGCTCGACGGCGCGGTCACCTGTCCAGGTTCATCGATCCTACCGGGCCGGCCACAGAATCAAGCACGGCTCAGTGCAGAGCTCGATCGGCCATGCATGCCCGCATATGGAGCCGGATGGGTGGATGCAGCGAACCTGACCACGGCACGGTACGGTGGCGAGCATGTTCAGTGCAAGTTTTTTTAAAATTATTTTATCTTAAATGTTTTCACTTTTAGCTGCATATCGAAGTTAGAAGATAAATATTCTTAAACCTGTATATTTCTAGTAGCCGTATAATTTTTCGTAAGACGATAATCCGCGTGTAATCATGTTATCGTCTGGTGACGCTCATCCTCTTTCGAAAAGAAAGGAATGTGCTCGTTGTTGTCTCTGTGCAAATATATATATATATATAGGCAACATATTTAGTGGTAACGGTGATTGGGTGCTAACATACTAATATTTAATTTAGACCTTTGGATTAAGATTTAAAGGTTGAGATGAAGGCCAACCAACTCACATAAATGCTTACACATTTATGTGCAAGACAACTCATTGCTATAAATGTTTTCACACACAGCTAGTAATTAGCTTCATCTCAACCTTTAAATCTTGATCCAAAGGTCTAGATTAAATGTTAGCATGTTAGCACCTAACCACCATTAACACTAGATATGTTACTATATATATATATATATATATATATATATATATATATATATATATATATATATATAGGGTGTGACTATGATCACCACGGTGACGGAGGCTTCCGTCACCATGACATTTTTACAAAATTCGTGATTGAATTTGTGATCCGAACCGACTATCTCCTTCGTCTCGCTGAAATCTCACTACTGACAAAATTTCACATTTTTTGATTTTTTTTTACTATTTTTTTTTCGTATTTTTGAAAATCCATGATCTAATTAGTTGTGGACCGTCCAATAATCCCGGATTTCAAAAATACGAAAAAATAGTAAAAAAATCCAAAAAATGTGAAATTTTGTCGGTAGTGAGATTTTATCGAGACGGCGAGATGATCGGTTCGATCATCAAATTCGATCATGGATTTTTAAACAAGTCATGCCGACGGAGCGATCCGTCAGCCGCGGCTGACCATAGCCTAGCGCTATATATATATATATGCAGCTAGCTCCCGTGGGAATCATCAATCGTGCATGGTATATTTGCTTCGATCACACTATACACAGACCGTGTGTAAAAAAAAACATGGTTGTTGCTATCCCATGCACATAGATGAAAGCTATAGCATATTTTTACTATCTTATGCTCCACGCCCTGTCCAAGCGCCAGCTGATCATCGACCGGAAATCCTTGGCACCTTGTTCAGCTCATCAGCTGTCCATCTAGTAAGCACTACACCAACACGTACGTTTGCCTGCTTGCACCACTGGCAACGCGTACGACGCAAACCTCGACGGCCGTAACGGTTGAGAAAAACGCTGAAGCCGTCAAGCGCGGCCATTCTTCGATGGCCGGCCATCGAGAAAAAGCTGTCGGGTCCGCTCGGTTGAGAGTAGTTCTCTCGATGGCTCATTGAGCAGCGGTATACTGTAGAGTATGTGTTCTTTGCACGATGGTGGTATACTGTAGAGTATATATCCTGTGCACGACGGTTAGAGTCGGACTGTCAACTATCGAGAGATGTATCTGTCTCGACGATTTATTTCTATCGACGATTTATTTCTAACAATCAAAATTTGCGTTGTTTCCGGTAGGGTTGGATTGTTATCTACTTACCTTCCAACTCTTTTTTGGCCAAACAAATTTTGTACGAGTCAATGAAAGGTGAGCCATAAAAAACTATGGTAAACAACAAAACCTTAACTAAAATTTTTTCTTCGTCAATGTTTAGCAAATGGTAGCAACGAACCAAACATACTTAAGTACGTGTAACTAGCTAGATATGCCTACCAGTCTAAGGTGTGGCTAACAAATTGCTGTCTTATCACTGTCTAGGGAGATGTTTGGTTTGCCGCCACACGTTCTCGATCGCATACATCACTACTAGAGAAACAGCCTTCCATACCGGCTTATCAGTCCCGGTAAGATACGAACCGGTATTAATAGTAGCATCAGTCCCGGTTCGTAGTTCCAAGGCTTCAATCCCGATTCGTCGCTCACATTAATCCCGGTTAGTAATGCTCCTCCCATGCAGCTAGTCTGACCATTGGTGGTATGGAAAGCTCATCATCCGGTTGGTATTACCAACCGAGAAAAAGTAAGCTTTTAGTCCCGGTTCGTGCCTCATCTAAGGAATCTTTAAAAGGAATGCATATCCTAGTCATATCAGAACGCGTGGGTGGGTGAGTTGGTTAGAAGGGTGAGTGGGGAGTCACGAGATCTCGGGTTCGAGTCCCACAGAAACTATATGTGTGCATTATATTTTTAAATATATTTCTAACATCTATCCTGAGTTGAGAGCAACCGGGATTGACGGTGGCTGCAGAACCATCGCCCGCGCGTGGTTCTATCCGTGACAGCACGAGTCCACGCAAGCCTACATCAATCTCCATTGAAAAGAGAAAGGAAAGGCAAGGAGGGAGAACACCTTTCCGCACGGAAAGGCCGGCGATATCCGAAACCTCAAAGACGGGATGCCCTCCTCGCTGTCGACCGGAGAGCCGTCTCTGGCCGCGGGGGCGTCTGCTCCCGTCGACACACGTCCCTGAGATGGCAGCAAGATTAGGCCACTGACCACGCAGCTCAGCACGATCCCTAGTAGTAGCTCCGATTATATATTATTAGCCTCGTATCTCCTGCCATATCTAGCCCCAGTTTTTTAAGCCACATTATTACGTGGAAACACGTACCATCTTTCAGAGAGAGAGATGGAAGAGCCGGCAAATGGATTTTAGTAGTAGTTAGTTAACTAGAGGAAATAGATCGGGGAAGATACGCTGCCCGCTAGCTAGGAGCTCCAGCACCGGCTCCTGTGCCTGACGCATGGACATGCATGGATGCATCCTATTATCTGGGATTAATTGCATCCCAACTATTATGAAGTATCGATATTACAGAAATATCATTACAAAACACGAAATTATTCTCGTGCCATTATAAAGTGCAAATAGTTTCATCCATGTCATTGCCTCCCCAAAATAACTAAAATGCCCCTTTATCTCTTCTTGGATCTTCCAACTCTTCTACTCCTTCCTCTTTCTTCTCCGACCTTCCTCATTTTTCTTTGGCGAGCATGGCGGCGATGTATTCGGAGCGGGGAGGGAGCAGAGATGCGGGGCCCTAGATCTAGCAAGAGGCAGCGCGAGGAAGACGACGGGTGGCCGGGCCATGGAGGAGTCGTCGAAGCACTGGGCCGTCGTGAGGAGAAGCGCCATGGGGGAGGCGCGTTGGGATACCATAGTAGGGCAGCTGCCAGAGTAGTGAGCCGGGGTAGAGGCTGCCGCCGTCGGGAGCCACGCCGAACCACCATCACCTCCTCCCGCATGGCCACTTCCATCGTTCCTGACTCCTTCAGGGCGCTGTGCGGTGGATGACGGAGCCGGGGCCGAGATGTGGTGCGCCAGATCCGGGTCCACTGCCTTGGATATATCCGATGGCCATGCTGCGGGGCAGCATGGATAGGCCGGGACGCGATGGTGGACGGAGTGTTGTGGGACCAGAATGTGGGTAGGACTGGGGCGCGGTCGCGGAACACTGATAGGGGAGGGTCGCCGAAGAATAGGGGCACTAGGGGAGAGGGATGCCAGAAAGTTGGGCGCTGGGGTCAGCAGGACAAATATAGAGTTGGGGGAGGGGGCATTGGGGACCTACGGTTTTAACTGGGGATTAAAAATTGTTTCCTAGATTGGCTCATTAAACTGATCGGCACCTGGCTGGCTAGACTGATTGAGGTGTTGATCCACCGCTGTCATGCTCGCCGGAGAAGGAGGAAGGAGGAGAAGGGAAGGAAGAAGAGGAGATAAGGGACATTTTAGTTATTTTGGGTCGCAATGGCATGGATGAAACAATTTGCATTTTATAATGGCACGATAGCAAATTCATGTTTTGTAATTGCATTTATGCTATATCGACACTTCATGATGGCATAGATGCAAGTAACCTAATTATCTGATATAAATTGCACAGTAACGTCATTAAGAGTTTGGAGGCTCAGATCAATCGAGGTGATAGGTTGAAAACTTGAAATTACTATAGCGGACAATATTGTAGCAAAATACTACGCTAGTATAATATAGATCTTTTCTCGTTCGATAGGCGGTCGTTCTTGATCTGACGGCCGAGATTCAAGCAACGTTATAGGATGCATTCTGTCACTGTCAATACGTCAATTTGCAGCCGCTTTGCACCTGGTGGGACGACGACGTCGACGACGACCTAGTGATTATAACAAGCAATTAATGGAGTATTAATCTCCCATGGTTCTCTGATGATGATGGCCGACGTTGCCAAATCGAGAGGCACCTTAGGTTTTGATTTCTATAATGGCTAGTTGGGGGGCGCGGGAGATAATGAACCACTAAAACCGTTTGGCTTTCCGGCGAAATCATCCTTTTACCGACACGTCGGTTAAAGAAATGTGTTTCCTCGACGGAGGGTGGCATCTCGTCATCCCCGATCGAGTCCCCCGCACGGTCAGCGTAAACTTGCTTTTGCCTATTGCTTTATTACTTATTAGTATTAGCATGAGATTAACTATGATGCGTCGAGCTTATGTTACCTTTAACTCCCAAGTTGCCAAAAGGTACATATCACCGTATCTGCCACAAACTTCTTTACATGCATGATAAGAATTTGCTGATTTCTTGGACCCAAGAAATTGCTACTTAATTTGATTATCATCTAAAAGAAAGTCAACCAGAGTTCACAACCATCAATATTTTAAGGGTCGTGCTATTAAGCACGATCACATTGTAACACCACCATACTAGCTAGGGTTATAGGCTAGTGTTTTTTTTTTATTTTGTGGTTTCGCTGATTTACGGTCGCCTAAAATTTTGTGAAAATCCAATGTATGAAATTACACGGTGATTAAGAGATATAGCTAACGCACAATTCTATTACATTGGTAGTTTGTTTTTATATTTGTAAGGTTCCTAACTTCCTATCGGCTACATTTTTATTGTTCATAGATCTCTTAGGATTCGCCAAATTTAATTTTTATATTTGTCTAGCTTAAACTATCGGTATATTTCTAGTTAATTTTTGCATTTGTCATCGCCACATCTACCTTCGGCAATTTCTTCCTCTTTAGCTGGCGCACCTCCACACAACTCTACCATCACACACGCCCTGCTAGCTAGCCACCACCGCAGACAGCAACATCCTCGCCACTTCGCTCCATCTCCCTTCTACGTTGCGCCATCCTACCCACTCTAATTCTGGTCATCGTCTCGTGCCCCCGCAGCGGTTGCCCACTGCCCTTCGATGACCTCAAAGCCAAGGTGGCGGTGGTGCCACCTCGCTGCACCACCACTACTATGCTCAACCATGTTTTTCTCTAAGTCTAGTGGGGATGGTGAATGCTGAACCTAACTCAGTGAATCCCAAACCCTAATCCGGCGCCGTGAGAAGTAGAGATGACAGTGGTAGATGCAAAGGCAATGACGACTCAGGGAGTGACCAATAAAGAGGAGGGGAGGGGATGCAGAGCAGGCAATGGCGTAGATACAACACAAAAACCTCCGAGCATCGATTGAAATCAGCCTCAAATCTAGTCAATTGATGGTTAGCAATTTCGATATAACTTAAGGTTCTTAAAACCAAAAACACATCGACATTGTTACTTTCATAGATTAGTTGTCATAGCTTGAGGCACGGGTGGCTCTAAAAATTTAAGATTGTCATTGAATGTGTAAGAGCGAGCTCAACATCATCTCTATTCTTTTTCTCACCACAAATTTGAATGAATTGGACCAAAAACACATACCCAATAGACTCACCAGTTTCTTCCCTATAGGCTTCCTAAAATTGAGAAAGAGACCCCAAATTTGAGGAGTTCCTGTGCACTCCCCAATTCTTTGTGCAAGCAAGGTGACAACAACCGTAGGTCCCTCTTGCGCGTGTGTGGAACACGCGGGAACCATGCGCCACGGAGGCGGCGTCTGTTGCCACCGCCAGATGAGTGAGCCTGCAGCTTCTTTGTCATGGGATGCCGCCCTTTTTTTGGGAGGGGGGAGGGGCGAATAGGTGGCGTCGCGTCCTAGTCGTCATTGTAGCTGCACCACCTTGTGCATTGCGTCGTGCCCCACCATGGCCACCGCGTCGCACCACCTTAGGGCTATGGTTTTTGACACCGACGCAAGGAGGACGAAGGGAGGGGAGAAAAGGGGGTGGTGGTGGAGGAGGCGATGATGAAGGGGACGACAGTGGAAGAGACAAACGGTGGAGATTGCGGCGGCGGAGGAGACGAGGAGGGGTAGAGGAGCAGACGGCTCGATCGCTAAGACCTCGGGTAGAAGAGAGGAGAAAATGTGGGCTGTTGGGGATTGGGGTGGGAAAGAAATGGAAAAAGAAAAAGGAAAGAGAAAATGAAAGGAAATGATAAAAAATTCAGAAAATTAGGATTTTTTATTTATTTTATGAAAATTGATTGTTATGGTCCGAGATTATATGAAAACGTATTTCAAAATATAAGTACATCACTTTCCGTACAATATAGATTAAATTATTACGCATATGAAAATACAGTGGTTGGTATGACGGTTAGGAATTATGAATAAAATATAGTAGAGAGAAGGTACGGAGTAGAAAGCTCAATAGTGATAGAGATGAATGTTAGAGCATGTCCAACAACACCCTATTTTTTTCTACCCTATCACTATTCATCTTTTACTTTGTCAACACTATTCACCTCCTTATATTCTATCCCCATCACTATTCCTCACCCTCTCACTATGTTCCTTCCCAACAACAACCCTATTTTTACTTCCCAAATCTTACTCTTCATATTCACTATTTATTTCCTATTTCTCAACTACGCATTCACTATTTCCCACCCTATCATTATTCACCTCCAACAACAATTTCTAAATTCCCCTTGCTATAGTGATGTGACACCCAAAATAGAATGACCATTGAACATGCTCCGAATATAGGAGGTGAAAAATAGAGATACCGCTGGACTTGATGTCTTCTTCTAAAATATAATAAGGGCTATATACATAGACTTGAAATAAAATTTAAATACATAAAACAATTTCACAATACCAGATTTTGAAGCGGGAAACAATAGGCACCTCTCTTTCAGGATAAAAACTCCTCGATATTCTTCTCACAAAATTCTCTGCTAAATTTATCCATAAATTCTTTGGACGCCCTGCCTCCTCTCTTCCTCTTCCCCATCTTCCCGGGACGAAAACCAAAGCCTCATGATTGACCCTAAAACGAGCGCGCAGAACGCATGGCTGCCAATTATTGGACCTCGACCGCTCCTAAATCCCCTGCCCCACGATCCAGCTAGCCGAAACAAGAGGCATGGAGCGAAGCAAAGCTGCTAGAAACAAGGAGAAATCATAGAGCGAGGGAGTGAGGAGGAAAAAATCTCGTCCTTAAATAGTCCTCTCCGCCCACTTGCAATTTTTCCTATTCCATTTGTTGTTCTTCTTCCTCCTCCGGCCGCGAGCCTTCGTTCTTGGAAGCGAGAGAGGGGGGAGGGGGAGGGGGGAGCAGGGGCACTGGTGAGCTAGGGAAGCTGCGTGGGGGCTGGCTGGCACCAGGTCCCCCACCCTTTCTCCGCTCGCACGTCCCACCGCGCTCTGCTCTCACCAACTCTCTCTTATCTCCTTCCAAGATCCCATCTTTTGCCGGTTCATCTTGCTAGGACCATTTCTTGATCTTTCGCTCGCTCCGGTACTGCCATTCCGGCTCCAGAGATCCCATCTCGGGCTCCTCCTGTGGATTCCGGGAGGAAATTAGGCTCAAATTTGAGTTCTTTTTCCAGGTTTGTTCAGCTCGCCTCGCTGTGTTGCAAATTGCAATCCAAGAGCAGCCGGCTCGGCAACAAGTGTCCTGCGTCCCCTCGTTCCCCAGGCTTCGATTCGATCGAATCCCGCCTAATTTTTTCTACCCGTTGTAAAGTGGGTTCCATCGCGTCACACGCACGGTTCTTCCGATCGGCCTCAGAAAGCGGCAGAAAAGGCAAGTTCTTGATGCGGTTCTGGTCGTAGCGGCAGCACCTCCACTGGTTTGTTTATTTATCAGGAGCACCGCCAGTCGAAGTGCTCCGGCGCCGCCAGCAGCAGCGTCGGTCGCGCGCTTTTTGGCTGCTCTCTGATGCTTGCCCTGGTGGCCACCTTCGTCTTCTCCTGCCTCCTCTTCCTCTCGAAGCCATGCGCGCGTGACATGAGACTGTTCCTCGCGTCCCTGTGCCAAGAACTCGCGCTCTCGCTGCTCGGATTCTTGGCCGGCTACCGGCTACTCGGCGGGGTCGCGAGTACTACCACAGCCACGGAGACTATGCCACTCATGCCGTCCTTCAAGAGGAAGCGGGCGGCGGCCAAGGTGGAGAGCGCGGGGGAGACCGGCGAGCCATCCGTGCTGGACCTGCCGGAGCTGGCCATCGATTGCATTCTCGCCAGGTTGCCCCCCTCGGAGCTGCGGAACATGGCCGCCGTGTGCCGGTCCATGCTGGAGCGGTGCCGGGGCGACCACCTCTGGGAGCGGCACATGTCGGAGAAGTGGGGCCGCGTCCTGGGCAGCGCCGCGAGGGAGGAGTGGAGGATGTATCTGGCCTCGTCGAGCGAAGCGGGCGGCAGCGTGGCAGGTTGCGCCCCTAGCGGCAGCGGTAAGCACCGGAGGTGGCTCGCCGCGCTGTCCTGCGTCTGCCCGGTGGTGTCCTGGATGCGGCCTAGGGTCGACGGCGGCGGCAAGTCGGCGGGCCCTGTGCTGGATGATTCCGTCATGTCGTGGTACCTGTCCTTGGAGAGCGGCAAGTTCTGGTTTCCGGCACAGGTCTACAACCGGGAGGTATGATCTGATGTCTTAGCAGCTATTACTAATTAGTACCAGTAGTTTCATTATTGTAAGCAATGCAAATTAGTGCACCTTGTTAATGCTCACTAGTGCTAATTATTGGGCTGGTAGTGTTGAATTATAGAAAGAGGTTGTAATCAGTAAAGTTTACACCTAAATTTTGTTGAATGGATTTGCTTCACTGGTATCCAATCTAGTTGAATCTAGATGAGATTGTGTGCTGGCTTATAGATATGTTCCTTTGGGCTTTGGCCTCCTGTCTTCTGTTAGTTTCAAACTTTCAGTTTCCTTGGATGAATAAATTCTAAGGCTTTCTGTTTGTTTTGCAGCGTGGGCATGTTGGGTTCATGATGTCATGCTATGATGCAGAGCTCAGCTATGATTTCCACACTGACACGTTCCGCGCAAGGTACTAATCACTGCCTGATTTTAGCCAGTGTGGAATGTAAACTTTGGATATGCCCTGATGATTTTGAGCCCAACACACAGCAGCAAGATGATTCATACTTCCTAAAAAATTGCATCTTCAAGTTATTTAGCCGCTTCTAACACTTTGCTTTTAAAAACATCGATGTGGCAGGTATCCACCTCATGGGAGACGGACTGTAGTCTTGGAGGATGGCGTGCAATGGGATAGGGTCAGGGCACCTCCGGTCGACACTCTTGCGCACGATCTGCATGTCTCTAATTGCTTACATGAACTCAAGCCTGGTGATAACATTGAGATTCAGTGGAGAAGGAACAAGGAATTCCCATATGGTATGTTCCCAAGCACCCAACAATGAAATGGCCGCTTTAGGCAGAGCTAGAAAAATCATTAAAAATTGCCATATGGGATATGCTAATCTTATCTGATCATGGGGAGGAGTATTCTACCAGTGGACAGTGTGTTCATTCATGTGTTTGCTATGTTTGGCAGGCTGGTGGTATGGAGTTGTTGGCCACTTGGAATCATGTGATGGAAATGAGCACTTTTGTCGGTGTCATCTTAGTGGTGAGACTATCTTTAATCTTAAGGACTAATTTATTTGACTTGACTAATAATGAGTTAATTACAAAGTTAGTTGCATATACATATGCTTTTAGAGTCATGACCCCATGAACATGCGAGCAGACTCTAAAGAACATTATAAAACAGCATCATGGCATCAGACTCATAATGCTCATTTATTCATTAAAAGCAAAGTGTTACCTACCCCACAGGATGATGACTGTTATGTGTTTAGCATATGTTTGACCTTAATCTTTCTTTTTTTAAAAATGATGTACATTATGCATCCGATATTTCCATTAATTAAACTAAAATATTGTCATCCAATCCTAAATTTTGTTGGGTTTTTGATAACCTAGTTAGCATGTTTGCAAAGATACTTGGTATTAAGATATCTATGCAAGTACTTCATTATATTACCTGTTTAGGCACCGCTTAACATTCATATCTCACATTTTCTATGATTTTATCATACATAATCTGCATTTTATTCTCTGAATAAATATAAGCAAGTACTAGGCTCATATAAAATGTTGAGGTTGAGAATATCGGTCTTTTTACCTAGCATAATTGAGAGATCAGATTTTTGCTACCAATTCCTTTCTTTTGAGTGAGCAAAATACACTTGTGTGAGTTTCAACAGTGGTTGAACCCAAAACTAGTTACTGTGCAATGACTGGTAACAAATTCTGAACATGACTATTAATAAGGCTAGCCTCCTATGCTGCCCTACGTAGGTTAACACCTATTTGTCTTAAACTCTTCTTTTAATATATATTGCAGATACCGTCGTGCTGGAGTTCAATCAATACACACCTGGCTCAAGATGGAGGCAAGCTCTGGTTAATCGGAAGGATCACAGGGAAGAGGGCAACGAGGGTGATGGATTCTATGGTGGAATAAGGAAGCTCCGCAGCAAGGATGAAATCTCTAAGTGGCGACAGATGTGGCCTACAGATATTCTGGAATAACAAGAGTAGATTCTTGTGCCAATAGGGTTCATTAAGTTGCCTACTTCATTGCCACCTTCCATTGATCAATCTGTACTCTCATGCCATCCATTTCTCTGTTCAAGCTGTATACACGGATTAGAGCATGAGGTGACAAATCTGGTAGCTGGGCACGGTTGTAACTTATTTGTCAGGCAAATAGGCGCAGATTGCTTCCTATTTAAGGGACTGTAATTCTGTAACAGGTCTACAGCCAGTGTATGTAACTGCGGTCTGTGCCTTTGCCTGCTGTTGTAGTTGTAGAGCAGAAAGATCAGATGTAAATTACATTTTTAGCTCAAATTTTTAACATACTAGTATACATTGTCTCGCAATTGTTCTCTTCAGAATATGGCTGTATGACCAAATTGTCGCCGAACCAATGAACCATGATGCTGTGTGTTCGGCTACGGATTGGAATTTGGGGGCATGTCCTCGTAGAGCAGCTGGTCTTCACCAGCAATTGGCTGTAGATGAATCTAAAGTTTGAATTACTTTGAGATTCATGCTCCAGCTTTAGGTGCTGCTACTTTTATTTGATAGCTGCGCGTCCATGCTTTACTATGATAAATATTATATTACTTTTCACTATGTCATATTTGATTTGCTTGGTTTATGTTTTTAACTCTGCTTTCACACACGACATCGACTTGCTTCCACACTTAGCTCAGCATCTATGGTCTATTGTGCACTTAGCTCGGCTTCCATGCTCTATTGTGTTGTGTTTCTATGACCTATGATCTATATATCTTAAGATGATCAAAAGTTTCCTAAAATATAACAAATTAAAATAAGAAAGTTGCGCAAAGCTTCATAAAATGCATTACACTGAAATAAGAAAGTAAACTAGACAAATAGAAAGTATCATTGCAATGTGTAGACCGTTGGATTGAGGGATTGGATGGATGAGAACAGGTGTAGAGCGGATCGGCACTCATCATTAGACTCTTTTTAATAGTAAAGATAAGGAGGGCAACAATACGAAATATAGACGAATAACTGAGACAAGTACATGATGCGATGTGTGTTGATATTTGACTGAATGGTATGTTGTGCTATTTATGCTTGCTTTTGATATCGATGGTATTGCTGTGATGAACGGATGGATGTTGGAGATGGTGGATTTGAATTGATAAGTGACATTTACTTATTTTAAGTTGCAAAGATTTCTAAAAAGCTTGCATACGAGCCAGGGCAGTGAGAATTGTCATATGGTTAGTCCGGAGTGCCATTGGCCAGGTCGGTGAGAAAACCAAATGACTAATCCGGCGTGCTCTTGAAATAAGACCTACAGAGGTAGGCACCCCTCACAGGATGGCGGGGAAGTTCCACTTTAGTAGGCACCTCCACGAGATGGAGTACCGAGCGTGACATCGACGGGTGTACGCTCAGATACCGATGCGCGCTTTGAGAAAGGATCATTTTACATTGTATTGATAAGAAAGTAGTGAATGTGCTGAACTGAGATGGATTGATATTGTTGGTTTCTTATGGATGTGTTTTTACCATCGTTATTATGTACTTTGCTAAGTCATCGACTCACGCTTGTTTCTTTACTTTTCTTAGGTGACTTCTAAGTGGCATGCATGGGGCAAGGGAGTAGCCGACACTGTTGCGCACTACACGGCAACATTAAGTACTTAAATAATCTAAATAATCTAGTCTCTTAGGTTTACTTTTGGACTTAGCTCTTTAAAATTTAATGGACTAACTTTGTATATGTGGAACTTGTTCCGTCATATGGAACTCTAGTGTGTATGTGTACGTCGACTGTGGTCCATCGCCACCCAAGGTTTCAAAAATCGTCGATAAATCGTGGCAAATCGCGATTTACCGCGAAATCGCGGCGGCTCGATATCGGCAAATCGTGAATTAAATTTAAAATTTTTATTCAAAATTTGAAATCGGTTTGGTTTGATTTATCGAATAAATTGGTCGATTTATCGAAGAAATCGACCGATTTTTTGTTTTCAAATGATTTATCGAAGAAATCGACCGATTTATCGAAAAAACAAGCGATTCCTGATTTTTAAACTTTCGGTTGATTTATCGAAGAAATCGGTCGATTTATCGATAAAAATCGTGATTTTTTGAAGTTTGGCTCAAGATTTCAAAATTTCAATACCGGTTTATTATTTTCAAACGATTTATCGAAGAAATCGGTCGATTTATAGAAGAAATCGACCGGTTTATCGAAAAAACAAGCGATTTCTGATTTTTTAAACCTCTGGTTGATTTAAAATTCAAAACTCAAATTTCAACCGATTTTCCGTGATTTGCCACGGCAAATCGCGGCAAATCGAAAATTGGACCCGAGCGATTTTTGGGGTAAAATCGATTTTTGAAACCTTGTCGCCACCAAGGTAAGTGCAGTTCTTGGACGTGGGGTCCCAAGTTCTTTGTTGGGTGATCATGGTGGCCTACTGAATTGTTGCTAAGATGTGTATTTGGTTATGTGATATATTATATTGTGAGTATTGTGTTCTCGTCTGCTGAGTAGATGTCCATCCTTTTAGAGGAGGTGCTGTCGAAATTTAGAGTAATTGGTCGAGTTGGTAGCATTCTGGGCTCAGAGGGGAGCCGGGGTGTTACAATCTTGGTGTGTTATTTTGTTAAGAGTGGATTTATGTTAGTCTTTTGATCAAGTGGAAGAATGTTGGACTTAGATGATCTCAAGCTAACTACCTAACTAATACCTGAGATTAAGGGAGCTGTTAAGCTCACGCGTGCACTAAGGACCCGTGCGGCGGCTGCGCTGAAGACTTGCGCCGCGCACGCACAGGAAAGTCACGCGGAGCCAACGGCTCAACGTGCCTTGATCGGAGATGCCCCAACCGAATAGTTGGCTGAGGTTCCCGTCACCAGCGCCATAAAAACTAAAGGAGCCTCACCTCACGCGTGCATGAACACATCGTGAGGGAGACCCGACCCCGACACACACCGATCAAATCTAAAGCGCTAAGTGACGCGAAGATCTCAGCTACGTCGTCTTCTTCCCGGCGACACTACTAAGAATGAGCTACTCGACCTCCTAATGGCTGGGGCTAATCAAGGTTAGTTATCAATTATTTCCGTATTAGTTACCTCTATTCTTCAGAGGAAATGCAACAATTTCAATGCTCTGTACTACCACCGTAATCTCATCCTGATGATGTTGAGATTCACAAACTAGTATGGATATTTGGAACCAGAAAATCTTGCGTTGGCCTTCAAGCAAGAACCGAGTGCCAATTTCTTCTGGCAAAAAAAATTAAAAAAAGAAGATTTGTAAGCTGCCACCTATCATAAATAAGAACATGATGAGTTTGGAGAGGTAAAAACTATGCTGTTATCGAGTTTATGCCTTCGTGAAGAAGTCGGCTAGCTGAATCTCAGACAGCACATACTGAAGAGAGACAACCTGCCCCTGAACCTGTGACCACACATAGGAGACATCAACACCAATATATTTGGTGAGCTCATGCTTCACCGGATCACGGGCAATACCAATAGCTCCTGTGCTGTCAAACAAAAGAGAAGTCGGTGTAGTAACAAAAATACCAAAATCCTCAAGTAACCAACGCAACCAAGTAACCTCTGCCGTCAAAAGAACCATAGCATGCATCTCAGCCTCTGCACTTAATCGAGAAACTGCCTTCTGCTTTTTAGTCTTCCAAGCAATGAGAGAATCACCAAGGAAAACACAATATGCAGAAAGAGGCCGGCGATCAGAAGGATCCCTAGCCCAGGTAGCATCAGAATAAGCATGAAGTGTAAAGAGTTGGAGCGAGGAAAGAAAAGACGGCGAGAGATAGTGCCACGCAAATAGTGCAACACACGAAGAAGATAACTATAGTGAAACTGAGTAGGAGCAGAGACAGACTAACTCAAGATATGAACATCATAGGAAATATCAGGACGAGTGACACCAAGGTACACAAGGCTACCAACGAGGTGTCGATACCGAGTAGGATCCGAAAGAGGTTCCCCATCGGTGGGTCGAAGCTGAAGATTAAGCTCCATAGGAGTCTCAGTTGTCTTATGGTTAGTAAGAGAAGCCCGATCAAGAAGATCCCCAATATACTTTTTTTAGGACAAGAAAATACCCTCTGGAGTGGAGGTAACCTCAATTCTAAGGAAATAACGAATAGGACCCAAATCAGACATACGAAACTGCTCATTAAGATGAGTCTTGACAAAATCAATGTAAGATGGATCATCACCAGTAATGATCATGTCATCGACATAGAGCAGAAGAAGAGTACGACCACGAGACGAGGTGTGAACAAACAGCGCAGAATCATAGTCACTAACAGAAAAGCCAGCAGCAGTGACCATGGAAGAAAAACGCTGAAACCAGGCCCGAGGAGCTTGTTTAAGCCCATACAGAGCCCGACGAAGGCGAAGAGCCATTCCATCCGAAATAAAATACCCTGGCGGAGGCCGCATGAAGACTTCTTCATGCAGCTCCCCATTAAGAAAGGTATTTTGCACATCAAGCTGATAGATAGGCCACGCACGAACAGAGGCCACAACAAAAAGAGTCTTAATAGTGCATGTGAGCCACAGGAGCATAGGTCTCATCATAGTCAACACCATGCTCCTGCTGAAAACCACGAGCCATAAGACGAGCTTTGAATCGATTAAGAGAACCATCAGAGCGAGTCTTAACCTTATAGACCCACTTGCAGGTGATGGGACGAGCGTGAGACGGAAGAGACACAACCTCCCAAGTGCCAGTACGCTCAAGAGCAGCAAGCTCCTCGGCCATCGCATGCTGCCACTCGGAATGAACAACAGCATCACGATAAGAGGCCGATTCACCAGGAGCTGCACCAGCAAAGCCAAAACGCTCAGGGGGTCTAATGGATTGACGATCATGAAGAGTATAACAAGGAGAAGCTGTCTCATCAGAAGAAGATGAGGTAGCAGGTGGATCCACAATTGGCTGATGGCGACGAGTGTAGACAATAGGATAAGGAGATGCAAAACGAGTTGGAACAGGGGGAGGAGTCGGTGAAGAAGAAGACACTGGGATAGAAGGAGGAGACTCTGAGGAAGGAGGCTCTGGAGAAGAGGAAACAGGAAGGTGTATAGTGGAGATAGGAGTATCGGGAAAAGTCAAGAAAGACAAAGAATCGACAGTAGAAGCTGGGGAAGAAGAACGAGGATAGAAAGGACGAGACTCATTAAAGGTAATATCTTGAGAAATTCTCATCCGTCTACCAACAGGATCCCAACACCGATAGCCCTTATGCTCAGCACTATACCCAAGAAAAACACACACAACTGATTGAGCAGTTAGCTTCGTGTGTTCTCGTGGAGCAAGAAGAACATAGCACACACATCCAAAAGAGCGAAGACCAGAATAGTCTGGTGTGTGCCCTAGGAGACGTTCTACTGGAATACCACCTTTAAGTGCAGAAGAAGGCTGAAGATTGATAAGATAGCAAGTAGCAGAGACTGCTTCAGCCCAAAAATAAGGTGGAACAGAGGAGGAAATCATGAGCGCACGAGCTGTTTCAAGAAGGTGTCGATGTTTACGCTCAGCAACACCATTTTGAGCATGAGCACCGAGACAAGAGAACTGAGAGAGAGTGCCCTGCTCAGTAAGAAACCCACGAAGAGCCCCAGAGAGATATTCTCCTGCAGAGTCAGCCCGAAAGACACGAATGGGAGAATCAAATTGAGTACGAATCATGGTGGTAAAATTTTTATAGATAGACAAAACCTCACTACGATGAGACATAAAATATATCCAGGTGTAGCGAGAAAAATCATCTATAAAAATAACATAATATTTATGACTACTTTGCGAAACAAAAGGGGCAGGACCCCAGACATCAGAATGAACAAGATCAAACAGATGAGCTGACATAGACTCACTAGAAGAATATAGGAGTTGCACCTGCTTGCCAAGGTTGCAACCCGCACAATCTAAAGAAACATTACCAGACACAGATCCTAACAGACCACGACGTATTAATGATGATAGACACAAACTACAGAGATGTCCCAAACGATGATGCCACTGAGCAAAAGATGATGTGGAGGAAGCAGCAGAGACGGAGAGACTGGCAGGAGCAGCGGAAGGAAGACGAAGCCAGTCAAGCTCCCAAAGACGCTGCGAATCGCGGCTCCGGAGGCCAGTACCAACTAGAAGACCCGTGCGACGATCCTGAATAGAACAAGAATCAATATCGAGAATCACACGACAGCCATGATCAGTGAGTTGGCCGGCGGATATGAGCTGTATGGTTAGTTTGGGAACATGGGAAACTGTGGGAACGTAAAGAAGAAGGCAGAAGAGTGTCTCGTCCTGTGACAGGAAGAGAGGTACCATCTGCCGTCTGAACAGTTAAAGGGGTGGTCAAAGGACTGATGGAAGTAAGACAGGTAGAATAAGATGTCATATGAAAAGATGCACCTAAGTCAAGAATCCATGGTGATGTACCTGAAGTAGAGGAAGGTGGTCTCTCAACAAAAGACTGTAAAGCAGAACCAGCTAAACCTGACGGTGAAGAGACAGACATACGTTGCGATAGCATCAAAATTTCAGCAGAAGGATCAGGGCTGCACCGAGAAGAGTCTGTATCTCCTGGAACTGGTGCTGTAGTACTCTTGGTCGACCGACGACGAGCATTATCCTCCTTCTTTCGGTAACAAAACTGCTCTACGTGACCATCCTTATAAGAGCAGTGAAAACTAGTCTTCGATAAAGAGACACGAGGGTGGCGAGCAAGAAGTTGAGCACGAATCTGCTCAAACTCTGGCCGAAGAAGCGTGACAAAATTGTAGATACGGTGAAGCTCCAAACGAGACTGCTGGCACTGGTAACAAGCACAAGTCCGGCGGTCATGATCAGCATCCGCAGCATCAAGAGAGTCAAGCTGACGCCACACTATAGAAAACTGAGCATACAGCTCATCCACCCTAGTCACCCTGCTACAGTGACTGCTCGTGTCGCACAGCGGCAAGATACTGTGAGTCACCAGTAGGCTCATAGCGATCATGAAGATGTGACCACATCAGCTGTGTTGAAGCTAAAGAAACCACCTCTCCAGTTAGATGCACCTCCATGCTAACAACCAAAATAGCAGAGGCACGAGCATCCTCATCACACCAGAATTTATATGCGCTATACTGAGACTTATAGGACTCCATAGCCTCCTTATGATCATCAGAGGCCTTCTGAGTAGCAGCAGTAGTAGCATCATCAATAGAAGCCTTTGACGAGGCGGGCAACGCTGGGGGATCAGGACGAGGCGGGCAAGGAAGCTCGCAGTGAGGAAATCCCAAAGGCGCTGACCACGCATATAGAGGCACATATGAAGAGATCAATCCTGATAATTGAGGCCATCAAAAATCACCGGGCAACGAGGAACAGAAACGGTGCCCGATGACATTTTTCTTTTTCTTTTTTTTTTGATTTTTTTTGCGTACTAGTACTGACTAACTAGTACTACTAGTCCGAGAGTGCTATACGCACGAAGAAAAGAGGAAGAACCGCCGCGCGGCGGCGGCCTCATGGCGGGCCAGATGAGAGACGACGGTGGGACGACGACTCGACGAGGAGTCAGTGACCAGCAGCGACGTCGTCGGTGTCGGCGGTGGCGGCCTCGTGGCAGGCCAGATGAGAGACGACGACGGCGAGTGGCTTCGGCCTCCACCAACATGAGCTCCGTCATTGGCCTAGGACCTAGCGAACTGGGTCCAGATCTTCGATGAGCCAACCGAG
The DNA here is from genome assembly GCA_036346145.1 of Olyra latifolia. Classification (NCBI taxonomy): domain Eukaryota; kingdom Viridiplantae; phylum Streptophyta; class Magnoliopsida; order Poales; family Poaceae; genus Olyra; species Olyra latifolia. Next base: position 22,371,539 of record CM070530.1, read on the forward strand.
ATGGTGGCGGGGTGAGCATCAGAGATAGGGACGCGCGGTGGCGCGCACGTCAAGGAGACGGATCACGACGACGACGGCGGGATCCGAGCGACGGCAGCGGCAAGAGCCCAACCACCACAGAGTCGGCGATGAATAGAGTCGATGATGAGTGGCAGTAGACAACGAGCAGCGACGAACGTGGTGGATGAGGGCGGTGCAAGCGCAACACCGGTAAAACCCTAACTGTAATAACACAAAAAAGTAGAAAACTTGGATCGGGCCACCACCAATTGACCAACACCGTTTAAGAAGCGGTTGCTATAGCGACGCAGCGAAGAAGGGATTATTCCTCCTTGCTCCAGCCGTTGTTTCTGCCGTGCTCTGCTCTTGCTCCTCTTGCTCGCCTCCTTCTTGCAAAGACCGCTCCTCCTCCTCTGCTGCCCTTGCTGCTCCCCGCTGTTGTCGTGCGCCCTCCGGATACTGCTTTCGCCTCCTTCTTTGCTTTCGTCGCCGACGGCCGCCGTCAAGCCGAGCACCGCGGTGGCGCTGCTGCTCCTTGGCGTGCTGAGCAGGAAGAGAGAAGAGAGGGAAGGAGAGAAGAAGAGGGAGGAGGCCGGCTGTGGAAGAAGAGGGAAGAAGGGGAAGGAAAGAGGAAGGAGAAGAAGCTAGGGTTTCTTCTCCAATCCATTTTTGGGTAACGATTTCGTTGCTAATCCCTTCGTTATAGATGTTTGGATAGGTTAGATCGGTTGATTAGTGCCTAGGGTTAGTGGGATTTGAGGGATTAAGCATGGCTGTGTAGTGGATGTATTTGGACAGCTTGTGCAGTGAGCTTGGAGGCCGTTTTGGGCTCATTCCATCGAGAATTGGAGCTCGGCAGTTTAATAAAGAACGTGGGCGACGTTCTTAGCTTTCCGTAGAATCTTAGAACGCATGATTCGGCCAAGCGGTTTGAAAGATATGGTCTCTACAGTGCCGCTGTCCGATTCCCGGTTTCCGGTTGTGCGGTGGTGCGCCGGAATTGTTAAAGGCTTATAAGCTTTAGTTTTGGGTCGGACCTTAGGGTATCAATGGATGGCGCTAGTCGCTATTTGATAATATTGGTTGTTTGTATATTGAATAGATGATGGTGATGTGTAGGTGGAGTTCCTTCCGGGTCGGGGTTGGGGACGCTGCAGCATTCCTCGACGTCCCTCGATAACTAAGGCAAGTACATGATGCGATTTGCTATTTATACCTGCTTTTGATTTGAATGAAATCGTGGTGGTGAATGGATGGTTGATGGTGATGTGTGGATTTGTGTTGATAAGTGGCAATTACTTGTTTTATGTTGCAAAGTTTATTTGAAAACTTGCATACGAGCCAGGGCGGTGAGAATTGTCATTAGCTAATCCGGAGTGCCATGGGCCAGGTTGGAGAGAAAGCTATATGACTAATCCGGCGTGCTCTTGAAATAAGACCTACAGAGATAGGCACCCCTCCACGGGATGGCGGGGAAGTCCCACTTCAGTGGGCACCTCCACGGGATGGAGTACCGAGCGTGATATCGACGGGTGTACGCTCAGATACCGGTGCGCGCTATGAGAAAAGATCATTTTGCATTGCATTGATGAGCAAGTTGTGAATGTGCTAGATTGAGATGAATTGATATTGATGGTTTCTTATGGATGTGTTTTTATCATCGTTATTATGTCGACTCACGTTTGTTTATGTTTTTAGGTAATTCTTGAAGTAGCATGCATGGGGCAAGGGAGTAGCTGGCACTGTTGTGCACTACACGGCAACATTAAGCACCTTTATAATCTAAATAATCTAGTCTCCTAGGTTTACTTTTGGACTTAACACTTTAGAACTTAATAGACTAAGTTGTATATGTAGAAACTTGTTCAGTTGTTCGGAACCCTTGTGTGTATGTGTACATCGGCTGTTGTCCATCGCTACCGAGGAAAGCGGGGTTCTTGGGCGTAAGGTCCCAAGTTCTTTGTTGGGTGGTCATTATGGCCTACCGAATGGTTGCTAATATGTGCATTTGGGTTATGAGATATATTATATTCTGCTCATTGTGTTTTTTGTCTGCTAAGTTGATGTCCAGTTTTTAGGGGAGATGCTGTCGAAATTCAGAGTAATTAGTCGAGTTGGTAGCATTCTGGACTCAGATAGGAGCCGAGGTGTTACACTAACCCTAGAACCGCTCTGATACCATGTTATGAATAGCACTTGTATTCATTTAGGGGCCAAAGAGCCAGTATATATACAGTACAGGGGCAAAAGAGGAAAGCCCAAATATAACAGGTAAGGGCCTAAAGCCTATATATACATATATCTAACAATCGCATCCCCATTCTTTTGCCGGCAAAATTTGACAAGAGCTTAAATAACACTTATACAAACATCAAATGACAAACCCAAGTATCTGCTTCCACACGCATGGATGAACCTGGATCCAGTGCATCAACTAGCAAGCTCAGACCAAAATGTCCTAGCAACATGAGAAAGAAATACTAGCACTATGCACATGCACATCTCTGCATTAGGCAAGCCAGTGTTCGTTGCAAAAATTGCTGATATGTCCCGTCGGTAGCGAACAGAAGTACTTGAAATTTCCCTCCCATGCCTTTGTGACCCTGCTAGACATGGATGGGCTGCATCACCCTGCTTCTGACTGAATCATCAGTGCAGAAATTACCCAGTGAACGTGAGGATTGCCACGGTCCTGTCTATCGCATTCGTTTCTCGCTCTGCGTGACCTGATGTCGACACCCTGAAATTGCCCAGTGAGAACAGTTAAAGTCGGGAACATATTCAAGTTCAAGCATCAGACGAGTAGTAAAATCAGTGAGCCAAAACATGATATACAGGCTGCAATTGGCCTGACAAAAACAACGGTAGATTGTAGGTACCTGGACTCAATGCCTTCTGATTGCAGAAAACCTTGTTCGCCTGAGCCGGTGATTCTTGCTCCGTTTGCAGCAGCATGAGTAATTTTCCCCGAGCTTTCAGCCAGTCTGTAGAAAGCGTCACGGAAGCATACTCGCGCCTTCTTAGTCAGCTTCAGAAGCAGATATTTCATAGTTATAAACATGGAAAGTGCAAGACTCATGAACTGGTCATGCCAAGCCAACATCATTGGTACCCCTCTTCTGGTGAACATACCTGGAACACTACCTCTTCAAGTTCCTCAAGCACTGCTGCTTCCAGGTTCCGTGCATTCTCTGTATCATCCCCTTCTACTGTGCTCACCTGAGCCTGCAATTTCAAAGCTGATTAGTATTCACTCCAGTGATGCTATTAAGGAACAAATTTAGATTTTAGACAAGTATCCATATCAAAGTACATATAAAAAGAGTTTTATTGTGCAGGCTATAAGACAACGCTTAGTGATGCTGTAAGACAACGCTTAGGTGATGCTATAAGACAACGCTTAGTTAAGATACAGCACAACGTCTGCACAATTGTGTCATTGTGCGGGCTACCTGATCTAGTTGCAGTAAAGAACTATTTGTATAGAGCAGATTTCACCTTATCCTTGTAGGGGTCTACTAGTACATCTGAGCTGTTTGGCTTCACCTTCACACATGAAGGTGAGCTGCTTTCTGCGTTGTTCAGATCATCTTGCAAGTCATGGCTGAACAAAGGAAAGCCACAAGTATCCATGGTGTCCATTTCATTCTGATCGAGATTTGCTTCTTGATCCTGGAAATCAGTTAATACTCCACTCAGCATGTCCTCGTAGGAAAGCAGCCTGTGCATGGAATCCGGGAACATATCCAACGCCTGAAAAGGAGCATCCATCGTCCTCATCTCCTCATCTGAAAATTGACTCCTGCAAAATATTTAGGACAGTATGGTATTACAGCCATATGCAAAATTGTTTACGACAATCACGAATAGCATCACACAACTACTGAAAGACTGTATTGTACATACAAGAATATGTCGCTTGTTTGCTCTGTGTGCTGTAGCTCAAATGGTGCTGGACCCTCTGATTGGCCTTCTGATGATGGTCCTGTACTACAGTCTGAAGATGGAACCATTACAGGGACTGCAAAATTCTCTGATCGGTTGCTCTTTTGATGTTCGGAAGCGCTGAAACAATGCGCAGCACCCTTTCCATTATTGCCTGAGTACATGCTGGTTGTTTTCAGATCATCAGATAACCTGGAATTCCATAGTGTCCAGTAAATTCCTTGCTCAGCATCAGAGAGCTCATCACCAGCTGACAACATGCCTCCACCCTCTGTATGGAGATACCACGCTGAGCTACTCATCTGAAACATAGGGCACTATTAGAGCATCACCCAAAGTACATCTGGACAAATAATTTTGCATTTCTGAATATGCAATAGAAGTTAAGGTTCAAGACATCTTTTAAGCAAAGCTATCATTAAGGGCTGGTTTGCAAATATATCAGCATCAAAAAGTAAGCAAGAAGGATAGCTATTTTAACACCACTTGAGTGTTTTCTTCCAAAAAAGGAAAGGTAACCAGAAGCATATGGTGCCATTTGCTGAAAATAGCAGGAACTGTTACTAACATGATACCAAAGTATAAATTGAGGTTCCCCTTCAAAGCAAATCACAACAAGAATGGAAAACTTTAGAGAGTGGATCGAACAACCAGCACAATTAAGTTGCAAAAAACATAAAGATTCAAGAAAGGAGGAAAGGCAAGCGATTCAACCCGCCGATCTCATGGTACTACTCAACTGGGGTTGGAGAAGGAAGCAAAACCAAACAGTAATTACTCTGAACACATGTGAGAGGGAGAGAACGAAAAGGTTTGCAGGACCAGGAAAGAAGAAAGAAACGATCAGGAAAGAGCAGAAACACAGAGAAGAACGAATGGAAACGCAACACTCAAATACTCATTATGCACAAAATTCTCTTCCTTGACAACAAACAAAGAAGCCACGGATTCATCACAGTTCGCTCTATAACACAAAAAAAAAAACTCATCTTTCATCTTGTCAGTCGTGCATGAAAGCGCTTGCTCCCCACACAAACAAGAACACAAAGGAGTGCCTTCTTTATGTGAAAGAAGAGGCACTTCACCACGAAAAACCTCCATGGACGAGCTGCAAGCAAGAGGCAGGGAGTACAGCGACATGAACAAACTTACACGGATCTCTCTGCCTCCCTCTCTCCCTCCTCTTCTTGGTTGCTGTTGCCGACTCTGAGATGGCCGGAAGCTCGTGGGCGTGGCAGCAGCAGCGGCGGCTACTTACAGGAAACAGAGGGGGGCGGACAGGGGAGCATCTCACTGGGGGGAGGAGGAGGAGAAGAGCGGCTCCCCTACTCAACCAGCCCACCGGAGACGACGACAGGTGGGCCAGGCGAACCCTCCTGGCCCACCTGTCATCTGCGGCGGCGGGCCCCGTGAGGTCGGCCGGTGGATCCATGGACCAGGTGTAAAGGCTTTCGCTTGCACTGGTGCGCGGACGAGAATCGTGTGGCTGGGGAGCCGTGGTGGGCCAGCGCGTACCGAAATCTAGGCTGTCGTTGCGCCACGTCGCCCCTCGTCCGACGTGGCGTGCCGTCGCTGACGAGCAAGGCCTGTCCAGACGTGTACGGTGTACCCTCTCTGTTTTCGGATAGATCCTTGTATTGAAAATCGGATATATCACACGAGAAACTGAATTATCTCGATAGATTTTAAAAAATTTGAGTCATCGTTTAAACTCTGTTTGGTTGAATTAGATATATATCCGTGAGTCTATCGTTCCGTCTGGGTGAGAAAAAAAAAACCGCGAGATTGTTTAAACAAGCTTGTTTCCAAGTTCCAAGATTGCGAATGCAAGCTCTATCTAAAGGCAGAGGACGCGTGTTCATGTTGTGACTGATTTGAGACGAAGCGACATGAAAGGAGGTACGACACGCATGGTGCTGCTCGGAGACGAGACCGGCCATGGGCGATGCCTCCGACGCTACCTAGCACCAAATTCCTTCTTTCATGTCTCCTCCACTCACAAGGCTTGCTTCTTGGAGGATACGGAGCCACACGATGACGAGAGCTGGAGAAGGCACCAGCAGAAGCCTACTCTCCTACTCCGTCTATCACAAGTTGCCCTTGGATCATATGAGTTCGCATTTCCACCACCAACTTTATATAAACACCTTCCTTAGCCATATCTTATGTTACCCCAGCTAAATTTGTTTGATTTTTGTGCAAAGTGAGCACGCGCAAGAACAAGAAAAAACGGAGTCGATTTTGCCTGACATCGATACAGAAAAGGTTTCGAGTCTTCTTGACATCATCTGAAGGACAGCGGTTGAGACGAGGGGCGCTCAACCTAGCAGAGCAGCAGCTTCTTGGCAGGGGAGTAGAGCGACACGGCTCCGAGCTTGTGATGGGAGTACTTTCTGTAGACCACCTTCTGCTTGCTCTCCGGCGCCGTCGAGTGGAGGTTTATCAGGCGCCTCGCGCACTCGCTGCAATTCCAAACAGTCAAGAATTATTCGTGCTCAGCTCATGAACAAAAACCTGTAAATAAAGGGTACTGAAACCCGGATGCGTTGAAAATGGACAGTGCAACCAAAGGAAAACTTGTAGCTGAGTAAACGAAGTGTAAATGAGCACTTGAGCAGCGTGTATAATTGGAATTTGGATCACAAAGTGCTATTTCCAGCTTTTTGAGAAGACAAAAAGATCCAATTAAATTGGAGCTGAACTGGGTATCTGAGTAGCAGATTCAGTTAAACTGATCACTTATAGCACATTCACTGCTTAAATTAACAGAGTTTAGAAAAGCATGACTATCCATTTTCAGAGTTCTTTTAAATATCTAATTAAATTAACTTGCTGTCCTGGGCACATGGCAATCTAATCAATTGCATGACATAGCCAAGACAAGACAGCTCTTATACATGTAAACTGCTAGTTAACTCAAAGTACCAGTACTTGTTTAGAAGTTGGTTTTCAACTGAGAGTAAGTATGCACCATTCAGTAAGCAGCAATAAACCGGTGACAATAGCATGTAAGGATCACGGAAGTACGGTTTGATTTTGATGTCAATAATCAAGTTTTCATGCAAAGTTTGATGCCAATAAATTCACACCAAGTTTAGAAAGCATCACTATCCAATTTCAGAATTCTTCATAGCAAATTAAATTACTACCAGGGAGAGCATATCGCATCAGATCAATAATGACATTTAGCTCAAATCACCAATGCTTGTGAAAAAAAAAGATAGTTTTGACCAAAAAAAAGTTTTTTTAGCATGCATCATTCAGTAAGAAGCAATATTCTGGTGACAACATGGGAGGATGATGATTCAAAACAGGTTCGAGTTTGATGTCAATAATCAGGTTTCACTAGCAAGTTTTTTACTAATTAGTCAGGGAGAAGACATACAGCAACTGAGACTCAACCAAGCCGGTGTGGTACTCCAGAACATCGCTCCACAGCGGACTCATGTCAAGGGTGCACCGAGCAGCGTAGACAGCGGCAGCTGCAGTCACCGATGGGGAGTAGACGAGCATGGAGTACTGAACCAACGCAAGCTCCGCGTAGAAGAATGTCATGTTCTCAAGCTGCATTGAGACAGAAGGAATTGCGCATTACACATCGATGCTTCGCAAAATCTGCGTTGAATTTTAAAAAAATCGGGTTGTATTTGTACCCCCTTGTCACCCATTGCAGCTTTCAGGTACCGAACGATGAACATGTACATCGTCGGGACCGTCAAGTTCCACTGCAGCTTATTGAGTATTGACTTCTCCTTGCTCAGAACCTGCTCTCTGCTGAAGGAGTTGTCTGAAATGCACAATAAGTCCTTAACCTGCAGAGACAGGCAGTTCATCTGTGAGCTGAAAGAACGGAACTAGGCAGGCAACTAGCACATCTAACAGCACACAAATGACACACCGATTAACAGCATCACCAGTGTGGAAGTAGAAACCTACCAGTGGAGCCCAAATCTCTTCATATTTAGATGCTATCAACATGGCGCATACGCCGACGAGCTGCAGCTCCTTTCTGGGCACACTCTCCAAGGATAGGTACTGATCGATTATGTGGACCGTGAGGAAGAGGGTCTCTGGCATAAGCATGAACTTGTGGTGCACTTCAATAAGCCAATCAGTCAGGATTGCTCTCATTCTGTCGTTGATCTCGGCCTGTATGCTCATGTAGGTGCAGAGAGGCCGGCAGGAGCCCTGCACAAGCAGCAATGCAGCAGAGTAATCACTGTCACGTCACAATTTCACACACAGAGGAAATGTGAAATGAGAAGAGGGTGGAATTGAAAAACAAGCTCACCTCAGTTCTCTTGTAGAACATGTAGATGTCTTCCACGTAATCTACCACAGCCAGCTCGTTGTGAGCATCAGACGCATCGATGTCGTACCTCGGCGCCTTCTTCGGGCTGGAGACCACCCCATCAGAAGACTGCATTTCGGGGGCAAAGATTCAGCAAACGATTCTTTAGGATGAAAATTCTTGGGCTTAGATGCCAAGAACACATGATCAGATCATCGTACCCTGCTGCACTTCGTCAGAATGGAGGTAAGCGTCTGGATTGGCACCCTCCGGGAGGCGGCTCTCTGGCCTTGCCTCTTCTTCTCGCTCTCAGAGTCTGAACTTATCACGATGACCACGGGCTTCGCTCTGTTGTTCTCCTTGTGCGGCTTGGTCGCCTTCACGCATTTGTTAGCTGCTACCACGACTGCCTTCTGACGATTGGCGACAGCTTGAGTGGCGCGGGCATTGATGAGGTTACTGACGTCGCCAAGGGCTCGACGGTTTCCTGCTGGTTGCTGAGCAACATTCGTGGCCCTTGGCCTCCTGACAAGCTTGGCAGCATCTGCTCAGGTTGGAACATCAGAAGAGGAACTCAGAAAGTGCAGCACATGATCACATCACCCGTAGTAACAGTGGAAAGGAGATTCTATTTTGCACCGAAATTAGGCGAAGAACAATCTAATAGTGCACTATAACATGATGATCTGGAGCTTAGAGGATATAATCCTCCTGCAAACGAACGATTCAGGGAGCCCACGAACACGATAGCTAAGAGCAAGAATCCCAAGGAACGCAATTGACGGGCCAAGAAACGCAATCCGACAGGTGAAACCAGGAAGGACGCGTGCATCAACCGAAATTTCGGGAGGCGCATCAACCTATATCGACCGAATTGCCAAAAAGGTGCTCCCTTTTTGCTGAAACGGAAACAAGAACCCCCTGAATAACCCATAATTTCGCACGGACAAGCGCCGATCGAACTAGAAACCAGAGCTTCGATGCGATCCAAAACAAGAGACACGCACAAGAACAACTCGATCAACATATCTCGCCACGGTGACCAAGAGAAGGCCTCAAATTTGCCACGCCAAGAAAACCCACTGGAGCAATCCATCCAAGAAACCTACGAACGCAACGACCGGGACCACACCCGCTACGTGCCCTCCGCACCGCCGCCGCGATAATACAAGAACGAGAAACAGGCCAAGAAACGCGGCGCAGGGGAGACTGACTCACCGCCCTTGTGTTCTTGAGCAAGAACAGCGCCGGCGCCCGCTGGCCTCCTCGACGCCATCCTCCGCCTCCTCTCTCTCCCCCCAAAATTTCCTCCTCCTCCTCCTCCTCCTCCTCTCTGCTCTTGCTCACAAGGACGGCTTCGTGGAAGTGGAGAGCAATGGAGGAAAGGGAAGGCCGTCGCGGAGGAGGGAGGTTCTTGTAGGCGTTGGGTTCCGGGGAAATTTTCGGGTCGCGTAGCCAACGGTCAAATTTTAATTAATGGAAACTTGACGGTGTGATGGCGCCCGGATCGCCGATCCGACGGTCGGGATTCTCTGCTTCGATATTTTTAGCCGTTGGGGGGATGAAGGGTGAAAGCCGTGGGTGCTCATCAGACATGGAAAGTGCTAGCTGTGGCAATTTGGGCACGTAGGCAAGATCTCTTCTTTTATACGGAAAATTCTTGCTTTTTTTTTTGTTGCCTCTCTTGCAAGAGGTGATTGATTCAAGGAGATTTTTTCAATAAAAAAAGAGGAATTTCATATGAAGAATATTTTCTACTATGTGTGTTTTATTTGTCGGATTGCTTGAAAGATTTTTATGTGATAAAAAAAAGTGTCCTTCAAGTAGGATTTCTGACATGAGCTATAAACTCATGTTAGTTTTTTTTCTTATAATTATAATACAATTTTTCTCATTCTCTATACATTTTTTATGTAATCAATTAATTTGTATTACCTAAAAAACCCTTGCATTTTCCCAGTGGGACGAGCAAACACATCTTTTAAACAATTTATATTTTTTATTTTCTCATGTTCATACGATGTAATGACGTTCTAGTCTTGTATTTTTACTGTTCTCGGAGTTTTTAAAATCCTATGAATTAAAGAGGCCTCAGCAAGTACAATAAGTCACTAATCATCTCTTAAACGATCTATGTGGTTACCGATCACAAGCCAGCCACCTTGGCTAATAGGTGAGTAATAACGGCTAGCTACACGACTTTGCCAGAGATATTTTCTGCTGTTTTTCCCGTTTGAAGTTTTGGGGGCTGTTTGGTTTGCTCCTAAATATGCCTAGCCTAAGCTTAGGCGCCATAGCCGGTTAGTCACGTGTTTGGTTCGTATACTACACTTGGGCACGCCACACCACGCCACTGCCTTAGCACCCCCCCCACCTAAGCCATTTTCGCCCAATGTGTGGCGGTGAAATCGGCCGCCACACCACGCCACATTCTCACGCCACACTGGAGACGACGGCGGAGCGGCGGCCTCACGGAGAGGAGAAGACGGCGTGGGTTGGGGCAACAAGCGAGAGAGAAGGAGGCGGAGCGGAGCCTCGCGGGAGCGGAGAAGACGGCACATGGTCAGCATGGCCGAGCCGAGACGGCGAGGCGCGGAAGCAAGGCCGAGCCGAGAGAGAACGAGGCGGAGCGGGAGGCCTCGCGGAGAAGAAGGCTTGGTTTGGCGGCCTTGCCGGAGGCAACACGGCGAGAATGAGCAGGCGGCCTCGCCGGAGAGGAAGGCCGGGCGGGCAGCGGCAGGCCGAGGCGCAGGAGGCTAGGGCAGCGGCGGCGGTGGCGCATGATGGCAGCGGCGGTGTCGGAGCCGCGACGCGTGGTGAGACGGCGGGAGACGCGGCCGGTGGTGAGCTTGATTAAACCCCGCTCTTGATTCTTGATCTTGATTTGTGCATGTATATATACATACTTGATTCGTGCTCTTGATTTGCTTGATTCAACCCCGTTCTTCAGCTTTGCCCTTCACGTGTTTGAGGAAATGCTTGAGTCGGCTTCTCTCTTGATTAATCATCATGTTTAATGTATTGTATTAGCACCTGAATTAGCATATGTTGATCTATGCCCTGTATATGCTCGATGAAATGCCTACTCCATGTTAGTAGTTTTCCCTCTTGACAACCAAACGTTTGCCACAATTTCTTGTCTTGCCTAAGGTTAGCTGTGGCAATGAACCAAACAACAGCTAACTGTAGACAAGTTAGTCACGTCACAAGTGTGGCAACTGGCTAAGGTTAGGTGAGGCAGTGTTAGTCACAAACCAAACAGGCCTTTGAAAACTAAGGTGTGGTTCTTTTCAACTTATTTTATTTATTTATCTCGTTTGCTTATTTGCTTTTCGAGACGACCTCGAGAGTCGGATCCGCTTGTTCGACTTTTGTTAGAGAGTTTTTAGACACGTCTTCGAGAAAAAAAAATGGAATAAAAAAATTTTAAAAAATCCCGAATCGGAATAAGAACTCTAACACCGAGTAGGTGCTCTGATAAATAAGAATGCTTTTATGTGGCTTACAAAACTTTCTCACTCCACATTTATCTGACATATGACGCAAGTTTTTTTTTACATAGATGAAGACGCTTGGAAGATACGCTGCGTATGATTTCGAAATTAACTTTCGGAAGACCAAATTATTGGAAAAGAAAAATCAGAGGATAGTGCAAGTCAGCGTGAGCTGTGCCCACCTACGATTTTTTTTCTTTATAAACTACTAATATGCGGTAGCAATTTTACCCATATATAAGTATTTTGGCCCCTGTAACATGGCCGGCCCTGTGTTCAAGCTTCGCCACTGCTCGATGATATATCATTAGTTCCACACGGTATAGTACCGAGCGATTATCAATTGATCTCGGTGTAGCGGTTGTGATGTTCGAGCCCATCTTCTACCTGTTGCAGCAAGCTGGTAAGATGATGAGCAACACGATAAATCTTGATGATTTTGATTGTCACAAATTAAAGGAAATTAGCATTATACCACTTCAAATTTTTTAGTTTAACTGTAGGACACTTTATGCATCATTGACATGTGACTCGTCACGATCCATATTAGTGGAAACATACCGTGATGCAACAGTGCAGCACTGGTACAAACGTCCGAATATGTTTGATCTCCCATAGGTGCACACGCTAGAGCCCGAAGCAAACTAGGCGACCCCTACGCGGCCGCAGGGCTCTCGGCGCCGTCGCGGTCGCCATCAGCGCCCTGCAAAGCAGGTGCCTGAGGCCTCGCATCTTCCGCCACGGCGGCCTCGCCGCGGCTCTGGCGGCGGCGGTGCCTGCAGGGCGCGGCGCGCGCGACCTGTGTTTACCGGCAGGGGCCACCGCGGCGGCGGCGCCACGCAGCGGCGAGAGCGACCTCGCGCGCCTGGGTGGTGGCGCGCCGTCCCTGCGCACCTTCTCCAGCGCCGCGGCGAACGGATCGAATCCCGTGTGCCTCCTCGTGAGGGCGAACGGGCTCCGCGACGGCACCCTCGCCAGCGCGGCCGTCGGGGACGTCGCGGCCGAGGCCCCGGCGGACGAGGCGGGCCGCTGCAGGCGCGGAGGCAGCTTCAGCGGGAGCAGCACGCCGCCGCAGAACAGCTCGTCGGCGAAGGCCGACACGTCGCTGGAGCACGCGCGCGGCGCGGCGACGTCCCTGTCGCCGTCGCCGTCATCTCCAAGGTTCTTGGCCGCCGTGGCAAACTCGAAGCCGCCGTCGCCGCCATCGTGACCCGGCACCCCCTGGTGCTTCTTGAAGCCGGAGGCGCTGTAGAACAGGTAGAGCGGCGCGCTGTGCGAGAGCGACATGAGCGAAGCGGCGAGGTCTTCCATTTCTGCGACCGCGAAGGTGGCGACCACACACCTTAATTAGCGAGAGAGAGAGTAGCTTGGGTGCAATGTAATTATGGAGCTGATCAGCTGACGCTTGTGTGTATATATAGGAACAGTGAATCGGTGGGGCTTGGAGACGGAGGGAAGAATGCCTCGTTTCCTGGCCAAAAATGAGATTTTTGACCGGAATTGTCTAGTCGACACGCCAATTCGCCAAATGATTGCAAACCATAGCGAGTGAACGCGATGCACTGCAATGACTGCGCTTCGTGTGGACTACTCAACCTGTTGCTCTGGCGAGCCTGAATTTGTCAATCTGTGCTGGCTGTGCAGCGTATGTGTTCATCTTGCTAATTTCCGGCCGGAATAGAATGGCCAATTAATCCATCATGCATTATCCACACGATGACGACGGCACACAGTGTTATGTTAATCAGCAGTCGCAGCACGATTGCCAGGCTCGCACGGGACAGGGGTGGCAGAGGATGGAAGCATCTGTCTTCAGCCCAAGAAATGCTGCCCAAAATCCGGAAAGGGTGATGAATTCTAATGGGAAATTGGGGTCTGCGGCAGCAAATGTTTATTTGCTTCTCTCTCTTTCCCCTTGAAGTTGTCTGATGGTTTTTTAACCCCCTTTTATGCTAACAAAGAGAATAGTTTGGCAGATGCGCAGCATGTCGCCTCGTTTCTTTAAGCGAGAGCACATAGGCATCATCAAGCATCATGTTGCAGCACAGGATTAATACCTGGCAAGTGGCTCAAGTTGAGACCACCAGTAGGGTAGAACTTTACCTCCGATTCGACCGAGATTTGGCTCTGCTCGGGCTTGTTTGTAAATGAGCTAAACCCATTCTTTAACTCATGCATAAAAAGAGCCTAAACTAAGCCAGACACAATTCACTCATGACTTGTCCAGTCAGGTGAGCACCCTCACTACTTAACGCTTAGCCATCCGGTCCATCTACCATAGACCTACCATAAACCCTAGCCTCCCTCTACCTACTCTCATCCACACCTCCCTCTACCTCCCCGCTCTAGCCACACACGCCTCCATGTTCTCCTGGTTGCTCCTCCTTCCTCTCCTCTTGGCAGACACGTCCTGCTACTCCTCCCAGTTTCATCTCCCTCCACATCCTTCTCTTGGTTGTGTCTCCCAACTTCTCCCGGTGGCGTGGTTCCCTCCTCTTGAGCATGACACGATGCCCTCTAGATATGGCTAGTTACCACCTCCCTAATCCCTAGTCCCTCCTCTCACCATGGGTCTAGCAGCTCACAGCATGACCCTCTCCTCCCAAGGGCAATATTGATAGCCTCTAGATCTAGCCGCTCGGCCGTCTCCCTCCTTGGAACTAGTCATCCGTCACCTTCCTAATCCCTAGTCCCTTCTTCCACCTTGAGTCTGGCAGCTCACGACACGAACCCCTCCTTTCAAGGACAGCAATGACAGCCTCTAGATCCAACCGCTCGGCTGCCTCCCTCCTCAGATCTGGCTTGTCGCCGCCTTCCTAATATCATCCTCTCCTCCCACCTCGAGTCTAGCGGCTCACAGCACGACCCCTCCTCCTAAGGGTAGCAATGACGGCCGCTCGGCCGCCTCCCTCCTCGGATATGTCCGTAACAATGTTGAAGCCTCGAGCAGCGAGGTGCTCCTCATGGCAATGCATGATCAAGCCATGCTCATAACGACAGAATCATGCCAGAATGGTGATAAGGATGCGGGTGTGGTACCGATATTGCTCCAGTAGAGCAACACTGAGCTAGCAAACCCTTGCGAGCTGGCTCGAGCTCTCCATGAGGCCAAGCCAAGCCTCCTCCCTAGCTCGGTCAGATGACCGAGCAAGCTTTGGTTCGGTGAGTGAACCCAAGCCTAAGGATTTAGGAGTGTGATTGGAACCTTGGACTCTTGCATCATCAGAACTAAGGGGTGTTCTCCCTAACTTATCTAATGTGCTAATTTGACTTATCTCGTAACTTCGAGAATTTTTCAAGGTGGCCTCGAGAGTCAGATGGTCTTGATTTTTAGGATTTAGAGAGTTTTTAGACATACCTACGAGATAAAAAAAAAAATGGATTCAAAAAGTAATTAAAAAATCAAATAAGTCAATATTAGCCATGTCTTATCTGACTTATTTCGTGACTTATCTAACTAATATTGACTTATCTAACTTTTTTATTACTTTTTGAATCTTTTTTTATTTTTATCTCGTAGACGTGTCTAAAAGCTCCCTAAATCCTAAAAACCAAGTCCATCCGACTCTCGAGGCAAGCTTAGAAAATTCTCGAAGTTACGAAATAAGTCAGATTAACAGATTAAATAAGATACAGAAAACACCCCCTAAACCAAAATCCATTAGAAACCGTTCTCGGCTGAATGACACCCGTCAATTACCCAGACGGTTGGTAACAACAATTTTGAGTTGTGAAAATCATCGGGGGTGCAAGAGCTAATACCGTAAAAAAAATAGCTCAAATGGATCTTTATAACAATAATTAAAAGGTGAGGTGCCTCATTTTAAATTTGTTTAAAGACAAATACAAGACAAACCGATAATACTAAAAGAAGAGGGATTCGTTCACAATTGCTCTACCTGTCAAGAATCAAAGGAAACTTCACATCTATTTCTACAGCGTCGTTCCATCAAAACACTAACAGAATAATCTCTTTCAACAGATTCACTACTCTGCATTAGGGACCATTCCGATTGAACCAGACCATTCCATGTTCACAGCTTGGGCATGCTTCGTTGAACATTTCGTTTCAGTGCTTAAGGCTGGCTTCCTTATAACCTTCCTCTTCTCTGTCCTCTCTTTCTTTGTACATAGAAACTTTTTTTTTACTTAAATCAATACCACTGTGCTAGGCACGTGGATTTCTTTTTAAAAAAAGGTGATACAATTGTGACACGGTCATCACAGTTAACTGCCTCCCTTCTGCTTGAGGGTAATCTTGTCTCCTAAGCTGAGTGCGATTCCCTGGGTCTTGCTCCTTATTCTGATGTAGCCACTGAGCTTGCCATCATCTTGCTTCTCAATGCTGATGTTCACCAAAGCATCTTCGCCAAAAACACTCTTTGCATACAGATTAGCAGCAAGAAAACCACATTCTCCATCCAGTGCGGACCTGATGTCAGGTTATGAATTAGAGGAGCGAATTAAGAGAAACTCTAACAGCAATCAACCAAACAGTGGCATGCATGGAAAAGTCAGTCTTTAGTAACTTCTTACACAGCTAACCCTCAGAAGTTGGCAGCTTCAGTGTACCAACAAATTCCAAGTTGCACTAAAAAAAATCCCAGTGATCCACCCAATTGAACATGTTAAGAGCGCTTGTTCTTCAAATGCAAGATTAATTTTTCACTAAGCTAACCAAATTAATTCATCATCTAGCAAACTAATACAAATCTGTCTTTCAACATGGATAACTGTTGAATATCCCTGACTGCAATGGGTAGTTATCTAGTTGTTTATAAAATGATCAACATTGCCGATCTATCTATATCTCCTTGATAAGGAAGGTTGGTCTTGTAAAAATGAAGAAATGTTTCTACTATCTCCTTCACAAGGTTGGTCTTGTAAAATGGAACAATGTTTCTACTAGTTTGTTTGATTATAAAATTTAGGCATGCAAAAATCATGATTTGGTAGCTTTAAATAATGATTCTGCACATGTGGCAATATCTAAAGGTCTACATGCCAAATTCTGCATTCATATACACATTTACACAAGCACATGAGAAAGCAAGCATAGTTCTTGTCTGCAGGTAAGCATGGAAGGACAGTTTTCAAGAGGACTTACAGTGGCGTGAGACATTTCATGTTTGTTGACTTGATAATATGATTCAAGAATTCCTTCTCATCCTGAATTACAGTATTCACAGCCACCTGATGAAGAAAACAATAGTCATAGTAAAAAAGTGAAATAATAAATAACAAAATCCTCCTAAATACAACAGAGATGAGTGACATCAAACAAAGAGACACTTCAAAAGATGAACTAAGCTACATAGCTGGTGCAACAACAAAACGGATTCTATAAAGCACTCATTCCAAAGCAAAATCAGACATAGAATGAAGTCAAGCGATTGGCAATTAAAAAGAACGAAAAGGAATTTCTCACCCAATGCACAATCAATGAAAGAAAGAAACTAACGATGTAGTAAAAAAAGTTAGCCTAATCCATCTACAGAGATCTGGAGCTGAATGCCTCTATAGTATTTCAGCAGCTAATTACAGGTTAATGCTTAAGTTTATCTTTGCAAGTTGCCTGGAGGAATATATGATCAAATCTTAAAGAGCTTCTAAATAGTAATATAGTAGTAGTGTAGCCTGGTAAACTAAAACAATTCATCTAGATAAATGACATGCTGAAGCGGGGGTGTTCTCCCCAGCTTATTTAAAAGTCTAATCTGACTTATCTCGTAACTTCGAGAATTTCCCGAGGTGGCCTCGAGAGTCGGATGGCCTTGATTTTTATGATTTAGGGAGCTTTTAGACATGCATACGAGAAAAAAAAAGACGGATTCAAAAAGTAATAAAAAAAGTCAGATAAGTCAATATTAGCCACGTCTTATCTGACTTATTTCGTGACTTATCTGACTAATATTGACTTATCTGACTTTTTTTTATTACTTTTTGAATCCCTTTTTTTTAATCTCGTAGACGAGTCTAAAAGCTCCCTAAATTATAAAAATCAAGGCCATCCGATTCTCGAGGCCACCTCGGGAGATAAGTCAGATTAGACTTTTAGATAGGCTAGGGAGAACACCCCCTAAATGACTTTCTACAGTAATCTATGGCCTCATAGGCCATGGGGATAACACAATAGTTTACCAAAATTTGAAATCGAGTTTAGGAAATACTAGCATGAACTGAGCATAAAAGTAGATTAACTATCAGGAAAAGAGAAACTTGTTGCAAAAGAAAAGTTTTTGCAATAACTGCAATGCACACAAATAAGCATGTTTACCTTGTTTTCCCACTCAAATTCTGCCCACATGTTACGGAAAGTAAGATCAGCACATGCAGCAGGTGAAATGTAATCCATGATGTCGATGTGAATATCATTTAGGACGATCACTGATCGCTCCATCACATTTGAAGTCTCATAAACTATGTTCCCAAATATGACTCCTGTCTCTGTTGACGAAACTTTGATATTTGCACTAATTTGCTTGCTTGACTCAGGAGCCAAGGTGTAGTTTTGAGGGCGGTCAACAAGTTTGAGGTCTCCCATTGTAGCCAATTCCAAGCACAAGTTCTGTAGTGTCTCCTTTGTACGGTTAATGACAGTAACATCAAGTACAATATCATAATGATGTACTGTCACAAATGCTTCAGCATAAACAGGATCACTGAACCCAGTCAATTGAAGGATACGATTAAGTCTGTTTGCATCCTCTATCTCCTTAGTAAATCCACCAGTTGCAGCCTTCAAATCATCTTGGACCTCATCTTCCAACTCAAGCTGGCTCATGCCCTAGGAAACAAAATGCCACATTTTAACAATGGAAGGGGCAAATAAAGAGAAAAATTATTGGGCTCTGGAAAGGAAAATGATACCATCCAAGAGAATAAACAATTCTGAAGATACACTCTCCTACAAGCATTGCCATATTAAATCGTAAGGGCGAATTTGTCTCACAGACATGATATGGTTAATTGGTGTACTTACAACTGCCTGGCTTTACCTCTATCCAAAGAAGATAAATTTTCCCATCTATGTTAGTAGCTTATCAGTTATCAGCACTTCTGAATAATGTAGATAATTTATGTGCGACCAAATATCAAATCCAACAAAATATATCTACAGCCTTTCTTATCTAAGTTAGTAGCTTATCATATATCAGTATCTACAACCTTCCCTGTTCACAACATAATGATAGCAAAAAATTTAAATATAAATTACACGAGGGTCATACACAACAGTCTCATACAGTAAATAGCATGAGAATGGCTTGTGCAGGATTGTTACAACCCAAAATATGTTGTAAGTGATATTTATGGAAATAAAAGATGGAAGTGCTTGCCCAGGGAGAAAGAAATCATATCAGTTGTCTCGAAGTTTAGGTAATCTTATGGTCAAGAAATACAAAATGCATCAATTTGTTATTTGTTGACAATAACTTTGGTTATGGCACATTGTGAGCATTAGTTGATTTGATTTTTGAATAACACATGTATCACTATATCGCATTCCAACATAAATATAAATTTCCACAGTGCAAAAGCAACAAGATATAGTAGTTTTCTCTTACCCGTCTGCTCTTCAGGTGGTAGAAATCTATAAGATCATCTGGCTGGGCATGAGAGATCTGAGCCTTGGCCTTCATCTCCTCTGTCTCCCTGAATTGCTTCTCAGCAAGCATCTTTGAAAAGCTTTGTCTGCATGACTGCAACCAAATCTTCCTCACATCATCACCAGTATTGCAAAGCAACCTCACACAAAGCACAATCCTATGATATGAATCGTTATCAATCGGGTGGGGAAGATAAAAGGACTGCCCCAGCTGCAAAATGGACGTCATGATCAGCAAGGCCCCGGTTGAAGCCTTGTTTGCTTCAACCTTTGAGGGTTGCACCTCCTCCAGCCTCAGTACCAGCTTGGTCAGGGTGCAGGCAACTACAGCTGCCAAGAAGAAATCTCCTGAAAGAATGAGTGACCTGAGATTCAGGGTCAATGCTAGTGACCCAGAAGCAGCTGGACTTGAAATGGCCTCAGTAGCTGCACTCTGTGTGGCATAAGTGCCATCTGCAAGAACAACAGGCCGCCTCGAAGATACAGTAACAGAGTTCACCACCGGCTGGGCTGGCTTGGTGGAACCAGTTGTCTCCCCTTCCTCTGAGACAGTGTAGAATGGTAGATCCCCAAGGCATTGCTTAATGGTGGCTAATGCGCTCTCGACCTCTGATAACGAGAGGGAGTACTCCCCAAGGATCCACAGGGTGCATGAACAAACACGGGATGCCCGAATCTGATAGAATGTATCAATCAGCCTCTGGATCATGGACACACGCAGCTTGGGATTGGTCTCAATGATCTCACGCACAAACAATGCAACATCAACCGCTGCTGCAACATTAGTGTCACCAAGGAAGTCCATGAGGAGATGCACCACCGATCCAGCCACTTCCGGGTACTCCACAGCACAGGCATGGATTGCCTGCACCAGCATCTGACGGTACTCGCCACCCTTCTCAAGCTCCCCTGCCTGCGTCTTGACCACCTCCTTCTTGAGGTAAAGAACCACCTCCTCCACATTACGTGGGGTAAGCAGATCGAGCACCAAATCCAGCACCTTCCTCTTGACATCCAAGTTCGGGCTGGCAAGGGCACGCAGCACATCCATCACCACATCCACCATCACATCTCGGTGGGAGGTGCGCAGTTCATTCAGGCGGTCCAGAACAATGAGCTTTACATTGTTGTCACTCTGTGATGATAGCAGCTGGCAATATGTGTTGGCAGCAGCGCGCACAGCAGTAGGCGCCGAAGAGAGTGACACAAGCACAACAGCGCACTCATACACAACCGCTGAGTTGGGCGTGGAAAGCAGGGAGATAATGATCTTTATATACCTGCCCTTCTCCGCACGGTTTGGGGAGCGGCAAACCTTGCGGATGAGATCTACTGCGGCCATTTGCAGGAGGTCGGGCCACTCAGCAACACGTTCCGCATTGGAGAGCAGGTATGCGACGGCACGTTCCTGCGCGCAGGCACAGAGCATGAGGAACGCGTTCCGCCGCGCGGAGGCGTCCTGCTCCGACGCGAGCGCGCGCTCCACGAGCTCGGGTGCGTCTGGGATGAGCTGGTCACCGTGCGGGAGGCGGTAGATCGCCGAGATTGCAGAGAGCGCGTGTCGGCGGATGAAGTGGTGGCGATGCTCGAGGTTGTCGAGGATGGACGGCACGAGCGGCTCGAGCACCTCGGGCTCGGAGAGGCGGCAAAGGAACCGCAGCGTGACGCCGCGGATGTACTCGTTGGGGTGCTGCAGGTTGTTGCGGAGGTTCTGGCAGATGAGGATCATCTCCGGGAGAACGCGGCCGGCGGCGTCGCGCTTGTCGATGATCTCGAGGTAGAGCAGGAGCAGCTTCTGGATGGTGTGGTCCTCGGAGGGGAGGACGTAGCGGACGACGGTGATGAAGAGCTGCGGGAGGATCTCGCCGTTGAGGAGCAGCATGACGGCGCGCTTCATGGCGTCGACCTTGGCGGCGACGTCGCTGCCCTCCAGATCCGCCTTGATCTCGTTGGCCATGGCGGCGGAGCCCTTGTCGAAGTGGACCAGCAGCGTGCACGGCTTTTCCATGGCGGCGGCCCCGGGTCCGCCGTGCCGGATCCGCGGCCGGGGAGCGGAGGATGGGGGCGGTGGTGGCTGGATCTGGGCGGAGGTGGATCGGGATCTGGGAGGAAGCGGGAGCGGTGGGGGTGGGGGTGAAGAAGAGGAGAGGCGAGATCAGTGGCCGGCTGGCCGCCGTGCCTTCCTTTCCTTCGGTTTCAAGGTTTCGGCGCTACGAATGCGGAGCGCGTTTGGGCCTGGTTAGTGTTAAGGCTGGGCTTCGTAGGAAATCCTGGCTCAAAGGCTGCTTTCCTACCCAGATTGGGCCAATTATCATGGATTCAGCCCATTTGGAGCCTAGGGCCGCTCCTCGTATTGTCCTTTGTTCGAAGGTCCTGACAAGGAACACTTTTTTTATGGCACATTGAGCCTCAAAGGTAACAATTTATTAGCTTAGAAGACTTCGGTATAAAAGTTTTTTTTGAACGTGCTTCGGTATAAAAGTTGAGCGCTTAACATGTTACCTCAATCCCTACTATTAAAAATACTTTATAGACATGGTGTTTTGTCATATCCAAATAAAGTGTAGCTCTAACATGTGTGGAGGTGTATCACAGTTTACCACGGGGTGGAGCTGAAAGTATGAGTCAAAATATGCCGATCAAGATATAATGGGAAGTATCAAGTGCGTTGGGGAACGCTGCTACGACCAGGATTCCTCTTGTTATTCTTTTTATTCTAGCAAGGCACGTCAAGCCAGCACTTGATGCTCTTGACGTGTCTCGCTAAAAATATAGTGTACTACTTCTAAGGGTGCAAACGGATCGGAAACGAGCAGATATCACTCATACTGTATTCGTCCCGTTTATTTTTACATGGGTACGAATTCGGATCAGGTCCAGATACGGGTATGAATATGAATTACTTTGAATATGGATGTATGACGGATACGGATTGGGCTCTGATCGGCCATGGGTAACATACATGTAAAAGAAGATACAAGTTTATCATTGAAATTTTAATATTATACTACCTATTAGACAATATTTACCATACTTAACAATATACATATTCAAATATTAATTCATATTATATATTAGTTGATGACTATCAAACATAAAGAATGTTTATGTTTATCGGATATATATTTTCTGATTTATATTGATATCTTTCAGATATCTAGGAAAAATGGATATGGGTCGAATATGGATCAAATATTGCTCTTCCCATATCCGTCTCATTTATTTCGGATACTGGTCGGATCCTTATTCAGATCTAAATGGATACCATTTTTCCGAATTCGAATCGGGTTTTAAACAAATCTAGGCTCAGATCGGGTAGGATTTTCCTGTCTCGCTTGCACCCCTAACTACTTCGAGTCCATGATTGGCGTGCTATATCTAGTTCCTCAGCTCCATTTCCGTAGTTCAATCTGTTGCAACATGTTAGTCTATGCATTTAGCTCCACTTTCATGATCGATTACGCCTTCCTTCAATACCCTCGTTTACATTGCACACCTATCTATTTTTAATTTTTTTCTTAAATATTTTTTAAAGTGGGAAGAGGAAATTAGAAGGGACTAGTCAGAGGAGATTGTTAACATAATATGGCTGATCTAAACTATGGAGTTAGTTGTTATATAATGTGGTCTTATGTGATGGTTGCTAGACTAAAAGAATAAAAACTATTGGGGTTTAAAATTCCTCTCCTCTCCCCTCCTAATATTAATTTGTGTTTTGGTTAATAGTGCGTACTAGGCATAGAGTTAGAGGACTTACTAGTTGTCAAGCCAATTGCTCAAATACATGGGGTTATGCGTGGATGAAGTAGCTCATTGCACCAGGGAATTGATGTTGCATTAATGTACATGAAGTGGCTATGAGTTGCAGTAATTAAAAATGACATCTCAGCATTCTCGTCCACACACGTTCTTGTTCTCTAATCATCAAGAGAACTATTATAGTAGAAGGAAGGGAGGCGAATGAAAAATTGGCATTCAAAGTGGTATGTTTCAAGGTGATTTGTGTTCATACACATATAAACACAACAATTTGGTTGAATCAAATTGTGATATTACATTTTTTTTGATGGTTCAAGAGTTGAAAATGCTTTTACATGTGTACTATTCCTTTCTTCTCTCGTGTCTTTCCTGGAGTGAGTGCCATTAGTATATATAGGACTTCTTTTCATGCATGTGAATGCTTGAGAGTTTATTTCATGAATGAAGTGCATGAATGCACGCACTAAGACTCATCTTCGTAAAGAAAGAGTTACATGCACTCCATGAAATTCATCGATGAAGAGTTAGAGCCATTAGCGTGGTATGCACGAGCATCCACTAATCCCATCAGTTTCGCTTGCTTTAGATTAATGCCTTTATAACGTGGTGATCATCATTATTCGAACACAACATATTCTAAAAATAAATCGAAGTGAGAGGTGAGTAGATTTAAACCCCATAATTTTTATTCTTTTATTTAGCAACCATCATACTTAGATCTTGTAATATAAGAATCATCTCTGTAATTTACATGGGCATCCATGCCAATGGATGAATATCATATTACTTTTTATTATGTCATATTCAATATGTTTGGCCCACGCTCTCAGCTTCACTTTTCACACTCGACCATGTTGTGCTCACGCCATCAACTCTGCTTCGTGCTTTTGCACCCTTGGATCCATCGTATCAGTTCTGCTTTCGTGCTCAACTGTGTCATATTACCACACCCTCTATTTGGTATATCCTTAGTATATCTTGAGATGATCGTGAAACCTTTCTAAAATACAATGCAGTAAAATAAGAAAACTAGTTACGTAGGATGATTTGGTATATATCTAGAGCTTCCTAAAATACAACTCTCTAAAATAATAAAGGAGGACAAATAAATAGAAGGAATAATTCGATATATGCCACCCTCAAGTTTGTTGTTTAAGATATGACACTCAATGTGTCAATGGCATGATATTTCAAGATCATGCTCAGCTTGGGCTCATTCGGAGTAGCTATCTAGCTCAGCTTGGTTCGCTCAAATAGTCGAGCTAGGAAACAGGCTTGACTCGGGTTCATCGGGAGCTCGAGCCAGCTTGTGAGGATCATGAGCTTGTTGCCTTGCCCCTACGAGGAAAGAGAGGGAGAGCATGAGGGAAGTGACCTCTCATCGGGATACGCATCGAAGAGAGAGGGAGGGTGAGGGAAGCGACCTCTCATCTGAATACGCGTCTCAGCCAGTACGTCAACGTCCCTTCTACCGACACTACGACTTGCGAGCTCAGTGCATCCCTGTCTGGATCTGCATTGTCTCTAGGATGTCGTTGCTGTCCTCATTCGTGCCTGCGTTGGTGTCACCCTGATCAACCCCAACAGCCTCTAGCGCGGGGGAACCACCTTGCTTGAGCTCGCCGTCACCATGACGGTAAGAGGAACATGACAATGGTGATGAGATGTGGGAGGGAGGAGGTGGTGGCGATTAGGGAGGGGAGACAGTGGTGGCCGGTAGGAGGGATGCGGGTTGCCCTTGGGGTTGGGGTTGGGGAGCAGTAAGGGAGGAAAAGGGAGAGGAAATGAGAGTAAGGGAAGCGGCTATGGGGCTAGGAGGAAGTGTGTTGCCCCTATGAGGCTAAGGATTGGTGGGAGAGTAGAAGTTGGGTCATGGTGCTAGGAAGATATCGGGGGAGGTAGTCACAACCCAAAATTTTTTTACATTTTTTAATTCATTTTGCAAAAATAGATGCTGCCGGGGAGATTTGACAAAAATAGGCGCTCGTCACCTGGTAAAGAGGCGATTGCCCAATACCGTGGCGACCAGTGGTGTCGGTGAGCCAGGCTATCACCTATCACCTGAGCCATAGGCGATCGCCCCACTGCAGGGCGAAAGGTGACCTATGGACGAATCTCCAAGATGACCATTGGTGTCGTTGGTTCCAACCGTTAGTAGGGGCCACTAATCGCCCATTGGATGGTGATGGAGCACGGCGCGCCGATCTTTCGACGGGTAGATGATACATTGATTGGTGGACTCGACGTTGATGATCCGGTTTTCAATCAGAACCGATTGAACCCAGCAATCACTACACCACTGCCTCCGTTCGTTATCAACCGTGCCAAGACACAGTTGACCTCACCACGAGGGTTAGTTCCTGCAAGCGAATCGGGAACACGAGGAAGAACGCAGAAGAGCAATCTGAAATTGCGAATAGAATTAAGCACACGAACGGACCTAGAGCTTCGCAGGACCTTCACCAAGAGGACTGAAGTGAAGCAATGTCGGAGCTTCATGGTACTTTTCTTGGGAGGTCTGGAGCGAACAAACGATGGAGTTTCATGGGACCTTTGCCAAAAGGGCTAAAGCGAAGCAAGGCCTTAGCTAAAGAGACCCGTGAAGGATGAGCATGATGCCGGGCGACAGTGGCCTAGCTTGACCCGAAGTGTGCAAGTCAGAGCACAGAAATTAACTTGGCGACTAAGTTATCACAAGAGGATAAACAGTACTATAGGACCCACCTACATATCAGGATAAGAATCATTAGATCTTTCCTAGAGGGGACAGGTTGTAACCGTCTCAGGACCTGAAAGTCCTTCTCTATCCCCAGCTTTATTTTGACGGTGGGAGGGTATTACGAACTTTCGTCCCTAAGGTGCTATAGAAAAACATCTCCCTTACTGTAGTAGGTGGGCAAGGGTGCCAAGGCCATTTGGATGCTGCTCTAATCGAGAAGCCTATACATGTAAAGAGACATGAAAAAAAGGCCAAGTGTGTTGATCCCATAAAAATATCCTAAGTGTTGAGTCTCTCATTCAGATCACTCCTCACTAGGCTTCACTACTGCTGGAGGAGGGGTGCCTCCGAGTTCATTTGTCCGGAGTAGTCCGACAATAATCCTTTTTCTCCTCCATGTTCATCACGCCTTTTAATTCTACATAAATATGTATGTGCATTTGCAATACTTAATCATGTCTTTTAGAACTCAATCTTGTTTGTTACTCGAGGCTAGCCATTCGAGATTCTCTCAAAATTTAGCTCAATCACCATTCGGTTCAACTTTAAGTCATTCAGCTTAGTTCACCTCTGACATGAGAAGATGAGTTGATCCAAACAACCAAATTCAGATATATATTATTTTCAAACCCCAGTACAAAACAATCGAATAAATATGCACCATATACAAGTGGAAATGCCACTAAATATCTCAGGTGTAAATGTGTAATAATTAAGTGTACAGCACTCCTAGCTATACTCAGCTGCTTAAATAAATGAGGAGAAATTAAAAAATCTCTCGTAGCTAAGCACACGACACTGCGAAGCGCACGGCGACCATTAGCGCCATGGCCGGACCAAGCCCGAGTCTGGCTAGAGTCCGACTCGATCCCGAAGCGCTGCCGCTCGGCTCGTCGTCCGGAGCAGTCGTCGTGTCCGTCGTGGACACGTTCTTGGGGTGGCTGAAATCGAGTACCGGCGCGGCGTCGGCGGCGTCGGGGCCGACCGCCGGCGCCGGCGCCTCGGGGGCCGGGGACCTGAGGTCCGGCGGGAGGCCCTGGCCGTGCGCGACGGTGATGGCGAAGCGCTGGCCGTTCTCGCACTGCTCGCCGTCGTAGTTCCCGGAGAGGAAGTAGGTGGGGCCCTCCTTGACCAGCGGCACGGCGACGGTGACGGCATCCTTGCTGAACTCCGGCGCGGCGGCCGACCACTCGACGGCGTCGTCGGGGCCGGAGTCGCCGTAGTCGCAGCTCTTGTACAGGGTCTGGTTCCGCGTCTGCACCACCGAGTGGTTCTTGTCTGTGTTGAATACTGCAGCAGCAGGCAAGGACTTGTATGTAACGATCATGAACTATCGATAAATATTTGGAATTTTTTTTTGTTTTCAAATAGCTATTTGGAAGACAAAAATATCAGAATTGTTTGGCATTATTGATCTTTCGTATCAGTGTTCGTTGATTAGTCACAGGATTGTATGGCTGGGTGCAATTATAATTATGATGGGCGCAGTGCAACCACCAGCTAGCCAGGTGTGTGCATGCAGATAAGACTGCGGTTGTGATGTTGTTGTTGCTGGTATTAGTGAGGATTTGTTGTTGATGCACAAGAACTGGATTGCACTAGAGTAGTGGTTTGGAACCAAGGAATTGAAAACAGAGGTACGAAAAGAAAAGGAGGGTTAATAAGATGAAGTGTAAAGTGGCAAAATACAGTAGTTCAAAACAAAGGAATGGAAATTGGGGTGTTTGGATCAGAGGAAAATTTTGAGTAAGGAGGAGAGCGGGTAGTGGGGAGACCCTGTTCTTTACCCCTTGAAATCAAGAACAGCTTAAAAACCCTGTTCTTTGCACCTTAAAATTAAGAACAACTTAAAAGCAAATTAAAATCTACAGCTTGGAAATTTGTCATTTTTGTACAAGTCATATACTTTGTGGTAATTTTTATAAGATTTTTACTGGTTCATCTCAAAGACCACAAAACTTTTTTATTTAATATATTTTTTAGTTTCTCCGAGTCTCCTTTCGAGGGTCCTTAACTTTTCAAATTATAATCTACCACAGCTCTACCAAACAAGAAGGTACATTCCATTTATGTTGGAGTGGTTATTATGTTGGAGTGGTTATTTATTTTTCTTTGAAAGTTAGCTAGTAGCACATTTTCCTTTCATTAGGAATGGAAACTTGTTTCCTTTGTTCCGGGCACTATCTCCTGAGAACTTTCCAAAGGAAACCAAAACCCCAAAATTCCTTTGATTCAAACAAGCCCTTGAGAGTGTGGGAATTTTCTAGATAGATATTGTGAGCTCTGTAGTATAGGTTTTGGATCTCGAAATGAGCAGGCGATCCAGTGGACTTTAAAATTCAGCAGATGTGCAGAGCCGAAAAGCAACGGTGCCGATCAAAAGCAGAGATTACCCGCCTAATCACCACCACAGGTAGACAACAAAGTGATGTACAGCGGCGTTTTGTGATCGATTGTGATTGGCAAGCAACCAGGGAAATGTAAGTGCCATGTTGCACCTTTCCCCACAAGCCATGTGCATGGGGAAACGGAGAAAAGCGACGGCCTAAAACTAACGATGGAGATCTCATCTAGGAACATTTTCCCAGGCTGATTGATCTTGGCAAAGCAAACCAGGCCTGAAACGAGAGAGATCATGGACCATCACTTACTCCATGTAAGTCAGCAAGCAGTTCCAGCCTATTTGCAGTTCCTAATTAATAATTAATTGAGCGTTTGCATGCGAATTAGTAAGCACTCAACCTAGCTAGCTAAACCGCCTAAACTCACTTAGCATGCATATTGCAATTGGCAGCCGTGATCTTGGCTTTGGCAGAAAAATGAACCCCATGAGCATGCTGGATGAAGGAGCTAGCAATCCATATCGGCAAGAAGGTGACCCATGGAAGGCAAAGGCAGGGCAGCCTAGGAATCAGTAGCCAGTAGAGGCGCATGCATGCAGCGTATACTCACTGAGGAAATCTCCGAGGCTGAAGTTGTAGCCGTCGGCCCACGCCTGGTAGTCGACCCCCGGCAGGGTGAGCCCGTCGTACCAGCCCTTGTCGTCGCCGACGGTGAGGTTCTTGTACGCGTCGGCGCGCGGGACGCTGCACGCCGCGCTCAGCACGGCGAGGACGACGCTTGCGGCTGGCAGGAGGAACCCGCCGCCGCCGGAGCGCAGCATCGGGAGGTTGCCTCCTGGGGAGGAGATGCTCCTGCCGCGACGACGATGCGTCATGGGGTGGCTAAGTGGCTAGCTCGATCGATCTAGCTGCGTGCAGCTCGCCTTTGGGAGTTGGGTGCTGCTGCCGCTGCGCTGCTACAGCTTTAAAGAGCGACGGAGACGGAGCCGACAGACGCCTCACCGAAAATGGGCGCGTGGTTCTCGCGAATCTCAGGAATGCCACTGGATCGGTTGGGCTCAGCGCTGAACAGAAATGGCCCAAGTGACCAGATAGAGATGGAGGGGCAATCTGGGGACGTGGAAACTACGGCGTGTCGTGGGCCTCGTGGCGCCGCCGCGCGCACCGCGCTCCAGAGCGTGTCTTCGCCGTGCTGGCACGGCGGTATGCATGTGTCGGTAGCGGCTAGCGAGGCAGCTCGCGTCGCGTCGCGTCGCGCCGTTGGATCCCCCTCGCTTGCGGCGTCGTCCCGCCGTTGGATCCCCTGAACCTCACGTACGCACGCCGGTAAAGACAACTCTTTTGCTATAGTTAACTCTTTTGCTCTTACATGTATTATTTTCTTGTTTCTTGTGTTATAGTTAAATCTGACATGGTAATAAAAATGGCTCAAGTTTTTATATATACTATCTCTCATCCATGTCAGCGCATATGCTACGTGACAAAGCTTAGACTATCCTTTTTTTTTTCATTTTCTTTCCTTCTTCATTTCTTTCCCTATATTCGTTCCCTTCATTTTCTACCATCTCCAACAGCATCTCTTCGAAGAAAATAATATAGAGAAAGAGAATTCCTTTCTGAAGAGAATGGAAAAGAGAATCCCTTCCAAAAGGAAACAGTGAAGAGAATCTATTGAAACCACGAAGAGAACGTGATTTCCTTCGCGACAGGAATCCTGGCCGTGAAAGGAAGCCCTTAGAGATAGTCCTAAAGACCACTCATAGCATACACTTGCAGCTGCTGTAAAGGCAGGGAGGAGATTATTGATTAATTTCGTAAAATTTGTGATTTATCTGTCTTATCTAGTCGAAATTCTCGAGGTGGTCTCGAGAGTCGGACTAAAATTTAGGATTTAGGGAGCTTTTAGACTATCGAGATAAAAAAAAGCAGTTCAAAAGTAATAAAATCTCGGATGAGTCAATATTAGTCGGATAAATCCTAAATTTTAAGGCCATCCGACTGACTCGGCGCCACCTCTAAATTCTCAAGCCGAGATAAAAGACAGATAATTTCACAAATTTACGATCCCAATAGAACACCCCCTGAGATCCATGGTCATCTGGGCATAGGCGTAACATGGACCCTCCCCGATGGCTACAAAGAAAAGAAAGGATATGTGATACGAACAAGGTATGGAGGAGCACACTGCCCAGCTAGCTGTGATCTGTCCCGGGCATGTATATGTGCTTGCTTATCGCCACGGAAATTGAACTTACCTGCTTATATATATTAATAATGCAACGATACAGCTCTTGTTTAATAACAGGAGCCCGGCCAAATCATTGCCGGTTCCAAGTGCTCTCTGCTGCTAAGCGAATCGTGCAGCTCCACGGCCTTACATGGCGTTCAGTTGCATGCATTTCTCTCTCCCTCAAGGTTTTTTTTAAGGGAGTTAACTGAAGAATAGAATACGAAAAGGACAGCTGACCTTCAGGGCTATATATATATAGACCTGGGATTCTCTGCGATTGTTCTCCAGTTGCTTCCCTGCAAGTACCACTGACGTGTCGATGTTGATGGGCAGACTGCTGTTTGTTAACAGCTCTTTTAATTTAGCCCTGGAAATGTGAAGGTTTCGTAAAAGGTCGCACCTATATATCGTGTCCTATTCTTCTACAAAATTTCGGTGGAATTTGTAGGTTCCAAACATGCATGTCTTTATATATGTTTTAACCATACACTCACAGCTATCTCTCCCTTGGCCCCCTCCCTCTCACTCTACGACGAACTCGCCGACGAGAGAGGAAGGGAACCCTCGCTTTTCCACCATGCTTTTCCCTTTCCCTTCCCTTTCTCTTTCCCTAATCCCTCAAGCACCACCTTAGATCCAGATCTAGATCCAGATCCGGCTGATCCCTGGGACTCCAGCATCCTTCTCGGCGCTGGGAGGAGAGGCGGGCCAGCCAGCCACCAATGGCAAGCTCCACGATTTGGGAGCCTCCGCTTGTCTGGTTTCGCTGTTCCTCTGGACATGCTTTGTGTATAGGGGGCGTGCTGCGTCTCTATGCCTGAAGTCGCCATTTTGCATGGCTATGGGATTTGGTGTTGTGGCGGAGGGATCTGGCGTGTTGACGGAGCCATGATGTTCCGGTGGGCGTCCTATTTGGGCGCATCGCCTTCCTAGCCAAGGCTGTCGGATCTGGATCGGTAGTTC
The DNA here is from genome assembly GCA_036346145.1 of Olyra latifolia. Classification (NCBI taxonomy): domain Eukaryota; kingdom Viridiplantae; phylum Streptophyta; class Magnoliopsida; order Poales; family Poaceae; genus Olyra; species Olyra latifolia. The sequence continues at coordinate 22,402,888 of CM070530.1, forward strand.
GGTTTTTGGTGCGGTTGGGCCTATGGCAGTGTTTCTTGGCTTTGGTAGTGGTGGAAGAGGCGGAGAATTGCGGTAGCTTATACTTGGTGCATCATATTTCCGACTAGCATTGACTCCGATGGCTGCATGATGATGACCTATGGTGCCAAGTCCTGCAACGGCGGCAAGTGGCCAAATTAGGGGGTGAAAGTGGTATGGATAATATCCGTATCGTATCCGTATCCGACATCTGTTTTTAGGGAAATGGCAACAAATGCTGCTATCTGATGGATACGGATACGGATAATTATTCAGATAGAAAACCCGTATAGCGGAGCGGATATGGGAGAGACAATATCCGACGGATATGGAGCTGATATGGATATCCGGTAAAAAAATGGATATTAAACGGATAGTGGCTAGCACCCCAACCCAATTTGGCCTAGGCCGAACATGGAGCCCGCTCCACGACGCAGCGCCATTCTCTGCCAACAATCGACTGCACCATGCCATGCATGTCTACAAGAGCAGCCAGAGTGGGCCCAAGGCTCCTAGCTAGCGGTGAGGAGTCCGTGCATACATATTTCAAATGATTTTATTTTTTTAATTTTCATATCTATTTCATGCAGGATCCAAATTGCACAAAATAAATTTCAAAATTCATTTAAAATCATATTCTACTTCTTGGAAAATTTTTGAAATTTTTAGGATTTATTTGATTTTTCTATCTTTATTAGCATTGGGAATAAAAAATTGGCTTCAAACCAAACGCACTCTATGTACCCCTAATCTACTATGTTGAAACTTGTGTTTGGGTGTTTATATACCATCCAACTAAATATTTGTTTATGTTTCCGTTTCCAATCTGACTCCGATTACTATCCATTTTATTATTATCCGATACCGATTTAATATCTGATTTGTTTTCATACTATTCATATCCATATTCGTATCCAGGTAGAAAAAATATGAGCGGATATGGAAATGCCACTATCTGAACGAAACCGCTCCGTTTTCATCCCTAGGCCAAATAGGTGTTGAAGTGCCAATCCTATGAGAAATATCATTTTTTGTCTTTTTTAGCCGAATTCAACAACAGCGACGCCCATGGGTGTCGTTACCTTGCTATAGGCGTCGTTGAGAGACATCGGTCTTCCTACACATTTGGTTTGTCTCTTTGTTCGTTGATTCGATAAACGACTTTGCGATGAAATTGAGTTATTGCACTTGGTTTTAACTGGACAATATTGCTTCTCAAGACTGGTTGATTGGACCATTATCCTCTTTCTCACGAAATTCTTTTAGGTAATATGAGAAGATTATGGAATTGGTGCTGCTAAAGTTTTTATGAAACCGCAGAGGAAGCTTATGAAGGTCGGTGATCATTTTCTATGTGAGGATGCTTAGGCTATAACTATCAGAGTGTTAGGATCGTCTGGTTGTTATCAGGCTAAAGCTTGTTTCTTTTTGTTGTTTGTCTTAGTGTGACAATTGTTTGTCATTTTGCTTTGGTTTATGCTTTGTAATAAGCGTTTGTAATAGCTATATGCATCCCTAGTTGGTGAAGAGACTGGAAGTTACTTCTATTATCTAAAAAACCCAACATTTCAATAAGTGTTTCAATAGCGGGCAACAGCGGCTACAAATGTTTTCATTTTCAGGTCAAACACTAGATATAATGACAGACTTTAGCGGTTCATGCGTGGACAAAATAATGGTCGGCGGGCTTCATTCTATAGATTTTTAGGGTTGCGAGGACTTATTTAGTATGATCGATCGATAATGGTTTGTTTGGGTTTTTATCAACTCATATTTGTTGTTGACAGACTATGTGATGACCAAAATCATGATTGATTTGTTGATCCTAGGAAATTGTTTTCCTTTCTATTGATGTGCAAGTGATCGAAGTGGGTAATGTTGTTAATGGAATCGAGCACGTAAATAGGAGATCCATGACCCATGTGATCAAGTGTCGCACGAGTGGATTAGAACTAGCCTAGGCACAAGATGGACAAGGATCAATGATGTTAATGACTTCAAGGTGCGCAATCGGTCCAAGCTAGGGAATTGAACACGTGACGACCTTGGCGGTAAGGGAGATAGGCTTAGCTGAACACAAGAATTGCTTAGAGATGGATTTGTTTCGATCCAACCTAAATTATTCCTTTGTGCCTCCGGTGTGGTTCTGATCCAACCAAAATCATACCTTAGTTTTTGCTATTGATCCAACCTAAATCATGGTTTTGATTTTGTTTGCTTTGTGTCTCCGGTGTGGTTCTTCCCCTTGTTTTGGGTGATTCTTATGAAATCTTGTCCCATTTGTTTTAGTTAACTTGTTATGGTGCTTTCATATCACAAAACATGTAGGAACCTATCGACGATCGAGAGATAGATTCCCCGCTGAGTTTACTTGTTGATTGAGAAACCATACAACCTCTTTCTACCAAAGGGTTTTCGTCATAAATGCACGGATTCGCCGAGATGAAAAGTAGATCAAACATAGAGATTTATCCTGATTCGGGCTTCTCGGAAAGAGATAATAATTCTACTCCAGTCGCACGGATGCGTTTTTGTTATTGCTGGATGAGATGTTGATGTGGATCATGATGATACCCTCCCCCTCCCCTAGGAGGGTATTTATAGTACAAAGTACACGCTGATTAGGCCCTAAACAACCTGGAAAACTATCTAGATGATACAGAATCCTACCCGACCTCCCCAAAAATAACTAACTTGCTGTCCAATAAACGTTCATATCCGAAAATCTTCATGCTCTAGATATAAAAGGACTTCTAAGGTGGTTAGGGACGCTGGGCCGATGTCTTGAAGTATCCGCTCGAGGCCCAGGATGACATGTGTAGCGGTCTAGGAACAAGAAGCCCACTCCCGAGCATCAAAGCTGGGGTATTGACACGAGCCTTTGAACCGAGCATGACATACTAACGTCGTCCTTCCCAAGCATGCACTCTAGGGACAAGCCACATATAAGGCCTAGCCGTCAGGGTATTTATCCAATCCCCAACAGAACCCATCTAGATTCAACCCATTCAAGTGTTGCACAAGATTCGCTTATGGAATGAAGTTTTTGCTATTGCCCGATTCTTGGCCTATTCTTGGTGTAACACCAAAATACCAAAACTTTGGATACTATTTCATCGATCTTTGGTCGGATTAGTTACTAGACATCCTTGTGCACTTGTGTTTCAAATTTGAGGGTGTTTAGAAGAATGAATCAAAGTTACATCGATTTTACTTTTCACTGCTGAATTCTTGCGGATTGACCTTGTGAGCCGTCCGCCTCAATGGTCCGACACCAAGGACCGCCTGAGTCAATGGTCTAGCTCCAATGACCATCCGACTGATTGTGTGGATCTCAGTTTTTTGTTGCGTTCCTTTGTTGGGCTTGATTTTTGGTAGCTCGAATAGCTAGTTGTGACAAGGTTCTTTACTTAAATTTAATTGTGGGCCGAGTGTAGTGGTGAAAAATGATTTAAAACTAATTAGACGACTATTCCTAGAATCCTAGTCGTCTGCTTGGTCCTACCGTTGCTTTGACGGAAATAAACATGAGTGTTTGATATATACTTTAGTCAATTGTAAATTTTGAGTATTTTTATGTGTGATATTCTATTTTAAGAATTTGATTTTTCATGCATGTGTCTTAAAACATCAAATATATACATCACTGAACAATTTATACGTGCACTCTTACATTTAGTTATATATTCTTAAAAATCTATTTCATAAAAAACTAAATTGTAATTTTATTTTAAAAATTTTGTAATACATGTCATAATCATAATGAAACATGGTATTTTAATTCCATTTAGTTTATTATTTTTGAAAATGGATCCATTTAGTTAATTATATTGCTAAATCCTTTTGTTACGAAATTTCCATATTCCTATAACTACGTAATATACATTTTTTTAACTAAGCACGTCACATACATACATGAACACACACAAAGTTATAGTACCTCACTAAACACAAAGAGCAATAAAATTATGTAATTTTTTCCAATAGAACCACGGTGTACAATAAGTCAATAACCTCCGTGATAAGATCAATTGTATTATGCCTTTTCAAATAGAACCGTGACGTACAATAACGTCCACCATAGTTTACTTAGCCAGTTAGCCGCATCACAAATGTACAGTGATAATTGCGATTTGAACATTGATTGGCATTCAACTTTGCCTTTGCATAGGCAAAGTGTGATTTAGAGCCTGCTCTTGACAAATTCTTTGCTTAAATTAAATGATTCTTTGTAATACTTTGACTTTTGACGCCATTTAAAGAAAATATCAAAGTCATAGATGAAACGTTCATGAATCCTTTTGCTTCGATTATCAATTTCACCTTTTCGAAGCCACTCTATCAAAGTTGTTTCAACATATAATTAGATAATTTCAGCGCTGGAGAACCACTCATAGAGGTAGTCAGGCAGAGGATACAGTTCCGTTGGCATCATGATGTTGTGAGCTCCTTTCAATTCGTGGTACACTGCAGAGTGCAACAGTAGATTGAGCTCATTGTAGAGTCTCTATGCACGGCCTTGTTAGTCCACGAGGATTTTTTTTTCAAATTATCTGATTTGCTGATCTGTTTATTTACTAATAAGTTCAATTTTGAGAGTTTTTGAAGTGGCTTGAAGAGTCCGGCACACTCTTTTAACTTCTTTTTAGAGCTTTGTAACACATCTTCTAGAAAAAAAAATTGATCAAAAATACGAAAATATTTGTGTTTTGAAACCAACGATAAGCAAGTAAGTATATAAATATAAAAAGTAAGTCGAAAAGAACCGGCCTAACACATGCTAATATTCAGGAGATGTTCTCCGGTTCTGGTCACCATGATTGATCGATCAGGTAGGGATGGCAATCGGGCGGGTATCTTCGGGTACAACCCTGTCATACCCAAACCCGAAACCCGAAGACACTACCCATACCCGAACCCGAACACACTCGTGGGCACAAACACGCGCCTATACCCGAACCCGACGGGTACCTGATACCCGATGGGTACCCATACCCGAAAATACAAAAGTCAAAAAACCAGTCAGCTTCAAAGAACACAACATATAATGGAATTTGCTAATCTCATGCAGGTTAGAATTGAAGTTCTACAAATCTACAATTCAATTACTACACAATTGGTGTATGCTGCTACAATTCAATTTCTAGATGAACTACATTGTACATTAAACTAGCAGTGGCTAGATCTTAACAAAAATTTACCATTTCAAAACAAAAACTACAATAGTAAACTTACGGACGGGGGGGGGTGGCGGTGGCGGGCGGCAAGCAAGCGACGGGAGGAGGCGGAGAGGCGGCGATGGGGAACAGGGAAGGAGGCGGCGAGCAGCTGGCAGCGAAGCAGCAGCTTGGCGAGCAGCGAAAGCAGCGGCCTTGGCGAAAGCAGCGCGAGACGAAGCAGCAGGGCGGCGAAGCAAAGCATGCGAGGGCGAAAGCAGCGCGACGAGCAGCAGCAAGCAGAAAGCAGCATGAGCGAAAGCAGCAGCAGCAGCAGAAGCGTGGCGGAGACGGGAGCCGAGCGAGAGTGAGGCGTCCACAGCGGCGGTGGGAGTGGGGAGTTTAGGGCTAGGGTTTGCTGCCGATTGAATGATTGATATATAGACCCATGTATATGGACCCACATGTTAGTCAAGAATTCAGGTATCCATGGGTACCCATGGGTACATAATCAAACCCAGACCCGAACCGGGTATTTTCGGGTATCCGAACCCGAAATACCCATGGGTACAACTTATGACCCATATCCGTGCCCATTGGGTCGGGTACCCATGGGTTTTTCTGCCATCTCTACGATCAGGTGGATCTTTGCAGGTGGGTAGTGAGTTTACATCAGCAGCATGTGACTTTCCAGTACGCTCCGCAAAGACGAGGTCATGCATCCATGGGCCGTCCGCCAAGATCCGTGCATGGTCACGGGTCTGAGCCCAAAAACTACTGGGCTTTCCTCTTCGGGGTCTCTCCTGCGCTGGCAACATATTTTTTTTTACTGTTTAAAAATCAAAAAATAAAAATAACACACCATTTAAAAAATTTTAAAAACTAGTCGTCCGTCACTCGTTGATCGGGCGGGATTGAAAAACTGCCCAACCAACCGGCAGTTTATCCTTGAACTGCCCAGCTGTCGGGCGGCTAGCGACTGGCCGAGCTGGCGGGGGGATTGAAATTCAGCCCTACCAAAGGGCAGGTTTTGCCCTATCACCCAATCAACGAGCAGGATTTATATCCCGCCCATCCAATGGGCTGGATTTATATCCCCCCGGCCTCGCTGTGATATACCTGAACTGTGACTCGCGCACCTCATCTGCCTCCAAATCTCGCGTCAAGCTGAGAGATGGGATCTCCACTACCTGTTGGCTGTGGTGTACCGCCACCTGTCGCCACTACTCTATTGGGCGGGTTTTCCCCCACACACGGAATCTCGCCCAATGGTCGGGCGGATTTTTTTAAATCCCGCCCGACTATCGGGTGGGATTTGGCTAGGCCATCAAATGCCCAACGGTCGGGCAGTTTGCGCTAACCGCCCGACCATTGGGCGGTTTAAGGAAAAACCACCTGTTGGTTGGGCGGGTTTTCAGTCCCACCAGATCAACGGGCGACGGGCGGCTAGTTTTTAAAATTTTAAAGTGGTGTATTGTTTTTAAATTTTTTATTTTTAAACAGTATACAAAATAATTTCTCCTGCGCTGGCTCCCTTGAAAGGCCTAATACATGCGTGACCTATCAATCAATCATGGTGTTAAATCTCATCTGCATGGTCCATGCCCAGCTAAATCGAAAACACTCAGCAGGAAGGAAAAACAGTTCTCTTTCTACGATTTGCGTGCAAATAGATGGGAGATAGGCTTCCACGAGAGTATGGGACACGCATGACACGCTAGGAACTTAATTGTATTCTACCGAATGTTCGCTGGATTGGCGAAGGATTGCCATCCAGCATCCTACCCACTCGGATTCAAATCCACATGTCTATCTTCTATACTTGCAGGGGGAATATTTGGCTTTCAACAAAGATTAAGTGCATCGACTTGTATAGTTGAAGGGGATGAAGTAGATTTTATTTATTTTTTTTCCCAGAAAACGATTCTTACATTCATGGTTGTCTTTATATAACTAGTCAAATGCCGGCGTATTGCAATAAATTTGTAATAAATAAAACAAGTGTGCATAGAAGGCACAAATTTATATGTAGAAGCCTTTGTCCCTAAATCTAAAAATTCGATGTCTAAAATACGATTAATCGTCTCTCTACTAGATCCACATGATTGAGCTAAAAAAATTCTAAAAATGGCTTGCCCACAATGTCGGCAAAGGATCTACAGTGTCGAGGCTACGGATGCACAACATCAACCAGAGGGGTCGGCGAGGGAGCAATGGTATCGAGGCTACGAGTGAACAACGTCAACCAGAGGTGGAGGAAAGGGAAAGGCGACATCCACACGTGAGAGAATTGGGAGCAGTATGGCACCAACATGAGAGGAGAACATGGTGGAGGGACAAGCACCAGAGGAGGATTTAGCATATGGCATTTTGTTACATGCCACCAATACCATTTATGTCATCATCATGTCTATGACATGTAAGCTTGAGACCCACCTGTCATAGACACAGTCAATGGCACATACAGGATTGTGGACAATTTGCAGTGGCATATGGGGATAAAACCCTTTGGCATATGGTAGGTAATTTTAGTGGCATTGGAGGGGAAATTTATGAGATGCAATATGTTGGATAGTTTTAGTGATGGTGAATGATGGTTTTATAAAATGATAGAAGGTGGGTAATTTTAGTAAAACGAAATATCACACATAACTTACCACAAAAGGCTTTTTAATCTCTACCATTAAAAAGTCTCTTATGGTGAGTGATGGTGGTGTCACACTTTACTAAATCACCCACCAATATCATCCGTCGTAACAAATCCATCTACTTCACTAAATAACCGCTCATGCCATCCATCGTAACAAACTCATTCTATTTGACTTAACCGGCAAAATTCTCACGATGGGTACAACCAAGATATATCGTGCTTCGACCTCTACTGCCATTCGTGCGGTAGTTCATGGTGTGGCGTGTCACAAAGTGGATAACACCAATCATAGATGGCAAAGCCGATTGCATATGACCTGCACACAGTTGATTGTGATGTCACATCGCGTCGTGTGTAGCACCAATTATCCACACCGAAGTTAAAGCCGTATGACCTGCTCACTTATAGCATCAACAATGGAATTTGGATTTTCTGGTAGAAAAGCACGGGTGCTTGACCAGTAGCAGAGAAGAGACTCCTCAGTAATTACCAGCGACAGGCTAGCTATCGGTCTATGGCTTGATGCGTCCTTGGGCCGCCTGCCCAGTAGGAGATCCGTCCGTGTGCACAGACCTGATCGACGCAAAACATTAGCTACTGGGCTATCCAATTCTGTGGCCTCCCTTGCACGAATTTTTTTATATATTTTTTTTTTATTATTCTAAATTAAAAAATAATATTCTATTTAATATAATTAAAAAATAGATGCCCGTCGCTCTTTGGTTGGGCGGGATTGAAATCCCGCTCGACCAAAGGGCGAGCTTTCAATTATTCGCCCAACTAACAGGCGGATAGGGCATATTCCCACACGACTGGGCTGGTGGGGGTAAATTCCGCCCGTTCGTTGGGCGAGATTGAAATCCCGCCCGACCAACGGGCGAGATTTTCGTCTCGTCCAACTAACGGGCAGGATTTGTGTAGTAAATTTTTGATACGATGTGGAAAAATTTGTTGTGTTGCTAAAAAAAGGTAGACTATGGACTATTTTATGTTTTGATCTTTCATTGCCGGACTTGTCGTGCGGTGAAATCCACGAGCTTTGGATCCTTTGTGGTGGGTCTAGCACGCCGAGCACAGACATGGTGTATTCCTGTTAATGGGTTGCGGTCTGTCACAAAGTGTGAAGCAATGCATTACACATCTAGCTTGTGACATATTAAAATGTTGGCAACTATTTTGAACATAGACGTTACGCAAAGTTAGAGAACCATATAAATGGCACATGACTACGAACGTCACGCCTTTAGGTGATTTGACAAACACATAAGTAGTACGTGTATATCAGAAAGCACACATAACATAGGTGGTACGATAACAGCCATGGTCGTTTCCATGGCTGTGTGAAGGGGTTGTGGCACTAGCATGAACACCAAGTGGCAGAACGCCGAGCAGTTACTTCCCATTCCTTGTCAAAGTACAAGAGGTACACTTCTTACATGATCGCTCTTTGATGGAGAATTTTGGCATTGGGTGTGGCGGGGTAGTGGTATCCACAAAGACATGCATGGTCTTAGCATGAAGGTTCAATTCATAGTATTAGTCCAACATCGGCTGGTTGTGCGTGTGACGTGCAGGCATGGCCTACCTCAGAGGCCTCGGGGGCCTCGCAGCCCTTTGCTAGCCTCTTTGTTGCGCTAACCCTCCTGTGGCATCCAGTCTAGCCTGCAAGCGGTTAATTCTTGCGTGGAGGTATGTTATGCAGGTGTGGCCTGCTGCGCTCCGGGTATGCCCCATCCATCTAGCAAGTCCAACCGCATGTAACATCTGGTATTTGGAGGTAGAAGAATGTATAAGTAAATAATACTTACGATAACGTAACATACATAGGCAGAAACATACGTGATAATTAAGAAAAATCGGTAGAACCTGCTACCAGTGAACCCCTCGTGTATGTAGTTAAACCACTAGACAACCGAGGGATTCCCACAGTGGCATCTCGGTCAGTAGAAAACCGATGGAAAATGATGATCTCGCAGCAAAAGGGGGCCATCTCTCTATTCCCCATAATCTATGACCCGCTGTCATCGGCAGGAGGACGAGCATGGTCTCCCAGATCGAAAGACTCCTACAAACTATCAGGCACAGATGGCCATGAAGAGGCTCCCCAGCTAGCCACAAAAGTGGTGTGTGTGGCGACCTGATGGTGCTTTACCGATCCTTTTATACACGAACAGAGGAGCAGACTTGTTATTCGTTCAAGTCCGAAACACATTGGATACTCTGTGTGACCGAGCAGGTTACAGTCCTACTCGAATTGATAGCTCCTATAGCAGTATAGTTGAGCTCTGGATGTCCTGTGTTACTGAACAAGTTGCAGTCAGACTCGAAATGTTGTGTGATGCAGTTGTACAATTGATTCAATGTGGCTTTAGAGCTTTGCAGCGAGCGGTCTTTCAGTTGCGCAAGAGAGACACAACGAGAGGGACATGACAGTGCTGGGACATGGAATGAGAAGTGACACGATGTTCCTTTTATGGCTCGAATTATGGAATGAGACTCATAATTGATATTATCCACTATTTGTGAATACATGAACACCGCTACAAACAGATTTCTGTGTCTTTGCTGCACTTGTTACGACTGACGGTTATGCTCTTTCACGATCGAACACATCCAGTAATCCATCCACTTTCCTTTGAAAGCATGAACCAGCCAAGGGCAACTAGGCACCACACACTTCACATCGTACACACTTTTACTTGACTTGTCAACCCTGAATTCCCTCCTAAGAGATAGTGGCCAATACTTAACAGCACTCATAACAGTGTCATTAGTAGGGTAGATGGATCCCTGGGACACCTCGTTCTCGTGGCAATCCTATGCCATGTGTGTACCTTCATGGACAGATAAATCTTGAAATTTATATGAGTTCCACTCAGCCGGCACAGAATTGTCTCCACCACCTCTCTCATTGTCTGACATGTCCTCGTCGGGGACTTGCTCGTGCTCCGTATCCTCCGTATCCATCTCTTGTACAATTGCCTCGATGTTCTCATTCATCCGCCACACCCGTAGGCTCATGTGTTGCTGGGTGCTCCCTTTCTCCCTCCTCTCTCCCCCAGCGTTCGCCTACATCTTCCTCTGTGATCTCCGTCTCCTCCGCCCCCTCTCCCTTCTTTGCCCCTTCTGCACTGGTGGTAGCCCACGTCTCTTCGCCCCCTATCTCATTTAAGCCAACATGTGTCTGAACTCCGCTTGAGCAAACAACACTAGAGGGAGACCGCGTTCAGTCGCAACACCCACATATCGCCTCTAGTTCGCGGTACACTTGATCGGAAACAACTCCCAAAAGAACCCTTCCTTAGCACGACTGACCATAGCATTGACCTTCATGACATGTTCTTGTGGGTTCAGTTCAAACGTCCGCAATAACCAGTTATACAACCTACAGAATGACCTCTCTCTAGGCCTCGATATCCCTAGTGTAACTAACTGGAACTAAGAAATATCTACTCCGTTCGGGCCATGGATAATCTCCCTCTCCATAATAAATCTCTAAAAATAACTTCTCCGAAATTTCTCTCGGACAAAAAAACATCTGATACAAATTATTTTCAAATCATGTTCTTTTCACATATGTACCCTAAAAATAACTCACACCTATGAAACATATAAAAAAATTTAACACATTGCGGTCATTACACTAACTGTACGCAATACCGTGTTCAACCCACACTAAATGTATCACTCTAACAATATCTCGTATACTACTCTATTTCTTCCTCTCAAATACCACATAACCTATCGTGTTTCACGCACACTAATTGTACACAGTACCTCCTTCTAAACTATGTTGCATTACACTAACTATAGTCACTTTATATGGCTAACCTACCATGTTTTCACTAATTTTAAATTTAAAAAAATACCTTCGTCGAAGGCCACACGCCGCAACCCTCCCTCCTCCTTCTTCCTCTCTCCTTCTCTTCTCCTTCCTCTTCTTTTCCCCTCCCCTCTCCTTTCCTCCTCTCATTCTCTTCTCCTTCCTCTTCTCTTCCCCTCTCCTCTCCTCTCCTTTTCTCCTCTACTCTCCTCTTCTCTTCCCTTCTCCCTGCTCTCTCGGCTCTCTATTGCGTGCGCTCAACAGAGGCAGCGTCTCCTTTTATGGGCGAAATCCCACCTGTTCAACGGGCAGGTTTCCCCGTGTAGCAAATCCTGTCCGTCCATCGGGCAGGATTTTAGATTTTTAGAAAATCCTGCCCGATGGTTGGGTGGGATTTCACCAGTGCATTAAATACCCAACGGTCAGACAGTACATTTGTCTCGCCTGACCGTTGGGCGAATAATTGAAAGCCCGCTCATTGGTCGGGCCAAAAAGCGATAGGCATCTAATTTTTATTATAATAAATAAAGTATTATTTTTAATTTGGAATAATATAAAATATAAAAAAATTCTCCATTGCACTGCGCTGGGCCGCTGGCTGCCCTTTCTCTTTCCCTTTGAAAGGCCTCTAATAGAAACATGAACTACTCCATTTGTCCACCAAAAACACTTTACACGTTTGTTAAAAAAAACACTTCACGAGTGGCGTTCATGGACACAAGTGACTACACAAGATAAGAAGAAAAAGAAGAAGAGGAAGATAGTTTTGTTCCAGCGATATGCATCCAAAAATGGGATGGCAAAGAAAGCTAGCTTTGAAGCGTAGCGAACGTTTCACCGAGACGATCCTACGTACACACGGTATGCCACGTCCTCCTCTACCCAGCAGCCTTCCATGAGACCCGCATGACGCTACGGGCTTATCCTCCATCTCCATGCATCTCTCTCTGAACTATTTAGCAGCGGCAGGCAGTCCGTTTCGATCCATGCATGACCATATATGGGCATTACTACCGACGCATCACAACCGGTTGGATATCAACCCATTGTGATGGTGCACCAGTATCGGTTCATTAGGACAGAACCCAGGAGAGGGCTTCTACAACCGGTTTGGGACACGAACCGGTTGTACAGCCCAATTTCTACAACCGGTTCATGTCCCCAACCAGTTGTGGACTTCTACAACTGGTTGGAGACACGAATCGATTGTAGAAATTGGGTTCTACAACCGGTTCATGCCCCGAACCGGTTGTAGAAGCCCTATTTTTGAAATGCTAAAAGGAATGCTTGTCCTACTCTCATTAGAGAACACGTGTGGATGGATTGGCTAGAAGGACGAGGCGTGGGTCACGAGGAGAGATGTGAGGTCCTAGGTTCAAATCCCACTTCTCTCAATATATTTCTAACTTTGCTAACACTACTACCGGTTCGTGGACCTGGTTATGATACCTGTGAGTATTACTCCCGATGGCTATCATGTTCGCTACTGGTGATACGTTTATTTTTAAAAAAAATCGAAATGTTTTGGCTGGAGGCCTGGAGCACAACGTGCAGTTATGTTCGTTTGAATGAATTTGGATCGGTCTGCTGCATGATAAAAAAAAACCGTCTGTTTCTGGCTGGTTTATTGTTTCTAATTTTTACAGGGAGTAGAACGCGGAGAAGCTGGAAACATAAGCTCCAGTACATTGAACCGAGGTGAAGTTGCACAGACACCCCCCGAGTATCGCTGTAATTCTGGAGAGGTGCCCCGTAAGAAAATTTTGCACTTTCCACCCCCGTACACTCGCTTTTGTTGTGTTTAATTGATAGGTTTATATAAAATCAGTGGGTGCTTAAATGTGGTCCTTCTAGCTAAAAGGCATGCATTTGGATGAGGACATGGTTGTGGTTCCAAAAATTACAGCGCCAGTGTCATATATGCTATGCCAAATGCTCGGGATCGAACACTGTGCCAAAGAACTAAGGGTAGTGACATTTTTACATGACTAACTTGAGAACAACATTATTTGGACTAGTGGTATAGAACCACCGATCTAGAAGTGCACATGCGAGAGAGAGGGAGGCAAGGTGGACAAAGGGTAAGATTGGAAAATACTAAGCACAAACCGCCTATGTAACCGCTACGTATATACCTAAATCACATATATCTTCAATAGATAGCCGTTTGTCTCAAATGCATTGTGAGATCCGACAGATAAGAAAGTACACGCTTACATACATTGACTGTTTTCTGGTACTCACATTCTATATATATAGCTATTTTTGACCGATAGTGAGAGTGCATTTAAAGAATTAGGTTGACAACTTCTTACATAACCGATTAGACAACACCGTTATACATTGACCTAACGTAACATAATCAGACCTATATTTCTACTCGTAGGTGAAACACAATGAACAATTAAAAAAAGATAATCGCAGTCTTAGATATTGGGACCATCCATTTGTCAAAATTTCTTATGATACCTGAAAAGTAATACAAAAACCCTGAAATTACAGTTTCCTCCACATAAAACTTCCCAAAAAGAGCCGGGACTTAACCAAGAACTAACAACGGCTCTCCCCTGATCACCAATAGCAAGAACACCAGGGGGGCAAAGTGCAAATCCCTAAACCCATGGCCAGCCAAACCATTCATTAACCAGCGTATCACACATTAACAAGGAAGCATAAACCCGGAGGCTGTCGTCCATAATACCTACGACAATCAATTGCTGCCACTCTTAGCAGAGAACATATACAGCCCAGATATTGCAGCCGCGCCGCGCCGCCGCCACCTCCGCGTCCGCGTCCGCATCCTCGCTCCTTCTCCCACCGCCGGCAGCGCCGCCGTGGAGCACAGCCTCCGAGGCCGCCGGTGGAGAAGCCTCGAAGCCCATGGACGGATGATGCGTGCGGCGCGAGTAGGTGAGACTAGGGCGTCGTCACTGCCTGCTGATGTCTCGCTGTTTTGGTTGGTAGCCGCCAAGGCGTGTCTCGCTATCCGCACCACCGTAGGTATGGCCTTTTGCTCCTCGTCTTCCCTTTCCGCCTTCGTCTTCTTCCTCGTTCATTTCCCCTTTTGGTTTGAACTTTGGACTCTGGAGCTACCGACCCCGCGAGCGCAACGTTGGCGGGGGGAGAGAGAGATGATCTTGTTGTTGGCATCATGGTATAGCTGCAATTAGGGAGCTAGGTTGTGATTCTCAGGAAACGTGAGAGTTCTAAGAATTGCTGAGCTTTGCTCTTGGCTTTTCTTTTCTTTTCTTTTTTTTGGGGGGGAAAAGATCACTGAGGCAGCAGCTCGCCAGCTGCTCGGTGTTCTTGCTGCTCGCTCGCTCGCTCCTGTTTCTTGATCCGGTAGGATCGATCATCAGCTGGTTCTTGATTTTGTAGGATTGGGGTTTTAGCAAAAAATAATTTTGCGTTCTGCGGTGGTCGGAATCGGATCCCTTAGCTAGCGACGACGGGATCGGAGACCGATCCTGCAAGGATTTCGCCGGACGGCAGCATGGCCGACGGCGACGGGCAAGACAAGTGGAACGAGCTCTTACAGGAAGCCGACATCTACGAGGTGATTGACCGCGCCATCCTCGTGGCCGCCGCCAAGTCGCCGCGTGAGTTTCTCGGCCGCCGGGATGGCATCACCCTGAGGCTCTACACCGTGGCCGCGCCGCCGCCGCCGGCCACTGCTGCAGCCGCACCGGTGCCGGTGTCGTCGCCCCGCAACCCCGCCAACGCTACTGCCGTGGACGGCCAAGGCAGCACGCCGCGCGCGTCGTCCGAGAAGCGCAGCAAGGTGGCCAGCTGCAACGGCACGCCGGGGGATGGCGACGGCAACAACGAGCGTTCGAACGGCGGCGTCCGTGGATCGTCCGACAAGCACAGCAAGGTGGCCGCCAGCTGCAACGGCACACCGGGAGGTGACGAAGACAACAACGACGACGACGAGCGTCTGCGGCACGGCGTGGCGAGCGTCGACGACGGCCGTGGCCATGACAATGGCAACACCGCTGACGACGAAGAGGAAAACCTCCAGTTCGCCGACAACATGCTCCAAAACCTGGCGGATCAGATTGAGCAAGACAAGCAGGAGATCAACGAGCTGCTCCGAATCAAGGACATACTCGTCAACTATCGGAAGCAGGCACCTACTTTTCCAGACTTATTTCTCAAAAAGAAAAAGATGCAAAATTTCCACAAATACAAGGTTTTTTTTAGCCATGGTCGGAGCCGTCCAATCATGCTGTGAAATCCATGCACAACCCTCGTCTCTCTAATCCTATTTTGCAAAAAATAACTTCTTTAGTCTAATACTCGGATGAGGACACTCTATCCCTCTCCCTGCCCTCGTTCGACGGTCGCCATATGCTCGTCCAAATCAACCATGGTGGGCTAGCATCCCAACTACTATGCCTTGGCCGCCCGCCACAGTCGGTGCACCTATTGACCACTGAAGCCATGGTCAGGACGTTGATATGCCGCGGTCAAGGCAATAGGCGGTCAGGCCCGAGGCACCATGGTCGACGTTGGGAGAGCGCGGCAGGCACCGGAGGAGAGGAACCTCATCCGATCGAGCATGTGAGAAAGGGAGTTCTTTTAATAAAAAAAAATAGCATGAGAGTTGGAAAGGCTTTGCATGGATCCCACGACACCATCAGATGGCTCAGATCGTGCTTGAAAAATCTTGTATTGGTGGAAAGATATTACCGAAAAATAGACTTGCATCGTTCTCAAAATTATTGTCATTGATCTCGAATAAATATTATTGTTTTGCGATTGTTGTAGTCTACCAGCATCCTGCTCGAGTCGCTGAGGAGGCTGCGGCTCATGGAGCTCTCTATGGAGAAGCTGAAGGTAATGATAATGCAGATGACTTTAGAGCTTAAATCACTGTTGCAACCGCTTGGTTTCTTGATCTTAATTTGGTGGCTTGAATTTCTTGCAGAACACTGAGATTGGACGTGCTGTTTCCGCACTGAGCAAGCACAAGTCACGGGACATTCGCCAACTTGTGCGCGATCTCATCATGTATGTTGTGTTCACACTTAGTTTCAGTGTTTAGGCCTCTAGGACAGATCTGGTTAGGGGTGAAAACGGACCGGATCGGATCGAATATTGGTTGTACCAGTTTCGTTTCCGTATCTTTTCATGGACCCGATCTAGATACGGATCTTTTAAATACGAATACTAATACAAACCATCTCGAAAACAAAACCGGATCGAATACGAGTCGAATCGAATACGATCACGATTATTTTATCGGAACATTGTAACCCCACAAACTGTACGCCCCGGAAACTACCATAGTATATAAATAATTCAATTGACTAGGGCCGACAGGGTTCGACAAATTTCATTGTTTGAGATGAACCAAGTGAGATTCTTGGTACTATTAATATTCCTTGAGGGGTGTTGTACTTTCAATTTGTAATAGAGCATTTTTGTTCTTGCTTGACCTGACTCTCTGTTATAAACTTATATATAAATTAGCTAGTATCCTTGAACAAGGGCCAAACGTGACGAGGCCCAGGGCGAGTCTGGCGACGACGCCATGCATGGCGAGCCTAGGTGACGACGCCGGCAACCAAGACGGGGCCTGGCGGCGCGACAGGGCTGACGAGAGGCAATAGGCTAGGCGGCGGTGCAGCCGTGAAAGTGTGGTCAGCGCGGGAGGCGACCGTTGCGGGGTCGATCTGGCGTAGTCCGATAGCGAAGAAACGACGGCGAGGATGGCGCGACGCGTCGGTGTTGGGGAAGAAATCAGGGATGGCCATCGAGGCGATGATGCAGCCAGGACGCGGTCTGGCCGGTGGAATCCTAGTTCAGGCGATGAAGACGGTCAGGGCACGGACTGCAAGGACGATGGTCCTAGGCAGCGAGGCGCGGGGCGGCACCGCAGGGAGGCCGACGTGGCGCGAGGCGGTGTCAGGTCGGTGTCTTGGGCGGCGAGGAGCGGGACAACGCCGCGGGGGAGGCCGGCATGGCGGGATGCCCGGGGCGGCGAAGCGCCGGGTCCGGTCGAGGCGGCAGGGCCGTCTAGGACGGCGACGAGCTTGGCTGATGACGCAACAGGCGGCGGGACGACGCGGAAGCTGCACGGAGGAGGAGCTCACGGCGCGGCGGCCTGACCAGCAGCGAGGCTGGTTGAGAAGGCAAGGCCGGCCGTCGAGGCTAGGCGGCGCCTAGGCTAGTCCGTCGATCAGCAGAAGCTAGAAGAAATATGGAGAGAGGAGGTGGAGCAGATGGAAAGAAAAGAAGCAGAGGGTTCAGATATCCATATAGGCCCAACTCGGAATATCTGGGTCTGAGTCCGGTTCTGTCGGATACTAGCTTACCGAATCCGAGTTCGAGTCAGAGTTAAAATATCCGAGTCCGGTTCCGAGTCTGACCTGATACAAAAAATTCCGGTCCGACCTAGTTCAAATCCTATTCCAACCGAACTGGACCGAAACTATCTGAACCAGATTTCACCCCTAGATCTGGTCCACAAAATGAATGCTCAGGCATAAGAAAAAAAATATTTCGTTACCAAAATTTTACCTTATGAGTAACAATACAAGCGAAAGCCCTGCGTAAACCAGATTTTCATTTCTTTTTGGCAATTTTTTTAATCAAAATCTATTTACAAATTTGTTTTTGTCGAAATGACGAAATTTCCAGTAACACCAAAATTTTGGCCAAAATTCTGGCCTATTGGAAAATTTTCATATTTTTTCTAAATTCAAATGCACCGAAATTATTTGAAGGATAGATCTTTTTTGTTGAAGCCCACGGATAACACTGGAAATTCGGCAAGCCCGGATGAAATTTCGGTGATACAAATTTCCATTGTAAGGCGCACAACAAAAATCAGAGGTTGTGGGCAAGAATTTTAGCTAGCCTTGAAAGATTTCAGTGGATTGGAGAAATACAGCATTTGATTTACATTTTTTGCAGCTATGATTTTTTGTAACTTAAGAACTATGAATTAATCTATTATATGTCTGGCACTTGGTCCTAAATTGTTTTAGCAATTGCTGACTATTGAACTTCCTAACTGGTTAGGTTAACATTGCTAAGTGCTAACACATGGAGCTGTCTGCGTATATATTTGATGTGTTTTAGGGCATGGAGAGCTGTAGTTGATGAGTGGATAGTTGCTACCGAAGCTACAATTGCAGGTGACTTCTATCTCTTACCTGATCGTTTTTTAAATAAGCATTCAGCTTAGCTAAATGAGTTACTGAATTAGCTACTATAACCAGATAAAAATACAGAGTCTAATCCATCAGCTATCGAAGACGAGCACCGGCTTCTTACTCCACCCACGGATGCAGGGGCAATATTGTTTACGACCGAGGTTCCAACTGTGCAGCACATATCTGAGGTGGTGGCATAGCTTCCTTAATGTCATTACAGCTTTGTCATGTCCATGATTAGCACATTTGCCTTTGAACACAATAAGCTAACATTTTGCTGCCTTATCTGTTTTTTTGATGGCCATGGGCCTGAAGTTCCTTAATGGGATTGACGATGATGGAAGTGAGCACAACCATCTACTAAATTCTGAATTTACCTTTACAAACTAACCATTTTCTTGACAGTGATAATTGATATTGCATATCGATTGTGTAACAGATGTGATAAGTGGCATTGGCAGCAATGATAGTTTGGGAAACAAGAAACAAAATAAGATTACGAGGACTTCAAACCATGCACCTGCAGGGATGAGGAGACAACAGCCTGCACAAGCTTATTTCCCCAATGGTGATGTAAAATCTTTGCCAATGAATCAAGATTTACCGACAAGACAAGAGTTTCCATTGAGGCAAACAAAGCCACATATAACACAACATATATCACATGCTGATGGAAACACCTTGTCCATGAGGCAGATTTTACCAACAGGGCAAGGACCCCCATTGAGGCAAACGAACCCACAGAAACTGGTCAGTGCTGGTGAAAATACTGTGCTCCAGAGGCAAGGCTTGCCAGCAAGACAAGAGCCAACATTGAGGCAAACCAACCTAGAAAAAACACAAGAATCAAGATCCCCACTGAAACCCCGTCATAAGATAATCATCAAGCTTAAGCACTCTGGTACTAAATATGATCAACCAAGAAGACTCTTTGAGGAAAATCCTGAGAAGAAATCATGTGTTCAAATGAAGCCAAAACCTACCCCAGTTGCTGCTGCAAGGAATCCTCCTCTCCCTATTGCTGTTGAAAGAAAACCATTATCCCGCTATATGAATGTAAGTTTACACCTCATATGCTATTGAGTTGCACAAGTTCTTTTATCACAGAAATGAAAGCTAACATCTCTACTTATGTGTTTCCTTGATCACCGCGGCCTGAAGTCCTTCGATGGAACAGATGGTGACAGAAGTAAGCTAGTTACTAAATACTGGATTACTTTTATATACTAACCATTTCTTAACAGTCATAATTGATATTGCATATTATGTGTAATTATTACAGATGTGATAAGTAGGGATCTCAGCAACGTTGGTTTGGGAAACAAGAACCAAAAAAATAGTGTGAGGACTTCAAAGCACACACCAAGGCTGTGGAAACAACAAATTTCACAAGATTTTCCCAATGCTGATGAAGAAACCTTGTTCATGGAGCAAGATTTACCGGCAAGACGAGAGCCGCCATTGAGGCGAACAAAGCCACATATACCACTCGCTGATGGAAACACCTTACCCATGAGGAAGGTTTTACCAACAGAACAATGGCCCCCATTGAGGCAAACAGACCCACAGAGAATAGCCAATGCTGGTCAAAGGTATGTGCTCCAGAGGCGAGGTTTACCGGCAACACAAGGGACAGCATTAGTGAGGCAAACCAACCCAGAAAAAACACAAGGACCAAGATCACCACTGAAACACCCTAGGATAATCATCAAACTCAAACGCTCTGGTGCTGAACATGATTATGAACCAAGAAGACTCTTTGAAGAGACTCCAGCTAAGAAGAAACGTCAAGTTCCATGTGCTATTGCAAGAAGTCCTTCTATTGCTGGTGCAGCAAAACCTACTGTTGCTGTTGCAAGGAAACCACTGTCCGACCATGTGAATGTAAGTTTACACCTTGCTACTGATTACTGGGTGATATCCAGGCTCTTCTGTATGATACATATGATATAGGCTTTAAGACTATCTATATGCTTTGGCTGCAGAAACCGGCGATGCCGGTGCGGCCATTAGCAGGACCGGGGACGGACAAGAGGAAGATCCAGCAAGCTGATATGAGACTAGAGAGGACGAAGCGCAGGCTACACGAAGCTTACCAGGAAGCTGAAAACGGTGAGGGTTCAGTTCACATGCACTATTAATTGTTATTGCTTGCGACATTTTAAACCCTAATTGCACATACTGTTTCATATTCATTTAGCAAAAAAGCAACGTTCCGTACAACTTGTGGAACTGCCTGTGGTACCAAAATATAAGCAAATTAGCAAGATCCCTCTAGTGAAGCCAAGGAAGGAGAAGGATAGGATCAGGCCTTGGGTGCCAAACATTCGGTTCGGATGATTCATTCTTGCTCTTTACATTGCCATAGTGAATTATAGCATTGTCTGTCTCAAATGGGAAGGAATATGCCATTCTTACAGAAGCTCCTAGGGTGCTAGGGCAAAAAAACAATGAGAAGAGATCTTCTTTATTTGAACATTGGTGCTTTTGATTTGGTATTTCTTTAGGGTCACAAAAAAAGTTTCGCTGAATGGGACAAATGAAGCTCTTGGCATGCGTCCAGAAAGCTAAATTATTTTCAAATTTAGGGAGGGAATTGTACTAGATGACAGTCAAACTTTATGTGCATGCTGGCTTCTATGACAGAAAACCGTTTGTGCTGTTGACATGAAAATTTGATGTAACTCCATCTTTGACATCTTTATATCTCATGTATGGAATTTTATTCAGTCAGCTTTTGTCAGTATAATATACTATATTATTTATGTTAAAGATGGAGTTAGAGATAAGATCAATTAGCTTCACTGTGTCCATACCGTGTTCCTGCCATCTATACGTCCTGTATCAAATACGGCAATCTCCTCCTTTTTCTTTATATAATGGAATATTTCTGGCCTCTACATCCGAAGATGTACACAGCCCACAAACAGTTTTAATTTATTACAAGACCACATGGCATCACCAAATGATAGCAGAATTGAAAAGAGCAAAATTACATCCCATTATAAAGTAATTCTATTATGAAATCTCCAACCAAAGTGAAAGAATATAGTCATAGCAACAACTTCCAATGACGCCAACTTGATGGAATATCTTCCTTTCATCCTCCTGCTGTAGCAACGCCCATTGTCGAAGCCTTCATCCTCCTGCTGTAGCAACGCCCATTGTTGAAGCCAATATGAAGCCCTGAAGATTACCTGCAGGAACTAATATTTCCTTTTTTTGTTAAAAATAATGTTATTTCGGTAGAGCCAAATAGCCAAAAAATAGAAGCTATGCCCACCCAAATATGTTTAATATACTTTTGATTTATCCCTGAAAGCCAGTGTCCCAATATATGCTGAAAATTCATAGGGCTCTTCAATCTTAGAACAATTTGAACTAAACGCCAAACTGACCTAGCTAACTAGCAATCAAAGAAAAGATGTTGAACATTTTCCATTTTGTAATAGAAGCAACAGGATAAATTTCCTGACCAATTCCTCTTAGCAAGATTGTCTTTTATTAAGATAACATTTTTTGCGACAAACTAGAGGAAAAATTTTATTTTAAGGGGAATCTTTATCTTCCAAATAAAATTATGAGCGCAAGAAAAATCCTTATACACAATTTTTGATACATGGATTGCACTATAAATAAACCACTTTTGTGAAGGCTCCAAATAAATTTATCCTTTTCTTGACTCAGTTTGATGTCTTTTACACGACATACCAAACTGTGCTAATTAATAAGATTTTGACCAACTAACGAGCGTCGAAATGACACTCTTAGTGGTATGGAGCCCAACACCTCAACCACGGTTGCATGACGATGATGAACAATTGAATAAATACAAGGATATAACGCTTTAAGTGAGATATCAATCAACCACACATCTTCCCAAAAACGAATATTAACACCATTTTGAACCTTAAGATAACCACAAGACAAGAATTCATCCTTTATTTTTTAACAAACCTTTCAAAAAATGTGAATCTCTCGGCTTACTCTGAATTTGTGTCAAAGTCTTATTGGTGAGATATTTATTAATAAGTAGTTGTTGCCACATGCCTTCTTCATTAGCTAATTTAAACAACCATTTACTAAGAAGACACTTATTATGAAGCTCCAAGTTTGTAATCCCTAAACCTCCGTGCTTCTTTGGTTGGCATAAAATAGACCATTTAGCCAATCTATATTTCCTCTTATGGTTATCACTTTGTCAGAAAAATCTAGATCGATAAAAATTTAATCTCTTAAGTACCATACGAGGAATCTCAAAAAAAGACATCATAAACATGGGAAGGCTGCTAAGAACAGAATTGAGTAACACCAATTTCCCACCAGAAGACAAATGCTTCCCTTTCCAGCTGCTTAATTTCTTCTCAAAACGGTCCTCCACCCCTTTCCAATCCGCATTGCAAAGCCTTCGAAAGTGCATAGGAATGCCTAAATAACGAAAGGGATACGAACCCACCTCACATCCAAACAGATGCGTGCAAGGTTCTAAATTGTGTTTTTCACGGCTTTGCGGCGAGGTCTTAAAAAAGCTATAAAAGCTATTGCAAGCTATCGCGGAAGCTATCCTATATAGCGGTTTGGCATTAGATGATATAAAATATGACATACATAAACACTAAATGGTAAAGAGATTAGTCACATCCAACTTAATTAGAGTATTAATTAGACAAAATAGGCACTTTCAAAGTAGTAGTGCAGTAGGGCACCTTCATAACACCAGAATTCAAGCCTAAATTAAGTGGAATGTAAAAGAGAAGGCTAGCAGCAAATCTATTCTTCTCTCAGTTAGTAACAACTAACAAATAATTACTAATAGTCTAACATTCCTCACAATTCACAACCATGTAGCATTCTGCATTCTGAATATCTACTATACTAAGCTAGTAAAATTTCATGATTCATGAACAAAGAATATAAGAGTACCTGAGTAATGAGAAAATTTCTTGCCTTGGTCAGACATGGAGTGTTACTAGATGGCACCAACACCTGAAAACCACAACACTAGATGGCACCAACTGATCCACGTACCGACGATGCTCGGCTCTCATGCAGCAGTTGCAGAGGCTGTTGCAGCTTGCTTGCTATCTTTACAGTGCTGCTGCACAAATGGATGTTATGCTTCAACTATGGAGTAGTAAATTCAGATCCTGCTACGCTGCAGGAAGCTGCATGCCTGCGTAGCGAAGCCTGTAAATGCACTGCTCGTATGCAACACACCGAGAAGTAGCAGCCAATGGAGGCAAACCAGCGAGGTAGAGGAAGGGAGCAACGAGGCGGGGGATTGAGGAGCGAGCAGGCACCAGCCGCCAAGAAGAATGGGGAAATTTTAGTAGCCATCTACCAAGAAGAACGAGTGTGAGGCAGGTAGGGTTTTTCTCCTCTGATATCACAGGAACTAAGGCAAGGAAAGGCCTTTTGGGCTGAGGTTACAGGCTCTTGCCTTGTTTGTTTCACGACTGGGCCGATATTTGCAAAAAAAAAAACGAATAGCAGCGCTATTTTCCGCTACACGCTATGCCAAATAGCGGCGCTATTTCCCGCTATAGCTCATATAGCTGGGTTAGCGACACAAAGGCCTCTAGCGTAGCGTTTTAGGTCCCAAAACGCTATAGCGCCGTGATAGCGCCGCGATAGCCCGCGATTTAGAACCTTGGATGCGTGTATAGGGATTCAAATTCTTTTGCTTTCCCAAAACAGAAAATTTCACTCTTGTGGTAATTAATTTTAAGGCCTGAAAGCTGTTCAAAAACACTCAAAATTAATTAAGGTACTTAGCTTGTTCAAGGTCATGTTGCAGGAACAAAATTATGCCATTGCTGATACAAGATTTGCTTCCATTGTTGTCATGTTGAAGAGGTTTCGTGCTATCAAAGAGTGATGCGGATAAATCCTCTGTTGCTATATCATCTCATGACCCCAACTCTCCATCTCATCAAAATACTTGTTTCGCTACTGCTATAGTGCAAGGGAGTCACAAGGCCGACATAAATTGTGTCCATGATGTGCTACGGGCTGAGAATCGCAATGCAAATGTTAAAGAGAACAAAGGTAAAATGGTTATGCATCCCCAAGAAGTAAATTCCATTTCATTTGGAGATATGCCACCTTAGGAGGGAATTCTTATTGGATCCATATTTGTTAGCATTATTGGCATTGATCCGTTAGCATGAAAGAGTAATGCATGTGCAAGGATGACCCACTGAAATTTGTCCATGATTTTGCTCGTGATACTGGTACTACTCTCAACAATAAACATGGTCATGTGCACATGGATGGAAAGATATTGAAGTCTAGTTTCTAGCACTTCAAACCGTGCCTCTTTTGGACTTCCGAGGTGGGAGTAATGACTATTTTGGTGGAACCTGCACAGGCTGTCAAGAGCTGCGCGAAACATGGTGCTGCTATTCAACTTCCAAGGCTTTAAACCGTTTTATCTACCCAAGAAAACCCCTTTAGTTTCTTATTTGGTTTCACACCTAAACTAGAAGGGATGTTCCTAATATAAATAATTATGTATTCCATCTATTGGAAGGACAGACTTTGATTATCAGAAATAGACAGCAGCAACCATGGGTATTTGTGGAGCAAATACCATGTGTTCTTGATAGTTTCTTCCGTTCATGGGTTTGTTAGTGCTGGTGCAAGTCAAGAACGTCATGTTCTTGTGATTGTCCACAGAATCTATACGATTCCTCCACTCAATTCGCGTTCTTGTGTTGATCGTGGTTTATGTGATCGGTTTCTTGCTTCTTGACCGCTCTTTTGCTGTTCGAGTGCGAGTACCACCAAGCTATCTTCGTCGTACCGTGAAAGATTGGGCCATCCTTTGCTCAATAGCAGGTTGGGCCTTATCAAAAAGGCTCTTGTATTGATGGTTGTGAGTGAAAAGTGGACCATGTATAGGGAGGACAATCAAGGGCAGGCACAAACGGTTAAGGAGAAAATTCTGAATGATTTGTGGTGGGATAATGTATGCTATATTCTTGATTTCACCGAGCCCATCTATGCAATGATACGTGCAGCTGACACCGACAAACCAAGCCTCCATTTGATTTATGAGATGTGGGATTCAGTAATAGAGAAGGTGAAGAAGGTAATTTATCGTCACGAAGGGAAAGAACTCCATGAGGAGTCAAGCTTTTATTCTAAGGTGCATGAGATCTTAGTATCTAGATGGGCAAAGAGTAATACTCCCTTGCATTGCTTGGCGCACTCCCTTAATCCGAAGTAAGATTCTAGTTTCGTTGTTCATACTATTTGATCATATTGTTGATGCTATGCTATTTGCTTACCTTTAACATTTTTTTAATTAGGAACTATAATGATGTTTGGCTTAGAGAGGTGCCTGACAGGGTGGCTCCTCATATGGATGATGAGATTTCAGAAATGAGAAATAAGTGTTTTAGGAAATTCCTTATTGGAGATGATTTGAGAAAGATTAAGCAACAATATGCTGATTTCTCACTATTTGGGGCTGGTTTTAATTCATTTGACTCAATTGAGGATCGAGGACATCTTGAGCCCAAGCAATGGTGGGGAATTTATGGTAACTCTGCCCCAGAGTTGAGAAAATTGGCATTGAGATTACTTGGTCAGCCATCTTCTTCATCTTGTGTTGAAAGAAATTGGAGCACATATGGTTTGATCCACAACGCTACAAGAAATAGGTTATACTCTTATACATCTCAAGTATTTCGCTATTTATTACCAACTTAGCATCCCATTGGATATCATATTCATTAATTGCAATTAATTGTTGTAGACTAAACCCTACTCGCGCTGAGAATTTAGTATTTGTGCACCACAACTTATGTCTTCTCTCAAGGAAAACTGAGGAATACTTGAGTGGTCCATCAAGGATATAGGATGTTGGAGGAGATAGCTTTGAGTTGTT
The DNA here is from genome assembly GCA_036346145.1 of Olyra latifolia. Lineage (NCBI taxonomy): Eukaryota > Viridiplantae > Streptophyta > Magnoliopsida > Poales > Poaceae > Olyra > Olyra latifolia. Next base: position 22,429,592 of record CM070530.1, read on the forward strand.
TGATGGTAGTGCTGAATTTCTTCAACAAGCTAACCTCTCCCTCGAAATCCCTGAATTGGAGGCAGTCTTAGATGATATTGGATCACTTGATCTCAACTCTAATGATGCAGGGGAAGGACCTTCAAGGAATGTGGCTTGAATTAATCGTCTTGCTGCATTATTTATGCTATTATATTATGTGTGTCATGTATGAACTATGAACTAAGTATTTCCTATTAATTTGTTGCACTAGACATGTTCGAGAATTGAGACAATTATATTTATCATATATGAACTATGAATGTGGCTATGTTGATGTTCATCTATGAAGCGTGGCCTTGCCTATGTTATTTATTTTTATTATGTTGTGTTCAATAATGGAGACTTCACTACATCTCTACAAGTACAAGTTACGGTCTCCATTGAGCTACATTTTATATATGTAAGCATGATGTATCTATTTCTAAATTTCTTCAATCATTTGTATACACGTACTAATTCTATTCCCTTAATGGAGGCAGCTAGCTAGTTATGGGTGCAAGTGCAAAGAGCCACGGAGATGATCAAATCAAGAATTGAAGATTTCACTCATTTTTATAAAATTGAAATATTTAGGCAACAAGGTATTCCTATCATCCTATGTCCTAATTAAAATTAGAGCTATATTATTTATTTTCTGTATTTTTAATAATATATTTAATAATATATATATGTAAACGTATTCCCGTATCGGGTTTTTTTTGCGGGATTGGCATATCACGGTATCGCCGTATCACATATCCGTATCCGTATCCCCGTATCCAGGCAACCTAGTTCACTACTTAGTTCAGAAGAAGAATCTCGGTCTTTACTTTAACGAGGTCATGAAATTCTAGTTTCATGATATTGGCCAAATCCTTGAGCGAACCCCAATTCGATTCTCTCAACCTATAAACTTCATGGTGACACTCCCGAACAACTTCACATTCGCTCGGTGATGCTCCTGCTCATCCTTGAGTGAACCTCGATTCGCTCAGATAAGATTCTCCTTTCCAGTGATGCTCCCGAACAACCTCACATTCGTTCGGTGATGCGCCTGGGGACCATATATCTCCAGATATTCTATTTTTTTCAGGTTTGGATGGCACTCCAGATCACACCGCTCCATGCTCCTGCACAATCTCAAGTACATCTGGCTAAAGCGATGTTGTGTTGATACAAGATCAACATTATATCCAAGAAAAGACTTGCGAGGACATTCCCGATGACATAGCGAAGCTGTCTAATTCAAATCCAAGTCAAGTGCAAGTCATTCATGTCCACCACTCAAACTCTCACTATGGTGTTTGATGATAAAAGATCAAGCGACATAGGTGGGTGGAGCCGATGCTAGGCTACACTACAAGAGCAGCGCATGGACCCAGTTACTCTAGGTGTTATCAACGCCAATCCCAACATCCATCTACACCAACATGCATGGTGATCACAAAGCAAAGACGAGAAGAAGATGACTATGCAGCTTAATCGGAGGTGTTCCGCACGCCTAGTCGCAGATGTAATTAACTGGGAGTCCTTTCGAGGCCGATCCAATATCTCCATATCTCCAAAGCCGGATGTCCAGACTATGGGCTACGGAGTGCAATTCTACCGGAATCTGTATTTTGTTATTAAATTAATGAAATCTCTGCTTTCCCGTTCATCTTTTATTTTATGTATTTTTATATACTGACATGCCTACTTTTTTTTTATTTCTCACTTGCGTCTTGGGCACTTTTTTTCTCGAAACAAAAACGTCCTAAACAACAGGCAAGGTATATTTCGAAAGTGCTTACTCGGGTAGATATGGAACATTGCAAGTCGGTATCTACTCCATTGGCCACTTCAGAGAAGCTCTCCATATCAGATGGCGAAGTTCTATGTGCAGAAGAAGCAACGAAATATAGGAGCACAGTGGGAGCTCTTCAGTATGTTACTCTTACTCAGCCAGATATTGCCTTCGCCTTTAATAAAGTTTGCCAATTCCTTCACTCACAAACCTCAGTTCATTGGGCAACGGCTAAGAGGATCATGAGATATCTCAAATACACTTCTTCTGTTGGTCTTCTAATCAATAAGTCCAGCTCTACATTGATTAGTACATTTTTAGATGCTGATTGATTGGGCTGGTTGTCCTGATGATCGACTCTCAACAAGAAGCTTTGTGGTATATTATGGTAGAAACTATGTTGCATGGAATTCAAGGAAACAATGAACTGTCTCTATATCGAGCACCGAGGCTGAGTATAAATCTCTGGCTAATGCTACAGCTGAGCTCTTATGGATTCAGTCATTGTTGAAGGAACTAGGGGATATTTCAATCCAGGGCGCCGGTGTTATGATGTGATAGCTGAAGGAACCTTATGGCCAAGAGGGGGGGTGAATTGGCCTACTTTTAATTTTTTTTGCTCTTTTCTTAATTAGTCAAATTAGGGACCCAAGTTATCTAGCAAAGCACTAGTTGTAGTTCATGAGCTAGAATGTAAAGAAAACAAATTGCGAAAATTAAAAGTAAGAGCAAAAAGGGACAATACAATTTTTTCCGAGGTTCGGAGACGAACTCCTACTCCCCGTTGAGGCAAACCCTCGACGAACGAGAGCCGGCTCCCTCTCGAGCCTATGCCTCAATCCACTCGTGGTAGCCCTTGCACCGACGAACGGCGAGGTGAGCTCCAAACCTCTCACAAAGTGGCGAGTGCTCCACACGCGACAAGCACTCCACTCCACGGTACCGACACACGGCACCGACCGCCGACACACGGCGGATTTCACCCCTCCAACACACGGAGGCTCAAGAACGAAGAGAACTTGGAGAAGAACGTCACCTTGGCGAGGGGATCAAGAGGAGCACAACCGGAGAATCAATCCCTCACCAAATCCAACTCATGGAGGCCTAGGAAACCCTAAATCACCATGGGAGAGCTCTCAACCTAGCTCTAGGATGAAAGTGTGGCTAACCTAGCAAATGAGACCCTCAACCCGTTCCCCTCGGGTTGGGGTGGCTATTTATAGTCTCCACAAGAGGACAGGCAGAAAACCCTAGCGCACGACTCAGAGTGAACGGTTCCCGGACAGTCCGAGCATTACATCCGGACAGTCCGGATTTTGGATCTGGGTACACCACTGAAGAAGAAGGACCAAGACCGAGATGAGTCTACTGCTGCCGGACTGTCCGGGTTCTGAGCCGGACAGTCCGGAAAAAGGTCACTCTTCACGGTCCACGGAGAAAAGAGCAACAACAACTCAAAGACAACCCTGTGTAATCCGGACAGTCCGGATCCCCAAGCCGGACAGTCCGGCCCTCCTTCTCCATGCGCAAATAGCCCTGAAAACAAACAGCGAAGAGTCAACTGCATCCGGACTGTCTGGAATTTGATTCGGATCGTCTAAGCAGATTCGATCTGGGATCGAACTAAATCCGGACTGTCTGGATTTCAATCCGGACTGTCCTAGCGCAGTTCAGTCCTCACTGCCCAAACTCAGAAAAATTCCTCGCACACTCCTAAGACTAGCTCCAACTCTAGAAAATTTACCTGAGACTCAAAACTAGCTCTACTACACACTATGACCAACAAATGTGCTCTCGAGATCCCCTGCAACCAAAGATCAATATCAATTCCAAATTAAAATCATTAGTAAGCCTCACACACACAAGACAGTAAAAGAAACTAGCAAATAAAAAATCCTTTGTCTTGGTGAGACAATCCAAGCAAATCAATTAGAGGGTTCCAAGAATACCAATAAAGCCCCATTTGAGATTCAAGAAAGTTCATCAATCGCCAAAACTTCAATTAAGCCATGGGAGCTTGATGCTTACAATAGCCTAGGAGCTAAGTCTGTACCTCCAAATCCTGTTTTTCACGCAAGAACGAAGCATGTTGAAGTTGATTTTCATTTCGTTCGTGAACGAGTAGCGCAGAAGGCACTCAAGGTTAGATTCATATCGCTAAAAGATCAACTTTCTAATGCATTGACTAAAGCTGTGTCAGCTTCAGCTCTTGCGCGGTTCAGAAACAATCTCAACCTGTCTTCACCTCTGTTGTGATTGAAGGGGGATGTTAAAGATAGTTAGAGACAAGATCAATTAGCTTCACCATGTCCATACCGTGTTCGTGCCGTTAGTTCGAATACGGATCGATACTTTCCTTGTAACGGAGCCTATCCATATACGCTCGTCCTGTATCAAATACGGCAACCTCCTCCTGCTGATGCATATATATAAAGAGCACGACGCCCTCCGGTTTGTGATGAGGTGCTCTAAATCAATCTCTTGATACACGTGAGTGTTCACATATTACATTCTTCCTTGCCACCACTGATCGATAAGGGATATGTTCAAGTGAAATTTTATAGATTGTTCCACACATTTTAGTTGCCATAGTTTATCTAGTTTAATTTAGTTCTAATCTCATGCACGGGAATCTTCTGCAATGTATGTTGCGACCTAAAGCGAGATAGAACATGTATTATTTAGCCCGAATATAAAACAAAAGATAATAAAGTGAGTCATAAACTAGCTAGCATCTCGTTAATTTGTTTTACAGTTATTATATTGTGAGATCATGTGGAAGTCTTAATGTGGTGATGAGTATATATGAGTTGATTTGATTTGTTTGAGGAGTTTGTGTTTGAGACTTGTTTAGAGCTGGGTGGATTTATGTCTCAGCACGCACGGTTTTACGGTTTGGACTATTTAATGGTGCTCCTTTATTCGGATGATTTTTTGGTCTTCATAGCTCTTGTAGAGAATTTCAAGGTGACGGTTTTTTGTTTTGGGCAGAATATCATTTGATGCATGGATTAATTGATATAATTTTCCCAAATTGCTGTGTATTTGTGGTTCAGTTTTGACTAGTTGTGATTAGTGCTGATTTCGGGTTAATTAGGGCTATTGCATGGTTATAGATGATAATAGGCTAACTTGCATGGAGGTAAGTGAGATATTTGTGGAGATTATGTTGGTCATTTGAGTGCAGGTTTGGAGGTAGCTATGGTCGTTGGCGGGTACCGGGACTAGGTTGGGAGAACCGAGGTCCAGAACGGTCGAGGATGCCGGCGGGATGGTTGGGCTCAGCAGGATTGTTGGGCTCAAACCGGTCTCACATAGACATCATGGAGATGGACTTGAGGTGGCTCAAAATTTTCGGTTCGGGTTGGAGGCCTGGAGGCCCGGAAAATCAACGGTCAAGTTAAAGGATGAAGACTCGTTGTATCGGGTTGACCGGGTTTTGTGTAAAGCCCATGTAGGCGTTGTGTGGCCCATGTAAAGCCCATGAGTAGGCTGTTTGTTAGTAGTAGAGTGAGTGAATCCTATCCCTTGATAAGTTAGCTTAGAAACTAAACAACCCTTCAAGGGTGGAGATGCACTCAAAGGCCTATATAACGAGGGGTAGAGGGATGTCTCCACCCAAGTCTTGGCCTAGGGTTTAGTGCTTGTATTCTGCTCCTTGGGGGCTTTTTCCCACCATGGAAGTTCTTTTCTTGTTCTTGTTTTGTTCTATGGTTTAGATCTAGTTTATTGTTTGTTTTTGTTTGCACCATGTTTCCTTGCTTCTCCTCCTTCTACAAGCTGAAAACTTGTCTGATGTAGAAGGTATTGCAGTTGCTCATATCATTCAATTCATATTGCAACTCACCAAGATCAAGATTTGCTCTCTATTGCTTATTTTAGCAATTTGATTTCTCTGTGCAGCAGCTCTTGCTTATTTCGTGAAACATTCATTCGAAATGATTTTAGGGTGATTCTTATTGAAAAAGTTGTGTGACTTCAATATCTACTACCTCCTTTAAGTGGTATCTGAATAGGAGTCATGGTTTGGGAGATACAAAGGTTTTACTGAGTCCCAAATGATCAGTCTAAGATTTCGAGTGGCTGAGCTTCTTATTTTAGCTCCATTTTTTTTACTCTTGATCTTGAGGTGAATTTTGGTGGGTAGTTGCGTAACTCTCTGTTCCTTTTAAGAAAAATTTTTGAAATTCAAATGAGTCACTTTTAGAGAAATCACCTCCTGACTAAAGTGCTTTTCTGCTGAAAGCTTACTTTTCTTTTGCAAAAGTAGTTGAGCTTGCCCTAATTCTTTCTTTTTCTAAAGTAGCTTTTGAGTTAATTCTTTTTTTTTGCTAGAATCTCAACAACTAGGAGCACCTAAGGAAAAATCTCCATGCCTATTTGAGCCATGAATTTTTATTCATAGCATTTGCATTTGGGGGTTGTGTTGTTGTCCTGAGAATGAACAATAGTTGCTCTTGATTCTTGAGGGTTCTTTACGTGATTTCATTTTCTTCCTTGTTCTTTGGGGCGTGTTGTTGAAGAAACTGTCGATTTCTATTTGGCGTCTATTCAACTCCCTTGTAGCCGCCTAGCTTGGTCTTTCAACTAGTATCAGAGCAAGGTTGTGCTCTTTTTGCTTGATCATCACCGATCTTTTTGAGCCATTCCTCTATTTTGAGCTATAACGGATGATCAGAACTCCACCAAACCTTCTCTCTTTTTTGGCACTGATTTTTCTTTTTTGAAAGCTCGGATGGAGTCCTACATCATGACATAAGGATATAACATTTGGCTCAAGGTAAAGAATCTCTATGAAGTGCCTAAGGACAATGAAATCACTGCCACCAATCAAGGTGATGTTGAGCTAAATGCAAGCCAGGAATTCGATTATTCAGGGGCTAAGTAGGAATGAGTATGATAGGATTGCTCACATCAAGTTAGCCCACCAGATTTTGTCTACCCTTGTTACTTACCATGAGGGGACAGATCAAATCAAGACTCTATGGCAATACGAGTTTAAGAGGGAATACAATCGCTTTGTGCAAAAATCTGGGGAATCCCTGGAATCCTATTTCATTCGGTTCACCATGATTTTGAGTAATCTCCAAGCTGTGGACACCACATACACTGACTCGAAGAATGCCAGACACTTCATTTACGCTCTTCTTATGAAGGTGTGGGGAGTGAAAGTGACCACCATTAGAAAGACAACTGATCTTCAGACGCTAACCCTGAATGGGCTCTATTCGAATCTCAAGACCCATGAACTCGGGAACTGTCTGAATGAGCCTGATCCTCACTCCATAGCCTTGGTCACTAATCCTTCTTTGCGGTGTACCTCTTCTGCTGTCTTTGACTCGAGTTTCTCTCTTGCTGCACTTTGTGATCTGTCTGATAAGATGATGGACAGTTTCCCTAAAAATCAGCTCGCTTTTCTTGCTCTCAAATTTAGCCATTCTTACAAGAGAGTGAGAAAGAGAGGAAGAGAGGAAGGTCGATACACTACTTCGAGTGTGGTGGCCCCAACCACATTCGAGCCAACTGCCCTAAGTTGTTGGAGAAGGGCAAGAACGACTATGGCAGTTCAAGCAAAAACCACTACACCAACAAGAACCGCAATTAGAAGTCTTCAGCAACTGCTCCTTAAGACAGGATGAACCGCAAGTCACAAATGGAAGAAAGTTGTTCCAGTAGGTCATCGCTGCACTTGATGACATCAGCATCTCCGACTCCGATGATGAGGGTGATCCACATGTCAAGACCAAGGATGATAGTAATGATAATGAGTTCACTGGGATGTGCTTTGTGGTCGATGAGAATGACATCAACGACTCTGACCTCTACACCGACACCGATAATGAGGTACCAACATATGACCAGCTAAACGATGTCTTTTGCAAGTTTGGTAGATTCCATGCTAGGTCTAAAGCTAGGTGTAACGAGTTAGAGCAGGAGGTAGAAAGTTTGACACGAAAACTCGACTCTCTTAGATCTAGTACCCCTTCTCATTCTGATGGTTGGAAACTGTGTGATAATCTTATCGAGGAGTTAGAAGAACTAAGGACATCTAATGCTAGTGTAACTTTTGAGCTTGAGATACTAAGAGGGAGACCTGCTAGTATGTTTAGAGAATTGGACGATGCTAGGAATGCTTCTACTATTTTTACCTTTGCTCCTAGTTCTTCTGATGTTAGTATATCTAGTCCTCCGATTTTGCCTGTTGATCGTTCTGTTTCATCCGATCTTGTTGCACATGCTATCTGCACATTTGCACCTGATTTGATGCACCTAAGGACACGGTCAATCCTGATGTGAGGATTGCGTGTTTGACAAAATAATTTCATACTTTATAGTATCACGATAATAATTTCGTGTTTTATAATGGTATTTTTGTGAACTTAAAACTTAATAATGGTATGTATACAATTAACCCATTTATAAATGAAAAGAAAGTGTTGCATTGCATTCCAATAAAATTATGAAGCTTCTGTTTTTTTTCATCTTTGTGGTTCGCTGCGTACGGAGATGAAACTATGGGAGCTGTGCTCCTCCTTGGGTATCCTTTAGCCTGGACACTGAGCCAAAAAAATCAAACGAATTTGCTTGTCAAACCTGAGGCGATCAAGAAATCTCGCATTTGCCGTCGCAGGTATCAACATTTCCGGTTGGAGCATGATTTGAGAGCTCAAAGAAATGTCTTCAAATGCCTGTGACATGGAGAGCAGCTCCACATAACTGAAATGTTTACGAATTGTCGAGCTAAAAAGTTTGGTTCGGCTGGGCTTGGGAACTTTAAAAAATGACTTCAAGATCTCTATTTTAGTTCCTAGGAGGAGCTGTATTTTATTGCGGAATGGGTGGGTGTGAGACGAAGTGAAAATTGTTTGTTTTAGCTAAGTGTATTTTTCACTTGAATATGCGGTTCTATATACATTCGTGACCATCAGATGCGCTTCAAGATTCATGCTTAAATCCACTTTCTTCTCACATGCTATTTTTTCCTCACCTCTCCCTCTCCTCCTCTTTCCTCCGTCCCTATCAAGTAGGCCTCTCTCTGTGGCAGACCACCACCTCACCCTCTCTCCCTCTCTCCTCCATCCCGACTGAGCCAGCCTCCCTCCGTGGCGAACCATCAGCCAGCTCGCCAACGACCAACTGGGCGCATGCTCAAGCCGTAGCCGTTACTCGCTTTACTGCCTATAATCTCACGAACCTTTATACATCCTCGGCCCACGAATAGCATTGCAAGTGGGATGTCCAATAGGCAACCAACACTTGGCTGTATCACCCATATTCTGTTTCACGGACAAACATTGCATCCCACTAGATAGTTAAGCGGACAACACGGCGTCCACGAACACCCGGGAAGTGATAAAAAAAAAACTCAATGCCTTTTGATCTAAATCTGTGTATGGTGTGTGACAACCCAAATGGCAGCAGCGCCAACCGGCAAAATGGCGATGCACCGCGCGGAGAGAAGTTGAGTGGTCGTTGCGGTCGAGCTACGGGAGGGGCACCGCGTCGGGAGAAGGCGGGCAGCCGCCGTGGTCACGCTCGTGGAGAGGCGCGCCACGTGGAGAGGGAGAGAAGGCAACGCCACTCCGCGGGGAGGAAGCGGGCAGCCGCTGCAGTCGCGTGGGGATGCGGCGGCGCACGGCGTGGGAAGGGAGAGAAGTCGGTCGAGCACAGTAGCGCCTAGGAAGGAGATGGCTCGCCGGAGCGATGTGCGCTTGGGGAGAAGTAAGTGGCTGCTACTGCGGTCTCAGAGGAGCCACCTCCTGGGCCTCTCTCCGAGCTGTGGCAGAGGAATAGAAGATTTTCTTGAGAATTACTGCCAATGCTTGGTGTCAGTGAGTTTAGAGAAATCTACCTATCTTTTTCAGTTCAATTTTGTTTGATACATAGCAGCTTGCTAGTTCATACGAGACGTGGAATTCTGACTGAAGAACTGGGGAAGGAATACTTTCTTTTACTCTATTTTGCCCACTACATGTGCTTGGACTGCACAGCCCTAGGAGGAGGCGGCGCTCGGGGATGAGGCGACCAGTAGAGGCATGTGCGTAGATAAGAGCATCCGTAACAGAAACCCTATAGTAGTATAAAAATAGAGTTTTAGAGATAGAGTTTCTGGTGGAGGAAATGAATCTTTTAAGGTATAGTGTAAAATGTTTAGAAATTTTAGAGTAATGAAGAGAGAAAATAGAGTAGAAGAGAGAGAAAATAGAAATAGAGCTTCTGATGTAGATGCTCTAAGGCGACCAGCGGGGCAAGGGACAAGCCAACGACCCGGACGGTGTGCCTGAGAAGAGGGGGGAGTCAGACCGGCGTGCAAAAGCCTAGCTACTTTCTGAGCTCCACGGGCTTTTAATGGTCTACGCGGAAGTCCACGGCTGTCCGTTTTTCTTCGTGGAGTGATATACGGGACCCACGTAATGATTGTTCACGGGTAAATTACACGGAATCACAAACAACCCTCCCACTTGCATCCTTACCAACAAGCGCTCGACGGCGCGGCCGCTACCCACGAGCGCTCGGCTGCGCGAGGGCAGCTGGAGCACGTGCTTAGGTGGTCACCGGCGGTAGAGAGCAGGCACATAGGTTAATTTATAAGCTGGAGTAAAACCCACAGAAAAGCACGACTAACCCATCACAAGAAAGCAATTCTTCCCATATATGCGATAGCATATCAAACCAGCAGCAAACATGTCCATCTGGTGGCGAAACAGCAGCTTAGGCGGTAGCGATAGTAGGCTACCACCGCGGTGGTACTACATGCTCAACATAACATAGGGAGATAAAAATAATAACCAAACATACGAAAGCTCGGGTAGTACAAGAGGAAGCCTCTTCCTTAATCCTCCTGGACAGCCTCCTCTTCGTCCTCGTAGTCACCCTCCTCATCGGCCGTCGCGTCCTGGTACTGCTGGTACTCGGACACCAGGTCGTTCATGTTGCTCTCCGCCTCAGTGAACTCCATCTCGTCCATGCCCTCGCCCGTGTACCAGTGCAAGAAGGCCTTCCTCCTGAACATGGCCGTGAACTGCTCGCTCACGCGGCGGAACATCTCCTGGATGGAGGTCGAGTTGCCGATGAAGGTGGAAGCCATGGAGAGACCACGTGGGGGGATGTCGCAGACGCTGGACTTGACGTTGTTCGGGATCCACTCCACGAAGTAGGACGAATTCTTGTTCTGCACGTTGATCATCTGCTCATCAACCTCCTTAGTGCTCATCTTGCCACGGAACATGGCAGAGGCAGTCAAGTAACGGCCATGGCGAGGGTCAGCGGCACACATCATGTTCTTGGCGTCCCACATCTGCTGGGTGAGCTCAGGGACAGTGAGGGCGCGATACTGCTGAGAGCCACGCGAGGTGAGTGGCGCAAAGCCAACCATGAAGAAGTGGAGGCGGGGGAAGGGGATCAGGTTGACTGCCAGCTTCCGGAGGTCAGAGTTCAGCTGGCCTGGGAAGCGAAGGCAGCATGTGACACCACTCATGGTCGCACTGATCAAGTGGTTCAGGTCTCCAACTGTAAAAAAAAAAAAAGGAGAGAAGGGAAAATCAGAGTTAACGCTTTATCAGTCTGTACTCAGAAATTGCCAAGAGAGCAAACAAGTGTAATGGCTTGCATAGAGATGGTAGAACCGGTGATTAAACTTGAATGACACATTCAAGTGTTATACAGCAATGCTAACTAGTACATAATTATGTTGCAATAATGTCTGAAACAGGAAGCATGCTTGCTTTGTACGATGGGTGCAATAGGCAAAACCAGCTAACCAACAAGGACAACCAGATGACAACCAATTATCTGTGTGGTAGAAGAATAGGACAAGATCAGAACAAATTGGTAAATGTGGTACCAGGAGAACGTAAATTATTTTGTACTTGGGAACCATAATAGTTGAACAGCAAACAAGGCATATCAACCCTCACAACATCCATGGACCTACCAAAGCTGATAACATGTAAACTGAGCTACCAAATGCAATTCTAAGCATTCAGGCAAAAAAAATCCAACGCATAGTACTACTTCATGATAATGTAATAATCATGTAACATAACTATAAAAAAAGCAGCTTAAGTAAATATCAGAGTATGAATCAACTCACAACTAGGAGTGGTCAGCTTCAGGGTACGGAAACAGATGTCGTAAAGCGCCTCATTGTCAAGAACCATACATTCATCAGCATTCTCCACCAGCTGATGGACAGAGAGTGTTGCATTGTAGGGCTCAACAACAGTGTCTGAGACCTTTGGCGAAGGAAAGACAGAAAATGTGAGCATCATCCGATCAGGGTACTCCTCCCTGATCTTGGAGATCAGGAGTGTGCCCATTCCAGATCCAGTGCCTCCTCCAAGGGAATGGCAAACTTGAAAACCTGATTACAGCAAGACATAAAAATTCATAAGCTGCAGGGAAACACTTTAGATGCTGTCATAATTACACTAAGCAGCCCAAGGCTTTGATTAACAGATCCAATCGAATGGCAAGAATATGGATAAAACTAGAAGTGTCTATCTTCCATCCTTTCAACTATTCCAAAAGGATTTTCCAACATCAATCAAAAGGACCTAATTCATTGATTCACTAAACCCAATCACACAAGTAATATATATACCCACTACACTGGTCAAACCGTGTGCACAGTCACGCCAGTCAAGATTTTCACCGCAAGATCGTATTGAGTAAACAATATGCATGCTGTGCAAGTATGCATTTGTACCATCTAAATGCACAACAGCAAGGCAACAGTAAGAACAGCTGTTCCAGTAGACGGAAAAGACAGATGGAGTATCATGACAAATAATAGAGGTAAGGCTAGGGGTCCGGATTATCATTTGAGAAAAATCATCATACAATATTAAGGTTTATCAGGAGCTGATGCAGACACGCTAGCTAACAAAAAGACCCTAGTGGAAATAGAAACTAGGCATACTTAAAATACTTAAAAGCTAAATCATCATATGACCAATCCTTAAAATACTTAAAAGCAAATCATCACATGACCCAAACAGCAGACAATACCAAATCTTAATAGCATCCTCACCAGATCAAATCTAACAAGCGCCATAGCAACCACACATAATTAACAAGTAGCAGCACTATAGCAATCACACACGCACATAATAAACAATCAGCAGCAGCGTAGTAATCGCGCACAGATAATTAACCAGTAGCAGTGCCGAGTGGTGAAAGAAATAGACCTTGGAGGCAGTCGCAGTTCTCAGCCTCCTTCCTGACGACATCGAGGACCGAGTCTATGAGCTCAGCGCCTTCGGTGTAGTGCCCCTTAGCCCAGTTGTTGCCGGCACCGGACTGCCCGAACACGAAGTTGTCAGGGCGGAAGATCTGCCCGTAGGGACCAGTGCGGACGCTGTCCATGGTGCCGGGCTCGAGGTCCATGAGCACGGCGCGGGGCACGAAGCGGCCGCAGGAGGCCTCATTGTAGTAGACGTTGACGCGCTCGAGCTGGAGGTCGGAGGTGCCGACGTAGCGGCCGGTGGGGTCGATACCATGCTCGTCGCAGACCACCTCCCAGAACTTGGAGCCGATCTGGTTGCCACACTGCCCACCCTGGATGTGCAGGATCTCCCTCATGGCTGCCGAGTCCTAGCGGTCGGTGCCTGCAGGTGGCAGAGAAGCAGCGAAGGCTACGCGGTTAGGTGCGAGATAACGATGGATGGATTGCTCCAAAATGGAAATGGAGGACCAGATCTATATAAAACAGTAGCAAGAGCTCAAGGCAGTGAAACCATGCGAAACTTAAGAGCAAAAGCAAACAGATCCGAACCGAAATTACAGAGGAAACGCCAAAACATTCCGTGATGCGCAAAACCCCCAAAAAAATCTCGATTCGAACCAATCCGACCACACGCGTGAGCAAAAATCGAATTGGAAGCGCCTCAAAGCTCATCTAAAGCGAGGAATCTGAGGAAGACCTGAGTATTTGCCCCCTAATCTCACACGTACTGAACAAATCCAGGCCCGAACCCCCAAAATGTTTTAAAATCCCCAAAAAGTGAAACCGTGACACCTAGAAATCTGACGCCAAAGCAAAATTTTCAGAACCTCAGATCCAAGAAGAACCAAGCCGCAACAACAGAAATCCATGCCACAGATCAACCAAAAAATCACGCCGTCACCCATAATACAGCGAAGAAACGAACCGAAAAAATCCCCAAATTCTCCTACCACCCCAACCGAATCCGCCGCTCAAACACCAAGAGCAAGCCCAAAATCCAGCTCAAGCGACCACAAACGGAGCAGCATTCTCGCAGCATTACCTCACAGAAGCGAGCGGCTCGTCCCGACGAGAGAGGGGGAGAAGGGGGAAGGGGAGGACGGTGCAAATGGAACGCAAGTAGAATGCCCTAGAAAGGGGGCGACCTTTTATAGTGGGCGCGGGGGCAGGGCACCGGATCGGACGGCCCAGCCGCGCTCCCTCCGACGCCGCGCTCCGACCGCACCGGGCCGTCCGATCGCTCGCATCGGACGGAAGCCCTCGTCGGGTTCGAAAACGGCCCGTTGGGGCTCGGATTTTCAAAATTTTCGGGGTGTCCGGTTGCGGGCCGAGGAGAAATGACGGGGATACCCTCTGGGAACGGAACGGGTGCTGTGATTTGACGTAACTGCCCCCAAATGTCATGGTGTTTATGGTTATTTCTGCCCGTTTTGTTTGATTTCTTATATGCTACCGATCCCGTTTGGGACGGTTACTTTCAAGGGTTAATCACATTTATGTTACTTCAAAGCTATCAGTCTTGATAGAAATATTATTATAATCGGATTTCGTAGTAGTATCATTATAAATTGAGATGTCTCGTTGTTATGCCATTGGACTGCTCTTATAGAATTTTTCAAACCAAATTATCCTTGCTCCTTCTTCTCTCCCGTCAACTCCAGCCATCTCCCTCGCCTCTAGCCCAAGGTTCCATTTGCCACGGCAAATCGACGATTTGCCGCGGCAAATCGACTTATCGCCGGGAGTCGGCAACGGCAAATCGAGTTATAAATTCAAAATTTTGATTTGAATTTAAAAATAGGAAAAAAATCCCAAAAATCTCAAAAAATCTATAAGCCTGTATGAAGGTAATGGTGAAAAAAAATCAAAAACAACATTGAAATCACGAGGAAATTTGAATTGAAATCGTGTAAAATTGAAAAAAAGTACTGTTCATATAGTTGTATTATTGCATGCTCTGTTCATACAGTGTTGTCCCGTGATTCTTCACGTTGCCTTTCCCTTCCTCGGGTCCCCTCTTAGGCTAGCACTGTCACTCCTTGCTTCTTTGTCCTTCCATCGAGATCTTCTTGAGCTCGGCAAGTCGGGCGCCATGGCGGCAAATCGAGTGGGTGACTCGGCAAATCGAGCGCGGCCAACGGCAAATCAAGCAAGGCGAGCGCGAGCGGCAAGTCGGCTGTTGCGGTGGCAAATCGCTCGGTTGGCGCGGCAAGCCGAAATGGCGATGACAAATCGAGTCTTGGCGGCGACAACATAATAGCGATGAAGAAGTCAGCGAGGAGGCGGCAAGTCGGCAACAGCGTTCGGCAAGGCGGCGACTTCGGGCGGCAAGTCGAAGCTCCAGTGCAAGACCAAGGTACCTGTTCATCGGCGACTTCATCCATGATTTTGCCTTCTTGCATGACATGGTTATATATGATTACGAGAGCCATTTTTCTTCCCTTCACTCTCTAGTAGTACGAATACATTCTTAATGCCTAATGGCATATTGGCACTGAAAGATGAGGAATGGCTAACAATTTGCCGAGCTTATCGAGGGATTTGCCGACGTTATCGAGGGATTTGCCTTTTTCCTTATGTGCCGTGATTTGCCGAGCTTATCGAGGGATTTGCCGACGTTCCGGGTCGGTTTGCCGAGTTTTCGAATGATTTATCGGTATCGGCAAACCTCTTTTGATTCAAATTTCAAAACTCAAATTTTGACCGATTTATCGCGATTTGCCGCGGCAAATCGTGATCCGGCAGGGACCGATTTGAGAAATACCTTCGAGATCTAAACGTTTTAACAACCTGGAGTGTTTAGATTTGGAGAATCGGTTTCTTTTGTTGTGTAAAAGTAACGAGGAATGAAATAAGTCGTACCGTAATGAGTCGTGCTCAAGGCAAGAATTATATAGAGATTTTAAATGAACGAACTCTAACTAAACGCAAGGTTTGCCAAATAGTTCCGGCAGGAGTCCTGCGTCCGATTTGGGCAAAGGTGCACACAATTCACTATGGAAGTCAATGGCAGCTTATCCAGCATTCCAGTGAGGGCAGATTGGTCCTATTCCCAACAGCACGCACTATGACAGACTCGGCGATGGTTACGGGGCAGAAGAACAGAATCATCCATTTGGCTTAATCATCGTAGTCAAGCAGCAGATTTGACTCTTCGGCTTGAGCCGACGGGGTTGCTCCAAGTTTTTATCGTCGGCCGGCGGGTCGGCGACACAGTCATGAGCTGACAGTCTGACACAGGGAACAAACTATACCATAATTTAATTTCCAACAAAACTAACGGCTGCACGCACTCTTTAATCTTACACGCTAACCACCGTGTGGAAGTGTGGCCCTCAAGTTTCCTACACGAGCACCGCTGTGTTCCTACACTAGATCCGGAATTGATAGGTACTATACACTTTTACATAACCAGATCACTCGCATATAAGCGGTACAGAGGTTTCACTATTGCATAACCGAAATTAGCGCCTTTCGGTGATTAGTTTACAGCGGGCCCGATTAAGCCAAATATCATAGAACATCCAAAAGAAGATTCAGAGTTCAATCCACATTGCGAAAGGCTTAAAGACAATAAAAGCTCATCTAGCAATTATACAATCTTACAAACAACTGGAGGGTCGCCCTAAACTTCATCATGGCCGTCGGAGTTTGAATCATCATCCTCGTGACACACGTAAGGATTTTTGATTTGATCTCCATCTAAAAGGATGAGTGAGTGTGAAGATAAGTGTGCAATCAAACCGTATATACAAGTTAACACCCTCATAATGCATGTAATGATAGAGCCTCCAAGAGAAGGCTAGAGGTTCATTATTTGTATAAAGCTAGTTGAAAATAACAATAATACGAACCTATGACATAGCCACATTAAAAACCTTGTTAAATAATCATTTATTTATTGAATAAGTTATGGGTTCCAAAGTAACCATACTCAACTTAAATCATGCTCTGGACCTATTCTCGGACATACCTAAACCTAAACCAAGGCTTACTACTCTTAGCATACCGGTCTTCCTCCTTTCTCCCGCCATCTTATTCCTGGATTTTAGGCACTCCCATTGTGGATTACCACTCTACTGGATTGCCGGTCTAGCAATTGTATGATCTAGATCACCATCGGTGACGGTGCCCTTCTGCCTTCATCTCGGGCTGAAGTTTATTCCAGGGTCTTCTCGGAGCATGCAACTAGACTCTAACACCAGCACCACCGTGCAATGGCCACACATTGTGTCGGACCGCATCTAACATTGTTCAAGTTCAAAGGACCACTTTTGGTCTCGCTTCTCATGGCCCGTGAGCCGAAGATCCCGTACTCCGCTCCCTGCCTCACTCTTAATCAGGTCCCCCACCCCTAAGTCTCAATCCCACTTCTAGACATACACCTCATTTTACCTAGTTCTCCATGGACCCGTAGATATAATCACATAATCTCAACCCTTTAACTGTGTCGTAGCCCCACCTAGACTTAGTAACCCATAACACCCAATTACCTCCCTCAATTTCCTACCATCTTAGACATATACCATTTTATGTTATCATGTGAGCAGTGTAGTGGTGAACTATCGTCCACCACTATGGAGCAATTATTTCCCGAAAATCATAGGTTAGACCTAAGCATGTCGAAGCAAATTTTACCTAAGGACTATGAGTTCAAATTAATTAATAATTATCCTAGAGTTCCAAATGACATGATAATCAAGACAATCAGACATGGTAATCAAGCATAACAAGGAATAGGGCATATGTACAACATGATTAAGAAATAGGCATATCTACTCTAGTCGTTCAAATAATGGCAACATAGAATAGAGCATGTAATTTGCTAATTGAAACAAAATAACTTATGTAAAACTGGGTAAGATATGAACTATGAATGTTAATTAGCCTTGTCTTGGGGAACGGTACCTTTCTCGGCATCTTCAAATCTTTCCTCCGGGTCCTCAATGACTATTCGTGAAAATTAAGACAATGTATAGACATATGCAAAAATGAATGATGCATGTATGCACGACTTATTTACGATTAACCGCACCTAGCATACCAGCTCTTAATTAATGTAGCGAGATTTTATGCGTGTCATCGTACCCATGCATGAATATGCCCTTAGTTACCCTTAATAAAGATACCCATGCTAGAAAATAATTTTTTTAGAATAAATTAAAGTGCTATAATTATTAATTCTATATAGCCCTTGTGGGTTTTCTTTAATTTTGTAATTTTTACAAGGTTAATACTTGACTTAATATTTTTCTTAAGTTGTTCCTAAGTTGGAATAATTTCTGGGAAAATTTAAGAATTTTCAGAGTTCATTACATATTTTTAATAAATCTAATTTGATTTCTAGCAATATCTTAATAAGGAAATGGTTTAAATAGACCCTTCCAATTTTCCAGAGCACAAGATTTAATTTAATCCCCACTATTATATTTTTCAAGGGTCCAGTACCATACTTGTATTTTCTGGAATTTTTCTAAGATTTTTGGATGTCTTATACTGTTTTTAATAATTCAATTTCTATTTCTAGATTTCTTGAAAATCAGAAATTTTTCAAAAATCCAATAAACAGTATTGGGCTCATACTCTCTTTCGTTTATACCGAGCCATCTTGTGCATTTCGATAACGCTGCAGCGGCTTGCGGTCGGCGACCAGCATTGTCTTGACAGATAGGCTCGGGGCCTGCTAGTCAGTGGGCGCGTGTGACGGACAGGTGAGCCTCGGGGCCTTCTGGTCAGGGTGTTGCTACTCCAGTCACGGAAATACGCCACTTCTGTTGGAAAGCGTATTCTAGAGGAATACGTTTTCACTAATCCTGACATGTGGGATAGTGGCCCACATGTCATTTACTCAGACTAATCTCACAGGAAGGGGTTTAAACTAACTATCGCGCTGGGTGGGTCCCGCATGTCAGTGGTTGTTTAGCGATGCTTGTGTAGGGTGACGTCAGCGCGGCGCTGGTTCTCCCAGCGCTCCGGTCGAGCTTCAGCGAACCTGTGGCATGGAACTAGCAGCACTACGGTCTACTACTTATATGCTACTTGGTTGGAATGGGATCAGCTAGCGACAGGCTAGGACGTGATGGTCGGAGCATCGTCGGCAGCGCCATAGGCGCCGATAGAGATAAGCTACGGTATCATGGTGCAACGGCGAATGGAGAGGGCGGCAGCCAATTCACTAGGGCATAGAGGTTCTAGGGGTTACCAGGAGTCTACTTGATGTGGTGCTGAGCTTAGGGAAGGCCTGACTAGAGCTGCCACCGTGGAGATGGCGATGGCTGAAATAGGGGTCACGCCACCCGGGAGCAATAGCAAGACCGTGAGAGGCAACCCATTGAGAGGCGATAGGCGCGAGGAATCGGTTGACGGCTTACCAAGACGTGAGAGGGGCGAAAGGGGTAAATCGAGGCTCGGCGGTGGAAATGGCGAAAGAAGGGCGATGAGGTCGAGCCACGAGCTTGCAAAGGGAAAGGAGGTCCACGGGGGAGAGAGAAGCTCTATGGGCGATGGGTTTGAGGGGGAGAGGTGATGGGATGGGACAACGTGGAGCAGCGTGGAGCAGCTTTGGCGATGATGACCTACGCAACGTTGTCTCAGTGGCAGCTACTAGGTGTGGGGTTGTGTGGAAGGTGAATAGTAAGTATATTGATATATTTTTTATTTGAAAAATTTTCAAAACTTGGCCCAAATTTGGGTTGTTATAGGAAGGCCGGCCATCAGGCTTCGTTGATGTGAATCCCATTGGCTCAGCTGAATTTTATCATAGCTAGGTTGACAAGAGCTCCCATTGGAAACATAGGAATTCCATAGCAAACAATTCAGTGGTCTCGCGCATTGCACCATATCCGATGGTGAAAAGGGAGAAGGTGCTGCTCACTCGGGGCAGCATAATGTCAATGTAAAAGATCAACGATGGAGAGGCAAGTGTTGAAGGAGTATTTTACGTCATGTCATATGGTAGATAAAGATTTTTGGGATGGTACATGGTGTATAGTTTTAGTGAAATGATGTAGCACCACAATACTCACCACTAAGTTGTGACATTGAAGTTAATTCAGGATAGAAAAGTAAAAAAAATCATGTAAAATGAACGTAGATCTTAAAACTCCAGATCCCTCAATCATTGCTGGTGCCGTAAGATCCAGATCAGAGATGTGAGGTGGGCTATTCTCAACTCCCCCATGCAGCTGCCGGTCAGTTCACTCACAGACATCACAACTCACAAGCCATCCCTACTGGCACTGGTACTGTCGTCAAACCCCAGCTCAAACAAAATTTTCTTTTCCCCGACGACCATTGAGAGAGAGCGCGCGCGCGCTTAGCTGCTCTGTCTCAGCTCACCATCTTGGCCTGCTGCCACCTTTGCGTGTTTTTGGGTTCATGCATCTCCCTTCCTCTCTCTCTCTGAATTCCGATCTGCACGCATGTGGCAAATCTGAAGCCTTTGTGGGTGCGCATGTTTGTCCATGGTCCAAGCATCTGGGGCATCGCATCGGCGACGCAGGAACAGTTTCCCGTGACAAGCAGCAGCAGCAGGCCACGAGCGCTTCACATGCAGCAGCGCAGCTCTCGTTGGCTCTTCGCCCTGCGCAGCCAATCGACGAGTGCCATCGTTCCTCTCTCGAGGCAGGAATAGGATATGGTCGTTGGATAACGCAGCCTCTGGTTACTCGTCTCGCCGGCGAAACCGGTGGGCTCGAGCGTACGTACGTGCGTACTGGCGAGCGGCGTCTTGAATTCGTGTGCCCTGACACCGGCCGGCCGCCGGAGCATGGGCATGAATGCTGCGGTGGCTGCCGCCCGGAACATCGGATCCCTAGCTGGATCAGAGGGCGGGCGGGCGTACGTTTGTACCGGTGCCAGCAGCCCAGCACCACCATGTGATGCATGGCAACCGGAGCAGGGCCTGAGACCTAGTGGCCTGCCATTGCTGTGGGCGCAGCAACGAACGAGTTATTCATGGCTGGCTCATCGGCCATGGAACACGGGGAAGCTAGGGAAGGGAAGGGCGCCGCCGTCGCTAAGGAGGAAGGGCAAATGATTGGGGCCAACGTTGCGGTGATCTGCCTGCCTCTTGCGCCGGATCGGGCTGAAAGGAGCGATTTCACCTACCGGCTGCGCTCGCATTTGGTGCCAAAAGGCCCGGCTTGCAGCACAGCACAGCCGCCGCCTGCCGACAATCCTGATTATTATGTGGCTCTTAAGAGCCTGTTTAGGACTGCTCCACTCCACCAACTCCACGGTGGAGCAGCTCCACCATGGAGTTGAGGTTCTATTATGGAGCAATTTCGCGTGTTTGGCCTCTGAACAGCTCAAATTTCAGGGAATAGGAGAATTTGGTGGGAATGGTCTATTATACCCTTGGGATGATGTACTAATTTATTTTTTTCAGTTTTCACATGCATTGTTCATACAAGAAATATCCCTTTGTATGCACCGATCCTATCACGCTGTGCATGCGTCATGTTGATGTATACTAGTTGTTCTCCATTGATCATGATTGGAAGCAAGGCATCGTGCGATTTGGGGGCGGTTGTAGAGATATGTTATACGGTACACGTATATGATAGACCGGAACTTGCAAAAGAACATGCATACAACTATTATTGGACCAATATTGAAGCATAAGATTCCAAAAGAACATGCATACAGTTTAAACCATTGGTAACAATAAGAACTAGAACCATCGGTTTAACATACGGTTGAAGTGATTA
The DNA here is from genome assembly GCA_036346145.1 of Olyra latifolia. Classification (NCBI taxonomy): domain Eukaryota; kingdom Viridiplantae; phylum Streptophyta; class Magnoliopsida; order Poales; family Poaceae; genus Olyra; species Olyra latifolia. The sequence continues at coordinate 22,451,313 of CM070530.1, forward strand.
CACACTAGTGCCAAGCAAGAGCAATAGCAGTGGCCAACTCATCATGAAATACATCCATAGTCGGAGCATTCAGTGCAGAAGTAGACCTATCGGATGGAGCTGCATATTTATTATATCTTTCCGGTATTGTAGGGACATAAGTAGGATCAAGATCAAACCGAGCAAAGTCCAGATCTTCGCCCCCATGCTCACGAATGAAATTGTGAAGGACCATAGTGGCAACAACAATCATTTTTTGCTTGAACATCGGGTAGGGTGGCATCTTGTAGAGAATTTGCCACTTCATTTTTAATACTCCAAATGATCGCTCAATAACATTGCGAACAGATGAGTGAATGCGATTGAATTTTTCCTTAGGAGTCTGTGGTTCCATACCTCTATGCCACTCCGATAAATGATATCTTTCACCTTTATATGGAGCTAGGTATCCAGGGCGATTAGGATATCCCGCATCAACAACATAGTATTTTCCTACAAGTGGAGAAAAAAACAAAAGTTATTACATGTTAGCATATACACAAGTAGTCAAATGCATGATCATATTGACAACCATTTTACCTTGTGGAGGATGTGGGAAGAATTTCGCATCCACTCTTATTGCATCGTATAACACACTTGTGTCATGCATAGCTCCTGGTTGACCCGTGGAAACATAAGTGAAACGCATGTCAAAGTCACAAACTGCTAGAACATTTTGAGTAGGTATTCCTGTTTTCCCAATATATCTCACTTGCTCCTCAGGGGGACAGTGCTACACGAATATGTGTGCCATCAAGAGCACCAATGCAATCTTTGAAGTGTGGGTACGCTCGTCTGTCATCTCTTATTCTCTTATGAGTAGTAGGAAAGTTGGGATTTTTTGGTCTAAGGAAATCTTTTGCCATAGCCATCAAAGAATTGAGAACCTCGTCAAATTTCCTATTCCTACTAACGGTTTCACCTAAGTGCTTAAATCGATTTTGACCTCTCCTATTAGACTCGTTTCCACCACATATAAATAAGAACATAGCAAGACTCTCATAAGTGCTTATACAGCATTATCAGCAGCAGTGGGGATTCCATGAACATCCTCATCCTCACCTCCAACATCAATGGGGGTCTGCTGAGTAGGTGGTACAATGGGATTGGCACTCATAGGATTCCAATGATCTGTTTCATCATTAGTGATATCACCAAACATGTCAACAAGGTCATCCTCATTTTGGAGAGCTTTTTTCCTAAACTTGCCGCATCCAGGAATGTCCTAAAAAGTGACAAACAAAATTTGAGGCATTAATATACGAAGTACACTTAACAAAAATTGAATAGTTGGAAATTTGCCAACACTCACCGCCCTTGCCTTCTTCCACCATTCGTTGTCCATGACAATCACCCCCTTCGTACTGTCCCAACCTGTTCCTGTTTGCCTCTTCATTAATTTTTGCCATGCAGTTAAATCACATTTCAACTTGTCCCACTTGTTCTTAAGTTGAAGCTTGCATAACTCTATTCCTGTCATCTGGAAAAACCTATCTGACACCTCAGCATAGCCTACAGAGTTCAAATGGGTGTTTGGCCGATTCCCTTTCCTAACTTGTTCGGCAAACAACTTACAAATGAGCGAAGTGTGCTCATCATTCCAATTGATTGAATCACCCTGACCATGACACATACACAAACATCACACAACTAATAAAATCAGTGGGCAAGCAAAGAAACACGAGACAATTTTCTTGCACAGTGTGCTTTCAATAGCTAGAATAAACTAGAAACATCAACATATTAAATTCTTTGGAAGAAGATATTCTAGCACAGGCATAACATGAACATATACTGTCAGTACAACTAACAGAAGGAGCTAGCACAATGATAACATAAACCCTCTCGACAATAGTGATGCCTCCATGACACATACACAAACATAAACCCTCTCGACAATAGTGATGCCTCCATGACACATACACAAACATAAACCCTCTCGACAATAACATAAACCCTCCATGACACATACACAAACATCACCAAAAGCTTGCCTCCGCATTATAGACTGGGAATTCCATTATAGCACATACACAAACATCACTGGGCAATAGATGAGTTGCACAACATTGCACAACACTGCATAACAATTCATACCTGAGCTTCATTCTTCTTGGCCGGTCGTTCGGACATCATGGCACCGGCGGCAGGACGGGAAGGAGCACGAGTTCCTCGACCCTTCGATGCCACCGAAGGACCGATTCCCGCGGCTAGGCACTGCACGCCCGTGTGCTAGCCGGTTGGACCGTGGGATTCCATTCCCATCGCGGAGGAGGGCGGCGGCGGCATCCATGCGGAGGGCGGCGGAGCGAGGGGGGGGAGGGCGGGCGGCGGCATCCATGCGGACGGAAGCGGCGGCGTTGATGTGGAGGTGGGGATCCGGCCGAGGGCTCGAGGGAGTCGGGAGCGGCGGTGAGGAAGGAGGCGGCGGGCGCGTCGGAGGGAGGGGTGCGGAGGGGATGGCGGCGTGGCGTCGTCTGGAGGCGGGGATCTGCCGAGCATGAGCGGGCAGAGGCGGGCGGGAGGCGCGGCCATGGAAAGCCAGGGCAAGGGGTGGAATGTGATGGTCAGGCATGTGGCATGCCAAGAACGACACGGTGCTGGGAAGGATGAACGAGTTGGGACTCGGGAGAGGAGGCCAGTAAGTTTTTTTTTTAAACGGTATGCCCGTTCTTTGTGTAACCGATAGCAAGGTGGGTAATTACGGACAACTCCACGAGAAGGTTTGAAACAATGATTTCTGGAGTACCCCTTGAGGAGCTTCACCAAATTCGTGAATCTCACCCCCAAATTCATGATTTCGCTAAATCTGGAGTTGGTGGAGCTAAGGTGTTTGGCTTGGACTTTTGGGAGTGGAGTTGAATTTTGTGGAGTGGAGCAGTCCCAAACAGGCCCTAACTATGTCCCACTCGATACAGTACTAATCATGGCGGTGGCTGCTACTCTGTTACTACTTACTGGTACTTGTAACAGTGAGCCAGGCTCAACGGCTTAGCCTCCTCCACCTCGCCGCTTTTTATGTTTAATACCCTCTCTTAGGTGCTAGGTCTATTCCTTTTTAGTTCAATATCTCTCTTACTAAATAGAATAAAAGAATTAGTAGGTTTGTTTCGCTCATAATGGAAAGCCAACCTCCTTCACATCACCGTTGTTTAAGTGTTCTTTACAGCTTATCTCTATTTTCAAAATACAAACATTTTGATTTTTTAAGTCTTTTTTTAAGACAACACCCCTCAAAGGTCTAAAAACAAGTTAAACAAAATGGCCCGACTCTCGGTACTACCTCGAGAAGCTCTTAAAATTTAGGAGATAAACAAATAGATAGATAGGACACAAGTAAATACGATTTCCTCCGTACAAGAATATAAAACGTGTTTTTCAAATAGGCCTTTCCATCTTTCCATTAATATAAGGCTTATTTCATATGTCAATACAAAAATAAATGTGCTTTTCCTCAATACCCCTAATAAATACTCTCTCTATTTTGATTTAAGAGACTTTGAAGGATACTTTGACCGTTAAAATTCTCTTATTATCTATTGTCAATTTATATAAAATAATATTGTACCAAAAGCAATTTGAAATAGAAATCTATTGATATGTCTTTTGTACACTAAAGATGCACATAATTGGACTAATTGTTGGTCAAAGTTTATAAAATTTGACTTTTTCAAAGCAAAATACGTCTTATAAAAATAAATAGAGGGAGCACCTTGCTTTATCTTGTATTTCGTACCGGCATAACATTGAATAGAGTGCTTAGAAATAATAACTAAGAGTAGTATAGTCATTTTCAATGGTTCTTTTTGATCTGTGAGAAACAGAAATAGGGCTTATAAACAAAACTTGGACCGAGGGAGTAAGTTGCAAAGAACACCGATGTCCATATGTCCTCAAGTGCAATTCATGTGTATCAAATATGACGTAAATATTTCTGGAACAATTACCAATGGCATCATGAGTCCATCTTCAGTTTATGTTTCTCGCATATATCGTTGTGGCTATTTTTTTTTTTATCCCAGTAACAGACGGTGGTGAGTTCGTGAGGACCGTAGCCATGAATCATTCAGCCACAATTATGCCAGGGATGAACAGCGGATGGCGCGGACACATGGGTTTGGTTGTACGTTTGTCCCCGTTCTGGCATCCAAGGGCCATTCGAGATGTCACATATTGTTCCTGTGCGGCTGTGCCCAGTGCCACGCTGCCCGGAGAGGCCAAAAACATCTTAATTCTAAGGTGGTGCGATTAGCATCTTGCATACGGATATTTCCTGCTTCTTTACGCTGTTTGGTAGACCTAATTAGTTGCTCCGTCCTTTCACTGGGGTGAAGCAGACAGCTGTGCTTTCCTATTTGCTAATAAGAAAAGGAAGGCCACCAGCTGTCTCAAAAAGGACACTGATCACAACAACAAAATGTCCAAGTCATCAGGGGGAGCATCCTATACAACATTAACTAATTGGTCCATATTGCAATGCGTCTTACTATAATGGAAGTATAGTGTAGGAGAACATTAAAAGAGGTTAAGATCATAAATAGGGCATCACAATCCGATTGGTTCTAATGGACCTGTTAATCTGTTAATACAGATTTTCAGTGTAGGCTAATACCAGAGATGTTCCAATGGAGATCCTGATTCACTGGAGCTCATGCCCGTATAGTCCTACTCCCTAGTAGGTGTTTGTCAATTCTGTGTGTGTAGCGATGCTACCAAACATGAGCTTATGCAATGAGCAAACCACAAGATACCATGGACTGGCCACTTAACATGATTGAGTCGTTGACTGCAATTTGCCCCATTCATGGGAATAAAAAGTAGCTTGCAGAACAGACACCACACTCATGTGCCATCTCAGCTTGTAGAGATAGGATATGTATTCATCTTGTTATATGCAAGGATGCATGTTGGGCAATTTGGCTGTCATTGTCCATGATCCGCTATGTCACACCTACATGCTTAGCTTGCATTCCAAGTTGGACTCAGTGACAGATAATCCTACCTCTTTTAAGTGGAAGAATATTGTGGCGATTTGTGCTGCTAAGGAGTTGTCAACTACGGTTGGGAAATCTCTTCGATCGATGATGAACGCTCATCACATGACCTCAGATTTCAATCGAGCTGTCAAAATTGTCTAATCACTTTGCATGTGAGTATCCTTGCTTTACCTTGCTGATATTGCTTCTGCCAGTGAAAATTGTGCACCACCAACCACATCTGCCAGTTTTTCTTCAGATACACACTTCCCACACCTGTTTCGGTTGTAATCCGATTGCGATAGCTTGCTCTGAATCTCTGATACATATCTAAAAAAAAAATGATGTTAAAGATGCATTGAATTGTAACAATGTTAGCAAATTTTTACAGTCATACTGAACAAATAAAAAACCAAACAAGCCAACTATCCAGGCAAATCTCCCGACAATTTTTCTCATAACAAATGTCCACAATTATATGACTTGTAGTACAGACAATGTTGCTACATAACTAGAACAGAGGGATTGTTGTTACTTGGGCAAAAAGGAAGCATATCAAGTTCAGCCTGCAGTGATCCCAGGCCTATGAGGGCTGTGGTTGGAACATTGCTATCCACAAGAGCACACCAGGGAAAATTCATCCCCAAAGCAGTATCTGCGAGTTGAACTGCAGGGTAGCTAACTAAATACTTCAACCTCACACAACTAACAAAAAATCAGGTGATATACACCTCAAAATAAGTGGATTCATAGCCATGGACATCATACAGTCCATGCCAAAAGCAGATCTACAGAATGAATTCATGTGGCTCCAAAGACCAACTGTGAGCAACACCAGAAGCATTTGATGGCAGAGTTCTGCAGTGAATTAATGGCCATGAAGGTCATCTATTCGAAAATGGCCACAAAATTGCTGGCGCATCTAAAGATAAATTCCATCACCGATCTTTTTTGGGGAAGCGCACAGGACAGGCCCACCTCTCATAAAATACTTGATGATGCCAATGTTATAAAAAAACATGTTAAGAACAACAAATGCTATTTCTTCTTTTGGCTACAAACAACAGCGCTACACGATAAATCTGAGTCAATTAACCATAAATTCATATTTTCGAGTTGACTTTGAACTGAATCTGAAGCCATGCTGTGAGACCAGAAAAGCACTTTAGTTTGACCTTGTGGCAATGATCGGCTCGAGGTGTTAGGCCCTAATTCAATAGCCACCATCCCCTTCTCCAGCTTTCCCAGCTTCACATCACCATTATTTTCCAACACTTTGGTGAGTATACGAACAAAATTCTTATGTTCCAGATATTTAGCAAAATCACTTTTTGAAGACATCACCCTATCAGCCACTCTCAACATAATATGTTCATTCCATGCATTTTTAGAGTACTGTGAACTCCTTATAAACATCATATCCACAGATTCTGCAGTAAAGAAGTCAATTGACTGATCTGATGGCTTTATCAACTTACTGCCAAGTGAAATCAGATTTCCATTTAGTACCCATAGACTGTACCCCAGTTCCAAGCAATTTTTTATTACATAAGATTTAACCAATATTTCCTTCACAAAATCATCAGAGTTCACAAAACTACTCATTTTGATGCTCTGCAGCAACTCAATAGCATCAATAACAGGATGTCCTCTATGAGCAAGGTCATCCAGAAACTTTGAACTGTCACCAAGGAAAATGTAGTTCTGCATGCCTGCCTTTTCAAGATGGCAAATCAAGTTTCTCACAATTCTCTCTTCTACCGAAAACAAACTTATGAGTACAACATTATTCTCTACTTGCAATGACTTGAACACAGAACCAAGTTCACTAAATTTCCTAACAACTCGTCCTGGAAGAACCTCAGAGAAGCAGAAATTGTACCATTTTAGTTTCTTTAGAGGCTGCAATTCCCATATATTGAAATCAAGATTCTTCCCATCTAACAATGTAGAATCTGGTCCAGCACTCCTTCCATAGTTCACACCTGCATCCCTATGAGAGATACTGAGGGCCCTTTCCTTCAGGAAGTTTGTGTAGATGTTGAAGTATCCATGTGAGTGGACAAATTTAATGAACCAAGGAGTCCATATTCTCTCACCCATCTTTTTATACCATCCTGTAGTTTTCTGCAAAGAATAAGCGTTCAATAACAGTTACATTCAGGCTAACAAAATATTGACAGCATTTAGACTTCAAACATTATCCTAGTGAAAATATGTGCAGCAGATAAGGTTTTTTACTTTCACATACCAAATATAAACACTAATTACATACATCTTTACATTACTACATTAGCTGAAGAAGCACATTACATCAAATTAGAAAAAAAACGCTTACCATGCCTTCGAGAATAGGTTTGATTCCCTTGGCTTTGTGTTCGTCATACCATAATCGAAATTCTTTCCATGGTTTTGGAAACAGAAGTTGGCCCCACGTACCAACCATCTGGTACAAGAAAAGCTGAGTTTCACTATCCAGCTGTAACTTGTTCCCATGTTTACCTATTTATTAGTCCAAGGTCAATTGGTTAACACCGAATCACTGCCAGCACTTGTTATAATAATTTAATCAGTTTGGATGATGTAGGTATCAAATAACATCTGGTCCTGTTTGGATGAGGAGAGTTGGGCTACCAAACCAATCATCCTCATCCACACAAGCACGACAACTATTTGTGTAATTGTAACCAACTGGTAGTACTCATAAGGAAACTTCAAAACAAAAGGAGAACTATTCATGTTTTGTAACTAATTGGTACTACTCATACAAAAACTTTAAAACAATATGATAATGGTTCTGTATGCATAACTTTACAAATAATATTTCGTGCACATTGATATAGCAAGCTTAACAGCAATTATGAGTGCCACACAACAACAAATAATGTCATACCATGATACCATGCTGGACTACAGCAAAGACACATTGCAGAGGCCATTACGGAGTGATAGCTATGGGCAATCTGGCTGGAAGCAATTTTCCCAAGCCCGAGACTCACATTGTGTCAAAGTCCCACCCTACCCATCAATAAATTGGATTTTACAATATATTTCTATGTTTTTAATTAAATAACAGAATAAACCAGTGTTTACTCATGCATCATTAAGGATAGTCTGCTCAGGACTAACCTTTTGAGTTTGGGACCAAACTGGTCCAGCTACGACCCAGGGATTTGGCCATGTCTAGATTAGAGTTTAAACCAGTATATGCATGAACTATGTTGTATGATATGTTGAGTTTCCAACATCCAAAGTATGGTATCCAAAGAAGCTGATTGGAATTTAATACATCATTGGCAAGTGGTAACTATATCAAACAGGTCACCTTACATAACACCACTTTATCATACTGCACAACACTATAAATAATAGACCATTTCATAAAAAAGGCAGATTGATGCATGATTACTACCGCCCTTGTGGCAAAGTAAATAAGCTTCACTCATAGCAAAGTCCACTTCTTCCTACTGCAATCTGTTACGTGCCTCATCCTAGCACGTAACGAGGAAGGATACGGCCCTTAACGCGAGCGAGACGAGCTGTTGTCGAAGCTAACGCCTTGGCTGTACGGAGCCACCGGCCAGTTATCGATGGCAGCGCCTTACTAGAAACTTGGTTTACTTATTGCTTGGATGATTAATAGAGGATACATGAGGTCCCTTTTATAGGGATAACCGACTTGTATACTAAGAAAAGACTTAGATCTGATCTAACCAAATCCCCTAAAGATAGATAACAAATTGAAAAGATAACAATCAAAAGATAATGACTCAGATAACGACATGGGCCACGTGCTACAGTACCACGGGTACTGTTCACGTCACTACAGTACCCACGGTACTGTTCATGGGATGGGACAGCCCATAACACAATCTTCATTAATAATCCAGAAAAGCGCAACTTTCCATGTACAAATAGAGGCAGAAAACAATAGTGACAAACAGGCCTAACGTCTGAATTATAAGTGAATGATATTACAGATTGTTTGGTACAAGTAAAACAAATGTTAACATGTTATGGAGTAACATGGGTGTGCCAGGCCTATAGCATTCTGAACAGAGCTTAAGTTAGAATGATTAGACATTTATTAACATCACACAAAAATAAAGATCTGACATACTTAAGCTAGAAATTTTAGCTAATTTGTTAGCAACAGATTCATTTAGCAATATGACACTTCTTGATGATTCAATACTTTGTTAGGATATATTAGAATAATAGTTAGGTCCTGATATAGGAGAATTGGAGTTTGTTTTGTGATAAGAAAGAACTGAAGTAAGAATCCCCTAAAGCCAATCCTTCACTTCTCTTCCCTGGCCAGATGGCTTGACCGATGCAGCACGATGAAAAGCGTACCATCCGCAGCAACAACTTTTTGAGAACTAGTCTACCAAGGAACACATTATAACTAATCAATTATAATGGTAGTATCAAATCATATGGATTTATATCATAATTCATTATAACACAACAATACGACACATAACTAAAAGTTAAATTTCGCATCTCCCTGTCTCCAGCAGTCTGCAACCTTGAATACAATCCAGCAGCCACCGCTTCTCTCCAGAACCCCCTTTTTCTAGAATATCCCTGAATATGGACGTTACCCTAAGAAATCGGCAATAACAGCTAACACTACACACACTGCATCTATGAACCACATTCACATCTCCCTAACCAAACTTGACAATATTAGACCTGGCTAGAGGCAATAAAAAAACATTGCCTGATCAAGTCATAGTCATTACTTATTACCTCAAACTATTCACAGATTACTCTGAATTCATGCTTCGAGGCAATATTGTGGAGGCACTAATTGTGCCCGTAAGAAATTGTTAAGTTGCCGCCCTTCATTTTTTTATAACTGATGCGCAAGATGACATTGGAGAACAAAAATAGCAAGGTGTCATCTACTTTTATCTTAGCCAACTTAATTACTTCTCAAACTTTCTAGCAACCACGAGCACATTTTCTCTCCACAATTTTAGGCTAATCATCACAGGGTCTGATAAAAAATGTCAAATAAGTTTAGATGCTTGGAGGTCAAAACCTATCACGAAGTGCTCCCACCTCCCAGGATCTTGCAAGACAGCACAAATACGACGTCATCCCCCACATACATAGTCTTCTAAGTAATACTAAGTTGCTAACAGATAACAAAATATAGCGATATGTGGGGCATATCAGTAAGGTAAATACTGCATTACCTAATAGCAGTCAAAGTACAGTACTCTACAAAGAATACTAGGTCCCATGTACAAAAAAGATTCTACATTCCAGGATCCATTATTTCTGAATAAACCACAGGGAAATCAAGAACTCGCCTGTGATTCATTCTTTCTAACTAAAACAGTATTCTAAGCAATCCTAGCAACCGAGGTTACACGAAACAATGTGCATTACGGGATCCATTATTTATAGCTAAGCCACAAGAGCAACAAGCACTCACCTGCAACAAACCGAGGGCGCTGAAGCGACGCACCGAATACATAGGGGCTGTAGTTGTCGCGGTCATAGTAGTACCTCATAACAACCCGCTTGAGGAAGCGGTAGTAGAGCGGCGAGACCTCCAGGTCGTCCTCGACGACGAAGGCGAACTCATCGTCGGAGCCGGGCCACCACGCCTCGATCCACTGCGCCTGGAGCCCCGCGTTGGCGGCGCGGTAGTGGACTCGCTTCTCCCCGTGCGTCCAGTGGATGGCGTCGACCGCGGCGAGGATCTCGTGGGACGCGGCGAGGAGGGGGGCGGACGAATTGGGCGGGCGGTGATCGAGGAGGACGTGGAGCCCGACGCGGTCCCCGTCGTAGTCAGCGGCAGCGAGGGAGCGGAGGCAGCGGCGGAGCGAGGCGGGGCGGTCGTAGGCGAGGAGCTTGATGAGGAGGGAGAAGCGGTGGGGGTCAGGGACTGGGCCGGTGGTGCCAGGAAGGAGCGGGGCGGGGCGAGAGGAGCGGTGGAGGAGTAGGAGGACTAAGAGGGAAATGGGGAATGCAAGTAGGAAGAGGCGGCGCGGGAGGGAGCGGCGGCGAGGCGACGCCATTAGGGGGTTGAGGTTTAGGCGGTGGGGCGGTGGCGGTGCCGCGGTGTGGAGTGGACAGGAGGAGATCGAGATGGTCGGGGACGGAGGTGGAACCGTGGTGGAGACTAATGGGCCTCAGGGTGGAGTGAACTTTGGGCCTATCGGACCATTTGGGTTTTCTGTGAACTGTTTGATGGGCTTTCATGGAATAGGCTGGGCGAAAGGTTCGGCTGGTGTCCTTTTGTTGGAAGGCCTTCGGTTCTAATAAAAAAAGATGCCTTCAGTTAACCTTTCAAAAAAATGCCTATAAAGAAAATATATCCTTCACTTTATAAAATTATTTTAAATTAATTAATCGTTTGTTTTGCGGATATGTATCTATTTATTTTCTTTTTGAGAAAGGGATAGCTTCATTGATTAAACAATTACCCTTTTACAACGGAACCCTAGTTGAAAAACAAAATTACATAAAAGTCCTCTAGGGGCCTAACTACAGGATGATAGCAGCAAGCTTTTCTCCGACCACCACACCAGCGAGCCATACCAACGAAGAATTGCGGCACCATCAACCGCTCCTCCTCTAGCCAAAGCTCCAAAGGGAGACAAATACAATGGTCAAGATTAAGGATTCTTGTGGAGGCTTGATTATTAGTACCAGCGAGGAGATCGGAGCTGAGGAAGAATCATAGCAATCCGACGCCATAGAATTAGATGTGGCATTCTTATCAGCTTCTATTACACCTATCATATACGGATTAGGTACAGTTACAACTATGACTACAACATAAGTAGTAGCAAGAAATCTAATCATCCAAAAGGGCAACGATTAGAGATTGATTTGAATTATGATTCATTTCTATGTCGGATTCATATATGTCATGGCCGATCTTAACTTGGTTTTGTTTTCTCCTAGGACTCTTAGCCAATAAATATGGCTTTGCAGTCCTACAATTTTGAATGACCTCATGTTTTTAATTTCTTCCCATATAGTGATATCCCACTGTCGACGATTTGTGTCGACAATATATTTTAGGGGGCGATGCGAAAGATCACAATTACGATGGTAGCACAGGGAGCCGAATTTATACAGGTTCGAGCCCTCGGGGGGAGGTAATACCCTACTCCTGTGCTCGTGGATTGTATTATGGTGGATGCTGATGATGATTGTAAGATGTGGGATTGAATGTCGAACTAGGGGCTCTGGACCCCCTTTATATAGTGCAGGGGGTCGGGTTACAGATAGAATCCCTAATCCGCGTATGGAAGATACAGATATAACCGATTCGGCTACGCTTATATCCATGTATTCGAGTAGGAGACGAGTTCTTTTCCTTGTAGATCATCTCAAGCCGCGCCAGCCTCCAAGCCTGCCTTCTGGAAGGCCCAGTTGACTCGGCCTAAGGAGGTGGTACGTCCAGTAGTGTATCTTCGGATACATAGGGCCCATGTTTTCCACAGTAGCCCCCGAGTGCTTCGGGACTGGGTTGTCTTGATCCGGGGTTCAGCTCGCAGTCCTTCAGATGTTACCCGAGTGACGTCACTCTTCGTCTGGCTGATGAAGTCTGCTCGCCAAGTAACCTGCTGATCAAACAACACAGTTGCAAAGAACTCGAGAAAATTCTCAAGTTATTAAAGATGCATGGCACCCAGCCCGACGGATCGGAATACTGTCTAATGGCCCCACGGAGAGGCATACCAGAAAAGTAGATTTTGCCGAGTGAGCAGTGCCACCCAGCGTTATCCTCCCTGTTACAATTTATGGCATTCAAGCCTGGCTTGCAGAGCTCGACATTCGATCCAGCATGGGATATGCCACAACTTGCGTAGGGTATTCAGGCGACCTGACCCTACTAGTGCGGAGCCAAGCTAGTGATCCCAGAGGAATACGCCCACCTCCAAGTTGAGGTCCTCCTAGTGGTGTTTGTCTTGGCGACAAACGATCCGGATATGTGCCACTGAGACCCAACTGAAGAGGTAACTCTTCGGCGCCTAATCTGATTAGAAAATCAAACCAGCCATTGACCCCAGGAGGTACACCAAGAGCTGAGTTAATTACCCGGGAAGCGCCCAGCCATCGAAGGATTGATAACTGGCATAAGGCCCAACCAGGGGTGCGCCTTTTTTCCAAACTAGGTTCGGTCTAATCAACACCCGCATGTGAGCAACGTACAACTTTCGGCCCACATGGAGCGTGCCTTCTCGAACCTAAGTCTGGGCCCGAATATTGCGACAGTGAATCCAAGGCCTCGTTCCTTCCCGCCCAGCGTGAAGCCGAAACGTCGCCCGCGGTTCTTTGGTGAATGCGCGCCACTATTGGTCGCCACGGGTCATCTCCAACGTCACTTCGCCGGAAGACCAGACGCCACCTTGAATGCTGCGCCATGCTCCCAGAGGCTTCCACATCAAAGCCCAGGAACAGTTTTCCTCGGGGTTGCTTCCCAACGCCATTATTCCCCGAGGCCGATCTGACTTCCCCAATCTCGGCTATAAAGAGAAGCCGGTTCAATGGCCGCTTCTCACCCAATCTTCTTCTTCCTCCACCCTCCTTTCTCCCGCCTACTCCCATGGCACGCGACGAAGAGTTGGCGGAGCTCTGGGCGGAGTTCGACCTCGCGCTCGCCGAGATGGCCGAAGAAGAGGCCCGCGCCCGCGACGTCGCCTCCGTCGCGGTTCTGATCGAGGTCGCCCCAGCCCTTGCTGAGGTGGCCGACGTCATCGTGGATGCGCTGGTCCGCGCCCGCGCTCGCGACGCCGCCATTGCCGAGGCCCTGATCGACGCTGTTCCAGGACTCGCCGGGGTGACGGATCTGATCATCAGGGTGCAGGCCCACGCTTGCCGCCATATCCTGTAATTGGCTTGCAAGCCATTGTAAATATTAATCAAATTATCTATTTTGCCTTCGATCTCTTCTCTGTGTGTTGTTTTTCATTTTTATCTTGGTGCAAGCTAATCGACTTTTCTCGGTTCAAATCATGCGTTTTGCCCAAGCGAGTCAGGTCCCTTTCACTAAGCACCCTGCCCAGCGCATCAAATTCCTTAGCATTAGGAGCTAGCACTGAGCTCTATCTCCAATAACACAATCGGGAAGTTTGAGTGTTGCTAGGAAACAAGAGTTTCGTTACTCAGAACAACTAACACTCAGGCTCATCACAGACTTGAAACGAAAAAAACTCGATCAGGCGTTAAATAAATGTGGCGATGGAGACTGCTCCTAATCAGGTATGACCCCCAACTTACAAACCGGTTAGAACCCGACTCACGTGTAAGTCAGACTCAATAAGAGAAAGGGTGCTTGCACAAGACTTTGATTAATGTAGCCCCGACTCATCGGCTAGTCGGGATCCGACTAGGGAGCAAGTCAAATTAATTTTTCAATGAAAGGTTAGGTGCGCGATTGCGCACCTAATTAGGTGTAGCCCCAACTTACTACTTAATTGAAATACAAATAAGTAGCAAGTCAGAAACTGAATTGCATAAGCGTAGAGACAATGTGAGCGAAAACTTATCTTTATTTAATTGTAAACATGGATTACAATGGTCGTCAGGTATAGCACCGACGCTATTGCTTGATGTTCCTTTATCCAGGCGAGCCCCCGGGCGTACCGCCGAGTGACGTGAAGACGTCCTGATCTACTTGGGGAAGAACACCGGGCGCCTCTTTACTCGTCATCTTCGCCAGGCTTGATGCCTGACTTAGATGGCTTCTTGTTCGATAGATCGCCTCGTCATGGAGAGTGGTGACCTCACGGATCTCGTCAACTCGGCGTAGCTTCAACCGTGGCGGTCGCAGCTTTCCCTGTCGAGGAGGTGGGAAAACTTGACATCTCCACGGATCGTGATTACGCCCCGTGGACCTGGCATCTTCATAACCAGATAGGTGTAGTGTGGGACGGCCATGAACTTGGCCAAGCCCGGCCTTCCCAAGATCGCGTGATACGCAATCTCGAAATCGGCCACCTCAAAGCTGAGGTTCTCCATCCGGTAATTATCCCGAGTGCCAAAGATGACAGGAAGAGTGATTTTCTCGATTGGTACCGATGAGGTTCCCGGAATTATACCATGAAACGGTGCGTCTGTTCGCTGGAGCGCCGCCCTTGGGATCTGCATCTCGCCGAGAGTCTTAACGAAAAGGATTTTTAATCCACTCCCGCCGTCAACCAGGACCTTGCGCAGTCGGACGCCCCATACCACTGGATCCAGGATGAGTGGATATCTTCCTGGGCAAGGGACGTGATCTGGGTGATCTGAGCGATCAAATATGATCGGAACTTCAGACCACCGAAGATACTCGGGGGTCACCGGAATGGCTGCATTGATTTTCCGTCGGTAGCTTTTGCTTACGCTTGACTCATATGCATCCGATCCCCGAATATGTAGTTGAGCTCTCGCTCGGTTTCTTAGTAAGCGTCATACTGGGGAGGTCACGCTTATCGTCTTCTTGGCATCTCTCGGAGCGTCGCTGTTGTGATCCTCAGCGAACTTCTTCAAGATGTTGCAGTTTTTAGCCGCGTGCTTCCCATTTGGATGGAAAGGACACGGCGCCTCCATGACTTTGTTGTAGTCGATGGGCCGAGGCGGCCTTAGCCGACCCTGATCCGCGACCGCCACCATCTCTTCACCCTTGCGCTTTTTGTCCTTCTTGGAGGACGACTCGGGCCTGTCCTTCTTGCCTTCATGCTTGCTTGGGTGATCCTCTTGACACTCGGCTAGGGCATCCGAGGCGGTAGCATATCGATTCGCCAAGGCGAACATCTCCTTGACGGTGGTCGGGGGTTTCCGAGACATCTTCTTGATTAGATCGGGGTCGCGAACTCCTTTCTGGAAGGCTGCGATGACGACCGCCTCCGAGATCTCCCGGATTGTGTTCTTCTTCTTGGTGAAACGCCGAATGAAATCCCTTAACGACTCATCTTTTTCTGATGAATCTGATAAAGGTCCCACTAGGTCCCAGGCTTTTCGTAAGTGCCCTGAAAATTGGCAACTAATTGGTCGCAAAGCTCTCCCCAGGAATCGATCGAGTTCTCTGGAAGGCCCGCGAGCCAGTTCTGAGCCGGAGGGGTCAACATGACGGGCAAATAGTTTTACATCACGTCGTATCCTCCACCCGCGGCCTTGATTGCCAAAGAGTAGATTTGCAACCAAGCCTCGGGGTCCCGTTCTCCATCAAATTTCAAAGTGCCTTTAGGGTTGAACCCCTCGGGCCAGTTTACCTGATGGAGTCGGGGAGTGAATGCCTTGATCCCGTCGATCAACCCTTCCCCGGGGGAAGGAGATCGTCGGGGGAGATTCCGACGCAGTGGAGTACGGCGCCGATCTTCGTCTCGCTCTCTGTCGCGGGGCCGATGTTGAGGCGAGGGCGGCTTGCACTCCGTGGGCGTCTTGCCCGCGACTGCGATGTGCCGATCGCGAAAGTACTACTCGTAGTAGTTTGGCTTCTGGCCGAGTTGGCCGGTTGATCCCGAGTGCCTTGGACAGCCGCTGCTGTCACCATGGCCTTGATTTGTTCCATGATCGGCGTTGCGGGGTTGTTCTCTCCAAGCAAAGGACCAACATTGTCCAGGAGGGTCTTACAAGCGAGGATGTTCTGCTGTGGCGTACGGAAGACCGAGTGATCTCCCATACGGACTTGAAGCAGTTCCTCCTGGACTTCCCATGCACGACCGCGTAATTGGTCGCGCAAGTCTTCTCCGCCTTCGCGGTTTTGTTCGGCTCCTGCCTCCCTTGCGGGGCGTCGGGCCGATCCGGAGGCTTGGCCGTCCAGCATGTAGACGCCGCGGAAGTCGGGGAACCCATTGACGCTCTCTTCCGACTTCGATTCCGAGAAGGAAAGGCTCAACCGATCCCGATTCGTTGGCTCGTCGATGGGAGTGATTATAACTCCCACCTCACGTACAGGATCTCTGGTCAGAAGGAGGTCCGACTGAGTTTCGGCGAAGCAATTTCTTTGGAATCTTTCGGTACGATTGACCAATCCGAATGGCATAACCACTCGGGAATTTGCCCTGGCTAGAGTTGTCCCCGAGTCTTGACTCAGAAAGCTCGTCCCAGTGTGTATGTGTCGTGTTCCGCTCCTTAGCCCGGATTGGAAAAGCCGGTATGTTATCCCATGGAAAACAGCGGCTGAGTTTCCAAATCCGAACGGGGCGGACCACGACTGAGGGATTGTGACCCTCAACTGGATCTGAAAACGATCTGGCGAGTCGATCGCCGCTCGATGCTTCGTCGGCAAGATAAAATTTGGCGAAGAAGCAGTGGATCTCGGCCAGAATCAAGGAAAACCCAACGGTAGGTTAGTCGGAACCATCATCATCAGATTGGATCTCTTCTGGATTGGAATCCAGGGAAGAGA
Source organism: Olyra latifolia (assembly GCA_036346145.1). Lineage (NCBI taxonomy): Eukaryota > Viridiplantae > Streptophyta > Magnoliopsida > Poales > Poaceae > Olyra > Olyra latifolia. The sequence continues at coordinate 22,468,674 of CM070530.1, forward strand.
TCCCAAAACGGTGAGGCTCGGTCGGAGTCGCTTACCATCTCTCGTAATGTCGTGGATCGAACGGTTCGCCACTCAACCTGGCAAAGCTCTCCAAGTCACCCTGGCGATAAAACCGAGATCTCCGAAGATGAAGCCTTGGCCGGGAGCCTAGGTGAAGACGAATCCGCCAACGGAAGCCATCGAAATCGATGTAGTTGATCGTGACGCTAGCCTCTACCTGGCACGCCAACTGTCGACGATTTGTGTCGGCAATATATTTTAGGGGGCGATGCGAAAGATCATAACTACGATGGTAGCACAGGAAGCCGAATTTATATAGGTTCGGGCCCTCGGGGGGAGGTAATACCCTACTCCTGTGTTCGTGGATTGTATTATGGTGGATGCTGATGATGATTGTAAGATGTGGGATTGGATGTCGAACTAGGGGCCCCGGACCCCCTTTATATAGTGCAGGGGGTCGGGGTACAGATAGAATCCCTAATCCGCGTATGGAAGATACAGATATAACCGATTAGGCTACGCCTATATCCATGTATTCGAGTAGGAGACGAGTTCGTTTCCTTGTAGATCATCTCAAGCCGCGCCAGCCTCCAAGCCTGCCTTCTGGAAGGCCCAGTTGACTCGGCCTAAGGAGGTAGTATCTCCAGTAGTGTATCTTCGGATACCTAGGGTCCATGTTTTCCACACCCATCTTTATGGACATGTAGTTTTTCCCGCAAGGGTATTATACCTTAAAATTATGCAATCTATTCTTTTTGTGATTTTCTAGTCGCATCAATGACTAGTATTCACAAAGGGGTCTTTTCCCCACTTTGTCTTCTATCATGCTTCTAACCGCCCTTTTGAAGGAGAAAATATAGGAATATGAGAGCCGATCTCCCTCCACCTATCTATTGTTCTCCCACATCAAGTCCAACCATTTTGATGATGTGGTCTCAATGGTAGAATAAAATGCTAACACTTAGGCTCTGTTTCTTTTGGAGGTTTCTGGCGGTTGGCGGTTTTACTGTAGCAAATTTATAAGTTTTTAGGGAAAAAAAAATTTAAATAATAAAAAAATCTAAATTTTTTTTACTGTAGCGGACCGCCGGCCGCCGGCGGTCCGCTGAAACGAATGGTGCCTTAATCTGACTATGCTCGTGTCTTGTCTTCTTTAGAGTTATTATGTTCAAGATGTCTAATGAGTTAATCACTAAACATTTGAAGTAGTGATGAATGGGGTAGTTTTAACTACCAATGAATCAATTTTTGGACAATGCAAACTCTTAGCCTAGCAGAGACTTACTGTATGCTATTTTATATCGCAATGAATGTCAAATTTGAGGGGGAAAAAAATAAACCTCGGCTTTTTTTTTTCAAACCTATCATGCTTTTTTTAAAAAAAAATTATGTATGAAAGGTGTAATATTAAGTTCACGTGATAATATCCTTAGTAGTGAACCAATGGAAAAAATAAAAACGATAAAAGAAAGTCACAGTCTAATTCTAAGTATTGATTTCTTTTGGGATGTCAAAAAGACCAAAATTCAGTAGTTTGCATGCAATGACACTTACCATCATTGTATCCACTCCTGTTCGAGAGGGGAAAAATAAAATAGAAAAAGTTTGCTATAGACCACTATGAATTATATGGCTTTGCTCGCTTGGTTATGAACATTGTATGTGGGTAATGCCATTGTGTCGAGGAATGATATATGAACTTATGAAGTGATTTACAGCAAAAACGTACATTTTAAGAGGTGCTCCGTCAATTCCACGAGCAGCCGAGCCGACCGAGGAAATCCCACCAAGCACAGCAGGCCCAGTCCCAAGCTCCCAGTCTCTCCCTCCCGATCCCCTCCTCTCTCGAGATCTCCCAAGGCCAGGAGCCAACAAACGCAAAGGCCAGCGCCACCTCTGCGCCGTCGCCGTCGCCGTCGCCGCCCGGGGGTATGGCCGGCTTGGGGAAGGCGATGTACGCGGTGGGGTTCTGGATCAGGGAGACCGGCCAGGCCCTCGACCGCCTCGGCTGCCGCCTCCAGGGCAACTACTTCTTCCACGAGCAGCGTAAGCCACCGCACCCAAATCAAATCACACTCCTGTTTCTCCCCGTGCCAGTTGAGCTATGCGGGCGCTCCGGGCATTGCGTGGAATTTAATCTTCTCGGAGCGGCCCCAATAGGAGCGAGGAAATCGGGATTCCCGGCTAGGGTTCGGAACGGGATCAGGAAATGTTACGGCTTTGTGTCTAGTTAGGGCGGGGTTGGCCTAGGGTTTTGCGTTGCTAGTTCATTGTGCTTGCTAATTCGTTCGCTATGAAGTTCATTCCACTGGTTCGAGTTGAAATGGACATGCGCTCTGATGCTATTTGCTGATATCATTTCTGTGAAATCTAGTGCTTTTTATGTAATGATGGGTTCATGGATGTTCTGGTAGTTGGTCTAATGTGCATCAAGGGCTGAAATTAAGGGGGCTCAACTCTTAGTTGTAGGGATTGTGGATCACGATTTGGGTAGAATTGGGGTTTTACAAGAAAATAGCAATTCTGCACGACTAGATGTTAACTTTCCGTGTGGAATATCAGTGATCATTTTGTATGAGCTATAAGGTCAAGCAAAGTGAATGGCTGCTGTTTTTGTTATCATTTCTGAGTAGTGAGCACCGTTCCACCTCCTTTGATGTTTCGGATTTTCTATTTGCCAGGTGAATTTGGAAATTTAGAGTATTTTTCTGTCCAAGATGGGGGTAGCATTCTAGCTTATTGATGCTTGGGATAGTTTGGTTGTTTCAGATAGCTTATATCGTTACTGCTAACTTTTAATTTTACAGATTGTGGATCATGCTGATATAATTGGGGGTTTTAAAAGAAGGTATTTATATTCAATATAACTAGAAGTTCTAGTGATGTCAATAGGGTATCTGCTGATCTATTGGGGTAAACTGTGATGTTAGAAGGCAAATTTGATAGCTGCAGTTTTTATATCATAGCTAAGCACCATTCTACTCCATTAGTGTTTGGTATGTACCAGGTGGATTATAAAAGTGTAGAATAATCCTTGTCCAAGATGAATGTAAACAATCATTCTGTTCATCCAGGTATTGACAGGAGTTTATTGATGCTAGTGGCAGACTGACAGTTTGATTGTATCAGATAGCTTATCTGCTTATGTTGTTATTGAACCAACCTGAGATTGCCATTTAAATCTGTTTCTATTCAAGTATAAAAATATTATCTGTAAATTTGCTTTCATAAGACTGTTTATCTCATGAATCTGTAATGTTCTAGTGCGCAAGAGAAGTTGGGACCTCAAAATTATAAATGTCTTTTGAGTAAATTGCACAACACACCACTTATATTGACCTCTTTTGCACAAAGCATCACCTCTATGCAATCCTTCCACATAATACCATACCTTTTGCAGTATAGTTTAATTTTTCACCTGCCAAACAAACTATTTATTCAGATCTGTCTTGCTGACAGGCAAGCTCTGCTTGCAGTCAATGTTGGTTTAATGCGGAATGCTAGCTTGTGGGAGAAGTCTATCTGTTGAGTATGTGGTCCATGAATGCACCCCTCTATCTTAACAAGAACCAATCTCTTAGCCATGTCTGTGAGCCACGCCATTGCCACCATATCTCCCCAGGATGGTGTTTATCTCCAGGCTTGTACTACTGTCAGTAAGCTGCTTTGTGTGGATGTTTTGTAACTTCTGTTTGCTTGGTGCGAAGTGAAATTAGATTGCAAAAGATATGATGTTGTCTGGAAGGATTGCTTATAAGAGTTATAGTTTTTTCTTTTTGTGCAAATGAGGTTAATATAAGTGGTGTAATATGCAATTATCAATTAACTTGAATTCCTTAGCTTACTCAGTGTAAAGTGTTAGTTCTGAGACTGAGTGATTCAGATGAAATTGAACTCTTCTGGATTCTGTTCATTTTTTTGTAATCTGATTTCATTAACCATCCATACCATGAGTTCATACCTTGTATCTATATTGTATGCTATTATTTTATTGTGGTCTGGTGGAATATTTTGCATTTGTAAGCTTAGTGGTGTTTTGGCTGGGCAGTTCCTGAGTGATATCTAGGTGTGTTACGTACTTATGTTTAAATAACAAAAAATCATTGAGATTGTGCCTTCATTTACTGTGTATTTTTGGCACTCCCCTTAAAACAAACTCATGGAGTTTTTTGTTTTTCACTTCACATGTTATACTCTAAAGATATATTAATCCTGTATTCATGCCTTTGCCTTTTAAATTTCTTTTGCATATCCTCTAAAAGTTTTTTTTCCCCTGGAAATTAGTTTAACGTAGTTGTGAAGTGGTGCATAAGTTAGAGAAACTTCTTGATCACCTGATGTTCTGCATTGTTATCTGCAGGATCCAGCATGTAATAATTATGGGTTTTGCCTTTAAGATATGCCACTAAAAAGTTTCGCCTTTGAGATATGCGACTGCTAACATATGAATATTAGAGATATACTATTATGGACTTTTGAAGATCATAATATCCTTTTTCCTCATCCATTGTAATACGGGTACTTGCTTCTCTCCTTCTTTCACCTAATTTCAGAATTGGTCTTCATTATCAAAGGTGTCACAAGCAAGAAGTCCAAATCCAAACGTGCCAGACCATATACAATCCTAGTCCGGCACGACCTGGGTGTTGTCTGGGTTAGGAGTTCAATTACAGTAGATTAGGAAATTAGTTGCAAATGGGAGTTGCTAGGTAATTTAATTAATTAGAGATAGGAGTAGCTAGGCAATTTAATTAATTAGAAATAGAGTTGTACTCCGAGCTGTTAGAAGACCGTTACCCTTGTCTGGTCTATATAATGGCTGGGCCTAAATCAATGAAGCAAGCCGAATTTAGTCACTCTGTCGTAATCCCTATCTCTCTCTCTCTCTCTCTCTGTTCCCTTCTCTGCAGAGGCTTGTTGCCCCCAGTTCTGGGTCTGAGTGTTTGTTCGTTGCTACGGTAATGAACCTATCTTGCAAGCGCTGGCACCTGACATATTCACCCCCTCCTGGACAAGCTACTTCACAGCAGCCCACACATCTGTTGCTAAGGCTTCCCCTCCCATCTCTCTCTCTCTCCTCACCACCACCACACACCCCCCCCCCCCCCTGTGATTGCTGCTATTGTCTGCAGCAATCTCCACTCTCGCCAGCCACTGGTTGTCTGCCCTCAGCATTAACACTCCAATTTTTGACACTGATTTTTTCCAAACTACATTCAGTGAGAAATCCCCAAAAATCTCCTCAACATCTCTCTTATTTGCTGTGGATAAGACATTGAGCAGAGCTTCATCTCTTGTGCATGTGTGGATGTGGGTGGCTTAAGGTATTTCATGAGGTGGAGGTACCAGGTTTGCTGTGGAGGCATGGCATTGATGTGGTGGCTGTTAAAGTAGAAATGTATAGGGGCTTATTTGCTTATTTTCTACCTCTTGTACATGTGTATAACTAGCCCATTTGGGCCCATTGAATAGCAAACTGCACATTTGACAGTGGCAAGGTCGGCGATGTTTAGTGGAAGAAGATGGCAGCATGCTCAGGTTAGAATGGGAGGGAAGGAGAGAGGATGAAGTGTCTTAAAGAGTTCATATTGTCAAATGTCTAATTTTCGCATGTTTGCAGTGGCATATCTCAAAGTGAAACTTTATAGTAGCATATCTCAATACCAGGAACTCTAGAATGGCATGTATCTAAGGCCCTGTTCTTGTCAGCTTATAAGGCCTTATTTATCTTATTTGGGGTTAGGGCTTATTTTCGTTTAAAATAAAAACGATTTGTTTTTTCGAATCCCTTTTTTTTTTTCTATTTCAAAGACTTGTCTAAAACCTTTAAAACACAAGTCGAACGAAGCAGATCCGACTCTCGAGGCTACCTCGGGAAGCTCTTGAAATTAGAAGAAAAGTCAAATAAATCAAATAAGACAAGTAAGTCAAATAAGATAAGCTGACGAGAATAGGGCCTAAATTACCCAATAAGCATTGCACAGTTTTATGTTGGAGAAGAATTGAAGAATGCATCTAAGAAGCATAGTTCTTTAATTGCTAATTATGCTTTAGGTATTCAGCGGGTACAATAGTTTCTTATTAAAACTCAGCTTGCCAAAACATATTTCTTCTTTAAATACGGTATTTCTTAATACTACTTTGCCCTTTGTGTCCTGATCGCCGATAATTACTAATGTTGATAGCTCCTTCCAGGCTTCCATGTTCAGAATTTATGGCGTGATTGGTTATCTGCGCAACCCCATACCAGACCTATGGGATGTGGGAACTTTGTGTTTGGTTGCCCGTTCTCTCGTTCGAGCCAGGCTAGCTCGATGCAAGATTCCCTCATGTCCTGGCTCAGTGGGAATGCAAGAATCAGGCGCAGTTGTGGAGCCTGGCTCAGCTGCTGCAATAAGCACTCATGAGGGGTGGATGCGATTACCTCTCTCTTCTGTACACAAGTCTCCCTCTCCCTCCTATCACCTTCAATCCAAATCTATCCCCCTTTCTCACCCTTTTCCTTGTGCCTCCATCCATGCACATCGCTTTCACAGGCCATCACCTTGGTGGTTCCAAGGACACCACATGCCAGATTGGTCACGATCACTCAACCATCGCAAGAATGACACTGCCATGCTGATATTGCAACAGTGGCACTGCTGAGATCCCTGAGCCAGCACCTCCATCACTTTATTTGCTGCTGTATGCTGGCCCTCATTCTGTGTGGCTTGGATTCAAGTGATGAGTCCATGAATTCCACTTTCTTTACTTCTTTTTCTGATCGTGCGGTGCTGCAGTTTTGAATTGTTGCTTTTGTGAGTTCATCATATGTTTCCCTGTAATTGCACTAATTCATGGTGATTATGGTAGGTGAAAGCAGTCAAAAGTCTAGTATGATTCCAGTTTATAAAGGTTGTCTGGTTTGGGTATAACCAGACATTATTCAGAGAAGTGGATTTTTTAATTGAATATTTTCTTTTTCATTCATCAATTTGTCGTTTGAAGGATCAAATGGTTTCTGCCAATTAGTTTCTATTGCACTCATTGCACTCTTCAATTTAACGTTGCCTAATTTCAAAAGTACTACATTGGGGGTGGTATTCTCCCCATGTCCTGTGCAAGGTATTTGTGTCTTTCTCACCCCCAACAACCAAACCATTTCACTTGACAATCTGGGTAGAATGATGGATGAAACAAAAGAGCCCCAAGTTCTATGCAATGAACCATGCTCAGCAAAGGAGCCAGAATAGATTGCTTCAGGCAATCAATTTATTAGTGATCATGCAACATGCTTGTATTTGTTTAATGTATACCACTTGATATTGTTTGTGTTTTTTATGAAAACACCAAATGCTAACATGATTGCCTTTTGAATCTTTCCAGTTTCAAGGCATCGCACACTTATGAACATCTTTGACAAGGCCCCTCATGTTCACAAAGATGCATTTGTTGCTCCAAGTGCATCCCTTATTGGTGATGTTCAAGTCGGACAAGGATCTTCCGTTTGGTATGGGTGCGTCTTAAGAGGTCTGTGCTGCTTATCCTATCCTAGTGAGCATCATTTTGTTTTTTTTTTTGCAAAATCACCTAATGGGTGCTTAGAAATTGTGCATATATTCCAGATTTGACACTACCAAAATGTACTATTTAAAATAAAAACAATCATTTGCACTATTTTGTGTTTCTTGTCCAGTGGTCTCGTGTTATGTGATTTACTTTATCAAGATTTATTTCTAAATTATTTTGGTGACTAGAAACTACTGTTATTTAACTTTGTTTACACAACTACATAGCATTATCTAAGATTAATAAGCAACAGCTGACATTGGAATAGAAGTTGGCATTGCATTGGGTGAGATTTGCTTCTGAAGTAGCGGTTTTAGTTAAAGTTACCATGGATATCCACGTGCATGGTCTTGTACAGAATCTTGAGAGGGTGGGTCCAGTGGTTGGAGTATGCTAGGAGCTGTGGGGGTATACAGACTCCACCTTTTTTTTGGCCAAAATGAAAATCCCAAAGCATAGTCGAATCTACGGAAAAGAACTTTGGCAGTATGAAAATTTGAAGAGAGAGACCCCTCATGTATTTTGTAACTACTATCTAAGATATTAGACCCCACAGGTCTTGAATCCCGATCCCTCCATTAGGTGGTTTGATTAGCTGATAAAGTTAGGTCCTATTCTTTTGGGCTTATCTAAACTGACTTATCTCGAACTTTGAGAATTTTCCGAGATAGCCTCGAGAGTCGGATGGTCTTGATTTTTAGGATTTAGGGAGCTTTTAGACACGTCTACGAGATAAAAAAAAACGGTTTTAAAAAGTAATAAAAAAAGTCAGATAAGTCAATATTAGTCAGATAAGTCACGAAATAAGTCAGATAAGACGTGGCTAATATTTGACTTATCTGACTTTTTTTATTACTTTTTGAATCCGTTTTTTTTATCTCGTAGGCGTGTCTAAAAGCTCCCTAATCCAAAAAATCAAGGCCATCCGACTCTCGAGGCCACCTCGGAAAATTCTCGAAGTTCGAGATAAGTCAGATTAGATAAGTCTAAAAGAACAGGCCTTAGTCTTTCCATCACTTGGGTTCTCCTTGCCCCCTCCCCTCTTCTGTTGTCTTTTGTCTTCTGACTTCTGAGTGCTAGCTAGTTGGTTCTCTCACCAGTTTTTAACTTGACGAACAACTACCTTTTTTTTCATTTCAATGTTTTGATTATTTTCCAATTGATTTGCACTCAAAAGGAGAAAGTGGTGCTGCTCTCCTGCGAGAGTAGGAAAAGTTGGATTGAAAGGACTGTTCTGGCTATGCATATATTTTGAAGATGAGAAGGGGTGAAGGTGGATAAAACTTGAGCTGTCCAGATAATCTTAATCACTAGTGACTCCTTTCATGTAATGGTTTATATCATGGAGTGTTTGGCTTGGTCATACCTACAAGCAGTGGAAGAACCAGGATTATTTGTGAGCCCAGGAAAGCCTAAGAGAACCAATAAGCATGGACAATTTTATGTACACATGACATGCAAATTCTAACAGCCACCAAAAGTTTTTTTTCACTAAAAGCATGGTCTGTTACATATGCAAACATTTAAAGAGAAACATAAGGTACGGCAAATACCTCACTATGAGTCCATGACAATACAACATTTCACCGGCTTACATACAAAAGCAAATGAGAAACATAACAAGTTACGGCAAATACCTCACTATGAGTCCACAGCAATACACCATTTCACTGGCTCACATACAAAAGTTCAATCACACGGCAACAACAGACTTTGTAAGAGGAAGAAATATTAATTAAGGTATCCTGTAGATGCCTGGATCTGGGCGTCTGATTATGACCGTGCGTTGGGGTGGCTAAGGCAATGCAATGATACAACGCAAGAGGCCAGCGACATAGGCTTCAGAGGAAGGAAACTTGTCGAGTACACATGCTTCGCTATAAAAACAAAATTGGAAAACTCGACGGGGCAAAACGAAAAAATAGGGGCATGGGCAAGAAATTGAGAAACTTAAGGGTCAAAATGCTTGAAAATTGGGTCATGCGTGCAAAACCAGAAAATCTGAGGGGGTAAAATATAAAATAGGAGGTGAGTGTCACTCATACCACAAGAGGCTTTTTAAGTAGTATAAAGTATAAAAATCGTCGCAGGTTAGTGCGCTACTGCGCTGGAGGTGGCTGGGTGAGCCTGTGCGTTTGACACCTCAATTGGGAAGTTGGAATTATCAAAGTTGGAATGCCTGGATTGGGAAGTTGAAACGCAGTGTGCTGTGCCTTGTGTTTGTGGGCTGTGGCTGCTTTGCTTCTAGGCCTTTGGGCTTTGGCTGGCACATGTCTGGGCAATTGGGGCCCAGCCACACAGTCCACACCGACCACCGTGGAGAACCAAGCAGCTGCCTGTGATGCGTTTCATTCGCCCGATGCCCCATTACTCGCTGCGCTTGCCCAGCGCTTGGCCACTGCCCAGACAAAGTCCCCTCTTTGGTGATTGCGCAACTTTCGGGAGCCTGGGCATTTGGCCCCCTTGCCTGGGTGGTGGATCCGACCCTGCCTACAAGTAATATTTTAAGTGACACTGATACTCACCTCAGATGAGATGTCACTACAAGCCTTTAACTCAGAAAATTTTGAGCATAAGCTGTATATTGTCATGTAATTGAATATTATATATGAATGCATTTACTATATTTCAAGAACTATTTACTAGTAATCTTTTCAAGCTTTTGGCATCTTGTTCTATCATTCTGTATTGTGACTTCTTCAGTTGTTATTTGTTGCCAGCAAAGTAAGTCCTTAACATACTTAATTTCAGGGGACGCAAACAACATTCAAATTGGATCTGGGACAAATATACAAGACAATTCTCTTGTGCATGTTGCAAAATCTAATCTAAGTGGGAAAGTCTTTCCAACCATTATTGGCGATAATGTCACAGTAGGTAAATGTGCTTTCTGGTTCTCTTTCACTCGGCATGTGTTTGTTATCCATTATGTTATCCCATATACCCACAAATTTTTAATTGGTCATCATCTGTATACATCATAGTCAAATGGTAAATTAAATATGGCACTGTGTGGTATCGATTGGTCTGTATCCAGTGCCACAGAGAAATTACTGATGGAAAAAATCCCAGTGACGTTCTGATAACATATATATTCTGAAATTTCTATATATTCGCAGGTCATAGTGCTGTATTACAAGGTTGCACTGTTGAGGATGAAGCTTTTGTTGGTATGGGGGCAACCCTGTTAGATGGTGTTGTTGTGGAAAAGCATGGGATGGTTGCTGCTGGAGCCCTTGTAAGACAGAATACAAGGATCCCTTGTGGAGAGGTAGTGCGTTATTTTCTTCATTGTACTTTGGGTTTGGGTTCCTGTCTAGGCCATCACAAGACACCTTTGCCCTTTGGTCGTCTTAACTGGCAATCACTCTTCACAGTGGTTTAGATGTTATATTTTTGTTTGCATTGGGAAGCAAGAATATGTTGCATAGCCCTTGTTTGGTTGATTATCTTAGTGCTTTATTGACTACTTCTGTTGAATTCAGGTATGGGGAGGTAACCCTGCCAAATTTCTTAGGAAGCTCACTGACGAGGAGATTGCTTTTATCGCTGAATCGGCTGCCAACTATTCCAGTTTAGCTAAGGCACATGCTGTTGAGAATGCTAAGCCTTTGGAAAAAATTGACTTTGAAAAGGTGTTGCGCAAGAAGTTTGCTCGCCAGGATGAGTACGATTCCATGATTGATACCAATCGAGATGCCCCTCCGGAGCTGACGCCCCCAAATCCTGCTCAATAAGCTTTTGTTTTGCCTTTCTTTTTTTTTCTTCTTTGGTACCTTCTTTATCTTCTATTGGACAGGTGCTGGATCGTTGAAGGGGACACTGTGCCATGAGTCCGGCACTTCATGTTTAGATTCCTCCCCAATAATTTTGGGTCGAGCAATGTTCTTAAGCTGGCCATGTACTTTGGTTTCTGTATTCCATATCTTTAAGATGCGCTGCATGGAACAAACAGAACCATCAAGCACAAATTTAGTGTCGTTATACGAGTATCAATGTGTGTGCATGTAGCCTGTGGGCTGAAACAGCGGGTTGCATTGGATGCTGCACATGAATTGTGGCTTGTGGTTCAGCCCGAGTTTAGTCTTTTGATACCGTGTTTAAACTTTGTGTAGCACTACTGAAGTGCCCAAACCACCGAAGTTTTGGATGCTGCCAATCACCGAAGTATGGCGCGCCTCCCAGTTATCGCATTTGCAATCTCGTTCCCTTCTATGCCACCACTGAATTTTTATTTTATTTTTTGTTTGAGCTATGTAAATGGTTAAAAATAATATTTTAAAAAGCACTCTTTCCTTGCGTTCAGCCCCTCCGGTTTACCAATGCCCACTGTTTTTAGCAATTCAGTCACTTGAGTTGACAGATTTCATGCATAGGTAACTGGTTTTAAGCGTTCTAGCCTCTTGGCCTCCCCAGTTTCGCAAGACCCTTCCGAAGGATCGGCATCTGACTAGAACGATTGAAGTAGTCACTCCTGTCGAGCAAAAGAACGGTGATCACTCAATATTCTCCCTGCCGAAAGAGCTAGGCTCCTTTGGCATCTCATTCTTCCAAGTTAAATTAACGCCGACGAACCAACGGTGCTTGATCCGAATAAAATCCAAGCGGTTATTTCCCTTTTGATTTTCTTAGGCCATGTTCTCGTCAGCTTATCTTATCCGACTTATTTGTCTTATTTGACTTTTTTTTCTAACTTCGAGAGCTTCTCGAGGTAGCCTCGAGAGTCGGATCCGCTTCGTTCGACTTGTGTTTTAAAGATTTTAGACAAGTCTTTGAGATAGAAAAAAAGAATTTGAAAAAACAAATCGTTTTTATTTTAAACGAAAATAAACCCTAACCCTAAATAAAACAAATAAGGTTTTATAAGCTGACAAGAAGAAAGCCATAGACGCATAAAAACCCACCCTACAGTTCTACATATACACCACACAACACACGCGCACACATGAAAGCGTGTCCTGGACATGCTAAATGCCTAAGCTGAATGTTTAGAATTTTTCGGTTTAGTCCCCCTTAAAAGGCAATATAATGTCACCGATGATCGCACGTATGTATACACGTCCCTAAAAAACACGAGGCACCGCCTGCCAACCTCAAGACTCAGAACGCGGACAGAGCAATAGGCAACATGCGCAGCCACCGGGCTCGGCTCGGTCCCCGTTACTTCCCTTTTCACGGGGCACCGCGGGTTGGATCGCATTCCGACGATGACATAATGCGCTCGCACGCGGCGCATCACAGGCTTCCTCCACACAACACGCGCGACGGATTGTACGGAACATCGCGGGACGGATTCGTGGTCGGCCCCAACGCCCAACGCCACGGAACGATCAGCTCCAGATCGCCATCCATCCATCCATCCATCCATCTCTTTCCTTATTTGACTCTTGTGCATCCATTCATCCATCCAAAGCTCGACGAGGGATATCTCGATTCTCGCCGCACGACGCAAGAAAATCAAAGCAGCCGCGATCCAAATCGCTTGATTTGCAGCTCCAAGTCCGCTTGGGTTGGTACCGCATGATGTCATTCCGGAGACCGTTCTATTCTTCTTCTCCTCCTTCTTTTCTATTTTAAAAAAAAAAAGGATAATAGATGATATGTCCAAAATCTTCGACTTAATTGATGATTTCGCCTACATTACGTCTTCTACATTATATCTTTCCAAAGTTAACGCCTAATTGATAAAATGTTTTATTTTAAAACTTTAACCAAATTTTGCCATATAATAAGTGTAAAAGGTTCTTTCTACCCCTCCATTACATGCTCCTCTACTAACCTTGATGTGCATAATTAGTTTGCATAAACCGTGGTAAGACTAGATGGACTCATCCTTGGCCATCTTCGTGTCTGAAGCAGAGCGGTGTATATATATAGCAAACTGAAATGGAACACCCTGCACCTACATATAAATGACCATGGCCATTTTGCGATCCATACCAAAAAAAGAAAAGAAATGAAATCACATGCTATTCTCGCTCTCATGGTTTGGGACTTAAGACGGCAGGTCGCAATCTCTATATTTTATAAACTGTATATGCACAACACTAGACTTGTATAGATGGACGGCTTCACTTCACAATGGAGTGTACCATTTTTTTCCAGGTGTTTGCACACTGATAATTTTTTTATAAAAAAATTATGCATTAAGGTTAGTAGAGGAGCATGTAATAGAGGGGTAGAAAGGACCTTTTGCACTTGTTGTATGGTAAAATGGAGCATTTTATCAATTGGGCAAATAACTTTGGAGCATATAGTAGAGAAGCATGTAATGGAGAGCAAATCACCAATTGAATAAGTACTTTATGGCATATCATCAATTATCCCTTTAAAAAAGGACTTTTGTCGCTAACATAATGTTAGTAAATTTGCATTGCCACGATTGGGTATTCTTGTCTTTTTACAATAAAATTAACGGATAGAATTGTATTCCGAAGATTTCGTTAATGTCCAGAACAAAAATGATGTCGTTTCATACAGAGTGGGTAAACTTGGGGAGTAGGTATATAAAGACAATCGGTTAGGTAGAGGCAGCACCAAGCCATGGGTGTAACTTTGAACCAAGCCATAATTTTGACAAAAGCTAGCATCTGGGCAAAACCAAATACTAGCTAGAAAGTAATCTACGTACAAAGTAACAGGTACATCACATGCGGAGTAAAGGCCTGAAAGTTACCGCCACAATCGAGAGACGTGAATCGATCGATCGAGAGAAACATCGCACACGTATGCGCACACGCTTTATGCTAGCTAGTGGAGTAGTGGTAATTACTCCTAATGAACCTATCAGTGATCAATTAGGCCTTGTGATCCACGAACTAACCCTATCCGAGCTGTCCAATGGACGCCCGACCGAACCCACGCGGGCCCGGCCTGTCGAGGCACACGCGCCGGGCGCCGATTGGCCCGCCGTGCCTATAAATGTCTTGGGCCGGCCTCCCCTTGCTTTTGGGTGATCGAAGTAGCTAGCCAGTTCTCACTTATAGTTTCATACCCTGCCTCGATCGACCACAGCATCACCTTGCTGGATGCGAGCCATGGCGAGCCGCCGCCATTCGTGGTCTCTTCTCCTGCGCCTGATGATCCTTCCTCTCCTCCTTCCGGCGACGGCGACGGCGGCGGGAAGCTCGCCGGCTTCCCAGCACGAAGCATGGCGGATCCTAAAGCCACAGCGGAGGCTGCAGCAGATCCCCAACCCGCAGCCCCTGCCGGGCCCGCAGCCGGTGCCTCTACCGAACCCGCAGCCGCTGCCCGACCCGAACCCGCAGCCCCTGCCGGGCCCACAGCCATTGCCTGTCCCGAACCCACAACCTCTGCCGCAGCCTGACCCGAACCCGCAGCCACTGCCAAACCCACAGCCACAGCCAGTGCCTCTCCCGAACCCACAGCCGCAGCCACTGCCAAACCCACAACCTCTGCCACAACCCAATCCGAGCCCGCTACCAGTGCCACAGCCGATCCCAAGCCCACTGCCAAACCCGAACTCAAATCCGCAGCCGCAGCCGCAGCCGCAGCCGCAACCAGACTTGGGTACACCTGGACAACCATCTAACGCACTGGTCGGACCACAACCACTCCCAATCGGCGCAGCTACAACTACACGCCTTTCTCATACCTCTCTTGTGTTTATTCTTGGATTCTTTCTAGGCATGCATATTCTTTCGTTTTAGAGTGAGATCTATCGCTGTAGATATACGTGGTATGTGTTTTTTTTTGGAGAGTTCATGTGTACCATATTGATTGGTAGGTTGGTTCTTATGTGATGTGGCTTGCCTGTACCTGTGTACCGTTCTATCTCTGTATGTACATATACACACAGTGCTACTGCTTTGTTATACACACAGATATATGTATACATAATACATCTCTAGTGTTTTTTGTGCATGGGGTATGAAAGCAGAAACCTTTGCCCTTATCCGGCTGCAAAAGCGGTGACGAAATTGCACACTGCAATGGAGAACCACTCGCTAGTGGTCAATCCATCAGCAATCGATCTTTACTCTCCTGGCCTATAGCCAGAAAAAGACCGATAGCTACTTGAGCAGCTGCGCGACGCAACTTGCTTGCTGCGACGGTGAAAGCGGCGGAGGTACAAACCAGGGCTAGCTAGTCCGTAAACTGCCCACCGGAGTGATCGATCAGGGTTAATTCGGGAAACGTCAAATGTATGACGTCGTACAGGTCTCTGTTGTTCGGGCTGTGGCGAGGGATGAAAAGCATGGAGCATGACGCCGACTCCGTGGTTAGCTTTGCCAAGGTTTTCCTCCGATCTCTTGTCATCCGCTTTGGAATTCAGAACAAGTTACCGTTTTTCAACCCAGCACTTCTGCGTAACTTTTGTCTTCGAGAAGCCTGAAGCCAAAAGCTGAACCTGAGCGTATTGTTGTGGGATTTGTATTCTCCGTCTATGTACAAGGTAGATACGCTCACACATACCGTTAAAAAGTCTGAAATTACCCATGTGCCATTATAAAATTACAAAGCTCTTATATATGCTCCATGACTTTATGCTCTCGAGATTTCGCTCTGATACGCTCTTGGGCCGATTCTGGACTTGTGGTAGCATGTGTGCGTGATGGTGCAAGCACTGTTTTGTTGTGTGCATCCATTTAGTTTGATCCGCACCAAATGTTCAGGCTAACCTTGGCCAAACTAAGTGGATATAGACGACGGCGTTTGGTTGCTTGCGTATGTTGTGCCAATCTTACTAAGAAAATTGTTTTGTCCTATCAAAGGTTGTGTAAGCCAGGACGGTAGGATGTGACCAAAATCCATGGTTATCTGAAGCCAAGCTCAGTGAATGCACTTGCATCATATGAGCTCCCACGATTAGAAGAAAAAAACAAACACCTGTTACATCTTAAGGCCTAGCCAAGCCATATGCGGAGAACCAAACACTCTTGCTTTTGACTTTAAAAAGAAAGAAAAACCCAGTGGCATGTCTATCAACACCTTGTTCTTTTTAAATTAAAATTAAAAGTTACAGCTATAAATTTATTATTTTTATACATATTAAACGCTGTAACACTTTGTAATTATTTTTAAATCTTTAATGGTTTCTTCTGAAAGCTCCCAAAACCATTTTTTTTTAATAATTTTTTAGCTCTCTGAACCTTCTATTGAGGACCTATAATTGTTTTAAATTATAATCCTCGTTCGACTCGCATGCGTTAAGCATGGCACAGCCGCATAAAGCTGAAAAAAACAAGTTACAACCCATGCGCGGCCGCACTAACTCAACCAGTACCACGCACAACTTATTATTTTTTTTAGAAAAAAGGTAGCACGCTGCACGCACGACAGGGACATCAACGGAGCGAAACGCCGAAACCCCACCGAGGCCTGTCCGAGGGCACCGGGCAGCGTGGGCGCACCACCAAAAGGCCACGCGCGCGCGCGGGGGCACGGGCCTCCTCTCCTCGCTTTTGCTCCGTACGGGGCACGATCGTCACACGCAACTGATGCAACGCGGCCGTCTCGCCGTCCCCATCCAAGGAGCCGCCGTCACTCGTGATCCGACTCGTCGGGCGGCTGCCCATGACAGACGCCGGCATTCATCTAGAGGGAGAGCGAGAGCCGCAGGCGGTCAATCCATCAGCGTCCGCATTTATCCTCGATCGGCCCGTCTCTGGAGTGAGAGGCCGGTGCGGTATCTTGTTGCGCAAGCCGCAGCTTCTTCCGACCTTAAAAGAGAAGGAGCAGTTCAACCATCTTTAGCGTATCCAATTGGCGAAAAAAATGAATGACCTGTCACTTTAGCGTATGAAATAGTGTTGATGATATATCCGATCCAGGTAGGTTTCAACTTGCAAGCGTACGTACAGGCAGGCAACTTGTAGCGTAGGTTTCAACTTGCAAGTCGTGGCCGCCGTACGATCGGAGACCACGTGTGCATAGCGTAGGCGAAATGTCAAGCGTGTGACGCATGCGCCGAGCGGTCTCTGTTGGTTGCACTGTGATCATTAGCGTTCAGGCTCGGCAACGGAAGTACGGGACACACGACGGTGAGGTGATTCGGTAGCACGCGCGTTCTGAGCCGGCCAATACTGGAGGTTGCCAATATTTTATCCAACGTGGTAAGCCCGCCGCCACCACACCGCCGAAGCCAACCCGGCTGGCCGCGGCGGCGCGGCCACAGCCAACTAGCCAAAGACCAAGAAAAATGATTCCGGCACCGATCACCGGTTGTTTATTTTCCGGATGGAAATTTTCAATCAAAATATAAATTTGCATATTTGTATCGTCCGCAATTGTCGAAATTTTCAGTACGTCATACCGAAATTTCTGTCTATTGATAACATTTTAGATTTTTTTTAAAGCACCGCTTCGTAGAGCATCCACAGAGCATCTCCGTCAGTTTTCTCTAAAATCAGCTCTCTATACATACTATTTAAAAAATCATCTCCAATAAGACTCTTCAAATCTCACTCCAATAAAACATACAAGGAGAGGAGAGAGAATCCAAATATTTAGGGAGCGAGATAGAAAATCTTCAAATTAGAGAATAATGTAGGCTGCCTATTGGAGTAGATCAAGAGCGTGCTCTCGGATCTCCAAATTTTAGGGAAAGGAGACATACAGGGACCCATAGCTTCTTGCGCAAGCCGCAGCTTCTTCCGACCTTAAAAGAGAAGGAGCAGTTCAACCATCTTTAGCGTATCCAATTGGCGAAAAAATTGAATGACCTCTCACTGTAGCGTATGAAATAGTGTTGATGATATATCCGATCCAGGTAGGTTTCGGGCTGTTTGGTTGTAGCCTAACAATGCCACGCTTAAGCTTAGCATGTTGCCACACTTGTGGCATGACTAAGGGAGTGTTTTCCTTAGCTTATCTAAACTTCTAATCTGACTTATCTCATAACTTCGAGAATTTCCCGAGGTGGTCTCGAGAGTCGGATGCCTTGATTTTTAGGATTTAGATAGTTTTTAGACACGTCTACGAGATAAAAAAAAGGATTCAAAAGTAATAAAAAAGTCAGATAAGTTAATATTAGCCACGTCTTATCTGATTTATTTCGTGACTTATCTGACTAATATTGACTTATCTGACTTTTTATTACTTTTTGAATCCTTTTTTTATCTCGTAAGCGTGTCTAAAAGCTCCCTAAATCCTAAAAATCAAGGCCATCCAACTCTCGAGGCTACATCGGAAAATTGTCGAAGTTACGAGATAAGTCAGATTAGCATATTAGATAAGCTGGGGAGAACACCCCCTAAATTGGCTAAACTTAGAAAGTGTTTGGTTCATTGCCACGCCTAAAGTTAGACATGGGTAAAAAATGTGTGGCATGCGTTTCGTTTGTTGTCCCATCTCTATTTAGCCACATCCCTGCGGCCTCTTCTTCCCCGCCGAGGTGGCCAGCCCCGTCCCATTCTTCTCCAGCGAGGTCGCGCGCCCCACGGCCTCTTCTTCCCCAGCGAGGTGGTCGGCCCCGTCCCTTTCTTCTCCGGCGAGGTCGCGTGCCCCGCGCCCTTCTTCTTCTTCAGCGAGATCGCGTGCCCCGCATCTTCTTCTTCCCCAGCAAGGTGGCCGGCCCTGTCCCCTTCTTCTCCGGCGAGGTCACGCACCCCGTAGCCTCTTCTTCCTCTGCGAGGTCACCGGGCGGCCGACTCGCGCCCTTCTTCTTCTTTAGCGAGGTCGCACGCCCTGCATCTTCTTCTTCCCCAGTGAGGTGGCCGGCCCCGTCCCCTTCTTCTTCGGCGAGGTCGCGCGCCCCGTGGCCTCTTCTTTCTCGGCGAGGTCACCGGGCGGCCGGCTCGCGCCCTTCTTCTTCTTCGGCGAGGTCGCACCTACAGCCTCTTCGTCCCCAGCGACTTCGCCTGGCGGCCGGCTCTCGCCCTTCTCTGGCGAGGTCGCTCGGTTCAGACCATCTTCTTCCCAACGAGGTTAGCTCTCCCTGCAGCTTCTTCGTCGTTGTGGCAATCACGGCGAGGAAGTGTGGCGGCCGATTTGGCCGCCATACTGTGTGGCGAAATTTTGTGAAGTGAAGGGTTCCAGAGCTGCCTAACATGTGTGGCACGCCTAAGCTCAGTGTGTAAACAAAACGCATGTCTAAGGCACTGTGGCTCGTCTAAGCTTAGGTGTAACATGTTTAGGAAGTGAACCAAACAAGCCCGACTTGCAAGCACTATTGCGGATTACCTCATCACTACCGGTTCCAAACCGGCATCTGTACCAGTAGAGGGCAACAGGGAGTAATACTCCTGGGTATCACTACCGGTCCATGCAACCGGTAGTGACAGTATTAGAAATGTTTAAAATATGTTGGGAATATATTAGGAGAAGCAGGTCTCGAACCCGAGATCTCGTGACTTTAGCCTCACCTTTCTAACCAACCCACCCACTATTGCGTATTAATATAGATAGAATATGCATTCTTTTTAAACTTTCCAGAAACGAGGCACTATTACCGCTTCGTGGACTAAACCGGTAATGATGGATAGGTATCACTACCGGTTTGAGCCACAAACTGGTAGTATTAGTGCCTGAGGCACCACTACCGGTTCATGGCTCATGGCTCACGCAGGCACTACTACCGGTTCGTGATTCAAACCGGTAGTGATTTAACTATCACTATCGATTCGCAGATAACCGGTAGTAATACCACTTTTCTAGCAGTGAAGCCTACGTACAGGCAGGCAATTCAAGTCGTGGCCGCCGTACGATTGGAGACCACGTGTTTATAGCGTGGGTGAAATGTCAAGCGTGTGACGCATGCGCCCGAGCGATCTTTGTTGGTTGCACTGTGATCATTAACGTACGATCTGGGCAACGGAAGTACGGGACACACGACAGTGATTCGGTAGCACGCGTGTTCTGAGCCGGCCAATACTGGAGGTTGCCAATATATTTTATCCAACGTGGTAAGCCCGCCGCCACCACACCGCCGAAGCCAAACCGGCTGGCCTCGGCGGCGCGGCCACAGCCAACTAGCCAAAGACCAAGAAAAATGATTCCGGCACCGATCACCGGTTGTTTCTTTTCAGGATGGAAATTTTCAATCAAAATATAAATTTGCATATTTGTATCGTCCGCAATTGTCGAAATTTTCAGTACGTTATACCGAAATTTCTGTCTATCGATAACATTTTAGATTTTTTTTAAAAGCACCGCTTCGTAGAGTATCCACAGAGCATCTCCGTCAGTTTTCTCTAAAATCAGCTCTCTATACATACTATTTAAAAAATAATTTTTCTATATATTTTTTATCATCTCCAATAAGACTCTCCAAATCTCACTCCAATAAAACATACAAAGAGAGGAGAGAGAATCCAAATATTTAGGGAGCGAGATAGAAAATCTTCAAATTAGAGAATAATGTAGGCTGCCTGTTGGAGTAGATCAAGAGCGGGCTCTCGGATCTCCAAATTTTAGGGAAAGGAGACATACAGGGACCCATAGCTTGTGCCTTCTTTCCTGTTGAAAGCTGTTATAGATTATAATGTGAGAAAGTTGTGGACCCATGATATGCGGTTTGCAGAGGCCAAAAATTTTATTCAAAAATAGTCTTAAAAGTTTTTGAGAAGAAAAACTAATATCTTTAAAAAAGTTACAAATTTACAAAGCATTTGGCTTATAAAAAAGAAAATTAAAATCTAGATTAAAGTCGTAAAGAACACGGCAGTCGATGATGCTTGGAGGGAGAGCCCTCTTCATGTTCTAGTAATTTGTTGATTCTATTAGTAATTTTCGTAAAAGTTTATTATATTTCTTTCCTTTTAAGTATTTAAAAGATATGACCTAGAGCTCTGTCGTTCTCCATCATTCTCTTGTCATGGAGAGAATTCCTTATTTACTGCTGAGACATAGCCGATTACACAATCTGCCACCAAGATTTTCTAACTTCATGTTTTGCCATTATCTCTCAAACTTCCCCCCCTCAATCCCATTGTTGATCGGTCAAGCCACAACGGAGTTGCGTAACGATAATTATGCTCCTGTTTTTTTAATACAACAAAATAGAAAAATCATAAATTACCAAACAAATTCATAAAATTGTGAGAAAAATCGCTATGCATTCAAAAAATTATGTGTACTCAAATTTAAAAGTGAATTTTTTAAATTTTGTATGTTAATTTTATTTTAAAATTAACAATACCTACCATGCCTCATGAAACGAGATAAAAAAATAGAAAATATAGAAAATTATGAAATTTGAAAAACGAGTAGAGCATAATTTTATAGAAATTTAGAAATTTAAATCACTCAATTTAGAGTTAAAATGCAGGAGATGCAATGTTTGAAAGTTTTAAATTCAAAAATTATAAAAGGAAAATTTTAGGCTTTAATGGAGCTTTCTAATGGCTGAATCTAACATAGCTAACAGTAGTGGTATTGTGGGAAGAAGTTTGAGAGCTGATGACAAATCATAAAGTTGAAAAATCTTAATGACAAATCGTGAAATCAGCTAAGTCTCAGCGGCAAATAAGAAATTCTCTCATCATGCATCGAGTTCATGTGAAAATTCGGAAACGGTTGGACAAAGTACACGAAGCATGTTGTCGACAAATTATGTCGGCAATATACTTTATAGGGCTATGCGTAAGACCAAAACCCGATGGTAATACAGGAGACAGATTTATACGGGTTCGGGGCCTCGATGTGAGGTAATACCCTACTCCTGTACTCGTGGATTATATTGGGGTTGATCTCGGTGGATCAATGTTGAGGATGGCTATGGATCGGTGTGATCTCTCCTACCGATGTGATCCAGGATGTCTAACTAGGGGCCCTGCCTCCCTTTATATAGTGGAGGGAGGTAGGGTTACAGATAAGTATCCTAATTAGTTATGGAAACTGGGATAGAGATAGGAAGTCTATCTCTATCTTTTTTGCCGAGTACGTAATGTACCAAATTACAACTGTGCCTTCCTTGTGATATAAGTCGGTTTTTCATGCAGGGCAGGCCCGTCTTCTAGATGGTAGACGTGACCCTGCTTCGTGAGGTGGTCCGCCTAATTTGTCTCCATAAAATACCCGGGGACCATGTTATCCACACATGTGCTATGGGTAATCTCTCCAATCCGGCTGTGTATTGGTAAACTCCAATGTCAAGTTCTTATCGGGGCCGGGGCAAAGCTGGCGCTCGTCGTAGACGTGGAGAAATTTGCATGAGAAGCAGGAAGAAGGGGTCTGTGTTGCCTCGTTTGGATCTATGGTAGTTGAATCGCATAAATGTTGTATGACTAAAAAGTTAGACCTCGAGAGCTTTAAGAAGTCGAAACGTTTGGTTCTACTTAATTTTGAACGTCTGAATGACATGTCGAGCGATGCGGAGTAGAATTCGGCAACCGCAACAAACCGGTCCACTGGCTCGTGCAAAGGCGTGTGCCCGCTATTTAGGTAAGCGCTACGTACATAACACGTTTGGATTATCAGTCGGTTTTCACCGAAAATCAAACTGTCTACTCGGGCCATTTGAAATACACCCGGCCCAAACCGGCCCGTAGACATGGCACTGTTTGCCCTAGCCCGTAAGCGCCCGATCGAGGCCCGAGGAGAAGCAGCCGTGCGTGCTTACAATTACAAGTAACAATACAACCTTGCGAGGCCCAAAGTCCACAATCACCCAGGCGTCCATTTATCTCACCATCATCATGGAGGACATTTCCTTGCTTTGGCATCGCGGTGAATGGAATGGCAGCCGGGGGTTGTTCATGTGAGACGGAGCTCTGGATTGTACTGGGTCCAGCACTCGAGCTCGATAGGCAGATCCTAGGCCTAGGATGTCGTTACTTGCAGCTAACGTGGAGGCCCAAATACTGTCTGGACCACGCGGCGGCCGGGTTCATAATATCGAAGATAATCGGTCGACCACATCATTGGGGAACGATAGGGCAAACCATAGGTTTAGGGTTTTGAAGCCAATCTAGATCCAAGAATTTTATATTCTAATACAAAATTATTAAAAAAAATCCATATAATAGTACTTAATGTGTTTGCAGCATTTGGCATGAAAAGTTCTTAAAAAAAAATTATTCATGTCTTTTAACCTTATTTGCTCTTCCTTGTGTGTTCGGCTCCATCCACAACCGGACGCAGTGCCACTGTCACCCTCCTCAACCTCAACTGAATGGGGGCAATGACATCGTTGTTGTCTAAACTGCCGAGTCCTCTAGCTCCACTTGCTCCTCCACCATGGTCCCTAGAAGGATAGCGACGCAGGGAAGACAACAAGGCTGACAAGGGATTGACGACACGATGCGAGGAGGGAGGGTGGAGAGGGGATTAGGGCATAGGCTAGGGTTAGGTATAGGAGTAGCTGAGAGGGGATTAGGATTTGACTTAGGTGCTTGGTTGACTTTGGTTGGATGGTCACTTTTCTTTGAAAGCCAATCGGTTTATGATATAATCTCATATTTTGATCCGAAGGAAAAAATAAGAGAAAATTGCACCGTAAGCATATGAAGTTGCCTCACTCTTTCGATTAAGTCCAAAATCCACAAAAATCGTATATTTAGGTGCACAAAGTTATATAAGTGTGAATCCATGTGATTAGTATATGGACAGAGTTTGAGGGTTTGTGAGATTTTTTTTTGTTAAAGTTTGGATTTTCCAAGAATTAAACCCCTCAGTGGCTCAGTTTGAATTTGAAAAAGTTTTGAAGTGTTGGAAGGCATGAAAAGTTCTAGGAAGGTCTTAGTAGCTTCAAGATTTTTTTTAGGAATTTTCCAGAATTTTTGAAGCTCAGATAATGGTCCTTTGTCTCAGTCAGGCCCGGACAGTCGGGGCTGCACTGCTGTCATTCAATTTGACTTTTTGGAGTTTCAGGAGAAATGTTACCCAGACGGTCCGGGCACTGGCCAACACTGCCATCTTTCTGTTTCGTGTGAGGCATGTGTAACCCGGATGGTCCGGGCACGTGGCCGGACAGTCTGGGCACGTGGCTGGACGATCTGGGCTGGGAGGCAGACGGTCCGGCTAGGAGCTAGACGGTCCGTCTAATACTGCACAGCTTCGGGCTAGGACCCGTTTTGGATGAATTTTGTCCTTTCTAACCCCGATTTTTGATCAGTTTGATGCGTTGAGTTCGTGGTGGAACCGCAAACATTTTGGTACACATGTCGTTTGTCTGTGTGGATGCAGGTGTAGGTGGGATGGATAAGTCTTCGGCCAGGTGTCCTTCCGGTTTAGGTTGGGCCCGGATGCAGACTCGATGCGGTGGAGAGGATTATCATCTCAAGCACGAGATATCCACGAGAAATCGCGGAGACGGAGGCTTCGAGGCGAAGAAATCGCAGGTGGCGGTTGGATTCACATCGAGATCCGTGCAACGGTGTGTGTAACCCGTGTTAGTGGGCTTTCGGGTTGGCCCGGTGTTTATGTCCATGTTTGGGCTGAGGATATAAATACCCTTTAGCTGAGATAGCTAGGGTTCATCTAAGTCATTTGTGTGTGCCTCCACTTGTGTGTGTGTGTGAGAGGGCATGTGCCTTGTACAGGGGGTTTTGTGCTAGGTTTTTGTGAAAAACCTAAGCTTTGAGCAATGAAAAGGTTCATCCATCCTTTCCCTAGCCTGTACATGGTTGGATTCATGTTCGTTTGCTTGATTCTTGCCTCGTTTTGCCCGGTCTTTACACCGTTTGTGGTGCTCTTGCATGCTGTTGTTTTGGGGGTTTCTTGGACATGGAAAAGAGTCATAAGTAGGGGTGAAAATGGGTCGGATACGGGCGGATATTGCTTGTCCCATATCCTAATCCATATTTTTTTTTGCCGGATACGAATCCGGATACGGATACTCCAGATTCGGATACGAATTCGGATTTTTCGGCATACAGATATGAGACGGATACGGATCAGGATCGGATCGGGAACGGATAAATATTCGGATATTTCACATACATAAAAAAGATCACATGACATAATTATTTACTACTATAGAAATGCCAATTAAGCTTCCATGTTTAATACAAAAGCTAACAATATATCTATTGAATAAAACTTGAGCTATAGCCAGGTATTAATCAATATTTAAACTAGTTTTGCCAATGGTTTATTCCACAAAAAGCTTCAAGTTCATACAACATAGGCATACTTCAAGTACAAATGTTCATGCAGCAAAGTCATACTTCAAGTTCAATAGTTACTCGACAACTATAAAATATACATAATATTTATGTTTATCGGATATGTTACCGGATATCTATTTTGCTAATTTACATTGACATCTTTCGGATATCTCAGATATGCGGATACGAATCGGATACGGATCGGATATTGCTCCTCCCATATCTTAACCCATATATTTTCCGGATAGGCGGATTCGGATACGGATTCAAATCCAGATATAACCGGGTATCATTTTTCGGATTCGAATCGGGTTCTAAACGAATCCGGGCTCGGATCGAGCAGGAATTTCCTGTCCCATTTTCACCCCTAGTCATAAGTTACCTAGGAACCACCCCCAAAGCCCCATGGACAACCTCTCTATGCCACGCCCGTGGGAATGATTTCTAGGTTTAGCCTGGTTTTGCACCTAATTGTCTTGGACATGATAAAGGTCTGAACTTTGACGTGTTCTTCTCTTGATCTTCAAACCGTAGGCTGTGGACTCCATCACCATGCTACAGCTCAAATTTCGTGGCTGTTCGTTGAAGGATTTAGGAGTAATCGTGATTCTCATGCTTGTTTAGGGGTAGGTTTTTGGGCTGAAATTTTCTCCCCAGTGCAAGTTCATTCCAACTCTGTAGTTGGTAGTGGATTTTGCACATGTATGTGATAGAGGTGCGTTGGGTGCAAAGAAATAGGATCAAAATTCAATTTGGTGTCTATTCACCCCCTCTAGTCGTCTAGTTCGGTATTTCAATAAGTGTTTCAAGTCAGTCAAAAACCGATTTTTTGATGTTGTTTTTTTGCGTTTAAACCCTTAGGGAAAAAATTCTCACTAGAAGGTCTAAACTTTATGGGATTTTAAATTCAATATTATATTTTTGTACGATACCAGTTTGATAGTGAGAAAAAATGCACGCTATATTTGTGCTATTTTTTTTTAATAATTTTTGGGATTTTAAATTTAAGTTCAAAATTATGAATTTGCATGGCACTCATTAGACATTTCAGCAAGAAAAGTTTTTTTAAGTGCTTAAGCGTAAGAAATAGCAATGAAAACTAGTTTTGGACCTAACTTAAAACACACGTATAACTTTGTGTACCTAAATACGTGGTTTTGCTGATTTTAGATCTAACTCAAAAAGCGCGACACCTTTATATATTTGCTATGCAATTTACTAAAACATAATATCGATTTACGCTGCGTATCTCTCAATAATTATTGAGCCATATCAATGTATCATTGACAAAAAAAAAACATCGATCTGAATTTTGAAGACGGAATTTTGGTCAGGTTTTACCATTATCTTTTGACTTTCAAAGTCCAGGATCACTAATTATCGAATGGTAAATGGCAAGGTAAAGCACTAAACCCTGCCACGGGTTGGAACTAAAGATTACGGACGTGTTTGGCTTGTAGCCAGTAGGTGGCTCACTAGTAGGTGGCTCACCAAAAGTTGGTCGTGCTCTTTGAAATTAGGCTGTTGTTTGGATTGCGACCAATATTTGGCGTGCCCTGAATGAAAACTGGGGAAACAAAATTTTTGCACGCGGAGTGGAGCCAAAACACGGGCGCCGGCGCCATTCATTGGCGAGCCAATGTGGGCGCGTTGCATGGAGTGGGCCCTGCCGCACAAGGCAGAAGCGAATTAAGGGGATCTCTACCAGGCACTCTCTAACACTGTCTGACTTTTTAGTGATAGATTAGCTGCTGGACAGAAGAAATTTTTTAGAGTGTTGTGTAAAGTGTGAAGGAATTTTAGAGGATGGATGAAGTGTCTAAGGAATTGTGTTATAGAGTAGAAATTCGTGTGGCGTGGCCGCGTAGGCCCAGCAGCAGAAGACAAGCAACGCACGGAGTAGTTAGTTTTAAACTTTATTTCATTCCAATTTGATTTTTTATTTTCATATCTATTTTATTTATAGTCCAAATCCCATGAAATAAAATCCTAAATTTGTCTAAAATCATAGCCTATCTCTATATTTATTTTAGAATTTTTAGAATTATTTGATTATCTTTTTTTTTTGAATTTTAAGTGTGAAATTCTATGATTTAAACACTTGAATATTTGGTGAAAAAGCTTGGCATCGTAGAAGGCACCTCCTCACCGGCCCCTGCAGTCTTGATGACCACGTAGGTCCTCATAGTGGCGCTCCTTGGCTCCAGGCTCGAGTCGGGAAAAGACCTCTCTGTGCCGGCGTGGCAGCGACCTATTAGAAATGCAATACCGAGTCCGGGATCGACCATGACAGTTGTCCGAGCTTCCTTGAGAATAGCTCTAGGATTCCTCACGATCTCGCTAGGCACAGTTGTCCCAAGCAATACTTCGGGATTCCTCGCGCCATGACCTGGCACCTGTCTGCCTCCGATCATCTTGGGAAGGACTCCGAGCTCTCCTGTCGCCTGGTAATGCTCGAGGACTGAGGTCGTCGACGAGCTTCTCCGAGTCTTCGGCAACAACATCCCCCAAAGCTTGCGGATCCAACTTATCGGGGCTATTCTAGAAGTCCCATACAATTGCCGCCAGTGCCTGCAATCTTTCTCTGCTATGCACGACAGGAAGAGGTTGCAGCATGTACACGTGCTCTAGAGTTCGAAGCCCACACGAATCTTTGCGAGCAGACGACTCTGCCCGTGCGCCTGACCGGACGTCACCTCTGGCCTGCCACTAGAGATTGGCAAGTGTTCTATTGAGGGACTTGTCTAGGTGGCTTTGGGCGACCTCCTAGCAGTGATGCTAGGCCGTGTGACAAGATTTAGGTGCCAGGGTGGCATTTTCTTCCTCGGCCATATTAACATCCTGGCCTCGCGAGGGGTAATACGACGTGATCATTGTATTGCCGCATGAAACTGTCTCATGCTCGGACATCATGTGGTTGAGAATATCTACACCATCGTAGAGGCCTACGTTATCCTCATCAATCATGGGGGTATCCTATTCTTGAACCTCTCGGAACTAGTCCAGGAGTGGTTTAGGAACATACTTTGAACTCGTGCTATCTAGTTGAGAGCGAAGATGGCACTTTCACATCGCAGCTACCAGGGAAGGACTCCTAGACTCAGTGTGATTCTCCGAGTCGGTGATCCGGGCCACCTTCCCATTGGTGTAGTACATATCGTCATCCTCCACATCGTCGAAAACGCAAAGGTTATCTTGGGAATTCAGCATCGCTAAGGAACTCTTCGATGATTGGAAAATCGGTTCCCTACCGAGCTTCCTTCTTACATGAGGGATTAATCGGGCCCCTTTTCGTAGAGATTTGGTTTTGGAGATGCAGAAGGATCCTTAGCACAATGGGCAAATAACAATCTCGGTTTATCCTGGTTCAAGCCTCTCGCAGCGGAGATAACATCTATTAGGACCCTAAATTAAGCAACGTGGTGGCCCTCATGCTATACTGGTCCATGATCAATTCTAGTACGCACAAGTGATATAATCAGTGTATATCATTACAATACTTCACAAAAGTAATAGTAATTATTATAAATCCTTACGTATAAGAGGCAAAGCCAAGCAAGACTGAATAAATAAATCCATCAGAGTACTTATTGCAACATAGCGGAAATAATAAAGATAAACTCAAATAAAAGTTCCATCATTAGCCACATGCATCTGACTGGGAAGCACGTCCAATTACTCACCATCTTGAATGAATGATGAGGCACGAGATGCTCGATCTTCCGTCAGATAGAGGTAAGTCGATTTGGTGGAGAATTCGACGTAGACAATCCAACTTCCGATCAGAACTAACCGAAACCTGCAATCGTAACACCACGGCTCTATTGGTTATCAACCACAGACGAACATGTTTGACCTCGCGAAGAAGGCTTATTCCTGTGAGCGAATCGAGAACATAAGCAAGAACAAAAAAGAAGCAATTTGAAAATTATGAATTGTATTAAGCATGCGAAGTTGGGGTTTCACAAATCGATGACGGCAAAACTGCAGTGGCAGAATAATCCAAGAAAAACCTAAGTCAATGACGACTATGAAGTATTTAAAGGTGACGGCTAGGGTTGGCTCGCAACCCTTAACTAGATACATGGGCCATGGGCCCTAGGAAGGGTGATGCAGCACCGGACGGCCTAACAGATTCTCAATGCAACTTGTTTCGATGATTCCCGTTGACTTAGAAGTAATTTGGATGTGGAACTGGATCCGTTAGAAATATTACGTCGTTGGCTTGTCCGAACGCCCCAAACGGACTTCGTATGATCAAGTTACGGTCTTTTGATGTTAGACTGCTCCTGGAGGCTAAACCGGTCTCGATCTCGAATTCGTCTTGGAATCCAACTCGACTTGGTGGTACTTGCTGGTGCTCACGTCCTCTCTGGTCCTCTCCATAATTTCTAAGCACAATAATATCATCATTAAGTAGTAATAGATCCTCAAAAGTACAAGTATGCGTACTTAGAAACAAGTTCACTTGGCAATGTAACAGTCGGAAGATTGTGTGTGGT
The DNA here is from genome assembly GCA_036346145.1 of Olyra latifolia. NCBI lineage: Eukaryota > Viridiplantae > Streptophyta > Magnoliopsida > Poales > Poaceae > Olyra > Olyra latifolia. The sequence goes on from CM070530.1 coordinate 22,498,735, forward strand.
GTGTAACACCGAAGAAATGATGTCCTCATCAATGAACTTCTCCTTAAACAGTGGTGTAGATTCTTCAACTTTTTGTCCTGCCGGGTGGAATAGGCAGCCCACAAATAGAGTTTATAAGAATGAGTATAAACGAATACTCGGCAAATTACATTCAGTGGAATGATGCATTTCTATACTTTATATGCAGGTTTGTACAACAGGTTGGCTATTGGTTATTTTGCATCAGCATTTAACAAAGCCGTAATACAATAATAGATTCAAAGGCAATTGAATAAAACATTTGATAAACTTGTAGTTGATCATAAGCATTGACACAAAACCTAACAACTTACACCCAGCAGTCCATGTGATCACACCCACTGACATTTAAAAACATTATATCTTGCTCAAGTATAACCAAGCATTGTCCATAACCACGAACACAGCTATTCGAATAGTTTATCAACACTCTGCGGAGGTTGTATATCTTTAACCATAAGATACTTATATCTCAACCTCTGTCTAAGGAGACACTCGTAACCTAACAGTTACGGGACTAAACATTACCACGTGGCCCTCTCGATATCTACTGTGCCACCTAGAGCCAAACGTCTGGATCACTGGGATCACTTAGTAGCACAACAACATCGCTTAGATGATGGTCCTCATAAACAGCGCATGTCCTCCAAATGTTCCAACACAAGACCACATTTTTTAACTCGCCTTAAGGTGCCATAATCTAACACTTAGTAGCTTAACCGCTAGACTTAATCGAAGTCAAGCTCATGGTTTGTACTGTTTTAGCTTAGCAATGCTTTTATAAGATTAAGTCCTTAGGAGTAACTAAGGCAAGACTTTTTTTAAATTTGCCTCATAGTCAAGCCACTTAGGCTCCACCCCACAATAGATCCACTTGCCTTAGTCAAAAACACTATCCATGTTATCAACAAGTTGCAACACATGACATCTTCTACACCAGAGCAACACATGCATATCCATACGGAGCAACACATGTCTCTCTCACGTAAAAGCAACATATGCAATTACTCTCAATTCCATATCTCTCTTTAGTCAAGATTAATTATTTCTCCTAGGTACATGCATAACTAAGCAGACTAATAATGACTATCAACTCACAGATATCATCATTATCCAACTAAAGTGATGATAAACTAGGTTACAAAGGAGTATCCAGTAATACAATTTTTCAAATGAGGGTAATAATCAAATTGGAATAACTAAGTTTTCAATAAAATATAATAAACATAGCAATACATAATTTTAAAACAAAACAATTTTATTTATAGATAGGAGCAACATGATCAAGAACTGTGTGAAACTTACCTTGTCAATCCCACTCTTGTCCTGTACCAAAATCTTCTCCTGGCACACCTCTCAAAGCAACCGTTTCTACACATAATATATAACAAATAGCAAATAAAAATCCAAACAGTAAATAAATTTATTTTAAAAAATAAATAAAATTCATAAACAGGTAGATCTTATTTTTATGAATGTTTAGAGACTTGAATGGGTATTTTTGGACATCTAGATAAAAAGATATATGAATTTTACAAGTTTTATCCTATTTTAAAAACAATTAAAATAATTTTTAGAATTAATTTTTCTATTTTTAGAAATTTTCCGCGCCAGACTGACTACTCGGCCCCGCCTGTTAGACTCATGGCCTACGACGGACGTAGCCCACGTACGCGCATTCATGTTACACCCCTTGTCCACTTGACATGTGGGACCCACGTGTCAGCGACTCGGTCTACCACGGACTCGGCTCACCGGACTGATCCGGCCCAAAACGAACCGCTCCTGCTCTGATCTACACTGTTCGATCCAGATTTGATGGCTACAGATACTCCACGTCATGGCACCTTTTCGACGACCAAGCCACACGGCAGCATCCGACTTTGGCACAACGGCGCAACTCTGGCGAGCTTGATCTCATGCTACAGAGTACTAAACTCCATGCTCCTAGGCTCTATGGATTGCTCTTGGCATCATCAACTCACTAGGACACACGACCATCACTGGCGACCAACGGCGGCGAGCTACAATGACGAAAGGCGGCAGCGCTGCATGGTCTATACACAATCGGACGCTACAACCCTTCCTAGCCTAAGCTCGAATTTGGAATCTAGGGACTATTAGGAAGCATACCATGGCAACGCGCGACTTCGGGACCTCCGGTTAGCTCTGGCGATCTCCAACTGCGGTGGCCGGCGCGTGCTTTAAACGGCTATGACTCTCCGGCGCTCGTTGCAACAAAAGCATGTCGCTATGGGGATCACGACAATGAAACATGGCTCTAGACCAGGAATCAAAGACTAAAACTTACCGGCGATGGCGAAATCGCTCGTCGGAGTTCTTGACCCCAAAACCTTCCCCAAGTTCTCCTTGGCGACTCCATCCACCTCGGCTGAAGGTGACGGTGGCTACGGCATCTACGAACCCTAACGTAGCAGCTCGGGGGTTTAAATAGCCCCGAAAACCCTAAGTTGGAGCGTACGCCATGGCCCGGCCCGTTGCAGCGCAATGGCCGTGGAGACGACGATTGCAGCAGCGGTGAGATTCAACGGCTTCGGTGTGGCCAAGTCACGTGCTCACGACAACGGTCCAGATTGCGCCACGTCGCCCCTTTCCGGAAAAAGAAAAAGAAAACCCTTTTTTCCTTTTTCTAAAAACTGAATAATATTTTCTTAGGTTTAAACAATACCAAAACGCTTCAAAAAAAAATTCTGATAAAATTCTAAAAAATCATCTGAGGCATTTAGGACTTAATAGAAATTTATCAATCACTGTTTATTTATATTTTTCCTATTTAATTGTTTAAAAACTCTAGGTTATTTACAAATGCCTTTTTTATTACTTTTAGTTGCAGGGAAATTATAAAACTAATTTATTTCAATTATTTAGTGAAAACAAAGTATTTTGAACTCACCAAATTTTCAGGATGTTATAACAACCCCACTCCAATACGTGTGTAATTTTGTTTGAATCGTGTTTACAAAGTGAAGAATTGCCTCTCTCTCCTCCTGGTATACCAGGAGAGTATGAGCTACAACCCAACGTATTAAGTCTGCTACTTACTCCGTCGGTTACAGATAATAATGGTAATAACCTTGCCTCTAACTCCACGTTGATCGCAACGTCATATTCTCATCGTAGCTAATGCGTCGAAGATTGTGTGCGTAGTGGACATATCCGTTAGAGTAGTAGTTACGTCTGTGCATGAGCTTTCGGGCTGGCGCGCTTGGTCGTGTTCTATGCCATATATACTCATAACACGAGCATGCACGTTGGGATAGAACTGCAAGCTCATAACAACGCGATAGTGCTTGCGCGGGCATCGTTCCGCATGTCGTATGAGCGTCTCCTCGGACACAGTTTTCAAAAGAATTTAAAGGGGTTATAAGTTGGCAGCCGTGGTAAACATATAAATAAATATTTTATTCAATGTCTAACAAAACCGAACAGCATTTTACAAAAGTTTGACATACTTTAAATTCCATCCAAACAATATAAATTTGCCAACAACCAGACCATTGGCATAGCAAGGGAACGTCACCAACCAATTACACCACACCCTACCTCTCGCCAGGGATTACAAACCTCGCCGTCTCCGCCGCCCGAAATGCTTCCTTCCCTCCGCCGCGCGGTCGGCGAACTACTCCCTCTCCGCGCGGCCTTCTTCTCCGCCTCCCCCTCCGCCTCCTTATCGGACCCCACCATTTCCTACCTCGTCTTCTCCTGCGGCCTCTCCCACTCCGCCGCCGTCCGAGCCGCGCGCACCATCCGCCTTGGCACCCCAGCCTCCACCGCCAGCGCCGACGCCGTCCTCGCCCTCATCCGCAGCCACGGGTTCTCGGAGCGCGCAATCGCCTCCGCGCTCTGCATCTATCCTGCGCTTCTCCTCTCCGACCCCGCCAAGACCCTCCTCCCAAACCTCGACTTCCTCCGCTCCGCTGGCCTCTCCGCCGCTCTCCTCCCCAAGATCTTCTCCAGCTGCAGCGTCCTCCTCGCCTACGGCCCCCTCGCTCCGCTCTTCGCCGCCCTCCGCGCCGTCCTTGGCTCCGACGCCCGGCTCGTCAGCGCCATCGTCTCCTTCCCCTTCCTCCTCCGCATCAACCCCGACAGCATCATCCACCGCGCAATCCCCGCGCTCCGCACGCACGGGCTTCAACCGAGCGACGTCGAGCGGCTAGTGCGCTGCTCCCCCGGGATCGTCATGCTCGGCCCCGAGCGGATCGGCAAGGTCGTCCGGGAAGTGAATGCCACCGGGCTGAGCCCCGACGACCGAATGTTTGTCCCAGTGCTCGCCATTTTCTGCAAGATAAACGCCGCCACGAGGGAGAGGAAGATAGCGGTGTTCCAGAGCTTCGGCTTCAGCACGGCCGATGTGCTCCTCCTGATGCGAAGGTACCCGGTGTCCATGACCGTGTCGGAAGAGAAGCTAAGGGTGAACTTAGGGTTCTTGACGGAGAGAGTCGGGCTCATTCCTGCCGACATTGTCATGTACCCGCAGGTGGTGAGTGTGAGCCTCGAGACCCTCATTAACCGGTGTGCTGTATTGAGTTTGTTGATGAGGGAAGGGAAGGTGAAGGAGGGCATAAGGCTGTCCCCTGTCCTCTCCATTTCCAAGAAACGGTTCCAAGAAAGATTTGTGAGCAAGCATGCCGGTGACGTTCCAGACGTTGTTCTGGCATTCAATGGCGAGATTGCTTTCAGGGGTTTCCAGATATCAAAGCAAGCATGAGGCCATGTTTGCTGATTTTCTATTTAACCATGTGGTTATGAATTTCAGAACAGATTTGATTGTGAGAATGGTACTCATGAAATTGCATCTGAATGTTACCTAGAAGGGTTCTTTCTTTGCAAGTCAGCTAACGCGGAAGATCTTCATTAGTTGACTGCAGATGATGTTTTGAATGTCTTTGGTTCTTGAAAGAAGATCTGTGCCATTTTACCATGCCATACAAAAGGAGTGCATGATTTGCGCCTTGCGGACACACCCTTGAAAATCCATGCTTAGAAGTCAGGTTGGTGGGCGTTAAGGTTATGCATTGCTGGAAATTTTTCAAAAACGTCAATTGTGTGCTTTAATAAGGAGACAATCTCCTTGGAATTTTTGGTGTTCCGAACAGGTATGCTCTTGATAATGCATACGCTTATTATATTTTGTGCAGATTTTATTAGAGCATGTACAATGCTATAGACAGCGGCTGTCTATAGCAAGTTGCATGTCATCTATAAGTAACCTTAAAAATAACTATACAATGGTATAGGCAATTACTTTCTTTATGGACAACTTATCTTTACACACAACCACCTTGGTTTATGTGCTACAAATGTATAGATAACTTTTTTCTCTTTTTTCTTTCTCTTTCATCTACATCAGTAAATAAGTGACATGGCAACTCTTATAGACAGCAACTGTCTTTGTATTGTATTTGCTCCAAGAAGAATAATCTGAGAATAACGTTACCCTTGTAAACACCACGAGGGAGTCTCTCCCCTTGAATTTATTTTATGGTGATTTAAGGAAATTTGCATCTTAAAATGGACAAGTTTACATGTTTTCTTACAAGGATGGTACTCAGAATGAGATGTTAAATGCTGGTGGTGGCTTATTTGTATGCTGTGTTCAGGTGACAGGAGAACAAAATTGAAATAATTGCGCAATCCATAATATGCCACTTTCAGTGTCACTGACATACACATGCGTAGCATATTTTGGATTGCATGTCTTTGAAAGTGGCATACGATGAAATCTCCCCAAAATATTTAACTAGTTGAATTGAGGTAACGTTTTAGCATGCTTTCATTTAAGAGACACACCACTTCATGAAGCTTGGATTGTTAATACTTTGTATTGATTTTGTTTGACATTGTTCTATTTTAATTGTTTCCCCTTTACTTTTAACTCCCATGCTAGCATTTTACTGGGAACAAAATCAGGATTACAAGGGAAACAGGGGGAAGATGCCACCGACTCAATATAATGCTGTGGTTTTTCAGCCATTTCTCATGAGATATCAATTCTTTCTCTGAAGGAGGGGCTGTGGACAGGAGGATCCCAGTGGGCAAACATGGATCCAGACAATGAAGGTATCGTTGTCACAACCCACAGTTTTCTTCTTGTACCATGTTACTTTCTGAATCGGCTAAACGGTTGTTAAAAATCTCAAGGCCTTGGAGAGGGCGTCTCTATTTGATCTTCCTGATGGATTGCTCCTTGCGCCTCCATTTCGTTGTCACACCCATCACACAGGGAGACAACGAGTTGGTCGCTCCCATGCGGCGGCCGAGATTTCTCCCGAGCCTGTAAAATTGGATTAGTGCATTCAATATTTGGCACTGCTACTTTTTCTACGGCACATTTTAATTTCCTGTCTTGTAAAGCATATGTGAGATTAGTTTCATTCCCTCTGCCTGCATCTTTGGAACTCTTGTGGATTTCTTTGACCAGATATCCAAAGCCCATGCTTTCTTGCCTCTCTGCCTCTCATCTCGCCCTCTTCCTCTTGTCAGTTTACCAATACAGTTTGCCCATGAGTGATGCCGACCGCATTCGCCAGCGAGGCAGCGATGATGGCTGTTTAACATTACGATTATTAATTAATTGGTACACATATGGATGGCGTGGAAAGAGGACAGCAGAGGCGGAAGAAACGGCATCTAGGAGGAAGCGGAAGCTCCTCTGTAAAGAAAAGGTTGGAGACAGCGAGGAAGATTGCGTCCATGACTGCAACTCCCTCTGGCGACGGTACCTGATTCCTCCAGCAGCAACCGCCCCATCCATCCTCGCTCAGGTTTAATCTCTCTTCCGCTTCTTGATTTTTGATTCGATCGTGAGGATCACTCGACGACCGATCATCCGAGGTTGGTCCGGATTCTTGGCAGGAGGTGCGCGTGCTCTGCCGCATGTATGCGCCGCGAGGGGAGGGTTGAGGAGGAGGGAGAGGGGGCCTCTCGCACGGGGCTTCTCCGTCGACGCCGTCCTCCCTCGCCGGAGCCGCCGTCGCCGTCGTGTCCGTCCGCCGCGGAGGGCGAGAGCAAGAAGAGCGAGATCGCGAGGGCCATCCGTGCCAGGCTATCTTCGTCCTTCTCATCCAACGGTGTGCGCACTTCTTGCTGGGGCGGCGTCGGGGCAAGACGTCCGATCGGCCGGAGGAGGAGCGGGACTGCCCGCGACGAGCACGCCACGCCGCTACCCTCCTCATGCGTCTGCATCAATGGCAATCTCTCTGGGTGCAGCAGCGCAAGCAATGGCGGGGCGGAGCCGGCGGCGGCGGGGGTCCGAGCCCTCGTGGAACGCAACGATTTCTACTGCCAAGAGTGCAACACCCACAGGTAGGGAGACATCTTGCTCGTAGTATACCGTCGTACCATTTATCGATCGGATGCACGGAAAATGAACCCGTCAAAATGTACATCCTATAATTTTGCAGGTTACTTTACAATGTAATTCGCACATGTAATATATGTTTCTTTTGTCTATCAATCGCACGTTTCTTTCTTCTGCATTTATAAGTAGAGCTCTCACAATCGTTTGTAGCTTGTAAGTACCTCTCACAAACTATTCTTCTACATTTGTAAGGTAATTATGATATTTCTCTCTCATCTTCTCTCTTTGTCGCGCAGTCTTCTTAATCCCATATGTAGCTAAATTTTTTGTTCAATCAATGTCAGAATGGGACTCTGCTGCCATAAATGAAAATGTGGGTCGAAAATCATTTCCCACGTAGCGCCAATGGGTATGGCCCAAATGTCCTAGCAGAGCTGCTGGGGCATATTGACGGCATTCAGCAATTTCATACAAACGCGGATTGCCTAGTCAAATTAAACGACAAAACTAGCATCGGAAGATACTAAACAAAAGCTTTCAGACAAGATGTTATTTTGTTCATACCAGTTTGATGAAACTATTCTCTGAACAAATGATATAATGATGTGTTTATTGGTCACCAGAAACTTTTTGAGAGAGATTTCGATTCATAAAGCAGCTATCCATCCATACACTCGTAGTAATGAATTACATCATCTGTCAAACCTTTGGAGCCTCCTGCGGCGGATCTCCTCGACGGAGAGCTCACCATTTCCCCTATCTTGGAGATGCTGCCTGCGGGAGAAAGCATGGTGCTCACGCACAGTGCTGCACATCTCACAGATATCCGAGGAAGGCGAGTTGTCATAGGTGCAGGTTGAGCATCTCCAGATACCTCGGCTGGTCTGTCTTGCTGATGATTCATCGTGCCCAACTCTGCCGCGACCTGTTACGCGGCCCTGAGGACGGCCTGACCTAAAAAGCTTCTGAGCAAGTCTCATCGGCCAGCTCACAACATTTGCAATGCCTGAAATCAGAAGAGCAAGCGGGTCTGGCCCAGAGAATGACCGCTTCAGCCAAAGGTAGCTCAGTCCAGCAAGTATCCCACCAAGATGGCCGATAAACGATGTCCCAGGAATGAAAGCCTGAATAAGTAACAGTTCAGCCCAAGCGGCGTACTTTGCTGGAATGACCATCCCATGCAGAAAGACAAAATCGTCTGACCAAGCATTCAGCACAACCTTCATACCGAACAGCACCCCAGAGAATCCAACAGCAAACTGATCATAATATGCAGTCTCATTTCCGAAAAGGAGCAAACCTTTGGACAGGAGCAGTGTGATGCCCTGAGACAGGCCAAGCAAGGAAGCAACCATGGAAGCAAACTCAACACTGCCCATCGATGTTTCAAGCTGTGCGCCCTTCCACAGGAGAGATGTCATGTTGTAGAAGAAGTGAGTTTCACTTAGATGGTAAAATGCTGACAGGAAGAAGCGTGTCAGGTCGCCATACTGCAACAATGTTTGCAAAAATGTTAATTCAAATGGTTCATAGTTCATACAATAGCAAGACATTGAAACAGGTACTTAGACAAATCAAACAGAACTAGTTACAATTACTGTTCAATGTTCACTGTTACATTTAAAGGCACAAGATGATACCCTAATAGTAAATTCTGAGGGCGATAATTTCCTATAAGGAGCACAGCAAATGCATTGTGAATTGGTGCAGCCTGAATATAAAAGGATATAGAAATATCAGTATGAGTGTGAGAATAAGAGTAATACAGGATGCTGGAGTCTTAGTTCAGGTTTAACGACTCTAGGGTCGATTTCACTCGAAGGGTAAGCTTCTATGTACCAATAGAAACTAAAGACCACCACAGGGTGAAGACAAAATAAATTTCGTCTGTAGTCAGCTTGTTGTTTAGGCTAAAAAAGTCTTGTTTTTCTTTAGCTTCCTGTTTGTGGTTGCTGTTTAGGAATCAGGGGTCTCTTTTCCTTTTAATTGGTGTCTATCTGACAGATCCTTTTTTGCCAGAAATCTTGTTAATCCTGTACAGAATTTCCTTGAAACATAGTGCATTGGAATGCATCACGTCTGTAACCCCGTCCCCCCCAAAAAATATCCTCTATGTTCATCAGCTGTTCCATCCATCCCCTTTTGCACTACAAACATTAGCACAATACTACCAGCAAGTACCCCCGATAGGATATGGATCCTGTTCCTATGTAGGATTGTGCAGTAATCATCAGGTCATCACATCATGTTTGCCCAACTGAAAATCGCATATGATAATTAAATTGCAGAACACGGCAAATTCACATCAAGTACTAGTAATCAGCTAAACCTGACGACAATATAAAACGCCAAAACCTTGGCACAACATAATCCCAACTCGGAATGCGTCGAGTTGCAATCCTCTGTATCCCTAAAACGGATAAAAGGTGTCGGTTTTCGGCGCGCGACGCGCTTTTTTTTTTCTATCAGAACAAGAGCAACCGAAACAATCTACACATAACACTGTCGTGGTGTAGACGGGAGGGGTACCTGGATGATGAGGTGCGGGTTGAAGGCGACGCGGGAGAGCGGGGGCAGGAGCGCGTCGAGGGCGCCGGGGCGGAGGTACACGAGCGCGTTGGCGGCGATCAGCGCCGCCGTCACGGGCGGCCGGCTGGCGCCGGCACGGCCGTACTCGAGCAGCACCTGTAGCGCCAGCAGCGGCAGCATCCCGCTCGGCCGGTCTCTCCCGCCGCCGCCGCCGATGCCGAAACCGCGCCGCCGGCCGCTGCTCATGCCGACCCCCATTGCCGAAACCGACCGGTGGGGCACCACGGACGGAAGACCGACTGGCACCAAGGCAAAGGCTGCACGCGACACGCAATTCCTCTTCTTAAAAATTCCCTTTTTTCTTTTTTTCTTCTTCTCTGAGTTTACCTGCCTTGCTGCTTTGGTTTCCTTTTATTTCTGGATGGATAGGATGTGTTCACTCAATTCTTTCTTCGGTCTCAAGATATGGCGGCGAAACTTCCAGAAAACTCCGGCACTGGCCTTCGCCTCTTCCTGGCTCCACTCAATTATCTTGCTAATAAAAGATGAGATGGTTTTTTCCTCTTTACGCTGGGAAAACAAGTCCTTCTCCGAGTATTCTTAAAAAAAAATCCTTCTCCAAGACAATTTCATTTTCCATACAGCTTTCAAGGAGGGCTGGATTTGAGCCAATCCCGAGCGGGCTTAGATTGACTGGGCTCAAGTTCGGCTCGGGAGTCAGGCTCAAGATCAGACTCGATTGGATGGAATCATGGAAGCTCAGTTAGCCTCGAGTATGACTCGGTTGAGCTCAAATAAATAGGTCAATGTTGGGAGAAGGAAAAAAGAGAGGGGGCTATATATAGGGCTGAAAGAAAAGCTCGAGGATTGCAAATTGCCTAAGTGTGAACCCTTAACTTTGAGGTCCATAGAGAATTTCTGCACTAGTCTCTGGATCGATAAGTTAGTGCACACCATTACATGACCGAATCATAATGCATACAATCGTACAGAGTGACTTGAATAACTAACGGAAATAACGTCTTTAGGCGAATTGTTTACAACATGGCCGACCAAGCCAAATGTCGAGATACAGTACAAAAGATAGTTCAGAGTACAATGCGGAAATCCTAGGGATAACAAAAGATTATCCAATGGCTATGCAATCTTACAAGCGACTGGAGGAACGCCCTAAACTCCATCTTGGACGTCGTAGCCCGGGTCTTCTTCTTCAAGGCATACGTAGGGGTCCTAGATTGCTCTCCATCTAAAGAGTGAGTTAGTACGAGGATATGTGCACAATCAAATCACACTTGCGAATTAACACCCTCGTAATGCATATAATGATAAGGGCTCCAAGAGAAGATTAGGGTTTATTTGTTTGTATAAAGCTAGTTGAAAATAATTATAATACAAACATATGACTTAGCCAATTTAAATCATGGTTAGGAAGAGGTATTATTAATGACTGAGTTGTGTTTTCTAGAAGACCTATTTATCCAATCCTGGCTACCCTTTGTGGCGGACCAAATTTCTGGTAAAAATTTACCAGAAAATGTCTAGATTGCCAACTGTCCAGGATTTCAGTTGCATTCAGAAATAGTACAGTATGCTTGATTTATTACATGTTACAAAATATTTTATAGCGAAAGTGGAAATATAAGCCGGTAATAAAAAGAAAATACAGGCCCATATACCACAGGCAAAGCCTGAGCATAAGGTAAACCATAGAAATCAATCATATGCGAATTCCTGTCTTCTTCATAAATGTCTATTTCTGATTATAAAGTGGATCCTGTTCAAGAAATAAGCAATTGCCCACAAAATATGGGTAAGTACTAATCGTACTTTCAGGTTTCCATAGAAAATAAAATATTAACTACATGCAAACGGAATCAAAGAAAGTTAAAGGTTATATTTGTCTGGAATATATAATGCAACATTTTAAAACTTGGTCATCATTTAAAATTGTTTTCTAAAACATTTAAATGAATTTGTAAAACATTATCTCCTTTCTCCATCCTTAACTCATCAAACAACCATTATCTTTTCTTAAAATTCATGGATTTATTTGAATAGAAATTGGTATCACCCAGTTGACACAACTTCATATACCAGAAGTATGGTCCATTAATGTTTTTGTTATTAGCTCTGTAGAACTTATTCAGCTTTACCTATATAACAGCTCCTTATATGGATGGATGTTTAATGTGTCATTTCTATTTTCATTAGTCCAAGTTTTGCAATGTTTCGCACATGCGCAAGCATTGAGAAAACCCTGGCGAGATTGGTCTCCGCACAGACACAGCCGGTAACATGTGAATCACTTGGCCCAATATCCTAGAAACCTGGCAATGCCGGGCCTCCGCAAGATCATTACCGGTGACTACTCGGCCAGCATTCCAAAGGTATTGCAAAAATACTAAGGTAATACCTTAACCATGCAATTACCACTCTGGTAACTCATGTCTACACTTTTTAGTTTTTCCGTCTTCAATTTATTGTCTATCCAAAAGACAAATAAATTCTATCCTACCTGTTGAAATAATTATATATTTAGGTTTTCCTATACTAAGGTGTAGTCAAGTTTATTTATTTTTAGGTGGGCTTTTGGTTGTGAATTTGGAATATCTATTCTACATAAAATGTTAAATACCATAATTTAAATAAAAGATGATTCTAAAATAAAATAGCTATAAAGTAAATGCAATAAATAGATAATAAATGAAATTAGAAATTCAATATGCTTCAAGGGTAGAAAACAGTATATCTTTTTGACATTTTCGGTTAAAGCTTCTAGAGGGCGAAGTTCGTCTTCTATACGTTCAAAAAGAGAGAAACTCCAATAAATATCCAAATAAGAAAAGCTTTAAATAAATGACAAAATAAAACTCATAGTCCCTGGGTAAAAACTTGTTTAGACGTGCTTAGATCTAATCAATGATTTGTTACGGGGTGTAATTGCTCAATAATGGTGAACAATAGCTCACCACTATAACTACTCATACTATACTATGATTTGGTTTATAAGCTGGTATGGGATAGAGGTCTATTTCGAGCAGTCTTAAGATGTAAACCGGTTGGGCTAAAGTGCAGACACAAGTTAAGACCCGATGAATGTGTTAGCTGTCTAGAGTTGGATCTAGACTTGAAGGTCAAGGACCTGTTGAGATTGAGGTAGTGAGCGGAGTATAGGATCCGGCTCTTGGGCCATGAGTAGCAGACCGGAAGAAGTCCATTGATTATGATTTAGTGTTGGATGCGTCCGACACAACACGTGGCCATCGCGCTGTAGTGCGGGTGTGGAGTCCAGTTGCGTCCTCCGAGAAGACCCTGAAGATACTCTAGCCTGAGGCAAAGACGGAAGGGGACCATCACCCGAGGATGATCTAGATCATGCGCTCGCTGGACCGGCAATCCAGAAACAGTGATCCATAACGGGATTGCCAAATCTCGAAATATGATGGCTGTAAAAGGAGGAAGAACAGGACCATGGTTACAGCTAAGTGGTTTTTGGTCTGGTCATACCGGTGGATGGTACAAGGGTGTCACATACCTAAATTTTTAAATTTAGCATAAAAATTTTTCAAAAATTAAAATTATACTCATATAATCATTTCCAAATTTTTAAATAATTTTCTAAACTAAACTTCTATTCATTTCCTAAAGAAATATCCTATATACCTTTTTCTAAAAATATAAATTCCATAAAATAATAAATATAATTTCATATTTGAATTCTACTAATTTTTTTTGGATTTTTAGAAATTTATTTGATATTATTCTGAGCTTCCTATAGCTATATATGAATTTTTAAACCCTCAATTAAATTCTGGAAAACCTTTTCCTTTTAAATTTAAAACCTTCCTATTTTGGAAAGCCCCGGAGTACGCCTTCCCTTTTGGGAAAGTACGCCTCCACTTAAACCTTCCCGCGGCCCCTCTCATTGACCATTGTGTCCTAGATGTCGGTCCCCTATCACTAATCCAACTGCGCTCATAGGATCTCCTTTTGATCCAACGGCCGCCCACCTTCTTCCTCCTCCCACCGTTCTTTCACCCTGCTTCTCCCGACGGCGTCGCCATAGCCGTCGGAAAGACTCTACCACCATTGCTCCCGTCCAAGTTCCGCCACCATTTTTGCCGCCTCGGATAACCCTCACCAGCGCAAGCTCATCTCCCCACCTCACCACTCTCATCTGCTCCAGCATCCCACCAATCCGCCGCCGCCATCATGGAATTTCGCCGCCACCATGAACAAGCTTCGCCGTGCCTGCCACTCTATCTCTGGCTATAAATCGGGCTCAAATCAAGCTATCCCCGTTCGGCCTATTGGCCACCTCTAGCCAAGGGGAGTGCTTGGTGTGGGTTTTAGCTGAATTTTTTAATATTTTATATTTAAAAATAATTCAAATTAAAAAATAATATGCCTTTTAAAAATTTTAAAAAATAGGTGCTCGTCGCCACCCTAAAGGGCGGGAACTAAAAATCGTCCTTTCAAACGGCGAGTTTTAAAAAATCATCATTTGGCGTGGCGATATTTGGCTAGCCCTGCTCCCCCTACCCGGAATGCCGAATAGGGTTTAAATCGCCCTTCCAAAGGGTGAGAATAAATCTCGCCCTTTAGAAAGGTGAGATTTGACTTAATTTTGGCCAAAAGCAGGAAGAAAAAATATTTTGTTTTTCCCAAAAAATCATAAATATGGAAATCGCCACATTTTTTCATATGTACAGCGGTGCGGCAACTCCCGTCCACTATCTATATATTTTGCAGCTGCACCAGTTTGGCCTCTCATTTCGTTCATTTTTTTGTTGAAAAAATTAATAAGCCCTCTCATTTGGTTTATTTTTATTTAAAATAATAAATATGGAAATACCTGCTTTTTTCATCCATTAGAAAATTGTAAATAATAACCGTCGCCAAAAATTGTAAATTTAAAAAATTATTTTTTCAATGGGGTTAGGTGATCACTTAACACATTCCGCAACAAATCTCTTGATTCGAAATTTGTTCCATTGCAAAACGAGGGTGGGACAGGGAGAAGAGAGGGAGGGCGATTCTTACGGCCGAAGTTTCTGTAAAAAATAAGATAGGCCACACTCTTTATTATGACTTAAAACTGAGAGGAACATCACGGACAAAGGAAAACGATAGTTACAACTTCATGTCTACTGAGTGCATCGAGGCTACTTCCCGTTCGCCCATGCCTCTGGTGGGGCTTCTCTGGCATGACGTGCCCTCTCTTGTTTCCTCTGTCTCTCGGCATTCTTCTCCTCCGTCTCCTTTCTTTGTGTCTCCTCGCGTGCGGCGTCACGCTGCTCTTGAAGCTGCCGCCTGAACTCCTCGTCCCGGTTGGCTTGATCAAGGAGCCTTTAGTCTTCAAGGTTGATCTTCATGTCAAACCACTGCTGGAATTCAAACAGTGGTCGGGATGCCTTCGGGCAGTGGGAAAAATCAATCGGGATCATTTTTCAGAGCTGGCCGAGCGGGCACTGTGTTGCCCGGATGGTTCGGGTACTAAGCCCGGACGGTCCGTCTAAGCCAGCCGCCGCTCTGTTGCTTTTCCTGCCATTTCCCGAGCTGAGGTAGTGTTGCCTGGACGGTCCGGGCTTTTATCCCGGATGGTCCGAGTAACACTATGGGCGCTCTATTAATTTTATTTCAGCACCTCTATGGACAGAGCGGGCGCTGTGTTGCCCGGACGGTCCGGGCTGAGCTCGGACGGTCCGGGCAAGGCAGTCGCGACTCTGTCTTGGGGGGTATTTATACCCCGTGACCTGGGATCTCACGCTAAGTATTCCATTTACTCCAAAAAAACCCTGTCATGAGCCCAAATCGAGATCTAAGAAACTCTTCTACTCCAACCATGTGTTCTTGAGTGTTCCTCCATTGATCTTCTTGAGGTTTTGAGATTTGGAGGTTCTTGCTAGGGTTTTGCGATCCTTGTACATCAAGGGTCTTGTGGGTGATCCTCTCTCCGGTTGTGCTTCGTGGTCATCGGTGATCCGGCGAGAGGGTGTTTGTTTATTCTTATTACTCTTGGGATTGCGATCCCTAGAAAGTGCTTGGAGGCGTGGAGATCAAGAAGCTTGCCTTGGTGTTTGTGGAAACTCTTGATCCGGTTTATAAGGTTGCGGAGTCCACCTTGCCGAAGTGGCGAAGGACTATCAAGAGTGGTGACGAGGTGCGAGGCTCGAAAGGGAGCCGGTTCTTGCGAGGAGCAATAGCTTGCCTCAACGTGGATGTAGGAGTGAAGCTCCGAACCATAGGAAAAAATTCCCTGTCCTTATTTACGTTTTCGCATTTACTTTATGTCATTACTTGTTACTACTTGTTAAGCAGATTGATTAGAGTAATTGGGTCCTTTTTAATCTTGACTAATAACTCAACAAGAACATTAAGAGTAAAAGTGCGTAGTCACCCCCCTCTAGGCCTACTTGATCCTTTCTAGCGGTATCAGAGCGAGGTTACTCTTTAATGCTTTATCGCTATAGTAATGGCCGAGAGGGCTAGTATTAGTGTTGGTAGACTCCCCATGTTCGATGGCACAAATTATGCTTATTGGAAAATTAGAATAAAGTGCTATCTTGAAGCTGTGGGATTGATGTGTGGAGAGTTACTAAAAAACCTCTCGCACCTCCAGATCCCAAGGCCGCACCTACACCTGGGGATATTAAAAATCTTGAACATGATGCTAAGGCTAGAATTGCTTTACTCTCATGCCTTAGTATGGAGGTCTTTGATAGGGTTAGTAATTTAAATACTGCTCATGATGTTTGGAAGACCCTCCAAGATTTACATAAGGGCACCTCCAATGTCAAAGAGGAAAAGCTTCTTATTGTTTGTGAAAATTTTGATCAATTTAAGATGTTTCCTAATGAGTGTGCCAATGACATGTTTACTAGGCTCAATCCAATTGTCAATAAACTCAAGGGCTTGGGATCAAATGTTACTAATGTCGAGGTGTGTCGCAAGATGATACATGTGCTTCCTTGCAAGTACCGTGATTTAGTCACATATCTCTCAAACAGTGGTGACATTAGAATCCTCACGCCAACCGAGGATATGGATGTTGATGACAATGAGGAGTATGACATCGATGATCTTGTTGCTGGCGGCACCTATGTGTCACAGGATCTTTCTATTCTACCAATATCCAAGATTAGAGACATGAGGATGATGGCCCACAAGAAATGGTTTCCCAAGAGGCAGGATCTTCTAAGCGATAAGTTCTGGTGCCAGCTACATAAGGATTTCCACTCTCTCTATGCCAAGACAGCTAATCCCATTTTTCAGCATCAGTTCATCAGTTGGGACAGAGTTGCAAGGACAAGTTTATAGAGGAGTGCTGTGAATCCACTCCAGGGTTAGTGGAGCTTCTCTCCACCTCTTCCTCTTTTTCATGAGCCTTGGTACTTGAGATGTATTCTTTTCTCTGGATCTCTCGTAACCGTCTACGAGTTTGTTTCACAATTTTTGGTAAGGAGACAGGTTTCAATATAGATGAACTAGAGAGGGCTTTTCGAATTTCCTCAAGAGGGGTCAAAGTCCATAATTTAGCTTTTCCAGTCAGATAGGACAGACAGGGAGTGGCCCCAGACTTTGACATGATCAAGTTCCTATTCAAAAATTAAATCACCCTCAGTTTGACAGGACCAAGGTAAAATTCCTCAAAAGCCATGCAGCTCTCTTTACTAGTATTCTGAGGAAGACCCTTGTGCCTCGTGGTGGGTACAAGGATGCTTTTCTGAATATAATTGCTTGGACCATATTCTATGTTTTCACTCGGACTCAGATAAATTTAGTCGACTTTATCATTGCTGAGATGGAGGAATCCATATGCAGAGATGTGACAAAGAAGCTTGCTTTTGGTCACATTCTTTGCCAATATGTGTACAAAAAGAAGATTGTGTTAAATGACAACATTTTCAGAGACTCACTTATTGAGTACAAGATGGTCATTCCGGGCAAAGACAAGAGAGGAGCAGCCCAACTTGATGCAGATCAGCTTGTTTTCAGCTGATGAGGCAGAGATCCAACATGATGTGCCACCTCATACTGGATTTGCCTCTAATGAGGCAGGTGGATCTTTTGCTGCACCTCCTCGGGTTCCTGCTGATTTTGAGCAGTTCTTTCATATGCAGAACAGATTCTATGATGATTTCAGTGCTTTTGTTGCTGCCCAAGAGGCTCATCACAATTTATATGTTGATTGGCACAATGAACAAATTCAGTGGCACAACGAGCAGGTCCAATGGCACAATGAGCAAGTGGCCTATCAGCATGAGATACGGGCTCGATATGATCAGTATGAAGCCATGCACAGGAGTCACCAAGAGCATCTTGTTGATCTACAGAGTTCTGTTCAGTTTCTAGGGGACAGACTTTTTGATGTGGCTTTGGATCCTTCTGAATATCCAACTCAGGCATAAGCTCTTGCATCTATTGGTGGTCAGCCAAGTGTCCCTCCTTCCGCAGCATCCTCTCCCAGCTGTATTGGTGGTTCTTCTATGGCAGCATCTTCTCCTCCTCCTAAGGTTCCAAAGAAGGGCTTAAGCACCTATTTTTGGAAACGCTTCCCCAAGAAGTGATCTTCTTTTTTTCGACCCGGTGGCCTCAAGATTAGGAACCCTTTTGGCGCTTGATGCCAAAGGGGTAGTGAGTTCTGATGATTAGTTTTTATAATATAATTTGCATTATAATCATTATAATTTGCATTTGCCTCTTATGTAAGACTATGTGGTTATGGTTATGTGAACCTTTGTGTGCTTTTGCAATGCTCATTCCTATCTTGTCTTGTGGATGTTGGTTTTATGGGGAGCTTTGAATTGTTCTTTACATCTTGTCAATATACAAATGTTACTAATCCTTTGTCAAGTTGTGTTTCGATCTGTGTAAGCAAAGGTTGTCATCAATCACCAAAAGGGGGGAGATTGAAAGCATATCGGCCCTTTTTGGACCGATATTTCTATTGTTTTGGTGTTGATGACGGGACTCCATATTTGTTGAGTTACGATGATGGGAAATCTCGGAATTTATGGACCCATCAAAATCCATCACAGTACGGCATCAAGCGTGAAGACCCAATGTTTGTTTAGGTGGGTCGGGAGTCGAGTTTACCTACTTTAGTATTAGGGTTTTCTTTATTATTCTTTTACGCCGTACTATTAAGAGGGGAACGTCGAATTACCTCTTTTTGGAGTATTGTTTTACTAGGAGCACAACCTTTCAATATTCATATTCTTCCTTGTCAATCTAAGCCCGGTGAAGCGTTGGGAGTAGCCGGGATGCCTTCGGGCAGTGGGAAAAATCAATCGGGATCATTTCTCAGAGCTGGCCGAGCGGGCACTGTGTTGCTTGGACGGTCTGGGTACTTAGCCTGGACGGTCCGGGTAAGCTGGTCACTGCTCTGTTGCTTTTCCTGCCATTTCTCGAGCTGAGGCAGTGTTGCTCGGACGGTCTAGGTTTTTATCCCGGACGGTTCGAGTAACACTGTAGGCGCTCTGTTAATTTTATTTCTAGCACTTCTCGGGATAGAGCGGTCGCTGTGTTGCCTAGACGGTCCGGGCTGAGTTCGGACGGTCCGGGAAAGACAGTCGCGACTCTGTCTTGGGGGGTATTTATACTCGGTGACCTGGGATCTCATGCTAAGTATTCCATTTACTCCAAAAAAACCTAACTTGAGCCCAGATCCAGATCTAAGAAACTCTCCTACTCCAACCATGTGTTCTTGAGTGTTCCTCCATTGATCTTCTTGAGGTTTTGAGATTTGGAGGTTTTTGCTAGGGTTTTGCGATCCTTGTACATCAAGGGTCTTGTGGGTGATCCTCTCTCTCCGGTTGTGCTTCGTGGTCATCGGTGATCCGGCGATAGGGTATTTGTTTGTTCTTATTACTCTTGGGATTGCGATCCCTAGACGGTGCATGGTGGCGTAGGGATCAAGGAGCTTGCCTTGGTGTTTGTGGAAGCTCTTGATCCGATGTACAAGGTGGCGGAGTCCATCTTGCCGGAGTGGCGAAGGACTACCAAGAGTGGTGACGAGGCGGGAGGCTTGAGAGGGAGCCGGTTCTTGTAAGGAGCAAGAGCTTGTCTCAATGTGAATGTAGGAGTGAAGCTCCGAACTACGGGAAAAAAAATTCCTTGTCCTTATTTACGTTTTCACATTTACTTTATGTCATTACTTTTTATTACTTGTTGAGTAGATTGATTAGAGTAATTGAGTCCTTTCTAATCTTGACTAATAACTCAACAAGAACATTAAAAGTAAAAGTGCCTATTCACCCCTCCTCTTGGCCTACTTGATTCTTTCAGCAGCGCTCGGACTGAAGAAAGCACCATATGGACCACTGGATTATAAGTGGTATTTGTCAAAAAGTTAGTAGCTCTAGTACATGTATAAATAGATAGCTTTGCACACACGCGCGAGAAAAGGACACACAGGAAACACAACACAATTCTCTTGCTTCCGACAGACTTGAGTGTTGGCCACTTGAGCTTGCTCAAACATCCTTGTAACATCCTTCATATACTCATATATCCAGATTGCTGGACATATGGTTGTTACCTTGCTTTGAGGGCCCTGAACCAGGGTAAAAATCTTTGTCCCCATAGCTGTGGAAAGGGGCCCGTTGATCCCCAGTTCAACAAGTAAGTTCGTCACCTGGTGGCCCGCACTCCCAACCGCTGACACAGCCCTATTTATAGCCATCGTGGTGGAGAGATGGAGGGGGCAGGGATGAATTATTGGAGTTCACGGATGGCCCGTGGTGCCTCAGCAGGTAATGGCACAGGTGTGAGCAGACAATTCAATATGGTGCATCAGCCCATTCGCATGTGCTACGTCAGGCTTTCACCGAAGGCATGTGGGGTGTCCGGATGCACTTAAATGCGCTATCTTAGGCCCCTGGTACGTTGGCATGTGCTACATCAGACTTTTACCAATGCCATGTGGGGTGTCAGGATGCACTTAAATGCGGTATCTTAGGCCCCTGATACGTTGGCATGTACTGCATCAGGATTTCACCGATGCCATGTGAAGTGTCAGGATACACTTAAATGCGGTGTCTCAGGCCCTTGGTACGTTGGCATGTGCTGCGTCAGGCTTTCACCGATGGCATGTGGGGTGTCATGATGTACTTAAATGCGGTGTCTCAGGCCCCTAGTACGTTGGCATGTGCTGCGTCAGGCTTCATTGATGCCATGTGGGGTGTTAGGATGCACTTAAATACGGTGTCTCAGGCCCTTGGTACATTGGCATGTGCTGTGTCAGGCTTTCACTGGTGCCATATGGGGTGTCAGGACGCACTTAAATGTGGTGTCTCAGCCCCTGGCATGGGGTGCCTCATCTTTTCGGCGATTTCACGAAAATCACAAATTATGGGCACTTAGGGGTTTTCGCAGCCTCGTGGGGCCTACTGGATGCGTCCCAAAAATTACAGAAAAAATCATGGACGACCTACGCAGTGCAAGCTACCACCTATATATGGACGAGCAAATCAGGCGATATCCCAGGAGTAATGTGTGAAAATCGAAAAAAGGCACGCATGGGCACACAAACCTGAAATTGTGGCCACTTAGGGGTTTTCGCAGCCTCGCGGGGCCTACCGGATGTGTCCCAAAAATTTTGGAAAAAATCACAGGCGACCTATGCAGCGCAGGCTACCACCTATATATGGGTGAGTAGCTCGGACGATGCCCTAGGAGTAATGTGTGAAAATCACAAAAGACACGCATGGGCACAAAAACCTGAATTTGTGGCCACTTAGGGATTTCGCAGCCTCGCGGGGCCATCGGATGCATCCCAAAAATTACGAAAAAAAATCATGGACGACGTATGCAGCGTAGGCTACCACCTTTATATGGGCGAGCAGTTCGAACAATGTCCTAGGAGTAATGTGTGAAAATCTGAAAAGGCAGCATGGGCACAATAGACGTCGATGAACAAAAGACAAAACAACCTCCTTACAAAAGAGTAACTGTTCGAACTGACAGTTGTGCTCCATCACAATCGAACATATCCAGTAATCGACCCACTTTTCCTTGAATGCATGGACCCGCCAAGGGCATCCAGGGACGACACACTGAACGTCACACAAACTTTTATTGGACTTCACAACAAGGAATTCCCTCCTAACAGACAATGTCCAATATTTCACGGCATCCATAACAGCCTCCTTACTAGGGTACATGGATCCCTGTGTCACCTCGTTACGATGGTAATCCGATAAGGTTTGGCTACTTTCATTCACACAGAAATCTTCGGAGCTGTATGAGTTCCACTCAGCTGGGATAGGACAATCTCCAAAACTTGCCTCATTGTCTGACATGTCCTCCTCGAGGATTTGCTCATGCTTCTCATCCTCGGCCTCCATCAGTTCTACTAGTACTTCAATTTCTTTCCCTTCGTCTGCGACACCAGTCGCCTCATCGGTTCTCGGGTGCTCAGTACCAATCTCCTCCATCTCCTCGTATCCGCCTATATCTTTCCCTGCCTCCTCGGCGATGCCTGCCCCCTCTCCCTCTTCTGCCTCCTCTGCCCCTCCTGCACCGGTGATTTCCATAGTCTCTTCCACCATTGCCTCCGTTGTGCCAGCGTCTTGTTTGAACTCTGCCTAAGCAAGCAGCACTAGAGGAAAGCGGCGTTCAATAGCAATCTCAACATACCGCTTCCAATTCCATGTAGACAATATCGGCATCAACTCCCAAAAGAAACCGTCCCTAACACGGCACACCGCGGCCCTGACCTTCATCACATGTTCTTCCGAGTTAAGCTGGAACTTCCGCAACAACCAGTTTTGTAAACCACCTAACGTTCTCTCGGTGGGCCTCGATATCCCTAGTGTCACTAATTCTAGATTACCAAGATCTACCCCGTTTGGACCATACATAATCTCTCCGTCCCCATAGTGAATATGAAAATATAACTTCTCTGCCATTTTCCCTGTAAATAAAACATTGACCATAAATTATTGCAGGTGGACCTTAATTTATCAATATGTACCCTGAACATTAAGTCATTCATATTTTTTTAAGGCATCCAAAGCTCACCGGATGAGAAACCTAGGTTTTTATGGCCAAAACAAAACATTGTCCGACAAATCAGGATAACGTTATCATTTTATGTCCAGAAAATTTCGTATCTACCAATTAAGTCCGGCCAGCAATCCCGCTCCTAAAAATACCGTAAATTGTGACGGACCAGATCCCAGTAAAAATTTATCAGAAAATGTCCCGAATGCCAACTGTCCAGGATTTCAGTTGCATTCAGAAATAGTATATAGCCTGCTTGATTTATTACATGTTACAAAATATTTTACAGTGAAAATAAAGTTATAACCTGGTAATAAAAGGAAAATACATGCCCATATACCACAGGCAAGGCCTGAGCATAAGGTAAACCTTAAAAATCGATCCATCGATCCTATGCGAATTCTTGTCTTCTTCATAAATGTCCATTTCTGATTATAAAGTGGATACTGTTCAAGAAATAAGCAAATTGTTCACATAATATGGGTGAGTACTAATTGTACTTGCAGGTTTCCATAAAAAAAAGAAATATTAACTATATGCAAATGAATCAAAGAAAGGTAGAGGCTATATTTATCTGGAATATATAATGCAACATTTTAAGACTTAGTTATCATTTAAAATAATTTTTTTAAAACATTTAAATGAGTTTGTAAACCATTATCTCCTTTCTCCATCCTTAACTCATCTGACAATCATTATCTTTTTAAAATTTATGGATTTATTTGAATAGAAATAGGTATCACACAGTTGACATAACTTCATATCCAAAAGTATGGTCATTAATATTTTTGTTATGAGCTCTGCAGAACCTATCCAGCTTTACTTATATAACAGCTCCTTATATGGATGGATGTTTAATGTGTCATTTCTATTCTCCTTAGTCCAAGTTTTGCAATGTTCCGCACATGTTTAAACATTGGAGAAAACCCTAACGATATTGGCCTCCGCACAGACACAGCCGGTAGCATGTAAATCACATGGGCCAATATCCCAGAAACCTGGCAATGCCTGGCCTCCGCACGATCATTACTGGTGATTACTCGGCCAGCTTTTCAAATGTATTGCGAAAACACTAAGGCATTACCTTAACCATGCTATTACCACTCTGGTAATTCATGCCTATACTTTTCAATTTTTCCGTCTTCAGTTTATTGTCTATCCAAAAGACAAATGAATACTATCCTACATGTTGAAGTAATTATATATCTAGATTTTCCTATACTAAGGTATAGTCATGTTTATTCATTTTTTTAGGTGGGCTTTTGGTTGTGGAGTTTGGATTATCTTATTCTACATAAAATATTAAATACCATAATTTAAATAAAAGATGATTCTTAAATAAATAACTAAAAAGTAAATACAGTAAATAAATAATAAATGAAATTAGGAATTCAATATGCTTCAAGGGTAGAAAACCTGCCTTGTTTGGATATCGGATCACACTTATTATATTTTCGGCACATTTTTGATTAAAATTTCCAGAGGACGTAGCTCATCATCTATACATCGCAAAAATAGAAAGGAGAGAAATTCCAATAAATATCTAAATAAGAAAAGTTTTAAATAAACGATGAAATATATAGAGGTCTAGGGTAAAAAGGATGATGGGTTGTATGATTTTTTAAAAGGTTGAAAATATTTTCTAAAAGAAAAACGGTAGGGGTGTTGAGATAAAATAGCTTTTTGTCTCTTTTACCTCTGGAAGTTCTCCAAAAGTATGAAAGGCTAGAGGGCTTTGTACCAACCATTCTAGTGTGGTTGGATTCTGTTCGTATTTTCTTTTGGGCAGTATAAAGTTAGGGTTAATGTATGTGATTTATAATTGGTGATTATAAATAATAATTATGGAGAGATTTTTATAATTTATTTATGGTAAATTGATATATATAACAGGATAAAGTCCATATTTTAATATTAGTTTTAGTATTTCTAATTGACCTTATAATGATAATAATTAGAAGAATTGATTATGGCATTATATGGAAATGTTTATATGAGTTTAGAGTATGTAAAATTTACAAGTGTAATTTTATATCAATTTTATATTTAAGGAAAATTTTAATTTAATTAAAGAAAGGGTTTTAAACTTAAGTTTGAATTCCAATAGGTTTCAAATATGCAAGGGTACTATTTTTTAGATGTAAAATATTATTACGAGTAATTTTTGTACAGGAAGGTTTTGCTAATCTTGCTTCTAAGTCTCTCAATTTAAAGAATTATTTTTGAATTAAAATATTTTAATATATAAGAAAGAGAGAGTAAAAGGATTTATTAAGATTATTTTATTAGAAAAATATGATTTTTTTATATCTTTATATTATTCTTTATCTTATTTTAGATTTTTAAGAAATTTTGCAGAATTTATAAAAGTGATTAGATATTTGAATTAAATTCAACAGTACAAGTAAAAGTAGAAATTAGAAAAGGCTTTTTAGTGCTTACTGGGCTAGTAGAATTGGGCTTGGCCCAATATGGCTATGCGTGCGGCTGACATAGGGGTCCCAATGGACAAATAGAGGAAGCGGGCACGCGGGCGGGGCTGAAAGGGCTGATAGGGAGGGCCCGTTACGCGAAGAGAGGAGGATGCGTGCGGGCCGGCGTAAGTGGCTGACGGGTGGGGCCGTTTGGTCAGTGAGAGGAGGGGGAAAATAGAGGAGGCGGCGGAGGAGGTTGCCAGCGACGGCGTGGGAGGCCGGCGGCGAGGAATTAGGTGGAGATTAATGAAATTGGGCTAGGTGGATCTTTTTGGTGGTCGTGGTGTGGTTTGGGATGGCCAGAGCTAGCGGGGCGGCGAGGTAGTGGCAGCGGGATAACGGGATGACGGCGGTGGAGGGGTTCCGGTGAGGATGAAGGTTAGGTGATGAGCGGAGGAGCTTCGCAGAGGGGAGTGGGGTGTTTTAGCTATAGGATTCGAGGGCTGAGGGGGATTGTAGCGATGGGGAATAAGTTCGCCGGAGTTTGGGATGGTGGCGGTGGAAATGGTGGTCCGGGGTGGTCGAGGGGAAAAAGATGGGCAGAAGAGGGTGCTTGGGGTGTAGCAATGTCAATGGTGGGCTTTTATAAGCCAGAGATGGAGTGGCGGCTACGAATTCACATCTTCATGGCGGCGGCGGTGGCGCAAAGTGGCGGTGAGTGATTAGCTGGTCGTCGGCGGTGGATAAAGGTGATGACGCGGCGGAGGGCGTTGGTGGCGAGGAGGGCTATCCTGTGGTGGCAAAACCGGGGCAAGGTTTGGCATGGAGCGGCGGAGGCATAGGGTTTCAATGGGCGCTGGCGGCGCCGGCGGGGTGAACGGTGGTGGCGCAGTGAGGAAGAGGAAGACAACTTGTGGGTCGTCCGATCCGTGGTGATATTCAATGGCCGCTATTGAATTCAAATGGAGGGACTGACAAGGAGGTCCCACTGGTCGGTGAGGGGAATGGCGGGATGGCTTAAGTGGAGGCGTATTTCTCTAAGGGGAAAGCGTACTCCGAGGTTTTCCTAAAAAGGAAAATTCTAGATTTAAAAAGAAAAGGATTTTTCAGAACTTAATTGGGGTTTTAAAAATTCATAGAGAGCTATAGGAAGCTCAGAAAAATATGAAATAAATTTCTAAAAATCCAGAAAAATGAGGAGAATCTAAATATGAAATATAATTTTTTTTATTTATTTTATGGGATTAATTATTAGAAATAGAGTTTTCTTTTTAGAGAATAATTAGAAGATTAATTTGGAAGATTCTTAAAAGTTGAGGAAAATTTGTAGAGGTTTAATTATAACTTTTTGTGCAAAATTGTTATGCCAAAATTGAAAATTTAGGTATGTGACATAAATATACTGTAACCATGCTCTATAAATACCCTACAAAGACCCTAAATCCTAATCCTACAAATATCCTAAATATCCCAGTTCACTACCCATACTACCTACTTATTGCTAACCTACAAGGTTAAAATTGCTATTCTACCATGATTTCAGTAAAACGACAATACAAGTTAAAAAAATTTTACCTCACAGCGCGGAATGAAGAAAACCACTCCTTTCTTTCATTCCCTCATACTCTCCTCTTTTTTTTTTCTCTCTTCCTGTCCTTTCTCGGCCTCAGGCTGAAATGAGCAAGCGCCATCTGAAGGGGGGAAAAAATCGCCCTCTGGTTTGGCGAGATTTAAAAGTAGCCCTTCCATCGGGCGATTTTTAAAAAAAATCGCCCTTTGGTGTGGCGATATTTGCCTCCCCTCTCCCCGTGGCCCGGGCAGGCTTAATATCGCTACCCAACAGGCGGTTTTTTATTGATTCACCATTTCAAATGGTGATTTTTATATCCTGCCCATTGTGATGGCGACGACGGCCTTTTTTAATTTCTTAAAAAGAAATATTATTTTTTATTTTGAATTATTTTTAAATATTAAAAAATTTGGCTTTAGCTAGCCTAGCCGACTGGGTTGGCCGCTGGTGGGAGTGGATAGCGACGAGCCTGATGGGGTTAGGCTCGGGCTCAGCTCGTTTTTTGTTCGGTCTTGATCCAATCCTGTGTAGTCTACCGAGCCCGATCATTTGGTGTACCCTAATGATTTTTTTATAATTTTATTATTCTGAAATAAATAAATTATATTTCGTATAATTTTATTAAAAAATAGATGCTTCGTTGGGCGAGATTGAAATCCTGCCCGACCAAAAGGCGGGTTTTGTATAATCCGCTCAACCAAAGAGCGGGTAGGGCATGTTGGGTAAATCCAAGCCGTTGGTTGGGCTAGATTTAAATCTAGCTCGACCAAAGGGCTAGTTTTCTATCTCACCCAACTGACGGGCGGGAATTCTGTCCCGCCTAACCAAAGGGGTTTTTTGATAAAATATAGAGAAATTTTTCGTATTGCTCAAAAAATGGTAGACTTTAAACTATTTTATGTTTGGATCTTTTCATATTTAGATCCTATTTGTGCATGCCCAAACCGAAAGAGAGTAAAGATAGGAGCGACCACCTTTACGAAGGAGGACTGACCGTTCTCGAAGGATTCGTACCCAGTGTACTTGCAGTGGTACTCTAGGACTACCAGGACATGTGTGGGGCACACACCTACTACAGAACCTAAAAGGAAAGACATTCCAGATCTAAACCTTTCATCAAAGGAAGATGCCAGCGAAAATGTGTGCGTGCACATAGGCGATAGAAAATTTAAAGAACTTGCTCCTATGATGAGAAATAGTGATCATGAAGAGTAAGTAGAATGTATGAAGCATCCTATGATGAAATCATCATAAATTTTGTATTAACAGGTGAATGCATGAATAGAGCAACGGGTAATATTGATATCTATTTTGCAAAGAAAATTGCCATGATCATTGATCATGATCCCGAGCATATATCTCTAGCAAAATGCAAGAAAAGATCAGATTAGAAAGAAGGGAAGAAGGAAATTTCCACGGAATTAATCTCTCTGAATAAAAGAGAAGTGTTTGGACCTGTGAACTGCATACATTCCCATATACACCCGGTAGATCACAAATGGGTCTTTGTTCGGAAGAGAAATGAGAACAATAAAATTATAAGATACAAAGCAAGGATGGTGACACAAGGTTTCACTCCACGTCCAAGAATTGATTATGAAGAAACCTATTCCCCAGTCATAGGTGGAATTACCTTTAGGTACTTGATCTCAATGGCAGTCAAGTTGAAGTTGAAATGAAACTGATGGATGTTGTGACAACATATCTTTATGGAAACTTGGATTCAAACATTTATATAAAAGTACTGGAAGGAATTCCTATCTTGAACCAAGACAGAGCAAATAGAAGTTTGTACAGTGTGAAGTTGAGAAAATCACTGTATGGACTCAAGCAGCTAGAAAGAATGCGGTATAATCGTTTGAGTGACTTTCTATGCAACAGAGGCTACACAAATAGCGAAGATTGCCCTTGTGTTTTTATATAGTGATCCTGGAATGGATTCTGTATAATATCTGTCTATGTAGATGACTTGAACATTGAAAGCATCTAGGTCCTAGTTGGATGCCTTATTATGTTTTGGTGTTGATGACGGTGATTCTTTAGGGCATTCTCTATAATCTTGGACCCCTATACATCTATTTTGATCCGCATCAAGCATAAAGGCTAAGGATGGTTCAGAGGATGGATTGGGCGTCGAGTTGATCCATTCTTAGACTTGGTATCTTCATCTTTTGTGTTAATGTGTTGTACTATAAAGGAGGTTCAATTATCTTATTCCTTTGGATCATTGATGACTAGAAGCACACCTATCCTTTTACCTTGTGTCAGAAGGTTTTGGATTGAGTCGGAGCGGGTTCCGGGAGGTCTTCGATCTTAGTAAGTGTCTTAGGGCCGGACAGTCTCCAAGAAACAGAGAGTTCTTAGTGTTAGGCAAACAATCTAGGGCCAGACAGTCCGGGGTGACACTAGTTGTCGATGAATTATGTCGGCAATATACTTTATGGGCTATGCGTAAGACCGAAACCCGATGGTAACACAGGAGACAGATTTATACAGGTCCGGGCCCTCGAGCTGAGGTAATACCCTACTCTTGTGTTCATGGATTGTATTGGGGTTCATCTCGATGGATCAATGTTGAGGATGGCTATGGATCGATGTGATCTCTCCTCCTCCTCTCCTCTTGTCCTCTCATGCCGAACTAGGGGCCCCTGCCTCCCTTTATATAGTGGAGGGAGGTAGGGTTACAGATAAGTACGTATCCTAGTTGGTTATGAAAACTGGGGATAGAGATAGGAAGTCTATCTCTATCCTTTCTTGCCGAGTACGTAATGTACCGGATTAACTCTGTGCCTTTCTTGTGATGCAAGTCGGGTCTTCATGCGGGGCATCTTGCTCCGCAAGGTGGTCCGTCTAATTTGTCTCCGTGAGATACCCGAGGACCATGTTATCCACACTAGTGTCGATGAATTATGTCGGCAATATACTTTATGGGCTATGCGTAAGACCGAAACCCGATGGTAACACATGAGACAGATTTATACAGGTTCGGGCCCTCGAGGTGAGGTAATACCCTACTCCTGTGTTCGTGGATTGTATTGGGGTTGATCTCGATGGATCAATGTTGAGGATGGCTATGGATCGATGTGATCTCTCCTCCTCCTCTCCTCTTGTCCTCTCATACTGAACTAGGGGCCCCTGCCTCCCTTTATATAGTGGAGAGAGAGATAGAGTTACAAAATAAGTATCCTAGTTGGTTATGAAAACTGGGGATAGAGATAGGAAATCTATCTCTATCCTTTCTTACCGAGTACGTAATGTACCAGATTACAATTGTGCCTTTCTTGTGATACAAGTCGGGTCTTCATACGGGGCAGGCCCGTCTTCTAGATGGTAGGCGTGACCCTGCTTCATGAGGTGGTCTACCTAATTTATCTCCGTGAGATACCCGGGAACCATGTTATCCACAACTAGGGTTTAAGGGTTGAATACTCCAGAGAGTTCATAGTGTTTGGCGGACAGTCCGGCCAGGGGGTGGATAGTCTGGCCTGTAGACAGTCTAGGCTAGGGGATCGAACAATCAGTGGAAACAGAAAGTTGGAAGGCTTTGGCAGACAGTCTAGGGCCAAGGCCAGACAGTCCGAGGTAAGGGGCGGACAGTTCGGGCTATGTGGCCGGACAATCTGCGGAGTAATGGGGTCACAGGAGCCGGACGGTTCGAGCCAAGAAGCAGACCGCCCGCGGAAGCCTAAGCTCTGGGGTTCGGACTATCTGGCCTAGGGGCCAGACTGTCCGGGAACAGCTTCTTCTATTCCTTATTGGCCTCCAGCTCCTTCTGTCCCTTAATCCCCTTCTTAGCCCTTTTTTTTTACTATATGCGTGGCATGCCCCCTATTCGTATCTTCTCTCCTGTGTGTTGGCATGTGTGTTTTTGTAGATATTTTGGGACAGTTCGAGATTTTTTCTAGACTGTCCGTCAATAACTACCATTCTTCCAACAACTAGTTTTTCAGATCTGGGGCAATTTAAAGCCGTGGGGGGCTTTGGGGGAAAGGTTAGAGACTTTATTTTCCCATCAATATACCCAGATTTTAGAGCCACCTATTGCCTTGTTGAGCTATTCCTTGGTGAGTTAGAGTGATCTCTAGTCCGGTTGTGCTTCGAGGTTGATTTGATCAGGCGGGATAATCTTCATCGTGCTTGTTACTCTTGGAGACTCGATCTTCTAGACGGCTTTGGAGGAGAGCCTTGAGGAGGTTGCCTTGGCGTTTGAGGAAGCCTTCAAGCGGTATTTGAGGCTTGGAGTCTGCCTTGCTGAAGTGGTGAAGACTACCAAGAGTGACGAGACTTGGGTTCATGGAGGGCTTGAGTCAGAGCTAGACTTCTATTTGAGAGGAGTGCTCCAACGAGGAGTTGGAGTTCGTCTCCGAACCTCGGGAAAAAATCATCTGTGCCATCTTTACTTTTCGCATTTAAATTCTGCATCTTGCTATTTGTGTGTGATTGTACTTGTCTTGTGGAAGTTAGTGATCTTGCTTATCCATCAGACTTGACTAATTGCTGCAAGAACCAAAAGTTTAAAAAGTGCCTATTCACCCCCTCTCTCTAGGCCATAAGATTCTATTTGAACATCATAGTACAAGTGAAGAAATAGAAGAAGCTAGCATATATTTGAAGTCCGAGTTTGAAATGAAGAACTTAGGTAAAACCAAATATTGTTTAGACTTGCAGCTTGAGCATGTCCAGAAAAGAATTTTAGTGTATCAACTATCCTACACTCAAAAAGTGTTAGAGAGGTTTGGATTTAAGAAAACATATCTTGTGAAAACCCCTATGGTCGAAAGGTCATTGCAAGGAGACCAAGATCCTTACAGGCCAAAACAGGAGAGGGAGGAAGTCCTGGGACCGAAATTCCTATATCTGAGTGCGGTTGGAGCACTCATGTATCTCGCAAATAGCACTTGACCGGACATTGCGTTCACCGTGAACTTGCTAACCAGGTACAATGCAGAACCTACCAAAAAGCATTGGAAAGGGATCAAGGACGTCTTCCGCTACCCCCAAGAAAGTAAAGATTTAGGCCTTTTTTTAGAAACAAATCAGGATTTGAATTTAGTTGGCTATGCCGATGTAGGGTACTTGTCTGACCCGTATACTGGCAAGTCTTAAACTGGATATGTTTTTCTTCGTGGTGGAACAACAATTTCTTGGAAGTCATCTAAGCAGACTCTTGTCTCAATGTCAACAAAAAACTCGAAAATTATTGCATTGTGTGAAGTCTCCCATGAATGTGTATGGTTTTGAAGAATGGTTCATCATATCCAGAAGTCATGTGGCTTGAACATTGAGCAAACCCCTACTATTAAATATGAAGACAATGTAGTTTGTGTTGCACAAGTTTAAATGGGCTATGTAAAAAGCAATCTCACGAAGCATATTAACCCCAAGTTCTTTTGCCCTCATAAATGCATAAGATGAACGAAATTAAGATCTTCCACACTAAGTCATGTAAGAACTTTGCAAATTTATTCATTAAGTCACTTTTAGCATCTACTTTTGAAAGGTGCGTTAAATAAATTGGGATGATAAGACTAAGAGAAGTTGCAGCTTTTAAAGAAAGAATCTTCACATACTCCTAAATAAATCTTGAACATGAAGTTCAAGTATTCAATGTTAATTTTAAAAACTAGTTTTGAAATTTAAGTGAATTATTTTTATGGAAATTTCTTACATAAGATTTTTAATGAGACAATTTGTATAACACAACAAGCGTATGCTATGTGCCTTTTCTTCAAGTATTTTCTTCCTACTAGGTTTTTATTGAGTTTTTGAGGCATCTTACGACAAAGGCCCAAGGAAGAGTGTTGAGAAACAAGTTGGGCCGAGAAGGCCCATGTGGCCCATTTGCCAAACCCTAAACTAGGCTATAAAAGAAAAAGGTCTCCAAGGTTGTATGTACGAGAAGAAACTGAATGAAAAGTATCGATACATTTCTTTACCTTTTTGTCTCCACCTTTCTATATCTCTATGATTTTTTCTTTAAATCTATTAAGTGATCTTTGGTCTACACCCGGTAGCACTGGTCCTTTAATATATGCATCCGCGAGAAAGGGGATGAGGCAGGAGAGGGAAAAGGGGGAGGGGGTATCACACCAGCTCCGTTCTTTGTTGCGTTTCAGCTGGCGGTCCCGCGCGACGCAGCGGTTCGGTACAATGTGATAAACAGTAAATTTCCCCAATTATTGACATGTCGGTCGTATGGCGCCCGTGACACACAAGCCTCCTTCTTTTGTCCAGACCTGGCGACGGAGGGGAGCTCCGCTGGCCCCTCTACACCCTCGGCGACCACGGCGGCGAGCTGGTCGCCAGCCCCCACAGACGAGCGCTTCGTCGTCGGGGAGCCGCAGTTCTGTGTGATCCCTCCCGTGTCGCCGCCTTCCGCCGCCGCCCGTCGCCGCCGACCCTCTTGGATCTGGGGCACCGTGCGGTCTCGGCAAAGCGGCACACGCCGGCGGCGGATCTCCGTGGGGAAAGCAGCCTCCCGGCCAAGACGCTGGTGGAGTCGCCCTCCTCGTTGAGCCGCAACTCAGGAAGACGGCGCCGGATCCCACCCCGCCCAGACCTGCGCATGAACCGAATGTGGGCGCCGGCCGGTCACCGCGGTGGAGGAGATTTCAACGCCCAGTGGTAGGTCCGGCCGGCTTCACCCGCAGCCGCACTCACCACAGTGCCTCGGTATGTCCTACCTTCCCCTTAGCATAGTAGAAATTCCAGTAGCATGTCCACGACTTATACTTTGATTTGCAAATTGGTAATCATGCATAATAGTTGGATAACAACGTCATGTCGGTGAAATGGACGCCGCAAATGGAGCAATTTTTCATCACCGCTCTACTTCACGAATGCCGCAATGGCAATAGACCGAAATCATCACTTAACGCCGTGGGCAAACGAAATTTGGTGCAACGCATGACTGATTTCACACATGTGCCTTTTGAGTGGGTGGCATGCAAGAACAAGTGGGACTCTCTTAGGAAGAAATAGTTGGCATGGAAGCAACTGAATTCATTAACTGGTCTTGGTGTCAACCCATATACCGGTGGTATCGATATGCCAGAAGCATGGTGGAATGAACAGATTAAGGTTTGCAATTGATCATTCCCGGTTCTTGTCTCCACATGACACTGGTTGCGCACTGATGTATTTGTCGGTCCTTGTTTTTGCAGGCAAACAAGTTCGCAGCTAACTTCAAGAATGGAGAAATCCTAACTTGTGAAGATATGCTCAACGAAATTTTTGAAAAGGTACAGCCGGTGGCAGTTGGACCTTCTGAACCGGGGGGCCATGAAGGAGGTCGAGCCGGGGTCCCCACAACTTACTTGGTTGACTCGAAGGATGACGGGGAATACAACGACAAGTCAACTCCACCTGTCCCGGAGGCCCCAAATTGCAGCCAAACCCATGGGCAATCCTCTTCGTTGGGGAAACGCAAGCGTGGAGCTAGCAGCATGTCCGAGGTTTTCTGGGATAAGTATAAAGAGCTACGACAGGAACTTACTGCTGGGCCTAACAGAAGGAGGACGTGTGGCCCATCCGAGAGGGAGCCAGCACAGAGGGACCCAGAACGTGTGGAGTATCAGGAGCTAATGCAAGAACTTCTGGATGCCGGGGTTGATGCAAGTGACCCTATGTATTTCAAGGCCAGCATTGTCCTGCGTGATTACAAGTGTGTTGGTGCTTATAGTATCTTGCCTAATTTGCAAGATAAACGGCGATGGATAGAGCAAATGTGGGAGTGGATGCAAGCTGGCGGCAAGGGCCCATAGGGCTCGGTTCATGTGGCCTGCGGGTCACGTAGTTGAGTGTATTTTCCTATGTTTCATGCTTTTATCCTTGGGTTGTACCTGTATTATGAGACATTTGTTATTGTTGTGTTTCCGAGCCATTTATGTCCGTTGTACCAAACAATCTATTTGCTTCCATGTGATGTAATAAATATTTGTGCACTGATAATGTCATCCGTGTATATATGTTTAGAACCGGTGCATGCATTATTGATCGGTACATATGTTTAATCATGTTTGTTTCTCTCTTTTGTTGTTCTATGTTTCAGGATGGACCCCTGGGTTTATTTGGACGATGATGAATCAGATGACCATGAAGAGATGAAAGAGGCATGGATTGCATGGGTCTTGTGGAAAGGTTGGGTTGGTACGGAACGTAACCCACATCGTACGGTCCTTCTGGCTGGTGGTGCATGGGTGCATAATTTGCAAGGAGACGACCAACGTTGCTACGAGATGTTGAGGATGACACCGAGGCGGTTTAAATCGCCTACGGATCCTCGTCAACA
The DNA here is from genome assembly GCA_036346145.1 of Olyra latifolia. NCBI lineage: Eukaryota > Viridiplantae > Streptophyta > Magnoliopsida > Poales > Poaceae > Olyra > Olyra latifolia. Next base: position 22,533,885 of record CM070530.1, read on the forward strand.
ATTATGGGTTAGAAAGTACATCCCAAATTAGCTCCGAGGAATCTCTTGCAATTTTCTTGTATATTGTTTCTGGGCCACATAGTCATAGAGACACTGGAGCTAGGTTTGAGCATCCCATATCAACAGTTAGCAGAAAATTCCATGATGTTTGTCGTAGGGTGTACAACCTTGGAGTAGACACAATACGACCTAGGCCTGGGTGGGGAACAACGCCACATTCAAGTCGTCATCTCCTTGTTCATCCATGGTTTGACAAGCTGCGTTGGGGCATTAGATGGTACACATGTGAAGCTCACCATTAATGCTGAAAAAACTTGGCTTATGTCACCGCCATAAGGTTCCAACTTTCAATGTGCTAGGAATAGTCGACTTTGATTGTCGATTTATTTTTGTTTGTTCGGAAGGCACAGGAGCCATCATGATTCAAGGGTTCTTGACGAGCTATGGCACACTACAATGAACATTTTCCTCTAGCCGCCCTGGTATGACATTTGCATCACCTCCAATAAGTCCATAGATATAGTTCATCTGTTGTAGTGTACCCTGATTCTAAGTTTTGTTTTGCAGATAAGTACTTTCTTGTTGATGCGGCATACGCTAACGCCCCAGGGTTCCTGGCACCCTACAGAAATGTTAAATACCACCTGCAACAATTTGCTGAGGGGGCCGGCCCTTCTAATGAGCAAGAGCTTTTTAATTTCCACCATGCTCAACTCCGAAGTGCGGTTGAGAGGGCTTTTGGCCAGTTGAAGAACAAGTGGAGGATTCTTAAGGGCATAGGGCAATATGATCTGAAGTGGGCAAACAGGATTGTAGTTGCTTGCTTCGCGCTGCATAACTTCTTGAAGGACAATGGTGGAGATTCAGGGGCTGATTGGGAGCCACCTCAGGGGGAGAATGGCGTGGAGGATCCGAAGAGGGCAGTACCGACGATGTCCTGGCAGACTTGAATGAGGAGTCACCCCTTATTCATGACCAGCAAGACATGGGACTGATGCGCGATCTGTTAGCTGCTGGAATGGGCTCCCAATTCTTTTGATTTCACCCTGTACGATGTGGACCAAACCTGTGTTTAATTAGTGTATGTATGATGTAAGCAAGTTTGCTTTCAGTGTTATGGTTTGTAATACCATCTTGGAGACTGTACACTGCAGATTTGTGTAACTTGATTAGGTATGAAAAAGTGGAGTGTAAATTGTCTATGCATATGTTTGATTTCAGTTTCCTTTCAGTTTGCCCTGAGTGCAATGGTGTGTCAAAAATTGTATGTTCTATGTGCATTATTGAAGACCTGGGAACAAAAAATGTATGGTGTCTCAACCTATGTTCAGCCCAGTGTGCAATAAACACTTATTCTTGATGCCCAATCCTGGATCAGTCAACCGCCAGCTTCATCCTTAAATTATTCCTCTTCTCTGAATTACATAGAACAGATTTGTACTCATATGCTCACAATACACACATCATAGCATTACCACATGTCAGGACTAGCACATGACTGGAAATGGGCACAGCAAAACACAGAGAGCAATTAACATCAGGCACAGCTCTAATTATCCCCAGAAAACTCACCATTTATATATCAACGATAAGTTCTTACATCCATCATACACACATCGAATAACCCCTACTTGAGGACGACTACCACTAATACAAAAACAAGAAGGAATACAGTTACACTGGCAAGCAACATGATTTTTCCTAGCCTTCGATTCATTTCGATGAAGTTTTGCTGCTGCATGAAAGGTAGCATCATATCAGAGCATGATGGACTACCTCCCCCTTCGTGCCGTCTACGTAGGAAATTTTCGTACTGCTCTTCCCACGCGAAGAAATCACAATCCTTGGCGAATGTTTGGTTACGCGGACATCTGAAGAAGCGCTTGCCGTAGTTCGTCGTCATCCGCGCGGTGTGCTCAATAACCTGAGCTGACTGGCAGTTCGGACAAGTCACCAATGGCAGCCCGCTCGTATTTGACATCGGGCGAGCACGGGAACTTGGAGTGGAGCTTGTGTGAGACATCGTCAACCAAAGTGCTGCAAAAGTAACATTGCAGTAATGTAAGCCCACTATATTATCAGTTTTGTAACATGATAACAAACCTATAATTTGCACAACAAATGTATGACAGAAGAGCATTGATCAATCAACCATTTATATATATGGACATCCGAACAGTACAGCTTTGTTTGGCCAAGCATTGTACATACCTAAACTATACAAGTAACAGGTTAATTGAACAACAACCCGACCTGTTACATGAACAAAAAACATCTTCTACATACGCAGCAAATTATTTCACCAAGGGTAAGCTACACTCATGAATTAACTACTCGAAATAATTTCAACAATGCTATGATACACTCATCAATTCGGTACCCAGCAAATGATGGTCAGCATGGTTGACAAGAACAAAGAACATCTCATATGCGTGCTCGCAAATTATTGATCTATACCGGAATACATACATGAAAGAATGAACAAAGAATTTGTAGTTCGTACCTCCGAGGATGCCGCGCCCCTGTTGGGTTCAGGCAGTCCCTCTCGTGGCGAGGTTGGACGCGCCGGTGAGAATGGAGAAAGCGTCGGCGCCCGGGGCCCTTCAATCGTCTCCCGCGGCCTCCACCTCTGGCTGGCGAATCGTGAAAGCGCGCGAGGCGACCCAGATCTGTGGGGAGTGGCGGGGTGGAGAAGGAAGGCGACGGAGGAGGCGGAGAGATGTTTCTTGGCTATGGGAGTCTTGACGAGCAGCGACCGGGTCTCGACGAAGGTGGCGCGCGACGAGGAGCGACAGTCTGTGGGGAGGGTCTGCCGGGTGTGAGGAGAAGGCCGCGCGCGAGGAGGGCGAAGGCCGGCCGGCGATGACTGCGACAAATCTGGGGCGCTTCGGGGTGTGAGGAGAACGCCGTGGCGAGGAGGCCTTGGCCGGGCGGTGACGACTGCGACAGATCTGTGGGGCGCCGCCGGTGTGTGAGAACGCCGGCCCAGGGCGAGGCGCGGGCAGCAACGACTGCGACAGATCTGTGGGGGGGCGCTCGCCGGGGTGTGAGGAGAACGCCGGCGCGGCGAGGAGGCGCGAAGCCCGGGCCGGCGACGAGGGATTGGAGGAGACTCGCACGGGGTGTTTACAAAGGGGCCTGTGTCACGAGGCGACAGTGGACCGGTGTGGGGAATTTGGTTAGGGCTAGCAGGATTAGGAGAGGGTGCAGACGCACGCGCATTTTTGGTTTTTGGCGGGACCGCGGCCCCGGACCGTAGTAGCTGCGAAACCGCAACAAATAACGGGACCACAGTGTAGACAACACCGGGGGCGGGAGCCCCTAGGGAAAAGGCTGGGGCGCGCACAACTCCTCCTGGTAACCAACTCTTTCTCTCTCTTGCTAGGATATTACATGCCACTTGCTTGTGAGATGTTTTCACATACGACTAGAAAAAGATTGATTTACCTTGGAATGTGTGCATATATTAGTCCGATTAGACTGGTTACCTTAGGGCCTTACATAGATGGAAACACTATCGCGCCTAGTGCTTTGACCCCTTAAACACTATCTCGAGAAATGGTTAAATTTTCTTTAGTCAAGTGCTATAGAGCACATGTGTATATTTCGTCAGTCAAAAAGTTAACTAGTCGAGTTAGGCAAAACATATATAGGCAACGCATGCGTATGCGGTGCAATCTAGCCAACATGTGCTCTCATGCACTCAGACAACACGGACCGCAAGATCTAAATCCGACCGCCAGCCTGTATCTAGGGGCGGAGGTTTTGGAAATACACGTCCGCCTTCCTCCGACTCACGCTGTTCATTTTGTGAGAACCCCCTGACTGGTCTTCTCGGTTTTCTTAGCACACCCTAGCAGACCTGTTTGGTTGATGCCTAACCTTGTCACAAGTTGTCACAACTAACTTGTCAAATATGTCTAAAATTAGTTCATGAATTTGCTAGCCACACTTTAGCAAGAAAATAGAATCTTGCCACACTTCCTGCCACTATTGATATATGGGACCTACTTGATAGAAAAAGAATCTTACACATTTATGGTTTTGAACCAAACAGCTATCTAACATGATCAAACCTGTCTAACTCTAGTTGTGACAACTTGTGACAAGATTAGGCATCAACCAAATAGACCAGTCTCTTACACTTGACTCCTCTTGATCCCACAAATAGAAGGAGAGAGATGTGGAGAGGGAGAGAGATACCAAGTTAGAAGATGACATGGAGGCCCAGGTGACAAGTCACGTCGGCATTTAATAATCATGTCAGCGTTTAACAGTCAAATGTAGTCATCTCAGTGTATAATAGAAGCCCTAATAAATTTAGGGCAATGGTGCAAATAGATGCAAACCCGAGAGACGGAAAAATAATTTTCAAGTTCAGGAGGCTTCGCTAAAAGTGAGACTTATAATTTCAATGCAAGTGAGATTTCGCTAAAAGTTTAGAGGCAGCAGCCTAATTTTCTCTTGGAATTAAATTCTAATTCCATGTTTCTAGGATTAATGCCTAGTAGTGAAACAGGATGTAAGCGTTTTGTCCTTAGCCGAACGAGTCTAAGTTGTTCTCTTCAGCTTTTCTTATCTTATCTACCTATCTCTGAATTGAAAAGTCAAACACTTTAACTTTGGAGTCTGTTCTTTTTTGTCTCGAACGTACGTCCCAAAACTTTTAGAAACAAGTCAAATTAAGCATATTGAACTTTCTAAATTATCTCGAGAAGCTCTCAAAGTTCAGCTTATAAGCAAATAAGAAGATAATTAAATAAGATAAGTTGAAGAGAACAATCGTTTACAAAAGAGGCACCACTCATCTTACAAGAGTCTATGTGAAACTCTACCACACACATACTAGGAGACAAAGACAATCCTTCTCTTTTCACTAACCATCCACTTAGCCCCTGTCAGCTTATAAGCCCTTGCTTGTCTTATTAGTCTTATTTGGGGTTAGGCCTTATTATCATTTAAAATAAAAACGATTTGTTTTTTGAATCCTTTTTTCCTATCTCAAAGACTTGTCTAAAACCTTTAAAACATAAATGGAACAAGCGGATTCGACTCTCGAGGTTATCTTGAAAAGCTCTCGAAATTAGAAGATGAGTCAAATAAGACAAATAAGTCAAATAAGATAAGGGGATGAGAATAGGACATTAATCCTAGTCTGAACGCGAAGTAAATTCTATCCACAATCGTACATGGTCTAACCCGTGATGCAACGACATAATGATTTTGCTCGCATGCGCACGTTTATCAAAGCAGATATCACTATAACACTAGATGGTTCCAATAGCCCAGTTTGCAGTCTAACACGTGTTTCTCCATAACCACTGTTCCCAACTTACGTGCCAAGCTCACCAAGCATCTACCTTCCATCTCCACTGTTGATCCTTCCAATGGTCCTCATCTATAATATGTCTAGACCGGTTCCAGACAACATAGGTGGCTTTTGATCTATCTAGACCGTGCCATCGACGCTCCGATCCCACCGCCAACACTAGCCCCTTTCAGTGGTAGAGATGGCAGAGAGGTGCTAGTATAGGATCCACATCTCACTAGCACCTTCACTAAATCCCACCTCTCCAATGGTGAGACGGTATAGAGGCGGTAGTAGTGGGTCCTAAATATTTATATGTGTTTATTTTTTTAGTTAAATCTATTTTTTATTTGTTACATAATGTGAAATATAACTAAATATGTAGATACAAATTAAATATTATTGATAATAATAATAATTAGCTAGTTTCTGAAATATGTAGTTCACAAACGATTAAATATTTGTCTAACAGCTAGTTTTTCAACAGGTAATTATCCAACGGCTAGGATGGTAATTATCCAACGGCTAGTATGAAAAGCTACATACATTATAATCTAAACAGTAGAGAGCTCTCGAAAAGAGATTTGGAGGGGCTTAAAAAATTTATTGGAAAATATTTTTCAAATATTTGAGAAAAACCGTTAAAAGTCTCAAAAAAATGGTGACAAAATATTACAACGTATGACTTGTACAAAAATAACAAAGTTCAAACTGAATCTTTTCACCCGACTTTTAAAAGATCTTAATATTTTTTTAGTTCTCTCAAAACTATTTTTAATTTTAGCCCTTTTTTACCTCTAACAAACCAGCCAAATAATAGTAGTAGTATAATAAATGCCACATGCATGCTACGAAGCAAAACTGCTAGCTCGCTGCTAGCTAGTGAGCTTGCAATGGCCGCGGCGAGCACGACGCAAGCACGGTGGGGCCGGCGCGAGGGGACGACGCGCCCCACGTCGCTACTCCGTTCCCGCACGCAGCTTGCGCCTCTCTCTCTCCTCCAAGCTGGCCTCTCTCCTCTCGCGTCGTGGTCACACCTCGCATTAAAGACAGCCTTAGAGCATCTTCAGCAGAAACCCTATAAACACTATAGCGCTGACTTGGTAAGGATAGGGATTCTGGTAAAGTGAAGAAATCTTTTAAGATACAGTGTAAAGTGTAAAAAAATTTTAGAGAAATGGATAAAGTTATGATAAATAATGTCTTAGAGTAGTAGGGATAAGATTTCTGGTGTGAAGGCTCTTAGATCACCTGCGCACCAATATAAAAACAAACTATTTCCAGACACAACTATCTTTCAACTTGACCTATATTAATTCATAAACATATCATATACACCGAAGCATCATAACAATCTGAACTAATACAAAGCATACAACAACCATCAAAGAATTTATATTTGCTTCACAAAGAACCTACCGGCCCCATTATACTTAAAAATAGCAAGAACTCGGGATGCCTATCTCAAAAATTCTGAAAATATATATCCGTTAGATTCAGCTCAAAGTCCTCTACAAAAGTCATTAAGGCCATATAGTCATCCAACCTACGGAACATCTCAAAAAATAGCTAACTAGCCCAACCCATGATCCAACCCAGACGGATAATCGGACTCCAACTGGGATTTCTAACTCCAGACTTACTGTTTCCAATAGTCCAATCAATGGTTCGATGATCTGACTTCAAATTTACCATTTCAACAGTCCGAGGCATCCGGATAATCCAACACAGTGACTTCGAAACTTCGTCATCCCTGGATGATTCATCCTACCGATAGTCCAAGTGATTTGGATCATCTGATTCTAAATCCATTCAAGCACAACTAAAATACAAACTTTAAAAAATGCAAGGCAAGCCATCAAAATGTCGAATACTTGTCACGACACCGTGGGGTGGCCTCTATTGTCTCACAAGAAATCAACACCATATAAATACCACGGACCACAAATTGCATGAGAACTGCGTTAAGTATGGTTAAACCATAATATTTTGGGACCAGTGATATCCCTTCATTTATACAGGCATAACCATATTGTCGGCAACAAACACATGGTTGGAATTTACTTCCTAAAATTTCTGAGGTAAGTCAACTATAAGTTACCCTACATTAGTACTAGCCTAAATATTAGAAATTCCAGCACTTCACACCTTCAGTTCTTCGTTAGCTTTGGTTGCCCCTTTGTATCCTCCATGAACTAACCTGAAAAAAACATTTATGTTAGCTAATTTTCTATGACCTGACCTAATACAGAGCATATATTCTACATTGATATAGAAAAAGCATCCTGCTTGTGCTTTAAATTGTTGCAACTGCAAAATAAATAAGGTAAGGTAAACTTTTCTTCGTACTCACAAGTCACAAACAGAATAATCAACTTGGACCAACTGCCTAAAGCATAGGTCACCATTTCAAACAATCAAAACAGTCAACACTTGGCATTACGATTCAGACCTTGGGCTAGGTGGACCCTAGCCCCAGGGCCTGGTTCTCCTAGCTAGTAGAGGTATGCCGCCTCCATAAAGCCCAAGTGCCCACTGCCCAGTGCCGGCCATGGAGGCCCAGCTCGTGTTGGTGTCAAGGGCTCACGGCAATGCCGCACTGTTATCGACCGTGTAAATGCGTAATGCAAGACCCAGCTCCCAGCGGCCAGCGGCAAGCACGCAAGTGCATCAGCAGTAGCACAACGCAAGCCCAATTGCTCAAGTCCTGAAGACTGCAACTCAATCTGCCCTACATGCACGCCACTCAATCTTCATCTCAGTGGCTTCGTGATCAGCACTTCAGTAGCATCGGCTAATCGCCCCTGGCCTCCACAATCCGCAGGGCGCAGCCTGCAGCCTGCAGCTCCACAGGACCACATCCACTTCGTCTTCTGCCCCGTCATGAGTCATGACACCCGCGCTCCCAGTTGGCGCCCCCGCGCAGCAGCGCCTTGACGCACCTGAGACCTGGCCCCTGAGCACTTCCACCGTCCCTGACCTAGATTGACCATTTTCTTTATGGCTACATCCTCGACTCTCTAGTATATATATATTATATTGTGTTTTTCGATGTTCATTTTTTTTTCTATAGCATGATGCAAATGGTTAGAAATTAGAATCTCATATCAACTGTGTATTTATGTTATACCATATTATTATTGCTTAGTGTAGCTGATTTTTGATATTTTTGCGTAAGCTTTAGTACATTAGATTTTAGCCCAGGGCTTAGCAAGATCCTGGGTCCGACACTGGTATTACCGATAAAGGCATCGTCATCTCTAAGACTAGATCATCCACAATCTAAGCATGAGTGGAGCCCAAATACCCAATCAAGTCTGCAACCTGCAAACCATCTAACCTAATTACAAAAAGTGTATGATTCTCTCATAAAATATAAATCAATGTATGGCATGCTTTAATCCGAATAAAACCCCCAGACATTTACTCGCTTCAATAGATTTTACAATCCCATTTATCAGGACACTAGCCATAAGGGTTTTGGTGACTATGCTTCAGAGCTGAGGTTCAACCAAAATGGGACCAAGGAGGCTATGAAAATAGCTCCTTAAGCTTTCTAACTCACAAACACTAATTTCATGCATGTTGTTTTATGGCACAGATATTTGTGTGATTTAAAGAATTGCACCGGTATAGAGAAAATGAAAGTGCAACACATACAGAATATAATGTCAGAAGTAGCCAAATTAACCTTCACATGTAAGGGAGCTGCTGCAGGCTCTTCTTTAACTGCAGCTCATCGGCGAGCTGAGAGCACTGCCTTTTTATCTCCTCAAGTTCATGCTCCAGCTCCCCAATCTACAAAGAACATTTAGATCTGATCAGGTGACATGATACGATACCCACCACAAACTAATTACTCAATGCCTCAATAGTATGTCATACCGTCTGCTTCAGCTGTGTATCTCGTTGTCGAAGCTCCTCGCGCCTGTAAAGATATGTTTCAAGTTCAGCATGCAAAGAACGAAGTGGTATAGACAATACATACTATTAGCTACTCCTATTTATTGAATTAAATGTAAAGCCACACTGTAAAAATAAGGAAACTGCAAAAGCAAACACACATATATATGTTTATGTAGCTTCTCCCAGTCATGAAAGCTTTTGCCATTTAAAAAGAATGTCACAAAATTTCCATGGAGCAGCAACTTCCTTTACAAAGGGCAGAAAATGTAATTGCCGCCACACCAGGCAAATAAAGTATATTCAAGTTTTTCTGAAATAATATTCCACACAGTCAACTTATGATTACCCTGCAAATGCGATCAACAACTAACGTGTTCTATCAGTCATCTCACCTTTTAGTAATTATACAGCCTAACAGGCCAATCAAGCAGGAACTGAGGAAGTCTATTCCTTGTATAAAGCAAACTATAAGGTCAAAGCTACCAATTTTCAGAAAAAATGTTGATGATAAACAAGAATCAACAGATGGATCAAACTAAAGTCACAAAACCCAAAGTCACACAGTCCCACCTAAAGGGCTCCTGAACAGTATTCGCGAGTACTGTAGCACATGGACAATACCCACGGTACTGCACCATAACTTCCACCTAACGAAATTCATGGTACAATTAGTAATTTATGCAAAATATATATATTATTCATTTATTGTTTATTTTGCAATTATCACTAATTGTACAGTGAATTAAACAGGGATTTCAACAAGACTAGTAATTGCAAGATCCATGCAGGAAATTCTACAGTTATTATTCCGGCATTCCATTAACTATATATGATGAAAATACCTTGCTGAAATTCCCCCATATATGTAAACTCATCTATCATTATCATACCATTACCTTGTGAACAGAGCAATGTTTTCTTCGCTAAGCTTGTCAAGGAAATTGGGATCAAGTACACCGTGAGAGCCAATATCCACTGGACCCTGAATCCCACACAAAATTCAAAAAAGAAAATAGTAATGATCAAATGTGCACATTTCCAATATACTTGGATGGATGCTATAATTGATTAACAAATATTACAGCATAACTTAAGAAGTGACCATCATATTTAGTTCATCTGGAATGTACACACTCACGCCCAATGCCAAAAAAAAAATAACCAAATCGTTGTGTAGCCTTTTGCATTACAGAAAAACCTAGCTCGAGTAAGCAATGAACTTGGGAACTTATGGAATTTGTTTGCAAGAGTTATTACATAAGACCAACATTCATCGGTTATGGGAGTGGAGTCAGAAGGTAGCATTTTCTGTCTTATTTTTATGATGGGGTTCAAATGAACACCCGAAGAAAAAAAGCGTAAAGGACAGCATGACTTCATCAGTTAATGGAAAGCCTCAAAGATGCAAACCTCTTCCAAGCTCGTTGACTCCATACTGTTTTCTTGTGCTTGGACAGATGATTGTATACTAGAACCTGGCCAAAATAGACTTATTAACAACCCAAAGGCCAGCATATGGTGTCATCAGAATTGTTAACATAAGAGGCAAGAGACCCAAATACGTCAGTAAAATATCATACAAATAATTAGGAATTCGGGGATTGAGAAAAAAGCTTGGAGGATAAATAAGCTTGGAGGTGTATCCTTAGCATCATTTTCATTACACTTTTCAATATGCTCTCCATATATGTTCTTTTGGGTCCAAATATCAATTTACAAGCAAGAATTACATGAAAACATATCATGATTGTTGCGTATTAGTAGCTATATTTTCCCTCAAACCAGAGGCCTGTGTATGCCCAGATTGTCCAGGTCCAATCAGGGACTGCAAGTTTTGGTATATAGTTTTATTTTGCATAAATAAAAAGAGGAGAAAAAGGGCATGCCCTTGACCTAGTTCTTTTGACAAGCAAACCACAAGCTTTGCCCTGACAGTGCGTTGGGTCATCACCAAATCACAGCATTTCTATGTTCAATATTTGATGTTAAGGGTATAGTGCAATATCATAAGTTAAGAATGGCTGCCATCACTGAGAAAGGAAAAAGATTGAGTGCTACTCAACGGACATTTGCAAGAGTTGCACGCCATGACAGGATTTAATGTCCTGGACTTCAGTTTTTCCTTAGATTAGTATTATCCTTACAAATTCAATGCTATTGCATATGCCTTGAATTTGTGGGGCATTAAGGGTAGCAGTGTAATAGTATGTGCATGTTCGGGCCATGTGTGGTATTGAAGTGGTAGTCCAGAGGTTCTATATATATGCCCTTCAGGCTCTTGCAATACACTCAACTTAGTTGTCTCTTCCTCAGAACTTAATATTTTATACCATTATTTAGTTGGACAGAAGCTAAACATTTTATACCATTACATTCAACTTAGTTGTCTCTTCCTTGCAACTTAACCTTTCAATTAACAGAAGCTAAACAGCCAAAAAGGTGTTTCAGGTAAGCAACATTTCTCATTTCAAACTTTTCAATTCTAGACTCATTTACATGCATCCAAGTAGGACTGGAAGATAGCACACAACAGAATAGGAAAAATATTCATATTTTATAATGATCAAACACCCACAATACTATTTTACCAGAAGCAGGAACTAGTATTAATAAATACCATGATAGGAATCATTTGAATGAAGCTAGTACGCTACCTGCACCATTAGCTGTCAGTCCAATAACTGCTACATCGTCATATGTCTCCGGTAGCAAATTTGATAGATGGCCTCCAGGCTTCTGAGCAGTGGAAGCTTTCTGGTGAAACTTAGGTCCAGGACCACCTGAATCTTTAAGAGCAGCCTTATACTGGGATCTTAATTGTGGATCCAATGGCTGGTAACCTACGAGGTGGCATCTCTCTTTCCTGCAAACCCAAAGTTTGTTACAGAAATTCTTATATGAAAAAAAAAAAAGAACAGATGGCTGCATGCTGAGTGTCTAAGGTTTGTCCTATTGGCACTTCAGACACGGTACAGGTGGCAAAACCTAATACAGTACACTTCCCATTCCCAGTGACCATATACTGTTACAAACAATTAATTGCTTAACACAAAAGCTTTAGATACAAACAAAAAAAAAATCAGAACAGTTTTCTTATTTAATATGAAGCTGGTACAAGTTTCAATGTGGTATTTGTATCTCTTTTAACAGTGTTGACTAGATTAAAGGCACAATACATTACTTCCACTTTAGATTGAGCACTCCATGTGCAAAAAGAGAGGATTACGAACCTAATTGCTAAAGGCACTTACCAATAATCAAGAATAAGTTGTCTAAGTTTTGTTTCAAGCCGAATGAATAGTGGAGTCCTCTCGAAATCTTGCTTGTCATGTGCCGGCTCAATATAATTTGCCTCCAGTACACCTGAATCATGAAAAGTCATCCCAGAGAGGAACAAAGTATAATAACAATAATGACAGTATTAAACATATGACATTCACCTACAACACTCCTCCCTCTACTAGATCCTTCTTGGAGGACCTTCCAAAAGGGCTGCAAAAGGAAAAAAAAGATTACAGAAAATCAGTTCTGATCCAAATTGCATTGTGGTAATTTGATCAATGGAACAGTACATTTTTAGATGGTCAGTCCCAGCTCAGAACCTTAATTTTTAGTTACATCAGCACAACCATGTAAAATCTATCATAATGATTATTTTTGATGGGGATTGGCCTCTCATTATGTTCATCAATAACAACAAAAGCCATCAAAATTATCATGGAAATTATACAACTGCCCAAAAAAATTGAAAATCTTTTGCTACTGACAGAATGATTTTCATTATATGACAGGTCTAAACAATAAAAGAATCGAAATTCTCAATCTGTCAAAAGGAAGAACTGATTGCATGACACAACAATAGTACATTAGCATATGTTATAGTGTTGGTACTGAGCACAGTTCCACCTAATTGGAGCATTTCCCAACTGTCGCGGCAGCAGAGTCCTTAGCAAACAAATATATGATAATCAAGGGTCCTAGCCAAATTAAGGGTGAGAGTCCTAGCCAAATTAAAGAGGAGTTCTAGTACAATTAGTTAGTTCTTTCTTTGGTATAAAGATGTTGCCATAGAGATAAGAATTAGGTTGCTAGCCTCCTAGAATAGGACAGCCAAATTGTATTAGAAAATCAATCAAGAAAGCAATGAACAAAAGGTTAAGCACTTAAAACTCTAGTCTTTCTCCTCTTCTAAAATCAAGCCTAAGAACCTCTCTACCACGCTAGGGAAGAACCCAAGCAAGGTTAGATGAGAGCGAATGTGCTACTCTTGGTTCTCAGACAGTACCACAACAGCGTATACCTAACTTGCATGAAGTTTTTAAAGTCGGAAAATCGAGTCGAGTCGCTAGGGGACCGACTTGTTGACTAGTCGTGACTGGGACAGACTAGTCATTATTAGTCGACAATTAGTCGTTGACTATACTTCTAAAAATTTCTAAAACTTCTGGTCTCTGAAGGTGGAGAGGAACCTAGAGGGCTAGAGGTTTGCAATTGCAGCTGGTAGCCATGGCCTCCAGCTCGGCATCTCCCTATGCTGCAACATATAAGAATTAGATAGGGACTAGGCGCAGCATCAGCAGTTCTGCACTATTTAGCATTCAGCAACGAACATAAGAGAGAGCAGAAGGAGCACTGCATAGAGCTTGCAATAAGTAGAGTGCCAGAGGTATAAGAGAGAGAGCGCAGAGCAAGAGCATATCAGCTGGGACAGAGCAGGAAGGGGGCAAGGTGTTTGCAAGACAGCAAGAAGCAGCGAGAGAGGAAGGATTGACGGAGAGATAAACTTTAGAGTAGGAGGGGGAAGAAGGGGTTAGATCAGATTGGGAGAGGAAGGAACACTAGAAAAGCGGAAGAGGAAGAGGAAGGACCGAGGAGGCAAGGAGTACATGTGTGCGGTGTCCGTTGGCGGCGGCGTTTCTTCGATCTCCCAAAATTGGTAGTCAAGAGACTACCTTGCTCCGACTAGTCGCGACTAATCGCCGTCTAGTCATCTAGTCGCTCGACTAGCATGGCAAGTCAAGTCGGTGGCAGCGACTAGCTTCGCTGCACCAACTTGTCGACTAGTCGCGCGACTTTAAAACAGAGAATGCATCCTGAGTCCTCGAAATTGATTGGCAAAAACAGTTACAAATTAAAATGACTTTGTCTAAACTAGAACAGAAGAACAGATAAATTTCTTGGAGCTCTAGACTTCTGTACCAGTAAGAAGACTGAAGAAATTAACCACGATCACACACAAGAAAAGAAGATGTGTAATGGTGACACAAGAAGCCTTTTACCATTCCTCAAATCTACCGGTTGAATTCTCGTCAGACTGCCAAAAAGCAACAAGTTGCAAAGTAGCATGCAACAAGAAACCAACTTGCTTGCTGATTGCTCAAAATGGCACTTTCTACATCTATTGGTGCTAGGTGCTAGAACATCTATTTAATCAATGTGAAATCATACAGATCTTGATCTGCTTGAATAAATAAACAAAAACTGGAGAGGGTTGTTACCATTATCAGACGATTTTTATGGTAGACATTCATCCCAAAAATGCCCAAAACAGGCGCCTCCTTTGCAAAGCCAATATCTACCTTCACTGAGACCTAAAGTATTGACTGTTTTTGTAACTTCAATCCACTCATATAGCAATAAAAATGGAAGAGCAGAGGAAATTCAGTACATCAGCATGATTATCGAGTAATCTCACAAACAATGTATTGAAGGAATTATCTAAGACTATCCTGAAAATGAACAGTAGATGAAATATATTGGCAATGTATTAATTTACTTACCACTTGAGAATCATGTGCGACTTGAGGTTTGTAAGTAATTACTTTCTTAAACTTCAGCTCATTAGCAATGCTTGTCTGTTCAACTGGTTTTCCTCTTAATATAATTTGGAAGTTTTCAAACGCCTTGAGGTAAAGGATGGAAGTATATGCCTGCATATTGACAAATGCGCACTATTATTTAGATTTGCAAGCTACATGGGAATAAATTCAGATGTAAAGAAATTAAACCTACGCGCAATGAAAATCTGAGCCTGTGGGATATATGTTGCTCAATAACTTCTTTTTGGACCTTTCTTCCTCCAGTACTGGTTGTACCTTGATCTCTAAGCAATATGTCCTGAAAATTGACAATATGTAGAGATTACTCGATAATCTCTAAGCAATACTTGCAAGTTGCAATGAAAATTGTATGAACATTTACCTCATCGTCATCCTCAAAGTCAAGTTCTAAAAGACCATCGTCATTCATCCATAAATTGTATATCAGCACCTTAGTTCCATGACTATCGATATCTTTGAGCTGAATGCACAAGAAACTTATCAATGTATCTATACCAAAATAATCAGTTGCTCATAAAAAAAATAATCACTGGAGAGTTGGTTATTGAATAGATTCAGAAAAATATCATAATCAATGTAGTTTGTCATGAAAGAACCACAAGTAAAGCATGTTTGCCTGGATACGTAGTATTAAAAAACCATTCTGGATGCCACTTTGGGGAAAACAACACTACAAAGTACAATGTGCAAGAAAGATTACAATAAACAACACTATTCACTTATTCGTATCCAGAAAACATTTGCATCACAGATGCATTGTTCAGCATACTGTATTACTAAATGTTACATTGGTTCTACCACTGGATGTACCATCCAGTATAATGTATTTATTTTATTTACGTTCTGCTTATGAAATTGGTAGTATGTGTATAATGACTGATGAGGGAGGGGGGGACTTATCTCCAGTAAAGTTTAATTCAATGAATTCAGTGGGTTGTTGAGTTCACTATAGATAATTGGTTGAGTAGTTACTGGCTGAAGTTTGCCCACATCGTTGCAACTCCAACTGTGCAGTCTTAATTAGTTGGCACAAGTGCCAATCTGAATTAAATTTCAGGTAAAACAGAAAAAGTCCACAAAAAGCAATAAAACAGATTTAATCCAAGATCAATCTAACGAACAGAAGTCAATAGTTTGGTGGAATATCTAGAGAATAAACTCTGCCATTCACAGCAGTGCAGGAAAAAATTTAGGGTGGGTTCTTTTCAGCTTTTCTTATCTACTTATTTGCTTTATCTCGTCACTTCGAGAATTTTTCGAGATAGCCTCGAGAGCTGGTTGGCCTCCAATTTTGGGGTTTAGAGAGCTTATAGACACGCCTACGAGATTAAAAAACCGACTCAAAAAGTAATAAAAAAAAGTGAGATAAATCAAATAAGACACAAGATAAGTAGGATAAGCTGAAAAGAACCCACCCTTATACTAGTTCAATGTTCTAGGAAGAGGTAATGAACAATAACTAAAATATTAACCAAACAGTAAACATATATGCAAATGGTTATTCCAAGGGAGAGGAGGAAACAGAAGTATGATTACAATCTTAATGTAATCCCATGCATGCCTCCAAATCTCCAATTAATTGCTGCTCCCATGCATGCATCGCAAAATGTTCATGCACTATGTTACTATGATTCCCCTCATCATTCTACATACACTTTGTAAATCCAATTCAAATAGAGTAAAACCCTATATGAATGATAGCAAGAAACATTTGAGCAGACATTTTACACATGATGACAAAACTTGCTGTATATTTTAACATAGTTTTTCAGAAGTATAGGATTGATTATACATGTGAGCTGAAGTAGAAGAGGCAAATCATATTTATCTCGTTAGCATCAAGCCTTCAGCACTAGTATGTTTGGCTCACCCATTCATGAAATATCAAAAGCCAACATCAAATATTATTGCATCCTTCCTAAATCTCTAATATTAAAAAGGCTCTTCTGGTGGTGGTGGTGGTGGTGGTGGTTTCACCAATATGCAATCTCCACCGCTCACCTCCATCTGATGGCCCACATTCCCCACGCACCGCCCCCCTAACCCTAGCCTTCCCCGCCCCTTCCGCCACGCCCCTGCTCCCCTGATCCCCTCCCAGTCTCCCACTCGACTGCTCTACCGCTGCCATGCTCTTCCTCCCCACGCCTCGCGCCGCTAACCCACCCGGCTGTCTCCCACTCTCTCTCTAAGACCGGAGACTCGGAGTCGGAGACGCCTACAGTTCCCGTCTTCCAAGTCCCACCTCCCCTGCCCTCCCTGGTCGGTTTGTCCACCCCAACGCGCGTTCTAGGGCTAGGTGGTTTCTTGCCGCTAGTGCTAAGGCTGTTTCTCCGATTAGCGTGTACGGCAAGCATCGCTGTCGAGGCCGACCGACGGCGCGAGGCCGGCAACGCCGCGGTTTCGAGCCTAGCGCCGCGCCGCCACCATTCGTAGCTCCACCGCCATTCTGGCCGGCGGCCGTCGCGTTTCGGGCCTCCCACCGCCCCATCCTCCTCACCGCACCTCCGCCATCGTCCCCATCCGGCCTCCTCCGCTCCCAACCTCCCCACGGCCAAGACGTCCTTCCTCCCCAGCGCCGACCTCGCACTCCTTCCCATCCTCTCCGCGTCTTGCCGCCCCATCCGGTCTCACTCCACTCCCCATCTCCCCGTGGGCCCATCCTTCTTCAGCCTTCTCGCCAGACTCATCCTGGTCTCCTCCGCCTCGACCTTCCCACTAGCCGATGCGTCCTCCCTCCCTGGAAGCCGGCGCAGCCTATTTCTCCGGTGCGGCGGCCTCCGCTCCATTCCTTCCTGTCCCCTCCCCTGCGTGGCCTCCGTCCCTGACACGGCGGCGTGACCTACAGTCCCTCAGCCACGTGGCGGTTCCCTGGCATAGACTCCCGTCCTTGGCACTCTGCCGCCTCCCTCTGTCTCATCTCTTGCTCCCGTCCCTTCAACCTCCCCTTCCCAGCCTCCTCCACCACTGCGCCAGTGGTGGATTAGAAGATGACTGAAGGTCAGAATAATCTTTTACTTTTGAATATATTGTGTACAATTGCTAGATGTTCAAGTTAAATTGGAGTAATTCTTTTGGTATTAACATCCAAAAGTGCACGACGCATGCACCTCACCAGTTGATGTGGACGCTCTCGACGATGAAATGCAAACTGTACCACCTAGACAACTGCCTCCTCAAATTGTTTTTTTTTTTGCTATCTTGAATTGCAAGAAAGAGTGTTTTCTTCAAGAACACTATGTAAATTTCATGTCATTATATTGGGTCCATGTGATTAGTGGTGAGGAGAACAGATGCACAGTATATAGCTATATATGTGCTTCTTTTATTTCTTTTGAAATTATATGTTAGGAGCTCTACATTGCATAATTAAGGAGAGAATTGATGCATTCAGCGCTTGATCCAAGATCAGACCCTGATGGGTGGCATGATTTGGCTTCTAAGATTACAAAATTTGGAGGGAAATTCTTCATTTGTCTAATACAAACTGTCTTGATACAATGTGTGGTTTTCTGAAAAATTTCTTTGTAGGAGTAGTTTAATTTTGTGACTATTCAATCAAATTTTGTGTAGTACTGTTTGTCACTGGCTATATGAAACCTTCCCAATTCATAAACCACACTGACATTTTTGGGACATACTTGTATTGTGCTGCTAAGATGACTTGTGGTTTCCATTGCAATTTTGATTTGGGTTTGCTAGAATCAACCACATGTATTCATGTTTTTAGTGTAGTGACAAATTTGTACCCCTGCATTGTTTTTTTATTCTCATGGTAGAACAGTGAAATCTGATGCGGTGTTACCATGTTAATGGATTTGAGGTGTCTACATTTGTGGCTTTGTATGAGAAGGGAGGAAGCTCGTGTCCTAAACATTCAGATTTTTTTGTACCTGCGTGTTTTCCGCCTTCAACCTTTGTTACCAATGCATATAATTTTCTAGACGGTTGGCTAGGAATTAAATTTTTGTTTTGTACTGATCTTTTGATTATACAAATATTGCTAAACTGTTGAGTACTTATACTTTTCTATCATGCTTGGTTTTCTAGATTTAAAACAAGTAGTTGACTCTTAACACCATGGTTATCGAATTCATATTTTTTTTATATAGAATTCATGCTCAGGTCTCAACACTAAAACCAAAATGGGTTGATTAGTTCTTTTCATGCTACTGATTTCTATCTAATTTACAATTCTACAATTAACTATCATATGGTCCTAACCCTTGCCTCAAATGTATTTGTTTAATTCCTTTTTTTTATCAAAGTCTAAAACTTTTCATGCTTAGGTCGGAACACTAAAACCACTAAACCAACATGGGTTGATTAGTCCATATATCTAATTGTGTGAAGGGGATTCACATGTCTCATCAGTCATGAATTTTAGACACTTTGATTGTTGTGCATTGCTATAGTGTCAAGTGACATAAATGCAGAAAATATTTGTTCTGTGCAGGTAAGAGTTCCATTTTCAGTGTTCCACCCAGTGAACCCACAAGACCCTCAACCTTTTTCTTGTGCGCACACTCACTATTAGGTTTGAACCTGAAAAGCATGTTAGCATAAACTAAAATGTTGTTTACCTCCATCGAGGAGCCAAAGGTTATGAAATAGTTGGCTTACCAATTAAATAAATCCCTATGCAGAAACCTGGTGGTTTGTCTCAAGGAGCTAATGATCCATGAAATTTTGAGCTAATAATTGAATTTATAAAAGCTAACGCCTATACCTGTAAGTCAATCATCTGATGGTGTCACTTGTCCTTATTTATATAATCAGTGAACATTTTTTGTTAAACATGTTTTTTGGAATGTTCCTTTGCTTTCTACAGACCGGTCAAGAAACAGACATTGTATTGGTCTCATGCACAGCCTGTAGGATTCCGTTGCATGTGCTTCTTTTTTCCCTGCATGTGCTTATCTGCTTTCATGCATTGAGGTGCTCTGTAAATCCTGGTATGTGCTTGTGTGTTTTCATGCAATGAAATGCAATGTAAAATGATCCCCTATAAAATTTCAATCTTCAGTTATGCTGGATGGCATTTGTTCAATATTGTCAATACTTTATAATTGACTATCGGAGGAACTGGGGAGGTATGGCGACAAAAAAATCAGCATTCAGTTTTCTTAGGTTGATTTGCATCGGTGTTGCCCTCTTGAAATTTTGTCTCTCTTTATTTAACAATCGAGATTACGAGTTATTTTTCTATATGAGGAGATGAGTTTTTTCAATTTTCTAAACTCCAAAGTCGAAACACATGCGGAAGCTTTGTACCTTTCAATTCATTATGGATTTTACAATGTGAAGTAGAACATGTTTTGTGGATAATTTACAATGATATTATTTGATTCTTCTCCTTGATGCTTCTTTTAGGGAAAGAAGAGCAAAAGTGAGGCAAGAAGAAGGGATAAGTATCAATATCAAGCGAAAATTATGGTGTCTCTCTTGGGTTAAGTAGAGTTATATTACAATGTAATGATTAGATGATGCTGAAGCAAGAATTTTTACTATTTTCTTCAGCATTTTGTTCCTAAATAAAATAAGTGGCATCACAGAGTAACTTATGCAAGTCAATTTTGCAAGTGCCATTGAAGTTCGTCACTGTAAAACTAAAACTGAGGACATTGTAGCAAGATCGTCCATTGCCATTAGACCTTTAAGGTTTTTATCCTGGGGTGCTACCAGCCTACCTAAATCGGCACAAAAAATCAGCTCCATAGGAGAACATAAGAATTCTACACCATGGTGGTTGTTTAAGTTCCAAAATGCCTGTAAATGACTTCTAGATCTAGCTTCCGGCCTGAGAAACCTATACGCTTATCAATTTTTAACCTTCAGAAAGAATACATAGTTGGTTAAATCATTACAATAAATTTGGTGATGTTTTTTTTCATGTTTCTTATATCAGCTTCAATCCAACCAAGCATAGGAGTATCAACTGTCAACACAATGGTTAAAACATCTCTAAAGGATTTTATTTTGTTCTTTATTTTGTCTTCATGTTGTTTTGCTAGCCGCTTTTAATTCAAATATTCATGTCTATAATATGTACATCAAAACATAATAATTAATCTGGAATGATTTGATATTTTATTAATTCTTTTAAGGTTCCGTTGCAACGTACGGGCATCCAACTAGTAGTAAATATAGGAGTTATTATCCATATGTAGAGTTCAACATACTCATTGTGAAAACTTAGTGTTTGGTTTCAAAATTTAACTTGAGAAAGGACTAAATAATGTCTAGGAAGAACGTCACCTGCTGTAGCAGTTCTTCCTTTGAAGAAAAAGGGGACCAATCAAGTATTATCTGCAAGCTACTATCCCAATCACCTTGTGAACCATACACCAAAGGTACGATATGGCCATCTTTGATTTGAAAATCAAGCTGTAATGGTGATGTAAAATGTCAGTTTTTAGACATATAAGCCTCCATGAAATATACACTGCTGGAACTTGGCATACCATGGGGACAACTATGTCATCCTTCATTGTTCTCCTCAAGAAAGTGTATGAGAGTAGACCAATACTCAAGGTAACATTACTTCAAGAGAAAGAACAAAATGGCCATCATTGATAAATACAAAAGATACAACAAATGCATGACTTCTCAAAAACCAAATCGATGATTACTGAAATGAAATATTTACCTTCCACGTATTGCACGAGTAAAAACAACTGCATCAGCACCAAGTCTCATTGTGCTTGTCTTAAAGCCATTTCCATCTGCATAGTGGCAAAAGATAAGAAATGTTCTACCACACAAAAATAAAGCAGCTAGATAATAGATGAAAATAAATTTATTACAACCATTTGGACTAAGAACTCTCAACAATTATGTGAAATTACAAGAACATTTCATACTTGAAAAGAAGAACCTGAGTTATATAATAAATAGTGGATTAAACCAAATGTTAATGGGTGATATTAGTACAGGGTAGGGTTAAAGGCCGTTTCTATGTCGGTGAGGGATAGAACCTATGAACTGCCGCAGCAGCTTAAACAATTGAAGGTCACCAAAATCTAGTTACCCATGAGGGATCAATCCATATTTCAATTTAAGAACCAAATACTTTTAGACATCAAGATTTTCCAACTACCATTTAGACTTGAATCAAAAATATTTTTTGCATTCCTTGCATCATAAAGAAGTGCATTCAATTGCTTTAACAACAACTTGATTCAATCCTTGTGCATTCCATCAAATAACACATCATTATAGACAAAACTACAATACAAAGTCATGAACAGCATAGGGGTGCTAAAAGGATTTAATTACACCAAGATGGTACGCCAAAAATATTAAGATCATTATTATAGCATCTTCATTTGTTTCCATTTCCTCATTTAGTAGCCTCTCTCCAGAGAGTGAGATGCACAATTCTCAAAATGAAATTACAAGTTTAGTATGAAATATGCATCTATTTGAGAAGCAAAAAAAAAATCCAGAGTCATATAATCTTCCAATGCAATCAAAATAATACACACATTGCCCAATGGTTGTCTTTGATTTCTTGGTTGAGAATCCTAGACTCATGCATCGCCGTACACCTTCAGGATCCATTCCTCCTCCATCATCTGTGATCGTAGCACCGAGTAAGCGGGAATTGATACTAGGAAAGTTATGGATCCACCCCAACCTATTCCACTTTCAGGTTTGTATTGAATCTGGGTACCTTGAAAAACCAGCATTGGGCTATTGTCTTTCAAATTGATGCTTTTATCCACTTTTACAAATGTAGCGCCATTGCAAATCTGAGATACCATAACAGACAATAATTACTTATTTACTTCTATTTGCAACATTCCAGCAAAGGCAATTCTAGAGCACTAGACATGTTGAAGCTAAATGTATGAAGTTTCTAGAAGATATTACAAACCTCATCTACCACATTGTCAAGAAGTTCAGCTATAGCTGTAGTCGAAAAGAAAGACCAAGAAACAAAATATTAGGAAAAATATTAGCCATGGCAACACAAGTATCTAGAAAACATAAGATCAAGGACAATTGTTATAAAATTTACAACACCATCTAGTTGTTCTGTTTATTCTGATCAAGTATGCATCCCAACAACAAGCATTTCAATTGTATTTAGTTAACAAACTATATTCTTACTTAAAAAGAAAGAGCAAAGAAGGGACCATCGATAGCATGCTCTCTAGAATTACTAGTGTGACCAAGAAACTCAGATGGACCAGCATTAATGGATTTTTCTGTCAAATACCCTGAATGTAAACATCGGGCAATCGGAAAATTTTTTTGCCTTTTAAGTATAGCTACCTGTTTAGAATATGTTTACAAATGTCCACTTATCATCAAGTGAACAGATTAATAATAACAACTACAGCAGCATATATGATTTTTCAAGAATAGTCCTGGCATTGCATTTGGTTTATGACTTTATCTGGAGTTATTTCCTCCCTCTGGCCACAAATATTTGTCATTTGAGATATGCACAAGTCAAGCTTATGAAATTTTAGCTATGAATATCTTTTTAAATATTTAGATTTGGTACATGACAGTCATGATTCATATGCTTATATTCGTCTTGAAAAGAACTTCCATATTATTATGATTTTATTGGGCTTTCTAAACAAATTGCAATAGTAATTAGTAGTCATTAGTCAAAGTTGCACTTTGTGGACTGTGGCGACATCCAAAACGATAGAGTGATAGAAATTGAAAGAAATATATGGTCCATGGGATGAAGTGAAAGAGGTGGACAGATTGGACAAAAAGGTACAAAACCAAATTTTCTCATTTAAGTGGGCACTAAAGGAGATATTGCACCAAAAAGGTAAATGGGACAGACAGTTCCACTCCATGGATCTAAATTCTGTAGTGCCCAAATATATGCGGACAGAAACCAACATGAGAAATATTGAATATCATGTCGAATGGTTCTGAAGTAGAATTATCCTTTCTCTCAGTAAGAACCAAAGTAGATAAAAGCAAACAGTTTCTCTTCTTACCTTATCTACTCTCTTATTTCCATTCCTTTTATTTGTGTACAAGCAATGGGTAGCAAGTTTCTAGCTTTTCATAAGAAAAAAAGTAATAACATAGTTGTCCAATATGCTAGCAACTTTCAAGGATTGTTCCCCCTCACTCTGCCGCAAGTCAACCATAATTACCGAAGAGTGAGTATTGCTAACTGATATCCCATGTGTTAGAATTATCTCCTTACTAGCTGATGGGCGAAAACTACTAGCCTGCAATCTAAAGAGCAAGGCTAATACACACCATTGGTAACAACAGCAGGCCCAAAGGTCCTACACAAACAAAATATGAATTTGTATCATCCGCCTAAACAGTTAAATAAAATTTCCTTCCACTGACAATCACTTGATCCAACACAGTTAATATTAACAGGAACGACCGTGCAGTATGCATACCCCATTCAAAGTAATCTAGGGATACCTTTTGCAATTACCTGATATATCCCCTTTGTTCTAACAACCATAGCCCATAATTTAACACAACAGTTTGATCCCTAATCTCTAAATCCCCAAGCACATCGGTCACCTACTTCACCAACACATGAAAAAACAAACTATTACAGAACGGAAGGAGCCAGGAGCATAGGGAAACCAACCTCCGAAAGCCCACTTGTGGGAAGTCGCGTTGGTGTGGAGGAACTTGGGGTGCACGCGCGCACGGTCGAAGTCCCCCAACTCCAGAGCATCTGCGACCACAAACAACATCACGAGAAACAAAATTCATGACGGAGTCGCGCGAAAGAAGAGCAAAACTAGAGGATGGACATCGCTCGAGAGGAGACGAACCCTGGAAATCGCGGTTGGGGGCGGAGGAGGCCTCGAACGCGCCGGCTTTCCAGAAGCTGCGGCAATCGAGGGCTCGACCGCCGCCGGTCATCGCCGCCGGCATTTGAGGGTCTAGGGCGAGTTGGAGAGGTTCTTCTTCTTCTTCCACGCTACTCTAATTCTCTAGATATATCCGGCCGTGGCACAGTTGTTGCTATGTGACTAAGAACCAAAGTAGAGGAGCACAGCTCAAATCAAATGAAGCAACTAACCGGACGGTGGCGAAGCCGGATTGGCGACGAGGGCGGGGGGCGGCGGGGTGCTGGGATGGATGCTTCCGAGGGCGCCGGCGACAAGCAGGTAGGCGACCCAAAATGGCTGACCCACCGGACCGGTTTTCGAAAAAAACCGCTAAAAAGCAGACGGAAACCGCTCAAATTTAAATTAAAACGAAGCGCGCGAGCTACCGATTTCCCGGCTGTTTTCGCCAAAAAACCGCCGGTTTTACCGATTTCTCGCGATTTTTAACGAAAAACCGCTACAAAACAAAAAAAACCATGGAAAATGGAAAAAATAAAAAGAGGTCTAAAAAAATTTAAAAAATGGGAAAAATCAAAATTTTGTTTCATACAAATTGTTCTACTCAGCATCTAGTTTTTTATAAGATTTTTTTATTTTTTTAAAAAAATCAAAAAATTTGAATTGGACTAGGGAAAAACCGGCGGTTTCTCAAACCGCCGCACAACGGTTTGGCGAGAAACCATCGGTTTTACTGGTTTTTCATCGGTTTTTAAAACCCTAGTGCCGGGAGGGGCACCGTGAGTTGAGAGGGGCGGCAAGGGAATACTGGCCGAACGGGGCCTCGAGCCCACGACAATACAATCACACGTTTTTCCTCCAAGTCCGAGTCCGGATTCTGGTGGCGCCGACAGAGGCCGTTGCCGAACAACCGCACGCCTTGCGAACCCGCCGCCAGTTCACGAGGAATCGATCCTAACTAGTCAACGGGCTGGTTCTCAGCCCAAGCACACTTCGTATAGTAATCGGGCCAACCCGGTTATAAGCGGATCGATCCATTTTAACCAAAAATAATATATAAAAAATAAAAAAATAATTATATTTAATAACTATGTGTTATAACATGAAGAAATAAATTATATACCATAAGAAAATAAACATATATAATTAAGTATGTGGGCTACAATAAGTTCAATAACTGGCCGAACTAAACTGTGTCGGGCCACCACTATACGAACGGAACCTGGCCGACCCGGAGGGCCGAGGTCTCGGCCTAGATTTTTGATTGACCAAAGCGAGCCGGTCCAATTCGGTGAACTATGCGAGCCGACCCAGTTCGTCCTACTTAGCTTAGCCCATTTGGCTACCTAACCGGGCAGTTTATTATATGAACCATGCCTAACGAGCCAATGAGCTAGGGTCTTAGCCCAAACCCAGTTCATTAGACAACTAGACTAAACCAGGCCACCCCAAATGGGGCTACATGGTTTTTCCCCCTCCGAAGTCTAGAGTCCCAACTACATGTGGCCAAAGAGCCAAACCAGGCAGTTTACTATACGAACCAGGCCTAACAGGCCAATGGACCGAGGTCTTGGCCCAAGCCCGGTTCGTTAATCAACTAGACCAAACCACGTGGGCCCAATGGGCCAACCCATTTTAGTCAAAAATATTTATTAAAAATTAAGAAAATAATTATATTTAGGAAATATACATTATAAATTGAAGAAATAAATTATATATCATAAAAAAGGTATATATATATATTATATATATATATAGGAAGCCAGTTTGGGGCTCCATGGAGTCTAGGCTACATGATTCAAAACCCTATGATGTGCATTGAGATTCGTGATGTTTGACGTGTATATCTTCACATATCCACTAAAAAAAGTATTTCAGATATGAAACTCCAAAAAAATTAAATTCGAACTCAGTTTAAACTAGTTTGAAGTATAGTTTGAACTAATTTGAAGTATAGTCAAATGTAGTTCAAACTGAATTTCAACTCAACTTTTTTCGGAGTTTAATGTCTCAAATATTTTGTTTAGTGGGTATATGAAAGTACAATAACTAAACAACACGAATCTCAAGGCACATCTAGTGGTAACGAATCATGGAGCCTAGACTCCATGGAGCCTTATGTATTATTCCTATATATATATATATATATAGTCGAACACTATTATACTCTTAAGAGTATTTTAACTATAGTACTCCTATGTTCCTATGTTGACATGTGTCTCCCCTCCCGCATGGGCACGCGGCACGCTGCTGTTAGCATCACGCCCATGCATGCAAAGCACATTGAATAGCTTATTTATTTTCTTTTTTGCCATTTTTTACTAGAAACTCTAATCCACAAACCGTTTGCACCAATGTGTTCTTGACATTTTTTGAACAAAACTAGACTATAAAGGCGCGTTAATTCCAGACTGCTTGGGCCAAAACCGAACCATCCAAAAATTTCTGGACCAGACGTAGACTCGCTACGTAAGGTACTAGAGCAATGGTTCGACACGCCAAACTGTGTGTTGGGCCATCCAGAATACACTACCAATTCAGGACCAACCTAAAAATTTTGAACCAGACACAAACAGAATGTGTAGGGTACTAGACCAAATGTCCTGAATTTATTTATATGGTTTGTGATTGTTGCCCTCTCGGTTTTTTTCTCCGTTGCTGATCCTCAGTGGGCTGCCTATCGGACCGTCCATAATACACATGCGAAAAACTAACTCAAATTTATAGGCTACTAGACAAATGGTAATGCAGCTGACCGCCTACTGAATAATTCGGAATACATAGGAAAGTAGGGCACTGAACTGCACTCAAACTGACTTCCCGACTTCCCAACACCTTACCAACAACTCTAGATAGGTTTAAGAAAAGATTTTTGATGGATTGTGTGCATCACGGTTGAACTCGACACCAAGACGATCAAATAGACTCAAACCCTCATTAGTAGTATGATAAAGAAATCCCTAAATTAGGATTAGCCCCACTCGACACCTGAGCAACCCCTGAACATGATCCTTAGCCTTCTTGGTTGAATTCATTGTCTTTTTGCAAATATCGGGGTTCTGATATAACCATTTAAACCCCAATTCCATCTTCATGCCATCTTTTTGTCATCAACATCAAAACACTAATTGTTGTAGGAGTGGCTATGGATACCCTAACCCTTAGGGTCATGAAGAGTAATGAGTTATAAAAACGAGGCTATGAGTTGGCACCCCAAATAAATGTACCAAGATGCCTCTTTGTAAAGTGAGAGTTTAGCTGTTTAGGGGCAAGATAGAAAGGGAGCCCTATCTCCTATCTTGCGCAACATAAACAACCCATGGGCTTTTGTAAAGGGGAGATACTCTCCCTCCAATCATTCAATACATGGAACAAAATGCTTGTGGCTCCTCTCTTTACTATGTTAGGTTCCCCTTCTCTAGGTCATCTCCAAGGCTTCATGGTTCTCCTAACTACCAAGGAATGAAGCCCATGGAGTGCCTCCCTTTATGGAGAGGCCCGACAACACTAATCATCCAAAATTGGGTCCTAGATGCTTACATAAAGACATGTATAATGACTAACAACTCTCGATGGCACTCATCCAAGTCATTTGTATGTACAATGGCTTATATTAGAATCATGTATATTTTTCACTATATATAGACAATACAATTCTACTTGTTTTTAGTGTAATCTCCTTAGCTCTCGTGCTTTAGTTGAATGCGACATTATAGAACTTTTTCTCTTTGTCTCTCATCAATATCAGCTAAAATCCTATTGAGCAACAGGCCATAGACAACTGATTTGGATTATTGTATATGCTCTAATAGATAAAATAGAAAGATTGATGGCCAGTGGTCAGTTATGGATACTCCATGCTGTCACATGCTGTAAGTTCAAGAGATAGCCCTTGTGTGATTTTGGTGATTAATGACAAACACTAATTAATGACAAACAAACATGATTTATTCATTAATCTCCTTTGAGACTAACTTATGTTGTCTTAGTCTCTTTGATAGAAGGATTGTTTACCATTAAAGACATGCATCTAATCATCCTAATTGAAACTAATATTCCTTATTGATGTTTATCTTTTAGTCTCATATTTAGATCTTTGGTGAATGATCCATGTAGAGGTATGAAAAGCAAATTTTACATTGTATATCTATTGAATGCTTAATTTAGTGCTTGACTCGTAATATTCCTTTTATGTATGATAATCTTGTTATAAAACTAACGCGTTTATTGCTAGTTTTCTCTAGTCTCATATTTCTATAAAGGAATCATTAAAGTCAACTAAGTGGTCTATTCATCCATGTAAGGTATGTATCATAGTGTCTATTTTGTTGAGACTAACAATTTGATGATTTATTCCCTTTAGTCTCACATGCAATATGGATGAATAAGTGCAAGATGAGGTATGCAATCTCGGTATCCTTTCCATATTTATTATTGCATTCCTCTCATGCAAGTGCATAGTGAGATCTAAGTAACATATTGATTATAATTATGCATATTGCTTCATGTCATATTTATTTGTGTATAAATATCCTTTTGAGCATATAAATATCCTTTTGAGCCTGATATGTGCATTGCTCGCTTGCCTTGCTATAAATTGACCCTGTGCATGTATATCTTGTTTTTACATCTTCTCATTCACTTAATTTAGTGAAGTTTAATTTAAATTGAATCACAACTTCACTCTTACTTTAGACATGAATTGTACATGTATAATTTTTGAATATATTTTTTATGTGCATCTTTAAGTAAAGTTGTGTTTATGAAATTAAATAATTGCCATTAATTAATGAATTATCTTTTTGCGTAATCATCTCTCTAAGTGCATATAAATCAAACATATCTTCATCATAATGCACTTAGTAGAGACCTATCACATGTCAAGTGTTCTATTCATAATTAATCTTTATTGTAAATCACTTGTTGAGCTTAAACCATAATTAACTTTAAATCTATTCATTCATATTGACCTTTTGGGACTAATGTCTTTCATAAGTGGTTTGAAGAGAATTATGTCCCAGGAGTGTGTGTGTGATGACCAAGGTGTGTTGAAAGATGATGATCAAATCAAGGTCGACAAGACGAGAGTGTCACCAAGAGTTGAGTACTAAGTCAAGATCGATTTGATGGAATGATCGTCGGGGAGGATGATCAAGTCAGTCGATAGGACGGGAGAGTCTCATAAGGTGGTCAAGTTAAGGTTGACAAGACGAAGACGTCATCAATCGTGTGATGAAGGTCATTATGCACAATGTATCAAGAGGTGATGCATGGAGCATTAAAGTGGATTTGAAGCGGTTGATGGAGAGTATCAAGTTTTAAGAGGATGTGCAAGGCGAAGGTATAGCTAGTGTCGAGCTAAGGTTGTTTCCTAATCTTTTACTAGTCTTGGTGATTGGTTGGACGATCAAGTTGATAGGATAGTCGCCTTACTATTAAAAGGGATCCGGATCGGTGTTGCTCAGATCGGTTCCAAGCTCTCAGGTGATGCATATTTACTCATAAACCCTAGTTGAGCCTAATGAGGTGTCAGAGGTGTTCATGAGGTGTTTGGACTTATGGTTGTCCGAGAGTGAGCGAGAAGGGCTCCAGGAGGTCTCCGGTCTTAGTAGGTATCTTTCGGCCGGACAGTCTCCAAGAAACAGGGAGTTTCTAGTTTTAGGCAGACAATCTAAGCCAGACAACCCGAAGTAGGTTCGGGCTGAAGAAAAGAGGAAACATAAAGTTGGTAGCGCTGGGCGGACGGTCAGAGCTGGGGCCGAACAGTCCGGGCTAGGGCCAGACGGTTTAGGGTGTTTTTGATAGTACTTGGCGAACGGTCCAGATAGAGGGTCGGACGGTCCAGGCAGGAGGCCAGATGGTTTGGCCAGTACTACCATTTGGAGCCCGGACGGTCGGGCTGGACGGTTTGGGTAGGGGGCCAGACAGTCAGGGTGCATTTGGTAGTTATTTTGGAACAGTCCGAAATTTTTTTCCAGACCGTCCTCCAACAACTACGATTCTTCCAACAGCTAGTTTTCCAAATCTAGGCCTATATAAAACCTTGGGTGGCTCATTTGTGGTAAAGCTAGAATGAGCTTTGTGAGCCTTGCGGGGTTTGAGGATTGGTTTGGCTGAGATTTTGAGTGTGTCCTAAAGTGACTACTGATGTAACCCATAACGATAAAAGTAGCGGCGTAGTTGCGCAAAGGGTCGTGCCTGGTATGTGGTCGTGACTCGGGCGGCTAATATGCGGCGGTGTTGGCGGCTAATGGCCTAGGGGGTGAATCCGTGAATCAGCAATTTGAAATGTTTTTTCAATTAAGGTTGAATTAGGCTCACACTATTAATCAACAAGCTAGAAAGAGGTAGAGCCTAAAACACAAGCAACACAACAATATAAATAAGTACAAAATAGTAAATACGAGAAATAAAAGGAGACTCAGGGATTTTTTCCCTGAGATTCAAGGTCCCCCGCTACTCCTCGTTAGAGTACTCTTGTAAAGAGTATAGCTCCTCCCACACTATACGACGAGTTGGGTTGTCGACTCGGGGAGTCCTTCGCCTCTCCGGTAATGTGAACTCTAATGGACCTTTCACAAATGTCGAGGTCTTCCACAAACTCATCGGAAGATCACTCGGTCATCTCTCTTCCAAAAGACCGTCTAGGAACTCTTGCTCCAAGAGTAACAAGCTCCAAGTGTCTTGATCACACTGGATCAGGAGCTTCTCAAGATGCACACTTGATTGAGCTAGAGAAACACCTAAATGGATGAACAC
Organism: Olyra latifolia; assembly: GCA_036346145.1. NCBI lineage: Eukaryota > Viridiplantae > Streptophyta > Magnoliopsida > Poales > Poaceae > Olyra > Olyra latifolia. The sequence goes on from CM070530.1 coordinate 22,565,498, forward strand.
TCAAGCAAACTAGGTGCTCTCTTCTTGCAAGAGTATTGAATGGGCTTAGCTATCTCAATGAATGCTCTAAAAACTTTACAAGTGAAGCTCACCCACCCTCTTAAATAGCCTAGGAGCCCAAAACTAGGCGTTGGAATTCAAAATCCCGCAGGAGCTAGCCGTTACAGTTCCACCGGACTCAGTTTGGTGCCAGTATACCACTAGGGTCCGATGGCGAGCGAACGCCATCCGCTGCTCCGGTCCTCTTGTACACTTACTTCTAGATGCCACCGGACTCTGTCTGGTGCCCACCAGACTCAGTCCGATGGCTATATAAGACTTAGGGTCTGGTGGCAAGCGGACTCCATCGGCTGCCCCAGCCCCCCACGAGCGCACCTCTTTGGAACGCACCAGACTTAGTCCAGTGGCCATTGAGCCATAGGGTCCAATGGCCAGCAGACACCGTCCACTGCCCTGGTTCCCCTCGTGCACTTCTCTATGCTCCACCAGAGTCAGTCCGGTCGCCACCAGACTCGGTCTAGTGGGCTACAGAGAGGTGCACATCCCTTTCTTCCTTAGGTAGCCCTCCACCGGACTCAGTACAACAGAGGGCTTCAAATTTAGATGGCAAGGGCACAAATTCGCTTGACGTCGTGCACACTCCCCCAAATCATATTCTAAGGCTTAGAAAAAGGTAAAAAGGCTAATGTGCATCATGAGAGCTTAAGATCCGACGATAATCACCTACACTTTGAACCCCTCTTGATAGTATGGCAAAAAATAAAAGAACAAATCCTAGAGCTACTACTAGTGACCCTTCTCAACTCCCGGGTCACACCTTCGCCTTTACGAACTTGCCTCTTCTTGATGCCATCACCATCATGTTAGGGTTCCAAGAAAGTCGTGAACACCCTTTGCGAATCTTGATGCCTTGTGCTTTGTCATCAATACCAAAACACATCTTACCGAAAATAGGGGCCGAGATGCTTAAAGGAGGAGCTCCCATAATCATTACCCCGTATATGTAGGCGAGTACCGAACTGCGTTACCAAACATCGTTTATCCAATGTCATTCCTATATCGCATCGTGTTAAATCTTAACAAGTGGTATCAGAGCAAGGTTGGTCATACGGATCATCTTGGTGGAGGTGCGAGGACTATACATACACGCGTGCGCTGAGGAAAACACATGGCTCGACGCAAGGTGGAGCATGGCAGTAATCGATAAATCGATCGGTGATGTTGAACACTCCAGACAGGCGGCTCAGACTGTTCGTTGGACTACTGTTCGCAAGGATCAGACCAGACGTGGCAATTGGGCCAACAATGTGGCCATGGAAGACAACATGGTGCCGGGGTGACTTTGGCGCTCGCGATCAGACCAAATGTGGCGAGCGGCCGGATAGATCGAAGCGGTGGGAGCATCGCGGTAATGGCGATGTGACCAAATGTTGCACTAGGGTAGCATCACGACACTGCATGTGGTTATTGTGTCAGAGATGCATAGCCAAGGGTGTGACATGATCGTGCACGAATGAGTGTGCAGTGCCATGCGGAGAGCGCACATAAGGGCTCAAAGTTGGGACCAAAGGTGGAGTCGTATGTATGAGACAGGACGACATAGAGGTGTGTCAGGTCTCGCATAGATAGGGCTATCTGGAAGATGCAATCGGTGGTACGGCATAAGTGGTAGGCCAGGGCTGCACAACTGCGGCGGTAGTGGCAACATGCAGAACAAGTAGACTGTAACATACCCAAAATTTTAAATTTAGTATAAAAATTTTTCGCAAAAAGTTATAATTATGTCTTTATAATCATTCCTAAATTTTAAAGAATTTTCTAAACAAAGCACCTATTTATTCTCTAAAGAAAATTCCTTATCCATCTTTTTATAAAAAATATAAATTCCATAAAATAATAAATATTCTTTCATATTTGGATTCTACTCATTTTTCTAGATTTTTAGAAATTTATTTTTATATTTTTCTGAACTATATACTATTTTCTATAAATTTTCAAAGTTCTAAATAAATCTAGAAAAACCTTTTTCTTTTAAAAACCCGAACCTTCCTTTTTAGGCAGATCCCGAAGTACATTTTCCTTAAAAGGAAATACGTCTTTAGCATCACTGCAGACCAACCCAAGAACCAAAGGCCGTTAGGCCCAAACCGGCCCATCAAACCACTTAAGTGGGCATGAATGCCTCTGATCAACTCATCCAAATCCGACGATCGGCAGAATAGCCACGTCGCCCTTTTCCATACCCCTACACCGGTTCAAACCGGCGAATCCAACGGCGCCCATGGAATTGAAATTCCACCCAACAGCCGCACCTCATCTTCTTCCTCCCGCCGCTGTTTCCTTCTCTCTTCACACCGCGCCGCCACCAGTAGCACGCCGGCGCCCGCAGGAAAGCACCACCGCCGCCGTATTCCCCCTCCCCTGCTCTGGTTTAGCTACCACGAGGTAGCTCTCGCCGCCGCCAACAACTACCGCCGCGTCATTGCCCTCATCTACTTCCAACCGTGCGCCAATCCGCCGCCGCCGCCGTTGTTCCTTGCCCGCCACTTCACTCTACCCTATAAAACCCTCCCTCTGGCTTCGTAGCACCTCAAGCCCCCCTTCGTCTACCCTTCTATTCCCCTCACTCGCCCGACATTAGCGCCACCATCATCTTCTTCCTCGACTCCGGCCAAACTCCCTTCTCCCAGTTCCGATCCCTTCCGGCCCTCAACTCCTATACCTAAAATCTTCCACTCCTCCCCAAGGAACTAACCCAGCCATCACCTAAGCCTAACTCTCACCGGAGATCCCTCCTCGCCGTCGCCTCGTTACGCCGCCGCCATGGCCTCGCCGCCACACCAACTCCGACCACCCTAAGCACCCCCACGACCACCAATAAGACCCATGAAACCCCAATTTCATGAATCTTCACCCAATTGCTCGACGTCGGCCTTCTTTCCTCGTCGCCGGCGATGACACCGCCGCCCTCCCTCTATTTTCCCCGTTTCATCCCTCTCCTCTCACCGACACCTCGGTCCCACTAGTCAGCCGCCCCAATTCTACCTGCACCCACTGACCATCCGGCCCCGCTCGTCAGCCTCAGCACGCTGAGCTCCTTGTCAGCCTGCACTGCTGTGACCAATTGGGCTAAGCCCAACATTAGCCCAGTAAGGACTTAATTTCCTTTTAATTATTCTAAATTTCACCCATACGGTTTGAATTTACTTAAAATATTAAATCACTTTTATAAATTCTACAAAAATTCACAACAATCTAAAATAAGATAAATAATAATATAAAAATATAAAATATCATATGTTTCTAATAAAATAACCTAAATAAATCCTTTTACTCTCTCTTTCTTAGATATTAAAATATTTTAATTAAAGAATATAGAAGTAAAATTTATAAAAACTTCCAATATAAAAGTTACTCAAAATAATGTTTTATATCTAGAAATAATATCTCTATATTCTTAAAATCTATAGAAATTCAAATTTAAATTTAAAACCCTTTCTTTAATCTAATTAAAATTTTCCTTTAAAATAAAATTAATATAAGATCTTACTAGTAAATTTCACATATACTAACCAACTCATATAAATATTTCTAAGTAAGATTATAATGCCAAAATTGATTCTTTTAAACTATTATCACTATAAAGTCAAATAGAAATACTAATACTCCAAAATTGATATGAATTATGACTTATTATAAACCTCTCCATAATCCCTATCTATAAACATCAAAAATCACATACATTTAAACTAAACATAATTATACCCTAAATTAACAAATCCATACACTAACCTTAACCTTATGCTGCCCAAAATACCTATTTTTACATAAAAACCATACCCTTTCTCTTTTAGAAAATATTTTCAAACTTCTAGAAAATCGTATAGCCCATCACCCCTTTTACCCCAGAACCTTTTTATTTTATCGTTTATTTAAAACCTTTCTTATTTGAATATTTATTGGAGTTCCTCTCTTTTTGTAACGTATAGATGATAAATTTCGCCCTCTGGAAACTTTAGCTGTAAATGTCCAAATGATACAATAGGTGTGATCCGATCTCCAAATAAGGCAGGTTTTCTTATCCTTGATACATTTTGATATACCTGCATTTTTTACTTATTATTTATTGCATATATTTTCTAGCTATTTATTTATACATTCCAAGTATAGTTTTTATCCAAGCCCCAATACCTTAAAAAGCTACCTAAAAATATTCAACCCCTGATAAAACCCTAGAATAGGCAAAAATATTAAAATTTGATTATCTCATATAAAAGATGAAGAATTGGTCTGTACAAATAAGTTAGATTGAATAACTTATTTGTTGTGGAAAAGCTGTAGTATGGAAGGTTGATTGAATTTATATAGAGTAATTTCGGAAACAGTGTTATGTTATTTAGGCCCGTCGGTACATGGAAGTACCAGCTAAATAACACCAGGTGGAGAGAGTGGGAACTCTCTGGAATCGTTACTCTATAAACTATAGAAGCAGATTCGGAAACAGTGTTTTGCCGTCTTAGGTTAGAGGAATCAAGAGTATTGATTGACACTCAAGGGCACTAGATATTTGCTCTGTGGTATGAGAATATCTAGATATCGTTTGCTTCTATAAAAACTTGGGTTTAAAATGAATAAGAATGACACATTGATCATCCATCCATATGAGAAAGCTGTTATATGGGTAAAGCTGGATAGATTCTACAGAGCTAATAACAAATTCATCGATGGACCCTACTTCGGGTATATGAAGTTGTGTCAACTGGGTGATGCCTATCTTATTTACCAAAATCCATGAATTTACGAAAAATTGTTGTCTGAATTGCAAATGAATAAGGATGGAGAAAGATGATAGAATTTGTTCTATTATTATTAATTGTTTTAAAATAATGGTAGGACTTTTAAAATTTAAAATTTGCATATTCACCATAAAGCTTTACTATTCCTTGAATCCTGTTATCATATATTAATAGTGATATTCTTTTAAGAAACCTGCAAGTACAATTAGTACTTACCCACGTTATGTGGGCAATTTATTCTTTTTACAGGATTCACTTTATACTCTGATATGGACATTTATGAAGAAGGAAATTCGCATAGGATTGATTTCTAAGGTTTACCTTATGCTCAGGCTCTCCCTGTGGTATATGGGCATGTATTTTCTTTATTACCAGGTTAAATTTCCATTTCCGCTGTAAAATATTTTGTAACATTTAATAAATTAAGCAAGCTGTACTATTTCTGAATGCAACTGAAATTCTAGACAATTGGTATTCTGGACATTTTCTGTTAAATTTTTACCGGAATTTGGTCCGCCACAGTAGACCCTCGCAGGCTATGCAGCGTGCAATAGTAAAGGGTTCCACGGGCGTCCAACTAGGATAGGCCAGACTAGCACAGTTGGGCAAGTCAAGTAGGCAAACCGTGCTGGCAGGTAAGGTTCACGCAGGAGCCATGTGTCGGGTACATGCGTGCAAGGCAGCAGGGTGGCAGAGGTGCACGAGCAGTTAGGTGGTGCAGCGGTGTGCTAGAAGAGATGAGCCCGACATGGGCAGTTCTGGTACGCCAAGCGGCCTGCGCATGCCGTGATGCCGTGTGCAGAAGATGTGTACGATTGTAGTTGCAAAGCGAGCCATGCGAGAGCTAGGCCGGCCTAGCGCGCGCTCGTGCAACTATGCATTGGCGCGTGGTGCAAGGCTGGCGGGCACCAAGCACGCGGCTCGCAGCACCTGCAGGATGGGCTCACATGGAGGCAGGCGGGCGCCACACAACAACAGCAATGATGGGCTAGGTTGGCGCTGCTGGTTGCATCCAAGGCGGGTCCCATAGGGGACGATGGCTGGTGTATCATGCAAGACATGTTGGTGGTCCCACGATGGAATAGCGGGAGACCAGGTGTCGTATAGTTTTGACGGGAAATAGACATGAAAAAAGTCATGTCTGTCTAGGAGTCAAAACTGAGGAGAAGGGTCGGGTGCAGTGGATCGTGCGGTAGCCAGCTGTGCCATACATGTGGAGCTCAGGTACGTGGCGTACTGACGCAGGTGGAGACCACGTCGGACTCGAGAATTCAGATCCACTAGAGCTAAAAAAAAGGCAAAAAAGGCATAAAAGAGTTTGTGGAGAACTCAAATCTGTAGTCGGGGTGGTGATATTCTCTTAGTATCAAATATGCGGTCAATTAGGGTGTGGATGTTGGATTCAGTTGGTCTTTTCCATGTGATAAAAGAAAATGGTTCTCTTCATACATAGCCGGTGATTTTAGATTGGTCTACTTGCACGGTGACATGGAATACCATGCCATTGGAGTAGGAGCCATCAAGATCAAGATGCATGGCAGAGTTGATCAGATACTTCAAGGTGTGAAGCATGTGCTAGGGTTAAAGAGTAATCTAATTTCACTCGGGACATTACACGATGTGATGGTGTTCTAGGTTGATGCAGATGAAAAGACCATCATGATAATGAAGGGTGGTGGGACTATGATGATAGGAGATATGATGGCTTCGCAGCTTTACTAGGTTCAAGGGAGTACTGTAACAGGTCTAGAGCCAGATTTTGCAGAGTTAGCAACGTTTGTTCTAGAAGGCGGCATGTCTTAGGCCAAGTCGGACTCGTTGGGTGGCTCTCAATAAGCTGCAAAGTCTCAACTCGAGTTCGGGTACATGGGTTCACACCGAACGTTATCATAGCTTCAAGATGGCAAAGGACATATTCACCAAGGTGGAGTTTGTTAGAGTTTTTTTTTAAAGAAGGAGTTTGTTAAAGTTGGTGTCAAATATATGTACAAGTAGGCTTATAGTTAGACTTTGAGTTATAATAGACAGGGTATGTTAGAGTTTGAGTCGGACTCTGTATGCTGGGCCATATATAAAGGGGCACTACCAATGTAACTCACAACGACAAAAGTAGCAACATAGGTGCGTAGGGGGTCATGGCCAAATCTATTTATCGAGAAAAGGGTCCCTAACCAATCAATCTACTATTTCAATGCAATTGTCTTTTCAATTCCTAGGAGCAACAACAACTTAGTTTTGTCGTATTTTGCTTTCGATTGACTTGTTGCGTATTGGCTTTTGGATCGGCTTTAGGATACAACCTCATGTGAGTGCTATTTTGGTTAAGTCCGATCTTTTCACTTGGTGTATTGCTGTGTATCTTTGTTCAATATTGCTGTGTATCGCTGTTTCATGCAACGGTTAGATTCTACCCTCATTCTATCGGTTTATTTAACTTTACAGATTGACCGAGAATCTGTTTACCCTCGTTCTATCGGTTTGATTAACTTGTTAATCTAGCCGATAGTATGTTTATCCTTCCTTCTGTTAGCTAGACAATCTAATCGATTAGCTGGTAGTTTGTTTACCCTCTTTCTGCTACTTTGTTTATTTACCCCCTCGCTCTACTACATGGTTGATTACATTGGCTTAGTAGTAGATTGGTTACCTTTGAATTATTGGTTTGAACTTCTATTTAGATCAATAGTTTCTGCTACCTTTATATATGTCGGGTTTGAATCTCTATTTAAGCCGATAGTTCTTAGATATAATTGGCCAATATAAGCAGAATAACTTCTTTACCTTACCGGTCAAATCGGCTGGCACGCCCTGAACTCTAAATTTGGTGCTGACTGGGTTTCAAAACCCTAAGCCCACAGTGTGTTTAAGCCAACTATCAAATTTCAGCGTGAACATGCCTTTTGGCATGCTCGGTAGGATCTAGGTCGGACAACATGGCTGATCGTTCTTGTAACATACCGCAATTTTTTAAATTTTACATAAAACTTTTTCACGCAAATATTCAGTTATCACATCTAAATGTCTTCTAGAACCTCTCTAGACTAATCCTAAAATTTTTAGATTTTTCCAAAGTTGTCCACTATTTTTCTCTTAAAGAAAAGAAGTCTATTCTAATTTTCTAGGGTGCAAAATCCCATGAAAATAATAATTTAAATCTTATATTTAAGTTCTCCTTATTTTTCTGAATTTAAAGAATCTAGTCTCATATTTTTCTGACCTTTTAATAATTTCTTATGAATTACTAAAGTTTATATCATTTTCTGAAAATAATATTTGGATTTTATAAATTCTTTCCCCTCCTGGAATATTCGGGAATACGCTTTCTCTTTTCGGAATATGCCTTCGGCGTATACACTTTTCCAACTTGGAGCCCTGCATGGGCCTAAGGCCCATTCTTGTTTCGGTCGTTCCTAGGCCCAGCGGCACCTTAAGTGACAACGGATGCCCAGGATTGAGCCACGTCACTACAAATTAAATCCAACGGAACACGTCGCATACCCCTTCATCTAAATAGCTGATTAAATTGTAGCCATTCCTAGTTCATCCAAAGGTCCTAAATAGGCCACGTCGCTTCCCCAACTTTAACCCATAGAACCCGTCGTCCCTGACCCCGGCGCCGCCGTTTCCACCGCTGTTTTCGCCGGAAAAGCCAAAGGCTGCCATTATAGCTCGCCGCTGCCCCTGAATCCGACCTCTCCAGACTCCTCCCGATCTCGCAAAGCTCATCCGCCGCTTCATTAGCTTCATCCAGCCACGTAACATGGCGAAACGCGCTTGGACACGCCGCCAGCGCCGCCGCCGCCATTTTCACAATTTCGTGCCCGCCAAGCCTCCTTCTGCCTATAAAAGGCCACCATCGGCCTTAGCTCAACCCAAACTATCGCCTCCACCCCACCTATTCCCCTATAGCTTATCGGAGCTACCACTTCACCGGAGCCCGAAGTAACGCCGCCGCTCGACCTCGCCGTCGGCCACCACCAGTCCTCTTCAACCTCAACCGAAACCACCCAATGGTAGCCCTTGCTCTCCTCTACCTTCTCCTGCCCTTGACCATCCCACTCTGGCCACCGCTCGCTGTCGGCAAGCCAACCCCAACGAACTCCCCTCTTTCTCACTCCCTCTCTCACTGACACCGGGCCCCACTCGTCAAGCCGGCGGAGCCCAGCTGGATCAGGTCAGCTTCGGCCCAAGATCACTGGCCTAGCACTGTTCATCCCTTTCTTTTTCTTTTTTCTCAGAAAAGCCTTTTGAATTTATTTAAATAGCAAAACTCTTCCTAAAATTCTGCAAAAATTTCTAAAATCTAAAATAATATGAGGAATTTATTTAAAATACTAAACATGAACAATTCATAATAAAATATCCAATAAAATCCTTTTTACAATTCTTCTTATATAAAAGTATATATATACATTTTAAGAAAATACTCCAAAAATTATAGAAATTATATTAATTTCTTAAAACCATATTTTTGAATGTTTCAAACTATATTCTCGGTAAATTCCATCTCGAAACTCCAACAAGAGAATTGTTGTCGACCCTGATCTCTAGAATTTTGTCGATCTATATAAATAATTTCACGAACACGCAAAATCCGGAGGTACTCCTTCTATCTTTCATAACAACAGTAAAAAGAATAACTTTTGAATATCTCTGCAACATCTCATTTCAAATAGTCAATTTTCACAATTCTTTTAAAATCGTACAACCCATCACCTTCTAACCCATCAATCCTACTTATCTCGTGTCTTATTTGACTTATCTCACTTTTTTATTACTTTTGAGTCTTTTTTATCTCGTAGGGGTGTCTATAAGCTCCCTAAACCCCAAAATTGAAGGCCAACCGGCTCTCGAGGCTATCTCGAAAAATTCTCGAAGTGACGAGATAAGACAAATAAGTATCATAAGATAAGCTGAAAAGAACCCACCCCTAATTATGCTTCGTACAAAAATTCCCCTATACATAAATTCCACTTCGTTTGACTTGTTTCTGAGAGCTCTGAAACGTGGATTCGAGATAGAAAAAATAGACTGCAGAAGCTAAAGCGTTTATTTTTTTGATTCGGAGATAAGTAGATAAGATAAAAGGATAAGCTAAAGAGAACTAAGACGAGCTCTGCCCCGCTTAAGCCACTAACAAACCGAGGGTCCCCTTTACTATACTGGGAACATCCTCGTGACTCACTCCATCCACGACCAAGAAGCTAGAGCACATATTTACATAGCTGGATTATTTCATACATCATATTCATTACCAAAATATTACATTGTCAGAATACAAGTCCAAATTCGCACATTGGCATTTAATACATCAAGTCCAAAAGAGGCAACATAGTACATTAATCCAGCGGAAGATTTAAAACCAAAAACCTCTAACAGCTATGCAAGTTGCAAGCGACTAGAGAGAACCTCTAAACGTTTGCCTGACCGCCATCTTCGGGGACATCGTCTTTGTGGCAATCATAATCGTCGAGTCCAACCTCTAAGTAAGTAAATTATGCGAGACACGACACTCGCAAGCCAACTCCCAGCCTAATGCATGTCTTTATAGAGGTCTCAAAGGAAAAGCTGAGGGTAGTTTTATTTGCGAAAGGCCAATTTTAAAGATTAAGTGTGTGTGTGTGTGTATATATGTCAAATCCTATGACTTAGCTATTTCCAAGACTATTTTTAGAGATAAGAAGTAATTACTCCAAAAGAGGGTTGTATCTGGGCCGATCCGCGGCCCTACCCAAATATTCATAGATAAGGAGCATACACCAGAAACGACCTCGCTCCTACCCTCCTTGTACAAAACCTCGACAAAACCTACCCATTTGCATAAGATCCAGAGAAGGTTACGAACTCTACCCTTATGCTCCTGGTCTATTACCAATTCCCAATCCGCATGCCCCGGAGACGAATCCGCTCTTACCCTTATTGTACATAACCCGGCAAAGCCTACCCACATGTACAAGATCCAGAGACGGATACGAATCCTACCGACATGCTCTTGGTCTATTGCCAGTTTCAAATCAGCATGCCCCAAAGACGAATCCGCTCCTACCCAGCTCCTTGTACAAAACTGGCCAAAGCCTACGCACCTGTACAAGATCCAGAGATGGATATGAATCCTACCCACATACTCTGAGTCTATTGCCAGTTTCCATTCCTACCCTCCTTATACAAACTCGGCCAAAACTTACCCACTTGTACAAGATCCGGAGATGGAAATGACAGGACATAATCGTCATAATATGACATTGCTATCAGGCCTCGATAACATTCACATAACCATAAGTTGAGTCATATCGTGTCCGGTGGATGATAGCCCACCGTTTGGGCGTTTATACCCGAAAGAAATCCTATTAAGATCTAAGCCAGGTCTAAGCAAGTTTTACCCAGACTATTTGTCTAAACAGATATAATTGTCCTAGGGTTATCCAAAGGATCACGATAATCAAAACCATCATGTGGGGGTATTCACAAGTAATTCAAATGACAGGCATGTTATAACATGATTAAAGCAACAGGTATTTATCTAGGGTTTTGCATTTAATATACTGGTAGTCAATATACTTAAGCACACACACTTTTGATAATTTAAAGCAAAATATATTTATAAAACTAGGATCAATATGCATTAGGGTAGTTGACTCGCCTGCGACAAGAGCTACGGGATCAACGACGTCGGGATCGTAGTCAGGGTCTTCAATCGGGTCGTCTAACCCTTGATTGGCAATGTCGGTATCTATTCGGTTGCAAATAAACACCAAGTAAATAAAAAGAAAATGCAGCATGGATGCATATGATGCATGCTCTATCGCAATTATCACCGATTTACACTACACGCCTTATTTGGGTAGATTCTAATGTTATTTTACCTACTTATCAAGGAAGTTCCAAGTTTAATTGAAACTTACCATTTCATGACATGGGGTGGTCTAGTTCAGATCTTAGCCCTAAGTCTTATTCTTGAAAAATGTGGTTCTATCCAAATATCTATTTTATATATTTATCTTGTGGATATTGCCATAAGGGCTATTTTGCCTATATAAATATTTTTAGTATTTCTAATACCAAAGTTATAGTGCCTAATATTTTTACTAAGTCTAGAGGATTATTCTAGTCCTACAAAATTATTCTCATAATTTTTTGGCTACTGATCATATTTTATTTACGAGATATCTCTTTTCTGCCATTTTCTATCCACTAAAAAATACTATATTGATGCTATTCTATTTTTCCAGAGCAAAGTAAATATGAATGATGTGCCATACTATTTTTCTTAGGTTCATATTGTCATAACATATTTTCTGGTATTTCCATGATTTTTGGGATTCATCTACTATATACAATAAATGAAATGCACTTTCTAGAATATCTAAAATACTAAATTCAAGAATTATATTGCTATAGTGATGGGCCGGCCCACCAAGCTTGGCTCACAGGTCGTGAGCTGCTAAGGCCGGCTTGGCTCGGCGGGGCACAGCCCACACCGGCACGGCCCAACAGAGAGGAAGGAAGAAGGGGGCCATTGATGAGTGGGGCCTACTCGTCAGCGTCCCAGAGTAGAAGAGACGGAGTAGGGGCAACGGTTGCGCAATTCCGGCGCCGGCGGTGCTCTCCGGCGAGGGGAAAAGGGAGAGAAGGGGAGAGGAGGTGAAGGGAAAGCTCGGGGTAGGCTCGGCCAGGCAAGAGAGCGCCAGCGATAAGCTCGGCGGTGGCCGAGGTGGAGGAGACGGTGGCGCACGGCAAAATCGATCGGGCGGCACGGTCGGCGAGCTCTAGGGAGGAAGGGGGAAGGCGAAGAAGGCTCTAGCCTGCGCCTGTGAGGGCCAAGGCGGCGTCGCTGGGGCACAGCGGAGAGAAGACGGCATGGAAGGCCGGCTCCGTCGGAGGAAAGGGTGGCTGCGAGCTAGGGGAAGAGAGGGGGAGACCGAGGAAGGGAGGGGTGGTGGCTCATTGTGAGGAAGGGGACGACACAGCATGGACGGTGTGGTGCAGCGGTTGCTCGGGCGGCGCGGCGACGACTCCGAGCGAGGAGGCAGAGACGGGGAAATGGAACAGAAGAGATAGCGAAAAGGGCGGAGGCGTATCCGGGGAGGGGGTAAAGGAGAGAGGAGGCATAGGGAGGAGGCTGCATGGGAGGGAACAGCAGAAGGAGTGGAAGATGCGGTTAGGAATGCAAACGGAGCGGATAATTTCCGACCGACCGACCGACCGACCGAACCAATACGGATAGTTGTTTGGATATTTATACAGATATCTGGCTGTTTTTTGCGGATACGGATATGGATATGGATATTAGGATGCGGATACGGATACAGATAATGTGGATAATATCCGTGGTATAGTATCCGAAGAAAAATACGGATAATATCAGATGGATATTATCCGAATCATCTCAAGGCTAAGCCTACCCACTAGCCATTATCGCTGATAACTTTCGGTTTCACCGATCCGTTTCAACCGCTTTGTACTACTCGCTTAAAAACTGCTTTACAAGATTACTCGTCACATAAAGGTTTCAGCCTAACAAAGACTGGTGGACTTGGTGGTGCTTAGGGTCTTAGGCCGAATTGCTCACCGCTTAGACCGAACCGTTCCAATTAGCTAGGCTGCTGGAGTGCCGGTGCTTCATGCCTTCACCGCACCGTCCTGGTAGTGTATATAAGATTGCATGTTTCTTGTGTATTAAATATTTATGCGTACTTTAAATGTTTGATGCTTCTTTTGAAAGTCTGTATTTGTGTATTATCCGAGAAATTATCCGTTCCGAACAATATCTAAACCTATAGTATCCGTGTCCGTATCCGAGCTATCCGTGTCCGTATCCGACACTATCCGTGTCCGTATCCATATCCGATACTATCCGTATCCGATCCGTATCCGAAAAATAAATATGGATACGAATACAATATCACTACTATCCGACCGTATCCGATCCGTTTGCATCCCTAGATGCGGTGGCCTTGGCAGGGAACGGCGGGCGTGTGGAGACGGGAAGCAGGAGAAGAGGAGCACGCGGTAGGGTGGCGCTGTTAGACACGACCGGTCGGTCCTCGTCGGGCATCGTTTGCCACACGGCCGGCAGCGTACGGTCACGGCGGGGCAAGGGAGAGAGAGAGAGAGAGAGAGAGAGAGAGAGAGAGAGATATCACGTGGAGAAAGAGATCGGGAGGGAGATAGAGTAGAGAGGAACCGAGGCTGAGCCGAGCAGTGAGGAGAGCGGTGGCTCGGTTGGCTCGCTCAGCCGAGCCAAAGGGGGGCAAGCTGGGTGCGCTGGCTGGCCGAGCCGGCTAGCGATGGGAGGAAAGGAGGGGTGCACAGGCCCACGGGCTTGGGCCAGACCTGGGCTAAGGCCCAAAATGGGTCAGTTACCAACCTAAGGTCTCATTTTAGCTACCAAATACCATAGGTTATATAGTAAGTCTCCTTCGTTTCAGTAGTTCCCTTTTTAGTTGTTTAGTTAGGGCTAAGATTTAGTGTTTATGACTATATGTATGCCCATGATCATGCCTTTGTTTTCATAACCCAACCCATGGCCATTACTTAACTAGGTTAAAAAAAAGTAGGGTGTTACAGAAACACCCCCTGATCTCCGTGGAGACCATGCCAATGATCAAAATTGAGACGATGCCAATGATCAAAATTGATGTGTAACTAAATTCTGAGATTATATTAATTTCCTTAGCAATTTCCTGGGTGCATGAGAAATTTGTACCGAACCACCTCAAAACAAGAAATTTTTTAGGCACCTACTTACTCATCTTCCGCACATTCATACGAAATCAAGTCAAATCCAAATCAATCTTTTATAACCTTTTGTCAAGTCATTCATTAACCTGGCCGTATATGTGTTGTAGATGCGGGATTTGTTTCCATTATCTTAAAAAAAAAGTCACTCATTAACCCATGTTTTAGCTCAAATATGTGTTGGCAATAGTGCTACGCTTCAATAACCTTTGAATGGTCAAAAGAAGTATATCAGAGACTGCCAAAAAAAGGACATGTATAGTATAAGAATTCTGAAAGCTTGTTTGGAACTTTGGATTGAAAGATTCTGGGAGAAAAAGCGGAAGAACGCGGGAAACGTAACCATGCCGCCGGTTTCTAAATCATGAAACTAGTGTGTTCCTCTTCGGATTTTTGCCAAGCGAGTTTAGTTCATCGCAGCAAGTCAAATGGCCGCACCCAGAGCAAATGAGCAATGGCTTGGGATGATGGGATCTTGATAGTTGCAACTTGCCAGAATATATCCAGTTTATTAAGACTCTCGATCTCAACAACAGTTGACTTCATGGCTTGACGGCATTTGAAGTTCAAATTATAGTTTCAGAAACAAAAATGCATAGAAACATGTCGGATTATAATTTGTCACACAAGCTTGAAATAACCAGTAATTTGCCAGAACAAAACATCCACGGTTCCTTATTATTTCGAAGACGAACAAACAAATGTAACATACAAATTTGAGAAGAAGAAGGAATCAACTTCAAGCTACGGATCACTCGGGGCTCATTATTCAGCAATCAACACACGATTTGTTCAGAAACGAATGCGGATTGAGCTGCAGACGGACGGGGACAGTGGCGCTCTACATGAACTTGGCCTTGATAGCGTCCACCTGGCCGTTGTCGATCCGAAAGGCCTTGGCCAGCACGTCGGAGGGCACGGGCGGCATGGCGGCGAAGAGCGTGGCGGCGATGGCCTGCGTGCCCTGCAGCTGGCTGTTGAAGGCGGCGATGACGGCGGCGGGACCGTATCCCCTGTTCTGCTGGAAGTGCACGAGCCCGCGCGGGAAGACGAAGACCTCCCCGGCGTTGATGGTTTTGGTGAAGAGCTTGTTGGCCGTGCTGATGAAGCCCACCTCAAGGGTGCCCTCGAGGACGAAGACGATCTCGGTGGCGCGCGGGTGCGTGTGCGGCGGGTTCTGGCCGCCCGGCGCGTAGTCGATGCGCGCTATGGACACGCCCAGCGTGTTCACACCGGCGAACGACTCCACGTTGGCCGCCGTCACCACCGACCCCGCCGGGTTGCTGGTGTTGCCAGGGTTCTTGAGCCTCACAGAGAAGAAGTCATCCGCCGTCACGTTCGCCGCCGGCTTGCACACAAACCCATTCACCTTGATCGCTGCCGCCATGCACGCAGACAGTCAGGCTGTCAGCTGATGGTCGCTCGCTTGGAGTTGCAGCAAGAACCATTCCAACAAGCTTGACAAAGAGAGGAGATTTTCAGCGAACGATGGACTCACGGGAAGCCAAGTCGGCGACGCAGAAGTCCTGGAGCATGTCGGGGTCCCCGGCGAGGGTGGGCGCGGCGAGCGCGAGGGCGACGGCGCAGACGGCGAACACGGAAAGGTGGAGCCTCGCCATGGTCGATCCAATCAGCTTGCACGTAGTAGCTATCGAGTGACGAATGATTCTTGGGTGTGGGGTAACAAGCAGAGCAGGAGGTGGTACTTATAGGCAAGGCGATGTGTTCAGCTCATACAGTGGTTTGACACCCAAGATTTGTATACGGATGCACCGCCAGGTTAGCCGGGGAAGGCGACGACGACGGCAGGGTTGGAAGCGCACGCAAGGAAGCAAGAGGCCAGACGCCCGGACGCATCCACTGCCATCAATCTGGTGCCGAGATAGACTTGTTTATGCAGCTTAGTTCAAACTGCCACACACATGCATTATTGGATGCCTCGATCTATCGATCCATGGAACATGGGCCGGCTGTCGACGCCTCGCGCGCCGCAACGTGTAAGAACAGTGGGTGATGGGTTACACGTTGTCCTAAATTTTCGCTAGTTATGTCTTGCCCCGTCACTATTACCACATTCGAGTGTTATATATTTTTGCATGCCATAGTAGTCCGAAACTAGGAGCCTCTTTTGAGTTTCTAGTGTGTATAGTATGGCCCTGTTTGGCACAGCTCTAACTCCTAGTTTCACCTTAGATATAGAGTTTATAAATTAAAATAAAGTAACTTAAGTTTATATTTTTAGTTTAAAATGTAAATAAGATGACTCACCTGAACATCCTCAATGTACACATAACTCCAGCTCTATGAATTTTTGGAGTTAGGAATAGGGTATTTCACCAACTCCATCAATTTTGATGGAGTTAGAGCTGTGCCAAACGGGGCCTATATACATGCGTGTGCGCTCAGTATAGTGTGCGATGTGTTGCACGTCTACTTGTACTCTTAGAAAAGCATCTCTAAGCTCCATATTTGAGAAAAAGAAAAACAAGATGACAGCTTAATATTATATCCGCGCCGTAGCTAAGATATTTTTGATTTGTGAGGTTGAATGTTCATATGTTGCACGCAATGCTGTTGCGATGTTACTAATTGCTACTGAACTTTCAACAATCAACATGCGGGATCAATTTTAGCTAAACACATATGTTTCCAAAAATACCGTGAGAATTCACGGTAGCTTCTGCTTCTGAGGTTAATCTTAATGCTGATTCTCTGGGGGCCATCGCCCTAGTTGCGTGTGCGAGACTCGTCGGTGGCAGAGCTCCAGGAACCATGCGCAACTAGACATGTGATGTGATGCTGTTAATGGATAATGGCTCGCTGCACATGTTAGTTGTACCATTCAGAGATCAAACTAATCAAGTACTCAAATCTAGTTTTGGTTTTTGAGACGGTTGATTAAACAAAAGGGGCAAGTACATATATACCCTCCTTGCTGGGAAGCCGTCTCAATCCACTCCGTGCATCAAAGATGGGAAAGGGATAGGATTGGGAAGCAGTCGTTAGTCAGTGACTGGATAAGTCCTAATCAGTTTTGCGCATACAGAGGAGGAGAGCTGGTTTCTTTTTTCCA
This sequence comes from Olyra latifolia, assembly GCA_036346145.1. Classification (NCBI taxonomy): domain Eukaryota; kingdom Viridiplantae; phylum Streptophyta; class Magnoliopsida; order Poales; family Poaceae; genus Olyra; species Olyra latifolia. The sequence goes on from CM070530.1 coordinate 22,583,105, forward strand.
TCGTTCTTTCAGGCTGACCTGGGACAGTCCTCATCCAGATTTCAGAGCAGAACACGGTTACCGGTGGCGTGTGAAGTGGAGTAGTACCCTGAATTTTTTTTCTACTAGGCAGGAGTACTATCTAGCTAATTAACGATCGTAAAATGCGGTTGGTTGTGAGTTATGGCGTACCGATGGAATCTGACCAAGTCTTGCAGCAGCAGCAATGCCAGCGCAGCTCGCTTGTCCAAGGAAAAAGATTTTGAGGCGAAAAAAAGAATCAATACCATATCTTAGCCTGTTTTGCGCAGTTTATTTCTTAAAGTTATTTGATCATCTGGTTGAACGCTTGTTTGTTTACGCTATTTATAGAAAATCTTAAAGTCCCAAGATACGTATCTTTAAATCTGGCTTCGATTACCGGGTTTGGATTATTGATACCATTTTGAAAACAGTAAAAGTTTAGATTCAACACATTATGGCTCTGTTTCTTTTAGCGGCTCGCGGCGGTCGGCAGTTTGCTACAGTAAATTTGTTATTTTTTAATTATCTTTTTAGGCTTATTAAACTTTTTTTAAAAAAAACTTATAAATTCTTCTGAAAAAAACCGCCAACCGTCGGCCGTCGCCATTGAAAAAGCAGAACCTATAAGATAATTTCAGCACCGCACAATAGATACTTCCGCAACTCTGCTTGTGATGCGCCCAGCCCAGTTGATGACTCGAACTGATATAGTTAGCTATCTACGAGGAAGTAGCCAGGAGCCCAGGATCCATGGTGTTTGTTATCCGGTGGCTGCAGCGTAAGATCACCACCCATCAGCTGAGCCGTCTCCATCGCAGACATACCAGCATACCCGTCGCGTTGCGTGCTCGGCCGCGGACAAGGCGAGAAGAATATGCTCTCTCTCGTGTGTCTTCGAGGCTCAAACCCTCCCTCGTCGGCGTTTTTCCGCTGTCCTGTTCCCGTCGTTCCCCGTCATGGCGGGAGCTCGCGGCATTAAAATTCTTTTCGGAGCCGGGTGGTTTGCGATGGTGGCTACGAGCAGGAAAAATTATCTGGAGGAGCAGCGTGCGCATCTGTTAGCTGTTACTTGCTCCTTTTAGGTTAGTTAGTTGGAGGTCAGAGAGGGAGATTAAGCAAAGCATGGCTCTTTCTTGCACACCTTAACAATAAGATGAGTTTGGGGCAGGTTCAAAGTACACTGCCCCGAGATTATCGTAATTGCATGTAAACAATCTCAGAGTGGAGAGAGATGCTTTCTTCAGAACCAAACAATACAAAAACCAGGAATTTTTTTTATATTTTATATTATTGTTATTCTAAATTTACAAAAATATTTCATTTAACATAATTAAAAAATAGACACTCGTCGCCTTTTGGTTGACCGAGACTGAAATGCAGCCTAACCAAAGAGCGGGATTTCAATAATTCGCTCAACGGTCAGGCGAGACAAATGTGTTGCCTGACTGTTGGGCAGTAATTGCCCTAACCATTGGGCAGGGCCCACTGGTGAAATCCGCCTGAATCTGCCCGATGGTTAGGTGGGTTTTGCGGTGCGGGAAAAACCCACCTGTTGAACGAGCGGGATTTCATCCATATGAGGAGGCGCGCTGCCTTCGTCATGCGCACGCGACAGAGAGCCAAGCGAGCAGAGAGAAGAGAAGGGCAAAGGAGAGGGGAAGAGAAGAGGAAGGAGAAGAGAAGGAGAGGAGAAAAGGAGAGGAAGGAGAAGAGAAGGAGAGGAGAAAAGAAGAGAAAGGAGAAGATAAGGGGAGAGGAAGGAGGAGAGAAGGTTGCGGCGTGCGGCCTTCGACGAAGGTATTTTGTAATTTTTTTTATAATTTAGAACTAGTGAAAACATGGTAGGTTAGTCATATGAAGTGACTGTAGTTAGTGTAATGCACCATAGTTTAGAATGAGGTAGTGTGTACAATTAACATGTGTGGAACACAATAGGTTATTTGGTATTTGAGAGGAAGAAATAGAGTAATATACGAGATATTGTTAGGGTGTGTATATTTAGTGTGGCTTAAACATGATATTGCATACAATTAGTGCAATGACTGCAATGTGTTAAATTGTTTTGTATGTTTTGTAGATGCGAGTTATGTTTAAGGTAATTTGTAGGGTACATATAGGAAAGGAATATGATTTGGAAATAATTTGTACCTGATGTTTTTTTTGTCCAGGAGGAATGTTGGAGAAATTATTTTTCGAGATTGATTATGGAGAGGGAGAGATTATCCATGGTCCAAGCAGAGTAGATCTTTCTTTGTTCCAGTCAGTTACACTAGGGATATCGAGGCCCAGAGAAAGGTCATTCGGTGGGTTGCATAACTGGTTATTGTAGATGTTCGAACTAAATCGACAAGAACATGTCATGAAGGTCAATGCTGTGGTTAGCCGTGCTAGGAAAGGGTTCTTTTGGGAGTTGCTTTCGATTAAGTGTATCGCGAACTAGAGGCGATATGTGGAGATTGCGGCTGAACGCAATCTCCCTCTATTGTTGTTTGCTCAGGCAAAGTTGAAACAACATGTCGGCTCAAATGAGATAGGGGTGAAGAGACATGAGTGACCATCGGTACAAAAGGGGCGGAGGGGGCAGAGGAGGGAGAGGGGGCAAAGGAGACGAAGATCACAAAGGAAGATGTAGGCGAACGCTCGGAGAGAGAGGAGGGAGAAAGGGAGCACCCAGCAGCACATGAGCTGATGGATGCGGCTGATGAAGAGGAACAAATTGAGGCAATAGTACAAGAGATGGAGCTGGAGGATGCAGAGCACGAGCAAGTCCGACGAGGACATGTCAGACGATAAGAGAGGTGGTGGAGACAATCCTGTGCCGGCTGAGTTGAACTCATATAACTTTCAATATTTATCTGTCCATGAAGGTATACACACGGTATAGGATTACGAGAACGAGGTGTGTCAGGGATCCATCTACCACACTAAGGACGCTGTTATGGATGCTATGAAGTTTGGAGACTGTTGCAGATCCGGACTAGTACCTCGCCGAGTACGACGTCGACACCTTCTTCACTAGCCACGACGAGCTAGGGTCCTCACAGCTGCCAGGGGCACCCCCTCCACCATCGACACAGCCATCCTAGCCGGACGTCGCGACACCTCCTTTGGAGGGACGACCTCGCGCGGGGCATGCACCCACTTGATCGCTATGTTCCCTAGTACACAAATTAGAGGAGGACGCCGCAAGCGTCCGATGGAGGGATCGGTTTGAGGGATCACCCCAGAGGGGACGTCCGTAGATGTACTGTTTACTACTACTTTTGTACCTTTTGAGAACCTCGTCTAGTAGTTATTATGTCATATTGCACTTCTCGTCCTATGTTCCCACGTTACTACCATTCGATTTTTGTTTCAACGTGGTGTCACTTCTCATTCCATGTCCCAACACTGTCACGTCCCTTTACGTCTCTTTTGCACGACTGAATGGCCGTTCGCTGCAAAGCTCTAAAACCACATCAAATCAACTGTACATCTGCATCACAGATCATTTCGAGTACGACTGCAACCTGCCCAATAACACAGGGCATCCAAAGCTGAACTGTACTACTATAGGAGCCATCAATTCGAGTAGGACTGCAACCTGCTCAATCACACAGGGCATCCAATGAGTTTCGTACTTCAACGAATAACAAGTCCGCTCCTCTGTTTGTGTATAAAAAGATCGGTAAAGCACCATCGGGTCACACACACACACCACTTTCATGGCCAGCTGGGGAGCCTCTTCATGGCTATATGTGTCTGATAGTTAATGGGAGTCATTTGGCCTAGGAGACCATGGACTGTCCTCCTGCCGACGACATGCGGGTCATAGATTATGGGGAATGGAAAGATGGACCCTCTTTGTTGCAAGATCGTCATTTTCAATCGGTTTTCAACTGGCCGAGATGCGACTGTGGGAACCCCTTTGGTTCTCTAGTGGTTTGACCACGTACACGAGGGATTCACTGGTCGCAGATTCTACCGATGTCCTGATTACCACGTAAGTTTCTGCCCATGTATGTTACGTTATCGTAAGTATTATTTGCTTATACATTCTTCTACCTCCAGATACCAGACGTTACATGCGGTTGGACTTGCTGAATGGATGAGACATACCCGGCAACAGCCTACACCTATATAACATACCTCCACATAAGAATCAACCGCTTGTAGGCTAGACTGGATGCCACAGGAGGGTCGGCGCAATAAAGAGGCCACTGGAGGGCCGCGAGGGCCCCTAGGCCTCCTAGGCAGGCTATGTCCGCGCGTCAAACGCACAGCCAGCCGATGTTGGACCAATAATATCAATCGAACCGTTCATGTCAAGACCCTGCATGTCTTTGTGGATGCCACTACCCCACCACACCTAACGCCAAAATTCTCCATTGGAGAGCGATCAGGCAAGAGGCCTACCCCCGTGTACTACATCACAGAATGGGAAGAGACTGCTCAGTGTTCTGCGACTTGGTGTTTGTGACACCCTAATGGGTAAATCAATTAATTAATTAATAAATCTTGTTAATGGATAAATCAATTAATTAAGTAATAAATAAATCTTGTTTGAACATCAAATTGAATTTTCCATTCTTATTAAAGTAACAACTTTAATAGTTCCTTGACAAGTAAACCCCAACCCTATTTACAATTTCATTAATTTACATTTTCAATCTAGTTTCAAAAATAAATAAATAAATAAATATGTCTATATAAATTACAAATAAATTACATTATTTAAATCTAAAATTACATTTGCTTATTCCATTAATTTCTCCTAAAATTGATAATACAAGAAAGCTCCTGTTTTTCCTCCTTTTATTTTCTTCTTATCCCCAACTTTATCCACGGCAGCCCTGCCCTACGTGGCAGCACACCTCCACGCGGCCTGCATGCCTGCGCTGACCCCAGATCCTAGCCACGTACGGGAGGTTCTCCTTCCCGTGTGAACCCGCGAGCACCTGCAAAAAAAATCCCAGCAGCCAGCCCCAACTTCCATCGACGTCTACACAGAACCCGCACCGCACGCAACCTAAACACAACCGGCGCCATCGGCGAGGTGATCCTCGTTGCCGACGGTAAGCTACCCCATCGGAGTCGCCATCCCTCTGCCCAGCTCGTCCTCGGCGCTGCCGCCTCCTGGCGTTGCTCCTCGGCCGGAGTCGTCGGCCACAGCCCCAGCTCCTCCTCCCAGCCGTGCGCCGCTCTGCCCGCCGCCGTCGGCCGAAGTCGCGCCCCAGCGCCGCCCGGCGCTTCTTGCGTGCTCAGGCAACCTGACCGCCACCGCCGCCTCAAATCTGCTTCTCCCGCTGCCGCCGCCAAGACCACCTGTACGCCCTCACCATTGAGCATCTCACCGCCACCGCCTCCTCACTCGACTAACCGGCGTCTTGCCGTGTTCTGCCACCTCAGCTCCTCCTCGCCTCGCCTTGCTTCTCCTCGGCCGCCATCGATCTCGCCTCGCTGCTTAAGCTCCACTGTCGCCGCCGCAGGCCACCACGCGCCGCCGCCTCACCGAACCTCACCCGGCCGCCGCCCGCAACACGCCGCCTTCTCTCCTCCTCGGCGCCTTGCCTTGCCGTTGGCCGTCGGCCCAACCCGCCACCAGCGCCTCATGCTTGCCTCCCCGCATTGCCGTTGCCTGCTGTGGCCGTCATTGTCGCGAGCGCTGCGCCCACCCGCCATCGCCAAGCCCCGCCGCCGCCTTTCTTCCTCCTCCCTCTCTCTCTTTCTCTTTCTCTCCTTCTCTCACTAACTTTCCTCTCCCACGGTGAAGACAAGTCCAGCATCTCTGTTCTTATCTAGGGTAATGTTTCTTTCAGCGTTTACGTTTGTGTTTGCTTATAAGCTGGAAATTTATTATTTTTGTACAAGTCAAACGCTTTGACGTTTGGTAGCTAATTTTTGTAGGTCTTACTATTTCTTCTTAAAGCTATCAAAACCATTTTTCTATAACTTTTTGATCCCTCGGATGTCCTTATCGAGGAGCTACAAATTTCCAGCTTATAAGCAAACGCAAACGCAACCGCCTAAAGAAACACTACCTAGAGCTCAACCTGAGCTGACAGTGGGCCCGTGGTCCACAGTTTTTTTAATTTTTATTTTCTGGAATTTCCCTAAGCCTCAAACTTCAATCTTTAGTACCGAAATCATCCAATCTCCGATTCCGGCCATTCAAGTTTCTAAAAATTCATAAAATTCATATCTATCTTCCATAGTTTTTGTATAATTTCTAAAATTATATTATTATATATGTTATTTATTGGTTTTTTTTCTCGTTTTGCTGGCGATAGATCGTTCGGACGCCAAAGGAGAATTTCTTGACGCCGCCGACGCACCGCCGGAGTACGACTACTCCGAAGGCAAGTCTTTTCCCTAGATTCCTAATTTTTGTAGATTTGTCCAAAATTGCTATATGAATTAAAAGCGCGTATGTTGGATAGCGTCACTAGTGCATGTACCCATCCGATATGTGCAACCACCGACACACTCTTGACCCTAGGTAGTTTATGGTACATATACCCACTGTTTTTAAATATTAGCTGCTTAGCAATGCTCAGATAGATTATCGGGGATCCGATCCCACTCGATACACATACAATAAGAGTTTTGATGTTTTGGTTTATGGTGGGATTTGATTTATTCATCATTAATCAAAATTTGACCAACTAATAAATGGGATCGGGAGCGGATGGAATGTAAGGTGGGTGCATGTGAGCATGAGAATCGGGTTTGTGTTTGTTGCCGCTCCGATACTAAGGACCGATGATTGTGACACACTTACTTGAGATAAACCCGTGCGACCGCAAGCCCGGAATGGGACGGGCCTAACCTAAAAGAAAAGAAATGTCGGGATTACTCATTGTCCTTGCACGGTGGATGAATTGAGAAGTACAGAGAGAGAATTGAGAAACACCACCGGGGTATTGCCAGAGACTTGTGCTGAAACATTTCTCTGGGTACCTGTGAGTATCAGGTACGACCGTGTTTAAGCCCGAGGTTAATTTTCTGGAGGGTTTTGTTATAATATCCTTCGACGGGAGGATATCGTATCTTGCGGGTAAAGAGTACAACCTCTGCAGAGTAAACCCATTTAAATGGCCGAGCTCTCGGTTAAAGAGCGTCTCAGCGGTCTTTCACAACGTAGCATCACCATTCTTAATATGACTTGGGTAAGGTTATTCCGACGTGTGTGCCGTTGCTAGATGAGAATTATGAATTTGCTATATGAGAACTGAGATTTGAGAATATAGAAATGAGATCATGAGATTATGAGCTGACATAAGATTGAAATATGAGTATTGAGATTTGAGAATTGAGGAATAAGATTATGAGCTGAGAATCATGAGATTGAGAACTTGAGGCCCGAGAATAGAAATTTTATGATAGCACTGTGATCATGAGAATTTATAATTATTTATATATGTTTCTTAAATGCTTTTGTAATTCTAGGTAAAGTGCTTTTATGCAAATTAACCATCAGCTTCTTAGTATGAACCTTAACCTGGCCCTTCCTAGAAAGGACTTGCTAGCATTTGAATGCTAACCCCGCTTGTTATGCGGGGCTGTTCATTTAATGAGCAGGTCAAGAATACAAAGTGGAGAACTTGAAGACGATGACTATACCAACGCCTTGGACGCTACTGCAGCTTGCCTGTGGGTTTGATTGTTGTATTTTGCCTTTTCTATTTGGAGTTATGGAAGACTGTTAAGACTTCCACTGCATATTAGAATTTCGCTGTTTAAAGCCTTCGTGCCAGTTAGCGTACTCTGATGTAATTATTATTCGAACTTGTAACGACAATGATCCAAGGTCTGGAATCTATGTGTACTAGCTACTGATCCAGGAACTAGTACAAGTAATACACAGAAGGGGCCCGACTCTGTTTGGCGGGTCCCGGCAGTGTTCATGCCGGTGCCATAATTCCTTCACACAGCCATGATGAACGACCATGGTTGTTATCGCACCACCTATGTCATGCGTGTTTTCTGATATACACGTACTACTTATGTATTTGTCAAGTTCCCTACAGGCACGACGTTCGTAGTCATTTGCCATTTGCATGGTTCTCTAACTCTACGTAACGTCCATGTTTAAAATGGTTGCCAACATTCCAATATGTCACAAGCTAGATATGTAATTCATCGTTTGACCCTTTATAGACCACAACCCATAGATAGGAATACACTATGTCTGCGCTCGGCGTGCTAGACCCACCGTAGAGCATCCAAATCTCGTAGACTTCACCACACTACAAATCCGGCGATGAAAGATCAAAACATAAAATAGTCATAGTCTACCTTTTTTGAGCAACAGAAAAATTTCTCCACATCGTATCAAAAATATACTGCACAAATCCCACCCGTTAGTTGGGCGAGATGAAAATCCCGGTCGTTGGTCGAGCGGGATTTCAATCTCACCCAACGAACGGGCGGGATTTACCTAGGGCTGAAAATGGGTCGGATATTTTTCGGACCGATCCGGTCGGATTCGGATTCGGATATAATCAGGTCAGATATTTTCGGATACGGGTCGGTACTCGGATATTTTTGTCGGATCACGGTTTGGATCTGAGATGACAATATCCAAGCGGATCTGATCCGGTTTCGGATATAATCGGATACGGGTACTCGGATATCTGAGATCCCACAAGAGCCACAAGCCCACACTTCACCTAGGCCCACCTACACCACATACATAGTGTAATTGGCCCAATCCAGCATTCCATCCTGCCCGTGCCGTGCGGCCGTGGCCCACGCGCTGCTGCTTCCCTCGGTGTTCCTGTCTCTCGCCGCCGTGTTGCAGACTTGCAGTGACGCGTTCTCTGGCCCTGAGCTCCCGGTCGCGCCGGTGGCGAGGCCCCGAGTGATCTGTGTCCAGCGCAGCGTCCATCAGCTAGCTACGATCTCTTTCGCAGCTCTCACCTGACTTGTTCTTGTGTGCTTCCCGTGATCTATCTCATGGTGTCAATCAATATTCGCTTAATTTTTGAGCGTTCACGTCAGATTGGCAAACACTTTCTTTACGATTTCACCTCTGCTCTTCTCCTTGATGTGCTTGTCAAGATGTTGTCTCTTTTTTTTCCTTTGTACATGACGCGCGGAGCCGTGGCTGTCGCAGTTGCCAGCTGTTACTTGGCACATACTGTAAGCATGCTATTACTACAGATGCCCTCTCTCCTTGAAACCCTAAGACGGCTGCGATGGGAACGTTGAGCCTCACGAGTTTCCTAAAGCGGCTTCAATAAGCCCAAAATATTGGTTAAGGAGCTTTAAGAAATGGTTTTAACATTTTTTTCGAAAAGGAAGGAACAGGCCCCCTATTTCCATTGTGATAACAAAAACAACATAGTTTCAAGATAGGTTTACTATAAACATCACTCCAATGCCCCCTTTCTGACCACTGAGCAAAGACCCATATCAGGTACAAAAGATAGTTTACAGTCCTTCGTCAATCTGTGATTTTTCTTCATACTAAATTTGTGTGCATGTTATGAATGTTTTAACCAATTGAATTACGTGTGTTCTTTAGTTGATTTGAGGTGTATAGTTTGTGGGGTTTTTATGTTTCGACAAATATCCATGACCGTATTCGGTTTGACCCGAATCCGCTCCGTATTCGTGTCCGACATTTTCCGTATCCATATCCGGATCCGAAGAAAGCATTAGGATACGGATATGGTTTACCCATTATCCGACCCGATCCGACCCATTTTCAGCCCTAGATTTACCCCACCAGCCCAGCCGTGTGGGAATATGCCCTATCCGCCCATTGGTTGGGTGAATTATTGAAATCTCGCTCTTTGGTTGGGCATAATTTCAGTCCGCCCAACCAAAGAGCGTCTATTTTTTAAATTATATTAAATAGAATATTATTATTTTTAATTCGAAATGATAAAAATATAAAATATAAAAAATTCCAAAAACCAGCTTGGCCTTTCGCCGGAGAGATCGACTCAGAGGAGCAAGGGACGAAGGACGATGGGTTGGCCCGGACACTCCATCGACGAGCTCAACGGGCCGTAGTGGTGAGGCCCACTATCGTCGTAACCCTTTTCCGGCCCAAACACAGGACAGTTAGACCGCCCATGCAGAAATTGCGAATGATGAATCTGACTGGTTTCTTTTCGTGGTTTAACGGTTGGCGGTTGGTTTTTTATCAGAAGAAATTTATAAGTCTTCGAAAAAAAATAATAAGTATAAAAAATAATTAAATTTTTTTTAAGAATTAAATTTACTACAGCAAACCGTCCACCGCCGAAAGAAACCGTCCACCGCCAAAAGAAACAGAGCTAGAGACGACGGCGCGCACAGCGAGACCCACCAAGCACTCTCCTATCCGATAACCCAACCCAGCCATGGCGTGCAGGCCGGCCGTGTCCGCCCCCTCCGCCCTCGCGCCGGCGCCGCACCGCCGTCACCTCGGCTACGCCGCCCGCAGCACCAGCGGCTGCGGCGCGCGCCCGCTAACCACCGGCTCCGCCCGCGCGCTCAGGCTCAGCGCCCCCGCCGCGCCCCTGGCGAGACCCTCGTCGTCCGCGCCGCGGCCGCAGAGGTGCGCGCTCCGCGTCCCGCCGCCCCCGAATCCCAGAGCATATCGCTGATTCTGCGCTCGTCGGTGGTGCACGCTGGCCCCGCCGTCTGATTTTGAACTCGTGGCTGCTGCAGGGAGCCGTGGAGCTGCAGGCCAAGGTGACGAGCAAATGCTTCTTCGACGTCGAGATCGGCGGGGAGCCCGCGGGGCGGGTGGTCATCGGCCTCTTCGGCGAGGTCGTCCCCAAGACCGTGGACAACTTCCGCGCCTTGTGCACCGGTCAGCAAGCTAATAACTACCACTATACCTCCACAAATTTTGTCATTTGGACTTCAAATTCGTCGGAGTTGCTAGTGTCAGTGTGCCACTAGTTTTTAAGCTGGACTCAGGCATTGCTGCTGTTTCTTGTCTTCGTTGGGGCAGGGGAGAAAGGGTTTGGGTACAAGGGCTGCTCCTTCCACCGAATCATCAAGGACTTCATGATTCAGGGTGGGGACTTCCAGAACAACAATGTAAGTACTAGTAGTATCTTTTCCTGGAAATTAGCCAGCTCACTTCGTTCCGCACACTTCACTGTCTGATTCTACACCTTGTATCGATTTGAAGACAAGCATGAAGCAACTTGCCGGGTTCTCAATTGTGTTAGGTAGGGCACACCGAGTTCTCTAATTCAGATGCTGTTCCCAAATAAATTGTTCAAATCTGAATAACACTGCTGGCATCTCCACAGCATTCCCTTGTTTCCCGTAGATTAACTCAGGCTGCACTTCTATTTCTCAAGGAAGGAAAAGAAGAAACAGATGTTCCTAATCAATGACATTGGCAAAACTAGTACCTTTGGCCAGAGGAAATGAAATGATCTTGGTCTTCAACAAAGGATTGCACACACCCAAAATGAAAAAAAAAATGATATTATGCTAGAACAGATCCTGTTTAATTTGACCAGTTACAGATTTATTTTACGCCTATCATTGACATACCCGCTAAAAATTTCCCAAGTGGTTAAACAGTAAACACCATGCATAGCTCCAAAATAGATGGCATAGTATGCTATCTTTGTGTAGCAAGGGTACGGTTACATACTGCCAGGCAGCCGCAAGTTCATTGATATTTGGGCTGAGGGAATTCACCAATGTCTATCCTCTACAATGTACGGAAATTAGTTGAACATTGTGTACATAATAGTGTAATACATCTCTCCTAGTGCAACTTGTAGATTCTCTTCATTGTTAATCATACTCTAAACTTGTGTGTGTAGCTACTCCTTATCTCTTCCCTTTGTGTTCTTCTGAATGATAAGCTTTCATTATGAAAAGATAACTAATAAATCTACCATACAATAGTTTACACCAGGCCACCTGGTACTGAAAGTATCCATTGGGATCTTTTAGAAGGTTGCTTATATGAAGGGTCGCTCATTGGTTGAGCTGAAATTCCCTTTTTTTTCCTTTTTTGAGTCATAATACTTAGATAAGCTACTAAGGACAATACTAACATAATTTGAACAATCAGAATGCTTAAATACAAAGCACAAGATTGGCCAAAGGGTACAGATTACAGAATTGCGCAAAGGACATGTTTAACATGAAGGATGAAAATGCAACTTTTCTCTTATTTGTAACATGAAACCAAATCAATAAGCTGACTATCGGCAGGTACTTCTCACACCATGGATGCATGCAAGTGAAGGCTGATACTGCCTTCTTTTTAGTTCAGGGAAACACTACAATCTTCAGATGAACATCATAAAAGACAAGCAAACTTCACCCAAGTCTAGGACTCTAGGTTTGACACTCAGTGATGTGTTTATCAGCACACACTTGTAGGTAGAAGTTCTTTTCACTAATTAAGTGCTAAGCTATTACTGGTGACCACAGGGTACTGGTGGGATGAGTATTTATGGTGAATCCTTTGATGATGAAAATTTTACATGTAAGTGATTCAATACTGAACATTGTCTTCAGTGTGAACTTTTCACTTTATTACCTTGCACCGTTGCATTTCGTTCAGAAAGTATGGGTGGTTTTTATGGTACCACTTAAGTTAAATAAAAGTTCATTTTTGGATAAGCCTCTGTCACTGATTCACTGGTCTATTTCCATTGTGAGAAAAATTATTTTAGCATGCTTTGGTTAATTTCCTGCTTACATGTTCCTATCACGTATTGTTCAGAGTCATGGACTGTACAAGGGTGTGCTAACAAATTCTTAACATGAATTACTCTAATACATAAATTTAATCATTGTTGAACAAATTTTGTAGTACATCTGATTTTTAGGACTGAAATTTCATTGATTTACAAAATGTGGGAGTGGTTGTCTGGTTGGTGCCAGTTCAGTACTTGATAAATTGAAAATGCTGTTTTTCTTACCCCTTTTTCAGTAAAGCATGTTGGCTCTGGTGTACTAAGCATGGCGAACTCTGGCCCTGACACAAACGGAAGTCAGTTTTTCATTTGCACTGTGAAGGTAAGAAATTTCTAATTTTCACTATGGCATAAATATTGTGGTTTGCTGTTTTCTCTGCCAGGACATCCTTAATATTCCAGCACTACCAAACTATGCACATTCGAGCCATTTAGTAACTTAGCTTCTATGTTTATAGTTCTTTAGTATAAGAAAATTAGGATTCCTGATCCTAGACTAAAACTTTAATCCTTCAACGCAGAACTCCCTAAATACCTGTTTGGCAGATTGTCTAGGCCCACAAAAGCATGTAGACATTACTTAGCAATTGATGGCACTTCAATTCTTTGTCTCTAAATAAATATATTGCTTGTCTTAATCAAATAGTCCTAATAATTGCAAAAGTCCAAACTGTACCATATTTTTGGCATCTTACTTTGTTTGGAACTTTGGCTTGTATTGCCTACTGATTTTCCTTACAATTGCCAGAACTGTTTTTGGAAAAAAAAATCCATCACTTTCCACAATTTTTTTATCCACATTTCAGTAATCTTTGTCTATATTTTCCAATTCATTACATAATTAAAGTCATCACCATGTCATTTTCAACTTAATAACAACTATGGGATTGGTAGTGTATGTACAGATGTATGGACAAAAAAGGATGCAAGATGTATCTTTCGGGATGGAATCGATGGGATATAAGAATGCTTTAACATGAATAAATTATTCCTAACCCAAACAAACCCTCCGGCTTGTACATATGTTTATTTTCTCAGCAGAACCTGGTGTAATGTTTTTAAGGTTTTATTTGTTCTTGACTAAAATAATAAAATGCTTCTCAGACACCATGGTTGGACAACCGTCACGTCGTGTTTGGACATGTCTTGGAGGGAATGGATGTCGTGAAGAAGCTTGAGTCACAAGAAACCAGCAGGTCCGATGCTCCTAAGCTGCCCTGTAGAATCGTGAATTGTGGTGAGCTGCCTTTGGACGGCTGAGCAAGTCAATGGCCCAACCCTCAGGTTTACCTGGCATATCCTCTTTTTTCTTGTGTGGAATACTCGAATCTGAGGGATACTTGAATCTCATTCTATTAGTCATCTTTGAGCATAGGCTACTAATTACGCCTTGTTTCATGAGTGTAACTTAGTTTCGGCTAAGATAGTGTAATAAGCGAAATTGGAAACCTGTTGGTGAGACTGAAACATGAGTTACTCTTGTCAGCCAGTGAAAGCGACTGAAGTCCATTTGGTGGCAATATTTACATTGAAACTGCAAAACTATTGGAGTGATTGTGTTAGCGCTAAACTACGATTGTATTTTAAGCAGATTCTAAAAGTGATGCTACGATTGGATTTTAAGCATAGGCTCGGCACATGCCTTTCAGCCTTTGTTCAGTTATGAAATATGAGTTGGCCAGAATTAAGTGCCGCCTAAAATGATGTCTCAACCTGTCATTACTGATATCTGTTTCATAATTCAAGCTCAAAATTGTTAATGTTGCATATCAGTCACCGCAAGCCCACATCCCTTTTCTTTTATTTGCGGTGCTAGAATTCAGAAAGCTGCTTCAAAGTAAGGTCTGTATTTGAATTAATAATAGAAATGCTAGGAGAAAAGAAAAACAAATGATGATCGAGTCCCAGTTCCGTCTAAAAGGCATATATGGTACATTTCTGATTGGAAAGAGAGGAAATTGCAAACATGCAACAAAAGCAAGAGTAGTGGACTACAAAACAACACATGATAGTCTTCTAGAAACCTTTTTGCATGAATCTTTTTCCACCTTTTCTCTCTCAACTCTTATTTTTGAAACTTTCTTTTTCATTATTTTCCTCTGTGCAGTACAAGAGAGCCCAAGATGACCACACCAGCTCTGTTGCTGCCTTCACTCGCACTCCTATAACAATATATGCAGACGCAAACGCACGCTGCCAACATGCGGCAAAAACGGACGGTCGACAGCTCCACACGTGTCGCCTCTCCCTGCAAAGGCAAGCCTAGAGGCCTCAGGCAATATGCCCTACACAGCTAGCTCGCTAACCAAACCACATGCACGCTATAGCAACAAATGCCTAAAGCCTAATGCTATCATGCACGCATGACCACATCCACATGCTTAATTATTCATGGCCTCATGAGGACCCTATGTACAACACCGGTGGTAGCACACACATATATGCTTATTCCCGGACACAAGTCAGACGGGAGATGGAAGAAAATGTACTGGTAGAGAAAACAAAAGTGCTTGTTTCTTGCTTCGTGCACGCTTGCACGGCTTGGAGTGATGGTGTGGGATCGATCAGGAGCCGAGACGGGAGGCAGCAGATGCCAGCGCCACTGCCTGAGCCCACACCTTGAGCCTCGCCTTCACGTCTTTGGGATCATCCCCTGCTTCCACAGCACACATACGTACGATTTTTAGGGCATGTAAATTGGCGTACGTAACTCATAAACAACTCTTTTCATTGTAGATGGTATCTGTCTATACACGTGAACGGGTGTGTTTGGTTACTCGCTTCTCCACGGCCCGGCTCTGCTCATGCAGTTGACCACGCAAGAGCCGGCGTTTGGTTGCCTGCAGCTTGCCCCCCACCCTGGCCCTGCGCATGTAGCCGCTGCCAAAAAACACGCTGCGTCCGTGCCTGCACGCGTGGAAATGTCCCCACGGGGCGTTTCCGATGAGCCTAGCCCGGCTGAGACCACACCGGCAGCTGCGAGTAACCAAACAGACGGAACGTATCTTGGTTGGTTGCTATTGCTGGATACAGAAGTACAGATGGTTCGATTCTCGTTGTACCATCTTTGTACCATTGGACCTGCCCTTATACCGGTCAGTAATCAGTTAAATCACTGTGTATGTGGAGCGAAGAAAAGTAATCCAATCATGCATGACTGCTGTGCACGTCGTTTCATTGTGATTCGTGGCAGAAAAGATGCCTGGAAACCAGGACGACGTTCCTGCCCACCAACGACGAGCGGAAAGCGCATGCCGTGACGAGCTAGCAGGTGGCAGCGCGTCGAGGGAACGTGGCGAGCTGAAAGGAGCTCACGTACCATCAGAAGCTTAAACCCCCAGCCCACGTACGCGTGCTTTTGGCCGATGGCGATGGCGATGGCGCAGCGCGGTGCCGGTGCAATGCCTGGTAAGTCAGGCAAAACGGCGGCTTCAATGCCGCGAGCGTACGACGTGCGCAGCACAGGCGAAGGCGATGGGCGCCGGCCAATGTGGACGCACGTGCGCGGGTGACGGCATGAGCTAGTTCGTCTTGGAAATCACCGGCGCGAGAGCGACCTGATCCGGCCAACTGCCGGCCTGGGCTCAAGTTCAACTCGCGTACGGACGAATCGTTAAGAGTCACTTAGAAACGGACGGATCATGGAGTGATTCTAGCTTCTTGGTCATGGTCATGGTCACGGACTCGTTGTTGTGTACGTGGGTGTGTGAGCTACTGTTTTTGTTTGTTTGTTTGTAGAAAATTAGGCAGGTTGGGGGAGTAGTTAAATGGGAATGGCAATGATTGGGGGGGTGTACGCTACATACCGGGGCTGGAGATGCGCCAGCTGCCGGAGGCCGGCGAGTTGCCGCCGCTGCTGGCGGTGTCCACGCCGGAAAGCGCGTAGCAGGGGATCTCCACGGTCCAGTCGCAGGGGAGGTCGAGGCCGAGGTCCTTGCACGCGCGCACCTCCTCCATGTCCATCGCCACGCCGCCGCGCGCCGGGGACTCGCCGCCCGCGCCGACCACCACCACAACCTCGTCGCCGCCCCGCCCGCCCGGGCCCTGCAGCAGCTGCCGGCGCTGCTTCCTCATCTGCCACGCCCGGTCCAGCCACACCTCCCGCATCATCCGCTGCCGCCGCCTGTTGCCGCCGCCGCGCGGCCACCGAGCCGCCTCCGTCTCGCTCGCGTACTCCTTGGAGTACCACCACGGCGACTGCGCCGGCGCGCCGCGGTCCGGCGTGCCGGGGAGCGACGCCGAGGACGGGGACTGCTGCAGGCCGCCGTTTCTTGGGCCGTCCCCGTACGGGTGGCCGCTTCCATACTCGCCGTTGACATCCGACTTCACCTCGTCCTCGTCCTCATCCTCCTCGTCGCCGCCGCGGGGGTACCCGTCGTCCTCGTCGTCCGCGTCGCCGCCGTCGGAGCCCTCAATGGACAGCCGGGACATGCGCTTGCTCATGTCCCAGTCCTCCTCATCCTCATCCTCCTCCTCCTCCTCGACCAAGCCATCGTCCTCGTCGTCGAGATCGATGACGTCCCGGAGCCTTGGCAGGGTGGACGCCGGCGACGGGGACGCCATTCGACTGGAGCAAGCTCAGCTCAAGAGGTAGGGAAGGGACGAGTAGAGGACTCGCCGAGCAAGGCGACAAGTAAACGATTTGTTTGCTCGAGCGTTAGGTGGTGGTGGAAATCAAGGAGCAGCCGAGAGGATAAGCGATCGATATTCTCACTGCGAGTCTGCGACGAGCGGGTGGGTTTTATATATACTGGCCTGAGCTAGCTCGGCTCGGCTGCTCCACCGCGTCGGCGTCGGGATGAAATTTTCAGCGGCTCGGTGTGGTGGTGCACGGATGTAACAAGTGTTGTAACGACGATTAGATGATGCAGTCGGCAGAGGATAGGATTGATATATGGTTGATGTGCACTCTAGCCAGCTAGCTACTGATCGAGTGTAGTTTTTTTTTTTTTTGCTTTTGGTCGCTGGCTAGCAGCATTGTATTATACTCTCTCCGTTCTAAAATATAAGGCATATAAGTTTATGACGTGGTCTCCAACATAGAACTTTAACCATAATTAATTTATTTCATAATATATCATCAACTACAAAATTAATATCATATCAAAGTACTTTCAAATACGAATATAACTATATCACATGCATACACTAAACATATGTTTTTAGCTTAATTATTGGTCAAAAGCTCTAAATATTGACTTTTTCAAATACATGCACATCTTATATTTTGAAATCTTATATTTTGAAACGGAGGGAGCAGTATTTAGTAGCTTTTTTTAGCGTGGACTAGAGTGCATTACGGAATTAATCAGTAGCTTGGCGTGAAGCAGAAATGGTCGTTAAACAGCTAGTAATTTTTAACTAATTGCGTGTAGGAAAGGCCTATATGAACCATACCGGTTTCCGATTTAATTACTAGGTACAGGGCACAATTAATTACGCTAAAAACACACCTAATAACTGTACCATGCGCTTATCATCAGTTACATTCCAAAAGAACACGGGAAGAATTTTGACGGTGGCCATCTACGCCGGTTGGAATATATATGAAAAGAGCGAATTAGACGCCTCTTTCAGCAAGGCTACGGATTATGGTGTTGTCCACACACCTGTCATGTGTACTGCTGAGAAATTAACTTACACTGCCGTGCCCGTGCACACGCATACACCTTGCAAACCCAACTGATGTGCAGTGCCCCTGGACTAGGGCAAAGCTCGCTCGCCCGTCTCGCTTTCGTCTCTATGATTGCCACATGCCTCTCGGCCAACGGCTTCCTTGCAGCAGCGGGAAGAAAGTTCAGTAGCAGCTAGCAGGTCAGAATTCCCTCTGCCTCGATGCAAACGGAAAAGGCCAGCAAACCCTAAAAAGAACTGCACTAGACTGCCTATCTCGATAGGGACGGGAGGAGTAGAGAAGAGAGAAGACAGAGCCTGAGCTCCCAGCCCCACGCGCGGAGAGTCCAGAGCTGGGAGAGGGCCCGCCGGAGACGACGGAGCCGAGGTCCGCGAGGACGTGGCGCGGCGCGCCAGAAGGAAGGGGCCGGGTCCCTTTCGGAGGCCGGCAGCTGGGGCCCGCGCCGGCACGTGGCGCCGCCTGCGCTCCCGCAAGCCCGACGAGGGCGAGGGTCGGCGGCCACACGCGGTGGGTTGATGGGGACGCTTCCTGCTGCTCATCAGCGGCAAAAGCGAGGTCGGGTTAGGGGCGTGAGATCGCGCTAAGAGCATCCACACCAGCTTTTCTAAATTTTCTCCTTCAAAACATTATTAGCGTCACCTCTATTTATCCTTCTAAAATTTCTTCACATTTTACACTACATTCTAAAAGATTCTTCCTCCATCACCATCAGATCTTAAAAAAGTCAGTCTTCTGGTGTTATAAGTCTTTTATGCTCTAAGGTCGGATTAGTTTGGTAATTAGGGGTTTTAATTAGGTTTGATGTTTGAACTTGGGTCAGGGGTTCAAATTTCCCCCAAAACCGAACGGATTTCGTGCAGGCCGCCGCCGTATGGTTTCGAAAACCGGTCAGCTGAGCCAAATTCAGATTTTCAATCCAAACTCAAAAAAAAAAGAAAAAATCATATAAGTGGTACGATGTATGTATGAAGCCATTGGCATTGATATATTGTGATCAAACCCAAGTTGAGAAAAGAAAAAAAATACAAAAACGAAAAGACAAAGGACAGAAAATACGAGGGAGAGGGGAGGATGAGCAGCCGACGATGGCCAGCAAGCATATGGCTTGGGATGGTGTATTTACGGTAGGAATTTTCATGAGGTTTTTAAAATCAACATTTGTCTAAATTTTAGTGATTTTTACTGGCTTTTAAATAGTTTTGCATTTTTTCGGTAGCAAATTTTGAAAAACGGTTTTGTGAACCCTGTTTCCAATTACCAGTTAGTATAGGAAAAAAAAAAGATGGCCCATTCCGTTGCCTCGGCGGCCCATTCTGGAGGTCGGTCCGACGCAACAGTTAGCGGCCTGTTTGGGCGCTTCTGGAGATGTTTTACTCCGGCTGCTAGGGTTTCGGTCTCGTCTCGTCCTATTGGTGAGTGGAGAGGAACCGTCCGCGGCGATCGTCGCTCCTTTGCGCAGATCGTTCGTCTTCCCATGGAGTCTAGTCGTGGCCGCGACGGGCGCGGTGGGGGTGGTGGTGGTTCACGGGGGCGATGGGGAGGATCTCGTGCTGCTGGAGGTTGGGGGAGGACGCGGTTTCACCTGGAACCGAGCGACCCCTCCTCTAGCGCCTCCACCTCTGACTCAAGGTGCTGCGGGGACGAAAGATGTAGGCGATCGACCTATTTTGGCGGCAGATTCATCCTTGGTGGTTGAGAAAGGTAAAAAAGTGGTAGATCCGGAGTCTGCTTCATCTCAGGTAACCTTGCCTCCTAAGGTGATTGAGGGTGGTTTGGGAGTTTTGGAGAAGGGGGTATCTCCTGATTTGGATTCTTCGAAAGGGTTAGAGAAAGATTTGAGTGGATCTGGTAGATTTGGTGCTCCTTCTTCTGGGAATGAGAAAGCTGTCGGGGCATGTTTCAGATGTGGTCAGTTGGGGCATTTGGCTTTTCAATGTATGAAGATTTTCATGTGTGGTCGCTGTGGGGGTGAGGGACACATTGCATTGCGTTGTCCCCATCACAAACCGTGGGAGTTTCTAGCTTCTCTTTGCGGGTTCCAGTCGGCTGATCAAGGGCTGTATGTTTTGGAGGATGTGGCTTCGGATCATATGATCAAGGAGCGTGGGAATATGGCGGTCATTGTGATTGAAGGGGGGTTGGTTTCCATTCGTGATATTGAGAAGGAGTTTAACCTAATCTTTAAATCCTTTCCAAGATGGACCTGTACGGCTTGTTCTCTTGGGGAGAACAGATTTTTGATGAGATTCCCGAATCCTAGAAAGGTAGAGGAGATGGCAGATTTGCCTATGATGAAGATGAGAACTGGGAATGTCTTCATGAAAGTGGAACGTTGGAAACCTGAGTTCGGTGCCAAAAGTGTGTTAAATATGGTGTGGATCCGCATTCATAACATTCCCCTTGAAAAAAGATCGTTTCAAACGATTTGTTCTGTGGCTAGTTTGGTTGGCATTCCTCAAGAAGTGGATGATAACTCTATTTTTCGTGCTGACTATGTGAGGGTTAGGATTTTGTGTCGAGATCCTTTCAAAATTCCTGGATCGGTGGAAGGTGTGTTAGGCCGAGGGATATATGATTTCATTATTCAAGTGGAGGATCATGCGGAGGGAGATAAGGAAAATGATTTGATGATTGGTGTTAGGGCTGATCATTTTGAAGAGGATTCATGGACTCAGGCTGCAAAAAAGGCAAAGTTAAATGAGTCTTCATTTGGAGAGAGTAAAGGTTGGGAGGTTTCTATAGAGAAAAAAACATATGGTGGCAAGGGGTCTAAAATGAGTGATTATGTTGAGGTAAGCAATATTCCAACAGATCCTGTCAGGAATGTTCTGCCTCCTGGTGAGATTGACCGATTTGATGAGCTGGAAAAAGAAGATGATGAACATTCAGGTTTCTCTACTCTGGCTGCTAAGTTGGGAATTGATATGGATATTGATGGGGATTCTGATTCTGAACAGAATAGAGGCTGCTTAAACCACATTGTCCAGACTTGGTACATGAACAATTCTCCTTCCATTATTCCTTCGTCTAGGCTAAATTGTAGTTTTAATTCCTTGGATTTTATTGAGGGATGGCTGAAAACTCCTTATGCTCCTTTAATGACCAAAGCCAAAGAAACATTGAAGTTAGGTTGGGAAGGTGATTCATCTTCTCATGAGTGTTCTAAAATTGGTGAAGGTGAAAGAGATATTCCCTTGTCAGTGATTAATACTCAAGATGAAATTCTGTATTTGGAAGGAGCTCCTGACTCAGATTCTCAAGAGGTCTTGGATATTTCTCCTCTGAATGTTGCTGCTCCTAACAAGCAAACTGATGGGATTCTAAAGCAGCCAGCTAAAGTAATGTTGATTGCTGAGACAGTAGAAAATGCTTTTGATGAGGCTCATAAGAAGAAAAAGCAAAATGTGGGTCCTGTTAGGAGAAGCAAAAGAATTGGAGGTGATTATGCTACTGTCCTAGAAAAGGCGACCATCCTGCAAAAGAGGAAGAATCTTGAAGGTAATCATATTCGTTCCAATAACTCCTTTTCTGTTCTTAATAATTGTGAGTTGGATCATGCCTTATCTTCTTTAGGGGTTGATACCTCAAGTGTTGCTTTTGAGAAATTTGATTTGCTTAGAGACTTTGAAGATGCTAGGTTGGGTCTCTATAACAAAAACAAAATTAAAGACATTCCTGGCCTTAATAAAGGTAGTAGTGTGGTTATAGAAGATTGGGATCACTTAGATTCTGAGGAAGATATTGTAGAGGTTCTTGATAAACAACACAAGAGAGGTGCTTTTATCAAAAATAAGAAGAAAAATAATAGTTCACAAAAGAAAAAATTGAGGGTTAAAGCACAAAATAATATTCCCAGTATTAGTAAGGATGATTTTCATGGTTGGTCTTTATTCCAAGGGGGGTCGAGTAACAGAAAAGTTTCTTGATGAAGTACAACATTAAAGGGATGTTTTGGAATTGTAGAGGTATTTTTAAAAAGGGGATTACAGGTTTTATCAAAGATATTTTGTGTAGTAAGCATTTGGACTTTATTTGCCTTAGTGAGACAAAAAAAATTGGAATATTCGGATGGTTTCCTTCGCAGGCTTGACCCTGGTGGTTCGTTCATTTGGAATTGGGTCCCTTCGGTTGGAAAAGGGGGAGGCATTCTTTGTGGAGTTTCTTCTCATAGTTTTGATTTGCTTAATATTAAACGAGGAGTTTTCACTATCATGCTCAATTTATGGGATAAGAATAATCGTTTGCGTTGGAATCTAATTGGAGTATATGGGGCTCCTCATTATGATCAGAAATTGGAATTTTTGTCTGAGCTCTCTTCTATGTGTGCTGCTTCTGAAAATGATTTGAGGATCCCTTTTATTGTGGGTGGTGATTTCAATCTGATTAGAACAGCGAGTGAGAAGAATGGCACGTGTCATTCTTCTAGATTCATGTCCATTTTTAATTCTGTTATTAATTTGCATTGCTTAAGTGAGTTACCTCTGCTGGGTGGGCATTATACCTGGTCTAATATGCAAAAACCTCCAATTCTGGAAAAGTTGGATAGAATTCTAGTGAGTCCTGAGTGGGAAAATCTTTTTCCTAATGCTTTAGCGAAATGTTTACCCAGATTTTTATCTGATCATAATCCAGTTTTCTTTTGTTGTGGGGTCGCCTAATGACAGATCCAAAAAATTTTCCTTCAACATGAATTGGCTAAAGATTGAGGACTTTCAGGAGATTGTTGCTCGAAATTGGGGTTTGAATTGTTTTGGGAACGATAGCATTTCCATATTACACCTCAAAATTAAAAGGCTTAAGCAATTCCTTAAAGGATGGGAGATTAATAACAGTGGTATCGGTAAACGTAGGAAAGAGTTTATTCTTAATAAGATTTCTAGGTTGGATTCTATTGAAGAGAGTAGACCTCTTTCCTTATCGGAAGCAAATGACAGAGTGATTCTTAAGGCTGAACTTTTTAAGATTTATGATGAGGAAGAAAGAAAATGGTACAGAAATGGTCATGAAAACTGGTTACTTAAAGGGGACAATAATACTGCCTATTTCCATAAAATAGCGAAAAAGAAGTGTAAAAAGAAAATGATTATCTCCTTATTAAATGAAGGGAATATTATTGAAGGTGATGAAAATATTTTACAATATGCTACTGAATTTTATAAAGATCTTTTTGGTCCTGAGCCGGCTTCGGACTTTAACCTGAAGGAAGATTTTTGGTCAAGTGGAGAAAAAGTTGATAGTATTCATAATAGTTTGCTAATTGCCCCCTTCTGTGAAGAAGAAGTAAAAAAAGTTGTATTCAGTATGGCTAGAAATAAGGCTCCTGGTCCTGACGGGATTCCCATTGAATTCTATCAAGTGTGCTGGGATATTGTGAAGGGTGATGTAATGGCATTATTTAAAGAGTTCTTTGAGGGTAAGATTGATATTAGGAGGATTAATTTGGGTGTTATTATTTTAATTCCTAAGATTGATGCGCCGGATAATATTAAGCAATTTAGACCCATTTGCTTGTTGAATTGCATTTATAAAGTCGTAACTAAAGTGCTTACTATTAGATTAGATCCTATTATGAGGCAAATTATTTCGCAAACTCAATCGGCTTTTTTGAAAGGGAGAAACATTATGGATGGTATTGTCCTGCTACATGAATTAATTCATCACACTAAACAAAAAGGAAAGGGTTTTTTTTGGTGAAGTTGGATTTTGAAAAAGCCTATGATAGAGTTAGTTGGAATTTCCTGTTTGACTGTCTCAGACTTAGAGGTTTTCATCCTAAGTTTTGTGATTGGATTCGTCAGGTGGTTATAGGAGGGGCTGTTTGTGTAAATGTTAATGGAGTTGACGGTCACTATTTTCAGAGTTACAAGGGGGTCCGGCAAGGAGATCCGTTGGCCCGGTATTTGTTCAATATAGTAGCTGATGCTTTGTCTAAAATGATTCATAATCTTCAGAAAAATCACTTGATTTCGGGTTTGGCTAATGATATTCTAGATAATGGGCTTGCTATTCTCCAGTATGCTGACGACACCGTTCTTTGTTTGGAGGATGATATTTCGAAGGCCAAATATGTGAAGTTAGCCTTGGTTGCTTATGAGAACCTTTCTAGTTTAAAGATAAATTTCGATAAAAGTGAAGTGGTTGTCATTAATGATCCTGGTGACAGTGGTTGTGCGGTGGCCGAGCTTTTTACCTGTTCCATTAGCAGTTTCCCTATTAAATATTTGGGGCTACCCGTGAGTAGTGAGAGAATCTTAGCTAGAGACTGGGGTAATATCATATCCAGAATGTCTACGAAGCTGGGTACTTGGAAAAGTAATAATCTCTCCTTGGGAGGGAGAAGTGTGCTCCTGAATGCTTGTCTTACTAGTATACCTCTGTATGTGATGTCAATGTATCTTCTTCCTAAATGTGTAGTGGAGAGTTTGGATAAGATAAGAAGACAATTCTTTTGGCAAGGAAATAGTCAAAAAAGGAAATATCATTTGGTCAGTTGGGATCGCCTTTGTGTAAGCAAATCTAGAGGAGGGTTAGGTGTGAAAAATCTTAGGTTTTTTAATATAAGTCTCCTTACCAAATGGTGGTGGAAACTTGAATGTGAAGAGAGTCTTCTTCAAAGTTTTCTTCGGAAGAAATATGTGAGAAATTTAAACTTGAGATTACTGAAAAGTTCCTTTAGTGACTCTTCCTTCTGGAAAAATTTGATTAAAGTAAAAGATTACTATTTGAAGGATAGACAGATCAACATCAGTAATGGAGAAAAAGTTGAGTTCTGGAATGATATTTGGTTAGGAGATTTCTCTATTCGCTCTAAATTTCCTGAAATATATGATGTTTGTGATAATCCCCATATTACAGTGGCAAATGCCAGGAGGATTAACTGGTGCTTTCGGTTAAGAAGATGGATTCCGCTAAATATTAAAGATCAATGGGAATCCACCCTTGCTATGTGTTCTAACTGGACCCCTTCTCAAGAAGAAGACAAAGTAGTTTGGAACAAAGGCATTAGGAAAACTTTCTCTACTAGCTCTATGTATAAAATTTTGGAAAGTGGGTTTCCTGTTAGGAATAAGGATTTTATCTGGTGCAGTAAAATTCCCCTAAAAATTAAGATTTTTCTATGGCTCTTAGATAAGAATGCTATCCTGACTAAAGATAACCTTAGGAAAAGAAATTGGAGTGGAGATCCTAGTTGTGTCTTTTGTGATCAAATAGAATCAGTGGAACACTTATTTCTTTGTTGTAGCGTGAGCAGAGCGATTTGGGGGGTTGTGAGTGATGCTTTCTGTTGTGAAGCCAGACCTTCGAGTTTTGCTAGTATTATTCCTTGGTGTAAAAAATGTGGCTTGGGGCGGATAATCTTCATATGATGTGTGTGTCATCAATTCTTTGGTCTATTTGGCTATGGCGTAATAGAACTTGTTTTGAGAAGAGAATGTTAACCTCGCCTATTCCTATCATTCATATGGCTTGCTCCTTTATGATTTACTAGGCTGGTTTGTATAATGAAAGTGACCGAGATATTGTATTAACTGGAACTAACATGCTGTTAAGCATTGCAGGGAAGTATGGTGGCGGCAACTCTGATGTAGAGCAAGATACCAGTGGAGTTCGGAACCTTCTCCGTTTTGACTGAGTTCCAGCAGCAATTGGGGGGAAAATTTTGGCGCGCGAGCAGTTTGTGTCTTTTGCTGTGGTTGTGTTTGGCTGTACCGAATGTTCCCTTTTGTCACCTGCTGCTTTGTGATCTTTTGGTTATAGTCCTGATAGTTTCTAGCCTGGTGTTGAATGATTCTCGTGCTACAGTTTCGTTTTAGCCTTACATCCAAACTCTGTAATTCCGTTCTATCCTAGTGATAATGGAATTGGGGTTCGCCCCTTGAGCAAAAATTACCAGTTAATATAACAATGTTCGTTGAGTGGACATGGTCCCTGTAATACAGGATGTTAAAGCCAATTTGCACCAAAAGTCCTTGCCTCTTGACGCAGATTGTTGGAGCTCTCGAAATCAAGCTTTATCTTGTTAGTTTTTGTAAGCCCAACATCCAACTCATCCCACTTTTGCAAACACGGATCCATCTAGACGCAGATCCAAAGGCTACAAAATTGATCGACTACGATTTATCCAAAACAAAACAAAAAAACAGGCACACGCACGTTCCATTCACGTGCCACTGCATGGATGTCGATTTGCTATATACGTGTGAGCACTGTGCAGCCGTAGCACGGTCCGAACCAGGAAAACAAAGGAGCTAGCTAGCGAACATGTCAAGGAGCGTGCGCGCGGCCGCCGCCCACGCTTCTCTCTATCTCCAGGTAGAAGGGTAACACTTGGATCGATCGACGTGTACGTATGTAGGCCACCAATGTTTTCATATACGGTATATACATATCCTTTGAAACGGCAACACTGTTTATAAATATACAGTCTATGGTAGATCGAGCTAATAATGCGTGTTGTGCATATACACTCTTCCAAATTAAAAGAATATGTGTGCATTATGAGATGTGCATGCCGTCACGGTAACTCTGTCACTGACATGGTGGACCCATATGTCAGTGACGAACGAAGTCACCGTGACTTCGACTGCAGATAATCTCATCGCCTCTCTTTGGTTTCTATTATCAAACTGTGCATGCTTGTTATCCATTGGGATCGATGTGTTTTGAAAAGCTTGAATTAATCACGCTGAAAGCGATTTTCCTTTGCCTTTTTTAGTTTTGACGAGCCAAAATAGTATGAAAGAAGTGCTACGTGCAAGCGGATTATTGGGTCACTGGCGAGCTA
The DNA here is from genome assembly GCA_036346145.1 of Olyra latifolia. Lineage (NCBI taxonomy): Eukaryota > Viridiplantae > Streptophyta > Magnoliopsida > Poales > Poaceae > Olyra > Olyra latifolia. The sequence goes on from CM070530.1 coordinate 22,610,184, forward strand.
AAGAAAACTTCAAAACTATTTTTTTTGTTTAAATAATGCTCCCGGCCCCGAATTTTTTCTTTGGTAACCTGGGAATGTGCCGTGAACATATGTTTTTCTTTTAGTGGAAAAGTAAATGGAGAATAATTGATGATCGATGAAAACAAGAACTACGTACCTTCGGTCCAAGATTAAATTAAAAGAATAACAATTTTCATGAAAATTTCTATAGTAAATATTTGCAAGCATCTGAATATTAATTATCTTATTGAGACTAATACTTGATTGTTGATCTTCTTTAGTCTCATATATGCAAATTAATTGGATGGATTGCAAGTTGAGATATGCAATTTAGTATTCCACTCATATCTTTTGTTGCATTCCTCATATGCTAGTGTATGTTGAGCTCCAAGTTTGTCTTGAATGTATTTATGCATATTTCTTCATCTCATATTTATTTGTGCATAATTATCTCGTGAGTATGATATATGTTTTGATTGCTTGCACATATGGATCTATGCTCATATTGTCCTTATTCATATGATCCATAAATTAAATTTCACCATGCTATTAATCGTGTTTGTACATATATGTCTCTCTTGTATATCCTTATATGCACTTTTTAAAATGGAGTTTAATATATGATGTCATGTCTCCTGTATTGATCCGTGCTTCTTTTTCTCTCACATTTATTAGATTGATAACTTCACATATGCCTTTATTATCAGATGTGCATATGTCTTTCCGACATATATTCATGTGCATGTTATGTGAAGATTGAAGATTTATTGAATTGCTTGATCGCTATGCATCGAAAAATAATGTAAATATCTTTCGGCATCTATATCTCATGTTCGTGCATATAAATCATTTGTTCATCACATGATGCACTATTGAGAGCTTTCATATGATAAGTGTTTCTATGTCTGGTGATATTTATTGTAAAACACTTGTGACACTTAATTGCTCATGAATATCGAACATATTCATATCTATTAAGCTTTTGAGACTAATATCTTTTATGAGTGATGTGAAGAGAATTAGGTCCCCGTGAAGGTGAATGATGATAAGAGTTAAGGGATGACGGTCAAGTCAAGGTCAACTAGACGGAAAGTCGCCAAATATTGATGATCAAGTTGAAGTCGATAGGGCGGGAGGATCATCGGGTGGATGGTCGATGGGACGAAGGAGTCATCAAGGATTGGTGATAGTTAAGGTTGACAAGATGAATGCGTCATCGTGTGTGAAACGTTGTCATGAAAAAGAAATTCAAGGTGAAGGTATGGATAATGCAGGGCTAAGGATGTTTTCTAGTCTTTTACTGGTCTCGATGTTGGTCGGGAGACCAGATTGGTAGAATAGTCGTCGTACTATAAGAGGGGTCCGGATTGGTTTTGATCGAACTGTTTCCTATCTTTCAGGTGATGCACATTGAGTCTCCTTTTTCCTAATTGAGCCTAGTGAGATATCGGGGGTGTCGAAGGTATGTAGCTAGAGAGAGATGTCGGAGGTGTCGGATTATGTGAGATTTGGGGCTTCTTTAGTTTGTTTAGGTTTTTTGCATCTCTCCTTTGGGTTTAGGGTGTGTAATCTTGTGGATTGCGTAGCTCTCGTTCTAAGCTTTCCGTAGAGTCCAAGACCACCTGATTCTGACTTTCGAGTTAGGAGTTATGCCTTTTTAGTTTCCCAGATCGGCGGCCTATAGGGTGGCGGACCGGCGTGGTCTGACATGGAGCTATGGCGAACCGGAGCTCTCTAGACTTTGGTCCGGGAGGAGCATGTGTATGGCGGACAGGTTCAGTATCAATTGTGTGGGGGCAGACCGGCCTAAGCCATGGTCCGGGCCTCTAAAAGCCACGGTCCGACGTGCTACTGCCCACGGTTCGGTGCGCTACTATCCATGATCCGACGCGGCACTGCCTTCGGTCCGGCACGTTGAAGCCGATGGTTCGGCGCATTGTGTTGGACGGTCCGACATGCATGTACTGGTCCGCGGCGGATCAGTCTGGCTTGTGAGGAAACTTTTTCCTGATAGCTAGTTTTCGAAAGTGAGGGTATTTAAACCTCAAATCTAGGTGATTTGTGGGCATGGCTTGGCTTGGAATTGCCCATATGTGTTAGGTGTAGCCAAAAGAAAAGAGAAAGAGGGAGCGCATTATTATGTGTGTAATTAGGTGATTCCCTAGAGAGAGAGAGAAAAGAGTGAGGGACCAAGTGAGTCTTGTGTGCATCACTCTTGTGCTTTGATCTGATACGATCAATCTACTTCGTGCTTGTTACTCTTGGTGCTTGCCGGCACTTAAATGGCGTGGGAGGCGTTGTGCGTCGGTGACCTTCTCAAAGGAGCTTGTGAGGAGGTCTAGGCGAATCGTGTGAGTAGTGTTGGTGCTTACCATCTTCGAAGAGGAGGATCTAGCAACCACTAGTGGTGACGGGGCGGTTGGCTCGAGAGTGAGCCAATCCTTGCATGGGATCAAGCCTCAACATGAATTAGAGAAGACCAGCAAGTCTTCAAGCACCATGGTAAAAAAAGGAAATAGTGTCACTTGTGGTTTGCTTCTCTTTCTCATTTACTTCATGCCATCTCATATGAGTTAATTGTGCCATTTACATTCTATGCCATGTATTTATTGCTAGTATCCTAATTCTTGTATTGATCTTGTTAATTTAGACCTCCTAGTATCTAGATTATGCTAAATTGTGTATTTAATCTATCTAGTGTTTTTGGCTTGCTCTCACTCTAGGATTGTTATCATTTAAATATATTACTTTTGTTCAAAGACTTAGCCTTTAGCTTTCGTATTTAACTAGACTATGGACACAAATGTAAAAATTGAATAAAAACTAAAATTTGATTACCCCAATTCAGCCCGCTCTTAGCCATCTAGTTTCTTTCATGGGTTATTGTCGTGTAACGAAGGTATCAGGTCAAGGGTACTGTGTTGAGTATCGAGCATATCGTCGAGTCTTAAGGTATCGCGTTGAGTATAGGGAATATTGTCAAGTATTGGGGGTATCAGGTTGGGGATATCATTGAGTATGGAGAGTATCTGGTTGAGTATCAGACGTATCATCGCGTCTTGAGGTATCAGGTCAAGTATCAGGTTGTGTATCGAGGATATTGTTGAGTATCGGGTATCATTTTATAGTAGGGGTATCGTCGAGTATTAGGGACATTGTCGAGTATTGGGTTGATTATTAGGGGTATCGTTGAGTATCTAGAGTATCGTCGTGTATCAAGGGTATTGGGTCGGGAGTATCATCGAATATCAGGGGTATTGGATTGAATATCAGGCGTATCATCAAGTCTCGAGGTATTGGGTCGAGTATCAGGAGTATGAGAGTATCGTGTCGGGAGTATCGCGTTGATTATCGGTCGTAGAGTCTTTGAGGTATCTGTCGGCGGTTGAGAGTACGGGACCCCTAGGCGCCGAGCTTACTTGTTGAGTGTAAGGATCAACCGACCTCTTCCCTGCAGCCTCGGGGACTTTCAAGAAGGCGAGCTCGATCAAGCAACCATCAGTGGGAGGCACAAATGATTTTTGGCTGGTTCGGGCCCCTCGTGTGGAAGTAACAACCCTACGTCCAGTGGTGTCTATCGAAGATGTGAGGAAGATTACAGAGAATCCTAGACTTGGCGGATCAAGAGGGAATGAGCTTTCTATAGTGGGGGATGAGTTTCGGCTTGGGATGTTGCCAGCCGGAGCTCCTATGGTGTTTTTGTTTCCTCGCAGCTAAAAACATACAGATGCAGCCATGAGGTCTATTTATACGTGGGTGTAATCAGTGTTCCAATGGAGGTGACGCCCTATTGTCCGGCGGTCCGAAGCCTGTCTTCAATTTGCGTCATCGTCATCATTCACGTTTACGGGAAAACGACATAGGAACAGTGTAACAAGACGTGAGTTGGTGGCCGCAGTCCCCTGCGACCTGACGCAGCGGTCACAGACAGCGTCAGAGCATTTAATGCAGCACAGACAGCGTTAGAGCATTTAATGCAGCAGAGTGGAGAGGGCCTATGCCCGGCCGGGGAAGGAGCGACCCGGACTCTGGTCCGAGTAAGATCGGCCGTGCTCGAGCCCGAGCAAGGACTTCCTTGCTCGGGGGAGGTCAGCATCTTTGCGCTGTGTGATAATCCGAACGTCTCTCCAGATCCCCGTCAGTATCCGATCGAGTATCGGAAATATCAAGTTGAGTATTGGGGTATCGATCGTCGAGTATTGAGTGTATCGGGTTGGGGTATCGTCGAGTATCGGGTCGAGGGTATTGGATCAAGTGTATCATCGAGTCTCGAGGTATTGGTTCAAATTAGACCTGATCATGGGTAGTCCGGCCTAGGCCCGGCTCGATTTTTTCGGCTGGGCCAAGCCAGGGTCCGGCCCCAGTTGCCAGCCTCGAAGTAAGGTTGAGGCTAGGCTATGCCTGGCCCGGCTCGACAATATTATAGTAAATGCTTTGACTGGGCCAGGCTCGGGCTTGCGTTCAAGTGACCAGGCTTTTTCAAGCCTCGCCCGAAACCCGGCTCATCCCGGCAGATGATCAGGTCTAGTTCAAATATTGAGGGTATCCTCAAGTATGAATACAAAACAGAAAAATAAAATAAAATAATAAAATTATGAAAATTTACATTAAGCTACTAGAGTTTGATTTTAGATAAATTATGAATTATATTTTGCGTTAAATGGAGTTCTAACGAAATAGATATAAATTTGTAAAGTCCTAAAATAAAAAATTGGCAATGGACACCATGTTCCATTATCTAGTCAATCGGCTGCACAAGGTCACGTGGCGCGGAACGCCATGTATGCTTTGTCCTTTTGCTATACAGTATAGCGTTTAATAGCATTTCCCCATAAAACAACGAATTTTTTTTATTTTAATCCATTTTTATTCAGAATTAAAAAACTAACCGCCTGATTCAAATATTAGCAAAAATAGCCACTCTTGACCCATCCATCGGGCGGGTTTTAAATCTGCCGGACCAACGGGCGGGTTTTGATAAAACCTCCCGTTGGACGGGCGGGATTTAGTCAGCCCGTTGGATGGTCTGCTCGGTCAATATGGCGCGTTGATCGGGCGGTTTTTTGGTGGTGGGTAAAATCTGCCCGATGAACAGGCGGTTTTAGCCACCTCCCCTACCGCCATTTGCGCGTGAAGGAAAAAAGCGGAGTGAGGGAGAACCGAGGCAAAATCCCCCCGTTGAACGGGCGGGTTTTGCCTCGGGGCAAAATCCCCCGTTCAACAGGCGGGTTTCGGTGTCTCGTGATGTCTGCCTGCCCAATGGACGGGTTTCTAATTTTTCTTCGTTAGACCGTTCGGTTCTGGGGGTTGGCCAAATCCCACCCGTCTAACGGGCGGGTTATTAAAACCTGCCCGATGAACTGGTTGGAAGTGGTCATTTTTTTCTAATATTTAAATCGAGTGGTTAGTTTTTTAATTTTGAATTAAAAATGGATTAAAATAAAAAAAATTCCATAAACAACCCCGAGCGCCTTGGGCCTCAGCTGCCCGAACATGCTTGCAATTGGGCCTACACCCATAGTGCAGTACGGGCCATTTTGTGCCCCGTTGTCTTTTGTTTTGGGTCGAGGCTCTAAGCATAAGCGACCACGTCCTGGCTGCCTCCCTTCCCCTCCTCCGGCTCCACCAAACCACCACCAGTCGACGGCGCAGCAGCGCCGTGATGGAAACACAGAGCACCTCGCTATGTTCGAACGCCTCCACGGCCTGGTGAGCACGTGTTATCGGCCTCCTCCTCTCCTCACACGCCCCTTTGCTAGCTATCGATGCCACGCTACTCACCATATCACTTCTTTCGTTTCGTCCCCTTAAACAGCAGCTGTTCGTGTGATGTCAGGTGATTCACTGATCTCGTGTGCACGGTTGATGGATTGCGCAGTGGCGTTCAAGCCAACCGGCCCATTGCTATCGCCCACTTCTCCCATTTTCGTTGGCCAACATTTTGGGTGAGACTTGGGTGTATGTGTATGCCTTCAGTTGTTACCAAATTTGCAAAAGAAAACTTGTTGCATATCCCACCATGTTTACTCTTTAGGCAAGAAATAGTGTAAAACTAGTCATGTTTTTTTTGTTTTCTTCCTTATTTTTTAGTTTCTATTGCCTACCTAAATGCGGTACTTTTCGCGGTTTTTCTACACACGGATTCCATGAAGTTGTAGGATGATAATAAAAACATGATGAAAAGATTTGAACATGTAATAGGAATATTAGAATTACTTGAGCTGGTTGTTTGTTACTAGTCATCCCATGGTTAACACCATGCCAACAATACTGGGACAAACACTCAAAATACTGTGGCATGCCACTCTTTCCCAGTGCTTGTGCATAAGAGCTTCGCAAGTCCTATATGGACCAAAGTCGTGTTTTGTAATAATCTTATCATACAATCGTGTGTCTTATTTTTTGTACTATACTTTGTAATAGAGGTTAAAATTTTCTTTTGAGTTTAGAAAGAATGAGATCATTCTGGATCTAGCAATTATAAATTCTTGGTCAAGCTTGCCTCGGGCTCTTGCTCATGTCTAGTGAACTCATCAATCATACGCCATGTCTTACCTGGGAAAATTTGATGCTAAGTTCGGCTCAGTGTTTTTGACTCGATGTAGTGTTTACTATGATGACATTCATATGTCTCATATCAAAGTAATTTTGAAAAGTTTAGCTCAAAAAGTAATTTTGAAAAGTTAGATTGATGGTATTTATTAATCAATACTTGATCAAGTCATATGAGTTCATCCTCGCAAGAACATGTAGGCCCAACTGAATTTACAAGGAAAGAGTTTAGAGTTTAGACTTCAGCCTCCATCATATCTGTAACACCCAAGTTATTCATCTATAATCTCTTCAATAATTTTTTTCATGTTTGTTTCATGTTAAAACTATAAAATTGTTGGAAGCGACATTTGTGCTTGTTTGGATTGATGTATACTGGCTTGATCAACAGTGTCAAGGTCATGGTAAAAGTGGAGTTTAAGTCAATTTATTTAGGCAATTCCTAAACATGACATGTGCTGGATGAACATGACATGAAATAAAAATTCTTTTCAACTTGATTGCTTATTGACACAGAAGGGATATTTATATCAAGTATAAAAGTTTGAAAAAGAGTAACCTTAAAAGTTGTAATCTAGATTTTTATAAGGAAAAATGGGTTGAAACTTGAGGCCGTAGAATCGTCAAAATTTGTGCATAAATTAATATTTTTAATACAGACAAAGTAAGGTTCTTGAAGTATAAAATCACCATGGCTGACAATTTTCTGGAGATAGATTTTAGCAATTTCATTTCTTGTCATGATTGGCTCATGCTATTATAAATAGTTGATACTTAATGGTAGCTATCAGACTGTATTAATGTTCAATTGTTTTTTGTGGTTGTTTATGCCTCTTGAGTCTTGGCCTAAATATGTTTCGATAGCTGTGTACTGCACAACCAACAAACAATTTCAATTGTTGTTGCTATTAGCTCACTTTTGCCGATTCTTTTTGGTCAATGGTCATGCAGCTTGAGTTTATTCCACAATCCACATGTGGCAAATTTACTGGAGAATCTCAGCATGATTATACTGTTAATGTGTAGTTATCACAGAGAACTCTTGTACGAACCTGCTTGCAAATGTGGTTTATTGAACCATGATGGCTGACTAATCCTCATGGCTCCATTAGGTATGCATAGAAGGGCTGAACTTGATCTTTTTGGCATCTAAATTGTATTCTTTTTTCCTTCTAAAATTCACGTCAAACCGATGTTTAGTTGTCTTTTTATTCATGTACATTCATATTAAGCAAAAATAGGCCACTATCAACTCCTGTAATTATTTGCAAGCATTACTCATTATTCAAGGTCTAATTGTAAAATCTAGTTTGTAGTGGTTTGCCCTAGTTTAAATGTTAAGGCTTTCTATATTCTAATATACAAGTTACATGAAGTTGCTTCCTCATGCTTCCATAATACCATTGTAATTAATGCTCATGTCACAAAAAAAGTGAAAGAAATGTTTGGACATGACTGTGTATATATGCAGGAACTCATCCTTTTCACTCCAGTTTGGTTGTTTCCTGTTAATGTTGTCTAGCCCTCTAGTTTTGTCATTGTGATGTGCACATTTGTAACAGAAAGTTATTTCATCTACTCTCTCTCTCTCTGGGATCCATGCTGATTATGAATTTATGATTAATATTGTTTTGAGAGGATCGTGATTAATTGTTTTATGACCACCTGGTAGCACATGAACTGTAGTCTAATATCTGCTATTTACCTGTGATATTGGTTGCCCTCTTCTTTCATCTTTCATCTTTCATCCATTAATGAGGATGTTAGGAGATGATTCTTATAGCAATCTCCATAATATTACTATTTTGATTGAAATATAACATTAAGTACCTCTTGTTTTAGAAAATTATTATCTTCTGCATTTCTATTTATTTACTTCGGAGGATTTTTCACTTCTCAAGCTGATGTATTCATTTTTCTAAACATGCAGATGCATCCTACATTAGTATATTCCAATCAGCCACACCATATGGCCATCTTTACCACCTCTTCGATGCATTCATTTCATAAACCTGCAGGTACACCCAAAAATAGAAATTTAAAGTGCACATTCCTGCACAAATCTAAATGTTGATGATAAAAAACAAGCTCTAGCTTATGCAAATTGCCTTTACCAGCAGCTAGAAATAGATGTGCGGGCCTTTGATGATCATTTGGTTTAATTACATTTGAGGGCTATTGGCCCTCATCAGTATTGTTGGTCCCATTACATTCTATGTAATGGTATGTTACTTTATGTCAACATATTTGTACACATGACGAATTCCCGTTCGATTGTGCCATGTGAGAGAAAATCTCTTAACATCTAAAACGGTTTTGTGGGTGTCTAAAGATAACAAGTTGCTAATGATAGGTGCACTATGCTGAAAATAACCTGCTTTTGGTATTTGTCTAACCTTTGGTCTAGATCTATACTATCAAGAAGAGCCTACCAGGCATACTAAACTAAATTAGAGAACAAGTAATTATACTATATCAGCCTATGGTAGCACCTCTATTGTATTGATCGGTCAAAACATCATAATTAGCCATTTCATTTTATTCTTAAAAGGGATTTATCTATTCTTCTAGATTAGACCGTGCTATATTTTCATTTTATTTTGAAATTAGCCTGCATAAAATAGTTACACATGTTGCCAGGAAAAAATAAATCCTGGGGGTCGCTAATATGGCTGGTAATTACAGGTTACGGAAAGATAAAAATCCAATAATTCTAAGTTACCGATATGTCTTGTTTGATTCCCTTGTCCACCAGATTCATTAGGATTTTCCATCTCTCCCTTTCTCACTTGTGGAATCTACACGTTAGAATCAGAAGAAAAAAAAAAGTAAAATTGGGACTAGAATCCAGCATCACATAGCACATGCACACGATGCTAGTACCTTACATGACAGCAGATGTATTGTATTTTAGATTATATTTCCAGAGTTTGTAACCTTTAATTTAAAATGTAAAATTCAAGTTGAAACTAGTGTTTGCACTGGTTTGAAATTTTTATCAGGCTTCATTGTAAAGCCAGTAACCGTGCCGATACAATTTTCTTTGCATGTTGGCCTATTGGGCATGTCCTTTTTGACTTAGTTGCTTATGCTTATCTACTTATTTGCTTATCTTTAGTTTCGAAAACGCAAATCCTTTGGTATTTTTGGTCCATTCTTTTTTCTCGAAGATGCGTCACAAGACTCTAAAAAGCAAGTCAAACGAAAAGTGCAGAACTCTCCAAGCCGCTTCGGGAAGCTCTCGAAGTTCATCTTATCAGCAAATAAGCAGACCATCTAATCAGATAAGTCAAAAAGAACAGCCCCTAAATTACATGTAATTGGGTCACTGCATAATACACCACAATGCATAGTTAGGACTAAGCAGTAAACTTAGGCGTCATCATCTACATGCACACTCTGCATGAGTAGGGGTTATCACATTCACCACCCATCTATTTTGTAGGTTGGACACACAATCAGTTTTCTTAACTTCTTTAATCAATATGCTATGTGTTTACTTTCACTAGAGGATGTTGCCACTTTGGACCATACCAAATCAAACAGTCCTTTTCCATGCCTGTATTCAAGTGGGAAGTGATCAGGTTGCTCCAGATTCTCCTTAGCAAAAGGTGAACAAAGGAAATAAAAAGGTGAAGGAAAAGAAAAGTAGTACTCAGGTCAATATGCCAAGGGTCTCTACCCTCATTGATATACAAGTGATTTGGTAGGAGCTTGTCAAAAGAGTGAAGGGAAACGATAAAGATACAATATGCAATGATTGGCATTGAGGTGCAAATAGTTGAAAAGTCTGAGACTACTTGTATGATCTCTAAAATCTACTGACACATGCAGTTTTCCCCTTGCCTGTCTATATTTATTTGATAAATAAAGAGCACAGTCACACCAAAACTCAAGTATACAAAAAGTTGAGCTACATGTGTGTACAGATGACGAACAATTTTTTAAGAGAAAGGAAGGTAGACTCTAAAATGTACTTCTCTATACGTTGCACTACAACTTAAACCCAAACTTGTCTTTTCTTTTGGTTGCACTGCAGTATCTTTAACCAATGAACAACTATTGATGTTGATTCGTGTATCATAGCAAGAGCAACTGTTCAAGCACTTCCTTGTAATGTGTAAATGAATCTGTGAAGAAACATTGTGCTTTCTAGGCTTTCTTAATTCTCAGTTTTCTGCTACTGCTTTGTTCCCTACATTCTGCTGGAACATGTTGCCTAGACATTCTCAAAAGACAATGAGATTCTTTGCAAATCCTTGTCATACAACTCTGTTACTACCTGGAGATTTTGTTGTGGCCGTAGATTTTGATACCAAGCTGCACAAAGCCCCTCCATGTTGAATTGGCTCTCGGCTTTAACCACATCTTCATACAGTGATTGACTAAGGTTCTGCATGGCTGCCGATGTCTCTGAGAAGGTTTGATGGAGCAATTCAGGCCACTTGAGTTCTTCCTCTAGATGAACTTGGCTATCTTTATCTGTTGCTAAATCTGTCCATGGGAAGACACTGTTCTCCATAAGTGAGCTTGTGCTTTGCAACTCGAATCCCAAGCCGTTGCTTCCACTGCTCCCTGTACTGCTACTGCTGCTATGATTGGTAGTATCCCAGTAAAATTGCGCACTGTGGATGCCAGTGCCTCCAGAGTGTGGATCGTTTGGTGACAGATTGAGCCATGTTGATGTTGAGAGAGTTGATGGTGAAACTGGTGGCATCACAGTGGAAATTGTGCTTCCACTGGATTCATTCGGGTTATACCAGAGTGAATTTGTGTTTCCACCATCCCTGCTGCTAAATTCATTGTTGTAGCAAAACAGCTGTTGGAAAGGAAAGTTAGGAATTGGGCCCGATGAGCTGGGGAGGTTCTCATGACTAGAAGCAAGCTGGTCAAGAAATAATTCCTTTGATGGCACTTTCAGACGTGCCAAGCTTGGAGTTTCTGTGTGATGCTTATGAAGCACTGGCAGCAGCTCTGGTGATTGCGCAGTCTCACAGAGAATGTGACTCAAATTGCCAAGAGCATCACCACTTGACATGTCGACATCGTTGGACTCAGAGGTCCTTTCAGTGCTGATGGTGGGAGCTGCTTTGCTACGATCAACCTCGGTGAGAGGCTTGTGGGTGTTGGGGTCAATGCCTTTCTGCCGCAGCTTCTTCTTGATGCACGAGTTCCAGAGATTCTTGATCTCATTATCAGTTCTTCCAGGAAGTCGTGTTGCAATATGAGACCATCTGCTCATTTATGTGAAAAAACTCCCATTGTTAAAGAAAGCTTGCTTTGAATTAACTAGGGTCTAAATTCTAGCAGTGCAACTTGAGCTTTCATTTACCTGTTCCCCAGGACAGAATGGAGTTCAATGATGAGGTCTTCTTCCTCCTGAGAGAATGCACCTCGTTTGAGGTCAGGCCTCAGGTAGTTTATCCACCTTAGCCTACAGCTCTTGCCACACCTCTGAAGCCCTGCAACCATTAATGGGGCAACTTTCAGGAGATTCAAATAGAACGAGGAGAAACAATGGTATTCTAGAAGAACATGAAGCAAAGGAAGGAGATAATGTTGAAAAGAATGAGGTGCAAAATATCCTGCTATGCACCTGCAAGTTTTGGGACAGTGCTCCAGCAGCCGTGCCCGTGCTTGGTTATGTGGTTCATGAGCTTCTCATCCTCCTCAGGGGACCAGAGCCCCTTCCTCAGCTTTTGCTTGTAGCAGCAGGAATGCCTCCCCATTGAAGGCAATACAGAAGCTGAAGCTGAAGCTGAGCTCTAAAATCTGCACAACTCAGACATTGAGAAATTAGCACAACACACAATTCTGCACAATTAAGTCTTCGGTTGCAAACACCCTCTTAACGATTTTTGGCTCTAGAGTTGGAGTGTGGCAAATATACATCCTATAAAAACTTATATACTGGTGCTTGATAGGGTGGAACTTCTGGCAAAATGTCAGCAACTAGCGGCTGTAGATATCAGGATTTGGAGTAAGGCATAGGTAGGTTAGAGGGCACTCTTTGCAGGCCTCCCTCACCATTTGCCCCTTCTTTTAAAGCTAGTAGCTGTGGGAGTTTTAGCCCTTCTTCTTGTTGCTTCTCTGTAAGCGTGTGCGGGTTTCTGTCTTATCATCCCCTAAAGAATCTTTGTCTGTTGCAAGCGTCGGTGGGGTTATACCTATCCTTGTCCCTGCAATCTAATTACTGCAAAGCTGCAACCTATTAAAAGAAACTCAACATATCTCATCCTTCCCATGTCAAGTATGTTACTTTGAGCACAAGGCAGTTAAAGTAAACAGGATTGTCAAAGCCATACAATTCGGAAAAAGACCGATGTTCTTTCCCCTATGGTGAATGAATGAGACTTGGAGCAGCTGGTCCGTCGCTGCTACCATGAACCTTTTTTCCTCAAGAACTTTTGTGTCACAGGTATTCCATGCAGGGAAAGTACAAAGCTAGTGAACTTCCCCTTTTTGTGATGCTCATTAAAACCTGAGTTGCTTACATCTATCCTAGATTTCTAGTATAGCCTCATGGTCATGCACTCCTGGCTCATATTATCTGCAATGTTGTGTCAGACCTAAGTATTGTTCTTCACCTTTTGTTTTACAGGAAAGTCACTGCATCACTTCTTACTTGGAGATAGTTTCCATCAATCATCAGCGGGCGGCATCAAATGTTTGTATTCCAGGACAGAGAGAATCTTCCTTTTCTTTATCTCAAGCAACAAACAATGCTGATATTCTTTAGGACCTCCAAGCTCCAATCAGAAGCATGTGCTTCAATCCAAGAAAAAGCATGTTGGAACCTATGAAGATGTTGGCAATCAGCTGGGAGAATCAGACTGACAGCACAGACGATTGCCTTTGTTGGGGTGCAAATAATATGATTTCTTCACTAACCACTCGTCATGTTCTCACGCTAAGCAAAGCCCCAACTGCACTAGGCGCATGTTCAGTAGCCTTTGTCTGGCCATTGTAGGGAGAAATATGTTGGTTGTTAACTATTTTATGGTTCTCATGCTATGAAACTCCATATGATGGCTTGTTCGAGGACAAAACTACTTGAGGTATAATAATCTCAATGAGGTGGCTCGCCGAAGCATTTCTATTTGTTATCCTTGCTTGTTTTCTGCAAGAAGAAGGCCTAGTTCTGGACTTGAGATGATTGGAAGATACAATAGCATCCTCCTAGTGCCCATGTGGTTGTGGATACTGTTCTGATTAAACAAAACCCATAAGCCATTATTATCAATTGAACGTTTTATAATCCGGTTGATCTGTACAATTCAGCTTTCCCTGATGCTAAGAAACTTCCCTTGTTTCTTTGCCAAGATTTTTCTTAAAATTCAGGGCTTTAGCAGAGTGGGGTAACCATGTCTGCGTATGTTTCCGAAGATTTCACCAGTAGGTAGTGTTGTTAGGGTCACCCCCATGCAATTATGAGAAACTGATGCGCTTGAAAATTACTCATTATGTTTTGACAATGTATTCCTTGAAGTGGAGGTTTCTAGTCATTCATAGACTTAGCCATCACTCATTGTCACAACTCTGTTTCTAAATTTCCTCTCTCTAGCCCCAGATGCATGTATAGCAGAACAGTTGACTCAGGAGAATATCTCCATGGAAAGGATATTCTCTTTCTTTTCTTTTCTTTTTTTTTCCCTTTGTAGCTAAATTATTTGCTTCTTTTTTATTTATTTCTTAGATACCATTTTATCATGAGGATGCCAATAATTAAAGTCGTCCTTGGACAATTAGGCCTGGTGGAATGAGAAAGGAAAGAAGCAAAGCTATCTGCAGGGCTCCCATTGGAAGGAGGTCACGGGAGAAAAGCAGTCAGTTTCAAAGGAAAAGTATCTATCTGCTCTCCGATGTACTGGTTTGGTCCCTAAAGTGGACGCGGATCCTTTGCCCGTTAAGGCAGAGGCGCAGTCGCGTGGCTGTGAGGAGGGGAGGAGAGAGAAGTGAGAGAAAACGTAGAAGAGGTTTGTTAGATAAAAAATAAATGATTAGATGAAATCATGGAAGTAAGGCAGAGATTTTTAAAGACAGAAGATCTCAATCACCTAAAGTATAATACCATGTAACCTTTGTCTCCAAAGCATAAATACCAGACATAAATGGCCCTTTCACTGGTTAACAAACCATTTGGTGTGGTTTTTGCTGACCTTGCATCTATTTTTGTTGATGCAGAGCATTTTCAGCAAAGCCTTTAAAATAGAATTTTTTTTATATTTAAAGTCTCTCGTCCTTCAGCAGAGTCTCTATTCCAGTCTCTAAATTTAGAGATTCTTTCTCTCGGCCTCTAAATTTAAAAATTCTCTGTATCAATCTCTATAGTTTTTCTGGATAGAGGATCTATCGAAGAGAATAGAAATATAGAGAGTGAATAGTGATTTAGAGAGGATGTATAGAGGTATGATTTTAGGGCTTCAGTGTTCATGGATTAGCCAGCATTGGTTGGAGCCGGCGCGGCAACGAGGACCAGCGTGGCGGCGTTGCAGTTTCGGATTGGCGGTGCTCCAGTGGGCAATCGACGCAATTGAGGAATGGCAAGTTCTGATGAGGGGTGCGCGTCCCCGTGACGGCTTCGTATTGAATCGAGGAATCCTGAAGCAGCGTGGCAAAGTCGACCGGAGGTGGAGAAGACGAATGTTGTGGCAATATCGTGTTTTGGGCAGTCATTGGAGAAATTGAGGACAAAAAATGAGAGTGCTCATCTTCGAGGTCGCACGCATCTCTAATTAACCCATCTCCGTGAGTTCCTCGTCGGCGCCTCCCTGGTCATCCTCTCGCACAGCGTCGCCCTTGACATCGCGGCCGAGCTCTGCATCCCGGCGTACTTCTTCACCTCCAGCACCGAGAATCTAGCTTTCTTCTTGCATCTTTGGTCCTGTATGCGAAGACTACGACGAGCTTACTGGAAATGGGCAGTGACCTCGTGCACGTTCTTGCATCCCATCGTTGCTAGCGAGGACTCCATCGGGCATCCCATCGTTTCTGGCGACGGACTCCTCTTTGCCTCACAACTCCGCCCCTGGTAAACACGCGTCATAGAGATGGCCTGAGAGAGGAAGAAGACCACGTGGCGCACAGGTGTGGCGCACATGTGGACCACACGACAACGAAAATGGTACACATGGACACTACATCAATAAAATCCTACCTAATATTGCTACGTTGACTAGTAAAAGAACTACTTACATCCGGTAATCGCTTTGATTAGTCAAAAGACTATTTATGTCCGGTTTTCATACTTCATAAAACAAAGCTATCTATTTTTTCACTTCAAAGACCAAAACGGTACAATACACACAGTTTAGAGATCACATTGATACTTTTTCCTTTTGACAAATGGGGCATCTTCTATGGGGTCTCTTGAGTGGACCCACCCCTCTTTATTGGACACACTCTCAATGATTAAGCCAGTGCTTTCATCACCCCTCCCTTTGTTTCTTCAAAATAAATATTTATTTATGTATATGTTTTCTTCATATAAGATTATCTCAGGATGTCAATCTTGACATATGAGCACCCACGCTAAACTGGTGCTGAAATGTGAGTGGCTTCAATCAAATTACCCCTCTGTAGAAGCCAATTAACCGAGAGACACTCAATTCTCATGATCCTTCAAAATTGAATATTTCATTTATTTATCAAATTTGCTATTAGTAAATCGACTAAAATTCCTAATGACCGAACTCACCATGCTCTCGCGACGGTGAGGCAGTGGCTGCAAGGTTAGGGTTTGGATTCACCATGCCCCTTCCTCCTCCCTTGGCTTAGGAGACCATGGTGGTGGAGATTCGATGGTGTGTCAGGAAGCGGCGGTGCCGCTGCCTTGAACGTTGGATCAACGGAATCAGCTAGTAGATCAACGACGAGGCCAAGGGTCATTAGAAGGTGGCGGTGGGTAGTGGCTAGTGGAATTGATGATGGGGAACAGGAGACAAGGAAGGGCGACGAGGCAGGGGCACTAGAGTAAAGGAAGAAGGGGAGATGAGAAGGAAAGGGTGGCACCAGAGAGGAAGATGAAGGTGGTGGGAGAGCAGAGAAAACGTCGTGAAGGAGGAGGAGGAGCATCGAGGAGGTGCATGGCGCCATGCAAAGAGAATTGGGCATGGCAGCATTGCATGAGGGAGGAGGAGTTGTGGCGGAGGGGCTAGGTGGAGGAGGATAGGGCTAGGGTATAGATCTGGTGAGATAGATGGTGAGGGTTGGATTGAAATCCAGTGAGTGTAAGGTTCAACTGATTTTTCACTATGTTTACTTGATCAATAACTAGTCAGTCCCTACTTTATTTATTTGTTTATACACCGTCGTCTTTAGAAACGAACCTTCACTTATTTGTTTGTTTATATACAGTCCTTCAAAATTAAAATAATTATTTATTTACTTTTGCTTATACACAATCCAAATAACTCAATTTTTCCCTGGGTATTCCATCCTCCCCTTTCCAAGCTACTCCCTTTGGTCTTTGATCCACAAAAACTTGATCTTTGAATATCGACACAGTCTTCGAAATACAACTTTGATTAATAATTGCTATTTATATATAACATCCGCTAAAAGACTAAAACTACGATGTTATGGATATGTTTTTCGAGATAAATCCATAAATATAATTTCCATGTATCCAATCTAAACAAATCAAAAAATTCATAGATAAAGTTTTATAATTTTAACTTGCACAAATCTCATGTTTTTGAGAACAGAACTGAGTAGTACCATACTTACGTAGACGGATGGGTCTACCCATGAATGAAGCGGTCGGGGCAGAAATTAGCCTTGGCCTTTTTAGCTTAAGTTAGATTATAATCTACCACTTACCAAATTTGATATTTTTGTACAAACCATGCACTGTAGTACTTTGCAGCCTTTTTTCGGAGCTTTTAGTGGTTTTCTCAAAGCTACTAAAACTATTTTTTAATATTTTTCAGTCTCTTCGAGCCATTCTACGAGCGCTCTAAATTTTTCAGGTCTACCGCTGCTTTCAGACATAAAGAACAGGCGGATTCTGCGGGCCAGCACAGCAGTACTTACACCGGCCGCATGGTCCATGCCACGGTACAGGCGTGCGTTCGTGGGGGGCACAAGTCGAAAGCAACAGTGCGTACATATGCTGGCCCAACGCAACACCACCACCAAAAAAGGGTAGCGAGGAAGCGGAGACGGACGCCGCTAACCGTCGGTCGGGTGGGCGTCCCAAAACGGCGACACCTTTGCCGGCCATCCGCCCCAAGGCCTTAGGAGATCGACCGGAACAAAGTTCGCGTAGCTATGGACCACGGTGATGGCTGGCTGGCACTGGCAGTGGCTATGTGCGCGCCAACTAGCTAGCAAGCTCTCCATGTCTCGGCCGGGATTAATCCGCTATTAATTAGTTGTATTTTTTTGGATCTTTTGGGAGGGCTAGAGTATGTTTGGCTGGTTGAATGAGGTGGTACGAAATGGTACAGTAAATGGTTAAGGTATTTTAGTATTTGGTTGGTGGAATATATAGGATGGTACGGTTTCTGATACATGCATTTGGTTTGTGCGATGAGATGGTACATGATAATTTAAATGTAGAAAATATTCTCAGTTTATATTGTACCGCATGATTCGATCTTTTTATCGAAAGATCCCTTGTGACTTTTATTCTATCGTGTTTCATTTCGTTCCATCTCACCCCCCTACCACCAGACAACACGTTTACCTGGTGTAGGTGAGTGGTGGTTGGAGCGAGCGTGTACTGCCTAAGCCGTCGCCGTCGACGCGGAGGTTTTTAGTCGCTCTCTGCCAGCTGGCCTCCCATGTACGTATGCATGGTGCATTGCATTGCATGCCCACACCCACGTAGATACGCGCGCGCATTTTCCATGACCGACGGACGGCTTGTTGCTAGCTAGTCGCTTGAGGAGAGCGTGCGTTCAGGCTGTTGGCCTTCCTGGTATCTGTTTTCTGACTGAGTCCTTTTGCTTTTTGCCCAGATTTTTTGTAAGGCATTCACTTGATTTGATATTTTGATTTAAGTGCTTATATGTGGACATTCTTTTTCTCAAATTAGTCCTTTGTTTTTGTACCAACTTGCAACACAACATTACTTTTTTTTTTGGGTGATATCACTTGCATTTCTTGGGTTTGATGATTCGTGCTTTGACCAGCAAGGTAGTCATAAGTGGCAATGGTAATGGCAATGACAATGGCAGCGGCAGTGAGAAAATCTATGTAGTTAGATTAAGACCTAGCGGTAAGAAAGGTATGTAACTGTATTTTTTTACTCTCGTTATTCATCGGGGCAAAAGCGTGGAGGAGCTTCATTAGGGCAAAATTCACTCCTAGATAACATTTATTCTAGTTGGATGTATACGCGTGAAGTAAAGGAGCTGGATTGACAGGTTATGTAAGCAGTATAGTTTGATTTTAGGTCACAGGAGATTGGAGTGGAGTTAAACAAAATAAGTGGTAGAGATGTCAAATTGGACGAAAACAGAGCTCAGTAAGAAGGGAGGATTGCAGAGGGATATACGCGTAGTATTCAATTCGAATACAAGCAACAGGTAAATATTTCGTAAGCACTTTGTTTCAACCAATAATATAATATACTTACAAATTTGCACGGACCCCTCCACACTGGTACTAATTATCGTATTTCCCGTTGCTCTGCCGCCATCTTTATATCCTCTCACCTCTGCCAGACTGCCAAGCAGAATATTAGTATCATTTTAGGTGTTCATTAAGATTCCTAATTAGTTTGGTTGTTGATGGAGTCGAGGATGATTCGTTTATATGGAGCGAGTTACGATACACATTTAAATAGGTTCCCGTAATTTTAAAATACATTTTACGCATTAAAATATCCAAATAACCATTTTTAGAAATTGTTCAATAAGTTTGGAGAAGGTTTTGTATTTTTAATCAATCATTTACCAAGTTATATAATTTTTCTTAGGTACAAAACCTTTTTTTTTTTTAATATTTTAAGAAATATCATAATAATTTTTTGAGGTCCATAGTGTATTTTTAATAAATACACATACCTTTTCTGAATTTTCTTTATTCAAGAAAATATCCAAAGTGGGCTGTTTTGAATTTTTGAGGGACAAAAAAGTAATGAAGCATGTGCAATTATATTTTTACTAAGTCCATAACGGTCTCTAGTATTTTAAAAAATTTTCTCATAATTTTTGGGTGCAATTTGATATTTTAAATAAATGTAAACCATTTTCTGGATTATTCTAAATGAAAAAGTCCTGCACAATATAATTCAAAGAGTAACAGGCCGAGACCAACACTGAGCTGGCCCAAACCAAAAATTGTGCGGCCTACCAAAGGCCCGGACCACGAGCGAGATTGCCCGACCGCGGCCCGCACGGAGAAGGTGCATTCTGGAAATGCGCCTCCTATTAACCTGGCGGGGGGATCAAGGGCCCGTATGTCAGAGAGAGATATATAATCTGCGGAAGATTTAAACCGGCTAAGCACAGTTAAAGGTAGGTCCCATATGTCATGGACTCATATTAGAATCTATGACGTCACGATTACGTTATCGAGTCGTCTTCTCCGGGACGGAGCTCCGGCGAGCCTTCGGCGTTGTTTCTCCGGCGTTATAAGGCACGGAAGCTCGCGTTCTAGGCTCTAAGGGTTGAGCGTCTTAAGACAAAGGACGTGTCATCCGCTATTTTTCCCTCAGCGGGCTAACGCGGCCGCACCATGAGTTCTAGCGGCGGAAGGCTAAGGTGGACATGGCAATCACGAATTTGCAAGAAAAGCCTTAGAATGCATGGTAGTTAAAGCATCTAGGGGCTACTGGGGAAGTTACCGTACGCTAGGTTGAGGCCGGGGAGGACGGAGAAGAGCCGGCGACGTGGGAGGAGGCGGCGGCCGAAGCAGGGGAGATGGCGTCCGGGCGCTCCGGGGGACCTCCGGTCACTAGCGTCTCGGGGAAGGTGGATGGGTGTCCTGGGATGGTTTAGACGGGAGCAGGGCCGCGGGGATCCCTCCGGTGAGGAGCAATCCGAAGAGGGACGGACGCGGCCGGTGGCGGTGAACGAGCTCCCCTGCGAGCTGCACGGGCTCTCGGGTCAATTGCTTGCGGCTATAGCTAGAGGAGAGGGAGAGGAAGTGGTGGAAGCAGGCAGCGCGGGAGATTTCCCACCGGGGCGGCGGGTCGGCGGTGATGACCCTTGCCAAAGCGGAGCGGGTGGGGAGGAAGAAAGAAGGGGCGCGCCGTGGCTTAAATAGGCGGAGGAGAGGTTCAGGTCGGCCTGGAGAAAGGGCAAGAGACATCGTGACCGTGCCAGGGGTAAGCGGGTGCGGCCTGGGTCGCGACCGGGAGCTCACCGGTGTGCGGTGCCCCGGTGTGGAGCAGAGAGGAGAGGAGAGCGTAGAGGAGGAAGGAGGAGGATGTGGCTTGGGCCGGTTTGGGCTGAGGCAGAGAGGGGAGGAGCTGGGGGTGGGCCCACAGAAGGAGAGGGAGAGCAGGCCGGAGGTGGAAGAGCCCAAGGGCAGAAATGGTATTTCCCACGGAATTCAAATTTGGAATTAGTATAAGAAAAAAATCGAAGGTACTGTAAATACATGTTCTTAGCTATATATGTACATATATTGCATTGAATTGAATTTGAAAATGGTTCATCAAATCAAAAGTTGAATTTGAACATGATATCATACCTTGAAATATGAACTTCGCACAAGACAATTTAATTAACTTGTACTTTATGAAAATGATCCTTGTGCCTACTAAAGTTTATATTTTGAGATTTGAAATGAAGGTTTTGAATCTTTGTTTTAAGCACTAGGATAGATCATGAGCACAATTCAAAATTTTGAAAATCCCTCCAAAAATGGGGTGTTACATATCGTTATGTTGGTTTCTTCTTTAAAAAAACTGTCAAATGCATGACTGTTAGATCAGCATCACGATTCATGTTTCAATAAATCATTATTGCGATCAGGAGGTTTGATACAAGGTAGTGGAATTCCTTTGGATATACATACATATATCTCCCTCAACTTGACAGTGGCATGCATGGTGTCCTCTTCCTGACAATGCTGCATACTTAGCCTCACGCTCGTGGTAAATCTTTTCACCTCCTTCGCTACTTGACTCTAGGGGAAAGGTCAACAATATCACAGATGTAACTGTTCGTGTACAAGAAAGTGGCAAATCAAAGAACACCGGTTTTGCAATAGCACATTTCAAAGTATCTAGAAAATTTGCAATGCCACATTGCAAATCACTAATTGATATTGCTAGACAAAGCTTACCATTGAGATGGAGCTAGGCTGTAGCTAGGGGCCGGTCGGCTAGTGGCTATCCTTTGCTGTTGCGTACTTAGCTACGTGCATGTGTACACAGATCGATGATGTAATCGGAACAACGACCATTTGTCGCCGAGAAAGCGGCCAGCAAAGGCGCCCATGGCCGGTCAGCATCGATCGGTCGGGTGAGCCTTCACTGCTACGCACAGTACTCTACAACAAGGGCCACTACAAAGCTAGCTTTCTTTCACCGCTCTCTCCTTTCATTTTTGGGTGCAAAGTTCGTAATTTTGGTCTTCAAAATATACATGCAAAAAATGGTGCCTGCGGATCGAGCAAATGCGTGTGGATTTTTCTTACCGAATCTGAATCGATGGGTGCAGATATGATCATATATATATGAGAGAGCATTTGCGAAATGGCTTTGAAAATGCACCTCTCGATCGATCCTCGAATTTAAAGGGAGGTTGCTTGCTTGGCACATGGATGATTAAATCAATAATCATCGATTAAACTCAGGTGGGTTTTTTTCAGTTTATTTTATCCTACTTATTTGCCTTATCTCATCACTTCGAGAATTTTTCGAGATAGCCTCGAGAGCCAGTTGGGCTTCAATTTTGGGGTTTAGAGAGCTTATAGATACGGCTACGAAATTAAAAAAAACGACTCAAAAGTAATAAAAAAAAGTGAGATAAGTCAAATAAGACCCGAGACAAATAGTATAATACTGAGCCTACCACTTCTACGCTAGTGGATGGACATGATGATTAACTGTAAGTCGTTTTGGAATATTGTTTGCAATCTAGAAGGTTAATTAATTAATTAATTTTCAAGAAAATGACATTAACGAATCGTGTAGGGGAGCTGCGCGCCGACGTTTGCTGTGCATTCCTTTTTGTTGATGTGTTTTTGCCGTCTTGCGATCGATCGACGCATGGCCGGCCGTACGTGTGCGCGATGGATGGATGGTATACGCGACCAACCAAGCAGCAGTGTACGTGTACGTAGATAGCTAGCTAGGTCGCCGTCCACGACGTTGGCGTCCAGCATGTCATAATTTTCCGGTGCGAACAACTTGCAGATCAAATCGCTAACGACCATTAATATTGGTTTTGTCCTCGAACGCAGCAACGGCCAAATCAATTAGATCAATTAGGAGTAGCATATGGTACAAAAGATCGTCTTCCATCAAATCGGCTTCAAGGACAAGAGAACAATTAATGCCCAATGCGGCACTTAAGCGCGCGCTTATATATATATATATATATATATATATATATATATATATATATATATATATATATATATATATATATATATATATATATATACGAAGCCAGTTTGAGCTCCATGAGTCTGCGCCCATGATTTAAAAACCTATGATGTGCATTGAGATTCGTGATGTTCGACGTGCATATCTTCACATATCCACTAAAAAAAGTATTTCAAATATGAAACTAAAAAAAAATTAAATTCAAACTCAGTTTAAACTAGTTTGAAGTATAGTTTGAATTAGTTTGAAGTATAGTTAAATGTAGTTCAAACTGAAGTTCAATTCAACTATATATATATATATATATATATATATATATGCATGTGCCATATATATTCATCTCGTCGTTATGTAAAACAAATTATATTCATCTCATGTAATAAAAAAGTGCACACACGTGTACGCTTGAAAATTAATTTGATGACCCGGGGCCATATGCATTATATATGTAGAGATCACTCGATCAACATATATAATTTATATAATTTAATATACGTACATGCATGCACATTATTAAAATCTAATTCTTAATTTATGTTTAATATGTATTATAATTTAATATAAAACTTTGAAAAATAATTTAAAACAAAATTTGAAAATACAATGATGGGTCGTACAAATACTTGATATGGTGTAATTCATATTTTTCAACCATCTCTAACCATAATTTCTTAAATTCTATTTCTATCAAATAGTTGTTTACCACATCCGTGAAATCCTCATGCAATTCTAGGATTCTTCTAAAACACATCTCCCTTTTTTCTTGAGCTTTATTTTGTATATGGAACAGACAGTTCCTATGATTGGTTTCTGAAAACACGTTTGCAATTGCTGACTTGATGGCTATGTCTTGGTAGGTGATAATACTAATAGGAGCCTTTCCACCCATACATGTGAAAAATGTATCAAACAACCAAGTGAATGTATCTATTGTTTCATCACATTAGAAAGCACATGCAAATAAATAGTTGTCTCCATGCCCTGTGATGCCAACAAAAGACGCAAAAGGTAGATTATACTTGCTGGTTCTATATGTTGTGTCGAAACTGACAAAATCACCAAATTGATCATAGCCTCTCTTGCATTCTCTATCTAACCAGAAAATATTTTAACAACCCTATCTTCACTTGTTTGGAATGTGTAGAAAAATCTAGGATCATTGGAATGTTTCTATGTAAATGTTGCTAGCACTTGCATCATGTTAGCCTGATTGTAATCTTTTCTCATTCATTCATGTCTTGATGTTGCTTATGTCTTTCTTTGTATAAGGCACTTCTGACAATCCTCCCCTTAAATAATACATTATGGCCATTATTTTCTTGCTTGATATGTTCACTGAGTCCATCGTCTTTATTAGCTTTCATTCTGAATTTGTTATGTATTTATGTGATCTTATAAATTTCGTTTCATCAGGAGGGCTAAGGTCATGATTATGTTCATACTTTATCCTGATAACACGCCATGTCCCACTTCTTAGATTGATGACTATGGTTGCACGATAACCAGTCAGCTCGACAACATTGTTTTTCTCTTAGGTATGCCCTGTTTCTTTTTTGTAGATTTTTCGTGTTCTCTTTCTTTTTCTTGCCAAACTTGTTCCACCTAAATGTCACTTTATCAGTACCTTTTTTGTCTCTATTGTGATAATTTCCAGCCTTGTTTCTAGAGAAACCAACTATTTTTGCATAATTGTTGTAAAACCTATGTGCTTCATCCTCATCAGTGAAAACCATATCCACACATGGAACATGACGGCTTTCTATCTCCATGTCCGTTTCTTGAGCTACCACAATACTCTCGCTATGTTGCATCACCTCGATATATTCCTCTGTTATTGCATCTCTTCCTGCTGTGCATTGATTTTTTTCATTGCTTTCTGAATCAACTTCTCTAACCACCGATGCCTCGCTGTTGTTAGCTTCGTTTTCTTCAGTTGTTGGTACCATTCTGCACCCTGTCGAACCCAGCATGTAGTTTGCTTGGTTCTTCTCTAAATTCATCAATCTGTTGTTATTCATCGGCATATGTTCCATAGTTGTTTATATGTTATGAATCCTCTTGTTCAATCCTCAGTTGTCCAATTGGTTCAATCCGACTTGTGCTTATGTATAGTTGGTTCAGTTAAAAACAACAATAACAAATTTATTGTTATTACTCAAAAAATCTTAACTTTTTTTTTCCTTTTTGCAGACTTACATCAGAGCCATATCAAGCAGTAAGAAGGTATGTGTAACTTGGCACTGTCTCTTGATTGCATAACTAAAAAAATAATTTAGATAAAATGTCAATTTTACACATTTCAAATCATGCAAAAAATATTTTTCCAATTTTACATACCATTAACTCATTAGAATTTTGGCTTCCTAGGACATCAAAGTGTTGCAGTAGACCTGTAGATGTGCAGTTTGTTACATCAAACATGGACATATGTATTGAATAACATTTTTTGGTCAAAAACAACTAATATTACTTGTAACGTGCAAGGTCCTTTTTCTAATAAATTCTGCTTATTCTTTTTTCTATAATTTTTCACAAATTATATACAATACGTATACTGTTCATTTGGAACAAGAGATAACAGTGATCCATATTTGTATAATTTTTTACCTTGCACTCTGCAGAGTTGTCCCCTGATTCAAGATTACTGCCATTGCTTACGCCATGGTGCATGAGGTGCCTACATTTTTTTTTTCAAAAGAAGGTTATATAAATCAGGTGAGATGCGCACTGTAATTTAATTTGTTATACGTTGATCTAGCACATATAGTAACCAACTTTATCTAAACTTGTGAATTTAGATATCTCTTTTACACAGGAATTTCACTCTCATCATGTCTATCTCATTACATCATGGTCTGTCACCTCTTTTTTCCACCATCTTAAAAATGCTTTTTTGCACTTAAAAATGAAAATGCAAATTTCACCCATTTGCAAGTTTCTGTTGTTTTTGTTTTATTACCTTGCAAAATCCTGAGTAGTTGGTGCAGCCTGTGCTCTCAGCGGGGATTGGGTCGTTGTTGTTTGCGGTGGCTTGCATATTTGCATTATTTCGATTGCCCTGCATAAAAGATATGCAAAGATGTCTTAATAATTGGGTTGGGGATATGACAGGATGGGTATATGTACTGGTCAGTACATCATAGGTTGTGATTTGTGAACTGCACTATCCAGTATATCTTTTTTGTTCATATAATTTTCCATGATTTTTGCACTAAAACACAAGGTGCAAATTTAGTTAACACGACATGCAACTTTCTTTTTTTGCTTGTTCAATATTATGTCTCATTTTTTTTGCTTCTTACCTTCAATATGTGCGAGTACAAGTCACAGTTTTTACTCCAAATTGCATTAGCTTCTCTAATTTCCTTGTTGTAGTTAGCCTGCAAAATGTTCTAGCGTAAATTTTGTTAGTAACACTTGCACCAATTGTTTTTGTAAAGTCGAAGAACACAAATGAGCAACACATTATCTATAATCACACACCCCAATTATGATCAACATTTTTTTTGCACCCATCTTAAATGCTTTTTGCATTTCAACAAAAAGTGCAAATGCTTGGATTACCTTGCAAAATCCTTAGTAGTTGTTGCAGTCTATGCTCTCATATGGGCTTGTTCATTGTTTGTTGTGGCGGGCTGCATTTTTGCAATGTTTGGATTGCTCTGCACAAAAGGACATTTCAAAAGTAGTGTTATTAATCCGTTAGGGAGATATATCATGATGGTCACTACACCATATGTCGTATTTTTTTTTTGTGGACTGCACTGTCCAATATATCTTTTTTTTGCATCCATTTTTGTCATGGTTTTCGCACTAAAACAGATGCTGCAAATTTATTTGACACTACATGCAACTTTTCTATTGTCGTTTTTTTCCATATCTCCCCTCCCCCCAGTTTTTTTTTTGCTGCAATTAATTTATGTGAATTCCAGTCACTATGTACATCCCCAACATAAATTCAAATATATTTACTTGGCTTTTTCATTCTTTCTAATTGCACAGTAGAACCCTTCATTTTTGCATTTATTTTATGTAGTTTTTGCACTACAACTAATAGTGCAAATCCAGTTGTAACTACATGCAATTTTTGTACATGTTATGGTGCATTCATCAAGGGTCCGGTAAAACAACACAATATTTTTTTAACGCTATTGGTGCAAGAACTTTTCTATAGGTTATATGGATTCATTTTTCCAGTTGCTACGCAGAGCATATTTCTTTTTTGCACCCAACTTACATAGTTTTTGCATTGAACTAAAAGTGCAAATCCATTTTTAACTATATGCAATTTTCTTTTCCATTTATTTACCTCGCAAAATCGTGAATAGGTGGTGCAGTCTGTGCTCTCAGCCGGGTCTGCGTCATTGTTTTTTGTGGCAGCCTGCATATTTGCAATGTTTGGGTTGCCCTGCACATAAACGTTATTAGATTAGTTAACAATGTGAATAGGTGGGACATGTTGTAATTTTTTATGAACTCCAATTTTGTGAATATGTATTTTTATTTTGCATCTATGTTTCATTTTTTTTGCATTGCAACTAAAAGTGCTAATTTAGTAAATAGTACAGGGGACCCTAGCCTAGCTGAAGACATGTCCAACGCGCCTGGCAACACTCCGTCCCCGGCGAACACCTCAACCCCGAAGGTTGCCTTGCCAAACTCCGTCCTCGACCCCAGCCTAGCCGATGCTTGCCACGCCTCGCCCTCGCGCTCTCCGCAGCCCGCTCCCTCTCGGCAACCCGCTCCACGCACCGCTCCACGCACTTTGTTGACCCGACCACACTCACCTTCGCCGTGCCGCCCCACCAGCATCTCCACTGCCTGCTCTGACCGCGTCGAGATACCTTCGCCGAGGGCGATTTTGGTATCACCGTCCTCCTCACCACGCTCACCCGTGCTACCACAACCCGTGATTCCCGCCTAGCAAAAGAGGCCTGCCCTGCCCACCACCTGTTCGACGGTTCATCCAGCCCATGTTCTCATGCTCTCCGTGCTCGATCTCGCTGCAGAATCGGTGCGGCCGCTTAGGTGCCTAGGCTCGCCGATTGGTCTCGCTTCCACTCCACCAAGACTCGATGCCTAGTCTCGCTCATGGAACAGCAACCAGGAGCATCTTTTCGTCTGGTCATGCCACAAAGCCCGCATCATCTGTGGTGATGCGGGGACCGCAACAGTCGAGGAAGCACTGGTGGCGCAAGCGAAGCACGGATGGATTCCCTGCCAAAGCTACCAAGACAGATTCCCCTCGTGATTTGCTTTTGAGGCGTGCCTAGGGATGCTGCTTCAGATGTTTGTCGCCAGGCCATCGAGCTGCTTCTTGCTCAGCGCCGCATCGCTGCCTACTGTGCGGTGTCTTGGGGCATAAAGCAAGGCAGTGCGTACTTTCAACTCCCGAGCCACAGACATCCAATCACTCAGGCGATTCACTGCAGCCAGCTAGGCCGGTTTCATCCTTCACCGCAGGTGACCCTGCTCTTTGTAGGTAGGGGAATGCCTCAAGTTTTGTGGCCAGGACACCAGAAATATCCCAGGTGGAGCAGAGCCTCTCCGCCGTGGCTCTCCTGGGGCTAAATTTAAGTGGTGTTCTCCTCTCCTCGGAGGCTTTGCTCCAGGCGATCGCCCGCGTGTTCCATCTTGTGAGGAAGATCTGGAGGCATCCATGTTTAATCTCGACGTCTTCTTCATCTGTTGCAGCTCCTCTTCAGTAAGAGATGCCATTGTTGCCTCCGAGGTGTTCCAGTTGGAGGACATGCATGTGCACTTCATGGTCTGGAATCCGAGGGCGGATGCGGAGCTTCATAGAGCTAGATAGAAAGTGTGCTTCTACCTAGAAGGAGTTCCTAGGCACTGGTGGTCGGTAAAGACCGCTGAGGCCATCCTGCAGGGCCATGGCTTGGTTATTCCAGTGCTTGATGACCCGATGACAGCAGAAGATTCAGCTTGCCTGTGTGTCTGGGCCTGGGTGCAAGACGCGAATGGAATTCCCCTCTTAACCACTCTTGATGCGGAAGAGAGGGGAAGTAGGAGACAGCACCCCCTGGGCAACGTGATCCAACCTGTGTTTCTCTCTTACACTGTGTTTATTCATATTGACAGTGTCATTGACTTTGGTCCACCGGACCAGCGCACTGACCTAGGTCACTCCGACTACCCACTCATCTATGACTACAATTGGCAGCTTGGAATGTGGGATGGCACTCGCCGGTTTGGAGCCGGGCAAAACCCTCGGGCCACCGTCCGCCGTCACCATAGGTCCCCCTCACTGGATAGCGGATCTTCGGCATCCCAGGGGGGCAGGGTCCAAACCACTGGTCGGGCTGGCCTGCTTCAGCTGCAAGGAGCCCAGGCCGTCAGCGCGGAGGGCAAACCAGCGGCGGCGGCCATGATCGCCACTTCATGGCGTCTAGTTCATAGTTTCCAGTTGAGGTGTCTCTGGGGCCGCACGACCTGCTGCTGGCCACAAACTCTGTTTGTTTGCCTAAGGCCGACCCTCCCGCAGAGTCCAGCAGTGCAAGACAGTACCTCCACAAAAACCACCCTTTCTTTGAGCCACACATGCTGCCTGTTCAGAGCTCGGGTTACCTCACAAACCTTGCCTTTGATCCAATGCAACTGGAAGCTTCGCTGTCTCTCACGCTGCATGCAGAGTAGCTGGGACAGCCTGAAGCCATTGCCCAGGCTGCTGAGTGATTGGAGGAGCCGCCCTAGCAGGAAGACAACAATGATCAACTCCGGGGGACAGCAGTTAACCTCGTATCTGAGCTCACTGAGGCGCTACAAAAACCGTTGCTGCCAGATCCCACAACCGCAACGAAGCCTTTGCAGCTCAAGCGCCGCAGTGCTCGGTTGGCGAAGCATCCGAATGCAAACTTGTCCATCACTAGAAGGGCAAAACTGAACATCGCCAAACAGCTAGGCATCGTTAACACCAGCACTAAAGCCCTCGAGGGGGAGAGCCTACAGAAGTATGATGATACTTTCAAAAGCCCTTTGACTAGTGACATGATTGCTGCCTGTCTGACCTGGCACGCCTAAATGGGGCTCCAGACCTACTGCAAATAACGAGAGCCAATACCTGGGAGATGTTGGATGTGTAGAGTCACCTCGGCTCCTGCATCCACCGAGGCTTTCTGTGCTTTCAATGTTCTTCATTTCCCTTGCTTCTTTTGTTCGTTTGGGCACATGTAGCCCTGCTGATCAGAGTGGCTCAGCCGTTAGCTAGTTGGACGGGTTAGCTTTGTTTGTTCCCTTCTTTTTCATGTGAATGTGGGTCCTAGGATGGATTCTTAGGGAGGAGGCCTCTCTATTAGCCCCCCAGAGCACAGTATCAAGTTGTATGTGGTGTGTTGGTGGGCCGAAAGGACCGCCCTCCCTAGGGATATCTGTATTCCCAAGGTGCCGGTTCAAGGTCTTGGAGGAAGTACCATTGTTCAATGGATAAGTTATGTAACATACTAACTTGGGAATGTTAGAGGGCTTAATGCTCTAGCCAAGCGGGCTGTCGTGCGACAAGTGGTTATGGACCAAAAAGCAACCATTGTCTGCTTGCAAGAGACCAAGCTCCAGGAAATTACGGCTGTTTGTGTTCAGGAGCTACTTGGCCAGAAATTTGTGTAGAATTTTTGTTTTCTTCCGGCTCAGGGATCCAGAGGGGGAATCCTAATGGCTGTCTCTTCGGAGTTCTTCATGATGTCCGAGGCTAGATGGACAGTTACTCCGTCACTGTCAAGGTTACCTCAGCTATCACGGGACAAGCGTGGTCTTGCACCGCTGTCTACGAACCGCAACACATCCAGCAGAAACTTGTTTTCCTTCAAGAGCTTCAATATCTGCAGATCATCGTCCATGATGCCTGGCTACTTTTAGGGGATTTCAACCTAATTTACAGAGACTCCAACAAAAATAAACCAGTCAGAAATCGTCGTCTCATGACTGCTTTCAAGGCTTGCGTGGACTCGCTCTCACTCAGGGAGATTGCGCTTCAGGACAAGAGATACACCTGGTCCAATGAGAGAGCAAACGCCACCTCAACTCGGATCGACAGGGTCTTCACCACCGCTGCTTGGGAGGGCCTCTTCCCGGATTGCTGGTTAACGGCCTTCCTCCCTGTGGTTTCGGACCACTGCCCGCTGCTGTTCATGGGGAAAGTGCCAGTAAACACCTACAAAGGGTTTCGTTTTGAGAGCTTCTGGGCTTCAATCCCGGGCTTCCATGACGTGGTGGCTGTGTGCTGGGTGAAACAAGTTCAAACAGGGGATGCGCTGCTTTGTCTACATGCAAAGATGCGAAGCACAGTGAAAGCGCTTAAGGAATGGAGTAAAATGGCTATCGGCAACAACAGGCTTCAGTTTGCCATTGTGGAGGAAATAATCCGCCAATTACAGAATGCTGAGGAAGAAAGAAATCTATCAGAGCCAGAGCTCCTTCTCAGAAGAAAACTTAAGTGCAAAATCCTGGGCATCGCAGCAGTCCAAAGACTTCGGCTTAGACAAAGATCAAGGCTCAACCACATCAAAGCGGGTGATGCTAACACAAGGTTTTTTTCACCTCAAAGTCAATGCGAGGAGGTGGAAGAACTTGGGAGGGACTATCTTTGCAGAAACAGATCAAAGGCCTCTACTGTTGGACAGTGAAAAGCACCATGAGTTTGTTACATTCTACAAAGGTCTTATTGGTAAGAAGAAACAAAGGGACTGTACGTTTAATTGGAAAGGTTTGCAGCTTCCAAACCTTGATCTATCTGTCCTGGAAAGTCCCTTTGATGAGGAGGAAGTTTGGAACGCCATCAGATCACTACCCGCTGAGAAGGCGCCGGGACCGGACGGTTTTAGTGGTACCTTCTACAAAGCATGTTGGAATACGATCAAGACAGATGTCATGAGTGCACTATCACAGCTTTACCACTGCAAAGGACAACATCTCCATCGCTTAAACACCGCACATATCGTTCTTTTGAAAAAGAAGGAGGAGGCCATGACAGCCAAAGACTTCAGGCCAATTAGTCTCACACATAGTTTCGGCAAGCTCTTCAACAAACTCCTGGCTAACCGGTTGGCTCCCCATTTAGAGGCTTTAATCTCCTCCTCACAAAGCGCTTTTGTCAAAGGGCATTCCCTGCAAGACAACTTTATGTTGGCAAATTGTGCTGTTAAAGACCTCCATAAGAAGAAAAAGGATTGCCTTTTTGTCAAGCTTGACTTCGAAAAGGCTTTTGATTCAGTCAGTTGGGAATACCTTCTTGAGCTAATGGGATAGCTAGGCTTTAAGCAGAGATGGCGAGATTGGATTGCAATGACACTAGCTGCATCCTCTTCTAGAATTTTGCTCAATGGGAGCCTATGGGAATGTTTCTTCCATCGATGAGGGTTACGCTAGGGGGACCCATTGTCGCCTCTTTTGTTCATTTTGGCCATGGAACCGTTGCACTTTCTTGTTTCTAAGGCCAAGGAAAGGGGCCTTATAAGCAGCATCTCTGAAAGGATGGGCAGTTCTCAGGTCTTGCTTTATGCCGACGATGTGGCTATTTTTCTGAAACCTACAACCAAGGATATCCAGACCTTGGCTACTCTACTTGACCTTTTTGGGATGGCCTCAGAACTGAATGTGAATATCAGCAAGTGTGAGATCTACCCAATCAGATGCAACCGTGCTAACATCCAAGAGCTCCTGGCACCCTTACCAATGCAGCTTAAGCACTTTCCTTGCAAATATCTAGGATTGCCACTTCGGCCCACTAAATTAATAAAAGCAGACTTCATGCCATTATTCGAGAAAATTGGTCAATGTTTGGCAGGATGGAAGGGGCGGTTGCTCTCTAAGGCTGGAATTTTGGTTTTGATTAACTCTGTGCTTACCTCTGTAGCCGTGTACCACCTATCAGTCTTTGACTTTAGCAAGTGGGCAATAAGGAGGATTGACACGTTGCGGCGGAACTTCCTTTGGAAAGGGGCTAACGGCTCAGGAAATGGGGCATCCCTAGTTAATTGGAAGTGTGTCTGCAGACCTAAGGAGTATGGAGGACTAGGGGTGAAGGACTTGTCCACCTTTGGAAGAGCTTTGAAACTAAGGTAGTTGTGGTCTTCATGGAAGTATCGCGACAAGCCTTGGGGGCGTTATCAGTGCTCCACTTCCACAGCAGATTGGGATCTCTTTAGAGCTAGTACTACAATCCTTCTAGCAGATGGTGGTCTTATAAACTTCTGGTCTGACCACTGGCTGCATGGGAGAGTTCCTCGCCATATAGCGCCATTGTGCTACCTCAAATCGAAAAACAAGGTAATCACAGTTAGCCAAGGCCTGCATCTCAACAAATGGATAGAGGACCTGTCAGATATCGCCACCATAGAGGAGTTTCATCAATATGTTAGGCTCTGGTCGCTGATTCAGGACATTCATATTCAACCGGGCCATGATAGCATGATTTGGCATTGGACGGGCGACGGAAACTATAGTGCAAAGACAGCTTACCTGGTGCAATTCCTAGGTGCTACTCGGGATGTGTACCACTCTGCAATCTGGAGGGCCAGGTCAGAAGCTAAGTGCAAATTCTTCATGTGGATCGTGATCGCGAGGAAGAATCTCTCGCCGATGTTTTGCAGAGAGGGTGGCAGAACTCTTGGCTGTGTTTCCTCTGCGGCATGCTCCCGGAGACTGCTAACCACCTATTGGCTCACTGCTCTTTCACTGGGTGTATTTGGAGGAGGATCTTCAGTAACTTGGGAGGCTCCTGTCACCTATAGCTTCCTAATCAGGATGAAGCTTTTGGTGCTTGGTGGCTTTCCATTAGAAAGGAAGTCCACAAATCACAACGTCGTCAGTTTGATGGCCTTGTCTTCTACTCTTGTTGGAACGTTTGGAAGGAGTGGAATGCAAGGATTTTCAGAATGGAGTATCGATCGGTGTTAGAGGTATTGCAAACCATTAAGCATGACACTTTGTGTTGGATGATGGCGTTTGGGGTGGATGACCGTGGCTAGATCCTTTATTTCGTAAGCCTTGGCTTACGGCCATGTGTACATAAGCTACCTGTGTAAACTTTGTTTTTCACTCCTGCTTAATGAATCTTGACAGCCCTTATCAACTTTCAAAAAAAAAAAGTAAACAGTACATGCAAATTTGCATTTTGTTTTCATTTTCTATGTTTTCCATGTGCTTTTCTGTTTTACATGCAATATGTATGAATTCAATGGCTCATCATATACTGAAATTTTTGTATGCACCATCATATCTACAATTAGTAGAGTGAAGCGATGAAAATATGTGTGAATCCAATTTTTCAATGTGTACTAAAAAAAAGAGCAAATATATTTGCATGGTTTCATTCCTTTTCTAATTGCACTGCAAACCTCTTTTTTTTCATATCCAGTTTACATAGTTTTTGCACTACGACAATTAGTGCAAATGCAGGTTTATATATGTGCAATTTTTTTTGCAGTACATTAAATTAGTGCATGTGATGATGCATTTATCAGATTTTTGCATCGTTAATAAAAAAAAAAGCACAAAAAGAAATACTGCAAAAGAACTGATGGGGGTTTTTCAGCTTTCTAAAAATGGACTATATGTGTTCGTTGATGTTGCACAAATCCATGACCTGATTTGACTAAGTTTTTTTTTTCAGTTTTCTGACGTAGGTTTTGCGTACAAGTTTCATGTGCTTGTGCATTACAGCCAAAAGTGCAATCTTAGAAGGGGGATCAAGAGGAACAGTGACTTGCTTCGCTGATACACCAAAGGAGAAGAGATGGCCTCCATAATCGGTGGGTGCAGTACCCATAATGCTCTTCTTGTTGGGGTTCTCTGCCATTTTTTCTCTTGGTTTCTCACATCCGTTTTGTTGGATCTGTTTGATCGCGATCTTCTTTTTGCTTCTCTCTCAAGACTTATCAGTTTTGGGATCTTTTTCTTACGTGAGGGGGTACTTATTTTGATCTACAAACCTAGGTCTTTTTTTTCCTGCGACTAGCGCCTTTGGGCTTTTGATCCGCATTAAATTGGTCTGAGTGGCCCATTAAATACCTGGCCATTATTCTGCCTTTTGTTTTGTCGGTAGAAGTGGCGCAGGGATGTTTAACGGATCCGGCTACCTTTTACACCCGTTAAGATAAAACAAAAGATGGTGCAAAAAAGAATGCGGTTTTGATCGGTCGGCTAGGCGGTCCCTAGCAATTAACCATGTATAAGAGCATCTCTAGGTTTCACTCTATAACACTGCTTTGACTTTTTAGAGATATAGTAGTCACCGGAGACAAGAAATTTTTTAGAGTGCAGTGTAAAGTGTAAAAGAATTGTAGAGGATGGATAAAGTGTGTAACGAATAGTATTATAGAGTAGAATTTGAAGTAGCTGTTAGAGATCTCTAAGAAAACCTTTTATTTAATAGAGCTGCTAGTTCCATCAGTGGCTGCCGTGCCATGCCATGGGTGCACCTTTCCTCGATTCAACACGGTAGCGATCATCTCACGTCAGGCATGCATTATTGTTTTTGCCCCACGGCCAGAGCAGCAGAGCGAGCATGCATGAGTGGCGACGAAACGCGCAGCTGTACGTGCACCGACAGTAAATTAAGTGTGGAGAAAGACTCGATCGATCGCCGGTATAATAATTCCTTGCCTGGCACTCTCACGCTAGTCACCGTCGATCGCCATCGATAATGAATTGTATATACAGTATTGAGCTTCGTAAGTACCAGCAGCATGCATGCATGCCGTAAAGTCGCGTTACTAGATCGCTACCTAAGTATATTAATTCCTTTTGTTTTTTTCATCACCATTTACCAATTAATCTTCCATGCATACATATGTACGTACGTGCGTATATGCGTGCACCAGTAGGTGCTGCATGGGCACTGATCTCTTCTATGTACACGTACGTAGTTCTTTTTTTAGGCACGTACGTACATGTAGTGTAATTCTATCTAAGGACATGTACAATTAAAGCAACGTTGCTTATCATAGAGGACGTTAATTACTGAGTACATCACCAATATAGCAGCTATGTAAAAATAGATCTTCTATAATGCAAAGATACTTATATAAGTGTTTATTTAGATATATGTCACAACCTTGTGAAAAAATTTTGTGTATCACTGCAGAAGACTTCATCTCTTTTGTACCATTACTAAATTAACCATCTCATCCTTAAGACTAAGACCATCTCCAGCAGTGTGCCTCATTGCCCTAGCCCCATCACTATTCATCTACAGTGTTGAGGTGCAACCTCATCACTATTCACCTTCCAACATCATCCTATCACTATTCTCCCTCTCTATATTCACTATTCACTTCTCCATCACTATTTACCTCCCAACCGTGTGTCTTAAATTCACCTACTATAGTTTTAGGGCACCCCAAATGGGACACACGGCTGGAGATGTCCTAATTCAACAGAATAGCTAAAACCCTCAAATAGTTAAAATTAGCAATCGGAGTACTGGACCGAGCTCCAACAGGATTGCTATATTTGAGAGGATGGCTAAATGAGTTGAGAGGATTGCTAAATTTGCATGTTCTCTCTCCTATACCTATCTTGGAGCCCATAAAGATTGAGATGTGGAGAGGGTTGAGGCACGGTAGGAAATATTTTGAGGTGTGACTGGTATATGGGTATCTAATTTTAGGTGCATGTTCTGTTGGAGATAGTCTTAATTACTTGCAGTTGCATTTTATGGGTTGTCATCTTGTTTACTGTCGGTGAAATTTTATCTTTTTTGTTTAAGCTACATAAATGTTTCCAAAATTCCTAAAAAAAAGACTACTATCGAAAATTGAATACTTTCAATCTACATTTTCTTGGTATTTTATGATTAATATTTAGGATAAAATATTGATTAAAAGTTTTATACAATTTTTTGGTTACACGGTTATCCATAAAAATACCAAAAATGTATTAGATATTTGGTAAAAATGTGATTTTGAGGATTTTTTAAAATGTTTACATAGCTTAAATAAAAAGACAAAAATTTTACCAATGACATAGAAGAGGACAACCCACAAAATGCAGTGATGGGCAAGGGTGAGATGCTTTAGTGATTGCACGAAAGAGATTGAAGATTTTTGCATTTGCACATAAAAAATTTTCTCAACTACAACAATTTAATTTATGTATCTCCCTAAGCATTGATGTAAGTTAAGCATTTCTTCCCTCGTCCAAGTACCCTGTAAGCATCAGTACCATACTAGGTGGCAAAAAAGATCTGAATTTTTTTCCTAAGCACCTATCTCTATCTGAGCACCTGCATAATTGTATTGTGCATGGCCTTTAACATAGAACTTGCAGAAAGCATGTACATACGGTCGACACAGCATGCAGGAGCAGGAAGACGATGGATCGGATGTAAGCCGCGCGCCGGCCAGATGGAAGCGCGGGATGGGGGCACCGAGCACAGGAAGGATCGAAAGGGAGGTGACGACCGGCAGGCCAACACTGGTAGTTATGGCCGACAAAAAGGCGCCGGGGGATCGAGCCATGGCACTGTACGCCGCCAGTGCCGGGTCTGTAGAGCGAAGCGTCGGCTACTTACCCGGCCGCACGTATGGGTGCATGGGGGGCCAACGAAAAAACTCCACGCGCGGGCGCGCGGTGAGACGTAGCCGTCGTCCGTCGATCCGTAAAAGCCACCGCGACGGCGACCGCGCGCGCGGCCGCGGGGACGTCAGAAGAAGTTAGCCGGGAGAATCATGGTGATCATTTTAACAGCGATGCGGAGAAATCTCTGTGTATTCTCCATGATATAAGATCATTGAGCCAGAGCGGATTTGTTTTCGTGGCCATCTCTATATGTCTCTGGTACCGAACAAGAAAACAAGTCACTCTATAAATTTTTATGCATTTTTTGAACCCTCTCAAAAACTCCAATAGTCAAGGTCTGGCCAAATCAGCGCATGTGGTTTTTTCGACTCTCGTAAGGATATTTATATAAAATTCACATCTCAAGTTCTTCACCTACTTTTGTTTCCATGTCTACGAAATTCTAAACAAGATCAATGTATCTATAGTCTATTTATTTCCGCGTTGCAGCAGTTTGCCACAGCCGCGGTTATGTGCATTAATGGCACACGCACGGCGTGGCTGTGGCCACGACCACAACGTGATGCGCAAACGAACGCAGCCTATATGTTGTGACCCGTGGCGAGGGCCACGGGAAGCTCCGGCCGGCGGCCCGGCGATCGAGCACCGGTTCCGGCCGGGCACGAGCGCACGTCGGCGTCGAGGCGTGGAGACGGCGTATAATGGATCCAAGCCCCCCCGGCCGGCCCCAGCTGCGCGCGACGTGCCACCGCACGTAGGTACGACGACCGGATCCCGCCGCGCGCGAGGGATGGGGGGACACGCAGCCCGACAAAAACGGGGGGCGGGTCGCGCGCGCGCCCCCTCCCACCCGCGCGTAGTCGCCGTCGAGGTACGTGCGCTGCTTGGCCCCTCCGTCGCCGTCCATTGCTGTCCGGCTAGCTAGGGCTCGCTGATCGCTCCAAGCGTGGCCTTAATTAATGAGCGGGTGCTGCTCCAGCTGAAAGGGAGACGTTTGCCAACCGTCAGCCGATAGCTGGCTGGCTTAACGGACATATGCTATATATCTTGGTTGCTTGTCTGCTTAATTATGTGTTTGGAGTGACCGATCTAATTAAATGAATAAGCTGGCTTACCTAAATGATATGGTGTACTTTATGAGTTTTTTCGATTTGTTTCTTAAAGTTAGTTCATTTCGTTTATATTATTTTAAAAAAAATTTAGATATGGTTTAACGATTTAAAAAACTAGACTAAAAAAAATCAAAACATTCAGCTGATTTAACTAAGCTTAACTTTAAGCTAAGTCAAGCTACTCCGAACAACATGAAACATGGGAGCTCCATTCTCGCTAGCCAGCGATGCCGCCGGAGCTCGAAAGAGTACGTAATTAGCGTTAATCTCTTGCACTAATTAATTGTAGTGCGTGATGGCTGTAGCCACTGAATATAGCTAGCTAGCAAAACCTACCTTAATTAACAGCGCGCTGATGACGTAGATCGATCTCTAGTCAGTGAGGAGCAAGAACTTCTTCAACCTACGCACTGTGTGGGGTCATGCACATGGCTCAGCCACTTGAACATGCATGCCACTAGTTACGTCCATCCGTTCCTGCTCACACTATAACTACCTGTAGTTCAACGCGGGTTTTCAAACTCGAATCGAGCTAAAAAAATCCCTAACGACCGATTTCTCCGTTTTCGTGGTTGCTCAAAAAACCGCCAAAACTCACGGTAATCCATTTTGGCGGCTTTTGCAACCGTGATTATTCTTTTATATTGTTTTTCAATAGGTTTTTAAGATGGTAAAATGCTTCTATGCCACCGCAAAGTCGTGATATCTAAGAAATGTGTCACAAAAATGGGTATTTACTCAAACGACATTATAAAGTTCGATTCCTTGCAAATATATCACAACGGTCATTCTTGCCCCTCTTCGTCTTATCTTCTTATCTTATCTACTTATTTTCGAATCGAAAAGTCAAACGCTTTGGGGTTTTGCAATCCGTTTTTTTCTATCTCGAAATCATGTCTCAGAGCTCTCAAAAATAAATCAAACGAAGTGGATTGGACTTTCCATGCTATCTCGGAAAGCTCTCAAAATTCAGCTTATAAGGAAATAAAAAAATAAGCAAATAAGATAAGTTAAAGAGAACAACCCAATGTGGAATTGTGGACAACCTCTAATATGTCATTGGCCTCTTTCTTGCCCTTCTCTCCCAACTTCGACGACCTCATCCTCAGGTGGACGGCAGCACAACTTGGAGGCGAACAGCGGCACAACCTGAGCGGCTTGACAGACAGCGACGCGAGCTTGATAGCATAGCCTGGAGGGTGTCAGTACCCGGTTTTACTAAACCGAACCCTCTGTGTTAACAGTATGAGTCCTAAGGATCCGTGCTCATACTCATAGTAAACAAAGGTGAATTATCAATACCACACTACATAACTAAATAAAATAATCAGAGTGCTACAGCTCCATTTATTACAATAGTTTATAATGACCATAAATCTTCACTGAATGCAACTAAGAAGCAAATAAAAATTAATAATGGTGTTCCATCACGGCCACAGACATGCACTAAACGGGAGCCGCTAGTAGTCCTGCGCACCCTCCGGATACTCCACAATGTACTCCTGGTCATACTCCTGATCTGCTCGTGGAATAAACAGCCCCGAATAAAAGCTAGGGTTGGCACGCGAATGCTAGTAAGTCTTTCCTGGGAAGGGCTAGGTTAGGTTTATCCTAGGAAAGATAATTGCTCATTTGTATAAAAGCATTTAACTTAAAAGTATAAAAGCATTTAACAAAATATAAGTAAATAAATAGCGGTTCTCATAATTAATCTTAACAATAACATAAACATGGCAAAATTCTCAAACTTGGTGTCTCATATCTTAAGTTCTCATAGTCTCGATATAGTTCTCGTTCTCGTTCACCATGAATCATCTAGCAATGGCACACTGCCGGAAAAACCTTACCCAAGTCAAATTAATTAAGGTGAAGCTACGATGTGAAAAACCACCAAGATGCTCATAACCGGGAGCACGGCCATTCGAATGGGTTTACACTCTGCAGAGGTTGTACGCTTTTCCCGTAAGATACAATACTCTCCCGTCGGAAAGCAACATAACAAAATCTATCAAAAGATCAACCCCGGACTTGTCACAATCATACCTGATATTACACACAAGTACCTAGGGGGATTCGACCATACCAGATATTACACACAAGTACCCCGAAGTTCCATCCCCAAGCTGTACACTGACGATGACGCATCCCTCAGGAGCTCAATTAAGGTGCAAGTACAGTGACAACCTCGACATTACTCTTCCTCTAGATCAGGCCCATCCTATACTGGGCTTGCGGTCACACGGGAAATTCTCAGTTAAATCCATCACGATCATCGATCCTTAGAGATCGGAGCGTCGACTCAAGTCATCCGCTCCGAGTCAAATTATTAGTTGGTCAAAATTTAATTAATGAGTAAACAATTCCACCATAAACCCAGTTTCTTATGTCTCATACTCAGATACTACATATTCTCATATTAAAGTGTTTAATGATGATCATATAAGTGGGAATCACTCCCCGGTGACTATCTAAATAAGGCTAAGCCAACTAATAATTAAAAATAGTAACAAATTACATAATATTCTCATCCTAGGGTTTGTCAGGATAATGGGTGCAAAC
Source organism: Olyra latifolia (assembly GCA_036346145.1). Lineage (NCBI taxonomy): Eukaryota > Viridiplantae > Streptophyta > Magnoliopsida > Poales > Poaceae > Olyra > Olyra latifolia. The sequence goes on from CM070530.1 coordinate 22,651,446, forward strand.
CATGTAAATAATCGACATGCACTAGGAATCACTATAGCAAATACGCATAATTTAATTAAATAGCAATTTTGGCAAAATCTAGAAATCGGGATTCTAGGGGAAATACTTGCCTTCCTGCTCTTCTTGAACTTGCGGAACGTCGGCAGCGTCAACAAGCTCTCCTTCATCACCCACGTGATCTATCGCATGCAAAATGAGAAAAAACAATAAATAACAGAAACAGTACATAAATTAAAAAATTATATTAAGTAGATAGGAATTTTATGGATTTTTAGAAACTGGAATCGCTGGATTCGGAACTCAGATGAATTCACAGCAAAATAGTGAAGAAACACTATTCACTAGAATTCAGGGAAAAAGAAAAACTACTGTAGCACATGGGCTGGTTGCTGTAGTGGTTGGCCCGCACGAGAAGGATAAGGGGAGGAGCTGTGGTTGGGAGAGAGAGACAGAGAGATGAAGAGTGAGCAAGAGGTAGAGAGAGAGAGAGAGAGCAAGAAGGAGGAGTGGCCGGTGGCGGGCGGCTCCGGCGAGGGGCGGCGGTCCATGGGCGGGAGTAGAGCGAGGTGGCGGCACGGCGTGGCACCCATGAAAGTGGTTGCGATGGCGACAGCGGCGTCTGCTGCAAGCACGGACGGCCTCGGCGGCACTCGGCCCAGCGGCGGCATGCAACAGCGGCGGCGGCTAGGCTCGAGGCGCATGGAGGCGGCAGCGGCCTGGTGATAGCGACGCCTAGAGGCGGTGACGGCAGCGGCTACCCAGAAGCATGAGGAGCGGTGGCCGCAGGGCGGCGTGGCTTGCAGGGCAGCAACCCGGGGGCAACGTGGCTCACGCGGCAGGAGGAAGAAGAGGAGCAGGGGCACGGCACAGGGGCCGTGCAAGGGTGTGGCGACTCTGTGGCGGCTACCTAGACGACGGCGGCTTTGACAGGCGCGGCAACAACGACGACGACGGCGGCAGGGTGACGGCAACGATGACAGCAAGTTTAGATCGATTTTGGAGGGGATTAGGGTAGGATTAAGTTTATATAGGGAGGGTTAGGGATGAGTTCGGGTTAGGCTAGGATTGGGCTGGCCCAATCTGCGATGGATTTTGGATAACCTAATTGCTTTAAGATTCGGAAAGAAAATTAAGAAAACTAATTTTTGTTAATTTTTATGGTGTCACAAACCTCTCCCTAATAGGAATCTTGTCCCCGAGATTCAGATGGAAAAGGTCAGAGAATTCCGCTCACAAATCCTCTTCTCGTTCCCACGTTGCTTCCTTTTCAGTGTGATGGTTCCACTGAATTTTGCAAAACTTGATCTTACGGCTTTGGGTGCATCTCTTGGATTTCTCCAAAATCTTTACTGGGTACTTGATATAGGTCAAATCATCACGCAAATCTACATTCTCTAACGGAGTCCGTTCCTCTGGCACACGCAAGCACTTCTTTAACTGAGACACATGGAACACATTATGAACATCGGACAACTGCGACGGTAGTTCCAACTGATACACCACATCTCTTTTCTTTGCAAGAACACGGAACGGTACAATGTACCTCGGAGCTAACTTTCCACTGACTCTAAACCGACAAATACCTTTCATTGGTGACACTTTCAAATACACAAACCATTCACATTAAACTGCAAGTCACGGCGACGATGGCCTGCGTAGCTTTTTTCTCTCGACTGGGCCGCTTTTAATCGATTTGAATCATGCGAACCTATTTATTGGCCTCCTTTAATATGTCTGGTCCAAACACTTTATTCTCCCCGGTCTCTTCCCAAAACAGCGGTGTACGGCACTTGCGACCATACAATGCTTCGAACGGTGACATCTGAATACTCGACTAATAACTATTGTTGTATGAAAATTCCGCATATGGCAAATTCATATCACAACTGTTCTTACTTTCCAGCGCACAAGCACGAAGCATATCCTCCAAAATTTGATTTGTTCTTTCACTTTGACCATCAGTCTGGGGGTGATAAGCAGTGCTGAAATTTAACTTAGTCCCCAACAATTTGTGCAAACTTTGCCAGAATCTAGATGTAAACTAAGAACCACGATTGGATACAATTTTCTTTGGAACACCATGCAAACATACAATCCTGGCCATATAAAACTCTGCAAGTCGATCACTGGTGTAAATAGTTTTAACCGGTATGAAATACACAATCTTGGTCAGTCGGTCTACAATTACCTAAATTGAATCAAACCCTGACCTAGTTCTCGGCAGTCCGGTTATAAAATCCATACCTATTTCTTCCCACTTCCATTTGGGAATCTTCAAGGGTTGCAACAATCCTGCGGTCCGGTGATGTTCCGCTTTTACCTGCTGACAAATATGACATAGTGCGACATACTCTGCAATGTCTCTTTTCATTCCGGTCCACCAATACTTTTTCTATAGGTCCAGGTACATCTTTGTATTGCCTGGATGGATAAAAATAGCAGATTCGTGTGCCTCGTGAAGAATTATTTCCTTTAATTCCTTGCTGTCTGGTACGAACAATCGCTTTCTGAACCAAATTACTTCATCATTATCTATTGAAAAACCTGCAGGTTTGCATCTATCCATTCGGGCTTTGATCTGGGAGCTTTCTTCATCATTTTTCTGTGCTCTTCTGATCCGTTCATCAAGTGTAGGTTTCACAATTAGTGCATTAACCATCCCATGCTTAACAATACATACATTAATAGGCTGTTTGGTTGATTGCATGGATAGAGATCTGGCTCTCTAGATACAAAATCTTTATATTTTGGGTTGTTTGGTTGTCTTCTCTTGATCTGAGGTTGGCCGAACTGATGCAAAAGGTACCTCAAATCCTGGCTCTCCAGAGAAGGCCAAATTGCCCGTTTCTAGGCATGCAGTAGCGGCTGCATCGTATTCTCCGTCGAGGACCACATGCAGAGACACATGCAAAAGGTACACCAAACCACGTGCACAGGTTGCTTAGGTTGCTTTTCTTTCTTTTTTCTTTTTTTGCTTTTATCTTTTGATTAGCATCTCTAATTACAAAACCGATTTTAAAAATGGGTTCCTGACATTTTTTCGAACAAAACTAGACCACACTTGCCATATAAATTTTAAAATATTTAAATATCAAAATATACATCTACCAAATACTCAACCAAACACTATCTCTGCATGTACACATCCCGTATCCGACCAGCCTGGCTGAGTCGAACGGGCCAGGCTCGCGAGAGAAGGCAACCAAATAGCCCCTAAGTCTATTCATCTCCTCCATTAGTTCCGGACGATGTTTCTTTCAACTAAGTGCATCGGCAACAACATTGGCTTTTTCCAGGTGATAGTGAATTTGAACATCATAATCTGCGATCAACTCCAACCACCTCCTTTGTCTCAAATTCAGATCGGGTTGTGTGAAGATATACTTCAAACTCTTGTGGTCGGTATAGATTTATGTGCGGTTTTCCATGAGGTAGTGCCTCCAAATTTTTAGGGCATGCACAACGGCGGCTAATTCCAAGTCATGGATCGGATAATTCACCTCATGCAGCCGAAGTTGACGGGACGCATAGGCTACAACCTTTCCTTCTTGCATGAACACACAACCTAAACCATGCTTTGAAGCATCACAAAAGAACTCAAAATCTTTCCGGTTATCAGGCAAACAAGTACCGGTGCAGTGGTCAAACGCTTCTTTAGTTCCTAAAAACTATGCTCACAAGCTGAGGTCCACTCAAACTTTTTCTCCTTCTTTAATAACTGAGTGAGCGGTCTCGCAATACGTGAAAAGTCTTCGATGAACCTCCGATAATATCCTGCCATCCCAAGAAAGCTTCTGACCTTCGTTACAGAATCCAGTGATTCCCAATTAAGTACCTGTTGCACCTTGCTAGGTAATACTGCAATACCGTCGGCTAAAACGACTTGTCCTAAGAAAGAAACTTCTCTCAACCAAAATTTGCACTTGCTGAATTTTGCATATAACTTGTGTTCTCACAATTTTTCCAACACCAAATGAAGATGTTCGACATACTCTTCTTCACTATTTGAATATATAAGGATATCATCAATAAACATGACCACAAATTTATCCAGATACTCCATAAATACCTTTTTCATCAAACTCATGAAGTGAACAGGCGCGTTGGTCAGACAAAAAGACATCACTATGTACTCATATAAACTATAGCGAGTAGTGAACGCAGTCTTCGGTATATCCTCCTTTCTGATCTTAATTTGATGATAACTTGACCTCAAATCAATTTTTAAAAACACACGGGCTCCTTTCAACTAATCAAACAAATCATCAATGCAAGGCAATGGATACTTATTTTTAATTGTCACCTCATTCAATGATCGATAGTTCACACACATTCACAATGTGTTATCTTTCTTCTTCACAAAAATAACTGGAGATCCCCACATAGATGAACTAGGTCTTATAAAACCTTTATCTTACAACTCTTTAATTTGCTTCTTTATTTCAGCTAACTGATTAGCGGACATGCGGTACGGCCTCTGAGATATCGGCGCAGTGCCTAGAGTTAACTCTATCATAAACTCCACATCACGATCTAGTGGTAAACTAGGCAAATCTTTTGGAGAATACATCCGGGTACTCACAAACAACAGGAACCGACTCCAACGGAAGGTTTTTAGGCTCTTTCCCATCACTTTTTATACAATTGATGGTGCTAGAATTTCCCGGATTCGACATGTTTGACTTGAATTCAACTTTGATACCACTGTTGTTGACCAAATTTATCGCCCTCTTTGCATAATCTATTTGTCCTTTATGTTTCGCCAACCAATCCATACCCAAAATTACATCTAACCCTTGTGATTCAATGAGAATAAGGTTTGCAAGGAATTCCACCCCTTTGATGTTGATAGATACTTTAGGTCAAAATCTATCAGCAAACAAGGTTTTTTCCGAGGATTGCACTACTAGAGGGGTTTTGAGTGAACATGTTTTTCAATTATTTTGTTCTACTAAGTTGCCCAATATAAAAGAATGCGAAGCTCCAGAGTCAAATAAAATTATAGCAGGGACTGAGTTAACTAAAAACTTACCCAACACGACATCGGGTGCATCCTGGGCTTCCTCGGTGGTGACATGATTCACACGACCTCTCCCGGCTGTCTGGGGCATCCTCGGGGTCCCTGGGACTCCACGTCCTTGTCCTGGGGCGGGTGCACAGGCTGGAGTACCACCTTGATTTTCTTGCAGTGGTGCCGAATTTTGATGCTTCTAAGGACAATTGCTGGCAGTTAAAGCAACCAATGGCTGAAGTGTCAACTGGAGGTCTCTGTGGCTGTCCTACGGTGTTGGAACGCTGCACTGGCACACTGGAACGAGGCGGCTGAGCTGAAACTCTAGGAGCATTGGTAACAGGCTGTCGGGGGTAAAACTGACCAGTGCGAGGCCTAGAACTGCTGGCTTGTTACTGAGCCTGATACTTCCTTTTTCAAGCCTCATTCAACTCACACTGAGCTTCTTCCTGGATTAGAGCTTTTTCCACAATATTCTGAAAGTTATCCATGTTGAGCATAAGAAGCGGTGCCTTAATTGTCGGATCCAACCTACGCAGAAAACAGTGAGTTTTGGAGATCTCCTTACTTACTTCCTTCGGGGCATAACGAGATAGCTGAATAAACTTGTTCAGGTACTCTGTAACATTCATATTCCCCTGACGAAGTTGCTGAAATTCTTCCCTTTTTAGCTCTAACTTGCCACGTGGAATGTGCGTAGACCAAAAAGTAGCTTCAAATTCATCCCAAGTGATAGCATGAGGGTTGGGATGTGCAGCACGGAAAGTCTCCCACCAAGTAGCGGCAACTCCGATGAGCTGGTGTGCAACGGACTTCACACTTTCTTGATGATCACAATCTGCTAAGTATAATTTATGTTCCACATCCCTAATCCAATCATCTGCAACCAAAGGATCAGCGGATCCGACGTAGGTAGGAGGCCTTGTCCTCATGAAATCTCCAAGCTTTGATTGTGGCGGAAGAGCAGGCTGCTGAATTACCACAGGCTGCGGGTTTGCAATGTGTTGAGCAATTGTTTGCATGAATAGAGCTTGCATATTCATAAACTGTTGCCAATCTAGCTCTTGATCGGCCGAGGGTGACATCGATCTCTGTCAGCTTTGGGGCAGCCGAGACGAGGTGGAGGCGGAGGCGGAGGCTGAGGCGGAGCTGCTAGTTGCTGTCCAATGGATTGTTGAGGCTCCATTGGTGGGTTTTGCTGATCTCCCACTGGTGGTTGCTGATTTGGCTCACCGAACGGCTTTGCAAGCGGTACTGGATCAATTGGAACTTGGCCATGGCCACCACCACGACCTCGTCCACGACCTCTACCACGACCACGATCTTCACCACAACCTTGACCTTGATCCATGTGCGGTTGAATACAATAGGAAACGTAAGGCAAAGGAGATGTGTGAAAAAAATAATAAGGGTTGAAAATAATTTTAAATACTTAATTTAAATAACAGGCTGCTTATACACGATTGCTACCCAGTATGAGACAAGCTGACATATAAAAGTCCACGAAACACGTCACATGCGTGCACGTAGACGGTAGATCACCCAGAAAAAATTCAGCACACTACTAGAGTCCTACACACACAAACGTGGAATTATTTTTTTTTATTTTTCAAAATAAAATTTTTGCAACTGTACAGAATTGTATGAGTCCCAAGGATCCATACTCATACCCACAATAAATAAAGGTAAATTATCAATACCACACTGCATAACTAAATAAAATAATCAGAGTGCTACAGCTTCATTTATTACAATAGTTTATAATGACCATAAATCTTCACTAAATGCAACTAAAAAGCAAATAAAAATTAATAATGGTGTCCCATCACGCCCATAGGCAAGCACTGAACGGGAGCCGCTCGTAGTTCTACGCACCCTCCGGATACACCGCAACGTACTCCTAGTCATACACCTGACCTGCTCGTGGAATAAACAGCCCCGTATAAAAGCCGGGGTTAGCACGTGAATGCTAGCAAGTCTTTCCTGGGAAGGGCCAAGATAGGCTTATCCTGGTAAAGATAATGACTCATTTGCATAAAACATTTAACTTAAAAGTATAAAAGCATTTAACAATACATAAGTAAATAAATAGCAGTTCTCATAATTAATCTTAACAATAACATAAACATGGCAAAATTCTCAAACTCAGTGTCTCATATCTCAAGTTCTCATAGTCTCATCTCATGGTCTCGATATAGTTCTCGTTCTCATTCACCATGAATCATCTAGCAATGGCACACTGCCGAAAAAACCTTACTGTCGACGAATTATGTCGGCAATATACTTTATAGGGCTATGCGTAAGACCGAAACCCGATGGTAACACAGGAGACAGATTTATACAAGTTCGGGCCCTCTGCGGTGGAGGTAATACCCTACTTCTGTGCTCGTGGATTGTATTAGGGTTGATCTCGATGGATCAATATTGAGGATGGCTATAGATCGATGTGATCTCTCCTACCGAACTAGGGGCCCCTGCCTCCCTTTATATAGTGGAGGGAGGTAGGGTTACAGATAAGTATCCTAGTTGGTTATGGAAACTAGGAATAGAGATAGGAAGTCTATCTCTATCCTTTTTTGCCGAGTACGTAAGTACCGGATTACAACTGTGCCTTTCTTGTGATACAAGTCGGGTCTTCATGTGGGGCAAGCCCGTCTTCTAGATGGTAGGCGTGACCCCGCTCCGTGAGGTGGTCCATCTAATTTCTCCGTGAGGATACCCAGGGACCATGTTATCCACAGTAGCCCCCGAGTGCTTTACAGCTGAGTCGATGCCTTCTCGGATGTGTGTCGACCGAGTCACACTTTAAGTCGAGTACTCCGACTGGAACCTTCTCTATGTTGAGTGCTCCATTGGCATGCAAGGAGGCTGTGAAGGGCTCAAGAGAGCTTTGCAGGTTGAAATCTCCGAGTGACTCCTAGCCCAATTTCTTGGAGTCCTGGAAGTCGGCGCGATGGTTGATGTTGCGACGTGAGTAGAATGTCGACGCAACTGTCCTCAGCACAGTGTGAGAAGCTGGCATAGTAAATCGGCGCGGTTGTCCTTAGAGCAGTGCGTGAGAAGCCGCAAGTTGGGGTGGCTGTCCTTGTCGTTGCCGGAGCAGCGAGTCGGCGTAGGGAGTCGGCGTGGCTGTCCTCGGCCTTGATGCGAAGCCAAGCCGTAATTTGCTTCGCGCCGGGCGTGAGGCATGCAATGACGAAGCCATATAATGCACTCGTGGTCTTTGGTGTTGGCGTGCAACCGTACCGAAGTTAGCGTAGGCGTGGAGCCATATCGTAGATTGCGCTCGGGGCGCGAGTGTTGACACGTAACTGTGCCATGGTCAGTGCTTGTAGCGTAAGCACTTCCTTGAACCCCTGTAACGTGTACATGTAGGATTTAGGCAGTATTTGAATATGAAAACATTTGGTCGAATATAAAATCCGACTATCTTTATGTGCGAAATAGCCATTTTTATTTTTCTTACTTGATGATTTTTGTTAGTCCGAGTGGTTTTTTTTCCTTTTGTTATGCACTCTGCCCGACTAGTCCCCGAGTGTAAGGAGTTGGCACATGGCTTTTTATCTTGGGCACTCGTTTGGATGACGTAGAGTTCGCCATGTTATGGGTTCAGAGCTTCACTACTTAGAATTATAGCGCACTCAGATTTCACTTAAATCACTAAGTAACAAAAGTAAAAAATAACTATGAAAAAGATGCGCGCAAGTGTACACAATTATGTGTAGCCCCGACTTACTGCTTAGTTGGAATTTAACTAAGTAGCAAGTCAAGAAATAACACGAGTTTATAAGTGAAAAGATTATGATGATGAAAAACTTAGCTGTTTTCCTGACGATGATGTCGTCCTTGCTTTTGAGCTTTTAGCCCCTGGGCGTATCACCTTGTAGGCTTGAAGCGCAGACGTGGGCTTGTAGCTGTGCCGAAGTTTGCGCTCGGGGCGCTGGCGTTGGCGTGAAGCCGTGCCGAGTTGACGTAGGCATGCAGGTGAGCCGTATGATGCACTCGGGGTGTTGGCGTAGGCGTGAAGCCATGCCGAGTTGACGTAGGGATGCAGGCGAGCCGTATGATGCACTCGGGGTGCTAGCGTAAGCATGCAGCCGTGCCGAAGGTTGCGCTCGGGGCGCTGGCGTTGGCGTGAAGCCATGCCGAGTTGACGTAGGCATGTAGCCGAGCCGTATAATGCACTCGGGGTGTTGTCGAGGCGCATACCGCAAAGGTTGCGCCGGTATTTGGCGTTGGCGTGAAGCCGTCGAGTTGACGAGGCATGCGGCGAAGCCATATAATGCACTCGGTGTCTTTGGCGTGAAGCGTCTTGGCCGTGCAAAGGTTGCGGCGCTGGTGTTGGCGTGAAGCCGTGCCGAGTTGACGTAGGCATGCAGCCGAGCCGTATGATGCACTCGGGGTGTTAGCGTAGGCGTGAAGCCATGCCGAAGGTTGCGCTTGGGGCGCTGGCGTTGGCGTGAAGCCGTGCCGAGTTGATGTAGGCATGCAACTGAGTCGTATAATGCACTCAGGGTGCTGGCGTAGGCGTGAAGCCGTGTCATAAAAACCATCTCACAATATCCTACATTGTACTCTATGGAGACAATGAGAAACACGAGTAGTAGAGAAAAAACTGGATTGTAAAGCAATATGCATGATGTCTAATTATGTATTTTTATTATGTCAAATTGTCGTCATTTTATCTTTTTCGTATTGATTTACGCTTCTCCGAGTATGTTTAATTCCTTTTGTTAAGCACTCCGCCTAGCTCATCAAGTCCCTTAGCGTTAGGAGTTGGCGCGGAGCTCTGTCTCCGGACACGCGTCAGGAAACCCAAATTTTGCATAGAAATAAGAGTTTCACTACTCAAAATGCGTGACACTCGAAATCGGTAAAAGTGAACATGGAAGATAACAAAAGAAACTTGAAAAGAGATAGGTGCAGATAATGCACCTAATTAGGTGTAGCCCCCGACTTACTACTTAGTTGGATACCAACTAAGTAGCAAGTCAGGAGATAAATTATAATGATGTAATTGAGTATAAAAATAGACAACTTAGCTGTTGATCGTGTCGTCCCCACGCCCGAGTGAACGAGCCCCCGGGCATGTCACCTTGCGGGTGGTGTCCTCGGCGTCGTCGCGAGAAGCCGGCGTAAGGAGGTCGTGCCGTATCCTCGGCGTCATCTTGAGAAGCCGTATGATAAGTCGGCGGCCGTTCTCGGTGTCGTGTCTGAAACCGCCTAGGAAGTCGGGCGGCCGTTCTCGGCGCCGTGAAAAGCCCGCCTAGGAAGTCGGCGCATTGTATCCTCAAAGATCGAGCACGAAGCCGGCGTAGTAAGTCGGTCGCGGTTGTCCTCGGTAGCGATCTTGCGAGAAGCCGACCTAGGAAGTCGGACGACCGTCCTCGGCGTCGCACGAAAAGCTCGCTTAGGAAGTCGACGCTGCCGTCCTCGGCCAAGAGGCGCGAGAAGCCGGCCTAGGAAGTCGGTGCAGCTGTCCTTGGCGTTGTGCGCGAGAAGCCGGTCTAGAAAGTCGGCACGACTGTCCTCGGCGTCATGCGCGAGCTTCAATGTCTTGGCGAAGGTCGCGGTTTGTCGTTGTTGCCGGAGCAACGAGTGGGTACGGCGGTAGTTGTTGTCGTCGTCGCTGCAAGTCGGGGGCGTAGGAGCCGCAAGTCGGCGTCACAGGAGATGCCAGTCGGGACGTCGCAGGGGCCGTAAGTCGGGACGGCGTAGGAGCCTCACCGTGATCTCCGGGATGATATCCGCTTTGTCGTTGAGGTCCGCCATGCCCTTGCTGAGGTGCACCAAGGATCGCTGAGGTGCCGAGTGAAATTCACGTCGAGCTCCATCATCGCGCGAGATTCACGTCACTTCCACGCAGTCTGTCTTCAAATGGTCGCCACGGTCACGTCCGAACTAGGTTTTCGATGATCTTAGACTCGTTGGAAAGATAACAAGATAAGCTTTCCAACGCATCCAAACCACCCCGAAATTCCTTCCGAGTCAATGAAAAATCACGATGCAAGTTCCATCCAGATTCTGGACGCGAATAGATCGTATCTTCTTCTTGTGTTCGCTTCGCGGTTGAAGTTGTCTTCCGATCGGATCTGATTGGATTCTTAGAGGGCAAGTTTGCCGAGGTTTTTGATGATGAAATCCAAGCCTTTAAAACGGAAAACTTGGCCGAAGGTGAATTCGACGGCGCTGCCGCCGTGAGATGCCATCGAGTTTGATGAAGATGATCTTAGCGCTGCCCCTACCTGGCGCGCCAACTGTCGACGAATTATGTCGGCAATATACTTTATGGGGATATACATAAGACCGAAACCCGATGGTAACACAGGAGACAGATTTATACAGGTTCGGACCCTCTGCGGTGGAGGTAATACCTTACTCCTGTGCTCGTGGATTGTATTAGGGTTGATCTCGATGGATCATTGTTGAGGATGGCTATGGATCGATGTGATCTCTCCTACCGAACTAGGGGCCCCTGCCTCCCTTTATACAGTAAAGGGAGGTAGGGTTATAGATAAGTATCCTAGTTGGTTATGGAAACTGGGGATAGAGATAAAAAGTCTATCTCTATCCTTTTTTTACCGAGTACGTAAGTACCGGATTACAACTGTGCATTTCTTGTGATCCAAGTCGGGTCTTCATGCGGGGCAAGACCGTCTTCTAGATGGTAGGCGTGACCCTGCTTCGTGAGGTGGTCCGTCTAATTTCTCCATGAGGATACCTGGGGACCATGTTATCCACACTTACCCAAGTCAAATTAATTAAGGTAAAGCTACTATATGAAAAACCACCCAGATGCTCATAACCGGGAGCACGGCCATTCGAATGGATTTACACTCTGCATAGGTTGTACGCTTTTTCTGCAAGATACGATACTCTCCCGTCGAAAAGCATCATCACAAAATCTATCAACAGATCAACCCCGGACTTGTCACGGTCAAACCAGATATTACACACAAGCACCCCGAGGGCTTCGACCATACCTGATATTACACACAATTACTGTCGACGATTTGCGTCGGCAATGTATTTTAGGGGGCGATGCGAAAGATCACAACTACGATGGTAGCACAGGGAGCCGAATTTATACAGGTTCGGGCCCTCGGGGGGAGGTAATACCCTAATCCGAGAAGTTTTCATGTGGTTCTCCGGGTTCAACTTCATGTGGTACGCCGACAGCCTCTCGAATGTCTCCGATAGGTCAATGACCAAATCAGAGGTTACCCGAGACTTGACGACGACATCATCAACATATGCCTCCACATTGCACCCAAGCTGGTGTGGAAGCATCGCTGAATGCAACGCTGATATGTTACGCCGGCGTTATTCAGTCCGAAGGGCATTGTGACGTAACTGAAGGCCCCAAACGGAGTGATGAAAGAAGTTTTGATATAATCTTCTTCTTTTAAGCTAATCTGGTGATAGCCCGAGTATGCATCCAGAAAGCTCAGGAGCTCGCAACCGGCGGTGGAGTCAACCACCTGGTCGATGCGAGGAAGTCCAAATGGATCCTTGGGACATGCTTTATTTAGGTCGGTGTAATCGACACACATGCGCCTAGTCCCATTCTTCTTTTGCACAAGTACCGGATTTGCCAGCCAGTCGGGGTGGAGTACCTCCCTTATAAAACCGACGGCTAAAAGTTTGGTGATCTCCGTCTTGATGGCTTCCTTCCGATCTTGCGCAAATCGGCGCAGCCGCTGCTTAACCGGCTTGGTCTTGTCATGAACGTTCAGAAAGTGCTCGATCACCTCCCTCGGGACGCCTGGCATGTCAGATGGTTTCCAGGCGAAGATGCTCCGGTTCTCTCGGAGGAAGGTGACGAGCGTATCCTCTAATTTCGAGTCGAGCCCTATCCCGATTAGAGCCGTTTTGGTTGCATCGGACGAGTCGAGCGAAATATGCTTGACATCTTCGTCAGGCTTGATGCCCGACTTTGATGGTTTCTTGTTTGGTAGTTCGCCTTCGTCGCGGAGGGTGGTGGCCGCCTGCCGGATCTTGTCCAACTCAGCTGCCGCCTCGATAGACTGGGCGAAGTCGCAATTTTCCCTATCGAGGAGATGGGAAAACTTGACGTCTCCATAGACCGTGATTACGTCCCGCGGACCTGGCATCTTCATAACCAAATAGGTGTAGTGTGGGACAGCCATGAATTTGACGAAGCCCGGTCTTCCCAAGATCGCATGATATGCAGTCTCAAAATTGGCCACCTCAAAGCTGAGGTTCTCCGTCCGGTAATTGTCCCGAGTGCCAAAGGTGACAGGAAGAGCGATTTTCCCGATTGGCACCGATGAGGTTCCCGGAATTATACCATGAAACGGCGCGTCTGTCTCATTGAGCGCCGTTTGGGATCTGTGATCTCGCCCGAGTCTTACCGAAAAGGATATTCAATCCACTCCGCCGTTGACCGTAACCTTGTGCGATCGAACGCCCGCACTGAGGATCCAAGATGAGTGGATATCTTCCTGGGCAAGGGACGTGATCTGGGTGATCTGAGCGATCAAATATGATCGGAATTTCAGACCATCGGAGATACTCGAGGTCACCGGAATGGCTGCGTTGATTTCGCGATCGGTAAGCTTTTGCTTACGCTTGGACTCATACGCATCCGATCCCCCGAATATGTAGTTGAGCTCCTCTCGGTTTCTTGGTAAGCGTCATCGGGAGGTCGCTTTTCATCTGCTTGACATCTCTGAGTGTCATTTGTTGTGATCCTCGGCGAACTTCTTCAAGATGTTGCAGTTCTTGGCCGCATGTTTCCCGTTTGGATGGAAAGGACACGGTGCCTCCATGACTTTATTGTAGTCGGCGGGTCGAGGCGGCCTTAGCCGTCCCTGATCTGCGACTACTACCATCTCTTCATCCTTGCGCTTCTTGTCCTTCTTGGAGGACGACTCGGGCCTGTCCTTCTTACTTTCGTGCTTGCTTGTGTGATCCTCTTGACGCTCAGCGAGAGCATCCGTGGCGGTAGCATATCGATCTGCCAAGAGGAACATCTCCTTGACAGTAGTCAGAGGCTTCCGAGACATCTTTTTGATTAGATCGGGGTCGCGAACTCCTTTACGGAAGGTGCGGCGACGGCGACCTCCGAGATCTCCGGATTGTGTTTTTCTTCTTGGTGAAACGCCGAATGAAATCCCTTAACGACTCATCTTTTTTCTGATGAGTCTGATAAAGGTCCCATTGGGTCCAGGCTTTTCCTAAGTGCCCTGGAAATTGGCAACGAATTGATCGCAGAGCTCTCCTCAGGAATCGATCGAGTTCTCCGGAAGGCCCGTGAACCAGTTCTCAGCCGGAGGGGTTAACATGACGAGCAAGTAATTTGCCATCACGTCGTATCCTCCACCCGCGGCCTTGATCGCCAAAGAATAAATCTGCAACCAAGCCTCGGGGTCCCGTTCTCCATCAAATTTCACAACGCATTTAGGGTTGAACCCCTCGGGCCAGTTTACCTGTCGGAGTCGGGTAGTGAATGCCTTGATCCGCTCGATCAACCCTTCCCCGGGGGAAGGAGATCGTCGGGGGAGATTCCGGCGCGGTGGGGGTACGGCGCCGATCTCCGTCTCGCTCCCTGCGTCGGGCTTCGATGTCGAGGCGGAGGTCACGGCTCGCACTCCGGCGGGCGTCTTGCCCGCGACTTCGCGTGTGCCGACTGTGCCGAGTACTACTCGTAGCAGTCTGGCTCCTGGCCGAGTTGGCCGGTTGGTCCCGAGTGCCTTGGACAGCCGCTGCCGTTACCATGGCCTTGATTTATTCCATGATTGGCATTGCGGGGTTGTTCTCTCCAAGCAAAGGGCCAACATTGTCCAGGAGGGTCTTACAAGCGAGGATGTTCTGCTGTGGCGTACGGAAGACCGAGTGATCTCCCATACGGACTTGAAGCAGTTCCTCCCGGACTTCCCTCGCATGACCGCGTAATTGGTCGCGCAAGTCTTCTCCGCCTTCGCGGTTTGGTTCGGCTCCTGCCTCCCCTGCAGGGTGCCGGGCCGATCCAGAAGCTTGGCCGTCTAGCATGTAGACGCCACGGAAATCGGGGAACCCATTGACGCTCTCTTCCGACTTGGATTCCGAGAAGGAAAGGCTCAACCGGTCCTGATTCGTTGGCTCGTCGATGGAAGTGATTATAACTCCCACCTCACGTACAGGATCTCTGGTCATCAGGGGATCTGACTGAGTTTCGGCAGAACGAATCTGCTGGAAACTTTCAGCCGAATTGACCAGTCGAAATGGCATAGCCACTCGGGAATTTGGCCTGGCTTAAGTTGTCCCCGAGTCTTGACTCGTAAAGCTTCGCCCGGTGTGTATGTGTCGTGTCCCTCCTTTGCGGATTGGAAAAGCGGCGTGTTATCCGATGGAAAACGGCGATCGAAGTTTTAAACCGAGCAGGCGGACCACGATCGAGGATTGTAACCCCGACTAGATCGAGAACGATCTGGCAGAGTCGGATCGCCACTCGATGCTTCGTCAACATGAAGAGCTAGCGAAGGGAGAAGCGGTAGATCCCGACCGTAACCGAAGGGAAACCCAGCGATTGGCCAGTCGGAATCATCATCATCAAATCGGATCTCCTCTGGATCGGAATCCAGGGAAGAGATCCCAAAGCGGTGAGGCTCGGTCGGAGTCGCGTACCATCTCCCCGTGTCGTGGACGAGCGAAGTTAAACTCACACACAAGCTCTCCAAAGTCGCCGGCGATGAAGCCGAGATCTCCGAAGATGAAGCCTTGGCCAGGAGCGTAGGTGAAGACGAATCCGCCAATGGAAGCCATCGAAGTCAACGTAGTTGATCGTGACGCTAGCCCCTACCTGGCGCGCCAACTTTCGACGATTTGCGTCGGCAATGTATTTTAGGGGGCGATGCGAAAGATCACAACTACGATGGTAGCCTGAGAGCCAAATTTATCTGAGTTCGGGCCCTGGGAGGTAATACCCTACTCCGTGCTCGTGGATTGTATTATGGTGGATGATGATGATGATTGTGAGATGTGGAATTGGATGCGAACTAGGGGCCGGACCCTCTTTATATAGTGCAGGGGTCGGTTTACGATAGAATCGATGGGGGCCTAGGGTGGCGTTCGGATAGTCACACGCTAAACGCAAAAAAAAACATGACCATCTCCGAGTAAGGGGTCTACTTCAAGGAGTCCTGCGCGGGGCTCGGGCACGGCCAGTCTGCTCGGACCGGGTCCGGCAGCTCCTCCCGACCGGGGAAGGATCTGACCCTCTCCCGAGCAAGGGTCTACTTCAAGGAGTCCTCGCGGGGCTCGGGCACGCCAATTCTGCTCGGACCGGGTCCGAGCAGCTCCTTCCCGACCAAGGAAGGATTCCCCGCTGCATTAAATGCTCGACACCGCTCGAGACAATTGCAGGGATCGCGCCACCAACCCACGTCTTGTAACTCGCTCCCACACCGTTTCCGTAAGGCGAAGAATGACGACGATGGCGCAAGGCGAAGACATGCTTCGGACCACCGGACAAAGGAGGGACAACCATCGCATCGCTAGGTAATAGGATTTCACCGCTAGAAAACCGATTACATCCATGTATAAATAGACTACGTCATTTGCACATCTAGGAGACTACCGGAAAATACACACGCACATCGTGGGAGCTCCAAACCGCACCATTTCGGGCCAAAGCTCATCCTCTCGCCACAAGAAACTCATCCCTTTGTAACCTCTTGATCCTCATATAGATACCCTTTGGGCGAGGGTCATTACCTCCACTCGAGGGCCGAACCAGCCCAAAAATCATGCGTGCCTTCTACCGATAGCCACTCGATCGAAGTTCGTCTTCTTGAAAGCCCCGACGCTCATGAAAGAGGCCGGTTGATCCTCGCTCTCAACAAGTAAGCTTCGGTGCCGGGGCCCGTGACTCCTAATCGCCGGCGGTGGCGCCGTCCGTGGGGAAGAGATCACCTGCGGCGAAGGTCCTTGAAGAATGGCGAACTCTCGGGACAACCAAGATATTCGCCGACGACCTCGGCGACTTGGGCGAATATTGGTCCGATATCGAGGTCGCCGGATTGTCGATCCGGAAGGACACGCCATGGCGAGTCCTCTCCCAATGGATGTCGCCGCCGGTGGGTGAGCTGGGTTCGAGTACGTTCCCGAACCTCTCCGCCCGAGAGTTACGGAGCAGAGACACCACCATATGTGAAGGTGTCGGTTAAATGCGAAGGGTCGATATCCCGGACATCGTGCACGACTCGACCACGAGACGGTCTCTGCGGGGATACGGTCATGACACCTCATGCCCGGCATTCGCGGGGAAGCCCACATGGCGGACATCGGCGGCGCCCTCGCTCCGCGCCTCGGGAGGGCGAGTCGCGTCACCGCTTGACGCCCATGAATCGGGTGGCCGACTCGACGACCGAGCCTCGCAACCCATCGCGATGACCGGGGCGGCGCCCGGCCAGCTCTCCGCTCCCTCGGCCGGGGTCGCCACCTCCGTCCTTTCCTCCGATCCGATCGGTAGGAGTCGCCAGCGCCTCCGGGCCTGGCACACGTGGTGCGTGACCTCGACTGATTTCGACCAAAGCCGCCGAGCTAGGCGTAGCCATGGCCGAAAAATTTGGAGCGATTGGCGGCGATCTTCCTCGTCTGCCGACTCGAGTGCTTCCCGAAAGCCGAACCCCAAGGGTAGTTACTCCGTCCACGACCTCCGTCGGGACCTTGATCGGCGGAGGAATGACCGCGCATCTCGCCATCACGGTGGCGTCTCGAGCAATGCTCGCAAAGCGAAAGCATCGCCACGACGACGGCTCGGCTCGCCCTCCGGCCGAACGGGCCACCCCGAGTCGGTCGAGGGCTTCAGCGGAAGCGCCGACCCAGCGCCACTCGGGAACCCTACGGATACCCCGGCGCTCGGCGCGGCAGCGTCTTCTCGCGCCTCGGTCCCTCCGAGGGCGTGAGGCGTGGCGCTCATGGGTACGACAGCGGGTAAACCACGGGTGCCCGCTTTCTCCCGCGCCCTCCGGCGCGGCATGGCCCCCAAATTCAAACCGGGCCACATAGAGCGATTCGACGGGACCCGTAACCCGGACGAATTCCTCTCGGTATATGCTACCACCGTCCACCATGCGGCGTGATGAAGGGTAATGGTGAACTATTTCCCGTGTGTTGGAGGGCCCGCTTCGGACATGGCTCTTCAACCAACGGAAGGCTCCATCCACACCGGGTCCAATCAGGCGAGGCCTCGTGGCGATTTCATGAGTGCCGCCCCCGCCAGAAGGCCGCAGACCTCAAGCGGTGGTCCAGATGGAGGGCGAAAGCCTCCGGGACTACGTTCGAAGGTTCATCCGGATCGGAACACGATTCGAACATCCTGCACAAGCGATCGTCGAAGCATTCACCGGCGTCAAAACGCCCGCTTCACCCGGGACCTCGAGATATACTCCGGCTCCTCGGCGATGAGCTCTTCAGCGGCGGGCGTTACATAAACGCCGAGGAGGCCGTGGAGCGAAACGGCTTCTTGGGTCCGGACAGCGCCTCCCAGCCAAAGCTCAGGATCTTTGACAAAAAAAGTCCGACAAGAAGGCCAAGAAGAAGAAAAAAAGCGGCCAAATTGGTGGCGCTATCCCTGAGCCGTCGTCTCCGGACAAAGTTAAAGAAGCCTCGGCCTTCCCGGGCAAGGTGGGCGGTCGTGATCGACCGACCTCGGACGAAGCGTGGACCTCGGGGACCCTCGAGCGGTCGCTTCGCTCTGCTGCACCAAGCGCACGGCACGACCTCATAGAATCGCCGCACTGGATCGCTCGCTTGAAGACTTCTACAACGGACGGGGCCCATGCCCGTCCTCCGGATCTTGGGAAGGGTGGGCCCGACCGAAGTCCGAGCCCCTTCCGGACCGCCGGCCGAGAGAGCGAAGAATATCATGAGCCGAGTCACCACATTGCGGTGATCTTGGAGGGTCCGCGACCTCGCCTCCCAACGAGTTGAAGGCAGCATGGCGCGCGAGGTTCCGCCACATGACGAGGCGGCTCGGTTCTCGAGCAACAGATGGTCGAGCGACCATCTCCTTCTCCGGGAGGATGTCCCTCGGGAATGACGGCGAAACTCCCCTCGTGCTCTGCCCGACCATCAATAACACAAGGGTCGCGGGTGCTTATCGATGGGGAAGCGCTCTGGACCTGATCTCGCCGGGTCTTGGGCGAGATGCAAATCCCTCGCTCCAAGATCAAAACATCGCTATGCCCTTCCACGGCATCATCCCGCACGTCCATGACCCCGCGGGCAGATCGTCTGCCGTGACCTTCGGCACCGAGCAACTTCCGGACCGAGTTGGTCACCTTTGAGGTAGTCGACTTGAGTCGGCCTACAACGCCATCCTCGGCAGCGGCCCTCGCCAAGTTCATGGCACTCGCACCACGCGTATCACGCCTCAAGCTCCCAGGGCGAAGGGGTGATCACCGTCGGGGGCAACCACAAGGCCGCCTCGAGTCGCGACGAAATGGCGCTGACCACGGTCGGCCGGCTCACTGAACGCGGCCCGAGCAAAACTCTCACAAGTCCGCTTCGGCCCAAGGTTGTCCTCCGGCCTCGAGAAGCGGGCGAAAAACATCTCGATCTCGGCGAGGACCCGTCGAAGGTGGTCCACGTCGGGCCGCTGGATCCAAAATAGGAAGGCGAGCTCGTCACCTTCCTCCGCAACGCCGACGTCTTCGCATGGGAGCCGTCCGACATGCCCGGGTCCCAAGGAGGTGATCGAGCACAGTGGCGGTTCACTGGTAAAACCAGGTCAAGCGCCGAGGAGATTCCGCAATGGAAGGTCGATGTCATCAAGGAGCGGTGGACAAAATTTGTTGAAGGCCGGCCGTCGAGAAGTCGAGCACTCCGACCGTTGGCGAATCCGATCGTGGTCGAAGAAAAACGGAAAGTGGCGGATGTCGTCGATCACACCAACATCAATAGCTCATGTCCAAAGGACAACTTCCTCCCCGCATAGATCGGTTAGTCGATCGACGGCGAAGCACTACTGGTGATGAGCTTTTGGGCGATACTCCGGTACCATCGAAGTCACTGTCGCGGGAGGATGAAGAGAAGCGCCTTCATCACCCCTTCGCACCTTCGCTACGACCATGTCTTTCGGTCCGAAAACGCGGGGCCACTTTCCAACGTTTGATGCAGAAGACCTTCCCCACCGGATCGGTAGGAACCTAGAAGTCTATGTAGGCGACATAGTCGTCAAGAGTGCTTTAGCCGAGGCCCACATCAGGGACCTCGAAGAAACCTTTGTAATTTAAGAAAACATCGGATAAAGCTGAATCCGGAGAAATGTGTCTTCGGTGTACACACGGGCATGGTGCTCGGATCGTCATCGGTCGGCCGTATCGGTGCCAACCGGAAAAAGATCGGCCGTCGAAAGGATGCGAGCTCTCGAATGTAAAGGAAGTTCGATCGCTCATTTGGTGGGATGGCGGCCCTTAGCCGCTTCATCTCCCGACTAGGTGAACGCGACTTCCTTTCTTCAAAGCCTTGCGCTAGCACACAGCGGTTTAAATCTCGACCGAGGAGGCCGACGACGCCTTTAAAAAGCTCAAAGAATATCTATCGAGCCCGCCCGTCCTAGTCACCCCGAGGGGCAGAGCCTTTGTTGCTCTACTTGGCGGCCTCCCCAGCGGTGGCGCCGTGCTCGTGAGTCGAGCGCGAGGAAATCAGCGGCCTATTTACTACGTGAGCGAGGTACTTCATGGACCTAGGGGGCGTTACCGAGGTCCGAAACTTCAGACTCCTCCTCATGGCTTCTAAAAACTTCGCCACTATTTCTTGGCTCACCCAATCACGGTCCCGACCAGCTTTCGGCGAGAGAAATCCTCAAAACCCCGAGCGCCTCGGGCGCGACGCTAAACGGGCGATTGAGCTCGAGAATTTGACTCAGGTTAAATCGCCCGAACAGCGATCAAATCTCATCTGGCGGACTTCGTGGTGAGTGGGCGAATCCCGATCGAACAAAGGCCGCACGTCGAGAACCCCATTGGACAATGTTCTTGACGGCTCGCGTTCCTTCGAAGGCCGAAATTTGGAGTTAGGCCGACCTCTCCTCACGGAGAACAACTCGATCGTCATACAATTACACTTATTGCGACGAACAACGCGGCGAATATGAAGGCCTCTTGGCCGCTCCGCATGCTCTGCGCTGGGGTCCGACGACTAACCGTGAAAGGGATTCGCGGTTGGTCGTAAACCGAGGTTAACAAGGAGTTTCGGTGCTTCGATGACTCAATGGCGCGTTTCGGTCGAGGTAAGGAAGTTGGAAAGGAACTTCAGAACTTCGAGGTCCTTTACGTGCCCGGAGAGCAAATACTGGCCGACCAACTTGCCAAGTTGGGCACCTCGCAAGAACCGGTCCCAACAGGGTGCTCGTTGAGCACCGCTAAAGCCCTCCATTCCTCCGGAGAAGAGGCGGTAGGGCGAAAGCGACGTCTCCGATCCTCGAGCAAGGAGCCACTTGATGACGCCATTCATCCAATTCTTGGCACACGGACATTGCTCGAGGACGGCCGAGAAATCCCGGCTTATCAGAGAGCTCCACTATACAAGTTAGTGGAAGGTGCCTGTCATCAAGAGGCGCGCCGAGTCCTCTCCAAGTCGCCCCGGGAAGAAGGGAGATTCTGCTAAAGGACTTGCAAGAGGGTGCTGTGGAGCTCACTCCTCCTCTGAACGCTCGTCGGCAAAGCCTTCAGATGGGCTACTATTGGCCTGGCGTTGGTGGCCGACGGAAGATCGTCACCACCGCCGGCGTGCCAATTCCATGCCCAGCAGTACACCAACCAGCCTACACCCTTCAAACTATTCCCCACTTTGGCCATTCTCTACCCGGGGCTAGACATACTAGGACCATTCCCCAAAGGCGAAGGATCGCGATACCTCGCCGCCATTGACACGTTCACCAAATGGATAGAGGCTGAACCGGTCTCGGCATTACTACCAGCGGCCAAAAATTCTTCCGCAATAACGCGTGGTCACGCGGTTCGGCGTTCCCAAACCGACTAATCACGGACAACGGAACTCGGTTCACCAAATGAGCTGTTCTAAGAATATTGCGAGGGCGTTGGCACGAAATTTGCCGCCTCTGTGGCTCACCCACGAGCAACGGGCTGTCGGCGAGCCAGCGGGCAGATCCTCCAAGGAATCAAGAGCGGGTCTTGATCGGCTTTCCAAGCTCTGACAGGTGGGTCGACGAGCTCCTTCCGTCTTGTGGGCTGTCCGCACCACTCCCAAAGAGAGCGACGGCGAAACACCCTTTCGCCTCGTATCTGGCACCGAGGCCATGCTTCCGGCCGAGATAACCTTAAGGTCACCTCGCGTGGACCTCACGGAGGTCTGCCGATGACCACCAAGGCAGGTTACTCGACCTCGACTGTCAGGAAAAGCGCGAGCAAGCCCTCGTCCGATCGTGACCTACCTCCAGGCTCAAGCAGCACGCCGCCCGGCGTCCGGCCAAGGACTCTGCAAAGCGGCGACTTGGTTCTGCGACGGGTCCAGACCTATCACGCGCCAACAAGCTAACCCCAAGGTGGGAGGGTCCTTTCACGGTCGTCTCGTCTTCACGCCTGGGGCTGTCCGCCTCGCCTTCCCGACGGACGAATTCTCAAGAACTCGTGGAATATCGCCCACCACGCGAGTTCCACGCCTAACCTTCCCTTTCCTTTCGGCCCATCCTCCTTATTTAACTCTCGGATCTTGAGCGACTTCTTCTCGAAATCCCGAACATGTTAAATAAAAAGGAATGGTGACCAAAGTTCTTTTCCTTCCGAGTTTTCGGCCTTTTTTCTGTCTGCCCAAGCACGAGTTCTTGTTCTCTAAACCGATTTCTAAAGCGGCCGCGGATCTGAAAATGCACTTCGAATTCCATTGCTCGGATAAGCCGATAGCACATCGCCCGGCAAGTTCTCGGCGGTACCTCGCAGACTTCAATCCTGAAACCCAAATTGAACTCGAGAGCAAAGTAACTTGAACTTCGCGGCTGCCGTGCCCGGTCTCTTGCTCGCAACGGGGGCAAGGACTCGCCACACGAGGGGCTGGACATCGCCTATTTCGCAGCATCTTCGGATGCGGCCGCCGTGTGCCCGGTCTCTTGCTCGCAACGGGGGCAAGGACTTCGGCCACACGAGGGTGACATCGCTTATTCGCGCATCTTCGGATGCGGCCGCCGTGTGCCGGTCTCTTGCCCGCGATCGGGGGCAACGACTTCGGCCACACGAAATTGGACATCCTCTTCGCGCATCCTCGGCTGCCCGGCTTCGCCGTATGCCGGTCTCTTGCTCGCAAACAGGGCAAGGACTCGGCCACACGAGGGGCGGACATCGCCTTTCACGCGCATCCTCGGTTGCCCGGCTTCGCCGTGTGCCGGTCTCTTGCTCGCAAACAGGGGCAAGGACCCGGCCACACGAGGGGCGGACATCGCTTATTTCGCGCATCCTCGGTGCCCGGCTTCGCCGTGTGCCGGTCTCTTGCTCGCAACGGGGCAAGGACTTCGGCCACACGAGGGGCGGACATCGCTTTCTTCGCGCATCCTCGGCTGCCGGCTACCTCGTGTACCCGGTCTCTTGCTTTCGCAACCGGGGGCAAGGACTCGCCACACGAGGGGCGGACATCGCTTTTTCAAGCATCCTCGGCTGCCCGGCTTCGCCGTGTGCCCGGTCTCTTGCTCGCAACGACTGGGGCAAGGACTCGGCCACACGAGGGGGCTGGACATCGCCTTTTTCGCGCATCTCGGCTGCCCGGCTGCATTGCCGTGTGCCGGTCTCTTGCTCGCAACGGGGGCAAGGACTTCGGCCACACGAGGGGGCGGACATCGCTCTTCGCGCATCCTCGGCTGCCCGGCTTCGCCGTGTGCCGGTCTCTTGCTCGCAAACAGGGGCAAGGACCCGGCCACACGAGGGGGCGGACATCGCCCACGCGCATCTCGGCTGCCCGGCTTCGCCGTGTGCCGGTCTCTTGCTATAAGCAAGGGGCAAGGACCCGGCCACACGAGGGGCCGGACATCGCTTTTTCGCGCATCCTCGGTTGCCGGCTTCGCCGTGTGCCGGTCTCTTGCTTTCGCAACGGGGCAAGGACCGGCCACACGAGGGGGACATCGCTTATTCGCGCACCCTCGGTTGCTCGGCTGCGCCGTGTGCCGGTCTCTTGCTGCATAAGCAGGGCAAGGACCGGCCACACGAGGGGCCGGACATCGCTTTTTTTCGCGCATCCTCGGCTGCCGGCTGCGCCGTGTGCCGGTCTCTTGCTTTCAAACAGGGCAAGGACCCGCCACACGAGGGGGCCGGACATCGCCTTCGCGCATCCTCGGTTGCCGGCTTGCCGTGTGCCGGTCTCTTGTTTCGCAACGGGGCAAGGACCCGGCCACACGAGGGGGCCGGACATCGCCTATTTCGCGCACCCTCGGCTGCCCGGCTACCTCGTGTACCCGGTCTCTTGCTCGCAACCAGGGGCAAGGACTCGGCCGCACGACGGGGGCTGGACACCGCCTTTTTCGCGTACCCGGTTACTTCGTGAGCTCGGTCTTTTTTTCGTAAAAACACGACCAAAGGCCCGACCACACGAGGGGGCTGGGTAGGCATATAGGGTAGGTATATAGCAGCAAATAGTAGCATAAACATTTCATAGACGTGAACAAGAGAACATCTTGTATTTAAATTCAAATGTATTACAAACACGTGTAACACCACGTACACTATTCCCTAGATCTACCCTTCAAAGATTGAAGCTCCGCCTCCACGTCTTCAAAGGCGACTTGGTGGAGAACCCGATCTGGGCTTCACGCCCGGCGGATCTCCTAGCAAAGCCGCCACCTTCGATCTCCTCGGCCGGCTGTTGCCGCTCCTCCTCAAGCTCTTTGCGGACCCGCTCGAGCTCCTCCTGGGGACAGGAGCTCCTCTCCGCACCCGAGCATACCCCAAAGCGTGCTCAAGTTCGTTCAGGACCCAGGCGAGCTCCGTTTGGGCCTCCCTAGTTCGGGCGCACCACCTTCACCTTGGCACGCACCGAGCTTCTATGCTCGCATGACCCGATCATCCACCTCGGCGGAGACAAGCGCAAGCGAAGAAGCCAACGGCAAGATTACAGACAAAAAGTAGTTCACAAGAAGAAATTACCTCATGGCGGTGGCGCTCGAGCAGCACCCTCGGCCGGGCGAGGGCCGACACGGATGTTCCCGAGCTTGCGAGCCAAGACCTCGAGCTCGAATTGAACTACTCAGACCTCTTCGCCTCGGCAGGACCGCCCGAGCATCGTCCACGCCAGGGTCGGCGTCCCCACCACTTCTAACCCCATACTCGGGGCACGGACAACCAAAGCCATGTCGCCCTCGGCGCCGCCGGGAGACCCCAAGGTCGGGGTGAGGACTTGACCACCTCAAGCTCGGAAGATCGCGACAACGTTCTGCGACGCTGACGAAAGCAGAGGGCGCTCGGTACGACCTTCTCCCCCAAGGGCTAAGCGAGCGCGACGTCGCCACCCACGCCGTCATTGAAAACCGTCGACCCACTCGCAAGTAACCGTTGGAAGACCAACGTTTGGGCTTACCTTCGGACGACCCTTGATCGGCCGACCCTAAGATTCGCTCGGGTAGCCTTTGCTCGGGTGAGCTCGGCCAACCCGAAGTCTGCCCGACTAGCCCTGCTCCGCTAATCGAGCAACGCGTCCAACGTCTGGAACCGAAAAGGCTCGATGCGGTTTAAAAGAGCCGAGAAGGACCGCCGGTCCACCACTCAGCTTCGGGGCTAGATAGCGGGGCCTAGGGTGGCGTTCGGATAGTCACACGCTAAACGCAAAACAAAACAGCCCTCTCCCGAGCAAGGGTCTACTTCAAGGAGTCCTGCCGGGGCTCGGGCACGCCAGTCTGCTCGGACCGGGTCAGCAGCTCCTTCCCGACAGGAAGGATCTGACCCTCTCCGAGCAAGGGTCTACTTCAAGGAGTCCTCGCGGGGCTCGGCACGGCCAGTCTGCTCGGACCGGGTCCGAGCAGCTCCTCCCGACCAAGGAAGGATTCCCCGCTGCATTAAATGCTCGACACCGTCGAGGCAGTCAGTAGGGCGCGCCACCAACCCACGTCTTGTAACATCGCTCCCACACCGTTTCCCGTAAGGCGAAGAATGGCGACGATGGCGCAAGGCGAAGACATGCTTCGACCACCGGACAAAGGAGGGACAACCATCGTGCCGCTAGGTAATAGGATTTCAACGCTAGAAAAACCGATTACATCCATGTATAAATAGACTACGTCATTGCACATCTAGGAGACTACGGAAAATACACACGCACATCGTGGGAGCTCCACCCGCACCATTACGGGCCAAAGCTCATCCCTCGCCACAAGAAACTCATCCCTTTGTAACCTCTTGATCCTCATATAGATACCCATTGGACGAGGGTCATTACCTCCACTCGAGGGCGAACCAGCCCAAAAATCATCGTGCCTTCTCTTGATAGCCACTCGATCGAAGTTCGTCTTCTTGAAAGCCCCGACGCTCAGGAAAGAGGCGGTTGATCCTCGCTCTCAACAAGTAAGCTCGGCACCGGGGCCCGTACAGACTCAATCGCCGATGAATCCCTAATCCGCATATGGAAGATACAGATATAACCGATTCAGCTACACCTATATCCATGTACTCGAGTAGGAAACGAATCCGTTTCCTTGTAAACCATGCCGGGCCGCACCATCCTCCAAGCCTGCCTTCTGGAAGGCCAAATTGACTTGGCCCAAGGAGGTGGTACATCCTGTAGTATATCTTCGGACACCCAGGTCCCATGTTTTCCACAATTACCCCGAAGTTCCATCCCCAGGCTGTACACCGGCGATGACGCATCCCTCAGGACCTCACCTACGATGCAAGTACGGTGACAACCCCGACGTTACTCTCCCTCTAGATCAGGCCCGTCCCATACCGGGCTTGCGGTCGCACGGGAAATTCTCAGTTAAATCCATCACGATCATCGGTCCTTAGAGACCGGAGCGTCGACTCAAGTCACCCGCTCTGAATCAAATTATTAGTTAGTTAAATTTTAATTAATGAGCAAACAATTCGACCATAAACCCAATTTACTCAGATACTACATATTCTCATATTAAAGTGTTTAATGATGATCATATAAGTGGTAATAACTCCTCGGTGACTATCTAAGCAAGCCTAAGCCAACTAATAATTAAAAACAGTAGCAAATTACATAATATTCTCATCCTAGGGTTTGTCAGGATAATGGGTGTATACCATGTAAATAAACGACATGTACTAGGAATCACTATGGCAAATACACATAATTTAATTAAATAGCAATTTTGGCAAAATCTAGAAATTGGGATTCTAGGGGAAAGACTTGCCTTCCTGGTCTTCTTAAACTTGCGGAATGTCGGCAGCATTGACGAACTCTCCTTCGTCACCCACGTGATCTATTGCACGCAAAACGAGAAAAACAACAATAAATAACAGAAACAATAAATAAATTGAAAAATTATAAAAAAATTACCGTTAGTAGATATGATTTTTATGAATTTTTTAGAAACTAGAATCGCTCGGATTCGGAGTTCAGATGAATTCACAGCAAAATAGTGAAGGAACATTGTTCACTGGAATTTGGGGAAAAAGACAAACACTGTAGCGCATAGGTGGTTACTGTAGCAGTCGGCCCACACGAGAAGGATAAGGGGAGGAGCTGTGGCTGGCTATGGTTGGGAGAGAGAGATAGAGAGATGAAGAGTCAGGGAGGGGTAGAGAGAGAGAGAAGGAGAGAGAGAGGAAGGAGGAGGAGTGGCCGGCGGTGGCGGCTTCGGTGAGGGGTGGCAGCGGCAACTCAGGTGGCGGTGGTCCATGGGGAAGTAGAGCGAGGCGACGGTGCGGCGTGGCTCCTGTGAAAGTGGCGACGGCGGTGACGACGCCAGCGTCACACTCGGCCCAGCGGGGGCACAGCAACACGGTGATGCCTAGAGGCAGCGATGATAGCGGCGAGGCGCGCGGCTGCGTCGACGCGGCTCGGCGGCGATGGCTCGGCCCAGGGGTGGCGATGGCATCGGTGGCCCGGAAGCATGAGGAGCGGCGGCCGCAGGGCGGCGTGGCTCACGCGGGCGGCAGCCCAGGGGTAGCGTGGCTCACGCGGCAGGAGGAAGAAGAGGAAGGGCATGGCACAGGGGTTGTGCAAGGGCGTGGCGATGGCCGTGGCGGGTACCTGGACGACGGTGGCTCCGGCAGATGCGGCAACAACGACGGCGGCGACGGCAGGTCGACGGCAACGACGGCAGCAAGTTTAGATCAGTTTTGGAGGGGATTAGGGTAGGATTAGGTTTATATAGGGAGGGTTAGGGATGAGTTCGGGTTGGGCTAGGATTGGGCTGGCCCAATCTGCGATGGATTTTGGATAACCTAATTGCTTTAAGATTCACAAAGAAAATTAAGAAAACTAATTTTTTTTAATTTTTAGGGTGTCACAGAGGGATAGTAGGATGACAACCGTATGGCGGAGAAGAGGTGGCAGACGACGGAGAGAGCTTGGGCTCATGTGGCGGCGTGGCTTAGCGGGATGGCGGTGGAGGGGGAGGAGGGGGCTGGAGGAAGGAGGAAGCCGGTGGTAGAGGAGAGAAAGAGGGGGTGCTAGGGACGAGGGATGGAGGAGGAAGAAGGGGAGGATATTTTGGTAAAAAAAAAATCTGAGCACGTTCGTAATGGTATATTTGTAAGGAATCCAACTTTATAATAACATTTGAATAAATACCAACTATGCAATGACATTTTTTGAAATATCAAATGATGCCTTTTTTTCCTAAAAGAAACCTGGTTTAAGATAGGTACATGCCGACCTTCAGTATATGCAGTAATCGACTGTTCCCAAGGCCAAGTTGAAGCATCAGGAACCGTGTGCAAAGACTCAATCAACGAATCAGTGAATTTGAAAGAGGTGGTATACAACTAAGACCCGTCTGAACTATTGTGGGCCATTTATTTTTTCTGATCCAACGGTGTAGAAAACTCTTATATATCCCCTAGGGATACGTAAGACGATGAGTACACTACTACAGAATGAGTAATACAAAACGCACATTTTAAGACGGTTTTGACGTACTTATTATAGAATCGTCTCTTTCTTGTTATGTGGTGACACAAGGAAAGAGATGACTTTAGAAGAAGTATCTCATATGTTAAATGTTTTGAATACGGTTTCAAAAGAAGTGTCTCATATGTTAGATATTTTGAAAACGGTTTCCAAACAATAATAAGACTAAGGAATAAGAGTCATTTCCTCGCTAGGGAGTGACTTTTATGGGTACATATTATGAGACACTTTTTAGTTAAACGACCGTCTTTTATGTTGAACTACTAATTAGACATATGGATATCTAAAACTGAATCTTATGAAGTTATCATATGTTATATTTGTTTTATATGAAATCATAAAAGACTATAAACAAAACTATCGTATTTTATTGTGCCATCAAAGACGTCCACTTATTAACCGACTCATATATGTTATATTTAATTAGATGTGATGGTTCGTTTACCGCCTGAAACAACTTATTTGATCTATTAAATATTCAGACTTGGATCAGTTACATATTCAGTGTTAAGATGTGTTACGCAATTTTTGTAATTTTTTCATATAAAGAAAGGTAAATAGAGGTATGGGGACAACTTGAGAGATTGAGACCAATCCATAAGCAAGCCATTAGTTTATAAATTTTTTTATTTATTCATGCAAAATCAGATGGAAACAACTTTTACATGTAAATTATAGCTCTCAACAAGATCTACAACTTTGTAGTTGAAAATTTTTCTATTTGAAGCGATTTACATGCCTAAAAATTATCGAAAGATTTGAACAACAAGGATACAAAGCCTTGCATATAATATGTAAGACAGCTAGTTGCTTGAGGTATGTTGGTTAGGTGGGTTGGGTTAGAGTCAAGAGGTTATGAGTTCAAATCCATCTAGAACATATAATTGTATTTCATTTGATAAATTATCTTGATTTTGTAGAATACAATTTGAGGCTATAGTGTAAGTTTTAGGTTAAATAGTATATTTTTTAAATTTTTGCACCAATTTTTATTTTTTTTTGCACCAAAGTTTAATGTTTCCTACGTTATGATATATAAGATGGTTCCGTATAAAAAACGTCATATATACTCGTCTCATATGAATGAATCTTTTGCGACTGGTGTCAGATAAGTAATTTAAAAACCGTCTCTACTAATAAAAAATAATCATCTCATAAATGCTTTTCTTTAGTAGTGGCACATATGAACCTTATCTGAATCTGAACCTCATCTGAACTGTGAACGTTTGATCCAATGATGTAAAGACTCTTACCCTCTGGTGCATCGTAGAAGTGCTACAACTATACACGTACGCATGTTCCATGAAAGAGAATCATTCTATAACCAGCTTAAGTATTGCAGGTATCGCAAATCTAGGTAGACGTACGTATGCTTCTATGTAAAATGTTATTGAACATGTGAAGATATGATTCGTCTGTCAACAACGAAACTTTTGACAATAACCTATATATGAGCATGCTCCATCCAAATGCATGTATGCAATTGCAAGAAATTAAACACATGCAATTGCCGTATCGATCCCAGCATAACTTTCATGGCAGAAATATTTTGTCCAACATGCTACTATAGCTAGCTTGCACAACTAATTGAACTACGGCTAATCGATCCTCAGAGCATAGCATAACTATAAGCAGTCTCTAAGGGTTGCCATATAAGACATGTGATGATGTGGAGGAGAAAGAGCATGCATAGATATTTGAGCCGTCTCCAATGCAAGAGTCGACTCTACACGAGAATTAAGAAACTTTATGTGTGAGAAAACTGCCTATAAAAACGTGCAACCATCTCTACCATTGTATATGTTGTCTCTAACGCTGTCTCTAGGTGATATGGCAATAGTTAGAGACAGCTGCTGTCTCAATCAATCATTACAGATGCTCTCGAGCGGCAAGTATCCTCGTTAATTAATACGTATGGAAGTGGAAATCAACGTACGTTAGGCTGGCTTAATTAATTGCCGCCTTGCCTAGCTAAGCAAACGCACATCCAAGATACATACGGCTCCGCTTAATTCCTTACACGAAACGCACAAAGTAAGGATCAAAAAGCACGTGCAAGCACCATTTTCCGTAGCTACCCCGACGCAACTACCTCCATTTATAGCTGATTTTTGCCTTGCGTAAATGGAGCAATTTTATTCACCGACGAAATCTGAGGTGACACGAGAGTGAGATCATGCATGATCGAGATGGAAACGGCCGGAGATGATCGTGAGAAGCACCTGGCCACTAGCTAGCAAAGCAGAAACTTGGTGTGCAACATTGGCTAGGTCCTAAGCAATGCGATTAATTACTCGGTGATTACGATTTGCGACATACCTACAGAGATCATTAATACTCTGATTACGATTTTAATTTCTCCTAATGCTGCTTACTGCATGTATAGAAAACAGACTCGTTTTCCACCTACAAAATCTCATGAAATCGACGATTCGAAAAGCATGACAGCGATTATATGTTACTTAAATAGTGATGGATGGATCTAGTGTGGAACTTCCGTTGAGTTTGAGAATATATATATCGATTCCCTTAAGAATAAGCTAGTCTAGTTACATCTTAAACTATGGGAAAAAAAAAGAAGAAAGAACATGCTAGTATTCCAGTGGTGGAATGATGCTTTGGTTGTAAAGCCCACCACTGGGTTTGAGTCCCACGGGGTAATAAAAATCCAGGTCACACTCGGAGGTGTTTTATACCTGTGGGACCGAATCATGGAGTAATCCTAAAAAAACTATCAAAAAAGTATATTTTGCATCTTCAGATATGTATAGAACTGGTTATTTAACACCGCTCTTGATTAACATTAGGTCATTGTATATCCTAGGTGGTTTTAGGTTGATGGTTTTGCTTAACGACACCTATAACAAGATAACGACTCACCATTGTTGGATCTGGCTAAAGAAGCCAGAAAAATAAGATTAGTCGACGAGAGAAGTATCACAATTCAAAACACACACTTATATATATATATATATATATATACCAACTTCGCAGTCGAATACATTTAACTCCAAAACCACATATATAGGAGTACTGCATCACATTATTCCATGATTACGATTTGAACACTACGTACCAACACAAGAAAAAAGAAGTCAAATTTCTTTTCACAAAACCCCGTGACATTCACTGATTGACAGGCGAGTCTAAAAAGCAAGACAGCGATATGTCTAAATGGCAGCATAATAATATACGCAGTCGAACGCGTGCAACCAGACTATAGGCAGGTGCCGATAATGCAGGCAATGATACAGACGAAAATTAACGGGAACGGCCCTCGGGCGCGACAGCTGATGATCAGTTGATGCATGGAGCCCAATCGCCATAATAATGCCGTTGATCAGCGCGTGAGATGATCCAAATAAGCCCGGACAAGAAGAACGCCATCGCCCAGGCCCTACACCAACCAGCTGCACGCTCGTTCAGAGAAGCAGAAGCGCTACCGTACTACTGGCCGGCAGGTGCAGTGGAGACTGTTAGTAGGTTAGGTAACTAACTAGTAGCTAGCACCCTGAGAGGCAGAGCCGTACGAAGGCAGCAGCATCAGAAGCCATCAAGCTCCGGCCTTTCGATCGCTTTCTCATGTTAGTAGAGGTAGTACACTAGCACTGTGCTGCGCTGTGTGCCTGTGTCTGTTAGCTAGCTAGCCTGGCCAGGCATGCATG
Organism: Olyra latifolia; assembly: GCA_036346145.1. Taxonomy (NCBI): domain Eukaryota; kingdom Viridiplantae; phylum Streptophyta; class Magnoliopsida; order Poales; family Poaceae; genus Olyra; species Olyra latifolia. The sequence continues at coordinate 22,684,167 of CM070530.1, forward strand.
GACTGCTGTGTATGCTCGTCTCGCTCCATGAGAGTCGATCTGAGAGACCTTTCCAGGTTTCAGCTCACCTACTCGTTCGCTCGTTCGCTTTCAGTACACTGTTCAGAGCCATCGCCTGGTCGATTGATCGATCGCCGATATATATATTTGCGTGTGATAAGCTAGCTTCGTTACGTAGTACAGTGTACTAGTGTACTGTTCAGGCAATCTACAACAGTTGCTAGTACTACAGTATAAAGCGGATTTCCCCCCGGCATATTTGGTTCCATATATGTTCACGACCATGGGAGGACTTGATCGGTTGAAATATAAAAGTTCAAGGGAGTTTTTGTAAACGAGTATGTGAGGAGAAGTGGAGCTAAACACAAATCTTAAAACATAATACGATAGTTGCAAACTTATATAGAGCCATATGTACATAGAGGACTCACCAAACGAACCATGGAAGATTGGTGCGATAAAAGTTGGCAAGTTGCGTCGGATCGATCGATGGAGCAAACTGTTCAAGTTCCAGTCTGGCCGCCTGCTGAATCGGCATGTGCATGTGCACTTTGTCCTGCAGATCACGCCATTAAAGGTGCTAATCTAGATAAGGTTACCTTTGCTCGAGGGGTCACCTCTGCGTGCTTAATTTCTCTTGCTCGCAGCCTCTCTCCGTTCATGCCTGTAAAAAGAGTACGTGTCGGAGTCTACTGATAATCAAGTTTAGAGTATTTAAAAAGCTAGTGTACCATTGGCCGTCTATAAAGTGGAAAACAAATCGTGCACATGAAAAATCATCTATAACGGCATGCGAATTAAGATTCAACACATTGCACATATCGTCTTTACCGTTGCCAACAGATGGCGCATGGCTTGTATTGTAGACATAGTCGTCTATACCCCGTATTGTAATATGCCAAGTTTACTTAATTATTTCGGCTGCAAAAGCCTAATACCTCCTACGGGTTTGAAACGCAGAAATGAAAATACCTAGAACTGGCAAAACCACGCAATCTCGACTAGGGGTGCAAACAGATATCCGAATTTTTTTTCCAAATTAACCGATATCCGAATTAACAGAGAATGAATATAGCATTGATTTTTTACGCGTATTAACAACATCCTTACTAAAAATAAGAATATAAATTCAGATGAAAATATCTATGAATTATTTGTATTCTATCGAGTAAAAAAGTGAAAAATTCTCCGAATTACTATTCGAATGTCCGAATTGCATCCCTAATCTTGACCCATGCGTGCACCACATCACACGGAGTCACGGAGCAAAAGGCTTGGTCGGTCGTATGCTACATAGATTTTTCGTTAGGTACAGATGTACAGTAGCAGTACATGGACGTAACGAGCGAGTAGTTGGGCATTCACTGTTGAGCGGGCGAGTGTCGTGGGCTATATAGACAAAAGATGAGAGGGTGGCCTGGCCGCTTCGGTGCCGTGTACGAGATGTCGGCCATACACTGCGAGAACGAGCTAGACGGCGACAACTCGAGGCTGCACTGCTACAGCAACCCCAAACCCCAATTTTTTTTTTAAAAAAACCCAAACCCCAATTAGTGGCCTGCTTAATTGCTTGTCCTTGACGATGATGCATGCACGACGTGTCACTTGTTTATCTCTTTCTTTTTCTTTATTTTATTTATGTGACACGTGGCTTCTAGAGCTCTAGCCCTTCGCAAGTCAGGCCTTCTCCTCTTAAAAAAGAAGTTACTACACGAGCTGTGTAAAGCTAGTGTCAGCCCAGAAAAGTCTAATATGTGGGCCAGAAAAGTGTCACTATTGGGCTGTGTTTTCTTTAATTGGGCCACGGTTATGAGATCTAACTAGGCTGTGGTTTTACTACGTGTGAGATCCATTTGTGCGTGTTCAGGCCCAAGTTCTGCTCCCTTTCTTTGTTCCTCGTGTGCCCTTTCATAAACAGAATATTTTCAAGCCGTCTTCTGCAGTCTGCACTAGGACACAGGTAAAAATTCACAATTTGTCGCTCAATTCGTAAGCCTTTCATTCTCTCAATGATATATGAGATGTCTGTGTTTATAAAAGTGATCAAGGATCATAAATTTTTAAATACGAATTTTAAAGAGTGGCAAATTTTGAAATCTTCCGGAAACAGGCCGTCTCTTTAATTTGTTCCCGGCGAGCCCACCGGCGCTGCGGCGCAACAACGTCTCGTGTCTCGTGTGTGCCGGCCGCCTCGCCGAGGTGCCCGCGCCTGCTTGGCGCTTATGGCCTGCGGCGAGGGCGGCGTGGGAGAGGTGTGGGAGGCGGCGGTGCGGGCGGAGGTGGGCACCGGATGGTGGGACGACCCCGATGGCGCCGACCTCCGCTCCAGGTTCAAGGGTTTCACGGGGCAGCGCCGCGACTGGCCCCAGGCCAAGCTCCTCTTCTGGAAGGACCTCCTCCTCCGCGTCGCCCGCCGCCTCCGCCTCTGCTCCGCGCCCGCCCGCCTCGTAAGCATCCCGCCGCCTCCTCCACTCCCCTTCCCGCCTGCCCGCGTTCGCTTGTTCTCTCTCTCACCAGGCAGTGGCCACACCCGCAGGTGACGAGTGTTTGGTTTGCCCTCCCCGGAGGCCTCGCGCCGCTCTGCTTGCCGCAAGTTCTGGTCAGTTTCTGCGACAGCGTCACTCTATATTGGGTTATTGGTGTCGTTGCATTGAGCGAGCGACCAAAATTTCCCCACATTTCAGGAAGAAATGCGTGCCGATGGTGAGATTCTGCTGAAATCCGAGCTAATCGATCCGACTGCTGGGGGCCTGTATCAGCTGGTCAGGAGGGTGAGCCAGATGGCTGTCGTCTCAAGGCGGTCGATTGCGCAGGAGGACATCCTCGTGTTCAAATCGTTGGTCGAGGTATATGCAAATTCTGTTCTCAAGCTTTGTTGGTAGTGAATGCCAGTATGCTAATTTGGTGCCCTGCTAGTCGATCACAGGAACGGGCTACGGACATTGTTAGGCAGTTGAGTGACTCTCATTGGACTTCGACGTGTGTAATTACTATTAGCAAATTCAACAGCTTCTTCAATGGATGGGAGGATGCGCATGCGGCATTATGTTACCTGACGCAGTGTGGAAAAGCAAGATATCTTGTGGCTAGGAAGCAAGACCCTGTTGAGGTTTGTGATTTTTGTTTGTCCGTAAGTTTGGTTATGTTGCGGCAAGTGCCCTGGTGTGTTTTACTTAATTGGGTGCCTACCTTCAGGGTGTCAAGTTCCCACTTATGGCTTCACAAGCACCTGCCATCTCGAAGCTGGACTACGACACCTTGCATTTAGTTTTGGCAGAAGAGAAGTTGCAGCAACAGCTTGATGTGCTTGATCACCGATGGGAAATGTTAGTCTACTTGTCAGCTTGCTATCTACTATTTGCTTGTAGCACTTGTGTCTTATCAAATGATATCTTTCCATATATAGGTTTTCTGTTTGTAGATTGCAGAGACCAGTAGGCTACACATTTCAAGAGATGCTATTGCTTAGGATAATTGCACGCTTGGGGATTGTAGTAGTGTATGCAAAATTAAATCTTACTGGTTTCCATACATGATCAATTTATTTCAAGAAAATAAAGAACCGTGGAATTGTGATTTGTTTTTTCTTTGGGGAGATTTACTAAGATGTATCTTCTATGCAAAATTAGATCTTACTGGTTTCGATACATGATCAATTTATTTCACGAAAATAAAGAATCATGGGATTGTGATTTGTGTTTTTCTTGGGGAGATTTACTAAGATGTATCTTCTATTATTTCCAAATTGTAAAGCTAGTTCTTACTGCCACATATTTGGAAATTCTTAAGTTTCAGCTATTGGATTCTGTGTGACTTGCTACATCCTTTGTTATATTACTGCTTGTTTTGTTTGTGATCTAAGATATTACGATCTACACATTCCATTCTAGGGTGTTATGTTACTATAATTGATGCTAGGTGAACAGTGAACTGTTTGCTCAGTGCTCACATTGTTAGAAATTGTGTCATAACCAATTAACCAAAGGTAATGTAGATACTATAGCATTAGGGAGGTCTGGACTAAATGAAGAATTAGAGAAGGCTACACTAAATGCTAGAATTATGTTGCTCAATAATAAATGTGATGCAATGATAGTTCAAGGAGAAGGGCGTTGGCATCCTTCAAGTCTGGGGACAAGCAAGCAGCTTTTCGATATGTGAGGCAGTCTAAATTGTTTTCAGAAAGCAGGAATAGATGCACACCACTACTAGAGAGGGTTGAAGAAGTTATAAACCTAATTGCTAGCTCTGAATCAACTAAAAAGGTATATTATTTTTTTGCAAAAAAAAGATACAATGGCTAATCCATTATATAGACACATCAGAAACAGTTGACCTATTGTCTAAATAACCAACTCTTTACATGTGGGCATCTTCCACTAGGTGCATGAGGCAATCCAAATCGGTATTCAGGCAATGAAGGAGCATAATGTCAGCATAGAGGAGGTTAATATCCACCTAAAGGAGGTTGATGACCTTGTTGCCGCACAAAGAGAAATTGATGCTGCCTTAGGTAAGTTGTTTTCTGTGATTCTTTTACTAGGAATTCCTGGCTCCCAATTGATAAATTTTGTGATAGAGTCCAATTTATATGCTACAACAAGGGTTGTAGGCTTTATTGAGTACAATATCTACAATTTTTTGTTAATCTCCTACAAACTAAGCTAAATTTTGCCCAAGTCTGACCTGTGTCTAAACTGAATCTAGTGTAGTCCTGATCCAGCCGAAGTTCCCAAATAGAACTTAGCCCCAGACCATCCCAACTGAAGTCAAAGTTGATTTTATGATGTGTCAGGTGACATATTTGAGTTCCACATGAACTCAGTTCTAGAGAAGAGGTAGAAATGCATTGTGTCTTGCAGCCTTGCTGTTAATAGTTTCGATCTAAATGATCATGTTCTCAGTTCTAACTAGTGCGAACACTTAACGATGTTTTCCTACTCTTGCTGCCAGTGTAAAATTCACACATTAATTGGATTTGTTAAGGGTATAATTGTATTTGCAGAGGTTTTGTCCCATATTGTCTTTGGTTTAGACTTCTATGTCTCATGCCTTCTGTATATAGGACGTTTAGTCTTCATCAACAACATCACTTCGTTTCCCTCAGTTTATGTAACACCCTGGCCAAAATTTGCTTAGAGCCCAATCTACCTACGGGGCTGGCCCATGTATGCATAGCACCACTCTTGTGCTTTCGGCCTTGCTTTTCCCAAAAGAGTTAATCTGGGATGCTATGTTTAGTCAATCTGGCATTATATATTGGTGTAACTCTCTTTAGACTAGCAAGGTGGTACTATTCTACCACAACCAATCCACATGGGCCACACAGGCCTCACATCACAACGGGCTAGGGTATTACACTCACCCCCTCTAATGGGCTAACGCCCTCATCAGCACACCACACACGCGTCAAATGTCCAGGATCTCACCTCGGTATACGTCCGTGTGTCCAGTGCCGGCCCATATGCTATGTCGTGTGACCATGCGCCATATGCCCGCGCCACTAAGCCCACACGCGCCCGCACAGTGAGGGTTAATACTCTGATACCATCTGTAACACCTTGACCCAAATTCGCTTAGAGCCCAGGCCACCTATGGGGCTGGCCACGCATGCATAGCATCACTCTTGAGCTTTCGGCCTCACTTTGCTCAAAAGGGTTAACCCGTGGTGCTATGTTTGGTCTTTATACTCGTGTAACTCTCTAGACTAGCAAGGTGGTACTATTTCAACACAACCAATTTAGATGGGCCACACGGGCCTCACAATACAACGGGCCAGGATATTACAGTTTATGAACAGGATTAATGAGTGTTTATATGAAGTTTTATGTTTTTTTTCTGTAAGATTCTGATCCGATTTTTTTGCAGAATCAGTACCACTCCAGTCATTGGATGGTGAAGACGATATAGAGGAAGAATTCAGGAAGTTGGAAGCAGAATTGCAAGATGAGATCCCTCATATGCAAGTTGAGGAATCAGTATCACATGTCAATGAAGAATCACCTGATGAAGTTGTTGAAAAACTGAGCAATGACCTGTCAAATATCAAACTTGAGGCCATCTAGAGCTCATTTTTGCGCTTATTCAATGTGTCATGTATTGTACATAGTGTGATCTAGTCAAATCTTTTGCCCCATTAGTTTGTGTTGTGTTCCTTCTGAGGATACTCTTATAAAAAAAAAGCAGTTCCATTACAGAAATATTCCTGTTAAGGGCGCCATGATTCTTGATATCTTTTTATTGTTCTTTGAACCTCGACATTTTGCCTCATCTTGTGCCGCCTCAGTGATTGTACTGAAGTACTGATTGAAGCATATGGCTCCTCTTTATCATCAAAGTTTCCCAAGGCATTTTATTTTACCGTATTAATATTCAAGTTACCAAGAGGATGTCTATGCATTTACGTGTGTGTGTTCTCTATAATGAAGCCCAGAAACATGTGGTTCAGATTTTATATTGTACTCATTCTAATAACTGAACAACAGTTCTTACCACAGTGAGGTCACACAAAGTTGTGAATGGTATATTTCATAAAGTTAACTTGGCATAATAACATAATCATATTTTTTTTTTTATAATTGTCAGCACTTCTGATCATTGTTTACCTGAAGGGTGGTAGAGAAGCATGGATGGATCTTAATTCTGAATAATGGAATTGATTGGTCAGAAAACAGTTCTCCCTTCATGATACTGACATTTTGAGGATCAGCTTTGCTCCATACGAGAAAGGCCAGCAATAATAAATGCAGAGGTACTGAAGAATCTATTTGACTGGTGAGTCCATCAGGTCTAAAGTCTTCTTTACTTTCAGAAAACTTTTTTTTTCTCTGTGTAGCTACAGGAATCTGTAATGCCAATGCTATACTGATTAATGAGAGGATCATGAATACAAATGAGAATGCTCCCGTAAACAATGTTACTGGGCCATAGTTTCTCATACTAATTTGATTAGCTGGCTTGAAAACAACAACCTGTACTTCTCTTAACCGATCATCACATAAAAAAGGAGGGTTCCTGAAACAGTTTAGGAATAGAAAGTTGCTATCGATGTTAGCTTCTGGCCAGCTGTCTGACTGTTAGATTATGCTCGATTGAAAGAGGCAAATTCCTGTTTTTGTTAGATGGACTCGGATGCAAATTCTTACACCCAGTTGAATTAGTGGTCAACTCGTTGAGCACAAATGAAGAGAAATAGCTTGTTACATAGTTTGTAAAAATTATGTAAATAAATAAAATTTACAAATATTATGATGAATTTTATTTTAATGTTCTTTATCTATTAAAATGAAACTATAACATTCATCATCTAGATAACTAGTTCTGTTAATTCAAATTAAGATAAAGAGTCCTAGTCAAATGTCAACCACGGTAGTTTGAAATGTGTATTTGCCATGACAAATCAACATACTGGAGAGGATTCAGCTATCCAAATAATAGTAATTGCAGATAGTTTTGAATGAACTTAGGATGTATCAGACAATTTATGAGTGCTCATTTGCATGATTTGAGAAAATATTGTAAAACGACATACTTACTTGGAATTGTAGCACATCGTTGTTATGCAGCTTAGCATGAACTAGGTTGGTTAAAATCCGCAGTCCTTGCTTTGATTTCTGTTGTTCAGTTTGAACTTTGAAGAATCTTGAATAGCAGGATATCAATTTAATTAACTGTGTAAGGTGATTGTGATTGTTGAGCCCTTCACAGTATACCTGTGGGTTTGGATAGAATAATATCTAGAATAAAGACAATAGTGTTCTCTTTTCATATGCATGTTCAAGGCCAACTAACACCACATGAAATGTTCCGACCGACCCTTTTTTTGGCTGGATCCACTTCAGTCCTTGAATATATGAACATCAATGTTTCCTTTCTCAGGTATCGTTGTCTGTAATTTTTCCGTACTGTAGATGGTCAGGGCATACATTGTTTCTGACGACTTAAAGCTAACTCGGGATGGAACTAAGCTGACTATAGATTCCCAAAAAGTAAAATATAGGTCATAGGAAAGGAGAGGAGGAAAAGAAAAGAGAAGCACAAGATAAGCTGGCAAAAGCGAATAAACTCGCAAGGAAAAACATTTCCTCGTTTGGAGGGAGCAAGGTCCATCCATGGACGATCTGAAGAGGCCTGAGAACGGAGGACAACACATAGGCCTGAAAATTCATGATAAGACTTGAATTATTGGAGGGGACTTCGCTTGTGCTTTCTCCACATGCATAGATGCATGAATCTATCATATACCTGTCCACACCAGTCTTCAAAGCTACGTCATATCAGGAATAAAATAGGAGGGGAAAGCAATCCTGCTCCTCCATTAAGTAGATACAATAATGCTAGATACCACATCTGGCTTATCCTCTTACACAGGTTACTGTAGAATGATGTGCTTGGGCAATGAAAAACATACAAATTTGAATATGCCAGGGCATACGAACCAGTAGCCTGTCAAACTAGTAGTGCAACGAGATGAGTGCTCGCTCCACGCTGGCAAAAGTTGTATACTTTAAGACTGTTGATTCATGTGCAGCATTTCAGGTATAATTTAACCCCATCCTTTCGTTCCTGCATTATGCCTGTCCACATGTTGGCTCCTGAACTTATTTTAGTATTGCTTAAGTATAGTGTAACAATAACATTGTCGCTAATAATTTAATGTTTGTTTCCTGATGGACTAACAAATTAAGCTGACACTTGAAGTCAACATGCTGATGCAAACATATAATGAAGAACAGGTAAATATACTCGTGATTGGGGGCTTTTTGCATGTCCTGGAGTAGCATGTGTCCTTATAACCGAACAACGTACTTTTTAAAGAGAATATCTGATCCAACAGTATACTGATTGTATCTTTTCGGCAAACTAGTGGATAGTAAGGCGAATAGTGTATTGACTACACGCATCATTTATGTGATAAATATGGTCAGCTACTCAGTTATTTGTACAATTTACAATTGAACAAACTGCTTCATATTTGTTCCCATACGTTCTGATATTCAACCTAAAGTTTTGTTATTGCCAAGCCACAACTTTCAGGTTAGTGATCATATGACTCCACGATCATATTTTTCAGAGAAAGTTCTTGCTTCGACGTGTGTTCCTATCATATTTTTCAGAGAAAGTTCTTGCTTCGACGTGTGTTCCTTCTTACACTGCAAATAATGTGTCTGAAGGTGACCTACTCATGGGCCTAAACTCTGAAACTTGTAAGTTCACTGTTTGCGGGAAGCGCTATATAAAGGCATGTAAAATCAGAGTTAGAGACCAAGCAGTCCTAGCCTGTTGTCGCATATAGAGCCACAAAAACCATTTTTTGCATGCATCAGATATTACAACCAAGGGAAAGTACGATACATTGGTCCTGGTCCATAGGCTTCAGAGAGCAAAAAGCTACTCAACGGAAACTGGCTATCAAGGATTACAGTTTGTAACCTGCTAACATCTACCATCTACATTTTACACAAAATTTTGGATCATCTTGGCTGATACATCTCATTTCTGGATCTTGATACTAGGTAACTCCTCCCAGGATGAGTTGCTAATCTTCATACCCAGAGCTTGTTAGTTAGTACTGAATTTCATCAGTACTAAAACGGGACAAGAACATTGTGAAAATTCAATTATCTCTCTCAAGATTAGCGTGAAAATCCAGTTACATCGTCTGGTCATTTTTCATGTTTCAGGCCCATTTTTTGTAGTACAGGTCTCCTTGCCGCTACTATCAAAAAGTTGGCTGCTTTTTGTTTGCGCTGAAGAAGGTATCCTGAAATGCTGGTTCTCACCCTGGAAGAAATAAGAAAATTGGAGATTAGTAATGCACAGAACCTAACAAATTGCTTCTATCTGTTTAATATTAGTTGTGGATTGCTACCTGCATAATGATCTGTATTTGTGGATCACCTGTGTTTGCTCCCTGTGCAGTTTCCTTGTTCAGACTCTGCTGCAGCTGATTCGCTATGCCTTGCTGTTGCTCCTGCATCATGTTAGCCATGGCCCCTGAAACTTGAGGAGCCAGGTTTGGCCTAACAGGAAGGCCGGTCAATGATGCAAATGGTGGTACACTAGACGCTGACGAAGGAATTGCTTGCCCAGGGACTCCAAACATTGGCAAGGTGTTTGTGCCTGGGATTCCAAGACCTTGTGGTGCCACACCTGGGATCATTGGGCAAGGAAAGTGAGCTCCAGGCATGGGCGGAATCGGAATCGTTCCGGTGCTGTTCATGTCGAAGACACCCATCCCGTACCCCAGCCCCATGCCAAGATGAGGGAAATGAGCCATTGGAGGCATTTGCAAGTGCTGCATGGCTGGCGGCAGCAGCATCGGAGGAATGCACAGCCCAGTTCCCATGGACATCATCTGTGTCAAGAGAAACCATTCCTTCTCAATGCATCTATGCATAGATTTACCAGGGAGAATCATGCTACATTTGGCATGAGGCAGTTTCCGTGTACCTGAACTTGAAGCTGAAGGGTCTTGAGGTACTCTATAGCTTCATCCAGCATTGAGGCTTTGTCAATCTACAAAAGATAACATGCATGCCTGATTTCAACGAATGTCCTTGATATGAAGACACCTCCTGAGGAAGCAAGATGATAGGATTGCTTAGCCGTACCTTGTTGCAGTTGGGAATGAGCTCCTGCAGAGCGCGCATTTTTTCATTGATCCTGTCTCTTCTCCTCTGCGGGTTTGTTGCATTGCAAGTACAACACAGTCAGTAGTACACTTGCAGCACGAGACTTAACAACGAAAGGAACATAAGATGATCAGTGTACTGGGAGCTAACCCTTTCTGACAAATTGTGAACCTCCGCGGTGCGGCTGCGTTTTGTGCTTCTTGTGGCAGATCTTCTCAATAGGCTGGGCTCATCGTCGAGATCCTGTAGGTAACCCAATTTCACCATGAGCACTGTAAGTTATGATCAAGCTCCTATACACAGCATGATCTCGTATCATATCGTTTACTTACTTCGTCTTGGCTAGCTGAACACTCTGCCTGGATCTTCCGCTTCTGCTGGCGCCATGGCTCATCATTCCCGGCACCATTGCCGGAACACACCGACGAAGTCGCCACCATGGCCTCGGCGGGTGCCTTTCTTGCCTCATCCTTCTTGGCAACCACATCGTTGCCAGCCTTCTCACGAGCCATTTCTTGCTGCAGGTTACGGACCGTCGCCGTTGGAGCAGCCGTGGGCACGAACCGGACCTCCTTCGGCTGCGGCCACGCCGTCCTCCGGTCAGCGAACGCGGGGGCATTTCTCGACCCGCTCGCCGTCTGGACCACCGTCGACTCCACGCGGTTGCTTGCGGTGGCATTGGACGCCTTGTCTGTGCCTTGCGGCCTCTGCGCGCTCTGCAGGCTGGCCCTTGCCATGGCCGCCGGCCTGGAGAAGAGCGAGAAGTTCATCACGCCCTCGCCGCTGCCGCTCGGCCGAGGCTGCCTGGGAGCGGCAAGCGCCGCCTGTGGCTGGGACGCTCGGGTGGCGGGAGACGACAAGCCGTGGCTTTCCTTGGAGGGTTCTCTGCTGCTGGGGGTAGTCCTGATGTTGGTGGCGTTGTGATTAGAAGGTGGCAGGGAGGCGAGGTTGGCCGCCGCCGCCTGGAGCTCCGAGAAGAAATCCGAGCAGTAGTCGTCGGCGGCCAGAGCAGGGGCGGCGCTGTCGTCGTCGTGGATGATGGGGTAATGGATCCAGGGGACGGTGTCGTCGTCCCCGTTGTCGTGGGCGGCGTCTAGGCCGGGAGCGAAGTCATGGACCGACGGCGCCATGCCCATGGCGCCAAAGACACCGCCCGTCTTGGCGAACGCCACCGCCGCCGCCGCGGTGTCGCCGGGGTGCTTCTCTTGGGCTCTGCTGCTGCTGGTGCCACTGCCGCCATAGCCGAACGGCGAGAAGGCCGTCTGCTGGTGCTTCCTCCGCCCGTGCACCACCGCCTGCCCGTTCTCCCACAGCAGCTCGGCAAACTCGTTGCCGTCGGACCTACAGCCAACACACAGATCGAGGGGCACACGCATCAGCGTCAGCCAAGAAGCAGCCGATCAAAGGTATCAGCTCGATGTTCGTCGGAGCACCGAGCCGGGTGCACTCACATCTCCGGGCAGACCGCCGGCGCAGGCTCCCGGCCGGAGGTGCAAGCACAGAGCAACTGCCGGCCGAATGAGACGGCTAATCGGTTCGCCCCCGCCGTTTCTTGGGAGGGGGAGCTCGCTCTCGGTGGGAGAGACGGATCGACGGCGAAGAGATGGAAAATAAGAGAGGAGCGAGCTAGCGCGCGAGGGCAGCAGCTGCACTGCGTACTGTTGGCGTGTACGCTGTGCGGGATAAGAGGCAGGCGGGGGCGATGGGGGACAGGGACCTAGCCGGTGCGGGCGATGGAAATGGACAAGCGGATAAGCCGAGCAGCGCAGATGTGCAACGCTGCCGCAGCGCGCGGTTCTCTGCACCATCCACGGTATGTGTACCCGTCCGCTCTAGCCCAGCATCTTCCTTGTATTTTCCTACCTTGGATACATGTACCATCACCATGTGTGCTGCTGCTGCATGCTGCCGCCCTCCTCTCGCCTTACTTTCAGCTACGACGCTCGTTGGGAGCAGCTGCAGCAACATTTGCCTGACGCCTTTCGACACTAGCTAGGTTAATTTTGATCCCATATACGTATGGGAGTATCTATCATAGAGTATGATACAGTGTGAAACTCTGATACTTTCTATACATAGCATCACGTGGTGTAAAACCATGATATTCGACGATACTAGGTATACCGTTCTATATTATTTCTGTGAGTGTATGTTGCTCTTTTCCTAGAGTAATCGGGCATCACGCTGGTTGGTTAGCTTGCTCATCGTCTCCTTTGCCAATCGCGTTGATTATAGCTACTGTATCAGCTGTAGGCACACGATCAAGATGATGAACTGTTTGTTGATCGTCCACGGTTTTTCCTTATTTGCAGCTGCCTATGCGACGCGGTACCAAGCTAGCGATGGAACCGCGGGAATGCAAGGAGTGGGCGAATGATTGGGCGATCGGAGGGGACCAAATCAACCATGGAAATGATGAGCACTGCTTCGATCGGCTCGCGCCCTGCGCTGCGGTCGACAGCTGCACACATGCATGTACTTGCTGATGCCGATCCATCTGTGGCCGGGCTGTGGCCATGAATGAGGGATGGCCTGCACTACAGAGCATGTAACTAACAGGTAGCAGCTGCAGGCAGTCCTGCCTGCTCCTAGCGGCGGTGCATGGCCGGCCTTGCCTGCAGTGCTGAAGGCAGCAAAGCAGAGAGAGAGAGAGAGGGGAGAGAGAGCGCGCAAAGCAACTCTGCTGGACCGGCAGATCCAGCAGCGCAGATATGTGCGTGTGCGCATGGGGTTCAGTGCCGTGGATGGCTGATGATGAGAGTACTCGAGGACACTCTGAAGAGCTTCCTCTGATAAAGAAAGGTGCAAAGCGTGGGAAAGCTGCCTCACTCACGTCACACATGCCCCTGCATACCACCACTAATCATTGATGATGAAGAGAGAGAGAGAGGGGGACTTGAGCATATTTTGACCTACGCTGGCTTAATTAATTGCCCATGGCCACTAATCAATGGTACTAAGATATCACCCTTGTCCTGCTAATGACATCACCATCTTTGTTGCTGCAAATGCAGGCAGGCACATGACATGAGGATACCGCTCATCATCATCCATCCCTCTTGGGAACCGGGCATGTGTAGTGTTGGCGGCATTTACACATACATGGGGTGCTGAGCTACAGGGAGTATGGCGAGCTTTCGTCGGCTAGCCTATTTTCAACCGGAGACGCAGCCTGTGCGCATCAGTATTCGGGCAATCAGGCACGCAGGACTCACGAGCATATAGTACTACCGTTTACTTGTGATTTTATATATATATATAGACGATATATACCCTATACATATGAGTGCAAGCGTAGTAGTAGCATTTTTTTTATGGTAAACATAGTACTCTCTTCGTTGGAATTTATAGGACGTATTACAGATTTAGATTTATTGTTTAATATAGGACACACACAATTTTCAACGTTATTTTAGTGAGATCTTTTTGATAGTACTCTCATTTAAAGCATGCATGCATGCATGTGATTAAGTTCATTTAAAGCATTAATTGCCTTCTTCACCAATTAAGTTTAGGAATAAATTTGTAACTTGACTATTGCCTTTAATCTTGGAGTCTATTTCTAATACGCCATATAAATCGTAACAGAGAGAGTATCATTTAAACTGAGCTGGACCAAGGTGCATGCATCTGCTGGTAGTTGGTAGCTGTACGCATCACTGAAGATTTTCACACGCCCGCACACTGTTGCCACACTGGCTAGAGCTAGGTCTAGCTAGCTGTTCACACTGATTGGACCAGCCAAGCCAAAGTCGGCTGTCTCTTGGACTCGTGCGGAAATGATCTGCAGTTTGCGGAGTGCATTTGCTCCGCACGCACGCATGCGCGTTGGAGTTCCTTCTGGGAACGATCGATCTCATTCTATACTGCCAACTGGGTACTTGACTGTACTTGCTTACACCCACTACATGAGTTAAGATATCAAAAGTGCGATCTGCTGTGGTCATCGTTGTATGAGATGTGGGCAGCAGAGCCTCTGCGACAATTTTTCATCCGAAAATTTAGAGGTCCGAATTTTAAAGTCTCTGATAGAAGAAAAAATCTTTTAGAGACGGTAGCATAGAAAGTGAAGAGTTTTAGAGATTGCAGAAAATATTTTATTGGTTATAGTATTTAAAATACAAGGATCCAAATTTACGGTCTCTTACGAGCATATGCTCAGTAAGCAAGACTAGTTGGTTGATTCTAGTTGTAACTGCCCGGCAGGTACGTGCATGATTTATAATTTTATATTGTGATATCTATAGTGGCAAATGAAAATGCAATATCTTTTGTCCGGTAAGCATAGGACAAGATATCAACTACTAGAGTCGGTATATTTCTGTGACGGGAAACCATTAAGGAAAACACATTTATTGTCAGAAATAATATTTCAGTCCGTAAGGGTATCTCCAGCAGTCCGCCTCATTTTTCTTTTGCCTCGTCTCTATTCATCTTCCCAACAACTGTCCCATCACTATTTCAACTGCCCCATCACTATTTCTGCACTCTACTTTTTCTATTCCATGTCCTATCACTGTTTGCTACAGTGATGCGTCATAGGGTTTGAACACATTGGTGGAGATGCCCTAACGGTAAGGACATAACCGTGAGGAGAATGAGGACACAAATTTAAATAACTAACCTTTAACTAACCGGGAAATATAGAAGTATCTGATATAACAAGTCTCTTATATATATTTCCCTAACTATTCCGATCCTATGTATTTGCCCGTTAGCTATTTAAGGCACGTAAGATAGTTGGATGCACGTAGTGATTGGCCAAAAATATTAATGTACATGTTGAAAATATCGGCCATATAAAACATATGACTTAGAGCCTGTTCTCCCCAACTTATCTAATCTGCTAATCTGATTTATCTCGTAACTTCGAGAATTTCCTGAGGTGGCCTCGAGAGTCGGTTGCCCTTGGTATTTAGGATTTAGGGAGCTTTTAGACATGTCTACGAGATAAAAAAGGATTAAAAAAGTAATAAATAAAGTTAAATAAGTCAATATAAGGCAGATAAGACACGAAATAAGTCAGATAAGACGTGGCTTATATTGACTTATTTGACTTTTTTATTACTTTTCGAATCCGTTTTTTATCTAGTAGACGTGTCTAAAAAGCTTCCTAAATCCTAAAAACCAAGGGTATCCAACTCTCTAAAGCCACCTCGAAAAATTCTCGAAGTTATGAAATAAATTAAATTAGCAGATTAGATAACCTTGGAAAAACATGCCCTTATTTTTAGCGTGAGATTGGGTCCCGTCGATATGAAACTAGCTTTTCCATTGGGATAATAGTTCATTTAATCCCTCGAATATTGGTCGTGTTCATTTTTATCATGTAAACTATATAAAATTGGCCAGACTCCCAAACTTCAATTGCTGCCCTGTTTTCATCCCTCTGCCCATGTTGCATCACAGGTCGCATTGTAGAATCAACGTAGCCTCCTCTCTGGCCCACCCATCCATGTGAAGGATCTTCAAACACCATTTCCTCGTAGGGTTGTTCTCTACAGTTTATCTTCTTAGCTCCAAATCGAAAAAGTCAAACACTTTATCTTTTGCGGTTCATTTTTCTATCCCAAAATTACATCTCAGAGCTCTTAGATATGAGTCAAATAAAGGCGCACCAGACTTTTCAAGTTAGGTGGGAAGCTCTCAAAATTCAGCTTATAAGTAAATAAGAAGATAAGAAAATAAGATAAGCCGAAGAGAACACCCTTATGTGATTCTTAGCCCAAGTCATATGTGGCGAGGCGAGCTGTGCGTACTCCATCACTGTTTGGTTTACAACCTAAGCCTGTTCTTGACAAAATATTTACTTAAAATATTTGATTATCTTTTTAATGCTTTGATTTTTTTTGATGCCATTTATCGAAATTCTCAAAGTTGCAAGTGATAATTTCAAATCCAGCTTCGATTATTAGTTTGGGCTTTTTGAAGTCACCATTCAAAGCAGTCAAAGTTTAGTTTCAACATATAATCAAATAATTTTAGCACTGGAGATCACCAAACGTAGTTATCAACTAAATGGGCCCTAGCTATGATGAAGCATGAGAGGAAGGGAAAAGCCATGGGAAAGATGAAGGGGGCACGTTCCATGCCAGTGGAAGCCATTTTGCTATCTTGGACAAGTTCATCCGAGTCCAATCGAATGGCAAGAGCTTCAACTACTGTGATTGGCATGGATATGAAATTTTGTTGGGAATCGAAATATTCCTACAGTTTATTCTTTAGTCGGCGTGTCTGTGCTAGGGGAAATTGGGCTTGATAAGCTCAGTAATCCTTTTGCTATTGATTAGGCAGATAGATGACCTAGGGAAGAATCCAAGAGAGATGGCGCTGCATAGACGATGGGGCTAACGTGCAATTAACCATGGTATATCCCCACTATATGCTGTGATTGGCGTGAAACTATGCTCTTGCATGCATGTTTGTTTCGGCTTTGATTTTTGGCTTCCTGAGAGCTTTAGAAGCCAAAACAATACCCTAACTACTCGCCGTCACTTCTTATGTCAATGTAAAGATGTAGGAAGCTGCCTCCGTGCCTTTTCTGGCTTTGGTTAACTTTGCACTCGCAGACACCCTGACCACCACTCTCAATAGTTTAGGAAGATGAATTGTTAACTAAACACACACATCTCTGATTCACATATGGTTGTGAGTTTGTGACTAACTCTTCAGTACCAGATAGGAGCTTGTTTATGTTCATTTGCTATATAACTCATGGCTTGGAAATGTTTGGGAGTTGGCTATCTAGTAGAAGTTGGGATTTAGAAGTATAGCACTTAATTGACTTGGTCGTGAAAGGATTAATTGGGTTTGTCTGTCTGAGCATGAGAAGAGGAGTATGATCTAGCTTGGTCTAAGAGGGTTTGGAAAATCAGCGAATGGTAAGTAAACCGAAACAACCCTGGGTTTGGATAATTTTCTTGTTTCTTGTGGCGCGAGAAATAAAAAAAAAATCTTAAGTACAACTAGGATTGTGTGGTCAATCTATAAGAACAGGTAACTAGGTCATTTAACACTCTTGGTGGTATAAGAGGGTGGTCTTGATAGTGTGCCAGCCGGTTTTCTCCACATTGCCTACACATATGACATATGGCATAATTACTGAGTTTTTTTACTTTAAAAGATTATAGAAAAATTCTCAAAAATACTTCGGTGCATAGGATCATGAAAAAAATATTTTCCCTAAAATTTTAGGAAGAATTTTGGAAAGTCCTTTCATTGAGAACCACGATACGAGTTTCTTTGGTTTGCTCACTAGGACAAGGTAGCAACACATGGCGAGGTGTTCAATTACCTCGATATCCTACAAGCCAACTATCATAGTTTGTTCTAGGACAATGAGGGGGAGATGTGAAGATATACATATGTAATCACTCGTAAGATGCAAGACGTATCAGATGACACATACATGTAAGCATGTAACTATAAGAAATCACAAATATCTTGTTTACTATAATCAAGTCAACTAACACGAAATGTATTTCTGTTTCTAGCATGTGCATTACACCCCCTTAGGCACTACGTGCATGGGTCGAGCCAACACCTATTAGGTCATCTCCGAGATGCATTTGAACGAATGATTGACACTGCAACCGCTAGACGAGCCTTGACAGAAGTGGACCTCTTCAGAAGAAGGGTTCTTTTGGAAATGACCTGGCTATACAAATGACCTACAATGAAAAAATATCCACAATTAAGTTCTGATTTGTGAGTGATATGTTACTACAAGTCTTGTTCCATATCATATTTTTCTGACAAACCACTCCATCAACTTGCAGCTGACTAGTGGATGGTGTTTGGTTTAGAGACGCCAAAATTTTAAAATCTTGCGGCTCGCCTCGTGGCCCAATGTGTGTCCTCAAACCGTTGTGAGCAGAGTTGGAGCATGCTTGCATTAATACACAACAAAGTGTGTAACCACCTAACCCACGTAAATTTGAACAAGTTCGTGTATGTCAACTATAATTTGCGACTTTGCTTGCAATGGCAAGTATGGGTACATATGTTCCCGCTTATGAGGATGACCCATTTTAGCGGCCGATGGACCTGACAATGCATGATACAAACAACTCAATCAAACTATGGATGGATAGAGGAAGGTCCAATGCCCTGCCTATGCATGACGAGGAGGCTACAAAGAGTGACTCTCCTATACCTAATCACCCTGTCACTGATCCCACGGATCAAAATTCACTAAAAAAAACATACTAGGGCTAGCATCATATCAAAGTGGACTAAAGAAAGATGTGGGAGACGCTCACGTCGCGAAGAGAAATGATAGAAAAGCCCCCCTAAAGCAAAAAAGGAAATGACAAATGGGCCACAGATGAGGAAGAAGAGAACATATCAACGATGCCAATATAGATGATCCTTTCAAAAGCCCAACATACCAAGAATTAAATGATAGTTTCTCTATTGATGATGATGAAGAGGAGGATGAATATGGTGATTTCGATGATGATGGCAATGATGACGGTGGAGGGGGCCTAAGGTGGGAAGCCTCCACAAATCCAATCTCAAGCTCAGTCTCCTAGTGCTTGACAGGAGAGACAAACTTCACCTACACTATATACGCCGGACCGTGACTATGGATGCCTAGTTCATAGCGGGTCACAAGATTAAGGCAAGGGAGACAACATATGTATAGACTTATGATAGCTCAAGCTCATACAACGGCACACAAAATGAAGGTGGTTTTCAAGGTTTTAACTACTCAAGCCTCTCACACGCTCCTTCACACCCTGTTTCACAATGGATCTATGGATAGCAAAACCTTGAGTTTTATGAAATGTTGTATTCATATTGGAGAGCCTCTTTCCCATAGACAGGAAAGAGTTGACAAGAATACAAGGCATACCCTCTAGCTATATAGGTGCTGATGGTGATGTCAACTAAGAAGTACATCCCAAGATGGTCGTAGAGGTGATCCATTTCATCATTACATATTGTTCAATCTAACTTTACCTAACATATTATTTTGACATGTAGATTCCATTTTGCAAGTGCCAAGTGGTATGGCAGAATGGATGATGGTTGTTGGCTTGTTGCAACATACATAGTAAGCAATATAATATTGTTATGTACATGCTAGACTTGTCGTTGTCCTATACACCTATGTCCACACTAGTTGTATATGTAGTATTGTAGTATGCAAGACTTCAACTTTTGTTGTGGTGTAAGTCATGATATAATTTGTGATGTGTTTGTGGACTTATCGTAGACTTGTGTGGATGTATGGTGTGAATTGTGCTGTTTGCATTGTGAAAAATGCTCTTCCCGAAATTGTTTGGTACTCTTTCTTACTTTCTTCATATTTTTCATACTATATCATGTTTTTGTAGCTATTTAACATAACTTTTTTAGTATTATTCTGATTTTCCTACAATTTCACATAATTTTTCCTACTACTATTAATTCTATTTTTTTCTACTATATTTACATACCTTTTGTTTTTTCCATGCTATTTTACAAATTTTCCATCTAGCTTTCCTATTTTTATCTAATATTCTTTGATTTTTCCTACTTTCGCTGATTTTTCTACTAGTTTTTCAACTACGTTCGGTTTCTCATATATCTTTGTAGGTTTTTCAACTAGTTTTTTCCTACCATTAATCGTCTGATTTACCATAGAAACAGTTCGATTCTTGTTAACAGCGCCTAGTGAAATCCCGTTTTGAATCCTCTTCCCCAGTTTCAAAATTTTAATTATGAATTTCAACCAAAATTAATTATAAATTGTTTAAAATTTTATGGGAAATCAGAAATCATCCCTGATCAGGAATCGCCTCCAAAACGGGACTGTAAAATTTGGTTAGATGTATCTTTAGTACACTTATTATATATTAGCTTTTCACCTAAGAGCATCATCTCTATTCCTGTCCTAACTTTGCAACTAGCCCTGTTTCACCTAATAAACCATATGGTAAAGTGACCTAACTAGGGATGGCAACAAGGCCATTCCTCGCGGAATGGCCCTTCGTCCCCATTCCACATGACCCGTCCCCGTCGTCAGATTCGACGATGGTTCTTTCTCGTCCTCGTCCCCGTTTGGGTGGCGAGGACCTAATGGGGACCCATCCCTGCTAGGTCTATGCACGGGAGGTGTCCTCCCTGCTATGGCTCACCGTTAGTGGGTCACTTCTTCTCCTCGTGTCGTCGCCGCTACCATAGCTGCTCGCCGCTGCAACAATATTGAGAAGTCGATTGATCTACATAGCCACGAAGTGAGGAGAGGATGGCTTACCTCTAGATCCACACTCGTCATCACCGTTGGAGGCCGAGCATGGGCCGCCACCGTTGAAGCTCGCGCTATAAGGACATCATTGCTATTGAAGCTTGTGCTCGTGCGACTACAATTGGAGGCCGAGCTCAGGGATGGACGTTGTCATCATACTCGAGATTGCCATCGCCGAGACGAGGAATTCGTTGTCATCGAGTGTAGAAGAAGGGCAGTCGCATAGGTCGTGAGGTCGTTGTAGCTCACAATCCAGCCTCGCGCTTAGCTTCTGCTAGCACTCAACCTCGGCATCGCCAGCCGCTCGCCTGCTCTAGCCACATGACGCCGTTCCTCTTGTTGTGTGAGTTGAGAGAAAGAGATAGGGTTGGACACATAACTAGTAACTACTAGGGCGAGGCTTGTGCAATCTTGCTGGGTAGTTGAGTAAGAGTAGTTGGGTTGAGGAATTGTTGGGCCAGGCTTCTAAAATAGCAATGGTTGGGCTGAGGAAAGATATCGAACTGCTAAAATTTTTAGCTCTCCGTTCTCACCCCCATGGGGAAAAGATTCTGTGTCCCTGTCTCCATGATACTCGATGGGGATTAATTTTCCCCATATCTATCCAACGGAAGGGACCATTCTCCCCCTCCCTACCCCCTAATGGGGGAATTCCCCGTTAGAGAACAGGGAATAGGGCTAGTTGCTATCCCTCGACCTAACCAATTTATAAGCACAACAAACTAGATGAATAATTTTGACGAAGAACAGGGAATTCAACGTGTTTGTAGTTTAGAATTTTCATAAAGTACACAAAACGTAACATACGATTCAGAATTTGCAATTTGTGTCATCACATCTCGCTATAAATTCTTAGGAACAAAACTAATCGATTATTTTTTACATTATCTTAGTCAAAACTATAATCAATCGTCCTAAAGAACTAGAAATAAACCCCTCCATCATCTGATTTGTGAGTATTATAGGGATATTTTTATAAGTGATTTTCATACAATGTTCCATCTTGAACCAAAAATAGATCTTCACCACTATAATTTCAAAATATTTTATATAATATGAAATGATTATAGTTGGTTATTTATCATGCCGAAAGAAACAAGTTTGTTGGCATATCAAGAACATTGGGCTTACTAAATCTAATGGAAAATATTTTAATTGAATTCACCCCAATCAAAATGCTTTGATAATCAAAATCCTCCTAACGATACACAATGCACCAAGACAATTTAGGAACAAATTAAATTATAAGTATAAGCACTCATCTAGAGTGAAATATGTTTTATTTATTCATCATGCACCATCTATTAGCAAGATGTTTTATTTATTGTATTTCACATTTCCACCTTTTCTTATTTATGTATGAATTTAGATCGCATGAGATTGCTAGATATATGTATCTTTAGTACACATTATACATTAACTTTTGACCCAAAAGTATCACCTCTATTTGATGAAGAACAGGGAACTCAACATGTATGCAGTTCAAGATTTTCATAAAGTACACAAATTTAAAATATAACTTAGAATTTGAAATTTGTGTCAATCACATCTCATTATGAATTGTTAGGATCAAAACTAATCGAGTTTTACCATGATCTTAATCAAAACTATAATCAACTGTCTTTAAATACTGCAAATAAACCCCTTCATCTGGTTTGAGCCTATTATATGGATAGTTCTATAAACGTTGTTCATTTAATGTTCCATCTTGAATTAGAAAACGATCTTCACCACTATAATTGAAAATATTTTATATAATATCAAATGATTATTGTTATTCATTAGGTTTCATTGACTGTAGATCTATAACTGTACTGCCAAAAGAACACAATTTTGCTGGCGGATCAAGAACATTACGCTTACTAAATCTAGTGGAAAATATTATTAGTTGATCAAAATGCTTTGATGATTAATGACCCTTATTCTCTTATGTACTCCTATCGATGCACAATGCACCAATACATGTCAGGAACAATTTAAACTAAAAGTACAAGCATCCATCTAAAGATTGAAATATGTGTGCATCATAAAAATGAACCATCACATGTGTGCTAAGGTCGTAGCGAAATTGGTGTATAGAATATGTACACAAAAGACAATTGACTTAGTAACCTGCTTATTTAGAAATTTTGGTGTAAGAATTAATGCAGGTTGTTAATTTTTGGCATGACTGTATTACATATATAGCTAATTAAATAGCATGAATTAAGATGGTGGGTTTAAAGTTGTAACATCCTAAAAATTTGGTGAGTTTAAATTACTTTGTTTTATAGTAAATAACTAAAATAAATTAATTTTATAATTTTTAGCAATTAAAAATAATTAAAAGTGTGTTTTCCAAATAAACTAGAGCATTAAAACAGTTAAATAAGATAAAATATAAGTAAACAATGCATGATAATTTTTTTTAAGTCTTAAATGCTTCAGAGGAATTTTGAGAATTTTCTAAGATTTTTCTGAAGTGCTCTGGTATTTTTAAATCTAGGAAAACATTAAACAGCTTTTAGAGAGGGGAAAAAGGGTTTTCTTTTTTCCTTTTCCGAAGAGGGGCGACATGGTGCAATCTGGGTCGTTGTTTAGTGTGCGTGCATGTTGGCAGTCGTCAGATGCCACTTATTTGAGCGAACCAGTATCTTTGGATCTCGAGCGCACGTCAGTGTGACGTGGGCGTAACAGAGCTGTTGGATCACACCGCGCCTAGGTCATCGTCTCCGCGGCCGATTCGGAGAGGCTGTGCGCTGCCATGGACCGAGCCTTGGCGTCCTTGCCCACCTAGGGTTCCCAAGGCTATTTTAAGCCATAGGGAGCTGCGCTACGATTCCTTGATTTTGTAGCCGCTGTCGCCTTGAGCCGAGGTGGACGGAGTTGCTGAGGAGAGAGAAGGGGAAGAATCAGTGACAAGAGCTCTGACGAGCAGTTCTGTCACTGTTGGTGAGTCTTAACCCATGATTCTTTTCCATAGGGTGTGCCTTGGTTTCGCGAACCTCTTCATGGCATGCTTTTGCCGCAGCGAGTACCGAAGAGCCGTCGTATGTTAGATCTAGCACTGCCGCTACTGTTGGAGGTTGCCGGAGCTGACCAGAGGTTCCTGGAGTTGCGTGTTGATGTGGTAAGCATCATGGTAGCTTCTAGATCCCAAATCTATCCTTAGATTAGGCCAGTGAGGTCTGTAGCGTTAGGTCGCGCATGAGCCATGTAGCGTCGCCGTTTCGTGCTGCCGTAGTTCGCTGTTGTGGGTCGCTGGTGTTGGCCATGGGTCCTAGAGGATTGGCAATGTCGAGAGCTTCCCGTAGAGCCCAAGAACATGTAGTTTGGTTGTCTATAACGCCCATGCGAACTCGCCGGAGTTGCACTGCCATGCCGGAGGTGAGTGCCGCCGTGGGTTTTGGTCACCGGGATGGTGAGGTGACGTGGAGCATCCATAGCCGTTGGATTTGGATCATATGTTTCGGATCTGAGTGGGAGCAGTCCGGTTCAGATCGGATCGGTCCAATGGGCGGGGTTCACGATGGACTGTCACTGCCATGTGGGGTCCCACATGTCAGGTCAACGTGGGATGCACCATGCGCGCGCTAGCTTCTGCTGTGTGGGCTGAGTCTGTCATGGCCGTTTTGCTTACCGGTGGGGCCCAGTTGTTAGTCCAGCGCGGGGTTTAATTAAAATAGAAACTAATTCTGGAATTGATTTAATTGTTTAAAACTTGATTAAAACTTGTAAAATTCATATCTTTTGATTCAGAAGTCCAAAAATACTCATTCAAGTCTCTAAAAATTCAGAAAAATGAGATCTACCTATTTATGAATTGTTTTTAATTTTTTAAAATATATTTATTTGCTGTTTGGATTTTTATTTGTTATTTGCTATATATTACGTGTAGGAACGATTGCTTTAGAGAGTGTGCAAGGAGAAGAATTTGCTGCAGGTCAAGAGTGTGAGTGGTAGCAAGGCAAGTTACACACAGTACTTGATCATGTTGCTCCTGTCTGCAAAATAAAATATTTTTTAAATTATGCATTGCTATATTTATTATATTTTAATGAGAATTTAGTTATTTCAATTTGCTTATTACCCTCATTTCAAATATTGTAATACCAAATATTCCTTTATAACCTAGTTTATCATCATTTTAGTTGGAGGGTAATGATATTTTTGGGATTGGTAGTCGTTATTAGTTTGCATAGTCATGCATGTTACCCTGGAGAATTAATTAATATTGACTAACGAGATATATGCAATTGAGAGTAAATGCATATGTTGCTTTTACGTAAGGGAGAAATGTGTTGCTCCGTATGGATATGCATGTGTTGCTCTTGTGTAGAAGTTGGCATACGTTGCAACTTGTTAACAACTTGGGTGGCATATTTGACTAAGGCAAGTGGAACTATTGTGGGGGTGGAACTTGCATACCTAGACTATTAGGCAAATTTAGATAGAAGTCTCACCTTAGTTACCCCTAAAGACTTAATCTTGTAAAAACATTCCATACTAAAAATAGCACAAACCATGAGCTTGACTCCAGTTGAGTCTAACAATTAAGCTACTAGGTGTTAGCTTGTGGCACCTCAAGGCAAGTAGAAAATGTGGTCATGCGTTGGAACATTTGGGGGGAGATATGTTGCTTATGAGGACCATCATCCAAGCGATGCTGTTGTGTTGCTACGTGATCTTGGTGATCTAGATATTTGGTTCTAGGTGGCACAATAGGTATCGAGAGGATTACTTACTAATGTTTAGTCCCGTAACTGTTTGGATACGAATGTCTCTTTCCTTGTCAGAGGTTGAGATATGAGTATCTTATGTGTAAGGATGTGCAAGTGTTAATAAACAATTCGAATAACCGTGTCCGTGGTTATGGACAATGCTTGCTTATACTTGAACAAGGTATAATGTTTTAAATGCTAGTGAGTGGTTGTCATATTGGATTGTTGGGTGCAGGTTGTTAGGATGTGTGTCAAAACTTATGATCACATACAGGTTTATCAAATGTTTTATTCAATTGCTTTGGAATCTATTATTCTATTATGTCTTTGTTAAATGCTAATTATGCAAAATAATCATTATCCTATTTGTTGTACAAAGCTTGCAGATAAAGGTTAGAATTGCATTATTCTACCGTACGTTGATTTGCTGAGTATTCGTCTGTACTCATTCTTGCAAACTCTGTTTGTGGGCTGCTTAATCTGACGAGCAGGAAAAGAAGGTGAAGAACCGTCATCGTTGTTCGAGGAGGAGTTCATTCAAGATGGTGAGTAGGTAACGTGCTTCTTAGTCAGAAGCATGTGGCTCATGATGGGACATTTATTTTAGTTTATCTTTACTATTTCCGCTATGCTGCAATAAGTACTCTGATAGATTTATTTATTCAGCCCTGTGTGCACTATAGGAATTGCAGCGAAAGCTGATCAGTGTTCAAAAAACGGGTAAAAACCGGCGGTTTCTCGCCAAACCGCTGGGGGCGGTTTGACAAACCGCTGGTTTTTACGCGACCGGGTTTGAAATTTTAAATTTAAATTTAATATTCTAAAAAAATTATAAAAAATAGAATTTTTTTAGAACATTCTGTACAAAGCAAAATTTTAAATTGAGATTATTATCATGGTATTTTATGTGAAAAAAGTTATGCAAAAGTGAAAAAACCGTTTTCTGAAAAATTGGACTGGTTTCTAGAAGGTTTGGTCTGTACGCTTGCTAATTGATTGCTCTGCTCGTTTTTTCTTTTGTACCACCACCACACCAAACTCACTGATTGATGCACGTTTTGCTATCGTGAATCACGGGTTTCGGGTCACCAAACAGTTTTGAAAACCTTGATTTGTCTATCATGTGACTTAGTGTTGATATGTCTATCATATGACTTAGTGTTGATATGTCTATCATCATATGCAATGCAATATATGTATGTATGCAATTCACTTAGTGTTGATATGTTCCAACTCTCAAATATTTAGCAAAGGTCATGCCAAATTTTTTTCCTTGTTCAAATATATGTTTTTGTTGGAAACTACCATGCATATCACATTATTTACTTCATATTGATATGTTCAAATTGACTTCATATTGATATTTTTATTGGAAACTACCTTGTTCAAATTATTGACTTAATATTCATATGTTCAAGATGTCATATATTTATCAAAGGTTCTTCCAAATTTTTTTCATAATTAAACAAATTACCAACACATGTATCTCACCCATCTATGATTTTTCCTAATTTTTTAAAAAAATTTTAGACCTCTTTTTATTTTTTCTATTTTCCACGTTTCCCCTTTTTTGGAGCGGTTTTTTGCCAAAACCGCCGGTTAACCGCTAAAACCGGCGGTTTCTCGGCAAAAACCGCTGCAAAAACCGGTGGACTCGCCCGCTGCTATCTGATCGTTTGAATTTGAATTTGAGCGGTTTCTAATGTTTTTTTTTGAAAAACCGCCCCGCCAAGTAGGCCGTTTCGGGTCCCGAAACAGGTTTTAAAACCTTGCACCCAGGACTGTTGATACATCACATGGTAGGCTAAATCCCGCGCTAAGAGCCTAGGAGAGCCCTCTGACAGGTGGGCCATGGTACGCAGGCTGTCTCGACGGCCATGAAGTGGACCGCCGAGAGAAATGGCCCATCGGACCTATTCAAGAGCCACGCATGGTTGACAGGAGCTAATAAAAAAATACATGCCCTTACATGTTGAGAAACACATAAGGGTGCACTGGTTAAGGGAGTTGAGCTCGCGGCTGATAACCGCGTGGTTGCGGGTTTGATCGCGGCGAGTTCCTCCTTTTATTCAAAAAATTATCTGTCTCAACGATTTACCATGGGCCATCGAGAAAGCTCTTTAGTAGCCCAGGCCGATCGGCTGGGCCGCCTGTGTGTGCCAGGTGGGCCAGGCCAACCTGTATCGATGGCCTGGTCCTTGGCCATCAAGAGAGCTTGTGTTTTAACAAATTTTTTCAAATTCATTCATGTGGTGGCCTATATGGCTTCTAATCATGAACCTAGACATTGCAATATTTAGGAAAGTAGTTTTTATAGATTTGAATTGTTTAAAATTTGAAATGATTTTGATTTAGTAAAGTATAAGACGCGTATATGTGTCTTAAACATGAAAATAGTTTTGATTTAACTTGAAACATTCGAATTGTGCAAAAATTAAAGGAAATTCAAGTTTTGAACACGGCACCACGTAGATTTTGAATTGTTCGAATGGTTTGGCATGATTTGTGTGGCAGTGGGATGAAACCGACAAATTTAGAGGGGATTGTCTTGGAACGTTTATAGTTTGGAAACTGAAAATTTTTTGAAACTTTTTTGGTGCATGCTAATTCATATATGGAGCAATATAATCTAAGGTTACGGTCAATATAATCAATATATTATTTTAGAAAATTCAAAACAACCGGGGTTGACTACCGGTCGACCAAAGAAGGGGGGCCATCGAGTCAAACAACTGTCTCGATGGCTGTAGGGAGAACCGACAACACAGATGGCCCTCTATCGACGGTAGTCAACGAAAGCTGTCAAGAGAGGGTTCTCTTGGCGGCTAGGCCGAAACTAGCCCTCGACAGAGATTTCTCGACGGCAATTCATGAAGCCATCGAGAGAGACCTACCCACCCGCACATGGTAGGACTGACCTCTTTTGACCAAGCAGATGTCTTGATGGTTCGATTTAGGCCATCAAGACAGCCCCATGGATGCCAGGATTTTGGCCTGATTAGTCTATCTCGACGTCTGCTGGTGTCGTGGTCGTCGAGATAGGTAGCAAGATATGAACGCCACGGGCTCGGGACTTGGGCGAAAAACGTAGCGACGCCGCCACCTCAACTCCTGCCGCGCCGCTCGCTGCCCCAGTCGCCGGCTGTCGCAGCCTTCCACCGCTGCCCCACGTCGCTTGCCCCCTGCCGCTGCCACCTCCCGCCGCACTAACGTTTGTCGAAGGCTGTTTGTCGACGGCTGGCCGTCGAGAGTAAGCTATCTCGACGCTTTCTTGACCTTTCACGATGGTTTTGGCCATCGAGAAATCCTACGATTCCTGTAGTGGTGGCTTTGCATTTTATTTGTAAGGATTTATAATAATTATTGTTACTTTTGTGAAGTATTGTAAAGATATACAATAATGGTGTCACTTATGCGAACTGATTCTGAACCAATGTGGCATAAGGGTCACCAAGTTGTTTAATTTGGAGTCCTGACAAAAGTATATATTATTTTTTTCTTGCTCTCTTGAACATGATGGAAATCAAATAAAGTAATTTTTATAATATATAATAAATATTAATTATATATCCAATATTCTTTGTATGTCTAGGACATTGCGGTATACATGTGTCTGTTGCATTAACCATACCTTGGAAAGATCAATGGTTTGGTGCATTCTACTTTATGTGGTTGTGATTAACATGTTTTGTGCCATGAATGCATCTAGATATATGCAACCAATCTATCATGTCAAACATCACAAAATATAATAAAATTGACTCAAATCATATAAGAGCATCTCCAATGGGGACACCTCAGCCAGGTATAAGAAATCCACCTCAACTTTTTACTTATGTGGAGGAGAGAATGAGATGAGAGAGATAGAGACTGTCTCTTAGCTAATAGTAAGGCTATAGCGGATTACAAGATGGATGCACACTATTACATGTGGGTCCAAATTAATGTTAGAGACAATATTATAGCTAGCACCACTGGAGAGGTTGGCTATTTGCTATCTATAGATGACATGGCACTTTTTTATAGTCAACACCATTGGAGATGCCCTAAGATAGTTAACTTTTCACGCAGCTCGAATGTCGACATTGGTTGCACACATGGTGTTCCATATATGTAGATTTTATGATGTATGAATCACAACGGTGACATGTGTTGAGCTAGAGTTGTAAGAGGTTGCGGAAGCTATATGTGTGGCTATTGCAGCTTTAATTGTGATACATATATAATAGGGGAGAGAGCGCGCGATTGCACGCATTGTTAACTATTGTATCTGGTTTTTTATTTTATTTCTTGTGCTCGCTTTTTTCACGTTTTGTTGATAGAGCAACGGAGAAGGCGAGGCAAAGGAAAAAGGACGTGCAAATATTAGAAGAAGGACCTTAAAAAGGACTATACGTGGAACCCGCGTGGGTTCTATCCGATAGCCTTTTTGTATATATTTTGTGCGTAGTTATGCTATACAGTGCATTTGTAATCTAAACTAAAATAAGTAAACAACTAATAATTAGCATAGGGTAAGAACCAAATGAAAATTTTAAACGATTATTGGCAATAGTATTTCGTTACTTCTGTTATGATTCATGACAATAAGTGGTTCGAAACAAAATCTTTGGAAGTTTTTTTTGGAATTTGGGAAAAGGAAATAGGTGAGCAAAAAAGATTGAAAATGTTTTTTAAAATTTAAAGTTGTTCTAATTTCAAAAAAATTTTAAAAAAGTAAGTTTTTTATGGACCTTCTTTGTGGAGCCATGGTTCTTTTTTTTAAAACATTCTTTTCTTTGGATTTTTTAAACGGTCTTCCAAAAAGGAAATAGAGGAAAGAAAATGAAAGAGCAAAAATGTTTTTAAAAATGGAAAAGGTTTCTAATTTGAAGATTTTTCCAAGAAATTAAAGTTTTTTGGGACCTTCTTTGTTTAAGTTTGGCTTGATTTTTGCGGAAAAAACTTTAATGAAAAAGGGAAAAAAAAGGAAAGAAGCTGGCAAGGAAGACAAGGAGTTTTTAAAAATTTTAAACCTTTAGAAAATTCTAAAAAAGAAAAAACTTTTTATGGAAAAGGGAAAAAAAAAAGCTACAGGAGCAGAGGAGGGAAGAGAACATAGTTTCAAATTCAAATTTGTTCTAATTTCAAAAAAATTGGGAAGTTTAAACTTTTATGGACTTTCCTTGTGCAGCCATGGTTCCATTTTTGCAAAGTTTGTATTCTTTTGAATTTTTTTGATGGGCTAGAAAATAGAAAAGGGAAAAAGGCTAAAGAAAATAGAAAAGGCAAAAAGTTTGGAATTTTTAAATGTCATAGAAAAAAGAAAATAGAAAGAAAAATGTGCTACAATAGGCAATGGAGCAAATTTTTTTTTGTAATTATCAGAAAATAAAAAGGCAGACTTTTTATTGGTCTTTCTCATGTAGGCATGGTTCCATGTTTGGAATTTTTTTTTTAGGATTTTAAAATGGTCTAAAAAGAAAGTAGAAAGGCAAGAAAGGAAAAAAGTTTCAAAAAATTCTCAAACTTTTTACATGTCTTCTTCATGTAGCCATGGTTCCATTTTTGTAAGTTTTCTATTTTTTAATTTTTAAACGGTCTAG
Source organism: Olyra latifolia (assembly GCA_036346145.1). Classification (NCBI taxonomy): domain Eukaryota; kingdom Viridiplantae; phylum Streptophyta; class Magnoliopsida; order Poales; family Poaceae; genus Olyra; species Olyra latifolia. The sequence goes on from CM070530.1 coordinate 22,715,320, forward strand.
AAAAAAGAAAGAAGAAAAGGAGAAAAAAATGACTAGAGAGACAGTGACTGCCTCAGCTGGGATTTGAACCCAGGACCACCGACTGAAACCACGTTGTGCTAGCCAGCAAGGCAAACCGACAACGTTGTCAAAGGGCTAGGGCTGGCACGGAAATTTTTTTATACTAACCGCGCGAACGGACAGCTAGATCTCATTTCGACCGTCGATCGGACGGTCAGCGTTCGTCGGGCCAACGTGGCCACGGCACAGCTCGTATTTGCTACGCACTTTATATATAGTATATAGATAGATAGATATAGATATAGATATAGATATAGATATAGATATAGATAGATAGATAGATATGTATACCTCAATTCTTTCGCATCTTGTAACTTGATGCAAACGTTGATGTACGTACAATATCGATTGATTTTAGATATATAGATATTTTTCATTCTGTTGCACCAGATGTATGACCCATCGACAGTATGACTTTAATTTGTCTAGTCAAGATAAATCAAATGCTCCTATATGTTCATGGTCATGTGGTTATTGCATCGCTGACTGTGACACGTATCTTTAATCACATTCCTTTTAATCACTAACTTGATCCAATGAAGATTACATTTTTAGAGAACTTAATCCGATCAAATACCTCCAGGAAAAAAAAATCAGATGCAAAAAAACTTTTGGCCAAACGTTTCCTTTCGAAGTTTCGTCCTGCCAAGTGTTTATTTCGGCCGTAATATACCCACAAATCTTGTTGATAGAATCATGTGGCTTTGTAGTTGCACGACGTGAGACCCTACACGTAGCTAGGTGTCATCCACATCACCTCGTACAACCCGAGGCATGCGTGGGCATCAAAAAACCCCCACACTCCCGAGCCTGCCCTTTTTGGGGGAAGGGGGAGTGCACTGTATCACTCACTGGCTAGCTAACGAGAGGCCCTAACGTAGTAACGTTCAACTGTTCAAGTCCAAGCAAAGCTAGCCCAGGTCCATGCATGGGTAAACCACAACAGCAGCTTCGTTCTCGCGCGCGCGCGCCCCACCGATCCAACTTTCGCGCGGCTGAGCCGAACTAACGAATAAAGGTGCTGGAGCTTACAGCGATGGAGGCCTCGCGTGCGCACAGATTCCGCCGCGCTAGCTGCGCCGGCGAGACAGCGAGCGCCCGACGGCGACGTCCCTAGCTTGGCCTCATGTTATCTGGTTCGTCGTGGCGGCCGCACGTCCATGAACAGCGTCAGCAATCGGCTGGCCACGCAATCGGATCCGTCGCGGCGCGCGGCTGCAGCCAATGGGCGGCGTCGGCAACATCAATTCCTTCGATCGAGGGGAAAGGGAGGGAGGACCGAGGACGGGTCGACGGCGACGGCGGCGCGGCTACGTTTCGCGCTCCGGGAGGCCGGCGAGGAGGGAGGGAGGGCCGAGCAGGAAGCAAGGTATCTAGCGCGCGCACGCGCGGCGCGTGGACGTTCACGTGCATGCGTATATGCGCCGGGCCCCGCGCGCGCGCGCGCGAAAGGGAGCGGCTCGTTCGCGCGCCGCGCGTTGGCGCGGGCCAGGCGCCCGACGACGACGTTGCGCCAGGCAGGGACGGGGACTGGACTGCACCGGGGCCGGATCGAAACGGACTCGTCGGCATCGCCGGCGTGCGACTGGCGGCTGGGCGCGGAGGGAGTACGCGCCGGTGCCGTCGCCGTCAGTCCAGCCCCCGGCAAAAGGACTGACGTACGAGTCGAACCTGGGATGGTGACGTTATGCTCCTGCGGGGCACCCGGTTAGCCGTCGTCGACGTAGAGTACGTCTCCACGGCTTTGCAAGTTGGCAACTTGCCGTCATCGTCCTTCTCGGTGGCGCCGAACGGGTGATCTCTGCCACACTCTCCCGTATATCTGGAATGCTCGGCGAACGTATCGCAGGTGCCCGGCCGGTCCAAGCAACGTATATTATCCAGTAGGTGGTGCCTTTTCTGACGTGGAAAAGATTCTGCCTTTTGATGGTTGTTAGAGAAAATTGTAGCATCCTTTTCCCTGTTTCGTTCATCCATATGGCAGTGTCACATGTGTATAAGCTATACACACACCCATGAAATTATACAACCAACGTGGCATTGGCACCACTGCCCACTAGGCACATGAAAATCAGCTCCGCATATGCATGCACATAGCTATATGTACTATCCTAACCATTGATATATACATTATGAGTTTGCGCAGAAATGTACACGTATCTCAGAAGGTTCTTGGACCGTCCGTGACGTTGTCAGTAAAACAAGACCAGTTAATCATGCAAGGTAATGTGAAAATTATGTTCAATGTTTCGTTTCAGCGTCTTTTACGAATCTAAAATGAGTATAGCTGGCAACATTTTTCCTCGGTGCCTTAATGGCAAAGCATTTAACGAATGAAATCACCGCTGTTCATCTATCGCATTGAATCATTTGTCCTCATCTATCGTCACGGGGTCACGGCCTCGCGGGCGGTGCCGCACCCCTGCGTGTGCAGAATTTTATTTTTTTTATATTTATTTTTTTTTCAGAAATAAATAAATGGTATTCAATTTAAAAAATAAATAAATAGACTCCGTCATGACCCGTTAGGCGAGAAGTTCGAACCGCCCGTCGGTCGGGCAAGATTTTAAAATCCGCCGACAAATGGGCGAACTTTGCTCAAGCCAACCCAAGCAGGCGATGGGCCAAATCTGCCCGACGGAGGCGATCTAAATAAACCGCCCGCTGAACGGGCAAGTTTTGAAGGCCCAAAAAAATCCGCTCGCCCAACGGGCGATATTTGACCGGCCCATCCAACATGCGAAATTTGGGCCTTTTAAGGCCTAGTTCTTGTTGTTGCCATTTGAAGGCGAGAGAGAGAGCGAGAAGAGAGAAGAAAAGCACAAGGCTAGAAAACCTTGTTTTCAACAGAATGTCCTTTGCCCAAACGGTAGAGAATATCTTTGCCTTGTCATTCCTCGTGAAAGATGGCAGAGCGGGAATCAACATGAATGACGACGGTCATCACATTATCTGTAAGCACTTTACTTTATTACTCTTTTATTACTGATATAATGTATGTTCAATTATTCACTGTGATATGTCCGATGTTATTCTGCTAGTTGTCAATTTAGAATAAACGTTGTTCCAGTAAAACAGAATAACATCGGACATATCACAGTGAATAATTGAACATATACATTATATTAGTAACAAAATAGTAATAAAGTAAAGTGCTTATGCATAATGTGATAACCGCCGCTATTCATGTTGATTCCCGCCGCCATTTTTCACGAGGAATGACAAGCAAAGATATTCTCCACCGTTTGGGTAAAGGACATTCTGCTGAAAACAAGGTTTTCTATCCTTGTGTTTTTTTTCTCTCTCGGCTCACGCTTAAGGTTAAATTTCGCCTGGATTGAAAGGGATTTCAAATATCGCCTGGATTGGGCGGATTTTTGGCCTCCAAAACTCGCCCGTTCAGCGGGCGGTTTATTTAGATCGCCCTTCCGTCGGGCGGTATTTGGCCCACCGCCTGCCTTGGGTTTGGCTGAAGAAAGCTCGCCCATTTGTCGGGCGGATTTTTAAAATCTCGCCCGACCGATGGGCGGTTCGAACTTCTCGCCCAACGGGCTGGCGACGAGAGTCTATTTATTTATTTTTTTAAAATTGAATACCATTTATTTATTTCCGAAAAAAAAAAATATAAAAAAAATTAAAATTCTGCGTGTGTTTCACGGCGCCACGTCAAAAGCCGACGACCGTGCCCAGCCACCACAAGGCCACGACCGGACCCCGCCGCTGGCCGCTCGCCTGAAGCCCACTCCGGCAATTAGGGATTCGGTGTAAATGGGCCACGTGACCCTGCGTCGTCCCATTTCTAGCTTATGGCCCAAAGTAAGCAAGTAATGGGCCGAAAAGGTCTACCTCAACACCGACAACCTCAACTTTGGCCCGTGCGCCCGCCTCTATCCCACTAATCGTCTTCAACCTCTGGCTTTTTTTTTTTTATTCGGCTCAATCTTTAAAAAAAGATTGAGCCAAGTTTAATTTGGCAGACAAAGATAGAGATCAAATTGGTCGCATAAAGGGGTGTAATATATTTGTGGGGTTACAAGAAGCTTCTCGTACCACCAATTTGGTGAAATTTTCTTCAGACATGACAAATTTTGTCGTGGTAAATTTGGGAAGAAAATGGAAGAAGCGGCGGACGGCTCACCAACGACGAAATTGGCCACCGTCATCCCCGCACACTGGCCACCTCCCATGGCAATGCCCATGGAGAGAGAGAAGATGAGGTAGGAGGAAGCCTGATCCTCCTCTTGCTCCCAAGTCTTGGCATGGCTAGGGGTCAGGACAAAGAACGTGGCGGCACGACCAAGGGAAAGGGACGGGCATGGCTAGGCGAGCAGCCGAGCAGCGCCAGGCAGTGGTGTCCGGTGGCATGAGTAGCTCCCTCCTCTACCACCGCCGCTGGTCTACCATCATGGTAGGAAGCTCAAGAAGTAGAGAACGAAAGAGATGTGTGTGAGGTTATACGTCTCCAACCATTTTTCCTTCATTTCATTCCCTATATTGGTTTCCTTTATTTCCTACCATCTCCAACAGCATCTCTTCAAAAGGAATGATATAGGGAAAGAAGAGAGAATCCCTTCCTGGAGGGAATGGAGAGAGAAATCTCTTAGCGAAGGGAATCTGTTGGAGCACTGAAGGGAACGGGAATCCCTTCGCGACGGAAATTGGGGATGGGAAAGGGTTGGAGATAGTCTAACAGGCTAGCATGTGCCCCGATGCAATTGTATATATGTTTATTTGCTGACTGGACCATCACATCACATACTATGGAGACAAAACCACCTCCAAAACCACTCCAGGAGGTTATTTGCAAAATTTTGTATAGTTCAGACAGTAGAATATCTAGTTTTTAAGTTTAGAAGTAGATTAGTCTACAAAGCTTAATACTTAAAGGTGCAAAGTAGACTTTTTCCAACTATAGAGCATTATTCATGTATTTCTAGGGCCTAGGCCTAAGCATAGATGAGGCCTAGCCCATCACTATTTGCCAGAATGCACCATCTGATGTCACATGAGGTTTAGTTGTATGTCATTAAAGTTGTTCTTTGATTTAGATTAAAGATTTATCGAAAAAACCGTAATATAGGAACTACAATATGGATATTACTTGGAATATCTTTTCATGATTAGTAGCATTATAATTAATGCTGCATAAGAAGTGTTTTTCTTGCATATATAGAGTTTTGAGATACTGTTGTAAGTCAATTTTAAAAAATTTACGCCTAAATTTAGACGTGCCATATTTCGTTAGGCAATATTTGGTTAGATAACAAAGTCAGAATTGTCATAATTCCTTTGTATGTATCTCTACATGCCTTTGTCACACAAATTCTCGCCATGGTTGTGGCAGACAAATCCACCGCCACAAGATTTCACTATAGGAGTGTGCAACAGTGGGGGAAGCCACCGGTGCTAGGGTCATGTTGGCATTGAGGAGCTCATTGTCGCAGTGGAGGGAAGAGCTCGTCAGCACCGTGGGGGAGGAGCTTGTCAAGCTGTTATTGACATAGGGAAGAATGAGCTTACCGTTGTCGGCATGGGGAAGAGCACGTCGTTGGCACAGTAGAGGTGCTCATCGGCGCTTGCGAGGATGCAAATGGGCCAATGCTTTCATCATTCTAGGCCACCGTCTCCGTCGATCAAGGTCGGATCTAGCCTCGTAGAGGAAAGGCATGTGTGGTGGGAGGAGGCCATCATTGCCGGGGCTCGCGGTGGGAGGGGTGTCATCTAAACATTTGACTAGAATTCTTGCCACACCTTTTTTTAAGATAAAGGATAAAATTCGACTCCTACATCCGAAGATGTACACAGTCTAATGAGTATCAACAAGCAAGAGTTATTACAGCATCACACGAACCACATGAAGAAAAAGTACACAACGCAAAAAGACAAGGAAGACATTAAGACAGAGCAATCCTATTATTGAAGCGTCAGCCATTTTCAAAGAAGACTATCATCACAACCACCTCCAAAGACTAGCATAATTGCTAAAAAGCCTTCCTATCAACCTTCTTTTGCAATAATGCCCATTGTCAAATTCTCGCCACACCTAACATATATAAGGCGTGCATCTGCCACAATGTTTTAAGGAAGCCAATGTATGGCAAACACGTCAAATTAGTAGAGGCAAATTTAGGCACAAACCAAACAAACATGCGTCTATTCTCATGCAAAATACTAAGCTAACCACACTTATACTGTGCATGCTTGCACTGTGTTTACGTAGTGTCAAGACTCACTATGCTATGTTGAACGATATATAATCCTACGAGGCGGAAACTTCTTACCAAATAATGCATCAACTTATATTAGAATGTGACAGGATTCAGGTCAAAAGAATGTGACAGAAGCATATATAACGTACATGCATGTGTGATTCAGTGAACTCAAGTCTAGATTGTCAATAATGGTAGGACCGTAGGAGTACACATCCCTACGAAAGTACAGGCCGGCTGAGCATGAGTAGATTGCAAATATCAAACAAATGGGATATGTGGTTTGCATATATAGATCATTTTGATCGAGCAGTGATATGGTATCATTGCTTTATAAGAATAGCTGATATCATGATTAAGCAAGTATTCCAGAAAAAAAAGAAAGTGTTGATCATCTGTAACGTGGCCATGCATGTTTTGGCCCATACAGCTTTTGTTCATTAAATAGAAAAGGACATTCGTTAGGAAACAAAGCAAGTACAAAATCTACATATTTATACATTAAATATTTATTTTCCGGCTTAGATCAACTTAAAAGGAGGGATACAAGCTACTATTTTTTTTTAAGGATATACCGCTCCTTTTGATTCATTGATATACCGCAGATACAATCAGTTTCCAAAGTACATGTATGATTGTATGAAACTCCGGAGGTGTATGGAACCAAATAATAAAATTATGGCCCCTAGTGCAAACTTTAACTACACAGAGAGGCAGAGAGCCGATTCATCTACTGACCAGTGGGCATGCGCAGCGGTTCTGAAAGACTCAAACCGCTGAAGCTTCGTTTTGATCTGCTGGAATCTGGATCAAGCGTAGCGCGGCTAAACATCCCATGCCCACATTGTTCGTTTATATAATATATCTTGTTCGCTCTGACCTCCAAGACAACATGGGAGCTAAGAGCATCAATAGCATAAACCCTATAATAGTATAGAAATAGAGTTTTACAGATAGAGTTTCTGGTGGAGGGAAGTAATCTTTTAGGGTGTAGTGTAAAGTGTAAAGGAATTTTAGAGTAATGGAGAGAGAAAATAGAGTAGAAAAGAGAGAAAATAGAGATAGAGCTTCTGATGTGGATGCTCCAAGACCATGTGCAACAATTTCTCTTCTCCATTCTCATTCCCTTTGCAAAGGGAATTTCGTTTCTTTCAACGCTGCAGCAAATTCTTTTTACTGTTCTTTTTCGGAAGGAATTCTTTTTTCTATTCCCTTTAGAAATAAATTCTCTCCTTTCTCTATATTATTCCTTTCAAAGGTATATGTTGAAGATGGTAAAAAAAAATGAAGGAAAAGAATATAATGTAGAGAATAGAAAAGGAAGTAAAATAAAACGAAAATGGTTGAGAATGGTCTAACATTTGTGTCCACCTTCGGACGTGCATCCTCTATCTTAAATGAGGTGCCATGCCTCATTCCCGCTGCTCACTGCAAACCTAACGCGCATTCACTCTTTCCTCTCTTTTTGATTTGGAAAGGCACCTAGGCCGTAAGACATATTTGTTCCCTTTCATACCCAGCTACAAGAGCACTCTGCACTCTTGGAAAAAAAAAGGAAAAATGGCACGCGCCAATAAACCAAACAGGAAAATTTCGTCTTGAGAAGGGTGCTGGTACAAAATTGTGCTGACACGGAGAGTGTTGCTATTTTTTCTTAGAGAAAATTACAGATTGCTCCTAGAAGTTGTAATGAAGTCTCATTTATCCTTTGGATGTTGAAAATTACCTTTTTCAGTTTTTAGAAGTTGTTGCCGTTTACATCGTAGCCCCAAAATATTAAGTGCTGAAATGGAAGCCACGTCGTAGTTAAGTGTTGAGGTGGCAAACCACCTCATCTTCTTCTTCCTCCCTACACTCTCTCAAGGGTTGTTCTTTTTAGCATATTTACTTACCTTATCTACTTATCTCTGAATGGAAACTCCAAACACTTTAACTTTTGAAGTCCTTTTTTTCTATTTCGAAACCATGTCTCAAAGCTCTTAGAAACAAGACAAACGAAATGGATCAGACTTTTCAAACTATCTCGAGAAGCTCTTGAAGTTCAGCTTATAAGTAAAATAAGAAGATAAGCAAATAAGGTAAACTAAAGAGAACAACCTTTGAATCTCTCTCTCTCTCTCTCGCTCCCCTGTGTGTCTCTCTCCCCCAATCGCCTGCCCTCTTTCCCCTCTCCCTCGCCTAGGTTCCCCACCTCGGGCATCACCACGCTGCTAATGGCCACAGAGAAGAGGGCATGTCAGCCCGAGCTCATCCCTCCCATGGTGGCACCCTTGTCCTCCTCTCCTACCGACAAATAGGCGACACCCAACCCAAGCTCCTCCACTCCCATGGCTCGAGCTCCTCCCCATGGCGCTCACCGCAACACATGCAGCTCCGACACGAGCTCCAACCTTTGACGATGGCACCCTGCCAAGCTCCTCCACATCGCCACTCCTAGATCTAGCCATTGCGTGCCTGAGATCTGGTGAAGGCGCCACCACTCCAAGATCCAGCTGCTACGTACCCAAGCTCCAGTGAAGGTGCCGCCACTCCCAAATCCGTGGCTGTTGCGTGCCCGTGATCCATGGTCATCATGTGCCTATGTTCCATGCCATCGATCATGTGCTCGTGCTCCATGCCGTCGCTCCCTGTGCTCCATGGTTGCCACTCTCTCTACGTACTCCATGGCTAGGAGGGGATAGCATATGGAAGGGGCTAGCCGGATACCGGAGAGGGGGCTAGCCGGAGGGGAGAGGAGGTGACTAGCTGCCATATGAGAGAGAGAGAGAGACACCAACCGGAGAGAGAAAAGGAGAAAGATTAAGAGAGTGTGGGGGAGGAAGAAGAAGATGAGGTGGCTGCCACCTTGTTCTTATGCACACGCATGGTTTGCCACCTTAATACTTAACAACAATGTGGCTTCCATTTCAGCACTTAACGGACATCTAGGCATGCACATAAGTATTTCATGCGAGGCATGACAGTTTTGGGGCTACGGTGCAAACGACAACAACTTCCGGGGGCCGAAAAAGTAATTATCAACGTCTAGGGGTGAGTGAGATTTTGTTACAACTTCGAGGGGCAATTTATAATTTTCTCCTTTTCTTATAAGAACTGGCCTAGTGGCCTGTGGGTGAGAATTCTTCCAAGCTAGCTTGCATCATTAGATCATCTATAATAAGGTGCCTTTAAACCACCTGTAAGCACTCTTTCTCCTACTTGGAGGCAGCGTCTTTAAAAATGTCTATAAGCTAGAGGCCACCTTCAAGCTTATAGGAAGCCTCTAAGCAAATAATACATTAATTGTTGCTTATGACTAATGAGTCCAGTGGGCCTAAGCTTAGAGGCAAAGCTGCCTCTAACTATTGCGGGAAGAGTCTCTAAATCTTAGAGACGAGTTGTAGGTCCCTTATGAGAGACAATATTGCCTCTAGTTATTGTGAATGCTATTATGTAAGATCTCCTTTTGCACAGTAGCATTGTATATTCAAAAAATTGTGCCGACAGCCTTGTTCTTTTGAGGTTACATTGATATTATAATCTACAAATGGAATATTTTTTCTTTTTACAAGACAAGCGCTTTGGCACTCTGTATCTATTTTTTTTAATACGACCTTATTATTTCTTCTCAAAACTCTCAAATTTAATTTTAACAGTTTTTTGGTCTATCTAAGCCTCTTCAGGGTAGGTTTTAACATGTAAACCGGTGTTGTTCGCACTGTTTCACATAAATATGCTAGCAAGTAGCAGATGTACAAGTGCAATGCACATTTTCCAAAGTACATGTTAAAAAATATATAATCACGTTCACAATTTAAAATTACATCAATTATAATATAATCCAACCCAAATTTATAAATCCCTATGTACTTTAATTGAGTAAATTGCACTCAAGTCCTTATAATTGTTCTTGTTTCCGCTTAAGTCCAAAACTCTCAAAGCATGATATTTTAGTGCATCAAGTTATGTTGATGTTTCGATTATGTACAAAATGGTATGCAGAGAGCGAATTTGATGATGTGACATTATTCTCGATCATTGTGATATGTGGTCACATTGCACAAATGTCAACCCTTTTATTCTCTTCATTCCTCTCTCTGTGTGCTCTCTTTCTCACTCTTTTTCCTTCTCTCTTATCTCTTTCTTCTTTTCTAACTAGCACACACAACAGAGGAGAGGAGAGGGCATAGCACTCCTCTCTCTGCTCCCACCAAGCCACCGTTCAGGCTAGTGGATGGTCTGGCAGACACAGTCGCCTCGTCTTCGTCACCGTGCTGGAGCTGTTGGCCCAGAATCAAAGAAGAAAAAACACTTGCTCCCTCTTGTGACCTCTCTCGTTGGACATACACACGCCAGGATCAACTAGGAGCAATATGCGCACACATGCATAAAAACACAGTTTGCACGGGAGCTTTTTCAAGTGACTCGATTAACTAAGAGAAGATACAGTGTTTAAATACACAAGACCACTAGACTCTGGACATGCCCACGATGCACGTTATTATCCTAAAGACCAGCTCGGTACGACGACGCGGCCATCACTCTTGACTACTACTGACACAAGCTAATCATAGTAACTAATGGCCTGTTTGGTTGCCTTCTTATTTGAGCCTGGCTCATATCAACTCAGCCAGACTGGTGGGAGACAGGATGAGGGGATGCAAGAGATGGTGTTTGGTTCTCTATGCAATCTCAGCCAGGATGTGAAGAGAAGATGTTTGGTTGGCTGCATAAGGAGTGAAAGAGATGGTATTATTAAGAGAGATGGTGTTTGGTTGGGTGTATGAGACATCTTAGTTTATATATGTTCTTAATTTTTTTCTTTGGTTTTTACTGCATAGTTCAAGTTTGTAGATTTGAAATTGTCATTTTAAATATTGAAATATTCACGTGTAGCATTTGAAATGTTGACTTTTATTTTTTAAAATGTTAAAATATTCATGTGTACCATAATTCGTCGTTTCAAACAAATTCAACGTATTGCATGATTTCAAACAAATGTTGATTTCAAACGTATACGCGTAATGTGAAGACTGGAAGAGGCTTGTGCAGCGACAGCGACATGTGAAACCATTATATGATAACAAAAGCCGAAGGAAAAAGCAATTTGATAAGCATCCAATGCATTACATAAATTGTTTATTAATGCAAACAGCTCTAGTTCATATCGGATAGACTATGACACTATAGAGGTACTCGCCATAGATTGGCATATATTACATAGTGGTTTGTAAGCAAAAACATATATATAGAAAATGAGACATAGTTTGGTACAGCAAAACACATCATTCATGACAGCTTAGTTCTTAGTCCAACACCTGAGCTTGCAAGGCTTGCAGCAGTGCGCGCAATGCTACCTTCGAATCGAGATGTAGGGGTTTCCTTGCCAGAATTAGATACCATCTCATGGCCCTCATGTTGTCGTGATACATTGAGAGCATTACAGTGAGGAGAGTAATATGTAATGAATGCAAAGTCCTCCTTCCTTGCAAGACCTGCCACAACAAAACTAGTTTATAAGAGAGAACTATAAGGTAGTCATATCAGCTAGACAGTATCAGTTCCCTACCATTATGCATATGGCAGTTGCCACATATCAGTGCATAACATTGTGTTGGATCCTCCCCTACAAGCAAAGCAGCCACCCGTGCTATCCATCCCCCATCATTACCAGCTGGACCTCTGAAGTGTTCAACAGTTCTCTGATTTGGAGTAGTGAGGCCTTCTTCATTACCAATAGTTTGTCCAAGTTGGGTGCCATTACTTTTACTCGATTGACACCTTGAAGGCTGATGGTAAATACGTCAGCCACATATTCTAATGTCTTCCACTTGTTAATTTCAATCACTAGAAGTCATAGCTAGAGCCTAATGCTGCATTTACATGTGCAATACATGCAGAATTGCAGACAGATAAGATGCCAATGCAGATGCAACTTTACTTACGCATTTTTGTTAGGCTTGTAATAGCTGAGTAAATGAGAGCTGCTAGAGCAGGAATCAGGAACATGGGCAGTACCCAGGTTGCTCTCATCTGCCAGCTGAGATCTGGTGATCTAGTCGTCATGATCGCATATCCAACAGCCATAATCTGTTCCAACAAACAAAAACATATAAACATATTAAAAAACAATTAATCCTTATCAATGACCCTAAAGACACTAATGGAACTGATTCCAATATAAGTCCATCGATCAAGAATACTATTCCCAAGTGCTGTCCCCACAACTAGAGCAATGCATCATAGCATCTGTCACAACACGCAAAATGCAGAACATTATAGAACAATTCCACAACATGCTAAATTGATAAGCACCTGAGCCTCTGAAAAAATGATCGATCCCTCATTGACCACCCTGCGCGTTATAAACATGAGATTACCCTATGACATGGAATTCTCCATTCGTCCATTCATTCTACCGGATGGGCGTGAGTTTGTCTATCTGACACGGTCGTTACCAGCAGAACTCATTTGCTACGGAGGCAAGACGAGGTGTGATGGGATAGGGGAAGACCTCGAGCGCGGCGGCGATGGCGAGGACGTTGTGCGCGGACTGGCCGGAGGCGCAGGCGCGGTGGTGGAGGCTGGAGCGCACGGCCTCCTCCTCCTTGGAAAGCGCCTGCAGCAGCTTCTCAACGTCCTCGCGGCCCCCGAATATGCCCTTCCATACCCACGACACGAGTCCCCGCTGCCTCTGCTTCTGCGTCTCCGGCGGTGCCGGTGACCTTGGGGACGCGACGGCGGACGGCCGCTGGGGACGGCGGCGAGGACGGCCGCTGCGGACGGCCGCTGGGGAGAGCGGCGGGGTGGGAGGAGGAGGCGACGACCGCGGGAGGAGTCGCGCGAGAGGCGGGCGGACGCGGGGGCAGGGAATCGCGTGAGAGGCGCGTGGGAGCTAACCCTAGCGCGGGGGGCGAGCGGAGTCGAAGCCCTTGCACGGGCGGATACGGGAACGGCTGTCGTGCTGCATCCAGCGAGCCAGGCCCGCGGGAAACGGTGGATTTTCCCGTTTCCCTGGAGCCTGGGAGAGTTGTTTTGCATCTATAGAGCCAGGCTGGATTGAATGAGAAGACAATTAAATACCTATTTTTTGCATCTATAGATGCAAATCTCTAGAGATGCAGCCAACCAAACAGCCCATAACTCATCCGACTACCATGCATAACGTGCAGCTACATGCAAGACCACCTCCTGCTAGCTACGACGATGGATCAACTAGAAACTTCATTACATGCTTATGCAATGCATATGAATCGATACAAAACCATGTCGACTTATCCTAAAACACTTAGATAGACCAGGTACAAGTCAAGATTACAAACTAACAGGAGCTTTGGCTGTTGTGGGCTTTATCACCGCTTGTCTGCCTTCCGAGGTGCCCATTAGTCGGCGTGTCGCCACCACGTTGTTCGCCCGCCTGACCATCTCGACCTCGCCAAAGCTATCCGTCGAGGCCAACACCATCGTCTCCAAACGGCGTTGCCCTAGCTCGCTGTCCACTCCTCCGTGGTCGGCGTGCCACGAAGCCCACCTCGCTCGACGCTATCTCCACCACCCGGTTCGTCTGTGCCACCGTCGTCTCCACTGAAGCGTCACCACCACCTCCACCACAACATTGCGTACGTCCTCCTTATCCTCGCCACTAGTTAGGGCGCGATGCAGCTCGATGCTCAAGCCAGCACGGTCCAGCAGCCAGGACAACATGACCCAATACTCGCCTGCACACAGAGGCAAGCCAACGCTAATTTGGGCGGCGCGCCTGCCCATGGTGGTGGCCCCGCATGGTGTGCCCTCACGTGGCGGTGGCGGCCTGATTACTGCAGCCCCGCCATCCGCCTTGGCCCAGGAGAAGGGAGAGGGAGGATGTGGGAGGGGAGGAGGCGGGAAGGGGGAAGACGCCGATAGGGAGGCTAGATCGTCGGCGAGCACGAGGAGGAGGCGGCGGCGCTGTGGTTGTGGAGACAACGGAGAACATGAGGGAGAAGGGATCTAGACCGAAGAGAGAGAAGGGAGCGAGAAGAGAGAGACTAAAGAGAGGAAGGGAGAGAAAAGGAGGGGTGACACGTGTGCAATGTGGTCACATATCACAATGATTGGGAATGCCATGTCATCAAACCGTCTTCTCCATGCCACTTTGGACCTAATCAAAACATCAACACAACATCATATGCACCGATGAAATATCCGGTTTTGGGTTTAAGCAAAAACGTGAGACAACTTTAAAAACCTGTAGCACAATTTACTCAATTAAAGTATATAGAAATTCATAATTTGGGTTGGATTATATTATAGATTTTCAGTTTCTTCATGCCCCGTTGAGGGCCAATAACTTCTCAGATTATAATTTGAATTATAATGCATGGCAGGTTCTTAGTCGAAAAGAACAACAAATCAATCAAACTTCAAATGGTAGGTTTAACGTGTAAACCGTGGTGTGCCGTTCAAATCACTGTTTCGCGTAGATTTAACAAGTAGCAAATGTGCATGTGCAGCCCATTTTCCAAAGTACATGTTAAATAAAATGTATAATCACGTTCACAATTTAAAATTATATCTATTATAATATAATCTAACCTAAATTTATGAACGCCACCACGTGGGCGTCGCCTGGTCGCATGTAATTAGGGGTGGAAAAGAGTCGAGCTCGAGCGAGCCAGGGCTGGCTTGGCTCGAGTTCGTTCGAGTGATCGAGCCAGAAGCAAGCTCAGCTCAGGCTCGTTTGGCATGCGAGCCGAGCCCGAGCGAGCTAACGAGTAGCTCGAGCCAGCTCGCGAGCCCTCGTGAGCTCCAGCAGGATGGACGACACCAGTGGTGCTAGTGGCAGTGGGAGGCCGCGATGCCATCAGAGGGGAGGAGCGGTGGCCGAACGAGGTGGGGAGGAGCGGTGGCCGAAGGAGGTGAGGGGCGGCGAGGCCACGTCGGCGGGGAGGTAGAGGTCGCGGTGCTGGTGGGAGGAGAGGAAAGGCGGTGGCGCTGGATCTGGAGGTGGGGAGGGGCGGTGCCGACTGAATCTGGAGGTGGGGAGGAGCGGTGGCTGGAGGAGGTGAGGGGCAGCCACCGCAGGTGGTGACGGGCTGGCGACTCGGGAGTAGGAGGCGAGGAAGAGGGAGGTCGGGAGTGGAACCATAAGGGTTAGATGTCACCAGGACGAGCCACGAGCGAGCCAGGCCTGGCTCGACTCGGGCTCGTTAAAACAAACGAGCTAGAAATAGGGCTTGGCTTGGGCTCATTTGTTCACGAGCCGAGCCCGAGTCGAGCCAGGAACCGAGCCGAGCCCGAGTTGCTCACGAGTCTCGAGCTCAAGTTCTAGCCCTACATGTAATTGATCCTACCTTAGGAGTTAGCATTGCTTAATGGTCCTATTTCAACTGCATCAGTGGGCATTGAGAACTTAGAAGGTTAAAAGTTTGTTTGGTTGGAAATTAATTTTTTTTCTAACTTTGTCATCTTTTTTTTTTTTATAAAAGTTAAGATGTGACAAGATATAGTATTTGTTGGCAAGCTTAATACATAAACCAAACTGACCTAGCATTAGACATGCTTAGGGTTACCGCTAACCAGAACAACGGATGCAGAACATATTTTACAGTGTAACTCAGGCCCTGTTCTTATTAGCTTATGAGGCCTTATTTGCTCCGTGTTCTCCGGTCGAAAATTCATTATTGTGAATAATTTCCAGTACGCTGTGAGAAACATATAAATTGCTCTTTACGTTGGCTAGTGATTATGTTTACACGAAAACTTTATTAGTACAATTATACTGAGGGCTTGAAACTTTCCTATCAACAACAACTTCCTTCAAAATTCAATTATTCTACTGTTCCAATTTTCAGTACGTGATGATATCTGATGGCTTCATTTCCCGTTTAGTCATATTCCTTGCTCATCAATCTGTGGAACATTATTCGCGAATTGAGGTTGCTCAGGTGGCTAGCAGCCGTTGCGTGCTGCTGAGCCCACGCGCGTTCGAGTCTTCACTCAGCGTTCGAGTCTTCACTCAGCGCCGTGTCACACTTTCTTCCGGGATTTAGTCCCGGGCTAGGTACTCCTAGGATTAAATCCTGGGTGCACACGTGCGCGTTCAGTGGCCTAGGATTAAATCCTGGTGCACACGTGCGCGTTCAGTGGAACTACGTGTGTTCATATATGGAGGTGTTAGGTCTCTCATCTGGTTTTGCGTGTGTACCGGACGCGCACGTGTGTGTGTGAATGGGGTGTGTAGTGTTGTGTGTGGGGTAAATTGTGTGCGTCTGTATTGTATCATGTCAAAAAAAAAAAAAAATCTGTGGAACATTATTCGTGTGTTTCTACGGCCCAGGCACAATAACAGATGAGGGCCGGCCCATATCTTAACAGCGCCCGACGGAATCTGATCCCGCGGCGGAACTAATCACCAGTCCGCCCCACGGAATGCGATTCCCAGCCCATCCATTCCAATCCGAGATTCCGGTGGGCCATTCCGAAGTCCAGCTGTCCAGGCCAACCAACCAACGCGGCCGCACCGCATCGCGTCATCCACTCTGCGCTCCCTCTCCCAAGGCGACGGGAATGGTCGCCACCGCCATGGCCACCGCCACCGCCACGGCCGCGCCGCCGCAGCTCCGCCTGCATCTACCCGCGCGTTCCCGCCGGGGACACGTGCGCTGCGCCATCGCGAGCGACGCGGCCGAGGCGCCAGCGGCGCCCGGCGCGCGGGTGTCCGCGGATTGCGTCGTGGTGGGCGGCGGCATCAGCGGCCTGTGCACCGCGCAGGCGTTGGCCACCCGGCACGGCCTCAGCGACGTGCTCGTCACGGAGGCCCGCGCCCGCCCCGGCGGCAACATCACCACCGTCGAGCGCCCCGACGAGGAGTATCTCTGGGAGGAGGGACCCAATAGCTTCCAACCCTCCGACCCCGTCCTCACAATGGCGGTACGCTTCTTGCTCCCTTCCCCCCTCTTCTTCTTCTTCTTCTTCTTTGGAGACGTACGCATACAGGCACGAATGCGCGCGCAGGTGGACAGCGGGCTCAAGGATGACCTGGTGTTCGGGGACCCGAACGCGCCGCGGTTCGTGCTGTGGGAGGGGAAGCTGAGGCCGGTGCCGTCCAAGCCCGCGGACCTGCCCTTCTTCGATCTCATGAGCATCGCCGGCAAGCTCAGGGCCGGCCTTGGCGCGCTTGGCATTCGCCCGCCTCCTCCAGTTTGTGCTCTCCCCGTGCTGCATTCTTGATGCTTCCGTGAATTTCGATTGCCTGTTTAGTAGTCAGCAAATGGGCTGAGCATTTCCGGCGAAGGTTTCAGGGGCGTGAGGAATCGGTGGAGGACTTTGTGCGCCGCAACCTCGGCGCTGAGGTCTTTGAGCGCCTCATCGAACCTTTCTGCTCAGGTGTTTATTGTAGTGTGCAATGGCTGTTTGTTCCAGCCTTCTGCTTGCAATGATTTCAGTAAAAATGTAACGGTTCAATGCTAATTTAGGTGTGTATGCTGGTGATCCTTCAAAGCTCAGTATGAAGGCTGCATTTGGGAAGGTTTGGAGGCTGGAGAAGACTGGAGGTAGTATTATTGGTGGAACCATCAAAACAATTCAGGAGAGGGGGAAGAATCCAAAACCACCAAGAGATCCGTATGTGAACAATGTACTTTTTTGTTGCAGCAATTAGTTGTTCCATTATACTAATATATTTTCACCACTTTTAGCCGCCTTCCGAAGCCAAAGGGGCAGACGGTTGCATCTTTCAGGAAGGGCCTAGCTATGCTCCCGAATGCTATTACATCTAGGTTTGTTCTCGTTGCCTTGTATATTTACCTAGTGGTACAACTACAGATATGAGGTGGCGTATAGTGTAGATTGTTGAGATGGATTGACAAATTTCTAGGAAGAGTAATTGCTGTTTGCAGAATTGATTCCCATACCATTGCATCATCATCCTAAGCATATGGATGAATTGTTCAATCATTTCTTCAACCATTCTCACAATGTTGATACTACTTCTGCCTACAAGGGCAAATGACTCCTAGTCATCAATAGACATTCCGCACGGGCATTTTATAAAGCATGTTAGTGTGTGCATTCCTTGTGCATGGACCTGATCATGAAGTAGTATTTATTACAGTGAAGTGTCACTTAAGTACTTAACCATGTGCTCTCCTGCATGTCCAGGTTGGGTAATAAAGTCAAACTGTCATGGAAACTCACGAGCATTATGAAGTCAGACAACCAGGGATATGTACTAGTGTATGAAACACCAGAAGGAGTTGTTTCAGTGCAGGCTAAAAGTGTTGTCATGACCATTCCATCATATGTTGCAAGCGATATCTTGCGCCCACTTTCAGTAAGTGTATAACAGATTAACTTTCATAGATCTTTCTGAGATCCTCCATATCACTTAATTGGGAAATAGGAAGTAGCATTATGCTGCTTTTGTTTAGGGATTTCTTTCAGCTATACTGTCATCAACATTTCCACTGGTGATACTAGTACTATTGAACCATTTAACAAGTTGAACCATTTAACAAAATTGAAGGAACATTTTGTTTGATTTGATTTGACTTGATATAACAACAACCACTTACTATCTTCTGGATGGAAAACATGATTGGGAAATTTTGTCGGAAGTTATGCTTTTGGTTTTACAGACCAGACATCAGAATTGGGTTGGTGAGCAACCTAGGCAAACTCACGGTTCACTCATTCACAAGATGATCAATTCTTCACCAATTGAACTTTATATTGTTTAGTAATTGAAATAAATAAGAAATTTGTAGGTTTCCAAACTTATAGTTTTCACAAAATAACACGATAGACCAATGTGTATAATACTATATATTAAAATAAGAGGACTTTTTGACTACAAAGAAAATCTCTACTATTAAAAAGTTTCCAGTGGTGAGTGACGGTGAATGGTGTTACACTTTACTATAATTACCCACCATGCCATCTGTTGTAACAATCTTATCTACTTCACTAAAATTACCCGCCATGACATCCGTCGTAAAGAACCCATCTTATCTGATTCAACCACTTAAAATTTTCATGATGGGTACAACCAAAGTATAGCGTGCGTCGGCCTTCGCTGCCATCTGTGCAGTCGCTGTGTGTAGCACCAATCTTCCACGACGAAGCCAAAGGCGTATGACCTGAGCACAGTTGCACGCGACGTGTTGCGCCGCACGGTGTGTAGCATCAATCTTCCATGGCGAAGCCGAAGTGTATGGCCACATGTGGTGATTTTAGATTTTCTCGTAGCAAAGCACAAACACTTGGCTAGTGTCGACAAAAAAAAAGGAAGAGATAAGACAGAGTACCCAAGGACTAGTGTTCTAAAAGACTGATTGGTATTATCTGCCATCCCTACCTTTTGCTGATTACGCGGGAACTGGAGGGCACCTGTTCCTTGCAAATGGTCTATTATCAGGCCTAATAGATCGATTTTGAGAATGGTGCAGAGGATCTAAGTTCCACAGCATGAGAAGCCTAAGCAGTAAGTATTGAGCACAAATGCACAATCAACAATTAACAGCATCTGCCTTGGTGATAGACATGCTTAACAGTTTGATTCTCCTTCATCTGTAAGGATCCTTTCTTATTTGAGCCTTACAAACCAGTTGATTGTGGTCTATATTCATGTCAGATATTACAAGTTGAACCAGATCGGTCCATGTGATGTCCCCTGTTTTTGCTAGATTCCCTGTCCAATTTTGTTTTCATGAATACGTTTTGTATGTGGTGTTGCCTGTTTTTGCTAGATTCCCTATCCAATATTGTTTTCATGAATACGTTTTGTATGTGGCACTGGACTCATGTATTCCTTCCTCAATAAGCTACATGTTATAGGGAAGAATTTGAGAACCTCCTACCCAAAGTTTCAGAATCTAAAGAATTCTGGCCCTAGCAACGCCAGCACCAGTTCTCAATGGGGCTGATAAATCTAGAGAGTTTAGCAACTCAAATTTAAGCATAAATTTGAACCTGGAACTTAAAACTTCAAATTTAAATCAATAACTCTTTCCACTAGCTGCCAGTCACTGGTGAAATCTGAAACCGTGTCTCTAAACCTGCAAAACTATCCTGTTAACCAGTAGGTTCACTTGTAAGTATTGTTTTCACATTGCTTGGCTAAAGTAATCTAGGCATACTTTCTGTTCATTTAACTTGTTTTCCTTTCCACAGAGCGATGCATCAGATGCTCTATCAAGATTCTATTATCCACCAGTTGCTGCTGTAACTGTTTCATATCCAAAAGAAGCAATTAGAAAAGAATGCTTAATTGATGGGGAGCTCCAGGGTTTTGGCCAGTTACATCCACGTAGTCAAGGAGTTGAGACTTTAGGTATCTCATGGGATTCAATCTTAAGCTCCATCCACAAACTCTACTTTGGTTTCTCCTGTTTGCATTTATCTTGGGATCAATATTTGCTACTTTTTTTACTTACTGATGGTATATCCTTTTGAAGGAACAATATATAGCTCCTCACTCTTTCCAAATCGTGCTCCTGCTGGAAGGGTATTACTTCTGAACTACATAGGGGGTGCTACAAATACAGGGATCGTTTCCAAGGTAGTGTTATAATTCATCCTCTTGTTTTTGTGATTGTTTGATATGTTTATTGCTTATTATTTAATGACCAATATAAATATTTTAACTGCATTTTTACCACCAATTGCAATGAACAATTAATGGTAGTCTGTACCACAGGTTTTGTAACATTCAACCCCGATGGTCTATTTGTTAGATTGCCTGTTTTTGGCTGTATTTGTACTAAAACGATCTCATTTGCAGACTGAAAGTGATCTTGTGGAAGCAGTTGATCGTGATCTCAGGAAAATGCTCATAAATCCTAGAGCAGTGGACCCGTTAGTCCTGGGTGTCCGAGTGTGGCCACGGGCCATACCACAGTTCCTCATTGGACATTTGGATCATCTTGAGGTTGCAAAATCTGCCCTGAGCAGAGCTGGCTGCGATGGATTGTTCCTAGGAGGAAACTATGTAGCTGGAGTTGCCCTGGGCCGATGCGTCGAAGGTGCATATGAGAGTGCCTCACAAATATCTGATTTCTTGACCAAATATGCCTACAAGTGATGGAAGAAGTGGACCTCCTCATTTTGTAGCATAGATGAGGTGAGGCTTGGAGCAGTAAAGTTTTATGAGCATTTCTTATGTTGTACTTTTTTGTCCTATCGTGTAATTAGCTAGACTTTATGATTGTAGGAGAATGTTCGTTTCGGATTTCAGTTATGCAATTTGTGCAGCCATTCATGTAGTTTAATCCTGTAAAGACTAGTACGGAATAAAATGAAAATATATTGTTCTGCAAAAGCAGTGAAGTTGCAGAGTTGAAATTTGCTTCCATTGTTCCATGTGCCGAACAACTATAAGAACTCAACAGGGCACATGCATCCGGATTCTCAGCTAATTTTATGACTACCATGTTTGTAGATGGAAATATTGAAATGAGGGATCATTAATATATTTCAGATCCCTCGCCGTAGCCAAATTAACTATATAACCAGGATTATACAAAAGGATTTTACTGCCTGATTTTTTTGCAGAACAAATAATTGTGTGACACTGACGCTGGACTACCTGGAATGGAATCAAATAAGTAGTCACAGGCTCACAGCCATTCCTCATGCCCCCTTTTAAAATTAAAGGACAGTACTAGTGTAATATGGTATGTGGCGTGTTCTTAATTTGAGGACAGTACTAGTGTACTGTGGTGTGTTCTTAATTTGAGATAACACGATCCTAGGAAGCACTCCTAGCTACCACTAAAAAGAATAACCAACACCCTTTGGCTTGAGCTTGAAGGACCGCACGTATCTATCATACGCACGCATGTGCTAGCTAGCGGTGGTAACTTTGGGCACTTTAAAAAGGTGGCAAGATCGCAGGATGACAAGCGAACACACCTCCTCGAGAGCCCCAAACCCTAGCTTGACATTGTCGAGGCAACAACAATGCAGCAAGAGAGATCTGATGCACAAGAAACCAAAACAG
This sequence comes from Olyra latifolia, assembly GCA_036346145.1. NCBI lineage: Eukaryota > Viridiplantae > Streptophyta > Magnoliopsida > Poales > Poaceae > Olyra > Olyra latifolia. The sequence continues at coordinate 22,737,547 of CM070530.1, forward strand.
ATCAGCGAGGATGAGGGATCCATGCCGATGTGCTGCCTCCTCTTGTTGTTCACCCCGTTAACCCTGGTTATACTTTCTGCCCTAGCTTGACTACTGCAGGCGTATATGTATATATCTGCATCTTTTGTTGGTGAACAGATCACTGCAGGGCAATGCAGGGAGGGACCAGCCAAGGGATGGATCGACCATCAGACAAGGACACAATCATTAGGGTTCATATGCATGGCTAGCTCTCCAACATCTTCCTCGGTGCAGCCAAGACAAGCTTGTACTAGGAGCTTTTCTTAGCCTTTTGTTTTTTCATGCTAATTGTAGCTGCATGCAGTAGCACTGAATTTTTCAGCTCGATCTCTGACTGAACCAGTTAATTAACCAAGCAAGAACAAGGGAGAGGAGACAATAGTGTTTGCTGCAGTACAGCGTACAGAATTGAATGCACATGCAAGAAGGTTTGCAGCTATCCTGGCCTGTGACGAGGAAACTTACAGCGATGTGCGTCTTTTGTTGTGCACGCATCTTGATGCAGGATTGATGAGGTGCCCCTTGTCCTTGAGGATCTTTTAGAGCAAATAAAAACAAACTTTTCATGAACAAGACAGACCGGTCTCTTGAAGCCGCATTAATTAAGCAGCTTTGAGATTTTTTAAAAAATAATCGCTAAGCCAAAGCGTTTGGGTTTAGAAATGACCCCAGTATATAGGTCCTAAAGAATAGGACAGCCGGTACTAGCTTCTTATGTATATAAATATATCTAGTTAATAGATAATACAACATTTAAACACCTAGATAATACGACATTTAAACACCCATAAATAGCTAGATACTTGCACTGAAGGAAGCAAATTTATGGCTATATTTTCTCTGGGAAAAATTGCTTGTGGTACAATGTAATTTGTATGAATTTGCTCTAGAGTCAAAGACACGCATATATATAGCTCCCACGTACATGAAAGTGACACATAGAGTGTTTCATAGTAAAAATAGAGAATTTACGATGCTACAACATCAATTTCACCTCTCTTTAATTAAGCTCTCATATATAAGCATCGTCTATGAACCGTTAGAGGAGCCACAATCACGCATAGAATCATTTTGTTGGTGACATATGATTAAGCTCAAGTGCTTTTAACTAACTTCATCTAGCTCTTTCATTCAGACAGGTAACAACTCATTTGTCCTGATCTGAACCTAGCTTCAAAATGGTTTTCTGGTGAGCTAAGATCGATACATGTATTCATGATGCATTCTGCTCCCTTTTGCTCCATGTTGTTTGTACGTAAGCTAGCTGATCAATCAGGTCTTAATTAGGAGATTTGTTTACTCCTACCGGTGTCGTAGGCGCTTTCACAAAGATGAGCCTCTTCTGATTAATTAAGCACACATGGTACTAGGTGAAACACACCTACAAGTTCGTCTTTAATTTGACCATGACTTGCTGAGATCTCCAAATTTGGGATTCCGAGAGGGATCGGAGGGAGCAGCATTACGCGAAACATGCATAGCTTAGGTGTGCAGGGCTTGCGTTGCATACACATAAAGATTAAAGATTCGGGACTGATGGCATGGAGCCATCAGTCCCGGTTGCTCTCAACCCGGGATAGATGTTAGAAATATATTTAAAAATATAATGCGCACATATGGCTTCGGGACTCGAACCGAGATCTCGTGACTCACTTACCCTTCTAACCAACTCACCCACCCACGCGTTCTAATATAACTAGGATATGCATTCCTTTTAAAGATTCCTTAGATGAGGCTTTAGTCGGTTAAATAACACTAACCGACTAAAGACTCTTCGATCGGTTGGTAATACCAACCGGATCGATGAGCTTCCATGCCGGTGGCTGTACTAGCTGCATGGGAGGAGCATCAATCCGGTTGGTATTACCAACCGGGACTAATATGAGCGACGAACCGAATTGAAGCCTTGGAACTACGAACCGGATCGATGCTACTATTAATACCGGTTCGTATCTTACCGGGACTGATAAGCCGGTATGGAAGGCTGTTTCTCTAGTAGTGTTGGCGATGCGTTGGGCCGATAGATGGAGAGGAACTAGTATATCTATCGTCGTTTCTCCCATCGCTGGTTGCCACTGCATAATCGATCTCCATCAACTCCATGTTTCTTTACGAGCAAGCAAGGTTATCGAGATCGGGATCCTAAATTCCTAGCTAGGCAAGGGTTGATATATAGGACCAGATCATAGCCATAAAGTGGTTTAGATGTATTAGTTAGTCTTACCCACGTTGGGGGAAGATTATACTGGCCGTTTGAATCAAGTAAAACGATGATCCAAAAATAATTTAGGTACATTTAGAAAATCACAATATTATTTATATTATTGTAAAAGATATTACAAACGGTTTGACCTTGCCTATGTATTTAGACTTCCTGCAGTGGAGGAGCTCCCACCGGGGCACCATGGGGCTTTAGCCCTGGTAGTGGGCTGCCAGCGCGAGTGAATATATCTAGCCCATCTATCCATAAGTAATATCCTGTGACTATATTTTATTTATAGATTGAATGTTCCTTTCTTATTTCGCTATTAAATTTAAATCAATGCAACTATTAGATAGCTATTTGTATTTATATATTATTGTGTTCTATGACATGGTATAACAATAGTATAATACTATAATTTAAGAATTAGGTATAGTTAGTGCTTGAGCCTTAGAGATTTCTTATTTACAGCCGGTTCTAAAAGGCTAACTAAATTGTTGAAAGTTGAACTTTGAGAAGTTCTACAAGCAGTGCCGAAAAGGCGTCTCATTTAGTTCAACTTGTTTTTAGAGATGTGAGAAGTGACTCGGAGATTATCGTGAAATAGGGTTGATAAGTCAAAACGTTTGGCTTTTAGAAACATCCCGCCTAAATTGCTGGTAAGTAGTTTAGGAAAAGCTATTAGCCCCCTCTTTGAAATTTTCTGGCTTCGCAACTAACCTCCTATACAGTTATTGTAAAATTTGTGCACTCTTAACAAAAACCCTTCCGACTCACAAGCGAGGGTAATAAGGCTTATAAGCTTGAGAGTAACATGGCCGCATACATCATGCGACGTAGAGAGACAGGATTTATTTTCATTATTAAAAAAAGCTTGAGAGCAACAATAGCGACCGTGATGAACTATCCACCTCATTTTAGTTTTTTGTTTTCTTTTAAAAAATGGCTAGGAGCTCTTGCATTCAACAACAGGAAGGTGGGCATCTGGGTTGCTCGACAACACTCTTCCTCAATCAAGCAACCGCTCGATTCCACCTTTACTAGACAAGGGTAAAAAACGAGATGAAAACATTATTTCAATCCTACCATCACCAAAGCTTATGGTCGTAGCTCTAGCGCATGACATAGGGCTATTCCAGGTGGTAAAGTACTGGTAATCGTGTTGAAATTTCGCAAGCTGCAAATATTTTTTCAGATATAAGATATTCCCCTAATTCCAAAGTATAATCTTTCTATATCATTTTGAATTTGTTTTTTTGTGTTTCTCGTTTTCTTTTGTATTGGGGTTGGAAAACGGGTTGAACCTACTCTGATCAAAGGGAATATCTTGCTTAGATTCTTTAGCAAGCCTAAAAATGAACCTTGTTTTTTTTTTTTTACCAACATTCACTGTCGTCGCTCCGAGCTGGACAAACACATTTGAAGACACCCCCTAACGCATGCTCGGAGCCTTGCGGGGCAACAACCGAGCGCGTGAGGGGATGACCTTAAGGGAGAAAGACAATGAATGTGGATATCCTTGTGTTGACAAATGATGTTGTGCGTGTACCCGAGCTTGCCCTCCCCTTTATATATACAGATAGGTTTTACAGTTTGCAGAGGACTAAAGTGCCCTCGAAAAGGATCATTTACCATTACAAGGATCAATGGGGGCGAATGACCTTGGCACCTTCACTTTTTTCTCCTTTATTTTGGGCACAAGGATCATTTACCATTACAATATGAGAGGAAAGGACCAAAATGCCCTTCCACCGTCTTAGTAAAGTAGGGTACAAGAGGGATTTACACAGCTCAGGTGGTTATAACCTATTCCCTAGGGGAAAGATCCAATGATGCTTATCCTTATAGCTCATGGGTCCCTACTATACTATTTGTCCCCTGGACTTTCGTGACTCCTAAATTGATGTTTTAGCTTCACCAAGTTCGCCCTCTGGTGTCACCACCTGCCCCCTTGCCCTCTAAGTAGTTGATGAGGCAACAATACCAGGTGGCCGTTGCTTCGCCTCGCTCCCTCGACGGCCATATTTGCTTTACCTCACCTCCACCACAGCCATCTTTGCTTCGTGTCTCTTTCCTTGAATTGGGCAAGGCAATGGCTTCCGGTCGTCCTAGCTTCGCTCCAACCTCGCCCTGCCTACTTGGCCCTTTTATCACCATGTCGCAGGGGTGGGAGTATTGCTCCTACAATAAGAACCCCTCATGGTTGAGGGCCTACTTCGTCATGCTATTGACCATGTCGTGTTCTATGCACCTATCCTCTTTGGCATGATGAACAGGGTTAGCAAATCAAAGATTGATTAAGTATACATACCTTCTTGGTGTTCGATGTGGCAGGGCTGGCCCCTAGATGCTTTGAATTCTTCGCTGGTAGTGGAGTACACATGTCAAACTCAGGGCTGCTTAATGGTCACAGTGCAGGCTATCGCGTCATTCATGTCGTGCACAGTGTACTTTATCTATTGTGCCGTTGTGGCCCGTCTGCATGTTGGATGTGCGGATCCTATTGAAGTGGACACGTAGCGTGTATCTGACGGATGCAGGGTTTGAGAGGTCGCTATAAAATCCCATGGGTTGGCAATTTTTCACTCTACACCATCACTGCTGTCTGCTGCCATCTTCTCTTCCCAAATCTAGCCTGTTATCTTCGCCACCTTTTTTTTTTCTTTCCTAACTCCGGTGATGGCTCGCCACAAGGTGGTGACGATTATGGTGAACGAGGAGGCACTCGCCAACATCTCCACCGATATTGGGGTGTTCGTCATTGATGACAATACGCTCGATCGTCTCGCCGCCACCTACCGGCTGGAGATGCGTGCCATCGGTGAGGAGATGACTTCGGCGCCGCATGAAGATGAGGCCATTTTTTTTAGGCCTTCTTGGAGGCTGGTCTATGTTTCCCTATGTCCCCCATTGTCTCAGAGGTTCTGGAGATCTATGGGGCCGAGTTGTTGCAGCTAACTCCCAACATGATTGTCCGCTTGTCCATCTGTAAGTGGGTGCTATGCTCCTTCGAGTCTAGGTTGACTGCCCCAATGTTTGCTTCTCTCCACGATGGTCATTGGCAGTTAAAAAAATTACGTACTGGTGATGACTCCGTGTTTGTATGTTTCAGCTTTCAAACGAAGAGGAAGCGTGGCGGCGACCTTCCTTCGACCACCACCAAGAACAAATGGGAGTCTAGATGGGGGCGGAGGTGGTACTACCAGTGTCTGGATGGTGGTGATCGGCGCTTGTAGACCACAGACACGCCCATTGTTGCGGTGGTGACGAAGCTCATGTTGCCCTCCTTCGCCAGATCCGTACCCACTTGAGTATGAGGGACCTAGTTGAGGAGTGTGCCCCTCACGCGAGATTGGGGACTGGAACTTTGTTTTGACGCTGATGTGATGACCATCATCCGTGCGCAGGAGCTTCCACCAAGGACGGTGACCGTGGCGGATGAATATGCCTGACACCAACTTGGTCCTTACACCGCTTTGGAGCATGATCACCGCATGAACGCTATTACTGATCATAGGCATAATAGCCTCACTCAATGGCCATCGTGCCTTGTTTCGAGCGGTACGATGGACGCTGCTCTCAGCACAATGTAGACACGGAGACTAGCCCCTCGCGCTTGAAAAAACAAAGGACGGGTGCTACGCTAGTGATCACCCTGCTGGGCGTCTCACTCTCTGCTGATGATGTTCCTTCGGGCGCCAATGGGGAGGATGAAGAACTTATTCGCAAGACAGATGCCGTCGAGGACGTCGCGGAGGAGGATGAAGACTCCAACAGAGGCGAGGCTAAGGAAGTGGAGGAATCTCGCAAGGAGGTAGAGGTTGCCACCGGTGACACCCTCACGGAGAAACATCCTGCTCCTGCTCCGGTCTCGCTGGAGATCTCGGATGAGGATGATGACCCCTCGGCGTCTACCCTCAGTGCGCTCCCACCTACAGCAATTGGAACACTCCCGTGCACTGATCTAGACACCCCAATTGGCGCGGGTTACGTGGTGACTCCCGAGCTACCTAGGGTTGAATCTGGGATCACTACCTCTCCCTCCGACACCCCCTCCGACACTACTGCTCCAGTCACTGTCCCATCTAACGGGTTTGGCCTGGATGTGCCAAGGTTCGAAGGCAGCCCTGTCGGTGTTCCTAGGGTTGCTATTGAGCCTGAAGTCGTCGTGGCTCCAGTGGCGAGCGGCGATATGCCTTACGTCTACTTTAACGTCTACCGCCTCGACCTTGGTGGCTGCTTCGTCTGGCCAGGCGGTCACTGCTTCTATGATGATGGGCCCTGTTCCTGCTTCAATGATAGTCGCCTCGATTTTGGTGGTTGTTTCGTCGACCTTAGTAGTCGCTGCCTCTAGCTTGGTACTAGTTGGGGCGAGTATAGTGCACGTCGATTTTGGGCTTTTTCATCGTCTAGACTTCCACACGCAGGGGCCATTCTCTGACTCTATTGCGTGCCTATAAGTCTAAGGCGTATGGGAGCATAGTGTGTCCTATGCTTTTAGCATTTATGCACGCAGACTTGGTGGATTACACCAACGATCTTCTCGCGAAGGTAGCACTCTTCTGCTCAGTCTACTTGTCTTTATGGTTTCACCTCACTGTCCTTTGCATATTAATCTTGCTTCTCTTTTGCAGGCTTCTATTCTTGCCAGTGAGATTGCTGTTCGCTTGCATGAGCACGACGCTTCCTCGCGAAAAGTAGATGCGGAGGTGAGCAAGTTGCGCGACATGTTCTCTTCTTGGATCGAAGAATGTGCGTAGCTAGAGGAACACATCAAGACCCTCCAAGCGAGTTTCGAGATCATCCAGGTGGAGGTGGCCATGCACCACGAGCTGATGGAGGATCATGACTCCTTAAAGAAGGCTCATGAGGTTTCGCTTGCGAACAACAAGGAACTTGAGCAGGCGAACCAAGTGCTGTCCCAGGATAAGAAGAAGGTGGAAGACTTGGCCAAGGAGGCCAAGACCATTGCAAGCGTGAAGGAGCAGGGCAATGAGATGCTGAAGAAGGATGTTGCCCATATCACCAAGGAGCTCGCAAATGCCAAGGCTGACAGCAACTCCTGGGAGTGCAACTATCGGCGCGAGGAGGAGCAAACCACTGCGGCGTTGAAGGAGGTGCAAGATCTGAAGGAGATGGTGGATTCAACCACCAATGCCCTCCTAGCGGAGCTTCCTCGCTTTGGTATCGAACTTCCCTCCGCTCGTTCTGATGCTTCGGACCTAGGCGAGGCAGTGGATCTTCTTGCTCGTGCGGTGAAGGAAGTCTCTTCTTCCGCCATGGCTTTTGGCGGCCATTGTGCCTATGTGGCCTGCCTCGCTCCCTTGAGGTTGCTAGAAGCGAATGGTTGTGGCTACGTCAAGGAACTGGGAGAGGAAGCCCCCAAGTTTTCTGATTTGGACTCCCTTGGCAAGCATCCTCCTTTGCCCTGAAGGCCACTTGTTGCTTCTACAAGAACTTTTGGGTTAATCGACAGCTGCACAAGATTCTGTGGCGCTCATGCGGGTCAAGCTCTAGATGACTGAACAGAAGAAGCGGAAGGAGGACGAAGCTCACCGTGTGAAGGGCAAGGGCCTTGCCTCTGTAATTTTTTGTATGTAATGTCATAATTTGTGTGAATAAGACTCCTTTTTTTTGTTACCTCTTTGCAACGAGACGACGTTGTATGATCTCACATAGTAGTGTTGCGAGTTTTTTGTGCTGGCAAAGCCCCTTAGTGAAACGGTGATATCAACTAGTTTCAGGATACTTTGGATCTGTTACGAGCATCAGATCTTTCTTAGAAGGGTTTGCATGGTAATTATGTTTTAGCCCAAGAGTGTCCGACGCCTCTGAGGGTTTAGAAATTATGCTCTTGGTGAAGCGAGTGTACGGGGTGCCCCAAACTTGGTCCACGAGTCACCAACACATTTAACTGTGTATAGGTGGTGCTTTCGCCGAAGCGAGGGTATGAGGTGCTCCGGACTTGGTCTGCGAGTCACCAACACATTAATTGTGTAGAAGTTGCGCTCTCGTTGAAACAACGGTAAGGGATGCTTCGGACATGGTCCACGAGTCACCAAAGCATTAACTGTGTAGAAGTTACGCTCTTGCCGAAGCGAGGGTAAGGGGTGCTCCGGACTTGGTCCACAAGTCACCAGTGCATTATCTATGTAGAAGTTGCTCTCTCAACGAAATATGGGTAAGGGGTGCTCCGAACTTGGTCCGTGAGTCACCAATGCATTAACTGTGTAGAAGTTGCGCTCTTGATGAAGCGAGGATAAGGGGTGCTCCAAACCTGGTCTGTGAGTCACCAGCGTATTAACTGTGTAGAAGTTGCGCTCTCACCAAAGCGAGGATAAGGGGCGCTCCGGACTTGCTCCACAAGTCACCATCGCATTAACTATGTAGAGGTTGCCCTCTCGCCGAAGCAAGGATAAGGAGTGCTCCGAACTTGGTCCGCGAGTCACCAGCGCATTAACTATGTAGAAGTTGTGTTCTTGAGCCGGATCATCACCTTCAGCCCCTTAGTCTTGGCAAAAAACACCAGACGATTTTTACGTGGAAACCCCTTAGGGAAAAACCCACAGGTAGGGGACTCGAAGAGTCCCCCTCCTTAATTTTTCATTTTCTCTTTTTTTTTTGTATTTTTTGCTTACATTTTCCTGTACAAGGCCTTCTTATAGCTTTGGCCCATTCCGTGCACAGGCGGGTGTTTCCTAGGGATAATATTTGCGAAGCGATTCGGTGTTCTAGGTCCTTGGGACCTCCTCCCCTTCGAGTGTGAGCAAGTGGTGTGCTCCTTTCTCCATGGTTTCTCGCACTACAAAAGGTCCTTCCCACTTTGTGTCTAGCTTACCAAAGGTTGGCATGGACCTTTTTAGCACCAAGTCCCCTGGTCCTAGCGTTTTTGTCCTTACTTTTTACTAAACGCTGATAACTCTACTACCCATTTACTGATTATGCCTATATTTTCTTTGCTTGCAAACATGGAGTTGAGTGGATAAGATGTTGGTATCTTGATTAGGTGTGATTGGAAGTAGTGATGAAGCTTTCTTGACGCCATTAGCAGTGCATATGCCAATTTCTCCATTTCTGAGGATCTTGTCCGAGTCCCTTGGAGTGCTTCGGTGACATAATATATAGGCATTGTTTTCTTGCTTCTTCCCTTATCAAGACTGTACTTACAGCGGAGGAGCTGGCCGCTAGGGATAACAATGGTTCCTCTCCTTGCTTCGGGCTTGTTAGCCTTAGGAGCTCTGTTAGTGATTTTTTTGAGCTTATTGAATGCGTCTTGGCACTCTTTTGTCCATGCGAAGATGGTGGTCGTTTTCTTGGCCTTGAAGAAGGCTAAGCTGTGTTTCGCAAACTTTGGCATGAATCTGTTCAAGGCGGCGAGACAACTCGCTAACCTTTGAACTTCTCTTATGTTATGAGGTGGAGACATCTCCTGTGTAGCTCTTATTTTTTTTTCTAGATTTGCTTCCATTCCTCTCTCGAATATTAAAAATCATAATAGCTTTCCTGCCCGTACACCGAAGATGCACTTTTCCGAGTTTAGCTTGATCTGCTCCGCCATGAGTGTTTTCAAATGTTTCTCTGAGGTCCTCCATATGGTTTTCCTTTTTCTTACACCATATGGTTTTCCTTTTTCTTACTTTTTACCACCATATCATCTACATATACCTCAATGTTGCATCCTAGTTGCTTTGTGAATATTTTAGCGATTAATCTTGCAAACATTGCTTCGATGTTCTTGCGACTGAAAGGCATACGTATGAAGCAATATGTGCCGAACGGGTTTATAAAGGTTGTTTTTGTCTCAACTTCCTTTCTTATATAAACTTGATGATATTCTGTGTAAGCATCTAGAAAACTCATCGTCTCGCAGCCCGCTATAGCATCCTCTAGCTGGTTAAAGCGAGGCAGCGGGAAATCATCTTTTGGACAAGCCTTGTTTAGGTACTTGTAGTCGACGCACATTATCCACTTGACACTTGATTTCTTGACCAAAACCACATTCATCAACCATTCTGGGTGCACCGCCTTGCGTATTATGCCTACCCTGAGCAGCTTATCAATCTCTTCCTTCGCCGTTTCTTGGTGATCCACTCCTATCTCGCGTAGCTTTTACTTTTGGGGTTTTTCCTTTCCCTTAATCGCCAGTATGTGCTCTATTGTTTCTCTTACTCCTCCTTGCGTATCTTCCGGTCCCTATGTGAATACCCCTTTATATTGGCAGAGTGTTTCCATTATTTCTACTTCTTCACTTATTTCGAGCTCCACGCTCAAGATGACTTCCTTTTCTCCTTGTACTCCAAATAATGATGCTTTCTTTGTCTTACCCTTGGCCGGGTCTTGCTTTTGGTATTGACTTGTCTTTTTGAGCTATTGTTGCTTCGACAATGTAGACTTGTCTAATTCACGAGGACCCTTCAATCTCTATCTTCCTTGCTAGGGCTTGTCTCCTTTGATAGTAATTGTTCCTCGTACCAAGGGGATCTTCATGCAAACGTACCCATGGTTTACTACTGCCCCAAACGAAGTTAGAGAACCCCTTCCCATTACCGCGTTGTGGTGGAATTGTATGTTAACCACATCGAAGGTAACCCCTCTTGAAATTGTTGCTTCGCCTTTAGCGAAAGTTACCTGAAGTTCTATTTGGCCGAGGTTTTTGATTGGGTTGCCTCCAAATCTGACCAGAGGTACATCCAAGGGTCTTAGTCTGTTTTCTGGTATCACCATTTTTCTGAATGCTCTAGCAAATAAGATGTCTATAGCTCTTCCCTTGTCAACCATTATTCTCATGACATCAAAATTCACAATGTTTGTTGTGATGACTAGAGTGTCTTGGTGTAGGAAGTGAATATCCTTTGCGTCCTCCTCCGTAAAGGTTAATGGCGCATAACATGTGGTTTGCAGCTGGACTAGATCAACCGCTACATGATTTATCTGCCTCATGTATGCTTTTCTTTGTCTCTTCGAAGGTAGCTGCAGGGATGATCCCATAGAGATGACATTGATTACTCTTTGGACATTATGGATTGGTGCTTCGCTTAGATGCCTTTGTCTTGGTGCTTCTTCTCGTCTTTGGCTGTCACTCATCATATTTCTCCGCTTCTTTTCATATTCACGATATCCCGCGAGGGTTTTACACGCTGTCGTGTCGTGAGTTTGGTTATTGCCATGGACTTCGTGAGGTGGGATGGGTTTTGAGAGAGTGGTTGCGAAGAAGGGTGGGGGTTGGGATTTGCTTGGTTACCGCTAGCCATGGTGCTCCTGGATCTGGTGCCATGGACATGCTGAGGTACGTCCATCTTCACGGCCGCACCGGACGCCGTCGGCTGCTTCCTCGGCGGTGTGCCATGGCTTGAGCTCGTGTCTTGTAGGCTTGTTCTTGGGCTTCTAGTACCATGCTCCCCACAGACGACACCAATTGTCGTCGGCCCGAGCCAAATAAACACACATGGAGACCCCTCTCCCCTAGTGCACGCTCGGAACCTTGCGGGGTAGCAGCCGAGCGCGCGAGGAGATGAACTTAAGGGAGCGCGACACTGATTGTGGATATCCTTTGTGTTGAAAAACGATGTTCTGCCTAGGCAGATAGGTTTTACAGTTTGTAGAGGATTAAAGTGCCCCCGAAAAGGGGCAACCCTAAGAGTTCAATGGTTAATAAGAGGGCGAATGACCTTGGCACCCTCACTTTTTTCCCCTTTATTTTGGGCATCAGGGTCATTTATCATTACAATGTGCGAGGGGAGGACCAAAACTCGCTTCCACCATCTTATTAAAGTAGGGGTACAAGAGGGATTTATACAGCGTAGGTGGTTACAGCCAGTTCCTGAGGGGAAGGGTCTAATGATATTTATCCTGACAATTCATGGGTCCCTACTATACTATTTGTCCCCTGGGCTTTCATCACTCCCAAATTGATGTTTTAGCTTTGCCAGGTTTGCCCTCTGGTGTTGCCACCTGCGTCCTCGCCCTCTAGACGACTTACGAGGCAACAACATCGGGTGGCCATTGCTTGACCTCGCTCCCTTGAAGGCAGTTTTTGCTTTGCCTCACCTCCACCATGACCATATTTGCTTTGCCTCTCTTTTCTTGACTTGGGCGAGGCAATGGCTTCCGGTCGTCCTCGCTTCGCTCCAACCTCACTCAGCCTATTTGGCTTTGTGATTACCATATCGCAGGGGTAGATATATTGTCCCTACAACATTCACTTGCAAATAAATCGTTCCAAAAGCTATAAATATATATACGCGAAAATATTACTTTGAGACAACCGTGCTTCGCTTGGAGACGGAGAAGAAAGAAGAATAAAAGCTGACATATATTCGAGGGCCTGCCCCCGGCTGCTGAGCTGCACCCCTGCACCCATATTATCTTTCACGGGCTGAAAACGTGGTGCATGCGATGCGAGGCGATGATGCGAAATCAGCAGGCGACGATGGAGGGACACGGGAGCAAAGAAACGTAGGCCATGTCTCACTCCTGTCCCCGCCGACTCTGCTCAACCAGACATAGGAAACTGCGTGCAGAGCAGAGACAGAGCTGCATTCTCTCGTGTTGCTGTCGAAAAAACTCAACAGCTTGGCGCCGTAAAGCATTGATCCCGATTGCTTGTTTGATCCTTCGTGTAATAAACAGCAATAGATCGAGTCCTGCACACCGGCTCCAGGCTGTCAATTTACCCCCTCTCTTTTCCTTTTCCTTTTCCTTGAAACGAATCAGAGGCTCTGAATAAGAAACGAAACCAAATGATGAAGGTGCATATGCAGGGCCGAATTTTTTCTTTTTTTTTGGTCATTGCTTCTTTAGCTCCTCTTGCCATCCGGGGCTCGGAAACCACGTAGCCGCTCTGTCCCTTGTGCCCGCTAAAAGTAGGCGATATGGGTATGAAACAGTGTGCCCTTGTCTGCACAAAGCCCATGGAGATCTGCAGCTGCGTGCATGTATTCCCCTGGCTATAGCTTGCTTTTGTTTCTAGAATGCTGCTGGCTCACTGGATCCATCACCAGCTAGCTGGTGATCTTCGCACTCCACAAAAGGAGACCGAGCAGCTGGCTCCCTGCCGTATGCTTTGTCTTGCCTACTTCGGCAGCTAGCTTCTCAAGTAGCTCTAATGACTAATACAAACAACTGTTAATGTTAATTAACCGTCACTAGTCATTAGTTCGAATTTGGTCGCCTGTCCTAGCAATGGCTTGAGAAGCACACGGTCCAACCGAAAAGAAGATGAGACGATGAGCGCATGGAGATTGGTCCAAGAAAATCAGTTTACACGTACATCGTCAATAATACTAAACCCTAGCTAGAATTTAGGCCAAAAAAACCTAGCTAGAATATTATATGGTCCTCTCTCGGGTCATATTGATCGTTTTAAGCATTGGCATAATCTCCAATATTACAATTTTGATCGCTAATTACTAGTGCACTTTATTTATAAAAAAAATAATTATAACATTATTGAATTACTTTTTGAGATAAATCTAAACACATGATTTTCATGTACTCAATCTAAATCTCAACTATTAAAAAGACTAGTGGTGGTGGTGGTAGTGGGGACAGTGGTACATTATCCATCTCCACACTCCATCTATCATCCAAAGGTCAAGATGTTGTAATAGTGCTTTCTATTTTTTAGTTTGCTTTCTTATTTTAGTGTGTTATATTTTAGGAACTTTTTTATCTGCTCAGATATAGCAAATCATCCTATTTATCTAGCTTCCCTATTTTAGCATGTCGTATTTTAGGAAGCTTTCGATCAACTTATAATATACCAAATTAATTACAGGGTGCGGATTGCGGAAGCACGACACAATCAAGCGAGGAAGTGGAGCTAGGGTGTGGAAGCGCATGACGTATTCAAGTATGAAAGGTTGAATCCAGAGCTAAGAACATGAGTCAAACAAATTAAATATGACACTGTGGAAAGTAATATGATATTTGTTCATAACAAAGCACGGGCGTTTTCATAGCTAAAGTTTTAAAAAGTTGACTTTAACATATCTCAAACGATAGATATTTGTGAATGAGTTGGGTGTCCTGTGCATTAAGATGCCCAGATTTGTGTCAAAGTTTAAAATACCTTCGCATATATAAGGATTTATAGTCATATTGATCATGATTCAATATAGTCCATGTTATAATTCAAGTATAGCTAAACTTACTTTCAATACATAGTTGTAGTTGTCGCGTTAAGCTTTCATTTATCCCCCTGATGGATCAATATGGGAGCTCCTTGATTACGTCTGTACAGTGCTTGAGTGTATCTTCCTGTAGACTTCTGGTTGGGTATGTATGTGTTAATGTCCTAACTAACCATAACGCGAACAAGATTGTCAAAGCATATCTAGATTCTCGATAGTTTTCGGTGGGTTCACCCATTTATAGTAGGAGCAAGGAGAAGATTGTCGAAGCATCTCTGGATTTTCTATAGTTTTCGATGGCTCTCGATCTATCTATTCATAGTAGATTGGTTCTAGTGAGTGTGCCAACTTGATGTGTCGGCTTCACAGATGTCTAGATCAGTCATAACAAGAGCACTAGGTTGATACGTTACATTCACGGTTCTCTTTATACAGTGTGGAGATAGTAGATCGACCTGCATAGTAAATAGAATCCAATCTGATAGAATCAATAGAGATAGAATGCAATCCAACAACATCCTACATATAGGATTAGTTTCCAAAGCAAATAGGTCTTATCGATGCTAAGCAAATGTAAATATGTCTCTCTTGATGCTGAGCAAACATTAATTTACTTATTACCAAACATATATACAGTTATTATCCGGTCTCAACATAATGGATGGTGTAGATTTTTCTCCGATTAAGCTAGTAATTTCTAGTATTTTAAAACAAACGTGATGATTTTGTTGGACACTACTTTAATAATAGTGATATACTAATAAACGATACACCGTTTGTTGCACACACGACGGTGTAAGAAAAAACGACAACAAAATTCACCCCACGCGCATGGGATGTGGACGGAGCAGGATACCCTAACTTGGATTCCACCTCAATTTAGACTTCACAGATTCATATCTATTTCATGCGAACTCCATTTAACACAAAACAAAATTTGTAATTCATCTAAAACCAAGATCTAGCTTTCTACCAATTTTCATAATTTTATGAATTTATTTTATTTTATATTATTTTTATTTGCTTTTGCTTTGAGTGAACTACAACCAGGAAAAATCGATGATACTAGGTACTCAATAACAATCAATTACTCTAATAAACTCGATGTTCAACATTACATATGATACTTGCTGGTGAAATCTAATGCCTATGATAATACTCTATGATGTTTGATGTTCAACGATACATGATTCTCGATAACCTACTATATCTGATAGTTGATATTCTACTACACACCTGATGCTTGATGACCTGAAACCTGATAATACCTTCCAATAATTGACAACGTCCAAGCCCGATACTCGACAATACCTTACACTTGATGAAGCAATACTTGATGAAGCATGATACCCGATGATGCCCCCCTGATATTGAATGAGAACCTATGATTCTTGAGGATGCCCAATACTGAACCTAATACTAAATGATACTTGGCCCCATACTCAATCGATACTCGATATTCAACCTGATACAATGAGATCACCGATACTCGATCGATGATATTTATGATACCTGTTCATTATTCTCAATACTTGATGATACCAAACTTGATAATCAACCACATACCCAACGATACTTATAATGTCTATTTTTGATGCTTGATAATTGAAGATACTTGATATCTGACACGATAGTCGATGATATCCAATACTTGAAGATACCCGACTAGATACTTAACGATACTTGCTTGTGATGCTCGATACTTGACAAAGATTGATACTTGACATGATACTCGATGATACTCAATACTCAATAATAAGTTGATACTTATGGCACCTATTCATGATGCTCGATTCTTGACGACAATTTGATACTTGCAGATATCCGATACTCGAGGATACACCCAATACTCGATGATGTCCAAAGCTCAACGCACGATACTTGATATCCACTTATCCTAAAAATGAAGCCCTATCTATTAAAATAGGATCTCTCTAAAAGATAAGGGCTCTAAAATAGGGATACACTTCAACGGTGAGTTGTTAAAATGTAGCTATTTGAAGCCTGAGAGGAGAATACCCAAATATGGGTACCCTACCTAGGGCCCTATCCTATTTTGAGACTTTTGTTTTTTCAAAATAGGACTCCTGATCGGATTTTTTTTTTAACAAACTCTCTAAATTGAAATATAGGTATCATGTAGGGCTACTGTTGGACAAGGGGAGTTAACGCAAAGAGAGAGAGAGAGCTTGTCAACAAATGTTCTCGTCATGTGAACCGTACGTAGCACAAGAAACAACTAAATGTGTTTTTGTGTTTTCTACGGAACTTCTTGGTTTTTGGCTCTTTTAGGGCTTGTTTATGTTTATATAACTATTAGAATCTATTTTCCATAAACAAGTTATCCATTGGTCTTAGGAAATTATTGTTTGGAAATTATACCCGATGAGAGGACAAGGAAAACACAATTTCTGTAAATGCCCTGTTTTGGCTTTAAGAAAATCCTTGACGATCAATGTTTCCACAAAACCAGCTTACGGTATTCTCCTCCAACAATCGCTTAATTTTATCTAGGATTTTTTACATTATATAATCCAAGCAAAATAATCTATATGTACACATAATAACTGAATAACAACTTAAACTTATCTTTTAAAAAAACCCACTAAATTTTGTTTTTTAAAATTAAATTCTTAAATCTTGAGATCTAAACAACCAATTAATGAAGGTACTCCAACTTAGCCCCAGAGGCAATAGATCAATATTAATTGGATCATTGGATCAAATAAGTATAATAGAAATAAATTTACCATTTTGCCTCGTAGGGGTACTAGAAGGGGTGATGGATAGTTGTACCATTTGATCAAATAAAAATTATATTTGAAAACAGTTTAGACCCGTCTTAGCAAAATATCTTATCTAAATAAGAATAATATTTGAAAATAGTTTAGATACGTCTTAGAAAATAGGGTTAATTAGATAGATGCCATTGCATAAGTTGGATATTTGAGAAATGTGACTGCTCCTTTCATATCTGTAAATTTGCTATTTATGAAACCATGCAAATTAGATCAAAACTATTGTGCGTGACGTGTCCTCTTTTTCTGTGTGCGACTCAAGACGATTTTGCCCCTGGCATCTTCTTCCTCTTTCCTCCTCTCCCTCTCACTTTCCTCTCACCTCCTCTGTCTGCCTCTCCCAGGCTCCATGGCTACCTCCTCCTCTCTCTTAATTTCCTGATCAATCTCTGTACGGCGGCCAGGAAAAGCACGCCTACCAAGAGACAAGAGGGGAGCTCGCCAAAAAGGAACGTGCTAGGGAGGAGTGGCCGTGGAGGAGCATGCAACCGAGGAGCTTGTCGGGGAGGAGTGGCCATGAAGGAACACACCGGGGAGGAGCGGCCATGGAGGAGCACACCGGGTAGGAGCTGTGGTCGGGGAGGAACACATGCGAGGAGCACGCTAGGGAGGAGCTCGCTGGGGAGGAGCAGTCATGGAGGAGCATCCTGTGGAGGAGCTCGTCGGAGATGGAGGAAAGAGGGGAAGGAGATAGAGAGGGTGGAGGAGAAGGAAGAATGATAGATTTGAATTAAATTGGGGATGTAGAGAAGGGTAAAATTATCTAGTTTTGAAAATATAATGTTAAAAGGTGCTTTAAGATTTGCAAAGTGGCATTGGTCTAATTTGCAAGGTTTCATAATAGCAAATTTACCGATACAAAAGGAGCTATGATATTTCTCAAATATCCAACTTCTACATTAACATCTATCCAATTAACCCTAAAAAAATATCGGGTTTCTGGTTGCACACAACGGAATTAGCACGCTCGGAAATACCAACGGGAAGCTGCGTGGTGATGTGGTTGGCCGTATCAATCACTCCTGTATACTGCCGCCTATGCATCATCATCGTTTGTCAGCGACTGCACCTGCATGTAGCTAGCTGCTAGCCTTCAGCAAAGAGCGTACATGTGCTAATGAAAGGGCAAACAAAAGAGTAAGAATGTCAGATACTTTTCTTCTCTCGTGCGTTTGGTGTGTAAAATAGGAGTAGTGCAGTGACAAGCTACCAATACTCCAGAAAAGAAGGGCAGGGGCGGGAAATTCACTGACAAAGCGTAGGTGAAGTGGCCGCCCCTTGTCCCCTCCCTTCTCAGGAACGTCTTGCCTTTTCACCCAACACCAAACTAACTGCTTCGATCGACAGGTTGAAGATTAGAGTTGATGGACGTATGCTGCTGCTTTTCATTATTATAGCAACCGCTGATATATAGAGGCTAGCTAGGCTAGCTATAGGTGATGGCATGGATGTTGAGAAATGCTCTTGTTTGCGTGCTCTAGCGGGAAGAAAATTCATCGCGCAGGCCCTATAGCAGTAGAATTTGGTTATGTAAAGCGTTGGGACTTTAATTCCGTGCTTCTAGAAAGAATCATAGATTCATAGTGATTCTTTTGGTCGAGTTTACTGATGCTTTGTTCTTTTCAGCTTATAAGCTGCGTTTGCTTATAAGCTGAAAATTTATTATTTTCATATAAGTCAAACGTTTTGATGTTTGGTAGCCAATTTTTGTAGATTTTACTATTTCTTCTCAAAACTCTCAAAACCATTTTTATATAATTTTTTGATCCCTCGGATATCCTTATCAAGGAGTTACAAATTTTTAACTTATAAGCAAACACAGCTTATAAACTGAAAAGAATGCTGCCTGAGATATATAGAGTATCATGTTCAACTGATTTGCTATAATTTTTTCTCCAGGATTGTGTTTGATGATGTTATATTTGTGCTAATTTAAAATCAGAATCTACAACTTCAAGTTTCTCTTTTTTATAAGTCATACGTTATAGTACTTTGTAGCCATTTTATAAGGTTTTTAGTGATTCTTCTCAAATATCACAAAACTATTTTTAATATATTTTTTAGACTCTTTGAGTCTATTTTCAAGAGCACTCAGCTTTTCAGATTATAATTTACCGTAACTTTTCAGCTATATCAAACAACGCCAAATGTTCAATTGTTTCTCTTATGACCATGGAAATAACTTAATATATAGTTTGGTTTTGCATACATGTACTCAACCTGGATCATACAAGACATCTAAACTACCCTTGGCTAGACTGAGGATGCAATTGATGGTGTTTGATTGTTTGCAACTACTATGCCTTGCGTTGCTTTTTTCGTTTAAACCAGCGGTAGCTTATAATCTGAAAAAGTTGTGGACACTCGATAGACGGTTTGGAGAGTCCAAAAAACGTAAAAAAATATTTTTGATAGCTTTAAGAAAAATCACTAAAAGTCTCATAAAAGTGGCTACAAAGTGCTATATCGTTTGGAATATACAAAAATAACAAATTTTCAACTGTAACTATTAATTTTAATTTAAGCTGAAAAGAACCAGGAATGGTTGCTTGCACGATGCTAAGTGGATGCAACAAATGTAAGTGGGCGAGATGCATCGAAGCGAGCTAGGCTTGTGAAATGCTACTAAAATCGCGTCTCTCCATAACCAAGTTTAGTGGATGCATTTGTATCTCATGCAACCAATTAACACCATCCTGCTGCATCTTATGGGCCTGGCCAAGTCATATCCGCAACTAAACAACTTGTAAAATCATGCAGTGGATAAAGGATTTTTTCCTTAGAATTCTCGGACAAGTTAAGGGATTTGGGGCCAATGGCAAGGTCTGGAGAGGTGCGCACTCAAGGCGTTGATGTTGCCATCCACTTAATTTAATGAGCGCTCGAAATGGTGGAAAGTAGTTATAGAAGTTACAGTTATGTGTTGTTGATCTCCACTGTTGGTGATGGCGCCAAGGCCTCCATCTTGCTGGATCCTGCGTGTGAAATCTTGCACCGCAAAGCTGTCCGTCTATAAACGCTAGCTAGCGAGCTTGGCCTGACTGACGTCGCCACCAAGCTCGTACGCACGAGCTCGACCGGAGCAGAGAGAGAGAGAAAGGAAAAGTTGGGGCGTCGCGGTCACGGGGCGCCATCTCCCCTCCAATCTTCCTTGGCAAATTGGGTTCGCCGAGAGAAGGACCGATTGACGCCGGGAGAACGACGGCTTGTCTGACTGACCGGCCGGTCGGGGAAGCTCGCTCGATCCGTCACGGTGACGTGCCGGGACGGGGCAGGCAGATCGATCTTCGCCGGAATCAGATGCACGGCGGAGGTCGCAGCACAGCTCGCCCGTGTCCGTGGCCGAAAACGATGGGAGACGACGGCGACGAGCCGGAGACAAGGTGGCACCTCAGCTCACTGTCCGATCCCGACAATCGTTACCATGCCAGCTGCTCAGCGATACCTACGTACGTTAGCACGTAGCGCTCTCTCTGAATCCTATTTCCCGTGGTTCCTGGAGCTCTGCCGGTGAAAATCAAAAGCCATGCATCATGCATGTCGAGGCCGGCAGGCACCCAGGAATGAATTCCATGGGGAAAAAAGGACGTGTTTTTGAGGTGTTGTTACTGCGTGAGAACGCAAGGGCGATCGATCGAGTTTGGGGGCGAGGAGAGGACAGGGAGCCGGCGGTGTGGAGGTCGCGCTTTCAGCGGGCGCGGTTTGTCCCCTGGTGTCGCGGGGCTGTACCCCTCTGGCGCGGCAGGCGTTGCGCGAGTGTCAGCCAGATCCGCGTCACCCTCGCGGCCTCGCCCGCCTCCCGGTGGGTTAGGTTAGGTCCCCTCTTTACGACCAACCAGCCACGCAGCGCCCGTGCGTGCGTGCCTCCCCCGTAATAACACTCCACTCCAGTACCAGCTAGCTAGTAGCTACCCATCGAGTCCACACACTCATTAACGCACTGCGACTTCTCCTCCTCCTCCTCCTCCGTCTTCTAATCCTTCTCTCTCTCTCTTCTTTTCTGATATAACTAGCATAGTGACCCGGCTAAATGTTGTAGTTAGATTTCTTGCAATTGGTTAGATTTAAGTGAAAACATATTTAAGATCTGCAAATTATAATTTTGGGCCTAATATATGTGATGGTGCATTCTATTAGATTAAACTAAAAACGTACTCTAAGATCTAAATTGTTATAATTTTGCACAGTTGTGAGGCTAGATTTGTTAGCTGTAGTTAGATTTCATACAATCTAATTCAGCTTGAAAAACATTTAAGATCTATATCGTTATAATTTAGTCGCAATATACTTGACGGGTAGATTTTTCGTTACATTTAACTAAAAACATATTTAATATCTACTACATTGTAACTCTACATCCGTTATAATCTCGTGTACTTATGTGGGTAGATTTGTTACCCCATAGTTAAATTCCGTACAATAAGTTAAATTCAACTAAATATATATTTAATATCTACATCGTTACAATTTAGACCCACTATAATTGTTGGTGCGATTTTTTTCTCTTTTGCTCTTTAATTAATGTGGAAGTTTCTAGACTTAGCATAGAGGCTCTTACGCATCTAAGCACAAGAGGAATTGAAAATAGAAATAAAATAGAATAAAATTTTCTCTTACCTAAGACCATCATGCTTTGGAACTTGGGCATATTTTTTCCTTTTTCATACTAATTTGACGCATCTAAGCACAAGAGGAATTGAAAATAGAAATAAAATAGAATAAAATTTTCTCTTACCTAAGACCATCATGCTTTGGAACTTGGGCATATTTTTTCCTTTTTCATACTTCAAATGTGTAGCATCTCTCTATGCTCTTTTCAATTGCTTCTAGCAGAGCAATAATAGGCACATGTCTTCTTCCTATGTTCCGAGTTGTCTGCTCTCCAAACTTCTCCTACCAGTGATCTAAATTGTCAGCTCTTCGAGTTTCTAATCTCCACGGCATTCCGATCTAATACATGATAAGCTCTAATACAAGCATATGCATATGTAGGCCATGTCTAATTCAAACCGAGAAGCATGTCGTGAAGCCGTGAACTGATTTCTGCATGTGTATAGCCGATACAATCTAATCCATGTTTAATACAAATTCTATTTGCTTCAGATTCGTAGTTGCATAGCATGACTTCATGTAATGTCCATGTCTAGTCCGAAACGAAAAGTAGGGAATGAAATTCCGAACGGATGGTCTAATACAAATTCTAGTCGGTTACAGATTCGTTACAATCTCTTTAATTTTTTTGTTGCCGCACGAAGACACAATTAGTGTGATAGGTAGGTGTGAGGCCACTATAATTGATGGTGTATATTTTTTTAATCTAAACCACTATAATTTCTTTACATCAACACAGTTATAACCTAGCTAGCCCCACTATAATCAATGGTATAGATCTTTTTTTTTCTCTAATTAACATGGTATCTATACTATTATAATTTAAACTCATTATAACTGATTGTGTATATTTCTCTTTTTTTCTCCAATTAATATGAGAATTATGGCTTGAATAAAATGGAAATGAGGAATAAATAGATTGATTTGTATTATTACCTTTGTCTGTCATACTTTGATATTCATGCATTTTTTCCTTTTTTACTACTTTTCATTAGATAAATGCAAAGCAATGGTAAATGGATATCTTGTCCCTGCGCTCCCCTCGATTTCTTCTCATTATATCCGAGTCATCCACTCTCTATACTTCTAATTTCCATAGAGTTCTATTCTACATCAGTGCATTGACGTCTCCCTTCCACTATACTTCTAATTTCCATAGAGTTCTATTCTACATCAGTGCATTGACGTCTCCCTTCCAACATAGTTTCAACAATATACAACGTGCATGACATGTACTTGAAGTTGAACTGGTTTGTTGGCTAGAGCCGAAGAAGATGAAGGCAAGGCCACACCCCTAGATGCCTCCTGCTGCTATGGGTTACTTCTTCTTCTCCATTGATAGCACGAAGAACTCCCTTGCCATCTTTTCGGTGGTGATTCAGTGGCTCTCCTCCTCATGCCATGGTTCATGATCTATGTAACTCAAAGGCTATAAATATTTTAATTTTGTACTATCATTGCAAACAAGAATGCACTTACGTAATTAAACCCTTTGCAAACTAAACATGGCGATCGAGAACTTTGTATTATCATACCATGCATGTACCTTTGTCCATGCTTAGATCTAATAACAT
The DNA here is from genome assembly GCA_036346145.1 of Olyra latifolia. Classification (NCBI taxonomy): domain Eukaryota; kingdom Viridiplantae; phylum Streptophyta; class Magnoliopsida; order Poales; family Poaceae; genus Olyra; species Olyra latifolia. The sequence goes on from CM070530.1 coordinate 22,760,885, forward strand.
TCCGAGCTTAATCCGCGATCCCGGAGGATCGAAGATTGTGGGCTCACGGCTGTCTGCGCGCGTGGTAACTGGGAGTACGTGATGGAAGTGGAAGTCGAGCATGGTCGTTGTTCACATGCAGAGCTGCTGCTCTCGGCACTCCCACAAGGATTCGCTATGTATTGATACTTGAGAATGTCAGGATGGACGAAAATTGACTCAAATCAGACCTTTTTCAACCGCCCCTAGCATTAGTCGATACTTTGTTTTTTTTTTTTTATGAAATCGGACTTCAAAAGTTATATATATGATGTCCGATTTGGATTCCTAATGTCCGTACGCTATTGGCAAAAGTTATTTGATCCTTGATTTGGACTTTACTGGTAGTATATGGTTAGCAACATATTTATTAGATCCACTATAATCTGATGGTGCAAATCTTTTCCTACTTTTTATCTCAAATCTTGTTAGATCTACACCGCTATAATCCAATCCATTGTAATCAATGGTGTAGATCTTTTCTTTTTTCTTCCAATTAATGTGGGAATTTCTTGTATTTTTGGATTAACGTGAGAATTTCTAGTATTTTAGGATTAATGTGGTCACTTCGATGGACAATATTATATATATATATATTCAGATATATATACCAAACACACCTATTCAATGTAAGAATTCAGATTTTTAACACACTCACTTAATCAATATAGGGATAGGTAGTGGATTACTTTTACTATTATGGCCACTACTTAGACTTTTACTATTTGTAGCACTTTCTTTTTACTATTTCAACTACTACAAAGTGTCTTTTATGAATTCAGAATTTTGTCTTTAATTATACTTAATTAATGAGGTTATAGAATTCTTTTACTAATGGCAGGATCTTTGCAGGTTATATATATATATATATATATATATATATATATATATATATATATATATATATATATATATATATATATATATATATATATATATATATATATATATATATATATATATATATATAGAGAGATGTTAGACACCCCAGCTCAACTAGTTTCTGCCTGCTGCATGCATGGATGCTTGCTTGCTTAATTGCTTTTGTTCAAGCGTGCACACATGATTGATCTCTGTGTGGGTGAGTGGGGGGAGAGAGAGAGCAGTTTGGCATCCATGATTAGGAGGAGGGAGCCATGGAGTGAGGTGAGGGGAGGGGCTCACAGTCACAGGAGATCTCGGTGGTGCAGTGGTCACATCGGCTGCACTCGAGTGCATCCCATACCAACCCAACACGTCCGCTGTCACGGCGAGGGCTAAGCTAGCCAGATGATTTAATTATTATCGCTGAACCATTATTTAAAACTGCACTCTTCCTCTGCTTAGTCACTTAACTAACCCGTCCTTATGTGCACCATCAATCTATCACAGACTAAATGCGGTCTAGAATCTAGATGGTTCTCGCACACGGCAACATAAGCATCTGTTCATCCTGTACTCATCTGCCTTTGTAAACCAAGGCATAATTTGACTTTGTCTGCTCTGTCCATCCATCATTGAATCGATAAATTAATGCATTTTCTTGAATCGATAAATTGATGTATTTTCTAAGTACGCAAAGATCCATCTCTATTATTAAATAATTATTCCACCTCTATTTAACCCTTGATTTAAGGATTACCACTATTATTCAATGATGGATGGACTAGATGAAGCAAAGATAAAGTTTGTATTAGTTCACAAAGACGGAGAATACCGTTCCAGGACGAACGAACATGATTTGTTCAAATTTGAAAAACATGTGTATGTGGTCTTATCTTAGCTAGCTAACCAGTTTTCTCCACCAATCAGACACAAAAGAGGTCCTTTAATTAAAAAAGAAAAAAAAAAGAAGACGGAAACAAGATGCAAAGAGAAGACAAACTGTTACCTTAAGTACCTGATTGCTGTTCTCTCTCTCTATTGCGTGCACACATTTATTTAGACTCAACCGTTTGGCCTGCTCAGATCTCACCACCAGCTATATATACACAGCATCTCTGGCTGGCCCTCTTTCCTTCTTCTCTAGCTCCTTGATTTGATGAATGGTAGTTGCTGGTTTCACTCCACCCCCTCTCCATTTTCTTCATAAGCATACGTATCACTGATCAGCTGCTGTGTGCTAATCGTGTGCTGTGCTGGACATGGCGGAGTGCAAGGGCGGTGGTAGGGACCGGTCTCCTTCCTCCTCCATGGATAGCAGCACCCACCCGGCGCTCTCCACGACGTCGTCGGCGTGCCGGCCGCCGGCGAGGAGGGACCTCAGCACTGATCTCCGGCTAGGGCTTAGCCTCTCGCCGTCGTCGTCGACCTCCCTCCAGCCTGCTGACAGCATCCCTTCTACACCGAGGTTCGTTGAAGAATACAATTTCTTTTCCCTTTCCTCGTGCCTTCTTGCTGCATCTATATCGATCGTATATGTGCAAGCTAGGATTCTTCTCCAGATCAGAAAGAAATATGCGTTTCTTTTGTTGATTATTTGGCTTTAGATCATTAAAAGGATGGTTCTTTTTTTATAATTCGAAGATCATTAGAAGGATGTGCACCAGCATCAATATTTATACATAGGAAAGTATATGGGTTCTTCATGACGTCGTTCCATCGGTTGGTCTCCATTTTCACATAGATCATGTATGATGCATATATGTCCCATGCATGTAATTAACCTGTAGCTCATCCTGAGTTCTTAAGGTAAAAAAACTTAATTCTGCTTTAATTATTTCTGTTATTGCTTTTTTATCCATTTAATTGATTACAAATATATATATGATCAAACTGATCCATTTGTTACCATAAAACATCTTCTCTATCAATCTCGTAGTTTCTTGTTTTATATAACAGATCTTGGTCGTCGGATCATCATTTTATTGTATATCAATCGTTTCTGTCATATCTAAAACAACAGTTGCAATGCTAAATAAATACAGCCTGATTTTTAATGTAGTTTTGATCAGATAAAAAGTTGAGAATACACCGGTCTTTGTTTGATTCTTTCTTTAGGGATGTATACTGCTTTTAATTCGACGATCAACTGATCACTGACTCACTACACATATAGTGAAATATAGCAAGATATGTATATAGCGATCCATTACAGTTTGGTAATATAGCAAGATATGTATACAATCAACTTGATCACCATGCATATAGTGACATATAGCAAGATATGTATATAATCAGATTTCTCACAGAGCCAAACTTTTTAGCTCGTTTTATCATTGCTATCTTTTTCACAACCACTACGATATTCCAATTGCCATTATTATTTTTCAGAAATATAGTGCATCCCGAATTAATGTCCCAACAGTACGCCATCTAATTGGGTCGCTTGTTCCCATCGATCATCTACATTAATTAACCACTCTTTCAACACGAACGGACGGGTGATCGGCAGGAACCAAGACGTACTCTCCGATTGGCCGCCGATCAAACCGTTTCTTAGGAGCGCCCTGACCGCGTCAGCCGGCGGCGCACGCCGGCGGCGGTCGCTGTTCGTGAAGGTGTACATGGAGGGCGTTCCGATCGGCCGGAAGCTGGATTTGCTTTTGCTGGACGGGTACGATGGCCTTCTCGTCAAACTCTGCCACATGTTCAAGACCCCCATCACCTGTAAGTACACATCCAAGTATCATACCAAGCTGCATTACCACAAGTTTCAAGGATTAGAAAACTAACGCGAACGCACGATCTAATTAAGTCAAGTCATGCTGATCAATGAGGAAATGAATATAAATCTACATCATTAAACAGCAGCTTCATTGAAACTCTTCCAACAGTGGCTTTTCTTGAGGCACTAGTGAGTCACTACTAGGCTGCTAGCACCCCACCACCGAATTCTGGATTCTTTGGCCTTGAGAGTTCTTGTATGACACGCCAAATTTGATAGATTAATCCAATTCATGCGGTCACATCTTTCCTTGTCATCATGTACATATTGGAATGCTTGTCGGGCACTGTATAATCATATTTCCGATATGATTAGACGCTGATGTTATGGAGTACCATCAACGAATTCCTGGCGAGAAGGCTGCCCATGTTCTCACCTATGAAGACCAGGACGGAGACTGGATGATGGTTGGGGACGTACCATGGGAGTATGATTCTGCTCTACTTAATTAAATGAGTCATTTGCTTTTCATTTTTTTGCTTAATTAATTAACCTGAATTTCTCTTTATTGTTGTTGCAGGCTCTTCCTCGCCAGCGTGAAGAAACTAAGGATAGCAAGAATGGATAAATGCTGAGTAGCATACTTCATTCACGTGGGTCACTTAATTTTTTCCGCTTATTCTATAGGTTAGTCGAGAAAGATTTTGCTGAAAATAGCTGACAAGTTAAGCAGAGGTTGCACTAACTGTGTACAGTATAGTAGAGAAAATGTAACATCCTCACTTCCCAAGCGTATAAGCGTATAAATAAAATTAATGCCTCCTATTTCTTTCTGTTTCTTTAATTGCCCGGTTAATAAATACCATGGCTATTTGTTAACGAAAGTAGAGAATTCGCTGAGACAAAATTCATAGATCCATTACACCTTGGTTTGGTAATACATCCATCCTCTCTTGCAGGTAACAAAATTTCTGAGTATTTCTAGAACTTATCTAGCTCTTTGAATCTGCTAACAAGTTTTAGCAGAAATTAAGGAAGAGTGATTTTAACTCATTAAACTTCTGCGATAGCATTTTAAGGAGCGCACTGTATTGCAGAAAGAGCATTTCTATTTTTTGTTCGTCATTTTTTAGGAAAAATGGGTGGACAAAATTAGTCACGCATTCGCACCGCTTTAACTGGCTCCAGATTGGGGATGGCTTTTGTTTCGACAGATGTAACTGTATTTGTAAACTCAAATAGTACTTAGCAAATACCATTATTAATCAAACTTGATATACCTCTTCGATGTTAATTATTATTGAAATCAATCTGAAAAGGAAAAGGTACCAGAAGAATATATGCGCGCAGGTCTTGTAAGTCCACCATAAAAGGCTTTGTTCCCCAACATCTGACTCGATGTTGAATCGGCAAATCCCTGTAATTCCACAGTTGAATGGTGAAAAGTATCACGCGCACTGCCAGCACGGCTCAGGCGGCCCATGAACAGTACCCACGGTACTATAGCACTCTGGTACTGTAGCAGCGGATTAGGTAGTTACTATTATTTAGAGAATAGATTGGATTAGTTTCCATAAGTGATAAGATTAGTTAGAATTACTTTTTTAGGATCCAAGTCAGCCCTTTTTATAAAAGGGATGTCATGTATCCTTATGAGTAATCCAAGCAATGAAATAATTTGATATTCAATTTCATAGGCGGTGGTTCTGATCAACAGCCAAGGAGCTAGCTTCGACATGCTAGCTTCGACACGTCCACGTTAAGAGCCGTATCCTTCCTCGCTGTGTGCTTGAGACCAGGCACGTAACAGATTGTTATCAGAGCCGATCGATCCTTCGGGCATGACGGCTAACTACAACTACTACGCTGGTCGTCGGTCTTATGATGAACGGCATCCATTTGAGTGACCGTGGTACCAAGACTACCAGCATCTCCATGAAGATCGGTGTCCCTTCGAGCCGCCCCGATCGCGGATCCGTGAAGATCGACGTCCCTTCGAGTTGCCCCGGTCGTACAACTACTACTATCAGCTCCGCGAGGAGAGTTGTACCTTCGACGACTACCAGAATGCATACAACGACCAAGGATCAGATCCGATCGATCCTCCCACCAAGATGAGCTTCAATGGTTTCGATCCCGAAACCTACCAGTTCATCATTGACAAGCTGGAGCACATGATGAAGATAATAGATGGCATGATGACGCACCCCATAGCACTAGAGACACTACTGACCACGTCGACATCCGACAATGCCATCGAACTATGTGAAGAGAACCCAACCGACGCCATGCTTGGTGAGGTGGATGTCACCGCCAAGATCGAGGAGCCGCTACAAACCACGGAGATCAACAAGGCGAAGGAGCCGCTGCATATAGTGAAGGTCAACAAGACGGTCGGTATCGACATGGGCGACATCCATCGTTCGCGTGTCCTCTCCTATGTGAGGGCGCCCAAGACGACAAGGATTCAAGCGGAACGACATCATGGCATCCGGCCATGTGTCGCTCCACATCTTCCTCCATGCCGAGCACATACTCAGTGATTGCAATGTCGACGTCTCCATCCTTACTGTGGATGGGCCACGGACATGCTACGCCCTCGAGGCTACGTTGTGCTCATGGTGATGCGCTTCGTCTTCAGCATCGGCATCAAAATCTCAGGCGTGGTCATGCCAATCTACATTGTCGAGATCTCCTAAACATCAACCTTGAGGACAAGGTTGATTTGTAGGGGAGAGTAATGTTATGCGCAGGCCCAACATAGCCCATAAACAGTACCATAGGTACCGTAGTGCGTGAACAGTACCACAGCACCAAAGATGAAGTGTGTCACCATGAGCATGACATAGCCATAAGGGCATAGCATGTCCATGGCCCATCCACTGGTAAGGATGGACGTCGACAAGCTGGAGCACGCAATAAATTGTTGTAAGCGCATCCGACAGGTAATAGATGACTACAAGACAACGAGCGCATCAACAACGAGCCCATCAGCAGCGGTGGCCAAACTGGTGCTCCCACCAACCACGGCATGCCCCAAAGTGTTAGCAACACCGCAAACCAAGTCATCATTCAATGACGACTTCGAGTAGCGCAAGGAACACTTAAGTGACACTATGCTCAGGAAGGTAGTCAACATTGACGAGATCAGGGAGCCACTACAAATCAGGAAGGTCAACAAGGCGGTAGGCATCGACACAGACGATGCCCATGGTTCATCTGCCTTCTTTTGCTTGAGGGCTAGCTCCCAAGGCGCCAAGGGTCCGAGTAGGATGACGTCTAGGCATCCGGCCCTAGGTCGCTCTACGCCTTCCTCCATGCCGACCACACCCTTGGCGACAGCGGCGTCGACATCTCCATCCACACCGGCGGATGGGCCACAAACATGCTAGGCCATCGTGGCTACGCCGTGCTCATGATAACGTGCTTTGTCTTCAGCATCGGCGACGAATTCTCGAGCGTCGTCGCGTTGGTCTACGCCGTTGAGATTTCCTGGACTTCAACCTTGAGGACAAAGTTGATTCGCAGGGGAAGTAATGTTATGCGCATGGCCCATGAACAGTACTCACAGTACTGTAGCAGCAGATTAGGTAGTTCCTGTTATTTAGAGATTAGATTTGATTAGTTTCCATAGGTGATAAAATTAGTTAGGAATATTTTCTTAGAGTCCAAGTCAGTCCTTCCTATAAAAAGGATGTCATGTATCCCTATGAATAATTCAAGAAATGAAATAATTTAAGATCCAATGTCGTAGGCGGTGGCTCCAATCAACAGCCAAGTTGTTAACTTCGATAACAACTCGCTTCGCCCCCGTGTTAAGGGATGTATCTGTCCTCGTTGCGTGCTAGGGACCAAGCAAGTGACAAAAAGAAACATAAAACATAAAGTTCAATGAAGTTAATCCACCCACCTGGTGTCACACTTCTGAAACCCGTCATTTCTTAGAACATGTACCAGTAAATTGCTGAGAAAAACTTTATCAGAATTCAGATTAAACACTTTCTTTTCCAATGTGGCATGCTACAACTGAGAAGTTTTTGTAAGGCCTGTCCAACAGTTGTGGGATTGTGACCCAAACCATGATTGGATATTTGGATTACAATCCAACGGTTCTTATGCACGATGTCCTGCTTACCTTCCTCTGCTGTATTTCAGCATAGCTGCAAATGGCAGTGACCCAGTTATGTAGATTGCAAGTATCAAACTTGTCTACATATGTTTCAGCCATATTTTCTTCGATGTATCTCAAGCACTTATCAAGATTTTCCTTGTCTATTTTCCTTTAGTCTGAAGAAACCCCTTAGCTTTATGTATCTCAAGCACATATCAAGATTTTCTTACTGATAAATTCATCCAGTATCCCTGAAACCTCATAGAGTTTGCTTGCCCTCGCTGGGTGCAATTGCTGAAGCATCGAGGAAACATTTGTCTTGTTGTCAATGTTGACTAAGCTGAATCCATTCTCCTTCCTTACCTTCTGGGACATCATCCACCTTCTCACCTGCTTTGCTACCTCCAATCTTCCTTGTGATGCGTAGATATTTGCAAGCATGACATAATTTCCTGGATTGCCTGGCTCGATTTCAAAGAGCTTCTTAGCAACCTTTTTTCCCAGCTCAAGGTCTCCACAGGTCAAGCAAGCTGCAAGTAGCGCACCTAGAACTGGCGCATCCGGCTTAACTGGCATTTGTTCAATGAATTTCTTTGCCTCACCAAGAAGTCCAGCTCGCCCGAACATGTCAACCATGCAAGCATAGTGCTCACTCCAAGGTGTCCTGAGAACCTGAGTCATCAAAGTGAAGTACTTGCGCCCTTCCTCAACAAGTCCACTGTGGCTACAAGTAGACAGAACACTAACAAATGTGATGTGGTCTGGTTTGATGCCCTTCTTTAGCATTGTCTCGAACAGATCAATAGCTTCTCTTCCATGTCCGTGCTGCTGCAGTGCAGTGATCATGGCAGTCCATGACATTACACACAAGTGATCTTCTGCCATCTCAAACACTCTCTGAGCATCATCCAAGTGGCCGCATTTGGAATACATGGCGATGAGCGAGCTAGAGAGGCCATGGTTTTCAAAGAATCCTGTCTTTATGACAGAGGCGTGTATGCTCGCTCCCAGAGCCCATGCTACCAGGCACGCGGAAGCATGCAAAGCAGTAGCAAAGGACACATTATCGGCCAAGACTCCACTCCTCACCATGGATCGGAACTTCATGCAAGCTTCGTGGAATTGATTGCCGTGGAGGCAGCAACGAATGACAATGTTCCAAGTAACAACATCCCTGCAATCCGCAGCATCGAACAGAACCAAAGCTTCTTGGGGGCAACCACATTTGGTGTACATATCAAGAAGGGCGTTGGAGACGCACACTGCGCTCACCTCCAATCCCACCTTTATGACGCACGCATGCACCTGCCGACCAGAGTCCACAGCCCTGGCCGCCGTGCACGCGCTCAACACACCGGACACACTCACCTGATCCAGCGGCGCCTCCCGCCCCTGTGCCGCCAACTCCCTGAACACCCATAACGCCTCGAGACACATTCCGTTCCTGGTGTACCCGACGACGAGCGCGTTCCAGGACGCCACCGCCCGGTGCGGCATTTCGTCGAACGCCTTCCTGGACGCCGCCATGTCTCGGCACTTCGCGTACGCATCCATCAACCCGGTGTACACGAACACGTCGGCGGGCGGCACGACCTTGGCGGCGCACGCGTGCACCTGGTGGCAGTGTATAGACGGAAGGCCGGCGCAGGCGGTGAGGACGGCGGAGATAACGTGGGGGTTAGGGCGGAGAGCGCGGCGGGAGGAGGACAAAAGGGCGCGGGAGAAGAGGGAGAAGGCGAGGACGGGGTGGGGGCGCGCGAGGCGGGAGATGAGGGCGCTGTAGGTGTGGGGGTTGGCGGCGGGGAGGCGGTGGGCGCGGAAGGCGCGGAGCGCGGCGTCGAGGCGGCCCGCGTCGGCGTAGAGGGAGACGAGCTGCGTGAGGAGGACCGGGTGCGCGATGCGGCCAGACACGAGGATGCGGGCGTGGAGCTGCGCGGCGTGGGCGGGGCTGGCCGGCCAGCGCAGCGCCGAGAGGAGGGTCGTCAGCGCGTGGACGCTGCTCGCGGTCATGTCATATGGATATGGACCATATGGTGGCGCCGTGCGGCTGCCTTGCGGCTGCCTGCTCGTCTTGCCGCCGCCGCCGCGCGCGCGACGCCGATCTCTCGGAGTGCTTCCAGCACGCAGAATGGTTATTGATTGGCTTTCGAACTTTGGTGGGCCGGCCTCTCGTCGACTCAGTCAAGCGGGCCTTGCGGAAAGCCCATGGCTGGTAGCTCTTTCTAATGCAGAAAACGTGTTTTGGGCTCTTTCTCCCGGTGAAATGGGAAGCGTGGGCCGGTTGGGTTATCGTCGGTTCCATTGGCTGCCCACGGGTACTTCGGGCCGGCGACTGTAAAGCCGCCATTGGTTTTGGAATTTTTTTATTTTTTATTTTTAATTTTTCGGAAATAAATAAATGATTTTTATTTTTAAAAATTAAATAAATAGCCTCCCGTCGCCAACCCATTGGGCGAGAAGAATAAACCGCCCTCCGGTCGAGCGAGATTTAAAAAAAATCCGCCCAACGGATGGGTGGGCTTTGCTCGCACCGGCCCAAGCGCGGGACGGGCCAAATGCCGCCCGACGGGAGGGCGATATTTGATAAACCGCCCACTTGTCAGGCGGTCTTTGCTCCCAGCGGCCCACTAGTTGGGTGGGCCAAAATTCAGCCTGCCGTTGGGCAATATTTATAATCTGCCAGCCTGTCGTCGGGATTCTCCATTTAAGCCATTTTACCGAACCATATCTGTCGATTTTTTACAAAATCAAAATTTTTTTGATTCATTAATAAAATCAGTAATGTGTCATAAAATAAAATTAAATAAATGGGTCCCGGCATCGTTTCAAAATGTAGGTCATAAAAAGCATGCCGTATTGAAGGGCTCCACCCCACCACTGCCCCGAGTCCCAACCCTTCCCATGGTGACGACGGCTGACCCTAGGGAAAAATCAATAAAAAATATAATATATAAATCAAAATGTCAAATTTGTTTGATTTCCAAAAAGGGATTGACCGATTTATTAATTCTATATTTTTAATATGTTTTTTCGGAAACAGGGTATACCGAATTTGCGTGGTCCGAAATTAGGGTTTACGAAGAGAAAAATTTTGTTATTTTGTATGAAAGGAGCCGGCAGTTTTAATTTTCATCTTCTCTATTATTAGATTGAAAAAGAAAAAATGTTCGTCTTGTCACAAAGCATTCCTCGCATGCCAGCAGTTATAGCGTTGAAGGTACAGTGCTCTCGGGAAATTTTTATTGTCGGGATTACAAGGAAGCTCCTACTGAGTACAACGGGGATATTTCCCCTTGCTGGTAGCATCAGGTCCAGCCTCCTTTGCACGATGTACCCTCTCGCGCTTTCTCTCCCTTTCAGTCTCTCGTGCCTCAGCAGCCTGACGTTCAGCGTCCTCTTGTCGCTTGCGGTACTTCTCCTGCCAACGCTTGTGCTTCTCCTCTTGCTCCTCCTCATACAGGAGTTGCCTGAACCCCTGCCTCTTCCAACGGACCTCACGCTCGATGTGTTTCTTGTCTTCCTCCGATTGCTCTATGTCTAGCCACTGCCAGAAATCGCAGAGAGGTGGGGGAGACTATTTGTTTGACATAAGTTAGTACAGATTACATATGCCATGTAGGTAGATATAATCATGTAGGATAGGGTGAGCAAGTACCTTTGCACGCTCGCCAAAAACAACCTTGGGTGGATCATACTCATAGTTCGCACACATGAAGAACCTCCTTCCGTAAGTATATGAGAAACCTTCGTCGGATTGAACAAATTTGCAAAGGACATCGCAGAAGCACATTGGAACATTGACCCCTTCCGACACGGTGGTGTTAAACTTGCTCCTCGGAGGGGTCTCAGAGCCGGAGGCTGCCATTACTCGTTACAAGAAGACATGGGTCGGAGTAATATGCGAGTTTCGGAGGGAAGTTGCAGTGCAGAGGACCCGAAGGCAGGACCGTTTTTATAGCGAAGTTTGTTCGGTGCATGGACGGAGTTCATAGAAGTGTACGCATCTGTCCCGAGTGTTGCTGCTGCAGTTGATGTGACTGGACGGTGAAAAGCGGTACTGTTGGTCAGCAGTGTGGTGAAATGTCTGATGGATGCAGCAGTTGATGTGACCAGGCGGTGAAAAGCGATACTGTTGGTCCACAGTGCGACGAAATGATGGAGATAGGACGTGGCGTGAACAGCGATATGTTTGTGCAACACTATTGGATGGGGGCTAGTTGGGCTACGATATTCGCAAAGCAACCTAGGGCTTGTGGGCATCGCACGATAGATGACATAAATAAGAAAAGCTTTAACGCCGAAAATAACAAATGGCGAAAATGTTCATTCAAGTACTGAATATATACAACAAGAGATACAAAGTTCCATGTAAAAAACAGAAATTACTGTCGTCCCTGCTTGGGCTTCACCCTGCGGATTCTACTGATTCTGCTTGCACAACCTCTTGAATAGGTTCATGCAGTGTTTACTCTTGAAGTGCATAAAAAAATTTGCTCATATGTGCCTCATGCACTACCTGCTTTGCATATCACTCCACTGGGCACCCCCTCGGTTGTCGGAGCCATTTGTAATCTCATCAATCGCATGCAGTAAGCCTGCATGTTTATCATGAATGACACAGACATTTGGTCTTCCTGAGATAACAGCATGTTTCACACGCTCTAGGAACCAGTACCAGTTATCTGTATTCTCTCCCTCGACAAATGCAAATGCCACCGGTAAAATCTGATTGTTACCATCCACGCTAATTGCTGTCAATATTTGCCCCTTATACTTGCCAGTGAGGAAGGTTCCATCTACACATAGTATAGGTGGACAATATGTGAAGGCTCTTATGCACGGATCCAATGCAAAGAATATCCGTTGCAGAACCCACTTGCAGGTGTTGACGCCGGAAACAGGATACTCCTTAATGTCACAGTACGTTTCAGGATTTCTTCTACTAATCGTTTGCAGAAGTTGGGACATATTTGCATAGGATGCTTCATATGTCCCGAACTGCATTTCCAAAGCCTTCTGTTTGGCTCTCCAGGTTGTGGGATACTTTATGGTGTACTGGAATTGTTTCTCAATGGCCTGTATAATGGACCGAGGCTCATATCTTAAGTTCTGAACAATTTGTGAGTACATTACAACTGCAACAAATATTGATGTCAGATTTCTGTGCCTTTGTTGTGCATTTTCTAACTGATAGTCGTGCTCCTTCACAATTGAACACACCTAGTAATCCACCCACTTTCCTTTAAATGCATGTATACGCCACGAGCAACCAGGAACAACACACATCACATCATAGACGCTTTTACTTGACTTCACTACCTTGAACTCCCTTCTCAGAGATAATGACCAATACTTCACGGCATCCAATACAGCTTTCTTAGTCAGGTACATGGCTCCCTGAGTCACCTCATTCTCATGATAATCCCATGGTGTGTGCTTGTCTTCATGTACAGATAAATTTTGAAAGTTGTAAGTATTCCACTCTACAGGCACCGGTCGATCACAAAAACTTCTCTTATTGTCTGACATATCCTCATCAGGGACTTCCTCATGCTCTGCATCCTCGGCTTCCATTTCAGTAACTATTGATTCGATTCGTTCCCCTTCATCGGCCACCCCGTTAGCCTCTTCAACTGTTTCATTGCCTTCTTCCCCCATATCTGTTTCCGCAGGCACTTCTCCCACGTCCTCAGTCACCTCCGTGTTCCCTACACCTTCCACTCCAGCAGCACTAGTCTCCCCTGGCTCTTCACCGCCTTCGTCACCTCTGCCGAAATGTTGCTTGTACTCGGCCTGGACTAAGAGAACTAGAGGAAGGCACCGTTCGGTTGCAATCTCAACATAGCGTCTCCAATTCCGAGTACTCGATAAAGGTATCAATTCCCAAAAAAAAACCTTCGGCAGCACGACTCACCAATGCCTGAACTGTCTCACATGTTCTTCTTCGTTGAGTTGAAACGTCCGTGATAACCAATGTTGTAGCCCACTAAATGACCTTTCGATGGGCCTTGATATCCCTAATATATATGATTGGAACATTGATAAATCTACCCCGTAAGGACCTTGCACAATCTCTCCTTCCCCATAATGGATCTAAAAATTGATCTTGTCTGTCATTAACCCTGCCCAACAAATTTCAAACACCGATTATTATACGTCAATCTCCTTTTTCTACAACCATTTTTTAACAATATTACTACAGCCAAAATGTCGGCCAACATCTTGTTCAATATCTCTACAAATAAAGTACTCTACAACATCTAATAAATTAATAAAGTACTATACTATTTTGAATGTAAACACTACATCCCTGCTAGTTCTAGCCTAAACCCTAACACCCTACCATGGTCGACACATACCATATAATCATACAATTTATTGACTATACTATTTCAATCTAAACTCTAAATATTACCATGCTATTTCTAGCCCAATCCCTAATCCTAGTCTAAATATTACACTGCTATTTATCGCCTAAACCCTAACCCTAGCCTAAATATTACCCAGTTATTTGAAACCTAAAGCCTAACCTCTAGCATCAATTTACCCTGCTATTTCTAGCCCAAAGCCTAATCCTAGCGTAAATATTACACTGCTATTTATAGCCTAAACCCTAACCCTAGCCTAAATATTACCCTGTTATTTCAAACCTAAAGCCTAACCCCTAGCATCAATTTACCCTGCTATTTCTAGCCTAAACTCTACACATAATGTTACATACACTAAATTCATATGACTATCCTACCAAGTTTTATCAAATAAATTTTTTACTACATAATGAAAATACCTACGAAATCGAAGAATCGCTCCGCACTTCTTCTCTCTCCCCACTTTCTCTCTCGCTCTCCCTCTCCTCTGCCTTCAAATGACAACAGTGTGGGCAGTCGTCTCGCGGCGGCGTTAAAAAGCCTCAAATTTCGCCCGTTGGGCGGGCGGGCTTTGAGCGCCATTCAAAATTCGCCTGTTGGGTGGGTGGATTTTTTTGCAGCCTCCAAAAGTCGCTCGTTCAGTGGGCGGTTTATTTACCTCGCCCTCCCGTCGGACGGCATTTGGCCTACCCCGCGCATGGGCCGGTGCGAGCAAAGCCTGCCTATCCGTTAGGCGGATTTTTTAAATCTCGCCCGATCGAAGGACAGTTTATTCTTCTCGCCTAATGGGCTGTCGACGGGAGGCTATTTATTTAATTTTTAAAATCTAAAAATCATTTATTTATTTCCAAAAATTAAAAATAAAAAAATTCATTGGTTTTGGTCTAAACTGCCGTCACCAATGGGCTCCTGCACAGCGCTCCTTCCCTGTTTTCTAGCAGGCTCGATCTGTTATTGGCGTAGGGATTGGGTGGAGGCAGCTGTCACGGAATGGGGAGAAGCATGGGGGTAGGGTGCAACTGGAACGGATATTTTCCGACCGACCAACTGATCGAATCAATTTGGATAGCGATTTGAATAGTTTTTCGGATATTGGAAGAATTTTCTGGATATGGATACGGATAAGGATAGTTATCTTGGATAAGGATACCGATAGTAATTATCCGACGGATACAGGAATATCCGAGTTTATAATCGGATAATATCCGGATATAAAATATGGATATTATTCAAAAACTTTAAAGACTTCTAAGGTGGTGCCGTGGACAAGTGCCAAGTGGTGCACTGATTGTGTTATTACCTTACGTCGTACATGCATGCACCTAACTGGTTGAGTATACTAGAATTAGTAGTGAATAAATTTGATATATGGTATTATATGATGCTATCATGTTTAGCTTACTAGTCTGTGACTTCTAATCTGCTCGTGCTATTGTCTTTGATAATTCTATTATGACTCTACATTTAGCTTTTATATAATCTCTAGTGCGTTCATTATTAATTCTTAATTATGTACAATGCAACTATAGTTAATTCTTGTACTATTTTCTTCACATTTTGTCAGTAATTATTCATAACTCATAAGTAATCTACCATCAGCAATTCAGCATGTTACATGTGCAATAAATGATCTATATTTTCGTGTATTATCCGGCTAAAAATATTCGTAGCCATATTGAATCCGATCTATATTCGCTTTGTATTCATAAGTGATAGTATCCGGTCTTATTCGCATTCATATTCTCATCCGAGACCATTCGTATCCGACTTCGTATTTGATAAAAAATATGAATACGGATATGGGATGAACAATATCCGACCGTATCCGATCCGATTACATCCCTACATGGGGGAATGTCGATGAATGGAATATACTAAATAAATCCTAGTTTGCCGCTGCGATGTTAGAAGATGCTGGATGCTGGGCCAGGCGCAAAGAGTTTCTCTTGGGTTACTTTTTCGACTTTTATGGGTGATAATGTAAATACTGGTCCAGACTCTTGTAATCAAGTTTTATCAAAGCAATAAAATTCTATGTATGATTGCTCTCTTTCAAAAAAAAAAAAGAGTTCCTACCCATCTAACGTCCGATGCTTCTCAGTAAATTGTTGGAACAAAACTCAAAAAATCGCTGAACAAAACAGTAATGCTTCCAGAACATCATGTAGCAAAGAGAAGGATGCCGAGCTAAGGGACTTAGCATGGCCTCCCCACCCCTCTCCTCTCCTCTACCTGCGAAAATGCAACTCCGACAAGGATCTGCCTAGGACTGTGCGTTTCGTATTTTCAGTATTTTTGTTTGATAAATACGGTAGATCCATAAATACAATATTAGATATTCGGTAAAATATGATATTTTTCTCAAATATGGTTTAGTTAAATATGGTATAAAATACAGTTCGATCTCGATGAATACAAATTTATTCCGGTACCTTACCCAAGTTTCCACCAGCCATGCATCTCTCTCTCCCCCTCATCTCTCTTATCTCTTCCTACCATAGAGCAAGGCCATCGAACGGCGACGGCGCGCCACAGAGCGGCGCATGCACGAATGGCACGCTGCGCAGAGCGACGCACAGGCAATGCGACACGGAGCTGGTGACACGGGGCAACATACGTGTGGACCACACAACGTTGGCGTAAGTGCTACTCGAGCGCTGACAAGGGGCACGGCGTGGCGCGCGGACGGCATGGGACGTGGTATGGGAGCGAAAGCAGGCAGCGCGGAGGGGCATGGAGTAGGCGATGGCTAGCGACGCGATGCGGGGACGACGCGGGAGTGGGCATGGTGCGACGCGGCGGGGCGGCCATTGGCTAGTGGCACGGGGCACGAATGGCACAGGCGCAGCGCAAGTGTAGGCATTGACGACGCCGGCCGGTGACACTACGCGGGCGCATGCTCCGCGTTACCTGTGTTTTTTTATTTTTATTTTTTTGATATTATTAGTGCCTGTTGAAAAATCGGCACTAATATTTGTTATTATCTATGCTGAAAAATTAGTGTCTATTCAAAAACCGGCACTAAAGACCACTTCTGTGGCAGTGAATGTCTTAACAATAGTTCGAAGATGTTTCAAACTCAAACAAGTATTGTTTTAGCTATCTGAGTCGGAGACCTGTAACAATTGAGAAAAATGTGACCTAGTGTTTGTGAAGGTTTACTAGAACAAAAGGTTTACTTTTGTGAAACATTCACAAAGTTTTACAGAAAGAACGAAATTTATACTTGTAAGTCTAGGCTAGGCGGCTAGAAAGAGGGTCAAATAGACGCCAAATTGATTTTGACGCTTTCTTCAACAACGCGTTCTAAAAATCAAGAGAAAGATAAACACAAGCAAGTGATGCTGAAGAAACAAGATCACTCATATATCATTCTCGGCATAGGCGTCGCCTAGGAACCATGCCAGAGATCCGCAAGATTCAAAGCGGCTACATGCTTGGTCTGTTGTATGCGTCAAAGCGGGGGCACATTTAAGCGGAAACATATTTCCAATGGAATACGCTTTCTTCGAGTCTTGGTGTATTTTGGCTATTGCACTCGGGCCTGAGCTTCATAGGCTTTCTTGGGCCACTTACTAGCAGGCCGGAGCTCGAACAGTTTAGGGCTTGGCCCATTACTATTGAAAACTATTTCCAGGACTTTATTTACTTAAATAACTCCAATAAATGAAAATAATTAATTATAAATATCATATATCTTCTAAAAATGATGGGAAAATTTTTGGAAAATACTAGATATTGTTCTAGACTTAGGAAAATATATTATGACATGTGTTATTATTATTTTACCCTCAAAAATAAAATAAGCCTTTGTTAATATTTTTCTTATATAAAGAAATTCCAAAAATGGTATTCTATTTATTAAAAATAGTATGTTACCTCTAAAAATCATGATTATTTTTATTTAAATACTACAAGAATTATTTAACTTAAGAAAAATGCTAAACCTCTTAGTAGTAAAAATTAATAAAAATACAAAAATCATTCTAGGACTATTATTTCAAATGATTAAATGAATATTTGAACTACTAGTATTGTATTTTATATTATTGGAAACTTATTGAAGGTTATTTAGGCACATGTACATGCATGACATACTTAGCACAGTTACCAAGGAATTCAGGGAACTTCCTTGGTAAAATGGAATTATAGATATATAGTTAATCTTTAATATAGCCTCGGTGCGAAGAATCATCCACACAATTAGACGCGATTGTATCTCATGCATCATATTCTAGCATATCTTGGTGTTTATCTGTTTGTTTGATTCTTCATGATATATCCTGAAATTGCAGAAAAGCAGCCTAAGATCAAGACCCAAACTTCAATACATAGGATCCAGACAAGCCAATATTCATAGAACATTCTTCTAACCTAGTTCTTATTAAATGATTATATTGTTTTACTATATGAATTTGCATGCTTACTTTTCAATTATTACTCTATTTAATGGAAAGCTAATAGAGCTAGTCTAGTTAAAACCCACTTAATAAACTGTGTTAGTAAACACAACCTTGTTCTTGGTCTGAATTTCTGACCTTGTTATTTGGATGAGTAAAAAATAGATTACAACTCCCTCACTGTTGAGTCTTTGCAAATGCTTAGAACTGGCTGAGTCTAGTGTTAGATGGGTTGATTTTGGCAATCAAACGGATGCAGTAATAGCATGATGAATCGACCCTATCAACATTGCAACAGTATAGCTCGCTATCAATGTTCCACTGGTATGGCTGGTCGCTAGTTCAGACTATCACCATAAACGGAGCAGGTACCTAGCATGGGTCGGTCCCATCATTGCCATGGTGTGTATCATGACCGTATTCCATCTACTTGGCCATAACGTCACAGCATCTGTATGCTTAAGTCTTGTGGACTAAATTAGCACGCTAAATCTCGAGTACATAAACTATGATGGTGTGTAAGGCCCTAATTCCTGAGCATCCCTTGCACCTAATAAGCCCAGGTAATAGCTCATACACTTGGGTGCGATTTCTACCTGAGTGCGAATGTTAATCAATCAAACTCTTTGATATATACTTGATGATGATATTAGGATCTATAGATCTTGGCCATAGCTGAGCTCAAGGGGATCACGCCTCATAGCAATGAGGGTAAGTTCACCGCCATATATTATGGGGGACATGTGCCATAGCTATGGGCACGGGCTTGCCATATTTGGGGATAGTACGCCATAGCTATGGGTACGAGTCTGCCAATTTGTTGATAGAAGGGCCTCATATCCATAGCGATAGAATGAGTTACCCAAAGGTAAGGATCATGTCCCATAGCGATGTGAATGAGTTTATCGAATGTTGAAACCCCCATATTTTAAACATTGCATATTATTAGCATAGTACGTCTTTTAAACTTAATTGGTATATTGGCTAAGTCATATGATTTTTAGTTATAATTTAGTGCAACTCTACCTTTATGCATATAAAAGAATGATAGCCCCACCAAACAAGCCTGTGTCATTAAATGCACTACGTCGGGTATGGCTCGCAAGCACGGGTTGATTGCATGCACACCCTTGCACCCACTCACTCTTTTAGGGGAAGATAATATTGATGAGGACCCGGACTACTGCGATGAAGACGAGGACATCCAGGAGTCTAACGAGCAAGACGTGTGTTAGGCGGGACACCAGTCGCTTGCCTGGTGGATTGGGCACCGCCTCGAGACCTGACACTTCTATTTTATCTATGTTTCCGTATTTGCTAGACTCTGATAAGAGTATATTTTGGTATTATAATATTTGGCCAGACGGCCTATTCAATTTGAGCCACTATGTACTTTGTTTAATGTAATAAATGTCATTTTGATGATGTGTATGAGATGGTCAAGCAATTTTGTATGTAACTATGTCGCGCTAGCAAGACAGATCGTGGGCTAGCGTAGTTGGCACAGTGGTTTCTAATTTGCAGAATCAGGGGCCAACATTGGGTAACATCCTATCAATTCACTGTGGGCCAACATGTTAGCAACTACTTGACTATGAACGTGATTAGCACTAGTATTAAGGGTAAATTGCATCCATGCCACTGAAAATTTGCTTTACCAGAGAAATGTCACTTCAAAGTCGATATTTGCTCAGATGCCATTATAAACTTGGGTTCCTATCAAATATGCCATTGCGAGCATTGTCATTTTTTTTTACCAAAATACCCTCTCCATCTTCTTCTTCCTCCATCCCTCCTCTCTCTCTCCACCACCGGCCTCCTCTCCTTCCTCCTCCTTCCTCCTCCGCTTGTGCAGCCACTGGCCTCCTCTCCCTCCTTCCCTCACATCGCCGCTGGCCTTCTCTTCCCCCTCCTCCATTTGGCCCAACGGCGACTCGGTGACGGTCTTGTCACGTAACCACTGACCTCCTCTCCCTCCTCCGCCATTGGCCGGGATTATGGCCTGCTTCGCCAGCGAGCTCCCATGCTCCAATGCCATCGTCGACTGCATACAAATCGCTGAAGGCCAGGGATGATGACCCAAGTGGAGGCACAGACGGAGGAGGCGACCGACGACAACAACGGCGTGAGCGGAGAAGGAGCCTAGGATGGCAGCGCGGGGTGGAACTCACTGGCATCGAAGGCTGGGGACGGCGACCCGAGCGGAGGCGCGGGCAAAGAAGGTGGCCAACGATGGTGGCGGCATGAGTAGAGGAGGAGCCTAGGACGGTGGAACGGGTGGAGCTCAGTAGCACCGAAGACCGGCGACGGCGACTAGAGCGGAGGCGCGGGCGGAGGAGGATGCCTGGGACGGCGTTAGCTATGTAGGCCACGACGATGGTGTGGCCAAAGCTCAGCATCCACATTGCTAGAGGCCAAGGCCAGCGGCACCTCACTTAGAGAAGGAGAGGAGAAAGAGGGAGAATGGCATTTTGAGGGAAATTTAAATGGGTTTAAAAAGTCTGTAATGGCATATTTGCGAGGGATCCAACTTTATAATAGCATGTGAGCTATTTCTAGCTTTGCAGTGGCATTTTCTAGATATTGCGACTTTGCTGTGGTATGGATGCAATTTTCCCAGTATTAATCACCTCCAAATGACATCAGCAAGACATCATTATGTTTTTCCTCCCACTCGGAATAGAGGGGAGAACGGTGGTGCTCGATGCCAATGTACGGGCTGTGACGATAGGGGAGAATTCCCAAAATGGGTTCTATTCCTCTCCACGGTCCCATTAAGGACCATAGTGTCAGCGGCGACGACGGCGCCATGACCAGTTGTGGTTATATTCGGCTAATAGCAGTACGAATATAGATCTAGAATATGGTGAGCTCCAAATATTACATCTATGATTACAAGATGGCACGTGGAGCTTACCTAAGTGGATGGCGAAGTCGAGGAAGTTTGGAGGTGGCTAGCGATGAGGTGGCCACAATGGCAAACTAGGGCTTCACAAGGACAGGTTCGCACGGTGCTCGACGACTGAAAATAGCCACATGGAGGGGTGAAGAGGGGTTCTAGGGGAAATCTAGGTCAAAGTCATTCATGAGTAACTCACTGAGATGGTGAGAATCTGAAAGGAGATGGTTTAGGGTAGTGGGAAGCTCTTCTTGTGTCTTCGCTGAGCTACCAAGCAACACAGTCCAATTAGGCTTGACACGTTGTAGAGGAGAGAGAACTACACGATGGTGGTGGTAGGGAGATGTGAGGCTCACCAAGGCAGAGTGGAACTGGTTTTGGGCTCTCGAGGGAGAAAAGTTGGTGAGAGCAACTCAATGATAGGGCTCAGGTTCATCATTTGTAGCTTGTGGGCAAGGAAGATAATTGGGGGCATATTGGCATGTTCTTGAGTGTAGCCCTGCCTGCATGGGAGTGGCAACGACAATGAGGGAGGTGACCCACGTGCCGAAGCTAGAGCCATAGGAGGAGATGGAGGAAGCGGTGCAACAACGACCTTCTTGATGGTGGTGCGGCAACGGAGCTATGGGCCCCCTCTTTCCCGATCGATCTAGCGAACTACCTCCTCACCGAGCTCCTCCAACGCCACCAACGCTAGAGAGACTATTGTTAGCTAGAGGAGATAGAGGATGGGGAGCCTGGGCCACCTCGTCCTCCCAACACCGGCAACGATAGTAGGAGGGGTGGCGGCTTGGCTTGCTGAAGGCTAGCTCACTGAGTCACTGGGAATGCCAAGTTGGTGATAGCCGGGCCATGAGGCAAAGGTGAGAGAAAGAAAAGAGAGAGAAGTAGTGAGAGGAGAAAGAAGAAACAAAGGGAAAGGGGGAATGACCAATTTTGTATTTTGCTAGTCAAAAGTGTTTTTATAATTTTACGGTATTGTAATGGTACGTTATAAATACTGGTTTGCAGCCATAAATATCTGAGTTCGCAACTCTCACATCTGTCACTTAACCTTTCTTTTTTATGCCGGACCAATGCTTCATTACCAAGGCGGTCGTTCCAACTTTGAACGAAGAAAGGTCCCGTGCATAGCCGGCCGCCGACGGCGGACGGGGCCAGGTTCGTCCGGCGGCGGCGTGGTTAACCGGGGCTCTTTCTTGTTCGGGTACGTGACTCTTTTCTGCCCAAATCACGAGACCAAACCGGGAGGCCACCAACCTCACCAATTTGGGTCAAAGAAGATCCCAAGGTACGCGATTTTGCAGCTGGCCGGGTTCTCTTCTCTAGCTGCTCGCGCGGTAGGTACGTAGCCGGTGCGGACATTTTGGGTGAAATGGCCGTGCTTCTCGTGTGGTTGTAAAGACCTCGTGTGCGGGTCCGTGCTCCGTCGCTGTCTGCCCTGGCTGAACCCACTGAACTTCACAAGTTGCTGCCAAGACCCGATCGGCAAGTTCAAGTAGCAGACGGTGGATGAAGCAAGGACAAGGCCACATGTAATTTCGTGCTGCCGTACTCCATACTCTCCGCCGCCCAAAGCATAGTATATCTTGACATTTCTTTGACCTCCATCACCATTGGGTCTGCCGGCCTCGTTTGCTTGCCCGGGTTCCTCGCCTGCGTCGCGTCTATAAAAGAGAGCAAGAAACACACCCGGTCAGCTGCACCAGGCAAGCCCCAGCGCAGGCGAGCTGGATTCAGACTAGCCACACGAGTACACGTCCTACTCCTCGTTTCTTTGTGCGTCGTGTCATCGTCTTCTCCGGCTCCGGCGATCATACACTGGAGGAGGTGAAAGAGAATACGGCTGGATAGAGGATTAGCCAGGCGAAGCAGATGTCGGACGGCACGGCGAACTGCATCGACATCCTGCTCGCCATCATCCTCCCGCCTCTCGGCGTCTTCCTCAAGTTCGGATGCAAGGTACGTGCGTGCGTGTGCTGCTTGGTTCAGCAAACACACATGTATATGCCGTTGCTCGCTGTTAATTCCTCACTGTGGATCAGCTCGAATCGCCTCTGTGAATGATAGGTCGAGTTCTGGATCTGCCTCTTGCTCACCTTCTTTGGATACCTCCCGGGGATCATCTACGCGGTCTACGCCATCACCAAGTAATACACGCAGGCTGCTCCACAAGCATGTTATATGCAGCTACAAGCAAAGGTCTTTCACTGGTCATAATTCATAATCCGAGCTCTGGTTTTCAGCAACAATCGGACGCCTATGTCAAACTACTAAGCAAATGCAGTGAATTACTAACTGACAAGTGTATTCAATTTCGCAGGGGAAAAACGCGACGTGCAGATAGATGCCATGTAGTACTTATGTCATTGGAGGCTGTGATGAAGCTAGGGTTGGGCTTCTCTTTGTGATAGGATTACACTGTACAAGTAATTCGTGATGGACCTAGGTTTCTCTCATCCTGTCCAGATATACTGTTTTTATTGTACAATGACTGTTTCGTCTAAGATAATGCAAACATTACTATAAACTTTGAGGAGCTCTCCACTCGGCGCATATCTATGTGACTTGCTTCAGTTGCTTGTGCTGTGTCATCTTGAAAGCTCAGCACAGCCAACCAATCTGCCTGGTGAGAGAGTACGTAGCACTAGTCCTCTGTCCTCGGACGCGTGATTCCGGCAGCATATCCAATAATCCAATATCAAATGCATTGCTTACTCTACGCGTCAGAGTCAATTAGCCAGTTTTTATGGTACTTTGATAGCACCGTTGATTCATCTCCCAACACTAGAGAAAATTTTTGCAATTTTTTTAACGCGCCTTCCTTGTCGACGACGGAGGATGTGGCAGGGGCGACTCTCACTGCTACAGATCTAGCCATCAGTACCAATTTTTGAACCGGTACAGACCATCCGGGACTGATGCTCAATGGCATCAGCCCCGGTTCCCTCACCCGATGCTGATATAGTATCAGTACCGGTTGGAGGCCACACATGGATTTAGCCCGTGCGTCGCCAAGGCTCCTATCAGTACCGGTTGGAGGCACCAACTGGTACTGATAAGCTGCTGCTTAGTCCCGATTGGTGCCTCCAACTGTTACTGAGCAACCACCACCTGAGCTATATATAATATATATGCGTGTGAGGTAATATATATTATATATGTGTCTGTGTGTGTTAAGTCTAATATTATATTTATATATATATATATATATATAGAGAGAGAGAGAGAGAGAGAGAGAGAATAGCTAGTGTGCTATGGATAGCACGGAGAAATCCATGCTATCCACGGGGTTTGAAAATTATGAGACCGAAATAGACGATTCGAACCGCCCATCTTGTTCATCTCGATGAAATCTCCCTACACACCAAATTTCAAAGTTTTTTGATTTTTTTTACTATTTGTTTCATATTTTTGAAAATCGCTGATCTAATTAGCTGTGGACCCTTCGATAAATTTAGTTTTCAAAAATATGAAATAAATAGTAAAAAATTTCAAAAAAATTTGAAATTTGGTGCGTAGCGAGATTTCATCGAGATGAACAAGATGGACGGTTCGGATCATCTATTTCAGTCTCAAAATTTTCAAACCCCGTGGATAGCATGGAGAGATCCATGCTATCCATAGCACACTAGCTATTATATATATAAATATATATATATATATATAAATAATACATAAGGCTCCATGATTCGTTACCACTAGATGTGCCTTGAGATTAGTGTTGTTTGGTTATTATACTTTCATATACCCACTAAAGAAAATATTTGAGACATCAAACTCTGAAAAAAGTTAAGTTGAAATTCAGTTTGAACTACATTTAACTATACTTCAAATTAGTTCAAACTATACTTCAAACTAGTTTAAACTGAGTTCGAATTTAATTTTTTTGGAGTTTCATATCTGAAATACTTTTTTTAGCGAATATGTGAATATATACACATCAAACATTACGAATCTCAATGCATATCATAGAGTTTTAAATCATGGAGCCTAGGCTCCATGGAGCCCCAAACAGGCTTCCTATATATATATATATATGTGTGTGTGTGTGTGTGTGTATGTGTGTGTGTGCCACTGTGTGTGCGCGCGCGCTAAGTCACAATTAATTAAAGCACATATAATCAATCGTGCATAATTAACTGATAATTAAATCACAGAACTTTTATTAACAACTTTAATTACAACTATTAGGTATCACAATAAATCAATCATGCCTATATATGGTACACATATACAGTTCACATAACATTCATTACAACTTTAATTACAGAACGTTCATCGTGATCTTTTATGTGCATCGCTCTTGGTAGCCGTAGATGTCGACCCCGACAGTTCACCAGTCTTTATCGAAGGGTCCCACCTATTTTCCGCTGGATCGTGAAACTGGCCTCTTGGATTTACGACCTCATCGTAAATCCAGCCGACGAGTTGTTTTTGGATCGCTCTTACTTTCGCCAGCGAGAAATCGGACGAACCTTACAAGTCGCTAGCACCTCCGGTCAGGATGTGCATAGCATGGCAAACATGGTAGCCGCATATATTGGTGCCTGACGGCTGACGCCAGATTTATGGTGAAAAAAGCTAAAAGTGTGAAATGGATGCATAGAAATGAAGGTAACTAACTCAAAAACTACCATGATGGCATACGTACTCGAGAGGCAAGTGTAATATCGAATTCCTCATTAAATTCGTCCACGATTTCAGTACGGAACCGTGCGAATGAACTATTGCGAATTGAACATGATTAGAATTTGTTTAAAATGGAGTAGAACTAGTACAATAATGGAAAGAATAAGAATACCAGTTGAGCATGTCGATCAAGTTTTGGTACTTTTCAACTGGTCTCCTCAACGAGTCCATAACTATGATCATGTTACGATCTAGCTCGATAATGAGAAGAATCTAGTGAAAGCTGTACATATATATGGCAACGTAGGTAACTAATTAGTTCTAACATCGTGTTATGGAAAAAGATCAGAACAAGACGGTACGAAAACACTTACTCAAAGCTGTAGGGTAAAAGTATCTTTGACTGATATCTTTAACCTATTAGCCCCTTGTATATGTTGGTCTCTGTATCAGCAGGAGATAGTTGAACAGTCGTCTCATTGATAATTAAAGGGTCAAGGAAGTCTGTGTTGAAAATGCACTCTCTTTTGCATCTTTGTATCTCCATTCTATATAAAAAGAAATTAGTTAGACTTGCAAGTTAGTATAGTGCAAGGGCCCGCACGGTGGATTTTTGCAATTAAATAAGACACTTACAGAGTCCAGCAACTCAACATGGACACGTCGAGAGCGTCTGACTGGTATAGCTCGTACATTACTGGCTATACGACATAAAATTCACTGTCACCATGAAAAAAATGTTCTTCCCTGTACTTGACGGCAAATGTCGTTAGGCCATGCTTGAACGCATCTAGGTATCATTCATGAAATTGGCGCATCCTAGTTGGTAACTGGCCAAGCTCCTTACGCCTGACCAAGGAAGCGTCCAGTGTAATTAGCCATCTGACTTGTGTAGTTTCCATCTACATGTCGCCTAATATTTGATTTGGGTGCAGACCAGTTTCTTCGATGAATTTTTACATCTCCTTGGCCTTTTGATCAGCTGATGATGTCATCTCCGTTGATGTCTTCTTCTTGGACCTTTCGTTGACCAATGTGCGCTCGTAGTCAGATATACGAGGTTTTTCCTTTCTGTCCTTCAAATTTTTCACTGTCCTCAAGCCTTTTAGAAATTCTTCCGTACCAGGTTGAACCTTCTTCTCTGGCGATTTGGGTTTAAAAAATTTAGTGACATTGGCTCTGACTACCTTGTCGGTATCCTCCTCCGTCATATTGTACGCCCGCTTTGAAAGTGCAGCCAGCTTCTTGGGTTAGGTGGACCTCATCCTCTTGCGAGCTGCTAGGCAAGCTGGCTTATTTGTCTTGGGCGACGATGTTGGAGTTGGAGTTTCGCGTGCGGGGCTTGGTGTAGGAAACGGGCTTCTTCTGGGAGACATCTTCTTTGGTGACGATGGAGGTGATGACAGACCGCTTATGTGTGCTGGAGGTGATGAAGGTGTTGGAGAGGACACGTCCATGTAATCTCGAAAAATGATGTAGTTCTTGTGCCATAGGATAAAATTGTGGACTGCCTCTCCTAACTTCGTAGTCCCATCACCTTCAGGAATATCGAGGTCTAGGTCCTCGCACCCTGGACATACCTCCTCCACCGAGACCTTAGAGTAGCCCGGCAGTATCTGTTGACCATGGATGACCTGCCCCGGCTCCACCGGGTGAGCCATGCCGTGAGCCGCCTTGAAAGAGATGTTTCTCACTTGGACGTGTAGCTCACAGGGTGTCCGCTGCGTGATGTCGTCCACGGGCCAGTGGCCCAAGTCCGCTTCAGGCAGCCTACCGGAAGCACAGCTGCTTCGCCGCCTTGAGGGGCTAATGACGTCCGAAGAACTAGGAGGTTCCTGGCCCGCATCCAGTCGTTGGCTCAAGGCTAACTGCACTTGTCTTTCGACCTCTTCTTTCATGCTTTGTTGTGTTTGATTCAGGCATTCTTCAAGCATTAGGAGCTGTTGTGCCTGTCAGGACTTGCTTCTCACCCGACTCCTATAGGTATCGGCGTCCTTAGCGAACCCAATCTTCCACGGAACGATACCAACGCCTCGTGTACATCCAGGGTGCTCCGGGTTTTGTAGGGCCCTTGTAAGCTTGTCGTTCTCTCTGTTTGGCACGAAGGTGCCCTGGGAAGAGTCCTTAATCGACTTTACAAGTCTTCTGGCCACATCTGTCAGCACATTCCCGAACACCGTGTTTCTATTATCGTCAAGGCCGCCGCTGTGAGCATAGAACCAGCTCTTCGCTCTGTCTGGCCATTCCATTGTCGCGGGTGCAACACCCTTCGCCAGCAGTTCCTGTTCCCTCTTCTCCCATTTGTGCATCGCCTGGCGGTAACCACCAGGGTCGAGGTAATGGTGGTATTGCTTCTTCTGAGCATTTTGGCTATTCCTTTCGGTCATACTTTGACCTTCATTCGAATTCTTGTAGTTCACGAACGCATCCCAATGATCTTGCAACTTTGGGTACTTGTTGAAGTCGGGAGTTCAGTTCTTCTTGATGTAGTTCGTGTTCAACTTCTTTTTATATGTTTGGAATGCGATGGCCATCTTCTTCAACGTGTAACTCTTCACCTTCTCTTCGGTCCCTTGAGGAAAGGTGAATGTCTCCTTCAGGTCGATCCAGATCATGTTCTTCGTATCTTCAGGGACATTCTCCCATCTCGCGATGCTAATTGGCACATGGTCCTTGACGTGGACGCCGCATGCCGAATTGAACGGCCCAAGCACCCCTAGGGGTGCAAGAGGTTGGCCGTTATCACCGACTTTGCCTTCGACTTCTTGTTTGAACCTCGCTGATGTGATTGGCTACTCGATTGACTGATCTGAAAATATGGTACAATAATGAACGGGTTAGAATGTTGGCTTAGCATGATGGTGGAACCGACATATACACATTCGATCTAATTACCATGGTCCTCTCAACGGCCTCTGGGGCCTCATCGGTCTCGACGACGGGCTTTGCGGCCTCGGCGGAATCATCGAGCTCATAATCATCTTCTCCCGAAATCAAACTTCTCATGAACTCGTCTCCATCAAATCCTTCTCCCGCCATCGTAGTTTCGTAGTCTATAAGAAGGCATTGAAAATTAACGAAAACAGATCAACAAAAGTATACTTGCACATTTCACATATACTTATACATAAACAGGCCGCAACGACGAGGAGGGCGGTGGGGAAGAGGAGGTAGAGGAGGACGGGCGACGGCGACGAGGGCGGTATATACATTACATTTCACATATACTTATACATTTCACAATTGACATATACATCTCGGAATTCAAATTTGCTATAAAATTGGATATACATATACATCTCAAAATTCATATAAATAAGATACAGAGGCCGGAATGTCTTCCATTATCTAAAAAACTAGTATATAAATAAGATACAAGATACACTATTGCTAGCTAAGTTGTAAGCCTGTAATGCTTATCATGCATTCATGTGCTCTTGTATCTTTGTATCCTCTCTCTTTTGTTAACCTTCTTTGCAATTTTTAACACCTTGTGAATGGATGTAGCAACATCCAATAGGAAATTATGCTCGGTTCAAAAGATGTTATGCGCAATCCAAATATAAATGTGAATATGAATACAAACATAATATGATTTGTTAATCAGATGGAAAAAAATCTATATTTTATTTGTATCCTAATGAATACTATAGTCGAATGATACAAATATTTCACATCTATTTTCTACTCCTAATTAATCTGATGCCATAATATGAAAGCAAAACATACAGATACTCTTTGAAAACTCTTAACACCATAAAGTGGAATTACACGAATACACAAACCTCCAACAGCCGATGACCTGGGCACAATAAAAATAAAAATAAAAAATCTGTTAGCAATATGCCATAGGTTTGGGCATTTCATTGAGCACTCTGTGGGCGCACCGTGATTGTGCTCCTGTTGGTCACGCTGCACTCCTGTCGGTCATGCCCGTCTGTGTCACGCTCCGTCATGCTTGCCCGCGCCCGCACTCACTGTCCCATGCTCTGCCTGCACCTTGCTGAGGAGCGAGGGAAAGGAAGGAGAGAGGAGCACATCGAGCACCTTGCTCGCGGGGTCGTCGAAGGCGAGGAAGATGGCAACACGCGCGGGGTCGTTGGTGGCGAGGAGGACGGCGGCACGCGCGGGGTCGTCGTTGGCGAGGAGGACGGCAGCGCGCGCGGGGTCGTCGGAAGCGAGGAGGACGGCGGCGCGCTCAGGGTCGGCGTTGGCGAGGAGGACGGCAGCGCGTGCGGGATCGTCAGAGGCGAGGAAGACGGTGGTGCGCGTGGGGTTGTCGACGACGGAGGCTGAAGGCGGCGTTGGCGAGAGAGGTTGGAAATAATAACACTTAGTCTCCAACCTCTCTCGCTTTCAAATTTATATGATGGGGGCATCAGTCCCGATTGGTGTCATCCACTAGGACTGACCTCACATCAGTCCCGGTTGATTACACCAACCGGGACCAACGCCCCCATCAGCTGGTGCCCTAGGAACCATCAGTCCCGGTTGGTGTAATCCACCGGGACTTCTTGGTCACATCAGTCCCGGTTGATTACACTAACCGGGACTGACGCCCCCATCAGCCTGCCCATGTATGGTGCTCTAGGGACCATCAGTCCCGGTTGGTCTAACAAACTGGGACTGAATGCTCACTTAGTCCCGGTTGATTACACCAACCGGACCGATTTCAAAAATAAAGAATGCGGCGTGGCGGGCTCGAACCCGTGATCAAGACGGGAGCCAGCTCAAGCGCACGCTGTTAGGTAGGGGAGAGGAGGGAGTTTTGATCGGTCCTACCAGGCACGAATCTTTTTTGTACCCTTCTTAGGAGAAAGGGATGTGCTCACTAACATGTGGGCCCATCTCTGGTAGTCCCACATGTCAATGGTACTAATTTGCTATTAATTTTTTAAAAATTATAGAAAACTGTTGGGAGCCCATAAAAATTAAATTAAAATATCATAAAATTCCTAAAAATGTGAAAAATTGACATATATAAAAATCATAATTCATACATGGGTTTATACAACACGGTTGGACTTATTTGCTAACATACTTTGTTTTTATAAGTGATCCTTCATTATGATCGTGTCGTACATAGGGGGATTCCTCTATATCATTCAAGACAGTAATGTCTACGTCCACCATAAAAGGAGGTAACTCGTCAAACTGATTGTACTCTTCTTCATCTGTGACGCCCTCAACTCCGACGATCCTTCTTTTACCTGGAAGAACCACGTGGCGCCTTGGTTGATCGCTACCGCTAGTCTTCTGCTTCTATTTGTTATCTTCGGTAGGCTTGTTCTTCTGCTTCTTGCTTTTAGTAGGCTTGTCCTTCTGCTTTTTTGGTTTGCTATTCATATCCATCACATAGAATACCTGTGTCACATCATTGGCGAGCACGAACGGTTCGTCCCTATAGGCCACTTCCTTGGGATCCACAGTTGTCATACTCTAAAACTACATGACACACTCATATTTTAAATAGCGACAGAGATATAGCTCTGTTTTTTTGTCCGGCCATGTATTAACATAATATAATTAGATAAATTAATATTAATTAATTCTTTTGAAAAGTAATGGACACGGGTGCAGTGCAGCTCAACTCGGACATATGGTGGTACAAGAAAATTAGCGAGGGATTTGGCCGTACATTTCTATTTATACATGGGCTTCATGGTTGAATTGTAGGTTTGTTTAACCATAGCTTTACCCGATCATATAGCCATATCTTTATTTTATGGGCTTGAAAGCAATGGCCATTCAATTCCAAAGGTGCAGTTACAAGGGGGTTGTTTTATTATTATTTTTTTGAGTGATGGGGTTTATTTAGGAGCTAAGACATTGCATTTAGAGTTCTATATTCCAACTCGAACCGACCCTTGGTTTGGGTTCTTTCTGTTTTTTCACCGGCTGGTCAAAATCGGGTTGGCGCACCGGCTGTTGTTAAGTCAAGTGTAAGTCAACCCCTGCCCCGATCTAATCCGGGATATATCCACCGTTGAATTTAATCCACGACTACACTCATTACATCCTCTTATCTCTCTCACCCACATGCTTGTACCCGGCGGTCCTCGTGGCCGACATCTTCACGGTGGTATGTGGCCACCTCTCATCCTGGTTGTCTCCCCCCAATAGTGGCAACCCTCCCTCTCCTCGCCTCCTTCCCGACATCCCCTTCTCACCTCTGCCCAGTGGCCTCGCGGAGTGTGCAGCCCTCCTCGACGTTGGCCTCTCCCTAGTGGCCTCATAGAGCATGTCGTCACCCTCGATGATGTTGCCAACTCTACACGAGCGGCCTCTCATCAGCATCTCCATGCACGCTCGACCGTGTTGGCATCTCCTTTGGCAGTCGCACCGGCTTCTCCTCCACACAACCACTCGTGACCACCCTCATCGTCTCCAACGGGCAAATCAGGGCAGTGGTGGGGCAGACAAGGCTAGCCTCCGTGGTACCCAGTGTTGGGTTGCGTCGGTCCAGGGTGGGGCTCGAAGAGGCTAAGTTGGGTTCGGTAGAGGAATGACCTAGCCCTGATGAGCCCCATCTCGATGTCCAGTTGCATTCCCTTTAAAAGAAGTTAACACCAGTTTGTCCCAACGAAAAATTCTTATCACATCAAGTACAAATATGAATATGCAGAAGCAATTCTACCCAGTTTATTGCATGGCTACTCCTTTAACATTAGAATTTGGCACATCTCAGCGTATCGACATTGTCCTCTCGTCATATAGCCCTCTTGGAATTTCGTTCAAGCTCGACCGCTGGTTAGGACAGTGCATTGCTTCATATATTTTATTAAGCCCAAGAAGGCATAATAGTAGCTTGTTCGGCTAGCGTAACATTATTTAGCTTATAAGCTAATTAGTTAACAACGAATGCACGTATATATATAGTTCTAGCTTTTACTAATTATATATTGAGCAAGAACTGAGTGCTGGATCGATTAGCCACTACCAGTGGGCCATTGGCTAGTAGGGCTGCTGGTGCTCGCAGTCGGTATTGGGCCCGACGTCGACGTTGAGCATCTGGCAGTACCTCCGGTAGAACCCGATGCGGTTGTTGACCCGCGCGTCGTCGGTGCGGTTGCACTCGAGCCCGCCGTTGACGATGTTGGTGACCAGGCCGAACCCGGCCGTGCGGTTGGCCGCGGCGTCGGCCCTGGTGGGCCGGTACTCGCCGACCATCACCTCGTGGCACGACGGCTTGGGCCGCCGCGGCGTCATCCAGAACCACAGCGCCGTCTGGAACGCCGTGTCCGAGCAGTTGGCCACCACGTCCGGGTTCCGCAGCCCGTCGAAGCCCAGAGCCCGGCCCGCCGGCCCGTAGTTGAAGTTCCTGCCCACCCATTAATCATCCCATAAATTTTTATCAAATGTTGCATCATGTTGTCTATGGGCATTGTTCTTTTCAGATTATAAGTTGCATTTGTTTATAAGCTTGAAATTTATAGCTACTTAAAAAGGACATCCGAGGGATCAAAAAATTATAGAAAAATAGTTTTGAGAGCTTTGAGAAGAAATAGTAAGACCTACAAAACGTGGCTACCAAACGTCAAAACGTTTGACTTTACGAAAATAACAAATTTCTAACTTATAAGCAAACGCAGCGTATAAGCTGAAAAGAACACTGCTTATGCCTGTATCAACACTAGTAGTAATTAGGTAGGTAGTTACCATGACAGTTGGATGGGTCCTCTGCCATGGTAGGACTTGCCGGGGTAGCAGGGCCACTGCTTGTCAGTGGCGTCGCAGTAGTTGCTCTGTGGGTTGATCTCCTCCTTGTAGCACAGGCCCCATGAGTACGGACCATCTGGTGCAGTAGCCCAGCCTCCTGGAAGAACACAATACATTTCACGCCCGTGGAAATTAACATCGGCAAAATTTAGAGAGTTATCGCTTGTACCATTGAGGTAAGGTAAAAAAGAATGTTGGGAAAAAAATTGGTGCATGCTTGCCCGAAACCTTGGCGGTAGATGGTGTTACGTGAAAATTTCGGAATTTCACACAGTAGAAATTTACAAATTTGGTTCAAAACATTTATCTAAAAAATTCGAAAAATCTACAAGGAAATCCCATTTTTTCCATGCATGGATACTCGTGGACTTATCATCACGTATATATGTAGCTAGTTTACTGGATGCACGTACCTGTCGTCTCGTGGGAGATTTGGGCGAAGAAGGCGGCGACCTCGCGCTTGCGCGTGTCGAGGTCGCCGGTGGCGCCGAACTTGGGGAACCTCCTGGCGGCCTGGATGAAGGAGGCGTAGGTGTAGAACCCCTTGGCGGGGCAGGCCGCGTCGTCCTTGTGCAGGAAGAAGGAGGAGTAGAGCTCCCCGCTCACGATCGCCGCCACCGGGCCGCCGCAGTACTGGCCAGTCCGGCCGTACCGAGCCGCCTCCGCTGCGCCACCGCGGGAAGCAACAAGGAGCACCGCCGCGACGGCGACGGCGAAGTAGCAGAGTTGCTCGCGCGGAGAGGCCGCTAACGCGTGCCCCGTGGAGTACACCATTGCTAATGCTAGCTGACGCAAGTGCGACTACTGTGCTTCGATCGATCGATCTAGGCTTGGATCCACATCATTACACGCCGCAGGGGCATTATATATATATATCGCGCTAGCTCGCTCGAATGCTCGATCGATCGTGGAGTGTGCGGCGCATGGAAGCGACAATGGCGGCCGGCAGTGGTGGGCGCCGGGCTAGTAGCTAGCTGCGTGGTGCCGTGGTCACAGTCACAGCTTCGACCGCGCCACCATTGGTTGACTTGATCTTGTCAGAAGTCAGAACCAACCATGGATCGTGCGAACCGGTCGGTTCCTTCCATTGATCCATGGAGACTAGCAGGAACAGAGCGCCCATGCTCCTCTAGCGCTTAAAAGCAATCTAGTGCATAAATCATGAGCCAAGAACTATAAAATCACGGATTTTACCACTTGTCGCGTAGAGTAGTGGAAAGAGAGTTGATAAAGTCGGTTCAATGATTTGCATGTGGTTGTATGGAAGTAACAAATCACACGATCTGCACGTAGTCGTATAGAAATAGATGATCACATCTTCTTCTCGAGTCCGATCAACACGCCTTCTCCTCGTCGTGGATCAGTCCCAATCAGCGTTGCAAGGTAGCAATGCCTCTATCAAAGTCCAAACGTGTCCAAAGTCTACACATGCTAAGGATGAATTCCGTATGTCGGCATGCTAGCACTGGCGCGCACAAACGTGAGTGATGGCTAGGGTTGGGAGAGAAGATTGATCTATCCCACCACCTTTCTTTATATAATTAATCTCTCGGCGGACCTCTACTCGAACACTCAACAAGACATAGAGCCTACGTTTCACGTGGCTCATATGGCTATTAGGCATAATCCCAACACACTCAGTATATTGAAGTAAGCATGCGACGAGGCTGATCAACAAACAGATCGAACCGCAGGAAAAGTTCAGATGATATTTACTTGCTCCTAATTAAATCTGTTACTTAAGCTGGTTCTCTCTCTTCTCTCTATAGTTCTTGACATGCTCAATCTACAGCTTGGCCTTCCTGTGCTTACAACTCAAGAGGAGACCGCATGTGCTGCTTGCTGATCTGCTATGGATTAGGGTTGGCAAGTGGAGTTGGTGGTGTATTCCAGCATTATGTGCAGGAAATTGGGCAAACCAATATAGAAATGCTATCCAATATTATACGAGCGTAGGAGATTTGACCAGGTCAGCAAGAAAGGTTAGTGGAGTTCGTTGGCGCAATACTGCCAGATAGTGCAGCACTCTATATATATTTGCGCCTATTCCGGCGTTGACTGCTGTAGAGTGGAACATTTGTTACGTAGTGCACGGCCTGCAAGAATGAAATCTCTCTATGCCAGTAACGACGTGTGTTTGGTGTTGAAAATTTAGGTATTACGATACAAATTACGTAAATAATTGCGTTTTCAAAAAAATTACGTAAATAATTAAACATGCGAATACATCCAACAGCAAGAAACTCATGGTAAAAGAACGAATGCACATACATCAGCGCATGGGACTAACATAGGGATAGACGAAGAACCTATGATGGGCTTGATGAGAGATTGAAAGCAGCACAGAGTCGACCGAAAGCAGTGGAAGTAGTCAACATCGAGTATCATGTCCAGCAGTAGGTTGTAGTCGACATTATGGAGGAAGAACGAGAGCGGTCATGCATATGTTCTGTCTAAAACCTTATTGTTGTCCCATATAGGTCCTCGTGACAGTAATGGTCTGAAGATCTCAACATATATAAGAAGAAAGATCAATGAAGGGCGAAGTATAGCATGACTCAACATATAAGAAGAAAATGCCAGCAACAATGGTTTGAAGATCTCAACATATATAAGAAGAAAGATCGGTCAAGGATGAAGTAGCATG
Organism: Olyra latifolia; assembly: GCA_036346145.1. Lineage (NCBI taxonomy): Eukaryota > Viridiplantae > Streptophyta > Magnoliopsida > Poales > Poaceae > Olyra > Olyra latifolia. Next base: position 22,797,265 of record CM070530.1, read on the forward strand.
ACTCAACATATATAAGAAGAAAATGAGAGCAGACCAGAGTCTTTGCCTGGATGTCGATCTCTAGGAGATATATTGTCCAACTCATAACTACCCCGTGCGAACAAACACACCTTTTCTAGCCGTTTTATGCTAATCACACTTTGACCCTGTTCTTTTGGGCTTATGAGCTCTGATTTATTTCGAACTTTGAGAATTTCTCAAGGTGGCCTCGAGAGTCGGATAGCCTTGATTTTTAGGATTTATAGAGATTTTAGACACGCCTACGAGATAAAAATAAAACGGATTCAAAAGTAGTTTTTATTACTTTTGAATCCGTTTTATTTTTATCTCGTAGGCGAGTCTAAAAGCTCCCTAAATCCTAAAAATCAAGACAATCCGACTTTCGAGGCCACCTCGGAAAATTCTCGAAGTTCGAGATAAAACAGATAAGTCAGATTAGATAAGCCAAAAGAACAGGACCTTTAGCTGTTAAGCTCTTCTCATCCCTATGTGCTTCGTGCTTAAGCATGAAAAGAGTTTCACCTTATAAGTTAGTATCCACTCTTCGCAACTAGCAATATGGTATTATTCTTTTCTACGCTTTATTTATGCATGAATGATCATCCACATATGGGCCCAATTCTAATATTCAGTTCAAGGTACGAAGTACATGAAATTTGATGAAATACGATGGAACAAAAGCTGTACGAGACTGGTAAAAAGTTTGAACCACACTGTACAACATAAAAAGATACTCTAAATCTGAACATCTAGTATCATCTATCTCATCAACCAAATACATGTACATAAACTGTTTTATCCCATCCTACTAACAAAAACGCAATCATCTCATCTCATCTCATCTCATCCTATCAACCAAACACACCTTAGTATCCTTAGTATGTATGGCTGCAGGTTAGTGGATGTTTATCTTATCTTCGACAAATGGTAAATTGCTAGAACTCAATCACCGATAAATTACACGCCGATGCAAAAAGAAGAAAAGCCATAATTTGTTGCCTTCTCTAATTTGTGCTGCATGCATAGATGTTTAGAGCATCTTCATCAACTTTACTATTTTCTCATCCCCTATAATACAATTAATCACATTCTCTAAAAGATTTCTTCCATCTCTAAATTTTTTTTACATTTTATATTACATCTCCAAAACATGTGCTACTCCAATAGCTCCTCTTTTTTTTTTAAAAAAAAATAAACAGTATTTTGTAGTGGAGACGCTCTTAGATGAATTGATAAATTAGCTCCCCACTGGTTAGAGTGGACACGTAAGATGGTAAGAGGATGGTGGTGTATCGATCGGTATCTTCGTTAGGGGATGCGCCTGGTCCACTGTCTCTGTCTCAGCTTGCGCACACATCAATACACCGTGCGAGACGACCCAAATTCGCAGTGGATGTCCGTGCTAGCTCGTAATTTTTTGCGGCTTTCTTCGCCGGCTGCCATGAGCACGCGCGCCCCGCTAAAGAACAAGGCGGCGACAAGGATGCGCGTCACTCTGCATCGAGTTGATTCACGCGACGTCGTCAGACACTTGAGCTCGCTTGGACGCTCACACGTGGAATCTATGATTCAGAATTTTAATTTTTTTTATATGATTCAGAATTTTGGCCCCTCCCCAAGCCCCAACCCTAGGTCCCGTTCCCGCCACCGGCTGCCGCCCACCGCCCGCCGTCCTGGCCACCCCTGCCTCGAATCCCCTTCTCTATCTGGTTCTTGCCCTGCGACCAAGCGTTAGCATGCTGTTCCATGTTGAGATGGCCCCCGCGGCCAAGTGGTTCAAGTTATTTGGAAAGGTCATCACGCAGTGCATCGAGGCCGGCGGGGTGGTTCCTTAGGCGGCGCCCGGGAAAAAGATGAGCACGGGGAGCGGCCGAACCGGGCGACAATCAAGTGGGAGTTGCCGGAGCATAACGAGAAGCCGCTGCAGCACCAGGGGGCGGCGGCGGTGGGGAGACAGAGGGCGCCGGAGGGTAGCCGCCACGGCGGACGACGCAGCAGAAGAATGCATGATGACACGGTGGAGGCTGGCGAGGCGCCACGGCGTCGCTGCCCTACCCGCAGTGCCGGAGCCGCGACACCAAGTTCTACTACTTCATTAAATTAAAGTTTCAGACTACAGTTTCAAAATTCTAGGAAATGTTTATAAAATTAGCTTTATGCAAATAACCCTAGCCTATCATTGTATCTTGCATCATCATTTTATAAGGACCTTGCTTGCTGAGTATTCGCGTACTCACCTTGCATATCACGCGGGGCTGTTTATTCCAACGAACAGTTGAAGGAGCTAAAGAAACACCCTATGACGATGAGTTCGACGTTGGCGACCAGGACTACTAGTCGTGACTCCCGGTCAGATGCCTGTGGCGTTTGGATGAGTTGCATCGACGCATGTTATTGATTTTTACTGTTTAATCATTTATTTATTGTAATAAATGGTGCACTCTGCCCTTTTGGATTGATGTTATTTTCAATGTAATAAGCCTACGGTGCTACTTATCATTTTGTAATGCCTGTTGTACCAGTTTAATCCTTAGTACTGGTACAGTATCACATAGGAGTCTGATCTGTATGGCTGAGTTTCGACAAGCATGCCGTAGTCGTACTCAAAAGATATACATTGGGTTATATGTAAGGCCCTGTTTCTTTCGGCGGTTTGCTACAATAAATTTTAATTTTTTTAAAAAATTTTAATTATCTTTTTGTGCTCATTACATTTTTTTTCGAAGACTTATAAATTTGCTACAGTAAAATCGCTAACCGCCAGAAACTGCTGAAAGAAACAGGGTTTAACAGGCTATGTTGGGCTGATACTATTCAAGCCATGCGAGCCTAGGCACGGCTCGGGCAAGCGAACCGTGCTGGCCTGTGGCACAGTACCGCCGCACAGACCGAACCGATTGTCATGGCCCAGATGGCCAGATGTACTAGTTAGGACAACCAAGTATTAATGGGCATTACGGGCTGGTACTGCACAGGAGTAGGGGCTGTCCGATGGGCCCATCCCTAATAATCAAGAACGGTCTCAATCCATCATTTGTGTTTTAAGCGTTATGAAATATGGGTGCTTATCGGTATATATGGCTTTCTTTGGCTTATATTCTATTTATCTCCGAATTAAAAAGTGAAACGTTTTAACTTTTGCAGTCCGTTTTTTTCTTAAAGGTGCATTCTAAAGTGTTTAGGAACAAGTCAAATAAAGTGTATCAAACTTTTCAAGCTACATCGAGAAGTTTTCAAAGTTTAGATTATAAGCAAATAAGAAAATAAAATAAACTAAAGAAAATGACTTTTATATCTATTTTAGAGTGCTAAATCTTTTAAGGAGTAGCTATGCTGGTATATAGATCTTAATTTTTACGTGCTATTGCTAGTACCGGAGACCATGATAGATTAGTTCAACAAGAACTGTGCCGTGAGATTGGATGACGCATCACCTGGTCAAGTTAGCATGGTCAAGGCGACAGATTGCTATGCTGGTGTCTCTATAGTATGTGCATCCGTGCTAGGCTGTCTTGGGCCAAATCCCAGACAGAGAAAATATCTGGGATGAAAAAGGAAACGGCTGAGAAAAAGGCAATAACGCAAAGTGCAAAACAACAACTGAAATCCTCTGGCTACTGTCATATGGGTTCAGATCCATGCGACAATAGCTATAACTGTACGTGTAGTTATGGCAGAGGATTCGCGCTCTAAAACAAGCAATGGAGCCAGGGGCTGTGTGGCTATGTTGGGCTAGAGTGTCCCTGCTGGTGCTGGCCTGAAGAGCAGCAGACCAATACTATCGAAAAAGGGTTCGCCTAGCAGCTAGTGAGAGAAAGCCTACGAAGATATATACTATTACAAAATTGTGAAATCAGATATTTGCTATCATTGACTAAAATCTCTAAACTAGCAACTTTGCGCATCAATCTAAGATACCCACCAAGCTTCGCTCGGTATGCCTCGCATCGTTCGTTGGCATGCAACGCCTACGAGATACAGCTCAGGTAGTGTTTATCTGTGGCAGTGGCACAACCAGATTTGAAAAACGGGATACCCAAACAGTGCTAATCTCCGGCGACCGTGGAACATACTAACGTCCACAGGCTGCAGCCCGTAGGAGCATGAAGCCAGAAAACCCGTGAAGAAACGGACGATATGCTATAGGCTACAGCGCGCGCTCGAGGGAGACGTCGACGGCGGAGGGCAACACCGGAGGCTTTCTTTGGTTAGGTTACTAATTGAAACGAAAAAACAATTATTTTAACCACACAAATACAGAATTAAGTTTGGTGAACCATGAAAATCTTAAAGCAGGAAAACTTGTAATATATGTAAACCCTAAAAAATAAAATAAACAATTATTTTAACCTAGAAAATGCATAGTTAAATTTAGTAAACCCAATAAAATTTATAAATAAAATCTTCCAATATACTTTAACCCTATAAATATAAAAGTAAAATAGAACTAAAAGTTGCGCAAGGCACTAAAATTGCACATTTGATAGGTCTACGTATTTAGGCTTGAGAACTGAAAATTTGGACTTATGATTGTGTAAATCAAAGTGGCTGGGTTTTTTTTATGGAAACACGGCCACCTATGACTCTAATGAGCCAAACTGATTAAAAAAATTGTACCTCAATCGATCGGTCACATCAAACATGTTACTCATCGGTTTGTCCATGCTGAAAGATATTATTTTAGGAACCATACTAGGAGGTGGCATATTAGAAGTGGCCAAGAGGAGCAAGCTGGTGGAGATGTTGCAGTTGATTACACAAGGGGGGAAGCCCCAATTCCATTACCAAGAGAGAAGAAACATATGATGTCCAACCACTATCCACCAAACAAACAAAGCAAACAACAACAAAATAAGGCTTGCAACCTGACATAACCACTCAGGGGTAATACAAGGACGACAAAACACTGCAGAACACAATAAGAATTGAAGGAGTCCTATACTGAAAATGGAACCGCCATTACCCTAGACAGATCGACTCAGTCCTGGACCCTAGCTATTTGCCGGTCTTCTTCCATTCCATCATTGTCAATATTCGTTCTTCTCCGAATGGAATCAACATGCACTAATTAGCAAGATTGGAGAGTACAACCACCAAATGAGATGAACCATGCATCAACCTGTCTCAGCAATCCCTTCATGATGCTCTGCGTGACATTGCACCAAAGCAAAAGCAAATTGTAATATGTCAACAGGAGAATTAAACTTCTTTACAACAAAGCAAATTTTATTCCTGCATTTCCAGGTAGACCATAACAAGCAGCAAAACACACACGATGTAGACCCCCCCTCCGCGGGCCAATACAATTGAAACCACCTTATAAGCCTCATTGGAGATGTTGTAATCACACTAGGATCGATGGTGGTTGGGAATGAAAATCTATATTCGTAACGGATTATTGGCAATCTAGCATGACGATAGGGTCAAACGTTGATAGGGTTAATTAGTTATGGTTAAATGTTTTTATTTGGAGGGGCGGGGAGATTTATGGAACACTGGCGGGTGAACGTAGATAAGAGAATGAAGGGGTCAGCGTTGATCATTAGCTGTGTAATGACTGCCGCATTAAAGGTTAAGCGCGGGGTTTTTTTTTGTTGCCTTTTGATATCGATCACATGGTCATATGATAATGAAAAAGAACTTGACACCTCAAACCGATATTTGTGCTAAGCATTCCTAGATATTTAATTTCTACCATTTTTCTAATTTTATTATCACTTAAAATAACCAATAGGCTTTATTTTAATAGTAGATAGTGTAGTGATGAATACTGGTGGGCCTGAAAATAGCTTTACGAGGTTTACTACATTCGTTATGCTTGATTTTTTATTCAAGTACTGAACAAATGAGTAAAGAAGACTATAAATTTCTATAAATCCCCAAACAAACTTACCATTGGACATTCAAAAAATACATGCGTACAACTATTGCAAGATTATCAGAAGAACGCATCTTCCTTGCCACTTAGATTTCAAATTGTAGCCAGCATGCAGCCAGGTTATCTCTGTCACAGTAAACCCATTTGCCACAAAGAACATAATTCATCAAGCCAACTAATAAAATTCAGGCTCCACCGGATGGTTGGTTGGTAGCTCAGTTTTTTCTGTTACTGTTTTTTGTAAACGATCGTTGACCTGGGGGTAAATCTTCACATGACGCTGCATACAGTACTCTATGCAGGCTTGTATATTTTGTTTGAACACGTTGCTGAATGCAAGCAAGTAGTGATCCCACCGGCTCGTTGCAACGTATGAGGTCAGAATTTAAAAATAGCAGCTAATCATTAGCGGACATGAAGATATCTACAGAATTTTATTTACACAATATTTATGGGTGGATATATAGTTTTAATTGTTTGAATTAATAGGATATCCTCCGTATCCAAATAATCTATGCCTGCAGCTCATCCCCTCATCCTTTGTACGTACTAAATACATGGATCTGGCAAGGAACCTTCCATGACTTCTTCAGTCTCCTCTAGCTCGTATGCTATATTTCCTATAACACAAATTTCATAGATCTTGATTACTTAAATGATATTTTTCTTACCTTAATTCTGACCATTTGTATATAGAAAAAAGATCTGTGGTGCGATCTCGCATCTAGCTAGCACTGCTTTATATAAGGACATATAATGAAATTCAACAAGGGCACGTTTTTTTATTGAAGAGAGAGGACAAAATTAATGAGTGAAAATTTGGTAGCTAGTAAATAATTAACAGGCAGCAGTTGATTCTATCTCTTGATGCATATCTGTAAGATAGGTTATCTCTTCCATATCACGTTTTTTGGCATGCTTCATTCTCCTCATTTGTGCTGATCCTCTATTATAAAACGACCCCCCTCCCATCCCATTCACCTGGCACCAAACCAACCATTTCCTTCTGATTTGATTTGTAGCAAGCCTCTGTCTTGCTGCAGATCCGGTCGCGGCAATGGGTCGCAGGAAGGTTAACCTTATGAGGATCGCCAACGACGCGGCCCGGCGCGCAACGTTCAGGAAGCGTCGCTTGGGCCTGATGAAGAAGGCGCAAGAGCTGGCCACGCTCTGCGACGTCAAGGCGTGCGTGGTGGTGTACGGCGAGGGCTCGACGGAGCCGGAGGTGTGGCCGTCCGTCCCCGAGGCGACGGAGGTCTTCGAACGGTTCAAGGCCATGCCGGAGCTGGAGCAGTTCAAGAAGAGGATGGACCAGGAGGGCCTCCTCCGGCTGCGCATCGCCAAGCTTCAGGAGCAGCTAAAGAAGTCGCAGCGCGAGAACGGCGAGCGTGAGACCACGCTCCTGCTCCACGATGTCATCGTCGGCCGCCGTGGCCTCGGGGACCTCACTATCGAGGAGGTCACCAGCCTCGGCTGTATGGTGGAGACGCGCCTCAAGAGCGTCAACGATCGCATCAACCAGCTCCGCGGGCAGGACCAGCCGCCTGCGCCGACTCTGGCGCCGCCGGCGTCGTCGCTGCCTCTGATGCCCTACGACGGCAGCAACATGGACGCGAATGCTCCAGCGCTGGATCAGACGCCGAACCTGCCGGACTGGCCGATCGACGTGGCCACGCCCGGAGGGGACCTCGGTGCCATGGTTTACGGTGGCTTCTCCAGCGACAACGATGCCGGCACCAGTGCCTGGGACGACATGCTTCAATCATCCAACCTGGATGCAGACTTTGCATGGCCTGATCCTGGCACCTCTTTCCCTCCCATGTAGGGTGGCTGGCTTTGAAGTGCATGCATGTTGGTGTCTCGTGTCTCTAGATCTTCTCCTCCATGAGCAGATCGACTAGTTTAAGACTTAAGTTACATTTCATGTTGTTGTCATGTTTGTTTGAACAAGAATGCTTAATGTGTTCTTAGTTGTCTTTCATTATGCATGGATGCAATGTTGTCCTTGTCCGGGTCAGCAGTAGCATGCTTGCTTGTATCCCCTTTGTTATGTTTGAATCAATGGAATTGCTGGTTTCTTTTTATATTTATGCTCGTGATGAATGATGATTTCGTTGGTGGTATATGTCATCCAAGATCTCAATCATGTGTATATATAAACTTATATATACAAAATATTTGTGTGACGCCTTATGGAATGTGCAAGATGCTTTAGCTTGACGAGGAGCTCGATGGCAGGCCACATATGGCCACATGAATGGCCCCTCCAAGGGAGGTGTGCAGCCTTCTTTTTGGTCACGGGGTCTTCCATGTTCTATATAACAGGACGAGCTAACAGCCTCGGCAATGCTTTTGTTATTATTAATTAATCGGAGGAGCTGTGCTAAAGATTGGTCTTCCAAGAGCAAGATGCATCACATTGTAGCCACTGGATTATCCCTGAGATGTGGTAAAAAGCGCGCGGCATGTATTTTTTTCCAGCATATAGTTGAGTGCTTTGAAACATGCGATAGTTTAGTAGTTATCCCTTGTTTCCATGGAAGAAGGTGAAGATTTTCAGAGCATGTACAATTTGATACACGAGCTGCCGATAAGTCGTTTATAAGACTTGTCGTGTAGCCTGGATAAGATGACATAGAGGAGAGAAGGAAACATAGAGAAGTAAGCCATCTTTGGTGTTGTAGTCAACTCTAGCACGAGAATTAAGAAAGTCGCATTAAAGTCAAGTACAATTGTGTTGTCTATAGAGACATATAGATGACCCGTTGTTCAAGTCGTCTTTAACTATGTGTCTAGATGACGTGGACGAGTACGTGTTATCGATGACCACTATCCACATTGTCGCCGGGACGTTCCGATAGACTAACTCGGAGGCACCCCTCTCCTTGGCCCTTTTTGCACCTAGCGAAGCGGTCACGAAGAACCACAAGGGATGACCCAACAAGAGAAATTAACACTACTACAGAATTGGGCATCACAACCGGTCCATCAGAAGCGGTTTGGTGCGAACCCGTTGTAATCTTCGTACTAGAACCGGTTCGTGGGCAACGGGCGGGAGAGGGCTTCCAGAAGCGGTTTGAAACAAGAACCGCGTGTAAAGTCCCACCTCTACAACGGTTTGTGTCCCAAACCGGTTGTGGAGTTTCGAACCGGTTTGAGACACAAACCGGTTGTAAAAGGCAAGCTCTAGAAGCGGTTTGTCTCTCAAACCGGTTGTAGAACCATCCCGCCCAGCGCATTTAAAACATCTTCTTCCTCCCCGAGGGCGCAGACCAGGTGAGCGGGAAGTGTTAACAGGAAGGGCCGAGGTCTTGTTCAAGGGAGGTCTTGCCCAATTTTTCAATTGAGGTGATTTAGCTGCAAATTAAGTGGTTCAAGGTTAGTAACGTCATGTTAACATCCTTCTCACCTAAGTATTGTTGTTTTTTTTGCATTGGATGTGGAGAAATGTTGATTTGTTCTTTGTTGAAAAGTGTGTATTTGTTTGCTAGCTAGCTTCACCAGTGAAAAGTTTCTTTGCTTGTTTGCTAGCTACCTAACTTGTTTGCGAGCTAGCTTGATCATCTAATTTTAGGAGTTGATCTCAAAATGAAGTTGTTTGCTTTAGGATCCAAAATTTAACGATAAATTTTCTAGCTAGCTTGATCACCCTAATTTTAGGAACTAATTATTGGAGTATGAAATAAATATGGCAAAAATTAGAAGGAAAAAAATAAAAAGGTAGAAAGGGAAAAATAATTCGTTAGATTTAGTTAAAAATTATAGAAGGATTAAAAAATAATTAAAAATGTAACAATTAGTTATTTATTTGTGCAATAAATGTGAAGGGTAAAAAAATTTTAGTTAGGTTTAGTTAAAAATGTATAAAGATAAAAAAAATTACAAAGGTAGAAAGGGAAAAATAAATAGGTTCAAAATTGTAGAAGGAGAAGAAATAATTTTAAAAATGTAACAATTAGTTAGTTTTAGTTCAATAAATGTAGAAGGACAAAAAAGAATTAGTGTAGGTGGATTTTTTTGTTGCAGCAAAAAAATATTGTCTTTAATTGTAGACTGAAGAAGAACAAAAAGTAATTAGAAAGGTAGATCTCAGTGCTTGTGAGCTTTATATTTTGAAATGTAACTAAATTTTTTTAATAAAATATAACTTGGTGTAGATGAACCGGCAATTGATGTACAATGCGGACCGTCGCTCAGAGAGTTCATTGATGGCGTCGCGAGGTTTTTCGGATGCGGCCGTTGCCTTCTTACTCTGCAGACTACATATGTTGTCCGTGTGTAGACTGTAGGAATGAGAAGGAGCACTCCCACCGATGGCGGTTATGAACCATTTGATCATGAGAGGATTCATGCCAAACTATACTGTTGGACCAACCATGGCGAAGTTGAGGGATTAGCGGGTAGATGATGAAGACGACGAGGAAGAAGAAGAGGATTGAACAGTATCCCGGACGCCGAACAATCTTGTTACGTGGAAGATACACTCGGAGAGTTTGGTGATGATGAGTGGACCAGATCTTTGCGTGGCGGAGAGGAGACTACGGATGAAAGACAATTCGACAAGTTCCAGCGCATGTTAGAGGACCACAGGACTCCTTTGTACCCAAAGCGTAGGCGGGGCCACAAAAAGCTGCGCACCTGCTGGAACTAATGCAATGGAAGGCCACGAATGGTGTCTCGAGATAAGGGATTCGATGAGTTGTTATCACCCATAAAGAAGTTGCTTCGGAAGATAACACTCTGCCTGAATCTACATATGAAGCCAAGCAAGTCGTATGTCCTTTGGGATTAGAAGTACTGAAGATACACGCATGTCCTAACGATTGTATCCTGTATCGCAATGAGTACGAGGATTTTGATGTTTGTCCAATGTGCAAAGAATCGCGTTACAAGATGAAGCGTGGCGACCTGTGAAATAGATGGGGAGCGTATGAAGAAGAGACCTCCGCTAAGGTGGTGTGGTATTTCCCTGTCATCCCCCGATTGAAGCGTCTGTTTGCTAACAAAGCGCATGCCCAGATGATGCGTTGGCACAAAGAAGAGCGTAAGGACGACGGGATGCTTAGACATCCCGCTGATGGCTCCCAGTGGAGGAAAGTCGATCGAACATACCCGCACTTTGCAGATGAGGCGAGAAACATAAGGTTTGGGTTGAGTACGGATGGTATGAATCCGTTCGGCGAGTTGAGCAGTAGCCATAGCACTTGGCCTGTTACACTATGTATCTATAACATTCCTCCTTGGTTGTGCATGAAGCGGAAGTACATATTGATGCCGTTGTTGATCCAAGGGCCCAAGCAACCCGAACGACATCGATGTCTATCTGAAACCATTGGTTGAAGATCTCGTAACATTGTGGGAAGATGGTGTACGGGTATGGGATGAGCACAAAAGACAATATTTCACCCTACGTGCATTGTTGTTTGTTACCATCAATGGCGGCTGCGCTTGGTAACTGTCGGCCTAACTATAAAGGATATAGAGCTGCGTGCGATGCTTAGATAAACGGACAGCATGTACCTCAAAAACTCTCGGAAGGTTGTGTACATGGGCCACCGTAGGTTTCTTCTTACAAGGCATCCGTTGCGGAAGAGAGGCAGGAATTTCAACGGGAAACCAGACCTTCGTGCTAAGCCTGAGCATCGAAGTGGGCGCGTGTGTTTGCTATGGTCAAGGATCGAAAGTAGTTTTTGGAAAGGGTCTGGGAGAAAATCTATACCGAATGAGGAAGGTCAAGCACCCATGTGGAAGAAGAAGTCAATATTTTGGGACTTGCCTTATTGGGAAGTTTTGGAGGTCCGTCACTCACTTGACTTCATGCACATCACGAAGAATGTTTGCGTGAACCTGTTAGGATACTTAGATATGTACGGCAAATCGAAAGATACACTGCAAGGTCGGAGGGATCTAAAACATTTGGAACTGAGGAACGATCTACATCCAGAAAAGACAGGCAAAGGACAACATTATCTACATCCTGCGAGCTACACTCTAAGCAAAGAAGAGAAAAAAAAAGCATGATAGAGTGCTTGAACAGTGTGAAGGTCCCTTCCGGATACTCCTCGAATGTAAAAAGACTCATAAACATGAAAGAGAATAAAATCGTCCACCTGAAATCTCATGACTGTCTTGTGTTGATGATACAGTTGCTCCCAGTGGCTGTGAGAGGTATTTTGCCCGAGTGGGTCCGGGGGACAATCACAAAGCTGTGTTCCTTTTTCAATGCGGTTTCGCAAAAGGTTATTGATCCAGATAAACTAAGTAAGCTACAGGATGACGTGGTACAAAGTGTGGTTAGCCTTGAGATGATCTTTCCTCCTGCATTCTTTGATATTATGGTTCATCTCACTGTTCACATTGTCAAGGAGATAGGTATTCTCGGACCCGTGTTTCTACACAACATGTTTCCTTTCGAGAGGTACATGAGTGTCCTAAAGAGGTATGTACGTAACCGATCTCGTCCGGAAGGATGCATAGCCGAGGGGTATGGCACAGAGGAGGTGATTGAGTTCTGTGTGGATTACATTAATGATCTAAATCCGATTGGTGTCCCTATATCACGCCATGAGGGGAGGCTCCGGGGGAAAGGGACACTAGGTCGGAAAGCACTTGCATACAAAGATCTTCTTACTTTTAAACAAGCACATTTCACTGTTCTGAAACAATCTACTGTAGTGGCCCCTTATGTCCTTCAGCACAAGAGTATTCTATGCCGCGAATTCCCAGGAAGGTCTGAGGATTGGATAACACTGAGGCACATGGATTCATTCGGCACTTGGTTACAAAACTACATCCTTTCGAAAGGGTCTGACAATGAACAGTTGCAACGCCTGGCTCGGGGACCATCTAGTGAAATCGTGACATTCAAAGTGCGAGATAAATGGTTACACATTTTACACGAAATCGAGGATAAGATGAGCACGAACGAGCAATGGCGTCCGTATAGACGCGCGGACAACACCGGCAAGGTGGACACATATTATGATTTCATAGAAGAGATATGGGAGCTTGACTATGGACCTTTGAAGGTCCTCTATTCAAGTGCCAATGGGTTAAACCGAGTTCAAGCGGCGTGAAGATCGACAAATATGGCATGACAACCGTAGACCTCACACAAGTAGGCTATAGGCGCGAACCATTCGTTCTCGCCAATGATGTCGACAAGTCTTCTACGTAATGGACATGTCAACCAAACCTAAGAAGCGAAGGATAAGCCAAAGCGACACGTGGTACTTCAAGGCAAGCGAAGGATTGTCGGAGTTGAGGGCGTCCTGAGACGAGGAAGAGTATAGTCGATTCGACGAGCTCCTCCTTTTTGCGGTGGATGTCGACATAAGTGTCTGAATGACACAGATGTCGATGCTCGTATATACGCCATGATCATAACGAAGGCACACTTGTAAAGACAAAGTATGTTACTAGTTAAGATGTGCTCCTGTATGAAACTTGTATATTTGAAGCATATATATAGATATTAAGCCCTGAAATTTTATACATTATAATGAAATATGAAACACAAGCACTGAAATTTTAAACATTTTTAAAAAATATGAAACACAATTCTTGAAATTTTAAACATTTTAAAAAATAGGAAACACAATTCTTGAAATTTTAAACATTTTTAAAAATATGAAACACAATTCTTGAAATTTTAAACATTTTTACAAAATATGAAACACAATTCTTGAAATTTTAAACATTTTTAAAAATATGAAACTCAATTCTTGAAATTTTAAACATTTTTAAAAATATGAAACACAATTCTTGAAATTTTAAACATTTGTAAAAATATGAAACACAAGTCTTGAAAATTTAAACATTATCTTGAAATATGAAAGCAATCTTGAAATTTTAAACATCTCAATAGTCAGTTAAATAAAAAGAAGAAAAGCCCTCTAGAAGCGGTTAAGTAATACAAACCCCTTGCAGAAGTAACCTCTACAAGCGGTTTGTATTACTTAACCCTGTAAAGGAATCTCAAGCGGTTCGTATCTGAACCCCTTGTAGAAAGCGACAAACAGAGCGCGCAAGACATTCTCCCCCCTCTACAAGCGGTTCGAATCTGAACCCCTTGTAGAAACAACCTCCAAGCGGTTAAATCTGAACCCCTTGTAGAAGGCCACCAAACAGAGGCAGCTGGGACAATCCGGATAGCCTTTACAAGCGGTTAGATATTACGAACCCCTTGAAGTGACCTCTACAAAGGGTTCGGACTACAAACCGCTTGTAGAGGGCCTTTACAAGGGTTCGTTTCTGAACCGCTTCTAGAGGGTCTATCCTATATATTTCAGCTCGTCTTCTCGCGCTTACATCTCCCCAAAATTTTTCTAAGTCCCGAGCCGTCCCGCTGCAGCTTGCTCTGTCGCTCCGCCAGTATCTCCGCCGAGCCCCGCGCGCGCTCAGCGCCTCCCACCGTCTTGCGCGCCCTCGTCGCCGCATCTCTCCGTCGAGATCCCACGTCGCGCTCGCCGGCTCTTCACCGCCGTGCGCGCGCTCTCGTCGACGCGCCTCGCCACCGCCGTGCGCGCGCCGGCGTCGTCGCCTCACCGTCGGACCTCCACCGCGCCGCCGACCTCTCGACAAGGCCCCGCGCCCCAATCCCGGAGGACCTAGGTTGCCCACGCCCACGACGCACTCTGCCTCTGTTTCATGTGTGCACAGGGGTGTTCGATGAATCGTCCCAACGGGAAACCGAGAGAGATAGGGAGAGATAGGGAGGGAGCTAGAGAGAGAGCTAGGGAGAGATAGGGAGGGAGCTAGAGAGAGAGAGAGCTAGGGAGAGATAGGGAGGGAGCTAGAGAGAGAGAGCTAGAGAGATAGGGAGGGAGCTAGAGAGAGAGAGCTAGGGAGAGATAGGGAGGGAGCTAGGGAGAGATGGGGAGGGAGCTAGAGAGAGAGAGCTAGAGAGAGATAGGGAGGGAGCTAGAGAGAGATAGGGAGAGACCTAGAGAGAGAGGGAGAGATAGAGAGGGAGCTAGAGAGAGATAGGGAGAGAGCTAGAGAGAGCTAGGGAGAGATAGGGAGGGAGCTAGAGAGAGATAGGGAGAGACCTAGAGAGAGAGGGAGAGATAGAGAGGGAGCTAGAGAGAGATAGGGAGCACTTTGGACCATACATATAGATTCGTTTGAGAAGCACTTCTATAATATCATATTTTATGCCGTTTATCCAAAAAGTACAAATATAATTAGTGATCAAAGTTGTATTTCAAAAACCGTGTCAATAGACATCACGTAAGTTTTAAGAACCGCAGGTAGTATCTCACAACGAAAAAACCATCAAATTTCACACGAATACGGCATGGCTTGGATGAGAGATTAGTGGCCCGATCGCAAAGTTGCGATCAGTTCATCTGCACAAGTTGCGATCAGTTCATCTGTCTATGCTTTTTTTATCATGTGCACAAGTTGCGATCAGTTCTTAACATTGTTTCGCAATTATGATATATAGATGGAGCAACCAGGCAATGCCAACGATATTTTCGATGAGAATCAGTTCATCCTCGACTCAATCGCGGAGGGTAGCATCAGAGAATACGATGAAGGTGACGCTAACGCTGCTGCTGATGAGGTTTGTGAACCAAGGCGACGGTAATGCTACTACCTTGTGTTCGGTGATACCGTGGACTTTGGAGCCGCCGAGGTAATGCCACAATAATGCCCCGGTACACGCCGCCTTCGAGCAATCTAAACACACTCATATTTTTTCGTAATTTAAGCAGGTACATCGAGCAACCAATCAAGCGAGGACCTAACAAGCCGTCGGCAAAGCATGTATTTACCGATGTTAATTCCGACGGATGCCGATTGCCCTCTTTTCACAATTGGGCCATTCAACAACGCTTGTGGTTTCCATGTAAGGACCACGTCCCAATTAGCATCCAGAAATGGGTGAAGTCCTCAAGCTACCAAGGAGCTATGTGGGATGATATTAAGGACAATTTCAAATTCCCTGAAGGGTTCGAAGACAAAGTAAAGAAATACACTTTGAAAAAGATGGCAACTGTATTTCAGTCTTGGAAGACTTCTCTAAATGCCAAGTATGTGCAGAAAGGTGAAAGGCCTGACTTCAATCTATTTCCTAAGCTGGCCGATCACTGGGAAGCGTTTGAGGAATACAAGCTGTCAGCTCAAGGCCAAGCCACGAGCCAAAAGAACAAGATAAATGCACAGAAGAAGAAGTACCACCACCATCTCGGCACCGGTGGTTACATCAAGGCTATACCGAAATGGGAGAAGCGGGAGGAAGAATTATTGGCCAAGGATGCACCACCTGCTACTGCTGACTGGGAATTTCGCCTGCGAAATTGGTTCATGGCTCACGGGGGGGCCCTTGCAGATGATGGCAGCTTGGTGATGGCACCGGGAGTGCAGGATGTTGGGCAAAGGATTGTACAAGCCGTTCAACAGTCTCAGTCAGTTCCTTAGTGACAGATAGGGAGAATGACGAGCTGACACATGCCCTCCAAAACCCGGAGCACCCGGGACGGACAAGAGGTATTGGTTCGTCGACGCCATGGAAGCACGGATTCGGAAAGGATTCCCAAACGTACAGGAGCCGAGCAAGAAGCAAAACCAGAGAGCTATACAAATACAGACCAATTGGAAAGGGAGCTAAGAGCTACCCGAGCTAGCATCGGCGACATAGTTGCTCAACAAGTACAGATAGCCCTCGGCAAGCTTCAGGAACAGTCCGAGCAATCGCCGGATGCCATGATCACCCCGAGCCTCCGTAGCGGTGCAAGCAATTGTCGTCCACCGCGGCACTGATGGGGATGACCTCGGCCATTTTCGATGGGCGACATCAAGGTTCGCCGCCATGTGAGCTACATGTCGGCGCGAAACCTCTCCATAAAGGTGGCTTACGGCATGGCGTTCCCAAAGAGAGCCGGGCGGACATTTCATTGCAACGAGATACCCCGGTTACTCGAAAGTCGCCGTGGAGGAGGTGTTAAGCGGATTTGAAGATCTTATGCTCGATATTCTTTGGAGGCGATGAGGTGGCCAAGCTTGGACAGGCCCTCCACGGTATCATCCTCTGCGAAAGCGGTACATCATGTTTGCGAGATGGCGTGGAGGTGTCATCTCCACCGCGAGACATCGAGCAATTGGAGCCGGCTGGAGGAAGCTCGCCTCCTCCACAACGACAAACCATGCCTCCTCCAATGTCACCTCCACGCAATGCCTCGCCGCCAATACAGAGTACTCCTGCTCCACCACCGCTCCACGCAGAAGCCCAACTCCACCAAAGACCTCCAACAAAAACGAACCCCCCAAGGAAAAGCACGCCTCCACCATCTCCTCCGCGAAAGAAGCTTCAAATAAGAAGGAGCCATCCTCCTCCCCAGAAGGGCCAGTCCAGCCGATCAACAAGGTCAAAGGAACCTTCAAAAAGGGCATATGATATGACGGACGAGGAGACAAGCAAAGTTGTTGCTGCAGAAGTTGCTGCACACTTCGCACCTAAGGTGCCAGTGCCGAAGCAAGCAATTGACCGAAAAGCTTCAAAACACTTCGCGACATCCCATGCAGCGCCACTGCCTACGACGTCAGACCACGACCGGACAATAGTAAAGGCTACACAGAAGTCTAAACGGGCTAAGGCAGAGGCAGCAAAGAAGAAGAAAGAGCAAGAACAGCTTGAACAATTCATGAAAGAGGCAAACCTCGGTTCTGCAGCTGAAGCTCTTGGATTAACAGATGATATCCCAATGGCAGAAGTGAGATGGCAATATAAGTTGGGCCGGGAGTTGGTTAACCCTAAAACCATAAAGGATTTACCAACCAATATGCGGCAATTTCATGAATGGTACATGGTAGAGTCCGCTCAAGAAAGAAATATGTTCCTCCGTATCACAAACGAACATTTCTATCGGGGACAACCAAATATGGCTAGAATTCAAGACTTCTACCGGTTTACCATCGGGGCCATTTGTCAACGTGTCTCTCATGAATTTCTTGGTGTCTGTAAGTGTCGCTAATAAGTTTACCATGTGCTTCCTCGTGCGAAAGTTGCAACTCTAATAGTTTTTCCATTTCTATGTAGAATGGAGATACAACGATTGAGAAGACGGGTGACTTCAACATCGGCTTCATAGACCCGAGATTGTCAACGAGGTCGTCATCGGATCTGACCCAAAGGTTGTTGACGAGTACATTCGGATGCACTCTTAGCACAAAGACTACAAACCATACATACTTTTACCCTTCAACTTCGAGTACGTATATATCCGTTCCTCACAACCTCTCATTCCTAGCTTTTTAAAGCATACATAATATGACTAATTACATATATATGTTGAATATATTAATAGGTTTCATGGGTCCTTCTTGTTATCATGCTTGATAATAGCAAGATCATTGTTCAAGACTCAAAAGGAAACCACAGGAAAAATATCAATATATCATTGACGCGCTAAATCGGTATGGTATATATTATTTTATAAGATGGTTTCCTTATTCTATTGAAATGCCTAGCTATTTAATTAATTCAAACTCTAATAATTACTATTCATGTATTAACGCATCACAGGGCATTCGCAAAGTTCCGAAAGAAGCATAAAGGAGCTTTCAAGAACGAATTCACAGTCAATTAAGCACTTTCGAGTGCGTAATAAAGCATACTAATTAATTCATATTCTTTATTGATAGTTTTTCATCTCAATAGTTGTATTCTTTTTAAATTTCATCATAGGTTATACAACAAACGGCTGGAAACAACTTATGTGGCTATTATGTGTGCCACTACATGCAAAATCTTTGCCACGGTGATGTGCCCAAAATAGACGACGAGGTGCGTGTATGTCAAAAATACCAAAGTAATGATGCATCGAAATTAATGATGCATCTCAATTTCTTAGTACTTACAATTTACGTGTTCATAGATTTATTTATTTCCTATTTTGGCAGCCTTACCTCGATGTGCAAGGTGTGATCCCGCCTCACCGGGTTGCAGACAATTCAAGAACAACTTATCGGCTTCATTGTCGATTTAGATTATATCAACCAAAGGCGAGTTCCACACAAAGGATGGAGAGATTGTCCTTCTCTAAGGACAGGTGAAATATCGGAATCATCGAAGGCCACACATAGCGATGCAGCAACAAATGACCTCAAGATTCACCCTTGTACTCTTGAAATGTATAAACATTGCTTTGATCGATGCATGTGCTCCTTATTTCATGTATGTACATATTTTTAATTCATTCAGTATTATTGTGTAAATGAACTTAATTGTGGTTGTGTGAATGATCGAGTACACATCATATTATATTTTTAATTGTGAAAAAATATTGTAGTTGTATTTAATTTTATTGTCAAACTTCATATTAAAAACCCCCTCGAACATATTCTATATTGAATATAATTTACGCTCGGCCTCTCCAAGCGGTTGGTAACTCCAACGCTTGTGGAGAGGCCACACGTGGCGCCTCCTTGCGCCTCTGAGGCTCTCCACAAGCGGTTCGTATGTCCAACCGCTTGTGGAGAGGGCACACGTGGCGAGGGGATGCGCCTACGAGGCTCTCCACAAGCGGTTCGTAAGTCCAACCGCTTGTGGAGATGGCACACGTGGCGCCTCCCCTCGCTGGCTGAGAGGGTCTCCACAAGCGGTTCGTAATACGAACCGCTTGTAGAGAGCACCCATGTGGCGCCTCCACCACTGCCAGAGGCGTTCGAACCGCTTGTGGTGTCGTACCACAACCGGTTGAAGAACCGCGAGTGTTACCCGGAGGGTATCACTCGCGGTTGCCTACAACCGGTTCCAAAACCGGTTCTAAAACCTGTTTCGAACCGGTTGTAGTAGCCGGTTCCCTGGTAGTGTAACAGTTGGAGCCCCTGGGGAACATGGCATGTATTGCCTTTTATTTTTTGCTTAGTTTTTACAAGTACATCAATCCTCTCTATTTATCAAGGGAGACGGCTAAAACCAAAATACCTTCTTAGCCCCTGCTCCTCGCTAAAGCAAGGTCAAGGCATTCATTTTTTAGGCTAGTGGTTTCCGAGTTAAAAGGCCTGAATACACTCCCACTGGCATACTAATTAAAGTAGAGATGAGGAGTCTTTTATCTCGTGTGGGAGTGGTTACAAATTGTCGTCACCAGGAGGATTCTATTGATGCTTATCCTAATACCTAGATAAGTCCCTGCATACTATTTGTCTTATGAGCTAACTTGACCTGTAAGTTAAACTTGAGTGGTTCGGTCCACCACGCCCTTGATACAAGATCCCTAAGTGTCTCCTAGCACCTCTAAACAAAGGTGACACGAGGCTCCACGAGGGTCAGATCTATCCATTCTATTGTGATCCTGTGAACGACTCCGTTTCCTGCCATGGAAGCGAGTTTGGAAACCGAGCGAGGGCATTGTGCATGTTCACCGGCCCTAACAGCAAGAGGTTTGAAGAACGAGCCAGCTGCAGGACATTTTACATTGCCGATTTAATTAGCGAGGTATATGTACAGGCGGTGGCCAACACCACCACAATGACCTTGGGCCATCTAATCACAAAAGGTCAGGCATTAACCTTACAATAACAAAATAATAATGACAAGAGGGATGAAATCATAACTAAGCTGCCATATTTAATTAAGTCAGGCTACACGGTAGCTGATGGTCTTGGATATTCTTTTGTATGTGTTTACTGATAAAGTACATATGATAGTAACCAAGGAGTGTGTCGACAATGCAGTCTGCAGATCTTCCAGCTTTAGGCTATAGAAATGCACAGACGATATATAATCTTCCTTAGTACTGTTGGTCTCTTTAAGCCCTTGACCGTCAACTTTGACCTCTGTAGGATGAAGTAACTGCAGCTCCCAGTAAGAAACAAATATGATAAAGAATTTCTAAATAGTATGACGTCAAAACCATCATACAAGCTCCGCTGCTCTTCAATCTCTTACCATGACATATTGCTATAATTGCATCAGAGGTATATCATTTCACAAATTTCAAGTATAAAGAATTCCAACTTCAGGAAAACTTTATTTTCATGACAAAAAATGTAGTCCATAGCAATACCAAGCATGAATTGTAGGCAAAATACTTCTAGATATACCTGGAAAAAAAATAGGACTCTCACTTCGATGTGTGTACCAGAAGAACATTCCTTCTTGAATGTCAACACTCAGCAACAGACATGTACATGTAAACACATGGCCAACATGCCTCATAGCATTTTAGGGTGATCAACTTTTTTCCACTGCCTTCTGCAAACTTCACTACAACAGAACTACCCTTTGTAACCGCCTCATCTGTGCCGGTTCAAAGAAAATCAGCAGTGATTAGTTATCACTGCCGGTTTACAAACTCGGGTAGCAAAAAATCGGAGCATCAGCGCCGGCTAGGGGCGAAAACCGGCAGTGATAGTTTCACTGCCGGTTCCTATTCTAAACCGCACGCGATGTTAAGTATCGATGCGGTTTTAATGCACTAAAAATGGACCAGCAGTGGAAATCTATTATCACTGCCGGTTTTATACACTCTCCCGCCCACAGGCTAGAACCGGCAGTGATCACTGCCGGTTTTGTTACATTTCCCGCCAAACTGGGGAACCGGCGGTGATAGGTAGTATCACTGCCGGTTTTTGTTAAAAACCAGCAGTGATGTATCCTCTATAAATATGCTAAGGTGCAAATTTGTCTCCAGATCGATGTGGGCTACGGGTGAAGGCACATTGCAGCTGTGAGGCAGATTTGAGCTTCAAATTTTGAAGGCTAAGCGTGGAGATTCCAAATCAAAGCAATTGTGTTAGTTTTTGTTGCGTGGAGGCTCCAAATCCAAGCAATTGTGGTCGTTTTCATCGCGTGGAGGCTCCAAACCCAAGGACAATTATTTGATTTAGTATATTCCAAATAATTTAGTTTGTTTTTATAATTTGAAGTAATTTAGTTGATGTATATATAAGTACATTTATTTGATTTAGTATATATCAAATAATTTAGTTGGTTTTTATAATTTCAAGTAATTTAGTTGAAGTATAAGTACATTTATTTGATTTAGTATATTTCAAATAATTTAGTTGGTTTCTATAATTATAAGTAATTTAGTTGACGTATATATAAGTACATTTATTTGATTTAGTATATATGAAATAATTTAGTTGGTTTTATAATTTCAAGTAATTTAGTTGAAGTATAAGTACATTTATTTGATTTAGTATATTTCAAATAATTTAGTTGGTTTCTATAATTATAAGTAACTTAGTTGATATATATATAAGTACATTTATTTGATTTAGTATATATCAAATAATTTAGTTGGTTTTATAATTTCAAGTAATTTAGTTGAAGTATAAGTACATTTATTTGATTTAGTATATTTTAAATAATTTAGTTGGTTTTTATAATTTCAAGTAATTTAGTTGAAGTATAAGTACATTTATTTGATTTAGTATATTTGAAATAATTTAGTTGGTTTCTATAATTATAAGTAATTTAGTTGATGTATATATAAGTACATTTATTTGATTTAGTGTATTTCAAATAATTTAGTTGGTTTTTATAATTTAGTTCTGAGATGACCGAGTTAAATAGAGATACCGTTTGCTGTGAATTTTTAGTTCGTAATAAAAACCTCCTTAATTAACAAGTATATTTTGATTATGTATATATATATTGTTACAAATGATAAATATATTCATAGGTATAACATTATTAAACTTTTGTTCTTTATTGTAGATGGATAGGAGATGGATGTATGATGCAGACCGTCGTAGCCCGGAATTCTTCAACGGCGTGGACTTGTTTCTGAGGGCTGTTAAGGCGTACAAGTCAAATACCCAGTTGGAGTATATATGTTGTCCATGTGTGGATTGCAAGAACGAGAAGCAGTTTTGTAGCGTAAAGTAAATTCGTCCACACTTGCTTCGAAGGGGTTTCAAAGATCGGTATACATGTTGGAGCAAGCATGGTGAAGAAGTTGACACTGAACATCAGGACTCACAACACACTGCCGATCACGCCGGTGGAAGCGAGATGCAGACTAATGACGTTAACGATGTGGTTGTCGACGATCCCAATGATGACCTAGATCAGATGCTGCGTGATGGGGAAGCGCAATTCACCACTGAAAGATAGTTTCAGAAGTTTGAACGTATGGTACATGACTCGAAAACACCATTGTATCCGGGATGCAAGAAGGATCACACGAAGCTGCACATCGTGTTGACACTGTTGCAGTTGAAAGCAAGCAACAGTTGGTCAGATAAGAGTTTCGATGAGTTGCTACTTCTCTTGGGTGACGTGCTTCTAGAGGGAAACGTTATGCCTGATACCACCTACCATGCCAAACAAGTTGTTTGCCCATTGGGATTAGAGGTACAGAAAATTCATGCATGTCCAAATGACTGCATCTTGTATCGCAAAGAGCATGAGGAGTTAGATGCGTGCCCAGTGTGTGGAGATTCACGGTACAAGCAACAAGAATGATGCGCTTGGTGCGAAGCGTAACAAGAAGGACCACCGCGAAAATAATTTGGTATTTTCCTATAATCCCAAGGCTGAAGCGATGGTTTGCGAACAAAAAGCACGCCCAATTGATGCGATGGCACGCCGATGAGCGTAAAATGACGGAATGCTCGGACACCCGGTGATGATGCGCAATGGAGAAACATCGACGTAAAATACAAGAAGACATTTGCATATGACCCGAGGAATATAAGGTTAATTTGAGTACGGATGGGATGTATCCATTCGGGAATGTCAGCAGTCGTCATAACACTTGGCCTGTCACACTATATACGCACAACCTACCACCTTGGTTGTGCATGAAAGGAAAGTATATTATGATGCCCTTATTGATCCAAGGGCGAAGCAACCGAAACGATATAGATGTGTATCTGAAACCATTGGTTGAAGACCTAAAAGTCTTTGTGGAACGATGGTGTATGGGTATGGGATGAGTTCAAACGAGAGCACTTCACCTGCGTGCAATGCTTTTCGTAATAATCCAAGACCGGCCTGCCCTAGGCAATCTATCCGGCAGGTTACAAAAGGCTACAACGGATGCGTGGTGTGTATGGAGGAACTTGGTCGGTATCTAACCAACGATCGAAAAACGGTATACACGCGTCACCGTAGGTGGCAACGCCGACCACCCATACCGGAAGGATAAGAAATCTTTGATGGGACTGTCGAGAATGATCTTTGCTCCACAAAGTCGCCTTTGGTAGACAGTTATTCAACCCGTAAAGGACATCGAATGTATCTTCGGAAAGGGACGGGCAACAAAACTACCGCGAAAGAAGGGTTGTGGGAAAAGAGATCAGTGTTTTGGGAACTCCCGTATTGGAAGGATTTGGATGTTCGCCACGCGCATGACGTCATGCACATAGAGAAGAATGTGTGCGAGAGCATTCTTGGACTCCTAGTAGGCATACCGCAAGACGAAGATACAAAGGCAGCCCGTAAGGACCTCAAGAAATGGAATTGAGGAAAGAGCTACACATAGTACACCATAATGGAAAAAAACTCCTTCCCCCAGCTTGCTACACACTCAGCAAGAGGGAGAAAATTGACTTGTGCACTTTCTTTCATAGAGTTAAAGTCCCGTCCGGTTACTCTAGCAACATGAAGAGGCTAGTAAGTATAAAAGATTTGAAGATACTTATTGGCATGATGAAGGCCCGTGACTGTCATATGATGATGACGCATATGCTCGCAGTTGCACTTAGGGCAATTCTTTCAGAAAAAGTACGAGACACAGTGATAAAGGTGTGTTCTTTCTTTAACGCAATTTCACATAAGGTCATCGATCCGCAGAAACTGGACAAACTGCAGGAAGATGTGGTCCACACTCTATGCCGGCTTGAGATGCATTTTCCACCAACATTTTTTGATATGATGGTTCACCTCATAGTTCATATCGTCCCCCAGATACGGGTCCTTGGGCCTGTGTTCTTACATCAAATGTACCCTTTTGAGAGGTTCATGGGGGTTCTTAAGAAATATGTTCGTAACCGAAATCGGCCGAAAGGTTGCATGGCAGAGGGATGGACATCTGAGGAGGTCATTGAGTTTTGCATTGACTACATGGATCTGAAGCCGATCGGTGTGCCTGTTTCGCGTCATGAGGGAAGGCTACAAGGAAAAGGTACCATTGGCCAAAAAACACAGCGTACTAATGAAATAGTATCTTTCTTGCAAGCACATTTCGCAGTTCTTCAACAATCAGTGGTGGTTGCTGAGTATTGCGATATGCACATGACAATTCTGCAGACCAATAACCCAAAGAAGTCGATGAATGGATCGAGAGGAGCATGAAATAAATTCGGTGACTGGTTACGCAGACATGTCATGGGCATGCAGACGGTCTCTGCTGAGTTGGAAGTGTTGGCCCGAGGACCGTCCATTACAATCCTTACTTTCCAAGGATACGAGATCAACGGTTACACATTTTACACAAGAGCACAAGATGACAAGAGCGCTAATCAAAATAGTGGTGTCAGTACAGATGCATCCAACAACAATGGCTCTATGCAGACGTACTATGGGTTCATAGAGGAGATCTGGGAGTTGGATTATGGAGCTTTGAAGGTCCCTCTTTTTCGATGCCAATGGGTCCAACTCCATGCGGTGGTGGAAAATGACAAATATGGCATGACTATCGTGGATCTTAAATGTGTTGGATATAGAGAACAACCATTCGTGCTTGCAAAGGATGTTATGCAAGTATTCTATGTCAGTGACCCGGCCAACAAAGACCGCCACGTGGTTCTCCTAGGAAAAAGAAGAATTGTTGGGGTTGAGAATGTCGTCGACGAGGAAGAGTACAATCAGTATGAAGAGGTAGCTCCGTTCGGAGAGAACGTCGACCTGAGTCTAATGGAAGAGAGTGATGAACCCACTTACATCCGCCGCGATCATAATGAAGGACTAGTAGTTTAATTGTAACTCCGTTGTAAAAAATGTTCAGTAATCTTATATAGTAATTACAATTTTTATCATAAGACCGTAACTCTCAAATTATATTCGTAATTACACATTAAAATCTAGATAAATCATATTTTCACAAAATTTAAGTAATGAAAATTAGCATATCCACTAAATATAAGTTCTCTTTAATGCTTTGTAAGCTAGAAATAAATTTTGGTGTTAATAATATTGATTGACCGTTTATGCATTATTTTCGTAACATATTTGTTCGCAAAAATTCCAAAAATTCAAGATTGAAAGTATTACTTTTTTTGGCAGCACTAAATTTGTCTAGAATTTTTTGAAATGTTTATATAGGTTAAACAAAAATATAATTTTTCCAAATATATTTTCTAATATTAGGCGAAAAAATTATCGATCTTGGTTTTTATTAAACCGCACTTCGGTGTTTAAAACATCGATGTCGGCTTGTGAAAAACCGATCGATAACTTCGATCGGTTTATAAGACAAACCGGCATTGATAACTTTTTTCAGTGCCGGTTTATAACAAAAACCGGCAGCGATCGCCAGATTTTAATATCGGCCGTGTCCCCGTCCTGTCTCGTTGCATTATTGCGCGCAGCCGTCCCCATCCCCCATTGCCGTCTCACGCCGCCGCCCCCATCCCCCCGCGCCGCCGCCTCCCTCCCCCCATGCTGCCGTCTCCTCCTCCGAAGTGCCGCCGTCCTCTGCGGCGCCGCCTCCCTCGACCCGCGCCGCCCCTCCCGCCGCCTCTCTCTCCCGCCTGCCTGCCCGCCGCCCTCTCTCCGCCGCCTGCCTCCCGCCCTCTCCCGCCCCGCCGCTCTCCGCCCGCGCTGCCCGGCTCCTCTCCCGTCGCCCGCCCCCGCGCCGCCCTCGACGACTGATGTCCTGCGCCTGCCCTGCTTGTTTCCGCTTGCCTCCCTGAAGCCTTGCCGCTCCCCCCCTAGCCGCTCCCTGGCGGCCTCCGCCGCATGCCAGCGCCGCCGTCCTCCTCCCCCTGCTGTCCCTCGCTGAAGGCGCTGCTCCTCCGCCGATGGCCGCTGTCCTCTTCCCTGCGCGGTCCCTCTTCCCTGACGCCTCGGCCCTCTTCCCTCAAGGCCCCTCTTCCCCAGGCCACCGTCTCCTCCTCCTTCTGTCTTTGGCCGCCACATCCTTCCGTTGTTGCAAATTGAAGGTAACTATTGCAATTAGTCTTGACAAGGATCGGAGTTGGGTAAGAATTTGAGATATAGATATATATGTAGTATCAAAATTTTCCTTTTGCAATTAGTCTTGACAGTGACCGAGCATGGGAGATTTATCTTGTTTCTTTTTGATAGATGTACCATAGTGCAAGTGATATCTTGTTTATTTTTGATATATGTTTATTTATCTTGTTAGACGAAGGACACCCTCCGCGACGCCCCTTTATCGTCGGCACCTTGATTTGCGTACCTATTGGTGAGGTAATTAATTTCGATCCCCACCGCCTATACGTATGGTCATGCCAAGTTGTATTTGTGTGTGTTTTAGTTTTCCGAGGTTTGAATTAGTGGTGGAGGGCACTTTACTTTGTAGCGCGTGGGTAACAACCAAACTTACTAAATTATTTGGCACAGTTGTCACATCAATGGGGTCCGCACAGATGTGTTGTATTTTCAATTGCCCAATGAAATGTGTCACCAACTGCATTTGTTCTCCGCGCACCCCCCTCCTAACAAAGACAAAACAAAGCAAAAAAACAAAAAAGAGTCCGGCGGAGGTAGGATTAAAATTTTAAAAAGAGGGAAAACCAAACAAGAAGGGTCAGCGCTGTGAACAGTTGGAGGTGCAGGTGTCGGAGAATGGCGTCGGGGTGTCGGTGGTTGGTCTGCATGTGTCGGTGACTACGGGGTCTCTTTTTGACTGTGATTCTTCCTCTTCCGACTCATCGGTTGACATTGAGATCGATCTGGATTGACCGCGTGACTCTCTCCTGTCAGACTATGTATGGTTTTAGCAATGTTGTAATATTTTTTTTATTATTATTGAGAACTATTTATACTTGTAACATTGTTGGTACTGTTATATTTATCTAAGATTGTGAACTATCCAATTTACATTCATGTGTGCATACGGTTTGAACATAGATTGTGAACTATCCAATTTACATTCATGTGTGTATACGGTTTGAACATAGATTGCTCATTTGAATATAATGATTTTAAATATTTCACTTGGCGTGAATTAGTTTGTTAAATATGTAGATACTTTTCTATTTATCAAAGCTATAATGGTATCTCAACAAACCGACGGATCGAATCATGAGGCAATACCAGAAAGGAGTTGTAGTCCCAGTGATTATCTCAACCTGGACCAACATCGTGACGCCGATGAGGTAATTAACACATATAGATACAAATTCAGTTGTATATGTGTTGGCCTAGGGATATTGAAATTCATTTGTCTTTCCATTTACTTGTCCTAGGATCAATCGATTGAAACGAATGCTGAATCATCTCGACGTGGTCGTGGCCCTAGCAAGATGCCCAAGGGGCGAACGGTTATCACCCAGATGTCGACAATCAGAGAACCTATCTCCCCCGGTGCAGTAGTCGGGCCATACAAAACTGCCGTGGGGTGGTCGTTAGGGATCATGTCACAATAAACTATCGAAGATGGAGTGGCCGAAGAGATGAGCAATATGTGGTGCCTAATAAGGTTAAAGACTTCGTTGGGGCAAGATGAAAGAAAAGTTTGAGTTCCCTCGGCGACGAAGGCATAGCGAAGAAACGCGCGATGAATATAATGGGCATCACGTTCAAGAATTGGAAGGGCAAACTGAATAGAGATTTTGTTCAGAAACGGAGGACGCCAGACTTCAATTTATTTCCACAGTTGAAAGATTTTTGGGATGAATTTGTCGAGTTCAAGACGTCCGAGGACGCAATGCAGTTAAGCAAAGCTAATAAGCTTAACGCGGATAAGAATGTTTACCCTCACACACTCGGCTCACGTGGTTACGTCAAAAAAGTAGCCACGTGGGAGAAAAGGGAAGAAGAATTAACAACTAGTGGTGTCACACTTGCGACGGTCGAGTGGGTCCCACGTGCGAAGCATTACCTTTATGGGAGGGGGCTACACTAGCGGATGATGGATCTTTAAACTTTCGAGGCCCACGGGACCAAGAGGTAACAGAAAAGATTGCGGATGCGCATGCTCAGTCATCCCAAGGCGATTTCAAGGCTAGTAGGGAGAAGGATGAACTCACCCTGGCTCTTGGAAACAAGGAACACCCGGGGCGCGCGCGAGGCGTTGGCTTGGTGCCTTGGGTAGCAGCCTTCCCCCAGGATGCTTCCATCTATCGCAGTCGGAAGAGGAATGCTGAATATCGACATGCGGCAATGGAGCTAATGAAAGAAGAATTGAGGAGAAGCATACGAGAGGAGATACAACAAGCTCTCAGCCAGCAACGGGCAGCAACACAAGATGTATTCGGCAGCCCCGGGGCTCGACGGAGTAGTTGTGCCTCCGGAGGGCTTGTGGAGGCTGATCCTAATACCCATCACCCTGTGGACGACATCAAGGAACCGACTGCATGCAAGCTGTACGTGCAGACTCTGAACTTTTGAACAAAGGTGGCCACCGGGCTAGCTTTTCCGTCAGGGGAAGGTGTTCAGCTGCACAACCGCCCTATACCGGCCGGCTATGGGAAAGTTTGCATTGACAATATACTTTCTAAGAGGTACCGAAGACTTGAGTTGGACTTCCCTGGCGAGGAGGGGAAAAACACTCTAGGAGACAACCTACACGGATTTGTTCCGTGGAGAAAGCGATACATAGTTTTCGGCTCGGACTCAGAAGAAAATGATGATGATGAAGAGCCGCGAAGAGATCCTCCCCCTCATCATGCAGATGAAGCAAGTCCTCCCCCAGCACCGGCAACAAGAAGCGCAAGTCCTCCTACAAAAAGCCCTACTCCCCAACCGCTACCAACAAAAAATAAGGCAGCTGTACCTATCAAACGACCTACTCCCAAACGGCCACCTACAAAAAATTCAGCAGCGTCATCATCTCACAGATCACAGTCTTCACTGAAATCGCAAGCGTTTGATGATTCGCCTACACCCTCAACAAAGGAAAAGGAAATCAGTGGAAGCATAACATCTTTGTTGACTCGTCCAGGTCAGAGTGCCGAGCAATATGAAGTCCCTGAAAAAGCTCGTGAATTCTTCATTTCCATGGCCAGTAGTAAACAAACGGGGTCCTCGGAAAAGCAAAAGTCAGACTACGAGCGTATCTCACAAAAGCCTGACATGGTGCAGTTTGGAATTGATAGGTTCCGTGCAGAAGCGGGACTTACGCCGGCTCAACTTGCAGAACTACAATATGGAGATGATCAAAATATTCCGCTCTCACCTCTTAGATGGGGGTTTCAGTTAGGCAAGCCATTGGTCCCCCAACTTGGCTCCTTGGTCTAACAACTAGACTACGTCAACTACATGACTGGTACATGGAGTACAGCAACATGGGCTGCGAAATGTTCTCCGTTAATGTCAAAGATGAATATTTGCACAACGGGGACTAAGCATTCTGGGTGGAACTCGATCAATTGTATCAACTGTACCAACAAGACGCATACGGACGTCAAGATGCTTCGTCTTTGGACTCTGTAAGTGTGTTGTGTATAATTCAATTTTGTTCTGCCATTATATTGCCGTCATAATTACTTAGCTTTTTTCCATTGTAGAATGGAGGCTCAGAAATGCAAGAGAGAAGGTATTCAAGACATAGGGTTTCTCGATCTCGGGATGGTCAACTAATCGCCGTGGGGACAAGTATCAAACAATCGAGGACTACGTAGCTACTGACCTTGATCAAGCAAGAACTAAAGAGTTCGATATCTTGCCCTATGCGCTCAAGTATGTGTCATATATCCTTCTTGTTGTATAATTTATTAGGGATAAGATGTTACTGCTATTTCATTCTCCACATGTGCAGCTTTCACTGGATCGTACTTGTCATCGTGCCATTGGATAGCAAGATAGTTGTGCTCGATTTGAAAAGAAAACCTCAAGAAAGTTACCAACCCATCATAAACTTGCTCGACAAGTAAATTCTATCATCTTTCTAAGTTGCTAAAGTCTTTTCCACGTCTCAAGTTATGTCGAATTTAAAACTGCTTACTGATATCCTTAATTACTCACGCATAGGGCTTTTCATCGATATTGTCAAAAAAGTAATCGCCACCGTCCTTATCAGAAGAAATTCACTGTCAGAATCAACTTTCCTGTACGTACGAAACAATATTGTCTCGCAATTCCTACTTAACAGATATGAAAAAGGTTTATAAATATATATTATTTCTCTTTGTCAGTGTCACAGGCAACCCCCTGGCACCAATCTCTGTGGGTACTATGCGGCAAAGTTCATGCGCAACTTCACTGGGGACGTGTTGGGCACAACTAATATTGAGGTCTCCTAAATTTGTCATAAAACACATACAATGTTACATATATAAATATTCCATGCATGTTACTCAATAAATAACATATGTCTTCGATTCTTTGGATGACAGCGTTTGCAAATATCCACAAGTTCGCTACTGGCTAATGAACTCCTAGCAATTCAAGAACAGCTCGCTGGATTCATCATTACCGAGATTCTCGATCGAGACGGCGAATTTTACAATCCTGACTGGCGAGTCATGGCTAGGGCGGACAAGGCAAAAATGGACCTAGCTAGTGGGGGCAAAAGGGTTGACCCAGCTAGCGAGAGGAAAAGCAAGGCTGACCTAGCTAATGGGAGCAAAAGTAAGACTGGCCTAGCTAGGGGGAGCAAAAACAAGTCTCTACGTTGATGCAGTTAGTTGTTTAATTAAAAACTAGCTAGATGTAACTTTGTGTGTGCATATGTACATATATATCTTGTTATATTTTATATTAATTGTGACCGTGAATACTTCATTAGTCTAGTAATTAATATACCATAATAATACATGTTCGTGAAAAATAGAAACTAATATACCAAATAAAAATATCACCGATGTTTATACAAACCGAGCACATAAATATTATTTTTAAAAACTTGGGATATACTATTATCGCCGGTTCATTAATACAAAACCGCCATCGATAGGGGTTGCAATGCTAGAAATTTCAAGCGCCCTAACTATCATCGCCGGTTTTACCATGCATAAACCGGCACTGATGCCCCATCTATCACTGCCGGTTTGTTACCATGCATAAACCGGCACTGATTCCTAGCATCAGTGCCGGTTTTAGAACAGGCAGTGATAACGGTGGTTATCACTGCCACTTACGGAGTGCCAGTTTAGAAACCGGCACTGATGACGCATCCGAGCCGGCACTGATATGGTTATCTGTAGTAGTGCTTCTTGGTACGTGATCTTGGGAAGTTTTTTCTTCCCATGATGATTCC
Source organism: Olyra latifolia (assembly GCA_036346145.1). Taxonomy (NCBI): domain Eukaryota; kingdom Viridiplantae; phylum Streptophyta; class Magnoliopsida; order Poales; family Poaceae; genus Olyra; species Olyra latifolia. The sequence continues at coordinate 22,829,434 of CM070530.1, forward strand.
AAGACCTCTATAAGAGATAAACATGCAAAGAATATCATAAATGAGAAATATAATGTTCTAAGGTAATCAATATCACCTCAGTTTTTTTTTTTTTTTTGAGTGTAAAGCAAGGGTATTACTGATTAGGTAGTTGGGCCATCATTACAAGTATTTGATATTACATCATTACCAACAAGGTGACCGGTGTGATCAATCGAGGCCCCACCCAACAACATGCCGAAGTTTACTTTTCCCATTCTTCCGGTGAGCTCTTCTTGAATATTGTCATCAACATCAGCATGCCACTCCCTTCAATCTTCTTCTCACGCCCAAGTGAGCAGCCACATGGGCTGGCCCATTCGCCGCTTCGCGGATGAAAACGCACCGATGCCAAAGGACTTTGTTGCAGCTTTTTCGAAGCTCGCGATCAAAACAGCAATAGGGAGCGATCCTGATCAGCAGAGGTAAGCTTCTGCACTAGATTTGAACAATCTGAGAAGAAAATCCTCACCATGCCGGTGAAATTACTAACTAGGTTGAAAGCTTCCGACATAGCCATCGCTTCCGCAGCTTCAGCGTCCTCCCGCCTCCCCAAATTAGTGATTCGGACTGCCGCAATCTTCAGATTTGGCAATCTGATTACCATGCCCCAAAGCCTCCTTCGATTGTGCTTCAAAGGTAGCATCAACGAGACAAACTGGTTCCTCGGGGTAGGTATGTTGTTGTGATATCTTGAGCTGATTCTTTCGCTCTAGAAGACTTCCACTTTAAAATTTCCTCATAAGAATGCTTCACTTTGTAAGCCATACCCTCCAAGCTTTCGGATCGATTTTGAAAAATAACCATGTTTCGGCGCCTCCACAGTTCGAGACATTCCCAACACTAGGATGAGAAAACGATCGGGGTGAGCAGTTAGCACCATGTTAAGGATCCATTGTGCAATAGAGATATGGAGGTCAATCGTCCAGTTTGGTATTTGTATCTCAGGTAGCAGCCTATGTAGATTCTCCCAGAACAAAACAGCAATTGGGCATAAAAAGCTAATATGTTCCATATTTTCTTCTAGATTGCAGGTACTGCATCGAGATCTAGAGACAATTTTGCGAATCACCAAATTACGACCAGTTGGAAGATTTTGCTTGCAAAGACGCCAGACAAAGAGTCTCAACCTCCCTGGTATTGTAAGGTTCCATATCTCCTTCCACCCTAGGTGATAAGAAATCCCTGATTGATGATTAATGTTATGGCTCCACCCTCTGGCCTCATCTCTTATCTTTTTGCTCTTACGATATCCAGAGCAAACAAAGATAATGTCCGTGCTTTGTCATGTCCCAAGCTAAAACATCCTCCATGGAATCAGTAGGGATTTTCATTGCTTTAATATCATTGACATCACAAGGTAAAAAGGTAGATGACAATTTATCTATATCCCAATTCCGAGTATCCTTATCTATTAGATCACTCACACGAAGAGTAGAACTCCCAATGCCAATAGGTTTGCACATTTCATACCTAGGAATCCATCTACAATCCCAGGCTTTAATGCTTTTGCCATTTCCCACTCGCCACACTAACCCATGGAGTAAGAGTTCCCTGCCATAGCAAATATTCTTCCAAATGATAGAGCACTAAGCTGGCATTTTTGCTTCTAGAAAATCTGAATTGGGATAATACCTCGCTTTAAAAACTCTTGCGCATAAAGAATCAGGGATAGTGATCTGACGCCATCCTTGTTTGGCCAGCATTGCTTGATTGAAGCAAGCAATGTCTCTAAACCCCAAACCTTCCTCGCTTTGTGACATTTTGAGCTTCTCCCACGAAGTCCAGTGAACAGTTTTCTTAGAGCCATCTCCCCACCAAAAATTTGCAGAAGCACACTCTATTTGTTTGCATAATTTTATAGGGAGTCTCAAACAACTCATGATATAAGTAGGGATTGATTGTATAACAGATTTCAACAGCACTTCTTTACCGGCCCTAGATAAGCATTTCTCTGCCCACCCTTGAAACCTTTTCATAATTTTTTCAATAAGGGGTTTGAAAGCCTCATTTTTCCGAATACCAGCAACAGTCGGCATTCCCAAGTACGACTCATTTTGGGCTTCTTTATCCACATGGATAATGTCCCTTATCAACTCCTTAGTAGATTCCGACGCATTGTTGGCAGCGAAAAAAGTGGACTTCTGTTTATTTACCTTTTGTCCAGAGCCATCAGCATATAACTCCAGAACACCATTTAGAGCAGTTAACCCCCTTCGATTTGCCTCCAAAAAAATAATGGAATCATCCGCATAGAGTAGATGATTAACCACTACTTTTTGTCTACCAAACCGAATTCCCTGCAATTCTTTAGAAGCTTCCTTGTTCCTCATCAGAGAAGAGAAACCCTCAGCACAAAGCACAAACAAGTATGGTGAAATCGGGTCCCCTTGCCTTATCCCTCTCTGAGGTATAAAACAATCAGAGCATTGGCCATTAATCTTGACTCGAAAGATGCAGATCGAACACATGTCATCACCATATCTATCCAGACTGAATTGAAACCCATCTTAGCCATCAAACCTTCCAGATATGACCATTCCACACGATCATAGGCCTTCATCATATCCAATTTAATAGCACACAAGGGTGTCTTCCTATTTTTCCGAAGCTTTATAGCATTCAAGCATTCGAAGGCAATAAGGACATTATCAGTAATCAAACGCCCAGGAACAAATGCACTCTGCTCAGTAGAAACAATATCACCAAGAATCCCTTTCAAACGGTTTGCAAGAACCTTAGAACCAATCTTGTAAATGACATTACATAAGCTGATTGGTCTATAATGGGATAGCTCCTCTGGATTCCTAATTTTAGGGATCAAAACAAGAATAGTACTGTTTAAAACAGACAAATCCAGTTTACCAGCAAGGAAGTTTTTAACAGTTTCATAAATATCCTCCTGAAACAAATGCCAATTCTTTTGGAAGAAAAGGGCTGGAAGCCCATCCGGACCTGGTGCTTTCAGAGGACCCATGGAAAATAAAGCTTTACGAACCTCCTCCATTGCAATAGGTTTACAAAGGAGCTCATTCATATAGTTGTCCACTTTTGGTTCAATGCATTGCAATATCTCATCTAACCGCAATGTGCCTTCCGACGAGAAGAGCTTTTCATAAAAGATGGAGGCTGTAATTTTCAGATCTTCCATATCAACCGCCCAGCTTCCATCCTCCCTCAACAATTTTTTTATTTTATTTTTACTGTGTCTTGCAGAAGCTCTCCTGTGAAAAAACTTTGTGTTTTGGTCCCCCTCCTCTAACCATATTTGCCGAGACCTCTGTTTCCACATTAGTTCTTCTCGGCTATACCATTCGAAAAGCTCTCTCTGTAACTTTTGAATCAATTGGCTATCTTCAGAACTCCCCGAATGAATTAATTGATCAATGGAGGCACGCACTTGCTTAATAGATCTTTTGACCGAACCGAACACCTTTCTCCCCCAGTTTAGAATCTCCTTCGATAAAGCTTGGAGTTTACTCCCAAAATCGGCATTACCCATTTGGGACTTACACACTGTCCAAGCATTGTCGAGAAAAGACTGAAAAGCATTATCTTTCATCCACATGGCCTCAAAACGAAAATTTTTTGCCTTCTCGATTAACGATCGAGACCGATGGGCAATATAAATAGCCAAGACAAATAGTGATCGACGAGCACGCCCAAACATGCTCTACTTGGATAACTGGGAATATCAATGAAAAACCTGCATTCACACATACCCGGTCCAACCTAACCTGAATATTATCTTGATCACTGTTTATTGTTCCACGTGAAAGGGTAGCCATGGAAACCAGCATCATATGTGCCACATTGAGACATACATGTTCTCATCATGCTCATATTGTGCTCAGATCTTCTCACCCTACTCATATGTTCCGATTGATCAATACATTCATTCCAATCCCCACAAACCAACCAAGGCAAGTCACTTCTAGTTGCTAAATTATTTAACATTGACCAAGTTCTTCCCCTCACGTCAGACCGGGATTCACCATAGATCCCTGTTAGCCGCCATTGATCTTCTTCATCCTCCTTTTTTATCACACCATCAATGTGATTTGAATCTCGTGACCACAGAGAAAATTGGATTTCATTAGTCCACCACATCGCTATTCCACCACCTCTCCCTACACAGTCCACTGCCAAGCAATTTTGGAAACCTAAACTTCTAGCCCTACTCTTCATCACATTTTCACACGCTAAAGTTTCACATAAGAAAACCACCTGGGGTCGGCGGGACCTTATTAGATCCCTCAACTCGCCAACTGTCGCGTCCGACCCCAACTGACTCGCAGCCTCCGCCTGTAGATTTGTGTTATCCTTTTCCAACCTTTGTTTCTTGCTTGACGAGCTATCTTCCGAACAGTCATCTGTCTTACCAGTTGTGAGGGTGAGCTTGCGATTCACTTTTTCTCCTAGAATAGTACAGTTTGCTCCAGTAAGAACCTTTGCCCCCTTGTTATTCTTCAAAGAAGAATACACCCCTTCCTCTTCCTCCCTATTTTTGAGCTGCATCCAGTCCTCCTCCATTGGATCTTCCCTAGGCATCCGGCGTTGTCTCCTCTTTCTGACTTCCATAGGCGCTCGCAACCAAGGTCCATATGGGAGTTGATCCTTCAAGCCCTTGTAGAAATCACATAACTTGTAATCATGACCAATAATGCCACAAGCAAAACAAATTGATGGGAGGTATTCATATTTAACCCTACATCTCTTTTCACCCATTACTCCACAGTCAACAGGGAAGACACGTCTAAGTGGTTTAGAGATATCAATTGATACTCTAAAACGAAGGTATTCTGCCCATCCAACTCCATCTTCATCAACATCCACTTCCAATAGGTCCCCCATCTTCGCTCCCAGCCTCTCTGCACACTTTCTAGTCAACCACTTATAGGGTAGGTCATAGACTCTCACCCAAAAAGCCAGCCGATCAAATGACATCTCAGCAGGAATTTTGTTCTTATCAAAACGCAAAAGAACCACCGCATTGAAACTAACTGACCACGGGCCCCCATCCAACACTCGATCCATATCTTGCTTGCTTGGAAAAGTTACGAGGAAAATATTATCACCCAATGTCTTCCCTTGCAGGCCCCTCGGGATTAACCACAAAGTCTTGAGAGCATTAATAATAACCTGTGTGGAAAAAATTTTTGTTGCCATGACTTTCCCGATCAGAGTCCATGGATACCTGAAGATATCTTCTTCATCTTCATCATCAAAGGTCATTGGAATCTCTTCCTCCTCCGTTAAAGACAGATGGTCCAGGTGATTAGCAATATCCACTTCCGAATAAACTTGTAAAGGTTTCCCATCTATCAGAATCTTGACCTGCGAATTAGACTCCTGCGACTTCTGATTTGAATCTCCCGGATCCTCCATAGGTAGGAAGATTCAAACTGGTAGAGCAAAACACAAACTCTCCTCTGAATCCAAAGACTTAATCTTTTGGAACCGGTGTCAAAGACTAAAGGCTAATACACAATCTCCCAAGGCTAGTCGCCGCCAAAGACAGGCAAACCCTAACCCGGAGTCTCACGTCAATATCACCTCAGTTGAAAAAACACGGTAAAATGAATAAATTCAGAATTTCTATATTAATTCGCTGCAGCACGGATATACAGAATATAAATAGATGCCTCCCTCCCTAGAGACGTACCTTTGGATTAGACTTTTCCTTTATTGATTGATTTGTAGTTAAGTTCTAGGATTGCAGGAAAATGCTGATGACACAGTTTATTCATCAAAACTTAGAAGAGTTTGGTTTTTTTTGGAAGGATTATCAGTGAAAAAAAGGGAGTTGGAGAAGGAAAACAAGGATTACCTTATACAAAGGCTCTAGTGTTTGACAATCTTTCATAAAATATGATATACAAAATCAGTACTGACATTACACTAATTTTTTCACAGGCAGTTAACCCGACATATAGCACAATTTTAAGAAGTAAGAAGGAATTGATTATTGCCGATGTTAACATTAAGCATAACGACACAACAATATCTCATGTTCTCATTACTTGCAGGCTACAGCCTACAGCCTCAGGCACAGAATCGACATGATAACCAACACATACATTTGTGTATTTATAAGACAATTCATAATTTCTTGACGTTTGCCGGTTGTTTTCCTCGGTGAATCCCCAAGGATTGACTATGGGTGGGTTCTTTTGAGCTTATCTTATCTACTTATTTACTGTAGCACATCACTTCGAGAATTTTTTGAGTTAGCCTCGAGAGTCGGTTGGCCTTCCATTTTGATGAATAGATTACAGTTGTAGAAAACCATAATACAGTGCCTTGTAATTAATTAATTAAGCAAAAAGAATACATATGAAATAAAATATGCCAGACTTGGTTCTGTGGACGAAATTGCTGATTTCCAACGTTGTATCTTTTTCCTTTTCTTTTAGATGATGAGATGGTTGTAAGAAGCGTGCTATATACATTTGTTGAACTAAGTTAGCTTCTCGTATTTTCTTCCAACATATAGTTGAGTCCTTTGAAACATGTGATAGTTTAGTATAGTTATCCCCTTTTTCCATGGAATAAGGCGAAGAGTTTATTAGTGCTAGCTAGATGGGTTGAGTTTTAAAGTTTTCAGAAAAGTTGTTTTTAGTTTGCCAGATAAAACTTCTTAATGTAAGACGTTAGATCTCGTTGTGTGCACTACTAGAGAATAGGCCTTTAATACCGGCACATCAGTTCCGGTTAGATACGAAACGGTATTGATAGTGGCATCAGTCCTGGTTCGTGGCTCCAAGGCTTCAATCCCGGTTGGACTCTGACATCAGTCCCGGCCGATTCGTGATACGAACTGGTACTAATAAGTCCTTTGGCAGGCGGTTAGAAAACAGCTGGCATGGTTGCTCATCAGCCCCGGTTCGTGAACTGGGACTGATGCCTCCTCATCAGTCCCAATTCGTGATACGAACAGGAACTGATATCTCGTTTCAGGAAAGTTCAAAAGGAATGCATATCCTAATTATATCAAAGTGCGTGGAGAGGTGGGTTGGCTAGAAGGGTGAGTGAGTAGTCTTGAGGTCTTAGGTTCGAGTTCTACTACCCCCATATATCCGCGAGTTATTTTTAAATATTTGTAGCACATTAGTCTCGGCTGGTTGGAACCTGGATTGATGTCTCTTGGGCATCAGTCCCGCATGGGCTGTCCCGGTTCAGAAACCGGGACTGAAGCCGGGTTCCGAACCGGGACTGAAGGCCCGTTCCCTAGTAGTGGTGGTTTACCGAAATGTTAATAAAATATGCATGCATATGCATGTTACAATAATATTTTGGATTCAGTAATGAACAGCGTGTAAAAAGGTTTAGACCTTGTAAATAGAATCGAAGCACAGGTTGAAAGAGGATGAATATAGTCATTTTTGATCATTTGAACCTTTGAAAGTTCATAAAAAATAGAAGAAAAATTCAAAAAATCTCAGTTTTTTTTTTTCTATAAATTGGCATGCACCCCTTCCCCATCCAGCCACATTTTCAACCTCATTCTCTTCTCTGGATTACGAGCTAAAAATGTAGTTGTTTTTTTTTGTGAATTTGGGCAAAGTTTCAAATATTTTGCAAAAAATATTTTCAATTTCCAAATTCGGTAGCTTGAGGTTTGTATGATTGTATCACAACGATATTTTTTCATTGTAGTTTTCATTCTCTAATTTATTTGTTCAATTGTTTTGCAGTTGCAGCTATTCGGAATGGCCGATGGAAATTCTTCGTACGATGAATTTTATCTTAGTCAGTTCGGTTTAAGACCGGAGGACTATATATGAACCGATTAGTTATAGTGTACCAAATCCAGATGACAAAACAAGAACATAAGGAACCGGGGAAATACCTTGCAGATCTTCTGGTTCAGCCTGTGCTTCGGGCTCCAATATCGTCGGATCGAAGTGGGCCCGAGTGAATAGTGTTGTCGCTGGGATTCCCCGCCGACGTGGTGAGGTACGGCGCCCCTCCCCGGTGCTGGAGAGGACGCCGCGAGATGTTGTGGGAAAAGCGGACGCTAGGTGAATAGAACCAGTGTGCAATCAGAATTCCTCCCGTTCTCATTGATGAACCTATCAATTTATACAATTGTAGGGCTCGGGCTTACATGTATGGGAAACACCCAAATTGCCCCGGCCCCTGAGGGAAACACCCAAATTGCCCCGGCTCCTGAGCCGTTGATCTTGCAATCAATCATCCAACGAGTTTCTTACAACCCAAGCCTAGCTAGTTCCTAATATACCCCGGGGGGGGGGGGCATATTCTGACAAGGTGGTTGATCCGGTAGGCCCTTGTCAGAGATTGTTCCTGAGTCTTCGCTCCAAGCCACGATACTTCACCGAAGACGTCAGGCTGTGTATTCCCGAGGGGTCTCCAAAGATCCCCCCCCCCAGCCTTCGCTCCTTCCTTGTACTCTTCGGTAACACTCCAAGGGTCCTCCTCTCTTAAACTTCCCTCGGGTCTCCTTGACCTTCGCATTCTTCCCTCGATCCTTTGGCTTATAACCCGAAGGGTTGAAAGTCGCTTTAAGTGTGCTTCTGCAACGATCCCTTCGGGATAGAATATTGGCGAAGAACTCTTTTAGGCATCTTTGTGGAAATCCACCTATTACAGAGATGGGGCGGTTGCCCCTACAACAGAAGCCCCTTACGGTGACGTCGCCACCTCGTCGTGGTGCCTGGCCGGAATATGCAGCCTCCCCCCTTCTCCACGCCGAGGTGGATTTCACGAGGATGCCTTTGTTTTCTTCCTTGCGATGATATCTTTGCCTACTGACAAGACTTGGACTTGACGTTCTGACCGTGTCAGTGCCCTCGAAGTTCTCGCGTTGATCCTGGCCGCCGATTTTTACAGGTGTCGCCAAGTTCCTGGGCGTCGTTTCGAATTTCCCCTTTTTTGACTCCTTGGCTTCGTCGCCCTTTCTCCCAACCGTTCGATTTGGACGCGTGTCCGTCATCAGAGGGCGCATGTCGCCGATATAAGGGGAGGTAGTGGGGGGCGTCGTCTTCCCCACTCGCTCCTGCCGCCTCCCAGCCTACTGTGCTCACCGTCGTTCGCCTGCCGCGCTATCGCGTTGCCGTCGCGTTTGGGCTCCTGCCGTCTCACCGCCGACGCCTCGCCGTCGTTCTTCGGCGCCGTTCGACGCTCCCGGTATGGCACGACTCTTCTTGGTTCTGTCATCGTCTTGTGCAATGTCGCTGCTATTTCTGATTTCGTTTCTCGTTGGTTTCGTCGGTGTTGAGCTCGGTGGCGGCGGCAGCTATGCCATCGATGTTGGCCGCGCCTCCGCTCTTCATCATTCCGGTTTTTTGCTTTCGATAACTTCTCTCGGTTCCTTCGATTTTTCCAGGTCTTCGATTTTTCGATGGCTCCAAAGAAGATCCTGAGTCCAGCTGACCTTTCTCGGCTGTCCTGGGAGTTGGGGCAGTAGAGGATGACGACCGATATGCTGGCGAAGGTTGTGGATGGTTCGGCTGCGGAAGAGGACCACTTCCGTCTTCCTGGCCAAGAGACCACCCCTCGACCGAATCCGGATGAGGCGGTTGTCTTTTTCTCGCAGGTGAAGGCTGGTCTTCGGATACCCTGCACTCACCTCGTCGGGGAGGTGCTCGAGCTGTACGGCGCACAGCTCGTGCATCTTTCCCTGGATGCCGTGGCTCGGTTGGCAGTGTACGAGTGGGCGCTCTGAAGCCATGACGCGCAACCAAGCGCCCGGCTCTTCGGGTTCCTGCACGAAGCTAGGTGGCAGGGGAAGACAAGCGACAGCATCTTCGGGTGCTTGAACTTCGTTGTGAAGCCAACACACGCTGCTGACTTCTCGTCCCTGGCCACGAAGAAGAAATGGGACGGGGCTGCTGGTTTGAGCTGGAAGCTATTCTGGTTCTACCAAAGAGTGGACGAAGCGGATTCTCCGCTGAAGTATGCTCCGGGGACTGCCAATTGCGTCAAGTTTCCTATAGAGAGGCTGACCGGATCCGAAGAGGCGCAGCGGCTTCTCCTCCAGAAGATCAGTAAGCGCTTCTCCATGCGCTGCCTCGCCGAGGAGTTCTTCGCGGCCAAGGTAGGGCCGTTGATGCCCAGCTAGGAGGAGTGCGTGACTGTCAGCGAGGGAGGCGACCTCCTCGCTCTGAGTGATGAGGATCGCCGTCCTCGGAAACTCGAGTCGGCCATGGAGAGGGCCGAGGGGATGTTCGGGCATTGCGTGCCGACGGCGAAGCGCGAGCTCATGGCTGGTGTGGCGCCGCGTTAACGCATCCTCGGACAAGATTACTCCTTGGGCGGAGCCTGAGCCAAAGAGGGGCGGCAAGAGGAAGGCCATGCCAGATTGTGCTACCGCGGGCACCTCGAAGCGGCCACGTGGTGGGTATTCTCCTATACCTGCCATACCTCTTCGGTTTGTTCTTCCTAACTTATTTTTTTTGAGTCAGAAGCCACCAGCACAGAAGATGAGGAAGAAGAAGAAGACGATGAAGAGGTTGAAGACGAAGGGCGCCTGGCTGAGGACGACCGCACTTCGCCGGACGCGCAGAGTGCCGCCAGTGGTCATGATGACGATCTACTGGCGGTTCTGGTCAGCCAGACTCCTTCGGGGCCGTTGGATCACGAACATGGCTCCAACGAGCTCTAGGATAGTGATAGTGCGGGGTCTCTTCCTTCGGGTCGGGGCCCTGTGACTCCCGAAGGGGCCTCTGGTGAGGTGCATACCGAGGCCGAAGCTTATACTGCCGGCTTCGTTGTCGATACGGAGCTCTGGCTAGTTGACTCCCCTCCCCCCGAAGGTTTGTTACTATACCTTGAGACATTTCTTGTCTTTTTATTGTTTTTCCTTATGCTTACTGTTTCTTGTAGAGGGGGTTAATGAGGAGCCGCCTCCGGTGCCCATCTCGGGGGCCGTCGGTGCCAATACTGCCCTTGCCCCCTTACCATCTGCGGAGGCCCCTTCAATTCTTGCCGAAGGGTCTCCTAATGGGGCGGGGCTGCTGCCTCCTTAATTTTCATGTTAATTGTATTCCTTTATTTGAGTTATTTGCAGTTGGTTAGGGTGAAATTAGATTTTGAATTTTTTTTAAGTTTAAACTTAGCGATAAAACGGGATGATCGATCCGATGTGAACAGCGCACACATGCGCTTTCCACGTGAATAGTAACCGCACTGGCACTGTTCACGCAAACAATATCTGTCCACCCTGATCACTCTTATATTTTTTTTAATAAAGGAATAAACCAACCTCTACATCTGAAGATGTATATGAGCCTTATAAACTCATAGTTGTCTCATACAACTTATAAACATCCACTTGTAAAGGTGGAAAGAAAATTCAAACATCACAAATTCTATTATAGCCTCCAGCCATTATTAGTCCGTTATTCGCATTAATTGTATTATCCAGGCTATGTTTATTAACTAAATAAAATCATAAAAAGGACTTTGGTGCCTAGATTTGTGTGTTCTCTAGTCGATAGAGAGGTTCCATCTATGGTTTGTGTTGAGATGTAGAAGATCAAGAACCGACCGTTGTTCTTGAGGGACGGATCGAATCAAATAAACCCGCAAGGTTATTTTATTAGCTATTTACAACCATACATACATGTTCAGAGTTTGAGAATGCTCCGTCAGCAACTTCCATTAAGACGTGTGGTGGTTTCATCATGTTCTTAACATCTACAGTGTTGTGACATGCATACTATGATGATCGGGCCACATCCACATGTTAGCTAGTCCTAGCTATTCTTGTCTGTCAAAATTAAAAGGACATGTATTGTACAAACCATACTTGGAGGTGGCATATATACCAGCGGCAGCAACTGCTGTGCACTCCTGCAATCTTGCGATGTGGTGAGCTGTGGATTCCTACGGAAGCGATATATTTACACAAACCCGCCCTTCTGAGGTCCTTAACCAGCGATGTAATTTTCTGGAAAACCCCCCGCTTCCCTACCCGATCTTGTCTGCGTTGTTTCTCTCACGAGCGAGATGCGAATGCGATCTCTCATCACAGTCGTCTCCGCCCCTCACCCAGCCAAATCCTTGTCCCCTTAAGTCTTAAGGATGCTAATGGGGAAGCTCGCCGCCCAGGCATGTCACCGCCAAATCGCTACCCTTTCCCAACGGGTTGCATGGAAACCTCCTCAGAGTTGGCGGGAGTCGCGAGGCGAATCGTCATCCAGCACCACCCACTAAAGCTCCGCATTCTCCACCGCGGCAACTTCCTCACTGAGAAATTCATTGGCTGCAAAGTTCTTGTGTTTCAAAGGTTCAGCTTTTGCTTTGTGTTTCGGAGAAGATTTTGCATTTGTGTTTCAGAATTTGAAGATGTGGGAGGAGCATTAACTGATGCATTATGCTCTGTTTTAACTGAATGTGGAGCTGAGGCTTACATGAACTGAAGTGTATGAGCATGCGCATCTGATTACATGAGCACCTTGTATCAGGTGCTTACCTTGCACTTTCAGGCCACATGCATGTATATAAATCTCACTTTCATATTTTCTGAACACTAAAATTTTGGGTAAGATCCACCGAAGCGGGTAGTCTTAACCGCAATGTGCTATAGGAAAGTCTGAAGGCTATTCCCGTCCCTATCAGGGGAGATGCCAACCGTTTCTCTTTTCTACGAACACTGCTTGCCCCCATAAGATCCGATCAGCAATCAACTTGGTTGTGCTCGCCGTCCTCTGGCACATTTGGTTTGAGCGCAATCTTCGCATCTTCCAAGACACAGCTAGGCAGGCCGCAGACCTACACGTGATCATTCGGGATGAACTCAGATTGTGGACCATGGCAGGCGCGGACACCGTTCAGAAGCTTTTTTCTTTCTATAACCTATAACCCCTTTCCATCTTCCTCTTCTCCTTCCTTTTTCTTACTCTTGAGTTTTTAGCTTCCTCTTGCCTCTTCTTTTGAACATTTCTGCTATTCTCCTTTGTTTCCTTTATTTTTCTGTCTTGAATTTGGATTGTAATGTCTTCTCTATCTATTAATGCATGGACGGCCCGCTGGGCAACCCCTTCAAAATATTTTTTTCTGAACACTGCACTTGCAGCCCAAATGTGTACAAAATTCTGAACACTGCATTTTTAGGCCAAATATATACAAAATTCTGAACACTGCACTTTCAGGAGAAATGTATACAAAATATCACTTATATACACTTCCAATCCATATATTGTCAATTACAAAATCAATACTAAGTATCAAATACATTCTGAAGTTTGCTAAGAAATAATTATTAAGTTAATGCAAGTCAATTGCTGCATTTCCAATATGACCCTAATGCTGCTCTTGCTATTCCATATCAGCTCATTATTCTACCAAAATCTAAAAGCCCAAACATCTGAAAGGGTCTGTCTTGTGCACTTCATCCTCTCCCATACTTCATCTTGGCACCTGCAGCCATATAGAAAAGGCAAGGAAAAATGCGTCAAACTAATCATTGCATCCATTGTTTATATTGCAGTTGCGGCGCAATCCAAGGAAGCACTGCCCATCAATAGTGTCGGTTGGATACCACCTGATTGAAATTTGAGGCACTGTGGTATTTAAAGGTTTGGAGCACAGCCCATGAATAACAATTTTCAAATAAATTCTTTCAGACCAGCACAATTCTCCAGATAAATGTAGTTCTTATTTTTTTTTAGCACAAATACATTCGTTACATAAATCAGTTCCAGGCAAAAATACATTCTGAGTTTCATGCACAAAGACATTCTCAATTGTACATATACATTTAGAATTGATGCACACGTACATTCTCAGTTACACGGCTCAGTTACCATTGATGATGCAGGGGATATTTAGTTTTTTGCCCTTTCCTTGCTAGTGGGCAAGAAAAAACTTGTTATGAGAGCGAAAGAAAAGAAATCCTTGCTCGCCTTGCTCAAAAGTAGGGCTAGAAAAGGATATTAAACACATTTTTATCGACTAAACTTTCTAGGCAAGTATAGAACAGATCCAAACATGCCCGAAGTGAATAGGGCTAGTTAGTTGTGAGCTGTTTTGGTTTTTTTTTAAGCAGTAACGATTGCGACAGCGTGCCATGTTTTTTTTATCCTACAATGTGTTTCACTACTACAGAACTAGTGTTCGATAACACAAATCAGCAACACATTCTTTGTTTTGTTCCTAAAGCACCCTTTAACTTCCATGCCCTCTGTTACGTCTGCATCCATTTCTCTCCCTGTACCCCGTAGGCCCCACAACCCTACTTCCTCTTGAAACCCTCCCCTCTCCACTTGGATCTACCCTCCTCCCACGTCTCCAGCCTGCTCACCGGCCACTGGCCGTCCTGGCCTCCCAGGCGCTGACTAGCAACCTCGATTTCCCTTGCTATGCTGCCAGTCTTCTCGACCTCCCTAGACCTTCTAGGCCTCTTCCCCTCACATCGACCTCCCTCACCCCCTATGATGCTAGGGTTTGGTGCACCTTTGGTTCTAATCCCACCTTCTCCAAAAGGCTCCTACCAATGTCGCCTCCAAGAGGCTCTCGCCAGTCCTGCCTCCGTCCTTATCCTGTTGTCCCCAGCATTGCCTCCTCCACCCCAACTACACCTAAATCCTTCGTAGGACTCCTAGTAACCTCTTCTTCCCCAATCCTTCACATTCTTGATGACTGTGATTCCTGGTAATCTTGGACTCAAATTCGCCTCCGTTTTGATGAGTTTTTCAGGGTTGACCCACCTTTCCGCATCGATCCAAGATGTATCTCCAATACTTTCAATGAGAAAAGAGACAAGGTCTACACCACCAAGGTTGTATGCGCTTGCCCTTGATGTTACTCCTTGCTGACTAGGGTATGATTTGAGTTGTTTGACTATCCTGGTTCGTGTATTGTTCTTGTGTTGATAAGCTCAAGATAAGCCAAATCACCTTATTTGTCTAGCTTTCTTATTTTAATGAATTGTAGTAATAAAACAAACGTACATAAAAAGCAAGACAGAACCCTAGGTGAGACATAGCTTGCGTATTTACTCCTCTCCATCAACACCCAAAAGTGATGACTACAGTTCTTCGCTGCAACAAAAAGTCAACCAAAATCAAGTCAACAAGGGTAGAACAGATGAATCCTTCGATAAAAACCTACATGTGCAATCTGCGATCAACCTCATGAACAAGTTGCGCCATTCTACTCTAGGAAAATAGGTACATCTATAATTTTGTGTGCAAATTATGATGATGTCCCTTCTTCTGAGTGAAACTAAGGCATATAAAGATGAAATGTTGCTTTTAATTGAACAATCTGTAAGAAAAAACTTCTACTATCTACAATGATACCATGAAACAAAAACAACTAAGTCTACATGTAGAAAATCTCATAAATCATTATAAACAAAAAAAATATCAGAAAAAAATGCAAACAACAATACTAAAATGATTTAAGGGGAAAATTATATATTCCCCACTATTTTAACATATGTTTTCCACATTTATAACTTAACTGGAAAAAATTAATTGCACATTCATAACATACCTTTTCAAATCTCCATACCTTGCATCATGATATGCAGGAATAAAATTTGACCATGATTAATTAATGCATATAAATCAATCGATATTTGTGATATTTGTTTCTCAAGTAGCATACTAAATAACCTATGGGTGGATTCTTTTCAGCTTTTCTTATCTACTTATTTGCCTGGATCTCGTCACTTCGAGATTTTTTCGAGGTAGTCTCGAGAGCCGGTTTGACTTATCTCATTTTTTTATTACTTTTTGAGTCAGTTTTTTTATCTCGTAGGCGTGTCTATAAGCTCTCTAAACCCCAAAATTGAAGGCCAACCGGCTCTCGAGGCTACCTCGAAAAAATCTCGAAGTGACAAATAAGTAGGCAAATAAGTAGACAAATAAGCTGAAAAGAACCCACCCTATGTTGACAACATCAATGAAACCATTGAAAAGAAAAACAAAATTAAAAAATAAATGCAAACAACAGTACTGAACTTATTTTCAGGAAAAGAAAATAACATTTCAAAAATTTCCCACTACTTTAACATACAATTCCCACATTAATAAACATTGGAAAAACTTATTACTTAACTGGAAAAAATTAATTGAACTTTTGTATTATATCATGATCAAAACTCAACAATGCCTTTTATCATACTATACATGAAAAAAAAAAATGAAAACCTCTACTAAGAGAAGCATTAATTGTACTTCAGAACTAAGTTGTCCGGCATGAATAAATGATTACTTATTTGTTGTCTGCACATTCATTTCTCAAGTAATAGTTCTCAAAAAATACTGTTCATAAATCAATTGATATTTTTATATTTGTTTCTCAAGCAGCATACCTAGCACACTATGTTGTCAATGTTACAAGGCTCACAACAACAGGTTTCGACAATTGTTAATGTTAAAAAAACAAATATTCGAACATGAGGATGAGTACATGAATTACAATGTAAGTACACATAAACTACCTTACAAAACTTATTGCAAAAGCCTATTTATCTTATTTATTTAGCTTTCTTATTTTAATGAATTGTATTTTAGGATGCTTTTGATCGGCCGAAGTTGCCAAATCAGATGGTGCGAAAGCGTGACATTGTTGAGTGTGGAAGTTGAGCTAAGGGTGTGAAGGTACAATGTAGTCAAGGTGTAAATCTAAGTTAGGTATGGAAGCACAACACAATCGAGCGTGAAATGGAGTTGAGGGTGTGATCCAAACATGTCGAATATGATGTAATGGAAAATAATATGATATTTGTTTGTAGTAAAGCACAGTCATTCAGCTAGCAAAGCATAGCTATTCGGCACAGATTTTGTAATGATGTATTCTATTTATTTAGTTTCCTTTTATATTTTAGAGCGTTTGTGTTGAGGAAGGTTTTGGTCATACTTGGATATACTAAATCACCATATTTATGGTCTATGCATCTATATGGTTACTAGCTTTTTATAATATGTGCATCATATATATATAAACAAATAAAAAAAATAGACATAAATGATGGTACGCAACACAGTCAAGTATGAAAGCAGAGGAGTTACAGGTATAGCCACACAAAGATCACAACATGGTAGAACTTTATTCATAGCAAAGCATGGACAACTGACTAGTGTCTACGAAAAAACTTGCAAGGGTTTATTAATTCACTAACTTAGTTTTTTCAGTTACCAAACAAATAAAAATGAGTAGTTTGTAGAGATTAGCACCCCATAAATCTATACAAATTCCCTAACAAATTTACCATTAACGTTCACAAGTACGGCGTCTGCAACCAGGCTATCTTTACCACGATAATCTATCCGATGAACAAAGTTATCTCTGGATGGATTGTTCACAAAGCTCGGTCCTTCCTGCAAATTATTGCTTTCTGTAAACGGTGATTGGCCTCGGGATGAATCTCTCATGCATACAATGTACACGGGATTTGCATAGTTTGTTTGAACGCGCGTTATTGATTGTATATATATGCAAATAGTGATCCGCCGGCTCGTTTGAACGTGTCGTTTGAATGTTATTCGATGTCCATCGGTCGATCCATTGTTGTAATCGTTGGAATTTATACGATATCCTCCGTATCCAAATAATAGATGGCTGCAGCTCATCTCCCCTGCGCAATATGAGGTTTACAAGCTTGATTGCTAGCTTTTTTTTCTTGTTAACGTGGTAACAAAACAATAGATGCATGGATATCTAGATTTAAGCTACCATATCCCGCTTTGCAAGAAAGACATGAATCTCGTGAGTAACCTTCCATACCATCTCCAGTCTCCTTGCTAGCCTAGGTAGTATGCTATTACCTGTAAGACAGTCATCTGCCAGCTTTTTACCCCTATATATAATCATACTTATCAAATTTATCAAACATTGATTAGCTAAATTCTTATTTTAACCTTGATTTTGACCATCCGTAATGTGGTTTGATCATGCTCATGCATCTTGCTACTCTGCTTGTGGGTTTATACATACGGGACCGACTATGTAGTTCAGTCGCAGGCTTTAAACATGGATCCACATGCGCCTGCAAAAAAAAAAACAGAAATGCAGGCATTATTAGATTAATGTACTTCAAAACAAAATCGAATGCGTACAAGTCCGAAACACAGGCGATTTCTTCTGCGGGCTTTGTACTGTATGCTTTGGACAATGGGCTTTGGGCTTTGCTTTGCATACTTGTTTATATGGGCTTTTGCACAAACAGGAAAAGGATGACAAAGCTAAAGGAAAGTTGGCCTAACAAAAAATAAAAATAAAACTTAACAAAACACGCGTAGATAAAAATCAAGACAGAAACCTAGATCAGACGTAACATGCGTATTTACTCCTCTCCGTCAACACCAAAAAGTGGCGGCTGCAGTAGTTCTTCACCGCAACAAAAAAAAAAAACCCAAATTCCCCACGCCTCTATTGCAAATACGCAGTCACAAATAATCCCGCTAAAGTAATAGGAATTAAGCCTAAGACCATTCCAAATAGAAAAACTTCAATCATTTCGATTTGTTCGAGGAGATAAAAAAAAGAGGAAGTCAACAAGGGGAGAATAGATGGATCCTTCAACACAAAGCTATATGAGAAATCCGCGATCAACCTCGTGAACAAGTTGGGCCATTCTCCTCCAGGAAAAACATTTAAAGCGTGTTTGGTTCGTAGCCGTGAGTAGCCTTACCAATAAAAGGACGTGCCTTCGTCACTAGGCAAGTGTTTGGATGAGCATCGTTGATTGGCACTTCCGGGTAAAAATTTGGCTCGCCGTCGGATTTGTAGGTGGGCTGAGGGCAGAGCGAGGGCGCAGGATTTAGGCACCTTTGCATTGGCGAAAGCTAGAGCTAGCCAATGGGCCAGCCCTGTTCGGGCCTGCTTTGACCCGATTTGTTTCGGCCCGGTTTGTTTTGGGCTCGGTGACTATGCGAACCGGGCCAACCGGGCTAATAGGACAGGGTCTGAGCCCAAGTTTTATTTGTAGATAGAACTGAACGAATTGGGCCGGTCCGGTTCCTATTTGGCCTAGTTGACCCCTTTGGTGCTGCTTGGCTTGCTTCTAGGAAAATATTTTAAAAAATTTAGAAAAATTAGGAGAATTTAAAAATGGCAACGAAAAATTGTGAAAATGATTTAAAAAATTCCAAAAATAGGAAAAAAATATTTGGAATGCACCGAAGAGCTTTATTATCACGGATATAGTACATGTCTGCCTCGTTAAAAACTCAGCCAAGTAAAAACTCAAAGTTGAGAAAACCTTGGTAAAGAAAAAAAAAGTACAACCTGGAGCTCTAAAATACAAATACAAATAATTCAAGAGTCTTCTTCATCAAGCTCTAGGCCTCCGAATGCAGCGGCGGTTTCTTGATTGTGTCTCTTGGCGACGAGGCTCTGGAGTTATCTTTCTGCTAGCGCCCAGTCCTTTGTGCTCAGTAGTATTTCCACCATATCGCTATGAGGGAAGTTCACCTATCCTCAAGTATTCTCCCTGCGAGACTGAAGGCAAACTCTAAGGAAACTGTGGAGACTAGAACAGTTAACATATCCCGTGCTAGAATGGATCACACTGGATATGTTTCACTATGCTGCTGCCACCATGTGAGAATATTGAACTCCTCTACCTAGAAGTCAACGGTGTCCTTCGCTAGGTACGAGGCAAACTCACCAATAGATCCACGTGATGATGCAAGTGCGGTCTGAGGTGTTGTGTTTGAAAAAGTTGAACTATCCTTGCCCATGACAGATTTCCAAAAGGATATCTTTCTACTTGTTTGTTGAACTGGTGGCAGCCGTTGTGGACGAACTCCTGTATATTTTTCTACATATTTTCTATATAAATCATTTTGTCTATTTCTAACCTAATAAAAATAATTAGAGTAATCTATGTTAGCAGCAGCACCAATTTATGTTAGAACATTAGTTAGTCCTGAAAGTTTGGCTCTAGGGTCTTAAAAAAGCAAAGCAATATAAATATGGAAGTTCTATCCAATATTTGAGATATTTAGCTTTCATATGACTAACTGCATAAAATAAAACAACATCATTTTCAAATCTCTTCAAATGATTAGCGATATGATAAATGCATTGAATAGTAGAACAAGATGTAAGTTCATACATAGTAGAAACGGTGATAGTGGCTTTATGAAAACCTCTAAAAATGAATGTAAATAGGTAAGTATTTTCCAAACTTGTGAAGTCAGAAGTGGCGTGGCATCATGAGTTTGATATTGTGTGTTAATAAAAACTTTAAAAACTTGCATGTATGGTAATACATGCTAAAGTATAAGGTAGGTGGAATTTCAGCTAACAGGCATGTCTAAATCAAAATTTCTAGGTTGCACCCATAAGGCACGATAATAGTTCTTCCATGTAGCAATTCTTATATTCGAGCTATTTAAAAATGAGATGGCATCCCATATAGTTTGAAGGTAAGGTTGCAATCTTTTTAAGCCAACTTTAACAATTAGATTAATAATATGTGTTGTAGGTCTAAGATAAGTACCCTCTTTGACTCTGGAGCGAGGGCACAACCCTGCCTTTCTTGCACCTCCGCGTCTCTCCCCTATTTTCTAGGCCACCCGGAGGAAGCCCAAGGAAGGGGGCGCGGAGGGCAAATGGAGAGGCGTGAAGCATATGCGAAGCCCGGCGAAGCTTCGGACGAAGCAGGGCGGGGCACGGGCGGAGCGCGAAGCACACGCAAAGCTCATCGAAGCACGGAGGGAGCAACATGAGGTGTGAACAGAAGGCGAGAAGCATACGCGAAGCCTAGCGGAGCCGGAGCGCAGCAGATAGAGGGATGAGTCGGAGCTACCAGAAGGGCGACGGGGTGGACTCCCCCGCCGCTTACGGAGCCGAATAGACAGGTCGTATGACCGGACCTGCTACCCCGTCAGAGTACTCGAGTAGGCGCCAGGCTGTGATAAACTGGCTCGTAACCGTCATGCGTGTGTAATAGAAAATGTTCATAGTAGTAGCTAGTAGAGGTGTCAAAATGTTCGTAACACTAGTATTAGCTAATGCATTATCTAAGCTAATAGAAAAAATCTTATCTGTTATTTCAAAGCTATGAACAACAGTCATAATGATATTAGCTATATTCTCACCCGTGTAATTAACATCTATAAGTCTTAGGGTAATTATTTTTCTCCATTTCCTAATTTTGGTTAACATAATGAGCAACGACACTTAAATAATCTTCCCTAGCCTTACCAGCCCAGATGTCTGAGGTTAACGAAATAGAAAATGCGCAGGTTTTAAACTATTCTTTTAATTTTGACTTGTTGGTGTTATACAATTTTTTCAAATCTCTAGTGGTTGTTTGATAGGAAACACTAGTAAATCTAGGATTATGTGTAGTTTTAAAATATTCTTGAAAAGCAGAAGATTTACTAAATCCTAATGGTAAATCTTTGGAAGTAATTAGATGACACAAAGCCTCTCTAACTACTTCAAGATTGTAGTCCCAATTACTTATTGTACTGTCAGGGTTGAAGTTCAATTGCTGCTGTCTCATTTGAACGCCTTTCCTCTTCCTACACGTCATGGCATGCCTCTTCAAGTGTCTCGTGCCCGAGCCTATCACCGCTGATAATTCCTGTCAACAAATTTTACATCTAGCTTCATACTTCGTTTGCCACCCATTGACAAGTTACTTCAACTCGTCGAAGTCCTCCTATACCTCCAACCATTTCATACAAATCTTCCTGGGTGTGTGGTTCTGCCCCCATGCGCTCGGCCGGGCTTCACCCCTCGCCTCTCGCCAAAGACTAGCCAACGTCCTATTGAGAGACACGTCCGGATGGCTCCAAGCGACTTCATAGTGGCGATGCTGAGCTGCTTCCGAGTCCTTAGGCACTTGGGTGTCAACGTTTCCCTTAGCCATATGGACGTCCCGTTATTGCAAAGGAAAAGACAGTGTCATAGCCGTGTCGCCACAGGAAGCTGTTTCATGCCATCATAGAGACTAGCATCATCCCTATTCAATATGGGAGTATCTTGTTCCAGAATTTCTCAGAACTAGTCTAGCAATGGCTCAAGAACATACACCAAACCCATGTCCTCCAGCTGAGAGCGAAAATGGCGCTCACGCGCCACAGTCACCAAGGAAGGACGCCCAGGCTTCGGTGACCCAACCTATGTATTGAGAAAGGGTCCCCCACCAATCAATCAACTATTTCAATGCAATCGTCTTTTCAATTCCTAAGAGTAGTAGTAACTTAGTTTCTCTGTATTTTGCTTTCGATCGACTTGTTACGCATCACCTTCTCGATCGGCTTCAGGATATAACCTAGGTAGTTCTGTATCGGTTAAGTCCGACTTTCTCCCTTGGTTTATCAGAATATTATCTTTGTTTGATATTGTTGTGTATCGTCATTTCGTGCAAAGGTTAGGTTCTACCCTCGTTCTTTCGACTTATTTGGCTTTACAGATCTACCAACAGTCTGTTTACGCTCATTTTATTGGTTTGATTAACTCGTTAATCTAGCTGATAGTCTGTTTACCCTCTTTCTGCTACTTTGTTGATTTTATCGACTTAGTAGTAGTCTGTTTATCTGTTGCTCTACTATGTGGTTGATTACATCGTCTTAGTAGTAAATTGTTTACCCTTTGAATCTACTGGTTTGAATTTTTATTCAGATCGATAGTTTCTACTACCTTCTGGATCTATCAGTTTGAATATCTATTTAAGTTGACAGTTCTCGCTACCTTTTGTTATGTCCAACTTTTGAGCTTGTCTTTAAGTTTGGTAGGTTATTCTAAATTAAATATTTTGGATTTTTTTGGCTAAATAAAGCTGATTAATTTCTTTACCTTGCCAATTTTAGGTCAAATCAGCTGGTACGCCCTGAACCCTAAAACTTGGTGCTGACGGGGTTCCCAAACCCTATGCCCGCAATGTGTTTAGTCGATGCAACTTTCAGCATGAACAGACTCCAAAACATGATGCATTAAGAAAGCAAAAAAAAAAACTTAAACCAACAATGGACACAGCAATACAAGACAACAACAATCACACAACAATAAAAAGCAACAACTCATAGGAATAATAATAAAACAAAACCATGAACAAACGACATACATAAAGTCTGGTACTTCTTTCATACATATACCAATGTCTGATATTTTATAGACCACAACATAAGGTTGAAACCTTACATAAGCTTATTACATAGCAATGCTAACACACAAGACAAACCATTTTCCACATACTGACCAATCCATAATACAAGTATTACACAACTGAAAACATAACTACTTATTACAAACCAGAGCAAAAGGCTTCTCATGAAATAGCTTAGTAGCCCTAGGATCATCAATAACATCTTCAGCAAGCACAAAACTGATCTCTTTACCAAATGCTTTAAACACCCTTCCATCTAGATATTTTGCATCTCTCTTATCTTAGGTAAAAACATAAATGTTGTCATCACTATTACAAGAAACCTAAAACTTGTTGCTTTGAAAAATGAACTAGGTGACCACAACAACAACATAAACATCATTCACACACTTAGTATCATAAACAAAGATAGAAACCAGCTTCCTATTATCCTTGACTTGATTACAATTAAAGTACTCACAAATAGGTAAAGCAGCATCAACTAATTCCTTGACCTCGTCATTTCCTTGAGAAAAGCACCCATCAAACTCATATTCCTAACATAACAAAAAATAAATGAGAACTAAAATGCATTCTTAGTTTCTTATAAATACAAACTAAAATAAAACATAAACATAATTAATAACAAATGTACGAAGTCTACTTGACACTACCTTGATGAACAAGTGTTGCGCATGTAGCGAAAAACAAACTTAACAATAATTTAAAGAACAAAGAGAGGGGTGGACGACCATATATAGATGAAGTATGGTGGCCGGGGAGAGGTGCCGACCAGATTGGGGTGTACAAGACCCACCCCCACCAAACCCTAGCGGTACATAGGCTTTGGACCCAAAGAAAAGGTGGTGCAACACCTTGTAGATCTTGTCTGTTGGCTTGTCTTATCAATTCCCGATGATCCAGAAGGAAATTTGTAGTCAGGCCAGATGTGTTGGAAAGCTTATCTCCTAAGCTTTCTGTGGAGTGGTATACCACCAAAAATGGACTCTGTATGTGGCCTGGGTGTCCGTTTGAAGGGTGAAATGCTCGAAGATAGCCGAACTAGACTCGTGGACGAATTGAGCTTCATCTTGGATTGGTCCTAGAGTGTCGGGAGTTGATGGGCCTTGGCCTTAGCCTGAGATAGATCGATAGCTTGTGGAGCGTCTGGTACAGACGACTTGAATGGCATGGCTTGGTAAAAGGGCTTATGGTGACTCATCGTTCTCCTTTGGCATGTCGACCGTGGCATGGACATCGGTGAAGATGTAATGGAAGGAGCGAGATGTGCCATGTTCATGTCTACGTTGGTCATGTCCTCATCACAAATCTATTAACAAAATAGTAGAAATCAACAAATCACAACCATATCAACACATTCAACCTCTCGAGACAAATAACAACGGCAAACACAATATATAGCATCAACGAAAACCTAGATAAATGAGAGCAAAATCCCCCAATAACCAAATCAACCCATACCAGAAAAAAATCAGACTTTCCTTAATTAGGAAAAAAAATTTAACCTTTTTTAATCAATATTTTAATATTAACCTTCGGGAAAAAATATTTTTATTTCTAACCCTTTTGACCGCGCCAACCCGCCTGGCGCGACAAATAACACCGCCAGCGCCAAGACAGTGGCGCGGCGAGGTGCCACGTTGGCGTCCGGTGCGGGCAACCGCCATCTGCGTGGCATTGCAGTAGGCCCACCCTTGACGCCTGCCGCAAGATGCGCGGCAATACTTGCTGCGTGGCTGACATAGGGCCCACCTTGCCGTGCCATGCCGCCCGGCGCGTCAAGGCCTGATAGAAAGCTGTACAGAGCTCCTTATCACTCGGCCATTCTTCATTTTCTCCCATCTCACTTCTTCTCTAACCACTCTTCTCCTCCTCTATTGCCAAATATTTTGAGCCTTAGATCCGGAAGATTATTTTGGGAAAAGGCTGCATTTCATTATGGCCGATGACCCCCTCTCCTTTGGTGTATTTTGGTTGCATTTTTTCTACTTTTCAATTGATTTAGGGTTAGGGTTAAGGTTAAGGTTAGGGTTCTAGTTAAACTTAGCGTAGAGATGTATGGATTGCATAGTGGTTTTGTCTCCATTGATAATCTTTTTAAGATGGATAGATTGTGTAGTGATTTTTTTCATAATATTTCATTAATATTATAATTGATTTATGGTTAGGGTTAGGGTTAGGGTTAGGATTCTAGTTAAACTTAGCGTGAAGATGTATGGATTGCGTAGTTGTTTTGTCTTCACCGATGATCTCGTGAAAATGCCTAGATTGTGTAGTGAATTTTTTATAATATTTGATATAGTACTAATGTTAAGCCTAAGATGTATGTTTATGCGGAGTACGTTTTAATAAATTAATTTATTTTCCCGCCATTGTGCACTATATTGTAGGAAACGATACTGGGACGGCGAAGCCATTCCTCAAATATGAGAATTACCCTAGGGGTAAGAATGCTCCAGTTCGGGCCTCACCGTTTCCGGTTCCACTTTGTGAGCACGGCCTTCCTGCGGAGGTTCAGCAGTCGAGGGACCATGATACTGCCGGTAGAGCCTTCTACACTTGTGGTGTGAAGAATGAAGACATTGGCGGGTGCTCTATTCGGCAGTGTTGGTTTTTCGAGTGGATTGATGGACCTGAAATGTTTGATCCGAGGATCCGACTGTTCCCATGACGCTCCATGGAAACTAAGCCAATTCAGTGTTTCAGGCGTTGGGTTCCTTCTCCGCCAAATCCACCGGAAATGACAACGGAGGAGAAGGCGGTGGCAAGTGCTAACCGGGTAGTAAACCCGCCTCTATGTCATTGCTATGTTCAGTCCATATTAGTACGGCCTAACCCAGGGATGGACTTTATCCCCTTCTTCCGTTGCTCGTGCAACGATCGGGTAAGTGTATGCATGCCTAGTCCATATGTAAGTTAGTCTCATGCATTGAAGTAGTTCGATAACAATGTTATTTTTTGTAGGATAGATGGCCTCTCTGTGATTTCTAGGAGTACATTTATGGACGCAAGGCTTGTTGGCCATCTAATGAGGAAGTGGAGGCCTTCAACTCTGGTGAGAAGAATTGGCCATGTGAGCAATATCCACCCACTAAATGTAAGTGCGGCATACCGGCTCGTAGAGGTGTTGTGCCATTGGAGCTTGAGTATGGATGGTATTGTGGCAACTCCTATGGTGAATTTTGGGTATGATTTACTTACATATGTTTTATTTAAAATTAAAATACCATAGTGCGTGTTCAGCTTGATGATAGTCGTTCCCGTAATATTTGTAGGAGGGACGGACGTGTGACTGGGAGACATATAGCAGAAAACAAGACTTCAAAGCTGAGATTTTGAATTTGTGTGACCAGGAACAAGCTAGGAGAGTAGAGAAGAGGAAAAACAAGATACGGCATGATTATGGTGTACTCATGCCGTTCTTTCAAGACAGAAGAAGGTTTTCGATGACATGATCGGGTGCGTGGGCGCCGCCACGTGGCTACTTCACCTAGTCGAAGCTTTGGATTCGGAGGAGGCGTGGGGAGGTATCCACTGGTGTTGATCCAAGAGAGGTCGACAACAAATACTGTTGCAGAGGAGATGGAGAAGGAGCGAGAGCTTGAGGAGAGAAGGAAGAAGATGGCGAAGGTTCAGTCATTGACCTCATGACCAATTACCAAGCATAATTCATGGGAGGCTCATTTGCAAACTCTGCGGCGCAACAAGGCGAGGAGGACGGTGGAGATGGAGACCATGAGGGGTCTTGTTCGTAACTTGCCTACTATCGTGCCGGATGATGACGAGGACCCCGAGTAGTGTAACATAACCAAAATTTTTCCCATTTTTGCATAAAAATTTTTCCGCAAAAGTCATATTTAAAACTCCTTTTAATTTTTCCTAATTCTTGATAAATTTCCAAAATTAATACCTATTTATTATTAAAAGAAAGTTACATCCATTATTTTTCAAAAATATTTATTACATAAATAACCAATATTAATGCATAATTAAATTCCTTTATTTTTATAAGAATTTAGAAATTTATTTCATATTTTTCTGATTTTCCTATAATTTTCTACAAAGTTCTAAACACCATTCCTTTTCTCGAAAAATCAAAATTACGCTTTCCTTTTGGGAATACGCTTTCCTTCTCGGCCGGGCGCTACTTGGGCCTAAGGCCCGTTCTGTTTCGCCCGAATCGGCCTACCAACACCATAAGTGGCCTGACGGCCACGATCAAATCATCTTGATCTAATGGCCGATAGCCATACCACTTCAAGGATTTAATCCTAGCCACTCGAATTGATCCGATGGCCAAGACACGCCCACGTCACCTTCCCGGCCTCACCCGGGACCGCCGTCTCCAACTCCGGCGCCGCGTCTCGCCAGCGGTTTCGCCGAAAACGACGCATCGCCGTTGGAGCTCGCCATTGCCGATTTTCGACCTCTCCGGACTCCTCCCGACGCCGCGAACCTCATCCTCCACGTCGCCGACTTCATCCGCCGTCATGCAGCCGAATTGCTTTCGCCGACACGCCGCGCCGCCGCCGCCGCCGTCTTCGTGATTTCGTGGCCGCCAAGCCACGGAACACCTATATAAGGGCATCCTCGGCCCGTAATGACTCAAGCCACCACCTCCGTCACTCTTCCACCTCTATACCTCGCCGGAGCACTCCTCACGGAGTTCAGTAGCTTCACCGCCGCCAAACCTCGTCACGGCCACACTGCTCACCCCAACCCCATCCAAGTACACCTAGAGGTAGCCCGCAACTCCCTCTACCTTCCCCAACCGTCGGTCACCTCTCTCCGGCCGCTGGCCACGGCAAGTTGCCCGATCCGCCTCTCCTTCACTCATCTTGACGCTGGGACCCTTTGTCAGTGCGCCACAATGAATCGGCCGAGCCCACTTCAGCCCAGTTAATTATTCATTTCATTTTCTTTTTCTTTTTCTTTTCCAGAATATCCTTTTGATTTTATTTACACATCAAATTACCTCCCAAAATTCTGCCAAAATTTTTAAAAAATATAAAATAATACAAAGAATTTATTTAAATTATTAAATCTGACATTTTTATAATAAATTAATTAATAAAATTTCAAAAATCTCTTCCTATGATTTATTTAAGTGGTAAAAAGAATAACTTTTGAAAAATTTCCTTTTTACCTCAATTGGCTCTATCTCGGAACTCCAACATGAGAAATGTTGTCGACCCGATCTCTAGAGCTCAATTGATCCATTTTTTTATAAAACCAAAATTTAAATAACAAATTTTCTTGCTATCCGGAGGAATTTCCGAAACTCTGTCAAAATTTTCTTAATATCCCATTTTATAAAGAAAATGATTTTAAAACATAAAATCATCATTTTTCTATCTATTTTATTTAAATTTATATCTTTTTGAATCTTTATTATGTTTTTGCTTTTATAGAAAATGACTTAGGACTACTTGAAACTTCTGAGTCGGATTTTCTGGAAGAATCTTTTGATCTTGAACCGACAACCAGAAGAAGCGAGGTTTTCTTATCCTTGATGCAATTTAATATACCTACATTTCTTTTACTTATTATTTATTGCATATATTTTCTAGCTATTTATTTATACATTCCAAATACAATTTTTATCCAAACCCCAATACCTTAAAAAGCCACCTAAAAATAATCAACCTCTGATAAAACCTAGTATAGGCAAAATATTAAAATTTGATTATCTCATGATAAGATGAAGGATTGGTCTATACAAATAAGTTACTTTGGATAACTTATTTGTGGTGGAAAAAGCTGTAATTTGGAAGGTTGATTGTATTTATATAGAGTAATTTGGAAACAGTGTTTTGTTATTTGGGCCCGCCGGTACAAGGAAGTACCAGCTCAATAACACCAGGTGGAGAGAGTGTGAACTCCCTGGAAATCGTTACTCTATAAACTATAGAAGCAAATTCGGAAACAGTGTTTTGTCGTCTTGGGTTAGAGGAATCAAAGAGTTTGATTGACACTCAAGGACACTAGATATTTGCTCGATCTGTGGTATGAGAATATCTAGATATCATTTGCTTCTATAAAAACTTGGGCTTAATAAATAAGAATGACACAAATTTTGCTCCCATCCATGTAGTAGGCCACTATATGGGTAAAGCTGGGTAGGTTCTGCAGAGCTAATAACCAATTCATCGATGGACCTTACTTCGGGTATAAGAAGTTGTGTCAAATGGGTGATGCCTCTCTTATTTATCAAAATCCATGAATTTATTCTATGGAAAATATTGTCTGAATTGTAAATGAATAAGGATGGAGAAAGTTGATAGAATTTGTATTACTATGAAAAATTGTTTTAGAAATAAATAAGACTTTTAAAAATCTAAAATTTGCATGATCACCATAAAGCCTTAACTATTCCTTGAATAATGTCAACATATAATATTATTATTTTCTTAAAGAAACCTCTTTGGTATAAAATTTTTATACTTACCCATTACTTGGGAACTGTTCATTTAAATGAGCAGATCCTACTTATGCTGCAGATATTGAATTTTCTCAAGAAGAAATGGATCTCTTCGGTCAAGAATATTAAGTTTTCTTGTACACTCAAACAAGCTGTAATATAGGAGAAATATAACTGTAAATTACTTTGTTTTGGTATTGTAATAAAGTTATTACTATATCAATTCTGAGGTTTTGTAACTTTAGGGTGATTAATTTTTCAATATAAAAGTATTGGAAATTGGTCGCCCACAGAATTGGTATCAGAGCCCTAGTTTGACTGTAGGGAAAACTTTTTAATTAAAAAAAAAAAAAAAACATTCCTTTGGTTAAACCGAAAATAAAATTGAGAAAAGAAAATTCTCAATTTTAAATTCTGTTCTAACCTTGAATGTATATTTGCAGGAATGGGTCTTGTCTATCATACTCTGATGAAATTGAACTTTGGGGCATATGTCGCAAGACATTATGCATATTTCGACTTGCACTCAGGAGCCTGTTTTATCATCTCACTTTATTAGAACCCAGACTCTTCCTCATAGCTTTTTAGGATCTATACTCATATTAGATATGAATGATAATGGACATCTTAGGTTTGAAGCCACAAGAAATATTAGGATAAAAGCCGAGAAGATGCATGTATGAAAGCTACCCTCTATCTTACTAAAAAATACCAAGCACAACTCTATTATACCAAATATAGATATTTTCCTCAAGAAGGAGACACTAATTATGAAGTACAAGCTATAGACACTTCAAATAACCCTTGTCCACATGCCAGAGACTTAGGTTTTCTAAGTCTTATGCAACAACATCAAATTATGGCATTACAAGAAGAAAACAAAGAACTTAGGAGTGACCTCATTTTTGCATGTAACTTAAACCATGAATTAGATTATGAACATGCAATACTTTCTGGACAAATAGAAAATGAAGAAGAAATAGAAGAAGTAGAAGAAGTAGAAGGAGTAGAGGAAGAAAATCAAGAAAATTTTGATAATAACTCTAATCCTGACTCTAATTTAGAAGAAGTAGTAAATCCTAGTTCACCTGAAATCATAGACTTAACTGGAGATGATGACTAGGATAACACTACAAATATTTTGTAACTAACCTTAGTTATTTCCATTTTTCCCTTAGGAAATAACTAATAGGATAATCCTAATAATATTATAACCTTGTTGTAATATTTCTGAATGTTACTTTCATTTTCTAAGAGAAAGCAACATTCAAGGATAAGTTACTTTCATTTTCCAAAAGAAAGTAACTTTGTAATTTTTCCTTTCTTGTAATACCATTGTACCATAAATAATGTAATAGAAATCTTGGACCGAAGAAATAAATTTCTACTTTTGTACTTTATCTTGTGCAATAATTCTTGTTCATATTTTATAATATTTTCTTTGCAGAGTCTTGAATTTTCTTCATGGCGGGAAATTCAGGCCAAAATTTTGAAGCAACTTTAACTCAAATCTTAGCTAATTTCGAAAAACAAACTAAAGAAACTGCAGAATTTCATAACCACCTTTTAAGAGAAATTTTAGAAAGAAATCATGGAACTCCTGATATAAATGGTCTTGGAAGTAGATGGAATGACTTCCAAAAGACCAGACCACCTATCTTTTCTATTGCCACCGACCCACTTCAAGCTGACGATTGGATAAGAGACATTGAGAGGAAATTGAATACAATCCAATGTACGGATAAAGAAAAAGTTCTATATGCCTCTCATCAACTATCTGGACAAGCTGCTGCATGGTGGCTTACAATTCAAGAAACATATCCTGATAAAGAAGCCATCACATGGAAAAATTTTGAAGATGAATTTAAAGGACACCATCTACCTGAAGGACTTCTAGAAGCCAAGAGAAGAGAATTTGACATGCTTAAACAAAATAATAAAACTGTTATGGAATATCTACATCAGTTTAATCAATTAGCCGATATGCAAGCGATGAAATAAAGGAAGAGAAAAGAAAAATGAAAAAGTTTGCAAATGGCCTACAACCTTCCTTACAATATCAATTATCGGTCATGAATATCGAACTTTAAAACTTTGATTAATAAAATCTTAGACATAGAAGAGAAGAGAAATAATTTAGAAAATTACAAAAGAAAAAGGACTGATTTTATAACAAAAGTCAGAAATATTAAATCCAGAAATTCAAACCTTAGATCCAGAAATCACCCATAAGAAGAACACCTCCCTCTTCTAATATTCAATTACCTCCTTCCAATGGATGTTTTAAT
This sequence comes from Olyra latifolia, assembly GCA_036346145.1. Lineage (NCBI taxonomy): Eukaryota > Viridiplantae > Streptophyta > Magnoliopsida > Poales > Poaceae > Olyra > Olyra latifolia. The sequence continues at coordinate 22,861,208 of CM070530.1, forward strand.
TGTGGAGGACCACACTTAAGGAAAGATTGTCCACATCCGGTCAAGTAACTTGTTATCATTGCAATCGAAAGGACACATAAAACCGCAATGTCCTGGATAACATTACCTATGGAAGCGGCTCAAAGCTAAACCAAAAATTCAAAATTTTGAAAAGAAGCCTAACTTTAATCAAAGAACAATGAAAGGAGGAAATCCATTGAACAAAGGAAAAGTTCCAAGAAATCCACAAGGTCAAGTGAACTATGTCACGGTGATAGTCCGAGATCGCATCGACGTCATAACGGTAACTTTTCGGTTCAACTACATCCAGCAGTTATTACATTTTGATTCGGTGCATCTCATTCCTTTATATCTAAATCTTTTATAACTCAACATAAAATTAAGACTTATCCATTAGAAAACTCTTGTTACATCCTTTCCCCTGGAGGAAAAATCTTAGTTTCATTTAAATGTGAAAATCTTGAAATAGAAATCAAAAAAGAAAAATTTTCAGCAAATCCTTTAATTATTGAACTAAAAGGGTTAGACCTTATTTTAGGAATGGATTGGTTATTTTCCAACAAAGGAAAGTTGGATTGTGCCACAAAAACTTTGACCCTCACTACACCTTCAAATCAAATCATAAATTATCAAATAGAACCTTGTTATAAAAATCAATTTCATAACTCCATCCATTATATGCCTGCTCAAGGATTAGAATCTTTATCTGTAGTTAATTTATTTCCTGATGTCTTTCCGGAGGAATTACCTGGACAACCTCCTGACCGAAGTTATGAATTTTCCATTGAATTAAAACCTGGAACTGAACCTATTGCACAACATCAATACAAAATGGGACCTCCAGATCTAGAAGAATTAAAGAAGCAAATAAATGAGCTAAAGGATAAAAGCTTTATTGAACCTAGCTCCTCAGATTGGGCTTCTCCAGTAGTGTTTGTAGACAAGAAAGATGGTAGCCGCAGAATGTGTATTGATTACCGAGCATTAAATGCAGCTACTATCAAAATAAATATCCTCTCGCCTGAATTGATGATCTGTTTGACCAATTAAAAGGAGCAAAAGTGTTTTCTAAAATTGATCTTAGATCTGGATATCATCGATAAAAGTCAAGAAAGAAGACAGACCAAAAACGGCATTTACCACTAGATATGGATTATATCAATTTACAATAATGCCATTTGGAGTAACTAATGCTCCAAACCTTCTTCATGAGCACCATGAATAAAATATATATGGAATATCTTGATGAATTCGTCATAATATTTATCGATGATATTCTTATATATTCAAAGAATGAAGAAGAACACGAAAAACATTTATCTCTAACATTGGAAAAGCTTAGAAAATAAATTATATGCAAAGTTTAGCAAATGCAAATTTTGGATGAAAGAAATATCTTTCCTTGGACATATAATTACTGCCGATGGAATTCAAGTTGATCCAGAAAAAGTTAAAGCAGTAATGGAATGGAAAACTCCAACCACTATAACTGAAATAAGAAGCTTTCTTGGATTAGCTGGCTACTATCGTAGATTTATTGAAGGATTTTCAAAAATAGCCAGACCACTTACCCAATTACTGAAGAAAGATATTCCTTTTGTTTGGAATGAAAAATGTGAAAAAGCTTTTGAAACATTAAAGGACAAATTAACTTCTGCACCTGTTCTAATCCTTCCAGATACAAGTAAACCATTTCAAATCTTTTGTGATGCCTCAAAGAATGGAATAGGTTGTGTTCTAATGCAAGATAGAAAAGTAGTATCCTATGCATCCAGACAACTCAAAACCCATGAAGTAAACTACCCAACACATGATTTAGAGTTAGCATTGTAGTTCATGCCTTAAAATTTGGAGACATTATCTTTTGGGTAAGAGAAATGAAATTTATTCAGACCACAAAAGCCTGAAATACTTCTTCACACAACCAAATCTAAATTTAAGACAAAGAAGATGGCTAGAATTGGTAAAAGATTATGATTTAGATATACAATATCATCTGGTAAAGCAAATGTTGTTGCCGATGCCCCGAGTAGAAGGATATATTGTAACAAAGCCATACTACAAGAATGCCATTCGAACTCCAAAAAGAAATTCAACAACTACAATTGGAATTTATAGAACCCGGCATGTTAAATACCCTTGAAATTCAATCAGATCTTGAGCAGAAGATTAAAGAAGCTCAAAAGAAAGAAATTGAGTTTATAAATGAAGCGAGAAAATCCTAAGAATGAAGACTTTAAAATTAAAGAAAATGGTATCATAACATACAAAAACCGTATTTGTGTGCCAAATTCCAAAGAAATAAGAGATTTAATTCTACAAGAGGCACATGAATCTCTCTTTTCTATACATCTGGAAGTACCAAGATGTACCAGATTTGAGAAAAACATTTTGGTGGAAAAATATGAAAAAGGATATAGCAACACATGTAAACTCTGCGACACTTGTCAAAAAGTCAAAGTGACCATGGAAAACCACCAGATTATTACAACCCTTACCTATTCCAGAATGGAAATGGGATGAAATTAGTATGGATTTTATTACAGGAATCCCAAGAACTCAATCTGGATATAATGCCATATGGGTAATAGTGGATCGACTCACTAAGGTAGCTCGATATTTACCCATAAAAACTACATATAAAGGACATCAATTAGCTGAACTTTATATCACCAAAATAGTACCATTGCATGGAGTACCCAAAAGATATTTTCAGATAGAGGAACTCAGTTTACATCAAATTTTTGGAAACATTTACATCATGCTATGGGAACTCAATTAACCTTTAGTTCAGCTTATCACCCTCAAACCGGAGGACAAGTTGAAAGAGTAAATCAAATTCTAGAAGATATGCTGAGAGCTTGTATTCTAATCTATGGATCAACATGGGACATCTGCTTACCCTTTGCAGAATTTACTTATAACAATAGCTTTCAGTCTAGTTTAGGAATAGCACCATATGAAGCTCTATATGGAAAAAGGTGTAGAACACCTTTAAATTGGACAGAAGCTGGAGAAAAACAAGTATTAGGCCCTCAAATAGTACAAGACTCTGAAAAACATGTCAAAATTATTAAAGAAAAGTTAAAAACTGCCCAAAGCAGACAAAAGAGTTATGCTGATAATAGAAGAAAGGACCTAAGTTTTGAAATTGGAGACATGGTTTATCTGAAAATTTCTCCAGTAAAAGGTACACAAAGATTTCAAATCAAAGGAAAATTAGCTCCCAGATATATTGGACCATATCAGATACAAACTAAGAAAGGAAATGTAGCTTATGAATTAAAGCTACCTGAAGAATTAAAAGATGTACATCCAGTATTCCATATATCTCAATTAAGAAAATGCCTTAAGAAACCTTCAGAAAACATGCAAATACATGAAATTAAACTAGGAACAGACATGACCTATCAAGAACAACCAGAAACTATACTAGAAGAAACCGAAAGAAAACTTCGAAATCGGACTATTAAATACTATAAAATATTATGGAAACATCATACGCCGAAGAAGCAACACGGGAAAAAGAGTCGATATTCGAAAAATATCCTTCCTACTTTAATCGAGTGAATCTCGGGACGAGATTCTTTTAAGGGGTAAGTCGTAACATAACCAAAATTTTTCCCATTTTTGCATAAAAATTTTTCCATAAAAGTCATATTTAAAACTCCTTTTAATTTTTCCTAATTCTTGATAAATTTCCAAAATTAATACCTATTTATTATTAAAAGAAAGTTACATCCATTATTTTTCAAAAATATTTATTACATAAATAACCAATATTAATGCATAATTAAATTCCTTTATTTTTATAAGAATTTAGAAATTTATTTCATATTTTTCTGATTTTCCTATAATTTTCTACAAAGTTCTAAACACCATTCCTTTTTCGAAAAATCAAAATTACGCTTTCCTTTTGGGAATACGCTTTCCTTCTCGGCCGGGCGCTACTTGGGCCTAAGGCCCGTTCTGTTTCGGCCGAATCGGCCTACCAACACCATAAGTGGCCACGACGGCCACGATCAAATCATCTTGATCTAATGGCCGATAGCCATACCACTTCAAGGATTTAATCCTAGCCACTCGAATTGATCCGATGGCCAAGACACGCCCACGTCACCTTCCCGGCCTCACCACGGGACCGCCGTCTCCAACTCCGGCCGCCCGCGTCCGCCATGGTTTCGCCGAAAAGCACGCGAATCGCCGTTGGAGCTCGCCGTTGCCGATTTTCGACCTCTCCGGACTCTCCCGACGCCGCGAACCTCATCCTCCGTCGCCGACTTCATCCGCCGTCGTAGCCTGTGACAATTGCTTCGCCGACACGCCGCCGCCGCCGCCGCCGTCTTCGTGATTTCGTGGCCGCCAAGCCACGGAACACCTATATAAGGGCATCCTCGGCCCCGTAATGACTCAAGCCACCACCTCCGTCACTCTTCCACCTCTATACCTCGCCGGAGCACTCCCTCGCCGGAGCCCGTAGCTTCACCGCCGCCAAACCTCGTCGCCGGCCACACTCCGTTCACCCCAACCCCATCCAAGTACACCTAGAGGTAGCCCGCAACTCCCTCTACCTTCCCCAACCGTCGGTCACCTCTCTCCGGCCGCCACGGGCTGGTTGCCCGATCCGCCTCTCCTCTCACTCATTGACGCGGGACCACTGTCAGTCGCCACAATGCCTGAATCGGCCGAGCCCACTTCAGCCCAGTTAATTATTCATTTCATTTTCTTTTTCTTTTTCTTTTCCAGAATATCCTTTTGATTTTATTTACACATCAAATTACCTCCCAAAATTCTGCCAAAATTTTTAAAAAATATAAAATAATACAAAGAATTTATTTAAATTATTAAATCTGACATTTTTATAATAAATTAATTAATAAAATTTCAAAAATCTCTTCCTATGATTTATTTAAGTGGTAAAAAGAATAACTTTTGAAAAATTTCCTTTTTACCTCAATTGGCTCTATCTCGGAACTCCAACATGAGAAATGTTGTCGACCCGATCTCTAGAGCTCAATTGATCCATTTTTTTATAAAACCAAAATTTAAATAACAAATTTTCTTGCTATCCGGAGGAATTTCCGAAACTCTGTCAAAATTTTCTTAATATCCCATTTTATAAAGAAAATGATTTTAAAACATAAAATCATCATTTTTCTATCTATTTTATTTAAATTTATATCTTTTTGAATCTTTATTATGTTTTTGCTTTTATAGAAAATGACTTAGGACTACTTGAAACTTCTGAGTCGGATTTTCTGGAAGAATCTTTTGATCTTGAACCGACAACCGAAGAAGGCAGGTTTTCTTATCCTTGATGCAATTTAATATACCTACATTTCTTTTACTTATTATTTATTGCATATATTTTCTAGCTATTTATTTATACATTCCAAATACAATTTTTATCCAAACCCCAATACCTTAAAAAGCCACCTAAAATAATCAACCTCTGATAAAACCTAGTATAGGCAAAATATTAAAATTTGATTATCTCATGATAAGATGAAGGATTGGTCTGTACAAATAAGTTACTTTGGATAACTTATTTGTGGTGGAAAAGCTGTAATCTGGAAGATTGATTGTATTTATATAGAGTAATTCGGAAACAGTGTTTTGTTATTTGGGCCCGCCGGTACAAGGAAGTACCACTCAATAACACCAGTGGAGAGAGTGTGAACTCCCCGAAATCGTTACTCTATAAACTATAGAAGCAAATTCGGAAACAGTGTTTTGTCGTCTTGGGTTAGAGGAATCAAAGAGTTTGATTGACACTCAAGGACACTAGATATTTGCTCGATCTGTGGTATGAGAATATCTAGATATCATTTGCTTCTATAAAAACTTGGGCTTAATAAATAAGAATGACACAAATTTTGCTCCCATCCATGTAGTAGGCCACTATATGGGTAAAGCCGGTAGGTTCTGCAGAGCTAATAACCAATTCATCGATGGACCTTACTTGGTATAAGAAGTTGTGTCAAATGGGTGATGCCTCTCTTATTTATCAAAATCCATGAATTTATTCTATGGAAAATATTGTCTGAATTGTAAATGAATAAGGATGGAGAAAGTTGATAGAATTTGTATTACTATGAAAAATTGTTTTAGAAATAAATAAGACTTTTAAAAATCTAAAATTTGCATGATCACCATAAAGCCTTAACTATTCCTTGAATAATGTCAACATATAATATTATTATTTTCTTAAAGAAACCTCTTTGGTATAAAATTTTTATACTTACCCATTACTTGGGAACTGTTCATTTAAATGAGCAGATCCTACTTATCTTCAGATATTGAATTTTCTCAAGAAGAAATGGATCTCTTCGGTCAAGAATATTAAGTTTTCTTGTACACTCAAACAAGCTGTAATATAGGAGAAATATAACTGTAAATTACTTTGTTTTGGTATTGTAATAAAGTTATTACTATATCAATTCTGAGGTTTTGTAACTTTAGGGTGATTAATTTTTCAATATAAAAGTATTGGAAATTGGTCGCCCACAAGTAGGGAGCGCGTGTTTGTTGAATTTCGTGATGTAATATGATGTTGAACTTAGTTTATATAAATGTACCTTGTGGTACCTAGTACATTTAAATCTGTCATATGTTATTTGAACAATTAATCTATGACTGTCATTCTCATCGACCAAGTAACTACCACCCGTGTAAGTATAGAACTTTGTACCCGGGTTAAAGTGTTTAATTGCACTCAAGATCCTTGGCACCAAGTTGTACGCCTCCTTCCAGTCCCCATACAGCATGTGCATGACGTGTTGCTTTGCTCGCCATACCTTTGAGTACTTCACGTGGTACCCAGTGAATGCAAATATGGACTCTATCAATGAGGCAACTGACACGTCACTATCCACCGTGACAATGCCAGCGATACGACGGCCTAGGTACTTGGCCGTGTTTTGAGCATGCACCCTCTTTGTCTTCGACGAGCCACACGTGTGCGGTTGCCTCACACGAGTAATCTTCCATCTCCCATTATACTTGTTCGGCCGAGCCCACACGCCCCACAGGCATCCTTGCTTGCACATCACCGTGTATCTGACTTTGGTGTTCGAATGCATCACTGTGTACGGCCTATGGTGCCTCACCGCATAGTCTATCAAGAAAGACTACAAGTGCTCCAACGTGTCGAATGCCATGCCCTTTCGGATCTCCAGGTTCTCAGCATCCGGGAGTACTTCGGTTGACAACAAGCCGCTCTCACATATTGCCATGTGAGTTCGGCTTAGATCGTGAAAGGTCGCTACGGTCGGCGCATCGACATGAACTGACTGCAACTGACTCCTCTCCTTTAAGGACAAAGCGTACAATGTTGGCCCTCTAACCAGCACGTCCAGGGTAGGAACCACGTCGGCACCTTCTTCGTCCACCGCATCTTCTTCCTGCACCGCATCTTCTTCCTCCGACTGTACTGATATTTCATGGCCTTGTACCACCTCTTCTTCTGCGGCATCCTCATCCGCGGATTCATCAGCTGATCCTAGAGAGATTTCATCGACATCCACCTCACGTTCTTCCTCCTCAAATACTCCATCATCGAAATCATCCATGACAAAGGCATTATCAAAGGTAACACCTAGGTCTTCCATCGCCTCCCCAGGAAATACTTCATATATTACCCGGGTTTCTCCATCTATGGCCACATCCTGAGTCAACTGCTCTGCAGGCTCCTCTTCCTCTGCAACTCCCACCTCCTGAGTAAAGTGCTCGGCAGGCTCCTCTTCATCCACAACTCTCTGCACGGCTTGTACAAGAGTTGCTAACGACCTACCCGCAGGAGAAATATCAATCACCACCTCCCAACAGCTAACATTGTAATTCTTCACAACTTCCTTATAATTATTCCAATCCGACTCCGATGCAATCTTCATCATCATGTAGTGAGCCCTAGCCTTCCCACAATCGAATCTGCCTTGCAAAATCAATTCACCTTCACCAACACCACATCTCACCACAGACCGACATCGGGAAACTAAATCATCATAACTTGGGGTCCTATCAAACAACACAACCTCTTCCTTCATATTCTCAAACTCCCCGTTTTCTCTAACAGTTCCACCATGAAACAATCGGACTAAACGATCCATCTACAAAATTGCATATAACAAATGAAAATGGTTTAGCCCTAAGATGCATAGCAACAATCTATATAAATTTTCCTTTCAATTTGCCCTAATATATTCGTTGCATATTAACAACTATATGAATTTCCAACATTTATATGCACTACCTATTAAAAAAACCCTTAGCTATTATATGCACTACCTACAAAAAAATCCTTAGCTAGCAACAATAAAAAACCTAACTTTAGATTAGCACCTAACTTATTTTCACCAAACTTTGGACTACATATTATATGGATCAACATCTTTTTTTCACACATAATATGGATTAGCAACAAAAAAACTAACTAAATACATGTACATATCTACACCTATATTTGGAGTCAAAATCGATACATGCAACAAATTCTACACGTTAATAGTTTGGACAGAATGTCCATAGCGAATCGCACGATACTCAGATCGAACTAAAAAACTTAAAATCAAACATAAATCGACATTTTCATTTCAAAAACTACTACTCAAAAAACTACGAAATGCGCTCAATCGAATGCGAAATAACGCAAGTGAAGGGGGCATTACCTTCCTAGGAGGGTGGGGAATCCGTCCCTAGTCTCCAATCGGCCGGCAAACGGCGGGCGACGGCGGGCGGCGGCGGGTGACGGCGGTGGACGGGAAGCTAGGGCTAGAGCAACGCCTCGAAAGGCGCATGGGCGGATTTGCCGGTCTGCCGCGCCAAAGCGGATGGCGCGGCAGGGACTGGCCCGACACCGACTAGAGAAACCAGCCTGGCCCCATGGGTCAGCACTACTGCCGCGCCAGGCGCCATGGCGCGGCAAGGTGGGGCCCGCATCTGCCACGTCAGCGGCTGCCCGGCCGCGAGCACCAGCGTGGCAACCTTTGCCGCGCCACATGCACTGGCGCGGCAGTGGCTGTGAGCCGCGCCATCTCTACTGGTGCGGTCAAAAGGGTTAGAAATAAAAATATTTTTTTTTCAGGATTAATATTAAAATATTGATTAAAAAAGGTTAAAATTTTTTTTTCCCTTAATTAGTCGCCGGAGTCGAAAGCACAGTCGACGCAGCAGAGACAGAGAGAGAGGAGTCGTCGGAGTGTGCACAGATGTCGTTGAAACGGGCAACGTGGGAGATCCGACCCGACCGAACAAATCAGGAAATGAACACTCCCACCAGTAAGAAGTAAAATTAATAACGCGGAGCCTGAGAGAAACAGTTTCAAAAGTGCAGAGGGGTATAATTGGAATGACACTATACAAACACATAAGTAGGAGGGGTGAATAGGTAATTCCACACAACAAGACTGTGACACCCGACAATCTGGCGCCTGGACGCACACAGATCTCAACGAATGCATCCAATAGACAGGAAATCGCCTGTGCAATTCCTACGTCCGCAGCCCCGCCAGCGAAATAGCCATGCTGTATACAGAAATTAAGTTCAAGAACGCGTCTTTTTTCTGGGAAGAAATATGTGATAATAATTAAGGGCTTGTAAATTTGGTAGCTAGCCAGCAGTACATTACCCAGCAGGGATTGATTCCATCTCTTGATGCATATCTGTAACGCAAGTAATCTCTTTCCATATCATGTTTTTTTGCATGCTGCAATCTGCTCATCAATATGCTGATCCTCCGGTATAAAATCACCCCTTCCATCCCATATTCCTAACACACCAAATTAACCAGCCATTTCCTTTTGGTTTGATCTGTAGCAAGCCTCCGTCTTGCTGCGGCCGGATCTGGTCGAGGCAATGGCTCGCAAGAAGGTTAGCCTCATGTGGATCGCCAACGACGCGACCCGGCGCGCGACGTTCAGGAAGCGCCGCAACGGCCTGATGAAGAAGGCGCAGGAGCTGTCCACGCTCTGCGACGTCAAGGCGTGCGTGGTGGTGTACGGCGACGGCGAGACGCAGCCGGAGGTGTGGCCGTCCGTCGCCGAGGCGACGGACGTCCTCAAGCGCTTCAAGGCCATGCCGGAGCTCGACCAGTGCAAGAAGATGATGGACCAGGAGGGCTTCCTCCGGCAGCGCATCGCCAAGCTCCAGGAGCAGCTGCAGAAGGCGCAGCGCGAGAACCGCGAGCGCGAGACCACGCTCCTGCTCCACGACGCCATCCTCGGCCGCCGCCCGGGCCTCGGGGGTCTCACCATCGAGGAGGTTGCGAGCCTCGGCTGGATGGTGGAGATGCGTCTCAAGAGCGTCAAGGAGCGCATCAACCAGCTGCGTGGCAAGGCCCTCCCTGCGCCGCCGTCGCCGCCTCCGACGCTGACGCCCGCCACATCGTCCCTGCCCATGGCTCTGATCCCCTATGCCAATGGCAACATGAACGCGAGTACCACCGCGATGGATCGAGCCCCCCTGATCCAGCAGGGGTGGCTGCTGGACGTGGCTAGGACCGGAGGTGACCTCGGCGCCCTTGTCTACAGTGGCTTCTCCGGTGGCGGCGAAGCCGGCACCAGCGCCGCCGTGGTCGATAACATGCTTCAGCCTTCGAACCGGGATGCAGGATTCGCTTGGCCTGATCCTCGCACTTCTTTCCCTCCCATGTAGGGTGGCTGGCGCTTCGAAGTGCATGCATGCATGGGCGCCTGCTACGTGCATGTCTACCCATCTCTTCCTTGGATTACCCTACCCTTTGCAAGGTCTCCTGTCTATCTTAGCATTCGCTTGTGTCCCGTGTCTTCTGCTCCATGAGCAGAGTCGTTTTAAGTTTTCTTTCATGTGGGTTGTCTGGTTTGTTTTGAACAAGGATACTTAATGTATTATTCTCAATTGTCTTCCATTCTGCATGGATTAATGGTGTCCTTGTCCGGGTCAGGAGTTGCATGCAAGCCTGTATAGCTTTGTTTAAATCAATGATATTGCTGGTTCGTCATAATCCATGATCTCAAGCATGTATATATGAACTATGTATGAAATGTTCGTGTGACTTTATGGGGCACCAGATGCTTACCGTGACGGGCTCGATCGATGAGAGGCCATGCACATGAATGGTCTTCAAGGTAGGGTACAGCCTTCTGTGGTTACAGGGTGTTCCATGTTCTGAGTTCTGACCGGAGGAGCTAATAGCCTAGGCATATGCAATGTTTTTTTAATTGGAACTTAAGATTGGTCTTCCCATAGCAAGATGCATCATTTTTTTAGCCGTTGGACTAACCATGAGATGGCCGTAAGAAGCTAGTTTGAATCCTTCTATTAGGCTAGTTTTAAAACTAGAAAGAGGAGGGCGCTGGCTCGGCTCGGCGTGGCATGGCAGCTCGAGTGGGCATCGGTGTGGTCGGCCTTGGAGGGCGGCAATCACGAGTGGTGTTCTAGTTCCAGAAGTGGGTCCTATTGTGCAGTGGCGGATCTAGGATTTTAAGTTAGGATATGCCGAGCAACCGAGTTAATACTATAATATACAATTCTGTAAAATCTAATGAACAATTCGATAAACAACTACAAATGTTGTCGAGAAATTCGATATACAAGTATAAAATAACTATAAACATGATAATACAAATATAAACTACAGTATAAATAGTTCGAACATTTTAAGTATGAAATATGCATAAAAGAAGCTTACGCTCCCTGGTGGCCGTCCACGCCCAACTGGCCGCCAACACCGCGTGCAGCGTCATCTTCAACGTGTCCTCCGCCTTTGCCATCACGGACAGGTTCAGGATCAGCCGGAGCAACCGGGAGCTCTACGTCCTGTCTAGGTGCGGAGAGAGGAAGCCGCCGCCGGGTTCGGTGCCGGTGACCAACTGTCCAAGCAACAGCAGTGGCATGTTCGCATACCTCAGGGGAAGCTTCCACACGGGCCAGCCGCCGGCAAACGACGGGGCCTGCGAGATGGCCGTGTTTCCGGTGCTTGGGTCGGGGCCGGCGAACATGACGGTGGCCAACTACAGGTGGCTCATAAGGGGCGGGTTCCTGCTAGAGTGGGAGCCCGTCGGTGACTACAACGCCTGTAGGGCGAGCGGCAGGCGGTGCCGGTACGACGCGACGGCGGACGGCGTGGGGCTCGCAGCTTGCGATCGACGACGGGAATGGTCGGCCACGTAAGTGCCTAACTGAAACGTCGCACCGTGTATATGGACTGTATTGGGCATTATATGGACCGTATACAGGGTATGCCGTGGCCTACCTGACATACCCTGTAGATCCGCCCATGCTATTGTGTGATAACTTTGGTATAAAGCATGCTAGAGGGTAGCCGGGCCGGAGGGGAAGGAGGAGAGGGAAAGGGAAGGAAGAAGAAGAACGATTTGATTGCTTTTCTTTTGAAAATCTAGTCTGAGGGGGAGCGGGGTGGGGTTCTAACAGAGAGCATCATCAGATGGTCATGGACGTGCCTGCGGCCATCCGGTTGGGGAAGGGAGTCCAACTGGGGATGTGAGAGGCAGTGAGGATAGAGCACAAATCTTGGAGCACCGTCGAATGGTCATGGACGTGCGTGCGGCCGTAGGTACCCGTGGATTAGCTTTTTCGTTCAGAAATATAAGTATAGGCCGGGCCACCGAGGTTAATGTTGAAAACGTCTTGAATTCCAAGAAAAGAGTCAAAAGACTGGCCTGCAAATGCAATATGCCTCTGCAGACAGTGAAACAATCTTTTATTATCCGGATTCTAGTTTCAGAGTACGTAGGAACTAGCTAGGAAAGAGGGGAAAAACCTACATATGGGAGTAAAACTTGTGAATCTTTAAAAAGAGCAAACTATCTTGGCTTCATGCATCCTTGTGCGAAATAATATACGGAATATGTTGGAAACAGCTTCAGATCTTGAAGATTGCCAGCCAGCTAGAGATGCCGGCAATCACTATTAGTTTTGAGAGAACAAAACAGGAAAGGTAGAGAGAGACATGCAATGCTCAAGATTCGAGTGCTGCATGTGGTGGTAACATGATACACATATCTCTCCAATTAAGCACCTTAGCCAAAATGAGTGCCAATGGGGATTCAAATTCTTGGACAGACATCTCCAGCGCATGCAAGTCTACGACTCCACATACGTACATTACATATAGAACTTGCATGCAACTGTCAGCAGGACACAGGACAGCGTGCGCACCTATCGAAGGCCAAAAAGTAGGGAAGCAGGCTATGTACTCTGTAGTATTCATGCTCGATTGGATAATCGATTCATGGTCCTTGCGAGCAGATGCACGTCGATCTTGGCCATGAGCTCAGCTATAGCTGCCGCTACTACTCATCTCCTGGACCCTGGCCTTGTCGAGCATGGACCACATCACCTGCACGTCCTCGTACGCGCACGCCATCACCTCCCCGTGCAGCTTCGACCTCTCGGCGTCGACGACGACGTGTTGCATCCTCATCGCTGCAGAAATAAACGCCATGAAAGCATTGCATTCTCTTCTCAGTTAGTTACGTAATTAGATGCCAGAAACTAAAATCTCGAGGGAATTTGGTTTTGCGGATGCATCGAACGACAACGACGACGACGACTAACCTGAGCTATGCTGCGGCGGCTTCTTGCCGTCCTTGTGCGGCGGGCCGAAGATGGTGCAGGCTTTCCGGAACGGCGACGTGATGGTTCGCACCCACGAACCGGCCATACAAGCGCGCGCGCGCGGACAGCAAGCAGAGCGCGCGGCGGCGCGGCTCGATCGGAGCTGCAGGATGGCAGCGCGCGCCCGCAGAGGCAACGAAAAGAGGATACGAGCTTGCGACAGATCGAGCATGGTGTGGCGTAGCGTGTGAAGTGTGTATATTATATACGGCCGGCGACGGCGACGACGAGCAGCAGCATGATGATGCGAGGTGATTGGAGCTGGAGGGAAAGGGGAGGCAAGATCCGGGAGACAAGCGTGGTGCGCAGCCATGTTAGGCTGCGCACAGTGCCTGCACGTGCTGCCCTTGAGAGAGAGAGAGATGGATGGATGGATGGATGCAACAGTGGCGCGCATGATCGGGCGCCATGGATGGACCACGAACGTACGGGAACTCGTCGTCTCCGGCGCCCCGCTGCTACAGTGCGTGAGTACAATATTTGTGTGGCCGGCCGGCATCCACCACCCTAGCTAACCCGGCCTAATCATGCATGGAGATGGAGTACGTACTCGATAACATGCATCAGGCCGGAATGCAAAGTTGCAAAGTTTGTCAACGTGAGGCTGTACGTTCGCCAAGCCACGAAGGGCTGCGTATCAGCGTATGTATGTATAGTGTGCGCTCTGATGCATCGATCGATCACGCTCGTACGTACTGCCATAGTGCCATGCCTACATGCCTTTCTTCCTTTTGGGGCTGAGGCTGTGGTTGGTCCATCTCATGCATGCATGTGCGCGTCTAGGTGCGCATGTCTGTACGTAGCAACATGCTTGCTTTACTAGCTTATATATCCCTGCCAAGATGTGTTGCCATTTTTCTTCTCCTTCGATCTCTTCACGGAGCTCTTACAGATCCGGAGCATCGGTTTCCATGGTCATCTCCCTTGGAAGATGCTTAAATTAGGTCTACTTACATGGATGCATGGCAACACTTGGTAACGTACGTCTACCAGTGTTATTTGTCGTCAATGGTTACACATGTACCTACCCCCATGGTTAACCCGATTTCATTCTGGCCCCCCAGCAGGAACCCTTTCCATCACATGGCATGTTCATCGGGCAGAATCCGAACAATGTAAAGAAAGAAACGATTCGGAAACAACCCGTACAAATTATAAGGCAAGCTGACAACAATGTCGTTTGCCCTGGCCAAGATCGACCCTTCCTTCGTCTGCATGCATATGCCCACCCCCAATTATGCATCGCTCCAGCCTGCTGGTTCTCGCTACCTGCAGGATGGACCAGTGATGGGTTGGGCAATTGGCACTGTATATTCTGACTCCTCCAAACCCCAACGGTGCGTGGATTCCTCCCCCCTGTTGCAAGTGGCTCCTGCAGAATGCATGTTTTAACTGCACTGGACGTGTGATTCTGTTGGTCTGTTCATCGTACTTCGAACGGTTTGGCGATAAGGTATGTCTAGGACACTTGTGCATGTGTGCTGCTTTGGTCTTGTCAGTGTTTTTTCTTTAATTTCTGACCGACTGGGGCAGGCATGCACCACATGCATGTTTGCCTCAAGAAATTATTTTGTCCAAAACTTGGATACTTGGGTGTATTGATTCCTACAGTAAACTATTACTCGCAAGTAATTGTAGGGACCCGTCAAACGGAGTCGAATCCTCTGTGCTTTTTTCGCATCTTAGTCTGCGGATCAAGTAGATAATACGCACGAAGAATGATTTGGATCACAACCATCAACGCATAAATAAACCACATCAGAGTACGGCCAACACGGCCAAATTATTACAATAGTTTGGCACCACGGCCTTACAAACAAAGCAATGAAATTTAAAAACATTGTTCAACTTAAGACAAAACGCCAACAATGAAACTCCAACTTCACACAGCAGAGGCGAAGAAGCACGCTCCTAGGCCGGGGTAGTCTTCATCCTAGATCCTTCAATGAAGTCCTCGTCTTGATCTGACTTCTCATCGGGGTAGGGACAATGCTGATCTGGACCTGCTCGTTGGAATGAACAGCCCCGCATAAAATGCGAGGGTGAGTATACAAAATACTCAACAAGCAAGGCTGACTAATATGCAACTAAGGTTACAAAGGAAGGGTAAGATTCTTTTTGCATAAAGCCAGTTTTGAAGGTTTTTCCTAAATTTTGTAAAAGGTTTGAAAGGAGTTAAGAGAAATCAAATATTTAATTTATTTCTTTTGAAACTCCGGCCTAAACCGGTTTTGCCCAGCACTGCTACTCACGGCACCCACCGTGCGACAACCCTCATCGCACAAAGACCCATCGTGAGGAGAGAAAACAAAACGCACGACACCAATCGTGGTTTTCCTTTAAAACACCTTTTGAAAACAAAAAGGTAAGAAGTACCATGAGGCAGCTCCCCGTCGTCCGTCCTTGACCGCGGACACGACTATCATGATAGTTGTACACTCTGCAGAGGTTACACGCTTTACCCATGCGAGGTGGTTCTTCCTCGGGTGCCCCCAAAGAAAAATAGTCACCACAAGGCCTTTCTCTAACCTTCCCCTAGCTAGGACATTCCCGCTGAGGTTTCCACTGCAATGCCCCTCTTGCGCCTGCAGGACAACACCGATTGCCTACTCCACCGACTGGAATGCCCTAACTAGGAGTCCGAATGATACTAAACCAGGGCCCGCCCATACAGAGCACACATGGTCGCCTTTGTTAAACTTAGCTCGTCTACCTCAAGGAATCGGTCTTTAGGGACGGGGTGGTTCCATAGATGGACCCAAGTCTCGTGCTTACTGCACCAACCTTGCAACCAGCCACCCCGATCAGGTTTTATAAAACAGTTACCCGATAGCACCCACTGCCTTTTAAATCATTAAGTAAACAAGCATTGATATTAACATGTCCAAGTTTCATGTGATTGCAACTAAGCATAGCTAACATGATTAAAACCTAGTTCAAGGGGTGAAGGCATTATTAAACAATATAACTTTAACCTAAGGTGGCAAGGAAGGTTTTATATATCGATGTTATTAATTGGGGTTTTAGCTAGCATCTAACCAATTAGCATTTTTAAATTTAACATAGCATGCAGTTTAAATAACTATTAAAATCATTTAAAAACATGGGAGCAAGAATCAGCACTTGCCTTGATCAGCACTTCCCTGAAGCTCTTCCGCGGGGTTGATCGCGGGGCTAACGTCGCTAGTTCCTAACAACGAAATTAACCAAAATAAACACGAGTGCTCCAAATAAAATATGGGATGACATGTATGCTCATGCTCATGCTAAATATCGTAAAATGGCAAATCATGCTCTCTGGTCCAGACTAAATTTATTTAAAATTTTGTGGAGATTCATTTATCTAGATTCCCACTTTAATCATTTTATCAATTTACCAAATAAGCAGAAAATTAATTTTGCTCAATAAATCCTAAAAATGTACATAAATGTAGATCACATTTTTATAAGTATTCTAAAATTTATTTGGTGATTTTTGGACTTATAAAATTGAAGTTATGAATTAAACAATTTTCTGTACAATGAAAATTTAGAAAAACAATTTAAAACCGTAGTGGGCTTGGCCCAACACCACTTGACCAATGTGATCATGTCACACATATGTACCTGTGTGTGTGACCTGCAATGCAACCAAGGCGGACAGCGCGAGCGATAGATAGGCGCTGGCAGCCAGCAATGCGCTGGCGTGGCGGCCAATGGGCTGCAACTGTGCCGCTGCACAAGCAGAGCGTGAGCGGAGAGGCAGCGGCACGTGTGAAGGCGGCGGCGGGGAAGAGGCCGACAGTAGGCCCCACTGTCGGTCTCACCGAACAGGGAGATGGTCGGGCGGCGCTGAGCGGTGGCGGCGGCGGTCCGGCGGGATTCCGGCCAGGCGAGTGGGGAAGAGGTAGAGGTGCGAGGGTCTCGGGGGGGGGGGCGACATCGCGGAGATGATGGCGGCGAGGGCGATGAACGGCGGGCGGCATCCATGGCGTGTGATGGCAGACGGCCGGGCGAACTAGGGGTGGTGGCGGGTGGATTAGCACGGCGGCGGCTGGGGAGCACATGGGGTGGCTCTTGAGCACGCGAAGCGGATGGCGCGCCGGCGGCGTGGCGGCGTGGTGGTGAAGAAGACGAGCACGGCTGGCTCTCTCTGGCGAACCTCGGTCAAATTGACCGAGGAAATTCTCCTAAGTTCTAGGGATGCTCTAGGAGGAAGGAGGAGGATTCTTGAGAATCGTGGCGGAATTGTAGGCGAAGCGATGGCGGTGTGAGAAGACCTCCACGACATGGGCGCGATTCCTCCTCTCCGTGATGCTCCTTCGAATGTGAGGCGAAAATGGGTTAGGAGGTTTGAGAGGAAGATAGTCCTCGAAGGAATTGCATAAAGGAGACTTACCGAGCGAATCGATTGAAAAGAGAAAGGAGGAGGAGGAGGCTCGGGTTGGGCTTTTGTAACGGGAAGAGAGGAATTAGAGGAGGGATTAGTGGGGGAGTAAACACGCAAATGACTCGAAACGGGCGCCATTAAGGGGGGGTAATTGCTGATTATGGTAGTGGAGGAGAGGGGGGTTATGGAAGTGAAGGAGGAAGAGATTCTCTGCGTGAAACAGAGAAGGAGAGAGTAAACAGGGAGAGAGGGAGAGAGAGAGAGGGAAGAGGGGAAATGACAAGTGGGACCAAGGGGAGAGAGAGGGTTTTTCCTTAAAATATTTGGTTTTATTTCTGTTATTCTCATATAAAAACAATTTCAAATTTCATTTTCTCTTTTTGAAACCCAAATTCTCTACTTTAATCATTTTATAAATTATTTGCAAAACAACTCAATTAATTATTTTATTATTATTATTATTATTACTATTATTATTTAACAAGTAACATACTCATTTCAATTTAAGATATTTTATTTTGAAAGAATTTTAATGCAATGCTATGCATGATGCAACATGAATTTTTGGTTTTCGAAAATGAGGATGTTACAGTAAGACGCAGTGATGTTAATTAATGTTGTTGATCGATCAACACAGCATCAAAGCAGTTTGGCCACTTTGGAACAGATGCTAGAGCATTCACGAAGAGGTAAAATGTAAGCTGGAACCCTCTGAACTCTAAAGCTAAGCTTAAATTACTACATTTGGAGGCTACTTTAGCCTCTGAGATAGAATCCAGAAATATGATTAAAATAAATAGAAATTGGTATTATGTAGTGCAACTTACCACATATATTCATGGAACTGATAAGTACATGAACATAGACGTGTCACCGTTGGAGCCTCCTCCTTCTCCCCCTTTGCCGGTTGTCGGTGCTCGGTGGTGGAGCTTGACACGGCAAAGCATGGGGACGGGCTGATGACTTGGTGGGGAGCTCAAGGCCATAGCAGCGGCCTAGGCCAGTGACAAGGACGAGGAGGGCACAGGCCTGGCCAAAGATGGGGATGGAGGGGGTGGCCGAATCGAGGACAAGGAGGGCTCAGGGCAGCCGGGCAAGATCGGGGATGGGGATGGCATGGGCCTTGCCTTAGTCTAGCCACACGATTGCTACCATTGCTCTCGATCGTTGGCACCGATGGAGTGTGACAGATGGTGTTGCACAGGGGCGGCGCCAGCGTGAGAAAGAGAGAGGAGGAGGAGGAGTGGGCTTAGCTGCGGCGATAGATGGGTGGCTCACCGACCAAGTTGGTGTGGCATATATGGGTGGCACTATGGTGCTTGGGTGATGGTGTCGAACCGAGGGGCGCAGGAGTGGCGTCGGCAGGTGCAAGCCGTGGATTGAGAGAGAAAGGAGGAGAAGGAGAGGAGGAAAAAGATGAGATGGATGCCATATAATTGTAGAGGTGATTAACCATGTCATATTTAACAACACATGTTCGTTTAGTGGTACACCTCAGCATTTAACAGGAGCCTTAACGATTTTAGGGACAATGGTGCTAACGAATACAAGTTTAAGGGTCCGAAAAGGTAAAGTTAAATGAGATTTGCTTGATGTTCAGAGGGCAACAATGCAATTTTCTCTTATAAGTCAAATGAACTGGACTTGACTCTCGAAGCCACATTAGAAAACTCTTAAAAGTTTAGAAGATAAGCAAATAAGTAGATAAGACATAAGTAAATAAGCTATAAAAAAGTTTATAAGATATGCAAATAAGTAGATAAGACATAAGTAAATAAGTTGTAAAGAAGTTTAGCAGATAAACAAATAAGTAGATAAGACATAAGCAAATAAGCTGCAAATAGAATCCTGGCGGTGGTTTAGTAGCTCAGGACGGGTTATAGTGACCGGATATTTTCGGTTTAAATTCATATTATAATCTACAACTGGATATTTGTTCTTTTTATACAAGCCAAATTCTTTAGCACTTTATAGCTACTTTTGGAATCTTAAGTGTTTCTTCTAAAAGCCCACAAAACCAATTTTTATGTTTTTTTGGCCTCTTCAATCCCCTCGAGGGTCCATAACTTTTCTGTTTATAATTCACACGAGCTTTCTAATTGAAAAGGACAAGGTTGAATAGTAGACGGCTGTGTTGGTCCACCACGGTGGTCAGTGGAGGCATAACAATACAGAAACTAGTCACGGATAGTGGCTAGTGGTGGGCCACTTAGTTGGATCTCTAGAATTGACAGTGGTGTCTCGTATTTACGGAAAGTACACACCATATATACGTGTGCGCGGGCTTGGTGCCTCCTTAAATTCCAGGTGTTCTTTTTCTTTTTCGATATTGTTGGATCTTAGGGTGCTTTTTTCTTTTTAATCATAAGGTATAACACAGTATATTCTCGTAACACATAACGAAGAATACAGAGCACGGTCGAGAATAAATATACAACCTCTTAAAGACCTTAGTAAAATAAACCTACTGGTGTATAAAGATGGACTCTTAGAATTTGAACCCGATAGTTGGAGACATGATACACCTTCAATTTTATCACCGATGCATCGTCTAGATGTTGTTTCAACCAGAGTTTTTTTTCCCTTATGTACGTAGGTGTCTTGGTACTGCGATCTCAATATCTCGAAGGCTGGAATGGAGGCGTAGAGTAGAAGAGGACGACAGTGGTTAATTACACCGCTGTTTCTTCCGTATCGTATTGTGCTGTGCCGCCGTGGGCGCTTTTTGCTACTTTCAACGTTGCTCGCGTTGCACTACGCCATGGCCCATGAGACATGGCCTAATGGGCGGCCTGGTTACTATGCGAGCCCAGCCTAACGGCCCAACAGGCTGGTCTCGGCCCAGTGGGAGGACCGTGCTTAACCGGGGCTGGCCTGGAGATACGCGGGCTACCTGTTGGCCTGGTTGACCCTGTTGGTTCAGTTTTTGAATGAAACTTTTCGAAGTTCATAAATATGTGTAGGACCAAAAAATGGATGTGAAATATTGTGATAATGATGAAAATTATTTGAAGAAATGGATAACTATATTTGAAATGTAGTGAAGAACTGATTAAAATCTCTACTTTCTACTCCTATTGACAGGTTTATATATAGCAGATAATTATTATCTCATATTCGAAGCGAATGATACACACCAAATGACACATGAAACACACCACACACACCTCTCATGCAAGAGCATCAGGTACATGCTCAATGCCATGCATGATCATGATACATCAGACGCACTACATGTAATGTAAGTTATATATAGTACATAGAAACAGCTAAACAACAGAAGCAACCAACCATCAGCCATGCACGCATGCAGGTACGTACGTACATGGCCGCGGCTAGCTAGCTATCCTTCTTGGTCGTCGTTGGCGAGCATTCCGCGGTGCACCCTGTCGATGAACTCCGACGCCCTCCGGTTGATGTCGGGGTCGGCGTACCAGCGCCGGCCGTAGTAGTTGTAGTCGTCGTCGTCGCTCGGACGCACCCTCGTCCCCCGGTTGTACCTCTGCTGCTGCCTCGCCGCCGCCTCCTCCTCCTCCTGCTGCCTCTTGTTCTTGATTCCAAACAACGAGGCGAGCACCGACCTCTTCCCTGACCTCCCCATCACACGGCCAATAGCCAAATACTAGGTACCTCGATCTCTAGCTTAGGTGCAGCCGATGCAAAAGGATTTCAAAGCCTGGTTGGTTGCAAGCGGACATGGCGTGGTGGTGGTGTATTTATAGCCGACAGATCGAGCGACACACCCGCACGCACGTATGCGCGCGCGTCAAGGCTCGAGAGCTTATTTACTGGAGTACTCGTTGATTAGGGTTTGGTCGTGCGGTTAGGCAGCCGCTTTGTATGATTGTCTGATTGATCGCTGCGATCCCTCTCGTTGCTTTTTGACTGGCCATTCGTTGCCCCGGCCGTGTAATCCACCGCCGTTTGTTTAATCGGCTGTAATTACTCACAAGCAAGTGAAACTAGATGATTAAGATGAAGACTGATGCGAGGAATCAAGTTAAAGTGATGGAAAAGTAAAAAAAACGAGAGGAATCAAGTTGAAGTGATGGAAAAGTAAAAAACGATCGAGGTTTCTAGCTGTTAACTTCATGCTTTCCTTGGACCTGCCGGCCGGCTTCGATGCTGTTGATCGAGGAAACTAGCAAAATTGCACGTGAATGTTTAGTGGCGCACGTAACTGTGCTTGGGAATATATCATATATTTACACACGCGTCGCAAAACCAAACCATGCAAAGGTCGAGTTGTGCAGCGCAACCGTAAGCTGTAACGAAGGCTAACATCAAATTCGTAAGCTGATTGATGATTCATTACCATTTTGCAAGTTGTACGTACACTGGAGTTGATAGTCTAACGTTGCAAAGACAAAAAGATGCATGGAAAAAATGAGCATTGTTCAGACTTCAAATCTCGGCCATGAACACGTTGAAAACAAAGACAAGGGAATTGGTTTGCTCGGCCTGCAGTGCAAGATGCAGTCAACAAAGCACCAGAAAGCATCAGTGGATTCCTGGAGTTGTTGGGCGAGGCGAGCTCCGGTTGGCCGCAGAGCGGCAGAAATTTCCAAAAGTTACACCTCCTTTAGATTCACTGGTGCTACACATCGTATTATTATAGTGTACTGCCAAGTATCATAGATAAACTGAGCGGTCAATTAATTAGCAAACTCTGGAGGTGTCAGGTCAGGGTTCGGTACACGTACGTGCACGTTCACGGTAGACGGAAAGGGACTTGTACTTTAAAGTATATATGTCTGTCTGTCTGTCTGTCTGATCAGTTTAACAGAACAAATGCCCTGATTAGTTTAATCATCCGTGTTGCTTCTCTCTGATCAGATGACTACCTATAGTACTTGCTCATTATAATTAGCCTGCTATAGTGTTATATATTAGTCAATTGATGATTACTTTCGTCTTGAACAAGCTTGCTTGGGGCGTGTTAATTAGGCACCGCGGCTTGCTTGGGGCGTGTTAGGCACCGCGGTGCAAAGTTAATTAAACCGCAAGGAGTGATCTCTGTGTAGATTAAATAACATGTTTTTTAGGGGATTAAATAACATGTTTCATTGCAAATTAATTACTTTTTCTCCATTAATGACACCTCTCCACCCGAAGAAGTGTCAATTACCATCACTTCTTGTCAACTTGCAACAAATACTACAGGATATATATTGGCTGATATATCTTTGGTAGAAAAAAAACACATCTTCAGTTCATGGAACGGTGTGAGTGAAAACGAGATTTCACTGGAATAATCTGCAAAGTGCTGTTCAGTGTTTTGGTCTCGTTTTTTTTTTCCTTTTGGTAATCAAATTATTACTAGGGGAGTTTCTTGACCATTAATACTACATTAGAAGATAGATAGTCGTAAAATTAAAGGAGACAACAAACTTTTAGTGACAAGAAAGTTAATTATTGTACACCATGTGCAAGTGGTCAAATATGACAAAGTAGGGAAAAAGAGCAGGAAAAAAGCTTTTTTGCAACTTAGTGAACTTAATCCAAATTTGATATAAGATATTCCATCTATCCTATTTTAATAAAGTTGCTACCTTCATTTTTTTTCTTCAACGAGTGATTTTGGCCATTACTTTAATAATTTTGTATTATTATAAAACAACCATGGTGTCCCGTGCATTTGCGCGGTTAGATTTATGTTAAACTTTAAGTAAATTTGTATATATAAAGATTTATATTCGCATTGATCACAGTAAGTTCTAATAGAGCCAACATCGATCTTATTACAAATCTCTATTTTTTTTCCAACTTTTTGTAGTTTTATTTTTACTATAGTTGATATATACCTTTTATTCTTTTTAATATAGGACTTCCTTTCTATTAATTTTTAATTCTCAATTTTATTTATTTTATATTTTTTATTGTAGTTGATATGGACTTCTCTTTTAGCCTTGTAGTTGATACAAAAATTTTTCCTATTATTTTTTAATTCTAAATTTAAATTTCTTTTATTTTATTATTATAGTCAATATGTATTCTTTCTTTTAATCTAAGCCTTTATAATTTGGTCGCTGTCGGACCCTGGTTTTTTTTCAAACCGGACCTTTCTGTATTACTGGTATGAGTCCCAAGGATCAGTGCTCATACCCACAGCGAAACAGAATTATGATACCAAAACACAGCTGCATTAGCTAATAAAGTAGTTCAGAGTGCGGCGGAGCAATATATTACATTAGCTTAGAAATACAAAATATTGTTAAAGCAAAGTAAAAGATTATAACCAAAAGTAGTGTCCCATCACTGCCACAGGCACACACTGAGTGGGAAACGGCTAGTAGTCCGGAGCATCATCCGGGAAGATCTCAACGTTATCCTATGCGTCCTCGTATTCTTGACCTGCTCATTGAATGAACAGCCCCACATAATAAGCGGGGTTAGCATATGACTGCTAGCAAGTCCTTTCTAGGAAGGGCCAGGTTAAGGCTTATCCTAAGGAAGCTGAGGGTTAATTTGCATAAAGCATTTTACCTAGAGTTGTAAAAGCATTTAAGAAAAAAATATAAATAAATAGAAATTCTCAAAAGATACAGAATTGAAACAACTTATTCTCTCAGGTCTCAAGTTCTCAACTCATAATTCTCAGCTCATTATCTCATCTCTCATTTCTCAATTCTCAAATCTCAATTCTCATATAGCAAAATCATAATTCTCATCTAGCAACAACACACACGCCAGAATAACCGTACCCAAGTCATTTTAAGATAGGTGATGCTACGTTGCGAAAGACCGCTGAGATGCTCTTTTACCGGGAGCTCGGTCATTCAAATGGGTTTACTCTGCAGAGGTTGTACGCTTTACCCGCAAGATACGATATCCTCCCGTTGAAGGATATGATAACAAAACCCTTCAGAAAATTAACCTCGGTCTTAACACGGTCGTACCTGCTTCACACAGGTACCCAGAGAAATGATTCCGCACAAGTCTTTGGCAATACCCTGGCGATGATTCTCTCTGTACTCATCCACCGTGCAAGAACAGTGAGTAACCCCGACGTTTATTTTCCTTTAGATTAGGCCCGTCCCATACCGGGCTTGTGGTCGCACGGGTTTATCTCAGTTAAGTGTGTCACAATCATCGGTCCTTAGTCTCGGAGCAGCAACCAACACAAACCCGATACTCGTGCTCACGTGCACCCACCTTACAATCCATCCGCTCCCGATACCCTTTATTAGTTGGTCAAATTTTAATTAATGATGAATAAACCAAATCCCACCATAAACCAAAATATCAACTCTCTTAATGCATTATTAGCCATGTCTATCGAGTGGGATCGGATTCCCCGAATACCTATCTGAGCATTGCTAGGCATCTAGTATTTGAAAACAGTGGATATTAGTACCATAATTTACCCTAGGGTCAAGGGCTTGTCGGTGGATGCATATATCGAACGGATACATGCACTAGATAACACTATTCATTCATACGTTGGTTTACTTCACATAGCGATTTTGGACAAATCTACAAAATTAGGATTCTAGGGGAAAGACTTGCCTTCGGGGTAGTCGGGCTCTTGCGGTGCGTCGGCGGCGTCAAGGAAATCTCCTTTAGTGCCCGAATGATCTGTCGCACGCAAAACGAGGAAAACAACAAATAAATAACAAGCATAGTAAAATAATTTTAGAAATTATACAAAACTACATTAGATAGATATCATTTTTCTGGATTTTTAGAAATTTGAATTGCCGGAATCGGAGGTCGGATGAGTCCGGTACAAAAGAGTGAAGTTGGAGGTTAATTGAAATTCTAGGAAATTTTAAAAAATACTGTGGCTCACTGGTCCCACTGCACAGCTGACCCAACTTGGTATCTCACCGAATAAGAATAGGAGTGGGGAAGAAATTAGAGAGAGAAAGAAAGGAGCAAGAAAGGGAGACAGAGAGAGCCAAAGAGGAGGGAGAGAGATGGCCGGTGGGAAGCGGCGGCTTCGGCGGGAGCTCGCCGGCGGCAAGGCGGCGGCGGCTGGCGGCGGCGGTGGCGCAGCGTGCAAGGCCGGGGGGCGGCTTGCGAGTAAGCGGCGGCGCCTGGCGCTTCGGCTCTTGAGCCCGCATGACGGGCGGCGGCGCGCCGATCTTTGCTCGAGGAGGCGCGGTTGGTTAGGCGGCGGCGGCAATGGGCGGAACTCCAGCGGCAACGGCGGGACGGCGCCGGCGCGGCGGTGGCGTGACGGCGGCGACGCAAGCAGACGAGGTCGGCGACGCGGCAAATGGGGAGAGGGCACCGCGGTGGATCGAACGGCAGCGGTTGGGTGGCAAAGAGGCGACAGTCGGGCGGCAGGAGGTGGGGCGCATGGGAGGAGGAGCTGGGTGGTCGGGTCTCGGCGGCGGCGACAATACATATGGCGGGAAGAGCGGAGGCATGCGAGGAGGCGGTGCTCGGTGTCGGCGTGTTTCGCCGTCCGGCGGTGGCGGCGACTGGCGGCGGTGCTAAACGAAGACTTGGCCGGCGATGGCTCACGGTGCGGCCACAGCGACACTGGCCGAGTCGGCGGCCGGTGCTGCTCCAAGTGGCGACGGAGACAAGGAGGAGACGACAGCTACCTCGGCAACGCGGCGATGAACTCCGGCTACTAGGGCTGTGAATCGGGGTTGGATATTTGTGATGGGTTGTGCAGGTTTACACGGGAAGGAAACCTCCCGTACGTGGCTCACGGCCGATGGTGGCACAATGCATGCCGGCCACAACAAAAGCTGGGCGGCCACGTAAGGCATAGCTGGCGGCGGATAATGGGAAGGGTGAGAAAGAAAAGAAAAGAAAAGAAAAGGGAAGAAAGATAGGGGTTTTTCTTGTAAGATTAATTTTGATAGATATTGGAAATGCAAACAAATGGGGTTTTAAATAATGTAATTTCTTTGTAATATGTATAAATATGCATATTTCTTTATTTATTTATTCACTTGGGTGTCATAATCGCACTATAATCAATATGGTGTAGATCTTTTCATTTTTTCTAATTTAGAATTGCTATGATTATCATGGTGGCTCCGTTGGCTTATGTTTTAAGCATATAATAGATAGTTAGATATATAAATAGATATATACGGGCTCCTTATTATTATTATTATTATTTCATATGTTTTATATTTTTATTTTAGTTGATATGAACTATTTTTCTAGTGTTAAGGTTGATATGAAGTCTTTTCTTGTCATGTAGTTGATATGGACTCTTTTTTTAGTTTTGTATATAATATGACATTCTTTTTCTATTTTTTATTTCAAATTTCTATTATTTTTTCTTCTAGTTTGTATGGACTTTTTTAGTTTTGTGGTTGACATGGACTCGTTTTTCTAATTTTTTATTTTAAATTTATGTTATTTTTTGTAGTTGATCTGAACCTTTCTTTTAATCTGATATGAACACTTATTTATAAAATTTTTATTCTGAATTTATTTATTTTTTTATTTTAGGTGATATTAACTCTTTCTTCTAATCTAACATAGACAATTATTTCTATTATTTTTTCCCAATTTATGCAATATTTATTTTTCGTTTAGCTAATATGAACTCTTTTTTAATTTGATATGGACTCTTATTTCTATTTTTTATTCCAAATTTATTTTTTATTGTAGTTGATATAAACTCTTTTTAATCGACATGGACTTATTTTCATTTCAGATTTATGTTTTTTATTTGATATAAACACTTTCTTTTAGCGAGATATGAACTCTTATTCCTATTTTTATTCAAAATTTATGTAATTTGTTATTTTTATTTTAGTTGATATTAACACTTTATATTAATATGATATGGACCTTATTTCTCCTTTTTTATTTCTATTTTATACAATTATTTTATTGTGGCTGATACAAACTCTTTCTTTTAATTTGACATGGACTCTTATTTCTATTATTTTTGATTTTTTTTGTAGCTGATACGAACTCATTTTTTAATGTGACATGGACTCTTATTTCTATTATTTTCAATTCTGAAATTCTATTTTTTTGGTAGTTGACATGAATTCTTATTTTTATCTAATCCGTTATAATTTGGCTCCACTGTGATCAACGATGCCGATGTATTCTTTTCTTCCCCGATTAACGTGAGAATTTCCAATATTTTTCAATTAATGTGGGAATTTCTACTACTTTTCAAATTTCTGTTATTATTATTATTATTATTTTTGTTTAGTTGATAGAAACTCTTTTTAATCTGACATGGACTTATTTTTATTTCAGATTTATTTATTTTAGTTGATACAAATTCTTTCTTTTAATCCGATATGAACTCTAATTTCTATTTTTTATTTTGAATTTATGTATTTTTTATTTTTATTAGTTGATAATTTGATATTAACACTTTCTTTTAATATGACATGGACTCTTATTTTTATTTTTTATTTCTAAATTTTTTATTGTAGCTGATGCGAACTCTTTCTTTTAATCTGAGATGGACTTTAATTTCTATTAATTTTTATTCTGAATTTCCATTATTTTTTTGTAGCTAGTACGAAGTCTTTTTTTAATCTCACGTGGACTCTTATTTCTATTATTTTAATTCTGAATTTCTATTATTTTTATTTTTTGTTGTAGTGGATATGAATTCTTTCTTTTAATCTAATCCATTATAATTTGGACCCACTGTAATCAATGACGTGGATGTTTTCTTTTTTTCACCAATTAACATGAGAATTTCTTGTATTTTTTTATTAACGCCGAAATTACTAATATTTTAGAATTAACGTGGTGACTCCGTTGGTGTCTGCTTTATATATACATAAATAGATAGATAGTAGAATTCTATTGTTACTAAAAAATATTTAATGACAAATCTAGCAATATAGTTTTTGTATTGTAAGAGTTTGTGTATGAATAGGGTTATGTTTGGACTCTGAGTTGTAATATGCATGAGATGTTAGAGTTTTAGTCGGACTCTGTATCCTAAGCCCTATATAAATGGGGCACTACCATTGTAATCCGTCAATACGACTTAGTTGTAGGGCAGGGCGCGCAGGGGTCAGCGGATGGGATGCATCCACAACCCAAGTGGCCCAGTGTGCTTGCGTTGTTGGGGAGGAGCACCCATAATCATGCCTCGTAGATGTAGGTGGTCGTGCGTAACTGTGTTACTAAACATCGTGTCTCTGGTGTCGTCTAGATCTTGTATGGCATTAAATTACTAATAAGTGGTATCAGAGTGAGGTTGGCTATGTGGAAAACCTCTATAGAGACGCTATGATCATATCTCTACACAACGTCTAATAATATCCTGTGACACAAGGTGGAGCATGACGGTGATCGACCATTCAATCAATTGAGTCGGACGCTCTGTGCATGGACTTGGAGCCGAGGTGACGTGGGTTCCACGGGTGCATGCTGAGGGCAAACAATGCAAGTGGCAGGCCCCATGCGACCAAGTCCTGGGCAGCATATCCGCTGCACATTTTGCACCTGTGCACATGTGCACACATTTAATTTGGGCGGCCAAATCCCATCCAACGGTGGCTCAAAATTTTGCATTTACCCCCCTCGATCGAAACCTCGCGCCGCGCTAGAGGCAGCCCTTGCCCGCGCTGGAGACCTAGAGACGATTCACCTCCATCCCCACTGGCAGGTCGCCGTCTCCGCCCCATCACGCCCGATGACGACGCCCGGTCGCTGTCCCGCCGACGCCGCCGCCGGTCGCCGTCCCTGCCCGACGACGCCGCCCGGTCGCCGTCCTGCCAACGACGCCGCCGGTCACCGTCCCGTCCGACCTCGGCGAGTCTTTGGTCGGTGGGGAGACAGGCACCGCCACAGCCACCATCATGATCCTCGGGGACACCTGCACGCCACAGGCACCATCTTGATCACTGTGCGAAGCCCTCTCCGGCGCCGGTAGCTTCGTCGTGCTTCAGCAACAGCTTCCGCCGCCTGATCGCAGGCCCTTCCCGTCACGCCCAACACCACCGCCCGGTCGCAGGCCCTCCCTGTCACGCCCGATGACGCCACCCGGTCGCCGTCCCTGCCTTAGCCCGAGCTTGATCGCTGCACGAAGCCCTCTCCGCCGGCTGCTTCGTCGTGCACTGGCGGCAGCTTGTACCTCGACGCCGGCGGTAGCTTCTACCTGGATGCATGGACGACCCGCTCATGCCGAACGATCGCATGGACCAGCAGCCCCTTGCGCCGGGCGATCACGTGGCTGTGGCCACGGGCAGCAGCGAACACATGGAGTGTGTGGCATCATCGGGTGCGCACAAGGTCGGCGACGGATTCAATACACCGAAAAAATCCTTCTTCCCTACATCGGTAAGCATATAAAATTTGATTTAAAATTTGCCTGTTTGAAATTTGATATTTTGATGTGTAACATTGCAGTGTTCATCCTTTATACCTGATTGTGAGGATTGAATAAAGCCAGCTGTTGGAATGTCCTTTGATAGTATTAAGGCCGTGGAGGAGTTTTATAAGTCTTATGCGCATAAAGTTGGCTTCTCAGTCCATGTTGGCTTCTTAGTCCGTGTTGGCCAGCAAAATTTAGTGCTTGATGTGGTTGAGAACAAGAGGTTCTTATGTTCAAGGCAAGGTTACAAGAAGAAAAATGGTGTTGATCCCTCTGGAAAACAGAAAAAGCATATGGAGACAAGATGTGGATGTGAGGCACATATATATGTGAAGCTGACGGACAATAGGTACTATAAAGCTTCAATGGTTGAGGAACATAACCATGGACTTGTCTCTCCTAATAAGCTTCATTTGCTCAGATCAAACCGTTCAATTAGTGAAAGAGCCAAGAATACCTTGTACACTTGTCACAAAGCAAGCATAGGTACCTTACAAGCATATAGACTTCTACAAGTCAGCGAGGGTGGGTTTGATAATGTTGGATGCACGAGGCGGGATTTCCAAAACTACTATCGGGGCCTTAGGGAAAAAATTAAGAATGCAGACACTCAAATGTTTGTTGCACAGCTAGAGAGAAAGGAGTCAAATTCTGGATTTTTCTTTGATTTTGTTGTGGATGACCAGGGTAAGTTGGTGTATGTATTCTAGGTTGATGCTACAAGTAGGAAAATTATAGTCATTTTGGTGATGTGGTGTATTTTGATTCTACATATAGCACAAACCAATATAATATGATCTTTGCACCATTTACTGGAGTCAATCATCATTTGCTTTTTCGGTGCTGCATTCTTAGCAAATGAGAAGATTGAGTCGTATGAATGGCTGTTCAAGACCTTCCTTTTAGCAATGGGTGGAATAGCTCCGAAGCTTATCATAACTGATGAAGATGCTAGTATGAAAGCAGCCATTAGATCAGTTCTCCCTGGAACAATTCACAGGTTATGCATGTGGCATATTATGGAAAAGGCTCCCGAGAAGGTTGGTCCTCCAACCAGAGATAAACCCTCGTTTTTGGTCTAGATTGAACTCTTGTGTGTGGAGTTTGGAAACCGGAGATGAATTTGAGTCGCAGTGGAGTGCTATCATAAGTGATTTTGGCCTTGAGGGACATGAATGGTTGGCTAATTGGTTCTGTATCTGTGAGTCATGGATTCCGGCATACTTCATGGACATGCCTCTAGCAGGAATTCTCAGAACCACTTCAAGATCTGAAAGCTCAAATTCGTTTATCAATCGTTTTATTCACCGCAAACTATTTGATACAGCCTTGGAATGCCAACGCCAAGAGGAGTTAAAGGCATATTACATAAGTTTACATAGTACACCACTTTTGATGACACCATGGACGGTGGAGAAAAAAGGTAGTATAGCGTACACACACGACGTGTTCAAAAAATTCCAGGAAGAAGTGGTTGCCGCTAGAGACCATTGTTCTGTTGTAGGCATTGCACAATATGATGGTGAAAAAATTGTGACCATTAGTGATGGGTCTACAAAAGATAGGGAGGTTCACTGGTGCACATCAAATATGTTTGCCAGTTGCCCATGCAAGTTATTTGAGGGCAAGGGAATTCCATGTCGGCATATCATTTTAGTGTTGAGAGGTGAAAAACTTAATGATTTGCCGGCGGACTATATTTTGAAAAGATGGGAAACAAGGTGCAAAAGGTATATTTTAGTGCACTTTATATCTCTTTATCTTCTAATTTTGCATTGTACTTGACCGTGTATTTTTTATATGTTATATTAGAGAAAGTGTGTATGATGAGGAAGGCAACCTATTGGAAGAGACGCCCATTGATTGTAATGCGGTGGAAATGAGAAAAAAGATATCAACAGTGCGAAAGAAGATAGAAGATTTGATTCAAAAGGCTAAACACTCTAATGAAGGCATGGACTTCTTAGTTTCAAGTGTGATGAACACGGAGACTTCTCTGGACCAAATGATACCTCTTTCTGTGCATGCTTGACAAGACAAATATGAGGTTTTTATTGGTTGCAAAATTCCTGGCGAAATACAAATACATCCACCAACTGATGTGCATTCGAAGGGAAGGAGCAAAAGAATCAAAAGAGCCAAGGAAAATAAGGGAGTGAGTGTCCACGATTTGTGTCGGCAATATATTTTATAGGGTTATGCGAAAGATCACAACTACGATGGTATAACAGGGAGTCGAATTTATATAGGTTCGGGCCCTCGGGGCGAGGTAATACCCTACTCCTGTGCTCGTGGATTGTATTATGGTGGATCCCAAGGATGTTGAGATGCGTATGAGGATGATGATGATTGGATGTTGGATGAGATGTCGAACTAGGGGCCCCGGACCCCCTTTATATAGTGCAAGGGGCCGGGTTACAGATAGAATCTCTAATCTGTATATGGAAGATACAGATATAACCGATTTGGCTACGCCTATATCTATGTATTCGAGTAGGAGACGGGTTCATTTCCTTGTAGAACACGTCGGACCGCGCCAGCCTCTAAGCCCGCCTTCTGGAAGGTCTAACTCAATCGGCCCAAAGAGGTGGTGCGTCAAATAGCATATCTCCGGATACCCGGGCCCATGTTATCCACAGTAGCCCTCGAGTGCTTCGGGACTGAGTTGTCTTGATTCGGAGTTCAGCTTGCAGCCCTTCAGATGCAACCTGAGTGACGTCACTCTTCATATGGCTGACGAAGTTCCGCTTGCCGAGTAACCTGCTGATCAAACAACACAGTTGCAAAGGACTCGAGAAAAATTCTCAAGTCTTAAAAGATGTTCGGTACCTAGCCCGACTAGTCGGTATGCCGGCTATTGGCCCCACGGAGAGGCATACCGAAAAAGTGGATGCTGCCGAGTGAGCAGTGCCACCCAGCTTTATCCTCCCTGTTGCAAATAATGATATTCAAGCCTGACCTGCAGAGCTCGACATTCGATCCAGCGTGGGATATGTCACAACTTGCGTAGGGTAGTCAGGCGTCCTGACCCGACTAGTGCGAAGTCAAGCTAGTGATTCACAGAGGAATACGCCCGCCTCTAAGTTGAGGTCCTCCAAGTGGTGTTTGTCTTGGCAACAAACGATCCGGAGATGTACCACTGAGACCCAACTAAAGAGGTAACTCTTTGACGCCTAATCTGATTAGAAAATCAGACCAGCCGTTGACCCCAGGAGGTACGCCAAGAGCTGAGTTAATATTTGCCCAAGTGGTGCTTGTCTTGATGACAAACAATCCGGAGATGTGCCACCGGGACAATTAAAAAGAACTTTCGATGTGAGGTCCGGCTAAAAGCCAAACCGACTACTGTCCCCAGGGGGCACATCAAAAGCCAAGTTACGATTGTGGGGAGCGCCCAATCCTCAGATCGAAGACTGGCAAAGAGCCCAACAGGGGGCACGCTATCTTCCCGACTAAATCAACCCGAGTGACACCTATACCCGAGTAAAGTCGTGTACAGCTTACGGCCCACATGGGGCATGTTCTGAGGGACTTAAGTCCGAGCCCAAGTCCTGAAACGATGATTCTAGGGCTTCATTTTTCCCACCTTGCGCGGAAACGAAACGTCGCCCGCTTTCCTTTAAGTGAAGCACACCGGGGGATTTGAACTGGTACGCTCACACTGTGCGCCCAAACCGTTCGTCTCCCCGAAACACTTCCACTAGGGTTTTTGCGCTGCCGCCACCAAGCAACCCAAGCGCCGCCGCCGTCACCGAACTCCAGATCCACCACATTCCAATGGCGGGAGACTGGACGACCTCCGACACCACTGATGAGCGGCTGCAGGCCCTGGTTGACGCCGGCGTTCTCCCAACGCCAGAGCTCATTGACTGGTGCGCCGCCGCGGGTGAGTCCTCCCCTACTCCTCACCAAGAGGAGATTGTCGTTTTCGAGTCCTTCTTCTCCCGCGGGTTCGGACTCCCCGCTTCCTCCTTTCTTCGTGGTTTGCTCAATCATTATGGGATTGAACTCTTTCATCCAAATCCCAATTCCATCCTTCAGCTTTCTATTTTTGTTCATCTCTGCGAGGCTTTTCTGGAGATCGCTCCCCACTTCGCCCTTTTTCGCGATCTCTTCTTCTTGAAAGCCTACCCCACCGACAATGCCCCCAAGGCTGTTGGCAGGGCCGGATTCTAACTCCGGAGCGGCCTCAAGAAGGAGTATTTTGCCTTGCCACTCCGGACCTCTTTGAAGGGGTGGAACCAGGAATGGTTCTACTGCTCCAATCCTTTCCCCAGTCTTCCTTGCTTTGATGGGAGAAAGCCCCGAGCTTCCTCATCTTGGAATTCTCCCCCCTTCCTCTGAGATGGATCAGGTCACCGAGTTACTCGGCCTGATCCAATGCCGCAAAGAGGGGGGCTGACCGGCGTCGCGATAGCTGTCTCCTTCACAAAGCGTCGTATCCAGCCACTCAAGAAGAGGATCCGGCTCGGGTTCGAGTACAAGGCCATCAGGCTCGACGAGAAACGGATGTCGATCTCCAACTCGGACGCCGTCGATCGACTCTCCGAGTTCTTCGCTCCAGGGACTATCTTTTCTAACCATCGGAGTCCCAGGAGCTTCTCCCTCAACAATCCGCCTCCAGAGGTAAGGATTAAGCATTCTTTCCGCTTATTTTGTGTACCGAGCAGCTCTGTTTTGACGCTAGCTAGGGGATGCCGTGCTCTATCTTGAGATCATTTGGGCTTCGTGTTAAATCGCCCCAACTCCCGAGACTTCCGCCAACAAGG
Source organism: Olyra latifolia (assembly GCA_036346145.1). Classification (NCBI taxonomy): domain Eukaryota; kingdom Viridiplantae; phylum Streptophyta; class Magnoliopsida; order Poales; family Poaceae; genus Olyra; species Olyra latifolia. The sequence goes on from CM070530.1 coordinate 22,896,235, forward strand.
GCGAGAAGTGCCCGGGAGAAGAGCCTGAAGAAGCCCCGGCCGCGAAGAAAGGCAAGGGCCCGGCTTCCTCCGTGGAGGAAAACGTCCCGCCATCCGGAGGGCACGGCCCGAGAAGCTTGGGGCCAAAGGTCGGTGAGGCTCCCCAAGAGGGAACAAGTCGGCCGACGCCGGCCTCTGGGCGTCGTCAGGGGACTCATCCCCCAAAGGCGGGCAGCGCCGCGTCGCCGAAGGGGGACAAAATCCAGCCCCTCGGGCTAGGCCGAGTGGCCGGTCCGATGCCTCCTCGAGCGGGAATTCCCCCCGGAGGAGCGCCGGTATTAAGATTAAGACCTCCAATCAGTAAGCAACGCCCTGCCATCGCCTGGTAGTCTTCTTTTACGTTTTCTTTGACCGAACCATTTCCTTATTTCAGGAAACCGTCAACAGAGGTTCCGTCAAGTCGTCGACCGCCAAGACATCAAAGCTTCTTGAGCCGAGCCAGTGACACCTCCTCCGACGACCAATGCAAGTGACCCTCCGTGAGCCGGAGCCGGCGGAAGCCGCGTCGGGAGCCAGGGTCGGGGGAAGCGCCACTGCCGCAGCCCCAAGCCCGAATCCACCCACCAGGGGCAGCGAGAGGGCTGAGCCGATGGTGGTGGAGATCCCTCGCCAGCCCCTACCTCCCTAGAGGAGGCCGAGCCCAAGCTCTCGGCGGGCTGGAGGGACGAGGGCGGGAACTGGACCCTCGTTGACGACGAGGCCGAGGAGGAGATGAGGAGGGCCTTCTTTGAGCATGCCGCTGAATGCGGCAGAATAGCCAGGGTAAGCCTTTTGATCTATAGAATAGATCTTCTTTGGCTCGAAGTGGGATGGTGAATATTCTCCCTTTTTGCCGAAACTTGGTGGTTTTTCCGAAAGGAAAACCAAGTTCCTCAGTTACTTCCTCCCCCAGATAGAGCGGATTAAATCAGTGGAGGGAGGTTATTGGGGTTGAACCGAGGCGACCAAGGGCGCCGAGAGCTGCAGTCCGAATCAAGGAGGCGCAGACGAAAAGTTCAACCTGCGAGTTCCTCCGGTGTAAGTACTCGACTGAGTCGAGAATCGCCGCTTGCGTTGTGACCGAATGAAATCATGCTTCGCGTGTGTGTAGCGCGACGCCACGATCGCCGACCTTGGCGGGCTGGCCAAGTCCGAGACTGGAGGTGGCTGGAGAAGTCGGAGGCGAAAGCCGTCGCCGAGTTGGAGGGTATGCCCCCAAACCCGACCGACTCTGAGCCTCCGACGTTCACACAGTTGTATAACCATGCGTTCCCTGTTCTTGACAGAGCATAGGAGGAAGACGCTAGCGCAGTATGACGTTCTTCAAGAGAACGTCAAAACAGCGCAGACGCGATATGAAGAGCTCTTGGTGGCGGTGGAGCCCACTCGACGGCAACTCTATGCTGGCGACACCGAGCCAAGCTCCCGGGCCGAGCTAATCCAAAGGTGGACCGAAGCCCCCAAGCAACTGAAGGTGCGGCTCAAGGAAGTCAGCCTGATGAGTACTAGCCAAGTGCTGGGAATCATCAAGTTGCACTATCCTCGAGTCGAGCTTGACGCTGTCAAGGATGGCTTCGCCTGCTCTGAAAAGGAGGCGTTGGCCCTGCTCGAAGAGATGAAGCCGACCGCTGAGTGCCTTGTAGATAACTTAGAGCCAGATTTCCTGCAAATGTAGGAACCCGTAAATTATCTATGTAAATGATTTTCTTTTTAACATGGCATACGCTAATTGGCCTTACTCTATTTAAGTCACGTTTTTGGCCCGAGTAGATTATGTTCCTTTGTTACTCGGAACGATTTTACGCTGGGCTTCATCGTAGACTTAAAAGAGAAAAAACGATTAGGTATTGGTTAGGTGCAGACTGGCCCTAATTAGGTGTAGCCGTCGACTTGCTAGCTAGTCGGGATCTGACTGGGTAGCAAGTCAATTTGTCCTCACTAAGAGAAGGGGTGCGCGATTCAAGGTAGTCAGAGTCGGGATCCTAAGTTGGATCGATTTTTCCTGGAAAGAATCAAATCGTAGTATCCAATCGTAAAATCGAGGATTCTATCTAATTTGTAAAATAAATATATATTTTATTCTCCACTGTACTTTTATATTATATATATATATAGTTGAGCTCCGGTGCTTTGCAAAGCACAGAAGACACCATGCTTTGCGTCTAGTTTATAAAATCCGAGACTCAAAATGGACAATCCGAACTATCCATCTTGATCTTCTCGTTGAAATCTCTTACATGACCAAATTTCGTATTTTTGAATTTTTTGCTATTTGTGTTGTATTTTTGAAAACCGAGAAAATTTGGACACTCCATAACTAATTAGATCGGTGATGTTCAAAATACAAAACAAATAGCAAAAATTCAAAAATTACAAAATTTGGTCATGTAAGAGATTTCAATGAGAAGATCAAGATGGATTTATCATGATTCGATTGAATCACACACTAATTAACATTATAGTTCTTTGTCAATTATCAAAATAGCTTCTAAACCTTATACGGAGTAGGATCGCGATTCTACACGATTCTCTGATTTGGATCGCGATCCTACTCCGATCCTATGTGATCCCAATTCACTAAGCGACTCGGATCGACATGCTTCCATAGGATCGTAGAATCGCACGACTCTACGAGTAGGATCGCGACTTTAACTACCTTGGCGCGATTGCGCACCTAATTAGGTATAGCCCCCCGACTTACTGGCTGGTCAGGAACCGACTAGGGAGCAAGTCAGGTTAGATTCTAGATAAAAGATTAGGTGCGCGGTTGCGCACCTAATTAGGTGAAGCCCCCGACTTACTACTTAATTGAAATGCAAATAAGTAGCAAGTCAGAAACTGAATTGCGCAAGCGTAAAAGACGATGTGAGCGAAAACTTATCTTTATTTAATTGTAAACATGGGTTACAATAGTCGTCAGGTATAAGACCGACACAATTGCTTGATGTTCCATGAGTTGTCCAGGAGAGTGCCGTTTTCATGCTTTAGTTGGCGAGCCCCCCGGCGTACCGCTGAATCACGTGAGGACGTCCTGATTTACTTGGAGAAAAATCGACGAGCGCCTCCTCCTATTTCGGGCCGAGCCTTGTTCCGATCTGAGCCTTGACGCCTGACTTAGATGGTTTCTTGTTTGGTAGATCGCCCTTGTCGCGAAGAGTGGTGGCCGCCTACCGGATCTTGTCCAACTCGGCCGCCGCTTCGATTGACTGGGCGAAGTCGCAATTTTCCCTATCGAGAAGATGGGAAAACTTGACATCTCCACGGATCGTGATTACGCCCCGTAATTCTGGAATCTTCATAACCAGATAGGTGTAGTGTGGGACGGCCATGAATTTGGCCAAGCCTGGCCTTCCCAAGATTGCGTGATACGCAGTCTCGAAATCGGCTACCGCAAAACTGAGATTCTCCGTCCGGAAGTTAACGTGAGTGCCAAAAGTGACCGGGAGAGTGATTTTCCCAATCAGCACTGACGATGTTCCCGGGATTATGCCATGAAACGGCGCGTCCGTCTTCTGGAGCGCTGTCCTTGGGGTATGCATCTCGCCCAGGGTCTTCGCGAAAAGGATGTTTAATCCGCTCCCGCCGTCGACCAGGACCTTGCGCAGTCAGACGCCCTGTACCACGGGATGCAGGATGAGTGGATATCTTCCCGGGCAAGGGATGTGGTCCGGGTGATCTGAGCGGTCAAAACTAATCGGAACTTCAGACCACCAGAGATACTCGGGGGTCACCGAAAAAGCTGCATTGATTTTTCGATCGGTAAGTTTTTGCTTACGCTTAGACTCATATGCATGCGATCCCCCGAATATGTAGTTGAGCTCTCGCTTGGTTTCTTGGTAAGCGTCACCCTGAGGAGGGTCACGCTTGTCATCTTGCTTAGCGTCTTTCGGAGCGTCGTTGTTGTGCTCCTTAGCGAATTTCTTCAAGATATTGCAGTTTTTGGCCGCATGCTTTCCGTTTGGATGGAAAGGACACGGCGCCTCCATGACTTTGTTGTAGTCGGTGGGCCGAGGCGGCCTCTGCCGACCATGATCCGCGACCGCTACTAGCTCTTCACCCTTGCGCTTCTTGTCCTTCTTGGAGGACGACTCGGGCCTGTCCTTCTTGCCTTCGTGTTTACTTGGGTGATCCTCTTGACGCTCAGCGAGAGCATCCGAGGCGGTAGCATATCGATCCGCCAGGGCGAACATCTCCTTGACGGTAGTCGGGGGCCTCCGGGACATCTTTTTTATTAGATCAGGCTCGCGAACTCCTTTCTGGAAGGCTACGACAACGACCGCCTCTGAGATCTCCCGGATTGTGTTCTTCTTCTGGGTGAAACACCGAATGAAATCCCTTAACGACTCATCTTTTTTTGATGAATCTGATAAAGGTCCTACTGGGTTCCAGGTTTCTCGTGAATACCCTGGAAGTTGGCAACGAATTGGTCGCAGAGCTCTCCCCAGGAATCGACCGAGTTCTCTAGAAGGCCCGCGAGCCAGTTCTGAGCCGGAGAGATTAACATAACGGGCAAATAGTTTGCCATCACGTCGTATCCTCCACCCGCAGCCTTGATTGCTAAAGAGTAGATCTACAACCAAGCCTCGGGGTCCCGTTCTCTATCAAATTTCACAATCCCCTTGGGCCAGTTTACCTGACGGAGTCGGGGTGTGAATGCCTTGATCCCGTCAATTAATCCTACCCCGGGAGGAGGAGATTGGCGGGGGAGATTCCGACGCGGTGGAGTACGACGCCGATCCTCATCTCGCTCCCTCCGCCGGGCTTCGATGTTAAGGCGAAGGTCGCGACTTGTACTTTGGCGGGCGTCTTGCCCGCGACTTCGCGGGTGCCGACTGCGCCGAGTGTTACTCGTGGCAGTCTGGCTTCTGGCCGAGTTGGCCTGTTGATCCCGAGCGCCTTGGACAGCCGCTGCCGTCACCATGGCTTTGATTTGTTCCATGATCAGCGTTGCGGGGTTGTTCTTTCCAAGAAAAGGACCAATATTGTCCAGGAGGGTCTTACATGCGAGGATGTTCTGCTATGGCGTACGGAAGACTGAGTGATCTCCCATACGGACTTGAAGCAGTTCCTCCTGGATTTCCCGTGCACGACCGCGCAATTGGTCGCACAAGTCTTCTCCCCCTCCGCGGTTTTGTTCAGCTCCTGCCTCCCCCATGGGAAGCCGAGCCGATCCGGAGGCTTGCCCATCCAGCATGTAGACGCCGCGAAAGTCGGGGAACCCATTGACGCTCTCTTTCGACTCGGATTCCGAGAAGGAGAGGCTCAACCGATCCCGATTTGTTGGTTCATCGATGGGAGAGATTATAACTCCCACTTCTCGTGCTGGATCTCTGGTCAGAAGAGGATCCGACTGAGATTCAGCAGAACGAATCCGCTGGAATCTCGCAGCCGAATTGACCAATTCGAATGGCATGTCCACTCGGGAAGTTGACCTGGTTAGAGTTGTCCCTGAGTCCTGACTCGAAAAACTCGTCCCAGTGTGCGCGTGCCGTGTCCTGCTCCTTAGCCCAGATTGGAAAAGCCGGCATGTTATCCGATGGAAAACAGCGGCCGAGTTTCCTAACCCGAACGGGGCGGATCACGATTGAGGGATTGTGGTCCTCGACTGGATCTGAGAACGATCCAAGCTAGGAATCAGATCGCCACTCGATTCTTCGTCAGCATAAGGAGCTGGTAAAGGAAGAAGTGGTAGATCCTGACCGTAACCGAAGGGGAGCCCAGCGGTAGGCCAGTCGGAATCGTCATCATCAGATGGGATCTCTTCCGGATCGGAATCCAGGGGAGAGATCCCAAAGCGGTGAGGCTCGGTCAGAGTCGCGTACCGCCTCCCCCGGTAATGCGTGGACCGAACAAAGTTCGGCTCACACAATCGAAGTTCCCCGAAGTCACCAGCAATGAAGCCGAGATCTCCGAAGATGAAGCCTTGGCCGGGGGCGTAGGTGAAGACGAATCCGCCAATTGAAGCCATCGGAGTCGTGGTAGTTGATCGTGATGCTAGCCCCTACCTGCCGCTCCAACTGTCGACGAATTATGTTGCCAATATACTTTATGGGGCTATGCGTAAGACCGAAACCCGATGGTAACACAGGAGACATATTTATACAAGTTCGGGCCCTCGAGGTGAGGTAATACCCTACTCCTGTGCTCGTGGATTATAGTAGGGTTGATCTCGATGGATCAATGTTGAGGATGGCTACGGATCGATGTGATCCCTCCTACTGATGTGATCCCGGATGTTCTACCATATCGAACTAGGGGCCCCTGCCTCCATTTATATAGTGGAGAGAGGTAGGGTTACAAATAAGTATCCTAGTTGCTTATGGAAACTGGGGATAGAGATAGGAAGTCTATCTCTATCCTTTCTTGCCGAGTACGTAATGTACCAGATTACAACTGTGTCTTTCTTGTGATACAAGTCGGGTCTTCATGCAAGGCAGGCCCGTCTTCTAGATGGTAGGCGTGACCCTGCTCCGTGAGGTGGTCCGCCTAATTTGTCTCCGTGAGATACCCGGGGACCATGTTATCCACAGTAGCCCTCGAGTGCTTTACAGCCGAGTTGATGCCGAGTACTCCGACTGGAATCTTCTCTATGCCGAGTGCTCCATTGGCATGCAAGGAGGTTGTGAAGGGCTCAAGAGCTTTGCAGATTGAAATCTCCGAGTGACTCCCAGTCCAATTTCTTGGAGTCCTGGAAGTCGGCACGATGGTTGACGTCGCGGCGTGAGTAGAATGTCGACACAACTGTCCTCGGAAGGTGAGAAAGCTGCAGTAAGAATCGGGTGGCTGTCCTCGAACAATCGCGAGAAGCCGCGTAGTAAGTCGGTGCGGTTGTCCTCGGCCTTGATGCGAAGCCACAAGTTGGGGTGGCCGTCCTCGTCGTTCTTGGGAGCGAGTGTCGGCTTAGGGAGTCGGCGTGGTTGTCCTCGGCGCGATCTAAAAGCCGAAACCATAGTTTGCGCCGACGCTGGCGAGGCATGCAATGAGCCATATAATGCACTCGTGGTCTTTGGCGTGGCGTGTAGCCGTCGCATGCGAAGTTGGCGTCTGGCGTGGAGCTATGCCGTAGATTGCGCTCGGGGCGCGGATGTTGACACGTAACTGTGCCATGGTCGATGCTTGTAGCGTAAACACTTCCATGAACCCTAGATGATTTTTGTTAGTCCGAGTGGTTTTTCTTCCTTTTGTTATGCACTCTGCCCGACTAGTCTAGCCCCCAAGCGTAGGGAGTTGGCACATGGCTTTATCGCACGCGTTTGGGTGGCGAGAGTTATTGTGTTATGGGTTCAGAGCTTCACTACTCAGAATTATACCGCAATCGGATTTCACTTAAATCACTAAGTAACAAAAGTAAAAAATAACTATGAAAAAGATGGGTGCACGCAAGTGCACACAATTATGTGTAGCCCCCGACTTACTGCTTAATTGAAATTCAACTAAGTAGCAAGTCAAGAAATAACACGAGTTTATATGTGAAAAGATTATGATAATGAAAACTTAGCTCCTTTGCTGACGATGATGTCGTCCTTACTTTTGAGCTTTTAGCCCCCGGGCGTATCACCTTGTAGGCTTGAAGCGCAGACGTGGGTTTGTAACCGTGCCGAAGTTTACGCTCGGGGTGCTAGCGTTGGCGTGAAGCCGTGCCGAGTTGACGTAGGCATGCAGCCGAGCCGTATGATGCACTCGGTGCGGCGTAGGGCATCTGGCCGTCTTGAAGGTTGCGCTCGTAAGCCGCATTGGCGTGAAGTCGTCCGAGTTGGCGTAAGCATGCAACAGCCGTATGATGCACTCGGTCTTTGGCGAGGCGTCGACCATACCAAGGTTGCGCTTCGAAGCTGGCGTTGGCGTCAAGCGTCTTAAGTTAGCGGCATGCATCTTGGCCGGCCGTATGATGCACGAAGTCTTTGGCGTGAAGCGTCTTACCGTACCAAAGGTTGCGCTTCGAGAACCTGGCGTTGGCGTGAAGCCGTGCCGAGTTGACGTAGGCATGCAACCGAGCCGTATAATGCACTCGGGTCTTTGGCGTGGCGTCTTGACCCTTGTAGAATGTTGCTTCGAGTATTTGGCGTTGGCGTGAAGCTGTGCCGAGTTGACGTAGTGTAACATATCCAAATTTTCAAATTTGGTATAAAAATTTTTCGCAAAAATCATAAATATATTTCTACAACCATTCATAATTTTCAAATAATTTTCTAAATTAAACTTCTATTTATTCTCTAAAGAAGATACTCTATCCCTCTTTTTCTAAAAATAAAAATCCATAAAATAATAAATATTATTTCATATTTGGATTCTACTCATTTTTATGAATTTTTAGAAATTTATTCCATATTTTTCTGAGCTTCCTATAGCTCTTTATAAATTTTCTAAACCCCAAACAATCTCTGAAAAATTCTTTTATTTTAAAATCCGAGACCTTCCTTTTTAGGCAATCCCGAGGAATACGCTTTCCTTTTACGGAAATACGCTTCCACTTAAACCATTAAGTAGCCGTGACCATTAGATTAAGATCCAACGGATCACCGATCATACCATCAACCGGTTCACCCGTTCTAATCCTAACCGTTAATTTTCAAATCAACTATCCTGATGCAGCCACGTCGCCCCTTCTACATCCCCCATACCGGTTCACTCTAAGTGAATCCAACGGCGCCCATTGGATCACTCGGTGGATCGGACGGCCCATTGTCTTTCTTCTTCCTCCCATTGTTTCTCTCTCTCCACATGCGCCATTGCCGCCACAGTAACCATCACCGCCATGATCCGTCCAAGCGCCGCCCCGGTTTTGCCACCACCGGATAGCTCGCACCGCTGCCAACAGCTGCCACCACCTCATCCCTCTTATCCAACTCCGACGGCTAACCAATCACCCGCCGCCATCTTTGCACCGCCGCCGCCGTCACAAAGCTCCCATTCCGTGCCCGCCACTCCACCATTGCCCTATAAAAACCCCTCTTCGGCGTTGCATAAACCCCCAAGCCCCATCCTTGCTCTCTTCTTTCCTTTGGCCGCCCCGAGCTGCCCTCACCGCCGTCTCCTTCTCCATGTCCGGCGAACATCCTCCTCCCCACTCCAGTTTTTCTCCGACCTCGGCTCCCACATAGAAAACCTTCCAAATTTAGTCGCGAACCCAACCCAACCCTCACTCAAGCCTAATTTCCACCGGAGTTCCCTCCTCGCCGTCACCCCGATACACCGCCGTCACAGCCTCGCCGCCCCACCGCCTCCGTCCACCCCAACCCACTCCAAAATCACCAGTGAGTTCGTCATGCTCCCAATTTCATGAAGCCAACTCCAATTGCTCGCCGCCGGTTCTCCTCCGCCGTCGCCGGCGATGACACCGCCGCCCTTCCCCTGTTTTTCCCCATTTCATTCCTTTCCTCTCACCGACACCTCGGTCCCACTAGTCAGTCACCCAATTCCTTCGCTTTCACTGCTCACCGGGTCCCGCATGTCAGCCTCCTGCCGTGTAACCATTTGGGCCAAGCCCAATAGCCCAGTAAGCATTTTGAAAACTCTTTTCTATTTCTATTATTCCCCTGTACTATTTAATTTAAAACATCAAATCACATTTATAAATTCTACCAAAATTCATAAAAATCCAAAATAAGATAAAGAATAATATAAAAATATAAAATATCATTTTTTAATAAAATAACCCTAGATAAATCCTTTTACTCTCTTTTCCTTATATATCAAAGCAATTTTAATTAAAGAATATAGAAATAAAATTTATAAAACTTCCAATATAAAAGTTACTCAAAATAATGTTTTATATCTATAAATAATATTTCTATATTTTTGAAACCTATAGAAATCCAAAAACATAACTTAAAACTCTTTCTTTAATCAAACTAGAATTTTCCTAAATATAAAATTTTGCTAATAAAATTCACATATTTCATTCAACTCATATAAAATTTATAATATCAAAATTAATTCTTTTTAATTAAACATCATTGTAAGGTCAAATAGAAATATTAATATTCCTAAATTTACAACAATTCTCCATAAATAAAAATCTCCATATTATTAACCCTAACTTTATGCTGCCCAAATTACCTATTTTATATAAAAACTCCTACCTATTTTTCTTTTAAAAAAATATATTTTCAAACTTCTAGAAAATCGTACAACCCGTCACCCTTTTAACCCGTCACCTTTTTTATTTTGTTGTTTATTTAAAACTTTTCTTATTTGATATTTATTGGAATTTTTCTCTTTTTATAACGTATAGATGATGAACTTTGCTTTCTGGAAACTTTAGCCGTAAATGTCCACAAGATACAATAAATGTGATCCGATCTTCAATTAAGGCAGGTTTTCTTATCCTTGATGCATTTTGATATACCTACATTTCCTTTACTTATTTATTGCATATATTTTCTAGTTACTTATTTGTACATTCCAAGTACAATTTTTATCCAAGCCCCAATACCTTAAAAATCCACCTAAAAATAATCAACCCCTGATAAAACCCTAGTATAGGCAAAAATACAAAATTTGATTATCTCATGAAAGGATAAGAGAATTGGTCCGTATAAATAAGTTGGGTTAAATAACTTATTTGATATGGAAAGGATTGTAGTTTGGGAGATAAAATGATTTCCATATAGAGCAATTTGGAAAAAGCAGTTGTCGGCTTGGGCCAGGTACCTTAGGGGTAGAAGGTACACACTCAAGGACACAGGTGGACGAGGGTGTGAACTCCCTGAAATCATTGCTCTATAAACTATAGAAGCAAATTCGGAAATATCTTTATCTTTGCCGTCTTGGGCCAGGTCACAGCAGGTATGGCTGGTGGAAACACTCAAGGGCACTAGATATTTGCTCTGTGATTAGAGGATATCTAGAAATCGTTTGCTTCTATAAAAACTTGAGTTTAAAATATTTAAGAATGACATAGTTTACCGCCCATCCATGGAAGTCATGAATCTATGGGTAAAGCTGGGCAGGTTCTGCAGAGCTGAAAACAAATACATCGATGGACCCTACTTCAGGTATATGAAGTTATGTCAAATGGGTGATGCCTCTCTTATATGTCAAAACTCATGAATTTGTTTTACAAAAATTGTTGTCTGGTTAGCAGATAAGTAAGGATGGAGAAAGATGATAGAATTTGATCTATTATTATTAATTGTTTTAAATAATGATAAGACTTTAAATATTCAAAATTGCATATCTACCATAAAGCTTTACTATTCCTTGAATCCTGTTTTCATATAATATCAGTATCATTTTCTTAAGAAACCTGTAAGTACGATTAGTACTTACCCACATTTTGTGGACAATTTATTTCTTTTTGCAGGATCTACTTTATAATCAAATTGGACATTTATAAAGAAAATAAGAAACCCATATAGGATCAATTTCTAAGGTTTAACTTATGCTCAGGCTTGCCTGTGGTATATGGGCATGTAATATTCTTTTTATTACCAGGTTACATTTTCACTTTCCGCTGTAAAATATTTTGTAACATGTAATAAATCAAGCGGTCATACTATTTCAATGCTGGCGAAATCTGGACGATTGGCATTACGGACATTTTCGTAAATTTTCTTGAAAATTTGGTTAAATACACGTAGGCATACACCGAGCAGTATGATGCACTTTCGAAGTCTTTGGCGTGACGCGTCAACCGAGCCAAAGGTTGCACTCGAGTATTGGCGTTGGCGTGTAGCCGTCTTGAGTTGGGAGACCCATTCGAATCTCTTTTTCTTGCGGTACCCAGACCAAGTATATTAAATCATCAATTGACCCGGAGAATATACCGGTATATGGCGGTGCCCCCGATCGTCGGATCCGGCTTGTGGCTCACGGAGAGCGTACCAAGGGCTTAGCCGAGTGGTCATCTCGAAACCCGTTCGTGATATCCGATTCTGACTCGTGCAGTAACCGGCAATTGACCTGACATGAGGCAACAATTGACCTAGCATGAGGCATATCACAGGATTAGGTTTAACCGAGTGCACCCATAACCAATGGTGTAGGGTGAGCAGCTCAATGAGCGTATCCTCGGAACCCAAACCTTTAATAGCTTTCAGCATCTGATTCCACGTGGTGGTCACCAGCTAGTGGCCTAACATGAGGCATGCTTACTAACTGTATTGTTTTTGCGGATGGCGCGTGAGAGTGCACAATGGGTGCGCCGACGTGAGAGCTCATGGCCTCGCGCCGACCCCTGACCGCTCTTGACGGATGGTGTTGGCGTGAAGCCGTGCCGAGTTGGCGTAGGTATATAGCCGAGCCGTATAATGCACTCGGGGTGCTGGCGTAGGCCTGCAGCCGTCCAATAAAAACCATCTCACATTATCCTGCATTGTACCCTGTGGAGACAATGAAAAACACAAGTAGTAGAGAAAAAACTGGATTGTAAAGCAATATGCATGATGTCCAATTATGTATTTTTATTATCTCAAATTATCGTCCTTTTATCTTTTCCGTATTGATTTACGTTTCTCTGAGTATGTTTAATTCCTTTTGTTAAGCACTCCGCCTAGCTCATCAAGTCCCTTAGCGTTAGGAGTTGGCGCGGAGCTCTGTCTCCGAACACGCATCAGGAAAACCCAAATTTTGCATAGGAATCTGAGTTTCACTACTCAGAATGTGTGACACTCGGAATCGGTAAAAGTCAACATGGAAAAGAACAAAAGAAACTCGAAAAGAGATGCTATCTTTCTGTGATTGAATCTGTATTTTGCCCGAGTAGATTAGATCCTTTTACTAAGCACTCTGCCAAGCGCATCAAGTTCCTTAGCGTTAGGAGTTGGCGCGGAGCTCTGTCTCCAAGAACGCAATCGGGAAGTATGAGTGTTGCATGGAGACAAGATTTCGTTACTCGGAACAACCAATACTTAGGCTCAACAAAAATTCAAAAAGAAAGATAACGATTGGGTGCAGATTGCACCTAATTAGGTGTAGCCCTCGGCTTACTACTTAGTTGGATACCAACTAAGTAGCAAGTCAGGTGATGATGTAATTGAGTATGAATAATAGACAACTTAGCTGTTGATCGTGTCGCCCTCACGCCCGAGTGAACGAGCCTCGGACATGTCACCTTGTCATCGTGGCTGTCCTCGGTGTCGTGCGCGAGAAGCCGGCGTAAGGTGGTCGGCGCGGCTGTCCTCAGTGTCATGTGCGAAAAGCCGACGTGGCACGGCTGTCCTCGCCGTCGTGCGCGAGAAGCCGACCTAGGAAGTCGGCACGACTGTCCTCGGCGTCGTGCGCGAGAAGCCGGCCTAGGAAGTCGGCGCGGCTGTCCTCGACGTGGTGCGCGAGAAGCCGGCCTGGAAAGTCGGCGCTGCGATCCTCTCGGCGTCATGTATGAGAAGCCGCCTAAGGAGTGTGGCGCGCCTCGGCGTCATGCGAGGAGCCCTAAAGTCGGCGTGGCGATCCTCGGCGTCGTCTTGCGAGAAGCTGGCCTAAGGAAGTTGGCGCCGCTGTCCTCGGCGTCGTCTTGTAGAAGCCGCCTAAGGAAGTTGGCGGTGTTTTCGGCGTCTGCGAGAAGCCGGCCTAGTAAGTCGGCTGCTGTGTCCTCGGCCTTGATCGAGAAGCAACCCTAAGGAAGTCGGCGCGGCTGTCCTCGCCGTCGTCTTGCGAGAAGCCGTTAAGGAAGTCGGCGCGGCTGTCCTCGGCGTCGTCTTGTGAAGCCGACCCTAAGGAAGTCGGCTGGCTGTCCTCGGCGTCGTCTTGTGAAGCCGCCTAGGAAGTCGGCGGTCACGGTTTCGACCGAAACCTCTTCTATTGTCACCATGGTGACGCCTCCCATCTTCTTCTCGCTCCCGTCGCCGAGCTTCAATGTCATGACGAAGGTCGCGGTTTTTCGTTGTTGCCGGAGCAATGAGTGGGTGCGGCGGTAGTCGTTGTTGTCGTCACCGCAAGTTGGCAGGCGTAGGAGCCGCAAGTCGGGACGGCGTAGGAGCCTTGCCGTAATCTCTGGGATGAGATCCGCTTTATCGTCGAGGTCCGCCATGCCCTTGCTGAGGTGCACCAAGGATCGCCGAGGTGCCGAGCGAAATTCACGTCGAGCTCCATCTTCGCGCGGGATTCACGTCACCCCGCGCAGTCTGTCTTCAAACGGTCGCCACGATCACATCCGAACTTGGTTTTCAATGATCTTGGACTCGTTGGAAAGATAATGAGATAAGCTTTCCAACGCATCTGAAACCACCTCGAAATTCCTTCCAAGTCAATAGAAAATCACGATGCAATCTCTGTCCAGATTCTGGACGCGAATAGATTGCATCTTCTTCCCGCGTTCTTTTCGCGGTTGAAGATGTCTTCCGATCGGATCTGATCCGATTCTTCGAGGGCAAGTTTGCCGAGGTTGTTGATGATGAAATCCAAGCCTCCAAAACAGGAAGCTTGGCCGAAGGTGAATTCGACGGCGCTGCCGCCGAGAGATGCCATCGAGCTTGATGAAGATGATCTTAGCGCTGGCCCCTACCTGGCGCGCCAACTGTCGACGATTTGTGTCGGCAATATATTTTATAGGGCTATGCGAGAGATCACAACTACGATGGTAACACAGGGAGCCGAATTTATACAGGTTCGAGCCCTCGGGGCGAGGTAATATCCTACTCCTGTGCTCATGGATTGTATTATGGTGGATCTCAAGGATGTTGAGTTGCGTATGAGGATGATGATGATTGGATGCTGGATGAGATGTCGAACTAGGGGCCCCGGACCCCCTTTATATAGTGCAAGGGGCCGGGTTACAGATAGAATCCCTAATCCGTATATGGAAGATACAGATATAACCGATTTGGCTACGCCTATATCTATGTATTCGAGTAGGAGACGAGTTCGTTTTCTTGTAGAACACGTCGGGCCATGCCAGCCTCTAAGCCCGCCTTCTGGAAGGTCTAACTCAATCGGCCCAAAGAGGTGGTGCGTCAAATAGCATATCTCCGGATACCCGGGGCCCATGTTATCCACAGTGAGAAAGCCACGCAAGGGAAATAGTGTCAACATTGTGGAACATTAGGCCTTTGGCTAGGTCCTAAATGTGGAAAGCTATGTATTTTGGCTATGTAACTAATTAGGCTATGGTAGTACAACTGATAGTACAACTGCAAGCTATGTTCTTTTGGCTTTGTAACTAATTAGGCTATGTTCTTTTGTTGTAAATAATTAGGCTATGTAACTAATTAGGCTATGTTCTTTTGTTGTAAATAACTCAAGAAATATATATATATATATATATATATATATATATATATATATATATATATATATATATATAGTTGAGCTACGATTGTATGGAATGACGGAAGGCGCCAGCGTCTAGTTTGAAAAATCCGAGACTCAAATGGCGATCCGAACCGTCCATCTTGATCTTCTCGTTGAAATCTCTTAGACAACCAAATTTCGTATTTTTAAATTTTTTTTGCTATTTGTTTTGTATTTTTGAAAATCACCGATCTAATTAGTTGTGAAGCGTCCAATTTGCTAGTTTTAAAAATACAAAATAAATAGCAAAAAATTCAAAAAATACGAAATTTGTTCGCTTAAGAGATTTCAATGAGAAGATTAAGATGGACGGTTCGGATCGGTCATTTGAGTCTCAGATTTTAAATTAGACGCTAAGCACTAAGATCTTCCGTAATTTCATACACCATATCAACTATATATATATATATATATATATATATATATATATATATATATATATATATATATATATATATATATATATATATATATTGCCTCTGTGTTAATTGCTCTCTCTTGAGTTTCTATGAGGCTGTTTCTGTTTTAGAAAAAAATGAGTCTTTCTGTTGAAGCAGAATTTAGTTATGGTGGAGAGGAATGGTAGTATGTATGTGTGTGTATAGTTTCTCTGAATGTATGCATGTATGTGTATTCATGTTGCCCAGTGTTGTAGAGAGGAATGAATGAATTGGCTTTTGGAATGCTCTTGCAATGACTGAACCAAAACATAATGGCTTTTGGATGAACTCAGCATGTATAAATAGAAACCTGTTCATGTTTCTTACTTCAAATGCCACAATACAAATAAGAAAAACAACCAAATTTACACACGTCATGGAAACAACCAAATTCAATGTTACTTTATTATATAGGGATTGTTTACATCATAACACAGTCTCAACTCCCATCCTAGGCATGAACAGTTTGCACTGCTATATTTTTACATCATAATTGAAGTGAGCATGAACACTACACTCTACACTACACTATTTTTATCAGCTTCAATCATAGCCTTGATGTAGAACTCACCAGCCTTGTGATGACATCAACGCCAGCAGCCCTCACCTTTTCCATTGTGCTGATAATCTGATCAGGAGTCTCCCCACAACCCAGCATAATTGATGTCATTGTAAGTGTGCCAAGAGGGGCATACACTTTTGCCATTTTCAGAACATCTATGGACTGCTTAAAATTAGCACGGTAGTCTCGCACATTTCTTTGAAGCTCTTCCACTGTTGCAATGTTGTGTGCAAAAACATGCAACCCAGAAGTTGCAACCTTCTCTACACAGCTAGGATCCCCTCCGAAATCAGGTACTGCAAAATTACTAGTTTAGTAAGAATTGAAGGTACAATACTGCAAAATCTGAAATCAATTGACTGAAAAAAGAACTGCAGTTCAAATTAGCATATATAAAATGCTTTACACCATCTATGTTCTGATATAACATGGGTTAGGAAACAATGTATCTAACATAGACTACCAAATTTCTCCAAATACTGATCAATAGCTATGATCCTATCTCCGCAACTTTGCCTATTTTACCTCCAGGCGTCTCCTAAAAAAGCTCAGTGCCAACTAGCAAAAGGTACCATGAAAGGGCATCCAAGAAAAATGTCATGGAGAAAAGGCGCATAAGACTAATCTTAATAGCTTCCAAAAACAGCTTTTTATAGTTATATCAACTAATGCATCCCTTTGAAATTCCCCTGGAGGATAACATAGGATGCTAAATCTGGGACAATGTTTGCCCCCTCAGCCAATTCAAAACTTCAAAAACAATGGTCATCTATTACTGGAGCTGCCTGTTTGTGTCCGTGTAACATAGGATAGGCGTGACGAAGGAATTAAAGGGGCTTCCTCATCAACAGCTGCAGCTTCTGATGCCAGACCTCTGATAACGGTTTCATCATTACTGTCCATGGAATTGTCAGGTTTGTATGTGTTTGAAATCTTCTTATCCTGCAAAAAAGAAAAAAAATAGCATATTTAAACAGTTGCGTGGAAGTACCAGAATTTGAAGGCAACCATTTGGCAGCAACTATTGTTTTCATCATTAGGTCAAAGTAATGAACAAAATGGGGAATCTGCAAACCAAATTGGTATCCAATTTGTTGTATCCAGGAAAGTCAAACTCCAAAACTAAACTTCATGAATTAAGGTGTTTGTGATCGTATGATAGAAATTGAAACTGTTAAGTGCATGTCCGGTATCTGACACTCAGATGGTAGTCATAGTTGGTTAGATAAAGTACAAGAATAAGCTGAAGAAATTGGATGTGGAAGAGACAAGACATGTATAAAATGCTAACAAACTGTGGGGACGGCAACCGGACGGCGGCGTCGGGGCGGGGACGGCGACCGGGCGGCGTCATCGAGGCGGGGACGGCGACTAGTGTCGGGACCCGGTTTTACTAAACCGAACCCCTCTGTGCTAACAGTACGTGTCCCAAGGATCAAGCACGTACCCACAGTAGAACAAGAATAAAGTATCAACACCAACACTGCATTAACTAATAAAATAAATCAGAGTACGGCGAAGCAATTATTACCATATAATATAGCATCAGAAAATCCAAATGAAAACAACTAAAGTAGACCCATCATCAGCCACAGGCAAACTGACTGGGGAAGCTTCTAGTATTCCGGATCACCTTCCGAGGAAAATCCAACGTTCCTGCGTAATCTCACGATCCTGACCTGCTCGTGGAATAAGCAGCCCCGAATAAAAGCCGGGGTTAGCACGCAAATGCTAGTAAGTCTTTCCTGAGAAGGGCCAGGCTAGGCTTATCCTAGGAAAGATAGTGGCTCATTTGCATAAAAGCATTTAACTTAGAAGTACAAAAGCATTTAACAAAACATAAGTAAATAAATAACAATTCTCACGATTAATCTCAACAACTGGCATAATTCTCAAACTCAGTGTCTCATAGCTCATATCCTCATTATCTCAAATCATCATCTCAATAAAGTTGTCATGCTCATACTCGTTCACCATGAATTATCTAGCAACGGCACACGGCCGGAAAAACCTTACCCAAGTCAAGTTAATTAAGGTGTAGCTACGATGTGAAAAACCACCAAGACGCTCATAACCGAGAGCACAGCCATTCGAATGGGTTTACACTCTGCAGAGGTTGCACGCTTTCCTCGCAAGATACGATACTCCCTCGTCGGAAAGCATCGTAACAAAATCCATCAAAAGACCAACCCCGAGTTTGACACAGTCATACCTGATATCCACACAAGTACCCCGGGGGCTCCGACTGTACCTGATATTCACACAAGTACCCAAGTCAACCCGGGCTATACAAGCAATGACGCATCTCTCGGGAGCTCACCCACGGTGCAAGGACGGTGGCAATCCCGACGTTACTGTCCCTCTAGATCAGGCCCGTCCCATTCCGGGCTTGCGGTCGCACGGAAAATTCTCAGTTAAATCCATCACGATCATCGGTCCTTAGGGACCGGAGCGTTGACTCAAGTCACCCGCTCCGAGTCAAATTATTAGTTGGTCAAATTTTAATTAATGAGTGAATAATCCCACCATAAAACCCAAGTTCTCATATCTCATACTCAGATACTCCAGATTCTCATATTAAAGTGTTTAATGATGATCAAATAAGTGGGAATCACTCCCCGGTGACTATCCATATTAAAGTGTTTAATGATGATCAAATAAGTGGGAATCACTCCCTGGTGACTATCTAAGCAATGCTAAGCCAACTAATAATTTAAAACAGTAGCAAATTACATATTATTCTTATCCTAAGGTTTGTCATGATCGTGGGTGCATATCATATAAATAAACGACATGCACTAGGAATCACTATAGCAAATACACATGATTTAGTTAAATAGCAATTTTGGCAAAATCGAGAAAATTGAGATTCTAGGGGAAAGACTTGCCTTCCTGTTCTCCTTGACCTTGCGGAACGTCGGCGGCGAATTCAGTCGCACTCACGTAATCTATCACATGCAAATCAAGAAGGACAATAAATACCAGAAAATAAATATAACTCCAAAAATTATGAATATTGTTGTGCATGTAGATGGTGATTTTATAAGAATTTACAAATTTGTTTCATCTGAATCGGAGTTTGGATGAATTTATTAAAATTGAAACAAGGCTGCTGCAGCTGGAAATCAAGGAAAATAAATAAATTGTACTGTTCACCTGGGCGGATGCTCTTGGCTTGCTGCTTTGTGAATGTACTGCTGGATGGCTACTGGCTTCTAAGCCATGCATAGAAGACAGAGAAAGAGATTAGAGATGTGGGGCGCAGAGAGAGAGAGCAAGAGACAGGCGGCGACGCGGCGTGGTGAGGTGAGAAACGCGCGAGCAGCGCTGGGGAATTGCCGGACGGCAGTGACAGGTGGCGTGCATGGCTAGCTTGGGCGGCGGCATGCAACCATGCAGGATGCAGCGGTAGCATAGTAGCATGCATCGTCTACAGGGCAGCATATAGGTGCAGCTGTGAGATGGCGCAGCAACATGGGCAGCGCGAGTGTGGCGAGCGCTCCCGGCAAGGACGACAACCCCGACGACGACGAACGGAGATGACGGCATGGTTGCGCGGCACAAAATGACGAGCAACGAGGACTCCAGATCGCAGGCTTTGAGATTGGATTTGGTGTCCAGACGAACAAGACATGGATTAGGTGAGTTTAGCATTGGAGATAGTCCATGGAAAATAATACGGTGCATGCAGCGCTGAGCAGATCAAAACGGCATGCAGCAACAACGTCGCAAGTGGTGCGGCGGCTAGCAGCGGGGTCGTGGCTCGCGCGGGCAGGGCGGTGAGGCGGCGTCGTGATGGAGCGGTGGCGGCGAGCTGAGGCTGCTACGATGCAGTGACGTCGGCGACACCGGACGAGGAGGAAGCGGCAGCAGCCGGGCTGCACGACGGCGCGGCGATGCGGCGCGGTAAGAGGAACGGCAGCGGCAGCGGCGTCGTGGCGCGTATGGCCTGGGCCGAGCTCGGCCACGACGGCATGGTGCAGCGACTCGGCTAGACCAGCGGCGAGGAGTGGTGGCTACCTCGAGACGACGTCGACGGCAACGGCGACGGCAGGCGCGACGAGGACGATGAAGACGCAGGGCGACGGCGGCAGCTCGTGCAGATTGGTATTGGGAAGAGGGATTAGGGTTAATTAGAGGTGGAATTTTGCTGGTTTATATGTGGGGAGTTAGAGATTGAGTCTGAATATGGATAGGTTTGGGATGGAAATTGGATTGGGCACGAGATCGGATTGGTTTTGGGAGTATTAACAGACCGGTTTAGGGTGATTAGGGTTGGTTGGATGGGGTTTAGCAGGGAAATATTTATATGGTTTATAGATAGAATTCCAATTGGAGTTGGTTTGAATTATTTGGAGATGAGTCCAAAACGAATTTGGTTTGCATAGAGAACGGAACAGGAAAGGGCTCTTTCCTGCTCGGCTTGAAGCGACCAAAAGAAAGGCAAAGCTCTCTCATGCCCTGGTTCAAGAAAGAAAACGAGCCCACGATCAGGAAAGGTAAAAAAGGAAGAAAAGCAAGCAAAAGAAAAGAGGAAAGGAAAGAAAGGAAAAAAAAACTTAGGGGAAATTCTAGTAATTTGGCAAAGATTCATAAAATCAAATTTAAATTTGAGGTTTTAAATTAAATCTAATTTTGAATTTGATTTTTTTTGGCTGTCACAACTAGGCGGCGTCGTCAGGGCGGGGACGGCGACCGGGCATGACGGGGCAGGGACGGCGACCGGCCGGCGGGGATGGAGGTGAACCGTCTCTAGGTCTCCAGCGCGGGCAAGGGTTGCCTCCAGCGCGGCGCGAGGTTTCGATGGGGGGGGGGGTAAATGCAAAATTTCAAGCCACCGTTGGATGGGATTTGGCCGGCCCAGATTAAATGTGTGCACATGTGCACAGGTGCAAAATGTGCACCGGATATGCTGCCCAAGTCCTGTGGGTGCGCTAGTGCGCGGGAGAGCAGCGTGTGGCTGTGGGACGCTCAAGAATGGGACCTGCAGCGTGGCACCGAGGCTGCTGGTGATTGGATGGGTCCTAGGTAGACGTGGCATGCAAAGCCGGGCAGGCCAAAGGGATGTGTTTGGTTGCCATATGAGCTCAGTCAGGCTGTACGAGTTCAGCCAGGCTGGTGGAAGTCAGACTGAGGTGAAGGGATATTGTTTAGATAGTTGTATGAGATTGGACAGGCTACGCAGAGATATTGTTTGGTTGGCTGCACTAGAAGGGGAGTGGGATGGACAAATTCTAGAGATGGAAATCAAAAACAAATACTGAAACTAGAGATGAAATTCAAAAACAAAAATAAAAATTCAAAGAAAACAAATACTGGAATGAAAATAAATTCAAAAATAAAAATAAAAATTCAAAAAACAAATGCTAGAAAATCAATAAATTCAAAAACAAAAATAAAAATTCAAAAATCTGAAATTTCTTTTAAGACCTTGTACTTGAACCTACGGTTCCATTTTTTTTGTTTCATTGAATTTGTATGTCATTTGAATTGTAAAACATTTTTGAAAGTTTGAAAGGAAGTGCAAGTTTCTTGTTAGTATTTGCCAGTTCCTAGCATTCGTATTGCATGTGGCTCATGAGAAACGACAGATTCTCGCTTCTCACGAGCTCGGTCAACACCCTTCGTTGCACGCGGCGGGCCTGGCTGAGGCGCCCAGCCAGACAACCAAACGCGTGCAGCGCTACATCGCACGAGCCTAGCTGGCGCTGGCTAAGCAACCAAACGTGCATGTTGCGGCTGCTAGGCTATGCGCTGCATGCAGTGGTCCCCATTGCGGGCCCCAGCTGAGTTGGTGTGGCTCGTTGGTTCCATGCAAGGGACGCGGGGGTGCTCCGACGGGCGTTGGAGCAGCTCTCGTCCAACGCCCGTCACTATTCGTTGGATAAGGATCCAACGGCCAGGATTAGATAAAGTTCAAAACTTTGTTTTTTTATAGCTGTGTAAAAATTCCAAATTTTTTTAAAAAATATAAATATTATCTAATATGAATCAAGTTCAACATATATTTTTATCATATTTTTAAAAAATGTTTTTGGTCCATTTTATACTTTAGAACCGTTTTTAATAAAATATTAATCATAAAAATATGACCAAAATATATGTTGAACTTGATGCATATTAGATAATATTTATATTTTTTAAAAAAATTTCGTAATTCTTACATCGCTATAAAAAAAACTAAGTTTTAATCTAGATCTAATCCTGACCGTTGGATCCTCATCCAACGGCCAAGGATGGGCGTTAGAGGGGCGTAGGTCCAACGCCGGACCGCCCCCGCGTCCCCATGCCAGATGTGGCCAGCGGCGGGCTGCATAGGCGGGCCCCATGGTGGTGTTAGTTAGCCCAAGCTCAAAAGGCTTTCTATGTCCCGATCAATCTTGAACTCGCGTAGACCAAAATTAAAGGAAAGAGCTTTAAAAAATAGAAAGAGTGGAGACCTAAACCAAGTCGAAAAGGTGTCCATGTATTGGCTTCGAAACCAGACGGAAAAAGATAGGGTTGCTAATCATGCATAAATATTAGATCCACAGGAATCAAAAAGAAAGAAATAAGATAGTATTTGGGAGGTTAAAAGAATTCAGATCTGAAGTTTAGGTTCAGCTGGTTCTGACAAGGCATAGAATGCAGGTTCTAAAAGTTGTTTAAAAAAGGCCTGGGATGTGGGTTTTAAAATAGAGATACTAGACTGTTGATGATTTGATCAGAGCACGAGGAAGTCAGTGGTGATCTATGCTAGAAAGCGAATGGATCAAGCGGTCAGGCTCTGTTCATTGAGACGAACAGATCAGTCGGTGATATCGAGAATCTGTTCTACGAGGCGGACGGATCGAGAGGTGCAAACTATGGGTTAGCCTAATGATGTTGGTTGGAACTAGTGCTAACGTGGCAATGGCTAAAAAGTGACTCAAAAAGCGACAACCACGGAGTCCTCTCAATATCAAATATGTAATCAATTGGAACGTGGATATTAGATTTTGCTAGTTTCTTTTTTTACACACAAAAAGGAGTGATTCTCTTTCGTACAAATTTGGTGATTTTGGATTGGTACATGGGCGGTCGCGACATCCTAATAAAATTATTATGTCATATATTAGAAATAAAGAAAACATAAATTAAAAACATAAATTAATAATAGGAGAAGGCCCTAACCAGACTTGGGTAGCCTAATTAGGCCTAAGCTAGGCCTAAAAACCCCTCACCCAACCCTAAGCCCATTAGGACTCTTAATATTCCAAATATATCCTAATTCTAGTCCAAATCAAACTCTACTCCTATTAGGAATCCTCCACCACGCCCAAAGCCCTATAAATACCCCCAAGACCCCCTCCCTCAGACCCTAACGTCGGAGCCTCAGAATTGGAGCCCTAGCCGCCCAAAAACCTAGCCCCGAAGCAATAACCAAGGTATCACTCGGATTCCAATGCCCACACCCCAGATCTAAAGCCAATACGTTGTAGGTCTCGTCGAGACGATCAATTTGGATATATGGAAGCCCTTTTTTGATGGATAATTGGAGGAGGTATGGAGCGCCGAAGGTTGGCCAAAATTGGAGCCCTCGCCACGCCGCCCGGCGAAGCCCCCGCTGCCCGCTCCCATGCGGCGCTGAATTCCACGCCGCGTGTCCCAGCGTCTGTAGCGCCGCCTACAAGCGCCAGCTCGCGCCGACCGCGTGTCCCGCCGCCACCTCGCGCCCGTCCGCGCCGCCGCCGTGCCGCGCGCCGCCTTACCCTCCTCGCCCCGCGGCCGCTGCGGCTGCCCCAGCGCCGACCCTCCCGCCCGCGCGCGCGCCATGTCGCGTCGCGCCGCGTGTCCCCGCCGCCCACAAGCGCGCGTGACCAGCGTTCGCCCGATGGCATGCCACCACGTGGCCCGCCAAGCGCTTTGCCACGGGCGTGCTAGCCCGCCGCCCGCTCGGTTTTTCGGGCCTTTCCCTCGGTTTTCCCATGGTTAACCAACGGTTAACCGGTTTAATCTTTTTTCGGTCTTTTCTATTTTTTCTGAAACTTTTCTGATTTGTTTAGGGAGTTTTTGAACTCCGATTTAGATGATTGCAGAGCCCAAAAATCACAAATAATCCCAAAAAAATTATATATTTTTATCATACTATTTTCTCTGTGTTTGTTATTTATTTCTGTTTTATTTCTTTTACGCTTAGATCCGACGTATACCTACTGTCCGGGAGTCATTTCGTAGCCGTTCGAAGGAGGAGAACCAGATCTAAACTTCTTCGAAGGCAAGCTAGATTCATATTGAATTCCTAGTTTGCTAAATTTTATTTATTTCATCTTAATTTGAATTGCATGCTTTAATTATCATCGTATGTGTTATTTTGACCCAATCTCATGTTAGTCCTCTACTAATTTGATGTAGCCTACCATTGTTAGCCCAATTGGTACTGTTTTCCTAGCCTATCCTTTGTGTAGATGCTTAGCCTTGCTTCTGGGATTGGTAGTTGATAGGTTTCACTTATTATTAAACTTTTATCCGTGAAGTTTTGGCTTCGTGGTGCTGTTTTTGTATAAACCTAATCAACTAAAATCAAAGTGGTGTGTGCTGATTTGAGGAGACCCAGAAGAGGCGGATTTTGGGCTTGTGGTTGAGACGTGCAGGTCTCCTCTGTCATATAAGGACCGTATACTTGTGACTACTATACCGAAACTGAACCGTACAGCCACTTGTGCCTTCTAGCCCTAATTTATTAGCTGTGGAAACCTAATTTCCGATGTACTCGTAGTGGACGGACGTGACTAGCTATCATCGGTTTCGAATGGCTTAAATGGGGGCTAACCTCATACGGTGCGCTATCAGGTCCGGATGAAGGAGATGCGCATGACTGTCGGCCTGGTCGAAGCGTAGCGTGTGGGGCACGAAACCAAAAGAAAGGGTACATTATGTGACAGGTGAAAGCAGTGAACAGTTTTGTATTGTTTCTCCTTCAGGATGAGACAGGGCTTGTGGGGAACGTGTACACATTCTGCGGAGTTAAAACTATCGTGGTAGCCGTGCCCACGGTTATGGGTGGGGGGAAAGGAGTTTGACACAAGGTAGTCCAATGTGTTTTAATTAATTAACTTGATGGCAGTGTAGGCAGGGATTGCCTCTCTTTTGAGCTGGTTAGCCGTTTCTATGGCTACGCTCATCGTGTGCTGAGTTGGTTAGCCGTCCTTTGCCTACGCTCGTGTGTATTATGTGATCAATGAATCAAGAACAAATAAACAAGTAGATAGATGATGTTTTAGGAAAATAACCCAACCCATCCTTTGACCTTGCATCATTTATTAAGGACTGCTTGCTGGGTATCCGTGTACTCATTATATGGATCACAGATTATTTGTTCAGGAGAAGATTTTGACATTGGTGCCAGTTGTGACCAGGAGGGTCAAGGAGATTAGCTACGCGTTTCGGGTCAACCTCAGAGTATCATCGCATTTGAAGTCTTCCACTGTGTTCTTTATGTTATTGAATTATGTCCTGTGCAAGACTATGTCAACGTCTATGTCAACTAGATGTTATTTATGTTACATGAACTGTTAATTTTCTAGTTAATTCAATGCCTGTGATGATATTCCAAAACGTCCTTGAGTGCAATACTAGCTATGATCTTCTAGGACTAGTATTCGGTCACTCAAGCCGGTAGAAATACCGGGGTGCACGACAGTGGTGACACAGAATACCGTGCAATTAGAGTCGGAGCCATCAAGATCAAAATGCATTACAGAGTTGACCGGTTACTTCAGGTTGTGAAGCATGTGCTAGAGATAAGGAGGAATCTAATTTCACTTGAGACCTTCTATCAGGACCCCAAATTACACAACTTGGTACCCCTAATGCTACACTAGTTCAGGATGAAGTCCAATGCGCATAAATGACTTCATTAATAAATACTATTACAATACTTCAAGAAAATTTAGCATATTTATTGAATAAACCTTACAAATAAATCAAAGGCCACAAAAACTAATTAATGAAGTTCATCAGAGTATTTATTGCAGCAAAAGAACCGTTAAAGATAGCATAAAAGATATCTCTTCATGAGCCGCAGGCTTCTGATTGGGAAGCACGTCCAACTACTCGCCTCCATAGAGAAACTCCTCCTCAACCAGCGGAGAGGATTCTTCAACTTCTTGACCTGCCGGATGAAATAGACAGCCCACAAATAGAATTTGCAAGAATGAGTATAGATGAATACTCAACAAATCACACAGTGAAATGATGCATTTCTTAACCTTTATATGCAGGATTTTTACAACAGAATTGTCGGCGACCGGGAGGCGAACCTCCGCAGCGCTGATAAGCGAGGAAAGGGGGTGCGAGGCCCGAAGGCGGCCCTGTCCCCTGGACCAAAGCCCGGCCGCTTGGCCGGACGCTGCCGAGGGAAAGGAGCTTAGTCCCGACGCGGTCGGTCGCGTCGAGACCGGATAGGGATGATGACACAAGTGTTTTTATCCTGGTTCAGGCCTCCACTGTGGGATAACAGCCCTACGCCCAGTCTTCGTTTAATGCCGAGCTTGAACGAGTACAAGGGGTGAAGTCCGGGCTTCAGGAAGCCCGGGCCTCGAATACAATAAGTGCTCAAGGCACTGTGCGTGTTCCTACAGTTACCTGGATGCGGAGAACTACCGCCGGGAACTAGAGCTCCTACGGGGTGCAAGTGCCCCTGTTCTACAGTGGCTATTTTTCGAGTGTGTTGTGTGTATGCAGAGGCGGGGGTGCTCGTTGTTGTGGCCTGTATGCTCCTTTTATAAGCGCCTTCCGGCCACTGTAGCTTGCGCTGGCCCATTGAATAGTCGTTGCCTTTTTGCCATGCCAGAGTGTACAAAATCTATCGGGTAATCGAGTGCATCTCCTGATCACTGCTCCGGACCGCTACCGGTCAACACGTGTCTTTGTCCATGCGGGCGGTTGACGGGACCGGCCACCAACCCGTCAGAAGCTACCGCCAGGCGCTCCTCGGTACAGTGCGCGCATTTAATTCTTGACGACTCTGGGGACCCGGCGTATCTGTCATGGCGCGCATGATTTGCCTTGGGTCCTGAGCCTTGAACCCCGGAAGCTCGGGGGAAGTGAGAGGCTCGAGCTTCCGAGGCGGGGAAGCTCGGGCGTAAGCTCGCCAAGCTCGGGCGCGAGCTTGCCGGCCCCGAGCTTGTCTCCTGTGGGGCCGTAGGTAAGTCAGTGGGGCCGAACCTTCATCGGCCACGTACTTTCCCTAACAAGAATGGCTAATGGTTATTTTGCATCAATAGTATTTAACAAAGACGTAATTGAATAATAGATTCCAAAGCAATTAAATAAAATGTTTGATAAACACGCGGTTGATCATAAGCATTAACACAAAGCCTAATAACCTGCACCCGGTAGTTCATTTGATAACCACCCATTAGCATTTAAAAACATTATACCTTGCTCAAGTATAACCAAGCATTGTCCATAACCGCGGACACGATTATTCGAATAGTTTTTAACACTCTACAGATGTTGCACATCTTTTATCCATAAGATACTTATATCTCAACCTCTAGCTAGAAATGAGACACTCATAATCTAACAGTTACGAGAATAAACATTAGCATGTGGCCTTCTCGATACCTACTGTGTCTCATAGAGCCAAACATCTGGATCACTGGGATCATGTAGTAGCACAGCAGCATCCAAATATCTGGATCACTGGGATCACATAGTAGCACAGCAGCATCGTTTGGGTGATGACCCTCATAAATAGCACACCTCCCCCATATGTCCCAACGTATGATCACATTTCCTAATTTGCCTTGAAGTGCCACAAGCAAACATTTAGTAGCTTAACTGTTAGACTTAACTGAAGTTAAATTCATGGTTTATACCGTTTTAGCCTGAAAATGCTTTTATAAGATTATGTCCTTAGAGATAACTAAGGCAAGACTTCCTTATATAAGATTTGCCTCATTGCCAAGCCACTTAGGCTGCACCTCCACGGAGCTCCACTTGCTTTAGTCAAAACACCTACCTGGTTGTTAACAAATTGCAACACATGCCAACATCCACATAAGAGCAACACATGCTTAATTCATACGGAGCAACACATGTCTCCCTCATATAAAATCAACACATGCAATTATTCTCAATTCCATATCTCTCTTTAGTCAAGATTAATTATTTCTCGCAGTTACGTGCATAACTAAGCAAACTAAAACGACTGTCTTCCTAAAAGATATCACCAAGATCCAGCTAAATTGATATTATAGCTAGGTTACAATGGAGCAAAAGGGTATACAATGTAGACAAAGGAATAGGTAATAAACAAATGGGCATTAATTAAATTTTAAATCAAATAATATTAAACATAGCATATGCACATTCATAAACAAACTCATTTTATTTGGCAATTAGGACCAATATGATCAAAGGCTGTGTATGACTTGCCTTGCTGTCAATCCCACTCTTGACCTGTATCACAATCTTCTCCTGACACACCTTCCAAAGTATCATGTCTACATGTAATAAATAGAAAATAACAAATAAAAATCCAAACAGCAAATAAATAATTTTTTAAGGATTAAATAAAATTTATAAACAGATAGATCTTATTTTTCTGAATTTTTAGAGATTTGAATGGCTATTTTTGGACTTCTGTATTAAAAGATATGAATTTTACAAACTTTAACCAATTTAAAACTAATTAAAACTATTTTCAGAATTAAATTTCAATTTTAATAAATACCCCGCGCTTTCTTGATAGATGGGACCCGGCTGTCACCCTCTCCGCCCACGCGCACGTGCACTTACGCCTACAATGCACCCTGCATCTTTCTGACATGTGGGGTTTGCATGTCAATGACACGGTCCATCGAGAACATGGTCCACCAGATCGATCCGACTCGATTCGGTTTAACCCCGCACGATCCCACACTGCTTGATCCAGATCCAACGGCTCTGGATGTGCCATGTCACCCCGCCGCCGCTCCGGCGACCATGTCCCACGGCGACACTTGAGTCTAGCACGGGGGGTGCAACTCCAGCGAGCTTGATCTCGTGCTACAAAGCACCAAACTCCACGCTTCTGGGCTCTATGGGTTACTCTTGGCATTGCCGACTCACTGGGACCATTTGCCACCGCTGGCGAGTCGAGACGGCCTAGTGCGGCGGTGCTCCACGGTCTACACAACCAGACGCTACGGCCCTCCCAAGCCTAAACTAAGCAAGGATTCAGAATCTAGGGACTACCAGGAACCTTACCATGGCAATGCACAACTCCGGGGACCTCCAGTTAGCTCCAGCGACATCCAACTGTGTCGGTGGCGCACAGTCTCAAAGGCAATGACTCTCCGATGCTCCCTGCGACAAAAAGCATGCCATGATGAGGTTCACGATATCGAGGCACATCTCTAGGGAAATAATCACAGGATAAGATTCAGAAGTGGCGACAGAATTGCTCGCCGGAGCTCTCGGCGCCGATTCCTCCCCATCTATCCTCGGCGACTCCATCCACCTCCACTTAAGGCGACGGCTACTACGGGATCAGGAAAACCTAGCGCAGTGGCTCAGGGTACTTAGCCTTGAAACCCTAGGTTCGTGCGGACGCCGAGGCCTGGTCCATGGCAGCGCAACGACCGACTCCAAATCTAATGGCTGCAGTGGCGGCAAGATCTAATGGCTCCAGTTCAGCCGCATCACGCAAACAGGCGCCCAAGATCTAAGAATACCGGTTCACTCGGATAAGTGACACTCGACGTCTGCCAATGCTCACGTGCGCACGGGAATGGTCTAGATTGAGCCACGTCGCCCCTCTCCGGATAAAGAAAAAGAAAACCCTTTTCCTTTTTCTAAAAAGCTGATTACTATTTTCTTTGGTTTAAAAATATCAAAACACTTCATAAAAATTTGAGAAAAATCCCAAAATCCCTTGAAGCATTTTGAACTCAATAAAATTTTGCCAAGCACAGTTCACTTATATTTCTTCTTATAAATTTGTTTTAATGCACTAGGTTTATTTAAAATTACCATTTTAGTTATTTTTAATTGCTAAAAAAATATAAAACCAATTTTTCTTAAATTATCTAAGGTAAAACAATGTAATTTGAACTTACAAATTGTTAGACAAATTTTTAGGATGTTATACCTTACATGAATATGGGATGGTGTTCCAGTCTAATGCAGAGGGAAACCATCGGGATAATAAAAGACGTGAGACTGCAATGATCGG
The DNA here is from genome assembly GCA_036346145.1 of Olyra latifolia. Classification (NCBI taxonomy): domain Eukaryota; kingdom Viridiplantae; phylum Streptophyta; class Magnoliopsida; order Poales; family Poaceae; genus Olyra; species Olyra latifolia. Next base: position 22,926,665 of record CM070530.1, read on the forward strand.
GGAGAGAACAGCTTCACGTCTGGACAGGCTGCAGGGGAGTTCAATTCCAAGTGCAGGGAGTACTATTGCAGGTGGAATCATGGAGGAGTCAAAGTTCACAGGGATAGTAATGTTAGTTCTAGAAGGCGGTAGGTCTGAGGCCAAGTCAGACTCGTTGGGCAACTCTCAGTAAGTTGCAAAGTCTCAACCCGGGTCCAAGAACATGGATGTTCACACATGACAATTTCGAGCTTCTGGCTGGTGAAGTCATATTCATCAAGGTGGAATTTGTAAGAGTTTCTGTCGAACATGTGTATGAATAGGGTTATGTTTGAACTCTAAGTTGTAATAGACAAGGAGAGTTAGAGTTTTAGTCGAACTCTGTATCCTAGACCTATATAAAGGGAGCACCGCCGTTGTAACCCGTCATGACGACTTAGCTGTAACACAGGGCGTGCAGAGCAGCCAGCATGTACCGCGACCCAAGTGGCCTGGTGTGCTTGTGTTGTTGGGGAAGAGCGCACGTAATCGTGCCCCACAAATGTAGGTGGTCGTGCTGAACTACGTTACCAAACATTGTGGCCCTGGTGTCGTCTAGATCTTGCATGGCATCAAATTCCATGTATGACCAACATATGTTGGTATTTTAAAATATATTAATGTTTAAATCATAAAAATTTAGATTGTACAGATTTAAAATGAGATTTACAAAGAACATGGTGCGTATATATATCTCATGATATCAAAGCAAGTCTAAGGTCCCATTTAGTGCAGCTCCAACTCCACCAAAATTGGTGGAGTTAGTGGAGCACTCTATTTCTAGCTCCAGAAATTCATAGAGCTAGAGTTGCGAGTACATTGAGGATGTTTAGATAAGTCATCTTATTTTCATTTTAAACTAAAAATATAAATTTAAGTCACTTTATTTTAATCTACAAACTCCATATCTAAGGTGGAGCTGGGAGCTGGAGCTAGAGCTGTGCCAAATGGGGTCTAATTCTTAAAGTAGATCTATTAGGTATTTTCCTAAATGGAAAAAAGTCTACATTGCACACCCTGAACTATTGAGCTTTATTTATACCCCTTGAACTCAAAACTAGTTATTCTATGTCCCTAAACATTAAACCAGCACAAATAACCCCTTATATTGTTTTGGAGGTAGTTTTGCTACCATGCTTGCGACATTGCATCCAACGTAGCTATGATGTGCCAATGGACCAAAGGTAAAGCGACTCCTTTACTTCTTATGCCTCTCTCTCTCTCTCCCACTTCTCCCCTTCTATCTTTATCTACTCCGTCCCTACCCCTCTGCTCCTCTCTAGAACTGCTGTCACCGGCTGCCGGCCTCCTCCTCATCTGCCGACCTCATTCTCCCCCTCCTCCCAACTGGCACGCACTCCGGCCGCTGGCCTCCGTCCTCCTCCGAACAGCGGTACTCCGATCTCGACCTCCTCCCAACAATGGTGGTGCTCCGGCCTCACGCCTCGCGAGCCAACCCGATCGCCGCCTCTTTCTTCTTTCTCGTTCAGCCGCCACCGTGGCCAAAAATGAGTCTAGGGGAAAATTGTTGCGTTCCACTTCCTTCTTCCACCATCTGCAGCACCGCACACCATCCCATACTGGAGCTATAGCCAAGTTGTCGCCAATGCTGGCAATTAATTAAGCCACAGGCGACCCTTAATTTTTCTCCCGTATTCAGCTTCCACGGCTAAACCATGAAATTAAGCACATCCGTTCTGTCTTGATTCAAAACGATGCTACCAAAAACTTCATAGGATGCTAATTAACCCGGATTAAGCACCAATTCTTATCAACTTGGGCCGCTGCCATCCCCACCATTGCTGCCATCGTGTTTTACTGCAGGAGTCCATGACCAAATTAATAATATTGTGAGCATTCTAGAGACACATGGGAGGGAGGAGGAAGAGAGGGATGGAGAATTAAACAAGAGGGGGAGAGAGACCAAGAGAGAGATGAAAAAGAGACGAAGAAAGGTGCCGGGAGAAAGAAGGAAGAGGAAAAGAGAAAGGAGGGAGGAGATAAACGTGTCACGGTGGCAAAATCATCTCAAGTGGATTTTGCGTTGGTTTTGAAAGTTTAAGGAGTAGAATATCTAGTTTTCTAGTTTAACATGTTAAGTAGACGAAGTGCAATAATTTAGAGTGTAAAGTAGATTTTTCTTTTTAAAATAATATGTAACTTCACAAGTTCAAATCCTTCTACACAAAAAAAAAATAGTAGTTTTCATAGTCATCTTCATAAGCATTCTTGTGCAAGTAAGGGACTATCGATGCCATCTTTGTCACAACTTGCCAAGTTGATGTGGCAATGTGTGATAATTGATAAAAACACACAGTTTTTGACTATTGAAGTTAGCCAAGAAATTGTCCATGATGAGTGAGCTACGGTGTCAAAAAAATACGACAAACAAGCTGAATATTGCAAATCAAACGAAGGAAGCAAAAGAGCCAACTTTGTCTAGCTTTGTAGTAGAATTTTGTTTAGATAATGAATAAAAATTCAGCCTCTATATCCGAAAATGTACATAGGCTTGATGGCAACATAAGTATTTTTATTACAAAAATAAACTGCTAAAATCAAGGGAAAAACACATATTGAACTTGAAGATAACATTATGATGATGAAAGCCTATTATTAAAATGCCATCCATGCTAACAGAAGACCGCCATAGCCGCCATCTCCAAAGGCTTGCTGACCACTAAAAATTATCTCTATCATCCTCCTTTTATAGTAACGCCCATTGTCGCAATAAGATCATCTAAAGATAACCCGTATGATGGTAGTATTTTTCTCTCGTTAAAACCATCTCATTGCAGCAAAGGCAAATAGACCAAAAAAATTAATGCCATGCCCACCCAAATTTGTTTTCTCAAACTGGCTCTCAAACATGAAAGCCAATTAGTAAGCAAATGTTGTAGATTTTGTGGGTGTGGGAAACCTAAGACAATTTGAATTAAACTTCAAATTGACCTAGCTAAACGACAATCAAAAAACAATTGTTGCATTGTTTCTGTTTTGCTACAAAAATAGCAAGACATATCACCTGCCAATTCCCCTTAGCTAGATTATCCTTTGTTAAAATAACTCCTCTACCAACAAACCAGAGGAAAATCTTATTTTTGAGAGGAATCTTCAATTTCCATAAGAAGAAACAATTTGTACAAGAAAAATTCTGATTCATCAGCTTTCGATACATTGATTGAACATTGAATTGGCCAGTTTTATGCAGCCCCAGGTAAAACCATCTTGCAGTAGCAAATAGTAGCACTGAACCGAATAGCTCCTCCTGGTCCTTAAATCTGTTCGTCACATCCATGGATGGATTGGATTCAGTGCCATCATATTCAATTAAATATCCCAACTTATAAGTTACTTAATCCCTTGATGGAAAACACTTGGCAAACTCTTTACCTTTAATTTTAATACAACTGTGCACAAAGCTTTCCTATGTTTATAAATTACTAAAGTAGTTGCAAGAAAATGGTATAAACATATTTATCTTAAGAAGTATTTTCTGTTGGGAATAGTCCCACATTGGTTGTTGGGAGGGCTTGTGTCGCGCACCTTCTCGGCTTACCTAGCGAGAACGGTCGGACCTGCACTAGGCCCTGGATCAGTAGGCTAGTGCAAGAGTTACACAGCTGGAATCATTTCATACATCGGTGTCCAAATATTACATAACAGCGATCATCCGATCGCATTAGTAGCAAACGGCATTTAAGCCTTAATTCTGAGACCAAAGTTCATCGAGTAGCGGAAATCTCCCAAAAGGCAACTTGCAAGTTCAAAAGAATAACAAAATCACACCGGCGGTTTGTGTAACCACACACGACGGTGGAGCATACTAAACCCTATCTTAAGCAACTACTCGATCCTGCATGCGAGGATCTCCTTCCTCGTGACAATCGTAGGCATCTTCCTCGACGGGCTCCTCCATGTCTAAAGATAGATATTTATGCGAGGTCGGTGTCATCCAAACAACTGGCGAGCTAACACCAACCCAATGCATTTAGTGATAGAGGTTTCAAAGGAAAATTTGGGTTTATTTATTTGCATGAAAGCCAGTTTGGAAATGAAAGCCTATGACTTAGCAGTTTAACCAAATTCCTGTCAAATTGATTATTTATCATGTTTCCTTTTCAATGCACAACCAATCCCATGGCGGTTTCAAGCACTCGCCAAGCGTTCTCTTCCACTCCGCCATCATCTTCCGAGTGTGGCGACTCGTTAATGGATCACATTCCTCACAAAGTACCGGTCTCGTCCTAGCCGGGCTGCCGACCCACGCTAGACTCACGGCTCTCTGTAGAATGGACCTAGATCATCCTCGGATAGCGACATGAAACTATCTTCACCTCAAGCATGGCGGCAGACAAAATACGCCCGCAGTCGTAACTACCCTGAATCCCCAATACTTGCACTACCGCGCGATGGCGGCGCGTTGTGGTGTTAGGAACTATCTCCCGCAGCGAGATAGTCGATGGCGTCTGCTGTGCATCCTGATGCACCCGTCAGGGAATCCTTGATTCAGCCCAGCCGATCCTGAAGGGCCTCACCCTTATGCACTTCCTTCTTGGCTAACTTCGCACCCTCCGTGTGAATCACACGATGTGGCGGAACCCCTCCTTTTGGGGCAGCGTCACGGCATTACGCGGATCTCGCCGCGCTCTCTTCCATGCACTACGTATGTGGGCGATTAGCTCCTCAAATCACGTAGCCCACTACTTCTTCTCTTACCCAATGCGGACCCGTGCATTGCGATACATCACAACCATACACACACGGCATGCGAGCCCAAATTCGATTAACCATATTCAATGTGTAATCATGTCCGGTGAATGTCGGTCCACCGTTCCGAGGCAATTTTAAGCCTAAAATTAATAGTTGGACCTGAGCAATGTCTAAGCAAGATTTTAACCAAGACTTAGGAGTCTAAACCAGTTTATTTAAATTTAACCAGGCTACCAAGGGTGATCATCAAAGCGATCAATAGTAAACCAAATGACAGATGATTAATTCAAGGCAACATCATCATGGTAAATTGATAGCAAGTAAGTAAGTGGCATGATACATCATGATTGAACAAGTAGGCATAAGTACTTAAAAAGGCATGCAGTTTAATACTGTAAAATAAATACTTTAGAAATCTGGGATTCAAATTGTTATTATTGGATGTTAACTCGCACTAGGGAAAGCGCATACTCTCCCTAGTAAAAGCAACACTATTAAGGTTAAGTATTAACTCGCACTAGGGAAAATCGAGATTCTCCCTAGTAAAAGCAAACTCCTTTGAGGGTAGATATTAACTCGCCTTGGGAATTGAAGTCCGGGTCTTGTGCGGAGTCCTCGAACAGTGTTTCCGGATCCTCTACGTCTAAACGGAGAATCAACAATTCATCATAAACACGATGCGGCGAAGAAAAGAATGATGCATGAAATGCAATCGAGGTCGCTCGTATTCGCTCATTTACGATTCCTATGTTTAACTATCTACATGAATCCATATATATATATATATATATATCGAGAAAGTTCCATGGTCCTTCTAAATAATGAATCATAGCGGAATGGCCGCGAAGTGCTTGTGAGATGATGCACATGATACATGTATATATATGTGTAATGAAATTTCTACCCTAATTAACCCAATAGGACAAAATATGGTTTTATCGTCTTTTAAAGTACTTTAAATAGTTAGAATATGTTAACATGATACATGTAGCTAGTTATTCATGTTTCCTAATTATACCAATATTGAGTTAACATGTAATTAGGAAACATATTATAGGTTATACTATATTCACCTAGGTCCAAAAAGTCATTTATCGGCATCCATGATTTTCTTATGTTTAACTTAATTGTTAATCTATTTTTAATACACAACATTCTATTTTTTCTTATTTTTATATGAATTAATACCTAAAATAAGCTTAATGGATTTAATCTAGGAACCGTGTTCGATTCTTGTGTGTGAGGTACTATTTTATTAAATCAACACAAGCTCTAGTATTTACCCTAATTTTTCCGAATTTTAATGATATCTACCTATTTTAAATAAATCGTTTCTATTCTTGTCTTTGTTTTATTTATAAAATCTGGGAAAAAGGGTGAACAATCTTGGGCCGCCCGCTAACTTCATGGCGAGCCAACCACGTCGAAGCGTGCCGGGAAGGCGTAACTTCATGAGTGAAAGTATTTGGGGTCATAAGGCGCCTCGCTTACCTCGACATGTGGGACCGAGGGCCCACATGTCGGCAACGTGAAGAAGCCGCGGGAGTTTTAAATCCATGGCGGCCGACAAATGGGCCCACTGTCGGCGACCACACACGGTGAAGCCGCACGGATCTTAAGCGCGATCGGACGGCTCGCCGTCATCGTCTTCTTTCTGCCGCGCTTCGCCTGCGGCCGAGGCTAGCCGACGGCTGGCCGAGCTAAGTGCACCGTTTGGGGCGTTCTTGGGTTCGGTGGAATCGGTGAGCTAACGCGCATCTAGGGGTGCCCTTGTCGAGGCGTAAACGGCCGGACGCGGCGGAGCCATGCCCGCGGCGGAACCGCTACCGGCGGACATGAGTAAATGACCTAGGGTCGAGCTTATGGAAAAATAAGCGCGCATGAGCTATGCGGGGTTAGTGGGTGCTATCGAGCAAAAAAGGTAGTCGGGGCACGGTTGGATCGGTGCGTCCACGTGCGGGTCCGAACAAGGAAGGCGCGCTCAAGATCTTTGGGGAAGACCGTGAAGCCTGGGCCAAGAGGGAGCACGGTGTGAGGGAAGGCGGTGGCTCACCGAGCAAGGGCTTGCAAGCTCACGAGAGATGATGATCGTGGCGTCCCGTGCAGGTCCGAACAAGGAAGGCGGCGCTCACGATCTTTGGGGAGACCGTGAAGCCTGGGCCAAAAGAGGGAGCACGGTGTGAGGGAAGGCAGCGGCTCACCGAGCAAGGGCTTGCCGATGGCTCACCAGAGATGATGATCGTGGCGTCCCGAGCAGGTCGAGCAAGGAAGAACAGGCGGTCGGCGGTGGCGATAAGCGTTCGACGAGCTCGGGATGACTCGGACCAATTCCTTCGGGCGGGAGCTTCACGAGGTCATGGCGAAGCAAAGCGAGACAATGTGGAGACTAAGGAGGTCGGATTGGGTGGCGGCGTGAGAGTGAAAAGAGGAGAAAAGCGGTCGATGTGGCGCGGTGGCATATAAGCTCGGTCCGAGCTCGGCTCTTGACCAGTGATGCGCGAAGATGTGAGGCGGTCCAGAGGAGCTCTAGTGCTCATTGGCTAGCTGGGCGGTGGCTTGTTGTTGCTGGCGAATGTCTGGCCGGGCGGCGAGATGGCTTCTTTCGGCGGCATTGCCGGCCGGAGGCAGCGGCGGTGCGGGGGCATCGATGGCGCGACCAAGTCGGCCATTGGGCAAGGTGGGCGGTGCTGCGCACGTCTGTCACGGCCATCCCGACAAGGTGGCTTGTCGGCCATGGCGCCGCGGCGGCGGCGAACGATGTGAGTGTCGCCGGCGCGGTTCGCGAACGCCTTGAGCCAAGACGACATGCACAAGCGACCAAAGAGCAGATCTCGGGGTGATTTTGCGGCACCAGGGCTGGATTTTTTGCGGCGAGAGCAGAGAGCGAGGCAAAGACCTGTTGCCGGGAAATGCTCACAAGAGCAGGGGTAAAAGAAGAGGCGCCAAGTGGGTCCCACCGGTTCCTTTTGGTCAACAGAGTCAAACTCTCAATTAGAGTTTAAACTAATATATAAATTTTCCTGGGATTTTTAGAGCAATTTATCATTTTTGGTTTTATGTGAATATGTGTGTACATATATACATATACATATATTCATATATATATATATATGTGTATGAATGTTTTATGAACATGAAAACATATTCCCCATTTAAGATCTATTTGAACTTTTATTCCAACATTTCCTAAATTTTGCTATAAATAATAAATTCCTAAGTAAGATTTGTTAATTAGCTATTTGGTGATTTTAAAATTTAATTAGAACCAATCAAATTTCTAATGGCCTTTGAAATCTAGAAATTTGTGTTTGTCACATAGAAATTTTACGGAAGCGTCATAGCTTATGCAATGGAGTGAAGTGTTTTCAAAATATTATCATAACTTTGAAACATTACAAATCCCTCCCCTAAAAACAAATCTCGACCTCGAGATTGATATTTCTATGAAGCGAATAGGTAGGGAATTCTTGGCGCATTTTCTCTTGGTTCCCATGAAAGTCATCCTCCGGATTGATTGCTCCATTGCACCTTGCAAAGTCGAATGGTCTTATTCTTGAGCTTCTTTTCTGAGTCTCTAATATTTGAATAGGCTTGACTTGATATCCCAAGTTGGGTTGTAGGGTGTCGTGAGCGGTGAACTACTTCTCCTTGAGTTTTCTCAAACACTTTGGAGTTGGGACACGTGAAACACGTTGTGAACTTCTCCCAACTCCTTGGGAAGGTCAAGTTAAATGGCGACCATACCCTTACGAGACAAGGATGGATAAGGTCCCACAAACCTTGGGGCCAATTTTCCCTTGACTTGAAATCTTCTTGTTCCTTGAAGGGTGAGATCTTGAGATACACATAGTCTCCAACTTGAAGATAGGTCCCTCCGACGATGGTCGGCATAACTCTTTTGTCGGGATTGGGCAGCAAGCAATTGCTTCCTAATCGTTTTGACCTTTGCTTGACTTCTTGCGGTGTTCCTTCCAAATACCGCCCTTCTCCGGACTTCGGACCAATAAAGAGGGTCCTACATTTTCTTCAGTATAGAGCTTCAAAAGGTGACATTTGCGATCGCTTTGATAAGCTGTTGTTATAAGCAAATTCATATAAGGTAACCATTTTTCCCATTCTTTGGGAATTCCAAAGCACAAGCTCGAAGCATGTCTTCTAGAGTTCGAATAGTCCTTTCCGTTTGTCCGTCGGTTTGAGGGTGGTAGGTGTGCTAAATGACAATTTGGTGCAGAGGCACTATGGAGTTCTTCCCAAAACTTTGAGGTAAGCTGTGATCCACGATCAGATATAATTCTCTTGGGAACTCCATGAAGGCTTACAATCCAGGCGATGAATAGTTACGCTAGTTTGCTACCCTTGTGAGTGGTTTTTTTGGGATAAAATGAGCTACCTTGGTCAACCGGTCTACTATTACCCATATAGAGTCATGTCCACTTCGAGACCGGGAAGTCCTATAATAAAGTCCATGGTCACTTCATCCCACTTCCATTCAGGATTTTGATTGGTTGATAACCTGTTTGGGCGTTGGTGTTACGCCTTCCTTTGAGCAGCAGGTATTACATTTGGCCACATATTACGCTACATCTCGTTTCATTCGGGGCCACGAAGATTGCCTTGAGATCTTGGTACATTTTGTACATCACAGGTGCATGGAAAACGGTGACTCGTGTGCTTCTTTTAAGATTTCTTCCTTTAATTCCGGTCGTGAGGCACAAAGATCCTCTTCTCCATCCAAAGAATTCCTTGTTAGTCCTAACAATTTTTGTTCGAAACCCTATTCATCGGTCCTTGAGCCTAAAGTCTTGGGATGATCTTGTTGCTTATTTTTGATACGGTCGATCAGATCTGGTGAACCGTGATGTTGGCTAATTCTCCAGATTTTACGAGATTTAGGCATAACTTATTCAATTCTTCGATAGGCTGTTACGAGGAGGTATCTTCACGAGTATTCATGTCTTCTCTGGGATCACCATCGAGGAAGTTGCCTTGGTTCTTTTCGCTTAGAGCATCTGCCACCACGTTGGCCTTGCGGTGGTATAATATATTTAGGTGTAATCTTTAATCAACTCTAACCACCTTCTTTGCCTCATATTGAGGTTGGCTTGGGTGGCGTATTTTAGGCTTTTGTGATGCGTGTAGATGTCACATTGTTTTCCCATCGAAAATGTCTCCATAGCTTGAGTGCATGAACTACGGCTGACAAGTTCTAGGTCATGGGTTGGGTAATTGTCCTCGTGCTTAGCATAGCTGCCGTGATCGTCGCCACAACCTTGCCATCTTGCATCAATACACATCCTAATCCTTGTCGGGAAGCGTCACGATATACTTCAAACTTCTTGGCGATATTAGGTGTGGCCAAAAGCAGAGTGGTGGTCGAAGGGTTTTGAGCTTCAGGCGAGTTCACAATCTTCGGTCCATTCAAACTTCCTTTCCTTTTCAATAGCTGAGTTAGTGGTCGGAAATTTTTGAGAATCCTTCGATGAAAGCGCCGATAATATCTGCGAGACCTAGAAAAGCTGCGAATTTCCTTTCTGATGGCAAGTGTTTTCCAATTCATGACCGTGTCTATCTTAGATGGGTCCACTTTAATTCCTTCAAAGAGATATAATATGTCCCAAGAAACCGACATCACTAATCCAAAATTCACATTTGCTATATTTTGCATATAGCTTATGCTCTCTGAGTTTATCAACACCGCTCTCGGGTGCTTCTCATGCTCTTCGTCCGATTTGGAGTACACAAGGATGTCGTCAATGAAGAGCGACAACAAACTTGTCAAGGTATTCCATTAGGATTAAATTCATGAGGTTCATGAAATAGGCGGTGCATTGGTTAACCCAAAGGACATGACCAAATATTCAAACAGGCCATACCGAGTGGTGAAGGCTGTTTTGGGTATATCATCCTTCCGCACCTTTACTTGATGGTATCGGATCGAAGGTCGATCTTGGAAAAACGTGTAGCTCCTTGGAGTTGGTCAAACAGTCATCGATCTGGGCGAGAGGATACTTATTTTTAATAGTGACGGCGTTCAGCGCCCTATAGTCCACCACTAATCTTCGTCCACCATCCTTCTTATCCACAAACATGGCGGGGATCCCCAGCGAGATGAGCTTGGCGGATCAAACCCTTGCTTAATAAGTCGTCGATTGTTTCTTGAGTTCTTCTAATTCTTAGAGTTCATCTTGAAATATGTTTTGTAGATTGGGGCTGTGCAGTGTTAACTCTATAACAAACTCTACCTCTCGGTCAGCGGTAGTCCGAGTAAGTCATCAGGGAATCGTCCAAATATTCTTGGACTACCTTTACCTTACTCGGGTTGTCTTCCTTGAGGTACCAGATGGCTCTACCCCATCTGTAGGGTTCATCTACCTTCCATACTCTTTCAAACACACCATCCTTTACAAGCGACTTCTCGCTTGGCGCAATCTAATACTCCCTTATAGAGTCTTAGCCAATCCATGCCGATTATGACATCAACTCCTAATCCGGACATGACCATTAGGTCGAAATAGAATCCTACTCTTTCCTTCCTTATTTCTACCCATTTGCGGGACCTATAGGCCTTAAGTATCCCAACGGAGATCTAATGGTGAAGGGCTTATTAAGAGGAAAGGTTTGTAGTGGTGCTTATCTCGTATTCTTGTGAAATAAAGGAATGTGATGCACCGAATCAAATAAAACTTGTCTTGGGGAACATAAAGCGGCACTTGACATTATCGGCTTGTTGAGCCGTCGGCATCTCCATCTTCAGCGAGTTCATTTTCTTCCATTTCTTCTTCATCCACACTGGCGGGTGGCGACATAATTATCCACCACACACTGCGGGTCCTACTAGCGGTGGGAGAATAGCGTACTTTCTCCATTTGGACATCGATCAACTCGGGTTCTTGGTCACGGTCGTAACGGTCTTACGCTTCCATGGGATCGGTAGCTTGGCGAAGGTAGGGGATTGGTCCGCATAAAGGCAGCATGTTTGGATCCTCATTTGATTCTGTCACTTTCTTTGGTTGAGCGATACTTGACCCAACATCGTGCTTGATAAGCTAAGACACGGGCCATGGTTGGGTCTCTGCTTGGGAGGAGGTAGATTACCTCGGCCTCGATCATGACCCTGACCTCTAGCTGCTTGGCGGCACCACAGGCAGCCGGCTCCTTGGCCTGCCAGCGGCACCATGACCTAGATCGCCCCTTGGCCACAGGCGGCTCCACGACCACGTACCATCTGCATGACGGTGATCCTTAACATTATAACTAAATATGCATGCATGAGGCCAATATCAAAGAAATCGAATAAATGCGACCACTAAGCGCTTGTCATTTAAGATACCCAAAAGCGGCAATAGTCAAATCGGTTTTACATCATACCACAAAAGTACAATTATCGACACGGATACAAGTCGCCAATCATCTACTATGGCGAAACAAAAGACACATTTCGATCTAGGTCGATCTGTCAAGCTAACTAGCTACTCAAGGGCGGGGCGACGAGTGTAAACTATCACCGGTCTCCCAAGCGGGTAGCGGTGGAAGTAACCGAAGTCCTCTAGCGATCGTGAGAGAAACTGGCAAGAACAGCGATGGGTGGCTCAGCCGGGGAGCAAGTAGGTCCACGGAGGTCTCCGAGTCGAAGAGTACTCTGCTTGATGACAAAGAGGTCGTGAGGAAGTGTCGTGACGAGAATCCCCACCAAGGCACTAGGAGGAAGACCCGTTTCCGCATGGTAGTCTGGCGGTTAGGGTACTCGGTGGTGGAAGGCGAGGACCGGAGAAAGGAAGGGTCCCTCGCTCTTTGTCGCGCTAGCCCGGGCAAGTCTTGAGTCCTTTGGCGTCTACTCATCGTCGAGGCGCCGGCGTAGTGGTGAAAACGCCGTCAGACCACCATGAGCGGTTGTCTGTTTGTCTGAAGAGAATAGCGGCGAAGCCGATCTCCTCAAAGCGCATCACGGTCGTCTCGCATACTGGAGAAAGCGCGCAACCCTCTCAAGTGGTCCCTCGGTGAAGGCGGGGCCTTGGTAAAGCACTGGGAGAAGTGCGAAGTCTTTGAAAGGAAGGTCGAGGCGAAAGAAGTGCCCTCAAGTCGTCGTGGTACCTCTCTCTGTAGCCCCGTATCGCCAATCTTTGCCGCATCATCGATAGCAGGGTGCAAGTGGTCCATTTGTCTCGATCTCAGGTGTGAGCCCTTGTGTCAGTGGTGGTAGTAGACTCGAACCTCTACAATGTACCCTAAGCGGGCAGAGTGCGGACGAGCCTCGAAGTAGCAAGGGCGGTCGTTAAAGCACGTGAAGTCAGACAATGGCGGAGGACAAGAACCATCTGGTGGCGTGCAAAGGGTCGTCAGAATCAGTAGGTAGCACGCTCGAGAGAAAAGCTGTGGAAACCTGCTCATCCATCTACAAAAGCGAAAGAAGAATTCCTTTAAGTAAGAAATAGTATAGTTGTGAAAGTTAAAAGACAAGATATACAAGAGCAGTTTTGGAAAAAATATTTTTTATAAACTATCATAATCCTTAGCTAGCGGCGGGGTTTAGGGTTCTCTGATCGTATGCTCGATACCAGCTCTTGTCGCGCCCTTCTCGGCTTACCTAGCGAGCAGTCGGACTGCACTAGGCCCTGGATCGATGAGGCTAGTGCAAGAGTTACTGTTGGAATCATTTCATACATCGGTGTCCAAATATTACATAACGGCGATCATCCGATCGCATTAGTAACAAACGGCATTTAAGCCTTGAATTCTGAGACCAAAGTTCATCGAGTGGCGGAAATCTCCCAAAAGGCAACTTGCAAGTTCAAAAGAATAACAAAATCACACCGGCGGTGTGTAACCACACACGGCGGTGGAGCACTAAACCCTATCTTAAGCAACTACTCTCGATCCTGCATGCGAGGATCTCCTTCCTCGTGACAATCGTAGGCATCTTCCTCGGCGGGCTCCTCCATGTCTAAAGATAGATATTTATCGAGGTCGGTGTCATCCAAACAACTGGCGAGCTAACACCAACAATGCATTTAGTGATAGAGGTTTCAAAGGAAAGGTGGGTTTATTTATTTGCATGAAAGCCAGTTTTGGAAATGAAAGCCTATGACTTAGCGGTTTAACCAAATTCCTGTCAAATTGATTATTTATCATGTTTCCTTTTCAATGCACAACCAATCCATGGCGGTTTCCAAGCACTCGCCAAAGCGTTCTCTTCCACTCCGCCATCATCTTAGAGTGTGGCGACTCGTTAATGGATCACATTCTGACAAAGTACCGGTCTCGTCCTAATTGGGCTGCCGACCCACGCTAGACTCACGGCTCTCTGTAGAATGGACCTAGATCATCCTCGATGGCGACATGGCTATCTTCACCTCAAGCATGGCGGCAGACAAAATGCGCCCGCAGTCGTAACTACCCTGAATCCCCAATACTTGCACTACCGCGCGATGGCGTAGCGTTGTGGTGTTAGGAACTATCTCCATGAGCGGATAGTCGATGGCGTCTGCTGTGCATCACGATGCACCCGTCAGGGAATCCTTGATTCAGCCCAGCCGATCCTGAAGGGCCTCACCCTTATGCACTTCCTTCTTGGCTAACTTCGCACCCTCGTGTGAATCACACGATGTGGCGGAACCCTCCTTTGGGGCAGCGCCGCGGCATTACGCGGATCTCGCCGCGCTCCTCTTCCATGCACTACGTATGTGGGCGATTAGCTCCTCAAATCACGTAGCCCGGCTACTTCTTCTCTTACCCAATGCGGACCCGTGCATTGCGATACATCACAACCATACACACACCGGCATGCGAGCCCAAATTCGATTAACCATATTCAATGTGTAATCATGTCGGTGAATGTCGGTCCCACTGTTCCGAGGCAATTTTAAGCCTAAAATTAATAGTTGGACTGAGCAATGTCTAAGCAAGATTTTAACCAAGACTTAGGAGTCTAAACCAGTTTATTTAAATTTAACCGGGCTACCAAGGGTGATCATCAAAGCGATCAATAGTAAACCAAATGACGGATGATTAATTCAAGGCAACATCATCATGGTAAATTGATAGCAAGTAAGTAAGTGGCATGATACATCATGATTGAACAAGTAGGCATAAGTACTTAAAAGGCATGCGGTTTATCTTGTAAAATAAATACTTTAGAAATCTGGGATTCAAATTGTTATTATTGGATGTTAACTTCGCACTAGGGAAAGCGATACTCTCCTAGTAAAAGCAACACTATTAAGGTTAAGTATTAACTTCGCACTAGGAAAATCGAGATTCTCCTAGTAAAAGCAAACTCCTTTGAGGTAGATATTAACTTCGCCTTGGGAATTGAAGTCCGGGTCTTGTGCGGAGTCCTCGAGCAGTGTTTCCGGATCCTCTACGTCTAAGCGGAGAATCAACAATTCATCATAAACACGATCGGCGAAGAAAAGAATGATGCATGAAATGCAATCGAGGTCGCTTCGTATTCGCTCATTTCTGATTCCTATGTTTAACTATCTACATGAATCCATATATATATATATATATATATCGAGAAAGTTCCATGGTCCTTCTAAATAATGAATCATAGCGGAATGGCGCGAAGTGCTTGTGAGATGATGCACATGATACATGTATATATATGTGTAATGAAATTTCTACCTAATTAACCCAATAGGACAAAATATGGTTTTATCGTCTTTTAAAGTACTTTAAATAGTTAGAATATGTTAACATGATACATGTAGCTAGTTATTCATGTTTCCTAATTATACCAATATTGAGTTAACATGTAATTAGGAAACATATTATAGGTTATACTATATTCACCTAGGTCCAAAAAGTCATTTATCGGCATCCATGATTTTCTTATGTTTAACTTAATTGTTAATCTATTTTTAATACACAACATTCTATTTTTCTTATTTTTATATGAATTAATACCTAAAATAAGCAATGGATTTAATCTAGGAACCGTGTTGATTCTTGTGTGAGGTACTATTTTTATTAAATCCAACACAAGCTCTAGTATTTACCCTAATTTTTCCGAATTTTTAATGATATCTACCTATTTTAAATAAATCGTTTCTATTCTTGTCTTTGTTTTATTTATAAAATCTGGGAAAAAGGGTGAACAATCTTGGCGCCCGCTAACTTCATGGCCGAGCCAACCACGTCGAAAGCGTGCCGAGGAAGGCGTAACTTCATGAGTGAAAGTATTTGGGGGTCATAGGCGCCTCGCTTACCTCGACATGTGGGACCGAGGGCCCACATGTCGGCAACGTGAAGAAGCAGCGGGAGTTTTAAATCCATGAGCGCCGACAGTGAGGGCCCACTGTCGGCGACCACACGGTGAAGCCGCACGGATCTTAAGCGCGATCGGACGGCTCGCCGTCATCGTCTTCCTTCGCGGCGGCCAAGCGGCGAGGCTAGCCGACGGCTAGGCGAACTAAAGTGCACCGTTTGGGCGTTCTTGGGTTCGGTGGAATCGGTGAGCTAACGCGCATCTAGGGTGCCCTTGTCGAGGCGAAGCGGCCGGACGCGGCGAGCCATGCCCGGCGGCGGAACCGCTACCGGCGGACATGAGTAAATGACCTAGGGTCGAGCTTATGGAAAAATAAGCGCGCATGAGCTATCACGGGGTTAGTGGGTGCTTCGAGCAAAAAGGTAGTCGGGGCACGGTTGGATCGGTGCGCCCACGTGCGGGTCGAGCAAGGAAGGCGGCGCTCAAGATCTTTGGGAAGACCGTGAAGCCTGGGCCAAAAGAGGAGCACGGTGTGAGGGAAGGCAGCGGCTCACCGAGCAAGGGCTTGCCGCGAAGCTCACAGAGATGATGATCGGGCGTCCCGTGCAGGTCCGAGCAAGGAAGGCGGCGCTCACGATCTTTGGGGAGACCGTGAAGCCTGGGCCAGAGGAGCACGGTGTGAGGGAAGGCAGCGGCTCACCGAGCAAGGGCTTGCCTTGAAGCTCACCAGAGATGATGATCGGCGCGTCCCGAGCGGTCGAGCAAGGAAGAACCGAGGCGGTCGGCGGTGGCGATAAGCGTTCGACGAGCTCGGGATGACTCGGACCAATTCCTTCGGCGGGAGCTTCACGAGGTCATGGCGAAAAAAGCGAGACAATGTGGAGACTAAGGAGGTCTGGATTGGTTTGGCGGCGTGAGAGTGAAAAGAGGAGAAAGCGGCCGATGTGGCGCGGTGGCATATAAGCTCGGTCCGAGCTCGGCTCTTGACCAGCGATCGCGAAGATGTGAGGCGGTCCAGAGGAGCTCTAGTGCTCATTGGCTAGCTGGGCGGTGGCTTGTTGTGGCGAATGTCTGGCCGGGCGGCGAGATAACTTCTTTCGGCGGCATTGCGGCCGAGACGCGGCGGTGCGGGGGCATCGATGGCGCGACCAAGTCGACCATTGGGCAAGGTGGGCGGTGCAGCACGTCTGTCACGGCCATCCCGACAAGGTGGCTTGGTCGGCCATGGCGCCGCATGGCGGCGAACGATGTGAGTGTCGCCGGCGCGATTCTTGGGCCCGCCAGAGCCAAGACGACATGCACAAGCGACCAAAAGCGAGATCTCGGGGTGATTTTGCGGCCAGCGGGCTGGATTTTGCTTGCGGGAGTAGAAGCTGAGGCAAAGACCTGTTGCGGGAAATGCTCACAAGAGCAGGGTAAAAGAAGAGGCGCCAAGTGGGTCCCACAAGTTCCTTTTGGTCAACAGAGTCAAACTCTCAATTAGAGTTTAAACTAATATATAGAATTTTCACTGGGATTTTTAGAGCAATTTATCATTTTTGGTTTTATGTGAATATGTGTGTACATATATACATATACATATATTCATATATATATATATATGTGTATGAATGTTTTATGAACATGAAAACATATTCCCCATTTAAGATCTATTTGAACTTTTATTCCAACATTTCCTAAATTTTGCTATAAATAATAAATTCCTAAGTAAGATTTGTTAATTAGCTATTTGGTGATTTTAAAATTTAATTAGAACCAATCAAATTTCTAATGGCCTTTGAAATCTAGAAATTTGTGTTTGTCACATAGAAATTTTACGGGAAACGTCATAGCTTATGCAATGGTACAGAAGTGTTTTCAAAATATTATCATAACTTTGGGCTGTTACAGCTTGAGTATGGTTTATAAGGGTGAGGGAGCACCCCCTCTTTGAGCTAACTTTTTGGGGGAGATGGCCCAAGAGACTTTCGACCCGCTGCTCTGGTTGGGCCTGCAAATGTAATGCGGCCCAACGACCTGGGGTCCAGACGCGCTAAGTATGTGGCTGGCGGTCTGGCTAACAAGTGGTATCAGAGCCTAGATTGCCCAGGTGGTTTCCGGACAAGTCTCGGCCCAATGTGTGAGGGGAGATTGTTGGGAATAGTCCCACATTAGTTGTTGGGAGGGCTTGAGCATGGTTTATAAGGGTGAGGGAGCACTCCCTCTTTGAGCTAGCTTTTTGGGGGGAGATGGCCCAAGAGACCTTCGACCCACTGCTCTGGTTGGGACTGCAAGTGTAATGCGGCCCAACGACCTGGGGTCCGGACGCGCTAAGTATGTGGCTGGCGGTCCGGCTAACATTTTCAGTGTATACAGCTATATGATTGTTAATATCTTTCTAAGCGTAAAATATATATCGTATAATTTTGAACCCTGAGAGGCCATGCAAAGTCAAGATAATCTTTCTTTAGGCTGAACAGAGTTTATCGGTTCAAGTGGGAGAGCTTGTGATGGAGACATTGGAAAGTCTCTTCACTTTTGCATCCCAGTTGATGATTCTGTTCAGTGATCATTGACCATGCATTAGCGCCTTCCCATGCGCGTGCAAACAAATCTTTTTGAAGCGTTTCACCAGAAAATCAAGGAGGATATTGGCAGGCACGTTAAGTCAAAAGATAGCAGCACAAGTGCCAGACTTCCATGTGCTAGATCCTTCTCATGTCAAGCATCTACCTTTTCTGGGATATATATATACACCTCTAAAAACATATCTGCCGTTTGGCCACTCCTCATGATATACATGCGTATATCTTCACCATCAGAAAAGAAAGAAAAATAGTCGTCTCTCTTCTCTGGTGCTCTCTCTCTAACTTCTGGGATCTGATTCTCTAGCTATATATATTATTGTTATTACCTTCTTTATGTATGTTCCTAGATAAGTTGACTCTTAGGTAAATATGTGCGCATTTGGCTGACAGGTGCGCCTGAAGTGAGATGAGTAAGAATGAAGGAACCTAAGCCAATAATCTGTAGGCGACAAGGGTGAACTAAAATGAATTTGAGAATCCATATTGATAGTCTCTCACGAACCCTACCATACATCAACACGTGGCGCATCCCGGGTTCAAGATAAGAAGCATCCGCTCTGTGCTGTGTGCCTTCCTGCCCGCATCAAGAGAGACACTGAAGAATGAAGACATTTACCTTGTCAATCAAGGCTTACAATTTTGGAACTATTCGAATGACCATTAGAGATTGGCAAAAAAAAAAAAGGCTTGCCAATGAAGAAGGAAATCTTGTCAAATGTTGATAGCAGCCACAAACACAAGTTAAAATTAGTTAACGTTACCAAAGTTTGCTAATTCAAACATGTCTCCAAACCAAACAGATATGCCTTCACAGGGTTTAGATAACAGGCCAGAAAATTCACAATTTTTCTGTTCTACCAGCAACCCTCGTTTTTTTCAATCTCTGGATCAAACAATACCTTTTTGCATGAAATTTGCTTGAATTCAAGCAAATTATATCGATTTTTGTTCAGATTCAAAAATTTGAATGCTTTTTTAATTCAAACTTTTATTTGAAAATACCGGAAAAAATTAATTGAAGTTTTTCGATAACTACTCTACCGACCATACTGCCGACCTCCCATATTACTCTAGAACTGGCTACCAGAGCCTTGGCCTCGACTACCAAAAAAAAATGGAAAAGCTAGAAAACGCTATGGACCTCCGAGCCCTTCCAACAGTACAGCTATCCACCATCCGATTCCTCGCTAACACCGTCTGATTCCCTCACCACCGCTTCTCATTCCCCTCTCCGTCTCTCCCTTTGCCATCCTAAGATCCAAGGCATCCATCCAAGGCAGCCAAAGCAGCAAGAGTGTTAACAGCCTATTTTGGACAAAATTTTGAAAAAATTTAAAATTTAAATTCAATTCAAACCAATTCATTTAAATTCCATAGCCCCTAGACCCAATCTGGCCCCCCCTCTCTCCCTCCTCTCTCTCTGCAGCCCGTGCCACGCACCGTCCTGTCGCGTCGCCCACACAAGCACCCGCGCGACATCCTCCCCCTCTGCCCGTTGTTGCGTGTCGCGCGCGCCACGCGCTGCCAGCGCCGCTGCCACCACCACACGGGCCAGAGCCACGCCTAGCGGCCGTGTTGTCCTGTCACCCTGCGGTGCTCACCTCGCGCCCTGCGCTTTGCCACAACTGCAGTGACACCTCCGCACATGCCATCATTGCTGCGCCGTGTCGCTCAGCACCGCACCACCCTATCACTGCTCCTCGAACCTCTTACCTTGGAGCTCCCTTCCGTCACCCCGCTAACCACCCCCTCTATTTAAGCACCTGGTATGGTCCTAATCCCGCTCCTTCGCCATTTTCGCCACCGAGCTATCGAGTACCCCCTCGAACCTCGGTGAGTCACCAGCTGATTCTCTGCGCCCCTAACTTCTCTAGGAGTCGCCCCTCACGTTTTTGCCCTCAATTTGACCCAGGAGCACCTGGAGTTCCCGGGCGGCGTGGGCTCTATTTCGGCCACCACCACCCTCCACGGTGATAGCCTCCGCCGGACCTCCACCGAGCTCATCACCGCCTCAGGTACACTGCTAGTAGTCCCTAGATACACTCCTCCCTGGCAAACTGACCGCTGCCATCGCCTTTCTCCATAGAACCATGCTCCCATGGCTCTCCACCGCCCACGTCTATGGCACCGCAGTTCTAGCTCGCCATCGATGATGCTCTGGCCATCACGTCCTAGACAGTCGCTAGCTGAACCCATTCTGACCATGAACCAGCAAAATAGTGGACCTTAGCGCCGCCGGTTCCCTGCAGAGGGTTCGCTAGAGCTTGGCCGACGCCCTCGGATAACCAGCGCTGTGCTAGCATCACCCGACGCAAGTGCCTCTGCGTAGTCACTAACCAGCGGGGCCTACTCCCACGCGGCTGTCTGTTAAGGCCAAGCCGCTGACATGTGGGCCATAGCCTCACATGCCAGGTTAAGTGGAAGCATAATCCGCCAATTACGCCTTCCAACTGTGGTGGCGTACTTCGTCCCCAGGCACTAGCGCCCCTCGACCAGTGGGCCCTAAGGTCTACCTATCCGTCGCTCGACCCTCACTGACCAGTAGGCCCCATGGCCCACTTGTTAGGGCATCGTGGGCTAACCGAGCCTAGGCCAAGCGCACGTTACTATCTGCATAGTAGCATGCTGAGCCTATTACTATTTATTGGATTTTTGAAAGATTTCTGATTTTCAGTAAATCCAGAAATAGAAAGTGATTTAATTAAAAATAGTTTAAGCTATCCAAAATTCATAGAAAAATTCTAGAAAATACTAGATGTAGTACTAGACTTAGGAAAAATATTATAGTTTGGAATAAATCAAATCTTGTGCTTTGGAAAAATGATAGAAGCTATTTAAACCTTTTTCTTTAGTAATCTATTACCAGAAATCCAATTAGCTTTATTAAAAATATCAAGTGAACTATAAAAGTCCCCAAATTTTCATAGAAACTATTCCAACTTAGGAACAACATAAGAAATTATTTAGCCTAGTTTTACCCTTGTAATAATTAGCAAAAATTAAAGAAAGCCCACAAGAGCTATATAGTATTAATACTTATAACACTTTTAATATTTCCAAAAAATATTTTCCAGCATGGGTACCTTTACTTAAGGGTATTTAAGCCATTTTTATTCATACCATATGATGACACGTAGGAACTTCGCTAACTTAATTAAAATATGGTATGGTAGTTGTAGATAGTCATATTTAAGTGATGCATCCATGTATCATCCCTTTTTGCATATGTTCATGCATTATCTTAATTTTCTCGATTAGACATTGAAGACCTAGAAAGAATGTTTGAAGATGCTGAGGAAGAGTACCATTTCTCAGGACAAGGCGAGTTAATATCCTTAGTTCATATCTTACCCACTTTTACATAAGCTATTTTGATTCAACTAAGAAATTGTATGCTCTATTATATGTTGCAATAACTTGAACTACTAGAGTAGCTATACCTATTCCTCAATCATATTGTACACATGTCCTGTTCATTGCTATGCTTGAGTACCATTCATGACTGTCTTGATTATCATATCATTTGGAACCTTAGGACAATTATTAGATAATTTGGACTTATAGTCATTAGGTAAAACTTGCTTAGATATGCTCAGGTCTAGTCAATGATTTTATGGGGTGTAATTGCCTCATAAATGGTGATCGATAGTTCATCCATACATCTGTTCACATCTTAACATGAATAGGACTATATCTAAGCTAGCTTGAACTGGAGGTCTGTTAGTAGATACCTTGGGATGCTGAGTTTGGTTTGGGCTTCGGTGCAGTCTAGGGTTGAGAACTAGGTAGAATGAGGTGTATGTCTAACATGGGATTGAGACTTAGAGGTTGAGGACCTGTTTAAGAATGAGGCAGGGAGCGGAGTGCGGGATCTCTGGCTCTCGAGTCATGAGAAGCAAGACCAGAATGGGTCCCTTTAACTTGAACAAGTGTTGGATGCGGTTCAACACAATGGGTGGCCATCGTGTGGTAGTGCGGGTGTGGAGTCCAGTTGCATACTCCGAGGAGACCTGAGAACAAACTCCAACCCAAGACGAAGGCGGAAGGGCGCTGTCACCGAAGGTGATCTAGGTAATGCATTTGCTGAACCGGCAATCTAGTAGACTGATGATTCACAATGGGAATGTCTAAATCCCAAAATATGATGGCAGGACAAAAGAGAAAGCCTGGAACAATGGAAACAACTAAGTTATGGTAGGTTCAGTTGTACCAAGGGGTTGGTACAAAGGTGCAAAGGGTTGGATAGAAGGTTAATATGGGAATCACGACTCATTCAATGAATAGACAGCTATTTAATAAGGTTTTAAATTGGCTCAGTTGTAAGTTCAAGGTAGCCCTTGTGTGTTTTGGTGATTAATGACAAACGTGACTAATGACAACACATGATTGATGTGAATGCTGGAATATTTAGTTAGTGCTTAATGTCAAACCTGTAATATGCTTATTGTCATGAGATTAATGTGTTTATTGATAAGATGGTTCTAGTCTCATCACTTTTAGAGGGAATCATGTGGATAAGCTATTTCATCCATTGCAAGGTATGTATCTTATGAATTCGGTAAATCTTGTGAGACTAACCATTGTGGTTGATTTATCGTCTTAGTTTCACACTTGCAAATATGATGAATATGCGACATTGAGGTATAGTTGGATTATACTTATGCTCATTGCTTCATGTCATGTATATTTGAGTATACTTATATTTAGTCTATGCCATGTTATGATGGTTGCTTGTTCTAGGGGATCTTTGCCCTTAAATATGACATGTATTAGTGATCCCCTAGGTTACTCACTAGATAGGCTTCACCATGTCATAAATAGGATTTGTGCATTTATAATTGTCTTGTATATTTTCGTATGCACTTCTTTCATAAAGTTTATCATGTATGATGTGTTGTCTCCTATATTGATCCATACTCTTATTTATCTCTTTTATTGGATCAATAACTTCATATGTCCCTTGAATCATATTGTACAAGTGTATTTCTCATATATTTATTCATGTACACATTTAGTGAAATTGGAGATTGAATTACATTGAATAATTACTTTGCCTTGGATTTTAGCATAAATATGTTTTGGCATCTATCTATCATGTGTATATTCATATAAAGCCTCTTCATATGATGCACATTAGAGAATTATCATATGGCAAGTGTTTAAATTTATGTCAAGCTTTATTGTGAAACACTTGTGGTGCTTAAGAGGGTGTTTGGCAAGGCTTCAGCTCCAATTTTTTAGCTCTGCTCCACAACTCCACTGTGAAGCAAATCCACTGTGGAGCAGATTCACAACTCCGCGGAGCACCCTTCAAGCTGCTCCACAAAAATAAACTGCGAGGGAGGCTGCTCCATGGAGTTGCCTGCTCCAGAGTTATGTGGAGTTAGAGCATTTGGCACTGCTCCGAGGTAGAGTTGAGAGTTGGAGCTCTGCCAAACACCCCCTAATTGGGCATAAGTATCAATTCTATTAATTTACATTGAGCTTTTGGACTAATTTCTTTCATGAGGTGGTGTGAGTCCCACGAAGGTGGATGACGACAAAGAAGTGAGATGAGATGATGGCCAAGTTGAGATCAACAAGACAAGAGAATCACCAATAGTTGATGACAAGGTTGATACTAATAGGACGGGATGATCGTCGGGGAGGATGATCGAGTTGAGGTCAACAGGACAGCGAAGTCATCAATCTTTAGGATTGATTCAAGGTTGATGAAAAATGGATGAAAGCATCATCACAATTTGGAAAATATCGTCAAGTGAAGGAGAGGAATCAATGGATGATGGCTAAGTTGAGGTTAACTAGACGAAGGTTCACCAAGAGTTGAGGATAGAGTCCAGATCGATTTGACGGAGGATCGTCAAGGAGGTGATCGGGTCAAAGTTGATAGGACGAGAGAGCCTCATGAAGTGATCAAGTCAAGGTTGATGAGACGAAAGCGTCATCATGAATCAAAGGAATGGCTAGTGTAGGGCTAAGTATTTTTTCTAATCTTTTGCCGGTCTCAGCGTTAGTTGGGAGACCGGATTAATAGGATAGATCGTCGTACTATTAAGAGGGGATCGAGGTGTTTGGATCACCTCAGGTTGCCTACACCATGTTGCACACTATCTAGGTGTTCCTTGTCGGGTTCGTGTAAGAATGGTGAGGTGTCTAGGTGTTGGTAGCATGTAGCGAGAAAGAGAGGTGTCGATGGCATCGGATAGTGTGAGGAACGTGTCTCCTTTGGATTGTTGTCTTTCCTACACCTATCTTTTGGGTTTGAGGTGGTGAGACCTTGTGGGTTGTGTAGCCCTCGTTTTTAACTTCCCAAAAAGTCCAAGATCACCGAAATCGAAGTTTAGAGCTAGAAGTTACGGGCGTTTTAGGGAATGCTATCAGGCTGTTCGGGGGAGGCCGGACGGTGCGAATTTGGGTCCGGACAGTCCGAACTCCATTGGTTCCGCTCTGTCCTTAGTTGAGTTGGGTCCGAACCGTCTGGACTTGGGTCCGGACTGTCCGGACTTTGTAGCAGTTGTCCCCCGCAGTGCATTTCATACCATTCGGACTAATTTGGGATGTGTGTGTTTTAGTGTAAATTGATCCAACAGCTAGTTTTCTCCCTTGGGAGCTCGTTTATAGCCATTAGGAAGGCTTTTGGGAGGGGTACCTTTCCCATTTGGCAAGTTTGGTGTCCCTAGAATTGAGAGGGTGTGAGAGAGGGGTTTGGGGTGAGTTAGAGATGTGTCCTTTAGCTACTAAACCCTAGTTATCTAATTAAATCCTTGAGAGTGTGCTTCAAGATGTGGATTGATCTGGAGTGGCCGATTCATCTCGGTCTAGTTACTCCTGGTGCTTGCGAGCACCTAGACGGCGTGGGAGGTGTCGTGCATCGGTGACTTTCTCAAGGAGCTTGTGATCAGAAGGCCCAGGCGAATCTTGTGCGTGGCGTTGGTGCTTGCCACCTCCGGAGCGAGAAAAAATTAGCAACCACTAGTGGAGATGAGGCAATAGGCTCGAGAGGGAGCTGATTCTTGTGAGGAGCAAGAACTTGCCTTAACATGGATGTAGGAATGCGGCTCCGAACCACAGGAAAAGGTCCTCGTGTCACTTGTGGTATCTCTTGTCTCCTTTAAGCATTATTCTACCTTGTGTTTATTTATGATGCATATTATGCCTTGGATGATAATGTGTACTCTATACTAGTTGCTCTCTTACCATGTGTTGGTGGCTTGTTGTTAGTGTCATTACCATTGTGTTGACTTGTGCTAGATTTATCTTGTGAGCAATTTAATAGCTTGTATTTACATATCTAGAATTAAATTGCTTACTTGTCACCCTAGGATTGCATATTTCATCTTAGATGATCTTTATTCTATGGTGCTTATCTTGATTGCTCTCACCATAATTAAGATTGCCAATTTGCCATCACCTAAGCTAGCCACTTGTGTTCAAACATTAGTATTTCGCTTCTGCATGTTTAGGGTTTGAACACAAGATTAAAACTTGTAATTAGAAAGTAAAATTTGATTAGCCTTATTCACCCCTCTCTAGGGCATCCGATTCCTTTCATAAGTAATAGGTTTGTATTATCAGTATTTCCGACAAGCTTTACGCAAACAAAAGAACTTTTAGCCTTCCCTTAAAGCCTTTATCATTACTTGCATTAGGAGGGTATTGACTCGCAAATGCGGATTGATTGCGTACTTACCTTCACACTCACTCACTCTTTAAATAGAGATCAACCCAAGGTTCCTTATGAGTGTCATGAAGATGAAGATCCGGTCTATGACGGTCAGGATGAAGTTTAGAGAGGCCCTCTAATCGTTTGCAAGATTACATAGTTGTTGGATGATCTTTTCTAGTGTTCAAGCTTTCCACATTGACGTTGAACTCTTAACTTTCTTTTGTATTGTACTATGACATTTGGCCTGATTAGCCTTATTGTAAACTATTCGTCAAAAAGCGTTATTTCAGTTAATTAACTAAGACAGCTCTATGCGATTGAACCGGCTGTATAATATTAATGTCGACGGTTGAGAGTATAGGGCCCTCAAGTGTCGAGCTTACTTGTTGAAGTGAGGATCAACGGGTCTCGTTCCTACAGCCTCGGAGTCGTATGAGAAGAGCGGCTCGATCAGACAACTAGAAGGGAGATGTTTTCTACCCTGGTTCGGGCCCCTCGAAGGGAGGTAACAACCCTACGTCCAGTGATTTGTATTCATGCAAATGTAGGGGGAGATTACAATGGTGCCCCCGAACAGCCCGAGCAAGGGATACCCGAGTTTCTCAAGGGCGAGAGGGGTGGGAGCACTCGCGCCTATCCAGTTGGTGGCCGAGAGTGCGTAGTTTGGAGTGGTATGCTATTTCTTTTCTGTTCTCTCTTGTGCGCTTATGTAGCCGTGCATCTATTTATTCATGGACATGCTCACTAACCTAATGGGCGTACAACTTATTATCTTGTGGTCCATGTGATGCCTAGCGGTCCGAAGGCTGCTCCTAGGCAAGGGTCGTATGGGAATAGTGCCTCCGTCACTTGTAATGATGGAAAAAGAGGGTAGAATAGTAGAACGTGACCAGGGCAGGTAGTTGTGGACTTCGGCATTCCTGCGACGGGACGCAGTAGCATGGCGGACATCAGCAGAACCATCGCGGGGAACGGAAAACGAGACCCGTCTAGGACGGCCGCGTGTCCCCCGCGATGGTATTTGAGTAGTGAAAGGGGCCAGGGAACTCCCCCCCTGCGCTAGTAGCCCGTTGCTTGGGCCCCGAGCAGCAAATGGTTCACGTCCGAGCAATCCTTTCTGGACGCTCTCCATGCTCGGGGCCGGACCGATCTGGGGTAATTACGGGAATGCCACCAATCCTCGTCAATTAAGCACTAGTCTACTGAGGGATCACAAGGAGCGTCACGCGGTGAAGAGGCCACCCATCGCTGCCTTCATGCTCTTCCTCCTCTTCAGGCGGGCTGCTGTTCATTCTCGTCGCGGGGTTAAGTAGAAGCTCATGCATCCCCTTTGCACATGACTATATGCCCACCGCGGCCAGCATGGAGAAGCATTATTTCGACCTGCTCCTCATCCCTGTTATGCTTTGCCTTGACGCCACTTTGCTTGTCGTGCACCACCCAGAGGCCGCGTCGCGGGGCCGCAACTAGTAATGCAAGGCACACAGATAGTACAAAGGTTGGGATCGATGGGCTCCTCTGTGCATGTCCATGTGTGATGATTTGCTTGATTTGTATATGGGTCTTAGCTATACACTGGTTTGCTTAATTTGTATTAATGGGAATCGGTAGGCTATACTGGCATGTATCAAAATTTCTCTATGTGATCACTTAGAAAGTCATGTGAGTAGAAGGCTATGAATCATTATCCTTGATATGCAGCCACAATGGAAGAATAGTTGGAGCAGCCTAGCCCAACATCGTGTACATCAAAGTTGAGGAAGTAGTCCTTCATGTCACAAACCAAATGTCTTCTCTTTCCCAATCACAACCACAATAACGTCACACATAGTGTAAAGAATGTAATTGATCTCGCTAACCACCGCCTCCTCATCACTAATCAGCGTTGCAGTAACAACAACCCTGTCTCTATGGTATCCACACGTTTAGAGTAGGTGCTAGAGGTCAAGGCGAGAAATGCAGGGTCTAGGTAAATATGCAAACAATAGCTTAGAATGCTTCTAAAATTCTGGCCTGGTTGGCTGTGGACATCAGCGAAAAGTATAAGCTAAGGTGAGTAAGCTTTTGTTGGTGGGCTGGAAAGTTGATTACAGTGGTACACAGCTCGTGGGCTATACCTAGTGCATGGATTAGATCAGGACGGTCTAGATGATCTGTCATCTATGGTCTACGTCAGCCCACACTACAAGGAGTAGCTTCTTTAAGGCCCAGTACAATGCACAGACCTAGAGGCCTGTATCTGTGTGAGATAGTGATTTCTGGGTTGTTTGTTTTACGCACCAAAAGCTTGGATCAGGAATGTGGTGGTTTAGTAGCTGCCTAGCCACTCTTCCTCCCCATGATCCATCCTCATGTTACAAACATATACAAATTATGTGTCTAGCTGTAACAGAACTCTGGTGAAACATTATTTTTGAATGGCAACCGCACTAGCACAGAAAAGCCTATCAGTAGCGGTTCATAACCATCACCACTGGCGCTTTTCGAACTGCCAGTGATTAACTGACAATGATATCCAGGGAATCATCACTGGCGGTTTTACCCCTAGCGTTTTTCAAACTGCCGGTGATTAACTGGCAGTGATATCCAGGGAGTCATCACTGGCGGTTGCAGAACCGCCATTGATAGCCACTATCACTGGTGGTTCCATATATGAGCCGTCAGTGATGCAAACGCTATCATTGGCGGTTTCTTATATGAGCCACCAGTGATGAATGTGCTAGCCCTTGCAGCTCATGTCTGCATTTGCTAGCCCCATACAATTCAAATCAAAAAAATGCATAATTCATATATTATCACATCACAGAAGTCATACATGATCGTAGAATCATATTATCACATCACAGAAGTCATACATGATCATAGAATCATAATTCACATATTATCGCATCACAGAAGTCATACGATTCACATATTATCACCCCATCATCCTATAGCTCCAATCCACATACAGAAGTCATATAATTCACATATTATCAACAAATGATATATTATCACCTTATATATACGTCACAATGTTCACAGCCTATGTCACAATGTTACACTAAGTCACAGGGTTTAGACGCCATATGGATCAACAATTTGTGTCATGATAACGTTAACTAGCAGTTCTCTAATGTCAAAAAGGAAAATTGTATTCGATATTGCTCACGTTGAGGTTGAATTCTGTTGCGCTTTGTAGACTCATAATCTGTTGCATGTGGCGTTTAACATAAAATCCGCAAGCATGGCCTCCAAGCTATTGGTGGCACTACACAGGTAGAGATACAAGACACAATAATTAGTTCGGTAGAAATTAGGAATAATTCAATTTGGAAAAGTATTTGCAGGCACGTACCGGGATTTTCTCACAGTGTCGAAGAACATTGCCCTTATCAACATGGATTCTTCCCCCTTTTTGAACGTACTTCTCGAACACCAAATTGAGTAGCCTCGTCAAATCATTGAACTCATATGTTGGGCTATCTCTTTTTGAGTCGAGGTAGAAAACCTTGTTCTGGTAAGGGACAATGACCACCAAGATCCAATGAAGATCTTTATTAAATGGTAACAAGAAATATTCTTTATCTTGTTGTTTAAGCATTGCGTTCTTGATGTAGTTCCCGGCTCGATTGATATGTTTTTTGATATTATCCTGGGTCACAAGCCCTCGTGTCGGACCCCGGTTTTTACCAAACCAGACCCCTCTGTGTTACCGGTATGAGTCCCAAGGATCAGTTCTCATACCCACAGTGAAACAGAATCATGATACCAAAACAAAGCTGCATTAACTATTAAAATAATTCATAGTGCGGCGGAGCATTATATTACATAAGCGGAGAAATATCACACATATTAAAAATGAGTAAATATTTACAATCAAAAGTAGTGTCCCATCACGGCCACAGGCACACGCTGAGTAGGGAAACGGCTAGTAGTCCGGAGCATCATCCGGGAAGATCTCAACGTTATCCTGCGCGTCCTCGTAATCTTGACCTGTTCATTGAATGAACAGCCCCGCATAACACGCAGGGTTAGCATTTGACTGCTAGCAAGTCATTCCTAGGAAGGGCCAGGTTAAGGTTTACCTTAGTAAAGCTGATGGTTAATTTGCATAAAAGCATTTCACTTAGAATTGTAAAAGCATTTGAGAAACATATATTAATAAATAGAAATCCTCAAAAGAAACCGAATTGAAACAAATATCCTCTTATGACTCAAGTTCTCAACTCATTATCTCATATTCTCAAGTCTCATTTCTCAATACTCAAATCTCACTTCTCATATAACAAACTCATAATTCTTGTCTAGCAACGGCACACACGCCGGAATAACCTTACCCAGGTCATATTAAGAATGGTGTTGCTACGTTGCGAAAGACCGCTGAGACGCTCTTTAACCGGAAGCTCGGCCATTTAAATGGGTTTACTCTGCAGAGGTTATGCGCTTTACCCAAGAAGATCGATATCCTCCCGTCGAAGGATATTATAACAAAACCCTCCAGAAAATTAATCTCGGGCTTAAAACACGGTCGTACCTGCTTCGCACAGGTACCCAGAGAAATGCTTTAGCACAAGTCCCTGGCGATACCCTGGTGGTGTCCCTCAATTCTCTCTCTGTACTTCTCAATTCATCCACCGTGCAAGGACAGTGAGTAATCCCGACATTTCTTTTCCTTTAGATTAGGCCCGTCCCATTCCGGGCTTGCGGTCGCACGGGTTTATCTCAGGTAAGTGTGTCACAATCATCGGTCCTTAGTCTCGGAGCGGCAACAAACACAAACCCGATACTCGTGCTCACATGCACCCACCTTACAATCCATCCGCTCCCGATCCCATTTATTAGTTGGTCAAGTTTTAATTGATGGTGCATAACCAAATCCCACCATAAACCAAAATATCAACTCTATTATCGCATGTGTATTGTGTGGGATCAGATCCTCGATAACCTATCTGAGCATCTCTAAGCATCTAATGTAAAAATAGTGGGTGATAATAATATAAGTTATCCTAGGGTTCAGGGTTTATCGGTAGACGCGTATGCCGGATGGACATATGCACGGGGTAAAACTATTCATTCATACGACCTTTTAATTCACATAGCAATTTTGGCAAAACTATAAAATTGGGATTCTAGGGAAAGACTTGCCTTCGGAGTAGTCGTACTCTTGCGGTGCGTCGGCGGCGTCCAAGAATTCTCCTTCTGCGTCCGAACGATCTATCGCACACAAAACAAGAAAAACAACCAATAAACAACATATATAACAATATAATTTTAAAAATTATATAAAGATTACAGAAGATAGATATGATTTTTATGAATTTTTAGGAACTTGAATCGCCGGAATCGGGGATCGGATGAGTCCGATATAAAAGTTTAAAGGTTGAGGCCTAGGGAAATTCCAAAAAAGAAAAAAAACACTGCAGCAGCGAGGGGTCCACTGTCAGCCCAGCTGACTACCTCCTGGTTGCTTCATCTGATAAGGATTGAGTGTATGAGAAAATTAGAGAGAGAGAAAGAGAAAGGAAGAGAGGAAGAAGAAAGAAGAAAGGGAGAGAGAGGAGGAGGAAGGAGAGGCGGCCGGGAAGGGCTTGGCGTGGTGGGAACTCGGGCGAGGTGGCGCGACTCCGGCGAGGTTGGGGTCGGCCGACGGCGCACAGCAGATCTGGGGCGGGCGGGGCAGACGGTCGGCCGGGCGGCGCGAAGCCGGGCTCGGCGGTTGGCGAAGCTCCGCCGACGGCGAGGTGTCTTGGGCGGCGGCAGCACCAGGAGGAGGAGCTAGGGCGGCGGCGCTGCATGGCCGGACACGGCGACCTTGAGGCGCTGGTGGCGCCTGGGCTGCGCTTGCGCTTAGCGGGCGCGAGGCGGTTTGGCGGCGGCGGTCGAACTCCGGTGACTAAGCGGCGCAACTCGGCGGCAGCGGTTAGTGCTAGGTCGGCACTGCAAGCGAAGCGAGCGGCCGGAGGAGGTGGCTACCTCAGCAGTCGTCGACGACGGCGACGACGTCACTTGGCTCCGGCAAATGCTCCGCGATGCAACTGTGTTTGGTGCTACAGGGGTTTCGGGATTTGGTTGTGATGGGCTGGGTTGTATGGATGGAGCTGGGTTTTGCAGGTGTGTGAGTTGAGTTTTGCAGGGAAGAAGAACTCCCATATGTGGTGCACTTGGCGGCGGCAAGTGGCCACGTCAGTGAACGGACGAAACGGAATCATGACGATGATAGGAACGGGAGGATGAGGACGGAAGAAAATTACGAGTAATCATGATTAGGATAAGAACGGAAGGAAAAATCATGAAGAATCATGATTAGGATAAGAACGGACGGAAAGGAAGAAAAATGGAATTTTTCTTGTGTTATTATTTTATGCGAAGATAATTATGTAAATATCTGAAATTTAGAATTTAGTTGTTTCTTCTTTTCTTTTCTCTTTTTTTTTCTTTATGCGAAGTGGATGGAAGTATGAGCAGATATGATTTTAAATTAATGCGTTTTAGTTAGTTATTATTATGATGATTGAGAGGAGGAACTGGAAATGCAACTTATTAGAATTATAGATAAGATTGGAAATTCAATTTTTATTGGTTGCGAAATATAAGCACGATTCATTTATTAATTTGGGTGTCACACCTCGATCGAGAAAACCGACTGGGGTATCGGTTTGTTTGGCATTTAGATTCATGAGGCTGCAAAGATATAAGTGATTGTTATATATGTCGATAAAACTAGCCAGGAGATAGAAATATGAAAGAGAATTGCGGTCACTTACATTGAAAAGCATCGGAGGAGCGAGGCATCCAGCTCCTCAAGAAGGTACATGTACCATAGGTCCGCGAAGGTCACCACAAAATAAGTTTTTTCGTCCATGAAATGCTTGGCCATCAGCTTAGCCGTGATACCGGACTCTTAATCTCTCTCGGGCAACCGAAACTTCTACAGGTAATATTCATGTAGGTTGTGGCAGCCAGGACCCATATCAGCCAATGCTTTATCCGTAGCCAACAACGCTCCAATCTTAAATCATTTGTTGCTCAATGGCCAGTGCAATATTTTTTGGGCGTAGAAGCTGGCATAGAAGCCACCTTGCCCTTCGCTCTGCTCTTCGTAGGTGTGGAATACTTGGGCGGGCAGATCACGGCACACTTTTGGGCATGTGAGCTTGTTTGTGACTTGGGAAGGTTTAGCGGCCACCTCTGATATGGCTTTCCATGGAGGTATCTCCTTTTCTTCTTGTGGTGGTAGCTCCAGGGTTTCGGTGGCTTCAGCACCCTCAGGCAAAGTTTCCAGTACAATGTCCTTCCTGGGCCACTGTACGAACGAATGGACGATATTCCCTACTGTGATCATTTCATCGTTTAGGGGATTCACCAAGGGGTTGCTCTTGGCATTGTCCAGTACGGAGTCCACTTCTACCTTCGCGTAGCCTCCCGCCAGGTCCATGCCATGAACCTTCATCCCACAGAAGGGATGGGTACACTACCCCTCGCCCTATCTCGATGGAGAGAGTGGCGCTAAAGGTCACGAATAACTTGCAAAGGGTAGTCACCTACATTGGGGTTTGTTCCTATTAGAATAGGGACTAACCTGCTTTCATATGAACAGACATATAAACACACATACCTAGAGTTGGTCCACCGAGTACTGGGTGTCAGCTACACCTTCTGGGGTAGGTGCGGAAGCATAGCTACTTTTAAATGGAGGAGGGTGGCATCGACGGCTTCGTGTGGAGGATCGGCGTCGAGAGGAGGGTTGGCTTTAGATCGAGTACTTATGATCGCCTCCAGCTTCTATACTCGAGGTTCCCATTCTGCATGCATCTTCTCCCTAAGATCTGCCTCTAAATCGGCGTGAGTTTTTCTCCTCTTGTAGTCTGGGTCGTCGGGGGAAGCCTCCTTCCATGGTACGTACATCCCGATGCTCCGCGTGCGACCCAGGTGCTCCTTGTTGCCGAGGGCTTCGGTTAGGATGTCCCGCTCCCTCTTCTCCCGAAATGAGCCTTGCGAAGCCTGGGAGTCATATTCAAACTACAATAGGTAGATACAATACAATTCAGGGTCTTACGACATTACAAAATTGAAAAGCACAAAAAACTCAAATGGTTGACTATAAGTTACCAGTTTTCTAGTGACCTCCGCAGTTTCGAGCCTAGGGAAAGACACTTCACCCGTGGGTGTGACTTTAGCCCTGCCCTTGTACCAGTGTTCGGCACGCAGGTTGGTGAGCCTTGTCACGGCATCTAAGTGCTCGCTCGAAGTGGTTGCCTGCTTCCACTTCCGTATCTTGCCCGCATATCTGCCAGTGCCGAGTCTGTGGGGTGGGTGTTCTTGGTCTGAATAGCCTTGTGCGCGGCACTCCTCTACTAGAACTTAGAAGTTGTCTTCATCCTTTTGTATTCCTCCAATTCCTGCTCGGTTATAAAAGGGTACCTTGCGAAGGGTTCCTTTTCCACCTCCAGGAAGGAGTTGTTTAGAGTGAACTTCCAGTTCTTCCAGACGTTCCCCATGCGTTTCAATGTACTTCTTTGCACGACGTTAAGGGAATCATCGGAGAATCTGAAACACCGTCGTAACTCGTCCCATAGCTGGCCCTTCTATTGATCATTGAGCACCTTCCAGGTCTTGGTGGTGCAAGGGACTCGAGACCAAGCAACCACCCCACATATCGTCCGATATGCGGCTGCTGCTTTGGCAGGAAGCACCAGTGTACCAGCCCGGTCAACCTCCGTGATGGTGTGGACCACACCGGTCTTCAACTTGGATGGGCCTTGTAGTACCTCAAGCCCAGCTCGGCCCAATCTCAGCCTAATCTCGGCCCAAGGCCGGTCTATTTAAGGGGCAGCTCAAGGAGGAGCCACGCCCCAGCCTTTCCCTAGCACTGAACTGCCTCGCCGCCCCTGCCCGAGCTCACAGCCGCCTCAGCCCACGCCAACCCTAGTCGCCGCCACCGCTGCCGCCATGATCGCTCGCCTTGTTGTCCTCTCCCGTCTTGGCTGCTGCCCGTCGCTGCCGCCGTCCCCATGCGCTCCCCCTCTTCATGGTCATTTCGCCGCCTCGTCGTCGCCTCGCCTCGCCTCGCCACCGCCCGGGGTTGCCATTGCTTGGAGCTACGTGCGCACCGAGGAAGCACGAAGTAGAGGGAAAGGAGAAGAGGAGAAAGGAAGAAGAAGATCGTTGGGGAAGGTAATAGAGCTAGGGTCTGGGTTCATCTCGTTTTTCTTGTTAATTGAGTTATACCTTGCAAAATTAGTAGTTGCTTTTGGTAATTGCCCCTATTTAGAGTTCAATCTTATGGACTGTTGAGGATTAGTGGTAGAAAGTGAGGTTTTAGGCGCTGGACTTGCTGTCCAGCAGCTGCCGTGGGGGTTTTCATCTATATAAATCACAAATTATCTCATGGTCATATTATGGGATTGGCGCGTATCGTCGTGAGCTTCGTTTAGAGTACAAGAACGCAGAAAACGGACACCCGGTTAGAGAGATATCACTGTCTTAGTACCACTGTCCAGAAATTTTAATTAGTGTTTCCCGAGTTGTTGATAATGGTAGAGATGGGTTATAGATGGCATAGTGGTAGGGGATGTGTATAGATTCGAGAAGTCCTATTTATTTGTGTCTTTTGGGAGCATCGAATTGAGATATGTCATCTTTTGTAGGAGCCGCGGGTTCGGCGTCAACCGCAAATCCTACTAGCTCCCGCGGATAGAAAGGTGAGTATATGTTATTCAAGTGTGACGTGTTGCATGCTTACTTTCATAATGAGTTTGTGATAGATGATATGCAAGGGCATATTTAACCTAACAAACATGATTGTGCTATGTTTCTTTCTATTAACATCATGTTAGATTCTTGTAACATGGATGTGAATGTATGATCGCATATGCTCTTGAGCTATGGATCGCCAAATGGTAAGTGGCAAGTGTTGAGTTGTTGCATTCATCTGCATACATGTGCATGGGCTGGGTCAGATAATAATCATATAGCTAGTCTGGAGTGCTTTGGGCCAGGTCGGTGAGAAAGCTATATGATCAGACCCGTGAGCCCTAAGTCCTACAGGAGTAGGCACTCCACGGGAGTGGAGGAATTGGTCCCCGCCTGATTCAGGATGAGCAAGAGTGTGCATCGATTAGTGATACTCTAGCTATACCAGTATGAGCTCATAGTGAACAGACACATATTGCATTGCATTGATTTTTAATAGTGACAGACAGTGAAATAGTACAGTGACAGAGATGATTTGTTTTGTTTGTAATGGTTATCTTATTGTCCTCCTTGTTTAATATATACTTGCTGAGTTGTAGACTCACTCTTGCTTGTCTTTGGTTTTGAGGTGATCGTTGACGGCGACATGCATGGGGTTGGAGTAGTTTCCCTTTTGGCACCAGCACACTAAATAACTACCACGTAGTTAGGCCTACTTAGTTTAATTTAAACACTTTTGTAATATGACTCAGTTTGATAATAGATTAGGATAATGAGCTTGTTGAATTCTATTCTTCTTATGTTCGTGTAATGTGATGTGGCTAAAGTTATATGGGTCTCGTCGACGCTAACGGTAAGCAAGGTAAGAGTTGACTGTGTTAGGGGCCCCGTTGAGAGGGAGCCGGTGGCTTGCCTATGGGGGCTTGAATGGTGATATTATTGCCATATATGTGCTTATACTGTTTTTCTGTCTGCTGAGTGGATGTCCGAATTTTAGGGGAGGTTCTACCAAAATTTTGTAGTTTTAGGGTGTTAGTAGCATTCCGAGCCTGGAGGGGCTGGGGTGTTACTGGCCTCGCCTGACCCTAGTTGTAGGTTGAGGGGCATCCTTAGGCGCCGGTTCCGGTTCAGGGGCGGCTGAAGGCTCCGGCTCTGGTTGAGGGGCAGTTGCAGGCACCACCTCCGGTTGAGGGGGTGTGGACTCCATATATGCTGAGGCTATTGTCGAATGTAAGATAAGGAGAAAGGTATGCATGCACCTTTTTTATTTTATAGTTTTATTTGTCTTATCCACCTCAATATCACTTGTTTTGGTGCTAAAACTTTCTACAATGATGTCAACTATTTGTTAGGCCATATAAATTGTTGCCATGTACACTTTTAGCAGAAACGGCACATTAAGACGCTGAATCAAACACCCATGTCAAGAGATGGAATTTTGGACCTATGAATAATCTCATAAGTTAACTGACTGAAACCATGTAACACTACTAGCCTACTGATAGTGATAGGGCGTCCACTAGGACACCCTCACATGCCAATACACATACAACTTTTTTTTACGAGGGCATATCATATCCATGGAAAACTTTCAACCCAGTGCAACATTATGAACTTGCCA
The DNA here is from genome assembly GCA_036346145.1 of Olyra latifolia. Taxonomy (NCBI): domain Eukaryota; kingdom Viridiplantae; phylum Streptophyta; class Magnoliopsida; order Poales; family Poaceae; genus Olyra; species Olyra latifolia. The sequence goes on from CM070530.1 coordinate 22,964,131, forward strand.
GGGATTGAAAAACCGTTCGGCTAGCGGCAGTTTTTGAGCGACTATCATTTGACCTTAATCAGTCTCTTTGGATAGCTGCTACTATTTAACCTAAACCGGTCACTTTGGATAACCACTTGGTTTCCTCGAAAACACGGTCGGTTTTCCCGATTAGCCATAAACCATGGTTAAATCGCTGGGCAACAGATTTTTGGGGGTAAAACGGTTTGGTAAGCCCATTATCTCACCCAATTGGGAATTGAACCATGCTTGCATCGATAGTAAGGATATTGATAATGCTTGAAAAACACCATTTTCTTGTATTAAATGGAAATTAGTTTTTCTTAGTCTCAAATTGGGTTCTCGTGCATGCGTGTTGTGTTGGACATATCAGTGTTGTTTTGGACATTGATATGGTCTTGGAAATGAAAGCAATTCATTTATAAAATTCTCTAAAATTATGATATTATGGGCTCTAGGAATTGAACCTGGATGGGGACGGGGACGCCGGCGACAGTGTCGGGGTCCGGGGTCCGTGACGGGGACGAGAACACTGGCGACGATGACGGGGACGCCAGCGACGAGGATGCGGACGGGGTCGACGATGGGGACGGGGACGCTGGTGATGGGGATGAGGACAGGGTCAGGAATGCTGGCGACGAGGATGCGGACAGGGTGGATGATGGGGACGGGGACGCGGATGGGGTCAGCGACGGGGACGCGGACGGATTGGGGACGGGGACGTGGACGGGTCGGCGATGGGGACGCGGACGGGGTTGGCGACAGTAGTGGCGCTCTCGCGGGAAACCTAGCGTAGGACTTGGAAAAATTTTTGGTGGGCACAAGAGCGTGGCGACGAGGACGGGGACGCCAGCGACGAGGATGCGGACGGGGTCGACGATGGGGACGGGGATGATGACGATGGGGATGAAGACGAGGTTGGGGACACCGGCGACGGGGGCGGGAATGCCGGCGACGAGGATGCGGACGGGGTCGACGATGGGGACGGGGACGCGGACGGGGTCGGCGACAGGGGCGCAGACGGATTGGGGATGGGGACGTGGACAGGTCGGCGACGGGGACGCGGACGGGGTTTGGCGACAGTAGTGGCGCTCTCGCGGGAAACCTAGCGTGGGACTTGAAAATTTTTTTGATGGGGACAAGAGCGGGGAATATATATGATCATATCACTAGCGGTTTCAAAGAAGAACCACTTCTAATAGATCATATCACTAGCGGTTCCTCTAAAGAACCGCTGCTGACACGAAACGTCACTAGCGGTTCATCTAATGAACCGCTAGTGATATGAAACCGAGCCCACCAGAGGCCACCACTGATGACCCATATCACTAGCTATCTATTCCTATTTATTATGTCATCTTAAGTACAGGTCATATTTTTATTTATGTACTCTATTCCTATTTATGGATTCTTGTCAGAAATAGACTCTTCTTTTTAATCCTCATGTATGTACTCTTGACTATTATTTTTTTACTATTCTTATATTATTTTTATTTATTATATGGCCCATTGTAATCGATGGTGTAGATATTTTCTTTTTTCTTTATTTTTTGTAGTATTTCTCTGATTAATGTGTTGCCTCCATTTCCCTTGCTTTCTTTATATAATAGATATATAAACTTACAGTAAGCTTGCAAAATAGCAATTTCCTTTTTTATAGAACATTACATTGTCATGTCAATATTATACAAAATTATATTGACCACAAATACATGGTGATTAAGAGTACACATGACTGGTCATATGATTAGCCCTTCTTTATGATCGACACGCAGATAGACTACTGTATCAGCCATTACCTTTAACCCGGGGTGGATGCCATCTCCGAACAGAGGAATCTCATCGAATTAGTTGTACTCCTCCTCATCCTCCACATTCTCGACTCCAACAATTAGTCGTTTTCCGCTAAGAACCACGTGCTTTTTCTCATCAGAGGGGTCGGTGACATAGAAGACCTATAAAACTTGGTTTACGAGCACAAAAGGGTCATCTCTATATCTCACACACTGGAGGTCCACAGTGGTCACACCAAAGTCACCGCATTGCACACCCCCTAGACTAACCCATCTGCATCGAAACAGGGAATTTTGAAAATTACTTAATCCAACTCCCAAATTTCCTCAATGAATCCATAGTACGAGCTCATACTCTGCGTTATCTGACCTTCATTGTGCTCCTCTTGAAATGCATCTATATGAACGCAACTATTCCGTATAGTGCTCTTCCTGTCCTGATGTATTGTACAGAATGTATATCCATTTATGTCGTATCCTTGCTATGTCATGATGGTGAATATCGGCCCCCTTTGCTAACCATAGGAGTAGATCAGCACACGTTGTTCGGGTGAATCATAGCTTGAACCAATCATTGAAACGACGATTATGCTCTTTTTTGATCCAACCCTCAGTTTGCCTTGGATACCGACGACGTAGAGTTTCCTTGTACTCATTAACGTAAGGGCTCACCTCGGTCATGTGGTTCAGGACAATGATGTGAGCTTTATAATACATGTAGATGTTGGGAGTAATTGTTTTCCTACCAAGTGTCTCGGTACCTTGCAGCCTTTCCTCATAGCGGGATACGGGCATACCAATGGAATCAACTTGAGACATGTAATCGATGCAAAATTCGATCACATCTTCTGTTGCATAAGCTTCGAAGATGCTGCCCTCAGGTCGATATCTGTTGCATACGAAGGACATCAGAATTTCCATGTACTTCTCGAATGGATACATGTAACGTAGAAACACTGGGCCACATAACTTTATCTCTCTAACAAGGTGAACAAAGAGATGTACCATAATATCAAAAAATGATGGGGGAAAAGTACATCTTAAGTTCACACAAAATTGTTACTGCTTTAGCCTGCAGCGGATCAAGAACATCGGGATTGATTACCTTCTAAGAAATTGCATTGAAGAAATAGCAGAGCCTAGTGATTATATGTCAAACATTACGAGGCAATATATTCCTTATTGCGACGGGAATCATCTAAGTCATTAGAACATGGCAGTCATGCGACTTCACCCCGGACAGTTTCAAATCATCCATCGAAATAATCCTCTTCATGTTGGCAGAGTATCCGGACGGGTATTTAACACCATGCAAACACTCGCAAAATTTGGTTCTTTTGGCCTTAGAAAGAGTATAGCATGCCGGAGGGAGGTTTCCATGTGCGCGAAAATTGTTGATGATGTAGAACAACATGGCGTGTAGCGTGAAGGTCTCCCGCTAGTCCGTGTCCCATGCCTTCACCCAATTGTTCCATAATGTCTGAAGTTCATCCATCAACGGTGCTAGGTACACATCAATATCATTTCCAGGCTGTATTGGGCCTTGGATTAGTATACACATCATAATGTACTTTTTCTTCGTGCATAGCCAAGGAGAAAAATTATATATGCCTAGATTCACAAGCCAAGTGATGTGCTTGATGCTCTAGTTACCAAATGGATTCACACCATCCGTGCTCAACCCAAACCTCAAATTTCTAGGGTCTGCACTTAATTCGGGAACTTATGATCAATGTTTCTCCATTGGGGACCGTCTGCAGGGTGTCTGAGCTTGCCATATTTCTTACGATCCTCCGAGTGCCACCTGAGCAATCTAGACTCTTTCTGATTTCCAACCAACGTATCAATCGTGGAGTCAACAGGAAAAACCACATAACCTTAGCTGGAGGTCCTTGATTTATCTCGATGTCTCGATCACCGTCGTCTTGGCCTTTAGCATTTCTTTTGTAGCGGGATGCTCCACAGTTCGGACATGAGTGCAAGTCCACGTACTCTTTATGGTATAGTATACAGTCGTTCCGACAAGCATGGATTCTCTACACGTCCATTCCTAGAGGACAAAAACCATTTTTGCATGGTATGTTGTTTCTGGCAACTCATTACCGTCTGAAAGAAGATCCTAAGAAATCGTAAGAACTCCATAAAACTCTTATCGGACCAGCGGTTCCTTGCCTTCCATTGTAGTAGTTCGAGGACAGTCGCCAACATAGTGTGTTTTGGCTTGCAACCATCAAAGATTGGTTTCTTCGACTCTTCAGACCATTTCGTGAACTTAGCAAACTCTTCCATACTCCCATATTCCATTTCTACGTCGCACATCATCTTATTGAAATTGTACTCATCATCAGACGATAATTCGTCAACATTCACACTCGACACCCTCATCATCGTTACCGCCTTCGCTAGTGCAATTATCACGCTCTTGTGTAATCTCTTGCTCACCGTGACTCGTCCAACATGAATAACCTTTTTTGAATCCCCGCTTCATGAGATGAAACTCAATCTAATTTGAGTTTCTGAACAACTTCATGTTAGCGCAGTCAATACATAGACAACATATCACATCAACCCCTCTATCTTGCATATCCTCCACGACAACTCTTATAAACCCTTGTATGTCTTTGACATACTCTTCTGTGGCACAATTTCCCATGTACAACCATGTTCTATCCATTATCTGCAGAAATTTAATATGGCGATTTAATTAAGTAAATTCTTCATTCATAGTTTAGTTAAAAATACAAAGACAGAAATGGATATTAATTAATCTCACCCACCTCATACAAGCTACCATGAAAAAATCATGGATATTATTATATGGATATTAATAATTATTTTTATCCACCACAAACTAGCTATTATAAACAAACCATGGATATTAATTAATTATTTTCATCCACCACAAACTAGTAGTCATAAACAAACCATGGATATTAATTAATTATTTTTACCTACCACAAACTAGCTTTCATAAACAAACCATGGATATTAATTAATTATTTGCATCCACTACAAACTAACTATCATAGACAAACCATGGATATTAATTAATTATTTTCATCCACCACAAACAAGCTATCATAAACAAACATGGATAATAATTATTTTCAACCACGTCAAACTAGCTAGCTATAAGCACATGCATATCTATGAACAACATGGATATTAATTATTCTCATCAACCTCAAACTAACAAGCATCAAGCAATCACATGGATATTAATTATTCAACACCCAATCTAGATCTAGATCTAGATCTACACATGCATATCTCTCATCTACCTTAAGCAAGCAATAAGAGAGCAATTAGCAAATGATTGAGGTACCACTAACTTTTAAACAACTAAATCTCCTGAGATCTCTAAGAAATTTGCAAATTTTTTAAACTTTCTTACTGTTCCCCACCGCTGCCACCGCTACAGTTCGGGAGGACCACAGTGAGCAGCAATAATGGAGCTTCCTGGTCACTGGGAGTAATAATGGAAGACCATATCACTGGCGGTTCTTCAGGCGAACTGCCAGAGTTACGTAACTATCACTGGCGGTTCACCTAAAGAACCGCCAGTGATATGTCTCTAGCGGTTCCTTTCAAAATTTGGCTCTACTAGAGAACTGTGCATTACTACCGGCCCATCACTACCAGTTGGATATCAACCCGTAGTGATGGTTGCATCACTACTGGTTCAATGGCTACAAGGGCATCCAAGGCCAGGGTGTTGTTGGAGGGGGTTGTTTTACTACCGGTTGGAACCAACAACTAGTAGTGCATCTTCCACTACCGGTTTGTGATAACAACCGGTAGTAGATGATTGGGTTCCCAACCGGTAGTAGATCACTGCTCCCGCCCCGCGATTTAAACAGTCGTCTTCCTCCTAGAGCTGTCACCCATGAACAGAGAAGGGAAGGAGGTGCTGCCCGTGGCGATTTTTGAAATTTGAGGGGAGGTGCTGCCCAAATTTTTCAAAATTTGGTGATTTTACTCCAATCCAAGTGCTTGACGGTTAGTAACATCCTCCTCACTTCTTTTGTAGTTACATGTATACCTCTTTGCTTTAGATTTGGAAAAATATGGTTTTTTCCATGATTCATGAAAGCTTTTGAATTCTAGATCCAATCCAAGTGCTAGCCGTGGCGATTTTTAAAATTTGAAGGAAGGTGCTGCCTAAATTTGAGGGAAGGTGCTGCCCAAACTCAAGGCCCCTTCACAGCCATTTGCTCCAAAGAGGTCTCAAGCCTAACTATATTTATTGGACCAAGCACGGTGAAGAAGGGATTATACAGGAAGACGATGAAGAAGAAGAGAGAGACAGCATAAATCTAGACGCAGCCCAATACGGTTCAATGGCAGATACATTGGGGGAGTTTGATGGGGATGATTTAGGTCAGATGCTGCGTGATGGTGAGGGAGATTACACCGATGAAAGACAATTCCAAAAGTTCCAACGCTTATTAGAGGACCACAGAACACTCTTGTACCCAGACTGCGAGCAGGGCCACAAAAAGTTGCGTACCACACTTAACTTGATGTAATGGAAAGCGACAAATGGTTTGTCCGATAAGGGATTCGACGAGTTGCTATGTCTCAATAAGAGGTTGCTTCCAAAGGATAACACGCTGCCTGAAAGTACTTACGAAGCCAAGCAAGTTGTCTGTCCTTTAGGATTGAAAGTACAGAAAATACATGTATGCCCTAATGACTGTATCCTTTATCGCAGGGAGTACGAGGATTTGGATGCTTGTGCAATGTGCCAAGCATCATGGTATAAGATCAAGCGTGATGACCTAGGGGCAATAGAGGGGGAGCCCAAGAAGAAGAGATCCCCCCCCCCGCGCTAAGGTGGTGTGGTATTTCCATATAATTCCCCGATTGAAACGTTTGTTTGCGAACAAAGCGCATGCCCAAATGTTGCGTTGGCACAAAGAAGCGCGTAAGGATGACGGAATGCTAAGACACCCCGCTGATGGCTCCAAATGGAGGAAGGTCGATAGAACATTCCCTGACTTTGCAGAGGAGGTGAGGAACATAAGATTTGGCTTGAGTACGGATGGGATGAATCATTTTGGCGAGATGAGCAGCAGTCATAGCACTTGGTCTGTAACTCTATGTATCTACAGCCTTCCTCCATGGCTGTGCATGAAGCGGAAGTACATTATGATGTTGTTTCTTATCCAAGGTCCTAGCAACTTGGAAACGTTATTTATGTGTACCTTAAACCATTGGTTCAAGATCTACTAACAATGTGGAACGATGGTGTACGACTATGGGATGAGTACAAACGAGAACACTTCACCCTACACGCCATATTATTTGTAACCATCAATGACTGGCCTACACTTGGCAACCTAGTGGGCCTGACTATCAAAGGATATAAAGCCTGCATCCAGTGCTTAGATGATACTGACAGCATGTACCTGAAAAACTGTCGGAAGGTTGTGTACATGGGCCACCGTAGGTTTCTTCTTACAAATCACCCATTACGAAAGAAAGATAAGAATTTTAACGGAAAACCATACCATCGTACTAAGCTTGCGCATCGTAATGGGACACGGGTATTTGCTATGGTAAAGGATCTGAAAGTAGTCTTTGGAAAGGGTGCTGGTAGCAAACCTGTCCCGACTGAAGAAGGCAAGGCACCCATGTGGAAGAAGAAATTAATTTTTTGGGACTTACCTTATTGAAAACTCTTAGAGGTCCGTCACTCAATTGACGTCATGCACCTAGTGAAGAATGCTTGCGTCAACCTGCTAGGCTTTCTAGATATGTACGGCAAATCGAAAGATACACTTCAAGCACGAATGGACCTAAAACAATTGGAACTAAGGAACGACTTACATCCAGAAAAGAGAGGGAAAGAAAGACATTACCTACATCCTGCCAGCTACACTCTAAACAAGAAAGAGAAAAAAGCATGATCCAATGCTTGAACAGTATTAAGGTCCCGTCCGGATACTCCTCAAACATAAAGAGGCTCATCAACACGAAAGAGAAAAAAAATCGTACACTTGAAATCCCATGATTGTCACGTGTTGATGACACAGTTGCTTCCAGTTGCAGTGAGAGGTATTTTACCGGAAAGGGTATGAGGAACAATAATCAAGTTGTGTTCATTCTTCAATGAGGTGTCACAGAAGGTCATCGATCCAGATAAACTAGCTAAGCTGCAGGATGACATCGTCCAAAGCATGGTGAGCCTTGAGATGATCTTCCCTCCATCCTTCTTTGATATTATGGTCCATCTCATGGTTCACATTGTCAAAGAGATAGATATTCTCGGACCCGTGTTCCTGCACAATATGTTCCCTCTTGAGAGGTACATGGGCGTCTTAAAGAAGTATGTTCGTAACCGATCTCGTCCAAAAGGCTGCATTGCCCAGGATGTTGGGATAGAGGAGGTGGTTGAGTTTTGTGTCGATTACATCGACGATCTGAATTCGATTGGCGTTCCTAAATCACACCAAGAAGGGAGGCTACGGGAAAAGGGACACTAGGGAGAAAAGCAATCATCAGCAATGATCTTGTTTCATTTAAACAAGCACATCACACGGTATTGTGACAACCAGTTGTAGTGGCTCCATATGTTGATGTGCACAGAAGGATTCTACGCTCTCAATACGCTGGCAGGTCAGATGATTGGATCTCACGGCAGCACATGGATCTTTTTGGCGGTTGATTACAAAAGCACATGATGGGTAAGGAGACCAATGATGAACGGTTGAAACGATTGGCTCGAGGACCATCCAGTACAATATTGACATTCCAAGGGTATGGCATAAATGGGTATACATTTTATACTAGAGCCCAGGATAACAAAAGCACCAACCAAAACAGCGGTGTCCGTATAGATGTCATAGACAACAGTGGAAATAAGGACACCTATTATGGTTTCATAAAGGAGATCTGGGATCTCGACTATGGACCTTTCAAGGTTCCTGTATTTCGGTGCCAATGGATCAAACTAACTGCAAACGGCGTGATGATCGATAAGTACGGTATGACAACCGTAGACCTTACACAAATCGGATATAGGGACGAACCATTTGTGCTCGCCAATGATGTGATACAGGTCTTCTATGTAATGGACATGTGTAGCAAACTGAAGAAGCGGAAGGACAAGTCTACCGATCAACCAAAGCACCACGTGGTTCTTCTAGGCAAAAGAAGGATTGTCGAAGTTGAGGACGTCATAGATGAAGAAGAATATAATCAATTCGACAAGCTGCCTCCTTTTGCGGTGCCGGTCGACATAAGTGTCCTAGATGATATTGAGGAAGCTCCCTATGTACGCCACGATCATAATGAGGGAACACTTGTCAAAACAAAGTATGTAAACAGTTAAGACATACCGTGTTGTTGCTACATGTCTGTGACCTATGAATATTTTTTTCATATTTTTATTTCATTTGTATGGGCTCACAACATTACAAATCCCTTGGCAAAATATTTTTTCATATTTGTATTTCATTTTTAAGGGCTCCCAACTCATTTTTATGGGCTCCCAAAAATAAATAACCCAGACAGACAAATTTAATCAATAAAAAACCCACTAAAATAATTTGAAGTCTAGAAGTTTCTAAAAAGATCATATTTTCTTATATATGTCAATTTTTCATATTTTTATGAATTTTGTGATATTTTTATTTAATTTGTATGGTTTCCCAACAATTTTCTATAATTTTCGAGTACTGTATGGCAAATTACTACCACTGACATGTGGGACCCACCGGAGATAGGCTCACATGTCAGTCACCATGCCCTTTCTCCTCACCTCTCCCAGTTATGGTACAAAAGAGATATGCGCCCGACAACATCGAACAAACTCGCTCCTCTCCCCTGGCTAGCAGCGTGCGCTTGAGCGCAGGCTCCCCGTGCGTTCACGGGTTCGAGCCCTGCTCACGCCGCTGCCTTCTTTTATTTTCAAGGCTCTACTACCGGTTGTTTAGTCAAACCGATAGTAAAGCAATCTCTAATATGGGTTTGTTTAACTAACCGGTAGTGGCATGCGAATTGCCCCGCCACAAGATTTTTTTGTTGAGGCGACGACCAGTTACTTAAACAAACCGGTAGTAGAGAGGAAGCTTTACTACCGGTTGTTTATTCAAACCGGTCGTAGAGCTCTATGACCGGTTTGTTTACCAACCGGTCGTGGCCTGTGAATTGCCACTCAAAAACACGCGTGCAAGGGAACTTAGCCCTATTCTCCCCCAAATTTCCAACTTCCCCGAACCCTTAGCGCCGCCACAGCCGCCGTCTCCGCCTCCGACGACCCCACGCACCGACAGCTCCGACGACCCCCTGCGCCAACGCCTCCGATGACCCCGCCCTCGTCGCCGGTATCCCCATTGCCGACCCTGTCCCCGTCCCTGATCACCGCCGCGGTCTCCGCCTCCGACGACCCTGCGCGCCAACGCCTCTGACAGTCCCCCGCGTCGACGCCTCCGGCAACCTAGCCCTCATCGCCGGTGTCCTCGTTGCCGACCCCGTCCCCGCCCCCGTCACCGTCTCCGCCCTATCGGCGTCCCTGTCCCCGTCGTCGACCTCATCCGTGTCTCCGTCACCGGCGTCCCCGCCCTCCATCGTTGACCCCGACTGGTAGGTATTGCCTCGGTGGTTGTGTACAATAGTCTCTAGGATCGTCGCAAGGCAGCAAAAAAACATGAAATTGGATGTGATTTTGTCATTTTTTTTGTTTGACATGTCATGTACTCCTAGAATGGTACTTGGATGTTGTGATTACTTGAATGTGGAATGATGAATTGTCTACAATGTTGAATGAATTGTGATTACTTGAATGTTGAATGATGAATTGTCTAGATGAATGATGAATTGCTAACTTGATGAATTGACATATATGTGATAACTTCATGTTGAATGATGAATTGCTAATGGGTTAGGACTCGTTTTGCTTTCTTTAATTAATTTGGATGAGTATCTACTTGGTTTTGGATAAGAAATCTGCTATTTTTGCCACACTATTGCTACCATGCAAATAAAAAAAAGTTGGCTGAGTTAACACCAACTATAAGATAGATCATCAGTTGCCAATCAAGCTTTACTATGTCTTTGTTATGTTTTAATATGCCACTTTTATAGCTAGCATATTCTAGCTAAATAAGTTTATCACTTCAAAAGTCTGGTGATCTATTAGTATTTATCTATATTTGTATGCTACATTGGCGTACATGGACCATCAATATATGTTGCTTTGATTTAAGTTTTTCATCCTGTCTTAACATTCCGTTGCATCGCACGGGCATCCAACTAATATAAGAAAACGCAAATAGATTCTTGGTTATCCCGTCGTTGGTTCATGGGTTACCTTTAGCATATAGTTTCCCTTATTAATCACCTACACCATTCTATTTTTCGTGCATATGTCAGGGTTAGCACTTAGCACTATTACCACAAAGTAAACTAGGTTATTTCTTTCTAAACTAAATAGGATCATGTTACAGTTATAAGAGATGGCACGTGATAGCACCTTCGAGGAGGAGGAACAATTTCTATTCGAGCAGATCGCGCAAGGTAGCGCTGAGCCTGGTGCGGCCACTCAGGTCGTTCACACTGAGGCCGGTGAGGCCGCTCAAGCCGTTAACACTGAGCCCAGTGAGGCCGCCGAAGCTGTTAGCACTGAGGTAATTCATATGAAAGCATATGTTGGTAACCCTTTGATGATTACCAAACATCCTGACCTGTTTCTTCTTTGTCGTATTTTTAAGCCTTCTAGTTCGAGCAACCAAGTGGAAAGTCGAGGGCCTAACAAGAAGCCGACAGTAAACATGTAATCACTGAAGTTAACACCGATGGCATGCTTGTTGCACCGGAGTTAGCGTTGGGTCCTTACAACAACGCCTGCGGCTACCATGTCAGGGATCACGTGCCCATTAGCCTAAGGAAATGGAGTGGCAAACGAGATGACAACGATGCGGTCTCTGACGCTATCAAGAACATGCTCTGGGCTGATATGAAAGAGACGTTCACCATCCCTACAGTGTCTAAAGAGCTGGTGAAGAAATACACTTTGAAGAAAATGACCATCCATTTCCAGACTTGGAAGAAGTATCTGAACTCCACCTACGTGAAGAAGGGTCGAACGCCCGACTTTAATACTTTGCCAAAATTGGCGGATCACTGGGATGCTTTTGTGGAGTACAAGCAATCGGAACAAGGTCAATCTTTGAGTATAAAGAACAAGGTTAATGCAACGAAGAAGCGATACCACCACACCTTGGCACTGGTGGTTACGTCAAGAAGATATCAAAATGGCACAAGAGGGAACAAGAACTGATGGACAGAGGTATAACACCCATAACGCACGACTGGCCCGAACAATCGAAGAATTGGTACTTTGCCCACGGGGGAAGCTTTGCAGATGACGGTAGCTTGGTGTATTCAGAGAAAGTGCAGGAAGTGGCCACAAGACTTGTAGACGCCCTCGAACAGTCTTCCCAAGGCTCATTCAGGCCAGATAGGGAGAATGACGAGCTAACCATGGCCCTGCAAAACCCTGAGCACCCTGGACGAACACGCGGTGTTGGCGTGGTTCCATGGAAGTGCGGCTTCGCTGAGTACGGCGATAGTTATAGGAGTCGACAGAGAAGCAAAGCCCAAGAAGAACAAAGGTACAATGCATTGGAAGAACGGCTAAATGCAACACAGGCAAGTATAAACGAAGAAGTTAAACGACAAGTGCAGCTAGCCATTAGCCAGCTGCAGGAACCGCCTAGTAATCCTGATGCTTTCATCAGCCCCCTCTCTGAGGCGGAGCAGCCACGCTTCCACCGGGCTCCCTGAAGCGGACTTGGGCCATTATCCCGTGGATGACATCATGACGCGCTATCCGTGTGAGCTGCATATTGAAGCGCGTAACCTGTCCCTCAAGACGGCTTATGCCATGGCATTCCCTGTGGAGCCGGGCTAGCTCTTTCATGGCAACGAGATACCGCCAGGCTACTCTCAGGTCAGTGTGGAGCAGGTCTGCGGAGGATATGAGGACCTTGACGTCAACATTCCTGGAGGTGACAGGGTTACCAAGTTTGGAGAGGCCTACACAGTATCATCTTGTGGTGCAAGCGCTATATTATATTTCAAGGTAACCAGGAGGTGTCCACTCCGCCAAGGGACCTCTCGCACCCAGATCCTATGCTTGTGAGAAGTCCAACTCCACCACCACCTCCACGCAAGAAGATGGCGGTGACAAGAAGCCCGACTCCTCCACCACCCCCAGCCACTAAACATAAGCCGGCTTCACCTAAGAAATTGGGCCCACAACAGGAGACGACCAGCAAAAGCAAGAAGTTGGCCCCAGTTAAGAAGCCAGCCCCAGTGAAGAAGTCGACTCCACAAAAGGAGAGGTCTACCCGAGTTAAGAAGTCGGCTCCATCTAAGAAGCCGTACGACCTAACTTCCGAGGAGACGAGAAAGGAAGTTCAAGCAAGTGTAACTGCACACTTCAAACGTCCGGAGCCTAAGAAGACGGTTCCAATCGACGATGCAGTGAAAAAATTTTCACGACATCGTGGGCGGAGCTGAAGAAGTTGTCGCCAGACTACGAGCGCACACTAAGTAAGGCAAAAAAGAAGTCGCAGTCCCTAGTGGATTTGCAGATGCAACAGTTCATGACAGAAACTGGACTGACGGAATCTCAGATTCGTGGAGAAGGTGAGGTTGAAGCGGCACCTGTTCGATGGCCATTTAAGTTAGGTGAGCCATTAGTTCGGCCTGATGAGGTGCCATTCTTATCAACGAAAATACAGCAATTGCACGAATGGTACTTGCGGGAGTCAAAGAATTGCAGAACAATGTTTGTCGCCCAATTCAAACAAGAGGATTTCTTTTGCGGCGATGGCCTCGCATGGATTGAATTTGACAATATTTACCAAATGAACCAGCGAGACACCCTCGACGTGGCCTTGTTGGGTTGCTGGACTCTGTAAGTATCTTATTTATAAAATTCACCGTGTGCATCCTTAATTAAATTGCAAGTGTAACTAATTTTTTTTTATGTAGAATGGAGATACAAAATTGCAGAAACATGTCTATTTACAATATAGGTTACATCGATCCAATAGTTGTAAATGAATCAACCGTTAAGGACAAGGCAAAAGAAACCGAGAACAATATTCTCAATGCTCTCCTGGAACAATACTACAAAAACTTTATACTTCTACCCTACAACTTTGGGTACATGTTTTCGTATCTTCTCGTTCTAGATTTTTTTCACGTGACATGAAGTTAGGACTAATTACCTATGTTGACATATGCACAGGTTTCACTGGGTCCTTCTTGCTATCTAATTAGATCGCAGCCAGATCATTGTTTTCGACTCACAAAAGAGACCCGTAGAAAATTTGGAAAAAATCATACGCTTGCTTAACAGGTAATATTGTTCCTTTCATTATTATTCTAGTAATATTTATTTCGAGTGAGTCGAACTCTAATAACTACTATCCGTAATCACGCGCAGTGCATTCTCAAGTTTCCGTGCACAGAAGGGTGGTCAATTCAAGGAGGCACTTCACGTTATAACCGACTTTCCAGTACGTAGCGAATATTCATGTGTCGTACCACTTTTTCATGCGAATAATGATTTTGACCTTTCCATGCCAATAATGTTTTTCAACTCTTCTCACCGCAGTGTATGAGGCAAGAGTCGGGAACTAACTTATGTGGCTACTATGTATGTGAGTTCATGCGGTATTTCACTATCAATCACAATTAGATGCAAAGTACCGAATTGGTATGTAGATACTTATCGATTCATAATTCTCACTTCCTACGCATCAAAGTTCACGGTTTGATTAATTTTATCACTTTACCTAATGACAGCTCACCAACTCTGAGAAAGGCATACTCTCGCCGCACCGAGTCAACGCAATCCAAGAACAACTCGCCGGCTTTAGGAATGGCAATCGGGTCGAGTACCTCCGGGTACGCCTACATCATACCCGAACCTGAAACCCAAAATCTAAACCCAAACCTGAACCCGAATTCTTTCACGGGCATATACCCACGCCTATACCCGAACCCGAATTAAGCCAATATATTAAGCAACATTGCATCAAGTGTACAACAGATTAGTCCTTCAACAATCAACATAATACATAAGCAAATGTGAAATACATCACAACATAACACTGTACATCATATTTCAAATACATCACATAATCTTTAAACACATAATACATAGAAAAAAATCTGAAATACACCACATAGCACTTAAATTTGGAAACACAAGCAATCAATCAAAGGTCTCATACATAATACAGTCTCATACAAGATACAGTCTCATACAAGATACAGTCTCATACCACAGTCTCATCATCTGAATTAACCAACGAGAGCATAAACAGTCTCATACATGATACATTGAAATTTAAGTTTCAAATAGCCAAGTGCACAACCAAATTCTTGAAGCACAGTACACATAGCCATCATTTCTTTCGATTTGGCTCACAATCAATCTTCCATTATTTCTTCTTCATCTTCAAGGACGGTTTGAATTGCCAAAAGGTTGGAAGTACCATCTCCTATAAAGATTAACAAATAGTTAGAAAATGATATGAATCAATAGAAATGGAACGCAAAGATTGACCCAACACCTACACCTGAGCACGGCACTGCCTGTGACCCATTGTCATCCGAAGTCACCATCAGAGCTCAGACGAACAAACCTGGACAAGAGGTGGCCGAATTTGTTGGAGAGTGGAGATGATGATGGAGCTCGAGCTGAAGAAGACTAGTAGAGGAGGCGGCGCAGTGCTGATGAAGAAGACCAGTAGAGCTCGCCGTACTTATTTGCCGACGGGAGTGGTGAGGTGCCGGTGAAGAAGACCAGCGGAGGAGGTGGCGCGGTGGATCCAGAGTCGGGGGTCGACGGCGACGTGTCGACAAGGAGCAAGCGCGTCGATGGTGAGCAGGCCCATCGGGTAGGAGCGACGAGCAGGCGAGCCGCGAGCGGCGAGCAGGCCACAATCGCTGAGGTGAGGTGCGTCTCACGGGCTCATGACTCACGACACGGCAAGCAAGCGAACCGCCGGCCACGAGGGGCGACGCGCGTCGGCGAGCAGCGCAGCTGGTGCCTGGTGGCGGCGCAGAGAAGTGAGGAGTGCTGGAGCCGTGGAGCGGCGACGGCCAGCCCTCAGATTTTCAGATCTGGAGGCTGTAGCAACCAGCAGGCGAGCGGCGGCTGGGGACTCCGGGACTAGGGATTTGGGGAGTGAGGAGTTTCCTAAGGACTAAGGAGTTCGGGCTAGGGTTACCACTTACCAGGACGCCAGTGGGCCGTGGGCTGGTAACATTTCTGATGGATGGGTGCCCACATGTAAGATTCATCTAATTTTATTAATGATTCGGGTATCCATGGGTCTAAAATTAAACCTGAACCCGGACCTGAACCCGATTCCTGAAACCCATGGGTCTGAAATGAAACCTAGACTCGAACCCATCGGGTCGGGTACCCGAACCCATCGGGTCGGGTACCCGCCGATACCCGAACCCATGGGTAATTTTGCCATCCATAGCCGGCTTCCTTGTTGATGAGGTCATATCTCCAAAGGGCGAGTTACACGAACTGTTTAGACCGTGCCCTTTGATAAGGACTAGCAAACTCACGGGCTCAACCTCGGTTTCAAAAGGCGATGGACGAAAAAAAATGAATATTGTATTTTGAATTGTAAACTTGAGTTTCCTCGTGTACTTGATGTGAATATGTGTTAAATTAATTTGATGTGAATATTATTTTAATGTGAATATGTACTTTATTGAATTAATTAATGTTGTGAATGAATTATGTGTGCATTTTGAAAACTAATATGCAAATATGTGAATTAAGAATCTGATTGAAATGTGGATTGCAATTAAACCTGAATTGAAAGTAATTTGTGGCCTGTTGTCTGGGTAGTAGGGTCTCTACCACCGGTTTGTAATACAAACTGGTAGTGAATCCCTGAATCTACTACCGGTTTGATTACAAACCGGTAGTGAATCCGTTGTTGGCGCCAAAGAAGCCTCCTTTTCTGGCAAGGTTTACTACCGGTTGGTAATACACCTGCAGCGCCATACATGCGCCCTTTTTTCTGGCAAGCTCTATCGGGAAGATCAACCGGTAGTGGAACCCCGTGGGCATCACTCCCAGATGGCTACAACCGGTTCTAAAACCGGTACTAGAGCCGGTTTGGAACCGGTAGTGTAGGCCCCTTGCCCAGTAGCACGCAACGCGAACGCGCCGCAACGCGCAAAGAAACAAGCTCTTTATCTGTAACACAATGCTGGTCGGCTGGCTCTATCCTAACCCTATTTTATTTCTCTTTTTTATATTTTACTCTTAACTCTATTTTCACTATTCATGATCCTTTTCTACCCTATTTCTAAAGTGATGGGCCAATAGGACCATCATTAGATATGTCCTTAACATAGTCACCTTTGCACCGAATATCGGTCGATTTTTAACAGAGCATAGCGGCGATGCTAATTACGCAATCGAGGGTGCCTTTGTGGTCAATTAACGGAGACGTAGTTGCACCGGCGAACTGGACACTCGTTGCTTTTGCCTTTGCTGACTAATAATCACACTAGCTAGCAAGATAGCTAGTGTAAAGATCCGTCGAGACGAGGACGCATTTGGATCATCTTCTGGTTGCTTCCATGACTAACTGAACTCACAGTACATATGGCTAGATGCTAGCTACTTGTGGTCCAATCGATCGTGTGAACTGTACGTACTCTAGCTCTGAATATTTTTCCAGAAGCTGACCTCCCCTCCTATCTATTGCATGCACGCCGATCGGTCGCCGGCTGCTGGATCTTCCAGCTAGGTCGACAGATTCAACGAGGCGTTGCTCACACGCACGTACGTAACTCTCTGCGTCGTGCATCGCTCGCATGCACGCCGGCCGCACAATGGAACATGGATACGCTCTTCACATGGATGGCTCGGCCAAACGCACGGACGAGCACCAAGGAACAAGACCATATACCTATCTCGAGAGACAGGCAAGTCAAGGAGGGATTAATCAACGAAAGGTCGTCGAGACTTCTCTGAGACGGTCGGTCCGTGTCAGGGCCCGGGCAGCGTGCGCAGGTGGCGCCGCGGCGACGGCGACGGCGACGTACGTTGACACGGCGGACCCGGCCGGCCGGCGGCCGATCCACCTCGACCCCTAGCCGGTCGCCGGGGGGGCCCCGCCGCGCGTTACCTATGTGTGCGCGGCACGGACGCTCGCCGTAGCTAGCATGGTAGGTCCGAGGTCGTGGTTCATCGCTCGCTCACGAAGCGCCAAAATCTCTCTCTCTCTCTCTCAGAGATCGAGTACGTCACGTCGTATTCTTGGAAACTTTTGTAGAAGAAGCTACTCACAGCTATGGGCAGAAGGATTGGGATGGGGATAGGAGATTCAATTCCGGGGAGACCACAGCCAGCTTCTTCTTCCTCACGTTCCAGTGTTGCATACACTACTAGAGAACTCACTTTTAGTATCAGTTGGAAATTGTCTTTACTACCGGTTTTTAAACTGGTACAGACCATCCGGGACTGATGCTCAAGGGGCATCAGTCCCGTTCTCTCATCCGGTACTGATAGTACTAGAAAATGTTTAAAAATATTGAGGATGTATGGGAGAAGCGGGACTCGAACCCACAACTCTAGCCTTACCCTTCTATCCAACCCACCCACCATCGCGTACTAATATAGATAGAATATGCATTCCTTTTAAATTTTCCTGAAACGAAACATCAGTACCGGTTCGTAACACTGATGAGTACCGGTTCATGTTACGAACCGGTACTAATTTACCCCGTGCCTTCGGTACTAGTTCGTATCACGAACCGGCCGGACTAATGCGAGGGCATCAGTACCGGTTCGTAGCTCTAACCGGTACTACAAGCTCACTACTGCCCTGTAGCTAATGAACCGGTACTGAGGCCACCATCAGTACCGATTGCAATCCAACCGAGGGGCGGTATCAAAGATCAGTTTTCTAGTAGTGATACATATAGTCATATACATATTAATTCTTGCATAGGCGTGTGAAAGCTAAAGCGGCTTTATCACATGCTTCTGGAGTCTCAACTATTTCAAACGCTTGTGGAAAAAGGAACACTATTCCATGTGTACGAACATGATCGATCGATCGGGCCCTTGTGTCGTGCTGCGTGTCGCGATAGCCAATTTATTAGCATCGCTCGCGCGGTTGTTTTCCGGCTGCAGCGACGTACGGCGTCGTGTGCGGATGGCAAAGCCGATCGACCACCGTTCGTTGTACCGTCGCTAGCTAGCTAGCGAGCGAGCGAGCGAGAGCTTCTTCCGGTTGGCGCGGTACGAGCAGCTCCTGTACACGATCGAAATTAAGCTCGCTGGAGGCGTAGCTAATGCCGGGTCTTCGATTTCCATATGCCTGCAGCCTGCCTGAGCGATCGATTGATCGCCGGCAACATGCGTGGCCAAATGATCCAGGCTCTCTCTCTCACACACACTTGGCCTCAGGCACTGTAGTTATCTTGATCAGCACCTTTTCGTTGGTCTCTGTGTCATCCTTGTTGGTCATAGCGCAACTCATCGTGTCAACCACGACTCTAACGATAAGGTCTTCTTCTTGAGCTTGCATACGTGGTGATTCCGTTGGGTTCTATTTAACAATATAATAGATAGATAGATAAATAGATAGAAAGAAAGAAAGATTTGTTATTGTTTTTATTTTGATTTCACTTTTTGTATTTATTATAGTTGATAGGACTCATTTTCTATCTTTTTTATTTTAATTTCAATAATTTTTATTTTAGTTGATATGGACTATTTTTCTAGTGTCATAGTTGATATGTACTTTTTTTTGTTACTTCAAAATTTTTACTATTATTTTAGTATAGTAGATATGGACTCTTTTTCTTGTCTTAGTAGCTGAAATGGACTCTTTTTTATTTTTTATTACAAATTTTAATTATTTTTTATTTAGTTGATATTGACTCATTTCTAATTTTCTAGTTGACATGGACACCTTTTCTATTATTTTTATTCTGAATTTATGTTTTTTATTGTAGTTGATATGTACTCTTTCTCTAGTTTTGTTGTTGATATGGACTCTTTTTATATTATTTTTATTTTTCTATTGTAATTGATATGGACTCCTTTTCTAATTTGTAGTTGGCATGGACTCTTTTTTCTATTTTTATTTTGAATTTGTGGTTTTTAATTGTAGTTGATATGTGCTCTTTCTTTCAATCTAAGCCATTATAACCCCACCCTCTCACTCCCAACTTTGGAAACAAGCACAAATAAACCCCCTAAGGTGGTTTTCAAAGTGCATGATTTCACCACTGTGGCTGTGACGTGGGTATGACGTGGCAATGGCCCACCTATCAGTGACCTATTAATTCATCTTCCTCCTCTCTTTTCCCTCTCCTCTCTCTTCACTCTAACTATTGTCTATCGGCCACCTCCCTCCCACTGACTGATCTCCTCCCTTCCTCCCACCAACCTCTTCCTCTTTCCAATTACCGGTCGCAACCACTTCCCTCCTCCTCCCTCCCTTCCACCAACATCCTCTCTTCTCTTATTTGTTCTTCTACCTATCTTCTCTCCATTTTTTCTGTCGCTATAGGCACACGAGAAAACTAGGACATGGTGTCCACCGTGTCCTCTGAGCAGAACCACACCATACCTCCTTTTGGAAATGGTTGGCGGTGAACTCTAGGCAGTGGCATTCATCACGAGTGAGAGGAGGGCCTTGCTGGGGTGGACGCCCACGCTGGCCCTTGGCCAGGCTGACTCCACTCCACATTGTGCCACAATAGTGCTTAGCCACATAGTGATGCCCCACCTCCGTCCTCACCACCCATGGCCACGCAGCATCACCTGGGTGCGACCAATGGGAAGGAAGGAAGATGAGGCAGGTAAGAGGTATTGGGGGGAGGTGGGCGGCATGGAGGGAGGAGCAGATGGCCGCGGTTGGTAGAGAGGGTAGGAGGAGAAATAGTTAGAGGAGACGGATGATGAGGTGGGCGGCATGGAAGGGTAAAGAGGGAGGTGGCCATGGCTGACAGAGAGGGTAGAGGAGAAATGGTCATAGGGGAGGGAGGAGGAGGTAGGAGGTGGATGCTACCGGTGGGGAGAGAGGAGAGGAAGTGTTGTTGGAAGGGAGGTTGGTAGCTAGGAGGAAAGGGAGGAGGAGGCGGCCAACTTGGTGGGAGGGAGGTGTCCGGTAAAGAGAAGAGAGAGAGGGGGATAGACAAAAGATAGAGAAGGAGAGAAAGAAGATGAATAGTTCATTGATAGGTGGGCCATCACCACGTTGTAGCCACGTCGCAGCCATGATGATGAAACCACTTCTAAAACCACCTCACGGGGGTTATTTGCATTTTTGTTTCAAAAGTTATGAGGTAGAATACATGGTTTTCTAGGTCACAAAGTAGACGAAGTGCAATAGTTCACGGTATAAATTTGCTAGACCTTTTCCTATACACATATAGACATGCCAAGAAAAGGTGCGCATACGTATGGATGGGTCTTTTTTCTAAGCAGGAAACAAGTGGTTATTGATGATCAAGACCTACGTACTCAACACGTACGTCATTGATGGGAATTGATCTTTTGGCCCTTGGCCACAAAACTCGGATGCTAACACCAGTTGAACTGGCCAAAAGGGCTGGCTGATTTCAACAGTCTTATACATACACCTATTAATTTGACCACTCTACTCCAACCTGCACGTCATTATACGTACGTACGTACGTAAGCCCCTTGGCGAATGATGATTCGTTATGATTTTTTTTTTTATTTGTTCGATCGTTTGCGTGTCTTTTATCTCCATTTCGAATCGAGCCAAACCTCATGACTTGGAAATATATATACAAGACAAGCAACGTTACGAACTCCTCCTTGGAGGGCTTGGACTAGCTGTGGATGCAATTTGGTCTTGGAGCGAGATAAGTCTGTCCTACTTTTTTTACTTCTATGATATGTGCATAATGCTAGACTATTAACTGGTCCTATGTGCGTTGTCCCATGTACTATCATACTTCAAAGGGCTGGAGTTAATTTGTCAAAAGGAGAGGCACGTATATGAATCTTAACTCTTCTACTTGACGAGATCAATAAAAGATCATGTATATATGATCCATAGTCAAAATTTTGGAATTGCAAAAATCCAGAATGTAAGCTTGACGACTAGTGATCTGGCTAATATTTTTGAATTTTTTGTCATTTTTTCCAGTGATTATATATATAAATATATATAATTTTAAATATTCTTATAATTTACACAAATCTCTAAGTTTTTTAATTATGGAAATATAATTCCTGGCCTCTTCACAACCAGGGATGAACGTAGCCATTCCATAACCAAAACTAAACATTTATTCCAATCCAAAAGCCCAAAATAGAAATGCAACGACAAATTATCACTACACCAAAACATATTATATATACATGTACATCTATACTGATTCACTTAGAACTGGCACAAATATGGTTACTAGTGTCGGTTCTTAAGTGGACATATGGCAAAAACTTTTATGTCCCAGTACTAATTACCAACCATCACACATTACAGATTACATGTGCCTGTTCTGATTACCAACTGGCACATACATATCTATGCCGCTTCGTACAACGAGCCCGAACATATAATCTGTATACATGTGATGGTTCCAAATTAGAACCTACATATATAAAGCTTTTCCCGTGTGCACCTGAAGAGGCGCGTAGCTTCATAGTAATATGTGACGGTTGGAAATTAAAACCAGCACATAACATTTTGTCTCCTGAGGTGTTTCGCAGTTAAATATTCCCCGTACACATCTATATAATCTATCCGAACGATCACCTCCCCCATTTCGATCTCTGCTAACCTCTTCGATCCCCATTCCTCTCAGTGTCTGCCATGATCCAATACCCTTCTTCCCTCTTGTCGCCGATACCCTCTCCACCCGCCTCACCGCCACAGCACTCTCCACCCTCCTCGCCACCATAACCGATGCCATCTTCACCCGCGTCGCAGCAGCAACCGGCCTCGCCATGGTCAACATGGCCTGCCGGCAATCCGGCACCCCACGAGAAGGAGTCCACCGATGAGGAGCCCCACGACAAGGAGCCGGCACCCAAGTGGTAGTGGGTCACATCGCCGAATCCTTCAGTGTGCAGTCCCGGCGGCGAGGCGGCGGTGGAGGAGGAGGAGGACGATGATGATGAGGAGCCCATCCCTGTCGCAGAGGAGAAGGAGGAGCAGGTGACCAGCGCCGAATAGGCTCAAGGGTCTGACAAAGGGGGCACCACCCCCCAAAACTGCCTAGACCTCGAGGATAGCGAGGAGGCGGTGGGCCACAACGACAATGACGTCGGCCGCTACTCCGACCCCGAGCCGGCGAGCGATGATGACGACACCGCCGCCATCGCCTTCATGTAGATAGCTAGCTAGCTAGGGTTGTACAATATGTATATAGTATTTAGGCTAGATAAAAAATATTTTAAAATGTATCTTTGCCGGTTTTAACCATAAACCGGCACAGAGAATGGATCATTTATGTTGGTTCTAAACCGGTACAAATGATTGACCACATCAGTGTTTGTTGCTTTGTGGCGGTTCAAAAACTAGCACTAATGACATGTTCTGTGGTAGTTTGTCACGCTAAGGCTAGCCTAAGAAAAAAATGAAAGTATGTGCCTTTCAGCTCAGACCAAACAAAAAATCCTGACATCCAAACGGTTGTAGCTCTTGTTCATCGTCCACATAGAAGATGGACACCATCCTTCATGACATTCCTCTATGGTTTTAAAGGAACCCTTCAAATCCCCAAATCCCAAAAGTCTCCCGCATGACCCAAAAGGAGCGAGTGGGAGGAAGAGGTAAACAATCAAACCAACCAGTCTAGAGGAGAATCCGTTACTGAATAGTCAAAACTAAGTTCAATATCCCAAATCTACTGCTAAGTTGCCTATCAATTCAATGAGCATAGGAAAAATTCCAAATGAGTGGAAAGATCAATGCTCCTCAATGGCTCCTATAACAAGGTAATGACACCTCTTGGGCATCACCATTGTTGCATTCGGCTAAAGAAGCTAGAAAACTGAGATTCCTTCCTGATTGGCACTTGAACAACCATCTAGCCTCCTATTGTTGTTGCAGTGCCTGATGCAATAGGCCATCATAAAAAAGTTTGGACGTCCATTCATTTCGTGCAGTAGCCGAACCTATCCAATCAGTCAATGCCAATCGGATCTAAGCGGCCATACTAGAAACCTCTGCAAGAAACATGCTTGGAGCACCTCTGAGAGCACCAGCTACAACATTCGATAGAGTATAGGGGCGCCTACATGGGTATCACCATAGAGGTGAGACACAACGATGCCATGGTTGGTGCTAGCAGCCTCGAAACGCCACCGTGGGCAAGTACCCACGGGTCAACGGCCCGACTGTGCAATCTGGCGGTGGTCGACCAATGTCCTACAACCACCAAGCGTCGATGGTGGACCATTGTCGTTGATGTGCCTGCAGGCCAAAACCAACACCATCGCTGACCAGATTGGCACCAACTCCATCCATCACCACCACGTCCAAGGTGCGTGCTCGTCAATGTCGTTGCAATCAAGCGTCGGCGATATGAAAACACATCGAATCTAGCCTCAAATCTAGGGTAGACTTATTAAAGGGGGGAGAGCTAAGGTAGAGGAGGACTTGGAGCACCACTCCCTCCCTCTTGTCACTGGCAAGATTACCGAGTGGAAGAGGAAGGGGCCAAACGGGTGGCGGCTAGGGTTCTTGGGGTAGCTGGGTTCGTACGAGGGATTAGGCAACGGACAACGTCAACCAACTCATCTCCAATGTGTACCTTGTATTGTTATATATAATAAATTTATCTAAAAATTGTTAAATATTTTAAAGTTATAAATTATTTTCACTACAAATTTGTGTGCGCTATGTTTACAATGCCAATGTAGATAAAACTTTATGCTTATTGGTGGTGGAAGTTAATAAAGTAAGATGAATATATTTGGACTGACATTTATTATATACTAGTGTAGCTCGATGTACACTATAACTTTTGATATGCTACCAAAGTTTTGTGTTTTCCAGGAACCTCATCCATCATTGTACTCGTACATATCGATCGTTGTATACCAAAGAATCGTTCATACTCTATATGAGCAAAAAGGTAAGGCAAAAAAGATTGTGAAACCTAACCTCTTGTCAATATGCCTTGACAAATTGGAACACAAGGAGAAATAACCATCGTGAACAGACATCAACAGAGCCAAAACTGTCAATGTTACACGATCTGGTGGAGGAATAGAAGGCTGGCCAGTATTCCAGCACATTGAACTTTAGAAACGAAACAGTGTAGACAAGTTGTTGCAGTTGTTCACATGCAAATCACGACGGCGTCTTTCTAGCTTGTAGAAGCAAGCAAGCTACACATTGTCTACACATATTAAAGTCTCGTCCCATAAAGATCACGCTGATTCTGTTAGCTAGCCTTTTGTCTTGTTCATGCATGTATTGGTAAGATGTTGACGATCAGTGGCTAGGTTATGCATGCAAGTCTCTCTCTCTCTCGCTAACTCTTCTCCATTCTTGCTCTGATTTCCACACCTTTCCACATCGACTGCGGCAGGATAACGTAAATTAAGCAACATGTGGCAGATGAAGTACATGGGTTTAAATTATATATATATATATATTTATATTTATATATATATATATAGGATGGCTAGTGTACTCTCCAGAGTACGGATTCCTCCATACTCTAGACGGGTTTACGAAATTCGAGATATTTAACGACCGATCCGAACGGTTGATCTTGTTCATTTTATTGAAATGTAGCTAACGACCAAGTTTTGTATTTTTTGAATTTGTTTACTATTTGTTTCGTATTTTTAAAAATCAGCCTTCTAATTAGTCGTGGAGCGTCAAAAAAACTGATTTTAGAAAATACGAAACAAATAGTAAAAAAATTCAAAAAAATACGAAACTTGGTCGATAGCTACAAATAGTAAAAAAATTCAAAAAAATACGAAACTTGGTCGATAGCTATATTTCAATGAGATGAACAAGATCAATGGTTCGGATCGGTCGTTAAATATCTTGAATTTCGTAAACCCGTCTAGAGTACGGACGAATTATATATATATATATATATAAAAGGTACCACAGTCCACAGTTCCCATATTTGTCGTACCATGCAACGTGCGCGCCCTCGGGTGTTGGGAAACGTCAAAACTGCCTTGAATGGGAAAGGGGACCATATTAGCACTGTTGCTTAGCGGCTGCATTCCTATGAATTGGAGTAGTTTTCTATCGTCATGGCCGGCCATCAGCTCATTTACCTTTGGATAATAATTGGCTAGCTGTCCTTTAATTACTCATCATACGGTTTGACCTAATTTAGTACATGTAATGTTCTAGATTTCATCCTAGCTACTTGCAAGCATGAGCCAATGGCCATCCCTTGTCGCAAAAGTAGTTCTAATATCTCATGACCTATAAACAAATTATTAGTGACTGTTCCATAAAGAAGGGTATTACTGACTTTTATCCCCAAAATTAGGTTATCACGTGCAGAATATATGTAGTCTATCCTTTCTTTGAAATGCTTTATAATCCCCACAGATCTTTCTGCACATGTGTACAATTTTTTGCTCCATAAAAGTGTACTTTTTCCACTCAATTTAACTGGTACAATGGAATTTAATTTTTTGGATTTCTACGTGAGATGTCTACATGTTCGAGACACCATGAAATAAGCTAGCTCACAGTGCTCACTGCTGACACTAAAAATATATATTATCCAATCTGTAAACCATAGAGAGTAGGTGGAGACTAATGTGCCTTCTCGAAGACACAAGTCGTTTCAAACACCAAGAAAGGATGGAGACACACCTCTCCTTGTAGAAAACAACATGAACCATCGCTGGAGAAGAACATGTCATTAACCTTGTGGACCAGCGTGCGTGGTTAGAATGTTGCATCAGGGATGAATAGTAGTCGAAGAATCATTTGAGGTCCTTGTACCGTGTGTAAATTAATTGCTCGAAAAATACGTATGATAACAACTGATTGGCGTGTAGACTCATCATACTGCTCGTCGAAGCACGTATATTCGTAGTACATATAGGATGCTCACGACAAGGGTATGTAATACACAGGTGCGTATATTAATTTTCTAAGGGCTATTTATATATAGGTCTGACGTTAATATTTCAATGCTGGAGTTAATTTGAATCTTGAGGTGAATCATGCGATCGAGGTGAAGCTGGCTATTGGGTCCAAATTAAAAGGATGGAATAATACGAATAGCCTCTGGTTATATTATTTCTTGGGTTACAATTTGGTGCATAAAGAAGAAGAAAACGGAGAGAATGGAGAATGAAACAAGAATTCTGGTTAAAAAAGGAAAAATCTTTGTATGTCACTGAAGATTTTGCTAGTCCCTTCTCTACTATCATATTGTCACTCTATCCATGTATGTCATTTCAATCCCCTTCTTTTTCTTCTATGCCATTGTTGACCGGTCAAACCGTGACAAAGGTGCATAAAGACGACTATGCTCCCACCATTTAATATGTTCGAAAATATGATAAATTCCTAAAAAATGGTATAAAATTCATAAAATTATGAGACAAATTACATGGATTCATAACATTATTTGTACTGAAATTTGAAAGTGAAACTGAAAAATGGTGAAAATTTATTTCAAAATTAATGCTATAATCATGTCTCATGAAAACGAGAGGAAAAAAGAAAATACAGAAAATATAAAAAATACAAAATCTTAACATATCATGTAAAACATGATTTTGCATAAATTTAGAAATTTGAATCACTCAATTTAGAGTTAAAATATAGGAGATACAATGTTTCAAAGTTTTAAATCTATAAATTGTGAAAGGGACATTTTGGACGCTAAGGATCGTTCTCTAATTGTTGAACCTAATGGCACTAACAGCGATGGCATAGAAGAGAAAAGGCCGGAAATGAGATGGCATAAAAGGTTAGAGTAATAATGTGATGGCATGGAAGGGCTTAGGAAAATCTTCGGTGGCATAAAAAAATTTTAGCTTGAAAGGTTAAAAAAGCATTGCGAATATATGTGAATTGTCATAATTAAACACTTTAAAAATATATGATCTTTTTTTAAATACATTACATTAATGCTCGTAGCACTTCACAGTGGTTTAACTTTTAAAAAATGGAAATCCATCAGGTGAAACAGTACATCCCCATTCTTACATAGAGGTCCCTAGTAAAAGAGAAAATACAACCATCACCCTACTAGGATCTAACTACTAGAACATCCGTTGTCTTCTCCTTAGGCATGCCACTCGCTGCCGTGTTGGGAGAAGAAAGTGAAGAAAGCCAGTGAAGATGGACCTCATGCCTCCTGCCACATCCCTAAGAGCTTGAAACACCCCAATATACAGTAATACGGTGCACCGACGATGAGGTTGATGCGCTTTGAAAACCAATGAAGGAGCATGGGCGGACTCTTCATCGGATCCTGCCGAGGACGAACCACTTCGGCGCCACCGTCCATGAATGCCTCAAGGGCGACGACCCAGATTGCAACTCCACCGCCACAACACCTGCTTCTACTATACCAAAACATGTCATATATATACCTGTATATCTATACCGGTTCAGTAAGAATCAGCACAAATAAAATTACTAGTGCCGGTTCTTCAGTGGACACGAGGCAAAAGTTTTTATTTGCTGATGCTAAATTGCTAATTACCAATCGACACAAATTATTGGTTATATGTGTCGGTTCTGATTATCAACTAGCACAGATGTATTTGTGTCGGTTCGTATAATGACCCGGAATATAAAATCTGTATATATGTGCTAGTTGAAAATTAGCACCGACACATATAAAGCTTTGTCACGTATATACACTAAAAAACCACGTTGTTTCATAGTCATATGTGTCGGTTGGTAACAACAATCGGCATAAACAACGTTTCGTCTCTTGAGGCGTTTCACTTTCACAAGAAAATTTTTTCTCCTTACATCTATGTAATCTATTCCGATGGATCTTCGCAGATCCCCCATTTGCAAAAGCTTAACTTCCACTCTAGCCTCTTGATCTTCGCCTCTTCCCACATTTCTTCCTTGATCTCCAATTCCTCTGGTACGCCGCCATAATCCAATTGCTTGCTTCTCTGTAGTCGTTGCCCTCTCTACCCACCTCGCTGCAGCAGCCGGCCTCATGATGGTCACTGTGGCCGCCCGGCGATCAGGAGCCCTGCAAGGAGGAGCCGGCTCCCGGACTGGCTAGGAGGAGCCGGCCAGCGAGAAACCCCATGCAGAGGATTCAGCCAACAAGGAGCCCCGCGAGGAGGAAGAGTCGGCACCCAAGCGGTCGTGGGCCATATCGTCTCTTGACCCGTCCTCAGATCAGTCAGTGTGTGGCCCCACCAATGCACTACTACAGAAATGGTCATCCACGACCCTTCATCTTTGGCGGCTATGTCTAGAACCGCTAGTGATCTGACCCACTGTACCCAAAATTGTGATAAAACCGACTGTGATGGTAGGAGTTCAAGAACCATATGTGATAGTTGGTTATCTGAGGCGGTTCTAAACACTAACCGATAGTGAAATTATCATTGAAGGACCCTATATGGTCCGTTTGTGATACTACTGACGGTTCTAACAAAGGACCGCCAGTGATAGTTTCACCGATGGTCCATGTGGTAGGCATCAATGATACTACTGACGGCTCTTGCACAGGACCGCCAGTGAAGCTATCATTGGCGGCTCTGCATACAAACAGCATGTGAAAGCGCATTATCAATGGCGGCTCCGATGACAAACCGCCTGTGATATTCCCATACCGACCCACTTCATCCCCGAGGGTGCATTATTTCTTCTCACATTCTCCCAGCTCGAATTGTAGTGCACTGTAGCGACGGTGGCGGCCATGAGAGCAAGTGCCATGTGGGGAGTAAAATTTTGCCATCTTTGTTGAAGATCCCAAGTATATGTGTTGTTTAAAGGTTAGTACTAGCTCTCTTTTGCTAATTACTCTCTCTAGTGATTAATGATTGCTATTTTGAAGTGGCTGGAGGATGGGGAATAAATGAGATCTAGATCTAGAGAGGTGAATCTCCCTTTTGTATCTTTGGTTTTGTTAATGCTTGTTAGAGAAGCAGTTTGATTTGGAATGAAAAGTGAAACACTAGATCTTGATTAACTAGGATTTGTTCATGCTAGCTATTTCCTTGAAAAGATGTGGATATGTATGTGTATATATATATATATATATGACACACACACACACACATATGGCATGCCCACATATATATATATATGTATTAAATTTGAAGATCATAGGTAAATTTTATCCTTTTTATTTGCTTATTTACTACCTGATGATAAATACATTTCACATAATTTTATTTTGATGTGGAAAGAGAAAAGATAAAAATAAGAAGCAAACTAATTTAATTAATACATATATTTTTTTTAGGTTTTTTGGTTGGAGGTAATTTTTTTATTATGCATGTAATTAAATTTGTCATGCATATATGTGTAATTAGGGTATATATGTTTTTTTGTTATCATTAATTTAATTAAATTGATGAAGCAATTGCTATTAAATTCGTGAAAATAATGGACAAAATATGGATGTACAAGGAAAACCGTGCAACAGAAGAGTATGCCAATGGTGTAAACTGTTTTATAAGAGCTACAAAGGAGGATATGCGTGAGAGAGGTTGATGTCATGTGTTGTTCATGCATTGACTGCGATGATATGAAGTTGTATAGAAACATAGAGCAAATTAAGTTTCATCTCATGATGAGGGGATTCAAAAAGGTTGATTCCTGTTGGACGAATCATGGCGAAGAAGTGATTACATGGGAAGGTGATAATTGCATCATCGAAGGAGCTAACGATAATGTGGGAACGGAGTGTGATGTTGACAAAACATGGTCTGACGATGCCTACATTCTAGATTAGATGATGCGTGACGTAGAAATGGACTGGCTACTGAGGAAGAGTTTGAAAAGTCAAAGAAACCAATATTTCTTGGTTGCAAGCCAAAATACACACTACAGGAATCCGACGTATTTTTGTCGGCCAAAAGTATTTACGTCGGCTTAGAAAAAGCCGATGTACATTAAGAACTTTTTGCGTCGGCCACAGAAAAACCAACGTAAATGAAAGTATTTATGTCGGCCATGCAAAGAAGCCGACGTAAACATGAGTAGAAGGTTGTAAACAATGGCCTATCCCGCCAAACAAATTTGAAATCTGGTAGGAGGTCTATTTACGTTGGCCAGGACACATAGTACCGAAACTGTTTACGTTGGCCGATGTTAACAGCACCACGTGTCAACTATTTACGTCGGCCTGGTCGACGTAAATAGGAGACGTGATGTCGGACATGCTGGTCATCGCCCTCTCCGTCCTTGGCTACCACTCACGCTGCATCCTCACCGCCTCTTGCCCGCCGCCTACGCCGCCTCCTCCGGCTGAGGGCGACGACTGATGTTTACGTCAGCCTTCAAACCAACGAAAATATATCGTATTTACATCCGCACCGACGTAAATATGGCTATTTACGCCGCTGGGTTTACGTCAATAGGTGTTTACATCGGCTTTTTCCCTATTTACGTTGGCATCTGGCCGATATAAATAAGTCAAATTCCTGTAGTGACACTTGATTGGCAACCGCGCTTGAACTCCTACAATTGAAGGCAAGAAGCGGCTGGTCTGATAAGAGTTTTACGACGCTCTTAGTCCTACTAGCTGATCTTCTTCGAAAGAAAAATGAGTTGCTAATTTCAACGTACTAGACAAAATAGGTCATTTGTCCCCTAGGAATGGACGTGAAGAAAATCGACGCATGTCCAAATGACTATATCCTGTGTCGTAAGAAGTACACACACTTGTATTCATGCCCGGTCTATGAAGCATCACGCTACAAGAGAAAGAGTAATACCCAAGACGGTGATCAGGACATTATGATGAATCAGGGATCTCCAGCTAAAGTTCTGCGGTATTTGCCCTTGACTCCACGTTTAATACATTGGTTTGGAAACAACAAGTAGTCCAGACAGCTTAGGTGGCACTTGGAGGGACGTAAGAAAGATGGAAAGCTTAGACACCCTACGGAAACTCCCTAGTGGAGAAACATCGACCATTTGTTCCTAGAATTTGGTGCGGACCCTAGGAATTTCAGGTTTAATTTAAGCACGGACGGAATTAATCCTTTCAGTAACTAGAGTAGCAAACACAGCACATGGCCTATGAATTTATGTATATATAATCTTCCTCCTTGGGTGTGTATGAAACGAAAGTATATTATGATGTCTCTACTCATGCAAGGCCCAAAACAACCTAGAAACGATATTGATGTGTACCTAGCACCATTGGTGGAGGAACTTCGAACTCTTTAGAATGAAGCGGTAATGGTATGTGATGCAGATCGGCGGGAGACCTTCATGCTACGTGCCATGTTGTTATGTGCCATCAACGATTTCCCTGCGCTTGGTAACCTGTCAGACAGACTATCAAAGGTAGCAAAGCTTGTTCTTACTGCTTAGGTGATACCGCAAGTGTGTGGCTAAAGAACTCTCAGAAGACAGTGTATATGTAGCATCGAAGGTTTCTTCGCAAGCATCATCTGTATCGAAGGATGACCAGGCAGTTCGACGGAACTAAGGAGCATGACTTGGCTCCACGGGATGTTTGCAGGAAAGAAGCCTATGACAGGCTTACGGATGTCCACGTCGTTTTTGGCAAAACAAAAAGGACCAAGTTAGCAAGACAAAAAAAAAAGGAACATAAGAAGAGGAAGAATACAAAGACTAGTGAGAAGGGCTTGTAGAAGAAAAGATTAATTTTTTGGGACCTACCTTACTAGAAGCACTTGGATGTTCGCTACTGCATTGATATAATGCATGTAGAGCTGAATGTTTGTAACAACTTGTAGGAATGCAACAAATCAAGAACATCAAGAGCAAGTCACAGGTGGCTCCACTCACTTATACCTACACATTTTCCTAGATAAGCCAGTCTACGTACTTATACAGAACCTAGGTGCACTATTACAATTTACTTCACTCACGAACCGCTTGTGATAAAAAAAATCTAAAATGGAAAGGAGGGCTGTGAGCAGCGCATCTCGAACCAGCGACCTGGTGGGCGAGCGCGCGATTGAGCGCCATACCCTAACCATCTGACCATGTTGCTTCAATTGACCATATAGACCAATCCACCTACTTATCAGAACCTAGGTTCACTATCATAAGCAGCTCTACCTAAGGACCGCTTGTGATATATCTTATCACCAGCGGCTCTATTCTAGAGCTGCTTGTGACATATACTATCATAAGCGGCCCTCCTTTTGGGCCACCGGTGATAATATTACATTATATATTCCTTGCGGAAAACCCCAAAGGGTTCACTCCCAAATTTCAGTTCCCCCACGCTAGGGTTTTTGAGAGCGAGTCCCCGCTGCCCCCCGCCGTCCACGCCGATGAGGACCCGCCCCGCTACACCTTCCCCACGATGACTCAGCAACCTACAACGACTCCGCCGCCCCCACCGACGAGGAGGCAACCCGCCGCACTTCGTCGCTGTGTGTAGATAGCAAGAGTATGTAGTGTAGGCGTAGCCAATAGCTAGGCTAGCTAATTAAAAATATTTTAAAATATATCTATGCAGGTTCTATCTATAAACCGGCACAAAAAATAGGTCATCTATACCGGTTTCAAATCAGCATAGATGATCAGGCACGTCAGTGTCTGATGTATTATGCCGGTTCGAAAACTAGCACTGATGACCGTTTGGAAAAGAGGGAAATAGGCACTAATGATGTCTTCTGTAGTAGTATTCGTTTAGGGCACAAGAATCATATATATATATCAAACTTCGTTACAAGCCCCACACCCATAACGACAAACACCAGAAGATTTCAAAGTTTCTGGCAAAACCTTCTAAAAGTCAGAAAACGTGTATGATATTGTCTATGCACTAACTACAAAAACTAATCATGACGTGTGTTAATAGAACATAATATGTACTAATGCACTAGCTACAAGATTATGGAATTTTCTCATGCAATTTTATATCACAATCTTTTATCCTTTGAAATGCTTAATTACATAACAGGCAGTCAAGCGCCAATAGAATATACTTTTTTAAATCTAGAACTAAAAAATTCTTTTGAATGTTAATATCAAATATTCAAAGTTACAGTAAGGTAAATTACACTTCTTATTATGCAACGTCAGGTTTGTTGATGTTATTTTGTGCTAGTCTTATTTTTTTAAAGATGTGCAGAAAAATTGCTATGAAAAATCTAGCGAGTGCTCTGTTTGACAAAATTAAATTACAGTATAATAAACTATATATGTTCGCTCTATGTATATATAGTACGTACCTGCAGTCAGATGCATGGATCTACAATATCTGATCCTCTGGCAACATGGTCAAGAAAAAATTTAAGAACTAACCAACACATGCATGACATGTAGTGCGAATTAAAGCAGTACAATCAAACAAGCAAGATTAATTATATGTATAACCTAGGGCGATTTCTAACAGAGCATCGAGAAAAGCTCCTTGCTTTCGGATCAAAAAAAAAAAAATCTCTGTACGTATAAACCCTTGTTCTTTCAGGTCTTTCAACTCTAGCTGATTTATTTACATGCGAATGAAAAAATAACTGCTCGATCCTAGGTTCTTTCTAGTGTGTACAAAGGCATATACTCAGGTTTAGAGAGCGTAACATACTACCGCATGAGATTTTTGACCGCTTGTAAAAAAAAAAAAAGAAGAAAAGCAAAAAATCAAAATCAGCAGCTGAGATTAGTCGTCGTCGTGTCGTCCTGCGGCGCCACTTGATCCCCAACCAAAATTGACTTGCTTGACCTAATGGCCCCTCTCTCACGTACGTGGACGCCCGCAATTACCGTTTTACCCCCTCCTCATGCAGCGGCTGCTCTTGACGCGTCCGACCCGTCAGTCACGCTGACGTGACCTGGCCCACCACCACAGCTACTCACTGCCCTTCCCGCTTTCCCATTGGTCCACACTACTCTCTAGTTTTCCGTTTCTACCCCTCGATTTGTTATTTATTTGCTCCAGTTCAGTCCAAAGTCCAAGTCCTCAGCTCGGCTGCTTGTGGCTTAGCTTTTTGCGCGGCTTTGACCCCTGGTTGATCGAGCCATCATAGCGCCTTTTGGAGCGGTGCAACTTTTACATGGAGCTGAGGCCGAAGCAGCACCACCACCACCGTCGCCGCGAGGAGGAGGAGGAGGCGGCGGCGGCGGCTATGGAACCCAGCCATCTGTCGCTGCGCACCGGCGGCGCCGCCTTCGCCCGTCGGCGCGACGAGGAGGGTGAGCGCCGGGGCGAGATCAGGGAGGTGGACTTCTTCTTGGCCAGCGGTGATGCCGCTGCTCGACGGCAGGACGACGGCGGCGACCGCGGGGCGTTCCATGGAGGCCGTGACGACGTCAACGTAAGCTGTCAATCGATCCACTGAGAGCGCGCGAGTTGTGCTTGATTGTGCATGCGGCGTCCAATTATTGAGGCGTGGTTCTTGTGGTGCAGATCGGGCTGAACTTGCTGACCACCACCACGGGCTTCGCGGCCGGTGGGGCGACGGCGGCCGCCGTCGGCGAGAAAGGGACGCCGAAGAATCATAAAGTTGGTTGATTTTGTCACTAGGTTTCTGTGAAACCATTTTCCCTCTTTCGCTTGGAGCCTTGCACTCCTTTTATATCTAGATCTTAACAAGTGCTCGATCGATGCATGTGGTATATATGTTTATAGATGGAGGTGACGGCGGCGGTGGAGTTAGAGCTCCGGCGGGTCGTGGAGGAGAACCGGCGGCTGCGGGGCATGCTGGAGGAACTCACCCGGAGCTACGGCGCGCTCCACCACCAGCTGCTTCAGGTCACGCAGCAGCACCAACCGCATCGCCATCCTGATCTAATCATGAACAACCGATCACCACTGACGACTCAGGTGAGTGGTACTAGCTAGCTAACTCTCCATACCATGAACAATCACAGACGTCATATATGATATCCCCTTCTCAGTTCTAAAATATGGTCTCCCCTTCTTGTTGTATAGGGATCGATTTCCTTGATCTGCCTTGATCTGTAGCTTGCCTGCACCTTTTCTTGATTTAATTTCGTTCTTTTTTGAAGGAAATCTTTCTTTAATTTTCAAGATGCCTAGCTATAGTTCGATATATCGGTGAGTTGTTTCATTCTTATTTGCCTATTTCGACCTTTCTTTTGAAGAATTCTTTCCCTAGCCAGCCTCCTCTCTTTCAAGACAACTTGCACGATGAAATTTGTCGGCAATTTATGGTTTTATATATTGTTTTTCCCCTTAAACCATTTCAATCCTAATCACTGAAACTTATTTAAATTTGGGTTTTTTTTCCATATACCATTGCACGAACCTATATATATGTGCTGAAAAAGTTATCATAATTACATAGCAAGATAAATATACTGCACGATCAAGATACGTGCAATAATGTACGGTTTATTGCTAAACGTGCATGCACGCATGTCCATGTACGATCCTGCAGATCAACAAGCTAGTATTGCCGCACATGAGCTTGTCAATACCTTGGTCCACTAATCTGTTGATTAATCTTATACGGTATGTTACACGATTATATGTAGGATAATACGTAGAAGCATAGGAGCATGGGTACAGGATGGCACTAACCTGATCCTTATTTAGTACATTATGTCCTCCTAATTTTTCGGGGTTTTATCAAATAACATCTTCTTGACCATTAAAAAAAGGTTTAATGCACCTAAAAATTAGTCATTGTTTCAAAGTCGGACTTAGATCGTGTGAACAACGTTCCGATGGTCTTTGGTAGTACTTAGATCTTTTCTGTTTCGCTCTGCAGAAGACATATCCGAGCGGCGACGCGCTAACACGAGATCAGATAGCTAGCTAGCTACTTATAACTGTAGTAGGGATGGCATATATAGTAGTAGTTAGCGTGTGCTAATCCCATGCAATCACTTTTAATTGCTTGCTCGCTTTCGTCTTTGACTAACGAACAAGGCGTACTTGTCGATCGTACCAAACCCCGATCGATGCAGACCCACCTAATCGCGGGCGCACCAAACCCGTCGACGACGACGCAGCAGTTCCTGGAGCCGCGCGCGTCTTCGATGGCGCGGCAGGCCGACGCGGACGGCGCCTCCGACCCCGGCGTGGACGACGAGACCGGCAGCGGCGACGCATCCCCGTCTCTGAGCAATGCAGGCAACAACGACGCTAACGGCCGGAGCGCCACGCCGTTCGGCGGGGGCAAGAGGAGGATGGCTCAAGAGGAGACAGCGCCGGGAAGAGAGAGCAGCGAGCAGGCGTCGCCGGAGCAGCTGCCGTGCCGGAAACCGAGGGTGTCCGTGCGCGCGCGGTCCGAAGCACCAATGGTACGTACTCCGTACGTCATTTATGTTGATTATCTTTATTTACTAGTGCAACTTAATTGAAATTAATGCGGTATATATCAGATTTTGTTTCAACATCTCCAGCAGTTTAAATATTAAAATGTGATCATTTAGAACAAAGGAAAATTAAATAGTGACTGTCGTAGTGCTGTAGATGATCATTCAAGTACTCTATAGTGTGCACGTGGCATAAAGCAATTTGAAATTAAAATTTTAATTGAATATCTAATTTACCTTTAATTCCAGATTAGTGATGGATGCCAATGGAGGAAGTATGGGCAAAAGATGGCAAAGGGCAACCCATGTCCGAGAGCTTACTACCGCTGCACAATGGCTAACGGATGCCCCGTGAGGAAGCAGGTACATACGCACATACATACTCATACAAATTTTACTTAATCAAATAATTCTCTTACCCGATAAGTACTACTGAAATATTTATATTTAATCTAACGGTGTAGTGAACTCTTACTCTCTAAGGCAATGGTGTGTACCATAGCAGTGCTAGCTCCTATCTAAGTCTAACTTCAGGTGCAGATGCACAAAATTCGAATATTAGTACTATATACTATATCGACAATCTCTTTCAATATATTTTGGTGACCATTTGGTTGATGTGCGAAATTCAGAAGTGCAAACAAGTTTCAAGAGAAAATGTTAATGCGCTCCAACACATTCCAATATTTCATGGTAATTTCAACCGCAAGACGTCGCGACTTATGCCCAGCTTGCTACCAATTATTGTGTGGTTCATCGAGTCTTTACTAGAAATTTAAGTTGGATAAATGTGGTTTTCTTGCAATTCGCCTGATTTAGTCATGTTAGCTAGTTTCGTGTTTTGTTCCAGCTGACAATTAAGCTAGCTGCCATTCTGCATCAGTTATTCTAACTGTCTTATCAAAAAAAAAAGTTGTTCCATCTGCGAAGGAAATTAAACATAAGATGCTTTGACCTGCTAAACTTAACGCTTTCATTGCTGAAAAAATAACAGTTGGAATTGCTGACTGTCAATATTATCTTCCCTCACCTAATCTTAGAAAAGAAAAAATACAAGAAAAACTAGCTAAGTCTGAACCTAACATGTTACTAACTAGCAAGTACACAATTAATGATTACATATGGATGCACGATCGATTTCTTCTCTTCCTCTTCTTCAGTGCATGATCGACTTTTTATTTTTAGACTATAGTGCATGGTCGACTTTTGCACATGCCAAACTACGAAGTACATAAATAGGGTAGCGAACAAGAAAATCCATCAGTCTTGAAGAAAATTAAAAACTGATTAAATTAAAAAATACAACCCATGCTTCAGTGCAAAATCTTAATTAATCCGGTGTGTCTCTTAGTTTGTCTCCTCACGGTCCACGTACTGGGGAATTGGGATATGCATGTGTAGGACATGAATACCTGCTGATCATATAAACTAGCATGATCAATATGAAGGTATGAATTAACGAACGATACTGTGGCGCGATTAGTTCCTGTAGTGTTAGCTTACGTACTATTTATATGTAGTAAACGCTGGCGCGAAAAACAAAACACAGTGGCGATGGTTAGAATCATGGACACCTATATATGTAGTCGAACTAGATGTCTGTCGTTGTAATCAACCAATATACAAACCAGTATCTTAATTGAAGTAAACGAGTGGACAAAGTAATCAATTGACACTACCGAACTAGCTAATCCGTTGTACGTGCGTACAAGCAACCTATTCTCTGACATTATATGTGGATTAGCCATGCAAGAAATTAATCATTAATTCCACTTACTTCCAGCTCTTGTAGTAAATATAGGGCGTGTGCATATCAATCAATGGATAGTATACTCCATGGATGCCAATATACATGAACGCATGCATCGATCGTACAGTGATCGAGATCAATTATTTTTAAGCTTCATACGCTATCTGCTCCAATCATTAACGTTATACCATCTCTTTCACCATCTGTGTCTAGCTGTGTATACCAGAGCAGTAGCTAGGTACACATCTACGAACTGTGCTAGCTGTACTATGTTGCAAGGCAACACGTTTCCTTGGCTTCCCGTGCCAAGACGCCGATAGCTCACCAAACACTGGACGATATTCTTCTCGCATGACGTGCCTCGATCGCTTGCATCTTGCATGCAATGAGCTAGCCCGATGCTGCATGTGTGCATGCTTACGCGCAGTTCTAACTCTCAGTGTGTGTGCATGCAGGTGCAACGGTGCGCGGAGGACAAGACCGTGCTGATCACGACCTACGAGGGCAACCACAACCACCAGCTGCCGCCGGCGGCGATGACCATGGCGAACACCACCTCCGCGGCGGCGGCCATGCTGCTGTCCGGGCCGGCCACCAGCCGCGACGGTACCCTCCTCGGCCACCCGGCGGCGTTGTTCCACCAGTCCCTCCCCTACGCGTCCACCATGGCCACGCTCTCTGCCTCCGCGCCGTTCCCCACTATCACCCTCGACCTCACGCAGGCGCCTGCGAGCGGCGGCGGCGGCGGCGTAGGTGGCCTGCTGCAGGCGCTCCACCGCCCGCCGGGAATCCACCCTGCGGTGGCCCCCGCGCTGCCGTTCGCGTTGCCGCCGCAGCTGGCGATGTACCTCCCGCAGAGGACGTCAGCGATGCTCCCGGCCGCGCTGCAGGGCGCGCGGCAGCAGTCGGTGATGGAGACGGTGACCGCGGCGATCGCGGCCGACCCCAACTTCACCACGGCGTTGGCGGCCGCCATCTCGTCGGTCATGGCAGGTGGAGGAGCTCATCACCAGGCTCAGCCTACGCCTCGTGGCAG
The DNA here is from genome assembly GCA_036346145.1 of Olyra latifolia. Lineage (NCBI taxonomy): Eukaryota > Viridiplantae > Streptophyta > Magnoliopsida > Poales > Poaceae > Olyra > Olyra latifolia. Next base: position 23,004,136 of record CM070530.1, read on the forward strand.
TAGTGCCGGCGTCGCGGGGGACGGTAAAGGCTCCAGTGCCGGTGCCGGTGCCACCTCGGCGGCGCAGACTGCCGGAGTGCATGCTGCGTCCGGCGGCGGCGGGTCCCCTCGGCTCGCGACGCAGTCCTGCACCACGTCTACTTGAGGAGATGATCGAGACCACAGCTCACAGATATGGATCCGCGAGCGACGCCATTCGTACTTTGTAAGCACGAGTGTATCTATGCCCAGTTGCCCCACACATGATGAGCTATATATACATAGTAATTAACATACATACACTTCTTGTAGTGTTATGTACAGTTAAAACGTACAGTAGGTAAAATTTTATACTCCTATACACAGTTGTTCTCTTGCGAGATAGAATTATACATGTAGGAGCTGAGAGTGAATTACCATATCAGATTTGAAGGATATCGTACCTGTCATGCCATGAGGTTGATTAATTTCGCTGGTGAAATTGGCGACCAAGTGTTGCATGCATGTTAAGGTTGCTCGGTGCCGCCGCGATGCAAATGGAATGGGCCGACCCAACCAGCCCGTGCATCCGGGCCATGACGATCCACGACCAACGTGGGTCCCAGTGGGACTGAGTCGTGCAGCGAGATGGACTTTGAAGAGGCCGCGGACGTCGGCGCCATATTGACGGTGGTCGGTGGTGACCGGCGGCAAGCGTGACGGCAGTGGAATACGTCCTCTCCGGCGGGTAACAGTTGACGTGGTGGTCTTCTGGACTAGGTCCTGGGTTCTGACTTCCGAGTCAGAGTTTGCTAGAGCCCCGCGATGGCAATGGCAGCTAGATGATCAGAAATATATCCATGCTACTGCAAGGAATTCTTGGACTTATCTTGTTCATTGGCCATGCATTGAGATTCATGTCCAGTCCACACCCTTTGTCACATAGTCTTTTGCGAAAACCCTCTCGAATTTTGAATCAAAAGCAATCGGGTTCTTCTTCCTTCTCTCTACTCCTCTCAACCGAGCCGCCTACCACCGGCCGCGCGCTACCGCCGATGACCACCGCTTGGGCTACGCGTGATCACGACAGCGCGGCCTTGGTGCGGGTGCGGCGTGTCGACCAATGCTAGGCTGAGATAAACTAAGAAATTCCTTGTATAAGCGCAAACGACCTATTCATGGCAGATTGGCAAGAACGATGCCAACCAGCGATTTGTGCTTTTTTTTTTCTTCATTTACCTGTATTAAACTGTTTTTCTATTAAGGAAAAAGTATGCCTTTCATCCCTGCACTATGGGTCCTAGACCTATTTTGATCCCTGAAGTCCAAATCCTGATTAACTCAGTCCTCAAAATATTTGAATCGAGCACAAATTGTCATTTAACTGAGTCAACAGTGGTTTGACCAAAGTGTTATATATATTTTTACTAAAAAATTTAATGAGAATCAAATTAAAATATATATTTGAGTTTATTATGATTACCTAATCTTATAGAAATTTTTCATAAATTTTTTAACCTTACACAATTGTTTAGTATTTTATCATTTTTTAAGACTACTAGAAAATTATAAAGTTGATACAACATGGGAAAATACGGGAAAAAATTATGAGCTTGTACAATAATTAGGAACTCAAATATATAATTGAGTTTGGATTTTGTAAAATATTTTTATGTAAAAATAAATTTAACACTTTGGTCAAACCACGTTTTAAGGATCAAAACCACCCTTTAATTGGTACAGTGACCAAAATGGGTCTAGGCCACAAAACAATACCTTTTCTTTTTTTATTAATATATGAATTATTAAGAGTAAAGCAACACACAATAGAAAACACGGAGAGAGGAGAGGCACCCAAAATGCTTATTGGTAGAGTGGAGCGTAAGAGAGAGGCCTTTAATTACAACATATTCTGATTCAAATAGGATCCACAGCTTCATTGAAAGTTCTAAAGTGTCGTATGATGTTCATGTTTTTTATTCACATGACATAGTTTTTTTTTTCTAAAATGTGTTTACGGCCGTTTTTCTTAATAATGGAAATAAGATTTTTGACCACTACATAATGAGATATACACGACCAAATTACAGCCACACCAAACACACCAATCAACACAAAGCTCAATTCACAATTTAGCATAAGGCTGAAAATAAGTACAAACCAAAATAAAGATGAAATAAACATTGGGATTGACTTCCTCGTAGTCGTCTGTTTTCTTTCAGGATGTTGTAGTCGCCTATGTGGATAGAAAAACGCAGGCATATTTCATTTGTACATAGTTGTCAGCACAAAATCGACTACCTTCCAACGACAAAAACAGGCGATTTGCTGTTTGGTCTTGTGGGCCTTTTGTTGGCCCTTTTTTTTGGGTTGTTACACGTGTTTGAGATTGTGGGCTCTTTTGTCTTTTTCTTTGTTTTTTGTGCTTGTTCTGTTTCTGGGATTCAAGAAAAAAAGTGAGCGATGCTAGCCTCCAATACTTGTTCTGGGATTCAGCTGATTTCCGCCCCCCTCCCTCTCACACCTCTCAACAAAATTCGTCTCATTCTTTGATTTCTTTCCCAACAGGAAAGAAAGAAAGAACATGATCAACATCCTTTTTTGCTATCCATTTATTCTAGGTGACACTTCTGAACCAGAGAGCATTGGTGCCTGACTAAAAACATAGGATTGTCACACAACACTTGCACACACCTTCCCCCTCCTCTACCTTTGTCGACATGATGGCCAAAATGCAGATAAAGAAAAGAGGACATAAGAACTAAAAAATATACTTACACATGAAGGAAAGATAGCTGATAGATCAAAAGAAACTTGTGGCCATTATTTCAGCATAAGTATATATGATTTCCACACTGAAACAAAAATTTATGTAAGTTCCTGTAAAAAAAAACAGTATAAAAATTTCGCAATGTATAAATTTTTGATAAAAAACCAGATAGTGTATCCATCAAAATTGCATAACATATCACACATGAACCATTTGGTTTCATTCAAGAAACAAAATGTGAAATAGACGGTCCCCTCCCCACATCCAAGCTCCCTGTCAACATGACCACATGCAGATAAGAAAATGATAAAACTTGAGTTCGAGCATTTTTTAAGCAGAGTTGTACAGTTTTCACAAAATAAAACAATGTGCAAAAACTTATGTAGGTACCTGGAAAAACTCATCTGCACAAACTTATATGCTAAAAAATAATTTCACCACAACTTGGTACTTCAGCTAAAATCATCTCATGAGCCACGATATAATACCCCAACTAGGTATTGACATCAAATCCTTTGGTAACCTCAAGATTCAGGTAATTCCCCCTTTTCCACCAATGGATATTTGTCCCCAAGAAGGTCCAAGAAAAAAAACGAGGTTCATTCTTAAATTCCCTCTCTATGAGCAACTCAAGGATCATCTCACCATACTCTCTCACTACTTCTTGCATTCTTTGCTGATAATTCCCTCAGCCCCAATTGCATGATTCACTTGAGCCACTACGGTCTGGAGGCATCACAAGATGCATAATTGGTTTAGCTCTGAACTTTGAAATCAAATGTCCATTCTAACAATTAGAGATTCAAGAACACATACAGTTGGACCGGCGAGCAGTGAAGTCCCTGAGTCAACAATAGCAGAGCAACCACCAGCACAGAAGCCAATTGTGTGGCCACCAATGAGAAGACCCTCCATGTCAAATTGCCAGTAGCCTATGCGTGTAACAGGAACATATGTATGGTTCCCCTTGTAGTGCTTCGGGTGTACACGCCCATAGAAGAGCTCACCTCCCGTGGATGCATCAGGATCACGGTTAAGCCAGAACGACATCCTCCGCAGCCAGTTTTCTGCTTTTTCATGCTCTTCCTGATTGTTGCAGACCACATAGAAAGGGTATTAAAGCAGGGCTCTTTTACGGGACATTAACTCCGGCCTTCACAATTCTACTAAATATGTGATGCCTTAGTTTTTTTGGAGAAAGCGAGTTGTCCCCGAGCTACCTATAAATGTATCGATGCTTCATGCTGGTTTTTTCTTACCGCTGGCCTGCTCGGCCGAACGTCAGCCATCGATCATCGCCGGCCAGTCCGTTCTGAATTTCTCACCCTCAGAAGAAAGACCAAACCGCCCTCCAAATTGAACACCAAATCTTAAACATACTGCCACTAAATAAAATACTGCCATGCTTTTCCAATGATAAAAGTAACGCTATTAGTTTCATGGGTATTTTCAGTCATATCGTATACTTGAACTAGTAATAACAAAGGAACAAATGTTTTAGAAAAATTAAGGGAAAAAGAAAAACAAAAGAGTTGGGGAGAGGTTATCAAGGCGCGCGAACCCTGGTCTGAGGGGCCTTTATATTATTTCCCTTATTTATGTCCCACACAAATAGCCACAGCGGGGGCCATCCCCTGTACAGTGGGTGAGAACTCCGGTCACACCGGAAGGCGAACTCCACGCCGCCACGCCCGCACGGGAGCCCCCGGCGTTGGCGCACACGGACTGAGCGTCCCCGGCCACCCGGTCGCGCGTGTCCAAGCCCGGGCCCCGTGCGGATCATCCCCAACCCGGGCGCTTGCTATTGTGGGGTCGCAAAGCAGGGGGCTCGAGCGCGCCCGATCCCCCTCATACCACCAACTCTTACCCTCCGTATCCACTAGCTGGAGTGACAGGCCTGCGCTACCAGGCCCGGCGATGGGAGCTGCGATTGGAGCGGATTTGTAGGACGCGAATTCCGCTCGGAATGGCGATGTGGTACTAACTTGCTGATGCGACGAGGGGGCGCGCGCACTGGCTGGGCAGCGGCAGAGGAAGCAAGTGGGGCGGGCGCCGCCTCCCATCCGGGCTACGGCCCTCCGCGGCAGGCGCTGGTCGTGCTGGAGGAGCGCCCCGGTTCCGGTGGCGAGGACGCGAGTTCCGTGGGGGACGGCCGGGCGGAGGGTCGAGGGCAGAGCCAGAGGTTGAAGACGATTAGAGGCAGCCGGACGGGCCAGTGCTTGAGGTGCTCGGTCGGTGTTATTTAGCCCGTTACTTGAGCACTTTGAGCGTGTTTGGCAAAATTGGGATGAGAAAGGAAAAATGGCAGGAATTATCTGGGTCTCCAGAGAGAGAGTTGAATTTGCTTTAGGGTGTATTTGGTTAGAGCGAATTAGAAGAATGGAAGGGAAATTGAAAAGGTAAGGAAAACGAACTCTCTTGTTTGAAGTATACTAGGAAGCGATAGGGATTTATAGCTTAAACTAAGGTAATTTAACTCCCTGTGGACTCGAGTTAATTGAACTTCCACTATTTTTTCTTTTCCTTTTTCCTTTTTCTTAACCCAACTTTAACAAACACGCAGTCATTTTAAGTTATAAATTTGCTAACTCTTTCCTATATCATCCAAACAAAAAGAAAGCTTATTTTCCTTATTTCTCAATTCCCTTTTCCTTTTTCTATTTCCCTCTAACCAAACATACCCTTTGGTCTTTGGGCCATAGGCTAGAGACGGGATGATGCTGAGTCAGGCTGGCCTATTTACGCTGGATCCCTATTTGAGAGCGAGCGGTACTACAGAGCCGCGCAGCGCAGAGTGGCCGATGGCGGGGTTGAGCCACGGACTCATTGTGGCTAGGCACAACAAGCAAGCTGCTGGGCAACGGCCGGAGGGCAAACGGGTGGTTGGGCACAGCAGGCGGACGGTGGGCACGAGTTGTTCTATCCGATCGTCTGACAGGGGCCGGCGGTTGGGTGGTCGCCTCCGGCCTCATGGTTGTGGGCATGGGGTGTGGCGCCATAGAGTCCTTGGCAGTTATAGTTGCCTGCCGTTCTTTGCCATTATATGATCCAGCCATCCATTCTAGTATCCACATCCCATGCTCAATCACAAATCTTCACCAATCGGAAGCGTAGGCAACGGCAGAGAGCTACAATCTCTGCAGTTTATCTCATAGATCGCTGTAGCTACAGTAATAAGCAGTGACTTATGCAGTAAAAAGGTACTGTTTACTGGTATTGTTTGTTACAGTGCCCGATGATACAGTATTTTGTTATAGTATTTTTGTTACAGTAATCTGCCGTTACTCTCATTGAACACTGTGAAGGCAGAGGATACGTGAGCTCACCACTCACTCGCTCTCTTGTTCTCTTTCTCTCACCGCTCTAGCATCCAGGGAAGCAGCCGCTAGAAGAACCTCGCTGTTCGAGCTCGTCCCTTTGGTGATCCAGCCACTCTCTCTCTCTCTCCCTCACTACCCTTGGGGAGCCAATGCCGCCGCTAGTAATCGCCGCTGAGGGATCGTCACCTTGGTTAGGGGTGTAAACGGGTTGAGTAATACCCTACCCATACCCGAACCTGGATGCTAAATTACCCTAATGGAACATTGTTTTGCACAACTCGCCGAGTACGGGTACGGGTACGGGTAGTACCCGGTTAAGTTCGGTTCGGGTTCGGGTCGGGTACGGGATCGCTGATACCAGGCGGGTACGGGTCGGGGTCGGGTACCCGGATAAATCCTACAATCCGAGTACCCGGATAGAAAAATAGGCCACAAGGCCCATGGCCTCCAAGGCCCATAGCACTGTCCAAGCCACAAAAAATGCTTTTCTTGTTAATTTCATATCTATCATTTGGTGTCCAAATTGCATGAAACAAATTTCATAATTCATCTAAAATTCTAATGAACCCATTTTAAAACTGTTGGGAAAGTATATGACCCATGGAGATACGGCCCACTAACTTACCTCCGGTCCCATGGAAAGAACGCGCGAGCTTTATGAGCTCGCGCCCAAGCTTGCTAGGCCCGTACCCGAGCTTAGCGAGCTCGCGCCCGAGCTTCCCCGCTCCGAAGCTCGGGTCACTCGCCCCTGGGCTTCCAAAAGCCCAGGGCTCGGGACCCAAGGCAAACTGCACCGCGCCGCACACAGGCACGCTGCTGGTCCCGCAGGTCACCGCTAATTAAATGCGACCGTAGTACCAAGGCACGCCTAACACAGGCCATTGGCGAGCTGGTGGTAGGTCATGTCAACGGTCAACTTACCACCCGCCCCATAGGGAAAGACACGTATTGCCGGGCCGCGGTCCGAACGTCGATCCTGGCGGGATGAGAGAATACGCCCGAATATCCGGTGGACCTCAAGCGTCCGCCACGTCCTAGCACGGCAGAACAGAAGAACACGGTTAGTAACCGAAGGACAACATGGTCCATCACAACGGACCAAGGTCAAGCTACGGTGGCTGGAGGCCGCCTATAAAAAGGGCGCATAGGCCACAACCAAAGGGACCAGGCAGGACGAGAGATAGACAAGGAGATAGATAGCCAGAAGAGCGCTCGGTCACCGTAGAGCAGGAGCACTTGCACTCACGTAGGAGCTCTAGTTTCATGCGGTAGTTCTTCGCATCCAGATACTGTAGGAACACACATAGTGCCTTGAACACTTATTGTACTCGAGCCCGGGCTTCCCAAAGCTCGGTCTCACCCCTTGTACTCGCTTAAGCTTGGCATTAAACGAAGACCGGACGTAGAGCTGTTATCCGACAGTGAAGGCCCGAACCAGGATAAAAACATTTGTGTCGCGCTAGCGCACATCCACGTCCTTCCTTGGGCGGCGGCGCGGGCCGATCGAGGCAGGGGGCAGCCTCGGGTCTCGACACCCACCCCTCTCGCTCATCGACCTCAAGGTTCGCCTCCCAGACGCCGACAAAAACTTTTAAAATTTATTGTATTTTTGAATTATTTCTCTTTTTTTTGTACATGTAAATTTTAGCGAGTCAACCCGGATCGATTCCTACAGTGGCAAATTGGGCTAGTTCGACTCGGTTTGTAGCGGTGAACTAGGCTGGCCAAATTTGGCTTGCTACTATAGCACATTATTTAAATTAAATATATGTATTTATATGTCTACTCTCTTATAACATATGATTCATTTCTTCAATTTATGATTAATGAATTTTAATTTTAGTATTTTTTTGATTTTTAAAATTATTTTTAGCCAATATGAGTTGACACGTGTGTATAGTAAGTAGACCAACCCAGTTCAATTTGATTGTCCCATGAACTGTGCTAGGGCAAAACCCGACCTATTGACCTGGTAGGCCCTGCTTGAATAATAAGCGGATAAACAGAAAAACCGGGTTGGCTAACCCGCTGGGCCAGGTCTCGCCACGTGTAAACAAGTTTTTATGTCTTGTTCTTTATAGATGAAAAGTAGCTATAGATTATAATCCAAAAAGTTGAGCGCACTTAAAAAGAGGCTTAGAGAAGCTGAACACTAGCTATAGGAGATAACTCTGACCTCTTATACTCTGACTTGAGGCATTATCAAAAAGAATTAATGGAAAATTTTGGGTAGGCTCTAATGCAAGCTTACAGACCAAGATCATTGCTGCTTTTCATGCTAGTCCTGTAGGTGGCCACTCAGGCATTCGAGCTACTTACCAACGAGTCAAAAACTGTTTTCTTGGCAAGGCCTCAAACTGGAAGTGGATTCCTTTGCCAGACAGTTTGGAACCACTAAAAAAATTTTTGGAGTCTAATTTTTTTGGCAAAGGTAAATTCCTTTGTCAAAAGTAGCTGGAAGTCTAATTTTTTGTAGCTTTAAGAAGAACCACTAAAATTGATGCTTGTGCCTCCAGAATTGGAGCGGTTTTGAGTCAAGAAGGGCATCTAATAGCCTTCTATAGCAATGCTCTCAGTGTTACAAATCAAAAGCTGTCCATATACGAAAAAGAGTTTCTAGGCATTATGATGGCCATTGACAGATAGAGGTCATATCTACAAAGAGGAAGATTTGTCATCAAAACTGATAATAAAAACCTTTGCCATCTTCAGGAATAGGACCTTACCATTGAACTCCAATGAAAAGCTATGACCAAGTTGGTTGGATTGTAGTTTACATTTCAGTACAACAAGGATGCATGAGAGGAGGCACAAAGGTCGTGGAGGACGCTGCAAGGTGCTACAAAGTTCAGTCCCCTTACGTTCCAATCAAGGAGGTGAAGAGATGCACTAGCCATAGAGGAGAGAAGACACCAATCTCATATAGTCCACTGGACTAAGTCCGGTGGTGACCGAACTGCGGCCGGTGAGACATAGTACAGTGCACACGGGGGACCAGGGCACAGCAGACTGGGTTCGCTAGCCATAGGACCCCTAGTGCTCAGTGGCCATCGGACTGAGTTGTCCACCAGACTGAGTCCGGTGGGTTCCAGTAGCGAGCCCGGGTGGGGGCAGCGCAGCGGATTGGGTCCGCTGGCCACCGGACCCCTGATGCTCAGTGGCCACAGTGGCCACCGGACTAGGTCTGGTGGGTTATAGTAGCGAGTGCTCGTGGGGGTAGCGTAGTGGACTGGGTCCGCTGGCCACCGGATCCCTGGCGCTTAATGGGCACCGGACTGAGTCCGGGGTTCCAGTAGCGAGCGGAGGAGGCGATGTTGACGCCACTGTTTCCTGTTCTACGCAGTAGCAGTACAGGGGAAAAGGATGGCCATCGGCCTAGCCAAGGACCACGGGTAGCTCCAGCATTGAATAATTAGAGGAGGTGTAGGTAACATAAAGGACCCTGCGGGACAAGAAGGCTCGTCATGCGTGCCGATGGCCACATACACTAGCATGGTCATCCTATCATGGAGAGGAGTCAAACACCGTCCGCTCCGCTACCAGCAATAGGCCCGGATCCAACAGTCGGAGACCTGCGAGGTCTCCAAGTGCATGCACTGCATCGTCATGGAGCGAATAGCTTGTGAACTTTAGCCGGCTCGACGCGGGTGCCCATCCATGGTGCAAGCTTCCGAGCGATGAGATGTCGGGCCTTGGACTCCACTGGCAGCTTGGAGGTGGACTTGGCTGCCAGGCGAGCACTGCATCGTGCTAGAGAACATGCACATGCTTTGTAGGGGCGACGGTGGAACACCTGTAGAATTGGGGGTTTCACAGGCAGAGTGGTGTCACAAATGAAGCCGTGTAGAGGTGGATGCGAGCTTGGTGAGTTATGAAGTCGTTGCGCTGCTACCTGGATAGGAGGTGGGCTGGCTGCATAGGAGTCACTGTCGGGGAAGCTCTCAACCAGGGGTGGCTCTGACAACAGCGGTACTAGAGCAGGCACCACCGGCCTTGCTAAGCCATAGCTACGCCCTTGCCTGGTTTGTACTTGGTCAGGCCCAAGCACAGAGGTGAGCTTCTTGGTGGAGGCGGCATTAGTTGCCGCTACCGCTATTGCCGCAGTGAAGCCACTCTGGTGACAAAGATAGGCATGCCGCCAGTGTGGGACGGTTCTTGGGTGGGGGCCCAGAAGACCGACACCAAGCGACGGTGAGCCCACGCTTGGGACAATGATGGGACACGATCGTTCGGCAAGGGCATGAGGGCGTTGCTCGCGCTGGGCACCAGGTCCCTCGCCTCCATCGTGCTATTGTGCTCGGCAGGGGATGCCGGCGCGACGCGCATCGAGTACTTCATGATGGTCGGGGAGAAGCTGTGTGACCTGAACTTCGTCAAGTCGGGGCTCGGGTACTGCGACATCGCCGTTGGCAGTGGCACCGAGCCTAGTAGACGGCGTTGAGGTGGAATGCCAGTGGTGAGCAACGATCCGCGGGGTGAAGCCCGATGGCTGCTCCTGGAGCCACCCTCATTGCACTGACCAGACCAACGTGGTGACTTGGTGCGTTGACCACGACCGAGGGTCAAAACAGTGCGGACGACGTTCTGGAACATCCTTGAGGCTAAACAGCCACGACGACGGTGGGCACACGACTCCTCGTCATCGGAGTCCTGATCATACTGACGATGGCATGAGGGTGCCGGCGTGGGGTCCTAGATGAGCTCCTAATCGTCCTCCCCGTCTACCACCCCGAGTTTCCACAGGAGTCGGGTGAGGATGACATTGCCCTTGGGGGCGGGGTGTGGTCTTCAATGACGTCGAGGTGGATGAAGACCTTGAAGGTAGTGGCAGACATGGCTGGAGGGTCACCGATAGTGTTGAAGGGGGCAGCAATGGCAAGGTAGTGGACTTTGGGGATAGCTTCAAGCACGACAGCCCAAGCCCAGGTGTTGAAAGTGGACGTCTCATCTCGACGGCTTATGCGCTCCTCGGTGCAGTGCAAAAGATGCTCTCTGCCACCTTGTCCGTCCAGGCGTGCAGCGGAATGTTCTCAAGGCAGAGACGAACTCTGTAGGGGAGAGGCTTGTCCTCTTAAGCCGTGCGAGGTTGCCAAGGACGCAGCTCAAGGTTGATGTTGCCATAGGAGAAGCGACCACGTTGCAGGGCATTTTTGCAACTCTCCGGCATGGGGAAGCGAATGAGAAAGTCTTTTGGGAAGTGATGCGTGATGGACACCTCTTGCCAAGGAGCGCCAGATGGCCCGATCACCACTATCTGAAGTCATTGAAGGCTTGCTCTAGTGTGGGGGCACGGATCACCTTTGAGACATGCCACCGCACAACGCGTCTGAAGGATGCAAAGGCCGACGGCCATGATGTCGGTACCGAGGACGAAGCTAGAGGTTATGTGCGGCCGACTTCGAGGGTCGCCGGGGAAGCAAGTAGCTCTTGAGGCGACGGGTTTTGAACTGGCCATGGAGGTGGTGGGTCGAAGTCTAGAGGTAGGGGACAACTAGGAGTAGCGAAAGGTGGACTGGGGGAAGAAGGGGCGAGAGCGACACGAAGATGCTCGGTGACCACTTCGTCCACACTGCTTGCACCGAAGGGGGTCGTGGCACACAGCAACTAGATGGTTAGAGACGAGACATCTATAGCAGTGTCGACGCCTAGCAGGTGGAGTGGAGTTAAGGCGATTAGCAGATGTGCGGGAGGCAGGATGGGAAGTGAAGTGTTTGGTGCGCGAGGGAGCAGCAGAGGCCGCATGAATGCCACCGCTGTGCCGCGGAGGGGAGCGTAGGACGAAGGCATAAGTGCATCCAGTGAGAAGGCTGGTGGGGGGTAAATGTCACTACAAAAATTGAGAGCAGATGTGCCTTGCCTCCTCCCAGGTCAGCTCTTGACGTGGCGGCTCATGGTCTGCCTTGTCAATCCCGTGCGAGGTCCTGAGGTAAGCGCAGTCAGGCCGTGAGGGGGGAGCAGACGAGCTTGAAGCGGTGTCGTGCGGGGGTGGTGGAATTGAAGGTGGAGTTAAGGCGAAGTGGACATGCCGCTGCCACTGGGACGGATTCGACGTCTCCTCCCCAAATCCGGTCCGCGGCGAGGCGCAGGGGAGCTTGCAACGGCAGCACGGGGCAAATCTAGCGACTCCAGCACGAAGCTCCCTCCTGAGCACGTTGGGCCTCGGGTGGCTGGTCAGCCATGCCCGCTAGAGACGGAGAGGGCCGTTTTGCTTGAGGCAAGGGCGAGGGAGGATGAGAAACAGAGCGAGGGCTTCATCAGGAGCGGCGGCTAGCTCCAGCGAGGGCGGCGGCGGGGTTGGGGTGCAGGAGGGGCGCGGGGGAGGGGGGAGGGACAAAGGTCTTACCATGGTACCATGGTGAGTTTAAAAGGCTGTTTTACTCTCATCCTCTTCAACCATTCTAATTTGGTGATAACCTGATCTTAAGTCCAATTTGGAAAAGATAGTTGCTCTAGCTAATTCATCCAATAACTCATCAATAATAGGCATTGGAAACTTACTCTTAACAGTGATACCATTAAGCCTTCTATAATCAACACAAAATTTCCAAGAGCCATCTTTCTTTTTGACCAACAAGACCAGCGATGCAAATGGCTAATGCTGGGAACAATAGTACCTTTATCTATCATCTCTTTAACTTGCCTTTCAATTTCATCTTTTTTGCTAGAAGGAGGAGCATTGGGAAGTACAGAGATAGCTTGATCATAGGTTCTGTGGAGTAGAAAAGACTGAGTGTCTTGAAATGTATCCTGAAATTCCTGCAGTAAATTGTATAGTTCAGTTGATGTAAGGGGCTGAGGAGAGTCTATTTGAGTGGCAGTACTGTTTGTTGGTTCCAACACTGTAGTGGCCCATATAACATTACCCTTCACCCATTTCTGAAATGTCAAGGCAGAAATTTCCTCCATGGTTTGCGTGTTCCACTGTAGCGGGCTTATTTATATATACTTATTTTTTTTCTTACATAATTTGTATCCTTTTTCTCTGTTCTCTGGAAATGAGAAGGAAAATAAGGAAATGAGAAGGAAAATGAGGAGAAATGTCGTGTCATTTTATGAAAAGGCATTGCAATTTAATGTCATTATGTTCGGACGTTCCTATTGAGCGCCATTGACCCAATTATCTTCTTTAGGATGATTTAAATTTATGTCATTTCAAAGTTTGCGGTCCACGTGCCCATTGAGATATGGAGTGGCTTAAATTAAAAATTTTCTTTTAATTTAGAAATAATTGATAATATGTCTCAAAGTTAAGTAAAACTTAATAATATGCTATATTTATATGTCTAATGATACGTGAATCTAAATAGTGAAACGGAGCATTTTGCCCCCTTCAATTTAAGCTGAACAAGGCTCGACGTCGCTGCCTGCCTCCCCACCCGATTCTGTTCTCTCTCGCTCCGCGCCGCCCCCCTCGCCTGCGACCTCGGCAAGTCGGCATCGAGCCGCTGCCCCCCTCCGGCGACCGCTGCTCCGCCGCCTCCTGCGGGTCACAGTTCCAAGGCGCCGCCTCCACTCTGGTTCTCTCCCTTCCCACCCTTATCTCTCTCTCTCTCTCTCTCTCTCTCTCTGGGTTTTTCCCCTCTTTTGTGAGCTCGGATTTGATCCAAATTCTACCGAATAGTTTGTGTTTCTCGAAAATTTTCCATGGCAAACGCTTCAAAAACATTGGTACTATTTTTAGGATTTTTTTTGTAAATTCCCCCCAACTTTGAATTTGAAACCCTAAGTCGTTCGATAACCCTTGCACATCCATGGGAGCGTGGGCGGTGGATCCGCCACTGGAAGTAGTAGTGCTACTTCTCATAGTGAATATACTAATATCTTCGGTGCTAGCTAAGTCACGCTGCAATGACACTGCCACTTCTGTGTGTAGTGTCAGTTGACAGATGTGTTAGCTACTTGATTACAGTGGTTCTTATAATAATTTCATAATTGAGAATGCTTAACCTGAAATGAAACCTCTCAAGCCAGGGAAAGATTGACCATCGGTTTTATTTCCGAGTGTGTCACATGTGTAGTTAATCACATTGATTCTAATAGAAATGGCCTTTGTGTAATGGTCGCTGGACTTAAAAAGAACAAGAATAACATGCCTAAAATCTTTCTCCTTGATGTTAAGGGTCGTGTGTATGTTACATAGCAGATGCTATTTGCTATACAGGAAAGGACGTGCATTAAGGCTGAAGCTTGATTTGTTTCTATTGTTATGCTCCGTAGGGTTTTCCTAGCTTCCGTTGGGCTCACTCGGTGGATAATTGATTCCATTAGGACAGTGTGTAGTGTCTGGTTTCTTGGGCCATGGCGTTGATCGCCGCCGTTGCAGTTGATGAGCAGATCGTTGATAGCAATGAAATGCTTGCAGCGCAGCTGGTGCGGCTGTTAGTTTGTCGAATTCAAGAAACACTCCTAGTGCCCAGGCTGGTGCGTCTGTTAGATCTTAGATTTGAATAAATACCTGCAATGTGTGCAAGTTTTATTTGGTGCATCTATTCAGAAGCATTTGCGATCCCTAGCACTGTGGAAGTTTTGTTTTGGGTGAGGGGTTTGTCGCAGCCTCGGTTTATTGACAAAAATATCGTATGCATCAATATCTGTGAGCATCTCTGTGTTGGTGTAGTGCAAGTTGTGGTAAGTTACATACATGCTTACAGCTGCGCCTGCAGCACTGCTCATGTTTTCTCACTTATCACTGTTGCATTAGAAGTTGTTAGTAGGTGGAAATGGTGTATTTTCTATTTCTCTTCTTTTGGTCTTGAGCTAATGAACAAGACACTAGGTTGCCTTCCTGTTTGTCGTTTGCAGTTTCAAAGATGAAGGTTGCCTTCCTGTTTGTCGTTTGCAGTTTCAAAGATGGCGCGCCGAGGATTGATGGAACAGGACTTAAGCAAGCTTGACGTCGCAAAGCTCCACCCTTTGTCACCTGAAGTTATCTCACGTCAGGCAACGATCAATATAGGTACGGATGCAATCCTTCAGCAATGTTTTGCTGTTCTTTGTTTCAGTATTAGTGTACAGCATTTTTAGCTGCATTTGGTTGAGCTAAGTTCTCGTGTAAACAGTGAACATGTTATGCCTCATGTTTATGAAAGAATGATTGGATTATCCTTCACTGGCATTTAGCTGTGCTTATATTGTTCCATGCAAGGAACTGTAGATTGCTTTGCGTTGCCCAGGGTAGTGTGATGCCTATATTACGTTTTGCTCCATAGTGGAGTTTCATTTGCATGCTGTTTCTTATTTGCTGGTACTTAGATGTTGGAAGTTGGAACTATTTTATTTCCACTAGTTGCACCTGTTTAAGCCTTGCTCATCATGCTGAAGTCTTACATAAGACCTGAAACACCATTGCTGTTTGTACTTGGTGCACACTGTTCTTTCTTTTGCAAGACATTATGTATGGGAAAGCAATCAAATTTTTGTATGATAACGTGAGGTGACTATGTGATGCGCATGATAAATTTTGTATTATAAGTAGGAAAACTTCAGTGAATTTTATTTTCATTTTTGATTTGTTAACCATCAGTAACTTTTGCCTATCTTTCTTTTTGAATTTTACCATGGCCTTTAGATAGTATTAAAATATTATGTGGCACAATTCAAAGCAAGAATCTCCTTCAGTAGCATAATATTCTTCAATTTTATGTAAAACACCAGGTACCATTGGTCATGTGGCCCATGGAAAGTCTACTGTTGTGAAAGCTATCTCTGGAGTTCAGGTATCATTTGTATATTCCATTATCACTTTCTTTTTCCAAATTCTGAATCAGGATTCCATGTGTGCCTGAATTATTTTGATGCTTACATGTGCACCATCTGGTACACACATGAGTAAATTATGGAGAACTTGAAATTCATGCTAGGAATATGGTGTGGATTTGTTCAAACTTGGTTAAAAAAAAATTGTAGAGGGGAACTCATTCTTTGAGTGCAGCTGGGAACACATTTGATATTACTATGAAGTGAAAATGGGTGCTGTTATTCCTTTGATAAAGTCACTGCTGCAGCTCATGCTTCTTTTCCTATGTTTGCTACAATGATTGATTTCTAGACTAGTTAGAAACTAATGGTTGTTGAGGTGTTCAATCTTCTTCAATTTGTCTGTGCTCATATGTTGTTTATTTTGTGTAATTGTGATGGCTTCCATTTTATTTGTAGACTGTTCGTTTCAAGAATGAGCTGGAACGGAATATCACTATAAAGTTGGGCTATGCTAATGCAAAAATCTACAAGTGTGAGGATGACAAATGTCCACGACCAATGTGCTACAAGTATGTAGTCATGAAAGTTATTTTCAAGATGATAATCTTCTATTTCTACCACCCTGCTAAGAATGCAGCAAAAGTAACTTCAGCAGGGCTTTTATGTACTATTATAGATTGCTGACTCCTTTTTATATAATTTATTTCTGCTGAATATCTGGTGGTGTAACTCATGATTCTAATCTCAAAATTAATTGGTTCTCCTGAAAAATAACTACCATGATTTTTTGCCTGATTATCCAGAAATAACTAAAATATGATTTTTCTGTCGTTCACCTGTTTAAAATTACTTCTTAGTGCTCTGTTGTCAAGCTTTTGTATATTGTGTTTTGACTTGTGTTCTGTTATACAAAGGGCTTATGGAAGCGGAAAAGAAGATAGCCCGCACTGTGATGTGCCTGGGTTTGAAAACACTAGGATGAAGCTCCTGAGACACGTTTCTTTTGTTGATTGCCCGGTATGATGAAACCTTACCCTTTTTTTCTTGTGGATGTTCTCTACATGATTTATCAGGACGCTGCTTGGCCAATTATGTCCAACTTGAATGTTCAGTGATGTGGTTGCATGCAATTCATGACTTTGGGCTAGCCTACAAAATACAGTTCTTTATAGTTTTTCTTTTCAGTCATCAATGACCATGAAGTTGTATCAAGCTTTAGATGATATATGCTGCTGCCACTAAAAAGCACATACCCAAATGCTTGAGGGTAGTAAATAAAAGAAATGACAAATCATCTCGAGTTGTTCTCTGATGGACCATTATATTTTGGTTTATTGATTGAAGATGATATTGGGAAAAGATTATATATTAATGATATATATCCTTGAACAGGGGCATGACATTCTCATGGCTACAATGCTTAATGGAGCTGCTATCATGGACGGAGCATTGCTTTTGATAGCAGCAAATGAAAGCTGCCCACAGCCCCAGACATCTGAGCATCTTGCAGCTGTTGAAATCATGCGTCTCCAACATATCATCATTCTGCAAAACAAGATTGATCTTATTCAGGAAAGTGCAGGGATGAACCAGCATGAAGCAATCCAAAAATTCATCCAGGTCACTTCTGTTCAACATCTCTCTTGTTATGATACATTTCTCTTATTTCATGATTTCTTTTTTTTCCCATCTGTGCAGGGAACGATAGCTGAAGGTGCTCCTGTGGTGCCAATATCTGCCCAACTGAAGTACAACATTGATGTGATCTGTGAATACATTGTGAAGAAAATCCCCATTCCCGAAAGGAACTTCACTTCACCTCCCAACATGATTGTTATTCGCTCCTTTGATGTTAACAAGCCTGGTTCCGAGGTTGATGAAATTAGGGGTGGTGTAGCAGGTGGCAGCATCCTCAGGGTATGTAGATCTCAGTCATGGAACATAATTCGATTGCCAGTGCTGTTTTCTCTTTTGTTAAATATGAACTGAATGGCGATGCTTATTTCCAGGGTGTTCTGAGGGTGAACCAGAACATTGAAGTTCGCCCTGGCATTGTCATGAAGGATGAGAGTGGCAACATCAAGTGCACCCCAATCTACTCGAGGATCATCTCACTCTACGCCGAGCAGAATGAACTCCAATTTGCTGTGCCAGGAGGGCTTATTGGTGTGGGAACAACCATGGACCCAACTTTGACGCGTGCTGACCGGCTGGTTGGCCAGGTGTTAGGTGAAGTTGGTTCACTTCCTGATGTATACGTGGAGCTTGAGGTTTGTCAAATCTTTGTTGCTTCAAGGTCTTACATTCAGAAAGAGCCGCTACTTACAAATCCTACATCACCTTATTTCCAGATCAATTTCTTCCTCCTTCGAAGGCTGCTAGGTGTGAGGACAAAGGGGACAGAGAAAGCTGGAAAGGTTTCCAAGCTCACAAAGGGTGAGATCCTGATGCTTAACATCGGATCTATGTCAACGGGTGCCCGTGTGGTTGCTGTCAAGAATGATCTTGCCAAGCTCCAGCTCACCGCACCTGTCTGCACGAGCAAAGGCGAGAAGGTCGCCCTCAGCCGCCGTGTCGAGAAGCATTGGCGCCTCATCGGATGGGGCCAAATCCAGGCCGGCACAACACTTGAAGTTCCACCCTGCCCGCTCTGAAGCTACGTAGCACTCGAGAGAGAACTTCAGACTGAGCGAATAGAGAAGAAACGTGGGAGGGCAGAGAGCTTCTTAGTACAATTTTGGTGAGGTGGAGGAGAAAGCATTTGGAGTTTGGAAGCCATTTGGGCGTGCCTTGTTTACTTTCACTTCGTCCAAATTTTGGAAGTCGTATATTTCTTGCAATGTTCTTACAAATGTGGTTGGTAGACGATGAGCCTGCCACATTGGATCCGATTTGTCTAATTGTGCTGCTTGCCTCGTCCACTTCATGTCTAGTTGCTTGCCTCGTCCTGTCCCCCACTTCATTCTTAGCAAATGGAATAAACGTGTACAGAGTAGGTTGCCCAGGTAGTTGTCCCTCTTGTATCTCTGATCTGTCCAGGTTTCTTAGGCCTAGGCGACGCCAGAGCTACTTTGTCCAGAGTCACGCCACAGGCCAGCCAGCGTCAGCGTATACACGCTATATATACACCTTGTGGAACATGGCAGATGCACTCATGGTACAACTGTATACTCTCCCGGAATTAAACACGCTCATTCCATCGTACAAAGCTAGGTTTCTCCGTATGCTAGACATATACATACTTGCTTGCAATATGTACAATACCGCTATTACTGTACGTGGACAAACAAGCTAGTCCATAAAAACAACAACAATATCTGAGATGCTAGCTTTGAACCGTGTTTGTGAAGACTCCAGGTAAAGCTATAGTCGTCCTCAACCTCACGCAGATTTGGCGAACCCAATCCTGTCCTGACCAAAGTCGAAAACCGTGTGGTATGCGCCCATGAAGACGTCTCCGAGGATCCTGAAAGTTCATGGTGCAGACATCAGTCAGATGGACTGCAAGAAGTCACACGTGGAGTGCTTCTTGATGGTTCATGCATGCTTCGTACCAGAGCGGACCGCGAGGGGGAGGCACGTCGAACGCCATGAACCCACTGATGCAGATGGTTTGGCCTGATTGCTCTAGCTTCACGATGTACTGAAACATAGACAATGAGGTTAGATCGTCTGTACATAGAAGCAAGGCATAGAAGTTTGAGAAATTTTTCGGTACAGTAAAGTGAATATGAGCCATTCATTTCTTTTGATCTAACAGCTTAGATTGTTTCGTTTTTTATACTACCAGAGTAGTATTATACTACAATGATAATATATTTTTGTGAGGGTCGTCCTCGAAACGAATGGTTAGATATAACTTATACTAGCACCATCTTATATTTACCGTTGTATACCGTAAAAGACCTCTAAAGTTAACATCAAGCCAGACAGCAGGTCCAGTCTATTCAAAAGCTCAAGAATGAAATGAGCCGCACTAGTATTTGTTTAGATGTCTTTTGATCCTTCTGAATTTAAGGTATGGCTTACAATAGTTAGTTCGTGGGGGAGCAAGTTTAGACATTATAACAAACAACTAATACTAACAGAGAAGTGTGGTTCAGTTCATTATGTATCCCCCCTAAACTAACATCTAGAGCTTAAATGACATTGCGCTAAAGTGTAACTAGGGACTCACCTGCTCCGGTGTTAAGGTGAAAGTCTTGTTTGCTATAGTGAAAGCAAGATTCGGCATCTTTGAGATCTGATGACAATCGACAGTTGATTCACCATTGGGGCTTGGGAGACGCTCACAGAGCTGCATTGCAAATTGAAATTGGAATGCCATCACATTCTTCGGCCCTTCACAATCAGAAAGAGACTGGTGTGACATAACTAAGGCAGTGGTACTGACCTGATTGGCGTACTGCAAAATGAGCTCTTTTGTTTTGTTCTCTCGGAGTTGATTCTGTATCCAGACAACAGCCATCTCACAAGCAGTACAGAAAAGATCGGAACCCCGTTTTTCTTTCTCAACAACAGATTCAATTGGGTTACTGCATAGTAATTCGAAAAACAAGCCCATCAGGAAAAAAGGAAAATACACAGGTAGTAAAATGAGAATTACAACTTCATGCATATATTGAGCCAACCTGACAGAATGGGTACCATCAAATACACAGAGACCAATCTGAGTGCACACTTTCTGCGGGCTTGTCTGTGCAACAACAAAAAAAAATGATTCGTTTGTTAATTAGAGAATTCAAGAGCTATGTAGAAAAAAAACATGTATCACAACAACATTTCTTCCATTGTTCAGATGGCAGGAGGGGATCAGAAAGCGACAAACCTGTGCTATGAGCAACTCAAGGATCATCTCACCATACTCCCTCACTACTTCTTTGCATTCTGTGCTGATAATTCCCTCGGCCCCAATTGCATGATTCACTTGAGCCACTATGGTCTGGAAGTAATACAAAATGCAATTTTTTTAGCTCTGAACTTTGAAATCAAATGTCCATTCTAACAATTAGAGTTCAAGAATACATACTGT
Organism: Olyra latifolia; assembly: GCA_036346145.1. NCBI lineage: Eukaryota > Viridiplantae > Streptophyta > Magnoliopsida > Poales > Poaceae > Olyra > Olyra latifolia. The sequence continues at coordinate 23,024,915 of CM070530.1, forward strand.
TGGGCCGGCAAGCAGTGAAGTCCCTGAGTCAACAATAGCTGCACAACCACCAGCACAGAAGCCAGTTGTGTGACCATCAATAAGAAGATCCCCCATGTCAAATTGCCAGTAGCCTTTGCGAGTAACAGGAACATATGTATGGTTCCCCTTGTAGTGCTTTGGGTCTACACCCCCGAAGATGAGCTCACCTCCCATGGATGCATCAGGATCACGGTTAAGCCAGAACGAGAAGACATCCTTCGCAATCAGTTTCTGCTCTTTCATGCTCTGCCTGTTTGTTGCAGACCACATAGAAAGGGTATTAAAGCAATAGCATTGCTAAGTCTGTCAGGCCGTGACATATTGATAATTTATGAAAAGGCTTAAGATTGTACCAAATTGGAGGGGCTCCTCCCACAGAGATCTCCGGAAATCCAAGGCCAAGTATACCATCAAACTTTCCAATGATAAAAGTAACACTAGTTTCACGGGTTGTCTCGATGAACTTCTGAAAGAATAAATGGAACCACATCATTGGTAATTTGGTAGACATGCATATAAATGTCTTACTAATATACTCATTCAACAATTTACCTGATTTTTGACAACAAGGTCGCCAACTTGCACACTGTCCTCACTGAAGAAGCCAGCAATTGATCCAGAGCCATAGGTAATTGTGCAAGTTTCTCCTGAATAATCGTAAGTGCTTAAGAGACATATTTCTGACTTGCTAATGGAAGAACCAAAATTGAATAAAAACAAAGCATTATGTATTTATGTCTTACCATTCTTTTTGTATGTGCTTGACTTGGCTGACCTGTATCTGTGGTGCAAGTAGCATGCTATCTAAAACACAGACATTAGACAACAAAACGGCAAATTTCTGTTATCTATTTTCCAGAACTCAAACCATGCACAATAGTATCATATCTCTGTTAGGAAACAAACTTACCGAAAAGTAACATTTCGACGATGGAACCCACAAGTTGGAGCTTCCAGTGTCAAATATCACAGTGAAGTTCTGCGGCGGTGTGCCGATGCCAATCTCTCCAAAGTACTGAGTGTCCAGGTAGTTGTCCAAAGGAACTATGTCATATCTCGAAACGCCGAGATAGTGGTGAGAGCCATCGGACCTTAGATGGCGGCTCTCCAGCCTCGCTAATTTTGCAGCAGTCAACGTTTCCTTGTCCAGTATCTTGTTGTTCAGGATAATTCTTAGCAATCTATCAGAGGAAGAGTGAAGCAGCGAGGCGCATGACAGGGTCCATAAGCAAGTGACCAACAAAAGATGCTTTTGCCCCATGACCCCAGAACTCCCTGAGGAAAATAAACCCCAATTAGGAAAAGAATGGCATGCCATGTGAATCATCTATGAATCCAATAATAGCCTATTAGCTGGAAGATTCACAGCAGCTGAAAACAAGAACCGTGTAGCAGTAGCTCACACTAAGAAATTGAACAGATTTTGATCGAAATCAGCTAAACCCCCATCTATATGGTTTAGATTAGAGGTATTCTACTGTCCGTTGTCTGGTAACGACAGAATCATGAGATCCAAGATCTAATAATCCTTGGCAGCATATCAACAAAACTACAAAAAAAAACAACATACATGGGAAACATCGCACACAGAGAGAATCAAGAACTAATAAAGTATGCTCGATAGTGTGCAGATATGCAAGGGTGCTTACTAGTGCATAAGAACAAGATTACGAACTCTAAAATGGATAGCAGTTCACATCTCCGAGCTGTGGCAAGTAATTAAGCAGCTAGGCTCGTGAACTCATTCATACCTTGTTTGCTTGCGCTGATAGCTTCCCAAGCCAGAGACTATCGGTGAGAAGGGAAAGCAAGTGGAGAAGTCGAGGCCGGTGGGAAGAGTGGACGATAAATAGGTCACACCAATCAGATGAAGCCATGAACGCCGTAAGCTACGGCACTGTCCAGAAAGCTGACGGCCCAAGAAGAAAATAGAGTTTGCTCACTGCTGTTCCACTGACATGTGAGCTCCATTGCAACATGGCCTACATGTCAATTGTCAAGGACAAGATTCTGCGGTGCGAAGTAGGAAGAAGATGTTGTTCTGAAGAAATAACAAAAAGGATTCCGTGACTATTACAAAGTAGTAGACAAAGGTCTGGAAGGGGATGGACGCTATTAATAAAATCGAAAGAGAAAGCAACATGTAGGGAGACTTGGCGAGAACCGACGGGCTGATGCAGATAAATTTACTTCAGTGGTTGGCAATTAAATGGATAGGCCAGCAGCAGGGTTCACAAACCCGTTTAGGGACCGGAACCGCCGTTTGGACAGACCGGTTTTTCACAAAAAACCAATAAAAAATCATTCAAATTCAAATTCAAACTGTCGGGAAGCAGCTGGCGAGCGAGACGGTTTTTGGCAAGAAACCGGCGGTTTTTATCGGCTAACCACTGGTTTTAGCGAGAAACCGGTGGAACAATCAAGAGAAACGTAAAAAAAAAAAAGAAAAAAAAAGAGGTCTGAAAAATTTTAAAAAAAATTAGGAAAATCATAGATGGGTGGAATATATGTGTTGGTAATTTGTTTAATTATGAAAAAAATTTGAAAGAACCTTTAATAAATATATGACATCTGGAACATATCAATAATATCAAGTCAATAATCTGACATTGGGCACATCAATTCAATGAGATGAACCTTGTACATATTTTGCTCCTTCATTGATGCTATATGTTCCTTTAATTTTATAGAGCCATGCCACTTGTTTAAACATATTTTTTGCCGTAGTTTGTGATATACATGGTAGTTTTCAACAAAAACATATATTTGAACGAGGAAAAAAATTAGCATGACCTTTGCTAAATATTTGAGAGTTGGAATATATCAACACTAGGTGAATTGCATACATACATATATTGCATTGCATATGATGATAGACATATCAACACTAAATCATATGATAGACATATCAAGGTTTTGAAAACTGTTTGATGACCCAAAACCCGTGATTCACGGTAGCAAAACGAGCAGGAAAACGAGTATCAATCAATAAGTTCGGTGTGGTGGTGGTGACAAAAGAAAAAACGAGCAGAGCAATTAGTTAGCAAGTGTACAGACCAGGCCTTCTAGAAACTAGTCCAATTTTTCAAAAAAACGGTTTTTCACTTTTGCACAACTTTCTTCGCATAAAATACCATGATAATAATCTCAATTTAAAATTTTGCTTCGTACAGAATGTTCTAAAAAACTTCTAGTTTTTTATAAGATTTTTTAAATTTTTCAAAATATTAAATTTAAATTTAAAATTTTAAAACGGGCCGGGTAAAAACCGGCGGTTTCTCAAACCGCCACCCAACGGTTTGGCGAGAAACCGTCGGTTGTTACCGGTTTTTGCTAGTTTTTTTAACCCTGGCCAATAGAGAATATGCTGTGCCTCTTCAATCTTCAATGAAATCTTTTCTGGTTATTTCGTCGTCGTTGTTGCTGTAGTACAACTGTTATTAAATGGTAGGAAATGGTGAGAGAGAAAAAAAAAAGACAACCAATGTAATCTTTATTGAATGATTGGATTGTGCTCATTACAAGAGGGAAATCCCCTTTAGAGCATCTCCAATGGTGAAGCCAACTACTAGGTATAAAAGGAGTTCATATCATCTATAGATAGCAAAAAGACAATATTTTCAATGGATTAGCTATAATATAGTCTCTATATTTATTATAAGCCCACATGTAACAGTGAGCATGTACCTAGAAATCAGTTATAGACTGACTCTTGTTGAAGAGCTAGTCTATATCTTTTTCCATGCTTTCTCTCCTCCACATAAGCAAAAGGCTGATTTGGTACTCTTATAGCTAGCTAAAGTAGCACCATTGGAGATGCTCTTATATGGTGCCATGAAGAAACATCTCTTAGGAAGAGTCACCAATTAAGGGACACCTATTAGAGAGATACCCCTTATAATTTATCTATATTTATAATATGATTAATATCACAACACTTCTCCTTAGGGCGCTCTGAATGGGTTGTTACTAAACTTGTTACTAAGTGCATTAATTATAAGATAAGAAATTAGGACTACAATAGGTTGTTATTATATCTGTTACTAAAATTAATTAGGTTGTTTCATTCTTGTACAAATCTATGGATCTTCTGTGCCATGGTCATGAAATCATATATAGGATCAGCTGCACCCATTGCCATTGAAGAAGATGAAGTGCTCCCCAATGTGTCACACTGGATCGCTAGTAACGGAGATGGACTCCCTAACGCGCGTTTCCTCCATTTCTATCGTCCAGGATACTGTGAAGTACTCGTTGCTTAAACTAGTAACAAAACCCTTCTCTCTCTACTTTGATTATCTTCTACATTGTGGGGCTCGTCCCTTGCCCACTACTTGATCTGCACTAGTCCCTGGATCAGTACACTAGTACACACCATTCACATAGCCGAATTATTTCATACAAGCGGAAGTCTTATATTACATAAATACATGTATTAAGCCCAGAGGCTATTAAGTGTTACATCACGGCACATTGGCCCAAACAGTTAGAACATCCAAAAGGTCAGAGTGCAAAGAGAACCAAAAAATCCAAAAGGTCTCCTGTCGGCTATGCTTAAGCAGTCGATTGGAGAGACACCCTATGCCTTGCCCTGATCGTCAACATAATCCTCTTCCTCGTCTTCATGGCAGGCGTACTGATCTTGCTCATACTCTCCATCTAAAAGAGTATATGTATACAAGGTCGGTTTCATCCAAACACTGGCGAGCTAACACTCAACCTAATGCATTTAGTGGTATGGGTTCCAAAGGAAAGGTTAGGGGTTTATTTATTTGCAGAAAGCAAGTTTTATAAACCAAAGCCTATGACTTAGCAAATTTTTTTAACCCAAAGTTCTACTAATCAATGTTTCCAATTTTTAGTTTTCCATTCCATTCCACAGACCATTCCATCCTAAGCTTCCTCCAAACACCTACCATCAAATTCCGGGTTGGGCACACCCGTTGTAGATCTTTGCGCCACGAGGTACCTGCTCTTCCCTACCTGGGTTGCCAAGCCTGCACTAGAGTCACAGTACCATGTAACGAAAGACCTAGATCATCCCTCGGATGACGACATGAGTCTGTCTTCACCTCGGGCTGGGGGTTAGCTAGGACGCCATCCAGCAAAGTCTCTAGCACCAGGACGCCATCCAGCAAAGTCTCTGGCCCAAGAGTGCCATCCAGCAAAGCCTCTGGGCCTCCCCACACCCGCACTACCGCGCGGTGGCCATGCGTTGTGCAGGAACCCCAGTGGGCAGCATAAAGCTACGCGACACAACTCACACTCTGACTGGCACAGCCGTCCCTAGTTGCCAAGCACTAACTCCGTGGTACAGCCTTCCTTCTTTCACTATCGTTCCTTCCATGTGCCCAAAGACATGTTGTGGCAGACCACCTGTGTGGCGGTTTTTCGGCGAAGCTGCGTGTTGTCCCGCGCCTCTCAAAGACCATGCTTTGAACCGATAGCCCTCTTCACACCATGTAGCCCAGCTACATCACATCCTTATCCATAACCGGACCAAGTTCATATTCCCAACAACACACACATTGGCATGCCAGACCCAATACCCAGTTAACCATGTTTTATTTGTTATCATGTCCGGTGAATGTCGGTTCACCGTTCCGAGGCAACTAAGCCTAAAATTAGTAATTGGACCTAAGCAATGTCTAAGAAAGATTTTAACCAAGACTTAGGAGTTTAATTTTTTTTTAACCTAACCAGGCAATCAAGGGTGATCATCAAGGCGATCAATAGTAAGATCAAATGACAGATGATTATATCAAGGCAATATCATCATGGTAAAACAAGAACAAATAGTAACATGGCATGATATATCACGATTAAGCAAGCAGGTGTAATTATTTAAAGAGCATACAATTTGATACTGTAAATAAAATACTTTAGAAAAACTGGGTAATCAAAATGATCTAATGAATGTTAACTCGCACTAGGAAAAGTTTAGACTTTTCCTAGTAAAAATAAACACCCTATAGGAAAGATGATAACTCGCCTGGGTCCTGAGAGTAGTGAGGGTCTTCCTGTTGCTCTTCGGGATGTACGTCGGGCTCCTCGGCGTCTAACAACGGGACGTATTCGATGAATAATAAATAAAGCGGCAAAGTGCAATAAGAAAGCATGATGCATGGAATGCAACTTGCCTAGTTTAGCGATCAGTGACTGACGGTAGTTTTTAACCTAGATATCAAGGAAGTTCCATGATTCTACTATTGTATAGTAATTTACAAAAAGATAACAGTGATGTGAGAGTTCATGGATATGATATGCGATGATCGATGATGCAAAATGTTACCCTTAGTAATCTCCCTTAGATTAGTAAAATAGTTGTATAAGGAAAAGATAAATTTTGGTTTGACGTATTTCCTTCATCAACTCTAGTTAATTGACTTACTGTTTGTAGGTAGGTGGGTTGCTGTAAACTTTTAAGTTGGCATTGAATTACTTATAACCTATAGGTCCTATCTACCCTAGATTAAGCAATTAAGTGATCATATCGCATCTTATTAAGTCCCTATATTTTTAATAAATTCAATATAGGTTAGCAATGCTGCTGTAAAAATTTGAGATTTAATTGAAGACCTTTGGTATTTAAAATAAAGTAGATCCTATTTTTGCATTATTGGCAAAACAGGAAATTGGCAAATTTCTCTAATTAATTAGCCAGGGGGTCCTAAGGGCCCTAAAATTGGTCAATAAATTTAGTGAATACCTAATTCCCATTTAGGTACCACTACAATTTTCCCATGATTTTAGGAGCTTATAAACAATTAAAACAATTGGAAAATCCTATTTATCAATTACTAATAAGATGGTTTTGATTTATTCAGAAGCCTTAAGTAAGGTTGTCATCATAGTAAATAATTCTATTAAGTTCAACATTTCATATAGTATTTAACATAATTTTTCTAGGATTTTACGAGTGGTCTATCTATTTTTAATAAATCATTTGTAATTATTGTCTTTGTTTTATTGCTAAACGTGGAGAAAATTTGGAAGAACAGTACTGGGCCAGCCCGCTAATTCGCGGCCGAGTCAGCCATGCCAAAGGCGTACTTCAGTGGTGCGCTTTCATGCGGAGGAAGTGCACCGACGGATGGCGCTTCCCTTAAACCCGACATGTGGGACCGAGGGCCCACATGTCGGTGGCACACTTTGATTCCACAGGAGATTTTTAAACTAGCGAGCGCCTGACAGCAGGGGTCCACTCGGCAGAGACACATGAGTGGTTGTACGGCACGAATCTTGGCGCAAGATCTATGGCTCTCCTGTCATCTTCTACCTCTGCTTCGCGTGTGGCGTCCACGGCGAAAGCGCACGGCGCGGCGGCGCTACAGGTCACCGTTTAGGGCATTCTTGGGCTCTACGGGCACCAACAGCACGGCCTGGGGTGGCCGGACGTGGCGGCGCGGCGAGCGATGACGGAGCTGAGCTCGAGCCAAACAGAGAAGTGGTGCTCCGGTATGTTCCAAAGGAAAGTAACGCGCGCATGAGCTACGCGAAGGGGGGTAGGTGCTTACCGAGGGACGGGGGTGCAGGAGCGGTGCTGGATCGAGCTGTCCACGTGCAGGCGGAGGTGGCGGAGTGGGATTTCCGGTTCACCGGCGGCGAGCCAGGCTGATCGATAACGGCCTAAGCACCGCAGGGGTGAGAGGAAACTCGCACAGGCGAGAGTGCAAGGCAAGAGGTTTGGATTTTGGCTGGCAACGACGCGCGGTGCGGGTAGAGGGCGCCCAACGTGCTCGGCTTGGGTTAAAAAGGCAGGGGCAAGCACGGTTTGATCTGTCGGTCTAAGGGGGATGCTGGTGCGGTCGCTGGGGATGCACAGCCAGTGCCGTGCGCAGTGTGAGCGCAATGAAACGCTACAGCCAAGAGCAATTGTCCAAGCGAGGATTGCCGCGAGATGTCGTTGCAGACGGTGCATGTCGCGTGGCACGAGCGCAATTCGGCGGTCGCCGCGGTGGCGTGCAGCCCAGCCGGAGGTGATCGAAATCATGGCACGGCCAGGCGGTGCGACGGGTCAGGCGGCAGCCAGGCCAAGTTCCAATGCCGAGAGAGAGAGAGAGTGCGAAGGGCTCAAGAGAGATACAAAGTGAGTGAGAGAGAGTGGGATGAGGCCACGCCGGCCAGGTGCTCGACAGATTGCTCACAAGAGCAAAGAGAGAAAGAGAGGCCACCATGTGGGCCCTACCATGGTCAAATTTGGTCAATAATCGATTCAAACTATCACTTAGGGTCTGGATTAGTATATAGAATTTTAGTGGCATTATTGGTGTGATTTCACTTACATATATACTCATATATATACCTATATATGCATACCCCTATATATATATACCCCTATATATATATACACACACACACACATTTTTATGGGTATGTGAGAATGAGGCTTAAGGAAATATCAAAAATTACTAAAACTCAACCTAAAATAGAGTTGTTAAATCTTGGTCATGACTTAGGATAAAATTTTTCAACAAATTTAGCAAACTAAATTTTGCCTTATTTAAATATAATCTACCAAAGGAAAATTTATTTAACTTTAACCCCAAAGTGGCTTTTTAGGAATATTTCTTAACCATTATCAAGCACCATATTGGTGTTCTTACAAGTTCACAATTCTGGGCTGTTACATACAGCAGCTTAGTAACAAGCTTAATAACCCCATTGGGAGTGCCCTTATGCAAATTATTATTACTTTGAAATTCCTTTAAAAAAACTCCTTCCAAAAACCGAATGAGAAAAAGGACAAATAAAAATAGGATATAACAATATATCATATATATGTCTCATTAAAAACTATGGTCATATCTGAGATATAGAACTAGCATTGTGGGGATCAGACAGATAACCAGCATCAGTATACCCCACTATGGTCATATCTTCATTTTTCTTATTAAATAGACTAAGATCTTGTGTACCCTAAAGTTATCTGAAGATATTTTTAACGCCAGCCCAATGTCTCTTTGTTGATGCAACGTTACATATAACGAATAAATTAACTGCAAATAAAATATCAGGCCTAATATAGTTTGCTAGATACATTAATGGTTCAATAGCACTAAGATATAGAACTTCTTGTCTCAAAATTTCTTAGTTTCACTTCTTGATTTGAATGGGTCTTTATCCCTATCAAGGGATCTAACAACTATAGGGGCCTTTGATGGATATGACTTATCCATATTAAATTTTCTCAAAATCTTTTGAGTATATGCAGATTGTTGCACTAATATCCCACCAGAGAGATGCTCAAGTTGTAAACCCAAGCAAAATTTTGTTTTGCCTAAATCTTTCATTTCAAACTCCATCTCAAGATGATTGCTTCCTTCCTTTTTATCCCTTGTAGTCCCGATGATATTTAAATCATCAACATATACTGAAATTATGCAAAATCCACTTTGAGATTTCTTTATGAACACACAAGAACAATCATCATTGTTTGAGTAACCCTTCTTAAGAAGGAACTCATTAAGTCGGTTGTACAACATTCTTCCCGGCTTTTTAATCCATACAGTGACTTTTGCAATTTGACATTATACATGTTATGATTTGCATTAGGATTCGGAATTGTTATCCCTTCAAAGCCTTTCATGTAAATATCCAAATCAAGTGACCCATATAAATTTGCGGTCATAATATCCATGGATATCTCACCACCTGATTATTTTTATTCTTTTTTTGAATGAAAACCCATTCATTTTCAACAGGAAATATTTTTGAAGGTGTTGTCACAATTGGACCAAATAGCTCTCTTTTATTAAGCGAGTGCAATTCCGCTTCAATTGCCTTCTTCCATTTGATCCAATCTAAGCGCTTCATGCACCCTGCCGTGGACTTCGATTCTGGATCCAGTTGAAGGGATTTATCAATCTTAGAGGCAAAATTAATATCAATAATTATAGTCTTTCTATTATATAATTCTCTTGAATTAATATAATTTGTGAAAATTTCTTCATCTAATATTTCTTTATTTATGCCTCATGACTCATCATGATTTTTCAATACGATTGAGTTTAAGGGTTACGATGTAATACCCTAAAGCCTAGCTCGGCCCAACCTCAGCCCAATTCTGGCCCAAGACCGAACTCTTTAAGGGCCAGCCCAGGGAAGGGCCACGCCCTAGCCATTTCCCACACACCGAACCGCCCGCCGCCCTTGCTCCTGCCCAAGCTAGCACCCGTCTCATCCCCCGTCGCCTCCACCCGCGCCCAAAACCTAGTCGTCACCGGCCGCCTCGCCTACCTAAGCCTTGCCGCCGCCACCACCTGATCCTCACGCCGCCGCCGCCGCCTCTCGGCGTGTGTGTCGGCCGCCGTCGCCATGCGCCGTCCTCGCGCTTTCCCCGTCGGCTCGCCACCTCGTCGTCGCTTCACCTCGCCGTCGCCCGGGGGTTGCTGCTGCCTGGAGCTGCGCGCGCACGGAGGAAGCAAAGAAGCGGAGGGAGAGGACAAGAGGAGAAGGGAAGAAGAAGCTCGTTGGGGAAGGTAATAGAGTTGGGGTTTGGGTTCATCTCGTTTTTCTTGTTAATTGAAGTTTATACCCTACGGGATTAGTAGTTGCTTGTGGTAATTGCTCCTATTAAGGGTTCAATCTTGTGGATTGTTGAGGATTAATGATAGAAAGTGAGGTTTTAGGCACTGGACTTGCTGTGCAGCAGCTTCAATGTGGGTTTTCATCTATATAGATTGCAAATTAGCTCGTGGTCATATGCTAGGATTGGTGCATGTCGATGTTAGCTTCGTTTTGAGTACAAGAACGCAGAAAAAGGACACCCGGTTAGAGAAATATCATTTGTTTATTACCGCTGTCCAGAAATTTTAATAGCATTTCCCAAGTTGTTGATATTAGTAGAGATGGGTTATTAATGGCATAGTGGTAGGGGATGCGTATAGGTTCGAGGAGTCTTATCTATTTGTGTTCTTTTGGGAGCGTCGAGTTGAGAGATGTTACCTTCTGTAGGAGGAGCCGCGGGTTCGGCGTTAACTACAAATCCTACTAGCTCCCACGGATAGAAAAGGCAAGTATATATTATTCAAGTGTGACGTGTTGCATGTTATTTTCATAAAGAACTGTGATTGATGATATGCAAGTACATATTTAACCTAATAACCATGATTGTGCTATGTTTCCTTCTATTAATATCATGGTAGATTCTTATAACGCGGATGTGAATGTATGATTGTGTATGCTTTTGAGCTATGGATCGCCAAATGGTAAGTGGCAAGTGTTGAGATGTTGGAGTCATCTGCATTCATGTGCATGGGCTGGGTCGGAGAATGATCATATAACTAGTTCGGAGTGCTTTAGGCCAGGTCGATGAGAAAGCTATATGATCAGACCCATGAGTCCTAAGTCCTACGAGAGTAGGCACTCCACGGGAGTGGAGGAATTGGTCCCCGCCTGATTCAGGACAGGCAAGAGTGTGCACTGACGGATGACACTCTAGCTATACCGGTATGAGCTCACAGTGAACGGACGCATATTGCATTGCATTGATTTTTGATAGTGACAGACAGTAAAGCAGTACAGTGACAGAGATGATTTGATATGTTTACAATGGTTATCTTATTGTCCTCGTTGTTTAGTATATACTTGCTGAGTCGTGGACTCACCCTTGTTTGTTTTTGGTTTTTAGGTGATTGTTGATGACGGCATGCACAGGGTTGGAGTAGTTTCTCTTTTGGCACCAGCACACTAAATAACTCTCATGTAGTTAGGCCTACTTTGTTTAACTAAAGCTCTTTTGTATCTTGACTCAGTGTGAATAGATTAGGACAATGGGCTTGTTGAGTTCTGTTCTTATTATGTTCGTGCAGTGTGTTTTAGTTAAAGTTATATGGCGTCAGTCGACGTAAATGGTAAGCAAGGTAAGAGGTGTTGGTGTTGGGGATCCCGTTGAGAGGGAGCGGGTGGCTTGCCTATAGGGGCTTGAATAATGATACTATTGTCATATATATGTTTATATTGTTTTCTGTCTGCTGAGTGGATGTCCGAATTTTAGGGGAGGTTCTGCCGAAATTTTGTAGTTTTAGGGTGTTAGTAGCATTCCGAGCCTGGAGGGGCTGGGGTGTTACATACAATGTCCCAACATTTAAGTTTGTGCTTACATTTATGTTGGGTTTACCAATCTTTCAAGGACTTTCAACCTCATTTTGAATTTTATTTACTAATTTAGGTAATTTACCTTTATCGGTCCTTTGTTGTTTCTGCGGACGTCTCCGCAAAACTAAGTCTCATGCAACCGGAGTTCTCCCCACTTATTTACATTAATGGCAAAAGTAGTTTTCTTAGCTACCTTTACTCTTTCTGGTGCATTAACAATGGATATATATGATTTCATAACACCCTTATAATTAGTAAATGCATCTAGTAGATTTTTTGCAATATGTTACAAATTTATGATTCTTTGAAATTCTTGTTTAGATTCTTTTGTATGTACATCTCAAGACTTGAGTGTCGGCGGCATTCCAATCTATTTTTCGACATTCATTGTGAAACATATCTCCCCCTAATGTCAGAAAATTGTCCTCATCAAAAATACAATCAGCGCACCAAGCCGTAAACAGATCCCATGTTTGTGGCTCTAGGTATTTTATAATTAACAGAGAATTATACTCCACATAGATCCCCAATTTTCTATGAGAACCCATTTGTGTATGCTGCGGTGGTGGTATCGGTACGTCCACAGCGTAACCGAATTTTCGCAGATGAGAAATGCTTGGCTCATCTCCTTATACTAACTGTAATGGGAAGACCGAATGATATGCAGTTGGTCTGATTTGGATTAATGTTGCGGCATATAAAATTGCATGTCCCTTACAATTTGTTGTTAATTGACAATTTTATAAAAGAGGTCTAGTAATAAGCTTTATCCTCATTATTAAAGATTCTACTAAGCCATTTTGTGTATGAACATATGGCACAGAATACTCTATATTAATGTCCAAAGCCATACAATAATCATTAAATACCCTCAATGAAAATTCAGCGGCATTGTCCAATTAAATAGACTTTATCCTTTCATCAGGGGTGATTGGCTTGTAACTTAATTACTTGGGCAATTAATCAAGCAAAAACATGATTCCTTGTAGAGAGTAAACATACATGGGACCATCTTGTAGATGCAAAATTAATACCATAAAATACCTAAATAGCCTAGAATAAGGTTGAACAGGTCCACAAATATCACTTTGAATTCTCTCTAGAAAATTCAATGGTTCATTTTTAATTTTAAGGTATGAAGGGCTCAAAATTAATTTCTCTTTAGCACAAGCAGTGCATATGAATTCATCATATTTTGGGAAATCAGAATTTTTAATATTGTGGCCAACATAACTTTTGATAATTTTATGCATCATACCCAAACCTGGACGACCAAGTCGGTTATGCCACATCTTGAAGCGGTCAAGATTATAAAAAAAATGTCTTTAACACAACATGTGGTTTGGGTTTAATATATGTGTAGTACAAGCCCAATAAAAAAGAAGGAAGTTTTTTGACCACTTTTTTTGCATCCATTCTTTTTTGTTAATAGCAAATATTCAATATTGCCCTCATTGCTAGTTTCCACATGGAAACTATTTATGCAAATATCTTTAAAACTTACTAAGGTACATTTAGATTCATGATACAAGAAAGCATCCTCAATCACAACGTTTGCACCCATAGGGAGTATGATGATGGCTCTACCTGAACCAACAACTTGAGCATCGCTACCAGTGATAGTCATAATATTTTCTTGCTTCTAAGTTAGATTTTAGAAATATTTTGTCTCTCTTAATATGGTATTAGTGGTGCAACTGTCAACCAGACATAATTCTTTCTCCATTGGATTGTGTCACCAAGTTCTATATAAAAGAGTAAAAATAATTATCTCTAATATAGAACAAATATATAACACATATATTATATGTCTGTTAATTTTACAAGATTCATGTACTCATTATGAGCAACATTTACATGCTCCGTATGAGCAATATGTACATGCTCTTTACGAGCAACAAATAAGACCTAAATGTAGATAGAATTATTTAATGAAATATACAATATTTATATAAAATATTACATGCTGATTACATCAATAAGGGATAATTAGAGACTAAACAATGTCTCCATACAGATCTTCGAAAGCATATTCTACAATCATATCATCTGTATTCCTGAATTCATCTTCTTTTGTTGAACAACCTCATCGTTACCAATATTTTTTACAGTATCATACTGTCCTTTACCCAAATTTTCTTCTGGATTTTCAGTGAAATGAATTTCAAAATTTTCCCTTTGATTGATGTTCTTGCCAAACGATTTGAGATATAACTCCATAAGATGCTTGAGTGTATGGCATTCATTTGTCCAATAACCCTTGCAACCACATCTATAACAAAATCTAGATTTCTCTCTAGGATAGTAAATTTTTGATTTTATTTTACCATAAAACTTTCTTTTACCTTTCTGCATTTTATTGGAATGCCACTTTGCATTTTTCTTATTTTTATTTTTATTACGATTCTTTTCATGATTATGATGAACACTACTACTCTGAACATTAGCATGCGCCTCAGGCACAGCTATTGCCCCTAGTAGGGCATGTATGATGGTTCTTCATTAGAAGTTCATTATGTTTCTCTACCTGCAGCAGAGTATAAATTAATTCAGAGTATTTTGTGTATTTTTATTGAAGAAACTGCTATTCCAATATCTTCACAGAAGGATGAAAAGTGCAAAGTGTTTTTTTCAATCATGTTCGTATCTGTAACAACTTTGTCATAAAATCTCAGTTTGGAATTAATCTTATGAACGGAAAAATTATATGTTGCGACAGACTTAAAATCTTGAAACCGCAACATAGACCATTCTATTTGAGCTTCAGGAAATATGACCGCCCTTTGTTAGTCAAATCTTTCTTTTAAGGACTTTCACAAAGCTAGTGGATCCTCCTCCATTAAATACTCAATTTTAAGGTCTGAGTGGAGGTGATGCCTGATAAAATGTAGAGTAGCAAATTTATAGTTATCAGGTATGGGCTCCGCACCATCCACAATATCTATGATAGATGCAGTTAAACTTCAAGATGCCAAATTAATTTTTATATCCATAGCCCAAGTGAGGTCATTACTGCCATCCAAGGCAAGTTCAGCAAATTCCCTTTTGGAGATATCAGCCATATCTACATAATTATCATACAATTTTAATTAATTTAGTTAGCAAAGTAAATGTGCAGCATGAAAATGTCACAATTCATTGAATGAAAAGGTCTTATTAATTTACTATATTTTATCTAGTATTTTTCTAAATTTTCTAGCATTTTTAATGATTTTCTACAATTTAAGTTAAGCCAAAATAACTTGAATACATTAAAATAATGCAGAAAAACAATAAATTGACGTAGAGCTTTTAGCTATAGGCGAGATATTCTCACCATGGATATAGACTCCACACCCTAAGATGTAGACGACACTACAGTCGCAGGCTATACCATAGAACCGATTGCCTTATGCTAATTTAGCACTGAAGTTAATCGTCATCTACTGAAATATTACTACTGACATAGACCTTATGACTATGGGCAAGACACTCTCACTATGGACATAGACTTTATACTCTAAGGTGTAGGTGACGCTAAAGTAGCAGTTTATGCCATAGAACCCATTGTCATGTGCTCATTGAGCACTAAAAAGATAATCGCCAAGCAAAGGAAAAAAAATGCTAGAAAATTAAAAACATAAAAATTATATAACAAACTGCATATAAATTGCGGTTGTAAATAGTTACAGGGATAAAATCGCAATTAGGACAACAATAACACAATATAATGTTATCTCCATATAGTCTAAAGACTAATATGCAATAATATAACACTATCTATACACAAATATTAATTTGGTAAGATAATAAGGGCCTAAACCGAAATAGTTCTTTAAAGAACAAGTGAAAGACCAAGTTAGGCGACTAGAGGGGGTGAATAGGAGTCACAATAATTTTCTCCAATTTTTAATACATTCTCTCACCCAAGAGCCCTCAAGGTTGAAATAAAACACAAGCCGATAAGACCGGTCAAAAGGCAAGAACTTGTTCTATAACTTGCTTATGGAATTTAAGAGTCCAAGATGACTATAAGGGCTATCCCACTTGTCATGTCAAAAAGATTAAGACAACAACCAAAGATTTAGGTCACCAATACAAAGAACATAAAGGTCTCAAAGATCAAGAGAAGAAGGAACACAAGCAAAGGGGCTCATAACAAAAAAGATCACCCATGTTTCTTTCAGCAGTACATACCCCTAGTAAAAATTACACGAATAAAAATTCATGGATCATATGATCGTGAGGATTTTTTTCTGGGGTGCTTCTGGTTGTTGAGAACACAGCAAAAAAATCAAGTCAAAAGCTACTTTAGATAAAGAGAAAAATTCAAATAAGCTCAACTGTTTTCTGGAAAGCAAAAGTCGATTTCAGAAGAGAAGCATCTTGCTCAAGAGGTGGTTTCTCCTATTTTATGACTCAACTAATATTTTTTAATGTTTTCTTTGGAAAGCATAGAGAGTCAAGCAACTACACGCCAAAGGACATCTCAAGATCAAGAGTAGAAGAAATATGGTAAAAATAATAAGCTCAGCAGCTCAGGAAATCTGGACAGAATATATGGGCTCAATAAAAGCATTGTTTCTCCTGTTTGGTGCTTCCTTTTCAAATACCACTTGAAGGAGGTGGTAGATATGGAATTCACGCAACGTTTGGCATAAGAATCACCCTAATATTATTTTGGATGAATTTTCTACATAATAAATAAGAACTACTACATAGAGAAACTGAATATGCCAAAACGAGCAAAACAAAGAGCAAATCTTGATCTAGGTGTCCTTGGTGAGTTGCAAGATAATATAGATGATATGAGCAACTATAACACATCCTTGATCAATAAGTTTTTAGCAAGTAGAAGGAGGGAAAACAACAAAACATGGTGCAAACAAAACAATAAAAAAGAACTAGATTTAAACCATAGAACAAAGTAAAAACAAGGTAAAATATTTGAGGAACTTAATCTCTATTGCTTGGTGGGTTTTTTCATAGCCACACCTAGATGGACAAAACTCTCAATGAGCATGATACAACCATTTAAGACCCTAGCCAAGACTTGGGTGGAGGGATGAGCATCCCTCCACCCCTCCTTATATAAGCATACCGAGTGAATCTCCGCTCAAGATGAGTTACTTATAACTTAAGCTATCCTATCAAGGGCTAAGATTCACTCACCCTCTAACCAGCCACAAATATGGACTTTACATGGGCATATAGGCCATATATGGGCTTTACACAAAAACCTAGTCAAACCAATGCAACAGGCCTTCATCCCTTGATTTGACCGCTCCATTTTCGCACCTTCGGGCTTCCAACCCAAACCGGAAATCTTGAGCTGCCTCAAGTCCATCTTCATGACATCCACATGTGAGCCCGGTTTAAGCCCAACCGTCCTGCCGGCATCCTCGACCGTTCTGGACCTCGATTCTCCCAACCTAGTCCCCGCCAACGACCACAGCTGCCTCTAAACTTGCACTCAAATGGACCAACACAATCTCCACAAAAATCTTACATACCTCCCTGCAAGTCAGCATATTATCATCCATAATCATGCACTAGCCCTAATTAATCCTAAATCAGCACTAATCATAACTAGTCAAAACTGCACCACAAATACACAGCAGTTTGCGAAAATTATATCAATTAATCCGTGCATCAAATGACTTTCGGCCCAAAATAAAAAACCTTCGTCTTGAAATTCTCTACAATTTTATGTACAATTATTTTTCCATTTGAACTCGGGAAGACCTCCAAACACATGAAACACTGCAAGCTATCACAACTGGCTGAAACGGCTCAAATCAAGTCTCAAACATAAACCCTTTAACCAAATCAAGTCACATATACCCATCACAACATGAAGACCTCCACATGGTCTCACAACAAGCCTTTTTATTTAATCAGCTGGGCTATTATGCAATTATCCTCTTTTTCGAGGACAAAATCACAAAAAAGCAATTTTCTTTTATCTCAGCTGAGTCGAGCCTTAAGGCCCATTTCATCCCCTATAACCATCGAGAGGGGT
Organism: Olyra latifolia; assembly: GCA_036346145.1. Classification (NCBI taxonomy): domain Eukaryota; kingdom Viridiplantae; phylum Streptophyta; class Magnoliopsida; order Poales; family Poaceae; genus Olyra; species Olyra latifolia. Next base: position 23,043,036 of record CM070530.1, read on the forward strand.
TAGGGTTCCTATTCTCGGCCCCCATGGCCGCCGGCATAGCCGTGTGGCCCCCTTTCTATCGGCCAAAGCGTCGCTAGGGAGAGTCACCGCCGCCGATGATGCAGTAGCACTGGGAGCACCCGCGCCGGGGGCGGGGTCGCCGCCCATGCCCGTCGTGCCATGGCCAGCATTGAGGGCAGCGCCATCATGAGAAGCAGACGCCAAACCGCAGTCTCTTCCAGCGACGCCATGTGTTGTGGATGAAGAAGAGCTAGCTAATGCTTGGATTCGCCGACGGCGTTCTGCATCAAGGAGTGCTGATACAGTGCTTTGATCGATGCCTGTAAGGAAGAGTGGCGCTGCCCCGCAGCGTGCCGCCATGGTTTTGGGGACCGGTCGTGCACCAAAAACAGAACAAGAAGGCCCAATGTCCTCCCCACCGTGGTCCTTCCCTTTGGTGAAGTTCGGCGGAGCATCCAAACTGGAGAACACTGCCGCTGCTGACTCCGTCCGCAATGGCACCACCACCGGGGTACTCGGTAAGCATTTGGACAGTGGTGGGGGTGACCGTGGTGGGGATGGCAGTCCCCTTCTCTGGCCTCACACATGGACATGGCGACAAAGTCCACCCTACCAACACCGGTATGTATGCATATGCCCTCTTGGATGATAGTTGTATAGATGAGGGATGTTTAGTGCAGATTGTGCAATGGCAGCAAGGATATGCAATGGATAAAGCCACCATGGGCGATGCATGAGAGGAACCCTGCTGGTTCCATTCGCTGTTGCCCAAAACGACGAACATACCCTCTCTTACGGGCAGTGCTAGGGGAACCTTACTGGTTTCGTTCGTCGCTGCGCAGGGTGACGAACATGCCCCCTTCTACCATGCAATGATCTCTCCATTTGCTAATAAAGATAAGTACAATAAGTATTATAATGGAAAACCTACCGAGAGTAGTACTGATGACGTGTTGTAATACAACTGTTATTGAATGTAAATGGTAGGGAATGACGAGAGAGAAAGAAAAACAATGAATATAATCTTTATTGAATGATTGGATTGTCCTTATTACGAGAGGGAAAATCCTTTATATATAGATTACAAAGGAGGCCATGAAGAGACACCTCTTAACAAGAGACACCAAGTACGGGTCATCTATTAGAGGGAGACACCCTTTATAATTTATCCACATTTATAATATGATTAATATCACAACAGTTGTCTCAAATCAAAAGCTTTCTTGTTCTTTTTGTCTGAAATCAAGAGGAAAGCATATGGAATAATTGAAAATCTGCTGTACAAAAAATTGAAAGGCAAGTTGTTTGCAAACTTCAGAGACCACGCTTGTTTTGTGCCTCTGAATTACTACGTTCTGCCATAGTGCACGTATAAACAGAAGCTGGAGCTGGAAGACCTTTTTCTTATGTTATATCCTTTTAAAAAGAATTTTTGAGGGATGTCATCTGTTATATGTTTCTAAAATTTGGATGAGTATCTTGTTAATTATATAAAAAAATAGTACCACATCATCCTTTATCCCATTTTCTGTCACAATATTTACAATGATCGCTCATGCAGATGTCCATTTGCAGTTTTCCATAGTTCACGAAAGGAAGCTTACCAGAATCTACTAGTGACTCCCACAGAACACAGTCCAGACGCCGTCAATAGCGAGCATATAAATTGCAGCTGTTGACATAAATATTCCCAGAACAGCAGAACTTGAAAGTGTTTCACCCATCTACATGCATTCTCCTGGACGAAGTTACTATTCAATGGCTAGGTAAACACTGACTAACATTCTGCAGCAACTTGATCAGTATGATCGGTAACCAGCAATCAATCTACAACAGCTGCAAATCTCCTTAGGTTCAGATTATTCTTACATTCTAACATTCTGCAGCAACTTGATCAGTATGATCGGTAACCAGCAATCAATCTACAACAGCTGCAAATCTCCTTAGGTTCAAATTATTCTTAAATTACAGCTCGAAAATGAGATGGGGCCGAGAAGACATGCCAGTGCTCATTATTGTCATGGACAAAACGCAAATACAGAGCTTGTTAGTTTCTGAAAGTACACTACATCAACTAGTGATGCCATGGGACTATGGGAGGGAAGAACTAGATCTCCATGCAGCACCAACTGTTGCAGCACCGACTGTGGCACAATCCACACCGAAGTAGTCGGCCACAACTTCTACGAACGGAGTGCTGGCAGACCATAATGTCATCACGCCAATGCTTCTTGCTGCAGCCATAGTTATGAGGAATCCATCAGTTTACAAGACGTTTGAAATCAGATCAGTGAATCGGGACAATCATCAAGTACTTTGATCATTATCAAATATCAAGAAACTCTGCCAAAAGTTCAATTGTCAGCATTCAGTAAAAAAGAAAATGACAATCACAACATCATCAAAAGAGTAGGTGTATGAAACTTGGGCATCCATGGAACATGTTTGTCAACCATGGAAAGGATATATATTCTTGGAAAACAACTTTGTTTTCAGATCTTTATTATGTTTGCCTGTAATAATGAAGTAAGTGCAATGTCGACAATTTAATAATGTCAATATGTCATTACTCATATTGATAGTGAATCCAATAGAATTTGTGAAGTGCACATAAGAATATAAAGCTCAACATATATAGTTCTCTAATATCCTCACCAACCATTCTGGAATTTCATATAGTAAAAGGGAAATAAAAAAAGAACATATCTTCATCAGGCTATACAAGAAATCAGGTACTACCGTACTAGGCTATATCAGTCCTCACAAGCAGCTGCTTTTAAATGGGGGAAAATCCGACATTACACCCTTATAATGAGAAAAACATCCATGAACATAATGGACAAACAAACAATAAAAGGCTAGTTTACTTCTGAAATGTGAATGCAGCTCCCTAATTGGCATGCTAGCAAAGTTACATAGTAAATATGGCAGATGATTCCAATGGTCCCAACTTGTGTAGAATAGAGATTTAAAGCCAGTGGAAGAGAAACCTTCGAAGCTTGCATGTATAACATAACTAAAGGCATTCGTAAAAAGCACAAAAAGAATTGTAGTGCTATAGCACAGTAACACTTATCTTCTATTTTCCAGGAACAAACCACTAGTCCGCTACAAGCAGCACGATCGTACAGCATGCACAGATCAAATTCCATATCCTTAACAACTCTTGTTACATTCCATTATTATAGAAACAACTTATAACTAAATGGATGCTCCTCAAGTACAATTTTATACAACAACACGAGTTCCCAGTGAAGCATAATGTAATAGATAGAAAATCCTCCAGATTATTGAGCTAACATAGCATATATTTTGCACTCCTGAGAGAGCATTGAGTTCACAAGAAGCAGCATTTCAATTACAGAACGAAACATCCAATCTCATCAGTGGGAGATTATCACAATCTCCCTAGCATTTTTGGAACATAATTATTGTTTTCTTATAGCAATTCAAGCCAGTTATTGACTCATGATTACACCTGTTAGCATTTTCAAAATAATCTCTTTACTTTTTTTATGCACACATAACACTCATGGATAACTTGTAGAAATCAGCCAAATGGTCCGTGTTTAAATGCTATATAACAGGAAAATTCAATGATGATGCTAATTTCAGGGGGGGGGGGGAATTCAAGAGTACTCAGTATGGCTGAAAAGCATTCAGAGTAATGAAAACTTGTGGTGTTATAGATCTCTTGGCAAATTTTTAATTTACTCAGACTTCAACAAAACACAAGAATATACTAGTGCTAGGGTCCCAAGCATGCATAGAACCAATCATTTGCTGGCAGACATTTTCATGTTCTACTAGTATATAAATTCATAAAACTCCCAGGAACACTAATATCTTTGAATATGTGCGCCTTATAATAGCCTACTATACCCAGTATACAAACTGGGATATTTACTCAGACTTGAACATAACTCAAGAATATGTTAGGGTCTCAGGCATGCATAGAACCATTTGTGGGCAAACATTTATATGAACCACTGGTATACAAGTACATAACCTTCAAAGTAAACTAATAACTTCATCGAATCATGCATTACAATAGTCTTCTATACAATTGCAAAATATCATATAAAACAGGAGGTCCAGGAGACCAGAGAAATTAGTCATGAAGAAATCAATGAAGACAAAAGCACAAATAAAGCAAAGTCAATTTCAATGAGTACCTTCTCAGAAGGTCGCAGTTTGCTGCTGGTGAACCCCTCAGCAACAAGCTTATTGACAGCATCTCTCAGCCTCTCATACTCCTCGCTGACATTGTAAACTTGGTACGAGATCCTCGCATACGCTGCCACTGGATCATCGTTCTTATCCTTCGCCATTTCTTGCGTTTCCACCCTTCTCGAATTGTAGTATATTGGCACCTCCACCTTGAAATCCTTCCTCAACAAGGTCCTCACTCTCAATGCATCCTCATCACTCTCAATGGCAAGGCAACCAGGCATCCCCACCATAACCATGCTTCCACACAAATCTGGTGGCGATCCAAGAACGCCCCCATGCTTGGCAAGCATCCTACCCATCTCGATCACCTTCTCATGGTTCCGCCGCATATCCCTCAATCCCACCCTCAAACTGGTTCACAAAGTCGATAGCTTCAGGTACAACAAGCTGAGCACTGTAATCTCGTGTTCCAATCCATCCACTCTCCATTGGCAGCCCGTTGCCATATTCGTGCGACACAACAGGGTGATGGAGTTGGGATGCTACCGGGTCATCCTTGCGGGTGTGCAAGAATGCCACGGCCGGGGGGCAGAAAAACCACTTGTGCAGATTGCTGGTATAGAAATCGGCACCAATGTCACGGACATCGACAGGGACTTGCCCAATAGAGTGCGCAGCATCGATAAACACCTTTTCTACACCCTCCTCGCGGCAGATGGTGACGAGCTCCTTGACCGGAATGACAACACTGGGCATGGAGGTGATGTGGTCAATGACTGCGAGCCGGACCCTGCGCCCCCCATCCTTAGCAACGGCGAGCGCCGCGCGGAACTCGGCAATAATGGCGTCGGCGGAGGCGACGGGGAACGGGAGCGGCACCTCCACGACGGTCGCCCCCGCGCGTGCCACGTAGGCGTGGATGGACTTCTTGACGGCGCCGTAGGCGTAGTGGAGCATGAGCACGGCGTCGCCCCTAGCGAAGCGGCCCTCGGCGAAGCTCCACGCGGCGTGCTGCAGCACGATGGCGGCGGCGGTGGTGGCGTTGTCGACGAGGGAGACCTCTGCGACGTCCCCGGCGTTGACGAGGGCGGCGACGGCGGCGCGGGAGCTGTGGAGCGCCGGCTGGAGGCCGTGGAAGTAAAAGGCGTCGGGCTGGGCGAGGAAGAGGCGCTGCCAGCGCGCCTGCGCATCGAGCACGGAGGCCGGGCAGCAGCCGAAGCTGCCGTTGTTGACGCGGGCGACGGCGGCGTCGTGGTGCGCGAACTCGGCGCGGATCCTCGCGGCCGAGATTAGCGCCCCGCGCGGGCGCTTCGCCGGAGGATGGGACGGGCCGTTGCTGTCGCCGTTCCCGTGGCCGTTCTCGGCGGCCGCGTCGTCCGGCGGGATCGACTCCATCGCCGCGGCGCTAGGGTTAATTTGCTCGGATTGGGAGAGAGTGATGGCCGTCTCGGCGAGCGAAGCGACGGGAGATAGGGGTGCGGCGGGGCGGGGCGCCGGGTGCGTGGCTGTGGTGGGACCTGGGCCTAGAGGTGGCCAACGGGCCGAACAGGCCAACGGGCTGGAGTCTATGTCCAGGTTCGGTTTGCACAGTGAACCGAATCGGGCTGGCCCGGATTTATATGGACTGGTTTATTTTAATTAAAAATATATAAATAAATTAAGAAAAACCACTATATTTCACACAAATGCACTATAAATTGAATAAATACATTACACATTATAAGAAAATATATATAGAAATGAATATATTTAATTAAATAAATATGCTACTGATGATGATAAGGCAAAATAAAGGCCAGTTACTATCTTGAACGAATCGGCCGGCAAGCGACCTCGGCCTCTACCTAGGTTCGGTTCGGTTTATCAAACCAGTAGGCCGGTTTGGCCGATTCTAACAAACCCATTTGGCAGCCTCTACTGGCCTCAGTGAGTCCAACCCAAATCCCTTCATTTCAATTTTCACTCCCTTCCCTACTCCTATCAATGATTTTTTCCCTTCCCAACAAATATCTCCAACCATATTCCCTTCCTCACTCCCTTTCTAACCAGATCCACATTTTTTATTGGTTTTCCCTAACCACCATATATATGTGCTGTGAACACGTATTATTAAAATACGTATACCCGTTGCGCCGCGTTTTCTACCTGCATTATCCGTTAAAAATATAATGTCATAAAATAAAATGTTTCCGACATAATAAGTTAATTTAATGAATTATTAAAAAATTTCACACTTGACAAATTCACTTGGGTTTATAGATGTTGACGAAATTCGTACATACTATAATATACTCCATGAAATACATACAAATATTCGAATGGTATATTGGAGCACAGATCATATTTTTCAATACGATACATCGGTACTCTTTTGGAATCTTCGAAGACAAGAAACCAAGCAGTGCAGCTGTGACCTTACGAAAGCTTCCTGGAGAAGAAAGCTGATTGCTTTCCTTCCAGGAGAAGAATCACATCTGTGCCTATATAAGGTTAGGTAAGAAGATGATATCCACACGCCTTGTACAATAGCTTTCGAACCATCTCTTATGTAGTTGAGGTAGCCTTGGAGAACAATATTAGTGGGTCGAGTTCTAGAGGCTCTTCAAATGATGTATTCTCTTCATCTAGCGATGATGACTTTGAGGAGGACGCAGTTGTCATGCTTGTGGCCATCGAGGAAGAAGAACATGCCGTCAAGGGTGGTAGATGATGGGGTGGATCAGTTCATGGGCATGCCACGGTCGATCGTGGTCGAGATGAAGGTGCTGAAAGGCTATGCTGTGATTACTTTGCTGATAACGCTGTGTATAGCCATGTCTACTTCAGGCGCAGGTATGCTTACTCTCCTTTCCTTTTGCAAGTTTACATCAAGTATGTGTAACTTACGTGTGCTTGAATTGCATTAACAGTTCAGGATGAGCCGTCGGTTATTCTTGCGCATTGTCGCCGCTGTAGAGGCACATGACGATTAGTACAGGCAAAAGCCGGATGCACTACGGAAGCGTGGACTTCATCCCTTGCAAAAGATGACCGCGGCTATGCGTCAACTAGCATATAGGGTCCCCGCTAACAGTACTGACGAGTACGTGAGGATCGGCAAGAGCACAGCTTTGCTTGCTCTGAAGAAGTTTGTTGCCGCTATCGTCGAAGTATTCGAACCCGAGTATCTCCGGGCACCTACGGCAGAAGACACTGTCCGTCTCCTTGCCGTTGGGCAGCAGGGAGGCTTTCCCGGGATGCTCGGCAGTATGGATTGCATGCAATGGGAGTGGAGGAATTGTCCCAAGGCATGGCACGGGACGTTCAGAGGCCACACGAAAAAACCGTCCATAGTGCTTGAAGCAGTAGCTTCATACAGCTTATGGATATGACATGCCTTTTTTGGAATAGCTGGTAGCTCGAATGATATCAATGTTCTACATCGTTCTAATGTTTTTGATAGGGAGATGGAAGGTACCACACCGGTGGTTAACTACATCATCAACGAAAACAACTACGCCATGGGATACTACCTGGCCGATGGAATATATCCCAAATAGGCAACCATTGTGAAGCCAATTCATGCTCCTCGGGAAAATAAGAGGACACTCTTCAGCGATGTCCATGCTACTGTCAGAAAAGATGTCAAACGAGCATTTGGCGTCCTGCAAGCAAGGTTTGCCATCATATGTGATCTCGATCGTTGTTGGGGCCAGGAAACGCTTACTAGCATAATGAAGGCATGTGTTATTATGCATAACATGATAGTTGAAGATGAGAGTGATGGTTCACCTCAAGGGGTCGATTATGACTACATGGCAGCTTCCGTTTGAACCACACGTGAAAGGGATGCGCAGGTCCTGCACTACATCCAGGCAACTCACAGGATCCGGGACCGTGCAACTCATCGTCGGCTGCAGGAGGACCTAGTCGAGCACCTTTGGCAAGTATTCGGAGGCCACTCGGGAAATGTAATTGTGTCGAGTGCTTATAATAGTTTATCTGTTTTCACGTGTTGGCACTAGGTCGTTTCAAGTTCATGCTGAGCACTAGTTCATGTTTTAACATTTGTTCTACTAAGTCGTTCGTACTTCATGTCATGTACTACGTATTGCGAACTGTGTTATTCAACTAGAATAAATGACAAGCACTTGAAGATATGCCACTAGAATAAAAGATACCATCAGCAATTTATTTTAAGTGCTTGCATCTCTTTTTTAACATGTGAAATTTATGAATCAGACATGGGCGCACCTTCAAGTGCTGAAGACATAGCTGAAAGTTTGAATATGTTGACGCATGGCTGAAGACATCAGAGGCTCATGAAGCAGGAAAGGAGATTTCTCTCAAGTGCAATCGTGGAGCCTAATCCAATCGCTTTTTTTCGCCACACTTCCATGCATGCAATTGACAGCAAACAGGATAGAGGCCCATTCAAGTATATGAACGCATGGGGCAGGGCATCCAAATCATTTGGTTTGGTCAAAAGAGCAATCTTCATCCAAACTAAAAGGGAAAACATTATTATTGTATTGGCCTCTTCTGTTTCATCTTTTACAGCTACTTAGATGCTCTGAAAAACATGAGAAATTAAACCCCCATTCAATATCCACCATCTAAACTATATATCCTCAATCCAGTCAATCAGTCAATCTAATAATTATTGGTAGGCCTGTACAAGATTTCTCAACTCTATCCAGATATGAGGAAGAACATTAGTATTAACCTTATCATGAAATAACCATGTACTAGCTCCGCTCGTGGCGAACAGATTTGTCCTGTCCACTTTGAGACCAGAGGAAAACTTTGTAACAGTCTTCCAGGAGGCAGAGGCAATCAATCGCTCGCTCTTGTGCCTTCTTCTGGATAGCCTCAATTAGTTCATCTAGCCTAAATAAACAGCGAGTTTTCTTCTGCACCAGATTGTTCCAAAAAATTGTATCTCCCAAAACAGCATGTTCAATGATCCCGTACTTTGGTATATCTTCCCGTGACGGACAAAAGAAAGACAATAAAAACTGTAATATCCAACGAGTCTTTCAAGTCAACGATGCAATCCATGCAGAATTTTATGAAGTGGAATAGCACCAAAGGCTGCAAACAGTGGCGGATCCAGGATTCGTAAGGAGCCTGGGCTAGTCTATGAACAACCAATAACCATGAACAACTGCATATACATAAAGACATGCACAAATTTGCTCGTCGCCAATAATTTTTTTACTGGATGCATTACCTAATACACATGCGAACATTTAAAATGAAAGCATAAAAAGATAACGATAATACCTCTAAAAAATGTTCACAAAAGTAGAAGATTTTGAACAGTTTGCATTCCAAAACGTAACGATACATAATATATCATAAAAAGAGACCCTGCAATATAAATATATATGATTAGCACATCATATATCATGAAAGTTTGAAAAATATATTTATGTTGAGCTGTTGAAGTATTGAAATGCATCAGATAATGACATACCACTAATTCACACCACGAGGCAAATTCATTTTTCTAGTCTTTATGCCTTGGAACCTTCTCATGATTGTAACATCATCAAGACCCTTAAATATCTCTCTTTCGGTGTAGCATACCGTTAAGTGATTGAACCAATCATCATTGATCCTGTTGCGCAATTTAGACTTGATAATCTTCATTACTGAGAAAGATCTTTCAACAGATGCAGTTGAAACAGGCAATAACAAAGCTAACTCAATTAGTTTGTACAACAATGGAAAAACCAAGTGTTTTTCTGTTTCAACCATCTTTGTAGCTAAACTTGCAACATCTTTACAAGTAGCAAAAGTTGCATGCCTTCTAACATGAAGAATATAAGTCTCAAGTTGTTGTGTAAGTATTGCACGGTCAACAGTGGAGAAATCCGCATCATAAATTTTAGCAAGCCGAATGAGCTTATTGGTGTCAAATCTAGAGAAATTGCTCTTTGGATCAAGGCATGAAAAACATATTAATATCTCAGTAGTTGCTTCACCAAACCAATGATTCATATCAGCACAAATTTGGTCAATTGTAACATAGAAGAGCTCGACACGGTAATGATGAAAGTTAGTGATAAAACACCTTTCACGCCTTGAACGACTTCTAGATGGTATCTCGTCATGCATATTTGGCACTGGAATACATTTGATCTCACAAAATTGCTTGACCTCATCAAAAAAATCTTCCCAACCACTATCTCTCATAGTGATCAATTGAGGTTTAACATCATCTATTAATTCCATGGCACTGATAATATTTATATCCTTTCTTTGCAAGGCATGTGATAGCTCATTTGTGATAGCAAGCAACTTTATCATAAGCTTTAGAATAAAAGCAAATTTAAAATCCTCCATTTTTTCAATCAACCCTCCAGCTGCAGACGTTGCACGTCCATCTCTTTCAACAATTCCAAGCACTTCTATTACTGAGTCCCACATCTGGTCTATACAAATCAAAGTTATATGATGCGAACTCCATCTAGTATCCCCTGGTCTAGCAAGATTGGTTTCTTGATGTTGTCCTCTTCCCGTGTTTATCTCACCACTACCAAGCTTATCTAAAATACTTTTGTGGTGGCTTTCTATCAATGCATCCCTCCTCTTGCAAGATGCGCTTGTTGTTGTCACAATTAAGGAGATATAATCAAAAAAAATCACGAATTGATGAGCAACAACTAGCAACGGAAACGACCACTAATTGTAATTGGTGGGCAAAGCAATGAACATATATAGCATATGGGTTTTCTTCTAAAATCTTCTTTTGCAGGCCATTAAATTCACCTCTCATATTTGAAGCTCCATCATACCCTTGTCCTCTTATCCTAGAAATGCATAACTTGTACTTATCAAGAAGAGCAAACAAGGCTACCTTTAGTGCCTCGGATGTAGTATCGATGACATGTTGTAGAGCAAGAAAGCGTTCCATAACCTTTCCATTATTATTGACATACCTACAACAAGAAAAGACAATAAGGTTAGATAGAACAATAATAGAATATTGAATGGCACGTTAGTGTACTAACTAGTAATTTGTACATACTAACCTCAACATTACCACCATTTGCTCTTTCACCGATATATCACGAGACTCATCGATAAGCACGGAGAATAGTCTATCTCCAATCTCTCCCATGATCACATCAGTTACTTCTTCCGCACAACATCTTGTAAGATCCTTTTGAATCATGGGAGAAATCATCTTACAATTTAGACCACCACGGTCAAAAGCATGTCTCACACTTTCATTCTTATCTTTGTACCAATCTATCATCTCTAGAAAATTACCCTTGTTTAAAGAGATAGAGGATTCATCATGCCCATGAAATGCCATGCCTTGTGCTATTAAAAATCTCAAGCACTCTAGAGATGCAGCCAAACGCCTTTGATATAATTCTTCAGATTCCTTAGTTGCCCTAGAGAACTTGCTTGACACACTTTGTCTTTGATTTTTAAAATCATCATAATGTTTAACACAGTTGTTGTGAGCACTATTTATACCACCAACATGCTCTGGCAAAGATTTATATGCATGCTTCCAATCATTAAACCCTATTTTGTTGAACACATCAAAACCAAAATGTTCCTTCCTCCCTACTTCCTTAAAAAGGAAACAATAGAAGCAAAATGACGCATCCTTCGACACGCTATACTCTATCCAATTATACCTCTTATACCATGATTGTTGGAAGGATCTTCTACAATCTCCAGATTGTTTGTGAGGAAAATTCACAATAGGTTGGGTTGGTCCCTTCAATATGTATGATCTTCTAACTTGGTCTCTAATTTGAGGAGGATACTCACAATTTCATCCAAATTTAACTCATCACCAACCAAAGCATTAGGTTGAGCTTGTGCTACCGCCTCATGACCCTCACCTTGTGCTTGTGGTTGAGCTTGTGCTTGTGCTTGAGGAGCATTAGTTTGAGCTTGTGCTTGTGTTAAACTTCTTCTATCAATCAAGAATCTCCTCATTTTTCTATGGTTTTTCTAGAATATGCAAATGGAATGTCAGAATTTCAGAGTCTTAGTCTTGGTATATACGAAAAAAAAGACATTGAACGGTCTTGGTTAGAATTTCAGACTTTCAGTTTTGTTATAACTACAAGTGATTTAGTTATTAAGCTCTTTGCAACAATGTTCCATGCCCTGATGTCCATATGAAAAAAATGGCATTGAACAGTCCAAATCTATAGGACTAACAACTAACAAGTAACAACGCTATAATAAGAACACATTACATGAGTTTGGATTGGAGAAGGACCGGAGAAGAAGCCAAGAAGGGATCCCTGCCGCCGGTTGCTGAGAGTAGGAGGAGGAGGATCAACGCCGGTTACGCCGCTGCCTGCTAGCCGATGACCGATCCGTCAGGAGGAGCGCCACATAGGGCTTGGGAAATTGGGAATTGAGAGAGCCGGCTGGTTAAGGATTTAGGAAATTGGGGATTAAGGGAGAGAGCCAGCGCCCAGCAGGTTAGGAGTTGGAAAGACTTGGGCTACGCGCCTAGGCCCATGGCCCAACGCATGCAACTGGCAAGCGGCGCCTAGGCCCAAGCGACGAAACCCTCTCGCAGTCTCGCCTAGCCCATGCTCCTTCGCTGCAGGAAATGCTCGTGTTGTAACTCCAATCGCTGGAGAGATGCACCGGGGTTTCCACTGCGGGCAAAAATGGAGCCCGGGCCCACGCCCGCCCTGCCCGGGAGCTCGGTCCGCCACTGCCTGGCGTCTCATCCCCCAAGGACGCACCAAAACAGTCAGTACGCTATTCAGAACTACCTGGTGTTGATGTATTGGACGTCTTGTGCTTCTTGCTGCCGGCCGACGTGGCAAGTGTACAAGTCCATCTGACATCGTCCTTCATAATCTCCCAGCAATGTTGATACTTGAATGCATGCCCTTCGATAGATTTGTACATTTCATGTGCCTCACGAAGCTGCGAAAAACATAATAATAACTCATCGAGAACATGGCAAAATGGATAGGAAAAATTGGAAGATTATAAAAGGTTATATTAATAGAATTTGTGAAGTGCACATAAGAATATAAAGTGCAACATATATAGTTCTCTAATATCCTCACCAACCATTCTGGAATTTAATATAGTAAAAGGGAAATAAAAAAGAACATATCTTCATCAGGTTATACAAGAAATCAGGTACTACCGTACTAGGCTATATCAGTCCTCACAAGCAGCTGCTTTTAAATGGGGGAAAATCTGACATTAAACCCTTATAATGGGAAAAACTTCCATGAACATAATGGACAAACAAACAATAAAAGGCTAGTTTACTTCTGAAATGTGAATGCAGCTCCCTAATTGGCATGCTAGCAAAGTTACATAGTAAATATGGCAGATGATTCCAATGGTCCCAACTTGTGTAGAATAGAGATTTAAAGCCAGTGGAAGAGAAACCTTCGAAGCTTGCATGTACAACATAGCTAAAGGCATTCGTAAAAAGCACAACAAGTACAGCATGCACAGATCAATTTCCATATCCTTAACAACTCTTGTTACAGTCCATTATTATAGAAACAACTTATAACTAAATTGATGCTCCTCAAATACAATTTTATACAACAACACGAGTTCCCAGTGAAGCGTAATGTAATAGATAGAAAATCCTCACCAGATTATTGAGCTAACATAGCATATATTTTGCACTCCTGAGAGAACATTGAGTTCACAAGAAGCAGCATTTCAATTACAGAACGAAACATCCAATCTCAACAGTGGGAGATTATCACAATCTCCCTAGCATTTTTGGAACATAATTATTGTTTTCTTATAGCAATTCAAGCCAGTTTTTGACTCATGATTACACCTGTTAGCATTTTCAAAATAATCTCTTCATTTTTTTATGCACACATAACACTCATGGATAACTTGTAGAAATCAGCCAAATGGTCCGTGTTTACATGTTATATAATGGGAAAATTGAATGATGATGCTAATTTCAGGAGGGGAAAAATTCAAGAGTACTCAGTATGGCTGAAAAGCCTTCAGAGTAATGGAAACTTGTGGTGTTATAGCATCTCTTGGCAAATTTTTAATTTACTCAGACTTCAACAAAACACAAGAATATGCTAGTGCTAGGGTGCCAGGCATGCATAGAACCAACCATTTGCTGGCAGACATTTTCATGTTCTACTAGTATGTAAATACATAAAACTTCCAGGAACACTAATATCTTTGTATATGTGTGCCTTATAATAGCCTACTATAACCAGTATACAAACTGGGACATTTACTCGGACTTGAACATAACTCAAGAATATGTTAGGGTCTCAGGCATGCAAAGAACCATTTGTGGGCAAACATTTATATGAACCACTGGTATACAAGTACATAACCTTCAAAGTAAACTAATGACTTCATCGAATCATGCATTACAATAGTCTTCTATACAATTACAAAATATCATATAACCCGGGAGGTCCAGGAGACCAGAACAATTAGTCATGAAGAAATCAATGAAGACAAAAGCACAAATAAAGCAAAGTCAATTTCAATGAGTACCTTCTCAGAAGGTCGCAGTTTGCTGCTGGTGAACCCCTCAGCAACAAGCTTATTGACAGCATCTCTCAGCCTCTCATACTCCTCGCTGACATTGTAAACTTGGTATGAGATCCTCACATACGCTGTCACTGGATCATCGTTCTTATCCTTCGCCATTTCTTGCGTTTCCACCCTTCTCGAATTGTAGTATATTGGCACCTCCACCTTGAAATCCTTCCTCAACAAGGTCCTCACTCTCAATGCATCCTCATCACTCTCAATGGCAAGGCAACCAGGCATCCCCACCATAACCATGCTTCCACACAAATCTGGTGGCGATCCAAGAAACGTCCCCCATGCTTCGGCAAGCATCCTACCCATCTCGATCACCTTCTCATGGTTCCGGCCGCATATCCCCTCAATCCCACCCTCAAACTGGTTCACAAAGTCGATAGCTTCAGGTACAACAAGCTGAGCACTGTAATCTCGTGTTCCAATCCATCCACTCTCCATTGGCAGCCCGTTGCCATATTCGTGCGACACAACAGGGTGATGGAGTTGGGATGCTACCGGGTCATCCTTGCGGGTGTGCAAGAATGCCACGGCCGGGGGGCAGAAAAACCACTTGTGCAGATTGCTGGTATAGAAATCGGCACCAATGTCACGGACATCGACAGGGACTTGCCCAATAGAGTGCGCAGCATCGATAAACACCTTTTCTACACCCTCCTCGCGGCAGATGGTGACGAGCTCCTTGACCGGAATGACAACACTGGGCATGGAGGTGATGTGGTCAATGACTGCGAGCCGGACCCTGCGCCCCCCATCCTTAGCAACGGCGAGCGCCGCGCGGAACTCGGCAATAATGGCGTCGGCGGAGGCGACGGGGAACGGAAGCGGCACCTGTCGTGGGAAATTTAGTTGTGTGACACTCAATTGGATAGCTCGGGAAAAATTGACACTCAATTAGAGTCACTTTCTGCTAGCGACATTATGGCAACGAATTGCTTTGTCTAGTGACATTTTCACCATTTTCTATTGATTTTCCCATTTCTCCTCCTATTTCACCGTGTTCCTAACCATTTTGCTCCTTCCCGGCGAACTCGCTCGTCTTCCACACCTCCGGCGGCATCACACCGCCAAAGGCCTCATCAACTTCAGGGTGGTCGCGGCGAAGGCCGGGACGGCGAAGCTCGCGAACATATCCTTGGTGCGACCGCCGTCGATGAGGCCGGCGGGGATGTAGACGGAGCCGAGCTCGCCGGCGAGGCGACGCGGAGGAGCTGTCGATGTCGCGGCGGGCGCAGTTGGGGTTCGCGACGGCGGTATGCCTTTCGAAGGTGAAGGCGGCGGTGCCGTTGGCGCGGGCGAAGCCCGGTAGCCGCACCGCCGCGACGACGATGTTCGGCGGGCGCGGGCGGAAGAGGAGGAACAGCGCCGCGCCACCCCCCTCCTTGACGGCAAGCAGGAGGAACACTGCCGCCACGAGGAGCTCCGGTGGCCTGCTCCAGAGGGCAAAACGGTCCGGATGGCAACCAAAAGGAACTGAAAAGTAAAGAAAATAGGAAAAATCAGTAAAAAAAATGGTGAAAAATGTCACTAGACGAAGCAATTCGTTGCCACGGCGTCGCTAGCAGAAAGTGACTTCAATTGGGTGTCAATTTTTCCCGTGTCATCCAATTGAGTGTCACACAGCTAAATTTCCCCCTCCACGACGGTCGCCCCCGCGCGTGCCACGTAGGCGTGGATGGACTTCTTGACGGCGCCGTAGGCATAGTGGAGGATGAGCACGGCGTCGCCGCGAAGCTGCCCTCGCAGCTCCACGCGGCGTCTTTGCAAAGACGATGGTGGCGGCGGTGGTGGCGTTGTCGACGAGGAGACCTCTGCGACGCCCCCCGGCGTTGACGAAGCGGCGACGCCGTGAGAGCTGTGGAGCGCCGGTGGAGGCCATGGAAGTAAAGGCGCGTCGGGTGGCGCGAGAAGCGCGCCTGCCTGCGCGGCCGAAAGACGGAGGCGGCAGCAGCCTGCGCCGTTGTTGACGCGGCGGCAGCGGCGTCGTGGTGTCGCGAACTTCGACGCGGATCCTCGCGGCGAGATTAGCGCCCGCAGCGCCGCCGGAGGATGGGACGGGCCATTGCTGTCGCCGTTCCCGTGGCCGTTCTCGGCGGCCGCGTCGTCGGGCGGGATCGACTCCATCGCCGCGGCGCTCGGGTTGGGAGAGAGTGATGGCCGTCTCCGCGAGCGAAGCGACGGGAGGGGTGGTGGTTTATGTTATATGTCACTCAATTCGATAGCCAATTTCCAATCCACCCTCAATTCAATAGCCCTCTATTATATGCCACTGGAGCAATGAATTTTTTTTTCTTTTTGCCCTTCGGACCAAAATGCCCCTGTCATCCTCCTCTGGCCCCTTCTTCCTCCCTTCCGATGGCGGCAAACGGCGACGATGAGCACGGGCGACGGATCGGGCGGCGGTGACGACGAATCGGCGGCGGCGATGAGCTCGGCGGCGGCGACGACGGATCCGCCGGCGGCGAAGCTCCGGCGGCGGCTGAGTGAGAGGAGGGGCAAAACTGTCCTCAATTCTTGGAAAAGAGCTAAAGTGGCAAAAAGGAAAGGAATTCGTTGCTCTAGTGGCATATAATAGAGGGCTATCGAATTAAGGATCGATTGGAAATTGGCTATCCAATTGAGTGGCATATAACCTAAAATCCCGAGATTGGGGGGTGCAGCGAGGCGGGGCGCCGGGTGCGCAGCTGTGGTTGACCTTGGCCTCAGGGAGGAATGGCGGATTGGGGTCGCAACTGGCAAGACCATGACACATGAGGCGTCCCGCGTCCGTGCTGTGCGTGCGTGACGCGAGTCGACCTCGAGCTGGAACCGCGACGGCTCCTCGGCCGGCCACGGACCGAGACTCTGACGATGACAATTATTGACGTGGAAAGCATCTAACTCCATTAGAGAGATTTCAGAATATGACACTCTTTAAAATTTATATTTCAGGATTTGACACTCTGGCCCACAATCATTGACTCAGATAGTCTCAAATGTCATACACACAGTCAAAGAGACATACGAATTGAGTGTCATATTCTGAAATATTTCACTCCGGTTATGGCAGACGTCATAAAATTTATCATTTTTCATGCCTAGCAAAGCATCATTATTGTGATGCCAACGAATATCACAATGCTCTATGTTACATCATATTTACTATGTTTGGCTCACACCCTTAATTTGTTTTCATACTCTCGCAAGTAGCTTTGTTTCCAGAAACTCAACTGCACCTTTTTTTTCACCATCTTATTTTGTATATCTTAACTTTGATCAAAATCTTCTTAACGTACACCATACTAAAATAGACAAGCTGCATAAATAAGATGATTTAGGGTGTGTTTGGTTGCCGTATCAACTCAGCCAGGCTGCATGAGCTCAGCCAGGCTGGTTGGAGCCAGGCTGAGATGATGTAAGGGGATATTGTTTGGTTGGTTGTATGAGATTGAACAGGCTACGCAGAGATGTTGTTTGGTTGGCTGCATTAGGAGAGGAGTGGGTTGGACAAATTCAAAAGAGAAAAATAAAAAAAAAGAAAATAAATTCAAAAGTGAAAATTAAAAAATATTGAAACAAAAACAAAAAATAAAAATTCAAAAAATACTAGAAAATCAATAAATTCGAAAATAAAAATAAAAATTTAGAAAAATCTGAATTTTTTTAGTACCTTGTACTTGAACCTACGGTTCTATTTTTTTGTTTCATTGAATTTGGATGTTGTTTGAATTTTAGAACATTTTTGAAAGGATGAAAAGTTGATGTAGAAACTTACTTCCGTTACTAGTCGTCCGAGTTACTAGTCGTCCGCGTGTTGCATGCCAGCCCACGCGATCGTCCGTGTGTGTTGCATGGCTAACGACGCGTGCATCGCCACGAGCCGAGCTCATGAGGAAACGGCGGATCGCTCGTTTCTCGCGGGCTGGCTCGCGTCGTTGGTCTGATCGTCGGAGCGAGTTCAGCGATCTAAGCGGCAACCAAACACCGGACGAGCTGCACGCGGAGATGCAGGACGCGGAGATGCAGCGAACCAAACACGTCCTTAGTGTATCTAAACTAATCTAACTTTCAAGAGTACAACACACGAAAATAAGATAGCTAATCAAATAAATAGAAATTATATTTATTGTGCTAACTTTGGTACGGAGGAAATGGACATAATGCCCAAAACTTCCCTCCAGACTAGCTACTCTTGAACTTTTCTCTCTCCATGGGTAAGGCTTTTTATCTAGGGAGAACTGCCTCTACGCCATTGGTCAAACATTAAATTCTACAAACAATATAAAAAACTTTCTAATTGTGAATATGACACTGTCTTTGTGTTTTCATTTCGAAATGTCATTCTCGTCCCCTTCACCGACCAATCATCAAAGTTGTTTGACATAAAATGACATACTACCCTAAATTGTGCGATGCAAAAGAAATAGAAACTTTAAAATTAAAAAAAAAATTGATGCTTTAGAGTTCAAGTATTATCTTCCAGGTCAGATTCTAAACCTTAGTTGGTACCATGTTCCTTTTTTATTTTTGTTTCGAGTTTGGTGCTCTTTTACCTTGGAAAACTAATCTCAACATTTTTCATGACACCACTAAGAGTAGTATTCATTTTGCATCGGTCAAGGGCATTGACGAATCGATTGGCTAATGGAAGGTGACTAGAGTGGCATTTCAATATGAAAAACACAAAATCTAGTGGCATATTCATAATTAGAAAGTTTTCAATGGTATTTTTAAAATTTCATGCTTGACCACAGCATGGAGCCAATTCCACGTTCTAATCCGAGCTATGTTGGGAGGCTTCAATCTTCCGGTTAATCCAATTTGGAGCTATCCGATTTCAATCCAACGATCGTGAATGTGTGCAGTTTAGTTTCTTTACTTATGGGAATTCAAGCTATATATGTCGAACACCCCTTGTATACAAGGAGAAAAACAGAAAGGGATTAGAGCTTCCACAGCTGCTACTCTAAATTACTACTCTATACCACAATTCTCTCCATACTCTATCCCTCCCTCTAAAATTTCTTCACACTTTACACTATATTCCAAAAGATTTCTTCCCTCCATCAGCTACTCTATCTAGATGAACAGTGTTATAGAGCACCTGCTACGGATGCTCTTAGTAAAGAAATCAGTTGCACCTTCTCACGTTGCCATTGTGCACCTGACAGAATCCTGGCTGAGCTTTGGGTGGAGTTTCTTACCAGATATGTGCATAATGTGGTATTTACCTAGTTTGGAGAGCCACGAAACCTTTAGTTACGGGTATAATCTAAACTGCGGACTCGTATATATCCTATAATTAGAGCATCTCAGGCTATAAATAGAACGCCTCCTTGAATAGACAAAAGATTGTCAAAGAGATTACTGCTTCTGTTGTGTATGGCTGGTTCTCTTCGTGGTACGCAGCCACTGGCCACGATTAAAGAAAGTAACAAGGTTACGTGGACTCAGAAATGGCCGGCCAAGTCCTTTTCGATTTAATACAGATTATAATATATACCAAAATATTTATTTTTTTATAAGCCAAATTTTTTACGCTTTATAGCTTTTCTTTTAAGATCTTAGTGTTTTTTTTAATCTTTAAACCAATTTTTAATGATTTTTTTTACTTCCCGATGTCTCCTATTAACACCCACAACTCTACATATTATAATCCTATGCAGCTGTGAATGTGATGAAATTAATACCTTCTATCAAAAACCCATGACTTTATAACGCATAACTTTATAGATTATAATCCTATGTTATCCTATATAACCGTGAATATGATGGCATAGAGGCGCGCGCTCTACCCACCAAAGGAAGCTTGAGCCTTCTTTATCATGGCACTCGCGGCATCATCCCACAGGGCTGAGCTTTTCAAGAAAGAGAAATATTGAGCCACCAAAACAACCAGAGGTCAAGAGTGAATAGCGTGCGACACCCAGCCCTATGGCTATCAGCAGGCCCCTGTTTTCCCTTCGTTCTGCCTTTTGTTTCTACTTTTGCCTTTCCATTCAGAAATTATATAATATCGCATAATTCATATTCTTAATCGTTTCTATGAGCCAAACGCTTTGTCTTCTCGAAACCATTTCTCAAAACTCTCCAAGCTATGCTGAACATTTACTTCTTGAAGCTCTCGAAGTTCAAGTTTTTAGTGATTCAGCAAATAAGTCTTTTAGTTTAGCTAAAAAGAACATCCCCGACTTAACAAGATAGTTGGGTTTTCCTGCAGTTTGGAATGGTTGTGGCACAAAGTTATAACTGAAATGCTAGTCTTTGAGAAGACTGAATAACTGGTTCGACTAGGCTTCAAAAATTTTGAAAAGTGACTTTAAGATCTTTGAGAAACGACTTTGAGAAGCAACATCATTTTCTTTTAGAATAATCGCATATTTAACGTGCAAAAGTTGGATGGGGCTGAAATAAGCAGAACCAATATTCACTACAGGAATCCGTCCTATAAACGTCGGCCAAATATATTTACGTTGGCTTGAAAAATACCAACGTAAACCTGGCGTTATTTACGTCGGCCACGTCAAACCGACGTAAATAGCTGTATTTATGTCGGCCAAGCTGACGGAAAACAGCGGTTTATCCCGACCCACAAAATTAAAAATCGGATAGGCCCATTTACGTCAGCCAGGCCGACGTAAATATGCCACGTGTCCTATTTACGTCGGCCGGGCCGACGTAAATAAAGGCTCATCACGCGCCCAACAAATTAAAAATCGGGGAGGCCTATTTACGCCTATTCACTTGATGGAATTGTAAATTAGATAGAATTTTAAACTCCCTGGATGAACAGTACTAGGCTCGGCCCACTAATGAGGCTGATAAGAAGGGCCTAGCACGCAGTAGAAGAGGGGTGTGGGTCGCTATTATGTAGTTGACATGTGGGGTCCGGTAGCAGGGGAGAAATGGCAGCGTGGGCTAGCTCGGTGGTGACGGTGGGGTCAAACCATCAGCGAGAGAGTGAGAGGGGAAAAGGGGAATGCCAGAGGAGTTCATCGACGCCGGAGGGAAGTCGCTGGCGGCGAGCAATTCTTGCCAAAATCATAAAATTGACGACGTAGGGGTACCTTGGGAGGTCTCGGTGAAGTTCGGGGTGGTCCGAGCTGACCTGGCGACGTGGTCGCTCCCGGCAGTGCAATGGGGTAGCGACGACGACATGTTTCCATTGAGCGTCAGTGACGGGAGACTGTAGCACTTGCTTTGTGGTGAGGAGTGGCATCTTTGGACTATAGGAATCAGGGTCAGTGGAGGTCTGGAGTGACGAGGAGAAAGTTCGCCAGAGAAGAAGAAGAAGATGGCACCGGCGGTGATTGAGGGTGGCAGAGGAGGAATGGAGGGCGGGGAAGGTGGCTTGAGGTGATGTAGCATCGGGAGGGAGCTTTTATATTCCAAGGATGCAATACCGGCTACGAAATTGCAAGCTCATGGCAGCAGTGGCGGCACGAGCTGGCGGCAGCGGATTGGTGGGCTATTACGGAGGGATGAGGATGGAGAGGCGGCAGATGAAGTTGGCAGCGCGTAGGGCTATCCCGTGCGAGCAAAACCGAAGCAAAAGGCAGCCCGGTGCGGTGGCGGCGAGGAGTTCCGGCGGGCGGTGGCGGCACCGGTGGTTCGAGCAGGGCAACGTGCCGAGAGGAAGAAGAGACCAGCTGGGATGCTGTTGGATCCAGAGATGGATCTGTGGGCACCGTTGGATCAAGTTTAAAGGGCACAAGGGGCTGACATGTGGGGTCCACTGGTTACTAGGGGCTCTATTGGGGTTGGGTTCAGTGGAGGTGTATTTCCCAAATAGGAAGGCGTACTCCGAGACTTACCTAAAAAGGAAAGTCCAAAATTTAAAAGAGAGAAGAATTTCTAGAATTTGTTTAGGGCTTTGAAAATTCATAAAAAGTTATAGGAAGCTTAGAAAAATATAAAATAAATTTCCAAAAATGCTGAAAAATGTAGAGAACTCAAATATGAAATTATATTTATTATTTTATGGAATAAATAATTGTGGAAAAATAGAGATGAGGTATTTTCTTTAGGGATTAAATAGAGATCAATTTGAAAAAAATTCCAAGATTTTGAGGGGTGATTCTAGAGACTTAAAAATGAATTTTCGCGAAAAAATTTTAAGCTAAAAATAGGTGAAAATTTGGGTATGTCACATTTTCCTAGCCGAACACTATTAAACATTTCTTTGGAAGTTGCCTGAATAGTAGAAGGAGTCGATGTATTCCACACCGGGGTGCCCTCTCCACCACTGTTGTGTGGGACCATAGGCACAGGAGTTAGAAGGAAAGGTTTATTGTCAAAGGATTTAGCTTGTCGTGTGGCGCACGGAAGGCGTCGAGCCCCGGCTGGCGATCAGGCACGGGCCGTCCGTGAAGCAAAGGGCGATCAAGCCCGACATCGGGCGACTGGGCACGTGGCCGTCCGGCAGCGAGCCCGCTGCCGCACGACCAGGAACGCGTGGTCGTCCGGTGAAAGCGGGCGATCGAGCCCGCGGCCGGAGGTTTAGGCACGCGCGT
The DNA here is from genome assembly GCA_036346145.1 of Olyra latifolia. Taxonomy (NCBI): domain Eukaryota; kingdom Viridiplantae; phylum Streptophyta; class Magnoliopsida; order Poales; family Poaceae; genus Olyra; species Olyra latifolia. The sequence continues at coordinate 23,066,240 of CM070530.1, forward strand.
CCGCTCGGTGAATAGGTGGACGATCAGGCCCCGATGCCAGAGCGGACGACCAGGACACGTGCTTAACTGACAAGGCTGGAAGGCGTTCGAGCCCTACTGTCAGTCAGCCTCGAATGCATACGACGGAGAAGAAGGGAAGGCTTTCCCTCAAAGTCTTCTCCCGGATCGCACCGAATCGAGGGCATTAAATGCAAATGACCGGGCGTGGCCAGACGCATAACCCCCCCCCCCCGGCGGCATGATTGCCTATCCCTACAACTGCTCCTGTTTCGCCTGCACTGCCCGAGGCAAGGCAGGGAGGCACGCGTGTCAGGGGCCCTCCTTGTTGCGTCCAAGTTGCCCTTCGGACCGGACGGGGCGCTGGCAGACGGTGGTACGGACGAAGAAACTGAGGAAGGACAGTGGCTACAGTAACCAGTGTCATTAATGTAACGTTCCCACTCCGCTTGCCCGAATCAGCCCCAGATTATATAAGGGGAGTTCGTGTGCATGAGGACGGGTGGGAGAACGCATATTTTCCACTAGCAACAAGAGCTCAAGCAGGACGTATGGCTGTTACCCGCTTCGAGGGCCTGAACCTGGGAAAACCTTGAGTGTTCTTGAGCGTTATTGGACAGTTCATCCAGAGCAAGTGAGAAGAGAGGTGCACTAGCTACACAAACCCCCTCCACCGAACACCGGACAACCCCCTTGGACAAATCTGCCGGCTGCAATACGTCGACAAGCCCATAAGGAAAAAAATGATCATGCTCCTGAACGAAAATCGGAAGTGCCAATCGATTTATAACATCTATTTCCTTAGGATATAGAATCTTATATTTCCTTTTTTAAAAAAGAAAAACAAACCAAGGTGTCCTCTTAAACAAATGGTTTGCCATATTATATCACCATTGTACACTGTATAAGAGTTCATATGGGAGCACATAAACAACGATTACAACACGGGACCCACATGGGCGCCCCAAATGTAAAATATTGGATCCGCCACTGATTTTGATGAACCACTTAGAAATCACCGCACTGTTCAAAAACCTCTCGTAAGTGCACATGTCTTCGATGTGTGGACCGCCACATCCAACAATCATGGGGATTGAATATTGTACAAGCACCTACCATTATTTATAAAGATAATGTTGCTTGTGTTGCACAAGTGCATTACAAAACATATCAACCCCAAATTCTTCAATGCTCATGAATTGTATAAGATGAACGAAATTAAAGATAGGCACAAAGTTATGTGAAAATATCGCAAATTTATTCACTAAATTATTCCCAGCATTCTCTTTTGAAAGATGTGTTCATAGAATTGCAATGATGAGACTTATAAAGAAGTGTAGAGTTCGGAAGGGGATAATCTTCGCAGACTCATTAGTAAAGCTTGATTGCGAAGATCAAATACTCAATAATCTTGAAGATTAACTTGTAAAATAGGGGTGAATTATACTCTTTTCCCTTGGTAATTGAGTAAAATTAACTTGTAGCCTTGAACATCAAGTACTCTTTCATGCAGCTATCGCTTAAGGTTTTAATGAGACAATTCGTGCAATAAAAGACGTATGCCTTATACTCTTTCTTTAATATTTTTTATTGGGTTTTTTGAGTTTTAATGAAGCGTGTGCATCTCTCCATAAGTGTACAAGGAAGTGTAAAAAAAATTGGGCTCACCTCGTTTCTCCTTGATTGGGCTCTAAACTCTAGGTTTGCTAGCCTGTCTATGGGTGGGTTCTTTTCAGCTTATCACGTTTGCTTATCTCGTTTGCTTATTTGCTTGCTGAGATGGCCTCGAGAGTCAGATCCTATCCGTTCGACTTGCGTTAGAGAACTTTTAGACATGCCTTCGAGATAGAAAAAAACAGAATCCAAAAATTAAAAAAATCCCGATAAGTCAAATAAGGCAACAAGATAAGTCGATAAGTAATTATCGTATATTTAAGTTGACTTCTTTTGCATTCATAAAAGAACACATCACATATGCCTTGTTAAAAAAAAGATATCACCCCTTTGGCCGGTGGGCATCCCAACCGGCAGACGACACGCTGAACGGCTCGAACCCATCTTACCCAATCCAGGTCAACCTCAACCTAACAACTAGCCACTAGGTCAGCCACTACCATCCTTGTGTCCCTAGCTTTCGAAGTTCCGATGGACTCTGCTCCGCTCGGCGACGCGGCCGAGAACGGCGACGGCGCGCCCCCACCCCCGGCGAAGCGCCCCCGCGCGTCGATCACAGCCGTGGAGGTCCGCGCCGAGTTCGCGCACCACGACGGTGCCATCGCCCGCATCAACAACGGCACCTTCGGCTGCTGCCCGGCCACCGTCCTCGCCGCGCGGGGGCGGTGGCAGCGCCTCTTCCTCGCGCAGCCCGACGAGTTCTACTTCCACCACCTCCAGCCGGGCCTCGCCCGCTCCCGCGCCGCCGTCGCCTCGGCCGTCGGCGCCGGCGGCGCCTCCGAGGTCTCCCTCGTCGACAACGTCACCACCGCCGCCGCCATTGTCATGCAGCACGTCGCCTGGAGCTTCGCGGAGGGCGCCTTCGCGCGCGGCGACGCGGTGCTCATGCTCCACTACACCTACAGCTCCGTCAAGAAGTCCCTCCACGCCTATGTCGCCCGCGCGGGTGCCACCGTCGTCGAGGTGCCCCTCCCCTTCCCTGTCTCATCCACCGGCGCCATCATCGCCGAGTTCCGCGGGGCGCTCGCTCTGGCCAAGGCCGGTGGGCGTAGGGTCCACCTCGCCGTCATCGACCACATCACCTCCATGCCAACCGTCCTCATCCCGGTGAAGGAGCTCGTCGCCATCTGCCGCGAGGAGGGCGTCGACAAGGTGTTCGTCGACGGGGCGCACGCCATTGGGCAAGTCCCCGTCGACGTGCGTTACATCGGTGCTGATTTCTACACCAGCAACCTCCACAAGTGGTTCTTTTGCCCTTCCGCCGTGGCTTTCTTGCACACACGCAAGGACGATCCGGTCGCCTCGCAGCTCCACCACCCCGTTGTGTCCAGCGAGTACGGCAATGGGCTTCCTATGGAGAGCGCATGGATAGGCGTACGGGATTACAGCGCGCAGCTTGTTGTGCCCGATGTCATTGACTTCGTGAACCGGTTCGAGGGCGGCATTGAGGGGATACGCAGCCGGAACCATGAGAAGGTGATCGAGATGGGCAAGATGCTTGCCGAGGCATGGGGAACGTTCCTTGGCTCGCCCCCGGAAATGTGCGCAAGCATGGTGATGGTGGGGTTGCCCGGTTGTCTTGGCATTGAGAGCAATGATGATGCGCAGGGTGTGAGGAACATGCTGAGGAAAGATTTCAAGGTGGAGGTGCCAACATACTACAATTTAAGAAGAGTGGAAGAGCAGGAGATGGTAGATAAGAGTGGCGATCCAGTGACAGGATATGTGAGAATCTCTCACCAGGTTTACAATGTCAGGGAGGAGTATGAGACCCTGAGAGATGCGGTCAAGAAGCTTGTTGTTAATGGGTTCTCCTGCAGCAAGCTAAGACCCTCCGTGAAGGTGTTGTCGTACTGAAACTTTTGTTGTGTTTAAAATTTTTATCTTTTTTGGTTCACTTAAATTTCTTTGTGAATTAATAGCATAACTCGATAAGTAATGCTGGCAACATGATATATGTTTTATGTTAATATGCTGGGTATATATAGTAGCATCCTAGCCTGTGCGACGTGTCTCCACAACATTACATGTCCATTTACTAATTTACGTATATGTGCTATTGAAATATCTTCACATTTGTGAATTCCATATCAATGTAATTCAACCCTTCTTGTATAGCAAATGCTGGCCATTGATTATTGCAGAATTACTGGGCAATACTAATTGTTTGGCATCGGGACAAATTAATCAACTAATGCATTCAATATCTGCATTAAAATAGTTCAATTTGAAGTTACCTACTTGGATAGTTGCGCAATGATTATCAATATTCCAATTGGTTTTGTCCATGTGTTCAAGAAGTTCAATGGCTAAATCTGTAGCAGGAGGACCTTTTCACTTCATCCATGTCTAGTTGTCAAATTGCTACTATAAACAGGCTTATATTGAGAATGTTCTCCCCTTACGAAGGTCAAACCCACAGTTTGGTCCATTTCACTTAACATTTAACATGTTATACACCACATCAAGAATTTGTTTTATACATGCACAAGAAATGTACATGACCTCCAACTGGTATTTGTGAACATTGACGTGTCAGAGAATTTTCTCTGGATAGAGCATGGGAAGGTTTGTCAGGATATATTGATATAAGCTCTTTGCATACTTGAAATCATAATTTAGTTTATGTAGAGATGTGTTATATCCTTCTAGGAGATCACTACAACGTGGCATATTATTGGAGAAGGCCGTTCAGCCATATTGGAAATTGGTTTTTTAACTCTCAAATTTTACAATGATATCTGCTTTATTACAGCTTGCAAACAAGGAACTATTACCAGATCTCTTTGTAATTTGTACAGCCTCCATTAGTATATTGTGTTTGGAAGAAAAACAAACAGTGCGTTCCTGTTTTTTGTACTTCTGATGGAAAAATGCCCTGGACTTCCACTAGTGAGACTGTATGTTCCATTTTTTTAATCGAAAAGCAGCTTCTTGTGACTGATGATAGGTTTGTTGAGATATGGAAGTTTTCTGCCCATGCCTGAGAACTTTTGTCTTTTCAATAGTGCTTGTAGTATTGGATGCTTGAACTTCCCTGCTTTAGCAAGTTGCTTGTTCTGGTTTGTAAAAGTGAATTAACAAAAGGTGCTTTACCACTATAAGTCTTAAGAACAGGCCTAAAAGCTCCCCTAAAATTCCATCCCCTAAAGCCAACTTTCGGGGATCCACTCATGAGTTTTTGGGGACCTCTATTTCAGTTCTGCTCCAACATTCATCCCCTAAACTGCATCCTCTATAGTTAAATATTCTATTTTAATGTGAGGGTTATAATATTTAGTTTGTCTCACTACCAATTTTAAACATTTTGGGTCTCTATTGGTCCTTTTAGCATGCATATAGTAAAACATTGACCCACCAATCTTTTCAAAGTAAAAAAAATTCTAGCAAAATTCAATTTTTAAAAATTTCATTTAAAGTTTATTTTTTTTACCTTTTTTGTTTAATGTTTGAAAATTTTTTAGTTTAAACCAAACACATCCTTTGCCTTATGGGAGATGAAATACTATTTATTAAATATTTTAAATGTTAGGGGATGGGATAGGGGATCCCCAAATATAAGGGAGCAAAACCCCTCCCCTAAATTTAGGGCATGGGATAGGGGATATATTGGCACCCATTTTTCCACCTTCATCCCCTAATTTGACTAGGGAAACTTTTTAGGGGACCTCTTGGACTTGCTGTGCTTCTACAAAGATTTTTGGCTAAAACACATATGACAAGGTTTCTGATTTAAATTTCAATGATTTTTAGGATTCATGTTATCTTCAGGTTAGAGAAATACGGTAGCATTTTCCATATGGGCAACTTAATTAGTATATGTACATTCCAAATCCACTGTAATAGTGCGGCACGTTCTTTTTCATTCAGAACCATCTACTCATTTGGCCTGCAATAGCTTATTACATGTTTTCAGTTAAAAGAGATAGGTTAGCCTTCCTGAATAGCCTGGTGAAGATGCCTTCTTCTGTTAGTGTTACCATTACTTCATTAATTTCACAGAATTGTTTGTAAGGAAATAATAGTTTATCACATGTTGTACTCTTCTTTTTATATATGCATTTTCCTAGTTCTATTAGCTTTACTCTCTGTGATACTCAATTAAGTGATTAACTAATGAAAACATGGATTGCTCCATGAAATAAACATCTGCCTGGTTTTTTTTTTAAATATTGCACTGGCTGTATGATTAAAGGTGAGCTTGGTTTAGACTCTGCGTGTAAAACAACAATTGTTCAGAACAAAAAATCCTATTGTTATGTTAAGAGCTCCACAGTTGACAAACTTGTTCCATGGATATCCATGTTTCACATAGAAATGCAGTCTGGATTGTCTTCCACTGCTGTGGTCTGAATACATTATCCTTAAAAGTTGTGGAGTAAATATTTCGAATTGTGGATGCAGTTATGATTGCCAATATCATGGTTGGTGATTATGCTGAAAACTGCTCTTGATGTGTGCTAATGTTTGAATTAATTTATAATTGATCGTTCTGAACTGACTTTCATGTACCTTACAATTTGATGGATTGTTGCAGCTAGAAGCTCTGGCATGACAGCCAGCCAGCTCTCCATTTGAAGGTGTTGGCGGTCCTCGTGGGTGACTTAGATGTGGTCACAGGGATCATGTCCCAGCCAATGCCGCTGTGAGTTGTAGTTCCCTTGCCATCGTCAAGTCATGTAGCGTACATCCTGAAACGGGCAGTCCTGTGTGTGCCTTCCTTCCCTAGCAATAAGTCAATAACTTGCATGTATTTCTAGTTTCCCCCCTTTTGAGTTGTAATGCAAGAATGACAATCTGAACCCACGGAGCTTCAGGCTTCAGCTGTTGTATAGATTGACTGCAGGAGTACAGGACTGGTCATATGTTAATCAAATCACAATGAGTACTGTTGGAGGAGGGCGGTTATTATACAATTATCGGCTTATTGAATATTTGCTGTGGGTAAACCATTATGAATATAGTATTCATATGGTACTCAACATTCCCATATAGTTGGCTTTCTTTCCTATTAATTGGTTAGTGTACATTTAGTTGTTAAAATAACTCATCTGTGGAATGATTATGAGAGAAATAAAAATTAAATGCGTGAACATATTGTTACAAATTTATAGTTTTTTTGTCAACACATCACATGTTTACTAATGTTCATGTATCCTATCACTGAAGAAACACGTGCGGTTGAGGCGGTTTTTTTACTGTCACACATGGTTTTAAAATTTTGTTAGTCTTGATTATATCATAAAAATAATCAATGCTAGTCTTGAATTATTGCACTAATCATGATGGTTGCAGGGCACAAACTGATGGAGAATATTACAGGACCTTTTTTTTATACAGAAACTAATGAATTTTATAAAGCTGTGTAAAATAAAGTATTGTTGTAACATTTAAGCAATACCACATAAATAGGAAATAAAATTGTCTAAAAAAATCTGAACAGAGAGCATGGAATACAATTTGAATATACTTTCTTTGAGTACTATCTAATAACTGCAACAAAATCCAAATGCATATAGCCTATTATTGTAGAGATGATATTCCACCCAACCTACAACATAATGGTTGCAAGGCTTCATCAAGCGAACCCTCGCCGAGTCTCGCGAGATCTTAGCCGAATCTCACGAGATTCTCAATGAACTAAAATTTTTGCGGGAGAATGGGAGGGTACTGCAGCAAACTCGTTGGAATTTGGAAAGGTTACTGTGCCGAAAAAACTGTTGCAGGACCACTGTAGCACTATTAATCTGCACGCAGAAGACGGCGATCCCGGGAGATTGCCTCTAGTGCAATTCAACCGGCGTCTCGGTCCCACCTGTAGAACACTAATTTCGTTAAATATTACTCCCTCCGTTTTTTTATATAGGACGTATTTTAATTTAAAAAAGTCTTTAAAGGATATTTTAACCATTAAAATGCTTTTATTATATACTCTCAACTTATAGAAAATAATATTGTATCACAAGCAATTTAAAATATAAATCTATTGATACATCTTTTGTAAACTAAAGATGCATATAATTTGACTAATTGTTGGATAAAATTTACAAAGTTTGATTTTTTTTTCTAAATCAAAATACGTATTATAAAAATAAACAGAGGGAGTAGTAAAAATCTAGAACAAAATCAAGTGCCCTATCTAGTTCATTTCTGTACATTCAAGTGTACAAACGAGTATCTCTATAAAAAAAAAAAGGTGTACAAACGAGTATATCTTCAAGTCGACCATTGCAGCGGCAGGCCGGCAGCACCACCATCATCCAGTAAAAAATTCTAACCCACCGAATCCTCCAATTGGAAGTCAACAACTAATCCTCCTCCATTTATGAACTAGGCACCAAATGTCAACGCCTCTTGTCACCATGAAGTCTCTAGGCCTCTTATTCCCTCAAGAACTTCAACGGAAGGTGAGAATTGTTGAAGGAGATGGAGTTCACCGCGCGCCGCCGCGATGCTCAACGGACGCTGGAGCCGGTGATCGCCGCCGGGTGACGCCGCTGGTGAGAACCCTCGGTGGGGTGGCCCCTCGCTTCTTTATCCTCCTTTCAGCAATGGTTTGGTCCCTAAAAAAACCAGTGTTTGATTGCTTGTTTTTACATGGTTTATTTATGTTTAATCGTTTGCATCAATTTCATAGTAATTTTCGTAGGGAAGAGATCCATTCTTGTACGACGCTAGGAAAATGCTTGGGGTCCTAAACGGGTCCTCAGGGATCTTTCGCCCCTCTTTGATTTGTAGGGATTTCAAAGGAATTCCATATAGGATTGCATTTCTACGGAATTTTTTCTTTGTGCCTTTTTTGATTTGTAAATCTAAAATGGGATTACTCCTATGGATTCCTTTTCTTTAGTGCCAATTCCAAAGTAAAATTGGCACGAGGTATAACCACTTGCAAAAATTCCTATGGGTTCATTCTCTAGTGATGAACAGTAGTCCGGACTAGTTATGAAAGCACAAAGATTTTGGAAACAAAATATTTTATGTTTTAGAGCTCCTATGTTTTTCATGTTGTAAATCAAACACCATAACAAGTATGCATGTTGTAAATCAAACACAAAACAATAAAATTGTAGCCTCTTTGATTCAAATGATTTTCATAAAAAAGAAGGAAACCAATCCACAGGAAAACATTCATATAGTAATGTTTGATTTGAAGGATTAAATCAAAGGAGTTTCGTAGAATAGGAAATTTCCCTCCAAATTTTGAAGGATCCCAAGCATGAGGTCTAACCTGTTTTTTGCATTCTTTTAAGAATCCCAATGTAATTTTTTTCCCTTGCTAGCTCTATTCTCCAACTACTCAATCGGTATTTAATGTTAAAATTCCGCGTTTTTTGTGAGTTACAATCAAACGACATGCTTTAACAAATCATGTGGATTTCAGTCTTGCGGGATTGAGCAAGCTTGGACATCTCAATCCTACAATATTTCTATTCCTGCATTTTGAAAATATTGTGAATCAAAGAGGCCGTATTGCTTGTATAGGTCTTCTAAAGAAAACTATAACCATTTTAATCTTTTGAACCGGATAACCTTTTTTAATCACAAACCGAATCTTACCTCAGAGGTCAGCTTTATTGTTAGCATTGAGCCCCCCGATACGCGCTCTTAAGGTTGTGGAATCATTATCATGCCGCGATTGATCCGAATTACTCAGGACCTAGTATCATCCGGTGCTTTGTACTGTCCAATTGGACCTTGATAGAAATTACTTCGTTAATTTTTGAAATAAAATCGATCTGTGCTCGTTTGAACTAGAAAGGTAAATTGTGTGCATAAATTGGTCGTCATCATACTCTCAGCATCAGCTCACTCTGAGCTCCTGTCTTTTGAAATGAAATCTGTATTGTTTGTTGTAATCTGGAAGCTAGGAGTTCCAGAAAGTTACTTTGATCAACCCAGCAACATCAATCAACATGACAGTGGAAAGAGATGATATAAATTCAGAGGGTTCAGTCGGTCTGTATTGTTTGTTGTAATCTGGAAGCTAGGAGTTCCAGAAAGTTACTTTTGATCAACCTAGCAACATCAATCAACATGACAGTGGAAAGAGATGATATAAATTCAGAGGGTTCAGTCGGTTGTCGATGTACTTCATCGATCCAAAATATAATAGGGATGCTTTGAACCTATGCTCAACTATATTTTCTTTAAGATCAGATCTTGCAACCAATACAGCCTTAAAATTTAGGAGGTTAGTCATGAAATTTATCCTTTTTGCAGAAACATGTCTCAAATCAGTTATGTCAGGCATGAGGAGGTTAGTCATTTCAGTGGTTTTACTTCTATTAAAAAATTGATCATTTTCTTCTTTATGACTTGGTTCGTTGTTGTGAGCTGAGGATGGCAGATTACATCTGCATGATGAGATGGTCCATCACTGGTTTCTCGCAAGGTAGAAGAACATCTCTATATGAAGGGAAAATGGAGCAAGAGCATGAGGTATCATAATTTTCATTTATTTAGTTTCTATGTTCCATGCTACATACATATATGAATTAAATATTTATGTTAAGGACCGACTTGTTGCATTTACATTTGGTCCTTGCTATTTGTAAATTTTCCTGCTTAGGCACAAGCAGTTATATATGTTATCAAAAGAGGAACAAAGACTAGCATCTGACGTACTACACAGATGTGCCGGTTTTTGTTCATATAAGTTCAGCAGCCGTTTGCAGGAACCATACTGCCCGCTATGAAGAGGCTGCTGAATGAAGGGCGACGAGGGATGCGTATGCGCCATCCTTGATGTTGATCAAGGTATTGTGCTTTCCCTTCTCAATGATCACTCCATTCTTCACAACCGCGATTACATCTGCGTTTTGTATTGTAGATAAACGGTGGGCAATGATCACCGTTGTCCGGTTGACCATCACTCTGTCCAGTGCATCCTGAACAACCCGCTCAGATTCAGCATCCAGTGCACTGGTTGCTTCATCCAGCAGAAGGATCTTAGGGTCCTTCACGATAGCACGCGCGATCGCAACACGCTGCTTCTGCCCTCCAGATAGCTGAGCTCCACGCTCGCCAACCATTGTGTCATAACCCTACAATTGTTCAGGTAACACACTTCTTTCAGCAAAGTTTTTGGCACTTAGTTTTATAGCAAAGCCACTTTAAGGGGGAAAGAATCTAACCTGGAGCGAAGAACTAATGAACTTGTGAGCATTTGCCAATTCTGCAGCAGCTATGATCTCAGATTCGGTTGCTTGTCCCTCCTTCCCATAGGCAATGTTTGCTCGTATTGTGTCATTGAACAGAGCTGGTTCTTGACTCACAAGGCCCATTTGTTGTCTTAGCCACCTTAGCTGAAACTTCTGTATGTCCACGCCATCTAGGAGTATATGGCCTACGTCAGGATCATAAAACCTCTGAAGTAATGAAATGGCTGTTGATTTGCCACTGCCACTCTCTCCAACAAGTGCAACAGTCTGATAAACAAATAATTCAGACTGTTAGCTAGTAACCATAAAACAATATTGAACTAAAAGAATATCTTGAATGTTAGGAAGGTCACTTGCCTTTCCAGAATGAATTGTCAAGCATAGGTCTTGGAAAATCTCAACATCTGGCCTGGTAGGATATCTGAAGCTAACATGCTGGAACTCAATATTGCCCCGTAGTGTCTCAACAGTCACTCCTGCATCCTCACTTGGGTCTATCCTAGATTTACGGTCCACAATTGCAAATATAGAAGATGCAGCAGTTTGTGCTTTGGAAGAATCTGATGTAAGGGTACTTGATTGAGAGACCCCAATGGCTGCCATAGCAAGAGCAAGAAAAACCTGCATTTAGATGGCCAAATTAGTATACCTCTTCATTTCAAAACTGTGCAATTTTTGAACCAAATCCTATTTTTTACACCATTGTAGCAGTTGCATAATACTATCTTTATTCCGTCACATATAAATCAGCTAAAATTAGCAATTTACCAGTACTGTCAGAGTGCTTACCCTAAAAACTTTAGGAAATGTCGTCTTCTCATCCTGGACAAGCCGAGCACCAGCATAAAAGCTAGCTGCATACACACCAAATAACAAGAAAAAGGAAACACCAAATCCAATTCCACTTATGATCCCTGTTCTGATTCCCGTTCTTAGGGGACCTTCACATTTCTTCTTGTACAAATCCATCACCTTTTCTTCAGCTGAGAATGATGCTACTGTTCTTATACTGCTTACTGCATCATTTGCCACTTGACTTGCCTCCTCATACATCATCTGCATATACAAGTAACAAAATGAAGCTTTGTACAAGGAACCGAAAGTAACAAACATTTCAGAGGTAGAGGACAAACCTTGGCATCTGCACTGAAACCCTGAATGAATTTCATCTGTATCCATCCATTTAGGCCAATGAGTGGTATTAAAGCTAAGATGATGAGTGATAACTCCCAGTTTGATACGAAGGCAATGACTAAACCAGCAACCAAGGTTGCAGAGTTTTGTACAACCAATTGAAGTGCATCACCCACAAGCCCTCGAACTTTTGCTGCATCAGCTGATAGCCTCGCACCAATTGCTCCACTTGAGTTCTCTGGGTGATCAAACCATTCGATCTCCATGTTTACCACCTTCTCAAATGTCATCAGTCTGATCCTTCTGATCAACCTGCACCCAGCTACAGAGAAAAGGTACGAACTGACAGGAAGTGACAAGAAGTACACTGCACCGAACACCAAGAACATGGATGACCAGAACTGTGAATCCTTCCTTAGCAGATGTGGGGGCTCATAGAATGCTTTGATCACATTTGACAGGAGTATCGCAAAGATTGGGAAGATTACTCCACTTATGACTGAGGCAATGGAACCAAGTATGAGCACTGGGATCTCTGGCTTGTTCAGAGATGCAAGGCGACTGAGAGGTACTTCCTGTGGTATCTCATCACATAATTTCTTGGACGAGCCATCTTGGATATCAATCCCAATAGGCATACCAAATGGTACCGAGAATGAATGGTGGCTGCTGTTGTCACGAGATGACCTCCGGCTAGCTGACTGATTTGTTGACAATTGTTTGCCTGAACGAGCTCCAGAATCACTCTTCCGATCTGACTTATCCTGCCGGTGTGCTTCCTGTAGCCGTATCAGCTGACTGTAAGCTCCCTCTGGATCCTTTAGAAGCTCTTGGTGTGGACCTGGTCGTAAGTTGAAATGTTTCAGCAAAGATGCAATGAGCAACTGAAGACTGACAAATGATGATTGTAGTAACTGATGTTTGAGAAATGTACCTTTTTCGACTAGTGATCCTTGATGGATGACAGCGATAGTATCAGCATTTCTAACAGTACTCAGGCGGTGCGCAACTATGACGGTTGTCCTGTTTGTCATGACCCTATCAAGAGCCTCCTGCACAATCCTTTCAGACTCAGCATCCAGAGCGCTTGTAGCTTCATCCAATAGTAGGATTCTTGGATCTTTCAGAATTGCTCTTGCGATGGCAATCCTTTGCTTCTGCCCACCAGAAAGCTGTGTCCCATGCTCACCAACCGAAGTATCAAAAGCCTGTGAAATATCGCAAACATTAGATATTTCAATATATGATGCCCAATTATCTGAAGTACCAAAGCATGTAAAACTTGCTTATAGAACATCCATCTGACCTGAGGCATTTTATCTATGAATTTGGAGGCGTTGGCAAGCTCAGCTGCAGCTCTAATTTCTTGATCTGTGGCATTGTCTTTGCCATAAGCTATATTTTCCTTTATGCTGGCAGCAAATAGGACTGGTTCTTGGCTGACAAGGCCGATTTTACTTCTGATCCATCTTAGCTGGAACTCCTTCAGATTCACACCATCTATAAGAACATCGCCAATCTGAGGGTCGTAAAACCGTTCAATTAGACTGATAACCGTAGATTTGCCGCTCCCGCTCTGGCCAACCAAAGCAACAGTTGTGCCACTAGGTATGGTGAGGGAAAGACCTCTGAATATCTGCTCATCGGGCCTTGTTGGATAGGAGAAATAAACATCCCTAAACTCGATGTCCCCTCGAATGTCATCCAGCTTCCTCCCCAGGGTGCTGTATGCATCGATCTCCGGTGTCCTGTTGATCGTCTCCAACATCTTGTATGCAGCGGCTTGGCCACCTGCAAATGCCTTCATGCTTGGTGATGCCTGTCCTAGAGCACTGGTGAACATGACAATGAAAGTGTTAGGTTCTAGAACTAAAAATGCTGTATCATCAACCAACAGAAAAAAAAAATGCATGGCTAATGACTTTTTAATATTTCAACAGCCAATATCTACCTGATGTACATGGTATTGGTATGAAATTCTGTTACCAGTTGGAGTAAGTGCTGAAAGTTCCCTCACACACACCAAAAAAAAAGAGTGCTGAAAGTTCTACTGATATCATACATTCTATTCTGTTAAACATGAAAAGCACTTTGGATTCTGTTGGTTAAACCTGCTGCTGGGAGTTGGTGGTTAGGTACTACTATGAAACTTGAAACAAAAGGGACGAATGTGTACCAGCCACTTGATAATGAACCAGTCAAACGTCCTAATTCCGTTAAGCAATTTGCCCACGCTAATAATGCGCTATCATTGCCCGAAAAGAAGGGGAAAAAAACCATGTAACGTTGTACGTGACCTAACAAGTACAAATCATCATAAACACACAACTTTATGTGTTGCAACCTCCCTCTCCCTGTGCTCCGTCCCCAGCAGGAATTTGTAAGTACAGATAAGATGGATGGAAGTAAACATTCCGCATTCATCAGCTTAATTATGCCCCCAACCACCAAGTGCTGCAGTAGTTTACTAAATATGCCCATGAATGAACAAAGAAAATGCCTTAACTGCAGAACCTAAAAACTGGAATTTTTTTCAGATGACAAGTAGTAGAAGTTTCAAAGCATGGCCAAATCTTGTCTATATACTGCTTTTGAAGCAGTGTGCAAGATCAATTCAACGAGAAGAATCATAGAGATTACTCACAGGGAGCCTGTTAGGACTGCAAAGATGACGTTCATGACCTTGGCCCCTGTGTATCCCTTCTCCAGTATGAGCTTGGCGCCGTACCATATCCCCAGGGAGTAGCCGCAGAAGAGGAGCACCATGACGGTGCCCATGCCGAGCCCGGCGGCGAGGCCCTCCCGGACGCCGGACTTGTAGGCGCTCTTGAGCGATCGGTTGTACTTCTCCACCGCCTGCTTCTCGCCGGTGAAAGACGCGACCTGCAGCGGCACACACACACCCAGCATGTCACCTAAGCCGGGGACTTCCAACACTTCAGCTTTGCTTGTGTGCTGCTGCTGCTTACTGTTCTGATGGAGCCGATGGTCTGCTCCACCACCACCGACGACTCGGCGTAGGCCGCCTGCCCGAGCGACGCCATCTTCGCCACGACGTTGGACATGACCGCGCCGGCGAGGACGAGCGGGGGGATGGTCGCCATCATCACTAGGGTGAGGAGCCAGCCCTGCGCGAAGGCGACGATGAAGCCTCCGAGGAATGTCACCACCAGCTGAATGAACTTGCCAACCTGCAGCCGACACCGGAGTCACATCTCACATGGCAAGAAGAGCACTACAGCTTCCGAGCACAAACACGTGGTTTCGTTTTCGTTTGTGGGAACCTTTTCGCCCATGGCGTCCTGGATCAGCACAGTGTCGCCGGACATCCTCCCGACGACCTCGCCGGTGCTGGTGTACTTGTCGAAGAAGGCGATCTCCTGCCGCAGGATGGTCTTCAGGTACAGGTTCCGTATTCGCGCCGCCTGCCGCTCTCCGGTGATCATCCAGCACGTCACCTCTGGTCAGGCAGCAACTCGACGCACTTATCAGTGCTTGCTCATCAGTGCTCAGTTTCTTGGACACTACAGCACAGTACTTACGGACGAACGACGCGACGGCGGAGGCGACGGCGAGGTAGATGAACTGGAGCGAGACCATGGACACCCTGTCGACGACGTCCTGGATGCCGAGCGCGCCGCCGAAGGCGTCGATCAGGTTCCCGAACAGCACGGTCATGAACGGCATCGCCGCGCCATTGGCCACGGCGCCGAGCGCCCCCAGAAGCATCAGCGCCGCGTCCGTCTTGTCGGCGAACGCGAACAGCTTGTGGAACGGCACCCGGGTGGCCCGACCCGGCGGCTCGCGAACGGGCCTCTTCCCATTGCCCGGGCTCGACGCCGACGCACCGGCGGAAGCCGTCGACGGTGGCGACGCACTCACCTCAGCGCCTCCCCCTGACTCCGGCATGGCCTTCCACTCCCCAAGATTCGCCGCTCCGCAACAAGCTCTGTCCCTACGTATCCTTCCCTCGCGCTAGATTGGGCACCACTCTGCACAAGAACCGCAGTGCCCTGCTCCCCCTGCACGGCTGATTAATCCCGCCTAGCTCCGGCATACGATCACCTCACCTGCCACGAGCCAATAATTGCACATTAATTGGATTCCCCCCAGTGTCTTGCATCTAAAAAAAGAAAAGAAAAAAAAACAAGAACTCGAATCAAGAACGAACCATACACACACACAGGCGCCAGGAACAAAGCGCAAATGTCAAATCTGAATCTACCAATTGACCTACGAGAGCAGAGCACCCAAGCTAGCTAGAAAGAGACCAAGAAGCAATCAGCTGCCGCCGCCGCCTCCGCTGCTGCTGCGGTGCAGACTGCAGAGGATTTATAGGAGGAGGGAGAGAAGATAGGAGGGAAGGGACGGACGGAGGTGGAGAGTTGGGAGACTTGAATGAATGAGCTGGTTGGAGAAGGAAGCCAGGAAGGAACAACAACAAACCGAGCACAAAGTTGGCAGCTTTCGCACTTGCAGCCACTGCAGGGCAAGGCAGGAGAGATGGGGTGAAAAGAATGGCGAGAAAGGCTCTGGAGAGAGAAGGGGAAGCAGCTCGGCAACTACTCTGTGCTGCTACCACCACAACACACCAAAGGATCAGAGGCACGAGACGATCGACGGTGGCGCCGTGGGGGCGTCCATGATTATAACCATATAAAAAATGCGGAGGCTCACCGTGGCGGCGGCAGCACGGGAACAAGCATCCGTCCGGTTGTGCTCTCCAGCCAGTTGGCCGTGAAACGAAATGATGGCTGCTCTCCGGGTATTTATAGATGTGGGAAATTTTTTCTCTCTCGCATAAATTCGGATCCCGCTCACGCCGGTAAAAGAATAGCATCCTGTTTAAAGAGAGCCTCCACTTCTGTACCTCCGAACTAAGCTCAAAAAGCGACGCTTAAACACCGTTATCTTATCAGGGTATCACTTTATTCAATCGGCACGGGGAAGGTATTTGGTCCGACGGGCGACGGCTAGTATCGGCTTTAGGCTATCCGTTCTTTTTATGTTTAAACTTTTTAGAAATTCTAAAAAAGATGTAAAAAAATCTCAAAGTTACTATATACGCGGCACTTCCAGTCGAGTTTGCGTGAGTCCATGTAGGCTGGCTCAAGCTCGGCTTCAATGGTTATTTAGTATGCAGGTAGGCTTGAGCAGGAGGAAAGCTCGGCGACGCAGCAGCCAGAGTAGCCGTGGGAGGCAGAAGAGGCCAAGAGGGCGTGGACAACTTATTGAGCCGTGGTCTATCGAGCTCGACTCAAATTAAACTCTACCTTTGTCTTGTTTTGCGCTCGAGTTTGAGTCAAACCTGATTGCATTACGAGTAGCTCATCAAGCCTAATCTTTTGCTCCGCCATACTTTCAATCTATTTTTTATTTTTATATGATTGCAATGTAATGAATGTAACCTTTTTGAAAGTTTTAAAATAAAATATTAATCATAAAAATACTAAATTTTTTTGAAAAACAAATGTGTACAACGGATTTATTGAAAGAATTATAAGAGGTAACATTGTAATCATAAAAATATAAAAAAGTAGATTGGAAGGGAGGGCGGGAGAAAAAACTGTATGCTCCAGCAGCTGCTTATCCTATCCATCCATGCAACGTAGCGTCCTCTCGTGATTTGACTGAGCACAGCGTTACGTACCCAAGGGCGTTTCGACCACGTTTAGTTTAACAAAAACTTAACCAGTTGGACTGCAATTGATGACTCGTGATTTGATTTGAGCACAAAGCGCCAGGCCAAGCACTGGTGGAGAGCAGAACCGCATTGCCGTCGGCGACGTAACGTTTATCGCTGGGAGTAAGATTTATCTTTAAAAAAAATGCGTGTAAGCAGATCGAGATTTGCCAGCCAGTAAGTGCAGGTTACACAGTGATGCTGCGTGAGATAACCTTTAATTAAGCGATGTGATTCTGACTGCTCTGGCCCAAAATCACGTGGCGAAGCGGCCTCCTCCACGTGGAGGCTGGAGTTAGCCCTACGCGCTTGTCATGTGTACTGTGCGCGAGGCATTTGGCCATACGCTTGGTCAGGAGGATATATACCAATTGTAGCAGCCTCATCTCTTCTCTTGCTCCTTGATCCTACGGGCATGTGCATGCATGCAACGAACACCCGTGAGGCGAGGGGTATCGATCGAGGGGACAAACCCAGCGGAACGGAGAGACCACTCGGCGTAGGGAATCACCTTTGTTTGGGCGAAATTGCTAGTGTCAGGCCATCTCCAACCTTGTCCCGTCGCGGAGCATGTTTTCGTTACGAAGTAAATCTCGTTTCCTTCAATGTTTCAACAGATTCTTTTCACCGTTCCTTTTTAGAAGAAATTTTCTTTTTCATTCCTGCAGAAAGAGATTCTCTCTTCTTTTCTTCATATTTTTTTTGAGAAAACACACCACCATTGCATTAATTAAACATTGTGGTTACCGTTAACAAAAGGGACATCCGGCAGTGAACAGTATACCAAATGTCTCAACTCCAACAGGCTTGTCGGTCACCATCCCATCCGCTTTCTTCAGCTTGCAGGAGTTTTGTAGCTTCGCTAGGAAGCTTGAAAGCTGTCAGCGACCACTGTCCCCAAATCTCGTTCTTCTTCGCCTCCTGCACAAGCCGGTGAGCAACTACTGTTCGAGCTCTGCACCAGTAGACGAACTTAATCATTCCTGCAATAGACTTGATTTCTGCAACTAATGGAGACCATCTGGACCGATCTGACTCTGGTGAGTTAATTTTCTTCACAGCGAGTTCACAATCGGAAATGATTGATACTTGCTGGGCTTTCGATTTGGTGGCCAGATCTGTTGCTTCTTTCAAAGCTAGAAGCTCTGCTTGTTGTGCATCTTGAACCTGACCGAAGCTCATGGTTTTGATAAAAATAATCTTCTTTTTGGAGCTAATGGCAACAACACCCCCTGCCGCTTCTCCAGTAGCCAAATCAAAAGCTGCATCAGTAATCTTCATATTATTCCCTTGTAAGGGATGTTCTTGGATACGATAGAAAATGAAGAAAACCAATATAAGAGAATGGAATGGAGAAAGAAACGAAATGATGGTGGCGCCCATCGCCGATGGCGAGGGAGGATTCCATTGGCAGGGTTGGCAACTACCTTGAGATCGCCGTGAAGCTCACGTGTTTTGGCCAATGGTACCGCTACAATTGTTGGTTTGGTTTGTTGCACAAAAACAATTTTGTTGTTGCAGCTAGCTTTCTCGAATGTTTTAATTCGGGCTTGCTATTGCATTTTTTAATTCTATTGTGCGAGAGCAATTTAATATTTTTTGCTACAACCGGGCGTCCAACTGTTTCATTCTCACCCGAAATCCGGTGCCTAGCATCTCTCTTATAAATAGCCGAGAAATACGCGCAGATGTGGCCCAGGCGCGTATACGTACGTACAGCGGTCTGCGGAGTACATCCATGCCGGTTCTCCGGCTCGGAGATATGATGGGTTTGGGGTTTTTTTTTTTTTTGCTTTGGGGTCACGCGGCGTGGACCCCTGTCCCTCTCTGTGTCGATCGCGTCTCTGGGAGACGGAAACGTCACGGTTCTACGACGGGTCAAAGCCGTAGGTGTGCGGGTTTAATTAATTAGCGTATCATGGCTTGGATTAGGACGCCTAATTATCAGCTCCATGGTGCCTCATGCCCAAAAAAAAAAAAAAAAAACTCCGTGGTGCCTGCTACGCTAGAGGGAGGCGGAATGCCCGAGCTCAGCGTCGAGTGAGCAGGTTTTAATGGCAGGTGTACTCTGCGGCTGCCGTGTTTGCCAGTTCGTCTTTTTATTGGAAAGCCTTTTTATCTCCTACGTGAAAAAATAGAAAATCCCTAAATTATGTCTGTTGGATCAATTTAGCCTCTCAAACTAAATATCGGGTTAACTTGATCCTTAAACTAGCAAAATCATACCAAAATGGTCCTTTAACCAGTCAAAACAGGTTTTGAGAGTGGTTTTCGTTTATGTGGCCTCCAATGTGGACGTTTTGCACATATGAAAACAGCGCTACACGGCCGTATCGACAATGATGTGGCTATTTACCCTCCCCTCCCTCTCCAACTCTCTCCTCTCATATATCTCTCCACTTCTCTCTCCCTAGCAATACTCCGCTCCCTCTTCTTTTTCCCCTCTCCTCCCCTCTCCTCTTCTCTCTCCAAGCAGAGCATTTCTCTTACGCCTACACTGCGCTAGCTAGGCCCCGCCCTGCTCCGCATCTTGCATGCCCGAAGTCGCACCACCCAGCCCCAAGGTTCCATTTGCCGCGGCAAATCGACTTATCGCCGGGAGTCGGCAATGGCAAATCGAGTTATAAATTCAAAATTTTGATTTGAATTTAAAAATAGAAAAAAAATCCCAAAAAATATATAAGCCTGTATGAAGGTAATGGTGAAAAAAAATCAAAAACAACATTGAAATCACGAGGAAATTTGAATTGAAATCGTGTAAAATTGAAAAAAGTAATGTTCATATAGTTGTATTATTGCATGCTCTGTTCATACAGTGTTGTCCCGTAATTCTTCACGTTGCCTTTCCCTTCCTCGGGTCCCCTCTTAGGCTAGCACTGTCACTCCTTGCTTCTTTGTCCTTCCACTGTCAGATCTCGCCGCGAGCTCGGCAAGTCGGCTGCTGTGGGCGGCAAATCGAGTGGGTGACTCGGCAAATCGAGCGCGGCCGATGGCAAATCGAGCAAGGCGAGCGCGAGCGGCAAGTCGCTGGGTTGGCGCGGCAAGCCGAGGCGGGCGACGACAAATCGAGGTGCGGCGACGGCAACACGAGCGCGAGTGGCAAGTCGGAGCGCGAGCGGCAAGTCGGCAGAGGAGGGCGGCAAGTCGGCAACGGCGTTCGGCAAGGCGGCAACTTCGGGCGGCAAGTCGAAGCTCCAGTGCAAGAGCAAGGTACCTATTCATCGGCGACTTCATCCATGATTTTGCCTTCTTGCATGACATGGTTATATATGATTACGAGAGCCATTTTTCTTCTCTTCACTCTCTAGTAGTACGAATACATTCTTAATGCCTAATGGCATATTGGCATACGATTAATGGATCTAAGCTTGATGGACAGGAACAACGCTATTCGCCAATGGATGGAAAATGGAAGGTCCAATGCAGCCCCAGTGCTTGACGAGGACGCCACAGAGAGTGACACTCCTGTACCCACTCATACCGTGCTAGATCCTAATGCACAGCCTGCCGGTATTTCAAAGTGGGCGACAGAGAATGTGGGGGACACGCATCTAGGTAAGAGAAAAGAAAGAAAAAGGGCCTTCTCCCCCGCAACCTAAAAAGCCTAGAAGGGGAGATGACACTGAAGAGGAGGACATTAGTGATGCAAGCACAGATGATCCACAGGAGAAGAGTCCACCGTATCAGGAATCAAATGATGGTGGTGGTGGAAGAGCACCTGAACCTCAAATACAATCACAGCCCCGGTCTCCAGTACGGTTCACAGGAGAGTCCCAATTTCAATGGGCCACACAGGACCAAGACCATGGGGCTCCATCTTCCCAGAGAATCACAAGATCTGCATCTACACATGGGTTTAGGGAGCACAAGTATGGTTACGGGTACAATACCTCTGAGGGTGACTTCAGCTCCTATGGCAACGCGGATAGTTGGGCTAGATTATTTTCTTATCCTTACCCACCCTTGCAACAGCCGCGACAGTTTAGTCCCCACTCAAGCTCTAGCTCCTATAGCGGCAGTCACCACCAAGCCAACCCATCCCCGTACTCCAACCTGCCACAAGCGCCTCCTCATCAGCCCTCCCAATATGTGTATGAGTGGGAGAATCCTGATTTCTACAGGATGTTGTACTCGGATTGGCAAACCTCTTCAGTGCACACAGGGTTTACTTGGCAACAATATAAGGCAAACCTTCTGGCGACGCAGGGATTGATCTTGATGTCCACTGAAGAGATGAATATGGCGAGCCAATCCCAGATTTACGGTGGCCAATGGTGGCAATAGAGGTAATGTCGCATTTTTCATATAATTTACATTTGTTCAATCTTAATTCATACATATGACATTTCATATCACCAGGTACCATGCAACCAGACCGAGCTGTTCACTATTTCTTCAGACAAATTGCAAGATAAGTCAATTACAATTTACAAACACTCTGTATCATGCAGTTGTCATGAAGATCTGAACTTGTGAACTTGTCATATCGTATCAGACATATGCGTACATATGAATTTATCTATGCAATGAATTGTTTTCGTCAAATAGATACATGAAATACATATGAATTTAGTAAAGGTCATGCCGAAATTTTCAAAAAATTTATTTCCTAACATTTTACATAATTTCCAATGTTGCCTAATGGTTAAATAATTACGAAAAGTCATGCCTACCATTTACATAATTTTAAATCAATTTTTACCATTTTTTCGCACCATACAAAGTTTCAAAGCGATTTTTCTAATAATTTCAAATGTTGATTAAATGTAACATAATTACAAAAATTCATGCCTCACCATTTTCATTTTTGAAAATAATTTTTACCCTTTTTTTGCACCATAAACATTTTTCTCAATTTTTCCCACCGGCCAAGCGGTTTTCCGCAAATTCCGTTCGATTTGCCGACTTAATCGCACGATTTGCCGTTTTCTCCACTGTGCCGCGATTTGCCGAGGTTGCCGAGCGATTTGCCGACGTTCCGGGTCGGCAAATCGAGTTTTCGCACGATTTTGCGGTTTCGGCAAACCTCTTTTGATTCAAATTTCAAAACTCAAATTTTAACCGATTTATTGCGATTTGCCGCGGCAAATCGTGATCCGGCAGGGACCGATTTTTGCAGCAAAAATGATAAGTTGAACTCTGCCCAGCCCCTGCCATAGTACGCCTCCTTGGCCCCATGTCGTGCTGCCTCCACCCCCGCTGTCCCCCTCCTCTCGCCAGCACCACCGTCCTGACCTCCTTTAGTTACCCTTCTTCCTCCATCTCCCTCAGCAGAGGCGAAGCACGACGCTAGCACACACCTCCAACCAAAGCACTGTTTCGGCGACCGCCCTGCTTCACGATGGCAGCAAGTCAAAGCGTGGATCGATAGCGTGTCGCGACGAGCCGAAGTGCAGGGAACAGTGCAGGAAGGCGCCTAGACGGCGACAACGCCCACCTATAGTAGCGCCGCTCACCTCCTCCGGCATCATATCTGCAACTCATCGCCTTCCCCAAGGCTTGGCCATCACAAGGCGGCATCTTGCCCCGTCTCGCCACCCTACGGTGACATCGAAGACATGGGGCGGGCAACGATTATCTCTTGTACATGACCTTTAGGCTAGACGTTGGTCGACTTCGAGGGCGGTGAGGTTGGAGCCTCGATGACTCAGGGTGGTACAGTCATAGTCTAGGGACAAAGAGATAGGGGAAGAAGTCAGCTCCAGCGCGTCCCATACGACCGTTGCCTCATCCCCGCCGATGAAGGGGAAAGAGAGATAGATTAGAGATGGAGAGATTAGAGAGATAGAGGGGTAAAGAGAGGGACGCGGATCAGGTGCAGTCACTATAGGGACTGCAACTTAAGTAGTCGTCTGATCCAAGCGTTTATGATGCATCCAACGGCCACAGAGAAAATGAGGAAAAAGAAAAAGAGAAAAGAGAGGAAAAAGAGAAAGAGAACAAAAAAAAAGAGAAAAGGGTGGGGCCACCAAAAAAATAGATTAGATTTTAAAACAGAAATTTGATTTTTAGCGAAGTTTAAATTTTCAAACATTTACTCCGATGCATGCATATATGCACACATACACCTTGGCTTTACACAAACATAAATTACAAATAAAAAAGATTTGTAATTTAAATTTGTACAAATATATGCACAAAAGGAATTTTGGGATGCTTAAATTTTGAAACAATTAAATTTTCAAACATTCAAATATTTTGAATCTTTACACTTCACCAAAATTCAAATTTCTATTTTAAAATCTAATCTATTCTTCGCAAGCCTCACCCTTTTCTTTTTTCTTCTCTTTCTATTTTTCCTCTCTTTTCTCTTTTCCTTTTCCTCATTTCATCTGCGGCCGTTGGATACATCATGGACATTCGGATCAGGCGACTGCTTAAGTTAGCAACTGCACCTGATCCGTATCGGTAAAGAGAGAGTGACATCAAAGGTACAATAGGCATAGTTTAGACATCAAAATAGGTACTTTTTTCAAAAAAAAATGAAAAATTTGAAGCAAACGTTTTGGCTTCTTAAGGTAGTTTCATCGTTTCAGCATGACAAAATCCGAACTATGGCAACATTAAGCGATGACTTTTGGGCCAATAATCCCTCACCGACGGAGCTCTTTTTTTTTAATCGTTTTCCCTTATTTTTCCTATTTTCTTCATGCTTTTAATTTTCATTCCCATTATTTTGTTTTTTTCTATTTTATCCTATTCTAGGGGTGTTTTAGATTTTTCTCGGAACTAAAGCCATTCAATCCAATAGCTCAGCATTCAGCAGCTTTATCAGAAAAATCATGGCAGTTTGAAACAGGCCTCTCCTTTTCAAATGCATTACAGCTCTAGCCCCTACATGGAGAGCTCCATTGGAGATCGATGACACTGGGCAGAGAAGAGAAAAAGTCACCCACTCTGTTCCCCGTCCTCGTCTCACCTTTTGCTTTGCAAAGGAGCAAACATTTGAACCACCATCCATGCACACGTAGGGTCACGAACTTTACCTCATGGCTCGTTCGGTGCTTGCTCTTTTTTTTTTTGTTCGGCTTGGCTCAGGCTCCTTCAAAAATGAGCCTATTTTCTAACTCGCACGTCTCGCTCGTGGCTCATTTGACACCATACAACAAGCCAAAACTACATCTGATTGCTAACTCTCTCATGGTCTTTGCTGACCACTCCCCAACATCAAAGTGCCCACCCATCCCACTCCCCACTGGCCCATCATATCCCAAGTATAATACATATTCCTAAGTCTTAACCCTAGCTTCTCTCCCTCTGCCTCCCCTTACTCCTTACCACCAATTCCAGTTGCTGCCGCCACTGTCCTTCTCCTCTCTCCTATCTCTCTCCACCTTGCACCTCCAGCTACCCCTCCTCTCCCCGGCTGCCGCCTTTCCTTCTCCTCCCCCTAGGACAGCTGCCAGCATCTCCTTTCCTCTCTTTGGATGTGCTCCTCTCTTCGACGAGCACAAGTGGTGGCGATGATCATGCGTCCTCCTAGATCCAAGCAGGACGGCCTCACCTTCCTCCTCCTCCTTCTCTGCTCCATGCCGCGGTCTCCCCTCTAGATCCATTGGCAAAGGTGACATATGTGCTAGCGGCGGTGATGTCGATGGCAAGCTTGGGCACGACACAGGGTAGCAAGACAGTAGCAGTGGCTTCAAGCTCGTGAAGGACAGTGGCACCGAGTTCGACCAGCCGGTGGCGACGTACGCACTCGAGCAAGAAAACATCAACACAGTTTCAAGTGAAGCAAGACCAAGCTCACGAGCCTGCTCAAGCTTTTACCGAGCCTGAGCCGAGCCAGTTCGGTTGATGGAACGAGCCCAAGCTGGGCCAGACGTGGCTCGCTCAAGCTCGGCTCAGTTCTACCCTGCACACACGGCCGCTGGTACCAAATCTCGAGCCTGCTCGAGCTTTTACCGAGCCCGAGCCAAGCCTAACTTCTAGCTCAGTCATTCAACCGAGTCGAGTCGAGCCAGCTTGGTTGATCGAACGAGCCTGAGTCGAGCCAGATCTGGCCCGCTCAAGCTTAGTTCAGTTCTACCCTTGCACACATGACCGCTAGTACCGACTCCTCACTGATACAGAAAACCACATCACTGGCAGTTCGCAATGCTTATCATTGGCGGTTCTCGAACCGCCAGTGATTAAGCGACAGTAATAATATGGGATTATCACTGGCGGTTCTTTGAGTGAACCGTCACAGATGAGGGTGTTCAAAACACGATTTTGGACAATAAAATTTGACTAAAAAAATATTATTTTGATCCGAATAGCACCCCTACACATAACTAGGATTTGAACTCAGAACCTCTTGCCTATAACCCAGCCCTCCTAACCATTTAACCACTAGCACCTTTTGACATATATATATAGGATATGCATATATTTAAGTCTTTTTTTTAATCTTTTAGTAACTTTTGACTATACAAATGATGTTAAATAGAAAAGTTTTCAACTATAAGGTTGTATATCTTATTGAAGGCTACAGTTTTCATGTAAAGATTGTTTTTATCCGACTTCATTTGAATAAGTTATAAAATTTTTAAAATTATAATGATTATTTAGGCATCTATATTGCTTCAAATGGAAAATATATCAACTATAAAGTTTTAGATCTCGTCGAGAGCTACAATTTATATATAAAGTTTATTTTCATCCGAGCTAATATGAAAAAGTTATGAAATTCAGAAGATCTATAAATCCTGAAAATTACTTTCATTCGCGGTTCTTTTAGAGAACCGCCAGTGATACTTTTACAGACGGTTTTCTTATAGAACCGCCAGTGATAGTGACTATCATTGGCGGTTCGGTATCACTAGCGGTTTTTTCAAGTTCTTGGTCGAGACGGAGCAAGGCGGGTCATATCACTGATAGTTCTAGATAAATCTGCCAATGATGAAGGGTCAAGAATGAGCATTTCTGTAGTAGTGTCTAAGCCTACTCGAGTTTTTATCGAGCCCGAGCCAAGTCCAACTTCCAGCTGGGTCATCCAACTGAGCCAAACCGATCCAGCTCGGTTGATGGAACGAGCCCGAGCCGTTGCTCAAGCGGCTCAGTTCTACACTTCTACAGTTCTACCCCTGGACACACGGTTGCTAGTACGGACTCCCGAGCCTTTCAGGTAGGACTGTACCTGCAGTACTGCTACCTCAAGTCCTCAACCCATCCTTGCTGTTATCACACACCTCCCCGGATTTCTCGTTTTCTTGGCCTCAAAACCCAGGTTCCAGAGGACAAACAACTTCAGATAAGATGTACTCCACACCTCAGCCATCCCCAATCACTTCAGTTACGTCAAAGAAAAGGGCTGAGATAAGATATATATCGTGAGCTCTCTTACTCTATATAACAGCAAATATATTACTTTCCGCGTGTCACAAAAAAACTTAATATTTGAGATAAGTGCAAGTCAAAGTTTCCAAACTTTATCTATATGAATTCTTTTCGAAATATTTAGATTGAACACGTAAAAATCATACATACATATTCACGTTGAAAGCTCTTCCATAATATCATAATTTTAGTGGACTTTATAAACAATTTGCAATAGTAACTAGTGGTCAAAGTTGTATTTCAAAGTCCATGTCGATGTTCAAAACATCAAGATTTTGTGATACGGAGAGAGTAGGATAGTAGTATAATTCAGATCTAATAGTTTGTTTTAGAGAGTGTTCTTCACAAATATATACTATCATTGTAGTATAAATACTAACAAGGTATACTTAAAAAAATAAAAAATCAATTTGAGCCACTATTTCGAGAAGAACGGAGGGCTCATATTTATTGCAGTGTATGTAATATATCGTTCGATGCATGAAATGGTTTAAAAATTTCCTACCTTCTCCGTCATCCGTGGACTGTAGTTCACGTCCATTTTCTGTTTATTTAAGGTTCCTTTCTCTCTTTTCTTCGCTCGCTCTATTATGGTTATGGAACAATGAGCTAGCTAGCTGGTCTTGTGGGCGTTTGTTAGGCAATCCTCTGTCTCGCAATTATTCGAGACAGCTCGAAATCGGAAAGCTCCTCTCTCTTTTTCCTCCTCGCTCTCTCGATCTGTCCACCGGACGCGATGGATTAGCTCGTCTCCTGGAGAAGTCGTCGCTGCATGCGTGAAAAGTCCATTCGCCACGGGCACATTACTGTTCGTTGTTGTTTGCTATGCTGAACCCCCATCAGAAAGGGGAGATATTTGGCGAGGTTTAATTTAGCTCAAAATCGGATCGGTTTCGACCTCAAAAGTCTTGGCATACGGTCGAGATATCCGGCGACGACCTCATGCATCATCGTCAACGTCGCGTCAGGATTTGGAGCTTGTTGCAATGACAGCCTGACAGGGTGCGAATTGAATCGACCAACCACTTCCTACTCCGCTCGGAACGTGTTCATATCTTGAGAAACAGCTCTGTAGCTTTTCTTCTTTTTTCTTAATAACGATCATCTTGTAGCTTAGACACAACTTGGTTTATAACTTACAGCTTTTGCCGTTTTATAGTCGCTTTTTCTATCACAAAATCAAGTCTCAGAGCTCTTGTAAATAAGTCAAACGAAGTTCATCGGATTTTGCAATCTATCTTAGGAAGCTCTCGAAGTTCAACTTATAAGCAAATAAAAAATAAGAAGACAAGACAACCTGAAGAGAACAACCTCTTAGGGCGTGTTTGATTGTTTGGCTCTGGCTCCGAATAGGGTAGGCTCGCATGGAAGCCAGGCCACTTGCATGCAGAAACACTGCTAGGTCCTGGCTCGGGGAAACACCTGTGGCTGTTGTTTCCCTAAGCCAGTCTTGAATAATGAGTAGTACGAGGGACGTGGGCAGGCAGACAAGAATGCGTGGGTGGACGACGATGATGACCTCGAGCCATCGGATCCGATGGCAGAGCTTAGGGGGGTCGGATCGGGGCGGGAAGAGGTGCAGTGGCATTGGATTCATGCGGAGGTGGTGCGGCGACGCTCAGGAAGCTCGTCCAGGCTGCGGAGGCATACAGACAAACAAACGTTAGGTCATGCGGGCTGGGTTGAGGTGATTTAGGGTAACTAAACACAACGCCTTGCGTCCCTGCACGACTTCTGCCTGGCTTCGGTGAGACCAGCTAACTCGACCGGGCCTGGGCAGCAACCAAACACGCTCTTAGTCTCTTTGAGTCATTTCTCAAAGACGCTCCTTAAAACTCTCAATCTCAGTCGAATTAAACATTCTAGATTCGTGAAGCATAGTATTTCAGCTCAGCAGTTCAACCACCCCGGTCTAGAGTGACCGGGCTACAGTTAGGCTGTAGCTACATGACGAACATGTCAGCCGTGACTCTCAGTGATGTTGCCGCTTTATTACGTGGGTGACCGCCGTCTAATCCCAACTCTCTAGCTCTCCACTACGTCGCCACGAATGAAGACGATGCATGTACCCAAACGGCGGCTACTACCCGAATTCAAACATGAGTGAAACGAAGGGGGGAAAACCCAAGCAAAAAGGAAACACAAAATAAATAAATAAATTCGTGAGGAGACGACGATTTGGTTGGTAAGTGGGCGCGTACCGGAAAATGGTCCTAAGGGCAGCTCCAGTAGATGCCCTATTTCAAATTTGCGCCATCACTATTTATGTGCCACGTCATCATTGAGACTGTCCTATCTCTATTCACATCTTCAACAAATCCTATTACTATTCTCACTCTTTACTTTTACTATTCACTATCATATTATCCCATTCTTTGCCCCCATCACTATTTGCTACAGTGATAGGGCAAACCCCTAGAGATGCCCTAAGGGGCTGTTTGGTTGCCTTCTTTCACGAGCCTGGTCCATTCGACTCAGCCAGGCTAATGGGATACGGGATGTACAGATGCAGAGACGGTGTTTGGTTGAATGTTTAGTAGACAGGTATTTTGAAATTTATATAACAAGTGTGGTCTAGTTTTGTTCGAAAAAAATGTCAGGAACCCATTTTTGAAATCGGTTCGGTAATAGGAGATGCTAATCAAAAGATATAAACAAAAAAGAAAAAAGAAAACTTACGCAGAACACGTGGCACCACATTTATGGTATGCTATTGTGGCTGACAGTGGCCCCCTGCGCAGAACACGTGGCACCACATTTATGGTATGCTATTGTGGTGACAAGGCCCCTCTTGTGAACGTAACGAGGTCGCATCTTGCCGCATCCGAGATACGCTCATTTTCTCCGTATCTCTAGAGCCAGTCTGCATGGAGAATCTTGTATCTAGAGAGCCAGACTCAAAACTAGATACAGACAACCAAACATAAGAGAAAAGCAAGATTCTGCATTTGTATATGCAAATCTCTGTGCATGCAGGCAACCAAACAGCCTCTAAGAGAATCCGTAGATACTGTTCATCTCGATAGAGTAGCTGCTGGAGGAAAGAAACCTTTTAGAGTGTAGTGTAAAGTGTAAAGAAATTTTAGAGGAATGGATAGTGTGTGGAGTGAATAAAGGGGAGCCGGCACGGCAAAGGCGTGTGCATGTGAGAAGCCACTTGCGAGGCAGGCGCATGTGCGGCTCCGCCTGAAAACGTGAAGATTCTAACCTGCTCCTCCACTCTCTAGGTAGATAGTGCTCAACGTGGATCGATCACCCATAATCTATTTTATTAAAATGGTTAAAATGGCTTATCGGCGATTATCGTGATCACCAGTAAATTTCTATATCCGACAAAGAAAATCTCTACGTAGATCGATCGTGCTTGGATGTCAGCGGAGATGTTTTTTTTTTTAGGTTCACCGGCTTTACGACGTTCGGCGATCTGCATATATATTGTGCACGCTCCTCCGCCGTTAGTTTAATTAGTCTAAAACTGGGACGTGCATGCTGCACGAACGGCATCGATGATGGGTACTCCACTAGCTGGTAGGATATTTATATGCACCGGCCGTATGAAAATGATCAGGCTAATGCCGTACGCGTATCGTGCACTCATAGGTTTCTCAATGCAGTTCTCTTGGTATGCCTTTCGGCAAACTAGCAAGCAGCCACCAAGAGTAGACAACAATGCGAACTTACACTTAATTACCATGCCGTACCACGATTCGTTAAATGGTATATTTGTTATTCTAATATTAGTATGTTTGTCTTCTAATATCAGTATTTTTTTTTCAGATTAACTCTTCACCCATCACTTAATTATTTTACTGATCTTCGGTGGCCGCTGGATGGATTTGAAATTCGTGCGCTCTTCACACCCTAATATCATTCCCTCCCGGTCTCCTCTCTCCCCCCTTAGCCACCACTGCCTTATTCCCGCATAACCGCCACCCTTGATTTCTTGCGCCGTCATTGTTATGGGATAGGTCCACGATTCAAGATCCCCTATGGATGGCTGGATGGGAGCATGGATGGTGGCGGCGGTGATGCTGCAAAGCGAGATTACGTCTTGCCTAAGAAATCATCAGAGGGCGGTGGGCGTAGGAGGTAACCAAAAGAGGAGGTAAAAGCGCACAGCCGGAGATACAAGTGCATCAGGAGTAGGCTAGAGGGACGTGCACACATAAGTGCAAAGCAATCAAAAGCATGGGAAATTATAAATAAGGTTATATGATCTAATAGGATTGGAGATGGACATCCACCACAAATTATAGTAGGCACATATTATAACAATGTAATTCTAACGAGATTGTAGATGGGCTACGTTAGATTTTTACCATAGATGATACGAAATGACTACTTGGAGCCTTTTTTCAAAGGAATTTTATAGGAAAACAAATGAAGGAATCTAATCCAAAGGAAAAATTACTAAAGAGCTGTTTGATTTGAAGGAATGCATCAGAGGGATTCTATACGATAGAATTTTTCTAATTTTGGAGGAACCCAAGCACGAGGTATAACATCTTTTTTTTGCATCACTTTGAGAAATCAATGTAGCTTTCTCTCTTGCTCTCTCAATTATCTAACTATTCAATTAGTATGAAATCTTAAAATTGTTGCATATTTTCTATGGCACAATGAAATGACATGCTTGAACAATTTATGTAGATTTTAATCCCGCAGCATTCAACATGCATGGACATCCCTTCTCTAACTATTCAGTTTGTATTAAATCTTAAAATTGTTGCATATTTCCTGTGCTACAATCAAACGACATGCTTGGAGAACTGCTGGGCTGGTGGTATAAGGTGCTTTAGTGTGAAACCCACCACTTGGGTTCAAATCCCCATGGTGACAATAAAAATCCGGTTCTCATTTTTAAGTGTGTGTTATAACCGTGAGATCAAATTAATCACCCTATCTCGTAGTACTCTAAAAAAAGACATGCTTGAACTGGCTTTTTATCCCGCGCCATTCAGCGTGCACGGACATCCCGATCCTATGTTTTTTTTGGCGGCACTAAACCAATAAAATTGGGATCTTTTGTCAAATCTTTGATGTGAAGCTAAAGTTTGAAATTTCCTTAAATCGGGTAATCCCAACAGAACACACTGGACGAGGTCAGATCAGATCATGACCAGCTAAACTCAAACCCCATACCAGAGCAGTTGTTGCATGCGTTTAACCTTGAACCTGACCATACACCTAACCATTCTGACCTATATATTATCCCAGCAAACGTCGTCATCACTCATCAGTTAACCTAGCATCGATCAACTGCACGAACCTGGAGGACGTTTGTCGCCATAGGATAGCAATCCAAGGACGCCACGGTTCCGTACATACGCTGGTTGCCATCACTGCCGAGGCGAAGAACATGCTCCAAACAGGACGGATATCCATCATCATTTCTTCCGGGGTCATTGTGTCCTGGATCGTTCAGATTTCCGTGACCCAATGCCATGCACATGCATGCGTCCAAGTCGATCGATGTGCTCGTCGTTAGGTAGGGAGGAATCAGGAATGGGATGTGGCGCTGCTGCACGCCCGTGAGTCAAAGTTGCTTTCCAAAGTTCCACCACCATGGGACATCTCTTGTAAGTCTATAGTTTTTAAAAGTAAAAGCATAACTTTCAGGTCCAGAGATATAAAAAGCTATTACACAGTCAAAAGCTAAACGTAATTGGATGGATGGAGAATGTTAGCGGACCCGTTGTCGGGGTTTGGCAGGGTGTGGGTACGTGGTCAATTTATGTTATATTTTTTGCAGACCTGCAACAGCGTTCTGCTTCTTGCTTGCTTGCTTGCTTGTAGTCACAGAGTCGCTGTATGGCTCTGTGTGTGTGTATTTTGTTAGAATCAGTAGGCATGGCTTTTCAATTGGCTAGTGGAAAGGAGCAGAGAGAGGGTAGGACATCGAGCAGCACGGGTGCATGATCAGCGTCGGCTTTCATTGCAGCCGTAGCTAATCTTTCTTTTTAATTTATAGTTTGAGCTGTATGACTATTCTGCAATGGTTATATAGGGATTAATCAATGATTGTAGATAAGCTTGGCATCTGCGGACATGACTACTCTATGAGATCATGTGATGAGGTATTCACAAATTTTTGTATTTAAGATTGTGTGCTCTAACCTTTGTTTGTAAGAATTGATTTGGGAACATTAGAATAGAGAATCAGACCACGGGGTG
Source organism: Olyra latifolia (assembly GCA_036346145.1). NCBI lineage: Eukaryota > Viridiplantae > Streptophyta > Magnoliopsida > Poales > Poaceae > Olyra > Olyra latifolia. The sequence goes on from CM070530.1 coordinate 23,099,387, forward strand.
GACCAAGGGGGAGTTTGGGCCAAACCGTCAGGCTAGGCCATCAGGCTAGGCTAGACCAAGCTCAATGGAAAGCCGGATCAACCTACATAGGTGTCTGGTCCACCGTAGCTCTACACCAGACCGAGTGCGGTCCGCCGTGCACTATGGGCCGGATCGACACAAGTAGCTTCCTTTTTTTTGTATTTATAGAAAAATTTCTATGCTCAAAAAATTAAGTGTTATATATAAAAGTTGTAGATAATTTCATGACACACCTTTTTCTTGTTGATAACTTTTCCATTTGAGCAATGTAAAAATTCATAAAAAATATTGAAGTGTACTACTGTGTAGGGACTTAGGTGCTTGTGGTCATTTGTGTCAGAATTGCTAAATGTTTTGGTTTGGCATGTGCTTTATGTCATTCAATGATGGTTTGATGTAGGGTAGGTGTTTATGGACTAATGTAAATCAAGTTAAGAGATACTTGTTTTCAGGAAAATGATTTACTCGTCTCATGTGCGCAGGTGATCGGAGTGGGTCGACGTCAGCGAAGGGGATTGAGGACGTGGATGGGTGATCCATGGTCCAGGTGATCAAGGATTCATGCGAGTTGATCAGAACTGAGTCTAGGCACGTGGACGAGGTTGACTGGAGAAGAAGACTTCGAGGTGCACAAGCCGAAGCGGACCAAAGGGAATTGGATGCTAGGCGGACTTGGTGACTAAGGGAGCAATGGACGTCGGTTCTGGAGAAACCGTGATGCAAGGATAAGTGGTTTAGGTCATCAATCATCTCAGAGGGGAAGTTGGATCGAAATAGGATACCAAGTGTCTTGTATGACCCACTTTGAAAACCGTGCTATGAGATAGATAAAACCCAGTGTCTTAATGGGTTTCAGGCGAGCCCACTGTGTAATGAGAGGAAATCCTAAGTGGGATGGCTGGTTGAGCCTCTACTATATAAGGGGTTCATGATCTAAGAAATATGGGAGGATTTTGAGAGGATTCTAGAGACTTTTACAGAGTTTTGAGAAGATAGGTTAAGCCAAATCACTTAAGGTTTGTTGGAGATGGGTTTATGTTAATCCTCCCTAATCATTTCGTTGTAATCATTCCTCGTTAGTTATCAAGAAGGTTTTAACTCATCTTTTGATTTTCATGCTCCTTGCCTTCGGTTCAATTTGGTTTTAGGTTTTGGGTGTTCTTAACTCGAATCTTAGGAAAGATTGGTCATTTTATTTTGGTGCTTGTAGTTGAGCAACTCTAGCTCACAAAACGTGCGAGAACATATCTAGAACCAACTTATCCAAGTAGCCCTCAAGGTTTAGCCATGGATTGAAATCTAGGTTTTGCCCCTGCATGACCTACATTTTGAAAAACACAGAATGGTTGAGTCTTTGGGAACTATAGGCATGGTTGAGTCTTTGGGAACTATAGGCTTGATTTTTAGGAGGAACAGGTATTAGACATCCTAAGAAAACTATGTTTTGAATTTTAGCTTAATTCGACGTTACAATCAAGAATTGCTCGAAATTTTGTTTCATCTCGGGTGTGAATAGTGCTCGGTCCGACACAACACTAGGGTCGGTCGGGCTCAACACTAGGGTTGGTCTGGCCCAAGAGAGAGGGAGGAGGAAAAACTATTTCCATGTTTCGGGTCAATTTCTAAGTGCTTCGTTCTATGAATTTTGGTTCTAGTTTGATATAGTGCTCGATTGTTTTGCATGATAATTGAGATTTGGGAATTGTTTGAATTTATTGAATATTTGGAGTTTGGAACGTGTTATGAAAAAATGGTCCAAATTAATTTACCTTCTATTTACCCTTCTCTAGGCGTCTACCCAGTTCTTCGTACTCCCCACTCTCTTTTTATAAGCAATTCATATATTTATTTCTGTGTTGAGGACGAAACATGCATGCTGTTTCATCGTTTCGGTGGTGGATATGCGCTGTGTAATTATTCTGCCTGCAGAATCGGTGGTTGCTAAAACCAGATAAATCTATGTCCAATCCGTTCTATTGAAATGGTCCGTTTGGAACGCGTGAACGGTAAAAGGATACAGCGAGCGAGTGACCGTAATTGGCTTGTACTGGTAGGATAGCATAAAGCATCGGCTACACTCCGAATTTACCAAGCCGTTTAAGCATGAAAACCATTACTCAACAATTTATCAACTAACAAAAAAAAAACCAAACAACCGAGCAGCTATACGGTTAGCCATGGCCATGTTAATTATCGGAACGGTTTGGTGAGCCCTCTCTCCAGGTAGTGTGAGCAGTACGTGCTCAACTTGTCCGCTTCCAGCCGCTGGCATATCTGAGGTGGCCGTAAGTATATGTATACATCAACCACTGTATCCAATGATCTCATCAAGCAGATTAGCAATGGCCGCCAAGTCAATCATGCGATGTAGCCGTAGGGACGTGGACGGCAAGCGAGGGAGTCCGCGCTGACGGACGCGGGCGCACCACGCCGCCGCCGTGTGCAGACCATACTCTCTCACCGCCGATGGATCGCACTTAACCACCCTGCCGCCTGCCTGTAAACGTCACGCTTGTACTGCACACATTTCTCGTCATCGTCGTGGCGCACCGGGACCGAGCGCTACTTTGTTCGGGGAAAGATGCCATCGAGCACCCCGATTCATCCGGCCGGATTCAGACATGATGTGATCTGTTTCCCTCGTAATCAAGTGAACGCGAGAGCTCCAGGTCAAAATATCAGGAAAAAGGAAAGAGGATAAGACGACGGCGACGAGCAAGCCGCAGAAGAATTTGCTGGTATAATAAAAGCCGCTAGTTTGATACTTTGACACATGTGGTTCCTGGATTACATAAATGCCATTAAACAGCCCATACTCTGGAAGGATACCATTCTAATGCGAACTACCAATCCAATGTCATATCTGTGAGGAATTTTAGTTTATAATGACATTCTTGTGAATACCGACTTTTTAATAGTATTTCTAAGCATCCTAGGTGGTTCTCTAAAGCATATTCATCGGAGAGTTTGGAGGTCCAAATTTTAGAGTAGCTGACGTAGGAAGGATTCTTTTAGTGGTCGTAGTGTAAACAGTGAGAATTTTAGAGGTTGGATTAAATCTTTTATAGGCTATGGTAATAGTGTTATAGAGATTCGAATTTTATAGCATTCGTAGCAAAGTCCTACAAGGGAATCTTCTCTATATTTACAAACTATCAATCCCTATAACACTCCAGTGAAGTCTCTATATTAGTTCCTGAATTTAGATATGCTCTCTCTAAGTCTATATTTAGAAATTCTCTTCTTTATCTGGATGAAAATATAAAGAACGAATAGTGATTTAAAGAGCCTGCTACCTCTTGGAGCCGCTAGATCTCTCCCTCTCCCAGTGGTATAAATGTAATTAACCCTAGATCTTTTGCATATGGTGACTGGCATGGCATGGATCGAGTAGTAAGCACTGTCAGTTTAGGTGTGAACCAGTATACTACTATTTGAGATGTAAGCTACATGCTCGATCGGATATCTGTGACACACACAGGTCAGAGGCATGGATAGAATAATTAAGCCGATTGGATCGGAGCCGGACCAATCGTCTTGCATGATTATTGGGACATGTTCGTGGTCAGCGGCACTGTTCCGCTAAGTAGAAATAGAATACGGAGATGGAATATAATATGGAGTCTTCCGGCCTCCATATGATTGCGATTTTAGGCCCGTTTAGCACGGCTCTAATTCCCAGTTCCATCTCAGATATAGAGTTTGTAGGTTAAAATAAAATAACTTAAATTTATATTTTTAGTTTAAAATGTAAATAAAATGACACATAAAATCCTTAATGTACCTACACTCCAGCTCCATAAATTTCTGAAGTTAGGAATATGGTGTTCTACCAATTAAGGAGGTGTTTGGCAGAGCTCTAATTCTCAACTCCGTCCCAGAGCTATGCCAAACACCCTAACTCTAGGTAACTCTGAAGCAGCCAACTTCATGGAGCAGTCTCTCTCGCAGTTCATTTTTGTGGAGCAGCTTGAAGGGTGTCCCCGTGGATTTGTGGATCTGCTCCGTAGTGGATCTATTTTACAGTGGAGTTGTAAAGCAGAGCTGAAGGAGTTAGAGCTGTGTGACGTGCTAAACGGGCAACGATGACACGTGATGACATGAGATTCTAAACAAGGACGGACACGCATAGCAGGTAATAAGGTCAGGTGGGAGTCCCCGTAATATTAGTAGAGTTCTGTTTAAATTATATTACGGTACGTGTATGTGTAGTATAAATTTTGAGTGGGACTAGGCGGTGGACATCCGATAGATTCCTAATAAAAAAAAGATTCGACTAAGAGCAAAGTTGTCTCATAATAAAATAAGTATCAATCGATTATTAATAAAATTGCACTATAACTATACTAAAATTATACATTATAAATAAGTGCAAAATTAGTTTTACGAGTGTACAATTTTAGATTGACTGAAACAAACATGATGGGTTGAAACATAGGAAAAGAAAAGGATGTAAGCACGTGTATTCGACAGATTTATACAACAACAAAGTATAGAAATAAACGAATAAAACTAATGATTGATAAGTAGCAATTTTGATACTAAAATGACACCTTTGAAAGCTGTGCAATTTTAGCCTTACTAGAGTGCAATTTTAAAATGACTGATAGTTAAGAAAATTTCAGTCGTATGAGAATTAGCAATTCTGAAAAAATAATAGTCGCAACAAAAAATGAATATCATTGAAGCAAAATACTAACTGCAATAATGAAATACTCTGGCGCAACAATTATAAAAATGCAAAAAAAAAACAGATTCATATACAACATCCGAGAAAGTAAGCTGTAACAAAAAAAATTGCTTTTCCATAACAAACAAAAACAACATTAGTAATAACTCGCGCCATTTTAAAAGTAATAAGAACCCCATAGTGTAACATTCGAGACACTAGCTGCAACAATAAAATGCTTTTGTGCAACAACAAAAAACATCATTTGTAGCAATCCACGCCATTCGGGACCATTCACTACCAGGGAACAGGGATTTTATCCCGGTTGGGAACGGGCTACGGTCCCGGTTTCCAAACCGGGATAATCCCAGGATCGATGGCGGGGCCTGCAGCCCGAGTTAGCCACCAACCGGACCGAAGGCCTCAAAAGCCTGAGCTGGGGCCGAGAGAAGATCCGCCGGTTGGAACTACCAACCGATCTGGGTTGACTTATCGATCCGGTTGGTTCTACCAACCGGACTATAAGGTGTTTTAATATTTTTATTTGCATTTTTATTTGCCCATTGGATGACTTATCGATCCGGTTGGTTCTACCAACCGACTAGAAGGTGTTGTCATTTTTTTTTTGCCCATTGGATGACATTTAATTGAAACTCATATAATTAATTGAAACTTAAGTATATGTATATATTTGTGTTAAATCACAATTAATTGAAACTCATATAATTATTCATACACGTTAACTCGTTATTAAATGAAAGGACATTCATTAAAATTTAATTATAAGTAATTAATAAGTACTACAATTGCTAACTAACTGGCTATATATACAAGTATCACAAGTACACATTGTTGTACACATAATTACAAGTACACATGTTTTTGTTCATCGGGATCATCTACGTGGATTGCTTTTGGTAGACCTAGATGTTGACCCCGACGGTTGATCGGTTCCTCTCGAACGGTCGGGCTCCGAATCTTATTGAAAAAGGGTGATGATGCTCGCCCATTGGAGCCACGACCTCATCTAATATAAAGCCATGAGTTGCTCTTGTATTGCTTTCACCAAGATCGCCGAGAGTTCCGGACCTTGTTCCAAACCTTTCTTCGCCAATTTTAGAGGGATCTGTCATTAATTAGGAATTAACTAATCAATCCTTGAATCTATAGAGGTGTCCGAATAGTTAGGTATTATTAAGGTAGAAATTATAAATACTCACCCCAAAAGGTTCTCCTTTTCTCGTAGAGGTAGCAGAGCCTCCGATGAAGTGATGCATCATCTCGCATACATAGTAGCCGACAAATTGTTTCCGGTGCTTGATGCAAGACCTGTGGTGAAAAAGTTGTAGAATGTGAAATAACTGCATAGAAATTTAGTAAACTAACTACAAAGCTAGCATTACGATATACTTACATATTTAGCGAGGTGCAACTCAAATTTTTCTTAAATTCTCCAACGTTTTCCTTTTGGAATCTTACGAAGGCACTATACAAGTGATTATGAGTTATACAGATTAGAGTTGGCTTCAAACCGAGAGAAAGAAAACAAGTATGATAATGAAAGGAACGACAATGTACTGGGTTGAGCATGGCCAAGATGTCTTTGTATTTTGCGGGGGTTTTTTTTTGAGTCCATAACCGTGGATCGTGCTACGATCTACCTCGATAATAAAAGGGCAAAGTGAAAGTGCACATATATATGTCAACAGTAGTAGTTAGTACTTTTAACATCATGGTAAGAAAAAATTATAACGAGGCGATAAGAAAACACATACTCAAAATCATAAGCTAGAAGTATCTTTGACTTGTATCTTTGTCCCATGAGCCCGTTGTATATGTCTGCTCTGTCTCTTTTGGTTTATCTCTAACCGTTTCTCATTGATCACTATCGGGTCGAGAAAGCCAAACTCATAATTAATTCTCTCGGTTTGGCATCGTTTTAGCTCCATTCTACACAACAAGAAATCGTTAGGTTTGGGGATTGTTACAAAGATATGGGCGCACGACAAAATTTATGAATAAGACACTTACAGAGTTCAAGAACTCAACATGCGACGCCCCAGGCCCTACCGGTATAGATCAAATAGAGGTTCCCATTCGATGAAGAACTCGTTGTCTCCACGGAAGTAATGAGTTTCCTTGAAGTCGACGGCAATCGCATCTAAACCATGGTTGGCCGCGCCAAATACCATTCATGGAGTTGCCGCATCTTCGTTGTTAGTTGGGGAGCTCCTCACGCCTCACAAATGACGCACCATGTACAAATTTCCATGCTATCTCCGCAACCGGATGTCCTTGAGGCCCAATACCGATCGCATCAAGGCCAAGATCATCGAGAAACTGTTCATCCTCAGGCAACCTCTTCCGCCGTCCTCTCCGGTGGCGTCTCCTTGTCGGCTATCTTACTCAAGACGCGCCGTAGTCCGACACGGCGGCCTTTCGGTTTATCTATGATGTCCTTCAACGATAGGATAGCCCTCCTAGCTTTGTGCCATTCGTCCGTGTCGGGCCGACCCTCGGTGGAGATGGCTTTTCGCGAAGAATGAGGTGACCTCGGCTCTTACAAATTGCGAGGTCTCCTCATCACCATATCGACGCCAACTTCGGAGGTGATTTTTTTGGATTTTGTTGACGTGGACGTGGACCGTGTCTTTTTGAGAAGTCTTGGCCCCTATCCGACCTGGTTGGTACATTACTTGGAGCCGTTTGTCGATTGGGGGCTGCCTTGGCCGATGTGGGAGTTGGAGTTTCGTGCAGGCTTAGCCGAGGAGACGGGTTTCTTCGGGGGCGTCTTATTCAAGGCAGAAGGTTGTGGAGGTGACGCCGAGACCGTGGAGAGGAAATGCGCGTTGTCTTTAAAATTATGAACCGCTTATGCCACGCAATGAAGCGTGTACAAGATCTAATAGTTTCGTGCTCCGCCACCTCCTTCAATGTCGAGGTCAAGATCCTCATACCCCGGGCATACCTCGCCCACCGAGACCTTCGCGTAGCCAGCGGTATGGCGAGACCATGGATGAGCTGCCTGCTCCACCGGAAAACCATGCCTTCACCGCCTTTAATGAGAGGTTCGGGCTTGCACGTGCAACTCACATGGTGTCGGTTGCGTGATGTCGCCCATCGCATAGGGCCAAGTCACCTTCACCAGCCCACCGAAGCACAGCTACTCGCCTCGTCGAGGGATCGACAATGTCTAGATTTCGGGAGGTGCTCGCGACTTGTCTCCGATGTTGGCTCAAGGCTAGTTGCGCTCTTTTCGACCAAATCGGGTATCTTGGCCTTTGTTGCTCTCGGTTCGTCTTGAAGGTCCTTGATATGTTGTGCGTGTCGACCCTTGGATCTCGACCGACTCTGAGGTCTCCGCATCATGGGCGAAACCGACCTTCCACGGACGCACGCCAACGCCTGCACGCCCAGGTGCTCCGGTTCAGAGAGCCCTTGTTAGCTCGTCGTCCTCCTGCTTGGCACGAAGGTGCCTTGGGACGACGGGTGTGCGCCTCTGAAGCTCGCCGACGACTTCTCTCATCGTATCACCAAACACCGCCCCGCCGTCATCGCTAAGGCTGCCGTTATGACCGAAGAACCAATTTCTCGATCTGTTGGACCAATCCAATGTGGCGGGTGGACACCCTTAACCAAAGAAGTCACGTTCCTCTTCTCCCATTTGGGTAGGGCCTTGCGGTAACCACCGTGTCCGAGGCGATGGTGGTATTGCTTCTTATTTGCGATTCGCTTGTTCCTTTCACCAAGTTCGACCTAGCTGTGAATTTTTGTACCCCACAAATTCATCCCGGTGATCCCTGTAGCTTTGGGTACTTGTTGAAGTCGGGGACTAAATTCTTCTTGACGTACTCGTTGTTCAAACTTCTTTTTGTACGCCCGAAAAGCCATTGCCATCTTCTTTAATGTATACCTTTTCACCTTATCTTGGTCCCTTCGGAAGGTGAACGCTTCCTTCATATCATCCATAGGGTGTTCTTGATTCTGCAGTACCTCGTCCCATTTCGCAAAGCTAATAGGCACGTGGTCCCGACGATCACGCCGAACGCCGATCCGAACGCCCAATCGCATTTTCGGCTTTAGAGGCTCGCCTTCCTCACCGACTTCAGTGAATATGTGTCTTGCCCTCGGCTTCTTGCTTTGACCTCGCCGACGTGATCGGCTACTCGCTTGACCGGTCTCGGTGGCTTCGACGGCCTCACTGGCTTGGGTGGCTTCGATCGCCTCACCGGTTTGGGTGGCTACTACTGTCTCTGGTGCTTGGGTAGCGTGGGCGCCTCTTGTCCGAACAACTCGCTCAAAACTCGTCACCAAGAAAATCCATTCGATTGCATAGAATTGAATAGAAACATTCAATTGGGATTTCAAGTAGAATTGAATAGTATCATGTAACGTTATTCTTGTATAAGTTATTTTCTATGAAGAATTGAATAGTAACATGGAACTTTTCTCTAAATAAGATATGATTACACATACATTTCACATACATTTCACATAATATGCAGATAAGAATAGCATACATATGCACAATAGAACTTGATTATAGGACCATTTAGGAAAAAAATCATTTCACGTGTGTTGATAATTAGAGCACATAGACTTGCAAATCATCTCCTACACAACGATGTTTTCAACGTTTTCCCTAGCTAGTCTCACATTTCACCATCTAAATACACAAGCAGCATTACTTCATCTTCCTTTGGACTTCGATCTATCAATGCATATTAGTAGAAATTATTATATTGGAAAACAACCTCGAAAGACCGAATTCCTGTAGAAGGTAAAAAAAGCAGATAGATGGGCCACACAGATATTAAAACAACTAAATAGCAAGGAAAATGACATGATAACATGTTGTAATTTATAACAATTAAACAACAACAGAGCTCAGTTTAGTTTGTTATAAATTGCTCTCAAATTTAATATGTTGGGTTGCTAAGAATAGCCTTCCAATGACATACACCATCATGCAATCGCTCCATCTCCCTAATTAACCCCTCAGACGACTCTGTTGTTCTCACACCACACACATATATACCTCCCTCGATGTCAATGTTGCATATACCCTTCTTATATATTCTTTTTGAGCAAACCTTCTTATATATTCTCAAGAAAGGAATAGAACCGATGTTAATCATATATATTCTGACTGTCTCGGCAATTAATCGAATCATCCTTCTCCAAACCGCAGTCACTCAATTGATAGTGGTAGCACCGCCTCATTCCTCGATTCCGTGTTTGCTATGAGGGCTAAATGCTTAATTGAAGAAGCAAAGGCGATGAGGGTTATAGTTGCAAATGGTGAAAAAATACTAGTTCATAGCTTTGCCTGAATGCACTTACAAGATAAATGGGCAAGAATTTTCAAACTCTTTCAGATCATAGAATTGGTGGGGTATGATATGATACTAGGGCAAGATTGGATAGCCATGCATAGTCCTGTGGAGTTAAATGGGAAAAGTATGGAAATATCCATTAGGGTTCTAGGAGGAGATAAAATCGCTTTCAAGGATGAGCAAGTGATGAAGGGGGCTATGACAATAACAGGGAGCAAGATGCATCGGCTACTGAAAAATAGGATTATGGGGTGGTCATTGAGCATTGGCATGAGTGAGCAAGGGGAAGAAACAACAATACCTGCTGAGATTATGGAAGTCTTGAAGGTCTACTCTAATGTATTTGAAGAACCCAAAGAACCAACCCCTACAAGGGAATGTGACCATGGAATTCCCTTAATTAACAATTTTACATACAGAGTTATCTCATTCAGCAAGACCATACTCTATAGTGTTTGCATTTCTCAGGTTTTCCATCCCTGTGGTGGCATTTCTCAGGTTTTCCATCCCTGTGGTGGATGTTTTAACTTGTAATATGTAGCATTAATTTTGTCCATCAAGTAAAACATATACATGAAAAAAAAATATGAACAAGACCATACTATAGGAGGTCCACGGCGAGGAGGTGCACGGCGGCGAGGAGGGGAGTGGCGTCGTCACGGGCGGCGACGGCGAGGAGGTCCACGGCGAGGAGGTGCACGGCGGCGAGAGAGGGGAGTGGCGTCGTCACGGGCGGCGACGGCGAGGATGGGAGTGGCGTCGTCACGGGCGGTGACGGCCAGGAGGTGCACGGCGGCGAGGACGGAGTGGCGTCGTCCACGGGCGGCGACGGCGAGGAGGTGCACGGCGGGGAGTCCACGGCGGCACGGGCGGCGACGATCTAGGGTTGGAGCAGAGAGGAAGGCACGGTGTGGCAACTGGTGGGAAGATTGGAGGATTTTAGTGTCCGCGGGAATTTGTATTTTGACCTTCAATCCGGTTGAAGACAACAACCGAGATTGATCGACCATCGCCCCGCCGTGTCTCCAACCGGATTGCCGGTGGTGCTAGCCCCACACGCCGATCTAGCGTAGGGTGGTTGACCTTCAATCCCGGTTCAAAAGAACAACCGAGATTGAATGGAGATTCAGTCCCGTGCTATCTCTCCAACCGGGATTGATTGGTGGGCTGCCCCACACGCCGATGACCAACGCCTGAGTCTGGGATTATCACCCCGGTTTATTATACAAACCGGACTGATACCAAAATAAAAAGGCAGGCTTGCGAGCTGGCTCGAACCCGTGACCGCAAGGCCGGGGAGCCCGCGCTCAAGCGCACGCTGCTAGCCGGGGGAGAGGGGGGGAGAGATGTTCTCCTCTGTTAGGAGCGAGTTATTTTTGTACCTTTCTTGGTCTTTAGTGGAGGAAAGGGAATTTTTTTAATTGTATTTTAATTCCTTATTTGTATTTTAAATCCATTTTCCCAATATATTTCCTTTTTTAATGTATTTTAATTCGCTTATTGTGGAGAAAGCCATGTTTTCCTTGACATGTGGGCCCATATATGGTGGGTCCCATATGTCGCTTAAGGGAGTTTCGGATCGTATGGATATGGAAAATACAGATTTCGATCCTAGCGGAAAAGGAGGAAACGGATACTCAATTTAAAGTGAGTAAACAGAATTCCATACTCGATCTCATAGATCCCTATAGAATTCGTGGAAAGTCAGATTCGATGAAAGTCGATGTACGGCTTGGAGGAGATCTTTCCTATCTTTCGAGATCGACCCTACCATATGGGGTCAAAAGCCAAAAAATAAGTGATTCGCTTTTAGCCCTTATAAAAGAAAACGGATTCTTGAACCTCTTTCACGCCATGTCACGCCGAGGTATCTGCAGAAAAAGAACTGCAAAATCCGATCCAATTTTTCGTAATCGATTAGTTAACATGGTGGTTAACCGTATTATGAAAGACGGAAAAAAATCATTGGCTTATCAAATTCTCTATCGAGCCGTGAAAAAGATTCAACAAAAGACAGAAACAAATCCACTATTGGTTTTACGTGAAGCAATACGTTACCTTCAATCCCGGTTGGTATCTCCAACCGGGATCTATAGGCGATCTTCAGTCCGGGTATGTTTTCCCAACCGGGATTGATTGGTGGGCTGCCCCACACGTCAGATGACCAACGCCCGAGTGCTGGGGACTATCAGTCCCGATTTATTATACAAACCGGGACTGATACCCAAAAATAAAAGAAGGCAGGTGCGCGAGCGCGGGCTTGAACCCGTGACCGTAAGGCCGGGGAGCCCGCGCTCAAGCGCACGCTGCTAGCCGGGGGAGAGGGGGGGAGAGATGTTCTCCTCTGTTAGGAGCGAGTTATTTTTGTACCTTTCTTGGTCTTTAGTGGAGGGAAAGGGAATTTTTTTTTAATTGTATTTTAATTCCTTATTTGTATTTTAAATCCATTTTCCCATTATATTTCCTTTTTTTAATGTATTTTAATTCGTTTATTGTGGAGAAAGCCATGTTTTCCTTGACATGTGGGCCCATATATGGTGGGTCCCATATGTCAGTGGTAGTAATTTGCCATAAATTTCTTCAAAGTTATAGAAAATTGTTGGGAGCCTATTAAAATTAAATAAAAATTTCACAAAATTCATAAGAATTGTGCAAAAGTTGACATATATAAAAATGAGTTGGGAACCTTGAAATTTCTCATTACTTTATAAATGAGATGGGAATAATCTAGTTATACATAAACGATGGGAATTTCTCATAATTGGCGAGCACGAACGGTTCTTTCCGGATCAATATGAATTTAGGGACAAATATCTAAAATATTACATGACTACTTTATTTTTACAAGTGATCCTTCGTTATGATCGTGGCGTACGTACGAGCTTCCTCATCATCGCTAAGGACACTAATGTCTACGTCCGCTGAGAAAGGCGGCAGCTCGTCGAACTGATTATACTCTTCTTCGTCGTTGACGCCCTCAACTCCAACAATCCTTCTTTTACCAGAAAGAACCACGTGGTGCCTTGCTTGATCCTTGTTGGTAGTCTTGTTCTTCGTCTTTTTATAGTTTTACCCTTATGAACTTTTGGTTTGTTGTCCATGTCCATCACATAGAATATCGTGTCACATCATTGGCGCAGCACGAACGGTTCATCCTCAGAGGCCACTTGCTTGAGGTCCACGATTGTCATACCATAGTCATCGATCTCCACTACCGTCGGTTTCACCCATTGGCACCTAAACAGAGGGACTTTCAAAGGTCCATACTGAGCTCCCAGATCTCCTCTATGAAACCATAGTAGGTGTCCATCTTTCCATTTTTGTCCAAGGCATCTATACGGACGGCGCTGTTTTGGTTGGTGCTCTTCCTATCCTGGGCTGTCGTGTAAAATGTGTACCCATTTATCTCATACCCTTGCCATGATACGATTGTTATGGATGGTCCCCGAGCTAAGAGTCGCAATCGCTCATGGACTCCTCCTTGCCTAACAGATGCTTTTGTAGCCAACCACCAAAGCTCTCCACTTGCTTGTTCGCGATCCACTTATCTGACTTATCTGGGTATTGGGCTCGTAATATCCTCTCGTGATCAAGTACATACGGAGCCACTGAAGATGCTTGTTTTAGTACCGTGAAATGTGCTTGTTTAAATGAGAGTAGATCGTCACAGAGGATTCTTTTCTCCCTAGGGTCCCTTTTCCCGTAGCCTCCCTCATAGCGTGATCTGAGGACGCCAATCGGATTCAGATCATCAATGTAGTCGACACAAAACTCAATCACCTCCTCTGTGCCAACACTCGGGCAATGCAACCTTTCGACGAGAACGGTTACGAACATACTTCTTTAGGACGCCCATGTACCTCTCGAAGCGAACATCTTGTGCAAGAAGATCGGTCCGAGAATTTCTATCTGTTTGACCATGTGAACTATGAGATGAACCATCATATCAAAGAAGGATGGAGGGAAGATCATCTCAAGGTTGACCATACTAGCGACAATGTTATCCTCGCAGATTAGATAACTTATCCGGATCTATGACCTTTTGTGATATCGCGTTGAAGAACGAACACACCTTTATGATTGTACCTCGTACCATGTCCGTAGAATACCTCGCACCATCACCGGGAGCAACGGGTCATCAAGACATAACAATCATGGGATTTCAAGTTTACGATTTTATTCTCTTTTGTGTTTATGAGTCTTCTTATGTTCGACGAGTACCCGTAAGGACCTTAACACTGCTCAACAACTGAATCATGCTTTTTTCTCTTCTTTGCTTGGTGTGTAGCTCATGACGAGGTAATACCCTTTGTCTCTCTCTTGTGGATGTAGTTCTTCCCCGAGACCTAACAATTGTAGGTCCTTTCGTGCTTGAAATGTATCTTTTGATTTACCGTACATATCTATGAAGCCTAGCAGTGCTCACGATACATTCTTTGTGATATGCATGAAGTCCGAGGAGTGACGGACCTCTAAGTCTTTCCAGTAAGGCAAGTCCCAAAATATAGACTTCTTCTTCCAGCTAGGCTTCTTCCTAGATTCTTCAGCCGGGAGTGGCGGGACGGGTTTGCTACCAGGACCCTTTCCAAATACTACGTCTAGATCCTTTACCATAGAAAATACTTCCGCCCCACTGCGATGCTTGGGCTTCTTACGTTTCTCTTCGGTCCCATCAAAATTAACACGGTTACTCCGTAACGGGTGCTTCAAATTGAGGAACCTACGATGGCCCATGTAAACAACCTTCCGAGAGTTTGTTAGGTACTTGTCTTCCGTATCATCCAAACACCGGATGCGTGCTTTATATCCTTTATAGATAGGCCCGACAAGTTACCAAGTGCAGGCCGGCCGTTGATAGTTACAAATAGCAATGCACGAAGGTGAAATACTCTCTTTTGTACTCATCCCATACACGCACACCATCATTCCATAGCGTTAGTAGATCTTCAATCAACGGTTTGAGATACACGCCGATGTCGTTACCAGTTGCTTAGGGCCTTGGATAAGCAATGGCATCGTAATGTATTTCCGCTTCGACATAGCCAAGGAGGAAGGTTGTAGATACATAGAGTAACGGCCAAGTGTTGTGATCGCTACTCATGTCACCGAACGGGTTCATCCCATCCGCACTCAATGCAAACCTTATGTTCTCGTGACGCTCGCGAAGTCCGGATATTTTCTATCGAAGTTTCCTCCATCGCGAGCCATCTGCTGGGTGCCTTAGCTTTCCGTCGACTTTACGATCATCTTTATGCCAACGCATCATCTTCGCATGCTTTTTGTTCGCAAACAAACGCTTCAACCGAGGGATTATAGAGAAGTACCACACCACCTTAGCAGGGCTCTTCTTCTTACGCCTCTACCTCACATGGGTCATCACGCTTAGTCTTATACCGTGATGTTTTGCACACCGGACATTCTTCCAAAACCTTGTACTCATTACGATAGAGGATACAATCGCTTGGACATGCATGTATCTTCTGTACCTCCAACCCCAAAGGGCGAGAACTTGCTTGGCTTCATACGTAGTTTCAGCGGCGTGTTACCCTCTCGAAGCAACTTCTTCATGAGGCCTAACAACTCATCAAATCCCTTATCGATACTCCATTAGTAGCCTTCCATTGCATCAATTCCAGTGGTACGCAACTTTTGTGGCCCCGCCTACGCTTTGATACAATAATGTTCCTTGGTCCTTCCAGCGTATTTGAAACTTTTCGTAATGTCTTTCATCGGTGTATTCTCCCTCTCCATCATGCAACATCTGTTCTAGATCATCGTCGTCAAACTCCCCTAGTATATGTTCAA
The DNA here is from genome assembly GCA_036346145.1 of Olyra latifolia. Lineage (NCBI taxonomy): Eukaryota > Viridiplantae > Streptophyta > Magnoliopsida > Poales > Poaceae > Olyra > Olyra latifolia. The sequence continues at coordinate 23,115,218 of CM070530.1, forward strand.
TAGAACCGTGTTGGCCAACATCGATCGTATAATCCGCCACATCTTCTTCGTCACCATCTTCTTCTTCACCGTCTTCTCGTATAATCTCTTCTTCACCGTGTTTGGTCCAACAGGTATAGTTTTCCACGAAACCTCTTGAGATCAAATGGAAGTGAATTTGCTCAGAGTTTGACCACTCCTTCCGATTCTTGCGGTCTATGCATGGACAACATATGTAGCTCGATCTTGTGCGTGCACTTGCTCGACGATAAAGTTTCCAAACCCTCCACAAACTGTGAGGAGCGGCGGTCCATATACATCCATCGCCGATTCATCTACATTAAGTTACATCAAGGTAGTTGTTAGTTCATTTTCCAATAATGAATTAATTTCAAAAACCAAAATTAAAGTACTGCTTAATTTATTATACATTTATTTAATTTTTAGGTCAATACTTTAATTTAGGTTAAATACCTTTTTAAAAGAATTATTTTTAAGCTGATAATATTTTATCACATATTTTATCACAATCGAATCAAATTCTAAGGTAATGCAACAAAGTATTTGGCAACCCACTTAAAATGATATATCTAGATCTACCAACTTATAATTTTACATCAATGAAGTGAGTAGAGATCAATGAAGTTATAATATTTTATCACATATTAATTAATATATAATGTTAATTTTAAACAATCAAAATCTATGCAAAATCTACTTTAAACTCTACTCCCAAAATTTCTCCATGAATCGATGAAACCAAAATTCTAAATTTGAGTCACCTCCACGCATTCAATGTGTGCTACATCACAATCCAAGTAAATTCTAAGCTAATGCAACAAGATTTTACAATCCACTTCAAAATTTGGTCCATGAAAGTTAAGATTCAAAATCATAGATCCATGAAACCATCATCTAAATTTAATTAGCTACAACTACAAATTCAAAACGAACTACGTCTTAATCCAAGCAAAATCTAAGATTACACAACAAGTTTTTGCCAACCCATTCAAAAGATCGAGCTATATCTACCAATTTATAACATTTCATCAAAGATGGGGAATAGAGACCAAATTTTTTCATATTAAATTTAAAGCAAATATAGAAACTACATTTCATATACAAGTAGTGAGAAATGAAGTTACTAACCTTGGTTAACTTGGATTGAAGTGAAATGATCAAATTACAAAAATTTGAGCAAAGACCTCCCTCAAATCCGTAATGGCGCCGAGCTCTCTCTGTCGGGTTACAAAGTGGTGGGAAGGTTACGGCAGGTCGGGAAGAAAGGTTAAATCGGTAATCAATCCCGGTTGGTGTTACCAACCGAATTGATATCTCATTTCGTCATTTGGTAACACCGGTAACACCACCGGATCGAATCAATTTAGTCGGTTGGTATTACCAACCGACGGATATCCCACGCCAACCGCCTTTTTGAGGTGATATCCGTCCGGTTGGTAACACCAACCGAGACTAATGGTCCTCGCGCCCATGCCCAAGTTAGCTGCTCAACCGGATCACAGACCGCTGAGTCCCGGTTGGTGGCTAACCGAGATTGATGGGCCGGTATGGAAGGCCTGTTCCCTGGTAGTGATTGTCCTATTCCTTTCTAGATCACGGCTCGACAACAACCCCACAAGTATTCGTTGGAGCAAATAACACAGCTGCCTCCTCGCCTCATCGTGTGGCCATGGAATGGTGTCCCCTCGCACAGTCACTCAGTCAGCATTACCCAAACATACAGTGCCTCCCCACCACATCACATAGATGCCTCGTCGAAGCAGCGCCCCCTTGCCCCCGTCGAGCAACCATTGCTGTGAAGTTGTTAGAGCAACGCCGAGGAAGGAGGTGGCCAGTGGCCTTGATGCAAGCACCGAGTGGAGGGAGGAAGCAACATGGGGAGCGGACTGGATATAGGTAGCGGAGCAGGGGAGGAGTGTAACATCTCATTTTTAAAATAAAAATCATGCATCATGCATATGCATTAATTTTTGAAATTCTTTAAAAAATTAAAAACATTTGATAATGGGCATGTTTCTTGGTAAGTGAATTTATAAAAAGATAATTAATTAAATCTATTTCAATGTACTAAAATAGCTATCTATTTGATAAATAAATATTAAAGTGATATTTTGAATTTCAAATTTAATTTAAATATTTATTGCATTTTGGCCCTTAGTTTTTTTCCTTTTCTTTTCCTTCTCTCTTCCACCTTAGGCCCATTTATCAGCCTCTCTTCTCTTCTCCTTTTCTTCTTCTCCCTGTCGACCCCCTCTTGCCTTCTCTCTTTTCTTGCACAGGGAGCAGCCAAGGCAAGGAAGGTCTCCTAATTTCCTCCATGGCCTTCAATGACATTGATGCCCTCAATCACAGGGTTGTTTCCTATTAATTTCGTGCCATTAAGCCCCAAAATCCCCTCCCTAATTCCCCTCTCCCCTATTTAAACCCCCTGCCGAGCTCTCTCTTTCTTCCATTGCCATTTCTTCAAATCCGACGTGAGTGAGCTTCCTTTACCCTTCGTCTTCGTTCACCCCTGTATTCGACAGCTATCATCCATTTTTGCCATCATACCTAGGGGATCATCGCCGGAGCGGCTGGAATTGTACACCGAAGTCATTGTCTTCCTTGTCGGTGCCGCCTCTACCACGTCGCCAATTCGTCGTCATCTCTCTGTAATCCTCCTCCTTCTCTGCTCTTAGAGAATCCCTAGGCATAGTGGTAGTCATCCCTAGGGCCATTTGGGCTAGGACATCGTTGGAGACCGCCGCTGCTGTGTGCCACTTCTCCTTTACGGCGGATGCTGCCGCTCCGCCGTGTCGTCCATCCTCTCCCCACGGGCCTGACACCTTTGGCATCCCCATGACCCCCTGGTGCCCGTAAGCCTCATTGCTGCCCCTAATTTCCTGCCGGCGAGCCGCACCGTTGCAAGCTGTTGTGAGCCGCCGCCTCGGCCGCCGCTACCGGAGCCACCGTCCCTTTCCCAGCGCGCCGATTCTACAGGGAGGACCGCCTCGCCGTGCTGTTCCTCAGCTGTTTCCTTGCCATCGCCGCCGCCGCCACGTAGCTATACTTTTGGGCCACCGTCCGCTACCTCGAGTCCCTGACCGACGGGCTCTACATATTGGCCGGGCCACACCATAGCCCAGCCGAACTAGGCCGCGCCAGAGTTGGTCACTGGCCCACACCCATGCGGTTGCATCATGGGCCGCGCCGTGCACCTACACCTGTTGGACCGTGCTCAGAGTGGGTCGTGATCGCGTGCTGAGCTAGCCAGGTCACACAGTGCTGGGCCGCACTATGCTGGCTAGGCCGAATTAGTTTTCTAAATTTTTTGATAACAATAGGATTTGTTTATATTGTATCTTTAATTTTATAGCTCCAAAAATTGTAAAACAAATTTTAAAATGTTCATAAAATTGAGATCTTTTGTTCTATAATTTTTCATGTGCATGTGCATAAATGTTATTTTTTTGTTATTTTTTCATATTTTGATTATTCTCGTAATTCGTGCATTAGATTCAGGTGCTGTTGTGTGGTTGTTGATCCAGCGGAGGAGAACACTGCTTTTGCTGATCAAGGCAAGTCATTGTTGACTCGTACCCAACTTTGCAAATGGTTTCCAGTGTTACAAATGTGCATGCTATGTTAATTAGTAATTTTAATCCTAATTGAATATAATTCTTATTAAACTTGATCCTTAGAAGCCTTAGGATATTAATTTGTTGTAATATTACCAACATTCACTTATTTTGTTTAGATTGTTTTATGCTTAGTTGTACTATTAGTATCTAGGTGTTATTATCAATTACGATCATCATCATGTCAGTGCTCGTTTTATAATTGTGTTTTGCAAAGGCAGCCGATGCACCCATTTTTTTGATGAAATGGGTTAGAATTGGGCAGCTGGCGCTACTAGAGGGTTTGGGTTTTGCAAAAACCTTGATTGGGTGGATGGTTGCAAGGCGGGTGCAAGATTCGGGTTCAGTGTGGGAACCACCTCAATCCTTAAGGACCGATACCTTGTGGTTATCAATCTTAAGTATAATAATGCGTCCATGAGTCTCTATTACTGGTAGGGCCTGACTGACTACCCTTCAAACTCTTAGTTTAGGCATCCCATCTGGTGGAGTAGTGTAGGGGGACCAATTTTCCAATATATAATATTGAAAATTGTTCTCCTCTAATATTACATACATTTACCCATAATAAGTATATCAACCATGTCATATTATTTAACTATTATCAGAGTACATTTATAATACCAAAAATGTGGTATTATACAGACCACTTTACATCTTGTGAGTTTAGAAATATCTAGTATTCTAAGCCGAAGAGTTCCATATCCTATGCTAAAAAGTCAAAGTCAGTATCTGCAGCGGAATAGGGATCTGTTTATTTAAAATGAATAGTTCCCGTATAGCGAGTAAGTATGTCAATAGTACCTACAGGTTTCCATAGAAAATAAAATATTAGCTACATGCAAATTGTTTCAAAGAAAGGTAAAGGCCGTAATTTGGCTAGTATAAAATGCAATATTTCAAGACTTAACTTCAGTATTCCAAAGATGTTTTCTAAAACATTTTAAATGAATTTATAAATCACTATTTCCTTTCTCCATTCTTAAATCATCTAACAACCATTATCTTTTTCAAAAATTCATGGGCTTATTTGAATAGAATAGGCATCACCCAGTTGACATAACTTCATATACCCGAAGTTGATTTTGTTATTAGCTCTGCAGAACCTGCCCAGCTTTACCCGTAAAATGGCTGATAATACGGATTGGCGGTATTTATGTCATTTCTATTCAGAATAGTCCAAGTTTTGCAATGTTTCGCATAAGGCGTAAACATTGAGGAAAAACCCTGGCAATATTGGTCTCCGCACAGACATAGCCGGTAACATGTGAATCACTTGGCCTAATATCCCAGAACCTGGCAAATACCTGGCCTCCGCATGATCATTACCGGTGACTACTCGGCCAGCATCTCAAATGCTCAGTATTGCGAAAATACTAAGGCAATACTTTGCCCATGCAATTACCATTATGGTAATTCATGCCTATACTTTTCAATTTTTTCGATCTTCTCTATATCGCAATGTTTATGACAATGATGATATTTATCCTACCTATTGACATATTCATATGATTAATTTTTCTTATGCTAGGGTGTTGTGGAGTTTGGATTAACTATAAAATGACAAATACAATAATTTAAATAAAGGTATTTCATAAATAAATAACTAGAAATTAATAAATAAGTAAATAAAAGGAATTTGGGAATTTATATGCTTCAAGGATAGGAAAACCTGCCTTCTTCGGTAGCCTGATCGAACTCTGAAGTATCTCCCGGATATTCTTGTTCAAGAGATCCAGAGGCGATTAATTCGTCGTCTATACGTTGCAAACATAGAAAAAGAGAAGAAATTTTCAATAAATATCCAAATAAGAATTGGAAAAGTATTATGCATGAAATGATGGAAATGCATGAAAAACTCGAGTTGAAAAGGTGATGGACTGTATGATTTTCTGGGAATTTTAAAAATATTTTTGATGTAATAGGAGTGGGGTGTTAGAACAAAAATGGGTATTTTCTCCAGATAGCAGGTTGCTAAAGCTATGTATGTGAGATTTTATGTGTGGATTAAGAAATTTCCAGAGATCGGGGTCGACAACAAATATTTGTCGGAGTTCCATGATGGAAATTGTTGAAGATATAGGGGTGAAAATTGAAAAAATAGAATTTTATTAAATTAATGGTGCTATAATAATTTTAATTAGATTTAAAGTATTTTCAGAAATTTTAGAAGTTATTTCCTAAATTTTTTAAATACATTTATATATAAAGATAAAGATAAAGATTTTATTTTGATTATTTTGTTATAAAAATAGGTAATTTAATATTTTTTAAAATTGTTCATCTTATTTTAGAATTTTGAGAATTTTTGCAGAATTTTTGGAAAGGGTTTGATATTTGAAACAAAATGTAGAAACTTGAATGGAAATAAAAATGTAAAGGGGTTTTAACCCTATATGGGCTACAGTACTAGGCTCGGCCCATTTATTTGTGCCGGTGGCTGACGAGTGGGACCCAATGCGCAGAGAGAGAGGGCGCGTGTGGGTGGCTTAGAGTGGCTGACAGGTGGGGTTGTAGTGTCGGTGAGAAAGAAAGGGGGAAAATGGGGGTGTGGCGGAAGAGGTTGACAGTGCCGGAGTTTGGTGGCCGGCGATGAGGAATTGGTGGTGGAATCATGCAATTGAGGGCATAGTGGTACCTGGGGAGGTCTCAGTAAGGCTCGGGGTGACTGGAACTGTCTTGGCAATGTGGTCGTAGCGGCGGTGTAGTTGAGCAATGACGGCGAAGGGGGTTCTAATAGATGTCGATGCAGGAGAATGGTGGCGCTGGCTTTGCGATGTTTAGTGGCAGTTTTTGGTTATGGGAGTCGAGGCCAGAGGGGGACTGGAACGGCAAAGAAGTGGTTCGCCGGAGTTTGAGAAGAGGGTGGTGGCGGTGGCGATTCGGGACCTTAGGGGTGACGTAGATGGGCGGAGGAAAAGGCTTGGGGAGGTGCGGTGCCAAAAGCCGAGAGGGGCCTTTTATAGCCTTAGCGAGTAGTGGCGGGCACGGCATTGCGAATTCATAGCGGCGGCGGCAACACGAGGTGGCGGCGAGCAATTGGCGAGCCACCGATGAAGGATAGTGATGATGAGGTGGCAGAGAATGTCAGCGACGGAGAGAGCTATCCCGTGGCGGCAGAACCAGGGAAAAGAGTGGACAGAAGTTGCGGCGGTGAGGAATCCCGGTAGTGACGGCGGCGCCAGAGTTTTGATAGGAGCAGCGCAACAGTGGGAGGTAGAAGGAGATGCGGGCGTCATTGGATCGGAGGAGGATCTATGGGCACCGTTGGATCGGATCCAAAGGGTTATAGTCCTGACAAGTGGGGTCCGCTTGTCAGAGAGAGGTTGTGCTGAGGTAGCTTAAGTGGAGACGTATTTCCCAAAAGGGAAGGTGTACTCCGGGACTTACCCAATGAGGAAAGTCTGAAATTTAAAAGAGAAAAGAATTTTCAGAATTTGTTTAGGGATTTGAAAATTCATAGAAAGTTATAGGAAGCTCAGAAAAATATGAAATAAATTTCTAAAAATCCAGAAAAATAAGAAGAATCCAAATATGGAATAAAATTTATTATTTTAAGGGATTAATTTTGAAAAAGGAATAAATAGGAGATTAATTTGGAAGATTCTCAAAAATTAAGGGATACTTAAAAGGACTTAAATATGAATTTTTGCAAAAAAAAATTTATGCTAAAATTAGGAAAAAAAATTAGGGTATGTCACAAGTAGAGGCGACGATTAATCGATGACCTACAGGCGCACGGGAGGCTTCTGTCAACTGGTGTAACCAGCACAACAGTGGAATACTTGGCGAGGATGTCTGACTAGGAGCTAATTGGTTAAAGGCATAGGCTTTGTGATGATCCTCTTTTTGGTCATCTCTCATAGGTAATGCGTGTCACCTCTGCAAAGTATATAACTGTCATAACAGGTGTGCCCACCATCAAGGGCAGACGACGAGGGTGTGATCACAATGGTAGTTTTCTCACTTGTTTTGTTTTCCAAAGCATTTTAAAGAGGAAACCACTATTGGATTCATGTGTTTTGTTTTCTGGAGACTCATCATAGGAGCTAAGAGTAAAATGGGAATTTTGTTGCAAAACTGGCGATGACAACCATATTTGGGTTAAACTAGTGGAGCGACGGAGTTTGTAAAAGAAAATTATTCAAAGTTTCAAATTTTCAATGTTTTCTCAAATGCTTTCAAAGACAAAGGTCAACTTTTACAAAATGGCATTTTGGCAAATGAGCCCTATCCTTTCCTTATGAAACTTGCATTTGCATATATCAATTTGGCTTGCCAAGTATGAAGCATACTCATCCTCGCGTGTCATGCAGAGCTGCTCATTCCACGAGCAGACTGTAATTTACAGAACTTCTACCCCGAGGACGAGGAGTTCTAGGAGGACGACTTTGTAGATGGAGTCCAAGATGAAGACTACTTCGGTGTCTAGGAGCGGGTGGTTGCAGTTCTTCTTGTGGTATTGTTTGGGTCTTACATTTAAAGTTGAGCTTGCTATTTAATTCTTCCGCTATCTTGAGACCGTTGAGCCTAACTTTGTAATAAGTGTCGTGTTGGCCAATACTCTGAATATAATAACGTTTAATTCGTGATGGTTGTGATCAAAGCTATGAATCTGTGTGTATACTAGTTACCTAATTCAGAGATTAGTACATAGTATAGGTATTGCATAGAAGGGCCCCGATTCCGTTCTACGGGTCCCAACAAGGAGGTGACTCCTGCTGCAGTAGCATGGGGAGGCTCTAAGCTCGGGGGGGGGGGGATAGGGACGAGGGCTTGGAGGTGGATGTGTGGAGGAGAGCCACATGGAGAGGATGGATGTGGGGAAGAGGAGAGCCAAGGGAAAGGATAAGAAAATGGGGATGGAGTGAAGCAATGAGTGGGTGCGGGGTGCAGGCGTCTGATGGATTGGACATCCGCACCAAAGTCTTTCTAATAGATTTTTAAAGGAAATTTGGTTCCTTGTCATTGGTCAAACCTCTAATTCTAAAAATGCCACTAAAAATGTGTAATGAGAATATGCCACTACAATTTTAGTTTGCATATGAAAATGGCACTCAATCTAACATTCCATTAGTTTCTCATTTTCTCTCACATGGAAGAGGTGAAGTGTAGTGCTTTTTTGGTGATTTCGTGTGAGGTAACATGAGAAACCAACACAAGGTTAGATTGAGTGCAATTTTTGGATATAAACTAAGATTGTAGCGACCGATTCCCAACTGGACATTTTTTAGTTGAATTTTCAGAATTAGAGATTTGAGGAGCCAAATTTCCCTTTTTTTATGTAATATGAGTGGTTAGCTAGTGAAAAGGGGATGAGTAAGATCTCTTGCCACGTTTCCTATAATTTTTTTTGTGAAAAGGAAAATTTCATTCAATCTTGAGATAATTACATCCCCACATTACACACGTGTCCCTTAGAGATTGCACAATACAACATAAATACCCCTAGGACACAGAGTTGGCCTCCCTCGCCGATCACCACACTGACAAAACTAGTTCTTTTGCCGGACATCGAAGAAAGGTTCGCTGCATCATACAACGCCCCGATGAATCTAACGGAGCATCGACATCTTTGTACACACTAGAGGAAACCAACCATGGCACCACCATGTCTGAAGCTATCAACGACAACATTCCAGACATGGCCTCCACCTCCATTAGTGTTGAAGCCAATGACATGGAATCCAAACCCTACTCTAGGGAAGACCTTGATCAAGCTTATCCCCTTTCAAAAAATGGATAGGCTTAACTAATCTCAAACACGCCACCCTAAACATGTTGAGGACGTCGACACCACCGGAGTAGCCCAAGAGGAACAAAACCTTGGCAGTCATCATGTCGCCGTTATCGAGGGGACCCTCAACCACGCAGCTCCTCCGAAGGAAGCCTCGACGACATCAATGCCCCAACGGGGAGGAGCATCACTACCAGCTGTCGGTCCATCACCACCAATGAAACCATCGGTAGAGCATCTGGAGCAGATACTCTATAATACTGTAACTCGGGATAGAGTAGCTCGTGCATGGAAAGAATCTTTTAGAGTGTGGTGTAAAGTGTGAAGGAAATTTAGAGTGTTTGATAGATGGAGTAGTAAATAGTGTTATAGAATGAGATGATAGAGTAGCCGATGAAGATACTGTAAGAACCTAGCTACCTTAACACTATCTACACACCCGAGGGACCTTGAATGGCCATCCTCTTCCTTCGGCGTCGGGGAAGACGTCGGATTCGAGGAGGCCGACCAGAATTGGCTGAATTCGAGATGGTGGTGGGAGGAGATTTGAGGGCGGAGACGGAGGGTTGGAGAGAGAGAGGGGGCTGATATTTGAGTAATCAACCTACATAAGGCTCGTCGTCGTAAAGGACGTGATGGAGAGCACAGGTAATTGAGTACGATGGAAATGTAAAGTGAATCAGTGCCTGTTGCCTAACTCGAAAACTTGCTTCAAAGGCCGAAGTTAAAGTAGGCAAAATCTTTATGAAAACTAGCCTTGCGCTCGCACGCAGACACCACCGAGGCCGTGTCTACACCATAATGACCGTATATATGATAGTACTACTAGTTATCTTTCAAAAGGTAAAACTAAAGCCACCGCCGGCGCCATCGTACGTGAATGGACGTGCACACCAGGTCCATTTCAGCACCCGCGTTTTCGACCTGGGATTGGCGAGAGTTGAAACATATCGCCTCCTTTTGAAAGCAAGTGAAAGTAGAAAATTGACTGAATTCTGCTCGCAGCTGCACACTTGGTACGTACGTCATGTGTTTATCCTCGCATTCCCTAACAAATGCTTGCTCCCCCTGCAAAGGCCAGCAGTTGAGCTTGTCCCGAGACATATACAAAAACCATATGTCACAACACTTTGTAACTATTTTTTAGGGCTTTTCATGATCCATTTCAAAGATCTCACTACTATTTTTAAAAATATTTTTCATCCTCTTGATGTCTCTTTTTAAAATTTCTCAACCTTTTGAATTATAATCTACCGTGGCTTTTCGGCTCTATCAAACAGGGCCATAGTGTTACCATGATAGCAGAAAACAACGGCAGATTGCCCCGGTCTGGGGCACAGTGAGTGTGGGCAGGTGGATCAACTGTCCTTCAGGTGCCCCTATACTCGCAGGTTGCAACTCGCTGAAGCTTGCTTGTTACTACGGTGTTAGAACAAACAAATGTCGACTCATTCAAATTTAAACAAGTTTTAACCGAAATTTTACCGATGGGCCTTCGGACGATACACATATGCAATTTTAAATTTGAATTAAAAAAGTGAAAAAAAAACCCGATTATCGTTCACATTGCTGCCGCTCCCTACAATTTGAGCAATGATACTTCTTCCCCGAGTGGTTGACCATCCGAACACGTAGACACACCCCGTGACCTGTGTGTCGCCTGTGTATGTGTCGGTGCTGCACTCACTACTTTGCACAAATGCTCGTGTAAATGAACAGTATATATGTGAGGCTGTCCTGCCCCCTAAGTCCCGGTTTCATTTATAGACAATTCTTTCTTGTGTTTTGCCTCCTCAAGTTTCTATATAGCCTGTCCTGCCCCCTAAGTCCCGGTTTCATTTATAGACAATTCTTTCTTGTCTTTTGCCTCCTCAAGTTTCTATATAGCCTGTCCTGCCCCCTCAAGTCCCGGTTTCATTTAGACAATTCTTTTTGCGTTTTGTTTCCTCAGGTTTCTTGGTTTCCCTTTTTCTAGGGATACGGACACTCGACTAGTTATATCTCATACGCTTTAATGCCCCCTACTCGAGCCTACATATATAGGATGACCTTAACTTAGCCTGTTAGCCTAGTAAAACGACTTTTAAATTTTAATAAAATTCTTCAAACAACTTGAAACATGAAAACAGCCTTCCGAAAAAGGTTAACTAGATGGGATATTTGTTATAATTCGACAGACACAAAAGTAAGAAGTAGATCAAACTAAAAGGAACAAGAGATACAGATTTAACGTGAAAAACCTTTGCGGGAAAACCACGGACACCGGCCGGCAAAATTTCACTATTTTCTGGAGAGTTACAAGCACAGGGGATTACCACTACTACAAAAACAGCCTTTAGTCCCGGTTGGGAACGGGCTTTAGTCCCGGTTCCCGAACCGGGACAGGCCATCCGGGACTAAAGGTCACATATCTTTAGTCCCGGTTCCCCTAACCGGTACTAAAACGTAGAAAATATCTAAAAATAAGGTGAACTCAAGACTCGAACCTGAGACCTCATGCCACCACGTGACTCCCCACTCACTCTTCTAATCAACCCACCCACCCACGCGTATTTAACAGACTAGGATATGCATTCCTTTTGAAGTATACTAGAATGAGTCTTTAATACTGGTTCGTAACATGAACCGGGACTAAAGGCCTACCTTTAGTACCGGTTCGTAACACGAACCGAGACTAATTTGTGCATGTGCCAGCTAGCATGTATCCGTTTACCAAAGCCACCTTTAGTACCGGTTCGTGTTACGAACCGGGACTAATTTGAGCCACGAACCGGTATTAATCGTGCTTTTAGCCCAGAGCCACTAACAGGGACTATTGCTACATCGATCGGTTGCCAGGCCAATCGGGACTGATGTACCGGTATGGAAGGTCATTTCTCTAGTAGTGCAATGTGATATCTCTCCCCATGCGGCTTATAAGAGGTATTTATAGATGGTGGCGACCTAGGGTCCAACTCGGAAATAAATCCATAACTATCCGTACCGCGGGGGAGAAGCCCCTTGCACCCCAGGCGTCCCCGGCGGGGCCCCTTGATGGGCCATGTCTAGACTCCGCTCCGCTCTGGCCTAAGCCTCCCGGCGACGGGCCTCCGCTACGCTCTGCCAGACATTGGCCTTTTGAATTTGGATCAAATATCAACAATATTTTTATAGTCCTTTACAAGATACTAGGAGACACCAATCAAATCCAACTGTTGATTCATTATAATTAGGGTTAGGATTGGAGTAAAGTTCATTTGCCTCCTTCTCCTATCTCTCTCTCTAGAGAGAGAGGAGAGAAAAGTGATGAGAGAGGAGGAGAGTGGTTACACGGCATGTGACCTTCGGGTTACCGGTGGTTGGCCATTTACGTTTTTCCGACCCCTCACCTTCCTCAACCTCCTTGTCATGTTGCCTTGCCCGGTTGGCCCCTTACCTCCCCAATGCACCACGGCGCCTCACCCCTTTGCGTCCACCTCTTCCACAACCATGGTTCTTTGCTCGGGTATTGGAAGGGAGGAAGAAGCTGCAAGGAGTAACTTACCGGAGTGCGCCCCACCTCCTCCGCAACCATGGTTCATGGTGGTCGTTGCTCGAAGCTCTCTGCTCGGGAATGGGAAGGAGGAGTAGCTCTCCGGAGATGGAGGGGAGAGGGAGGAGAGAGCTTGCCGGAGGGAGGAAGATCTCGCGGGAGCTGGAGGATAGTTGGAGGAAGAAGAAGAAGATGTGGAGGATAGTTGGAGGAAGAAAAAGGAGGGGTAACGTCTTTAGAAAATTTCATAATGATATTTTTAAAAGAGAAGCAACTGGTCAGTGGCATCTAATAGGTTTCTGTTGTAGGCCAGAGATAGATACCCCCTCGGACTTGGGAGCGAAGGAAGGATTCACCCCCGCCGTGCCTCCGCCCCCTCTTCTCCGCTTTTTGAACACAAGCAAAGCTAAAGAAGGGAGCGAGGAGGAACGGCGGAGCGGAGCCTGTGCAAGGCTCGGCGAAGCTGAAGACAGAGCGGCGAAGGGTGCAGGCGAAGCTGTAGACAACGCGGACGGGGCGGTAAGTAATACGGGCGGAGCGCGGAGCGCGTGCGGGGCTAGGTGGAGCAGCGGAAACAGAGCGAGGAGCAGGCCCAAGCCAGGAAGCTCGCGCGGAGCCGACATCCCTGCCCGCAACAGGACGAAGCGGGCGGGACGCGCCGACAAGCCTGACGCCTTGTCGGGATACCCGAGTGGATGTCAGGAAGGCGCAGTCTGGTCTGAAACCATTGCCTGGGCGTAATCCCCATATGACCCGTAGTGGAAGCCCCTTTAGGAGGGCAAGGCCGTAAAGAGCATGGCTAACGTCTTTTGGAATGACCACGGTGCCCTTTTGCGTAAGGGCAGGTGGGGGGCCAAAAATGTAAAGTAGCGAGAAAATGACCCGTGGGTCCTTGGTCGGGATGTGGAAGAAAAAGGACCGTCATTACATGGCGCCAGACACCTCCGCCCTATATAAGGGAGGGACGCAGATAATAGCAGATTCTTCTAGCCCAGCGTAGTGTTCCTTCCATCCACGAGCACTACCAGTGAGAGCACGAAAGTCTCATCGAGCTGTCTTGGGTGCGCGGGATCGCGCATCGGGGGCAGCCCTATTTTCTGTTCGTGGGGTGACACCCACAATAGTGGCGCCGTCCGTGGGGATCGATTGCTAGAGAAAGCCATCGCTCCCAAGCTGTTCGACAGATCGCCGACGACCATGCCGCCGAAGAGGAAGGCCGCGACCACGTCCCAAGGGGCTACCACGGGGCCGCGCGGAGAGTCGAGGAGATCGCCGAGAGCCGTGATCGCTTGCAGGTGCAGGATGAGGAGGATCGCCCCCCGCCGAGGTGTGTCGAGGTGTGCCCACCGCTGCCCGTTGCGGTGACTCACAAGCGCGCCCCCAGGCGTCGGGCGCAGGTGGCGGGGCAGTCGACAGTCGCACCGGAGGGAGACGCGGTGGAGGCATCAAACCACCCGGGGCGGCGGACGGGCAGCCGCAGGGCAGGAGCCACCTTACGAGGGGCCCAGAGTACGCAAGAAGCACTCGACCCCAACGTGCGGGCGTTGATGGAGGCAAACGAGAAGCTGATGGCGGAAGTGCAACGCCTGCAGGGACGGGCAAACCAAGGCCTCACGGTGTCTCAAGATGAAAGCCCAGACCAGGAGGTACTCTCCCCGACACGCGCAAGAACAACAAGGAACGACGATGACCCCAACCCCCTTTGCGCCAGGCTCCGCGCAAAGAGGTGGCCCTCCCCGGGAAACTTTAAGCTCCCTGCCATCAAACCGTACAACGGCAAAGCAGACCCTGTGGAGTTCCTCGCGTGTATGACATGTACCGTGGAGGCAGCGGGGAGATGACGACATCAAGGCCAAGGGGCTGCTCCTAGCGCTCAAAGGCATCGCCCTCTCATGGTACTCTTCTCTCGAGCCGGGCTCCATCGAAAGCTAGCCCCAGCTTCGCGCCACAATGGAAAGCAACTTTCAGGGAAACTTCGATGGGATGAAAGAGGAGAGCGACTTGTTCGCCGTGAGGCAGCGCGAAGGGAAATCCCTCAAGAGTTATTTCCAGCGGTTCTCCAAGATCAAGTGCCAGATCCGGGGGGTCAGCGATACCACCATCATCAACGCTGTGCGGTGCGGGCTGCGAAGGGGACCGTTGGCGGAGAGGCTGGCCCGGAAAGAGGTCCGCACCGTAGAGGAGCTGTTCGCTAAAATGAAAGAGTACGCCCGGGCGGAGGAGGATAACTCCCGGAGGGAAGACAAAACACGGGATGAATCATCGAAGCAAACCCTCCGCCGGAAGGATCAGGAGAAGGAGCTCCCGTCAAAGGGAAAGGGAAGGACCCGCACCCAAGAACGCGAGGGAAAAGACAAGGGAAGAGGGGTTCACTACATTGACAAACGAGTCGAACGACGCGATGATGGGGAAGCACCGAGCAAATAAGAAGAAAGCCCGCCACCGGGCACGACAAGCATGACCGCCAAAGACCCAAGCGGGAGGAGGTAGCCAGGAGGAGGTACCATTCCGAGTACCATGGCGAAAATGGCACACACGATTCGGCCCATTGCAAGGTGATCGAAGGGTACCGGCGTTTCGAGGCCAAGAAAAGAGAAGGCGAAGTACTCCCCCTTCTGCCACCACCCCCACCACTCCCGGAACACCAGCGACCCCCGCCGCACGAAGCAATAAATCATATGCATCGCGTCATTAACACCATCACCGGGGGGTCCTCTCTGCATATGTCCTCCAAGAGGCAGCGCAAGGCATACACCAGGCAGATCAACCACGTCGGGGTCAACCCGTCCTTCGCCCCCCAGCAAGAGCACGAGCCAATCATGTTCACCGACGAGGACGCGCGGGGGGTGCACTTTCCCCATCAAGACTCCCTGGTGGTCTCCGCTATGATCGCAGGCTGCGAGGTGCGTAGAGTGCTGGTTGACTGAGGAAGCGCGGCCGACATCCTCTCCATCGAAGCTTTCAAACAGATGATGATCCCCCGCGACCGCCTGAGGAGATCGGAGGTGCCGCTGGTAGGTTTCGGAGGAAACCCGGTCGGCACTATCGGGCAGATTGAATTGGAAGTAACCTTCGTGACACCACAGTCCAGCGTCACTCGCCTCGTCTCGTTTGATGTCGTCGACATGCCTTTTCAGTACAACGCCATAATGGGGCGGGGGTCGCTGACCACCTTCGGGGCTATCATACACCATGGTTTCCTTTGCATGAAGATGTCTTCGCCCGGTGGTACCATTACAGTCCGAGGGGATCAAGCTCTTGCTCGAATGATAGATTTGGAAGGGCCCCCTCAGGTCAAGCACGTCTACGCGATGGAAGAAAATCCTCCCACCGAACAGCGCAGCAAGTGGCTCCCCAAACCGCGCCCCCAAGGAGAAACGAAGAAGGTGGCCCTGCAGCCCGATGGTAATACAACAATCACCCTTAGCGCCGCCGTCACCCCCGCGGAGGAGTAGGCACTGCTGCAAATCCTTCAGGAGTACGAAAATGTGTTCGCTTGGGGTCCGGGGGACATCCTCGGTGTGCAGAGAACTACGATCGAGCACGGCCGCCATCGGGCGACGCCGGTTTAAAAAGCAAAAAGCTCAGGAAGCTCGCCACGGAGAGGCAAGACGCAGCAAAGGCGGAAGTGGAGAAGTTGCTTCGCGCTGGGATCATACGCGAGGCCATCCACACCGAATGGCTCGCCAATGTGGTCCTTGTTAAAAAATCCAGCGGGGCATGGAGGATGTGCATCGACTTCACCAACCTGAACAAGGCATGCCCGAAGGATGACTTCCC
The DNA here is from genome assembly GCA_036346145.1 of Olyra latifolia. Taxonomy (NCBI): domain Eukaryota; kingdom Viridiplantae; phylum Streptophyta; class Magnoliopsida; order Poales; family Poaceae; genus Olyra; species Olyra latifolia. The sequence goes on from CM070530.1 coordinate 23,131,863, forward strand.
TCTGCCTCGCATCGACCAGCTCGTCGATTCCACCTCGGGATCGGAGATGATGAGCTTCCTCGATGCGTATTCGGGATACCACCAGGTGTATATGCGGAGGGAAGACGAAGACAAGACTGCATTCATCACACCTTTCGGCACATACTGTTTTGTGCGAATGCCGTTTGGCCTAAAAAACACGGGGGCCACCTTGGCCAGGCTAATCGCTAGAATCTTCGCTAAGCAGCTCAGGCGAAACATTGAGGCTTATGTCGACGACATTGTCGTCAAAAGCGCGAAGAAAGAGGACCACGTCGCGGACCTGCGCGAAACCTTCAACAACCTACTGGAAGAAAAGGTGAAACTTAACACTGAAAAATGTGCTTTCGGTGTGCGTGCAGGAAAATTACTCGGATTCCTTGTGTCCGAGCGGGGTATCGAGGCCAACCCCGAAAAGATTAAAGCAATCCAAGACATGGCATCCCCAAAAAGCGTCAAGGACGTTCAAAGACTAGCGGGGCGGCTCGCAGCGCTCAGCAGATTCCTGCCCAAGTCAGCGGAGCAAAGCCTCCCATTCTTCAGAGCCCTGCGAACAAGCGAGGTTTTTTCTGGACAAGCGAATGCCAAGCTGCGCTCGATAACTCAAGCGGGGCCTCATGAAGCCGCACACGTTGTAAAGGCGAAGCAAGGCGAGGAGCTTCTCTACGGCCGCGGGCCCTCCGCAGATCGATCTTGTCCTCGTCGCGCGAGGAAGCTTCAAACAAAGAACCGGTCTACCGTCTCCGAGGCCCCGCAGGAGCAAAGCCGCTGCGCACGGAGATGGAAAAAGCGGCGCGATGCACTTTTGATGGCATCAAGGAAGCTCGGCATTACTTCAGGGAACCGGATCAAAGTACCCACGGCGTACCGCTAAGCTCCATGTCGAACAAGCAAAGCTCAAAGGCGTCGCCAAGTGGGCGGTCGAGCTCGCTCTTCGAAGTGACCATCGTGTCGCGACCGCGATCAAGAGCCAAGTCTGGTCGACTTTGTCGCGGAATGGACTTCGCCGACACCCGACAGCAACGACGACACGGACGTATGGCTCGTCAATTCCGATGGATCCTAGGGGGTGCATGGCACAGGAATAGCGGCCATCATCACGGCCCCGGGTGGAGAAGCAGCCGAGTTCGGCGGTTAGAATTCCTTCGACAAACAATACAACGAGTCTGGCACTTCTCCGGGGCCGCAAGGCCAAGGCCATGGGCGCCAGGCGCGCCATCCTAAGAACGGACTCGAAGCTTATCGAAGGACATATTTCTAAGGAGTATCAGGTGAAGGACGAACAACTTCAGAAATACGTCGAGGTGGTAAGGGCGATGGAAAGGACATTCGATGGGTTCTCCATACGTGCAATTCCACGGTCGCAAAACGAGCGGGCCGACGAGCTAGCAAAGGCGGCAGGGTCCGGAGGCGCTTTGCCCCCGACCGTATTCTTCGAGGTGCTCCGGACCCCCTCCATCGCCTCCCAGGTCAACGTCATAACTCCGGCAACCAGCAGCGACTGGCGAGACGAGATACACAGCTACCTCCTCGACGGCACCCTCCCACAAGACGAAGCACAGGCCAAACGGCTCGAGGCACGGGCAAAGAAGTACGCCATAATCGAGGGGCTCCTGTTCCGCAGAGGGCTTTGAGCTCCGTGGCTTCGCTGCATATCTCAGGAGGAGGGGATCGAAGCCTTACGCGAGGTGCATGAAGGGACCTGCGGGGCACACCAGGCCCCTAGGAACCTCGCAGGCAAGGAGTTCAGAATGGGCCTTTACTAGCCGACGGCTCTACAAGATGCGGAGCACCTGGTCAAGCATTGCCATGCCTGCCAATGGATGACTAAGTAAAAGAAAGCCCCGCCCAGCGAACTACACCTAGTGCCCCCGATATGGCCCTTTGCAAAGTGGGGAATCGACATTGTTGGTCCGCTGGCCAAAGCTCGAGGAAGCCTGCAATTCGTAATCGTCGCTATCGATTACTTCTCCCGGTGGATTGAGGCGGAGCCAGTGGCAAAGATAACAGCCAAAGCCACCACCAGATTCCTCTGGAAAACGATTGTTTGTAGGTACGGGGTTTCCCACGAGATCGTCACGGACAATGGAACTCAGTTCGAGTCCAAAAAGTTCCAAGAATATTGTGAGGGCATCGGCACAAAAATCTGTTTCGCGTCGGTCGGGCACCCGCAGGCGAACGGTGCGATAGAAAGAGCTAATGGCCTGCTGCTAGACGGCATCAAGAAAAGACTTTACAACACAGCGAAGGGTGCATGGCCGGACGAGCTACCCAAAGTCCTCTGGGCCGCGCGCACCTCCGCGTCTCGTCCCACGGGCTTCTCCCCATTCATGCTAATCTTCGGAGAGGAAGCCGTCTCACCCGCGGAGATTCAAGCCAAATCCCTCCGCGTCATCAAGGGCCCGATACAGGACACGGCGGCTGTCACGCACGACCTAACCGAGGAGGCGCGACTACAGGCCCTGATCACCATGAAAGCCTACGCCAAGGCCTCGACGCGGACCTTCAACAAGAAGGTCAGAAAAAGGGACTTGGTGCCGGGGGACGTGGTACTCAAACGATCAGCCCCGACGTTCGCCAAGCTCGAATCCACATGGGAAGGCCCCTACGTCATCAAGGAATCCGCAGCGAAGGGGGCACACAGGCTCACCACCCTGGAAGGCGAAGACGTACCAAGGACCTAAAACGCCGACGCGCTCAAGAGGTTTTACCCGTAATATCACTACTTGTATGTACTTGTTGCACTCGTGCCCCCCCCAAAAAAGTATACGTATGTATCAATGAATGAAAAAGTTGCAACCGGGGGCCGTTTAGCGCCCCCACCCGTGGTTTTTTCCCCCTCGGGGGTTTCCATGTAAAATTTTGTTGTCCCTGTGCATACAGTGTGGTGCAATTAGAGAAAGTGAACTCGCGGTTAGCCACGCCAACACGCTACCTCCGCGACGAGCGCTTGGTCGGGCTAACGCCCCACCCGCTCCCTCGCGTCGACGAACCCGCGATTAGCTAAGTCTAACGCGTCACCTCCGCGACGAGCGCTTGGTCGGGCTAACGTCCCACCCGCTCCCTCGCGTCGACGAGCCCGCGATTAGCTAAGTCTAACGCGTTACCTCCGCGACGAGCGCTTGGTCGGGCTAACGTCCCACCCGCTCCCTCGCGTCGACGAACCCGCGATTAGCTAAGTCTAACGTGTCACCTCCGCGACGAGCGCTTGGTCGGGCTAACGTCCCACCCGCTCCCTCGTGTCGACGAGCCCGCGATTAGCTAAGTCTAACGCGTCACCTCCGCGACGAGCGCTTGGTCGGGCTAACGCCCCCCGCTCGCCTCGCGTCGACGAAGTCTAACGCGCCACCTCGCGACGAAGCGCTTGGTCGGGCTAACGTCCCCCCACCCTCGCGCCGACGAGCCCGTGATTAGCTAAGTCTAACGTGTTACCTCCGCGACGAAGCGCTTGGTCGAACTAACGCCCCACGTTCCCTCGCGTCGACGAGCCCGCGATTAGCTAAGTCTAACGCGTTACCTCCGCGACAGCGCTTGGTCGAAGCTAACGCCCCACTCGCCTCGCGTCGACGAGCCCGCGATTAGCTAAGTCTAACGCGTTACCTCCGCGACGAAGCGCTTGGTCGGCTAATGTCCCACCCTCCCTCGCGTCGGCGAACCCGCGATTAGCTAAGTCTAACGCGTCACCTCCGCGACGAAGCGCTTGGTGGGCTAACGCCCCACCGCTCCCTCGCGTCGACGAGCCCGCGATTAGCTAAGTCTAACGCGTCACCTCCGCGACGAAGCGCTTGGTCTAGCACGTCCCACCCGCCTCGCCGTCGGCGAAGTCTAACGCGCCACCTCCGCGACGAGCGCTTGGTCGGGCTAACGTCCCACCCGCTCCCTCGCGTCGACGAGCCCGTGATTAGGTAAGTCTAACGCGTTACCTCCGCGACGAGCGCTTGGTCGGGCTAACGTCCCACCCGCTCCCTCGCGTCGACGAGCCCGCGATTAGCTAAGTCTAACGCGTTACCTCCGCGACGAGCGCTTGGTCGGGCTAACGTCCCACTCGTTCCCTCGCGTCGACGAGCCCGCGATTAGCTAAGTCTAACGCGTTACCTCCGCGACGAGCGCTTGGTCGGGCTAACGTCCCACCCGTTCCCTCGCGTCGACGAGCCCGCGATTAGCTAAGTCTAACGCGTCACCTCCGCGACAGCGCTTGGTCGAGTTAACGCCCCCCGCTCGCCGCGCCGGCGAGCCCGCGATTAACTAAGTCTAACGCGCTACCTCCGCGACGAGCGCTTGGTCGGGCTAACGTCCCACCCGGTCCCTCGCGTCGACGAGCCCGCGATTAGCTAAGTCTAACGCGTTACCTCCGCGACGAGCGCTTGGTTGGGCTAACGTCCCACCTGTTCCCTCGCGTCGACGAGCCCACGATTAGCTAAGTCTAACGCGCCATCCTCGCTACGAGCGCTTGGTCGGGCTAGCGTCGCGTGGACAAACTCGCGTTCAGCTAACCCCCACGCGTTACCTTCGCTGTGGACGCTCCGCCGCATCCTGGCAGCCATCATCTGAAAACACGCGCACAAAGAAAACATCTCTTCGTCACCAACTCCCGGAGCAAAGGCAATGGCATTCTGTTCGGAGAAGGTAAAGTGATACAAAAGCCCCTAGAGGCTATCTAGGCTATCGTTCAAACCGCCGCTTGTGGTCGATGGGCCTTCCTCCGCTGGCGCTGGCGGGCGAAGCGTGCTTTCGAGGCGGGCGGCCGCCACACGCACGTCGCTGCTCCCGACGGAACTTGTGGGAGAGGGCAGCGGCGCCGGAGGATTTGCGTCGTCATCTTCTCCGTCGGAGATGACGATCGGGTGCGAGGCGTCGGCGCCCGGAAGAACAGGCCCAGCGATTCGGCCCGCGTCGCCCGCAATGGCCACGTTGCCGACGACACCTCCCCTCGCCCCCACCTCGGCGACGAGTCTCGCGTCGAGCCTCGCCGTACCGACCGCCGCTAAGGTCGAAGTGAAACGATCGAAGACAGTGACGAGAAGCCGGAGAGCTGGGACATGGCGGCGCACTTAGGAACCGGGGTCGAGAGTGCCTTCGGGGACGCCGGAGACGACATATTTATACGGCAAGACGGGCCGGTCGAGCCAGCCGCCCGCCATTAAGGGACTCGAAAGCCGAAGCGAGCTCTACTGGGGAAAGGCGGGACACGGAGCCCCAAACGCCGCGGCCACGCGCACGATCGTGAATGGTAAGCAAAACCGAGGCGTCGCAGGAGCCGCCATTGGCCCGAGAGCCCGAAGACGCGCCGCCGCCACGCGCACTACCGTAAATGGACGGACAGAAAATGAGACGTCGCCAGAACACTACACCGAGACCGCGGGATCTCCCTTTTTGGCCCGAGGGATTCGGGCGAAGCAACCAAAGAGAGAAAAACGTCAGAGCAGACCAAGCGCCGCAAGGCACATCAAATGGACTGAACAGGTCCGGTTACAGACGAAGGGTTTACACGAAAAGAGGGGGAAAAATACAAGTTACGAGGGAGGCTGCTTCTCCTTGCTCTTAGCCTCGCTGGACGAGCCTGCCTTAGCCGCGGTCTTCGGAGAGTTCAGTGCCGCTCGGGCTCGCCGCACGAACCCCCCCGCCGCTGCCTCGCCATGATGGTTCCAGAAGTCGGAGATGAAGCGAGAGGCTAAGCGAATCGCGGCAGGAGAAGCCTTCCCCCCGACGCGACGTCAGAAAACCCTCGGGAGCTTGCAGCCGCGGAGGTAGCACCGAAGTACTCCTGGATGTGTGTGCAGCCCTTAGCTTCGAGGAGCTGCGCCGTCTTCAAAGACCCCAGACGGGCGCAATGGCTGCCGAAGGCCACGGCAGAGCTCCCCAGCAGTCCGGCGGAGTTCTGGAGGAACTTGATGGCCTCCGCGCAGGGCGCAGGAGTGCGGCTCGATGCGTCGATCCCAAGACGAGGGAGTTGCTGGAGGACGGCATTCGTCGCCCCCTGGATCCCGGAGGTCAGAGCCTCGAGCAGCTTCTGGGCGGCCTCGCAACGCTCCTCCGCTCGGCGCGCATTGACAAGGCTCATCTGAGCCTCGCCCTTAGCGGCAGCGAGTTGGCGGGGGTGCTCCTCCGCGGCCTTCTTGAGCATCTCTTTGGCAAGCTCCGCCACCTTCAGGAGGTCCTTCAACTCCTCGATGCGGCCCTCCTTCTTCTGCTCGTTCCGCTCGGCCACGACGCGAGCCTGCTCCGCGGCGGCGAGGCTGGCCTTCATGGAGGAAACGAGGTCCTCCAGCTCCGCGTTCCGGGCGGCAAGGTCCCGGCTCTGGCTCAGCTCTTCCTGGACCTTCGCCAGAGTCTCGGTGGAGGATCGCAGGGCCCCCTCCAGGCGAGCCCTCTCCGCGTCCGACTCATCCGCGCGCTTCCGGCCTCGTCGAGCTCCCGATTTACCTGGACATAGTCGCGGTTGTTCACTTGGACCCGCCTGGACACCTCCGCGGCTACAAAGGCACCCTGCGAAAGAAAGCAAAGCGCCGAACGGCGTCAGCTGGAGCGAGGCCCCGCGGAGCGACGCGCGGAGGAAGCGGCGGGGACAGGGAACCTTCATGAAGAAGTCGATGACGGCGTCACCCAGCGGGAGGTCGTTGATTCCGCCAAAGAGGCGCCGAGACTCCGCTTTGGAGTAGAAGGCCCTCCGCATCCTCCTCAGCGCCGGGGCCGCCGTAGCCCGGCTATGGAAGTCCAGGGGAGAGAGTCCCGAGGTGTCGAGCCCCGAGGTAGGCTCCGTATCACCTCGGACTTTGCCGGAGCCCTGAGGCAGGGTCGGGAGGTCCGGACGCGTCAAGGCCGGAGGAAGTGGCGGAAGAGATGGCTGAGCCTCCGACGCACCTCCGGGAACCGGCGGCCCGGAGGAAGAGACCCTTTCGCCTGCGGAAGTTCCGGCCCCGGGAGGAGCGTCGCCAATGCCAGATCAAGCCCGCGCCGCCCACCTCGGCGAGGACGGGAGGCCCAGCATCCAACCCCGCAGCAGGAGGTCCAGTCGCCGCCGCCACGTCCGCCATTTCCACGTCCCCTCCCCCTGTGTGCGCCGTCAGATCAAGCTCAGAAAGATCGATGCCGCCTAAGGAGCTCATGGAAAAAGTTTCGAGTCGACCTTGACACCAGGGGAGTATCGAGGACGGGCGCCACAGAATGGCATGCGCCCCCCTCGGCATGAAGCCGACGGCGCCCGAGGATCTCGCTCTCCGCCCCGGGAGGCGGCGAGTCCGTGGAAGGACAGCGCCGCCTCCGGGCGGGCTACTCGCCTCGCGTCGTCGTCAAGGTCCACGAACTCCACCCGGGATGTTCAGAAGAAAGCCCGGAACGCGCCCGGACGGGCGGCCCCATGGGAGGGCCCTTCGCCTTGTAGCCGGAAGCGAGGACATCGCCCATGGCGGAGACGGAGGAGCCTCGCTCGTCCCCCTCCTCCTCCTCTTCCTCCTCCTCCCGCCGGTGTCAAAGTTATCATCGCCTCGCCAAGGCCGCCGCTCTCGTCCAGGGGGCACGGCTGCGCAGGTGGCGGAGATCACCGGGCCGCTTCTTGGCGGAGGAGCCCCAGTGCCGAGCGGAGGAGCTCGACGGAGTTCCCATTGAGCGACGCTGGGATTGCGCCGCCCGGCCGTCTCCATGGCACCTCAGACCAGCAGGCGGCAGGGCCCAAGAAATTTCAGGCTCGCTTTTTCCGCCGCCCCACGCCCGAGGTTACGAGTCCCTTGGGGCCGGTAAACAATCAGCGTGCCGTCCGCGGGCCACTCCAAGGTGACGGCGGGGTCCCTCGCCAGGGGCTCGAAGCGGCAAAGGCAGAATTCCTCCGCCAGGTCGTGCATGGTGCTCTGGTAGCGGAGGGCCTTCAAGTACACGAGGAGCGCAGCCTCCTCGGCTGTCGCCTCCAGGTTGGGCGACCGGATCGCTCGCACGGGGCCCATGGTGGTGCGGAGAGGAGAGTCCGAGTTGTTGAGCGCCTGGTAATACCAACGCTGCATCCAGCCAGCTTCCCACTTCCCCTTGGCGGCGGCGACGGGAATCTCCTTCACCAAAGGACGCTTCGTCTGGAAGTTCAGCGAGCCGAAGCAGGATCGCTGGTCCCCGTCGCCGGCCTTCTGTTGCTTGGGCTGCCAGAAAGCGTCCTCCAGTGTGAGAGCTCCGACCTGAAGAACTGCAGCACCTCCGCCACCAGCGGCGCGGCGAGAAAACGGAGCCCCGCCTCCAAGAAAGCAGCGAACACCACCGCCTCGTCGGCTCGAGGGCGTGGCATCTCCTCCCGGCCTGGAGCCCGCATGGAAGAACGGCGAACACCGAACTCCGCCGCCAGGGCATCCAAATCGTCTGGCCCCAGGGACGAGCGCCCCAACGCCGGGGACAACGCGGCAGCATCCTCCTCGCTCAGGACCGGCTTCACTTGCGGCGCGCGGTGGGGGGCCATCACAGAAGGAGGAACTGCAAGCCGGGCACAGGAGCGGCGAAGCAGAGGAAGACGGGAAAGAGGAGCCGGGGACGAGAACAAAGAGAAACGGAACCCATTGCTCCCAGGGCCTCGTAGTTATAAGGGGGAGGGGCGTTCAGCCTCGACCCTCGATGCTTACACCTGGCGCTAATCCCGTAAAAGGGGGGGCGTGTGCGTTGCGGTCTAAAAGACAGTTTTGTAATGGCGCGAAACCCTAAAAGCCGCAATGAGTAACCGCTGACATGCGAAAGGACATGGAGACACGACGCGGCGATGGGCCAACGGGCGCGCGCTGCCGTGGCGAGCGCGTCCCGAGGTCTTGGGAAGCGCAACCGTCAGGCGCCCGGTAAGAGAGAAACTCGCTCCACATGCCCAAGGGAATATTGAGACTCAGGCCAATTTATGGCATGGCCAAGGGCATGGCGAAGCAAGCCCTCAATCATGAGGGGCTCCTGTTATAGGCCAGAGATAGATACCCCCTCGGACTTGGGAGCGAAGGAAGGATTCGCCCCCGCCGTGCCTCCGCCCCCTCTTCTCCGCCAGGCAACCGGCAAAGCAAAGAAGGAGTCGCGGAGGAGGGGCGGCGAGCGAGCCTGTAAGGCTCAGCGGTTGAAGACAGAGCGCGAAGGGTGCAGCGGTTGAGACAACGCGGACGGGCGGTAAAATGTCTGGCGGAGCGCTGAGGCGCGTCTTGAGGCTAGGCGGAGCAGCGGAAACAGAGCGAGGAGCAGGCCCAAGCCAGGAAGCTCGCGCGGAGCCGACATCCCCGCCCGCAACAGGACGAAGCGGGCGGGACGCGCCGAAAAGCCTGACGCCTTGTCGGGATACCCGAGTAGATGTCAGGAAGGCGCATCTTTGTTCAGAATCGCTCGGGCGTAATCCCCATATGACCCGTAGTGGAAGCCCCTTTAGGAGGGTAAGGCCGTAAAGAGCATGGCTAACTTGCTGCGGAATGACCCCGGTGCCCCTTGCGTAAGGGCAGGTGGGGGGCAAAACATGTAAAGTAGCGAGAAAATGACCCGTGGGTCCTTGGTCGGGATATGGAAGAAAAACGACCGCCATTGCATGGCGCTGTACACTCCCGCCCCTATATAAGGGGAGGGGGACGCAGATAATAGACAGATTCTTCTAGCTCAAGCGTAGTGTTCCTTCCATCCACGAGCACTACCAGTGAGAGCACGAAAGTCTCATCGAGCTATCTTGGGTGCGCGGGATCGCGCATCGGGGGCAGCCCTGTTTTCTGTTCGTGGGGTGACACCCACAACAGTTTCCCACTTTTTAATATCACGGATCAAATCGTCATGCTTGCAATGCCATGTAACTAAATTAGCCTAAGCTATAACGTTGGTCCACTTAAGTCTTCTTGTATATTCACGTCTATAAACTTGTTTAAGTGGTTCGGCCTGGTACATGAAACAACCCAAAGCTTGTTCCATTTTCCCACGAGAGCTCGCAGCTTCCACGGTGAGTCCCGGTAGCCTGAAAACGAGATGTCCAAATTACTCTCATTCGGCAGGACACCACTCACGAGCACGGTTACCAACCCGTCAAGTCTCCGCCTTTTCAATTTTGCGCTCTTCTCCGGCCGGTCTCCGGTCTTACGTGCAAAAGACATAGGTACGTAGATTTCATGATCCATATATTTGCTTTCATCCATCCGAGACCGCCATGTTTAGTCCACAAAGTTGTAGTTGCTTCGATCGGGGGCACGGACAAAACTGCCACTGCTCAGCATTGACCCCAGCGTTGCTCGTCCAGGAGCGTTGCTGTTGGAGCAGGTGAAGCCATGAATCTTTGGGAGATTGGCCACAGCTAGCTTTTCCCTCGCGGACATCCACCGGGTCGCCTACGTAGCTAATTTTGAAGATCTATGGAGTGCTCACGATTTTTTAGATTATAATTAATCCACGGTAATTTTTCAGCCGTAAAGAAAAAAGCCCCTAAACGAACAGCCTACAGGACGGTGACTTCGGCGGGGGAGTTCCGGTCAATTAGGGCATCTCCAGCAAGAGCCCCAAATAGGGTGCATATTACTGTAGTAAACAGTGATGAGGCGGAAAATGGGAAAGTAAGAGTAGGAATAGTGATAGGGCTGTTGTTGGAGAGATGAATAGAAATAGAGTAGTTCCATTGGTGAGATGGCACTTGAATAGTAATGGGACAAAAAGAAAATGGGGCAGACTGCTGGAGATGCCCTTAACCGAGGGCAAGAATTCGCGAGCATCGCTATGGGGTGTGATTGATTACCAGCCAATTTCTTTCGATGATTCTTTCTTCCTGAACTTTTCCGGTTTCTGTTACAACCGCCCGACAAGTGGTTGCGCGATGCCAGGGGCAGGAGGAAAAGACCCAATTGTTGTTGCTTCGGAGCAACTCAAAGCTCTGTCAGAGCGTTGATCATTTGGTCCCAACTCCCCCTGTGGTACTGTTGCATGCTTGATCCTCTAATTAACAGAAGATAGAGATCGATCAATGTGCGTACGTACTGCTCAGTATAATTCAGCAAGAACTAGCGATCAATCGACGTGGTTAATCAAACTTGGTGGCTGCGAGCATCGATGGCGCGATCGAGTCGTTTTCGTCTGGGTCTGAAAGCACTTCCCTCAGTTTCTTCGGTGTACGTACCCGACCGACCTGCCTTTGGTTCCATAGATTGAAGTGGGACGTGAACAATCGATGGCATCAGCGTGTATAATGACCAAAGGTGGAAGTAAGGTAAAGTATCTCAAGACTTTGACAAAAACATGCTAGCGTAGTACGGCACTCGTCGCATAGCTTACGCTGTGTGTGTGTGTTTTTTTTGCTGTTGAAGCGACGACGTGTCTTCACATCGGTGCATATTACCGCATCCACAGTAGAGCTTCTAAGATTGTTGCTAAACACTTTCTCTCCTCCTAGAGACAACCTCTAACTATTTTGGATGCTTTAAAAACTGCTTGTAAGCCAGAGACAACATTCAAGTTTAGAGACACCGTCTAAGCATAGAATAAATTAAATAACTGTCAATGACTAGTGGGTCCAAGCTTATTATTGTCTCTAAATGTCGTGGGAAGAGCCTCTAAGAGCACGTGTGATGGTGGGTCTATTCCTTTATTATAGCTGGCTGTAGAAATGGGTGGTGAATAGTAAAATAGAGTTAGGAGTAAAATATAAAAGAGAGAAATATGAGTATTACGAAAATAGGGTTAGCGTTACTTTGGCAGGAAATAAGGCCAGGAGGTGAAAAGTGCGTGAATAGTGAAATAGAGTTAGAAAATAGACCTAACATTAGACGTGTTCTAAGCCTCATAAGAAGATTGGCATGGGTTCCACCTTTAAGGTTAGGGGTGGATCTGGCCAGTGGGGCGGGGTGGGCTTCAGCCCACCCTACGGCTGCTGGGCCTTTGAAGCCCCCTTAGAGCCCTCCAGCGAAATTTATAGCCATGGGCCTTTGTAGAAGGGCTAAAGGGTCCAACTAAACTTCCCAGGATGCAGCCTAGCCTCCCTGCTATTTTTTGCTGCGTTCGCCCCTGTTTAAGGTAGTGTTGCCTCTAGCTATTGTGGATGCTCCATGAAGATAATTCAATACATCATACATCTCACTTCCAAAGTTAGCATTTGGGGGGACATGTCACCAAATGGCAACTTTTTGAGTGGCATGTATGGAATTAACACTATATTATGTCAAGTCCCCGAGTCCCGTACTTACGTGCACTCGGCCGAATACGTGAATAGTGCTTGATCAGCATGATCGACTAGTTTCTTTTTGGGCGCTTGGTTCGTGGCATTGTTGTGTTGTACGTTTGTGTAACCATGGCACAGCGAAAGAGAGAGCCCGCTGTGCACCCTGTGGTGCGTCTGGCCCAGAAATGCTCCCACGGACGGCAGGCCATGACTGGCTGGGCCGCGATCTTCGCCGGTGCCTTTCTCTTCGCCGCGCCGAGATCATCGATTTTTTTTTTATTTTAATCCATTTTTAATTCAAAATTAAAAAACTAACCACTAGATTCAAATATTAGCAAAAATAACCACTCCCGACCCGTTCATCGGGCGGGTTTTAATAACTCGCCCGTTGGACGGACGGGATTTGGCCAACCCCTGAACCGGACGGTCAACCAAAAAAAAATTGGAAACCCGTCAGTTGGGCCGGCGGATATCACGGGACAACAAAACCCGCCCATTGAACGGGGGATTTTGCCTCGGTTCTCCTCACTCCACTTCTTTTCTTTATGCGCAAATGGCAGTAGGGGAGATGGCAAAATTGCCCGTTCATTGGGCGGATTTTGTCCACCACAAAAAACCGTGTTGACCGACCAGATCATCCCCAATGGGACTAACCAAATCCTGCGCCCGTCCAACGGGAGGTTTTATCAAAACCCGTCCGTTGGTCTGGAGGATTTAAAACCCGTCCGATGGACGGGTCGGGAGTGGTCATTTTTGCTAATATTTGAATCGGACGGTTATTTTTTTAATTCTAAATAAAATGGATTAAAATAAAAAAATCGAGATCATCCGCTTTACGACGCACACAATGGGCCTAGGTGTATGCGCAGTGGCAGACGGAATTCGTCGGCCATTGGGCCATGTTCTTCAGCCTCAGCCCGGTCTTCCACCCGCTCTAGCATATGATGAGCGTGCCAGTGCCGCGCATAAATGTTTTGGAGCATTCACCGTACAAAGCGCTGGTGTATATGTCCTTGAAAAAGTGTCTTATTAGTTGCTACGTCATGTCTGCAAACTTTTCCCCTCCAACGCAAACAAGTTTATACATGGACTTAATGGATCCAATTATTTTAGGGACAACTGATGCTAGGACAATGACAATGTAACTTTCCTAGCATGTAGAATGCTCAATGTGTCACTTATATATGGTCCTAGGGCTCACATTTGAGTCACTAAATTGATAAATACATACAACTTATAGTATTCCATATGTAATTTTCCCATTATTTTACTGCCACACATACGACCAATTGTGATATCAGTTCTCTCTTCTCAAAGGGTTGTACTAAAAGCTTAGTCTCGACGAGCTACTCGTGATCGGACCAAGCTCGGCTCAAACTTAGATCGAGCTTGAAAGCTAAATGAGCCGAGCTCAACCTTAGACCTGAGCTTAAGTCTGATTTGAGCCGAGCCCAACCGAGACTAGACAAACATCGTTGCATAAGATATTCCTCTCTCTAAACCAACTAGCTTGACCATTCGAGCCAAGCACGACATTGAGCCCATATAGCCCTCTCTCGTCCCTTCTCTCAGCATTGACCTCTTCATTCTAGCTTAACTGAGCCGAGCTCAAGCCTAACCGAGCTTCCATTGAGTCTGAACTTGAGCCTGACCCTAAGTTCGATACTAATTCGAGCCAAGTCTGAGCCCAACCAAACTTGAACCCAGGCTCGGGATTGGCTCGAATCCAGCCCTACTATTCAACTGAAGCACCAATAAAAAAAAATGACATGTCTAAGCATTTTTCCTACAGAAAATAAACTCTTTCTTCCTGCAAGAACCCAATACTTCCACGTTCATCAATGATCCCTCCGATCCTATGATCCTTTTATTCAGTTCTTGTTCCGTGTGTGTAGCATTGGTTCAATTCTCTCACGTACATTATCTCGCAATTCTGATAACTTCAACGGTCAACAAGTAGCAAATCCACAGATTAATGGACCCAACAAGTGGGTGTTTTTTAGACCTGATCTCATCTACTGATAAGCTCAACTTCGAGAGCTTCTCGAAGCAGTTTAGAGAGTCCGGCCAGCTTCATTTTACTTATTTTTTAGCTTTGAGACTCGCTTTTGAGGTAAAAAAATATGGTTTACTTAGATACGTGCCACTGATAAACTACCACTTTCGAGAAATGCCATTATTAAATGTGAAACCTGCTACATGCCACTGCTCGTTTGCATTTTTTAAGACATGCCATTATGGACTTTTTGTTCCTCCTCTTTCTTTAAATTTGCGCTCAATATGTCATTATGCCTTCATCCACCTCCTTCCTCCCCCAACTCCGATGTCATCTCTTCTACTATGCTCCTCTCCGGACACCCTCTCCCTCTTGGATTCGGTGGATCGAAACCAATGGTGGCGCTGGATGGTGAGATCTGGCTCGAGCGACACCCATGGTGGTGTAGGATGACGAGCTTGGGCTAGGGGGAGGGTGCAAGACAGCGGATCTAGGCGGGGGTCGATAGATCCAACCTGTGGAACGGTGATCTTGGGATTGGGCAGCATCCCACAACGTCACGAGACAATGGATCTGGTGCCGGGATGAGAGGAAGAGCTTATGCTTGAGTCACTGGAAAGGAGGGTGGCAAGATGGAGGGGTGCTTGGGAGGAGGTCGATGGAGATGGCCGGAATTTGGTGAAGGAGTTGACCGGAGCTTGGGAGGAGCTCGCCGGAGAGGGAGAGGGAGAGGGAGAGGGAGAGGGAGAGGGAAGGAGGAAATAGGGAGTGGCTGGAGGAAGAAGGAGAGGGGTAAATTGGTTAGAAAAAGTTCATAATGGCATGTTTCTTGGGAGTGGCATGTATCTAATTAACCAAAAAGACCTTAATATACCAAAGCATTTGCATTTTCAAAACCAAAAATAAGCAAACAAATAGATAAACTTAAGCAAAATAAGCCCTAAAATAATACCCTTTTTTGATCCAACGATTTAGATTATTTATGATTTTTTATACTACACCTGACCGATACGACTAGTGTTGAGTTTAGTCCCACATCATATATTGATCGTGGGAGAGCACAACTTAAAAAGATGGGGCATCCCCCACCCATCAGACTAGTCTTTTGGGTTGAGTTGGCCCAAGACCTTATTATTAGCCTTGGTTAGGCTATGGTATACCAGGCCCAATGAGACTTGGGCCCTGGACCATGGTATTGGTCCAAGGGGCGTCGATTAGTGGATATAGCGAGCTGGACTGGCCTGCTGTGCGTTCTAACAAGTGATATCAAATGTTCAGGTATAAAACATGGTGTCAAGCTAGGCCACATCAATGTGTAATGGGGAAGATTGTTGTGGATGTCTCTAGGATCACACGGTGTCGAGCTGGGGCATTCCCATGTGTGATAGGGGAAATGTTGGGTTTAATCCCACATTAGATATTAACTGTGGAGGAACATAACTTAAAAGGTGGAGCATCCCTTACCCATTAGGCTAGTCTTTTCGGTAGAGTTGGTCCAAGACCTTGGTGTTGGCTCTGGCTGGGCCTATAGTATAGTAGACCCAATGAGACATTGGCCTTGAACTGCTGCGCGCTCTAGTAACTAGGTATTATACAACAGGGATAAAATAGTAACAGATACTTAGATTCCCAAGGAAGTGCTGAGAAAGCTGGATTATTTTCGATCCAAGGTCTTCTGGCAAAATTGGATCACGAAAGAAAGAAAGTATGAATCAGCTAGATGGGATATCCTTTGTCGTCCCAAAGATCAAGGGGGTCTTGGTATTATTAATCTTGACACATAATAAATGTTTACTCAGTAAATGGTTATTTCAACTGTCTAATGAGGATGGGGTTTGACAAAACTTACTCAGAAACAAATATTTATTAAATAAAACTTTTATGCAAGTACATAGCCAACCGAGGGACTCACAATTTTGGAAAGGTCTAATGAAAGTAAATGATGATTTTTCATCTTGTAATCTCCATCTTCGTAGTGGTAGGAATTTAAGATTTTGAAAAGATGCTGTCATTGGCCCGAGCCGAACAACCCAAAAAGGGCAGCCCCTAGGGTGCTCAAGCTCTACGCGAAGGGGAGAGGGCCCCGGAAACTAACTTAAGAGGAACACACAAACTTCGAGACTTTTTTCCTTTGGATTTCTCGTGTATTTTCATTCATTTGAGTCTTGTATTTATACAAGGAGATTACAAGCCAATTTGGACGAAAATGCCCTCAAGCATCGCGGGCTTAGGCGATAAAGTAGGGATGGTAGGGTCTTTGCCCCTGTAATAACCTTGGTGTGCCTTCTTTTTCGCTCCCCGAGGGCTACTATGGGGTTTCCCCCTGGCTAGGAGGCACCGATTCCTAAAATGCCTTGCAACCAACTATCTAAAGTAGGGTTACTGGGGTCATTACAACTTTTACAGGCGATTACAGCTTGTCCCTTGGCTTGGAAGGCAATGATGCTTTTTCTGACACGCTTTATCTTTGTCTA
The DNA here is from genome assembly GCA_036346145.1 of Olyra latifolia. Lineage (NCBI taxonomy): Eukaryota > Viridiplantae > Streptophyta > Magnoliopsida > Poales > Poaceae > Olyra > Olyra latifolia. The sequence goes on from CM070530.1 coordinate 23,148,469, forward strand.
ATACGGGCTATCCCCCAAGAGGTCGAGTAGCGCCCAAGGAGCTTAGCCCTTCCTCCAAAGTGTTTTCTCTTGCAAGGCATGCTCCTCTGCGGGTCGATGCCACCTCCTCACTCCATCCTGAACTTCTCGCTCCAAAGCGATCCCTTTGCTGGGTGCCTCCGAGCAAAGGAGCTGTGAGGCTCCGACGCGGCTTCGCTTCTTCTGGCTAGGCGCTCAGTCCGAAGCGGTCCCCTCATGGGACGCCTCCGAGCGAAGGGCCTGCGAGGCTCCAGCTTGGCTTCGATTCCTCCGGCTAGGCGCTCCGTCTGAAGCGGTCCCCTCGTGGAGCGCCTCCGAGTGAAGGACCTGCGAGGCTCCGGCTTGGCGCCCCTATGTTGCAGAGGATGGGTGTTACATCTCTACAACAGATGCTTGGCCAGGGTTCTCACCTCTTAGATAGCAATACCTCAATTTGTTTTAGGGAGAAACATGTCAATGTGGCTAAGGTGTTAAACTCAAAACCCCTAAAAGTATCCTTTCATAGGTCCTTGATGGGACAAAGATTATTAGACTAGTAGGATTTAGTGACCATGACGCAAGGAATACAACTCGGTCAAGAGTAGGACAAGATCGTTTAGAAACTTGTAAAGAATGGTCAGTTCTTGATTCACTCAAATCTATCAACAATTGATGAATATGAATCTGGCCAATCCTCGTAAGTTAATCTGTGAACTTCGTCTTCCTCTAAATATAAAATTTTTTCTCTGGTTTCTAGGGAGAGGTGTCATTTTAACAAGGAATAATCTGGCAAAACACAATTGTCTAGGTTGTTTGTATTGTAGTTTCTATATAAAAAAAGAGACATACAACATTTATTTTTTTATTGTCATTTGGCTAGTTTTGTGTGGCGTTTAATTCAAATAGCTGTAGGGCTAAAACTCGAGAGGAAATCATTTAGGCATGCCGCTCTCTTGAGGTCGTCGCTATGACATTTTTCTTCAAACGTGGATGAAGAGTGAATAACATAATTGTTGCTTAGTGCTTTTATATTCTTGTTGTTCGCACAATCACTTTGCGATTTCAGCATTTCGTATATTGGTGTGAACTTGTATTGTGGCATATGTCCTGAATGTAGAGGTAAGATCTTTTCTTTTATTAAAATAATATATACTAATCTTCCCCTCGAGCTAGGGTTCGGGTTCAGGGTTTGGTTCACCTTGCCCCTAGGCTTAGCGGGAGGCCTGGGAGGAGGCAGCCCAATGATGGGAGGGAATTGTGGTAGGGCGGCGAGGCAGCGTCGGCATCAACGGAGCCATGTGAACGGATGAGGGCGGTGGGCTGAGCTGGTGGGGGATCGACGCCGATGGCCGGAGTTAGGGTGGGTAGGGCTAGCGTGGTGGTGGGAGGATGAGGGAGGAGCGGCGAGGTGGCGAGAGCGCCGCGGGCCGTGGGTGGTGGAGGTGAGCGGAGCACAGCTGGAGAGGAAGGAGAATGGAGAGGAGGAACAAGGCGGTGTAGTGACGGTCATGGAGTCGCTCCCAAAATATAATACCATTCTAAATGTTTGGCTGGATCTAAATCATATTACCACTTTTTATGTAATGTAAAAGAGTTAAAAAAAATAGCGCAATTTGTAATTTGCACGGGTTATTGACCATCTTAATTATTACGCCAGATATTCCATTGTCTAGAAAAATCTTATTACACCAGAATACCAGATCGGCCTGACTAGCAGCCTAGCACCAAATTGTCTGCAGTAGTCTAGGCTGTCTAGCCCATGACTATGTACTTCATGTTCGTACTTCACACACCACATCAAGCAACACTTTGATTGACACAAGAAAACATGCACGAGACAAACACAGCCACTAGATTAACTCGGTTCCATTTGGTTTGCTTACTTCTCGATCAAGCGCCTTCATCTCCTCCTTGAACGCCGGCATGTGCTCCTCCTCCACGCACTGCGTCATGATCCGAGCCCCGGCCTTGGGCACCGGCGGCGCGCCGATGATGGCCACCGCCATGAACGGGTAGTACGCGAAGGGTATCACGTGCGACGGCGCGCCCCACCCGTAGTCCGCCTCCAGGAACCCCAGCCGCGTCCAGTCCGACACGAACAGCGAGTCGTACGTGAAGCTCAGCTCGTACGGGTCCGCCGCGAAGTCCCCCACCGCCCACCGCGCGAACTCCGCCGGCAGCCGCGCCTTCGCCTCCCGGATCATTCCCACCACGCCCACCGCCTCTGCGCCCTCCACCGCGCCGCTCTCCGCCACCACCGACACCGGGTAGAAGCAGTTGCCGTAGAACCCGGCGCCGCCTTTGCCGCCGGCCGGCCAGGCGCCGTGCATCAGGTGGCGCGTGTTGGCGAAGAAGCAGAGGTTCACGCGGGTGGACGGGTCCGGCAGCCGCAGCGACCGCGTCCGGGCCTGCCAGGTCTTGGCGATGGCGACGTCGAACGTGGAGCAGCGCTGCCCGGTGGACTGGAAGTACTGGGACTTGACCTCGTTGATGTGGTCGACGCTCAGGTCGACGGTGAGGTGCCGGAGCTGAAACATCTGCAGCTCCGGCGGCGGGCCGGGGGGCAGCTTCGGCGGGCTAGGGATGGCCTCGCGCGCCCAGATGGGGTTCACACGGGGCTTGGCGAGGCCGCGGGCGTAGTCGCCGACGGCGTTGATGAACTGCCCGGCGCCCAGGCCGTCGGCGATGGTGTGGACGGAGATCAGGCCGACCACGAAGCCGCCGCACGTGAACTCGGTCACCTGCATGCATGTACGTACGTAGTTAATCAATGGAGCACAGTGTTAGAAGTATAAGTGAATTGTCGCGCTTCTCCATCGAACAGGTTTTGGGTGAGCTGATTGGTGCGACGAACTTAATATGAGTATCAGCCAGGAGGTCTCGAGTTCGAGTCCTGGTAGACGCAATTTAAATAAAAAAATTGTCGTCCGCTCCTATTCCACGATTTAAATAAAAAAATTGTCGTCCGCTCCTATTCCACGCCTGAGGGAGCCTCCACGTGAGGGAAAGTGTTAGAAGTATAAGTGAATTGTCCACCTTTCTCCATCAGCTTAGACTTTTGGGTGAACTGGTTGGTGCATGCAACTTAATACACAGGTCTGATAACGAACATTTGTTGCATTACACTGCAAGTGAAAGTAACGAGTTATCTATGATGCTAGCGGTAGATCAGGGAAACACTCGTACTATATATGTAATTCCTGCATTCGGAATGGATTCCATTAACGCACAACTAGGTAAGATGCATCATGCAGCTTTAGCAAGTAGATGTCAAATAATTTTTGATAAATGGAGGTTTTTTTTTTTGTAAAGAAACATATTGCAATAGCAAATGGAGCCTGATATATATGTCATCATCTCTGCGACTCTGCACACCAAGTATGCTTAAGTAACGACCGTACAAATTGTACAAATTAGTGTATTTAAGCATCCATTGGCATTTGCAGATGTTCCTAGCCACTACTTCATATATGCATATAATTTTAGACGTAATTCGTCGCATCAAAATCTTGCTGCAGCAAACGACTAGCTACAACACAACGAACGGCAAGCGGACCCTTATGCTAATATAATACGTACAGTAATTAAGTTGAGCTGCCACACTCGCTATATGTGCGCTGCATCCGATGTCAAGTTTGCTGTTCAGCTGTGATAGCTCTCTTAATCCTTGCTCGATGCGGCCTAGTGATCTGATTAATCTCACGTACTATATATCTTAGAGCAATCACACCTGGAATCCTATCTCTATTTCTCTCTCTTCTACTCTATTTTCTTTTTCTTTCACACTAAAATTCCTTTACACTTTACGCTACACATAAAAAATTTCCTTCCCTATACCTAAAACTCTATCTCTAAAATTCTATTTCTACGGTACTTTACAGCGTCTGCTACTACGGATGCTCTTAAAAAAGAACCGGCTAATCTCTGGTGGCTAGCTAGGGAGATATGGTCTAGGAAGGTAGCCGTCCGTTCGGAGGTCGCTAGCTAGCCTGGTGCTCAGGGGAAATGATCGTTTCTTCTCCAAGTGACAGCGATCGAGTGCCTGACACTGACTAGCTAAGGGCAACATGGCAACCCCTATACGTGGCAAGAAGGAGGGCCTAATGTTCGGTTCAATATGGTGGTTGAGGTTTGCCATACTTTTGTACTCACGTGACCTATATATACGTCGTATACTTTTTCGTGCTAAATTAGTCAATTTTGACATAGTTGTATCCAACAAATCATTTCCCATAAAAACTATGGACGGCACGTCACCCTTTCATGCATAAAAATTGTGGCATTGTGAGGCTTCCAAACATGACTCTCCATAGTTCCATACAATGCACCCATGATTAATTAGAGCCAATCTCATGTTGCTGTTCTTCAACTACCTGACGCGACAGCTCTGTAAACGGTAGAAGTCTCTGCTATTAAAAGACCACTAGTGGTGGTCGTTGGTACGTGGTCGGCGTCATGTTTCAGTTAAATTACTCACCATGTTATCTATCGTAATAAATCTATTTTATCCACTTCACTAGAATTATCCACTATACTATTCATTCTAACAAATCTAGCTGTCTCATCCATTAAAATTACCCACCGACATTCGTGGTAATAAATTCACTAAAATTACTAACCATGTCATCAGACGCTACATACATACACTGATAAAAAATACTCATGCGGTCACTTGCGACGCATCGCACTACACGAAAGCTAAAGACATATAATCCGCTCTGTCATAGCCTCTCGATGGTAGAATTTGGATTTTCTCGTAACAAAGCACCGGTACTCGGCTAGTATCTTATAATTACGAGTGTCTTGTACATTAGCTGGGCCGTGTATTGTAAGCAACTACTTATGCGCACCTTTAACACATTCTATGGGTGTTTTGATGATACAATGGACAGTAATGGAGCACAGGGTCACACACACACATACATACATATACATACACACACATATATCTATATAAATAAATAAATATATATATATATATATATATATAGATATATATATATATTCATACATATATATATGTACATATGTATGTATTATACATATATACATATATATATACATATATATATATATATATATATATACATATATATACACATATAATCCAACGATGTTGTTGTATTATATATTAACACACAGTTTCATTTTGTTATTATACATATAGTGGAAAACTTAAGTGCTATCCAAAGTCCAAAGCCTTGTGTAAGCTTACCAAAAGGATTAGCTAGCGACTGCACTTGGATTAACGGTCCGTTTGGTTGAAAATTAACTTTGTAAAAAAATTTTATACAAAATTTAAGACACGGTAAAATGTGCAAGTTTAGTACATCAGTCAAACAGGCTATACGCATAGTATATGCATGCATGTCAAGCTATGTGTACCTAGCTATTCTTTTTTTTAAAAGCTATGTACGTATTATTAGACTATGATTGAGATAGTGCACCACCTCAAATTAATTAATGGAGCTACGGTACATTCGCCACCGTCACGTTTCAACGCTCGTACAATCGTACGATACCTCACACGCATCTACATACACCTATCTAATTAGGTGATTAAGATTATGGTGGACATGACCATCCCCTTGCTGAGGTCAGTGTACGTTATCTTCGAAGTTGGTAGCAAACTAGCGACGGCTTAACTCGCTAATTAAACAGATCCCGCCCAGCTTAATAAAGAGATCGATTAAAGTCACGTTATTTTGGCATGCGCGTAACGTAGATATACATGAGTAATTAGACACGTATATACCTGCATCATGAGCGGGATGTCAAGGGGGTGCACGCCGGGAGCGGCGTCCGGGAGCAGGTCGGCCTCGGGGATCATGAGCGGGTGGTCGAGGCGGTTGACGTCGTCGAGGCTGCACCCGGCCACGGCGTCCACGAACCACGCGCCCTCGCCGGTGCACTCCACGCGGGCGCTCCCGGGCCCGGCGGCGCCGTCCACGAACCGGCCGGCGAAGGGGTAGTAGTCCACCAGGGCCTTCCCCAGCGCGTCGCGGACCACGCGCGCTGGCTCGCCGCCGGCGCCGGCGCGGGGCGCGAACACGTGCAGGGAGCGCACGAGGTGGCGCAGCCCCACCACGCGGTCGATGATGGACAGCTCCAGCGCGCCCGATGGCGCCGCCGCGCTCGGCCGCACGTACGACCGGCTCGTCCTGCGCACCGCCAACCCCATGCAGCTATCCAGACGAATCGCGCGTGCACTGCAGTGCAGGTCGGCTCTGTGTAGTGTATACGGTGGCGGACCTCGCGGTGTGTTGGCTGTTCCATGCGGGAGCGCGTGGTGGTCTATATAGGGCGCGGCGTGGAGTGGTACGTACGGTTCTCCGTGGATCTTCGAGCGCAATCTTGTGTGGAAATGATCCTTTTTTATGTGGAATACACACCTAAATCTTACCTTGGGACAGAGGCTTACATGTTCGACTGAATATTAAGATAGACTTCGAGAGGTTCTTAAATCTGCCTTTTGAAGCTGGTCTGTTTGTTCATGTTATTTTTAAGAGTTTTAGAGGTGACCTCATTATTAAAAAGCTAGACTAAAAAAGTCAAAGCGTTGAGCTTTTATATTCAGCTAGGCTTAAAGGCCAAGTCGCTTGAACATGCTTGGCAAGTGCAGTCTGGCCACCGTACATACTATTAAGTCTTCCTGGACAACACCTCCAAATGGCATGTCTGAAACCAAGAGCAAGAGCAAGAGCACGCATGTACAACCACTACAGGAATCGGCCTTTTTTTCATCGGCCAAATCTATTTTCGTCGGCTGAAAGCTAGCAGATGAAAAAACATGGGTATTTTCGTCGGTGGAGCAAAAACCAACAAAAAAATAGGTGTTTTCGTCAGCCAAAGAGAAAGCTGACGAAAGCAAATGCACATCCGCCATGCGCTCGAGGAAATTGAAATTTGAAGAAATTTTTTCGTCGGCCAGTGAAAAAAGCCGACGAAAACACACCAAAACCCGACGTGGGTCTTGAAATTTGAATTTTTGGGCGGATTTTCTCGCGCTTTTGTCGGCCTAACTAGCCGACGAAAACATAGGCCTGTCAGAGCTTAGACACGTGTCTAAGCATAGTGGGCAGCAGTTATTTTCGTCGGCTTTTTAAGCCAACGAAAATACTCTAACCGATAATGCTTTCCACGTGTCTAACTGTGAGTGGATGGCAGTTATTTTTGTCGGCCTAACTAGCCGACAAAAACATAGGCCTGTCAGAGCTTAGACACATGTCTAAGAATGAGTGGGCATCAGTTATTTTCATACGAAAATAGTCTAATCGATAATGCTTTCCATGTGTCTAACTGTGAGTGGGTGGCAGTTATTTTAGTCGGCTATTATGGCCGACGAAAATAGTCTGAGCTGAAGTGCTTTCCAAGTCTTTAGTCGTGAGTGGACGGCGGTATTATCGTCGATTTCAAAGGCCGACGAAACAACTTCCTAACATAACTCTTCACGCGCAGACCATCGAATCTCTCCTAGGGTTGCCTTCTTCTTTGCTCATTCATTCCTCGCCGACCGCCCCATGCCCCAGCAGCGCCATCTCGACCCGACCACCTCACAGCGACGCCGTCCTTGGTCGACCTTCCCGAGCGTGGCCCCGCCACTTTGCCCGGCTGGTCCGACCGGCCCCATCGCCCTGTCCAGTCCGCCCTCGCGATGCCGTCTCAACCGGCCGCCACTACCTCGTCGCTCATCGCCTCGACCGCCGCTCGTAGCCATTGATGGAGCACGGCCGTCCGACACTCGACGACCACACCAGTGTCTTCCCCCTCCTTGGAGATAGGGTTTGCCCCCACTTCTATAGCGCAGTAACACTTTTTTAACTACTTTGCCTTAGGAAATATTTAAGCTCTTTATCAGCATATTTGCAGACATAGCTGAGACTAGCAGTCCATATCTTCCATGAAGGATGAAGATATTGGAAAATGTTGCTGCACTTAGGTGTTCTGTAATTATGCTCGACATTGGTTGTCAGGACTTGGTTCTTGATATGGTCAGAACTTTCTTCTCAGCAGTAAAGTAAGACTATAAATCTACTTTTTTGGTTGCTATGCACCTAAATTACCTTAAAATCTGATGCTTATTTTCGTTCATACCTATCATTGACTGTAAATGCATTTATTTCAATTCTTTGTTGAACAGATTTTACTCAAGTGAGATTTGATCTAAGAACTTGATTTCATGGTAACTAGATTTGGCATAAATCCAAGATCTCAGAGATGGTTGTTCTAACATGATAGTTTCTCAAGAAAAAAAGGAATCGATGTTTACTCAGTTTTTTATTTTGTCAGACTCACTCTATCACATAGTTTATTTTAATAGCTTCTCTGCTGCATGGATATGAGTATATTGTTTGGATATGAGTATATTCATTTTCATATAGCAGAATCATAAACAAAGAGGTGAATACTAATTTTAGTTACAGCCTAGAACTTACACACATATAGCTCCTGTCAATCTCTCTTACCTGAACTGAAAATTTTCATTCTATGTCAAGTCTCTTCATTTCCATAAGTTAATTCCTTGTATTTTTATTCTTGCTACTTTATTTTTGTGTGAAGATATGGTGATGTAGAACTTTCTATAATTTTTTAAATTTTCTATAATTTATGTGAATTTTCTACAAATTGTGGGATTTTCTGTGATTTTTTATTTTAAAAAAAATTTGTATTTTTGTCGGCAATTTTGGCCGACGAAAATAAATGGCATCCCACGTAGTGTTGATGTAGCATGCATATTCGTCGGCTTATTTGGCCGACGAAAATAGCTGGCCACATGGCGATGACATGGCGTCGGTTTTGGCATGGTGCCCGTCTGGCTCGAACTACTTTCGTCGGACGGGGTAAAGCCGACGAAAAAAGTTATTTTCGTCGGCAACCGACGAAAATGACCTTTTTTTCATCTCTTTTGCGGTGTCGGCCCATTTTCATCGGTAGGCCGATGAAAAAAGGTTTTCTCGTCAGGTTTTTTTCCTATTTTAGTCGGTTTTTGGCTGACGAAAAAAACCCTGATTCTTGTAGTGAAAATTATAATGTAGCCGTCTGTAATTGTCGTCTATATCATGTGCTATATCAGATTGTTGTCACTAGCACAGATCGAACATCTATGCCCGTTCAAAACCGGCTTGAACCAGCAATGATAAAACTATCATTACGCTAGTTCAAAACAAGAACTGATACTATAGTTGGGGTTTCTGTGCTAGTTCCATTCATGAACCGACACTATCATTGCCAATTCCTATCTGTGCCGGTTCTTGGCTCTAGTGTAGAACCGACGCCGGTTCTTGGCTCTAGTGTAGAACCGACACAAATAGCTAAACTAAGTATATGCTTAGACTAATATTTGATTAACTTAAAAGAAACAAAAATGGTTAAAAATGAGAATATACACTCCCTTATATAGGTTCCTTATATGGACCACGGAGATACCCTCTCTATCCTTAGATTGTAGGCACACAACCTTTGGCCCACGTAGGGGACAAGAGGTCTCTCTCGGGGAAATCTCCTCCCTACCCTCCCTACCCTTGGTCGGGCTCCTAAGCAGGGGCTAACAAGTCTTTCTGTTTACCTTTTCCCTAACCATGCCAGTTTGTATTGTTCTCTGGTCACCGTACGTAGGCTATCAGATCTTGGAGTCTTGGCCACTTTGTGGATGCTTTGTTGATTGTCTCTTTTTTTTTTTGTCCTTGTTTGCTCCTTTTGCTCATTGGAAGGACTCGAGGGTTCAAAGCCCCTACCAGGCTCCTTAGAGAGATCCCACGGCTGTAACTCGCTTTGGGTCATGTGGAGTGTTGGGTAGGCTTGCGTGATCTTGGCTACAGTTCGTGAGGAGCCTCTTGCCTAAAGCCTGCTTCAGGCTACAAGGGGCCTCCGACGCCGGCAGGGGGAGGGGGGGCTCCACATGTCTTTGGCCATGGCTTGAGACAAACCTCTTACTTGAAGCCTACTCCGGGCAATCTAGGGCCTCTGCATACCCTTGGGTAAGCCTCGGGAGCCCTCTGCTCAAAACCTGCTATGGGCTGTGCGGAGCTTCGAGGGGGACCTTCACATGTCTTTGGCTATAGCTCGCAGGGAAAGGCTCTTAGAGCATCTCCACCGGCTACTCTATTCTCTCTCTATAACACTATTCACTACTCCCTCTATCCAACACTCTAAATTTCCTTCACACTTTACACTACACTCTAAAAGATCCCTTCCCTACACCAGCCACTCTATCCCGAGTTACAGTATTATAGAGTACCTGCTCCAGATGCTCTTATCCGAAGCTAGATTTGAGCCTCGCGGGGCCTCGGGGGGACTCCGCATGCCCTTGGTCATGGATAGAAAGGAGTCTATTGTCCGAAGCCTCCTCCGAGCCGTGAGCCGGGAAGGGGTGGGGTGAGTCCGGTAAGCCTGCCGATATTTCAGGTGAAAGATTTCCATCGTCCACTACTGTCTCACTTCCATGCCATTGCCACCCATGTGTTGTGAGTCTAAACTTTTTTTTTTTCAGAAAAGTTGAACTGCTATCTTATGTAACCACATAATTGTAAATAAAATAAATTGGACTGACTAGGCGAAAAAACCTGATACCCCGCCGTGAAGTGCATTCCTTGGTTCTCCTCGGCTCACTTGAAATCTAAACATATATAGCTCGGAAAAATAAGGACTAGCTGAACGCCCTGCTACCGGTCAATATTCATGATGCTGTTGCATCCCAGGGCTTTTCTTTCTGCTACATGAATCTTGATTGTTGTACAGTTATGTTTAGGTACGTAAGAGAGTCCCTCCCGTCTCTCTGACCTTTTTTCATCAAGTTAACGAGTCTGGAGTCATCATCTATCTCCAGTCTCCACTATTAACATTAGGATATATCATGTGATTAGTTGTTCATGACACGTGCACTCAACCAATGGCGAGTGGTACCTCATGACTATCCTCAGCGATAATACCTAAATTGAGATATCGATATTCTCATTTGCCAAGATTCTATACCTATATTTCTATCCTCTCCAATAGAATATCTAAACCACAAAATTATTTAGATTGAGAAGAGAGAATATCCAAAAAGAAGTATTATGATATAGGTAATCGGTTGGAAGGCAATCAAGACTCAAAACCAAAATTTTGGGTATATAGGTATGCCGATGGACAAGTCTCTACTTTGCTGTTGGTACATGTATGGCACTGAAAACGATCTGCCATCTTCTGATTGATAGCATGGAAAGAACGGACGCACGATGCGCAAACGTGACCGGTGCGTGACATCTACACTGAATTAACCTCACCATTTATTTATTTCGGATCAAGTCATCATATGTCCTGATATAGCGTGCTAATTTTACTGATTCCTACGTGAATTATATTGTTTCTCCAAAAAAAAAAATCATTCTAAGTTTCCTCCAGATCATTGTCCTGAAACTATACATAGATATATTAGTACGTGCTACCTGATCGTCTATCAACCGATCGAGGAGTGCCATACTGATTTGTGTTATCCTGTCTTTCAACAAACTACTCCACTACCAAGGAAAAAAAGACTAGAATTACTGCACATGTAGCGCGCATATTGCGTCTCGTCTCAATTTGCTTGCACAAAAACTAAACCGTAATTAAGAATGTACTACCTAGCTAATGACGATCTGGAGCATTGCACTGATCGCTTCTGTTATTAATTGAAGATGTGAAGTTTATGTTCCATCCAATTCGAGTGTTGCTCACCAGTGCACATCGACATTCGATGATATTTCCACGCGAAGTTAGCTTGCTTGTCGGTTTATTATTACAGTACATATCTAGCTACTACATTCGTACTGCCATTGATGCATCGATCGTGTAAAGACGTGAGCAAGTGAAAAGATAGTTAATTGAAGTGCACATCAAATAGTTGATGACATGTCCACGCAAAGTTAGCTTAATCGCTCGTTGCTTGCTAGCATGTTGCTTCATGTCGTGCTATAGATGGATTGGCTTCTTCTCCCGTCGTCTCACTCACACGTACCTGGAAAGACTCCAATTGCAAAGGAGCTACATATAACTTCATTGGCATTCTTGTGTTCTTGATTGGAAGGTCGATCATAATTAAGATACTGTTTTGATGGAAGATCATTACTTGATGCTACCTAACCATGCACGTACTGATCAGTTGATACTTCATTTCGATAAGTCAGCCTCACCTAATCTTGATAGGATATGTAGGCTACGTACTAACGCGCGAGGTAGCCAGGTGAGAAATGTAATTAACAAAGGAAATAGACAGCGAATTTGAAAATAAATATCACCTGCAGTAGCATGCATTCAGGCCCCATTTTTTGCAAGCGTGTCTGTCAATGGATTAACCAAATATAGTTAACTGATAAACCAGTACAACCTACTCATTGTCTTAAAGGTGACCATTGGTTTAAGTAAAATAATGACTCACAGTAGTTCACTACTAGAGAAGTGAACTTTACTACCGGTATATCTGTACCGGTTACCCACGAACCCGTGGTGATAGTGGCATCACTACCGGTTCAACGGCTACAAGGGCCACAATGGCTAGAGCAAGCTTGAACCGGTAGTGATTCCTGGGCACTATCACTACTGGTTGGTAATACCAACCGGTAGTAATTCCTTGTTTCACTATAGATTTAGGGTTCCAGCCGGTAGAGGTTTCCAATACTTAAACAGTCGTCTTCCTCCCCAAGCCCCGCCCATGAACAGATCAGAGGATTGAGTCCGCGGTCTTGGGGGGAGGTGTTGCCGAGTTTTTTTTCTTCAAAATTTGGTGATTTTACTCCAATCCAAGTGCTTTAAGGTTAGTTCAATCAAACTGTACCACAACACCTAATTACCAACTGATATCTGTTGGCAATAGTTCTATATTGGCGATGAACTGTCAGTTGGAAATTCTCAGTGACAGACGATCGGCGGTAATGATCTATATAGCGTCAGATCATTTGTTGGTAATTTTCAAGACATACAAGGACAGATAATCCGTCGTTAAACAGAGTAATTGTGGTCCACTAGTCCATCGGTAATAGTAATCGGTTGGCAAAGGCCGGCTGGCTGCCAAAACAACAATTAATCTAGCTACCGCGCGCGTGTGCCAAGCTGTAAAAAAATAAGGCGCGGACTTAAAAAAAAGAACACGCGTAGGCCGGATTGAAAAAGACCTAAGATCGATTAAACAAGGACCTCCTACTTGTGTTGCGCTACAACCGCCGGCGCCGCCTCATCTCATCCGACCGCCGGCGCCGCCTCATGTGATCCGACCGCCGGCGCCTCCTCCGTTGGTACGTCGACAGCGCCGCCTTCCATTGTCTTCCTCCCCCTGCTAGGCTGCTATTGACCCGCCCCCTTCCAAAACCTAGCCCGCCGGTGGTTGATCCGGCGGCATTGGTCAGGCAGCGGTGTTGATCCGGCGGCGTTGATCCGGCGGTGGTCAGGCAGCGGTGTTGATCCGGCGGCGCTGACCGTCTCTTCGCCAACTCCTGCTCGGGCGCCTCGGCGTGGTTCAGCAGACGGTCCGTCCCTGTCCACGCGTCCTCGCCAAGTTTGTAGAACCATCAAATACATTGGTAATATGTAATTAACCCTAGCCCTAGCCTTTGAATCAGCAAGTTTGTAGATCAAATGCAACGAATTCAGATGTTAATGGGACTGTTCTTTTTGGCGAAATTTGGCCAATATATGTTTCAATTAATGTGCCTTGTGCTGGTGGTGGTTCAAGCAAATCTAAGTGCGGTTTTGTTTTTAAGCAATTTTACTCTCTACACAATCCTGTAAATTTAATCTTGCCGGCTTGGATTCGTAAGTCTGAGTGTACTCTGTGTTGTGGTGAAGAAATGCTTTGAGACTAGCGGTGCATACAGAGTCCACAGTGTTATAAACTCATATGTAAATGGGATTTTTTTGGCCTGAATTTGGTCGATTATTTATGTGCTATGTGTCTCATAAATGCCTCTCTGTGGGCTTGTAATGGTTAAAGCAATGCTAAGTGCAGTGGAGTTCTTCACTGGTACACCTTGTCATGTTCAATTTAGAACCATAGTTATATTGATCTGATATTGAAAGTAATCTTGATCAATTACCAAAGAAGATGGCAACATCAATATCATTGTTTGCACTGGAACTGTGAAGATCGTTTAAGGCTAGCATCTTTAATAGTATTGCATGACCCTTTTCTTTTTGTGAAAAGTAGTGTAAGACTGAGTCAATTTGTAAGCCTGCTTATTGCAAAGAATAAATTGTTGTTTTAATTCTCTTTTAGTGAGCTGTTTGACAGTATGGTGATTTTATCATCTGAAGTGAATCAGATGATAATATGTAATTACCATTTGGTCAGACAAGATAGCTGCATATATACATTGGTAATATGTAATTAACCCCTAGCCCTAGCCTTTGCATATCGTCAGCTCCAGCTTTGATTTCTACTAGACATATTTCAGTCACCTTTCTAATATTCTATCAACCATTCATGTATTTGCACATTTAGAACCATCAAATGCTCTCGAGGATATGATTAGAAAATTGGGCTGATTTTTAGGGTCAGCTACAACACTATTGGTAATGCTAGGTAGAGTTCATTGTTACTGATTTTATATATGTAGCACTTCCAGCACCTTGCGTAGTTGTGTGCTTGTACTGTCTTTGCTACTTCTTCTTACAATCTTGGTGGATCTTTCTTTTGGGTTCATTAGGGCGGTGGAATCCACTTAGCCGGGGCCAACGACCTGCTCCTGCTGCGCAGCGTCCTCAAGGGCCGGTGACGGTGACCTCCTCCTGCCGTGCGACGACCTCAAGGGCCAGTGTCGGTGACCTTCTCCTGCCGCACGGCGTCCTCAAGGGCCGGTGCCAGCGACCTCGTCCTACCTACTGCACGACGTCCTCAAGGGCCAGTGCCGGGGACCTCCTCCTGCTGCACGACGTCCACTGCTGGTCCCGGACGCCCACACGTGCAATTGGTATGTATCATTTTGATTTACCATATCTAAATTATACCATGGCTAATTTTGTTCAATTTTTTTAAGGTTTAATTCTTGTTTGTGTGATACATTATACATTGTGCGATTTATGTTATGAACAAGTTCGCATTTTACTATGAAAGGGTATAGTAATGTTATGGTAGGCAGCAATGCTGTGAGCAAATTTGGTTAAATTTGGTATAAAGCTGCACAAGTCTTCTAGAAATAGATAGTACTTACATTTTTTTTGGAAGTGTAACAATATTTTTGTTGATTTACTTGGTGAAGAGACGGGCTCTGTTCTACCCATGATGCTTTAGTGTACCCTGATGATTTTAACCTAGGCATACCATAATTATGCATTGTACTGTACTGACACTAACAATCTTTGCTTGAACCTTGTCGTAGTTTAGTTTTTAAAAATGGCTATATGCAGCTACTGTTGGTAATATGCAACTATGCCAAGTTTTATTCTATATCGACAAATTGAAGTTTTATTCATGTTGATAGTTGGTAACTTGGGTACTGCATATTAATTTATATAACACAAGATTTCTAGTGAAGGCGCAGCATGGATAAAAGATGGATGAATGAGCCTAGGTAAATGCCACTTTTTTCTTTGTTAGGTGTTTTCAGTGGTAATGTTTGAACTCATGTTGAATTGATACCGATTGTAGGCACACAAAGGTCTATATAGATGGGGTGAGCAAATTTATAGAATATGCATTTAATAATTCGGCGGATGGAAACAAAATACCATGCCCTTGTAGAAAATGTGTTAACACTTTTTGGAGAGATGCAATTGAAGTGCGCGAGCACTTAATATGCGAGGGATTTCAACAAGGGTATACAAGGTGGACTTACCATGGCGAAGCAAGCTCATCTTTTTTGAATACTCGTGATTGCATTAAGACAAAAGATAGAGATAGTTTGGAAGAAGATGAAATTTCCAATCTACTTGAAGACTTAGCATGTGGTTTAGAAGATGGAGGGGATTTGGAGGTCAATGGTGGTTTAGAACAGCCCAATGAAGACTTAGAAGCTCTTCGAAAGCTAGCAGATGGTAACAGTCAAGAACTATATCCAGGGTGCAAGAACTTCTCTAAGTTGCGTTTCCTAGTTAGACTTCTTCACCTCAAATTGCTTGGAGGATGGACCGATAAAAGTTTTGATCGCTTGTTAGTTCTACTTAAAGAAGCTTTTCCTGATAGGACAGCATTGCCGAAAAACTATAATGAAGCTAAGAAAACAGTTAAATATTTAGGGCTTGGGTATGTTAATATTCATGCATGCGAGATTGATTGCATTCTCTATTGGAAGGAGCATGCCAATGCTGACACCTGTCCAACATGTGAAAAGCCACGTTGGAAATCCCAAAAGAGAAGTGTGCATGGGAAACGTGAGCATAAGGTTCCATTTAAAGTTCTTCGTTATTTTTCGATAAAAAGAAGACTTCAAAGGTGGTTTGTGTCATCTAAAACTGCAAATGACATGAGGTGGCACGATGAAGAGCGCACGAAAGATGGATTACTTAGGCATCCTGCAGATTCTCCACTTTGGAAGGATTTTGACCATAAACATCCAGACTTTGCATCGGATAGCCGCAACATTAGACTGGCATTAGCAACAGATGGTTTTAATCAGGAGGAACAATGGTAAACGCAAACGCAAGAGGAAGGGTTAATGATGGAGAGGCCAACACATATGAACTTTAGAGGAATGCAAATGTTGCAAGAAACATGGAGGTCATGCGATCACTTAATCTACCTCCATTCAATGTGAATGAATCAAACGCATCAAATCGAGCCAAGAAAACAGCAAAGGTTATGTCCTTCCCTTGTTATTTTTTAATTCTATTTTACTATTTGTTAAACATTGATTATATTTGTCTTGTTGCTTTGATGCCCGTATTGTAGACAACTCCACACACAAGCAGTGCTCCTGTTTCTCAAGGTCCTATCCTACGATCGAGGACAAGAGCAATTAATGATGATCATGATGGAGATGGTTTTGAAGATATTGAATACCAAGAAGAGGATCCCTCAAATGACACAGAAGGTAATACAAGTCTATTCATTAGTGCTTTTATTCTCGCATTTACTAAGATCTCATTCACTCATTTTCATATACAGATATGACTGATGGACAACAAACAAATAAAAGGAAAGGGAGGGGCATCACTTTTAAGGAGAACATATATTCAAGGGGTGGAGGGTCTAAAATCAAAATTGACCTCAACGAATATGGTCAGCCTGTAGGTAAAAACAGTAAAGAATTTGGCAATTTCATTGGAACAATGGTAAGAAAGTGTATTCCTGTCTCCTATGATGATTGGAGACTAGTTGATCCTGAGAAGAAGTTTGAGGTGTGGAATAAAGTGCTGGTACTGTACTTGATTTGTAATACACTTAAATCATACAATGCCTAATAGATTTGGTTAATGACATTTTTTTGTTGCAACAGGAATATTTTGACTTAGATGAAGCTGCTCTCAATTTTGTTATAACATCGGCAGCAAAGAAATGGAAAGAATTCAAGGCAGACTTGAAAAGCAAGTATTTTGATGAAACATTAACTGATGAAGAACTTATGGCAAAAAGGGATGGTAGAGTTAAAGAATCTGAATGGAAATGGCTTATTAAGTATTGGAGGTCTCCAGAATCTGAAGTAAGCCTTAAATTTCTTTGAATTTCTTTCATGTCAATAATTAATATGACCTTTTTATCTATATTGTAGGCTCGCACAATGAGAGGTAAAGAGAGTCGTTCCAAAGTGTCCTTGGTACATACGTCTGGTAGCAAGAGTTATGCTCGTGTCGGGCATGACTTGGTAACCAAATCTATCTCTTCCATAATTAATGTTTTGAGAAACACTTCCTTTACCTGCTGCTTTTTATATAATGCTTGCTATTATTTGTTAAATCAAACAAACCTGATGAGCATGTTAGTTTTAAAATTACATATATGAATTACCAACTTATGTTTGATGTAGAGTGACGAACAAGGGTATCCTGCCCGAAGAGATGAAATCTTTATCAAAACACATACACGTAAAACCAAAAATAGAGATCCTCTCGCTCAAGACAATCCATAATTGTGAGTTTCTACGCACAATGTTCATTTGCAATGTTAGGTTTCGCTAGAATTATGTATAAAGATTTATCTATTCTTTTGTAGAATAAACTTCAAGAAGCAAACCAGAAAACCCGAATTGATGGAAAGGAGCATTCAAGATGTTGACTTGTTTGCACATGTTCTTGGAGAAAAAGAGCCAAGAGGACGTGTTTGTGGTTTAGGCTTAGGCCCAACTCCTCAAGAAGTCGGCACGCCTGGAACACAAAGAAAAATATCAACAAAGCTTCAGATGGCAATGCATGCTCATCGCCAATCTGAAAAGGAGGTTGAAGTTTTAAGACAATAAATGAACAAAGTGAAAGAAACAATGAACAAAATGGAACTATTCATGTCAACTTTTCAAGGGATGCAAAATGTGGAAAGCACATCGCAACATGGCTCTAATTCTCGACATGTGGTAAAATGCTAACAAACCTCTTTTCATTACAACACTTTATGGCGCTAACTCTATTTTTTTTTTCTGATTTGCTTTATTATTGGCTCTAATATTAGAATTCAAGGTATTGTGAATCACCTAATAATGAGGGGCAAGATGATTATTATGGTGCAAACGAGTATGCATCCATGGAAAATATACTAGAAGAGGACATGCCTCATCATAGGCGATTTGTGGCCTCAAGGGTACCTCCAAGGAATCATGAAACATTTCATGGCGACAACGAAAGCCTTGTAATTTTCTCATCTTGTTATACACGTGTCTCCATTTAATCATTTGATTATGATCAATTCCTCATATTTCTAAAGTGCAATATGTGATTTAGGTTGGCAAGCAAGTAATATTATAAGCTACGATGAGATTAGACACTCCAGTGGCTAAGGAAACTATTCTCTGAACTGACCCTAATGCCAAGGTGGGAGGTGTTTCACTAGGAAAGGAGTTTTATGAAGTCTTTGTGAATACGGTGTTCAAAAGGGATGCTAGTTTACCACGTCCATATGATGGTATGGAAACTATGGCTAATGCGCGTAACATGCGCATTGCATGGCCTTGCAACAAAGTAATACTCTACCGTCAATTGTTCCAATATTTATTTTTCATTGATAGCGAGTTAGTAACTTACTCATTTTTTTTTTGTAGATGAATCATACCAAGAGGGCATCCTCCTAGATTGCAGGTACGTAAGTATGAAACAAGGCCATGTTGTTCAATTATGTTTCAGCAAAATGCAGATAAAAGCAAATATAGCTATCTTACAACATTAGGTTTGAAAAGAGCAAGTAAACTTGAGACTCAGCTGATATCTTACAACAATATTGGTGCTGATATTTTGTGCCCTGTAGACTATAGTGCTGTATCAATGTCTCTATCAATTGGTCATTTCACGAGTGTAATTTCGAAAGATATTTGGTCTAATAAACCTGCTGGACTGCTAGATTTATGAATAGTACTTCAGCTGATTCAAAAAAGCTTTGCTAACTGAAGAATGACATTTTAGACTGTGTGTTAATCCAAGAAAAACTTTGTTGGACTATGTGTGTTAATCCAAGAAAAGCTTGGTTGGACTACGAGTTACTAACTTTCAATTATTTGATGTTTCAAATATGGGTCCAGATCTTGTGTGTGTGTGTGTAGTTCAGGAAATTGCATGCTTACATGCTCCTTTTATATCTTAGTGTAAGAGCTACAGTATTTTAATTGAATCACTTATACAACCAGTTTGATTAGAAGTGGTACTGATGAGTGATCATAGAACAGCATGCCAACATTTATCTGAATTGTATTAGATCCAAAATCCTTTTGCCTAGATTACCATTAATTAATCTTGGCATTATGTTGTTTATTCATTCTTACTATCATGCTTTCATGTGTACATAAATTGAGTTCCAAATGCCATGTTCTTATTGCAGGTCGACTTGGAAGGTAGACTAGGAAGGACGTTCAACATTCGGCGATTCCTGTCTCTTTAGTTCATGCAAGGCAGCTCAATAGTTTTATTTTGTTCGAATTAAAGTTGGCTGTATGAAAATGGTCATGTTTTGTTATCTACGCAACTATAGCCTTTACTATTGCCTACACATGCAAGTGTCACTCTTATAGTCAACTTTTATTTGTGTTAAATCAGTGGATGGTGATATTATATATTGGACTTTTGCTTTACTTTTGCTCTGTTAAATCAGTGGATGGTGATATTATATATTGGACTTTTGCTCTGTTAAATCAGTGGATGGTGATATTATCTGTGAATGGTGACATTATATATTGGACTTTTGCTCTGTTAAATCAGTGGATGGTGATATTATCTGTGGATAGTGATATTATATATTGGACTTTTGCTTTATTTTTGCTCTGTTAATGGATGGTGATATTATCAGTGGATGGTAATTATTGTCTGAACTATCAAATAATTATTTTTTAGTTTTATTGTTTGTATTTAGGATTTT
The DNA here is from genome assembly GCA_036346145.1 of Olyra latifolia. Taxonomy (NCBI): domain Eukaryota; kingdom Viridiplantae; phylum Streptophyta; class Magnoliopsida; order Poales; family Poaceae; genus Olyra; species Olyra latifolia. The sequence continues at coordinate 23,168,903 of CM070530.1, forward strand.
TTATTTTTTTAAGCCTGAACAAACTATCGGACTGTCCATCGGCAATAATTACTTTTGCCGACCGACAGTCAGTCGCCAACGCACCATTACTTGGGGAACATGAAGTCCGTCGGCAAAAACAGTCCGTTGGTAAAAAACATTCATCACTGTCTTTTAGTCCATCGCTAAGGCAATGTCGGTTGGCAAAAACATTTACCGACGGGACTTTTGCCGACACTCATGTTCCGTTGGCAAAACTTTTTACCAACACACAGTGTGACGCTACATGGGGTTTTCCCAACGCACAGTTAGACGTGAATATTGTGCCATGGTACAGTGTACTGACCATGCACCATAATATGGAATGATTCTATACTTGATATTCAAGTAGCTAGCCGTTGGGTTTTATGCCTAATAGCAATTAGAGGCAAACTACAGAGCTATATAAAGGAAGACGGTGGAGTAGAGAGATAGACCAGCATTAGTTTTTCTCCTCTGCCAAACCCTAGCCGTCATTTCCCAGGTCGCGGGCTCTGGCACTGGCACGCCACGTGCGGACGGATTTCTCTTCCCGTATGTGTAGACTACATAGAGGCGCTGCGTTTGTGACGCTAATCGGGACGATGGCGCTACTTGATATTCAAGTAGCTAGTCATATAAAGTCTCTGCCATCGGCTTTGCATTAGTTAGGGCACTCCCAATGCAACATGTTAGCTGTTTTTATAGATGCCACGTAGGACGGATTGCTAAGGTGTAGTTAATTAATGAGGAGAAAGAGCAAAATCGTTTCTTATACAAGAGACGGTATCTATCCTAAAAATAAGGGAAAGAAACATGAAGAAATCACCACTGTGACCATTAAGTCGTTTATATAAGGTTCATGAATAGAAAGAAAAGACAAATAATAAATTAATTAATATACACGGTGCATTGAGAGGGTTGTATATATCCATAACCGTCTCAATATGACGTGACATATTTAGAAACTGACTTATTGAAACTATACCCTGTGAGTGCAGTGTGCAATCTACAGATCAGTGAACGAATTATCTTCATCTTCCAATTAAAAGTAAACTAATGCAGGCATGAGGCATGCATGCACTCTTGCTGCGGTCATTCCTTCCTAGCGAAACTATGCCAGAAAATCAGAATATATAGGCTCAAGTTTGGCACGCAACAGCTATCTTCTTCTTCCAGTTTGGTAGGTAGGTAATCGAAACACATCACACGAACTGCTTCCAGGCTCCAGCACATGCATCATGCTAGGCTAGCCTCTTATTGATTTCAATCTTTAATCCTGCGACTTTCGCGCTAGTGGTTGTGATTCTTCCATGCATGCAACGACGACTTCCACGTACACGATTCAACACATTGCCAGATTCCACATCCACGTACAGGTCTAAATTTACGTTTGGAGAAGACCGATAGACGTCATGTACTGTCCTGCATCGAGTCAATCAGGGAATCAAAACGAACAAATTTATGAAATGCGAAGAAACCTTACTCCACGCGCGCGACTTCATGATGATCTCTATAATTGAGACTGGTTAACCTTCACACCAAATAGCTTATGGTGTAAACCTCCTTCTGATTTGACTAGCGGGCTAAATTAGAAAACCTGTGCATGCACAGCTGCACGTGATTAAGGAAATTTAAAACTCCTATCTATCTGATTAGCGGGTATAGTGGTAGCTAGAAAACCGTAAGTGTATGAAGTCCATCAAGGGAAAATTAAACAGTGGGTGAGAGTGGAGCCTGTTAAACAACCACGCTACCGGGTGTAGTCCGAGGTTGGTGATTCACACGCGAGACGTAGAAAGATGACGAGAACAACGGATGCACAAAGTAGATGAACACAGATGTAGGGAGAGAACGAATTCTTTATTGCTTCCAGGTGTGTTTACAATAGACGGATCCCTCTCCTATTTATAGTGCTGGTTCATAGAGTTTGGCAGATCCACGGATAGACCTATTCGAATACGGCTTAGAGAGCCCGTAACCGAATAGGATTCCTAATACTCCCTCTTGGACCTTGCCGCGTAATGCATATGCCTCATCAAAACTCCATAAAAACCCAGTGGAAAAAAATTTTTGGAGAAAGAGTGCATAGCATATGCTCGCTGTGCGCATGGATATGCCTCGTTAAAAACCTTATGCGAGAAACTTCTTTGAAAACTCACTTAAGGGAAAAAGAGTAAAAATTCACCCAACATTGCTTTATTACTTCAATGTAATAGTTGGGTACTTGAACTTCTGGTTTAAGATTTAATTTAAAATATGTGAAGTTTCTCCCCTGAATTCTGCACTTCTCTAAGTCTCATTATTCCTATGCCTTTAATGCATCTTTCAAAGGTAGATACAGGTAGGAACTTAGTGAACAAATCTGTGAGATTCTCGCACGACTTAGTGTGCTGAATATTGATTTCATTCATCTTATGCATCTCATGTGCATAAAAATACTTGGGGTTTATATGCTTAGTGAGGTTGCTCTTCACATATCCAGTCTGTACTTGTGCGACACATGCTGCATTATCTTCATAAATAATGGTGGGGGTTTGTTCTATTTGCAATCCATATGACTGGAGAATGTGAAATGTCATTCTTCGAAGCCATGCACATTCACGTGCTGTCTCATACAATGCAATGATTTCTGAATGGTTAGTCGATGTTGATACAAGTGTCTGCTTTGACGACTTCTATAATACTGCGGTTCCTCCACACAGGAAGACATATTCTATCTGGGACTTACCGGTGTGCGGATCTGAAAGATAACCCGCATCTGCATATCCGACCAAAGTCATGTCTTGGTTCCTTCTATAAAATAATCCAAGATCGACCATTCCCCGTAGATAGCGGAAGATGTCTTTTACCCCTTTCCAATGCCTTTTCGTTGGCTCTGCACTATACCTTGCTAATAAGTTTACGGTGAACGCAATGTCAGGCCGTGTACTGTTTGCTAGGTACATAAGCGCTCTTATGGCACTTAAGTATGGGAATTCCGATCCCAGGACTTCCTCCCCCTCTTCTCTAGGTCGATATGGGTCTTGGTCTACTTGTAACGACCTTCCAACCATCAGGGTTTTTGATGCGTACGCCTTCTCAAAACTAAACCTCTCCAACACCTTTTGGGTGTAGGCGGCTTGGTGTACGAGTATTTCATCTGGCATATGCTCAAGCTGAAGGCCTAAGCAAAATTTGGTTTTACCCAAATATTTCATTTCAAATTCAGATTTCAAATACGAGCTTGCTTCTTTAATTTCATCATCAGTGCCAATTATGTTCAAATCATCCACGTAAACCGAAATTATACAAAAACCATCTTGTGATCGTTGTATAAAAATGCATGGACAATCTTCATTATTCGTATAGCCTTTCTTGCTCAAGAACTCGCTCAAGCGATTATACCACATTCTTCCTGACTGCTTTAATCCATATAAGGATTTCTGTAATTTTACACAATATAATTCTTTCTTCTCTTTATTCGGGGTTGGCATGCCGTCAGATACTTTCATGTACAATTCAAAGTCCAGATTACCGTAAAGTTAAGTTGTGACCACATCCATCAATTTCATTCTTAAGTTCATATTCACTGCCATTGAGATGAGGTATCTAAAGGTTATACCATCCATGACCGGGGAATAGGTTTCCTCATAATCAACGCCTGGGCGCTGAGTGAAACCTTGAGCTACCAGCCTTGCTTTGTATCGTACCACTTCATTATTTTCATTTCTCTTTCGAACAAAGACCCATTTATAGCCCACAGGACGTATGTGGGAGGGTGTAAGGCACACATGCCCAAACACTTCTCTTTTGTTCGGTGAGATTAGTTCCGCGGTGCTTGCCTTCTTCCATTCCGCCCAATCTGGTCGGTGCTTACACTCAGAAAGAGATGTCGGCTCTGGATCGGGATCTATTCGCTTGGCAATCATTTTAGAAAAGTATATGTCGACATTGGCTGTTGCTCTATTCATCGTTTCCCCTGATTCTACAAAGTTTATGGCCATTTCATCATGGGGTGCTTCGTGCATTTCTACTTGCTCTTCACCGCTATTTCCCATCACGGGAGCAAGTTCCTTTAGCTTATTGTTGCCGATGTGTGCACTCGTATTTCTATCGGCTTCTTCTTCTATTACCGGTATATTCAAATCTGGGAGCGCCTCCCTAGCAGGCTGCTTCTTAACAGAGTTGCCAGGTCTCAACTGGCTCCCCTTCTTAACAGAGTTGCCAGCCTACTACACATGAACCACTTCCTGCAATTGTGGTTATATTGCCGGTGTTCTTCTTAATAGTTTCAAAATATTTAGTCTCTCTTAAAATGCTATTAGTTGTTCCACTATCAACTATGCATATCTCCTCCACATGGGCACTACATAGATACATATAATTTCAATTAGGTTATCATTCATATTGCAAGCATTCATAGAATATACTGAAAATAAAGTGCATTATGACAACGAGAATTTAAGGGTCTACTCCCCCCGGAGTTTTCATCATTCATAAAGATCACAAATGTCTGCTAAAGCAACCACACATATTCAAAATAACTAATGCTGCTAAACAATGCACTAGATAGACTCAGTGAAACAGGCTTCTACATTTGCAGCTATCTCTTCTTCCATGGCATCGTCTGCTATTGCTACCTCACTGGTAGTAGCTTTTTTTTGTCTTCAGTAGACTTCTTGGAGACCCTCAATTCTTTAAGTTCCTCCCCTAGGAGGTCATCTTCATCATTGTTCATGATGGCGAGGTGCATCTCTATCTTTTCTTTGTTCTTCCTCTTGGCCTGGTATTCAGCGATCGCCTTCTTTGATTCACGGCAGATCTTCGACCAATGCCCCTAGATGCCACATTTGAAGCACACTTGGTCTTGTTGACCATATGGTTTCAGTGGTGGCCTCTCCTTGCCTTGGGATTTGGACTTTTTCTTTCTTTTTTGGGCCGAGCCTTCTCCCCTTTCACCTTTTCCCTTTCTTTTGTGGTTGGGTTTCTCGGCCTGGTACTTGCTTGCATTGACTTCAATGCTTTAACCAGATGCCTGTGAGATGAAGTTCTTCTTTAAGATTTCATCCTGAGATTCCGTGACTTGCATGACGTCAATTAACTCACTATAATCAGTGAAATTATCTTGACGGTAGTTACGGGCACTCTGAATGGCATTCGGGTGGAAGGTGGAGAGGGTTTTTTCTATTTTCTCCTCTTCTGATATCTGTTTACCAAAGAGAGTGAGGTTCGTGACAATCCTGTGTAAAGCAGAATTGTACTCGGCCACGGTTTTATAATCTGCAAATCTCAGGCGTGCCCAGTCCTGTTGTGCTTGTGGCAGTATAGTGTATTTGAGCTTCTCGAACCGCTTCTGAAGTGCGGTCCAAAGTTCAATAGCACTTTCAACAGCCATATATTCATTCTTTAGGGTACTGGACAGGTGGTGCATGATAAAGTGCAGTGCTTGATCATTTTGTGCTGGGGAAGTGGGGCCACTTCTATGCCAATGGCGGTGCGGAGATTCTTACTTCCAAGCACAATTTTTACGCCCGAAGCCCAAGTGAGGTAATTTCAGCCATGGGGGGCTAACTCCTCAAATTCACGGCTGACGATGCCAGACATCTGCATAGCATGAGATTACTTCGGGTAATCAATGTGTGTTGCGTGACATGGATCTATGCATAAATCCTCGGTATTTCCAGTATAATGATGCTAATTAGATTATAGAAGTAATTAACAGCAGTAAATAATCACTCCTATTGCAAAACAGGAATACAACAATAATTTCCAAAAGTATAAATAGCCAGAATATTCAATTTCATAATTTCTGTAAATTTCAGGGGTTTCTGTCTAAAATTCATTATTAGGAAAAATTTCCAAAAAATATAGTGTTCAAATTGCAAATCCGCGGCCCAATTCTTTCCCCTCGTTTTTCTTTTCTTCTTCCCCGTGGCCGAATTGGGCCTTTCGGCCTGTTCATGCGGCCTGCTTTCTGGCTTGCTTCGGCTTGCTACCCATCCCATGGCCGATGCGGGTCCTTGGCCTAGCTCCTCCTCTCCACTTTGTGGCCTGTTTCCCTCCCATCCGGCCTGCTATGGAGTTGGCCCGACACGGGCCGACGTACTTCGGCGCCCTCTTTGCGCAGCCTGCTTTGGTGCGCAAGGCCCGCTTCGGTGTGCCCTCTCCCCCCGTGTAGCCAGCGTCGGCCCATTTCCAGGGCGACTAGGGTTTCCCCTAACCGCCGCCACTGGGCGACGCGGGTTCATTGTCGGGACCCCCCCTTGGCGGAGGGAAGGTCCCACATGTGCTTTACCTGTACTAGTCCCTGGATTAGTAGCTAGTACACACAGATACAGAATTTAGATCATAACCATGATGATTAATTTACATAAATTTACATCAGAGTGCGCCTAACGGCGTGGTTACAAAAGATTGGCTCGAAGGCCTTACAAAAGCGGAAGTCTTTATAATAGAACTAAAATTCCAAAAGTGGAAAAACAAAACAATCCCCACAGGCAGAGCTGGAGGAACGCAATCCTAAGCGTCGAAGTGGTCTTCGTCTTGGATTCCGGCGGCGAAACCTTCATCGTGGTACATCTCCTCCTCAGAGTACTACTGTTGTTCGCAACCTGCTCGTTGGAATGAGCAGCCCCGCATAAAAGGCGAGGGTGAGTATACTTTATACTCAACAAGCAAGGCTGACTACTATGCATCTAAGGCTCAGCAAAGGAAAGTTAGGGGGTCTTTTTGCATAAAGCCAGTTTTACAAAAGTTTACCTAAGGTTTTTATAAAATGATTTAAAATGTGTTGAGAAAAAGAATTGGTCGAATCAATTTTTTGAAGTTTCGGCACCCACCTGTTTTTGCCCAACCTGCCTACTCACGGCACCCACCGTGCAAACACCCTCATCGCTCACAGCACCCACTGTGAGGAGAAAAACCAAAACACACGACCGCAATCGTGGTTTTTCTTTGAATCACCATTTTGAAATCAAATAGATAAGAAGTACCATTGAGACAGCTCCCCGTCGTCCGTCCTTGACCGTGGACACGGCTATCATGATAGTTTTACACTCTACAGAGGTCGCACACTTTACCCATGAGAGGTGATTTCTCCTAGAAATCACCCAAAGGAAAATGGTCACCACAAGGTCTTTCCCCACGACCTTCCCTTAGCCCGGCATCCCTACTAAGGTTTCCACAGCAATGCCCCTCTTGTGCTGATAGGTTCCCTCTATGGACACACCTGGATACCCACTCCCAATCCACCAAGAAAGGTTCAGCTCTATGGACGTATCCAGATGCCCACTCCCTATTCCACCTGGACTAAGCGTGTGTTTGGTTGGAGAGCCAGAGGGATGGGATAGTTCCATCCTTGATTTCTAGGATGGAATGGTTCTGATTCCTTGTTTGGTTGTAGGAACAGAACCATTCCAGTTTTTTGTTTGGTTGATGGAATCTATGGATGGAATGATTCCATCCTTTGTTTGGTTCAAGAACCAGTATGAAGAACATGGTTGTGATCACCCTCTCTTTCACCTGGGTAACTTTACCCCTCTACTCATTTGCTCATGCTCATACAGTGAACAAGTTAACAAATCAAATAGCTAGCTATTTGGAAGAAACATATACATCATAGTTACAAAGTATGATAAATATAGAAAGTTCATATATATTCGGCCATAAACCCAGTGCATACATTACAATTACAATTATAACAAGTCTTTACATATTTTGCCATAATTAAGCTATACATCACAGCTATAATCAAGTCCATGGATATTAAGCCATACATCACAGTTAGGCCACATACATCACAAGCATAATTAACCCAGTGCATACATCACAAAGTCCATACAGCCGCTTTTGAGGTCTCAGCAGCCCATAAATACAAAAGATGAGCCATGCATCTATTGGTGTGATCACTTTATAAGAACAAAAGCCATAATTTCACACCGGGCATGAAGAAACGAACATACCAATTCCTATAATCAAAAGACCTACCACCAACTTGAGTCACTAGCATCCAGGAAACTTCTCACCCACAAATTCTGCAACCCACAACAGCTTGTGTTCCAAAGGCAGCCCATAGAAAGCTCTAGCAACATGAGGATTGTCAACCAAATAACGGTAATAAAGGGACTTGTGTGTCATTTCAAAACCTGGCAGGCTGTTCACATCTTCAAACAGCCCCTCAGGCACAGCTTTGTCTGCAGCACCAGCCTCCTTTATAGCTTTGGAAAGACATTGAGCGGCACGATCAAATGCTGCAATCAACCCCTCACCTTCACCCTCAACAATCCTGGCTCTCTTGTGTGGTTTGGTGGCTGAAGATGTTGCTCCAGTGTCATCAGCAGCGACTTCTCCTTCATTTTCTTCAGTGAAATCCCCTCCAGTAGCTAGAGGATCATTGGAGCCTTTAGCAAACTGACCAGTTGCCACACTGTTACCAAAGATTGTAGCCATTTCACCATAGTGTCTGAGAGGCTTGTTCAAAAATTCATCATCACCTTTGTGATCCTACAAAAATAAAACCGGCAAGCAATGATATGAAATAAATTCAGGAAATAAATCAGAACTAATGTATGCAGCAATTACCTTAACATAATCAGTGTAGTGCTCATGATCAAGAGAAATGGTGAAAGTGTCTTCATCCCAAAGAGCAGCACTCAACTTCCTAAGTTGGTTGATCTTAGAATACTTCCTTTTCCATGTCTTAAGGTGATTACCAATCTGCTCCCCAGTCCTCGTCAACTTGAAATGTTCATTCAAAGCCTTAGCACACTGGTTGAGATGCACTTTTCTTGAAACCAAATGATGTTCTGGTGCCATTTGCCACTATATCGGCCAGGTAAGTGAGCATGAAAGCTGACTGATTTGGTGTCCATTGAGTTTGTCCACCACCCTCAGCCTTTTCCCCACTTGGCTCAGCCTCCATTGCCTACCATTTTATGATTTCAGCAAAGTAATAAAAAATACAGCAACCAACATGTCCATACAAGCTGACTTTAGCAATACATAGGTCCATACAAGTTTGTTTATTAGAGAGCAAGCAATGGAAGAAATACAATAACCAATAGGTCCATACAAGCTGCCTTCAGCAATCAATATAAAAGAAATACATGAAAATACAAACTGATTTCAGCAAGCAATAAAAAAGAAATACATGATCAAGAATGGTTGGCTTGGTGGTTCTGTCGGTCTTCCCACATACGATTCGCAATGTGCTGCCTGAAATTAACCATGTATGCATGCTCCCTTGCTTGGCCACTTGATGATGTAGCATGGTTATGAATAGGCATCCAATCATTTTCTGGTATGATTATTTCATCACCACCATCTTCTATAACCCAATTGTGAATAATGCAACAAGCAACCACAATGTCAACTTGGGTTGGAAATGGAAAGAAGGGAGTGGCATCATCAAGAATTTTAAATCTCCTCTTAAGAGTTCCAAAGGCACGCTCTACTGTCACACGAAGGGATGAGTGCCTAAGGTTGAACAGCTCCTTCTCGTTTTGTATAGGATTGTTGCCCCACTCATTCAAGTGGTACCTTACTCCACGAAAAGGGGGCAAGAAACCTGGTTTGGCTCCGTATCCGGCATCAACTAGGTAGAACTTGCCTAACATAAACGGAACATGTAGTTCACAATTACTACCAAACCGATTAACCATAAACAAATTGAGCTACAAAAGATATATTTTACCTTGTGGGATACGTAGCCCATTTTCACGTTCTAAAGCATCCCGTAATACTAGCGCATCATGGGCAGTCCCCTCCCAACCAGCCAACACATATGTGAACCGAAGATCAAAATCTACGGCCGCCATTACATTTTGCGTAGCATGAGACTTCCTACCACGAAATGAAGCCTCCAAATCCTTAGGAACAGAGGCCCGTACATGTGTGCCATCAATAGCCCCAATGCAATCCTATTTTATGATGAATAGAAGGCACAAAAGGTAAGCAACCATAAGCTTTGAAGCTTCAAAACTGAAATTGAGTTAGGGCAGAACCTCACACCTTAAAGTAAGGATCCCACCTTGGGTTCCCTGCGATTTTAGTTGGGATTGCGGATGTAGGTGGCCTAATAAGCTCACTCCGTAGCTCACCAATAGCATGAAGCACTTTGTTGAAATAGCGGCTAATTGTTTCACCGGATCTATCATAATTTGTGCCAACTAATCTATTTTTAAGATTATGTCCTACTGTGTTAAAAAACATAGCAACCTGCTGCTCAACACACATATGTATAGTGTCTTGCAACAAGGCACGGTCCTTAAACAATTTACAAAACCGAAAGAACGATGATTTAGTAAGCCTAAGCATGTTTACACACGTTACATTGTTCTTTCATATCTTATTATTTAGATAATCAATTCTCATCCTATCCCTTTCATCTATTGGAGCATAGGTAATTCTTTCTCTAGGTGCTGCCCTCTTTCTTTTTCTGGAATGAATGACCATGCTCATCATTGATAGCAACATATGTGCAGCAGCCGCATAAATTAATAGCTTGGTCCTCTTGTCCATCTAAACAAATAGCAATCACGACAACTTCAGACAGATTTCTACCATAAATCTTGATAGGAACAATTATCTACTACTATATGGAATCAATCTCAATAACAGCACATATGAAAATATTGATAGGAACAGATTTCTACCATAAATTGATAGGAACAATTGTAACTTGTACTACAATATAGCACACTTCGACATATGAAAAAACAGTTCAATGCATAAAGAACATGGCGAGGAAGCACTGTGAGGAGCAAGAACATGAAAGAGAAGCACTGTGAGGAAGAGAAGAGAGGAAGAGAAGCACCGTGTGTCACCGCGCCGACTGCCGCCGCTTTTTGCTGCTGGCCGCCGCCGCCGTGCCGCCGCTTTTTGCCGCCACATCCCTTGCTTGCCGCCGCGCCCCTTGCTTGCCGCGTCCCTTGTTTTTGCCCCCACGCCGCTTGCCGCTTTCGCCCGACCGCCCAGACGCCGCGGCCTTGCTACTCGCCATTGTGTCCACTGCGCCGCGTGCCTAGCCCACGCGCCTTTGCCGCCTGCAGACCGCCGAGCCGCGCGCCTTTGCACTTTGCCGCCGAGCCGCGCACCGCCACCCACCGCGCCGTCGGGACCGGGAACTAGAAGGCAACGAGCGGGGAGCCAGCTGGCGGAAGGATCCTCGCAGATCTGGATCAGGGGCCGGCCGGCGGAACCCAGTGAGCAGCAGATCTGGATCGGGAGGGAGGTGAGAAGAAACGAGAGGGATGTGTGAGAGAGAGGAGGGGGTGAGAAGAAACGAGATGGAGGTGAGGACAGCCCGTGTCTGGCGCACGTGAAGGAGCCTGCGGACTCGGGACGGCTGCGTTCGATGAATTTTTTGGTACCGGGCCATCCCGCATCTCATGAGAATATTCCCATCCGGGAGTCACTCCATCCCAGTTGCTTTGCAACCAAATGCCTCTAAAAATGGAACGGAGCCATTCCGTCCTAGACCATCCTGCCATCCAAACACACGCTAAGAGTCCGAATGGTACTCAACCAGGGCCTGCCCATATAGGCACTCAATGGTCGCACTGTTGTACTTAGCTCGTCTACCTCAAGGAATCGGTCCTTAGGGACCAGGGTGGTTCCCACACTGGACCCACATCTCGTGCTTACTGCACCCACCTTGCAACCATCCACCCCAATCAGTTTTTGCAAAAATATTTTTACCCGATAGCACCCACTATCCCAACTACACCCATTTGCAAACATGACAGCACCCACTGTCCTTTTTAAATCCATCATTTAGACAAGCATTTAATAATTGCAATTATCAAGAATGGACAACAATTTGGTACTAAGCATTTCTAAGCATTATGCAAAACCTAATTCAAGGGCGACGTTTAGTATTAGCAATTTTAATAACCTAGGGTAGCAAGGAATATTTTAACATGGTAATTATTGATTGGGTGTTATCTAAGCAACTAAGTGATTAGCATTTTTAGTTTTAAATATAACATGCATTTTGTAAACTTCTAGAAATTGAGTTTTAAAATCATAGGACACAAGGTTCAGCACTTGTCTTATGCTGCAAAGGCTTGATCTTCGGCTTGAGGGTCTTCAGCGGCGTTGAACGCGATCGGTTGGAAAAGAAACAACAAGCTATATATGCATAACAAATGCGTTGGAAAAGAAATGTATGCAATATATTATGCGCGAAAATGAGCTAACAATGCATAACAACAAGCATTTATTCAGGAATAAATTTTTAGAGATATTAATATAGAGGAAAACCATATTCATTAAGCCAAAGAGAACTTAAGGATTTTTAGTAAATCATTTTCAACTTACAACATAAGGGTTTTATATTTTTTACTAATCTCAGAACAACATATAGTATTTTTGGAAATATTTGCATAATTTTTTGAAAGTTATTTACCATTTTTAGAAATTCAAAATCCCTTTCTGGAATTATTTTAAGACATAATTTGAAAACACTAAATTTAACAGGAAATTTTTATAGGTGCAACATGCATGAAAATTTCATGTAAGATAAAATGGATCTTTCTGAACATACATAAATTTATTTCATGTTTTTCTGAGTGTGTATGAATTTACTATGAATTAAACAAATTAAATTATTTTTCTAAAATGAATAAATGGAGGGGGAAATCGCACCTTGGGCCGCACTGTGAGGCCTAGCCCACGGCGTGACACGGAGTCTTGGTGGCGAACGCTGCCTGCACGGGCGAGGCGGCCTAGAGTGGCGCGGCGCGACCAAAGACGGGCCTGACCAGTGGGAGGAGGAAGGCGGGCCGGTTGGCGGAGTCTTGGCTGGCGCGGAGGGGGGGGGGATCGGCAGGCGAGGCCCAGCCGTCGGCTCGGGCCGGCCGACAAGTGGGCTCGCTTGTCGGTGACCCAAAACAGGGAGGTCTGGGAGGCGGCTCGGCAGGGAAATCCGAAATCTCGCACGGCAATGGAGGAAGGGAAAAGAGAGAGAAGAGAAAAGGGAACTCGGGGGCGGGGTCAGCCGGGCATAGGGTGGTCGGCGGCGAGCTCGGTGTCGACCGAGGCGGGAGGAGGGGGCGGCGCGCGGTGGATCCGGTCGCCGGTGGCGAGTGGAGGGAGGCGGCGGGGTTGTTGGGCACCGGGGAGAGGTGGGGACGCTTAGGGCGGCGACGGCGAGGAGCAAGGTCAATCGAGGCGGCGCGGCGGCATGGCCGGGGTAGGGCGGAGGAGGGAGCACGGTGATGGCCAATTCCGGCGAGGGAGGCGCGGTGCCGGTGACGGGGGAAGAAGCTAGGGGGCCTAGGGAAGGATGAGGAGCAACGAGAGGGAAGGATTACCGAGAGAGAAGGACCTACGCCGTCGAGGTGGACTCGGGCTTCGGCGGCGGCGCACGGCGCGTTCCGGCAACGGCGACGGCAGCGAGTTGGAGAAATGGAACGGGGAGAGCGAGAGGAGGGATGTACCGGAGGGAAAAGGGGCGGGGAGGAGCTATCTAGGTGAATTGAGGGAGACAGTGGGGAGTGAGAGGGAGGAGGTTCGAGAGAGATGAAACGAGAGAGAGAGAGGAGGGGTTGCGTGGAGATGAAGCTAGGGCTGGGCAGGGGTGAAATTGGTGAGAAGGGGAGGGCAAAAGGGGAAAGGAGAAATGGGGATTGTTTGGGAAATACCCAATTTGGGAAAGGGCAAAAGGGGGAAGTGCTATTTGGGGGCAAATGACAAGTGGGACCCACATGTCATAGATATAGGAGAAGAGAGGGAATTAGGGTTAGGGCTAAATTATGTTTTTGCTAAACCTAATTAGTTTAAATTTGATGTTAGGTTTTATTTAATTTAAGTTCAAATTTGGCTATTACCTAATCCCAAAATGAAATGATTAACCTAAAAATTGCTAAAATAGGTTTTTAGCAATTAAGCATTTTGAAACTGAAATATATTTATTATTATTATTTTATTTATTTTATTTTATTTTATTTTTTATTTTTTATTTTTTATTTATTTTTATTTTTAAAATTAAATCCTTAAATAGGTTTGTAGGAAAATATGTATAGTAACATGCACATTTTTCAAAAATGATTTAAAAAAAACTTGGATTCACATGCGATGATGACATGATGATGCATTTTTAAAATTTTTGAAAAATGGGGATGTTACATTCATGGCGAGGTGGCGTGGGGCCGCGGGCGGCAATATGCGGCGCACAAGGCACGGTACGGTGGTGGTGCGGCACGCGCGGTGTGGTGGCGGTCAGCACGGGGCCGAGAAGCCGGTGAGGGGCCACTTCAAGGTGCGGCGGTGTGCGGTCGGCCGACAAGCCGCACGTCGGCGCGGGAGCGCACGGGGCGGCGTAGGGATTCAATGGCTCCGGTTGGGGAGCATGGCGCGGCCTTCTATGGCAGCAGCGTGGCGGTGATGAGGCGGAAGCGGTGGTCTGCGCGAACGCACGGGCAATAGCGGTAGAGGCGGCCGCTTCGAGAGCGTCGGCGGCCACCGGCGGCATCAACTTCAGGACGTCGCGGCGGCGCCGGCATGTCGATGTGACGCGTGCAGTGCTAAGGCAGCGAGGCATGGTGCCGGCGTGCAGCGACGTGGTGTCCAGCGAGGACATGGCCAGCGCGTGATTAGTAGATCGGTTCTGCCGATGAATTATCGGATCCGATGTACTAGTCGTTTCTTAATACTAAAATTCTAATGCAATTCTTTTGCAAAAATTCAACAATTCATGCTGATTCAATTCTATTCGGTCAATACCTTGAGATCTGACAATCAACTTCTTAGATTCCGTAGACTGTTGCGCAGGACAGCAGTCGCGTAGGACTGTTTTCGGCTATCCGAGTGGAAGCCGGCGTGAGGACGGCTTGACGCAGATCGTTCGTCGCCTTCTTCTCCTCGCGGATCATCCTTCAGGAGCGATCGTGCTGATAACGTGTTAAACAACCACGCTATCGGGTGTAGTCCGAGGTTGGTGATTCACACGCGAGACGTAGAAAGATGGCGAGAACAACGGATGCACAAAGTAGATGAACACAGATGTAGGTAGAGAACGAATTCTTTATTGCTTTCAGGTGTGTTTACAATGGACGGATCCCTCTCCTATTTATAGTGCTGGTTC
Organism: Olyra latifolia; assembly: GCA_036346145.1. Lineage (NCBI taxonomy): Eukaryota > Viridiplantae > Streptophyta > Magnoliopsida > Poales > Poaceae > Olyra > Olyra latifolia. Next base: position 23,183,967 of record CM070530.1, read on the forward strand.
ATAGAGTTTGGCAGGTCCACGGATAGACCTATCCGGATACGGCTTGGAGAGCCCGTAATAGAATAGGTTTCCTAATAGAGCCAAGTAGGCTATACGGAGTCCCATGTCTTTTACTCGATATATATGGATATTGTTTACTCTCAAAAAAATCTACAAATCCTTTCTATAATACAAAGCAACAAGAGGTAATTCTGGTGGAGACACGTGGCCTCGCCCCCAAAAACTCTAGTGAACCTATCAACGTCGGCCCATTTTCTCTGGCCGCTCGATCAGGCATGCAGCAACTCATCCTGATTTTCAACAGACATTTTTGTAAAAAAGCCCTTCTGGTTTCCTATAATCAACCCGCCGTCCACTCCTCCATGATCTTGTTGAGCTCCTAACTTTGCAAAAAACCCCTTACAGTTTTTGGTTTTACACATACCTCCTCGGTTCTCCAGAGCCATCAGATCGGCCAATCGGATGGCTTTGCTACATCGCGTTTTGTGTTCCCCTCCTCTGTTCTTTGCGATCAACCTGCGGTCCTTCCACTGATGGAGATAGATCTTTGCCACTAGGATTCATCCAAATTACCAACCTCCTACCCTGTATAAATTGCCCTTCGACGCCTCTTGCTCCACTCGGCCGTCACCACAAAACCCTGGCCTTTGCCCATTCCCTTCCTCTCCTCACCACTGCTCCCCCTTGGTCTCCACCTTGGCTCCTCCGCCACCGCGATGCACCTGGCCACCCCCATCTCCTATGCCGCCACCTCTGGTTCCACACTACTGTAGCTTGATAGAAATAATCAAGATTTTTAACTACTGCATGTGTCTAAGTGTGTTGCGTTTAGGAGAGTCATTAGTTGCTTGATGTAACTAGCTAGTTGGGTGAGTAGTGCATGCACATAAGCTTCAGCCAGATCGTGTGCATGCATACGTTTGTCAAGCCTAGTTGTTGAGTCGGTTGTGGCTCGGTGCATGCAGGAGGTGGTGCAAGAACCGATCAAGAGCGTTGCTTCCAGATCGGCAGTTGCACTGCATGCAAAGCTCCAGCTGCTAGGCGACTTAGCAGTGTCGTGCATTTAGTTGAGTTGTTGGTTAGTTCCAAGTCCACAGGAACGTGGCGTGCACCGTGGGTTAGTGCGCACGAACGGTTTGCAACATGTGTTATATAATCACTCGTGTAATCAGTCCATTAGTGAATTGAGGAAGATAATAGAAAGAAAACCGTGCAAAGCTATTGTTGCGCACCAAATTGTCTTTCTTCTGTGTTCTTTTTCTTCCACCGTGTTTCAAGAGTGTGTGTCCACTCAGCTTTAGTATGAGAGTGCTCTTGATTTCTAACATAGCTAGCCTCGCCCCCCGTGCCCCTCCTCCACAGCGCCTATGGCCAGCGTTGCCTCTCCTCCTAGCTTCCTCACCGCCAACCCTCTTGCGCCGCCACCACCTCTCTCCCCGTCGTGTTGCCTCCCTGCCACAGCACCGTCGCTCCCTCCCTTTCCTCCTCCACCACCCACGCGGCCCATAAATCCTAGCCATCCCTGCTACCTACCGCAAGATCCGTGGCCTCTAGATCCATCGTTTCCACCGTCTGCACCTCTCTGGCCATCCGCCTTGTCCCGTCATCTCCACTCTGCCACATCCCATCCACCACATCGTGCCGCCTCCACGTCCCCTTGCACCATCCACCACACCGTACCGCCACTCCTCCTTCATCGCCGCTGGCCTTAGATCCGTTTCATGTCACCATCGCGGCCGCCCTCCGCCCCCGAATCTACAGTGGCACGCTGCGTCCCTACGCCGGCGCTTCCACCTCTTGGGCTCCCTCCTCCTCCCACCACGTCGCCACCCCCACCCCGTCCTCTTTCTCCGGCCCTGGGCATCCCTTGGTTTGCTCCTAGCCAAATCGCGTGACCTAGAGCTTCCCCAACGCCGCCTGTTACAGAATGAGAGTATTGGCTTCAAAATTTACTTGTCCAAGGTCTACGCAGGAACTTCTGAAGAATGTATGGTTTCCATGATTGGAGTTTTTCGTTGAATATTGAGCTATGCTAGCAGGGATATCTTGCTTGAAATCAGAATATCGAGCTATCTAGCAAAGAGTAATGTTGATTTTCTTGTTGGTTTAGCTGCGCTTTGTGGAAAACAGATTTATTTGGGATAGCTCTATATGCTACCTTTGGTAGCCATTTAGTTCCTTATTACCTTCAAACTGCTTTAGAATTTTACTTGTTAGATAAACCTTTTTTTGTATGCACTTTTTTACGTAGTGCTTCTGTAACTTCTACTCTGATGGAATATGCTGCCGTTTGTCGCTCTACAACTAGTGTAAGAGCATCTCCAACAGCCACTTTAAATTTCTACTTTATAATACTATTCCCTATATTGTCCATCCCTCTAAAATTTCTTCACTCTTTACACTACACTCTAAAAAATTCCTTTTCTCCAGCAGCTACTCTATCCCTAAAAAATCAGATAAACAATATTATAAAGTGCCTACTACGGATGCTCTAACAGCCCAAATTTGGGAGAATTTTGAAAAATTCATAAATTTAAAACAAACTCAAAGTATTTACTATTCATGTCCGAAAATTCAAATTTTGATTCAAAATTCAAAAGACAATTCAATCAAATTCATCTCAAAAATCAAAATTTGGGTTTTTGGGCTTGGCCCACCAAGCTCAGCCTATGTGGGGCCTACATTGGCCCATCTATCTCTCTCTCCCCTCCTCCTCTGCTATGTCAGCGCATGCGCGCAGGGGCGCGCCTTGCACGCACCGCTCGTGCAAGCAGCGCCACGTCTATCGTCCCATCACCCGCGCCCTACACCATGCCGCTCCGCGTTTGTGCCATGTTGCTCCGTGCTAGCGTTGCGCCGCTTCGTGCCAGCGTAGTGCCTCTTTGCGCCAATGTCACGCCGGGCCGCTCTGTGTCGTCTCGTCCCGTCACCTCTCCCTCTCGAGCCCTTCGCCCACAGAGCTTCTCTCCACGTACCAGCATACCTCCTCTCCCGTTATAAGCTCGTACCCCAGCTCCATGTCCCCGTCTATGCCATTTTCGCCAAGCCCTGATTCGCCCCCTTTCGCCCCTTGCGCGTCTCGGTAAGCCGCCAGCCAATTTCTTGCATCCGTAGCCTCTCCAAGCGCTGTCTCTCATGATCCTGATGTCAATTTTTCCTAGGGTTTGCCGGAGCTCCCGGGCAGTGTGACCCCTGTTTTCGCCGCCGCCACGTCAACGGTGATAGCTCGCGTCCGGCCTTCCCCGAGCTCGGCACCACCTCAGGTAGCCTCTTGGTAGCCCCTAGATTCTCCCTCCACCGATGAATTGGCCGTCGTCCTCTTTGTTCATCGTAGAACCATGATACCATAGCTTACCCCCGCCCGCGTCCATGGCGCCACCGATTTAGCTCACCGTCAGCGATGCTTCGGCCATCACATCATCACTAAATAGTGGACTGTAACGTCGCCAGTTCCACGCAGTAGGTTCGCCAGAGCTCGGGCGAAGTCGATGCCTCGCTAATGTCACCCCCGACATCGACCGATGTTAATGAGCCACTGGCACACGGGACCCCAGCACTTTTAAATCTCGCTGTGGATTAATCTTGAATCACTAACATGTAAGCCCTGGTCCCACATGTCGGATTAAGTGGAAGCGTATTCCTTTGGAATACATCTTCCAAAGCTGATGGCATATTTCCATGTCCATTGTGGGAGCACCCTGACACGTGGGCCCCAAGGCCCACTTGTTAGCCGCTTCTGCCCATTGTCTAGTAGGTCCCGGGCCCACTGGTTAGAGCAACAGCCAGCAAGCCAATTGCAGGCCACGTGGGTATGCATTACTGGGCCACACAGTAGCGGACCCGTATAAACAGTAGCAGGCCGAGCCCAGTACTGTTTATTGGATTTTCAGAAAATTTCCGATTTCCCGTAAATCCAGAAATAGAAAATGAATTGTTAAAAATAGTGTATGATATCAAAAAATGGTAGAAAAATTCCAAAAAATACTAGGTATAGTACTAAACTTAGGAAAAATATAATAGTTTGATTAAATTAAATCTTGTGCTCTGAAAAAATGGTAGAAGCTATTTAAGCCATTTTCCTTATTAATATATTGCTAGAAATCCAGTTAGCTTTATTAAAAATATGTAGGGAACTTTGTAAATCCCCAAATTTTTCTAGAAATTATTCTAACTTAGGAACAACTGAAGAAAAATATTACACCAAGTATTAACCTTGTATAAATTAAAAAATTAAAGGAAACCCACAGGGGCTATATAGAATTAATAACTATAGCACTTTATTTTATTACAAAAAATATTTTTTAGCATGGGTATCTTTATTAAGGGTAATTAAGGGCATATCCATACATGGCATACATTGACACATAGAAAATCTCACTACCTTAATCAGGAGATGGTATGCTAGGTGCAGATAATGGTAAATAAGTCGTGCATCCATGCATGATCCCTTTCTGTATATGTGTATACATTGTCTTAGTTTTCATGAACCGACATTGAGGAGATTTGAATACGCCGCGGAAGGATATCGTTCCCTAGGACAAGGTGAGATGACATCTATAGTTCATATCTTACCCAGTTTTACACAAGTTAATTTGATTCAAATAAGAAATTGCATGCTCTATTATATGTTGCAACTGTTTGAACTATTAGAGTAGCTATGCCTATTCCTTAATCATGTTGTACACATACCCTATTCCTTGCTATGCTTTGATTACAATACCTGATTGCCTTGATTATTATATCATTTGGAACCTTAGGATAATTACTAGATGATTTGGACTCATATTCCTTAGGTAAAACTTGCTTAGATGCAATCAGGTCTAATCTATTATTTTTGGGGTATAATTGTCCTATAATAGTGAATATGATAGTTTACTACTACATCTGCTCACATCTTAAGAAGAATTGGTATATGTTTAAGTTGGTGTGAAATTGAGGTCGGTAATAGGGTATTATGTGATGCTGATACGAATACGGATCGGATGCTTCCCAATCTGTTTTCACCCCTAGTCAAGACTAACCACAAGGCCATGCCTTGATCGAGACAAACTCTTTGCCCGTGTTTGATGCCACGACCGCGGCCAAAAAATGCTTCCGAGCTGTGCCTCCATGAGCGATGGTGAGGGGGAACGCTACCGAGCGTGCCCCTAGTACTGTTACTATTGCTAATCACAATCATTAGGATAGTGATTAGGGAAAATGAACCTACCCGAACAGTGCGGATAACGTGTAAAGAACTGGATTGAGAGAGTAGGCAAAATGGAGAGTAAATATGTTGCTCTTTATTGATTCTTCGCTGTGTGCCACAGTGGGCATTGCCCTTTTATATAGACAATGAATGGATGTCACAAAGAGGTATTTCTCCAACACATAAACTGCCACCTTTTATTAATAGCTGCAATTAGCAGTTAATATTGAATTTACCTACTTAGTAATGTTTCTTAACACTTCTCCTTGCCTAAATTACTAACACGCATAACCGAATTAAACCCCATGGGAAAACGGAGGAACACTTGAACAGTCGCTGCTGCTATCGTGGGCTTTTCTATATGGCATGCGCGAGTGACGTTGTGGCCGGGCCGAGCCCATGGATCCCTTTAACGTGACCATGAGCAGATGCCTCTCACCACGCCTGCCGTTTCATTCTTCCAGCAAAAGCAAGATAGGCCCAACTTTCATGCCTCATGCTTGCACTCTAGCCTTCCCCGCTGGTTTGCAATAATCGAGTAGAGCTTGGACGAAGATGACATATCTTTGGCGGCATGGTGCAACCAACAACGCCAACTTACGTCACATGTAAGGGAAAGATCATGCAGATTCAGATAGACTTAATTCGAATTGAATTCAAGAGAAAGTCGATATTGGCACGTTTTCTTGGATTTGGAATTCGTTTCAGATAGTTTTTGATGGATTCAGGAGAGAGGTATCTGCCGGATACAGCAACATCCATGTTATTTTGTGATAGTTCATGCAATAGAGTAATTTGTATGGATAATTAAGTATTTATGTATCGTTTACTGCGTTTTTTCTGACATTTGTTGACCTACTTGTTGAGTTGCAAGCTGCAGTGTGGTTGCATTTTGGATATCTAAGGTTGGCAGCTAGACTACTGTTATATGTGTTAATGTAATCTTTACCTTTTTTTAGCATAAGGATAAGAGTGCTACCATTTCATTAAAGCGAAACGAAATAATATATATAATAGGGGTTGGGATAGCCAGACTGAAGTGACTACCCGCTAGATGGGAGCTCGGGGCGGAACAACACCGATGCATGCTCCTACAAGGCACATGTAATCTTACTTTTATCTTTTACCCGATAAAACAACTGCATGAATGCAAATATTCGTTATCATATCACATGCATCTGAAATATATTCATTTCATATTCACGAGTAATCATTGCTACTACCAGTAGTCATATTCTAACCTGACACTATTTACACTAGATTATGCATGACTGACAAGAAAATGTGGAATATGATACATATGACGAGCAATATCCCTCTCCATCTCATTCCACACTAGTTGCACCCATATATATATAGCTGCAGATGATCCAAGCAAAACGAAAAGAAGGGACGCAATTATGCGATGCAATCGCGATAGAGTGGATGAGCAATGCGTCGGACGTTTTGTATACACAGCCAATCAGTTTTTACAACATAATTAATCAATTGGCCATTTGCTCCCTATATATCTTCCCGTTCCCAAGTCTGTCCCTTTTACACTTCAACCACTAATATCTAACTAGACAGACAATCAACGATCGATTGCAGTGAGATAAGACTCCTCGTCCCGTCCAGATCGAATTAATCACTGGCAAATGATGACAGTAATGAGATAAGATTCCTCGTCCCGTCCATTTTTTTTGGCTCACTAAACCTCTCTATTGAGGACCCATAATTTTTCTAGGTTATAATCTACGATTGGATTAAGCCGTAAATAACAAGACGATATTTTAAGTTGATTCATTCGGGCAACACTACTACAGATAAGGGTTTTACAAACGGCCTATCACAAGCGGTTGACTTCGGCCCGCTTGTAGTTTGAGAAATGCAAGCGGTTTGAAACCAACGGGTCGAAGAGGAGCTACCAAGCGGTTCGTGTCCCGAACCGCTTGTAAAACCTATTTCTGGCGGTTCGTGTCCCCAACCGCTTATAGACTTTACAAGCGGTTGGGGACACGAACCGCTTGTAGAAATGGGTTCTACAAGCGGTTCGGGACACGAACCGCTTGTAAAGGCCTAGTTTTCGAAAGGCTAAAAAGAAATTTTGTCCTATTATATCAAAGAACACGCGTGGGTGAGTTGGCTAGCTGGGTGAGGTGTGGGTCATGAGGAGGCATGAGGTCTTGGGTTCAAATCCCACTTCCCCCAAATATTTTTTACCTTTTTTCACACACTATCACAAGCGGTTGAGGGAACCGCGTGTGATACCAGCTAGGTATCACACGCGGTTTCGTACAAGTGGTTCAAAAACCGCTTGTAAAGGGCCTTACGAACCGTTTGTGATACTTCGATGTGCAGTAGTGCAAGGTCTTGGGTTCAAATCCCACTTCCTCCAAATATTTTTTACCTTTTTTCACACACTATCACAAGCGGTTGAGGGAACCGCGTGTGATACCAGCTAGGTATCACACGCGGTTTCGTACAAACGGTTCAAAAACCGTTTGTAAAGGGCCTTACGAACCGTTTGTGATACTCCGATGTGCAGTAGTGCAAGGGGCTTGGTGTGACAGAGGCATGCATGCACGTCAGGACGCCGCCCTGCTTGCCGGGGCCCTCGCCGTCGATTATTTCTTCCCTTCCTTGCAGCAAAAGCTATAGCTAGCGTCCAGCCACAGTCCTGCACTCTCATAATTGAGCTAGTTTGCATTGCTCAAGAACCAATAATTAGTTATCCTTTAGTTCCTGCATGTGCGGGGCTTGACAGGTAAGGTAAGCATATATCCATCGTGGAAGGAAAGCGACGGCTCAGATGCGATCGATTACGTGCGAACCTGCACCAGCTACCTAGGTTAGAGGTAGCAGCTGAGCTGGTTAATTCGTTCGCCCATACGTACGTGCATGATCGATGCTCATGTCTCACATGGCCGCGGTCACATGCATGGACCGGCCGGCCGGTCGCACAACCCCATCCCTTATTTTTTTTTGGGTCATTTTTCTTCTTAGGAATCTTTGATTTAGACCGAAACCTAGTCGTTTTTTCAACCGATTTTCCGCAAAAATCGTCCAATGTTTTTCACTATGTTTTTTGTTCTAAAAAAACTAGTAACTAAAATTCATCAAAGTTTTCTAAAATCGATCAAATGGCCCCCCTCGATTTTTTCAAACAAAAAAAAAATCAAATAATCCCTCATCGATTCGATTGTAATTGCCCTTCAAGATATCGAGATTTAGATTTTTAATGGTACGAATATTTTCTGAACAACCAGTCGACTAAATCAATTTGAATAATTTTACGGATATCTAACTATTTTTGTAGATATAGATAATGACTGATAATATTGGGTGGATAATATTAAAAAAGGATACTATCCGACTCACAGGCAGGTGACACTACTTTACACCGGATAACACCCAACTGAAATTATTATATTAATGATTTTTCAAGTATGCATGTTCGCATATTATCTAAGTAATGTCTGTCCCGAACTATATATATCCGATAATATCGATCATATATGCTCCATACCCATATTTGACCCTATTTGTGTCCATATGCCACAATATTCATGTTTGTATCCGTGTCTGGCACTATTTCGTATCTGTATCTATATCCGATAAAAAACTATGGCCAACGCGCATGCTTATCCGACAACCGTATTTAATCCATTTGCATCCCTAATTATTTGGATCCGTGCGTATAAATAAGAAAATATCTCAGCTAGAGAGAAACAGAACTAGCATGAAAACATGGGTGCATCCATGGAATTTAATGTGCCAACTCGGAGACTATTCGTCTCACATCATGATAACCAAAACCATACCATGTGCGCCACGCATGGGGATCGATGCAAATGAATTGGTCCTGGATTTATATATTGGGCACCGGCGACGTAGTATCTTGGTTTGAAGCCAGGAACCCCTCACGTGTCCCGTGTTTCCATGACACGATTTGACGAAATATCTAGCATGCAGGGGAATAATGAAATAGGAAAATAAATAAATGATGTGAGAGTGGCGGTATGTTGTACACCTGTATTATGGCAAATCAGAAAAGGAAATATAATGCCCAAAACCAAATAAAATATGGATATAATTAGTTAAGCCGGGTACGGTGTGGGTTTTACTGTCCATTTTTTGTTTAAAAAAATACGAAATTGCTCCAATGGATCGGACGCCACGTGCTCCCTTCCGTCCATGCCCACGCCTCGAACCTTTCCATCGAGCCTGCTGTGCCTGCATTGGATGTTTGCGTGTCTTGCCACTGTTCCATCACCACCACGAGCCACTTCTAGAAGCAAGCACACAGGTGAGATGAGCGATGTGCAGCGAGATGGCGAGCCCTACGAGTCTACCGGCCATGACGGCGAGGTCGACGAGCCTGCGGCAAAGCTCGCAATGGCGATGGGGCGGAGCAACCAGATCCGGTTCACCCACTCGCCGCTCGCCGGCCGCTGGCGCCGGTGTCCTCCTTCTCTCCTCTCTCTCTCTCTCTTGCCCTCTCTCATCTCTCTTTCTCCCTCTATATTCCCATCTCTACTCTTTCAAAGACCTGGGTGGCCGGACCGATCGATGAGGACGACGCAGGTAGCGAGGGATCTTCTCAGATTTGGAGAAGAAGTTGGCTAGATTTGGAGAAGAGACTAGAGGTTGAAAGAGAAGGATGGAATTTTTGACTTTAAACATTACTCTCGTACTCATGAAACATTATGTTTTGCGTAATGAAACATTGGGTTTGCTTTGATGAAACACTCTATTTGTGGAACACTTTATTTTGCTTGTGATTATTGGTTTTGCTATGTACTTAAAACATGATTGTTGCTCTTGTGAAACATTTTGTCAACATGAGGCAAAGCATATTTGGGAACATCGCTTCGACAATGTTTTATCAGTACTCTTGCCATATTTCATCAATACTCCGTCCATGTTTCATTAATATTCCAACCATGGTCCCATAATGTGATGTTTCGCGAGTACTTTGTTAATGTGTCATCAGCATTTTTGTCGATGTTTTATCAGTACTTTATCTATATTTTATCATTAGTTCGACGATATTTCAATTTGTTACGAGGGACACGGATTGCTTCCCTGGCAGATCCTTGCTAGAGTCGCGCTATCGGCAGCAGATAGAGAGGGGAGACCACTGGAGGGGAGGAGAGGGACATGGAGGATGCCACCGACAGATCTTGTTATCGTGATGTTTCGGAAGCACTGTTGTCTTGTTTCAGCAGTTAGTTGTATATGTTTTGAAAAAGTGTCTTTTTTTAAAAAAAAATATCGGACATCTGATCCTAGCAATAAAAAAAACATGTTGCTTCGGTGAAAATTAAAGAGAGCTAGGACAGGCTAAGCGTGGCCATCATGCATGCTTGATGAACAGGATAGAATTGCTAATGTGCACCAGCATTTGATCAAGATTTTCTTTGGCTGAGGTGCCACGGCGCTCATGCAAAGCAGAAGATGATGAGTAGAAAAGTAAATTCTACACGTATGTTAGACATGCCAACGCACCTGTCTGACTTGTATCTCGTACGTACCAATGGGCACATCAGCACATGCATATATATATAAGCTTGACAGTCGCCACACGCATTAATTACGTCTAATATGAACCATCATTAACGCGTCGAAAATAAGCAGCATGGGCTATATATAATTACTAATTCAAATATGAACAACTGTCAGTTTGTTACGTGTTCCAACACAGCGTTCTTCTTCCATGTAATCTAATCATTCCTCGGTTCAATTCCTGCCCGGCCGTGAATGCCTCAGCGTTAATCTCATTCAGCTCATGTACAACGTGAAGTGCGGTCGCAAGCAACTATGCGTGTCGCAGCTTCATGCGTCCACGCCTGTCTACATATGCTTTGCTGACCAAACAAAAGCCGAAGAAATTAAAATCATCTCGACTAAACAGGGCTAGGGCCAGCATCAGCATCAGTATATTATATGCACGCACAGACTCCCATTATCCTAGCATTTCCTAAAATCGGATCTTTAAAGCCCACACTATTTATTTCCTATATATTTTCATCCACTCTAAAAAAAGAGAGAAAATATCTAAATTTAGAGACTAACATATTTTGCTATAGTGATATAAGGATCGAAAGTCTCTAAATATAAATAATATTTTCTTTCACAGACTCTGCGCTTGGGATTGGACGATTTGCAGCTAGCTTCTGCCGCTCCCATATTACATGCATGCATGGTTAACGTGTGGATCAGCGCATGCATATTACTCATCTTCTTTATACCTGCAACGCGTGTTATTGGAAGATCACGGATCGAGGCATATATGCATGGAAGACTAATTCGATCTCAAGCTGACAAGTCGTGGCCACAAATAACCTCAGGATTCCACGTGGGGAGCATACAGCCAAGGTGAAAACGAGACACGCATGCATTAGGCAGCTGTTCGGGACTCCGGGCATAGCCATCAGCTTTTAATTTAAGAACCTTTCATGCATCACCACGTTTTGTTGCACCCGTCGCATGCACCTTAGCTTATGCTTTGTTAAGCCAGTCGATCACGCGTCCTTGGTTGCCGACAGGTATGTAGTATATATAACGTAGGACCAAATTTTTTTTTTTAACCTTTTGTAAATAATTATTTTAATATTAACCCTCGCGAAAAAATATTTTCACATTTAACCCCTTTCGCCGCGCCATTTCGTCTAGCGCGGCCAATAGCCCTTGACGCGCCACATGTACTGGCGGGTGTCACGCTGGCACCCGCGGCCGGCATCCGACCGACGGGGCAACTGTGGGACCGACCTGCCGAGTCAAAGCCACTCTTAGGCTCGTGGCTGGGGCGTGGGCCTGGCCTTGCCGCGCCAATCTGCCCGGCGCGGTAGGGGTGGGCCCCGCACTTGCCACGCCGGTCGGCTGGCGTTCCTCGGTGCCGGTCAGTGGATATTAGCCGCGCCAACCGCAGTGGCGCGGCCAAAAGGGTTAGATGTGAAAATATTTTTTCTCGAGGGTTAATATTAAAATAATTATTTACAAAAGGTTAAAAAAATTTTGGTCTATAACGTAGAAGGTCGTTAAATAATCCATCTATCCATCGATCTATTTATTATTATATAATTAAAATAAGAACCAACAGACCCACCGGTTCGCTCCAAAATATTAAAAAATTCCATGTTAATTGGAGAAAAAAATATCTACAACATCAATTACAAGGAGTCTAAATTATAACGCTGCAAATCTGTTTCATGATAAAAGAGTTAGAATGTGAAAGATTAGAGAAGTTTGTTATACTGAGCACTTTCAGCAATTTTCTCTAAAATCAGCTCTCTATACACAGTACTTCTGAAAAAGATTTCTTCCTTATAATTCTATCCTCTCCACAAGCATTCCCCAAATTTCACTCCAATTAGGGGTGGATTCAACATGTAAGTGTTCACGTCAAGCAACCCCAATGACTATGAGAACATTCAATATAAGTCTAGTGGTATTCTATTAATGCCAACATATAAGTAGTTTATTACAAGCTATAACCTTGTGTAAACAATCTATTTTTCTTGATCCACCGGCCCTTGGCTCCAATAAAAAATGATATAGTTAGATGACAGACCCTAAATATAGGGTGCAAGATAGAGCATCTCTAAAATAGAGAGCGATATAGAGTGTCTACTGGAGAGATAGAGAATCTCTAAAATAGAGAAAGCTGGCATATAGAGCACTTGCCAGATATGCTTAGTATAACAAAGTTGGAGTATATTTATATTATCATTAGCTATACATAAAGAACACGTCCCTTAGAAAAGACACACGCCTAGCTGAGGTGATGTGTCTCCACTAGATGATTTGCCTCCTCCATGCTTGAATCAGATCGGCCAATAATGTCGCGGTGATCGTGAATGCGTGATGCTGAGCAGCAGCACGACTCCAGGCTTCGTGGAGGCCAACATTCTGCATCATGCAGGGCCAGCAGACGGACGCCGGCTTGGACGTGTATTTGGAGGTGTGGCGAAGCATGTCTAGCTCTAGAAATCTTTTCCATCAGATTTCAAAAAGAAATTAAATAAAAGCGAGTTGTTTATAACTTTTCAAAGTCGTGAAGATGCTACTTTATACTCCCTCTATTTCTTTTTATAAGATGTGTTTTGGTTGGTACATAGATCAAATTAAAGGAGCTATTAAAACCAAGAGAGCATAGCAAGATGACCGTGATATACCATGCATATTATAAATATATTGAAAATATGAAAGAGAATAGTTTATGATATGAGAGTGTTGTAGTTAAAAGTAGGAGAGAGAAATGTGTAATAAATAAGGACATAGAAGGAAAAGAATCAATATTCACATGCATGCGTTATATTTTGAAGCAGGCTTGCTAAAACTATATGCCTTATAATTTGATAGAGGGAGTATTCACTAAATTTTGTCATCATGTTTTGGAAAAGTAGTTATAGAAGTGGCAATGTTGCAAAAGTATTTTTCATGACATTGTAGAGGTAAAAGATTAGCCACAACATTCGCTCTAGAAGATGGAAAATTCCCATATTTGTCAGAGAGAAAAAGATAAAAAAAAAACTACACCATCAATTATAATTGGTCTATAGTAATTATTACAATGTAGATCTAAAGTTGATTAACGTGTGAATCAGAGCATGTCAAGCTAGCGCACGCTCTTCCAATATCAAATGTAGGCGGCTCTCCTGTTTTATTTTTCAAAGACAAAAATGTTATTCCAAGATCACTCGTGGCGGATTAATTCTCACTTTAGAATTCTACACCACAGATCAATACGTAAATAACCTCAAGATTCCACGAGGCGCGTATACGGCTAAAAGCTAGGTGAGACCGAGACACACATGCATTAGGCACAAGTCTAGGTCGGGCAGCTGTTCGGCCATAGCCATCAGCTTTAAGCACTTCCATCACCAGGTTTCCCATGCGCTAAATATAGCCCTGCCGTCGTTCGCTTCGCGCGTTCATTCTAGACCGACAGGTAGTAGTACCTACATTGGACGTCGTTAAACATTAAGCTATATATATAATCGTTGGTTTGGTCCAAGTCAATCTAGCTAATTATAGCCTGCCAAGCAGATTAAACAATGCAAATCTTCAAACATCGCACCGTTGATATCCGTCACTAGTTGATTTTAAACATGAATCGGAAAAAGAACGAGGACAGGCATTTTTATTCTGCAATATATGCATGGCATTGGAACGCCTATATTGTTCAAGCCGAAAATTGTTTCGGCTAAATACATGTGGACTTAGGGTTTAGAATCCCCGTTAGCACTAAAATCTAGGATTCAGAGTGTGTCAGCCAATTTTATACTGCAATCGGCAAGAAGAGACGTAATTAAATTTAGATTGCCTATTAAATCTTAAAATAGTGTGAGTCCACAATACTTTAGGACAACTAAAAGAAGTAATAGATTCAGATGATAACGAAGCTATCGGCTTAAATTAGATCTAAACCAATAGGTTTAAGAGGTAAGCAATCTACTACTAAGCTGATGAGATCAATAAGGAATAGAAAGAAGGTAAAAATAGTATTGACTTAATCATTGAGTCGATCAAGTCAACAGAATGAAGGATAAATAGACTATCGCTAATAGCAATCTACAAGTCGATAGAACGAGGATAAACAGACTATCGACTAGATTGTAAAGCCAAACTAGCCAATAGAACGAGGGTGAAACCTAACCTTTAGTCAAAATGGCGATGCGCAACAATGTCGAACAAGATAATGTTCCGATAAACCAAGTGAGAAGATTGAACTAAACCGAGACAATATTCACATAGGATTGTACCTTGAAGCCGATCGAGAAGGCGATGCGCAATAAGTCGATGAAAACCAAAATACAACAAAACTAGACTAAATGCGATAAAAAGTAAAGGAACGGGTAAAAAGTAGATTTGATGGATTGGTGCTGGACCCTTTATGGCTCTGTTTTTTTCGGGCGGTTTCTGGCAGTTGGCGGTTGGCAGTTTTACTGTAGCAAATTTATAAGTTTTTGAAAAAAATTTAAGTAATCTAAAAAAAATAATCTAAAAATAAAAAAATTTACTGTAACAAACCGCCGGCGGTCCGCTAAAAAGAACAGGGCCTATATGTCGCTATCGACTACATATTTATATAGACTTTGGACGTCGTCGACTAGGACTCTAGCTTTGTACATCGTACGGACTCTGACCCAATATCTGCCTATTTTATAAAAAAACTGCCTAATATATTTAACAAGCCGACTCAGACTCTTTACCTCTTATTGGCCTAATGTAACCCGTGTTACGTCTGGCCCAAATCTAGCTGATTTTAAAACCTTCCCATAGAATCGGCTTTTGCCAAAATTGAGTATCACATGTCTCCTAGTTTTGGGATATGAGTATCGTGCCCCAAAATTACTCAATGTATCGGCTTTTCATCATCCGTATACATTTCTCTTGTTCCATCCTTGCCCCTGATCCTCACCATTCACCCAGTTTTTCTCGATGTTGATCCTAGGGTTTTGCCGCCATTTTTGCCCTTCCGATTTTACCTGCGTGCAACGGTTAACCTCCCTAATTTTAGTTCCTATAAATAACACGGTCACCTCCCATCATTTGCACGCCTCCAAGCCCTCCTCATTCTGCAATCGGCTATTGCGCTCCATCATCGGCTCTTCTTCACGCTTAAGCAGTCTCTTCTTCACGCTTAAGCAGTCGGCCTTGCCTCACTTCAGCTTCACCACTCAACCATGAGTCAGGTACTTCTTCAGATTCCCGGCTTCTCCAACCGGTTTATTCTTGGGCCGATAGGGACTTCAGATCCTGCATCCATAATAAACCTAAATGTCTCTCGTCTCCCTCATAACGTCGTAGATGCCAATGTTGTGGACTGGAAGGATAGTTTCAAGGTATGGCCAACCCCATTTGATGGACAGAGAGATTGGCATATTAGGGTGTTAACCAGTAAGATGTCTGAATGGGAAAGGATGGGCATAGCCGACTATATTGTTTTGTCTTTAGCCAATGAATCAATGTTGGCGGCCGCAAGCTACTTCTAGTTACATACTTTTAACGATTTGATGTTGAGGCCAGTTGTCACGCCTTCAAACAGGGTCTAGGCGTAATAGCGCCACACAGTTATAGCCGTGTAAAGCTAATTTGCGAACAAATTTGCACCAGAGATTTTTTTATACAGCTTATTTTATTATATCAGGTCATCTTCCGCTATTACATATTTTTTTTACAGTGAACACCACTAGGTAGAAATCTCTCCTGCCTTTCCCTGCGCTTAATTTTGCTATTTAGCCTATGCTCTCACAGCATGTCGGCGGCCTTCTCTTCTGTGTTGATTGCTACAAAAATTTCATTAAAACAAGACTGAGTGTGACATGTCACACTTAGCAAACGAGCATTCCCTAGCAGGGCAAAAAAAACACTAGTATAAGCAAGATATACTGGCATCACACATGACCGCAAGCTTCCCAACCCAAGAGTCATATGGGTGAAATTCCACACTTTTACACTCTGCAGAGGGGTACCTAGACATCGATAGCCTCTACTAGAATGCTATAGAATGCTATATTCTAGAATAGCAGAGCCCTTTGGCCCTCCTAGTATCGCACTCTTAACCTACTAGCACTGGTGGCTCCCGCAGATCTATCACTAAGTGTCATGTTCTGAAAAAGGCCGTACTAGGTGGAAAACTCAAACAGTCTCATTCCTGAACTATGACCGGCACAATACAACTGTCGCTGTAATGCCAGTATTAAAGATACGGTAACACCAAAGTAAATAAGATAGTGAAATAAAAATAGTGCTAGCGCAGCGTCGCTTGTCTGTTAAAGTTAACTACGAAATATTATTATTACTCGGAACAACAATATACTCTCGCACCAGCTCCTCTTCCTAGTAGCTCTAACGAGCAATGGGCAGTCGTGAACCTCACGAGAGTTCACGGCTATTTATACCTTCAACAATGTCGGTTTATTCACAAGAACCTAGAGGCTAAGTAATCAAGTAATGATTTCACCTAGCTACGTGGTTGAAGGAATTACGGCCAGCACATCTACTCTTGGACAACACAACAACATGCTCAAGTCAAGTGAAGCCACGTGCTCAGTATGCTACATAATTATCATAGCTCTTTTGTTCCATAATAAATTAAGATTAGGCTTGCAGATTGACCATCATGTATGTGAGTGACGTGAGGGTGTTAACAAAAATATTGGTGTCATGTTATGTCTCTAATCTGTGACCGTATTAGTACATAAACGCTAAGTATATTGCTTATTGATATAATCAAAATGATTATTCTCATGTGAATACTTACTAGACTAGATACTAACAGAATATTTGGTGGCCGAGCTAAATAAATAAGGTGAACCTCAAGAGATTCTGTTTTCCGAGATTGGTCCATTTTGTTTATATTATTTTTAATAGCCTTCATAGATGGCTTCTAAAAACTAGATCAGAATGTTTAACTTTTCAATTGGCCTAAGCTTAGTCGAACATGCCCGTAAATATAACTAATTAATTAAAGAGACTTAGACCTTATTTTCTTAATCCCTATATTTCACTCTTTTATATTTTAATTCTAACTCTATCTTAATTTACTATTCACAATACTATTTTTACAGCAAAGCAATAGGGCCACCATTAGAGTTGCCCTTAGCTTTTTTTTAAAAAAAAATGGCTAAATAGTAAAAATGGCGTGCATGAGAGAGAAAAATAAAACTATCAAAAAATATTTTATCTCTAACAATTTATTTAATACACATGGCCTTCTGAATTTGTATCAAATATCAATAGAATCTCCTGTCACGAGCTCAGGTCGTGGCGACTGGTGAGAAATGGTACATAGAACCCGTGTATCATAGTGCACCGAACCTAACACGCAATCGTGGTGTAAGGAGCATGAGGTGCTGAGACAAAGACATGGCTAGGGTACGTAGTGCTCATGCATGGCCACCCGATCGCCAGTGAAGAAGACGACGCTCCCGGCCCGCGCCGTGCTGGTTCTTGTCCGGAAATTTCACTGTGCGGCAGGCTAGGGGGCGGCATCTGCTCGCCGTTAACCCCCAGCGCTCCAGTCCAAGGGGATCGATCTTTTTCCCGGAGCAGGAGGAGACAAACCCGCAGGCTCCCGGGCGCCACATCCGGAGCCTTCCTCCCGCCGGCCGCCCGGCAGCCAGCCGCGCCTCCTTGATCCTTGCCCCCAGATAAAAACACGGAGGCGGCCGGCACGTGTCCCCCGGCCCCGGGGCCGGAATCCCCGGCGGGCCCGCCGCTCGCGGGCGCTGCACCTCAGCACCTGTGTGGCCGGACGAGATACTCGAAGGAGAGGCGGGTCGATCTGTGGCGGCGGGTGGCCTGACGGGTCAGCGTCGTCGCCGAGCTGAAGCTATCCGACTCGGCCTTTTCCTGCTGGTAAATGGTTAGTGATCGTACATGTGTGCAGTGTGCGAGCGACTGGCCGGCCCCGTCAGAGCGAGGCGTTTTCCGGGGGCGGTCCAGCCCGGCCGGGGCTCGGGGGAGCTAGCAATCGATCTCTACCACGGAAGACGACGACGACGACGATATCATTCACAGTGCTGGCTGTAGCTCGAGCGGCTAGCCGGCCTGTGGTTGGCAGCGGCGACGCCTGCAGCCATCAGCGACCCACTGGCCACTGTTGATGACCTCTTTTCGCTGTACAACGCGCGCGCGCGGGACCATGACGCCGAGTGCGCTCCTGCCATGGTCAGTAGTCGTACTACGACCTGCACCACGCACAGCTGGTAATTAACACCAAGAAATTAATAAGGAAGGCGAATAATTGCGCTGCGTCGAAATCGGTCGAGTGGTCGCAAGGGCGCCGGCCGATCGGGGAGGCGACGAGCTGGGGGCGGGAGCTGCGGCGCGACGCGCGACCCGCCGGCTCGCCTTCGCCATGCATGCATGCAGACGCCGGTTACCGCTGGCTCCAAAGGTCACCGAGGCGGACGGAGACGTACGGCCGGGGCACGTGCGCGGTTAGCTGCACCTAATCCGCCTCGCGCGCGCGCGTTTAGATAATTGGATTGGATCGATGCGTGTGTGTACCAGACAAATTCGGAAATTATGGTGAAAACCGAGAGTGTGGCTCCGTAAGCGTGCTGGTGAAAACCGAGAGTATGGCGGACGACGCGCTACAAACTAGTAGCAGCCAATAACCCTTCAAAGAAAAATGCAACACCAGTAGTACAAGATACGCGCGCGTATATATATATATATATATATATATATATATATATATATATATATATATATAGGATGATTTAGTGTCTTTACCGAGTATCACTGATTATATCTTTACCGACGAGGTTCTGAAATTCGAGATTTTTAATGACCGATCTGAATAGTTGATTTTGTTCATCTCATTGAAATGTAGCTACTGACCAAGTTTCGTATTTTTTTTTGAATTTGTTTACTATTTGTTTCGTATTTTCTAAGATCATGCTCCACGACTAATTATAAGGCTAATTTTAGTCATGGAGCCTCCAAAAAAATTGATCTTAGAAAATACGAAATAAATAGTAAATAAATTTAAAAAATACGAAACTTGGTCAGTAGCTACATTTTAATTAGATGAACAAGATCAACTATTCGGATCGTTCGTTAAAAATCTCGAATTTCGTAAACCTGTCGAGAGTACGGAGGAATTCATACTCTCGAGAGTACACTAGCCATCCTCTATATATAGACACGCAGTGTGTGTGTGTGGGTTCGACTTACAACTTCATGAATCGATCGGTACTAGGGTTTTAATTTTCAGCTTGGAAAAATAGGGGGATCTTTGAAAAAAGAACGCATGATTCTGGTTCATTTGTTTAAAATACTGTTCACATCGAAATATGACTATCGCCTTAAACACACTGTGGCCTTAGTGTTTTGAATCCCCGTTAGCACTCGAAACGCAGTGTTCAGATTGTGTCAACCGATTTGATCCTGCAATCGGTAGGAAAAGACGTAATCAGATTTAAATAGCCACTTAGATTTGTAATGTTAAGGACCTGCAACACTAGCAGATAAGCCCAAATATAGGTGAAAGATAACAAAACTATTGGCTTTGATTAGATATAAACCAATAAATTTAAAGCATAACCAGTCTACTATTAAGCCAATGTAATCAATCACATAGTAGAGCGAGAGGTAAATAGACTACTACTAAGCTGATAAAATTAACAAAGTAGCAGAAAGAGAGTCGACAGACTATCAACTAGCCGATTAGATTATTTAGCTGATAGAACGAAGTATAAATAGACTATCGGCTAAATAGCAAGGTACAAGCCGATAGAACAATGGTAGAAATAACCCTTTGCAAGAAACGACAATGTGCAGTAATATCGGCAAAGACAGTATTATGATAAACCAAATGAAAAGAACGGACTTAACCGAGACAGTACTCACCTGAGATTGTATCTTGAAACCGATCGAGAAGGCGATGCGCAACCAGTTGATTGAAAGCAAAATACGGCAAAACTAAGTTATTGCTACTCCTAGAAATTGAAAAGACAATTGCATTAAAATAGTGGATTGATTAGTCGGGAAACCTTTTCCCGTTACATAGGTTATATATTTATATCCAATACATGGACTCGATACAATACGACTCAAACTCTCAAACTTGTTATAGATAATCTAATCGACTTAATCTATAGCTAGGACTCTTTCTAAATAGAAAATTATCTAAAAACTAGTCTAAATTATACTACGTAGCCTCCGGACAACATTGTCCTTCAAAACTTTCCTAAATCGCCTTTTTCAATAAGGTTTCGAATTTTAATTTGTTGTAGCCGATTAGAAATCTTTATCCTTATTCGGACTCTTAACCGATCGTTTTTTATCCAAATTCTTCTATAATCCTCTTTGATATCGGCTTCTTATCCAAGTATTCTGATAGCTTCCAAAAACTTCGGCTATATCTGGGTGTCAACACATACCCCTCATTTTTGGGTGTCAAAAATCTTAACCGTCATCTTTTGATCTTCCAGTCAAATCTTTTATAGTTGATATCATCTTTTGCGCACCTCCAGGAATTTTGCTCAACTATTTTCAACCATCTCTTCTCACGTGGAATCCCAAGCATAGCTGCACAGCGCTATCTTTTTCTTTACGGTGCCATGCTTGTCTTGTACTTTTGTCGAAAGGACGACCCTTATTGAACTTCTCAACCTTTTGATGTTCCCAGTCGGCTTCACGCTTCTCCCGATCCTTAATTTTTGTAACCTTTTCTTTGAGACTTGGATTGACCTTCAAGACACCGCTCTCGGCTTTAACTCAATCGGTTGTCTTATACTACCTTTCAGGTTTTCAGTTGAAGCTTCACCTTCACTTTTTTGTGTTTTCTTTGATCCTGTCAGTTCTGATACTTTATTCTTGACCGACACTCTTTGCTTTACATTTGGTCTCTAATTCCGATTATTCTTTTGATGATGTTGAAGGTGTTACATGGGGCAATCCTAAACCGATGGTAGTGTCATGCTATTTTTCCAACAGAATCGAAAAAAATGGACTTCCCAATGAGCCATGTAAGGACCAACCCGTCGGCTTGGAGTTTGACTTTGTGAAGCCCTTTGCTCATAATTTTCCATCAACTGTGTAAATGCCACTTTTGACTTATGGATAAGCTTTGAAGGTAGTTTGTCTTTTTCTACCTTGTACCATTTGCCGATTTTTGGAGGTCCCATTGGTTTTATAGCGTTTGAGCTCATTTCATACTTAACCTCTATTTGCATTTGGCCAATCATGACTTTTAAAGGTTTTTCCCCACTTGGCTCACTATATTCTTTGTCATCTTGGACACCGTCGGCTTTTTCCTTTTCCTTGACATTTCCCCCTAGCAATCCACCATATTGACTGGGAACCCCTCCCACATGGTTCAGAGAGCACTGAAGACGAATGAGAGGTTCACCACCACATCATTGCAAGGAGAGCTCGCTTGATTCGCAGATTGGTCTGACTCGTAATTCACTTTTGACCCCGTGTTCGATAGTCTGACCGTACTAATGTTAATTGTGGTTACATTCATAAGTAGCTTGGTTCATATTTATTCCATTTCATATATGTCTGAGGATCCGCATAGCCCTCCCGGGTATGCATCAGCTTGTGTAGTCTCTACATCAAACGACTTGTTCGACTCGTGCTCAACAAAGTCATCCTTCTCCACAGTAGATTGGATCTCACGAGCTGACACACGTTGGATCAAATGATCTAGATTAGTAAACTCTTGACCACTAAACTTCTCTTTGATATAGGGCAACATTCCTTAATATGCCAAATCGGCTAGTACGTTAACTATCATGTAAAGTCATACTATAGCAATGATTCTGCACATCTTTGAATCGCTTGATATATTCATTAACCGATTCATTACACTTTTATCAGACAGAGCTTAAATCAGATACCGTCAACTCTAAACTATCGGAAAAGAAATACTCATAGAATCGGCTTTCAAGATCTGCCCAAGTGTTGATCGAGTTGGCAAGGAGTGAAGTAAACCAAGTGAACGCAGGCCAGAAAGTGATAAAGGGAAAAGCCTGATTCTAAATGCATCATATTGACCAGCCTCACTACACTGTGCCATAAATCGACTAACATGCTCCACTGTAGTAGCCGATCCTTCTCCTAAGAACATGGTGAAATCAGGAACATTGAAACCCGTAGTGTATGGAACTCGATCCAAGTATTTAGGATAAGATTTCTTACAGCTAATGGATCTGTCCTTAGGCTGAATGCCAAATTGATCCCGCAGGACTGTGGTAATTTGATCGGCCATACTAGTCGATTGTGGTTGTGGCTGATAATGGTATGCAGGTTTGCATCGTGGAGGTGCCAAGCCGACTTGGGATATAGACGAAGCATAACTATACTGAGGGACATATGAGATCGACTGCAAAGCCGATGACCGATGTACCATATTACTCTCGGTATGTACTTGAAACTCCCCTTGAGGAACAGACGCCGTCGATCTTGTAACAATATGTGTTGGCTGAAAAGTTGTTGCCATGGGAACCGACTGATACGATGTTTGTATATCTATCCGGGACTGTGGTGGTATAGGTTGGCTCATCGGCATAAATGATGGTGAAGTAGCCGATGTATATAATGGCTGATAACGATGTTCATAGTTGGCTTGCCCCTAGGGTATATACTCAGATGTGGGCCATATTTGTGACAAACTAATCGGCAGGACGACTGGCACTCTATATGGTGTATAAGCCGATTGTGGAGTGAATTGGGTCAGTTGTCAGGCTAATGGCCACAACATCTAGGTAGTATTCCCTATGGTTTGCACTTGAGAGCTGCCGTGGAATACATACACTATCGAGTTAACCAAAGTGTATGTTGACTGAATAGTTGTCGGCACTGGAGCCGCCAAACCAAACGTCTGGACATTGGTCCTAAGTTGATTGACTTGCGGTGCAACTTGTCCCATCGAAAAAGGTCAATTAGCCGATGCTTATGGAATCATTGTCCCTAAGCGGATGAACCATATAATGTTAATTAACTGGATAAGTTGGTAAAGTTATCGCCGGACTTAGCAGATTCTCGTTCAATACAAGTCCTTACACTATGTTCTTCACACTATTAGTAATCACCGGCTTTAATGTAGTCATAAAAGCCGATGACTCATTGATCATAGCATGATGGAAAGATTGATTAATTATAGCCCATATTTCATTAGGTGCAATCTGCTATCAGCTAGTCGATGGCTACTGAGTAATGGTTGGAAAGCTAGTCATCTGAATAGGAGCACTCGGCTTTTCTAAAACGAGCCAAGGTAGACTTGCTTATATTCTTCCATGCGGGCATTCAGGTCCTGACGCTGTTTCTCGGTAAGATCAGCGTCGGTTATGTCAAGAGTGAATCCCTCGGAGATATCAGAACGATTGGTCATGTTGTCCGATCTTTGTCCCACCGAGCGTGCCATAAACTGTGTTCGCACTGAAATTTGGCTATCGGCTTAAACACACCATGGGTTTAGGATTTTGAATCCCCGTCAGCACCGGAACACAGGGTTTAGAGCGTGCCAACCGATTTGATCTTGCAATCAGTAAGAAAAGACGTAATCAGGTTTAAATAGCCGATTAGATGTATAATGTGAAGGATCTGCAACACTTGGAAGCAAGCCCAAATAGAGGTGAAAGATAATGAAACTATTGGCTTAGATTAGATATAAACCAATAGATTCAAAGGGTAACCAATCTACTACTAAGCCGATGTAATGAACCACACAGTAGAGTGAGGGGTAAACAGACTACTACTAAGCCGATAAAATTAACAAAGTAGTAAAAAGAGGATAAACAGACTATCAACTATTAGATCGTCTAGCTGATAGAACGAAGGATAAACTGACTATTAGCTAAATAACAAGCTACAAACTGATAGAACGAGGGTAGAACATAACTCTTTACAAGAAACGGTGATGCGCAGCAATATCAATAAAGATAGTATTATGATAAACCAAGCGAGAAGATCGGACTTAACGGAGACAGTACTCAGCTAGGATTGTATCTTGAAACTGATCAAGAAGACGATGCGCAACAAGCTGATCAAAAGCAAAATACGGCAAAACTAAGTTACTACTACTCCTGCGAATTAAAAAGACAATTGCATTGAAATAGTAGATTGATTGGTCGAGGTCCCTTTTCCCATTACATAGATTGGGTATTTATACCCGATACATGGACTCGATACGATACGACTCGAACTGTCAGCCTTACTATACATAATTAATCTAAACGACTTAATTTATAACTAGGACTCTTTCTATATAGAAACTTATCTAAAAATTTGCCTAAGTTATACTATGTAGCTGAACCGGATAACATTGTCTTCCAGAACTTTTCTAAATCGGCTACTTGGCTAAGGTTTCCTATTTTAATTTGTCGTAGCCAATTAGGGATCTTCCTCTTATTAGGACTATTAGCTGATCATGTTTGATCCAAATTCTTCTAGAATCCTCTTTGACATCGGCTTCTTATCAAGTATCTGATAGGTTATAGAAACTTCGGCTATGTTTAAAATGGGGTGTCAACAAATATAAATTTATTTTTTTAAAAAAAAAAGTTGATTGATATGCATCCGTGAGACTTAATTTGCATCCATGACCAGTGTAGGTTAAATTCGTGCAAAAATCATGGAAAACTATTTTTTTTCTATTTTTGGCCGATTTGTAGAATTAACCCTGCGGTACCGGCTATAAAGATTTGGCATGTACTTCACCTTTTGTAGTGAAGTAATTGCTATTTTTTCATGTTTTGCGCTTAATTGGTCTCCAAATGATATCAGCTGATCCTGCCTACCACCATCCACCCATCATGCGGCCGAGACGGCGCCATGTACACCTCGCTGCCCCCAGTACTCTCGCTAGCCTGGAGTGTGTGGTGAACCCAAACCCAAGCCCAGTACCCACCAGCCATCGGTGGAATAATATGTCGACCAGCACCAAAGTATTGTCTCATCGGAGAGCAGGACGACGAAGCTAGCCTGAGCACAAATCACAACACGCAAGATCAAAAGGTGAGAAAAATCGAATGCGATTTTTTCAAATTTTAGCCGCATATGTATTAGCAGTTTTGTTATGTATTTTATCCGTAGTCCACTACACTTATCAAAAAAGCACCAATGGCATCTCATGCAATCCTCCTCTGATCCACCATCATTAAAATTACTCCTCATATGCCATCATATGAAATCTTGCTCCACCACCACTAAAATTAACTATTATATATCATCTCATAAAATACTCTCAACCTTCACTAAAATTATATATGTACCACTCATCTCGCGTTAGTGCCATCCTGTCCCTCCTTTGCCATGTGGGTGTTGTTGTTCCTTCTAGTCAACATCGTGCCCCCACAAACTGTACACTGTCGCTCTCTCGACGATGGCGTACTCTACACTTAATTGTAGTGATTTCTTTGGCTCAATTATATGGATCCGTGGTGGAAAGGGGGTTTATTGTATTTTAAACATCAAATTGATATAATTTGGGGACAAATATTTTTGAATTATCATCTACTGGTATGTATCTTTTGTTATGGATTCTATGTAGCACGTGGGCACTCGTCGACAGGTAGAGAAAAAAAAATTAAGAATAAAACGGACGGATATAATTTCCTCCTAGGCAAGCACGCAGGCCTGTTCGGAAGAAGGGATTTATTCTAGGAATTTCATTTCCAAAAGGTCCCTTCTTACCAAAGAATTTTCCATTAAATTATACCCTACTTAACAGTGATCAAATCCGAAAATTTGTGCAACACCAAGTCCTTTACAATTTTGCTTCAGTGACAGAAACGGTGTAATTCTATTCTTAGGAAAGCAAAAGAAAAGGTGGTGCCAAACGGAGGCTGTCCAAGCAGCACATCATGATATGGCAGCCGGGAAATCTGCATCAGGAGTACTGTTTTATCCGAAGAAAAAGGGCACTGAAACGCTGCTTACATTTTCACTCCCGTTTGCATAGCAAGATGTGACCGATCGATCTGGCGCCTGGTGAACGATCAGGACCTCAATCATGGAATCATTATGAAAATTCATCGATGTATATTAGCTTTTAGCCAATTTTTAAAAACACAAACACAAACACGCGCACACATGCATGCATGCATACATACATACATACATACATAGATATATATAATATACATATACTAAAAATTAGCACGTGGGCACTCGTCAACAAGTAGAGCAAAAAAAAAGATTAAAAATAAAACGGGGGGATATAATTTCCTTCTGGGCAAGCACGCAGGCCTGTTCGGAAGAAGGGATTAGTCTAGGAATTTCATTTCCAAAACACAGACACAAACACCAGCATGCATACATACATACATACATGCAGGGCCGTAACTGATATTTTGGAGGCCCGGGGTGAGATAAAAATGGGGCCTATGTCAATAAAATATATAAGAATGTTTTTTTGTTAATTCGATTTATGGTACTACAAAGACGTCCCACTATTGAAAATATCAATAAAAGTCGGAAATCCGGTCGGTGCCACTCCAAAGTCGATGAGGAGGTGACTAGATGAATCTTAGCGAATGAATGCATGAGAGAGGATGCAGTCATGGGTGAATAGGTCATCCACTTGTTTGTGTTGCCCCCCATGCAGACGTGAAGTAAACTCGAAGACATTGAGACTCACCGCTCGCACAGATCAGTAGATGCACGACGGCAAAAAATAACAAAGGAAGGTAAAGCTGAATTTTCAAAGTTCAATACGGAGTCTGGGGTGGCGGCATGTTTTGTTATCCTTGACTCCAACAATTGCTAATTCGAGCCTAGGAAAATAAATCCTTATGGTGATGTTTTGGAGAAGAGCTAGTTACTGTTCATTATAGAGAGTAGTATATTGTGGTAGTATATTTAAATCCAACCATTCGATCAATAAAATTATACTACCTATGTCATTTAGGTATAGTATGTTTAAATCATAAGTCATATGAACCATGGGATCACAAATAATGAATGACCCACATTCAGTTTAACGTATCAAAAGGCTCTTTGGAAAATGTGGGACTAAAGGAGATTTCGACAAAGTTTAGCCACCATTGGATAGTCGTTGGTTAGGAGAGAGACGAGTACTTGAGAAGATAAGAGAAATTAGTGCAAGACTAATAATAATTTTTATCTATATTGTATATAAATATATGTGTGTGGAGCCGTGTGGATTAGGGCCCTGCCGTTCTTGAGACCCGGGGCGGTCGCCCCTTTCGTCTTGCCCTAGGAACGGGCCTGCATACATACATACCCTGCATACATACATACATACATACATACATACATACATACATATATATATATATATATATAATATAATATAATATAATATATACACAACAAATTGCCGGCCAGCTGCATGCATGCATGCACGTGCGGCACGCCATGTTCGTCCGGTTGAACGTCGACGTCGACGCGCATGCATGGCGCTAAGAAAAATGAGAGGTTCCTTCTCGAATCAAATCGAGGCTTATTGACACAAGAAAACAAACGAAGCGATGAACAGTTTAACCTGTTCAGACGCGCTTCCATGTTCTTGAAAAAACTCAGAAAAAAAGGGTTGATCGGTTCGTGATTTCTCGTGCATGCGAGCGACTATGGAAATATCCCCTACGATATGTTCTTGACGTGCTAATGCCGCCGAATAGCGTGGGTCCCTGCGAATCATGAATAGAAAAGAGACTATCTAAATTGAATAGTAGAAATATTCCTCTGTAAAAGATGAATGGTAATTAAATGCGAGAAACACAATTAACTCAGTGGTTTTGTTTAATCTTGCCTTCGTGTTAAAACCACCCATTGTGCACAGCCTCTAAGGCGGCTGCCTTTAAGCACTAGAGAGTAGAGAGTATGCTTAGATGCGACATCTAAGCACTGGCCTCCAAGTTAATTAGATTGAGGCGGCTCTTAAGCATTTCTTCCATGTAGGTTCCACATGTAAACTAAAGTAGATGATAGATTTTATTTATTTAATTATAGTGGTGGATCTCATCTTAGAGGTTGTACATGCCTTTGAGCACCCCATGAATAATCCATAAGGGCCTGTTTGGCAACATAGTTTTTTTATAGTTTCAAGACAAAACTCTAGTATGTGAAAATACTATGATTTAGAAAACTTAGGTGTTTGCGTACAAAGCTTTGACATAGTTTCATAACTTTGTTTTAGTTGAAACCATGGTTTTTTTTTTTTTAACTTCACTCCACACCTCTTTTTTTTTTCTAACATTGACCGAGTGTTATGGTTGTACTTCTTCATTGTATTTGGTCAAAGTTTTGTATCCACAAACCATGCAAACAAATAGCTTGTAGTTCCCAAAAAAAAAATCCAAGGCTAAGATGGTGTTAGTTCAAACCATGGTTTTATATACACACATTATAAGACACTACGTACACTAAAACAGAGTTTTCTCTAAACTTTGATGCCAAAAGGGTCTAAGCCTTATAAGGGCCTATTTTACAATAAAGTTTAGAAAAAACTCTGTTTTGTAATACATTGAGTTTGGTTATGTGTGCATATAAAATCATGGTTTCAATTAACTCTGTTTTTCTTAAAACTACAAGTTGTTTGTTTGCATAGTTTATGGAAACAATACTTTGACCAAACACAAAGAAGAAGAGCTGGCCATAGTCAATGTTAGAAAAACTTTGGTATGGCATATAGTTACAAAAACTCAAAAAAACATGACCTCAACCAAAACAGAGTAATAAAACTGAACCTAAGTTTTGTTTCCAAACACCTCATAATTTTCTAAATCATGGTATTTTAGAAATCATGATTTTACCTCGAAACTATAACAATCCCGGTTACCAAGTAGGCCCTAAACCAGTCATGAGTCCTCGGTGCCTAATAATTGTCCATCTGTTCGGGCTATGTTTTTGTTTCTCCTTTGGCGGCAATGATCAAAAACTCTATTAATGCAGGAGAGAATATATATACCGATCGAGTTATTTGCTGCAGGATCGATGTTTCGTTTTGTCGAACATCTAATTAAAATGAAATTAAATGCTTGACACAGAATTAGTAATTTGTTTCTTTCATGTCACATATCTGCGGTTCTTAAGCCTATCTGCTCGACCTGTCTAGCTATCACGTCCATATCGATCGGGCTGGCTAGGCACTCCATGAACACCGCGCAGAAACAGGCAAGCGGAGTCATCAAGCATGAGGCGATCGCGTTGCGCCCATTCCTTGGAGACGTCGCAATATGGTTCAAACGGAGGGGCCGGTGCAACATGCCCTCGTGTAGTCGCCAACCATAGTAACCATTTACGGCTTCTTTTTATCGAACTCGACATCGATCGTCTAGCTAGGACAGGCCAACATCACTCAAGTTTAAGCCATCGATCCTTGCTTACCCTTTCCATCCGGCCGACCGGTGTGCCTAACATTTTCTAGACCATGCAAGTCAAAACGGTTCGTTCTCATGAGACCGATGGACATGAAAATTTTTTAGTTATCCAATTTCGTTTCGCTAGCTACGGCCCTGTTCTCGCTGACTGTGTTGAATTGCTGAAACTATAAACTTCAAGAGCTTTTTTAAGTGGGTTTTGAGAAGTCAACCTGCATGGTTCAACTTATTTTAAAGAGATTTGAAAAATAACTTTGAGCTTGAAAAAAGATTCAACAAATCAAAATATTTGGTTTTTAAGCCATAAGCTTAGTGTAGAGGTTAACCACATGTACACACGGCTACGCGGCACAACACCAACACTAATGGGGATCTTTTGTGGACAATTAAGCATGCAGGCCCCACCCTCCTAGAAACATCGAAGCCAAGCCAGTGGGTGGGGCTGATCAGCTAATAGCTGATATTGCTCTCCTCGGAGCTGATCGAAAGGAGCCCATCCATCTCCCAAATCCCCCTCCATCTCCAGAAGCAATTAATGGCCACGGGCCCCACTAATCAAGCAAAGAAAACAAAACAAAAGACTGTTTCGAATCGACAGCAACCAATTAGCAAGCACCAGTTAACGTTTGAAGCAATGAAAAAAAAGGGAAAGAAACCCTTCCAAATTCCTACTGTATCTTGTTTACCCGTTCATGTACATCATTACACGCTGCACGCAATCTTATCCCAACCCCCCCAGAGACTCTCCTCTCTCTCGCTTTTCCTCCGTTTTCTTCTCCTCCTGGTGGTGATCCGTTTTATTCGATCCATAGCCACGCCATTTCTTTTCAACCCCGTGATTGACCTAATTACCCCCCAGAGATTAGGTCGCAAAATGGAAGTAATTCTTGCTGCCACGGGGATGACGTGGGAGCGGAACGGAGCTGCGTCGCGTCGCGTCCGACGGAATCTCGGTGGGCCAGGCTGAGCCCAGGGGCCACCGGCGTCCATGTGGGCCTGGACGGTTTCCCCCTCCCGGCCGGTGACCTCATCCGCCGTTCCAGAAGACGAGCCAGGCAGGGAATATTGTAAGCGCCACCCACGAGGTGGCCACAACACGCGGCTATATATGTAGATATACAACATGTTATTTGTTAACAACGCATATGTTGTGTATGGTACTTCCGTTCACGCAAGCCACTATTTGACCGCAACACGCTCGTATGTAGATAATGCATCCTGTATCATACATGATGCTTCGGTTCACGCGAGCTAACATTTGAATGTTATATATAATATGCTCTTCAATAGTAAAAGCGATATATTCTGAATTTGTAGCTTGGTAGGTTCACGAGAACATGCAAAGAGGGGCGGTGAGCTTTGATGGTTGACTTTTATTTTTCCATTTATGCCTACATTGGGATATGTGACGTATAGCAATATATGGCTGGTGTGAGTTAAAACGTAATGCGAACACAATATATTTTACAACACAAATAGTTCTTCCAAATCCTTGCCAAAAGGAAGTCAAAATTGCTAATAAGGTTTATAATATATACAATTATGTTAGTAGTTGCCTAAACGAGGGCTAGAGGGTCATCCACCTATATAGCATACCTTTTTATACGTACAATAAAATTGTTAAGAAAAAGTCTTACATCTTAATCATATTTCTTCTTCTATACATGTCCTCCAATGTTCTTGTGTAATTGATAGCCCTTGTGTTTGAATATTTTTTGAATTAAATATAGCAAGGAGTACTCGGTTATTGCAATTCATAACACTTTAATCCAAAAAACATAGTTCCATACATAGGCTTTTCAGTCTAGCTCGTGGCTCATGAGCAGCTCCGATCAGAATTGGCTTCTTTGCAAATGAGCACAAGCCAAGCTGAGATTGACTCTAGCTCGTTAAGACTTTAAAGGCTCGTGTAAGAAAACTCCTGTGTAAAAATTTTATTTACTAACCTCTAATTCTCCATCATGATGTCCTACCACAAGCTAGGCCGGCAAGCCACAACCTATAGGCCACTAGGCCATATACTCTAGAGCCCAATGGTTGAGGTGAAAAGGACTAACCTTAGCGTCCTATAGAGGAAACAACTCTCATTGACATGTGATCGATTGTTCCTAGTCGAATCTGCGAATATCGCCACTTGTACTAAGCGGACTCTCCTCCCGCTGTGTTGCCCTCTTCCTTCCCTCTCTCTCTTTGCCTCATCTAGTCCTCCTTTCTGGTTGCCTCTTTGCTTTTCCTCCCACTCCGATTGCTCCAGGAAGGCTAGGATTGTGGTTCGCCGGGTTGTGTGGAACAAGGTTGAGGGGGGTGAGGTGCATGCCCCCACCTAGTCACATGCGATCGATAGCATGTAAAGTGCGGTATAGATGACATGCACAGTGAACCAGTGTGTGAAGAGTCTGGTGAGCAATACGAGCACATTGGTGAATAAGGCTCGCGACTCACGAGCCGGCTCTCCTAGGTAGGCCATCTAACAAGCCGAACCAGGTTAGCTCAGTTGGAAAACGAGCCTAGGTATAGGCAGAACGGGCTCGCTCAAGCTTAGATCGTGTCCGCATATGGTTGGCTACATAACAAGAAAACTAACAAGAGTGTAGCTGTATTTTCTGGAGCTGGAGGTACACCGACGCGGTGGACATAGCATTTAGAAGCGGCCGTTGGTTTTTTCTCCTATTCTTTTATCCTGGACGAGTTTTTTGCGTGTGCGTTTACTCGTTGCCCCTTTGGCTACAACCTACGGAACCACAAGGCAACAGAGATCGCAAGCCAGAAAGAAAAGCACAAGAGACAGAGAGAAGAGGAGGAGGAGGAAGAAGAAGCAGAGTAGAGAGACGAGCTATAAGTACCCTCCCCTTCTCTCCTCTCCATCTCCCCGCCTCATCCATTCCTCCACTCCTTGGCGCGAGAGAGAGAGAGAGAGAGAGGAGAGACAGTTTTGCCGATACATAGAGCGGATCGAGGAGTAGTTGAGGTGGTTGGGGGGGGCCTTGGTCTGGAGGGAGGAAGCTTGTGAATGGTGAGCGGCGAGGAGGAGTGCACGCGGGCGTCGCTGCTGGGGAGGTATGAGATCGGGCGGACGCTCGGGGAGGGCAACTTCGGCAAGGTCAAGTACGCGCGCCACCTCGCCTCCGGCGCCCACTTCGCCATCAAGATCCTCGACCGCAACAAGATCCTCTCCCTCCGCTTCGACGACCAGGTAACACACACACACACAATTCCATCCTCCACCCCGCGAATCCGAAACATTTCTCGACCAATTCTTGCCGTTTGGTTGCGTTGATTCATTCCGTGCGCGGCGATGGATGTTCTTGCCAGATAAGGAGGGAGATTGGGACACTGAAGCTGCTCAGGCACCCCAACGTCGTCCGCCTGCATGAGGTGCGTGCTCTGCTCCTTTTCCTGTCCTTGTTTCTCGTGTTCTTGTCGAGCTCAACGGTGGATGCTTGTGAGCTCTGACACTTGGAGGATAGTCCCAATTAAGTCCAAACTTCCAAGGAAAGGAACATTATTTGGCTTGTTCTTAGCACCGGGGTAGGGATTAGCAGTACCAATTTGCTTGCTTGCGTGGATGGATGGATTGCTCAGTGGTAAAGCATGATTCTCTCTTTCTTGCTCACGCGAGGAGTGGCCTCATGTGAATTAGGGAGTAGCTTTGGCCGCAAAGCTTGTTGCTTGGGGCTTCGCCTGCTGCTGTGCAGGCGCTGTGATGCGCACGACGCGTCACCACCGCCGCACGGCGCACGGCGGCTCACCGGCGGCGCTCCTCCCCTGTTGCCGCTGGTTTTCACCACCGGTGGCGTCAGGCCATAGGCACGGTCCATGCACCTCGCTCATCACAGACCGTGCAGCTCCCTCAAGATTCGCGCACCCAGACGAAAATTTCCGAACGAGTAGTGCATTCTTGCGGCATATTTGAACAAAATCTAAGAACTTACGAACACAAATTATACAGGAATATGCTATAGTTTCTCTCAAATTCATATTTTCTTGTACGGAAAACGGCCGAAATCCATGGCTGGTGGCATGGCAGAGCCTTCCGCTTGGAGCCTGCCCACATGCTCCGAAGACCATATAATGTCAAGTAAAAGCGCCGGATGCGTCCACGTCACCCGATACCACGACCCGACGGCTCCGATGGGACCCCGGCCCCCACACGCGAGTATGAGCGCCGGGCCCCACCTCACATTCCTTGCCCGCCTCTTGGGCTACCCGTCGAGGCATGTGGGTGGCTCCCAGTCGGGCCCGCTTCCCCGTGTCGGCCCGGCCCCACGGGCAGTCGCCGTCTTTCGTGACTCGTGAGCCGGGTGCACCAAGTCACCCGCCGCGTGGGCCCGTCCGGTACACAGTCATGTGCGTACACACACGGCGGTGGTGGGCCTGTCATCCGGGGCCCGCACACGTGTTTCGGGCCCCTCTCCGCCATCCCTGCGGCCACCAACTCTGCGTGCATCCCTGTGGCCCCCACCTAACGTTGCTTGTTTTTGGTTGGCCGAATTGGCTCGCATGATTGTCCGGTACCAGGACCACGAACGAGGTGAGCAATAGTACACAAGAAGAAGCCTTCAATTTACAGGCTTCTATCAATCATGGTAATGCTTTCTGGTGACTCGTCAGTCGAAGAAGAACCCATGTTGCTGAATTTGAGGCGAAGAACAAGGCGTGGTGATCGCCCATGCTGAATTTCTATCTGCACAGCAACCGGTTGTTGTCGTTAGCCGTTACTGTTCTTTCAGGGGGACAAAAGATTTCTTTTCTTTGCTCATTAAGTCGAGTGTCACTCTGTCTGTGGAGCAACTGTCCTCCTATTCTTTGTCGCTGTCATCAGGCGCAATTGCTGAAAATGCAAATTTACGAGTGGTCAGGGTGGAGTCGAAAAGAAAATTCAGACATTGATATTGGGATTCTTTTTTTCCCTCCCTCATGCAGGTTGCTGCTAGCAAAACAAAGATTTACATGGTGCTGGAGTACGTCAACGGGGGCGAGCTCTTCGACAAGATTGTAAGCCACGGAAACCTTGTTGCATATATATTATTTTCGCATTTGTACAATGGGTGCCAGCCTGCCAGGTCTTGTTAATTCTGATGTTTGTTCTGTTTCCTTTGCAACCATGGAAGGCTATCAAAGGAAAACTCTCTGAACGTGAGGGAAGGAGACTTTTTCAGCAGCTAATTGATGGAGTGAGCTACTGCCATGATAAAGGTGTCTACCACAGAGACCTTAAGGTACCCCAAATAATTTGTTTTTTCAGTAATTTTGCCTTGAGATAACACAGTTACACGAATTTCTATCATACAATGGTTATTGTTATACCATACTACCTATTGGCAATAAACTCAAGTATGGTTTGATTCTTCTGTGACAGCTTTTTTCTTCTTTATTATGATGTTACAGCCAGAAAATGTTCTTGTCGATCGAAAAGGCAACATCAAGATCTCCGACTTTGGCCTCAGTGCTTTACCTCAACATCTTGGGGTACGCTGATTAGGGTTTGGTTGAACTTTGTTCTATATAAAATCAATTCCATGTATGCTCAATTTACTGAATGTTGTGCACTTGAACCTTTTCAGAATGATGGATTGCTGCATACAACATGTGGCAGCCCCAATTACATTGCTCCGGAGGTAAAAAGAAGAGCAGAAAATAATCTAAAATTAGTAACTTCATTCATTCGTCCTGTGGCTGCTAATTATTCATTGTCACATCTGTGCAGGTTTTGCAGAACAGAGGTTATGATGGCTCCTTGTCAGATATCTGGTCATGTGGAGTAATTCTTTATGTAATGCTCGTTGGGTACCTTCCTTTTGATGACCGAAATCTTGTCGTCCTTTATCAGAAGGTTGATTTTTCAGACAACTTTATGACATTGTAACTTTTTTTCAAATTTCAACCCATCCTGATTGTGCCAAATTGTTCTGTTGGTTTAGATATTCAAGGGAGATACTCAGATCCCAAAGTGGCTTTCACCTGCGGCACAGGACCTTCTTCAGAAGATTCTTGAACCAAATCCGATGAAGAGGATTAACATAGCAGGGATCAAAGAGCATGCGTGGTTTCAGAAGGACTACATTCCTGTTGTTCCATACGATGATGATGAAGATGTCCATCTTGATTCAGTTCTCCCAGTCAAAGAGGTATAAACAGTTTGGAGTTACCGAAGTATAGAAAAATGTCCTTGCTAATTATTATTTCTAGAAGCTGATTGGTGCTTTCTTTTCCTGAAGCAAATCGATGAAGCAGGAAAGGAAAAGCCTACTCATATCAATGCTTTTGAGCTTATCGGAATGGCTTCTGCCCTTGATCTATCAGGTTTCTTTGAGGAAGAGGTTCGTACAGTGTCTTTTCAGGCACTTATTTCGTGTACTTCCTGATCTTATCAGTAAAGAAAAGTTATGTAGTGTAGCTACTGGCTCACATCATAAAAATAACACATTCTAGCTCTCATCATAATAAATCCTTCTTCTGTCTTCTCTGTTTTCCTCAACTCTAGCATGATTTATAATGACCCACTCAACATTGTCCCCTTGAGCCCACCCTAAGCTACCTGCACATTGATTTTTGACAGCAACAAATGAATCGTTCATCTCATGTTTGCTGGTGGCTGGATTCATTGCAGGATGTGGCTCAAAGAAAGATAAGGTTCACGTCAACGCATTCTCCCAATGATTTATTCGACAAGATTGAGAATGTCGTGACAGAGATGGGATTCCAAGTCCAGAGGGGGCATAGCAAGGTAGATATGCAAGACCTTTACTTATCATTCATCACATAAATGATCGGAAAATCCAATAACTAAAGGTAATAAGCATTTTTGCAGCTCAAAGTCATGAAAAATTGCAAAAATTCAAGGAACCCCAGGAATTCCTCATCATTCTTGGTCTGTACCGAGGTAAAATACTACGGATAGCTTCATATTTAGACAATGCAGGAAGGATAACATATCAGCTGGTATTAACAGTACTACTATTGATTTTCAGGTATTTGAACTCGGGCCGTCTCTGTATGTTGTTGAACTAAAGAAATCCCATGGAGATCCTATATTGTATAGACAGGTATGAATGAATACCCTTACTTTGGCCAGCAATATAACTAAAGATAAAACCGAAAGAACAGTCCATTGATACCTTAAAGATGCATTGCAGCTGTGTGATAAGCTATCAGATGAGCTGGGGGTGTGCAAGACTGAGCAGATTCAGAGGACGGAATCGCTGGAAGATGATCTAGCGAGCTTCCAAGGCGGATCGCCTGTGTCTGGGTTCTGACGAATGCCGCCCCGCATCGTTTTGGGTATCAAGGGATGAGGAACATGCTCCGTTCCTGAACCCTGAGTAGCTTAGGTACATGCATACATTGTACATTGTACAAACCGAGTGGTGCAAATCAGCCACCGAGTTGAAATATTAAGGAATGATTTGTTCTTGCCAGTCTTCTCAGACGCTTCTCTCTTCTCAGACGCTTCTCTTTCGTAGCACATACGAAATCATAAGTATTGTATGCTGATGTAGGAAACTAGCTGCTCACTAGCTGCTCACAAGTTAGGCAGCTGGATCCTTAACCGATAAGAAGGCAATTGAATGTCTCAACGAAATATTAACAAATGACTGAAGGAAATAATTGGAAACCTCCACATCAGAGCAAGAACAGGGAACGATTTGGACTAGAAACAGATGATGACTACAGAATGACAAAATGCAAACACAGATGCAAGTAACATGCAACAAAATGACGGGCAAAAGAAAATGCAGTTCCAGACCGTACAAACTGCACGGATCGATATTGGGGCAGTTGCAGAAGCTGCAGTATTTTTAGGATTCAGAGTTATTTGCTTATTCTTATCTACTTATTTGCTTATCTTTAGTTTTGAAAACATAAATGCTTTGGCATTTTTGGTCTATTATTTTTTTTTTGTCTCCAAGATGTGCCATAAAGCTCTAAAAAGCAAACCAAACGAAGTGTACCGGACTCTCCAAGCCGCTTTAGGAAACTCATGAAGTTTAGCTTATCGGCAAATCAGCAGATTAGCAAATCAGATAAGTCGAAAAGAAGCAGCAGATCCAATGCATTATCAACTGCTAGTAGCACCATACATAGCATGCACAGAAATGCATGCAAAGATAGCAACTTGAGATGAATATATAGGTACCATCTAACATGTCAGAGCAAAGACCAACCATTCACCAAGAACTGGTCAGAAGTTCAGAAACTTAACATACCCCCGTCCCCATATGAAAATCACTGATCAATAAGGTAAATGAAACATGACATGGTGCAACAAGCAAATTAGCACCTCACAACACCACCCTTTCAGTTTGAGGATGTAAAGCTAGCTCCTTTCCTTTGTCCTGGCTCCTGAGAGCCCTTGCTTGTCTTCCTCCTTTGAGTTCTTGTCCTCCCAGAGCAGCTGCAGTGTCCGCCGTGACGGCGGGCTAGCCTTGGCAGCCTCAGCTGCGGCCATCGCCATCTCCCTGATGCCCCCTGCGCCAATCTTAAGCGCGCTAGGAGGTGGCGACGGCGACGGCGGCGGCGTCTCGTTGAGGTTCAGGTCACGCAGCGCCATGTCCATGTTGGCATCCGCATCATTGCCTTCCGGCGCTGGGTTCTCGGGCGGCCGAAGGGGCAGGGCGTTCTTGTTACAGGATAGGAGCTCCGGCGGCGGAAAGGGCAGGGCTTTCTCGTTCCAGGATGGGAGCCCCGGCGGCGGAAAGGGCAGGGCTTTCTCGTTCCAGGATGCGAGCTCCGGCTGCGGAAGGGGCAGGGCGTTCTCGTTCCAGGATGGCATCTCCGGGTCGATGCCATGGGCAATGCCCAGCGCGCGGTGCGCTTGCTCCAGCTCGGCCGCTGACTCCTTGGACAGCCGCTCCGCCATCGCTGTCAGCTGGGCGGCCTCCTTGCGCAGCACGGCCAGCGACATCCGCGTGGCCAGGAGCACGACCCGCGCCCCGCGCACGTCGAGCGGCATCCTGCACGCCGGCGCGTAGGAGAAAGGCCGGCCCGCCGCGTTCGCGCTGCAGGCGGGGCAGACGAAGACGCCGTAGGCGGATTGGAGGCAGGAGAGGTGCGCGACGGCGTCCTGGCAGACCTGGCAGGTGGCAGTCGGCGCAGGCGGGGCGAGGAGACGGTCACCGTCGTCGAAGTGGGCCGGAGGTTCGGGGCCGAGGAGGAGGAAGCAGCTGCAGCAGTAGAGGTGGCGGTAGGAGAGGAGGATGCAGGAGGAGCAGAGGCGGCTGCCGTCGCTGACGTTGTGAAGGGGCCAGGTGTTCAGGCCGGAGGGGCAGTCCTCGCCGGCACAGCCAATGGGCTTGGCGGGCTGCCAGGGCCAGAACGAGGAGTTCATTGGTGGCGCCGGCGAAGAAGACGGAACGGCCGGTATGGTCGGCAATTAGGGTTTGTGGGGGAGAGACCGAGATGCCCCCTCCCCCCTCCCCCCCCCCAACGGTCAGAATTCGAGAAAATCTGCAAATATCAAGTACCTATTAGATTTTTTTTTTCTCGCCCTAATGGGAATTGCTGCAAAACAGGACGCAAATTTACCACGTAGCACTGACGATGACGAGGGAGGAGGGCAGTCCACTAACCTTTTAGGGGTTTATCACCATCTTGATCTTAGATTTTGAGAGAAAGGGTGTTAGGTCTCCAATGATAGGTGACGGCGGTGTTCTCGCAGACGAATCAGGGACCCGGTGGTGGCTATGGTTGCAGAAACATAGATGTCGACAATCGCAGGGTGATGACCAAGTGGCGATGATTTGCCTATGGTGAGATAGCCTCGTGTTATGGTAGTAGGACCTTTGGAGGTGATGATGGCGGCTCTGGGTAGGGTGGGTTCGAGAGGTAGGGGAAGGGGGTTATAAGGGTTTGGTGGCGGCGGAGTTGGGTTGTTGGAACCTCTAGGGTTAGGGTTACACTAAAGGTGGAAGCGCAAGTTGTTGGGTGTACACAACAAGTCAACTTTGATACATCACGTTGAAATTGGTCGGATCCATTGGATATGATTTATTATCATTGGAGATATGGTGGCAATTAAAGTTGGGTACCGGCGATGGAATAATTTATTGGACAGGTTAAAGGAGGATATGTTGGATGGATTTGGAGAAGTAGTGTTATATCAGACAATTTTAATGTGGATGTTAGATGAGATACAGAGATTTTAGAATTTAATCTTTTAGTGAGAATGCATGCCAATTAAATTTCTATTACACATTTTCCAAGGTAAAAATATATTATTTAAAATATAATGTGGCATCCTAAAAATTTAAAAGTCTACATGACATAATTTCAAATTTCTATCTTTAAATTTTGGGTAAATTCATTTTTTTTTTGTGCTAACGATAGCCGCCAAAATAATTATAAAATGAATAAAAAAACTAGCAATAGCACGAATTTGTAACAACCCAAAAATCTTAGTCCGGACAAAACAACTAGTCCAAACCACTCTTAGAAACCTTAGAGAACTTATCTGGATTTCATAAAATTCCTTAGAAGCTATCCAAGTCTTTTAAAAATTCTCTTTGAACAGTTTAAACATTCTCATGAGCAAAAAAACATTTGTCATTAGTTCTAAATATTTTAAAGTATTTATGAAAAAGTTTTCTAGAATTTAGGTACAACTATTCAAGATTCTAAACCACTTCTTTAAATCCATAAGGGGTTTCCTCGAATTTCTATAAGGCCTTATTTTTTTCCCCAGGCCCTTCTAAAAAGTTTTGGCGAAGTTTTCTTTTCTTCGTAAAGCTCAAAATATTTTTTTTTGAGTTTAAGCGCCATGAAGTATTTTTGATAATTTTCTAGAACTTTTAGACAATGATTGCATTCTATTTTCTAAAATTAGAGAACCTTGCGTTGTCTCACCGACGACAATTGTTGCCGCCTAACAGTAATTATGCTACCTCCACCTACCACAAGGCGGCCATGCCGCTGTGGTGCCATGAACTAATGGCCTGGTTTGCTGCCAAATCTGTCACAACTAAGTTTAGGCGCGCCACAGTTTTTATGGCTGGTGTTTGGTTCACGCCACAATCGTGGCTTGCCACACTTTTTTAGCAATCGGACCCACACGTCATAAACTGATTTTTTTGCCACACTTTGCCTAAGGTGTGGCGCAGATTTTTTCAGCCACAAAGTGTGGCTTGCCACACTTGGCTAAGATTAGGTTAGGCAAAGCGTGGCACCAACCAAACAGGCCCTAAATCTCAATTGATGGCTGTGCCATCTTCCTCACGCCCAGTAGTTTTTGGGTGACCTGGTGTTGATACTCACCCATCACTACACCTATGTAAGGTAATATTCCTAGCCTCGTGGATCGAGCGCCTTGCACCATCCACCGATAGGGCTGGGCAGAAAGTTTAAGGCTCGCAGCTCGGCTCGGGCTCGAGCGAGCCTAGGTCGGCTCGCACTGGCTCATGGCTCGGGGCGAGCCCGAGCCGAGCCTAGTTTTCTAGCTCGCAATTTGCGCGAGCCGAGCCACGAGCCGACAAAAAGCATGTTGCTGTCGAATTGTCTGAAGGCTAAAATGTTCATCATGGGTTTGATGGCTTGGTTGGTCATGGTCATGGTTGTTTTTATGCTTTATTTTGCTGTTGTTATTAACTGTTGATCAATGTTGGCAACTGGATGGTTACTGGAGTGCTGTCGTGCTTGTGCTGGAGTGCTGAACGGCCTGGCTCGGCGAGCCAACGAGCCGACTCGCGAGCCAAAACCAAGCCGAGCCGCCCTTTCGGGCTCGCTACCTGACCGAGCCTGAGCGAGCCGAGCCAAGCCGGGCTCAGCTCGGCTCGTTTCCAGCCCTATCCACCGAAGCCTTCCTTCCCTATCTTCCTTATCTGCCTTGCACCATCCACAGAAGCCCCCATTCCCTGTTTTCCCTATCTAGAGCCAAACCCTCCATGGAGCCTTCTTCTTCTTCTTCTTCTTCTTCTTCTTCTTCTCTAGTGGCGATGACCACCCCTATCGAGTCACTAATGAGTAGGCCCCACTCGTCATCCACTCTCTGTCTCACACATTAAGCCCCAACTGCTAGCTTGTCGGCCCACTCATTTGTCGCTCCCTCTCTTTCCCGATGAGCGTTGAGTCACTGATAGCCTAGTCCTATATGTCAACTCCTTAGTTTTAAAAACCTTTACATGTGTGTCGTTCACACGGTAAAAAATCCCTTTTTATGGATGTTTCAAATTGATCCCCTTAAAAACTTATTTCTTCTCATATAAAAAAATTGTTTGACCTTATTTTTTAATTATTAATTTGTACAATTAAAGATGTTTAATTTGTATCTAGTTTGGTAACTTTTGAATTTTTTTTTGAAATTTATTAATGTTGTTTAGCTTTTCTTGATTAGATGACGGAGTGATAAATATGATTAAAATTGAACCAGAACAAGACCAATACTTCAACAAGCAAGACAAGCACTCCCTTCAATCATGTTGGTCCTAGTTTTTATAAAATTTATTTGTGCATTATAAGTTGTGTTGTGCATGCTTTACCTTCTTGATGAATATCCTCCCTTGACATTGTTATTACCCTTCCATTGTCACCCGTAAGAATTTTTACCTAACTATGTTTTGGGGCTTAGAAGATGACAATATGCTTATCCATACTCAACAAAACAAATTTAACAATAATTGGTTTCTTTGGGACTTTGTGTGGTAATTTCAAGAGAAAATTTATGGTACACAAAAATGAATACAAACCCTAGTTTACATGGCTAGTTCTACTGTGTGTCACAACCGTTAAGTAGGACCGGTTGATCAGAGTGGCATGTTCCACATTTTTGCCTCTTTTGGTTAGACAGTTTTTAGGTATCTTCGGGATGGAGTAGAGTTATTTTGATTTCAGTAAAAAATTTTGTAAAATTCATGCAATTATTGTAAGAGTCCAAGGCTTTTAGGCTACTTCCTCTTAGGGCAGATTTCCTTTATTTCCATTAAGTTTATCCATCATCGGATTGCCATGTGGAATCTAGACTACAGTAGTAGAGAGTGGAAGGGGAATACGAGGAAAAATACATGAGAGGCGGTAGGTCCAACGAGTAAGCAATGGGAGCAGGTACTTCAGTGCGGTAGACATCGAAATTTGCAGAAATGGACTGTGTTGCCCGCCAAATCGCCAATTGACCCTTTCCGACATGGATTCAAGTGTGCCACTACAGGAAACGCGCGATTTCTTGGCGACTGAAACCGTCGAGAAAGGCCTCTAAACCGTCGAGAGGATGTTCTCTCGATGGCCAGCCGTCAAGAAATGACTGTCGGGCCAGCCCGGTCGAGAGAGGGG
Source organism: Olyra latifolia (assembly GCA_036346145.1). NCBI lineage: Eukaryota > Viridiplantae > Streptophyta > Magnoliopsida > Poales > Poaceae > Olyra > Olyra latifolia. Next base: position 23,227,206 of record CM070530.1, read on the forward strand.
TTTTCTCGACGGCTTGGCCATCGAGAAAACGTCTCTCGACAGCTTGAGAGAGTGCCGTCGAGTGAATTGGGCGGATGGTTGTTTGGCCGTTTGACGGCTTCGACTCCGGCTCTGGCTCCACCATTCTCGACGGCCACGTGGCCGTCGAGAGCGCTCTCGGCCACGTGGTCGTCTTACCTTCTCTCGACGGCCACATGACCGTCGAGAGAGCCTCTCTGGGCCACGTGGCCTTCTTAACCTCTCTCGACGGCCGTAGGTCAGCTGTTAAGAGTGCTTGCCTCCATGGGGTTCCCTGGAACCCCTTTCTCGACGGCTTAGGCCAGGCCATCAAGAGTAATTGATTTCTAGCAAAAAAAAAAAGAGTCGGGTAAATGGCTTAAAAAATCCAATTTAGCAGCTGCTACTGCCCAGCTGCTGCATACCCAAAACACCCCGCATATATATCATCATCCCACATTTCACATAAATATGCATGCACAAGCACAATTTCAAACCACAAACATATAATATATTACAAATAGAACCACAATTTGTCTAATATATCACAAACATGTCTAATATATCACAAAGTCATCACATTCACTCCTTATAATCATGTACCACTCAAGGGAAAGGTGGTGGGTCGTAGTGCAGGAAACGCGACACCAGGTCCATCTACTGGCTCCTAGACCAATCGTCTTTGTCCTGGGCGTCGTCACACCGAGCTAGAGCTAGAGCCGCCGATCCTGAACTAGCAGGCAGAGGAGAGGGCGGGCGACCCCCATAACCGCTCGACGAGGCCTACACATTCGCGATGCCTTAGTTAAAAACTTATAGATTTGAAAGAAAGAAAATGAGGTGGTGGTATTGTCTTACCCTGGCAAGTCTCGCTGCTGCCTCCAACTCTAGGAGCCTAGCATTGAACTCCTCGCGCTCCCACCGCCGGTCCACCTCCGTAGACCTGAGGCTCTCCTGGAACGTCTCCATCATCTGCTAGTGCTCCCTCCTCTCTAGCTCCCTCTCCTCCTCCCTACGCTTCCTCTCCTGCTCCCTCTCCCTGACGATGCGGGTCTCGAACTCGCGCCGACTCTCAGTGGCGCTCTGAGATGCCCGGATCTTGGGCATATAAGACTCCGACCTACAATTAAGGACTGTGGTTAGTTTGCAAAATCAATGTTTTCAAAGAAATGACATGCTAGATAGTAATTATCTCACCTGAGGTGGTCCCCTCCGATCGCCAGCCTCCCGTGTGCCTTGCCCCCTATGTGCTAGTGGATCACTACTGGGTCGAGGGGGGCGTCCTCCTGGAAGCTGTCCAGGCCGTGCACCCGAGTGTAGGCCTTTCGATAGCGATCCTGTGTTTTTTTTAAGTTAGACTAAGCAAAAGTACAAATCTGATAAGGGTGAAAGTTTTCGTTAGCACATACCATCTACTGTTGCACGATGGGGTCCATCGCGGGCTAGGTGTCGGGCCTGGCCTTCGGTGTGTGGGCCTGCTTCCACAGGTCAAACACGCTGGGCCGGGACCCTGTCTGTAGCGTCTGCAAGAAGGGAGAGACAAGTTAGCCAACAAAATAAAAGGTAAAAAAAAAATCAGAGCTTACCAGTTTTTTGGCTAGCTAGGGAATGGACCACTTCCCCGTGCTTTTCTTGTAGTCCTTGGAGGCCCATTATGCTTAGCCTTCACGGACTTGTCCTGAAACTCCTGGCTGGCCTACTTCTCACCAATAGCCCTCCATGCCTCTAGGTTGTTCGTGGCCCACTTAGGAGGCACCCCGGTGTAGTCGTTCGCGTCAAGGTAGATCCCACGGGTCTCGGAGGTGGTGTTCCGCTCACTGTGCTTTCTCCTAAAATGTACAAACAGTTCGCAGTTATAGAAATAGTAAATACCATTTTATAAGGATTATAGGGATGGCTGCTTACCTATGGTACTCTTTGACCGTCGCGACGCAAGTTGTGGGGGACCAATTTTCAATATATAATATTGAAAATTGTTCTCCTCTAATATTACAAATGTTGATCTAGAATCAGTATATCAACCTTGCCATGTTATTTAACTATAATTCAATGTACAATTACAATACCAAAATTGTGGTATTATACAGAGCACTTTATATTTTATGAGTTTAGGAAATATCTAGTATTCTAAGCCGAAGAGTTCCACATCATCTGTGGAAAAGTCAAAGTCAGTATCTGCAGCGGAATAGGGATCTGTTCATTTAAATGAACAATTCCCACACAGCGGGTAAGTACGTCAACAGTACTTGCAGGTTTTTATAGGAAATAAAATATTAACTATATGCAAATTGTTTCAAAGAAGGGTAAGACTATGATTTAACTTAGTATAGAATGTAATATTTGAAGACTTAGCATCTACAATTCACAATTGTTTTCTAAAACATTTTAATGAGTTTATAAATTACTGTCTCCTTTCTCCATCATTAACTCATCTGACAAACATTATCTTTTCTTAAAATTCATGGATTTATTTGAATAGAATAGGCATCACCTAATTTGACATAACTTCATATACCTGTAGTAAGGCCCATTAATGATTTTGTTATCAGCTCTATAGAACCTGCCCAGCTTACCCGTAAAATGGCCGATAATACGGATGGACGGTATTTATGTCATTTCCATTCAGAATAGTCCAAGTTTTGCAATGTCTCGCACAAGGCGCAAACATTGAGGAAAAACCCTGGTGATATTGGCCTCCGTACAGACACAGCCGATAACATATATCCCAGAACTTGGCAAATGCCTGGCCTCTGCACGATCATTACCGGTGACTACTCGGCTAGCATCCCAAATGCTCAGTATTGCGAAAACACTAAGGCAATAGCTCGCCCATTCAATTACCCATCTGGTAATTCATGCCTATACTTTTCAAATTTTCGGTCTTCTATTCATCACATTGTCTATCCAAAGACAAGATGAATACTATTCTACCTGTTGAAATAACCATATATCTAGTTTCTCCTATACTAAGGTATTATCAGGTTTAATCCTTTTTGGGTGGGCTTTTGGTTGTGGGGTTTGGAATATTTATTCTACATAAAATGTTAAATACCATAATTCAAATAAAGGATAATTCACAAATAAATAACTAGAAAATAATGCGATAAATATATGATAAATGGAACTTGGGAAATCAATATGCGTCAAAGGATAGAAAACCTGCCTTCCTCGATGGCCTGATCAAACTCAAAAGTATCTCTTGAAAATTCTTGTTCAAATGATCCAGAGACGATCAGTTCGTCGTCTATACATTACAAATATAGAAAAAGAGAAGAAATCCCAATAAATATCCAAATAAGAGTTGGAGGAGTATTATGCATGAAAGGATGGAAATGTATGAAAAATTCGGGTTGAAAAGGTGATGGACTGTACGATTTTCTAGAAATTCAAGAATATTTTCTAAAGGGAAAAGGGGAGGGATGTTATTGTAAAAATGGGCATTTCCACCGGACAGCATGAAGCTAATACTGGTATACGTGTGAATTTAAGTGTGGATCTGAATTTAAGTGTGGATCGACAAATTTCCAGAGATTAGGGTCGACGACAAAAATTGCTGGAGTTTTGAGATGGAATTTGTCGAAGATATAGGGGGTGGAAAATTGAATAAAATTTTTTTGTTGAATTATCTAGTGCTAAAATATATTTTCAAAATTTTATAGATTTATTAGAAATTTTTAAATGCTTTTATATATAAAAAATGAGCAGAAGGAATTTATTTGAGTTATTTTGTTATTAGGATATGGAATATTATATTTTTATAAAATTCTATACTTCATTTTAGAATTTTGAGAATTTTTGGAAAGGTTTTGATGGTTGAAATAAAATTCAAAAGCTTGAAGAGTATAAGAAATTAAAAAGGGATATTTAATCCTCTTGGGCTCTGATCTTGGATCGGGACCGTTTACATAAAGCAAGCCATCGACAAGCGGGGACTGTGTCTGATGATGAGAGGCGTCTTGTGGTGGGGGGAGAGGAGGAGCTGACAGGTAGGGCTGGGTGGTCAGTGAGGGAGAGAGGGGGGAAAAGGGAGGTGGCGGAGGGGGACGACGTCCCCGGTTCACCAGCGGCGAGCAATTGGTGCTAGAAAAATGTAATTGGGAACAAGGGATACCTCGGGAAAGTCTTAGGTGAGCTCGGGACAGTCTGAAGTGGCCAGGCGGCGAGGTCGAGGCGGCGGCCCTTGCAGGTTGCGGCGGCGAGGGCACTCCGATGATCGTCAATGCGGTGAAATAGCAGTGTTGGTTTCGCGGTGAAGGGTGGCAGTTCTTTTGTATTGGGTCGGGGTCAAAGGAGGGCCGGAGTAGTGGCGAAGGGGTTCGCCAGAGTTGAAGACAAAGGCGATAGTGGTGGCGATGGGGTGGGGTAGAGGAGGAATGGAGGGGCGGAGGAGAGGACTTGGGTCATAGCAGTGCCGGGAGGGGCTTTTTATAGGCTTGAGATGCAATGGCGGGCACAGTAACACAAGCTCATGGCGGCAGTGGCGGCGCGAGGTGGGGGCGAGAAATTGGCGAGCCGTCGGGAGGAGATAGGGGTGGAGAGGTGGCGGATAAGGTCAGCGGCGTGGAGAGCTTTCCAGCGAGGGCAAAACAGGGGCAGAGGATGGTGGGGTGTGACGGCGGTGGGGAATTCTGGCGGCGATGGCGGCATCGGAGTTTGGCAGAGGTGGCGCCCCGGGCGGGAGGTGGAAGAAGACGTAGGCACCGTTGGATCGGAGGGGATCTGTGGGTGCCGTTGGATTAGGTTCCAAGGACTAATGTATGGGGTCCACCGGTTAGGGAGAGAATGGGCCGGAGGCGGGGTTAAGTGGAGGCATCTTCCTTTAAGGGAAAGCGTACTCTGGATTTTTCGAAAACGGGAGGTTTAATTTAAATGGGAAATGATTTTTCAGAAATTGAGCAGAGCTTTTAAAAATTCATAGGAGGTTATAGGAAGCTCAGAAAAATATGAAATAAATTTCTAAAAATCCATAAAAATGAGGAGAATTCAAATATGGAATAAAATTTGTTATTTTATGGAATGAATATTTTTGGAAAAATAGAGATAAGGTATTTTTCTTAGGGGATAGATAGAAACTTGGTTTGGAAAAATCTCAAAAATTAAAGGATATTTGAAAGGACTTAAATATGACTTTTTGAGAAAGAATGTCATGCTAAAAATAGGAGAAAATTTGAATATGTCACACAAGAGCCAGACATTAGGTCCTGGACTTTCTACTTCGCGTTTCTATCCAGGATGGGCTCGAACTCCGCCTTCGTCAACCCCGGCTGGGGACGGTACTTGAGCTAAAATTTTACAAACCAAGGAGGTTAGCATCGTGATCATAAATTTAGAAAGTAAATTCGGTTAGACAGACTTACCCATAACTCCCGAACGCACTGGGCGGTGGCAGTCGAGTCCCTATGGTAGGCAAGCTTGTAGTCCTCCCAGCTATACGCTGGCCTGGTGACGTCGTCCACGGTCACCATGCTAGGGTAAAACTAGCGCACCAGCCCCCCAGCGTATAGCCTGGCTGCGTTCTCAGCGAGGCATCCACCGTCGACATATTGCTATAGAGATTGAAAGAATGTTAGCAATTTTACATAGAAAAAATAAAAAAAATACGAGGTTGAAGCAAAACGATAAACGTACCTGTTCCCATCGATCTGGATGGGGATCCTCGAGCTGGCGTCCGTGGTGCCTTAGGGACCTTGTTCTAGCATCCACTAGAAGTAATTTGAATCGACATCGAGAGGATCGTCGGTTAACTGTTCGACGTCATCGGTTTCAGCCTAACCACCGATAGCTCTTTGCTTCCATTAAATACTAGTTCAATTATCTCCTGAATGATGTCATTGCATTTGACCCCATCGTCCCCATGGCACATGACGCAATTGTTAACTGACCACAAATTAGGCTTAGGACGCTCGGCAGGTGTGGATTGAAAGCGGAAACCATTGAGATCGTAACAGCCATACACTTTCACAAAATGCTTGCATCCACATGACATAATCTGAAGATCATTGTGCATGCTGGCATGGAGAGTGCTCTGCGTGATAGACAAGAAAAAGAGTTAGCAAACAAATGCAATACATCATCGAACACAAATTCAAGATCGAAGGCGCTTACGTGTTTCCAGAACCAAGATAAGAAGTCTAGATGGCCAGGTCTTGTACCCTCTTCCATCAGCTTGTGACACTAAGATAAATCAGGTCCATTCCTACCTCTCCATTCGGCTTGTATAAACTGTCGTTGTATGTCTTCCATTTCTTCCGTGTTACTCAAAATGTACAAGAGCGCAACAACCCTTTCCTTCCATGTTAACTCACGTCTCGTACTCCGTTCGACCAGAGTGCCTTGGACAATGAACAACTTTAGATCAGATTGGACTATACGGCCCACAGTGTTATACCTCGGTATGTGTATGTTCACATTGTTTTCCCTTGCTAGGTATTTGTTAGTGAAGTTGGAGATCTCTTGGATGTAACAAGCCTCTGCTATTGAACCTTCTACGTGGGCCTTGTTTTTCACATCTACCCGGACGCTTTTCAAACGTCGTTCTATGGGGTACATCCTTCGATATTGCACGGGGCCTCCGAGCCTTGCTTCAGAAGGCAGATGGACCAGCAGATGCTACATTGGATTGAAGAAGTCGGAGACATATATCTTTTCGATCTTACAGACGGCCACAACTATATCATCCTTGAGCTACGCCATCTTCCCCTTCTTGATCTCTTTAGCACACAATTTTCTGTAGAAGAAACTAAGCTCTGCAAGGGTTCTCTAGACGTCTTCGGGGACGTAACCACGAAACACGACGGGAAGCAGGTCCCTCATGAAGATGTGGTAGTCATGGCTCTTCATATCATGTATCTTTTCTTGAGGAATGCTCACGCCATGACAAAAGCTTGACGCATACTCGTCGGGGAATTTAAACTTATCTTGGAACCAAAGTAGAACCTCTGTGCTCTGTGCTCTAGTAAGACAGTACGGGGCCTTTGGCTTCTTCATCCGTCCTTCGATCATGTTCATTGACGGTCAATTGCATATCAGCACACAGTCGAGACAAGCTTTGAGATTGTCTTTGGTTTTGTCCGCGATGTCAAGGTTTGTGCCAAATATGGCTTCCGCAACAATCTTCTCCTGGTGCATGACGTCGATGTTGTGGGGGGAAAAAGCAAGTCTAGGTCATACAGGAGAGAGTACAATCCGCACTTGTGCGTCCAATGATGTGAGACCTCGTAACCCTCATAGACGCCATTGTTCCCTTCTACCAAGCTGTTATGCTAATCATTTATTTCTCTTATTCTTAAACGGCCATGCTTACGTTCTTTAACCACCATGTTCCTACGGAATGCATTTTTCTTTTTTCTGAATAGACGGTTGGTCTTCAGGAAGCTCCAATGACAATCAAAGAAGCTAGTCTTGCCCTCGTTCACTAGTTGGAATGCATGTGTATCATCCATGCATGTTAGACAAGACAGTCTTCCGTGCATGCTCTAACCTAAAAACATGTCGTAGGCGGGGAAGTCATGGATTGACCACAAATACGCTGCCCTCATAAGGAAATTGCTGTTCGTTCCTCGGTCATAGGTCATTGCCCCTTGTTCCCACAGCTCCTTTAGCTTTTGGACCAACGGACTCATAAATAGATCCAAGTTTTTCCTAAGATTTTTTGGACTAGGTACGATTAGAGATAGGAACATAAACTCTTCTTTCATAAGGAGAGACGGAGGAAGGTTCAAAGGGATTGCGAAGACCGGCCAACAGAAGTACGATTGGGCGTTCAAATTGAACGGAGTGAACCCGTTGGTCGCAAATGCGACACACACGTTTCTTGGATCCGCTGCGGAACCCGGATGCTTTTGATCAAAGTGCTTCCAAGCTTCTTCATCGAATGGATGGACCATAACATCAGCCTTCTGCCATTTTCCCTCCTTATACCATCTCATCTGCTGCGATGTCTCCTTTGTCGTGAAACACCATTGTATGCGCTTTGTCAAGAGAAAATAACGCAACACTTTACTCGTCACAGTCGTCTGACCACTATTGCCATCTACATCGGTCATCTCGACGTATCTTGACTCTCCACAACAATCGCACCTGGCCTTTTTGTCGTGTTCCTTGTAATAAAACATGCAGTGGTTCGGGCAGTAGTCTATCTTTTCATATGGCATTCCTAGACCAGTGAGGAGTTTCTTCGACTTATACCAGTTCGATGGCATCTTGTGACCTTCAGGGAGGATGGAGCACCACAAAGCCAAAATCTGGTCGAAACAATTGATAGAGAAATTGAATTTAGACTTCAATGCCATCATACATGATACTACCAATAACAGGGTCACTGTGGTTTTCCAATGCAACGGCTCCTGCGCGGACAACAGAAGCTTCAAAAATTCTTTCATGGATGTGGGGGACTCTTCATCCTCGAAATGATGACCATAGTCCTTGATCATGTCTTGCATCTGATCGATTTTATCGAAACCTTCAATGGGATCTACTGGCGCAACACGAGTGCCCCCTTGACGTGGTAGACCCATCTATGGTACGTTGCTTTGAACTCAACCTTACACAAATGGATCTGCATCTCGTCCCGTGATCTCTTTTGACAATTACAGTAGTCAGCGCATGGACAATGCACTCTTGCGTTGTTAGGTTTGGGCGTGAACTCGAAAGCACGACGCACAAATTCACCAGCCTTCTGGAACCATTCATTCGTGTGTTGTCCATTCTGCCGCCAACCATCGTACATCCAACTTCTGTCGTTTTCCTTTCTCTTCAATCCATACAGTACAGGTTGTCAGAGGTAAGGTGTTGTACACAAGGCTTGAGGAGCCTTCTAAACCCACCCACAAATGCCAGATTGATTACAACCGTTGTGGCACCCATGTATCTGAGACAAAATTTCGACATCATAACCTTAAGGTTCCCCAGGTGCAAACATGGTCAAGGTGCCGTTCCCAGTGTCCCAACACTTATGTTATACACTGGAGAACCATATAGGGTCATGCCGTCAAAATTTTGCCATGGAAACCACAGGTGCCACAACGTATCGTAACCAAACCAACATTCGCGGGCGGTCCACTAGGACGCCAATCGAGGCAGTCCACTGGACAGTTCGAGAACGCTTTCCACTTTTCGTAATGGAACCGGACGAATCACCGTCCTAAATCCTTACGGGCTATGACGTTCCCAAACGGGTGACGTACGGCTAGGGGACATTTTCTATCAATTTTTGGCAATTTGTAATAATTTCTACTAATTTCTAATTATTACTAATTTCTACTAATTTCTGCTAATTTTTAGCAAACCCTAACAATTTCTACTAATTTCTACCTTCTATTAGTTTATACCGACTAATCCTAATACTAATACTAATTCTAATCCTAATCCTAATCCTAAGTCTCAATGGTGTGCCGGCCATTGAGACTAACTTGTAAATTTTTTAAAAAATTGACAAATTACTTGGCAGGCAAGACCCAGGCGGGGTTGGCGAACCGAGGCGGGAGGAGGGTTGGCACGGCTAGGGTAGGGCGGGAGGCGGTGCCAGGAGGCCGGCAGTGAGTGGGTCGAGGCGGTGGGGAGGCCAGGCATGGTGGTGGCGGCAAGCGTGGCGTAGGGGCTTGGGACTTGGGCATCCCAAGTCCTGAGCCCCTGTAGGTTCAAAAGCACCTACCTCTCTCGACGGCCAACATTAAGCCGTCGAGAAAGGCCTCCCAAGAGCACAGTCATGGCCAACCTCTCTCGCTGGCCAGAGAGGCCTCCCAACAGCACAGTCATAGCCTACCTCTCTTGACAACCCCACTTACGCCGTCGAGAGAGGCCTCCCTAGGGCACGGTCATGGCCTACCTCTCTCGATGGCCCCACTTACATAGTCGAGAGAAGCCTTCCTAGGGCACGGTCACGGCCTACCTCTCTCGACGGCTATATGTAAACCGTCGAGAGAGGCTCCTTTGTTCTCCCGAGGGCTTTTTTGGCCCTGGTCGTCAAGACACATATGTCTCCATGGCTACCGTTGACAACCATCGAGACAGGCATATCTGTATTGACGGTTCCGAAGGAAGCCGTCGAGACAGATCTCTGACTCGACGGCCCCCTTTCTTAGGCAAACGGTGGTCAACCCCAGCTCTTTTATTTTTTGTAAAAAAATTGTACTGATGGTATTGACTGTAACCTTTGATTATATTGCTCCATATGTGACTTAGCATGCTCAACAAAAGTTTAAAAAAATTTTGATGTTCCGAGCTACAGGTTTCTATGTAATCGCCTTAATCAAGTTATTGATACGCTTTAGTGTATAGAGATGTTCGGAGATAATCATTGGTAGCTTTACCGGTTCTATCCCACCACTGCACTATACATCGAACGGATCAAAATCTATGCGGTGACGTGTTTGATACTTTTATTTTTCTTTAAATTTTGAACAGTCCAAACATTTATTGTTAATGTAAAACTATTTTCATCATTATATAATACATTTAAATTAGTTTTTTGTCCTCACAGCTCGAAAAAATTTAGAAATTAATTGCAAACTATAAGAACTAATTTAATAACCGTTGCAATGCCAAATTTCATGATTGTAATTCATATTACCATATATATGAATTTGACAAAATTTATAAAAAAAACATATCCTCTCAACGCCTTAACTCAAGCCATCAAGAGAGATGGATGTACTCGACGACTTGAGTCGTGCTATCAAGAAAGACCCCTAGCGCGCCACCCAGCCGACCCAAATTTCATTTTCGCGCTCAAATGTTCTCGACGGCCACCGGTAAGCCGTCGAGAGAGGTTAACGCCATCTCCGTGGGCTGGCACCTATGAGCTGTCACTGAACCTCTCTCAACGGCTTGAGTGGCAGCCGTCGAAAGCGATAGATGTACTCTATGGTTAGACCTTGGCCGTTGAGAGTGATTATCTCTCTCGACGGTGGTTTCTTGGCCATCGAGAGAGTTTGACGGGGTCGGTTTTCCAAGCGATTCCTGTATTGTGCCACTGCTACGCCGAACCTCATGGCTTCTAGATCCGAGCACGTCGCTGCCTCCAGACCTTGTGGCTGCTGAATCCACAGCTTGGCCCTCTCCGTCATTGCCAGGATTTAGGAGATGGAGGGAGATATTAGAGGAGAAAGGACAAAGTGAGAGAGAGGGAAAGACGCATTCTAATGGGTTTGGGGCTTCTGTCCGTGAGTGAGCTAGCTTCTGTGTGGGTTTCTGGTTGGAACTGAGACAGATAACTTGATTACATCTATGCCAGTTTTAAATCATAACTGGCACAACTAATCAACAGATAATCAAGTTATCTGATACTACTTTTCAGGGCCTTCCTCTAGAACCGGCATTAACATGACTATCTATTGTACAATAGTTATCGCCATCCCAAAGAAGTTCACATTCATAACAAAGTCTTTACAATACTAGCCCTTATGGTCACCCCGCTCGATGACCCTTTAGTGGATGTGAACATATCGCCATTCTAAAGAAGCTAACATCATTGTGTCGGATCAGGCCACACTCCATCCGCAAGCATTCATGGAAGTGGATCGAAAACACTTCAAATACCCCACACATTTCCCAAATACAACTATGTGGCAGGTGTAGTAAGGTTATCTTAGGTGTGTGGTTGTCCTTAATTGAATCAAGCAAACTTTCCACAAGCCAACCAAACTCTCGTGCTTATACTAGCACTCGCCATTCATACCTTTCACCCAGGCTTAAAACCAATGCTCATCTTTTTATGTTTTTCCAAAACAGCCACGCTATTTTTTATATTGAGCTCTTTTACAGTACACATGGTAAATATACTAGGGTGGTAGTATAATTTAGATTTAACCATCCATTCCAAGAGCTTCCCACACAAAATATATTATCATTATAGTATAAATACTACCATAGTAGTATAAAAAAAATCAAAATCAAGCTGAGCCGTTAGATCAAGGGTAATGGACAGTTTGTATTCATTTTTGTGCATGTAAAATTTCTCTTGGAATAAGTAGAAGCCCTAGTTGCTGCTCCTGCATAGGAGCGCGCAGTGGAATTTTCACGTGAAAAAGAAGTGATCTTTCTCGGATTTGGGTTGCCAGTTTTTATATGGCTGCTGCTATGTTGGGGTTTGGATGGTTGATTTTTGATTTGCCTGTTGATATCTTGGGATATTGGAAGTTTGATTTGCATCCAAATGTAAGCTAAGCTCATTTGGAAGATAAATTTCTCTGTGCTGGACTTCTCCTGCTTGATTTCTATCCTTTTATTATTTTTTTTTCATTTCCTTCCTTCTTAGTAGCTAATTGCTGGTGCTTATCGGGTTTCCTACATTCTGTGCTTCAATGCAAATCGTTGTGAAAGGAAATATTGTAATCTTGTATATTCTAGTGTTATCTCCAAGTATGGAAATAACAATTTCTTTTAAGGATCTATAAAAGATCAATCATTCATCTCAAGGTGGGAAATCTGGTGCGAACGGAACAAGAGGGTTTTCCAAAACACTCCCTTCCAAGCATCGCAAATGGCCTCTTCACTTTGTGATAAACTTAAGCTATGCATACTAGCAGGTACAAGTGTGCTGCTAAACCTCTGGCCACAGTTGCAATCATACGTCACCATAAAACATCCACTCGTGATATCTAATCTAGGGGAGGACACTGTACATTTTTCTGTTTCTATTAATTAAGCCAGCAAAGCTGGATTTTTTTTAAAAAAAAAGAGCGATCATTTTACATAGGTCTCCTTGTAATTTTGTTGATGAATAGCACCTTTATTCATTCAACCACGATTTTTTTTGCAAAACTCAATGCAGGTGAATTTGTCTGCTTGGCACCTCCTTTTCCTCGAATCTCTCTCATTCATAAAAATGCTTGATTCCTTACTAATTTGCTCTCATTTTGTCTTCCATTTTCTTTTTTAGCAATATCTTTCATCTTTCATTTCCTTTAAAGATGGGGTTTCTAGGTTTTCCTATGTTGGGTGCACAGATCGTTCTAAATGGAAATATTTGGAATCCTATATATTCTCATGTTCTCTCCCATTGCCTGGTATGGAAGTGAACGATTTCTTTGAAGTTATGGAAGGTGATGTTCCCAAGGATTTTGCAAAACTCAATCCACTGTATAAGTCCTAGTTAAGAGTGCCATTTTTGTCTAATGTGAACAAGCTGGATTTCTCATAGTCCTATTTTGTTAGTGATGTAACGAAGACTGAAGAGATCACTTCAAGCACCAACAGCAACAGGGACACCATTTTAATGGCACCATCTTTCTTGTCCTTCTCATCACCACCAGAAGTTTATCTGGAAAGGGTAATGAAAGCAACATGCCCGTCTCATCTAGTTCCTACTTTCTACTGTCCGGCTCCACACAAAATCGTGGCTTTGATCTAAAGAGAGCCAGAGGTCTCGGTTCAGAAGCCCCAACACGTTGCCTGCAGCAAGCACAAACAAGAAAGCTTCTGTTTCTCAAACTTCATTGCTGTTTTGTGCAGCAGGTATTACCGGATTGGAAAGTACTAACCTCTGCTTCCATGTGGCCATTTAGTTAATAGTGTTACTGTTAACTTTGACAGGGCGTTCTTGCAGGCTAGAGAATGTGTTTGACGCTTCCATGTGATCAGAGAAGAGCTCAATTACCTTGCCCTCATGTTGGCTTTCTTGCCTGTTGGATTAGCCATGCCCGTTTCGGAGAGGGCAGCGACGCCGCCTTCGCCGTCCTTTCCACTGGAGTTGGATCATCTGTTGAGTGATCTTGTGGAGAAGAAGGTGAGCTTGAAGAGGAACGTGGCTTCCTTAACTGCCGAGCTCAACGATGCAAAGAACAAGCTTGCTTCACAGGGACAGTGGCTTGCTCAGGAATCAGAAACCAGGAAGGTACACATGTTTCACTCTGTCAGCGTAGATGGGACCTTCGGTGTTCTGTGTGTGGAATTTATACAAGTGTTCAAAAATATCGAAAGGCGGCGGAGTTGAAGGCGGGAAGCATGGAGGAGGAGGTGAGCAAGCTTCAAAAACTCTTAGAGGACAAGAATGAGCAGCAGCTGCCTGAATTGCTACATGGCACTGAACAGGTGACAACTGACAACCTCCCAACTTGCTGCTGATCTTTCAGTGTGATATGTTCAGGAGAATGTCCTAGTTTGGTCTCTGTCTGGTCCTAATTTGTTCCATGAATTGCAATTCAAAGCAGTTGATAGCTCCCCTAATGAGAGTTCTCCTTGCCTGCAGCATCCCCACGAGTTGGATGGTCTCAAATCACAACTTTCAGGAGCTAATGCTGCATCAGCCAAGTTAGCAGAGTTGCAATGGTTATCCTTGTTAGAAACCCATGGTAAGCACGCCTCACTGAGCGAGTATGAATTTCGGGTGGACAAGGTGGGGAGCTGCTAGATATTCTTCAGAAGGACCTCATGCAAATGCAGCTCAGAGATGTTGCTAGAATTGAGACTGAAATCATGGATGCAAGCTCGAAAGCCGGGTCTGATAAGGATAATGAGCTTTTCAGGTTCTTGTCTGATGTTTCACCAGAGAACAGCGAGAGTATCAACAAACGTTTGAATTCCGTTGATGAAGATATTGCCAGGTTGAGAGATGATGTAAGAATATTGTCTGCTCAATGGAAAAACAAAACCAAAGAACTAGAATTGCAGGTATATTTTACTTCTTACTTCTCCGGTTCAGAAAGAAAAATGGTCGTTTAGTGCAAAATGTCTATATATAATATATTCATTTCATACATAGTTGGAGAAGCATCGGAGGACTGGTCAGGAGTCGAAGATGAAGGTACTGAACCTTGAATTCTGCCTTCAAGAATCACGATTTGAGATGCGAAAATTTCAGAGGGTAATATTCTTGACGCTTCTTAGTATTCAGAGAATATTTCCTGGAAATCAATAATTAAAATGCACACGATTTCTTGCCTACCTGCAACATAAGAATGTGCATTTTTTATTTTTCCTGAAAAATGACCTTTTTTTTACTTTCTTGTCATGCAGTAAACCATCTACCTTCTCTCTGAAAGTATTATCTTGGAATTATATCTTGACCGCCAACAACATTGCTGACAATTAAAATTAGAATAATGCCAAAAAAAATAGAATTGCCTACTACTGCCGGTGACGAATACAATACAAGCAAAAATTTGTGTTCCACTCCAAGCTAATAACTGATGAATGAGTTATGCACGAACCATTCTTTATTCCATCCAATTATCTTATATACCATGATAAAATTAAGAAATGTAGACCATATGAAAGAAGCCCACCTACATGTACTGGAACTGGGAGTTTGGGAGCAATAGTAAAACATACAGACGTTTGAGTCAAGCCAAACTAACTTCTGATGCATGTGCTGCCATACACACACAAAAAATCTAATGTTTATAAGTTATTTTATTCTAGCTTTAAATTTAGAGTGGTTACTCATGCAAGAGATTTAGAGGATATCACTGGTGGGTTTGGGGACTGGTAATCTTCCGTTTTAACTAGTGAAGTATGAATTATTGAAATAACTAGTGCTACAATACAATTTGTTTTGAAGTTGATACTTGTCTGCAGTAAGGCTTCACGCAGAACTTCTGGCAGAGTCTGAAACCAAACTGTTCATTTGCAGACCGGAGAGAAGAGAGATAAAGCTCTGAAAGAAATAAGAAATCAGGTGGCCGAGCAGCCCGTTGGTGACGACAAGCAGAACTTCTGGGAGAACCCAGGGTTCAAGATCATTGTCTCCATGTCGATGTTGGCCCTTGTTATGCTGGCAAAGCGATGAACTAACATCCTGGTGTCGCCATTTTGTTTATAGGCAGTGTAGCAATGCCAGAAGTCGATGTAGTAGTTTTTTTTGTAGGTTTTAACAGCTAGCTCATGGTAATATGGTATTAAAAGATAAACCTTCCATGGACATGTAGTGCAGACTAGCGGTCTTTCCTTGGATTATTTGGCTTTATCGAAATGACATTTGTTTGTCACAAACGCAAATATATTTTCTTTATACAAGTCATCTTCAAGAGAGCTTACTGATGACACTGCTAGACTTTGCTTCAGTAAGAAAATGACAAAAACACAATTTACACATCACGCCGCTTCTTGAAGTTGGTGGTTATATCCTTCTTTACCAATCATGTATGAAACATTCATAATAGGATTGATGTTGGTTGAGTTTTCAATTTAGTGATGTACAATTTGTCTTAGACTTGTTAATTGTAAGTGTTGTATATATCCATCGATGTAGAAGCCAAAATATTTCTATCATCTATGTATCAACTGCACCAATTTTATATTCAAGATTCCAGACCAAATTCGCCGAAATTCAATGTTTGTGCTGCAGATTTGTGGTGTAGATAGTAAATCAAGACATCACATAAGAAACAATTGGCTTGTGAAAAATGTTTTCTATTGAAGAGGCTACTGCTGCTCTGTGCATGTTTCTTCCAGTTATTCTAGACTTCTTGCGCTTTGATGCTCCCATACCTGTAGTGTCAAGAGAATGTTCTGCTGGTAAAGTTATTATGCTTGATCATTAGATCATTTTCCAACCGGTTACACGTCCAAAACAGATTAATAACAGATCCAACACCATTTCCGTTCCCATTTGCTGGTGACCGAATTAAAATTTGGCAAAAAAGCTCTGATCTTGCAACCTTTGACGGTCAAATGAGGAATTTCTGTATCAAGAATTTCAGATGTAATGCGAATGAAACATACATGAAATGGAAAATCAGTAAGATTAAATGGAACCACATTGCAAGACAGTGAATAGTAACATTCAGAAATTGGATTACAACACTCAACCATGTCAAAAATAAAAAATAAAAAATCTCATGATCAACATTTGAGGTCAACATTAAATCAAGGGTAACATCATCCTTTTTCTTATTTCCACCCTTAATCCTACAGAATTGTTTACTTTAAATTAGTTATTCACGTCAGGTACAAACAAGAGCAGTCACCTGCATCACATTAAAAGAATCATCGAGTGTGTTCACCAGGGTTGGATGCCCGTGAGTTCAGCAAGGGTTGGAGTGCCTTCACGACGATGCTCATGTTGGGTCTAAAGTCTGCTTCATATTGCACGCACAAAGCAGCAACAGCAGCAAACTGTTCAAAGAATACAAGGGGAAAAAAGAGGGATAAACCAGGTTAAGCAATTAAAAGTTCGAGGCACAATAATATTTCCATCTATACCAACTAACATGCCACCAATTATAGGTGTCATATCTAATCATCTCTAACAGTGAAATACTGTACTTTCTAATGACATTTATTTTAGGAGCTCTTTTACAGTGGATTAAATTCAACATGGACCATGCATTTATTTTTTAACCAATTATTCAGATTACTTAGGATTTAATTATACTACACCTGACCAGTATAAGTAGTATAACCCTCCTAAATCAACAGTTAAATTATACTAGCACATAATACTACCGCCCTTATCCACCGTAAAATTGCTCTATTTTAGATCTCATGTCACATACAATGTTCTTTCCTTTTGGTAACCTTTGGGAAAATATTTCATTGTTAGCATATCTAAACCCTGAACAATATTAAAGCCTAGCCCCAGAATAAACTCTCATACCTTTGCAACAGCTTTAGGAGGATATTCGCCTCCAAGTCTTGAATCAACACATTGCCTAACCTTGTCTTCACTAAGCCGGGGAGTTGCCTGCAAGCATAAAATTGGCCAGTAGTTTTAATTAGCCAAACAAAAGAAAAGGTAAACTATTTCGTAAATGGAAGATAACTTCTTAAGGTAAATATGAGGTGTAAAGTAAAATTTCAGTGTAAATTTGTGCAGACTTGTTTAACAGCAACACCAGATTCAGATGGATGCGGGGATAAATGGTGTCCTATGATTCTATAAAATTTGATGATCAAACCCAGTTGTGTTTGGGAGCAAAGAAAAGGAAAAAAAAAAAAGTTTCAACAGTGTTTTACTATGTCAACATTATTCTTTTGATCATCTGATTACCTTTTTCATGGAAATTTGAAGGATCATAGAATCTCTTCCTCTATATGCACCAATATTGTGAGAACTTTAAAAACTAGTGCAAAAAGGTCATACTACAAAATTGTTGGGGCGGGGGGATCAAAGCTATTATACACAATATAGAATATAGATGTTTACCCATGTCACAAGGCTTTGTTGTCCTCTTGGTAATGTAGGATCCACAGGCTTTCTTCCAGTAAGGAGCTCTAGAAGAACAACTCCAAAACTATACACATCACTCTTGGAGCTAAGGTGTCCAGTCATCGCATACCTGTACCAAAATTTTTAGTGATCATCTTAAATTGCCAGACCCATCCATAATACTGAAAAGAGAACTGCACGTACTCAGGTGCATGATATCCAAATGTTCCAAGAACCCTAGTTGAGTGTAGCCGAGCTGTCATATCAGGAGCTTGGTTTGACAAATCAAAATCAGCTATTTTAGCTACATCATCATCAAATAGAAGAACGTTGCTGGACTTGATGTCCCGGTGTATGATATGGGCTTTCTCATGAAGATACTCTAGGCCTTTTGCTGCCCCAACAGCAATCTTCACTCGTTGTGTCCATGACAAGACTGGACCAGGCTGAGCTCCTTTCACACCTTTCCGTCCTACAGAGTTAAATTTCATACTCAAGTATACAGAAAGAACAAGCTTATCATATTATCATAGAACTCCTATAAACTTGGATAAAATTTTACAAGCATATAAAGCCATACCATGAAGCATATCATGAAGAGAACCCATTGTAGCGAACTCATAAGCAAGGATACGGGTGCTTCCATCAACACAATAACCAAGCAACTCCACAACATTGTCATGCTTAAATCTTGACACCATGGAGACCTGTACGCACTTTCTGTAAATACAGGACTAGCAAAGATGCATAATTCATAGGAAAAATGCATACCTGTGCCAGAAATTCTTGGTCCGGTTGCTTACTTGAATCCAACTTCTTTACTGCTGCACTTCTGCCATTTTTCAGAACACCAAAATATACTTTGCCAAAAGAACCCTCACCAATCAAAGCTTCATCGCCAAAACCTTTAGTCACCTCCCTAATTTCTTCTACAGGAATTGTGGGGACTGCAATTGGTTGCACTTTCACAGGTTGAGCATCTCTGGGAGTTGGATCAGCAGTTCGATAAGCATCGTTCCCTGCAGATAGATAATAATTCAGGGAAATTTTACTGTCAAGCATTAAAGGTAGGAGTTTTATCACAATTAAGGGGGATACAAATAAAGCTCTGGATTTCAGAGGAACGTTACTTGCTGCATAGCTGGTAGGGTATGAACCTCTGTTATCAGGTGCTCCTTGAGTATCTTCGCCACCACAGCATGCGAAGCACGACATGCTCAATTTGGACAGTAGCTGAGAGATAAGACACTTTATACAAACAGCAAAATGAATTCTACAGCAAAGCACTAGTGATACGATTGGAAATTTTGTAATTGGTTATTCAAAAAAATTAATTCACATATGACATGGTAGTCAGATTTGTCGAATTTTCAAATGATTATTTCCAGTGGGTAGGCATCAGCTACTAGGTAACTTCAAAAACATGGTCCAAACAATGATCATACTAATAAGTAGTGTCCTGTATATTGAATAAGAAACATTAACAAAGACTTGCCAAATAAAATGAGAACAAAGTTTGATGAGATCATGATTAGATCAAAACAATTGTCATCAGGCAGTATCAACAATCAGTAAAACCAGAAGTTCACTTTTTTTCATTTGAACTATCATGAAGCCCTTTCCACAAAAGGGAGAGGAGACAAAATCAATAGTTGAAAAAGATTGCGATTCTATTTGAAGCTAATCAGAAAGCTTTATTTTTCCTTGCAAAAAAAAAAGCTAGCATACCAAAACTCAAGTTTTAGCCAATACTGAAGCGGGCAGCACCATAGCGAGTTCATGTGGAGTCGGCAGTTGCCGGTGGGTGCAGCAGCCAGCAGGGGCAGCACAGGAACAGTGTTATTAGGGTCTAGGGGTAGCCGGTGGAGAGCCCAGGTCAGCCATGGTCAGCCAGACTCTAGAGGCAGCCATGCGGCATGGTGTACTGTTCAGAGGGCCGAAAGCCCAAGAACAAGAGGCCAATGTGTCACTGTGAGTTTTTCCTCCTCTTCTTCTCCATGTCAGTCTTGTCAATTAATTATTGGACGCAATTGTTCATTTTATCTACTTGTCAGCAATCTCGAGGACAATTTTATCTACTTGTCAGCAATCTCGAGGACAAGGTCCTGAGCTTTTTGACATGTTAGCTTAGCCCCTTCTAAAATTTCACCATTGGAAGAAAATATATTAGGAGAAGATTGGAGATGGATGTAGTTGGAAACTTGGAATAGCCATGGTTGTCCTTTCAACTGCTTTTTCTCTTTCTTTTGGTGACTTTGTTTCGCTCAAGTCTCAAGTAACTATTTAACATGTGATTTCAGATTCATACCTATATATATTTTTTTTCCTAATTTTGGATTTGAACCTAACTTCCCTCCTCTCGTGCTGGTTCCTCTAGACTAGTAGCGCCTGTTGTGCATATGTGATCAGATTGTCCATTGTGATAAATGGTTTCACTTCCTCATAATTCTGTCATAAATGCAGTGGTTCGTATCCGTTGATCGAAGATATCTAATGGCCACAAAGTTCTGATGGATCATGGATCTACTTCCCATCAATGTTGTTTTCCTAAAAGGTGCACATGCAACCTTTCCTTTTGTTCTTAAATACCTACACTTGGGGATGGAAAAAAACAGCTATCATGCATCCTAAAATCTCCTAACTGTAAAGATTATCGCCGATAAACTCAATCTTTCGGTGTCTCCTCTACGACAGGTATTGGTCTTTGTAATTCTCTTATCCTTTCTGAAATGAACAGGCAGAGCTCCTGCCATCCGTTTCAAAAATAAAATCACCACCTAAAAGTATCTAAGAAAATCAGAAAAGAGAAATTGCTTTCTTTCATTTTTCCTCCCTACACTATAAGTTGGTGTGTTTAATAACCAAAATTTTTGAGTTGCCTGAGGTAGGGGGATTATTTTGAGCAGTTTACTTGCGAGTTCGCATATGTGAGTAGCTTGTGCCATAATTATTGTGGTAATAACATAAGTATTAACAATTCTGTTTTATAGTTAAATCTATGTATGATATGGAAAATGCTTCCTTTCGACGATATAATTAAGACGTCTTAATAATTTATTTCTTCAAATATTTATTTGTAACTTGAAAGGAATTAAGACTGTAAGGGTCTGTTTGGTTGGGTGGATGAGGGTGGATAGGACCATCCCATCCAGATTTTTGGGCTGTTTGGTTTGGAGAGCAGGGTGGATGGAACCATCCCAGGAAGGGAATATTCCTCCTAGATCCTAGATGGAGGGGTACGCCAAAATCCCACGTATAGAGCCATCCAACTTTTTACTCCGCTCCTTGCTCCCACGCGCCTCACCCACGTCCGTCTTGCCGTCTTTGCCACCACCTCTCGTCTTGCCCGCCCATCCCGCCGCCTGCCTTGCCCGCCTGGCCGTCTCCGCCCGCCCCCCGGCCACGCTCTTCCTCTTCCTCCCTGCCTCCACTCTCTCCTCCCCCTCTCCTCCCCGCCGCCGTTCTCCCTCCCCACCGCCTCTTCCTCTCCCCCCGTCACGCGCTCTTCCTCTTCCCCATGCCGCCCTTACTCTCTCCCCGCCGCTTCCCTCCCCCCGCTTTCCTCCCTCACGCTTCTTCTTTCCTCGCCGCTTCCTCCCTCATCCCATCCAACACTCATCCAAATTTACCAAACAAAAAACTGCTCATTCCATCCCAACCAACCAAACAGGCTGCTCGGATCGTCCCATCCCAGAAACACATGGATGGAACGATCCCATCCACCCTTGTCCTCAAACCAAACACACCCTAATATTCCTTCATTTTCAATGAGCTACAAGGGTGTTATGCTTATTCTTGTCCTGTTGAACCCAAAAGTGTACACATCATAAAGTAGATTAGGAGTGGCAATCTGTCAGAGATAGGTTCTTTGGTAGAACATATCAACGCTGAGATAGGGCTATACCTGTGCCGGACTCCCAACAGTCCTAGTCCGGCACAAATCTGAGTCCAACTAGATATCTATAGATATATATATAGATAAATAGATATAGTTAAGAAGTTCAATAGATATTTCTGTTATCAGGCAAATTGCCAAGTTTGTGAAGCCTTAGCCCAGCTATAAATAGGCCAAATTATGAAAGCAAGGAGGTAAGAACCGTTTAGGGTTTATCCCAGCCACACGGAAGTTTGGAGAATTTATCTCCATCCCTCCGGGCGAGCCATCAAATCCCCTATTCGTGACATATTTGGTATCAGAGCCCACGGATTTTTCGTCCTTCACCGTGTCCGGCGACCAGGGAGCTATCACAGCCGCTGACCTGAAGGCCGCACTGAGCTCTTTCCTCGCTGAA
The DNA here is from genome assembly GCA_036346145.1 of Olyra latifolia. Lineage (NCBI taxonomy): Eukaryota > Viridiplantae > Streptophyta > Magnoliopsida > Poales > Poaceae > Olyra > Olyra latifolia. The sequence continues at coordinate 23,249,583 of CM070530.1, forward strand.
ATCGAACCTGACCTTGACAAGATCGCCCAGGTTGAATCCTCTCTTCGGGATGTTGTGCAGCAGCAAACGGCCCACCATCTCGCCATCATGCGTCTGGAGATCGGCTGCGGTAAGACCCTGGCCGACGCGCCGCCAATTGAAGAAGGCGATGACGGCGATGCGTTGGAGCCCAGCGACCTCAACACGCAGCAGTTCGCCGACTCTATCACGCTGCAGATCAAGGAGGATCCGAGGCAGAGCCATGCGCGGGGCGGCGGCTTCGTGGCTGGCTCTAGCAAAATCGCAGCAGGAGGCGGCAGCTGCGCCACAGGAGGAATTGCGGCACGCGGCGGCGATTTTGCAGCAGGAGGTGGCGCCGGGGGACTGGCTGCAGGGAGAGCGCGCGTGAGGCAGGGTATGTGAGGCGGGGTTCCAGCACGCGGCACAGTGGAGGTGCCGCGGGGAGGCCATGCGCTAGCGCCTCCTCTTCGGGCACGCCGTGCCCCCAACTACAGCAATGAGGAGGATGCTCCAGTTTCCCCAAAACCGCATCGCTGGGAATTTTCATCCTATGACGAAAAAGAAGACCCATATCCATGGCTTTGCTGCTGCGAGCAATTTTTTTGGGGGTAGGAGACCAAGGAAAGCGCTAAGGTAGCCATGGCGTCGTACCACCTCACTGGGCGAGCGCAGATGTGGTACACTCGCTGGGAGCATCGATACGGAACGCCCAATTGGGTGGAATTCATCGCCCTGGTAACGGAACGTTTTGGGCCCGAGGCGAACGGTAACTCCTTGAGAGAGCTCGCGGCTTTGCGCAAGACGGCAACCTTGGAGCAGTATGAGGACCAATTCCTCACCCGCCTCTGTCATACCGAGAAGTTGTCCGAGAAGCAGGAAGTGGATCTTTTCACTTTTGGTCTGCTCGACCCCTTGCGTTCAGAAGTGGAGATGAAAAATCCACCTGACCTAGATGAGGCTATGGATGTGGCTCACGCGGTGGAGAAGTTGCAGCGGTCCTTGCTATCTACACTAACTCCACGAAACCAGCGCGTACCTCAAGTATCCAAGGCAGCAACGCCAACCGTTACCCCACCAATACCAGAACCTCCTTAGGCCCAAGCAGCACCGCGAGCATTCAAGTGACTGACTCCTAGTGAGATGGCATAGCGGCGTCGTCAGAACCTTTGTTTCAATTACGATACGAAGTGGGTAAAGGGGCATGAGTGCAAGAAGTTATTTGCGATCCTTACTATCAATGAGAATCCTAAACACGAACCAGAGGAGGACAACCCGGCTGAGGAAGGACTCATTTCGCTGCATGCGATCTCTAGAGTCCGCCTGTGTGAGACCATGTAGTTGAAGGTTTGCATTGCAGGACTCGAGGTGCAGCCCTGGTGGACTCCGGATCGACCCATAGCTTCATCAGCGATGACCTTGCCAGCTGGCTTCCGGGAGTGCCGGCCTCACATCCTAGCCTTGGGGTCACGGTTGCAAATGGGGACCGGGTGACTTGCACCAGGGTGTTTCGGGTAGTTCCAATTCGTATTGGTGATATGGCATTCGCCGTCAACTTCTATGTGATTCCTCTAGGCGGCTACGAGATGGTCCTAGGGACCAAATGGCTGTCTAGCCTAGGGCTGGTTTTATGGGACTTCAAACAGCATACGATGACCTTCCAGCATGGGGGAGAGGCCATTCAACTGGTACGCATTCCTCAACTTGGACAGCCCACAGTCCAAGCACGTAATTGTACTGGACAGAAGCTCCTACCACATGTTTTGGAGGAATTTGAAGACATTTTCCAAGAACCATATGGTTTACCACCACCGCGGGTACAGGATCATCGAATCCATCTTCTTCCCGACTCTACCCCTGTCGTCGTACGACCATACCGGTACCCCAACACTCAGAAGGATGAACTCGAGCACTAGTGTAAAACCACGTTGCAGCAGGGGATGATTAGGAGGACTACTTCCGCTTTTTCTTCCCCAATTCTCTTGGTAAAAAAAGATAGGTCATGGCGATTCTGCATTGACTACCGTGCACTCAATGCGCGAACAGTCAAAGATAAATTTCCCATCCTAGTGGTGGAGGAGCTTTTGGATGAGCTTTGCGGGGCACAGTTCTTCACCAAGCTAGATTTATGTTCAGGATATCACCAAGTTCGTATGCATCCGGATGATATTCACAAGACGGCGTTCCGGACTCATCATGACCTATTTGAATTTCTCGTCATGCCTTTCGGCCTCTCTAATGCCCCGGCAACGTTCCAAGCCCTGACGAACGAGGTGCTTTGTCCTTATCTTCACCGTTTTGTGCTGGTTTTCTTTCGACGATATCTTGATCTACAATTCTTCATGGGCGGAGCATCTCCAGCATATCCGCTTAATTTTCTCTCTCTTCAGGCAGCATCAACTATTCTTGAAGCGCTCCAAGTGCACGTTTGGGGTTGATCGTGTGGGGTATCTCGGCCACATTATCTCAGCCCAGGGTGTAGCAATGGACATTGAGAAGATCCAGGCCATCACATATTGGCCTCAACCGTCCTCAGTGCGTGCCCTCCGTGGATTCTTAGGATTAGTAGGTTACTATCGCCGCTTTATCCAGAATTATGGAACGATTGCTGCTTTATTGACACAATGCTGCGAAAAGGAGGTTTCTTATGGTCCACTGTAGCGTCTGCAGCTTTCACCGCTCTCAAGTCCACAATCACCACAGCTCCGGTGCTCCAACTGCCAGATTTCCAAAAGACCTTTATTGTGGAATGTGATGCTTCTAGGGCAGCATTCGAGGCTGTTCTTCACCAAGACAGTGGTCCCATCGCTTTCTTTAGCAGGCCGGTGGCACCCAGACATCATTCTTGGCAGCATATGAGAAGGAGCCCATCGGTTTGGTTCAGGCTGTACGCCATTGGAGGCCTATTTATGGGGCAGGGTGTTCGTGGTTAGTACCGATCAGTACTCTCTTAAATTTCTTCTGGATCAACGCCTTGCTACTATTCCTCAGCATCATTGGGTCGGCAAGCTCCTTGGCTTTGATTTTGTGGTTGAATTCAAGCCTGGCACCACCAATATAGTGGCGAACACCCTGTCTCGCCGCGAAACGGATGTTGCTGAACTATCGGCCATTTCTAGACCAGGATTTGATGTGTTTGCATGGCTGTGTACACCCCAGGCCTCCGATCCAGCTTTGGTTGCACTTTGTAATCAATTGCAGCAAGGAAAGATAACCCAGCCTTGGGCACTCGTGGATGACATCCTTACTTACCAGCGTAAGGCGTATATTCCACCATCATCAGCTCTGGTTCAGGAGGTTCTCTTAGCTGCTCCTGCAGCAGGCCATGAGGGAATTCAGAAAACTCTACACCGACTGCGGCGTGATTTTCACATTCCACAAGATAAGAGCCTTGGTGAGAGAGATGGTGCTTGCTTGTTCCATCTGTCAGCGTAACAAAAAAGAACAGCTTCATCCAGCTGGTTTTCTCCAACCTTTGCCGGTTCCTTCGCAGATCTAGGCTGACTTTCTATGGATTTCATTGAAGGGTTGCCTAAGGTGGGTGGCAAATCGGTCATTCTAACGGTAGTTGACCATTTCTCCAAATATGCTCATTTTATTCCATTGAACCATCCTTACACAGCGGAGTCAGTGGCACGAGCTTTCTTTGATGAGATTGTCCGTATACACGGCATACTATCATCTATTGTATTTGACCGTGACAAAATTTTCACTTCTTCATTCTGGCGGGAATTATTCAAGGCAGCGGGTATTACCCTGTGTATAAGTACTGCTTTTCATCCCCAGACAAATGGTCTGTCGGAATCGGACAACAAAGTCATTGCCATGTACTTGTGTTGCCTAACCGGAGACAGACCACGACAATGGCTTCAGTGGAGCTTGGGCAGAATATTGTTACAACACCTCCTGCCACGGTTCACTTCGGGAGACTCCTTTTAGGGTAGTTTATGGGCGTGATCCACCTTCTCTCCATTCTTATGATGCTTCAGAGTTACGCAATGTGGTTGTCATAGACACTCTCACAATGAGATATCTTTTTGGCGGAAATTCGGGACCGCTTGCTTTTTGCACAACAAACAGCCAAGCTCTATTATGACTCCAAGCACTGTCCGCTGGAATTTCAACCGGGTGATTGGGTTTGGCGCTGTCTTCATCAACGTCCAATTGCATCTCTTCCAGGGATGAGCCACGGTAGGTTAGCTACGATGATGAAGTGGCCTATCGTTTGGAGTTACCACCACGAGCACGCATCCACAATGTGTTTCATGTATCTCTACTTAAGGCCGAGTTGTGCCACACCTCTAGATTCACCGCCGTCATTGCCGTCCTTGCTACATGGCCGAGTAGTGCCACGTCCAGCCCAGGTCCTTCGCGCTTGACTTCTTCACAGTGGATGGCAGATTCTCGTTCAGTGGGCTGATTCACCTGCTTCCGAAGCCACTTGGGAGGATGTGCCAGCTTTTCAGCTCCAGCATCCAGATTTTCAGCTCGAGGACGAGCTGTTCGTCGAAGGGGGGGAAGTGTCAGAGATAAGTTCTTTGGCAGAACATATCAACGCCGAGATAGGGCTATACCCGTGCCGGACTCCCAACAGTCCTAGTCCGGCACAAATCTGAGTCCAACTAGATATCTATAGATATATATAGAAATAAATATAGTTAGGAAGTTCGATAGATATTTCTGTTATCAGGCAAATTGCCAAGTTTGTGAAGCCTTAGCCCGGCTATAAATAGGCCATATTATGAAAGCAAGGAGGTAAGAACTGTTTAAGGTTTATCCCAGCCGCACGGGAGCTTGGAGAATTTATCTCCATCCCTCCGGGTGAGCCATCAAATCCCCTATTCGTGACACAATCAAACAACTTTTTTTTCTAAAAAATTTGCAATAAGGCTAAGCTTGCATGTCTTAAAGCCTTGTTTTAAGCTACAGGCACTGAAGCACAGCCCCTTGTTTTTTATAAGCTTCCAGTTAGATTTCACTATTTCAGAGAATTCCAACTAGGATACTGATCTCTTCTTCTGCCTTCATCGCTTTGCTGGGCTTGGGACTTCTTTTCACCTATTGCTAAACAAGAAGAAAATGCTGCTAGAGGCGTTCAACTAAGAGGCAGCTTATTGCAGCATACACATTGTTGTCTATTGATGATATTCAACTCTTTATAAGTTCGATCCCACATTACTCAATTACCCCTAATTATGCATTCTGGAAAAGCTATCAAATTTCTTAGCCATTCTCCATTGGTTGGTCCATTGCCTCATCAGTAGAAATAGGGGCTTTTTGGCTATGGTGTCACACACTATTCCGAATTAACGCAATTCAATTTGCTTCCTTTCCATGCTGATGCTGGCACGGTCACACCAGTTCATTGTACATGTAAGTCTTACAATTAATCGCTTCATGATGCACACCAGATGAAATCAGGTAAATCCAAAATGTTAACCTCATCCCCCACCTGCGGTCTAATCGACTATTTCTAACACAGAACAGTGTATTTGTCCAATCATAAAATAAATCAGAGCAAAATAGCACCAGAACAATATCCCTTCCAAGTTTGTCAACAAGTCACAAATCGCCTAGCCTTACCACCTAACCCCAGGGGCCGAAATTACCATGGGCATGGGTGTTCAGTTGAAACCCCCAAATTTAGGGGAAAACAAACAGCTACCCGTGCCCCTGGCTTAGGGTGAAAGAAACTGCGTGGACGGAAAGAAAGATTTCGACTTGATTGCTCGCGGCAAAGAAAAGATCCCGCGGGAAGGGGAAAAAACTCGATCTTTGAGCAACAATCCAAGCATGACATGGCTTCCTTACCGTGAGAAGGAGAAATCAATCAAAAATCGGAATGAATCTCCACTCCACTCCACGCCAGCCAGCCAGCCAGCACAGTAGAGGGAGACGACGACTTGGAGAGAAGACTTGGAAGCTCCTTCGCTTGGAGGTAGCGTAGCAGGCGTGCTCCTGCCGGGTGGAAGGCGGCTGAAGGGGGGAGAGGGTTGGTGTGTGTGTGACCTGAGGTCCTGAGCTGAGCTGAGAGCCTGAGACACGGCTACACGAGGGGGAGGGGGGACACTCGGCTAGCCGCGCAATTGTGCAGGCTCTTGGCGGGCCCGGACGACTGTCTTCGGTCGTGCTTCGGAGTTTGGAGGCTGTGTCTACTGCAAAGCTGTTTCCCGGGATGTTTGGTTGGTGCCTATACATGCCACAACTAAGGTTAGACGTGCCAAAGGGTCTTAGGGAAGTGTTTGGTTGCAGACTAACGTTGGGTACGCCTGAGATTGTTAGGCGCACTCGTCGCTGCCGCCGTAGAAATTTTCGCCAATATTTGGCGGACGAATCGAGCGCCAAAAGCGACTAACTTTCCTAGCCTGTTGGCACGTACCACAGGTTCTCATTTTTTCCCACCACGTCTCTTGACCCACCACATCTCTCATTCCCACCTCATTTTTCTCCCTTTCCGATCTCATGGCGCGGGCTCTGCTAGGGTTCATGGCCAGTAGGGAGTAGTGGCAGCATGGCTCATAGGGAGGAACTTGGCTTGTGGTGTGTTCTTGGGGAGTTGTGGCGGCGGCATCCATGTGGTGGAAGACCGACGATGGCGGCATGTGAGGATCAAGGCTGGCGGTCTTTGAGGGCCGGCAAAGATCCAAATTAATGGAATGTGGGAAGAGGCAAAGACTGAAAGCGGGCTGAGCGTGAAGAGGGGGGCACCCATGGATTTGGCGAGGCATCTGGGGCGTGGCACAATGCATTCTTTGGAAGGACCGTGAGGCGCAATGGGCGCAAAGATCAGGGGTGGCGGCAAGAACAGAGGAGATTTGGGGTCAGCTGCAGCTTGTCTTCAAAGGTACCTATCCTTCAAAGGTCATCCCCAAATCTGCTGCTATTGTCATTCTTTCAAAAGGTCATCCCCAAATCATTCTTGTTCATGTGTTGCGATCGAGGTACTTGGAAGACTTTTGAAGATACTCCCTGAGCAGTAAGGGTTTTGTCAATCTAGGCATCGAATAATTGCTTCTATATATGTGTATCCCTCCTTCAATCTCTCAGATCTGTTGTTGATCTATGGTCTTGTTTGAAATGTTTACATAGATGGGTGCACGGAAGTTATATCTTGAATACTATAATCATTGCCAATACTTGAGGAGGAGAAGACTCATCATTAGCATAGCAATTTGTGTAGTTCTGTTATGGTATAAGATTTTAAAAAGAACGAGGAGGAAAGCTCTCACATATGCTCCTATGGCGGTTAGAGATGTTGCAAGAGAATTACGGTTGAACCGCCTATACAATGGCACTGAAGCCCACTCTCTTAGCGAACTGCGCATGAAAAAGTTTGTTTTCTATAGGTTGTGCAATCAACTTAGAAATCGTGGCCTGTTAGTGGATACACTTCATGTGATGATAGAGGAACAAGTAGCCATTTTCATTCATGTTGTTGGGCACAAATGGACTAATAGATCGCTTGGTTTTGAGTTCAATCGATCCGGGAGACATCCATAGGTATTTCCATGTGCTAGATGCTCGTGTATCTTCTCGCGTGATCTTATTAACATCGGGACCACAGAGACACATGCAAAGATAACAACCAACCGGGCAAATTTTACCCTTATTTTGAGGTACAAAACGTCACATATACTTGTTTCTTTATGCAATGGTATGGTTTTTAAGGTAGCGATAATAATACTTTGTCCTTTTCATAGAAATGCATAGGAGCTTTGGATGAATGCGCACATACCCAAGCATCGGTACCTATCCACATGCAGATAGGTTTCGGTAGAAAACTCATTCCTACCCAAAATGTCCTAGGCTGCTGTGGACTTTGACCTCCGGTTTGTATCGTTCTAGCTGGATGGGAGGGTTACGCACATGACTCCTATGTGCTACAAGATGCACCGTCTGCACCAACAAAGTTAAAAATTCCAAAAGGTAGCAATATGACCCATTCCTCGTATGGATTAAGGTTGAGTGCTTAGCTAATTGCCTTTATCATTGTCATGTTGTAGGTCATTATTTCCTAGCCGATCTTTGGATATGCAAAGAAGGATAGGAATACTACCCCGCATCGTGGTGTTTGATACCATCTTAAAGAATATCAAGGGCTAACCACTAGAAAACCCTAAAGAATTGTTCAACCTTCGACACTCTTCTCGTTAGAACAACCGTAGAAAGGGCATTTGGCACATTAAAGAATAGATTTAAGATATTTGCAAGTCAACCCTTTTTCCTTTGAAAACTCAAAGTTAAGATAGTTGTTGGTTTGTGCGCTTTGCATAACTTCATCCTTGAGGATGGTCCTGATGAGTATGTGTATGATGATCTTACTTGGTACACCAACCTTCCAAGGAGCAATCGTACCCATGTCGACTTACGAGCTGATAGCCAAGCATGGGCTCGCAAACGGGATGATATGGCTAAACAAATGTGGGATGACAAAGTAGCTGAAACAATAGATGTGTTGCCCTGAAAATTGTATTGCTGTATTTTAAATTTAATTATGACGATTGTTGTATTTGGATTTTAATTATGTATGAAGTACTTGAATTATTCCATAGAATGTTGTTATTTCACTATATTTATGCACGCTTTGTGTTGTGGCTAGTGATGGTGAAAGGGAAGGGGAAGCAAGAAAATGACTTACCATCCCGTGAGAGGACTATTTCTTGGGATGATGGTCAGACTAAATTCATGCTAGATTGGTATATTGAGTTATCCAAGGACCAACATGCTGGGTTTAAGATCAAGAAGCATCATCACACGAAATGTGCGGATGCCTTGAACAAAGAATTCATTATGGGGGTTACAGTTGCACAAGTGGAGCGGCACTACAGACACTACAAGGAGAATTGGAAGTATGTTGCAACTGCTTTAAATAAGAGTGGTAATGCATTTGATACAACCAGATGCTTGTTGACAATATCTGAGTCTGAGAAGGCTACCCTTCTTGTATGTTCCATGCCACTTACATATTATTTTTGCTTCCTCGTAATTGTCACCATATTAATTAGTGTTGCTTCCATGAAATCTGAGATGATGGCAAGGCGGCTACTTTGTAAACCCATCAAGTTCTTTCATGAGATGAAGGAGTTATTCTGGCACCAACGCAGATGGGTCTCTAGCCATGGATCCTTCCACTTGCATGAATGAAATTGCTTGAGCACGATGATAGTGATGGAGTCAATGATCTGAATTGCTATCAGACTGAAGATCTTCTGTGCCATGACTCAGACACTTTGTTTTCTCCTATGGGTAATGCAGCCACTGGTAGTCCTTCCCCTATAGGTAATGCAAGCACTCCTTCCCCTATAAGTAATGCAGGCACTAGTCATGGTGGAAGTGGTGCGAACAGCTCAACCACATCTAGCATAAAGCGTAGAAGACCCATCAAGTCACCTGTGAAGAAGCATGTTAAGGTGAAAAGTCATATTTCCAAGTCAACTGATGAAATCAGCGATACTTTGAAAACACTTCAACAATCTTTGGCGACATGACTCTTCCTCCACCTCCAACCATTGTTGATCCACATGTTGCTCTGTGGGAGAAGATAGAAGCTATGCCAATTACCACTGACCAAAAGCTGATGGTTGGTACATTTCTGGCACGCAATGAGCACAAAGCTCTTCGTGGTTTCCTATCTTGATGTAAGTGATCAAACACTACTGCACTTGGGTTTTTAGGTTCTTGAGTGATAATTCTGCGTTGTGATGGATGGGAAAAAAATGGTCTTTTGCTATGTGTGATGGTGATAGCTGCTCTGCACTGGCCTTTTGTTTCCTATTAAATGGTCTTTTGATGTAATGAACTTCTTATATGATGGACATATTAATGGTTCATGGCATGTAATGGACTGTAATAGACTTGTAAATATTTACTCATGGTCTTCTCTTTAACATGGACTATAATGGTTATGGGATTGGACATTTTGCACCGGAGGATGTGATGGTAAAAGCCGCTTTGGATGCTACTTGGTCGCCCACTTTCTATAGCTAAATAAGCCATTTTGATCGTTGTGCCATGTTATTTGCCCCGATCACGTAATTTAATAGGTGTCCTAGGTATGCTAATTTTTTCGGACATGTTTATTGTTGTTCTTTCTCCGAAATGTAAGGTAATGGTTGAATTATTCATGAGCGTTGGTTTTCATTTCATTCTCAATCATTGATACTTCAAAAATTTAAGCCTAACAACTCAGTCGACATCGCATGAGATTAATAAAAATGCTTGCTTCGGTGTTGAGATTAATAAAATGCTTGCTTCGTGTTGGTCGATGGGCTTTCCCACCGATTTATCTTCTCTTTTATGTCATCGGAAGGATGTTGCATGTATCCATAACATTCATAAGTGTTAGATCATGGGTGACCTCGGTATTGTTTCGGTAATAGAAAATTTCGAGCCTCCACGCATGCTCACCTTTCGACTTCATCGACCACGCTCGTGCCCACCGACCCTTATCGCTTGTGTCACCGTGACTACAACGTTATGTAAGAATTATTTGGACAGTTTCCCGAAATGGAATATGTGTCACAAATTTGTGGCAACCATCCAAACATCTACCACAAGTTCTTAGCCCTGCCTAAGTAAAGGCATGACAACAATCCAAACAGCAACCACCAATTTCTTAGGCGTGCCTAACTTTAGTTGTGGCAGCAAACCAAACAAGTGCTATCATTAGCCAGCTTAGTCATGCCACAACTGTGGCACACTCCTAATGTTAGGCGAGGCAAACATAGTCACGAACCAAACAGGCCCATAATCTCATCGTCCTAGGTTCTCGTTAAGAATTAGTTTTGATTGCCTTGAAAACAAACGCTAACATCTTAAACAAAAATACTACAAAATACTAAAATATTTGGCTTGTAAAAAATAATAAATATTTCACTTCTAATTATAAGCTAAAAAGAAAAGAGTCCGAGTTTTCTTTTCCAATTGTAATCAAAAGGGTTAGTTGCGTACATGCCATTATGAAGTGTCGATTTCGCAAAAATGCTTTTACAGAACATGAAATTATTGTCATGTCATTGTAAAGTAAGAAACATTTTAAACGTGTCATTTTGAGGGTTGTCAAATCTTTATGAACTAAATTGTCCTCACCTTCTTCCTCCTCTCATTCCTTCTCCATCTTCTCTTCCGCCCATCCTTCTCTTCTCCCTGCTACCCTCCCACAGCTGTCTGTCGAGCGCGAGCCCGAGGCGGCACCGATTGAAGTGGAAGGGGTGCAGGATGGCGACGGTGGAGCAGGCTTGAGGCACGGGCTAGCTCGGGGCCAGCACGGTGGTACTGCCAGTCTGAGGGGGCACAATGCATAGCGGCGTTGAGGGAGGCGATCGTCGGAGTTGGGGAAGAAGGGAGAAGGAGAAGGGGAGGAAGTAGCATTTTGGCCATACATTTGAAGAGGGTAGAGGAGTATGAAAGTCAAAACATATTTGGAAGGTTTCATAATGGCATATTTGAAATGATTCTTAGTTTATAATGGCATGACAACAATTTCGCGTTCTGTAATAGTATTTAATAATGGCATTTATTCAATTAACCCTTAACAAAGCAAATGTAAATTGTGTGAAAGAAAATTAGCGGTGATGTTTGGAAGATGATAGGCCATATCCAATGCCAACTCTTCCCCTCCCCGTTCTCCTTCCTGCTGCGTGAAATGGGCATGGAAACGTTTCGGCATGACTCCAACACATCCTCTTCCTAAACCTGCAACGCGAAGGAGAAGGAGAGAGAAACCCTAGCCCTGGTGCACCGCTCTCCTACCTTTTCCTCCCCTCTCGACGATGTGGAGGGCAACCACCAGTGTCTCCCGCACCTGCTCGGATGGAGGTGACCCCGAAGGTGACGTGGAGAGGCTTCAGCGATGGTGCATGCTGCCGTTCGTAGCCGGCGGTGGAAGGGCGGCGAGCGTCGGTGACCATCCCACGAGCACACTGTGGCGGTCATCTTCCCCGCCAGCGACAAGACGCAGGAGTCCACGTCTTTGTCACGTGTCAACCCGAACAACGGAGCTCTTTGCTGAAGGTAACTCGTCCCTGTGGCCAGCGGATGTGTGGAGTGGGGTTTTGGCGTGAGGTGGAGGTTGTCGGCGATAGTGACAGCTAGATCTACTCGGGGATTTCCTCGATTTGGCTTGATATGCTAGGTATGGCCACTTTTTGCAACATATGTACGCCTTCTAGAAGAAATATACTGTAGTAATGACTGTGGAAAACATGGGCCCCGGGTATCCGGAGATATACTATTAGACGTACCACCTCCTTGGGCCAACTCAATTGGACCTTCCAGAAGATGGGCTTGGAGGCTGGCGCGGTCCGACATGATCTACAAGGAAACAAACTCGTCTCCTACTCGAATACATAGATATAGGCGTAACCAAATCGGTTATATCTGTATATACCATACGCGGATTAGGGATTCTATCTGTAACCCGGCTCCTTGCACTATATAAAGGGGTCCGGGGCCCCTAGTTCGACATCCAATCCTACGTCCAACAATCATCATCAGTATCCACCATAATACAATCCTCGAGCACAGGAGTAAGGTATTACCTACGCCGAGGGCGGAACTCAGATAAATTCGCTCCTGTGCTACCATCGTAGTTGTGATCTCTCGCATTGCCCCATAAAATACATTGCCGACACAATTCGTCGACAGTTGGCGCGCCAGGAAGGGGCTAGCGTCACGATCAACTACATCGACTTCGATGGCTTCCATTGACGGATTCGTCTTCACCTACGCCCCCGGCCAAGGCTTCATCTTCGGAGATCTCGGCTTCATCGCCGGTGACTTCGAGAACGGTTGTGTGGTGAACCGTCCGGCCCACGACACGGGAGGTGGTACGCAACTCCGGCCAAGCCTCACCACTTCGGGATCTCTCCCCTAGGTTCCGATCCGGAAGAGATCCAATCTGATAATGACGATTCCGACTGGCAAACCGCTGGGTTCCCCTTCGGTTTCGGTCGGGATCTGCCACTTCTCTCTTTACCAGCTCCTTATCTTTGGCGAAAAGCAGTGGCGTCGATTCTGGCCCGATCGCTCTCGATCGATTGGGAATCACAATCCCTCAATTGTGGTCCACCCCGTTCGGATTAGGAAACTCGGCCGCTGTTTTCCATCGGATAACATGCCAACTTTTCCAATCTGGGCTAAGGAGCGGGACACGGCACGCGCACACTGGGACGAGTTTTCCGAGTCAGGACTCGGGGACAACTCCAACCAGGTCAACTTCCCGAGTGGACATACCATTCGGATTGGTCAATTCGGCTGCGAGATTCCAGCAGATTCGTTCTGCTGGATCTCAGTCGGATCCTCTTCTGACCAGAGATCCAGCACGAGAGGTGGGAGTTATAACCACTCCCATCGACGAGATGACAGATCGGGATCAGTTGAGCCTTTCCTTCTCGGAATCCGAGTCGAAAGAGAGCATCAATGGGTTTCCGACAATGGCGTCTACATCTTTGGATGGGCAAGCTCGATCGCTCGGCGCCCTTGGGGAGGCAGGGGCCGAACAAAACCGCAAAGGCGGAGAAGACTTGCGCGACCAATTGTGCGGTCGTGTATGGGAAGTCCAGGAGGAACTGCTTCAAGTCCGGATGGGAGACCACTTAGTTTTTCGTACGCCACAGCAGAACATCCTCACGTGCAAGACCCTCCTGGACAATATTGGTCCTTTGCTTGGAGAAGGCAACCCTGCAACGCTGATCATGGAACAAATCAAGGCCATAGTGACGGCAGCAGCTGTCCAAGGCACGCGGGATCAATAGGCCGACTCGGCGAAGTCGAGCGCCACATTTAGTAGCACTTCGGCGCGATCGGCGCCTGTAACCAGCGGGCAAGACGCCCGCCGAAGTACAAGTTGCGATCTCCGTCTTGACATCGAAGCCCGGCGGAGGGAGCGAGAAGAGGACCGGCGCCGTACTCTACCGCGTCGGAATCACCCCCGCCAATCTCCTCCCCCTGGGGAAGGATTGATTGACGGGATCAAGGCATTCACCCCCCGACTCCGTCAGGTAAACTGGCCCGAGGGGTTCAACCCCAAGGGAATTATGAAATTTGATGGAGAGCGGGACCCCGAGGCCTGGTTGCAGATCTACTCTTTGGCAATCAAGGCCGCGGGTGGAGGATACAACGTGATGACAAACTATTTGCCTGTCATGTTAACCCCTCCGGCTCAGAACTGGCTGGCGGGCCTTCCAGAGAAATCGGTCGATTCCTGGGAAGAGCTCTGCGACCAATTTGTTGCCAACTTCTAGGGCACGTACGAGAAACCTGGAACCCAGTGGGACCTTTATCAGATTCATCAGAAAAAAGATGAGTCGCTAAGGGATTTCATTCGGCGTTTTACCAAGAAGAAGAACACAATCCAGGAGATGTCAGAGGCGGTCGTTGTCGCAGCCTTCCAGAAAGGAGTTCGCGACCCCGATCTAATCAAGAAGATGTCTCGGAAGCCTCCGACTACCGTCAAGGAGATGTTCGCCTTGGCGGATCGATATGCTACCGCCTCGGATGCTCTCGCTGAGCGTCAAGAGGATCACCCAAGCAAACACGAAAGCAAGAAGGACAGACCTGAGTCGTCCTCCAAGAAGGACAAGAAGCGCAAGGGTGAAGAGATGGTGGCCATCACAGATCAAGGTCGGCAGAGGCCGCCTCGGCCCACCGACTACAACAAAGTCATGGAGGCGCCGTGTCCTTTCCATCCAAATGGAAAGCATGCGGCCAAAAACTGCAACATGTTGAAGAAGTTCGCTGAGGATCACAACAGCGACGCTCTGAGAGATGCCAAGCAAGACGACAAGCGTGACCCTCCTTAGGGTGACGTTTACCAAGAAACCGAGCGAGAGCTCAACTACATATTCGGGGGATCGGATGCATACGAGTCCAAGTGTAAGCAAAAGCTTACCGACCCGGAAATCAATGCAGCTATTCCGGTGACCCCCGAGTATCTTCGGCGGTCTGAAGCTCCGATCATATTTGATTGCTCAGATCACCTAGATCACGTCCCTTGCCCAGGAAGATATCCACTCATCCTAGATCACGTGGTGCAGGCGTCCGATCGCAAGAAGGTCTGGTTGGCGAAGCGGATTAAATATCATTTTCGCTAAGACTCTGGACAAGATGCAGATCCCAAGGACGGCGCTCCAGCAGACAGACGCGCCGTTTCATGGTATAATTCCGGGAACATCATCAGTGCCGATCAGGAAAATCACTCTTCCTGTCACCTTTGGCACTCGGGATAACTACCGAACGGAGAACCTTAGTTTTGAGGTGGCCGATTTCGAGACTGCGTATCACGCAATCTTGGGAAGGCCGGGCTTGGCCAAGTTCATGGCCGTCCCACACTACACCTATCTGGTTATGAAGATGACAGGTCCACGGGGCGTAATCACGGTCCGTGGAGACGTCAAGTTTTCCCACCTTCTCGATAGGGAGAGCTGTGACTTCGCCCAGTCGGTCGAAGCGGCCGCCGAGTTGGACGAGATTCGCCAGGCGGCCACCACTCTCCGCGACGAAGGCGATCTACCGAACAAGAAGCCATCCAAATTAGGCATCAAACCTGATGAAGATATCAAGCGTATTTCGCTCGATCCGTCCGATTCAACCAAAACGGCTCAGATCGGGACAGGGCTCGATTTGAAACAGGAAGACGCGCTCGTCACCTTCCTCCAAGAGAATCGGGGCATCTTCGCCTGGAAACCATCAGATATGCCAGGCGTCCCGAGGGAGGTGATCGAGCACTCCCTGAACGTAGACGACAAGGCCAAGCCAGTTAAGCAGCGGCTGCGTCGATTCGCGCAAGATCGGAAAGAAGCCATCAAGACGGAGATCACAAAACTTTTGACTGCCGGCTTCATAAGGGAGGTGCTCCACCCCGATTGGCTGGCAAATCCGGTACTTGTGCAAAACAAGAATGGAACTTGGCGCATGTGTGTCGACTACACCGACTTAAATAAAGCATGTCCCAAGGACTCATTCGGACTTCCTCGCATCGACCAGGTGGTTGATTCCACTGCCGGTTGCGAGCTCTTGAGCTTTCCGGATGCCTACTCAGTCTATCACTAGATTAGCTTAAAAGAAGAAGATTGCATCAAGACCTCGTTCATCACTCCGTTTGGAGCCTTCTGTTACGTCACAATGCCCTTCGGACTGAAGAACGCCGGCGCAACGTACCAGCGTTGCATTCAACGATGCTTCCACAACCAGCTTGGGCGCAACGTGGAGGCATACGTTGATGATGTCGTCGTCAAGTCTCGGGTAACCTCTGATTTGGTCACTGACCTATCGGAGACATTCGAGAGCCTATCGGCGTACCACATGAAGTTGAACCTGGAGAAGTGTGTCTTCGGGGTCCCTTCGGGAAAGCTTCTCGGATTCGTGGTGTCTCACCGCGGAATCGAGGCTAACCCGGAAAAGATCAAGGCCATCATGGGGATGGCACCCCCAACGTGCCAAAGGGACGTCCAGCATCTTAGCGGGTGCATGGTTGCATTCGGTCGATTCATCTCGCGACTCAGCAAGCGTGGATTGGCTTTTTTCAAGCTATTAAAGAAGCAACACGACAAGTTCTTCTGGACACCTGAGGCGCAGAAGGCCTTTCAGGATCTCAAATCGTTCCTCACTTTGCCACATGTCTTGGCATCTCCCCTGGCACAGGAACCGCTTCTGCTATACATTGTGGCCACCACTCATGTAGTGAGTGCTGCGGTGGTAGTAGAACGGGAAGAAGAAGAACGCGTCTACAAGGCTCAACGCCCGGTCTACTTCGTTAGCGAAGTATTGGGCGAGACCAAGGTACGCTATCCACAAAGCGAAGCTCAGTATGGGTCTGACGCCTCTAAGCTGAAGCACTACTTTCAAGAACATCCAATTTCGGTGGTCACCTCCTTCCCTATTGGAGAAATTCTCCATAATCGGGAAGCTACTGGGAGGATCGCAAAATGGTCGGTGGAACTCGGGGCTTTCGAGCTCTCGTTTAAGCCATGTAGCGCCATTAAGTCGCAAACACTCGCTGACTTTGTCGCCGAGTGGACGGAGATGCAGACTCCCCCAGCCGCCGAAGATGCCGAGTATTGGAACATGTACTTCGACAGATCTCTCCGACGGCAGGGCGCGGGGGCTGGCATCGTTCTCATATCACCCGGAGGCGGCGACTCAATCGTCCTCCAGATCCATTTTCGACTTCAAACAACGCAATGAGTACGAGGCGCTCATCCATCTCCGTATTGCCATATCGCTAAGCATCCGAGCGATTGGTGGTTCACGAAGATTCGGCTTGTGGTAAGCCAAGTCTGATGATCGGTCTTGTGTCAACGACAACATGACCGTCTATTGTCAGGAGATCAGGAAGTTGGAAGATAAGTTTGATGGGTTGGAGCTCATACATGTCCTGCGACGAGACAATGAGGCAGCGGATGAACTCGCAAACACAGGCTCGATCGGGCGCCGATTAAATTTGAGATCTTCGTCCAGGAGCTCCACGCCCCCTCCATCACCCCGCAAGAGCAACTACCCCAACCAGACGAGCAGCAATCTGAGGCAGAGGTGCTTGCCCTCGACTCGGATTGGACGAAGCCTTACCTGGAGTACCTGCAAGAAGAAAAGCTTCCCGATGACCGGGAGGCTGTAGAGCAAATCCAACGTCAGAGTCGCAACTACATGGTGCATGAAAGGATTCTGTACCGTCGAAGTGTCTCCGGCATACTTCAAAAGTGCATATCCGAATCTGAAGGACGCGCCTTGTTGCGCGAAATTCACTCAGGCATGTGCGGCCATCACGCTGCATTAGCTACGTTGGTCGAAAAAGCCTTCCAACAAGGATTTTCCTGGCCAACCGCTGTCTCCGACTCAAAGGAGATCATCCGCAAGTGCGAGGGTTGTCAGTTCTTCGCCCGGCAAATTCATGTGCCGGCTCAAGAACTCCAGACGATCCCCATCACCTGGCCGTTTGCAGTCTGGGGGCTCGACATTGTCGGACCCTTCAAGAAGGCCCCAGGTGGCTTTGAACACATCTTCGTTGCCATAGACAAGTTCACCAAATGGATTGAAGCCAAACATGTGACCAAGATTACGAGGGCCAAGGCCACCGAGTTCTTCCAGGAGATCATCGGTCGGTTTGGCGTACCATCTCGGATCATTACGAACAATGGCTCTCAGTTTAGAAGTGACGAGTTTCAGAGCTGGTGCGAAGATGTGGGCATAAAGATCTGCTTCGCTTCAGTGGCACACCCATGAAGTAACGGGCAGGTCGAACGCGCAAACGGCATGCTTCTACAAGGTGTCAAGGCGCGCATTTTCGATCGGCTCAAACCGTATGCGGCCAAATGGATGAAGGAATTGCCTGCCGTACTCTGGGGGCTTCGTACAAGCCTTAGCCGAGCTACGGGGCAGTCTCCCTTTTTCCTCGTGTATGGGTCTGAGACGGTCCTCCCAACAGAACTACAGTTCGGGTCACCCCGAGTTCAGAGGTTCAATGAGGCCGAGTCAGAAACCAGTCGGCTTGACGATCTTGACCGACTGGAGGAGGCTCGGGACGTTGCTACAATCCGGTCGGCCAAGTACCTCCAGGGATTGCGTCGCTACCACGAGCGCAATGTGCGGGATCGTACCTTCTCGGTGGGAGATTTGGTCCTTCGAGTCAATCAGTCGAGCGGCCACAAACTTTCTTCACGCTGGGAAGGTCCATACATCGTCGACTCAGTGACACGCCCGGGGGCTTACCGACTGAGGCGAGAAGACGGCGCCCTCCTAGACAACTCGTGGAACATCGAGCAATTGCGTCGGTTCTATACCTGACGACTATTGTAACACATGTCTACAGTTAAATAAAGATAAGTTTTCGCTCACATTGTCTCTATATTTATGCAATTCAGTTTCTGACTTGCTACTTATTTGTATGACAATTAAGTAGTAAGTCGGGGGCTACACCTAATTAGGTGCGCAATCGCGCACCTAACCTTTTTTTTTTTATTGAAATTAACTTGACTTGCTCCCTAGTCGGATCTCGACTAGCCAGTAAGTCGGGGGCTATACCTAATTAGGAGCGCAATCGCGCACCCTCTCTCTTTTATTGAGCTTGACTTACTCACGGGTCGGATTCCGACTGGTTTGTAAGTTGGGGGTTATACTTGATTAGGAGCAGTCTCTATCACTACATTTATTCGACACCTAATCGAGCTTTTTTATTTTCAAATCTATGATGAGCCTAAATGTTAGTTGTTCAGAGTAACGAAACTCTTGTTTTCTGGCAACACTCATATTTCCCGATTGCGTTACTGGAGATAGAGCTCTGCGCCAACTCCTAATGCTAAGGAATTTGATGCGCTGGGCAGAGTGCTTAGTAAAAGGGACCTAACTCGCTTGGGAAAAATGCGTGATTTGAATTGAGAAAAGTCGATTAGCTTGTGCTAAGATAAAAAAAAACGCACATAGAAGAGGCCGGAGGCAAAATGGACAATTTTATTAATATTTACAATGGCTCGCAAGCCGTTTACAGGATATGGCGGCAAGCGTGGGCCTGCGCCCTGATGATCAGGTCCGTCACCCCGGTGAGGCCTGGGGCGATGTCGATCAGGGCTTCGGCGATGGCGGCGTCGCGAGCACGGGCGCGGACCAGCGCCTCCACGATCGCATCGGCCACCTCGGCAAGGACCGGGGCGACCTCGATCAGAACCGCGACGGAGGCGACGTCGCGGGCTCGGGCCTCCTCTTCGGCGATCTCGGCGAGCGCGAGGTCGAACCGCGCCCAGAGCTCCGCCAACTCTTCATCAGCCATTGGAGCAGGAGGAGATGGAGGGATTCAAGAAGGAGCTTGGGTGAGGAGCGGCTGCTGTACCGGCCTCTCTTTATAGCCGAAATCGGGGAAGTCGAATCGGTTTCGGGGAATAATGGCATTGGGAAGCAGCCCCAATGAGAACTGTTCCTAGGATTTGATGTGGAGGTCTCTGGGAACACGGCGCAACATTCAAAGCGGCGTTTGGTCTTTTGGCAAAGTGGCGCTAGGGATGACCCGTGGCGGCAAGGAATAGCGCGCATTTATCAAAGAACTGCGGGCGACGTTTCGGCTTCGCGCTGGGCGGGAAGAAACGAAGCCCTGGATCTGCTATTGCAATATTCGGGCCCAGACTTAGGTTCCAGAAGGCACGTTCCATGTGAGCCGTAAGCTGTACGTTGCTCGCATGCGGATGTTGATTGGACCGAGCCTAGTTGGGAAAAAGGGCGCGCCCCCGGTTGGGCCTTATGCTAGTCATCAATCCTTTGAGGGCTAGACGCTTCCCGGGTAATTAACTCAGCTCTTGGCGTACCTCCTGGGGTCAATGGCTGGTCTGATTTTCTAATCGGATTAGGCGTCAAAGAGTTACCTCTTCAGTTGGGTCTCAGTGGCACATCTCCGGATCGTTTGTCGCCAAGACAAACACCACTAGGAGGACCTCAACTTGGAGGCGGGCGTATTCTTCTGGGAATCACTAGCTTGACTTCGCACTAGTCGAGTCAGGGCGCCTGAATACCCTACGCAACTTGTGGCATATCCCATGCTGGATCGAATGTCGAGTTCTGCAAGTCAGGCTTGAATGTCATAAGTTGTAACAGGGAGGATAACGCTAGGTGGCACTGCTCACTCAGCAACATCCACCCTTCTGGTATGCCTCTCCGCGGGGCCACAAGCCGGCATACCGACTAGTCGGGCTGGGTACCAGATATCTTTTAATGACTTGAGAATTTTCTCGAGTTCTTTGCAACTGTGTTGTTTGATCAGCAGGTTACTCGGCGAGCGACTTCATCAGCAAGACGAAGAGTGACGTCACTCGGGTAACATTTGAAGGACTGCACGCTGAACCCCGAATCAAGACAACTCAGTCCCGAAGTACTCGGGGGCTACTGTGGAAAACATGGGCCTCGGGTATCCGGAGATATACTATTGGACGTACCACCTCCTTGGGCCGACTCAATTGGACCTTCAGAAGATGGGCTTGATAGGCTGGCGCGGTCCGACATGATCTACAAAGAAACGAATTCGTCTCCTACTCGAATACATAGATATAGGCGTAACCAAATCGGTTATATCTGTATCTTCCATACGCGGATTAGGGATTCTATCTGTAACCCGGCCCCTTGCACTATATAAAGGGGGTCCGGGGCCCTAGTTCGACATCCAATCCCACGTCTAACAATCATCATCAGTATCCACCATAATACAATCCTCGAGCACAGGAGTAGGGTATTACCTCGCCCCGAGGGCCCGAACCTATATAAATTCGGCTCCCTGTGCTACCATCGTAGTTGTGATCTCTCGCATTACTCCATAAAATATATTGCCGACGCAATTCGTCGACAATGACGGAACCTTGTGATTGTTGCTAAGTGGTATAGTTGAATCTTGTTTCATGAACAATCAATGCAGAACTCATAGTGATTGTTGCTCCGATTTGCATTTGGGTTTAGGTAGAGTAATATTTTGTTGTTAATCCGTCCATAGTATGAATAATACTTGCTTTATAGCTTGCTTTGCATTTATTTGGGTGAAAATTTAAGTTCGTTTGGTCAAGAACGCCTAGGCAATTTGGTTGAAAATCTAAACCCGAATGCTTTGTAACGGCTAGGCAACTTGATGAAAAATCTAAGTTCCTATGCTGTGCTTTGCAACGGCTAGGCAATTTGGTTTGGGATAGTTCAGGTAGAGACGTGCTAATTAGTTACAAACACATGTACACTAAGGTTATTAAAACATAAAACGAGGACAAAACGACACACCACAATTTTAGCGTTTTAACGTTTGAACGAACGTTCAAACGACGTTCCAAGTATTTGGTAAACGAGCCTTCCTGTGAAAGAGAAGCCCATCCAACCACACCTCCCTCGTCCAACCTTATAAGGAAAGCCCATCCAGCCCACGCCCTACTCAAAACACATCCTTTTTTTTTCACATACTCAAAACACATCTAGCCCAGGACCTCATCTACTCTCAAAAACCATCTAGCCTACGGCCTGCTCCTTAGCACCCCACCTAGCCTCTCCTCACTGCTTAAACCTAACTGTAGGCCGCACACAATGGCCAGCTCCATCCTTGCTGCCGCCTCAACCGCTCCTCCCCTGCAGCCGCCATCTCAACCTCTCCTCTCCTCTCCTGCTCCAGCCGCCACTCCTAACCTTCCTCACCTTGCTCTAGTGCCACCTCCGACGCCTCCCCTACTCCGACGTCGCCTTTACCCCTCCTCCCCTGCTCCAACACCGCCCCCTCTCCTCTAGGTAAAACGTGCAGAAGTTCTACTTCCCACAGGGCGTTTTCTCTTTTTTTTTTGACGTTTAAGCATCGTTTAAACGGTGTTCTAATAAGAATGATGTACACATGCATGTCCAAACCATATTTAGATTTGTGAACATGCCTATCATGCATGTAGATGGAGACCAAAGTGGCGAAAATGACAAGGATCCTGGCGACTACCCTTGGTTGGGTTGAGCGATTAGCTAAGAATCTACATAAGATAGCTAATGACAATTTCGACCCGGGGTGCTCGAAGACTTCCATCACACTCAATCAGGCGCTGTTGGAAGTCAATGCAGTTGTCGAACAACTAGAGTAGCTAGCCTTAGAGGCCTTCGAGGAGACAAAGAGGCTCCTAGGGTCAGCTATGGCTGGTGGGTCTACCGCTGCTGCAGTGTAGGAATAGGGCATGTCCTAGAATGTCGTGGACCCAGAAGACCCTAATCCCTACGGGCTACACAGAAAACGTCGTCATGACACTCGTCATGTATGTGTCGTTGCTAAAAATTCCGGGTGAAGATTATTTATACAATCATCATAAAATGTCATACTTTCTATGATGATCAATTTTTTTGTCATGAATTATTGACTTTTATGACATAAGTATTTGTCATAAAACATAGTCCAACAGCATGACATATAACTTCGTTTTTGTCCCAAAACAACCTTGGCAGCGCCTTCTTGTGACGAATTGGAGACATCATTAATAGATAGTTGCAATCATAGCGGTGCTAATTTATGACAAAAGATTATTATTATCAATGAATGATTCCATGTGTCATCCACATTGATTTCATATAAAATTTGCATGCTAGAAAAGGGAACATATACTTTTATATATGCTCACAATGTAACATCATATATTCAAAAGTTTATGTTTGACTATTACAAAATGTACTAAGTACAAAATTAACATTGTTACCAAAAAACCCTAAGGGTGGGTTCTTTTCAGCTTATCCTACTTATCTCGTGTCTTATTTGACTTATCTCACTTTTTTTATTATTTTTTGAGTCGGTTTTTTTTTATCTCGTAGGCGTGTCTATAAGCTCCCTAAACCCCAAAATTGAAGGCCAACGGGCTTTCGAGGCTATCTCGAAAAATTCTCGAAGTGGCGAGATAAGGCAAATAAGTAGGATAAGATAAACCGAAAAGAACCCACCTAACATACTTCTAAAGGTCATCATACAAGATGCCAAGACATTGCCATACATAAGGATATCGTTAGCAATTCAATTTGAAGACTTTGGCCATCATCAAGATATGAGGCAGAGCATGCCTATGAGATGAAAAGACAAATCGCTCTTGAGGCAACAAACAACAATCAAAATAAACATCTGTCAGAAGGTAAATGATTTTTTAAATTATTGAATGAAGATAGGTTTGGCAAGCGTTACTCACGAATAAGTATTTGGTGAATAAAACTCTAACTCAATTTGTATCTCAGAGTAGAGACTCGCAATTTTGAAAGGGTGTCATGAAAGTTCAAGATATCTTCTTTCATTGGGGTTCATTCAAAATTAAGAATGGTTCTCGGATCGGATTTTGGGAAGATAGTTAGTTGGGCCATGTACCTCTCAGGGAACAATAATCAAACCTCTAAGCCATAGCTAGAAAAAAACTTACAGTGGCAAAGGTTATTAATTCTATCTCTTTAAATATATCCTTTCAAGGGATTTGTGGGACAAAATTTATTAGGTTGGTAGCATCTGGTGTTGCTCTTGAGTCATGTGCATTTAGAAAATGAGCGGGATATATTTTATTGGAATCTTCAAGATACATGACAATTTACTATACAATCAATGTACAAAAGCTAATTAACCAGCGTCTTTTTTTAATAAGGTTATTTGGAAGCTCAGAATTCCATAGAAGCTTAAATTTTTTCTTTGGCATTTGGATAGAGGTGTTATCCTAACAAAAGATAGCTAATAGGGGTTGGCAAGGAAACCTGAAAATGTTGTTTTTGTGACCATAAAAGGAGGCCATTCAACATTTTTTCGATTATCATTTTGCTAGATCTATTTGGAGAATTGTCCTTATTGCTCTAAGTTTACATCGTCCTCATAATCTCGTTCATATGAGAGGAAGTTGACTTTCTGATTTTGGTCTCCGTAATAGATCACAAATTTTTATGGGCACAACAGCTTTATTTTAGTCTATTTGGTTTTGCTGAAATGATGTTTGTATTTGATAAAAACTAAGAATGTTTTTGTTGATGCGAGTATTTTCAGGGGAGCTGATTGGTTGCGACAATGGGTGTTGCTTTAAAAGGAGGACGACAGAGCGGGAATTCGAGTTGCGTGCATCGGTTAGAAGCGGTGATCATGGAGTTCTTCAACAAATTTGGGGGGAGAATGAATAAAGAATTAGTCTGAATTGAGTGAGGATGTTTCCTGTTTTCCTATGTAGCCTTTTGATTTTGTTACTTTTTGTTTAGTCGTGTGTTTTATATTTATAAGATTTTTTTTGCTATGTATATCACTGATGCAGAGACCAAAATTATATTCTATTATCTATTAAAAATCCTCACGAGGAAGACAGAGGATGACCATGTTGGCTATAGTCTTGGGTTGAGTAGCCGAGCAGTGGCTTGCATGGTGTACAGCCGTACGACGGGACGATGCAAGCAACTCTATTTGCATTTTTGCATTAGTGAAAATAAACTCTATTTGCA
Organism: Olyra latifolia; assembly: GCA_036346145.1. Classification (NCBI taxonomy): domain Eukaryota; kingdom Viridiplantae; phylum Streptophyta; class Magnoliopsida; order Poales; family Poaceae; genus Olyra; species Olyra latifolia. The sequence goes on from CM070530.1 coordinate 23,274,498, forward strand.
TTGATTTCAACATTATCAATAAAAAAACAAGAGAGTGGTTAGGGCCGGCTGCCCCTGCAGTGCTGGAGGTGTAGCTTGGGCACCCTTCGCTAGGCACGGAAATTCCAAGGCACCAGGTGCCACATAGCACCCGGTGATCCTGCCGTCCACGCGCGATCGGACGGCCGGATTAAGCCAAGGAGGATCTGCCTTCGCTTGGCTAGTTTCCTTCCCACGTGTCGGTTGTACGCGATGCACAGGGTCCATGTGCTGCGCCTGCACGGATGCCATGCCCATGTCCGTGCGAAACGGGCAGCGAAGGCGCAGTGCTCCCAAGATAAGGAAGGAGGCTGCTAGTGCTTCCGCTCTTCCAAGCCGTGCCATCGCCCATCGCTGTCATCGCGCGAAGCTGCCAAACGCCAGACAAGAAGCAGGGGGAAGAAAAAGAGGCCCTGACATGGATATGCCTCCCCGGGATACTTCGCCCCGCGTTCGCCCAAACCCTCACGCTCCTCCTCCTCCTCCTCCGCTGCTGCTCCAGACTCCAGAGAGTACAATATTGGAGAAAAGAGACTGCTTTCCTACCCTGCCCGCCCTGCCCAATTCTTGGCTTGACTTGCTCTCTCATCCGTGAGTAGCTTTCTTCTCTCTCCCCCCAATCTTTCTAATCTACCTTTCTTTGGGCGTTGTTTGCCATGATGCTAGGGTAGTTTCTCGGTTCTTTATTGATTGGTTTATTTTTTTCTCATTCCAAGATCGGTTGCTCCGAGATGGCCAGACAGTTTGGCTGGTGACTTGCTGTGGACGTGTGGTGGTGTTGTGTTCGATCCTGTTTAGCTGATGCATCTGTAGCCGGGGATGTAGTTGGATTGGGAGATCTTTGGGCGCTTGTGCCAAGAGCAGGAGGATCAAGAAAGGAAAGGGGGTAAATGGAGGCCGGGTTCCTGCAGGAAGACGGCCAATCTGGTGTGGCAAGAATGTCTAGCGGGCTCAAGAAGAAGAAGACCCTGGAGTGGGATTTGAATGATTGGAGATGGGATGGCAACCTGTTCCTGGCCACGCCGTCGAGTGCTGCCGCTCCATCGGAGTGTGGCAGCCGGGAATTGGGCCGAGCTGAGGGGGAGATTGATTTTGGTGGTGTTGACAAGAGGAGGAGAGTTTCCCTGGAGGATGACCGTGAGGGGTGCAGCAATGCTGCAGCCACAAATGGTGATCATGACGGAATGGTTATTCCGAGAGGGCAGAGCAGCGAAGATGAGAGACAGAGAAAGGGTGCATGTTCTAGTTCTGCTCCATCTTGCCAAGTTGACGGCTGTCAGGCAGATCTCAGCAATGCCAGGGACTACCATAAGAGACACAAGGTGTGTGAAGTACATACCAAGTCGAGTGTGGTTCGTATCAAAAACATAGAACGTCGGTTCTGTCAGCAGTGTAGCAGGTTAGTCAGCAATTTATTTGTGAATTTAACATTGTTGATCATGTTATAACTTGGACATTGCTTAGTTTGGTACTTTGAACTCAGGACATAATCCCTTTTCTTCTAATTTAAACATATCATCTGGGGCAGCGGGGCTGTTCTCTTATCACTATTTTATTCTTTGATTATCTGATTATATTTCTTCCCTTGAGCTACATACTGGAATGCAACCTTTTGCTACAGGTGCAAAAAAATGGAAGCTATTGTTGAAATGAATCATGAACAGTTGAATATATATAATCCTCAACATAAGTCATAAGTGATGACTGATGTCCTAAAATGTGTGCAAGCAAATTAATTTTAAACATTGATCAACTACATGTTTAATTCTTTATTATTCCTTCTGTCTGTCCTTCCACAGATTTAAATCGTTTTTGACTTTTCATGATGCCCAATGCAAGACTTTTACAGAATTAAACTATTCCTTCTGTCTGTCCTTCCACAGATTTAAATCGTTTTTGACTTTTCATGATGCCCAATGCAAGACTTTTACTAAATACTAGCACGAATGAAAGATATATATTATGGTAGTATTTTGGAAGACAAATACAATGACCTTGATGACACGAACCCCATGGTGACCTAAATTTGTAGATGGAGAGTAATATATAGGCCATCTATATGGAAAGAATACCTCAGTTAAAAAAAAAATGGAAACGATACAAGTAGATCTGTAGACATGTCTCAAAAATATTTTGTGGACTAAATTTTATCTGATTTGACCATATATTACTGGTCAAAATTGTATTTTTTGGAGACCATGCCAGTGCCTAAAACTTCACTTATTTGTTAATGGAGGAAGTAATAATTATGACTTAAATAAATCAAGATGTTAAAAAAGTATTTTTTTTAAAGAAAAAAAGAGTAGTTGCCAGAATTGTAGTTAAAGTGATGATTTTAATTAGTTATTGACATTTGGGGAAGGTCATAACCTGATGAATGCTCTGTCTAAGCAACTGCTAAAGTCTTGAGATGGTATCACAAAGTTTCACCTCTCTGTATTAGAAACAAGAATATATTGATGAATTTTTGGTAATTAAATTATATATGGCTGAGTGGTAATGATGGAGATTTTAATTGTCACTGTTCCTGTCTAGTTTATTTATTGGTAATGATTGTTTGATTAACAAGTAATTTGTGATATGCATCAAACAACATTCTCGTACTTGTAAGCTGTAACATCAGGATAGCACCGAATCGAAGCATGATACTAAATTCAAAGTGTACATGAGAAGAAGTAATAATGAGTATAACTGAAATTTAGATTTTTACAGGCTGAAAAATATTTTCCATATCTTTTCAGTCATTCATGGGCTGAATAATAATGCTGAATAAAAGAAATTATTTGACACGTCTTGTCAGGTTTCACCTTCTTCAAGAATTCGATGAGGACAAGAAGAGCTGCCGCTCACGTCTAGCAAAACATAACGGAAGGAGGAGGAAAGTCCCAGTCCATGCAGTTGTGGCTGGGAATTCCACGAGTGAAAACCAGTCTTCAACTAACACCTTACTTCTGTTGTTGAAACAACTTTCGGGGTTAGATTGTAAGTTTCTGATTTTTCAATCCACAAGCAGGCCAACCATGGTTATGCTAACTGCATTGTTATGTTGGTCGCAGCTGGTAGCTCATCTGAGCAAACCAATGGTCCCAACTATTTGGTTAATCTTTTGAAGAACCTTGCTGCTATTGCTGGAACACAGGCATATCAAGATATGCTAAAGAATGCAAATTCTGTTGCAGTATCATCAAATGATGGTAACTATGTTACAAATGGCTTTACCTTACACGAGCCAACTAGACCACCAATTCCTGTAGGCACTGAATCCTCTGCAGGTAAAATTCTTGATTGCCTGCTGCTATTGCCCAAGACAAATAAGTAGACATCTTTAAAATAAAATGATGAGTGCATGTCTTAACATGTGTTGCCAGAAGAGCCTCCAGGGGAAAGACATGTGCAGAATTTTGATTTGAATGATGCTTACGTCGAAGAAGATGAGGTACATTGTCTAGGTTTATTGTTTTAGCTGTCTTCCCAATTTTAATTCCAATTTAAGCTGAAGTACCCCTGATGCCCATAACATTTCCAGAGCCGAACAGATAAAATTGTCTTTAAGCTCTTTGGGAAAGAGCCAAAGGATTTTCCTGATGATCTTCGAGCGCAGGTCATTTACCATATTGCAAACTGGAATGATGTTTCTCTTAACAATTTTATCCTTGAGAAGATAGTGACTTTTTCTTGCTTCTTAAGTCTTTGATCAATTGTTTTGATTTACAGATACTAAACTGGTTGTCACATTACCCAAGTGGTATGGAAAGTCATATTAGGCCTGGCTGTGTCATTCTAACTATTTACCTTCGTCTTCCTAATTGGATGTGGGACAAGGTATTTTTATACAAACAGTGCTCTAGATATGTATATCTCTTCTCTATGGTGAATAAAAATCATAATAATGCAGAATTGACTCCTGCTTCTTTCGCTAAAAGAAATGCAGAATTGAAACTATGAACCATACAGCTTACTTATGGATATTTTCCTTTGCCTGAATTTGTCTAAAGCTTGGTGCTGATCCGGCTCCTTGGATAGAAAAGCTTATTAATGTATCCATTAATAGCTTCTGGAGAACAGGATGGATGTATGTTAGGGTGCAGGACCGCCTGACATTGAGTTGGAATGGTTTGTTCGCCTTCTTTGGAAGACTTTATTTGCCCTCACCAGCTCTTTTCCTTATGGATTTTATTTTCAGGTATTTGAGCGATAGTTTCTTATCTTTTGTATTGTTCCCATGTTTATCAGGTAGGCTTATGTTGGTGTCTCCCTGGCAACCTGTAATAGGCGATGAGAATCAGATATTAAGTGTAACCCCTATTGCAGTTGCCTGTTCTTCCACTGCACACTTCTCAGTGAAAGGTCTCAACATAGTTCAACCAACCACAAAGTAGGTTTTTTATGACATATAACTGTCTCTAATAACCCTAATTTGTTTAACTGATATTATGTTGGTATTCATTTAGATTACTTTGTATATTTGGTGGGCAATATTTAATCCAAGAAGCAACACAAATGCTACTTGATGATACTACGATACAGCAAGGGCCTCAACATATGACCTTCTCTTGCTCCTTACCTAGTACAAGTGGAAGAGGGTTCATCGAGGTGCATGCTATGAGTGTTTCTTTGTATGCATTGTCATTTGCCTTCTTACATTATTGAATTTCTCGATTCTTTTCCAGGTTGAAGATTGTGATCAAAGCAGCCTTTCCTTTCCCTTTGTCGTTGCTGAAGAATCTGTATGTTCCGAGATTAGAATGTTGGAGCATGAATTGAACTTAATCGCATTTGGTGACACCCTGGAACAAAGAGACAATCTGATGGCTTCTCGCAATCGAGCCTTACATTTTTTGCAAGAAATTGGTTGGCTTCTTCAGAGGAGCCACCCACATGTTACATCTGAGGCACCACTATATTGTACTGAGGGTTTTCCTGTTGCAAGATTTAGATGGCTTCTATCCTTTGCGATTGACCAGGAATGGTGTTCTGTTGTAGAGAAGCTTTTGGACACGTTGTTCCAGGGTAATATTAATCTAGGTGTCTCCTCACCAGTTGAATTCGCCCTGGGAGAAAATTTAATATTCACCGCTGTCAACAAGCGGTCGAAGCCTTTGGTTGCCTTTCTATTAAGGTACAGAACAAATTTTGCATCCACAGACAGTGGAGACATGACTCCAGTTCGGTTCTTGTTTACACCTGACATAACTGGTCCATCAGATATTACACCTCTTCATATTGCAGCCACAATCAGTGAAGCTGCTGGTGTTTTAGATGCTTTAACTGATGATCCTCAGCAGGTAGTTAATCTAAACTCTCATGGTGAATATATTTACTGATTTCATAAATTCATACCCTTCTTACCTATATAGCTTCCTTTCTCTATCGGAACTGCACAGTTACACTCAAAGCAGCTTAAATTTATGATTCCTTGAGTACCACTCTTGGAAAAAATAGTAAACCAACATTTAGTACCTAAATTCTGCACATGAAACATTTTCGTCTGAAGGCCCGGAAATTTATTTTCTATATTTCGACAAAAAAAAGAAAGTAATTTTGTCAAAACTTGGCTTGTCTGGTAATCTAATCCTCAAGGTTAATAACCGTTTTGTGGTGTTGAGTACATCTTGTAGAGGTATATTTTATCACATCAGAGTGCTTCATGAAGTGTTGGAGCTAAGATAGTTTGCATTCAACCTTTTCATTTACTTTGGGAATTTTTTCGTGAACATGAAGAAAACTATTGTTACTTTTGGATTCTGCCTGCATTTTTTCTGCTCTGTTTTTAATCTTTGCCTAATTGTCACATCACAGCTGGGAATCAAAGCGTGGAAGAATGCTCGTGATGCTACTGGCTTTACTCCAGAGGATTACGCTCGGAAGAGAGGCCACCTGCCCTACGTTCAGATGGTTCAGAGCAAAGTTGACAGCAGGTTACCCAAAGCTCATGTTTCTGTTCCAATGCCCAGCGCTGATGCCACTGTAAAGCAAGCGAGTCGATTGAAGCCCACTGATCAAACCACTTTCGATGTGCAAAAGGGCCAACAGAGCGATAAGCGACCACTCGGCTGCAGGCAGTGTGCCCAGTACCTTGCATACCGTCCCCATTCAAACAGGTTTTTGTCGAGCAGGCCTGGGATGCTCTCCTTGCTCGCCATTGCTGCTGTCTGTGTCTGTGTAGGATTGATCATGCAGAGCCCACCACGCATCAGCGGTATGAATGGCCCTTTCCTTTGGAATAAACTGCTTTCAGGCCCCAAGTGATATAAGACTGCCAAGCACCTACAAATGCAATTCAATTGTGCCAGTGTATACACTGAAGATGCTTGTGCTCAGAGTGATATGTAGGTTTCTTGTAGCTCACAGACTTCTTAAACCAAAGTGCAATTTCTGTTTATTGTACAGAAATTCCATTGCATATGTAATCCTGGCAGCGAACTTTTGTTTGCATGATTGAGGGAGGAAAGAAAAGAGTCAAACCTACTAAGACGATTATTAAGTGCTGGTATGTCCTACGGGAGCAGTGCTGGCAGGGGAAGTGGCAATTTGGTTGCCTACCATGCTAGTGCTACTCGAGCTACATCCTACGGACCTTGTTGTGAACATAGGTGTTATAGGTGTTCTCTTTGGTTTATCTTATTTTTTTATTTATTTATAAGTTGAACTTCGAGAACTTTATGAGATAGTTCGGAAATTTCGGAGCATCTTATTTGACTCAACTAAGAGTTTTGAGACGCGGTTTTGAGATAGAAAAAAAGGGACTGCAAAAGCTAAAGTGTTTGACTTTTTGATTTGGAGATAAGAAGAGTTATAGAGAATAATCTTTTTTTTTTTTTAAGAAAAAATAAAAAGGTGTGACTTTCCGTTGGATGTCCAGTTGGAAGTGTTTTATCGAACGCTGAACGTTGTTTCCAAAACATTGTCAAACTACTAACATTGTATGGAGCATCGAACGCTCAACGCTGTTTCTGGAACATTGTCAACATTTTATGGAACGCTGTCTCTGGAACATTGTTTCACAAGAGCAACACTTTCTGTTGCATGATAAAAATAAAATCTCGTCTAATACAATCACCGGATGACAAATGCCATTTATTTCTTAGGAAACACAATGGCTCCAAACTACCAGTAATCTGATTAAGACACTTGTCTCTTACCAATCACCAACTAACGCGGAACTGGAGATGCGCACACATGACAGCCAAAAAGTTGCTATCAGAAAAACCCACCTTGTTTACTCAAAAGGAACAAATCACCGGCTGTTTCTTAGTAAAGGCTATACGCAAGATTGTTAAGCATTCACGGATCAAAGCATCATGCTGAACACTGAACAGATATGTTCTGCACCACAAGACGATAACCAAGAAGTAGGAAGTTTCATTTCCTAGGTAGTTTCTATTCTTCACCATTACATGAGCAGAACAAACGCAAGCAGCACACCCACAATACAAGCTCCCTTCACACATAAACACTAGGCATAAAACCTTACACACACTCTCTGCTTGAGCACTGATAGAGAGATTACTTGTTCTTATGGCAGATTAAGATCAGAGACGACATCACAGTGTAGTAGACAAAATGTTGCAAAATGGAGCTGACTGCGAAGTCTTTCCTCAGGCAGAAGGCTTCTCCCACTTGAGGGGCTTCACCACCTCCCATGTGAAGTCCAGGTCATCCCTCCCAAAGTGGCCATACGCTGCTGTCTTGAGGTAGCGGTCATTACCGCCTCTCTTCAGGTCGAGGTCGATGATAATCATCCCTGGCCTGAAGTCAAAATTCTCCTTGACAATCCTGAGAATATCCTTATCAGGGATCTTGCCTGTGCCATACGTGTCAACAAACACCGAGAGCGGTTCTGGCACTCCAATGGCGTACGAAACTTGGACAATACAGCGGCGGGCAAGGCCGTTAACAACAATGCTCTTGGCTGCCTGCCTTGCGATGTATGCACCGCTGCGGTCAACCTTGGTTGGGTCCTTCCCTGAGAAAGCACCACCACCATGGGCTCCCCAGCCACCATAAGTGTCAATGATGATCTTCCGGCCGGTGAGACCAGCATCTCCATGAGGTCCACCGATGACAAAGCGACCTGATGGGTTGAGATGGAAAATGGTCTTCTCATCAAGGTATTGCTCCGGGATGACAGGCTTAATGACATGCTCCTTCAGGTCTGCAGCAATTTCATCATTGGTCACTGTCTCATCGTGCTGGGTAGAGATGAGCACAGTGTGGACACGAATTGGGACCATGGCACCATTGTCATTGTGGTACTCCACAGTCACCTGGGTCTTTCCATCAGGCCTCAGCCAAGGACAGGTCCCGTTCTTGCGAACCTCGGTGAGACGAGCACCAAGCTTGGTAGCAAGAACATGGCTGAGGGGCATCAACTCTGGGGTCTCATCAGTTGCATACCCAAACATAAGCCCCTGGTCACCGGCGCCAATCTCCTCAGGGCACTTGGTGAAATGACCATGGACACCCTGCGCAATGTCAGGGGATTGCTGCTCAATGTTGACAAGCACCTTGCAGTGATCAGCGTCAAGACCTACATCATTGGAGATAAAACCAATGCCACGGCAAGTGTCCCTGACAATCTTCTCGTAATCAACATTGGCCTTGGTAGTGATCTCACCAAAGACCATGACCATGTTGGTCTTGGTGCAGGTCTCACAAGCAACCTTGCTGTCAGGGTCTTCGGCAAGGCATGCATCAAGCACTGCATCCGATATCTGGTCGCAGAGCTTGTCAGGGTGTCCCTCATTGACGGACTCAGAGGTAAAGAGGAAGGTATCAACTTCGGCCATCTTCTTTGTCCTGCATAAAAATGGTGTGCCTATCTCATAACACAAATGGTATATTGAGTAAAATGGTCCAGACTCCAGAAGTTCCAAAGACTGCTATAAAATGGTACAGATCCAATGATTGAAATACATCCAAATTACTCTTCTAACAAAAGTAAAACTGGAATTAAAGAGAAAAAAGCCAGCGCATGCACAAGAGATTACCCAAGATTATTAGTAGCTACGCAAGTGATTCACCCCTGTGAGCACCAGTTCCTTGAACGAACTTCAGTTGTCTTGTCCGATCCCTTAGCTAAATTTAAGAGAGTGGGTTGTGGAAGATGCTTATATAGAGCACAAAGGACAATGCATTGTTGGTACAGATTAGGATACTTATCTTGATGCAAATGCTCTAAGACCGGCGACTTGCCCAGTTCAAGGCACTGGCCTTTGTTCGTTTGGTAAACAACAGTCCAAAACAAAGAGAACATGCTAGTGAACAACCACAAGAAATCTCTATTTAGCCCATGCAAACAAGACTAAATATTTCTATATTATACAACCTTGCATTGTTGGGGAAAATTTCACGGCATAGAGTCAGTGTTACCAAATTACTCAATAAAGGTTAAAGTATCGTAATGTCATGAATTGCTTATGACTGTCAGGAGCAGCAGTAAAAATGTGCGCCTGGCAGTGTCCTCCAAGAATGTGACAAGTTAGCAGTGGACACGAGGAACATACCAAAGCCTACTTAAACCGGCCTAAAAGAATCAACTTGTCCAAGTAGGACAATATTCCACGAACGAAAGAATCACCCGTCGCACTCGGCTCCCTGCTGTCAGAACCTTCGAATCGGCATCCCGCGTCACAGAAGCATGGAAATCAGCACTCACCAGCTTTATTCTTAAGAGGACAAGATCCTAAGAACAATCGAATCCGCTATTATTCACACACAAGCTGTCTAGTTGCACTGTCACTGACTCACTGCACCGCACGTCCCAATTCACTCTCTGTTGTAACTACGCAAAGGCATATCATGATTAGGAAAAAAACTACGCATTCAGACCTCCCAAAAGCGTGCAGAAGCATCAGAGTTGCAAGCTTTTCGGGCACGATTAGATTCCAAGAACCAAGGGATCACATACGCGTCATTGCTAACGCTAATTACTCCAAATGGCTACTCTCAATAGAAACAAATACGGCTGCGGCACATCCAATCCAAGAACATGGCAAGAAAAGTGGACTCCAGTTCCCGATCACAACGACAGCAACTCCGACCAGAAAAACAGCCTCCCGCGCCCGAAAACCGAGCCGGCGAACCAAGCAGCGGCCGTCCCCCACCACCAAGCCCACGAGACGGAACCCAAGAACCACGAAATGGCTAGGAGGAAGACACGCGCGTCAGATCGACACGAGCGTGGTGTCGGGAGCAAGACAGACGCAGGCGGCCACGCAGCGACAGAAAGGAAAGGGCAAAATGGAGCGGAAGGGCGCCTCACCTTGGGTCGCTGTGGCGGCGCGGCGAGGGAGACAGAGACGACGACACGGGTGACCCGACCCGCAGTAGCCGCGGCGGTGGGCTCGTGTTTATATAGGAAGGTGCGCGGTGAACCGGATCCGGTGCCGTTGGATGGGATCGAACGGTGGGAGAGCGCTAGAGGGGAGGAACTGGCCAGTTGGGCCCACGAGTCCACGAAAGCGACCTGTACCGACCGAGTTAGAGCAACCACACCGGCTGCACTAAATTTTCTCCTCCAAAACACTATTAGCGTCCTTCCATCCATCCCTTTAAAATTCTTTTATATTTTACATTACCCTATAAAGTTTTCTTTCCTCCAGCAGTTACTATATCTTTATTTAAAAAATCAGAGCTACAGTGATATAAAGAGCCTGCTATGGATGCTCTTATGGTTCGCAAGGATTTGTATCCTCTGCCTTTGCTTCTCTTTGCCATGCCTCTGCCATTCACCTCACAGATCACTGCAGCTATAGTGAAATAACTTTGAACAGTAGAAACGAAGCTCAGTACATACGCTACAATATTTTGTTACAGTTCTCTGCCTTTGTGCACTCATATTACTGTACGCATCTGCTAGCAAAGACAGAGGATGCGCGTCCGGTTCGCATGCACTCCCACTCTATGCCTGCTGGAGCATGTTTAAAAGGGCTAGCCTTGCCTAAAAGCCTGAGTGTGAGTGGAGTTGGCAATAGCATTGCCGATGTGATCCTCCATCTCTGTGTGCCCACCAGCCCCTATGGGCGATATGCCCTTGAGTCCAGGATAAGTTTGGTGCTTCTCCACCATGCAACCAACTCTTACGATCTCCTCCTCGTCTCCATAATTCTACTTCAATTTTTCTGGTTGATATAAGATATAATTTGTCGAGGTATGTAATTCCTGCGTTGTGTATGGTTCCTATGAAAAGAAGAAGGGCCTATATAATTCCTGCGTTGTGTAATTCCTATGTTGTGTATGGTTCCTATGAAATTGCACGGAGTGACACAATGACTTTTTAGAACAATCGGCCCCGAAGACATAGATTTATTGCCGAATCCCACAAACAAATCATTGTGTCACTTCGTGCAATTATGGTATATATGTAGTCCCCTCCTCGTGGCGCTATCTCAAAAAAAATTATACTTGATTATAAACTAGCGGTTTCCACGGATTGCTGATCAAGTTTATTCCATGAATAATGTACTACTTGTACGGCGCTTGTTGCATTAACCAGAGCTTCTTTTCCTGAGGAAAGCACCAATGTCTTGTCTAAAAAAATCACATAAATTTCGAAGGTTGTTCAATTTCAAACTAATTTATACCTTCAAAAAAGTCACGAACCGCGGAGCATGCCAAATCACATTCTCTAAAAGATGGATTCGGTAGAATCAAACTATTATCTTCTCCTCATCTTAACCCACTACTGCGAATGGGCCTTCAGTCCCGGTTCCTGAACTGGGATAGCTCATGCGGGACTGTTGCCTCTTGGGTATCAGTCCCGGTTCCAACGAGCCGAGACTAATAGTGCTATAAATATTTAAAACCTAAGACCTCAAAACTATTCACTGACCCTTCTAGCCAACCCACCCACCCATGCATTCTAATATAACTAGGATATGCATTTCTTTTGAACTTTCCTCAAACGAGGCATCAGTCCCATTTCGTAACACGAACCCTGACTGATTAGGAGGCAGCAGTCCGGGTTCGTGTTATGAACCGGGACTGATAAGCACCCATGCCAGCTGTTTTATACCCGTCTGCCAAAGGACTTATTAGTACCGGTTCGTATCACGAACCGGGACTGATGTCAGAGCCCAACCGGGATTGAAGCCTTGGAGCCACGAATCGATCGATGCCACTATCGAGACGGTTAGGTCCAACCGAGACTGATGTGCCGGTATTAAAGGCCTATTCTTTAGTAGTGACCCCATCTCTCACTCATAAAATCAAGACCAAAATGAGTACTCTCGGGTTAGAGATAGGTTTAAATTACTAGAACAGTAGAAAAGCCTCTAGGTTCTAGAATATTTCGAACGACACTATTTTTAACCCGTCATACATAAAAGCAATGCTTTACAAATGATGAAATCGGAGCTGCACATAAGCACCCATGCACCGCGTGGACGTCTGGCTCTTTTCTTTGACGGGGAGCGGTGTGGTTTCTGGTATGTTCAAACGTGGCCACGATAAGGTGGATGGATGCTCGGTAGGGGTGGACACGAGCCGAGCCCGAGCGAGCTCGGCCCGGCTCGTTCAGGCTCGGTACGGGCACCGAGCCAAGAGAGTAGCTCGGCTCGGGCTCGTACCGAGCTCGGTCCGGCTTCATGAAGCGCCGCGAGCTTCGCCGTGGATGCTTCTTGCGCCGCCGTCACTTCCGGATCTGGACGTCGCCGTCGCCGCGGGACCTCCGCCGCCCCTTCTAGATCCACACGTCGCCGTCGCCGCAGGGCCTTTGCCGTGGGGTCACGGACGTCGCCGGAGGAGGAGGCCGCGGGGCCGCGGACGTCGCCGCGCCTTCCAGATCTAGACGTCGCCGCCGCCGTGAGGCCCCGGCCCACGGACGTCGCCGCCCTTCCACATCTCGACGCCGCCGCCAGTGGGCCGCAGACGCCGCGAGGAGGAGGCCGCCGGCCGATGCCGTGGATGTCGCCGCCGCCCTTCCAGATCTAGCATCGCCGCCGGGGCCGCGGATGTCGCCGGAGGAGGAGGCCGCGGGGCTGATGCCGTGGATGTCGCCGCGCCGCCGTCGAAGTCGCTGCGAGGAGGCGGAGCGCCGCGGTCCGTGGAGGAGGCTGAGGTGGATTGGAGGAGGCGGAGCGCCGTGGACCCATGGTCCGAGGAGGAGGAGGCCGCGGCCCGCGGGGGGCTCGTCACCTCATCGGACTCGGAGGAGGAGACTGCGGGATGGAGGAGGAGAGAAGAGGCATGACCGCGTGAGGAAGGAAAGGAGATGGAAACGAGGGGAGAGAGCCGAGAGGATGAAGTGTCAGTGGCCTTTGCGGGTTGCGGCTATGCGAGAACGCGTGTTACGCGTCCAGGCTGTCGCGGCCTCGCGGGCTCGTGGCACGGCGCTGAGCTTGGGCTGGACGAGCTACGAACGAGCTCCGAGCGAGCTCGTCTCAGCTCGGCTCAGGCTCGGTTTGGGTATCGAGCTGAGACGGAGGCTCGGCTCGGGCTCGTTTAAGGCTCGAGCCCGAGCTAGCTCGCGAGCCCGAGCCAAAGTTCCACCCCTAATGCTCGGTAAGGTGGATGGTATGTTCTGTTCTTTATAAAATGGTATGATTTCTTTGATGGTGGGTGGATGCTCGATAAGTTGTCACGTGGCCAGGCCAAGATCCCCACGTCCTTACACTATAGGAATCCGATATATTTACGTTGGCTAGAAGCCATAGTAAATCAGCAAAAAACCAATGTAAAAAACCATTTTCGTTGGCATGCCGACGTAAACCCAACGATATAAATAGATATATTTACGTCGGCGCCGATGCCGACATAAATACGGTTTATTTCTGCCAGCTTAGAGGCTGACGTAAACATCATCGCCGTACTCGGTAGGGGAGGACGACCAAAAACTAATGTAAATAGGTCTCACCGAGCCAGCCGCCCGTTTTCACCGGAGGGGGCCGGTGCCACGTGTCATATTGACATCGGCTAGGTCGTTGTAAATAGAGCTGGTGCCACATGTCGTATTTACGTCGGTCAAGCTGACGTAAATAAGCATCCCTCTAGATTTCAAATTTGGTCTGGCGGGATGGGCCGATATTTCTGTCAGCCAGGCTGACGTAAAAACCTGCCACGTGTCCTATTTACGTCGGCCTGGCCAATAGAAACAGAACCCCACCACGCTGGTCCAACTTTCAAATTTCTCCTAGGCCTTTTCCTTGTATTTTCGTCAGCTTTGTTCCACAGCTAACATAAATACGTAGACTTACATCGGTTTGTCCATGGCCGTTCTTTATATACGTTGGCTTTTTGTAAGCTGCGTAAATACTTTTGGCTAATGTAAATACGTCGGATTCCTGTGGTGTTTGGGCCGTTACCCACAATCCGAACGTGGTGGTAACTGGCATGCATGGTTTAAGTTTAAGACCACGTTTATTATAAATTAAGTCGATTAATTAGGATGGTTAATATCTTTGTATGTTAGCTACCCTGGTTTCTATATATACACCCAATGTTTTTGTAAACAAGAGGAGCAAGCTCAGAAATACACACACGCTGGAGTAGGGTTGTTATCTCATCCTTGAGAGGGCTGAACTAGGATAAATTCCTTGTCTTGCTCATTACATCATCCCGCGAAACCATTATATCTCAAAAGCAGCACCTTAGCAAAAAGGGAGCTATCTTGATCCCTCGATCAAGAAATAAGCTCGACGGGGAAGCTATTTCCCAATCATCGACAGCTTGCAATTGTGGAATCTACATCTCCTTTTCAATCACCTGTGTCTTATGGCTAAGGAGAACAAGGTAAACTACAAAAGTGGCGGCTGGTATTGGATCACAGACAGTGGGTGTATACAACACATGACCGGCGGCTCGCATATGTTCACCTCTTTAGTAGGAGGAGGTGACCCCACATATGAAAACACTTTTAGAGACAATAGTAAAGGTAAAGTGAAATTCAAGGTGAAATTCATATCTCTAAAAATCATTTTTGTTTCGGATGTGCTCTTGGTTAAATTTTTAAATTTCAATTTGCTTTCCATTGCAAAGATTTGTGATATTGGTCTCAATGGCATTTTCACTAAAAATGGTGTTTCTGTGTTTAATAAGTCTAATGGTGATTTTGTGTTCAAGGGTATTTAGTACAATGATCTCCATATTGTTAATTTCTCTTCAAATCATTTATGTATCTCGATGTGCTTAATTGCCAAAGTCTCTCTTGGTTGGATTTAACACTGCCATCTTGGACATATTGGAATATCTAATTTAAAAAAGCTTTTCAAGAATGACTTGATGGTTGGCTTGAAGGATGTTAAATTTGAAAAGAACCGTTTTTAGTACGTTTCAAGCCGGCAAGCAAGTTGCCAACTCACATCCAACTAAAAGTTTCATATCCACTTCCCAGCCACTTAAACTCTTACATATGGACTAGTTCGGCCCGACGTCCTATGGGAGTATTGTTGGAAATTCTTATTATCTTGTGGTTGTTGATGATTACATTTCACTTAGGTATTTTTCCTTCCAAATAAAACCGAAGTTGGAGGTATTTTCAAAAAATTTGTAAAGTTGGACCCAAAACGAATTTGACTTTTCCATTAAAAAAATTTGAAGTGACAATGAAAAGAAAATTGTTAACTCTTTGATTGAGCTCTATTGTGATGAGTTAGGTATAAAGTATGAGCTATCTACCACAGTGCCACCTACATTCCTCAGCAAAACAGTGTGATGGAAAGGAAGAACCACATCTTCATTGAGATGACAAGGACAATGCTGGATGAGTACAATATACCAGATGTCTTTTAGGCGGAGGCAACCAACACGGCTTGCCATGCTATCTATCGCCTCTATCTCCACCAACTTCTTAAGAAGACATCATATGAGCTCTTGGTTAGAAGAAGACCCAACATCTCTTACTTCCGGGTGTTTGGTTGCAAGGTGTATATCTACAAGAAGCGGACTCACTTGGAAAGTTTCAAAAGCGATGTGATATTGGCTTTATGATCGGTTCTTCCGTGGTGCCTCAAGCTAGTACTCGAGAAGAAATCGAAGATGATGGTGACATTCTCAAAGAACCTCCAAACTTTTCGAAAAACCATCACACTATAGCAAAGAATTATCCCATGGATCAAATCATTGAAGATATTAGTAAGGGGATCCAAAATTGCTCTCGTCATGCAAACTTTTGTGAGCATTAATTGTTTGTTTCTCTTGTGGAACCTAAGAATATAGATCAAGGCCCGCATGGCATCCAATGGACATCTTGATTTGGATACGGGAGGTAAATCAATCGATCACACCATGTATCGCTCTACGATTTGATCGTTGCTTTATCTCACTACTTCTAGGTCCGATATAATATTTAATGTGTGCATGTGTGCTCGTTTTCAAGCCTCCCCTAGAGAATCACATTTGGTTGCAGTGAAAAGAATTTTGAGATATCTAAAACACTCTCCTGTCATTGGTTTGTGGTACCCAAATGGTGGGGATTTTGTGTTGACCGGGTATTCGGATTACGATTATGCGGTTGTAAAATTGACTAAAAGAGCACCTCGGGGGGTTGCGAAATGCTAGGAAGATCACTTGTTTCTTGGGTTTTAAAGATGCAAAACTCCATGGCGCTATCAACCGTGAAAGCGGAATACATAGCGGTGGGGGTTGTTGTGCTCAATTAGTTTATATAAAATGTTCACTCCTTCATTTGAGCTAAAATTTGAAAAAATGCCACTTCTTTGTGATAACGAGAGCGTGGTGAAAATTGCCACTAATCTGGTCCAATACTCATTTACCAAGCACATTGACATTTGTTACCAATTCTTTGTGATCATATGGCCAAGGGTGACATTGTACTTACATACGTTCGTTCGAATGACCAATTAACGGACATTTCCACTAAGCCACTTGATGAGGCATGGTTTTACACATTAAAAAGTGAACTCAACATACTAGATGGCTCTAACTTTGCACAAGTTGGCTCACTTATTGGGGGAGCTTGGTGTAATGTAATATATCTTGGGCCTTTGGTTCACTTAATGGGGGAGCTTGGTGTAATGAAATATATCTTTTCCCTATAGGTGACAAAAAAATAGTTTTTGGGCATGGATTTTCAAATCTATCCATATTTTGGCCCAAAAGTTGAAATTTGTGCTAAAACCTCATTTTTCTAAGCTCTTAACCTCATCTATTGTAAAAAGAAATTTTGAATACGTAATTGTCATATATTTAGACTTCACCAAAAACTTGAAAAAAAGGTTGAAAAAACTAATTTTCATAATCCAACATCATATACCTCAATTTATTATTCTTGGTAACTTGGTCTAAGTTTTGATCAACAAATAAGCCCATATTTCACTAAAAAGTTGCTTTTCATGCCTATTGGACCTACATCATTTAAGAGTGACAATATTTTTATTTGTTCACTTCTTGTGGTACTTGTAGGTTCATACATTCCCAAAGGATGTATCCATACAAGTTTGATCTTCAACGGATTTTGAAACTAGATTTCAAAGAGAAATCTTCAACTAGGCATAAGTGAGCTATATCTTGATAAAATATTTGAGTGAATTCGCTTTAACTAAGTTCAGAATATGCGATTTTCTTTTGGATTTTCAAATCTAAACGTTGGGAGATGGGATTTCCAGCTTCTTAGGACTTTTTGGCAGCTGGGACGCGTACCCCGTATGGTATGGCGCGTCCTGTACCATACGGCGTGCCCTGTACAGGGCAACTTGTGTCACACGGGGTGAGCAATTCCCAGCTCAGGGGATCCTGTTTTTCTCTTACCTCTTCAAATTTCTAATCTCCACCCTTAATTTTCAAAAATTGGATCTCAGCCGTCTATTCCTCCGTAATCTATCCCACTTCCTTCCTCCTTCCATCTTCTTCCTTCTCTGCTTCCTGCTTCTCTCTCTCATCACCCATACGTCGTCACCCCTCCCCATTGCCGTAGTCAGCTCCATCCACTTGCACCACAGTCACCACCCAAAACTAGCTCCTCTCATCCTCCTCATCCAATTTCGCACTCAAGTTTTCCTTAAAAAGTTCCATCTAGGCTGGATTTCAGCATTCTTGGTGCAAACCCTAAACCTACGTGGGTTTTGGGGTGTCACACATCCTCTTCGGCTCAGGCTTACGAGCTCTCTTCTATGGTTGGGTAAGTCACTCTCTTGTGATGTAACACACTTACATTCAAATTCCTTTGATTATTGAACCCGATGTTAACTTAAATTTTGTGCTCGTATATTTTCTTGGTGCTTATAGTATCTTAGTGCTTGTCTCAAGTGTCTGTTCTGAGGTGGTTTGCTCAGATTTAGGGGGAGTTTTTGTGACAAGGTCAGGGTGAGGTTGTTGGGATTTGTGGGAGCTTGTGACAGGGCAGTGTGTGAATCTTGTTTGAAAGTGTTTGCGGGCTACTGTGGGATAGTGTTTGACATAACAGAGGCAAAGAAGATCGTTAGGACAATCAAGAAATTGGCAGGCAGAGGTAGAAAAATGAACAATTCTCCACCTCCACCTGTGTCTAGGTCTGTGAGAGGCAGGGGCATTGGCTCGGGTATAACGATCCTTGGAGGATCATCAGGCCCTAATGTCCTAAGAACAACTAAGAATGCTCAGCTACCTCAACAGCGATCAGAGTCAAGAGTCTGATGAGCTTGATGAGGACTATGAGACGGAGGAGGTCTCTAAACCGAGAAGTTCTGAGGCAGATCCTGATTTTGAGGACACGGACTTTAACTATGAGATGCCCTCAACGAAAACTGTTGACTCATTCAGGTTAACAGGCAATAAACTCAGAGAAGCCAGGACGGTCTCTATTGACACGTGGTTTGATGAAAACTCTAAGTTCAATCATAACATGTTTTGGAACTCAGTCTAGAAGGGCATCTATGTGCAATATATCACCAAGGATGACCCAATTAGAGAATATAATTGCATTAATTGAGCTTGGGTGTATGAATCAATGGAGAACAGGCACTTCTAGTAGTGTTTTGATGCTACTTCCGAATTAGTGTACCTTTTGGCCATCTATGGGTTACATTGGAATACTTCAATTACCATGGAATTCTATGCCACCTTGTAGATTGAACAGCACAAACAGTTCATCACCTCCTCTCTCAATAAGAAAAGGTACCAAATCTCCTATCAGGATATAGCTAAGGCTCTGGGCCCGAGATACTTTGAAGAGAAGATTCACAACCGGGTGTTTCCTACTTCTAGATGGAGTGACAGTGGTGTGATGCCTGACTTTCAACTCACATCACATCTTTACAAGGACAGCAATGACCCAAAGTTTGATCGCACAAGATCAAAGTTTCTGAATGAAGAAACATCTATCCTCAATAATTTGCTTCGCCGTTACTTGTTTCCTAGGAGTGGATACCGAGAAAGGGTGATTCCTCTTCTTGCTTGGCTTCTACACCTAATCCTAACTAAAAAGAAAATAAATGTGGTGGACGATTTAATTGGTGAGATAGAGAAAATTATTGGAAAAGACTTGGACAAAAGGGCATTGCCCTTTGCACCTCATGCTGGGAGAATCATCAAGTATATGAGAATCTTTAATGCAGCTACATATAAGGCTTCATTCAATAACAAACTCACTACATATAAGATGCCCCTTTTCTCTGAGCAAGACAAGAGGATTGTGACAAGAAGAGTCTCAAGTGCTTAAGCACCACCACCTTCACTTTCAAGTGTTTAAGCTCAACCTCAAGAATTCTCTCAAGGACAAGCATCTCCAATTATGGAGTACAATATGCCTACCTATCCCTTTGAAGAAGATCCACTTTTCTCTCCAGTTGCTCATGATCATGAGGCGGGAGAATCATCTCAAGCTCAAACTCAAGCTCCTCCATCGTCCTTTTCTTTCACTGGATGGGATGTATTTCTTCAGCTGCAGCAAGCTCACTTCAATGCTTTCAATCTTTATCAATGAGCAAACTATATGGTACAATAAATATCACAAGTGGAATAAAAGATCTAGGTAGCACATCAATACCTACTTTGGTCATGTGTACACCAAAGAGAACAACATCCAAAGTAGACTAAATGAGATAAACAACACACTCAAAGATCATTCTAAAATCATGAGGTTGATCCAAGCCCAATCCTAAGGAGTGTATAAAGATTTTGGTCTGTTCTCCCAGTCTCAGCAAAAGTGGAATCAAGAGGTGGTATAATGACAAGACAATTTGCAAGAGTTTCTCATTGCACCAGAAGAAGAGCACCAAGAACGGTACTTAAATCAACAACAATCCATTGATGAGCTCTCTCAAACTGTCAATACTTTGGGTGATGCAATGTCCCGGTCTGCCCAGGGTGAAAACATGGATGCCTCAAACTGGTGAGATCTCCAGTCAAGCTCTTTTCATGAAAATCCAGCTCCTCCAAAGTTCATGTTCAAGAAGAGGCAGCCTCCCGAAAGCCCGTCACCTCCTCCAATGTACTTTTCTGAATGGTAGGCACCTCGTTCGGACTTCGATGACATTAAAAATCTTCAAGACGAGCAGTATGTCCCCTCTTTGGTGCTTGATGCCAACGGGGGCGAGTGGGTGGAGAGAGCTTAGATTTGCAAAGCTTAAACTATGTTATATGCCCGTTTGTAGCTCTTACTGTGATTTTTTTGTGAACTTCTGTTTAGTTATCTTGATTGTGCATTGCTTGTGTTTCTTTAGGGAAGCCACAGTATTCATACTTTTGTTTATCGGGCTTAGAACTGAGTTTGGTCATTTTTTATAATTATTCATCTTTGGATCAATTGCTCTTATTGTTAATCCATTGCAAATCTAATCATCTTTCTGAGTATCTTTTGCTTGTTTTCATTATGCACCAAAAAGGGGAAGATTGTACGGATCAAAGCCCACATGGTGGTTTATGAAGAAATTATCTTGGTTTTGGTGATGATGACATTGTGGTGAATTTATGTTGCCTTGGTGGTGAAGACGTCCAAGATTATGGATATTTTAGCATGAACTCAAGAGTCGAGATGTGTTCATCTAGAATTAGTGTTTTTATTGTTCATTTTGTTCTCAGAGGAGTTTGAGATTGTTTTGGAGTTGTTGGAGTTTGTTTTTCCATGGATGTTTTTTGAGTTTTAGAGTATTAGAAATGTTTAGGTCATTAGTGGTTTTTGTCAGGTTTGATTCGTTGGTACCATATGGTATGGGGTACCAGACGACACCTCGTAGCATCTTTTTTAGAAGGGTTTCTGAGCATTGCTGTTCATGTCGTATGGTATAAGGTACCATATGGCATCTGGTCTTTTCTAGAAAGGTTCTGAGCAGTAGAGTGCACGCCGTGTGGTATGGGGTACTACACGTTGTGCCGTATGATCTTTTCTAGAAGGGTTCTAGCCTAGTGCAAGAACAATGTATGGTACAGCGTACTAGACGGCGTTACTGTCACAACTTTTCCAGAGAGGCTGTTTGGGGTCCAAGCACCCCGTACGGTATAGGGGTACCAGACGAGGCTACCGTCTGGTCTGTGTTCTAGAGGGCACCGTATGTCCAACAGGGAGCCATACCATATGGTAACCTCTAGTGCCGTATGGTACAGTGCCAACGTGGGTTCCCTGTTTCTGGGTCCCAACGGCTAGTTTTTAAGTTTGGTCTATTTAAGGAGTTAGGGTACCCCTTTGTATTGTGTTGATTCATTCCCTATGCTATCCTAGAGTGCATTTGAGTGAGAGCAACAAAAAACTAGGGTTTCTATCTTAGAGTGAGGTTACGAGAGTTTGAGTGTCATGTCTTCTTGTGTGCTTCTATGGAAGGCTTGATCTAGCAAGATCAAGTCATCTCAGGCTTGTTATTCAAGTTTCTTACTTTTGGAGTTGGTGCTTTGTGATCTCTCAAGAAGAAGCTTGTGAGAGACTCTAAGTAGCTGTGAAGGTCGGAGTCCTCTTACCGGAGTGGTAAAGAGCTACCCTGAGATACTCTTCTTCATGAAGAGTGCTCCAACAAGGAGTAGGGAAAGAGAAAGCCTTTTCCGAACGCCGGGCAAAAATCCCTTGTCCCTTGTCTTCTTTATATTTCCGCAATTTACTTCTTGTTCTAAGATTGATTGCTCTTGGTTAGTTCTTACATCTTGTTGTAGAAAAATTTAATCTTAAATTTAAAAGTAAACCAAATATATTTTTAAAATTGACCTAGGCCAATTTACCCTCCTCTTGGCCCATCGGATCCTTTTAGAAGAAACAAGTATGAACAAGATAGATGCAATTATGAATTGCAACGATAAAAGTTGACGTTTCATAATCCATCAAGTAGATTTGATCATGGATAGCTCGACCCGACAGTCCGACCCGGGCCCGGCGGATTTTTTCGAGCCGGGCTCGGGCCCCAGTTGACAGCCCGAAGTAAGGTTCGGGCCGGGCCAGGCTAAGCCCGAAAAAGCCTAGTCCGGTCCGACAATATTATACTAAATTGTAAATATTTGTAATATCAGAAAAAAAAAGGGATAGACTAGGCCGGTTAAGCCAGCCTAGCCCAGGTCGACTCCTCCCTGTGCGGCACTGCGACATGAAGTCATCGGGCTTTGGGCCGGGCTTCAGGCTACGGGCTCTTGACCGGGCCGGGCTCGGGCTTTGTCTTGGTGAGAAAAAATCGAGCCAGGCCAGGCTTGGGTTTCAATCTAGGTGACCAGGCTTTTTGAAGCCCAGCCTGAAACCTGGCCCGGCCCGACATATGATCAGGTCTACCGTCAAGTCAGGTCTATTCGACGCTACCTTAACGAACCGGTGTCACACATGGGGGACACACACGACTAAACAAAACCTAGTTAAGGATGAAAAAAAACTATGGCTATATATAGAAAGGGGGGAGCCAAGGAGGTTGACACAAAACCCTAGGTGCAGAGGCAGATCTAGGGTTGCTGGGTACATCCATGCACCCTCTAATTTTTTTTAAACCGCAAAGCAGAAGGACTATCCTGCAAAGCTAGCTAAGTTGGTAAGGTGTGACTGAAAGCATCTCGTCCCTTGGAACGAGGTTATCTAGTTTTGATGTTGATGATGATTACTTTGAATAGAAGACGGAGAAAAGTTTGGATCCATGATTTTTTTTGTGGTGGATCGGGAGTTGAATTGATCCATCTTAGAATTAGGTTAAATTTATTTTTATTTTTATTTTCTTTTATCTTTGTTCAATAGGGGATCAACACATAATCTTTGACGGGGACATGATTTTCACGGGAGCATTGCCCTATTATTTTCTTAAACTATCCTTGAAGTTTTTCCTTGAAAGTCCTTCTTTCAGACAGTAATGTTCAGGTAATAGCCGGATAGTCCGGCCCTCTGGCCGGACAGTCCGTCTAACACTAAGGCACTCCTGTTCTGCTCCTTTGTGTTCTCCAGGAGTTCCACAGGCTTAGCCGGATAGTCCGGGTCTCTGACCGGACTGTCCGCCTAACACCTCCTCGCTCCTGTTTCTTTGTTGATAAGCTGTGGGTCATGCTAAAGGCTTAGCCAGACTATCCAGGCTCCAAGCCGGACAGTCCGGCTAAACTATCGTCAATTGTAGTTCCTACCTATTTTAAAGATTTAGATCTGGATCTAGGTTAGACGTGTTGTTTTGCTGTTCCCACAAAAATACTCATCTCCAAGATCCAAAAAGGGCTCTCCACTCAATCTTGTTCATCTTTGATCTCTTCTCTTGATCCCGTGGTGGATTATGGGAGTAGAGACCTTCTCATCGTTGATTCTCCTTTTGGGATAATCTTTCTTCGTCGGTTGTGCTCCTTGTGATTTGTGTTCCGGTGGAAGATTGTGGATTGATCTTGTTACTCTTGGTTTGTACTTTGGTGGCGGTGGATCGGGTAGCTCGTCTTGGCGTTTGTGGGAGCACTCGGTTCATTGTACAAGGGTTGGAGTCCACCTTGCCGGAGCAGCGAAGGACGTCCACTAGTGGAGAAGATGCGCAAGGCTCGAGCGGGAGCCGATTTTTGTGAGGAACAAGAATTTGCCTCAACGGAGACGTAGGAGGGTGGTACCTCCGAACTTCGAGAAACAAATACCTTGTCACTCTTTTAATTTCTCGAATTTACTTTATTGCACTTTTACTTCTAGTATTTATTTGTGTGCCTATGCTAGTAGTAGAGGTCTCATTTAATATTGACTAGTGGACTAACTTAAATTTTAAGTTGGTTAAAAACTGCTTATTCACCCTCCCTCTAGGCCAATTGATCCTTTCAATGATATTGAATATGCAGAGGTCTTGGGTTTGACCCATGATGACCACAAATTCCTGTCCCCATTTCGCACTTTTTTCTTACCTCCGATTCCATATTCTCCTGCCTCCATTTTCTTCTTTTCCCTCCCCCTTTACTCTTTCCGGTATACTGTCAAGCTATTTTCCATTGGAAACCCTTTTTTTTTTTTATTTTTCTTGCCCCCTTTCTCTCGTTCCTTTTTCTCCAGTTCAAGTGATTTCTATATGGCTGACTGCGTTTTCTTCTTTTCCCTGCCCCCTTTACTCTTTCCAGTACACTGTTAAGCTATTTTCCATCGGAAACCTTTTCCTTTTTATCTTTCTTTCCCCTTTCTTTCATTCTTTTTTCTCCAGTTTCCTCGAAGTAATTTCTATATATGGCTGAGGGAGTAGGAAATGGGTCTACGTGGGCAAGGTTTTACATTTAGTGCCTAGTCCAATAACCTTTTTTTCAAATTTGAATTGAGGAGAGAATTTGGTCAGTGTGGAGAAAAAACCGGCTCAGTTTCTAGTTTCTACCAAAAATCAACGGTTTGCATATTGATTTTGATTTAGCGCAAAAAAAAACCGGTCGGTTTAAGTTGATTTTGAATTTTGTTTGGGTTTAGCGGATGGTTTGCTGAAAAAGGCCGCATTTAAGCTCGAAAAATCACCACTTTTGTTGGTTCCAAGCCTGCTATGGGAACACCTAAATGACCGTTATGACATAGGTCTATACGGGCACCCCCAAATGTAGAATCCTGGATCCGCCACTGCCTAGGAGTACGCGGGCAGTGGGCCCAAAGTTGAGGTGACACAACATCCAGCAGATTATGTCCACTGGCTTATTTTGACTGTTTCCAATTATTCGAAAGAAAATTCACAGTGAGATCAGATCCATTGGAAAGATTATCTCCTAACCTTTTCCGTGAAGTGGTAGAACGTCGAAAATAGACTTGATATGTGGACTGGATGTCCGTTTGAAGGTGGAGTGGTCTGTGCTGGCCGAACTGGATTCGTAGATGAATTGGCCTTCATCTTGGGCTAGGCTTAGAGTATCAGGAGTTGTTGAGCCTTGGCCTAGCCTGAGGTAGAATATACCTTGCTGAACCTCCGGTGTAGATTGCTTGAATGGCTCGACCAAAATTTTCATGCCGACTTGTTGTTATCCTCTAGCATGTCCTTCAGCATGTTGATGAGGTCCTTTAGCATGTCGGCGTGACATGCACGTCGATGAAGGTTTAGTAGAAGGAACGAGATGTGCAGTGTTCATGCCCGTGTTGGTGATCTCCTCACCACATTTCTATTATAACCTTGTATGTCATCCCATTTCCACCTTGTTCCCTTCTAGTCATTGTCGTTAGTTCTGTTAGGTTCAACCGTAAGAATGCATTCCTTTTCACAATTTCTAAATTTAAAACTTTGAAAAATTGTATCTCCTATATTTTAACTTTAAATTGTGTGATTCAAATTTCTAAATTTATGTAAAATTATGTTTTACTTGATGCTGAAATGTCATAAAATTTATAATTTTCTGTATTTTTTGCTCTCGTTTTCATGAGATAGTGGTACTGTCAACGATTGGGAAACAGATTCCCCGCCGAGCTTACTTGTTGATTGAGGGACTAAATAACCCTTTCCTGCCAAAGTGCTTTCGTTGTAGATATGTCGAGTCACCGAGATGTAAAACGAAATAGGGATAGAGATTTTATCCTACCTTGGGCCTCTCGGAAAGAGATAATAACCCTACTCAAGTCGTACGGGTGTGTTTGTGTTATTGCGGCTATTGATGTTAATGTCCATGCCCTCCCCATCCTGGGGAGGAGATATTTATAGTATAGGGTATGCATAGTCCGAGTCCTATATGACCTGGAAAAATCTATCCGGACAACCTAGAATTCTACTAGATTTACAGATGTATTCCTAAAAACACGCTAACTTGGGCCCCTAAGAAACATCCATATCCGAAAAGCTTTTGGCTTTAGATATGGGAGGATTCCCAAGTCTGGGAGAATGTCGGGTCGATCATTCTGATGTACCTTCTCACGGCCTAGGACAACACATAAATTGGCCCACAAGCAAAGTGGTCTACTCCCGAGCATCAATCACCGGGGTATTAGTCCGAGCTCGCTATATTCGCCTTATCCTTTTCGGGTACGCATCCTAGGGGTAAGTTCTGCATAGAGCCTAGCCGCCAGAGTATTTTTATCCAACCCCTGATAGGTACCATTAATTCTAAAATAATTTTTTGTATGAAAATATGAAAAAATTTTCTATTCACTTTCAAATTTGGTACACATAATTTCTAAATCTATAGGATTTTTTTTATAATTTTATAAATTTTCTACAATTTTTAGGAATTTATCATATTTTTTAGTGGATTAAAAGAAGGGGGTGTCGTCGAATTATGTCGGCAATATACTTTATGGGGCTATGCGTATGACTGAAACCCGATGGTAACACAGGAGACAGATTTATACAGGTTCGGGCCCTCTGTGAGAGGTAATACCCTACTCCTGTGCTCGTGGATTGTATTGGGGTTGATCTCGACGGATCAATGTTAAGGATGGCTATGGATCGATGTGATCTCTTCTCTCCTCCTCTTGTCTCTCTCCTCCCGAACTAGGGGCCCCTGCCTCCCTTTATATAGTGGGAGGAGGTAGGGTTACAGATAAGTATCCTAGTTGATTATGGAAACGGGGGATAGAGATAGGAAGTCTATCTCTATCTTTTCTTGCCTAGTACGTAATGTACCAGATTACAACTGTGTCTTTCTTGTGATACAAGTCGGGTCTTCATGCGGGACAAGCCCGTCTTCTAGATGGTATGCGTGACCCTGCTCCGTGAGGTGGTCCGCTTAATTTGTCTCCGTGAGATACCCGGGGACCATGTTATCCACAGGGGGCATAATCATCTTTATGCAGCTCTATCACGGCTTGACTAGTCAATAATGGCATAGAAAGGAAAAAGATGGAAATGAGATAATATACAAGGTTAGAGTGGAAATATGATACCACATAAGGGATTAGCAAAACTTTCGGTGGCATACAAAGATTTTTCCGTATATTATTACGTGTGCATCCACTAAATACTATCGTCATCTTACGTTAAGCTGTGTGTATTCCCGATGCCTGCAAATTATGTTTGCTCAGGATGACTTAATTATGTCAACGACGGTGTAAATTATAATAAAGGAGTCCGGAGTCCAGACCTTGGTTCGTCTGAAAATAGCCTTTTCGTTGGTTTTGGGTTTATATTTATGCTGTCATTTGATGGACGAAAATTAGTCGGATTTTTGTAGTAGATGTATCTATATGCTCAGCTATATGTGTGCAAATTACGATGCTTGTGGAACTGTTGATGTTTTCGCTTGGGAAGAAAACTTCATGTGGAAATGTTGATGTTTTTACTAGGAAGAAACCTTCAGGTTAAGACTTAAGATACTCAGCTAAACTGTACATCCGAAGGCACGCATTATTGAGTGGCATGTTGCAGAAGATGACATGCATGTAGACGTACATTAACGAGTGTATGCACCGACCAAAACCAAGTCAAAAAAACTTTTGCAGGCTGCATGCAAAAGAAAAGAGAACCGGGCGGAGGTGAACCACGACTCAGCAGATTCTCTAACATACCTTATTCTAACTTTGGACTACTGACATGTAGGTCCGATATACGATCCAACTCAGCAGAGCATGGAAGTCTACTGAAATTTATGCAATTTTGGTTTTTTTACAAGATCTAGGAGAGCAATATTGCTGAAATTTATACTTATGCTACGTGGTACGTATGGCCCTAACCCTAACCTACTGACTATGCCAATATGAATCAATATGTACAATTAAGTAGAAGATAACAGTTTCAGCATCTTTTAAAAGAGAAGATAAAAGAAAACAGCGTACTCACAGTAATAATACAGAATAATATCATAAGGAGAGTCACAGTTGAACAACGGCTCACCTACCCCAGTGTCCTACTGCAAGTGCAACCTACTCACCCCATGGCCGGATGCAACTGTGCTTATCTCATGAATAATTCATCCAATTACAGATAATCTCAAATCTCAAACATGGCAATTTATTTATCCAAGCAGATCAAACTAAACAGCCCTGAAATACTTGGACCAAGACATATCTGTCTCAACTCTCAGTTAATAATTGGACCAAATAGTACTCTAAAATTGAAGCTAAAAGAACTAATCATGCATCCAAGAACCCTAGATAGCAATATTGTAGAAACTTGCATATGTTGGTAGGCTAGCAAGCTAGTTAATTAGTACTCATCCACCACTTCTATCAGCTTGCTGGCCACTGCACTTGCAAACACTGGAGACCCCTGATGAATCTGCATCCAATTCAGCAAGAAGAAGAAATTACTATCCGAAAAAAATCATATTTTGGGTTCTTGATCACGTATGTGCATAACATGTGAACGCATCAATGAACTGAATTCGATATACTCCTATATTAAAGCGAATGACGGCGAGTGACCTTAGTGTTGAACATGTAGACGTGGCAGTCGCCGATCTTGCCGCCGGAGAGGTGGACGAGGTCGAGGCGGAGGTCGTCCAGCGCCCGCGACGCAGCCGCGAGGCACCCGTCGCGGCGGCGCTTCGTGAGCTTGATGTTCACCTCGTCCTCCACGATCCGCACGTCCACGAACGTCTCCTTGCTCCGCCGCTGGATGTAGGTGCTCCGGATCGGCTGCCACGGCGCCACGGCCACCATCTCGCCCTCCGAGCTCTCCGCCTCTCCCGCCGCAAGCGCCGCCGCCGGCGCTGCGTCCACCACGTCCCCCTGCAGCTCCCTCCGGCGCCGCTTCTTCTCCACCAGCAGCGTCAGCTCATCCACCGTCCTCCCCAGCTCCTGGATGTACTCGATTGCGTCCGACACCACCGTCGCCCTATCCTCCTGTGAATTAATACAAAAAAGAATCACAAAATGAACATGAGATCCATGAACAGATCAAGAAAAAGATTCAACGGGTAATGGCCCCGGCGCGTGTGTACGGGCCACTGGGCAAGCACGCACCTTTGTACGGTTGGGTATGAGGAGCATGAGGGCGGTGTACTTCTCGGTGAGGCGCTGCCGGCGCTGCTTCTCCTTCTTCTCCACCGGCCCGCCATGGCCGCCGCTGGATGCCCGGATCCGCTTCCTGCTGCCGCCGGTTCGCGGTGCCGGCGAGCTCTCAAAGGGGCCAACCATGTAGGCCGCCGCCTCGTCGTCGGCCGCGCCGAACACGAGGGACGACCCGGTCCTTGTCCCGCGGAGGTACGGCTCGGCAGCCTGGTACTGGGCGCCGTAGTAGTCGCGCAGCATGGCCATCGTCTGGTGGTGCGTGCCCAGCTGCTCGAACTGCGCCGGCGGCTGATCGGTGCCGCCGAAGAAGTAGTCCACGGTGGGCTGCGACGAGACGACGGCGGCGGCGGCGGAGGCAGCAGCCGCGGCGTCGTAGTGGAGGAGATGGAAGTTGAGCTCCCCGGGCATGGCCGCCGCGTCGGAGGCCTCAAGGTGGTGCTGCTGACCGACGTCCAAGTCCAGGGTCTCTTGGGGCATCAGGAGCTCGCACTGTGGGTGATACATCCTTGCACTGAAACACAAACGCACAAGGATCCATCAGTACGTGAAAGGAAACGCATGTGATTTCAACCTTGCAAAATGAAAACAAAATTAAAACATCACAAGGCCACATGCATAGCTAGCTTTGAGGGAACTTAATCTGTTGTAAATTCACAGCAAGGACAAATCTTTTGAGGTAATTAGCAAGGCATACAAGATGCAAGGTTCAGTCTAGACAACAAGGTTCAGCGATATAGCAAGCACAACAACACTACAAGATGCAAGAACTAGCCCAAACGAATGCATGGTATATGATATCTGAAATTCTGAATTGTAGATACAGATTGCGATGAGGCTAATTACAATGCAAACCTTTCTTCAGAGCAAGTGCAGCTAGCACCACAGCACTGAACCACCAGCTGGCTAGGTTGTGGTTGAGTTCCTCCCTGAGATTATGAAGTTATGAACTGAGCAAAGGACAGGAGGAGGAGAGGGGTATATAAAAGGAGACCAGAAGATGGTGTTGGGTAGGAGAAACCAAGCTGTTGGTTACTTGAGAGGCAGAGCGAAAGGGACACTTGTACAAAATGGGTGGTTTGTTACATGTTACTGAGATTCCTCCCCGGAGGGCCCCAGCAAGCTCCCCTGCAAAGGGGGCCAATATCTGCCATACACCACACTGACAATTTTAGTGGTACATGCTCATGCAGGGTTCAGAAAGGCTCCACAGACCAGGGTTTGGTTCGCTGCCTAACTTTCTTTTTTTCTGAAGGTTAAGGGTACTGTATCTCGTTTGTTTTGATTGATTGGTTGATGGTTAGGTGCAACGTTTACTGTATTTGAGCGCAATAAATAGAGTATAGATGTTTATTTTGGAAAAGCTCCCTACCATATACACATGTTAATATGTTATCTGAGGTCTCCTTTGTGCATCGAGATCTGAAGCGGCAGCCCTCCCAAATCCATCGAATTCAAGCATCAGGTCCCTCCCCCATCCCTTTCTCCATCTTCCTCTCTGGTGATCGAGGCCATCGCCTAGACTTGATCATGGGCAGCCCGGCCCGACGACCTGGCCCAAACCCGGCTCTTTTTTGGGCTAGGTTGGGCTTGCCTATCGAGCCGGGCTCAGGCTAGAAACTAAGCCCATCGGGGTGGGCCCGGGCATGCAAAAAAAAACAGAGCAAAGATGCATGGGCTTCAGGCCAGGCTTTTGCCGGGCTTTCGGGCTTGGCTTAGGCCCGGTTCAGTAAAAAAAATTTCAAGCCGGGCCTGGCTTGGGCTAGGGTCAAAGTGACCGGGCTTTTCTAAGTCCGGCCCGGCCCAAGGCATGATCAGGTCTACCGTCGCTGAAGCTCTCTCCTGCCCTTGATCATGGCACAACCGACGCCAACCACTGCGGAGCCCCCTGTGGTTGGGTGTGATAGGGATGAGGGCCGCGAGGGTTGGCGGTAGTGCCTGTGATTGGTTTAGCACTGACCATGGTTGGGATGAGCTAGAATTTTCCACATGTACATGGAATTACACGTACACATGGGA
This sequence comes from Olyra latifolia, assembly GCA_036346145.1. Classification (NCBI taxonomy): domain Eukaryota; kingdom Viridiplantae; phylum Streptophyta; class Magnoliopsida; order Poales; family Poaceae; genus Olyra; species Olyra latifolia. Next base: position 23,305,714 of record CM070530.1, read on the forward strand.
GTTGTTAGATTCGCTATAGTTTCTGTGCCATACGGATACATGTGAGATTGATTTCCCGTTTTGCAAAATAGGATGAAAGAGGGGGAGGGTTGCCGTACCAGATCTTGGAGCACAACGAACAGCTCAGATAGGTGGAAATCACACTCTTCTGATTTTTTTTTTCTTTTCTTTTTCCTTTTGCTCAAGTATCAAACAACCAATTGTAGCTAATTTTGTCTCACGACCTGATAGGCAACTTGTATTTTCTTATTTCAGTCCAAAAAAGAAGTGCCAATTACTGTAGGAACAAGTTACCAAGAGTAAGTCTACAACGGTACAGCGGGCAGGGGAACAAGATGAAATGCAGTGTTGTTCATATGGTCAGTGTTAGGTCAAGCTCTTACCATGTTTCCATGGATAGCGTTGCCCCAAAGAGAAGCAAATGAAACGCTTTCATAAAAATTCTCGTAGAATCGTTTTCACACACATTTTTTAAATTAAAATTGGGTGGCAATTTAATTTAAGACATAAGGGAAAGTGGAATTCAGTATAGTACATTACAGATAATTTATGAAAAATAACTGTATCAAATCCGACAATTGGTGCTGTTATTCTTCCGATGAAAAGAACTCTTGCACTGCAATGTACAAGGCAAGAAGAAGCTAAGAAAGGTAAAATATTTTCTTCAGATATTCAGAACAGAGACACCTGCAACATCTGACAAGACCTGCAGAGGATGCAGCGAGCGAGGAGAGTAAGACCATCTCCAACCATTTTCCCTTCATTTTATTCTCTTCCCCATTCCCTTCCCAATCCATATTCCCTTTATTTCCCACCATCTCCAACAGCATCCCTTCGAAGGGAATGATATAGGGAAAGGAGAGAGAATCCCTTCCTGGAGGGATTAGAGAGAAATTCGCCGTGAAGGGATTCTTTGAAGGAATCCGTTGGAATACTGAAGGAACAGGAATCCTTCGTGAGGGAAGGGAGCGCGAGGAACACCCTTGGAGATGGTCTAACAAGAGGAAACAAAATCAAGTTTCCACTATAGTACCTAGTGGCATTGATTCCGAAAAAAAAGGACTACATTATTATTAACATCTTATAAGCTCTGCTGACTTAAGTCTATGTAGCATAGCATGAAAATCCAACTAAAAACAAAACCGGCTGGTTTTCAGGTTATGACTATCGAACTAGTCCAAATGTGATGCAAGTTACATTGTTTGAATGGTTGCATGTGTCCACAAATCTGCCTTCCAAAAAACTGAAATATTTTCCATGGTGAAACGGTCGGCATGCATGCACTACCCTAACTGAAAATGCGTCCAAGGATCTCTCCGTCCTATAACCCTGATACGAATAATCATTCTGGTACATCAGCCATCGGTCATGAGAGAGAGAGGGAGAAGAGAGAGAGGAATCTCGAAAAGGCATGCAAAGTTTACCTTATGGCCTCGCAGTTAGAGGCAGGCGCCGTGGAGGTTGGTTCATGACTTTCCTTCAGCTCAGCTCATCGTATTGTAGCTAGTTCATTTGGAGAGGTGCTTTCAAACTTTTTTGATTGGATTGTTGGAAAATCTTACCAGCTGAAAATTTTTTACGGTGGTACCGGTAAGACCCAAATTTAGTATATCGCCGAAATTTTGGTATTTTTCAGAAAAAAATTTCAAAAATTTTTGATTCTTTAGCCGAAACGAAAACAATGGAAAAATTGCCATGAGTGGGATTCGAACCCACGTTGCAAGGGTGAGAGCCTTCGCATTGGGCTAGGTGAAGTTGTCTGTATGCTTACACATGTATTTCTATATACATGTAAGTTTTGACAGAATTTTTTAGGAAATTTTTTCATACACAACTATAGAGTCCAATTTCTCCTTATGTGGCAGTGCTCAGTGACTTCTCTTTTATTTGTCATTGTAATTGCTCGATTATTGCCCTACGAGTCATTGGCATAAACTTATCTTTTTTTCTTAAGATGTATAAACACACCCAAAAGAATCTGTGTTATCAACTATGCAATAATTATATATAATTTTTTGGTATTTTAATGAAAGTTTTTATATTCAATTTACACTTAAAAACTTTTTATCATAAAATATTAATCTTAAAAATGCTAAAAGTATATGTACCATTAAATTGATGCATATTTGGTAACTGTGATTTTTTTATTATTTTAAATGTCATATAGTTTAAAAAAAGATAAATTTTCACTAATGGCGCATAGGACAATAATTGAGTAATTGTTATAGTATGAAAGGGAGAAGTCACTAAATGATGTCATGGAGGATTAAGCTCAAGACACAAGGTTTTATCCCTTGTTTGTAAACCGTTGTAGTACTAATATCCACTAGGTGTTGGCTTATTGCTACTCTAAACAGAATTGCATTGTTTCCCTGAAGTTTTGTTTTGATTATCTCCTACAAATTAGAGAAGAACAAGATTCTGATTTGGTAGCTCTTTTAAGGAGCAAACAATATTTGTCTATTTTGTGTTATCTTAAATTTGATTAATCTAAGAATGGTATCCATCCAGATAAGTACATGATTTCATATGAAGCCATTATTATTTACGTAAATAGATAAGAATTATAAAATTAATTTACTGAATCCATGGCTAGAAACACCATTTCGATTGGTATTCCTCAATTTTTCTCTCCTTCCGCACACTCTCGCTCTCCACTTCCTCTTTGTAGGATGAGTAGAAAAGGTGTACGTGGTTTTGCCACTGTGGCAGTGACATGGCGGCTTACTCATCCTATTCTCTCCTCTCTTTATTCCCCCATCTCTCCCTTCTCTCGATTCATCTCTCCTTTATCTCTCTTCTTCTTAATGCATGCTATCAGCCATGACCACCGTAGCCAGCCACCTCCCTGTAATCCCAGCTCGTAGCTATCACCTCCTCTTCTTGTACCTCACCTCCATCCCCGCCCATCCACCTTCCAGCCGGCACCTCTGTTCATCCTAGCCACAACATAGGCAAAGGTAGTGGGCAATGGTAGGTAGATGTAGTTGGAGCTCTCTCCCTCTCTAGTCCTATTTGCTCCATAGCTGCCTCCTTCTCCCTTCCTTCTTCCCTCATTGTGGCCTCCTCCTCCCTCTATGCTGGCCAGCTCCTTCCATGGCCTCCTCCTCCCTTCCTTCATTATGCTGCCAACGCACACTAGGCCTCCTCATCCTCCATTAGCTGCACCACCATGGGCACCACTCGCCTTGCCCCTGGCCACATCGTCGTGCCCTTCCCGATCTGTTCCTCGCCGTCATGCCCTCCCCGCTGACCCGCACTCTATAGTGCACGTCTCAATCTTCTACACCCCATCGATCTGCACGCCACCATGCCCTCCTCGGCCTTCCCTACCCCAACCCGCTTTGCTCTTCTCCTCCTACACTGGTGACCTCTCCCCGTTTTGGTTTCCTCCTCATCCTCCTAAACCGACCACCTTCCTTCCTCTCCTTGGAGCACTCAGATCTGGTGCCGCCATTCCCTCGCCGTGCCCTATTCTCGTCCCTGAGCCCATCCACAAGCCCGCTGCACCATGCTTGACGCCTTAGAAGGAAGAGGGAGAGGTGATGGTGGAAAGGACGTAGTGGAGCAGGTAGAGGCAGGAGCATGGCATGACGATGAAATCAGGAAAGGACATGTGGCCCAGGAGTGCTACGAGAGCACGATGGCACTGAGCTGAGGCTGTGGCCGATGTGGGCGGGCAGCTCGGCAGCCCGTAGAGTGAGCTCGGCAGCAAGCAAGGCTAGCTCCAGACTCTAGGGAAGGCAACATATAGAATCAAAAAGAGAGGGAAGAGAATGAGAAGAGGAAGGAGGTGAAGGGTGTAAATGACGTGGATTTGTATATGTAGTGCTGAGTTGGCAAGGCGTTGCATATGTGTACAACCACGGTGATGAAAGTTTGGGGGACATAATACCTAGTTATTACCGCTGGTTTCGAAAGTTTGGGGGACATAATACCTAGTTATGTAGTTCTGGGGTAGAATAGACAGAGCATAATAGTTGAGAATGTAAAATAGACCTTTTCCTATGTTGTAAGGCACTAGAGACATGTTCTTATGGCTTTCTCCAAACGTGCAAGGTGGTCATATCCGGAAAAAAAGGGAGGTATGCATATATTACGTTCTTTGAGTGTCTCCGTTTATCCGCGATCTAATATTTGTGCTGTTTGTGTTTGAAATTAGAAGATTGTATCAAGCCTAAATCAGAATCATAGTGCATCAACGGAGAGTGTATTCAAGGAAAAACCGTAGGTGAAGCCAAACACGTCAGGAGTTTGCAGCTCAAAAAGGTTGAGAAACTATTATTGGAATATGTAAAGAAAGAGGAAGTATAGTTTAGTCTACGAAGAAGTATATTTCTGTCCCCCCACCTTGGTCAACCACACTTTATATCATTAAAAGCCAAATCTGGATAAACATGGTCCATGAAATGTGAAAAATATACATAAATGATTTTTTAACCGATTAAACGATAGTTTAGCCGAAGTGACACATATACCTAGATTTTGCATAAAATTTCATCTAGAATCCAAAGTAAATTACATTTTTGAGTTCATGATAATTTAGAATCTCCTAATTTTTCTGTATTTTATAGCATTTTTATAATTTTTTAAAGCTCTCTAGCATTTTCTAGTAGTTTTAAAAATAGTAGAAAATGGTCCTAATTTTTAGAAATTTTAAAAAATTTGGAAAATGTTTCCATGAACCCATATAACTATAGGGAAATAAAAAAAAATACAATTTACTTTCTATGTGCTAAACATTTCCTGTAAAAATCTAGGTCCAACATATACTACTTCGGTCGAAAACACCATTTGACCACAGAAAGGATCATTTCGAGGTGGTTTTCATATTTTAGAGCATTGTTTACTCTGCTTTGGTTTCCAGTGACAAAAAGTGAAGGCGGCCGGACCAAAAATATGTATTTTCCTTTAGTTTATGATTTGCACCCATTCGAGCACGTTTAAGACACTTTTAATCGAACTGAACCAAGTAACTATTTCATTTCCATTTTTTAATTTAAGATAATATAGTTCTGTTTTTCACGATCGAAACCGACTTACCTAAAATCGAAGTCACTAGACCAATTATGGTGGCCAAAATAAATCGAAACCAAAAATTAATTAAACCGAATCATACTGAAGTGAAATAGCTGCAATTTTTAGGAGATGCCTCGGGTTGGACGTCCGACAGGGGCGATTCCATCAGACGCCCATGTGAGCTGTCCGATCGTAGCAGGTGGATATCGACCGTTTCGTTGTGTTTGACTGAAACATCCGATTTTAACTGAAGAAACATAATACATGTATTGATGAAACACCACAGAACTCGTAGAGGCAGGAAACAAAGGGATATGAAAACATCACTGAAGTACTGATGAAACTTCGACAAAAACTAGTAAAATATCATCGAAGTACTAATAAAACATTATCGAAGTAATGTTCCCACGGTTATTAAAAAATGTTTTATCTCACGTGGGCTAATGTTTCACAAGAGCAAATACATGTTTCATAAGAGTAAAAACAATGTTTCACTGTAGCAAACAAAATATTTAACTAGAGCAAAATAAAATGTCTCACTAGAGAAAATAACATATTCCGGAAGGAAAAAAAACAATGTTTCACAAGAACAAAAAAAAAACGCTTCACATTTTTCACGTGTGTTTACCAGAGCAAGCACGATGTTCCATACGTAACAGGGTGATGTTTTAAGTCAAATTTCATTATATGTTTTCTATCTAGCTCAATTCAATGGAGCAAGAGCTCTAGGTGTACCGCACACCTGATGAGGTGGACATCAGCTGATGACGAAGACGATGGTCGTCATCTATATGGTCTAACATTGACTGGAGTAGAGTTAGGAATCAAAGGGATAGTATAATCATACTGCCTATGAGGTGGTAGGTTATTAGGCTCCTGAAATACTTCTTGGTATTGCTGTAGAACTTTTTGCATGGCTTCAGGTTGTTGATGACCCCCATGGGAGACAGATGTATCCAGCAATGCAGTAGCCCAGATTTCATTGCCTACATGCCATTTCATCAACTGGTCTGCAGTGAGCTCTGAGAGTTCTTTTCTTGGTTGTTCTAGCACCCCTTGTAATTTAATTTGATGTCCTTGGCACTCCAGTTCAATCCATTTCTCTTGCCAATTGCATTGCATTTAAAGTTTCCAAAACTAATGTGAGGTGTTGCACATGTTATGCTAAGGACTTGCTATAGATCAAAATGTTATCCATATATACTAGCAGGAATTTTCTAATATATTGAGCAAATAAGGAATTCATAACACATTGGAAAGTAGCTGGGGCATTAGTAAGCCCAAAGGGCATCACCTTAAATTGAAACAATCCATGATGATTCTTAAAAGCAGTTTTGGCTTCATCTGGTTCAATCACCCTGATCTGGTGGTAGCTAGATCGAAGATCCCATTTAGAAAAGATCTTTGCTCCAGATAATTCATCTAAAAGCTCATCCACAATAGGCATTAGGAATTTTCTTTTCACAGTAAGTGCATTAAGCTTTCTATAGTTCTATAGTCTACACAAAATCTCTAGCTCCTATCTTTCTTTCTTACCAGCAGCACTGATGATGTAAAAGGACTAATACTAGAAGTAATCACCCCTGACTCCAACATGTCACTAACTTGTTTTTCTATTTCATCTTTCTGCAGTGGAGAATATCTATATGGTCTAACATTGACTAGAGTAGAGTTAGGAATCAAAGGGATAGTATAATCATACTGCCTATGAGGTGGTAGGTTATTAGGCTCCTGAAATACTTCTTGGTATTGCTGTAGAACTTTTTGCATGGCTTCAGGTTGTTGATGACCCCCATGGGAGACAGATGTATCCAGCAATGCAGTAGCCCAGATTTCATTGCCTACATGCCATTTCATCAACTGGTCTGCAGTGAGCTCTGAGAGTTCTTTTCTTGGTTGTTCTAGCACCCCTTGTAATTTAATTTGATGTCCTTGGCACTCCAGTTCAATCCATTTCTCTTGCCAATTGCATTGCATGGTGTCCCATAAACTTAACCAATCCATGCCTAAAATGATATCATATTACCCTAGGGGCATTATCCTCATATTGTGTTGCAAAGTATTCCCTTGAACCCGCCAAGACAAATCCCAATCAGGGATGACATTGTCACAACACATCACATCTCCACTGGCTACTTTTACTGTCATAGGTAAAGATTGGCACTGCCTTAACTTTAACTTGTCAACTAAGGCTTGATCCACAAAGCTATGAGTACTGTTTGAGTCTACCAAAATTAACATCACCATGTTGCCAATCAGAGCTCTTAGCCTAATGGCGTTTGGATGATCAGCTCCAGATAAGACATTCATTGACAGTTGAGCCTCTTCTGTTTCTTCATGTTCTTCAGCCTAAACAATTATTTCCAATATCTCACCAAGAATAGTCTCACTAGCTTGAATAGCTTTCACTTGCCCAGCTACCACAGGAGGGTATTGGTGCTGCGGTGTCTAATGTTCTCCACATTTGAAACACAACCCATTTGCTCTCCTATAATCTTTCAATTGCTTAGCCTTCCACAAATCTCCTTTCTCCAATTTCTGTCCCCTTAAAGGTTTTGTGGAAACTTCCATGGGCAATCCTCCACTTATAACATTCTTAGTATAAGATCCTTTATAGGATTGTTTCTTGGAACCTGTCAGAATATGCTATTGAACTACAGCCAAAGTGGTTGCTTTCCACATACTATCCGGCAACTGTATTTCTACTACAGCTCTCAATTCCTCTTTTAGTCCCATGATAAATTTGGTGACTAACATCAGACTACCCACTGCACTGTCATACAACCTGATTTGATACAACAACATTTTAAATTTTCTTTTATAATCTTCCACTGAACCTGTTTGCTTAACTTGAAGCAGCTCCCTAAGCTTACTTCTATACTCAATGCCCTCAACTCCAAAACTATAGCCTCCTTGAATTGTTCTCAATCAAGAATAGGTTGACTCATTTTATAAGACTAATACTAATGGGCTGCTCCCTCCAACAAATAGATGGTAGCTGCAACTACTTTAAAACCTATTGGGATCTAATACATCTCAAAGAAGGTTTCACACTTGTCCACCCAAATTCACACATCAGTCCCGTTGAATTTTGGGAAATCCAATTTAGGCGTCCAACCCTTTCTATTGCTACTGTCCATTGATCCACAGTAACTGGGGGTAGGAGGAGGGAATGTTACATGCGGTCTTTGCACTTCAGAAAATCCATGCAATCCGGTTACAATTGGTTAGTCGAAAGGTGATCTTGCTCCAATGATCCTTGTTACATCTCCATGAGGAACCGCAATTGGGGGAGGAGGAGGACCCCTAATTGACATCTCTGTTTGCCCCTAGGTCGCTTGCAGCTTGCCCACTGAATCCATCATGAGATCCAACTTGATCTAAACTTGATCCAACTTTGATTGTTGCTCCTCCAATTTGTGCTCCATAGTCACCAATTTGGCCTCCATCTTCTGACCTGCTGTCGCCAACTGCGCCTCCAACTTGACACTCATCGCTTCAATCTCTTGCTTCCAGAAATCCACCATCCTTGACTCCGATTCATCCATGGCTACGATGACCTGATGTACTTGCATGCTCTGCTTGACCGGCACCGTGATGCTTGAGTCGATTGAACCCGGTTTGGGAATTATTATAGCCACCGGAGGCAGTCGCAAACTTGTTCCGTAGGATTTTACCAATAAAGGCCTCGAGCTTAGCGGAAGTGATCACGGACTCGATCTAGCTCTGATACCAGATTGCAACAACCCTGATCTATGGATGAATTGCCATGGCGATGAGCTGAGAAGGGAGGAAGGGGTCGGAGAAGAAGAAGCGGGGGAAGGAGTAGATCTCTCATTTTTTCTATTATCACTTACGGCCACAGTGTTTTCTCTTTAACACACACACCTCAGACCGAACACATTGGGAGATTTCTATAAATGACACTCTTTAAAATTCGTATTTCAGCATATGACATTCTGATTCACTGTTATTAACTCAAATGATACATATTTTCTAAGACATATGAATTAAAGTGTCATTTTCCTACACACCTGGCCCAAAGTTCACATCACACCAGCCCACCTCTTGGACAGCCTATTCTACTGCTTGCCCATGTCTTGATGATTCGGCGGTAGCCCCTCCTCCTTGCGCGAGGCCAGTGTGGCTTCCCCTCCTCCCCCGCACTAGGCCGGCGTGGCTTCCCCTCCTCCCTCGTGCAAGGTCGCCGTGGTGGCGACCCTCGCCCTCCTCGTGCCGCCTGCCGCCTCCGCCTCGCCGCCGCCGCGCGCCACCTCCTGTGCGCCTCCGCTGTCTCCATGTGCTTGCATTTCGCGAACTGGAGGAGCTCACTCTCTTGCACTCCACCATTCGGGAACCTCCCTTAAACCCCCACGACACATGCTCCTCGCAGCCGGCGCCCGCCGGCTCTTTCCCCTCAGCGCTGTCCGTGGCATCTCCTCCCTGAAGGTCCCGTGGCGCCGCGACGCTGCCCTCGATGCTGCCATCGTCCGGGACCGCCGCTACCGCCTCGCCTCCCGCCTCGTCCGCGAGGTGCTCCTCTCCCCCGGCCGCCGCCTCCTCCTCCGCTACCTCTCCAATCGCCGCCAGCGCATCCGCCTCCCGGTCCTCGTCCCCACCTTCCTCCGCCGTTACCCCACCCTGCTCTCCGTCTCCCCTCCGCCCAACCCCGTCGCGTCCCCCTCCCCCCAGCTCCTCGCCTTCCTCGAATTCGCCTCCCGCCTCCAAGACCTCCACTCCCCGCTCCTCGCCTCCAAGCTCGCAAAGCTCCTCATGATCTCCTCCACGCGCGCCCTCCCCGTCGCAAAGATTACCGCCGCCAAGCGCGACTTCGGCCTCCCGGACGACTTCTTGGTCTCGTTGGTCCCGAGGTTCCCCAATCTCTTTCACCTCGTTGGTGAACCTGGGCCCGACGCGTCCGGGAACGCGTTTCTTGAGCTGGTTTCTTGGGAAGATCGGCTGGCGAAGTCGGTGATTGAATTGAGGGCTGACAGGGAGGCCGATGTCGTTGGCATACGACCAAGGCCTAACTTTACTGTTAAATTGCCCAGGGGATTCTACCTCAAGAAGGAGATGAGACAGTGGGTGAGGGATTGGCTTGAGTTGCCATATGTTTCACCATATGCAGACACGTCTGGGCTGCACCCGGCATCGCCAGAAGCAGAGAAGAGGTTGATTGGTGTTTTACATGAGGTGCTGTCATTGTCGGTAGAGAAGAGGATGGCTGTGTCGATTATAGGGAAGTTTTATGATGAGTTTAAGCTATCGAATATGTTTTCTAATGCATTTACAAGACACCCCGGGATTTTCTATGTGTCATTGAAGGGTGGGATCAAGACCGCAGTATTGAGGGAGGCTTATAATGAGAATGGAGATCTTGTGGATAAGGATCCGATGATTGAGTTGAAAGAGAGGTTTGTGGGAATCATGGAGGAGGGACATAGGGATTATTTGGAGGAGTTAAGGAGGAAGAGGGAGGAGCTGCAGAAACAGAGGTTGGATGCAGCTCAAAGGGGCGCCAAACTTTCCACAGATATTGAGGATGAGATTGATGAGGAGGAAAACATGGAGGGGTCAGTAAGATGAGGACAAATGATAGTGTTTTGGAAGGCACTTGGCGTTACTCAGGCGGCTGACTGGCGCCTAGCGCGTAATCCTTCCTAGGCGCCGCCTAGCCGCCGCCTAGGCGGGAAAAAGCCCCTTGGCCACCTGCCAAGGCGGGCGCCCGGCGCCTAGCGCCTAGGGCTGATTTTTAAAACACTGATGATTATGCACAAGAGGAATCAGAAGGAGATAAGCCTTATAAGTTGTGGATATTGTTTTCTTTGTGCTTCTGTGGCTGGTGACTTAGTGTTAGCTGAAGAACAGTGCACAAGAAAATCTAACGGTTTTCTGGATTTGTAGTTCGATAATTTGGCTGCTAATAAAGAAGGCGGATTAATCTCCAACCACTTTGTTTTTAAAATGAGGTCAAAATTTAGGTTTTATGATGATTGAACTTTTTAAGTGTTTTGTGGTGATAGATCCTTAACTCATTTTCTTTTAATCAGTTGTTTTCATTACATCTTTCTTGTTGCAGTTAACTCATCTGGCTGGTTGGGAAGGATACCGAATTACTGATGGATTTCATTTTGGAATTTTTGCGAACATTCAGATTCAAGGATTCTTCAATTCTTTGTAAGCTATTCGCTAATAACATTCCCTTTTAACAAAGTGTTGAATTATCTGAACAAGTTTGCATCATGCCATTTTCTGGACAATTCCACAAGTGTATAACACTAGACACCGCATACATATTTGTGCTCTATAAAATGCATAATGACACATTAGAATGAAAAAAACTTTTGATAATAATGTTATATCAAAAAGTGCTGAATGCTCCATTCTGTAGATGATTGCTAGATGTGCAAACCATATCCAGTTCTTTTTAATTGCAAGTGTGATTCATGAAACATTTGACAGAATTTTGTTGCACACAGTGGTAATTGCTGGTTCACCAAATCTGATATTTGGCCAGCATAGACTATTGTTCTGTAAGATAGTAAACGACTGAACAGGTGTTGATAGTTTGATTACTCAAATTCTAGACAGAAAATTATATAAATATTCCAGTTGGTTTGCATACATGATAAACTATTTTGGGTACCACACATTTTTATTTCTCGAACGGTTTGTGAATGCCATTGTTGCATTTTCTGCCCTCAAAAGGCTCAAGATCACCAACTTTTATAGCCCCATCTGGGGCTATAAAAAATTCCCATGCTTGCATGCTACCTGAAATCAACTTGTAAAACAGTTTGTTAGCCTGTCTTGTGTAAAAAACATGCTGACATAGTCTGAGCTTATTTCATATCTCGACAGATTGGTTTGACTATACTTCAATGTGCTTATTTTAAATGTAAAAAACTGAACATAAGCTTTGCCATGTCTTGCTGGACATCATAAACATTTTCCCTTTTCTTCTCATATTACCTTCAGTGTGTGCATTAGCAGCATTATCATCAAAAGCGTCCTGTTCTATTGATGGTGCTGTTTCTTGTAATCACTGTAACCCATGCCTTTGCTGGCTGGTACCTGTACTAAAAATTCACTATTCCTATGGAGTGGGATAATTGACCTCTCTCCAATCTACTAAATGTTTGTCCTATTTGCATTTTTTTGTATTCATTGATGCATTTTTCTGGTTGTATCTTATTGTCTCTTTTCCATGTCATACATCTCGTTGGCGAACGTATTGTGTCATGCACTTTTTTGAACAATTACATGTCTTCTTGCAGAAAAGTAGTTTTGTGCATTCTGGACTACATTATCCATATGAACACTAACCAGCTCTATTTGTTCAAAGTTTCGAACATTTTTGATGAAAAAATATTTTTTTTTATACTTTCCAATTAATTCAATCTTATATGGAGTTGGATGGAAGTTATCCTCTCCTAAGGCTTCCTAATTTGCTTATCTCATGCTAATATATTGCTCCACCTCTTTTGATACCTTTACAAATTACACCCATAGTTCTTCAAACAATCGCCACCACTATGTGATGTTTCTTTCCCATTGACATTGTTAGCGATACAAGTATGGAACCTACACCTTCTTTTATTGAGTTGTTTAAGTTAACACTAAACTCTTCTTATGCATCTCGTATGCATATATCTCTATGTGTATCAGTTAGTGTTGAACTTATTGATTCTGGCATTCTGCAGCTCTTCTCTAGCCAACCATGCTCAATTTTCCAATTTTTCAGATTGGATGTTTGCTCAATCTCTTCGTTGTTGTCCAAGTTTTATTCTCTACTATAAAAAAGCCTCTAGTGGTGAGTGGTGTCACACTTTACTAAAATTACCCGCTATGCCATCCATCAAACAAAGTCATCTACTTCAGTATAAGTACCCACCATGCCATCTGTCATAAGTCATAACAAATCCATCTTATCTGATTCAACCATTCAAAATTCAAATGGTGTGCACAACCAGAGTATAGTATGTGCCGGCCTCTGCTGTCATCTACATAATCACTCGTGATGCGTGCACGCACGGTGCGTAGCACCAATCGCTCATGGCGAAGCCTAAGGATGACTCGTGCGCGCTCACGACGTGTCGTGCCGCACAGTGTGTAGCACCAATTGCTCATGACAAAGTCAAAGCGTATAACCTGTGCGCGGTGAATTTGGATTGTCTCGTAGCATAGCACAGGCGTTTGGCTAGTTGTTCAATATTTCATGAGTATATAATGTCTAGAACGTTTTATATCTATGGAGTCCTCCCCACATGCCTAGCTATTGCTAGTATATTATGCATTAACTAATGTATTTTTCGCTTAAATTGGTTGGAGTTTTCCTATTAGCCGAAGTACATAAGAATGTTTGCTTTAAGAGTTTTTTCGACATGATGAATGTCCTAAACATCTATTGGTAAATAGGAACAGCATAGAAGATGTCGAGACTTTCAGCACCGAAACAGTTCTGAACTTTTAATTGATTATTTTATCAATTTTCTGGTATCGATGACTGTCAGGACTTTGATTACAGTAGTGTTCCTGTAGATGCACATCCAGTGCACATATGTAGCTGATCAGGTTGGTAGCTCATTCAAAAAAGAAGCCGATTTCACACATTTGGTCTAACATTTTTAACAATTGTGAATAAATTCAATCTGCTGCTTTTTTTAGTGCGTATCCTTTTACCATATAAAACCTGTTGAAGGTTTGAGGTTCAAACAATTTAGTTTGTGTTTGTCATTCTAGTTTGTCGTCATCTGTATTAAATAGGATAAATATCAGAATGATGCATGAGTTATCATTACTGAAGTGGATGAGCCATTGCTTTTACTCACTTAAAATGTGGCCCAGTTTCTCATCCATGACCAGTTCAACTCTATTTTCCATTACTCCTTTTCTATTCACTATCTGCTAGCTAGCTTGATTATTGAGAGGGTACAATTGGACGCACACACAACTCACCCCACAATGCCACACGCACAGACGCGTGCGCGACCTAAACACACGTAGGGACCTAACTTGGAGGCACAAGGCCTCCCTAGTGCGGGTACGCACTTTACCACTTATCTTGCATGCATGTGCACCCATTTTTCCCGGGAAAGTGTGAGACAGCGCCGAGCTTGGGGCTCGAACACACGCGGGCAGGCATGCAATGCATGACCTTGCTAGCTGAGCTACGGCTCAGTCCACGTTTGCTAGCTTGATTTGACAGGCTTGGCAATGGTATCTTATATTTAAAATGTTCTTGCATGTTTATATTGCCAGTGTCAGACTTTATGGTTCTTCTGAGTTCTGAGAAGCCTAGTACTGCCATAGGAGCATGGCTACTGCCCTATTTTCTCTCAATCCTATTTCTTAGCCCTATCACTATTACGGTTCCTTCTATCACTATTCACCTCCCTCTTTCTTAACTCTGTCCAATAGAGATTCCTGTCCCATTTCCTATATTCTTTCTCTTCCACCCTATTTCTCCACCCTGTCACACTGCTGCTAAATCAGATAAACTTAAGTGGCAGGTGATCATGTCTTTGGAAACTTCCAGTTTGCATAACTGTGATGATTACTGAAGGAACTATCGAATTGGAGGCAACTGAAATCTGACTGCACCATGGAAGTTTTTGATCTGACTGAGGTACTTCTAGCATTGGCAAAAGAGGAGCTTTAAGCCGACAATTAGATACATCACAAGTAAGGGGGTGAAAAACTAGATTTTATTTCTTCACTATTGATATGGTGATTTTGTACTCAGATACTCAACTTTTCAAAAATTCAGTTTGCTTACTGTGATGATTATCCCTCTAGTAGCTATTGAATTGGAAGCAATGAAATCTGGCATCAACGCCATGGAATATTTTGATCTGATGGTATTTGTAGCATTGGTGAAAGATGAACTTTAAGCCGGCAATTAATTATGATACATCACAATTAATGGGGTAAACAACTAGGCTAGAATAGTTTTTGCTGTTGAAGATGGTGACTTTGTACTTGGGTACTTCAACTGCATCATGTTATGGTAATTGCTGCATTGTCTTGTTCTAAGAAAAAGAGGAAAAATATAGCTATATTAACGATGATTGATGGATGTGTCGTGTCTCAGAAATAGATCTGACACTGTTCTGTTGAAATGTGCTGATTGGAGTTTTTCTGCTTTGCTACTAATCATAGGCCTCTGTAAATAGGTCATATATATAGTTATATACTATGGCTGGACAAATAGTCTCTTTAGAGCTCTCCACGTCGCCCCGAATTCTGTGGTTGGGCCACGTCGCCTGATTAGCGAGAGCCGTTCGATCGTGTGCGCCGGAGCCGATCCGGCCGTCAAAATAGCACCAACACGCTTTTGCTAAAAACCCTTCAGCTTTCTGATTTTCGATCCACATCCCTAGACCGTCAGGACCATCTGATCGGCTGATCAAGCGGCTTTCGCTATGCCCAATTTTTTGTTTAGACCCCTGCTTCTCGCTCCTCAACCCGCCGTCCTCCTGCCTCCTGCCTGTTTCTCTCCGCCCCAACCCTAGCCTGTCGCCTCCTTCTCGCTCCCCTCTCCCGTGCCGCAGACCCACTGTGGGAGGGCTGAACCCTAGCCGCTCCTCTTCTTTTCTTCCCCGCTCACCACGCCGCCGCCTCCCCTATCCTTCCTTTCCAGTGCCGCCCCTCCTTCCCTGATCGGCGTCGCCTCCCCCTATTGGTGTTGACCTTCCCTCCCCGTCGGCGCCTGTTGACGCCCTTGATCTGTTTGGTTGCGCCTACGGTCAAATCAGTCCACCCACCTCCTCCGATGCCTAGACGGCGAGGAGGAAGGGGATCTATGGCTCCCAAGGAAGGTATTCTTCTCGCCTCTGCCAGATTCCGGTGCTTAGCTACAAAGTTCGCTCTTTTTTTTTCTGTTCTTCCCTCCCCTTTCCGGTGGAGTGGAAGGGGGGAAATTGCAAGAACTGGTTGGTGATGACGAAACTGAAGGAGTTTTTCTCGCGTGAATCTGTTGCAGAGGCAGGCGAAGATGGGAGGCCTAGCAATGTTCTTGGTTCTGGTAAGGAAGGTTAGCTGTGGCTGTTGATTTCTTTCCTCATCTCTATTTGTGTGGCTTATCAGAGTCTTGGCTGTATCTCTTCTTTTTTGCTTTAGTCTTGGTGCTCCTCCATTGAAGGTATCAATTTTTCTCTCATTTTCTAAACATAGAAAAATTTATGTGTTACCACACATGCATGTTATATGAGTACGTCACAACTTTAAGCGGTCTTTTAATTGATATCAGATTTGGGATTCTGGTCTTATTTGTAGCTGTTTATTAATCTAGGTTGAGTTATCTTTTGTTTCGCTCCATATAAAAAAGTCTGGTAGATTGTCACATTTCCTCCCTACCAAAATCTCTGAAATGGACATTTATATTGGTTTATGCGCCCTGTTCATCTTTTGCTTTACAAATAGGCGGCCCTGAAGGGCAACATGAGTTATTTTCAGCCTTAGTTGTGGTAGACAGAAAGAAAACATCAGTTTTGGAAGGGGGCAGGGGTGGTGCAGATGTCAATTCTCTGAGGGCATATCTTGGTAAGAGAATGCCTCAGATACTCCCAATGGGCAGCATGTGCTTTTCATGGCAAATCAGACAAGCACAAACCTCCTATCACTGTGAATAATGATTGAATTGAGTCTGTAACTCTCTATATATTATGATGATGATGTGTTTCTTGCAGTGACTTGCGTTGCACTTTGTCTTGTTTCTTGATAGCACAACAAACTCATGACTGCCCATGCTTAGTCTGCATCTCGTTTTGTTCTTCTCAGGGCCAGGAGAGAACCAAGAAACACCGAGAAAGATTCCATGGAAGCAGCCAATGAGGATTGTGACAACACTGGGTCCGTAACTGATGCTGCTGTGTCGAGTGAAGATCCCAGTGATAGGAACAGCACTGAAAGCAGCAGCCAATGTGTTGATTCTGATGGAGGTACCAAAGATGTACCTAAATTGGACTCAAAAGGGAAGCAATGATGACAACAGCGAGTGCACCGATCGGAGCTCTCCCCGTGCTGTGCTGGATATATCAGTATGTGATTGCGTGGATTCTGATGAGAGTTCCTCCATTGAGCAGTCAGCACAGCCCAACCACAATGTGCAGTGGAGGAATTTGATCTGTGGACTAATACTCAGGAGAAAGAAGTTGATGAAAAGAGCAGGGACATTCCCTCAGAGATCTAAGAGCACAGGGCTTAAAAGGTATCTGGAGAGGATTCGGAGTGGTAAGAACCAGATGGATTGTAGTTCCATTGCTCCAGAGATCCTTCCTAAGATTGAAAAGTGGTGGCCATCATGGAGAAGCTTCGACTATAATGAGCTTTGTGCTGCAACTAACAGATTTAGTTCAGGTGTGCACTTACTTCTATGTTGCTGTAATGCTGTAATTCTGTGACTTAATAATTAGCCTCTGTTACTATCATTACAAAACATGTGGAATATAGCTTTGAGATGAAGCTATGAATCTCTAATTGGAGCACTAATGATTTCACTGAGGAAAGAGGTTTGATTTCCTATAATGTACTGTTCTTTTGGGGCAATAATGTGTTCACTGGTAACCAGTTGTAAAACTCAAGTTAGCCTGTCTAGGTGGTCTTAGACAGTGACTAGGCGGATCAAGGTGGCCCTAGGGGCGTCTAGATGATGATTAGGTGGTTTTAAATGACGATTAATGATTGTGACATGATTAAATAGAAGATTCTTTTTAAAAAATACAATTTATCCTCTAACATCGTAAATATGGCATATAGATGCATTTCTACATTATAAATATCAATACATATATTCGAATAGTTACATATTATTATTCAAACCCTTGTCACTATGCAAATCAGTTTGGCCGCTTACCTCGCTTCACCCGTCTAGCGCCTAGCTCCTAGCGTCTTGGATAACTTTGTTTATTTCTAACAATCAAGAGGTTGTTCTCTTTAGCTTATCTTCTTATCTTATCTACTTATTTTCGAATCGAAACTCTAAACGCTTTGGCTTTTGAAGCCCCCCCTCTTTTTATCTTGAAACCATATCTCAGAGCTCTCATAAACATGTCAAACGAAGGAAACTGGACTTTCTAATCTACCTCGGGAAAGCTTATAAGCAGATAAGAAGATAAGATATGCCGAAGAGAATAGCCCATAAAGCTATGGAATATATACTATGACATCCATGGCTGATATGCACCTATGTAGGTATCAGTTTAATACCAATAGCGTGTTTCTTTTTAGAGGTTTACCCACCGTGCCTTGTGTACATTAACATAGCAGCTCTTCTTACAACAGCTCAACACGCATGCATGACAAATTTATGAAAATCATATAGTTAGATTTCAGTCTGCATGAGACCTACTCTTAGCTGGACCATACAATTTTACAAGTTTTTTCTAGAAATAAAATTTTTCAACGCTTAATGCTACGCTTATGGAGTTTCTATTTTAACATAGTATTAAACAATAGATACGTTATGCATAGTTGCCGCCAAAGAGTGAGTACTACTCTGCTTCACATGACTGACCAAAACCTTAGTTTGCTTGATTAAGAGTGTGTGATTCAGCTCACAAACTATAGGTAAAACTCAAGTTCTGAAAGTCAAACTCAGTGATACAAACAGCCTAATGGTTTTGATGAATGAGGAGTTGAGGACTGTATCATAGATCTTGAGCGCCTATAGCTGTTGTCAGGTTTAAGATTCTCAGGTCTAAACGACTGATGTCCATATTTGTCCTGAAGAGACATAGGAAATGCAGGGTTTCCTACGGAATTTGTAGCTCCTGGTTTCCTATGAATATGATCTACACATTCAAAAAATGATCTCACCAGATGTCTGGGGAGTGTTGTTGTATCAGTGTAAGGTGTTCAATTATTTCTCTACTGCCTTTTAAC
The DNA here is from genome assembly GCA_036346145.1 of Olyra latifolia. NCBI lineage: Eukaryota > Viridiplantae > Streptophyta > Magnoliopsida > Poales > Poaceae > Olyra > Olyra latifolia. The sequence continues at coordinate 23,324,617 of CM070530.1, forward strand.
ATAGTATTTTATCCTCAGATTACATGTTTGTTCTTTTTTAGGTCAAAATAGATCTCATGGCTACTGTCATAATACCCAGGTATATTGATAACTTTTCAAAACTCTTGCTCGCAGTTTGTCAATGGAATTGATTAGTGGTTCGTGGCGAGTGCAACAATGGTGATAGGCAAAATCTGATCAACTAGAAACCATAAGTGAAATTGGCAATGTTTCTCATTTATTGTAGTATTGTCTTCTCATCCCAGAATTGTTGTTTTGTTCACGTTTGGAATGTAAATTACCATACTGTAGCTGTACTCTGTAAAAAATGCCTGCTAATCAACTCTCCAGAGTCGTGTATAGTTCTTTAGGTTTGAACATAAATTTTGTCTGCATATTTTTTTAATGTCTTAGACATCAATTCCATGCTGGACCCTTTTACTTAAAACAACTCAAATAATGATTACTCAAACTGCTTTCATTTGATTTATCAAATATCGATGCACTATGCACAAGCTCTGACTCAGTGATACGCTTTGGTATTGAGTCCTGTGTATTTGATTTGTAGACTAATATTGGGAGGAAGAAAGAAAGAGATAATCTGATGCCTCATTGCAGAAGCTCACATATATAATCTGATGCCTCATTGCAGAAGCTCACATATAATACTCAAACGAAAAGGCAGAAGTTGTAGTACCATGACTACAAATACTTACAAGAGACGATAGTTACCATCACCTACATACGGCGCGCCGCAGGCGCGATTTTTTTCTAGCTATGTGCAATCTTCCAAGCTTTTCTATCTTTTTTTCAGTTCAACCATTTCGCTGAGTCAATTTTGAGATGCATACATATCTGTAATTCATGGCTTCATTTCCGATGCAAAGAGTTAACTATGTTTTTTTTAGAAGTGTTCTGTGTGCTATAAGGGCATGTACAATAGTATAGACAGCTGCTGTCTATAACAGGTTGACATGTTATTTATAGACAGCGTTATAGACAACCCATACGACGGTATAGACAGCTCATTTATAAGTAGACAGCTCCTTCCCACATACAACCTATCTTAGTTCCCATGCTAGAGTCGACTCTAGATTAGGAGACGGCTCAACTCTCTATGCACCATTTCTCTCATCCGCATCATTTTTGTCCTACCTAACAAAGCTTAGAGACAGCTGACATAGACCATTATACATGCTCTAACTATATTTAAGTAACATAACAAATTCAAAAGAATTTATTTTTTATAATAATAGAATTTCCATTGCATCGTTAACCAAAGGTTATAACCATAGAAAGAACTATTATAACATAACTCTACGTATAGATGTAACACCTACTAGAAGCAATAGATGTAACACCTACTAGAAGCAGTACTAAGATTACCAAGTAGTCTTCTCGGCCCTCAAAAGGAGACAATCGAGCTAAATGATCCATATGAGTCACTAGCTTGGAAAAACTTGTATTCCTATCATCCAGATCGAACATTTGTAGCATGCATGGGATTGCATTAGTAATACCATACTAAGAATTTTATGCAAGTTCTAAAAGACATAATTTTTTCTTACCAGAGACAATGCACGAACACCCCTCGCTTCTCTGTCGTTATTTTTTGATCAATCTCTGTCGACCTCTCTCTCACTTCTCTCTCTCTCTCTCTCTCCTTCTCTCTCGGCTCCACCTCTGGGCGCCACTTCTCCCACTTCTATTGGCACCGACCATGATAGGCCTGGCCGTCGACCATACGCAACACCTTCCCTAGTGCTACGCCGCGTCGCCACTGACCACGGCCGGCGACCATGGTGTCTCTCTCTTTTCCCACCATCTCCAGCCACCCCCTACCCTCCCCCCTCTAGGGCTTCCATCGCCGACGAACATGGTCCGCCTGGCTGCATGACCTGCCTTCCCTGCTATCGCGGTCAGCCAACGGGTAATTTCCAACCATCACCGATGATGGCAGTGTGGTGGCCCTTTCTCTCTCCTCTCTACCTACGACCGTCCCTTCCCCCTCCAATGCTTCCCTTGCCAGCATGCATGGCCCGTCTGGCTACCCCAACCTACCTTTCCCTATCGTCACAGTGTGGCGGGGCGGCGCCAGTGGCATCCAATCATAGCGGTGTGATCGTGCGCCGAGACTAACCGCCCATGTGTGGTCGGTGTCGGGGCCTGCCGTGGTTAGTGACGTGGAAAGGTCGAGGAGGCAACGGCCGGAGGTGGAGAGGAGAGAAAGGGGGAAAGGGGAGGAAGAATGATCTAACTACTAAAATTTGAAGTTTCTGAGGGTTTTTTTTTTTTTTTTTTGCAAAACATCGTGAGGAGGAGGTCTGGTTAGGTTCGGACGTTTGGATCTCCATCCGACAGCCCTCGGAATGCATGCAAACACTTGCATTTGTGGTAAATCCGCACCCGCTAATAGCTATATGTGAAGGACTATGTGCATGCATGCGTTTTGCGAGTCAAATTGTAGCGGTCAACAAAGAATGTTGTCACGTAAGTACAAAACAGGGTGGTGGCATAGGGATGGTGCGATGAGGACATGGATCCACTGAGGTAGGCAGTGGAGCGGCGGACTTAAGTGTGCAAGTCCATCCATGTAACTTCTTCTGTCGGAGGTATCAGTACGACCTTCACTCGTCTACAAGGATCTCCCTCTACTATCTATACTCTCCATGGTGCATCGAGATTTTGCTTTACTTTCCATCTCTCCCACACCATCTCATTTTGGAAGACATGATCTAAAGAACGTTGTGCCATTAGAACAATATAGCAAGTGTTACTGAGTACGTATTATAAAGTGTGAACCACAAGTATCACGTAATACCATGCAGTGTAAAACCCACGATACTCAACCACAATTGCTATATATATATGGTTACAACTGTTATGTAGTATTTATTTGCAAAGAACCCCTCCCTTCAAAATTCTTCCTTCCCTACCGGCCAAGGTGCCAACCACAACGCCCCGCCGATGTCAAGCCAGCTCTGCAGGACGACGAGCGGCGCCAGCCTCGCTGCCTCCGGCTCCAACCACCATTTTGGGTTGAAATCCACTGAAATTCAATCGATTGATCAATGGACCTCATCATAGCATTATGTAATTTTTAGAATGGATCTAACTGTCTAATTTTGATTTTGATGGATGGATGGATTTTATAGAGACGGTGGGATTACTATATAATAGTAGTCTATGCTCAAAATATATATAATGGATCGAACGTGGCAAACTTCATGGCGCCGGTTGTTAAGGTAGCTCGTGGTTCCATTTCGTTTTCGTATTAAATTAAGCACGTAGACACGTCTCCAGTTCAGTCCAGACGGTCGCCGATAGCGATCACACGTCAATTCATGGACTCATGCGTGCATAGTAGCCTAGCTAGCGATCCAGTTTGCTACGTCTACTCCACGAGTCCCCATGCATGCATGCATGTACGTGCTACTGCATCCAGGAATTTCGCTTGCTTTTTATTCTTCCAGATCGATAGATATATATGCCATGTATACTATCTGAATCTGCGTGTAATATGATGGAGTCTCTTCATTACTACATACTGTTTTTCATGCATGGAGCTCTAGCCTTTTTGTTCCTTCAACTCGGCAAAAAGTTTGGAACAAGTTGGCTTGCTGTTTCTCTGCTGTAGGGAGAGTCTGTGAAAATAACAGGCTCTAAATTACTTAGGACACTGTCAGTACATACATGTGAGAACATACATTTGGTTTCTGAGAGTGTATTAATTAGCTATAGCTATTTAGAAACAATCACTCACTACCACGGATTGAGCCTTCAATCCCGGTTCCAAACCAGCATCAATCCCGGTTTTAGAACCGGGATAAGCAATTCGGGACTGATGGCATGGAGCCATCAGTCCCGGTTGCTCTCAACCCGGGATAGATGTTAGAAATATATTTAAAAATATAATGCGCACATATGGCTTCTGTGGGACTCGAACCCGAGATCTCGTGACTCCCCACTCACCCTTCTAACCAACTCACCCACCCACACGTTCTGATATAACTAGGATATGCATTCCTTTTAAAGATTCTTAGATGAGGCTTTAGTCGGTTCGTAACACTAACCGACTAAACTACTTCGATCGGTTGGTAATACCAACCGGATCGATGAGCTTCCATGCGGTGGGCTGTACTAGCTCTGCATGGGAGGAGCATCAATCTCGGTTGGTATTACCAACCGGGACTAATGTGAGCGACGAACCGGGATTGAAGCCTTGGAACTACGAACCGGGACTGATGCTACTATTAATACCGGTTCGTATCTTACCGGGACTGATAAGCCGGTATGGAAGGCTGTTTCTCTAGTAGTGACTTGTGCATGTCTAGTTTCTACGTACGTACGTACTGTATCTAATTAATACTACTATAAATTATTGTTGATTGTGGCCAAAAAAAACCTAAATTGTTTGCACCCTGCGCACAGACACAGAAAGCTTGTGCACGTACAGTGAGCAATCTCATAGAAAACTATGGGTCTGTTTGGGTAGTGGCCGGCGTGCGCCTTTTCCCGTCGGCGCGTCCTCGGATTTGGGCGGCATTTAGATCGGCGGCGTCGCAGGCCTCGCCCGCGCCGACCGAGGGCGCATTGCACGCGGGCACGAGTAAAGGCACGGGCGCGGCCGCCAACGCGGGCGATGGCGCGCCTGGGAGGAGGGTGAGCCAACGTGGGAGACGGCGGACGCGGGCCACGATCCAAACATACCCTATCATCATACTACCTTGCACGCACTACTGGGAATCGGGCATTTAGTCCCGGTTTTGGAATCTGGAAAGCCCATGTGGGACTGATGCCTCAGTCTCAGTTCCTTTACCCAGGACTGATAGTGCTACAAATATTTAAAAATAAATAGTGGATATATGAGAGTAGTGGGACTCGAACCTAAGACCTCAAGACTACCCACTCACCTTCTAGCCAACCCACCTAATATAATTAGGATATACATTCCTTTTGAACTTTTCTCAAACGAGACATCATCAGTCCCGGTTTGGTTCGTGTTACGAACCAAGGCTGATGAGCACCCATGCCAGCTGTTTTTTACCCACCTACCAAAGGACTTATTAGTACCGGTTTGTATCACGAACTGGGAATGATGTCAAAGCCCAATCGGAATTGAAGCCTTGGAGCCACGAACCGGGGCTGATGCCACTATCAGTACCGGTTCGTGTCCAACCGGGACTGATATATGCGTCGGTATTAAAGGCCTATTCTCTAGTAGTGACGTAAACTGAACACATTGTGTCACAGTAAGAAATATCTCATCCATACGGAATAAAGAACACACATAGATATATGTTATGAAAAGCAACTCCCCATATCTGCTTTCTGAATCAAGAGGAGGGATCGATCTTCAGAAGTGCAAGACATTTTCTTCTCAACACGATACTTTCAGAATTTTTGCCTCTTCGTTCATAAGCCAGCTGTTGAATAACTCGACTGCCTTTAGGATCAAGATCTCCTCACGGGTGTTCCTGAACATGTTAGTAGAACCTCCGGCAAAAAGAAGAACAAGAAAGCCCCCCTGCTCTACATCTCCATGAACTCCTGCACTCAACTCATCTATCCTAACCAAGGATGGTAACCAAAACCCATAGCTACTCTGACCAGCTTGACTCGAATAGTTCCACAAAGCTGTCTATAGTACCGCACAAGTAAAGGACAATTTCCGTAAGTGCATCTCCAATTTATTGGAAGAAAGAAAAAAAAATATCGTAGACGTGACTTGTGAGCTGCATGTACAGCACTGTACATCAAATACGCCGCCTAAACTGGCTCGTAGTAGGAACCATTTTTTCCACAATTATATAAACACATGATACATGAGTTCGGAGCTGAGAAATGAGATTTGTCACGACAAACCAATCATAGCTATCCCTCAACGTCCGTATCTTTGTCTTTATTATTAAAAATAGTCTTCATGATGGTCATCGAATGATATTATACTTCACAAAATTACCCATCGTATCATCTATCTTATTCAAACACATCTATCTATCAAACACATCTTATCTTATTCAACCACTCACAATTCTCACGGTGGGTGTATGTGCACAGATTTTTGCTGCCATCCACGTGGTCGCTAGCAGCACGCTAATCACCAACGGCGAAACTGACGACATATGACCTATGACTCGCTCATAGCTTGCAAATAATAGAATTTGGATTTTCTCGTAGGAAAACATGAACACGTACTTGGCTAGTCTATTTACATTTAAACAATAGTTAGTTGAGTACGATTGAAGGCATCTTTCTTTTTTGTTGCAAGTTAATACAAATTCCCAAAATCTCAAAAAATATAAAAAAGCCTAAATTTACTCTTATTATTTTTCCATAAGGGTACTTAGACCCTATTTCTATCACATTGAACGGAAATATAGAGTTCTTGACAGGTACATTTTTACAAACTTCAACAACCAACCAAAAACCAGTAGAATACACCTAAAACCATCCAACCAGACCTCCTAGCTAGCAAAATAAATATAGAGCTCTACCAGGCTAAAAAGGGAAGGCTATTAAATAACCAAAAAAAGCATCTGCTACTACAAAAATGCTAATATTTGTCTGCACTAAACTGATCAATATTGCCGATTTATGAACCGACACCGAATAATAGACACTAATGTGCTCAGTCATCTATACTGGTTTCGGCGTAGATGACCCATTCTCTGTGTTAGTTTATGGCTAGAACCAATACATATATTTTAAAATATTTTTTAATTTGCTAGCCTAGCTAGCACCATCGGTGCACAACATGGCTAGCTATACTACCTAGCTATCTACATGCAGAGCTTGTCGTTATCATTCTCCTCATCGTCCTCCTTGTTGGTGTTGGAGGAAGAGTCATCGTAGTCGGAGGAGCTCAGGATAGGACTATCCTTTGCATCGAAGGAAGTGTTATCTTTTCCTCTGACCCATCTGCGCTCCTCCGATAACCCGACGGCGGGCTCCTCATCGACATCCTCCTCCTCCTCCAGCTCATCGGTGGCAGGCTCCTTGTTGGCGGCGGCGACGGGGCCGCACACTGAAGCTTCCGAAGGAGTCGGCAATGGGGCTCGCTGGCACTGCCGCTTGGGCGCTGGCTCCTCTGCCTCGCGGTCGCCAGGCTCTTCTCTAGCCGACCCCTCTTCCTCACAGTTCTCCCCCTTACAGTGCTTCTTGTTGCCCGGATCCAAAGATAGCCGCGGCGAGGCACGGGGTGGAGACTAGGGCGTCGCCTCCTCGTGGTTCTCCTCATTAGGTTCCAGTGAAGGGGGCAAAGACAATGGCAGCAAGGTGGCCGGTGGAGACTAGGGCATCGCCTCCTGAGGCCATGGCGAGGTAGGTGGAGACGGCGGCCAGGACCATGGCGATGCGGGAGACTGCATCATACCGTTGAATCAGAGTAGCTAGCTAGCAAATGGGTGAAAGAGGATCGAAGTTGGAGAGGCTTAGAGAGCTGGAGCGAATGGAGATCTGGTCGACAGAGAGACAAAGGTATAGATCAATCAGTATGGGGATTTTCTCATAAAATGCCTTAGGAGGCAAAATGTTATGTCTGTCGGTTCTAATTACCAACCGACACATGACTACGCATTGGGAAACAGATCGTTATGTGTGCCGATTCTTCAGTGGGATCGCAACAAAAGTTTTTTATGTGCCTGTTCGTAATACTATCCAACGTTAATATACAGATTATATAGATTATATGTTTCGATATTATGGCCTGGAACATATAATCTATGTATATGTGCCGGTTAATAATTAGAGCCGGTACATATAAACTTTTGCCACGTGTCCACTAAAGAACCGACACTAATAACTTTATACGTACCACATATATACATGTAAATATAACCTGTTTTGATGTAGTGATCCATGATAGAAATTATTTTCTTCTTGTTCCTCCTCCTTAGTCCTTATCTTAGACGATGAAATCTAAAACCCTTATTCTAGGAAAGAATGCTTGCTTTTTCGTGACTGGATTCTAGTGACCAAACTTTTTCATTCCAGTTCTTCTCGATTTACAACTTATAGCTTATGGCCGTTTCTTTGAGTCAAACTCCATATTTTCTCAAAAACTTCTAAAAGCACTCAAAGTTAAATTGAAATAAACGTTCCTTCTTCTGAAAACCACCTGTCAAAACTCTTGAAGTTCAACTTTCTAGCCATACAACCATTTTACCTAGGGCTAGACAAAAGGTTCGAGCTCGACGAGCTACTTGAGATCAGCCGACCTCAAATCAAGTTTGAACTGGCCCGTTCACTTGGCCTTTTTCCTCACCCTCCGCCCACTGGCTTTTTATCTCCCCCTAGCCTCGGCCGACTTACCTTCTACCTTCCCTACTCGATGGCTCGGTCCACCGTTCCCTCTAACCCTAACCTAGATGACTATAAGCCCCCAACTCGAGTCCTCGACCTGAGCAGCGGCACCACTGAAAGACTCCTCCAGTCCTGCTTCTCCTCTCTCTCTACCTCACCTCCGCCATGCTGGTGGCCCGCTGCATCGCCTCCGCCTTACATAGTCACCTCCCTGCTTCATTGACTCGTTGGCCCGCGCCTTACCTCCACTGAAGACATCGTCACCTCACCTTCAATCGGGATGACTCCGCTGGGGATGCCGTTACCTCGCCCTTGTACGGGATGCCACCACCTCGCCTCCTATAGGTACACCGCCACCTCGCCTTCCTGTCGACCCCATGTGCCGCTGGTCCCCCGATCACCCCCTCGCCTTTGCTAGAGATGCCGTCTCCCAATATCACCTGAGCTCGAGCTCGAGTCCAACTCCATCCTCAACATACGTACGAGTCGAGCTTGAGCCCAAGCCCCCTAAGCTCGCTCAAGCTCTGCTCAATCTTGAGCAGCTCTAATTCCCTCATATCCTAGCTGTGCCACATCAGAACCAATTAGGGCCAGACGAGCAATTTGGTTACTGTATATTAGCAATCAAAAATTTATATCTCTCTTGTGACATGTCTAGCCATCCAGATGCCCTTTTTATCTCTCTCACACAAGTCCAAGAACCCGTACGTATCCACTAACAAGTATCCACTAACAAAACAAAGCACCCTAGATCTGCCACACCATATAGGAGGATGGCTCTCGTAGAAGCTCCACGTGTAGCAGTGCATTGGTGTATGGTGTACCTATGTCCTATGCTAGCTACCGACGTGGGGGTGATCCAACGTGCATTGGACGTAGCCCCGTCCAATGCGCGTGCGGCCATTGGATCCGTCGCGCACGGCTGTCTGATCCAGAGAAGCCCAGCATGCCATTTCTGGATCCCTCTTGCTCGGCTTGCGCAGCCACTCGCCCTAACTCAAGTTGGCTCGCCAATCAGTCTAGCATCGCGAGAGATGAGGCCCACTTGTTTTCCCTGAATCCCCCTCCCCTTCATTCAAAAAACCCTCCCTTTCTCAAATCCCTAGCGCCGCCTCCTCCCTCCCTAGGCAATGTCGCCTGCACCCACCCGACATCGCCTCCTCCCCGGCATCGCCTCCTGTGCCCTCCTGTGGACGCCATCTCCAACAACACCTTTGTAGTGGGCTACTACTGCGACGGCCGCATCACTGACACGCAGCGCATGTTCAAGGCTACCAAAACCTTCAGCGTCACTAACGTCATCACCTATACTGCGCTGATGGACGGGTACTACTGCCTTGACCACCTCGCCGACGCACTCAGCCTCATTGCCTCCATGCCTGTGGAGCAGATTGAGCAAATGTAGAATTATGGATGCCAACCAGATATTGTCATTTACAAACAAAAAATTATTTTTTTCTTGTATAAATTTTTCTGTATAAATGGTGTATGAATTGTTCTTTGATTCTCTTTTAGTCCTTTCAAACATTAGAACAAACACACCATTCAAAACAAACTCACCATTCAGTACAACTTCTGCCTATTTTGTGCACTATTCTTCCGATCTTCATTCTTCCTGACGCTAAAACCAACATCGAACGCATAGTCATTGTAGAATTTGTAAGCATCTTCTCTAGTTGCAAATTCCATTCCAATTATTAGTATCAGCTTATTTTCTGTTTAGACATCTGTATCGACAGAACGTCCATCTCCAAAATCATCTAAAAATAGTACCCTAATTAAAATTCATCCAAATTTTCCAACAAACCAAATTGCTAATTGATGACAAATTAGAGAGATAATACCTATAGAAGGCTTAGGGTTTTCCATTGTCACTGGAGACGAACGAGTGATGGCGGCACGCGTAATGTATTCGGAGACGAACCAGCCATGGCGGCGCTCATCTTGCTGGTCGTGATCCCTTAGGAGAGGGATGGCGTGTTCCTAATCTAGATTGCTCAGAAGAAGAAGAACATGCAGGCGTGATCTATCTCGAGATGAAAGAGCGATGGCGGCACACCTGTTCCTGATCGGGATTGCTCAGGAAATTGCATGCGTGATGTATCTGTTAGAGCATCCACATCAGATGCTTCAAATTCCTGCTCTATAACACTATTCTCTACACACTCTATCACTATCTCTAAAATTCCTTCACACTTTACACTGTACTCTAAAAGATTTCTTTTCTCCAACAGCTACTCTATCCAGATGAACAGTATTATAGAGCGTCTGCTACGGATGCTCTTTGATGCCCAGGGGGAGCGATCTGTCTCACGCAGAGACGTCTTACCTGGGCTTCATGGCCAGCCTAGCCGAAGAAACAGTGGAGCCGCAAGCCGTGGGATTGGGAGAGTCTGAGCTGCGATGGCTTCGTGCAATCAGACGGCAGACGGACGGGCGCCCAGCGATGGACGGCCACAGGCTAGCTACCAACATAACCGGCCCGGCCCACTCCTCCATTTGACAAGTCTTCGTCACCAACTCTCGTGTTATGCGTGGAGCATCATGCATTCATGCTCTGTATATGATTAGGTTTATCATAATATCATGCATGCTGGAGCTACCTTTCATTAATTCTCTCACATGACGACGGATAGGGCTCTGCCAACAGATTTGTTTGTAATGAGGCCACTGTTGATGATCGATGGCCCTTATTAAACGACTAGGGGCATCTCTAGTCGAGTGAGTCGATTCAAGTGCAAACACATGCTAACATCCTCGAGTTCGAAAGCTCAATAGAAGTTAAATTTTGGGGATATAGAATTTACAAACATGCTAGTTTTGTACTTTATGAGTATCAATAAAATTTAAAAGCTCTTGAAAGGAAAAGATTTACCCTTAATTAGCCTTTAAAACAAATGCATTCGAAAAATGTAACTAGTTTTAAATTAATCGGAATGATGATTGCAAGATAAATGTATTTAAAAGTTTGATTACCCTTAAACTTTAATTGAGTTTATTTGAAAGATATATTGACAAGCTAGTATCATAGCGAAACAATTTATTCTCATAAATAAATATTTTGAACTATATTTTGAATATAAGTAACTAATATTTATAAATTTACTAAAAGACCATAATTTCTTCTCTCTATTTACTTTTTCTTTCACGTGGGTCCTTAAAAACTCTTTCTTCTTCCAATTGCACCCTAGGCCCACTGTCAGCCTCTCCTATCTCCTCTTCTTTCTCTTTTTTTTTTGTTTTTGGAAAAGTTGGCTGTAGGACACCGTAAAATAAATGGATTTGCTGGATACCATTACAAATTTGTCAATTTGCTATATGACACTCTAAATTTGACACTCTTTGCCAGAAGACACTTTGCTCAATAAAATACTATATTTGGCTGTAGAGGAGATAGAAATGATAGTAAAATGTCGATTTTGCCATTTGAGTTGAGCAATGTGATATGGGCTAGAAAAATAGCAAAACAATAAAAAAGGAAAAAAATAGAAAAATTACAGAAATGCTAGTATAAGCCACAACTGCTTTTTCTAGTTTTTTCTATATTTATTTTCCATTTTCTAGCCCATATCGCCTTACTCAACTCGAAGGGCGAAATAAACCTTTTACAATTGTTTCTCTCTCCTCTACAACCAGGTATAGTATATATATTATTGAGAAAAGTGTCTTGTGACAAAGAGTGTGAAATTTCGATTATCATACGTCAAAGAAATAAATTTGTAATGACACCTAATAAATCCACCCTTTTTACCGTGCGACAAATTTTCCCCTTTTGTTTTCCTTTCCTTGCTCCTTTCTGTTCTCGGCAGAGGGAGAACTGAGAAGTGGAAACCTCCTCCAATTTGAGTGCATGGTTGTGAGGAGGGTGCATATTGCATGTGATTCGGGTTAGAGTTGGTGCCACCCTAAAGATTGATTCCTTGTGATTAAACAGTGCGGCCACGTACGGGTATTATGCGACGGGTCTAGCCGAGTAATGAGTGCAGTCTTGATTTAGACAAGACATTAATTTAGTACAGAGCTAGCTTGTTGGTGCCATAAGAGACTTACTGGCGCAAGAAGCTAGGGACTTGCAACTTGGTTGTAGCTATTTGCGAAGAGGCCTCAGCGGGCGTGACCTAGATAAGATGTAGCTAGAGAAATTACCAAAAAATGGGTGAATATCTTTCACGGGTTAAACACTAGAATGATTAACCATGCATTTGAATAGTCATGGTCGACAGGGTGTTTTCACATGGTGGTTCCCTCATGTTTGATTTGAAAACCAGTGTTTTAAAAAGAAAACACGGTTGGTGTTGGGAATGTTATAATTTAGAGAGAAGACTTGGAGCCGTGAGAAAAAGGAGAAAACGGCAGCTGAAACCATGAGTTAGAAAGGTCAGATTTCACGGTTGAGCCGTAATTTAAAAAAGTTGAACAAAGTTTTCTCTGCTCTAAAAAAAATCTCGAGGTAAAACATTGACAAATTGGCTTTAAGAGTTTAAACCTTGTGTGCCACTGCTAAGGTGTCCAAACCTATTACTGCCATTACCGAAACATGGCGCTTTTTCGTGTCATCACATTTGAAACCTTGTTTCCTTGTAGGCCACTATGCCATTCATGAAATTTTGTCTGTTTTGTTTAATCTATGCAACTGATTCAAAAATTTTTAAAAATCATAGTCCAAATATCCAATACTTTTAACATATTCTTTTTTTTGGTACCAAATATTGAAGACTGTCAGGAAAACGCATAAACTTTCAATCGATATTTTCAGCGTAAATATTAATCATACAAGTACCAAAAAATATGATTGAAGCCTTTGATATTTGGTAACACTGTGATTTTTTGATATATTTTGGAATATCTACATAGCTTAAATTAAAAAGATAAAATTTCACCAATGGCATAGAAGAGAACAATGCTGTAGTTTGCAAATACGATGGCACAGAGGGGTGTCGTGCTTCGGTGATAGCAATGACGAGTTTGGACACTTCAGCAGTCTGCACACAAATTTTATACCCTCATGTAAATTATCTAACCTTCTCCCTTTTCAAGCCATATTATGCATTTTATCCTTGATGTGCTGAGTATTCACATATTCACCTTTCCTTTCATTTACTGCTTATTCAAACAAACATGTCCATACCCTCAAGACATCTACCTCAGAGTTAGTGATCCTCCTTTCCACATCTGTGCGGGAGACGTGGAAGATGAAGAATTTTCTTGACACTTTGGATTACATTACATTTCTACTATGGCTCCTGTGGTGGTGTTGGGTTTCTATGACACCCTAAAAATTAACAAAAATTAGTTTTTCTAATATTTTTCTGAATCTTAAAGCAATTAAGTTTAGTCCCAAATCCGTCGCGGATTGGGCCCAGCCAAACCCGAGCTCACCCCTAATTTCCCCTATTTAAACACTAGTCCTCATCTAATCACCCCAAAACAGATCTATACCTGTCGTCGTCCTTGCTATCGCCATGCCGGAGGCCATCGTCATCGAGGTAGTACCTTCGCCTCCCCTATCCTCGTCGCCACACCCCGCCTTATGCCCACGCGAGCCGCCGCAGCCGGGCTTAGCCCTAACCGCCGCCGTGGCTTTGTGTGCGATAGACCACGTGGGTGATGAAGGAAAGTTCATCGACGCAGCCGACGTCCCGCAAGCTCAAGAAGAACAGGAAGGCAAGTCTTTCCCCCTAGAAATCCTAATTTCTAGATTTTGTCAAAATCGCTATTTAATTAAATTATGCGTATTTGTGAAAGACCAGGCTAGGCTGCTAGAAGGGGGGGTTGAATAGACGCCAAATGGAAATCGACGTTTTCTTCAACAACGCACCCCAAACAACTCAAACATGCAGCGGAAAAACATTCTGGACAGTAGCACATACCTCTAGTAAAAAACTCACAAATAAAAATCCGTGGATCATATGGTCTTGGGGATTTTTTCTGTGGTGCTACTGGTTGTTAAGAACTCAACAAAAAAAGAATTAGATCTAAAGCTACTTTAGATAAAGAGAAACAATTCAAACAAGCTAGACTACTTTCTTGAAAGTAAAAGCAGATTCCAAAACAAAATCACTGTAATCAAGAGGTGTTTTCTCCCATTCTGAGATCCCAATGTTTTTATAGATTTTTCTCAATAGAGATATATGAGTTACAGATCACGTCTCCAAATTTCACCTCAAGATCAAATACATAAAAAATCAACCGAAAAGAACAAGAGGTTCTGCCAAAAACTTCGACCAGAAAAATTGGGGCTCGGTATTCACCTCATGGCTCCCAGATGGTGCGTCAAATGGACTTCAGTTTTTTTATCACAGTTAGATATATAAGTCCCGCACCGTTTCCCACAAGAATCACGCAAAAAGGATTTTTCTATATTTTTCTACAAATCAAACAATAACTGCTGCGCGAAGGAAACTTTCTGGACAGCACTGCAACTAGAAGATGAACTTGATCTCTATCCTTTCCTAGATTGCAAGAAGATTATCAAATCATATTTGCAATCTCAAGGCATCATGGATCAGTAGCAAATAGAAGAAGATGAGGGAAATAAACTAGTTGCAAACAAGAACACAAAAGAAACAAGATTAAACACAAGAACTAGAGAAGAACTTGGATGAACATGGCTGATTTCTATTGCATCGGTTTAAGGGTAATACAAAGTCACGCCAAGGTGGGCAAAGCACTTCAGAAGTGCACTCTAAACACACCCAAACCTCAGCCCACTCCCTCTCACAAATCTGAATGGGAGGCACCCCCTCCCCTCCTTTTATAGCCCAAAGGTGGAGTAGCTCTCAAGCCAACTACTCCCCACCTTTGGATGTCACATGGATGGCTGAGATTTGTTCACTCTTTACAGTATATAACCCTTGGAATATACTCCACAAACCCTTGGAATATGCCACGCACATTCCCGATACATGCCCCACATGGGCCCACACACCGGACGCAGCCGGTCCTGACCTAACCGCTAAGTTTCCATCGCGACTCGATCGCTGCCGAGCCTTGGATCCTCACGGCTAAGTCCGTCATCTTCATCATCTTTGTGGTCCTCAAGTCCGAGTCCAACCGTCCCACGCAACCTCCTTGTCGTTTCGGACCCACGAACCGCCGATTCAAGGCCCGACATCGTCGCTGACCACGGTCCACCAAGACCTGTACCACAAAGATTAGCCAAAAACACCATACTTACCTTTCTCACCTGCAAGGTTAGTCCATAATCAATCACATCCAAGACATGCACAAGTTTTCCGGACAACCCATCGAAAAACCGTGCACAAACGGTGCAACCCGCGCCAAGACCCGAAAACCCTAGGAAAACCCGGCGAAGCCTCGATCGCCTCAAAAACCTTTGCGTTACGCTCAAAACACTTGTCAATATACTCATCATCAACATGGGGCCACCTCCACATGGTTTCACAATTTGCCATAGCAATTTCTAGTGCATGTCGTTTATTTATATGGTATACACCCAATATCATGACAAACCTTAGAATGAGAATATTGCATAATTTTCTATTGTTTTTAATTATTAGTGGCTTAGCATTGCTTAGATAGTCACCGGAAAGTGATTCCCACTTATATGATCATCATTTAACACTTTAATATGAGAATGTGGGGTATCTGAGTATGAGACATGATAAATTGGGTTTATGGTGGGATTGTTCACTCATTAATTAAAATTTTACCAAATAATAATTTGACTCAGAGCGGGTGACCTGAGTCGACGCTTCGGTCCTTGAGGAGAATAATATCAGAATTGTCACCGTACTTGCATCGTGGGTGAGATCCCGAGGGATGCTTCATCACCGGTGTATTGTCCGAATGGATTTCTAGGGTACCTGTGGGACCTATCAGGTATGACCGTGACAAGTTCGGGGTTAGACTTCTAATAGATTTTGTTATGATGCTATCCGACGGGAGAGTATCATATATTGCAGGAAAAGCGTACAGCCTCTGCAGAGTGTAAACCTATTCGAATGGTCGTGCTCCCGGTTATGAGCATCTTGGTAGTTTTTCACATCGTAGCTACACCTTAATTAATTTGACTTGGGTAAAGTTTATCCGGCAGTGTGCCGTTGCTAGATGATTCATGATGATTGAGAATGAGAACGAGAACTATATTGAGACTATGACACGAGATAATGAGAACTTGAGACACTGAAATTGAAACTTTTATTATGTTTATATTACTGTTAATATTAATCATGAGAATTGCTATTATTTATTTATATTTTGTTAAATGTTTTTATACATCTAAGTTAAATGCTTTTATGCAAATGAGCCATTATCTTTTCTAGGATGACCCCAGTCTAGCCCTTCATAGGAAAGACTTGGTAGCATTCGCATGCTAACTCCGGCTTTTATTAGGGGCTGCTTATTCCACGAGCTGGTCAGGATCGAGTACAACCAAGAGTACATTGCGGAGTATCTGGGGGATGCGCAGGACTAGTAGCGGCTCCCGTTCAGTGCGTGCCCGTGGCCGTGATGGGATACTATTATTTATTTTTATTTGTTTCTTAATTATATTCAGTGAAGATTTATTGTCATTGTAAACTATTGTAATAAGTGGAGCTGTTGCACTCTAATTATTTTATTATTTATGCAGTGTGGTATTGATATTTCATTTTTGTTGTACTATAGGTATGAGCACGGATCCTTGTGATTCATATTGGCCTGTGTCAGTTTCACTCATCAATTTATTTTACTATTTTTATGCTTCAGCTTCTGTTCTGTAAGACCCTACGAGTTCAACTATTGTAATGAGGGGCTTGAATCCCTTTTGCAGATCCCAACACTATTGCACTTAATGAGTGTCGTACTGGCCATTACTTTGGCTGGATGTAGTTTATCTCTTATCTCCTTTGGTTAGGATACAAACTATTGAATCTGTGTGTATTACTTATTGATTCATAAACTAGTACAGAAATAACACAAGAGGGGCTTGAATCCCTTTTGCAGATCCCAACACTATTGCACTACTTAAGTATTCATAAGAACTAAAGTTTTGAAGAGCACGTACAATGGTATGACATCAGCTTTCTATGAACCATATACCCCGTACCTAGGACACAAACCAATGTGGATGAGAGAGTGTATGCATATAGAATTGGATCTTCCGTAAGGTTGACGTTGTAAAAAGAAAACAATTGTCTATACCATTATATAGATTGTCTACTGTGTTATGCTTATAGATGATAAGACAGATTGCTACAGTCAACACCTAAGTACACCTACAAAATTGGCTTCCCTTTGCAGGTGCCTTTCAAGCCGTTGAGTTGATGCAACTAACAGTCACCATGCGTGCATGATATTATTGTTTAATTCCATTGAACATGCATGATTCCTTACCTTTACGTGCTCCGATGCACAAAATTCTTCTCTTGGAACCGATCGATTGTTTCATTGCATTGAATTTGTGGGGAAAATGGCAATTATTTTAATTTCAGATTTGATTATTAAGCATATTCTACAAATGATCAAAGACAGCAGACAACATATGATTGAAAAACTAGATCTGCACAAAGTCGCACACACGATGAACAGAGGGAATTAAAGAAGATTCTTAGGAAGGCCTTAAGAATGAATCGGAAATAGCGCAGCAGCGACCGGCCGTAGAGAAAGTAGTCGACGTCGAAGATCGTGCCTAGCTGCAGTTTGTAGCTGATGTTGTGGAAGAAGAACTTAAGCGGTCGCGCAGATGCGCTGCCCAGAAACCTTATTGCCTCCCCGTGCAGGTGCTCGCAGCCGCAATAGTTCGGAGATCCCGCTCTTCTTGCCTTCCGGTGCACGCCAAGAAGGAATGCCGGCGAGAGGCGACGACAGCACGAAGACTCAACATAGATCAGATCTGAATCATGTGAGAGAGGAGAAAAACCAACCAGCTTGCTTGGATATCTTCAAGATTTATAGTCTCTCACTGGTAACGCTTCTCCAATTGAAATTGCCCATTTAATTGACCGTTTGAAATTGAAACTGCAACCATAAATTGGCTGTTTCAAAATCTGTAATAATGACAGTATTAATCAACGCATTAATGGGAGAAAACCACAAAATTAAAAGGAGATTAAACGTGCCAGTATTTAATCCACGGCATGGTGACGCTGCAAGTCACAAGTCACACAGGAAATTACGCGGTAATTCACGTAATACGCACACACGCACGTGCGTCGCGCACGTGTGACTTTAGGCTTGCTCTTTCTCACCCTCCATGTGCCTCATGATGAAACATAATGAGAGCTCTTCCTTTACGTTGGTATTCTCTCCTAACAACTAGTAATATGGTAGTATTTTTTTTCTAGCTTTGGCATTTAGAAATGAATGGACCTCTCACTCATATTGGCCTAATTCTAATAGAATTGACCTCAACCATATAGAAAAGAAGGCATTCGAGCTGATTTATTAAGAACATCGGTCACTGGAGATGGTGCAAGGGTGTTTTGTTTGTTCGTATCCACTTTTCATAAAAGAATTCGTGCAAAAGTACATGCACAAAATATTATATAGCAGGTCGAGTCTCTTTGCCACTCTTGAGCAAATTTTACCAAAAGAAGAGCGTGCGATGATTAGCTAAATAGGATGCATTGTTCTCTCCGACTTAAACCAAGGATCAATCTAGCTCAAGAATAGCGTGCTATACCACTAGACAAATTAGCTATATATCCCAATAGTTGCGGTCATTAGCAGAGGTCTCGAGCAAAGACTGCAAGGTGGTTGACTCTTTATAAGCTAGCAAAGCATGTGGTTGCTAACCATATTAACATGGGGGATGTTACTGTGCATTCCAGCCAAAAAAAAAAAGAAGTTACAACGCATCCAACCATAGAGCATACCAATCAAATTGGCTAGGCCCAGATGGCCCATTAGTTGGCATATTGTGTAGGATTATGCGAGCCCATCTAGAGGTCTATTAAGCCTAGTTTAGCTGTTTTGTGCTCGAAAAAAGTCCATATTATGTACGAGTGTACGAATTGGCACAAAGAACCGTGCATGCTATCAGCTTATGTACCTGTTCTCCCATCATCTCGGGCGTTTGGTTTCAATAATAGATTGATCTAGGTTAATCTCATTCTCATCTTGAGATTACACAATGTCTGGGACACTTACGTACGATGAAACTTTCTTTTCCACCGACATCTTTTGGGCGCAATATTTGAACTATAAAAGTGATAACCCTTTCGTTCTCAAATAATTGTCGTTGTAGGATGCGTGACATTAATAGTTTTCACATAAAAACACTTAAATTACTCACATGAAAATGGAACTAGATATGACGCCAAAGGTACGTCGATATGGTTGTATTTTTCTAATAGCATATATTTAGGAAAAGTAATGGTCAAAGATGTATATTATTAGAGGTCATTTCAGTATCTAAAACGGCAAGTGAAAAGGAACAGAGATAATATATACGCTTTTATTGATAAGAATAATCATGATACTAGCTATATTCTTTTATATTAGATCTTATATGATCTAGAAAAAAATCTACTTGACCCTAACTGTTACAGTATGAATTAAAGAACCATAAACTTTATAAAACCATGCGAATGACCCGTGACTGTTTTGCAGGTGGTTTCGCCACCATGCTAACGACATGGCGTGCCACGTGTAAGTGACTCTTTAAGTCATCTCCTCTCTTCATCTGCTTCTCTCTCAGCGCTGTCACTTCTAGAGTTCTAGTCACCACTTCCCATTAGCATCCTCTTTCCTCCCTCGTCGCAGTTCCGAAGCTCCCACTGTCCCATATCGACATCCTCCTCTCTTAGAGCTGCCACTGGTAACCGCCAGATTTGGCTATGAGCGATGGTGCAGCCGTGAGGCAAGGAGCGGCACAACCATGGGCGAGGCGAACAACGTGACCATGGGGCGAGAGGCGGCATGACCCGCTAAGGGCGAGGCGAGCAGCGTGGTTATGGGGCGAGCGGCGGTGCGATCGACCATGGCGCGAGGCGAGCATTGTGGTTATAAGGCGAGCAATAATATGTCAAGAGGGAGTAAAGCAGCAATGGCGAGCAGTGGACGAGGATGTATGATAGGAATTAGGAAGAGAAGGGACGGAAGGTCGGCGGGATGCAGGAGATCTACGGGTTTTGGACATTGATACGTTCTCCAATATACACTTATGTCCACTAAGAGTATATACAATGGTCTACGTCAGCTATTTATAAGCAGTCTCTAAGGGTTGCCATGTAGAACATATGATGATGTGAAGGAGAGAGAGCATGCATAGATATTTGAGCCGTCTCCAATGCAAGAGTCGACTTTACACGAGAATTAAGAAACTTTGTGCGTAAGAAAACTACCTATAAAAACGTGCAACCATCTCTACCATTGTATATATTGTCTTTAACGCTATCTTTAGGTGACATGGCAATAGTTAGAGACAGCTGCTGTCTCAACCATTATACATGCTCTAATTAGTAACATAATTTATTTATTAAACCCACTAAAATTATTATGAATCTATCCGTATGATTTTCATATACTCAATCTAAATAGTTTAAAAGATATTTAAAGCTAAAGTTTTAAATCTCTGACTTGCACATACTTCAAACAATATATATTTGTGACCAAAGAGAGTAGTACATGTAGATGACATGGGTATTTCTTATAACTAATGGACTAATGGTTGACTCCACTGTTGGAATGCTCTTAGAGACAACCAGAGACAATTATTGTAAATGACATGATGCTAGGTGATATGGCATATTGCTGGAGATAAGTCTCAACCATTGTAACGGCCGGGGCATATCTCGCTTTACGCAACGACATTGATGCAAGCAACCTTAGCACAGTTCAATTAACTAACTAATCACTCTAGCTTTCCCGTCACTGTGCGTAACAACCAATGCATGTAATGACGTTGATTGTTTTTTAACCGCTGATCGAACCTTCCACAGCAAACCCTGCCGCTCCTCGTCCTCGATAATTAACGCCTTCCAAAGAGAGGAAAACGGAACTCGAGTATTTAACCACTCAAATTAAGGGGCGTTTCTCGACAATCAAAGTACTCCAACGTCAACTAAACATGAAATCTAGGTGATTGCATCGACATTATGGCACATCAATGCAACGTATTCGAACGTTGCGTGTTGGTCTGCGTAAATACATTTCGATGTTTTATCCTAAAAAATACTGCACCACGATGTGGTCAGAGAAGCATAGTATATCATACAACATGTTTTAATAAAGCAGATGGCGAATCCTAACGGATGTTTTAAGACTAATTAAATTTTAACCGCATCATTCCGTACTGGAACCCAAAGTATCCATAGCAGCGCCACCCCATAGCTAATACTCCATACTTAAAAGGGCAATTTTTTTTCCATTGCAGAAGTGCCAAATCCTGTAACTGCTATCACTTAAGCTTAAGCATAGATCTCTACATGCCATCTCATTTTATATGCTTGTTTGATGTTGATGAAAACTTGTTTTTTTTTGTTTAAGCTATATAAACATTCCCAAAAATTCTGAAAAAAAGTCGTAGTGCTATCAAATATGTAATACTTTCAATATGTATTTTTGGTATTTTTACAAACAAATATGTTACCAAAGTAATGTATAAACGATCAATCAATATTTCTAACATCAAAATTTAGTGATAACAAAAAAAAATCTAGATTGAAAGTACTACATATTTGACAGCTGCACTATGATTTTTTTTTTTGTAAAAAGACAACTTTTTATCAATGGAAAAGAAGGAAAAAACCTGCAAATGCAATAACACAGATGGGTAGGGTCATATGGTGATAGCACGGTTTGAAGATTTCTACAGTGACATAAAAGGAGTTTTCTCTACTTAAAAGGAACTAGTGGTTGAGATGGTGGCAGTACGCACTCAGAACATGCATACTGAGTCACCTTATTTACAAACATCAAACAAGTAAAAATACACACCCGAGGGTACATAATCGCAATTTATGAGTACATCATGTACGATCTATTTCTAATTACCCAGCTCTAAATCCCAAATTCTCTCCTCCCACTCGGTTTCTTGATTTTGATTTGAAAATTTGATGTTTGTGAAAGGTTGTGATTAGAAATTTTTAAAAATTCTGACAAGCTTACTCCTTGTTTTGAGGGATCAAGCGGCACATGTTTAAGGATGACCTTTCTAACTGGCTAAGAAGATCACAAGACAAGGCAAGATGTTTATCGTGGTCCGGTCTTCTAAGAAGGAATAATAACCCTGCTCTAGTATATTTTTAGTACAAGGAAAGATTTACAGAGTGCGCAGGTGTATCTATGCTTGTGTGTCTAGTTGCTAAAGTAATATAAAATGGGCTTCTCGTAGTCCTGGCACAACGGCGATTACTAAAACCATGCATTAAGGTGCTATTTGGTTGGCTGCGTCTCCAGACATTTGCATCTATAGATACAAAAGATGGGTGTTTAGTTGCCTTCTCATCCAACTCAGTCTAGCTCCAAAGAAGCAAAACAACCCTCTCAGCCTAGCTCCAGGGAAACGAGAAAAATCTACCGTTTCCCTAGAGCCAGTCTCTGCCGAGCCAGCGTGCGGGCTAGTGGCCCACCTGGCTAGACGCGAGCGTGTGATGACTAGCAACGACTAGCAATGACAGTGCAGTTCGTTGCATCCTTTGAAAAAATTTTAAAAATTCAAACGACATCCAAATTCAATGAGACAAAAAAAATGGAACCGTAGATTCAAGTACAAGGTATTGAAAAAAAATTCAGAATCTATTGATTTTTTTTTGGTTTTTGAATTTATTAATTTTCTAGTATTTTTTTATTTTTGATTTTTTGTTTTTGAATTTATTTTTGTTTCAGTATCTTTTAAAAAATTTTATTTTCACTTTTGAATTTATTTTCTATGTTTTAATTTTTTCTCTTTTGAATTTGTCCATTCCGCTCCCCTCCTAGTGCAGCCAATCAAACAACATCTCTGCGCAGCCTGTTTAATCTCATACAACCAACCAAACAACATCCCATTGCATCACCTCAGCCTGGCTCCCACCAGCCTGGCTGAGCTCATACAACCTGGCTGGGCTGAGAAGGCAACCAAATAGCCCCTAAAGCTCCGCTGAGTATCCGAGAATTAAATTTTGGTTTCACATTAATTTAAAGGTCAATTTTTTTAATACCATTGCATAGTCTGATAGCCACTTACGTACCATCGTTTAATCGCCTCTTTCTTATTTACCATAGCAATTGTTCTGTATGCCATTGTTAAAAACTTAGCCTTTTTGTTTAAGCTATATAAATATACCAGTTCTTAAAAAATCAGTTACTAGATATGCAATATTTTTAATCTATTTTTGGTATTTTGACAAAAGATTTATGTAAAATTTGTACTTAAAAACGTTTTAAACATAAAATATTTATCTTAAAAATACTAACAAAATTCCACATTCAGATTGCTGCATACTTAATATCTTTGTGTTTTTTTGAGGATTTTTGAAATATTTACGTAGCTTAAAAAAAAGATTAGGGCATGCTTAATTTGTAGCCACAACTTGCCATACCTCATGTTAGACAAAATTTGACTAAGTCAGGCGATTGTTTGGTTCATAACCATAATTGTGGTAAGTTTACTTTTTTGCCAACCAAATCCCACGCGTGTGTCAAAAAAATGTGACAAACTCTACCACATTTAGCCAAACTGTGGTGAAGAATTTGATCACCAGACCTTAGACAAGTTAGGAAAAAAAATATGGCAAAAGTTGGAAATGTTTTAGCCAATGGAAAAAAAAAGTATATGAACCAAGCAGACCCTAAGTTTTAGCCAATGAAAGATAGGGAAATAATTGAGTAATTGCAATGATATAGAAGAGACAAGCCCCTAAGTGATGGCATGTAAGGTATTAGCCAACTCTGCAATGGCATGTAAGGTATTTTTTCATAATTAAATAGGGTATTTAAGCCCACCGTTAACCATACGCCACATTGGAGTCGTGTGCAAAGTTCCCTGTAATAGTCCGTCGTCCGTGTTTGTGACTAATCATGTGCATTAAGATGCACATTGGTAGTCAAGCTTCCCAACCATGACTATTGTCGCTTAATAGTCCGTCGTCCGTGTTTGTGACTGGCTTGTCCAGGACCGTGGGTTACTCATGCGGGCATATGGCCATGGTCACAGCCAAGGCATCCACGGACATGTTCCCCTGACCTAGGGCAGGGCGACCATGGGATAGTTGCAAGTCTCTCTCGGCAAGGCATCCGAAGAAACAAGGCCGAAGGGCTTCGATATTAGGCTAGGTGTTGATACCCAATTTTGGATATAGCCAAAATGTTTAGAAGTTGTCAGGACACTTGTCAAGAAGCTGGTATAAAAGGCGTATGATCAACTAGGAGTCATAATAAGGAAGATTCCTAATCGACTACGACAAGTTAGAATAGAAAACCTTATCAAAGAAGCCGATTTAGAAAAGTTTTGGAAGGCAATATTGTTCGCATAGGCTATGTAGTATATTTTAGGCAACTTTTCACATAAGTTTCTATTTAGAGAGAGTCCTATTTATATATTAAGTCGGTTAGATTATATATAGTAAGCTAATAGTTAGAGTCGTGTTCTATCGAGTCCATGTATCGGATATAAATACCTAACCTATGTATCGCGAAGAGTACGTGACCAATTAATCTACTATTTTAATGCAATCGTCTTTTCAATTCCTAGGAGTAGCAGTAACTTAGTTTTGCCGTATTTTGCTTTCAATCCACTTGTTGCGCATCACCGTCTCGATCGATTTTAAGGTACAACCCCAGGCGAGTACTATCTCGGTTAAGTCCGATCTTGTCGCTTGGTGTATCAAAATACTATCTTCACCGATATTGTTGCGTATCGCCGTTTCGTGCAAAGGGTTAGGTTCTACCCTCGTTCTATCGGCTTGTAGCTCGCTATTTAACCGATAGTTTGTTTACGGTTGTTCTATTGGATTGATTAATTTGTTAATCTAGGCAATAGTCTGTTTATCCTTCATTCTATCAGCTAGACGATCTAATTGGCTAGTTGTTATTGTGTTTATCCTCTTTTTGCTACTTTGTTGATTTCCTCATCTTAGTACTAGATTGTTTACCTCTTGAATCTATTAGTTTAACTTTGATGTAAGCTGATAGCTTCGTTATCCTCTGAATCTGTTACTTCTTTAGTTGTCCTAAAGTATTGTAGTTTCACACTATTTTAAGATCTAATCGGTTATTTAAAGTTGGTTGTAGGATCAAATCGGCTGGCACGCTTTGAACCTAGATTTCGGTGTTGACGAGGATCCTAAGTCCTAAGGCCACATGTATTTAGCCGATACAACTTTAAACGCGAGCACACTTTTTGGCACGCTCGGTAGGACCTAGATCAGACAACATGACAGATCAATCTGATGTCTCTAAGAAATCCATCCTTGCCTTAACCAACGCTGATCTTACTGAGGAACAACGTTAGAATATTGTAGCTCGTATGGAGGAACTAAGACTTGTTTATTTCGGCTCGGTCCAAAAAAGCCGACATGACGCTCCTGTCCAGAAGACCAGCTTTCCAATGATTACTAACGACACATCTTCAAATTGTTCATGATGAAATATCGGTTGTAATTACTCAATCTTTCCACCATGCTTTCATCAATCTGTCATCGACTTTTATAACTATCTTAAAACCGATGACTGCTAGTAGTGTGAATAACATAACACAAAAACTTGTGTCGACTCGGAATTTGCTAAGTCCGGCAACAACTTTACCGACTTATCCGGTAAATCAATATCACATGGTTCGGCCAATGTTGGGATCAAAGACAATGATGCCACAAGCATCGGCTAATTGGTCTTTTTTTTATAAGATAAGTTGCAGCGCAAATCAATCAACTTAGGACCGATGTCTAAACGTTTAGTTTGATGGCTCTAGTGTTGATAACTATTTAGTCGACATACATTTAGGTTAACTCGACAATGACTGTACTCCATGGTAGCCCTCAAGCACAAACTATAGGGAATACTACTTAGATGTTGTGGCCATCAGTCTCACAGCCGACCCAATTTGCTTTGCAATCGGCTTATACACCATATAGAATGTCAGCCGTCTAGCCGATCGGTTTGACACAAATGTGGCCCACATCTAAATATATGCCCCGAGGGGCAAGCCAACTATCGGATACTATACCACCAGCTATGTTGATGAGCCAGTTTATACCACCTACTCAGCTACAGACGGACATGCAAGCATCGTATCAGTCGGCTCTCATGCTATCAACCGTTCAGCCGACGTATAATCTTACAAACCCAACAACGTCTATGCCTCAGCGTGAGTCTCAAGTACATACTATGGGTAATACAACATATGTGCCGATCATCGACTTCACAATCGATCCCATGTGTCCTTCAGCTTAACTATACTCTGTGTAGAAATTTCCCTGTACCTAGGTCAGCTTGGCACCTCCATGATGCACACCCAAGAATATAGTTGAGGGGCAAGTCGGCTATGACTTTAGTTATGAGATGCAGATTATGGGAGGAGTTACACCTGTGCATATGCAATCGGCTTTACAACCAGTCCAATCTACTTCACAGCTGATTTATACACTAAACAAATTGTCTACCACCCAACCAATCGACTTAGGACAAACACAAGCAAACCTTGAGTATTTTTACCTGGGGGCAATACAACATCGAGCACCCTTATCAGCCACAATAACAATCGGGTAGTATGACCGATCAAATTATCATTATTTTTAAAGATCAGTTTGGCATCCAGCGAAAGGGCTATACTATCAGCTATAAGAAGTCTTATCCTGAACACTTGAATCAAGTTCCATACCCAACGGCTTTCAAACTTCCTGATCTCACCAAGTTCTTAGGAGGTGAATCGGCTACTACAATTGAACATGTTGGCCAATTCTTGGCACAGTGCGGCAAGGCTGGTCAATGTGATGCATTCAAAATCATGATATCTCCTTTGTCACTTTCTGAGCCTGCGTTCTCCTGGTCTACTTCACTTCCTGCCGATTCGATCAACACTTCGGTAGATCTTGAAAGCCGATTTCATTAGTATTTCTTCTCTGACAACTTAGAATTGAGAATATCAGATTTAAGTGATGTCCAATAGAAATTCATGGAATCGGTCAACAAGTATATCAAATGATTCAAAGATGTGTGGAATCGCTGCTATAATGTGACTTTATCTAATAGTCAACTAGCCGATTTAGCATATCAGAGATTGTTGCCTTAGATCAGGGAGAAGTTTAGTGGTCAAGAATTCTTCGATCTTCGTCATTTGGTCCAACGCGTGTCGGCTCATGAGATCCAATCTATGGTAGACAAAGACGACTTTGTTGAGTGCAACTCGGATAAGTCGTCCGATGTAGAGACTATACAAGACGATGCATTCCCGTTTGCGGTCAATATAGTAGATTGCTCAGGGAAACATCAAGGAAAAAGAGAAAGCTGATGATGTTCAAGATGAAGAAGCGTACAGAGTAACAAGTGGTGAAAAACCTTTGAAAGTAATGATTGGCCAAATGCAAATAGAGGCCAAGTATGAAACGAGTTCAAGGACTATGACACCAAAGAGACCCCCAGAAATCAGCAAATGATACAAAGTAAAAAAAAAAGGGCAAATTTCCATCGTAGCTTATCCACAAACCAAAAGTACTATTTGCACAATTGATGGAGAAATATGAGTTCAGAGCTTCACAAAGTCAAGCTCTAAACCCACGGGTTGGTCCTAACATGGCTTATTAGGGATGTCCTTTTTTCAATTTTGCAGGGAGAACAACATGACACTACCATCGGCCTGGGATTGCCCCATGCAACACTTTTAACATCATCAGAGGGACAACAGGAATAGGAGCCCATGTGCAAAACAAATAGTGTCAGTTAAGGATAAGTTATCAGAGCTGACACGATTGAACAAAGCATGCAAAGATGAGGCTGAAACTTCAATTGAGAATATAAACAGTAACATAAGACCGCCGATCGATTCAAAGCCAAGGTGGTGCCCTGAAGGTTTATCCAAGTCTCAAAGAAGAAGATTACAAAGATGAGAACCCATGAGAAGCATGAAGCCGATAGGAGACATCAAAGGGATGAGATGTCCAACAAGCTAGGGTCGCCCTATTGACAAAAACATAAAATAAGTATGACACCATAAAGAAAAAGATAGTGCTACATAGCTATGCTTGGGATTTCACACTAGAAGAGAAGATCAAAAACAGTTAAGCAAATTTCTTGAAGGGCGCATGAAAGACGATATCAGCTATAAAGGATACAACTGTAAGATCAAAAGCCGATAGTCAAGATTTTTGGAACATGATTCTCATATTGCAAAAATAGGGGGCATGTGTTAACACCCAACTTTGGACATGGCCAAAGTTTCTATAAGTTGCAGGACACTTGGTCAAAATGCCAGTATAAAAGACGATTATAGAAGAATTTGGATCATGCACGATCGGATAAGAGTCCTAATAAAGAAGAAGATTTCTAATCAACTACGACAAGTTCGAATAGGAAACCTTACCCAAGATGACGATCTAGGAAAGTTTTGGAAGGCAATGTTGTCCAGATCGACTACGTAGTATATTTTAAGCAAGTTTTTAGATAAGTTTCTATTTAGAGAGAGTCCTAGTTATATATTAAGTTGGTTACATTATATATAGTAAGCTAAAAGTTAGAGTCGTATTGTATCGAGTATAAATACTCAACCTATGTATCGGGGAAAGGATCTCCGACCAATAAATTTACTATTGCATTGCAATTGTCTTTCAATTCGTAGGAGCGGTAGTAATTTAGTTTCGCCATATTGTCTTTTCAATCGACATGTTGTGCATCGCCTTCTTGATCGACTTCAAGGTACAACCCTAGGTGAGTATTGTCTTGGTTAAGTCCAATCTTCTTACTTGATTTATCAGAATACTATCTTCGCTGATGTTGTTGCGCATCACTGTTTTAATACAAAGTGTCAGGTTCTACCCTCGTTCTATCAACTCGTAGCTTGCTATTTAGCTGATAGTCTGTTTACCCTTGTTCTATTGGTTTGATTAACTTATTAATCTAGCCGATAGTCTGTTTTTTTCCTTCATTCTATCAGCTAGACGATCTAATTGGCTAGTCGATAATCTGTTTACTCTCTTTTTGCTTCTTTGTTGACCTCATCAGCTTAGTAGTAGATTGTTTAACTCTTGAACCTATTGGTTTAGATCCGATCTATGCTGATAGCTTCGTTATCCTCTAAATCTGTTACTCCTTTTAGTTGTCCTAAAATATTGCAGGTTCATACTATTTGAAGATCTAATCGCCTATCTAAAGCTGATTATGTATCTTCTTGTCGATTGCAGGATCAAATCGTCTGGCACACTCTGAACCCTAGATTTTGGTGTTGATAGAGATCCTAAGCCATAAGCCCATATGTATTTAGCTGATATAACTTTTGGCACGAACACTAGGTGACCACAGGTTTTAACCAAACCCCAACAAAAAAATGTTGTAAATTGTTTAAACACAAATAGTAATAAAGGCACGTTTTCTCTTTGTCCAAAATTGCGAAGGTTGGGAAGGCAAAGAATATTTCATTTTCCCACTCAAGGGGAAATTAATTCAAGAAGATGAGGACAAGCTCAAACAAGTTGGAGTACTTGCTTCTAAAATTGGTGTACATGCTACCACTGGCCATGACTAGTGTTAAACATGTATTTTACACAGCAAGTCTCGTAAAAAACAAGATGAGAAATAGCACGTTCGAGCAATTTTCAATGATTATATTGTTCTGTCACGATTACTGAGCTAGATATTTTTTTGAAGTTAGTGAATATTATGTAAACACTAATCAGTAATCAAGCATTTCCAAGGCATGAAAACACGTAGTAGTATTATAATTGTCACTACATACTTTATAATTTTCTACTGATGTAAAAATTTATTTGAACTATTTGCATTGTACTTTTAGTAAATTTTGAACTTATGTATTGGATTTATGATGTGGTCAAACCATAGTACAAAACTATGGATTTGTGTGTGTTAGATGTCTGTGTCTAGCACTGAAAAATTTGTAGCTCTGTTAATCATGGAAGTCTCACAATTGCTTTATTTTTTTATTATAGCTGACATTTTGTGAAAACTTAGTCACCTAAAATGGCATACTAATAAATCTAATATTAAAGTTCTAACTAATGTGCAAGTATAATTATGTAAAAACTTTTATTCTATTTATTCATACATGTATGGTTCTCATAGGCTAGATTTTTTTCCTAGATTTTATAGTATTTACTTTTGTATTTTTCTAGATACAACCTATAATATGTCTCCTAGATTTGGTTGCTTTGTTGCTTGATTACATTGATTAGGTCTACATCCTTTCAGCAAGGCATTAACACATGAAAATCTTTGCATGGAAGCCACAGGGATGTTTTATCCTTCTCTCACATTACAACAAGGTAGATATTAAATATGTTTTTCCTTGAACCTAACATATCGGCTAGCCGCACAAAGTGTATGTGATTACGACGGTGTAGATTTAAAAATGTTTTAGTTGGATATATAAAAAAATCTATGCCATCTAAGTTTATAAATCACGGTTTTGGCGGCTTCACAGAGAGGTCTAAAAAAAGCTATAAAACTATCACAAGCTATCCTGGAAGCCATTCTATATAACTTTTAGTATTAAAAATGTATGAAATACGAAATATTTGCCTAATATTAGTCACATCCAACTAAATAAGAAACAAACACGCTAGTTTAGATATACTTGTCAAATTTATGCCCATATGACCATAATTAATGTCGAGAATACTGCAATCTATTCTTCTGCATGTTCGTTATAGAGAAACTTCTCTGAATGATCATTTAATAGTTCCATATTAATTGTATCATCTTTTTGAGGTTAAATAATGCTAGAATAAAGCAGACATAACAAAAACACAATTGACAGTTGGATTTTTAAAGGAAATTCATACAATTAGCACAGCGGTGCAATAGCGGGTACAAAAATAGTGGAAATATCGATCAATTTAGCGGCTATAGCGGTCATAGCTGTGTTTACAGAATTTTAGTCCTTAACATAGCATTTTGCATCTGAAAAGGCTATACTGATGCTATCACGGAGCTATAGCGGGCTATTTATAACCCTAATACCATAAATATAGTGGGTTCGTGTTATAATGTTGTTGATCTTAAATACTTTGTAAGGTAAATATAACATTTTGTACCAATTCTAATGATTAAGTATATTTGCTCTGAGAGGCTAGAAATTCTCATGTTAATTGATGAAAAAATATATAAAGTTATACACCATCAATTATAGTAGGTCTACGTTATAATGATGTAAATATAATAAGATTGTAATTATTTTTTATATTATTAAAAACAGACATTCACTCTTAAGGCCTAGAAATCCCTACTTTGATCGAAGAAAAAATTCTACAACACAAATTATTATAGTAGGCCTAGATTATAACGGTCTAGTCGTGTAGATATAGTGAGATTACCTGATTGGAGTTATTACTGTATCATTCAAATTAGACTGAACTATATTAACGCTTAACATGGCCATTACGACTACTTATCCCAAGCATATCTAGCTATATTAGATTTGTATTTGCATATATGAAAAGAGTTGTCATTCATATTAGACATGGATTATATAACAACTTATCATTGCCAGTATGACTATGAAACCTTATATTTAGGGAAAAAAAAGTTTAATAAACTTAGAGATAAATCTAGCCACGCGAATGCATGTACGCCATGTTATTTCGAAATAAGTGGGAGGCTTTAAAAAAACGCAAGACAAGGCTCATACACAGATCCTCAGAGTATGTGTACCGCTGGATTATTTTCTGACCTATTTTACTATTCATCTCCTATTCACAACCGTATTGTACTGTCCACCTCATCAACCTTGGGCCTATTTTTTCAATCCCGACATATCTTTCTCTTATATTTTACTTTCAAGCCTGTTTTTACTATTCACATCCTCATTTTTACAGTAATAGAATCAGCTACAGCAAAAAAATATTCCCACCATTAGACATGCCCTCAAAGCACTACTGAATATATAGTACGAGAGGTGCTTGAAACAACACATGCGGTTGTGAATTTCCGTTCACAAAATACACATGCAAGACACACCTAGTGAAAACAATGAGGCATCTTTAGTTTTCCGAGAGGTACTTAATTAATTTGCCCGTTGTAGGCCACAGTGGCGCAGTTGCCCAGGTCAACCCGGACACTCCTCTCTTCTCCTCACACTAAGAGCAAGTATAATAAGGAGTGATGTAAGTGGGTTATAAGAGTTGCCACGTCAAATTTTTGCTTTGTTGGAAGAGAGAGAAGAGAAGAGAGAGAAGAAGCGGGCTATTATTCAATAGCCAGCTCTAAGTTGGCTATAACACAGATTCCAAGGGAAATGAGAGGATGGATGGGTGGGCCATTTATTAATATGTAGATTGTTTCTACAGCTAACTTATTATATGGGTAGGCTTTTAGACGGCTGTATATGACATGGCAACCACATATAGCCCGCAGTGAGCTATATTATTAGCCTTGCTCTAAGGGCACTCCCAATAAAGTTACTAAAACTGTTACTAAAATCACTATGTAGTACAAAACGTTGATGTAGAAGGTAATTACAGTGGAGAGAGAAGGGAGTTATTACTAGTTTAAACAACCATTACTATACAAGAACCAATAGAAAATATTAACTAGGAGTGGGTCAAATCATAATTACACAATCATGCACCAATTAAATCGCTCGATACATGCCTAAATAAGAGAGAAAAAGGGGGAAGAGATTAACGATGGATCCATCTATAGTTACAATGCATTGAGAGCATTGTTTCTTATATTGTTACTATATGCATGGCATATTTTTAGTAACAACCTATTGGGAGTGCTCTAACCACAGGTCCACCTCACCAACCCTAGGCTTATTTTTTTAATCCTGACATATCTCTCTCTTATATTTTACTCTCAAACATATTTTTACTATTCACAACATCATTTTTACAGTAATAGAATTAGCTACAGTAAAAAATATTCCTACCATTAGACATGCCCTCAAAGCACTACTGAATAGTAGGAGAGGTGCTTGGAACAGCACATGCGGTTGTGAATTTCCGTTCACAAAATACACATGCACGACGCACCTAGTGAAAACAATGAGGCATCTCTAGTTTAGCGAGAGGTACTTAATTAATTTGCCCGTTGTAGGCCACAGTGGCGCAGTTGCCCAGGTCAACCCGGACACTCCTCTCTTCTCCTCACACCAACCACAGGTCCACAGTAACCAGTGTAGGTTGTATGCTGGCTATTAGTACTACTTTTCTTAATTAGATAATGTCTGTACTACCATACTACACCCATCCATCCCGAGATCGTTCTACGTGCATAAATAACGGGGCACCATCTATAGTAATTAATCTAGTCTCTTGCTGAGCTGCTTCACGTACGTCCTTGCTGATAGCTCATAGAACCCAAAGATCGAGAGAGATAAATTACACCGGAGATGAGCAGAGCACGTAGCGTTCATCGGTTTGCTGTTCCTCTCGTTCGGGTGCCATGGATGTTCGTCGTCGTCGTCTTCTCCGTTGCGTCGTCTCAAGCGCAGCTAGAAGTCGGGTTCTACAACTACACTTGTCCGAGGGCGGAGGAGCTCATCCGCAACGTCGTCCACGCCGCCATCCTCCGCGACCCCGGCAATGGCCCAGGCCTCGTGCGCCTCTTCTTCCACGACTGCTTCGTCAGGGTTAGCCTCCATCTCCCTCGCCCCCGGCCCGACCTTATTATGCATCCATGCTTACTTCGTTCTGCTTGCGGACACGCTGCACAGGGGTGTGATGCATCCGTGCTCCTGGACGCGCTCCCCGGCAGCAACGCCACCGTGGAGAAGATGTCGCAGGCGAACTTCCCGAGCCTCCGGGGCTTCGGCGTCATCAACCGAGCCAAGCGCGTGGTGGAGCGGCGGTGCCGGCTGACCGTCTCGTGCGCCGATATCGTCGCCTTCGCCGCGCGCGACGCCTGCAGCATCATGGGGGGCATCGACTTCGACGTGCCGGCGGGCCGCCGCGACGGCCGCGTCTCCAACGAGTCGGACGTGCTCAATAACCTGCCCCCGCCCTTCTTCAACGCCACGCAGCTCGTCGCCAGCTTCGCCGCCAAGAACCTCACCGCTGACGACATGGTCACGCTGTCCGGCGCGCACTCCTTCGGCCGCTCCAACTGCACGTCCTTCTCCTTCCGGCTCTACCCGCAGATCGCCGCGGGGATGAACGCCACCTACGGCAAGTTCCTCCGGAAGCGGTGCCCCGCGGCGACCGGCGGGCGCGTCCGGGTGGTGGACCTCGATCCGGTGACGCCGCTCCAGCTCGACAACCAGTACTACACGAACGTCGAGACCGGCATGGTGCTGTTCACGTCGGACGCGACGCTGCTGACCCAGAACGACACGGCGGCGCTCGTGGGCCTCTACGCGCGGAACCGGATGCTGTGGGCGTCGCGGTTCGCGGCCGCGATGGTGAAGATGGGCCACCTCGACGTCCTCACCGGCGGCCAAGGGGAGATCAGAAAATTTTGCAACAGAGTAAACTAGTTCGTCTGCAATTGCATAGATCGATGGAAGGCCACGACCTACTGGCTACTGCAACTATGGAAGTATAACTACTAGACAGTAGACACTATAGCTAGTTCATCGATCAGTTCATGTCAGAATTAAATTGCCGTGGAAGATTGTTTACATGATTTTTTTTTTCATTTTAAAAGATTCATTGGATTGCTAGACTTATTGTATAAGTGCCAGGATACGTGGCTGGTCCATTTCCATGGCTAGACATTTTGTAATTGTTTTAGAGTCCGACTCTACCATTTAAAACACGTGAATGCACCTAGAAAATTTTTAGAATACCATTTGAAAATGTGTTGACGATAAAATTTGGCATCGTTTAGAACAACTTCTTTGGGCAGTCTCCAGCTTTTGCACAGTAAAATAATGCAAAGCTAAATCCAAGCGAAATGGATTCTGAGAGCCGTTTTGCGATGTCCTCAATGTTCTTAAAACCCAATAGAATTAAACAATTCAGCTTCTCAAAACTCTTGAAACCTAACTGTTTCGCCGCAATTGTTCAGAACAGGGCCTTTTTATATGGTCGACGTGGCTCTCCTTTAATTTCATAGAAAAAAACCGTTGTGACCTAGCTTTCATCCTAATAGTTGAGCCAGAGATTGTGAAACTTGCTATTCTACAATCTCTTGCCCCTATTTTAATGTTTTTATATGTCCATGTCCAAAAGGTAATGCTTGCCATTTTTCCAAGCTTTTTTAAAAGGGGAGAGACTGCGGATTGGACGTCCGATCCATAGGAAAAAAAACCGGATGTTTTCTTTGAAACATGGGTACTGAACTATAGGAACAAACTCAAATTCTGCTGAAACATTGTTTCACACATTTATGAAGAATATTTCAGTAGTTATTCAAGAATGTTTCAAACCAAACGAGCGATGTTTCATGCGAGAAATGAGCAATGAAACACAGGTGAAGTACTGATAAAACATACAAGAAGTACTGATGAAAAATAAACAAAGTATTGGTGAAATCATAGGAACATGGTCAAAATATTGATAAAACATAGGAGAAGTAATGATGTAACATCGTTAAAGTGGTAATCGATGTTTTAGTAGTTATTCAAAGATGTTTCACCTCATACAGGCAAATGTTTCGTAAGAGCAAACACCATGTTTCAAGAGTAAATACTATGTTTCAACAAACAAAACCAATGTTTCATAAAAGCAAACCCATTATTTCATAAAGCAAATAAAGTGGTCTACATACAGGGTGTTTTACCAAAACAAGTATCATGTTTCACCAGGCAAAACATAATGTTTCATACGTACTAGGGCAATGTTTCAAGCCAAAAAACATTGCAACTTCTTTACCTAGCTCCTTATAATGGAGCGCGTGCAAGGTTACCACCGCGTCGTCGCCCCATGACCTCCCACAAAGCAACAAAGCAACCAACCTTTACAGCCAACCAAACAATATCTCAGCGCAACCTGTTCAATATCATACAACCAACCAAACAACATCCTCTTGCATCACCTCAACCTGTCTTCCACCAACCTGGCTGAGCTCATCCAGCAACCAAACAGCCCCTAAATACCGAATGATATATCACCAAGTCTGACTATGCGTTGTTTTTGAATCTGATTATGATGTCATATAATTATCAATCCTTTGTGAGAGCACCCGATTCATCATCTTTATCAGTGCCCGATCTTTAGTATGGAAGATTATTCCTAATATTCGGAGTGTTTTGATCCGCACGACTTTGTCTTCGGCCGGTTCGAGACAGGACCAATGTTGTGTGCAGCTCATCGGTGATGGATATTACTAAATACCGAATGATGAAAAGAGATACAACGCCAATGATGAAAAGCTATGTATGCATTCAGCCGATGCTCTACGCGAATATCAACTCATGTGCATGATAGTCATGATCAGCTTCCAAGTTCACGTACCTCTGCATACATCATGTCTAGTAGAGTCCTAAAAAAGAATCTTCTCTGTATTTTAAGACTCTTAATCCATATATCACTTAAACGAAATCTTTATGTCAGTCTCAAAATTTAGAGATTCTCTTTCCGAATCATCATATTTAGATATTCTCTCTCTGGTGTTTATATATTTTTGATGATAGAGATTCTGCTGAAGTGGATATAAATATAAGGAACAGATAGTGCTTTAGAGAAGATGATATAGAGATCTGTTTTTTAAGAAGCCGCTAGGAATGGTGTATATATCAATTTGCAGGTCCTCTCGCTGCTCGCACATATGTATGTTGTATAATGGGCGGGACTCCTCATCAGTCGTCTGAAAATACGCGAAATCTCAGTCGATTGTTTTACACTAGTAAATAACAAAATTTACATATGGTTTGATGTTGTAAAAAAAAAGTGCTTCAATTGACTGGATGGCATTTTTTAGTCGTTACAAGTTCATGCAAAACAAAAAAAAGACATACAATTATAAGACATAAACTTTTTTAAGTTAATTATCCACTTTTTATATATCCAATTATATATAAATTTAGTTATTTACCAGTATAAAACACGTCGACTGAGATTTTACCTATTTTCATGCAACTGACGGGGAGCAATTCGGTTGTATAATTCGGTGCTTCTTGCTTCTTCATTAGCGTGTCTCCGGTGGTGAAATCTCATCACTCAGTGCAGGCAGTAGAAGCAGGGGAACTTATCAACTTGAGTTGGTGTAATTAGACGCATGTCGAAAGAGACGGCCACAACGTAATTTGGGTGAGCGGCGAGCAATATCCATGGGTATCCTCCCCTCAAGTGCGACGGCGGCGGCGGCGGCGGCGGCGGCGGACGAAGTTCAAATTCGGCTCGATGCAGCTCTGGTGGCGTCAACATCGAGCGCACGAGTCCCTGCCTCCAACATCCGAACCCGCCATTGTCTACCCATCGAGCGTGCACACCGAGTCAGGGTCGTCCTGTACCATGGCGTCTGCATCCTCTGCATGCCGCGGCTGATGCCATCTCCGTCGACGATCGCCATCCTCTGCCCGTCGAGCGCACGCACTGAACACGGAGTTATGGACACGCTGAGAGATAAGGATCGAGAGAATGCGCGGAGAGAATCATAGACCGAAATCATACAAGAGGAAGAACACAAAGGGGAATTGAGAGAGGATTAGATTGAGGAGGACAGAATTCAGTCTCATTACATTCTTGTAGCTGAATTCAAACTCAAGCTTACAATCGCCTCGCGCCAATTAGCCGTGCAGGGCCTGCTGTGTCACTACCGTGACATCTCTCCCCGCTTGAGAAGCAGGATGTCCCCAAACTGCAGCATCAGGAAACCTGTTCTTCACCGCATGATAATCTTCCCATGTAGCTGATGTTGCTGGCAATCCGGACCATTCAATGAGCACTTGAGTCAGCGCAGAGTAACCCTTTTTTACCAGACGGCGATCCAATGTAGCAGCACGGTGTACATCAGTAATATGAAGCTCTAGAGGATGTGGAAATATGTGAGAAACCGGCTTGAAATCAGGAATGCGAGGCTTCAACTGAGAGACATGGAATACCGGACGAATTATACTTCCCTCTGGCAGTTGTAGTTCATATGTCGCCTTACCAATCTTGCGAAGAATGATGTATGGTTCATACTACTTATAGGACAGTTTTGGTACCGGCCTTTTGACCACTGTGTTAGATAATTCAGGCATCATCATCATTTCGTTTTTCTTTACCTTTTTGTAGGCTAGTTAGTTGTTTTGCTTTGGATTCCTGTATCTGTTAGTGAACCCGATAACGGGTGCGTCAGTAGTGAGCTGATTCGACGCGCGCTGCGTTCGCGCGGGAATCGTTATTGGCGTCCGAGTCGCATGGCATGCTCTGAGTTGTGGGATGGCGCAGCTCGCGCGGAGTCATGGCGTGAGAAACGGACGTCGTGGCCGTGTGGCCATCTGCTTGTTTGTTTCCCTATTTAACAGAAATAGAGTCAGGAAAAGCGGGATTAAGCCGCACCAAAATCTTGCGTCTTCCTCAGTGCTCGCGTGAGTTGTATACAGGGGCTTCGTGTTTGTCTCCGACGACGGACACTTCGCCCACTGACGGAACACACTGAACCTTGAACATAAGGTTGAAGCTTCAAATAAACGGATTCCCCAACAGCAAACTCTCTGAATGATCTTTTCTTATCAGCCATATGTTTCATCTGAAGCTGAGCTCTCTGAAGTTGTTGTTGTAGTTCAGGGAATTGTTGTCTTGCTTGAATAAACTTTTGCACATCAGTGTTAGATGAGAGAGTTAAGTCAGGTACCACTCCATAATTTGGGTCTACTCCATACAATGCCTTAAAGGGTGTGGTCTGTAGGGATTGATGGAAAGTGGTGTTGTAGCAAAATTCTGCTAAAGGAAGCCAATAAATCCATCTCTTTGGTGTTTGCTGCACTGCACATCTCAGATAAAGTTCCACACATTGATTTAGCCTCTCTGTTTGCCCATCACTCTTTGGGTGGTAAGCAGAACTCATCTGTAATTTAACTCCCAACAACTGAAACAGCTCTTTCCAAAAGGCACTTGTAAAGATTTTATCTCGGTCAGAGACTATAGCAGTAGGAACTCCACGTAATTTGACAATATTCTGTAATAATTTCTTGGCTATTGCATTAAATGGACTAGTAGGTATTTTACAAGACGTAATTTGACAATATTCTGTAAAAATTTCTTGGCTATTGCATTAAATGGATTAGCGGCAACAGGCCTCCACTAAGCTCCGCTAGACATGGCCTTCTGAATTTGGATCATATATCAACACCAATTGTCCGTTGTGCTGAAATTGAAGCCATTTCTCCTGCCAGTTGCAAGTCATGAGGCCCAGTTGAGATAGCCAGTCCAATACCTAAAATGGCATCGTAGCCTCCCAAGTCCAAGATGCGCATGTCATGAGTAAAGGTATGGCCCTGCACCCACCAAGTCAACCCTGGGACCACAGAAATACAGGGCAGGGTTCCTCCATCTGCAACCTTGACAATTGTCTGAGGTAAAGACTGAATAGGGCATTTCAGTACTTGCACTAGCTGACTGTCCACAAAAGAATGTGAATTGCCAGAGTCCACTAAAATGATCATGACCTTATTACCCACTAAAGCTCTTAGTTGAAGGGTAATGGCTACAGCTAGGCCAGACACTGCATTCAAAGAGAGATGCATCTCCTCTTCCTCACTCTCTTCTGCTATCAC
Source organism: Olyra latifolia (assembly GCA_036346145.1). Lineage (NCBI taxonomy): Eukaryota > Viridiplantae > Streptophyta > Magnoliopsida > Poales > Poaceae > Olyra > Olyra latifolia. The sequence continues at coordinate 23,364,572 of CM070530.1, forward strand.
AATGTCTAACAGGTCATCAGAAAGAATTTCAGCTGAGTGAATTGCTTTAACCTGACCACCTACTGGCACTTTTCATTGATGCTGGGGGTGTAGGTGTCTCCACACTTATAACGCAGGCCATTTGCTCGTCTCTAATCCTTTAATTGTCTTGCCCTCCATAAATCCCCTTTTTTCTGCATTATTCCCTGGGTTTGTCTTAGGCACATTATCTGTTTTTGGCTGAGTAGGGCACAGTGGTTTAGTGGCAAAATCTTTGGGAGTAGATTTTTTTTTTCTATCTGGTGCTTGTTCTTGTAGTAAGGCGATATTGGCAGCCTGTGTTATTGAAGTTGGCATCTGCACTTCTACCACAACTCTTAGTTCCTCTTTCAAACCCAGGATAAATTGATTTACAAGTACCATCTCACTTATCCCTGTGTCATACATGCGCAACTGGTAGACCAATGAATCAAATCTTGTTCTATATTCCTCCACTGAACTGTGTTTCTTGAGAAGCAACAATTCCATTAACCCAATGAGTGTTCCCATCAAATTCTCCTATTATAGCTTCCTGAAATTCAGCCCATTGGCACTGTCTCGAACCAGTTCCTTGAGCCTCATACCAATACGCAGCTCGATCCACTACATGTGTTGTTGCCGCTGCCACCTTAAAGTCATCTGGAATAGCATATAACTCAAAGAATTTTTGACATTCTTGTCCTTCACCGCACGCTTATAGCTACCTCTCTCGCACTCAGTCTTAGCCACCCACGACCGGCCCAAAACAAAGCCTACAAACTAGCTGAATTCAAACTTAAGGTTGGCAATAGTACACATACGGATTTCTGGCACGACAAATGGTTACATGGGCAAACCCACACCGTATGGCCCTAACCTCTATCGGATCGCCAAAAGGAAGCACCGTACGGTGGCGGCTCAACTCCGAAACAATAGCTGGATTCTCTTAGTTCGACACCTACAAAACCCAACCCAATTATCAGAGTCCGTCAAACTGTGGCAACAAATTCAACAGGTCACGCTTGACCCGACGACCGAAGATGACATTACATAGACACACTCGTCTGCGGGCACCTACTCCTCACGATCCGCCTATCACCTCTAGTTCCTTGGCAGCACACTCTTCAAACTCGCACTTGTCATCTGGAGGGCAAGAACGGAAAATAAGTGCAAGTTTTTCGCGTGGACCCTAGCGCACGGCAGAATCAATACTGCCGCCGATGTTCTTGCTACAAAAGGTTGGCTGCATCAGTCTCTTTGCCCCCTGTGCTCAAACAACCCAGGGACGATTGAACACATGCGTAGTCGCTGCTCCTACTTAGCCTCGGTGTGGGAGGAGACCTTAAGAACCTACAACCACATTACTCCCCATCATCATAGCAACATAACCTTCATTGACTGGTGGACGCACGCCGCATCTACCCTGCCTAAGGATGCGAAGCGTGACTTCAATGGCCTGGTAATCTACACCATCTGAAACATCTGGAAAGAGCGTAACCGCTGTCTATTCCAGGAGTGTAGCGTCCCGCCTCTCAATTGACTGTTACGATTAGAGAAGATGTTCGTCTGTAGAATGGACCTCTGCCTTTTTGAACTTGTCGAACCCCTCACCCTACCCTCTTCCTCCCCTCCCCCAACCCTTCCCTATCCATTCACTCTTTTATGTTAATCTGACCTTTATTTTCTTTTTAATGAAATAATAGAGCGCCTGCCCTTGCATTAAAAAAAAAACAAGCGCCTCGCGCCAATTAGTGACGCAGGGCCTGCCGTGTCGCTACCCGGCTAAAGTCAGAGCTCTCACCGCCCTTCCACTTTTCTTGCTCTCTCTCTCCCAGTGACAAGGACAAGAGCGCCTGCGTCATGTTCGAGGTAATGCCTCAGCGACGTAGCATTCTTCTTCCTGCCTCTTTATTGCATACCATTATTGTGTTTGGTATCATGGAAAGGCTCTGCTGGTATTTCCATGTTCATGGATGTTGTGACGTTAGGGAGCGTGATTGGACTGATTGGTAGGATTTTCTAGCAGAGATGATTTAGGCTGTTTGATGTCAAAGTGATGTCGAACAAGTAGATCATGTGAAGGTATTTTTGTCTCTCAAGAGTATAAGGTGGCCTCGCGAACTGATCTGGTGAAGGCTTGCTCTTGGGATGGTTGAACTCCAGGAAATTATTGTCATTTGAACTGGATTATGAGGAGATGCGGAATTATGGTCGTTTTTTTTATAACTTGGAGTTTGTCGAGCCTGAAATTTTCACGTAGTTTTATATTGCATTCATCTTTTTTTTTTTGTCAGTTTCTAAATTCTGCAGTAGTAAACTGCAAGTTCCTATAAAGATTATGCTTCTGATATTGGTGTGTTATGTTGCTTGTGCAGCAGGGGAAGTCAGGGCAACGACCATTAGAGCCAGTGGTTGGGGAGTGAGACGACATAAATGTCGTCGTCTTACTGCTGGAGCTTCACTTCTCCAAGTCCAAGATACACACCATCAGGATGCAGCGCAAGGTGAGCTCACCTGGTCTAGCGCCAGCAGTGCCATGGCAGTCACCCCCTCTCTCTCCTCTCCCACTAGCACAGCGAGCCTGACGTCCATCGGCCGCTCGGATCATCGACAAGGTTTGCTTGACTACATGCACACATGCACTCGTACTAAAATTTAGTGTTGTGTTCATCTCTCCATTACAAGGGTCTAGCTTGCTTCCAAGAATTCAGAGAGTATGCTTACTAATGACAAGGATGCAGCCATACCCATGCTGTAGTGCTAGATTTTCTCGGAGTAGTACATGTTGTGGAGCTAGATTTTCTTATGGTATGAATTAGTTGCTCATCTTAAGAACTTCCCTTTATTTTTCATATCTGAAAGACTTATTGGTGGAGATCAAATCTCTCAGGGAGAACCTTCCCCTGGGATGTGCGTGCATTTAATATAAATTGCTATCGCTCTTTCCAATATTAAGTGTGTAAGCTTTATACAGATTTCATGTACAACATAAGTTGCAAGTTTTTCATGTATCTGCATTAGGTCTTCTCTGGTATTTTATTATTTATTAAACACATCGCATGATTAATGGTGGTAACTGTCTAAAGCAAACCAATCTTTAATTAGCTTTGTGCATACAATCTAACTGTTGATTCTGTAATATCTCTGCTTTTCTACATCCTGGACAACAGGAAGTGACAGTGTTTATTGGTTTGATTGACCATAGAAGATTATCTGTAAGTACAATAAACATCGCTCCTGTGCATGGTTTTTCCCCCATTGTCAGTAGATTAGTGGCCAATGTTTTTCTTTACTGAAGAGAAAAATAACAAAGTCTAGAGTTTATGCAAGATGAGCATGTTTGACTAAAGATAGTCTTGTGAGTGCACATGAATAGTAAACATAGCATAGTCTTGTGAGTGCACATGAATAGTAAACATAGCATAGTCTTGTGAGTGCACATGAATAGTAAACATAGCATAGTCTTGTGAATGCACATGAATAGTAAACATAGCATAGTCTTGTGAGTGCACATGAATAGTAAACATAGCATCCTTAAGCAGCTAACGGAGTTATAACCATGAAAGGGTCTTGGTAAGAACTAAACACAAAACCTGACATTTTTTTTTCTTCAAAATTTCAATGTTGGATGATTTGGAGAGATGAAAAGAGTCAAAATTATAGGCAGGTCGATGGTTGGATGATTTGGGTCGAATCCATATTTAATGAATGAATAGCTATTTCAATCCATATTATTTTTATATGGAAGCTGAAGACTAGTCTCTTGTTCATGACTATAGTCCTGAGAAGAAGTGAGTATACACCTGTTATAGCCATTGCTACAATCAGATATGAAAACATAGTTTTCAACTTACTTTTTCAGTTTTCCATGTTCAATAAAACTAATAAGAAATGTTCCAAGTTGCCACATGTATTGTGAGCGTATGGAAACATATTGTTTAAAAATTCCCAAATGAGTGCATGAGTTCCTTTCTAATTTCAGGACTTAACATTTTTTTTTCAGGCAAAGTCTGAGTCTGCAGGCTTCACAATTTATGAGAGGGGGTCATTTGAGACATTTTTGAAGAGAGGCATCATTGGTACTTTCAGATAACCACATCCAAAAGTTATGGACTAACACCTTCTGGATGTTCTTTGATCAAACATATTTCTAAAATCATAGATCAAATAATTAAGTACATAATCCCGTAATAGACAGTACATGCTATATGCCTGCAACTCTGCAAACTAGAATTAATTTCAGCTGAAAAACACTGTTCTTAAGTGAATAGGGAGGCCGTGTGCCCTCTTTTTTTTTTAAAAAAAAAAACATGTTCTTTATGTGCCATTTCAATCCCTATTCTTGATGTCTTTAACTGAAGTATTAGAATCTCTATTAGTTGATACCTGATGACCATGTTGTATAATCCAGCTGCTGCAGTTCTGCTATGGACGATTGCTTCGACTCTTAAGGTTGTGACCTCCAATTGGTTGATGGGTAGAAAAATGTGTTTGGTTTGAGGTAGCCCAGTGCTCCAAACTGTTCTTTTTCTTCATGAAACTATTTGTAACTGGCACTTTAATTATTTTTAATAGTGTTGGTGCTTTGGTTCAAGTTTTATTTGATATTGTACAATTGCTAAAGATGAATATAACATTATTTCTAGACGTCGTACCTCCAAACAAGTTCACTCATGATTCTCCACAAACACGTACTTTCTGGTTGATGCAATCCATATATTTTTGTCATTTGGATTTTGTGGTGATTGGTTTTATCGTAGATATGACATATAAAAGCACATGAGCTTTTTAAATTATGAGAAACTTAGGCCATCAATTAGCCACCATTTCCGGACTGCAAGCACAAGCTCCAGGGTTTCATGCATGATCGAGACATTAAACTAACTAAACTGCTCCTCCAGGTTCCTCTTGAGGGCCTCATGCATATATAGTAATGCACGTATTTCCTTCATCTTTTCACCATTTGATTCTATTTTTGCCCAAGCTATCTCAGCTATCTTTTATATTTCAAGATAAATATTTCTTCTTTGCATAGAAAGGTCAGAGGAGTATCAAAGAAAGTGAGTTGGTTTTGTTTACAGATTAGTTTTGAGTTGGCTTCAAATAAGAATTTTATAATTTGGTTTTGAGTACTGAAATGGTACAGGAGTCGGCGACAATACCTGACGTGAGGACACATGAGAATCAAGCTATAGCATGCCTGGACGATGCACAGCTGGGCAGAAGCACGATTGCTAGCGTGCATGCTGATTTGACTTAGAAAATGCCTAAGTTGTTCATTATGTTCAAAGATAGTTACGGGTAGGAGTTTGAGTTGTTTTTCAGTTATTGAAATGAGTTCTGTTGTTTTTTGGCTAGTGTATATATCAGCTTTTAATTGGATTTCGTTGTAATGCACGGGCACTCAGCTAAAGCATAGAAAAGATAATTCAATTACCAAAACATTACAGTGAGTGACACGTGACATGATTAAATCTAATCTTATATATATAACAAGATCCAATAGAGGTACCACATTAATCCTAAAATACTAGAAATTCTCACGTTAATCGAAAAAAAAAGATCTAATTCATCGATTACAGTGAGGCCAGATTATAACGATGTAGGTATGTTCGATGGTAAGATTAGAAAGAGTTTGAGTCTAATAAAAATAGAAAGAGTTGGATACTAATAACCATAGGCTTCTAACGTAATTCAGTCTATTTAATCGGTGATACATAGGACTACGACTACGTATATACATCACTCTTGCATCTTGGACAGCGCCCACAATGGGAGACAGGAACTGCCCCAAGGATTTTATGATCGGCAACGTGGTCAAGCATGTCAATGAAGACAACATCACTGATCTCATCTCCAACAAAGCGCCTCCTGCACCTACAGCGGCTCTCACGTGATGGTCCGGCCGGCCGACGTTTTCTGGCCCACCATTTGAAGATATTGGCGCCGATGTTGGAGACTGGAGATGTTGGCCTTGGTGTCGCCCATGCCGACGGCGAGGTCTGCAGCCTGCAGGCTCGATGCCTCCTGCTCGATCGTAGTTCGGGTCCGCCACGCCGGACCTGCACTTCGTCGGCTTCAGAACTAGCGAACACAAGGACATCGTTAAAAAACAATATGAAATTTAGATAATTATGGACAAAATTTACAAGTTTGGGTGTGTAATATTGGGCTAAATTGCTGGTCTTGGGCTAAATCTCTCAACTTTTCATTACTTCTTTAGAAAATCTTGGTTAAGATTTCATATCACATCATCAGCGGACATCGCTAAATCCAAGTACCAACTAACAAATCAAGCCGCTTAGGATACACGGATCACTAATCTCTACTATCTATCTACTATATATCTTATACTATATATATAAAACAGGGTCCAATGAAGACACCATGTTCACTATAAAATACTAGAAATTCTCATGTTAATCGGAGAAAAAATTAAGAAAGATCCACACTGTCAATATATGTAGTGGGACCAAGTTATAATGGTGTAAATCTAATGAGATTAGATGTCGACTATTAGAGCTTATCATGGCTAATACAACACGACTATATATCCAAACAAAATTGAACATAGACTATATTAAGATTACTGTATCCAATATGTGGCACAACTACGTATTTGTGCCGCCTTCCTTGCCGAACTCATCCAATTTAATTAACGGATACATGTATGGAAAGATCTATTTCATCCTAGCTTCGAGTGTTTCATGCGGCAACGATGCGGAGGTCGCCAGTGGACGGTGCTGGAGTGCACACCGGCGATGACGCTGATGCCTGTCTTGCTAGACGTTCGGCCCTCATAGTAGAAAAAAGGAGATGTTCCGTTACATGCAGCATGCTGTCTTTGTTGATGGAAGAGAGAGCAAGCTATCTTTTGCAGAAGGGAATGACCGCAGAATTGCAGAGTTTCAGTAACGAGAGAGCAATATATTGTAGATGGTTATTTCAGATGATGCCTCATCTATATGCAGAGTAAAAAGGATCAGCATGCAAATCGAAACTCAAATAATAGGAGATCCTTGCCGTCAAGGAAAGAAATAAAATATGGAGATGCAAGACAACACATATGGATGTTCGCGGTCAAGGAAAAGAAGACACCGAAAAGAGATACGGCCGATAGGAAAATGAATCGGCTGTGATGTGGCGGACGCCGGTACGTGGTAGGTAGTCGGCGACGGAGAAGAGAACCTAAAAAATAGGTCTACTAATCAAAGATGAAGAAACTTATATATTGATCAATCGGAGAGAAAAACGGGAGATCATCTATATACAACATGCATACCCTAGGAGATTACATGGACTCTCCCATTGTGCACTGCAAAATTTGGTAATGGTTAAGAACAAAGCCTAGATGCAAACCCACAATGGAAGTGGATGTAATGAACACGCTGACCGATGAAGGAACATAGTTCAACTTGATCGATCGGATCCAAGACAACGAGACAAACAGTTCATTGTCACCCAAGAACATACGGTGGCTGTGTCAAAGTAGCACATTGAGAATAGGGAGAAGACATGAGTCCATCGTTATTGTGCATCTAACCAAGGAAAAACAATGGTGCACACGTTTCAAAGCATGAAAACTAAAAGCAATACAAAGATAACCTTTTTTTTTCAATTTTGCTTGGTTGCAGTGTATAGCTACCCTACTCTAAAAGGTTAGAAATTCCCACACTATTTAGAAAAAAATTAAGGTAATTAATCCACACCCATCAATTTTGATGGGTATAATAGTTTAGATATTAAATATTTTTTTAGTTGAACTTAACATGTATCGAATCTAACTGCAAACTAAAAAAATAGACGTGGAGTGTGTGGGATTATATATATATCGGTGTAGATCTTAAATATGTTTTTAATTGAAATTATCAATTATAGTAACTCCAGAGATATTAAATATGGTTTTAATTGAATTTAATAGATTGTAATAAATCTAGCCGTACAAGTATTGCAAGCCAACGTGCTAGTTAATTAATCAATAGTACAAATGTTGCAGCGTGCTGTGAACAAAATGTAAAGAATTAATTAGCAACAGGCGGGACTACGGCATGCCCAGCCCACCGATCGATCGAGAAGACATAGACACGCACGTGCAAACGAGCTGCCGCTCGGTCGCGCGCGCGCCTTAGCTGTTGTTTGTAGCGTTGCACAACCTCCTGATCTCCCCCTGCGTCGTCCCCGTGAGCACCTGGATCTCGCTCATCTTGACCAGCGACGCCGCGAACCGCACCATCCACGCCGTCGGGTTGGCGGCGTTGTCCGCCACCTTCCCTGCGGTGTCATTGCGGGTCAGCAGCGCCGCGTCCGACGTGAACAGCACCTCCCCGGCGAGGGCGTTCTTGTAGAACTGGTTGCTCAGCGTCGTCGGCGCCACCGCGCTGTTGTTCACCACGGGGTCCGGCCCGCCGCTCGACGGCGCCGGGCACGTCTTCTTCAGGTCCGCAGCGTAGCTGGCGTTCATCGTGGGGTCCACCGAGGGGTACAGCCGGTTGTCGAAGCCGGAGCAGTGCGCCATGCCGATGGAGTGCGCCGCGGAGAGAGCCACGAGATCGTCCACAGTGAGGTTCTTGGCGGCGAAGCTGTCGACGAGCTCCTGGGCGTCGAAGAACGGCGACGGCATGTTGGAGAAGACGGCGAAGAAAGAGGACACGTTGCCGTCGAGCCGGCCGGATCGAATGGGAAAGAAGAAGCTGCCGGATTTGGCGACGGCGTCGCGGGCGGCGAAGGCAAGGATGTCAGCGCAGGAGACCTTCCCAGGGCACACGGCCTCGACGGCCGCCTTGATCTTGTCGACGTCATCATACCCGCGCAGGGGAATAGCTGACTTCTCCGGCAAGCTGTTGGCCTTTGAAGAGCCCAGGAGGATGGAAGCATCGCAACCCTAATCGAACAGCCAAACCATAATACGGTTTACATTTCTTTTATATATGGAAGTATCATCAATCTGAAGCACTTTGTGTTAGCTAAATTCGGAAATTGTCAAGAAAAGATGATATATACTACATACGATTTGTGAACATTTGCAGTATATACTGGAAATTAAGAAAATGGCAGTAAAATCGTCAGTAAGTAATGGTAAGCTAATCGTAGTTGAAAAGCCATTGCATACATTGACAAAGCAATCGTGGAAGAGCAAGCGAATGAAGGACGCAGCCTTGGTTGGGTCAGCGTCGATCATGCCGTTGACGACATCCCTGACCGTCTGCTCGGCCGTCGGGCACAACGTGCCATAGTAATTGTACTGCAAATCTGCAGAGGACACGGTGATGAGTGTAGCCTGCAAGGTCACCATGAGAAGCTGCATGCATGTCAACTTCGTCATCCTACCCATCTTCCTTTGGTTCTAATTGGGAGGAAAGGACACAGAAATCGAAGAAAAAAAGGAACTTTTGTCGAAGAATTGACGTTTGATGATGTGATGGGAAAGACGTATATACGATGTATTTATAGGTGCAATGCAAACTGATGTGTACACAATGATCGATGGACTTTGAATAAGTAAATTAAATAAGAGATCGAGGAATATTTGGGGAGCAATCATAAGAACATCTGCCAGTTCGTGTTGTCTAAGAACATGGGGAGCAAAACAGCTAAATGATCAAGTGTGTGTAGGCGTTGACATCAATTGCCTGGAGTAGAGCGGGCCTGCTGGTGTACTTGTAAATTCATTTGGATGGAGCAATGTAGGATTGGCCGAAATGTTAATTAGAGTGTTTGACCTAATGACGTCGGTTGTGGCATTGGAAACACTACTAATTGCAGCTTCGTTTCTGATCATAGTTATCAAGAGATATATATACTCCCAACTCCAAGACGTTAGCACAGACGCACCATATATATCTGTATTATTTATTAACTTGGTAATGGTACATGTGTGACAATGCATATGTTATGTCTTGTAGTCCAAATATTTATTGTATATAAAATTGTTTATATTTGTAACTTAGAAACAATACTTTTCTAGGAAAAAGTGTAGTCTTAGGAGGCAAGAAATTAAACTATTTTAACTGTGACCAATAATATCTCGAAATTACTAACACTAGGACGTAACAAGGAAAATCGGACGCCTCTTGTCCATGCTTGCGGCTTCCAGCGGGAATATATTTAATTAGGTGGGTCCCACACTTTGGCTAAAAAACCATCCCTTTTTTAATTAGGTGGGTCCCACACTTTGGGTTGCTCCGTAAATGACTAAGCTTCCACTCTTTTAAGGATTGATCTGTCCATGACCAAGCCGTAAAATCTAGAGGTGTGGCCACTAGCACCGCTGCCCGCCGATCGTCCCTCTCTCCTATGCCCTCCTCATCCCTCTTTCTCTCTCTATATTCTCCACCTCTACTCTCTCGATAAGCTCATCTGGCGAGCTCGATGGCCAGATCTGGTGAGCATGACACCGGTAACGAGGCCTTAATAGATTTGGAGAAGAAGATGGCCAGACTTGGAGAAGCTGCATTTTCGATTTGAAGAAGAGGTCAAATGGAAACTAGATAGAAAGATGTACAATGTAACTTAGTTTGAAACATCACCCTGCTACGTATAAAACATGGTTATGTTATGGTGAAACATGGGTTTGCTCTAGTGAACCACACGTAAAAAATGTAAAATATTTTTGTTTGCGCTTGTGGTACATTGGTTTTTCTCTGGTGAAACATTGGTTTTGCTCTTTTGAAACACTGTGTCTACTCTTATGAAACATTTGCTTGTATAGGGTGAAACAGCTTTGAATAACCGGGGGAACATTGCTTCGATAATGTTTCATTAGTACTTTTGTATTGTTTCATTAGTACTATGCCCATGTTCCCATGATGTTTCATCAATATTTCTCATGTTTTATCAGTACTTTGCTATGTTTCATCGGTACCATGTTTCATCGTGATATTGTTTTGACAATGTCCTATTGCGGTGTTTCAATAATATGTTGTCGAGGCCCTGTTTTACTGTATGAGTCACAAGGACCAGTGCTCATACCCATAGTAAAATAAAGATAAAGTATTAATACCAACACTGCATTAACTAATAAAGTAAATCAGAGTGCGGCAAAATCACTTATTACAATAGTTCATGATATCAAGTCCTGACTAATACAAATAGAAAGCAAGAAAGATAGTGTCCCATCACGGCCACAAGCACACACTGAATAGGAAGCAACTAGTAGTCCGGGGTCCTGCTCGTAGTCGTACTCCTGACCTGTTCATGGAACAAGCAACCCAGAAAAAAAAAGCCAGGGCTAGTATGCTTCATACTAGCAAGTCCTCCCTAGGAAGGGCTAGGTTAATGCTCATCCTAGTAAGGATATGATTTATTAGCATAAAAACATTTTATTAATAGTGTAAAAGCATTTAAGAAAACATAAATAAATAAATAGCAATTCTCATGATTATCTTGAATAGTAACATTAACATGACATAATTCATAATTAGTGTTTTGAGTTCTCAACAGCTCATCTCAAAGTCTCATCATAGTTCTCATCATTGTTGTGAGGGAGTTTTGGGAGTTATCTCTTGAATTATGTATTGTATATAGACTTGTTTATACTTTTAAGCTTTATCTATTATGCTTATGAATCCTAGTTAGTAATATGCATCTTGCTACTTTAGTGATGAGCATTGCTAGCTTGTTTATGTTTAACGTGTTATCATTTACACTTGCTATGCTTGCCAAAAATTAAATGGTATTTTGAGCATTAACGAAAACTTGATGAGACTTGTAGCTTTTACTTGCTAACCACTCTACTAGATGATCATGCCATGAATTCTTTTGGTCATCTCTTGAGTTCCTATAGCAACTTGGGATTGAAATATTTGTTTATGATTTGATCTTTCACCATGCTCATATACATTGAAAAAATGAATGATGATGTAAAAAAAAGATGTAAAAAATACAAACAAACATGAGGAGGAGAGTGGCCTAGAAGGCCTTTGTCGATGGCTCCTAGTCAGGGATGTGCTTTGCTAGGATTTGCTCTCCAAAATTTGAGGTTACTAGGAAAAATAAAAAAAAAGGTAAAATGTACAAGCTCTAATAGCTCTACCAATTTGTTGCATAGGTTGTATTCTTGAATGCTCATTTGACCTTGTCCTAGCATGACCTTGTCGAGCAAACATGCCCTAACAAGCTCAAGCTCGATAAGACTCAAGCCAAGCTCGGGTTGACGCTCGAGACTAGAGGTAGGCTCGAGCTCGGCTCGAATAAAGCTTGAGTAAGCTCAAGCTTGGCTCGTTTAGGTTTGATAACATATAACTCGTGTTTAAAAAAAAAACAAAACTATAGTAAGCTCAAACAAAGCTTGAGCTCAGGCTTGAGTAGACTCGATTAAATATAATTTTATCAAGAAAAAAATAATGTTTGAATAGGTTCAATGAAGCTCGAGTAGGCTCGAATGAAGCTCATGCTCGAGTACACTCCATAAAGTATTATTCTATACAGAAAAATAAAGCTCGATGAAGCTGGAACAAAGCTTGAGCTTGGCTTGACCAAGCTCGCGAGTTTATGCACAGGCTCAGTTCGAGTTTGTTTAGGGCTTGAGCCAAGCTCGAATCGAACCTCTGGTGAGTTGAGCTTAAGCAGTTTGCGAGCCTCGAGCTTTTCTTGCAGCCCTACTAGGAAAGGCCCAGCTGAACCTAGAACTTTGGACGTGATGAACATACGGATCACAGCTGGACGATCCCAAGCCTGAGCTAGGCAAGTTTGGTTTCCTTTTGATTTTACTTTGACACAGATGTCCGTCCACATCAGACGCCGCTCCAAACCTCCTTCCACGCATACCTTTCCTTATCATTATTTCTTCTTTTCTCTTTTCCCTTAGCGCGCACTCACATTCCTCCTCATCTCTCTCTCCCCTTAATCTCTCTTAGCTGCAGCCAGCCACCACCTCCCCTAACCTCCTCCTCCTCCTCCCTCTCCTCCAATTACTTCTCTCCCCTCTTCCTCCTCCTCTTGCAGGAAGCACGTCACTTGGGGATGTGGCAGCATAGGTGACCGGCTCGACGGTGAGCAGAACACATGGGGCAACGTCGGTGTAGCCACGGCGGCGAGCTTGACAACAAGCAGAATGATAGTCGGGAGAAGATGCATCATCGATTTGTTCTGAAATATCACCATGTATGACTAAAACATCATTAATAGATATAAGAAACATTTTGTTTGCTTTTGATAAACACTTTGTTTGCTCCTATGAAACACCCATGCAAAAATAATTGAAACATTTTGTCTACTATTGTGAAACATTTTGTTTGCTCTTGTAAAATATTTTGTGTTTGCTCTTGTGAAACATTTTCTCGTATAGATTAAAACATCTTCAAATAACTGCTAAAACATGTGTGATAGACATTTGAAACATATTTTTCACATGTTAATGGAAAATGTTTTATTAGTACTTCAACTATGTTTCACTAGTACTTTGATGATGTTCCCGGACGAGCGTACGATAAAATGCTTCCCATCTAACGTCTGACAGGAAGTCGCACCCGTTTGCCTCATTGAGCAATATTCCAACCAAGCTCTCTCCTCCTAGCATAGATGAGAAAAGCTAGCTAAAGATCCAAATGGTAAATCATTGTCTTTGAAGGAGAACCAAATTAGCTTTCCCTTACAAGCACAGTTTGGGCATGGAGTGAGTTGGCGACATCCGGTGGCTAACAGATCGGAGACCTAGTAGGGGCCAAACCGAGGGGATCGATGCTAGTGAGATCTCCAATGGTGGAGAGGTGGGCCAACAGGAGAAGGATGAAAAGTGGGAGAGGAGGGAAGGGGCTCGGCGGCAGTGGGAAGGCGAGTTGACGATGTAGAGGCTCCTCGCGTAGGTACCTTAATGGAAAGGAGCCAGATGGCCATGAAGAGGCCAGCGGTGTGGATTTGTGAAGGTCTGCCACGTAGGGAGCTCAGCATGGCAAAGCCCGATTGCAGGGAGAAGGCGCATGGAGGTCCACCATATAGGAAGCTCGCTGGGGTGGGGCTTGATAGCTAGGAGTAGGCCGGGAGGCCATGCAACTCAGAGTAGGCCAGCAGGGAGGCCACTAGGGGAAGCAGCCGGTGGCGAGGTGGCGAGGGAGGCCACTAAGGCATTTGTCGGGATAACACAGGAGTAGTATAAGGAATGGGAGAAGTAGATACATTGCTAGGGAGGCCACTAGGGACTAGGGAGGCATGCTTAGGCTCAACCAAACATTATGGGCATGTTTGGTTGGCTACTAACTTTGGCATGTCCGCACATCTAATGTTAGGAGTTAGCCATAGTTGTGGTTTGTCTATATTTGAGGCAAGAAATTTTTGTTTGGTTGGCTTCCACCTCTTACAGTACACATGGCAAATTTTTGTGGCAATTGTTTAGATGTTGTTTAAAAAAATTGCCAATGCTTGCAATTGCACTTCAGAAATCAGCAACAATGGACCAATCGACCAACAATCTGTACAAAGCATAAGAAAACCAATAACCTAGCCAAGATGCATAAGCAAACCAAGAACCTAGCCAAGATCCAATCGCCTCCAGTACTGTGAGAAAACACCAAATCCCAGATTTCCCAGCACAAGAAGGGAAAGCAGAGCGTGATCAGGTTTTCTAAGCAGGTGGTGTGGCGCTTACCACCGCAGGGGGAGCTCCGGCCAGCTCCGTCCCTTGGGCCTCAGCCGCAGCAGGGGAGAATCCAAGCTTTGCTTCTTGGGCCAGCTCTGCCTTGGCCTCCTTGACCTCGAGTGCGCTAGCTAAGCTCATTCCCCAATGGTCGCGAGCTCCATCCTAGCGGTGGCAATCTATTCTCCTCCCTCCCAGCCAAGACAACAACACTCCTCCATAAGCGATCGACTTCAATGCTGGTGAGCTCCTTCCCAACTGACATGACAATCCTCGTGGCATGGTCCCGTTCCGGATCGACGGAGGTGGCGGTGCTCCTAATCGCTGCAGGGCAGATTGGGTGCTGCTGCCGGCGCCGGCTACGAGCCTAGTTGGAGAGCTTCTTGATCTGGTCGCCCTTGACGACGACGAGGGCATCTGCATCTTCCTACCAGAGACTCGGGAGGTGGCCAGCCGCCAGCAGGGGTGTAAGTGGCGCGGGCTGCGGCTCGTCCGCTGTCGCCCACACCGTTCGCGATGTCTTACACAATCTAAAGTGGACGCCTGCAACATCTGTGCACAGTGATTCAGTGAAGCGACGGCCGCTCTCTCCACATGAGCCGTAGGCCGCTTGCTGCTCCTCGCCACTGAACTCTGTGTGGCCGCCCAGTTGCTGCTGCTGCTCCTTGTTGAAACTAATCCATTTTCTAGAAGAAGTAAAAATCAAATTTGCAACTAGTACTATGCATGTCGGCAGTAACATGCTTCATAGAATCCAAGCAAATTTGGAGAAGCTTCACGTATTAGCAAGATACTAATAGTCACTGGACGCTGGCAGTAAAATTCTAGCAGTGATGTCGGTAGGAAATCGATCAGAGAAGAGAAGTTGAAATTGACTAGTTAATTTAAAAGGAAAATGTTCAACTTGCGCTAGAAAATTACCGGCAGCTGCACATTAGCTGTAAAGAGTTTTTTGTCAGCAAGTTTAAGTCGGTTTGTTCAAGAGTTGGTTTGTTTAGGTCTATAAATAGACTTGAGAGCCCTTGTAACATGTAAGCTTGAGATCATGTATCAAGTGTTTTTGATAATTTGAAATATTGCTTGTTTTATTGTGAGAGTTCCATTGCTTCTTTTAGAGCTTCATATTTTCACCCATTGCTATCAGAGCTCTAGGTTCAGTTCGGGCGTAGCGAAGTAGTGCAGCAAGTTCGTGGTATTTTTTGAAGCCGAGGGTATGGCTTCGAGTTCGGGCGTCGGGATGGCGTAGGCAATGGTTCCCATATTCTCAGCAGAGAATTACAAGATGTGGAGCATCAAGATGCGGACGCTGCTACTATCGCAAGGGTTGTGGAGTATTGTGGAGAATGGTTACAAGGAATATAATGTTGAAACTATTCTTAGGTCGGAGCAGAAGAAATCTCTGGTGGAGGATTAGATGACGAATGCCAAGGCCTTATTCTTGATTCAACAAGGTGTTGAGGAAAGTTTTTTTTGCGGATTATGAGCGCCATGAAGTCAAAAGAAGCATAGGATAAGCTAAAGGAGGAATTTCAAGGTTCTGTAAAAGTTTTAGCTGTGAAGAGCTACAAATTTTGCGAAGGCAGTTTCAAAATCTGCAGATGAAGGAGTCCGAGAAGATTAAAGATTACTTCTCGAGGATCATCGAGGTGATGAATCAAATGCGCACCTATGATGAAGATATGTCTGATCAAAAGTTAGTTGAGAAAATTTTGATCAGTTTGCTAGAAAAATTTGAATATATTGTTGCTACTATTGAGGAGTCGAAGGATCTATCAACACTCACTGTTCAACAATTGATGAGCTCGTTGGAGTCTCATGAAGAAAGAAAGCTTCAATGTGAAGGGAGTTCAATGGAAAATGCCTTTCAGTCGAAGCTGAATTTTAATGCTCATAAGTCGAGAAATTATGGGCATTATCAAAGAATAGATGATACAAAAGGTGATGTACGAAAGGAGATAGTCGAAGATAAACGACAAAAAAGTACAACTAGTTCAATTTCTTGTGTGATATTTGCAAAAAGTCCAGTCATACTATAGATAGGTGTTGGAAGAACAAGACTTGCAATACATGCAGGAAGAAAGGGCACATCGCCAAATATTATAGATCCCGAGATGTGGATCGAGCAAATTTTATAAAAGAAGAAAATAATTCAGAAGAGCCAAATATTGTAGATACCGAGATGTGGATAAGCCGCAAGCTTTTCCTCCGCATTGCATCTGTTGCTGAAGATCGCAACGACTGGTTCAAACAGAAGCGGGATGCCACTGAGAAGATTAGCTTGTTGGTGCTGCAAAAGCTGACAGCAGCTATCAACCAATTGGCACATGGGGTGGCTGCTGACGCCATTGATGATCGAGTACGTACGTATTGGGGAGAGCACGACGTTCCTAGCTCTGAAGAAATTCATGGAAGTCATCGTTCATATTTTCAAGGATGAATAACTTCGAGCTCCGAATGAGGCAGACATAGCTCGACTTTTAGCCATTGCCGATTAAAGAGGCTTCCCAGGGATGTTTGGGAGCATCGATTGCATGCACTGGGGTTGGAAAAGTTGCCCGAAGGCATAGCATGGTGCATTCATTGGGCGTACCGGCAAGCCCACAATAGTGTTGGAAGCGGTGGCTTCGTACATTTGTGGATTTGGCATGCCTTTTTCGGTATGCCCGGTAGCTTGAATGATATAAATGTTTTGCACCTTTCTAATATTTTTTCCAGGCTTACGGACGGCACCGGCCCGGAGGTGAATTACACAATCAATGGGAACAATTACAGCATGGGGTATTCCTTAGCTTATGGTATATACCCAGAGTGGGCTACTTTTGTGAAGGCAACCTCAACTCCTCGGAGGAACAAGAGAATGCACTTCGCACGAGTACAGGTGATGGCAAGGAAGGATGTTGAGAGAGTATTTGGTTTTCTCCAGACGAGGTTTGTAATAATTTGACGGCTAGGCCGTTGCTGGAAGGAAAGTACCCTGCATGATATCATGACAGCATGTGTGATAATGCACAATGTGATAATTGAGGATGAGAGGGATGGACCAACACAGGAGTTCCTCTTCGAGGGTATGGGACAATATACTTATGTATCTCGTGACCCTGACAAGTCATTCTTGCATTGCATTGAGGCTAATCAGGCCATTTGAGACCGGCAAGTGCATCGTCGTCTTCAAGCTGACCTAGTGGAGCACCTGTGGCATCATCACGGACGAGAATAGAGTGGGTACGCTTGCGTAGTTCAAGTGTTTTCGTAATGATCAGTGGAGCTAGGTTGGAGGCCTTCTACTTTTTAGTGCAAAGTTTGTGTCATTGTAATAAAGCTCCATAGAGCTATAGTTTAGTTGTTGTAAAAGCTCATTAGAGCTAAGTGTCTATAGTTCCAATGCTTGGTAGAGTGAGCTAAGTGTTTGTACTTCTGATGCTGAGCTAAGATGAAGTCCTTATACTGGTAGTTACCACTAATGGTTTTTTCTTTAATACTAATTCAAATGATGGTCTATGGTTCATCCATTCAGTAATGCAAAAAAATACACATGGGAATGGGTTCAATACACGATCACTTAAGAAATGCAGGAAACAATAATCAAATGTTTCAAATAGCACATGGAAAATATATAGTACTGTCGCAGGGGTGAACCCGCAAATAGGAAAGGGGCCTATCCCCGGTGTGTGAGCTCCGAGCGGAGCAACTCACAAGCCCGGAGTAGCTCGCGTGGAAGACTCTCTCTCTTTCTCTCGATGTACTCGCACTTGTGACAGAATGAAATTGCATGAAAAAGAAAGTCCTCTCCTTGCATTGATTCTTGCCTCCTTTATATAGGAGGGCTTATACATTCTCAATTGACCCTGTACCCTCATTGGCTAAGCCAAAACAGGGACAATAGAGACATTTTAGTTGAAATTACACGCACTGCCTCTCACCTGCCCCGTAGCCAGGGGTCAAAGGGTCTTTTCTCCAACCCTTACCCAGCTCCTTTATAACTTTGCCCTCTTGCTAAGTATCCTATGTGGGGTTACAAGTGGAATTAGACACGGGTGGCAGTTACGGGCTGGCTTGGCACAGCGCAGGGCCTGCTCGAGTGCTCTGTCGGAGTGGCAGGCCCTACTGTACTGCTTGTCTCCTCGATTTCGTGGGCGGCAAGAAGACATGACCTATTGCCGCTCCACTCGCCTCCGCTTTATCCTTCAGTGATCGCCGCTCTGAGGTTCTAGGGGAGGCTCCATCCTTGCTCTGCCTAGCTCCATCGTTGCCCCATGCCGTGCTGCGGGGCGTCAGGTTGGCTTTGCTCTGCTTCTCCCCCATCCACCTCCGCTCTAGCTTCACCAGGCCTCACCTCCCCTTTGTGCCACTCGACGGAGGTGCCCTGCCCGCTTCGCTATATTGTTCCTCCGCTAGCCTCCACTCCGGCTCTGCTAGGCTTCGCTTGTGCTCCGTGTCACTCCGCGGACTTTCCGGCGTAGACCTAAAAAAAGGGGATACCCAAGATACAAATAGCAGGGTTTCCTCGCTCGCTCCTATGTCAAGGGGGTACTCACCTTAGGTCCACAATAAGTACCACTCAACATAAACCATTGCACATCCATCAAGCTTTGCGTAGCACGATTGCTTAGCCCGAACCCAACCCGATCGACCACTTGTGTAGTATGTCCTCCTGGTGCTTCTTACAGAACTCCCTCAAGTGGACGCTACAAGAATCCAAGTCAATCTTCATGGTCCTCTCTTTCTCGGCGTTCGCTCTGAGCATGGAGTCATTCTTCATAATAGCAATTTGTTCGCGCTTCGGCTCAATTATCAGGTGCTTAGTTTGATTCAAGTGCATAATAGTAGTCACGTAGATGCTATCAGTCATAGAAGGGTCCGTTGTGCTAGATGACGCATCTTGTGCTCTTGCCGCCTTTGCAACCTTGCGGCCTATTGGCCTAGGTAGCTCACTAGACGCATGAGACTCAACTTCCAAGGCCACATCATTAAACCTGCTGGACTGGATGAGAACTACACGTTGACGTGGGACTTCTATCATTTATTACTCACGTACGTCGACCACTTGGGGTGCTATAAAAGGAAACCCCAACAATAGCCAAATGCAAAGGTCTTGCCCTCAATCTCCTTGAACATCATCCCAGCTTGAACCATCTGTTTCATAAATACAAACAATTAGTTTACTCAACTATTGCAAACCCTAAACCTTAACTGCAACCATACATCATAGAATATTTACCTTGTCATGATCAGTTGTTCCACTTTGATTGACACGGTCAACCCTGGCTAAATACCTGTAGAATTTGATGACCCCTTCGCTGATCCAACCCAAGTGATTAATCAGTGATTTGTATGTCTGTCTTTCCATGCTCTCTTTCTTGTTCAAGTGGTAGTACTTGTGGATCCTCTCCTAGTAGCTCTCGGAGGACTAGTCGGTGCCCACAATGGGGTCGACATTCGTGTTAAGCCACGCCAAAACCAACAATTCATCCTTGTCGGTTGTCTACTTGGTCCTATCGGTCTTTACCTAGGTCCGCTCGCTCGCTCTAGCTAGTTGACCATGGCTTGTGCCTTGTTGGCTCTGGATGGCAGCCATGTGGCGGATGGAAAAGGGGAAGGGGAAGAACCGAAGAGAAGGAGAAACATGTCTTTTCATATGCGAATTTGAGGGTAAAAAATAGAAGAAAGTCATCAGACAAAAAGGACTGTTAGATGACACACGGTGTCGGTCCCTGGTCATTGCCAACGGTTACGGAGATGCCCCCCAGGCCATCTATCTATTTGTTTTTTTTATTTAAGCTATATAAAAGTTCCGAAAAATTACAAGGATACGAAATAAGCAGTTCTTTTAAAGCATTTTCTTTATGATTAGTATTTTGTTTCTATAAATAACTTTCTAAGAGGTTTTACATTGATCATAATGTCGTAAAAAATTTAAAAGATGGAAATTAATGTTTGTTTCTTTTTTTTTTGTACGTCTTGAATAAAAAATACAAAGAAATGAACTGGGGGGCTGTTCCTCACGACTAAGATTGGACATATTTGTGTCCGATCACTACTAGAGAAATGACCTTCTATACCGGCACATCAGTCTCGATTGGCCACAAACCGGGACTGATGTAGCAATAGTCCCGGTTCGTGGCTATGGGGCTAAAAGCACGATTAGTACCGGTTCGTGGCTCACATTAGTCCCGGTTTGTAACACGAACCGGTATTAAAGGTGTCTTTGGCAAGTGGGTACATGCTAGCTGGCACAGACACAAATTAGTCCTGGTTTGTAACAAGAACCGGGACTAAAGGTAGGCCTTTAGGCCTTTACTAAGGGTGGGTGGGTTGGTTAGAAGAGTGAGTGGAGAGTCACGTGGTGGCATGAGGTCTCAGGTTTGAGTCTTGGGTTCGCCTTATTTTTTTAGATATTTTCTACGGATTTAGTACCGGTTAGGGAAACTGGGACTAAAGGTATGTGACCTTTAGTCCCGGATGGCCTGTCCCGGTTCGGGAACCGGGACTAAAACCCGTTCCCAACCGGGACTAAAGTCCGTTTTTCTAGCAGTGGATGATGAAAAAAAACTATGTTAGGTAGCATATGGTTCGCGCCATATCCATATTCTTGCAAATTTTTCTTAGCCCACTGCCCCACATGTCATAAACTCAATATTTTGCTGCCCCTTGACTAACCTTTAGTTGATCTTCTCGCCTGGCTTGAAAGGTATGACTTACCACTAGGATAATTTTGTTGTGGAAAAATTACTAAGGAGCCTACGTACATAGGAAGGTAGTCTTTATAATGACATATATGTACGTATGTGGAGCGACATTATTTGTTGGTGGTAAATAGTTTAATATTTTACCAACAATTAATGTTTCCTGTGTCTAGGCCGCATACTGTTTTACTATCACATAGTAATTTAAGTCTTAAAATTTCTAATTCAAACACCATTTGTGCTAGGAAAATTAAAAATTTATTTAGGAGGTGTGTCAAGCTAGATCGCCAACCAACAGTTCCATCCCCTGACTCAAGAGTGCACCACATACCAATTAATTGACGTTAATGTGACAAGGTAACAATATATTTTTTAAAAAAAGTGCATAACGCATGCAACACACCGTTAATCACGGCTTATACAAGAATTGATTTGATCATATAGCCAAGAAGGCAAGAAACAAACAAATTAATTAAACTCAAAATTACGTACTGATAAGAGGAACATACAAACAAACAATGTACCGGTACCGATCAGAAGCAAACATAAATTGAACCCAAAAAATTGACGAGAATGACCATGCTTAATTAGTTGTATTGCCGTCATATGTCACCGTTTGACGTCTAGGTGCATAAATTTGCACGTGCGTGATTAGTTGAAGGCACGGCACGTCTTCCTGATCTCGCCGGTGCTCCCCGGCGGCATACGGAGCTGGCTCAGCTTCACGAGCGCGTCGCTGAAGTCGAGGTTCCACAGCGTCCCATTGTCGGCGTACTCGTGGACGTGCTTCAGCGTGCCGTTGTTGCCGACGAGCGCCCAGTCGGAGTGGAACAGCACCAGGTTGTTGAGGTTGTTGAGGTAGTAGCTGTGGTCCAGCAAGTCGCCGCCGTTGGCCGGGACGACGTAGCTCGTCAGGTTGCCCAGTGTCGTCGCGTTCTGGTCGCGGATGTTGTTCGCTACCATCGGGTCGCCGGCGGCCGGGCCGGAGCCGCAGTCCGCGCTCAGGACGCCGTCGCGGAAGTAGGAGTTGATCTCGCTGGACGGCGCGGAGAGGCGGTCGCGGAAGGAGGAGCAGTGCGCTCGGCCGACGGAGTGCGCGCCGGAGAGGATGACCAGCTCCTCGAGCGTGAACCCCTTGACGGCGAAGTTGCTGATGAGCTTGGAGACCTCGAACGTGGAGCCCGGGAGGTTGTTGTCGGCGTCCGTGGACGACGAGATGACGCCGTCTAGGCGGCCGGCCGGGACGGCGAAGCTGACGCTGCCTTTGCTGAGGTACACGGACGCGTCGCGGGCCGCGAACGCGACGATGTCGGCGCAGGAGACGGTGTTGGGGCATGCTTTCTCGAGGTTGGCCTTGATCGTGTCGATCACGTCGAGGGCACGGATGCCAATGTTTGCGCCTGACGTCCTCTCGGGGTAAGGGTTTGCGACCGTCGGATCGATCAGGACAGAACCATCACAACCCTACAACCACAAGCATGCATATATTGTCCTAATTATTTAGCGACACAAATTTCAATTGGAAGGGTGATATATTATTACTCTCTCTATTATAAAAAAAAAAATTGGCACTCTACACTCATACAATCAAATTGAATTAACTTTGACTAGAGATGTTCGAGTAAAATTAGAATAAATATAATTTCATATCATTATATGCTTGTAACTGTTTTCCAATGAACGGTAATAAAATCTTAACTTTGATCAAAGTGATATATATTCTTTCATAAAAGTAATCATAAACACAGCCTTTTCAACTGAAGTGAGCTTGTATACATAGCTTTTGCAACTTTTAGCATGCAATCATGCATGTTTTCATTCATGTGCATTGCTTACCCTAACGAAGCAGTCGTGGAAGAGCAGCCGCACGAGGGCCGCGCCCTTGGTGATATCGGCGTCGAGGGCCGCCTTCACAGCATCGTAGACGATGTTCTCGACGTTGCTGCTGCACTTGTCGTCGTAGTAGCCCACCGTCAAGCTGCCCGGCGCCGTCGCCTGCACAACGGCGGCCGCCGCCAGGAAGGCCATCAAGGCATAGTACAGCACCGTAGAAACCTTCATCTTCTACGTACACCTGCAGCTAATGTAAATGGCCCAATATGATCGACCTAGCTACTGGCTAGCTATCTCTCGGAAGTCGGAACCGATCGAATGCTAATGTTTTCTAGTGCTGATGAGACCATCGTGGGGCTTGACCGGTATATGTACTGCCGAGCTACAGAACATGTACAGTCAGTCATGCATGCATCAACTATGGATTCTATGTCACCATTGACCAGAATATAGTTGTCGGGGACGTTGAGGCAGAAGAACGTGGCAATCATGTCTTCTTCTCCAACTGCAGTTCCCCGTGGATTTTCTTGCCATTTGAAGTTTTTATTAGAGAGTTTATTCTGGGAAAGTTTGGAACTGGCTAGGTTTCATCTCATGCAGATCATATCCAAGTTAATTAATTACTTGGGACCCTAATTTCATCAACCACCATATTGTCGGCCATCTCACTTGGTCATGACTGATGGGTTGCCGATCGATCATTGAGGCCAGTCCACCGCTGCCGATTGTACGATAGTATAATGGCTTTACGTACCGACAAAATTTAACAACTTTCATCCGTGTAATTCATTCAGAATTCCTTTGGTCAAAATGAAAACCTAGCTAGTGTAAAAGTGCATGTCAAAGGATGATGTATGTTCTTAATTTCTATGGTTTACATTTTTTTAAGAATTGAGTTGTGGCACGCATGTGCACAGAGTTCAACTTGTCGCGATGTATGCATACAGCATGTACTCATCATCGTCTGACTAATTTCTGTCAAATAATTTCTTTATAAACCAAATTGAAGTATACTGATTTAATGCAACTATTAGCGCTCTCAAAACTCGTCAGGCAACCACGCTAATGACAGTATATATACAATCGATCGGTAATTGAATGAACATAAAGTTTTCTAAGAAGTATCAATTGAAGCAGAAATAATAATGTCCAGAGATATTGATGAATCTCTCCCACTGTCTTTCTTCACAAAAAAAAATGACGAGATATTGATCACTTTGTAATTAAGAGATAAAATCATGTCACACACTGTCTTTTTTAATTAAGAGATCTATTAATTACTTAATTAATAATTAATACAGTAGCACAAGAACTCAAAGTGAAAGGTCTAAGGATTCAAAAGTCGATTATCGGTCGACTGGTTATTTTAAAATACAAATTTAACTTCTCTAAAAAATTTAAAAATCAAATTTGAACGAAATATATTCACACATTTGGCCAAAATTCATTCAAAACCAATATTTTTTTTGGCCGATATGCAAATTTATCGCTGGGACAGATAAAACAGATAATTGCTGATTATCAGCTAGCCGATAAAAAAGCTGACACCTAGGCTACCAATCTGCCCCCACAGTTTGGAAGTTCTACCCACAATAAAATTGCCATCTCATAAAATGACCCAGGAGCGTTTGGTTCCTCGCACTGATGTTCCTTCCGCAATGACCAAGAAGTTTCAGACCAAACTGTGACCCTCCTGGGCTTTATCATGCAAGCATAAAGTTCTCTTCCTTCCCTATTACTACGAGCTCAGCATGCTTCTCTGATGCATAGAGCCCCCACGCTTTCATCGGTGTGAGTAGTTACACATGCATCCTTATCCCGAGTGGCTAGGTCCTCTCACCATAATTTCCATCGCGTTGAAAGGAGCTTAGCGTTGAGGAACTTGAGTTCAGACAAACCGACACCAACAGCACCCTGACTGCGAGTACTAGTGCTTTTGAGACTCTTTAGGATGAATTCGATATTGGTGGTTGCGACTGTAGCTTCTCTGCTGGGTTTGCAATGCTAGCTTCTCTACAATGTCCAATGTACTTAGATTTATGCTTTGATGGAGATGTGCTAGCTCTGGTTTACATGTCGCATTTGTGCTCCAGTCCATAGCTTCCGCAACACAAACGCCCCCTATGCTTCAGGGACTCTTCAGTCCCTAGCTGGAGGATCCGACGTGGGTCTCTGCTAGGCTTAATTGGGGGGACCCTCCGATGACAAGCCAGAGGGTCCAAACTATTGTCCCGCAAGATGGAGGCCCCATAGGGTTCCAAAGGCCCTTTGACATCCAAGCAAAAGGGCTAGAGCCGATCCACCAAGGGAGACTCTTGTAACGGTGTCTGGAACCCATCCATAGGGGTGACGTAAGCAACAAGCAATAGATCGTTGATCTGCTATGAGGGATCAATCAGGCCCCTTTTCACAAAGATTTAACTTTAGAAATGCCGAAGAGTGTTCAGGACATGGGATAAAGGAAAAAGTCAGTTTATCCTGATTCAAACCTCTCGCAATTGAGATAATAACCCTCTTCCAGTGCTTGTGTTACTATGCTCATATGAGTGTTACAATGGAAGCTCTCCCCTCCCTTCGTCGAAAAAAAGGGAAGGGTATTTATACCTGCCATATCAGTACTATGACACAATGCACTAACTCTGTCATTATGGACGGTTACAGATAATAGTGGCATTAACGTGCCCTAAAACCTCGTTAATAGCAGCATCAGACCCGCGTCGTGGCCAACAGCTGGGAGATCGTGGATGTCGTCGGCGCCTTCTGTGGAGTGACGGTTACACCTAGGCAAAAGGGGTTCCTAGATGACTGCGCTTGATCGTATGACGTATATCCGTATCCGAGCATGTATGCTTAGGGGGTCTCTCAAACCCGTGCTATTTCGGTAATGCTTATGTAGACACGACCCTATAGGCCCATGGGGTTCTCATTGGATACGACTTTCAAGGGTAACCTTAAGGGGTTCCAAGTTATCTGTCTAGGGACAATTATATAATTTTAATATTTTAGCCAATCACTGACAAGACTAGACTACCGTCTCTGGATGCAATGTAGATGCTGAGTATGGTGTTGTTGTCCATTATGCCATGTTCAAAAGATTTGGTTGCACCAGAGCTAGATCAACCTTTCTCTCAATTCATTCTTCGTATCTACTGCAACAAAATCGACACCTTCCACCTCTCCCCTCGAAATTGGTTTGGCACCATCGGACTAACACACATATAGATCGGATCCTACCTGTTCTTCGAAGTCATCAGTTCATCGATGTGATTGTAATTGTGTACGCGAAACCGAACTCAAACCTACTCTCGGACAACTTCAAAACAGAAATATTGCATGCAGATGCATACAAGGGCTTAACTGTAATTGTGCGATACGTGATGAAAGAAAATCAGAAATATAAGATCAGCGGCAATCCCGAAAATCTCCAAACTTCTTTTTTTACTTGTGAACCATGAGATAAAGGATCATGCCAAGGAACTAGACACGTCACGTGGTTGGTGTGGTTTGTTGGGCAGGCGTTCTCGTGCATGTGAGCACGACCGTGAGGTTTGGAACTTCTTGTATTGTCATGAACCATGATACACTATGTTATACCAAAAAAAAAAGAGGAGTCATTTTCAGCTTGATTGAAGTATGACATTCTACCTGATTTCTCTATGTGATTGATTAATTTACCGTTGTAATTTACCATTGCATCCGAACTTTTAGATCTAGTTTGTACCCGAAAATCAGGAGATTGTGATTGAACTTCTGGCTCCTTCTAATCTCATGCGTTCATGAGTAATGGAGGTTTATGTAAGGTGTCGCAAGAACATAACTTTATTGCATTGAGATATATGTGTATATATAATTATGTGCATGACAGATTAATTAACAGGGTTGAGAAATCCACAACGAATTACGTACGTACAACCAATGGGAAATCAAAAGAATGATGGAAGGACGACAAAAACCACAAGCTTAATTATTGAACTCTCCACAGGTGTGCTGGCTAGTTGGCCTCTTTCTTCATCGATCTCCATGCATGCATGTACACACCTGCTCTCTTGTCCAGTGCGGTTTAGTACAAGTGGTGGTTGATGATGCTGCACTTCTTCCTGATCTCCCCCTTGCTCCCCGCCGGCATGGGTAGTTCACTGAGCTTGACGAGCGCGTCGGAGAAGTCCTCGTCCCAGAGCGTGCCGTTGTCGGCGTACTCGTGGACGTGCCCCAGCGCCTCCTTCTGCGTCAGCAGCTGCCAGTCGGAGTTGAAGGTGACGATCCTGGCGAGGTTGTTGTGGTAGTAGCTGTTGTCCAGGTAGTCGCTGATCTTGCGCACCCGGCTCGCGAACCCCG
Organism: Olyra latifolia; assembly: GCA_036346145.1. Taxonomy (NCBI): domain Eukaryota; kingdom Viridiplantae; phylum Streptophyta; class Magnoliopsida; order Poales; family Poaceae; genus Olyra; species Olyra latifolia. Next base: position 23,391,989 of record CM070530.1, read on the forward strand.
ACATGTACCTGCCTATGGCGCCGTAGTCCTCGTCGCGGACGTTGTTGACGACGGCCGGGTTGTTCCCCTGGGAGCACTTGTAGTTGAGCAGGTCGCGGTAGGCCGGGGTGATCTGGTCCGACGGAGCGGAGAGGCGGCCGTTGAAGGACGAGCAGTGGCCGACGCCGATAGAGTGCGCGCCGGAGAGGATGACGAGCTCCTCGACGGTGAAGTTCTTACGGGCGAAGTTGTCGATGAGCTTCTGCACGGTGTCTGTGGATTCTGGGAGCTCCGCCTGGGCCTCGGAGGCAGACGAGACGTAACCGTCGAGGCGGCCGGCGGGGACGTCGAAGTGGACGTGGCCGTTGCTGAGGATGCTGGAGGCGTCGCGGGCGGCGTAGATGAGGATGTCGGAGCAGGAGACCACGCCGGGGCACCTCTTCTCCACGGCAGCCTTGATCTCCTCCAGGAGCTCGAAGGCGGTGAGCCCGATGTTCACCGGCGCCTCCTTCTCCGGGTGAGGGTTCTCGTAGGACTTGTCAAGGAGGACAGAGCCGTCGCATCCCTGCATGGTTAAAATATTTCGAAATCACTGATTTGAATATTGAAGGTTCCAGTAAGTAACGTCCGCTAGTTAGCAAGTAGAACTACGTACATTAGTCACTCGTACGTATGTACATAAACTAGGTGATAGGTCACTCAGGTAAAAGTCAGCTGGTGCACAAAATTTTAAGGTATATTTGGAACATATAAATTTCATAGAAATTACGCATGAACTTCACAATAAACAATGCGACACTCCTGCTTCCAACAAGGCTTAGCTAGTTAATTAATTCCATACCATATCGTTATACTCTAAGACTGTAAATTTGCATGTACATATATACCCTGACGAAGCAGTCGTGGAAGAGGAGGCGGATGAGAGCGGCGCCGAGGCGGCGGTTCTCCTTGAGAGCCTTGACAACGTGCCACTTGATGACGTTCTCCACGCCTTTGCACTTCTTGCTGTAGTAGCCGACCTCCAGCTCGCCGGCCTCCACCGCCGATGGCACCACGGCGAGGAGCGCCGCCTGGACGGCCACCAGCGCGCAGAGCACGGCCACCGAGAGCCTCATGTCTCACCAAGCTAAGCGAGCAAGCAAAAGCAACCAACCAGAGAAGCTAGCTCAAGCTAGCTGAACAGTAGCTGTGATGGTGCTCTGGGTTGTGATGTGTGATTGCTCTCAAGGTAGGACTTGGAGGTGGTATATATCGCCGGTTTCGGCTAGTATTTTAACGGTCAATGATTAATGAACTCCTCCGGGCCGGATAATGATAGCCCAACTGGGAAGCGTGGTGACTGAGTGCATGTGAGTGACAATATATATTACGCGATTCCTATTATGATACTTTGCATAGGCTAGGCACTGCTGATCTGGTTAAACGTGGCATGCATTATATTATGGTTGACGTTTGATTTTGGAAATTAGCTTATGCTCTAAAAACCTCTAGAAATTGGCTTAGAAATACGGGCTGGAATGGGCGCAAGGAGTCCAAGTTGACTTGGATGAATATAGAAGAGGAAGACTGAATTAGCTAAAGCAAACATGGAAGAAAGAGTCTTGGTCGGATCAATAGGGTATGGAAAGAGTTTGAGTCGATATGTTAGACAGTATTAGAAGGTATGAAATCGAGTTCGTATAGGTTACAAGAATAAGAGTTCTGGTTGATTGAGTCCAATGTCTTGTATAAATACTTAACTCGTGGGGCGTGTAAGGGATCTACGAATCAATCAAACAAATCTACTTTACTTGTCTTTTACCTTTCATTTTACTTTCGTCGCATTTAGAGTTGTCTCATCGTGTTTTGATTTCAATCGACTTGTTACGCATCGACTTCTTGTTCGGCTTTAAGGTACACCCTAGAAATTGTTTGCAAGTAAGTACTGTCTTGATTCAGTTCAATCTACGGGTTTGTATCAGCTTTTGATCGAAACACTATTTTAGTCGATATTGCTGCACATCGCCGTTTTGACTAAGGGTTAGATTTCACCTTCTTTTTATAGATCAACACATTGGTTGACGGTGGATTGTTTACCCTCATTCTATCCGCTTATAGCTTGCTATTAATCGATAGACTGTTTACTCTTTGTTCTATCAATTAGGTGATCTAATATGCGATAGTCTGTTTACCCTTCGTTCTACTACCTTGTTGTCTTTGTGGTAGATCGTTTACTCTGTTAAACATATTGGTTTAGATCTAATCTAAACTGATAGTTCATTATCCTTCACCCCTGTTTGGATTTGTTTCCAAGTGGTGCAGGTCTATCATATTATAGACCTAATTAGCTACTTAAAAGTTGACTACCTCTTTTTTTTACCAATTATAGGATCAAATCGGCTGGCATGCTTTGAACCCTACTTCTGATGCTAATAGGGATCCTAAGCCTTAAACTGGCGTGTGTTTAGCTCATAGTCAACTTTTGGCGTGAACAATTATATAGCCATGTCACCCAATAAACGTTGTCCAAGTACGAAACTTGCTTTCCTTAACCATTCTCCAGGACATGTACCTACATATGTAACCCGTCTAGCTGCCAATCCGAACCGTGGATCTTGCGATCGGATGGCTACAAATTAATCAGTACACTCATGTTGGTATAGTACGTCCAAGCTTCGACTAGATGAGCGCGCGGATGTACCCTCACCTAACGTTCAACAACCCTAGCTACGAATACGAGCAGCTTAGTGTGCTTCTTTTCTGTTCCGGGAGAAACGGACACCGTGTCCATATGTCAATGCAGCCATGAGCCCATGATGCTGCCGATATATCGTCGACCAATCGGGGAGTAGTACTGCGTACATCTCAGTCTGTTAGGGTTAGCTAGGGTTGTTCCAACGATGTGTCTGCACGACGGATTCGTCACTCGCCACCGGGTCGTCGCTAGACTCCAACGGCTTTCGGTTTTCACGTTCGCATCACACCTGTGTACTCGTTATAAAATGGCATCCCAATCAAAATGGAAAAGCAAGTTGTAAATACATATAGTACGGTTGCATCTAGCCAGCAGCACCTACCCTGTGATCTGTCAGTAGTGTTATAGTTTGCTCTCGCGAATTTTCCGGTCAGAAATTTATCAGGACTGTATACTATCAGTATCTTACATAAGATCGATATATATAGCTTGCCCTAAATTAGTACTATTGTAGATGTGAGTGCAACAAAAACATAATATCGATCAACGGCACAGATTTTAGGGAGATATGTGAGTGCATCAAAAACATAATATCAATCAACAACACAGATTTTAGGTATATATCCGCCTATAATTAATGTATCAGAAAAATATAACATGAAATTAATCTAGTTTTTTAAATAATGTAATAACATTCCACCCTTTACATTGTAATTAAGAAGTACACAGCCACAATCAAAGTACATCCTTTTGGCGTAAAGCTAGAATGAATCTAGATATGATTGGAGAACAATTATCAAACCACCAATTAAGTAACTTTTCAGGATTCAGAAAGAGCAAAGGACGCCTACATAAATGAAGTGAGAAAAAAAAAGGCACATTAATTTGTCAAGGTTGTGATAGAAGAAATGGTTTCACCCTGTTTGAAACGGTTGGTTTCAACCGATTTCGTCTTTTGCACCGTAAAACCCGCAAAACTGAACAAAGTGTTCTACCTCTTCTTGAATTAAGCATCTTCCGAAAGATCTTGAAGCTCTCAAAAACCTAATCGAACCAAGCTATTTGGCTACTCAAAGTTGTGTCTAGAAGCTCTCAAAGCATAATCGTTCAACCACATTCATTCCAGATAGGCAGCGCTGTCCAGTTCCTAATTACAAGCTAGCATTAGCGGTGGATTATACGCTAAAAACCAGTACGTGATGCGTAGTCTAAATTAACAATCTTAATTAGGCCTTAGCTATTTGGATATCAAGTGTTGTCAATAGCAAATCTTGTTGATTGCGCCATATTAAAGTTCTGACAACGCAAACTCATGCTTGCATAATTAGGGTTTATAGGACTAACTAGAACACCAAAACAATAGATAACGGAAAGCCATGGGTTAAAGATGGTTTGACTGAATTTTTAAAAATATTATGAAATCCAAATTATACTAGTTTCTTATGATTATCTAATCTCATAGAAGTTTTCACATAATTTTCTAAACTTTACACAATTGTTTAGCATTTTCCCTGTTATTTATACTACTAGAAAACTCTATAAAACTTTTAAAAAAATGATATGACACAATAAAATACTGTAAAAAATGTATGAGCATGTAAAATAATTAGGAACTAAAATGTATAATTTAGTTGGGGTTTCATGGAACATTTTATCGTAAAATACATGTAAAACCACCTTCCATCAATCAAAACCACAATTCTGGTTCAAGAGAGATCATTTATGTCTGATTTTGATATTTTAGAGGACTAGGTTAACTTGAACTAAAATGGGTTCATAGCCATAGTTTAGGGACCAAACCAATACTTTTCCCAAAAAATAGCATTTATATCAAGTGAGTTGCAAGCCTACGTTGTACATTGGATACATTTTCCACGGTACAATAGTATCACGAAGTTTCATAAGATTTCATTTTGATAGAAATAGGTTTTGTACGTTTCAACAAGTTTTAGATCTCAAGTTTTAGCAGGTTTCACCAAAGTTATGAGTTTCGAGTATCACATTTTGTTCGGTAGTGTTTTATTAAGTATCACTTTGAATATTATGAAGTTCTCCCAAGTATCTTTGAGTATTGTTGAGTGTCATTAGCTCCGCACGAGTATTAAGTTCATAGCTTCGACGTCATCAAGCATCAGTGTTGTGTTTTATGTAGTATCACACAATTATCCAGTGGATATATGCCATGTGTTTGTTGAGTATCACGCTGTGTTCTATGGTGTTTCGTGGAGTATCACTTTGAACATTATAAAAGTTCTCTCAAGTACCATTGAGTTTCATCAACTTGGCACAAGTATCACATTTGTACTTTGGGTATCACCAAGCATCGATGTTATATTTTATGCAGTTTCATGCAATTATCTGATCGATGCTAGGAGTTTCTTCGAGTATCATCCCATGGTTGATGGCATTTCTTGTTGTATTACTTTGAGATATTATGAAAGTGGTCTCAAGTATCACTTAGTTTCGTTATGACAACACGTGAGGACCAATTGCATCTTTCCCCTCCTCCGCACCACACGAATGGATATATAAATCCCTCTCCTCGCTCTCTTGTGAATCTAGCCCCATTCCTCTAGCTCCAGCTCCAGCTCCTACTCCTACTCCTACTCCTACTCCTACTGTTGTTCCGGTGTTCAATCATTATGTTCTCCCTTTTGCCCATACAGACCCCAACACCATCTACGCCCACCACCAACCCTTTTCTTCCCCTCCCTCCAGAGAACCAAGCACCACACAGCGGACGCCACTCCTTTCTACTCCAGCACCCGCTCCAACACCACCATGATCTCCACTGTCACCAATGTCCTAGTAAGCCAATTTGGAGCTAAAGCGGGACAAAGAAAAGGTGGTGAAAAAATGTAGAGGCGCGCCTCCTCAAGGAGGGGCCAGTGATGGCATCGTCGAGCTCCAAGGCCTTTGGGGATTCTGTGGCACTGGATGCAACAACAATGGCGGAGACCTAGGGAGAGAGACTGGATGGAGGGAAAAGGCAGAGGAGAGCGATGCGAGTATGGGGAAAAAGGTGAGTCAGGAATGGGGTGGAAGCAGAGAGGACAACGTATTGGATGGTGGAGAAGCTATACCGTGGGAAGGTATAGCCTTATGTAGTTTTTCTCTTATCTCAAAGAAGTATTTTCACTCCACTAATCAACAAAAATCTGAGATTAATTCAAACAATAACTTAGAAAAAAAGTAAAAAATGGCAAAATAACATGGGAAGGTGTGGTGACATGGACATATATTATGACTACTTCACAAATCATAAGCATTGGTACAATAATTTAATTAAAATGATAAACACAGCTATTACATATATATAGATATAATCAAAGTCAAATTTGAGTTATAATCAAAGTCAAATTTGAGTTGAGTCTACGATGTATAGCTGTGTACTAGGCGGCATATCAGCTAGTTTAATTAGTTTTAGACAGCTTCACAAACTTATTTAAAATAAATTTTAAAATTTGCTTAAAATGATATATTCTGGATATTGCACAACAATGGATCACCTGGGTAACAAGGTTAAAAAAGGAAACAAGGTTCTGCTTATCACTCTTACAAGGCACACTTATGTTGTTTAACAGGTGGTTCATATATAGTTTAATTAGGTTAATTTGTTTCAAAAAGTAAAGTTTGCTAGAAAAAATGCATGTTTTGCTCTATGACCTGCACGTACGGCATTTTGGACAAACATCTGCATAGAATCACTTCCGAAATCAAGAAATCTTACACACTAGTTAATTAAGCCGATTGATTTATTTGATCTCGTGATAAACACCAGCCCTAATTAATTTCTTTTAATTACTCTTTCTATTTGGTGAGGACATGCACTTTCCCTTGGATCCAAAGCTTCACAAAAACCCTCGAGCTAGATAATCTTTTACAATGTCACCGACAGGTCACGAGCCTTCACGCGCCATTTGTATATATAGTTATCGCCTAACTACCGTAAGTTGGCGTATCATTAGTTTAGCTGTCTGGATAGTGTCGTGTCTAGTTTATTCCCGTAATTTCTTACTAAAAAAAGCGAGTTATTGTTTGCTTAAGCTGTCATCCGTGAAAAAGCTTCATTAGTTGTTAGGAGCTGAGGATGCACATGTGATGCTGATGTGCATGTTCTAGCCGGTCCCCTCATCAAGAAAAGAAGATTAATTATATTGATTAAGCCTGCTATATATATATCACAGACCAGCATGCATGTCTCAGCAACAACTTCAGGTTAGGAAATCGATTAACTGGGTGCTTACGAAATTAACTAGCTCCAAGTTGTGCCTATATGCAATTTGCTCATATATATCTAGGATGAACTGTATAGCGCATGATTTGGTTGTTTAATTGGTTAGAATCATTCCGCGTTTCGTCAATGGAGAGGTGTATATACCAAACATTCCATATGATTGAGTGGTATGTGATTTATTTAGAAGTCAGTAAAACTAATAATTAATCTGTTTCCAATTATCCTAACATCATACGCTTAGATATATTCCTCTCGAATGGCAACATAGACATGCATACATTATTGTAACATCCCAATTTTTATTAAATAAGAAAAATTGAAATGTTTTAAAATTTCAAATTTTGTATAATAAAATAGCCATGGAAAAGCAAGAAATAAAAATCCCAAAAGCTTGCAAAAATTGAAATCTTCAAACTATAAAATTATACCTGATTTTAAACTACTTTTAAAATTTTGAAACCCACAAACCCTATTAGTAAATGGATTAAATAAAAGAAGAAAGAAAAGAGAAAAACAAGAAAATTGAAACCGGCCCATTTCCTCCCCCCCTAGCCTCTCTCCCCCTCTCTGCTAAGTCTCCTCTTCCCTCTTCCCGCGCCTTCCTCCTAGGCCATCTTCGCGCGACCCAGCCCGGCATCTCTCCCACGTATCCCCCCTTCTCCCTTCCTCCCGGCCTAGCCAGGCCGTGGCCTAGCTAGGCTCAGCTTCATTGCACCCCCGCCCCGTCTTTGTCCTCCTCTCTGTCTCTCCCTCGCTCGTCACGCCACGCCACGCCACCTCACGCTACGCCGTGTGTGCCTCACCGTCGCCTTAGTCAACCTTTCCCTAGACGGCATGGTGCCACGTGACACGGCATGGCATGGTGTCACACCTCGCCAACTGGTCACCGCACCTTAACTCACCGCCCAGCTCCGATGACCCTGACTACCCGGACCCACGAGCCAGCACACCAAGCCACCGCCTGCACACCCTACCCATCTTCCCTGGCCATATAAGGCCCGAATCGCCTCTTCACCTTTTTTTTCACTCTTCTACCCATTTCTGCCGCTGCTCTCTAGCCCTGTATCCCACGCACTGTGGTGAGCTATTCGGCTCGATCTTGAGCTCTGCAGAGAGCTCTCCCTCTAATTGGGTTCTCTTGTCCCGTAGCTTATTGGAGCGCCCGTAGAACGCCGCTGGCCAGGAACTGCCCCCCTTTCCGATTTGGTCGTCGTCGGTGTGTCCTCTCCCGATTCCTTGCTCTAGGAGCATCCCTGGAACCTCGCACTCACCCCCGTGCACCTATTTTGGCCTAGGACTCACCGGAGCTCGCTGCCGATGAGGCCCCTGTTCTGACCGTCGTCGACCTCCACGCCAGGACAATCCAGCCCTTCCCCGTCCTCACCGTCGCTGCAGGTAGCTTCCTGGCACCTCCCCATAGCATATGTGTCTTCCGTGTATGGCCACTACCCTAGGATTGGTTGGCGCCATGGTGAACCATGACCACCACTGCCACTGAGACAGTCCATCTCCGGCGATGCCGCCACTTCCCGTAGGTTCGTTGAAGGCTCTAGAGCTTTGGTCCCGGCGCTCATGAGCCACGGTGGGCCGAGTCACCGGCGCACCGTTGCTCCTCTCCTCCCGGTCGCGCTCGGCCGGAGGAAGACGACGATGACGCCAGCTGGCGTCATGTCTTCCGGCCTGAGTCGCTGACTAGCAGGCCAATCGATTAGCCGTTAATTAACAGTTAGAGCTGTGCTGTGTCGCCGACCCTCGAGACCCACAGGATTTAACCACCAGGATAACTCGTTCCACGAGATCCTATCACTGATAGGTGGGACCAGACCCACCCGTTAGTTTGAGTGGAGATGTACTCCATCGAGTACGCTTCGCGCGCTGGTGCCCTCGCACCTCGACCATCGGGCCACGCGCTGTGCAGGCCGCTCCTTGCGGTACTGGGCTCAGCCCAGTAGTATGCTGAGGCATTTTTTAGCCTTTATTATTTTATAAATGCAGAGAAGACAAATAGATTTATTAAAAATAGTAAGACTTCCAAAATTTCTAAAAAATTTTTGTAAAATACTAAACATGTTTCTGGACTTATGAAAATATTACACCTGACACTCTAGTAAGAATAAATGTATTTAAAAATCCAATAGCACTCTAGGGGCTATTACATGAATTTCAAAAATGGCAAAACCTTTATATTTTAATCTATAAAGTTTTGAAAACTATTTACAGAAAGTCTCTGAGATTGTGTTGTTTGGTATATTGTCATGTGCGAAAGTAGGACTTGGAGAGTCCGTGGAACCCCCTATTGGAGACACCACCCGCACCTGGAGTACAACCTAGGCAAGTCTCTTGACGCATATTTTCTGAACCGTTGTCTGATTTAAAGGTTTTTATAGAATTTCCAAACATGCATGCTGTTTGTAAAACCAGTAATTTCTAGTGCTTAGCTACAACCAGAAAATAAAATGTGTTCATAACCCTAATAACATTAAACCTTAGGACTAAATATCATGTACCCTCACTATTTGATCTCCTTGATAATAGGATGAAAATGCTTTACATGATTAAACGGTGAACTCATGTTTTTGCTTTATTAAAATGGTTGCAACTGTGTAGTTGGGTAAAATAAGGCATTGGATGTAAATGTCGGGACTGTAGTTTTGTATTTCTCCCTTAAATGCTTCTGACTAGGGAGGACCTGGTTGCCGGTTTGGTGCAGGGTATGCACGGTTTTGGGTTTGTGCTCATATTCCTCCCTAGTCCAAGGACTGTTCATCCTATGAACACTGAGCCTTATATTACAACCTTGGGTTCTATTATGAGACAGACCTGGCCTATTAAGTTCTAGGCTCTAGTAGGAACTTGCTGGTGGAGATGTCCTTCGTAGATATCTGGGTTGTACGGGCATGCATAGATGGTTTTTCCATGTTCGTCGGCAACTTGGATTGTTTTTCCATGGCCTTCCTATAGAACATGAGGACTAGGGCCGTTGGACCGATCCTCCACGGGTGCCTAGGGATGACTCGGACCGATCCTCCATGGGTACCTAGAGATGACTCCCAGAGCGATTGCTATTATAGCTTATAGCCCAAACGGCTTTGTGATTCGTACCCCGGTGCATAATCTCCTGAGGGTAAAACGTACCCACTCTGCAGAGTTAAAACTATCATGATATCCGTGGTCACGGTTAAGAGCATGTAAAGGGAGTGTTCATATAGTATACTCTTCTCTTCTAAAAATGGGTTTTGGAAAGGATAAATGGTTTTGCAAATGGCTTTTGACAAAGAAAAGATCAAAACAAATAAATTTTGTTTCACCTCAGAATATTTTCAAAAACTACTTTTCTCTCACCTTAGGATAAAATTTGGAAAATTGGTTGTTTCCGCAAACAATCCTAAGCATTCTTGTATACTATGCCCCATGCTACACATTTTTCTTGACTTGCGAAGTACATCTGTACTCACCCTTGCTGTTTCTCCCTCTCTTTCTGAACTCCAGTTAAGAGACAGCTCGCGGAAGACCTGCAGTTTGCCAATGCCGATGTTGACTACGAGGACTTCCCAAAAGACTAGGATGCTTTCTATAGTCTTGCTGCCTGTGGGAAGATATTAGTAGTGCTGTTGTGCCCTGCTATGTGGGTCCATGCGTTGTATTCCGCCAGACTTTGATTTGTGGTCTGCGTGTCGCCATGTTTGTAGTACTGTACTGGGGTTATGCCCCTGTTATGTAATATTATATTTTTTGCTGGTAATGTATCACTCTGTTTTCACTATGCGTACTAGTAATTGATTATTGGGACTAGTACAGAATGCACAGCGGGGTTCGGTCCTTTCGGCCGGGTGCCGACAAGTATATATACTATGTATAGATTAATTTCCCGGCTGCTACCTGGGTGCTAACTTCTCTCCTTGTTAATTAGACTGCAAACAAGTGGCAACCAGATGCGCAAACAATTTTTTTTTAAAAAAAAGAAGAACTAATATATGGCGCAACCGCATTACGCCATTGATAACCTAGACAGCTAATCTCAAGTGTTTGGCTCTCTTGATTGTTTACCTACACATCTCGGCGGACTAGTTCAAATGCATTATACCTGTTTATGTGGGAATTTGTAGTTCTTTTCTCCTGCAGCTAACATGGGCCGGGTATCAAGAGAACCTCCTCTATATGATATATGGTTAACTTGGTGAATACCACTCGTTTCTGCGGCAAAATAAATGGTACCATTATGTAATTAGGTACAAGAAACTAATCAACATTTTCGAACGTATATCCAATAAAACACTACATACCTTTATATCGTGCTATATCATTGCACAAATTGAAGGTGCTCAACTATTATGCCACATTACAACGTCATAAATTCGTAATCAAAGGAAGTGCAAAAAAATAAATATAATGACCCAACAAAATGAAACAGGAAACTATCATATAGATCTGCCAGTCGCGTGCGGAGCAAATAACGCGGACGAATGCATCTGAAAAGAGCCAATTGAAATCGAAGTGGCGGCCAGCATTGCGTGTGTGGACTTATATATGATCGATCGGAGTGGCCAAGCACTACTTCAACACACAATTTCGTTTTCTTATCGGAGTGGCCAAGCACTACTTCAACACAATTTAATTCGTTTTCTTGCTGAAAATGTATACTGCAGAAAGCTTATTTTTGTGTGTTATTTTTGTCAAAGACTTCGACAGGAGCGTGTGGTCAGTGCACGAGACCAATTCTGGATTGCTTCGTATATTGTTAATGCCATATGAATAAAGAGAAAAAAGAAAGTCCTTTTGCTTGAGCTGCAAGTACGGAATTGACTGTCCATATCTAATCTAATCTAATTACAATAACAAGTGCACAAGGAAGTTGCTGTGGGCGTGTTATTGTCATGGAAAAGGATAAAAAGTTCTGAAGCCGAGGTGCCATTTTTGGATCCATCTACAGGCGGCTACAATGGCCTGGCCGACAGTCCGTCTCTCACTCTCTGTCTGAGTATAGTTTTTTTTTTCTCCTTTCATTTTGATGCATGACTTCGACGTGGTAACACCCGATGAGATTGACTGCTTTAATCCTTAGCATATAAATATTTATAGCTTCTTAGTCTTCTCACCTACTTTTCTTCCTGATGTCATGGGCGGAGCTAGCTAGTGCTGTGCCGAGTCGTCACCCTCAAAATTTAGAAAATTATGTATGCGCATCGTTAGCTATATGTTTTATTTGTATTTAGATTTTACAATCTTATATTATTACAACAACGTCCAATAATTTAAGCCATCACATTCTCTCTAAAATACTAGAAGTTTTCACCAGTAATATGCCAAAAAAAAAGATCTTCACTACAAGACCGAATTTCATTGTGTTTTTCAATTCCACATACAACACAACTGTCTAGGATTTATATTATAACTCAGAACCTCTACAACGCTTATATTATAACTGATCATAATCTCAACATTGTCGCAAGCATGCTTGACCGGATAGCTCTAAAACTCTACATATTTGCCAGTCCACTCCACCGGGTATCTTCCTCGAAGTAGTCGACATCAGATAAACCCTATTCTGCTGACATCAGAAATAAATTTCATAAGTCTAATTTATTATTCTAAGCATTTTTTTCTTTTGGCACTATTCAAAGAACTGGCTTAATTCTAAGTGAACCAATCGTTTTAAAATAAAACCAGATAAACTGGTAGTTTCCCTGTTTTAACGGGAGGCGTACTCTCTCTATCTCTCCTATCCCTCCGTTTCTCTTCTTTGGCAAGCTTTCTGCGGTGAACTCTAGCCACAGAAGCATGACTCGAGCCTCGGGGTTGGCAGAAATGGGATATATCTACACATCCCTGCGACTTTGGGTCATCTCGTGTTTGAGCTTGGGCGGCCATAGGTTGGCTGGCGGCGAGATCGAAGTAGGGGTGAAAATATCCGTACCCGGCAAAAATTTTACCTGAAAATTCGGATACAGATACAGGTATTTTTTTATCGGGTCGGATACGGGTAATTACCCGAATACGGGACGGATACAGGACAGCAGATACCCGGTAAATACTCGGATTTTCGGGTCGGATACGGGTACTCGGATAATTTTGAAAATCGGGTACCCGGATAGTACTGGGATTTTGGGCCGGACCGTTCTGAACTGCAGCACGAATCAGTAAGTAATTATTTTTCAAGGTCTTCCCGCGCTCGTATGAATTTTCGTTCAACACGAAAGTTGTAGATAATTTCGAGACACATCTTTTTTGTGTTGACAAATTTTTCATTTGAGCAAAGTATAAATTTATAAAAAAATTATTTAGACACATCTTTTTTGTGTTGACAAATTTTTCATTTGAGCAAAGTATAAATTTATAAAAAAATTATTTAGCGTGCTGACTGCTTTAGGGCCAACGGTATCCGTACTGTAATTCTATATTTTCAATGTTTTACTCTGCTCGTATGAATTTTCGTTCAACATGAAAGTTGTAGAGAATTTTGAGACGCATCTTTTTCGTGTTGACAAATTTTTCATTTGAGCAACGTATGAATTTATAAAAAATTATTTAATGGTGTTGTTTTGTTGCCTGGCATGGCACGGCCTGATTTCCACCACTATACCCGGATACTATGTGCTATGTTGATCAAGTTTGTGGACTATTAATGTGAGTCATGTGAGATTTGGAACTAATATATATGGTGTTATATATATTGTATGGACTGCTATATGAAGATGTCCTATGTTGTATGGAATCTGTCAATTGTCATGTGCTAGTGCTATGTTGTATGGTTTATACTCTTTGACGCGTTAGTTCGACTGTATGTTTTGTATTATTTGTGTCGGTATATGCTTTGATTGGATTATTTTTATCATAAATTATAATGCTACACAATTCACGTACTATCTGACTAAGTACCCGATATCCGTATTGTGCCCGCCCGTATACTATCCGGTACCCGTTTTCTACCCGTTTATAAATACCTGTTACCCGTATCTGTATCCGTACCCGATCCGTATTTGAGTAAAAATAATTAGGGTAGGATACGGGATCATCTGCTATCCGACCGTATCCGACCCGTTTTCACCCCTAGATCGAAGTGCTGCTAGACGGCGGTTGCATGGCAGCAAGGTGATGCAGTGGCGCCCTCAGCAACAACGTGCAAACACAGGGTCTCGTAGGAGCTGGTGACGAGAGCCATCGGAGACGGAGGGGAGCAAACCTTCGTGCCATCGTCGACGCGGCAAGATGGGGATTTAGGGAAAAAAGTGAAACCACCTCCAAAACTAGCTTAGGAGTTATTTGCACCAGTTTCGTAGGTTTGGGAGACAAAATATCTGATTTTATAATTAAGGGGTAGAGTAGACGGAGGTATAGAGTAGACGCAGTGCAATAGTTCACAGTGTAAAGTAGACATTTTCCTTCGAATTATATTCCAAGCTCTTAGTTCAGATTTGAAGACAACTCACCACTTTATTTTTTTTATCTACGTATATCACCATATGAATGGTACAATTAACACTTATTTTTTTAACTCTTAAAAAATTTCAAAAGAAAAAACAAATTACTAATTCCCATCTATTTGTGCTACTAATTTCAATCATCACGACGCATGAGTGTAATGATTCAAGACTAATAGTAGGGGCTCTCATGGTACATTTTACTTATAAAGTTATATATTTTAAAATCATATGATGTCAAAACGCCACATATATCAACGGCACGTACTTTTCTAGTGAAGTGATAGGTACTCAAATATTGAACTAATTACAAAAATTTACGGTAGAGGTACACATTTGTAATAATATATGTTCACACATATTGATATTTCTTTCTCAATTTTAATATTTTTGTCATTATAGCATCATAAATTTAGTTGCCTTTACAACTAAATATATAAAGTAGCTACCCAATAAATTAAAAAGTTATCCCAACTAATTATATAGGAACTTTCAGTATTATGTGAACACAATGTTCATACAGATTACAGACTGCTAATATTTGATAAGATGATAATCACATAGATGCAGTCCTTTTAACTCATCTTTAACAATAAAATGTTGCACTCTGACCCGAATTTTCTACTTATTTCGTGTTGCTCGAAGTTGGAGAGAATATAAATGGGTCAAAGCTCAATAGCAGGCCGATTGTAGCCTGCAAATGGGCTTGACTGGCCGTGCCAAACTTGGGCTGACCAACAACTAGACGAGCTTCCTCCTGCGTCATTCTGGGCTGTTAGGGCAGAAATCCTAGATATAACTACTAGATTACCCATCTAGACAGCCTAAGGACCTAATCTACAAACACGATGGGCCCATATATCAGGGACACAAAGGCAGAATGCCGTATAGTAGAGAAACTGCTTCTGTGTCCCCCTCCTCCTCACTCCTCACCATTGGCGAGGTCGCCGGAGTGGGGGGAAGGGGGTGGCGGAGGAGCACGGGTCCGTGCTCTCTCATCGCCGGCAAGGTTGCTAGAGAGGGAGAGGGAGGGGCCAGGAGGGGTGGCGGTGCTAGGGTTTATGGGAGAAGAGGTTGAGGTAGCTGAATTTGGAATAGATGTCTTGAGTAGACATATAGAGTTTGAATGAATAGACTTACATAGGTGGCGTGGCGCCTATTGTTCTATAGTCTAGTGATGTGACACTTGCTTCTCTATTCAGAGGCTAGAGTTCAATTGCCACTAGTATAGTCAGTTGGGCCATGTATGCGGATTTTCTGTTATAATTTTCGGTATTTGAATATGAAATTTGTTTTGTAAGGCCTAATAGTATAGCCAATTGCACCTACTACATGACACAAGAAGATAAATAGGTTGGTAGACTAAATTGGTGAATAATCTTGGTAGACTGATCGGTGCACGATCTTTAGGCAAAACGCTAAATATTGGCCTATAATGGTTCAAAATATTAGCAAATTAATTTGTATGGCCACGTTCTTTCTTGTATCAATGGTGTAAATATGTTTAGAAGAACTAAGAACCGTATTAAGTCATCAACAATAATGTACTACTCCCCGTCACTCAGCGGGATAAAATTAGGCATGCATGCATCACAGCAGATTAATCTATTCATATTTGTAATTCTGAAATAAATTCAGTCGCATTTATATTTATGACTAACAATATTAGGGTGTATATATATGTGTGTAGTCATTAACGTTTGTTGTCTCCCAAGTTTTTCTGATTATATCTCGCTTGATTAATGATCCTACAAATTAATTTTTTTTTTTTAAGAATAGGCAGGAGAACTGCCTTCCATTCATTTAGCGGAAAAAAAAAGATACAAAACTGCCGAGGACTATGTTACAAGTATAAGTTTGGCCCCAGCGGAAGTCCACGAGCAAAACTCGTTTTTGACATTGTTGACAAAGACATCGAGAGGACGCTCTAGCTGGCGGAAAATCCTTGTCCCCAGAGCACTCCCAGGATGATGGAGTTGATAGAGCTGCACGTACATGGAGGAAAGTGAGCAACTAAGGATATCATGCAACCACTGGTCGAGTACAAGTCGCTAGCGTGAGACCAGTTGGTGGGGTGCAAGCGGGGACACTTAGCCAGTCAACAATGTTGTGCCAGACTCCGTCGCTGAATCCGCACTCCAGGAAGAGGTCGCACTCCAGGAAGAGGTGTTGACGGGTCTCGAGGTTCCGGTAGCAGAGCAGGCAAAAAATCCATTCGGCCATTGCTGCCTTTGGAGAGCATCTGCTGTGAGCACCCTTGATGTGCTGCGAGCCAGGAGAAGAATTTACACTTTGAAGGAGCCCAAGGTTCCCAAATCAGGCGCTTCAGGGTGGATGCGATACTACCTTTGCACTGGATCGTGTAGGCCGATTTGATAGAGAATTGGCCGTCATGAGAGAAAGTCCACGTTAAAAGATCTGCAATATCAGGTTGAAGCTGAAACAAAGAGACTTGGATCCAAAGCCCCATGTACTCCAATAGGAGGGTATGGTTGAAAGAGGAACAGATGTCCTCAATCCACCGGTTGTTGTCTAGGGCTTCAGCGACCGACCTGTTCTTCCTGATCACCGTAGAGTAAAGGTTAGGGGCAATATCCACAGGGGACCAGCCATGCAACCAATTATCATCCCAAAAAAGGGTGGACGTCCTATCTCCAACAGTTAAGCAAGTGGCTGCCTTAAACAACGCATGATCACCCAAATTGCAGGGGGAGGGGTTCCAGAACCAATCCAGGGCTTTTTGAGGGATGCTTTACTATGCCACAGCTAGCGAAAATGAAGGGCTCTAGTAAATATGTCAAGATCAAGCACTACAAAGCCTCCCTGATCCAATGGATGACAAACCGCCACTTTGCTTTGCAGTGCTTGCCATGGGCAGAGTCGGACCCCTTCCATAATCAGGCACGCCCAATCCTATCAATCTGTTTGATGGTAGCTTTCGGGATGGCAATGGCAGAAAGCGTGTTAGTTAGAATTACCGTGATGACTGCCTTGAGAAGGGTGAGCTGGCCACCTTTGGACATGAGAGGGCCTCCTGAGCCTACCAAGCGACCAATGACTTTGTTAACAAGAGGCTGGAAGTGGATCTTTCTGAGATTCCTAACGGAGAGGGGGAGGCCAAGGTATTTAAGCGGGAAGGTGATATGATGGGCTAGAAAATTGGTGAGGATGTTGTCCAGATCGAGTCCTTCGCATTTGATGGGAACGATCTAGCTTTTCTGAAGATTGGTGTGAAGGCCCAAGATATTCCCAAACAATTTGAGGACACGGACGAAAGCGTCAATCTCGCTCCTAATGGGGGTGATGAAGACTGCAGCATCATGGGCATAGAGGGAGATGCGCAGCTCAGTGCTAATGCTTTGAATGGGGGAGAGGATGCCTCCCTTGGTAGTCATGTGTAGCAACCGATGAAGGGGTTCTATGGCTAGATTGAAAAGGAAGGGGGAGAGAGGGTCACCTTGGCGGAAACCTCTCAATTGGTGGATAGAATCTCCAAGGGACCCGTTAAAGAGGACTTTGGAGGGGGAGGACCCAAGGATCAGTGAGATCTAGTCTCGCCATCTGGCCTCAAAACCTCTTGCCTGAAGGTTCTCAAGCAAGTAAGGCTAGGATACAGAGTCAAAGGCTTTTGCTATATCGAGCTTGATGAGGAGCATCGGAGTGTTGGATCAGTGAAAAAATTTGGCTTTATCTCTATAGGAACGGTCTTTCCGAAAGATCTAAGAGCGTAGTAAGTAATATATCTAAGAGCGTCTCTAACAAGAGATGCTATATGGATACTTATTTCAAATATAGGGATTTTTTTTGAAAAAAATCAGCTCCGACAAGAGTTCCTATTTTGAAAAAAAGTTCAAAAAATATGTTAGGGCATTGGTTAAAATATCCATATTTGGGTACGCCGTCTCTGGCCTCAAATACTCTTTGTGCTCTTCTCGTAACTTTTCCTCACACCCTTGACAGTTGCTTCTGCTTGATCTGTTGAGTGCCGCTTCTTCTGCTTGATTAGGTGTTGTTTAGGACTCATTGTTGGAGTCATTATATATTTGTAGATCAAAAATTTTAAAGAGTCCCTATATTTAAGTATAGGACTCAAGTTGTATGACTCATTGAAATGCTCTAACAATGAGATCTCATCCAACCCCCCCCACCCACCCACCCACAATAAGAGAAAAAAAAGAAAACAGAAAGAAAAAAAACCAAAAAAGTCTAGCTTCTCCTACCCCACGACTCTCCCTGCTCCCGTCTTCCCCAATCCCCATCCATGGCGATGCCCTGATCTCCTCGGCTACGCTCCCACATGGTACGCTGTCTATCTCCCACAGCGTAGGTACCTCTCTCACCGGCTCTTCTCCCCCATGGGCCATGGCACTGCTGCCTCACTTCCTCACCGCTGCTGTCTCTCTCCATCGAATGCCGCCTCTCCCCTGTCGAATTTTGCCTCTCCCCCATAGCATGGCACCTATCCCTTCCACTGCATGTTGCCTCCGCTTGGACTCTCCCCACCGGACTCCTGCCTCTACACCTTCTCCATTGTATGTGCTTCTACTTTTTGCAATCATTTATTCTCGTGGTGAGTAGGCGTTATTATTTGGTGCTTGGTGCTTGACTTGTAACTAGAATTAGTGTAAATTATTGGGTAATAAACTTGTTATGACATTAGTCTAAAGATCAACGGTGCAAGATTCCTAGTAGATGCAATGATATTCCAGTCTGAAGGCTAGCAGAGAACTGGAGAAGCAAAGTGCGCCGGTGCTGAAGACTGCGTAAGGCAATGATATCTTCATGTACAGGTTAGTATGCCAGGTTGCTAGCCTCCAGATTACAGACAGTCGATTGTTTGATTTCAGTGAAATTAAAGTTTATCGCAGGGTGTCAATTAGTACAATTTTGTTACTGTAGTAGCATATTGGCACGCAAGTAATTTTTTTTCTCTCTTCATTACTATGAGCAAACCAAAAGGAATACACAACTGAATTTGCATAGCATGTAAAGAATAACCAGCAGGGATGGAGAGGAGAGGATTTCGAACATAAAAAATGATTCTTTCATGGACCCTTAATTTGCGACATAACTGATTAAGTATACACTGTGTGCTGCGTGATGAATTTGTTCTAATAACTGGGTGTGTTTGGAAAGCATGGGAAAGGAAGGCCATCAACTCAGAGCTATGCCATGTTTTTGTAGGGCCTCTAGTGTCACTGGCGCTGGTGGGCAGCCTGGATGTGTACTTTCTACAAGGCCATAGTGAATCGGTACAAAATAAATTTATTGGCTTACCGTTGGAAATTAGCATGTTTCTAAAAAATATGATCTTTTTCTTGTACTTGTTTGGCAGGTTGCCACTTTGTTGCATATGGTTGGCGGTTGCTGATCAATCAACAGCATTGTGTATTTATCCCTCTACCATACCTGAACATGCACAAACAGGTCAGCCAGAGAGGCACCTTTTGACAACTGGTTAATTGGTGATTCAATTCTCTTCATATGGTAACTTCCTCAAATTCAGAAATTAAAGGGTCTTGATTTATCTAAATAATTATAGGAAGCACTTATTCTATACTTTTTATTTATAGGGACGAAAAATCTCAGTTTCTTTTAGGAAAACTTGCATCTTCTCAAATTCAACCTGGTTGGTGAAATTTGTAAGGTCTGATCCTTGGAATAGATTATTTCAGTTCCGTGGTATTTGATTGAGGCATGATACTTGCAATTGTTTATTGATTTCAATGACTGCCGACATTGATCTTGATGGAGATCAAGGCTATGAAACAACTTAGTCATGTGATGATTTGATTACAAGCATGCCATATCTGATCTAACAATTGTTGAAGAAGGCAATGGTGGATAGCATATGGAGTGTTGTGCCATAGAAATCTTTATATGATGCTGGAAAATTGCTCGTAGATCCAGTGGAGATCACTAACTGCTCAAGAACAAGCCACAAGTTTTTTTAATGTTTATATTTTCCTAGTAGCCACAGTGGAGATTTTCTTCATAATATAATAAATGTTTATATTTTCTTGAGTGAAGTTTTGCACGTCTGGATCATGTTTGAGTGAATTTTGTAGTTTTGAATTGTGCTGGATCGAGAAAACTATGATCGACCCGCCTCAAATCATGAGAAGTATAAATGATTATTATTGTTTCCCACGTTGCACAAATGCCAAAAAATCATGACCGGCGCTAACACTACCAACGAATCAAAGCGTAGTTGTGGTCTAGATGTATATGTTGTGGCCTGACAACGCTAATTCCTATTGGTTACTAACACATTTATATCCATAGCTATAGAACCTTCCAATGGCCCCAGTGCCAACGCATATTAGATGCATTGGTGTAGATACTACCAACACTTATTTGGGTCTCTAAGAGCATGTACAATACTATAGACAACTACTGTCTATAGCAAGTTACCATATCATCTATAAACAATTTTAAAGACAACTTACAATGATACAGACAATCATTTTCTTTATAGACAACTCATCTTTACACACAACCATCTTGGTTCCCATACTAAAGTCGACTATAAATGTATAGACAACCTCTTTCTCTTTCATCCACATCAGCAAATAGGTAATATGACAACTCTTAAGTTGTCTATGCATTGTACATGCTCTAACAACGCATGTATGCATTGGTAATGGGATGTCTGTCTTGTAGTGTGTTCTAGACAAAGAGGAAGTTATCTAGGATGTGGCACTTTTTAATGAAGGCGTTTTGGCAGGGCGAGATCAGCTCGTTAATGTAAGGTGATAGGCATGAAGCAAGGAGTTTAGTGAAGAGCTTCCCTATGCTATGGATGAGGCTGATATGTCTGTAGTCCGCAGCGGTGCACGGATCCGGTTTCTCGGGGAGGAGGATGATGTGGGCATCGTTAATGAGCCAAAGGCTACGCCCATCCAAGGAGGAAACACTACCAGCGATTTGGCTTTCACAAGCGGTTCCAAACCACTTTTACAAGCGGTTTTGGAACCGCTTGTAAGCAATCGCTTGTGATGCTCTCCGGGGCATCACAAGCGGTTTTATACCGCTTGTAGTACTGCTGGGTCCGAGTAAAAAGAGAAATAATTTTATGGGAGGAGTGGAATTCGAACCCAGGACCTCACCTTTCTCGTGACCCACGCCTCACCCTGCTAGCTAACTCATCCCACGCGTGCTCTCTGATGAGATAAGGCAAGCTTTCCTTTTAGCATTTCAAAAACTGGACTTTTACAAGCGGTTCGGGACACGAACCCCTTGTAAAGCTCCCAATTACAAGGGTTCGTGTCCCAAACCGCTTGTAGAAGGTTTGTTTCCCGAACCCCTTGTAAAGCTTGTAGCCTTTACAAACCGCTTGTAGAACTTTTACAAGGGGTTCGGGACACGAACCCCTTGTAAAAGTCCTATCCTGGCTCAGCTTTTGTGAAACCATGTGGAGGTGGCCCCATGTTGATGATGAGTATATTGACAAGTGTTTTAAGCGTAACGCGAAGGTTTTGAGGCGATCGAGGCTTCGCCGGGTTTTCCTAGGGTTTTCGAGTCTTGGCACGGGTTGCACCGTTTGTGTACAGTTTTCGATGGGTTCTTCGGAAAACTTATGCATGTCTTGGATGTGATTGATTATGGACTAACCTTGCAGGTGAGGAAGGTAAGTATGCTGTTTTGGCTAATCTTTGTGGTACTGGTCTTGGTGGACCGTGGTCGACGACGTGTCGGGGCCTTGGCTGGCGGTTCGTGGGTCCGAAACGACAAGGAGGTTGTGTGGGACGGTTGGACTCGGACTTGAGGACCACAAAGATGATGAAGATGACGGACTTAGCGGCGTGAGGATCCGAGGCTCGGCGGTCGAGTCGCGATTGAAACTTAGCGGCTAAGTCGGGACCATTGCGTCCGGTGTGTGGGCCCATGTGGGGCATGTATCGGGAATGTGCGTGGCATATTCCAAGGATTTGTAGAGTATATTCCAAGGGTTATATGCTGTAAAGAGTGAACAAATCTCAGCCATCCATGTGTCATCCAAAGGTGGGGAGTAGTTGGCTTGAGAGCTACTCCACCTTTGGGCTATAAAAGGGGGGGAGGGGGTGCCTCCCATTCAGATTGGTGAGAGGGAGTGGGCTGAGGTTTGGGTGTGTTTAGAGTGCACTTCTGAAGTGCTTTGTCCACTTTGGTGTGGCTTTGTATTACCCCCAAACCGATGCAATAGAAATCAGCCATGTTCATCCAAGTTCTTCTCTAGTTCTTTTGTTTGATCTTGTTTCTTTAGTGTTCTTGTTTGCAACTAGTTTATTTGCCTCATCTCCTTCTCTTTGCTACTGATCTATGATGCCTTGAGGTTGCAAATATGATTTGATAATCTTCTTGCAATCTAGGAGAGGATAGAGATCAAGTTCATCTTCTAGTTGCAGTGATGTCCAGAAAGTTTTTTTCACGCAGTAGTTCTTGTTTGTTTTTTATAAAAATCTAGAAAAATCCTTTTTTAGTGATTCCAGTTGGCGAAGGTGCGAGACTTACGTATCTAACCATAGTAAAAATTTGAAGTCCATTTGATGCACCATTTGGGAGCCATGAGGTGAATACCGAGCCCCAAATTTTTTGGTCGAAATTTCTGGCAGAACCTCTTCTTCTTTTTGGTTGATTTTTTTTGTACTTGATCTTGAGGTGAAATTTGGAGAGGTGATCCGTAACTCATATATCTCTATTGAGAAAAAGTTATAAAAACATTGGGACCACAGAATGGGAGAAAACACCTCTTAATCACAGTGCTTTTCTTTTGGAATCTGTTTTTACTTTCCAGAAAGTAGTCTAGCTTGTTTGAATTGTTTCTCTTTATCTAAAGTAGGTTTGGACCCAATTGTTTTTTTGTTGGGTTCTTAACAACCAGAAGCACTACAGAAAAAATCCCCATGCCATATGATCCACGGATTTTTATTCGTGAGTTTTTTACTAGGGGTATGTGCTACTGTCCAGAATATTTTCCCGCTGCATGTTTAAGTTATTTGGGGTGCATTGTTGAAGAAAACGTCGATTTCCATTTGGCATCTATTCAACCCCCCTTCTAGCCGCCTAGCCTGGTCTTTCAACTGGTATCAAAGGAAGGTTGCGCTCTCTTTGATCTTGACCGATCTTTGAGCCTTTCCTTGTTTCGTTTTGAATCATGGCGGATGATAAATACTCTACTAAGCCTCCTGTGTTTTCAGGTTTGGATTTTCCTTTTTGGAAGGCAAGGATGGAATCCTACATCATGGCACAGGGATACAGTGTTTGGCTAAAAGTCAAAAATCCCTATGTGTTGCCAAACGATGAGGAAATCACCCTCCAAAATCAGACAGATGTAGAGTTGAATGCTAAAGCCCGCAACATGATCATTCAGGGGCTGAGTAGAAATGAATATGAGCGAGTTGCTCATATCAAGACAACTCACGAGATTTGGACTACCCTCGTTGCCTACCATGAGGGGCAGTCCAGATCAAGACCGTGAGGCAAGGCGATACAAGAGGAATACAATCGCTTTGTGCGTGAAGGTGGTGAATCCTTGGAAGCTTTGTTTGGTCGGTTCACCAAGATCTCGGCAACCTCAGGTCGGTTGGCACCACCTACACCGACTCTGAGAATGCTCGCCACTTCTTGTCCGCTTTGGATTTGAAGATTTGGGGTGTGAAGGTGACCACGATCCGGCAGGCTGCAGATCTTACCACCTTGACCTTGGATGGGCTATATTCGAATCTCAAGATGTACGAGCTTGAGCATCTCTCCTGTGAGCCCAGTCCAGTTTCTACAGCTTTGGTCACCGATCCTTCTTTGCGGTGTTCCTCGAGTTCTTTGGAGTTTAGCACGGGTTTCTCTCTTTCTGCTTTGTGTGAGATACGTGATGAGAGGTTAGATGGAATGCCTGAGGATCAGTTAGCCCTACTTGCCAGAAAATTTAGCCAAGCCTACAAGAGAGTGAGTGAGAAGAGAAGAGGGACGATCAAGTGCTTCGAGTGTGGTGGCCCCAACCACATTCGGGCCAACTGTCCCAGGCTGGAGAAAGGCAAGAACGACTACACGGCACCAGACAAGAACCACTACATCAACAAGAACCGCAACAAGAAGCCGGTGCCCGAAGGTGACAAGAAGCCCAAGTTCTCCAAGGGACGGAGACTCTTCTAGAAGGTGTTGGCTGCCATGGATGAGGCCAACATCTCAGACTCGGAGGAGACTTGGAGCGATGATGGAGGTGACGACCAAAAGCCTAAGAACGACGACGACGACGGCTACGCCGGCATGTGCTTCATGGCCGACGAGGATGGTGCGAGCGACTCTGACCTCTACACCGACTCTGACAATGAGGTACCAACCTATGAAAACTCAATGATGCTTTTTTAAATCTAGGTAGATTCCATGCCAAGTCTAGAGCAAGATGTAGGGAACTGGAGGAGGAAGTAGCTTGTTTGACCCAGAGGTTAGAGAATTTCAAGTGCTTTGTGCCTCCCCAGCCTGTAGATTCAGATGGTTGGAAAGAATGTGATAAGCTTGTGTAGGAATTGAATGAACTAAGGGCTTTGCATGATAGTGTGTTTACTGAGCTTGAATCACTTAGGGGGAGACATGCTAGTGTGATGCTTGAACTAGATCAGGCTAGAGATGCTCTTGTTGTTGCTACTTCTACTCCTAGCCCTATGACAGCTAGTATGATTGATTCCTCTATACTATCATTTGCTTGTCTTGATCCTGCTGCACACCTTTCACATGACACACCTAAGGACCCAGTTAGCTCAGATGAGAGCTATAGAGATCTTGGAGCACCTAAGGACCCTGTAAGTCCAGATGAGGACTGTAGTTTTCACTCAGCTTCTTCCTGTGAGGACTGTCTCACTTTTAAATTGGAAAATTTAAACATGAAAAATAAAATTGTTGAGTTGAATAACACCTTGCTTGCTAATTCTACCTGTGCTCGTTGTGATGAATTGGAAGGAGAAATGGGTAGAGTCTATGAGGATCTTAGCAAGAGGTTTGAGGGTCAGGTAGCTCAAGTCAAAAATGTTGAATGCCTTTCCTGTGTTGCTCTTAGGAAAGAGGTGGATATGTTGAGTAAGAGATATTGCAGGGCTTTGGGTAAGGACAAGATAGATGATCAAGATTCTTCTAGTGTCTTACCTCCTACTGCTTGTGACTTGTGCCCCCAGCTTCATCAAGAGTGTGAGTACCTTGTGAGCACTCTTGAGAAGTTTGTCGGTGGGAAGAAGAAGCTCAATCTGATCTTGGATAAGTCAAAAATTTCCAAGGGTAGAGGTTTAGGTTTTGACTGGCTTGAGCACATCAAGCGCCACCCTGCCAAGATTGTCACTGCTGGTGAGGATGGACAGATGTTTGAGGTTTCTTCAGGAGTCCTTGAGAGGCCTGTGTTTCGATCTACTGGCTTTGTCCAAGAGACTTCTGCTCAGAAGGTTGTTCCTCCTGGGACTTCTGCTCCTGGTAGAGCGAAGTTTACATGCACCTTCTGTCAGAAGGATGGACACTTGATTGAGTTTTGCTTCAGAAGAGCTAAAGTCGCTAGGCGTAAACGTGCTTCTACTCTTAGGGGTTTTCAGGGTCATACTCAGACTTTGAGAGTTCCTAAGACACCCACAGCTCCTAGACAGACAACTAGGCAATTGGCTCCTGTAGTTGTGCGTAGGCCAAGTCTAGGTGCACAGGCTGTTGGTCCTGTTGCTGGACCTAGTGCTTTCCGTGTTTTCGGTTCCCGTCGTCCTCAGGGTGTGCCTTCTTTGCCTCGTGGAGTTAGACACCCGCGACGTGGTTTTGCTCCTACCTTGGGTGGTAGGAGACCTGAGCGGCACACTTGGGGAGGACCGGCCTTTGCACCATGGCAGCCAACCCAAATGTGACGCCTAGACGCGTCTGTAGGGGTTCCTTCGGGGTTTGTGAGAGTTGAGGCGTCGGGGTGCTAGCTCGGGGAGTTCTCATTGTTTGTGGTGTGATTCAAGATTGGGTTCCTAAATCTGCCTTGATTTGTCCCATCTTGAGTCACTCACCTCTTTGTTTCGTTGAGCAGCGGTCGTCGGGCGGGGAAGGAGAGGTTTGGATTGTTGACTCGGGTGTTGCCGACACATATTTGGAGATTCTCGTTGGTTCTCTTCCTTGTCCGTGTCCCAAATGGTGAATCTATCACCTTTGGGGATGCTTCTTCGTAGGGTGGCCAAAGGGTCAATTTCAGGTTAGTGTGACTTTGTGCTTAAGGATGTTGCCTTAGTCGATAGCTAAGATACAATTTGCTTTACGTGTCTCGGCTTACCGATGATGGCTTTGAGGTGCGTTTCGGGAATAATTGTTCACAGATTCTTGGTTCTTACGGAGAGTTTGTTTGCGGGATTTCTCGTGTTAGGAGAGTCTTCGTCTGATTTTAATGCTTCTTCGTTGGCTCTCCACATTGCTTAATTGTTTCGAATCCGTGATCTCTCCTTTTGGCATAGGAGACTTGGTCACATTGGTTTTGATCACTTGACTAGAGTTAGCGGTACCGTGACCTTATTAGTGGTTTGCCCAAACTCAAAATGGTCAATGATTTGGTTTGTGCTCCTTGTCGACATGGGAAGATGGTTCTTCTTTGTTCACCTACTGTCACCCTTGTGATGACAGATGCACTAGGACAGCTCTTGCACATGGACTTTGTTGGTCCCGCCGAGTGCAATCTGTGGGTGGCTAATAGTGCGTGCTAGTTGTGGTTGATGACTTCTCGAGGTACTCTTGGGTTTTCTTCATGGTTATCAAGGAATAAACTTTTGGTCATTTTCGAAGTCTTCAACGCAAGCTTTCTGTTGAGTTTCCAGGTGCCCTTGGAGCTATCCGCACTGATAATGGCACTGAATTCAAAAATTCTCCGCACGTCGCTCAGCAAAATGGCGTTGTGGAGAGGAAGAACATGACCCTTGTTGAGATGGCTAGGATTATGCTTGATGAATATTCTACTCCTAGGTATTTAAATTTGAGGCAATTTCATTGCTTGCCATGTGGCAAATAGGGTGTTTTGAGGTCCAAGTTGCACCGCTCTCTTTTGAGTTGAGATATGGCAGGAAACCAAGTGTTTCTCATTTTAGAGTATTTGGGTGCAAATGCTTTATCTTTAAATCTGGAAACTTGGACAAGTTTGAATCTCGCTTCTCAGATGGCATTCTTCTTGGTTATTCCACTTCTGCTAGAAATTACAGGACTTGTGAGGTGACTTTTGATGAGGCTAGTCCAGGAGCTAGGCCAGATATTTCTGTCTCTGAACTTAACTCTGAGACTATCTTTGTTGATGAGTCATTTGGAGGAGATGACAGCTCTTCAAAGCCTGACCTCCAGGTGGTTCATCCAGAGGAGTCTCCTGCTTCCACTCTCCCTCAGGATGCACCCTTACCTACAGCCTCTTCCCAGCTCTCACCTGATTCTTCTGCTGCTCAGGGCTTACCTGTAGAGTCTTCTGTTTCTGGTGGCTCTGTTCCTACCTTTTCTGTTCCTGAGGTAGAGGCCACTTCTTCACTAGGTGCACCTAGGCACATTCAGAGGATGCACCCACCTAGTCAGATCATAGGTGACCTAGGAGAGCGAGTCGCTCGCTCAAAGTCTAGACTGTCCCACTTCTGTCACTCAGCTGCCTTTGTTGCCTCCTTTGAGCCTGCAGACATTACCCATGCTCTTTCCAATGAGTCTTGGGTTAATGCCATGCATGAGGAGTTAGAAAATTTTGAGAGGAATAAGGTTTGGGAACTGGTTGAGAGACCCCCAGGACACAATGTTATAGGCACTAAGTGGGTCATCAAGAATAAGTGTAGTGAGAATGGGGTAGTAGTGAGAAATAAAGCCAGATTGGTAGCATAGGGTTTCTCTCAAGTCGAGGGGTTTGACTTTGAGGAAACTTTTGCTCCTATTGCTAGACTTGAGGCGATCAGGATTCTTCTTACTTTTGCTGCATCCAAGGGTTTCAAGCTTTTTCAAATGGATGTCAAAAGTGCTTTCTAGAATGGATTTATTGAAGAGGAGGTCTATGTCAAACAGCCTCCTGGATTTAAAAATTCGAAGTTTCCTGGTCATGTATTCAAATTGTAAAAAGCTTTGTCTGGACTGAAGCAAGCTCCTATTTGCTTGGGAATGGTTTTGCCATGGGTCATTTCCCGCTGCATGTTTAAGTTGTTTGGGGTGCGTTGTTGAAGAAAACGTCGATTTCCATTTGGTGTCTATTCAACCCCCCTTCTAGTCGCCTAGCCTGGTCTTTCAACCTTTTAAACCGCTTATGATGACACTATCACAAAGGGTTCGCACTGAACCCCTTGTGATGTGCCCCTTGTGATGCCTATATCTCTAGTAGTGAAAGCCTTTGCAATGCAACGAAAAGATCATTCTTGATGATCCCCCCAACACGACTTGAAAAAATGGATGTGAAACCGTCTGGCCCAGGTGCTTTGCAGCTGGGCATGGAAAGCACGGTGTCATGAAGTTCTTCTGAGGAGTGAGGGGGCTCGACGGCAGATACATCCAGGGAAGGTAAATTAAAGTGGGGCCAGTTAAAGGAAGTGGAGGGGCCAGAAGGAGGGCCTGAGGCCAAGTGGTGGTCAAAGATGGTGAAAAAATGTTGATGGACAATGTTAGACTTATCAGCGTGCTCAGAGTGCATCGTGTCTTGGAATTCAAGGAAACGAATGAAATTGCAGCGACGCCGAGAATTAGCTTTGAGATGAAAGTACTTGGTGTTGGCATCTCCCAGCTTCAACCAGGTTATCCTAGATCTCTGATGGCACTTGATCTTTCCACGATAGCGAGCCCAAGGATTTTGAGTTTGAGCCTCTAGCGAAGGTCGCATTTAGCTTCGAAGAGAACCCAAGATTCCATGGTCAGGTCAAGGAGGTGAATAACTTCCTTGGCCATAAGAAGTTGTAATTTGGTGTCACCAATATGAGGCGGCTCCAGGAGCGCAGGGTGTAGGTAGTCCGCCACAGCTTGAGGTGAAGACGACGAACGAGATCTAGAACAGCAGAGTTGGGATCCTCGTGCTAGGCCTATTGCACGACAACGAGAAACCTAGGGATGCTTGTCTAGTAGTTCTCAAAACGGAAGTGGCCATGGGCACGGTGCCGATGCTCCGAGGCGAGCAGGAGGCAAGAGTGATCAAACACAACGGAGGAGAGCGGCAATAAGGTGCTGTTGCTGAAATGGATCTCCTAACTAGAGTTGTAGAACATTTTGTCGGGCTTAAGGAGGGTGGGAATAGCTTGCTCGTTGCTGTAGGTGAAACGACGGCCTTCTAAATGCAGCTCCTTGTGCTAGGAGGTGTTAAGGGTGGCGCG
This sequence comes from Olyra latifolia, assembly GCA_036346145.1. Taxonomy (NCBI): domain Eukaryota; kingdom Viridiplantae; phylum Streptophyta; class Magnoliopsida; order Poales; family Poaceae; genus Olyra; species Olyra latifolia. Next base: position 23,421,581 of record CM070530.1, read on the forward strand.
GAAGCGGGACATGAGGTGTCTATTTAGGTTGAGGTTCGTTTTTGTCGAAGGCTTTGAAAATGATGTTGAAATCTCTCATCACAAGCCAAGGTTCATGGTAACGATTGGCAATTTCTTGCAATTCATCCAGGAACTCCTTCTCAGCATTGAGGTGGGGGCCATAAACATTGGTGATGATCCAGCTGCTTTGGTCGTGGAGGGAGGAGGCCCTAGAAGAAATGGACCGGGAGAGAAGAAGAGGGTCGGAGTGGTGCACTTCATTCTCATTGTAGAAAAGGAGGATTCCCCCTCTAGTGCCAGAAGCAGGGATTTGAAGGACACCGCTCAAGCGATGAACACAAACTTCCATGAGACCTCGGTAGGAAGGCGAAGAGAGCTTGGATTCTTGAATCGCAAGGATAGAGGGTCTGTGAGTGCGAACCAGATCAGTAACGCGTCCCACTTAGCCGCCGTGTTGAGACCACAAACATTTTTAGCTAATGATCTTCATGAAACGATGGTAAACACTGGGGAAGGAGGGAATAACAAGGTCGAAGGCCCCCAAGTGGTAGGGATCTCATATAGGAGAGGATGCAATCAAAAAGGAACTATGCATGCAGCCTCACACAGGTGCGAGCAAAAAGAGAAAGAAGACACCACTCTAAGCGTAAGATACGAAGGTGTGCTTGCAACCTCACACAGGAGGAGAAGGCACAACGCAAGTCGATGATACAAGGCCATGCTAATCCCAACACGCAGGAGGGGTAGACAAAGCACGAGACTAGACTACCACAGAAGGGAGAGGAGGGAGATAACATAGGGAAAGTAGAGGTCAAAACAAGAGCGAGGGACCAAGGCCTAAGGAAAAGCCGCAGGGTGTTTCTCTAAGGAATGGGAACCAAGCTGCTGGAGGTCGATGTTGTCCTTGTCCAAGCCACAAAGGCCAGCGATAGCTACTAGTGCCGGCGCGTCGAGAGGCTTGGTGAACAAGGTGGAAAGCTTGCGAAGAAGCACCTTAGCTATGGGGGACGGATCATCCAAGGGCCCAAGATTACCTACTAGCAGCAACTACGCCTTATGGATGGCAGGGATGGGAGCCGATTTGCGCACGAGGCGAGCACTGCGATGAAGGGCGCTCGGCATGGCGATGAGCAGCGAGTACTGCACCCTCGGTGGACATCAACCCGAGCAGCGAGGAGACATCGCAGCTATTGGAGATGGCGCAAGTGCCGAGCGGGGAAGGGGCCATGACTGCCTCCAAAAGCGTAGGGTCAAGAGGGCATGTAAGGGAGAAAATTCGACCAGTGACACTCAATTCGAGCGCCTCAGCCAAAACGACATTAATTTAGACCCAGTTTCATGAAATAACACTATGCACTCAAATTTCATCAGCCCATGATATTTTGGCCATTTCCCCCCCAATTTCTCCTTTTTCATTGTTGTTTTAACCCAATTTGCTGATGGAGTGACGAAAATGCCCCCACCTTGCATGGTCGTTGAACCCATTTTTGTAGTTGCCAGATGGTGGCAAGGATGGCGGCATGGCTGGTCGCGGGATCGACCATCTTGGCGGCGGTGGCGTCAACGAGGAGTAGCGACCATTGGCGGGACCGCCACAGCGACCATAGAGAAGCGAGCGGGCGGCGAGTAGCCTGGCGGCTACCCGCAATGTGAGTAGCAAAGGCAAGGGTGTGGCCAGCGATGGGCGGCGGCAGCGCGAGCCCGGCAGTGGTAGGATGCAGGGAAGCGGTGAAGTGGGCTGCACGTTGTCGGGGAAGGGCGGCGTAATGCGACAGCGGTATAGCAGCAGCGATCGCGATAGGGACGACGCGGGAGGGTGTGGCATCTGGCGCAGAAGCAGAGCGAGGCGGCGAACTAAAGGGTGCACCGTTTGGCGAAACGAAGCTAAGCGGCGGCGTCTAGCGAGCGAAGCGGCGAGGGACGGTGGCAGCGTGGAGCTGGGGGATGGGGATGGGCGGCGGCAAGGGGTGCGGCATCCGCTGGTGGAGACGACACGGCAAGGGTGTGGCGTCCGACGGAGCAAAGGCAGGAGATGGGCGGCAGCAGCGCGGAGATGGGGGCGGGGGTGGGTGGCGGCAGGGGGTGCGGTGTCCGCCGGTGGAGAAGACGCGGTGAGGGTACAGCGTCTAGCAGAGCAGAGGCCAGCAATGGGCGGCAACAGCGCAAGCATGGCAGGGGCGAGATGTAGGGAGGCAGTGCAACGGGTCAAGCGCGGCCGGGAAAGAGCGGCGCCAATGCGACGGCGCGGCTGCATGGTAGCAGCAGTGCGGTGGAGATGACGCGGCAGGGGTGCGGCATCCGGCGGAGCAGAGGCGAGGCGTCGAGGAGTAGGACGGCGTGGCCAGCGGTGCAGCGCGGCGTCCGACACAGTTGCGGTGATGGCGAAGCACGTGGATACGCGGAGAGGGTGGTGGCCGTGTCTACGGCGAAGGCATGACCGAGGCAAAGGAAAGGCGATACGGTGTTGTGGCAGATCTTGACGATGGCGAAGGACACCGCGGCGATGCGACACAGCAGAGGCATGCGTACGAAAGTGCTGCGGCAAGGGACACGGCACAGCGGCGTCGACGACCACGATCCAGCGGCAGTGCCAACGTGGACGACAAGCTACGGCAAGTGGCTATCTCAACCAGACACAGGGGTATTTTAGTCACGCCACACACGAAATGTGCAAAAAGATCAACAAAATAGGGGAAATGGCCAAAATGTCATAGACTGATGAAATTTAAGTGCACAGTGTTATTTCATGAAACTAGGTCTAAATTAATGTCGTTTTAGCTGAGACATCGAACTAAGTGTCAACTGATCGAATTTTCCCCATGCAAGGAGGCAACTGGAGCGCAACGGCCAACTCAAAAGCCACAAAATCAGGGGCCTCTGCCCGAAGCTGCACAGCACCCGTGACCCCAAACTTTTGACCCTGCCCGCTCTAACCAAGAGCAACTGAGCAGAGAGCCCTACCCTGACTGCACCAGCATGTGGGAGTTGGATAGGCGGAGGGGACGCTCCCAACGACGCTGCGGAGAGTGGGTCCTCGCTCGGCGAGGGGATTTCGCCGGAGCCGTGCGAGAGGGGCCGCGTCCCCTCCAGGACCGGGGCTGACAAGGGCGGGCAGGAGGAGAGCGCGAAGCTGGCCTGCGAGCTCCAGGCATCGCGGGTGCCGCCAGCTCCGGCGAAGTGACCTGACGACCGACTCCGAGGCCGACTGGAGGAGGAGGCTCGTCGTAGGCCAGCGGCATCCCGACCCTAGTCGGCATGACCCCTACGGCAAGGTGGCACGCCGTCCCCGTCCACATCACCATCAGCATCCGGGGAAGGCTCCGACCTGGCGAGGAGGTCGCGACACCGCCACCGAGCAGCCGGCTCACGGTTGGGGGGTAGAGGGTGGGAGTCCGGGATGCCGAAGCTTCAGGGACGGTGCTCAATCGTCGGTTCTCCGCCATGGAGGCGCGCCGAGACGGAAGAAAAATCCTCTACCGTGTCGAGATGCAGCAGGACGTAGAAGGTCTATGTGAGGAGGGCGGGGGTGAGGGGCTGCTGAAAGACGTCGGCGGAAGCTGCCATCCGAGCAGGCAAGACCCTCCATGAAGGGCGAAGGGTCGACAATCATTAGCTTGTCCATCGCGGGGGGCTGCCTGGCGTGGAAAGGGAGGCCCTCAAGAAACGGGCGAGCTCGGTACCTCAAGACACTCGGGTTCCTACCTGAGTGATAATCCTCCGAGCAAGGGGCGAGTCCGGGCAAGGGGCGAGTGAGGAGCTCCTATTGTGTTAGATCTAGGATTACTAATGAACACAATACAAAACAATTTTTTTATGCCTCAACTCGCGCACCTTTTCACTGGTCTCTGACTCTTTATTTATACTCCAAATAGATAAAGATTACAAAGAGATAAAATATACTAACAAACTAACAACCTGATTAATAAATCTAGCAACCTAATCACTAATTTAACTCACGCGTGCATGCAGCCGCATGCTGTATTATCATGCGCACAAAACTTTGAAACAAACCTAATTAATGTAATCAAGATTAAACTAACTGTCTCTCCCCTATTCTTGATATTCTAACTCACCACACAAGATGGAGACACACCTACTCAACATCCCATGTTTCACACTTCGATTTCGAATTCAGGACGATGGCACAACTCTTTCAACGTCCCGGGCACAACTCATTGAAACCAACTTATTTGAACTCGACTTCAGGACGGCATCACACCTTCTCAACATCCTAGACTTAACTCGTCGAATCTATCTCAACATAGAAACAGTGCCAAACTCAACTGCAGCACAAGCCTCTTCTCTATCGGTGACACAACTTACCACACAGCATCAAAGACACACGATTGATGTCGTTCCGCCTTAGCAACTTCACCCTGCTCACCTGGCCACTTCTCGATCAACAGCTATGCTCCTGAACCTAGAAGCATATGAGGCCCTCTTGCCTCCCGCCAACCTCTCTTTCCACGTTGCACAACAAACGTGCCCACCGGCCACAGGTGTCTGACGTGCCTGTCGTCAGTATCCGAGACCCTCCTGGTCTCTTTCGCCACGTCGTGGCGACGAACGTGCCCACTTGGCACATGTGCCTAGTTCACCGTGGCACATGAGTCCACGAACGCTGCATTATCAGGCACACAAAAACTTTGAAATAAATTTAATTAATCTAATCATGATTAAACTAACAATTGTTAGCCGGACAACTACATTTTGCGCGTTTGGACCCTAAGTCGTTAGGCTGTAGTACACTCGCAAGTCCAACAAAAGCAGCGGGCCAAGGTCTCTTGGGCCATCGCCCTCTAAAAAGCTAGTTCAATGAGGGGATGCTTCCTCACCCTTATTAACAATGCTCAAGCCCTCCCAACTTTCGATGTGCAACTATTCCCAACAATCTCCCCCTTACACATCGGGCCAAGATTATTTAGGAATCACCTGGGCAACCTCTGCTCTAATACCACTTGTTAGCCGGACCGCTACACCTAGCGTGTCCGGACCCCAGGTCATTGGGCTGCAGTATACTCGCAAGCCCAACCAGAGTAGCTGGCCAAGGTCTCTTGGACCATCTCCCCTAAAAAAGTTAACTCAATGAGGAGATGCTCCCTCACGCTTATTAACCATGCTCAAACCCTCTCAACGTCCGATGTGGGACTATTCTCAATAATTTCCCCTTTATACATCGGGCCGAGATTATCTAGGAACCACCTGGGCCTGATACCACTTGTTAGCCGGATCGCTACACTTAGCGCGTCCGAACCCTAAGTCGTTGGGCTGCGGTACACTCGCAAGCCCAACCAGAGCAGCGAACCAAGGTATCTTGAGCCATCTCACCCCAAAAGGCTGAGATTATCTAGGAACCACCTGGACAACCTGGTCTCTGATACCACTTGTTAGCCGGAGCGCTACACTTAGCGCGTCTGTACCCTAGGTTGTTAGGCTGTAGTATACTCACAAGCCCAACTAGAACAACGAGCCAAGGTCTCTTGAGACCTCTCCCTACTCAATGAAGGAGTGCTCCCTCACCCGGTGCTCCCTCACTCTTATAAACCATGCTCAAGCCCTCCTAACTTTCAATATGGGACTATTCCCAACAATCTTTCCCTCTCAACAATCTCACTCTTACACATCGGGTTGAGATTATCTAGAATTACAGGCCACTGGCTCTCATACCACTGTTTAATGGGACCGCTACACTTAGCGTCCGGATCCTGTGTCGTTAAGTGCAATACACTCGCAAGCCCAACCAAAGCAGCGAGCCAAGGTCTCTTGGGCCATCTCACTCTAAAAAGCTAACTCAATAAGAGAGTGCTTCATCACCCTCATAAACCATGTTGAAGCTCCTTTCAATTTCTGATATAGTACTATTCCCACACATTGAAGCCGAAGAGTGGGGCGCGGTGAGGGCTGCCTGGTTCGGGTAGGTGAACCGAGCCAACAAGTGGTGGAGGGTTAGGTGGGTGACGGTGATGTCGCCGGAGGGGATGCCGGTGTGGTGCTCAATGGCGCGCGCAACCAATACTGCATCCGAGGGGCTACCCTGCACAATGACGGTGACCGCGAAGCTGTGGAGGTCGGACACGGCCGTCGCCATGGCGCGGTCTACCTCCACGCAAGTGGTGCCCCGAGGAGGCCTGTTGGCGGCGAATCCAAGGCGGGCACGGCCGGCCATGGAGAGGGGGAGGTGGAGGATGGGCTCCACTAGGACAGGAGGAGGAGCGACGGGCTTGGGCTTGCCGGGACATTGCTTGGAGAGATGACCGGAGCGCCGGCAGGTGAGGCACTTCATAGGGTCCCTGCAGGCGGCCGCGCGGTGGTCTCTGGCCAAACAGCGGAAGCACCGGCCCTTGAAGGCCTGCGGCATGGAGGCTGCCGCCATAATTGCCCGTGGAGGAGCCTTGAAGGAGCTCGAACATGGCGCCGACGGAAGAGGTAATTGCCGCTTCCTCCGCGGACGCCTGCGTTTAACTTCTTGCCAAGGAGGAGAGGGTGAAGGTAGGCTAGCTGCTAGGCTTCACGATAATTGATTTGAGCGTGGGAGAAGGGGCTAGGAAGGCCAGGGCGACCCATTGAAGTCCCAATCGACCTGCTCGGAGGTGGCAGAGCAGGGGGAGACTGGGGAGCGCAGCGAGGAGGGCGACTGCCTGGACAGACAGAGGCGAGGTGGCCGTCGACCGTCGTGGCCGGAGCGGCCGGCGGCGAAGTGCTTCCGCTGCTGCCGAGAGAGGCCAAGCAGCGGGGCTTCGGTTCTCATCCTCAGATCGTCTACAAATAAATTAATGTTAACACCGACCTTTGTCTGCTCCAAGCCTCCAATGAGTGATTTTCTATATACAAACAGCGACAGGATATAAAACCTCTTGATGGATAAAAATTGATGTACACATGGCACAGTTTATATTCACTTCTACGTTTGAGTTTTGATCACACAAGCAATTGGGGAACACTACATGATGTGGCACCAATTCTTCGCCCTTGCAATCGACCAGTACACAATGTAGCACGGGAAATGAAGTAATGCCAAGGTGATATACCTACAGAGTTGAAACCCATATCACAATTAACAAATTGAAACGATGTCATTTAGCAATATGTTTAGGAAATTAATGGATGTAATTGCGATACCATAGTGGTGCCCAGGGTGCTGTGGGATTAAGAAATGGGTATGGCCACCTACACAAATCAGATAGAGACAATTTTAGTTTCAGAGACAAGTCGTAAGAATCGATGAGACGTGCTTTGTGCTATTCAGGTTTAAAAAGGATTTTGAAGTATTTAAATGGCACTAAATTATGGAATGTCACAAGAATCAACTAAATGTTACTGCTAAATTGACTTTGGGATTCATGCCAACACAGAAGCAAATACTGAAATATTGTTGCTCTCACCATGTCAAGCCGCAAACATGTGCGATCCATTGGACGATCACATACGAGCATGTCCATATAATGAAATGTGATATTCTGAACAAAGGAAAGGCCTGAAAACAGAGGGAACGCAAGAAAACTGGCCATTATCTTCCGCTAGAACACAATATTAGGTGTGATTTAATTTGTTTCGGCTTTACTACCAAGCTGTTAAGAGCAGTCTCTATCAGCAGGAGAACTAGGTTGAAAGAGTGCATGCAGCCCATGACCTACATGTGAAACAATTGCGCGTAATTGTCTGAATTATTGTCAGATAGATAAACGGACAGTCTTGGTAGTCATCTGATGAGACTATAATTTTTAGGTTCAGGTAGGATCCAGTTTATTAATATTTTTTGCACATTTAGCAGTAGTTCATAGTAGCTAGCTAGCTGCTACATACTGCGCTGCTCGAATTAACTCTCTCACTCACTGCATTGAGGCTGAAATGAGCTGACTTCATGAAAGGCACTATGAGAGCCCAGAAGACTACATCCGTCAGCACAACCGCGCCGCCGCAGACCTGCAGGAAATGCCAGAAGTCGTATGTAATTTCTGCATATATAGCTGCATGCATGGCACCATCCATGGACGTACGTACGTATATAGTGAGGCAATTAACAAACCTGGTAGGCAATCTGCATGAAGCGTCCCAGGTAACGCCCAGCTCTTGTCTGGGCTCCATCATTCATCTCATCACCGTCGTCGCAGAGTAATGTTTCGTCGCTCGAACGGATTCTTGTGTAAGTTAAGCATCCGTATGCAGAGAAGAGCGTGGCGACCTGCATATATGTTTCGCGCACACATGATTGTGTGCTATTTGTTTCTCCTGATACAGGGAATCTGCAGGTACGTAAGAATTAGAAAATGTACCCCAAAATAGACGATCTCTAGCAGGAAGGTCCATCTGCAAATCGTCCATGGAAAGAATTGCTGTTGTCACTCGTAAGATATATACAGGCGAGAAGAAAGGTCTTGTAGAGACAACAAAAAAAACATAGAGCGAATTTTTACGGTACATAAAGATGAATACAAACCGTTTATTTCTCTCGATCTAACGGTTCAATAGATTGATTTCAATTTATTTTTATACTATCATCTATGGTTGTATTTATACTACAATGGTACTATATTTTATATGAAAGATTCTCTGAATGAAAAATTACATCTGAATTATAATATTGTCCTAGTATATTTTCTATGTGTACCATAAAAAAGCTTAAAGAATAACATGGAAATATTGTCTCTGACACTGACGCATACTCCGTGTAGTAGTAGACCATAATGCTGGGGTCATAGGTCTGCACGTCCCACAGCAGCACGGCGGGGAGCGCGACGATGGCGGCGGCCCTCGAGGCGAGCAGCCACGCCGGGTGCACCCCGCTCCAGCAGCTCCTCCACGTTGCAGTGCAAGCGGAACCGCACGCCACGCCCGGCGCGGCGCGGCGGTTCCTCCGCCGGAAAATGGTCCAGAGGGACGCGGCGACGGAGCCGGCGACGATGGCGATGCAGAGGAGGAGCTGCCATGGCCATTGAGTTTGGGTGGCCATAGCTGGGGCGTTGGGCAGAGAGAGGTTCCGCCTTTGGGTTTGCTCGAGCTTCTTGGCTTCAGGAACGAAGGAAGAAGGAATGTAAAGAGACATCAAGTGATGAAGCAGACCGGCAGTTAGTTATTGGTGGTTTTGACCGGCCGGTGTGCAATGGGAAGGTTAATTAATACCCGCGCAAACTATCTTGGTGAGAATAGACGGTTTAATACATCTTGATCATATATATATATATATATATATATATATATATATATATATATATATATATATATATATATATATATATATATATATATATATATATATATACTACCTTCGCTTCACAATAGTATTGTAGCTTCTAAAGATTCAAAATTTTTTATCAAAATGGTTGTAGTTCTCACATTCCAATACAACTTTAGAGCCAATATGACCTTTGTTACCCTTCATCAATGCAATCATCTATTTAAGCTAATCTGTTCAACTACTCTTCATTAAATGAGGGTAAACAAGTCATTTTTCATGTTTCCTTATTTTATGTGCATTTAGTTAAAACTACAACCATTATGAAACGGAGGTAGTAGTGATCTAGGCAGTTGAAGTAAAGACCCTGCTCCCCATTGGGTTGGAGAATATTGTGCAAGTGTGCGGGTCATCATTTTACTTTTTAATATTACGTTAGCCAAATCTCCAACTCAGTACCAAGGTTATTCAATTGCATGCCCGGATCAAGTGTGATGAATAACCTAACCATTTCCGTCCAAATGGAGCCTAATTTAAGTACGCGCAGCAATATCAAGCAAACTGAGGATCGATCGACACCATGGCTCAGCTATTCAAGAACAGAACTAGGTCCTACTACTATAGAACGGACCTTCAATACCGGTTCAAAACGGTCTTAGTACCGGTTTTTGAACGGGTATAGACCATCCAGGACTGACTCTAGCCTCACCTTTCTAACCAACCCACCCACCATCGCGTACTAATATAGATAGAATATGCATTCCTTTCGAACTATCCTAAAACGAGGCATCAGTCCCGGTTCGTAACACGAACCGGGACTGATTGACCCTGTGCCTTCAGTACCAGTTCATATTACGAACCGGGACTAATGCGAGGGCATTAGTACCGGTTCGGGGCTCTAGCCGGTACTAAAAGCCCACTACGGCCCTGTAGCCAATGAACCGGTACTGATGTCACTATCGGTACCGGTTCCAATCTAACTGATACTGATGGACCGGTATGAAAGGTCAATTTTCTAGTAGTGTCCAACCATTACTAGAGAATAGGCCTTTAATACCGCCGCATCAGTCTCGGTTGGACACGAACCGGTACTGATAGTGGCATCAATCCTGATTCGTGGATCCAAGGCTTCAATCTCGGTTGGGCTCTGACATCAGTCCCGATTCATGATACGAAGTGGTACTAATAAGTCCTTTAGCAGGCGGGTACAAAACAGCTGGCATGGGTGCTCATCAGTCCCGGTTCGTAACACGAATCCGGACTGATGCCTCCTCATCAGTCGGGGTTCGTGTTACGAACCGGGACTGAAGCCTCATTTGAGGAAAGTTCAAAAGGGAATACATATCCTAGTTATATTACAACGCGTGGGGGTAGGTTGGCTAGAAGGGTGAGTGGGTAGTCTCGAGGTCTTAGGTTTTCGAGTCCCACTACTCGCATATATCCGCGATTTATTTTTAAATATTTGCAGCACTATCAGTCCCGAGTAAAGGAACCGGGACTAAATACCGATTCCCAGTAGTGAACCTATTAATCCTATTAATTGACGCGGAGTGTTTATATATATATATATATATATATATATATATATATATATATATATATATATAGAGAGAGAGAGAGAGATTTGCTAGTGTTCTATGGATAGCACGGATCTCTCCGTGCTATCCACGGGTTTGCAAATTCTAAGACCGAAATGGACGATCCGAACCGTCCATCTTGTTCATCTCGATGAAATCTCGCTACACACCAAATTTCAAATTGTTTTGAATTTTTTACTATTTGTTTCGTATTTTTGAAAACTGGACTTATTGGAGGGTCACAGCTAATTAGATCAGCAATTTTTAAAAATATGAAACAAATAGTAAAAAATTTAAAAAAATTTGAAATGTTGTGTGTAGTGAGATTTCATCGAGATGAACAAGATGGATGGTTCGGATCGTCTGTTTCAGTCTTAGAATTTATAAAACCCGGTAGATAGCACGGAGAAGCTGTGCTATGGATAGCACAATAGCAATTCTCTCTCTCTCTCTCTCTCTATATATATATTCATTAACAGAGAAATTTCTAATCTTTTAGAGCATACATGGTAGTTTAGTTGACTCATGTTTTAATTATATGCTCACTCTTTTTTTTATAATGTGTGCACGTATTTTAAGAATCAAACTTGGTAATCTTTGACCAAGGAGTTAATTGCTTAACAATATGTAGATTTTGTGATTAAAAAATGGTACCCTGGATTCATATTTAAAAGGACATGTCGATTTTATGTTGATGGATCAATTGTGGAGTTTTGTTTTTGTTGATGTTGTTCTGGGATGACCAAATCAATTGGGAGAATGACTGCCGAGATGGTGATGATACGTCCAATTTGTGAAATCAACAGAGTTAATCAGGATCTCGAAGGGATCCCATTCCCGCGCTCTGCACTCAACAAGATCAAGCAAATTTTCTCGTGCTTCATATTTCGGAAGAGCGAGAATTTTTTTTTTTAAGGGTAACAACAGTACTTAAGGTAACCACTCTTATTTATAAGGAAAAAATTACCGATTTGATCCTAGACTATTGTTTCGGACCCAGTTTGGTCACCGAGGTGGAAAAACAAATGAGACTGATCCTCGAATCGTCAAAATCATACAAATTTGATCCTTTAACTAGTCAATGGATGGTTTTAATTGATGGTCGCAGTTTTTTGTGATTTGAAATGAGGGGCTATTCTCCCCCGCCCCCCTCCCCCTCTCTCCAACTACCTCAACCCCTTCCCCCCTCCCCTCACACCAGGGGAAAATATGGGAGGGCGTCCCATATGGGCCAACTAATGAACCCCTTTGTCGACTTGCCACCTATCAATGGCACCGGCGCCACCAATCTTTCTCCAAGCTGGCGGCGCTAGGGCAGCAACGTGCAAGTAGCAAAACAGCAGCTTCGAATGGTGCCATGACATAGGGGTGCATCAGTGGTATGGCGAGGCCGATAAAGGCGGAAGAGGTAGAAGAGACGAGCCAAAGCAGACAAGGCAAAGCATATGCTGGTGTTTGCATGTTCTTGAGCACCGTGACAGCGCTCATCATCATCGACCACGAATAGAGGAATGTAGGAGCACTTGCGCTGGTCAACCAAACGTCCATAAGCTAGAACCCTTTGTGCCTAGGACCTTCGCAGCATCCCTAGAACGCATGGCCCTTGCCGTCGTCCAACAGTTTTGTAGACACCGATGCAGGGTGTGCCCCTATTCGAAGATGGTGAGCTCTCGTCAAGCGGGAGGGGACTTACCACCACTAGTGAAGGGGTAGAGATCAGATCAAGGAGGACATCAGCGTCTTGTCCTCCATGGGCTTCGCCTCTCCTCGTCAGCATCCCCCTTGTCGTGCTCACTAGCCCTATCTCATGCTCGCATTGGCTGCCATGCCACCCATACCATGCAGCCATGCTCACTGGCCCCTGCCATCCCTGCCTCTCCTCGTCACTGGTCTCGCCGAGATGGACAACACCGATGAGAACGGGCTTTACGGGCGTGGATGACGAGTAGAGCTCACAGGCATAGGAGAAGCACTTGTAGAGGAGGTAGTAAGGAGAAGGCCAGTAGGGAGAAAATGCATGAGGCAGAGGAGGACGGGGGAAGCTGGCAACAAGCCTGCAACTAGGCGGAGGAGGAGGAGGAGCTGAAGGGAGGAAAGGGGCATCCCTACTGGAAACACAAAACATATCCACATTAGCCAAAATCGCTCTTAAGACGGGTTTGACCAATCAAAGAACTAAAATGGCATGGTTTTGAAAATAATACAGGGACCAATCTCACCCAATTTTACACCTCAGGGACTAAATTGGGTTCGAAACCAAATCAGTATTTTTTTTCCTATTTATAAATAGAAATAGAGAAAAGAATTTATTTGGTCCCTAAACTATGGCCCTCATTCCCTAGGCCCGTGCCGTGTTCGCACATGCCACCTATCAGCCATGTCATCATCGGGCCACGCCTGGGCCCACACAGGCGTAATCGTTGAGCCATGTCGTGCTCAATGTAGTAGTGTTGTTAGGGATATGGAATATCCCTACCCAATACGTATAGGTCAAATTAGGAACTCTATCCGTAGGCAATTACAAAGGATACTCGCCAAATGCAGAATATGTCTTCTAGAAGGTGCCACCATCTCCCGCGACCTGAGGAGCTTTATAGGTGGTGAGAACAAGCTAGCTATATATTGAGACTTTGATGAGTTGAGAGTGAGAGTAAATGGCTAAGTGTCTTGTTAGCTGAGCTATTAGTGAGGCATTTATAGCATCCACCAACTCAATGGTTGTTGAATCGATTCAAATTTCTGAATCCTCGATCAGCCCATTTTGAACATACCGGTATGTAATTTACATTGTAACTGAACTTGCCTCTAATGGGTAGTTACTGTGTAATAAATAATACAATATCAATAGTTGTTACTCTATTTTTGGTATAGCTGATATGATTCTCGTGGTGCTATAGTCAATGTGTGTTTTTCAAAGGTGTTTTCTAGGAACATTAAGGGGCTGTTCTTTGGGCTTATTTAAAAGTCTAATCTGACTTATCTCGTAACTTCAAAAATTTCCTGAGGTGGCCTCGAGAGTCGGATGGCCTTGATTTTTAGGATTTAGGGAGCTTTTAGACACGCCTACGAGATAAAAAAAACGGATTCAAAAGTAATAAAAAAGTGAGATAAGTCAACATTAGCTACGTCTTATCTGACTTATTTCGTGACTTATCTGACTTTTTTATTACTTTTTGAATTCTTTTTTTTTTATCTCATAGACGTGTCTACGAGCTCCCTAAATCCTAAAAATCAAGGCCATCCGACTCTCGAGGCCACCTCGGAAAATTCTCGAAGTTACGAGATAAGTCAGATTAGACTTTTATATAAGCCTAAAAGAACACCTCTAAGATAGTAATATCGAATTGTATAGATAGGTGTTACTGTTGTAATTATTATTGTTATACTCTCAAACTACCCTCGATGATATCGAATAATTATGTAGGTATTGAGACTTTGGAGCTCTGTTTCAAGGTATCGCAGTGGGTTTTATGGTTATAGTACTGACATTATAGTCATACTTTTAAGTACTAGTCGATGATACCAAATGATTATGTGTAGAGAGATAGACTTTGGAGCTCTATTTCAAGACACCATAGTGAGTTTTATAATTATACCGACATTATGGTTATACCGTAAAGAATAGGTCAATGATACTGCAGTTAGAGTTTGCACAACAAAAAATATCTAAGTGATATGAATATACCATATGGAGATATACCTTGAACATACCTACATTATATTCTAATAGTAGAATCAGTGAATTGATGTTTCTAAGAGAACTTAGCTGACCTACTGATGTTTGCCTCTCGGTTATATTGCTCTAGCTAGTGTTATACCTTCAAAGTACTTACGGTAATATCGAGGCTTAGGATCAGATAGTGTTACTAAGTAGAAGTCTACTGAACCTAATGATCAATGTCATGTCAAGGGTAGTACCTAAGTGTGGTTAAACTTATTATGCACTCTGGTAATGCTTGAAAGGGATTTATCATGAACATCCTATTAGACTTTTGGCTTTTTCCTATCTCGAAACCACGTCTTAGAGCTTTTAGAAACAAGTTTAACGAAGCGCATCCGACTTTGTTACCGAAGTGAGATCACTAGTTGTACCGTTTTCTATTATATAGTGAAATGTTTTCGGTAATATTATAGACTTCTGTCCAACTAATTAAATAAACCAAATTGTTGTTCTTTCTTGACAATTATTCCTTAGTTGTCTTAACGTCTGTACCGTTCCATGGGCATAAATACTGCTAATAAGCCTACGGTGGCATTAATGCATTGTAAGATGAATAAGGCTCATAGGTTTGATGCAAGATTGTTACGCTCAAAATATCCAATATACTAATCCCTCTTAATAGCACGACATCTATATATCCTAAATTCAGTCTTGCTTCAACTTCTTAGACCGATATGTATAATGAAAAAGAAGTTAATTAGGAATGTATATCCTAAGAGGTTGTTCTCTTTAGCTTATTTACTTATCTTCGAATCGAAAAGCCGAACGTTTTGGCTTTTTTCTATCTCGAAACCACGTCTTAGAGCTTTTAGAAACAAGTTTAACGAAGCGCATCAGATTTTCTAACTATCTCGGAAAACTCTCGAAGTTTAACTTATAAGTAAATAAGAAGATAAGCAAATAAGATAAACTAAGAGAACAACTCAGTCTTGTTGTCCAATCTTTTAATGTTAAATCGTACTACGATATCTTCATCATTAGACTTTTGTGTCTAATTTCCTTTTTTCAAAGCATTCATCACGTCTATCTTTGGGGGAATTCAAACTTATCACAGGATTAGTTTCATACAATACAAGTCATTAATTACCAAACGTAAGATTCATCTATGGTCTAGATGCTCTCAGCAGTGCTCCTAGGCTGAGTTCAAAAAAAAAAAAATCCCATCACGTGGTCCTCACCGCCCCTGCCCGGCGGCTCTACAATCTATGGCTGGACTCGTTAAACCCTGAAACCTGAGCCACATGCGTATACATAATGTGCTGCTCCCTCCGGTTTCATATTTTCTGTTGCTAGAGTGTTCTGCAGCCTGGTTGAAAATTTTTGTCACTGGACAGTTCCATAGCAAGTTTTAGACGAGATTAGCCCTGTTGCAGTTAATGGCACCAGATTTCCAAAGCATACGTAACACTTCGGGACGCTTGAGTTTTGCATGCACGCGTGCGCTAGAGCTAGCTGCATGCACGTACGCGTGCGCTCGGCCCCACATGTCATTCACCCTTTAGGTGCTAGTTCAAGTGAGTAAAGACGTTGCATGGCTAGGCTTCTTCTACCTCCGAACTGGGCACATACAGACGCAGCAAGCTGCAGACATGGCTGCTCCGGAGGAACTCCAACGCCGGCGATGGTGACCTCTATTTCATGAACCGACCGTAAAAATGGATTTCTCTCTTCCTAGCGCATCCACGGGTATCTATGGTTACGGTTTCGACGATCAACTACTCCGCCGCTGACGCATGTATTTATACGGTATAGTATACGGTTTCTTTGATTGAAAGATTCAAGCAACAAACGTAGCGCAAGCGCGGCAATGTCGGGCGGCAACGAGCACACGACTCCTCATGGCCGCAGCGAATGCACAGCTGGTTCATGCCTCCATCGTCGGTGTCTTCGTCCTCTTCGCGAACGGCGAGCACACGCTATCCTGCCACCACGCCATGCACGCCGCCGACCGCCACGCAAACGACCCCACGTGCATGGCGGTAGAAAAACGTAGGCGCAGTGCATGGCGGCAAAACGGGTGCATGGCCCGAAGTATCCGAGTGGTAGAAAAAAAACCTTATGACTATGAATACTAGGGATCGAACTTGGGTGTCCTAGCTTTGAGAATTGGGATCACACCATTTGAGCTACAAGCATTTACTGACCACATGTAGCACTCCGAACTATTTAATATAGGCACAATAGGAAATTAGCATTTTAATTAATCACTCCTTGGTATATGAGATTATGTCTAAAACGATAGGAAATATGGAACCGGAAGGAGTAAGTCACTACTAGAGAAATAACCTTTCATACCGGTACATCAGTCCCGATTGGCCACAAACCGAGACTGATGTAGCAATAGTCCCGATTCGTGGCTACAAGGCTAAAAGCACGATTAGTACCGGTTCGTGGCTCACATTAGTCCCGGTTCGTAACACGAACCGGTAGTAAAGGTGGCTTTGGCAAGCGGGTACATGCTATCTGGTACAGGCATAAATTAGTCCCGGTTCGTGTTAGCATACTTCAAAAGGAATGCATATCCTAGTCTATTAAATACGCATGGGTGAGTGGGTTGGCTAGAAGAGTGAGTGGCGAGTCACGTGGTGGCATGAGGTCCCAGGTTCAAGTCTTGGGTTTGCCTTATTTTTTAGGTATTTTCTATGGTTTAGTACCGGTTAGGGGAACCGGGACTAAAGGTATGTGACCTTTAGTCCTGGATGGCCTGTCCCGGTTCGGGAACCGGGACTAAAGCCTGTTCCCAACCGGGATTAAAGGCTGTTTTTCTAGTAGTGAGTAGTAGTATAGCGTGCTAGCTGCCTATAGAATCAACTAACGATATTTCTTCCTCGATTAAATACATTAATAAAGATGGTTGCAATTTAGATGTCGCCACCTACACTTTCCCATATACGTGAAAAAAAAGATATATAAAATGATATAGTAGGTAGCTAGAGACTTCGACTAAGAAATTGTCAAACTTGCTGCATCAATTCTGCGCTAGCTTGTTTGCTGATCCAGTCCATCCCTGCATTGCTATGATGTAACAGTCATATATACCTCAAGAAGACTTGCGTGTAGCATACTCATTTCATATCGATAGCATGGAGTGCGGATTTCAATATTAAAAATAACCAAATGGGAGCTGCAACCATTACTGAAAAGGAGGGCGTGCATGCACATATACCGTTGAAAATGAGACAGCAGACGGGCTAACGGATTGATGGATGCAGACATAAGATAGAATTAAACATGCTGTTGCGTGTGCCGGTGTGCCGTGTGCGTCAAAGGCGCCATTTTCTCTGCGATCACATGTGTGCGTGCACTAGCTATCTAGCTAATAATGGATGGCGGCTTCTTAATTCCCTAGATATTATTTACAAGCGCTGCACGTACGTACGTGCATGCATGACTTGTTCATTCCTATTCCATTCTGAGCAGATATATAGCGCCATCTCAACAGTGGAAGTGCGTATGACCACAGATCACGAGAGTTGAAAATCAGGCATGCGTGCTCGACCTCTCGCCTATAAGTATAGCTGCACCCCTTGACATCAAACTCAAAAATATATATGGAGCAAGTTTTGAGTAGTTAGCAATCTCTAGGTATATCGATCATACGTACGTACATACAGAGATCCATCGTATGGGGTGCATCTTGGCCATGAAGAACATGCGAGGTCTTGCTGTGATGATCATATCCATCCTGCAGGTGCTCGCCGCCGCCGGTAGTAATGTCCAGGGAAGTAAGATCATACGGCAGGTGCCGGAGATGTACGTGCTGGGCGACTCAACGCTGGACGTCGGCAACAACAACTTCTTGCCGGGGCCGAACGTCTTCAGGGCCAACATGCCCTTCTACGGCATCGACTACCCGGGCTCCAGGCCAACCGGACGCTTTAGCAACGGATACAACGTCGCCGACTTCATCGGTACATACGTAGCTATCTGTATCTAGCTATATATGTAGGAACCCTATTGTGATGCATATCGTCGACTGTTTACTTACGTGCATTCGTGTACATATACATCTAGATGTCTAATCGGTTTGATGCACGTATGCAGCAACATCTCTGGGTTTCGAGGAAAGCCCTGCACCTTATCTGTCGCTGGCACCACGCCCCATCTCTTTGGTCCTGAGCGCCCTCACTACAGGGGTGAGCTATGCGTCGGCAGGAGCCGGCATTCTCGACTCCACTGTAAGCTCTCCCATCTCTCGACGTACACACACTTGCACTGATCGATCAGTGATTATGAGAGTCTAATTGCTAACCATTTCAAGTCTTCAAGAAACCACACTAATGCTGATGCAGAACGCCGGAAGATCCATACCACTGTCGCAGCAGGTGCGGTACATGGAATCAACCAAGGACGAGATGGTGGCGAAGGTGGGCAGCCATGCAGTGAGCGAACTGCTCGGCAGATCCTTCTTCCTCGTCGGCGTGGGCAGCAACGACCTGTTCGTCTTTGTGGCTGCGCAGCAGTCGCAGAACATGTCAACAACCCCGAGCGACGTCGCTGCGCTCTACAGCAGCCTTATCGCAGACTACTCAGCCACCATCACGGTATATATATTGAGCGAATTTCTCACGTGTATAGGTGCAGCTTTGCTTCGAGATATATACGCCGGCGACCTTTCTTTCCCTTGTCATCATAATTTTACAAATAAAACCCCCCACTTTATTTAAATAAAACCTCCACTTAATTGAATTCTTGGATAAAGTTCACTCCTTCACTATCATGTGGTGGCTCCTTGCCTCCCCTTGGCCCTAATTAACCACAACGGCCCCAGCTGGACCACCATGTCGATCCCGGCCATCCTCCACCCCCAACCACGTTTGCCATGGTCAGGGGTGCAGCGCAGGGGCGCACGGGCACTAGGGAACAATGTTCAAACCCGGGGGGAGACGGGGAGCCATGGATCGGCGTGAGGGGATAGAGAAGAGGGGAAAGAGTTGATGGAGAATTTGATAAAGTTTATGATATTTTTTAAAAATAGGATCAAAAGAACATTAATTGCACATATCTCGGAGCACGATACAGTAAGATCAGGCGTTTCTTGAAACACAATATATGCGTCAATCGCTCATTTCTGTCTCTAGATGTGATAATAATTACTTGCATGCACAGGGCTTGTACGAGATGGGCGCGAGGAAGTTTGGTGTCATCAACGTGGGGCTGCTGGGCTGCGTGCCGGCGGTGCGGGTGCTCAGCGCGACGGGAGCGTGCAACGACGGCCTGAACCAGCTCGCCGCGGGCTTCGACGACGCCCTCAGCTCCCTCCTGGCCGGCCTCGCCGCCAGGCTGCCAGGCCTCGCCTATTCCCTCGCCGACTCCTACAGCCTCTCGCAAGTCACCTTCGCAGACCCACAGGCATACGGTAATTAATTGACCTAACCGATGATCACCCTGGCATATATGGTTGTATACGTACAGCAAGATTGACCGAGTGATGAGTTTAATTAGCGAGCAATTAATTTATTAATCTGCGCGCGTGCGTGTATCTGTGTAGGGTACGTGAACATTGACAGCGCGTGCTGCGGGGGCGGCCGGCTCGGCGCGGAGAGCGACTGCCTGCCCAACTCCACGCTCTGCGCCACCCACGACCAGTTCGTCTTCTGGGACCGCTTCCACCCGTCGCAGCGCGCCGGAAAGCTCAGCGCCGCCGCTTACTACGACGGCCCCGGCGACTTCACCAAGCCCATCACCTTCAAGCAGCTCGCCGTGCTCCACAACATCTAACTAAATACTCCCACGTTGGTAACAAAAGCAAAGTACCCCAGTGATCATACATGCTTGTATAAGGCAGCAGGTGGCGAATTAAATTTGATTTATGGATTAAATAAATCATGGTTTTCTCGAATACGCGTCGAGGTCTAGAAGAGCTAAATTGTGTTACAGGCTGTCGCACAGCTATAGTGATTTTTAGTATTTCAAAATACAGGATATGACATGTACACAACATTAGTCACGTGCATCCAACTATAGGAAAACATGGTATTTACATGTACTAATACTCCTTCCGGTCATAAATACATGTTATTTGAAATACATGCAAGTTAAAATTTTAAATATTTACCTATAAATATCTTTTGAACTATTTAGATTAAGTATAGAAAATCATATGTGCAGATTCTTCTCGAAGATTATATTTATAATATTGTAATTTTAGTGGGTTTTATAAATGAATTGTATTTGTAATTAGTGGTGAAATGTGTATTTTGGATAGCATGTCAATGTTCTAAACGGCATGTATTTGCGACCAGAGGGTCTAGTTTGATCCATATCCATACCAACATAATTAAAGTTAGAATAACTGGACTATAATATATCATTTTTTGTATTTGTACATAGAGATTCCACCGAACAATCATTTAGTAATCGCTTAAAATAAATTTATCTTTAAATGTAGATGACGTCGGAACGAAGAAGAACATAACTGAAACACGTCCAAGCGCGCGGCCGGCGCCATTTGGGGCGCGTAGCATGCGGTGCACGGTGAGGCGCTTGGCTGGCGTAGGGCGAGACTTTCAAATGGGAGGAAGTGGCGGCGTGGAGACGAGCTGTTCGATAAAATGCCCAAATGGTGATGGAGCTGTTTTGATAAAAAAAAAAACCTGAAATTTTGAATTTTTTTCAAAAACTTTTCATACCAAACGTTTTAAACATGTTTGTACTACTTTTGAGAATTTTTGAGAATTTTTTGAATTTTGAATTTAAATTGAAGAGAGAGAAGTAGAGAGAAGAATGACACGTCAACAGGGGCAGTGTCCACATGGGTAGTGACATGATGCTCCGCATCACCCAACTGCACAAAGGATACTATTTTGGACCTACCATAACACAATAATATAGCTTCATATACATAAGGCGGGCGCCACGCGTCGGACGTCCGTTGGATCGAACGCATGACGTCATGGTAATGTCATCACGGAAATTTTAAAAAATATCTACTGAAACTTGAAAAATGTACTAATAAAACTTGGCTACAAATACTGATGAAACTTAGAGAAATACTAATGAAACTTGGCTACAATACTGATGAACTTGAAAAATAGCCACTGAAACTTGAAAAATGTACTAATGAAACTTGGTTACAGTACTGATGAAACTTTAAAAAAGACCAATGAAACTTAAATAAATTACTGATAAAACTTGAAGAAATGCAATGAAACTTGGCTTATATACTGATGAAATTTGAAGAAGTGACAGTGAAACTTGGCTAACTGCAGATGAAACCTCATGTTTCACTATTGTTCAAAAATCACCTGATGCAAAATAAGAAAGTTTCACGAGAACAAAATCAAAGTTTCACCAAGCAAAAACCCAAGTTTCATACGTACATGTCCTATGTTTCGTGGCAAAAATGGAGGCTACAACATGGAGATGCCATCTCCACTATCGGCGTCCCATGCCTTCTCACAGCGCCGCCGGTGAAGGCGACGGCAAAGGACGAGGACAAGCACGGCGAGGACGGCACCCCAGAGGTACGCGTCGTCAAGCGACATGCACACGGATAGGTCGAGCCGCTCGAGCACAGGGAACGTGCGGAGCAGACGTGGGAGCGGCTCTCGCCGGAGCACCCGCTGCGCGTGGCGGTGCGCGGCCTCGGTGCGTGCGAAGGCACGGCGAAACGTGAGGAGCGCGTTGATCTCCACCCGCTCATCTGCCTGGAGAAGAGTCTGGAAAGGAAGTAGAGCAGGCACCAGGTGGAGTCTGGGGAAGAGTCTAGAGGAGGATCACGTGGTGGAGCAGAGTAGTTGAACCCGGTCAAAAAACGCTGGCACCAAGCGGTCCAATGGGCTGAGCGTCCGATACGCTCGGACGACTGTAGCAAAGTGATTCCCAACATAAATACACGATTTTGTGAAATTTGGATCTAATCGAAAACTCAAGACAACCTCATGAACCTTGCAATTTTACTTTTTTGATTTTATATGCAATTGACACATATAGCATAAAGGAGTTACAGAGGCTTTAAAATAACGGAAATAGCAACTATAGAGGTCGAACCATCGAGACAAATACTCAATGTGTTTTGGTCGCTGTCGAGCTTATTGAAAACCCCCTTCAGGGTTTAAGGCCCTACTTGGATGGCCAGTTTTTGGTCCAATCCGGGTGTAAATGAGGGCCAGGAAATTTTTCCTATGTGTATTATTTCGGCCCACTTGGATAGCCGGTATAAAATTTTATTCCCACCCGGATTGGCCCAAATACAACCGGAAAAAAAAATAGGAGGGACAGCCCATTTGTAAACCGACGAAAGTCGGGCTGCGCGTGGTCCTCACTCGCGTGGTCCTCATCCTCATTCTGCGTGGTCCTCATCCTCATTCGCGTGGTCTCCTCCCGAAACCCTTGCGGCGGCAGCGGCGACATGGGAGCTGGGTAAGGCGACGACGGCGCGGGAGGAGGCTACGGCGACGGCGACGACGCGTGAGGAGGCGGCGGCGGCGGCGATGACGCGTGAGGAGGCGACGGCGCGGGAGGAGGCTACGACGCGTGAGGAGGCTACGGCGAAGGAGGAGGCTACGGCGACGCGTGAGGAGGAGACAACTACGACGACGGCGACGGCGACGGCACGGGAGGTGGCGACGTGCTGTGCAGTACCGACTTCTTGATCCGGCTCCTCTCTTCCCAACGTTTGTGTCTTCTCTCCCCTCCCTTCCCCACCGGCTTCTTGATCTGTGGCTCTGCTATTGTGATTACACTTCAAACCCGCTGCTTTAACTATGACTAGTTCAGATTTACATATTTATTGTCTAGTTCAGATTTACATATTTACATATTTACATATTTACTAATTCAGAGTGGTTCTTCTGCAATTTAACCATGTTTGTTTCACGATGTCCTCTTCTTGGACACGGGCTAATCAGAACCAGAGTGGTTTTCTTGTTCCATTTGTGCATGGGAATGAGGTATATTAGCATGTATCGTATATAAACCAGATTCGATTGGGGATGTTGAAACAAAGCTAGGTTCATGTTGTTTGGGATGCATCAATCGTTAACCGATGCCAAGTTATAGGAGCAAATGAGTTCATCAAAAGCATCCGACCATCTAGCTATTCGCTATTTAGTACAACTAATCATGGGGTGGTGTATGTGGTTATAAAGCAAGAAATTGGATTTATTGGAATTAAATTACAAGCACATAGTTTTTTTTAATCTAGGTTCTATATCCATATACTCTATGTACATGTTGTATCCATGAACATAGAAGTAGTTTTTTATTTTTGTAAATAGGAAATGGATAAGACAAATCATTTTTCACCGATTCTCGAGGAAGAGGAAGATGATGAGATGATCTTGATTGTCCTACCAAGACTACATTCGGTTTTGACTAGAACCAAAACTCCATGCCACACATCCAAGCTTCTTTCGAGCCGAGTATGTGCAAGAACTCATAGAGGGTCATCCAAGACGTAGTTATGAAAACCTCTGAATGGAACCCCACATTTTTCAAGTAGTCTCAAATTATCTCGGTCAAAAACCTATTGCGTGATTGTAGAGGTGTTAGAGTGGAAGAGCAATTTGCAATATTCATGTACATGCTTGCAAGGAATGCTAGTTATCAAGCATTGATCGATGATTTCAGCATAGTCCTGAGACCATACATAGGCACCTTTAGTCCTGTTTTGCTATGGTCCAAGCATTGACCTATGAATTTATCAAGCCTCCATCAATTGAGACCCATTGGAAAATATCATCGAATCCACATTTCTGGCCGTACTTTGAGAACTGTATAGGGGCAATAGATGGAACTCATGTGCCTATCACAATTGCAGAAAGCCTTGCCAACCCGTTTCGAAATAGGAAAAAAACACTCTCTCAAAATGTCATGCTCGCTTGTGACTTTGATTTGAATTTCACCTACATTTCAACCGGTTGGGAAGGTTCAGCATCAGATACTGGGGGCTTGCATTCTGCTGTTCAATCGGGCTTTCGAGTTCCTAGAGGCAAGTTCTATTTGGTTGATGGGGGCTATGCAAACACTCCTTGTTTTCTTGCTCCTTATCGAGGAGTGCGATATCATCTTAAGGAGCAAGCACAAGCCAATTGCCGACCAAAAGACTACAAGGAGTTGTTCAATCTTCGGCATGCCCGTCTACGTAACTATATAGAGCGCGCTATTGGCATCCTGAAGATGAGATTTCCTATTTTAAAAGTTGGAACTTTCTATCCAATAGAAACACAAGTTAAAATTCCAGCTGCAGCTGTTGCATTACATAACATAATCCGGAGGAATAATGGTGATGAAGAGTGGTTCAGTGACCATGTAAACCACATATCTCCAGACAATTTTGTGGTTCTGCCTTCTGGAAATAATCGGTATGAAGATGACGTTCCACATTTGAACAATCAAAGGAACTTGGCTATGAAAGATAATATTGCAAAGATGATGTGGGATGATTACCAAAGAAATAGAAGAAGGCGGACAGTGCGTCGACAAGATAACTAGCATATCATGTATTTATTTCTTGTTTTATATTAGGTATGCTTTTAACTATGAGTTACTTGATCTTCCTTCTCCTTCAAATTTATACATATAAACTTATATAAATTTCCCATGGTTTTACGTAAGCGTTATGGCTAGTAGAGCAAAGTGGACTAGTAGGTATGAAAAGGGATTGGTTGATGTGTTAATTGAATACAATCTCTCTCATTATCATGGGCAAAATGGATGGTGCAATCGAAAAGTTGGAATCGAATTGTCAAGGAATTTAACAACCGCTTTCTGAAGCAAAGTTTTCTAGAGCTCAACTACAAGATAAAGAGGCTCAACTTAAAAAGATTACAAAGCTATCAAATCTTTGTTGAAGCGTAGTGGAATCTCTTGGAGTGAATCCGCTTCAATGATTATTACCACACCTGAGAAATGGGATGAGATAATCGAGGTAAGTTTCTTGGTTTTTTTCTTTTTCAAAACTATTAGATAGGGGAATGATATAATGTTTGTTGCATTTACATAGGAGGACACTAAGCTAAGGAGGTATGAAAATAAAAGCTTTCCATTGTTTGACTCGCTGGATCAATTATATGAAGGTACCAAATCATTTTGTAGTTCTTACATGTTAGTATGTGTTACTAACAGCTGTGTACATATATTAAAAATATTGCAATACCTTGTTTAAATAGGCCAATGTGCAGAAGGAAAGCACTGCTTCACTTCTAGCCAACCCCCTCAGCTTAGTCACATGAAGAAAAATCCAAGAACAAGTGGAAAGCGCTTACGGGATGCAAGCCCGCATGAAAGCAATGCTTCATCTCCAAGGATGCAGCACAATGTGCTTGAGCATATCCAGATCGCACATGATGATGAGGATAATAACATGGATTCATGCCAAAGAAGGGAGGACATTTCAAGGTGTATAGAAAATGAGCTTGAGCAAGACCAATGTAATGTGCCATTGGATGTTGAAGATGATGATGATGAGGAAGGACAGCAAAGAAGCAATGGTCGTTCAAGCTCAAGAGGTGGAATTTCAGCACAAAGAGGAAGACTCAAGAGACAAAGGAGCATAGCATCAGTATCACGCATTGAAGAAACCATGGTGGCATATCTTGAGTACAAGAAGGAATGTGCTATGACCCAAAATCAAGCATCAAACCAAGGAAATGAATACTCTATACCAAAATGTCTTGAAGTCCTACATGCCATGGATGTGTCAGATGAGATCAAGATCTTTGCCTCAGATGTTTTCAAGGATGCAACCAACCGGGAGTTTTTTCTTTGCTATGAGCCAAAACTGCGGGGACTTTGGTTGAAGAAGGAGGTTGACAAGCTTCCAAAATGACTTGATGTAAGTTTTTCTAAATTAGATCTCTTTCTGATAAGTAATAGACACGGTGGTCATCTTTACAGGAACTGATCTTTCATCCATTGGTCTTGGTGTTTCAGATTTGCAGTGTGATTTGCATGGAAAGAGCCTATCAATTACCTCTTGTAAACTGGTAGCAGTGCAGTTTCTTCTCTCTGATAAGTAATATGCATTTTAGTGCAAGGTATTGGAGTCTGACATACAGGTTTGTGTGTACAGGTTTGTGTGTATCAGTTTCTTGGGCAAGATGCGGCCTCTTGCTGCTTGTGTGGTGGTTCTTCTTGCTTCGGTTCTTGGATCCAGAGGTGAGGGAAGTTCTAGGCATTGCCGAAGTTTCGGTTTTTTTTCGCTTTTTTCTTCTGGTTTCTTGGGATAGCTTGGGATGAACTCATGCATTGTGGATGATAGTGCAGTAATTATATTTAGTTATTTCTATTATGTTCCTCCTTTTCTTAGTTCTTACATGCTGTTTTTGCCTTGTAGGACAAGGAAAGTGTTGGCAATCTTGTAAAGTTAATTGACAAGAGCAATGGCTATATATTTTCTTCTATAGACAGTAGTGTCGTCGAGTTCAGCAAAATTATGTCAGTGTGGCTATATATGTCAGTGTGGCTATATATTTTCTTAGTTTCTATTATGTCAGTGTGGCAAAATTATGTCGAGTTCAGCAATGGCTATATATTTTCTTAGTTTCTATTATGTCAGTGTGGCATACTTCTGTTAACCGGAGAACAATGTGAATTTGTTTGTGCCCATGTAACCCCGCTGGCATTTTGGAACATTTTGGCATGTCGAGTTCTGTATTCTTTCTTATCCTCCGATGTCATTTTGGAACATGGTATGATGCTAATATAGTGGTTCATATAGTGGTTATATGTTGATCTTTACCTGTGTGAAAAAGTGAACTCATATGAAGCATGGACTCCAGTTTACCATACATGTTCATATAGATGTTACTAGCATAATATAGTGGTTCTATGTTGATCTTTACCTCTGTGAAAAAGTGATGATCTTTTGTTCCGATGTGTAGAGTTCTGTATTCTTTCTTATACATGCATGAATCCTGCTGTATTCCTGCTGTGTCGTCGTTTATTCTTGCTGTGTCGTCGTTTATTACTGTGAAAAAGTGATGATCTTTTGTTCCGTTGTGTACCGCTGCTGGGATTTCCGAAACATATGGAGAAGACGGCAGTAATAAATTTGCATTATGTAAATTTTTACAAATGTATAATATTACCTCTTCCAAGGAGGGGAAAAATTTTGCAAGTGTATCTTGTACCCAAGAAATTACAAGTGCCTTTTTTTACAAGTGTAAAAAATTCTAAACACCCAAGTAGGCCCTAAGGCTTGGGATTTTTGGGGTTTCAGGAATAATTTACTGATATTATGGGTTGTCGGGGTTTACCGGTTTAATTATGATCTCAATAACTTTGATATTTACTCAGCCCATTGATTTCATCCTCACGCTATACCAAAAAAAACTTATATCTACGCACCGGTTTATCTATGCATGTTCAATTAGAACCGGCATAGATAATCACATTAGTGCCGGATCCAAATCATGGGCATGAAAAAACAGTACCTATGTTGGTTCTTAATTGAAATTAAACCGGCATAGATATATCTCTATGTTGATTTCCAACAGAAACCAGCTGAGATAGACTGAGTGCGAGGTAGCAAGTGGGACCGTAAGAGGGGGAGGGAAGGGTTTCCATAGGGTTAAGAGGTAGGTGAAGTTGCTGGGTGGGCCACTAGGCACTAGGCCTAAATAGGGTGGGCCAGATGGGTTGGAATTGGTGTGTTTTTTTATTATTTTAATTGCTTCGGGTACCTATGAGTAGTCGGGTATCCTTGTATCCAAGATGAGACATGGACTCAGATTCGAAGCAGAATACCCATAGGTCCAAGATAAGATCTAGACCTGGACCCACATATATTTTTGCCATCCTTATCCCTAGTTTGGGCGTCAGAACTAGAAAAGGATGTGAGAGAGATGGAGTACGTTTAGGGAGAGGCGATTCATTCCAGGGGAGTGAAATGACCGGAAAAATCCCCCTCATGGGATTGTATCCCCTGAAATTATTTTGCTACGGCGCTTTGTAAAGCGTATAAGTTTTTATGCTTTGCACGGTGTTTGCAAAAATTTAAGACTAACGGTCGATCCGATGTTCATCTCATTGAAATCTTACTGCCGATCACATTCAATTTTTTTTCAAATTTTTACTATTTGTTTCATATTTATGAAAATACACGATCTAAATAGTTGTAGAATCTCTAATCAGGCTGATTTTAAAAAATATGAAATAAGTAGTTAAAAAATTTAAAAATATAAAATTTTGTCAGTAATGAGATTTAAATGAGATAAACTAGATAGACTATTCAGATCAGCTATTTAAGTCTCGGTTTTTTTAAACAAAGTTCACAGCACGAAGAGAACTGTGCATATAGAGAGATAATGCTACAGTAGATAGATTTTAATACATGGTGCATCAATTCAGCACTAGCTTGCTTGCTGGTCCAGTCCATCCCCGCATTGCTATGATGTAACCAGTCATACTCATACTTCAAGAAACCTTTCGTAGCATACATCATTTCAGGCAGCATGGAGCGTGGATTTGAATATGGAAAATAAGCAAATGGGAGCGGCAACCATTACTGAAAAGGAGTGGGCATGCATGCATGCACGTATATCGTTGGAAACGATCGAGACAGCCAACGGGACAGCACAGCTCGCTAGGGGATTTTATTTTATATATATATATATATATATATATATATATATATATATATGCATGCTGTTGCGTGTACCGGTGCATGTACGTCAAATTATGGCGCCATTCTCTCTGCGATCACATCATTGATGTGCACGTGAGACCTATATACACGTGATCTCTAAGATTTAAAGCCTCTTTTTAAAATAATTAGAGACAATATTATCTTTAAGATTAAATCTACTGAATTACTAGAGCCATTAGTCATTGACAGCTATTTAATATATCATATGTTTAAAGGCTGTCTCTAAGCTTAAAGGTTGTCTCTAGGTTAGAAATAGTTTTTAATCGAAATGTCTACAATAGTTAGAGGATGCCTATGAGAGAAGGGAGAATACTTAGAGACAGCCTATATATAGTTAGAGATGATGCCTATACGGGAGATTTGATGATTTGCTTTGAAGTTGATGTCCACTTGATAATTTGTTCAAAGTTGATGTGCATTTGATTATTTGTCCTATAGATACCTATGACATGTGGGTCATTATAACAGCCCAAAATTGGGATATTTTGAAACTTTCAAAATAGCAAATGAAGACCCATATTTTGGTCCGAAAATTTCGAAAAAACTTGAAATCAAGTTTTAATGGTTATAATTTGAATTTGTGAAAACCTAATTTAGAATTGGCGCTTATAATAAAACACACTTATTTAAAAGAAAAACCTAATTGAACAAATTAAGTTTTTCTTGGTTAAGAATTTACCAAACCAATTCTCTTGATTACTCATGAATTAATAGCTATACCCACATAATGGTGTGTACAAATATATGTATATACATATATGCACATGTGCACTTGTGGACTAAGTGTTGGAAATTCTAAATTAACCCTAACACATAGATAATCTAAATGGAAAATAGCAAATATTCATAGAGCAAAACTTAACAAGGTATGATTGGAGGATTTCAATTAAAAATCTTAGTTTAATAAGAGGGATCAAAACACTGAGGTTAAAATCCTTAGTTCGATTCAAAATTCAATTTGAAATTTCCTAATGAAATTAAGGAAGATTATATATATATATATAGAGAGAGAGAGAGAGTTGGGCTATGGTGCTTCGCGAAGCACGGAAGATACCGTGCTTCACGTCTAATTTGAAAAATTTGAGACTCAAATGACCGATCCGAACCGTCCATCTTAATCTTCTCATTGAAATCTCTTAAACGAACAAATTTCGTATTTTTTTGAATTTTTTTGCTATTTATTTTGCATTTTTAAAAATCAGCAAATTGGACGCTTCACAACTAATTAGATCGGTGATTTTCAAAAATACAAAACAAATAGCAAAAAAATTTAAAAAAATACGAAATTTGGTTATCTAAGAGATTTCAACGAGAAGATCAAGATGGACGGTTCGGATCGGCCATTTGAGTCTCGGATTTTTTAAACTAGACGCGAAGCACGACGTCTTCCGTGCTTCGCGAAACACCGTAGCTCAAGTTACCTAGCTACCCTTTTGACCTGGTCAACCTGCGAGGTGGGGCCCACTAGTCAGCCCCCTCCTCATCTTCCCTTCCTTCTCTCTCCCGTGAACACTCTCTGTTCTCTCCCTCCCTCTCCCGTGCGTCTCTCTCTCTCAGCCTCCCTCTCTCTTCCTTCACTGAGTTGCCTTGGGTATCTCACCTCCTTGGCTGCTTCTCCTTGGCTCTGAGCCACTGCCGCGCTACCTGCCTAGCTCGGCCGTCGCAGCACGCCACCGCCTCTCTTGGCCAACCGGCGAATGCCGCCCTCTGCCACTGCCGCCTGCGCAAGCAAGCCCCCGACCAGCCGTCTTGTCGGCTTAATTGGGTCGCCCACGGTATTCCCCAACCCCTCCCGTGCTCAGTCCCAGCCTTTAAAAGCCAGCCCAAGCTCGTTCGTCGAGTTTCATCGCGTCTCTAGTTTCCCGGGGAACTTCGGCGCCTCCGTTCATCCTCCACGGTGCTCCGTTTCTCGCGTTCTTGGTACCGTTGGAAATCTCTCATCATTCTCTACAACGTCTTTTATTTAATAGACCCAAAGTTCTCTCTTCATCTCAGGAGAGCTCGACGACCGTCCTCGACCACAAACCGGCCCCTTTTCGATTTCTCTCTCTCCGGTAAGCCATCTTTCGATTCCTCGCATCTTGAGCTTCCCTAGGCGGCCCTAACCAGGCCCCAGCCCCGTGCTTGCCCCAGGTCTCGCCGGAGTACGCTGTCGCCGAGCTCCTCCTCAGCCGTCGTCGTCTCCTCGTCGCCGGCATGAACCAGCCCGTCTCCACCCTTGACGTCACCGCAGGTAGCCTCTACGTTGTCCCTAGATGCTCTTGAGACCATGCGTTAGGCCGTAGCCAAGCCAGTTCGTTGCCGCGACGTCCGCCGTCGCCGGCCACCGCTAGAGCTCGTCGCGCCGCCACTTCGCCGCGCCGTTCGCCGTGCCGTTGGCACCATTGGGTGCGGATCGGTGAGAGGATTCCGTTTTTGCCTTCTCCCCGTGCCGCCATGCACCATAGGGCCGGCTAGCCGAGCTCCACCGAGGCTCCCATGGCCTGTTCGTTGCTCGTCTGGAGGTTGAAGATGACACTGTAGCGAACGTTTTAAAACTAATGCTACTAGGATTCAAAACCTCTATGACATGTGGGCCTTAGGTCCCACTTCTCAATAAGTGGAAACGTATTCTCTGGAATACGTTTCGTTTGCCCCTTTGCACATTCTGATAAAGCCACGTTTGGCCCAAATTCGGCCCAAGGCTAGCCCAAACCGAAGTCACAGAATAATTCCCGAAATCAATATTTTATGTGGGAAAGTGCACTTATGAGATTTATTTAAAATAGTAAACGATGTCCAAAAATTATTAAATTTTTTATATAAATACTAAAATAGGTAAGGAGCCTAAGAAAAATATAAACCTAACTGTTCAGTAAATAAAATAAAATATTAAAAATAGGTAAGCCTCTCTAGTTGTAACAATTCTAATCCTAGCATTATGTAATCTAACAATTTATTTAACTATATTTTAAATCCATGGGAACCTAAATGAAAGATAAACTATGAACATTATGATAAATACTAGATGACATTATTGCTTTAATAAAAATACTTTGGTGAACAGTAACATAGATTATAACCCCCTGATTAAAATCCCAACCCACTTTTAATAAATTATAATAGGTTTCCCACCTATTTAAGTTGATTATTAAATTCATAAAATCATGAGAAAATTCCAGAAGAACAAAAACATGATTTAGAAATTTAACAAATCTATTGCACAATTTTAGGACCAATATTACTTTCTAAATAATTAGATTAAGCAAAGAAACCATGTTTCCTTATATATTAATAAAACAGAAACTGAATTTTGATTTAATTTAAATATCAAACGATTTAAATTAAATCTTAACTTTTTGCAAAGCCATAGTTAATCATTAAGTTAATTATGAAAATATTGAGATTAAGCCTAACATGGTATTTATGCATAATTTTCTAATTAGGGTAATTGAAATCCTCTTTTAGTAATTTCCTTTTTCTACTAAAATAATTGGGAATTAGACAAAACACTAAGACCGAAACATACCAGAAAAATCTTAGAAAATATAGAAATAACATTCTGGAATCAATCAAAATTATAATTTTAGCATGCTACCTTAGAATTTCCTTTTTTTTGCTAGAATTTCCTATAATTAATTAAAGATTTAATTAAGTGATGACTCTAAAACAATCTTAGGAATTATATGGACCATCTACTTCATCATGATCAATACTAAAATTACTAAATGATTCATAAGTTAGCCTGTTGTCAAATTTCCAAACATTAAAATTATTCTAATTTAGTTAGACTGAAATAGCCGAACCTAACCGTCTATTAGTTTAGGGTAATATAATACTAATTGCGTAAACCCATTAGCGATGGTTGTCGCTGTCCAAAAACTTAAAATTATCTTTAATACAGTATTTTTGGGGCAAATAAGGGAACTTAATTACACCTATACATATGGATACTTATATGTATACCATTATATTAGTAATTCGTTGCTGGTTTAAAAGTCATATAACTACACATCAATCCAAAAACAATAAGTATTCTTCCGAGAGTTGATGAAGGAAATACTTCAAACAAAAATCTATTTTTGCTTTATACGTCTATTTGCTAAATCTATGGGTAGTCTATTAAGGGTAACATTTTGCATCATCGCATATCATCTTCATAACGCCGCTCTACCGCTATCTTTTGTAAACTATTATGTAATAGAAGGATCATGGAACTTCCTCGATATCTAGGATAGAATTTATCACTCTTCGACAAATCGCTAGACTCGGTAAAGGCATTTCATGCATCATGCTTCTATTTGCATATCGATGCTTTTATTTATTGCTCTTCAAATTCATTCCGATTATTAGACGCCGAGGAACCGGAAGGACACTTCAAAGATCAACAGGACGATCCTCACTACCCACAGAACTAAGGCGAGTTAATACCTACCCTTAATAGTGTTGCTTTTACTAGGGAGAGGATGCGCTTTCCCTAGTGCGAGTTAACATTCACCCTCTAAGGGTTTGCTTTTACTAGGGAGAATCTTGATTTTCCCTAGTGCGAGTTAATACCTACCCTTAATAATGTTGCTTTTACTAGGGAGAGGATGCGCTTTCCCTAGTGCGAGTTAACATCTTAAACCATAATTGTGTTTGCTTTTATTAGGGAGAGTCAGCTTTCCCTAGTACGAGTTAACACTCTAATGGATCATATTGATTTCCAGTTTTATTAAATATTTTATTTACTGTATTAAATTGCATGCTTTTTAAATAAATAATACCTGCTTGCATAATCATGATTTATCATGCCTTATTATCATTTGTTATTGTGCTACCTTGATGATATTGCCTTGATAATATTCATCTGTCCTTTGACTTTATGAATGATTGCCTTGAAAATCATCATTGATAGCCAGCTAGGTGAAATAAAACAATTTTAGACTCTTAAGTCTTGGTTAAAATTTGTTTAGACATTGCTCAAGTCCAATTAATAATTTTAGGCTTAAATTGGTCTCGGAACGGTGAACCGACATTCATCGGACATGATTACTTATCAAACATGGAATTTGGAAGTTCGGCCTGGCATGCCAGTGTGTGTGTGTTGGTTGTGATTGGGAAAGCGGACGTGGTCCGACTTGTGGTTAAGGTGGAAGTAGCATGGCTACTGGTGTGATGTGAAGAGGGCTATCATTCACAGACGCGGTGCTGAGAGGAGCGCGGGGCAACACGCGTAGCTGCCAATCGCTGCCACCAAGGGTGGTTCCGCCACATCCTGTGCAGGGCACACGGAGGAACGATAGCAGAAGAAGGAAGTGAATGTGACTGTGTGTGGACTGGCCGGATCCGATGTGACTCGTAGAGTGGACCGGACGGGTGTGCAGAGAGGCACACAGCGGGAAGTCGCTGACCAAATGCCTGCGGGATTTGGTTTCTATCACCACAACGCGTGGCCATCGCGCGGTAATGCAAGTATTGGGGATTCAGGGGTAGTACAACCTGCGGGCGTACCCTGTCTGCTGCCATGCTTGAGGTGAAGACAGTATCATGTCGTCATCCGTGGGATGATCTAGGTCTTATGTGTCAGGGAGCCGTGACTCTAGTGCAGGCGTGGCAACCCGGCTAGAGAAGAACGGGCACTTTGCTGGCGTAAGATCCACAACGGGTGCGCCACACCCGGGATATGATGGCGGGTGTGTGCAGTAGATCTAAGGACTGGTGTGGATTGTGGAATGTGGTTGGTAGAATGTGGATTGTGAAATGTGAATTAAATTAATGACAATAATGATTAGCAGAACTTTGGGTTAAAAATGCTAAGTCATAGGTTTTGATTTAGAAAACTTGCTTTCTGCAAACAAATAAACCCCAACCTTTCCTTTAGAACCCCTATCACTAAAATTGCATCAGGTTGGGTGTTAGCTCGCCAGTGTTTGGATGACACTGATCTCGCATTCATATTCTCTTTTAGATGGAGAATACGAGCAGGATCGGTACGCCTGCCATGAAGACGAAGAACAAGACTATGCTGACGATCAGGGCGAGGCATAGGGCGTCTCTCCAGTCGAGTGCTTAGGCATAGCCGGCACGAGACCCCTTTTGGATCTTTTGGGTCTTACGCACTCTGATCTTTTGGACTTTCTGACTATTTGGGCCAATGTGCCGTTTGTAATACTTAATAGCCCCTTGGGCTTAATACAGGTATTTGTGTAATTATAAGACTTCCGCTTGTATGAAATGATTCCGGCTATGTGAAAGGTGTGCACTAGTGTACTGATCCAGGGACTAGTGCAGATCGTGTAGCGGGCAAAGGACAGGCCCCACAGTCATAGATCCATAAGTCATAAACACATAACAGGACAAATGATCAAATGCACATTAACTTTGAACATATTATCAAAGACAACAACTTTAGGACAAATAATCAATTATTCCTCCTACGAGTGCTCGCCGCCGCCTGTGGTGGTGGTAATGTCCAGGCGAGTGAGATCATACCACAGGTGCCGCCGATGTACGTGCTGGGCGACTCGACGCTGGACGTCGGCAAAAACAACTTCTTGACAGGGCCGAATTAATTAACGTCTTTCAGGGCCAACATGCCCTTCAACGGCATCGACTACCCGGGCTCCAGAGTCCAGGCCAACCGGACGCTTCAGCATCGGGTACAACGTCGCTGACTTCATCGGTATATAGGTAGCTATCTATTCAGGAACTCTATTGTGATGCATATTTTTACTTTTTAAATAATGGTCAATGGAGGTATAACCTCGATCAATACACCAAACAAGGATGTACATGAACAACGATCTCCCGGTCCCACTTGATTCAAGGGTAATTTAGAAAACCCAGCGGACACTTGACACTTTTAAGAGGAAGAAATTCGATGTAAAATATCTAGAATATGCTTTCTACTCCATTTTCACATTGGAAAGCCTCCCTACGTACCTTTTTGTAGATTAATTGATGTATTGATAAGACTCAAAATCCTTGGTTTGAGCGTCCCTTTCTTTTTCTGCTATTATAGAATCAAAAGCTCAACACTTACTGCAATTAAAAAATAAAAAACGAAAAACGAACCAACAATACAAATTGTCACGTTAAAAGTATGCCTTCCGGCTTAGAACAACAGAACAATTCTAACATCTAGACGAGCATAGTCTTTGTCCATCCTCCATATAGCCACCGATCTTCGTGGCATTTCTGTATGGTTTGAAAGGAACACTTCAAAGTCCCATATTTCAAAGGCCTCCCACATCATCCAAATAGAGTAAGAGGTAGAGGCAAACAGTCAAACCATCTAGTTTAGAGAGGACCCATGTTGAGTCGAAACCAAGTGTGATATCCCAAATCCACCACTAAGCCGATAATTGATTCAACGAACATATATAGGAATATATACTTCCAAATGAGTGGGAAGATTAAATACTCTTCAGTGAATCCTGTAACAAGGTAGCGACACCTCTTGGACGTCGCCGTCATTGGATCTCGGTAAAGAAGCCAGAAAATAAGATTTCTCTAGGATTGGCACTTCAATGCCCATTTACCCTCCTTCCTTCTTTGCAAGACATACCGCCATAGGTCATCATCAAGAAAATCCGACTGTCTATGAGCTCCACATAGGAAACGAACCTATCCAATCGGTCAATGCCTTGGATCAAGGCAGCCGCGCCCAAAACAGAGTGCAAACGGTGCTTGAGGCGGCTCTGAAAGCACCATGATACCACGGCCACTGCTATTGACCCCTAAAATACCATCGTGGATAGGATCTCATGGGCTGACGGCCCGGTTGAAACGCGATCTGTCGGCGGTACACCGCCATCATATTCCCGGTAGCCACCAAACGTCGCCTTAACTCCATTTAGCATCAAGTGCTGGTGACGTGTAACTGCGCGCCTGATCTAGCCTCACCAATAGATCTAGCACAGGGCTGTTCGAGGGGGACGAAGGGAGAGGAGCACCCTGCCTGGCGGCAACAACCTGGCCGTCTTTGCGACTGCGCAGCAGTCACAGAACATGCCAGCAACCCCGAGCGATGTCGCCGCGCTCTACAGCAGCCTTATGGCAAACTACTCGGCCGCTATCACGGTACGTATATAGAGAGCGGATTTTTTCCACGTGTATCAGTGCCCTACTTTACTCCGAGATCTGTGTGACGCACTGGTAGCCTTTTCCCCCCTCTTACCATAATTTGCAAAAAAAAAAAAATCTCCACTTTAATGAATTCTCAAAATCCTTTCACTCTCCCTCCCTTTCTCCAATCCGTATCACCTGCCGTAGCAGGTACAAATGCACGCTGTGCATTTTTACCTAGAGCGGCAAACTAGGCTAGGCAAACCAGCAGGCAAGCGCCGCGCGGGCCGCGCGAACGAAGTTAGTAGGCCAAGAAAAATTAGCTGGGTCTCTCAGCTGGCTGCACATATCGCGTAGGCACAACTTATATAATAGGGTTTAAAATTGTAAACTGAGCTGACAATTGAATTGATAATAGGTTTGAAGCCACAACTTATATGTGCAGGGTTTAAACTGAAATATGTTACAACCACAATGACTGTGACTATTTTCAGCCCGAGCATATACAAAATATATGACCATTTCAGTCTAAACATATACAAAATATCTTTTTCAGACTACTTTACTACAGCCACTCCAATCCGTGCTGTTTTTGCTGCATAAGATCATCAACATTGGATTCCCCCTGCATAAAAAAGTTGAGAACAAATTATTGTGATTTGTAGTAAAAAAAAAAAGGAAGGCTATAATTACAACCACTAGTATTTACCATCAATAGATTCATATAACTACCATCAAATTCATTATTTTCGAACCGATCTTGACTAGCTTCCGCCGGTTGTTGAGGGTGTGCATTTTCTTTATTTCCACCTTCCTATAAATGGCAAACACATATTAAAAATTTGAACCATATCGTTCTAGGAGAGTACAATATATACACATATCTTTGTACTAGGTTTCTTCATCCTAGTTTTTTGCATTTTTTGAACCCAATCTTGCTTCCTCTTTGAACCACTCTTCTTAACATTTCTCTTTTTTAAACCAGTATACTGTGACAAAGCATGTGATACGTGAGGAAGAATTTGATCGCCATCTTTATTAGCATTACCAACCATCAAATCACTTAATTTTTCGTCCACTTCTCTAGACAAGTTATCAAGTGTATTATCCACTAGCACGACAACACTTGGATAATCAGAATCTCGAGAGGCCAAGACACTGACCTTGTGAGAAAGTTGGGAGTAAGAACGTGAAGCTTCCAACCTCGGATTTTCCAAGACATCCCTTCCATTAGCATTTTGAACGAGTATGCTACGCACTCCTCTTGTCCATCGTTTGAGAACATAAATGTCAGGCAATTGCTTTATGTTCATCAAATCAAGAACTTTCAATGCATGGACGCATAATATTACAATTCTCTCAAATAGACGGCAACTACAACAAACTATTGGTCCCTCCATGCTACAAACAACAGTTTGTTCCTCTTCCGCATGAGATTCATCACCAAAAATTTCAATTCCAATGATGTACTCGTTGCTATTAAG
Source organism: Olyra latifolia (assembly GCA_036346145.1). NCBI lineage: Eukaryota > Viridiplantae > Streptophyta > Magnoliopsida > Poales > Poaceae > Olyra > Olyra latifolia. Next base: position 23,460,156 of record CM070530.1, read on the forward strand.
CGACAGCTTTGCATAGGCTGCTAAAGATCTTTCGTACTCATCTCGAAAAGATCTAAATATTTGGGGGTGTAGATCTTGCTTGCTTGCACCATGGGTGTTCTCATCTGTAAGCGTGGTATTTTCTTTCTTGCTTCATACTCAAATTCCAGCTCTTTTGCTCGCTCTTCTTGTACAACCCTCTCGAAGTGGTTAAAAAATCGAGGAATATCCAACTGTACATGCAGGTAGCTTTTCAAGTTACTAACTGACTATTGAAATTTTCACTTAACTGTGTGCTTCGCATTCCTAGTGTGAATACACCCTTCATATAGCATGCACCCCACTTTTCCTTTAACTTGTAGATGCTGTCCAACCATGTCTCGTTATGAACCTTGCTTCTCATACCACTAAACACTTCTTCAAATGTTGCATTGTCCTCATGCTCATACATGCAGGCTTTAAAGTCAGCCAAAATATCTGACCCTCGAACCATGTGACTACTCAAATGCTTGATTGCATTTTGACTGATGTGCCAAGTGCATAACACATGCCATGTATGAGGAAATACTTCTGCAATTGCCTTTCCCATTGCCGCATCTTGGTCGGTAAAGATGGTCTTAGGAGCCTTATGTTTGTGACACTTCAAAAATGCATTAAATAGCCACACGAAAGATTCACAAGTTTCATCATACACAAGGACAACACCAAAAATAGTGGTCTCTCTAAAATGATTGAAACCAACAAAAGAACCAAATGGTCGGCGGTCTTTGTTGGTTCCAAAAGTGGTATCAAAAGTAACCACATCACCAAAATGAGCCTAGTCAATGATCATTTTAGCATCTACCCAGAATATGTTTGCTATCAGTCCTTCCTCATCTGCTTACATAACATATTGAAATCATGGATTTGTAGCAATTTTATTTTGAAACTAAGTCAACAAACTCGCAGCCTCGCCTTTCCTTAGCTCCTTCTGACGCTTGGTCCGTACATAGTTCTTCAGATCACGACAAGTGTAGTTAAGATTGATGACCCTCCAACCTGACGACTGGCTAACTCATGAGCAACTTTAGGCCTAATTCCAGAATCTTCGGCCATTTCAATTTGAACAGCTTGTACATCAGTGATTTTCCTTTGTGAAGACATTAGGTGAGCTGTTTCAAGCAAGTGGAGAACATGGTTGTGTTCAAGCTTCAGATCATGCAAAGAATAACATTCGGAAATCCCGTCAAAGACAATTCCCATACAAACTTCACAACCCGTTCTTGTTTCATCACAAGGATATCTAACCAAATGGCCCCTTTTATCCTCCGCTCGAAAACCTTCGTTCGAACAAACATATCTACATGATGTAATCACTTTGTCTAGTGAACTTTTGTTCTTATACTTCTTCCTAACATTGAAACCGGCTTGGCCTCCATAGAATACCCAAAAATTCCAGGCTTCATCTACACTACTAAAATTCTTGCCTATTTGAGGCATCCAAGTAGGCGTATTGCTTGTGCTGCAAAAAAAATACAGGAAAAATGACATAATGCAATTATATGCACAAAACAAGTGACCCATGTTTTATGAAGAATATACTAGAGTATTTCAAGTTATATATTTAGTGATTGATTTAGGTCATAGTTATGTAGTTACTTCAGTATAATACATAGATATCTATCTACCTCAAGTCCACAAGCAGCAACAAATCAGGTGTTTTTATCACCTCCTCGTCTAAAACGCAATCACAACATAAGTCTTAAAAATGAGATGAAGAAAGCATTAATCATAAATCTTAAAAAATCACAAAACAAAAAAGAGTAACAACATAGGCTCAAAAATCTTACCGGCTCCAAAATCACAAAGAAAATAGGCTACAAATCTCACCGGTCTCATCAATCATCGTAATCACAGAATCAGACAACCACATGGGAAACAAAAAAAAATTCTATCTGTGTGAAAGAAACAGAACAGCCAAAAATCGATTCCTCGAAAAATTATGAGATAAAAAAGCCACCATTGAGAGAAATAACCAAAATTAGTTTGTATAAGAGCTGCAAAGGAAAATACTGGTGTTGTTGATCTTCATTTCCATTGCCATCGATCTTAGCCATGGTATCCTCGGCTAGCCAGCCGCCGCCGGCTGGCTAGCCATCAGCGTTGTCTCGTCGCCAGAAACGAACTGCTCATAGTGATCTGCTGTAAAACGCTCCAAATGGAAATATTTTCCCGCTACGCAATATGTGCAGCCAGCTGAGAGGCCCAGCTAATTTTTCTTGGCCCACTAGCTTCGCTCGCGCTTCCCACGTGGCGCTCGCCTGCTGGTTTGCCCAGCCTGGTTTGCTGCTCCTAGGTAAAAATGCAAAGCGTGCATTTGTACCTGCTACGGCAGGTGATACAGATTGCCCTTTCTCACCCTTTCCCTGATCAGATGGCTCCTCGCCTTCCTATGGCCCCAAGCACAATGCCCTTGGTCCAGATCACCATGGCGTCCTCTGCATGCACACCTAAACAGCCACAACCACCTTCACCATGGATGGAAGTGAAGGGTAGCAGGCTGCAGCCAGGACACAGTGTTCAGGGACGAAAGTGGAAGGCAGGGACCTACCTAATGGACCGGTGTTGGGGGGAGAGAAAAGAGGGAGAAAGAAAAACTTCACGAAAAAAATTGGTAAAACATTTATCTCTATCTCTACTATTAAAAAGAGCCTTATGGTGGTGGTGGTGGTGGTGGTGGTTTCACCAACTTTGCATCTGAGCCATCCATAGAGATCCAATGCTCCATGTGCCTCCCCTGTGCGCTACCTCATTTGAAGTGTCGCGCCCCTTATGTTTAGCCCGCGAAACCCTAGCCCCTCGCCTTGGTGAGGGCTATCAGAAACGGTTCCACAACCTCCGCCTGCTCTGCACCGCCGCGCCGCCACCCCCACTCCCAGTCCCAGGTGTGCCTTCCCTCTCTACCTGCTCTGCATCTCGCGCCGCCACTTCCCACTCCTAGGTGCAGTGCCGGCATCGTCTCCTTCCCCTCCCCCAGCTACATCGCCACCAATCTCCCCACTTCTTGGCACATCTCCTCCCACTTTCCCCCATCAGGGCCGCTTCCTCCCCCACCTGGCGCTACGTCGCCATCCCCATCCCCCCGAGTGCATATGCTAGGAGGAGGCGGGCGGCGTGGGGAGGAGGCAGGCGGCGATGAGCGAGCGCGCAAGTCCGGCGTGTGCACCGACTACCGCGGCGACGCTCAGATCCGGCCACCACAAGCTTCTTCTCACATCCCGTGGTCGCCGGTGCGAGGAAGGGAACGTGCACTGCGTGATTGTGGGATGGAAGGGAGCAGTGACTGAGACAGCCCGCCCCCATCGCGAATCGCGATGGCGTTGCACCATCTCCACCACGCGCCGCTCGTGCTCCGCCTCGCGTGGCTCCGGCCCCTCGCCTCCTCTGCACCTGCTCCTCCACTCGCCACTACTGCGCCGCCAACGGCTGCTGCCGGTACGTACGTGCGCCTTCCTTTCCCCGCCGTCCCATGGTCCTCCAGTGATCGGGTTTGTAGAGATTCTAGCGCACTCTTCCTGCAAAGATTGCCTTTTCTTTTAGCTCGCGTACTCACGCCATTAACCTCTTCTTGTTTCTGCTGTGCAGCTCGGAGCCTCTCCACACGTTCACGATCCGTAAGTGCGCAACACATTCTTGGTTCGATTCCACATCGATGTGAGTTTCCTGACCGATGTGATTCAATTTTGTGTCGCTGGAGCAGATGGCCTATGGCCGGACTACGATGTCGGGACCTAGCCGTCGTGCTGCCACCACACCAACTTCGACATGGACAAGGTGCTGATGATCCCGAGCTTAGCTTTAGTTTGATCACTTCTAATGCCGTAGAGGAGACAGGAGATGTATTGTTATTCTTTTGTGCTAACCGTGTTGGTGGTTTTATCACCATCGATTTGGTATAGATATTGCCCCTGAAGCCGAAGCTTGACCAGTACTGGTCGTCCCTGTACTGCTCATCCTCTTCCACTTGCTTCAGTGGCAAGGGGCCCTTCTGGGCTCATGAGGTATACTAGCATTAGAGCTAATGGTTTTAACTCAAAACAGATACTTTACAGTTGGAATTGTAACTAACCTTTTGCGCTGTTTCATTGCCTGTTGTTTGGCATAATGGCATTGACGTGTGCTGCTCGGTCATTCATCGCATACCTTTAGTGGGGTAATGTTCTTGAATTTCACTTTGACCTTATGAAATGAACTTTTGTTATAAGTGGGAAGTATTAGTTGTGCTCTGTATGCTCAAATACTGCGATCATTGCATGACGCGCAACATGAAGTTCATACGCTCCTTGGCATTACTCAGCTTTAGTTTTCTTCCCCTTTTTACAGAGAAGCATGGAACATGCTCAGGCCCTGTTGTTCAGGATGAATTACAGTACTTCTCCACTGCCCTGGACCTCTACTTCAAATATAACGTTACAGTAAGTACCTGGGTTTTGACACATTGGTTGTGGCATGCCATTGGTTTCTTTAGTAGGTTACAACAACTAAACCTTCTCTGTTCCGAAATAGCGTACTTTCTGGAAAGAAGGTACTAAGAACCATTAATGTTTAGTAATACTGTAGTTTGTATGAATTTAACTCTTGTTTAAACTGTGACACAGGAAATGTTGTCCTTTTTATAATTAAATTGGATTGCAACTGTAGGAAATGCTAGCGAGTGGAAGTATCCAGATTTCAAGAAGTAAGGAATATGCACTATATGATGTCATTGATGCCATCAAATGTGCTTTTGGGGCCTCACCACAAGTTGTTTGCAAAAAAGGCTCAATTGAAGAACTCAGGTTATGCTTCACCAAAGATTTAAAGGTCAGATCTCTAATTATATGCTCAATGATCTCAAGATCTTGATGCTAAATAGTGGAAACAAAAAATTATTAGAATTTGAATGCCTCGGTTGTGTCTGGAAAAAGTTGTTATGTACGCTGCTCATCTTTCGTCATGTCTGAAGTCGAAATTGCTTTCTCCTAGCGTGTCATAAATAGGTGTTGCTTACATTTCACCAGCCATCTTCTCTAGAAAAACCGTGGCATCCGGCCTGCCCAGCTGCAATGGCTCCGCTCGCGCTCCCGATCATCACCATTGTCGCCTCAGGTATGCCTCCGATCGCTTCTTGTTGATTGTTACTCCATAATGTTCCTCCAGACGGCCAACGCCTCCACCTCCATTAAGATCCACTACCTGCTCTGTTTCCTTGCATCTGTCGCGTTGCTTTGTCATCCTGCCGCTAAGGACAAGCTGGTTTTTCTCGACTAGGCGGCCAACACCTTCACCTTTAACGTGCCCTGCAGTGGGAGGTTCATGGTACACACATGCTCACTGCTTGAACAACGTTTCTATGGATGCCTACCAAGTGTTTAAGGTAATGATTGAACCAATTTGAACACTAACATTTCAATTCACTCATTTTGTTTTGATTTTCTCCTTTTTTTTTCTCCTCGCTATAAACATGAACACAATGTGAGCAGGCGTCTTGTGTTTTCGGCTTTTTGCCACATCCTAGAGACGTCATTTGCTTATATATTTTGGGACATGAACGAGTAGCACTGGCATTAGGCACAAGAGTGACCATATATGTGTTATGTGCCTGTAACTAACCATAAAGAGACAACAACAAACCCTTTATCTTCTCTTTAACCTCCAACCGTAGATATGGATTTAGCTTATCCTCATGGACAACGATGCTGCCTTATATATCAATCATTTTTTAAGTTAATCTTGCCCTTGAGTTGAACTTTCCTTCATTAAAATTGGACATTGTTGCACTACAATTCAAATGGGAAAATGCATACATGTAAGTGCAGTAATGTGGTCCAACTTTTCTCAATCTGATGCTTACAAAAGGACCAAACATCTTCATGCTCTAGCGCTTTAGACTTACTGGTGATAAAATACTCAATCTGAGCAATCCATCAAAGAAGACTCAATTTGAGTGATCCTAATTAGTGTTCTGTATATAAGATTGTTCAACTTGGTACAAGTTCGTAAGCTGTAGAGTGTTTCGGAGCAGTCTAATTGAATATGGTTTTTATCTAAGGATGCTTTTAGTGCGATTGCATGTAGTTGTGAAAATATACTTTGTTGTCTGTACAGCGTTAAGTTTTGTAATATAAGATTATGCTAAATCCATGTGTGGTATGTCTGCTAGCATCCAGGTGTGGTTTTCTATACGGTTGATTACCTGCTTGAGCTTTGGGGCTGTAAGGAGTGGACGATAGCTCCGAACAAGCTAGATGGTTTGTCTGGTTTTGCACGGAGGAAATCAAGAAAATAATCTTTTGAGTTTGGATTGGTAATATATACACCCCGATTTGTAATTTTTGTAGTCCTTTATAATTTTCTGGTATTAAATCAACACCAACAGAAGTAAGTCATTTGAGTTATCCACTAGATGACTAACTAACGGATAGAAACAAAATCAATACTTGAAAGAATGCAACCTCATATCTTCTTTCAGGAGTGTACGTAAAAAAAAATACTTAGAGTGCACAATTGTTCTTTTTCTTTGATCTTATCCTTCCTAAACTTTTATAGCTTATGTGAGCTTTATATTCTACTTGTGCTCTTTGTGCAGACTTCCTATCTATCTTGTACAAAAGACAAGTAATATAAGAGAAAAGAGTCAACATAGATGAAACATCAAAAGAGGTTATTTTATTTTGTACAAAAAAAAAGTAATATAATATTAGAAGTCTCTTTATTTTGTATCTGACAATTTAGCCATATCTAATGTTCAAGAAGATTCAGGATAGTGTAGGTCGACAAATTTTGATGTATAATCAACTATCGTGGATAATGGAAATGTGTTTTGATAGGCCTGATTCTGTGAACTGTTATATATGAGGCCTCTTATTTTCTTTTGGTGTTGAGAACAGAAACACAAAGGACATTATTACTTGAAGTGTTAACATGATAATATGCATGAAACTTATGGAATAAATTATTCTGAACTGATGTTGAAATTTTTTTATGGTAATAAGGCATCTCTTTGTCAGGATGTCGCCTACAGCTCCTAAGAATACAAGCATGGAAGTGGAGAAGAAGACATAGGGCTAAAAACATGTAGACAGAGATGAGGTTGTAAGCCAAGTATGCTGATAAATCAAGGTAATATGGCATTATTTTATTCATAGTAATGGGTTCCAGATTTTGATCGGGAGTCGCAATGCAATGTGGAAGTAAATTATTTAGCTTTCTTTCAAGCTTCCAAAGACCTATTTGTTTGGTTAGTAAAGTACAATTTAATTTTGACACCTTTGTTTCATATGGGATGCTAAGTGTTTTTTCTTGATTAAGTGCATCTATAAACAAACAAACAAATTAAAGAAGTGAATCACCTCAATAACTGGTCGCACTCCAACATTGCTATGAGTGGATGCAACATACATTACCAGTTGGTTTCTTGATGCAAATATTATAGGTAACTGTTATGCCATAATTGTTATTTGATATATGGTTATGTGGTTCAAGAAGATGTACGTTTGGATATACAGGAAGAAGACACGGAATATCTTGCTGGATTTTGTTGCTGGAAGATCCACTCGCTCATATGTAAACTCAACTCAGTTCAGAAGTCAGTATATAATAATCAAACTGTAGGTCATTAGGGCAATACAAGATGATGAACAGGTGCATGAATGCTTCACTTGTACTCCAATGGAGAACAAGAGAAGAATGCCAGGAAAATTCGAATGGTGTTTCTAGCATGTTAAGTGCAACTGTAATGTTGTAGCCTACATCCTAGCTAATGATTTTTTAGCTTTGAGTCTGAATTCGGTATAGGGATCACCAGATGCATCCAGAGAAAGTATTGGAGTGTCAATTTTATTTCTTGAAAATTTTGTGTTAGCTTTCAAAATCATTTGCTACACGCAAGAGGTCATATTTCCTTTTTGTAATGTTCACTGTAGTAGCATCATTTTATGTCACGGTTTGCACGTTTGGCAGCTGGTTCATGTTGTTTTTTCAACTTTTGTAAAGATTCAATTATATTCCTAACTTGGTCGTTGGCGTTATCTGTGTTTTGTTCCAACTATAGAATGTCATGTGTTATAGTACAACTTGTGTGGGGATTGTTGGTGTGTGCTGTTTAATGGTTGTGAACTCTTACAAATATGTTGTTTTACATAATAAAAAGCAATTTAGGGCAAGCATTAGCTTTCTCTTATCCATGTTTAGAGAGCTCAAGTTTATACATGTACTTTAGAGAATCTAAAATCACAGCCAGTTCCGATTTGTCTCAAAGCAGAATACATGCAACTCGTGATAGGCTTATTAGGCTTGAAGAAAAGAAGTTTGTAGTTGCTAACTGACGACTGAAAACATTTTAGTCTTTCATTCAGCTTCTCTGCCAAGAAGTTAGACTATTATGTGTTCTCCTAGCTTAAATTTAAATTTTAATCTACAATCACTAATTAAAATTTTGATAGTTGTTTCAAAGAAGCTAGCAATGTTTGTTTGTTTATTTCGTAGCAACGCAAGGACATTTAATGGGTAATCTGATGCTAGATCTTGATGGAATTAAGTCACTACAAGAAACTGACTGAACTGTCGACCGCCTGTTCCCGCCGACAAAACTGTCGTCGTTACCTATAGTGACTTGGTGCGCCGTGAGTGGGTGTTGCATGATCGATAGCAAACCTATACTTCCTATATATAATTTTTTACCGATCTTTTAGAACTTCGTCGCTACCTAAGTTTCCACCTATATATATTGCCAAACCTAAGTTTCCACCGATTTGAGCGTTGAATCAGAGTTTGAGAATGCAAAAATAAGACGTAATCAAGCGGAAAAGGTTGAAAGCAGAGCTAAAGTGTGGGCTAAACAAATCAAATATGACGCAATAGATAGTAACATGATATTTATTCGTAGTAAAGCACGTGCGTTAGCTGTAACTTATAAATTACACCAAAGTCCCTGATTAAAAATAAAATTGCACGTATATCCTGGCAGTGTTTATCCGCACCGCTATGGAAGCTAAGTCCTATTCTCAACACGCCAGCGATGAAGATGAAGAATACGAGGATATGCTGCGCCGTCAAGCCCCTCTCCGGCCAAACAAGATGGCGAGATAATTTCATATATTGGGACGCCTTACTTCATAAATCATCCTTTGTAATTTTATATATATTGCTCCAATTTATATTTTTCTTTCTTCCCTTTGTAGTTCCGTTACAACGTACGGACATTGTACTAGTTTCTTAAAAAAAGAAAAGAAGTTGTAAAGTCATCTGACATAGATCTCAAAGTAAGATCCAGTAAGAACCGGTGTGTTTAGAAACGCATATATACACACGTACATGCAGTTTTGTATTTCAGTCGTAAATATGCATGGATCGATCATTTCTGCCAAAGTGTATGTGTGTGTGTATTAATTACTTGCACGTACTGACGTACAGGGATTGTACGAGATGGGCGCGAGGAAGTTTGGTGTCAACGACGTGGGGCTGCTGGGCTGCGTGCCGACGGTGCGGGTGCTCAGTGCGACGGGAGCGTGCAACGACGGCCTGAACCAGCTCGCCGCCGGCTTCGACGACGCCCTCAGCTCCCTCCTGGCCGGCCTCGCCGCCAGCCTGCCAGGCCTTGCCTATTCCCTCGCCGACTCGTACAGCCTCTCGCAAGTCACCTTCGCAGACCCACAGGCATACGGTAATTAATTGACCTAACCGATGATCACCGATCGATATATGGACCGGTTGTACGTACAGCAAGCTTGACCGAATGAAGAGTTTAATTAATTAGCGAGCGATTAATTTATTAATCTGCGCGCGTGCGTGTATATGTGTAGGGTACGTGAACGTTGACAGCGCGTGCTGCGGGAGCGGCCGGCTCGGCGCGGAGGGCGACTGCCTGCCCAACTCCACGCTCTGCGCCACCCACGACCGCTTCGTCTTCTGGGACCGCTTCCACCCGTCGCAGCGCGCCGGAAAGCTCAGCGCCGCCGCTTACTACGACGGCCCCGGCAACTTCACCAGGCCCATCACCTTCAGGCACCTCGCCGTGCTCCACAACAACTAATTACTAAATACGCTGACGTTTGGTGACAAAAGCAAAATACCCCACTAATTAATCATAAGCTTGTATAATAAGCCTGCAGTATAGATTACATAAATCCCGTGGTTTGAACGGATTCGCGTCGTGGTAAAAAAAAAAAACAGAAGCTAAGGGCTTCAACTTCTCATAGTTATGGTTACTGCTGGTGTTTTTCGGAGGCAAAACGCTTCAACTTCTCAAAGCCGTTTCCTGAGGCTTTGAGACAGGTGGCTTCAAAATATTAAATAAACAGCAGCAAAAGGCGAAAGTATTTTGGTTTGAAGACATGACCGGTCTAAAGTGGCTATTATGGGCTCGTGGCAGCTATCCTATTTATATAGTAGCGATTTAGCATTTAAAAATTTAAAGTATGAATTATGTACACAACATTAGTCACATCCCAATAAACAAGAAAAACAGTGTATTTTATAAATACTAATAGTCCGATACATATCCATAACCACAACTGAAGTTAGAATAAGGAGTACTACAATATATCGTTTTTTGTATTTATTGTAGAGGGACCTATCTGAATAATTCTATTAATAATTGCGTAGAAATTAATAGTAATATCTATCTAATGCTCAGATGATGTGAGAATGAGAGGAGCATAACAAAAAAAAAGTTATATTTCAATTTTAAATAAAATTGACACGTATAGCATAATGGATCTATAACGGCTATAAAAGTAACGAAAATAGCAGTAAATAAAACATCTATAGAGGTTGTACCTCCAAGTGGCATGCCATAATGCTACAGGCGTGGCTAAGATGATAATTCTAGTAACACCCATCCTCACTCGTGTCTTCTCCAAGACTAGTGGAGAACAGGAGAAGTAAACATAAATTCGCTTCTCAGCGGGTGAGGAAAATTTATCAACATATGTGTGAATACTTACTTAATTACTCAGTACGACTTTAGCAAAGTGCTATTAAGTATTAACTACATGCAAGGCTAATCAAAAGATAGTTGTATGGTTTATGTTGTGGAAGTCTGTTTCATTTGAAATAGGATTATGTTTTTTGTTTCCAAGAGAAAGTTTCAATCTTGATTAGCTCAATTAAGTCAAATTCAGGAACAAACCATGGTTCCAACACAGCATTCACCATTAGTGGTAGAACCAAAGCACGACACAAACAGGCTTCAACCGTTCTCATCACGTACTTTACTTGGAGAAAACATTTTGAAATTCAAATTTAAGGAGAGTTGAATCTTCTGGCGGCTCCTCGCACGCACGATCCTAGCAGTGAGGAGTGAGGGAAACATTAGTGCCACCACCCCTCGGTCCCCTCCCTTTCCCTGGTCCTCACCGGCGGTGAGAGGGAGGGGTCCCACGCTCCTTCTCTGTTGTAGAGGTGGTATAGGGATGTCCTAATCCTTAGGGTTGTCGAGAATAGAGGCCGTCGAGGAAATCTCTTTTATGAGGATAAGACTAATGAGTTGTAAAGATAAGTATACGAGTTGTCCTCTTTTATGTGTATGTGCCGAAAATGGCCTTATAAAGTAAGAATGTGAGAGAAAAAGATGGAAAAGGAAGCTCTCATCTTACTCATATATGCAGCCCAAGGGCTCTGGTAAAAGGAGCATCAGAATTAATCGCCAAAAAATGAATCCATGGTAATTTAGCTCAGCTTGAGGCTTCTCTCCTGCGCTCTCCACTGCTTTAGTTTCCTCTTCTTTCTCCTCGGATCATCATCGTGGACATGACCATAGGGATGCCTTATTTTTTCTGTTGCGTCCGGCATATCGACCGTGGGTGCTCAAGCAAAAAAGTTGGAGAGGGACCACACGCGGTTTACTGGTGGAAACATTTTTGGATCCGATCCAAGGAGTGACCGTCGTGGGCAGAGATCCGCATCCTAGCCAAATTGATAGACCTCCACCATAGATATCACGCACAGGATAGGAGCTATCTTGCCGCCCAGATCTGGAGGCCACCCTGCTCCCAAGATAGAGCTTGTGTAGCAGGCATCCGTAGTCCAGGATGCCAAGGCAAGAGCTTGAGGGAAGCTACATCACTAGCCGCGTCGCGTCGACCCAAGCGGTGGACCACGCCCAACATTGGAGCATCAACGCAACCTCTTCTCAAGCAGACCCATCCACCATGGCAGCATTAACCATCAGGAGTGCTGATGCCAATCAATCCCATCGCCTCCATCTACCTCTAGCCCCTCATGATCAGCTTCGTGGATGGACACTCGAAGCAATGTCCGTGGCCCGTAGGCAATGAAGAAGACGAAAGAGGGGATTCCGTGTGAAGACAAAAACAAGAAAGAAAACATCTGGTTCGACGCCCACATGCATAGCAGAGGGTCAAGTCAAACCTAGTGGCTTTCATCAAAAGCCCTACGATGGCGGTGCCTTGGAGGAGCTTCGCATGCGGTTACTCTTTATCCCGAAGCCCCGACGAATCGAAGTACTCCGGTGACCTCGTGTGAGCTCCGGGGCCGCTCCGACCTTCACTGTCCCGATCGGTGCTTCACTATTCCTAGAGCTTCACCGTCCTAGAATTTCCCCAACTGGTGATTTGCCGGCCCCAAACCTAGACGACTCAGAGCTTCACCATCCAGCCTCTCGTTGACACTTGCTATGCTCGCTAAAAATTAAATTATATTTTGAGTATTAACGAAAACTTGATGAGATTTGTAGCATTTACTTGCTAATTTCTCTACTAGATGCTCATGCAATGTTTTGAATTTTTTGGTCATCTCTTAAAATCCTATAGCAACTTGGGATTGAGCTGTTTGTTTATGATTTGATCTTTATCAAGTTCATGTGCATTGAAAAACAAAAAATAAAAAATGAATGATGATGTGTGAAAAATGATATAAAAGAAAAAATGGAAACAAACATGAGGAGAGTGACCTAGGAGGTCTTTATCGATGGCTCCTAATTGAGGATGTGCTTCGCTAGGATTTGCTCTCTAAAATCTGAGTTCGCTACAGAAAAAAAAGTGTAGATTTAGTTGAGCATGAAGGTCCTAATATGCACTTGTAGCTTTCTCAATTTGTTGTATAGATTGTATTCTTGAATACTCATTTGATCTTTTCCTAGCATGACTTCTAGTGTTGAGATTATACCCTGTAATGTTCTCGTTAAATCATGCAAAACTGGTATTTTTTGTTTTGCTTGCTAACTTTAATACCATGTGGACAGCTGGAAATGAATTTGATAGCTTAATCTAATCTTCAATAGCTTGGTGTTATACTTTATTTTATGTTCATATGTATAATTTATAAAGCTCTTTAGATTGTATTTCATACATACATGCTCTTTCTCTTTGTATCTTCTTGTTTTAATTTTTTGTAAAGAGTGAGAATTTCTCTTTATGCCTATATTGCCAAAAGGGAGAGATGTAAAAAAAAGGGCATTTTGTTAAACTCGATAAACTTGGACATGTTGACCAATTGCTATTTCCTTTGATCCAGGTATGTCTTTGCAACTTGATTTGCATTACTGTCTCAAAACAAACTTTTCTTCGTGTTTTTTTTATGCTTATCAATATACTCATCAAGGGAGAGATTGTGAGACAACATGGAGGTCTTCATGTGGTGATGTGTGGTGATGTGTATATATGACTTAAGTTGATTTGGTTGAGAAGTTTGTGTTTGAGACTTGTTTAGAGTCGGACGGATTTATTTTCAGCACACACAGTTTTCATGGTTCGGACTATTTCGTAGTGCTACATTTCTCGGGTGATTTTTTGGCTTTCATAGCTCTTGAAGAGAATTTGAAGACGAAGGTTTTTTGTTTTAGGCAGAAAGTTATTTGATGCACGAATTAATTGATATAATTTTTATAAGCTGCTGTATTTTTGTGGTGTAGTTTTGACTAGTTGTGATTATTGCTGATTTCAGGTTAATTAGTATTATTGCGTGATTATGGATGATAATATGCTGACTTGCAGGGAGGTAAATGAGATATTTGTAGAGATTGTGTTGGTTTATTTGAGTGCAGGTTTGGAGCCAGTTGTGGTCATTGACGGGTACCAAGACTAGGTTGGGAGAACCGAGGCGTAGAACTGTCGAGGATGCCAATGGGACGGTAGGGCTCAAACCGGGCTCACATAGATGTCATGGAGGTAGACTTGAGGTGGCTCAAAATTTTTGTTCGGGTTGGAGGCTCGGAGGTGTGGAAAATAAGCGGTGAAGTCAAGGGATGAAAACCCGTTACATCGGGTTGACCCGGTTTTGTGTAAAACCCATGTAGGCCTTGTGTGGCCTATGTAAAGCTCATGTGTGGGCTGGTTGTTGGTAGTGGAGTGCGTAAATCCTAACTCTTAATAGGTTAACTTAGAAGCTAAGCAACTCTTCAAGGGTGGAGATGCACTCAAAAGGTCTGTATAAGGAGGGGTGGAGAAATGCCTCCACCCAAGTCTTTGTTAGGGTTTTATTTCATAATTATGTGCTCTTTAGGATTTTGCCCACTCTTGTGTGGCTGTAGAAAACCGACCAAGAAATAGAAAAATGTTTCAGAAAATTTTTTGGTTTATTCTTCTTATGTTCTATGTGATTGATCTAGTTTGTTTTTAGCTAGTTTCTTGGCCTTCTCTCCTTCTACCTGATGAAAAATTGTTGATCTAGGAGGTGTTGTGGTTGTCCATATCAGTTTTCATTATCTTGCAACTCACCAAGAACACCGAGATCAAGTTTTGATTTTTTTGCTTGTTTTGGTAGTTCTTGTTATTTTTGTCGAAAATTCATCCGAAGTGATTTTGAGGTAATTCTTGCTAGAAAAGTTGCGTGACTCACATATCTAACTCTGTAAGTGGCAATTGCATAGGAGTTACTATTTGGGCGCTATGAAGATTTTACTGAGCCCCAAATGTTCAGTCCAAAATTTATGAGTAGCAAAGCTTGTTATTTTTTTTTCATTTTTCTACTCTTGCTTGAGGTGAAATTTTGTGCATAGCTTTGTGATTTACTATTTCCTTCCTCTAGGGAAAAATTTGGAAATTCAAATGAGTCATATTTTTAGAGAAATCATCTCTTGACCGAGATGTTTCTCTGTCAAAAGTTCACTTTTACTTTCCAAAATCAGCTGGGCTTGTAATAATTTATTTTCTTTTTCTGAACTTGCTTTGGAGTTGATTCTTTTTTTATTGAACCTTCTTCAACCTGGAGCATCTAAGAAAAAATTTCTATGGCCAGATGACCAACGAATTTTTATTTACAACATTTTTACTAGAGGTATGTGTTGTTTTCCCGAGAATGATTCATGATTGATCTTGTTTCTTAAGCGTCACTTGTCTGTGTCCATCCTTTTTTTGATTTTTAGGGCATGTTGTCGAAGAAAGTGCATCAATTTGGCATCTATTCAACCCTCTTTCTAGCCGTCTAGGTTGATCTTACAGTTTATCTTGTTTGGGCCTCTCGCGATAGAAATAACTATGCTACTCCAGTGTTTGTTACGCGTGTGTGTGTAAAATGAGCTACTCAAGATCAGACTAAGCTTGAAAACTACACGATCCGAGCTTGAACAGACTTAAGCCAAGATAAACATCGTTACACCAGCTATTCCTCTCTTTAAACCAATTAGGCTAACCAATTTAAGCCGAGCTCGAGATCAAACCATATAGCCCTCTCTCTTTTCCCTTCTCTCTCAGCATTGACCTGCTTATTCAAACTCAACCAAGCATTCATCAACCCCCATAGCTCGGCATTGCTTCAAGCCTAGCCCAAAACTCGACATTGATTCGAGCCATCTCATCTCGAATCCAGCCCCAGTGTGAAACTGTGAATTGCGTCTGTTTGACGGCGTCCATCAAATCCGTAGGCTGCTCAGGCCTGTTTTGACTGCTCACGACCGTCCAAGTCAAGGCCGCGGGCTCCTTGTCTCACTTCTTTTGACTCTTCTTTCTGCTCGCTTCAGCCTCGTTTCGCTCTGCTTTCTGGTCAAACAATTCGGGCTCTCTTTCCGGTGATGGCAACCGCGATGCAATGCAACGCGCCAACTTCCAGTTTCCTTCTGCTCGCAGATTCTCGCACGATTTTTAGCAGTATTAACCAGTCATAGATTCATGTCTTGACTCACGATCTATGCGTAGCCTAACGGCCAAATCCTTGCAAGACAGTACACGAGTCAAACCACGAAGGGATAAGCAGGTAAAGAGGCAATTACGATTACATCACACTGCAGGGCTGGTAAGATCATCTCCAATTATTTTCCCTTCATTTTATTCCCTTCCTCGTTCCCTTTCTAATCCACATTCCCTTTATTTCCCACCATCTCCAACAGTATCCCTTCGAAGAAAATTGTATAGAGAAAGAAGAGAGAATCCCTTCCTGAAGGTATTGAAGAGAGAAATCCCTTCGCGAAAAGATTGCTGAAGGAAATCCGTTAGAGCGCTGAAAAAACGGGAATCCCTTCGTGAAGAGAACAGAAGGCGCGAAGGGACGCCGTTGGAGTTGGTCTAATATCCTAGGAAAACACATGGCGACGACGGGAGACCAAGCAGATGACGAAAGTAAATCCTCACTGACGAACAGAGTAAAAACGGTAGATGAACTCAATGGAGTATGTACAGCGACATGGTGTCAACAAAAATAATAAGCCGAAGAAGAAAAGCTAGTGCCAACGACGATAAACGCCCTACAAAATTGCTGGCTGTGTAAGAACAGCCGCGGTAAGAATATTTACACAGCCAGAACACGAAGCCTGATCAGTGCATCTACTGATCAGGCTCCAGCCACCTCCTCAGGTTGCATAGGGCCTCGGCAGACAGGCTCTTGCAGCATCTTATCCTCCTCATTGGCGCCTGCTCTAGAGGCGGTGAACACCCGCCAAGCTCAGACACAAAGCAAATGACAATCACCGTGAGGTTATCAAAGGTGTGGAGCCTCTTCGCTTCCATGGCAAGCTCCCTCGCACACCTCTCAGGGTCGTCATGCCGTCGGAGCCCCTTGCTGACTATGCTCACCGCATGCTGGCTCGTCATGACGTCCCATATCCCATCACAGCCTATGATGAGGAACTCATCATCCTGGCTGAGGGTAGTCTGTCGGAACTCTGGCTCGGCAATGAGAGGTGACGGCGAGCCATGGGGCATTTTCATATCCCAATCACCTAAAGCCCGGGTCACCGAGAGTACTCCGTTGAGGTAGCCATCTTCAATGTATCCCCCAGACTCGGTGACCCTTTGACGCTCTGCGTCATATGTTGGCCTGTGATCATGCGACATCTCCACGGCTACACCTTTCCTACATAGGACTGCACGACAGTCCCCTGCATTTGCAACCAACAGCTGCCTGCAATACAGGAAGAAAATCAAAAAAATGAGAATGCATATCCCCATGGCCAATCATGAAATGCAGTCTGCAGAGGCTTGTCTTCCATGTTCTTCTAACCTTCCAAAGATCAAAGCTGCAAGTGCTGTGGTTCCCGAAGATCGGCTGATGGCCGAATCATCAGCAAGAGCAAGGTCTGCATTCATGAACGCTTTGCGGATTGAATTCTCGACGGATTCAGAAAATGCTTCATCTTCCTGTGATGCTTGTGGGAATTCAGAATCCTCGAAGAACAACCTTATAGCATGCCTTTTCATGTAGGCCGCTGCATCTGAACCCCCATGGCCATCAAAAACCTGAGGCAACAGCACCAATTAATTCAACTGATGTTACAGAACATTTGAAGATTAAACATGAACAGCTCTTACATACCCCATAGAAGGCATTAGGCACCGGGCACATCAACGGTGAGCCAAGATGACCAGAAAGATCATCAATTCTGATATGTTCATCTTCCATGTACCTCCTAGGCCCAATATCAGCAAAGCTACCAGACCGAATGTTGGGAACAAACTGCAGTGGCTCCATAGGTGCCTTATACTCCTGCATTAAGCACACAACCGTTAATTATGCTGCCATCTCATCTAAAGTGAACAAAGACAACCTGCACCCAAACAATATCATGAGGGGAAGTTTCCATGTATACATCAAAATATAGAGATTTGATATGCCAGCCATCAAACCAACCAACCAGTAAAAGCTTTCACATGCCCTTTTTTCAAACTGGCTCAATTGATTGAAAAGGTATTTGACAAATATTTTAATACGTTATACAAAACTTCAATTCCAAATTGAAAGCCAGCAGTACTGAAAACAAGATGGCAGAATCCTAATATATTCAGCGATTTAACCAGGTCGAATCATACTACCAATAAATATGCGCCGGCAAATAATACTACATATCTTGTGCAGGTAACAATCAAATCAATACGTGCTCGACAGATCGATCCAATAATTGAACCAACCATTTCTAGTTCCATGTTCCCAACCTTCATCAACAGTAGAAACTACTCCTGGATTAAAAAGCAGCAACAGAAAAGGCTGAACCTTTGAAACTTTCCAAGCAAGTGATTTCCTCAGTTTACCACGAGGAATTGAAATAGAATCGGCTGAACCTTTGAAATGTTTTAAGCAAGTAATTTCCTCATTTTACCACAAGGGCAATTGAAACAGAATCAATCCTACACAAAAGATCAATGAAAATCCTACGATTAAAAATCTAACTTCTTTCAACAACGCACCCGAACCCGAAATACACGAGCGATGCTGACCGAGAGGCACCCGGCTCTATCATATCCAACTCGCCGGAACAACGAATCCAGGTTGCAAAATCTCCTTGCGAAACATCAAACAGCACAAAGAAAGCCGGAAACTTTGCTTGGTCGAATCAAGAACTTACCAAATCGGGCACCTCGACGGCGACCTCCGTATCCGCCATCGGCGACGTCGCCGCCGCCGGCGACACCCCGACCACCTCCTCGCCGCCCTTCACGGAGCACAGGGGGAACGAGGGCTCCAACAGCGGCACAACCTGATGCATCACCTCCATCCCGGCCACCATCTCCGCCTCCTCCAATCCTCACCGCGCACGGCACGAAATTCCTCCCAAAAATCCCCCCTTTCCGCGCCCAGAACGCCAAGAACTCCCGATCCAACCTCCCCTCGCAGCACCCAAAAGAAATCTTTCCCCACCAAACCGCAAGATCCGAACACCAGCCGATCGGTCTCCACGAGAATCACTTCCCCCAAATCTACAAACGGCAACTCGGCCCGAGAGAAGGGCTAGGCGAATTGAACCGAGCTTGCTTCTTTTTCCTGCGACGAACACACGCTCCCCTGATCCGAAAGAGAAGTCGAAACGGCGGACGCAGCAAGGGGTGTCCTTCTATTTATTCGCGCGTGGAGTGGTGGTGGGGGCGAGACGACGACGCGGCAGGGAGTGACCGGCAGGTGGCCGTCGTGCGAGGCGGCACCGGCACGCGCGTGTCGCGCCGGGGGTGGGTCGCCGACCTCGTTTTTGGCTAATGAGGAGGATGACTGGATGACGCCGGCGCTGATTTCACACCTCTGGCGTGTGGACATCGTCTATTTTGGGGGTTCCTTTTTAAAAAAACGTTTTCGGGGTTTTCCGGGAGGGTTTCCGGCATGTTTCACACTGCATGGTTACGACCCGACTTAACGCGTCTTCGCCCTAGCATTATTACACCGAACATGACGGCTATTTTCAGCGTGATAGTTTTTTTTTTTTTGAGAAAGGTACCATTCATTTCATTCCCACAAACTCATGCACATTACAAACAAGTCCTCCCTAAAAAACAAAAATACAATCACGTCCTCAAAGGACCTATCTGCAAGGCATGACAGGTTTCTTCCCCAAATCTCATCGCCGGCGACATCCTTCATCTCCAGCCGCGAAGACAACGCCACCAAGCTCACCTTCTCTTGGCCAGGCCTCGATGGGCGGGAGATAAGAACAACAAGTAAGCCATGAAAGATGGCCATAAGTATCAAGGAACTAAGCTCCAACACAGCCAAAAGTAAGGAAGGTGAAGTCAAGAAGACGGTGGCACCAAGACGCCGGTAAACCTAAATCACCGCGAAAGACCCCACCACGCCCAAAGATCCTCAACACAAAAGACCCAGAACACACATCCCAAACCGCCCGCCTGTGAAGTCGACGCCGAACGATTTGAAGACCGCCCGGAGAAAATCCCTCGCCGAGACTCTTCCTCTTCCTCACCCGTTCCATACCCAGAACGGAGAGGTCTACCTTTAGCTTCATCCCCAACTTGGCTTCGATGATACTCACCTGCACCGAAGACTTCGTTATTGATGCCGATGATGCTGCCCCAAGCAGCATGACGACGAGCAGACGAGCACGATCTGCGACGGCGACGAGACCGTCGATGGAGACGACGACCCGCGCGCTCCCACATCCGCTGCCGCCTCCGGCCAAAAATCCCTAAAACCTAACCCTATCCTACTCCCAAACCTACTACTATACAAGTCCCGGCCTAGATCCGCCACTCCCCTACCCCGGCAATGGCCCGAAGGCCCGCAGCGATGAAGGAGCCGGCCAGATCTAAGCCGGTCGCCCCTCTTCATGCGCTCCGCCTTTTCTGTCTCCTCCGCCGCTCTCATGAGGATAAGACCGACCCTAGCGTGATAGTTTTCTTTGGAGGATTTAAGACACCCTACAGTGATTAGTGACAGAAAGTCGTAAGGAAATATCTATGTAAATAAGCTACTCTACCCGCGGTTGACCGAAATACAATCATGTTTATCAGCTGGAGGCAAAGATGACGCGCCTTACATTGTGATATGGTTGGCAAAGAAGTCGTTAATGTGATGTTTATTATAACAAATTTTATTATCTAAAAAGAAAAATATGAAAGATGTCTTGAGTTTACCATGTCAATTAAAGGAAAAATCAACACAGTTTTTACACTTGGTGTGTCGTGAAGATTGTTTGAAAAATCGAACAAACACACCTAGGACGGAGGATGATTCCTTGGGACGCCATCCTGACCTCATGCACTTGAGGACTCTACTCTTAAATCAAGCTCACTCTTTCTGATCCAACCATTCCTATCCAAATCATCCCATTCCTCCATCTTTCGCCTATACTCCCATCCCTTCTATATGCTCCTCGAGGAGATGGAACTAGACGGCGCGCCAGTCTAGCTATACCGTTCGATGACACCTCGTGTAGCTAGCTGTGCTAGTAGGCTTGCCGTCGAGGAGGGTTGTCAACGCTCGCCGGCCCATCCTTTCCTCTCTCTTGTGTCTCCTCTCTCTCCCTCTATCTCTATTCTCCATCTCATATATCTCTACTTCTCTCTCAGGTAAGGGGGAGCGAGGAGTGTCGTTGTGCCGCTTGGAAGCTCGCTAGCCTCACCTTCGGTCGGCCGCTCCTGAAGCTCACTGCGTGAGGGGTATTGGTACTCTATTGGAAGGAGTAAGGAGCTAGATGGGAAAGATGTAAAATAACTCGGCTTGAAACATCACCCTAGTACATAGAAAACATGGTTTTTTGCTCTACTGAAACATGGTTTGCTCTAGTGAAACATGTGTAAGACATGTGAAACATCCCTGTTTGGGTTTGACTAGGGATCGGATGTCTGATCCATAGCAAAAAAAAACCGGATGCTTTTTGGACGTTCGACTAGGAACGTAAACAATGAACTGTGGAAACATGGTCGAAGTACTACTGAAGCATCTGATTTTACCTGAGGAAGCACAATGCACATACTATTGGAACACCACAACAGGATGTCCTGATGAAACATATGGGCAAAATATCAATGAAATATGATCCAAGTACTGATGAAACATCATGGGAACATGGTTGAAGTATATGATGAAACATGAGCGAAGCACTAATGGAACATGGTAAAAGTATTGTAGCTCGCATGATGACAGGCAATATAACTATCAGGGTATTAACACTTGTAAATTTAGTTGACATCTTGTAAATATATTTGCTTACATGAACTTACTATTTTATTTGCTTACCTTGAACTTACTATTTTATTTGCTTACCTTGAACTTACTGTTTTATTTGCTTTTTTAGGTAAATAAGATATTTAATGAGCATAGTTGTGTATCAAGTAACAGGGTCAAAACTAGAATGACATCTAAGGCTTAGGTGGCAAACAGAGCATCATTTATATTGAAGAGAAATCTTAACATGGGAGCCAAGGAGCAGGAGAAGCTTCAAAATGAATACAACATCACAATTGAATATGACACGGTTTGGAAGGGGAGACAAAGAGCATTGGTTGCTATTCAAGGAAGTTGGGAAGACAGTTTTAAGCTATTGTACAACTTCAAGGCCGAGATTGAGCTGAGGTCTCCTAGCAATGTAGTAGAGATACACACCAAAAGAGCTAAAGGTAATGTCTACTTCAATAGATTCTTTATTGCATTGCAGCCATGCATCAAGGGTTTTTTAAATGGATGTAGACCGTACATTAATATAGATTCAACCGCTTTTAATGGCAAATGGAATGGACATTTAGCTGCAGTGACAACAGTGGATGGACATAACTCGATGTTTCCTGATGTTTCCTATGGCTTTTGGGTTTATTGATGGTGAAACTGCTGAAATTTGGTCATGGTTCATAAATCAACTCAAGTCAATAGGTGCTCCAACTCTTCTAGTCGTGTGCACAGATGCTTACAAGGGACTCGAAAATGCAATGAAGGAAGTGTTTCCCCAAGTTGAATAGATAGAGTGTTTTAGGCACTTGATGCTGAACTTTATGAAAAATTTCATGATGATAGTTCCAAGCATATGTGGCTTGCTGCCATGGCATACAAGCCTGAGGCATTTTCTCACCATATAAACAACGTGTGCAAAAGCATGCCCTAAGGTGGCTAACTACCTTCAAAAGCATCACAACATGTTATGGATAAGGTGTAGGTTCAACAAAGATATCAAATGTGATTACATTCATAACAATCTAGCAGAGTGCTTCAACTGTTGGGGTGAGGGATGTAAAAGACTTGCGTGTTGATCAACTAGCTGACAAGCTTAGGGAGATGATTATAGAACTATTTGACAAAAGAAGAAGGATTGTACAATGACTAGAAGGTGCAATACTGCCAGCTGTGGTACATAAGTTGAATCACAAGACAAGTTAGACCAGTTATCTGTTTCACCTCATAGTTTATACATCAGGTGAATGTAGTGCAGAGATGAGGGATTCAAATAATGACCAACCGAGGCATGTAGTCAATGCACTTACATATGAATGCACTTGTCTTAAGTGGCAACACTCGAGAAAACCTTGTGAGCATGCATTGAGATTTCTAACAACTTAAAGAAATGTCAACCTAGATGATTATATCCATGAATACTACTCAGTGCAACGATTCAAGGCCACATACCAAGGTGTCATACAAGCACTAACAAATAAAACTCAATGGCCTAAGGTAGACCTTGGCTTTCAGGTGCTACCATCATTGGCAAAAAGGTCTGCTGGTAGGCCAAGAAAATTTAGAATTAAAATTTCCTTGATAAGGGTGGCAATGGTAAAGTTCAGGGAAAAGGCAAAAACAAGTGCAAGAGGTGTGGTAAGCTAAGGCATAGGCAAGCAAGTTGCCTGCTTAGTAGGACCAAGAAAAGGTACAAATTCAATTATCGTAGGCAAAATCTATCTTTATTTGCCAAACTCTAACTAATGCATAAATTCCATGCCTATTTGCTAACAGGAAAGGAGAATAATAAGAAACTTGGCATGCACATGATTGTCTCTGTGGTTTCATGTCCAATCTTTTGCATGTAATGTAGTTTAACATATATTCCAAACTAAAGCTTTTGTGATATATATGTCAACACTATGGATGTTGGGCTCATATTGATGAAAAGATGTCTCCTGTCGTGTCATTCTTTTGTATGTAATGTGGTTTACTATGTATTCAAACTGATGTTTTTGTGAGCTCAAAACATTATTAGTGTTATGGATGTAGGGCTTAGGGCTCATATGGATGAATAAGATGTCTCCTGCAGTCTCATTCTTTTGCATGTAATGGGGTTTACTAGTATCCAAACTGATGCTTTTGTAAGCTCAAAACATTGTCAATGTCATGGATGTTGGGCTCATATGGATGAAATAGATTAACAATTATGTATGTCAACATTGTGTTTTGTTGCAATATTCATATGTGTGTTTTCTTGCAATATTGATGACAAAGAACTAGCTGGTGCAACAGTACTACGTAGCAAGCGGCAACACTTCGCAACAGTACAGCAAGCCCTTTCCAGCCAATCAAGATTCAAACAAGTACAATTAAGTAGGACAAGGGTAAAGAGGTAATTCCTCTCAGCTCTATGGCAAAAATGGGCAAAAATTCCAAATGTTGTAAAAAAATCAAGTGGCAACTCAACTTTGGGGCAAATAGTTCATGCCACTCAATTTTAGGGCATTTTGGCAATTGCCACTTAATTTTAAAGTATATAAGTAATTTTTTTTCTATATCATTTCCTTCGATAGGATACTATCGAAGGTGATGAAAAAGTAGAAAAAAAATGTGTAGTGAATGGAAAAGAAAACGAAATAAAGAGAATATGTTCGGTCAAGGTCTCAGCCTAGAGGAAAAGGAAGGAACCTGTTATGCAGCGTTGCACGTACGGCACACAAACGCATATGCATGCAAAGATCCACATGGATGGAATGGAACACGCGTGCAGCTGCACGAACGTCAAACACCAGGGGCCCCCTGCAGGCTGCCGCCGCGCGCAAGGCGAAACGTCAAAAGGCGAAAGGGGGCTGGGATCGCGTCCCGTGGCCAGCGCCGTGGTACCGTACGTGCATGGGCGGCGCGTGCTCTCCACGCCACCGCCATTCACCCATCGCCGCCCTTTGGAGTCAATGGAGGGCGCACACCCGTGGTTTCGCGCGTCCTCCGTCCGATCCATTGGAATCTTCGCTCTACCACGATCGAGTTTGGTCGAACGGGGCAGCTGGCGCGCGCGCGTGCGCGACGGTGCGCTAGCTTTGGCTCCAACAACGCCAGTGCTGACAGGCAAGCAACAAATCAATGTTAGCTGGACTCACGTGTGGGATGTAATCAGGTTGAATATCACTTATTCCGGGTTGAATATCACTTATTCCGTATTTGTATCTATATTTTTTATTGGATATATATGGAGTCCGATACGAATGGTGTTGAATGCAGATACGAATGCGGATTGTATCGGGTAATGTTACTTGCGAATATGGAGCGGATATAGATCGGATTTAATACGGATGCAAATATTTATAGTCGGATAATGCACGAAAGTAAAGATAGACGATAACTAGATATGTCCACTTGAATAGCATCTCCTTTTCCAAAATAAAACAAACAAAGAAAAAGGAACTTGAGAGTGCTAAATTAATTAAGATATTGCAACATGATGGTCATCTGTGCATGTGTTAGACATTGATATGACAACGGTGACGATAGGTAATTTGATATAGATACAATTTTCTTTAGATATTAATAATGATAGGACAAGAAAGAACAGAACAAGCATCTTATAACGGGTGCTAATAAGGAAAGACTGTCTTAAGATAAGGCTAGATGTTCCAGAACCATTAATTATTATGGGCTTTTGATGGATATCCCAGATAGTATCCAATCTGTAAAACAGATGTTATCCAAAAATATCTAGATATTATCCGTATCCGATGAATATCTACCATCTATCTGTATCTGTACTCGTATCAGAGACAAACCTATCTGTATTCATATCCGATAAAAACATATGGATATCTGAATCACTGTCCAAATTGATTCGATCAGTCAGAAAATATCCGTTCTGTTTGCACCCCTACTTACATGCTTACCCATATACTCGTATATGGTTTGGTTGGTACCCAAACAGCACAAGGATGTTAGGCACACACATCTATCATCCGACAATGCCAGCAGAGATTGATTGCTAGTTACATCCGTATTAATTTTTTTTCCAGGCTTTAATCTGATCTGGACCGTTTTATTTCAATCCGATGATCGGTAGTACAATTGCTTATTATCACACTACCAAACAGGGTTTCAACCAACCCACCCACCAACACCCCTATTATGTTTCCTAAAGGAAAACTGCATTTTAAACCGCTACAATTTCATATATTCAATACAAATGTAAAAATTAGGGAAATTCAAAAAATAAAAAATAGTATTAATACATTTCAAACATATTGCACGGTTTCGTTTTTGAAATAACCAAACAATTTCAAGCAGATTTTGAGCAAATCTGAGTTGAGAGAAAAAAAAATAAATGCACAGAGAACCTCAAGGCAGTCAGCGGCAGTAGCCAAGCTTGGGGGAAACATCACAATGGTACTGCCTAGGCGCGAGGTGGCTATGGTTTGGGGCCATGACGATGGCGACGCCGAACTAGAAGGGAAGGAGTGGCGTTGGCAAGAGGGAGGGAGGAAGGGAGGGAGGGAGGGAGGATAGTCTAAGAGGCAGCGGCGATGAGGAGCAGCGAGGCAAATAGGACGAGACGGCTAGGGTTTTGGAAGGCTGGAACAGGCAGACAAGTAGGGGGAGTAGGGAGTGGAGTTAGGGGTAAGAAAACAAATGGTATTGGATAGAAATCGATTGGTTCTCAGCTCAAAAGTCAGTTTTGTTGGTTTTTATGTGAGGATTGATTTTTCAAACATTTTAAAGCGGGTTTTTAATTCAATTTTTGTCCAACTTTCTATGGTTTTTTTAGCAGATTCCAAACCATTTTACGTTTTGCTAGCGGTAGCGAATTTCAAAAAATATTTTTCTAGCAGTAGCGAATTTCGAAAAATGTTATCGTCAACCCTTCTCCCAACTGTGTAGACATATTATTCTATAGCATGGACCATAGAGTGAACTTAATCCACCTTCAAGACTAGCCCAGCTATGTGTGCACGAATACACCTAAACTTTTGGCATGTTTAGTTACCTGCATTCAAGCTAGCCAGGCTTCGCTCATACAGGCAACACCCATTTGGATGGTTGCATTGACTCTGAAGCCAGACCCTTCTTGTGCAAAAATATTATGCTAGACTAGCTTCTAGAAAACAGCCACAATGAGCATGGCTAGCACAGTGCCAGAGCGAGTGCACAAGGCTGCTATGGGAGCGATGATGTGGCGGCATGTCCGTTCGGGAGCAAGGTTATTTGGCAATGGATCCAGGCGAGAGCAGTGACGACGGCGCCAGATGCCGGTAGGAGCGACGACAGCAGTGTCGGATCCACGTGGGAGCGAGGCCAGTGATGCCGGATCTGGGTGGGAGCGACGGCGACAACACCCCCATCCGGGCAGGGTGATGGCGAAGGTGGCGGACACGAGTAGTTGGCGCGGCCAGCACGTTCAGGACGTGACCATGGTGCATACGGGGCACCCAGAGGCAGCCATGGTGCAGCCACTCGTCCAGGGCGTGACCATGGCAAAACCATCTCGTCTGGGGCACAACCATGACATGGCCGGCGTGCCCAAAGCATGTCCAAGGCACGAGCATGGCTCATCCTTGCAAGCAACCAAACAACGCTTCCACCAGCTAGGCTCAACCAGGCAACCAAACAAGATCCCTATACGGCTATATAACTCAGCTTGGCTGACTCGTGCCATACAAACTGGGGAGGCAAGACAACAAACATCCCATTTGTCGTTCTTGGGATTGCTTTTTGGGTGATAAAGAACAGATCTTATTCAGAACATGTTCTTATCTCATTTGCTCTCTTTGTCGCATCCTTTCCTGCAGGGAATACTTGTTGCTTTCTCCATGACGCCAAGCTAAAACAATAAAGTATAATTTCTAAGATGTTAATAAGCAAGACATGCTTCTATTCATCGATAATATCTTTCGTTTTGTTCAAGCAAGATCGGAGGTACCCGTTTTATTAGAGAGAATGCCCTCTGCAGTGGGTTATCAACCTACTCTTAGAGAAGATATCGACACGACGACATCCGAATTGGCCATGAAGAATCAACTCAGAAGCAAAACTATCAATTGATGAACACAACCAGTTCAAGTTGGCTTGAATTATTGGGATGATAGTAAGCGCTTGGTTACTTTTGGAAGAATAATTGATGAGCCCTGTTCCGTGGATAATTGCTAAATGCAATTCCTTCTAAAAAAAATATCTCGTAAAGGGCTCAGCACCAGCATTTTTTTAAAAGAACTTTTTTTCCTTGACAACCGGTATCATTTTCAACATATATAGTTCAAAAAATACCACTTCCCTGTCATAAGCCTCCAAGAAAGATGGTCTCCAAATAGAATTGACCTTGTGATTCATTCTTTTTCTCGCAATTGCTTATCAACGATTTTCCTTTGGTTGCACCAATGAGAACTCAACAGGTCGTCTCCATGATAGCCGGGACCAGGGAAAGAAAGGCACTTTCGCACTGTTTCTTGGGGTCTCCTCTTTTGCGGCTGCTGTCCATGGTGGCGAATCAAATTGGCACGACAAAAGGGTTCCCTCAAGAAAAAATAATTAAAAAAAGGTTCCATCAAATCCATCTGCTCCTGGAGTATCTTCATATTGTCACTTCAGATGCAAAAGGTCAGCGATGCGGCATAAATTATCTTCACATTTTAGCCATGTACAGCAGGAAAAAAAATGTATATCACTTAGATATTTTTTTATCGGCCTTATCCTCGTCTACCGTTAGTAAAGGCCGATAGGAACAGGGCTGAAAAGGCAACTCAATCCTGGCCATCCATTCGATAGAACGGCTCAGATTAAGGGGTGTTCTTTTAAATTTCATGAATTTCTAGCTTATCTGTCTTATCTCTCTTGAGAATTTCGAAATTGGCGCCGAAGTCGGATGGCGTGAAATTTAGGATTTAGAGAACTTTTGAACTAAGCCTCGAGATAAAATAAAACAGATTCAAAAGTAATAAAAAAAAAGTCAGATGAGTCAATATTAGTCAGATAAGTCACGAAAATTTCGTGACTTATCTAACTAATATTGACTCATCTGACTTTTTATTACTTTTTGAATCCATTTTATTTTTATCTAGTAGGCGAGTCTAAAAGCTCCCTAAATCCTAAATTTCAAGGCCATCCGACTCTCGATGTCACCTCGGGAAATTCTCGAAGTTAGAGATAAGACAGATAAGTCAGATTAGATAAACCCAAAAGAACAGGGTCTAAAGGTGTACTCCAAAGGAAAAAAATGAACCTAATTCAATTGTGCAATGAGCTTTTGGTGTGGCAAATTGCTACGACTTTCCTGGCCCTTTCTTTTCTGGTAAACAATTCTTTCGTTTTTCTCTCTCTTTTTTCAAAGGCATCCTTATTTCAGCAAAGGTATCACATCATTGCCCTTCTGGTAAAAAAACTCCGTGCATAATCAATGGTTGGGGACTGGATAGGGATGGATAAAAAGGGGACAGATTATGAGGACGTTTAAAATATACATAGCATTTGAATATTTCGGGCACCTAGCGTTTCAAAAGAACACAAGTTATGCTGTCAACACCCAAGAGGCCAAGACCCAAGTTCGACAGTCTGTACCGCCCACAGGGCCCATGGCAGCTCCTGCTCTAAATGTGTCATGTAAATCAATCTACTCTAGTACAATCTTTCACTTGGATTTATGCCCCATGAACTACATTAAGATATTCCAGACAAATATAACTGGGTGAGCACTTAATAC
Source organism: Olyra latifolia (assembly GCA_036346145.1). Taxonomy (NCBI): domain Eukaryota; kingdom Viridiplantae; phylum Streptophyta; class Magnoliopsida; order Poales; family Poaceae; genus Olyra; species Olyra latifolia. The sequence continues at coordinate 23,489,623 of CM070530.1, forward strand.
CCACAGGGAACACGTCGCACCTCGCAACAGTCTGAAGATCCAACCGCAACACTGGAGTTTCAAGCCCCTCTACAAGCTGAAAATGCGTATCAACTTAACAGATGAACCACGCACGCTACAGTGAAGCACCAATTTTAATGGGAAAATGCCACAAATCGAGCTGCAAATTGCACTTGGACAAGTAAATAATTGTTCTAATAAAGAGAGAGATGCTTACTTGAAAAATAGCAATGCTACAGAAATAGACAGGAAAAGTTCCGTCTCTCTCCCATGGGTGTGCTGCAGTGCTGCTTGTCTCACAATACTATTTTGCTTAACTGTTATCAGGGCCTGGTAGTGGTAATCAGAACAATGCAAATGTGCTACAGGATGCCAGAAGTAACTGATGTGGCATCCCAAAAGAATGATCGACAATAAGTAAAGGTGCAACTGTGCGATGAACACATGACGCCATAAACATCTTGTAATTTTATATGAACAAAAATAGTGTATTGCTCCTCAGATGAACAATGAACAAGTGAACCAGCCAGCTTAGGCCTTTGCAGCTGATTAATGCAATTCAGCAAATACAATTACAGGTGGGCTACCGAGGTTATGATCCCAAAACTGGGAGAAAGCGAAACTCAAAAGCAGCAAGCTGATCTCACCAAACTACTTGTGGAGAGAACCCTGTAACATTGATGTAAGTGATGGATGGACCCGAGCTGTTTTCTGTGACCGTGCAATACTTCTTCCTTCTGAATATACCTCGCCAAGAGGCCATCTCGGACGCAAGTCATACTGTACCAAACAAGACATTGATCAGGCAGGATAATAGCGAACCAGCCAGAATATAACATCTAAATTCAGCAACAGCAATTTTCAGTATAAGACACTTTCCAAAGGTGTTCCATTTTAACGAAGGAAATTTAGATATACCAAATGCTGCTTGATATAAGTTTTTTTGGGGGAGGTGTCAACAAAGAGTTGATCACATGACTAAATTGACAAAAACAACCCAGTTATATATTTATCCGAAGTAAAAAACTAAAGGGATTAAAAATATGCAACTTAAAGTAAAGCACCTTAGGTTAAATTTACTCTATTAATTTGCACATCTTTTATGAATTTTCTGTGCTTAATGTTTATACTCATCCAAAATGCATACTGCTTGGTTAGGTTACCTGCATGTCATCAGGCTCATCAGCAGCAGGTGGATCATCAAATCTACCTGCAACAAAGTGCTCAATCCCAGTCCAAGCAATCATGACACCTATGCAAATACAGCAACATAAAAGTTCCAATCATTATAAATAAGGGAAGAATTAAGAGTAAAGTTGGCATAAATACATAATTTGTTCTCACGCTTCAATTTGACAAATCCTAAAGGAAAGAATAGCACAGCTTAGGGTCTAGATGAAAAAACAAAGAACTGTTCTAGTTTGCATGGAAGCTAATTTGTGCAATAGATACTTCTATCAGCTTTATGATTGAATATGAATACTACTAGTTTACTGTTCATGTCAATGAACCTATTACCATTGTCAGTACAAAGGCTTGGAGGAGGAGACACAAGCTGTAGGTCATTCTTCTCTGCAATATGATTCAAACGGGTCCTAACATATTGGTTTGATGCAACACCTCCGGAAACAACCTTTAATATTTGAATCAATCAACACACTGAATGAATTAATGCAATCAACTCAAGTTTAACCAACATCAAGATATCTCAATTACAAAGTATTTAATAGAAGGTTCCATCTTCAATGCCCATTCAACTGCTCGCTGGCATCTTTCTTCCAAATGTAAAACAGCAACACGCTGCAGAGGTCAAAATCATCAGAAACCTATCAAATTCCTATGAACAATGAATCCATTATCCATGATTAGAACCTGAAAGGAGGCAGCAATGTTCGCCCTTAACTTTCTGTCTTCTTCTGTGGCAGATGAAATGGGAACATCATCTGTACATCTACCATAACGCAAAAACAACAGGGCAGTTAATTAATGAATAGTGATCAGTGATCACAACCATTTAGAACACAGGCATAACCACACTTGCTTCAAATAATGAAAATTCTTTCAGGTTTAAACAAACTTCTATACTTATTTACTTCTTAACCTCCGTGATCTATGGTCAGGTTGGAAATGTTCAGCTAATCAAGGTTCAATTTTTTCAACAGATTAAGGTTTCAAATGATCGAGAAGAATGCGAGATGATTTCTATGAGAAGAATGCAAGATGATTTCCATAGCACAAATTGTATACTTCTAATAGGCATCAGTTGCATCACTCTTCGCAATAGTGTTGTTCTTGTTATTTGATCTAGAAGAATATTACCATATCTAGTTCTAGCATCATTCTCATGAAATAGATTCAAATAATATGTAGTCTTTCATGAGAAAACAGTTCCACCACATATTATTGTATATTGCCATTAGCCTATGAATGTATTCTCCAAAAAAGAGCTTTGCATGTTTACGATTGAGTAACTAAATTTTCAATAAGATCCTGCCCAAATTTCATGTTATTGTTAAGTGTAAGGGTATTGTAGTCTTTTTTCTTTTCTAGGATTTCCCTTTTGTACTCCATATATTACCCCATTGGGCTATTGAATACATCTAACCATTCACACACTACTACTCCCTCTATCTCACATTAACATGGTATCAGAGCCTAGATCCAGCTTCTAGCTCTGGCCGTCGCCGTTCTTCCACTGCCCCTGGGAGTGGAGAGAGCGGCCCAGGGGCAGCCACTGCTTTTGCTCTGGCCTTGTTCCCTGGAGCCTCTTCTTCCTCTTAGCACAGCAGCAGCAGCAGCCAGCACCAGATCCAGTTATGGCCTCTTCTTCTTCAAGCTTGAAGCAGCAGCTTACCTCGCCAGATCCAAATCTCCAAAACCACTATCATCGAGCCCATCGTTGCGGTGCTCAGCGCTTCTTCCTGCTCTGAGCAGCCATCGACAGATCTGGAGCCAGTAAGCAACCTCCCAGCCGGCGTCAACGCCATTCCTCCAGGTCTCACAGCCACTGCCACGCCGACAAGCCGTCTGGTGGCTGCCCCTGCTCTAGGCGCAGGTGTCTTGGCCAGATCTGGCCGGCCTGTGCTCGGGGCCAGATCCGCCCGTCTCGGTGCCGTCCGGCGGTCGCCCCTGCTCTAGGCGTGGGTGCCTTGGCCAGATCTGGCCAGCCCATGCTCGTGGCCAGATCCGCCCATCTCACCGCCATCCAGCTGAATCCAGCAGTCCTGCCGCATGTCCGGCCATCCTCACTGCCATCGATTGTGCTTCTCCTTAGCGTCACCGCCATCCTCAATGTGGGCCTCAAGGGCAGAGCCATCTCTAGTGCCAAGCACCTCCCTATGCCTCGCCTGATCCAGGGCACCTCCTCACCAGCCACCTTAAGCTCTCTCCAGCTCCATGGCCGTCATTGGTCATCTACTCATCTTCATGGTCAGGCTGCTGGTACCTCTGTGCTTCATCTTCCTTTTGAGGGCACCATCTAGTGCGCTACCTCTTTGCCATCAGCTGGAGTTGCACCTTCCATTGGACATGTAGTGCTGGCTTGTCCGGACCTAATTGGGTTGTGCATTTCTTGCACTTTGCTGCTCCGGGCTATCTTCAAGGTTGTCCACCTTCTCCTGTAGCTTGCTCAATAAACATTATCTTGATGGCCCTCTCTTCACCGGTATCCATGTGCTGCTCCAATGTATTCTTGTGTCATTGCCTGCTTATGCTCCTTTCATGGTTGCTGCTGCTCCTTTCATGGCAGTTGCCACTTCTTGAGCACAATCTTGTGATGTCACCTCTTCATCTCCATCCATGAAGTGCAGCGTCATTCATACTGCTGTCTTCCCTTCTTAAAGTTGCCTTCTTGGAGCATGCACTGTCTTATCTTTGGGGCTTATGCTTTGGCTACATTCATACTGAAGCTTGCTGCCTTCGGCTTATCCTTGCTATCTGCTGCTTGTATTGAGTCTTTACCTTTTCTAGCTTCCGTTGTGTCCATCCAAGTCCGTTGCTCCTTTGTCTGTCAGTTCATCGATGCTTGTGCTAGTGCACCATTCCTGTCAATCAGCTGATTGTTTTGTTGTCCTTCCTTTTCCCATGGTAGTTGCTGTAGCTCCTTGATCCTTCTTGGCCATCACAGTCCCCCTTTCATGATGCATCACATTCTCCTCTTTGTGATGATGCCTTCCAAGGCTGTGATTAGTACTACCAAGCTTCTATCATTTCCTTCCTCAACTTGATTTGACCTGACCACTCTCTATTTTGCCAATTTTGGTGCTCCACCTATACTCATCCTCCCGGTTGTCCTCCTTTCCTGACATTGCTAGCACCACCGGAGTTCCTTGCAGATTGTAGAAGTCTTTATCTTCACAACGACTTGGTTTCGGCTTCTCAGTCACTGCTCCTTGGTCCTTCTTGGTCGTCACATCTCTCCCTTCTTCGTGACACATCACGTTCACCTTCGTGATGGTGCCTTCAGGCTATGATCTGGGCGCTACCTTGTCCTTCGAGCCATGCATCGTCACTGTTGGTTACATCAGATGGATGAGTTCATTATGGAGTTTGGCATATTTTCCTAGAGCTTCACACTTCAACGACATCAACAAGACACGGAATTTAGGTTTCCCCTTTAGTAGTGTGTGTTCTTCAAATGCAATGCTATTGCATACACGTTGCATTTGAGGGGGGATGTTAAAGTGTAAGGGTATTGTAGTCTTTTCTCTTCTCTAGGGTTTCCCCTTTGTACTGTATATATTGCTCTATTGGACTGCTGAATACATCTAACCATTCACACACTACTCCCTCTATCTCACACTAACAGTAATAAGCTCTACTACTTGAAACAAATTAATTCTTATAGTAAGATTTTTTTTAAAAAAAGGTGTATAATATTAATAAGAGTTTCAAATGAAGTCGCTGTTTGTCATCTAAAACATTAAACCTGAGGTATAAGGTATTACCAATAGTTGAGAGGAAAAAAATGCTTCCAAGGAGAAACAAATGAGGAGCAAGCAGCATACTGAATGCAAGACACTATTGGACATGCCAGCAGGCATATTTATCTTATTATACAGAAGAGGACAACTAAAGGGATAGCATATCCATACAGATTTCTAGATTCAATAGCCAATCGGACTTGAGTCTTCAGACCAGCATAAGAGAAATTGCAATCTTTGTGTTGTCGCATTGGAACCTGGAGGTATACAAAAGGAAAGCAAGCAATTACATCATATCAGCCTAAGAGCAATAATAGGTGGATGACGAAATTTAACTATACAGCAGTTTTGGAAAAACTACAACTGCAAACTTACTCTGAACTTAATAGCATTTGGATCACCTTCTAGAGCAAGCTCTTCAAGAGCAGGACCACCACCTTTTCGAATATCAAGGCCCAGCCATCTCGCTGACTTGTCATATGCCTCACCAATTGCATCATCTATCGTCGTCCCCAGTTGAACATATTGACCTAGGCTATGAGCTAGAACAAGAAGATTGTGTCCTCCTGAACATACCAATAGGTTAGATAGCCCAGTCATCAAAGAAATTTAAGCAAATGACTGTATCTTATGGTCCGAATATCAACATTAGTACCTTTCAGAAAACAACAGCATGCGTACCTAGTGATGCTGTAATACACCACTTTAGTATAGATATGTAAGCTGATCATAAGGACTGCTAATTAAGCGCTTAATAAATGTGCAAATGGAGTATATTGTAAATACTTCTGAAGTCCATGTGATGTGGTTGATGATATGCTTATATTTTAGAACATGGTGTAGTAAAAAATTTCATGACACTTCCAAACTTCAAGTAATTTATTCCCTAAACAAAATTTATGCAGCCGCAATACAGTATGGATCGACTATCTGAACATATTGCTTTGTTCTCATAAAAGGTGCAGTAACACTACATCACAACAACTCAAATATGTTCCATCCTCTATTAGTAACTGCTTGCCACTATTGCTTCTTGTTGACATATCACATGCATCTTTTAGAACAAAAAGAAATCTTCGCTACAATTGAATCTACAAAACTGTCAATCGTGGAGAACGGTATCTTCAATGAATTATGAAGCATGATTGTTGTTATTATAATTTTCTTATGTTTCTCCAATAAATAGCTTGTGGCAACCTAATCAACAAAATATGCCACTTCATCTTCAGAACACAAAAAGAGCGCTCAATAACACTGCCAAAGATTTGAATGAGCATGATTTAACACTTTCTTCATTCCACTTGGTTGTGGATCCCTTTGGAAATCAAATAGCTGGTACTTACGGCCTTTGTAGGAACTAGGAGCTAGCTACTGTAGTTTCATGTTCCAAGTGCTGAGGCTGAGTTGATAGTTATTGAATCAGTGATAGTTGAGGTCAACTGGCTATGATGGTTTTCTTGAGGATATTGGTGTTTCAGCGCCTGCACCTACCACATCACTATCTGATAACTCTGGCGCAATCAGCATTGCTCGAGATCTAGTGAAGCATGAGCTCACCAGGCGTATTGGGGTTGATGCTTCATACATGTGGTCCTAGGTGCAGCAGCAAGTTCTTATTCTTCAGGATTTGCCTTTCAAGTTTAAGCTAGCTGACTTCTTCAGAGGTGCAAACTAGGACACAACATAGCTTCTATCCCTCCGAACCCAATGTTGTTGACCCACCCTAAGTTTGTGGGGGAGGAGGTGTGAGAGTTAGGACTTAGGAGCATATGTACTAACCGTGTATTAGTTCTTTGCATAGGGCGTTTTCTGCTTATTTGCATGCCTTATACATGAACATATCTTGGCTACTTGGCCCATGGAATAGAACCAGGAGTTCATTCAACAGAAATATGATCACCAACCAGACTTGCTGTTACTCCCTACACTTCAATGATTCCTTGATTAGTGTGTGTTTATTGTTTACTGACATGCAACTAGAGCGCAACAAGTTGGGTTATAGAAGACAAGGTGTCACAGATATTGCATCAGTTAGTGCATACGGCTATACATGCTATATAAATCAACAACAAAAAGCACATGCCACATATATATACTGTGTATTTGTTAGGCTTTGAATATAGTAGACAATTTCAAGTTCAACAGCCCGAAGCCCCTAACTTTTTATTTCATGTTCTAATAAATTAATATATCATCGTTTATCAATAACATGGGCTATAATCTATATATTGTAAAAAAAATGAACCACTTAATTCATCAGTTCGTAATAACAACTTGCATACCTATACTAGTAATTTTAGGTGAAGTTACAGAATAAATTTTAGAACCAGTGCTATTGGGCCTTATTGACAAACAAACAAGTGATCATTTAGGTTAAGGGTGTTTCAGACATTGTCGTGTATAATATTGAGACATAGTACTGTAGTAGTGTTGTTGTGTGATTAGCATATACCTGAAATTAGAAGAGCCAAAAATGGGAAATCAAGGTCCTCATTCGCTAGCCTGACAAGGATCAAAGTACATTAATCCATAATACAATGCATGTACTATCATAGTGAGGTACCTATGCTAGATTAATCCACAATACATTATGCCATGATGTTTATAGAATGAGGACTTCAGTATAAACACATTTATTATACTCAGTAATTAAATTATGGACGTCAGACCATCAGTTCCCTAACAGACATCAGTTTTTTGACAGATTTGGCATTAATAAATAGTTTGTAGATGTAAATTTGTTCCCACTGAAGCAGCGAACTGTTTTTTCAAAAAACCAAAAAAAAAGATGGCAGGAGCTCTGCCCAATGATAAAAGTGAATTACAGTCACAGCCACATATCCTGGATTCCTGGTAGGACACACCAAATTGTGATTTTTACAGAGAGGAATTTGGTTGAACGTTTCAAAGTACTATGAATTGTAATCGTTTAAAAAACACTTCACTTTTCATAGCCTATGCTACTTTACCAGCCTAGTTCAATATCCGGATAAGTTTGTAGCTATTATTATAAAAGAGAAATATTAAGTAGGCCATATTAAGTCTAAACAAATGTGCAAGTAGTGATGTAAAACCAGATCCACAGATGGGCGTCAAAACAAAATTCCAATCTTACATCCAGAAAAAAACCTTCTAAACTTTCTTCTGTTTGAATGAACTGATAAAAAAAACTTGTGCATCATTTACAAAGATGTCGACAGCTCAAAGATTTTAAAACGAACTTTGAATTGTGCAAAAAAAGGGAACATTGAATTAAATACCTGGAAACTAATGCATGTGCCTCCATATGATGAACTCCAACAATAGGCAAGCCAAATGTTTTTGCTATTTTTCGAGCTTTGTGAACTCCAACTGCGATTTAGACAGGTCAGATCATTACACTAACATTAAAGAAACAGAAGCAAAGTTTAGTTTTCCTCCAAGCTCAAAATGTCCCACTTACAAGAGAAGAAATAGTGGTATACTCCAGTAACATTGAAAACAATAAGACTAGGGGCTATTCTCTTCGGCTTATCTTCTTATTTTCAAATCGAAAAGTCAAACGCTTTGGCTCTTGCGGTGCCTTTTTTTTCTATCTTGAAACCACGTCTCAGAGCTCTTAGATATGAGTCAAATGAGGCGCACTGGACTTTCCAAGCTACCTCGGAAAGCTCTCAAAATTCAGTTTATAAGTAAATAAGAAGATAAGGAAATAAGATAAACTGAAGAGAACACCCACTCTGATTGGGTTTAAAATACTAAATAGCATATGTAATATGTCATTGAAAACAATAAGACTAACTCTGGTTGGGTTTAAAAATACTAAATAGCATATGTAATATGTCACATCAGACATCTAATGGTTAATTGTACATATTGACATTGCAAAGAGTTAATTGTAAAGGGTTGCTGGAAAAGCTAAAGAGAACAAGTTAGTGATAAAATTGCACTACACCTAAAATTTTTTACCTAAGCGCTACAAAGAAAAAAAGACCATGGATGAACGGTGAAGCTTACCCCGTGTACAGTGTAATAGATAGATATGGAACATGAAAGCAGCAAAAAAAAAATGACTTCCGAAATAATGATATAGATACTACTATTTATCCATCCCAGAAGCCTGGCACATCGCGAGTCATATGATAACATTTGAGCAGTTGAAAATGCGTGGATAGTAAGCAAGTCAGCAGCATATTCTACAAAACTGTTCTCTAAGTGAATAACAAGATTATTAAGTCCGATTGAATTGAACTGAACTCATTTGGACAGGTACGACTCACCGAAATCTAATTGGTAAAAGTATCTCATCTGCTAGCTTACAAATGGTGAAACGGGATATGATATCTAACAAACAGACATTTCAATAGCATATCATGTAACAGTAAATAACAGTTCATCGTGTTCATCTCCATCAAAATTGAAAGTGGAAAAAAAACAGAGAGAAGAACCTCGAAGACATAGACTAAGTCCTGGTCCAATGGTCACAGCCACTGCAGACAGATCAATCTCTGACGCATTTGCATCATCAAGTGCTTTCTGGACAACCTGCATGACACACACGACAATTAACATAAAAAGGTAAAATACCACAAAATCCGCCATCCTTCTTTTGAAAGGAAAGCAAAACCTGATCGATGGCAAGAGCGTGGGCTTCCTCAGCCATCTTAGGAGCAACGCCCCCATACCTCGCAAGCAAATCTGCCTTCCCAATGTTGGCCAAGGGAATCCACAAAGAAAAGTACAATCAGCAACGCGTAACTCATCCTACATACATGTATGCTAAAATTTCCCCATGGAATCAAACATGACCAATCAATAAACAAAATGAGCAGGGGACTGGGGAGGGAACTGAAACGCAAATTGCATACCTGGGAAGAGACCACTTGGCTAAGGATCTCCCCGTCGCCTCTAACCTGCAGCCAATCAAGCAACAGAGAGGCAGGCATTAACCACGGAATCTACATAGTCACCACAGCAATTGGAGATGAACCGCAGGTACCACGGCGGCGGCGGTGTCGTCGCAGCTGGTCTCGATGCCGAGCATGAGGAGGTCGCGGCGGGCGGCGGGGGCCATGGTGGCGAGGGAGCGGAGGAGGTTACGGGGAGGAGCTGGTTGGGAGGAGGTGGAGGCGAGGAGGCGGCGGAGAAGGGGAGGGGAAGCGTGGAAGGGTTTTGGTGGGGCTAGGAGTAGGAGGGCGGCGGCGGCGCGGGAAACCGGCGGCGATAAGGTCGGGAGAAGAGTGGCCGCCATTTTTTTTCCCCTTAATTCTGGTCTCTCGGCGTCGGCCTTTCAAAATTGAAACAGATGCAAAACAGTCAACACAAACAGACCGTGCGTTAAGAATGTGCAGTGCTAGACTATTTTCTAGCTCTATTTTATTTTGTTCATTATTGTTTATTTTCTATTCACAACCTTATTTTACTATTTACTTTGGACTTATTTTTCTAATCACTATATATCTCTTTCTTATATATTACTCTCAATCTTTTTTTACTATTTACAACTCTATTTCTAATAAACCTAGTTAGTTACAGTAAAAATATAGTCTCACTATTACAAATGCTAGCACGGGCCCTCACACCTCCAACCGCATCTATTGTGGGCTGAAAGGAGTGGGGTTTCTCACCAAAACGCGATACTTATTCTTTTCCATTCTCTTTTGGAAAACTTTCTTGCTTTATAGGGAAATTAAAATTTAGTCCATCCAGACTATGAATGAATAGATCATACACCTTTATCTTTGGGTGTGGCACCACGGGAGAATCCAGCTAAACCAACAGCGCACATAACCTCATGTTCATGGGCTGCCACAGTCACAGCATGCTATTGTCCCCTTGCTACACGTTGCGTGCGGCCCCATAGCTGCCCGGTGAGTCGTCCTTTCAGTGACATGCGCCTACTATGACCTACCTGCTCTGATTGTACTCATCGTAAGAATTTTGAGACGTTGAATTAAAAAAGACATATTTATTTATTACAACAGATGGAATAATGTGTAATTTAGTGGATAAGATGGATTTGTTACAACAGATGTCACGATGGGTAATTTTGGTTAAATGATGCATTATTCACCAAACACTAATGACTGCCACAAGAAAATTTTTGATGTCATGATAGAGATTTGGCTGCAGCCAGCAGGGCATTGCAATTTGGCAGCTAAAGCTTCTAGGCGCTATCTTTTTCATACCTAAGTTGCGACACACTTTTATTTCCTTGTAATTTGCTATATCACATTTTTATATTGTCATTACTAAAAAATACTCAAAGCAAATACAAAAAAGAGAAAAATCCTTAAAAAAAACTTTTGAGGCCTTAAATACAGGTGTATTTAGATCCTCAAATCGTGAACTCCATAATTTGGGATATGAAAATGTCTAAATCAAACAAATTACCAAACATTCAAAATAATTCAACAAAAATACATAACAGCTAAAAAAAAAAGAAATTTTGAGGTACCAAATGATTTAGCATATGAAATATTGAACTAAAAGAAATTTCATGATTCTATAAACTATTTTTATTTGGAATTTCATGTGTTTAATTGTGGATTTAAGAATTTAAAGTTTGAATATAGGTGTATTTGACACCTAAACATTTCTTCTAATTTTTTTTTCCAGTTTGTTATGTGTTTTTCTTGAATTATTTTGAATGTTTTTATATTTGTTTGATTTAGGCATTTCATATCATGTTAGAGTTCACAATTTGAGGAGCCAAATACACTTGTATTTAGCGCCTCAATTTTTTTAAAATTTTCTGATTTATTTATTATTTGTTTTGAATATTTTAGTGGCAACAATATATAAAAGTGTGATAGGGTAAATTACCATGAAATAAAAGTGTGTCACAGCCTATGTGCATATGAAAAAAATAGTATCCATGAGCTCTAGCTGCAAAATTGGAGTGCTCTATAGCCAATTTTCCCTTCTCTTGTACTTATCATTATAGCCTATTTTGGATAATGGGTTACTATAGTTATTTTTTCTTCCGAACAAAATTATATCTCGCAAGCCAGAGAGTTTCATTTAGGATATAAGATGATGTGGAGGAGAGAAGTGAGTATAGAGAATTGAATCATCTCTTCTATTATAATCGACCATAACATAGAAATCAAGAAAATTGTATATGATTGAGCTATCTATACTCTACAGTAGCATGCAAATTGTCTTTAGTGTCGTATATAGATGGCATGAAGCTCCTTATATAGATAAAGGTTGTCTGTACCATTGTGTATTTCCTTAGCTTGTTATTGTGGCTCTATTTGAAACACAAGAATTTTTCCTATTTAATATGGGAATAGAATTGTTTTTTGTCAAGTTTGTAAGTTCCAAACCAGTTCCAAAAGTTTGTTTTCTACTGTGTTACCACGTGTTAAGTTTCTCTACCTGTCCGCTTCAGCTTTTGATGTTTGAGAGCATCCGTAGTAGAAACCCTACAGTTGTGTATTAATAGAGTTTTATAGATAGAGTATCTGGTAGAGGAAAAAAATCTTTTAGGGTGTAGTGTAAAGTGTGAAGGAATTTTAGGGTGAAAGAGAGAGAAGATAGAGTAGAAGAGAGAGAAAATAGGCATAGAGCTCCTGATGTGGATGCTCTGACAGAGGAAAGATTTTTTTGCCCCTGGGCTTAGACAGTGCCTGTTTGGCACCAATGTGAGCCATGTCATGTGTATCCTTCTCTTATATTTTGTACCCATCCAAGTGAAAACAATCGATAGGTAGTGAACATTAGTATTTCAACGGAAGATCATGTCATACAAATCAAGAAGCAAATTAAGCACAACAATACCTCACATACATATTAAAAAGGTAACACTAAGAAAACTCCATTGCAAAGGCTCAAGAAAAGACACCTTCATCGCCCTCAAGAGAGAGAATAAGTATACAATTGCAAATACTTGCTTACAGCATGAACGCCCCTTACACCAGCCAAGAACTACCTAAATGACAACTATCAGGATTATAATAGATTTAATCCAACTTTTTTGAGAAAATCCTGCTGTCGCATCCCCTTCAAAACGCTGCAAAGAACCAACATGATTAGAAAGCACAGATCTGCTAATTAAGTTAACGAGTATTCATCACGTCAGAATGCATGTAATCAAGATAATCATCAATTCATACGGCTGCAGATAACTTCTGAGTAGTTGACTGCATTGCAGGTCGAGTTGATGGATTGGGATATAAGCATTGGAGTGCAACCATGACCACTCCGAATATTTCCCTTGCAGTTTCACCTTCAGGAAGTGGGAGCCTTGTGTCCAGCAAATCCTTAATCGATGCACTTTTCTTAATCGTGCAGGAGAGTGCCAAAAGAAAATCGCTGGGATGAGATACCCATGAAGAGCTCAAGCACAACCACATCGAAGATATACACATCGCATTTCTTAGTCACCCTCATTGTATATGAAAGCTCTATAGCATCAAAAGTTCAATTATACCAACCTAAATCTTTATAATCAACATTGGTACATACAGTTTAGTTACTCCAAAGAACAAAATAAGAGCCAGAGTATATCTTAATATGATTAAAACATGCATGATAGCAGTAGTTATGCGCAATGCAATGTCTGCTGTTTGAAGAAGTGTGCAATGGCTTCCAAAGAGAGAATGATATGGGCGTATCCTATGAACTATAACAAAAGTTGCAGGTTCCATGAAAATTTGGTGTAAAAGGTTCGCAAAATTCTAAAATAATTATCTGACATAGGAATATCATGCTTTACATCAATGCAAACTTTCAATATCAAATTCAATCTGGTTTGCAAGTTAAACCTGGTATGCTACAGTACAAATAGTTTATTTACTCCAAAGAACAAAATAACAGCAAGAGCATATCTTAATATGATTAAAACATGCATGATAGCAGTAAGTATGTGCAATGCAATGTCTTCTATTTGAAGGAACTGTGCAATGGATTCTGGAGAGATAACGATATGGGCATATCCTATGAACTTGTTGACACCTAATTTTGGAAATTAACTGATGCTCTGGAAACTTCTAGAAATCGGCTTAGATGTGGTGAAATATGGGCTAAAACGGTCGCAAGAGGGAATCCAAGTCGACTTGGACATATGGAAGAAGATTGAATCGGCTAAAGCAAACATGGAAGGAAGAGTCTTGATCGGACCAATAGGATATAGAAAGAGTTTGAGTCGATATATTAGGCAGGATTAGAAGGTATGAAATCGAGTTCATATAGGTTACGAGAATAAGAGTTCTAGTCTATTGAGTCTGAGGACCTGTATAAATACTTAGCCTTTGGACATGTAAAGATCATCAACAAATCAATCAAACAAATCTACTTTTGTCTGTCTTTTACCTTTCATCGCATTTAGAATAGTCTAGTTGTATTTTGTCTTCGATTGACTTGCCATGCATCGCCTTTTCAATCAGCTTCAAGGAACACCCCATGAGTCGCCTGCAAGTAAGTACTGCCTCGATTCAGTTCGATCTACGGGCTTGCATCGGCTTTTGGTCGAAACACTATCTTAGCCGATATTGTTGTGCATCGCCGTTTCGACTAAGGGTTTAGTTTCACCCTCTTTCTACCGATCAACATATTCATTGGCGGTAGACTGTTCACCCTCGTTCTATCGGCTTCTAGGTTGCTATTCGTTGATAGTTTGTTTATCCTTCATTCTATCAGTTAGACGATCTAATCGGCTAGTTGGTAGTCTGTTTACCTTTCGTTTTACTACCTTGTTGATCTAATCAGCTTTGTAGTAGATTGTTCACCCCGTTGAACCTATTGGGTTAAATTTAATCTAAGCAGATAGTTCATTATACTTCACCCATGTTTGGATCTGTTTCCAAGTGTTGCAGGTGTATCGTAGTACAGATCTAATCAGCTATGTAAAGCTAATTATGTTCCCTCTCGCTGATTGTAGGATTAAATTGGTTGGCACGCTTTGAACCCTGCTTCCAGTGCTAATGGGGATCCTAAACCCTAAGCCCGCGTGCATTCGTGCTAAGTCAACTTTCGGTATGAATAGAACTACAACAAAAGTTGCAGGTTCCATGGAAATCGAGTGTAAAAGGCTCACAAAATTCTCAAATAATTACCTGGGATAGGAATATCATGTTTTCCATCAATGCAAACTTTCAACATGAGATTGGGTCTGTTCTCTTTGGCTTATCTTCTTATTTAATCTACTTATCTCCAAATCAAAAATTCAAACGCTTTGGTTTTTGCGGTCCTTTTTTTCTATCTCAAAACCCACGTCTCAGAGTTCTCAGAAACAAGTCGAACAAAGCGGACCGAACTTTCTAAGCTACCTCAGGAAGCTCTCGAATTTAGCTTATAAGCAAATAAGAAGATAAACTGAAGAGAACAATCTGTTTGCAAGTTATTACCTGGGATAGGAATATCATGCTTTCCATCAATGCAAACTTTCAACATCAAATTCAAATTGTTTGCAAGTTATGAAAAGGACAATGTTTTTAATGAATAGTAAAAATCATTATCCATTTACTTTTAGAAAAAAATACATTGTTTTGGTTCCTAAACTTACGACTCTCGACCTATTTTGGTCTTTAAACTCCAAAACTAGGTCAACTCGGTTCTCCAAATATCAAAAACAGACACGATTGGTCCCTTGACCCGGTCAAGGGTGGTTTTGGACCATGTGTTATATGAATTTTTACATAAAAATATTTCACAAAATCCAATTGAAACCACTTTCTATGTCGAAACCACCCTTTGATTGATCAAGGAACCATTTGTATCCAATTTTAATATTTTGAGGACCAAGTTAACTTGGTTTTGGAGTTTACGGACCAAAGTAGTATCAAGGGCCATAGTTCAGAAACAAAACCAATACCTTTTCCTTACTTTTAAAAAACATTATTCATAAAGTATTTTTTTTATGTTTTTCTGGAATCTCGTGTCATTGAATTTTATATTGATATTTTGTAGGGATATATGGTATGGCCTATACTATCCTTTCTTTTAATATCTTGTTAACTTCTATACCAAATTTCACATGATGTCGACTTTCCTTGCATTTTCACCTAATAGTTTCCGATCTATGATATATACTTTGTGAAGTTGTGTCAAATCGTGAAATAAAATGATGTCAAAGCAACATCAAGTCCACCAAAAAATAATATTCAATTACCTGGTGCAAGATATCCTTTTGTCCTAGCGAGCCTAGTGCAACTTGATCCATCAAAATTCAGTATTTTAGCCTATGCCAAAATCCGATATGCAAGGTCGAAACTCCAGATCAAGCAGAATATTATTGCTTGTAATGTCTCGATGGACTATTGGAGTTGAACACTCATGATGCAAGTAAGGCACAACATTAGCCACATTCTTAGCGACATTTAACCTCTGCTTCCAATCTAAGTCACTCGCACTTCTGTTGGACGAGGGTTGTCGATAAGCTTCCTCTCTCCATGTAGTCATAGACGATAAACCTATCTCGAACAATAGAGCAGTACCCAAAGAGTTTCACAATGTTCCTGTGTCTCACTTGCAAACATGGCCTCTATTTCGCGATAGAACATTTGCTCATTTACAAATTGGTCGTCCTCTGATATACATATCTTGTTGACTGGGAAGATTTGACCAGCAAGTAGTTCAGCTATATACACGGATCCATGACCTCCAGCGCCGATGCGATATTCCTCAAAGTTGCAGACAGAGAACACATTTTCTTGCAAAGCTTTGTTTGCATCATTTGCGTGTAAATCTCCATTTGCAATGCATGCCTTGAAATCTATTCCTCTTGCTTAGTGCTTAGACATATAATTAATGCTGCAATGAGAAGAAAAGGATACGGAAGGGGGGGGGGGGGGGGGGGTTACAAATAATTAGCCCAAACAAACTACAAACTTCATATGGAATACGAAATTAGGAACTTACGGATCACTATCAGCAGGACCAATGCCCACATCACGACACCACCAGTAATGGCTGGCTGCCTCCAAATCCAATGGGGATTCGATTTTTGGCTGCCCGCAGCACCAGACACTGAATTGTACGCACATGTTGAGAGAGTGTACCCGCACAAACCAGAGTTATTCTCATACTGGCTTCTCGGGAACGTGGGATTAACCCATTGTTCGACAGATTGATCTCCGACAATCCCAGCATCGACAGCTAGCTTCCTAGAAAGCCGGTTGTGGCCAAGGCTCATGACCATGAGGTAGAACATGCTCCCAAGCTCCTTGGGGATCTGAGAATGGAGCTGGTTGAGCGACAGATCAAGGAACGTCATCGACCCCTTGCTGTTCAATAGCGAATAAGCCATGCTCCCCGTATATGCTCGGGTGAAATTGCAGTTCATTTTGCTCGACATCCGGTTCAGGTATCCAGGCCGAATGCCAGTGGATTCAACCAATCTTCCTGAAACATGGCAGTGATCACCGCTCGGCTCACTGTTTCGGAGGTAAGTGAACTGCCTACTAAAAAGACATGCAGTGATCTTCCCAGACTACTTCGCCAGCTCCGGAGGTATAGGCCCTTTGAGATGGTTGCTACATGCAATGGCAGAGCCGTGGTGGTATTGAACCTGAGAAGGAATTATTGTTCAGCCTCAAGATTTTGAGCTTCTCGAGCCGCCCGAGCCAGGCCGGTTGCTGGAGAGGGACATCCACCGCAGCTCTGTGCAATTCACCAGGCTTTGAGGGATCAAGAATGAGATTCTCAAGCGCATGCATTCTGGACAGGGAGCTGGGTATCTCGCCCTCAAGCTTGTTTTGCCACACGATCAGGTCATGAAAGGCCAGTTATCGTGCCACGGGATGATGCAATGTGGCCGTTGATGTAGTTGAGGCTGAGGTCGAGTGACAAAAGACTTGGCACAGATGGAGATGGCCTCTGGGATGCCGCCGGAGAGGTAGTTGTTCTGCAGATACAACACTCGGAGCTTGCTGGTGGTGTTTGTAGGGCAGATAAGTCGCCGGAATGGCTCCACAGAGCGCGTTGGAGCTGAGGTCAAGTATCTCAAGCTCCGGGAGCCTGGCAACCACGTCTGGGATGGTGGTGTTAAAGAAGTTGAAGCAGAGGGCAATCGTCCTGAGATAAACAAGTTGGGTGAGAGCCTTGCCTGGAATTTGGCCGGAGAAATTGTTGCTTGACAGTTGACAGTACCCTTGATGCCTCGCTGCCAGATATGAAGTCGAAGGATAGGTCGAGGTACTGCAAACAGCGGCAAAATCTCGAAGATATAATGCCGTCGATCTTGATGTAGTGATCAAAACCACCACACTAAGACTCCGAGGAGCAGTTCGCATAGACACAAGATCACAAATTTCACACCTTCGGCCCAATGTACCCAAGCCGAAGTCCACTGCCCTAGGATCAGATTTCGGCAAGTACCCAGAGAATCAACTCAACCTCACGGGATTAAGTTTCTCTCAATCTCACAGCTCAGATTTGAGTTGAAATCGACCTGAAAAAACACCAGCTCGAGAGTATTAGAAACTACGGTTTCTAGTCGTCGAACCAATCGGAGAAGAGAGGAGGGGCACGAACCAGATAAGAGAAGAGAGGAATCAGCTCGGCCGTTGCAACGGCCAACACGAGAAGCGGTTGTGCTCGCGTTTCCCTCGCGCACGATGAGCTCGTCGATGCCGGTGAGACCGCAGCCGCCGCGCCTCAACGCGTGTGCGCACACCCGAGCCAGCGATAAGGGCAGCCTCAGCGCTGCCTTATCTGCTCGCTTCATGGGCCAGAGGCCCATGGCCCATCGAGTCGGGCAGAAGCCCAACACCTTAGCCCACGGCACTTGCCGGCCTGTGTGGCCACGTCGGCGACGGAGCCACGGAGCCCATCATTACCGAACATGCCCAGCAGGTTCAGCTTCACCTTGCATGTCCTGTCCCCGGCCGCCGACAGCGTGCCTGTAATGTTGGTGTTGCCGACGGTGACCGCCTCCACGCTCGTGGCCGTCCCTGTAGCCTGCACCGGGGAACCTACAAGCACCATTGCTGCTGCTCCAGCCGGCAATCACTCTCCTTTGTCACCGCGGCCTTGAAATGCACCAGCAGGAGCAAGTCGTCGGCTGCGGCAACGACCATAACAAAGAGTATCACCGTGGTCAGCCATAGGAGATAACCCGCGGTGGAGAATCTGAGACTGAACTGAAGTCACTGAACAACGGTTAATCACGCGGCGGAGGGAAGGCCGAACTGGGTACCCAGTAGCCACTAGCCGAGGAGGAGAATTATACATGGCCGAAACCTTTGACCATACCGTGTCCGTCAGAAGACAAAGACCATGCGGTCGATGGAGCGGTCGTCATGGGCAGTACTGCGTCTGGCTTCCGAAGCAGGTGGTCGACCACGTTTGCGGTGTGAAAACCCATCGCTCCGTCTCCTTGAGCCTCACCCTCAGCCTCCGCCTTCGCCTTCGCCGCTCTTTCGCCTAAAGAAAAAATCAGCACTTTTAGGTTTAAATTAATTAGATAAATTATGAACATAAATTGATTAACTAGCAAATCATGCAGCACAAACATATTGTAAATATAGATAAAACAGATGTATTCAAATGTCTCTCTAATATATTCGTAAATAGAGATAACAAGAAACTGTCAGTTAGGGCAAAAGGCACTATGTACCGATCTTCCTTAGAAGCGAAACCAGAAAGAGATGACAACGACCCCGTCGTGACGATGTAATAGCTGAAGCAGGTCACAGCGACAACGTAAAGGAAGCAGGACGCAACGACGAGGAACTAGATCGCGAGCAGTCGCGTCGAGCGTTTCCCAAAAACCTTATTTGCCATCTCCCGATGCAGGATCACAATGACGACGGGTTTCAGAGACCTACTCTCCCAATGACCAGTGCACGCCGGTAGAGTGGAATGGAGTAGTCGATAAGTGGCGGCGCAGTGGATTGGAAGAGGTGAAAACCCTAACTTCTATTCTGTCTCGCTCTCGGGTAGCGGCCGTATAGTTTATATAGGATAGATTGACGGTCGAACGTGTCACGAGACGTCCCACAATTGGACTTGCACGATCTCCATATCTCGTAACCGATTCAGAATTTTCGAATAGCAAAAGGAAATAAACTGCAAAAGGAGACCACATCTGCGCAAGTAACTAGACCCGATTCTAGCAAACCATTCACGCAGGTGTTGTGCACCCCAATCGCCCTGTCTCAGCCTTAGCTCGAGCCCGGCCTAGCAACACAAGGCCAAGTGAGCAGTGTGCATGTGTGTTTTTCTCTTTCTCTCCCACATGAGATAGTGGGTGGAGCACACTCTACTATTTAAGTTGATGTCTTCCTATCTCAACTAGCAATGTACTACTACGTGGGCCTTTGAGATTTTCAGGAATTATTCTCAAATACATGGGCTAGGCCCATATATTCTAACAATCCTCCACCAGATTTCAAAGTCCCAGTAAGATTCGTCTGTCCAAATACTGTTTGATATACCAATGTTTCGATAAAGACCTATTAGGATTGAACGTCCACCTAGAGCTCCAAGATACACTTATCCACAACTTGAATAATGGATTAAGCCTTGAATTACAAGTTTTGTGCGAATAAGTTTTACTTAAAGTCATTACTGATACTTGGCTACCAATAGACTACCCTTCGGATGGAGCATATAAGTCATGCTTTTTGGTCTCTTTATAAACTTACTAGAGATTACTCAAGTCTCATAGACTACGACCAACAGTCAAGCTCACATAGGTATAATCTTTCAAGAATGTTCTTTAGAATAGCATCTTCGCTAATTAAAGACAATAGAACAAATTAAAGTAATAGCCAACCTACCTTATAAATTCTGAGAGTATTGCATCTTTACAGGTTGTGGGTTGGAAAATACTCTCTTTCTATTAACCAATAGGTTGTTCTTCCCAGTTTCAAACGTATTTTCACATGTCTTAAGGACTTCATGTTGTCCTCTCTCAATGTGACATCAGCGGTGCTCTGTCTTGATGATGATGGCGGGGTTCTCGGCGAAGAGGAAGCGAGGACGATTGATGCCGTGGCGCAGAGGACACTCTATGTCCCTACCTCAAATGCTACACAGGGTGCTTCGGCTTGGTGGCACGGTTCTTCCTTGGCTCTGGCTGTTTGGTTCGACGGCGAGGACGCATTCTTCTTGGCTCCACAATCGCCGGGACAGCAGCAGCTCGGCTCCGGTTCTTGGCGATGAACAGATCGGTTTGGTGATGGATATTTCATATTTGGAGATGATGGACACCGTGCTTTTATAGTTGATGGTAGTCTTGAGATGATTGCGATGGGTTTTTGCAGGTTTATATATATGTGGTGGTTTGGAGTTTGTTGCTGCCGAATTGGAATCCCAAACGAATTGGTTAATTTGGTGGTTATGGACAGAAGGAAATCCGAGAGAGGGCATCGGCTGCTGCTGGTGCTGGCTCTGGCCCCAATTAAGGAAACCTAAGGGCAGGGGCCAAGGAGGTCACGCACGGCCCTGGCCAAGGGTCGTCCAAGCTAAGCCACATCTAGAATTGTAAAAAAGAGAAAGAAGGTCAGGGAATGAAAGAAAATAGAAGAAAAGAAAAGAAAAGGGGAGTATAAATTAGGATTTGAGAATTTTTTGGGGAATTTTGCATGTAAATTTAGAAGAAAAGAAAAGAAAAGAAAAGGGGAGTATAAATTAGGATTTGAGAATTTTTTTGGGAATTTTGCATGTAAATTTAAATGGATTAAATTTTTGAGGATGTCTTCAAAATCCGGTTGAAAAGGTTTTTTTTTTCAAAAAAATCATGCCTAGCATTGAAACACATTAATACTATTTTAAAGAACCTTTATGGATTTTTTTATTATGAATTTGAACTTTCAAATTTATATCAGTTTTCTAGCTCTGATTATCAAATTTTGGAAAACCACGAAAAACGTCGATTCTTATAGGTTCATAGATTTTATGCTAGCTTCATCGATATAGCCCACCAAATAAAATGCTTGTTAGGGTAGGCCGTCTAAGGCCATCTCCAATGGTAGAGCCAACTACTAGCTATAAGGAAGCTCCATGTCACTTATAGATAGCTTAAAGATAAGCTCTTCAATGGGTTGGCTATAACATACTCTACAACAATAAGTATGGGTCCACATGTAATTGTCTTTTATTTGTCTTGGGAAACACTATAGACTAACTCTTAGTTAAGAGCTAGCTCTTATTTCTCTTCTCTCATTCTCTCCTCCATATAAACAAAAAGATGAGGTAGACTTTTTATAGTCAGCTGACTTGACACCATTGGAGATGGCCTAATATCCAGAAGCAAGACCTAACCTACTTCCGGCAGGACCTGTAAAAACTTTTCTAAAAAAAGAAGTACCTGTAAAAACTTGTGCCACAGGGAGGGAACCTTGGGCTGAAGGCGGGCTAAAAGGGACAGAAGTCCAGCCCAATAAACGATCAGCCGCGTGCGTGCCTTTAGGGCCTCTTCTTTTGAGCTTATCTTATCTACTTATTTACTGTAGCACGTCACTTTGAGAATTTTTTGAGGTAGCCTCGAGAGCCGATTGGCCTTCAATTTTGGGATTTAGAGAGCTTATAGACACACTTACGAGATAAAAAAAAACCGACTCAAAAAGTAATAAAAAAGTGAGATAAGTCAAATAAGACACGAGATAAGTAGGATAAGTCTTATATCTCGTGTCTTATTTGACTTATCTCACTTTTTTTATTACTTTTTAAATTGGTTTTTTTATTAAGTAGGCGTGTCTATAAGCTCTCTAAATCCCAAAATTGAAGACCAACCGGCTCTCGAGACTACCTCAAAAAATTCTCGAAGTCGCGTGCTACAGTAAATAAGTAGATAAGATAAGCTCAAAAGAACCCACCCTTAGCTGATGATGGCACGGCACGCCGCACGCGCGTCGCCAGTGCCGAACTGCCAGGCTGCGCAGTGGCAATGGCTTGGCGCGCGCGCGCCTGTAGTAGCCGAGAGGTAACATCGACGCGCCATCGCCAGTAGCGCACGCAAGACGCCCGCCGCCTATCTACCTTTGGCAATTGGCATGCCATGCGGTGACGCTCTGGCGCTCTTGTGGTGTGTCATACTGTCATCCATGCATGGTTGAAGTGCACCGGCGCGCGTGCCATAGCGTGTCCGCAAGCGATGTGACCACGCGTACACACAAGCAAGCACGTAATAATTAACTAGGAAAGTTAGCGCACCCGTAGGGTGCGCAGTAAGGGATTAAGGTTTTATCAATTTTTTTCGCTGCCCATTAATGATCATATTACCCTCTGCACAACCAAACAAAGAACCCCAATAGAAAAATAACCAACATGTCATAATAACCGAAATGCATACATATGTTTCACTAATAATTGTTACATGGAAACAATCTTAATGATGTAATAATAGTTACATTGAAACAACCTTAATGTTGTAAGAAAATATATGCCCCAAAGTTGGAACAGACTGTTCATGCAAAAGCAAGCTTGATTATTCAATTTGACATGGTTCTAAATCACCACATTAGGTATGCAAAAGCAAGCTTGATTATTCAATTTGACATGGTTCTAAATCACCACATTAGGTAAAAACTATCAGGTTAGCCACTCCACCAATACCCAAGCTTGAAGTCCCAAGTAGTAGGACTAAAACTAAAATATAAGTTCGTAAGTTCACTAATTAAATAAGCACACTCTTGTAAGGAACAAAACTCCATAGTTGACAGCATGGGCAAAATTGCCACTTCCATATACTATTCAACATAACAAAGTGTCTATTGCAAAGAACACCATCTCCCAAACAGGCTTAGTCATTGAAGAATATAATGCAGGTAGAGCAGCTAATTACTTTGCTTCCATAGAGAATTTCTCAAGAACATCTATGTAAAAAAAGAGAGGGGGTATCTTATAGATTCCCATTGACCATGCTTTAGCCCCCTCGCACAAGCATCAAACGGACATAGGTGAAACCGTCTAACTTCATCGTCAGCCTTGTCAAGCTAGCACTGCACAGTGGTTTACCAAAATATCATCAATAATCTACAATTAATCTAGTAAACAGAACTTAAAAAATAAACCTGGGATGTTCTTATTCCTGACACCTAGATAAGCAATTTTCACCTAACAAAGCCAGAACTTTACAACAAAGACTACTTTGGAATGGTATAAAGAGTCCAGGCAAATAAAAAAATCAATGAGCTGATAGAAAAACATATGTACGTCAGAACTGGCCTATGAAGCGTAAATTTGCATAGCTCTGAAATACATGTATTCATTGGAAGAAATGACTTTATTCCTATGCATTTAAACGGAAAGAATTGATAATCTTGTGCACATGCTAAATTTGTTTATATACTACCATAAATGAAACACCTATGCTTAGACCTTACATAGGAAACGAAAATAGCAAGACAAAAACTACCTGCATCCATAATGCAAAATAACTACAGAAGATCAATCATGATTGTCCTATATATAGCATAAAAGTAGAAATACTCTTCATGCTCAAGTCAAGCAATGGGTGATCACTAATGAAGACCTGTTGCTGCAACAATATTTACAACCAAAGGATAATAAAATACAAAAGGAAGATGACCTCAAAAGCATATCATCTGCACATGAAAAAAAAATAATGTCTATAGTGTGACCACAAATGGGACAACATACATAAATAAGTGCTTTCAAGGAAAAAAGGGGACATACATGAAGAACCAGATCCATCATGAGCAGTAATTTGTAGTAAACATAATGCAGACGCTTGACAACTTCAATTATAGGTAGCAGTAATTTTAAAACATGATCCAAACTTTGCACAAAACAATTATTTTAGCATACTAAAATATATGGTCTACATACAGACTAAAAGCAAATTCTGCCTATAGGATCTGTACTAAATCATTTTTTTGCTCCTCGTGAAAAATAATGTACCGTGAACAAATTGCTATGCGCATAATGAAGCATTGTAATTATAAAAATGTTACTTTGCTGCACATGATGATACATGATATACTAAAGAAACTAAAAAAAATTCCATTCATCATTAACATTGATGCCATAAGAGACCATTTTAGTAAACATAATGCAGACGCTTGACAGCCTCAATTTTAGGCAGCAGTAATTTTGAAACATCATCCAAACCTTGCACAAAAATATTATTTTAGAATATATGGTGCACACACAAACTAAAAGCAAACTTTGCCTGCAGGATCTGCAATAAATCATTTTTTGCTCCTCGTGAAAAATAATGTACCACCAACAAATTGCTATGCGCATAATGAAGCATTGTCTTTTCGCCAAAACCACTATATATAGCACTGATGCAGTATAAGTTACACATATATATGTGTAGCCAACAATCCCAAGAAAAAGCTAAACAGGCTGGGTAATAGGTAATTAAGGTAAAAAAGAATGAAATGCCGTTACCATCACTCCTCATTCCACCAAAATCCAATGATATACTGATTTCCTATGACAAGATTTTTAGAAGAAAAAAATTAGTTGAGAAATGTATCATAGAGAACAGAAAAATCAACAGATCTAACTAAGGATACAAAAAGGATAATGTTCCTACAATCAACCAAGGTGGTTATGTTACGGAAGACATAGGGCAATTAAAGATATATTGGGATGAAAATAAAATCCATTGTTCTTTTGCTCTATTTCAGTAAATATTTCCGCTAAGAAGTAATGCTACAATATAAATTGAAAGCATGAACGCAAATACCAATTCTGGAAAAAAAAAAGCCACGGTGATCTATCCAGAATGAGAAACATATAATATGTCGAGTTTTGAATTTTTTCACATAGGGGGTCTACGTACCTCATTCATGACTAGAACTATTTCAGTAATGCTGCTCACATGATCCATCTATGCAACATATATGGATAACAATCCTCTCCAAATTTTTTATACGTATTTATATAAGCTCTCCGTTGGAAAGCATCCTGCAGGCTATTGAGCTACAAAAAAACCAAATTAAAATAAACTGCTTGACATATGGAAGAAATCATTCATAATTAATGGCATAGATAATAGAACTGGCATTCGATCCCCAACAAAAAAAGAACGGGAGAACTCTGAGAAGGGAGCATGAACATGAGCTAGTTAGTGCAGCTACGTGAAATGCCCATATATCAGCAGTAGAAAGGAATATATCTGTGAACACAGCTTTACAATATTAATCACATATTAGATCTATTTAGTAGGGAATCAGTTCATTGACCCGAGATAACAATTGGTCACTATATCTTTATTCACTTCATTAGAAAGGGAAAATTGATGATGTCGCATTGTAGAGGCATGATTTTAAGGATTTGGCGTAGAAAGATAAAGCAAGAGCACATAGTAGGATTAAGAAATCACCTAGCAAACCCCTCATATGTGTTATGATGCCATCAAAAATAGCTGCAAAGATCTATCAATGGCCAAAAAAAGAAATATTTCAATAGCAAGAGGTCTTCCATTTTTGTGGTAGTCTTTCTTGATACTATTATAGCAACTCCAATTATCATATACCATGTGATATGTAGCGTTAAAACATGCATATATGATATATCAAAGACACCACAAAGGGCATGAACTGCAAACCACAACATGAGCACTAAAGTGGCTTACTCTTTTGGTACGTATATCCGCACTTCCATCTTATTGGCCAGCTGAGCCTGATCTGAACCAATTTATAGAGATCTAAATACTAAGCATAGAAAATTTTCTTACACATGCCCTATTGATACAGATGAAAAGATATTCTCAGGCTCACTAAGGAAAACAAAGGATGTATATGCAAAAAATACACTTGCAAACTGTGGTATAAAATTATCCGCGTGTTTGGAAGGAAGCAATAGAAAGCAAAGAATAGCAAAGCAGAACAAACTGCATATCAACGAATCTAAAAGCACAATAATGGCAGTCCAGCAATTATCTATCCCAGCTATAGTCCTCCTAGATAGAAGGATAAAAAGCTTAGCATCTAAGTTCATTAATTCAATAAGGTCAAATATATAAAGCATATTTTGTATGTGATCATGCCAGATCTGAATTCTGGAAAACCCAGTAGAAAATTAGTTTTTTAAAGTGTATGGCAAAAATAAATTTAGCAAGATATATTCAGAGTCTAACCAATTTCAGTCTACTTCCACATTAGACACACAAAAAATGGAGAAATCAGCTGAAAGCAAGCAGGTATCCATATATGTAGCATACACCATCATATGTTGGATAATAAAATGCAACCACCTATCAATCTTTATTACATAGGCTTTCATTTTGACACACCTTGTTTACCTATTTATTTAAGCATAAAAATGAAGTTTGGGAAAAAATGCTATTCACCTATAGCATGGGAAAAAATCTTACTCAGATGTTTGGCGTGAAGGCTCTGCAAATTCTTGCACCTCCTTGACATGCTCCCGATGGCCTCCTCGTCGAACTCTCTCTCCCTTAGCCTTAGCCACTGCGTCAGGCTCTTGGCATCATTTGTGCCACCACCGGCCATTGTACTCCTCCCTATTCAGCATCACAATTCAGACGCAATGGAGAATCATGACCTCAGCTAGGCAAATCGTCAAACATCAAGAGTGCATGAGGCGACCAAGAGCAGAAAGAAGATACATCATCAACCAAATGCGCAGGGTGACGTGCTACCGGCGAAAGCGCGGCGACAGAACAGAAATCGAGATCTAGCAGCAAGGGTTTGATGGAGAGGAAGGCTCACCGATAGGAGCAGAGGCAGCGGCATGAGAAGACGGCACATCACGACCGAGCTGTAGGAACACCGCGAGCGAAATGGCTGCGCTCAGGGGACGCCATACGGCGGCGCTCTTGGCACGCCGTGCGCCCCACCTCCATCCTCTCGCCCAGATCTGACACTCCTTCCGCGTGGGAGCTGCCCTCCTGGAGCACCTTCCTACATGGATCCGAGCTACCCTAAGAAGCCTCCCGCATAGATCCGGCCACCTGAGAAGCCTCCCATCCGGATCTGGCCCGCTGGGAACCATCGCTGTGGCCCGTCCCCTCCTAAGCGATGGAGCTGTCGGGTAGTAGGGAGAAGGCGTCTGTAGGGACCCGTCAAACGGAGTCGAGTCCCTTCTGTGCTGTAACTGTACTAGTCCTTGGATCAGTAGCTAGTACACACAGTTGAACAGTTTGGATCATTGCCATTGAACGTAAAAGTATAGATTACATCAGAGTGTGCCAAGCATGGCGTTAAACAACAAAGGGCTCATTGGCCTTACAGGGGTGAGACCATAAGTCTCAAAACTCAAAAGAAGACCCAAAACAACTCCACAAGCACGGCCGAAGTAGAGCTCCTAGATGTCGGAGTAATCCTCATCTTGAAAACTTGCGATAGGGCCGTCATCTTCATACGTCTCCTCCTTAGGGTTCTGCTGATCGCACCCTGCTCGTTGGAATGAGCAGCCCCGCATAAAAGGCGAGGGTGAGTATACAACATACTCAACAAGCAAGGCTGACTAAATGCATCTAAGGTTTACAAAGGAAGGTTATGGTTCTTTTGCATAAAGCCAGTTTTGCCAGTTTTACCTAAATTTTATAAAAGGTTTAAGATGAGTTAAAAGAAAACAAATATTTGAATCATTTCCTTTTGGAATCTCCGGCCTAAACCGGTTTTGCCCAGACCTGGCTACTCACGGCACCCACCGTGCAACACCCTCGTCGCTCACAAAGACTCTGCTTTGTGAGGAAAGAAAAAAAAACACACGACACCAATCGAGGTTTTTCTTTAAAACACCGTTTGAAAACAAAGGATAAGAAGTACCAATGAGGCAGCTCCCGTCGTCCTTGTCCCTGACCGGACACGGCTATCATGATAGTTGTACACTCTGCAGAGGTTGCACGCTTTACCCATGCGAGGTGGTTCTTCCTCGGGTGCCCCCAAAGAAAAATGGTCACCACAAGGCTTTTCTCCAACCTTCCCCTAGCTAGGACATTCCCGCTGAGGTTTCCACTGCAATGCCCCTCTTGCGCCTGCAGGACAACACCGATTGCCTACTCCACCGACTGGAATGCCCTAACTAGAAGTCCGAAGGATACTAGACCAGGGCCCGCCCATACAGGCACACATGGTCGCACTGTTAAACTTAGCTCGTCTACCTCAAGGAATCGGTCCTTAGGGACCGAGGTGGTTCCCGCACTGGACCCAAGTCTCGT
The DNA here is from genome assembly GCA_036346145.1 of Olyra latifolia. Classification (NCBI taxonomy): domain Eukaryota; kingdom Viridiplantae; phylum Streptophyta; class Magnoliopsida; order Poales; family Poaceae; genus Olyra; species Olyra latifolia. Next base: position 23,518,579 of record CM070530.1, read on the forward strand.
GCTTACTGCACCAACCTTGCAACCAGCCACCCCGATCAGGTTTTATAAAACATTTTACCCGATAGCACCCACTATCAACTACACCCATTTGCAAACACGACAGCACCCACTGTCTTTTAAAATCATTGATGAAATAAGCATTGAGATTATCATGTCCAAGTTCCATGTGATTGCAACTAAGCATAACTAACATGATTAAAACCTAGTTCAAGGGGGTGAAGGCAATATTAAACAATATAATATTAACCTAGGGTGGCATAGAAGGTGTTTATACTGATATTGTTAGTTGGGGTGTTTAGCTAGCATCTAACCAATTAGCAGTTTTAATTTTTAACATAGCATGCAATTTTAAATATCTAATAAAACCGTTTAAAAACATAGGACCAAGATTCAGCACTTGCTTTGACCAGCAGAAAACCCTAAGTCTTCCACGCGATGTCGGTCACGATCTCCGGAGTCGCACGCTCCTAATCGCGGAAATAACGATAAATGAAACAATAAACACCATGCGGAAATATGGATGCACATGCATGAAAATGCTCAAGTAAAGTGTACAGGGCAGTAAAAAGGTGGTTTAAAACTAAATAAGCCACTGTACATTTTTCTGGAATTTAAATGGAAAGATTATGCACTTAAACTAATTAATTTGCTAACCAAAAATCTAAAACAGTGGGTAAAATAGTTATAAAAAATCTCATGGAAATTACAGATGCATGGAAAACATTTTAAAGTCATTTTGAAATTGGTTTGACAATTTTTGGACAAGTAAATCTCCCTAGATAATTAAAACAAGGTTTAATGGTATTTAGTTAATGCAAAGCAATTTATAACAGTGAAAGTAGATAAAATTACATAATTAAATAGGTTTTAATTTTGTGAGTCTAACAAAACTAGTTTGGGGATTTTTGGATTTTTCTACAATTAGATATGGATTTTACAATCTAGGGAATTTTCTAGAAAAGGAAAAGGGCACTACTGGTCATTGGCCGCCACTCAACTTGAGCCTAGAGCCACACTGCAATGGGAAGGAGGAGCTGGGCGGCTCTTGGCTCGGCTTGGGCCGGGCCCATACTGCAATGGAGAGAGCAGAGAGGCGGAAGAGGCAAGACGGGCAGTATGGCATGGCAAGGCCCGGTGTGGCAGCCGGCCATGAGGGGAAGGAAGAGGGACCATGGGGATGATGGTGGTGGTCGCTGGCGGGAGCGGCCAGGCAAGTGGTGGGCAAGCGCAATGCTGGCGAGATGGCGACGGCGGAGGCGGACTCGCGGCGGAAAAAGAGTGAGGGGTAGGAAGGAAGAGGGACCATGACGCGATGGTGGGGTCGCCTGGGGTGGGAGGCTGGTGGCGAAGCCAAGGCGCGCGCAGGAGGAGGCGGCGGCCACGGCTCGTGGTGGCGGCGGCCGGCGGCCGGAGGCGCGGGAAAGAGCGGAAGCCAGCGGGAGGCGAGAGGAGCTCATGGCGCTTGCGTCGGTCGGGGCCGAGTGGCCGGCGCGACGAGCCACGGAGGGGAGGGAAGGAGGCGGCGCTGGGCGGGCGGCTGTGACATGGGGCAGTGATCGGCGGGGTTGGTGCGCGCACCGAGGAAGGTGAAGGAAGGGAGAAGAGAACCATACCGAAGCGGTGGCGACGAAATGGGAGCGGCGGTGGAATCCGGCGAACTCGAGCTCCCTCTACGGCGTCCAAATCCGGCGATCCTAGGCCATGAAACAAAGAAAGTTGTACATGAAAGATGAGCGCGTCGACGAGACGAACAACGTCCTCGGAGGAATCGACGAACGGAGCTCACCTCGGCGAAATCGCAGAACGAAGGAAAGGAACCGAAGGTGGCTTTGGGGCGGTTTTAAAGGGATTAGGGAGGTGAAGGGGACGGATTAGTGGTGATTAACACCACTAATCGTGGAAACGCCGCCATTAGGGAGGACTAATGGCAATTCAAGCTAGTGGGGAGATGAAGGATCAGGAGGGAATTCTGCGTGAGCAGGAAAGAAAGGAAAGAAGAAGAAGGAAGAAGAAGAAAGAGAGGGAGAGGATGGCAGGTGGGGCCCACATGTCATAGAGAGGAAAAAAATGGAATGGGATAAGATTAATAAATTGAAATTGAATTTGGCTTGGGAGGGAAATTCAAAATGGAATTTGAATTCCAGGGTTAGGGATAAATGGAATCAATTTGAAATCGATTTGAATTTAAAATATGGTGACAGAAATATTTTCAAAAATCGTTTTGATTGGAAAATTTATGCAGAGGTGCTCATGATGTATGTGATGCACATGTTTTGATTTTTGAAACTGGGGATGTCACAAATCATATTTGAATTTTGAATTTAATTGTCAAATTAAAACATTAGAGAAAGGATTTTATTTAAATTTGAATATCACTTGGGGAAAATCAAAGTTTTGTTGCTTGGGTTCAAAACCAAATATGAGTTGGGAAATAAAACATTTCCTTTAAATAAGTGAAATCCTTTTAGAGGTTTGAATCCAAACAACATTTAAAATTAAACATTTAGAGCTTTATGTAAACCACATTCAAATCATGTTTGAAAGGGGATTTTAGTTTTGTTTAATCGGGTACAAAATCAAATACCACACAAGGGTTTTGGGCTTGCAATAAATTAGAGTTGGAAATCCAATTTGAAACCTCATTTATTTAAGTAACAAAATCCTTTCCAATTGTTTTTGAATTTAAAAGAGTTTCGAGAGTTGCAGTATCAAAGTGTTTATTAAACCAAAACTTAAAGGATAATATCATTTGTTTATAAAATATTTGCTCCCTTAGAAATTTAAATCTCTTTGAAAAGGGTTTTATTGAAATTCAAAATATACAAAACGGGGCTTTTAATTTTATTTGCTTGAACTCAAAATCTGAACAAGATACAATATAGTTTGTTTATTTTGAATCCAAAACGATACGGCAAAGCTTTTAGGTTTTATAAAGCTCAAGGGTTAAAATAATTATTTTAAGGAGTTAAATATTTTCCTTATTGAACATTGAAAAACAAAATTGCTCCTTTTTGGAATTTCAAATTCCTTTGGAAAGATAGCTTTAAAGGTTTAATTGTTTGGGCCCAAAACCAAACAAAGCTTAATTTAAGCTTCGCGAAAATAAAAACCCAAACACTTTTCTTTTAGAGCTGAAACCATTTTCTTGTAAAGTAGTTGAAAACAAACTTTTGTTTTCATTAAAAAACAAATTTTTTTTATTTGTGAAAGTTCAAAAATATATTTTAAAGAAACATATAGTCTCTCTTTATTGAATTTAAAGTTGGCAAAGTACAAGTGTAGGTTGATTATCCAAAACCTAAAACAAGAATTTAAGGAGTAAAAGCCTTTAGGACATTTCAGAAATAAATAGTTTTTCCACGTATTCTTTTAAGATAATTAAAAATAAAATTCTTTTGTTAGTAATTCAAATTACTTTATTTTAAAACAACCTTAGTGTTTTGATATTGAAAGTTCAAATCAAACATTTATTAGTTTGTGAATACGAATCATTTTAAAGCAACCATTTAGGAAATGAAATCATTTTTCCTCCTTTGAAAATCAATAAATCATTTAAATACTTTGGCCTGGTATTTTGTTTCAAAACAAACACTCTGTATTTTGAAATTCAAATTATTTAGAATCGAAATCATAAAGATTTTGATATTGAAAGTCAACTAAGATTATTGGTTTAGGAAACCACTTCTTAAAATGATTATTTCCATAAATGTGAAATCCTTGGAGATTTGATATTGAAATGAAACCAAATATTTTTAAGTTTATAAAACCACCCCTAAATCAGTTAATTCAATAAAATGAAATTTTATTTGTCTCTTTTGAAAAAAAAAACATTTCCAATATCAAATCAATTTATAACCAACGTCAAGTATTTTCTTTTGAAAACTCAACTTTTCCAAAGATGTTTTATTTTCAAACAAACACTAGTGAAACCAGAATAGTTTCAAAATTTAATGTTTTTCAACAGTAACATACTCATTTTCAAAAGTTTTAAATTTTAGGGATTTTAATAACATGTCATGACATGATGCACATGAGTTTTAGCTTTTGAAAATGAGGATGTTACAGCGTCATGGTCAGAGATGAATAGGAGAACAGCTGCATCAGTGTGGGGGCCGGAGAGGAGGGCCGGAGCGAGGGAAGGAAGGAGAGGCGGGGGTTGGACCACGGGAAGGAAAGGCGGCGACGGCGGAGACGGAGACGAGAAGCAGCATCATCTCTCTGAGAGGGAGGGACGGAGCTGGAGGAGGTAGGGACTGGGGAGGAGTGGATGGATGGAGGAAGGTGGACACTGCAGATATAGAGACGTGGGCCCCGCGAGAGGGCGCAACAGACTTATTTCGACCGCGCGATGGCGATCGGACGGCTGGACCGTGGTTTAGCGAAGGCGTTGGCTCGGCGACACGTGGGACGCCCCGCAGGGCACTATTCCGTCGACGCTGAACGGGCGGATGCTACGGGACGAGCGATCGAACGGCGCAGGAAACAACGGTGACGTGGAGAGCTGTGGGGGAGGAATTTTTTCAGCTTTGATATATAGATAGATGCACGGTATGTCCGATTCGAAACGGGTGCTGCTAAAATACTAGCTCTGGCATCTTAAAAAACGATTTTGAGATTCGGGATACTTAGGCCCTTCTTTTCGGCTTATCTAATCTGACTTATCTTGAACTTCGAGAATTTCTCAAGGTGTTCTCGAGAGTCGGATGGCCTTAATTTTTAGGATTTAGGGAGTTTTTAGACTCGCATATGAGATAAAAAAAAGGATTCAAAAGTAATAAAAAAAGTCAGATAAGTCAATATTAGTCAAACTATATTTCGTGAAAAAACGGATTCAAAAAGTAATAGAAAAGTCAGATAAGTCAATATTAGTCGGACTATATTTCGTGACTTATCTGACTAATATTGACTTATCTGACTTTTTTTATTACTTTTGAATCCGTTTTTTTTATCTCATAGGCAAGTCTAAAAGCTCTCTAAATCCTAAAAATCAAGGCCATTCGATTCTCGAGGCCATCTCGAAAAATTCTCGAAGTTCGAAATAAGTCAGATTAGATAAGCCCAAAAGAACATGGCCTTAACTTTCTAAGTGCCACTATTTTATTATGCATGAAAAATAAAAATTATCCTCAACAAAGGTTGGGGTTAAAATCAATGGTAACATCACATGATGTGACCTCGTCAAAAGTCAAAACCGAGCATTCCTAGCAGGTTCCTAAAATCGGATTGTTATATCCTCAAACCACTATTTATATCATATATTTCTATCCTCTTCAGTAGAGTCTTTATCCTTAAAAGATATAAAGACAGGATAGAGAATTGCTAAATATAGAGACTTGGAGAGAGAATGTCTAAACTCAAGAACTAACATAGGGACTCTGCTAGAGCGATATAGGAATTGATAATATCTAAATATAGAGAACGTTCCCTTTAGGACTCTGCTAGACATGCTCCCTCCTCACGCATACAAGTTACGAAGTAGTGCATATAACCCCCTAGGCAGTTTTGCAGACAGTTTTGCCATCGAGCAGTGCAAATGGCAGAATTCTATCGACACGGGTGGTTTCACCACATAAGATGCGCACATGGAATTTTCTTTTCCTTAATGATTTTTAAGTTGTAGGATCCACTTATGTCCCTTACCTCTTTTCTTTATCTCCTCTCCCTCTTCTTCCTCCCCCTCCCCTCCTCTCCCAGCCCCTTCTCCCTTCGCCAGGAACCTCACTGCTGCCATCCTCCTCGCTGCGTGGTCCGGTGTCATGGCTTTGCGCCTTCCCTAGCAGCAAGAGCAAGGAGGATGGAGAGAGATGGGAGAGGGATGAGTGGATGACATGTCACATGTAGGTCCCACTTTAAAAATCGATTAAAAAAGAAAACTATCGTATGTTTTATCCACATGGTAAAAGAATCCAAGTGGCTACTTCCGATGGTAAAACTAGATTATGTGCACCGATTTGTATAGTTGGGGGCTAAATAGATTTTTTTTTAAAAAGTAAATCTATTTTATTTTTCAGTACAAACGGAAAATGATAATCATATGTAATATGTAGTACCAACTTTTATCACACTAAAAAAAGCAGCAATGGCAATGAACCAGAACAAGAAAAAGACCATACCAAGAAGTAAAGCAACCCAGCGGCCAGCGGAATCGCGCGACCTGCACTGCAGCTGCATTTGGAAGCGACCGACTGAAGTAGCGACGCTTTGCGTTTACTGCGCCCGTTCTCTCGACAGCCATATTGCGTGATGCGGGTTTACCATAATGCCCCTTCCTAATTTTTAGAGGCTACTGCGCGTTGCCATTTCGATGAGAAGCATGTGCGTCGTTGATTTTGGGAATCAAGTACCAAAATTCAGTTGAATCATATTTATCACCGGACTGTGCATCCTAAGCTATCTTAATTTACTTCAGCAATACTACTAGTACTAGCCTTCTTATATTACTACTACCTCTAAAAGATTTCAATGGACATGGGAGCTTTACATTTGATGGCATGGGCATTTCTGCCATTTCCAAGAGTAATAGGTGCATTGGATAAGAAGGCCACATCTGGGCCATCCTGTCTAGCAGATATGCATATTCTCTGTTACTCCTGCCAAGGAAAGAAAGCTAAGAACATAAGAAAAACAGGAAAATGACAACCCATCTAGATTCTGTAAATGATAGGCTCACAAAACAACAATGTATGCGCTAAGTTACAACATTACAGTTCTCCCTGAATACTTGAAGTGTTGGCGCATTAGAAATCAGGAGTCAGGATTCAGGAATAGTTTTGACCCAGGATAAATACGAATACTGACTGGGTTCTGGGGGTCCATGCTTTGCTGTTCCCTGTACTGTTGGTCAGAAATGAAGCATTCATGCAATCATGCTAGGCACAACTGTAACATGGAGTGCACAAAGTACAAGATTCAGAAGTGGAATGTGGAGTATAGATTTGAATTCGAATTGGGAGTGAAGTTTGTCCACCTAACTGAAATGAAACAAAAAGTTTGTTGTGGTACTGATGTCTGTACAAATGGATCCATTAAGGATTCTATCTTGCGCTGCTGTCCCATTGTAAAATTATCTTACAACTAGTGTATTACTGGATATTAAGTTTTGCTTACAAGAAAACATGAAATCAGTTCTTTCAATATTATGTTTGAAACAAACTGAGACCTTACGTATGTTCTTGGAGAAAGGAAGGGAAACTACTGCTCTTTCATCGTCATCGTCATCATTATTATTATAAAGAAAGAGCAAACAAAGTTCTAAATAATCCTGACTCGTGCATTGCTACAAAAAATACATTACAAAAAATAAATATGTGAGGAGCCACACCTAGCTAGGAACGACGACAACGATCGATGGTGCTGGTGCTGGTGCGTTGAGACGACGCGCTCGGGGTCAGGGCCTTGGAGGATGATGCGACGATCTATGAACAGCACTAGCAGTGGAGGACCTCGGAGCGACTCCGACTAGCGGGGCACCTCAGAGCGGCAGCTGGAGGAGGCTGAGGGGCGAGGTGAGCATATGTGTAAGCGCTTCGTGCAGACAATGGGGAGAAATAATAGGATCAGGTGAGTAGCAGGGGTGACTACAGGACGTAATTTGGAAACCTTTAACAGAAGGAAAAACAGATTATGAAAAGAGAAGATAATGTGTTGTTTGCTGTTTAAAAATTTGAAATTTGAAGAGAACATATACCGGAAGCCACTAGTAGCCTCTTTTTAATAGCAAAGACATCAAAAAGAGAAAAAACTAATGATTATTACTTACGAACAAAAAATTTACTAGCTTAACATTTCTATATTGTGCATATAGATTTTACATTAAATACATTATATTTTCAGATTGTAAAATTATACTTTAATTATAAAGGGGAAAAACATGATCTTTTATTATTTACATTAAATTTATTACTAATGATATTAATTTTATATAATAATTTGCTAGCTTTATTTAGCCAGGGAAAAACTAAGTTTCTAGCTTCAGTGTGCTAAATATATAGTTTTAGGTATAGAAAGCTGATGATACCTTTCGATTTATTGTAAGTTTCTTTTTGTCTAATTTCAAGTTCTTCCATGGGGATGGTTAATAAAAATTTTCCCAACCTCTTTATTAGAAAAATCAATTTACAATCCGGTGAAATGATGTTTACTGCAGATCTACATTGAATTTTTCAATGTGTGATTCCACATATGTAGAGCAAAAATTATATTTTTTTTGAGAAAGATAAAGGGATAAAATTTTTTTAGAAAAAGTCTGCTTACCCCCCTCAACTATGAATGGTGGTGCACTTAACCCTTGGCCTGAAAAACAAGGTAATCCGTCCTCACAAGTATGCGAGGTGGTGCAAATAACCCCCTATAATCGGTTTTGCCATCAGGGCTGCTCACATGGAGTAGTATTGCCACGTAGATTGAAAACATGGCATTTTCTTTTAGGAAAATCAATTTTACACGTGGGTCCCACATGTTCGTCCTAGAACTCTCTCTTCTTCCTCTCTCCCTTCTCTCTCTTTCCCTATTTTCTTTTCTACCCACTGGTTGCTTCTCCTCCCCTCCCTCGGCCATCTCCATCCTCCTCCCCTCCCCTCGCCAACTCCCTCCTCTGCAGCCTGTGGACACATGGCACCACGTCCTTGCAGCTCCCCTCTATTGGTGGCGACAATGGAGCACCACGGTGATGGCGCTAGGGCTACGACACGACAGTACTCCAGCTGGCGGCAAGTCATGTCAAGGGTCAAGTAGGAAAAGGAAGGCCTAGGGTGCGCCCCATGTTCTCGATTTGGAGAATGGAGGGCTGAGACGGTGGCATGGCTTGGTATGGTGACGGCGGAGCGGCTACACAGTGGCGGCGGCACTTTGGTGCCTGGCGACCATGGTGACGTGGCTTAGGAGGACGAAGAGGGAAAGAGGAAGGTGATGGCGGTAATTGCTCGGTTGGGGAAGACAGAGGCGACGAAATGGCAAGTAGCAGCAGCGGCAGAGATCCAACGAGCCGGTGGCGCCACGTCGAGGCTGCTCCGATGAGGAGGAAGGGATAGAGAGGAAATAGGTACCGAGAGAGAGGACATGCTAGCTTTAATTTGGACTGAAGATCACCGATAGATGGCGCGGCGTGGAGGCAGTGGCAGCTATAAGGATGTGGAGGCAGTGGCAGCTGTAGGGACGCGATGTTGTGTGGCCAAGTGCCACGGTCGGCAGAGAGGGAGGAGGAGAGCTGGACAGAGGGGAGGATGGCCGTGCTCGGAGGGAGGTGGCCATGGCTAGCTTGCAGGAGAGAGGAGAGGGGAGAGAAAGAAGATGGGATGGAGAAGAGACATGACATGTGGGGCCTCTAGATTTTTTTTAAAAAAACAGAAATTACCACATGTGTTGTCCACATGTCAAAATAATCCACACAAGCAGCCCCGATGGCAAAACCACTTGCGGGGGTTACTTGCACCACTTTGCATATTTCTAGGGGGTGAAATACCTGGTTTCCCAGGCCAGGGGGTTAAGTGCACCACTATTCATAGTTGAGGGATGTAAGTAGACTTTTTCCCATCTTTTATGACATCGAGTTTAAGTTTAATTCTATATCTACCGTCACTTAGTGGCTTCTAGCTTCTTCGTCATTGCATTCGCTATTTAGCCCCTTCCATTCACTGCTGTTAATGTCTGTTAGTTTGCATCATTACAAACACTCGTAATGACCAAAATACCCTGTATTCTCATATATATGATAGATGGGATATAGTAGTAGCTTCTTCTTCCCCTTCTATCTCTCTCACATCTTCCTCTCGCCTTCAGCTGGCCGTCACCTCCTCTTTCGACTAGTCGCTAGTTCGTCTCCTTCTCCTCCTCCTCTCCCTCTACCCACAAGCTGTCCTCATCCTCCTTCTCCTCATCCTTCTCGGTTGTCGTGCTAGAGTACAATCGCCGCTCATCCATCATTTTTCGCCATGAATATAGAGAACAAGGCCAAAGAGGCCTTCCTGACGATAAATTTGTGCCCAAGCTCTACCCATAGGCCATCGAGAACAGCCCTACCACCATGGAGCTCTATGCCGATTGCCATCTCCTATCTGCCTCCATCTCCTTCCATCATCGAACGACCTCACTGCACCGCCCTCCACCTACCCGTCGTGCTTTGGCTGCTGTCGACACACTTGGCTACTACCAGGCCACTAGTAGTCACGTTGTCCCTTCCTCACCATGCCGCTTATACACCAATGCTCTGCTGAGCTAAGCAGCCTGCCTAACCCCTTCTCTCACTACTAGTGCTAGAGAGAAGGAGCAACAGTGTGCCAATAGAGCCTACTCGCTAGCAAGGGCAAAGTGGTCTTTTCATAGTGCCATCATGGTTTGATTGCCGAAAAACGGTCAACAATGTTGCATAGGGCAATAATCAAGCAATTACGATGGTAAATACGGAAGAGAACACTAAGCGATGGCACATAAAAGAGAATCCGGCTCTACAATGACATACAAAAATTTAATTTTATAATACTAAAACCATGTCAATAATAGTGGACCATCAGTGTATAAAGGGTATACAAAAATACAAAGGATGAATTGCGCCCTTTCCTATGTTTGGAGTTTAAAAATTCCAATGGTCAACTAGAGAAATAATGAGTACCGATTGATAGCTATTCCGACTTGTATGGTACCTAGTCTAGTTTCTATCAATCACAGTTAATTGTGAATTTTCTATCCTCTCAAAAAAATGGTGAATTTTCTCTCGCACTGTTGACGGCAACCCTCAGTATAATGACTACAATAAGCAATTACTCTCAACCAAGAAAAAAGAAAATTAATTGGGCAATAGCAAATAAAAAGAATTACAATGCCTTATAGAAGTGGTACCCTTTTTTCCGTGTAACCACCGCAATCGTTTGTCTATGGACTTTTCCCTACTTCTTTAGAGCTGACTTTGAGAGTTTCACGAGGTGGGTTAGAGAGTTTGATCAGTTTTGTTTGACTTGTTTATTAGAGTTTTGAGACGTGCATTCGAGATAAAAAAATAAACTGAAAATATCAAACGATTACATTTTCAAAAAACTGGATATAAGCAAATAAGTAGAGAAGCTTAAACAAGTAAACTGTATAGAATAGGTACTAGTCAAACTTCTTGGTGCTAACCTCCCACTCTTTTTTCATGTGACTGATAAGCGTGGGCAAGTCCAATAAATCCTCTAAAGCTTCCCCTAAATCAAATTCAAATTTAGAGTGAAGGTAAAAAATGTGCTTCTAGGAAATTCTCAATCCCATTCTCTAAATTAGTGGAGGAGTTTTGATCCCCATATTTAGGGATCTCCTATCCCTAATCTCTGGTTCTCTTCCTCAGCCTCGTCTCTTCATATTTTTCTTTTTGTGTTTTCCCCATATTTGAGGTTGGATTTTATCAATTTTGACTTAAATAGTTTTTTTTAAAAAAAGTTCATGCTAAACTCTTTAAAATATTGTCATTATTTTTAGGTTTTTTTAAATTTTCCTTAAGTAGATTTGATTAAATTTCAAACCCTAAATTTCTCGGCAACGTAGGCCTGACGAAATGGGTCGGGCCAAACGGTGGCCTGGCACGAAGCCGGACGGCTGTGCGCTTGTGCCGTTACTAGCCCGACTCCCGGATCCGTGCATCTCCACCGCCGACTCCTCTTTCGACCTCCCCACGTCTCCGTCGTCGGCGTCGCCTTCCGGATCCGTCCGTCTCCCACTGTCCCTCGCTGGTTCCGCCTCCGGCCTCCTCCACGGCTCCCTCGTCCCCGCCGGCACCGACTCCACGCCGCCCCGTCCCTGTCTCGACGCGCCTCGTCCTTGCCGCCTCTGTCCCTGGCTCCTTGTCCCCGCCGATGCCAGCTTCGTCCCCGTCTCCGGCGTACCCCGACCCGCCCCATCTAGATCTCTAGCTTCGCTCGCCCGGGCAAGCCATCCTCAAGATCTCCGGCGACTGCAGCAGGTACCAGGGATACCCTCCTTGCACATCCATTGGAGCCCGGGCAGGGGGCCCGGCGGTGGATCCGCCAGATGCAGATAGAATTATTTTCTCCTTGAACTAAGTGCCTAGATTGTGCTTCCTGACTTGCTGATGCTGTTTGCAGGTGAATCCGATATATCTCTGACTTAAGGAAGGAACTTGGTCAATAAAATTAAACCACAAAGCAGAGAATTTCTGAAGATAATATGGCATCAATAGGTCCGGTACATCCTTCATCAGCTTTTCAGGAAACAAGTACTAGTGGAGCTGTTGATCGACTGCCAGATGAGATGAACGAGATGAGCATAAGAGATGATAAGGTAACTTTGTGCTAGAGATTGATTGTAATATTACTCTATCCTGATGATGATATCGTCCTTATCTTAACTTCCTGTTCGACTCATATGCAAATACTGTAGGAAGTTGAAGCTGTGGTGGTCAAGGGCAATGGGATGGACGTAGGTCATGTTATCGTGACGGCCGTTGGTGGAAGAAATGGGCAACCGAAGCAGGTACTAGAACCATCATACAAAACATTGGTGATTCCTAGTTATATTTGTTGTGGCATCATGCTGCAATAGGTAGAGCCACACATGCTGTCAACATGTTAAAAAATTAACGTTATGTGCCACATTAAATTCTTTACATTCTTAATCCCTATAAAGAAATTTTCCAAGTTCATCATTTTAAATCTTTTATTGAATTGCAGACTATTAGTTACATGTCTGAGCGTGTTGTAGGGCATGGTTCGTTCGGAGTTGTCTTCCAGGTGGGTTGTTAGACGAAACAATGCTATTTGTTTTGTTCTGTAACTGTATCCCTGGATTATCTTGTATTCTTTTAATAGTTTTTGTGTTTAATTAATGGTTACTGACATTTGGTTTGTTCAAATTATCTTTAATAGGCTAAGTGCCTAGAAACTGGTGAGAGAGTTGCTATTAAGAAAGTTCTTCAAGATGTGAGGTACAAGAACCGTGAGCTGCAAACGATGCAAATTCTTGATCATCCAAATGTTGTTTGCTTGAAGCATTACTTTTGCTCAACAACTGAGAAGGAGGAGCTATACCTCAATTTGGTGCTTGAATACGTGCCAGAAACTGTTCATCGTGTTGTTAAACATTACAATAAGATAAACCAACGCATGCCGTTGATATATGTTAAACTTTATATGTATCAGGTAATAAGTGCAAGTACTTTAACAAAATTCCAGCTGTGCTCTATTGTTTTTGTTTATAACTTTATATAATGCTTTTCACTGAAACTCATTGTAAATTTCACTTCATTCAACTTACAGATTTGTAGAGCTTTGGCATACATTCATAACTGCGTAGGAGTATGCCACAGAGATATAAAGCCACAAAATATTTTGGTATGTATTGTGGTTATCATTTGTCTTAATGCGAATTAGAAACCTTAATTTTATGCCTAGACAATTCCAACTCAATCAGATGATTTGATATTAGGTCATCCTTGTGACAGGTGAACCCACATACTCATCAGTTAAAATTGTGCGACTTTGGCAGTGCGAAAGTTTTGGTATGATTCATAAGTTCTAGTTATTAGTGAACTTCACATGACACATCACCTATCTTGTCTATGCCATCTCAATTCTAAATATATCTCCCCATGTCGATAGGTACAAGGGGAACCAAATATTTCATACATCTGTTCTAGATACTATAGAGCTCCTGAGCTCATATTTGGTGCTACGGAGTACACAACAGCTATTGACGTGTGGTCTGCTGGTTGTGTTCTTGCTGAACTCCTCCTAGGGCAGGTAAGAAATCAGCCAAGTTGAAATATCAGTCAGCTTCTTGAAGCAACTTCTCATGATTTATCTGTTGTTGGATAGCCTGTTTTTCCTGGGGACAGTGGTGTCGACCAGCTTGTTGAAATTATTAAGGTAACTACGACTTACTTCAGTGGGAGATTGTCCATAGTAGTTTTCCCTTTTTTGCATTTACTCATGCATGAAACATGCCATATTTCTTCCAGGTTCTAGGTACTCCGACACGGGAAGAAATTAAACGTATGAACCCGAATTATACTGAGTTCAAGTTCCCACAAATCAAAGCTCACCCTTGGCACAAGGCAGGGCCACTACCTGTTACTTTCAAAGTTACTGTCTCCTATTTATTTATACCATAAATTCTAAGTATGCCTGTTTTTGCCAGATCTTCCATAAACGAATGCCATCTGAAGCTGTAGATCTTGTTTCTAGGCTTCTGCAGTACTCACCAAACCTCCGGTGCACTGCAGTAAGTACTAATGCACTTTGGGAAATCATTTTAAATGCTCATGTTCCACTGATAAATAACTTCCGGTTTTTTTTTATCATTCCAGTTGGAGGCATTAATCCATCCTTTCTTCAATGAACTACGGGATCCAAACACCTGCTTACTGAATGGCCGTCCCCTCCCCCCTCTCTTCAATTTCAAGCCTCGTGGTAAGCTCAGATTGCTGTTACACTTGCACCAATCAAAACGTCCCATCAGCATATTCTGATTTGCTACATTTTGAACTTGAACAGAGTTGAGAGGACTACCAATGGAGTTTCTTGTGAAGTTGGTGCCCCTGCATGCTAAGAAGCAATGTGCTTTCTTAGGACTGTGAGCATGGTAAGAGTTCAGAGATTAGTTGGGTCTTACATCAATTGACTCTGGAAACCATAGAACAGCATTGCCTGCAGTATTATTGGATAGGCAATGCATGCGGTTTTCTTTTTTCTGTGATTGCTGCGTGACCCACCTTTGTTCTACCACTGCGTGAGCCTGGAGCGCATTACGTACTGTAAAGCCGATGAAAACATCTACTGAGATTATCCATTCTTGAAGATTGTATATTGGTCTGCCCTAACTTGAGAAGAGAACTCAATTCTTTGCCAAATCTGTATCACCAAGCAAGAAAGAACGCACGCATGAATGTTTGATCCACATTTCATTCTTGAGCATGTATCAGTTTTTACTGCCCTTGGGAATTAAGTCTTCCAAGGTCCAATATGTTGTCCTGAACAAGAAAAGGTCACCTATGTAAGCTGAGCTATTTCTGTCTCGATGGAGTCTATTTAATTGTATTTGTATCATCATTCTTTTGTCTTCGCCCTCTGATTTAATAGAGATTCAAATTCATTGGAATTTTCTGTGTGATATGCTTGACTGTCAAACCTGCCACTGAAAAGGATGCACCTCAATTATTCGAGGCTTTTGTTTTTGCTTCTGTGGTTGAATGCTCGAGTAAAATTTTTGAGGGAGAATCGTACGTGGACTCGATGAGGACCTGTGCAATCAAGGTACAAACGTCACACATACTGGACCATTGGATTGAAATCGTCAAATCGAACAGTCCAGATCCTAGGAATTGAAGTATAGTAATAAATCAGCAATTTCTCTTCCGTCTTGATTCGGATTTTGTCCAGATCCTAGGGATCGATTCGGTTCATGTCATAGGCCTGCACTTGATGTCATGATGAATCTTGATCTATGCTATGTCCAGATGTTTGCTTTACTGCCAGATGAATCCGGATACAGTAGGCTCCCTAAATGATATGAACTGAACTAGGCTGCCTAAATGACATGTACCGAATTGTAGTGTCAGATCCAGTGTTTGGTGTACCGAAACGTGGGTACGCTACTCTATCACAGAATCAAATTCTACCACGAAAATTCAGAAAATCCTATAAATAGATGATCATATATTATTATTGATTGACGCGCAGTGCAGCGGAAGAAGAGTCGATAAAGCCGGTTCAATTGATCTGTACGTAATCGTACGAAAGTAGTCGATCGTCTCAGATCAGCGCCACAAATGTAGTGCCTTTACATAATCCACACGTACGGGGAGAGGAATACGTTTGCATGCACAGTGCAGCGGAAGAAGAGTCGTACGAAAGTAGTTGATCGTCCAACATCGATGTGTAGTAGATCGTCTCCGATCAACGCCATAAATGCGTCATCTCTACATAGTCCACACGTACAGGGAAAGAAAAAAGTCGCACACGGCGTGCTAGTGCCGACTTGTATGACGTGGGAGATGGCGGCTAGGGTTCTGTGGAAAAAGAAAAACCTAAAATTCGTCTCACCCTTGAGCCTCCACCATCTTTCTTTATATAGCCCCTCAATGGGCCCCTACGCTAGGAGGCCCAACAAGATCTAAGGCCCACGTCCTATATAACCCATAAAACTTACATCATACGTGGCCCGCCATCACTGAGCCCACATCGTATATCGCCTATGATTACTATTGAACATAAAACCCAATATCTGGAACTGAAACTAGATCATCTTTTCTTCACCAGGCTCAATCATGAATCATTGAACTCCTCCAAAAAAGGGAAGGTGTCCTCTCTGTTCTAGTTCATTTCCTTTGCTAATTCCTGTTCAAGAGCACATGTATGAAAATATGCTGATCATCTAGCCATGCTGCCATAGCGCCTTGGTATAATCAATCGGTGCATTACTCAACAGGCCAGTAGCCCAGCGATGGAATGTTTGGTTGTAAAGCCCACCATCCAAGTAATCAATTGGCGCATTACTGAATAGGTCAGTAGTCTAGTGGTAGAATGCTTAGTTGTAAAGATTACCACTCGCGTTTGAGTCTCCATGGGAACAGTAAAAATCCAGGTCTCATCCCTGTTTAAAATCTGCATACAACAAGAAGTTATTCCATTTATTTTTTTCCACGTGTGAAGTGTCAGAAATGATCGTGTATATGTATAACGAACACGAGCACGTGATGGAAGTGCAAGGGGAAGGTTTGTTGACTACCTAGGACAGTGAGCCAATTCCAATAACTTTAGTAAATTCTGTCAACTCCGCTATACTACTGTATAAAACTCTCTCTCTATACATTAATTTGCTGCTACCTAAGCCTTTCATCCTACATAGCATATGTAGAAACTATCAAAAAACCTACATTGAGAGTGCCCTAAAAGAAATACTACTTTCTATAGCAAATTATCTGAAGCATGAATGTTGTGCATGCTTAAGACAATCCAGTAAACATTATTGCATGTCATACGCTAGCAATTAACTCATTTGATTTTCAATAGGTCACCAAGGTACTCGAGCTTTGGCCAGTAGTATTACAATCCACAAGTCTAATTGTTTCTGCATATTTGGCCAAGACAGGGCTGAGGTGTCAGATCTGGCGACATTAGCGTCTCATCGGTTCTTGGCTAGGGCCTGGAGAAGCCCGATGTTCCTGCTAGGAGAAAGAGCCTCCATGGTTGGGTCGGCCATAGTCGGATCCATTGTTGATTGAATCTATCAATACCGTGGTATGGCGGTGACTAGCGACACCGCACCGACTAACAAGGAATGATGAGGCTTGGCGCAGCCTACATCACTGCCATCGATCTCAATCAGGACCATCTCAACATATGGGTAAGGGTACAACAACAACCATGCAGCCATAGGGCGCTGCCACATATGGCTTGCACGGAGCATGGTAGTACCTTGTGGAGCTGTGTTGCCAATTCGTCCCAATTATGGTTAGGCGGTTTGGGTTTCCCATCCTAGCACCTGTTGACACTGCCGCCTCTTTGAGATATTGTTTGTCAACGGTTCAACGCCAACCAACACCATCGCTTTTTGTCACATTCAAAAGCAATGGTAGTGTGTGGGCGAGGGCCTTGCTGCCTGCATGGCAAGGACAACTACATACACAGGGGCACTGTTCCATTGGGATGACACCTTGTTGAGAGGCCGTGGTAGTCACCACCACCTTGGTACCACTACTGTCGAGCGCCACCACTTCTGGGCGAGGTAGTTGTGCCATGCCTAGATGTTGTTGACTACTAGGCAGGCTCCATCTTTTTTCATGGGAGCCTACTAGATGTGTCATTAAGAATTGCTTCAAAAGGAGAAAGTAAGAGAAGAGGTACTCAAGGCTAGCCTTTCACTGAAAGCTATCATCATAGGATTCTTCACCATTCTTAATGGAAATTAATAACAGGTTTTGTGTTGCTTGAATCTTATTTCAAGCATCTTTTGATTTTGTTCCCTTTTTTTCAGCTGTATACTTGAGACTATGTTTTCATTTGAGGCTATGTAAATCTCATGATGTAGGCCGAAATGTAATTTCCATTATCTAAAAAAAATTATTTGTGCATATATTTAGCTAGGGCTTATTCTCCGGTGCTTATTTGCTTAAGCATATCTATTTATTTGCTTATTTCTAGTTTTGGAAACACAAAAGTTTTGGTACTTTGAGCTTTTTTTTTTTATCTTGAAGAACTGTCTAAAGCTTAAAAAAAAGGTCAAACGAAGTGGGTCGGACTCTCCAAGCCATATCAAGAAGCACTTGAATATCAGATTGCCAGCAAATAAGACAGTCAGCAACTCAAACCAGGACAGCCTATAGGTTTGAAGTTTCATACATAAAAGCCAATATCTTGTCAGCAAAGAACCAGAAAAGGAGAAAAAAAAATTCACAGACACAAGCTAGATGAGTAAAGATCACAGCCTCCAGTCAAGGTACTCTAGTTTTCAGAGTTTTAGCTTTCTAATGAAGAATTGGGTGGATCCCCTTACCCTAAGAGCTAAGATGTGTTTCATCTCCAGCATATTTAGATTTGGGCGCGGTACGAGCTCGGCAATAGGCATAGTTCCAATGTACTCAAAGTCAAACCACTGATCGTTACTTAGACCCTGTTCTTCCTAGCTTATCTAATCTGCTAATCTGACTTATCTCGTAACTTCGATAATTTTCTGAGGTGGCCTCAAGAGTCGGATGCCCTTGGTTTTTAGGATTTAGGGAGCTTTTAGACACGTCTATGAGATAAAAAAAAGGGATTCAAAAAATAATAAAAAAGTCAATATAAGTCAATATAAGACACGAAATAAGTCATATAAGACGTGGCTTATATTGACTTATTTGACTTTTTAATTACTTTTTGAATCCTTTTTTTTATCTCGTAGGCGTGTCTAAAAGCTCCCTAAATCCTAAAAACTAAGTGCATCCGACTCTCGAGGCCACCTCAGGAAATTCTCGAAGTTACGAGATAAGTCAGATTAGCAGATTAGATAAGCTGGAGAGAACAGGGTCTTAGCTTGAGACGATCCTAAACACAGGATTTGTATGTAAAACGTGCCGTTCCCCTCAATTGACTGGGATCTTTTGCCTGAGCTTTTAAAATCTCATCATGTGCCTGAATTAATCTATTGGTACAGAACAGCACTGCCAAGACGGAATCGCGTATACGCATGGGGCTTGCGCTAGAATTTGCAAGGTTTTCTAGCAATTTTCACCGGGCGCACTGCTTTCCGCTTTGTTCCGGAAATCCATCGACACAAAAGCGTGCCATAAACTTACACGATCTATGCAGCTTGCGATGCTTTATTTTCCAGAAAAGGGAGCTTCTTTTGTTCTGCCACCAACGTAGCATTCCATTAGCTTAACCAATCTGTTCGTCTGCCTTGAAGTTAAGTAGGACATTATGTTCTGCCTAATCGTCTAGTACTGACAAGACCAGAGCATCTGATTGGGAAACTCAGTGAATTGTCTTATTGCAAGAGAGATAGAGAAGGAAAAGCCGATCGAGAGGCTCAAGACTATTGTACAGCTAATCTCTTTAGCGTCTCATCTTGTTTCAACTGTGACAGTGATGGTGTCACAAGCTCACAGCTGAAGCCTGAATGTAGTGCTCACTGCAGACATCTAACGGCTTGCAACTACAGGTGCTGGCTAGGCTACCATTGCCATGCACCATTAGGATTGTTTCAGATCAGGCATTTCGCAGCAGGAACCTGCAGGATATACTATTTCTGAAACAAGAGCTGTTTTGCTTCTGAAGAATCAACCAGTTGTTGCCTGTTTCAGTGGCATTCTCTCAGGTTTTGCAATAAACCAGTGCCCCTTTTGCAAAGTGGTCTACGTGTAGTACGAGCGTTGCTCATCCAGGCACCACCACCAAGTGAGTTGCAGTAACCCAACATGTGTTGCAACGTAGCAATGCGCATGCCAACTTCTCTCTAGTTTACAGAGTTCAGATATATATAGCAAGAACACCGAGTTCGTTGGGGGCACGTACCTCAGGACGTGTACAGTCTCCAGTATACAAAATTAGGCGGTAGATTTGCTGCGTACTTATCCGGTTATCCCAATGCACTCAAAATCACATTGGCTTTATAGATGGCCTTGCTCATACGGTGTAGGAAAAAGAATCGCATCGATTGATCTTGTAGAGATCGCATGAAACTGATCGTCGGAAATTGAATGTGTAAAGCGTGCTTCGTAGCAGAAACTCTCAAATTGATTAAGATGCAGCCAGTAGATGAGATGCACTTAACAGCTACTCGACACTAGGTCACTAGCAGATAAGATTGGTGCTGGATGTGATCAACATAATCAGTTACTGTTGGTTCTGCCCTGCTACTGTTACAGGTGTTTGTGTCAACAGCTGAATGCAATCGTTTTCAGATCTCTCAGCTGTTGGCTACCATACGCCATTTGGATCATTCCAGACCAAGCATTTTGCAGTGGATACCTGCAGTGCACTTCTTGCCACTCAACTTTGCCAGGGCATCATCGTCTTCTGAGTTTCTGAATAATAGCATGTTTTGCAGTGGTCAAGTTACAGCTAATTTATTCTAAAAAAAAGTTACAACTAATTTATTCTCAAAAAAAGTTGCAGCTAATTTACCTGTAACTAGGAGAAATACTACGGTACACACAGTGGACGGTAGTATATTCTAAATTGGACTGTTCATTTAGACGGTTATCTATATAATTATACTACACATGTAGTATATATAAAAAAAAAAAGTACTACAGACTGGTAGATCAAATAGTACGGTAAAAAAGGCTTGTAACAGCCTGCCTAACAAAGGATGTTGTTTTCATCAACCAGGCAATAAAAGGAACCTCAGAACCGACCGTCTTATACTAATGCTCGATAACACTATCATGCTACGATGCTAGTATTATTCTACCGTTTAAGCACGGGACTCTAGGCTCTAATCGCCGCCGACCTGAACACTAACTACGCCAATGGCGGATTACTATAGTTAGCCAAATGGACCACCCCGGCACCACCAAATCTTGTGGCCATGGAGAGAGACGACGGAATTACCACAGGATAAAACTATTTCACCAGCGCTGTTCAGTTCGTCCTGCTTTTGGCTAGCGCGACGTTCTTGCCGCGTGAACTCAAGCTCTGGACGTGCGAGCTCCAATGGCAGCGACACCGCCCCTCGGTTAATGCACTTGGTATGCGCCACCTAGCTCTAGCCTTTTACCCCCCCTCTCTAGTGGTGGCCTTATCAAGATAGATCACACATGCACTCACGCTCTCGCAGCAATCTACGACCACAGAGGGGGCACGCATCGAGCTCGGCCAATGGCGTCGAGCCTGGGATGGATTCAGGTCCATTTCTCCTCACGATTTAGATTTGAGAAGAGACCAATCAATCATACAGTGCCCCCCCAAAAGAAAGGAGGATTTGGGGGCCGATCCGTCGCTCAATGCATGCCTCGAAAGCGAGAGAGACATGCGTGCGTGCGTGCGTGCGTGCATGCGTAGAGAGGCATTCCATCAAGAAACGTGAGAGAGCAGCAACGGCGAGCGACACAGCGACAGCACGCTTCGCTCTCGCATCGATCGTTCGTGCATGCCTCCTCTCGGAACTGTATTATCTGTCTTTGCTCTCAAAGGCAAACTTTGCAACATACATTTCCTGCATACCGTCGGAACCTATTGGATAAATCATGAATAGACACGGACGAACTAACAACATCATGCAGCACGAATATATTGTAGACATAAATAAAACAGATGAATTCATATGTTCCTCAAATATACTCGTAAACAGAGACAATAGGAAACAACTAATTAGGATAAGAATAGTACGTACCGATCTTCCTCGGAAGTGAAACCAGAAAGAGATGCATATGACCCCATTGTGATGATGTTGTAGCCGGAGCAAATCACGGTGACGATGTAGAGGAAGCAGATCGCGAGTAGTCATGTGGAGCTCTTCAACCTTATTGGCCTCTCCTGGTGTAGGATCTCAAAGACGACGGGTTCTGGAGACCTGCTCTCCCAATCACTAGTGCATGCTGGCGTAGCGAGACGGAGTAGTCGATTTGTGGCGGCGTAGAAAATTGGAAGAGGCAAAACCCTAGCACCTGTTCTTTCTATCTCTCTTGGGCGGCGGTCGTACGGTTTTATATGGGACAAGTTGATGGTCGAACGTGTCACAAGATATGCCATGATCGGACTCGCACGATCTCCATATCTCGTAACCGATTCGGTATTTTCCGGAGAGCAAAAAGAAATAAAACTGCAAAAGGAGACCGCGCTTGCGCAAGTAATTGAACCCGATTACGGCGGACCATTCACGCAGGTGCCGTGCACCTACCCCGCCTCACCGCGGCCCCGGCTCATGAGCTAGTGGGGTGGAGCACACTCTACTATTTAAGTTGGTGTCTCTCCCACCTCAACTAGCAATGTGGTATTAAAGAGTTCTCACATCCCTTCTATATATGGGCCTTTGAGATTTTCTAGAAATTATTTCTAAATAAATGGGCCAAGCCCATTTATTCTAACAATCCCTTACCAGATCTCAAAGTCCCACTTAGATTTGCCTTTTCCAAAATTGTTTAATATACCAGTGTTTCTGTTGGGGAAACTACGTGGCCCATGGAAATACGGACCACTGATTTGCCCTCGGCCCCACAGGAAGTAAGCCTGGGCTTGGCAAGCTCGCGTTCGAGCTTGACAGGCTCGCACCCGAGCTTGCCTGTATCAAAGCAGTAAGGCTCTCACTTCTCCCGGGCTTCCGAGGCTCGAGACTCAGGACCCGAGGCAAATCATGCCACGCCGCGGACAGGATACGTTCCGGGTCCCCAAGGTCATCAAGAATTAAATGCGCGTACTGTACCGAGGAGCGCCTGGCAGCAGCTATTGACGGGTTGGCGGTAGGTCCCGTCAACCGCCCGCATGGGCAAAGACACGTGCTGACCGGTAGCGGTCCGGCGCGGCGATCGGGAGATACACTCGATTACCCGGTAGATTTTGTATGCTCCGGCATGGCAAAAAGGCAACGACTATTCAACGGGCCAGGGCAATCTACAGTGGCCGGAAGGCGCCTATAAAAGGGGCATACAGGCCACAACAATGGACACCCGCTTCTGAATCCACACAACACACTCGGAAGATAGCTACTGTAGAGCAGGAGCACTTGCACTCTCATAGGAGCTCTAGTTCCCGATGGTAGTTCTCCGCGTCCAGGTAACTATAGGAACACGCACACAGTGCCTTGAGCACTTATTGTACTCGAGGCCCGGGTTTCCCAAAGCCCGGACTTCACCCTCTTGTACTCGTTTAAGCTCAGGCATTAAACGAAGACTGGACGTAGGGCTGTTATCTGACAGTGGAGGCCCGAACCAGGATAAAAACACTTGTGTCATCATCCTCCCCATCCGGTCTCGACGCGTCCGATTGCGTCGGGACTAAGTCCTTTCCCTCGGCAGCGTCTGGCCAAGCGGCGGGGCCATCGAGGGGCAGGGGCGCCGCCAGCCTCGCACCCCCTTTCCTTGCTTATTGGCGCTGCGGAGGTTCGCCTCCCAGTCGTCGACAGCTGGCGCCCACCGTGGGGCCCGATTGCGGTCTTCTCCCCGATCGAGTTGAGGATGGCCTTGTTGTCATACGACGACATTGATACCGTAGACCTCAACTACGGCGATCTCGACGACGTCGATGAGTCGTACAAGGAGTGGCAGGCTGGTATCCTCGCCGAAGCTCCGGCTGACGAGATGGAGGTGGAAGCAACACCCACCTCGGGAGTAGCTGTTCGCTCCCCAGTTTTGCCCGGCCAAGCCGGCACTTCGCTGACTCACGTCAGCGAAACCCTCATGGAGGGACTGGAGGCACCGCCACCGGTCGAGCCCGACAGATCTGCGACGTTAGCGGTCAAGGCGTCGAAGAGAGGATCTGCGGCGCAAGCTGGCGCCCGGCCCGTTAGGGTCGGCAGCGGACCGACGTGTGCCCATGGTAGTTGAGGGTGCCGACGGCACCGCCTCCGTGGGTGACACCGACATGTGTCCTTCGTGGGAACCCGCCTCACGCCATGTCTTTGCGGCGTCAGGCGGAGCGACCCCGCACCAGCCACGCACTGACCTAAGCGGGGAGCACCAGCGGCGTGAAGCCGCTCGTAGCCTCTTCACCGGGTCAGTCGGACGGACTTTGGCGGACATCCGTCGCAAGCCTGCCGGCCCGACGCCTGCCACTCGCGCCGCCGCGGCGCACTTTCGCTTACCACTATCATCACCAACCCGGTCTTTGCGTAGTCGGCAAAGGGTTAAGCGATGCCAGTCATGCGTGACTGGAGAAGGACCCACGAGGTTCACCATGGTCGACCTAAGCGCGCGGTTCTTCGCGGCCTAGAGGAGCTCGCCGGGATCTCGGCGAGCACCTCGAGCCCGATCGCACCGATGGCTCCTCGAGGCGACGCGGCCAGAGCGTTCGATCGCGTCGACAGGCATCCACGTCCATAGTGGACGGCGCTCCTCAGCGCACCCTAGGTGGAGTTTTTTCCGCCAGTGCTTTGGCGGGAGACCCCATTGAAACTCGCGGGGCCGCCTGGATGCCGGCCTTCTCCGAAGCTTTCTTGCGAGGCTCCATAACCTCGCAAATTCAAGCCCAGAGCATCGAGAAGTTCGACGGGAGCAAGAATCTCGACGAATATCTCGCTGTGTATACTACCGCTATCCTCGCCGCAGGCCGTAATAAGGCCGTTATGGTCAACTAATTCCCTACCGTCTTGGAGAATGGCGAACTCGCTCTTCAACCAGCCGCAGAGGTTCGATATGCAGTTGGGAACAGTGCGCAGAGGCGCTTCGGACGAACTTCGCAGCGACACGACGCATCGAAAGCCCCAGGACCTCAAGCTTGTGGTCCAAAGGGCGGGAGAGGGCCTGCAGGACTACGTCCGCAGGTTCGTCCAGGTGCGCAACACCATCCCCTCGATCTCCGACGAGGCCATCGTTGAGGCCTTCAAGGAGGGAGTACGGAACACCCGTTTCACCGAGAACCTTAAGCTCCATCCAGTCCACACCGCAGCCGATTTATTTCGTACTGCGGAAGGATACATGAACGCCTCCGAGGCGCTGGAGCGCAAGAGAGGGAGGACGGAGGAGAAGGCGGCGGCCCGGACTGGCACAAACGCCAAGAAGGGCGACGCCGAGAAGAAGAAGAAGAAGAAGAAGAAGAAGAAGGAGCCCGCCGTCCCGAACTATGTCGTGGTGGTGGAGCCGGGAGGCCCGCTCCTCTTGAGCGGCCGCCTCGGCCCGCCCGCCCGTGGGAGGAGGAAGGAAGGCCGGGCCTGAGACGAGGCGGGCGAGCTCCCCAGCCCCGACCTCGACCGGCCCAGGGGGCTACCCTTCGAACAACCGCTACTGCCTTCTCCATCGGCAGTACGGCCACGACCTGCGTAACTGCAGGACATGGGCCGCGCTGTTGGAGGACTTCTACGCCCGGCGCGGGCCCATGCCCGAGCTCCCCGACCACGGGGTGCCGGACGACCGGACGCCTCAGGGCGCCCATGGCGACGCCTTCCAAGAGGCTCGCGCGCACGTCGCCATGATCTTCGGCGGCGTTTCCGCCTATAGCTAGCGACGCGAGCTTAAGGCCGCTGCCCGAGAGGTTTACCACCTCGAGAAGGATAAGCCCGGAGACGCACCCCTGCGGTAGTCTCATCAGTCGATCACTTTCTCCGGGGATGATTGTCCCCTCGAAATGACTAGGCCCCAGCGCTTGCTGCTGATGCTCTGTCCGACCATCAGCAACACGTGAGTCGATCGCGTGTTAGTAGATGGCGGGAGCTCCTTGGACATCGTTACTGCTTAGGTTCTTGAGCAGATGCAGGTCCCACGGTCCAAGATCAAGGACATGACCATTCCCTTTCACGGCATTGTCCCTGGGTCATCTCTACAACCGATCGGGCAGATCGTGCTGCCCGTGACGTTTGGGATCCCTCAGAACTTCCGGACGAAGTACGTCACCTTCGAGGTAGTGCACTCCGAGCTCCCGTACAACGCCATCCTTGGACGCCCTGCGTTGTCCAAGTTCATGGCGGCCACCCACCATGGGTACCACTGCCTGAAGATGCCGGTCCCTCACGGGGTCATCACGATCAAGGGCAGCCACAGGGCTGCTATGGCCTGTGATGAGAGCGCCTTGGCCATGGTCGGGCAGCTCCCCGAGTGCGGCCCAGCCAAGGCTGAACGGCCACTAGTCCGCCCCAAGGTGGCCCTACAGCCGCAGGAGCCCACCAAGGCAGTCCCCCTCTCCGAGGACGACCCAACCAAGGTCGTCCACGTAAGGGTCAACCTCGAGTCCAAATAGGAACTCGAGCTCGTCACCTTCCTCCGGGCTAACGCAGACGTGTTCGCGTGGGAACCGTCCGACATGCCTGGAGTCCCAAGGGAGGTAATCAAGCACAGGCTAGCTGTCCAGCCTGACAAAAAGCCTGTTAGACAGGTCCTACGGCGTTTCCCCAAGTGGAAGGCCGACATCATTCAGGAGCAGCTCGGCAAGCTCCTCCAAGCCGGCTTCATCCGAGAAGTCGAGTATTCCGACTGGCTCGTTAACCCAGTCGTCGTCAAGAAGAAGGGCAGAAAGTGGCGAATGTGCGTCGACCATCGCGACCTCAACGCCGCCTGCCCCAAAAACAATTTTCCCCTGCCGCGCATAGACCAACTGGTCGACGCAACGGCGGACTCGGCTCTCATGAGCTTCCTGGACGCCTACTCGGGCTATCACCAGATCACGCTGGCAAGGGAAGACGAAGAGAAGACTGCCTTCGTGACGCCTTTTGGTACCTTCTGCTACACGACCATGTCCTTCGGTCTGAAGAACGCGGAAGCCACGTTCCGGCAACTAATGCAGAAGACAGTCCTTGATCAGATAGGGTGAAATGTAGAGGTTTATGTAGACGACGTTGTTGTAAAAAGCAAAATCCCACTGGACCATGTGACCGACCTTCAGAAAACTTTTGCTAATCTCAGGAAGCATAAAGTTAAACTAAATCCTGAAAAATGTGTCTTTGGTGTCCGGTCTAGGATGTTGCTTGGCTACGTGATAGGGAAGACGAGCATCGGGGCAAACCCCGAGAAAATCGAGGCCATCGAGAATATGAGGTCGCCAACCTGCACCAAGGAGGTGCAAGCCCTCACAGGGCGGATGGCGGCTCTCAGCAGATTCATATCTCGCCTCGCCGAGCGCGAGGCACCTTTCAGAAGATCTGTGCAAGCACGATGGTTTGAATGGACAGAGGAAGCCGAAGCCGCTTTCAGCGAGCTAAAGCGTTACCTGTCCACGTCTCCCGTCCTAGCGACGCCAAAACTCGGGGAAGATCTACTCGTCTACTTGGCGGTTGCCCCGCAGGCTGTGAGTGCTGTACTAGCAGTCGAACGTGAGGGCAAGCAACAACCCGTTTACTACATAAGCGAGGTACTGCATGGACCTAAGGAGCGGTACCCTGAGGTTCAGAAACTCTTGTACACCTTACTTATGGCCTCGCGAAAGTTGCGTCACTATTTTCAAACGCATCCAATTACGGTCCCAACGAGTTTCCCACTAAGGGATATCATCTGGAACCCCGACGTAAACGGACGGGTCGCAAAGTGGGCGGTCGAGCTTGGTGAATTCGACATCAAGTTCGTACCCCGAACAGCGATCAAGTCCCAAGTCGTTTCCGACTTCTTGGCCGAGTGGACCGGGCCAGCCGTCCCCTCTGGAGGCTTGCCCGAGCTCGCAAGTCAAGAAGCGCACTGGACCATGTTCTTCGATGGGTCACGCCAATTCGAGCGATCTGGTTGCGGGTTTGTCCTCATCTCCCCCCAAGGAGAACAAATTCAGCATATAGTACAGCTCCATTTTCCCGCAACGAACAATGCTGCTGAGTACGAAGGCCTCCTAGCCGGCCTACGAGCATGCACTACGCTCAGCATAAAACGGCTAACAGCGAAAGGGGATTCGCAGTTGGTCGTCTGCCAAGTAAACAAGGAGTTTCAGTGTTTCGACTACTCAATGGTGCGATACTTGGCAGAAGTGAGAAAGCTGGAGAAACACTTCACGAACTTCGAAGTGTGTTACGTTCCCATCAAGCTAATAGCTTTGGCCGATAAGCTCATGGCTTCGGCTCCTCACAAGAAACCACCGGCGGGGTGCTCGTCAAAGACCTACTAAAGCCCTCTATTCCTCTCGGAGAAGAGACCCCGAGAAGACGGTTGCCTCGACCCAAACGGCCGTACCGTTTGTTCCTAGAGCGCGCGACACTGGATGACACCATTCGCCCAGTTCTTGACGATGGGACAACGCCACAGAGACACGGTGAAATCGGCTCCAAAGACAAGCCCGACCTTACCGACACTTGGGGATTGTTGTATCGAAGGGGTTCTAACGGCGTACTTTGCAAGTGCGTGACCCAGGAGGAAGGCAAATTTCTTCTCCAAGACATCCACGACGGGATCTGCGGGGCCCATGTCTCTTTCCGAAACCTAGTGGAAAAGGCCTTTCGCATGGGGTACCATCGCCCATCATACGACCGACGCAAGGGAGCTAGTAAAACGCGTTGCTTGACCGCCAATATCATCCCGGGTATCCCACCACCAAAGATACGAGATGCAGACCATCCGTGACGACCGCCATTCTCGACATAGGGAATGGACATACTTGGTCCGTTCCCCAGAGGCCTGAAGGGGTGCACGCATCTATTCATCGCCATCGACACTTTCACTAAGTGGATCGAGGCCGAACCAATGTCGAGCATATCAGCCCAAACGGCCAAGAGGTTTCTCAAGGACAACATGGTGACCAGGTTCGGCGTCCCGAACAAGCTGATCACTGACAATGGGACACAGTTCACGAGTGAGCTATTCCAGAACTACTGTGAAGAGCTCGGCATGAAGGTCGCCCTAGCCTTGGTGGCTCACCCGCAGAGCAACGGCGCAGCTGAACGTGCAAATGGGCAGATTATGCAGGGCATCAAGCGCCGAGTTTACGACGCTCTCATCGAGCAGCGTCACAACTGGGTAGAAGAGCTACCCTCGGTGCTTTGGGCAGCCCGGACAACCTCCAATCGGGCTACCGGAGAGACCCCATTCAGACTCGTATACGGCTCGGAAGCGGTCTTACCCTCCGAGCTAAGACTTAGTTCAGTTCGTGTTGATTTTGCAGGTGAAATCGACAACGACGAGGAATGACTATTGGATCTCAACCTATCCGAGTCCTGCCGCGAGCAAGCACTACTACGAGTGGCAGCATACCAGCAATCCCTACGGCGGCACGCGGCTAAAAAGGTACAGACCTGGACCTTGCAAGTTGGCGACCTGGTTCTAAGACGAGTTCAGAACCTGGCTCATGCCAACAAGCTTACCCTAAGGTGGGAAGGCCATGACACGGTCAGATGTCGACCACTGCCTTGGGGCTATAAGACTGGCTATGCCGGATGGTAGAGTCCTCAACAGTTCCTGAAACATCGCTCAACTCCGAAGGTTTTACGTCTGAGCAAAGGTCGTAAGTCTCCTTTCCCTCCCACTTTTCTCCTATTTTGTCCATCTATTCTACCCCCAGATAGCCCCAAGCCAACCCCGGTGACCTAAACCTATGATCGGGCTTGGGAGAAAGCCTGGGTTGTTTCAGTATACATCGGCAGAATACTGGCTACGCGGAAGCTGACCCCCGGGACTCCCTTGCACACGGGTAAACCGATATCCATCGCACCACGCAAGATCCCGCGCGGGCACACGCTTTCCGGCCCTATATCATAAGCCCGCATAAAATCATCACGGCCTAGGATAACTCTAGAGTCCAACACTCTGCTCCTTACAAAGAAACAGAGCAAGGGCCACAAGCTCCGCTCCAGGGATGCGGTCTCTCTAAGCCACTTGGGGCTTCTCCCAAGCTTCGGCCATGGCTCTGGGCTAGGGTCGATTTTTCAAAATTGATCTCTCTAAGCCACGCCCGGGCTTCTCCTCAGAAGCTCGGTCATGGCTCAGGGGTTAGGGTCGATTTTTTAAAAATTGATCTCTCTAAGCCACGCCCGGGCTTCTCCTAAGAAGCTCGGCCATGGCTCGGGGGCTAGGGTCGATTTTTCAAAATTTTATCTCTCTAAACCACGCCTGGGCTTCTCCTCAGAAGCTCAGCCATGTCTCGGGGGCTAGGGTCGATTTTTCAAAAATTGATCTCTCTAAGCCACGCCCGGGCTTCTCCTAAGAAGCTCGGCCATGGCTCGGGGGCTAGGGTCGATTTTTCAAAAATTGATCTCTCTAAGCCACGCCCGGGCTTCTCCTAAGAAGCTCGGCCATGGCTTGGGGGCTAGGGTCGATTTTTCAAAAATTGATCTCTCTAAGCCACGCCCGGGCTTCTCCTCAGAAGCTCGACCATGGCTCGGGGGTTAGGGTTGATTTTTCAAAAATTGATCTCTCTAATCCACGCCCCGGCTTCTCCCCAGAAGCTCGGTCGTGGCTTGAGGGCTAGGGTCAATTTTTAAAAGGTCGATTTTTCGAAGGGTCGATTTCTTAAAAGTTGATTTCCCAAGGTCAGATACCCAAGCAAGGACTTTCGATCTTCTCTAAGCCACGCCCGAGCTTCTATTCAGAAGCTCGGTCATGGCTCGGGGGCTAGGATTGATAGGACTATGCTACGACCTTCGAACCCTTTCTTGCCTATACGACTACTTGTGATCGTTCGCACGCAGGAAAGACGACAAAGACAAAAGAAGACAACCACGAGCAGCTTTATTATGATTTCAAAGCGGCTTACGAAGTCAATTACACAAAGCCCCGGCGGGCGCGGACCAGTGCATCGACAATCACGTCGGCCACCTCAGCAAGCTTCTGGACCACCTCGATCAGCACCGCGACGGTAGTGACGTCGCGGGTGCGGGCCTCTTCCTCAGCGATCTCGACGAGCGCGAGGTCATACAGTGCCCAGAGCTCCGCCAACTCCTCGTCATGATCCATGGAAGCAAGAAGAGAGGGAGGTACTGGAGAAAGCAAGAGGAGGAGGTACGGATGAAAGAAGTCTGGAATGAAAATTGGCCACCGCATCAGCCCCTTTTTATAGCCGAAGCTCAGGAAGCCGAAGCAATCCCAGGAGTAAATAGCATCGGGAAACAACTCCAATGAGGAGCCGTTTCCAAGATTTGACGCAGATGTCTCTTGGGATACGGCGCAAACAGTCAAATCGACGATCGACATTCCAGGGAGAAGGTGGACTGAAGGGGTGACGAAGGAAAAGAGTCAAAACAAGTCAATTGCATTATCAAGGGTATTTACAAGGACGAGCCCGATTACCGCCCAACAAAAAGGCAAAAGACGAAAAAAGCCTACGACTTAGGCTGGCACCTGAGCTTGCGAAGCTCGGCCAGTACCTCGTCATGTTGGCCCTGAAGATCGAGGAACTCTTTCTCCCTACCCCGGACAGTCTGCATTTTGACTCGCAAGGCTTCATTGGCTGCCTCCAAGTCCCGCAACGTATCCCGGTGAGTCTTCAGCAGATCCTCCGTCGCGGCTGCAGCTGACTTCGTCCGGGAGAGCTCCGCGGCAAGGAGGTCGCGCTCCTCCATCTTGTGAGCAACCTTAGTAGCAACAAGACGCCCACCGACCGGAGGCGCCTCGAGCTTCGGTGGCGCGATCGCGCTCGCCTTAAGGGCCTCCGGCGACCAAGATGAAACCTCCCGGCGTCATCCGCGCGCATGCTAAGGCCGCCTCGGCCGCCGCGACTCGAGCCTCCAGAGCCATCGCTCGAATCGAGCTCGAGCGAAGCTTCCTCAAGCTCGGCGCGTCGATATCGACTCTTTGTCGCCATCACGCACCATCCGCCTGCAGGGCCTCCTGTTCGGTATCGTGCTCAGCCCCAAATGGGCAAACGATGCCAATGACCTCGCGGTAGAACTACACCAAGAGGATAGGCTAAGGGAAAAGAAAACCAAAGCAGGGTCGACACAAAACGTCAAAAGCCAAGCTCGGAGGCGCTTACCCTCCTTGTGGCCATCGCAGCCATGGCTTGCATCAACTCCGAAGCACCCTGGCGCAAGCAGCAAGAACCAAGTTGTTCGAGCTTTGCCCGAGCTACTTGGTTCCTCGGCGCTCCCTACTGAGCTCTACCAACCTCCCACTGCACCTTGCCGCTTCTCCTGCAGCCTCACGTGCCCCCTCCACCGGCTTGGCCTGGGCCCCATCGGCCGCTCCCGGCACCGTCTCCTCCGTCGGCCCGGCTGATTCCCTTATAAGCCCTGGGCAACAACAAGTCAAGGCATGGCTCGGGGGCAAAGTCAGTTTGCACCCTGGCGTCTACCTTCGCTTAGCCTCAGCCGTTCGCCACCACTCGAGCGATCGATCGGGATCGGTCGGGCCGGAAGGGTTTCTCTGGCACCATGCGGCGAGCGAGAGCTTGTGCTCGACCCACGCTGGTGTCACAACAATCCATCCCGCAACGACCAGCGGAGCCACGCTCCACAGCCGCACCGGGACGACGCTGGTGGCCGTAATGACCCGGACGGGCCAGTTCCAGCCGAGGAGGAGGGTGTGACCCATGTCTAGTGGAGGGACGGGGATGTTGCTCCTCTCAAAATGCTCCGACACACCGCGGAGGTCAATCGGGCGCCACCCGGTCGAGGTCCGCCCCTCAACATGGAGCGGCGCCAGGAGCGATGTCCCGTCGTCTGTCTCCACCTTCACAAACATGGCCTGGGAGCGCACGTCATTGCGTGCCACCAACGGAAAGGCAAAGGGCCCCGAGCCTCGAGACCCGGGCTCCTTCTCGACTGGGTCGTTCTCCCGGGCCACTTTCTCCGGCCGCACCGGGATGAGTTCCCCCGCTTGGGGAGATAGGGCGACTGGGAACGAAGAAAGAAGCAATCGAAGCACGCCTGATTAGCCTTGGAGCCATGATAGGCAGAGAAAAAGAAGAAAGAAAAGGCGTAGTGACTTACGGGCAAGCGCGACGTCCGCCCCGCCAACCTGCTGTCCGAAGTCGACATCAAAGACTACCGACGCTGGCGCCGGCTGGTATCTCACAGACGGCTGAGTCGAGCAGGAACCTCGGCCGGCCGGATCGGGATGAATCAGAGCTCGGGCGCCGCCACCTCAGGCGAAAGCAATCTTCCCCCAGAAGCGACCGGCTAGCTTC
Organism: Olyra latifolia; assembly: GCA_036346145.1. Lineage (NCBI taxonomy): Eukaryota > Viridiplantae > Streptophyta > Magnoliopsida > Poales > Poaceae > Olyra > Olyra latifolia. The sequence continues at coordinate 23,551,659 of CM070530.1, forward strand.
TTCGAGGGCGGCCGCTTACTCGTGGCCTGCTCTTTCTGGGATGGGGCCAAGCCCGCTTCGCCGCCGGCCGTCGAGCTGGCAGCTCCCGAAGCCGCCACCGGCGCAGGTGCGGCGGGCCTAGTTTCCTCGCCCGCTTCCCCCTGCGAGATAAGTCACGAAACATCAGCCCGCGCCCACGGAAGACCGCTTCCACTGGCGTTTAAACCCATGGGAGTACGTACCTCGTCCAGAACGTTGCGGACTCCTGAGCCTGATGGCTCGTTATGGTTCGCGGGCAGGAGAAGCCTCACAGCCCGGACCACGTCATCCTCGGGTAGGGCTACAAAGAAAAGAGTGGGAGCATCAAAAACACATCCAAAGAAAGCTGAGGCAAAGGACCATAAGGTCGGAGGAAGGAACTTACGGGAAGTGCCTTCGCGGGTGAGATCGTCCCACCCGCGGATCTCAAAGAAAGGGCGAACCCGCTTCCGCAGCGGGCTCACTCGGTGCTTGATGAAGTCGGCTACAATGTCGTAGCCATTAAGCCCCCGGCCGGCCAAATCTTGGATTTTGGCCGCCAGAGCTACCTCCGCCGGCTCCAGCGAGGGTCGGGGCAACGTCAACTTCCCAGGGCTCACGTTGGCAAACCATAGTTGGCAGTCGTCGAGCACCTTGGCGTAGTACCACCGCGACGCCCACCCCTCGACGTTCTCCTTGGCCTTGAACAACGGGTACGCAGGCTTCATGTCGCGGCGGAGCTTGAAGTAGGCGCACCCCGCCACATTGCTCCCTCCAGTCGTATTCAGCTCGTAGAAGTGGAGGAAGAGGTTGACCGACGGCTCCACCCCGACGAACGCCTCGCAGAGGTGCGCGAAGATCATCAAGAACAGGATCAAGTTGGGATTGAGGTTCACCAACTTGATTCCGCACTGGGCCAAGATGGCGTCGATAAACTCAGACTCCGGAACCCGGAGCCCGTGAACCGCAAAAAGCTCGAAGTAGATGAACTCCTTGCTCTTTGGCACGGGAACCGCCTCATCGCCGGCCATCCTCCATCCGCCGACCTCGACGAAGCCGGTGGCTTCCAGCTCCTTTAGGTCGTCCTCGGTAAGGAGACTCCGCGTGAAGGGCACCATCGGAAAGGGAAGATCGGAGGGTGGAAGAGCAAATAGCACAAGAAGGCGAGAAGAGCAAATAGCACAAGAAGGCGAGAAGAGCAAATAGCACAAGAAGGCGAGAAGAGCAAATAACACAAGAAGGCGAGAAGAGCAAACTGCACAAGAAGGCGTAAAGGAAACGACAAAGGGAAAATTGCCTGATATAAACCGGCGCGGGCAGACGGACCGCCGCTTGTCCACCAGAAGGCGCGAAAACCAAGGAGAAGAAAGCAGCGCGCATAACCGCGCTGGTTTGGGATTCCCGCCAAAGCTGTGGGGGCCCCGTGCACGCGAAAGGGTAGGTATTTCGCCCGAAGGCAGTTACCAAATAAACCTCTAAGTGGCACGCCATCGTCCCGCTCGAGGCTCGGGGGCTAATTATTGGGGAAAGTACGTGGCCCATGGAAATACGGTCCACTGACTTGCCCTCGGCCCCACAGGAAGTAAGCCCGGGCTTGGCAAGCTCGCGTTCGAGCTTGACAGGCTCGCGCCCAAGCTTGCCTGTATCAAAGCAGTAAGCCTCTCACTTCCCCCGGGCTTCCGAGGCTCGAGACTCAGGACCTGGGGCAAATCATGCCGCGACGCGGACAGGATACGCTTCGGTCTCCAAGGTCATCAAGAATTAAATGCGCCGCCGATCGTATCGAGGCGCTGGCGGCTTCATCGACGGGTTGGCGGCAGGTCCTGTCAACCGCCCGCATGGGCAAAGACACGTGCTGACCGGTAGCTGTCCGGCGCGGCGATCGGAAGATACACTCGATTACCCGGTAGATTTTGTACGCCCTGGCATGGCAAAAGGGCAACGACTATTCAACGGGCCAGTGCAAGCTATAGTGGCCGGAAGACGCCTATAAAAGGGGCATACAGGCCACAACAATGGACACTCGCTTCTGGATCCACACAACACACTTGGAAGATAGCTACTGTAGAGCAGGAGCACTTGCACTCTCGTAGGAGCTCTAGTTCTCGGTGGTAGTTCTCCGCGCCTAGGTAACTATAGGAACACGCACACAGTGCCTTGAGCACTTATTGTACTCGAGGCCCAGGCTTTCCAAAGCCCGGACTTCACCCCCTTGTACTCGTTTAAGCTCAGGCATTAAACGAAGACTAGACGTAGGGCTGTTATCCGACAGTGGAGGCCCGAACCAGAATAAAAACACTTGTGTCATCATCCTCCCCATCCGGTCTCGACGTGTCTGATTGCATCGGGACTAAGTCCTTTCCCTTGGCAGCATCTGGCCAAGCGGCCGGGCTTCGGTCCAGAGGACAGGGCCGCCTTCGGGCCTCGCACCCCCTTTCCTTACTTATTGGCGCTGCGGAGGTTCGCCTCCCAGTCGCCGACAATTTCGATGGAGACCTGTTAAGGTTGAACATCCACCTAGAGTTCCAAGCTACACTCATCCACAACTTGAATAATGGACTAAGCCTTGAATTGCAAGTTTTGTACGAACAAGTTTCACTTAAAGTCATTACTGATACTTGGCTACCAATATGCTACCCCTTGGGTGGAGCATATAAGTTGTACTACTTAATCTTTTCATGAGCTTATGAGATTACCCAAGTTTCACAGACTGTGACTAACAGTCAGGCTCACATAGGTGTGTTCTTTCAAGAATGCTCTGTATGACAGCATCTTCGCTAATTAAAGCCAACTGTTCACATTAAGGCAATGGCCAACCTGCATTATAGATTCTAAGAGTATTGTATCTTCATTGGAGTGGGTTGGATAATACTCTCCTTCAGTTAACCAATAGCTTGTTCTTCCTAGACCCTAATTCATGAGATCTTCGATCACATAAGTTGGGTTACCACTATGGTATAACTCATGTGGGTCTCATACTCAGCTCCTTTGATGCATAGTCTATCATATTTTGTGATAATCCTTTTGTAAAGAGGTCTGCCAGGTTCTTAGTTGTTTGGATATAATCCAAGGCTATTACTTCAGAGTTTCTCAATTTTCTGATAGATTTCAAACATCTTTTGACATGTCTTGAGGACTTTATGTTGTCCTTAGAACTTTTAACTTTGGCAATAACCGTTTGATTGTCATAGTTCAGAAGGATAGCCGAAATCGGCTTTTCAACCACTGGAAGATCCATCAAGTGCTTTCGCAACCATTCTGCCTCAACAGTGGCTGTATTTAATGCAGTGAGTTCTGCTTCTATGGTTGACTTCGTCAAAATGGTCTGTTTGCAAGACCTCCATGAAACAAAACCTCCACCAAGAGCGAATGCATATCCACTTGTGACTTTAATCTCATCAGTATCAAATATCCAATTGGAATCACTATAGCCCTCTAATACTGGTGGGTACCCGGTATAGTGCAATCTATAATTCATAGTAACTAACCGATGGCATATGACTCGCTTGAGTGCACGCCAATGATTATCACCCGGGTTAGAAGTAAACCGACTCAATTTGCTCACAACAAATGAGTTGTCCGGCCTTGTAGCGCTAGCCAAGTACATGAGAGACCCAATAATCTAAAAGTATCTTAATTAATCTCTAGCTATTCTTTTATTCTTTTGAAGAATCACACTAGGACCATAAGATGTTAGAGAGTGCTTGCTATCCATATAGACAAATTGACTCAAAACCTTTTCCACGTGATGACATCAACCTCTCCCAGATTTTTCATATTAAAGTTTTGAGACAAAAAGGACTTAACCTCCCTAATCATATGAAGATTTGTCCCAAAAATTCATATGTCATCAATATAAAGACACAAAATAACTCCCTGGCCCCCACCATAGTGATAATACACATTTATCAGCCTCATTTACGGCAAAGCCCATAGAGGTTAAGGTTTTGTTGAACTTCTCATGCCATTGCTTAGGAGCTTGTTTAATACCATACAAAGATTTCAGCAACTTACATACCTTGCCTTTTGACCTTTTACTACAAATCCATCAGGCTGTTCCATGTAAATTTTCTCGTCCAACTCTCCATTAAGGAAAGCTGTCTTAATGTCTATTTGATGAAGAAGAAGACCATATAAGACAGCCAAAGATAGTAGAACCCATATAGTAGTCAGTCTAGCGATAGGAGAATAAGTATCAAAGAAATCTTTGCCTTCTTTTTTAGTATAACCCTTGGCCACAAGCCGTGCCTCATACTTTTCAATAGTATCATCAGGCCTAAACTTCTTTTTGAATATCCACTTACACCCCACAGGTTTGCAACCATAAGGTTGTTATATGCGTTCCCAAATCTTGTTAGCAAGAATGGATTTTATTTTGCTACGGATTGCTTCCTTCCAGTAGTCTGCATCTGGAGATGCAAAGGCTTTTGAAATGGTCTTGGGAGTGTCATCAACAAGGTATACAGTGAAGTCATCACCAAAGGATTTAATTGCTCTTTGTCTTTTACTCCTTGGAGCCTCACTGTCATCCTCCTCAGGATCATGCTAATCATGTGTTTATTCAGGATATCCAGTTTGAGTGGATGATTCGGGAATTAACTCAGGGATTTGACTAGATGAGCTATGTAATTCCTTCGTTGGAAAAATGCTCTGAAAGAAAGTTGCATCTTGAGACTCCATGATTATACCGACCAGCATGTCAGGCACCTTAGATTTGACTATCAAGAATCTATAGGCAATGCTCCGATGCGCATATCTCAGAAAGACACAATCCGTCATCTTAGGGCCAAGTTTACGCTTTTTAGTTATCAGTACGTTGACTTTTGCCAAGCACCCCAAGTGCGCAAGTAAGAAAGTGATGGTTTTCTTCTCTTCTATTCCTCAAAAGGGGATTTCTCCTTATTCTTTGAAGGAACTTTATTCAAGACATGACATGCAGCCAACACGGCCTCCCCCGCCATGCCTTAGATAAACTTGCAGTGTCTAACATGGCATTAACCAGATTAGTTAGAGTGCAGTTTTTCTTTTGGCAACCCCATTTGATTTGGGCGAATAGGGAGGCGTCCTCTCATAAATAATACCATGTCCCTTACAGAATAAATCGAATTCACTAAAGAAGTACTCCCCACCACGATCTGATCTAAGTTTTTGATTTTTCTTTCCAATTAATTTTCAACTTCTGCCTTGTAGATCTTAAAGTAATCAAGAGCCTCACCTTTAGTTTTTAACGGATGTACATAGCAAAATTTAGAAGCACCATCAATCAGAGTCATGAAATATCTTTTTCCACTCTTTGTTAATAGACCATTCATTTCACAAATATCTGAATGTATGAGTTCTAGAGGTACCAAATTTCTCTTCTCTACTGCCTTATAGGGGTTACAAGTTGCTTTGATTGCACACAACTTTGACACTTAGAACCTTTGATAGTAGGGATATTTGGGATTAAATTCATGCTGGCAAACCGAGACATACAACCAAAATATATATGACAAAACTGTGAGTGCCAAACATTAGCCTCACCTCCATTGAAATTATCACAAATATGGTTTACAACTTTATTGTAGAAATCAGAAACGAAAAAGGAACAAGCCTCCGTACTCATAGCCTTTACCAATAAAAAGTCTATGTTTTGATAGAACTACTTTATTGGACTCAAAGACCACTTTGAACCCGTCTCTACACAGAAAGGAACCACTAACCATGTGTTGTAGGGGCAGCCAACCCATCTCTAGGAGAGGTGGATGTCCACGAAGATGTTGTGAGGATTCTTCGCGTAAATTGTTACCCGAAGGGGAACATGAGGAAGCCTATCCAAGACAACTTCGTCAGACCGTGGGTGGAAGGCTTGGACATACGCGAAGGGTAAAGTATTCCGAGTGTATCTCAAGTAAGGGGAGTCCTCGGGATGTTCACCGAAGGGTGGCGAAAGATGCCTGAACGAGGAATTCACAAAGACCCTTCGGGAAGACCGAGAGTGATCTTTTACAAGTTTCAGGTCAGAAAACGAAGACTTCGCGACAGCCTCTGACAAGAACGAATCGGATCAAATCAAATCAACAACTTTGTCAGAGTTTGCCCCCCCAAGGGCATGTTAGGGAATAGGATAACGTGGATTGTAAGAAAACAATTCTAGCCATTGATTGTAGGATCGACGATCCAGAGTTCAGGGTAATCTGGGTATTCCCCCATGGGTCGGGATACTTTGGGTATTTCCCATGCATGTAAACCCTAGCCCTAAAGTTGTATAAATGGATAAGCTCATCAATGAAAGAGGGCAAGTATTCTGATCATTCACATTAGCACTAGTTTATTCACTGAGCGCTCTGCTCTCTCACCACAACTCTCTCGGCGTCCTCTCCATCACCGGGGAGGGGCGCTGATTCTCACCGTCGGCGGATTTTCCGGCGACAGTTGGCGTCGTCCGTGGGGAGAGGCGGGCGATTGCGGTGATGGCTAGACCCAGGAGGAGTGTCGCGGCAGCTGGAGGCGAGCCACCGGAGTCGGGGCACGACGGAGTGTACGCAAGGCAGGAGCGGCAAATCCATGACGAGCGAGACATCATTGGCGAGTCGATGGAGGGAGCGGCCCAGAGGGCAAACGCCACTGCGCCGACGACTGAACGTCGGCAGGAGGGCGCGCAGGCGCAAGGACCCGGCGGAAGTACTCCAAGAGCTCAAGGCTGGAGAAACTAGGGCCAAGATGCCTCGGACGTGGGCGGGGGGAGATTCGACGAGCCAGGGCCCAGCGGAGTCGCTCGAGAGGAGATGTAGCAAAACCCACCCACCCACCCCATGCAAGAGCATCAAAACGAAGACCCTACAACTGCTGAAAACATCCTGCGAGACAAGAGAAGGCTGCTGGAGGAACAAATCGACTTGCTCCGAAGAGAGCTCGTGACAATGCAACCCCAACAGCGTTATGTGCCCCGAAGAGTACCATACCCAGAAGAGAACCAGGAGCAACATCGGCAAAAGGTAATGGTGGCACAGCCGAAAAAGGCTGCTGAAGGGCCTCTGAGCACATACCTTCGGGGCAAAAAATGGCCCGAAGGATTCAAGATGCCAAGTGTGTTCAAATTCTCAGGAGAAACAGATCCAAACGAATTCTTGGATGTATATGATACAGCAGTTGAACCAGCAGGTGGAGATGATGACATTAAGGCGAAGAGTCTGCTGTTAACCCTGAAGGGCACTACACTATCTTGGTACATTTCATTGCCACAAGGATCCATACATTCATGGAACCAACTCAAAGATGCTTTCGTTAACAACTTTCAAGAAAATTATATCCAAAGAATGGTAGAAGGGGACCTCTTTGCCTTGGAATAGGGCAAGAAGAAAAGCACAAGAGATTACTATAAAAGATTTGTCAGCAGACGATGCCGATAAGGATGTTTCGACTCTTGGTAATCAATGCATTCAAGAGGTCTTCAACCCGACCCCTTCTACACAAGTCGACTCAGACCCCCACAATCAACAAGGCCGCTACGATGAGGTTGAAGGATATGTAAAGGGAGAGGAGGAAAATTTGAGGAGACAAGGCCAGCTCAATACAAACAAAGACCGTGATAACCACAAAGAGAGCAACTCAGAGAAGAATAAAAAACATCACAATTCCAACAAGGGAATAAGCAACATTGAACCCAAGCGAATTGATGAGCGAAGACCCAGTGATAACAATGGAAGAGGGGACCATCCCCGAAGGGATTACAATCCTCGAAGAGAGGAGTACAACAATCGAAGATGCAACGCGAAAACTACCAGAACCAGAAAAGGCAAAGAAGGCAAGACCAGCGTCCGAGAAATCAATACCGCAGGTCCCCCGAGAAGGTTCACAATGTCGAAGAGCCAAATCAAGAGTCATTCACGCTATCACGGAGGCTCTTATTGAATCTCCCAACAAACCGAAGAGAAAAGAGTTTATCCGCCGGCGTCGCGACGTTTGATGACAAGTAAACCAACTCCAGCTCCACTAATAACATTCGATACAACTGACGCCAAGGGCGTGAAGTTTCCACATCAGGACCCCTTCGTGATCACAGCTGAGATTGCTGAATATGACGTCCAAAGGACGCTGGTTGATGGAGGAAGTTCAGCGGACATCATCTTTGCAAGTGCGTTCAAACAGCTCAATATTCCTGAAGATAGGCTAACACCATCGAACATGCCATTGATAGGATTTGGAGGGGAACCTGTGGCTGCCATCGGCCAAATAATTTTACCTGTCACTTTCCGCGAAGGCAAGAGGAAGACAACAAAAAGCATCTGCTTTGATGTCGTGGATATGGAGTACCGCTATAATGCCATCTTCGGAAGAGGAATTATTAATGCTTTCGGGGCAATCATACATCACAACTATCTCTGCATGAAAATGCCTGCTGAAGGGGGCGTCATTACTGTCCGAGGATGTCAACAATCGGCAAGGAAAAATGAGCTCCAAGGCATACCAAAACTTAAGCCAATCCAGACTACCGAGAGGGTTGACTCCCAATATAGGCCGAAGGGTTATAAGCCCCAGGTCAGGCCAGAGAGCGAAACGAAGAAGATTCACCTATTCCTGGAAAATGAAGAGAGAACAGTGTCTATTGGAGTTGCCCTCTCCGAAGAAGAAGAAAGAGTCATCAACTTGCTTCGGTAAAATAGTGACATCTTCGCTTGGGTGCCAGGAGAATCTAAGGGAGTTCATAGAGAAACGATCGAACATTCGCTGAATGTGAGGATGGATGCCAAACCAATCAAACAAAAGCTTAGGAAGATGGGGCCCAACAGATAAGAAGCAGCAAAGGAGGAAGTGGAGAAATTGCGTCAAGCTCAAGTTATCTGGGAAGTGGCATACCCGGAGTGGCTCGCAAATGCCGTGATGGTAAGGAAGTCAAATGGCACCTGGAGATTGTGTATCGACTTCACAAATCTTAACAAAGCGTGTCCGAAGGATGATTTTCCCTTGCCAAGAATCGACCAGCTGGTTGATGCGACTGCGGGTTGTGAACCGATGAGTTTCCTGGACGTCTACTCAGGCTATCATCAAGTGTATATGAGAAAGGAAGACGAAGAGAAGACAACATTCATTACGCCTTTCGGCACATACTGCTTCCGAAGAATGCCCTTCGGTATAAGGAATGCAGGTGCAACGTTCGCAAGACTCATTGCGAAGGTGCTAGCAAAACAGATGGGAAGAAACGTGGAAGCATATGTCGATGACATTGTCGTCAAGAGCAAGAGGAGAAGGGATCATTGCGAAGACATTCAAGAAACCTTCGCTAGCTTGAGAGCGGAAGGTATAAAATTAAACCCGACAAAATGTGCCTTCGCGGTGGAAACTGGGAAGTTGCTAGGATTCCTTGTATCGCACCGAGGGATAGAAGCTAACAAAGAGAAGATAGATGCAATCCAATGCATGAAGGATCCAGAAAACAAGAAACAAGCACAAAGCCTCCTGGGAAAGCTGGCAGCCCTAGGGAGATTTCTCCCGAAGGCCGCAGAAAAACACAAACACTTCTTCAACATAATTAAGGGAACAGCACCCTTTGAATAGGGACCACAATGCAAAGACGCCTTCGCGAAACCGAAGGGTCATCTTCAACAATTGCCAAGACTTGCCAGCCCGAAGGGGGCACCACATCTAACGATGTATCTAGCAGCAAGCCACTTTACGGTCAGCGCAGTCCTCGTCAAGGATGAAGCCAAAGGAGGACAAATGCCGGTATACTATGTATCGGAATCATTGCAAGGGGCGAGGAGAAACTATATTGAGCTGGAAAAAATAGCTTATGCACTACTTATGGCATCAAGAAAATTACGGCACTACTTTCAAGAATTCAAGATAAAGGTGCTTACAGCATACCCTCTCAAATCTATCTTCGAGAACAAAGACGCCACGACAAGAATAGCAAAATGGGCCGCTGAACTAGCACCCTTCGACATCACCTTTGAACCGAGGACAGCCATAAAAACTTAGGCACTGGCCGACTTCATCTCTGAATGGTCAGCTGAAGTTTCGGTAGATGGACCAGCACTACCTCCCTTGTGGAGCATTAAATCCGATGGTTCATTCACAGTAGAAGGGACTGGAGCATCGGCGATTGTAACTGACCCCGAAGGACAAAGTACAGAGTATTCCCTGAGGCTAAATTTCAAAACGACAAACAACGTGGCGGAGTACGAAGGACTTCTGTTGGGTCTTCGGAAAGCAAAATCCCTCGGCGCAAAAAGAGTCGTCATCCACACCGACTCAAAGCTAATAGAAGGACATATCACAAAGGATTTTCAAGCTAAAGATGCCGAAATGGCAAAGTATCTGGAAGCAGTAAGAACAATGGAGAAGCATTTCATAGGAATATCTGTGAAAACAATACCAAGAGGGAAAAATATGAGAGCAGACGAGCTGGCCAAAGCAGCGGCATACTTCACTAAAATACCTGAGGGGGTGTTTTATGAAGCGATATCACGAGCGTCTATATGTCCCGAAGTGCAGATTATAGCAAGATCCCTAGAGGAAGATTGGCGATCAGTCATCGTGAAATACCTTCGTGATGGTGAATTACCCGAGGATAGCAAGAAAGCTTACACAACGAAGCAACGTGCAAGGACATACACAATGATGGATGGCCTCCTTTACAAGTCGGGAATCGGTACGCCATGGATGAGATGCATTTCTACGGAGGAGGGGAAGGAGGCGCTGGCAGAAACACATGCAGGAGTCTGTGATTCGCATCAAAGACCAAGAGCTCTAGCAGCGAAGGTGTTGCGTATGGGAATATACTGGCCAACGGCTAACAGTGACGCAGAGGAGTTCGTAAAAAGATACCGAGGATGTCAATAGATGACAAACCAGCCGAAGGCTCCGCCAACAAACTTGCAGCCCTCACCCCCAGTGTGGCCCTTCGCGAGGTGGGGGATTGATATTGTGGGAGAGCTCAAGCAGGTCTCGGGAGGGTTCAAATGGATTATTGTTGCAGTCGACTACATCACCAAATGGGTTGAAGCAGAACCATTGACGAATATTTCAGCTGCGAAGGCTCAGCATTTCTTTTGGAAAAATGTGATATGCAGAATTGGCATACCTCAAGAGATAGTGGCTTATAATGGCTCACAATTTATCCCATCAAGATTCAAGTCATTTTGCGAAGACCTCGGCATCAAGATATGCTATGCCTCGGTGGGACATCCATAAGCAAATGGTGCGCTGGAACGGGCAAATCAAAATATCATGAAATCACTAAAAAGAAGATTAGTGGATGAATCAAAAGGAAAATGGCCAGAAGAGTTAGAAAAGACACTTTGGGCAATTCGTACAACACCCACGAGACCAACGGGGTATTCCCCCTTCAGACTGGTGTATGGCAAAGAGGCGGTGACACCCGCTGAAATCCAGGCTAAGACACTTCGAGTCATAACAGGTGGAGCCAACATTACTGAGCAACCACCAATCGATACCGTTGAGGAAGACAGGCTCAAGGCAAAGCAAGCCTTAGAAAAGTATAATGAGCTAATGAGCAAAACCTACAACAAGCGTGTGAGACCACGGGAAATCCAGGAAGGGGACATGGTCCTTCGAAGAATGCCACAACGGCCATCCAAACTAGAACCTACTTGGGACGGACCCTTCATCGTCTACAGACAAACAAGACAAGGGTCATTCCACCTCTCCAACCTTGACGGCTCTCCGGTTCCAAATACTTGGAACACGAAGAGCCTGATCAAATATTACCCATAAGAATGTAAGAGCGATGAGTACTCTTTTCTTCGACTCGTTTTTTCCCTAGCGGGTTTTACGAGCGGAGTTTTTAACGAGGCTCACGCGCAGACAACCGGTTGCGACCGGAAAAATCCTTCGGGAATGTAATCTCCACGATGTAACTTCAAATGAAATGAAGAAAAGGAACATTCCCATACAAACATTTTAGACTAATCAAGGGGCTGGCGCGAGGCCAAGAGCACTCGCGCCAAACACCCGAATCATATCCTTCGCGGGCCACGAGCCTTCGCGAAGGTATAATGCGCTAAAGGCACCAAGGGGCTGGCGCGAAACCAAGAGCACTCGCTCGAAACACCCGAATCATATCCTTCGCGGGCCACGAGCCATCGCGAAGGTATAATGCGCTAAAGGCGCCAAGGGGCTGGTGCGAGGCCAAGAGCACTCGCGCCAAGCACCCGAATCATATCCTTCGCGGGTTACGAGCCTTCGCGAAGGTATAGGCGCTAAGGCGCCAAGGGGCTGGCGCGAGGCCAAGAGCACTCGCACCAAGCACCCGAATCGTATCCGTCGTGGGCCATGAGCTTTTGCGAAGGTAAAAACCTAAAGTGCCAAGGGGCTGCTGCGAGGCTAGAAGCTCGCAACAGGCACCCGAAGCACAACCTGGGCAGGCCACAGGCCTTCGTGAATACTGACCGCGCTAACGATGTTACGTGTGGTGCAATAAAGCGAAGAAGCAATAAGCTCAGGCTAAATGAAAGCAAAACATCACATAGATAAACATGTTCACTTACAAATACGTGACAACTTAGAAACAAAAGGTTATGTATTACATCAGAAAAGATTACAATCCTAAAAAACCACTACTCCACTAGTTTCTTGCCCTTAGGATCTGACGGATCTTTGGGAGCTTGAGGAACAGGAGCTGTTGGAAGATCTCCGCTTGATGCTTGAGGCCCCGCGGTCCTCGGTAGAGGAGTTGAAGAGGTCTGCCTTCTCGCATGCGACATGAAAGCGCGGCAGTAAGCTGGCCCCCCGGCTCGCTAGAAATTAACAAGAAAATCCCGTACAACTTGGCGGGAGCCGCGGTCGAACGAGCCGGCATTGAAGGCCGAAGTGTAGGGCACACTTGAAAAGGAGTTACCTAAAAATTATGTGCACCCAGCACCTTTTAACTTCGCTGTAAGTGCGGAAATAGAGTTGACCGCGCAGTCTGATCCATAGCGTAAAGACCCTTCGATGAAGGTCCCGATGGCTTCCTTCAAGTATTTGACAGTTAACGCAGGATTCTTCGGGGGGGCACTCACAGCTACAGTCCCAAGTATAGCAATTTCCTTAGCAAAGGCCTGGCTCAAAAAAAGTAGTTCCGCTTGCAATGCCTCCAATTGTTGTTTGACCTTCGCCCCCGAACTGCGAAGAGCCCCAAGTTCCATGGCCCCATTTCTCACTTCGTCGCGCAGGCCATTGCATTCCTTGCGCGACGACTCCAGTTCAGCTTGTTGAGCCTCGAACTCAGTGCGGAGCGCAGCCAGAGCATCCTCGACGGTCTTGTACGCCGCTGCTCTGTGCATTCCTTCTCGACCGAGAAGAATCACCAGCTCCTTCTCCTTCGCACTCACCTCCCGAAGGGTGTGGTTCTCTTGGTCGAGGGTAGCTACGCGATCCTCGAGAGCAACACACTTCTCCGAGAGATCCACCACTTGTGCCGCTGCAGCACGATTCCAAACCAAACTCTGAAAAAGGGGATACAAACATAAGTAACACGAAGACTTTAAAACAAAACATAATAAATAATAAAAATGTATATATTACCGAGGCGAGGCTCAACTTGACGTTGCGCATGTTCACCAGCAAAGGGAACGCCTCGCAACGATCGAGAACTGATGAAGGCACCCCCCCGAGGATCGAGTCCAGATGTTCATCACGGAGGATGGCAGTGGGCTCAACAAAGAAATCCCGGGCGAGGCGGCCTTGGGCAAGGGGTAGCTCGAGAAGCTCCACCCTCTACAGTTGTCGCCGCTGCCGAAGAAGTGGCGCCGGGCGCAGGAGCAGCGCCAGGCGCACATGGGGCAGAGGACGAAGGCCCCCCCTGCAACTGCGATTGCCACCAACGCCAGGATAGCATCGGTATTGCCACCAGCAGCCCCGAGGATGGGCACCGAAGGGGGCTCTTCGTTAACTCCCTCTGAAGAAAAGAAAAACATAAGAAGCTTAAAAAAAAAAGAAAAAAAAGAAGGGATACTGAGGATCGGGGATTAACCTTCAGCGGAAGGAGAGTCGGCCAACCAAAACTCCGTGTCAACGACGAAGCCGGCGGTATAGTCCTCGGCCTCCGCCTACATATCCAAGGAGGCTGCATCAGGAGTCACAGGGCCTCGACCCGAAGGAAGAGACCCAGCTCCATGACTATCCTGTAGCTCGTTGGAGCCATGTTTGGGATCCAAGGGTCCCGAGGGGGTCTTGCTGACCAGGATGTCCAGGGGATCGTCTCCACCACTTGCGGCGCTTTGCGCGTCCAGTGAAGTGTGATCGTCCTCGACAGGGTGGCCCTCCTCTTCAACCTCCTCTTCATCTCCTTCCTCGTTCTCAACGCTTGCAGCTGAGTTCGAAAAATAGTCAGAAGAGGCGAATCAAAGGTGTATGGCGGTAGGAAAAATACTCACCACGGGGACGCTTCGACGGGCCTGCGGTGGTCCCCTCGGTAGTTTTCCTTTTCCCGGCTCTCTTCGGCTCGGGCTCCGTCCACGGGGTAACTACCCCAAGGATGCGGTTGATGCGGCGCCCACCCCACCGCGAGCCAGCGACCGCTTGAGCTTGATGGGTCGAACATTCCTTCGGCCCTCTCCGCGGCCGTTTCCAACTTCCGAGGTCGGTGGTCCTTGTCGCGTAACGCGAGGTGGCCGCCTCCGTCATCCACAATCACAAACCTCTCCCAGGAGCGCATCAGTGGCCCCACCTTGGCAGTGTAGAACTCCTCGGCAAGAGAACGCATGGAGAAGCGTTTGCTGACCCTCTGGAGTAGCAACCTCTGCGCCTCTTCGGAACCGTTGAGCTTTTCCACCAGGAACTTGACACAGTCGGCTGTTCTGGGGTGTACTCAAAGAAAGAATCGCTTCATCAACCTTCGGTAAAACCGAGCAGTTTCAGCTTAGCTCGCAGCCGCCCCATTTCTTCTTCGAGCTGATGACGGAAAATCTGTGAGGTGTGCCGCCTTCACGACGAAGTTCAGACATCCGAAGGGGCTGCCGCTGGTCTTCCCCTGCCACCGGCCTTCGTGAATAAAACCAAAAACTCGGGCGCTGGGTTGCGCTCCATGACTCCGGAGCGCCCACTCGAACACAGCAAGCCGCGCCACGGCGTTTGGGGAGAGGTGTACGAGCTGCGCCTTATACAGTTCGAGGACCTCCCCGACGAGGCTAGTGCAGGGAATCCGAAGACCAGCCTGCACCTGCGAGTGGAAGACGACGGCCTCGTTGGCATTCGGCTGAGGAGTCGTCTCTTGCCCTGGCAATCTAAAGTCGTCGTTATCAGCGAAGGAGCCGTCCGACACCTTCGAGAGCATATCCGAGGTCATCCTAGACGGCCCTAACTCCCAAGACAGCCGCGCGAGGTCTGCCGGGCTTAGGATTTTCTTCGGGGCCATCAAAGATTACGGGAACTGCACAAATAGTTGAAAGTCAGCACTTCCGTGAAACAGCCCTTCGGGATCATAAAAAAAAGGGGAAGGAACAGGAACAAGCGCAGCCATTGTTAATATTAGACTACGAAAAACTTAGTACTACTACTCGAACAAAACGGGAATTAGGGTATGAATGAACTTGCAAATGACGCAAAAATATAGCTGGCCAAATTCGTCGGCGCCGAACTCACCAAACATCCGAAAGAAATGTACCCCAAATCAAGCAAAAATGCAGGTAAGGAACATACCTGCAAACTTAGTCGGCGGTGAAGAACGGCGGCAAACCAGCGGCAACGATCTACTGGCGGCAGGAGCACGGAAGGAAAAGCAAACAAACGGTGGCCGGAGCAGGGCGCAGAAGCGGGAGAGTTAGCGGCGGCGGATGAAGTGTGCAAGAAGCAAGGAAACCGGCGGCGGTGGACGGAGCGCGCAGAGGCGAGAGTATCAGAACGGCGGGAGGTTAGGTTTGAAGAACGCAAGTCGGGAAGAAGAACAGTAGCACGGACCCTTATATAGAATCCACCATCACACGGATGAACGCCACGTGTCCACATCAACGGCAACGATGCGCCGAAAAGAAACCGAACGGGCGCAGACAAAAAAAAATATATATAGAGAGAAAATCCCAACGGGCGCCTACAGATTTGATGACGCGTGTGATGATTAACGGCCGGGATCAACGCGCAGACTTCGAGAACACTGACAATGTCATAACGTCTAGTCCAAGTCACATCAACTGGCGAAGATACCAACGAAGACAGAGAAGAAACAACATCTTCGGGAACACCACCTCGACGTGGAGAAGGGGGGCTGGATATTCCGGCCAGACACCACGGCGAGGTGGTGACGTGACCGTAAGGGGCTTCTGTTGTAAGGGCAGCCAACCCATCTCTAGGAGAGGTGGATGTCCACGAAGATGTTGTGAGGATTCTTCGCGTAAATTGTTACCCGAAGGGCAACATGAGGAAGCCTATCCAAGACTACTTCGTCAGATCGTGGGTGGAAGGCTTGGACATACGCGAAGGGTAAAGTATTCCGAGTGTATCTCAAGTAAGGGGAGTCCTCGGGATGTTCACCGAAGGGTGGCGAAAGATGCCTGGACGAGGAATTCACAAAGACCCTTCGGGAAGACCGAGAGTGATCTTTTACAAGTTTCAGGTCAGAAGACGAAGACTTCGCGACAGCCTCTGACAAGAACGAATCGGATCAAATCAAATCAACAACTTTGTCAGAGTTTGCCCCCCAAGGGCATGTTAGGGAATAGGATAACGTGGATTGTAAGAAAACAATTCTAGCCATTGATTGTAGGATCGACGATCCAGAGTTCAGGGTAATCTGGGTATTCCCCCATGGGTCAGGGTACTTTGGGTATTTCCCATGCATGTAAACCCTGGCCCTAAAGTTGTATAAATGGATAAACTCATCAATGAAGGAGGACAAGTATTCTGATCATTCACATTAGCACTAGTTTATTCACTGAGCGCTCTGCTCTCTCACCACAACTCTATCAGCGTCCTCTCCATCACCGGGGAGGGGCGCTGATTCTCACCGTCGGCGGATTTTTCGGCGACACCATGTTCTTATTTATTGAAGGGATATGCTGCACGTTCTTCAGCTGCATGATTTTTCCTGAGGTAAACTTCAGATCCACCGTGCCAACACCATGAACAGAAACATATGACCCATTCCCCATTAGGATGGAGGAATCCCGGGTGACCTGGTAAGAAGAGAACGCTGAAGTATTAGCACACACATGCACATTAGCACCAGTATCAATCTATCAATCAGTGAACTGACTCACTGAAAAACCAGTAGGTGGATTACCGTCCCAGAGATTCCATCTCCAGTGTTGCCAATGGTCACGTTGATGGAATTAGGACAAGAATAGTACGTACCGATCTTCCTCGGAAGTGAAACAGGGAAGAGATGCAGATGTCCCCGTTGTAATGATGTTGTAGCCGGAGCAGATCATGGCGACGACATATAGGAAGCAGATCGTGAGTAGTCACGGGGAGCGCTTCCTAAAAACCTTATTCGCCCTCTCTCAATGCAGGATCTCAAGGGCGACGGGTTCCGGCCACCTGCTCTCCCGATCACCAGTACACGCCGGCGTAGCAAACGGAGTAGTCGATTTGTGGCAACGTAAAAAATTGGAAGAGGCAAAACCCTAGCTTCTGTTCTTTTTATCTCTCCCAGGTGGCACCCATACAGTTTTATATAGGATAAGTCGACGGTCGAACGTGTCACAAGACATGCCATGATCAGACTCGCACGATCTTCTTATCTCGTAACCGATTTGGTATTTTTCGGAAAGCAAAACGAAATAAACTTGCAAAAAGAGGCCGCTCTTATGCAAGCAACTGGACCTAGTTTCGGTGAACCATTTATGCAGGTGCCATGTGCCCGCGCCGCCCTGTCCTGGCCCCGACTTGAGCTTGAGCATGGCCCGGCGAGGCGAGGCGAGGCGAACGAGCGCACGCGTGTGTTCTTCTCTTTCTTTCTCCCACATGAGCTAGTGGGGAGGAGCACACTCCACTATTTAAATTGGTGTCTCCGCACCTCAACTAGCAATGTGGTACTAAAGAGTTCCCCACCCCTTCTATATATGGGCCTTTGAGATTTTCTAGGAATTATTTCTAAATAAATGGGCCAAGCCCATTTATTCCAATAGATCCCACCTTGAAATCCAAACTAGCCCTCGTGCCTTTTCTCTTCTAAAATTATAAAAACATCTCTCCATATTGTTCTTTGACGAGGTCCCTCCCCCAACTTCCTTTCTCCCAACACCCGACCACGCAGCACCGTCCCTCGCCCCAACCACCTCCCACCGGTCTTCTTCAATCACGCCGTGCCGCGGAGCCACCTACGGTCCCAGCTCCCTCCCTGGCGCTGCCTTGAGCCGTCACGGCTCAGCCCTGCCCCTAGCCCACGCACCGCGGCTTGGCCCACAGTCAACTACTAGCTCTCCCTAGGCAACCACCGTCGTGCCCGCTCGAGCCACCGCGCCGATCTAGGCCATCTCACTGTTTCTGCCTATAACGGCTCGACGGCGGTGGTCGTCGGCAGTGGGGAGGGGGCGGTGTATGGGCATGTCAGAGGAAGCGAGTCATGGCGTGGTGCGGTGCAAACGAGCTAGGGTGGGGCACGACTGAGGGGCGTGGGGAGATGGTCTCCAACGGGAATGGCAATGGTCACTGCCGAGGATGCATTGGCGAGCCAGAGTAGAGAGTGTGGAGGAAGGAGAGAGGAAGAGGTGAAAGGGATAAATAGTGGAAATAGAAGGACCTTAAATTAGAATTTGATGGAATGCAGGGTTTTTTCTACAAAGTTTCATGAGAGAGAGAGGTGGGAGCAACACGCATCTTAGAGCACAATCCAATAGTGGCTAACCTATCTGGAAGAACATCCGTATCATAGGGATGATACACCCATCGCCTACAACATGTTGATTTAAGCGAGGTAGACGAGGGGCCTTGCATTAATTTGCTTCACCTGAGCCATCGAAGTGAAGCAACATTGCTCGAAGAGGATGTCAAGCCAAAGCAAAGATGAAGCCCTGCCTGATCTTTGGGACTAGGCAGCAACGACGGAAGGCCAAAGCTTTGTTGAACCTTTGTAGTAGAACATGGGCGAAGGAAAGATCAACTTAACGGCCAAGGAAACCCTAAAGGACAAACAGTACAGTGGGGTCCACCTCCGTGTCAGGACAAGCATCATTAGGTCCATCCTACAGGAGGTAGGCTATAACCATCTAGAAGCCAAAATCCCCTTTGTAATCTTACTTTAATATGATGGTGGAAAGGTACGTTGGTCTCTAGATTCTAGGACTCAAACGAAGGGACGCTTATAGAACTACCTTAATGGTTGAGCAGGGGCAGCCTAGTCATTCGGTAGGAACGGCGGTTATTTCCTTGTTTGCACTGACCTATATGGCATTTTAGTCCCAGATGCATGTAAGGCTTCCCTTATAAATAAGGATACCCATTATACATGAAAAGGGTACAAACCCTCAAGTTAACAAAGCAATATACTCCTAAAGTTCCAAGACGATTTCAATGTCGAGTTCCCTTATGAGGTGACCCCTTTTTGGGTTCACGCACTACTTCACTATGTGTGTGACCCCGATGAGGGGTGTCCATGATGTCATCTGTCCGGTATACACCGTCGACAATCTCTCTGCAGCTAATGTTTTTGGCGAACCTTGTCTTTGTATCATCTCGCCATGACTCTCCCTCTCTCTTGTTACTGCAGCTGGGAGGCGAGGAGAGAATGGCACAAGTTTAGTCTATGCTCGCCATGACCGTCTCCTCGGATCGGATCATGCTACGAGTACGACTACGGATTACTACTACAAGTAGAACTCGTCGTCTTGATGGTGCTCTTGCTCGTGCCCTTGCGCACGCTCACCATTGGCGAAAAAGTTAGAGGGGGCCGTGGCCAGCGCGCGGGCGATCGGACGGTCGGTCGCCGCCATTAGAAAATTCGGCCCCCTTCGGCGCGAACAGGGAAGAGCAGCCACATAACAAGGCTCTGATGAGGCCTCCACTACCGTTCTCCCACCACCACCTCCTCCTCCTCCTCCTCCGATGACGCCCATACACCAGTGCATCACGCTCGCTTCGCGCCACCTATAAATCCGCGCGCTCGCGCTCTACGGCCTCTCAAGGCGACTACTACCACCAACTGTCTTGTACTACTCCGGTAGCCCTCTAGCTCCCCGCGACAGTGACCTCCCGCCGTTGCACTCGCTTCAGCTCGTATATAAGCAGGCCTAGTGCGATCCTGG
Organism: Olyra latifolia; assembly: GCA_036346145.1. Classification (NCBI taxonomy): domain Eukaryota; kingdom Viridiplantae; phylum Streptophyta; class Magnoliopsida; order Poales; family Poaceae; genus Olyra; species Olyra latifolia. Next base: position 23,571,818 of record CM070530.1, read on the forward strand.
ATATAGCACCTCATCAGCTCAGTCGAGTGATCGGTTGCGCTAATGGAGGTCACCGCTAGGACCGCCATTGCTCTACTCCTCGCGCTCGTCGTGGCCTCGAGCTTCCTCAGCGGCGGCGTCCATGGCGGGAGGAGCCATCACAACCGCGCGAAGCACAGCAAGCACAACTCCGCGCGGCCGCCGTCCCACGCCCCGGGGCCGGCGAGTCCGAGGCGGGCAACTCCGCCGGCGTGGGCGTCTCCCCCCGCCCCGCCGGCCGACCCAATGCCGGGCGCGCCCGCCCCCGCCGCCACTGGCGTCTCTGTGTACGACATCGTCAAGGACTTCGGCGCGGTCGGGGACGGCGTGACGGACGACACCGACGCGCTCAAGACCGCGTGGGACACCGCCTGCGCCGACGACGGGCAAGGCGTCATCGTGGCCGCCGCCGGGCGCTCGTTCCTAGTGCAAGCCACCTTCTTCAACGGCCCGTGCCAGGGCAGCGTCACGTTGCAGGTGATTAAACGCCATGGAAAACTCACGCTTCTCACTAGCCCGCCACGGTCTCATTCTTAATTCCGACGCTGACTATCGCGTGCTCCCCCATGTGCGCAGGTTGACGGCACCATCGTCGCACCGAGCGACCCCGCGACGTGGCCGGCGAACAACAAGCGCAACTGGCTCGTCTTCTACCGTGCCGACGGCGTGTCGCTGCGCGGCGCCGGGCTCATCGACGGCAAGGGCCAGAAGTGGTGGGATCTCCCCTGCAAACCTCACAAGGTACTTATAATGCCACGAGAGTTCATTAATTACTGCTGCAGAGGTGCAGTATCTAACAAAAGCCTCCGTTTCCTTTTCCTCAGGGAGGAAACACCCACGGACCTTGCGACAGCCCAGTGGTGAGTGACCCAGCTCAACGACTTTAACCGTATTAACCGTCACTACACGCATGCCAGTCTCTGTACTGACGTCGATCTTCGTCTCCGGCCAGGCGCTGAGGTTCTTCATGAGCAACAACGTGTCGGTGCAAGGGCTCAAGGTGCAGAACAGCCCCGAGTTCCACTTCCGGTTCGACAACTGCCTCGGCGTGCTCGTGAGCGGCCTGGCCATCAGCTCGCCGGCGCTGAGCCCCAACACCGACGGCATCCACGTCGAGAACACCCAGGACGTTCTCATCACCAACACCGTCGTCTCCAACGGCGACGACTGCGTCTCCATCGGCGCCGGCACGCTCAACGTCCACATCGAGAACGTCACCTGCGGCCCCGGCCACGGCATCAGGTACCAAAAAAAATCCATTTTTTCTTTTGCTGTTCCTACCTGTGATTTTCTTTGCCATGGTGAACTGACACTGGGCGATGGATGCGTGCGTGCAGCATCGGGAGCCTGGGGAAGCAGGGGACGCGGGCGTGCGTGGCGAACGTGACGGTGAGGAACGCGGTGATCCGGCACTCGGACAACGGCGTGCGGATCAAGACGTGGCAGGGCGGGTCGGGGTCGGTGTCGGCGGTGGCGTTCGAGAACGTGCGCATGGACGCCGTGCGCAACCCCATCATCATCGACCAGTACTACTGCCTCTCCAATAGCTGCAAGAACGAGACCACCGCCGTGTTCGTCTCCGGCGTGTCCTACTCCGGCATCCGGGGCACCTATGACGCGCGCTACCCGCCCATCCACTTCGGCTGCAGCGACGCCGTGCCCTGCACCAACATCACGCTCTCCGATGTCGAGCTGCTCCCGGCCTCCGGGGACACCGTCGACGACCCCTTCTGCTGGAACGTGTACGGCAGCGCCGCCACACCCACCGTGCCGCCGGTGAGCTGCCTCCAGGAGGGCGTCCCCAGGAACCTCGAGGACAACAGCAGCTTGAAGTGTTACTGATGCATGCCATCGATCCCAGATCGTCCTGCAGTTACTTGTAATTTAGAGAAAAGGAATGCAAAAGAAAGGAAGTAATTAAGTAAATTAGTGCAGAGAAAGGAGCTTAAAGCATGGAATTAAAGGATCAATTACTTTATGTGTATAGAAAGATGAAAAATGTAATAGGAAGAGGTGATTTGTGTGACAATTACTGGAATATAAAGCGTAGGATATCGGTGTGTATATTTCTCTGTAGTGATCTCCTGTCATGTATCATCAGTCAGAATCTGAGGATACAAGCTAGGCTCGCACATACATTTTATCGTGACAATTTACATGCTACACCGTTTTCACTAAAAAGTAAAAATGCGCTATGAGATCTCGTTCGGAATGTGAGAATATTTTTCTATTTCCCACTGGACTTAAAATATAAATATAATGTTCCTACGAGATTTCTGGGAAATTATGTGTGTGTGTTCTGGATAAAGTGTTGACATGAGAATTACTAGAAACAATTTTTCTTTCTTAGCTCCACCCCCCCTCTTCTCAACTAAGCTCAAGCTTGGAAGTAATTTGGAAGCGAAGGCCAAGCAGTCGGTACTCTAATGTCCTGATCACCACCAAGAACAAGTCCTAATGGCCAAAAAAAAAATGGTTAATTGTATCCTATGCACAAAATTGCTATGGTGTACTCATGCCCTCGGCTAACTACACACATTCAATTTAAATTCAATGGGTAGGATCCATGAACGCCATTCTGACAAAAATTAAAAATTTGCCCATCTTCTAAATGAGGATATAAATCTTAAATCTAAGATGTTATGAGGAGGTGGACAATTTTCTATGGAAGTGACGTCGCTTCTATTGGATCTAGTTCAGATGGATGAGGTTAGCTGAGTACATCAGTACACCAAGATAACTACGTGCATATGATGCGTTTCCACTGAAAACAATACTAGCTTAAGTGCATGTCTGAATATTGATTATTGGTATCAGCTCTAAGATTTCCTCCTGCTTTGCACTGGATGAATTGAGCAATGTGGATCTCAAATTATGGCAACATGGCGCAACAATGGATAGATGGCCTCAAAGTTCAAAAGGTGCGGCAAATGAATATGCGGCAGGAAACAAAAAAAAAGCTAAAAAAAGGGGAGTAATATTCAGGGCCCTACGGACGCATGCCAAATTAGCTTTCTGTCCTAATAATGCCATCCACAAGGCAAAGCTAGAGAGGCGCATTATGTGACTACTCATGCACGGCTTAAAAGGGTGCAGCAACTGCAAGATTAACTGTGTTCTTGGAGCACAGCCTTGTTTTAATCTGTTACTGCCATCAGAGGCTTCATTTGGTGACACATTATAGTTTCTGTTTTTTTCGTTTTCGATCTCACACGTGGAGATGGGCCAAAAAAACAAGCACCTAACCAACCAAGAAATGCCTGCCCAACATGTTCTTTCGGGGGCAAAAGTGAACAAAGTGATGGTTAGTGTTCTTGTGGGCGCATGACCGAGCTATATGCAAAGGGCAGAGAGAGAGAGAGAGAGAGAGAGAGTTAGACGCGAGCAAGAGGAAGAAGCTGGAGCCTGGATGCAGTATCCACATGCATGATTGGCTTCATAATTGGGTTGGTTTGGTTTCGTTGGAAAAGCCACGACGACGATTGTGCACCAGCGGCCTGTCCGTCCAAGGTTGACGAAAAGCAGGAGGAAATTTAGAAGAGAGGGTCGAGCGAACGCTAGCGGGAGAGTGGAGCTGAATCAGAGCTGCACACTCAACAGTACAGTATATAGTAGATCGAGACCAAGGTATCGAGCAGCAGAGACGTGCTACACATGCTAATTGAGAGCAACTAGCGCACGGTACACCGTTCCGAGCCCAACCAAACGGTACAGTGCTACGCAATAAAAAAAGAGAGCTATTAGCGGACGGGAGAAACACCACATGAAACACATGAAACATCCAAATGAAACACCGAATGAAACTCCAATGAAACACATGAAACACCAAACGAAACTTCAATGAAACACCCCCAATGAAACACCCTATAAACACCCCATGAAACACACGATGAAATACCCAATGAAACACATGATTCACATATCTAGCTTAGAGCGGGCCTCCAAAAATTCCCCATTTTATTTGCAATCAAATCTTTCAGATCTGAAGATCAAACCCAAATCAACACAACGATCCACCCCAATTAGGCATCAAACACATCCATCCTCTAAAGATTTTGCCACCAAATCTTTCAGATCTAAAGATCAAACCCAAATCAACACAACGATCCACCACAATTAGGCATCAAACACATCCATCCTCCAAAGATTTTGCAACCAAATCTTTCAGATCTGAAGATCAAACCCAAATCAACATATCGATCCACCCCAATTAGGCATCAAACCCATAGCTTAACTCACCAATTAGCTATGCTGGTGGTCTTCCCCGTGGCGACGGCTCGCATGGCAGCCCGCACAACGGCAGCACGGATGGAGGCAGTGCTTCGGCTAATAACAGTGTGGAGGAGAGAGAGAGAGAGAGAGAGAGAGAGAGAGAGAGAGATGTAGCTAGGCAGTGGAGCAAACGGGGAGCGAGCAAGGAAGAAGCGCAGGAGAACGAGAGGAGAGAGGGGGGGGGTGTAGGATGTAGGTGCAGTCGTGTAGCTATATCGGCGGCCTGAGACCGGACGGTATAGCGTACGCTAGTGTTTTTATACTAATTAGCATTTTTACCATACTTGGAAAGGTACCGATAAGTGCCATTTAAATCCGGTCTAGAGATAAAATTGTAAAATTTAGATGAGCCTCTCTCTCTATCCTCTCTCTCACTGCCTCACCGGTGGCTAGCTTGGCACTCGTTGCTGGTGGTGGTGGCACAGGGCTTAGGATGACGGCGGCCAAAGGTGGTGCCCAAGGCGGCCACAACACAAGAACCTATGTTAAAAAGTCTATATCAACTATTAAAAAAAATTTGGAAATAAAATAATAGAAAAGAAACCCATATCAACTACCAAATTAGAAAAAGTGTCCACATTAACTGCAATAAAGAAGACCAAAATTCAAAATAAAAAAAGAAACATAAGTATGTACCAACTACAATAAAAAATAACAACATCATAAATTCAAAATAAAAGTAAAAGAAAAAGAGTCAATATCAAATACATGGATAGAAAAAGTTCAAGTCAACTATTATAATAATAAAAACTAAAATTTAAAATAAAAATAATAGAAAATAGAAAATAGAGCCATAGTCCATATAGTGCGAAATAAAAACAACAGCATTTGGAATAAAAAATAAAATCAATTATATTTTTAAAGTAGAGTATGAAAGGAGTGAAAAATCTATACAATTGATTATAGTAAGACTAGAATACAACAACTTAGATTAGAAACAGAGTACATATCAAAGTACAACAAACCAATGCAAGTTTTAATTGTTTACATCAAAGCAAAAGGTCCATATCAACAACAATAAACAACAACTAAAATTTGAAATAAAAAACTAGAAAAATAATCACACAAAGACACACCATCAATAAAAATCAATTGTATTATTAAAGTAGGGCATGAAAGGAGCCATCATTCTCGCTATAAAAGAAAAATTCTAACATTAAATAAAAAATAGAAAATCTACCCCATCTATTATATTGTGTCCAGAATATAACGGTTTAAATTAAATGAAGAGTACATGTCAAGTACAACAACCGTATGCATGTTGTAATTGTTTATATTAAAACAATGAGTCCATATGAATTACAACAAAAACAACTGAAATTTAAAATTAAAAACTAGACACAATTCACAAAAATGTACACCATCGGTAATATTGGGTCCAGATTATGATAACTTAAATTTTAAAAAAGAGAGCATGCCAAGTATAGCTGGTATATCCAGGTTGTAATTGTTTACATTAAATCAAACAGTCCATATCAACTACAATAAAATAGCTAAAATTCAAAATAAAAAATAGAAAAAAAGCAATGGTTGAGTTTTCATTGGACGATAGGAAGTTAAAAGTAGATAAAATTGAGAATAAACTTTAAAGAAAATATATATTTATGTTATATCACTAAAGCAGAGGTAAATGGAGCCACCATGTTCATTTTAAAAGACTAGCAATTCCCACGTTAATTGAAGAAAAAAAATAGAAACTTACACCATCAATTATAGTAAGTCCATATTACAACGATATAGATCTAACAAGATTTGAGTTATTACTGGCCAAGGACATGTGCTTTGCTATGAGAAAAAAAAAATCCAAATTCCACCATTATGACTATGAGCCAGTGAGTCATACGCATTCGGCTTCGTTGTGGGTGTTTGGTGTGGTGCACCATGTGGCGTGATGTGTGGTGAGCAACCGCACGTGGGGTCATACACCTTCGGCTTCACTGTGGATGATTGGTGCTATGCACCACGTCGCTCAACGCGTTGCGAGCGGTCATATGCCTTTAGCTTCTATTAGGATATTGGTGTTGCACGCCATATTGCGAGCGACCGGACAGATGGCAGCAAAAATTGGTGTAGATGGTAGTGAAGATCAGCGTGTGCTATACTCTAGTTGTATTCACTGTGAGAATTTTAAGTAGTTAAATCGGATAAGATAAGTTTGTTACGACGGATGACATGATGAGTAATTTTAGTGAAGTAGATATGTTTGTTAGGACGGATGACATAGTGAATAATTTTAATGAAGTATGACACTATTCATCTATTACTAACCACTATATGCTTTCTAATAATTGAGATTGTATTAGACAGACGAAGCCTAGTTTATCATGACTAATACGACTATAAATCCAAAACATATACAATAATAGTAGGTTTACATATGCATATATGAAAAGAGTTAACATTGACATTAGACATGTACGATGGTTGTAGTAGCTAATGCGACTCTGAATCAAATCTAGCCGTGTAATTTGCAGGACATACTGTTCTTTGTCCCACTAAAATTCAGTCAAAAGTTTAATTTAATCCATAGAAAACATCCTGCCACCATGGGGCCGGCCACGAGTTAAATGCCCGACAAAGCCGCCTGCGACAAGACGTGTACTTCATGGTAAGTTGTAGTAACTTCCGGCGTACCCTACCGCAGCATGCCATGCACGCCATACACGTACGTCCGACATCGATCGGACATGGATGGATCACGCAGGCACGATCGACTCGATCGCTAAGCTAGCTGGTCATGGAGGCAGGCACTCGCGGCCGCCCGGAGAGAAACCCTGAGCCGGAGGCAATCCCGCGGCGCCACTCACCTACGTGTGGATCCATCCGTGGAGGCCGTCGCCCTCACTGCCCCTGCACACGCACCTCGCTCTCGCCGGCCGGCCGGCCGCTCCGCCTAGCACTCGCCGTCGCCGGCGCCGGAGCGCGCGCCAGCTAGCCGCAGCAGTACCGTACGCACGCGCGTGCGGGGAGGTGCACGCGCGGGGGCGGCGCGCACGAGGGGGGGGTGGTGGTGGCGGTGGTGGCGCGGTCGGTCAATCGATGGGGGCGAGCCGAAAAGCGCGCGCGCGCGGGGCAAAAAGAAAGGCGCGAGCACTAGCCATCCCATGAATGGATGGATCGTACGTCGCTGCCCCCGGCCACTACCGCGGCCACTACGTAGCCCACCCACGGCTGCCTCCCCCAATATATTATATATATATTTCTACTGCTGCTGAGAGATCTTCGCTGCACCTCGCCGTCGCATCGCATGGCATCGCACGCGCGCCGCTGGTCTCAAGCTAGCCCCGGCCAGTTGCAGTGTTGCGAGCCATCTCGATCGATCGATCCAGCTGAGTGTAGCCGATCATCTTTTGCTTTGCACCGTCGGTCTATGCATGGCATGCTCGATCTGCCAGTGCTAATGGCTTTTGCAGCTAATCTGCAGAGAGTTAATTAGACGATCGAGAGGTGCAAGAGTGCAGTGCACCCCATGCATGCATGGCGCTGTGTTCTACTGGCTAAGCTCTTGATCGGTTAATTCCATCGACCTCGATCTCTTCTATATATGCATGCCACGCGTGTGCGTGCGCGTGCGTCGTGCAATTTTCCGCATGTCGAAGGCTACGTATCTCTCGTGGCAATATCACTAGCTACTCGCATGAACACTGCAGCTAAAGCTCGGTGTAGTCTGGTCATGGTTTTCATTGTTTGCTCGCTTACCGTCTTGATTCCCTTTCACCTTTTGTGTATGGGGGAAATATTTCCTTTCGCTTTTTCGTAGTTCTCTCTTGGTCCCCCTCTGCTAGGGGTAAGGGCACGATGGTTCCTAATCCTAACTCTGCTCGCTTTTCTCTGGTAGAAACTGACCCAACATTTCTTTTCGATTTAGTTAGTTGGGCTACATGGCCTGGCAAACAAGGACATCCATTGATCCCTAGGAGCAGGTGGACTTAATTCACACAGCTAAATTAAATCCTTAATTTCTACTCTCTCTCTCTCTCTCTCTCTCTCTCTCTCTCTCTCTCTCCTCTTATTAGAGCGTAGCAATTTCGCAAGAAATAGTATAATCTTTTGTTATGAACCTTGCAAAACATTATCGTGTTCCGAGGAAGCTAGATACGTTAAATAAACCATTCTAAGATCAACTTTGTCCATACTAGCAAAATATTAATTTTTGTAAATTCTAGCGAGAATCGAAAATTATAAACTTCTGTTTATAAGTTCATGACAAATTATTGTATGCCAAAAAAAAAACTTATTTGGCTCGAATGACCTAGAGCCTTTTTGTTTCCTCCAGAATTCATGTTTGTTCAGTATCAAGTAGTAGGAATACTGCATTGTCGACTAGAAGCCATAAAAGATTTTTTACCGACCAGTTAACTACGCTGGGCTTCATTAATCTGTCCTGTTAGGCTGTTAATATCTAATATCTATTATACTCTTAACTCCTTAACTCCTATGTGGCGACATGTTTTTTTTTCGAAGAATTAGCAGGAGCACTGCTTATACATTAATAGATAGAAAAACAGAGTTTACAGTAAAAGGAAAAAAAAAATGAAAATGAACAGGAAAACAAACTCTCAAGCTAAGGCTAAGCAAGGGAGCACCGCAAGCAGCACAGCAAGAGGGGTGTTAGGGCATCTCCAGCAGACGCCCCATTTCTTTTTTGCTCCATTTCTATTCACGTGCCACCTCACCAAATGAGGCTGCTCCATCCCTATTCACCTCCCCAACAACTGCCCCTTTAATATTCATACACTCTACCTTTTCTATTCATGCCCCATCACTGTTTGGGGCTTAGACACCACTGCTGGAGTTGCCCTTATCCTTAAGGGAGAGCTGAGAGCACACCAAGCAACAGGGGCGACATGTTTTAATTATAAAACTGATGTGCAGCAGTACTAGACTACTATACATGTAGTACTACACTGTCTTGAAAAGCGATCCATCAGCTGTGCTGTCACTTTGTAGCCGCAAGCTGCAGGTTAATTAATTAATCAGCGTACGACGTCATGAGTTAAACTGATTGTTGTTCATAAGCCTTAAATTACGTACGATTCATGGGTTTACGACTATTGACCCAATCTGCTGGTACGCACGTTGGCTTTCGGTGGAACAACCCGTTCGTTAATACTGTCATAATTATCTCACCGAATCATCGTGCATTTTCCGTCATGTTCGCATGCACTGATGCGTGGTACCCTCGGCATGTTTCAAACAAAGTTTGGCTTTTCGCTGGTACACACGCTAGCTGCTGCGTTGAAGCCTTGGTAGCTAGCGAGTTCAATTGCACGTTCAGTTCAATTGGCCGTATTAATGGCTTTAAATTTGGCCAGCAAGACCAAACAGTTTCACCCCGACCGGATTGCTTCTCGGGCCAAAAATCTGTTTTAAAACAGCAACCGCCCGAATGAATTTTCAAGGCCGTTTGGAAGAAAAGAATTTTGGAAGGGGTTCAAATTCCTGTAAGAATGTTGAGAAAAAAAATCCCACATTCCGAACATAGCTAAAACGATAATTACGTGGTCTAACTACGAAGTTTCAGTCTTTAGTCTTCTCCGTTTCCTCTTCTTCAGCTGTTTAGTAGATTCAGAGGTAAGGGCAGGTACGATATATAGTATAGGCATATCAACCGTGCATATCTTTGTCAATGTCAAATTATATGGATGTGTATGTATAGACATACTTGTATATTGAGTCGTCTCTTTGTTTACTTGTATAGACAACACCAATTCCATTTGTATTTGATGTATTTTTCTTAATTCTCGTGCTAGAGTAAACTATATGCCTAGAAAAGACTTCTTTCTCTTGCTTTCCTATCTCTCTCTCATTCATGTTGTTAAAGGCTGATGTGACAACTGTTATAGATAGCTTATAGACAATTGAGACGTACTGTTATACAGGTCCTAAAACAGAAACTATGGCCTATAAATTTGGAAGGGAAAAAAAAACGTCCCATGATTGTGCAGTCATACACATACTGACATTAGATCTGTGAGTGGCGACACAGTAAGAACTGAGCTAGATAGGAAGACGCCACCTGAGCTCTGACAAGACAGGGAACATTCCATCTGCGCTCGTCAGAGACCAACCTGGCGAAATCTTTCTCTAGGCAAAATCTTCACAGGGCATCTCTCTCCCTGCAATCTGCGCAGCATCCGCTCGAGAGGGACGGCTAGAAAAAGGGGCTTTAGTCCCGGTTCCTGAACCGAGACAGGCCATCCGGGACTAAAGGTCACATATCTTTAGTCCCGGTTCCCCTAACCGGTACTAAAGCGTAGAATATATCTAAAAAATAAGACGAACCCAAGACTCGAACCTGGGACCTCATGCCACCACGTGACTCTCCACTCACTCTTCTAACCAACCCACCCATCCACGTGTATTTAATAGACTAGGATATGCATTCCTTTTGAAGTATGTTGGAATGAGCCTTTAATACCGGTTCATAACATGAACCGGGACTAAAGGCCACCTTTAGTACCAGTTCGTAACACGAACCGGGACTAATTTGTGTCTGTGCCAGCTAGCATGTACCCACTTGCAAAAGCCACCTTTAATACCGGTTCGTGTTACGAACCGGGACTAATGTGAGCCACGAACCGGTACTAATTAATCGTGCTTTTAGTCCCGTAGCCACGAACCGGGACTATTGCTACATCAGTCCCGGTTTGTGACCAATTGAGACTGATGTACCGGTATGGAAGGTCATTTCTCTAGTAGTGAGGATGAGCCACGTGTACAAAAATGCAACGTAGACGGGTTTTGCCGTGCCTCAAACCGGGCAGGCCGACGTAATCACGGGAAACCAGATCAATCAAGAAGATTATACACGAGCTAATCACGGGATCAGGAATGTTGGGAATAGTCCTATATTGGTTGTGGAGAGGACTTGAGCATGGTTTATAAGAGTGAGGGAACACCCCCTCATTGAGCTAGCTTTTGGAGAGAGATGGCCCAAGAGACCTTGGCCTGCTGCTCTGGTTGGGTCTACGAGTGCACTGCAACCTAACGACCTGATCTAATCTAACCTCTATGTTTAACACCCCCCTCAATCACAACTTAGATGAAATCAAGTTGAGATTGCGACGTAGCTTTAGGAGATCAGTCGATCGGTGCGAAACCAAGTGCAAGGTTTTGTTCTTGAGCAATGCAACAAACTCATGGTCCATCACCTGCTTCCAACTCGGATCACTGAGAGCTTCCACGTGATTTGCCGGTTCATGCTGAGCGAGCACAGTAGCATGCAATCCGTCATGAAATTCTTTAGAAAACTATAGTCCGGTTATTGACCAAGGAGTTTTTGAAGAGGTATGGACACATTGAGGACCCTAAAAGGGAGCCAGTTAATGAGAAAACATGCTGTCATGAAAGTTCCGTCCCAATATTTTAGTGACAGGGAGGAATGAGCTAAGCAGGAGAGACCAATTAACTTCGACCATGTGTCAGGTGCTTGCGTTTGGCTGATCCGTTTTGCTTATGTGTATGAACACATGACACACGATGACCAATAACCAGTTGAGTAAGAAACGAATTGAGTTTTTGGTATTCTTCACCCAATCATATTGGATGTAAAGAATTTTTCGACCAAGAAGTCTCTCAACATGAGCTTGGAATTTAGGGAACCAACAATATATATATGAGCGCGGCTTTTGTGCGCTCTCATAAGGAGCTCCCCATCTTATCTTTCCCAGACGCCCCGTGCCGCCACTCACCCGCCTCCACCCCTGCTCCGCCACTCACCTGTGCGGCCTGGTGCCGGCGACCACCGCCGGGCAGCGCGTGACCATGCTAGTCTTGGCTTCGTGTCACCGCGCCACCCGTTGCCGAGCAGCGTCTCGCCGCCGGACCACGTGTGCCGAGGCCACGTCGGCGTGGTCGCGCCGGCGCCGGGATGGTCATTGGCGGCGGCGGCGGATGGCGGCCAGCTCGGTGGAGGCACGTATCTTGATCCACAGCGGAGGGCCAGGATAGAACGGGGAGTTCTATAGCTGGGCGTGGATGTATTTTCGTATATATACACACACACGAGGTAATCACGGGATCAGGAAATCATGACAGGTAATCACGGGATCTTATCTAACCTCTACGTTGAACACCACGGAGCCTGCATGCAGTGTGCATTATCGGTGAAGCCGTGAAGGGGCAGAAGGGCATTCAGATCACGCACAGGCGGTGTAGGCTGCGAGCGAGCATGCATGCAGGACCATGTCGCCGTCCTCGTCTTGGAGTGCGCTTTCTGCTCTTTTCTGCCACTGCAAGCGAGCGGGCGAGCATGCACGCGCCGCCGTGAATGGGGATGGACCACTTGCGACTGGACTGGACGTTCGCCATGGTCCAGACCTGACCGGGACGTAGCACAAACACAACGGGGGTCGATCGATCGGCGCGCGTGTTTTGCGCGCAGCACATTCCTGTCCGGAATCGATCCCGAGGGAAGGAATCTGACAGCAAGACTTGCTGTCAGAGATCAGAAAGTGGTTACTGCTAGCTCGATCTACTGCAACTTGCGGGAAAGGAGATGGAAGTCGTGAAGCCGTTGTTTTCATGTACACTTCACACACTGAGGTGATTTCACTGCTCCATATATTTCAGGCAGACGAGAAAAGCTGAGGTGCAGAACTGCTGTGCTAACTGAATCATGGATTCAGATAATGAGACACTCAGTGGCTTGTAAGAGATAATGAAATCTTTAGTACAATGCCTACTAGGGAGGTGTGACATTAGAATTAGAATGCTAGGCAGCATGAGCCTCATTTTCTTTTTGTCTTCTTTCCCTTTCAGTGAGTATAATAGCATTCCTGAACTGCAATTAGTGCCTTACATACTCGCAAAGAAAGGCATGATGTTGCAATCTGCATACTGTTTTATATAGATATAAATATGGGAGATGGGACTCCTCTACATTATCAGACAAACTGCTGCAACAATAGTGCTGAGAAATCGTAATGATGTTGCCCGACACCACAACCTTTGCAACAAAATTAAGCTAGACTAGACTGACCATCAGTGCCATCGAAAATCTTCAGCCCAGTCACATGCCGATAAGCGGCCAAGAACAATTAGACAAAGAAATCACAGTGACATCAACCACGGACCGCAGAGCCTGAACAGTGTGCAGAAAGGCAGGGGAGCTTTGGTGCTATGGCTGCGCTTTGGAGGCCTCAATGCCTGGCTTTACAGGCTCGACGCACCCACCTCTGCTTGCTGCTCCTTCAAAAGCTGATGAGCAAGCATGCATGCAAGCAGGGGAGAGAGAGAGAGAGAGAGTACCCATCTAGCTATAGCTAGGGAATGTTTTGTGGCAAAGGAAAGCTGCAAAAGATGATCTCCCCCATAACTCAGAAAGGAGACCATTGCATTACAGATTGGAGAATCTCTCTTCTAGCTCACACACCAAAGCTTCAGAGGAGTGGGCAGGGCTTCTCTTTTTAATTTAGAGCACTTCAACCACCAGGCAAATCTGGATTCTAGCCCTTGTTATCTTTGTGAGAGCTCACGTTCCGCCTGGCATCCAGAGCTTGGTAACACGCATGCGCCAAAAAGAAGATGAAGGAAAAAAAAGCTTCTTGGAGGATGGTGGACTGGTGGTTCAGTAGTACTCACATATTCTGAGCTCCCATACGGAAAGATGGTGGCAGTTTTGAGTTTCTGCAACGGAGATGGATAAGGAAAACAATGGCATATCGGAGCCGCATGCATGAACCTGAAAACGAGAATGAAACAAAACAGTCGGACAATGCGCAGTGTGTAGGTATGTTGCAACTTGGAACAGAGCACAATGGAGAAGGAAGACATGCCCGGCTCTAAGGTAGAAAAGGTGATAAGCCACAGCTATGGCATCAACGGAACAATGCAGCTATGTTGCAAACAAAGGCAGGAGCTGTAAAACATTGTTTATCTGACTTTTTAGGGATAGAGTGTCGGCTGGAGGGAAGAAATATTTTAGAGTGTACTGTAGAGTATGAAAAAAAATTTAGAGAATAGATAGAATGTGTTTGAAATAGTGTTATAGAGAAGAAATTTGAAGTGTTTACTAGAAATGGTCTTATGGTCTAAGCATGCCGTACTCCCTCCGTTCCAAAATATAGGGCGTGCATGTATTTGAAAAAGTCAATGTTGAAACTTTTGACCAATAATTAAGCTAAAAACATATATGTTTAGTGTTATGCATGTGATATAGTTAGATTCGTATGTGAAAGTACTTTGATATGATGTTAATTTTGTAGTTGATGATATATTGTGAAAGAAATTAATTATGATCAAAGTTCTATATTGGAGACCACGCCAAAAACTTATATGCCTTATATTTTGGAATGGAAGGAGTACTTCCTAAGTAATAAGAGCTTTTTTATAGTCCTTGAGGAGATGGGAGATACCACAATTTCTAGTGTAAATTGTGGTACCTCCCGGTATCTCCTTAGTGTTAGGTACCTCCTGATATCTAACACTGAGGAGGTATCATAAATTAACACTAGAAATTGTGGTACCTCTCAGTACCTCTTCAAGGACCGTAAAAAATCTCAAGTAATAAAGGAGGGATGGTACATTGTTCAATGCAAACGATTAGAGTAACTTGATGTTGAGTTTTTTTGGGTGGGGAGGGAGGCTACTTTAAAACGTTAGCTGGCCGGTAGTGGGTTTGTACAAATTTGACGTGAAATTGGATAAAAATGTGAATTCCAAAATTTAAAGTGAATGAAGAATTTGGTTGGTTTGCACAACATCTTTTCATTAGGATTTACCAAAATTTGCAAAAAAAAAAAAACTAAATTTTCTAAGAAAACCGGATCTAATAAATAGTTCATGTCAAAAACTGACAAAACGCCCATGTCCTACTTGTCTAAGACCATCTCTAAGGGAGTCCCGTCCCTTCTCCTATTCCTGTCATAAAGAAAATCTCATTCTCTTGAACGCTTCAACAAATTTTCTTCACTGTTCCCTTTCGGTAGGGATTTCCTTTTCCATTCACTTCGGGAAGGGATTCTCTCATCTTTTTCTATATCATTCCATTCAAAGGGATGTTGTTAGAGATGCTAGAAAATGAAGGAACGAATACGGGGAAGGAAATAGTGAAGGGAATGAAATGAAGAAAAAATGGTTAGAGATGGTCTAAGCCCTAGTCCAGCCCCCACGAGCACGAGCCTATTACCTAGCGCGCCTGCTTCTCTATGTTATCCTAGCCATCTCCAGTCCTCCCTCCATTCTAGCACCCCCTCCCCTCCCCTAGCCTATCCTCCCCCTCCCTCCTAACAGACGCCGCACAGGCTAGGACACGGTGAAAAAAATGCTTACGTGGGAAAACACGGATAAGTTGAAATAATGCAAAAAAAATTTGCATAGGCTCCATACATGTAAATACTATTTGTAGGATTTTTTACTAATTTTTAATTTAGACCTATTTTATACCGCGGCATACCAAAAACTGTGAGTTTCGAGCGCTTTGTCGTGATTTTTGAAAACCTACACCGGACACGTTGTCACGAGATGAAAGCAGGAAGCTTGGCCCAGTTTTTATGGAAACGAGCGATGGCATCTTTTGTGTCCGTGGGACGGCCCGTGCAATGCGAACACATATGGCCTGCATGACTGCAACCTAAGGTCCTAGGCCGCTCCAGTACCTGCCAGCCCAAATCGCCGAGAAAATGCATTAACAACTTAGTCGGGGCGCTCGTGGGCTTCATTTGCATGCACGTGGCTACGTGAGGCCTTTTTTACATGGCGCTACCGTTCGTGTGATGGAGTGAGCGCGAATTTCTTTATATTTATTTTTAGTCTGAGTTAGTTAAATAATATTTAGTTTAATATATTTAAAAATAGATGTTCGTCGCCATGTGGTCAGGCGGGACAGAAAATTCGCCCAACCAACCGACGGGTTTTACCCTTCCTACCCGATCGTTGGGCGGGTTAGGTGATGTGGCAGGCAGGGGTAAATCCTGCCCATTGGTCGAGCGGATTTTCTTTCCCGCCCAACTAAAGGGGTATTTTGATATCCCACGCCCAACCATTGGGGTATTTTATGTAGTATAATTTTTTGAGCTAGTTCAATGGAAAACAAACATGTTTTGCATATTTGCAAAAAAAATTTGAACTAACTCAGTATGAAGTTTTGGATCCGCTGCGTGAGCACCCTACGTTTGAAGATTCCCTACATGAGCACTGTCTTTTGGAGAGTACACATAATTAGAGACATATGAAAGGGATGGGTCGAACAGACACACAATGATAGAGAGGTCTATTCCCCTTACTCTATGACCCGCATGTCGTCCGCCGGAGGGCAAACATGCTCTCCAGGGCCAAACGACTCCCACTAACTATGAGGCACACCTGGTAGTGACGAGCCTTCCCAGCTCGCCATGACAGCGAGGTGTGGTGAACACATAGGGGATTGTGAGCAATATATAGACGAGCGAAGCGTTGTATATTTTTATTTAAATAATTTCTCGTTGCATTGGATGCTTTGTACGTAAGATCTCCGACCTCGAGCGACAGCGAGGCGACTTCGAAGCTGCCCGAGAAAAAATAGATGCTCTGACCAAGCGGAATAAGAAGATCTAGGAGGAGGTCGGACGGCTACGCGAATAGGCTCGCAAAGCCTAGTCTGTGCAAATTAGGGTCTTAGAGCTAGAAAATGAACTCGATAGGCTGAGGGAAAAAACTCTCAGCCTTCGAAGTTCAATAAACTAGGACCCTTTGTAATCCCCCTGTGCTGCCTCTTTAATAACAATTTATGTTTCTTCTGTTTCCGCCAGAAATTCCTACAAAAACAAAGCACAAGCAAAACAATTCACAAAAGTACTCGCATTTTTTGAAAACATGGTAGTCGGTACTCGTTCCTATTTGCCTAGCCCCCGCTGGGCTTTTGCCCGGGCACCTAAGTTGCGAGCCCAGGGACAAGCGCAGGACAAAAGGACGTGCGGTAATTATATCGCGTTGAACCTTAGTCTTTTTGCGCGCGTATGCTAGGTGTACCCCTTGAACTAAGTAGGAGAAATGCCTATGCGATAAGGATCGACTTAGAGGTGCGAGTTTCTCGAGTGGCGGGAGTCTACCTGTGCTATTAGGATGCAGGTCGAACAAGATCGCACCGTACGCGGGCAAGAGGAACGGAGAAGTGCGAGTGGCCGGGCAGTCAAATATGAAACCAAAAGGACGAGCACTGAAGTAGACCTTTAGACACTCATGAATTGAGGTGTAAACACAGTTGACTGTCTAGGCCACTGTTTTATAAAACACGAAAGCATACACAAAGATTACACATGGAACTTTCGAAGCTGGTCTATGTTCTACGTGCTAGTCAGAACTCGCCCATTCTCCATGGCCAGGTGCACAGCCCCTGGGCATGTGACGAACACAACCATGTACAGGCCCTCCCAACGAGGTGTTAACTTGTTGGCTTTGGATAGGTCTTGAACCCATCGTAAGACCAAAGCCCCAACATGAAGTTCCCTTGGTCGCACCGACTTAGCCGCGTGCCTGCGTAGAGCTTGCAGATAGGCTGCCGAGCGTATTTGAGCTTGCTCGCGGGATCCCTCTAGGAGATCTAGGTTGAGCAGGCGTTCCGACTCTTGGTCGAGATGATCGACCGAATAGACTCTTAGCGAGCCTGGCGTAATCTCGGTGGGTAGTATGGCCTCCGCACCGTAAACTAGACGAAATAGGGTTTCTCCGATTGCCCGGCTACTTGTAGTGTGAACTGGCCAATGGATGGAAGGTAACTCGTCCATCCATTCTTTCCCGATTCGGGTTAGGTCACCGAAGTCACTTTTCTTAATCCCTTGGATTATTTGCCCATTAGACCTTTCGGCGGCTCCATTGCTTTGTGGATGTGCCACAGAAGCGAAACACACCGTCGCAATACTCTTGGAACAGTTCACTCGTGAACTGAGTCCCGTTGTCCGTGATGAGCGATGAGGTACTCTAAATCGGGCCATCACGTTATTGTGGAAAAAATGGTTTTGCTTCAATCCATTTCGTGAATGTATCGATAGCAACGAACAAGTACTTACAACCCTTTCGTCCCCGGGGAAAAGGACCAAGTATGTCCATCCCCCAGGTCAAGAATGGCCAAGAGAGGGGTATTGTTTGAAGAGCCTGAGCGGGCTGGTGTATTTTCCAGGCATGGAATTGGCAAGCTTTGCCCTTGGTCACAATGTCCCGGGCATCGTTCAATGCCATAGGCCAGTAGTGACCCATTCGGAATGCTTTTCCGACCAATGTCCGAAAAGGACGACTGTGCTTCGTACAAAACTTCGTGTAAGTCTTTGAGTAAATGTACACCCTTTGCTTGAGAGATGCACTTGGAAAGGATTCCTAGCACACCTTTTTGAAGAAGGACCCCTTCCACTAATATGTATAGGGAAGCTCGCCTTATAAGCCGGGATTTCTTGGCTTCATCCTCGGGCAATGTCCCGTGTGCTAGGTACTGAACAAACGGCGTTGTTCAGTCCGTACCTTGCTCAAGGATGGAGACGTTACCACACGTCTCTTTTGCCTTGTCCAAAGACGTTATGGAGGGCTTATGTAAGTGCTCTACGAGCACTCCTGCCGGAGCAGATTCTCGTGAGGATCCAATTTTGGATAGTTGGTCGGCTAGGGTATTTTGCTTCCTAGGCACGAATAGCACTTCGATGTTCGTGCATTACTTTTCCAACTTCCTCACTTCAGCCAGGTAAAGCGCTATTGAGTTATCGGAATACCGAAACTCCTTATTTACCTGGCTAATGACCAACTGTGAGTCCCCCTTCACAGTTAGTCGCTGGACTCCGAGCGATTTGCATGCCCGAAGCCCGGCCAACAGGGCCTCATACTCCGCAGCATTGTTCGTTGCCAGGAAGTGTAATGATATTACATACTGGAGTTGTTCTCCACTGCGTGGGACGTGAACAACGCCAACCCTCAAGCGCCCGAAAGAGCGTGATCCATCAGAATACATGGTCCACCTTCCTTTTTCTTCCTGTCCTTTGTCTGGATAAGGAAATTCTGGGTTTGTCCATTTAGCCACAAAGTCTGCCAAGACTTGGGACTTGATCGCTGTACGGGCAGAAAAACGAATTTCAAATTCGACTAGTTCCATGACCCATTTAGCGATCTGGCTTCTTGTCAAGCCGAACTGCTAGCCTGTGCTCAATCATCTCCCTTGGGACTCTAGGCATGTCGGACGGCTCCCAAGCGAATACGTCCGAGTTTGCCCGGAGGAAGGTGATGAGCTTGAGTTTCTATTTGGGATATAGAGAAATCCTCAAATGCACGACCTTGGACGGCTCCGCCTCGGAGAGGGGTACCAACTTGGTCTCTCCTCCAGGCTGGAGGGCAATCTTGAGCCGAGCATATTTCTTCAGCTCTTGCTTGGGGCCATGCTCGGGCAGTTGCCCGGCCAATGCCAAAGCACGTTCATCACAGTCCAAAGATGCCTTGTGGCTGCCCTTGACCATGATCACCCCTTGGGGCCCGGGATCTGCACGTATTGGTAAGCGTGGTGCGTGGTGGCCATAAACTTCGCGAGAACGGGCCGAGCAAGTATGGTGTTTTTTGCCGCCACTATGTCGACCACATCAAATGTGATCAACTCCGTTCGGAAGTTGGCCGGCTCTCCGAAGGTTATGGGCAGGACGATCTGACTGAGAGGTCTCACCGCCTGACCTAGGACTATCCCGTGAAAAGGGACCGCCACGTTTTTAATCTTGGAGCGAGGAATCTGCATCTTGTCTAGTACTTTTGTGGAGATCAAGTCCAGAGAACTCGCCACCAAAAATGACAGCGACATGATGATCGGGCTCCGGGTATTCATTGGCCTCTTCGTCATCCTCAAGAGGCTTCTTGCCCTTGCTTCCCTCGCTTGACTCAGGCAAGGTCGACATCGGGCCCTTGCCGTTGTAGAAGTCATCCATCCGTGCCATCCAGGTACGACAATTACGAAGGTCATGCCCGTAGACCTGGTGGAGCGGATAGAATTTTCCACTCTTCAGCCTTTGCTTGGCATCAATGTCGTGACGCTTAGGTGGCCGGCCCTTTCCCTTGCCCGAATCATTTTGCGTCTTGAGCTCGGATTTAGGCATAGGCTCGCGCTCCATGACTACCATGACGTTTGGCGGAGAGCCTTTTTTCTTCTTATTTTTCTTGTCCCGGGAAGAGGACTTCTTCTTGCTCGTGGACTCCATGCCTGGCTGAGGTGGAATCTTGCCCTGATCGAGCATTTGCTTCCAACTTACCACCTCGGCGGCATTGGCGTATTAGTCCACCAGGCGTAGCAGCTCATGAGCGTTTAGATGAGTGTTGATCTCCAAATCTTGGGTAAACCGAACATCTCGCACCCCTTGCTTGAATGCGCGAAGCACTGCGTCATCCAAAACATTGGGGATAGTGTTGCGGTCTTTGATAAAGCACTATACAAACTGACGCGGAGACTCCCAGTCTGTCTGTACCAAGCGCGGGAGGTCATCCTCCTTACCTGGTCGAGTATAGCAGCTCTGGAAGTTGCTCCGGAGCGCTTCACAAAGTTGATCCCAATCATGGATGGACCCTTCGCATTGGTTGAAGAGCTACGATCGAGCGGGTCCCTCCAAAACTGTAGGCAAGTAGTTTGCCATAACAGTTCGGTCTCCTCCGGCTCCGGCCGCTAAGATAGCGGTGGCGTACATGGAGAGAAATTCTTCCGGGTTCTAGGTCCAATTGAATCGCTCTATATTCCCGGGTTTAAACCGCGCGGGCCAGACCACATCACACAGGGTATTTGAGAAAGCCCAGGGCCCATAAGCATGGGCCGACCGACGTCTCGAGGCGACATATCTATCCTGGGGACCGAGACGTGAATGCACCTCAGCTCGCCCATGATATGGAGACAGTACGGGGGCGGTTTCTTCCCGGTATTGACGTCGGGATAAGCCTTCACTCTCCTCCCGGTTTGTGCTGCCCCGGGAACCTCTCCTGCATACGTCACGGGTATCACCACGCTGACCGGGGTTTTTCCTATTAGGAAACCTATACGGTTACGGGCTCGCTAAGCCGTATCTGGATAGGTCTATCCGTGGACCTGCCAAACTCTATGAAGCAGCACTATAAATAGGAGAGGGATCCGTCCATTGTAAACACACATGAAAGCAATAAAGAATTCGCCCTCTCCCTACATCTGTGTTCATCTACTTTGTGCATCTGTCGTTCTCGCTGTCGTTCTACGTCGCGTATACGAATCAGCAACCTTGGACTACACCCGGTAGCGTGGTTGCTCAACACGTTATCAGCACGAAGCTCTGCCGGAGACCAAGCTAGCGGAACAAATCTGCTACCTCCTCCTGCGACTGAACGACACTGCATCGAATTCATCCTGCACCACGTGATCTACCGGCATCAATCTATACGGTATGTGCATGATGAGCAAATAGATCAATTTGCAGATCTATTTCCTAGATCCCGTGTTATACACGCGGCTCTACCGGAGTAGTCGACGCGAAGATGCCGACGCCGAGAAGTCGTCACCATGCCTAGGAACACCGCCGCGTGTTGATCTTTAGCCTGAAACCATCGCTGCCCTGCCGAGCTGAAGCGATGCCGCTCGGTCTCATCCAAACCAACGTGCGGATGAGCACCTGCGCAACATCCCAAAACCCTGGCCGCCATGTGACGCATCTCGGCTCGATCCGCTCGCCGTGCCGCCCGGAACGGCGTGTCACCACGCCTCGATCCACGCTTCACCGTGTGCCCACGCGCCATGCAACCTGCCGTGCACCGCGCGTTGAAGTTGCACCCGCCGCGAAGACCCCGCCTCGATCGAGCCACTGCCTTAGCATGTGCCACGTACATGCTCCAAAGCCCGCAGCCGAGTCGTGCTTCACGCGCCACGTACATGCTCCAAAGGCCGCCGCCGTATCGTGCTTCGTGCGCCATGTGCTGCTCCGCCCGCACGCCCGCGCGGTGCACTCGCGCCGACCGCCCCGTGCCCCGCGACGCCTTCCCTCTGGCGGCGGCCAAGGAAAAACCTAGCCCTCCACCCTGAGCAGGAGGAGCCGGCTGGGTCGAGCCCATGCATGGGCCGGCTAGGCCGAAGGGAAGATGAAGCCCGGAGAAGGGGAACAATGCCGCGGGAAGGCCATGGACCTGCATGGGCCACGCGGGGACGGGAACGCAGCAGGGCGAACGCATGGAAGCAGGCCGAGAGCAGGCCGTGCGTGCGCAAGAAGAAGGAAGAAAGAGGCCGGGCTGGTGGAGATAGAATTGGGCCTAGAAATTTGCAACTTCAACCCTAATCTTTCGGAAATTACCTAAGAATTTTCCCAAATAACGAATTTTAGACAGAAACCCCCCCTAAAATTTATATAAATTATGAAATTGAATATTCTGGCTATTTATACTTTCGGGAATTATTGTTTTATTCCTGTTTTGCAATAGGAGTGATTATTTACTCCTGTTAATTACTTCTATAATCAAATTAGCATCATTAGACTAGAAATACCGAGGATTTATGCATAGATCCATGTCACGCAACACACACTGATTACCCGAAGTAATCTCATGCTATGCAGATGTCTGGCATCGTCAGTCGTGAATTTGAGGAATTAGCCCCCCATGGCCGAAATTACCTTACTTGGGCTTCGGACGTGAAAATTGTGCTTGGAGGTAAGAATCTCCGCACCGCCATTGGCATAGAAGCGGGCCATACTTCTCCAGCATAAAATGATCAAGCACTGTACTTTATCAGGCACCACCTGTCCAGTACCCTAAAAAATGAATATATGGCTGTTGAAAGTGCTGTTGAACTTTGGACCGCACTTAAGAAGCGGTTCGAAAAGCTCAAATACACTATACTGCCACAAGCACAACAGGACTGGGCACGCCTGAGATTTGCAGATTATAAAACCGTGGCCGAATACAATTCTGCCTTACACAGGATTGTCACGAATCTCACTCTCTGTGGTAGCGAGATATCGAAGAGGAGAAAATAGAAAAACCCTCTCCACCTTCCACCGAATGCCATTGAGTGCGTAACTACCGTCAAGATAATTTCACCGATTACGGTGAGTTAATTGACGTCATGCAAGTCACGAAATCTCAGGATGAAGTCTTAAAGAAGAACTTCATCTCACAGGCACCTGGTCAAAGCATTGAAGTCAATGCAAGTAAGTACCAGGCCGAGAAGCCCAACCAGAAAAGAAAGGGAAAGGGTGAAAGGGGAGACAGCTCGGCCCGAAAAAGAAAGAAAAAGTCCGAATCCCAAGGCAAGGAGAGGCCACCACCGAAACCATACGGTCAACAAGACCAAGTGTGCTACAAGTGTGGTATCTGGGGGCATTGGTCGAAGATCTGCCGTGAATCAAAGAAGGCGATCGCTGAATACCAAGCCAAAAGGAAGAACAAAGAAAAGACAGAGACGTACCTCGTCATCATGAACAACGATGAAGATAACCTCCTAGGGGAGGAACTTAAAGAACTGAGGGTCTCAAAGAAGTCTACTGAAGACAAAGAAGCTACTACCAATGAGGTAGCAATAGCTGACGATGACATGGAAGAAGAGATAGCTGCAAATGTAGAAGTATGTTTCACTGAGTCTATCTAGTGCATTGTTTAGCAGCATTAGTTATTTTGAATTTGTGTGGTTGCTTTAGCAAACATTTGTGATCTTTATGAATATTGAGAACTCCGGGGGAGTAGACCCTTAAATTCTCGTCGTCATAATGTACTTTATTTTTAGTATATTCTATGAATGCTTGCAATATGAATGATAGCCTAATTGAAATTATATGTATTTATGTAGTGCCCATATGGAGGAGATATGTATAGTTGATAGTGGAACAACTAATAGTATTTTAAGAGAGACTAAATATTTTGAAACTATTAAGAAGAAAACCGACAGTATAACCACAATTGCAGGAAGTGGTTCATGCGTAGTAGGCTCTGGTCAAGCCACAATCATACTGCCTATGGGTACTCCACTGAAAATTAATGAAGCTTTGCTGTACCCCGAATCCACTAGGTCTCTCTTAAGTTTTAAAGACATCCGTGCCAACGGTTTCCATGTTGAGACCACGGAAGAAAATGGCAAAGAATTCATGTGCATTGTGAAGCACGACGGATGTGAAAAAAGAATCTTAGAAAAATTTCCTTAATTTAGAATTGGGCTATACCACACAAGAATTAAAGCACCTGACAAATACACTTCCCTTAAAACTTCTTTTAGGAGTGCTGAACTCTTCTCTCTTTGGCATAGTAGACTTGGTCATCCAGGCTTACGGATGATGAGAAATGTAATTACCAACTCTCAGGGCCATGGAATTAGTGTAAAGAATTTCCCTAATCAAGAAGACTTCATATGTCAGGCATACGCCACTGGGAAAATGATCACTAGGCCCTCGACCATGAAGGTGCAAGATGAAATCCCCACGTTCCTTAAGCGCATCCAAGGGGATATTTGCGGCCCTATTCAACCCCTATCAGGTCCTTTTAGGTACTTCATGGTGCTCATTGATGCTTCCTCGAAGTGGTCAAACGTGAGTTTACTCTCAACAAGAAACCACGCATTCGCAAAGCTGATCTCTCAGATCATAAGAATTAAGAATGCATTCCCGGATCATCACGTGAAGTCCATTCGTTTGGACAATGCCGGCGAATTTACTTCAAAGGCATTTGATTATTACTGTATGGCATCGGGAATCAATGTAGAGCACTTTCGATGCCACACGTCCACACTCGAGAATGGACTAGCGAATAATCGATTAAAAGGATCAAATTCATAGCAAAGCCGCTCTTCTTTGGGTTGTAATTTACCAAACACGTGTTGGGGCCACGCCGTCTGCCTTGGCAAAGATTATTGAACTATAGGCGATCAACAGTACAACATCCACTCACCAATGCAACTAGTTCGGGGATCACACCGAAAATTTTCCATTTAAGAAAATTTAGATGCATGGTGTATGTACCGATACCACCACCACAATAACGACTATGGGCCCTCTCCGGAGGGCGGGGATATCGTTGGTTATGAGGCGGTGTCCATAATCAAGTATTTAGAACCCTCGACCGTAATTTGCATACCGCCCGTTTCGCTGATTGCATCTTTGACGAGGATAATTTCCCGTCATTAGGGGGAGATAAAGAACCCTTAACAGAAAAATGTTGTGAAATCATCTAGCAAGCCACCGGCATTCCCGCACATGATCCCCATACTAGAGAAGCAAACGAAGAGGTCCAGAAAATCCTCGACTTACAGAAATTAGCAAATGAACTGCTTGACCACTTTTGTGATTTGAAGGGTGTGATTAAGTCGCATGTGCCTGCGCGCAATGCACCAGAGAGGGTAGAAGTGCCAAAGAAAACTACAAGCACCCCTCAACCTGTTCAGAGGCCTTAAAGGAAAAGGACAGGAGATCTGGTTTCTCAGCCCCCTAGTATCCGGAGACGTCTGGGTAAAAAGGGGAATGAGAGCTCATCACAACCAGTCACAAAAGCGCCCCGAAAGGAAAAGAAGGGGAGCCAGTTGAGACCTAGCAACTCTGGTGAGAAGCAGCCTACTAGGGAGGCGCTCCCAGATTTGAATATACCGGTGATAGAAGAAGAAGCCGATAGAAATACGTGTGCGCACATCGGCAATAATAAGCTAAAGGAACTTGCTCCCGTGATGGGAAATAACGGTGAAGAGCAAGTAGAAATGCACGAAGCACCCCATGACGAAATGGCCATAAACTTTGCAGAATCAGGGGAAATGATGAATAGAGCAACAACCAATGTCGACATATACTTTGCTAAAATGATTGCCAAACGAATAGATCCCGATCCAGAGCCGGCATCTCTTTCTGAGTGTAAGCACCGACCAGATTGGACGGAATGGAAGAAGGCAATCACCGCGGAACTAATCTCGCTGAACAAAAGAGAAGTGTTTGAACCTGTGTGCCTTACACCTCCCATATCGCCCCTGTGGGCTATAAATGGGTTTTTGTTGGAAGAGAAATGAAAATAATGAAGTGGTACGGTACAAAGTAAGGCTGGTAGCTCAAGGATTCACTCAGCGCCCAGGCGTTGATTATGAAGAAACCTATTCCCCGGTCATGGGTGGTATAACCTTTTGATATCTCATCTCAATGGCAGTGAATATGAACTTAAGAATGAAATTGATAGATGTGGTCACAGCTTATCTTTACGGTAACCTGAACTCTGAATTGTACATGAAAGTACCTGACGGCATGTCAACCCCGAATAAAGAGAAGAAAAAATTATATTGTGTAAAATTGCAGAAATCCTTATATGGATTAAAGCAGTCAGGAAGAATGTGGTATAATCGCTTAAGCGAGTTCTTGAGCAAGAAAGGCTATACGAATAATGAAGACTGTCCATGCGTTTTTATACAACGATCACAAGATGGTTTTTGTATAATTTCGGTTTACGTGGACGATTTGAACATCATTGGCACTGATGATGAAATTAGAGAAGCAAGCTCATATTTGAAATCTGAATTTGAAATGAAAGATTTGGGTAAAACCAAATTCTGCTTAGGCCTTCAGCTTGAGCATATGTCAGATGGAATACTCGTACACCAAGCCGCCTACACCAAAAAGGTGTTGGAGAGGTTTAGTTTTGAGAAGGCGTACACATCAAGAACCCTGATGGTCGGAAGGTCATTACAAGCAGAGCAAGACCCATATCGACCTAGAGAAGAGGGGGAGGAAGTCCTGGGATCGGAATTCCCATACTTAAGTGCCATAGGAGCGCTCATGTACCTAGCAAACAAAGACACGGCACGACATTGCGTTCGCCGTAAACTTATTTGCAAGGTATAGTGCAGAGCCAACGAAAAGGCATTGGAAAGGGGTAAAGGACATCTTCCGCTATCTACGGGGAACGATCGATCTTGGATTATTTTATAGAAGGAACCAAGATATGACTTTGGTCGGATAAGCGATGGGTTATCTTTCGAGATCCAAGACACCGGTAAGTCCTGCACGGGATATGTCTTCTGTGTGGAGGGACCATGATATCATGGAAGTCGTCCAAAGCAGACACTTGTGTCAACATCGACTAACCATTCGAAATCATTGCATTGTATGAGGCAAAGACGTGAATGTGCATGGCCGAAGAATGACATTCCACATTCTCGGTCATATGGATTGCAAATAGGACAAACCCCCACTATCATTTATGAAGATAATGCAGCATGTGTCGCATAAGTACAGACTGAATATGTGAAGAGCAACCTCACTAAGCATATAAACTCCAAGTATTTTTATGCACATGAGATGCATAAGATGAATGAAATCAATATTCAGCACACTAAGTCGTGCGAGAATCTCGCAGATTTGTTCACTAAGTCCTTATCTGCATCTATCTTTAAAAGATGCATTAAAGGTATAGGAATGATGAGACTTAGAGAAGTGCAGAATTCAGGGGGAGAAACTTCACATATTTGAATTAAATCTTGAATCAGAAGTTCAAGTACCCAACTATTACATTGAAGTAATGAAGCAATGTTGGGTGGATTTATACTCTTTTTCCCTTAAGTGAGTTTTCAAAGAAGTTTCTCACATAAGGTTTTTAACGAGGCATATCCGTGGGCACAGCGAGCATATGCTATGTACTCTTTCTCCAAGAATTTTTCCCACTGGGTTTTTATGGAGTTTTGATGAGGCATATGCATTACGCGGCAAGGTCCAAGAAGGAGTATTAGGAAACCTATACGGTTACGGGCTCGCTAAGCCGTATCCGGATAGGTCTATCCGTGGACCTGCAAAACTCTATGAAGTAACACTATAAATAGGAGAGGGATCCATCCATTGTAAACACACATGAAAGCAATAAAGAATTCGCCCTTTCCCTACATCTGTGTTCATCTACTTTGTGCATCTGTCGTTCTCGCTGTCGTTCTACGTCGCGTATACGAATCAGCAACCTCGGACTACACCCGGTAGCGTGGTTGCTCAACATTTCCGATCCGTGTAGCGGTGCGTCACCGCTATCAGGATTCCGGGCCGGATCCCGGATCCTGTGTCGCTCCTGCTGCGTTGCCGACCGACGGGATCAGTCTGATCGAGCTCGGCAGCAAGGCGCTCCAGGTTTTCTGCCACGGCATTTCCCATTGCAGGTAGGTCTTCGTTGTCCGGATTATCCTAAATCCACCGAACAACGGTAGCGACTCCTCAGAATTGGGTCCGGCGACAGCTGTGGATGTTCCCGACTCCGAGTAGGGGTGCGACGGGACGATCGGAGAACGTGACCTTACCCGAGCAGAATCCTGGGCTCGGGGGTCTGATGCGGAGGGGACCGAGGTCGACCTTGCGTATTTGCCCTGGCACGGTTCCTCATTTGGGCCAAAGTCTCTTCAAGAGCCTCGTCCAATCACATCCGGGCAGATTCCTGCCGGCGCTGATGATCTTGGCTCAAGTCTTCCTCAGTCTCGGTAACCATGTTGACGTCGCGAGACTGAATCGGAATAGACTCAATCTTCTATTATATGCACAATACCATCTCTTACAATTACATTATTATGAAACAGGGAAATCGCGTGTTTATGGGTCCTATTACAACCTGTAAATTATAATTGTACATACATTGTAAATTGGTACTGTTGATGCCCCGTAGCCACTCACGAATCAAGATGACCCATCAGTTCTTTTGCTTTATCCACAAGAGCAGAGATAGGTGTAGTATACTCCATGAATCCTGCATCTCCCAAGAAGAGCATGTAGTTCTCGACCTCTGAGAGCGTCTCCTCTACCAACGACAATGCATCAATCATCAGGCACTCATTGAAACAGTTTGCATAGCGAGAATCGTACTCCATCATGCTTATTGCTTGCTCAAGTATCACCCTCCTGATCCCAGGGCAACAAGCACTGGGTTTCATATTTGCATTCATTGCGTCGACAAGCCTTTTCACAAATCTTTGCTTAATCTGACCATTCTCTAGTTCTCGAGCAAAGTCCTGAGGGATAACTTGGCATAGCTGTGAACTAAGGCCAATAAGAACCTCTAGCTCTGCTCCATTCCTGTTCATTATTCCTTCCAACACCTGTAGTAAAAATAGTAGTCATTCCCCATGATCTAAGGGCTGATATTGCTATTACGTCATAGAAGATTAGAAGGTAATAAACCATCATTTTTACTATTTAAGGACTAATAATATCGTTTGCTACGTAGTAAATCAGGAGGAAAAATAATGAAAGCGTGGCTTTTAATAAGGTAAGCAACAAGTGATGTGAAGTTACTTGCTATATTGTTGTAAATCAAACTCTGTACTTGCTATATTGGCTTTTAATGAAAGCGTGGCTTTTTTGGATTAAAAGGACACATTTTTTTATTAAGAGGGTATTTACATAACCTAGCTACACCTTGAATAAGCATTTTAATCCAAACCGTAACAAGGAAGATCAAATCCTACCGGTAAAAGTAAGAAAATGATATTTAGATTCTAACATTCAAACTAGAAAGTAAATATGTCATTTTTCCTCAATTTATAATACAACTTTACATGAATTTACTCTAAGCTATTAAGCATTCCATATTTCAGAATTATTAGATAGTTGTCATATACCGGTAGTTTTACTTTTCATCCACAAAAAAAACAATAGTAATGAATGTTTGTGAGACTTCCAAACCAGCTACGGCAGGTTAACATATTTGTACTAAAATATACTAGCTACCCCTTAGCAATCCATGGGGATTTTATGATTTTTACCAATTTCCTTTGACTCTACAGGAGTACGTAGTGTGCCAAAAATACTCTCTAATGTACAAGAACATATGCAAATGGTAAGGTACATTATACACCTCTAATATTGCACTAGTTGCTTGAATTAGCAGGGCTCACCTCTCGCAAGGTGTGAGATAATGCCTCGAGGTCTGACGCTTCGAGCTTAGGTTGAGCATGCAGGCATAGATTACGCAACAGGCTTGCTGCAACATACATGTACCTGTCATCATGGATCAGGATCATAGTTTTGAGTTTCTCAACAAACTCTGGTTCCTTCAACATAACCAAGCAATTATGGGCACTCTCCATTGCAAGCATTGTCAGTGCTTGCCCGGCAACCTTCCGTAGCAAGTGACCATCATTTGTACTCAAGGGTCCTTCTGGGTTGAGAAATGTCTGCATAAGCCTGTAAATGATCGGTTGAATGTGACCAATCTTCCGTCTTGTGTCGCCATCAATGGCAAGGTTTGTGAGGATCCTTGCAACCAACCTCTTCAATTCTAGGTTGCTAGTGTTGTCTCCTAGGATCCCTGCGAGGTTTCTCAATAGAAAGAGATGCTTTGATATATTGTACCGCAATGTTGTGCCAATTTCTCCATCAACGCTTGAGAGCCTTTGCAACACTTTTAGTGATGAATTCAATATGACCTTTTGTTGTGCCTCAGAATACATTGTGTCACTTCTGTAGCTTGTGAATCCTATTATCTTTGGTGTGAGGTATGTTGCTTTGCTGATTTCCAAACAGTTGCCTTGATCACAAGCAGCAAGACTGCCAATAATTGACATGCCCAGTGCAGGGAGAAGATCATGGTCTATCAACGGCTGCTCCTTGGGAATTGACCAGAATTCGGAAATCCTTTGCCAGCAATTGAGGACGCGAGAGTTTGGTGTTGTCGTGCCAACTTGTTGGGTCGATCGAGTTGGTGTTTCCAGCAAGATATGAGTGTCCTGACTTAAACCATCTATTTCTTCATTGTTGTCAGCACTATTCTGAGTAATATATTCTCTTTCCTCTTGTTCATCATCTTCATGCAGAAATTGGTTTCCTCTATTATGCTTGTGATCAACATCTAGAAGTGCAGATACAAGCTGCATTGTCCCGGGGATCGTGTCAACTCGGAGGTTCTTTGCAAGCTCAACGACAACTTTGGCGGCAAATAATCTGACTGCTGTATACTTTGGACTAGTCCAATCCAACATGCTGATCAATTTGGTCATCGTCTTCACTGAAGATGTAAGTTCTGGAAGGAGCCGTCTCTTGGTATGTTCGCTTTCCATAAAATTGTGTAGCATCTGAACCCCGTAGAGCTGCATATTGGGTGAGTCTGAGTCTAGACAATCCATGGCAAAGCTGATGAGGCTGGACTTTTTGGGAACAAGCACAGACCCTCCTATGCAATTCTCGTATGCATACGCGTAGTACAAGTTGACATATTCCACTCCCAGCTGACCTCTAAATCCAGCAGAACGGACAAGAAATCTCTGAGGGATGAATGAAAAAACCTCCAACATGCAGGCTACAATGTACATTACCCCTTGGCCAAGCACCATCCCATAGAATATATTTAGAGATGGCACGAGGTTTGCCTGGTCATTATCATTATAAAAGTAGTCAAGGTTGCCAAGGCTCAGTAGTGCGAGCACGACACGCACGACAGCTGCTGGAATCTGTAAGTTCCCAAATGACACTACCACTAAGGCACAAATCTGGTATACGATCATTGCGATTCGATAACGCTGAGAGGAGATGTATACCGACAACACTATGGCCGCGAACATGCACAAGTTCAGAATAACTCGACGCCAATATACTATTTTGCTGCCCAAAACAGTGTCTAGTAGTTGGATGATACTTGGCAGCCGCAGCCTGCTGGCTGTTACCAGGAGCACAGACACAAACAGTAGTCCGTACAATATCCATTTGGCCATTGAATTTCTGTTGATGTTTTCATCCATTTGGCAATCATAAAATTGATCAACTTTTATATACTAGTACAGAATGAGTAATATAAGACGCACAATTTGAGATGGTTTCAGCCTTCTTAAACTAGAAGTGTTTCTTATTGTGGTAGAAATGAGAAAAATGACGTTTTTAAATCATAACCGTCTTATATGATTGATACATTTAGGGCAGTTGAAATTAAGAGCCGACTTATATAAGGAATAAGACGTTTCCAAATCATAACCGTCTTATGTGATTGATGTATTTGGGACGGTTGAAATTAAGAACCGACTTATATAAGGAAAGAAAACATTTTTTCAAATCATAACCGTCTTATATGATTGATGCATTTGTGACGGTTAAAATTAAAAACCGACTTATATAAGGTTAGAGTAGAAGAGTCATTTCATTACATTTTAGCGTCGTTAATGTGTACGTAATGTAAGGCGGTTTGAAAGGACAAAATGTCTTTTATGATGAATCAATAAAACGACAATCCTATTTTAGAAAGCAATTATTTTAAATCTAAGATCATATGCTGACGGTTGTATTGTGTGAATAACCTATATATATATATATATATATATATATATATATATATATATATATATATTGTATATAGTAAATTGCCTTTGTCGGTCCCTAAACTTGTTCTGTTGTTGCACATAAGTCCATAACTATCGAAACCGCTCACTTAGTTACCTAAAGCTGTGAAACCAACGCAGTTAAGTTCAAAGGGTGGTTTTTGAATTTTAAAATTTTATTTTTAAAATCAATTTTGGATTTTTAAATTTTAAAAAATGAATTTCAAAATTATTATTTATTAATAAAATAAAATTTAGAAATTTTAGTTTCAAAAACTATTTTAAATTTCAAAAAATGAAATTAGAAATTTTAATTCCTAAAAATCAAAATTTTATTTTATAATTTTGAATTTTACATATTTTGGAATTATTTTTTAAAAAATCAAAATCCTAAAAAACAATTTTTACATTTGTATATTGTATATTGTAGCTCTTGAGGGGATTTACAACTTTGTAGTTGATATCTTTTTTATTTGAAGCAATATAGACGTCTAAATAATCATAACACCGATAAGACATTTATAAGTCGTACAAAAATAAAAATTATACGAAATTGTAGGCTTCAATGAGGTGTACAACTTTGTACTTGAAAAGTTTTCTATTTGATGTCAATTATATGTCTAAAAAGTTGTTAAAAGATTCACAAAACTAATGTTAAAAGGTATACATATCCTATTATGATCAGAACATGGTGTGAGATAGGATGTTTGTATTGTATGCATAAATTGTGTTAATGTGCATAGATGGGTGGTAGGTGGTAGGAATATAGGTTTTTGATTCAAAAAAATATTTTTTCTATTTTTTCACCAATATTTATGCCTAAAATCGTATTTAAAAAATCTCGTTTGAGACGGTTTAGTAAGGAAGTGACTTTATAACAGGACATATAAGACAGTTCCATATATAAATCGTCTTATATATTCACTCACATGAGACGGTTCGTAACCGTCTTAAATGAACATTCTTTTTTACGACATGACTTATTTAAGACGTATTGAAATCATCTTAAAAAGCTCAAAATAACCATCTCATAAATACCTTTCTGCAGAAGTGTAGGTAGAGAGAGACATCAATAGGATTGCAATCATAGGGCTCCATAGCGATATCACACGGCGTAGTGGATTGCATCTGAGTAGTCTTATAGCTCTTGCAAGTAGGCCAATTGCAAGTAGGATTGCCATTGCAGCAAGTGAAAACACTGATATACCACCTCCAACATAGATCCGTAGGCACGTCAGAATAACCGAAAAATATACAATCACGATCAGCAGTCCATTCAAGCCAATAGGTCTGAAAGCGCCTACCGTACGGAAAAACAATTGGTAATCCAATTTGTTGCTGCGACTGAACATCCTGAATTAAACCAAAAATGATAGCATACAGTTCGTAAAGTGAAGATGACAAAATGTTATCTCGAAAATAAGTAAGATATAACGATGAAGCTATGAATCTAACCGTACTTACAAGATTCAGTAGTGAAATAAAAATTTGAAAAAAGACTGGCGGTTTCCAAATACATTTTCAGCTGGCTGACAAGTATTTTTTTTCTTGGTTTGGGTTGTTCAACTCCATAGCTAAGTTTTGATGACATCGATGCATGTAGTAGGTGACTGGCGACATACAACACTTTGTAGCATGGCCATGGCCAGTGTCTGTCGGTGCCCAGGCCACAGGCGTAGTGGAGCGCGAGCTTTGCGACGGCGCTGCCATGGCCGCCCGCGACGGGAGGTGCACAGTGGCTATAACAATCAGTCGGCGGCTCGATTAGGAACGGGCAAGGCCGAGTCTGATCAGGGCGGCCCCGGCCGTCTGGAGGCAAAGGAAAACGGGTGCACATGGGCGACGCGCGGCGGGAGGAGTCTGGGGAGGACGACGTGCGACAAGGGGGACTCGGGGGAGGTGGTGGTGCGAGCAGAGGAGGCCGAGGAAAGCGGCGGGGCGCGCCGGGAGGAGTTCGAGGAAGGTAGCTCGGGCGATGGATGGCGGCCATGCCCTGGAAGCGGGAAGAGAGATCCAGAGAGGTGGAGACTGGGGAGGAGGAAGAATAGAGGAGGAAGAGGAGACGATGGTAGATTGGCCGTAAATTTAGTGAAGGAAGACGGGTATTTTAAGGATTGGTATGTATATATAATTTTGCAAATTTTGCTGCAGCGTGGTTATAATATCGCCCTTTGTAATAATAAATCTGTGATAACATAACTCTATAATAACATATATACAATCAACCCTTCTTTTTTTCCTTGAATTAAATCTTTCGAAGGCTTGTTCTCTCTTGTTTTCACTCCAAGTGATCCCGTTCCCCCTAAATTTATCTAAAATCCTAAACTTTATATCATATGTCTTTAAATTTTATTTTTTGAATAGGGATGTAGGGACGCATGTGGACTCACACCACACATACACACATGTCTATGTCTAACTTCACAGGTAGGGACCTAACTTTGAGGCTCGTAGAGCTGGTACACGCTGTACCATACTACCACTCCACGCACACGTGTATACCCTAACTAAGTTCGGGACAAATCCCGGAAAAGGTGAGAGACTCTTGCCAAACACAAGGCTAGAACACGGGTTGTTGGCTTTAGAATGCACCGTGGCACTTCACTTGTGTGCCTGTATATGATAAGTCATCATTTTAGATTTTGTAATTTGGTCGTAGTTTTCTTTAAACCTTACATGTCGGATGACTTCAATGCGCGCAATAGTTACCTCCATCAATCCGGTGAGCACGAATCATTGGAGATTTTTTTAAAATTATTTATGTTCCGTTCTAAACTATTATGCACGCGCAATTTATATGTAGTCATATTTTTAATGTGTGGTTTAACGATAATTAACTCCCAATAATTGTTTACAAACATCTTTCAACAATGACAGCATTATGTCACCTTAGATAAAAACATTAATTAGTATGATAGTATTAGTCAGATGTTGACATGTTGTGGTAGAAAATTGTTTAGTCATGGTTAATGTTCAGTTTCGAAAAGTTAGGTTTGTTGTTTCCGTTGTCTTTTCAATGTAAATGGGGTGTTCCCCTTGGGAAAAAAAAACAAAATTTGAACAAAAAAAAAAAGCCTTTTCATGGTTTTGCCATGAATGATATGAAAATATTTATCAAAGGGAAAAAAGATGGTTTGGACTTGTGCAGGTAGGAAGAGTAAGGTCGGTCTATCTGTGCCTTCTTATGGTAATAATAGAAATCGGAGGCGCAATTCGCCTATATATTCCCTTCTGTTTCAAAACAAAAGGAAGTGCTAAAACAAATTTAAATCATGATATGTAGTTGCATACCTTGTGGCTTCGAGGAAAACTATGGTCGTCGCGTAGCTAAAATCGTCCTTGCGGAGGTCCGTCGGGTATCCGCCCAGCAGGACGACCGTCGCCCAAGTGAAGGCCAGTGTGCCGAGGGCGTTGCCTCCCCTCTCGATCAGTGCCACAGAGCGAACGAAGCCATTCAGCTGCTTCTCCGGCGCGGCTACCTTGCCTTGCCCGGCGCCGTGTGCCGGTATCTGCACGCTGTGCTCTCCACCAGTGCTCTCCGCCATTGCTGGAACGCACATCGTCCACACACGGTCACGAGCGACTCACACGCTATGTACAGTCGATGAGCAAGTCAACTGCGCAAACACGAATGGTTCAGGTGTTCGGTGGCTGATTCCACTTGACTGGCATTTGTAGGCAGGTTCCGGCATAAGATACTCCCTAGCAGAATATGCAAAAAGGATGTTTAGCTAGCTGAATACATAAGCTGACCGAGCAAAATTTTAAGCGGAACTTCGAAAGGTTTTTGAATTTGTTTCTTCAAGCTGATCCATTTCTTTTATATTATTTTTAAGAGCTTTTAAATATATCTTCGTAATAAAAAACTAGACTAAAAAAGCCAAAACGTTTAGCTAAGCTTTAAGCTTGCATAAAGCTTAAGCTAAAATGAACACTAGGTATTGGCCTCCCCTCTCGATCAGCACCACAGAGCGAACACATTGTCGACACACCGTCGCGAGCGACTCACAGGCTATGTAGAGTAAGTCAATGATCAAGTCAATTGGGTCTTATTCAGAAATTAGAGAGAAGAATTGACACTTGGAAAGGGAATAATTTATCTTATGGAGGTAGATGTGTCTTACTGAACGCTTGTTTGAGTAATATTCCTACCTATATCATGTCCATGTATATCCTTCCTGAGACGATTATAGACAAAATTGATAAAATTCGACGGCGTTTCTTTTGGCAAGAATCTTCGGGGAAAAAAATATCATTTGGTTAAGTGGGGTAAGGTTTGTATGAGTAAAGATAGAGGGGGTTTAGGTGTAAAGAATTTAAAATTCTTTAATATTAGTCTTATTACCAAATAGTGGTGGAAATTAGAACATGATGATGGTTTATGGCAAAAGACTGTGAGGCATAAATATATTAGTGAGAAAAATATTAGACTTCTCAAAGCTACTCAGGGTGATGAGCATGTCATCAACGTAGAGAAGGAGAAGAGTGCGCCCGTGCGCGGAGGTGTGAACAAAAAGAGCGGGGTCATGCTGACTATGAACAAAGCCAGTAGCAGTGACCATAGAGGTGAAGCGCTCAAACCAAGCATGAAGGGCCTGCTTGAGCCCGTAGAGAGAGCGACGAAGGCAACACACGTGGCCATCTGGCACAGCGTAGCCAAGTGGTGGGTGCATGTAGACCTCCTCGCGCAGCTCTCCATGAAGAAAGGCATTCTTCACATTAAGCTGGGAGATGGTCCACCGACGAACTGAAGCAACAGCCACAAGAGAGAGAACAGTGGTATGGTGTGCAACGGGAGTAAAGGTCTCCTCAAAGTCACGACTATACTCCTGCTGAAAGCCATGCGCCACAAGACGAGCCTTATGACGCTCAAGAGAACCGTCAGAGTGAGTCTTGTCTTATAAACCCACTTGCAGGTGATCGGAGTAATAGCAGGAGGGCAGGGGACAAGATCCCAAGTGCCAGTGCGCTCAAGAGCAGCAATCTCCTCGGCCATCGCAGCATCGCCACTCAGATGAGTAACAAAGATCATGATAAGAAGCGGGCTCAGAAGGAGTGGAGACAGGAGCTGCAAACCCGTAGCGAGCAGGGCGGGAGAGAGTACTCCGATCACGAAGAACATACCGGGGTGGAGGGGTGGAGGGAGGCGTCACCTGAGCAGGAGCAGGCCCAAGTAAGGAGGAAGGCTCAGAACTGGAGGAAGAGGGCTCAGGAGCAGGACCCAACAGGGAGGAGGAGGGGGAACACGACGAGTGTAGTGAAAGCGAATGGGAGGATGGGACAAAAGAGGCAACAAAGAAGAAAAGGAAGGCTGGGAAACAGGAAGAGGGCATGGAGAAGGTGAAACTAGTAAAGGAGTGGGTGTAGCAGTGGGTGGAGGAGAAGGCAAGAAGGAAAGCAGAGAAACAGAGGACTCTGGAAGAGTGAGAAAAGAGAGATCCCCCAAGGACAAGGGAGAACTGGAAGGAGAGGCTGGGGACCAGGACTCGTCAAAGAAAAAGTGAGACTCGTCAAAGGTGACATCACGAGAGACCCGAATCCTGCGGCCAACAGGATCCCAACAACGAAAACCCTTGCGCCGAGTCATAGCCAAGGAAGGCACACTAATGCATCGAGTGGTTAGCCAGGCGCCACGAGGTCAAGAAGTACGAGACAACGCACCCAAAGGCACGAAGGTGATCTTGATCGAAAGTGGTGACCAAAGAGACGCCAACAGGATGGCACCCAAGCGCAAAGGGAAGGCTGGAGGTTAATAAGGTAGACAGCAGTGGAGACACTCTCAACCCAGAACTGTGGTGGAACAGAGGCAACGCGCATCATAGCTCTAACAGTCTCAAGGAGGTGGTGATGCTTGCGCTCAGCAACACCATTTTGAGCATGGGCACCGGTACAAGAGTACTGAGGAAGAGTGCCCTGCTCTAGGAGGATCTGGCGAAGGGCAACTGACAGATATTCGCCAGCAGAGCCAGCTCAAAACACACGGATGGACGAGTCGAACTGAGTGCGAACCATCGCAGCAAAGGCCTGATAGGCAGCTAACACCTGATCACGAGACTTGAGAAAATAGATCCAAGTGAAGCGAGATAAATCATCAATAAAAATCACATACCACCGGTGACCCCCTTTCGAAACGAAGGGGCAGGACCCCATACATCAGAGTGAACCAAATCAAAAGGACGAGTCGAAACTGAAGTACTAGTGGAATATGGTAGCTGTAGCTGTTTCCCAAGCTTACAGCCCTGACAAGAGAGGGAGGTATCACTAGAAACCTTCCCAAGAACACCACGACTCATCAAAGAAGAAAGACGGGATCCTGACATATGACCCAGACGATGATGCCACTGAGCAAAACTGACGGTGGTGGTGATGGCGAAGGCAGTGGCGTCAGAAGAGGTGGACAACTGGCTCCTGGAGGTAGCGGTGGAAGCTGAAGCGGAAGGAAGGCGAAGCTAGTCAAGCTCCCACAAGCGCGGGGAGTCACGGGATACCCGGCCAGTGCCAACTAGGGTCCCGGTGCTAGGATCCTGGATAGAACAAGAGTCAGACTCTAGAGTAACATAGAAACCAAGATCGGTAAGCTGGTCGGCAGAAATTAGCTGCAGGTGTAGATAAGGAACATAGGAAACTGATGGAACGTGGAAAGACGAGGTATAAAGAGTGCCTCGTCCTGCAACTGAGAGCTGTGTACCATCAGTCGTCTTGATGTACACAGGAGTAACCGGGGTGCAGCAAGACACAAGATGAGTGGGATCAGGTGTCATGTGAAAGGAAGCACCTGAATCAAGGTACCCTGAAGACTGGATACCTAATGGACCCGGAGAGGCGGTAGCAGAGGACGCCAGAGGAGCCCGAGTGTCAAGGTGCGACTCCATGTGCTCAAGACGCCGGGCGAGCTCCTGAGCCCAGTCAGGTGGTTGAGAGGTGGTGGCCCCACTAGCACCAGAAGCTCCAGGGGGTGCTAGAGGTGCCACCACTAGCCTTCTGGAGACGACGCCTGCACTGCTGGATGGTGTGACCCGTCTTCTTGCAGTAGTTGCAACGAACCACTGTGTCGTGCACCCCGGTATTTCTACCGGCTTGAGTGACCGAATACTAGTCCCAGAAGACCATAGCTAGTATTGCACTCAAGGACATTTGGAATATCATCGCAGGCATTGCATTTAACTAGAATTTAACAGTTTACATAAATATCATCCCAGTCGACATAGACAAATACATAGTCTTGCACAGGGTTTAATTCAAGCACATAAAAATAAGTAGCGGAAGACTCAAGCGATGACATCCCGAGGTTGACCTTAACGCGGCTAGCTAATCACCTTGACCTCCCGGTCACAAACCGCACCGTTGTTGAAATCTTGACTGCACAAATATCCGTGGTCCATATAATGAGTACACGGCTACTCAGCAAGCGGTCCTTAATAAATGAATGCAAGGTCAAAGGAAGGGAATGGTTATTTTGCTAAAATATCACCTATCTACTTGTTTATTTGTTTCTTGATTCATTGAACCCATGATAACACTTGAGCGTAGCCAAGGACGGCTAACCAGCTCCAAGAGAGGCAATCCCTGCCTACACTACATCAAGTTATTTAATTAAAACACATTGGACTACCTTGAATTAAGCTCCTTTCCCCGCCCATAACCGCGGGCACGGCTACCATGATAGTTTTGACTCTGCAGAGTGTGTACACGTTCCCCACAAGCCCTGTCTCATCCCGAGAGAGAAACAGTACAAAACCGTTTCTGCTTCCACTGTCCCAATATCAGACTTTCTTTTGGTTTCATACCACACGGTACACTTCGACAAAGCCGACAATCATGCGCGACTCCTTCAACCGGACGATAGCGCACCGCATGAGGTTAGCCCCATTTAAGCCATTCAAACCGGTGATCGCGAATCACGCCCGTCCACTACGAGTACAATGAAACAAGCTTCCACACTAACGGTCGGGGCGAAGGCACAAGTGGTCAGACGGTTCAGTCCGGTTTGGTAATGCAAGTATTCGGTCCTTATATGACAGAGGAGACCTGCACGCCTCAACCACAAGCCCAAAATCCGCCTCTTCGGGTCTCCTCAAATCAACACACACACGTTGATTTTAGTTGATTAGGTTTATCCAAAAACAGTACCACGAAGTCGAACTCCACGGATACCAGTTATTAATAAGTGAAACCTATCAACTACCAATCCCAGAAGCTAGGCTAAGCATCTATACAAGGATAGGCTAGCAAAACAGTACCAAAATAGGCTATCAATGGAAGGCTACTTCATATTAGTAGAGTGCTAATATGGATTGAGCAAACGGCACATGTGATGATAATTGAAGCATGCGTAAATAAGTAATCATGAAATAATTAAAATTTAGCAAACTAGGGTTTCAACATGAATCTAGCTTGCCTTGAAGAAGCTAGGTTCGTTCACCTCCCTCGAGCGGCTAACGCCTCCGGACAAAGCAGTACACGCTCGGTTCTACGCGAAAGAATAAATAAACAACAATAAATATCGAACATACAGAAAACAGTATGGTAAAAATATATAAAATTCTAGGATTATTTGTGATTTTTAGGCTCGAATCATCTAATTTGGAGTTCGAAACTCCCTAAACAATTCGGGAAGTTTAGAGCTAAATAGAAAAGATCGAAAAGATTAAACCGGTTAACCGGCGGTTAACCGCGCTGAAAACCAAGGAAACCGGAGAATGCTCGGCCGAGCAATGACGCGATGCGCAAGGCCAATCGGAGGTGGCCACGTGTCGCCGGGCGGGTTGGCCTCGAGGTCACTGTGGCGGGTCGGCCGGGCACGACGCAAGTGGTGGGCGGAGCGGGGCGGCGTGGTGGTTGGTCTGGCGCGAAGCGCTGTTTTCGTCGCGTGAAAGCGGGCGGCAGAAGCAGCCGCCGGCGGCGATGGCGGCGGTGAAATCCGCGAACCTTCTCAGACTCCATAACTTGGTCAATTCTCCACCAAAATTTACGATCCATATATCCAAATTGATCAAGACGACGAGCTCTACAACGTGTTGGCCTTGGATTTGGCGATTGGGCATCAGGATAGGAGTATTACCTCGGTTTGCTTGGTTTTGCACGAAAACCGAGGCGGCGGCTAGGGTTTCGGGGGTTGGGGTGATGTGGCCGATCAGGAACCCTAAGGGGGTTTATATAGTGCTTAGGTCGACTTGGGTCAGCCCTAATATGGGTAGAATTTGTATTGGGCTAGAATTGGGTCTTAATTGGTCAAATTAGAGTCCTAGGGGGTTTAGGACTAGATGGAGGGGGTTTTGGGCCTAGCTAGGGCCTAATTAGGCTATCCAAGCCTGTTAGGACCTTTTTTTATTATTATTTTATGTTTTTAGTTTTTATTTTCTTTATTTCTAACATGTGACATAATAATTTTATTAGGATGTCACAAACCTCCCCCCCTTAAGGAGAATCTCGACCCCGAGATTCGGGAAGATTCCTGAATAGCTCCGGAATTCACTGCTCGCAGTCTTCCCCTGCCGCCCGAGGTGGCTTCTTCTCGGTGTCGTTGAACCAATGTACTTTGCGTAACTTTATCACACGATTACCGATCGAGTTTACTAGGAACTTACCAAAAGCAACATTGGGTGCCTCCTCCACGGTGACGTTGTTGATGCGCCCGATCCCACATTCGATGTCGCCCTTGGTGCATTCTCGAACACTCTTGTTCGAACCAACATGCGAGGATGCACCTCCTGATTCTTCATTCTTTGGTTCTCCGGCTTTGTCGGGCATTGATGAGCATAGTGCCCCACTTGACTACATCCGAAGCAAGTAACCCTGTTGCTCCACTTGATGTACTCTGTTTGAACCATGACTTGCACTCGATTGGGACGTTGAGTCTGCTGATTGATCGTTTGGCTTTGACTCTGTGACTTTGGCACAAAACTTGAGGCCTGCCTTTGATTCTGGTAGTTGTGCCCCTGATATAGCGGCCTGCTAGAGCCTTGCCCTTGCGGAAAACGACGGTGGACACCGCAATCGTTACGTCCTGGAAGTTCATCTTCTCTTTTCGTCCTCATTGTGCTTATACCGAGCTCCTTCCAAGATTATTGCCTTCTCGGTCCACCGTCAAGTCTTGGCATTGAAAAGGCAAAGAACAGATCCTCATGCCTCGAGTCCATACCTTCAGAAACCTCCGGATCTTGGCTTTCTCTGTTGGAATCAGTCTGAAGCATAACGTGATGACTCAATAAACTTGTTGATGTATCGAGCGACGGTCATGTTCCCCGACGCAGTTTTCAAACTCTCTTCTTCTCATCCCGCATGCTCGGGGCACGAGGGTGTTCTTGAACAGCTCTACAAATTCATCCCACATTAAGTTATGATAATTTGGGTGGGCATTGCAGTAATTTTCCCACCGTGGGCAGATTCCCTTCAAAGATGTGGGTAGCAAGTCGACACTCTCGTAGTCATCACAATCCACTAAATATAGTTTCTTCTCCACATCCTTGATCCACCATCTCGCTTCGGGATCCCGGTTCCCGAGAACTGTGGCGGCCTTGTCCTCATGAAGTCACCGAACTTAGATCGGGTGGTGCGGTGCGACTTGAGGTGCTTGATGTTGTACTGGCGGGTTGGTCAACCTCTCCACAATCAAATTCAAAGCTTGCAAGACCAGATTGTCTTGCTGTTGTTGGGCTGCGGGTTGAGGTGGCGGTGCACGCAGAAGAATCGGTGGAGCCTGGCTGAGCAAAGAACGTTGGCTTGGGGGACAGCCCCCTCTTCTTGCTGCACTTGATGCTGATTTTGACTTGCAGCTTCTTCCATACCATCAACAGGTGTCATGGCACGACGTCCACGACCTCGGCCTCTACCGGCGGGGATGGCACGACCTCTTCCTCTTCCTCTCAGCATCTGCTCCAAGAAAGAACTAGGAAAGATGAGCAACTAAGACGGTAGTGACATCCTTTAGCGAAAATAATTTGAGAAAACAATTTTGGCACTCATTACAAAGATCCAAATAATTAAGATCCAACACTCTTATCTTGATTACACCCTAGGTGATACAAGGTATAATTAAGAACCAACTCAAACATGGTTTTACAGACACATTCAAAAATTAGTTGTTATAATAATGCCTTTATTAATGGCTAATTAACCTCTGATACTTAGAGAGTAATTAAAAGTTTACTTTAATTGAGAATTTAGCTTTTTAAAATCAAAGAAAACAATAAGTTCTCGAAATCGTACGGAACTGTACGGACAGTTTTTTTTTTTTTTTTTTGGGAAACAATTTTTCTCCTTGCAGCAGAGTCCTTCCAACTTCAATTCTTCATTGGTCTTCCTTGCGTCTTCAAATTCTTCTCTTTAAACTTCATCTCTTGCGTTTCTTCGAACGTCGATGCAAATAATTAAAACAATTCACAACCATCATATTTTAATCAGTAAAGTCTTTATTAATAGCCTTAGGTAATGAACAGCCGTATCATAATGAGGAAACCAAATATTGATACGGTCTACTCCAATCAACTTTTTATGAAAGTAAGATCGATCTTAGCAAGTCTAATTAACTTAATCTTGGATCTTCCTTCAATTCGGGTACTTGCTTTCCTAGTCTTCTTCTTTTGATGTAGATATCTTCTTTTTTTTGGTGTAGATAAAACTCTGTGCCGGGGCACGTTGATTCTTCAACTTGGTTTGACATGTCTTGACAACGACACCTGATTTCTTTGGACTAGGTTCAACCAACTAGGTTTGAAATAGATAAGTAGTGAAAATAAAAATTTGTTCAATCAGATGAA
Source organism: Olyra latifolia (assembly GCA_036346145.1). NCBI lineage: Eukaryota > Viridiplantae > Streptophyta > Magnoliopsida > Poales > Poaceae > Olyra > Olyra latifolia. Next base: position 23,616,041 of record CM070530.1, read on the forward strand.
AAGGAAAGAATCAAGAATGAATCCAGAAGGTAAGTTCGGAAAGTTGAGAGCATAGAATTCCTATATAGGAAAGAGACTAAACCAAATAGAATTGTATAGATAGAGATAAGAAGGCCAAGATTCTTTTAAATCCTTTTATTTTAATATAAAATATTTTCCTTAGGGTTTCAGGTCAACTAGCTACGGTATCCTAAGTCAACCTTGGCTCTGATACCAAATCTGTCGTGCACCCCGGTATTTCTACCGGCTTGAGTGACCGAATACTAGTCCCAGAAGACCATAGCTAGTATTGCACTCAAGGACATTTGGAATATCATCGCAGGCATTGCATTTAACTAGAATTTAACAGTTTACATAAATATCATCCCAGTCGACATAGACAAATACATAGTCTTGCACAGGGTTTAATTCAAGCACATAAAAATAAGTAGCGGAAGACTGAAGCGATGACATCCCGAGGTTGACCCGGAACGCGCGGCTAGCTAATCACCTTGACCCTCCTGGTCACAGCTGGCACCGTTGCTGAAATCTTGACCTGCACAAATATCCGTGGTCCATATAATGAGTACACGGCTACTCAGCAAGCGGTCCTTAATAAATGAATGCAAGGTCAAAGGAAGGGAATGGTTATTTTGCTAAAATATCACCTATCTACTTGTTTATTTGTTTCTTGATTCATTGAACCCATGATAACACTTGAGCGTAGCCAAGGACGGCTAACCAGCTCCAAGAGAGGCAATCCCTGCCTACACTACATCAAGTTATTTAATTAAAACACATTGGACTACCTTGAATTAAGCTCCTTTCCCCGCCCATAACCGCGGGCACGGCTACCATGATAGTTTTGACTCGCAGAGTGTGTACACGCTCCCCACAAGCCCTGTCTCATCCCGAGAGAAACAAGACAAAACCGCTTCTGTTTCCACTGTCCCCAATATCTTGTACCCTTTCTTTTGGTTTCGCGCCCCACACAAGACACTTCGACCAGCCGACAAATATGCGACTCCTTCAATGGACCGATAGCGCACCGCATGAGGTTAGCCCCATTTAAGCCATTCAAACCGGTGATCGCGAATCACGCCCGTCCACTACGAGTACAATGAAACAAGCTTCCACAGCCTAACGGTCGGGGCGAAGGCACAAGTGGTCAGACGGTTCAGTCCGGTTTGGTAATGCAAGTATTCGGTCCTTATATGACAGAGGAGACTGCACGCCTCAACCACAAGCCCAAAATCCGCCTCTTCGGGTCTCTCAAATCAACACACACACGCTGATTTTAGTTGATTAGGTTTATCCAAAACAAGACCACGAAGTCGAACTCCACGGATACCGCTTATTAATAAGTGAAACCTATCAACTACCAATCCCGAAGCTAGGCTAAGCATCTATACAAGGATAGGCTAGCAAAACAGTACCAAAATAGGCTATCAATGGAAGGCTACTTCATATTAGTAGAGTGCTAATATGGATTCGAGCAAACGGCACATGTGATGATAATTGAAGCATGCGTAAATAAGTAATCATGAAATAATTAAAATTTAGCAAACTAGGGTTTCAACATGAATCTAGCTTGCCTTCAAGAAGCTAGGTTCGTTCACCTCGAACGGCTCCTAACGCCTCCGGACAAAGCAGTACACGCTTGCTTCTACGCGAAAGAATAAATAAACAACAATAAATATCGAACATACAGAAAACAGTATGGTAAAAATATATAAAATTTAGGATTATTTGTGATTTTAGGCTCGAATCATCTAATTTGGAGTTCGAAACTCCCTAAACAATTCGGGAAGTTTAGAGCTAAATAGAAAAGATCGAAAGATTAAACCGGTTAACCGGCGGTTAACCGCGCGGAAAACCAAGGAAACCCGGAGAATCCGGCTCGCCGAGCAAATGACGCGGATGCGCTAAGGCCAATCGGAGGTGGCCACGTGTCGCCGGGCGGTTGGCCTCCGAGGTCACGCTGTGGCGGTTTGCGGCCGGCACGTGGCAATGGGCGGAGTGAGCAGCGCGCGTGGTGGTTGGCCTGGCGCGAAGCTGTTGCGTTTGCGGAGCGCGCGAAAGCGGGCGGCAAGAAATGCTCGCCGGCGGCGATGGCGGCGGTGAAATCCGGCGAACCTTCGGCACTCCATAACTTGGTCAATTCTCCACCAAAATTTACGATCCATATATCCAAATTGATCAGCACGACGAGCTCTACAACGTGTTGGCCTTGGATTTGGCGATTGGGCATCAGGATAGGAGTATTACCTCGGTTTGCTTCGGGTTTTGCACGAAAACCGAGGCGGCGGCTAGGGTTTCGGGGGTTGGGGTGATGTGGCCGACCAGGGAACCCTAAGGGGGTTTATATAGTGCTTAGGTCGACTTGGGTCAGCCCTAATATGGGTAGAATTTGTATTGGGCTAGAATTGGGTCTTAATTGGTCAAATTAGAGTCCTAGGGGGTTTAGGACTAGATGGAGGGGGTTTTGGGCCTAGCTAGGGCCTAATTAGGCTATCCAAGCCTGTTAGGACCTTTTATTATTATTATTTTATGTTTTTAGTTTTTATTTTCTTTATTTCTAACATGTGACATAATAATTTTATTAGGATGTCACACACTGCAGCAGCAGCAACACCCCCCTGCGGCCAAGCCGCCTGCTGGTGTAGGGAGAGGAAGAGTAGTGGCTCCCGATAGCAACGCAGTCGGAGCCCCGGAAGAGGCCGTAGTAGCGCTCAGGACCGTCGAGGGAGACGAGAGAACGCTCCCCAGGCGTGTCTCCTCGGCCCGGACCTGAGTGAGGGCCTCAACCATAGTAGGCAGCGGGGAGCGAGCCAAGAGCTGAGCACGAAGAGGCTTGAACTCCGGACGAAGCCTAGTGAGGTACTCGAAAACACGCTATGCGACAAGGAGCTCCCGGGTACGAACACAAGTAGCACAGGAAGTGTCCGGAGTCGGCTGAAAGGCGTCGAGCTGACGGCAGGCATCACTGAACTGAAGATAGAAGGCATCGATGGAGGAGTTGCCCTACTGAAGTGAGCCGAACGGACCGAGGACAGAGGTCCAGAGGGCGTGGCTGCTCGGCTGGTACTGAGCTTGCACCCGCTCCCACATCGCCTGAGTGGAGGGCAAGGAGCACAGGTCAAGAGCAAGGTCAATCCTCATGCCGCCAGGAGAACAAAGAACAAAGACGGGTCTCGCGGCACACCAGTCTCGAGGAGTCAAGAGCAAGAAGTGTGCTTTCTCACACCGCCTCAGAAGCCGCTGGGTAGCTGGAGCAACAGGAGCGCCATTAGCACCATGAACTGGGGCCACAGGAGCAGGAGGCATGACAGGTGGCGGAGTCGATCCAGTGAGATGACCCTAGAGACGCTGACTGTTGAGACAGACCTGAAGCATGGTCGACCACTCCCTAAAGTTGGTGCCAACAAACACCATTGGTGGAATGGGCATCGGACTCGCTGCACAATTTGCCATGGAGAACCAACAAAGGACAAGCTTCACCGAGAGCACCAACAAAGGACCAACAGCCATAAGAGAACAGCAGCACCACGGGCACTCCCTCGACGGTCACCAAGGCAGCAGCAGCACCATGGTCACTCCCTCTCTGCTCCTAGCCTTAAGAGTGGCCAGGAGGAGGGGGCTGGCAGCGGCGGATGCGGCTTGAGGAGTGGCCAGGAGGAGCAGGGCGGCGGTGGCTAGATCCGAGCTCTGGCGGCGGCGACGAAGAGCGCGCGGGAGCAGCAGCCCCGACGGCAAAGAGGATGCAGCTGGCTGGCGGCGGCGGATGCGGCTTGAAGAGCAGGGCGGCGGTGGCTAGATCCGAGCTCTGGCGGCGGCGACGAAGATCCGACGGCGCGTGGGAGGAGCAGCCCCGACGGCGAAGCGCGCGAAGGAGAGGAGCAAAGAGAGGAGAGAAGCAAGGAGAGGAGGCGCCCCCGACGTGGGTCGCCGGCGGCAGCGGCGGCTGCAAGAGGTAACCTAGCACCTAGTGCTCTGATACCATGTAAAGTTATAGCATAGCCTATTCCATGGCCCAAATGGGCTAGTTATACACATGTACAAGAGGGAGAAAATAAGCAAATAAGACCTTATACATTTCTACTTTAACAGTAACCATGATGCAAGCTACTATTTCCGAGAAAAAACACATGGACTAGATTGGAAATGGAGTTTGCGAGTGTTGTAGGGTCGAAGATGTGGACAACAAGCACAACCAAAAGTCTTTAGAAAACTATAGTCCGGTTGTTGACCAAGGAGTTTTTGAAGAGATGTGGACACATTGAGGACCCTAAAAGGGAGCTAGTTAATGAGAAAACATGCTGTCATGAAAGCTTCATCCCAATATTTTAGTGGCATGGAGGAATGATCTAAGAGGGAGAGACCAACTTCGACGATGCATGTGTCAATGCTTGCGTTCGGCTGACCCATTTTGCTAATGTGTATGAGCACATGACACATGATGTCCAATACCTAGTTGAGTAAGAAATAAATTGAGTTTTTGGTATTCTCCACTGTAACACCCCAATTTTTAGAAATAAAAATAATTAATTAATAAAAGAAAAATATTAAAGGTAATAAACAAGAAATAAACTTAAAGCACTAAAAATGTATGAATAAACTATGTATTCATATTATAAAGAATTGAGGACGGGGTAAGAGTTTAGAATTTCTAAAATAAACACATAGGGAAAATAATGATAAAACAAATTATTAGCAAAAGGAAAATTTCCTCTAATAAGGATATTAACAGAAAACTAAATGGCATAAAGCATAACAAATTTTTAAACTTTGGAAAAATTTATCAAATATCTCCTAATAGGCCTAAATTCCTATTCAAATCTCCATTTCATTTTTTTTCTTCTCAGCCTGAGCCGAGTTGGGCCGGCCTCACTCCTACTAACCGGCTCATCTTGGCCAAACCAAATTTACCCTACCAACTGGTTTGTGAGATTGCAAAGAGTAAGCTATGTGATTAAAGTATAAGTATATACAACTATTTATCACAATAAGTAAAATAATAAGATCTTATTTCCCTATCTCTCAGATGGCCCCTTGTAAAACAGTTAGGGTTAATGCCGGTGTTCCTCCTTGCCGCCGTCAGGCAGAAGGTAGAGGAAGAGGCCGTCCCTGAAACCCAATACCTCCTCCCCCTCCAGTTCATCCAACTATGGCAGATGTGATGGCTCATCAGACCCGACTTCTCCAAGCCTTAGTAACTCACCAGATAGGAAATCCTGGTCGAAATGGATCTAAACTTGGAGACTTCCTCCGAACCAACCCACCTACATTTTCCCAAGCAACGGAACCTTTGGAAGCAGACGATTGGCTTCATACTATCGGAAAGAAGTTAGCACTGGTAAGGATCCGTGAAGAAGATAAAGTACTTTTTGCTACTCATCTTCTGGAAGGAGCAGCAGCTAGCTGGTAGGACAACTATATGGCCACTAGAACAAAAGAAAAGGAAGAAGAAGAGTCCGAAGAAGAAGTTGAAGAAGAGGAAGAAGCTGAAGAAACAGATAATGAAGGTGAGAACAACCTGATAATCAAGGAGTGGTTCAAAACAATCAGAATAATAATGTTCAACATGATCCCCTGAACTGGGGCATACCAGAAGAAGAAGCCTCACTAGCAGAAATCTCTTGGGATGAATTTGTTAAAGCTTTTCGCAATGCATTCATCCCAAAGGGAATAATAAAAATGAAGAAAACTGAATTTAAGGAATTACAACAAGGGACCATGATAGTGACGGAATACCTGACGAAGTTTACTCACCTTGCCTGATATGCCATTAAAGATGTGGAGGATGATGAAAACAGAATTGAGAAGTTCCAAGATGGTCTCCATCCGGAGTTAAAATATCAACTAAGTACTCATGATTTTCCGAGTTTCCAACACTTAGTTAATAAAGCCCTCATATTGGAAAATGAGAAAAAGGGCCTGAAAAATTTTTGAAAAAGAAAATGGATAGCTCAGAAGGGTGCCAGTACTAGTCAACGGAAGCCCTTCAAGCCTTCGACACCTACAATAAACCAATGGAGACCCAATTTTACCCAAAGGCGTTATGTTGTCAATGAAAGGTTACGCCCCATGGGATTTCCACCCAGAAACTCCCCGGCCGCAGTAATAGGCCAAAGAAACATTGGAAGTGCCCCCAACTTTACATGTTATTATTGTGAAAAACCAGGGCATTTTGCCAATACATGCCCTGAGAAGGCTACTCGCCTTAATACAATGACTACTCGGAGTCAAGGAGTTCAACCGTCCAATGTTGCTCAAAAAGGACCAGCTCGAGGAACTCGCATGCCACGGACAGCATCAACAGTCCAAGGGCGTGATCGAGTTAATCACATCACCGAAGACAAAGCCTGTGAAGCTCCTGGAGTCTTAATGGGTACCTTTTCTCTTAACTCTAGCCCCGTTAAAATACTTTTCGATTCTGGAGCTTCGCATTTGTTTATATCTGAAAGTATAGCAGATAAAAATCATTTACCTAGACTCACTTTAAAGAAACCAATGCTTTTATCATCTCCCGGAGGATCCTTATTAGCTACTCAAGCATGTCTAGAAGTAGACTTAATCCTAGATTGGATACCTCTGAAAGCTAATATGTTAATCCTACCCACACAAACCATAGATATAATCCTAGGAATGGATTGGTTAACCAAACTAGAAGGGATGATTGATTGTGCTAATCAAACTATAACTATTAACAAATGGCCATATGATCAGGCCAAAATCCAGGTAAATACCCCAAAATCTAGTGATCCATTCGCAAATTCCATAAGAGAAATTCCTCAGGAAGAAGTTTCGGTGATCCGAGACTATCCTGATGTTTTCCCAGAAGAATTACCAGGAATGCCCCAGATCGAGATGTGGAATTTGTCATAAATCTTATACCTGGAACAGTCCCAATCTCCAAAAATTATTATAGGATGAATGCCTTAGAACTGGAAGAACTAAAGAAACAACTAGCTGAATTAGAAGCTAAAGGTTTTATTCGTCCTAGTTCTTCTCCTTGGGGTTTCCCTGCTATGTTTGTTGGAAAGAAAGATGGAACCAAAAGATTGGTATTGGATTACAGAGCCTTGAATGATGTGACTGTTAAAAATAAGTATCCTTTGCCCAGAATCGATGACTTATTTGACCAACTTGAAGGGGCTACTCATTTCTCCAAAATAGATCTTCGTTCAGGCTACCACCAAGTTAAAATTAGTGAGAAAGATATTTCAAAGACTGCTTTTACTACCAGATATGAACTTTATGAGTTCACTGTTATGTCATTTGGATTGACCAATGCACCTGCCTACTTTATGAACATAATGAATAAAGTCCTTATGGAATATCTAGACAAGTTTGTGGTAGTATTTATAGATATTATACTCATCTATTCTCGAAGTGCTGAAGAACATGCCCAGCATTTACATCTAGTCTTGCAAAAGCTACGAGAACACCAGCTATATGCTAAATATAGTAAGTGTGACTTTTGGCTAAGCGAGATTAGTTTCCTAGGACATATAATATCAGCAGAAGGAATAAAAGTGGATCCAGCTAAAGTAGTAGCTGTTACCAATTGGAAATCTCCGATTTCTGTGACAGAAGTTAGAAGCTTTTTAGGTTTAGCCGGATACTACCGAAGATTCATAGAAGGCTTTTCCAAGATTGCAAAGCCTATGACCCAATTGCTCCAAAAAGATAAGAAGTTTGAATGGATTGAAGATACGGAGAAGAGTTTTCAAGAGCTTAAAACTAAACTAACTTCAGCCCCAGTTTTAGCAACACCTGATATCACCCAGGAATTTAAAATTTATTGCGATGCATCAAAGCAAGGTATTGGATGTGTATTGATGCAAAATGGAAAAGTAGTGTCCTACGCATCTAGACAACTTCGAAAGCATGAAGAAAATTACCCAACCCATGATTTGGAATTAGCTGCTGTTGTCCATGCACTCAAACTTTGGAGACACTACTTAGTCGGTATTCATTACAAAATCTATACCGACCATAAAAGTTTAAAGTACATATTTACTCAGCCTGAGTTAAATCAGCGCCAACGCCGATTGCTGGAACTTATCAAGGATTATAAGTTAACTGTCCATTATCATCCAGGCAAAGCTAATGTGGTAGCTGATGCTTTAAGCCGACAGCCACAATGCAACGTCCTGAATGAATGGCAAATACCCATACCCCTGACTAAAGAATTTTATCAAATGAATATGAGACTTGTAAACCAAGGAACGATTGGAACATTAATGTTACAATCCACCCTAATAGACCAAATCAAAGAAAAGCAGAAAGGACATCCAAGTTCAGAACGGATAAAGAAAATGATATCTAAGGATAAAGGATCAAGATTTTTACAAGACAATCAGGGAGTTATTTGGTTCGGAAAACGGATATTTGTTCCTCATGATCTAGCTCTTAAAGAACAAATCCTGAGAGAAGCTCATGAAACTCCGTATACTATTCATCCGGGTAGCACCAAAATGTATCAGGATATCAAAACCCAATTTTGGTGGCCCGTTTGAAAATTGACGTGGCTGAATTTGTAGCCAAATGTCATGTTTGTCAGCAAATAAAAGCTGAACATCAAAAGCCTGCCGGATTGTTACAACCATTGAAAATACCAGAATGGAAATGGAAAGAGGTAACCATGGATTTTATACTAGGATTACCTCGCACCAAAACTGGATATGATTCAATATGGGTAATAATTGATAGATTAACCAAAGTGGCCCATTTTATACCGGTCCGGACTACCTATAAAGGTAGCAAGTTAGCAGAATTATATATGGCCAGAATAGTATGCCTACATGGAGTGCCCAAAATAATAGTTTCTGATAGGGGCAGCCAATTTACTTCTCAATTCTGGGAAAAACTACACACAACTCTTGGAACAAATTTAACCTTTAGTACTGCCTATCATCCTCAAACAGACGGGCAAACTGAAAGAGTAAATCAAGTACTAGAGGATATGTTAAGAGCTTGTGCTTTGGAATTTTCTGAGGATTGGAGCACATATTTACCTTATGCAGAATTCGTATATAATAATAGTTATCAGGCCAGTTTGAAAATGTCACCTTTTGAAGCCCTATACGGACGAAAATGTAGAACTCCATTGTCTTGGTCAGAAACTAGAGAAGGAAGAATATTTGGAATAGAGACTTTACAGAATACAGAAGAAAAAGTCAGGATAATAAGAGAAAGATTGTTAGCAGCCCAGTCACGACAAAAAAGTTATGCCGATCGTCGACGCAAAGAACTAAGTTTTGATATCGGCGATTGGGTATACCTCAAAGTTTCCCCACTCCGAGGAGTTCAGAGATTCCAAATTAAAGGAAAACTTGCTCCACGGTATATTGGACCATATCAAATTATAGACTGCAAAGGCCAATCAGCTTACCAGATAGATCTACCAGCTGAACTAGGTGGGATACATGATGTATTCCATGTATCCCAACTCAGAAAATGCATACGACAACCAGAAGATCATGCACCTCCATTAGAAACTCAAGAAATTTCAAAACAGATAGAACCTGTTCTTCCTAAACATCCGGTGCGAATCCTTGATATCCAAGAAAAACAAACCAGACACAAAACAATCCGACTATGTAAAGTTTTATGGAGTCATCAGACTGGAGATCAACTCACCTGGGAGCCCGAAGATCAACTTCGAGAGAAATACCCTTTCTTGTTTACTCCAAGGTTAGTAATCTTGAGGACGAGATTCTTTTAAGGGGGATAGGTTTTGTAACAACCCAATTTTTAGAAATAAAAATAAATAATTAATAAAAGAAAAATATTAAAGGTAATAAACAAGAAATAAACTTAAAGCAATAAAAAATGTATGAATAAACTATGTATTCATATTATAAATAATTGAGGAAGGGGTAAGAGTTTAGAATTTCTAAAATAAAGACATAGGGAAAATAATGATAAAAAAAATTATTAGCAAAAGGAAAATTTCCTCTAATAAGGATATTAACAGAAAACTAAATGGCAGAAAGCATAACAAATTTTTAAACTTTGGAAAAATTTATCAAATATCTCCTAATAGGCCTAGATTCCTATTCAAATCTCCATTTCATTTTTTTCTTCTCAGCCTGAGCCGAGTTGGGCCGGCCTCACCTCACCCCTCGGCCTCACTCCGGCCCAACTAGCTCATGCCAGCCCAGCTAGCCCACCCGGCGCGTCCTCCCCTTTCTTCCTCCTCTGGCTCTGCTTCCTTCACCGGCGCGCCCGACCGGCCGTCCGAGCCTGCCGGCATCGCCCGGCTTGGGTCCGACCCATGCTGATGAGTCAGCATAGGGGAAGCCGCCACGTCGCGCCACCTCACCCTTCGCGCCATCATCACAGTGAACCCGGTGGCGGGTTTTGCTTCGCCGCCGTAATAGGGTTGCCTCGGGCGTAATCCTGGTCAAATCCACCCCGGGAGGGTGAAATTCCGGTGCCATCCTCGTCGCCCGAAGGTCTGGATTGCCCCTAGCCGCGTCGACGACCCTATAAAAGGGAGCATGACGTCCAATTTCATCGTTTTCCCGTTTTGGTTCGTTTCACCCCCTTCACGAATTCCGGCGAGCCGTAGCTGCTCGAGCTCCCATCTTCGGGTTGAAGCATCCCCAAGTTGTCGCCTTCCTTCCCCGGGGGCGAGTTTGAGCTCTCGGTCACCAGGAAAGGCCGCCGACGAAGCCTCCTCACTCCGCATTCGGCCTCGTTGCCGCTAGCCCAATCCAGACCGTCTCAACCCCAATCAAGCCTCGAGTAAGCATTCTCATAGTTCCCCAATGCTTCTTCATGAAAAATCCGAGCTAAAACATGTCCAAATCCCCCTAGAACTATCTTACCGTAGCTAATGGCCGCTCCGGCCATGGCGCCACCGTCCCGGCTCGCCGCCGGCCAAATCCCCGGCCGGACGACCTGCGCCTAGGTGCCCTAGACCTGTAGGACACATAAAGCAGTTGAGAACAGCCCCCTAGCGCCCTAGAACCAACGCCGAAGACCTCGCCGAAGTTCGGCCAGGAGAGGCGGCGGGTGAACGCTGGCCCGATGCTCTCTCCTCTCTCGCCGCCAGGCGATACCCAGCACAACAGTGCGCGGGATTTCAAAATCCCGCGACTCTCTCTCGGCCGAGACCGACAGGTGGGCCCAAGGACCCACCCTTCAGGTCAAGTGACCGCGCCTCCCCATCAGAGCCGTCTTCCCATACGGAAGACGCACGGGTGAAGTATGCCTTCACCCGATCGCTGTTCGTCTCCGACCGTGGACCTCGTCCCCACGCCTCGCCTCGTCGCCGTGGGCTGCTTTCACGGCCGTCAGATGGGCCGTTGCTGCTGGGTGATTCTCGCAGGAATCAACCCGAACGAGAACGGACTGAGCCTGTTACTGTTTCAAGAATTTCAATTTGTTTAATAAATAAAAGAAATATGTATATTGCTTTGTAATTTCTAAAAAAATACTAAATGTCCTCCAAAAATTCTAGTAAATACTACAAAGTTCAAGGAACTTAATGAAAGTAAAATTTAGGGATTTACAAGAGAATTTATATCTATAAAAATTAACAATTAGGTAAGCTAAGTAATAAACTAAATAAGAAATACCTAAAGGTAATATATACATATATATATATATATATATGCTAGAAATAAATTGATTAAAAAGGATAAAAATACACATACTTATAAAGTTACTTAAAATTTAAATTCCAATTAAATTTATATATGTTTCTCACCCCAAAACCTATATAATAAGTATAATAAGTTGATAAATAAACAAGTAGGAAAATCTGCGCGAGATTACAAATAACCCTTTTTCCTAACAACCCATATCTATCTATTGCCAAATATTTATTCTGGATTATTTAATAATCTAGAGAACGAGACGACCGACGACCTGTTGGACGAAGATCAAGTACAAGATCCGGACTACGAAGAAACAGGCGAGCCAAAATCTTTTGACCATTCCTTTTTGCCTAACTTTTCTACTTGAACTGTGTTGATTTACACTGATAGTTTGCATGCCAAAAAATGAATTTTTAAACATATTATGATAATTTCCAAATGCTAATAGAGCCAGTCTAGTTAATTCCTATTTACAAGTTATGCTAATAAGCATAACCGCTTTTCTTAACTTTTTCCTATCTTATCCTTTGATAACCTAAGGTTTAGAAAACTAAATTTTATGGCTAATAAGCCCTTAAACATGGCTTAGACCTGCTTAAGTCTAGAGTCCATGGACCACTTTCTTAGCTGCCAACGGTACGGTCTTAGGATGACGGGTCAACATAAGTAATGGTATAGCCCACTATCAACGGTGCAAGTGCAACGGTATAGCCTGCTATCAACGGTACCAATTGATCCCAACAAACACCGTACGCGGAGCAGGTACCTCTAAGGTACGGTCCCATCATTTGCATGACGTGTACCACGACAGAGTTACATTCCTCTGATCAAGATTACAACACTGAAGCATCTGAATGGCTTCATGTTGGGCAGTCTAATCTTAGTGAATTTCTCGAGTACATGGTTATGGGAATGTGTCGAGCCCCGTTCTGGAGTATTTCTTGCACTCGACAAGCCAAAGAAACAATCCATATACTCGGGTATTTGCATAGCCTGAGTATGAACATAGTCGCTTATCATTTGAGAATTTATTGATTGGATCTGAGGATCCAGGCCTTAGTTGAGCTCAAGGGGATCACGCCTCTTGGCGAGGAGGGTGAGTCCACCGCCACTGCCTGGGAAGCGTGCGCCAGTTGTTGTATGGGCACGGGTTCACCAGAAGATGGGAATCGTGCGCTAGTTGTAGTATGGGCACGGATTCGCCATAGTACCGGAGATAGCTCGCCATGACGATGGGAGCTAGTCTGCCGTTTGTGGAGATGTTGCCATTTTGATGATATCTAATACATGTGGCATACATATATGGCCCAATACGTCTTTGATTTTACGAATGCCGTATATAATAGGATTTTCAACTCTAAAGGTTTTAAAAGCATGATTTACATCAAACAAAATATATCCAGCGCCCCACCAAAGTTGGCCTTGCATCTCTCAATTACATCCAACAGGATTTTGGTTCGCGAGAGCGGTTGATTGCGCTCACACTCGCACCCACTCACATTTTAGGTGAAGAGGAAGACGACGTGGATCCATACGATTGCTTCAGTGGAGACGACGGATTAGAAGAAGAAGGACCAGATGACGACTAAAGGTCACCTCCAGTCACTTACCTGTTGCCAACCCGCTATTTCCGCTTCTGTTTAGTTGTCCAAAGGTATTTTTAGATTTCCGTTTGTAATAACAGGCCCTACCTAGCCTGGCTTCCTAAACTTTAGGACTTTTGTTATATATTCTGTAAAGAATGGCTTGTTTGATCCCAGCTCAATGTAATATTTATGTGCGGTGTTAGCTTGATCCTGGTCTAACGCCATGTGCACAAATATGGGTTCTAGAATTTATTCTTTGGAACCGGGGCCCACATCCACCCCAATCATATTGGATGCAAAGAATTTTTCAACCAAGAAGTCTCAACATGAGCCTGGAATTTAGGGAACACACGATATGCGTGCCCACACACACACGTGTGTGTGTGTGGGGCTAAGAAGTTTACAACAGATGGAAACTGGATCAATCAAGAAGATTACAACCACATCTGTATACACGAGGTAATCACGGGATCAGGTAATCATGGCAGGTAATCACGGGATCTAATCTAACCTCTACGTTGAACACCACGGAGCCTGCATGCACTGTGCATTATCGGTGAAGCCGTGAAGGGGCAGAAGGGCATTCAGATCACGCACAGGCGGTGTAGGCTGCGAGCGAGCATGCATGCAGGACCATGTCGCCGTCCTCGTCTCGGAGTGCGCTTTCTGCTCTTTTCTGCCACTGTAAGCGAGTGAGCGAGTGAGCATGCACGCGCCGCCGTGAATGGGGATGGACCACTTGCGACTGGTCTGGACGTTCGCCATGGCCCAGACATGACCGGGACGTAGCACAAACACAACGGGGGTCGATCGATCGGCGCGCGTGTTTTGCGCGCAGCACATTCCTGTCCGGAATCGATCCCGAGGGAAGGAATCTGACAGTAAGACTTGCTACGACTGTTCTTGCTGTCAGAGATCAGAAAGTGGTTACTGCTAGCTCGATCTACTGCAACTTGCGGGAAAGGAGATGTAAGTCGTGAAGCCGTTGTTTTCATGTACACTTCACACACTGAGGTGATTTCACCGCTAGCTCCATATATTTCAGGCACACGGGAAAAGCTGAGGTGCAGAATTGCTGTGCTAACTGAATCATGGATTCAGATAATGAGACACTCAGTATCTTGTAAGAGAGAGTGAAATCTTCAGTACAATGCCTACTAGGGAGGAGTGTTATTAGAATTAGAATGCTAGGCTGCATGGGCCTCATTTTCTTTTTGTCTCCTTTCCCTTTCAGTGAGTATAATAGCATTCCTGCACTGCAATTAGTGCCTTACATACTCGTAAAGAAAGGCATGGTGTTGCAATCTGCTGCATACTGTTTTATATAGACATAAATATGGGAGATGGGACTCCTCTACATTATCAGACAAACTGCTGCAACAATAGTGCTGAGAAATCGTAATGATGTTGCCCGACACCACAACCTTTGCAACAAAATTAAGCTAGACTATATAGACTGACCATCAGTGCCATCGAAAATCCTCAGCCTAGTCAGATGCCGATAAGCGGCCAAGAACAATTAGACAAAGAAATCACAGTGACATCAACCACGGACCGCAGAGCCTGAACAGTGTGCAGAAAGGCAGGGGAGCTTTGGTGCTATGGCTGCACTTTGGAGGCCTCAATGCCTGGCTTTACAGGCTCGACGCACCCACCGCTGCTTGCTGCTCCTTCTAAAGCTGATGAGCAAGCATGCATGCAAGCAGGAGAGAGAGAGTACCCGTCTTGCTATAGCTAGGGAATGTTTTGTGGCAAAGGAAAGCTGCAAAAGATGATCTCCCCCATAACTCAGAAAGGAGACCATTGCATTACAGATTGGAGAATCTCTCTTCTCGCTCACACACCAAAGCTTCAGAGGAGTGGGCAAGGCTTCTCTTTTTAATTTGGAGCACTTCAACCACCGGGCAAATCTGGATTCTAGCCCTTGTTATCTTTGTGAGAGCTCACGTTCCGCCTGGCATCCAGAGCTCGGTAACACGCATGCTCCAAAAAGAAGATGAAGGAAAGGAAAAAATAGCTTCTTGGAGGATGGTGGACTGGTGGTTCAGTAGTACTCACATATTCTGAGCTCCCATACGGAAAGGTGGCAGTTTTGAGTTTCTGCAACGGAGATGGATATGGAAAACAATGGCATATCGGAGCCGCATGCATGAACCTGAAAACGAGAATGAAACAAAACGGTCGGACAATGCGCAGTGTGTAGGTATCTCTTCAAAGACCGTCAAAAATCTCAAGTAATAAAGAAGGGATGGTACATTGTTCAATGCAAACGATTAGAGTAACTTGATGTTGAGTTTTTTTTGGGTGGGGAGGGGAGGCTACTTTAAAACGTTAGCTGGCCGGTAGTGGGTTTATACAAATTTGACGTGAAATTAGATAAAAATGTGAATTCCAAAATTTAAAGTGAACGAAGAATTTGGTTGGTTTGCAAAACATCTTTTCATTAGGATTTACCAAAATTTGCAAAAAAAAAAAATTTTCTAACAAAACCGGATCTAATAAATAGTTCATGTCAAAAACTGACAAAACGCCCATGTCCTACTTGCCTAAGACCATCTCTAAGGGAGTCCCGTCCCTTCTTCTATTCCTGTCATGAAGAAAATCTCGTTCTCTTGAACGCTCCAACAGATTTTCTTCACCGTTCCCTTTCGGTAGGGTTTTTTTTTCCATTCACTTTAGAAAGGGATTCTCTCATCTTTTTCTATATCATTCCCTTCGAATGGATGTTGTTAGAGATGTTAGAAAATGAAGGAACGAATACGGGGAAGAAAATAGTGGAGGGAATGAAATGAAGGGAAAATGGTTGGAGATGGTCTAAGCCCCAGTCCAGCCCCCACGAGCACGCACCTATTACCTAGCGCGCCTGCTTCTCTATGTTATCCTAGCCATCTCCAATCCTCCCTCCATTCTAGCACCCCCTCCCCTCCCCTCCCCTCCCCTCCCTTAGCCTATCCTCCCCCTCCCTCTTAACAGACGCCGCACGGGCTAGGACACGGCGATAAAATGCTTACGTGGAAAAACATGGATAAGTTCAAATAATGCAAAAAAAAAAAATTGCATAGGCTTCATACATGTAAATACTATTTGTAGGATTTTTTACTAATTTTGAATTTAGACCTATTTTATACCGCGGCATACCGAAAACTGTGGGTTTCGAGCGCTTTGTCGTGATTTTTGAAAACCTACACCGGACACGTTGTCACGAGATGAAAGCAGGAAGCTTGGCCCAGTTTTCATGGAAACGAGCGATGGCATCTTTTGCGTCCGTGGGACGGCCCGTGCAATGGGAACACATATGGCCTGCATGACTGCAACCTAAGGTCCTAGGCCGCTCCAATACCTGCCAGCCCAAATCACCGAGAAAATGCATTCACAACTTAGTCGGGGCGCTCGTGGGCTTCATTTGCATGCACGTGGCTACGTGAGGCCTTTTTTATATGGCGCTACCGTTCGTGTGATGGAGTGAGCGCGAATTTCTTTATATTTATTTTTAGTCCGAGTTAGTTAAATAATATTTAGTTTAATATATTTAAAAAATAGATGTCCGTCGCCATGTGGTCAGGCGGGACAAAAAATTCGCCCAACCAACCAAACCGTGACGCGGCGAATGGACATTTGTCCGAAGAATGGAAAAAAAGTGGGTATTTTCATATTTATTTTTTTGGCCAAAAAAATTTATGGCCACGGACCACCTATCGAGCAAGCAGAGACGTAGCAAGTATCGATCCCCATCATGCATGTGGTCGCATGAGCGTGTAGGCTCAGGGCATCTCCAGCGGTTGGACGCAAATCACTTTGCCCCAACCCTGTTCATTGGATGGGGCAAACCGCGCGAGCCCAGTAGCTGCCCGAATGGGTGAACAGCGATGGGGCTGCCCAAGCTGCGGTGATATTCCATTTCCTCGGCCTCAGCCCCACCCGATGCAGTGTCCTCCCTACGCGGTCTCGGCGGCGTCTCCCTGGCGCGTGAAGCGTGTGCTTCATTCGGGACGGAGGGTGGGGGCGCAGAGGGCGGTTGGGGGGCGCGGCCGGGAGCAGGGGAAGGTACAGCAGGGGGAGGCGTTGGCGAGCAGTGGGGGCGGCCAGGGAAGACGGCACCAGATCCGGCGAGGTCACAAGGTGAGTCGGCAGATGTGGTAGGTGCAACCTCGGCCGGGAGGGAGGGTCGTGGCGGAGAGGGTAGGCGGAGGCCACGGCGGAGAAAAGGAGAAGGATCAACGTGGGGAGGCATGGGCGAGCAGTGGGGGCGGAGGGGAAGGCGGCAGCAGATCTGCCGTTGGCGGCGGGGCCATGGCCAAATCCGGCAGGTGGGACGTCGGGCGGGATGCTGGGTCAGGGCGGAGAGCCCAGCTCAACGGCGCGGTGGGGAGGACGACAGGGTTCGGTGGGGGGAGCCGTCCACGAGCAGGGCGGTCAGGGCGGCCGAGGAGGACGACAAGCTTTGGCCGGGGGAGGTGTCGATGAGCAAGGCGGGAGGAAGGCCAAGGCTGCCTCGGGAGATCTGCGAGCGACGACCTCGCCGGCGGCAGTGGGTCCGGGTGAAGAGGCGACGCCGAAGGCGCGGCAGGGAGGAGCTAGTCCTGCTGCTCTGTCTCCTCCAGTTCTGGCAGTTCCACCAGTTCCAACGTCGCCGGCGCCATCCTGCTGCTCTGTCTCCTCCCCTGTGTCCTGCAGCAGTAGCTTTGCTTCCTGGTACGCATCGCCTTCCCCTTATAAAATAGATTGTGTTTGGAAATCTTTACAATTTGTACTTGAAATGCAACGAACAAACCGATTTAGTTTAGAAGCAGACCTTTCACTCAAATGTTATACCACATTGTTTTGCTTGTAGGCTTCGGCCGCAGTAATTTCCTTTTACTGTTAACAATTCATACATGTGACCCAGTTGTACAAGCATATTATTATGCATATGTGTACATGCATATTATTATGCATATGTCCTGTCATCAAGTCATACATGACACTTCTACATCCAAGAAAACTACGTAGGTTGAGCTTGCCCTTTTTGGTCATACACGACATACCTATAACTAATAACCGTATTTTAGACAGGTGTACCCAAAATCTTGAATTACAAGATGTCTGCGGGGGAGAAAAAATATCCAGGGTGCTTTCAATTACCTTGGACAATGTGGAAAACATATCAGACGACCTCCGCCAAATTGTAAATGACAACTTTGATGGAGGATCTTCGGCCGCAGCTATTGCTTTGAACAGCATCTTGCTGGATGTGGAGGCCATGGCCGACAGGCTTAATTACCTAGCTATGGACACTTGTGAGGAGATTAAACTGCAGGAGGAAGTCCACGTCATTGAACCTGTGTCTCCGAGTGAGGGTGTCGATCCTAATGATATCGTACCCGCCGACTACAGCCCACCCAATAGTTACATAGATTTCGAAGATTGGTGCGAGGAGAACGGAGTCGATTATGACTCGGAACAATCTCATAGGTACTAAAGTGTTGTACTCTAGTAATCCACATTGGTTTGTGTCCTGCCTTTAAATGGCATATTGCATGTATAAGCAGCAAGATTATCTGTAATATGTCTTCTATTTAAACATTTCCCTATCGCACTTGAACTAAGTTTATGACTATGTACTGCAGAGGCAGCTTCAATATATGCTCTTGTGGTGTTTGTCATGTCTCCATTTGCGATGAACACACTGAATTATCTGTCTACGTTACATCTTTATGTATTGCTGCAATGACACACATTATTATTTCATGGCCCATGGTATATTTAAAATGCAAGCCGTACATGGATAGGGAAGGTGCATACTTGCGCATGTTAGGGCTGTCCCAAGAGGATTGCCCATGGTTGTCATCGTCCTCACTGATGGACAGTTTCACACACAATAGTGTCCCCCCTTGTAATACCGATAAAAAAAAAAAAAGGGGGGGCCGGCTTAGCCCAGCCGGCCCAGCCACCCACCGCCTCAACAGTGGGATGAGCCGGAGGGCTCTAGAACCCCCACTCCTTTTTCTCTCTCATCTTACCCGATTTGTCTCTCAATCTCTCGATCTCTCTCTCTCCTTCCCCGAATCAGCCGCCGTGCTCGTCCACCACCACCACCGGCGTCCTCACCCGCAGCCGGCGCCGCCATCCAACAAGAAGACCGCGCCGCCCAACCCGAGCCGCCCCAACTGGCGCCGTCCCCCTCGCCAGGCGCCCAGCCTACCCCAACCCTAGCCGCCGCTATCGCCGCTTCCACCCTGTTGTTCGCCAGATCTTAGCGGCGCCGCCTCCAAAGAAGAAGGTTGCCGCGCCTAACGCCAGCCGCCACCTCCTCTTCTGTCTCGCCGTGGCCGCCACCCCTCACTGTCTAGCAGTGCCGCCGTCCTCCTCAGCCCGACGTTGCCTCCAGTCCGCCGTCATCCAGCAGCGCCGCTGCCGTCGCCTCTAGCCAAGTACCGCCATCACTCGGTCGTTGGTCGCCATCCTGAGCTCCAGCCGCCGTCCATCGGCGCCTTAGCCGTTGACCCTAGCTTCGGCTAGGCAACAAGGGAAGGGGAGGAAGCCGGCTAGGAGGAGTGGAAGAAGAAGCCAACAAGGAGAGGGAGGGAACCGGCCAAGGAAGAAGAAGAGGGATGGCCGATCTGAGAGGTGGAAGTAGTAGAGAAGGAGGAAGAGGAATTAGGGTTGGGACTCCAATCCCTAGGTAATAAATTAGTTGTTATTTCTCGTACTTGATATTCACGATGAGATGATATGGTTGGTTTACCTCTAAATAAGATGGAATTTGGGGATGGATTGGTTAGATATTAGTGCTTTGTATGTGTGCAGTAAGCTAAACCATGGTTTCGGCCAAATCTCGTGGAAAATTGGAGTTTGGCCATATTATCGAAGTCGTAGAATATGTTTCTAGCTTTCCATAGAATCCTAGAACGTGTGATTTGGATGGACAGTTTGTGAGATATGGTGTTTTCCGTGTTGCTGTCCTGTAGTTAGACTACAGCGGGATTCCTACTATGTCAATGGTAATTTGATCTAGCTAATCAATAATTTAGATGATAAGGACTTTGACCATTGTGGGGTTAAATTGATATAACCTAGAAAGGTCAAGAATTAAATAGTGTCCGATATGAAAATTGTTGGTAATCCTGAAGGTCTTGGGAAAACATAATTAGATGGTTAAACTTCGTTATGCTTGATGCTTGGTGGTGTTGCTATATGATTGTGAATGTGAGATGTCTGATGTGTAGGTTGGATCATTCCGGGGTTGATGCCGTTGCTGCCTCACTCTGTTCTTCGCCCGGTAATAGAGGCAAGTACATAATGGGATGGTGTTCACGGCGTGACTCCCCATCCCAAACTAATCTCTTATCCCTAATATGCATTCTTTTGCACGAGTACTTGGTTAAAATATAATAGATGGAAATATCCTAGGTTAATGGATATGTTGGGTTGCTACACACTGGTAAGGGCTTAGGGGTGGTAATAGGCTAGTGGATGGGCTATGGACATGTGAATAGTAGGATTAATTTGTTGATTAGTTTACTTTGGTAGATAAGGGTGTGATTGGATTTAAGACTTAATTTGCCCCATGGGTTGTTTTCAATGTTGTTTATGCACTGCTTCCAACAAGATTAATATAACACTTTTAACAGGTATTTGCCTTAAGGCGAAGGGTATTAATGCATAATGGGGTCCTTTTTGTACTTGCAAGTATATGTTACTAAAGTGTGACGTGTTGCATGCTTACTGTCATAATGGATTTGTGATTGGTGATATGCAAGTGCATATTTACTCAAAGTAACATTCTGTTCTGTCTTTTCACCGTGAAGTTTCTTTATGATCCATTGAAATATCTATGCATATAACTCGAGTGGATGAATGAAATTTGTTAAAGCTCGATGATATCATGGTATGTGATCGTTTATGGGCTTGCATCATTTTGTATTCATGTGTATGGGCCAAGTCGGTGGATGGTCATATGACTAGTTCGGAGTGCTTTGGCCAGGTCGGTGAGAAAGCCATATGACCATGACTTGGGGCCCTAAGATCTACGGGAGTAGGCACTCCATGGGAGTGGAGGTTAAGTTTGGACCCCGTATGAAACAGGACGGGGCAATAAGGGTGTCATCGACGGGTGAACCCTTGCTATACCGGTATGAGCTCAGAGTAAAGACGCATCCTGCATTGCATTGCATTACACCATGTGAGTGTGGCGACTAAATGATTATGGGAACATGGACTATGGTTCAGAGCTGGTACTGATATGTCACTTTTTTGATTATATGTTCTTTTATATTTATCCCTTGTTTACTTGTGTATTTGCTTAATTGTGTATTTGCTGAGATTGACGTCGGTTCAGAATTTGTCTTGATGTAGGACACTTATGGTCCTACGCATCGTTTTACCCTTTTGTTTATTTATGGATTTGCTGAGTCTGGGATATGTCGGGCATTAGTTAGGACATAGCTTTGAGAAGTTGGGAAGGAACTTGAGGTGATGATATAGGATTAGTTTAGGAGGAATTCATGAACCTGGTTGTTTTAGCACCTTTACTGGTGATTTAGATTTTAGGGTCAAATAGGATGTATATAATGCTAGTATAAGCGAGAGGTTTACCTGAACAAGTAAATAATCAGCGAAATGGGATTAAAATACTTAACAACAAAGATGTGGTATTATTTTGTGTTATCATTCCATTATGTTCTTGCTGAGTTGTTGAACTCACTCTTGTTCCCTTTATATTTTTTTTAGGTACATCTTGAGGCCGTCATGCATGGGATGGGATTAGTACTTCACTATGGCACGAGAACACCAGAAACCATTCTTTAGATAGGCTTAACCAGTTTAATCTAAGTACTTGTATAATTTGACTCAGTTTGATAATAGGATAGGTTAAAGGACTTGTTATGTTTTATTATGTCCAAGTTAAATGATTGCTTAAAGTTGTAAGGAACTCCGTCAACGCTAAAGGTAAGTCAGGTAAGTGGTGGTTGTGATGGGGTCTCCGCTAAGGTGGAGCCATTTGTTGACCTTTGGAGGTGTGAATGGTTACGTTTTGTGTTATATATGATTATGTCTCTTTTGTCTGCTGAGTGGATGTTCAATTTTTAGGGGAAGTGCTGCCGAAATTTCGTAGAATTTAGAGACTTGGTAGCATCTTGGGTTCAATAGGAGCCGAGGTGTTACACCCCTGGTCGAGACGATGATACCACCGATGCCCCCGTGGAGGATACAGATGCATCGCAGCAAGGTGTGTCTAGGGGTTGTCGCTGAGAGAGCAATTACAGCGCTGATGACGATCTCGTGCTTGTGAAAGCTTGGCTCGAAATCAGTCGAGATGCTATCGTTGGCAAATACCAGAGTATGGAGGGGTTTTGGACAAATGTGCTACAGGTGTTACTCCAGCATGAGACATCGGCAAGCCCGCGTAATTGGAATTGACTCCGTAAGCATTACCGAACTATTTCACGGAGCGTTAGCAAGTTCTGCGGTCACCACCAGAATGTGGTTTGGCTGCACGGACTACTCCTGACGATGATGTAAGCTAAATAATCTTCCAATTCTTCCATGTTACATTTTGCTATGCTCTCCATGAGTTATTACCATGTGTTTTGCAGCTTCATAAGGCACATGAACTGTACAAATCCATCGAAGGGCATTCATTCAAGTATCAGCATTGATAGGAGATTATGAAGGACGATGTAAGATGGACTTGTAAACTTGCCACGTCGGCCGGCAACAAGAAGCAGAAGACGTCCAGTACCTCGACACCAGGTAGTTCTCAACAACGTGCAGGTTGTTTGGGTGCGTCCTTGGGGGATGAGACGCTTGGGGTGAATGAAGCATCAATTGAACGGCCCGAAGGAAGGAAGAAAAGCAAAGCAAAGCAAGTAGGTTGGGCGGGCAGATGAATGAGTAGGCATTGGTGGAGCTAGACAAAATGCGCAATACGACGACGGAGGTTGAGGAGAGAAGGGCTGCCCGGCATAGGGAGCGAATGGAGAGTGAGGCTAAAACTAGGGAGGCAAAACGCATGAAGACTGAGTTTAAAATTATGACCATGAACCTGTCGTCCCTAGAAGATGAAAATCAAAGGAGGTATGTCCTCATGTTGAGGCAGCAGAAAATGGACCGGCAATTTGGGGGTGGATCAAGCTCTGGCTCTGGCTCTGGATGATCATAGGTACGTGCTTATGAATTGGTAGACATGAATCAGGCTTTAATTTGCTGCATTTACTTAGCATTCTATTACCTTTGTCCACGATTTTTGCTTACACTTGCTTCCTGTTAGTCTTTGTTCATAGGAATCATGAAGCCTTTGTTAGTGATATAGTACAAAACCCAAAAAATACTACTACTTTTGAGAGAGGTTTGGCAGTAAAAATATGGCTTTTGGGAGAGACAGTAGTCTGACAGAGTACTTGCTCGAGGAATTTTACTTCTTGTTGGATGTTTACAGACAGTTAGTGATATAGTTCATAGGTTGGATGTGTACCTGCTCGAGGAATTCTGACGATTGTTGTGTCCAGTAGTGAGTAAATAGTAACCATCCAGACTGCTCCTTTCATCCTAACAACAGTGATGTGCAAGTAAACAATGCCCAACAAGCCAGCTTTGGGCTGATGTTAGCTGAACTGCAAAAGAATTAGCCGAGCTGGGCACAAGAAAAATATTGACTCACTGCTGTTCACTGATCATATTACTTCTTCATGTTTTGCATAAACTCCATCCTTTCAGCTTCGACATTTATCTGCAGCTCACTTCAGTCCTTTTCATTTGGCATGTAGGTGAACTGGAGCTTCCAGTCCAGAACTTTAATGGTGAAATCTATGCTACTACAAAGCAGATATTTTGTGGTAGTAATTATTGCAGTCATGCAAGAACTTTTTTTTTGGGAACATGGTTGCTACTCCTGTGTAATCCATGGATGTTTAGGTTTTTCATTCACAGAACTGGAATGGACTCTATTTAAGCTTGCAATGCTGGTTTCTATATGAATCATGCATATTAGTGTTGATCATTGATGATTTTGCGTTATTTTTGCAAGGGAAGCCATTTACTAATTGTTTGTAAAGGGCACATGGTGTAGAGTATAGATTGCTATATCTTTGATTCATCTTGGTTGTTTCTCCAGCAAATGCAGATCCTGATGGTATGCGTGCCCTTGAAAGACCATGTGCAGTTCAGTAGATCTTTTCTATGCAGATATTGCGGGTCATATTAGACTTATTGTAAAGAGTTATAGTGTTATCAGAAAGGTTTGATCCTGTTCTTTCAAGTTGTATTCCAGATGGAGTAATTGTGCTGTAGTACTACTCATATCCTGATGAAAAACATTATAGAAAACTTACATGAACTACATACCTAGATCATTCCTTCAAATACTATTTTCTGAAAACATTGTACATAGACATATGTAAAACATAGTCGCAGGGTACATCTTGCAGTAATAAAGGACAAACTGAAAACATAGTACGTAGACATACTTAAAACATAGTCCCAAGGTACATCTTGCAGTAATAAAGGACCGAACTGAAAACATAGTACATAAACATAGGAGCAGGGTACATTGTGCTGGAAACAATTGCTCAACGCCGAGCCCCATGGTGTTGAACAAGGTCTTGTTGCAGCTGGTGATGCCCTGTCCTACTTCGTATAGCGAGGTGCCTTTAAATGAAGTGATGGAAGTCTGGGTGGAGCGCATGGCTTGGAGTCGCATGCTCGTCTGCACCGTCGAAGTTTGCATCATACTGCATATTACTCGGTCGCTCATCCTCGACTATCATGTTGTGAAGAATGATACAGCTAGTCATAATATTCTTCAACTTATCATGGCTCCAACCTAGCGCACACCCACGAACAATGGCAAATCGAGCTTGCAGAACTCCGAACGCCCGCTCCACGTCCTTCCTAGTAGACTCGTGCACATCGGTGAAGTGCTCCTTCATCGGGCCTAGCGGACTACGGATACTCTTAACGAGGGTGGCCCACTCAGGGAAAATACCGTCAGCAAGATAGTAACCCATTTCATAATCGTGCCCATTTACCGTGTATTGCACCAGGGGTGCATGACCCTCGGCCAATCGTTGGAATAGGTTAGATCGATGAAGAACATTTATGTCGTTGTGCGCACCTGGCAGCTCGAAAAAAGCATGCCATATCCAAAGATCGTATGAAGCGACTGCTTCCAATATGAGTGTTGGAGCACCGCTGCGCCTGGAGAAAGATCCTGCCCAAGCGGCAGGACAGTTCTTCCATTCTCAGTGCATACAGTCGATGCTACCGAGCATGCCGGGCCAGCCTCGTGTATCACCCACGGCAAGTAGCCTAGCCGTGTCCTCCGGGGTCGGCGCACGAAAGTACTCATCCTTGTATAATGCGACAACACTGCTGCAAAACTCTTCGAGGCACCGCAGAACTATGCTCTCGCCGATCCTGAGAGATTCATCTAAAGAATCGATAGGAATATCATAGGCTAACATCCTTAAGGCGGCAATTACCTTCTAATAGACGGACAGGCCTGGCTTCCGCGCGGCATTTGGTCTCTGCACGAAGTAGTCGTTGTGGCTCTGCACGGCTCGCATTATCCTAAAAAAAAGTGGCCTTCGCATCCTAAACCCGCAAATTAATTTTGCGCACCAAACCGTCAGGTCGGTGAAATTGTAACATGGGCAGGTAGTTCGATGGCACGTCACAGCTCACCTTCGTCTGAACATATTGTCATCGTACACGGGGTTTTCAGCGAAGTAGTCTTCGAACAAGCGCTCATGTCCAGCGACATAGCCGTGGTGCATGGTACGCCGGCCCGGCACTGATCCGCCCCACCCAGTTGGTGCAGGCATGACCATACCAACGATCACGTCGAGCGCGACACTATGAATGTCATCAATGGCCTCCTGCTCATCCTCCGACGAGCTCATGTTTGCTCTGTATGTGTAGGAGAGGACTAGCACATTTCCTTTGTTTTGGAACCCCCACCCCAGGCCTTTTTATAGTGACATAAAGGCATCTTCCTTCCCCTGGAAGCCACTCACCTGAAGGCTTCGCGGAGAAGCAATCCGTGGTAGCTTCCTGGAGAAGCTATAGACCAGAAGACTTCCACTAAAAGTAATCCGTGGTAGCTTCCATGGCAAGCTTCTAAATTAAAAGTTATAGTATAGTTGTATACTGCTCGTACGAACATTACGTATTGCATACTAACTTTTTAATTACCATGAAATTTTTTGGACACGCCTTCCAAGCTACTGTACAAAATTCATTAGTAGGTAATGATAATGAAATTGTAATTTCCACTATTTGCAAATTACACTATATTTTTTTAACAGCTAAGTACTAAATTACTGTTCATATGCGCGCGTACAAATACGCTTGCCTACGTATTTCGGTGAAATATTGCCAATTTTAGTGTATGACATGTGAAAAATCTTTTGAGGGCATGGAGATGGGGCATCTATTGGGTTGGGATGTGGAATGGAACAATGAATAGTGATGGGGCATGTCTCAAAATACGTAGATGAATAGTGATGGGGCAGGGGAAATGGGGCGTCTGCTGGAGATGCCCTCACGGCCCGTGGGCCGGCTAGATTTATCGGCCCACATGTCAACCACACTGTCGGTGCCCGGGCCCACAAACCGTCTCCTTGAAATATGCCGGTGCATGACCGGTGTATGCCGCAATGCAAGCTAGATGCTTCCATGTCTGACGAAGTATTGCCTCGATCGCTTGAAAGGCTCGAGATGCTGCTGCGCGTGCGCGGATGTCGAGGCGGCAGGGGGAGATCGCCGACGAGGAGGCCACTGAGCTGGTGGCGCGGCTGCAGTCCGTGCTGCCGGACTCTCGCCAGAGAAACGACACTAGGGTGAGTTTTACGTACGTACGTGGGCGCATGATTTTGATCGATCTTTATTAGAACTGCAGCTAAGTTTCGCATGCATGCACGTGTTAGAGTTGGTGTCGAAAACGTATACGAGTAGGATTAAAGGTGAACTCTGAGTTGTAATAGACATGGTAGGATACGAGTTTGAGTCAAATTCTGTAATCCTAGGTCCTATATAAAGGAGGCACCCCTGTTGTAACCCATAACGACTAAAGTAGCAGTGCAGGCACGCAAGGGGTCGTGGCCGGCTTGTGGCTGTGACCCAGGTAGCCAGTATGCTGCGATGTTGGGGAGGAGCATCCATAATCATTGCTCCGCAGATGTAGGCGAGCGCCGAACCGCGTTACCAAATATCGTGCCTCTGCTGTCGTTCCTAGATCGCATCTCATCCTATTTTATAACAAGTAGTATCAGAGCCAGGTTCGTGATGCAGATGATCTAGTTGGAGGCGTGAGGATTATGCATACATGTGTGCACCGAGGAAAACACATGGCTCAGTGCAAGGTGGAGCATGGCGGCGATTGATGAGTCGATCAGTGGTGTCGAATACTCTAGGTGGGTGGCTCGGACCATTCATTGGGCTAGTGCTGGCAAGGATCGACCAGATGTGGTGATTGGGCCGACAGCGTGGCTAGCGAAGACAACGCGGTGTAGGGGTAACTTTGGCGCTCGCAATCAAACTAGCCACTGGACGTGGCGAGCGGCCAGATAGATTGGGACGGCGAGAGCACCGCGGTGTTGACGATGCGACCGGATGTTGCACTGAGGTGGTATCACCACACTGCATGTGGTTATCGTGTGGAGGATGCATGGCCAAGGGTGTGACGTGATCGTGTACGAGGTATAGGATGGCGCGCAGAGAGTGTGCAGGAGGGCTCAAGATTGGATCTGAATGTGGAGTCATGGTGTAGAATTGTCTTTTGGTGGTCTTCTCTGAGCGCTGTGAACAAACCCTCCCCGATCGCAACTCACTTCTGTTATATGCACAATACGATCTCTTACAATTACATTATTATGAAACAGGGAAATCGCGTGTTTACGGGTCCTATTACAATCTGTAAATTATAATTGTACATACATTGTAAATTGGTATTGTTGATGCCCCGTAGCCACTCACGAATCAAGATGACCCATCAGTTTTTTTGCTTTATCCACAAGAGCAGAGATAGGTGTACTATACTCCATGAATCCTGCATCTCCCAAGAAGAGCATGTAGTTCTCGACCTCTGAGAGCGTCTCCTCTACCAACGACAATGCATCAATCATCAGGCACTCATTGAAACAGTTTGCATAGCGAGAATCGTACTCCATCATGCTTATTGCTTGCTCAAGTATCACCCTCCTGATCCCAGGGCAACAAGTACTGGGTTTCATATTTGCATTCAGTGCGTCGACAAGCCTTTTCACAAATCTTTGCTTAATCTGACCATTCTCTAGTTCTCGAGCAAAGTCCTGAGGGATAACTTCGCATAGCTGTGAACTAAGGCCAATAAGAACCTCTAGCTCTGCTCCATTCATTTTCATTATCCCTTCTTTCATTATTCCTTCCAACACCTGTAGAAAAAATAGTAGTCATTCCCCATGATCTAAGGGCTGATATTGCTATTACGTCATAGAAGATTAGAAGGTAATAAACCATCATTTTTACTATTCAAGGGCTAATAATATCGTTTGCTACGTAGTAAATCAGGAGGAAAAATAATGAAAGCGTGGCTTTTAATAAGGTAAGCAACAAGTGATGTGAAGTTACTTGCTATATTATTGTAAATCAAACTCTGTACTTGCTATATTGGCTTTTAATGAAAGCGTGGCTTTTTTGGATTAAAAGGACACATTTTTTTATTAAGAGGGTATTTACATAACCTAGCTACACCTTGAATAAGCATTTTAATCCAAACCGTAACAAGGAAGATCAAATCCTACCGGTAAAAGTAAGAAAATGATATTTAGATTCTAACATTCAAACTAGAAAGTAAATATGTCATTTTTCCTCAATTTATAATACAACTTTACATGAATTTACTCTAAGCTATTAAGCATTCCATATTTCAGAATTATTAGATAGTTGTCATATACCGGTAGTTTTACTTTTCACCCACAAAAAAAAAACAATAGTAATGAATGTTTGTGAGACTTCCAAACCAGCTACGGCAGGTTAACATATTTGTACTAAAATATACTAGCTACCCCTTAGCAATCCATGGGGATTTTATGATTTTTACCAATGTCCTTTGACTCTACAGGAGTACGTAGTGTGCCAAAAATACTATCTAATGTACAAGAACATATGCAAATGGTAAGGTACATTATACGCCTCTAATATTGCACTAGTTGCTTGAATTAGCAGGGCTCACCTCTCGCAAGGTGTGAGATAATGCCTCGAGGTCTGACACTTCGAGCTTAGGTCGAGCATGCAGGCATAGATTACGCAACAGGCTTGCTGCAACATACATGTACCTGTCATCATGGATCAGGATCATAGTTTTGAGTTTCTGAACAAACTCTGGTTCCTTCAGCATAACCAAGCAATTATGGGCACTCTCCATTGCAAGCATTGTCAGTGCTTGCCCGGCAACCATCCGTAGCAAGTGACCATCATTTGTACTCAAGGCTCCTTCTGGGTTGAGAAATGTCTGCATAAGCCTGTAAATGATCGGTTGACTGTGACCAATCTTCCGTCTTGTGTCGCCATCAATGGCAAGGTTTGTGAGGATCCTTGCAACCATCCTCTTCAATTCTAGGTTGCTAGTGTTGTCTCCTAGGATCCCTGCGAGGTTTCTCAATAGAAAGAGATGCTTTGATATATTGTACCGCAATGTTGTGCCAATTTCTCCATCAACGCTTGAGAGCCTCTGCAACACTTTTAGTGATGAATTCAATATGACCTTTTGTTGTGCCTCAGAATACATTGTGTCACTTCTGTAGCTTGTGAATCCTATTATCTTTGGTATGAGGTATGTTGCTTTGCTGATTTCCAAACAGTTGCCTTGATCACAAGCAGCAAGACTGCCAATAATTGACATGCCCAGTGCAGGGAGAAGATCATGGTCTATCAACGGCTGCTCCTTGGGAATTGACCAGAATTCGGAAATCCTTTGCCAGCAATTGAGGACGCGAGAGTTTGGTGTTGTCGTGCCAACTTGTTGGGTCGATCGAGTTGGTGTTTCCAGCAAGATATGAGTGCCCTGACTTAAACCATCTAGTTCTTCATTGTTGTCAGCACTATTCTGAGTAATATATTCTCTTTCCTCTTGTTCATCATCTTCATGCAGAAGTTGGTTTCCTCTATTATGCTTGTGATCAACATCTAGAAGTGCAGATACAAGCTGCATTGTCCCGGGGATCGTGTCAACTCGGAGGTTCTTTGCAAGCTCAACGACAACTTTGGCGGCAAATAATCTGACTGCTGTATACTTTGGACTAGTCCAATCCAACATGCTGATCAATTTGGTCATCGTCTTCACTGAAGATGTAAGTTCTGGAAGGAGCCGTCTCTTGGTATGTTCGCTTTCCATAAAATTGTGTAGCATCTGAACCCCGTAGAGCTGCATAGTGGGTGAGTCTGAGTCTAGACAATCCATGGCAAAGGTGATGAGGCTGGTCTTTTTGGGAACAAGCACAGACCCTCCTATGCAATTCTCGTATGCATATGCGTAGTACAAGTTGACATATTCCACTCCCAGCTGACCTCTAAATCCAGCAGAACGGACAAGGAATCTCCGAGGGATAAATGAAAAAACCTCCAACATGCAGGCTACAATGTACATTACCCCTTGGCCAAGCACCATCCCATAGAATATATTTAGAGATGGCACGAGGTTTGCCTGGTCCTTATTATCATTATCAAGGTAGTCATGGTTCGTAAGGCGCAGTAGTGCGAGCACGACACGCACGACAGCTGCTGGAATCTGTAAGTTCCCAAATGACACTACCACTAAGGCACAAATCTGGAATACGAACATTGCAATTAGATAATACTGAGAAATGTATACCGAAAACACTATGGCCGCGAACATGCACAAGTTCAGAATAAGTCGACGCCAATATACTATTTTGCTGCCCAAAACAGTATCTAGTAGTCGGATGATACTTGGCAACCGCAGCCTGCTGGCTGTCACCAGGAGCACAGACACAAACAGTAGTCCGTACAATATCCATTTGGCCATTGAATTTCTGTTGATGGTTTCATGCATTTGGTAATCATAATATTGATCTTTTATAGAGGGAGACATCAATAGGACTGCAATCATAGGGCTCCATAGCGATATCACACGGCGTAGTGGATTGCATCTGCGTAGTCTTATAGCTCTTGTAGACATAAGTGGGCCAATTGCAAGTAGGATTGCCATTGCAGTAAGTAAAAACACTAACAGATTTCCACGGCCAGTATGTTTCCGTAGGAACGTCAGAATAACCGAAAAATATACAATCACGATCAGCAGTCCATTCAAGCCAATAGGTCTGAAAGCACCTACCGTACGGAAAAACAATTGGTAATCCAATTTGTTGCTGCGACTGAACATCCTGAATTAAACCAAAAATGATAGCATACAGTTCGTAAAGTGAAGATGACAAAATGTCATCTCGAAAATAAGTAAGATATAACGATGAAGCTATGAATCTAACCGTACTTACAAGATTCAGTAGTGAAATAAAAATTTGAAAAAAGACTGGCGGTTTCCAAATACATTTTCAGCTGGCTGACATGTATTTTTTTTTTCTGGTTTGGGTTGTTCAACTCCATAGCTAAGTTTTGATGACATCGATGCATGTGGTAAGTGACTGGCGACATACAACACTTTGTAGCATGGCCATGGCCAGAGTCTGTCGGTGCCCAGGCCACAGGCGTAGTGGAGCGCGAGCTTTGCGACGGCGCTGCCATGGCCGCCCGCGACGGGAGGTTCACAGTGGCTATGGCAATCAGTCGGCGGCTCAATTGGGCACGGGCAAGGCCGAGTCTGATCAGGGCGGCCCCGGCCGGCTGGAGGCAAAGGAAAATGGGTGCACATGGGCGACGCGCGGCGGGAGAGTCTGGGGAGGACGACGTGCGACAAGGGGGACTCGGGGGAGGTGGTGATGCGAACAGAGGAGGCCGAGGAAAGCGGCGGGGCGCGCCGGGAGGAGTTCGAGGAAGGTAGCTCGGGCGGTCGATGGCGGCCATGCCCTGGAAGCGGGAAGAGAGATCCAGAGAGGTAGAGACTGGGGAGGAGGAAGAACAGAGGAGGAAGAGGAGATGATGGTAGATTGGCCGTAAATTTAGTGAAGGAAGACGGGTATTTTTAGGACTGGTATGTATATATAATTTTGCAAATTTTGCTGCAGCGTGGTTATAATATCGCCCTTTGTAATAATAAATCTGTGATAACACAACTCTATAATAACATATATACAATCAACCCTTCTTTTTTTTCTTGAATTAAATCTTTCGAAGGCTTGTTCTCTCTTGTTTTCACTCAGAGTAATCCCGTTTCCCCCTAAATTTATCTAAAATCCTAAACTTCATATCATATGTCTTTAAATTTTATTTTTTTGAATAGGGACGTAGGGACACATGTGGACTCACACCACACATACACACATGTCTATGTCTAACTTCACACGTAGGAACCTAACTTTGAGGCTCCTAGGGCTGGCACACGCCGTACCATACTACCACTCCACGCACACGTGTATACCCTAACTAAGTTCGGGACAAATCCCGAAAAAGGTGAGGGACTCTTGCCAAACACAAGGCTAGAACACGGGTTGTTAGCTTTAGAATGCACCGTGGCACTTCACTTGCGTGCCTGTGTATGATAAGTCATCATTTTAGATTTTGTAATTTGGTCGTAGTTTTCTTTAAACCTTACATGTCGGATGACTTCAAT
The DNA here is from genome assembly GCA_036346145.1 of Olyra latifolia. Lineage (NCBI taxonomy): Eukaryota > Viridiplantae > Streptophyta > Magnoliopsida > Poales > Poaceae > Olyra > Olyra latifolia. Next base: position 23,648,923 of record CM070530.1, read on the forward strand.
GCGCGCAATAGTTACCTCCATCAATCCGGTGAGCACGAATCATTGGAGATTTTTTTAAAATTATTTATGTTCCGTTCTAAACTATTATGCACGCGCAATTTATATGTAGTCATATTTTTAATGTGTGGTTTAACGATAATTAACTCCCAATAATTGTTTACAAACATCTTTCAACAATGACAGCATTATGTCACCTTAGATAAAAACACTAATTAGTATGATAGTATTAGTCAGATGTTGTGGTAGAAAATTGTTTAGTCATGGTTAATGTTCAGTTTGGAAAAGTTAGGTTTGTTGTTTCCGTTGTCTTTTCAATGTAAAAGGAGTGTTCCCCTTGGGAAAAAAAAAATTTGAACAAAAAAAAAAGCCTTTTCATGGTTTTGCCATGAATGATATGAAAATATTTATCAATGGGAAAAAAGATGGTTTGGACTTGTGTAGGTAGGAAGAGTAAGGTCGGCCTATCTGTGCCTTCTTATGGTAATAATAGAAATCGGAGGCGCAATTCGTCTATATATTCCCTTCTGTTTCAAAACAAAAGGAAGTGCTAAAACAAATTTAAATCATGATATGTAGTTGCATACCTTGTGGCTTCGAGGAAAACTATGGTCGTCGCGTAGCTAAAATCGTCCTTGCGGAGGTCCGTCGGGTATCCGCCCAGCAGGACGACCGTCGCCCAAGTGAAGGCCAGTGTGCCGAGGGCGTTGCCTCCCCTCTCGATCAGTGCCACAGAGCGAACGAAGCCATTCAGCTGCTTCTCCGGCGCTGCTACCTTGCCTTGCCCGGCGCCATTTGCCGGTATCTGCACGCGGTGCTCTCCGCCGGTGCTCTCCGCCATTGCTTGAACGCACGTCGTCCACACACCGTCACGAGCGACTCACACGCTATGTAGAGTCAATGAGCAAGTCAACTGCGCAGACACGAATGGCTCAGGTGTTCGGTGGCTGATTCCACTTGACTGGCATTTGTAGGCAGATTCCGGCATAAGATATTCCCTAGCAGAATATGCAAAAAGGAGGTTTAGCTAGCTGAATGAATAAGTTGATCGAGCTGAATTTTAAGCGGAACTTCGAAATATTTTTGAATTTGTTTCTCCAAGCTGATTCATTTCTTTTATATTATTTTTAAGAGCTTTTAAATATATCTTCGTAATAAAAAAAACTAGACTAAAAAAGCCAAAACGTTTAGCTTTTAGAGTTGCTTAGACTTAAGGCCATCTCCAACCATTTTTCCTTCGTTTCATTCCCTTTCTCGTTCCCTTCCCAATCCACACTCCTTTTATTTCACACCATCTCCAACAGTATCCTTCGAAAGAAATGATATAGGAAAAGGAGAGAGAATCCCTTCCTGGAGGAATTGGAGAGAGAAATTCCTTCGTGAAGGGATTGCTGAAAGGAATCCGTTGCAGCGCTGAAGGGAACGGAAATCCTCTCTTGAAGGAACGGGAGCCACGAGAGAAAACCGTTGGAGTTGGTCTTAAGCTTAAGCTAAAATGAACACTAGGTATTGGCCTCCCCTCTCGATCAGCGCCACAGAGCGAACACATCGTCGACACACCGTCGCGAGCGACTCACAGGCTATGTAGAGTAAGTCAATGAGCAAGTCAATTGCGCAAACACGAATGGCACATGTGTTCGGTGACTGATTCCACTTGACTGGAAATTCTAGGCAGGTTCCGGCATTGTAACATCCCATTTTTGGGATTTGTAAAATTTTTGAAAATTTTAAAATAATAATAATGCTCTTAATGTTTTGGAAGGCTTAGAGCATCCGTAGCAGAAACCATATAGTAGTATAGAAATAGAGTTTTAGAGATAGAGTTTCTGATGGAGGGAAGAAATCTTTTAAGCTGTAGTGTAAAGTATGAAGAAATTTTAGAGTAATGGAGAAAGAAAATAGAGTAGAAGAGAGAGAAAATAGGGATAGAGCTTCTGGTGTTGATGCTCTTATATCTTATACTATATTATTTTTGACTCAATGATCCAAATATACATGTACTCATAACTAAGATGTTTTGTGTTAAGTAAAACATATTCAATATTTCTCCCTTTTATTTGAACCTTATTGAAGGTTTTACTTCAAGGCGTATATCCAAATCTATATACATATATAGGTCATTTTTTTTGCAAATCTTTATTTTTACTCCCCTTTAAAATAATTTTAAAAAAAGCCCATGATCATTTCAATTGCTACATATATCTATGTATGCAGTACAAAGGCATTAATTGGACATCTTCTAAAAGCTTTCAAGCATTTTATCTTATAAATTGCTTATTAGCTGAATAATAGTTAGAAGCTACACTATTTTGATAAATAGTCAATTTATTGCAAAATCCTACGTTCTTGAACTATTCTAAAACCTACATTAGAGGTATCTACTATTTCCAACTCTACACTTTGCATATTACATGCAAAGGCCTTATTTTCTTATTTTTCAAATTAGGCCATATAGTGAAACCCATCTTTTGACCTTGCCTCCAAATATAATTTGAAATTGGTGATAAATTGACCAAATTTGCCCTTTTGGCCAAACCTATCCCATTTTTTCTCTTTACTATTTCAAAGCCTATACATGAAGTATTCCTATGTTTAAATCCTACGCTACTTTAAAATTGACGATTTCCCTCTTCATGCCATTATGGCCTTATGAAAAGATCATATTTTCATTGGGACAAAGCTACATTTATTTCAAAGCTATTTTAAATGTGGCTTTTCTCCAAACGTAACTGTGCCATATATAACTTGTGTAAGCATATGTACATATATAATGGCACTTATATTTTCATACCACGAATAGTGTTTTCAAGATGGTGAATAGTATTATCAATATTAGGAATAATGCTTTAGTCTTAGCATCCAATTCCTTTTCCCTTTTTTTCTTGCCATTGCTTAATCTATCTTCCCTTTTCCCTCTCTAATTCAAATTTGAACTCAAATTTGAATTTGCCTAGTGAAATTACCAATCTGCCCCTAGACTCTAAATGCCATTTTCTTCCATTGATTTGATCAGCAATCTTTTCCCTCCATAGTTTGAATTCAAATTTGAAATTGAATCAACTCTGTGAAATAACCCTTTTGCCCCTGGGCCCAAAATCCCCTATTTCCTTCCTCCCTTCTCTGTTGAAGGCTTAATTCCGCTGGGCTTCACCTCTCTTCCAGCCTGCTCAGTACTTGGGCCTAGCCCATCCTCCCTACTTCCCATTTTCGGCCTAGCACAGCCCGCCTGAGCTCCTCTCTCCTGGCATCTTCGCTGCTCTCAGCTCCCTGCTCGCTGCTCTGTTCCAGCGACGCTCGCGCCTGGCCGCGCCACCACTGCTCCTCTATCCGAGTCACGGCGCCGCCATGTAGCTTGAGCTGTGACAACGTCACCGGTGACGCCACCGCCGCCCCTGCTATGGACCACCGGTCGTTGCCCCGTTCCGCATCACCACCGCGCTGAGCTGCCACGCCGCCGATCCAACGGCTAAGCGGACTCCGTCCCTGCTCCCTCGCGGGTCTCATGCGTCCTTGCTCGTCTCTAATTGGCCACACGACCTTGCCGTCCTGTCCTCCACTTTTTCTATTCGCCGGCAAGGACTGTCCTTCCCTGGACGTGCCTTCGCGCGGGAATCCCGGCCTGTCCCCCTTTGCCCAGCTTGCCCCATGCTGGACGCCTCCTATTGGCTCCCCGGAACCTCCCCAGGGCTATAAAACCCGGCCAAAGCCCTCCCCTCCGCACAGTCGCTCCTTCCCCCCTCTGCCGCCTCTCTCCAGCAACCCCTCCCTCGCTCCCCAGTGCACCACTTGGCTCGTACAAGATATCCACGTAGAGAGCACCTTATCCCCTCCAATGTCCCCCGCCCAATTGGACCAAGGTGCCCCGTAGCCCGCCGGCGCGGTGATTTCCCCTCCGCCGACCGGAACTAACCCCTTCTTGATTTACCCCTCCACGGTGAGTAATAATTCGATTCCGTGCGCCAAGAGCATCTCTAGGAGCTCTCTAACCTTCCCCAATCATCTCCCTTGCAAGAACTTCGCTGGGTTGAGCTGTCCACGGTGCCCCTGTTTCACCACCGCGCGGCCTCCACGACGATAACTCAGCTCAGCTCGTCTCCAACTTCCCCATCACCTCGGTATGTGTCCACTATCTCCCCTGATGCTTAAGCACGCTCTATTTTAGCTCGCACCAACTTTAATCGGCGAGGTCGAGTCGTCCCGCATCTAGCGCCACCTCTGCTCGTGGCGCCGCTGCGTCAGACCACATCCGGTGACGAAACCAACTCCAACAGGTGCGCGCCACTCTGCTAATTCCAACGAGACCAGGAACGCAAGAAACCGTGCCCTGTGGCGCCGGCGCCGCCCATTTCTTTCCCCGCGGCCGCGCGCGTGCTGAGGAAGAAGAAGATATGACGTAAGCTTGTCGTCATGTGTTTCCTTTACTGTGCACTCGTTTCACTGACTAGTAGGGCCCACTCTAGTTTAAATATTTTAATTCCCGGCGGAGCCCCTTGAGAAACTAACATTTGGGCCCAGAGGTCCCACATGTAAGGATAAGTGGAGGCGTAACTTGAGAATACGCCTTCTCCTCAGGCCACGTTCGGGCCGGACCCAACTTGGGCCATACAGTAATGATTGAGCCTGTTACTGTTTAAAGTATTTTCCAGAGATTTATCCATTTAGGGAATCTCAGGAAATGATTATGATTTATTATAAATATTTAGAGACCATCAATAATCTTAGAAAAATTTGGTAAAATACTAGATAGTCCTTTGGACCCATGAAAAATATAATTTTGTATATTTCACTATTTGAAGTCTCTGTAAAATAATTATAGCTCTTGTCTATATATTTCTTTTTTAAAGAAAACCCCATAAATACTTATCTAACCTTTCCTAAATAGTTTTTACCCTCCAAAAATATTGAAAAAATTCTGGGAAATAGTATATGTTGTACTTGACTTAGGAAGAAATATTTTTAGACATGTCCTATTACTATTTTGCCCCTGGAAAATTGGAATAGCCTTATGGTAGTATTTTATTTATAAAATAAATGCTAGAATCAGTATTCCATTTATTTAAAATATTATTTGACCTATATAAATCTTTATTATTCTTCTGTAAACTTTACATAGGATATTCACCTTAGGAAAAATACTAAACCTTATAGGTTTATAGTAAATAAGTTAGTAGAAATAGAAAACCTCCCTTAGGGCTAGTATTTTAATACACAAAATGGATATTTTATGGATACTCCTATATTTGAAACTATGGAAATATTTTGGTATATACTTTATAAGGTTTCTAGACTCAGAAAATTTATTAGGTCCTTTAAGAGCTTGGTCACTTATCTAATTAAACATAGGAAGCCCCTTTTAGGGCTAAAATTTCCTATATCTTTAAAAATGTTTGCTGAAGATAGTTTAATACAAATGATAGGCTTATTCCTTGAGAGCATAATTAAGGGTATTTAGGAGCATTCACACATGCATGACATCCTTGGCATGTTTATCGTGGAGTTCATGGAACTTCTTAGATAAGTAGGATAAATTATTATATAATTTTCAATATAGCCCGATCATAGAATAGACACCCATGTGACTAGATGCGATTGCATAACATACATCATGCTCTGACATATTTTTAAATGTATTTGTGCTATTTGGATTATTCACGATAGATCCGGAAGACCCGGAAGGATAATTCGAAGATCGGAATCCAGGCTACAACACGCTCGGTCCAGGCGAGCCAATATCTCTAATTCATCTGTCTAATCCCATGTTTTACTTAAATTATGTTGATTCAAATGATGAAAATTGCATGGTCTTATTCTGTTACTACAATATATTGTTAAACACAAAGATGATAGAGCTGGTCTAGATATTACCTGCTTGACTACATGTGTTAATAAGCACAACCCTTATCCTTGACCTCATTCCTTACCTTATCCTTTGGAATCCTAGGAATTTAATATAAAACTTCCCTGACTAGTAAGTCCTTGGGAAATGCTTAGCCTTTGCTAGTCTAGGTCAAATGGGTCGATCCTTGCCTATCAACGATTTACGGTATAGATATGACGGATCGATCTTATCAACATTGCAACGGCATAGCAAAAGCTATCAACAGTGTAATGGTATAGCTGGTTGCTGGTCCTGATTATCTGTGGCGGACTAAATTTCAGGTAAAAATTTACCAGAAAATGTCCAGAATGCCAACTGTCCAGGATTTCAGTTGCATTCAGAAATAGTACAACTTGCTTGATTTATTACATGTTCAAAATATTTTACAGCGGAAAATAGAAATATAACCTGGTAATAAAAAGAAAATACATGCCCATATACCACAGGCAGAGCCTGAGCATAAGGTAAACCTTAGAAATTGATCCTACGTAAATTCATGTCTTCTTCATAAATGTCCAATTCTGATTATAAAGTGGATCCTGTAAAAAGAAATAAATTGCCCACATAATGTGGGTAAGTACTAATCGTACTTGCAGGTTTCTTGAGAGAATAATACTATTGTTATATGAAAACATGATTCAAGAAATAGTAAGGCTTTATGGTGAATATGCAAATTTGAACTTTAAAAGTCCTATCATTATTTTAAAACAATTAGTAATAATAGAACAAATTCTATCATCTTTCTCCATCCTTATACATTTGCAATCCAGACAATATTTTCCATAAATTCATAGATTTTGGTAAATAAGAGAGACATCACCCAGTTGACACAACTTCATATACCCGAAGTAAGGTCCATCGATGAGTTTGTTATTAGCTCTGCAGAACCTATCCAACTTTACCCATATAATATCTCCTTATATGGATGGATGATCAATGTGTCATTCTTATTCATTTTAAACCCAAGTTTTTATAGAAGCAAACGATTTACGAATGACCTTGTTATTCGCTGCCCTTGAGTGTTTCCACTAGCCATACATGCTGTGACCATAGCCCAAGACGACAAAGATAACGATATTTCTGAATTTGCTTCTATATTTTATAGAGCAACGAATCTAGACTTTAACTCAACCAAACACTCTGTCTGGTGTCCTTGAGTGTTGCACCTTTTTCCCGGGGATGCCTTACCCAAGCCGACAAAGCAATCTTTCCGAATTGCTCTATATAAATTCAATCAACCTTCCAGACTACAGCTTCCATAACAAATAAGTTATCCAATCTAACTTATTTGTATAGACCAATTCTCCATCTATTCATGAGATAATCAAATTTTAATATTTGCTTATACTAGGGTTTTGTCAGCGGTTGAATATTTTTAGGTAGCCTTATAAATAAATAACTAGAAAATATATGCAATAATTAATAAATAAAGAAAAAGTAGGTATATCAAATGCATCAGGGATAAGAAAACCTGCCTTATTTGAAGATCGGATCACACTTATTATATTATTTGGACATTCTTTCCAGAGGGCGTGTCTTTGTCGTCTATATGTTGTAAAAAGAGAGAAATTCCAATAAATATCAAATAAGAAAGTGACAAAATAAAAGGGTTTTGGTAAAAGGGTGATGGGTTGTACGATTTTCTAGAAGCTCGAAAATATTATCTAAAAGAAAAGGGGTAGGGTGTTAATATAAAATAGGTAATTTGAGCAGCATAAAGCTGGGGTTGTGATATGTGGTTTAGGAATTATGGAGAGATTTATAATATATTAATTTTAGAGTATTACTATTTCTGTTTGACTTTATAATGATAGTAATTAAAAAGAATTGATTTTGGCATTATATTTCTATATGGGAGTGTTTATATAAGTTGAATGGGACATGAAAAATTCACTATCATAATTTCACATAAATTTTATATTTTAAGGAAAGTTCTAATTTTAATTAAAGAAAAGGTTTTAATCCAAATTTTATATTGGAAGTTTTATTAATTTTACTTCTATATTCTTTAATTAAAATGTTTTGATATATAGAGAAGAAAGAGTAAAAGAATTTATTTAGATTATTTTATTAGAAAAATATGATATTTATATTTTTATATTATTATTTATACTATTTTAGATTTTTGTGAAATTTTGTGGAATTTATAAAAGTGATTTGATATATTAAATAAATTCAGGCTTTATGAATGGAAATAGAAAATAGTTTAAATTCTTACTGGGCTTTAGACAGTATTGAGCTTAGCCCAATATGAAGGTGCGCGGGTGGCTGTGAGAGGGGAGGTGCTTGACTCGGCTGACGCATGGGGTCGAGGTGATCAGTAGGAGAGGAAGGGGAGGAAAAGAGGGACGGCGAGGAGGTTTATCGGTGATGGATTAGGCGGCCGGCGACGAGCAATTGAGGTGGAAAAAATGAAATTGGGACTAGGAGCATTCTTTTGGTGGTTTTAGTTGGGATTATGGTGGCCGGGGCAGGTGGGGCGACAGAGTTGGGGCGGCGGCGGAATGGGACGCCGGTGATGGGGGTTCTCCAGTGAGGTTTGGAGTTGGGTGATGACCGGAAGAGCTTTATGGTGTGAAGTGTAGCATTTTAGCTATAGGATTCAAGGGCGGAAGAGGATTGTAGCGGCATAGGGGATGTTGGCTGGAGGCGAGGAAGAAGGTGGCGGGGAGGTGGCTTAGGGCCTTAGATGGAGAGTTTAGATGGCAAGGGAGGGTTCTTGAGGGAGCACGACGTTGAGGAAGGTGTTTTTATAGGTGGAAGATGCAGTAGCGGCCACGGATAATGAACCTCATGGCGGTGGCGGCGGTGCTAGGTGGCGGTGGCGGACTGGTGAGCCGTTGAGGGCGGATGAAGATGGTGAGGTGGCGGGGTAGCTGGGTGGCGGTGAAGGCTATCTTGTGGTGGTGGAATCAGGGGCGGAGGTTGGCTTGTAGCGGCGGCGGTGTGAATTTCCCGTGAGCGACGGCGGTGCCAGCGGCTGGGTATGGCAGCGTGGTGAGGAGTGAAATGGTGGGAAGAAGAAGAAACAATCGGCGCCGTTGATTTAGAATTAGATCTAGGGGTGCCGTTGGATTTAGGCGTAGAGGCTGACCTGTAGGGCCCAACGGTCAGTGATTAATATGGCTGGGATGGCTGTAAGTGGAAACGCATTTCTTGAAAAGGAAAGCGTATTCCCAAGCTTTCCTTAAATGGAAGGCTTTAATTTTAAAAGAAAAGGAATTTCTAGAATTTATCCTAGGGCTTTAAAAATTCATAGAGGGCTATAGGAGGTTCAGAAAAATATAAATTAAATCTCTAAAAATTCAGAAAAATGAGTAGAATCCAAATATGAAATAATATTTATTATTTTATGGGATTTATATTTTTAGAGAAAGAGATATAGGTTATTTCTTTTAGGGAATAAATAGGAGCTTTGTTTAGAAAATTTATTTAAAATTTAGGAATGATTACAAGAATGTTATTATAACTTTTTGCGAAAAAATTTTATACTAATTTTGAAAAATTTGGGTATGTTACACTATCAACGTATATAGAATATATGGGAGAATACTCATGCACTTGGGTGCCAGATTTGCCTGAGCGCGAATGTTGGTCAAATGATCACTTTTGATATATTTGATAATGATTACTTGGATCTTTGGATCCTGGTCTTTGTTGAGCTCAAGGCGATCACGCCCCTTGATTAAGGGGGTGAGTTATTGCCACTTTGGGAGTCGTGCGCTAGTTGTAGGTATGAGCATGGACTCGCCAGTTGGTAAAGATAGTACGCCAGTTGTTGGTATGGTTACTGGTCTGATTTCTGTTTTCGGGGACTATGCCCATGACTATGGGATGGATCCGCCGAATATTGGGACACGTAGTCCATGGCAATGGATACGGTGTCACCATGTTGATATACCCCCAGATGATGAACAACTTCGGCATATATAGCCCAGTATGTCTTTGATTTTGTTAATTGGCTAAGTCATAGGATTTTTACCTATTAATTATTGTAAATCTGGCTTTATGCAAATAAAATAACCTAGCCTCCACCAAACAGCCTATATCATTAAATTGCATCAGGTTAGATGTTGGTTCGCAAGCGCGGTTTGATTGCGCGCTCACCCTCGCACCCACTCACTCTTTTAGGTGGATCCGAGGAAAGACTTGGACTGCATGATGGTAACAAGGAGAAGATGAATCAGATGGATGACGCTATTGACGGGTGATAGGCGGGACTCGAGTCGCTTGCTTGTTTGGGTTGGACACAGCCTCGAGACCCGACTCTTCTTTCTGTTTTTCCGCTTTTCTGCTAAACTCTTATAGGAGTTCATTTTAGCATTGTAATATTTAGCATCCTCGGCCTGTTAGCCTGAGCCACCATGTAATTGAACTCTATTGTAATAATACTATTCAGTTTCGATTGTATGGGATGATCCAGTATTTTGTAAATCGTACGGCGCCAGCAAGACAGATCCTGGGCTAACGCAGATGTACGGAGGTTCCCGATTAGACTAAAAATCGGGGGCCCACAGGCATAATATATTCCATAGCAGAATATGCGAAAGGAGGTTTAGCTGGCTGAATGAATATGTTGATTGAGCTGGCTTTTAAATTGGATTTCGAGAGGTTTTTAAATTTGTTTCTCAAAACTGGTCCATTTCGTTTATGTTATTTTTAAGAGCTTTTAGAGATATCTTCATAATAAAAAAAACTAGACTAAAAAGTTAAAATGTTTAGCTTTTAGAGTGGCTTAGGCTTAAATTTTAAGCCAAGCTTAAGCTAAAATGAACACTTGGTATTGGCATCCCTCGGCTGCGCCAACAGAATACCTATTACGATTCTTATTTTAGGTATTCCTCCTTAGGAAAATTAACTTTAAGCCACCCTGTAGAGTCGGACTAGCTAAAATGCCACTTTGAAATTGACGCTCAATAAAATGCCATCGCGCAGATTAGGGCCTCACCAATTTGCCATTTTGTCCTTTTTAAATCCATTTGACATCCTTTTCCATTTACATGGCACAGGAAATGCTTATTTTGCCCCTAGGTCGGGAGTTCAAATTTTTGAAATTTAAAATATGAGTTAAAATCTCAAATTTTTGAAATTTAAAATATGAGTTCAAATTTTTCAAAATTCAAAAAATGAGTTCAAATTTCAAATCTAAGTTCAAACTTCTGAAATTCAAAAAATGAGTTCAAATTTCAAATCCGAGTTCACATTTCCAAAATTTAAAAAGTGACTATCAAAAGATTGAACTCAGATTTGAAATTTGAACACATATTTTGAATTTTGGAAATTTAAACTTAGATTTAAAATTTGAAGTCATATTTTGGAGGCAGAACGGCAGCAACTTCTCCTAGCGACCTAGGGACAAAACAGGTATTTTCCGTCCTAGGTAAATGGAAAAGGATTTCAAATGGATTTAAAAAGCCCGAAATGGCAAACCAGTGAGGTCCTAATGTGCGTGGTGGCATTTTATTGAGCTTCAATTTCAAGCGACATTTTAGCGATTCCAACTGTACAGGTGGCAAGTCAATTTTCCCATTCCTCCTTAGGATACCTATATTTGGGTGTTTCCTCTCCTCTACCTATATGATTTTGAGGCTTAGAGATTCGGTGTGACATCTTGTTAATTTTCTAAATACCAGAAATTATTATTTCAATTTTACATAATTAATTTAATGATCATTCCCTAATTTTCCATAAACCTTCCCTCTAATCTTCCATTGCTTATCCTAATCTCCTTCCTAATCACTTCCCTAATCATTTTTCCCCTAATCGTGTTCTCACTGTTGTCGTGGCAGTGTCGACGAGCACCATGCAGCACAAAACCGGAACCACACCAAATCAACCATATCGCTCACTTTCCAACTCAATCCAAACCAAATCACGTCCTACTGCCCAAAAATTCCCAAAAATCATACCATAACGATGCACCGAATCATACCAAATCAATTATTCCATAGCCCACAGCCCAAATCGAGACCAAAATGAATCCAATCCACCCTTCCCATACATGCAAATCATGCCAAAACCACCGTCGTGTTCACAGTATAAAGCCCCAATAGACTCGTCGGCCGTAGAACCCAATCCCGAAACCCTAGCCGCCACAAGCGCCCAGCAAATCATCATAGAGCAAGGAAAGGAGGAGGAGGAGAGGTTGCCGCCGCCGTCGTTGCCGAGGTGAGCTGCCTTCGCGCCGCCATCCCGAGCCCACGCCGCCGCCCGCGCTCTGCCCAGCACGAGGCCGCCGCCACGCGCTGAGGCCGCCACCGCAAGGCCGTGTCGCCGCCTCCCGCCGCCGCGCCGCCTTGCTTGGTCGCTTCCACCGCTTGCGCCGCGCCGCCGCCGCTTCGCCACCAGCCACGCGCCGCCAGCCGTGCCGTGTGCCGCCGCCTGCTGGTGCCGCCATCCCCCTCTCTCTTTTTTCTTTTTCTCTCCCTTCCTCTGCACGTGGTCTGTACGCGTGAGTAAACAGAGCAGCAGCTAGCGTTTAAGCCTTTAAGCCAAACCGGTCAAAACAGTCCACCATTCGCGTGACACTGTTTATATGAACAGTGTTCCTTCATATTTTTGTATCTCCCAAACCGTAGTTCCGATTCGCACCAAACCAATTTTGTTGATCATCTTTTAGCCTAATTTACCTGCTGAATTTATTTCATAATTTTTTGAATTTTATTTGCTGATATTAATTTGTCTGTGTCTCGATTTGCATGTAGATGTCGCAGAGGATTCCGGAGGGGAGCCAGCTGCCGGTTGTCAAGGAACGTGCTACTCGGATTAAGGTGCAAGCTAGATTCATATTGATCCCACCGATTTTCGCTTATATTTACTATTCATAAGGTTTTAACTATGCATGCTGATTTTATTTTTAAGCTGAATATTTAATTTTAGTTATTACCAATGATGTGTTAACCATCTATTAGCACGTGTTACCTTTGTATTGACGTCTAACATAATTTATATCATGTTATAGCCATCCTTGAATTACTCACGTTATATGCTTAGTTACTTTGATGGGAAATCTAAATGATCATTATGATGGGAAATCATTTAAAATCTTGATATAGAGAATCTACTCTGTATCATGTGATTTTTGTTAAACTTAATTCAAATAAAATCAACGTGGCGTGAGTAGATTCGATGTGGTGGTTTGATTGGTGGATGTATGGTTTGTGTTATGCCACCTCGGTCGACCTAAGGACCGAACATTGTGGATGGACTAATCGGGCAAAACAGTATAGCCATGAGCCATGAATGTTAATAATAGTAATACCTTAGTTGTTATCTTAGGAAGTCTAGATTTGGGTTGTCATGGCGGTATGGCCATGCTTGATCAGCACCGTATGTCCATCTGGTACACGAAGGGACTTCGGGCTTTGTGATGAAACGGTCTGGGGTGAATCCTTAGTGAGGCATCCTCAATTCTATACGTACCAGGATAATGGCTTCATCTCGCCCTCGGGTGAGTCCTATGGGTAAAATGTGCACACTCTGCAGAGTTAAAACTATTATGATAGCCGTGTTCACGGTCAAGAGCGGGCTTAGGCAGCTCTACATGTTACCTCATCTGTTTAATAATTAATCTGATGTAGAAGTAGGGATAGGATTGCCCGGCAGCGAGTGCCAGGCAGCGATTGCCATGCAGTGTATTACAGGGAATGTATTGTCAGGGTTTTCGAGCCGAGTTGACAGTGAATGTCATTTATATTGCTATGTTGAGAAAACATGAGTTAAAAAATGAATTTAAAATTGATTTAAACTATTGCTTTACAACTGATAGGTTTGTTTAAAAGTGCCTTTATGCAAAATAACCATCTGTAATCCTTGTTAGCCTTGCATTCATTACCTAAGGATATAAATACAAGCTGGGTATGGTTTATCCATACTTATTAGTTGTTCTTCAGATCTGTGTGCAGGTGACAATTCTGCCGAGTACATCGACTATGAGGCAGGGTATAACGATGGAGCTTTCGGCTACTAGTGTATCCCTAGTCAGATACCTGTGGCGTATGGATGGATTTACCGAGCTGTTATTTTAATTTCTATTGTAATATTTGGCGTTTGTTACTATTAATAGTAAGACAATTATGTAATATTTGGTGTTTGTTGCGAAGGTACTTTATTTTGTTAATTGTTAATCAGCAAGGTGTGATTCCATTATGCTCTAACTGTGCGTACTAGCTGTGATCTATTAGGACTAGTACCGTAAGGTACAGAGGGATCGGTTTTGCTAAGCCGGGTCTCGACATTCGGCTAGAGAGGGTAGAAATATATGTAGAAAATCTTATAGAGAGATATATAAATGAGGATATAGGTATTCGATGTTTGATATTTTTGCTGAAGAATGCCCTTGCGAACGCACAGACATTTTGTCTCTAGCCATGGAAATTAGGTAGAAGAAGGCGACGCCGCGCTCGTTAACAGACGCGGGTCTCGGTCCTCGTGGGAGCAGCAGATTGGACGGCCGAATGGGCCGTGTGGGAGGACGAGCGGCTCCACGTCTCGGCGACGATGCCTACGACTCCGCGCTGGCAGCACAGCAACAGAGCGGCGGCAATAAACGGTGGTCGCGCGTGCTTGAATCGGCGATGTGGCTTTATGGACGTTGTCGGAATTAGATAATACTTTTGACGGAAGGATACTCCTGACAGTCCTGAATCGCGATACGTGTCAGACGTCATGCCTGAGGAGGTGCCCGAATAAACCAGTGTCCGGGCAAGGCTTACATCCATGGACGCGAATCCTCTGCCGTAACGGCACAGGACCGTAGCTCGGCTGTGAGGGGACAAGGAGAGAGAAGAGAGGAGAGAAGAGAGAGAGATAGGGAATAAGCAGCATTGGATAGAAATCGAATGGTTGGATAAAGCAAATGCAGAGGATTATAAATGCAGAGGTCTCAATCCTACACCCATACCCTGGTAGGATTTATGCCTGGTGCTCCGATGCTTAGGGCCGGACATGGTATCATTGCCTCCCTTGGTTGGCCCGAGCAAGGGTTGTTCGGAGCTACGACAACGAGGAAGCAGTGCGGGTTTGAAGACTCGGTGTCCGGATCAGCGTCACGTGGCCATGATCCCCACGTCTGGGAGCCGGAACCCACGATCTGAATGTGGGGGTAACCGCAGGCACGATTAGTGGGCCACATTTCCTGTAACGTGGGCAGTTATTGCCGTATCACGATGGCACGCCTGGGGCCTATAAATACCAATATTTTTTTCTTTTCTTTGTAACAATTTCTGATCCTAGAAGGATCATTTTTTTCCACGCATCAATACACCTAAAAGCTAGAGTATAGCTGTTATCTCGTTGGGAGAGGCTCGACTCAAGGTAAACCATAGTGCCTTGCTCACTCTCGTGTCTCTTTTGCTCGTCGTGTCCGGAAAGTCACACCTTACCAGAAAAGAGCCGTTTGATCCCTCGATCAACAAGTTAACTCATCAGAAAAACTGTTTTCCAATCGTCGTCCACTGGCGCCGTCCGTGGAGATTGACTGATTCTTTGCAAGGAATTCCTTCAGGATGCCGAACTCTCGAGACACCTGATGATGTGGATCGAAACGTCATAGGGATCCTAGGAGATAGCAGCAGCAGCCCGATCTTTGTGAGGAATTCCTTCAAGTTGCCTGATCTTTCATAGTGGAACAACAATAAGACAGATAACCGGCTTTACGATCTAAGGTACAGATGCAAATTCAGTCAAGTAAAAATCCTTTCGACCTGTGAACAATGTATGCTCACAATCCAAAAGGGGGATTCGTACATGTCGACGATTGGGACTCAGGTTCCCCATCGAGCTTATTTTTTAAATGAGGGATTAATCAGGGCCCGTTCTGCAGCGATGGGACTTCGGAGAAGCGAAATTCGGCCAAGCAAGCAAGCAATAGAGACATGGTATTTACCCTAGTTCAGACCTCTCGAAACTTGATAATAGCCCTACATCTAGCCTTTTTGTATTTGATGCAGTAAGCGAGCGTATGCCCCCTCTTAGAGGGTTAGATGAACTATTTATATGCACAGTAGTTAACAGAATCCCCTGTTATCTAGGGTCGATCTCACGGCACATACTCACAGCGGTTATCTCCTGACCTTGCGCCACCGGTCGCCCACGTCCATGAGTATAGGGCAAACGCAAGACAAGTTATCCCTTCAAAGTATATCATGCGTAGCGAGTGAGGCAAATTACTCCGCCCGAATCCAGCTCCCTTTGCCCCCCCATGTGAAGTAAGTTAATCCGGCCAAATGTTCTTCCAGCAAGTCTCATGTCTCACATGTCGTTGTACCAGAAGCCAAATCAATTCTAGGCACGGGCCTGAAGACGAGACCGGACAATAGTGAAAACAGAAACAGCTAGCTATGCATGCCAGGTATGTCCATGCTGGCTGCGACGACCTTACCATCTCTAACAACTATATATACTAACCATAAAGAAGATTTCTTTCTCTATATTTTTATTATCTTCAACAGCATTTCTAAATCTCCACCACTGTAGAGTAGAGAATGATATATAGAGAAGAGAGAATCTCTATATATAGGGAACGAGGAGAGAGAATCCCTTCAATAGAGAACAAGATAGAGAATCTATTAGATCCAGGAAGAGAAACAAGATCATCGATCTATCTATCTCATCATCGATCTATCTATCTATCTATCTATATAAAGCAGGGGTAAACAGAGTCACCACATTAATCGGATAAATTCCCACATAAATTAGAAAAAAAGAGAAAAGACCTCCATCATCCATTATAGTGGGGGCCAGAATATAACGGCTTAGATTAAAAACAAGAGTCAATATCAACTATAATAAAAAATAAAGATAACACAAATTTGGTATAAAAATAAAGAAAAAAGAGTCCATATCAACTGCTAAACTAGAAAATAATCAATATCAACCACAATAAAAGAATAAAATAGCACAAATCCGGAACAAAAATAATAGAAAAAAGAGTCCATATCAACTACTAAACTAGAAAAAGATTCCTATCAACTAAAATAAAAATAACTAAATTTCATAATTAAAAAATAGAAAAGTGTCCATTTCTACTATATTAATAAAAAAGTATATATCAACTACTAGAAAAAGAGCTCATATCAACTAAAATAAGAACTACTTCAATTAAAATAAAAGGATAGAAAATGAGCCCATGTAAACTATAATAAAAACAAAAAAAACAGAAATTTATATGAAAATAGTTACATATCTATCTAGTATATTAAAAAAACAGAAATTTATATTAAAATAGTTACATATCTATCTAGTATATTATCGAATAGGAGCCAAAAGAGTCACCACGTATGTGAACTAAAGGAGAAAAACTCTTAGTGCTAGAGCCGCGGCTAGCATGGAGAGGCGCGTTAACACCAATAAAAATAATATAGAGAACAATAAGAAGGTAGTGGTCAAAACACTCCCTCCGTTTTTTAAATAAGGCGTATAGTTTGAACGGTTTTGTTTTGAAATATAAGGCGTGCGTGCAAATTAATTATCGTTTTTCCTTATCTACCCTTATTTATTACACGACTCTCTCTCTCATGTATTTATAAACAACTCTCACATGATGTTCTCTCTCATATTTTTAAAGTATTTATAATATGGGTAGCATAATCATTTTCTCTTGGCGTTCTCTTGATTTCACAACTTCCTTAATCTATGTGGCAATTCAAAATACGCCTTATATAAATAAACGGAGGGAGTAACTATAGTAGTATTGCCGAATATAATGATATAAATCTAAAGAGATATGAGTTATTCATATATATTCCATATTAGACTTAGACTATGTTAGAGATAACCAAAATCTACATAGCTACATATTAGAAAAAATTATCCTTCTGATCAGACATAAATTATATTAGAGTTTACATCTACAAAAGGTCTTTTAATCTTTGAAACAAATCTGACCACACAAATGCGTGGACATCACGCTCGTTCTCTGTATTGTAGAGAACGGGAGAGGGGAAGAGAAGCTGTTACAGTTGGCCATGTCGATCAAGATCATTAAAAGATGGTTAATTACTTACATGGACACAGCATGCAGACATGTTACCGAATTCTGTAAATAATTTAATCCATGTATCCTTGAGTATGATCTTGATCTTATTCCTCACCGCTGCAGGTTGAATTGCATGCAACACGCTGCATACAGATGCCGTATGTACGTGATGCTTTGCCACGATGAGTCGATCTCTAGCAGAAGCCGCTAAATCTCCCATGGAACGTACGTACGTAGTACTCCTAGATGTAGATGGAAGTAAAAAGTAAAATCTTTTCACCAGCCGGTCTTGCTACTTTCTTTCTTTCTACCCTGCATTCCAACTTCAAGTACTTGCTGCCACAGCGCGAATGCATGTGTTTGTCCTTGCTCGTCTACGTGCAGCTTGTCGGTGCAGAGAAAAGACAGGATGGTCGCCGAACACAGCATGTGCCCCATCGCCGGATCGCGTCATAAAACAATTAATAACCGAATTCATCAATTCCGTCTCCAGCTAGCCAGAAGACTAGCGGTGCCAGCCAAAAGTGTTTAAGCCCACAACGTACCTACATTAATTAATTAATTAAAATTAATTAATACGGAATCTTTGCACGACCCTTAATTTCGACGATCGCCATATCTCCCAAGATCCGGGAGCCTGCGGCCGCGGGCACGTTCTGCGCGCGGTCAGCGGATCATTGTCTTGAGATGCCGTGTCTCATGTTGTCCTCCTAAGTTAATGTTATTTGTCTATCTTTTTTTTTTGTTTATAAGCTGAATTTTAAGAGCTTCACGAGATTAGTTTGGAAAGTCTGATACGTTTTATTTGCCTTGTTTCTGAGAGCTCTCAGACGTGGTTTCAAGATATATAAAAAAAAGCGGACTTTGAAAGCCAAATCGTTTGGCTTTTCGATTCGGAGATAAATAGATAAGATAAGTAAATAAGTTGAAGAGAACAATCCAAAGTTGTTTTATAGGGCTTAGCTTATCCAACTAATTATCTACTTATTTGCTTATCGCTATTTTGAAAAAGCAAAAAAAAAAATTTTTGTCAGTCTCTTAATCTCAAAGACGTGTTTCAAAGCTTTAAAAACAAATTAAACAAAGTATACCCAATTCTCGAAGCCACCTGACAAAGTTGTCAGAGTTTAGGGGATAAGCATATAAACAAATATAGATATGTTGAGCCTACAAGAATAGGACGGCATCCATTCACTACTACAGATAAGGGTTTCACAAACGGCCTATCACAAGCGGTTGACTTCGGCCCGCTTGTAGTTTGAGAAATGCAAGCGGTTTAAAACCAACGGGCCAGAAAAGGGCTTCTATAAGCGGTTCGTGTCCCGAACCGCTTGTAAAACCCATTTCTACTAGCGGTTCGTGTCCCCAACCGCTTATAGACTTCTACAAGCGGTTGGGGACACGAACCGCTTGTAGAAATGGGTTCTACAAGCGGTTCGGGACACGAACCGCTTATAGAAAGTGGCTTCACAAACGGTTCGGGACACGAACCGCTTGTAAAGGCCTAGTTTTCGAAAGGCTAAAAAGAAATTTTGTCCTACTCTATCAAATAGCACGCGTGGATGAGTTGGCTAGCTGAGTGAGGTGTGGGTCATGAGGAGGCATGAGGTCCTGGGTTCAAATCCTACTTCACCCAAATATTTTTTATCTTTTTTTACACACTATCACAAGCGGTTGAGGGAAGGTATCACACGCGGTTTCGTACAAACGGTTCAAAAACCGCTTGTAAAGGGCCTTACGAACCGTTTGTGATACTCCGATGTGCAGTAGTGATTTACTCATCATGGGCCGTAAGTATGAAGATTTTCAAAATTTTCATTATGGAACATAGCCTATTTACTTCGGATATGGGTAAATGGCTAAGGTGAAATTATATGCTCCCAAAGTTTTGAGAAATCAGAATGTTTGGTTCGACTAGGCTTTGAAAGTTTTAATAAACTATTTTGAAATATTTGAGTAACGGTTTTAAGAAGTTATTGTTTGACTCAGAAAAATAACAAAATAACACATAAGCTATAAACCGTGAGCCCCTCCCCATGCCGTGTGAGTCTGTGAGTGAGATATGGTGAGAGAAAGAAGATTGATGTAGCTCTTACTTACAAAGCCAACTCAACATTTAATGGAACATTTGACCAAGATGGTGCAAACGGAGACAATTAACTTACCTGACCTACGAAAGTTTGCTCATGCTCTATGAGTTCGTTGGCTTTGTATGAATGATCGACGTACACGGTATACCAGACCTGTTTCAATTGAACAGATGATTTTAAAAAAATATATCGAAAATTGAACAACATGGCCCTATTTAGTTCGGTTGTGACTGGTATGGTGAGCTTGAAACATGGTTTCAACAGTTTCCTAAAGTCAGAATGTTTGGTTCGACAAGACTTTGAGAGTTTTTAGAAATGGCTTCGAACTATAAGTTGTAAGCCTCTCCCTCCACCATGAGAGGGAGAGCACCATGACGGGGGGGGGGGGAGTGGGAGGAAGAAGAGTGATGTGGCCCAAACATGGGAACAACGTCACTATTATGCATACAGGTGAACATTTTTGAAACTTGATAAAAGATTTGACGAAACTAGAGCAAAGATGGAAACGCGTGGAGACTTTCCTATCCTATGTAAACTGTAATCACGCAGATGTAAACTCGCGCATATATAAACTGGATGTAATAGCATGTACAGTGGTTAACACAACAACTGTCTATAGACTTCACTCTAACAATTATGGACATCACTACAGACAACCTATACTTCTATTGAGTGTTTATAGAGTTGTCTAAGTTATTTAATGCAGTAAATTGCACGGCAGGTACAAAAGTTGGAACACATTCTCGCTTAGATCCAAAATGCCAAAAACCATCTATTCCTATACATAATGTTGGTTTACTGTTCCGCCGTGGGTCCAAAGCGGTCTGGCGTAGGCGGTTTGCTGACATGGTGCACCAACTCAGCAGACACATGGTGGACTTTTACACTTGCATCCTAGAAACATGAATGAATCGCACTCAGTCCCTGATTCACTATTACCTTGCTCGTGCCCTCTCCTCGTACCACTCGGCTCCACTCTAGTGAGATAGCGCGGGACAATGGGAGCTAGGGTGATTCAGAGTGGAGCGGTGGTCAGTGATCAAAACAAGGTGGAGGCAACGACGATAGGTGGCGCAAACAGGACTAGGGCTCGGTCTCGCTTGTTCAGCACGGAGAATGGCGCCTCGTCTGCCCGGTGAAGATGAACCACCACCTGTGTACGGTATGTGTGCCCTAGCTCTGAAATTATGTTGCGATGTCGACGAATTGTTGTTTTTGGCTGCTACGTTGGAAATATCAGATGCGATATAGGCCAATGGGGTGGGAACGAAACCTAGGGTTTATGCTAGTTTGGGAGAATCGGCTAAATGTGTGTTTCTTGGCTACTCCTTGATGCTACCTATTCAAGTTCCTAGTGGATGTGTGGTTAATCGTAGTTTTCTATCTCTGTAAGGGAGTGATGCTTATGAGTTCTCACTAGAGATCTATCATGGCGGGTTCTATTGTGGACAAGGCAGAATAGGGCATATGTGGGAGCCAAACATAGTTGGTTTGATTGTTGTGAGGCAAACATTAGGTCTCTGTTATTGATCGAGAATTTTCTAGAACAACTAGGCTTTAGCAAGACAAGCAATCTAAAGGTGTACTAGTGCTTACCAAAAAAGGAAGTTATTGATGGTCTTATGTTGGTGCATTGTGATGTTGACACTAATAGCATGGTAGCAGCAACTAGGGTCCACAGGTATTTAGTATTATATGTGGATCATGATGATTCCTACTTGGGCTGTGATTGGGATAACATAATCCTCTGGCCTAGTAACCAACTGCCCAAGGTGATTAGCCTAAGGAAACCTATTGTGGCAGAAAGGTTGATGGAAAGCTTCTATATTTTTACACAAATGTATTTAGCCTAAACATAAATCAAGTAATGGAGGGTGATGGCAATGACATAATGAACAGTGATTTTGAGGTTGAAGATGGGGATGATCATCCGTGTCAGGATGATGAGGACTAGGAAGAGGAGGTAATTAATGAGGATGACCAAAGTATAGAAGAAGAAGGTTTGCAGCTTCTAGATAGTTTAGATGAGGAAGGCAACAAGAGGAAGAGGAGTTCAAGGACTTTTGGGCAGAGGAAGGCATTACCAATCCAATGTTCAAGGTAGGCATTTCACATCAATTCAAGAATTAAGGAAAGCTATTGCTGAATATAGTTGCAGGAACAAAGTTGACATAAAGATAACTAGAAATGAGAAGGTAAGACTTAGAGCTCATTGCGCTGATGGGTGTACATGGCATTTGTATGTATCACTGGATTGTAGAATCACATGCTTTTTGGTTAAGACCTATGTTGAAGAGCATTCATGTAGAAGGAAGTGGCACTTGAAAAGGCCCACCTCAAATTTCATAAAAGACAAGTATGTACAAAGCTATAGAGTAGATGACAAGATGACCTTGAAGAACTTTGCAAGGATTATGCAAAATGATTAGAATATGACACCTTCTAGAAGCAAACTTTGGAGAGCAAAGAGGATGGCCATGAAGGCAATACATGGTGATGAGATGCACCAATACAATGAATTGTGGAACTATGCAGCTCAACTTAGGAGGTCCAACCCTGGCAGCACATTGTTTCTTAATATGCACAACAATTTTTTTCCACATTATACTTTTCTCTGTACCTTGCAAAGTGGGTTTTCTTACTGCATGTAGACCACTTATTTGCTTGGAGGGTGCCACATTAAGACTAAGTTTGGTAGACAATTATTGATTGTTGTTGGTATAGACACAAATGACTGTATCTTTCCAGTAGCCATGGCTGTTGTGGAGGTTGAATCCAAGAGCTCATGGAAGTGGTTTTTACAAACTCTAAAGTCAGATCTTGGGATTAGTAACACCCCACCTCGAACAATAATGACAGGCAAGCAAAAGGGTTTAATCCTAGCTCTGAAGGATGTGTTCCCTGATTCTAAACACATTTTCTGTGTTAGGCATCTTCATTCCAACTTTTAGGTAGCTTCAAAGGAGAAAAATCTAAGAAATCAGCTATAAGCATGTGCCAGGTCAAGTTCAATACCTGAGTGGATTGACAATATGGAGAAATGAAGATTTTAAACCCTGGTGACATGAATACTTAGAGCAGCTGCCTCCCAACACTAGAGGTGGAAAACAGGCTATCCGTATTTGCATTTTTTGTATCCGAATATAAAACGAATACGGATAATGATACTATTGGGATTTTTTTTGTTGGATATGAATACAGATACGGTATGATAAATAATAATGGATACGGATGCTATCTGGATTCAGCCTGTGTTGCTGTCTTGCCCATCAACCCTTGGCTAATGCTTCGCGGCCCATCAACCCAAGGCCATTGTGGATAACATGGTCCCAGGTATTCTCACGGAGACAAATTAGACGGACCACCTCACCGAGCAAGGTCACGCCTACCATCTAGAAGACGGGCCTATCCCGCATGAAGACTTGACTTGTATCACAAGAAAGACATAGTTGTAATTCGGTACTTACGTACTCGGTAAGAAAGGATAGAGATAGACTTTCTATCTCTATCCCTAGTTTCCATAACCAACTAGGATACTTATCTGTAACCCTACCTCCCTCCACTATATAAAGGGAGGCAGGGGCCCTTAGTTCGGCAGGAGAGATCACATCGATTCATAACTATCCTCAACATTGATCCATCGAGATCAACTCCAATACAATCCACAAGCACAGGAGTATGGTATTACCTCCACCGCAGAGGGCCCGAACCTGTATAAATCTGTCTCCTGTATTACCATCGGGTTTCGGTCTTACGCATAGCTGTTAGCACGGAAAATTTAAAAGAAAAGTTTTTTCGCAGGCGTGCCAGTGTATATAAATACACAAAAGAAAGAGACAGGAAAGATTATATATTATTATTCCAATAAAATACAGATTCCTGTAGAGAGATTGCACGCTGTAGACTTCTGTCTTGACGATGTGGGGGTTCTGGATCCTGGGTCCTCGGAAGAACTCCCAGTTAATTACATCCACGACTTGACACGCGGAACACCTCCGATTAAGCTGCTTTTCATCTTCTTCTTCTCCTTGCTTCATGGATCACCGTACTTGTAGGTGTAGATTGATGTGGCGACGGTAGAACACGTGGGGTAGATTGGGCCCACGTGATGCCTAGCAGAGCCGTTGTTTGGCTCCACCCGCCTGTGTCGTCTGATCTTGTTTCGTCAAACGACATGTTGAATTTGTGTTGAATGAGGTGCACGGTTCTGCACTTGGCTTGGAGTTAAAGTTGACGACTTTGCTAGTGTCATCGGGAGTATTCTCACATGTCTAGTCTTGGGTGTGGACGTTGATAGCTTTTTGATCGTCAAAGTTGATATTTTATGTGAATCGCCGATATTGCGCGTCTTGAGGGGATTGTCCAGGAAACTCGCCAGATATTGGATTATTGATGGAGAGGTCATCGTCCGGGAAACGCTTGCCGAATGTTAGATTATTGATGTTGATTGACTGTCCAGAAAAAAATCTCTGGACGTTGGAAACATCCGGGAAAACCTTCCGGATGTTGAGTTATTGGCTGAGTGTAACATTCTGGAAAATCCTCCAAATGGTTGATAGAGAGATTGCTTGGGAAGATTGCTGATCGTGAGTCATTTGATATACCAATCTCCGGGTAAACTCGCCGAACTTTACATGACTATTGAATTGACTGTCCAGAAAAAACCCTCCGAATACTGACTTGTTGACGTTGGTTGTTGATGTGTTGACTAGATTTCATCCAAGTGGGATAGTCGTCATGAGACTTGAACATTGGAGTTTTTGATGAAGAGGTTGTTCGGGGAATTCGCCGAACGTTGGAGTTGGTGAAGGAATCATCCTGGAAACTCGCCGAACGTTGAAGTCGAAGGGATCATCCGGGAAACTTCTCTGAACACTTAGTCGTGAATGTAGAGGACCAAAGGTGGTATCTCATCACCATAGCTTTATGACGGGTTATCCCGCATGGCCTCTTACCAGGTGTATGCGTCTTCATGTACATCTTGCAGTATCTTCACAGCTTCATGTTGTTTCTCATATATCTCGGTGTTCCTGTAACGAGCATTTGAACAGTGGTTGTGGAGATGACGTGGTGAAGACAGTGGGCTAGGCCGGCCAGAGGCGAGGCCAAGCGCGTGGATGCCGAACGCGCGGCACGACGGCTAGGAATGGGGTCGGCGCAGGGCGCGGTGTCTTGCTGAGCACGTAGCACGATGGCAGAGTGACCGGCGCAGGGCTGTGACCTGGTGCAAAGGAGAAGGAACGGTGTCATGGGACGCCGGGGGCGGCGGTGTAGGAGCACGGCGGCGACGTTGAGAGGAGCCAGGCGCAGCAGGCAGGCGTGCAGCGAAGCACGGGGTCAGGGACGCGGCGGCGGCCGGGCGTGACCTCAACCACGCGGAGGCGAGGCGCGCGGCGGTGTGGACCGGCGGCCGGGTCGGCGTCAGGCGTGCGGCGCCGAGATGACCAGGCGGCGTGGCCAAAGCACGGCGGTGTGAGGCCGAGGCTTGGCAGCACTGGGCCGGGGCGGGCGACGCGTGCTGGAGGGCGGCGGCGTGGGGCTCGGGCACATCGGCGTGTGGCCGAAACGAGGACGACGAGGGGCCGGGGCGGCGGAGACCATTGGCCACAGCGCGGGGCCGGGCGCACCGCGCGAGGTGCGTCGGTGTGATGTCAGGCGGCGGCGACATGCGAGGCAAATTAGACGGACCACTCACGGAGCAGGGTCACGCCTATCATCTAGAAGGCGGGCCTGTCCCGCATGAAGACCCGACTTGTATCACAAGAAAAGATAATTGAATCCCCGATTTACGTGATTCGGAAGAAAGGATAGAGATAGACTTCCTATCTCTATCCCCGCCCATAACTAACAGGATATTTATTCAGAACCCTACCTTCCTCCACTATATAAAGGGAGGCAGGGGCCCCTAGTTCGGTAGGAGAGATCACATCGATCCATAGCCATCCTCAACATTGATCCATCGAGATCAACTCCAATACAATCCACGAGCACAGGAGTTGGGTATTACCTCCACCGCAGAGGGCCCAAACCTATATAAATCTGTCTCCTGTGTTACCATCGGGTTTCGGTCTTACGCATAGCCCCATAAAGTATATTGCCGACATAATTCGTCGACACCAGCGTCACCATCTCCAGCCTTCCTCCGTCCTCTTTGTTGCCTAAGGTTGCCTCTACATAGTCCCTAGGTTCTTATTAGCCGGTCATCCATGCTCTGGATAAATTGGATCATTGGTGCTGCATTGACCGTACCTCACTGCTGCCTAGGCTTGTCGCATTTCCCCTATAGGGTGTCTCTGGTGAATCCATTGGTTCCTCTAGATTTGTCGTTGAGCGTATAAACTAGAATGCCCATGCACTTGCACTGTCGTGGCCTAGAACACCAGCAAGCCGATGTTTTTCCTACATGACCGCACACTTGACAAAAGGTAGGAGACGCCACTATAGTGCGCCAAGATTCGTGCGTATCGCCATTGGATTTTTTCATGTGTGTCTGACCATTAGATCTATGCTAGTATCATTGACATGCGAGACCCACCATAGTTTATACAGTTTAATTATTTCCACCGAAGTAGCCACAAGCCGTTGACATGTGGGACCTACAGGCCAACCTGTCAGGTTAGGTGGATGTGTAGATTAGAGATTTACGCTTTCAAGTTGCGGTGGTGTATTCCTGCGATAAGGTGAGTTAGGAGTTCCTGACACATGGGCCGATGGGACCTAGCTGCCATAGAGAATCGTCGATCTGGGCCTAGGTGACCCACCCGTCAGCCCCTGCGTCTCACTGCTTCTTAGGCTAGTGGTCCACCCGTCAGCCTTGACGCTTGCTGGCTCGACCCATTGAACGGTTAGGTTTTGGCTCGCACAATTTTTTAGGAATTTCAAGTAATTTCACTATTTAGATAACCCAAAAATAGAAATAGAAATATTAAAAATAGCACATGATATCTAAAAATCATAAGAATTTTTGTGTAGCTCCCTTACAATATTTTGGACTCAAGAAAAGTATCAAACCCCATGTTACATTGAATAATATAAGTGATTAAAAATAGAAAACCCCATTTATTCTTAATAATTAATTTCCAGTAACAATTAATCCGATATTCTTAAATGCTGAAAATGCAAATCAAATTTTGGGTTGATTCTATCAATTTTGTTGGATGATACCATCCATCCTAG
Source organism: Olyra latifolia (assembly GCA_036346145.1). NCBI lineage: Eukaryota > Viridiplantae > Streptophyta > Magnoliopsida > Poales > Poaceae > Olyra > Olyra latifolia. The sequence goes on from CM070530.1 coordinate 23,676,041, forward strand.
ATGGAATAGGTTTATTCCACGAATTTAGTGGGATGATATCATTAATCATTTTGTACTAAATGGAGAGGCGATGGATCATCCCATTCTAATCCTTAAACAAAACAAATAACAATATTATGAGGTCACACCTCACTGTTGAATACCCATTCTAATCGAGAGCAACTGGTTAGCGGTGGATAGTGTGGGCCAGAAAAAAAAAATCTGATATATATTTGCTTCAGAATTTATTCTCATGACTTCTCCAACAGAGAGAGAAGCATCTGCAAGCAAAATGCGCGGCATTTCCTTGAAGCAATGGAGAAGAAGTGAGCGAGATTGCTGGATTAATCTTTTCCCAATTTCGATCATGTTGCGCGGAGGATCGTTGGGTTGCCCCTGAATGGAAGCTTAGGTTGCAGAACGTGAACGGATCACCCTCGTTGTCCTCGCTCCGCAGGTCCAGCCATAGTTTATAGCTAGCTAGCCATGCAGCAAGTGCGACGTGCGAGACAAGGTAATCTCGAGAATTACATGTGGCCGATCGATCCGATCGTGGTATCCGGAGCCAGATCAGCTCTCTTCCAGCTCTCAATTCCTGTCAGTTTTTGAGCTCTGCAACCAGCTGTTGCCTGTTGTTTCCATTGGCACGAGCGAGCTAGGGCCCCGGCTATATACAGTGGCGAGTACTGTTCACTACTTACTCACAGGTGGTCCAGTCCAAGAACGGAGTGAGCTTCGCGTCTGGCGGCAATGGCGTCCTCGCCTCGCCATCTCGTGTTGCTTGTCTCTGTTCTGTGTATCGTTTCTTTCCCACTCTCTTCCGCGGCCGCCGCCGCCGGCGGCGGCGGCTCGGGGCGCGGCCCGATCACTACCAATGGCCAGAGTTACTCCAAGGTTTGCGACCCGGCAAGGTTCGCTGCCGTGGGTCTTGACATGGCCGGGTTCCGGTACTGTAACGCCTCGCTGCCCTACGCCGAGCGGGTGCGGGACCTCGTCGGCCGGATGACGCTGGAGGAGAAGGTGAGCAACCTCGGCGACCGCGCGAATGGATCTACGCTCGTCGGCTTGCCGCCGTACCTGTGGTGGGGGGAGGCGCTACACGGCGTGTCCGACATTGGCCCCGGGGGCACATGGTTCGGGGACGTGGTGCCGGGCGCCACCAGCTTCCCGCTCGTCATCAACAGCGCTGCCGCGTTCAACGAGACGCTGTGGCGGGTCATCGGCGGTGTGGTCAGCACCGAGATCAGGGCCATGTACAACCTGGGCCACGCCGAGCTCACGTACTGGAGCCCCAACATCAACGTCGTGCGCGACCCACGGTGGGGCCGCGCCAGCGAGACCCCCGGAGAGGACCCCTTCCTCGTCGGCCTCTACGCCGTCAACTTCGTCCGCGGAATGCAGGACATCACCGCCGCCGACGGCGGCGCCGCCTACGCCGACCCCTTCTCCCGGCCCATCAAGGTCTCCAGCTGCTGCAAGCACTACGCCGCCTACGACGTCGACAAGTGGTTCAGCGCCGACCGCCTCACGTTCGACGCGCGCGTCCAGGAGCGCGACATGATCGAGACCTTCGAGCGGCCGTTCGAGATGTGCATCAGGAGCGGCGACGCGAGCTGCGTCATGTGCTCCTACAACCGCATCAACGGGATCCCCGCCTGCGCCGACTCGCGGCTCCTGTCCACCGTCCGCCGCGAGTGGCAGCTCCACGGGTACATCGTCTCCGACTGCGACTCCGTCCGCGTCATGGTCAGGGACGCCAAGTGGCTCAACTACTCCGGCGTGGAGGCGACGGCGGCGGCCATGAAGGCCGGGCTGGACCTCGACTGCGGCATGTTCTGGGAGGGCGTGCGGGACTTCTACACCACCTACGGCGTCGCCGCCGTGCGGCAAGGCAAGCTGCAGGAGGCCGAGGTCGACAACGCGCTCAGCAACCTCTACCTCACCCTCATGAGGCTCGGCTTCTTCGACGGCGCGCCGGAGTTCGAGTCCCTCGGCGCGACCGACGTCTGCACGGAGGACCACAAGGAGCTGGCCGCCGACGCCGCGAGGCAAGGAATGGTGCTCCTGAAGAACGACCGCAGCCGGCTACCATTGGACGCCGACAAGCTTCTTTCGGTGGCACTGGTTGGCCTCCTCGAACACATCAACGCGACGGATGTCATGCTCGGAGACTACAGAGGTATACATATACATCTTCTTGGACGAATCATATACTGAAGTTTCTTGCTGCAGCTGCCATTGTCATTGTAAATTTCTTGGTCTTTGCACAGGCAAACCTTGCAGTGTTGTAACGCCATACGACGCGATAAGGAAGGCTGTGAAGACGACACTTGTGCCATGCGACAACGGGGGGTGCGACACGGTGGTTGGTCTGAGCAAAGCCGCTGTGACTGTGAACTCCGTGGATGCGACCATCGTCGTCGCCGGTCTGAACATGAGCGTGGAGAGGGAGAGCAACGACAGGGAGGATCTCCTCCTGCCGTGGAACCAAACCAAATGGATCAATGCCGTCGCTGAGGCCTCCCCGAACCCGATCATACTGGTGATCATGTCGGCCGGCGGCGTCGACATCTCCTTTGTGCAGAACAACCCCAAGATCGGCGCCGTCGTGTGGGCCGGGTACCCTGGCGAGGAAGGCGGCACGGCCATCGTCGACGTTCTCTTCGGAAAATACAATCCAGGTGCATAAATTCGATCGGTTCATCGATCACACTGTAAAAACTAGCCTTGTTCGATCATCTCAACTAGTTCTTGCCTTCTTGGATCACCAAATTGTCAGGAGGAAGGCTGCCGCTGACGTGGTACAAGAACGAGTACATCAGTCAGATCCCGATGACGTCCATGGCGCTGCGCCCCGTCGCCGACAAGGGGTACCCCGGCCGGACCTACAAGTTCTACGGTGGGCCGGCCGTGCTGTACCCGTTCGGCCACGGTCTCAGCTACACCAACTTCAGCTACGCGTCCGGCACCACCGGCGCTGCGGTCACGGTCGGGATCAACGCCTGGGAGCACTGCAAGAACCTCACCTACAAGGCGGGCGTGTCACCGCCGGCCTGCCCGGCCGTCGACGTCGCCGGGCACATGTGCCAGGAGGAGGTGAGCTTCACGCTGACGGTGGCCAACATCGGCGGGAGGGGCGGCAGCCACGTCGTGCCGGTCTACACCGTGCCGCCGGCCGAGGTGGATGATGCGCCGCTGAAGCAGTTGGTGGCGTTCCGGCGGGTGTCCGTGCCTGCGGGGGCTGCCGTGGAGGTGCCGTTCACGCTCAACGTGTGCCACTCGTTCGCGATCGTCGAGGAGACGGCGTACACCGTGGTGCCGTCGGGCGTCAGCAGTGTCCTCGTCGGAGACGACGCGCTGTCGCTGTCTTTCCCGGTGAAGATCGACTTGGCGGCGTAGATATATTGATCATTCAATTCTTTCCAATTGTAGGGGCTCCATTGATTCTTACTGAGTGCGGCAGTGGTTTAACTCGACAAGTGTAAATCATTTTACACCATGTTATACGTACAAACATAAGCAGATCGCAGCACTGAACGTCAATTGGGTGAGAATCTTTTACCGTGTCAGAATGGGTGAGTTACCATCAAAATCGAAAAGCACAAGAAAGCTAAAGTATCATGATAAATCAGCGATTCCTAGTCCGCCTCGATGTGGACCGTCAAATTTTCAGCCGGACGCCGAGAAATGGCAGATCTGTCTTAAGGCAGAGGATGTGATGGCCCGAAATGTGCTTCCAAAAAACTTATCTGCTGGCTCATGTGATGTGATGGATCTATCTATTATATTATTAAAACAGAGTTAAACCGAGCCACCATGTTCACTATAAAAATACTAGAAAATCACATGTTAATCGAAGAAAGAAGAGATCTACGTCATCGATTATAGTAGGACCAAATTATAAGTATGTAAATTTGTTCAATGGTAAATAAAGAGTTGGAAACTTATAAGAGTTTTATTTGGATATTAAACTTATCTATAGGCTTCTAACCAAATTAGAGTAGATCTGTGACCCATCAGCTCTATATAAAGAACCTTGAAAGAGACGGATCGATTTAATATTCGAAAGAGGTACGCCCATAGGCTCCATTGCTACATGCAAGGAGTGCTCGCTAGAGCCGGCTAAACCATGGCTGGCCGGCGAGCTATATAACTCAAACGGCCGGCGAGCTATGTATATATGTGACATCGGCCGATGTTTGGTAGAGGGGAGACAGAGAACCATGCATGGCTCAATACAAAGAGATTTTTTACGATCCTTGAGGAAGTACTAGGACCACAATTTCTAGTGTTAATTTGTGATACCTCCTGATACCTTAACACTGAGAAGATATCGGAAGGTACCACAATTTCAGCTCCTCAAACCAATGAGGAGCCAGTACGTGAGATCGGCTGACATTGGTAGAGAAGAGACGCAAAGAACTTTGGTACGAGAGATCGGCCAGCATTGGTAGCTGGAGGCGAGAAGTAGGCATTTGGTAGAGGCAAGACAAAATCCATGTACCACGTTCAAACAGGCTACACCTGAAAAATCAATTGCATGAGCGACTTCTTTCATGGTCCTTTTCCTATCTTCACAAAAGAACATCCCTAACCATGCTAAGAAAATCACACAGGTACTCGGCTTTTTCCACATCGATATCCCTGGTTTAAACTTTTTCTTCGATTGTTGCTGCGTGTAGTGTATAAATTGATGTATCATACGATTTGATATTGATCCTATGATTATATAAAATGTGACTTCATATAAACAAATTTTCGGTCTGTGAGATGCCTCACAGACCCAGATGGCACATTGTTTTAATTTGAACTCCATGTAGATTTTTCTAAAGAAAAACTCCATGTAGACTAGGAGTCCAAATAGTACGCGGTCAGGATACAGCAAGAAGCACTATGCAAGACTGCAGGGAGAAGACGTGTGCTTGCCATTGCTCCACATACAAGGGAAGGTAGCTGGAAAAAGAAAAAGATGCATAAGTTCGAAAATATGACTTTTGCAAATAGCGAAAAAGATTACTTTTTTTTTCCTATTTCTACCCTTTCCAGAATCAGATGAAGGCTAGAAATTCGCACATTAATTAGAGAAAAAATTATTTATCTATTTACAACAAATAATTTGATGTTCAAAAGAGTTGGAATATGATAAAATTAGAAGTTTGTCTAGACATTGACCCTATCTACATGCTTCAAGCCAAATTTGTCTATTTGTACAACCATCAACTCTATATAAAGATCCCTCTCTCTATCAAAATTAACATATTGGAACATCAAACGAGAGTGCATACATGCTGATGCAGATCAAAGCGCTCTGTGGATTAGAAGCCTAGAGTGTAGACGGCTCGGACGCAACAAGAAGCCGTCAACGGGAGCGTAAGGAAGAAAAAATGCATGAATTCCAAATATTCCCATTAAAAGGTAATAAAAGATTAATCTATTTGTTCCCTGTCCTTGAGTCCACACTATACAAGGCTAGAAATTCTCATGTTAATCAGAGAAAAACTATACCAGCAATTATAGTGGGTTTGGATTATAGCGGTGTAGATCTTAACTATGTTTTTAGTTATATTTAACATATTGTACATAATCTAACCAAGAACTAATAAAACTAATAACCAAATACATTTAATATGTGTTTTTGAGTTCAGTTTAAAGATAATATGCACATCACTGTAGTGGGTTTAGAAGATAATTATGGTTTGGATTTTAAATATATTTTTAGTTAAATCTAATATATTCTTCTGAATTTACTGCTAACATGTAAATATAGTCATGCAAATGTACGAAATACAACCCTAGTTAAAGGGAATAACTCAGCAACATGCAATTTCGAGTGCTGCCAAAGTTTAGGATTCCTTCTCAGTTGTGTCCCAGATGACCAGATCTCGCCCTGCTTACTGCTTGGCTTATTCATGCAGTGCTGCACGCAGCATTTGTCACGAAGGAATGCGAGGGAGGTGAGCTCAACGCGACCCCGCACGCCCATGCTTGGTTCTATCGTTTCTGGGCGTGTCCTAGAAAAAAGTCGTGTGGCCCGTGATGGTTCATGGGCTCGTCTCTCCGGATTGTAGGGCTAGCACGAATTTTTTTTTTATATTTTTTTATTCAAAATTTTTTAAATGTCCGTCCAGACTGGGAAATCGCATTTTTGGACGCCCGTCGCCCGTGGGCCGGGCGATCGCCCATGCCACGGGCGATGGGCGCCAGGCCGTGCTCTCCCGTCGCCGCCTGACTGACGCCGTTGGACGGCGTTGCTGCGGGCAAGGCTCCGGTCGCCCGGCCCATGGGCGATCGCCCGGCCCACGGGCGACCGGAGCCGACACCTATTTTACAATAATATGTTATATATATAAAACAGTTATAACATATAAAATAAAAATATTATCAATATTTATTATAACATATAACTATTATATATGATATGTTATATATAATAGCTATAACATATGTCTTATAAATAAAAGTATATATATTATATATAATATTTATATACATATAGAACATATGAATAATGTATATTATATATAGGGTCTACCGAATCTGCGTGGTTGGAAATTAGGGTTTAGGAAGGGAGAAAATTTTGTTATTTTTTCTGAAAAGGGCCGATAATTTTAATTTTCATCTTTTGTATTATTAGAATTATAAAAAATAAATGTTCCTCTTGTCACAAAGTATTCCTCGCATGACAGCAGTTATAGCGTTTAAAATAGAGTGCTCTCAGAAAATTTTTATTGCCAACATTAGCATTACACGGTAGTTCGTACTGAATACATTGGGGATATTTCTCCTTGCTGGTAGCATCAGGTCGGCCACCTTCACCCGGCATGCATGGGTGGTCACCATGGACCGGTGAAAGGGTTGTGGCATTGGCATGAACACCAAGTGGCCACACACCGGGTAGTCGCTTCCTATTCCGTATCGTAGTACACCGGGTAGGTTTCTTGCATAATGGCTTTTCGACGTAGGACTTCAGCGTTGGGTGTGCCGGGGTAGTGGCATCCGCATAGACATGCATGGACCCGTCGATTCTGTACCCGTAGACCTCATAATTCCATGTGTCCCAAACACTTTCCTTCAGGTAGTAAGGCGACACGAAGGAGCGGGTTGATTCATTACAGACGGCGGAAGAGGCTATAATGTGAGAGCACGGGAGGTGAAGGAGCTTTGGCTTCTGGCAGGTGCACTCACATTGGGCCCCCGTGATGGTGCAGAGATGCGTCCTTGTCGCCCGGTGGGTACCTCGACGACCACACTCAGCACAGTGCACATGAAACCAACGGACGGTGCCACTCTGTGGAGTCACACGATGTATCTGTGCCTTTCTTGTTTTCTTCTCCATGTATTCACTGATAAGGGTTGAATAGACAAGATGCCTGTCGGCCATAGCTGAAGAAGCCTTCTGCACCCGGTTGATGAAGTACTTTTGGACCCCATGCAGGACACCTTCAACAATTCCGACAAGAGGAAGACATCTCGTTCCTTTCATTACCCAGTTGTACACCTCGGCTATATTCGTGGTCATGATGCCATACCGTGCACCTCCGGTGTCATGTAGGAGCGACCATTTCTCCTTTGGCTCGTGACATATCCAGTCCAAGAAACTTTTAATATCTGTGCCCGCCTTTCTACGGATGTTTCTGGAGTCCGTAGGGAGCGCACATAGAGCAGTCGGATCATCGCCGTCGACATGATAAAGCATGGGATTTCTGGATGAAGTTGGTGGGCCTGCTGGTTGGGCCGTCTGCTTCCTTGTCATTTCATCTAAGGTCTTCCAGAGCGCTTCGAACTTGGCCGGCTGGTTTGTTTGGCACAACCTCTTGAACATGTTCATCAACGTCTTGTTCTTGAACTGACGGAAGAAATTTGCTCCCATATGTCTCATGCACCACCTACTAGTCAAGTCTGGCCACTTCGGTGGTCCCACAACGGCAGAACCTTCTTGCATGTCAACAATAGCCTTCATCAAACCCGCGTGCCGATCGTGTATGATGCACACGTTCGGACTAGCGAGCATCACTCCATGCTTAACTCGCTCCAGGAACCAATACCAGCTATCTGTGTTTTCCCCCTCGACAATAGCAACTGTGACTCGCAACACCTGGTTGTTCGCGTCCACACAGCAATTGCGGTCAAGATTCATCCTTTGTATTTACCCGTCAGAAGGTGCCGCCCATACAGATTCTGGGCTGCGAAGGCTCGAAGGCATTTATGCAAGCTTCCAGCACGAAAAATGCACGCTGCAGCACCCACTTGCCCTCATGGACACCACTAGTTGGATACTCTTTCATGTCTCTGTACGTTCCAGGGTTCCTGAATGCTATTGCCCTGAGCATGTGAACCATGTTCTCATACGATGCCTCGTACGTCCCGAACCTAACCTCCAACGCCTTCCTCTTTGCCCTCCAAGCCTTCCCGTAGTCCATAGTATACTGATATCTCTCCTCCACGGCTCGAATGATATCTTTAGCTGGCATTTGAGGATTACCCACAATCTCTCCATACAGAACATTAGCCACCCAAGTTGATTTAAAGGTTGCGGTGCACTTGCTCGGCTTCCTCCAAGATACACTCGTGTTGCACCACTATGGAGCACTCCCAAGAGTCCTTCCACTTCCTCTCAGATGCATGCACCGCCAGTGACAGCTTGTCATTCACGATTTCACGTCAGACTTCTTCTTGCCGGACTTCACCACCTTGAACCGACGGCGATAGACATTGCCCAAGATTTCACTGCATTCAACAATGATTCCTTATCCTTGTATATGGCTCCCTGTGTGACCTCGTTCGCATGGTACTCCCATGCGTCATGTCTCCCTTCATTCATCGTTAATCGCCGGTTGTAATCGCTCCATGTACTCGGGTAGGGACATCAGGGACATTAACCTCCTCGTCGGACTGGTCATCATCCGGCAACTCTTCATCCTCTCGGTCCTCCGCCTCCATCATATTCACTATGATCTCCACCTCTTCACCTTTGTCTGCCACCCCCCTCGCCTCTACGCCTGCACCACCCTCCTCCTGCGCCTCGTTTGGTAGTCCCTCCTGCGCCTCATCCCCATCGCCAACTTGGTCATCGCCACCCTCTCCACTACAATCTCCCATGCTTGTGCCATGGTTCTCCATTGTGTCCACCTCCTCATCTTGCAGTTCGGGCACGGCTGGGTTTACTATCTGGTAGCATTGAACCAGTAGCATAAGGGGCCAACCACGCTGCATTGCATTTTCTACGTGCCTTCTCCAATTGTGTGTTCCTTTTATAGGAAATAACTCTCCAAAAAAACCTTCATGGGCACGACTCACCACGGCTCTTACACGCAGCCGACATGTATGTGCATCCAGGCCAAACAACCGAAACAACCATTCTATTATCCACCGGTATGTCCTCTCGCTCGGCCTAGATATACCACGCATTACAGAGGGAAATGCCGATAGATCCACTCCATTTGGCCCTTCTGCTATCTCTCCATCTCCGTAAAATATTTGGAAATATAATTTTTCTGACATTTCGCCTATAACATATGATGAACCGTACTATTAGTTAGTGTATATTTCATTATCAAAAATAATATTATGTAATATTTACCATAACAAGAACGCAAGCAAAATTAACTATTTAATATATAAATTACATATATAACATCAAATTTATATTATACATCGTGTGCCTATCCTAACATGTCTTCAATTAATATATAAATTACATCTATTTATGTCTAACTTAACTCCATTTTTTGAAATAACCCTATTTTCACGATTTTATATTTTTTCTATACTCTAATAAAAATTTTAACGGTACCTACATCCATGAATAACAAAATTATCTACATATTTCATGTGTCAATATTCTAACATTTTTCTAATCATCAAATTAAATTACACGTATTTATGTCAACTATGCGCGTAAATAACAAAAATATATAACTATTTTATGTGTGACCATCCTAACGTGTCTTCAATTAAAATTTTAAAATTACACATATTTATATCAGCTATGCGCGTAAATAACAAAATTATTTACGTATATTCAACGTGTGACTATCCTACCATGTTTTGAATAAAAATTTTATTTATACGTATTTATATGAACTATCTAATTTAATATTAAATTTAAACAATAATACATTCTTAATCATAATATCAACTTTCTAAATCAATGATAAATTTTAATTTTGCATATTTATATCAACTATCGGTATCAATAATAACATTATATTTATTAATATGTGACTATCCTACCATGTTTTTAATCATAAAAATTAATTACATAATTACACTACTAAATTACTTACGAAATTAACTTACCAAATGTCGATCCCGCGTAATCCAAATTTTTTCCTCTCTTTTTTTTTCCTCTTTTTTCTTTTCTTTCTTTTCTCCTCTCTTCTCTTTTCCTCTCTTCTCTTCTTTCCTTTCTCTCCTCTCCTCTTCTTTCCCTTCTGCTCCTCTTCTCTTGTGTGCGCCTCGGCCGAGGACATGGGCAGCTTAAATAAGAGGCCCGGTCGCCCATGGGCTGGGTGATCGCCCGTGGGATGGGCGACCGGGCCAACGGTCCGCAAACGGCGCACGACGGTAACGGTCGCCTAACGGCTATGTTCAAGGCTTCGCGCCCGTCGCCCGAAACCACGGCGATCGCCAATTTAACGCATGACGGGCGCCTAAACTTGAAATTTCGCGGTCGGCTGGCATTTTAAAAATTTTGAATAAAAATGTAAAAAATTGGCTAGCACAGCCTTTTAGCCGACCGCAAGGATGCATCCGGCCAGACGTCTTTGTGCTTTTAGATTGGTGCACTCGAGACCGTTGTAATTCCCGAGTACATGCTGCCATCGAAACATGGAAATATCCATTTTGCTTCATGCGCGACGCATCTATCCAACCAAACGCCTATATAAGCACCGCTAATCGCGATGGATTTCCCACCGCAACCACTTCGGCGATTTCCGCGAGATCGAAGCGGCGACGACTCGGGCTAGGTCTTCGCCTCGCGATCTCGTCGACTTCCACTGCGCCCCAAGATCGTTGGGCAGCTCTTCCTGCGCCTCAAGATCTCCAGCCTCGCCGACATCTTCCCGCCTCGAAGATAGCGGCGGCGCTTCCGCTTGACGACGACACCTGTATGCACGAAGTCGCTCATCGTCGACCATGTCGGCTTTCCCGGCCTGCTCGGACTACAAGAACAGGAAGCGGAAGGCGGCGGAGAAGGAGCACCCCAATGCTCCGCCACTCCGGCGGCAAATGGTGGCCGGGCAACTCCACAATGAAGAGGCCGTGCTCGAGATGATCGAGGACACCATCTCCATGCTGCCCTTCGAGTTCGACGGGTGTGCTCTGGTATCCTTTGATCGCCTCGACCTGAGCGCGTTGGCTGCTTTCGAGCTCAATGAGCTCAACCTGCCTGGAGGCGCCGAGTCGCCGTCGACGACGACGGACTTGGACAGCGATGATTTGCAGTACGCGGAGTACCTCGAGTGCTTCTTGTTGTCGGACAAAGATCATGCACCCGGCAAAGGAGCGTGCCGGCAGCAAACGACGATCTAAGAAGTCGGAAGACGACGACTTGCACTTTGTTGACAACCAGATAGTCGTCCGTATGTCTGTCTTTTGTGCCTGAACAGCAAGTGATGTTTTAGTACCTGTTTTTTCCGTTTCTTGCACTTAGTCACAGGTCCTGTGCTGCACCTGATGTAATACTCTGTTTTCTTCGCTTTCCATTGTAAAACACTGATTTGTAACGATAGAAACCAGGCAATTAAGGAGATCTTCCGTGTAGGCAATTATTAGTAATAGAAAATGAATTCTGACCTTTACTTCACGGATATATGTATATATGTCTCTTCGGATTGCAGGGCTAGCACAGAATTCTAGATAATGAAAAATAAATTCTACCCTCTACATCACATATGTATACGGCCCCATATTACCACACACAGTCTTAGTCAAAGGTTGACTTACATCGAAAGGGTATGAAATAAAAAAACTTCATTCAAACATCACTGATGCGATTATTAAATTGCTATCTATGCTTGGTAAAGAAAGACATAGCCACCATCTCCATAGAATGGCAAGCATTGAGCATTGCATCTTTTTCACTCTCCTTCTGTAGCAAAGACTAGTGTCACAAGCAATATGCTTTCTTGAAAATATCATGTATAAAGGAGGAAATTTTGTATTTGTCAAACACAACATCGTTTCAACAAAGCCATATAGCCCAACTCAAATTCACTGGACCAACCAAAATTTGTTTTTTTTACCTGAACACCGCGAAACTAACCCCTAGAATATGAGAACAACTTAGTGGGATTTCAACCCTAGAGATGTGAACTAAGCGCCAAACTGCTCTACATACCTAACATTGAATAGAAGAGGCTGGCACAGACGAGCTCCTTTGTTTTGCTTTGTTTCTTTTTTTTCGCTTTCCTAGATCAATTTGATCTAGTTTACTTCTCTAGTGTATTATTAGCTGGATTTCTTTTACCCTATAGTGGGGTTCTCCATACTGATTCTTTCGGCGCCTATATCAAAGAACAACACCGGATAGAATTGGTTGTTAATAAATTTTCTCTCGTTCTTCATTAACGAACAGTACTGCCACCAAGGCGTAGTTCCTAATCATCATTAAAGATCACCGAAGTTCTATTTCCATTGTCGTATTTGTCAGCAATCAAGTCGACGGCGAGGAAGATAAAAAGTATAGCACAGTTCCATCATCCATGAAACTACTGACTATGTATTGTCGTTTTCAATCCTCATTGTAATAGTTGAGTACTTCTGTACTTTATTCACTAAATTGTAAATTAATATATATGAAAAGTTTCTAAAAAAAAACTGGATTCTTTTTTTACTTGGGAAAAAGGCCTGTACGGCTGTACCCTTCTCCAGATCTCCATCTATGGTAAGACGGCTGAGTTAAGGTGGAAACGTAAGAGTTATTGTTCCCTCCTGTCACGAGAAGAAATCTTTTGGGGATCGACATGATCGATGTAATACAACTTTGGTCATTCACTTTATCGCAATGTTTAGATTAAACCAGTAAAGTATAATGCCATTACAGTACTTTTTGAAACAGATCTTTTTAGATAAAGAAGTAGTTCTGGCTTTTTAAAACAAATCTACTAGTACTATTTTAATGCATACAATTTAAATGCTTCATAAACATTCTGATTGCCAAATCTTAGAATATTTGATAACATGCATCTCAAAACGGCTTCCTTTGAAGCGGAAGAGACTAGTTGAAAAGCTACTTCCGATTATAATCTAAAAAGTTGTAGACCTTTGATAAGGAGCTTCGAGGAGCCAAAAAAATCATTAAAAATTAGTTTTGAGAGTTTTTATAAGGAACACTAAGATCTTCAAAAAAATACTACAAAACACCAAAGTATTTGGGTTATACAAAAATAATAAATATCCTACTTATAATCAAAATTTGATTTTAAGTTGAAAAGAACAGAGCCGAGTAGCATGCATGCTAAGCACTGTACAATGATTTGATAATAAGAGAACTACCCAAAGGTAGGGTGCTTTGGTGTGAAGCCTACAACCCGGGTTCAAAACCCACAGGAACATTAAAAATCTGAATCGCATTCTTGAGGATGTATTATAGCTATAAGATTAAATCTTTTATCCTTTCATACTAAATCTTAATATCAGAGGAGAGGATGGAGTGTGGTTACGTGTACATTGAGTTTAATTTAGTAACAACCTCCCAAACGCGCAAATTAGTCACTACTAAAATCTTTGTTTTCTTAAAAGAGGTTTCATACTTGCGTGAGAATCGAGCATCTTCTCTCTTCTAGTTCAAAAAAAAACTGAAAATCGAATGCAGGGAGTGCCCTTGGTCGTTCATGCCAGTTGGAACTTGGCAGCATATTACCATAACTGTATTTCACAAATGGACTTTGTATAACTCATTTGTGAAAGGTGGATCAGCGGAGGGGTTTTTCATTTATATGGTATTGTCTATTGGTGAGTCATCTCCATATAGTTCAGCGAGTAGTAAGTTTACTCTGAAAGTGAGCACACATGCAAACGGCTGCAATTTTAGGAAGCAAAGAAAATAGTTTTAGATGTTTAAGAAGCTTGGTAGTATGATCAAGCAAGTTTATACTTTAGAGAGCTCAATGCAATTCTTTCTAAAGGAAGTAGAAAGTAAGTCCAACTTAAAAACGAAATATCGATCACAATAATGTTGCACATCCATAATGTACTTGGCCCAACTAAAAGAAGAAGAAGAAGCATGTATATGGTCAATTGCATATATTTATAGTAGACACGCAGTTTTAACCATATATATTATGCTTATATGGAGTAGAATACAACATTAAACAGACTAGCTAGTTAATTACCTTTACCTCGTCATACTCCATACCCTTCTCAGTCCCTGCCATTACTAGTACTACTGCTTTACTCCTCTCAATACTCACTGATTAATTAGTAGCAACAACGGTCTCCTGGATATATGCGGCGGTTCGCCCAAATTCATACTAAACATCAATGGTCTCTGCAAAATAAAAGGAGGGTTAATGGCCAGAGACTTGGCATAAACATGATCTCTGAAAAAGAAAGCATGATCTTCGCCTGAATTACTAGTAGCATTTACCGTTTCTAAAATGACAACTACATTACATTGAACTCTACAACCGTATAGTAGTACTACTAGTACACTCTCCATCTATATCTATACAAATACACACATCAACATGTTCTGCCATCACTTGTGCAGTTGTGCGTTGTGCCCCTATACCCCCTCTCTTTCTCTCTCAAGAACATCTTGTGTGTTACCGGTTGGTAACCACAAGCCTACAAGATCAAACGTTGAAGAGGGAAAGAGAGGGGATGGTAGCTAGCTAGGTATGGGGAGTGCTGGTACCTACCTGCTTCTCGTTGCCATGGTGCTTGCGCAGCTAGGCCTTGCTGGTCTGAACGTGCTGTCCAAGCTCACCATGGCCTCCGGCATGAGCCCCTTCGTGCTCCTCACCTACCGGAATATCATCGCCGCTGTTTTTCTCACTCCCTTGGCATTCTTCCTCGAAAGGTATGATTTAGTTAGTTTCTTAAAACTTTTTCCGTTGTCTAAAAAAATGATTTAGTTTGTTTCGTAAAACCATCTCTGATTTGTGAATGTCCATGCAACAAATTCAAATATATGCAGGTTAGTTTTTCCTTTGTAATTCAAATATATGTAGAGGTCTTGAGGAGATCTACATTAGTTTTGCCATAACTTCAGCTATCAATATTATTTGTCTATTTCTTTTTGTACCCATAGATCTTGCATTTTATCCCATTGTTTTAACTTTTAAAAGTAGTAGTAATATTATACTGAGTTCTGGTTGTTTATTTCTTTCTAAGATGACTTGATCTAAGATATGCATGCATCACTGTTTATTGGCTAGGTTTATGCATTTATGGTGGTTGTGATTTTGTTGTACTTACTATATACCGTAGTTTTTGTTGATATAATATCTTCTCATTCAAGGAATTTGATAGAGATCAAAACATGGTACTATATACCATATGTTTTTTGATAGGCATATGTATTGTGTATCCAACCGTAGCTCATTTTGTTTGGCATTGATTGTTGGCGTGAACGCCATTCAAGCACTTGACCTAATAAAAAATTCTTGCTTATGATATATAATTTTTAATTTAATTATGGATGCAGAAAAACATGGGCGGAAATTAGCAAGAAGATACTTATTCAGATTTTCATTTGCTCCACAATTGGGTATGAATGTTTTCCTCTTGTGTCTAGTTGAGAATTATTCAGCTAGTCCTTCATCCTTCGAATAGATGCTATCTTAGCAAGACGGTTTTACTAAAAGCTTCTTGCATTAGTTTTTAGTGCTTTTCCCTCCAAATACTCCTACTCATTGCTTAATATATCAATAGTACCATTGTTAGGAAATAAGATGCATTAATAATTAAGGATAACTTATGCAAAAATATAAGGTAATAAATAATTTTTTTGAAAATGCATTAACATAAATAGAGGGAGCACTTATATGTACATGTACATAACAATAATCACAACATGCGTCTCATAGAAAGATTGTACACTCCATTTTTATATTGTTGCACTTGCTACTCGATCAAATTAAACAAAACAAATAACTCTTCAAAAAAATATATCAAGGAAAAATGGTAGATCCATTTTTACGTTGTTGGTACTTGATCAAGTTAAAAGAAACAAAATAACCTTTTGACTATAATCTGGAAACATTTGGTTTTTTATTTATTCAAAGTAAAGCCCTGCCCTCTTTCAATTTTTTAGACGTCCTTTAGAATGCGTGCAACTGAACTTTAATTTTAAAGTCTTGGGCGTTACATACGCACAAAAAAGAGTATGACCATTACATACACACAGACAGAGAGTACGTAAATCTATGAAATGAATCGATATTATTACGTTTTTCAGCAGAAGTATTTTCATATCACTATATTAAAAAATAATCATTACTGCCATAGCTAAGAAATAAAACTAATAACCAAAAGTTAAATGTGTTAGATCAGTTACTGTGCTCACGTTAATTTGAAATCAAGTGAAAGATCGAGAACTAATGGAGCTACACACCAATTTTAAGCCAATCAACACCATAAGTGCTATTCAAATGACTATCACAATCGAATTTTTTTATTCAAACAATAGTATAAACTCACTAAACCAAGGTTAAAGAAAAAACCCAGTCTAATCAGACACGCACGCACGTACGTACGCCTGTCAGTGCAACACTGAACCAGGTACTCTACTACGTCGGCCTCAAGTACAGTAGCCCCACCGTGGTGTCCGCGCTGAACAACACGCTCCCGGCGGTGACCTTCGTGCTGGCCGCCGCCCTCAGGATGGAGCCTGTGGCGGCGCGCGCCGGGCAGGCCAAGGTGGCCGGCACGGCCGTCTGCGTGATCGGCTCCATGGTGATGACCTTCTACCGGGGCCCTCTCGTCCGGACCTTGGCCTCCCCAGTCCACTGGCCGTACGTCCAGCAAACCATGGCCGCCGCCCGCGCCGGAGGCCACGCCGCCGTCCTCGGCGCCATTCTGGTCATCGCCTCCAACGTCGCGTGGGCTGTCTGGTTCATCATTCAGGTAATACATTACATCCACGAGGCATTTGCGCCTGTCCATGTAGGTTTGATCAAGTAAAGTGCATGCGTCGTTGATCTGATCGTGCCGAGACTACCTGGTTCTTGTAGAAGAAGATGTCCAAGAGCTTTGCGTCCCCGTACACGAGCACGGCGCTGATGGCATTCATGGCCAGCATCCAGTGCGCCACCATCGCGGCGGTGGCGGAGCGGAGGCTGTCGGCGTGGGAGCTCGGGCTCGACATCAGGCTCGTCGGCGCGCTGTACGCGGTGAGATCGATCGACCACGGCGTCGTCGGCGTACATCCACATCATCTTGCATCCAGAGTCCAGTCCAGACCATGATCAGGGATCAATGTGAATTCTTGAACACGCGTACATGCAGGGGGTCGTGGCGTCGGGGGTGGTGTTCACGATGATGTCGTGGTGCATCCAGGAGCGCGGCCCGGTGTTCGTGTCCATGTTCAGCCCGCTGGTGCTCATCGTCGTCGCCGTCGTCGGGTGGGGCATCCTCGGCGAGAAGGTTCACGTCGGAAAGTGCGCACGGTCGATCGATGCATGCGTCCTTGGTTTTAATCTATTCGCCATTGGTTGCTCACAAGTTTATTTGATTTATGCATGTGGTGGCGCGCAGCGTGATCGGCGCCGTGCTCATAGTCGCGGGGCTGTACACCGTGCTCTGGGGCAAGGGGAGGGACATGGCTGTCGCCGCTGCCACGGCCTCGGGCGGCGACGTGGAGAAGAACGGCGCCGGCGACGCCAACGAGGACGTCGCCGTTGACACGGCAGGCTCCCCAACGCGCCCCGCTACTGATCACCATCAGCTGACGTGCACAGAGGCAGCATATATAACACGAACTTAATTAGCAGTGCCTTCGTGACCACTTTGATCGGGCTCATGCTAGCTTGAGCTAAATAAACTAAGAGAGAGGGCATGTTTAATTTTTTTAATAATAAGGGCATGTTTAATGTGTTCCAAATTTCTCCCCTAGCTTAATCACTTGATGGATCGATGGCCTATATCTCCCTGGTGCAGTGCTGCTTTAATTTAAAACTCTTTTTATATTAACTCAGGTAGCATACAACGATAGTATATTTTAAATCCAACTGTTCAATCAAAAGGTTATTTTGTCTTTCGGCCACCTCAGCATCCTATTGCTGCAAGCGGCAACAAGGCGTGCTCCTTGATATTGTCGGAATAAAATCAGAAACGGCGATGGCGATGGTGATGGCTTTCTTCTGGATCAACGTTACGATGCTGAGATTAAATTCCATGCACGTCATTGATCTACTTGCTCTCGCATGTAATGGTGATGAAACAGATCATCGATCCAACGAACTGTCTCATGCAAAGGGCAAAGGGCACCAGCGACGTCTTTGGGCGGCGATCCGCGTGTCGTCGACTAGAATCGATACCCTACATCAGATTCTGCTGCCCAAGCCATGGCGCCGGTGCTCTACTTCGACGCCGGCTCTTTCGGCGACAGCCGCCATCAAGCCCAACCATTGCGGCCTTCCGTCGTCGCGGCTGCCAGCACCGTATACCAATTACTATTTTATCCCTATATATATTATACTATCTATACCGGTTAGGTGTAGTATAAAAAGATCTTGAAAGATCCTAACCATTGGATAAGAAGAATAGACGATCGATATTAAGTTTAATGTATGTAAAAGAGCTCTTAATTTAATACATTTCTCCAGTTTGGGAAGTATCCATGTGGGATCTTAATTACATGCACTCGCTATCTACATATAAATGTGCGTTCTAGCTACTCTCTCGGTTGAAAAAAATAAAACATATAGTTTGAATAATCTTGTGTAAAAATATAAAACATACCTGCTATCTTAATGATGTGTTTTTTCATATACTCCTATTTATTTTCTTCAAGTGCTGTTACTATGATCGTTGCTTAGTCTGCCACGTAGAAAAAAAGAGTGACATGGCAAGTATTTAATAAGGAGAGAGAAGTCTATCGTTGCTTGTTTAAGCAACAATAAGCAATCGTTACTTCACATCAATCGAGACACTAGTAACGACTTAGCAACCCACTGTGGTTATCACTGTTTCTTCCCACAATTTTTCAACCAATCAAGAAGCGGTACTAATAAATATAAGAAACTATCTCAAGTAGCTATGCATTGTGTTCATCTTTTTATATCTTATTCTTAGATGACATGGATATCGCCGCAACGATTTATAAGAATCGATGCATTGTGAACGCTCTAAGTACTCTCTCTTGTCTTTCCAAGACAATTATATAGGATGTATAAATCATTTTCTTTTACTCTTTTCTCAAATTCATCACCACCTTAATTCTTACCAAAATAAAATACATCTTATATTTATCAACGAGGAGAGTACTGTTTTTTTAATGAGCCGTGCTGGTCGTGTTGTCCGTGTTCCAAGATGGACATGCCATGAATGCAATCTTTTCCAAAAAAAACATACGAGCACAAAAACCAGGGTTTACGTGTCACAAGCTCCTAGTGAAAATGTGAAATACTCCTATGAGTTAACTGGACAGGCTTCCATCCGAACCCGATCCGACTGGGCGGGGACTCAACAGTCAGGTCCAAATCTAGATATGTGATGGGCTGTTGATGAGATAAATACTTTTATCTTCTTTTCTTGTACTCCGTACTAGCCTTGGCGTGACAATGAGTGCATGCTTGGTTGGTGCTGACCATGGAGTTGTAGTTTCATTATCCAAAAAAAAAAAAGCATGTTACAAGCTATATGTCAACCTAGAGTTACATTTCACGAGTCTTAATAACTGCTTCTTCGTAACGAAAAGCAATTTTTTAAACGTTGATATGGTCAGAAAATGAAAATTTTGCCATTAATTACTATTAGTTTATCAATAGAACCTAATTAATTTATTGTGAAACTACGTTTTGAGACTGATTGACATTATACCTGTCCTCTTACATATCTAGATTTAGACCCGACTCGACTCACCGAGTCCACACCCAGTCGGATCAGGGTTGGGATCAGATGGAAGCCTGTCCATCTGATCTACACCCATCGGTTACTGTTACCTCCACCAAAAATACAAACGTAGCCTTCCACTCACGGAAGCATATCCCTTGCCTTTGGCTTTAAGGCAAAGAACCTTAGCCAAGATCCTGGCCATCCAAATCAAATCCGAAGGTAAGCAGGAGCAGATGGGCAGCTGACCAGCAAACAGCCAGACAACTTTTCTCGCCCACACAATCTAAATCCATCTCGGTGTCGTGTGGAGTTGTAAGTCGCCGGTCGCGCCGTAATGCTCTGTGCCTCGACTTCGCCGGCGGTATCTTCGCGCCACCAAAGCCTCACTGCCGGCCTCGACAGGCTTGTCCCCCGCAGTGCTTTCGGGTCTCGTCGAGCTCGACCTTAACGACAGCAACCTCATCGGTGACCTCGACCACAACGGCGACAGCTTCGCAGGGGCCTCAATGAACTCGTCCATGCAGCAGCGAACTCCAATGCCCGATGGCACCGTGCGAACCGCTTGGTGAGGTCGCCAGAGAGCTATAGCACATGGACGGCCGCAACGACACTGGGGGCGGCGACACCGAGGAAGGTGACTCCCTTGATGACACTGATGCATGCACAACCGCTCTGCCCGTCCGGCTCGATGGTTCACAACATCCGGGATCTGGCTGCGTTGAGCGTCGAGTTGCTGTCGAGGCAGGGCCCGACAGTCGGACGTGGAGCAGGCTAGTCGAGTGGTGGCGGCGCCAGGAGACCGAGGAGTGCCCATGGTGGCCGGCCGGCGGTACCGCGAGAAGCAACCAACCGATGGCGGCAAAGATGCTCCAAGCCGGCACTCCCAAAGGCCAAAGGGGAATGGAAGGGAAGAGAGAGAATAAGGAGAGGATTACATTGGAAGAGAATTGAGAGACGAAGGTGGGTTCAATAGTCCAACCGTTGGATTTCATTTGGAAAGATAAGATTAAGGCAACGACCAGGCCTTTGGAGTAGAGGATGCGCGTCCTACACTCATCGGCCACTTCCTCACATCAGTACATCGCGAATTTTTTTATATTTATTTTTATTCGTTATTGGAAAAATAGGTGTCAGCTCGTATTTTAGACCAAAATAGATGTCCGTCGCCTATCAGAAGGCGATCGTCCACCAGTTGGGCGATACGATTCTGTCCCATTGATGTCTAACGACATCATGTGACTTCATGAGTGGAGAGGAGACTAGATCCACATGTCCGATCTATTGCTTAACAGTGGAGCGATAGGTACCAACATGTGCCCACATGTCAGACCTATCACCATTGGGTGATAGGATGGTTGGGTGATAGAAGCTAATGTGGCACCAGACGCAATGATCAGTTGCAACAGCCGTTAGTGCAGTCGTCTCTGTCCAACAGTCGGGCAATAGGCGCCACGTCAGCTCTCCACAGAGCTACTAGGCCCACCTATCGCTTCTCCATCGGTCAATCACCCATTTCCTAGGCGATAAACGCCTATTTTTCTCTAAAATACGGAAAGGAACCTAATTTTGCAATAACGAATAAAAATAAAATTCATACATCACAGGCTCCCCTCCGCTCGTATTAATTGCTACAACTACGGTCATCTGAAAATCACTCTTATTTGTTGTCTGCTTAGAGAACTCTTTCTTTCCGTAAGGAATTATTAGAATCTATTTTTTCCTCTGGTCCTCTATGTTGAGTCCCGCTTGCTATAGCCCATCGAAGGAACTACTAAGAACGTGGTTTTCCCTTAAATACAAGGATATTCATGCTTTTTGACCACCGTCTAATCATGTTTCGAGATCTGTGCGACCATCCATCTCCACTCTCCTACCATTGTGCAGAAAAGTCCTTATCTTTTATCAAATTCTTACACAAAAGCCCTTCTTTTTCCTTCCCCTCTCCTTCTCTACCATATCTAGCCCACACATCAGCTCCTCCACACCCTCCCTGATGATAGGAGAGGGAGACAAAGGACTTTGTTGTAAGAATTTAAAGTTCTAGGTTTTTTTTTGGAAAAAAAAGCTTGGTAGGGGGAGATACACCTGGATCTGGGAGCCCGGAAATCTTGTAGTTGAGGTAAGCATTTCCGTTCTTCGTCAGCTCGGATTGAGCCAACATACGAGCTTAATTGTTTGCGCTAGACTGTAAATCAAGTAATTTCACTGTACAAAACATTGATGGTAATATATTTTGGATTGAACAATTTATATTAGGTTGTTATCCCCATAATTGCACTACACATGAGAATACAGTGACTTGGTTTTTGGAGGCTGTCTAACCTTCCCGGTTCCCACCCACTAAAAAACAGGGTTCGCTGAGTAAAAAAATCAGGAAAAAAAACATAGGCATATATTGGCAGGTCCCATCTCCCAATGTTTTTTAAAAATATACTACACATGTAGATTAAAGAAAACGAGAAGCCATTGCCCTAGCGGCAACAGGCCACATCGCCGGATCCATCTTCGGATCCTTCGGTGTGCGGCCCCGCTGGTGAGATGCTGAGGAGGAGGAGGAGGACAACGACGACGAAAAGCTCACCCCCGCCATGTCGTCCGAGGAGTTGGAGACGGTCAGATGGACCCAAGGGTCCGACGATATAGATACTTTTGACAATCCCCCAGACAACCTCATCCTGCCCGACTTCTACGACGACCTCGGTTCGTCCGACCTCAAAGCGGTGGGCGACGGCGGTGACGACAACAACTAGTGGATGTAGATAGGGCATATATTGTAGACATAACTAGCTAGTAGCTAGCACTCAAAATGCCATCTTATTGGCATCCATTTTTATATGACGCCTTGCTACTGATCTCCACCAAGTCACACCAGATCTAGAGAGCAGCGTATGAAAGCCATATTTGGAAGATTTGTAGTTTTGTCCTAGGCAACCTTTCGATTTTCTAGCTAAAAAGCATTCTGATTTTTTTTTTGTTGGGTTAGCTAGCTGTTTTAATGTCTAAAATATCCGTGCATGATATAATTACTTTTAATTGGCTTAGCTGGCTGTTCTAATGTCTAAAATGTTCCCTAACGTAATTAATAAGGAGATTTTTAACATTCACCTAAATTGTTTTGAACCGTTAATGTGCTCTGATTCAAAGACTTGGTTAGATCTTATCCCATAAGGGCATGTACAAAGCCATTAAATAGGTGGTTTCTTAGAGGTGATGTGGAGAGATTTCGCTGATGTGGCGGTGAGAGAAAGAGAATAAATGTTAGAGTCGTCTCTTGGTGAAGAGACGACTCTTCATAGACTCTTAGACAGAATTAGAGATGAGCAGCATTAAATAGCATACAGGCTCTTGTGCATGTCCTTTGTATATGTTTATTTTTTGTACTTAGATAAATGTGCTAAGAGACTCCTCTTGACTCTCCATTGTACATGCTCTAAGGTGTAAGAGGTCACCCATGCAAAGTCATTAATTCATTCAATCTCTATTAATGCATGCATGAAAAGTCATTAATTTATTGGATCTCTATCCATAAAGTCAACGCACTAATTCATACTATCCATGGCAGCATAAGCACGCATTCCATGCATGTCTAGATACACGCGGTCATGATCAGAACTTTCCAACCTATTGAATCTCCCTCCAAAAGACAATTGATGTAAGTCATCATATTTAGTTACTTTTGTTAAAACCGTATAAAAGTTTTTAAAAAATCCAAAAAATCATAAAATATAAAATTTATTACTTTCAATATAATTTTTAAAATATTTTTGCAATAAATATTAAAGTTTTTAAAAATATAAATGTCAATTAATATAAAAATATCAAGAAAAACAATCAAAATTTAGATTAAAATACAAAAAAATTAATTTTTTAAATTTTTTGGGTGAATATTTGGAAATTTTTATATAGCTTGACAAAAAAAAAAGCAAATGGATGTAGAATATGTTTGGTTCATAGCCCTAGAAAACTTGAGGAAATTTTGGTCGTGCTAGTGCAATACGGGATGGGTTTGGTTCAGCCAATTTTTTGGATCGTCAAAGGAAAAATTGGCTCGCCAATTGATTTCAACGCGCGATGGCTCCGTGGCCTGGGCAAGGAATTTGCTCGCCAACACATTGGCCAGCCAACGGCTAGGCATGAGCGCATCACCCAGCTGAATGGGCCCACCAGTCAACCATGGATTTGCTTGCCACTACAGAGCTGAAAAGTGCTTGTTTTTTCAGTCAAATTTGATTTTTCTATTTTCATATCTATTTCATTAGGTGTCCAAATCACATGAAATAAATTTCCTAATTCATATAAAATCCTACCCTACCTCTTGATTAATTTTTAAATTTTTAGAACTTATTTGATTTATTTGTTTTTTAATTGATGTCGAAAAATGTATAATTTCAAATTTTGTGAATATCTAATTTTCATTTGTCAGATTTCTATAATGTATGCAAAAGATTGTTTTGGATTTTTTTATTTTCTACTACTTTTAAAATTTCCTATGAATTTTTGTAAATTTTTTATTTGACTATAGTAACAATTGGCACATTCAATTGGCAACAAACCAAACACACCACCATACCTTACCAAAATTGGTACACTCAATTGGTTTCGATCCAAACAACACAAATTTAGCAATGAATTGGTAATGACCAATTCATTGGCAAGATCATGTTGCGCTATGAACTAAACACACCCATAGTGATCGTCTGATGAAGACTAGTCTAGAACGGGTGCCGTTGGACTGCAATGGTAGATATCGACACATAGAAATTGATGTAGATTTTCCTTTGATTCGGTTTCCATGTTCTAATTGGCGAGGATAAGACAAATACATAGGAAAAGGAGGAAAGTGGGACCAGATTACCTCTTATGAGGGGAAATGTTCATCAAATGGTCTTACCCCTTGGAGAGTAGGACGGAGCATGGTAATAGTGCTCAATTAATGAGTTCTACTGATTTGTTTAAATTATGGCATTTTTGCAACGACTGCGGTTGCAATGTTAGGCTTTGCAAGATTTGAGATGTGGATTTGTGATATTCTAGAAACAACTTTGATCAAACCGAAGTGTTTGGCTTCGAAGAAGCACATTTTAATTGTGTAAAAGTTGGAAATAGCTGACATAAGCTGTACCAAACTAGACGGCCACTAACTACAAAATTTCTATTAAATACGCTGAAATTTCTATTAACTAGAAAAATTGTAATGTGAAATGTACAAGATCGTTCTCTAATCCAATATGATGACACCAGGTGGATTACATAACTAATCAACTAGCGGCGGGTTCAGATGGGGCAATGACATGTTAAGATTAGTGTTGGTTGGAAGAGACAATGGGGACATTGAGTATGGTGGCAGTCAGCCGGAGTCGAGTCAAGATGGTGATTGAAGCGACAAGGTCAGAAGGACGTCCACGTGATGCTTAGGACAAAGATGAATGGAGCATCGCATGCATGGGAACGATGATGACAGAGATCAGTGTTGAAGGGGGAGGGATAACATGGACGGATACGCCCAATCAAGGCTGACCAGTAAGATGAAGACCGTGAAGGGGCATTGACACGGAAGAAGGAATGAACTAGATGTGAGGATGTGTTTGGTTCTCTTGTTGGAGCTTGTCCAACTTTGTCCAGCAAGAATAGGCGTTCGGTAGCTATAAAGATCATTGCTTTGTCAGGCAAACTCACATTACTCAACAAGGAAATCATTGCACGCCGAGATGAGCCAAATTGGCTCTCCTGCGTGGGCAAGGGTCTACTCAGGCAAAGAGAGGTGTTGGGGAAGTCACCTAGCAGTGTGGGGAGGCATGAAGCTGCTACCGCCGACCTTTACATCATCGACCTTGTCATTGTCATCCTCGATTTCACCTCGCCAGTATAGATTTGCTCCCTGTTTTTCGTTGATTTGGCCTTGCCGGTGTTGATTTGCTCCGCCTTCATCGTCGATTGGCCTCCCTAGTGTTGATTTGGCCTCCCTTTTGTCGTTAATTTGGCGCTGACGTTGATTTGGTCCCCTTCTTGGTGGATCCTATGGCTGCTGCATGGGGAGGCGGCCCGGTGCTAAGACACGCCGCTCAGGCAAGAGTTGTGTTGGGAAGGGCGTCGCACTGGCCGCTAGGAGGCATCTAGTGGTGGGGTGGCAGCCGACGGGGAGGCACGAGAGGATGAGAAATACGGGAGAGGCAAGGGACAACCAAACACCTCTAGTTTTCTTGCTTTGCCCTTACCTTACTTGGCCAAGTGAGCTGGGCAACATTAAGGCAAGCCAAGTAAAGATACCAAACACGCCTGAGATCTATTTTCTAGGAAGGGGAATGTCACTTATGTGTGAGATTTGGATTATTTATACCTAAAAGATAAGGGTTGACGGGGGCCTGGAGGGAAGTTCGGAATATCACCATCTCCTTCAGCGCGCGCGGATGCTGGCCTCCCCCGAGCAAAGAAATCCTTGCTCGGGCCTAGGCATGGCTCTGATCTTGCCCGGGCCGGAGTCCAGGTCGCTCCATCCCCGGCCGGGTACAGGCCCTCCCATCCGCTGCAATAAATGCTCTGACGCCGTCGAAGACCGCTACGTCCTGTCAAAGCGCAGGGGACTGCGGCCACCAACCCACGTCTTGTTGCACTATTCCCATACCGTCTTCCCGTAAACACGAATGATGACGATGGCTGCTTTCAGCACGATGCAAACCAAGGGCAACCTTCGGACCGCTGGACAATAGGGCGCCATGCCCATTAGAATATTTATTACGCCCTTGTATAAATAGACCATATTGCTGCACATGTAAAGTTTAGATGCTAGAAAATACACACGCACACCGTAGAGAGCTTCGGCTTGAGCAACGGCAAGCCGAAGCTCATCTCCCACTTGGGAACCCTGAGCCCCCCTTTGTTGGCTAGGTCCGGGACTCTGTGATCCTCCCCAATTCTCCTATATACAGATCACTGGACGTAGGGTTATTACCTCTCTCAGAGGAGCCCGAACCAGCCTAAAACCGCCTGTGTTTTCCCTTAATGGTTGCTTGACCGAGGTCGCCTTTCCCGAAAGTCCCCAAGGCTGCGGAGAAGAGGTCGGTTGATCCTTACACTCAACAAGTAAGCTCGATACCTGGGAGTCCCGTACTCTCAACCGCCGACAGCTGGCGCCGTCCGTGGGGATACGTCGATTAGCTTCTGCAAGCAAGAGTCCTTGAGAATGGTGAACTCTCAAGACAACCAAGATATCCGCTTCGACGACCTCGACAATTTGGACGAATATTGGTCCGATACCGAGGTCGCCCGGATCGTTGATCCGAAAGGACATACCATGGCGGAGTCTCCCTGCCCCATGGATGTCTGCCGCCCCGCAGGCGAAACGGGCTCGGAGTATATTCCCGAGCCCCTCCAGTTCCGAGAGTTGCCGGAACAAGAGACGCCCGCGACATGCGAAGGCGCCGGTTCATACGAAGGGGTCGACATCCCCGATATTCCGTATGAATCAACCGCGAGACCGCTTCCCGCGGTGACACGGTCATGACACCGTCATGTCTGGCGTTTCCGCGAGAAATCAACATGGCGGACACCGACGACGTACCTACTCCCGCAACTCGGGAGGACGAGTAGCGTCGCCGCCTGGAAGCCGCGCGGGATTGGCTGGCCAGCTCGATCGACCGAGCTTTGGCGACCCGTCACGACGACCCGGGCCCCAGCACCCGGCCGACTCCCCGTTTGCCACGTCCGGGGTCCCCGCCTCCGTCTCGCTCGTCCGATCCGATCGGCAGGAGCCGCCAGCGCCTTCAGGCTTTGGCGCACGTGGTGCGCGACCTCCGGCCAGACTTCAACCAGGCCGCCGAGCTAGGCATCGCCGTGGCTGAAAGGCTGGAGCAGTTGGCTGGCGACCTTCCCCATGCCGCCGACTCCCGGAGTACTTCCCGGGAGAGCCGTACCCCAAGGGGTAGCCACTCTCATCATGACCTTCGCAGAGACCTTGATCGGCGAAGGAATGACAGGATATCCCGCCGACACAATGGTCATCCTTCGATCGATGGTCAGCGAAGCGAGCATCGCCATAGCAGCGGCTCGACCCATGACTCCGCTCGGGAACGGGGCCACCCCGAGTCCCGGGCAAGAGACGCTCACAGCGAGCGCCGTCCTCGCACCGACCGGGGGGGAACCCCATCGGGTACCCCGGATGTTCGGCACGGCGACGTCTTCTCATGCCTCGGCCCTCTCCGGGGGAGCGAAGGTCGTGACGCTCGCGGGCATGACACCCGAGCGAGCCACGGGTACCCCGCTTTCTTCCACGCACTACGGAGCACGGCGTGGCCCCCCCAAGTTCAAGCCGGGCCACATCGAGCGATTCGATGGGACTCAGAACCCGGACGAATTCCTCTCGGTGTACGCCACCACCGTCACGGCCGCGGGTGGTGATGAAGGGGTGATGGTCAACTATTTCCCCGCCGTGTTGGAAGGGCCTACTCGAACATGGCTCTTCAACCAGTGGGAAGGCTCTATTCGCAGCTGGGCACAGCTTTGTGACGCCCTGCGGGCGAACTTCCGGGATGCTGTCCTCCCCCGAGGAGACCGCAGGACCTCAAGCGGGTGGTCCAGATGGAGGATGAGAGCCTGCGCGACTACGTCCGGAGGTTCATCCGGGTACGGAACACAATTCCGAGCATCCCGGACGAAGCGGTCGTTGAAGCCTTCACCAAAGGCATCAAGAACGTCCGTTTTACCCAGGATCTCGAGATATACTACGGCTCCTCGGCCAGTGAGCTTTTCCAGGCGGCAGAACGCTACATCAACGCCGAGGAAGCCGTGGAGCGAAAGCGGCTTCTTGGGTCCGGCCAGGCGCCTCCGCAGCCGGGCATGGAGTCTTCGGACAAAAAGAAATCCGACAAGAAGGCCAAGAAGAATAAAAAAGCAAAGGCGGCCAAAATGGTGGCCGCCATCCCCGAGCAGTCGTCTCCGCCCCAGACGCCGAAACCCAAGAAACCTCGCCCATCCCCGGGCAAGGTGGGCGGTCCACGACCGAGCAACTCTGGACAGAGACGCGGGCCTCAGGCCCCTTCGAACAGCCGTTTCTGTCCATTGCACCAGGTGCACGGGCATGATCTTCGCAACTGCCGTACCTGGGTCGCTCAGCTCGAGGATTTCTACAACGGTCGGGGCCCCATGCCCGTCCTTCCGGACACCAGAAAGGGCGGCTCCGACCGGAAATCCGAGCCACATTCCGACCCACAGGGCCGAGAAAGCAAAGAATACCGCGAGCCGAGTCACCACATCGCGGTGATCTTCGGGGGGTCCGCGGCATACTCCTCCCAGCGGGAGTTGAAGGCCGCGGCGCGTGAGGTCTGCCACATCGGCCGAGGGGGCTCGGCCCCCGAACACCTCCGATGGTCGGAAACGACCGTCTCCTTCTCCCGGGAGGATTGTCCCTCGGGAATAACCAAGGCTTAGAAGCTCCCCCTCGTGCTCTGCCCGACCATCAGTAACACGAGGGTCGCGCGGGTGGTCATCGATGGAGGGAGCGCTCTGGACTTGATATCCACCCGGGTCTTGGACGAGATGCAAATCCCCCGATCCAAGATCAAGTATATTGCCATGCCCTTTCATGGCATTATCCCGGGCACGTCCATGACCCCGCTGGGGCAGATCGCCCTACCCGTGACCTTCGGCGGCCCGAGCAATTTCCGGACTGAGCTGGTCACCTTCGAGGTTGTTGACTTTGAGTCGGCCGACAACGCCATTCTCGGCAGGCCGGCCCTCGCAAAGTTTATGGCAGCCACGCATCATGCGTACCACTGCCTCAAGCTCCCAGGGCCAAAAGGGGTAATCACCGTCAAGGGCAGTCACAAGGCTGCCCTGGAATGTGATGAGGTGGCACTGGCCCTAGTCGGCCAGCTCCCGGAGCACGGACTCGAGCAAGACTCCCGCAAGTCCGCTCGGCCCAAGGTGGTCCTCCAACCCCAGGAGCAGACAAAGCACATCCCGGTCTCCGAGGAGGATCCGTCCAAGGTGGTCCACATCGGGGCCGCCCTGGACCCAAAATAGGAAAGCGAGCTCGTCACCTTCCTCCGGGCAAACACGGACGTCTTCGAGTGGGAGCCGTCCGATATGCCCGGGGTCCCAAGGGAGGTGATCGAGCACAAGCTGGCGGTTCAGCCTAGCAAAAAACCGGTGCGTCAAGCACTGAGGAGGTTCCCGCAGTGGAAGGCCGACATCATCAAGGAGCAGCTAGACAAGCTGTTGAAGGCCGGCTTCATTCGCGAAGTCGAGCACTCCGACTGGTTGGCAAATCCAGTCGTGATCAGAAAGAAGAACGGAAAGTGGCGGATGTGTGTTGATCACACCAACATCAACAGCTTGTGCCCGAAAGACAACTTCCCTCTCCCTCGCATAGACCAGTTGGTCGATGCGACGGCGGAAGCCCAGCTGATGAGCTTTCTGGACGCGTACTTCGGGTACCACCAGATCAGCCTGTCACGGGAGGATGAGGAGAAGACTGCCTTCATCACCCCCTTCGGCACCTTCTGCTACACGACCATGTCCATCGGTCTGAAAAATGCAGGGGCCACTTTCCAGCGTCTGATGCAGAAGACCTTCCCCGACCAGATCGGGCGGAACCTGGAAGTCTATGTAGACGACATAGTCGTCAAAAGTATTTTAGCCGAGGATCATATCCGAGACCTCGAGGAAACCTTTTGTAATATAAGAAAACATCGGATAAAACTGAATCCGGAGAAATGTGTTTTCGGTGTGCGCACAGGCATGGTGCTCGGGTACGTAATCGGGTCGTCGAGCATCGGAGCGAACCCGAAAAAGATCGAAGCCATCGAGAGAATGCAGGCTCCTTCGAGCGTAAAGGAAGTCCAATTGCTCACCGGTCAGATGGCGGCCATCAGCCGCTTCATCTCCCCGCTAGGTGAGCGCGAACTACCCTTCTTCAAAGCATTACGCAAACACGACGGCTTAGTCTGGACCGAGGAAGCCGACAATGCCTTCAAGGAACTCAAGAGGTACCTGTCGAGCCCGCCCGTCCTGGTCACCCCGAAGGAGCAGGAGCCTTTACTGCTCTATCTGGCGGCCTCACCCCAAGCAATAAGCGCCGTACTCGTAGCCAAGCGCGAGGGAAATCAGCGGCCTATATACTACGTGAGCGAGGTGCTTCATGGACCAAAGGAGCGTTACCCTAAGGTCCAGAAGCTTCTGTACGCCCTCCTCATGGCCTCTAAGAAGCTCCGCCACTACTTCTTAGCGCACCTGGTCACGGTTCCGACCAATTTCCCACTAAGGGAGGTTCTCAGAAACCCTGACGCCTCCGGGCGCATCGCCAAATGGGCAGTAGAACTCGAGGAGTTCGACCTCAAGTTCGCTGCCCGAACAGCGATTAAGTCCCAAATACTGGCGGATTTTGTGGCGGAGTGGACGAATCCCCCCCCTCCGAGACCGAACAGAAGCCGGGCACGTCGAAGAACCCCACTAGACAATGTTCTTCAACGGCTCGCGCTCCTTTGAACGCTCGGGGGCTGGCGTTGTTCTGATCTCTCCACAAGGGGAGCAACTCCAGTACGTCATACAACTATACTTCGCCGCGACCAACAACGCGGCGGAGTATGAAGGCCTCTTGGCCGGACTCCGAGCATGCTCTGCGCTAGGAGTCCGACGACTGACCGTGAAAGGGGATTCACAGTTGGTCGTAAACCAGGTTAACAAGGAGTTTCAGTGCTCCGATGACTCAATGGCTCGTTACCTGCTCGAGGTGAGGAAGTTGGAAAGGAACTTTAGGAATTTCGAAGTCCTTTACGTGCCCAGGAGAGCAAATACCCTGGCCAACCAACTTGCCAAGTTAGGCACCTCACAAGAGCCCGTTCCGACGGGGGTGCTCGTCGAGCACCTACTAAAGCTTTCTATTCCCTCCGGAGAAGAGGCAGACGAGACGCACAGCAACATCTCCCTCCTCGAGCAAAGCACCACCTGGATGACGCCATTCATCCAGTTTTTGGCGCACGGGACATTGCCCGAGGATGAAGCCGAGAAGTCCCGGCTTATCAGGAGAGCTCCACTATATAGGCTAGTGGAGGGTGCCCTGTACCGGAGAGGCGCACTCGGAGTTCTCTCCAAGTGCATCTCCCAAGAAGAGGGGAAATTCCTGCTAAAGGACTTACACGAGGGTATCTGCGGGGCTCACTCCTCCTACAGAACACTCGTCGGTAAGGCCTTCAGGATGGGATACTATTGGCCCACGGCGTTGGCGGACTTCGTGAGATCGCCGCCGCATGGCATGCCAATTCCATGCCCCAGTGCACCAACCGCCCACGCCCTCCAAACCATTCCCTCACTGGCCATTCTCTACGGAAATTTGGACATTCAGGTCCGTTCCTAGAGGCGAAGGATGCACGTACCATTAACACATTCACCAAGTGGATAGAGGTTGAACCAGTCTCTGGCATTACGGCCCAGGCGGCCAAGAAATTCTTCCGCAATAACATGGTCACGCGGTTTGGCGTTCCCAGCCGATTGATCACGAACAACGGAACTCAGTTCACCAGCGAACTGTTCTAAGAATATTGCAAAGACATTGGCACCAAGATTTGCTCGACGGGGCTGTCGAGCGAGCCAACGGGCAAATCCTTCAAGGAATCAAGAAGTGGGTCTTCGACCGGCTTACCAAGCTACGACAAAATTGGGTCGACGAGCTTTCTTCCGTCCTATGGGCTGTCCGCACCACCCCCAGCAGAGCCACGGGCGAAACACCCTTTCGGCTCGTATATGGCACCGAAGCCATGCTTCCGACCGAAATAACTCTGAGGTCACCTCGCGTGGACCTCGTGGAAACGGCCGACGATCACCAGAGCAGGTTGCTCGATCTTGACCTATCCGAGGAAAAGCGCGAGCAAGCCCTCATCCGATCGGCGGCCTACCTGCAAGCTCTACGCAGGCACGCCGCTCGATCAATCCGACCAAGGACTCTACAAAACGGCGACTTGGTTCTACGACGCGTCCAAGACTTGTCGCACGCCAACAAGCTAACCCCCAAGTGGGAGGGTCCATTCACGGTCGTCTCGTCTTCACGCCCGGGGGCTGTCCGCCTCGCCTTCCCGGACGGACGAGTTCTCAGCAGCTCATGGAACATCGCCCAGCTACGCAGGTTCCACGTATAACCTCCCCCTTTCTAGCCCATCTCTCCTTATTTAACCTAGGAATCTTCGAATGACTTCTTCTCGAAATTCCTGAACCTGTTAAATAAAGAGGAATGGTAATCTAAGTTCCTTTCACCTAAGTTCTTCGGTCTTCTCTTCCTGTCCCGTCCAAGTACGAGTTCTTGTTTCTAAACCGATTTCCAAAGCGGTCAATGAATCTGAAAAAGCGCCCTGCCCTGAATTCCATCGCTCGGATAAGCCGATAACACATCGCCCCGGCAAGTTCTCGGCGGTGCCTCGTAGACTTCAATCCCGAGAACCAACCGAAATCCGGAATTAGCAACTCGAACTCGTGGCTACTTCGTGTGCCCGGTCTTTGCTCGCAATCAGAGGCAAAGACTCGGCCACACGAGGGGGCTGGACTGAAAGGACCGGGATGTCGCCTAGAGGGGGGTGAATAGGCGATTACAAATTCTAAAACAATAAACAGAGTTAATTACGGAAGCTGTATCGGATAGTCCGATGGTACAGGGTCGGACAGTCCGATGGGTATTGGACTGTCCGAGGCAAGTATCGGACTGTCCGGTCTGCACAGAAAACAGAGGACTTCGATTTCAATTCAAATCTCACAAATTAAAAGGTACCACCTGCACCAAAAATAGTTCACAAGCAAGTATAGGTGTAGTAGTATCACAAAAGATAAGATAATCAATTCAATTGTAAAATAAGCAAGTAAATTAAACTTGAGAGTAGAAATGTAAAACCCCGAGTGGAGAGGAGACGCGTCGATGTTTGTTCCTGAAGTTCGAATCCTTGAGGGGATCCTACATCTCCGTTGAGGCGGCTCGGTCACACTTGAGCCGGGGTCTTTTTCAACCCTAATCCTCTCCAAGGTCCACACCAAGCTCCCTTGGAATCCACTAGTTGACTCCTTCCCTCACGGAGGCGGAGTCTGGCCTTCACAAACTTAACACGGCGCACCACACAAAGCTCAGTGGCTCGTGACCAACTCCTAGCCGTCTAGGAGTCGTCAACCGCCAAGAGTAACAAATGCCACGAAGAACGAACTTGGAGATAAACTCAAGTGATCAAAGGTCCAATCTTGCTCAATCCCTCCTCCCAACTCTTCTTAACCCTTCTTACTAAGAGGATCACTTAGATCAAAGAGTGGAGAGGTCACTAGGCTCAAGAACACACTAATTCCACAAAGGAATCACCTCTCAACCTTTCTCCCTCAATCCCTCCTTTCAACTCTTCCAAACCCTTCTCTAAAGGGGATCAATAAGATCTAGAGTAGAGGGGTGCTATAGGGCTCAAGAACAAAGGAAGGCACCTTCACACAGCCTTGGCACAGCCTTCACAACGGCTATTTGGAGAGGGGGTTTTTAAATAGGAGCTTCCACGAATCTGACCGTTACAGAGAGTTCTGCGCAATATCGGACAGTCCGATAGTCAAAGGTCGGATAGTCCGATATGGGGAAACAGAAAGACCCAAGGTCGCGAAAATCGGACAGTCCGAAGGTTTCTGTCCGAGGGGTATCGGACAGTCCGATAGTCAATTATCAGACAGTCCGATAGGAACACTCAGTGTGTGACAAAGAAGTTTAAACTCTTAAAAATCGGACAGTCCGAAGAAGTATCAGACAGTCCGATAGTCAACTATCGGACAGTCCGAGGCCTGAAAACAGCCACTGCATACTCCGACGAAAATGGGCATAACTTTTGACTCCGGACTCCGTTTTGGGTGATCTTGGACTCTACGGAAAGCTAAGAACGAGAGCTACACAACTAACAAGGTCTCACTTTTCAAATCCCAAAAGATAAATGCAGAGCTCACAAAGAAGGCAAGGAAGACCTACAACTCTCGCTTTCCGACACCACCAATACCACACTCTCTCTAGGTTTCACTAGGATGGATTACTTGAGCACTTGACATATCTAGAAGTCATTCTCCATCGCATCTCTGTTAATAGTACGGCAATCCTTAGACTCAAATTAAATCAAAGATAATACAAGCCTAAGATAGTCACTTGCCGTCTTTTTCTTCATTATGTATGATGACCTTCACCAAAAGATTGATGACGCTTTCACCTTGTCCAACTTGACTCGATGCACCTTATGAGACTCTCGTCCTATCAATTTTGACTTGACCATCCTTCCCAATGATCCCCACGCCAAATTGATCTTGACTTAGTCTTCAACTCTTGGTGACACCGCCGTCTTGTTAACCTTGGCTTAATCGTCATCCTTTAACATACCTTAGTCATCACACATACTCACGGGACCTAATTCTTTTCAAATCACTCATGAAAGGCATTAGTCCCAAAAGCTTGATGGATATGAATAAGTTGATATTTGTGAGAAATTAAGTACAACAAGTGTTTTATATAAATATGTACAATATGAGTGGAAACGCTTGATAAGAGAAAGATTCTCCACTAAGTGCAACATGATGAATATGTAATGGAGCTAGATGCACTAGAGAGATAATTGCCAATATGATGGAATAATTAAACCATGGCAAGGACCACAATCTTCGCTTAATGATCCACATGATAAAATATACAAGAATTACACATGTGCAAATAATATTCAAGCTAGAGTGAAGTTGTGGGACAATCTATATTAAACTTCACTATGTGATGTGCATTAGAAGATATATAAACAAGACAAGCATGCACCAAATCAATTTATAGCAATATGAAGTTTAACTCTAATTAAGACTAACATACTAGAAACAAGCCACATATTGAACTCAAGTGAATATATATACACAAATTGATATGATATGAACCAGTGTGCATATATATAAGCAATATGTTACATGAAGTTCAGTATGCACTTGCACAAGAGGATTGCAATAATATATATAGAAGGGATACCGAGATTGCATACCTCATGTTTGCTTATTCACTTGACCTAAATAATTCTTCCATTTGGATGAGACTAAAATAATCTTAGCAACAAACTTGTTAGTCTCATAATTCAAATAAATACATACTAGAGGTTTGACATTAGGCAAGCACTAACTCAAGCATTTACACATTTACTAATAATTGTCATTATATGTGTTTGTCATTAATCACCAAAATCACTTATGTGCTTAGATGCACTTTCATGGACATTGCCTTTTTCGCGCATCCTCGGCTGCCCGGCTACTTCGTGTGCCCGATCTTTGCTCGCAATCAGGGGCAAAGACTCGGCCACACGAGGGGGCTGGACATTGCCTTTTTCGCACATCCTCGGCTGCCCTGCTATTTCGTGTGCCTGGTCTTTGCTCGCAATCAGGGGCAAAGACTCGGCCACACGAGGGGCTGGACATTGTCTTTTTTGCGCATCCTCGGCTGCCCAGCTACTTCGTGTGCCCGGTCTTTGCTCGCAATCAGGGGCAAAGACTCGGCCACACGAGGGGGCTGGACATTGCCTTTTTCGCGCATTCTCGGCTGCCCGGCTACTTCGTGTGCCCGGTCGTTGCTTGCAATCAGGGGCAAAGACTCGGCCACACGAGGGGGCTGGGAATTACCTCTTGCGCGCGCCTAGCTACCCGGTGCTTCATGCGCCCGGTCTTTGCTCGTGGTCACGACCAAAGGCCCGATCCCACGAGGGGGCTGGGTAGGTGGCAGCGAGTAGTTACACACACGTCTTTCCCAAAATTATGTAAGCATGCATAGTAAGAGAGAGACATAGAAAAACACCTTGTATTAAATAAAAGCATCTATTACAAACACATGTAACACCACGCACACTAGCCCCTAAATCTACTCTTCAAAGACTGAAGCTCCGCTCTACATCTTCAAGACGGCTCCGAAGCTGGAGAACCTCGATCTGGGCTTCACGCCCCGGTCGGATCTCTTCGCGAAGCTTCACTACCTTCTCGGCCTTCGCCAAGCTACGCCGCCTCTCCTCCTCGAGCTCCTTGCGGACCCGCTCGAGCTCTTCCTGGGACCGGGTATTCCTCTCAAGACCCCGAGCATACTCCAGAGCATGCTCGAGTTCATTCCGGACCCAGGCGAGCTCCGTTTGGGCTTCGCCTAGCTCGGAGCACACCGCCGTCACCTTGGCCCGGTACCGAGCCTCCATGTTCACGACCCGATCATCCATAACGGCAGCCAACTACAAGCAAAAAGAGAGAGAGAGAGAGAGAGGAGAGCGCGTCAGTAAAACACCCAGGTCAAAAAACTATTTGAAAAGGAAACTTTACCTCATGGCGATGGCGCTCGAGTAGCACCCTCAGCCCGGGCCAAGGGCCGACCCGGGCATCACCCAAACTTGAAGAAACGGCCGGCTCTCCCTCTGAAGCCCTGGCCCGAGCATCATCCGAGCTCAAGGACCGGGCCACCTGGACCGTCTCTTCCTCCGCGTCCTCGACCCAAGCATCCTCTGTGCTCGGGAGCTGGGCTGCTTCGACCACCTCCACTACGTTCCCAGCCAAAGCTCCCTCCGAGCTCCGGGGCTGGGCCGCCTCGACCGCTTCCGCCAAAACGGCCACCCCCTCCACGAGGTCGCCTTGGCGATGCCCCACAACTTCGCCACAGGGCGTCTCCAGGTCCGGAGGCTACGCCGCTTCCCCCTCCATCACGGCCCGGGCAGAAGGGCTGACCGGGGCTTGCTCCTCGCTCCCCCGGGGTACGGTCGCGCCACCACTTGGCGAGACGCCCCTTCGACGCCTGAGCGCCAGCGAAGCGGAGTCTTCTGAGTCCTGTTCGGACTCCTCATCCTGCTCGGCTAACCCGAAGTTTTGCTCGGGTGGCCTTAGCTCGGCTAACCCGAAGTTCTGCTCGGGTGGCCTTCGCTCGGTTAACCCGAAGTTCTGCTCGGGTGGCCTTCGCTCGGCTAACCCGAAGTTCTGCTCGGGTGGCCTTTGCTCGGCTAACCCGAAGTTCTGCTCGGGTGGTCTTTGTCCGGCTAACCCGAAGTTCTGCTCGGGTGGCCTTTGCTCGGCTAACCCAAAGTTTTGCTCGGGTGGCCTTCGCTCGGCTAACCCGAAGTTCTGCTCGGGTGGCCTTCGCTCGGCTAACCCGAAGTTCTGCTCGGGTGGCCTTTGTCCGGCTAACCCGAAGTTCTGCTCGGGTGGCCTTTGCTCGGCTAACCCGAAGTTTTGCTCGGGTGGCCTTCGCTCAGCTATCCCGAAGTTCTACTCGAGTGGCCAGTACTCGGCTAACCCGAGGTTTTGCTCGAGTGGCCGTAGCTCGGCTATCCCAAAGTTCTGTTCGGTGGCCTTTGCTCGGCTAACCCGAAGTTCTGCTCGAATAGCCCTTACTCGGCTAATCGAGTAAAGCCTTAGGCCCATCCGAACATCCGGCCTCCAAGCTTTCAGCGCACGGTTGGGAGCCTCAAGAGGGGACCCGACCAATCCCCCACTCGAGGCTCGGGGGCTAGATGACGGGGGTCTAGAGGGAAGTTCGGAATATCACCATCTCCTTCAGCGCGCGCGGATGCTGGCCTCCCCCGAGCAAAGAAATCCTTGCTCGGGCCCGGGCATGGCTCTGATCTTGCCCGGGCCGGAGTCCGGGTCGCTCCATCCCCGGCTGGGTACAGGCCCTCCCATCCGCTGCAATAAATGCTCTGACGCCGTCGAAGACTGCTACGTCCCGTCAAAGCGCAGGGGACTGCGACCACCAACCCGCGTCTTGTTGCACTATTCCCATACCGTCTTCCCGTAAACACGAATGATGACGATGGCTGCTTTCAGCACGACGCAAACCAAGGGCAACCTTCGGACCTCTGGACAATAGGGCGCCATGCCCATTAGAATATTGATTACGCCCTTGTATAAATAGACCATATTGCTGCACATGTAACGTTTAGCTGCTAGAAAACACACACGCACACCGTAGAGAGCTCCGGCTTGAGCAACGGCAAGCCAAAGCTCATCTCCCACTTGGGAACCCTGAGCCCCCCTTTTGTTGGCTAGGTCCGGGACTCTGTGATCCTCCCCAATTCTCTTATATACAGATCACTGGACGTAGGGTTATTACCTCTCTCAGAGGGGTCCGAACCAGCCTAAAACCGCCTATGTTTTCCCTTAATGGTTGCTTGACCGAGGTCGCCTTTCCCGAAAGTCCCCGAGGCTGCGGAGAAGAGGTCGATTGATCCTTACACTCAACAAGTAAGCTCGGTACCTAGGAGTCTCGTACTCTCAACCGCCGACAAGGGTGAAAGGGACGAGAGTTATCCACTAATTAATTCTAGTTGAAAAAAAATCCATTCCAATCACCTTTTTTAAGTTCTGCTATGCATTTGGTATTGTCCATATAGTTTAGGATATAGAAAGAATAATATAGATTGACCTATACCCGTATTTCATGGATGTCCGAAAGATCCTCAACAAATCAATAAAACAGATATGCGATAACCTTAAATATTCTTTATAGTTTAATAATCACCCAATAATATGTAATATGAAATATAATTTGACTATGTGTTTGTTGTTAAGTATGATAAATAATCTGTAATAGATAGCATAATTTAAATATTTTATTGCTGCATTTTCTTTATGTATGTCTATTCATTAAGCTATCCATGATCCATTCAAATCCATCCTACATCACCATCGTAAAATATATGTATCCATATATGTGTTAAAATATAGGTTGTGATACAGAAAGATCAATATCTGCCCATATCCGATCCATTTTCACTAGTAGTAAAATAAACACTAAGTTGATTTGTCACTTTCAACTTGCTAAAAGAAACATTGCAGCTACTCATGGTTTAGTTTTGGTAACCATCTAAGCCCCATTTTTCATGTATTTTTTTATTTTAATGATTAATAGTATTTTAAGGATTGAGGGTATTTTGGACTTTGTAGCTCTACAAGTGCAAGTATGGGCGTGAAACTCGAAGCTAACCGAAGGCTAGGAACTTTGTGTCTAGAAGGGATTCTAAGAATTGGGTCGAATCACTTCATAGTTAGGTTTTTTATTTTGGATTATACTATTAAGGGGCTCAAGACAAGTCACATGAGCATGACAGTGATGAGCATCTAGCGTGATGCACCTTAAGTTCCTAAAACCCATAAAAGTCTAGAAACCTAGCGATTTTGTTGAAATTGGGATTTAATTATCGATTATAAACTTACTTTACAATTTTATCTAGAGTCGGATGATCTGGCTGAGTTTTTTTTTGCTGAAGGGGCAGAAACCCTATAATTCCATTTCCATCTGATCTGGCTGAGTTAGACCATCAATCAGATCACTGGTCCATAGAGTTTCCATTCGAAATGTTTCAACACAAGTGGGATGATCCTACTGGGTTGGATCACTGCTCGGATCAATTGTCCATAGAGATGCACCCTTTAAGTTTGATGTAATTCAGATGATTCGATTCCACTTAACAAAAATATATTTACCTAAAATTAAGTGTGAGCCAAATGATCCGATTGGATTTTAATCAACTTATCAAATAGGATCAATCAAAGCATTTTGACCAGCTCAGATCATCTAGGCGGTTGACGATACGACAAAATCTGACCCATGAGTCCACCCTTATGTAGCTTCTCGAAAACTATTTCGAAAACTATGTTTGTCAGCTAGTTTTTTTTTTTTTTTGCTTTACAAAGATATTGCTTTAGTAGCATAAGCCAAACTGAAACAAAGATATTGCTCTAGCAGCATAAGCCAAACTAAAACAAGGATATTGCTCTAGGAGCATATATGTCGGAAATGCTAGGAATTTAATGTCATGCAAGATCTAGGTGACACTAGAAGCACGATGTTTGGTAACGCAGTTCGGCACTACTGCCTATATCTACGGGGCACGATTACAGATGCTCCTCCCCAAAAGCACAAGCATACCAGGCATCCGGATCATGGCTACAAGCCAGACACTAACCCTCTGTGCACCCTACGCTATAGCTTAGTCGTTATGATGGGCTACAATGGCTGTGCCACCTTTATATAGGGCCTAGAATACAGAGTCTGACTAAAATTTAACCTCCACTGCCTATTACAACTAGAGTCCAAACGTAACCCTATCCGTATACACATTCGATACAAACTTTTATAGTAAGCCAAACAAAACAAGGCCCTATGGACCTATCATAAGCCAAACAAAATAGGGTTACCGCGTACAAGCCCGTGACTATTTCTTGAGAGGACAAATATTTGCAAGCTCAACAAGCAAGGAGGGTTAGCCATTATCATTTTGTCCATTCAAGTTTCGACACTCTGTGCATGCATTTGACATGTCAAGTTCTTTATCCTCGCTCACTTTTGTAGAAGGTTGCCCCTAAAGGAGGTTTTTTTAGTGCCATGATATCTTACAACTTATGACAAGATACTTATCTATTTGCTCTTGTATTATGGGTGATGGCACGAGAATTAGATCTTGGGAGGACCTGTGGCAAGCCGACCAGCTCCCTGAGCTTTTCTTTGCATGCTGCCAAAAGAAGTCAACCATACTTGCATTTTTCTTAGCATACGCTTAGCAACAAATAGAGTTCTTTTATGTCCACAACATGGAGTTATCAAGGTTTGCACGAGCTAAATATCTATTATGAGTTGTTTGATGGGTTGACATTTAATCAACATAAAGACTCCTAGAGCTACTCTTGTAACAATAACGGATATTCTTCCAATAAATTTTATAAATATATCATAGACAGTAACTTGCCCTTCAATGCTTTTAAAATTGTTTAAAAGAGTAATGGTCAACTTAAGCACAAGGGATTTTTATGATTAATTTTGCTCAATCGTTTGAAGTTGTGAAGCCTTCTTCCTTGAAAACATATTTGGACTGGTTGTATGACTTATTCTCTTTGTCAATCGAATGTCGAAAAAACTTTGCTCCACTTCTTCATCTAATTCTCTGCTAAAGATATGTGGCCTCATCTAAAGCTCTCTGTTCTAGTGGTATCACAAGACTGATCGGTTATGATTTGTTGGCACATCTAACTTCAAAGAAATGATAAGATCTTCAATTCAAACTTACAATGTTTGTTAGCCACGGCCTCAATAGTTTGATCTGTGATGCAGCTTCTTTGTACAAAAGGGGGTGAATCATTTCGAAGAGTCATTACCCTATGGTTTTTCACTTTTGGAGCTAGACTAGGTTTTTGTTGCTTCTTTTTCTTCTCTCATTTTGTTTATTTTTCCAGGTTTTCTGGTTCAAGCCTTGTATATTTCTTTTAAGCAATATATGAGCGTGGGAAACTCCTACCGTCTATAGAAAAAAAAAACAAGCCTGTTTTTACTCCTCCACGTTGAGTGAGTCCAGCCCGTTATGTATCTAGGCCATCACCGTAAAGACACAATACATTTCATTTTGGGCCACCGCCTACATGAAGAAGGAAAGGCTTCTCGTTGCGCTACTAATGGGCCACCCCATGGCAATCTCATTTGGACCATTGGTAAACATTAATGGAAAAAGTTCATTTTGCCCCTTCAACTATTAGGTAAATTTGGTTTCTCTCTCTAAGGGCAAACAAATCCTCGAACTCTTCATACCAGAGAAATTACCCCCTTGAGCAGAAACCACCCCTTTTTTGGCTGACGCGACATCCTAGTCAACAGAGTTTTCTTAAAAATAAATTCTAGAAAAATCTAATAAATTGTAGAAAATCATAGGTAGCTAAAAAAATCTAAAAATTCAAAAAAAAAAAGGTGTAGAATCCAAATATGCAATAAAGGTATGATATTTGTGCATAAACTTATGTGCACAAAATTATATTTTGTGTTAGAGTGTCTTTTATTGATCAAATAAATCAAGTATTTAGGAAAAATTAGTTTGGATTCTTGGAAAAATGAGGAAAATTATTTTGGGACAATAGATAAATTAATAAAAATAGAAGGATGAACAATAGAGAAATTAATAAAAAAAATAGAAGGATGCTAGTTTGATCTTTGAATTTAAATATGTACAAATTAAAATTCAAATATCAAACTAGCATCCTTCTATTCTTCGTAGTTTTCTATGAACTCAAATTCAAAGGTCAAACTAACATCCTTCTGTTTATCTTAGTTTTCTCTAATTTTCAAACAAGCCAAACTAATTTTTCCTAAATACTTGAATTATTTAATCAATAAAAGACCCTATAAAACAAATATAATTTTTGGAATATATGTTTGCACATAAATATAATATTTTTATTGTATATTTGGACTCTACATATTTTTCTTAATTTGTAAATATTTTTATT
Source organism: Olyra latifolia (assembly GCA_036346145.1). Classification (NCBI taxonomy): domain Eukaryota; kingdom Viridiplantae; phylum Streptophyta; class Magnoliopsida; order Poales; family Poaceae; genus Olyra; species Olyra latifolia. The sequence goes on from CM070530.1 coordinate 23,719,271, forward strand.
TTATTTTCTTGCTGAGTTTTCTATGATTTTATAAAATTTATTAATTTTTTAGAATTTATTTTCTAAAAAACGCTGCTAACTAGGATGTCATGTCAACCAAAACCAGGGTGGTTTTAGCTCAGGAGGAAAATTTGTCCGGCGTGAAGAGTTCAAGGGTTTGGTTACCCGGTTTTGGGGTTCAGAGAGGAAAACCGGATTTACCTAATAATTAAGTGGCAAAATGGAATTTTTTTTTCCAACATTAATCCCGGTCTTGCGTAAAAATAAGGAGTGAAACACTTGTCATGCTTGATTTTTCAATTAATCAAGGTTCCTTCCTTCCCTTAAAAAACATGTGCCAGCTGCACTTTTGTGAGGTCACGGATTTATGCCTGAACACTTCTATGCGTGTGCGATGGGCTCAGTCAAGTGTATGTACGTGCGTGCATGTCACGAGCGTGCGTGGTGGCTTGTGTATACGTGTCATCCATCCATTGTTGTAAATCTGTAGGGAAAGTAAAAATTAAAAAGGGAACATATAGTGGGTCATCCTGCTTATTAGATCCACTATAGAAACCCTAGACTAGGTTGTATATATATTGAGAGTATCTCCTAGCCAAGCACAGGTTCCTCATATATCTGTACGTATAATTGGTTTCTTGGTAATTGTTTGTATGAGATTGAGAGACGATATTCTTGGGAACCCTTTGCACTATATTCGGTAGCAACGTTTTCGAACAGAGAGTATGTATAATAAGATGGCATTTTGCAGCACAAATGTGAAATATTACCGCCCTAGAATCTCGATCTTTCGCAGTTGTTACAAGGTAGCGTGTTAATCACGTTGTCCATTCTAGGCCTCTTTGCCCAAACCACGACGGATACCATCAGATGCTAAATCCATCGATCGGCCCTGCGCAATTAACCACCGAGCTAGATACAAAACCAGAACGATTTATAGGCAAGGACCTAAAAGGGAAGGTTCTCTCTCCATCACTTCTGTCACTCTCCCATTCACATCGCATTTGCAATGCTGCCTCTTCCGTCAATCGATCTAGCTCCTCGCCGCAGCAATCTGCAGACGCCGAGAGTTTGTTGCAGAAAATTTATGAACAGCATGGACAAACGGCTAGCTCTCGTCATCTGCCGGCTGCATTGGCCAGTCGATGGATCGCGTGAAGCAGTTCATTGGCGCGCGAACGCGTTGCCGCGTCAGCGTGACCTTGGTACCGATCGATCGGTCGATGCTTGCCGGAAATGTGCACGGCAATTCAGGCATTAACTCGGGGGTGTTTCTGTCGTATCGAAATGTGCGTGCAGCTGAGCTGGAGATCGATGATTTCAGGCAGCACGCACGCACGCACGCACGCACGTACCCGATCTCCCTGTTCATAAAATCATACCAAATTCGAACCGCGGTGCTTGCGATTTCCCCAAGATTCGTAGCAGCTAGCATGCCCAGGGGATTGATTGAACGATGGATGAGCTGAACCGATTGGAAACCTGGCCAAGATTAGATTAGGGCGACGTGCGTACGTGCCTGGCGAAAGGGACGGGCAGGAGCGCATGCATGCATGTCAGCCAAACCCAGGCACAATACGTCGGTTTCGCTCATTCATTGCCAGCTCAATGATGGAGCTGGAGCGCGAAGCTAACGCACACTGCTTGCTTCGTCCTCCTCGATCGATCGATCTCCAGGTCCCAATCCTACTCTCATTTCTGCCGTGGTTGACGGGGATATATCGATGCAAATCATGGGATCAATTCAATCGAATTCGGCCGCCGGTTTCATGCGTGCGGCACAAGCGTTTTGGTTGAGTCGTGCGTGCATGCAGATGGAGCTGGAGTGCATATCCGCGGCCCTGTCTGAAACGCGCCGCGCGCCCGGTCACGATTGCTTAAACGGCTCGACCGGTTCTATGGGATCCCTTTGCTTCTGGCCCCTTTTTTCGGTGGTCTCTTCGGCGCTGGCAAAGAAGAACCAATTTGAAAAAACAAACAAACAGAGCTGTTGTATATATGCATGCATGTTTTGGAATAATTTCGCCAAAATCTGGAAACTCTGTGTAGAGTAGTAGGGTTGCTCGGCCTGTGTAGGGTTCAACTTTTAGCAAAGTTTACAATCTATATGTGCACGGCAGTAGAGTTGCTCGGGCTGTCAGCGTCGGCGCCCATTTTCAGTAGGATTAAATTTTGTTTCCTCCGGTTTTTTTTTTCACTCGTACACGGACTTTTATGTAGTAGTACATCTAAGGGCTCCCACCCGTACAAGTTGGAGCTTTTAGGCCACACTGGTCGAATATTTACTTATGCATGCAAGTACCCTGTGAGGAAACTATAGCATGCAGAGTCTCAAAACTTAGGAACAGCTAAGTTTTATGGAAGCCATATTTGGTTAAACTATATTTGGGACATGCCTGCGGAAAACTTGTTTTAAGAACTAGTGTAATACCTAACTAAAAACTAGTTTCAGCCAAAGGAAATTAAGCTTTCAGTAAATGCTATTCTAGCCGAAAATAAAAACTTCAATACTAACACATGCAAAAAAAAAATAGCTTCATTAATTTTCCCTACAGTCACTAACTGGTAACATTTATACCTTTTAAGTCAACCACTCAATTCATTTTGACCTTTTTGTAATTTTGTGTGAGGTTGTGTACATCCCTAGATGTCTCTCTTCTTTACAGCTTAAAATCAGATTAAAATCTACAGCTTGAAATTTATTATTTTTGTGCAAGCCATACATTTTACCACTTTGTAGTCATTTTTTTGGGGGTTTTTAGTGATTTTTCTCAATGATCCTAAAAATATTTTTCAGCCTCTTCGAGCCTCTTTTCAAGGGTCCTCAACTTTTCAAATTATAATCTAGATCAAATTTTTAGCCCAATCAAACAGGGCCATAGAGAGGTTGGAATGATTCTTCCATTATCTAAAATATATTTAGAAGTTATCATCCAATGTTACAAAATTATCTTCATGGTAAATTCGTTTGTATGAAAAATATACATTTCGAAAAACATATTTTTTATCAAAATTAAAAAGTTGACTGCACACAGATATGTAGGACGATACTTTTTTGTGACAGGAGGAATTAATTCACAAAATCTAAGATCCAGAAGACTACTTAATTAATTAAAAAATAGTATAGCATTATCGTCAATTATAATTATATTTTGAGCAGGTAATTTGCATCCACAACGAGAATGACACGAAAGAAACCAAAACAGGAATTTGGAACTTATGAATCAAATGACGAGAAGGTGGCATACTTCATTTTTCGTTCTGAAAGGGAAAATCAATGAAAGCAAATTTTCCGCACTTCCTTTAGCTAGTTTCTAAAAGTATAAGACTAACTGCTATAAGCAAGAAACTCCTCAATAATGGGATGGTTGGCAATGATGATAAGGCAATCATAACTTAAGCACTATTATTTAAGGAAAGACGAATCAAAGTGACTAATTTCTTGTAGATTTCCACTTGGTTCCACAACTGACGATAAATCAAACTACAAACAACTCATTCACGGGTAGATAGATGTTTTTTATTTCAATCTATCTTATGAAACGATTTTCACTACTGCTGGCAGGAGAAGCTTAACAAGTTGGTAAAGCAATGTACAAATATGATTCTAACTGTAGATCGATCGCTTATTGGTCCAGAAAACCAATTTAAAGCCCACTTGATCAGTTACGTTAACATGTCAAAGTTAGTCAATGGAAATTCGTTTATTATATGTTTGAATGCAAGATATTTGAAACTAGCATATCTGGACACAGTCCATAGGCTGCAATATAAATAGTTGATCGTTATTTTTTTCAAGTATATAAACTAATGCTCCAGATAATCACAAATATATGTCGTTTGGTACATGTGCAATCAAAGTTTTGAAACTCAAGTCAATAATATATTTTTAAATATTTAGATTGGATACATAACAATCATATGGTAGATTTGTCTAGAAAAATAATTCTATAATATTATATTAATTTTTTTATTAATAAATTAATATTCAAATTTCTATGTCAAGGACCATGTTGATGTCCAAAACACCAATTATTTCCAACCAGAAGGAGTAAAGTACAATGATATCAAGTCATTTCCATGACAAATATAATAGGAGAAATTAGCCACTAAAACAATGTGACTATAGTGACTAAGCTACAACCCCTGAAAATTCGAGGATATGTTATAGGACACTACAAATTCAAGATATAGAGCCCTATGCCATTTTGTGAAGTAAATAATATTTTTGCTGGAGAGGAGAGAAAACACTGAAAAAAGGACCATTTTCCCTTGACACAAGAAAAATAAAATAAATCAAACAATTCCACAAAAATGAACAAAATCAGAAAAATTTTGAGGAGCCAAGGTACACTTAAATTCAGCAACTCAAATGCCAAATTCCAAAATTTGACATTTGAAATCTCAAATTAAAATGAATTTCAAAAGATAAAATTTTTTAAAAAAATGAGGAGCCAAATACACTTTAATTCAGACTCTAGAATGTTGAATTTCATAATTTGGTGTTTGAATAGTCTAATTCAAATGAATTTCATGATTTTGAAAATTCATTTAAATTTGATATTTGAAATGGCAAAATGAAAATTCGCTCTTTTAGGTACCAAACTAAAGTTATTCAGCACCAAAAATTTTCCCCTTTTTTGAATTTTCTTATTTTAAATTGTCTTTTCACTAGTGTCATCCCTCCTCTAATGAGTACAAATACTATTTAATATCCTAGGACTCTATAGCCAAATTTGCAGTGTCCTATAGCATAGCCTCAAATTGTTGGAGCATAGCCAAAAAAATTTTACATTGTCCTAGTACCGATTTTATCAATATAATAATAGTGTTTCATGTGATAGATCTAAATATTCTTGAGTATATTAGCGACAAAACTTATAAAAGTTTGAGCACTTCTCGATGGTACACTTAACTGGGGAAGATATCATTGGGGCTGTTGGATCAAAATCCATAGAATTCAAATATATCAGTCGCTCAGCCCCGTTTAATTAAATGCAAGAGATAGTCGACCATCATATCAAGTAAAACAAAAAGGCCACAATTTATAGTTACGGTGCGCCTTGGAAAACCCCTAAAAGTATACATGCACGTAGACATTGTAAAACAGCATCTGTTTAGAAACAGAGAGGGGGTAACCGGGTACACGTTAAACGTTGGACTGGCCCTTTCCTCCTTTTCGGCAGAGGCCAAAAGAGGACTCACGATGCTAGCTAGCTTCAGTTTCTACTCTTGAGTTTTTATCCAAATTAAGGGAGTCGATCGAGAAGGAATCTGGCTGTGCCTTGCAATATTTCATTTTCTGAGTTGGCATGCAGATGCAGTACGTACATTTTGCCCAAGCTAGCTGCTAGCCATTCCGGGAAACAACAACTGCTAACGCAAGAGCTTGTAGATAGCCGGCGAGTGCGTTTTGTCGATCCTAGTGAATGATGGAGTGGTTTCAGATAGGAATCTCACGACGTTTTCTCGTCTCATACACGTACGCGCGCCCGCCCGCACACACGACATGCTTAATAGGAACAAAGTGTGTGCAATTGCAGCGCCTTTTAGAACGGTTTCAGTTCGTCTCGCCATGCGACGAGGTGGCTGGGAGTGACGGAGGAGACACGTACTCCGCACGCTCCCGGCCCCTGACACATCACACACGCACATATGGATGGACATGGGCATGCACGGCCGGAGAGCCGAACGAGGAAACGCTCAGCAAATGCAATTTATAGTGAAAAATAAAGAGATCGACTTAGTCGTCTAGTCGATTTTACGGACCGTTGAACCTCCCACCATCTCTATACAAAACCCCTCACCAAAACCTAACCCTATTTCTACCCACTCCCTCCCATGTCTAGCTCGCACCCCGCCACCCCTACTCAAGCCTGTGCCCTGCCCTTGCTCGTGCGCGTGGTTGTTAGCGAGCCACTACCATCAGAGTTTCTCCGTCATCCTTCTTCCCTGGCGTCGTCATCTTTCTTTTCAGCATAGTGCCCCGTCCCCGTCCCTTCTTCATCCTCTCCCGCGCCCCCTCCCTCCCCCCTTCTCTCTTCCAGTTTTGCCTTCCTTACTCATCTCTAGGTCTCCAGTGGCCCCTGCTGCTGGATCTGTTGTTTCCTAATAACCCTTGGCCTCATCGTTGATCGTCGGCCGACTCTACTCACCATACTCACCGATCCAGTGCCCGAGACAACACTGCTGCCACCTCGCCGCCCCACCACCCACCGTCAGGCCACCACCACGTACCCCAACATCCCTCTATGCAGAGGATGTGGTGAATCCTAATCCCGAACTCCGAACTCTAACCTAGGCGCACGGCCAAAGAGAAGGAAGATAGTGGCGGCTAGCACGAGAGTCAAAATCAACTAAAACTTGAAAAAAAAAATTCAGTCGTCTTATAGATACAAACTCATGAAAAAAATGGCTTTCGAAAATGGACTTTCCACGTAAAAGTCGAACCTGAGTGATCAAGAGAGCTTAATCATACACGCATATGGTACGAAGGAAAAATATCTCTCATCACAGCTTGCATATGCTGATATGCATGGGTGCACGCATGCGAGAAGGGCTGCGTGTGCGGGCGCGTGGCTACCTAGAGCTCGGGGAGCGCGCGCAAGAGCGTCTGCTCAATTGCATGCGCGATTGCCTTGGATCACTTGGCCTTTTGCTTGTGGACTACCCTTTCTGTTATTACCATATTTCACTGCCGCAAGTCATCGCCACCCTCTCCACCTCATTTGTCCCTCTCGATCTCCCTTCTCTCTCTAGACCCCCTCTCTCTCTCTCTCTATCTCTCTCTCTCTCTCCACCACCTATATATACGCACACATTCTCTCCTCTCACCTGCAGCATCTACACTACTAGTATAGCTAGTAAGTGATCACCTAGCTAGAGGTGATCGATCAATACATCCTCCACCGCCCCACCTCCCCAGAGCCCTCCCCTCTCTCTCCTCTCTCTCTCTCTCTCTCAAGAACATTCTTGCAGCCGATTCTAGCTGCACCGTGAGCAACAAGCACGGTTTAGAGAGAGAAAGAGAGGAGGCGATCAAGACATGGGGAGGGATTGCCTGCCTACCGTCGCCATGGTGCTGGTGCAGCTGGGCTTCGCCGGCATGAATGTGGTGTCCAAGCTGGCTCTGGACACCGGCATGAGCCCCTACGTGCTCATCGCCTACCGGAACCTCATCGCCGCCGCCTTCCTCGCCCCCGTCGCCTTCTACTTCGAGAGGTACACCTACTTCGATGATCATCCTTCTCTTTCTGAGGTGTTCATGGAAAGTTGAAGAAAGCCAGCTTTCTTAGAAAGAAGAAGTTCATCGATTTTTATCCTTCGTGCAAAAATAGCTCATTGATCGGTTTCCCTGGAATTAAACAATCTGGTGCCTTTCTGGTCTATACAAGATAGCAACATTAATAATGATCACTTGCTAGGAGTAGTCTCTGTTTTTTCTTTGCAAGATGCTCTCTTATTCGAGTTTGGTCCATGTCATGCACAATCTAGTTGCAAGCTATTCCTTAATTTGCCGCTCTCATGCGCAATGCATGATCACCCTCTTTCCACGAACGTTAACTAGTTGGTAGTGTGAGATCCCGTACAATTAAGGTTGTAATTTTTTTCTCTATCTATAGTTCTATACGCATTAAAGTATATGATTTTTTTATTTTACTAATATATTGTGATACGAAATGATGATATCCAAGTCTTGCGCTGAAGATCGTGGAAAAAAAATCTAGAAATTACCCCATGCTTGTGGACAAAAATGAAGTACGTAGTGGTACGTGTTACTCTTAATTTCCATGCCAAAAGTTGCACACCTGGTGACACGTGGAATTTACGTCCCAAGAAAACTCAATAACAGTATGATTATCAAATGTGTGCACTAGTTATGGTTGTATACTCCGATCGTTAATGTCGGATATTAACTCTTAATCAATAGAACCACATGGATGCAGGGGGAGTTGGATGGTGATCACCAAAAAAGTGCTTCTCCAGATGTTCTTTTCCTCCATTTTTGGGTAAGTACATACTACTCCTACATAGTACTCCCTCCGGTTTCAAAATACTTGTCGTTTTAGACATTGATACGGTCTTCTAAATGTATCTTTGACTATTAATTTCTATTGCAATTTATATATAGAATTTGCAAAAATTACAATATTATGAAAGTGTTTTTCGAGACGAATCTAAAGGTATGGATTTCATGTGGCCAATCTAAATAGTTCAAAATATTTTCATGGATAAAGTTTGAAAACTTTGACTTAAGACAAAGTTAAAACGACAAGTATTATGGAATCGGAGGGAGTACCATCTTAACATTTAATTACTCCTCTGTTTAATCAGCTCATGACATGCATTAACTTAGCTTGCATCTATATATATGATCTCTTAAATACCCAAATTTGCATGGTTCGTGGTTCAGTCAAGCAATTAAAAGAAAAAAAAACATATTACACAATGAAACGTCCTCTTTTTGCTCAAGTCCTTTTCTGGCCGTCATGAAAGTAGCCAATTGCTTGGAGCACTGTCCCTTTCCCCCTCAGGTTCTGCACTTGAGCTCCCACATTTGTGCACTACACAGGTTTCTTATTCTTCCAGGGAAAAGGGACATGCTTTGTTCTTAGCTGCCGCACTGAGCTTGCCGTTACCACTCTAAAGGGTGTAGCTTCCAGTGGCAGCCGAATGCTCTCGCTCAGTGTGCTACTTGGGTTGATAGCCACATATGTGCCCCCCACTGAAAGAATTGCAGCTCTGCAATTCAGATTAGCAGGCTAACAAATTGCTTTTCTGATGACGAGGATATATGCTTAGAAATTTTGATTTGCGTCCTCCCCTTTTTTTCTAACTGAAAACGATTGGCTTTAGCGCATTTTTCGGTATGTTGATTAGTACTTACCACCACAGAATATATAGCACGTACAATGTAATTAAATATTGGCAAGTTTTGGGAGAAGCTTGGGGTTTTGATCAGTTCTGCCTCACCTCTTCTGTCCCAAGCTTTGGCTGGCCAACACCATGTCGCGGTCACCCTCAAATCGACTAACAAAATCAATAGAGACGTGGTCGTGGGGCAAAAACCTTACCAATTTGATCAGTATCTACACAAACAGCAGTCAAAATATTGGTGGAGACAGCCGAAATTTAGCGTGAAACTTCTCGCAATCTTCAGCAACAAACCAGACATGCGTAACGTAGGCGAGAATCCATGTCGAATGTCTTCAAAATTAGCGTGGTTTTCATTTGGTGGCGCACGTGCATGCGTATGCGCAGCGCGACGCTGAACCAGGTACTCTACTTCGTGGGGCTCAAGACCACAAGCCCGACCGTGGCGTGCGCGCTCACCAACACGCTCCCGGCGCTGACCTTCGTCATGGCGGCGGTGTTCAAGCTGGAGACGGTGCGGATGGCGACGCCCGCGGGGCAGGCCAAGGTGGTCGGCACGGTGGTCTGCGTCGGCGGTTCCATGGTCATGCCCTTCTACAAGGGCCCTCTCCTCCGGCTCTGGGACTCGCCCATCCACTGGCGCTTCGCCGAGAACGCCTCCGCCGCAGCCGCGCCCGCCAGCGGCCACGCCGCCGTCGTCGGCGACGTCCTCGTCATCGGCAGCTGCGTCGCGTGGGCCGTCTGGTTCATCATCCAGGTACGCGTCCTATGCACGTACGAGCTACAGCTACTGATCAATCTTGCAGATTACTGGAGCAATTGGCGAGAGAGAGACAATCAAAGTTTCAATTTTTTTTTTCTTCAGACCAAGATGTCGGAGAGGTTCTCGGCGCCGTACACGAGCACGACGATCATGTGCCTGATGGCGGGGGTGCAGTGCGTGGGCATCGGCGCGGCCATCGACCGGAGCCTCTCGGTGTGGAAGCTCGGTTTCGACATCAGGCTGTACTCCGTGCTCTACATCGTAAGCTGATCGATCTAACGCAGCCGCCGGACTTGGCTCCGCGCCTGAATCGACGACTCCACGAGGATTAACCACCACGTGTGTGCAAATGCAGGGGGTCGTCGGTTCGGGGATCGCGTTCGCGCTCATGTCGTGGTGCATCCAGGTGCGTGGCCCGCTGTTCGTGTCCATGTTCAGCCCGCTGATGCTCGTCGTCGTCGCCGTCGTCGGCTGGGCTGTCCTCGAGGAGAAGATACACGTCGGGAGGTACGCGCCGGCGCCGGCGCCGCCACCCTGCGCGATAACACTGCTCTCTGCTCTGACCTTAATTTTCAGCTGATAAAAATTGTTTTTTTTTTTCTTCAGTGCTATCGGCTCCGCGCTGATCGTCGCCGGGCTGTACATGGTGCTGTGGGGCAAGGGGAGGGAGATGAGCAGACCGGCCGATCTCGACGACGACGCCGCCGCCGCTGCGACCGTGGGAACCATAATAATTGGCCTCGAATTTAACGGGAAGGACGCAAGAAATGGCGACGCCGCCACCTTGCCGGTGCTGTGCAGCGCCCCCAAGCACGAAACGACCGGAAACGGCAGCGACTTGTGCTGATGCGCGTACACGTCGTGCTCAGTTGCATTGCATGCGTGTGGGTGGGTCTTCAAGAAAGCGACCTCACTGAAGAAGAAGACAAAGAAGAGGAAGAAGGAAAGAGAAAAGGACGCGATAGATTGGGGAAATAAGGTGTGGGAAAAGAACAAGAACAGCAAGAAGAAAATGGTAGGATAGATTGGTTCGATTTAGATGGTATAATGGGGTATTTGGTGGCTTGGTAGGCAGCATTAAGGGAGGTGTGACTGTACTTGTGGAGGGATTGATATGATTCATGCTTCTCATTTTCATGTGAAATGGAATGCACATTTGGGTCGTGCTATCCTGCTCTCTGATCTGCTAGTGCAGTAACGAATTGCTTATTTTCTTTGAGGAACATAGGTTCTGTTTGGCACAGCTCCAGCTCCACCAAATTGGTGGAGTTGGTGGAACACCCTATTCCTACCTCCAGAAATTCATGGAGCTGGAGTTGTGGGTACATTGAGAATGTTTATGTAAGTCATCTTATTTACATTTTAAACTAAAAATATAAACTTTAGTTACTTTATTTTAACCTACAAACTCCAGCTCTGAGGTGGAGCTGGAAGCGGGAGCTGTGCCAAACAGAGTCATAATAGGCTGGTCCATCACCACCCCATTTCACATCTAATGGTGTCGTCCCACAAAAATTCACGAGATAAACAAATTCCATGTAGGATGAGGTGGCACCTCAAACCAGACAGTCTATATGATTTTTTTTCTGCTCCATTTTATTCGTAATTTCCTTGGCATGATGAGAATCGGAGCATAGAAATACCTGACAAAAGCTTAGCAAGACAATGAATGAAGCATAAGCGCAGCTTACAGCCATATGCCCAAACTGGATAAAAAAAAACTCGAATAGCTTGAATTTACTCGGCCTTTAGGGCCCAACAGTCGGCCTCGTGGACTAGTCAAATGAGTGACTAGGCTTCCAGTTCCTGGGCCAAGGGATTAGGTGGTTGTGGACAAGTCAAATGTGCCGGCCCGGCCTTTCTGGCTATCCTGGCCCAGTTACTTGCACTGAACTGGGTCCATTGACACCACTGACTTTGTCTACGCTCCTTCATTGTTGCAAAACAAAAGTCCCAACCGGTCAAACCATAGTTACCTTACCATTAATTATCATTAGGAGAGCGAAATTTCCATGCCTAGCTATGGTCCAGCACCTTCTCCCCTGTCAGATCGTGCTCCGAGATTTATACGATGCTTGTTATCTCTCATGTATTTTTGCAAAATAGCGCCTCCGAAGTTTCAAATATCATGCACAAGCTCCTTCCTCTTCTCCCTCTCTCTTCCTCTCTTCTCTAGCTCCACCTTGGCCTAAGTCACTACACTAAGGCACCGTTCGTTTTGGCGGCGCGGCGCTGGCGCGTTTGCTCAGCGGTGTGAACGCACGGTCGACTTTTTTGACCCACATGAACGCGATGCGCCAAGAATGCAACCATGCGACGAACGCAGCCTAAAACAGGTTATATAAGCGGTATATCTGTGTTGTTTCTATAAACAGATAAGAATATTTGTGTCATTCCTAAATGGGCTGGCGAGAAGAGCTCATCTATATCTAAGCAGCACAAATAATTTTGTGCTGGTTCTAATTAACAACAGGTATTAATATTTAATTCATTCATTTAACTAACGGGTATAGAAAAGTATGAAAAATATATGTACCGGATTGTAAATAGAACCAACACAGATAACAAATTTTGCATGTAAACGCTTGACATTTCCGTACTATAACTCCATCGCTCACTACTTTGATACGTTCGCTCACCACTTTGATACGATCTCAATTGCTCACCGTGCCATGTCAATCTCTTCTTCTCTACCCCAACTTGTCGCTCTCGTCTCAATGTTCCATTTAGTTGCCGCTAGCGCTCTCGCTACTCTTGTCGGCGCCTAACTCATCGCTGTCGTGCAGAACTCCGGTGCAGAGGAGGAACACAACTCTAGCGAGCAAAGAGGATGAACACTCTAAGCCTAACTCCATCATGGAAGAGGCAATGAGGAGCCTGACAGCAAGGAGGAGCGCGCTTAGAGAGGAGGAGGAACCGCAAGACGGCAGTGAGGAGCCACATGCCGGGGAGAAGCGGCGTCTTGGCCCCATCTCCCTTCTCCCACTGGCATCTTTCGCTTTGGTTTGTGGGCCCACCGCCTCGGACAATGATGATGAGGATCAGCTCACCATCACCGACAAGCAAGAGAAGGAGAAGGAGGAGCACCGGGTCCGATGGTCCGACAACAACAACGTCAACAGCTCCAATGAGTCCGGCTGGAATCTAGCCCCGAACTCCTCCGACTCCTCCATCGAGGAGGAGTCAGAGGACTACAGCATTGACGACGACCCTACTTCCGGCAGTAGGATGTAGGATGTAGTAGGAGCTAGCTAGTCCAGTGCACCAGTGCTAAGCTAGCATATTGAAAAAATATTTTTAAAATTAAAGGTGTCGGTTCTATTCATAAATCAGCACAGATGGATGGATCATTTGGGCAGCTGTGCCGGTTTCGAATCAGCACAGATGAATGTCACACATTAATCAGTGCCGGTCTAGAAACCGACACTAATGACCAGTTTAGAACCAGCATATATTAGCTCTTTTGCAGTAGTGAGCGTGGTGGCCATACCTCTGATCGTCGCACCGCTGGCTTCGGCCACCACGATGCCTAGCTGTGCCCCAACCCACCTTGCTGCTCTGGGGCGCCATGTCACTCTGAGGTGGGGGGTCGGCGAAGGACGGTGGGGGAGCAGCGGTCAGACCCAACCGATTCGTGGTTGGTGGTAGGAAGGGTGGTGGTGTGCTAGTCGGCCATTAGAGGGGGAGGGCTGGGAAGGGGGAGAGAGAGAGAGAGAGAGAGAGAGAGAGAGAGAGAAGAGGGAAAGAAGGGCACATATTCAAGACTTTGAAGGGAAAGTGTGTGAGAGAGAGGGGGGGAGAAAGATGAAAGACACATGTCTGAGATATTGAAGATTGAAAGTTTTTTTTTTTGCAAAAGTATATAGGAGAGGAGCAGATGCAGCTGTATGGATCTTAAAGAGAGATCGGATGGATTCGAATGTGCTTAGAACTGTAGGAACTGTGGGATTGCATTTCCGTTATCCTTAACAATATAGCTTGAGCTTTTTTTACGGTCCTTGAGAAGGTACCGAGAGGTACCACAATATTTAGTGTAAATTGTGATACCTCCCGGTACCTTCTCAGTGTTAAGGTACCATGAGCTATCATAAATTAACACTAGAAATTGTAGTACCTCCCAGTACCTTCTTAAGGACCATAAAAAATCTCATATAGCTTAGATTAGTAGGACATGGTCTTACTTAACCAATGAATGCTGTTGCTGTACGTTCTGTATGTTAGGTAACGAAGCAACAGGGACACTGTCACACCAAGATACTTATATACGCTACCTAATCGTATACGATCACGATTTAATTTGCGGTCGAGGCTGCTAACAACGCCAACTTTAGACCGGTCCGACACAAACCGGTTTGACATGCACCAACGATATTATACTAGCAATAGTATTAGTCACGATGCAAATCAGCAACAATGACACACACTAATTACTAGCATAGCTAGCTAAACCCTCCGCACATACATAGGCGTGTACGTAGTGTAGAGTACTGCCCTAGCTAGGTAGTAGCTACACGCAAGAGCTCTCAAGTCGTACATGCTGAGCTAGCTCCTAATCAACGTAGCATCTTGCCGATCTGCCTTTAATCCTCTAGGTCACCGCACAGGCTAATTTACTAATTACCTAACCGCGTCCATTGGATTGGCACGCCGCTTCGGCCGGATATCAAGGAGACGGTAGGCAAGATCGACTACGCGTTACGAATAAGACAATGTTACAAAGTCCTAACTTGCGAGACTTCTCGTTAAACATGCATTTATATTAATTTATTTGGTTCTTTTCTTCGCTCTAAATCTTCGGCCAAATCGAATCTAACTTAGCTCCTGTAGCCTCCTACCAAAACACAACGATCTTTTGTCAAGCGGATATTTTCTGCTTAGCTAGCTAATTAACTAGCTACCTCTAGCTAGTTGAAATCGCATTTGCTTGAGATTTGGGAGCATCTGCACAAGCAAAATCAACTGCGCGCGTGCTAAATTACCATGAGATCGGCCGTACACACACTAATAGATGTACGGAAGGCACATGCCCCGTACCGTAAGCGCGCAATACTAATAGATGCACAAAATTTTTTGAAAGATTAGATGCACAAAAATTCGAGACATGTTTGTATGAGCAAAGGTGTGCGCTAGGATTTAAATCCTGAATCGTGCACCCGTGTGGTTACGTGCAAGTGCATCTGTGCATGTGTTGTACACACACTCGCGCACCATCAATGTGCTTGCATATATTCTTAGGGAAATGTAGCGAAAGCTATATGTAGAATTAATTAATATTAATACTAGTACTGGTGACAAAGTTGGTAGTGGAGCGTGAGAGTGATTGATGTTATGGTTTTACCATCTGATATTTCTTTTCCATTCCCTTTTGGCCGTCTAGATGTTTACTTCCTTTTGCAAGAACAAAGCGGAATTCCTCTTTGTTATTTTTTCAACCTGCAAATTATTTAAGTACTCTTTACTCAAAAATTATTTAAGTACTATATCTAGCTTGGCAATGAGATGCATGCATGCACTACTGAAGAATCACTATTTAGCTTTAGGTTAATTAAAGTGGTGTGACTTGCATTGGTCGTGTTTATGTTATGGGATCGGTTCAAAATAACATTTGGACCAAATGAGCGCGCACCACGTTTGATTTCTTCGTATAGCTAGTGGCAAAAGGGAGCAACATAGTACTTATAGCCGAAGACAAATGATTTGGCACACGTCGGCTTTATATGGTTGTATACACATAAGGCATTTTGTAATATCTTGTTAAGTTGTGAGACCATGCGGATGTTACTCTACACTTGTATCATGCGTATTTGACATGTTTGAAGTTTGGGTTCACCCATGGGAGTTGTTTTTGGATTTGAATTCAAAATCTGCAATTTTGGAGGTTGCTGTCAGTGTTGACCGGTCTAGCCAGCTCTGGGGCGGTCGGTTCAAAGAGCACGTAGATTCATTGAATTTTTTTTTAGATAATGAAAAAAGTACTCCAAAGTTTACATCAGAGATATATATGGCCCCTTATAACACAGAATCTATATCACAAAGAAAGTGAAAAGAATAAACCATATCATCAATCACTAATGCGATTATTTAGATTCATTACATATAACGTTTATTGCTTATCTAATTAATGATGATTTACATTTCATCTTTGTCCGGGTTGTTCGAGAATTGGTTCTTGATGTTCTATGTGAGTTGCCTTTGTTTTTGGTAGCTCTTCATAGCTAATATAGGGACAGTAGAATCCACTGCTAGGGGCAGTATAGTCATTTTTAATGACTCGTTGATCAATATGCAGAACAGAAATAGGTCTTATAAACTTGTAAAGGGAGAGGGTAGATCGGAATGAAATGCACAACACGATGATAGGTACAATAAGGAGGAACCCAATTGAAAAGTCTAAGGAGCCGCAGGGCAATGAACAAAGAAGAGGACCTTTTGGTGCAGTTCCTGTACCCGCAAGAGCACCTGGCAATGCATGTTGGACGGCGTACAACGAACACAGCGAGCGTCGAACGGACAGCACTGATGAGACGACGTGGACGAAGGAAAAACCGCGTAATCCGTAGAGCTTTATTATTTTGTATAGATAGATAGATATGGTTTTTAGGTGTGTTGTTGAAGAAAGAACCAAACTCTACTTGGTTGTTATTCAATCCCTTCTAATCATTAGTTAATGTATACAAAAGTTGATATAATGCCTTCATTGAAAGGGTTAGAATATTTGAACTGTATATGCCCTCCCTAAATTAATCAAGTTTGATCTTAATTTTTACATGTCTACAGAATATATCATCTATTTTTTTCTTAAAAAGAATACATACAAATATGTAGACAGATAATATAGAGATAGTTAGCACCGAGGATGAAAATAGTAGGATAGTTTTCGATTAAACTTATTTTAATACAAATAATGTTGAATCATACTCCCTCCATTCCAAAATATAGGGCGTATTTTGACTTGAAAAAAGTCTTCCAAGAAAAACGTTGACCATTAATTTCTTTTATGATATATTAGCGATTTCTATAATATCACATTGTATTCAAAGCAATTTGAAAGGCCAACATGTTGATATAACTTTTATCCACTAAAGATGCATATAATTTGATTAAATGTTGGTCAAAATTTATAAAGTTTGACTTTTCTCAAGTCAAAATATGCCTTATAAAATGGAACGGAGGGAGTATATTTTTGGAAAATTTTAGATATATTTATTTTTTTCATACAGATTCGGATTCTCTAGCATAGTGTTCGTCATTTATGTATATAGATACGGATATCAGATGAACAAGGAGTATTGATATCCGGATAGGAAATAGAATATTGTTAGGATTTTTTTTTCTAGAATCCTTTTGGGCTTATTTTCAAAAGGCCATAGCTTTTACGTTTGTCCAACAAAGTTCATATATTATCAGATGTTGCTATTCCATTATTTGATAGTGAGAAAAAAATAACTATATGAGACTTATAATTTTTTAAATTCAACACCGTTGTTTCTATATATATTACCAAAAAAAACCTTTTATGTTCCCATTCCCGGTGGAAACCCCCCCTTTTTTTTTGTAAATTCAACACCAAATCCAGCAAAAACTATTTGATAACAATTTTGAGTCGAGAAAACCTTCCGAATACCAACTTCCTTTTTTTAAATTATCTCCGAATTCATTTAGTCTGACGGAAAATATCAGTTACCATTGCATCCCCTTGGGGCAATCGTGGGGTACACTTGAGAGGCATGCATAGGACACGCACCCAAAACCAAAAGTGGTAAAGCTTAATTAGATGATGACACGTAATTCCTTATGCATGCCATGCATAGTTCAAAACAGACTGCCCTTCAGCACAAAAAAAGAGAGAAAGAAATACAGTAGAAAGATTCCCGGACGCTTGATCGAGAGCAAGAGGGATCGATTCCATAAATTAAGCAGCTTGACAGTGAGCATAGCATTCCTCCCTGACCATCTCACTCGGACGAGGCGACGACTAACTAGAGACAAATGACAAAACCACACTGCTGCTGACTGGTGAGAAAGGGAAGAGGATAAAGGAGCCGGAGAACGGTCGTCCAGGTCAAAGGTCAAACCTTGTCACGCTGTCAAGCAAGCATGCCCAAATTATTTAATAATCTCCGCGAAGAGGCCGATCCAATCCGACAACACGCGCACACTGGCCATATTGCGGCCCGTATTCCCATTTGACCACCGCACACGTCCTCCACCACTATATAAGACCCCCGCTTCCCCCTCGTCACGTTCACACACCAACACCCAGCTCTAGCCTCACTTCGATCCGTTCCTTCGTGTCGATCGAGATGGAGACGACGACGGCGTGGATGGGGCCGTGTGGTGGGTGGCCGGCGGCGGTGCTGGGGAGCGAGGACGAGGCGGAACTCCGGAGGGGGTCGTGGACGGAGGAGGAGGACTCGCTCCTGGCTGGCTACGTGGCAGCGCACGGCGAGGGCCGGTGGAACGAGCTGGCGCGCGGCGCGGGGCTGCGGCGCACCGGCAAGAGCTGCCGCCTCCGGTGGCTCAACTACCTCCGCCCCGACGTCCGCCGCGGGGACTTCACCCCGCAGGAGCAGCTGCTCATCCTCGAGCTCCACCTCCGGTGGGGCAACCGCTGGTCCAAGATCGCGCAGCAGCTGCCCGGGAGGACGGACAACGAGGTCAAGAACTACTGGAGGACCAGGGTGCAGAAGCACGCCAAGCAGCTCAACTGCGATGTCAACAGCCGGCAGTTCCAGGACGTCGTGAGGCACCTCTGGATGCCGCGCCTCCTCGAGAGGATCCAGGCGGCAGTGGCGGCCTCGGCGAGTTCCGGGCACGAGGCGTCGGTGGCCGGTGTCGCACCGAACAAGACGGCTAGCGGGAGCGGCGTGTGCCATTCGCCTGAGACCACGACGACGAGCAGCACGGCCGGGTCATCGTCGTTGTCGCCGTCGAACCAGCTGGTCGTGGCCGCCGGCAGCGAGCAATGGGGCTGCGCGAGCGCAGGGAGCAGTGATGACATGTTCGATGGGAGCTGGTCGGAGCTTCTTGCTCGCGCCTGCGACGACGGCGCGGATTCCGTCGTGTTGCCGGACTTCGAATTGGGAGGATCGTCAGCAGACAATTGGTGGAGCTTGGAGGATATCTGGTTACATCAACAGTACTGATACACTGTAATTCGTATGCATGGTAGCTCTTATGAGTGACACAATTTATTTTCTAGCATTCTCATTGATTACTCCATCCGATCACAAATATTTGACCTTTTTGACTTTACACAGTCTCTAAAATACAACTTTGACCACTAATTACTATTATAATTTATTTTTAAAATCCATTAAAATTGTAATATTATTGAAGTACTTTTTGAGACGAATCTACGTATATAATTTTTATATGCACAATCTAATTATTTAAAAGGATATTCGTGACTTAAGTTTCAAAACTTTGCCTGGCACGTATCTCAAATGTCAATTATTTGTGACCGGAGGGAGTATTAAACAACACAATTGACAAATGGAAGTTTAATTAAATGATGTGTTCTGAATTCTTACTTACACGATTGCCTCCGTAAGTCCCTAAATTTGCTATTAAGCTAGAAAGAGAAACAGCAATGATACCATTTTTCTGTCATTAGATTCTTGGAGGTACAATATTGATAAGGGAGAGCCAGCCCTTACTGTTGATAAGTTTTCACCATGAGTTCGCCTCATCCTAACACCCCTATCCGATCCTAACGCGCGCTATCAGTGTCGGGAAGGCCGACGCCGCCGACATCGTCACAGTGTCGAACTTCTCTGCCACGCGCCTGCACCTAGCAGGCACGGGTCTCCACTCGCCGATGGCATCGTCAAGCACTAGTTAGTCCACCTAATTCTGCATTAGTTCTAGGTGTTCTTGTAATTAGGCAAAGTTAATTATGATTAAGTCTAAGATTAACCCCTAACAGTTGGTAGCAGAGGCAACTTAGACTAATCTTGAACCCTAGTTGTCGTAATTGCTTGAATTTGCCGTCGAGATTGATGTTAATTAGTGTGACTTAGAAATTAGAAGGAGGGGATTTCGGCAAATCGAAACCTCAAGAAAAATCCCCAATTTTGAGAAACCCTAAATCACAAATCCAAGCCAAATTAGGCCTAAGTCCATCATGATTCGGGATGAGGCTGCATTAGGAAGGCCCTAATTGATCCCCAAAATCGATCGCATCCAAAATCCCCAATCCCAAAAACCCTAATTTTCAAATCAAGGGAAAATGTTCCAAATTAGGGTCGGGATTCATACCTTGGCCGAGCTAAGGGCTGCATGCGCTACCACTGTCGCGTGTGGCCGCCGCCGTCGCCATTTGAGCTCCACGCACGTGAGCCTCAGCTTATCGCCGCGCGCACGACTCCGTTGCGTTCTGCTAGGGTCTTCTCCCGGATACACATCGCTTGACCGCGCAGTCCCACATGCCGCTCTTGCCGCGGGGCTAGCATTGCTGCTGTTCCCACGCGTTGGTGTCGCCGCCTCCGAGTTGCTCGGGCCTTGAGGTCGTCATGATCCGAAGTTTCTGGACCGTGGCTGACCGGCTCGTGAGCCCCCTGCAGCAGATAAGTTAGGCCTATGGTGGGTGTTGGGAGAAGTATGTGGCCCATGGAGATACGGCACACTAACTTATCTCTGGCCCCGCGGAAAGAACGCTGGTCAGTCTGAGCTTCAGCGCTGAAGCTTGGCAAGCTCGAGCCCGAAGCTTCCCACTCAAGCTCAGTCATTTGCCCTCCGGGCTTCCGGCCCGGCTCCGGACCAAAGCGGATTGCGCCGCCGCCGACATTATCACACGCTGGTCTCGCAGTCACCGCAATTAAATGCGTCGCAGATGCAAAGCACGCTACAAACCGTTGCCAGGTTAGTGGCTGGTCGTGTCAACGATCAGCTTACCATCCGCCCCTATAGAGAAAGACACGTATTGCCGGGTAGCGGTCCGAACGGCGATCTGGGCAGGATGAGGAAATACACCTAAATATCCGGCGGACCTCGTGCGTCCGCCACGACCCGGCACGGCAAAGCAGGAGAAGATGACTAGTAACCGAAGGATAACTCGGCGTATCACAACGGACCAAGACCAAACTACAGTGGTCGGGAGCCGCATATAAAAGGGGGCGCACAGGCCACGACCAAAGGCATGCGAAGAGAGACAGAAGAGAGCACTCAGCCATCGTAGAACAGGAGCGCTTGCACTCACATAGAAGCTCTAGTTTCAGGTGGTAGTTCTCCGTGTCCAGGTACGTTAGGAACACACATAGTGTCTTGAGCACTTATTGTACTTGAGCCCGGGCTTCCCGAAGCCCGCCTCACCCTCTTGTACTCGTTTAAGCTTGGCATTAAATGAAGACTAGACGTAGGGCTGTTATCGGACAGTGGAGGCCCGAACCAGGATAAAAACATCTGTGTCACACTAGGCCCGCGTGTCCAACGCATCGACCTCCTTCCCTCGGCGGCGCCCGGCCAGCGGCCGGGCCTCGGTCCAGGGGACAGGACCGCCCCCGGGCCTCGCACCCACCTTTCTTCTTGCTCATCGGCCTGCGGAGGCTCGCCTCCCAGTCGCCGACAGCTGGCGCTCACTCGACTTCGGTGGTCTGTCGGAGCTCTTCGCGGGGTGCGATCTGCCCATCCCACCGTTGGACATGGGCGACACGCGCCTGCTTGGCTGAAAATGGTCGGTTCAGGTCATCATGGCTGCCAGTATCGTCCCGGTGCGCCTATGGAGCGTGGCCCCGCTGGTCGCTGCGGGGTGGATCGTGGCGACGCCGGCGTGGGTCGAGCACAAGTTGTCGCTCGCCGGAAGCCGCCGGGAGGAGTCCATCCTACTTCGACCCGTTCCCGGCCAGCACCTTGCGGAGTGACTGGTGAGTATGAAGATGGCCAAGCCGAAGGCGGACGCTGGGGGGCAAACCGACTTTGCCCCCGAGCCATGCCCTCAGCCCGGGCCTCATCAGTCGGGGCCGGCACCGCCCCCTTCACGGGCTCGGCTTAGAGAAGATCGAAAGTCGACCCTTTAAAAAAATCGACCCTTAAAAATCAACTCTAGCCTCTAAACCACAACCGACCTTCTGTCAATTCAGAAGCTCGGCCGTGGCTCGGGGGCTAGGATCGATTTTTCAAAAATTGATCTCTCTAAACCACGACCGACCTTCTGTCAATCCAGAAGCTCGGCCGTGGCTCAGAGGCTAGGATCGATTTTTAAGGGTCTATTTTTTAAAAGGATCGACTTTCGATCTTCTCTAAGCCACGCCCGAGCCTCTTTTCAGAAGCTCGGCCATGGCTCGGGGGCTAGGATCGATAGGACTATACCCCGACCTTCGAATCCTTCTTGTCTATACGACTACCTGTGTTCGTTTGCATGCAGGAAAAACGACAAAAGAAGGAGGCGAAACAAACAAATTTATTGATCTTCGAAATGGCCTACAAGCCGATTACAGGAAATGCCGGCGAGCGCGGACTAACGCCTCGACAATCACGTCGGCCACCTCGGCGAGAACCAGGATGACCTCGACCAGGACAGCGACGGTGGCGATGTCACGAGCACGGGCTTCCTCTTCAGCAACCTCGGCGAGAGCAAGATCGTAGTCCGCCTAGAGAACCTCCATGAACTCTTCGTGATTCATGAGAGCAGGCGGAGAAGGAGGGGTTGTAGGAAGAAGTTCGGAATAAAAGTTGGCCACCGCATCGGTCTCTTTTTATAGCCAAGCCCGGGAAGTTGAACCGACTCCAAGAGTAATGGCATCGGGAAGCGACTCGGATGTGAACCGTTCCCAAGATTTAAAGCGGATGTCTCTCGGGACGTGGCGCAACAGTCAAATCAACGATCGGCATTCCAGGAAGAGAATCGATAGGGGGATGACAAAGGGAAAAACCAAAGCGATAGCATTACTTTTTAAGGAGTATCTACAAAGGAAAAACATTACAAAGGCTTATGGCCTGGGTCGACACCTAGGCTTACGAAGCTCGGCCATTGCTTCGTCATATCGGTCCTGAAGCTCGAGGAAGGCCTTTTGACCACCCCGGACGGCCCACACCTCAGTCCGCAAGGCTTCATTGGCCGCTTCCAAGTCCCGGACGGTGTCCCGGTGGGTCTTCAATAGATCCTCCGTCTCGGCCGCAAACGATTTCACCCGGGACAGCTCCGCGGCAAGAAGATCGCGCTCCTCCACCGCACGGGCAGACTCGGTAGCGTGGCACGCCTCCACCGACCGAAGGCGTTCCTCGAGCTCAGTGGAGCGGTCGCGTTTGGCCTTAAGGGCCTCCTGCGACCAACGAGAGACCTCCCCGGCATCTTCCCGCGCCGCGGCTAGGGCCACCTCCGCCGCTGCAACACGAGCTTCCAAGACCACTGCCTGGACCGAGCTCGAGCGAGCTTCTTCCAGCTCGTTGCGCGCGGTTTTGGCTCGCTGTCGCCAGCGTGCGCCGTTTGCCTTCAAGACCTCCCGCTCAGCCTCATGTCCGGACCCGAGCTCACACACGAGGCCAACAACCTCGCGGTAGGCCTACACCAAGAAAGCGGGCTCAAGAAAAAGGAAGAACCAAAGCAGGATCGACGCAAGACTTCAAAGGCCAGGCTCGAAGGCGCTTACCCGCCTCATGGCCGTGAACTCGGACTCGCGCCGAGGCTGGGTAGCGCGTCTAGGCGTAGGCAATGCCACGACCAGGCTACCTGAGCTATCGCTCGAGCTGCTTGATCCCTCGGAGACCTCCTCCGCATGCTCGGCCCGGGCCTCATCGGCCGGGCCGGCCGCCGCCTCCCTTGGCTCGGCCGGGCCTCATCACCAGTACAAGACTGCACCTTCGCGGGCTCTTGTTTCTTCTCGTGGGCCCGGCTGCCTCAATGGCCTGAAGGCATGGCTCGGGGGGCAAAGTCGGTTTGCACCCCGGCGTCCGCCTTCGGCTTGGCCACCTTCATGCTCACCAGCCACTCCGCAAGGGGCTAGCCGGGAAAAGGCCGAAGCCGGATGGACTCCTCCCGGTGGCTTCCGGCGAGCGACAACTTGTGCTCGACACACGCCGGCATCGCCATGATCCACCCCGCAGCGACTAGCGGGGCCACGCTCCATAGGCGCACCGGGACGATACTGGCGGCCATGATGACCCGGACCGGCCAATTCCAGCCAATCAGGAGCGTGTCGCTCATGTCCAGCGGTGGGATGGGCAAATCGCACCCCGCGAAGAGCTCCGACAGACCACCGAAGTCGATCGGGCGCCATCCGGACGTGGTCCGCCCCTTGACGCGGATCGGCGCCAAGATCGATGTCCTGTCGTCCGTCTCCACCTCCACGGTCACGGCCGGGCAGCGCACATCGCTGCGTACCACCTGCGGGAGGAAATAGGGCCCTGAGCCCCGGCACCCTCCATGCTTCGGAAGGGGCTCGTTCTCCCAGGCCACTTCCTCCGGCAGCACCGGGATGACTTCCCCCGCCCCGGCGGACATGGCGACTGAAAACAAAAAAAGCTATCAATCAAACCCGATCAACCCGGGAATTGTGATGAGCGAAGAAAAGAAGGGAAAACCGAAAAACACGGCGACCTACCGGCGAGCTCGAGATCAGTCTCCACCGACTCGCCGTCCAAAGGATCATCGTCCAATATACGCCTCTTCGGTGCCGGCTGACGCCTCTTCGGCGCCGGCTGAGTATCCCGCGCGGCGACAGAGTCCCAGTCCCGGGAACCTCTACCCCGGGCTGGGTCAGGGATGGAAGCAGGAGCCCAGGCCGCCGACCGACCCGCGCTGACGACCTTGTCCCGGCGGGAGAGCCCGGTCCGCTTCTTTAGGGGCGGCTGCGCGCCCACAACCCGCTCTTGCCGCGGAGCTAAGCTCAGATCGCCACCACCCGACGAGCTTGCCGGGAGGGCGGCCCGGGCCGCGGTAGCTGATGGCGTCGGGCCCGGCCTCGTCGCCCGCTTTCCCCTGCAAACAAGATAGTGAACATCAGCCCGCGCCCGAAGAGGGCCGCCTCCAGGGGCGCTTAGTTCGCGGGAACGCGTACCTCGTCAAGGACGTTCCGAATGCCCGAGCCCGATGGCTCGTTGTGGTTTGCGGGCAGCAGGAGCCCCACGGCCCAGACCACATCGTCCTGGGGTAGAGCTGCGTAGAAAAAGGAGAAAACATCAGAACACGTCCAAAGGAAGCTCGGACAAGGGACTGTGAGGCCGAAAGGGAAACTTACGGGAAGTGCCTTCGTGGGTGAGATCGTCCCACCCGCGGATTTCGAAGAAGGGGCGAACCCGCTTCCGCAGCGGGTTCACCCGATGTCTGATGAAGTCGGCTACGATGTCGTAGCCGTTCAATCCTCGGCCGGCTAGCTCCCGGATCATGGCCGCCGAGGCTACCTCCACCGGCTCCAGTGAAGGGCAGGGCAGCGTCAGCTTTTCGGGGTTCGTGTTCGCGAACCAGAGCCCGCAGTTGCTAAGCGCCTTGGCGTAGTACCACCGCGATGCCTACCCCCGACGTTCTCCTTAGCCTTGGACGCCGGGTACGCGGGCTTCATGTCGCGGCGCAGCTTGAAGTAGACGCACCCCACCGCGTCGCTCCCCCGGGTCGTGGTCAGCTCGTAGAAGTTGAGAAAGAGGCTGACCGGCGGCTCCACCCCGACGAACGCCTCGCAGAGATGCGCGAAGATCGTCAAAAACCGGATCGAGTTGGAATTGAGATTCACCAACTCGATCCCGCACTGGGCTAGAACGGCAGCGAAGAAGTCGGACTCCGGAATTCGGAGCCCGTGAATAGCAAAAAGCTCGAAAGAGATGAACTCCTTACTCTCAGGAGCAGGGGTTGTCTCCTCGCCGGGCGCCCTCCAGCCGCCGACCTCGATGACGCCGGCGGCGGCCAACCCCTTCAAGGTGTCCTCGAAATTAAGACTCCGGGTGAAGGGCGCCATCGGAGGAGGAAGATCAGAAGGCAAAGGTGCCAGAAGGCAGAGGAACTGGAGAAGAAAGGAGGCAATAGCACAAGGAAGCGTAAAGGAAGCAACACGAGGGGGCAAACCACCTCTTATAGACCGGCGCACGGAAGACGAACCGTCGCCTGTCCGCCTGAGGGCGCGAAAAGCAAGGAGAAAACAACGGCGCGTAACTGCGTTTTGGTTGGAATTCCACGAGACCGTAAAAACGCGCAAGACAACAATCATTTCGCCGGGCAAGCATTAAATAAACCTCCGAGCTGCACGTCTCCGTCCCGCTCGAGGCTCGGGAGCTAGCTGTTGGGGGAAGTATGTGGCCCATGGAGATATGGCCCACTAACTTACCTCTGGCTCAGCGGAAAGAAAGCGCGGGCTTTACGAGCTCGCGCCCAAGCTTGGCAAGCTCGAGCCCGAGCTTCCCCACGCCGAAGCTCGGGTCATTTGCCCTCCGGGCTTCCGGCTCGGGCTCGGACCCAAGGCGATCGACCGCGCCAAGACAGATCCACGCTGCGGGTCTCGCAGGTCACCGCGAATTAAATGCGGCCGCAGTACCAAAGAACGCCACAAACCGCTGCCAGGTTGGTGGCAGGTCGTGTCAACGGTCAGCTTACCATCCGCCCCTATAGAGAAAGACACGTATTGCCGGGTAACGGTCCGAACGGCGATCTGGGCAGGATGAGGAAATACACCTAAATATCTGGCGGACCTCGTGCGTCCGCCACGACTCGGCACGGCAAAGCAAGAAAAGATGACTAGTAACCGAAGGATAACTCGGCGCATCACAACGGACCAAGGCCAAGATACAGTGGCCGGGAGCCGCCTATAAAAAGGGCGCACAGGCCACGACCAAAGGCATGCGAAGAGAGACAGAAGAGAGCACTCAGCCATCGTAGAACATGAGCACTTGCACTCACGTAGGAGCTCTAATTCCATGCGGTAGTTCTCCGCGTCCAGGTACGTTAGAAACATACATAGTGCCTTGAGCACTTATTGTACTCGAGCCCGGGCTTCCCGAAGCCTGGCCTCACCCTCTTGTACTCGTTTAAGCTTGTCATTAAACGAAGACTGGACGTAGGGCTGTTATCCGACAGTGGAGGCCCGAACCAGGATAAAAATATCAGTGTCACACTAGGCCTGCGCATCCAACGCGTCGACCTCCTTCCCTCGGCGGCGCCCGGCCAGCGACCAGGCCTCGGTCCAGGGGATATGGCCGCCCTCGGGCCTCTCACCCCACCTTTCTTCTTGCTCATCGGCCTGCGGAGGCTCGCCTCCCAATCGCCGACAGTGGGCTAGCATGGTGGGAGGCCTAGTAGGCCGGATTTCAGTAGGCCAAGCCGTATAACATTATAGGTGGTCGGCATTTAAGTTAGGCTCAAAGTGCAGATTGGGGTGTGCCCATTTTGAATCAATTAGGACTGAATTGCTATTATAATTTTGAAATGGCAATTTAATTGTACCGAATTAAAATGGAACCAACAGGAAGTTTTAATTTGGCACTGATTTAATTCTGGTAAATAAGATAATTAATTTTAATGGTTCATTATTATATTCTGACTAAAGTTGTTTATAGTAATGGACCATTGAAATTAATTTTTTCACTTATGCAAATTAATTCCCTTTTTGCTTCTGCCCAACGGTGATGCGGAATTGGGATATGTCATTAGCATGTGATTGATCAGACCAACAACGTAGGATTAATTGCATGACTGACATTATTTTATGCTGTTTACTGATTGTGCCATGTTTCAATTCAGCAGTGAACCCTTTGAATGTTGCTGCCACTATTGATGGCGTATAACAGCTAACTAGCAATAATTTCCCCTCCTGAAAAGAAAAAAATTCAGGTTGTGCTTGAAATGTTGGACCTGGACTATGCATTCAGAGTGGATGCTTCTGTGCCTCCTGCAGCTGATGTAGAAAATTTTGCTAAGCTAAAAAAACGCTTATGACGCAGCTGCAGAAAAATAGGAGCGGTCTAACCGCATGTCCTTAATGATAATGAAGAGCACTATTTCAGTGGGAATAAGGGGAGCAATCCCTGATTCCCAAAATGGTAAGGAGTATCTGCCTAAAGTTGAGGAGCAATTTAAAGCCACCTCAAAAGGTTTATGCCAGTGCTCTAATTCAGAAGCTCTTAACTACAAAGTATAATGGGTCCAACATCATAAGAGAGCATATTATAATGATGACTGACATGTCTGCTAAGCTTGAGGGCTTGGATATGGCAATATCTGATGGATTTTTAGTCCATTTCATTATGACCTCTCTTCCTTCTGAGTACACACCATTTAAGATCAACTATAATACTCAGAAGGATAAGTGGAGCATGAGCGATCTTATTGCCATGTGTGTCTAGGAGGAGGAAAGACTGAGGGCCGGAAGAATAGACTGTGTGAATCAGGTTGGCCCTGGCAAGAGAAAGTTTCAAGGGACAACAAGCCTAAAAAGAAGCACAATAACTCCTCAAAGCCTAACAAATCAATATCTAAGGCTTCAAATCCTGTTTCTTCTGCTAAGGACAATAGATGTCGCTTTTGTAATCAAGAAGGGCATTTCCAAAAGGATTGTGCAGACTTTCTGAAGTGGCTCGCAAAAAAGGGTAATGATGTAATTACTTTTATTGATGAGTCTCTTTATGCCGATTACTCCCTTAATACATGGTGGATTGATTCTAGTGCTACTGTTCATGTTTCAAACTCATTGCAGGGATTCCTTACTGTGGGAACCCTAAGAAAGGGGGAGAGAAGCCTTAGAGCTGCTAATGGAAAAGTGGTTGAAGTTGAAGCTGTTGGATCGCTTCCATTAGTATTAGATAGCGGCTTTGTTCTTTAGCTTAATAATGTAGTTTATGTTCCTAGAATGAGGAGGAATTTGATTTCTGTTTCCTCTTTGGATGATGATGGTTGTGAATGTATATTTGGGAACAATAAATGTGTTATCATGCTTAATTCAAATAATGTTGGTCCTGCCATCAGACAAGACAAACCCTATATGCTTCCTCTTAGCGAATCCTCTGTGTCTATGAATGTATGTGATGTTACCAGTAAACATAAAAGATGTAATGATGGGACTTCATCAAAATTATGGCATTGTTGTTTAGGTCACATTTCGAAGGGGAGAATGAAGTGTCTTGTCAAGGAAGAGATACTCCATCCTTTAGACTTTTCAGATTCAAAATATTGCATTGATTGTATTAAAGGGAAATATGTTAAACAAATTAAGAAAGGGGCGATACGAAGCACAGGACTCTTAGAATTAATCCACACTGACATATGTGGACCTTTTCCTGTGGCATCAGTGGATGGATATGACTCCTTTATCACGTTCACTGATGATTTCTCCTGTTATGGGTATATTTTTCCCATTCGTGATCGATTTGAATCATTAGATAAGTTTAAGATATTCAAAGTTGAAGTAGAAAATTAGCATAATTTAAAGATTAAGGTAGTCAGATCTGATCGAGGGAGAGAATACTATAGGAGGCATGTTCCTTGTGGGCAAATTCTTGGTCCTTTCGTTATGTTTCTTCAGGAAAGTGGCATAGTAGCCCAATATTCGACACCCGGTGAACCTCAGCAGAACGGAATGGCTGAAAGAAGAAACCATACATTTATAGATATGGTACGAAGCATGATCAATCACTCCGGTTTACCAGTTATTCTGTGGATGGTAGCATTAAAAACAGCCGCACATATACTTAATCGGGTCCCTAGTAAATCGGTTCCTAATACGCCTTATGAATTATGGACTGGGAGTAAATACATTAAGTTTAAGAGAAATAAATATACCATCTTAATACTTTATGTGGATGATATTTTATTGGCTAGTAGCGATAAGGACATGTTGTATGTGACAAAAAGATTTCTTTCATCTGATTTTAATATGAAGGATCTTGATGATGTCTCTTATGTTTTGGGTATTGAAATTCACCGAGATAGGTCCAAAGGAGTTTTGGCCTTAACTCAAAAGGCATACATTAATAGAGTACTCGGAGATACAATATATATAAATGCTCTAGCTCGCCTGCTCCTATTATTAAGTGCGATAAGTTTGAGACATTCCAATGTCTAAGGAATTGAATCTAATCAGATGAAGACGACTCCTTACTCTTTAGCTATTGGAAGCATTATATATGCTCAAGTCTGTACGCGCCCTGATTTAGCTTTTGTAACCAGGATGCTTGGTAGATATCAGTCAAATACATGACTGAACCACTAGAAAGCCGTTAAGAAAGCCTTGCGTTATATGTAAGGCACTAAGGGTTATATGCTCACATACAAGAAGTCTGATAATCTTGAAGTTGTAGGTTATTCAGACACATATTTTGCGGGGTGTGTTGATACTAAGAAATCTACACCAGGTTATATCTTCACCCTCGCAAGAGGAGCTATCTCATGGAAGAGCTCCACACAATCACTTACTGCGTCATCAACGATGCAAGCTGAGTTTGTGGCATATTATGAGGCTACTGGGCAGGTTGTATGGCTTAAGAACTTTATCCCGGGACCTAGAGTGGTAGACAGCATTTCTAAACCACTCACCTTATACTGCGATAATTAACCCGCACTATTTTATGCGAGTAACAATAAGTCAAGTGGTGCTGCCAAACATATTGACATTAAGTACCATGTTATGAAAGATAGAATCTAGGATTAAACAATTAGTGTCAAGCATATTAGTACTAAGTCAATGCTTGCGGATCCGCTCACTAAAGGCTTACCACCCAATATTTTTCGTGATCATGTTGACTACATGGGTTTATTGGAAAGCCTTTGATTCTGGAATTGAGGATCATAAAGCAACCAACTCCCACTAAGTATAAGCAGACTAACTGATCGAGGTAGAATGGTGTGCAATATAGGTATTGAGGTTTCATTGGCTATTCAGTAGGCTATGTGGCGCTTACCTTGGTGTGCTATTTTATTAAGAGATGACTTATGATGTTAACCTTTCGATTAAGTGAAAGAATGTTGGAACTGATCTCGACTAACAACCAAGACCGATTTTTCAGGGGGCTAACCACCCATCTCTCTCGCGCCCTGATAGGGGACCACAACCAATTTTGGTTGTGGTCCCCCGTTGCGCAGCACAATATTGATAAAGGAGAGCTAGCCTTCACAGTTGATAAATTTTCACCGTGAGTTTGCCTCATCCCAACACCCCTATCTGATCCTAACACGCGCTATGAGCGACTGTGGGTAGAGGAAATCTCAAAAAGCGAAGGCCGAGCTGTAGGTCACATGACCTGCACCGAAAAGCCGGTTGACTGGGCTTTCTCCTAGATCAAAGCAGATCAGCTCACCAAATTCGTCGATCGAATCGGGCACCGAAAGGCCGACACCACAAGGACAACGCCGGCGATATCGTCACAGCGTCGAACTTCTCTACTGCGTGCCTGCACTGAGCAGACACAGATCTTCGCTCGCTGAAGGCATTGTCAAGCATTGGTTAGTCTAGCTAATTCCGCATTAGTTCTAGGTGTTCTTATAATTAGGCTGTTAATTATGATTAAGTCTAAGATTAACCCTAACAATAGATCGTTGATCATAGCTATAAAAAAGGTCATAGGAACTTTTTGGATCCTGTGTGGTGTATCCATCTTATCTCCTAGGGATAATGGATCATTGGGTTGTTGATCAAACATATATAATCCAAATGTATTTATCCGTCTTATTTCTTTAGGATAATAAATCGTTGCGTCGTGGGTCAAATAAAATGATGATCGAATTTGAAACACCTAGCATATGGAATCCAATGCACCAAATCATTTGATGCATGGAAACATCCTAGCACACAGACCACGATCTCTCGTATTTCCGATGCACCAACATTTTTCTATTACACAGACGTTTGCCTTGTAGATTTTGCACAAAAATGCATCACGAAACCTTCGGTAGCAGCTATTTAATTTCATTCTATTTTCTAACACGCAGAAGGAGAAAGCCGAAGCGTCTCTTAAATTAATAGTACCTGGATGAAAACTCCAGACAGAGCCTTTAAAATTAAACAAGAATTCTCACAAAATTGCTGAGCAAAAATTAGTTTCTGTAAGAAATGGCTGGAGTGAACACTGGACAATCCTCTGAGGCTCAGACCTCAATGCAAGTGGAACTGTAGAAGGATGCATGCTACTGGATGACTCCAAGCGCAGGCTAGCTAGGGAGTTACGTTGAAGAATACTAGGCGCCAGCGAGGCGGATGACGTGGCAGTGGGAAGTCAAACCTGCGGTCTTCAGTCTCTCCTCGTCCGGTCAGGAGCTGGTCTCCCCTTCGTCAACATGCTGCGGTCGACACGAAGACCGGCTGACGTGGCGGCGCATGCAATACCACGCTTGGCTTGGCCTCGCGCGTCAGGGTCGTGGGCTCGTACGTGCCTCCATATTCTAATCATGCGCTTAGTTTATTAAGTATCCTCTAGACCCGGACCACCGAAAGCTAGTTGAACGCGCACGGGAAAACGAGATCTTGGCCGCTCCCTTGCCGGATCTTAACGGTTCCGGTGAGAGCTTGACTTGGCCCAACATCGATTTATCCCCTTATGTCACCTATGAGGAAGCCCACCCTCTACCTTTAGTGCTCTCTGCAGTCTCAGCCGTTCCCTCAATCCACCCCTCCGTTCCCAAACCAACGCACAGATGCCCCCCTCTCTCTTTCTCTTGGTCTTTTCCCCACGCGCTCTTCCCCGACGCAGCTGCTAATAGTGGTCGCCGCTAGTAGTCACCGTCGAGGGCTCGACGCTCACCATCCTCCTCCGCCGGGTAGAGGTCCTTGAAGCTGCCAGGAGGGGCTGAAAACCCTAGGTGTGAGAAGGTTTCCAATTCTAATTTGTCGTAGCTAATTATGAATCTTTTTCCTTATTAGGACTCTTAGGCGATCGTGTCTGATCCAAACCCCTAGAATCTTCCTTTATATCGGCTTCTTGACCAATTATTCTGATAGTTTCTAAAAACTTTGGCTATGTCTAAAATTGGGTGTCAACAAGAAGACCGGCAAGTCTCTGAGCACCACAGTAAAATGTGCTTGTGTCATTTGTGGTTTGCTTTATTATGCCCATTTACATTGAGCAATTTACGTCCCTTTCAATTACATTCGTAGAAATGAATTGTTTAATTGTCCTAGGATTGAGACTTTTATTTAGACTTAGGCCCTGTTCTTCCCAGTTTATCTGTCTCATTCTAATATGTTAATTTGACTTATATTGTAACTTCGAGAATTTTCCAAGGTGGCTTCGAGAGTCGGATGCCCTTGGTTTTTAGGATTTAGGGAGCTTTTAGACACGTCTACGAGATAAAAACAATGAATTCAAAAGTTATAAAAAAGTCAAATAAGTCAATATAAGTCAGATAAGACATGAAATAAGTCAGATAAGACGTGGCGTATTTTGACTTATTTGACTTTTTTAATTACTTTTGAATCCGTTTGATTTTTATCTCGTAGGCGTGTCGAAAAGCTCCCTAAATCCTAAAAACCAAGGACATCTGACTCTCGAGGCCACCTCGGAAAATTCTCAAAGTTACGATATAAGTCAAATTAGCAGATTAGAATGAGACAGATAAACTGGGGCGAACAGGGCCTTAGGTTGTTGGTGCAATAAGCTATATTAGGAGTTATAGTTCTTGCGTTCAAAACCACTTTACACTTAGCTTCCGCATATTTTCTAGGTTTTGTACATAAGTTCATAATTTGGTAATCAAATTTAAAATTAGAAAAACCTGATTCACCTCTTCTCTTGAGCATCCGATTACTTAGAAGCGGCTCTGCCGATACACTTCCCACATATGATTGGAACAGCACAGCACTGCTCACTTAGAGCAAGTCCAGCAGTTGCTCTATATCCATTCTCTATCACTATTGCTACTCTGTCTCAGTCTCTATATCCATCCAAATAGAGTCTCTATGTCGGCCTCTATATTTAGAGACTCTCTCCAGTCTCTATATTTAGAGACTCTCTCTTGTCTCTATATTGTTTCGAGGATAGAGACTACTCACGATAGAATGAAAATATAGGAAATGTATAGTGATTTAGAGAAGGGATATAGAGATCCGAATTTAGAGAAGCTGCTGGTGATGCTCTTATAATACTTAATTCCAACGTTGACGAGTTCTGCAACAGGTGCTTCATTCGATCCCATGCTTGCACTTTAATCCAACCTAAAAGCTACATCTACAGCTAGCATTGAGGACTATTGCATTTGATCACATGCTTCGTACGTAGATTGAACAGGACACCAAGCCTTCCATGGGCCAATGGCTGCTCATCCGTGTATACTTTATAAAGTTTGGTAGAGATGCAGTACTGCAGTATGACCATTCAGAAACAAACATCGTTACATTATACTTCGGTCAAGGAATTGGAGCATTCTCTGTGAAGTGCTGTTCAGGTAAACCTAGTGTGCAAGGTGAACTACATTAGTTTTACAGGCAATGAGCCAGGTTGATCCTGAAGCTTTGGTCTGCTAGCTTGGTATATTCTTATGTTCTTTCGCTTCCATTACGATCTCTGTGCTCTGGGCCTCTGGCTATGGGAACCGCGAATGCACGACGACCTAACTCGATGAGTAGACGGTGCTTTGGAAAAAAAAAAAAACCCATGTCCAAAAGGGTAGGACCGGTAATCCCAGTATTACTGATTTTACTGCCCCTCCATCGGAAGATAGCTCAGCCAGGGCGCTCTCGGTGGGCATTAATGCCCGCCAGCATTCGAGCCTCAGCTTTGGCACGTGGTGCTGCATTTTACACCCCGTGGTTTTACGGCACGTATGCGTGTGTATCTCCCGCGTTCCCACGTAAGGAGACTCTAGCCTCCAATAAGATTTTCTGTGTATCAGACACTCATGTATATGTACATGTAAGTGTGGTGTGATTTTACAGCGCATATGCGTGTATATCTCCCGCGTTCCCACGTAAGAAGGCTTTGGCTTCCGATAAGATTTTCTGTGTATCAAACACTCACGTGCATGTGCATGTAAGTGTGGTGTGAGTTGATATATATCTTGTATAACTAATTTTGTTCAATGCACCAACCAAGAATATACACAACCATTATATAACTAAATGTAGAACACTTATTACAGTTCCAAAGGGTAAGACCAAAAGCGATATAATAACTGTGAGCAGGACGCAAGCCAATAGAGGCGAGAAGGAACGGGGATGGGGGGGAGGCTCGGGTGATCAGATCCGAATGCCCAATCTGAAAAACATGGGTATATCTCTCATACAGAGAACGGGGAAGAAGCCCACGCCTGGTTGGCGAGTCCTGCCGTCGCCGCGTACGGACATAGGCAGCGGCGACGAGGAGGAACAGGAACAGGGGACGGGGGTCTCTCACGATTAGCTCCAATCGCCAGAGCCAAAAATCTTGGGATCGGGAACGATTACAGCGTCATTAACCTTGATCTTCCTCCTTGTACATCCATGTCGAGCCCTCTGCTCATTTCGTTGGCTTTGGCAAAAACTCTTGTGCTATTCCATGATCGCGTATAGCTAGGCCCTGCACTCCTGCCAGTATTACCTTGTTCGCTTGGGCCCATTCAGTTGGGCTATAACTCTTGTAACCTTGTGATTTTGTACGTTGGAGCCTCCAAATGGATATATCACCCCCTCCCTGGCTCCTTACCAATGCTGCAACTGATCCCACCCGGCTCTCTGTCTATTTCCCTAGCTCGGCCGACCTCCTTAAAAATTGCAGTTCCACCTCAATTAACCCCACATAACTCCATTTATTCCTTTTGGCGCACCCGGTCTTGATCACTTCCCTCGTCGCCTTTGGCTGTCAGGCCACAACACTCATCCCTCCTTTTCTACCACAATTCCTACCATGCCTCCTGTTGACGATTCCCCGCTAAGCTTACTTATTAGTTGAAGGATCAAAAGTTCATTTCTGCCAAAGGGTTTTTGTCGTAGATGTATTGACTTACCGAGATGAAAAACGGACTAGGCACGAAGATTTATTCTGATTCGGGTCTCTTGGAATGAGATAATAACCCTACTCCAGTCGCACATGGACGTTTGTGTTATTGCAATAAGATTGATCTCGATGTGAACCTCCCTTCTTTCCTTTCCATGGGGGAGGTATTTATAGTATAAGGTATACGTGGTCCGGATCCTATATGACCTAGAGAATCATCTAAATAATTCAGAATCCTATCATATCTACAGATAAATCCTAAAAATACGCTAACTTGTACTTCAAGGGATGTCCATATTCGAAAGACCTCGGGCTCTGAATATAGAAGGACTCTAAAGAAGGTTAATGGTGTCGGACTGATTGTCTCGAGACATCCCCTCAGAGCCCAGGATGACCCACATAATAGCCCATGAGTAAAGAGACTCACTCTTGAGGACCAAAGCCGGGTACAAATGCGAGTCATTAATCCGAGCTTGCCATATTCGTCTTATCCTTTCCGGGTATGTACCCCAAGGGTAGATCGTACATAGGGTCCAGCCGTCAATGCATTTTATCCAATCTTCGACACCTCCTATGCCTCCACCTCGTCATGAATAGGCACTAAAACTCTGGCTCTAAATCCGACACACGTCATTGTGAATGGGCACTAAAACCCTAACTCTGACCTAGACCTTATTTTTCACTTCCCTTGACCTAGTCCTAGCCACCTCCCATGGTATCTGCTTTAGATCTACCATCGGAGGTATGTTTATATTTTATAGTCTACCCTTATGCTCTTGCTTCACCATGCATAATCATGCTTTGTTTTCCATCGGTACCATCTTGCATATTTGTTTGATATTGGTTGATTTATGCATCATACTTCACATTGAATTTAGGGGCATTTTTTTGCCATTTTCATATGCTCGCTGGTGGAGGCCCATGGAGTTGTGGTGGAGAGGAAGGAGGGTGTCGAGTTACGAAGGCGGAGATGGCGGCGCTAGCGAGATGCTAGGGCGAGGAGCCAGGGATTTGAATTGCTTGGGCAATATATAGCCCCCATATATATAAGTGTAGCAATAATAATAGATTTATAAGCATTCTTGTTTGTACCAAAGCCCATTCTAACTCATCATGTTTGGCCCTTTCAACGAAATTAAAAATACCATTTGCTCCACTTGAACATGCCCCAATAAACTTACCCTAACCCCCTTCTCTCTCCCCTACTCCTTTCTCCCCAACATTGGCGCCACCACCTCCTCCCCCCCTGTGCTGTCAGCAAGCACCGCTCCTGCTTCTCTCACCCACCCACCTCATAGAGTCATTGGCACCTCTTTCCTCCCTCTCCTTACACTGGGACTGTCACCTCCCCCTCTCCAACAGGCCGACATGGCTACTTCCTCTAATTCTCCCTGTTCCCACCTTGCGTAGCCACAACCACCACCTCCTTCCCTCCTCGGTGGGGTTCAGGATTTAGAGATGCAAGGCGAAAGGAGCTCAAGACGGTGGAGGTGACCGGGAGATGGGGCAATGACCAAGCGGCAATTTTTAGGAGCTTGAGGTAGCAGGGGTGCCCAGGAGATGGGGCAATGACCAAGCGACAATGGTTAGGAGCTTGTGGCAGCGCTCAAATGTGGCAGTGATGACAACGCTGGAGTGGGGGACGAAGGTGGCAATCAAGCTCAAGGCTAGAGTTGGACTGGATAAGAGCACCATAGCTTAGTTAGGGTAGGGGTCGTGTGAGATGAAGAGGAGACGCCCCTATCTCCCCTTCATCTCTATAGTGTCGCCGCGAGCTCATCATCCTCCTCCATCCCGATGTCGGCACCACCTCTCTTTTCTTAACCCTAATGTTCTCCCCCCTCCTCCCCTTATCTCCATGCAAACACAAAGAAACCTGATAGGGCAATACATAAAAGCATAGGGAAATTTTTTTTTTGCATGCCACTACAGTCTCCTAATCTCTCTCGTACCATCACATTCACACTCTAACCTTATTTACCATCACATTCACAGCTTGATACCTTATATGCCATTGTCGTTAGCTCTGTTAGAGTAGACCGTTAGAGAGCTGACCATAATGTCCAAAATATCCCTGCATTTTAAAACTTTGAAAAATTGTATCTCTTGCATTTTAACTCCAAATCGAGTGATCAAATTTCTAAATTTATGTAAAATCATGTTTTTCTTGTTTTTAAACTTTTATAATTTTTTGTAATACAAAATTATAATATAAAAATAATGTTGTGACATTAGGTATCATTAATTTTAGTATAAAATTTCACATCTCAAAATTTTTAAATTTTACTGGCATATTTGAGTACACATGATTTTATGAACCCATAGAAAGTTTTCTCATAATTTTACGAATCTTATATATTTTTAGGAATTTATCCTATTTTCCAATGTATTGAAAAGGTAGGGGCATAAACGTCTTTAAGCAACTCCATAACGTCTTGGCCGGTCAACAATGGCATAGAATGTATCAAATATCTAGAACTGGTTGGTGAGAACCCATGTCCCGGTTCATAATAGCAACCGATAGTGGACCTGAGGAACCAGTACTGGTTCGTGGCACCAACCGGTATAAAATACCCACCTCGGACATATAGCCGTTGAACTAGTACTAGTGCGAAAATCAGTATGAATTGACATATGACCGGTACTGATAGGCCGGTACTAACGTGCACTTCTCTAGTAGTGTCATGTTAGACCATCCGTAGCAGAAACCCTATATGGGTATAGAAATAGAGTTTTAGAGATAGAGTTTCTGGTGGAGGGAAGGAATCTTTTAGGGTGTAGTGTAAAGTGTGAAGGAATTTTAGAGTAATGGAGAGAGAAAATAGAGTAGAAGAGAAAGAAAATAGGAATAGAGTTTCTGGTGTGGATGCTCTTAGCCCGTAAAGGGCTACGCAATGCGCTTGGCCACTTTACATCGTTACGTACGATGGAGGCCGTGCAGCGTCTATGTCCTGCGAACGTGTTGGACGAGTGGCCTGCTAGCACGGGTCGCTTCGCTACACGTTACAGCGTGCCATTCATGCCGATTCTGTACCAGTAGGCAGTAGGAGCAGCGTGAAAAGCTGCCAGAGACGTGCACGAGGCCTTTGCGAAAGATCGCAGAGAATCTTTACGCATCAAGACGGACAGCTAGCGATCGAGGTGACCAGTGGTCTGCTGCCATTGCAGCGCGCATCGACCGGTCCGGTCCGGACGGTGGGTTTTCACGACAAAGAAACAAAAAGCGACCGAGCCTGATCCATAGAGCTGGGTTCCAGCTGATAGCTTGAGCCACTCAGCTGTCCAGGCTCGAGCCGATCGATAGAAGCTCGATACCCGGACTAGCAGTGGCCTGAAACTATGCGGTCACCACGTCGGTCGAAGGCCACACGTAACGCTAGCTCTATTTTATAGTTTATAGTTAGGATAGGCTATGTGTTACTCATGGACCCATCCGAGCTTAATGGAGCTGCTCGAGCTCGATCGGCTCGTGGTGCAATCTGCACTCTGGGTGCGTGCACAAGCGTGAGGCGCTGCATCCGCGCCGAGCTAGGGAGAGGGCAGGGCAGGACATGGCACAGTGGCGCTGTCACCTCGGCCTCGACCCCAAATAGTATATATGGACGTGAGGGAGATGGCCGGCGGATTCTTCACACGGCACGCTGCATGCCCTCCCGTAATATTCCTCGTGGCGCCGTCTCTGGCTCACTTGCCTCTGGATACACACACACCCCCCACAGCCTTCAAACCTGTGAAGGCACGGGCTGTCAAGTGCAAAACAAGACGTGCAGCCTGTGCGCATGCTCATTTCGCTTGCTTAATTAAGACCATCTGTCAAGTAGAAATATATAGGATTATGATGCCATGGCATGTTAAAATATTTAGATTGGCCGATACACAAAATTTATGTGGGTATATTTATCTCGGAAAGTACAATAATTACCCGTCAAAAAGACCAGGACGGTATCCAAAACTACAGCTTGTCGTTGCCAAACGGGTAAGGATATTTCCTCACCTCTCAAATTTCGACGCACGTTCAGAAGACGGGCTTAATTCATCCTAGCCGTTCAAACAAGTCTTCTTTTTTATTGTTACTCTTCAAATTATTATCGCGTTTTTTTAATGAGCTGTCGAATAAATCTCCAATTCCACGTACGCAGTCCACACACGAAAACAAATCGACAGAGCCGGTCGATGGCCCATGAATGAATGGGTGAGGAGCGACACAGAAAGGAGTGGCAGGAAAGCCCTGCAGGTAACGCAATGATTTCCCAGGAGAAGATTAGTAGGTGACGGCCTTTAAAAGCCCCAGCGGTGGGGCCCGTGCCCTGACAGGGATAACACGAGGAGCGGCAGTGTCCGTGTCTCCACAAAAAGGCACGCAGTATCCATGCAGCCACGTGCGCCTCGCTAATCCTCATTTCCTCCTCATGCTCACACAAGACGGCCATTCTCTCGAAATGAAATGAACTTGAAAAATCTTACTTCAAACACGTACGTACTTCGTTTGGACTTCTTATGGAAGATTCAGATGAAACCTAGTCCAAGATATGTATATGGCCAATTTGTAATGCCATGTTTGTCCTAGGTACTTAGCTTCATCTCCTGGATGATTAGGACTCTGTTTCTTTTAACGTTTGCGTTTGTTTATAACCTGAAAATTTGTTATTATACTTATTTTCGTATAATCCAAACGCTTTGATCTTTAGTAGCCAATTTTTTTTTTTGTAGATTTTACAATTTTTTCTCAAAACTCTCAAAACCAATTTTTCTATAATTTTTTTATCCCTTGGATGACCTTATCGAGGAGTTACAAATTTTTAGTTTATAAGCAAACGTAACCGCAACAGCTGAAAAGAACATGCTTGTTAGGTTCATTATGCTGAAGCACAAGAAAAGGCCCCCAAAGTAATTGAGATGAAGTCACTTGTAAAAGTGCTTGAGGGATAATTGACAGCCACATGCATGAATAAGCCATGAGAATCGGGTTTAATTGGTAAAGAACTAGATATGGTACCCAAGTCCTGTAGATTACACATATATACCACGGAAAGCTCATACCTATCTTTTACAGAGGGGAAGGGGGCTATTAGAGAGGCGAATACATTTAATTAACCATTTTACGTATAGAATCAAACTAAAAAAATGATAAACATGATACAAAATAAGATGAGTAGGGTAAACAATGAAAGCTATAGCTTCCTCTATGAACGATGAACGAGGTTTCTTATGTGCCTTAAGCATCATCACATGCCTTGCAATACATCAGATTTGGAATTGTAGTACACCAGACTTGGCGAGAATAGTTTCTTGAGAAGAAGATCACTAGACAAAACGAAGCTCAGGAGGGATAGACGGAAGAAAGAGACACGAGCGTGGAGGAAGCGGCTTAACAATTGCAAGAAGAAATTTAGGTTAGGGCTAGCAAGACCGGAGGAGCTGAGAAGTGCGACGAGGAGACGAGCAAGAGGATAAGACCTTTTAAAGCTGAGAAGAAGCCTTGCAAGGTCAAGAACATTCTAGGACTCCAGAATAAATAGCTAGTGTGTGAGAGACACGGCTTGACAGTGAGAGATCGACTTGTGCGAAAAGCTCAATCGGGATAGCACCGTGCGTGAACTACGAAGGCTGCCAAATACTAGCTTCAACCCGGAATCGAAAATCTGGAGCTTTGGTTTCACATCTGCCCGTAGAGAAGCCGATCGCTGCTTGATCATGGAACCAACAAATCGTTTCAAGCATGATGGCTACGTCTCCCTCCTCATGCTTGCAAGTGCAGGGACACAACTGCTGGGGACACACAGCAATGTGAAAAAAAAGGGGGAATAAGATAAAACAACATAAAAGAAGCAAAATTTTCGTTCTTTGGAGTAGCGAAAGAGCTTACATGTTTGTTGCCACTGTTGCAAAACCTTTGATCCTTGCCCTCCATTAGGTGTCAGCAAACTGAAAGAGATCAACTGAAAGTTCATCATGACCGCTTTGAGACCCATCGATCAGTGATATTTCAATATATTGATGCTCGATCATGAGAATATGAAAGCAAACATTCTCCGAATAAGAGTGGATGCGAAAGAGCGAAAGAGATAACACTAACAGATAACGAGGTGTACCTGCAGTACAAGGATGCAGAAACAAGCAGCAGCAGGAGGGGGAGGAAGTAGAGAGAGAGGAACAGGAGAAAGGGAGAGCTCAGTCGAGGAGGAAGCTGCTAGGTAGATATATATTATAGCTTTCCTGTCTTCTTTTAGAATTTAAAATTCCGGCAAGCATAGGACGACCTTTTTGCTCTCCTCGATCGATACTCAAGCTATCTGTATTCTCTTCATTTACAGATGTGCCGCAGTCAGCAACAAATTAGAGAGAGCACATGTGCAAAATATATATTATATTATTAAAATAGAAAAAAAATCATGACAACATCTAGTCTCTAAATTTTAAAATTTCACATTAACCAAAGCAAGCAGATAAATATGTACAACTTGATCGTAATGTGTCCATACGTGCAAATTTAGAATTTGTTACTCATATGTCACTAACATATGAATCCTATGTCTAGATGTCAGTGACACACCGATTGACAAATCTTAAAATGTACATGTTTGAATTGACGATTCATCAGTAAACCCGTTGTAGTTTACATCATTAAAAAAATAACATGAAAACTCTATCTTGTGATGTAAGTATGAGCATTGTAGTATCAAGTCACATAATTGCAACAAAAAATTGGCTAGTTATTATCATGC
The DNA here is from genome assembly GCA_036346145.1 of Olyra latifolia. Taxonomy (NCBI): domain Eukaryota; kingdom Viridiplantae; phylum Streptophyta; class Magnoliopsida; order Poales; family Poaceae; genus Olyra; species Olyra latifolia. The sequence continues at coordinate 23,761,448 of CM070530.1, forward strand.
AAAAGGAGCAAAGGAATAGAAGTCAATATTACACTCCTCAACAACCGGAAAAGTCCATTTTACACTCTCAATTATAAAACTGCATGGTTATTTAACACCTCCATCATGCAGATCATTTCGTATTGTGAGTAGTTTAGGTGCGCGGTTTTGCTGATATGGCATGCGATTTTGTCCATGCATATTGCTTGTGCATGTGGCATAACTAATGATTTTTATAGGCACTAAAAATTTTAGAGAAAATCTTGTACTCTAGTGCATAAGGTTAACAACATTTTTTTTTAGAAATTTCAAGGTTTGAATATTTGAAACTAATTTTTTAGTTTAGGTTGAATTAATTAAAATCTTTTGTTTTGACTATACAAACATTTAAATTTTCTATAAAAATATTTATTTTTCTGTGATCCATATGCATCAAAAGGTATATTGTAATGAGTTTTTATGTAAATCTCTAGTCTAGAAATTATAGCAAAACCATGGATATAAATAACCTAGGGTGCAAAATGACCGTGTATCCATAGATGGGGCTAATTGACTAAATAATGATTCTATGTTAGGGTATAAAATAGATGTTTTTAATAGTTCACGTAACCTGCTACTCCCATCGGCCTATTGGAGCAGCCACTCCAAAGCCAGTGTCTCGAAAGTGGAAAAATTCAGAATTTTATACTTAATTCACACGTCTTTCATTTTATCTCAATTACACTTGAGACCATCTATGCCTATAAAAATGGATTAAGATGACAAATCCTAAAATACAAATTTTAAGATGAAATCTCCTCTCAAAAGGCCGTGTTCTGACAGTGCAAAGCCCGCGTTGGACATGGCCCAAAGCTTCCCGGCCATATGTCTCAAAAGCACGCGACCACCCTCATCAAATCTCTGTGCGCGCGCGGCGCGCTCCGCCAAGCCCGCGCCCTGTTCGACGAAATGCCCGACCGGGACGTCGTGGCATGGACGGCCATGCTCTCCGGCTACGCCTCCAACGGCCACCACCGCGAGGCGCTGGGCGTCTTCCGCCGCATGCTCGCGGCGGGCATCGGCCCCAACGAGTTCACTCTGTCCAGCGTCCTCACCGCTTGCCGTGGCGGTGGAGGCCGCGAGCCGCCGGTCCTGCACGCTGCGGCGGTGCGGCGTGGCGTGGATCACATGCCCTACGTCGTGAACGCGCTGATTGACGCCTACGCGTCCTGTGGGGAGGGCGTGGAGGACGCGAGGAGGCTGTTCGACGCGCTGGGGAGCGGATGTACGGCCGCGTCGTGGACGTCCATGATCGCTGGGTATGCCCGGTGGGAGCAGGAGCGCACAGGGCTATATTTGTTCCAAAAGATGATTCAGGTGGAGATAGCTCTTGCTCTTGTGCTACCCCAAGTCCATTTCTGCTGCGTTGCGCCATTCCCTGTCATGTTTTTCACTGTGTTGGATATAGGAAACTTATATTGTTGCTGCAAAAGGATTTTCGTGCCTGATGTGATCAAACCAAATATGTATCCTTTACCACTTTGGCGTTAGGAGCAAAAAGCTGAGGAACTAAAATTATCCATACTTTCTAAATTTTAGCCAAGGTTGTTATGCATTTTACAATCTTGGCACTTCGCTAATTACCAGATAGGGTAAAGCTTACCATTAGCCGAGTTCTTTTATAATGATAAAAGGTAACGGTAAAAGTAGCAAATGATGAAGATTAAAGTATGCAGTTGTCATGTTCCTGTACATACCTTTTCTATAATTGGTGCATTAGCAATATGATCAGGAAATATCAAATGTCATATACTATTATGGTTGATGTGAATACGGAATACCTCTCAAGTTCAAATAATCAAATGTCATTTTCTATTATTGTATTCTCAATATAAATTCATACCTAGCTCTTGTTTGTTTTCATAAGCGATTGTCTGCTGTTTCTGCAGAGCAGGATGACGTTGAGCTGAGTCCATTTACATTCTCTACTGCACTCCATGCATGTGCTTCTATAGCCAATTTACGTTTGGGACAGCAGCTTCATGTACTGTCCATAAGAAAAGCTCTTGGAGCGAACCTTGCTGTTGCCAATTCTCTGATTGACATGTACTGCACCTGTGCAAGCATTTTGGATGCAAGGAGGCTTTTTGCTGAAATGCCTGAGAAGAACCTCGTCACCTGGAACACGATGATTGCCGGGTTTAGCCGATGCAGCCCTCTAATGGCCTTGCAGCTTCTTCTTGGCATGAATCTTGAGCCAAATCTTGTCACTCTAACTAGCATAGCATCAGCCTGTGCTGATCTTGCAATTCTGAGATGTGGACAGCAGGTTCATGGGGCTGTCCTTCGAAGAAACTATGGCGAGGACCTACAAATGTGCAATGCCCTGGTGGACATGTATTCCAAGTGTGGGAGCCTAGCGAATGCGAAAAAGGTGTTTAACGGGATGAGAGACAAGGACTTGTTGTCGTGGACAGCAATGATCACTGGGTATGGCATGAATGAGTGTGGATACGAGGCTATCCATCTATTCAATTCCATGGTCCATGCTGGGGTGCATCCTGACCATGTTGTGTTCATGGGCCTCATAAGCGCTTGCAGCAATGCTGGTTTAGTAGATGAAGGACTGAACTTCTTCAGATCAATGATACCTGAGTATAATGTACATCCTAACAAGGAGATTTACGGCTGTGTCATTAATCTCCTTTCTCGTGCTGGGAGGCTGACAGAAGCCTTTGGCCTGACCGACACAATGCCATTTGCTCCTGATGAATTTGTTTGGGGGGCTCTGCTTGGTGCCTGCAAGATCCACAAGAATGTGGATCTGGGCAGACTGGCTGCATGGAAGATCATGGAGATGAATCCTGATGAGGCAAAGACTTACATCCTGCTTGCAAACATATATGCTGCAGATAGCAAATGGGATGAATACGCTGTGACTAGGAGGATGTTGAGGAGCACAGGAAGCAGGAAGGAGGCTGGAATGAGTTGGATAGATGTAACAGACAAGATATATGGCTTTAGTACAGCTGATAGTAGCAGCCCAGATGTTCTTTTGGCAGATGAGGTATTGCAGATGTTGGTTCAACACATGGATGAAGCTGGACTTGATTTCATTTAATGAGATTTTCAGAGGTGCATAAATCATTTATGCATAAATGATTCATCAGGTCTTGAAAATAAATGCATGCAGAAATTGATGCTGGAAGTTGTGACAGCACAAGTTCAGAACCAAGTTCAGGACCAAATAACTATACACGCAATTTAAAGAAAATGTTAAAAAAAGGTACATTTTTTATATAAATTTTTTTAAAAGCAAATCTATGTTTGCAGAAATTATTAAATTTTAAATTTACCCATGTTAGATTTTCTAAATTCAAATTCAATCTGTGTTTAGAGAAACAAATCTAAAAAAAAAAGGAAAAGGCAAAAGCTACTGTTTACAACAGATTTCACTAAAATAATGGTTTCCACTAAGATATATCCTGGGATTTTGCCAACCTATCAACGTTATTAGGCGTTGCATTTTTGTTACCTGCTTGCAAAAAAACCTAGTGTAGTTATACACAAAATTGCCTTCTGACAGTATGCACCTGATGGAAAATTGTCCTTTCTGTAAGAAGACATTAAGATGCACTAGATAGTGGCTAGGGTGTACTGTCTGTATGGTCAATGAGTTTCATGGTTGTCTATACGTCAATTATTACCAGATATGCATCATTAGCCATTTTGTAGAAACATAGCCAGTCCTACTGTGTTTTGGAATTGTCAGTTGAGTCCTCAGAATGAAACACATAGTGGAATATGTTGTGTGGTATACCAATAAATGGCTAATGAACTAACTGGTTGTTGCTTTTGTTTCTACAGTGACAGCACAGTTGGAACTTGGAAGGGACAAACTTCAAAGTGAACAATGATAGCAAAGGTTTTCATGGTGCTTCACTTGAATCTGTTGGTAATGCAGATTATCAGAATTTACTTTTAAGATGGATCATGAAAATGGACCCTCTCCACACTCATAGCAACAGTCGGACAAGTGGGTAATGTTGGGGTGAACCAAAAAAGTTTGGGTAGAGCCAAATCTAAGTGTTGGCTAGGTAAACGCCCCGTAACGCAAGAGTGCTCGAAGAGATAGCTATCCAAAGGGGGTGCAATATACGCAAGGTCTAAAGGATTGAACTTTGTTAATCAAGTCCATGCCTTTTACAATGACAAGTGCTTAGTAGATACCGTAGCAAAGAGTTGGAATTTTGTCTGAGGTATGGGATCAATTTTTATCCAGATCATCTGTTTCATCCAACATCTCTACTACATATACATAGGATACAGATATGGTATATATATTTTTATGCCAATTAAAGGTTTCTTTTTGTAAAATTCAGATATGAATACCGATGACAAAAATCTATCTGTATCCTATCTAATAAGATTACTGAAAAAATGATCCGAATTATCCATTTTGATATCCCTAATTTGAGGCTTTATTGATATTGGGTGGGTATAGGTGGTACAAGCCTCCCTGGTCTGACTACTATGCCCCGATATATATATATACATACATACACACACACACATACAAACCTATGTTCCTACACACACGCGCGCGCACACACACATATAGGTGGTACGTGCACCCTGTGCTTTCATCTGTGCCTATGTTCCTATGCTGATCTTGTGTATATGCTAATTTGTGATTGCTAAGGCCAAATGTATAGTTTACTACCTTTATAAGGTATTGCTTTGAAACTCTGACAGGCTGAAGAGCTAAGTATGATAAGTTTTGAAGTAAATTTCATCATAGGTCCCCAGGTCCCCTGTTATTTACTAGGAAAACCTCAATCGGATGTTTGGGCACCTTGTTGATAGACCGAATTAAAATTGAGTTAGTACCTACCTACTGTTGTATTTGAACCTATGACTCCCACTGTATGAAAGTAAAACAATGGTGACCTGTGGTGAAATTTGCTCTAGATTTATTGCAACTACTTGGAGTGATGTCCGAAATACAATCTTTACTTACTGTCTATTTTACTTTCTTCTTGACTGAACTATTAAGAAGTACATGTTTATTGTGGACGACAGTAGTGGTAAAACATATTGATGCTGCTCATACTGTTTCCTATCCCTACTGGTTGACTTCTTTGAGTTTCATCTCATTATTTCACAGGTCTTACTTTTTGTTGTTCAATAAATTGTTTGTTCAATAAGTTGTTTGTGTTTACGTCTAATCTGAACTAGGCAAAACTTAATTTTTACAAAATATCATGTACTCCATGCTGGCTAGAGAATCAGGGTTTGAATGAATATCTGTTTATCAGTTTCCCACCAATAATTTGTTATGAATGCATGTGACTTCATAGGATTTAAGATTACCTGCAAAGCGCTCCTCTGCATTTTGGATGATTGCTTTGTTATATAGCTCTAGTTCTGGTTTGCAGTGTCCTTCCGGTGATTGTTTTGGTAATCAGAAGCAGCAGCTGCACAGTCTGGAGGAAGTGGCACTCGCTCCATAAATGCTGCATGTTTTCAAATGGCTTTGTGAGTTATTCGGTCAGTATGGTTGCTCTAGCATCGGTCAGTTCAATGTTCCATTTATGCATATATTTATTGTATTCTTCTCTATGCTACGTTGCTGTTTTTCGTTTTTTGAATTGACTTCATCTCTTCATCATGTTATTTGACTAAGACCACGCATATAGGGGTGGCAACAAGCCGAGTTCGAGCGAGCCAGGTGCTAGCTCGGCTCGGCTCATTCACTACCAAGCTGAGCCGAGCCAAGCTAGGCAAGGTGTCCAAGCCAAAAAACTGGGCTCGGCTTGGCTTGTTACCAGCTCGCAAGCTGCTCGTGAGCGCTCGCGAGTCAGACCTTTATTGACAGAATAAGTAGAATAGTGTTCGAGGCAAAAGAGAGATCCCAAGTATCATTGACTCATTGTCCATGATAGATTAAAATTACAACTATTTTATATAAGTATACAAATATACATGCAACACCTATTAATAAAAGCCTACTACATCACATATTATATATGCAATATAGAAGATATTTAAAAACTGGGCCATATACGAGCCTAAACGAGCGAGCCATGAGCGAGCTACCTGCTGGCTCGGCTCGGCTCGTTTTTCCACCGAGCTAGAAAAAAAGCTCGGCTCGTGCTCGTTAGCCAACGAGCCGAGCTAAATCCTAAGCTACTCACGAGCAACTCGCGAGCTACGAGCTAAAGTGCCAGCCCTATCCATAGAACGACCTGCATTTTTCAAACCTTATGCAAGAACAATGCAATGCATAACAGAAAAACTAAGATATGCTTTTTGGTACATATATAAGTTTTCTCAACAATCTAAGAGCATAAAATGTGATTAACAGAGGTTATGCACACGTACAGAACTTAGAAGCAACATATGTTCCTGAGAGATGCTATACATGTCTAACAGCCAGTCCTCTACGAACAAATGTGGAACCCATACGTATGCATCCATCACCTGGTAGCCAACCAACTAGTTGTATCACCATAAAGGGCTCAAGACTCTAGAGCTAGCAATGTGATATGTTCAGTCTCTTTAACACTGGTGAGAGACTCACTGCTTTCCATCTGCAGAAACCCCTTCGTGCCCTGCCAGCATCAAGTACTTGTCCTTGCGGGTGAGCATGGTGGTTTCGAATCCAAGAACCCTACCAATCTCACCCTGCACCATGTTGGCCACCTCGTAGCTCTTGCACGCAATGCCGTCCACGACCATCCTCGTCGGCATCTTGTCCATGAACTCGACGTCGTAGGCGGGGCGCGGGTTCATGAAGTAGTAGAAGTGGTCCAGGTACTTGGCCTTGCCGGTGGAGGTGCCGTAGAACATGCCGGACCAGTTCACCAGCGCCACCGGGTGCACCTCGCCGACGACCTCGACGAAGAGAGGGCTGAACCGGAGCAGGTACGGCTCCCGGCACGTCGTCCCCTCGGGGCAGATCACCAGGTCCCCCCGCTGCAGCGACCGCTCCATTCTCCTCCGGTCCTCGCCGCGGCTCCGGGTTAGCCGGACGGTGCGGATCGGCGATAGGAGCTCGCTGATGCGGCTGACGCTGTAGGTGACGGCGGACACCTGCTTGTTCAGTATCGCCGAGATGTAGACCGGGTCGAGGAGCGTGCGGTGGTTGCAGACGTAGAGGCGGCCCTGCTGGGCGGCTGGTGCTCCGGAGCTGGCCTGACCGGCGGCGGTGGACGCCGGGGAGTTGATGACCCGGGCCGCCACTCCCGTCGCCGACCCGATCGCGACGGAGATGGTGTACGGTAGGTTCACGAAGATGAGCGTCCGGAGCATGGTGAGGGGGAGGGCAAACGGGAGCCACATGAACATGGCTAGGGTGGCTTGAGGGGTTTGCCTGAAGGCCAGCCTGCCATCATGGAAGATCAAGGGCCTTGGGTACTTCTCTCTTGGCAATGGTGACCAGTCTCTCTTCTCTTCCTGAGTCACCAAGTGAACTTCCTGCAGATGAGAAGAATAACTAGTTATGCTTCGTAGTTCATACCCCTCAATGGCTTAGAGAGTTTGTTCTCCCTGCAAAATAGCTTGCAATCTTAAGGACATGAAAACACAACTCAGAAAGTTGAAGGAAGTTTCTAAATTATGAGGTACATTTGGTAGATCAACTGTCTGAACCTATACATGACAAAATTTGATTTGAGTCTCTCAAAATTGTTGAATAGGTTTTGCAAAACATTAAGCATGACACCTCGTGCTGGATGATGGCGTTTGGGACGGATGACCATGGCTAGTTCTTCTGTTTCGTAAGCCTTGGCTTAAGGCCCTTTGTACTTAAGCTATCTGTGTAAACTGTGTATATTTTGACTTACCTCCTGCTAATGAATCTTGACAGTCCTTGTCAACTTTCAAAAAAAAATTGTTGAATATTATCACAAACCATAATAGGGTTCTTCTGCATGTGTTTTCTGACATAAATTTTGTTAAATAGATTCTGCAATAAATCAGCTCTTCAACTCTTCTTATCGTTTTACGACGATCGATGGATCCTTTTTTATTGAAGGGAGCATGCTCAGATTAATCCCTGGGTTCCAAAATCTTCAAATCACACCCCTATTCATGGAAAACATTTTCACCGAAATTGTGGTCAATTTCGGGCTACCACCACCACACACACAGTAAACGAAATAAAAAAAAAAAAATCAAATTTGGACAAATTTTGCCAAACTTAACTGTACATAGAAGTATATCTGTAACAGCTATTAAGCAGAGCAGCGCGCGTAGCCCAATGTAAGTCTCCCACGCTAGCAAGCGGATGTTGCAGGTTCTTCGAGTCTCATGAATGGCAATGTTTTCCATCTTTTTTGTTTTTGGTTACAAAAAAAAAACCAATTTTTGTGAATTTTTTGTCCGAAATTACCGAATTTTGGTCTTACCGGTCCCCGTAAAATTTCACAAACCGTAGGTTTCTCCCTGCCCCTACTTCGATAAAGAAAATTCTTCCTGTACTACGAACAAACTTTTTGTCATATTGCTATGTCTCCCTTCGTCCGAGCAGAAAGTATAATTAGTCTCTCAACTTTTGCCGTTGAGCATTGGCTACTTGCACCATGTTATCATTTATTTGGATCTAATCAAGTTAGGGTACAAATATATCAAATTACTCTTTGTGCATTCCTCATTATTCCTTTTCTTTTTCCTTCAAGTATCTAGCTTGCCAGAGAGATAATTAATCATCACGTCATTATATTATAGTGTGTGACGATCACCTCTTCTTTCCATAAAGGCCGACTAATTGCCAACTCAAGAACGTGGACAAGACACGCAATACTGTCTTTTAGTCATTGCAGTTCAAGTTCAGACGTCCAAGCATATTTGTCACCTTTTCGCCATCTCAAGGAATCATACCTCTGGTACTACGGCACATGCTTTCATGCATATATACTTAATAAGATCTTTTTAAGATTTATGTGGCTTTCAACACCACCACTGGTAGAAAAATGCATGCCTACCTAACTTGTGTTAGTAAGATGTCACTTGATGAGGCTAGCCACATTGATAAGATAAGAACTACATCAATATATTTGTATTATTTTTTTCCAATTCATCAGTATATATGTCTCGTGGTCCTTGGATTTAATTTTGTCATATTGCTATGTCCCTCTTCCTCCGAGCAGAAAGTATAATTAGTCTCAACTTTCTCCGTTGAGCATTGGCTACTTGCACCATGTTATCATTTATTTGGATCTAATCAAGTTAGGGTACAAATATATCAAATCACTCTTTGTGCATTCCTCATTATTCCTTTTCTTTTTCCTTCAAGTATCTAGCTTGCTAGAGAGAGAATTAATCATCACGTCATTATATTATAGTGTGTGACGATCACCTCTTCTTTCCATGAAGGCCGACTAATTGCCAACTCAAGAACGTGGACAAGACACGCAGTACTGCTCTTTTAGTCATTGCAGTTCAAGTTCAGACGTCCAAGCATATTTGTCACCTTTTCGCCATCTCAAGGAACCATATCTCTTGTACTACGGCACATGCTTTCATGCATTTATACTTAATACGATCTTTTTAAGATTTATGTGGCTTTCAACACCACCACTGGTAGAAAAATGCATGCCTACCTAACTTGTATTAATAAGATGTCACTTGATGAGGCTAGCCACATTGATAAGAACAAAACTACATCAATATATATGTTTTTTTATCCAATTCATCAGTATATATGTCTCGTGGTCCTTGGATTTGACACCTGTGAAAGTGATGCTGATTTTGATGAGTCAGTGCAAAATGTGAATGACTAACTTCTTGTCAATATGTGAATGAGTAACATTTGATTCAACTATTTTATTCCCAGTGTGCATGATTGGTTACCTGCGTGGTAAGCTAGGCTCCCCTGTTGCAGACGTCCAATTCCAAATATCATGCAAATATCTTCTTTGAAGATAATTTGTACATATGGATAAATGTATATAATATGTATAGGTGTATGTTGGATTAATCATTCATGTGTTCCTATGTAGGGGTGAAAATAGGACAGAAAATTCCCGTCCGATCCGAGCCCGGATTTGTTTAGAACCCTATTCGAATCCGAAAAAATGATATCCGGTTAAATCCGGATTTGAATCTGTATCCGAATCCGCCTATCCGGAAAATATATGGGTTAGGATATGGGAGGAGCAATATCCGATCCGTATCCGATTCGTATCCGCATATCCGAGATATCCGAAAGATGTCAATGTAAATTAGCAAAATAGATATTCGGTAACATATTCGATAAACATAAATATTATGTATATTTTATAGTTGTCGAGTACCTATTGAACTTGAAGTATGACTATAGCTCATGTTTTATTCAATTGATATATTGTTAGCTTTTGTATTAAACATGGAAGCTTAATTGGCATTGCTATAGTACTAAATAATTATGTCATGTGATATTTTTTATGTATGTGAAATATCCGAATATTTATCCGTTCCCGATCTGATCCCGATCCGTATCCGTCCCATATCCGTATGCCGAAAAATCCGAATTCATATCCGGATCCGGAGTATCCGTATCCGGCAAAAAAATATGGGTTAGGATATGGGACGAGCAATATCCGCCCGTATCCGACCCGTTTTCACCCCTATTCCTATGGCTAGATGTATAAGAATTGATTTCATGCAAAAGTGAAAAACTACATATTTCGATTGCGAAATATGTTTGATATGATGTTAAAACAACCTAAGTAAATTTGTGAAATGGGATCACTTTATTTTCCCTTCTTGTTCATGGTTAATATGTCAGCTGCATGATGCTATGCACACATTGCACACCTCAGCTAATTAGACGCTTCTTATGATCTTATCAACGATCTGCCACAGTATCGAACTAATCAAGTAACAATCGAATTTTCAAAAATCGTTTCAATTTGCAAAAAAAAAAAAAAACCATCAGATGGAAGAACCAAGAAATTAAAGCGGGGAAAAGACATGCATGCATGCAGTTTCGCCAATGACTCTCCGTTATAGTTAGTGTAATGGGCAAAACAAGGATTGCACAGCAAATTTCTAACCTTGCAGCTGGAGAAAAGCCGGTGATGACCATGGCCAGCATGGCTTGAGCTGCTTCCAAACCCTATCATATCTGCTCCAGCAAGCTTTGCCAGCCCTGTTGCTTCAATCTCCTTTTCCAATACACCAACAAAGCGCCCTCTAACCATCTTCACCTCCCTCCCCACCACCACCTCCACCCCAAGATATTCCTTCAGGAATGTTTCTACCATAACCCTAGGAATCATTCTACTCACCGCTACCACCTTCTTCGCTCTTCTCGCCACCTCAAACCCTTCCATCCCCAAATCCTCTAGGAAATGCTTCGGCAACGCCGCCCTCGCAACCCTATCAACCTTCTCCTCCCTCAGCCCCAAGAAGCACACCATGACCATGATCTTTGATTGTACTTCTTGTGTCAAACAACACAACAAAGGGAAGATGCATAGCAAGATGAGGCCTCTCAAGAAACTACCTGCTTCTATGGCCAAAAGCATGAAGTAAGGGAAGGCAGATGGAGACCTTAGGAGCCCTCCTTCAACATCTAGGATTAGAGTTTGGTTCCGAAGATGATCATCATCTTGGAACCTTTGGATAATCTTAGAATAGGTAGGCGTCCTGCTCGTGCTTCGCCGGTGATGGTGCTGGCCTAGAGGATTCCCTAGCCTCCGGCGAACAAAGCGGTAGAAGGGGAGGAAGGATTTGGAGAAGGGCTTTGATGCCATATATGTGTGCACTCTTGGAACCCTCCAAGAATTTTTTTGTGCTAGGTGTTGGCTCAATCTTGTTTATTTGATGCAGGTTGTAAGGTGCAAGTGTGAGATGCCAACCCTCATATATATATACGCAGCTTAAGTTTGTTGATAGCTTGAGATGAAACGGCAATGTACAACGCTGCAAGAAAAATCAGTTGTGACGCCAAATTAGCTCACAAGTTTTGACTTGGCCCAACTATAGTTTGACATGCTAACTCTTACTTCTGTTGGTTGGCAGCACTCTAAAAATGAACCATGGTTGCTTAAGCCTTACTCAGCAGCCAAGGACACTGATTGCTAAGGATGGTAATTAATATGTATCCAAGTTTACCAAATACACTGTCTAGGATAAGAGAAAAAGACAAGCAGTTGACCACAATTTCTCACTACTAATTTACATATTAGAGTTTCTCTATGATAATATATATGGTGTATTTTGCTTCATCACAATTCCGCTATATATGGTATTGAGTGTTAGAATATATGGGCTTTGGCCCATGTATTTGAGAATAACTTCTGAAAATCTCAAAGACCCACATATGGAAGGGGCGTGGAAACTCTTTAGTACCACATTGCTAGTTGAGGTGTAGAAACATCAACTTAAATAGTGAAGTGTGCTCTTAGCTCATGTGGGAGAGAGAAAGAGAAAAACACAGGCGCGTGCGCTCGCCAGGCTGCGTTCGGGCTTGGACCGGGACGGCACGAGCGCACGGCACTTGCATGAATGGTCCGCCGAAATTGGGTCCAGTTGCTTACGCAGGCGCGGCCTCTTTTTGCATGAATGATCGTGGCACATCTTGTGCACAGTCATCAGGAGAGCATGTCTCCGTAACCCGTCGCCCTTGTGATCCTACATTGAAAGAGGGCGAATAAGATTTTTAGGAAGCGTTCAGTGCAACTGCTCATGATTTGCTTCTTCTATGTCGTCGCGGCGATCCGCTTCGGTTACTACATCGTCGCGACGGGGTCGTCTTCATCTCTTCCTGGTTTAGCTTCCGAGGAAGATCGGTACGAGTTTTTTTTTCTACCATGTTAATTATCTTGGTGCTTTTGTGCATGAGTACATTTCTGAGAGATATGTGTGCTGTTGTTCCATACATGTCTAGATTATACTTGTGTTACATGAATCTACTATTTAATTAGTTTGTCATGATTTATTTAGTGATTATATTAAATTTGAAAATGCTTATTTATCCAACAATCCAAAAACCTTATATTAGACACTTTGGTTTAACGATATCTGGCTTTGCCGATGAACCGAGGCTGAATAAATTTATCGTTGAGCAACTTTAAAAGATGGCAGGTCAAAGTCACTTTGTGGCTAACAGCTATAAACGTCTACTGGGTTGCGGCTAGCAAACCTGAAGAAATACTTACTCCTGAATAGAAGAAAGCATTCAAGGATGCTACCACACTCTTTGTAGGTGCCATTCTTAGTGTTCTTGCTAACCGTCTGTGTGATGTGTTAATGCACATAATAGACGCGAAGGAGCTGTAGGATGCATTGAGTACTAAATTCGATGCATCAAACGCTAGCAGTGAACTGTATGTTATGGAGCAGTATCATGACTATAAGATGGTTGTAACCGTTCTGTAGTCGAGCAGGCCCATGAAATAAAGTGTATTGTAAAGGAACTCGAACTCCTTAAATATGCATTACCCAACAAGTTTGTGGAATTGTGGCTGAGGGTGTCATTGCCAAATTACCTCCCTCGTGGAGAAATTTTGTCACTACTCTGAAACATAAGAAACAAGAAATCTCTGTTGAGAGTTTTAACATGTCTCTTGATGTTGAGGAGAAAGCTCGGGCTAAGGATGCACCTACGAGAGGAGGCGAGGGACAGTCTAGTGCCAATGTGGCGCAACAATAGCATGGCAAGAACAGAGGGAAAAACAAAGCTAAACAGACCACAAATTTCAAGAAGAAGAAGATGAACAAGGATGATATGTCTTGCTACATGTGCGGTGAGACTGGACATTAGGCTAAGAAGTGCCCGAGCTGCAAAGGTAGAAAGGGTGATCAATGACAGAACTCAAAGTTTGTCAACGTGACCATTGGCAACACCAAAGATAGAATCTCTGGGTACGGTAATCTACCTACTGTTCTTTTAGTGAGTTAGTGTATCGATTAGTAAATTGATATTGGTGTTAATGTGCATGTGTGTTCTGATATTTCAGTGTTCTCTTCTTACTAGGTCGTCTGAGATTCCTTCATCCTAATGGAAAACGGGTCACATGCTTCTGTTCATGGTGTTCGCAAGGTGGATTTGAAGTTTACTTCGGAAAAGATCGTGCAGCTAAAGAACATGCAATATGTCCCTTCAATAAATAAGAAATTGGTCAGTTGTTCCCTTCTGTGTAGAGAAGGGTTCAAAGTGGTGTTTGAGTACAATAAAGTAGTTGTATCAAAGCATGGACTTTTTATTGGTAAAGGCTATGAGTGCAGAGGTTTGTTTCTCTTTTTTCTTTCTGATTTCTGTAATAAAGTTGTGAATCATATTTGTAACAATTCCAATAAAGGTGAGGCCAATGTTTGGTACTCACAGTTATGACATATAAATTTTGTTTGTATGTCTTGGCTTGTTAGTATTGATCTAATCCCAAATGTTTCCACTGTTAAAGATTCTAAGTGTCAAAGTTATGTGCAATCAAAGCAACCTCGTAGCCTCAAAGGCAGTAGAGGAGAGAAATTTGGCACCTCTAGGACTCATACATTCAGATATCTATGAAATGAGTGGTGTGTCAAACTGTCAACAAAGGATGGAAAAAGATATTTCATGACTTTGATTGATGATGCTTATAGATTTTGCTATGTATATCTATTGAAAACCAAAGATGATGCTTTATATTACTTTAAGATCTATAAGGCAAAAGTTGAAAATCAATTGGAAAGAAAAATTAAAAGACTTAGGTTGGATCATGGTGGAGAGTATTTCTCTAGTGATTTTGACTTATTTTTGTAAGTAATTTGGGATTATTCATGAGAGGACGCTTCCTATTCGTCCCAATCAAACGGGATTGCTGAAAGAAAAAACCACACTCTAACTGATTTGGTCAATGCCATGTTAGACATTGCGGGTTATCTAAGGGATGGTAGAGGGAGGCCCTGTTGATTGCGTGTCATATCCTGAATAAAGTTTTTTCAAAGAATAAGGAGAAAACTCTATTTGAGGAATGGGAAAGGAGAAAACCATCATTTTCTTAATTGTGTACTTGGCGAAAGTCAATGTATCGATAACTAAAAAGCACAAGTTTGGCTCTAAGACGGTGGATTGTGTCTTTCTGAGATATGCTCATCATAGCATTGCCTATAGATTCTTGGTAGTCAAATCTGAGGTACCTCACAAGTTGGTCGGTACAATAATAGAGTCTCGAGATGCAACATTCTTTGATAGTATCTTTTCAACAAAGGAGTTACATCATTTATCTAACCAAACCCTTTCCGAACCAACCATTCAAACTGGATATCCTGAACAAACACATGATCAACAAGCTCTCGAGGAGGATGACAGTGAGGCTCCAAGGAGGAGTAAAAGACAAATGACATCTCAATCCTTTGGTGATAACTTCACCGTGTACCTTATAGATGATACTTCCAATACCATTTCAAAAGCTTTTGCATCTCCAGATTCAAACTACTAGAAGGAAGCAGTCTATAGCAAAATGGAATCCATTTTTTGCTAACGAGACTTGGGAACTCATAGAAATGACCTTATGGTTGCAAACCTATGGGGTATAAGTGTATATTTTAAAAGAAGCTTAAACCTGATGGTACTATTAAAAATTATAAGGGTCGGCTTGTGGCCACGGGTTATGACAAAAAAGAAGACAAAAATTTCTTTGATACTTATTTTCTTGTCACTAGACTGGCCATCATACGATTTCTACTATCCTTGGCTGTCTCATATAGTCTTCTCATCAAATAGACGTGAAGACAACTTTCCACGATAGAGAATTGGATAAGGAAATTTACTTAGACCAGCCTAATGGATTTATGGTAAAAGGTGAAGAAAGCAAGGTATATAGTTGCTGAAATCTTTATATGGTCTTAAACAAGCTCCTAAGCAATGGCATGAGAAGTTCGATAGAACTTTAACTTCTACGGACTTTACCGTAAATGAGGCTGACAAATGTGTATATTATCGCTACGGTGGGGTCAGGGAGTTATTTTATGCCTTTATGTTGATGACATATTAATTTTTTGGGACAAGTCTTGATGTGATTAACGAGGTCAAGTCTTTCTTGTTTCAAAACTTTGATATGAAAGATCTGTGAGAGGCTGATATAATCTTGAACATCAAGTTGATCAAAGGTTAGGGTGAGACTACACTTTTGCAATCTTATTATGTGGAAAAAGTCTTGAGCCATTTTGGCTACTTGGATAGCAAGCCCTCTCCAACATATTATGATCCTGGTGTGATTCTTCGAAAGAACAAAAGAATAGTTAGAGATCAATTAAGATACTATCAGATCATTGGATCTCTCATGTACTTAGCTAGCGCTACAAAGCCAAACATCTCATTTGCTGTGAGCAAATTGAGTCGGTTTACTTCTAACCCAGGTGATGATCATTGACGTGTACTCGAGCGAGTCATGCATTATTTGCTTGGTACAATGAATTATGGATTGGACTATACCGGGTACCCACCAGTACTAGAGGGTTATAGTGATTTAAATTGGATGTCCGACGCTGATGAGATTAAGGCCACAAGTAGATATGCATTCACTCTTGGTGGAGGCGTTGTTTCATGGAGGTCTTGCAAATAGACCATTTTGACGGGGTCAACCATGGAAGCAGAACTCACTGCGTTACATATAACAACTGTTGAGGCAGAATGGTTGTGTGAGCTCTTGATGGATCTTCCAATGGTTGAAAACCCAATTTCGGCTATTCTTATGAAGTGTGACAATCAAACAGTCATTGCCAAAGTAAACAATTCAGAGGACAACATAAAGTCCTCAAGAAATGTTAAGATACGTTTGAAGTCTTTTAGGAAATTGAGAAACTCTAAAGTGATAGCCTTGGATTATATCCAAGCAGCTAAGAACCTGGCAGACCACTTTATAAAGGGATTATCACGGAATATGATAGACAATGCATCGAAGGACCTGGGCATGAGACCCACGTGAGTTATACCATAGTGGTAACCCAACCTATGTGATTGGAGATGCCATGAATTAAGGTCTAGGAAGAATAAGCTATTGATTAATTGAAGGAGAGTATTGTCCAACCCACCCTAGCAAAGATACAATACTTTCAAAATATGTAAGGCGGGTTGACCATTGCCTTAAGTGTTTTGCTGGTTTTAGTTAGCGAAGATGTTGTCCTACAGTGCATTCTTGAAAGAACACATCTATATGAGCTTGACTGTTGGTCGCAGTCTATGAGACTTGGATAATCTCTAGTAAGCTCATGAAGAGATCAAGGAGTACGACTTATATGCTCCACCCGAGGGGTAGCCTATTGGCAGCTAAGTATCAGTAATGAATTTAAGTGAAACTTATCACATAAAAACTTACAATTCAAGGCTTAGTCCATTGTTCAAGTTGTGGATGGGTGTAGTTTAGAGTTCTAGGTAGATACTCAACCCTAACAGGTCTCCATCGAAACACTGGTATATCAAATAGTTTTTGAAATAGGCAAATCTTAGTAGAACTTTGAGATCTGGTGGAGGATTGTTAAATATATGGGCTTTAGCCAATGTATTTGAGAATAATTCCTGAAAATCTCAAAGCCCACATATGGAAGGGGTGTGAAAACTCTTTTACCACACAGCTAGTTGAGGTGGGGAGACACCAACTTAAATAGTGAAGTGTGCTCCACCTCACTAGCTCATGTGGGAGAGAGAAAGAGAAGAACACAGATGCGTGCTCACTTGTCGGGTCGTGCTCGGGCTCAGGCTGGGACCGGGACGGGGCGGCGTGGGTGCATGACACCTGTGTGAATGGTTCGTCAAAATTGGATCAAGTTGCTTGCGTAGGCGCAACCTCTTTTTACAGTTTATTTCTTTTTGCTCTCCGAAAAAAATACAGAATCAATTATGAGATATGGACATCCTACAAGTCTGATCGTGGCACAACCCGTAACATGTTCGACCATCAATCTGTCATATATAGACCGTACGGCTACCGCCCAGGAGTGTCAAGAACCAAATGCTAGGGTTTTGCCTATTCCAATTTGCTACGCCATCACAGATCGACTACTCCGTCCCGCTCCCGCTGCTCCGGCGTGCATCCGTCATCGGGAGAGCAGGTCTCCGGAACCCGTTGCCTTTGAGATCCTGCACCGGGAGAAGACGAATAAGGTTTTTGGAAAACGCTCGGTGCAACTGCTCGCGATCTGATTCCTCGTCGCCGCGATCTGCTTCCTCTACGTTATCATTGCGATCTGCTTCAGCTACTACATCGTCGTGACGGGGTCGTCTTTATATCTTCCCAATTTCGCTTCCGAGAAAATCAGTACGTGCTTTTATCTACCATGTTAATTATCTTGGTACTTTTGTACATAAGTATATTTCTGAGAGATATGTATGCTGTTGTTTCATACATGTCTAGATTATACTTATGCTGCATGAATCTACTATTTAATCAGCTCGTTATGATTTAATTTAGTGATTATATTAAACATGATTTCATTATTTATCCAACATCGAGTTCCCAGAACATTCGACCTAGGTCAGTCGTGAATGAATCGTATGACTCAATAAACATAATCTAAATTTTAATTAGTATTCTCTGTGTACCCAACTCATTTTTTTAAAAAAAAAGACTACAGGGGTTACCCATAATTATATATTACTTAAAAGATTTGTACAAGGCGTAGACCAGACCAAAAGAAAGGAAAAAAAAAAGAAAAAAAGTAACATGGCAGTGAAAAACCAATTAATATTCTAACCATGGCAGTGAAAAACCAAATAGGTAATTAATTTACCATGCTCAGAAGTCAGAAGTAAGATGATCTAGCACCAGTCAATGCACGTCTTCATTCTGGTAATATTTTATATCGAGGCAGTCGGAAATTTAAAAAGTAATATATTTGGTGCAGGCTTGATATGTCCTTTGTTTCAAGCCTGGAAGAAACCTAGCTGATGACGACCTCTCACCTAAGAGCTAGATATATTTGCATATCGAGGTACGCGTCTGCTTGCCTGTTGTCGATCGGATATCATCTCCGTTTTTGGCTTCGTGAGTTCACAAAGTAATTTCATTTTTAAGAAGTGTTAAATCTTAATTAATTTCTTACATACTCATGATATCTGGGCAACGTTTCTTTTGGCGGTTTCTGACGGTTTTACTGTAGCAAATTTATAAGTTTTTAAAAAATATTTAAATAACCTAAAAAAATAATTTTTACTGTAGCAAAACGCCGGCGGTCCGCCGAAAAGAACAGAGCCCTAGTCTTCGGAAAAAAATGTTATTGATATTTGTCTTTAATTGCATAAAGAATTAACAGAAAAGGTGGTGGTGGGCTGGTGGCTTTCCTCAATTTGGATCAAATGACTCAGCCCAAAACAAGCACCCAAACCATCAAGCCCATGTTCCCCTTCAGCCCTCGTCTCCGCTCCGCCTCCCACTGTTCTCTCCAGCCAGCCTCTGCCCCATGGCTCTCGCGTGTTGGCGCCGCCACATCCTCGCCGGAGCCGGAGCTCAGGCGAGATCCTTCCACGGCCAGCCCTTCCAAGGTACACCGTCTCTCCATAAACTCTGTTTCTTTCCGCTGTTCGTTTTGGTGATTGGAGTTGGTTTCTTGCTGAGAAGCCAAGGTCGGCGTGGTTGAGTTCTTGAACGGGGCCGGCAAGGGAGTGGAGACGCACGCGGCCAAGCTGGAGGAGGCGGTCAGCGGCGACCTCCAGCAGCTGCTCGAGGCTCGCAAGCATGTACGTTCTCAGTTCTCACCTTGACCCGGAATGCCTTTGTTCTTTGATGGCATTGTATAAGCAGAACCTCCTAAATGAACGTCACCTTCACCACCAGAGGAGGCAACACCTCCTTACCAACGCAAAATATAACAATCCACTGCAGTTAACTACAAACCAAACACCATACTGCCTAATCTAGCCTATTACAATTGTCAGGAGAAGATGAAGCCTTTTCCCATTTTCCTTCAGCATTTTTGCAGTGCATCTTCAGCATCAGCATCGCAAGTCTCAGCAGTCAGCACACCGCTGCGTCCTACCCTGCTGTGATGCGCAGTCTGGATGCAGACAACCTGAACGTCTCCAAACCAGTTGACATATTCCCCGAGTTGACAGGCTGAACGCCCCTTCCTTGAGTACCATTTGCAAGCCGCCAATGTAAAGGTCTGGCGAATATCAAAGAAAAGCACAAACCGAATGGATAATCACCAAAGGAGACCTAATTTCTTTTCTTTCAAAGCACGCACTGTTTGTATTTTCCCACAAAGCCCAACATACTGCTGCAATACAAGCAGTATACACTTTCTTCCCACCACTCCAACACTTTTGAACCCAACATTACAAATTTTCAAACCCAAAAGGTCCCCACAAAACCAAAGCAATCAAATCTCAAATGCACTTAGCCATAGAACATTCAAAGCACAATTGTTGCAGTGATTCAACATTGTCACAGAAAAGACAAGTAGGATCCCCCATCCGATTCCTTCTACTCAGAACATCCTTTGGGAGAATAGCACCTCAAAAAGCAAGCCACAAAAAAAAATTAAGAGAAATTTTGGGTTTTCAAATCTTAGCACAAAGAGGAACAGAATTACTTCTAGGAGGTAATTTTTGTATAAAGCAGAGACACAAGGTTCTTGGTTGTGTTAGTGGCTGTTTTTTCAGCCATGCTGTTGTGTAAAGGTAGGATTTGGTTAAGTTTTGTTGTGATTGTTGGATATAATCATTGTATTAGTTTGGTAGTGGTAAACTGGTTCATGCGCGTGTAAGACCATGGTTCTCTATATTTATGATTATATTTGTATGAAGGGATTGTTGCATGCAGTATTAATTTGCAGGGTATAATTAAGTTTTGATTTTTAAGGACAATTCTTGTAGCGTCCTGATTGGATTGCATGTAATTTGGGTTTTTCTAGGGGATGGATAAGCCAAAACTCGAGTTAGTTCGGCCAAAACGCAAGGTAGCTCGACATGTTTTAATGGTAAGTTGGTCTCTGAATTCAATAAATCTTGGGATCAGGTATTGGTACTTTGAATTGAATTAGTGAGTTCTTTTGCTTGTATATTAATCCCTATGCTGGACATTTCTATGTCAATCTCTGGTCACAAAAACCATAATGTTTGATTTTTTTTTTAAAAATACTATTTTCTTGTGAATAACAAGTTATTCATTATTATTGTACCAAGAAGTAGCATTTTTTGGTCAATTTTCGGCATCCAAGTAGCAAAAACTAGGAACTTCTGTCATAATTTTATGCTCTGAAGGGAACTAATCACTTTTGTGACCTGGTAATGCTGATATGAGTCCCTTGTTGATAACTTGTAGTGACTTTATCAATGGAGAAACATGATAGGTTGTAGCATTTTTTTTCACATGAAGGCTGAAATTTGGTTGACTAGACTCTGAAACTAGCAAAAATGTTTTGTATGAGTTCTTATTATGCCTAAGTAAATTTGTGAGGACTAAGATTTCAAATGTTATGTGAGGACTAAAGTAAATTTGGTTGATCAGACTATGAACTAGCAAAAATGTTTTGTATGATTTCTTATTATGCCTCAAGACTGTTGTAAATTTGTAAAGAATACTTGGATACCAAGAATGCGCCTTGCTGTTGCAGTTTTATTTATTCACTTTAGAGGCAGATCTTTGGTTGATGTGAAAAATTCAATTTGGACTTTACCTAATATTTTGAAGTGAATGCACATGCAGCTTAAAACTTGCATGCTAAAGGAAATATCCATGCCTTTTTGTTTAAGGTAGTAGGAATATGACCTCAGTTTTGCAGACAGCTTTAAGCATATGTCACGTAACAATGTCACAAAGTTGAATAATGAACCACAAGTCATCTTCATTGCTTCCTCAAGAGGATTGCTGTTTATGGAATCTTTGAATACCTCTAAAGCAATCCCTTTGGAAATCGGATGGTTAACTTCAAGCATACTGAGAGGGGAGGGAGGGAGGGAGGGAGGGAAGGTAGTTGTTCATGGTGTTCCCTAAGAAATAGACACCCTTGTTGGTTTATGCATAGCATTTTGCACTGCGCACCTCCAGACCTGCTAAAGCATTCATTCAAGGTGGCCTAGCTGCTAAGCCGTATATCTAGGCTGCTCACCCACACCGACACTGGCTGAAAGATGGGGAAGCTACTTCCTGAACACTAATTGCCATTTTATAAACTTGATTGTGAGATGCTGAGATCATACAGGTGTAGTCATCATCCTAAGCACTCTTTCTTTATGAACGCATGGTGTTCCCTTGTCTAGTTTGTCTTGTTGTTAATCTGTTTAAAAATAAATTTGGTGGAGGAAATTATTAATTGCTCTTATTTATTTTTCACCTGTGATACAGAGAAAGTTGATTTTGAGTTTTCCTCACAAGTATCGTCACGGTCTTTGAAAGCCCCAAGCTGAACCTAAGAAAGTGCAATAAAGTTGGTTTGTTCTTGAAGTGCCCCACTGTGAAAAAAATCTGCCATTATTGAACTTAAGCATGTCAGCAACTCAGCATGTGTGAGACATTGAACTGTTGCTTTGTGATTTCAATGCCGTAATTTGTGTGATGATTTATTTCAGTGCGTACCTTGTAGCAACCCTTTGATAAAATCTGAAAACTTTAACAACTTGTGACATGCTTTTAGTCCTTTGTTTTAAAGTTTTAACTTGTGTAAAGCAGCAAAACCTAGCAATAACCGGCCCCTCGTTAGTTTTGCCAAACTTTTTTATTTGTATTTTGCTATTCCCTTCTCCCTTTTAGGTTATGGATTGCAGTATTTATCATGAAAATTCTCCAGAAATTTTCCATTTTGAGTATTGCGAAAGCATAACCACTTATGTTGCTTTCGAATCATTCAGGCCATGTGGACTTCGTTTTGGCATGTTTACTGCTAATCATAAGATAATGTACAGATCATGATAGCATGTTTTATGTAAACTTCCACTGCATACAACCTCATATAATGGTTCGTTTTATCTAGGGGGTGTTCTTTACGATTTATCTACTTATTTGCCTTTTTTTTTTGCTTATTTCCGTTTCCAAAATAAAAAAAATGTTTTGATTTTTTAGTTTGTTTTTTTTTATCTCGAATGTACAAGTCAAACGAGGCTGGATCCGACTCTCGATGCTATCTCGGGAAGCTCTCAAAGTTTATGAGATAAATAAATAAGTCGATAAGAATAAGTAATAATCTCTAAAAACACCTATGTCATATCACAAAGAAACATGCAGAAACAATACCCTGCATGTACAGAAACATCTACAATTGAGTTCCACAACTATTGTCTATTTCCTCCAATTTCTCTCTCCACAACACGTGTCAGGTGCCACTTATCAGACTTTCTGAAGAAACAATCTTTTAAGGGCGTTCTCAATGCTCTACCTCAGCTATAGAATGATTTTTTTTTGTTGAAAGACATTTTTTTTAGAAAGGGGTAAGGATTCATTAATATAGCAAACGTCCTTTTACACATAGACCCCTGCATAAGAAGGAAATAGAAAATATAGGCTTGAAGGGCCTAAGTGCTATAAGTGCTAAAACCAAGATGCAATCTAATCCACTCCAGTTGTCACCAACAAGAACTAAATTGGTAGATTCGAACGCCATCACCAGCTCCATCTCCTCAAGCCTCAACCACACAGGGTAATAGAGGCATAGGATCACAATCAATCGTAGTCGTGGAAGCTTCAATATCCGTCGTGAGGGCATGCAGTGGCAGAACTTCGTCGTCACTACCGTTGAGGAAGCACTGCGAAGACCGCCATCATCATCATCGAAGCCAGCGATTCAGGAGCTTCTAACCACACACACCAAATCCTTCCCCTTTCTTCAACACTACCATCTCCACCGTCAAGCAGGGAGTCTTCCCTTTCTCCAAGTCATGGCCACCCTATTCCCGATGAAGGCACCAATGAAAAAAAGGCCACCGTCAAGGATCTTATTGCGTAGCAAAAACTAGCCCTATAATACAACTAGTTGGCACTCCCAACAATCGCAGTCCAAACGGTCGCTCGCCCTTCTATCCACCAAAACTCCTTGCTCCTCGACCACTGCTAGCCCTAAAAGACCACCACCAACTCGCCAAAAGCAAAGCCGACAAGCAAGTTGCCCAGGATGTAGACGGGAGGAAGACAAAGAAGGAGGAGAGGAAGAACAAAGGACGAACAGCCCAAAATACTAGATCTAAGAAAACCCAAAGTAGGAAAAAAAAAAACTCTACAAGATACCTATTTAGCAGCCCCCTCCCCTACCAACCGACACCAGCAAGGTCGCCGAGCTCGTTGGAAGTGAGGGAGGCAACAGAACATGCCTCACTGCTCACCTTCTTGGTCGCCCTCTCTAGAAGCAACCGGCCTAAGCGGTCTCCACGTCATTGAAAGACAATTTAATACAGAGAAACAATGAGATGATTTGCGATTTTCTTATAGACATCTCTACTATTATAAAGTGTTTAGTAATGAATGGTGGTGATGGTGGTTATACTTTCCTTTTTTTGAGTGGCTCATGCAGTTTTAGGAAGGTTTCAATCAAAGGGAGAGAAGCACAAGAAGGATCCACCCTAGAGAGCTCTCGTGACTCTCAGGTCCCAACCCCAAGCTCCACCCACTGACCGTGGACCCCCTCGCCTCTCTCAACTCAAAGTGTTTAGTGGTGAGTGGTGATTGTACTTTCCTTTGTTTTTAGGAAGGTTTTGGTCAGAGAAAGCACAGGGATCTACCCTAGAGAAAGCCAGGATCACGACAGTTTCGAAAACCATGGCTAGCCAGTCGAAAACTGAAGAAATGGCCTCAAAACCGAACAAATTCAAATCTCGATCTCGATCCTGCTCAAACGAATTCAAAATTAAGCCGGTCGAAAACCAAATAAATCTTCGATGTGTTAGTGACAGCCAATGGCGTATTCGATCTCAATCCTGTTCGAGCGGTAAGACAAGCATCAGGCAAACCTGGCTACCACCTAGATGTAGACTGTGCTCGTGTGATGAACTACTTCGGATCACGGACGGTGTGGGAGTTGCGGCCAGGAATGACCGTGGGTAGAGCACCACAGCGATTGATCTAGAAATTTATTATTGGGGGTGCCTCTTTACTGTTCTAATCTTTTCCCTCAATTATTCTTACTACCACTGAAGTTCAAATACAATTGAACCATATAATTCAAGGTTATATACAAAGTTTTCAAACATTTTGTGGTGGATCCGTCACCGACGCACAAACTTTATGTTCGCAAAACGTGTATTGGATAGTGCAGTTTGTCTTATTAATATCTCAGCTTATAAGGGTTCTGTTTTGAAGTTGGAAACCAAGAACTAAGTAGTGGTTTTCATCGAAAACCAATCAAAGAATGCTGAGGACCGGACAAAAATATTTCTTTTAAAATTTGAACCGAAAAGTGTTTGTTTGTTGATTAAAAATCGATCAATCAAATCGAAAACTAGATGGGTCAATCGGTTTTAAAAACCCTAACCACCGACCTTGCCCCAACCGAACTACCCTAATCCTAATAACCCTAGCCACCCACACCCTCTCCTCCCTCCTCCCTTTCCCCCTCACCGTCGCGCTGCCATTTCCTAGCTCCCTCCTTCTGCAATGGTGCCCCACACATCTCCCCTCCTAGTGCACTCTCCTTCCTCTTGCGCCACCTTAGAGCTTCGAGCTTGGTTGTGGCCCTAAGCCTATTTGAATATGAGAATTTTGTTTTTGGACTAGTTTTATAGCTTGTTTGCAAAACAGACTGTGTCAACAAGCATGAAAACCATGAAAGTCAAGTAGTTTTTGGCAATTCTGTGAAACATGCTGCTTATATTCAAAACCTTGTCAACTAGCAGTGTTCGAAGAGTATTTGTTATATCTTTTTGGAATAAGTCTATATTATGCTCTCAACTATAGAAAAAAGTCCATCCTACGCCCTAAACTACAAGACTGGTTATTAACATCCCAATCTATCAATATCAGGTCATTTAAAACCTTTTGTGGTTCCGGATGGTATTTTTGGTGACGTGACATCGGGTTTTGTCCATGTTGGCTACATACATGGCATAGTTAGTGATTTTAGAAACAAAAAATTCTAGAATAATTTTTAAAAATACTTCAGTGAGATAGAATTATTCTAATAATATTTTTAGATTTATTCAAAGTTTTATAAAATGAAAATAACTTTTTTTACAAAAATTTGGTTAAATTAGTTTAAAATGAAAATAACCTTTAAATTTCTTTAAATTTTTTGTGCTCTTTAAGCACCAAAGTATTTTTTTAGGATTTGTTTAGAATTTGTGGGTTCAACAAATCACAATCTATGCTATGCAAGGAGGTGTTATGTGCAAAACCGGATGCCACGTCACCCAAACCACCACCAAGGGTGTCAAATGATCTTGTATTGATAATAGGGGTATTAAATAACTGGTTTTGTACATGTGTAGGATTTACTTTTTGGAAAGTTGAGAGATGTAGTATAAACTTATTTCTATCTTTGCTAATAATCAATAAAAATCATTTTCCCCTTTGAAAAAAGACTCATGATTGTTTTCTCAAAGAAAAAAGACAGGTCACACGGTTTGGGTCCACAGTTTTGTTTTCTGTAGCCTAAACTCACCGACCAATGTCATTTACACTAAACTTGGACAACAAGCCTAGGGCCGAAACGAAGCATCCACATCGTAGGCCCATATACCCTTTGAGCTCTCGTCCCTGTCGTCTCTGGTGGCACCATTTTATAGTCTTTAATGGGCTGTTTGGTTGTCTTCCCATTTGAACCTGGCTCGTATCAACTCAGTAGAGGTGGTGGGAGACAGGATGAGATGATGCAAGAGATGGTGTTTGGTTCTCTATGCAAACTCAAACAGGATGTGAAGAAAAGATGTTTGGTTGGCTGCATAAGAAGTGAATGAAACGGTATGATTGAGAGATATGGTGTGTTGGTTGGGTGTATGAGACATCTTACTTTAGGTACATTCTTAATTTTTTTCTTTGGTTTTTATTGCATAATTCAAGCTTGTAGATTTAAAATTGTCATTTTAAATATTGAAATATTCACGTGTAGCATTTGAAATGTTGACTTAAATTTTTTAAATATTAAAATATTCATGTGTACCATAATTCGTCGTTTCTTAGGAAAAAAATATTCACAGTTTAAACATTAGCGAACTCTAAGAAATGTGAACTCTTAGGAAAAAAATAGTTGCTTTTCCTTACGGAACACTGAGAGTTTCAAGGGATATATAGTCATCATAAATTACAAAGAGAGGTTCGATGTCATATACATCCATTCTTGATCATTGCTATGCATATGAATACAATGACTTTGACAGTGGAACGAAATCTATTTCTCTTTGGGGAGGGGCAACGAGCATAATAAGAGGATGTGCATTGCATGGCTGAGAAAAATACAAACAAGTTCACTCTTGATCTGTCATCAACGGCATCTCTTTTTTTCACCAAAGAGATAAGAGTAGAAACTATAAACCATCACTTGATGAAACACATTATGATTAACCTCTAAACCAACGAAAGGAAAACTCAAAATTGGCGCCTTAGCTTTGATTCCACAACTGTAACTCGGATCTTCCCTTGCTCGCTGAACAGATTCTCGAGCGTCGAATTGTCGACACCCCAAGAAAGGTTCCCCACATAGACCTTGTTGGATGAATCAAAGCTGCTGCTGCTACCACCACCCCTTGGTCCTCTTGATGCGAATTCGTCTCGTGGTGGTGGTGGCCCTGAGTTTACCCTCAGAGGTCTTCCCTGAATTGTCTGTTTTGGGATTTTCAGTTAGTCAGTATTCAGTAGTCCAATGTAATGCACAATACATGAATATATGATGGAATTCAGTATAAAACAAACGAGCAATTGGCCAATACAAAAAAGTAATGCGATTGGTTACACTTGGAATCAGATTTCACTTTACTAATGGAATCTTTAAGTAGAACCTTTTGCATTTGCTGCATAGATAGTCAATAAAACGTACTCCCTCCGTTCAAGAATATAAGGCATATTTTGATTTCAAAAAGTCAAATTTTGTAAGTTTTGACTAACAATTAGTCAAATTATATAAATCTTTAGTGTACAAAAGTTGTATCAATAGATTTGTATTTCGAATAGCTTTTGATACATTATTACTTTATAGCAATTGACAATATATAATAAGAGAAACTTACAGTCAAAGTCTACCTTTAAAGACTTTTTCAAATCAAAATACGCTTTATATTCTTGAACGGAGGGAGTATAATCTTCATACAGAATCAGCACTACGTAGTATAAAACAACTTCCTGCATAGCGTTAGTATATATGTTTCTCTACTACTTAGGCTATTCAAGAAACATATATATTCCGAGAGAAGGTAACTTCAAACAGAGGGAGTATACTCACATAGCCATTGAATTGCTCGACAGCCGCTCCAGCTTCTTCAGCTGTAGACATTGTTACGAATCCGAAACCATGGCTTCTTCCAGTCATCTCTACCCCTAAAAAGGCTGTTATGGTGATGAGTGATGGCTCATCAAAACAATCTGAACCATTCAATTTAATCTAATGGCCGCCCACATCCTGATCCACGTTCTCCTCTCCACCAATCCACACGCTAGCGCGTCGACCCCCACCCGTCTGCGTCCCATCGATCCACGCCTCCTCCTCTTCCACCGATCCACGTGCGAAGCACGGGCCCTCAACTAGGGCTGAAACTTTAGCTCGTGGCTCGCGAGCAGCTCGGGCTCGGCTCGGAAAAAGCTCGGGCTCGGGCTTGGCTCGTTTACAAACGAGCACGAGCCGAACACGTTTTTTAGCTCGTTCAAAAAACGAGCACGAGCCGAGCCGGGCTTAGCTCGCTCGTGGCTCGTTCACATATTACACAGAGAGATGAATAGCAATATCCTGACCCAAGCCCTCAATCCCTCATTCCCCCGTCCCCTCAGTTCCCCATCTCGCCTCTCTCTCACGCGGCGCGGCCCCCAATCCCCCGTCCCCTCACCTCACCTCTCTCTCACGCGGCGACGGCGCGGCGACCTCACGCGGCGACGGCGCGGCTCCCACGCGGCGACGGCATGGCAATGATGCGGCCCCCTAGCCCCTGCCTCCTCCCTCTCCACCTCCAGCCAGCACCGCCCCCTCCCTTTGGTCTTCCAAATTAACGAGCCACGAAGGCCATGAAGCTTTTATGAGCCGAGCCGAACAGTTTTCGGCTCGGCCATCTCGAAGGAAGCCGAGCTC
Source organism: Olyra latifolia (assembly GCA_036346145.1). Classification (NCBI taxonomy): domain Eukaryota; kingdom Viridiplantae; phylum Streptophyta; class Magnoliopsida; order Poales; family Poaceae; genus Olyra; species Olyra latifolia. The sequence continues at coordinate 23,790,509 of CM070530.1, forward strand.
GCTCGCAGAAAACGAGCCCGAACCCGAACATGCCCGGCTCGCTCAAGCTCGGCTCGGTTCCACCCCTACCCTCAACTAGTTCTATCATACACAACCTGAAAAATGTAATGGAAATCTTATATCATGCAGCTCAGGACTCCAGAAGTGCACGCTGCTCTCCTTTGGGCAATTGAACATCCATTTGTATTTTTTGTTGTAATTATCATGGTGTTGAACCTGAACCAATTCGATTGGAAAGTACTCCGAATGGAAACAATTTTACCACATCTAATCTTAATCCCGAAAAATAATCCATTGCAACAATTCTTCAGCTATCGAATGGCATGATAATAAAATTGTTCTGACCCTCTGCTAATCCAGCAAAGCCATGCAACACTGAGCAGAAATTTTAGTTCTTTTTACGAAAGTGTTGAAATTTACCGAGATGGGACCGTTGAAACGCACGCACCTCGACCATCTTGATAGAGCCGGCCTGCTCGAAGAGCCCTGCGAGCTGCGCGCTGTTGACGCTGAACAGCAGGTTGCCGATGAACAGCTTCAAATCCTTGGAGAACTCCGCGTCTGACCCCCCTCCCTCCTCCTCCTGCTCCGCGTCCTCCGTCTCGAACTCCGACGACACTGCGACGCTCACGGGCGCCAGGAGCGGCCACCGCTGCCTCCGTGACACCAGCAGAGCCAACATGGTGTGCAGCGGCGGGCCGGCCTGTAGGGGACGGAAGGGGCGGGCCTGGCAGAGGCAAGGTGGAGGAAGCTCGGAGAGAGGGAGGTAGAGAAAAGGGTGGCCGCCATGATGAACGAAGCGAGGATTTGGGGATAACGTTGCAGGAACGATGGGCGGGGACAGATCGGGGACGACGATGATGGACGGCAGGGTCGGCTAGCAGGGGGCGGACAACGGGGAGGATTGGCGGGGACGGCCGCTAGGGACGGTTGGGGACGGACGGAGAGGACGACCGCTAGGGATGACCTTAGGGACGACGACAGTGAGACGGGGGAAATGGCTAACCCTAACTCGTGAGGGAGGAGCGGCTGCATGGGTTGAGCCTGATTTTGTCCCCATCGCTGCAGATGCAAAGAAACCCGCCCGTCGAAAATGGTCGAAATTTTCGCTTCCCACGTGCCAGTTCATGGGCGATTTTGCATCGGCTAGGCTTGGCTGGGATCGTCCTCCAGGCAATCAAATAAGTCAATTTTGTAACCCTATAGCCAAATCTTGGTGCATACAGCCAACCAAATAGCCTATAAATGTACCGGCCAATCAAACCACTTACACTTAGGATCAGGGTTCACCGGTCCAACCGATTGAATCACCGGTTTTGGCCGAGTCCAACTTGTCTTCTTTCTCTCCCCTCCGGTCACGGCCCACGTAAAGATTTAGCCGACCGCCATCTCCCGATATCCAGTACCCCAGCAACTTCCACAGCGGCCCAATTCTCCAGCCCAGCCCAGCCCATCCAGCACTTTAACCCTAAGTTCTAAGTCCTAACCCTCTCCTCCCTCAGTCACTCAGTCCCTCCAGCTCCAAGCCAGCCGCCGCCGCCGCCCTACTCCACCCTCCTTCTCTCGCCTCCCTCTCTCCAGTCCAGACGCCGCCGCCCCACTTCTCCCTCCTTTCCCTCGCCTCCGTCTCCTCTCCTCCCTCCACGTGGTGGGGCAAGCGTGCCCGACGGCGGCGGCGGAAGAGGGGCGTGTGCCCTCCCCCGACGCAGCGCCAGCGTGCTCCCCCTCCCCTGACGCCCTGCCGCCACCCTCCCCGACGCCGCGCCGCCCTGCCGCCAACCAACCTCCTTCGACCCCGCGCCGCCTTCTCCCCTCTCACGCGCCGTCGTCCTCCCCCACTCGGCCGGTTTAGCGGTTCGGTCAAAACCGGCCTGGACCTCGGTTCTGGTTTTTTGGTTATTATTAAACCGGCGGTCCGGTCCGATCCGGTTTTGAGAACCTCTGTCCCCCATGGCTCTCCCGTGTGCCTCTCTTGTGCGCCGCCACCTCCTCGCCTCCGCCGGAGCTCAGGCGAGATACTTTCACGGCCCCTACCAAGGTACCCCGTCTCCGCCTTCTCTGTAAACCATGTGGTCCTTTCCGCGGTTCGTTTTGGTGATTGGAGTTTGATTCTTGCTGCGAAGCCAAGGTCGGCGTGGTTGAGTTCTTGAACGGGGTTGGAAAGGGTGTGGAGACGCACGCCGCCAAGCTGGAGGAGGCGGTCGGCGGTGACCTCCAGAGGCTGCTCGAGACCCGCACTCTACGACTGAAGAAGCTCGGCATCCCCTGCAAGCATGTACGTTCTCACCTTATCCCGGAATGCCTTTGATGGCGTTGTTTTGTTACTTGTAATTTAAGAGACTGCTTGATTTGAATGTTGGTTATGTTAATGGCTGGGCTACTCGATTGGGTTACTTGATTTAAGAGACTGCGTTGATGGCGTCGTGCAAAGGTAGGGTTTCGTTAGATTTTGTTGTCTAAATTTTGATTCTTGGATATAGTCATTGTAATAGTTTGGTAGCGTTTGTAAGATTATTGATCTATACATGTATGCTCAGATTTGAATGAAACAATTGTTGCACTCACTATGTATTTGTAGCTGTAGGGTATAATCAAATGTTGGTTTTTCAGGAGAGTTCTTGTAGTGTTTCCTGATTGGAATGGAAGGATATTTTGTTTAAATGGTAGATCAATAAGCCAAAATGCGAGGTAGTTCGACATGCCTGGTGGGTAAATTGGTCTCTGAATTCGCTAAATATTGGGATTAGGTCGTGGTAGTAGGTTGTGGTACTTTGAATTGAATTAGTGTTATTTTGCTTGTACATATGTCCCTCGTCTGAACATTTCTGGATCAATCATTGGTGACAAAAGAACTTAATGTTCGTTTTGTTCTTTTATTTTTTTTAAAAAAAAGATACTTCTTTCTTGTGAATAACATGCTATTTCAATGTTCTTGTACCGAGAGGTAGGTTTTTTGGGTCAATTGTCACCATCCATGCAGCAAAACCTAGGTGCTTCTGTTATGATTCCGTGCTTTGAATGGGCTAATCACTTATTTTAGCATAAATCCATGTGTCAGCCACTTTCCCTCTCCCCAGCAACAGTAGTTTGAAGGGAAAATCATAGAGAAATGTGACAGGTTGTAGCATTTGTTTTTAAATGGAGATACATTTGGTTGATTAAGCTAGGAAATTTACAATTTTTGTATGATTTCTCATTTGGTTGATTAAACTAAGAAATTTACAATTTTTTGTATGATTTCTAATATGCCTAAGTTTTGTGTGGGCTAAGGTGCCTTAAGAAATTTTATGTGTGGAAGACTTGAAATGAATCCTTGGATGCCAAGAATGTGCTTTGCCGCTGCAGTTTTACTTATTCATTTAGAGGTGAATATTTGGTTGTTGTGAAGAATCCAGTTTGGGCTTTATGTAAAACGTAATATTTTTAAATGAATGCACTTAATACATGCATGCTAAAGAAAATATCCGTGTTGTTTTGTTTGAGGTAATGGCAACCTGACCTTAGTTTTGCAAACAACTTGAAGGCATATACCATGTAACAACGCTACAAATTGAATATTGAATCATGAGTTATTTTCATTGCTTCTCCAAAAGGATCACCATCTATGGTTTTTTTAATACCTTAAATGCAACCTCTTTAGAATTTGGATGCGGAGTGTTCATTTAGTTGTTTGTGATGTTCTTTAGGAAGTAGACACCCTTGTAGGTTTATGGATAACATTTAGCATGTTCTAACATACATTGCAAACATTTGTTAGATGCTCCAGATCTTAACACTTTGAGCAGCGCATGCTCACATGCAGACATGCTAAAGCATTTGAAGTGACCTAGCCGCTAAACCATATATATGGGCCGCTCGCCCCACGCAGGTGCTGAAAAATGGGGCAACCACTCACTAAACACTAATTACATTCTTACAAAATTTATTGCGAGATCATATACAGGTGTAGTCATCATTCTATGCAGTATGCACTTTTTTCTTTATCAATGCATGTTCCCTCGTTTAGATTGTCTTGTTATTAAGATATGAAAAGATAAATATAGTGGAGGAAATTATTAGTTTTATCTTATTTTTTTTTCGCCTGTGATGCAGAGAAAGTTGATTTTGAGTTTTGCTCACAAGTTTCGGCTTGGTCTTTGGAAGCCCCAAGCAGAACCTAGGAAAGTGCAATGAATCTGGTTTCATGGTTTGTTCTCGAAGTGTCCCACTTTGAAAACAATCTACTGTGATTGGACTATAGCATGTGCGTGACATTCAACAGTTGCAGTGTAATTTCAATTCCGCAATCTAAATGGTGAATTACCTCAATCCATGCTTTCTAGCAATCCTTTGATAGAATCTGAAAACTGTAATAACTTGTGACATGCTTTTAGTCCTTTGTTTTAACTTTTGTAAAACCGCAAAACCTACCAATAACCAGCCCCTTGATGGTTTTGTCAAACCTCTATTATTATTGTTATTGTTTTGATATTCTCTTCTTTTTAGGTTCTTATTGTAGTATTTATCATGAAACTTCTCCAGAAACTTTTGATGTTGAGTATTGCGTATAAATATAATCACTGTGTTGCTTTAGAATAATTCAGGCCATGTGAATTTTGTTTGGCACGTTTACTGCAAACCACAGGTTAATGTACAGATCACGCGAGCATTTTTTTTTTGTGAGCTTTCATTGCACACAATGGTTTTGTTTCGTTAGGAGGTTCGTTGTGTAAACTTTCATTGCATACAACCTCAGCTGCTACAAAAATGGAGAAAACTATATATTAGTAACTCGCACCATGTTATTCTCGTTTAAATAATGTTGATTGCAAACTGAAACAAAGGGTAGATGTGTTTTGTTTGTTTGTTTATAAAATAATTTCCGTTGATCTAAAAAATGCTCATATTGATCTGGTGCTCAAAGCAAAGTGGTTCATGCCCTGCTTTGGCACTTAAGGGCCTATTTGATAATACATAGAGTTTGGTAATGTAAGTATACATATACCTGTGGTTTCAATTAACTCCATCTTAAACTTAGTTTTTTTTGGGAAGTACAACCTGTTAGTTTGCATGGTTTTGTGAAAGCAAAACTTTGATCAAAGACAGGAGAAGTGAAATCACTAGCTAGGCACTTTTTAAAGATAGAAAAAACATCGATGTGGAATGGAGTTGCAAAAACTCCCAAAAAACCATGTTTTCAGCAATTACATAACTATAAGCCTAAGTTTTTTATCCGAACACCCCCACAATTTTCTACATCATGGTAATTTTTAAAAACATTGTTTTGTCTTAAAACCATCAAAATACAAAATACAATGTTGCCAAACATGCCTTAAATCATAGTTTGATTTAGATGTTTTCCATACCGTGAATTATGTGCTACCGCAGGTATAGGTTATAGTATATCATTTTGTTTGGTATTCAAGAGCAACTGTATATTGGCAGATTTTCAGTAGTACAATAAAGCAATCTACTTGCTTATTGCGCTAAGTGACAAGTTCCAAAGGATATGTAATTGCAATTTGATGATATCTACCAAAAGATGATATGCAACTGGAGGATACGATGACAGCGCCCAGAGACGCATACGCAAAACCTATTACAGCACAGTGAATTGGCAGATTTTAGTTACACCAGCACAATAATGTAGGTCTTTATTTAAAAGATGATGTAGATCTGATCCTTCTTAATGCATGAGAAAGTCATTTTAGTCATCTTTAGGTTAAGACCTCACTCAGTCTTCTATGTAATATAATGATCTGAAGTCCGACCACTTGATTTGGGAAGGCTTTGACCTTTCATCACTGCAAGTCTAGCGCTAACATACAACTTCATAAGTCAACTGAAAAAAAAAAAACAAATCTCTCCACACAATACCAGACATAAAAAAAAAGAACATACTCAGTATTTGGCACTGCACAAAACGCATGGTAGATTAGGGTAGCGTTTCTTTCGGCGGTTGCGGTTGCGGTTGCGTTTAAGCTGAGAATTTGTAGCTCCTCGATTAGGACCTCCGAGGGATCAAAAAATTATAGAAAAAATGGTTTTGAGAGCTTTGAGAAGAAATAGTAAGATCTATAAAAATTGGCTACCAAACGTCAAAGCGTTTTACTTGTACAAAAATAACAAATTTTCAGCTTATAACCAAACGCAACGCAAACGCTAAAAGAAACACACCCTAGATTAGACCGACTGAAAATCAGTAGATTGAAGTTATGTAGACGAAGCGTTATAGCTAGGATAGAAGCACACCCAAAACAATTCAAACAAAAAGGAGCATGATCGGGAGAGAAATGCCTAAATGCCAATCTAATTTGAGACCAAGAATCCGCAGTCGGCTTCCCCTAAAGATCTCCCTGCATCACAACCAGCAAATCTAGAACAATATGACAAATTCCGATCCAGCAACTCATCCCTCTCTCTCTACTCATACACACATGAGCACATGGATTAGGGGATGTGGGGTATAGGGATAGGTGACATGGGACGAAGTAGGGCTGGAAGAAATCTAGATTTGCCTCGGAGAACACGTAGTCTTCCCTTCCCATTCACGCTCTCTCTAGTGCAGTGTTGAGTGACACTAAGGGTCTGTTCTTCCCAGCTAATCTGTCTCATTTCTCATCTGTTAATTTAACTTATCTCGTAACTTCGAGAATTTTTCGAGATGGCCTCGAGAGTCGGATGCCCTTGATTTTAGGATTTAGAGAGCTTTTAGACATGTCTACGAGATTAAAAAAAGGATTCAAAAAGTAATAAAAAGTCAAATAAGTTAATATAAGTCAGATAAGACATGAAACAAGTCAGATAAGACGTGGCTTATATTGACTTATTTGACTTTTTTATTACTTTTGAACCCGTTTTTTATCTCGTAGACGTGTCTAAAAGCTCCCTAAATCCTAAAAACCAAGGGCATCCGACTCTCGAGGTCACCTCGAAAAATTCTCGAAGTTATGAGATAAGTCAAATTAGCAGATGAGAAATGAGACAGATAAGCTGGGGAGAACAGGCCTAGGCCTTGAGAGAGAGAGAGAAACGCTCAGCCAAGACGCCCTGTCCTAGGCCAGATGGCCAGCGGCAGGGGTTGTGAAGGGATGGACGGTGTTGGGGAGACGGGCTATATAATATAAACGAGGACAAAATGGTCATTTTGCAAGGGTAGAAATTAGAAGATTTAAGTTAAATGATTTCAAAGGGTGAGAGTGACAAATATGGAAGAAGAAATTCATTTGAGTGGTAAATATTATATTACAATGAATAGAGTGACAGACGTGAGATTGCCACTATTTAGAGTGGCAAATATTAAATTAACCCTTTGGTTTTGTTTAGGTCCTTGTGCCATTGCGTGGTGAACTGGTCATACATTCTTTAAAGGGAGAAAACCAAACAAAAAACAAACTGTAACAGCCCATTTTGGGCAAATTTTGAAAAATAATTTAAAATCAAAATTTGTATTTTGGGTAATTACTATTCACCATCTGAAAATTTCCAAATTTCAAAATTTAAAATCAAAACTTAAATTCACAATTTTTCTAAAATATTCTAAAGCACTTTTAGTTGGGCTTAGCCCACTTTTTGGTCCTGGCCCCGTTCGGCACAGCCGACCCAATCTCTCTCTCTCTCCCTCTCGCTAATCAACACTGCACACGCACGCGACTTTGGTGCTGGCGCGTCCTGGCGTCATGTCGCCATTGTAGTCCTTCCCCGCGTGTGACCCCCTGCTCTCCCTCTACCTCTGCCGCGCCCGTTATCATCACCGCGCCGCCCCTTACTCTAGCCCTGCTATTGAAGCACCTCCTCCCTCGCCCCACCAGTCGTTTGCCCCTCTATGTAAGCCCCTGGCTCGACCTTGCTCCCCTCCCTTCGTCATTGCCGCCACCAAGCTCTGTTTCACCCCCTTTTGTCTCCCCGCTGATTCGGTACGTCGCCGGCCAATTCCTTGCGTCCCTAGCTTTCCTATATGCCGTCCCTCACGATCCTGTCTTCAATTTTGGCCAGGAACCACTGGTGCTCCCGAGTGACGTGATCCCTGTTTCGACCGCTGCCTTCTCCACGGTGATAACTCACCTCCGTCCTTCTCCGAGCTTGGCACCATGTCAGGTAGCTCCCTGGTAACCCCTAGATACTCCCTGCATCGGCGAACTGGCCGCTGTCCCTACCCTTCGCTGTAGAATTATGCTCCCGTAGCTTCCCGCCACCTGCGCCCATAGGGTCACCATTCCGGCAACACGTCTTAGGTCTCCCCTGGCTAAACCCATTCTGATCATGAGGCAGTAGGATGGTAGACCATAGCACCGCTAGTTTTCTGCCAAAGGTTTGCCGAAGTTTGGCTGGAGAACCAGACCAACCCGTCGCCTGCCTGACGTCACCCCAACGTCGGCCGCGAGACGGAGTCACTGACATGTGGGACCCATGCTAACAGTTTTTAGCGTTTAAATCTCCCACGCTTAGCTCTATTAGCCACTGACATGTGGGCCCGTGGCCCCACTTGTCAGTATTAATAGAGGCATACTCTTGGTTTACGCGGTCGGGCCATTTGTGCTCGCGGACCGGACCGCCCCTGGGCCGCACAGTGTTAGATTCGAGCCATTCATGTTTAGTTTCCAGCCTTTTTCCTATTTTAATAATTCTAGAAGTATAAATAATTTTCTAAAAATAGTTAACCACCTCCGAAAATAATGAAAATTTTATGATAAATACTAGATAGCAAGCTAGCTTTAATAAAATTATAACCTTGCTCAGTAATATATTTTTTGTCCCTATAAATAAAAGTAACCCTAGTTTAGCCTTTTAGAAAATATAATATAATTATTTCTGTTTAATTAAATTAATTTATTGTTTCCAAAAATCTTGATAAAATTCCAGAAAATACTAGATGTAGTAGTAGACCCAGGAAAATTATTTTAGTAGTTTTGAATAAATTCTTGTGCTTTGGAAATTTAATAGAAGCTATTCAAACCTTTTCCTTAAGTATTATTATTGCTAGTATTTTGTTACGTTTATTTAAAATACTTGATGAACTTTGAAAATTTTGAAATCTTCTCAAAAACTTTTCCAACACAGGAACAATTTAAGAAAAATATTTAACCTAATTAACTCCTTGTTAAAATTTACAAAATAAAATAAAACCCCAATGGCTTTATATTTTAATAATTTAATAAATTCTAAAAATTATTTTCTAGCAAGGGTATAAGTACTTATGAGTATTTAAGACATGTTCATACATATCGTATAATGACATGTAGGATCTTCGCTACTTTATTTGAGTAATGGTACGCTAAAAATCGTTATTAATAATATTGTCGTGCATCCATGCATCATTCTTTTTTGCATATGTTTATACATTGTCTTTATCTTTCCCGATTAGATGTCGAGGATCCGGAAGAAAGATTTGATGACACAGAAGAAGAGTACCACGCCTTAGGATAAGGTGAGTTAATATCCTTAGTTTATGTCTTACCTAGTTTTACTTAAATTATTTTGATTTAATTAAGAAAATTGCATGCTCTATGATTTGTGAAAATACTTAGCTTATTAGTCATGTTATACACATGCCATGATCTTTGATAAGTTTGATTACCATGCTATGACTGGCTTTATAGTCATATCCCCTGCCTGCTACCAATAAACAAGTTAAGCTTTGGACTCATAATCCCTAGGTAAAAACTTTCTTAGATAAGCTTAGGTCTAATCAATGATTTTGTTACGGGGTGTAACTGCTCCATAATGGTAGCTCATCACTACAACTACTCATACTATATTATGATTTGGTATATAAGCTGGTATGGGATAGAGGTATGTTTTCAGGTGGTCTTGGGATGTAAACCGGTTGAGCTAAGGTGTAGACATGGGTTGAGACCCAGTGAATATGTTGGTTGTCTAGAGTGGATCTAGACTTAAAGGCCGAGGACTTGTTGAGATTGAGGTAGGGAGCGAAGTGTGGGATCTTCGACTCTCGGGCCATAAGAAGCGGGACTGAAAGAGGTCCCTTGATTATGATTTAGTGTTGGATGCATCTAACACAACGCGTGGCTATCGTGCGGTAGTGTAGGTGTGGAGTCCAGTGGCATGCTTCAAGGAGACCCTAGAAGATACTCTAGCCTGAGGCGAAGGCGGAAGGACACCGTCACCCGAGGGTGATCTGGATTATGTGCTCGCTGGATCGACAATCCAAGAGCGATGATCTACAATGGATTGTCAAATTCCTCAATATGATGGCAGGTGAAAGGAGGAGGAACTGAGGTTCCAACTAAGGGTGATGTTTGGTCTGTTAGTACCAAGGAATGGTACGTGAGTAGATAGAATTGGATAAATGGGTTATCTAGAAAACATGACTTAGTCATTTATTACATATCTTCTTAACCATGATTTAAAATTAGCTAGGTCATAGGCTTGTATAATGATTATTTTCAACTGGTTTATTCAAATAAACAAACCCTAGTCTTCCCTTGGAGCCCATATCATTACTTGCATTAGGAGGTGTTAACTCGCAAGCGTAGTTTAATTGCGCACTTACCCTCGCAATCACTCACTCTTTATATGGAGAGCATCCTAAAGACCTCTATGCATGCCTTGAAGAAAAATACCCAGGCTACAATGGTCAGGAGGGAGTTTAGGGCATTTCCTCCAGTCACTTGCAAGATTGTATAGCCGTTGGACAACCTTCGCTACTTCTAAGATTTCTGTATTTTACTCTAAACTATCTTTTCTACTGTACTGAATATTTGGCTTGGTTGGCCACCGTTGTAAAATAATTTGTCCAAAGGCGTTATTTCCGCTAATTATCCATTTCACCCTGTACGATTGTATGCATTATGATCCGGCTATATAATAGTGTGCACTAGTCATTGCCGCTGTTGCTGTGCGCCGCTAGAGCATCACGCCAGAGCCGTCTCGCACCGGAGCCTCACCGGAGCCGCATCACCACTGCCGCCCTAGTGCAGCAGCGCTGTCATAACTGCTGCTGCATGCGCTGCCGCCGCCGTTGCAGCCCCACTGCGCTGGAATGGAGGTCACATTGCTGCCATCGCAGAAGCTGCCCTCGGTGCTGCCGCCGCTACGCCATGCCAGAGCTACAGCATAGCCGCCTCCGCCGCCGCTGCAGCCTGCCCTTCGTGCTCGCCTGCGCCGCGCACTGCGCCACCGCTTTGCCGAGGTCGTCGCCATAGGAGCCAGAGCCGCTGCCCTTCCCTTCCTCCTCTCTCACTTTTTTTGTCTCTTGTAGTGGGGAAAGAAGAGGATTGGGAATGGGGAAGATGAGTTCACGTACAGGTTATAGGATGGAATATGGGATGAACAGTAGAGCCCAATGTTGAAATAGTTATTTTCTATAATTTCAATGAACAATGTTTCTTATTATTTGTATAGCCAGAAAACTGTAACTCCGATTCGAGTGAAACAAATTTTATAAAGTTTGTAAAAGCAATATCTAGCTACTTTATTTTTCTGGAATTTATTCGATGTTTCTAAATTTTGGGGATTTATGTGTCTTCTTCATGCGTAGACGACGTTGCGGGACTGATGTTGCAGCCGATGCACCTACTGGGTTACAGAACGATCCACAGTTTTTCGATCAAGGCAAGTTAGAAGCATGTTTTGTTCCTATCCTTTTGAATGATTTTGATAGATGATTTAAATTTGCATGCTAACTGTTATAATTATGTTACTTGTTTAACTGCATAGCTAAGTCCTATTGCATGCTAATTTTCAGTTAACTTATGTTGCTGTTCTTTTGCTGTCCTATGAATATTTATTATGTCTTACTTACACCAGAGTTGATTTTGTGCTAGATTGCTTAGCTGTGTCGAGATAGTCATGGCCAGGATATTATTTCATCTGGGTTGTGGTAAAGGAGAGGCGGGAGATTGTCGGGGTTTTCAAAGTAATTAAATCAATTAAAATCAATGTGGCGTGAGTTGATTGGGGTAGATTGTTTGTATGGCGGGTGCGCATGCACTGATTGGGAGTGCGGGAGCTGCCTTGGTCGTCTAAGAACCGAACTATATGCTGGAATACCTATTCCAGCATAACAGTACAACCATGGGTATTAATAATGGTAATATCCTAACTGATTAAATTTGGAAATCCGAACTTAATTGGGTGTGCCATTAAGAGGAGCGAGTGTGGCCAGCTACCACTGAAGACTTGCAAGGCGCACAACGAGGCCAATGGCTTGGTGGGAGGCTGCTAGGGGTGAATACCTTAGCGGGCGGGCTCAAGTCTGGATATACCTTGGTAAAGGCTTTGTTGGACTAGCCGCAAAGCTAATCCATCCCATGGATAAAATGTGTCTACTCTGTAAAGATAAAGCTATCATGAGCTGTGCTCACGGTCAAGAGCGGGCCGGCAAGGTGCAGATCCACTGGTGTAGTCCCATATTTTTAATAATTAACTTCCTGTAGTTGGGTTGGCCGTGAGTGCCATGTAGCGCGGACAACGATTGCCTTTCTGTTTATGCCGTGACGGCTATTTCTAGTGTAATACTTTGAAACACAAAGTTCCTTTATTAAAGCTATTGTTTACAACTGTAGCTTTATAACTTATAGGAAAATTTACAAATTTAATTGATGCAAAATAACCATATCTTGTTCGTTTATCCTGCATAACCATTCAATTAAAGACTTTTGCTTGCTGAGTCTGTCGCATACTCACCCTCGCATTTTATGCGGCCTATTCATTCTAACTAACAGGTAAAGGAGATGAAGAAGGTGCGGAATTCTACATGGAAGATTTTGATGTTGGTGAACAGGACTATTAGTTGCGTATCCCGGTCAGGTGCTTGTGGCGTATGCACAGGATACACCGACGTGTTTTAATTTTGGTTTCTCCACTTGCTTGTAGTACTCTAATGTTGTAATAATCGCCCTATATTATGTTCATTTCAATTCAATAAATCATTGGTGATGTTACTATTCTGTTTATCCTATGGTACCAGTATTGGTTCTAGGGACTATGTACAAAAACACAGAGGGAACTAGTTTTTGTAAGGCCAGGTCCCGACATATAATTTCTAAGAATAGAATATATAACGCACTATCCACTTCTAACCATTCCTTCTCTCCAAACAACACACCAATCAGCACTCATAAAAATAGTGATCACCTCTAGAATTATATTATTATTGGCAAGGCCAAATATTCAATTAAACCATATTAAGTTCAAATGCTACATATGCTAGGCCCACAATCATCACAAGCATACAGGCAAGTAATAGAACATCGACACTTCCTAGTTCCATCATCTATCAAGCAGCACCAGATTTCAATACTTCCCAGACATTTTGTGATTTGCTAGACTTTACGTTCATTGTTCTTGCCTTTTAGTTTATGATCTTCATCTGTATAAACGAGAATGACTTTAGTCAGTGAACATGTAGCAATATCAGACGAGTCATGCTGTTGATAAAATCGTAGAAAGAAATTCAACACAAAAACGATGATTTAGTACTTTGGTAAAGGATGTCCAAAAAGAGATCATAGGTATGTAAAAGTAATGCAGCCATCAAACTTAAAGAACACTTTAAAACTTCCCATTCAATTCACCACAATTCATTATTGTGAAACCACCTCTTGCATGCTATAAACTGCACTATGTCAACATTTGTCTCAATGTATCTTCTCTACTTATAAAATGAGTTTGAAAAGAGAGGAAAGGGAGGGTGCAAACATGAACATCATGCGGCTATACCTCATGTATAGTTAGATACTGACATTGGTTGTGCCGCCTACAATTCTCCTAGTTTTCTGTATAAGGGAGGAGAACAACAAACCTTAATTTATGCCACATTAGATATGCGTTAATAAGGAGTACTTTGTTTGGCATTCATATATACAACATAACAAAATACATACCAATCTGGTTTGCTGATATTTCTAATGAAAAATGAAAGCACTTCCTTCATTAGTCGTTACTCATCCATCAACATCTTGCAAACTGTGAGAAAGCAGCAATAACATATTGTTAGACTACATGAATTTCATACTAGCATGAAATGGTAAATAGCACCTCCATTCTAGGTGTTGTCAACTTAACAAAATAAACTGTTACCAATGTTTAATTAAACCAACTAGGAGTTACTATACTCTAAAGATCCCACCTCTCCACTTGGAAACAAAAAAAAAAGCTTCATGAGATTAACCATAAAAAAACATTCCATTGCCGTCACGTCCCACCTTGCGCCAAATTGAGCTTTTGCCTAATGCCCGTGAAAGCATGATCCTCGTGCCTCTCACAAGATCTTCCACATCGCCAATCTTGCTAACCATGTTCTGATATGATACCACTTGTTAGAAAATACATGCATGATCTTGAGACGGCACTATAGGTATGAGTTTGTTAACAAGATTCGGTCGATGCCTACATCCCCTATGCGCATGCACTAGTTCTCGTTTCATAGACTACAGCAGCAGCGGTGCCACATATTAATTTATAGCGTAGGATTAGACCATATATTAATTTATAGCGTAGGATTAGAGAGTCTGACTCAAACTCTATCTTATCCACCTACTACAGTTGGTAGTCATAACGTAACCCTAACGTGTACCCATATTCTATACAAACTCTCTAACAAAGCAGGTATATATACCTTCCCGCTCATAGGTTAATTACTGTTAGCTGACAGCATCAAGAAAAGTAGATATAAAAATTGCTAGCGCACGAAACGAATTGAGAATGAAGTGCGTTTGGTTTGGCTCGAATCCGTCGTACGCTATGCACACAAGAAAAGTACTAGCATCGATCTCAGCGCGCGCCAGAAACTTAGCTTGCATATATTGGCGCTCGACCATATTTTGTGCAACACAATTTACACGGCTGTTCTTCGGGTCGAGCTAACTAGCTCAGCCTAATCAGCCCTCTGCCCAGTCCACACATGGAGACGGTGGGAACCACTTCTCAAGGACAAACCGAACAGGTAATTAGCTGATTAATTTAGTTTATATCTAACGTTTTCATCTTCTGTTATCCATTGTCCTAGTATTTTTTTTTGGGCGTCCATTGTCCTAGGAACTTAACGTAGCGTATATATATATAGAGGATGGCTAGTGTATTCTCGAGAGTACGGATCCGAACCATTGATTTTTAACGATGGGTTTACAAAATTCGAGATTTTTAACGTCTAATCCGAACCGTTGATCTTGTTCATCTCATTGAAATGTAACTACCGACCAAGTTTTGTATTTTTTAAATTTATTTACTATTTGTTTCGTATTTTCTAAAATCAATTTTTTTGACGCTCCACGACTAATTAGAAAGCTGATTTTTAAAAATACGAAACAGATAGTAAAAAAATCAAAAAAATATAAAACTTGGTCGGTAGCTACATTTCAATGAGATAAACAAAATCAACGGTTCAGATCGATCGTTAAAAATCTTGAATTTTGTCAACCTGTCGAGAGTACGCTAGCCATCCTCTCTATATATATCAACTTCGCCTGTATCCTTGATTGGGATTGTCCTTAAAAAAAGAAGTTGATTACTTTGTCAACCGACAAATTAAAAAAAGTACCCGTACCTAAATAAGGATCGCTAGTCGTCAGCCGACTGCTTTCAGTCTTGCATCAGTCGTTGTATTCGTACCGTTTGATTCTGTGATTCATTTGAGGTCAGTGCAAGCTAATCGGGCGCGTGAGGGGTTCATGGGTGGAACAGTTATTTTCTCCACCCGTTTGGACATTGAATTAATCGGTGTCAGAATTTTTTTCTTATTTCGCTTTCGCTAGTGCTCATTCGTGTGATCTTTTTTTTTTTTTTACTTTCAATCACCTGAAAGTTCTGAAATTGCACATTCTAATTTGTAGTCTTAACAAATGTGCAATTATAGTACCATTATACTGCAAGTTTTAATTTGTTATTAATTCGGGCTAAAATAGAAGGTTTTATGTTTTTGTATTTGTCAAGGGTTTATGCAAGAAATCAAAAAACTCGAGGAGCTAAAGCACATAAGACCAGAGGCCTATACGCAAAATATGGAAACTTGGGTTGAAACAATAAAACCATGGGCCTATGTGTTAAATTAGGGTACTACAGGCTAAAACGATTAAGACCAGGCACCTATGCACGAAATATAGAAACTTGAGGGGTTGAAACAATAAAAACCATGGACCTATACATTAAATTGAGGAAACACAAGGGCCAAACACAAAATAAATAGAAAAGACAAGAGAACTTATTGTCAGTGTCTAGACTCCTTCCCTTTAGGTAGTGGAGATATCTTACAGATGGCATTGGCCAAAGCTAAAACACATGCCCATTATAAGATACTACAGCTGGGCCGAACATGCCTTGCCTAGTAGGGTTACTTTCTGTATATGAATATATAGGTAAGCTAGATACTATTCAAAAAAATATGGACATATCCATATCTGACAAATACCTCCATTCTATCACTAGTACAAAATAACACATACATGGTGGTTCAAAACCGTCTATTAGTGTTAGTTATTGAGCCAGGTCAATCTTGAAACAGCACGCATAGTGATATATGTGCATGTTCATGGTAGGAACCAGCACTAATATGGAACTATTAGTGTCGGTGCATAATAAAACCTGGCACTAATAACATGACTATCAGCGTCGGTTGCAAATATTTTTATAAAATATTTTTTTGGCAAAATGCTAGCCTAGCGTCATCGCTTTTTAGAGCCCTAGTGCCATTCGTTAGCTAGTCACAGAACTGCTCGTTGTTGTCGTCGTCGTTGTCCAGATCGAGAGTCGTCACCAAAGTCGGAGTTGGAGCCATCGTCGGACTTCGACGAGCTCTAGGAAAGCTGGTCGTCCTCGTCCCCATCGGAGGGGGAGCCCTGTGCCACCCAGCACACCCCCAATCATCTTCCTACTTCTTGTCATCGTACTCGGCAGCAGCGGGCCACGGACCGAAGCGGAGCTTGCCAGAGACCGAACCAACGATGGAGACCGCGAGCACTCCCACTTGAGCGATAGGAGGGAAGCAACGGAATGAAGATGACGCTTCCCGACGATGGCGTGAGGAGACTATTCCTCGGATGGAGGTGGAGAGTGCCTCGCTGGAGATGGAGGTGAAGAGTGCCCCACTGGAGATGGTGGAGAGGCCATGAGGCAGATCGAGAAGGAGAATGGAGGTGGATCCCGTGGAGCTGGGAGATCAGAGGTGGAGCGACCGGGAGGTAGAGTTTATAGGTGAAGAAGGCGAAGGGTGTTTTTGTCGGATCCATGCATTTGCGCGCAAACCGCATGGGGACACGAAATGCACTAACAGTGCCGGTTGTTAATATGTACCAGATTGATGTGTAAGACACGATCCAGATTTTTTTACATAATGGAAGAAACTTACTGCCTTTGCATCAACTAGAGATACATACAGCCATTACAAACACTTATTATAAAGCTTAAAACCAAAACGAAATGACAAACCATTGTCATGCTAAGACAAACAACAAAAAGAAAACAAAAAAGAAACAAGCTTCTACCTCATAACAACCAGACGACTCTAATATTCTGACGGTTATAGTTCTAAGCATCCTCACATAGAAGATGATCACTGATCTTCATGATATTCCTCTACGATTTCATAAGAACAACCAATTCCAAAATCTTTTCATATCACCCAAAAGGATTTAGTAAGAAAGAGGACAATGGTCGAAACATTTAGTCTTGAATAGTAATGTTGGCTAGTTGAAACCAAATCCAATAACTCAAAATTCACCGCAAAGCCGCCTATTAAATCAATGAATCAAGAGGCAATCCAAATGTGTAGGAAGACTCATGCCCCCTCAATATTGCCTATAGCAAGGTAATGACACCCATAGGTGTCGCCCAGCTAAAAAAAATAGAAAATGATATTTCCTCAGGATTGGCACTTCAACACTCTTTCGCCACTCACTGTCGTTGTAGGGCTTGCCACCATAAGTCACCGTCCGACCGCCATTGGAGCCAACATCAGTCAAAAATACGGAGTGCACCGAGTTCACTGCAATGCCATTGCCAACGACGACATAGATGGTCCAGCTGCACCCACCCCCTCGATGAACAGTACCACTACCCAAGTCGAGAACCGCCGCCCTAGGCCCAACTACACTAGAATCGAGTTGCCGATTCAGATTCGGCCGCCTACACTCACTGGCGACTGCACCCGCATTAGATTTGGCAACCTTGGCTAGGACGACAATGTGCCCACAAAGGATGCCCACCGGAGCTTCATGACTCTGTCGACATGCCAGATCCCTCCACCACCACACCAGAACCCATAACCATGCAAGACGACAACCTCAGGTGCAGAGACGTAGCATGCCTCCTATGGACGAAGCATGCCTAGAGGAAGAGTGGAACCAGCCAAGCGGAGGCTCCTAAATCGTGGAGCTCCCCACCAGCGGCCGCCCGGCCGTCGTCCTCTCGGTGCCGGGAAGGACGTCGGAGTCGCGGGGATCAGTCGGATCTGGATCTAAGGTGGTGTGTTTGGGGGATTAGGGGAGGAGGGGGAGAGGGGACGGGAAAGGGATTATGGAGGAGCACGGGTCCCCTCCCTCTCCTCGCCGGCGAGCTCGTCAGAGAGGAATAGGGAGGGGCCAAGGAAGAGACGACAAGAAGGCCAAGGGAGATGTTGGGAGAGACATCAGGAATTCAAGTCATGCGCATCTAAAGTACCAAAGATCCAAGACGCAATACAAATACTTGATTATTTGTGTCGGTTCCTAATTGAAACCAGCAAAAATGAGCTTCTATAGCTTGTGCCCCTGCTTAAGAACTAACATAGTAAATATTATCCGCATGGATGTACCGGTGAATATCTATTTTTTTTGTCTTGTGTATATCCATATTCTTATCCATATCTGATTAAAAAACTTCATAGATATCCAAAATACTATCTGAAAAGATCCAAGACACAATACAGATACTTGATTATTCGTGTCGGTTCCTAATTGAAACTACCAAAAATGAGCTTCTATAGCTTGTGTCCCTGCATAAGAACTAACATAGAAAATCTTATCCGCATGGATATACCGGTTAATATCTATTTTTTTTTGTCTAGTGTATATCCATATCTGATAAAAAAACTTCACAGATATCCAAAATACTATCCGAATGGATTGGGTTAGATGGCTGGACGGTTCCCATTTGCGCCCCTTGTTGTGCACGGGGTATATCGCTTGAGTTTACTAAATGGGCTAGGCTGGCGCTGCATTTGCTTGCTGCGGCTTGGCTGGAATTAGGGATGACGATGACTATGTGGAGCTCATGCTCTAGATAGGAAGTGAGAGGGAGGTGCTTGGAGGGGAGGGAGAGAATGGGGGCTTGGGTTGGCTTTTATACTATGGGCGATGAGGAAGGCCGAGTAGGAGGCAGCAAAAAAGAGAGAGCTAGACAAGCATGGTGGTGCAGCGCTCCAGTGAGCAGGGCTCGGTGGACGCCTGCCCCTTGATGTGGAAAGCGCGTCCTACAAGCAAACATAAGGAGGCATTGACCATTGTTTTCTCCAAAACCATGGGTGATGCAGGGTGGGGCAGGCGAGCTTAGTGTGTAGTGGCTAGGGCTAGAACTTTAGCTCATGGCTCACGAGCAACTTGAGCTCGACTTAGTATTTGGCTTAGCTTAAGTTCAACTCGTTTATAAATGAGCCTGACACGAGCCTGGTTTCTAGCTTGTGACTAAAACGAGCCCAAGCTGAGCTAAGCCTAGCTCTCTTGTTTAGGTTCACAAGGGCTCGTTAAGCTCACCAGGCCACAAACCCACTACCACTCCACCAGGCTGCATCCCTATTCCAACCTACAAGCGCCATGCCAGCCAACCCATTCCGAGTTCCACTCACACTCACACTCCTCTCCTTTCCCCTTTTCCTTTGTTTTCCTTTGGTGGAATCAGTTGTCGCCTCCCTCCTCTCCTCCCAGTGGCTCCCTCCTCCTCTCCACATCCGCCTCCCTCCTCTCCTTCCGATGGATCCATCCTTCCATTCCTCCCGCTGCCTCCCACCTCTCCTCCCGATGGCACTCTTCTCCTCTCTCGACACAGATCTAGATAGAGGCACCCCTCCTTCCCCTACTGAAGGAGCAGTAATGTTGGAGGTGATCCTGCTACCCCTCCTGATGGCAGATGCTCTACCTCCTCCCTCTCCCAACATAATAGCGACAAGCTTGTGCTAATCTCAATGAGGAGGCAACAACCTCGGTTGCCTCCATCCTCTGCATCCCTCCCTCCACATTGATGATGCTCTACCACCCCTATCCTCTGTCTCTCTACCTCTAGCCACCGCCTCCCATCTCCCTCTAGGTCGTCGGCGCTCTGCATCCCTCCCTCCAACCACGAGCTCACGAGCCTCACTAGCAGCTCACGAGTTTCCATGAGCCTGAGCCCAGCCTACATCCTAGCTCGGCTATGTTAGCGAGCCAAACCGAGTCAAGCCTAGCTCGCTCAGGCTCGGCTCGGTTCCACCCCTAGTATTGGCTATGTGGCGATCAAGTTCTGGTAAGGCCCAGGCTGGAGGCAGGTTGGTCTAGCACAACGCAAGGAGGGCGGGTGTAGGTAGGGCACAAGCAGTGCAAGTATGGGCATGTTCTGTGTGCGTCCGGTGGAGGGACAAAAGTAACAAATGGAGATATGAGTGAAAGTAGAATAGGGACGTGGGCTAGGTCAGGTCGGCACTACCAGTAAGCATAATAATAGGCCGAGAGGATGGATTCAACCTAAAAGACTAAGGAGATTTTCCAAGGTGTTTTTATTTGAAATAAATCTTGAAAAGTTTTTGTCATTATAGAAAATAGCATGAGACTTCCAAAAATTCTGAGAAAATTCTTAAAAGTAATTTAGAGTTCTTAGAACATAAAAAAAATATTTGAGCTTTGAGAAGATTTGGAAATTTTTCTAATGATTTTTTTGAAACTTTGCGCAAGAGAGAAGGGAAAGAAACTTTGCTCAATCGATATGTCTAGCCATAGATCTAGAGGTTAAAGCTAGATGCATGTGTACTCCAAGGGTCTCCGATGGGCTCACAATTATGTAGATTGAACGCACACAATAATGTTGATTAAACACAGGGAGATGGAAGGGAATGATTCTTTATTATTCTTTCTCAAATCTAATTTACAATAGGACAACCCTCCTCCTTATATAGTCTCTTCTTATATGGTTTAGGAAAAGAGTCCACTAGTAGGCCCTTCGTGGTCAGTCGGTTTTCCAACACTCCTCCTTGTACCTTTGTCACGAGATGCATATTCCTCATCAAAACTCTATAAAAACTCAATGCGAAAATTTCTTAAAGAAAGAGTATGTAGCATACGCATGCTGTGCCGCACGGATTGCCACATTAAAAATCTCATGTGAAAAACTTTAGTGAAAACTCAATCCACCCAATTTGTTATCTAATCTTTTAGATTAACATTGGGTACTTGAACTTTCTTCCCTTGAATTCCACGCTTCTATAAGTCTTATCATTTCAATACCTTTAATGGAGCTTTTAAAGGTAGATGTCGGAAGTGATTCAGTGAACAAATCTGCAAGATTTTGACATGACTTAGTGTGCTAAATATTGATTTCATTCGTCTTGTGTATTTCATGATCATATAACTTGGGTTAATATGCTTTGTAAGGTTGCTTTTCACAAAAGTCATTTCTATTTGAGCAACAAAATATGTTTTATCTTCGTAGATGATAGTGGGGGTTTGCTTCATATTTAATCCACATGACTTCTGGATATAGAGTATCATTTAGCGAAGCCATGCACGTTCGCTGAAGGCTTCATACAATGCAATGACGTCTGAGAGGTTTGTCGACGTTGACACAAGGGTCTGCTTATATGACTTCCAAAAAATTGCATTTCCGCCCCCATAGATAAACATAACCAGTCCATGATTTGGTTGTATGCGGGTCTGAGAGAGATCCAACATCGTCATAGCCAACCAAAGTCAAGTCTTGATTTTCTGTAGAACAAGCCAAGATCTTTGCTTTCTAGGATGTAATGGAGGATGTCCTTAATTTCTTTCCAATGTCTTTGAGTAGGCTCTGTATTGTACATTGCTAGCATGTTCATGATAAATGCAATATATGTTCAATCTAGTGTTGTTCGCAATATACATGAGTGCGCTTATTACACTTAAGTATGGGACTTCCGATCACAGGACTTCGTCCACTTTTTCTCTAGATCTGTATGGGTCCTGGTATACTTGCAAGGACCTATCGACCATTAGGGTTTTCATAGTGTACGCATTTTCACAGCCAAATATTTGCAACACTTTCAGAGTATAAGATGATTGGTGTACCAAAATTCCTTCGGGACGTGCTCTAGCTACAAGCCTAAGCAAAATTTAGTTTTAACCAAATCTTTCATTTCAAACTCTTTGACTTCAAGTAAAAGCTCACTTCTTCTATTTCTTTATTTGTCTCGATTATGTTTAGAACATCTACATACACCGAGATTATATAGAATTCATTATAGGATCGCCGTATAAAAATGCATGGACAATCTTCATTATTTGTATAGCCTTTCTTGCACAGTAAGTTGTTTCAAGCGATGATTCCATACTCTTCTTGATTGACTGAGTCCGTATAGTCACCTTAAGTTTCAGACTATATAAATTTCTATTTGCTCTGTCTTGGTTCGTGATAGTATAGTATCTTCATACAGATTTTGAATGCAAGTTCCCATAGAGATATGCTATGGCATCATTCTTCAATTCCATTCTTAAATTCAAGTTGACAACCATTGAGATTAGGTATCTAAAGGCAATTCCTTCCAGAATCGAGGAATAGGTTTCTTCATAATCAACTCCTAGACATTGAGTGAAACCTTGAGTGACCAACCTTTCTTTATACTGTATTACTTCATTATTTTCATTTCTCTTTCAAACAAAAACCCATTTATAACATATAGGGTGTATATGGGAAGGTGTGCAGCTTATGGGCTCAAAGACCTCTCTTTTGCTCAAAGACCTTTTTTTTTGTTCAGAGATATCAATTTTGCAGAAATTGTCTTCTTCCATTATTCCCAATCATGTCTTTTCTTGCAATTTGTGAGTGAAAAAGGCTCGGGATCAAGTTCAATGATGATGGCAATTTTTTTTGTGAAATATATGTTTGCAATGGATGTTTCTCTATTCAAATATTCTCTCGTCAATACATAATATATGGACAATTCATCATAGGGTGCTTCTTTATGCACTTCTACTTATTCTCCACGATTTCCTATCACAGGAGTAAGTTCTTTTAGTTTTTTAGCACCAATGTGCATGCACATATTACAGGAGTATGTTCCTTTAGTTTTTTAGCACCGATGTGTGCGCACACATCTCTGCCAGTGGCTTCCTTAATAAGAAGGTTGAAGTTTGAAACTGCCTTCCAATAGGCTCCTTTCTAGTATAAGGTCTTAATTGGCTTCCCTTTTTATTCAGGGGGTATTTTCATGATCGGTTGTGACAAGCCCGCTTGCCTTTTTCGCTATATGTCTCTCGGTATTTGTGGTTCAAGGATTCATAGTTACCGTTCTTTTATTCTGAGGCCTTTGAACAAGATTAAGAATACCTTATATTTGGTATTTCAACCCTATATAGTGTATTATATGCAGGTAATGCAACTTGATCACGCTATTCGAATCACAAAAAATGATCGACTGTTCATTTGCTATTTATTTTATTTGCTTCAATAATCTTCTAGGCTTCTTCATTTTCTTCACTAGTGCGAGTGTCATGAGAGGGGATTTATGTGGCATGCAACGTTGCCACATGATTTTCCCAACATTATTGATCCAATGGTTGATTTTATCCCCCTAATGACGGGAAAAGGTCCTCATCAACGATATAATTCACGGCAATGATGATATAGGTATATAAATGATGCATTCAAATTTTGAAATGTGGGACATTTCCAATATGACCCCTTACACTAGTTAGATGTTGTAGGACTGTGTATCCCTTGCATTAATTGATGAGAGCTGCCATGTGTTGAACTATGTGTTTCCAACACGTGTTTGGTAAATTACAACTCTACAAAAGCGATCGGGCAATGAACTTAATTCTCTTAATTAGTCTCTGCAGTCCATTTTACGTATGGACATGCAGTACTGAGTGCTCTACTTTAATTTCTCATTGTCATGCAATGATTATCGAATGCTTTTTAACTAGATTCTCTAGCATCATCCATTCTAATAGACTTCACACGATAATCAGAAAAAGTATTCTTAATTCTGATGATCTATGAGATAAACTTCACAAATGCATGGTTCCTCGTGGAGAGTAAGCATACATTCGACCACTTCGATGAAGCATCAATGAGCAATATATAATACCTAAACGGCGATGCTAGGGGCTGATTTGGACCACAAACACCCCCTGAATGCATTCCAGCAATGGTGGGATTTCATCACTTGCTTTCATAATAGAAGACCTAGGTATTAGTTTCTAGGTGGCACATGCCTGCACACAAAATTTTTGTAATTTGGGAAATTTCTAATTCTAATATTATGACCTTGTGAGTTGTTTATTATATTCCTCATTGTTGTAAGACTAGGGTGGTCTAGTCTACAATGTCATAAAGAAAATACTTCAAAGCTTTTAAATACAGTCTTCAGTGAAGTATATACTTTGAGTGCATTAATTCTGGCGTAGTATAGCCTAGATTCAAATGAACGAAATTTTTTAATATTCTTTTCTTACCTCCCACATTCTTCACAATACAAAGGTATTTTTTGCCATTCTCTTCGTTGGTTTCTACGTGAAAACCATTCACACGGATGTCTTTGAAACTTGAAAGAGTCCATGTAGATTCTAAGTACAACAATGCTTTTCCAAAATTAAAGTGATACCCACAGGGAGTATAATTATGGCTCTTAGTGGACCTATTATACATGAACCATTGCCTATGATTGTAATAATACTCGTGATTGACCGAAAGCATTTGGTCTCTCTTAGGATGGTATTTGTTTTTCCACTATTAATAATACATGTCTCCTCCATTAGGTGCTACACTAGTTTTAGAAAGAAACAATTATAATCTGGTCTCAGAAAAATAACTGCTTCAAATAATTCAAATATTGCTTGCAATAATTGAATACTGGAATAAAGGAACAAACTTCATAAC
This sequence comes from Olyra latifolia, assembly GCA_036346145.1. Lineage (NCBI taxonomy): Eukaryota > Viridiplantae > Streptophyta > Magnoliopsida > Poales > Poaceae > Olyra > Olyra latifolia. The sequence continues at coordinate 23,815,520 of CM070530.1, forward strand.
CAAACATGAGAATTTATGTTTGCTCTCTTAGAGCTTTCAATTCTTTATTCAAATAGTTTGCTTTTTATAGAGCTTCGAATTCATTACTGAAAAAATAATTCAACGTTTGCTAGTAACCATATACTAAGATTCTTCATTATGAGTGTCATTCATGCACTAAATAGAGTCGGCGAATAATGCACTCACTTTGGCCTCTATTTCTGCCTTTGAGGTTTTCTCCTTTAGGGCTACAACATTTGTGGCTGCTGTGAGCCAATAGAGGGGCAACATGTGTTGCTAAAACATTCATATTCATATGGTCTTTCTCGTCTACAAGAGTGAGGTGTGCCTCTGTCGAAGGCTTGCCTTTCTTCATGGTCTGGCTTCTCTTGGGCATTCGACTTTTCTTTTTAGGCCGATTTCTTCTCATTTCTACCCTTTTTGCCCCTCTTCCTGTGAGTGGACTTTCCCACATTGTAGTAATTGGCATTAACTTTAGGGATAATGCCTCTACCAGGTGGTGCCTGTGTGACGAAGTTCATGTGGAGAACATCATCTTGTCATTCCACAACTTGCATCATATCAATTAGTTCGTCATACTACGTGTAAGCATTCTAACAATAGTTGTGGCCACTCTGTATAGCACTAGATGAAAAATAGAGAGTATTCTCAATTTTCTCCACATTGCGGTCTTCTTGCCACAAAGAGGGAGATTAGTATAAATCTTATGTAAAGCAGAATTGTTCTCAGCCGTAGGCCATAGTTCTATAGTCCATAATCCTCGGACGCACCTATTCTTACTCTACAATGGTGTATTTAATCTTCCCAAACCGCTTTTGGAGTATGGCCTAAAGTGGCAGTGCACTCCTCCCTACGATGTATTAATTTTTCATAGTAAAGCAGAGGTGGTGTCTGAAGAAATGATGGTTTTCATCCTTAGTGGGCTTGATATCATTCGAGGTGCCTACCCCAATAATGGCGTAGAGCTTCTTACTTACAAGTACAATCTAAACGTCAGATGCCCAAGTATGGTAATTTTGGCTATGTAGGGATCAACTTTTCAAACTCGCGGTTGATGGTGCTTGTCATTTTCATTTTAATATATTTAAAATTTCATAAGATTACAACTTGTAACCCAGTAGAGTGTGGTTGCTAAAAATAAATGCAAAATTCTCATGATTTTCCGGTAATTCAATAAGATGCCACTACTTGAAAAATTAATTGTACCCACAAATTCACACATAATCATAGCAAAATTCAATAATTAAGTGTGCAAATATAATTAGCAGCTAAAGAAAGCTTCAAATGCAAAAAGGACCAAATTCGAAATCGAGAGGCACTTTTATGCTAGATTATTAATTTTTAGTGAATTTTGAAAATTTCAGGGGTTTTCTGTATTATTCTTAATTCTAGAAAAAACTTTGAATGATTTCCGCATTTTCTAAGAGCTGTCCTGCAAAATTGCATAGTGAGCCTGCCCTTTTTCTTCTTTCCTTTTTCTTTTCCCTTTGGGCTTCAAGGGCCCTACTAGACAACAGCGACAGCGGCGTGTGGGCACGAGGCCACGGCCTCAGCGCGGCACTCGGGTGGCCATCATGGTGCATGCAAGCTTATAGCACGGGGCACGGTGATCGTGAGAGCGGCGCGGCATGGCCAGTGCGACCCACGCTGCGGGCATGTGGCGCGTGCTTTGTCTCGGCTGGCCTGGTGCGGGCGTTTTAGCGCAGCGTAGGCGCTTCGGGCGGCCAGTGTGGCGCATGGCGCATGCATGGTACGGCCTTCGAGGTTGGTGTGGCGCACAGTGCGGCCTATGGATGCACCTTGGCGTGCGATCGCAGTTTCACACACAATTTTAACACGTCACTGACCAGCTTCTAGGCTCTAGCTGGCAACTTCAAGTCTACGACAGGCGATGGGACTGCAAGTACTTCCTCCGTTTCACAATGGTTGTAGTTCTAACTAAATGCATATAAAATAAGGAGACGTAAAAAATGACTTGTCTATCCTCATTTAATGAAGGGTAGTTGAACAGTTTAGCTAAATAGATGGCTGCATTGATGAAGGATACAAAGGTCATATTGGCTCTAAAGTTGCATTGGAATGTGAGAACTATAACCATTTTGATAAAAATTTTGAATGCTAGAACTATAACCATTGTGAAACGGAGGGAGTAGTTTTATAGCCCAACAATTTGATGCAAGGAATACAATGCAGCACATTCAATCTATTCAATAGAGACCAACGGTGAACCTTAAACAGCTTACTTCCAACGCTGACAATGGTTATGTTAAAATATTCATGCTAAAAAATGTCAAACCTATTGCTAATCATATGAGATTTTTTTTATACATCTAAAATATTTTATTCTGATTATTTTAATCAATCCAATAGTCCAATTCGCAGCCATCGTCTTGCGGCCGACGTGGTAGTATATAGAACGGCGGATCAATTCATGAAACGGCAAGAGCCTTTTTGCGAAAACGTCCGGGCTGGACGTCTGGATCCTGCCACCCGCGCGATCCGACGACGCAGGAAATCCGGGTGACGTGGCCGAATTTGCAATGTAGCAATCTCTTGCTCTTTATATATATTAGTGATCAATCAATGGAAAATGATCTTTTCTCACATAGTGATGGAACATCCTAATGATCCCTTGCCCTAAAGTAAGAATAGTTCTTATAATGTTTGCTACTTAAAAAGAACACAGTGGTCACCGCTATTAATTTTCAGAATCATCGGGCCCTAGCTGCCCATCTGGCAGCCTTTCTCTTACCCGGTCCACTTTGGCATGCAACCTCTCCTGCTCCTCCTACCCAAGCAATTAGTACTGGTGGCGCCGTGGCGGTAGCCGTGGATGGCACGGGAGAGGGCGATACAGTGGGTTGGCGTCATATCTCTTTCTGTATGAGACATCGCAAGAACTATAACATTACTATGCATATATACATACAACAATGATATGTGGTGAGGTTTAGTCATTTTTGTTCTGGTTTTCGCCTTCGGTGAAGAGTGAGGTGGCGCCTCCGCCGGTGGCAAGCAACAGCGCCTCGACCAACACGGTTGCTGGAGAAGCCACGGGGAAATGGACCTTGCCGGAGTCCGTGGCCAAAGCTCTAGACACGGATGACGGCGACGCCAGCCATAGCCAACACCCCGGCCGCATCGGCTCGGTGCAAAACTTGCGCCACCTGCTCATGTTCTTCCAGGGTAGCCTGGGACCCTTCGCCTTACCCCTCGTCGTCTTGTCCGAAGAATCGCGCCAAGTCAAGCTCTCCGGCGTGTACAGCCTGCTCCGCCGCGGACACGCCGACGGCATGAGCGCCGCTGACTTCACGCGCTACATGCTTGTCCGTTTCAAGGAACGGGAGCTGGAGATCAAGCGTCGATACAGCCCGGAGGTCATGCAAAGATTTCAAAACTTGCCGGAAATGCTAGCGGAGGCGATGCTGATCGACGCCGCCTTCATCCTTGAGCAGCTGTTGCAGCACTGGGAGGCGGGAGCTTGGTCCGGCACGGCGAGGCGGCCGAGGCTTTACCGCTACGACCTCGTGTCGTCCTTCAACCAGATCCCGTACATGCTCCTCCAGGATCTGATTCAGATGGTGAAGCTCGGGCCGCTGCCCGATAAGTGCGGTGGCAGCCGGGACCAGTTCCTGATGAGGATAGCCATCGGCTACATCGTCGCCGAGGAGGCCTCGGAGTGGTTGCTCACCAAGTACACGGGTCCGGTGCACCACCTCCTGCACCTGGTGCACCTGCAGCTGGCCTCCGCCGTGGAGCAGCGGCCGCCCCTGCCGCCGCCGTCCCGCTCCCGGTGGGCGCGCTGCAAGGCGCAGGGACGCCGCGCGTTCTGGGAGGCGGTCAGGTCTGCGAAGCAGGCGCTGAGGCGGGCGGCGGACCCTCGACTCCTCGAGACCGCGTGGTGGTCGTACAGCATGATCCCGGCGGCGTGGGACCTGGTTAGGGTGGGCATCCGGCTGCGGCCGAAGAAGGGGACTAGCTGCCTGGCGGACGTGTCCTTCTGGGACGGCGTGCTGGAGCTCCCGCCGCTGGAAATGATGGGGTTCGACGGCCGGTTGCTGATCAACCTGGTGGCGCTGGAGCTGGAGTCGGGGAGCAGCCAGCGGCTGTTCCTGAGCTATGCGGTGTTCATGAGCAAGCTGGTTTCGTCGGAGAGGGACCTCGATCTGCTGCAGAGCGCGGGCGTGCTAGTCCTGCAGAAGAGCAAGGACAACACGGCCGCAGGGTTGCCTGAGTGGTGGTTCTTCCGGCTGCTCGCTGATCTCAACAGCGGGCGCGAGCTTCACGACCACAGCGTCCGCCTCGCCGGTGAAGTCAACACCTCCTACGACCAGCTCAACCGCGCCGCCGCGTGCTCCACCTCCTCTTGCTTATCTTGATAACGAGCCAAAAGAAGCATAGAATGACCGCATGTACATACATACATATCAATTAATTAATGGAATGTCAATAGTGTGCATGCAGCGCGCGTATTCTGGAAATTCTTTGTATCGTTTTAATCTCTCTACCTAAACTTTGATATACGCACTTGCATTTCAACTTGAGATATCTCAATTTATATTATGAGAACCGATTTCCTACGGATACATATATTTCTAGGCACATCGGGAGCTGTTGGATGGTGCTGCGAGATCCGTATGTGTCCATCCTCCTTTCTCCCATGTTAATTCTGTACAAAAAAAAGCCTGTACATCCTATTAAATTATCGAACGAAGAGTCTCTGTCCACTCCAGCCATGATGCCCCTCCCCTCCCCCTTCTTCCTCACCGGTGTCCTCGACACCCCCCTAACCATCAGAGTCATGGTGGAATGACTCCACGGACAGGAATGGCAATATGGCTCCAGCACGACTATGGTCAATGGGCAAGGCGATGTGGCCAAGGGCGTGGAGGCCAGTGAAGATGTGCCTTGACCAACATGGAGGCGTCATGGCCGAAGTGTTGTGAGGAAGTGTTGACACCAGATTTTGGAAGAAGTCGATTGCACTGGAAGGTTCTAGGATTGGGCTAGGCTCAAAGGGGTTGTTATGGGCCGGATTGGCTAAAGGCAAGATAACTCCGTATCGCGTTGTTAGGAAAATTAGGTAGGGTCTTCGGGAAATTTGTCAAAATATTGAGTCATAACTTATATGAAAAATGAGTTGGAGTCCTAGTTGGTTGAGTCATGGGTCTGTATAAATATGTAGCTAATTGTGGTGTGTGAAAGGTACAACACCAATCAATTAAATCTACGTTTTACCTGTTCCTTTATTTTTTGCATTTAGTCTAGTTTCGTCGTATTTTGTTTTCGATCGACTTATTGTGCATCGCCTTCTCGACCGGCTTCAGAATATCGACTAGTTTGGCTTCATAATCAGTCGATAGTCTGTTTACTCTCATGCTATCAACTTATAACTTGCTCTTAGCCAATAGCACATTTACCTTCGTTGTATTGACTTGATTACCTTATTGATCTAGTCAACAGTCTGTTTACTTTTCACTCTACTACTTAGTTGATTATATTAGCTTTAGTAGATTATTTACCCATTGAATCCATTAGTCTAGATCTAATCTTAACCGATAGATTTGTTATCTTTTAGACTTGTTTATTCTTTTGGTTGCTCTTAAGATCAAACAGGTTCATTTTGTTCCAAGATCTAATCAGCTAATTTAAAGCTGATTGCATATTTTTCTTGTCGATTGCAGGATCAAATCTACCGGCACGTTCTAAACCCTTAGATTTGGTGCTGACAGAGATCCTAAGCCCTAAGCCCACATGTGTTGAACCGATCCAATTTTTGGCGTGCGCACACTTTTTGGCACGCCTGGTGGGACAATGGCGTTGGATAAAATGACTAACTGCACTAAGACCAATGAAGAATCTGTTATCAAAGTGACCATGGCTGATCTTTCTCAAGAACAGTGTCAGGACGTAAATGCTTGTGTGGAGGAATTGAAGCAAGCTTACCTCGACTCTGTCCAGAAAGGCCGACATGGAAACACTATCCAAAAGAGGGTACATTCTAAGGTAGTCAATCCTTCAAAAACCTGATACAAGGTGACACCACAAGAGGTATCCGAGATGGTCACCTCATCTATCCATCAGGTTATGATCAATTAATCATCGGCTTTATCTCCACAATATCTCATGTGATCATAAGAGAAGTAAAAGGAGTCGCTTCAGAGATGGCCATGAATGGTAAGCTGTACACCCCAGGTCCTAATTTGTCCGCATACCCTCAGTTCACCATGGGTCCAATTGCTCAGAGAATGAAAAAAGAAGGCACTGGGAATTCCTTTGCTTCTTTGTAACATAATTGGTGCCTAGCTAGGAGCTCATCGGCTTCGACGTTGAAGAAAAAATTGAAGTAATTGATAAAAGCCAATGCATGCAACTTGGCAAGTCCTTTACCCTGGGAAACTGCTTCACCGTATGATCAGCTTGGCCTGTACTGCATTTCTTCCCCATCAGGAATGTCTTCTCGAGGAAAGAGGGCATCTAAGTCTATAGGCATTTTCTATAGCCAATGGAATTAGCTGTAAAGCCATAACTAGATAAACCACATTGGGTTGCCAATGTTCCCTACCAAGTGACCTCCTAGCCTAGTGTGTACAGTCGAGATCAGATAATGTGCATCATCCAATAAACCGATCCTAGAAGCAATTTGGCTAGAGATACTCTTCTTTTGCCCAGTAGCCTTCCTGCTAGGTCTTAATACATCTGTGTTGGACATAAGGCTGCCCCCACAGAAAACATATCGGTCTTACCACATGTTCAGGAAAGCCACATGTTCTTTATTCAATATATGCCCTTTCTCTGGGTTGTTTTTATCCACATAGCGGCTCCACACTTCACCTTTGTAAGAGATAAGCTTGTGGGTGACCGATAGGTTATAAGCCGATGGTTGCTCCTTATTAAGCCTTAAGCCACATAGCATGGCTATCGGTCCTGGTCTTAACATGACAACACTGAAAGTGTTGGACCAAAAGTAACTAGCTGCTGCTAACATTGATAATTGGCAAACGGGTTTTCTAAAGAAAGGGTGAGACAGTTGGGTATGCCCACTCGTTTCCATTCAGACCTCTTACTAGCCGAGACCCTAATATACCAAACTCACCATCCATCAAACGGAGTCGGCCATGACCTAAAGCTATCCTTCATTCCATTGATGTTGTCATCCACAACAATGAGAGGAAGACAGGGGACATCTAGATGGATAAGGGACATTGGATCGGGATCACCCATAGGCCCTAAAATATGAGTATAGGGTAAGTCGAGGATGGAGATAGTGCCTGGCTCATGGTTGCTAAAGGACTGAAGCGAAGGAGGCCAACTAATGAGCACCGAAGGAGTAAGAAAGCTGATGGCAGAGCACAATGGATGATTACAGAGCAAAAGGGAGCTAGGAGGCATGCGAATGATGGAGACTGGTTATGCTATTTGTAGGAGGTAAAACTTAGAAGTTTAACCATCGCGCACGGTAAAATTGGAAGGGAAAAAATGGTAGCAAAACCCTAAGATCAACGGTGAAGAGATTGAGATCGACGGTATGGATCAAGGGTACAATTGGAATAAGAGAATGCATGCAGATAAAGTAAACGTCGATACAATGAATAATTTTGGGACTTGATACTCATACCCCCAAAACTAGGGGCATGTGTTGACACCAGATTTTGGAAGAAGCCGATTGCACTGGAAGGTTCTAGAATCAACTAGGATTAGGCCAGGCTCAGAAGGGGTTGTTACAGGTCGGATAGGCTAAAGGCAAGATAACTCCGTATCGGGTTGTTAGGAAAATCAAGTAGGGTCTTAGGTAAATTTATCAAGTATTGAGTCATATCTTATATGAAAAAGAGTTGGAGTCCTAGTTGGTTGAGTCAGTAAGTCTATATAAATATGTAGCTGGTAGCAGTGTGTAAAAAGTCTAGCACAAATTAATCAAATCTACTTTTTACATGTTCCTTTATTTTCACATTTAGTTTAGTTTTCCCGTATTTTGTCTTCGATCAACTTGTTGCGCATCGTCTTCTCGATCGGCTTCAGAATACAACCCAAGTGAATACCGTCTCTGTTAAGTCCGATCTTCTTTCTTGGTTTATCAAAATACTATCTTAGTATATATTGTTACGCATCACCGTTTCGACTACGAGTTAGGTTTCACCCTAATTCTATCGGCTAATTTGGTTTTATAATCTAGTCGATAGTCTATTTAGCCTAGTTCTAATGACAACGTTTGTGGTGTTTTCCTAGGTAGCGGTACGTGGTTTTGCTTTTCTGAGATATCTCTACTACTATAAAGCAGCTTATGGTGGTGGTGGTGAGTTCACCAACTCGAAATCTCCACCGTTGATCGCAATCTGAACGCGTCAGCTCGCCCGCTCCTCAATTGTAGCACCACACCCCGTCCACCGCCTTACCCCCAAACCCTAACCCTTGCCACTTCCTCGCCGCCTCCACCCTCCTCCCCACGGCCTCCTCCGCCTCCTCATCCACCCTCATCCCCCATGGACGCCACCGTCGCCTCCTCTACCTTCTCCCCCACGGCCGCGGCCTACTCCCCACTCCTCAGCCACCGTCGCCTCCTCCACGTTTCTTCCCCCACGGCCACGGCCTCCTCCCCACTACTCCTCAGGGATGTCACCACATCCTCCGCGTCGTCGTCGCCGTCTCCCATCGACGCCGGATCTGGACTTCCGCGCCGCCGTCGCCGTCTCCGGACCTTCGCGCCGCTGTCGCCATCTCCGGACCTCCGCGCCACCGTCGCGTCTCTCTGCCGCCCGTCAACCCACGTCGCTGCGGTCGGCCGGATCCACCAGCCGCGGAGCATCCCCTACCGACCGACCCGACGCCTCCGCCGGATCCCCGCCTCCTCTTCCTCCCCCTCCCCCTCGGTCGCCGCCGGAACCCCACCTTCTCCTCTCTAAGCCGCTGCCGCCGACGTCGGGCAGTCCCCCAACCGTCGCCGGGGCTGCCGCCCCCACCCCGCCTCAGGAGACCAACCACAGGACTAAAAGCAAGAAGAAGCGGCAACACAGAGAAACGGAAGGCGGCGGCGCCGCCACCGTGGTCAAGGACCTCTTCCTCCTCCTTGTCGGTGGTAAGAAGGAGGTAATGAATTCAGCTCCCTATACTGTATCTTCCGCCTCGACTTTCTCAATGTGTATGTGTATGTGTATATGTGTTCTGATGCCGCAGCTTATGGTGGCTAGGCGCAGGGTTCCTGGAGTTGGAGGAGGTCGACGGGGCCTTCATTAGAATGTTGTTGTCTTCACTGTGTTCTTGAATGATTTCCATAAGTCTTGTTTTGCTTACTCTCAAGAGCTGTGACAGTTCAGCTGAGCGGCAAGTAAATGGCTGGGGTACGTTACATAGAGCACCAACCTCTCCAAACATATCTCCCTCTGCAACTTTCACACATACCTGCTTTCAAACAATTCTTACTATTTTTGTAATCTATGTAAACCTTAATGAAATCTAGAATCACCACAATGTAAGTGGAAGAAATATATACCTGCTCATTCCCATGTACTGTTGTTAGCACATTCTACAACGAAAGAGTGAGAGAAAGCAATTAGCTTATTGGTATAACCTTGTACAAGCTTGGGTCAGTTCTTAATTAGAGAGAATAAACTAACCACTGTTCCTGAAACTATCTCCACTATTCTAAATTGTCTTATGGTGGTGGTGGTGGTGGTGGTGAGTTCACCAACTAAGAATCCTGGCCGTTCGCGTGCATTCCAGGGGTGGAGATCAACAGACAGCCACCACTGCGAGATTCTTTGCCCAGGTCTACAAACGCGTACCGCTAATTACGCAGGGTAATTATTAATAGACATATAAACAGTAAGCACACACGACTTCATAATTTTTCCAAATGTGTACCGCTAATTACGGAGATAACAACTTGGCAAGTAATGCCTTCATAAAAAAATAATTAGCGGTTAATTACGCATACTGCTAATTAATGCGTGTACCGCTAATTACGCGTACTGCTTCCTATCGGGAGAGAGGACTGGAGATAACAACATGTACCGCTAATTACGCGTACTGCTAATTACGTGTACCGCTAATTACGTGTACCGCTAATACGTGTACCGCTAATTATGCGTACTGCTTCCTATCGGAGCTCTGCCGCTGGCCCCCGATGGCTGCCCTTCGTGAGAGAAGCTGTTGACGTCGCCCAACATTGGAACTGTCGCCATTTCTCCGCGCTGCCATCGCCGTCCACCGCCCCTAGACCTCCACGCCGCCGTCGTGACTCAGATCCGCCGGCGCCGCCTACCACTCTCCCCTCTCGCGACTACGACGCCGTGAGAGAAGCCGTTGTCGTCTCCTCGCCCAATGTCGGAGCTGTCACCGTCTCTCCGCGCTGTTGTCGCCCCCAACGACACGGCGGATCCATCCCGGCGACATCGAGGTACGGCCGCCCTCTGCTCCCTCCATCCCCCGCTTTTGCCAACAGAAGATTGGTATATTAGTATATAACAGAAGATTGCCAATAGAAAAAAGGTACATTAGTATACAACAGAAGATTGCCAACTACTTTCAGCTTGGTATGCAAATCGCAAACCCCTCATGGAATGATGACATTTCAAAGTGGCCTGTTAAAATCCATCCATATCTTCCTCAAATCCATGATTGGTAACTTTCTTATAAACATGTAATGACTATTCTCATTATGAAGTGTAAATGTGATAATCAATTATTAAATTTTAAAATGCAGGGAATCCTCTGGTTTTTTTATTATCGAGTTCATGCGCGTTTGGAATGGAGAAATGCTACAACCTGGAAAATTTGTAAAGTAAGTTTTTTATTTCATAGTTACACACAATCTCGTGATGGTCATAAAAGTTTTCTAATTGTGATTCTTAACATTTCATGTGCCGTAATTACGTAGGAACCAGGTCGAGCAAGAAGGAATTTTGTGCTAGAAGTATTGAAGTACTACAAGAACAAAACTAAGAAAAATATCCCACAAGCTGTACAAACCATTATTAGCATAATTACACGACACATGTTTTAGATTATCAATGTGTTGTTTTTTTTTATGAAACTGTCTTCGTAATCTATTTGAAATACTATCAAGTTTTGTTGCACATGTTATGGTAGACTTAAAGAAACATTTAAATTGGGGATATTTTTTTTTGCCCCTTTGGATGTTATTGTCATTGCAGTTGATTAGATAATTTTTTTGCCTCCCGTTGCAACGCACGGGCATGTTACTAGTATTATGTAGATATCTGCTACCCCTTCATTCTGCAATATTATATCTTCCTCTGGTGGAAAATACTCAGCCTGCACTTCCATGACCTGATGTACAATAAATTCAATTAGTACAAACCGCATGAAATATTTTTTTCTTAAGATTGTAGGAAAAAATATTGAATAATTGATCATATTACCAATTTTGCAATGAAACTGTTCGATACTCCATGGAAGAGGTAGGCCTGCCGTATGATTGGAAAGAATAAGCTGTATGCTATGCTTGAACAGATTCCTTTTGGTAGACCATTTAACATGGCCTGCTGGTTGAGCCCTTCTGTCCTAAACTGTATGTGACATCCTTATATTTCCTAAAAGCCTAAAAGGATGCTTCTGCAATTTAAAATAATTATTTAAAAATTATTTCCTTAGTTTACCAATTGTCGTCATAATTTTCCCTAATTCTTTCCCTAATCATCTTTTCTCTAATTAGATTCCCTCTAATTGCCATGGCACAAACCGTGCATGCTTTTTCTTTCCAAACCCAAATCGAACCATATCCAAACCATATCAATTCATCCTAAAAATCAATCCTTTCTATACCGTGCAGCCCCAAATCAATGACAAAATCGAATCCTATCTTGCCATATGTACACCCAAATTCAAACCCAAGCCGGACTCTTAACCCAGCAAACTGTTTCCAAATCAAACTCCGTGATTTCAGAGATTTGTTCCCTAGCCGGATCAACCCCTATAATTACCCTCTAATCCCAGTAGAAAACCCACAAACCCGTGGCCCCCAAATCCCACGAACCCTAGCCTGCCGGCGCCGTCATCTCATCTTAGAGCAAAGGAGGAGGAGAAGAGGAGCCGACGCCGCCGCCATCGCTATCGCCGAGGTGAGCAGCGGCGTTGCTCCTGACCCGGCAGCCGCTGTCGGCCGGAGAAGTCGCCGCGCCACTCGCGCCGCTGCCACACCCAGCCGCCCTAGCCGCCGCCATCTGCCTTGGCGCACCGCCGCCTCTGGCTGCCGCCACCGGAGCCAGCGCCGCTGTCGCCTCGCCGGAGCCGCCGCTCCCGCCAAGACTGCCACCTCTGGCTGCCGCCGCCAGAGCCAGCGCCGCCGCCGTCCCGTCGCGCCCTTGCCTCGCGCCAAGCTGCGCCATGGCGCTGCAGCCCGCCGCCGCCGCGCGCCGAGCCCGCCTCCGCCGCGGAGCGCCGCCCGCGAGCCGCCGGAGCCGAGCCGACCACCGTCACGCCGCCGGACCGCCGCCCGCGCGCCGTCCCATCTCCTCTCTCTCTCTTCTCTCCTTTCTCTCTCCTGTCTTTCTCTTGCTTCTGCGTGAAGCAGCAGACCAGAGCCAGCCCTTTAATCCTCCATCTGGTCAAAGCTCGGTCAACCCTTGCGTATCCTGTTCATGTGAACAGTAACCCTTCACATTTTCATATCTCCTAATCCGTAGCTCTGAATCGCGTCAAACCAATTTTATTGGTCTTCGTTTCATCTAATCTATCTATTGTATTTATTTCATAATTTTCCAAATTTTATTTGCTACTGTTGATTCCTCTGTGTCTCAATTTGCGTGTAGACGTCGCGGAGGGTTCCGGAGGAGAATTAGCTGCCGATTGTCCAGGAACAAGCTACTCGGATCAAGGTGCAAGCTAGATTCATATTGAACCCACTGGTTTTCTTTCATATTTACTATTCATAGTTTTTCTTTCAAAACTTGCATGCTAATTTTAATGTTACTTTACATGTTTACATTAGTTACATCCGATGTCGTGTTAGTCATCTGTTAGCACGGTTACCTTTCTATTGTCACCTAGTATGAATTAATATCGTATTATTGCCATCCTTGAATTTACTCACGCTAGATGCTTACTTGCTGCGATGGAAATCTAGATGATCACTATGATGGGAAATCATTTAAAATCTTGGTAGAGAGAATCTACTCTTTATCGTGTGATTTTGGTTAAACTTAATTCAACTAAAATCAACGTGGCGTGAGTAGACTCGAGGTGATGGTATGAAGGGTGGTTGTATGTTTGTGGTATGCCACCTCGGTCGACCTAAGGACCGAACTTCGTGGATGGACTGACCGGGCAAAACAGTACACCATGGGTGTTAATAATGGTAATACCTTAGTTGTTACCTTGGGAAATCTAGTTTTGGGTTGTCATGGCGGTGTGGGCGTGCTTGATCAGCACCGTATGTCCATCTGGCACACGAGGGGACTTCGGGTTTCGTGATGAAGCGGCCTGGGGTGAATCCTTAGTGAGGCATCCTCAATTCTAGACGCGTGCAGGGATAATGGCTTCGTCTCACTCTTGGGTGAGTCCCATGGGTAAAGTGTACACACTCTGCAGAGTTAAAACTATCATGATAGCCGTGCTCACGGTTAAGAGCGGGCTTAGGCTGCTCCACTTGTTAGTCTCACCTTTTAATAATTAACTGGTCAGAGAAAGGTAGGGCGGGGATTGCCCGGCAATGAAAGTGGCGGCGATTGCCATGCAATGCATTACAGGAGTGTATTGCAAGGATTTAGTGTAGAGTTGACAATGAGTGTCATCTCGGTCCATCTTTGAGACGGCATAATATTCTTGTGTTGAGAAAACATGGGTAAAGAAATGAATTTGAAATTGTCTTTGAACAATTGCTTTACAACTTATAGGACAGTTCAAAATTGCTCTTTATGCAAAATAACCATCTTATTCCTTTGATAGCCTTGCATTCATTATTTAAGGATATACATGCTTTCTGGGTATGGTTTATCCATACTCATTAGTTGCACTTCAGATCGTGCGCGGTGGCGACATCGCCGAAAGTACGTCGATTACGAGGCAGGGTACGACGATGGAGCTTCTGGCTACTAGTGTATCCCCAGTCAGATGCCTATGGCGTTGGATGGGTTTACCGAGCCGTCACTTAAATTTTCTATCTTCCGCTTGCTACTACTTAAGACAATTATTGTAATATTTGGCGTTTTGGCCAAGGCACTTTATTTTGTTAATCGCTGAACAGCAAGGTGTGACTCCAGATTGCTCTAACTGTGCGTACTAGCTGTGATCCATTGGGACTAGTACCGTAATGCACAGAGGGGTCGGTTTTGCTAAGCCGGGTCCCGATAGAGTTGGTATCAGAGCCGAGCTGACTGTAGGAATCGCTAGATAGTTTTTGGAAGCCCTAAGGTTTTATTTTATAAAAAAATGGTTTACAAACTTTTGCTCCTATCTCTCCATTTACATCTATTGATCTATTGGTCTAGTTCTCTCCTATTAGGGTTCTTGCTTTCATCTCTTTCTACTTATCCTCTAACATTGCTCTCGTACTTCTCACATCATCTATTTAAAGCAAAAACTTAATTTCCTCTACTTCTCAAATTCAAACCTAGTTGTGTCCTACACCTCATGCAATACACCAGAGATCAGCACCATCAAGACCATCAAAATAGAAGAAGAGGAGGAAGACTCTGAAGAGCAAGTTCAGAAGGAAGATTAAAAGAGGACACCCCCAAAGAATAGAGTTGAGACTATAGGTGGTAGTTATCGGAGTCGAAAAATTTAGTTCGTAATTTTTGGGTGGAATAGTTGTGTCAAGCATTTTGCTGTTTTTGTTATACAACTGTTCATTATCTGTCCTAGTTAATAGCTAAATAAAAGTTTGTGTTTAGGATAAATTGTTGTGTGTTACTATTTGAGCAATGTGATTCAAGAATAGAAAAAAAATTAATAATAATAATAAATCACTGTTGATTGCTACAACACCAAAAAAAAAAATTATTTGGGTACTGTTCACTGCTATCTACCACATAAAAACACAGAACAAGTTTATGTAATAGTGTTTAGGAGCTAATTAAAAAAAAAAATTTTAAAAAACGGCACACACACGTACTGTTCAAGCTCCAGCACCAAACCAAAATCCCCTGTGTCTTCTGTTCATGCTACAGTACAGCACAAAAAAAAGCAAAAAAAAAAGAGTTTTCATAAGTATATCTCGGGCACTGTTCATGCTACAGTACACGTTTTCAAGAGTGTACTTAAGAAGTAAAATACAGTAAAAAAATCGCGTGCTGTTTCCTACGGTACCTGAACTGTTGTTCCCCCCCCTCAACGCACTGGTCATGCTACAGTGCTAGGGTAAAATTAGTATTTTAAAAATATAGATGTTAAAAAAAAGGGTTATTATCATACAAATTAAATAACTTTTAGTAGTTATAGTCATATTGGTAGCCAAAAGAGGGCAAAAACAAATAGTTTTTTTATTAAAAAAAAAAACTCCGTGCTACTGTTCACGTTATAGTACCCCCAAAAAAAAAAATTAACAATAAGCACTAACTTGCATATGGATAAAAAAAAATGCAAGAAAATCGATATCTTTTACTTGTTTTCGCTACAAACATCAAAATGAACTTAGTATCCCTAGTTATGTATTTTATAACCACTTTTATTTAATCTAAAGATTTTATTGATGTCTGTACGTATAAACATAGCTAAATGCGATGATTGGTGATTGTGTATGTTGGAAATTGTAGCCATGCGACCTTAGTTGCATGAGCAGGACTCGTAGCGACATAGGCATTAGGCACTATGTGCGCAGAGTTCAAATGTTTGGATATTGTTGGTTCTTGAATTGTAGTGCCTAAAAGTATTTTAATAAACAGTCACTACCTCCCTGTATAGTTGTGTTTCTATTAGTAACTCTTCTTTTTCTCTTATCTCTCAGCAGACTGATGGCTGGAGGAGCTCGAGGCCGTGGACGTGGACGTGGCCGTGGTGAGGCTGCCAACCCGGCGCAGCGTGGAGGCCGTGGTCGTGGTCACGGGCAAGCTGCCGTTGCCCCACCCCCGGGACCGGACAAGAATGTTCAAGAGCAGCTACAACAACAGAATCCCCAGGCACCGCAAGGCGCTACCGGTGAAGGAAATCTACCACCACCACCAGCTCAAGAGCCCACAGCTGAGCAGCTAATGCAAATACATCTGCAAGTCCTGCAAGCTATGCAGCAACAACTCAACAACCTGCCAGCTGCTGCACACAATGCGGTACCGCATTCCAAGTATGCTGATTTCATGAGGACCCGTCCTCCAACGTTTGCGGGATCCGCAGAGCCGCTCGATGCAGGAGACTGGCTTAAGGAGGTCGAGCGCAAGCTGTACTTGGCTAACTGTGATGATTATGAAAGTGTGCGACGCCGCACATCAGCTCAAAGGAATTGCCGCCAATTGGTGGGAGAATTATCTGCGAGGCTCATCATGATGTGCGATCCATCACTTGGGAGGAATTTTCTGAAGCATTCACCACTGCGCATATTCCCACTAGAATAATGGAGATGAAGAGGCGCGAGTTTCAGAATTTGCGCCAGGGCAATATGAGCGATCGAGTACCACAACCGATTCATTCAACTTGCTCGCTATGCTAAGGAAGATGTCGCACATGATGCAGCCTAAAATATGGAGGTTCTGGAAGGATGAATCTGCTCAAGGTCAATCTAGTCTCTCATGGATGTCGTACTTTCCAAGAATTGGTCAATATGACACTGCTCCAGGAGGATGCTCAGCGCCAACTTAGTGAGGATAATAAGAAGAGGAGGCTGGCTTTCCAAATTCAGCAGGGAACTAGCAACACGCGTCCTCGCACAGGACAGTTTCAACCCAAGCAGAAGGGGAACAAGCCTTCAACCCTGATGTTCCGTGCACCTGTTCCACCCAAAGAAGGGCCAGCAAGAACAACTCGGTGGCACCACCTGCCAAGAACCCCTGAATCGCACCAGAATACAATTGCTTCAACTGCCAGCAAATGGGCCACTATGCTCACAGTTGCCCCCAGAAGAAGAGTAACCCGACGCAAGCACAAGCTAACACAAGAGGTACACCTGCTCGTACACCGCAGCAAGGGCCAGCCCGCACAGTTCCCGGAACTCCAAGGACGCCGCAATCTATGGGAAGAGGCCGTGTCAATCATGTGACAACCGAAGAAGCTCAGGAAGCGCCCGATGTTGTGCTAGGTACGTTTCCTGTTAATTCCGTACCTGCAACTGTTCTATTTGATTCTGGTGCTTCGCATTCCTTTATATCCAAAGAATTAGTAGAAAAACATGGGTGAAAAGTCTTGCCTCTAAAGAAACCCCTAATAGTGCAATCCCCGGGAAAAGAGCTGAGAGCAACGCTTGCAAGTCCTTCAGTGGAAATAGAAATCGAAGGAGAGAAGTTCAAGGCGAGCCTTATTTTGTTAGAATCGCCTGGGATAGAAGTGATATTGGGGATGGATTGGTTGAGCCGTTTCGAAGGACAGATCGACTGTGCCAGAAAAACCATCACTCTTATCAACACTGATGGAGCTAAGGTGAACTTTGTGTCATCTATGCAACCCAAGTCCACTAGTGTGGTGAACCGATTAAAAGGAGTACGCATAGAGTCAGAGCCACCAGCTTTGGAGTCTGTTCCAGTGGTATGTGAGTATCCAGATGTATTCCCCGATGATTTGCCAGGTATGCCACCAGACCGAGATGTGGAGTTCGTTATCGAACTTGCACCAGGAACATCGCCCATCTCACAGCGGCCGTATCGTATGAATGCTAATCAGTTGGCCGAGGTGAAGCAACAGATTAAAGATTTACAAGAGAAGGGATTTATCCAGCCCAGCTGTTCGCCCTGGGGATCTCCCGTAATTTTTGTGAAAAAGAAGGACAACACACTCCGTATGTGTGTAGATTATCGCTCATTGAATGAAGTCACTATCAAAAACAAATACCCATTGCCCAGGATAGATGACTTGTTCGATCAGCTGAAAGGAGCGCGAGTTTTCTCCAAGATCGACTTGAGGTTGGGATATCATCAGATCAAAATCAGGAAGGAGAATATTCCGAAGACAGCGTTACAACTCGTTACGGTCTGTATGAGTACACCGTAATGTCCTTTGGACTGACTAATGCCCCAGCGCAGTTTATGACCATGATGAATAAGGTGTTTATGGAATTTTTAGACAAGTTTGTCGTGGTATTTATCGACGACATTCTTATCTACTCTAAAAATGAAGAAGAACATGCTGAACATCTGAGGATTGTGTTGGAGACTCTCATAAAACACCAGTTGTATGCCAAGTTCAGCAAGTGTGAGTTCTGGTTACCAGAAGTAGCATTTCTCGGACATGTTATTTCGGCTGGAGGAGTAGCTGTTGATCCGAGCAAGGTTCAAGATGTACTAAACTGGGAACAACCGAAGACAGTGAGCAAGGTCCGTGGTTTTCTAGGTATGGCTGGTTACTATCGGAGATTTATTGCAGATTTCTCCAAAATAGCCAGGTCGCTCACTCAACTGTTGAAAAAGGAGACCAAGTTCGTTTGGACGGATGCCTGCGAGCAAAGTTTCCAAGAGCTGAAGAAAAGATTGACCACTGCCCCAGTGCTTATTTTGCCTGATATTCACAAAGGTTTTGACATCTTTTGTGATGCATCCAAGCACGGACTCAGTTGTGTATTAATGCAAGAAGGAAAGGTCGTCGCCTATGCCTCGCGACAGTTGCGACCGCATGAGTTGAATTATCCGACTCATGATCTGGAGCTCGCAGCGGTGGTTCATGCCCTAAAGATTTGGAGGCACTATTTGATTGGAAACCGTACGGAGGTTTATACGGACCACAAGAGCTTAAAGTACATTTTCACCCAGTCTGATCTGAACATGAGGCAGCGAAGGTGGCTGGAACTGATAGCAGACTACGATTTGGGAGTACACTACCATCCAGGCAAGGCCAATGTTGTAGCTGATGCTCTGAGCAGGAAGAACTACTGCAATCAACTATTGGAGGAGTGTCGAAAGTTTAATTTGGAAGTAGTCGAGAGAGGGTATCTTAATACCCTGGAAGTGAAGCCCTCATTAGAAGATCAAATCAAGGAGCACCAACAGAACGATGAAATGACCATCGATGTGATTGTGCGAATGATCTTGGAAAGAGCCCCCGAATTCTCTATGGACAAGGAAGGTGTTGTCTGGTATGGGAAGAGGATCCTTGTACCAGATGTAAAGGAGATTCGTGAACTGATTCTGCGGGAAGCCCATGACTCAGCCTTATCCATCCACCCCGGGAGCACCAAGATGTATTTGGACCTACGAGAGAGATATTGGTGGCCTAGTATGAAGAAAGAAATTGCAGAATATGTTGCAATGTGTGATGTATGCCTGCGAGTAAAAGCAGAACATCAAAGGCCAGCTGGTTTACTACAGCCATTGCGAGTACCTGAGTGGAAGTGGGAGGAAATCGGAATGGATTTCATAACCGGTTTACCACGAACAAGGTTGAAGTATGATTCTATTTGGGTTATTGTGGATCGGTTGACCAAATCAGCCCATTTCATACCAGTAAGAACCGACTACTCGAGCGATAAACTCGCCGAGATTTATGTCGCCAGAATAGTATGTTTGCATGGGGTACTGAAGAAGGTTGTTTCCGATCGAGGTACTCAATTCACCTCCAGATTCTGGCAGAAATTACACTCATTGCTTGGAACCAATCTAGCGTTTAGTACGGCTTATCATCCGCAGACGGATGGCCAAACCGAAAGGACTAACCAGATATTGGAGGATATGTTGAGAGCATGTGTTCTCTCTAACAAGGAATGGGACAAAAGCCTACCCTACACGGAATTCTCGTACAACAACAGCTACTAAGCTAGCATTCAGATGTCACCTTTCGAGGCGTTGTATGGAAGGAAGTGTAGAACCCCTCTATATTGGAATGAGACTGGAGAAAGAAAATTGTTCGGACCAGAAGTGTTGCAAGAGGCCGAGCAACAAGTGAAAGCAATCCAACAGAAGCTGAAGACGGCCCAGTCCCGTCAAAAGAGTTATGCTGACAAGCGGCGCAGGGAATTGAGTTTTGATGTTGGAGATCATGTATATCTGAAGGTGTCACCGATGAAAGGGTTGCGTCGTTTCAGAATCAGTGGCAAGCTAGCACCAAGGTATATTGGGCCGTTTCCAGTACTAGCGAAGCGAGGAGAAGTTGCCTATCAAATCGAGTTGCCACCGCAGTTGTCAAATGTGCATAATGTGTTTCACGTCTCTCAGCTGAAAAAGTGTCTGCGTGTCCCTGAGGAACAGATGCCTATGAATGATATCATCCTGCAGGAGGATTTATCTTATCTTGAGTATCCGGTCAGAATTTTGGAAGAGGCAGAAAGATGCACCCAGAGCAGAACCATAAAGTTTTGCAAAGTTCAGTGGAGCAATCACTCCGGAAAAGAGGCTACTTGGGAGCGCGAGGAGGACCTGAAAGCGGAGTTTCCGGATCTTTTCCCTAGCACTTCCGAATCTCGGGGTCGAGATTCCTCTTAAGGGGGGGAGGTTTGTGACATCCTTATATTTCCTAAAAGCCTAAAAGGATGCTTTTGCAATTTAAGATAATTATTTAAAAATTATTTCCTTAGTTTACCAATTGTCGTCATAATTTTCCCTAATTCTTTCCCTAATCATCTTTTCTCTAATTAGATTCCCTCTAATTGCCATGGCACAAACCGTGCATGCTTTTTCTTTCCAAACCAAAATCGAACCATATCCAAACCATATCAATTCATCCTAAAAATCAATCCTTTCTATACCGTGCAGCCCCAAATCAATGACAAAATCGAATCCTATCTTGCCATATGTACACCCAAATTCAAACCCAGTAGGACTCTTAACCCAAAGAAACCGTTTCCAAATCAAACTCCGTGATTTCAGAGATTTGTTCCTAGCCGGATCAACCCCTATAATTACCCTCTAATCCCAGAGAAAACCCACAAACCCGTGGCCCCAAATCCCACGAACCCTAACCGGCGCCGTCATCTCATCTCGAGCAAAGGAGGAGGGAAGAGGAGCCGACGACGCCGCCATCGCTATCGCCGAGGTGAGCAGCGCAGCGTTGCTCTCGACCCGGCAGCTGCTGTCGCCGAGAAGTCGCCGCTGCCACTCGCCGCCGCCACACCCACCGCCCTAGCCGCCGCCATCTCGCCTCGCGCGCCGCCGCCTCTGGCTGCCGCCGCGGAGCCGCGCCCGCTCGCCGCCGCCGAGGAGCTGCTCCCGCCGCACCGCCACCTCCGCTGCCGCCGCCGGAGCCCACGCCGCCGCCGTCCTGTCGCGCCATCGCCTCGCGCCAAGGCGCCATGGCGCTGCAGCAGCCCGCCGCCGCCGGAGCCCGCCTCCGCCACCGGAGCGCCGCCACGGAGCCGCCGGAGCCGGAGCCGACCACCGTCACCGCCGCCGGACCTGCCGCCGCGCCACCGTCCCATCTCCTTCTCTCTCTCTTCTCTCCCTTTCTCTCTCCTGTCTTTCTCTTGCTTCTGCGTGAAGCAGCAGACCAGAGCCAGCCCTTTAATCCTCCGTCTGGTCAAAGCTCGGTCAACCCTTGCGTATCCTGTTCATGTGAACAGTAACCCTTCACATTTTCATATCTCCTAATCCGTAGCTCTGAATCGCGTCAAACCAATTTTATTGGTCTTCGTTTCATCTAATCTATCTATTGTATTTATTTCATAATTTTCCAAATTTTATTTGCTGCTGTTGATTCGTCTGTGTCTCGATTTGCGTGTAGACGTCGCGGAGGGTTCCGGAGGAGAATTAGCTGCCGATTGTCCAGGAACAAGCTACTCGGATCAAGGTGCAAGCTAGATTCATATTGAACCCACTGGTTTTCTTTCATATTTACTATTCATAGTTTTTCTTTCAAAACTTGCATGCTAATTTTAATGTTACTTTACATGTTTACATTAGTTACATCCGATGTCGTGTTAGTCATCTGTTAGCACGGTTACCTTTCTATTGTCACCTAGTATGAATTAATATCGTATTATTGCCATCCTTGAATTTACTCACGCTAGATGCTTACTTGCTGCGATGGAAATCTAGATGATCACTATGATGGGAAATCATTTAAAATCTTGGTAGAGAGAATCTACTCTTTATCGTGTGATTTTGGTTAAACTTAATTCAACTAAAATCAACGTGGCGTGAGTAGACTCGAGGTGATGGTATGAAGGGTGGTTGTATGTTTGTGGTATGCCACCTCGGTCGACCTAAGGACCGAACTTCGTGGATGGACTGACCGGGCAAAACAGTACAGCCATGGGTGTTAATAATGGTAATACCTTAGTTGTTACCTTGGGAAATCTAGTTTTGGGTTGTCATGGCGGTGTGGGCGTGCTTGATCAGCACCGTATGTCCATCCGCACACGAGGGACTTCGGTTTCGTGATGAAGCGGCTGGGTGAATCCTTAGTGAGGCATCCTCAATTCTAGACGCATACCGGGGATAATGGCTTGCCTCACTCTTGGGTGAGTCCCATGGGTAAAGTGTACACACTCTGCAGAGTTAAAACTATCATGATAGCCGTGCTCACGGTTAAGAGCGGGCTTAGGCTGCTCCACTTGTTAGTCTCACCTTTTAATAATTAATCGGTCAGAGAAAGGTAGGGGGGGATTGCCCGGCAATGAAGTGCCAGCGGCGATTGCCATGCAATGCATTACAGGGAGTGTATTGCAAGGATTTCGTGTAGAGTTGACAGCGAGTGTCATCTCGGTCCATGCTGAGACGGCATAATATTACTGTGTTGAGAAAACATGGGTAAAGAAATGAATTTGAAATTCGTCTTTGAACAATTGCTTTACAACTTATAGGACAGTTCAAAATTGCTCTTTATGCAAAATAACCATCTTATTCCTTTGATAGCCTTGCATTCATTATTTAAGGATATACATGCTTTCTGGGTATGGTTTATCCATACTCATTAGTTGCACTTCAGATCTGTGCGCAGGTGACGACACTGCCGAGTACGTCGATTACGAGGCAGGGTACGACGATGGAGCTTCTGGCTACTAGTGTATCCCCAGTCAGATGCCTGTGGCGTTGGATGGGTTTACCGAGCCGTCACTTAAATTTTCTATCTTCCGCTTGCTACTACTTAAGACAATTATTGTAATATTTGGCGTTTTGGCCAAGGCACTTTATTTTGTTAATCGCTGAACAGCAAGGTGTGACTCAAGATTGCTCTAACTGCGCGTACTAGTTTTGATCCATTGGGACTAGTACCGTAATGCACAGAGGAGTTGGTTTTGCTAAGCCGGGTCCCGACACTGTAGGCAGAAATGAGATAGCATTTGCTGCTTTATGTTCTTAGGCAGCTGATTTCGTGCTGCGAACTCTAAAGCTGCTTGGACTGAGTCCCTCTGCATCATTCGAGAAGTTATAAATATAAATTTACACATATGGAATAATAATGAGTGACTCTTTAACGAGGTGGTATATTGTGCTGTTTGCAGTTGCTTGAGTTATTTTATCTGTATAGTTGACCTTAAATAACATGCTGCTTTGTTGGTGTTGTTGTCAGCTAGAAATTAGAAGGGATACAAGAACTAGATACCTTGTGGCATACTTGCAAGAATAGGATTCTATTGATTCTTTCCCTTGACTGGCTGTATGGTTCAAATCCTCTCTCTGGAATTTTGCATAAGACCTTACTAGACTGGTCCAGCTGGACCAAATTTGATCTTCCCATTATGGACTACTTATGCTAAACAATGCTTCTGATTCCAGTTCAGTTTTACTGAATGTTAAAGTGCTTACTGCTTAGGGTATTGTCCTCTTGGATTCTTAGTTGTAAATTTTTTTTGTATATATAATGGGCATAGCTTGCTTAAAAGAATATAATGGACATAGTGTGAATAGACTAACTGCGCGATATTTCCAAGAAACATGATTTTGTATGCAACCATACATTTATTTTTCCCACCATGTTAGATACAACAAAGTGCTACCTTATTCTCAACATTTTGACATTATTTAGTTGTATGGAAACAAAATACTACTTATTTGTATTTTTGTGCTGAAAAAAATTAAAGGCATCATATAAGATATATGGCATGCTAAATTCTAAAATCCTCTTGTTAAACATAAATTGTTGTGCTTCAGCGCATATAAATTTCATTGAAGTTTATTTTAAAATATAAGTTTATTTTTTATTTTTTAAAATGTTGGTCCCATTGCTGCAGCCCTCAAAATCGAGCAAACCCAGGTTCTATGGTAGATGCATATTTAACACTATGTTTGTCACACGACTTAGAGATCTGAAATTTGTTTCATTTCTAAATAAAAAATAAAAAATAAATACAGTGAAATCTTAATAACGAGCATTAGCGAACGCACTCTTGGCGCATTGGGGCGTGCGCCCTGCCTCAATCTGGCGCCACCCCCCAACCCTTTCCCCGCCATGCGAGCCACCAGGAAACTCTCTGGAGTTCAGGGAGATGAAAGGAGCTCGGCTTGGGGGAGGTATGATATAAGGAGACTTCAGGCTTGGCTTAGCACGATCGCTTATTTGGGCCCCAATCTCTAGGGCCACGACCCAGCTCTTCTGCACTGTGCAGTGTGCATCCCACCAATGGAAGAGAGACAATGAATTAGCGAGCGGTGAAACCTAACCAAGAGGGCGTGCGGCAGACCGTGCAGCAAGGGCTCGCATGATATTTTATTTCTTGGCTGAAGTGAAGGTGTGTGATTTTGTTGTATATTGGCATATGAGCACATGATGGTAATTATACATGGTTTCCAACAAATGGTTTAGCTAAACCCTATGATCTACTTGCTCTACTAGATTTCATGACAAGTCATTAGGCCTTGAGGAGATTGTGAGCCTAATCAGGTATTTTTCTCTCTAATTGTTTTTTGTTGTATGAATCCAATCTGCTGCAAATGTAAGTGTAAATACCATAATTGCGCTTTTGGATGTTGTATGTTTTTTGATCTATGTTGTTTGAGCCATTAACATTAACATTATAATTAATTAATCCAATTCATATAACTTTCAAGGGTGCTTAGAGGGAAGAAATGAACCTCCAAAAAAAGAAATTTTATACTAAAAGCCGAAATAAGCCACTATCTTAAGCTATAAGTCGTTTTGAACAACAAATTAGTGTTTAATATTGCTTGCTACATACATCTGTTATTTAGTTCTGCGAATGTTATCAGATGGTAGTATGTGCTGCAGTCCTATATGCCTTGTAACTATTATATGACTCCTTGGTAAGCTAAATCTCAATATGTAGTTGAGTAGTTCCAGTGTCTGCATGTGGTGATACTGCTATTCTTGCAGGTCTAACTGAGCAGTTAGAGGTATTTTGGTGGTTTAAGATTACATAGAAGCACTAGGTATTTTATATTACATTGTGTGTGCCTCCTAAAGAAGTGGGCAGTGTGTTCATGTCCCAACATTGTTTAAATATTTACTTTAATATATATTTTTGGTAATAATTTCTATGATTTAGAAAACAGTGTTTAGCATTTCATTTAGCTTAGTATGAATAGCTACTATTCTAGATTTGCTAGCATTGAGATATTGGTTCACGTTGTCAAACTTTGGGCCTAACATGTACTCCGTCCAGTTTAGTAATTCTTGTTGTTTTGACATAGTCTCCAAAATGTACCTTTGACCATAAAAAACTATTGCAATTTATTTATAAAATGCACTAAAATTATAATATTAAGAAAGTTCATTTTTGACACTTGTCTTTTGTTATGGTATTTAGGGATGCCTTTTTTCCAAACTTATTGCTTTTTCTTCGGGTGGATTGCCCTGCTCTGCAAATGCTCTTTTTTTTAAGTGATCTGATTAGTGTTGTGCCGTCCTCTTAGACTGTTATTCATGTTCACTACTCATGGTCTTAGGCCTAGCAATTCTAGGATATGTTCTATTATTTTAGGTTTTATTATCACTATACTGTAGATTTCTTTCTGTTTCTTTGACGGTTGTTGGCCCTTGATCTATGCCTGGCCTATCTTGATATTTGCGTATGGACATTGGTTTCCAAATGTTAACAATTGGTCTCTCTTTAAGTATGTTGTCCTAATCTGCAGTTTTCCTTCGGGATTGTGGTGCTATTACAAGTTAGAATGGCCTTTATTTGTTGTCTCTGCATAATCTGTAACCCTTTTTTTATTAAATTGCACTGCATGCACATAAAATTATCTCAGGTTTTTTTCTTTAGCCTAGAACTTGGCATGCCCTTGGCTGGTTGCAAAAGGGAGCAGGTATAAATTACCCCCTTGAACTATGACAAAGGTATAGAATACATCCCTCAACTCCAAAACCAATCTGTTAACATCTTTTCAATGTTGATACAAAATGAATCCAAAGTAATAGGCAAGCTGATAATTGGTAGAGTGACATAGTTCATACGATGCAAATATTTTTTAAGTTCAACATGTATGAAAAATCCATGTCTATCTGATTTTATTGGTAGAGTGACAAAGCATTCTGAAAGGAGGAAGACTAAATAAAAGATGGTGTTAAGTTTAGAGTTAGCAATCGGCATGCATTCAGCCTATATGGCAACTCTGAAGATTCAAATGAGCTCGTACAAGGGGCCGTTTGACACCATGGACGTGCTCCAGGAGGTCCTGCCCTTCAGGTGAGCTCCCTACTTCGATGCCAAACATAGATCTTGATTAGTCCGGGGCTTGTTTTGGTGTCTTCTTTGGGTGCGTGGTGACCGGAGGCTAAGTTTGCGCGATGGCAGCGGCATGCGATGTGGTGCGCCGTTGATGGGCAACAATGGGGCTGGTGATACGACTTTGGCTGCGAGCAAGGGGTTCATCGTTTTGGAGAACTAACTCGCATTGGCACGCGAGGATCTTCACAGGCCAGGTTGGCTTGTTACCTGGTTAGTTACATATATTTTCTATCCGACTCTATCGATGCATGTAAATGTCTAAACAAGCATCTTATGTTTCTTCAGACTTCAGGTTAGTCCACATGAGTTTCTGCAAGCAGTTATGAAGGCCAGCGACAAGAGATTCCATATTGGTGTGCAGTCTAATCCCGTGGAATTTATGTCATGGCTCTTGAACATACTGCACACAAAACTGAAAAGCTCAAGGAAGAAAAACAGAAGCATAATACATGATTTAGTAGATAAGAACATAAGCTGAAGGGAAGGGGCCAAATTCTTGTTACTGGAGTACCACACTTGCATGTGGTTAATCCTTGTATTGTGATCAACTACTTTGACTTTAGTAAATCACTACCAAAAAGTATCTGCCAGCCATCTAGGTGACCTCAAAATTCCACGGCGAACTCTGAAATTTGTCCCACATCTAACTAAGAGCTTAAGGTAGATTATTGGTGAGCTCAGTTCCCACATTAGCCTCTTAATACTAGCGATTCTTTGTTGTTAATCTTAAATAGTTGTCAGAAAAACTCAATAATCATCGAGAAGTGTATTTATACTCTATACAGTGGCGGAATAGGATTCGGCAAAGACCGGGGCCGAAAAATTACAACGAAAAGTAATAGAGAGGTAACATACAAGCTGCAAAGTGGTGCTAGATCCCAGAGAGGTGCAGGGAGGTCACATACAAGCTGCTGAAAAAAAATGTTATTTTAAGGATTTTTAAACTGTGTTTGTGTGCACTTGATGATTTTAACTAACCAAAAGATAAACGCTGCTTCCGGGTTACCCCAACACATATTTGATATTAAAATGTTTGCTTGTAAGATGCACTAACATAATGAGTTTATGACCAGCCAAAAAAATTGTTGTCAATGTGGCAGTGTAAAGGATGGTTGTAAGCATATATCAAGCAGCAAGTGGTGCTGGTGCTGCAGCCATGGAGGAACTCAAACTTTAGACTCACGAGGTAGACATTTTTTTTCCCTATATGTGATGCTCTTTCCAGTTATGATACAAATTTAGTAGCATGATCGATGCTTTATACTTTATTTAGGTTTCGGAAGGGAAGGCATCAACATGTAAAATTTTTGACCAACAGGTTCTAACAATATTCTGAACATGCCAAATTAATTTCTCACCATCCTTCACACATGCTGAATGTGTTTTTACTTGCAATATGCTTTTAATATATATATTTTTTGAAATAATACACTAATAGTTGAAAATGGGTATAATGAGGAGGAGATGAAAAGAGTGAAAGCCTGACTATTGCTTTAAAAAATTCTCTGCATTCCTTTATTTAAAACTTCTCTCTTAAACTTAACTTTATTCTCCTCTATGCTAGAATGACAAGGATGTAAAAGTTACATACTGCAACCTATATACTGGTTCCTGTGATGTGTGCGCATGCTGTAAGTGTGTATCTGTAGTTTGAAAAAGCCACTTGATGAGGCGATGAGGTTATCCACTCACTCCTTGGTGCAGCCACCCCTCGCGGTCACATCGGCCATGGTCACTTCACCTCACTTCAACACTAATTTTGTATCTGCTGAAAACAACAAAAGATTTCATTGGAAGTGATAATTGAAATGCTACAATTTACTTATTGCTAGCTACTACTCTTAAGTGATTGAATTTCAAACCAAAATTGAAACCATATCTAGCCAAATCTGAAAATCAAATTAATGGTTGAAGCTATTGTTGCTTGTTGCATTGTTCTCAGTTGTTTGATAATACCTCCTCAGTTCGAAGAAAATGGACAATAGCCTTAATTTTCTTAGAACCAAAGAGCAAGTGCTCCAGATTCTTACTGAGAGCCTCGTGCGAACCAAAGAGAAAGTATGGAATTTCTTATTTTGTTTCGTGCGAACCAAAGAGCAAGTGTATGGAATCAGTGCAGTGGATTGAAATATGAATACATGTTTCAAAAATTGCTATTTTGCCACATATCACTATAATAAATCTTGCAGTTTCTTCGGATATTTTTCAGAGAAGGTGAAAAAGACAATTTTGAGAGCATTTTCAGAATTTCTTTTATCTAGCCTCCAACCCCTATTGGCTGTTGCTTAAAAATTGCATAGCACATGCTGTCATCTCAACAAAGTATGTCAAAACTTCTTTAAAAAAACAAAGCATGTCAAAACTGATGGGTGAGCGAGGCACTGATGACGTCCAGCCGCACAACTTTTGCATCAAGCATGATCATGAGGTTTAAGTCCGAGGCCTCTTCTTTTCACCTCCTCGGCCGACAATCGTCGTGTCGACCGCCAACCGACGCCAACTTGTATATTCCCAGATCGGCCCACCGGCTCAATCTAGAACCTGTGCGCCATTGACTCTTCACACCCGCAACGTTGCTACCCAAGGTCTGCTCATTGCCATCCTCGCCGAGCCTGTGTAAGCCATGTGCTTGCGTCGTTGCAATTGTTGTTCCGTGAAAATATTTTTACTCTCCGTTACAACGCACGGGCACTTAACTAGTTATACATCATGTGTTTTCCTGGGTAGCGGTGGTTTTGCTTTTCTGGGATATTATACACCATGCAACCTTTAAGGTAATTGCTGCGCTCAGTCGCCCTAAGCACGAATGCACATCGTCTTCTTCTGGGTGGATCTAGAGTAATAGCACGTGCCGCACAAGAGCCAAGTTTGTATCAAGACAAGATTGGCTGCAAATTAGGCCCCCATTGCACAAAAAGAACTAGAGTTGACAGGCAGAAAACACTAGCAATCAACATGAGTTGGGCTAGCTATAGATGATATTTCTGTAGGATCGAATCAGGCAACCAGAGGGGATGGATCGATGTCAAGTAAAAAATGATACATTTTCGTAGCTCAAAACCCTCTGTGCAGCAAAAACAGTTTATATAGCAGATTAATCTAATCCAAAGCCTTCTCATCGAAAACAATAACAGATCTCATAATTATATTGAAATTTCTGGTAGACTACTCTCGTGTGCGTGTGCAGCAATTGAAGTCAATCTGAGGGTAAAATCTAAGACACTTTTATCGTACATTAAAGACAGAAGTATTCGATAAGAGTATATTTTAGATTCAGCCGTCTAATTCGAGGGTTATCTTAGTCTTTACGGCGCCACCGTCCATCTGGTCGCCGCCGCTCGTTCGATTTCGTCTACGGGTCGAGCAGCCCTTGCCTGACATCCTGGTGCCGTTGTCTATCGGTGCTGCCTCCTCTTGCCTTCTTCTGGCCGCCAGCTTCCGTTAATTTATACAGATGCACACTGATGCTCACAATTGCCGATGCGATGCCAAAGCAAGATTACCGATGAACTGCATAGTTGAGTCGCGCATTCACTGTTGAGAAGATCACCTTTTCTTTTTCTCTCGGGCGTGGCGTTGGGCCACAGCAGCGCATGCACAGCACTAGGGGTCTAAACGGAGCGGATAATTTCCGACCGACCGACCGACCGAATCAGTTTGGATAGTGATTTGGATAATTATACGGATATCCGGTTGTTTTTTGCGGATATGGATACGGATATGGATACTGGGTGATGGATACGGATATGGATACGGATAATGCGGATATTATCCGACGGATAATATCCGAAGAAAAATATGGATAATATCCGATAAATATTATCCAAATCCATTATAGGGGCTATGGCGCCTACCAGCCTACCAGGCGGCCCAGAAGAGTCCAGCAAACCACGATACTCTCTAGGCCAGACGACCACACCAATCACCAGCCTACCAACACCAAGAACATGAACAAAACTCAAGAAGCAAGACTGATATGTGTGATCCTTGTTCTGCCATGTTAATCTGATATTACTACATGCTTTCAAAATTATTTTCTTAAACTTAATTAGCAGTACACAGTGGGTAGCGCTATACCGTTATATCTCTTCATTGGTGAAATTGTTCACTCCAAGACATATATTGATTCTTTTTTCTAGTATGTGTTTTCGAATAAACGTATGATCCGAGGAAATATCTGTTCCGACCAATATCCGATTTTATATTATCCGACCAATATCCGATCTTATATTATCCATATTCGTATCCGACACTATCCGTATAATACAGGCCCGAGCTCAGCCCGGTTAATACAAATTGCTAGGCAGGGCTAGGCTAGGCTAAGGGCTGGCATCTAGTGCTCAAGCCCAGCCTGACCCGAAAAATGGGCCAGGCCCAGACCAGATCGTCGAGCCAGGCTGCTCATGATCAGATCTATCAATGAAGAATAGAAAGCAACAAAACAGATCGCGTAATTTCAATTCAAACTTTTGATGAGATGAACCAAAAATTCCCAAATTTTGTACTTGACTTCCGAAGATCCTCAAGAATTCGTCCCGATAAGAATCACGAGGTTTGATAAAAAAAAAATTCATGAAGAATTTACTGACCTACTATGTCGATATTTTGCCCAAACACCAAAAACTCAAAATTCAGCCAAACGAACCAACAACCATGAAGATTGATCAACAAATTTCGTTAGAACATGCAGAAACAAGAATCACCCAAATTGATGTAATCACACATATAAAGCAAGACGACGAATCGATTAATCTTGGTTATACTTTACTATGTATATCGTTTACTGCTACCTCAAAGTAGAAGATACCACCAAACACACTAAAACCTTAACTTTCTTTCACCCAAAGCTCTCTCCAAACAAACCATAAAAAAGCTTACAAAATAACTCACATGTGTGTCTTATAGGGTTGGCACACCCATGTCCTACTAATCATCAAATTAACTCCTAATTTCATAATTAGTTGGTCCCACACAATTACAACATATCTCTGTCATGTCTTCAACTCTAACACGACTCAACCGGTCAAGCCTTTACGCATTCAAACCACCTATCGAATCGTCTCTCGTCTACACACTGCATCGAGCTGGCACACATCACCGTTCCTTGTCTTCTTGATCTATACCAACCCCCCAGCCTCTATCATCTATAGACATGATCAACACAAACATTGGTTCCACCTAAATCAACTCGATCCCAATCCTTCCGTCTCTCTCTGACTTAGCTCTGAGATCCTGCAATGATACAAAATAAGGAACTTTTTTCAAGAACAAATTCTTTCACACCATAACTCACGTTAGTTTCAAACATTCACCAAAACTTCACTTCATACCAAATCGTTATCAATTATGAATCCCATGTCCTCTCAATGTGACCCAACATGACAGCGATGTTTGCCCTGGCCGCTTATCCTGTTTATCTCATATGCTCTTATGTCTTCTCACGTCTCTATGCAATGCTGCTATTTACACATAACTAGCAAGGTGTCTCACGCATTTGCATAGCTAGGGTTGTAAAACTCGATTTTGCACACAAAGCCGCTACCCCACCTGGTGTGGGTACCCGACGAAAACAGCTAAAACCCATTGAAACCCATCAAAGACTGAATAAATTTGAATTCAAAATTCAAACTGGACCCAATGTTGGGGGACCTGTTTTTGGCGGGTTCTCGGGTTAGGCGAATTCTCGAGCAGCTTGCCTGGTTAACCCGCTGTACTTTACAAGGAAAAAATTGAGAAGTATAAAAAAAATGTAAAAAACAAAAAATAAAAAGGAAAATTCTAAAAAATGCATGAAAAATTCAAGAATATATTGGAGAAACTAGTAAAAATTTGAAGAAAAAGTTGGCATGATATTTGCTAAATTTTGTCATTGATAATATGCAAATCAGATAATTTATAGTGTATATGTCCCAAATGTCTATAGGCAGACAATCTACCATACAAGTCCGCAATGCACATGCAAGGCCATACTCCATAGTCCATACATAAGGAAGCAAATAGTTATCCATACTATAGAGTCGATAAATCCATACCATGCATGACAATGCAAAATATATTTGATACCATAAGGGCACTCCCAATATACCGTCTCTTTAGTTGTTTTTAGGAGATAAGAGAAAGCATTAAATTTTTGTTTAGAGATGATCATCTCAATGGATAGTTTCAACCTATTGCCTCTAATAATAATTAGCACAATATGTGGCCAAATAGCGCATGGATCTTCTACATCCGGCAAGAAAACACATACGTGGCAAGAAACAGAAGGCGACTACACCCGGTCTGTGCGGAGGAATTGAGAAACGGTGATATATTCCAATGCTAATTTTCACTGTTTATTTGGCCTTGAAAACTGGATGGAGACTGTCTCCTAATTAAGAGACGATGATTTTCTCTCACCACATTAACTAACCACTCACCTCATCTTTTATCCTAGTTGGCACTTAGGGCGCTCCTAATGCAATGATGTTAGTCATTTCTATAGATACCATGTAGGACGGATTGCTGAGGTAGAGAGTAATTAATGAGGGGAGAGAGTAAGGTTGTTTCCTATGTAAGAGATAGTATCTATTCAAGAAACAAGGG
Source organism: Olyra latifolia (assembly GCA_036346145.1). Lineage (NCBI taxonomy): Eukaryota > Viridiplantae > Streptophyta > Magnoliopsida > Poales > Poaceae > Olyra > Olyra latifolia. Next base: position 23,848,755 of record CM070530.1, read on the forward strand.
AAAGAAACAAGCAAAAATCTCCACTAAGAGCGTCAAGTCGTTTCTATAAGGCTTATAAATAGAAAGAAAAACAAAGAATAAATTAAATACTAGATATAATGCATTGAGAGGGTTATATTTATAGCCGTCTCTATATGATATATGGCATGTTTAGAAACGGCTCATTGAAACCATGCACCGGGAGTGCCCTTATAGAAACAGCAGACTAGGATGCATTGGGACTGCCCTAATTGGTTTCTTTTGGTAGTGCACAACTCCACATGTCATATCTAGGGGGCCAGGGGGTCAACAAGAAAAAACTCACATTTGGGCCCATGGAATGACATTGGACCAGCCATTTTGGCCCATTTAAACCTTCAATGCATCTTTTGGAATTAATCTGAGATAAATATCCCCAAACGAGCATCAAATAAACATCAATTTCAAATTTTTCTTCAGTCAAAAAATTCTAAATTATTTCTACTATTTTTATGGATTTTATTTTGCCTTATTTTGCCAATTTTGAATTTTAAATTGAAGTTTGAATTTTGACCCCTAGAAAACCACCGGCTTCAAAACCCGCTAGCCAGCGGGTTGGCGGTTCCCGCAGATACCCAGTGGGTTTCGCCAAGTGTTTGAACCTTGTGCATAGCAAGATTTATGTTAAAGTTTAATATATCTTTTGTGGATATAAGGATTCGTATTTGTATGAACATGGTAAGCTCTAATGTATATTGTTGTGTTCTTTGAGCCACAAAGTTGCATCTTATTATAATATGAAAAGTTGTAGGTCCTCCATAAGGTGCTTCGAGGGGCCAAAAAAATTAAAAAATAGTTTTGAGAGGTTTGAGAAGAAACACTAAGATCTTCCAAAAAAATATTAATACAAAATGCCAAAATGTTTGTCTTGTACAAAAATAATAAATATCCCACTTATAATCAAAGTCTAATTTTGAGCTGAAAAGAACATATCAACAGTCAATGTTGTAAATCTAGTATAGTTTATTTGAATGCGTAGTTGCATCGGCCATAATAAGCTCTAATATATTCCTTGTCTAATCTGAATGACATGATAATAAATCTAATCTCGTTATATCTACAATATTGTAATCAAACTACAATTACTGGTGAAAATTTTCTTTTTTTTTCTCCGATTGATGTGAACTTCTAGCCTCTTAAGCGAATATGGTGGCTCCTTTTTGCTCTTGCTTTGATTTATGCCAAAATTTAGGAGACCTTTTACAAGGATTTAGAGTCATAGACCATAGTAAGATCTAATATAGTCCATGTTGCAAATCCAATATGATTATATTTTGCCTCAAATACATACTTGTTTTGACCATGGTAATCTCTAATATAATACATGTCTAATCCGGATGATACAATAATAACTCCAATATTGTTAGATCTATAATATCTAATTTGGATCCACTAAAATTTATGGTATAGTTTTTTTTCTCTTTTTCTCTTTGATTAATATGGGAATTTCTAGCCTCCCGAAGAGAATGTGGCGGCTCACGACAACCAGGAAGGGTGGTAGCAAGGGATATGTAGTCATGTTGTATTGGCTATGACAAACTCTAATATAGTCTATCTCCAACATCATTAGAATTATGTTTGTTATAACATAGACATATCGTAATTAATCAAGTATATGTCCATAAGCAATCTTGTTAGATCTAAACTGTTATAATATGAATCCACTATAATTGATGGCATAGATTTTTTATTTTTTGATTAATATGGAAATTTCTAGTCTGACCTTTTGAGGCAAATTTAAATCCAAACCAAATACACCCCTATCATTCTTATTTGGTGGTGGTGACAACAGGTGTTGAAACTCGAAGGGCTTGTGTTGGCTACCTAAGTAGATATGGGAAGGGGAAGAAAGAAGGAGATAATATATCAAAACTTCTATCTTGCTATCTTTGACTGCATTGTACATGCATGTGTGCCTCTCTCCGACTAACTTCTGACGTGCGTGTATCTGCTGGCGGTGCACTCTACCTCCTCTAGCTATCACGACTCTAGCTTGTAGCTTGTGCAGAACTGTAGATCGTCATCATGTATTGACTCGAAGAGGAGGCAAATGGATCATAGATTCATATAAGCGGTCAAGTCTCCTACTCCTATCCACGCTGTCCCCGGCACTAACGCCTGTGGTCATGATCGATGGCCACGATGAGCGAGTGCACCGTTGTCGAACTCAACAGTGGCACACGCATCGTCACATATTAAAAACACTACCCGTCCTTTGTGTACGTGTATATGATCACTTCCATTAATGGCACATGAACTAATCCTACTGATAGAAGTAGTGCTGATGTCGGCGGGTCTCCAATAAAGCTCCCCGGTGGTAGCCGGCGTGCCCTTTGGTCCTGCTGCCCGGAGGTGAGTGGATCTGTTTTGGGAAGGGTTGGAGCTCTGGTGCTATCCTAGTCATTTGACTCAAGAAGAGGAGCTCTGATACCAATTGAAAGAACCGGGATGTCACCTAGAGGGGGTGAATAGCCGATTTCAAATTCTAAAACAATAAACAGAGTTAATTGCGGAAGTAGTATCGGACAGTTCGTTGGTATAGGGTCAGACAGTCCGGGTATCGGACTGTCCGTGGCAAGTATCGGACTGTCCGGTCTGCACAGAAAACAGAGGACTTTGGATTCAATTCAAATCTCACAAATTCAAGGATACCACCTGCACGAAAGATAGTTCACAAGCAAGTATAGGTGTAGTAGTATCACACAAGACAAGATAATCAATTCAATTGTAATATAAGCAAGTAATTCAAGCTAGAATGTGAAAGGGATAATGAAGATGGAGACGCTATGATGTTTGTTCCCGAAGTTCAGATCCTTGAGGGGATCCTACGTCTCCGTTGAGGCGGCTCGGTCACACTTGAGCCGGGTCTTTTTCAACCTTTCTCTCACCGGTGTTGCACAATGCACTCGCCGGCTTCACTCCTTTGATTTCTTCCCTTGCGGAGGCGAAAGCAATTCTTCACAAACTTGACACGACGCATCACACAAAGCTAGGTGGCTCGTGACCAACTCCTAACCGTCTAGGAGTTCTCAACCTCCAAGAGTTATAGATGCCACGAAGAACAAACTTGGAGATGAACTCAAGTGCTCAAAGATCAACTCTTGCACAATTCACACTCACACCTCCTCTCAACTCTTCCCAACCCTTCTTCCTAAGGGGATCACCTAGATCGAAGAGTGGAGAGGTCACTAGGGCTCAAGAACACACTAATTCCACAAAGGAATCACCTTTCAACCTTTCTCCCAATTCTCCCTCAATCCCTCCTTCCAACTCTTCCAAACCCTTTTCTAAAAGGGGATAATAAAGATCTAAGAGTAGAGAGGTTCTAAGGGGCTCAAGAACAAGGGGAGGTCCTTCACATAGCCTTCACAACGGCTATTTGGAGAAGGGGGTTTTTAAATAGGAGCTTCCACGGATCTGACCATTACAGACAGTCCGGATTGTCCGAGGTTAGGGTCGGACTGTCTGGAATCTTTGAGTTGAAAAACTTTGGTCAACGGTCAAATTTGCATTTTAGATGATGGGGTGAAGTTTAGAAGTCCCACGAAGTAAACAGGGTCGGACTGTCCGGAAAAATCACGGACAGCCCGAGTTATTATTTTCCAAACAACGGGCTTCGCAGCTAAACAGGTCGGTCTGTCCGGGGAGTCGGACTGTCCGAGGTTAGGGTCGAACTGTCCGAGGCCTGAAAATAGCCACTACACATCCCGACGAAAATGGGCATATCTTTTGACTCCGGACTCCGTTTTGGGTGATCTTGGGCTCTCCGAAAAGCTAAGAACGAGAGCTACACAATCAATAAGATCTCACACCTTAAATTCCAAGGGATAAATGCAGATTTCACAAAGAAGACAAGGGAGACCTACAGCTCTCACTTTCTGACACCACCAACACTACACTCTCTCTAGGTTTCACTATGATGGATCATTTGAACACTTGACACATCTAGAAGTCATTCTCTATCGCATCCCCCTTAATAGTACGGCAATCCTTAGACTCAAATTAAATCAAAGATAATACAAGTCTAGGATAGTCACTTGCCGTCTTTTTCTTCATTATGTATGATGACCTTCACCAAAAGATTGATGACGCCTTCACCTTATCCAACTTGACTCGATGCACCTCATGAGACTTTCATCCTATCAACTTTGATTTGATCATCCTTCCCGATGATCTTCACGTCAAATTGATCTTGACTTAGTCTTCAACTCTTGGTGACACCACCGTCTTGTTGACCTTGGCTTAACCGTCATCCTTTAACATGCCTTGGTCATCACACATACTCACGGGACCTAATTCTTTCCAAACCACTCATGAAAGATATTAGTCCAGAAGCTCAATAGATATGAATAGATTGATATTTGTGAGCAATTAAGTACAACAAGTGTTTCATATAAATAAGCACAATATTAAACGGAAACACTTGACATGGAAAAGATCTCTACTAAGTGCATCATGATAAATATGTAATGGAGCTAGATACACTAGGAAGATAATTATCAATATGATAAATCAACTAAACCATGGCAAGTACCACAATCTTCACTAAAATAGAGCACATGATAGAATATATAAGAATTATACATGTGCAAATAATATTCAAGCTAGAGTGAAGTTGTGGAACATCTAGATTAAACTCCACTAAGTGATGTGCATAAGAAGATATACAAGTAAAGCATGCATGCACCAAGTCAAGTCATAGCAATGTGAAGTTTAACTCTAGTTAAGACATGTATACTAGAAGCAAGACACATATTGAACTCAAGGGGATATATATGCACAAATAGATATGACATCAATCAATGTGCATATATATAATCAATATATTACTTGGAGCTCACTATGCACTTGCACAAGAGGAATACAATAATAAATGTAGATATATAGAAGGTTACCGAGATTGCATACCTCATTTTTGCTTACCCATCCCATTTGTATATGTGAGACTTACCTTGCTAGGATGAATAGATTGTCCACTTGACATATATGATTTCCTCTAAATAAATGAGACTAATATTCAACTTACCAATAAACATGTTAGTCTCATAGCAACACAATCATATTAGAGGTTTGTCACTAGACAATTTCTTAGCCAAGCATTTACACAAATTTGTCATTTACAAATAGTTGTCATTATATGTGTTTATCATTAATCACCAAAATCACTTATGTGCCTAGATGCACTTTCACTATCCACGACTATCAAACTTGTCCTGGCCAGGTAGATTGTTAGGCTTTTTGTCTCAGATTGCTTGTTGTAGGAGTTTGTGGTTTTCGCCACTGATACTCTTTTTAATTTGTTTTTCTGCTCAATGTAACTTTTATTAGACAGTTAATAAAGGTTACATGGTTTCTTCTCAAAGAAAAAGTAGCGTCAAGGCCATGTCCAACCAATGGAGGCACGAGCTGACGCTGACCATGGGCAATGTCGTGGAGTTTCATGTTGTGCAACACTCCATGTGGAACATCACCAGTAGGGATGTAAACGGATCGGATACGGTCGGATATCACTAATATTGTATCCGTATTCTTTTTTTTTTTGATACGGATCGGATACGGATAGTGCCAGATACAGACACGGATAGTGTCAGATACGAATACGGATAGTGTCGGATACGAATATGGATAATATAAGATCAGATATTGGTCGGAACAGATATTTTCTCGGATAATACGCTTATTCGAAAACACGTGCTAGAAAAAAGAATCAATATATGTCTTGGAGTGAACAATTTCACTAATGAAGAGATATAGAAGTATAGCACTACCCACTGCGTACTGCTAATTAAGTTTAAGAAAATAATTTTGAAAGCATGTAGTAATATCAGATTAACATGGCAGAACAAGGATCACACATCACTACCAGGAACAGGATTTTATCCGGTTGGGAACGACTACGGTCCCGGTTTCCAAACCGATAATCCTGGGGATCGATAGGGGGCCTGCAGTCCCTTAGTTACCAACCGACCGAAGGCCTCAAAAGCCTCGGGAGCTGGGGCGCCGAGGAGAAGATCCGTCCGGTTGGAACTACCAACCGACCGAGGTCGACTTGATCGATCCGGTTGGTTCTACCAACCGACTAGAAGGTGTTGTCATTTTTATTTTTGCCCATTGGATGACATTTAATTGAAACTCATATAATTAATTGAAACTTAAGTATATGTATATATTTGTGTTAAATCACAATTAATTGAAACTCATATAATTATTCATACACGCTTAACTCGTTATTAAATGAAAAGACATTCATTAAAATTTAACTACAAATGATTTAATTATAAGTAATTAATAAGTACTACAATTGCTAACTAACTGGGCTATATATACAAGTATCACAAGTACACATTGTTGTACACATAATTACAAGTACACATGTTTTTGTTCATCGGGATCATCTATGTGGATTGCTCTTGGTAGACCAAGATGTTGACCCTGACGGTTGATCGGTTCCTCTCGAACGGTCGGGCTCCGGAATCTTATTGAAAAAAGGGTGATGATGCTCGCCCATTGGAGCCACGACCTCAGCTAATATAAAGCCGGCGAGTTGCTCTTGTATTGCTTTCACCAAGACCACGAGAGTTCCGGACCTTGTTCCAAACCTTTCTTCGCCAATTTTAGAGGATCTGTCATTAATTAGGGAATTAACTAATCAATCCTTGGATCTATAGAGGTGTCCGGAATAGTTAGGCATTATTAAGGTAGAAATTATAAGTACTCACTCCAAAAGGTTCTCCTTTTCTCGTAGAGATAGCAGAGCCTCCGATGAAGTGATGCATCATCTCGCATACATAGTAGCCGCACAAATTATTTCCCGGTGCTTGATGCAAGACCTGTGGTGAAAAAGTTGTAGGACGTGAAATAACTGCATAGAAATTTAGTGAACTAACTATAAAACTAGCATTACGATATACTTACATATTTAGCGAGGTGCAACTCAAATTTTTTCTTAAATTCTCCAACGTTTTCCTTTTGGAATCTTGCGAAGGCACTACATAAGTGATTATGAGTTATACAGATTAGAGTTGGCTTCAAACTGAGAGAAAGAAAACAAGTGTGATAATGAAAGGAACGACAATGTACCGGTTGAGCATGGCCAAGAAGTATTTGTATTTTGCAGGGGTTTTTTTTGAGTCCATAACCGTGGATCGTGCTACGATCTACCTCGATAATAAAAGGGCAAAGTGAAAGTCGCACATATATATGTCAACAGTAGTAGTTAGTACTTTTAACATCATGGTAAGAAAAAATTATAACGAGACGGTAAGAAAACACATACTCAAAATCATAAGCTAGAAGTATCTTTGACTTGTATCTTTGTCCCATGAGCCTGTTGTATATGTGCTGCTCTGTCTCTTCGGTTTATCTCTAACCGCTTCTCATTGATCACTATTGGGTCGAGAAAGCCAAACTCATAATTAATTCTCTCGGTTTGGCATCGTTTTAGCTCCATTCTACACAACAAGAAATCAGTTAGGTTTGGGGATTGTTACAAAGATATGGACGTGCACGACAAAATTTATGAATAAGACACTTACAGAGTCCAAAGAACTCAACATGCTCACGCCCGTGGCCCTACCCGGTATAGATCAAATAGAGGTTCCCATTCGATGAAGAACTCGTTGTCCCCATGGAAGTAATGAGTTTCCTTGAACTCGACGATATCGCATCTAAACCATGGTTGGCCGCGCCAAATACCATTCATGGAGTTGCCGCATCTTCATTGTTAGTGGGGAGCTCCTCACGCCTCACAAATGACGCACCATGTACAAATTTTCATGCTATCTCCGCAACCGGATGTCCTTGAGGCCCAATACCGATCGCATCAAGGCCAAGATCATCAGAGAAGCTGTTCATCCTCAGGCAACCTCTTCCGCCGTCCGCCCGGTGGCGTCTCCTTGTCATTTGTCTTACTCAAGACGCGCTTCGTAGTCCGACACGGCGACCTTTACGGTTTATCTATGATGTCCTTCAACGATAGGATAGCCCTCCTAGCTTTGTGCCATTCGTCTGCATCGGCCGACCCTCGGTGGAGATGGCTTCTTCGCGAAGAATGAGGTGACCTCCGCTCTTACAAACCGCGAGGTCTCCTCATCACCATATCGCACGCCAACTTCGAGGTGATTTCCTTTTGGATTTTGTTGACGTGGACGTGGACCGTGTCTTTTGAGAAGTCCTCGCCCCTATCCGACCTGGTTGGTACATTACTTGAGCTGTTTGGCGATTGGGGGCCTGCCTTGGTCGATGTGGGAGTTGGAGTTTCAGTGCAGGCTTAGCCGAGGAGACGGGCTTCTTCGGGGGCGTCTTATTCATCGCGAAGGTTGTGGAGGTGACGCCGAGACCGTGGAGAGGAAATGCGACGTTGACTTTAAAATTATGAACCGCTTATGCCACGCGATGAAACTGTGTACAAGATCTAATAGTTTCGTGCTCTGTCACCTCCTTCAATGTCGAGGTCAAGATCCTCGTACCTGGGCATACCTCGCCCACCGAGACCTTCGCGTAGCCAAGCGGTATGGCGAGACCATGGATGAGCTGCCTGCTCCACCGGAAAGCCATGCCTTCACCGCCTTTTAATGAGAGGTTCGTGCTTGCACGCAACTCACATGGTGTCGGTTGCGTGATGTCGCCCATCGCATAGGGGCCCAAGTCAGCTTCAGCCAGCCCACCGAAGCTTGGTGCTCCGCGCGTCGAGGATTGATGATGTCCGGATTTCGGGAGGTTCTGCCGACTTGTCTCCCGATGTTGGCTCAAGGCTAGTTGTAGCTCTTTTCGGACCAAATCGGGTATGCTGGCCTTTGTTGCTCTCAGTTCGTCTTGAAGGTCCTTGATATGTTGTGCGTGTCGACCCTTGGATCTCGACCGACTCCTGTAGGTCTCCGCATCATGGGCGAAACCGACCTTCCACGGGACGACGCCAACGTCCCGTGTACGTCCAGGGTGCTCCGGGTTCTATAGAGCCCTTGTTAGCTCGTCGTCCTCCCTGTTTGGCACAAAGGAGCCTTGGGCCGACTGGGTGTGCGCCTCCTGAAGCCTGCTGACGACTTCTCTCATCGTATCACCAAACACCGCCCTGCCGTCATCGTCAAGGCTGCCGTTATGACCGAAGAACCAATTTCTCGATCTGTTGGACCAATCCAATGTGGCGGGGTGGACACCCTTAACCAGCAAGTCACGCTCCCTCTTCTCCCATTTGGGTAGGGCCTTGCGGTAACCACCAGGTCCGAGACGATGGTTGTATTGCTTCTTCGCTGCATTCTGCTTGTTCCTTTCAGCCAAGTTCTGACCTAGCTGTGAATTTTTGTACCCCACAAATTCATCCCAGTGATCTTGTAGCTTTGGGTACTTGTTGAAGTCGGGGACTAAATTCTTCTTGACGTACTCGTTGTTCAGCTTCTTTTTGTACGTCTGAAAAGCCATTGCCATCTTCTTTAATGTGTACCTTTTCACCTTATCTTCGGTCCCTTCGGGGAAGGTGAACGTTTCCTTCATATCAGTCCATAGGGTGTTCTTCAGTTCTGCAGGTACCTCGTCCCATTTCGCAAAGCTAATAGGCACGTGGTCCCTGACGATCACGCCGAACGTCAATCTGAACGGCCCAATCGCATTTTCTGGCTTTAGAGGCTCGCCTTCCTCACTGACTTCAGTGAATATGTGTCTTGCCCTCGGCTTCTTGCTTTGACCTCGCTGACGTGACTGGCTACTCGTTTGACCGGTCTCAGTGGCTTCGACGGCCTCACTGGCTTGGGTGGCTTCGACGGCATCACCGGTTTGGGTGGCTTCGACGGCCTCACCGGTTTGGGTGGCTACGGCCGTCTCTGGTGCTTGGGTAGCGTGAGCCGCCTCTTGTGCGAACATCTCGCTGAAAAACTCATCGTCACCAAGAAAATCCATTCGACTGCATAGAATTGAATAGAAACATTCAATTGGGATTTCAAGTAGAATTGAATAGTATCATGTAACGTTATTCTTGTATAAGTTATTTTCTATGAAGAATTGAATAGTAGCATGGAACTTTTTCTCTAAATAAGATATGATTACACATACATTTCACATACATTTCACATAATGTGCAGATAAGAATAGCATACATATGCACAATAGAACTTGATTACGGACCACTTAGAAAAAAATCATTTCACAGTGTTGATAATTAGAGCACATAGACTTGCAGTCATCTCCTACACAACGATGTTTTCAACGTTTTTCCCTAGCTAGTCTACGTTTCACCATCTAAATACACAAACAGGCATTACTTCATCTTCCTTTGGACTTCGATCTATCAATGCATATTAGTAGAAATTATTATATTGGAAAACAACCTCGAAAGACCGAATTCCTGAGAAGGTAAAAAGCGGATAGATGAAAGATACATATAGGCCACACAGATATTAAAACAACTAAATAGCAAGGAAAATGACATGATAACATGTTGTAATTTATAACAATTAAACAACAACAGAGCTCAGTTTAGTTTGTTATAAATTGCTCTCAAAGGTGAATTACTTCTGCAATCACAATTTTAACTCAGAATTCAACAAAACCAGGGGATCAAAGATGCATGGGAGACATGCATAAGAGCAAGAAAGACATGCATGCCTCCCACCAACTTAGCTGCTTCCGGCTTATATACTGCAACACTTGTATCGGGCAGAAGCCATGCACACCCCTGCTCATGCATCCATCCATCACAACATATTCTCACTACTCAGCTGTGTGTATGTGCATATGGCATCATGGAACACACTAGGTATATGGGCCAGCATGTCAGTGGCTGCAGTCTCTGAGAAGAGAAAGGGGAACACAATATGATATAATTATTCGCGCGTGTATGAGGTTAAAAAGAAGGCGTGGAAAAGGCAAAGGTGTTGGGAACCAGGTAGGCAAGAACATGCATGGGAGGATGAGATGAGATAAGATGAAATAATTTAGTTTAGTTAGAGAGAGAGAGAGAGAGAGCAGAGGGGAGAGTGTGATGTTTGTTTGTAGAGGAAGAAAAAATGATGCCTGCGTGAAAGCTCTCATGTGAGACCCCCTCATGCAATCGCTCCATCTCCCTAATTAACCCCTGTACGACTTTGCTGTTCTCACACCACACACATATATACCTCCCTCGATGTCAATGTTGCATATACCCTTCTTATATATTCTTTTTGAGCAAACCTTCTTATATATTCAATTAAGATGAATATGCCATTTTTTTTTGACATTGAATATGCCAGTCCATGCTATTTTCAGATCCACAAGAAAATGCTACATCTGCAGAACAACTACAGCACTCTTATTCTAGGCCTCACCGGTTTGGGCGGCGACGGCGAGGAGGTGCACGGCGGCGAGGAGGGGAGTGGCGTCGTCACGGGCGGCGACGGCGAGGAGGTGCACGGCGGCAAGGAGGGGAGTGGCGTCGTCACGGGCGGCGACGGCGAGGAGGTCCACGGCGAGGAGGTGCACGGCGGGGAGTCCACGGTGGCACGGGCGGCGACGATCTAGGGTTGGAGCAGCGAGGAGGGCACGGTGTGGCAACTGGTGGGAAGATTGGAGGACTAAAGTGTCCGCGGGAACTTGTATTTTGACCCTCAATCCCGGTTGAAGACAACAACCGAGATTGACTGGACCTTCAGTCCCGGGCCGTGTCTCTAACCGGGATTGCTAGTGGTGCTAGCCCCACACGTCAGATGCGAGCATAGGGGTGGTTGACCTTCAATCCTGGTTGGACCACCTTCAATCCCGGTTGGTATCTCCAACCGGGATCCATAGGCGATCTTCAGTCCAGGTGGGTTTTCCCAACCAGATTGATTGGTGAGCCGCCCACACGCCGATCTGAACAGGACCAACGCCTGAGTGCTAGGGACTATCGCCCGGTTTATGATACAAACCGGACCGATACCCAAAAATAAAGAAATCTGATGGCGAGCGCTGGCTCGAACCCATGACCGCAAGGCGGGAGACGCGCTCAAGCGCCGCTAGCTGAGGAGAGGGGGAGAGATGTTCTCTTTTCTTAGGAGCTAATTATTTTGTACCTTTCTTGGTCTTTAGTGCGAGGAAAGGAATTTTTTAATTGTATTTTAATTCCTTATTTGTATTTTAAATCCATTTTCCCATTATATTTCCTTTTTTTAAATGTATTTTAATTCATTTATTGTGGAGAAAGCCATGTTTTCCTTGACATGTGGGCCCACATATGGTGGGTCCCATATGTCAGTGGTAGTAATTTGCCATAAATTTCTTCAAAATTATAGAAAATTGTTGGGAGCCTATTAAAATTAAATAAAAATTTCATAAAATTCATAACAAATGTGCAAAAATTGACATATATAAAAATGAGTTGGGAACCTTGAAATTTCTCATTAGTTTATAAATGAGATGGGAATAATCTACTTATACATAAACGATGGGAATTTCTCATAATTGGTGAGCACGAACGGTTCTTTCCGGATCAATATGAATTTAGGGACAAATATCTAAAATATTACATGACTACTTTATTTTTACAAGTGATCCTTCGTTATGATTGTGGCGACGACGAGCTTCCTCATCATCGCTAAGGACATTAATGTCTCGTCCACGAGAAAGGCGTACTCGTCGGCGATTATACTCTTCTTCATCTGTGGACGCCTCAACTCCAACAATCCTTCTTTTACCGTAAAGAACCACGTGGTGCCTTGCTTGATCACCCGGTAGTCTTGTTCTTCGTCTTTTTATAGTTTTACCCTTATGAACTTTTGGTTTGTTGTCCATGTCCATCACATAGAATATCGTGTCACATCGTTGGCGCAGCACGAACGGTTCATCCTCAGAGGCCACTTGCTTGAGGTCCACGATTGTCATACCATAGTCATCGATCTGCACGGCTGTCAGTTTCACCCATTGGCACCTAAACAGAGGAACTTTCAAAGGTCCATACTCGAGCTCCCAGATCTCCTCTATGAAACCATAGTAGGTGTCCATCTTTTCATTTTTGTCCAAGACATCTATACGGACGGCGCTGTTTTGGTTGGTGCTCTTCCTATCCTGGGCTGTCGTGTAAAATATGTACCCATTTATCTCATACCCTTGCCATGATACGATTGTTATGGATGGTCCCCGAGCTAAGAGCTGCAACTGTTCATGAACTCCCTCCTTGCCTAACAGATGCTTTTGTAGCCAACCACCAAAGCTCTCCACTTGCTTGTTCGCGATCCACTTATCTGACTTATCTGGGTATTGGTCTCGTAATATCCTCTCGTGATCAAGTACATACGGAGCCACTGAAGATGCTTGTTTCAGTACCGTGAAATGTGCTTGTTTAAATGAGAGTACATCGTCACAGGAGGATTCTTTTCTCCCTAGGGTCCCTTTTCCCCGTAGCCTCCCCTCATAGCGTGATACAGGGACGCCAATCGGATTCAGATCATCAATGTAGTCGACACAAAACTCAATCACCTCCTCTGTGCCAACACCCTAGGCAATACAACCTTCTGGACGAGAACGGTTACGAACATACTTCTTTAGGACACCCATGTACCTCTCGAAAGCGAACATACTGTGCAAGAAGACTGGTCCGAGAATTTCTATCTGTTTGACCATGTGAACCATGAGATGAACCATCATATCAAAGAAGGATGGAGGGAAGATCATCTCAAGGTTGACCATACTAGCGACAATGTTATCCTGCAGATTAGATAACTTATCCGGATCTATGACCTTTTGTGATATCGCGTTGAAGAACGAACACACCTTTATGATTGTACCTCGTACCATGTCTGGTAGAATACCTCGCACCATCACTGGGAGCAACTGGGTCATCAACACATAACAATCATGGGATTTCAAGTTTACGATTTTATTCTCTTTTGTGTTTATGAGTCTTCTTATGTTCGACGAGTACCCAGAAGGGACCTTAACACTGTTCAACAACTGAATCATGCTTTTTTTCTCTTCTTTGCTTGGTGTGTAGCTCGCGGGACAGAGGTAATGCCCTTTGTCTCTCTCTTGTGGATGTAGTTCTTCCCTGAGACCTAACAATTGTAGGTCCTTTCGTATTTGAAATATATCTTTTGATTTGCCATACATATCTATGAAGCCTAGCAGGCTCACGCATACATTCTTTGTGATATGCATGAAGTCCAGGGAGTGACGGACCTCTAAGTCTTTCCAGTAAGACAAGTCCTAAAATATTGACTTCTTCTTCCAGCTAGGCTTCTTCCTAGATTCTTCAGCCGGGAGTGGCGGGACGGGTTTGCTACCAGGACCCTTTCCAAATACTACGTCTAGATCCTTTACCATAGAAAATACTTCGCTTAATCGCGATGCTTGGGCTTCTTTCGTTCTCTTGGTCCCATCAAAATTAACACGGTTACTCCATAACGGTGCTTCAAATTGAGGAACCTCGATGGCCCATGTAAACAACCTTCCGAGAGTTTGTTAGGTACTTGTCTTCCGTATCATCCAAGCTTTGGATGCGTGCTTTATACCCTTTATAGATAGGCCCGACAAGTTACCAAGTGCGGCCGGTCGTTGATGGTTACAAATAGCAATGCACGAAGCTGAAATACTCTCTTTGTACTCATCCCATACACGTACACCATCATTCCATAGCGTTAGCGAATCTTCAACCAACGGTTTGAGATACACGTCGATGTCGTTACCAGTTGCTTAGGGCCTTGGATAAGCAATGGCATCGTAATGTATTTCCGCTTCGACATAGCCAAGGAGGAAGGTTGTAGATACATAGAGTAACGGGCCAAGTCTTTGTGACTCTCGCTCATGTCACCGAACGGGTTCATCCCATCCGTACTCAATGCAAACCTTATGTTCCTCGCATCGTTCGCAAAGTCCGGATATTTTCTATCGAGTTTCCTCCACTGCGAGCCATCTGCTGGGTGCCTTAGCTTTCCGTCGACTTTACGATCATCTTTATGCCAACGCATCATCTTCGCATGTTTTTTATTCGCAAACAAACGTTTCAACCGAGGGATTATAGGGAAGTACCACACCACCTTAGCAGGGGCTCTCTTCTTCTTACGCCCTCCCTCTACCTCACATGGGCCATCACGCTTGGTCTTATACCGTGATGTTTTGCACACAAGACATTCTTCCAAATCCTTGTACTCATTACGATAGAGGATACAATCGTTTGGACATGCATGTATCTTCTGTATCTCCAACCCCAAAGGGCAGAGAACTTGCTTGGCTTCATACGTAGTTTCAGCGCGTGTTACCCTCTCGAAGCAACTTCTTCATGAGGTCTAACAACTCATCAAATCCCTTATCGATACTCCATTAGTAACCTTCCATTGCATCAATTCGGTGTGGTACGCAACTTTTGTGGCCCCGCCTACGTTTGGATACAACAATGTTCCTTAGTCCTCAAGCAGCGTATTGAAACTTTTCGTAATGTCTTTCATCGGTGTATTCTCCTCTCCATCATGCAACATCTGTTCTAGATCATCGTCGTCAAACTCCCTAGTATATGTTCAATAGAACCGTGTTGGCCAACATCGCCATATAATCCGCCACATCTTCTTCGTCACCATCTTCTTCTTCACCGTCTTCTCGTATAATCTCTTCTTCACCGTGTTTGGTCCAACAGTATAGTTTTCCACTTAAACCTCTTGAGATCAAATGGAAGTGAATTTGCTCGAGTTTGACCACTCCTTGTGATTCTTGCGGTCTATGCATGGACAACATATGTAGCTCGATCTTGTGCGAGCACTTGCTCGACGATAAAGTTTCCAAACCCTCCACAAACTGTGAGAGAGGCGGTCCATGTACATCCATCGCCGATTCATCTACATTAAGTTACATCAAGGTAGTTGTTAGTTGATTTTAAGTTATTTAATTTTTTAGGTCAATACTTCAATTTTAGGTTAAATACCTTTTTAAAAGAATTATTTTAAGTCGATAATATTTTATCACAATCGAATCAAATTCTAAGGTAATGCAACAAAGTATTTGGCAACCCACTTAAAATGATATATCTAGATCTACCAACTTATAATTTTACATCAATGAAGTGAGTAGAGATCAATGAAGTTATAATATTTTATCACATATTAATTAATATATAATGTTAATTTTTAAACAATCAAAATCTATGCAAATTCTACTTTAAACTCTACTCCCAAAATTTCTCCATGAATCGATGAAACCAAAATTCTAAATTTGAGTCACCTCCACGCATTCAATGTGTGCTACATCACAATCCAAGTAAATTCTAAGCTAATGCAACAAGATTTTACAATCCACTTCAAAATTTGGTCCACGAAAGTTAAGATTCAAAATCATAGATCCATGAAACCATCATCTAAATTTAATTAGCTACAACTACAAATTCAAAGCGAACTACGTCTTAATCCAAGCAAAATCTAAGATTACACGACAAGTTTTCGCCAACCCTTTCAAAAGATCGAGCTATATCTACCAATTTATAACATTTCATCAAAGATGGGGAATAGAGACCAAATTTTTCATATTAAATTTAAAGCAAATATAGAAACTACATTTCATATACAAGTAGTGAGAAATGAAGTTACTAACCTTGGTTAACTTGGATTGAAGTGAAATGATCAAATTACAAAAAATTTGAGCAGCACCTCCCCTCAAATCCCGTAATGGCGGCCGAGCTCCTCCTGTCGGGTTATAGTGGCTGGGGAAGGTTACGGTAGCTCGGGGAGGAAGAAAGGTTAAATACGCTAACCAATCCGGTTGGTGTTACCAACCGGGATTGATATATTTCTCCCGTCATTTGGTGTTACCAATGGACCGAAATCAATTTAGTCCCGGTTGGTATTACCAACCGGGACGGATATCCCACGCTGCCACATGCCTTTTTTTAGGCGATACCCGTCCCGGTTGGTAACACCAACCGGGACTAAATGGTCCCCCGCGCCCCCTCGCGGACCAGTTAGCCGTTCAACCGGGACTGTTGCACTGCTGAGTCCCGGTTGGTGGCTAACCGAGATTGATGGGCCGGTATGGAAGGCCTGTTCCCAGGTAGTGCATATCAGTCTTGCATCTTGAGTTTTGTTCATGTTCTTGGTGTTGGTGGGCTGGTGATTGGTGCGGTGGCCTGGCCTAGAGAGTATCGTGGTTTGCTGGACTCTTGTGGGCTGCCCGGTAGGCTGGCTGGCGCCATAGCCCCTAAAATGGATTTGGATAATATCCATCGGATATTATCCATATTTTTCTTCGAATATTATCTGTCGGATAATATCCGCATTATCCGTATCCAGCACCCAGTATCCATATCCGCAAAAAAACTGGATATCCGTATAATTATCCAAATCACTATCCAAATTGATTCAGTCGGTCGGGCGGAAATTATCCGCTCCATTTACACCCCTAATCACCAGGATAAGCTACTTGAACCGGTGCTCGTCTCCCACTCTCCCTCGGTGGTGCCTCTAGGGTTGGGAGTTGTTTGGTGCTCTATGCTGACCGTCTTTCAATCGCATTCTCTTAATTTTGAGATGCGGTGGTTCTTTATATAAAATTGAGAAGCCTATATATAGAATTAGTATTTATATAAAGTCCTTATCTTATCAATTTCAAGTCTATTATCATCTAATAGATCTATACCATTATAATCTGGACCCATCCTAACTAATGGCTAGATCTTTTCTTTTTTCTCTGATTAACGTGAGAATTTCTTATATTTTAAAGTAAATGTGGTGGCTCCGTTTAACTCTATTTTAATAATAGGAACATGTCACGGTTGTTGTAGTCATCATGTTATTGCTCGAAGCCTTAAATTAATAGCAGATTCCCTAGAGCTCGATTACGAAAAATTTGAAGAGAGATGTCTGTCAATTTTCTCTCTTTCATCATCCCTAGTGACCGCCCTCCACCGTCTCTTGTTGCCGCCGCTGCTTAGTTAGATCTATGGTTCACCATGCCATCCCTAGGTTTAGGCTGAGGCCAGGGATCAGGGAGAGGCATAGTGAAGGACAATGGTAGTGGCTGGCGGGGCAGCGGGGCAAGGTTGCCGCTGCCTCAGCCATAGGATCGGTAGAGGGCGACTGGTGGTATTGATTGGTGGGTCAATGAGAGGCAAGAGATGGAGGTAGATCCATCGATAGAGACGAAGGAGAAGGGTAGCCGGCACCTCAATAGAGAGGAGGAAGAGGACATGATGGAAAAGTTGAGGAAGATCGTACTATGCCGAAGGAGGGAGGTTGGTGCGGTGGCCGTGGAGGAGCCAATGGTGGCTACATGTGAAGGAACTGATGGCGGCTGCTGGCGGTGGTGGTGCCTGTGCAGTAGCAGAGAGGAGTTGAATGCTTGTGGCATCATACATCGGGTAGAGGCATGGAGCTAGGATTAGGGTTGGAGAGGGAGGTGATACTTTACGTATAGGAAGAAGAGGGAAAGATCCAGACCATTAGATTAAGATCCATCGGTCCAAAAAATCGACTGAAAAGCCCCATATTTTTAAGCAACTGATAACTAGTCAACCCCACACTACTAGAGAAATGGGTATCACAACCGGTCTCAAAAACCCCATCACAACCGGTTTATTTCGAACCCGTTGTGATGGTGCACCAGTATCGGTTCGTTAAACCAGAAGCCAGGACAGGGCTTCTACAACCGGTTTGGGACACGAACCGGTTGTAGAGTCCAATTTCTACAACCGGTTCATGTCCCCAACCGGTTGTGGACTTTTACAACCGGTTGGAGACCCAAACCGGTTGTAGAAATTGAGTTCTACGACCGGTTCATGCCCCAACCGATAGTAGAAGCTCTATTTTCGAAATGCTAAAAGAAATGCTTGTCCTACTCTCATCAGAGAGCACGCGTGGATGGATTGGCTAGAAGGGTGAGACGTGGGTCACGAGGAGGGGTGTGAGGTCCTGGGTTCGAATCCCACTTCTCCTAACACCACTACTGGTTCGTTGTGAAGAGGGTTTGGAACCAGTTGTAATACCCGGTTCCCTACTAGTGCCATCTGATAGATGTCAGATCATGAATGGACGCTAAATATTTATGCTACGTTACAGCTACACTATTTTTGTGTTGTCTGATAAATCGTAGCCTTCCATTCTTGGTCCCATGGCTACGAAGCAATATCACAATACGACATTGCTTCCTAGTATCAGAGGATCCGATTCCCATTGCAACCAAGCTAATAATCTTCACCTGTAAGGATACAGAATGATTGATTGGCAAGACTATGTCTAGCGTGATCCATATATACCATATTCATTTAGAGACCATTGTTGTGTTCAGTGGTAAGTTGGAAAGAATGGCGAGAGAGGCGCGGGGGTAATTTGTAAAACAGCAAGGCACGGACGTGGTGGCATTGGATGTCAATCCCAGGGCTCTCCTTCAAAGATTGCATGGTTGCATCAGCTTCATTGGTTGCACAGGATACTGTGCCTTCCATGTGAACAGGCGTATTGCTACGGATGCAAGCCACAGGCATGCAAAATTATTCGTACGTCCATCTGTACGTACGAGCTGCACACGCATTGTCATTCCTGTTTAGGCGACTCAAAATTACGTGGTCTCCAGCCGTGCCATTAGAGCCCGTGGTACGCATCAAAATCTTGAGACTTCCATGCCCGCACAAGGCGAGGACATGGAAAGCATGTCGCTACACAAGGAAGAGATCACCTGAGAATGATCAGATGCGAGCTCGAGCAAGTTATGGATGGAAACGTCCGGTTTGGAATCAATTACTTTGACGAATCCGATCAGATCGACTGGTGATAATCCTGCCGTCAGAGCTGCTACCTTCCAAATTAACAGTTAACACACATATAATTTACAATCGACTCGATCGATTCTTTTTCTTGCTAGCCGCACCATTCTAGGCTCTAGCTAGCTCATTGTTCATCATACATGTAAGGGTCAGCTTGGTAGGTTCCTCCATCTGTAGGTCAGTTCGCCACGTACGGAGACATGAAGTCGCTGCTAGGGACAGTACTGGCCATTGGAATGGGAGTCATGGCTTTCCTAGCTGCTGCACCCCAAGATTGCACTGCCGCAAGTGATGTGGTGAGAAGCATCTTCGTCAACTGGAATGGGCGTGCTGATTTCAAGTCCATCCAGGTCGCCGTCGACTCTGTCCCCTTGGGCAACGATCGCTGGATCCGGATTCACGTCGCCGCCGGCGTCTACAAGTACGTAACAATGCATGCACGCACTCGTCGATCCCTTGCATTGAGTAGTTCAAAGTAGTATCGATCTGATTTTGCATCTTAAAACTAGTCCAGATTTTGTATCTGATTAATTATTCATTTGTCATGGATATGTGAAGCGAGAAGGTGATCATACCTGCAAACAAAAGCTTCATCCTGCTTGAAGGCGAGGGGAGCGCGCAGACGTCGATCGAGTGGGCGGACCACGCCGGCGGGGACTCCAACACGAGCAGTTCCCCGACGTTCGCCTCCTACTCCTCCGACTTCATGGCTCGCGACATCACGTTCAAGGTCCTCTTAATTTGACTAATTATTGTCTGCCTCGACGTCGTGCCATGCTCACGTACGGTTGATGCATGCATGAAGGTTTCGACCTCTGTAGCTAACCTTGGCTCGCGCAGAACACGTACGACGGGGTCGGGAACATGGCGCCGGCGGTGGCGGCGCTCGTCGCCGGCAACCAGTCATCGTTCTACCGCTGCGGCTTCGTCAGCGTGCAGGACACGCTGTGCGATCAGCAGGGGAGGCACTACTACGAGAGCTGCTACATCGAGGGCGCCGTGGACTTCATCTTCGGCAACGGCCAGTCCATCTTTCAGGTTCTGATCTGATCCCTACTGATACCCTACCGATCGATTCAATCATCGCCCTTGCATTGCACATAGGAGAGTAAAGGAACGATGTGTGTACACTACGCACTGCATGCAGGGGTGCGAGATATGGACGGGGAAGGCGGCGGTGGCGCCGGGGTTCATCACGGCGCAAGGGCGGGAGACGGAGGCGGAGGAGACCGGGTTCGTGTTCAAGGGGTGCACGGTGGGCGGCGTCACGCCGGCGTACCTGGGGCGCGCCTGGCGGGGCTACGCCAGGGTCATCTTCTACCGGACGGACATGTCCGGCGTCGTCGTCAGCCAGGGCTGGGACTCCTGGAACTACAAGGGCCAGGAGTGAGTGTAGTACTGCACCACCTAGCTACCTCCTAGCTGCTGCATGCTTGGTGGAATCATGGTTGCATCACCAGCTCATACGCTCCCTGCAGGGGCAAGTTCACGATGGCGGAGTCGGGGTGCACGGGGCCGGGCTCCAACACCACGGGGCGGGTGCCGTGGGCCAAGACGCTCGGCGCGGAGGAGCTCGCCAACTTCGTCGACCTCTCCTACGTCTCCGGCGACGGCTGGCTCGCCGCGCAGCCGCCCTAGGTAGATAGCTGAGGCGGTACGGGTCGGTTTGCGGATTGCCACGACGACACCAACGATGATTCGTCCAAGTCTCAGAGGAATACTAGGCAGCGGTAGAGCTGATTTGGTTGCACTCTAGAGATGGAGACCATAAATAAAGGCATTGTTTCCAAGAATCGATAAACTTCTCTTCTCCGGTTAGGTACAAATTAATCGGAGGGTAGGATATGGCTGATTGCCTGATTTTTTATAAAGGAAAAACTCTAGAAATGGCATGTTGATTTGCGTACAGCTCTGCAGACAAGGCACCGATCCTTGTGTGTGGAGATCAGTCCACTGACTCCGGCAGTCCGGCGCCGCACCACCACCCCAGTCCCCTGCTTCCAACTACTTCTTCCTCTCCGGCTGGCATGGCTCCGCACGGGTACGCCTCCACCCTACCCCCGCTGGCAACCAGTGATGGCCAGCGGCACCCTCGCCGCTCCGTCTCCCTTTCTCCCGTCGCCACGTCGGGCCTGAGACCGTCATGTGCTGATCCCCCGTGGCTGCTGCCAGCCGTGCCCTCCAACAACCCGCAGCTCTGGTGGCATCACCACCACCTGGCTGCACCGCTACACCACCTCCCACCATTGGGTCTCCCTCTAAGTCCGGGGACACAAGTGAACCCCTCCCATAACCCTTGTAAACCTAAACCCTAGCTAACCCTAATGGCGGCGAAGCTCTAGCAAGAGGCGGCGGTGCTGGCAGAGCAGGGCAGAACAAATCTGAGGGAGAG
The DNA here is from genome assembly GCA_036346145.1 of Olyra latifolia. Classification (NCBI taxonomy): domain Eukaryota; kingdom Viridiplantae; phylum Streptophyta; class Magnoliopsida; order Poales; family Poaceae; genus Olyra; species Olyra latifolia. The sequence continues at coordinate 23,870,843 of CM070530.1, forward strand.
GGGAAGAAAGAGAAAAGCATCAGGCAGAGAAGATGAAGCATCGGATGGCTCCCACCTTGAAAACGTATTAGAAAGATTGCATAATCAAACACGAATTGGAATCAAATTGGTATTATTAAGGGTGCGTTTGGTTGAGGAGCCAACTGGAATGGAGCCACTCTATTCTAGGTCTCAGGATGTTTGGTTAGAATGAAGCCACTCCGTTCTAGGCCGTAGAGTGTTTGGTTGTGATTCTCATGAAGCAGAGCCACTCTCTATATGGAATATTTCCCATAGATGTAGAATCAATCCATTCCTATTTTTTGGCCGAATGGATCCGCTCTACTCTCAGAATCAGGAATGGAATGGCTCCGCTCTACTCACTCTCCAACCAAATGCACCCTAATTTTTTTTAAAGGAAACTCTCAGCTTTCATTCAGTAGTAGACATACCTGAATCAGTAATATGATTACATAAGAAGCTACTAGCTAGGACAATCTGGCCACACCTTTGGCTCAAACAAGAGTACAAACATGTTTTGCACAACAATGTGCTACAATGTTTGCTTCACGTCTAGCAAAAATTAACCATTTGGAACTCTGAGAAACCAGAGGATACATCCTTGATTTCATCCAACAGACCCCACTACTTGCGAAAAATATTTTACTTTACTTGAGAAAAAACAAAGTCAAATAGGGGCATTGCCAAAAGACACGTTGGCTAGAAATGCTAGGACTGGTCACCTGCCTTGGTAATTCCAACCCGGACAGCAGCTCTTTCACAGACGCCATTGATGATGATAGATTATACCCCACCAAACACCCCCGGGTTCATGAACCCATCTATATGAAGAGACCAAATGCACCACATAATGGTCACAATCGTTGGGATTGTGTCAACCCTGAACATACCTGAGCAAAGCAAGTCCTTAGACCAGTTCAAGGGGTGGAACTCGGCAGTTGAAAACCCAGGTACTCTCTAGCAGCAGTCCAGAACTAGCTTAAGCCGATCGATCTCACCGTGCACGTACACCCCACTTCTCTCCTTCAGCCACGCCCAAAAATCCCCTCCGGGAGAAGTTCTTAGAGGGATATTAAGCACCGCATCTGCGTCGATCTGCCAGAAGAGATGCTTCTCACAAGATCGGTCCTCCATGTACCATTATCATGATGAACAAAATGGTTAGAGATGGTCGTAGCATCTCTATCTAGCATGACCAATAGATCTCGGATCGGATTGCTTTGAAATCAGTAGGTCCTCAGAATGATTGTGGGCTCACTTCTGTTGCCAAGCTTACTTTCACATAATGGGTATCATTATATGAAGCAAAAATTCGTTTGCTACCATCGAAAGAACATATATTTCGTAATATACCACTAAAAGAAATATTTTCTACCATTCCATCAGTTTTCATCACAACTCATAAGTAGGACCAAAATGCCCTAAACAAGAGTACCAAGATTCAAGACAACAGTTGGCAACTTAATGCATAGCAGTGTGGCTCGATATAACACCAAGGCCTCGTAAACAACATGCAACGACAGTACTCAGTCACATCTTTCTCCATATCAACTATTGAGTACTCCTCTAAATTCACCACTCACGAGTCCACGACACAATTCCTCCCTTATGGTACGTACACCGACCATCTTCAATCGTGGGAAATGAGGTAACTGCAATATCTACTCTGCAATCATTCTTTGGGTCGACCCTATAATAGTAATAGAGAAAAAAAAATGGATATATGCCACTGTAGAATTTCGAAATTCGAGATCTATCATCGTTCCTTTTGTATCTGTAAAGATGTCATTATGAAATCGAGAAAATTAGGCAAATGCCACTCTACGCATCATGTGGCACATTTTCGCATACACGTATTCTGTATTTTCCTATTAAGACCATTTTACCCATGCCCTCTTCTTCCTCCTCCCTTCTCTCTTTTTGCTCTCCTCTCTCTCTCTCTCTCTCTCTCTCTCTCTCTCTCTCTCTCTTCCTCTTGCCGCAGAGCTACAACAACATGGGCCTAGCCATCGCCGCCGAGCTCCTGCGTATGGCGTCGACATCAACATGTATGGTAGCGGCGGCGGCATCTGTCGCCACCAAGCTCCTGCACATGGTAGTGGCAGTAGCGTGTAGGGCGGCGGCGGAGCTCCTTTGTGGCTTGGGCAGGATGGCAGGCAGGGAGGAGTGGCGGAGTAGGGTGCAGGGTGGCAGAGGCGGAGCTCCTTCGTGCCTTGGGCATGATGGTGGACAGGGAGGAGTGGGAAGCAGCGTGCAAGGTGGCGGTAGGAGCGTGCATGGTGGTAGTGGAGCCCCTTCGTGGCTGGGCATGATGGCGGGTAGGGAGAAGGTGTGGCGGCCAGGGGGCGGCACATGGCTGGGTCGCTGCAGGGCCGCTATGGCTATATCACTGGAGGGCATGGGGTGGTTGGGTCACTGAAGGAAGAAGGTAAAGGGAGGAATGAAGAAGAAAGGAAGAAGATGAGGGTAAAATTGTTCGGTTTTGCAAAAAAGATGTCATGTGGCATGTGGAGTGGTATTTTCCTAATTTCCTCGGTTTCATAATGGTATCTTTACAGATACGAAAGGAATGATGGCAGATCTCAAATTTCAAAGTTCTATAGTGGCATTTGTCCAATTAACCAAAAAAGACAGCTTCCTTTCACTTCATTGTGCATCATTTTCTTCCTTGCAATTCTAAACATGTAGACACGACCATCCATTATCATTATCAGATATAACAATTTCTTCATCAAATTTCATCCACAACATGTGGACACTAGCATGCACAACAGAACTAAGAACTATGGAGTTAATATTCAAAGTGATGTGGGCCAAACCTCTAGGTGAGGCTAGATACGTGGGTTGTTCGATCAATCTTTCGTGGTACTTTCTTGACGTAGACGATGCCATCACCGCCGTAGTAGATGATAGGTCGAATACACCTAGAAACAACGATGTTGTCGTACCAGAAGTAGACAATGCAAGCTTCTCGAACCGTGAACGTGTACGATGATCATGAATCATGAATCGACGAAGAAGAAGAACCATAAAGATTCAATCCGCAACTCAAGAACCAAGTTCTTGATCAACACAAACCTAGATAGAAAAATCTTTCTCTACTCACGAACAAACCGTCATGATGCCCGAAGGCAATTTCTAAATTTTATTTATCCATGATCAAAGTTTGCCAATACATCGAGAAAGAGGATTATATATAAGAGAGATGGGGTGGATGAACAGTACCCACGTGTGGTACGGTGGGTTAGTATTCACCTATGGGCCATCTTCCTTCTTTATCTCTGATTCAAAAGAAAAATAATTTCTGATTTTTACCTAATCAAAATTTAAAGGCATATCCTTTTATACCTCAGATATCCTTCTCTAATAATTGAAAATATTATTTGATTAAGAGAACTCCTTATCTACCCCTAAAAAGTTAATCGAATCCACAATATGCCATTAACTTTTTCGAAGTTCACAATTTGCCTTTATCACATGAACTTCGTTTCCTATATGTTACTTTCGTCAATGTGCCATCTCTTTGTCGTTAAATCGGCTATGAAATATCCTCTTTGTCTCTGCCTTTTTAATATGTTACAAAATAGAAAATTTCATAAAAATAGTAGAAATTTCATAAAATTATGAGAAAATTTCCATGGATTGAGAAAATTATGTGTACTCAAAATTGAAAGTGGATTTTAAAAATTTTGGGATGTAATTTCTTAAAAATAATTAATGGTACCTACCATGTCTCACAAAAACGAGATAAGAAATAGGAAATAGAGAAAATTATAAAATTTGAACGGCTAGTAGAACATGATTTTACATAAATTTAGAATTTTGAATTACTCGATTTGGGGTTACAATGTAAGGGAGGAAATGTTTCAAAGGTCTAAATTTAGAAATTATGGAAGGGATGGAGTTGACGGAAGTAGCATATAGGGAATGAAGTTCACTGAAAAAGGGAAAATTGTGAATTTTGGAAAACTTAATGACGGATTGTGGATTCGACTAACTTTTTTAGGGTAAATAAGGAATTCTCTCTATTATATTCGTCATCCCGTAATTTATTCTTGATTGGTCTCGATCTTTTGGTGGCCCCACCCCAAGTCACATAAGGAAAGACTTGACCTCACATAGATTTGCCAAGTCTCCAAGAATCCTCGTATGTCATGCAAATCACATACTTTATTTTTGCATTGCCGTGTAGCGCCAAAACTCTCCATGTTATCTTCTTCTTTCCCTTTTATTGTCTCCATGCAAATCTCTATTTTCTTGCCAAGAGAAAATATGCATTTTCTTGTTTCCTTCTCGTGAACGCATGAAAAATCACCAAGTTGACATTGTCATTGTTGCCCATATCACAAAGCTTACCCTTCGGCCATGTCAGACGAGTGCATCTTCCACCCGTGATCACTACTCACATGCTCCGGAGCTTGCCATGGACATGAAGCATCGCAATTATCCATGGAATTGATAGCAATTTAGGGGGGAACCTGTGTCTAGATTAGGGGGGAACCTACGAGCAGGGACAATGAGGCAAGGGCGTCGGGTGGTGGCGCAAAGAGAGGTTTCCCAGTGTGACGACGGTAGAGAGTGGCGCAGAGGGGGTGACCATAGGGTGCGACGGTGAGTGGGGCGTAGAGGGAGACAACTAAGGCTCTGTTTTCGTCAGTTTATCTTATCTGACTTATTTGTCTTATTTGACCTATTTGACTTTTCTGCTAATTTCGAAAGCTTCCCGAGGTAGCCTCGAGAGTCGGATCCGCTTCGTTCGATTTGTGTTTTCAAGGTTTCAGACAAGTCTTTTTTAAAGAAAAATAAATTATAAATTATTTTAAAGGAAAATAAGTCCTAACCCTAAATAAAACAAATAAAGCCTTATAAGCTGATAAGAACAGGGCCTAAGGACGGCGACGTCATGTGGTGGCGCCGGCAACAAATAATGCAGCGGCGGCCACCGTCTTGCAAAGGTGAGAGAGTGTAACATCCCGAATTTGGGGTAGATTTCAAAAATTCTATAAAAAAATATTAATATCTTATGGTCCCAAATCCCAATGGTAACAATTTTGCTTTATGAAATAAAAATAATATTGATATTGTATTTGCCTTGCATGACAAACTTTTGCCTTAATTTGCTAATCCCATATTTTGCTACTTTTACCAAGCTTATACTCCTATATTTGGTATATGACTAATATTTTGGCTCCACTTAAAAAGATGGTTTTATTTATTCAAAAGCTTATTAAACAATACATGTTTATATACATATATTTATATTTTCAAACCTTTAATTTAAAAGCTTGCATAAGTTGTTAGTAATTACTATTCGTGGTCATGACTTGCCTTTATGTGTATCTACATGTGTATATATGTATATATTTATAACTGCTAGATCTCCTTATATTTATCTATTTGTTCAAATATAATTCTCTTTTCTTATTTAAAGGTCTTATAATGTCATGTGTAAATACTATTCCCCACCATGACAATAAACCTTACCTTGCTTTCTTTTGCTAAAATACTTCCTCAAATATTTTAATCTCCTAAATACAAAAATTTGTGCTGAGTTCAAAAGGTAATTTTTCAAAATTTAAACTCAAAGAAGAATTACCCTTTTACCATTTTTGGGTTTTTTCTTTCTTTTTTATTTTCCCCTTAAACCCCTCTCCTTCTCCATGCCATTTTTTCCTCTTTCCTTGCCATTGATTTGATCACTAATCTTTTCCCTCCATATTTGAATTCAAATTTGAATTTGAATCATCTTTGTGAAATTACCATTTTGCCCCTTGGGCTAAATCATGGTCTCTCTTCTCTGTTTCTGTCCTAGGCCCAGTCCACTCCTTCCTCCTTGGCTTGGCCTGCATCGGCCTTTTCCTCCTCAGCCCAACCCAGCTGAAGCCCAACCTGGCCCAGCAAGTGGTAGTCCACTACAGCCTAAGCTCCCCCTCCTCTACTCTGTCTCTATTCCCTGCTCGCTGCTCTAACCCGGCGCCCCCACCGCCGTCCTGGCTGCGCCCTGCCATTGGCCATCGCCCGCGCCCATGTCGCCAGTTACTGGTGCCATGTCGAGGCCCCGGTCAACGCCGTCCTCCCCGTAGTAGTCGCGCCATGCCATTGGAGGCACGCCGGTAAGGACTATCCTCCTCCCTGGACGTGCCTTCGGGGGGGAAACCCGGCCGCAACCTCGCTGTCCCCTGTTTCCTTCCCCCGAACCGCGTCAGCAGAGTACCTTCCCCCTCATCCAAGCCACCCAGAACTCCCCTGCGCCTATATAAGCCGAAGCGAGCTCCCCTTTTCTTCCTCATCCCCGCTCTTCCCTACCCGTGAGCCGCCCACGTCCACACGGTGCTTCGGTGAGCCCTGACCATCGCCGCCACCGTGAATCAGTTCCTCTCTTCCCTCTATTACTCTCACCGAACTTAATTGGATTTTTATTGCTTGTAGCTCGCAGAAGAGCACCGTCACCATCGCGGCCATCTTTTCCCCCCCGACATCCTAGATTTAGGTCCCAAGATCACGTAAGAATCAACGACACTCAATTTCATGCCCTGTAGCTCCACCGAGAGACCGCCGAAGCTTCTCCGGAGTCTTGGCCGAAGAAACGAACAAACTGACGTCAGCCATGCGTCATGATTAATTACTGTGCGCCTTGTCTCGCTGACGTGTGGGACCCATGGCGTTTAAATGAATTAATTCTCCCGCGGAGCTGCGATCTACCACTGACATGTGGGCCCTTCGGTCCCACGTGTAAAATTAAGTGGAAGCGCCTTTTCGGAATATGCCTTCGCCTCCCAGGCCGTGCTCGGGCCACCGTTGCCTTGGGACGGACCCGACTTGGGCCGCACAGTGACGATTGAGCCCACTACTATTTGTCACAATTTTTCAGAGATTTATCTATTTAGAAAATCTTGAAAATGATTATGATTTATAATAAATGCTTAGAGACCTCTAAAAATCTTGGGAAAATGTGGTAAAATAGTAGATAGTCCACTGGACCCATGAAAAATATAACTTTGCATTTTTTTAATTATATCAAGTCTCTGTAAAATATTTATATCTCTTGTTTATATATTTCTTTTATAAAGAAAAACCCATAAATACTTATCTGACCTTCTTAAATAGTTTTTGCCCTCCGAAAAATATTGGGAAAAATTCTAGGAAATAGTATATGTTGTATTTGATTTAGAAAAAATATTTTTGGACATGTCCTATTACTATTTTTCCCCTGAAAAATTAGAATAGCCTTCTGGTAGTAATTTCTTTATAAAAGAAATGCTAGAAATGGTATTCTATTTATTTAAAATATTATTTGACCTATAAAAATATTGAATATTCTTCTGTAAACTTTTGCATAGGATACCCACCTTAGGAAAAATACTAAACCTTATAGGTTTATAGTAAATAAATTAGTAGAAATAGAAAACCTCCCTTAGGGCTAGTATTTTAATGTCCAAAATGGATATTCGTATATTTAAAACTATGGAAATATTTTTGTATATACTTTATAAGGTTTCTAGCCTTAGAAATTTATTGGGTCCTTTAGGAGCTTGGTCACTTATCTAATTAAAAAATACAAAGCCCCTTTTAGGGCTAATTTCCCATATCTTTAAAAATGTTTGCTTAGAAATTTTAATACAAATGATAGGATTTATCTTTGGGAACCTAATTAAGGGTATTTACGAGCATTCACACATACATGACATCCCTAGCACGTCTACCAAGGAGTTCATGGAACTTTCTAGATAAGTAGGATAGATTATTATATAGCCTTCGGTATAGCTCGATGCGAATAGTCACCCACATGATTAGATGCGATTGCATAACATACATCATGCTCTGCCATATTTCTAAAATGTATTTGTGCTATTTGAATTATTCACGATAGATCCGAAAGACCCGGAAGGACAGCTCGAAAACCGGAATTCAGACTACAACACGCTCGGTCCAGGCGAACCAATATCTCTAGAACATGCTTCTCTACCTAGTTTTACTTAATTTATATTGATTTAAATTATGAATTTTCATGCTTTATGTTCTTTTATTATAATATGTTGTTAAATACAAAGCTGATAGAGCTGGTCTAGATATAACCCAATTAGTTGCATGTGTTAATAAGCACAACCCTGTCCTTCAAATGATTCCTACCTTGTCACTTGATAACCTAAGGAAGTAATTAACAACTCTTGGACTAAGTAAGTCTTTGGCGAATGCTTAGCAATGGCTATGTCTAGGTTCGAATGGGTCCAACCCCTATTATCTAAGGATACGACTATAGGATGACGGATTGCTTATAATTCCTAACCATCAACGTACACGTCGTTAACACAGTGAAAACTCATGCACTTAGGTGCCCCTTATTGCCCGAGTGTGAAGTGTCTCTGAATTATATTTTTCTGAATTTGAGAATCGATACAGTGAAGGGTTTGTGTACCACGATGGGCATATTTTGATGTTGTGTGAAATCATATTTTCGACATGATACCGTGAAGGCATGTCTTTCCGCGATGGGAATTATATTGCCCCCGATGGATAACACCTTGGAAGTATCTATCCACGATGGATGATACCGAGATGGAAGTTTATAAAATTGCATGCTGTGAGTTTTTGGAATCGTTGGGATAGCCGAGTTTTGGATGTTAAGTTAAACCCCAGTTATGATCAATTTGCGTATATAAGCACCATATGTCTTTGTTTTGTTAACTTGGCTAAGTCATAGGTCTTCACTACTATTATTATAACTTTGGCATTTATGCAAATAAAGTAAACCATAGCCTCACCATATAGCCTATATCACTATGTGCACTAGGCGGGGTTTTGGCTCGCGAGCGTGGTTTGATTGTGCGCTCACTCTCGCACCCACTCACTCTTTTAGGTTGTGATGGAGATGGAGAAGAAGAGGACCCCTACGACTACTATAACGACGAGGAAGCTTAGGGAGCCGACGTGCAGAACGGGTGTTAGGCGGGGCTCCAGTCGCTTGCCTGTCAGGTGGATGGCATAACTCTTAGAACCCGAAGCCGTATCTATCTTCGTTTCCGCATTTCCGATCTTTGATTAAAGAGCTCATTTTTAATATTATAATATTTGGCCAACTCGACCCTACAAACTTAAACCTTCATATTTGAACCTTTATTATGGTTGTATAATACTCGTGCTTGTATGAGATAATTCCAGCATTTTGTATTACGTACAGCACTAGCAAGATAGATCCTGGGTTAGCGCAGATGTATGGAGATCCCTAGAAACAGGCACCACCAGAGACAGATGCGAGGCAGAGACAGATACCAGTCTCTAGAAAAAATCATTTGGTGAAAGGCCCAAAGGCATAATCATCCTTTTCAAATGCCCAACGCCCTTCGAACCAACAGAATAATGGTAGAAATCAAAAAAATAATAATCTTTTGATAGTGTTTGACGGAACAGATTTTTTAAGTAGTATATTCCAAAAATATGTGTTCTTTTAATGGTAGCAAACGAATATTTCCATATATGAAAGCCATGAATGAGATGGAGATTGGAGAAGATACGCACAAGGGTTGAAGAAAAAAAGCAGTTCATAAATATTAACTTCTGCCAGGAACCTGTCAAACCGTTCAGTAACCAGCCGGGAGCACAGAAGCGGAACAAAAATATTGACCCAAAAATTTCTCAATTTTTACTCTTGAAGCGATAGTACTGAGCCAGAACTCTACGCAGCAAAGTCGTGCAAATTATTACCAAAGATGACAAATTACGTAACTAGAATCACAAAACATTACAGCACTCCCCAGCTCGTAGACATAAATGTTGAACTAAATCTGATCGCCGCTTCATTCTGGAGAGAACTGATGGTAACAATGATCAAAGTATCTTTTCCAATATCTGTTTCCCTAATAGGTTCATATTTGGACAAAAATCAGGAACAGAGACTAGAATTTGCAACTTACATAAAACACAACCATGCTCATCAGTGGCGCTCTCTCCCCCCTAGTGTCATCACCATTAACTTTGATTTTTATGCAGTTATGATGGACTCCATCAAGTGCACGCAGCTGAAATACCAAGGTAAATATAATGCCGTGCTCAAAGAATTATTCAGTCTCACTTGGTGTAGAGAACATCCTCCCATGGGTGGCGGTAGAGTGGCTGTTTGAGCCTCTTCTGGTCAAAGGTATGCCTGCGAATCCGAGTAGCATATTTTAATAAAAACAAAATATATAACTCAGGCTAATAAACTATGAAGCAATAACAACTTGTCTAACTCTAAATGTTGGTGGCACCAGCACTAACAAAAACAAATTAAGACTCACCCAATCAAACCGATCGATCGTGCAAGCACGAAGAGTCCATTAAGATACCCAATCTCAACAATCTCATCAATCTCTTGCTTACTGAACATTCCACTCCCAGAAAGAAGATCCAAAAAAAGTGACCCAATTGCACCATCGACGTTCAGAACCAAATTGTTGGCCTTTGACAGGGTGTAGGTCTCAACCTGGACAGCATACTCCATGTACTTCACTGAAGGAAAGTGTGTGTGTGCATATTTCTGTAGAAGCTGCACCCTCTTGTCCCTGTTGTCTCTGCTCTTAATCCTAATCAAAACAGCAAGTGACATTTGAGAAATGTCAGATAGCACGTGCAATTAGTCCTAAAATAATGAGATCTTATCTCACGAATCCCTTTTCAAATGCCAGCTTATTACGATGACATGGTGTCAAGGATATATGTCATATACCTGTGACCAATCCCGGGGACACGGATTCCCTTCTTTTTCATGCCCTCAACAAACTCGTAAGGTGTTAGGCTCTACAAGCAATTGATGCAGATCTATGAGAGCAATTAATATGGAACATGGAACTGGTAAAGCAAGGGACAGGAAATATGTTGGCTCACCCTTTCATATGCATCTTTGAAGTACCGAGCAGCATCATCAATTGCACCACCAAAACGGGGGCCAATTGTCAATAATCCTGTATATTTGAACCGTAAATCTTGGTTATCTATGCGGGCATGTACCTAAATGTAATAGTTTATGTGAACATATCAAACAAGCTTACCAGATACCAAGCTGGAAACAAGGTCCTTTCCAGCCCTAGCGGTAACTATAGAATTGTGAGCACCGGATACACAAGGACCATGATCGGCACAAAGCATGATACAAATCTGTCAAGACACATGAAACCCTTTAGGAACCAAATGAACTCGAAATAGAAAAACATGTAAAATTCCTGCTAGAGCATGAATCTTGTACCAATGATAGATTATCCATGTCTTATGGCCCACAACTTACCTCAATAAATTGAGTACAATAACGAGGAAGGCTGCGTTTGAACCACAAAAGAGAAATAACATCACCAACTCCATAACCCTGTTCAATAATTGTGGACATGGGCACGCCAGCATAGCAAGGTTCCTCACCTGCATCACAAACATGCACCTACATTACTCCCTAGGAGGGATAGCAAGAAAGATAGAGGTCAAATATATTGTGCATATAGAATAATTTGTTGCCATCAATGTAACCTCTGTCGTCGGAGATAGTGGAGATGATGTGTGTGGGAGCTCGGACCTTCCCACTCTTAATTGCAGTTTTGAGATCCTCGGGGATGGGAGGAGGTGTAATCTCAGGCACAGGAGAAATCTTTCCTTCCTCAACCTGCCAAATATATAACCACAGAAGCTCAATTCCCAGGATACAAATTCTCAAAATGTTATAACTGGAAGACATCAGTCATAATGTGTCAAAATACTATTGGCGTACAAGTTTTTCAAATGCCTCCTTGATTGCACTTTCGAGAGCTTCATATGAAGTAGGGACAATTGCCCCAGCATCTTTTAGTGCCTGGTTCTTACCTTGTGCTGATTCTAACTCACCGCCACTCTTTGCACCCTGTTATGCCAATAAATAAATCAGATCTCTGTACACTATGCTGTTCAGTTCACAGAATTTCAAGGAAAAAGAACACCATGGTTGTTGAAAACTTACAGCATGGCCAAACTGTACTTCAGATTTGAATAGACGTGCACATGTCCCACTAACCCATGCAACAACAGGTTTCTGAACCTTTCCTTGTTTCAAGGCTTCGACAAGTGAATACTCGTCTGTTCCACCAAGCTCCCCAAGAACAACCATCATTTTGACCTAAAGCCAATAAATATGCCATAAAATGAGATGTTCTCCAGTTGGGTTATGAATAGTGCATGGATGTCATCATGAAAACATACCTGTATGCTAAACAACCTATGTTCTAAAATTTTATATAACTGAATGTGTGCAAATGCAATTAGATAGAACCAGATAATGGTAAAGGAGCTACCTCAGAAAATAAAAGGCACAAGGACCATGACCAAGGGAACGAGTTATAGCTACATCTTGTGGATGTCCTCAGTGCCACACAAGATATAATTTAATCGTTTGCAGGACAATGGTGTGATAAATATGATGAATGCTCATAAGGTCTGAATTTCTATATAAAGAAGTTAATTTATTAAGTGTCAAACCTGAGGAATGTTATTAAAACGCAGAATGTGGTCCGACAGAGTTGAACCGGGAAAAACATCCCCTCCAATTGCAATTCCTAAATATGTTAGAAACTATAGTTAGTATAGGTGCATTATTCATGTGTCAGTGTCATCACATAAAGAATTCTTTACATTTATCTACAAACAAGTTACCTTCATAAATACCATCTGTCACTCTGGCAATGGTATTGTACATCTCATTTGACATGCCACCCTGTTCATATAATAGAAGTTCAGTGTCACTAGGGTGATATTCAAGCATTCAATTGTGCATTGTCACAGCCCTGGGATCTCAATCAGTAAGGATGTGACACACTTGACTTGGATTTCTCAATGGTGGAGTGGCTGGGAAGAAGAGCAAGCGCAGGAGAGAGTGCTGGGGTCGAAGAGAGAATGAGGGGAGGGAACTGAGATACTTTATTGTTTGCCTCCTCAATAACAAGAACATAAGTACCAAGTAGACTCCTGACCAGCTGTAACAACAGCCAACCAACTCATTAATAAACCCAACCAGCTAGGTAATAACCCAAACTAACAAAAAGCCGACCAACTCATTAATGAACCCAACCAGCTGGATTAAACCAAACTAATAATGCTAACCCTCAGCTAAGTCTGCTGCTGCTTGGTAGCACGCCTGGAGTACTTGAGACCCCATATGTCATGCATTAATAGTCAAGTTGTGCAGTTGAATATGTCTTAATCAACAAGTCATTGAAATTAAAGAAAAGGAAACTGAGCAGCTCTACACAAGTATTTACTTTTAAGGGGGTGCTTGGACTTTGGATGTGAATTTCTTGGGAATTTTAGTTTCAATCCTAATGATTTTGGACGGGAACATTGCACAGAACTGCAGATAGCGAATTAACCTTGAAAGTTTATCAATACTGAAATAAAAGCATACCGATTTAGATACAAAACCAACAGACCCAGGCCTGTAAAGCTTGCATTGAATTATGTTGTCAATTGTTCCAGCAGTATCACCAATCTTGAAAGCACCAGCTTGAATTCCTCCAACTGTTGCAGGTCCAATGATGACCTACAAACAACACAAAAGTAGTTGAAAAAAAAATATATGCAGACCATTGTCAGCCTGCGTTGACTGAAACAGAATGCTCTAATACTTTGTATAGGAAAGGGTCAAATGACATCCAACATGCCAACACCAATATCTGGAATGAGAAAAAGAATTATAGTATTGTTCAAGCTTGGCAAGCCATCATTGTGCTTACAAAATTGTTTACAAGGATATGCTCCTTTATTAATATGAAATCGTATTATGTTAGGGGCTTTATGATGAGATCCTGCTGATAAATACCCAGGTTTGGAAAGCAATTAATTTACCCAAATCATAGTGCAATTAATTTACCCAAATCATAATGCTTACCTTGTTATTTGCACGGGCATAACTAATTAGCTGTTTTGCATCTGATTCAGGAACACCCTCTGCTATAATGGCTACAACCCTGATTGTTGGCTGCTTCAAAGCTGACATTGAGGAAGCAGCTGCACTGCAGATTTAGCAAATATAATGAAAAATTATGATCACTATAAGATCATGCAGTCCATCCAAAAGGAATATCAAAACGCAAACCTACCTCCGGAAGGAGGCAAAGTTAATAAATACATCGGCAGTTGGGTGCGCATTGCAGGCAGCTTCAATCCTACAGATAATGCATGAGTAAATACATGGTTCATACATGAAGGTTGTGTAAGCAATCTATTATTATACTCATCGTTCCACCGAAAATAATAACTGTTTTCTTCTCAATGAAATAAGTTATATGAGGAGCAGAGAACTAACGTAGGATGAACTGGAATAGCAATTTCTTCTTGTCCAAAGAAAAGTTTCTGAAACCCATCAGAACCAGGATTGATTATTCCAGCAACAGAAGGTGTTTCTCTACCTATCAAGTAGTGCAAAGTCGGTAAGGAACAGGAACACTGTGCAATCTTTTTAACCAACATTGAAGGGAAAATATATACCACAAAGGAAGTCAAAATCAAGCATCCGTTGGATGGGAAGTTGCTTATAATTGTAAAATAACGCTTGGGTGGTTTTCGAAAAAATTTGACCTGTCGCCATGATTTACTTTGCCTGCAAAAACTGGTATTAGTCTATGATACCATAGGAATAGTTCGTATTTAGAATAAAAAATCAGAAGTCTCCATACAGTCCTTAAAGTACCACAACAGAAGAACGTGCATGTTAGCACAACAATTTTAAGGATCAGATTAATGACATGGCTTCAATAAAAAAATCAAAGTTATTAGGTATATTTTTAATATTCTTTGTGAATCCAAAGTTCTCACATTATTTTTCTTATCATTTGTAAATAATGTGTGCAGTTAAAATCAACTTCAGGATTTGATTTCTTAAACACTCAACTTAGGGGGTGTTCTTTTAGGCTTATGAGCTCTGACTTATCTGTCTTATCTCCAACTTCGAGAATTTCCCGAGGTGGCCTCGAGAGTCGGATGGCCTTGAAATTTAGGATTTAGGGAGCTTTTATACTCGCCTACGAGATAAAAATAAAACGGATTCAAAAAGTAATAAAAAAGTCAGATGAGTCAATATTAGTCAGATAAGTCACGAAATTTTCATGACTTATCTGACTGATATTGACTCATCAAGTAATAAAAAAGTCAGATGAGTCAATATTAGTCAGATAAGTCACGAAATTTTTGTGACTAATATTGACTCATCTGACTTTTTTATTACTTTTTGAATCCGTTTTATTTTTATCTCGTAGGCGAGTCTAAAAGCTCCCTAAATTCTAAATTTCAAGGCCATCCGACTCTCGAGGCCACCTTGGGAAATTCTCGAAGTTGGAGATAAGACAGATAAGTCAGATTAGATAAGCCCAAAAGAACAGAGCCTTAGATCACCAACAATAACTGCATGACAACAAACAGGAGACACTTTGACAGGAAGGAAAAATGTAATTGCAGAACACTTACTGTCTTTCTTCATCACAAATCCATAAACAAAACAACATGACAGAGTTGACAAAAACACGACCATGTCCTTACTCCAGGTGTGAGATCAATTTCAAAACACTCTACAAAGTTCTGTCACTCATGAATCCTACTAAAATAGGATATTCCAGAACCTATAGAATCAAATTGCTCAATCCTCAAAATTACACCCTATAGAGGAGCTGAAACCAAAGCAGAAAACCGGATCTCCAATATGATGGACCAGCACATTTTATTCGCAGCATTGCCCAACTATTTGCAATGCTTAAATCAATTTCTAATTCAAGTGAATTATACCAAACATTATTAAGCTGGTTCATGTCTCATATTTTTACCACAAATAATCAAATCCACAATTAAAAAAAATACTAACTTTCCACCAAGATCAGAGTTTTCTTCCAGCCATCACTCATGCATAAATTATAACGAATATAGAGGATCATTCAAATGGAATCTCAAGTGAACCATTGCCGCCACAAGACCAATCAAATCCGAAAAAAAAAACAACCAGATCTCCTCAGATCCATACAAAAAACGAACGCCAGAGCCCGAATCCCACAGACCTTCTCGCGACTTGTCCACGCGATCCCTCGGGATCAAACCAAACTCGCGCCAAGGGGGCCATTTCCCGATCGAATTCAGATCAGACGCGGTACGCATGGGTCCAAAACCCTCCAAAAAAACCCCAACCATTCACTGAACCTCAGACAAGCCGCGAGATCCCCGGAGCCACCGCTCTATCCCGCCAACCGTGGCACACACCGCACCACCGGCGAGGCGAGACTCGCAGATCCGCCGCGCCGGGAGCGCCCCCGCGACCCGAGCCACCAGCAGTTCGACCTAATGCCGCAGAGAGCAGTGACAGCAGGAGAAGGCTAGAGCAGTGGAGTGAAGGAGCGCCTGCGCGCGTGCGCGTGTGTATGGCTAGAAGCTGCGAACCTTACGAGGCGAGGCGAGGCGAGGCGAGCCGGAGGCAGAGGCGGAGGCGGGAGGCGGAATTCTCCGGGAAGGAAATTTTTGGGGGATCTCAGAGACGGAGCTGAAGCAGAGAAGGCGGAAATGGAAGGTTTTATAGTGGCGGGCAGGGGATCGGCCGGTGTGGAGCAGGCAACGCACTTCCCAGCTACCCACGAGCCCTCACCCCCCGGCGCCTATGGATCGGGTCTATGAGCCGTATGACTACCTTACAGGGTGTTATTGAGGTAATTTCGTAATTTATGAACTATCTGTCTTATCTCGAAACGAGAAATTTTGAGGTGGTATAAAGTCGGATGGCTTGAAATTTAGGATTTAGGGAGCTTTTATACTCATACGAGATAAATTACTAAAAGCAATTCAAAAAGTAATAAAAAAGTCGGATGAGTCAATATTAGTCGGACAAGTTAGGAAATTTTCACGACATCCGATCTCGAGGCCACCTT
Organism: Olyra latifolia; assembly: GCA_036346145.1. Lineage (NCBI taxonomy): Eukaryota > Viridiplantae > Streptophyta > Magnoliopsida > Poales > Poaceae > Olyra > Olyra latifolia. The sequence continues at coordinate 23,887,729 of CM070530.1, forward strand.
GAAATTCTCGGTTGAGATAAGACAGATAAGTCACAGCTTATGAGCCCAATAGAACACCCCCAATACACTATAGAAGCTATAGAAGAGCTAGACATCTCCCACAACGTTCCTTCTTATATTGTTCTCTTTCCTATTTCTTACACCATATTTTTACCTGTATTTTTCATCATTTTCAACAGCATTGCTTCAAATAAATGATATAGGAAAAGGATAGAGAATCCTTTCTCGACAGGAATGGAAGAAAGAATCGCTTTCAAAAAAGAACGGTGAAGAAATTCTACTGGAATTTAAAGCATTGAAGGGAATGAGATTCTCTCTGTCTGAGGGAAGGGAATCGGTTGTGGATAGCTTTAGTCATGGGAACTTGTTTTAAACCGTCGACCCCTTGCTTGCTTAAATAGACGAAGATTTAAGGGAATTCACTTCTGGTTCATGCATTCATTTTTCAATGCAAAAGTAGTCACTTTGAAGCACTTTATATTCAGATTTCCTAGAAATATACCATCACAGAATATTTTTTTTTTTATCAAAATACCCCTCCTCCTTCTTACTCCTCCGGCCCCTCCACGTCTCTACCATGTTCCTCACCATTCATGGCGGCAGCAACAATAGTGTGGTGATCCAACAGCCGGCAACCCTCTCCCAAACGGTCGTCTAGCCTCTTCCTCATCGGGTGGCATCTCCATGGTACATCCTATGTGAACTCTTGTTCATATGAATCAAACAAAATATTTACAACCCACATTTCTTGATTTTTTGCTTTCTTCAAACAGGTTGTGTAGTAACATGACATAATGATATGTCAATGGGATGGTATCGTGTTAGGTCTACATGTTATAAAATGTTAAATGTAAAAGTTTGTAAAATATTTGAAACAAATTATGAGATGCGGGGGAAGGTATGTTTTACATCTTTTGCAAAAATATTTGAACATCAAACTCAGCCTCGTTCGAGATATGTAAGATTAAAGACTATTTAGGTAATTATTTGCCATTTTGCCTTGCAAATGTGATTAAGTTTGATCTTGAAATTGTGTAGGCATATAGAACATATACTTATGGCCTTACCTATTCCTGAAACGTTTTTAGTATTGTAGAAACTCTAAAGTTTGTGAAAGTATGAACTATATATCACCAAATTCGGATTTTTAATTGATGTGATATTTTTCATATATTATCACAAGGTGATAATAATTCATCTTACACTCTTTCCAATAGCCTAGATTTTCGCTGTAGTTTTTTCCTTCTTGTCTTAACAGATTTTCTAAGCAGCATGTATCTGTTGAGAAACCGGCCGGCCCACGAAGGCCCGGTATTGGCCCATGCCGAAACCCTAGAAGTGCTCTATATAAGGAGGGGTTTCTCCATTGTATACACATGAAAAGCAATAAAGAATCGTTCCCCTCCTAGATCTGTGTTCAATCTGTGATTGTGATTGTCTTGCGTGTGAATCGACAACCTCGGACTACACCCGGTAGCGTGGTTGTCTAACACGTTATCAGCACGACGCTCGAGAAACCGCAAGACGCCGGAGGGATCGAACGACGACGTCGACGTACTATCGGCATCGAATCGCCATCACGCCGGCAGGTCTAGACAGGACCAGCCGATCTGTCCTACGCGATAGTCGTCGACTCCCTACTTCGATTCACGAAGAACGAAGGTAAAAGAAAAACGAATCTATGAAAATTGAATCTGGAATTAGTAGATGTATTTTTAGAAGATTGAATGCCACGGCCACGCGCACGCAACGCCGTCCCATCGCGCGTACCACGGCCATGGCAGCCAAGCGCCGCCAGAAGACGCGCATGCCCGGCCGTCCGCAGCGCTTACCGGCCTCGGCCTCGCGCTTGCGACCGCGACGTCGACGCCTCGGTTTTTCCCGGCCCGATGGAACGAAGTCATTGCATGCGTGCCCCTTCGGTTTTTCAAAACGGCGCCGTCCCTTCGTTTTCCGAAGAGTCGCGCCGACCGCGCCGCCCGAAGCTGCCGTCGCCTCCGCTGCACACTCCCTATGCGACGTTGCCACATGACACCAAAGCGCCGGCCGTCGCCAAGCGGCGGCCGCCGCGATGCTGCATCGCAAGATGAAGCGCTTCGCCGTCGCCGCCGAAGCGCCGCCGCCGCCGCGACTCGTCGTGTCGTCGTCTTGCCGTCTCCCCACCGCCGCGCTTGAGTCTGCGCCGCCACACCGCAGAAACGGCGCCGCCTGGCACCAACACGCGCTGTTGTTCAAGCACCGCCGAAGCGGTTCCGCGCGCCACCGGCCGCGCGTCGACTGAAGCCACCCGACGATCTCATGCGGTACTGCTAGCAAGATGTCGCGCCACGAAACCCTAGCACACGGTTGGCAGATGCAAGTCACGGGCCGTGAGAAAAGAAAGAAAATTGTTAGCCCGTGGGCCGGAAGAAAAATAGAAGGCTGGGCCGGTGGGGTGAAATAAAAGAAGGTGGGGAAATTGGGCGGGCCTGCCGGGCGTAGAAGAAATGGGCTGTGTGGGCCACTGACAAAAGAAAAATAGAAAAGGCCGGCCGTAGAAGAAATGGGCTGTGTGGGCCACTGACAAGAGAAAAATAGAAAAGGCCGGCGGGGAAGGAATGAATAATCTGGCCCGAACTATTTTTGCTCGTAGGCCCCTAAAAAGAAAAAAAAATGTATAGAATTTTTCTGTAAATACTGAAAATTACAGAAACCCCCTAAAAATTACTAAAAATTATAGAAAATACATTTCCTAGCATAAAAGGGCCTCGGGATTTTGAATTTTAATCCCGTTTTTGAATTTGAAGCCCTCTTTTATTGCTTTCATGATTATTTTATGAACTTTGTCATGACTGAGAAAATTACACGAAGTAATTATCTGAAAATACTGAAAATTGTATAATCCCCATGGAAATTGCAAAATTTGCTGAGAACTTATATTCTAGCATAACAGGGTCTAGGGATTTCCTGGAAATTACACGAAGTTTTTCCAGGCCAGTGAATTTTGCAGAAAGATCCTTAGATTTTTTGGAAATTATAGAAAAGACATATTTTGGCATAAAAGTGCATTGAGACTATGAATTTTGAATCTGTCTTTGAATTTGAAGCACTATTTTATATCTGTTAATTACCTTTGTGCAATTATACTTTGAATTAATTGCTATAATTAACATTTTATGCCTATTTATTGTATCTATGCTATGAATTGGTAATGGCTTATTTGTATACTGGAATTCATGAGAATTTGGAAGATTTATGTCATGCACCACTATCTACTAGATTACACGTAGTAATCATATGAATGAACTTTGAAATATGTAATTGTCGGGTATCGCTAACTATGAATCTGAGGAACTGGCATCGAATGCCAGAGCAACCTCACTTGGGCACTGGATGCTGAAGATCATACTCGAACGCATGAAGCTTCGGGTTACCATTGGGATCAAATCCTCGAAGGATGGGAAGCCTATCGATGAGCAGAACCATCAAGCATTGCACTTTCTCTGTCACCACCTCTGCTATTTTAAAGAATGAATATATGGCTGAGGGGGAGTGCGCTAGAGCATGGGGCTGCATGTCCAAGCAGCTTTAAAGCTTGAGCACAATATTCTACGACTAGCACAAGAGAAACCGGTGTACATGAGACTTGCAAACTATAGAACCATGGTCTAATAGAATTCCATCTTGCATAGGTCTTGCACTAATCCTCTCTCCGTGACAAGAAGATCACAAGCAAGGAGATGATATTCCCTATTTTTTCTTTTCTCGGTTCAATGGCGGCTACTAGAGAGAAAAACCCACCCATTTAAAGAAGGGCTATAAAGGAAATAAGAAGTCACCTAAGAAAAGTCCTTTGCTCAAAAGAAGAAAAGAAACAAGGAGAAGCCACAAAAGAAAGCCATATGGCCATGAGGATCATACGTGCTAAAGTATGGCATCTAGGGCAATGGTCAAAGATTTGTTATGACATTGAGTATGTAATCATAACTTATCGGACCAATAGAAAGAAAAAGGCAAGACATTAGAGGTCCACTGCCATGGCGAGCAGACATGACCTCATGGAAGAGGACACTCATGTAGAGACACCTCTAACTCGCCCCCTTGATTTCATAATAGCCACACATGAAGTGGATAAAGAAAGAAGATACCGACATATAAAATTGAAGCTGAAACAGTAGCATCCAATGGATTTTTGTGAACCTCCGATCGTCGAATGCGGCGATTATCGCCTACCAAGTCTTTGCTAAAACAGTATACCTTTTAGATTGTGGTTGCTAGAAGACATTGAATAATGAATATGAAGCTCCAGAAGAGTGAAGTATATGAATTGAAGCTCCCGAAGAGCAAACTATCTCAACAAAGAATTGAAGCTCTAGTAGAGCAAACCTTATTCTCATGATTGATTTTACCTTTATTCTAGTATATTTGAAGTTGCAATCCTTGTTTGAATTATATGAACTATGAATTTTGCCATTGCCTGATTGCAATATAGAATTTGGTAGTGCCCTATGTGGGAGGTATGCATTGTTAATAGTGGAACAACAAATAAAATTAAAGAGAGACCAAATACTCCAGCTTGATCACGAAGAACAACGGTAGTATTGCAATTTATATGATCGACTCAAGAAGAGTCATAAAAATATTATCTATTGGTACTACACTAGCACTTAGGGAAGCATTGTCGTACCTGGAATTCACTCTGGCTCTCTTAGGACATCCGTACAAATGAGTTTCACGTAGAAACCAATGAAGAGAATGAAAAGAATACTTATGCATTATGAAGCATGACGGATACAAGAATACAATCTTAGAAAAACCTCCTTCATTTGAATATGGGCTATACTATATTTAGAATCTGTGCACCCGAAGTGTACACTTCCCTGAATGCTGAATTTAGAAGCTCTGATCTCTTCTATCTATGGCATAGTAAAGTTGCCATCCTGAACTTTAAGATGATGAGGAGAAAAATAAACAACTCATAAGGCCATAGTATTAATTTTAGAATTTCCTGAATCATGAAGATTTTCGTGCGCACTCTCAATGCCAACGGGAAACTCATACATGGGCTCCTACCCTAGATTGAACTAGGGGTTATGTGCGGCCTAACACAGCCCATATTAGGACAATTAAGTACTTTTGGTGCTCATTATTATTTCTTTTGAAGTGGCCAAATGCATACTCTCTACAAGAAATCATGCATTTGTGAAACTGATCTTGCAGATCATAAGAACTAAGAATATATTTCTTTGTTGTTGTGTGAAGTTCATCAAGAAGAATGAACAACACTAAAGAATTCACAGCATTGGAAATAATGAAGAGCACTCAGTACCTTATGTCCATACGAAAAATGGACTTGAAATGGCTTTAATTTTATGAATCAAATTAATTGCCAGGCCGCTCTTGCAGAGTTGTAACTAAAAGAAACTACAAGCAGTAGCCCTCATTAATTAGTGTAAGGGGACAAACAGTCCCACAACATCCAACTAGTGCATGAAAGGGTCTGAAATTTTCCACTTTAAAATTTTGAATGTATATGTACCTATACCACACACAGAAATGAATTGCATATTCAATGAGGATCCTTTCCGTCATTAGGGGGAGGAATAGAACCCCTGATAGTAGAATGCCGGAAAATCACGTGGAAAGCCACGTAGATCCTCGTGCATGACCGGCACTAGTAGAGCAAATGATGAAGTCTAGAATACATTTAAAGGAATGAAATCTGCCTAATCATTTTTGTGATTTGAAGGATGTGATCAAGTCGCATTACTTGGAGTAATGCACCAGAGAGGGTTGAAATACCACAGAAGGTATCCCTCATCCTGTTCCGAGGCCTCAGAGAAAAGGACAGGAAATCTGTAACATCCTCATTTTCAGAAAATAAAAACTCATTACATGGCATGGCATTTTGCATTGCATAGCATTGCATTAAAAACAAATTAAAAATAAAACTAATAAAATGAGAATGTTACCTGTTAATTAATAATTTTGCAAACTAAAATGTGTTTGTGCAAATAATTATTAATTTATAAAATATATTGTATTTTGAAGTTTAAAGGATTAATAAACCAGAAAAATTAATTTTTATTAAAAATCCTCCCTGGGCCCACCTGCCATTCTCTCCTTTCTTCCTTCTTCTTTCTTCTTCTCTCTCCTTTCTCTCCCTTCCTCCTCCCTGTTCACGCATGAACACTCCACCTTGAACTTCATCTTCCCACTGAGCTGAGTGGCCTTCAATCCGTCTTAATGGGGTCAGTTACCACCCTAATTGGTGGTAATTGCGCCGCTAATGCGCCCCCCCTCACCTCCCTGTCACCTCCTCAAAACCCCTGCCCGAGCTCCATTCTTCCCCTTCGCTTCTCCTTTCGATTCGGCTCGGGTAAGCCGTTTCCGCGCGAATCCTTCGAGGGCGGTGTTCCCCGGCCATCCTCTCACCTTTTCCCTCGATCAATTTCCAGGTTTCGTCGCCGGAGACGACGGATTTCGCCGCCGACGCCGCGACGGTCTCCTCGCCGCGCCACTGCCTCGACTCCGAATTCCGGCGATTCTCGCGGTGAGTCTCCCTCTCCTTCCCCCTAGAGCTCCCCTAGGACTAGGCGAAGCTTTTCCCCCGGCCAATTTGGCCCTAGGACGGCCGTAGCTCGTCGCCGGCGTGAGCCGCCTCCTCATGTGGCCGGCCTCGTCGCCCGCCGCCGCGCTCCTCCCCGCCGGTAGACCACCCCACGGGTTCCCGTGCTCCCCGTCCTCCTAGACCTCGCCGCCCCAGCCAGCCCGCCGCCCAGCGCCGCCGCCTCTCCTTCCGCGTCGCCGTCCCGTCATGCGCCGTCCGGCCCGCCGACCCCGACGACGCCATGCAAAGCTTCTCTCGTCCCCGTGAAGCTCCCGGCCTTCCGCCGCCTCCATTGCCGGGCCGCCGCCGCCGCCATAGCCGTGCCGCCGCCGCCTCTCCGCGCCACAAGCTTCGCCGCCAAGCCGCCCGGCGACCCGCCGCCGCGTCACGAGGCCCCATCTTCCCTTCGCCATGGGTGCCACCGCCGCCGGGGCTGCCGCCGCCCCGAGCCGTGCCCCCGCCGCCTCCCTGCTCTCCTCGCTGACCATGGGCCCTTAAGCCGCCCCCGCCTCTCCTTCCCGCTCAGCCGAGCCCCCTTTTTCCTTTTTTTTTTTTTCTTTCCGAAAATTCCCTAGTTTGTAAAATCTATATCTATTAGTAGAAAAATCCAAAAATTTCCAAACAAATTTTGTTAGACTCACAAAATTGCAACCTATTTAAATATGTCAATTTTTGTCACTTTCACTGTTCAAATTTAACTGTAAATATTTAAATGCTAAGAAACCTTGTTTAAATTGTTTAGGGTGATTCACTTGTCTAAAAATTACCAAATAAATTTTAAAATGACCATAAAAATGTGTATTACTGTTCTGTAAGCTTTCATAGAATTTTAGGATAATTTAACTACTGTTTAATTGTTAAGATTGCTAAAATGCCTTTAAATTGCTTAATGGATGATTTAGGTTAATAAGAAAATTTAAAAATTGGTATTAGTTGAACCAGAGATTTAACTGAACATGTTTGGTAATATTTGTGCATAACATGAGCATACATATCATACATGTTTTATTTGGAGCATTAGTTTTATTTTGGTTTAATTTCTGTTTTAGGAACTAGTAACGATAGCTGTGCGAACCCCTGTTCGGAGGAGCTTCAGGGAAGTGCTGATCAAGGCAAGTACTGAATCTTGGTCCTATGTTTTTAAATGGTTTTATTAGATATTTAAAACTGCATGCTATGTTAAAAATTAAAACTGCTAATTGGTTAGATGCTAGCTAAACACCCCAACTAACAATATGAGTATAAACACCTTCTATGCGACCCTAGGTTAATATTATATTGTTTAATATTGCCTTCACCCCCTTGAACTAGGTTTTAATCATGTTAGTTATGCTTAGTTGCAATCACATGAAACTTGGGCATGTTAATATCAATGCTTGTTTACTCAATGATTTAAAAGGCGTTAGGTCTTTGCCACGTTTGCAAATGGGTGTAGGTGATAGTGGGTGCTATCGAGATGCTTGTTTTATAAAACCCGATCGGGTGGTGGTTGCAAGGTTGGTGCGATAAGCACGAGACTTGGGTCGATCATGGAACCACCTCGGTCCCTAAGGACCGATTCCTTGAGGTAGACGAGCTAAGTTTAACAAAGGCGACCATGTGTGCACTGTATGGGCGGGCCTGGTCTAGTATCCTTCGGACTCCTAGTTAGGGCATTCCGATCGGTGGAGTAGGCAATCGGTGTTGTCTGCTGCAGCGCAAGAGGGCATTGCGATGGAAACCTCGGCGGGAATGTCCTACCTAGGGAAGGTTGGAGAAAAGCCTTGTGGTGACCATTTTTCTTTGGGGGCACCCAGGAAGAACCACCTCGCATGGGTAAAGCGTGCAACCTCTGCGAGTGTACAACTATCATGATAGTTGTGTCGCGGTCAGGACGCACTGACGGGAGCTGCCTCATGGTACTTCTTACCTTTTTGTTTTCAAAAGGTGTTTTAAAGGAAAATCGCGATTGGTGTCGTGCGTTTTGTTTTCTCTCCTCACAGTGGGTGCTATGAGCGATGAGGGTTGTCGCACGGTGGGTGCCGTGAGTAGCCAGGTCTGGGCAAAACCGGTTTAAGCCGGAGTTTCAAAAGAAATGGATTAAATATTTGATTTCTCTTAACTCCTTTCAAACCTTTTACAAAATTTAGGAAAAACCTTCAAAACTGGCTTTATGCAAAAAGAACCTTACCCTTCCTTTGTAACCTTAGTTGCATATTAGTCAGCCTTACTTGTTGAGTATTTTGTATACTCACCCTCGCATTTTATCTTGGTCGCTCATTCAACGGCAGGTCTAGATCAACATTGTCCCTACCCGATGAGGAGCTATATCAAGACGAGGACTTCGTAGAAGGATCCAGGATGAAGACTTCCCCGAAGCCTAGGAGCGTGCTTCTTCAGTTCTGCCTGTGTGGAGTTGGAGTTTCGCCGTTGAAGTTTTTGTCTTAAGTTGAACAATGTTCTTAAATTTCCGCTGCTGTTTGTAAGGCCGTGGTGCCAAACTATTGTAATAATTTGGCCGTGTTGGCCGTACTCTGATGTGGTTTATTTATGCGTTGATGGTTGTGATCCAAACTGTATTACTGTGCGTACTAGCTACTTGATCCAGGGACTAGTACAGGTAAAAGCACAGCAGGGATTCGACTCCGTTTGACGGGTCCCTACAAAATGTGGTCACTTGAATCCTAATTATCCGGGGACGCCTGGAGAAAAATGGATAAGAGAGCTTGCCACAGCCAATCACGAAAATGCCCCGAAGAAAAAGAAGGGGAGCCAGTTGAGTCCTGGTAACTCTGGTGAGAAGCCTGCTAGCGAGGTGCTCCCAGATCTGAATATACCGGTAATAACAGAAGAAGAAGAAGCCGAAATGAATGTGAGTACGCACATCGGCAATAATAAACTAAAGAAACTTGCTCCCGTGATGGGAAATAGCGGTGAAGAGTAAGTAGAAGTGCATGAAGCACCCCGTGATGAAATAGCTATGAATTTTGAATTAGCAAGAGAGTGTTTGAATTGAGCAACAGCCATTGTCGATACAAAGGAAATAAAACAGAATTGCCACCATTATTGAATTTGATCCCAAGCCTGCATCTCTCGGAAGAGTGCGAGAAAGGCTGGATTGAAAGGAATTGAAGATGGCAATTTCCGTAAAACAAGATAAATGAATAAGGAAGTGGTATGGTACAAGAAAGGCTGATGGCTCACTCTCTGGTCATGGGATAAATTTCCTTTAGATATTTAATCTCATTGGCAGTACTCAACATGAAGTTGAGGATAAAAAATGAATTGAAGGATGTTGTCACTGAATATATGTATAGAGATTTGGATCCGGACTTATATATGAAGATACATGAAGTATCACCGTCGAACCATGGCGAGCAAATAGAAATCAGTATAGTGTGAAACTTCGATGAGTCACTATATGGATTGAAGTAAAGAAATAGAAGAAGCAAATTCATACTTGAAGTATAACTTAGAAGTGAAAAATTTGTGTATTATAGCTTAGGCTTGTAGCTTGAGCATATCCACAAAGGAATTTTGGTACACTAGTCAGCCTACACTCGGAATGTGTTGGAAAGGTCTGGCTTTAAGAATGCGCAATTGAAACCCCAATGGTCGAAAGGTCACTGCAAGCAGACCAAAACCCATACAGGCCTAGAGAAGAGGGAGAGGAAGTCCTAGGATCTGAAACCCCATATTTAAGTGCAATTGGTGCGCTCATGTACCTCGTGAACAGCACTAGGCCGGACATTGCGTTCGTAGTGAATTTCTTTGGCTCGATGCAGTCTTGAGCCAACCAAAAGACATTGGAAGGGGATCAAGGACATCTTCCGATACCTTCAAGGAAGTAAGGATTTTGGCTTGTTTTATGAAAGAAATCAAGAATTGAATCTAGTTGGCTATGCAGATGCAGGGTACATGTCTGACCCGCATACTGGCAAGTCACAAACCGGGTATGTTTTTCTTTGTGGTGGGACGGCCATTTCATGGAGGTCGTCCAAGCAGACACTTGTGTCAACTTCTACAAACCACTCGAAAATAATTGCCCTATATGAAGCCTCTCGAGAATGTGCATGGCTTCGAAGAATGGCTCACCACATCCAGAAGTCATGTGGACTGAATATTAAGCAAACCCCCACGATAATCTATGAAGATAATGCAGCTTGTGTTGCTCAAATGCAAATGGGCTATGTGAAAAGCAACCTGACGAAACATATTAACCCCAAGTTCCTCTATGCTCATGAAATGCATAAGACGAACGAGATTAAGATACTGCACACTAAGTCATGCGAGAATCTAGCTGAGAATCTAGCTGATTTATTCACTAAGTCTCTCCCAGCATCTACTTTTGAAAGGTGCGTGAAGGGAATTGGAATGAAAAGGCTTAGAGAAGTGCAGATTTCAGGGGAAGAATCTTCACATACTCCAAAATAAATCTTAGACATGTAGTCTAAGTACCCAAAGGAATGTCACGAAGACGATTTGAAAATTGGGTGAATTGTACTCTTTTTCCCTTAGTGAGTTTTCACAGAAGTTTCTCACATAAGGTTTTTAACGAGGCAATTAAATGCGGCACAAGGCGTATGCTATGTACTCTTTCTCCAAATTTTTCCCACTGGGTTTTTATGGAGTTTTAATGAGGCATATGCATCTCGCGGCAAAGGCCAAAGGGGGAGTGTTGAGAAACCGGCCGGCCCACGAAGGCCCGGTATTGGCCCATGCCGAAACCCTAGAAGTGCTCTATATAAGGAGGGGTTTCCCCATTGTATACACATGAAGAGCAATAAAGAATCGTTCCCCTCCTACATCTGTGTTCAATCTGTGATTGTGATTGTCTTGCGTGTGAATCGACAACCTCGGACTACACTCGGTAGCGTGGTTGTCTAACAGTATCTAATTTTGAATCCTCTTTAAAGATTTTTTAATCCAAATCCTAGATTTGCGGGGGCAGCGGTAGGCCCTGTAATGTCAGTGGATGGTGCTAGGTGTTGCTCTTCGCGAGCCAAGAAAACTCGTGTTGGCCAATTCCGGACAATGATTGAGTGAGTCAATTAGATTAGTTTTACAAGTGGATGGATAGAGAAGATAGATAGAAGGCATGAAGGAGGCAAGGATTTGATCAAATATGAGAAGAGACTGGTGTTGATATCCAATTTTGGATATGGCCGAAGTTTCTAGAAGCTGTTAGAATACTTGGTCAAGAAGCCGATGTCAAAAGAAGATTTAGGAGAGTTTAGATCAGACATGATCGGCTAAGAGTCCTAATAAGGAACAAGATTTCTAATCGGCTATGATAAGTTAAAATAGAAAATCTTATTCAAGAAGCCGATTTAGGAAAGTTATGGAAAACAATGTTGTCCAAGTCAGCTATGTAGTATATATGGAAAACAATGTTGTCCAAGTCAGCTATGTAGTATATTTCAAATAAGTTTTTAGATAAGTTTCTATTTAGAGTTCAAATTATATATTAAGTCAGTTAAATATAGTAAGTTAAGAGTTCGAGTGCTATTGTATCCAGTCCATATATCAGGTATAAATACCCAACCTATGTATCGGAAAAAAGCTCATCGACCAATCAATCTACTATTTCAATGCAATCGTCTTTTCAATTTCTAAGAGTAGCAGTAACTTAGTTTCATCATATTTTGCTTTCTATCAACTTATTACACATTGCCTTCTCGATCGACTTCAAGGTACAACTCTAAGTGTGTATTATCTCGCTTAATTCTGATCTCCTCGTTTAGTTTATCAGAGTACTATCTTTACCGATATTTCTGCATATCGCCGTTTCATGCAAAGGTTAGATTCTATCCTCGTTCTATCGGCTTATTTGGCTTTACTAGATAAGCTGATAGTCTATTTACCCTCGTTATATTGGTTTGATTAACCTGTTAATCTAGCCGATAGTTTGTTTACCCTTTGTTCTGTCAGCTAGACGATCTAATCGATTAGCCAATAGTCTGTTTACCCTCTATCCGTTACTTTGTTGATTTTATTGATTTAGTAGTAGTCTGTTTACCCCTCGCTCTTCTACGTGGTTAATTACCTCGGCTTAGTAGTAGATTCTTTACCCTTTGAATCTATTGGTTTGAACTTCTGGTTAGATCAATAGTTTCTACTACTTTCTGAATATTTAAACCGATAGTTCTCGCTACCTTTGGATTGTTAAACTTTTGACTTTGTCTTTCAATTTGATAGGTTATTCTAAATATCTTAGATTTGATCGACTAAATAAAACTAATTAATTTCTTTACCTTGCCAATTTTAGGTTAAATCGGCTGGCACGCAACCCTAAAACTTGGTGCTGACGGGGTTCCAAAACCCTAAACCCACAGTGTGTTCAGCCGATCCAACTTTTGACGCGAATATATGGGTTGGTGTTGGCGTGACAGAATTTACATCATGTAATTTGAAGATGTCGATTGTTTGTTCATTGTATTTCAAGTATGTTACTAGTAGCTAATTTTACTAATCAGCCAAATTGTTTAGTGATGGGACGAGTGATTTCTCGCAGTCCTGTGATACGCCTTACTCTCAAATGAAAGGTACTGAGTGAAAATACACATATTTGCTCTAGATAAAATGTATAAGCATATTGGGAATTGCGGAACAAAAAGAATAGGGGAATATGCATGTGCCCTTGATCTGAGAAAGCACAAAGGGGCCAAAGCAATATTTTTTGCATGTATGTCTACCTAAGGAAAAATATGTTACTACCTCAACTTTTCAAGTCAGCTATATATAGGTGGCACAGATGGTTTAAGCTGTTTGATTTGAGGGGTCATCCCATTCTAGATGAATGAGTTCATGCATAAATTTGATGAGATGATACATTCCTCATTTTATTGGAGATATTAGATATAATAAGCTGGTAAGGATCAACATATTATTTTCCTCAAACGAACACAATTGATCGATCAATTTATCATCCTAATCCTAAAACCTTTAATCCCATGATCATCCTAGGCATACATATTTTTCTTTTGCTTTGTTACTAGCCTTTTGCTCAAGTAAATCCACGTCCGTCCATGGTTGTTGGCTGGCTGGCCTGTGGTCTATACAGTGGGTTTACGTTGGTACTCAGGCCACGGAGCGCGCCCTGCGTGCACTTGATCTTACCCATGGGCCCACTGTCAGTGAGAGCCACGAGCGAGCATGGTTGCTCTGACGTTGGTGCACGCGGAGTTTTCTTGGCGCGGCAGACGTGCGGCACGTGCACCCACGCTGGGAAAGGTGGCCCACATGTCATGGTGCCGTTCGCCGTCTTGCGAGCCTTTTTCTATTGCTTGGAGATCCCGAGGCGGTCGTGCGTGTGGGCCCAGGAAGCAGGGGCAGGGTTCAGACTCGGAGGCATCCGCGTAAGCACGTGCAACGTAAATACGGTCGTCTTCGCACGAATCTGGCCATCTGGGTTCTATGTTCCAGGGCACTGCAGCAGCATGCAATGGTTTACGAATATTGATCGTTTAAAGAATTTTTTTTCATAACAGATTATCTACTATTCGATTTTCTATTTATTAGATATTCTGTTATGCTAACTAGTTAAATTCCTTAAAGGGAAAGATTGGATTTAAGGAAAACTTTTAAGTAAAAAGGGATAGATTTCGATACGTCTATCCTTGTGTTGTGTCAGCATGAGAACAAGTTTTCTAAATTCTTTATCCAAACCTAGATTATTAACTTGGATTTTCCCAAGACCTTGGCCGCCATTTCAAATTATTCTATTATTCTCCTAGACACTAGGAGTGGGACACGCATCGATAAGGCAAATGTGTGGTTGTCTTATCTTCATGTGATATGAGAGAGAAAGGAAAAAGGAGAGTCCAAGATGCATCCAATTGGCAAGTAGCCGTTGGGACAAAAGGTATGGCGCTTCTATTTTAAGTTATAGGATCTAATTCCCTAATGGTGAGTCTTTACTCTAAAATTTATAATTTTTTTTACTAAATTTGATATATACAATTTCACGTGGATCGTTTTGTTTGCTACCGCACCGTGTGAGTGAGGTTGCCTTAAGGCATATCACTTTTGAAGCATAAATTAATAATTATTTTTTTAACTAAAGAGCAAGAACTCTACTATTTCATTTAAGAAGAAGAGGAGGAGGAGAATGCAAACAGACTATCCCAATAAATTGGAAAGATCTCAACCCAAAACCACCTAAAAAACGGTCATGCTGTACAAAACAACACAATTACAACAATGTGATCCTATCCAACGTGTCGCTAGTCCTGTCACGGTGAGCTTCATGGCCCCAACCTTATGTCATAGGGCGAGGCCAGCCCATCGTGCTCGACTACGACTCATGTGCCACCAAATCCTCTCCACCGGCCTTAGCCACGCTCGCACCTACATCTAGGGTTGGAAACGAGCCGAGTTCGAGATGGCTCGTTCAGCAACCTGGCTCGGCTCGACTCAGCTCAGTGGAGTGACCAAGCTGGAGCGGTGGCTCAGCTCGACTCGTTCGTAACTCGTGAGCAGCTCGTGAGCGCTCGCGAACCAGCGCATAGAAGGCAATCATAACAGCAGCATAAGTGCATAACACCATTTTCACAGTAAAAACACTATAATTTCATAGTATAATACCATCGTAAGTATAGAACCATAGTAAAGAAACATTATACCACCATAGTTCATACACCGTTACCGTTACAATGGCTTCCAGTGACCATGTCCATATATGTGACCAACTGACCATAGTCTATACAATGGCTTCCAGTGACCATAGGGCATAGGCCATAGTTCATATATAATACATTTTGAACCGTATATGTGACCATAGGACGAGTCAGTACGAGCCGAGCCCAAGCGAGCTCGATACTGGCTCAGCTCGGCTCGGTTCGACCAACGAGCTAGAAAATTGGTTTGGCTCATGCTTGTTTGAGCCGAGCCCGAGCAGCTCGCGAGCCGCGAGCTAAACTTCCAGCCCTATCTACATCTCATCTGGTTGTCCAGCCTCCCCTCACCGGCTCGTCATTGTCGCACCCTTGCCGCTTCTTTACCCCGCTGAATGTACATTATTATACTAGTGGACTTAAGCCATCAACTCCAGTAAATGTCACACTTCATGACAAAATCAGTCAACTGCTAATTTATTTGCTGTCGTCCAGCTGAAGCCGACCAACACCCCCGTGCTGCTCAATTAATCTTTTTTTTTTCTCTGGAATTCCTAGTTGAAAAGCTCTTCAAACCGGTCCATCTTTCGTCAAGAACAATGCGATCTAGCTAACCAAGCAAGGCGTGTGTATAGCGACTGGTAATCAGTCGCCATGTCGCGATCTGGTGGTTAATTTGGCAGATAGGCATGCTAGATAGCGTTCTTCGACGCTAAATGCAGCTCCATCTACCAGTCAGCTCTCACCTACCATTCCTTTAATTATTGTCCACTGCCAACAGAAAGTTTTGCTTGCACCAAAGTTGAAAGAACAAAAGAAAAGAGAGAGATTGTTAGGCTGGATGCAGCTGGTTGGTATATTGGTACATTTCCCTGCCAGACCAATCACCAATGTACTTTCTTTTTTTTTTTCACAATGTTTGCAGAGACTTCAAGTCAAAGCAAGTTAACAGAAAGTTTGTCTCAAAAGAACACACACGGAGAGAGAATGATGATAAAGCGATAGTATTAATCGGTTACTCTCCCTTCTCAAGTAGATGTCTTAAAAGAATGTTCCCATATCAACATGCTCTTTTATAGTTTTTAGAAAAGTAATGATCAAAGGTGTACAGATATCAAAGATGATGTGTAAAATGACAACTAAATGGGAGTACTACCAGGTGGTAACTATGTGGTGTAGGCATTGAGACAGCATAGTGACACGTCCAGAAAAACATGACCTAATGTTGTTAACTTTGTCGGATACTCATGTAGTGAGGTAGCCAGATTCAATGAAATGTCAGAAGTAGCTGGCTAATCATTCCATCATTTGTGCTACTGCTACTATATAACAGGTAACCACCAACAAACTTGTTCCACTTGATTCCATACACTTGCATCCATCGACCTGTGATGGACAGAATCAAGACCGTTTCAATATGGGCTGTTTCAGAGCATTTCCAGATGTTGATTGTTACATTTTTCTACTAGTGTAGTACATGCATCAAAGGGAAAATAATCAAAGGACGTCTTGTCTCATATCGTTCTCCCCTATGGTATAGTACTGAGCACCGGGCAAATGTCTCCTAAGGTATAGTACCGTGCACCGGGCAAATGGAGTTCGAAATCGAAGCATCTGACCTGTTCGTGTACAGTACTGTGTCTTTGGAAGTTGGATCCAATGGATAACCATTCTACATCTGCTGCCCACTGGTCACCTAAGCTGGTCATATCAATCTAGATGACAACGTGTCGTGTGCGATTGGCGGTTTCGGATTGACAATTGAGGGCTACAATCTCGACCATTTGATCAAACTCTGAACAACTAGGATCATTGCGGGCTCAACCAATGCTCCTAAAAAAGGAGCACCACCACACTAGTTCAAGATGTAATCGGTTGATCTAATCGCACTTTACGAGTGAATGAGATTGTCCTTGAGGTAATAAGCTGAGTCACATGTCTACTACATGACATCATTTTGGGGGCACAAACGAGCCAAACACTATTACAGTCGGTCGAAAGGTGTTTACAAGTGTCACAAGACAGAAGTTTATTTTCTAGCGTAGTCGACAATTGACACTTTTTAAGTTTTAACTCTGCCCCTCTATGGGTAATGAAAAATAAACGACAGGCAATCAAAAACTTCATCTCGCGCCTGCAAACTGTACATATTACTACTATCGTACAACATTTTGAATGACTACATGCCTAACGTGGGCATCAAAATTTGTAGTCAATAATGGTACAAAAATATTAACCGCCAGTCTTTCTTGTAATCAGCAAAATTACTACCGAGAAAATAAGGACAAGTTATTTTCTACCCCCTGACACGCTCAACCTGTCAGTACCCCTTTTTTTTTTCAACTCCTAATCTGACGCTAATTTTTGTTTCACGCTCTCTTTCTCAATATTGTCTTCCGTGGCTCCTTTTTGCCCAGCGCGGCCCCTGAACCTATGGAAGTCATTCCGACAGCGTTTTGGTACAGGTCCTTCAACCTGCAGGCACCAAAATATCATGTAGAATAGTTCTGATAGTCATAATAACTAAAGTATTAACAAAAATGTCTGCCGTGATATAGCAACAACAAACCTCGGCATACTGATCACCAGTGCAATAACAGAAACTCCAACAATAAGAGGGAAGACTGGGGCTGGGGTCAGTTCCTGCACAAAATAGAAATCGCATGATATCCTAATCAGCCAACTTAGGAACATGTTGAAAATTCTGGTACAGGAAAGGTGTCCTGTGGCCAAGTGAATTATATTGAGCTAGTTCATTTGTTACAGATAGGATGCACAAAGCATAAAGATTTGTTGGTGCTAATTAATCAAGGAGAATTTGTTGGTACTAATTAATCAAGGACCAAAATATTTCTCATGGCTGCAAAGTTCATAACAGTTCTCATCTCAGATTTCCCAGTTTGAGAATGGACACAAATTGAAGTCAACACAATTGTTGTGTTCATGGGCTAATGCAAGTGTGTGTGAGAGGATACCTGTTTGTGATGACGCTCTTCAATTTTATATTTAAGAGGGCCAACATGAATCTGAGGTTGCTTTTCCAAGTCAACTTCAACCAACTCCGACTCAAATCTATGAGTATGTGATGGAAGGCCAGACCGAAGCTGGACAAGATGCTTGCCTTTGGGCAAATTTCGTGCTTCAAAGTAGTAGGAAAGAGGAAGAGAGAGTACAGATTCTATTCTAGAAGGGTCAACTGCTGATCTAATTTCAATAGAGAGATGCGACTGCAACATATCAATGCTGTTTCCTTCCACATGGCCACTCAAAATGGTTACTTCTGGCCGTTCAAAAACCACAAAATCAATACCAGAAATGTCCTCCTGACCAACCTGATAATACAAATAATTGTTAAGCATAAACAATATAGAAACATAGGCAGTGCATCTTTCATTAACAGTCTTGAATGGAGTCGAGATTGCAGTATGCAAATGTTGTGCTCAAATCACATTAATAATAATAATAATAATTAAAAAAAGAGTAAACAGGTAACACTTACATCAACTGAAAAATATTCAGGTGAAGCACGCTCAACTGCTGCCCTGTGATTATCTTTGGCAACCACTCTTATTGAGTAAGTTGAGCCAGGGACAAGTCCTCTAAGACGAAATCTACCGAAAGAATCACTAGTGGCCTCCTCATAATAACCTGTGGATTCAGATCTTGCTTCAACAAAAACACCCTCCTTTGGTTGGCCAGTTAGCAGTGTTACAGATCCCATCGCACTACATTAAAATGTTAGTTTAGTATCATACGTTTAGCTGCAATTAAAATTTAGTAAGGCATATTGACAGAAACTGTTGAAAGTAGACACGCAAGGACTAGATTATAATTGATTAATTCAGAACTTAACAAGCACACGAGCATCATGTGAGCAACATAGAACAGAACAATTAAAAGCCTCTAGAGTCCAGACAGGTTAAATAAGGTGTATCCGTGATTCAGCTCTAATCAATCAATGCATAAACAAAGTATTTAGTCTGTAAGACCAAGCCTCAGGGCCTCTCTACCATGACATGGAAGAGCCCTAACGGTGGCTAGATAAGGGCGAGTGACCCCCACAGAACAAAGGTGATTTTCTTCAATATGATGAAGAAAAACAAGGGAACAATAAAGAACACACAAACCAAAATCCACATGTAAACAATGAAGCAAACCTGTAGGCAACACGTGTTGCACGGAATTCAACCTCTCTAGACTCTCCAGAATTGAGATCGATAGCTACTGCTGCTGGAGTAAATTTATATTCCTACAACAGAAACATCAAACCATTTAGGACTCTCCAACCAAGAAACTTAAATATGATGCCACAGCTTAAGTTACATTTTGTAGCCTCGATAGTTTATATGCACCACAGTATGGTTTATAACAATTCTAAACATATTAGTTCAAGTATGAAATGAGCAAGTCTATCAGGTGACAAAAGGCCATGCTCGATCTACATCAGGTAACACCCAAAAGAAAAGGTATAAATCCACAACGATGATTTTAAAATTTGTTATCCTTTTTGTCTGCAAATTGTTTATTCTTTTGTATGTCCTCCAGGTTAATCTTGAGAAGAGTAAACACATCTCTCGCTATTTCCTTGATTTTATTTCTTAGAAATTTTGAAAGGCCACTTTAGTTGAGGGGAATGAAAACTTCAATTAAGAGTGAATAAAATATGATATCGAATAAACAGTGTGAAATGACCACAGAAATAATTAGAACTGCTATTCCAAAGTAACATCCGATGTCAAGATTTTCAGATTATTTACATGAGGCATGGTACAAACTGTGAGAGGGCATAAAGAACGATGAATTACCTTAAGAAGAGGCCGGAGATAAAAACCTCCAGGAAATAAGTTGTCAAAGCTGAAAGTTCCACCAGTACCACTAACCGAGTTATTTCTGTAGCCTTCTTCGCCACTCAAAGACAGTAATACTGATGGTAACAGCTCTCCATCTTTTTTACCATAAATCCGCACTGATATCTGACCAAGTTTCTGACAAGCAAAGGTGTATGGACCAGTTTGCTTGAGATGGTAACCAGCCTGTCCGAAGGTTAAAAATGATATAAGATAGGATATTCAACAAAACATATGTTCGGTGATTAGTGACTACTGATTTTAAAGGTTTCCAATTTGAAGATTGCCGAATTCATTATTAAATTGTAACTTGGACATTCTACTGCCACAGGCAAAAGAACACAATTGCACATTGTTACAAGAAAGCTCATCAGATAACTGGAAATAACATAAGAGCGCACTATTGATAATTGAACGAATTAGAGCATAGAACAATTACAGACTAAGCAGTATACTAGAATATGCAGTAACTAATCTACTAGAAAGCAGAAAAGTCAATGAAAATAAACATAAACCTCAGCTGTTTCTTGTTGAAAAGAAGAGGAATGGGAATCAGTTTGTATTGCTAAGGCAAAAATAGAAAGCTGAGAAATCACATTAGGTCAGGCTGATGTAGCATGGTGAATAAAAACATGCATGCGAGCTAAGACTATATGCTATTTAGAGCTTTTTCTACACCAGCATAACCACCGCAGCCCAGCACTAATTGCTTTTCCTACAAGAGCTTTTTTTCTTCAGTACCATCCAACACACAGTAGTACTGTACATAACTGTCAGCGTATGACCAGTAACTCTAAAATATAGCACCGACTTTATAATTAATAACTATATGTTAAAAAAAAACAAAACCTTTGAAGCTTCAACTTTATATCCTATATCATCATACAAGGGACCTGCAAAGAATGATCCATCAGAATTTGTCTTTGTCTCGGTTGCTACATCCCCTTTCTTAAGAGGAGTGTACTTGCTATTCCCTGATGCTAGAATCCTGATGTCAACATCAGAAGTTGCAGGTGACACTGATCCTTCAAGGTATCGACCCGTTTTCGCAGTGATTGAAGGAACAGTATCTTGGCATCCATTCACAGACACTGAAAACTGCAGATTTAAAAATTAAGAATGTCATAAAAACCCATAGGTTCAGCATTCATGTAAGAAGTATTATTGATCAAACCGCCACTTACCAGCTGCCTTGATGGGTAAAATAGGATCTTTTTCCTTCTAGTGCTGTAAAATATGGTGAATCATATATTAAATAAAAGTATACTGATAAAATACTCATGTTCCTTGCAGACGATAAAAATGCTGAGAATTGTTGGCAGAGCAATGGAAAAAAGTCCATAAGGAAGGTAAACAAGAGTTGGTAGTAGAACAGATTTCTTGATGACAAATATAGAAGTAAAAGAAACTGAATAAGATATGAGTTCAGCTAGAGGAAAACCAAAAGTGCTATGACAAACATTATACCTAGAATCACGAGGAACAAAAATGAAGTCCTCCCCGAGATCAGCCCACATGGAGTATTCAAAAGCAGTAATGCCATTTTGATGACTCTTTCCAAGAACAGGTGTGGTAGAGATTTTTTCAATGAAACTCCCATCGCTCTTAAAGGAATCAACAACAATATCTTCATATAAATCAGCTTCTTCCTGTAGGGAGCTGATGTCCACATGGATTTCACCTCTTACAAGATACTTCTTTGCGCTAATATGAACCGGCTAAAAGGGAAAACTTTTAGCATTAGTATGCCAAACAGAATCTTCAATGGATTAGCATAGAAACAAGGTAAGCAACAACTTACCATTGAATTCTGTGTATCAAACACTACAGAGGAGCTCCCAAATGAAATACAAGAGTTCACCAAATAAAGCTCATGACGCCCAGGAGTTTCTATGCAAATCCTTTGTGATCCTTTCTGTGCAGGATGAAAAGTTGATCATGTTAACCAAAGGTTCTATTAATTCAAATGCATTGTAGATTTATTTAGTCCAGAGAATGGACCTTTATCAACAAGTCAAGTTTAGAAGAGTCAGGCTGATGAACAAATGCTTCAGTGTCATGAGTTGAGACTAACTCTATCCAGTAGCCCTTTTGTACAAATACAATATCTGTCACATCATCAGTACCGACATTTAAATCCAAGGTATTTTGGTCCCAGCACCAATCATCAGAGCCTTTGGATGAAGAATGCTTCACCTAGAAGAAAGGTGTATTCACAAATAGTTCAGACTTGAGACAGATAGTAAGGAACCAGCATACAAGGTTTTACCTCCAGACGATATTTTCCAGGAAAAACTTTTGTGAACACAAAATTAATATTATCTTGATCCAAATTAACTGTCTTCTTTTCCTGTTCGACTCCCCCAGCTAATCTGACAAGTGACAGCATAATATTTTGGTTGCATTGCTCTTTGCACATGACCTTACCATGAACATTGACTTGTGACTGTTCACAAAGAGATAATACTCAGATATTATCTCAATCCACAAAGCATCTATCGAAAATTCACATGGATAAAACTGTAAAAGTAATACTCCTGTTACCTGAGAGAACTCTACATCAAGTAATGGGCCGTTGACGCTAACATCAATAGATCCTGGTGAAAACATAAGACTGGAAGAACCTTCAGTATCTACAGGTAACGCAGATAACTGGTATTCACCAGCAAGAACCTGCAAAGTGCAACAAATAAAGTAGAATTGATAATGATGCCATCGAAACTTTAAATGATTACACTCGATAGACCAGTACTATAGCTAGCACTTCTGGATAGTTCATGCTAAGCCCAGACCAAATTCACAAGGATGTCAGCAACTGTTCCAACTGGAAGATTCTATTAAAAATTTATGTTCGCACATAGCAAACGAAAAATAATCTCTCACCACCCTTGTTAATAGAAAAGGCTTGGTTTGACATTCCACATTGCCTTATTTTTTGTTTGACATACACATAGGGTTGTTTTCTTCAGCTTATCTTATCATTTTATCTTCTTATTTGCTTATAAGCTAAACTTCAAGAGTTTCTCGAGGTAGCTTCGAAACTCCGGTGCGCTTCGTTTGACATGTTTCCAAGAGCTTTAGGATGTACCTTCAAGACAAAAAAGGAATGGACTACAAAAGCCAAAGCGTTTGACTTTTCGATTTGGAGACAAGTAGATAAGATAAAAAGATAAGCTCAAGAGAAACAACCCCAGAAGATATGATCACATCTAAAAATTATGAAGCATGTTATACATTTTAAATCGCAATACGTAGTGCAGTTGTACATTATTCATATACAAAAGTAGTTAAAGACAAAAAAATCACCATCATTAGCTCAGAGTATTCTAATAGTTACAAAGAAAACAAATAAAACACATTAGCAGAGTATATAAGATGGTTTCACAGAGAGAATAATAAATAACCACATACCTCAAAGCAAAAATTTCCATTCTCATTCACCATTTTCCTCTGTGGCTTCACGTTGTCTGGCCCATGTGTCAAAGTTACCTAACATGCCCGTCAAAATTGTAAGGATAAAAGTTTTGTAGTTATTGTGATGAAACAAAATACGATATCAACATATTACCATAGCTTTGGAATTTGGAGTTACTGTTCGAACAACACCACATACATCGTATCGAACTGATTTAATATCATCAATGCTGGCCATGTTTGGTAAAATCTAATGGAAAAAATGGTATTTAGCCAAAAAGATAAGTGCAGGCATTTAGGCTGGAAATTTAACTACTCAAACAAACTCTATGTTACCATGAAATTCTCCAAACGGTTGAACTTATAGTGATCCTTCGCGGCAACTATAGTATACTTCTTGGATGTAACCTACACAGAAGGCAGCACAAATACAATTTATCCCAAGATGGAATTGCATGTTAAATTCAAATATCACGTTTAGACAGTGCATAAATTATCAGACAGCATAAGTACCTTTATTTCTCTTGTTTTATTATGAATTTGAGTAATTAAATGCTTGCAAAAACAAAAGTATGAACTTTTTTTATTCCAATAATCTCCAAGTCTAGTTCCAAGTTAATTTATGGCTGGAATTGAGTAGAGAGGTACAGCTAATGTATAGCTACATTTTATGCATAACCTGCCAATATTACATTGCAGACTATATGGTATATACTGATCATATGCATCATCGAGTAGAATTATACACAATATTAGACATATGCATTGAGTAAGCCCTAAAGTACTCAAGTTTGCTTATTCAGCTAAATGCCACACCCATGAGAGATTACACCCAGAAGCACTAACAAAGAGGTATGATGCATCTAAAAAATCATCACTAATTAGAAAAATTAAGTCTAGACAAAGATGCCCAATACAAGCTGAGGAGAACTAGAAAGTAATGATGGAGCATGAGTTACTAATGTGTGAACTGGTGCAAAATGTGGGCACAAACATACAGAATTCTGTTTGCTGAGTCTACTAGCACTGTTCGTTGATCAAACTATGTTACAAAGTACTCCAGTTGAAGATACATTAAAACCAAAAAAAAGGAAGTTGATCTAAAAATGTTGGTTTTGGTGTCATTTGTCATGTAGGGAGTGTAAATTTTTGCTAGACTGGAGCTCTGTACAGTATAAACCTGTCATAGGCTATGTCCCATGGGCCCAACCGGCATAAGCATGGTCTTAGCCCATTAGTAAAGCGCCAGAATTACTGTTCTTAGATGTCAGCCTCTCTGCATAAGGAAGACTATGTATCCATTATCGATCAAGCAATTAATAAATAGATGAACCTATTATCCTACTCTCTCTCTCTCTCTCTCTCTCTCTCTATGACGGATTTTAGATTCATGACGACGCCTAAAATCGAAAAGAAAAAAAGCAAAACAAAGCAGTGGAGCATATGAGCCATTGCACTGAACACTCCACAATTTTCACCAATGCTGAGTTAAATCAAATTTCAGTGCTTGAAATCTGGAGATATGCCTGCTCTTAGGAGTTCTGGGTTCCAGTACCACATTTGATTCATGACTTCCATCAAGAAACTTGTATCTTAATTGCTTTCCTTGTATAATGGCTAGTATGTAATTTGCAATTTGAGAAACTTTTGGAGTGTAAGAGTTTGTGCTTGAGTGGATTAAGGCTAAGCAGGACCGGCTTGTTAGCAGTTGTCTGCCCGAACATCACAAAAGCAGACGTTTTTACAGAAAACTCATCTACTTTGGTGGAATGTGGCATTCGCATGCCCAAACATACAAAAAGCAGGCGAGCTTCAATTGGAGTTTTGGCAAGCCTTATTTTTTCCACCGTGAATAGTAATAATTTCTAATAACATATAAAATGGAAAAACTATTTAAATTTGATGGAAAACAACAGTCTACTCTTGTGATTGTTACAATGAACTTGACAAAAAAAATATGATCAATACAAGTCAATCTACTATTCTACTCCTGTGATTTACTTATTCTTGCTGCACAAATATAGCACAATACACAACACATATCTCCACAATGATCTAGCGGACAGAGAATCGCCTGCCCAATTAGCTAATGGCAGGCGCCTGCCAAAGAGCAAACCCGTAAAGCGGGGCCAATTCCTGCAAACCTTCAGTGCAAATCAGCTTGTAGTTTTGCTGTCAACAGCAAAACCTAGAATCACATCAATTCGGAGCATCGCAAATAATTTTGTACATGACATAACTAGGTTTTAATACCACAGTTTCTAGACCATAAAAAATGAAAGGATCCTCTGGTGGCGCACATCCTGAACTTCATGTCTCCAAAAATGGGAATTCATACCTTTCTGTTCCCTTTACTAATTTTGTTAATTTTTTATTGCACTCTTCAATGTTTTATGTAGCCATCCTTACACGTTATAATTTTCATGCAACCAGCTAGCCTATCTGACAACAACCAGAGTGAATAAATAAGAAATAAAGTCATCGAATGAGTATATTTACACAAATAAAACCATGCAACATACTGATATATATAAGTAAAGGTACCATTAAAATGAAAAGAAGCTTGGAAGATCAATATATTTGCAAGCCAGTAATTTGATCAAATGAAAGTACCTGATCAAGCCTGTAATACCCAAGATTGTCTGTTACAGCTCTGAACTGACCATCAACTTTAACATTGGCACCTTCCACACCAGCACCATAACCATCAACAACACGCCCTCCAACAGAAAACCCAGTAACCTAGTGAGATATATGTGAGGAATTGCTTGTCAGTTAGTGGAGAACAGGAGGACAGATCAGGAGGAAGAGAAATCAAATGTGTGAGAACATTGTCCACAAACAATATTACAAAATCCAAAATTTGAGCCTGGCCAACCTTGCAACAGTTTTGACTGCTTAAATCATGTATCTCATTTCTCATTTATATCTGCTATTTGGAAAGCATGCAGGCTAATCCAATTGGTGGTTAACTTCAAGTTAAATTTATCCACTGTTAAATAGTCCTTTGTAATCCTCAAGTAAAATAGCTTTGATCATAAGATTCATAGCTTAATGCTCCAGACTAGAGATGTAGGGTAACTTGAAGAATTACCTGGAACTTTTGGGGGATTGTCATATGACTATGCTCAACAGAAATGGGCAGTGAAGGAGGTGAGACATCAAAAACGGTGTTTTCCCCTTTGTAGTATGGCAACAACTCATAGCCACCTGCAAAATTACAATGAATAATGAACATTCACACGTGAGGTAATTTTAGCACATGGATAACATCACCCATACAAGCATGCTATACATATGAAAAAATATCGATTAGCAATGGAATTGCCATATTAATCACAAATCAAATAAGTTTGGCAGCATAAAAAAAAGAAGGAAGAATTCATGATCCACAACATTTGAAAAGGAGGGCCACCCATGAAAGTATACAATTTTATGCACCAACTCCAATTACACTTGTCACATTCGATCAGTTTCCTAATAAAACCAACAAGGTAGGTAGGATATTCTATATGGTGGAAATACTGTTCAGTTCTCATAAAGGTTCAACTATATACAGACCTGGCAAGAGAAGAACAATACTTACAATAGATAACAGTAGCAAAAAAAAAACTACCATCAATGCTGCATGACGACAAGCAGTGCATGAATGTGGTTATTTTTCTTGTCTAAGATATTATACTTACAATAGATAACAGTAGCAAAAAAAAAAACTACCATCAATGCTGCATGACGACAAGCAGCGCATGAATGTGGTTATTTTTCTTGTCTAAGATATTATAACTATTAATTAAATGAACAGATACATGTAACACTAATGTTGATGCCCTTGAAGACATCATAAGAGGACATGTCAAAAGAAAGCCTTCACAGCATGTTAAACAAAGAAATTCCATGCACCAGTTATGTTGCACTATGATGAAGTTTTGACAGGTTGAGATACCAACTTACCGCAAGGTATTGATCTAAATGTGAACTTCCCATCTGCACCAGATACTGCATGGCAAAGAGCACCTTCCCTGGGTGCATTATTAAAACCTGGTGAGCAAGGCACCTCCATGACATCATTTGAATATAAATACAGATGAACTCCCAAGATTGGATTTCCCTATAACAGAAATTGCATACAATATGTTAATCTACAAATTGAGTGAAAAAGACAATAAAAGTTCAAAGTGGCTCATTCAGTCATTCATGTAGTGTTAGGTATTATGAACATACAGAACCATTAGGTATTTAGTACCTGTGCAACTACAGAGCCATAAATATTGTATCCAGGTACAAAGAAAATATCATCTACTACAGCATTTCCAAATCGCAAGTCCACCTACAGGTAAAAACACACAATATTGTAGGACAATACAATTGGTGTTACAACATATAATGGTAGATGAGCATAGATGAAATCCTAACCTCTGTTGAACCTCTCATCTCAATTTCATAATCAGGGTGAGAAGCACGCAACTTGTAGCGCCCTGAACAAAAGTGCGGATAAACAGAAATAAACAAACTAGAGGTGCTAACTATGAAAATTATAACAAGGTAATGCATGTCAGAAAAAATGTAGAAGAGGATAACTAGGATACACAGGACTACTATTTTTAAATGGGGTGCCATAAGAACCTTGCTCCACACCTCCAACAATGAGAAAGTAACATTTTGGCTAAGCTGGCTGCCTGTGTTGCAAACAAAGGCAAATATAGAAATGCGGTATGCTGGTATGTAAATAGAGGAAACAGTTCTTAACAATAGGGTTTTCCCTCTGAATGCCTTATTGGTTGGTTGATAATATATGAGAGGAAGGAGATTCTCTTATTGGCTGGTGGATCATATACGAGAGGAAGGAGAGGGTTTGGGACACAGCTGAAGCATATGTTGATGAATGTGGTTCTCTTGTTAGTAAGTTGAATTGTGTTTTGGTGGTACAGATGGCTCCATTGGAACACCAAACGATGGAAACAATCTCTGGCTTATGATGATTGACATAACTGCACGCATGCAAGCAAGCAAAAGAGATAGTAGGTACTGCCAAGGCACCAACACTAGATTCTACACAGCTTTTTACCACTTAACAGCCAGCTCAAGAAAAAGTTATTACTGTCAGAAGCCACATGTCCACATAATGTTTCATACCTAATTGTACAAATTTACAGAGGATCCAATTGGTAAAAATGAAATAATGGAGACCTGATTGAAAATTTTATACGAACATGGGGGGACGTCATCAACAATAATAAATTACGCATTCTAATATTTGTGATGGAGATTGTAAACAAAATGGATTAAAGGAAAGATATAATGATAGCTAAGAATAAAGATTGGATCATTTCAATCCTTTATAGGGTAGCTCCTAACAACAATAGTAAGAGACAGACGGGTAGGAAATGAACAGTACTCAAACATTGAACATGCATTTCTGTTGTGGTCTCCTATACATGAAGCATAGTAATTAGAAAGCAAGGCAAACCTGGAATTATGTTTGCAAACGAATATTCTCCTGTTGATGAAGTTAAAGCTGATGCAACTAACTCATCTGAGTCTGACAGCAGCTCAACTTTCACACCGGTAGGTCCTCCATGTTTTGAGCAGCTCTTACCACCAACAGCTCCCACTACTTTACCAGATATCATAAACCTGCACGGTGAATACACAGTTGAAACTTAAATGTGATAATTGTACACAAAGAGATAAAAAAAAGAAAATAAAACTAAATGGTCAAAGCAACAGACCCAGTGAACTGAAAATTTATATCTGCATTTCCATTACATCCATTTTGATCGATGACAACAGGAACCTGAACACGACAAAAGACGGTTGAAGTCAAGCACATAATTATGACACGGAAACAAGGAATGGATGAACATATTGAATTGGACATAAACTTACAGTTTCAGGCTTCCATGACCATCCCTTGGGCCCCTTAACTCTGACCATGAATGAACCCTGTGGAAAGAGAGAACAAACAGAAACCAAAAAGACAAGGGTCCAAAAATTGTTTCAGTTGCAATGCCAGAACATTGTAATATCGTATACAACATGTTACATGAGCTTAACTAATTCTCTTTAATCCTTGCTTTTACTTGTACACAAGTTTTTGCTATTTGAAAAGAACATAGTGGTGGTACATCATCCCCTCCCAACTACCAATTTCAACTCCCTAAAAACTCTTAACAAAACAGGGAAAAAATCTAAGATAATAAACAAATTCCACCTCACAAAAAATTTTCAAAAATAATTGAAAAAACATAGCTCTTATGGATGCACCACAGAGTCGAGAGTGCAGAGACATGACATGGTCATGATATGGTGGAAAGTAATAAGCCCGCAAAAAAAACCAAAAAATAAAAAAGACAACTTCTGTAAGCATGCAAAAAAAACTGAAAAACTAAAAAAAGACAACTTCCACAAAACCCACAAGGATACCTTGTCATAGACTGGAATAAAATAGTAGCCATTAGGAGCACACTGAGTGCTTTCCTTAACCAAACCATCAACGGTGCACAGCTCAACCTGATTCAAAAAGCTAAGAGAGAATCAATTTGTGCATAACAAACAACATAAATACAAAAGAATAAAGATAGAATATATGTATCCACGAATGATAACCTTCCATTAATAATCATGTCATTCAGAAGTAGCATTACTCTCGATAAGCCACTATAAGGGAGATGTCATTTCTCACTGATGCAGCATTATTACATATCTATATTTATAGGAGCAAAGAACATTAAGCATAAGGTCCGCTTAGGCGACTCAAGATAGCTTATTATGTTTGCGTCCATAAAACCTTTGGGGTAATGAGATGAAAATTAGCTCGAGATAATGAATGTAAGAGATTATGAAGTACGTTAACCCACAATGATGGTTAAAACTCGACCTGTCAATGATGAGTACAGCAATTGTTCACAGAATTCCTAACAGCATCAGCATTTTTTTCAATCCCACAAAGCTTGCAAAATACATGAAATTAACACAAAATCAGCATACATTTTTCATCTATCTGGTGCATAATCAGATCATCAGACCGCTCAGCTCATCTGAGTAAAATTTGAGTCAACCTTACATCAAAGCTACACAAAACAATGAATTAAGATGCACACACATGGCCTCAGGACTCGAACATTAGCGGCATAACACTTTATTCTCCAATCATAACTCTCCGCGATCCAAATTTCCAACAAGAAGAAAGTAAACTTTCTAGAAGCTTTGAATCCATAAAGTAAAGCTTCTATAACTCATTTGATAGAAATCAAGTAGCAATTAGCCAAATTTTATAGTAACGACGAGCATTCTCAAAACTATACACACTTCAGTCAGCTAGCAGCAGCCACTCGAACCAGTGGCATTCAGTGACCAGGAAATCGCCAGCTAACCACGAGGTCTCAGTTGAAGTGAACTACCTCAAGCAGTAAAAACTATTGACTACTGAACCAAGCACGAACAACTCGCGGAGGCTCGATCAGCAGCAGCAACAGGCAGAACGTGACCGTAATTCACGTACCGTGATGTCGGAGTAATCGAGCTTGGAGTCCGACGCCTTCCTCGACTTGGCCAAGCCCGAGCTCGCCTGCACCCGCCCAGAGCCCAACACAAGATCGCGTCAGCAACCAAGCCAAAGGCAAACCGAAGCGTAGCGAGCGGCGGCGAGGGGAGACCTCGACGAAGCCGCCGCATCCTTGGATCTCGTCGGAGGCAGATGTGGCGGCGACCAGGGCGGCGAGGATGAGGAGGGGCAGGCAGGGATCCATAGATCGGATCTAGCGGACGCGGAGCATGCCAGGAGACGAGGAGTTCGAGGTGATTCGAGGCAGTGGGGGACGAGGCGTGTTA
Source organism: Olyra latifolia (assembly GCA_036346145.1). Taxonomy (NCBI): domain Eukaryota; kingdom Viridiplantae; phylum Streptophyta; class Magnoliopsida; order Poales; family Poaceae; genus Olyra; species Olyra latifolia. Next base: position 23,919,003 of record CM070530.1, read on the forward strand.
ATGGTAGGATTAGTAGCATATACAACAGGGGCATCGACTCGAAACTTTGTGCACTCTGTGGGCCTGCGCTATAGCTTTGGATTTTGGAGATCTGAGCTGGGATAGAGGCCTGGCCTGGGATTGCACATGGGCCGGGCTGAGAGCCTGAAATGGCCCAATAAAATTAAAGCAAAAGGAGATACTACTCAAGAAAAACAGTGAACCAACGATCGGTACAGCTTTCAAATCGATCAATGGTCTTTGTCGAAACATAGCTTTTTTTTTTTTTTTTTTGAACATGTCGAGACATAGGGGCTGTTTGGATGGCTGAAAATGCCTCGGCCTGCCCAAGTGGTGGTTTGTTTAGATGTTTGAAAACACTGCTGCAGCCAAGCTTGATTCATGCAAAACTTTGGTAGCGGCCAGCCCCAAAATTCTATTGCTTCATCCGACCTAGGGAAATTAACAAAGCATTTGACGATTGACACATTGCAATGTAAAGGACTAGTTAAAAAATCCTAGATAGGAAGTGGGTCGTCTCAAAATAAATGAGTTGTTAGTTGTAGAATATTACTCTAGTCAGACTTGAACTTAATGAAAAAAATTGTTCATATAGAAGTTCCTTCCCCGTACCCCGAACTAAATCGACCTAAGACCCTTAATTCGTATTTTCCATTCAACTAGCAGAAATGGATTAACCCTAGGATCCTTTTTTTCTTTTTTGTTCTTTTCTCTACATGTATTTTACATACCACAATAATTTACTATAGAGAATTTCTATTAAATAAAAGAGAATTTCTATTAATAAAGGTATTATTGGTGGAATAAACTGTTATTTGATTTGATACATTGTGATCGTTAACGTTACCCAGTGGAAACGGTGAAATCAGGCATTCCTCATAGGCTTGGCTCGCTGCAAGCAGGCGTGGCTGCGTGGGGAGCCAAGGACGTGCGCGCGGGGTAAGTCAAGGGTTACCACCGCTGTTCCCTGTCCTCACTCACATATCTCTCATCTCCCTCGCCGCCCTTCTCCAATCCCGCTGTCACGCTCGCTGCTCCCCATCCTTGCCCCAAATCTATCTCTCCCTCGCTGCCCTTCTCCAATCCCACCATCATCCTCACCTTCTGTTCCCCTCCCGACGGCGCTGCCCCTTCCCCATTGCCACTACCGCGTCTCCTCCCTACCTCCCCTCCCACACCACCGTCCCTATTGTAAATTCAAGATAACCCTTGTGTGATTTTGATGATTATTGACTAATACTAATTGATGACAAATATTATTTAATAACAAGCATTTATTGACTAATCCTTATAAGACTAATATGCCTTATTTGATTCTACCTATTTAGTCTCTATATAGATATAAATAATTGTTCATCCAAGCAAGGTATGTATTGTAAATCTATTTAATGCTTGATTTAGTGCTTGATTAATATCAAACCTTTATGTGAGACTAACTTACTTATTGTTGATTTATTTTAGTCTCGTATTACAAGTAGAGGAAAAATATATGTCAAGTAGAAAAATTTATACCTCCTTTGCAAAGGGTCCGGAGGACCAGCATGGTCCGGCGAACCAAGGCCAGCTAGACCAAGGAGGTCCGATGGAATGTGGCCTGTCGGACCAAGGTGGTCTGGCCTGGCTGGACCCCCATCGAACCATCGTCAAGCAAGGTTCGGTCCGGGTCCAGCGATTGGATAGCTCGCGATATTTTGATCTTTTGGAGCTCTTTCCAAACTCTGATGAAAAAAAAGTTTATGCATAAAAGTTGTATGGAATTTTGAGACTCATCTTTTTCTTATCATCAAGTTTTTCATTTCAGCACAGTATGATTTTATATAAATTATTTTTTTGTGTTGTTGTGCTATGAAAGATGCTGAAAATTGCACTTTCACGTTAGGTTGTTAGGTTGCTTTGAGCTCCTATTTAGCATTGTGTTAATTGTTGATTCATTGATGCTTTATGGTAGTACAGGTGGTTTTTGGACTAATGAGGATCAAGTTGAAATCAATATGATTTGAGTTGATAGCTAGATGACTTGGATTACAGTATAAACATATTTTGGCATCTTCCTATCTTGTGCATTGTGATCTAGTGTTCTATTTATAAGATGCACTATTTTGTGGTCTCATTCTATAACAAGAGTTTCCCATGCATGATGATCTTTATTTTGAAACAATTGTAGTGCTTATATGGTAAAGTCTATCAAACTTACCTATCTTCTATTGAGCTTTTGAGACTAATGACTTTCATGAGTTATTGAAGACAATTAGGTCCCATAAAGGTGAATGACGACTAAGTGACATCAAGAGGTGATAGCCAAGTCAAGGTCAATAAGACAGAAGTAGCCAAACATTGATGATCAAGTCAGAGTCGATAGGATGAGAGGATCATCAAGTAAAGTCAAGGTCAACAGGACGGAGGAGTCATCAATATTTGGTGAATAGTCAAGGTAGATAAAATGGAGGCGTCATCGTGTGTGGAACGTTGTTAAAAAAAGGTTGCGCTATGTGAAGGTATGGCTAGCGTAGGGATAAGGATTTTTCATAGTCTTTTACCGGTCTCGGTGTTGATTGAAAGACCGGATTGGTAGAATATACTGAGTTGCACACTCTTAACTCTAGTTTTATCCTTGTCGGTCTCTTGTGAGGGCAGTGAGGTGTATCGGTTTTTAGCCCTCGTGTGTAGTTGCCCTTTATGTTTAGGGGTTTCCGGCTTGGTCGAGGTCAGGGCATCAATAGTGTGTGTGAGTGCTTAGACCAGACCTAGAAGGTCTAGGCAGGGAGACCATGACCCAAACCAAGGTCCAATAGGTTCCTAGGTGCTGGGTTCGGTTTGTGCCACCAAACCTTGAAGGTCTGGGCTAGCGGGACCTCTACCTAGACCAAGCTCCAATAGGGATGTTTCGAAGCGGCTATTGAGCTAAGCCACTGGACCACCCCCTTACCACCAGACCAAGCCGGTCCGGCCGTGGCACATGGTCCGGCTGCATAAATCACGAGGCAGTGGATGCACTACCGCCGGACTAGGCCGGTTCGGCCGTGTAGCGCGGTCTAGCTGTGTGGTCCGGTCATGGTGGGTATGCCGTCGGACCTTTGGGGTCTGAGTATCGAGCTCGGTCTGGCTTGTCCCAATGGCTAATTTTTTGGTGGAGCACTATTTAATCCATTGGGCTAGTTCTTTTCGGGGTGACTCATCCATTTTCTTAGATTTGAGTTCATTTGGCTGTGAGAGGGTGCTTTGAGTTGAGAGGAGTGTTCTTCTAGCCCTAACTCTAGATATCCATTTTCTTCTTAAGAATGCGCTTCAAGGTTTGGATTAATCCGGAGTGATTGATCCATTTCGGTCTTATTTCTCTTGGTGCTTGTCGGCGCCAAGACGGTGTGAAGGCATCGTGCCCTTATGATCTTCTCAACGGAGGTTGTGAGAAGGCCCGAGCGAACTTGTGTGTAGTGTTGGTACTTGCGACCTCCGGGATAGAGGAAGTAGCGATCTCTAGTGAAATTGAGGTGGTTGTCTCGAGAGGGAGCCTATTCAAGTTGGTCGGACCTAGCCTCAATGTGGATTAGGGGAGACCAGCAAGTCTCTGAGCACCACGGTAAAAAGTGCTTGTATCATTTGTGATTTGCTTTATTATGCCTATTTACTTGGAGAAACTTACTTCCTTGCAATTATATTCCTGGAAATAAATTGATTGATTGTCACCCTAGGATTTGCAAACCTCTATTTATACTAAGGTTGTTGGTGCAATAAGCTATCTTAATTGATTTCGAGCTCTTGTGTTTAAAACCACTTTACACGTAGCTTTCGCATATCTTCTAGGTTTTGAACACAAATTCATATTTGGTAATCTAGTTTAAAATTTGAAAAACACAATTCACCTCCTCCCCTCTTGGGCATTTGATCCCTTACACCCATCTCTCGTAAGTACCTGCTCTCTTTACACCTTCCCTCCCGCCATCTCTGCAGCTCCCCTCCACCACTGCGTCTCCAATCCACCTCGCCCAGCATCGTAGTTGACCCTATCTCCCTATGAAGGCCTCTCTCGGAGGTCCACTTAATGATTCCTACACTAGCCCCTGAATCGATAGGCTAGTGTACACCATTATATAGCCATATCATGAAGCATACAACGATCAACGTGAAATAGATAGCTTAACAAAATTAACATCTTTCGGCAAATAGTTTTACATCAGGGCCGTCTCGACCAAAAACAGTATTGTACACACAAGAGTTTAGAGCAAAACAGCGGAAGTCTTCATTGTAACAAAAGGAGTATCTAGTGGTTATGCATCCATGCAAGTGGCTGGAGGGAAGCCCCAAGCATTATCTTAGCCTTCATATCCAGGGTCTTTATCCTCGTAGCAAGAGTAGGAGTCTTCCAGGTGTTCTCCATCTAATGAATGAATGAGTGTGAGGAAAAGTGCGCAATCTAACCGCACTTACGAGTTAACACCCTCCTACGGCATTAATGATAAGGGCTCAAAGAGAAGGCTAGATTTTGTTTATTTGCATAAATCCAGTTGGAAATATTCATAGTATAAACCTATGACCTAGCCAATTTTTCTTAAGGAAAGAGAGTGTTAAAGAAGTGTTGTATTTTTCTCTGACTATCCAATCATGTCAATCCTAGTACCAACCTAGAGTACGACTAGACCAAATTCAAACTCAGCGGGAACCATGGTTCCTATTCTTCCTCCTTACACCAACCATCATATTTGGGAATTTGGAAATCCTATTGTGGATCATCGTTCTTGGATTGCCGGTCCAGCGAATGCATGATCTAGATTACCCTTAGGTGATGACACCCTTCCGCCTGTTCCTCGGATTGGAGTATCGTCCAGGGCATCCACAGAGCACCACGCTCAAAATTCCACACCCGCATTACCGCGTGATGGCCACGCGTTGTGTCGAACGTATCCAACACTCATTCAAATCTAAGGGATCCTTTTGGTCTCGCTTCTCATGGCCTGAGAGCCAAAGTGCCACACTCCGCTCTCTGTCTCAATCTCATCAAGTCCACGACATTCCAGTCTAGAGCCACTCTAGACAACAAGCACAAACTCCGAGTTTTAACCCATAACTTAGCCCAACAAGATCACATCTCGATACCAACTGACACAACATATACCAAAACTAGACCATAAACAATTCATAGTATAAAGTAGTAGTTGTAGTGGTGAGCTAGTGTTCACCACTATGGGGTTGTTATACCCCGAAAACAAAACATTTATAAACTTAAGAATGTCTAAGCAGGTTTTACAAGGAATAAGAGTCCAATTGTTTTAATTGTTTTCATTAGTGTCACAAGGGGTATGACTATCGCGGCAGTCATAGCATCATATTCAAGGCAATAATAGCATGGTAAATTAAAGTGTCAAGGGTCATGGCATGTGTATAACATGATTAACAAGCTAGGTATTATATCATAGAGAATGCAATTTCTTGATTTAATCAAAATATATTTAAGTAAAACTAGGTAAGGCATGAACTAAGCATGTTAACTCACCTTGTCCTGAGGCTTGGAAGCCTTCTTCGGTGTCTTCAAATCTTCCTTCCGGATCTTCGACATCTACTCAAAAATATAAAGGCAATGCATAAACAAGTGCAAAAAAAATGATGAATGTATGCACGAAGGGAAATATTAATACCGAAGCGAGGGTCCTACGTGTTGTCGTATGATATGAATGACATGCTCTGGATACCCTTAGATATTATTACCCTTTCTGAAAAATAATTATGAAAATTTTTTAAAATATTAAAATATTCATTTCCTAAGCATTTAGTGGTTTTTTCTTTATTTGTAAAATTTTACTAAAGGTAAATAGATTTAATATTTTTATTAAATTGTTCCTAAATTGGAAATATTTTTGTGAAAATTTGGAAATTTGTAGAGTTCAAATAGTATTTCAATAAATCTGTTTGATTTATAGTAATTTTAATTCTATAGAAAATAGGGTTTAAATTGTCACTAATAAAATCTCTAGGGAACATAAATGCCTTCAAAATTGTTCAACAAATTTTCTTAGGTTCAAAACTACATTTTTTATTCTCTGAAATTTTCCAAGATTTATGGAAATCATAAACTAATTTATTTAAATAGAAAGGTTATTCAAAGTATTTTTCAAAAAGGTTAAATTAGGGCTACTGTTATTTTACAGAGGCCAAAAATGAGTTATTGTTCAAAGTTATAATTTTATTAAATCCAGCCTGCTGTTTAGTATTTACCATAAATTTTCCAATATTTCAGGTGATGATTTACTATTTTTAGAAAATCATAAATTATTTCTGGATAAATATCATAAATACTCCGGTCCGCGAGAAAGAAACGGTTCGTTTGAAGGCGTAAACCAGGAGTATGTCTCCATTAATACTGATAGGCGGGGTCACCCAGTGGCTGAAAGCGCTTAAACGCGAGGGATATAAACGCTAATCACTATTAGCAGGGGTCTCACATGTCAGCGACTCGTCGCGTGGCCGACGTTGGGGTGACATCAACTGAGGCAACGCGCCGCTTGGTTGTCCAGCCGATCTCCAGCAAACCTTTGGCAGAGGATTGGCAGCGCAACAGTTTACTATTCTAGTGGTTTAAGATCGAGATGGGCTCGGCTACGATAAACCTAGGATGTCCTAGCCGGACACGCCAGCGGCAAGATAGAACGGCGGCACCATGGGCGCGAGCAGTAGGAAGCTAGGGAGCATGCTTCATGGGCGAAGGGAGGGGGCAGCGGTCAGTTCATCAGTGCAGGGAGCAACTAGGGACTACTATGGAGCTTCCTGAGATGACAGCGAGCTGGTAAGAAGATGAAGTCAAGCTGGACCGTGGAAGGTGGCGACGGCTGAAAGAGGAGCATCGTCGTCGGGGAGCTCCAGTGGTTCCTAGGCAAAATTGAGAATGGGAAAGTGAGGGGCAGCGCCAAGAGGTGCTATGGACACGAGGAATCGGCCGGCAACATACCGAGTCGACGGCGAAGCAAAAGAGGGCGAAACGAGGCTCGACGGAGGCAATGGCGAAGGGAGGGTAGAACAGGCCGAGCCAGGCTTAAAAAGGCAAAGAAGGCTGTGGGAGATAGGAGAAAGGCGATCCCACGGCAAGAGGCTCAAGGAAGAGCAGCGACGAGTCGGCGCGGCACGGAGCGGTGCGGGCATGATTGCCTGTGGGACGGAGCCGTAGCGGTCGGGGTATGGGTACGGGGCACGAGGCGAACGGTTTGTCTTGGTGGGGCGAGAGGTGCAGTTGCTGCTCGGTAGATCTTCGCTGCTCGCACGCAGACGCACGGCAGTCTGAGAGGCGGGAGCAAGGGCAGAGGAAGAGAGGCACGTACAACGGGGAGATGGCGCGGTCGGCGACGAGATGCATGTAGCACCAAAGCAGGCGCGACGCGCATGCATCCTTGATAGAGAGGGAGAGAGAGAGATGGCTAGCTTGGCCTAGACCGACTGGGCTAGGGCCAGGGTTGGACTGGGATGGGCTGGACATGGCTAGCCCCAAAATGAAATTTAGAATTTTTAGGGAAATTTTTGAAATTTGAAGAGAATTTTGAAATCAAAAAATTGAATTTAAAAATTATCTTGGAGTTTATAATTTGAATTATATTTCAATTTTGGAAATTGAATTCAATTTTTTTGAAAAAAAAATACAAAACTAAATTTTGAATTTAAGATATAAATTTTCAAATTAGGGAAAGAGTTTGCTTCTTCATGTGAATTTGAATTTGAAGATTAAAGAAAATTTTTAGGTGGTCAATAGTAAATACAAGAGATGCAATTCAATTTTGAATTTTTGAAAAATTTTCAAAAAAGGGCCCAAAATGGGCTGTTACACTCCCTCAGCACATTTTCTTCTCCTAGCCTTCCCTTCCATCGCCTGTATAGGTCCCATCCTGTCGTAGCCTCTGCAGGTCCCCTCTCGCCTCTACACCTCCCCTCTCCTCGTAACCTCCCCTCTTGCCATCGCATTTCCAAATCCCCCTCCGAAGGTAATGGTTGTTAAGATTTTGGATGCGCTTTTGTACAATTGCTCTGCATGTTAAGGTTATGAATATTATTGTGCCTAGTTTGGTAATGGTTATTTGATCTACGGTTAGGTCTGTTGTTGAAATATGTCTCATTGATCTGTGCATTGAATAGGTTCATGTATACCGCTGTTTTGTGAATTGCTTCATGCTTGAAATATGTAGATGGATATGCAGAGGAAACGATAGAAACTTATTTGCCATGCTGCAGTCCTAGTTACAACATTGGTTGCATTTGTCGCGATGAAGCTAAGGTTTGCAAGAGTTGCACGACCAGCAATCAGTTGCGCCCATGTTCGCTAGAGATAGTGAGCGCCAAGCAAACCTTAACCTTATATTCAACTGTAATGATAAGCGTGTGAGCATCTTGCGAATGAGGCGAGCATATTCTTCTAGCTATACAACCTATTGAGAGAGAGGAGTTTGTTGCGAGATAGTATACACACCTCCGTAGAAGAGCAAATGCAATGTTTCTTCATGTGGTTGGCCATAACCAAAGATTTAAAATGATTCATTGAACTTTTAGGAGGTCCATAGAAATTGTGATCCATTACTTTCAGGAGGCATGATATGCCATTGTTGAGATACAAGGTGATATGATTAGTTCAAGTGTGAGATGGTACCCTTACTTTCATGTATTAAAATCTACTATTCCTTTCCATTTGATTTTGTTGCATGTGTTCCTTGTACGTATTGTACCTATAATATATGGTATTGTTGAGTCGTGAGCATGGTAAGATATGACTCTCCAATACGTATTGTACCTATAAGATATGACTCTCCAATACGTATTCTACCTATAACATATGGTCATAATGTTGTTTGTCTCGCCACATGGTACTGTTGAGTGGTGTGCATGGTATGAATGGACTGAAATATATCATGTTCATGTAATATATGCGGCAGTTTGTAATGTATGAGTTGAATGGACTGCAATTATTTTGTTCATATAATATATGCAATAGTTTGTAATATATGCATGGGTTCAATGGGCTGCAATGTATTTTGCTGATGTAATATATGCAGCAGCTTGTAATATATGGGTTTAATGGACTGCAATATATGTAGTAGCAAGATGGCTTGTACGTTTTCTCCTTTTTAGGTTCCATTACATAGATGACATGTGCTAAACATATCTCAATTTGCAAGGTCAGTTGCCGGTACATTGTAAAGAAGATGATAACATGTTGGTTGTTTTTTCTATTTATCTACTTTTTTTTCTTTCTGTCTCTGCTGTAAAGCATATGAGCACATCAACTTTGGAAAATAGGTCAAACTTGGTTACTGCACAATTCCAAAAATCCTATGCTACCTATGTCAGCAATTCAAAAGATACCTCAATGTTTGGAATCACACCATGCTCAGATAAATGCAAGCAAAAATATTTTATTTTACCGTCAGAAATAGAATAATAAAAAAGATTGTTCTCATGTATACAGTGGCATAGATTAGCTAAATGTTCATCGTATTCTCATACAATGATACTGCCTGCCAAAGTAATTTTTCTGACAAAAATCTAACCTTGCTGTGACGGGACATAGCAGTGATCCTTCTATGTTACTGACAAATGCATGCAAAAAGGATGACATAGATTACTTGCTCAAATTAAGTTATACAATTTATTTACATTCTTGCGAAAATTAAAGAGGTAATCTCACCACCTCATGCAAGAGGTTATTGCACTTGTATACATACAACCAACCAAACGCCATCGATTTGAATCCAACCATCTCATTCGCTCCCAGTTCAACCAACCAAACAACATCTCATCCCAACTTAGCTCAACTCATATAGACCAACCAAACAGCTTCACTCGCATCCACTCAGCCTGGCTCCTCTCAGTCTGGCTTTCTCGTACGGGCCAGGCTGAGAGGATTTGTTCAACCAAACAGCCCCATAGTTGTTCCAACTGACTTCAAGGTTTCTTAGTGCATATAATTATAGAAGTACTCTATGTGTATTGATGAATTTTCTACTTACAAAGATGAGGACAGAGGTTTCTTACGATAAGCATGGCGCCATCTTTTTCTACCATGGATACTTTGCATGCTCTTATCGCCGATCAAGATCAAAAGGCTCAAAGCCTTAACACCCTAATAAAATTGGTCCCACAATTGTGATATGGAAATTCAATTCTAATGATGGAGTTATTTGGCCACCACATAGAATTCAATTGATAATTCTAAAGCCAATTCCAAGAATTGTGATAGAACTAGAATCAATTCCTAACTTGAACCTGTCATTTGTTTGGAGTCCACACAAGTTTCATAAAGTCCATGTTTTCACCATAACTTTTCATAAAATCAATTGAAGTTTGTTGGAGATGATTTAGGATGTAGAGATGTTACTTTGTATAAGTTTATAGGATTAGATCTATATGTTGGCCCTACAACCCTACCTAAATTTATTTCTACAAGTTCCGTATTCAAAATTTAAACCTCGTGTTCACACAAAAAATATTCATAAAATCAATTGAAATTTTTATAGATGATTTAGCTGGCATAGAAGCTACATTGTGCAAATTGGCGAGCCATGTATTCACAAGTAGGACTCACAACGTCATTGAATTCCATGTAGCACCAAAATACAAAAAAAAAAGAATTGTCATAAATCAAATTGAAATCCGAAAAGAACTGGATTTGAAATCCAATTGAATGCATGTATTCAATTGAATTCTAGGCAACTAATTACACAGGGTGTAACATGTAACACAGGAATCAAGTAATTACAATTATGGGCACAATTACAAACGTCATTAATCTAATATTCCAAGCAGTCATTTTACATGAATTGAGACACCTTGGCATGGCCACTTGGAGATTCAAACTAAACATTTTTTTTTTGGAATTTCATTGTAGAACCTTTCTTCCGTTGCTCAAAATAGATTTTTCAAATTATCAGTGGTGGAGCTAGGACAAAAATGGCCCTAGCCCTGTTCCAACATAAATTTCTTTTGTCAACTACCGTTAGTTGGTGCTTAATACATTAACAAAGTAATAAAATTGGTCGGAATTTAGGAACAGTTTAATAATAATTTGTTTGATTGGACTCCCTAAATTTTGGTTGCCACTTTTGGCCCTCTCATGATTTCAGTTTCAAACTCCACCACTGCGATTTATGTATTTTGTGTGCATAGTCATGTTAACGTTGCTTTGCTACCTCTGCAAAAAATGTAGTAGAAGTAAAACCATGAAACCCGAAGTACAAAGCATCTACTTCCAGAGAATAGAGGATGGCCAACTTCTTATCTTTCAAAAAATCAAGCAGACTAGCACTAGTAGTGGAAAAAAAATCCTAACGTTGGTTTTTTAGCCTTAAGGAGGACTTCTTCTCCATTTGCTTATTCTGAAATGTAAAAAATCATGTACTACTGGTAATACTATCCACAAAACATCAGACAAAGCATCCACTTCATAGAAGACAAGAAAAACAACTGCACAAGCAAGTGAGAAAAAAGGGATATTACCTTGTACGCCATTGTCGAAGGCCTCAAACCTATAGTTGCCATCACTGAACCTTGCCACCTATACGTGCCATCGTATTTCCAACGTGTCCCTTTCTATGCCATTGTTGACTATTCTTGCCGTGACGGAGCTAGCAAAAGTCGAATTTGCCCTTGTTTTTGTTCCCTTGTATGCCACTACAAGCTTCTTTTATTTTTCTTTCACCGACACCTAGGACCCATTTGTCAGCCTCCTTTTATTCTTCTTCCTTCATTTGGAATCTCTCTCATTCTTTCGCATCTCTCCATTAAATCTCTCTCACCTCTCTATTTCTTTTCCTTCCCCCATCAAAGTAAGCAAGAGGAAGGGCGCTAGCCATGCCGTCTTGCTATTGGCCAAGCCGTCCCCACTTTCCCCCCCTTTTCTCTCTCTCTTTCTCTGTTGTCTTCCCGGATGTCTCCTCCCTTCCTACTTTCTTCTTCCCGCAAGAAACAAGATGGGGGCTCTCGCCGATGTTGGCTACCACGATGCTGACCCGCCCATAGGGACGCCGCCCTTCCTTTCTCTCCTATGTACCACTCTCTCTATCCCATCTCCCTATCTTATTTCTTCTTCCCTTGATCTCCCCCAAAACTCTTCCACACTAGCTCTATCACACCATTGTGTTCTACTTATGCTAGGCCACTACCGCCGCCAGGATTTGCCGACACCACTTGTCCTTAAACATGTCGGGACCCGCAAAACGGAGTCGAGTCCCTTCTGTGCTTTACCTGTACTAGTCCCTGGATCAAGTAGCTAGTACACACAGATTTCAGATCTTTGGATCATTGCCATTACAATTCGAACAAATGTTACATCAGAGTGCGTTACAAGACGCTAAATCAGAGTACAAAATTCAGGCACACAGGCCTTACACAGCGGAAGTCTAACATACAGCGGAAGTCTTAAGAGTCTTCCATAACTCCAAATGAAAGAGGCAAAATACAACAATCAATCCCACAGGCGAGCTGTAGTAGCGTCCTAGACGTCGAGGTAATCTTCATCTTGAGTTCCGGCAGAAGAAAACCTTCATCCGGGTACATCTTCTCCTCGGGATAGGGCTTGATCGATCCGCACCGCCGTTGAATGAGCACCAAGATAAAATGCGAGGGTGAGTATACTTTATACTCAACAAGCAAGGCTGACTAAATGCAACTAAGGCTAATAAAGGAAGGGTAAGGGTTCTTTTGCATAAAGCCAGTTTTGCAAGTTTTTCCTAGTATTTTGCAAAATGATTGGAAATGTGTTGAGGGAAACAAATATTTAAATCATTTTCTTTGAAACTCCGGCCTCGACCGGTTTTGCCCAAACCTGGCTACTCACGGCGCCCACCGTGCAACACCCTCATCGCTCACAGCACCCACTGTGAGGAGAGAAAACAAAACACACGACGGCGATCGTGGTTTTCCTTTAAAACACCATTTTGAAAACAAATAGATAAGAAGTACCATGAGGCAGCTCCCCATCGTCCGCCCTTGACCGTGGGCACGGCTATCAAGATAGTTTTACACTCTGCAGAGGTTGCACGCTTTCCCCATGCGAGGTGGTTCTTCCCGAGGATGCACCCAGGGGAAAAATGATCACCACGAGGCCTTTTTTCAACGTCCTCCTAGTTAAGGCATTCCCGCTAAGGTTTCCAATTGCAATGCCCTCTTGCGCCAGATAGAACAAAGACCAACCGCCTACTCCACCGATCGAAATGCCAAAACTAGGGTCCGAAGGGTACTAAGCCGTGGCTCGCCCATACAAGCACGCATGGTCAAGACTTTGTTGTACTTAGCTCGTCTACCTCAAGGAATCGGTCCTTAGGGACCGGGGTGGTTCCTGATCGACCCAAGTCTCGGCTTATCGCACCAACCTTGCAACCACCACCCGATCGGGTTTTATAAAACATTTTACCCGATAGCACCCACTATCAACTACACCCATTTGCAAAACATGGCAAGATCAATCGCCTTTTGAAATCATTGATTAAATAAGCATTGAGATTATCATGTCCAAGTTCAATGTGATTGCAACTAAGCATAGCTAACATGATTAAAACCTAATTCAAGGGCGAAGGTATTAATTTAACAATATTATGATAACCTAGGGTAGCAAGGGTGGTTTTATAGCGATACTTTTAGTTAGGGTTTTAGCTAACAAACTACCAATTAGCATTTTTAAACTTTAACATAGCATCTTTGTTTAAATATCTAATAAAACCATTTAAAAACATGGGATCAAAGATCAAGACTTGCCTTGATCAAGACAAATTTCTAAGTCTTCCACGTGTTGTCGATCACGAATCCGAGTCGCACGCCCTACTCATGAAATAACGATAAAGGAAACAATAAACACCAAGCATGAAAATATGGGTGCACATGTATGCAATGGTCAAGTATAGTGTACAGAGGAGGAAAAAGGTAGTTTAAAACTAAATAAGCTATCAGACACTTTTCTAGAATTTAAATGAAAAGATTATGCACTTAAACTAATTGACTTGGAAACCAAAAATCTAAAACAATGGGTAATATAGTATCAAAAATCTTATAAAAATTACAGATGCAAGTTTAACAATTTAAAGTCATTTTATTAATATAATAATTAAGCGTAAAATTCAATGTTCTTAAATATTTATGAAAATTTGTATAATAGTAGAACATACTTTCATAAGCATTATGAAATTTATTTGAAAATTTTTGGACTTATAGAATTAAAGGTATGAAATAAACAAATTTATCGCTTAAGAAAATTAGAAAAGAAAATAGGAGCTCTACCATCGGTCTTGGCCCACGACGCTACGCCTAACTGCTGCTGATGGTGTTTCATCATGCATGACAACAAAAAAAGGCTAACGCTGTTTGATTTGACATGACGCTGCCCAATACAGAAGCAAGAATAAGCCACCGACAGAGGGACCCACCCGTCGCCGCACTGGCCGTAGGGAGGCGGTGGTGACGGCTCTGGAAGGTGGCGGCGGCAATGAACGGCGGCAAGATGGCGCGACCAAGGAGGGAGAGAGAGGTGGGCATGGCGATCCTAAAGGTGGTCGGAACATGGGGAGAGGGACGGCGGAGAGGTGATGGCGCCGAGACGGCGGGACATGGCGGACGCATGGCTTCTCGGCCGAACGACATGGCGAGGAGGGGCAAGAATGGGTTTAGGGGCAAAGCGGCAGACGGCGATGATCGGTGAGGCGGTCCCGAGGAAGAATCAATCTGGCGCCGCCTCGGCGGTGCTTCTGGTGAAGCAAAAGCTCACCAAGACCTTGTGAAGGAAGAGGAGACATGGGGAAGGTAGGGAGGCGATTTAATCGAGTCTCACCGTCAAACAGATGATTTCGATGAACCGCGCCGCAGCAGATTCGGCGAGGTCTTCGGCGACGATTTCGTCGCGCTCGGTCAACGATTCTGCGAGCGCTTTGTTGGGATGGATTCGCGATGAAGATGTCCAGGATGTCCTCGGACGGTTTGACGAAATTCGCATCGAGGCGGTGCCGAGGCGAGGAAGAGTAGAGGCGGCCAAGAATTGGGTGGCGAGCCGCATTAGATTGCTGGAGCTACGGACCACGGATCTGCGAAGTTCTGGGCAAAATGGAATCGTGAGAAGAATATCTAGGATGTCCGGAACAGTTTTGGAAGAGGTGACTTACTTGCAGCAGAATCGAAGAAAACTAAAAGAGCATTGGTGAGCTCGGGAATGGAGTTTTTGGATGAACAGAGAGGAAGAGGAGAGGATTAGCTGCGTGATTAGATGGAGGATCAAGGTAAAACCGACGCCAATTAAGAGGGAGTGATGGATTAGTGGGAGGTGAAAGATTAGGGAGGATTTGGGGAGTTTCTGTTCCCATTGGGTTTCTGTCTTTGGAAAGAGAGAGAGACGGGAGGTGAAGGGAAGATTAGTAGCGAATTAGCAATAAACGGAGTGGTAATCGACTCCATTTAGGAAGATTAGTGGGAATTCAAGGCTTAGTGGGGAGATGAGAGAGAAGGAAGAGTTCTGAGTGAACAGAAAAGAGGGAGAGAAAAGAAAGGTAGAGGGTGAGAATGACAAGTGGGACCAGGGAGGAGAGGAAGGGATTTTAAATTATTTTTATTTCTGATTTTCTCTTTTGAAAATCAATTTACAAATAAAATTTTATTTTCTCTTTTCCTATTTAAATACTTATACCTTAATTACCACCCAAAATTATTTGTAAACAACTCTATTAATTTTAAAGTTTTTATTAAACAAGTAACATACTCATTTTTAAATATTTTTATATTTTCAAAATTTTTATGCTATGCAATGCATATGATTTTGGTTTTTGAAAATGAGGATGTTACAAAACACGCCGTCGTCGCATCCCTACGCCTGGTCCGTCGCGCTGCTTGCCCTCAAATGCATCGTCGCCTCCTTACATTGGCCCGCTGCGCTCCTCGGCCCATAGGCTACCGCTGCATCCTTAATTTGTTGTCTCCGCTACTCACCTCGGAGCCACCGTGGTCGACCTCGCCGCCGGTTGTTGTGCTACTCGCCGTACTAAACCGTCCGCCACTATCCTTTGCTCTGCTCTCCACTTCCCCCCTCTTTCTTCCCTCTGACAATCAGGCCCTCCCCATTAGTGGCTTCGGGAGGGTCACCAACCACTATAAGTGGTGGGATCGGTTGTTGGCCCATAGGCCCTACATGCTAGCCATCATAGGAGAAGATGGCAGTTTGGGCAATAAGGAGGGCTTTCTAATGGTGCTATCTAATGGGGCTAACATGGAAGGCATGCAAAGGAATAATGACCAAATGCGATGGCACCTATGATGGGACATATGGGTGCAATGCTTCATTGATGACAATGACAGGATTAGACTCTTATATAGTGGCATGAAAAAAATTGACCCTAGAAAATATGTATCACCTTCTCGATAGTACCATCATTTTTCAAAACGAATCAACCAGTTGGTATGGATTCTAGGCTAGGATCCCTCGCTTGGTACTGTTTTTTTGAAACGTGCAGAAGCAAAAAAAAAATACATATAGAAGAAAAGGGAATATCCTAGAGACGATTTGAAGTATAGTAGAATTCGAGGGTTTTATAGCATTAATGTCATTCTTTTAATCCAGACATTTGAACCATAGTATGCGCCCTAATTTGAACATAGGATTGCCTTAAAGTAGTTGATGATGAAGTTTTTATGTTTCTGGTCTTATAATGTTTTAATCATATTCGGTACTTGACCTAAATGTGTAAATATTTAGTAGAGGTCTTAGACTGCAGCTGTAAACAGCACCTAGAAACAACACAAAACGACCACTGAAGGACTAATTTTGTAGATTAAAAGTTCACATGCGGTTGTATATGAGAAAAATAGATAGAACCCTAGCTCCATCAAGGTCCATAATTTTTTTTTGCCCCTCATCTCGCTCATGGGCCAAATCCAAATTTTTGGTAATTCCGAGCAAAATCCCATTGAATTTAGTGAAAATTGAAATTCCACAATTAGCAATAGATTGAAAACAAAATTTCTTTAGGATTTACCAAAATCTTGAAATTCAAACGAAACATTTGAAATTTTGACATGTTCGAAAAATCTTCAAAATTCAAGAGAAAATTTTAAGATCCCAAGCAAAATCTTTAAGCTTTCGAAATACAAATTTTAGAATTAGATTTGATCTACCTAAAATTTAGAGCGGCTTAGAGCTGAGGACATCGCTAGGTCCGCTACAGAGTGCAAACCCCTCCCGGCCCAGGGCTCCAAGCCATCCGAGTCTCCGGACGGACGAAGATGAACCATACGAAACTGCCAACAAAACTACAGCCACGGCCGTCCGAGTTTTATGAGCCGGCAAACCCACAGCCCACAGGTCCCCTCACCTGAGCGGAGACGGGCACGGGACGGGACGGGACTGGACTGCCGGCCAGCGACGTGACACCACTCCGCTGTTGCCGTACACCACCCACACAAACATTTCTTTTCTCCCGCCGCGAATCAATCGGTCACGCTTCGCAAGTGTGTCCTGCAGCGCAGCCGCGTCACGTCGCTCAGCCGTCGCCTCCCTCCGCCAATGGCCAATCTTGCTCCGCAGGTCACAGGTCTGTACCCCGCAGAGCACGAGGAGACGCGGATATCTCAAAAAAGAAGAAAAAAAAAAACCAGAGCCTCACACACCGCACAGCGCCTTCCAAAATCCAAATTAAAAATAAACAGGCTAGGATCCAATATGTTTTACTCCATACAAGATCTTTAATTTCCTTTGGGAAAAAAGCAGGAGATCTAAAGAAATTATAAAAGGCTGCTCGATCTCGATGCTAGTGCAATGAGGCAAGACCGTGGATGACTCGGTGGAACAGCCCATATATTTGAAATGCTAAATGTTCCAGCACGACTAGAGGTTGAAAAGTGGCAAAAATCTTTCATATGATGTTCTTCAAAACTGATATAATTTGCTAATAACTTGGGCTTTGAAGGCTTTTCGAAACATCTTAGAGAGTCTGGTTTGCTTCGTTTAACTTGGTTTTTTTAGCTTTAAGACATGTCTTCGAGTCATAACAAGTGGCTCAAAAATACTAAATGCTTGCATTTTGAAGGCGAGGATAAACAAATAAGTCCTCAAGAACATGTGCGCATAGTGGCCTATGGCATGTGGCGTGGTTTGAGTTTAATAAGTCCTTATTTGAGATGGTTGAGGTTAAATGATTGGGTTTTGAAAAACTAGAGCATTTGATTTTGCCAGTCTCTGAAGATATTTGAGAAATGATTTTAGGACGTTGTGTTCAGCTTTTTACCGCGCCAAAACAGAAAGTGGTTGAAATTAATTAGTTCCAAACGTGAGTAGCTGAAGAGAACAGTTTGTCATGTATAATCATGAGAAGAAGCAACACCTAATGATGGCAAGGAGTGGGAGCATTGTGTGAGCAGCACATGTCACGGCAGGGACGACGGGTCAAACCGGTCATCGATCAAATGGGAGACCATGCGATAAGACAACGGAGGAGCGCATGCACGAGGGGTGTGGCTCACCGGCACATGAGAGCATGTCTAGCAAGATCTTTTTTAAAAAAATTTCTCTATATTTAGTGATGGGATCTAGAGGGACGTTCGGATTATCGCACAGCGCAAAGATGCTGATCTTCCTGAGCAAGGAAGTCCTTGCTCAGGCTCGAGCACGACCGATCTTGCTCGGGGGAGAGGCCGGGTCGCTCTTTCCCCGGCCGGGCATAGGCCCTCTCCATTCTGCTGCATTAAATGCTCTGACGCCGTCTGTGACCGCTGCGTCAGGTCACAGGGGACTGCGGCCACCAACTCGCGTCTTGTTACACTGTTTCCATGCCGTTTTCCCGTAAATATGAATGATGACGATGACGCAAATTGAAGATAGGCTTCCGACCGCCGGACAATAGAACGCCATCTCCATGCCGCCGGACAATAGGGCGTCACCTCCATTGGAACACTGATTACCCCCACGTATAAATAGACCTCGTGGCTGCGTCTGTATTGTTTTTTAGCTGCTAGGAAACAGAGAGAGAGACAGTAAGAGCTCCGGCTAGCACCGCCTCGAGCCGAAGCTCATCCTCCCACTATAGAAAACTCATCTCCTCCTGGTCCGCCAGGTCGGGGATTCCCTGTAATCTTTCTCATATCTCCTATAGACACCACTGGACGTAGGGTTATTACCTCCACACGAGGGGCCCGAACCAGCCTAAATCATTTGAGCCTCCCGTTGATGGTTGCTTGATCGAGGTCGCCTTCTTGAAAGCCCCTGAAGCCGCAGGAAAGAGGTCGGTTGATCCTTACACTCAACAAGTAAGCTCGGCGCCTGGGGGTCCCGTACCCTCAACCGCCGACAGCTAGTGCCGTCCGTGGGGATCGTCGATTAGCTCCTGTGAGCAAAGGTCCTTTAGAATGGCGAACTCTCAGGACAACCAAGATATTCGCTTCGACGACCTCGATGACCTGGACGAGTATTGGTCCGATACCGAGGTCGTCCGGATCATCGATCCGGAAGGACATACCGTGGCGGAGTCTCCCTCCCCTATGGATGTCTGCCGCCCCGCGGGTGAGGCGGGCTCGGAGTACATTCCCGAGCCCCTCTAGTTCCGAGAGTTACCGGAACAGGAGACACCTGCGACGTGCGAAGGCGTCGGTTCATACGAGGGGGTCAACATCCCCGACATTCCGTATGACTCCGACCACGAGACTGCTTCCCGCGGGGACACGGTCATAACACCATCATGCCCGGTGTTCCCGCGAGAAATCAACATGGCGGACACCGACGACGTCCCTGCTCCCATAGCTCGGGAGGACGAGTCGCGTCGCCGCCTGGAGGCCGCACGGGATTGGCTGGCTAGCTCGATCGACTAGGCTTCGGCAACCCATCGTGACGACCCGGGGCCAAGCTCCCGGCCAACTCCCCGCTCGCCACGGCCAGGGTCCCCACCTCCATCCCGTTCGTCCGATCCAATCGGCAGGAGCTGCCAGCGCCTTCGGGCTTTAGCACACGTAGTGCGTGACCTCCGGCCGGACTTTGACCAGGCCGCCGAGCTAGGCGTCGCCATGGCAAAAGTCGAACAAGCGGCGGCGACCTTCCTCGCGCCACGACTTTGAGTACTTCCCGGGAGAGCCGTACCCTAAGGGGGCAGCTACTCTCATCACGACCTTCGCCGAGATCTCGATCGGCGAAGGAATGACAGGACGTCCCGCCGACATAGTGGTCGTCCTTCGATCGATGGTCGGCGAAGCGAGCATCGCCATGACAGCGGCTCGACCCATGACTCCGCCCGGGAAAGGGGTCACTCCGGGTCCCGGGCAAGAGGCGCTCACGACGAGCGTCGTCCTCGCACCGACCGGGGGGAACCCCACCGGGCACCCCGGATACTTGGCGCGGTGACGTCTTCTCATGCCTCGGCCCTCTTCGAGGACACGAAGGACGTGATGCTCGCAGGCATGACGCCCGGGCGAGCCACGGTGCCCTTTCTCTCACAAGACTACGGAGCGCAGATGGCCACCAAGTTCAAACCAGCCACATCGAGCGATTCGACGGGACTCGTAACCCGGACGAATTCCTATCGGTGTACGCTACCATCACACCTGCCATGCAAGCGGTGATAAAGGGTGATGGTGAACTATTTCCCATTGTGTTGGAAGGGCCCGCCGACATGGCTCTTCAACCACGGAAGGCTCCATTCACAACCGGGCGCAGCTTCTGCGATGCCTCGCGGCGATTTCGGATGCTTGTCCCGCCGGGAAGACCGCAAGACCTCAAACGGGTGGTCCAGATGGAGGATGAGAGCCTGCGTGACTATGTCCGGAGGTTCATCCGGATCCGGAACACAATTCCGAGCATCCCGGATGAAGCGGTCGTTGAAGCCTTCACCGAAGACGTTCAGAACGTCCGCTTCACCCAGGATCTCGAGATATACTCCGGCTCCTCGGCCAGCGAGCTCTTCTAGGCAGCAGAACGTTACATCAACGCCGAGGAAGCCGTGGAGCGGAAGCGGCTTCTTGGGTCCGGCCAGGCGTCTCCGCAGCCCGGCATGGAGTCCTCGGACAAGAAAAAGTCCGGCAAGAAGGCCAAAAAGAAGAAAAAAGCAAAGGCGGCCAAGATGGTGGCTGCCATCCCGGAGCAGTCGTCTCCGTCCCAGACGCCGAGACCCAAGAAACCTCGCCCTTCCCCGGGCAAGGTGGGCGGTCAACGGCCGGGCAACCCCGGACAGAGGCGCGGGCCTCAGGCCCCCTCAAACAGCCGTTTCTGTCCATTGCACCAGGTGCAAGGGCACGATCTCCGCAACTGCCGCACCTAGGTTGCTCGGCTCGAGGATTTCTACAACGGCCGGGGGCCCATGCCCGTCCTTCCGGATGCCGGAAAGAGCGGCTTCGACCGGAAACCCGAGCCACGTCCTTATCCACAGGACCGGGAGAGCGAAGAATACCAAGAGCCGAGTCGCCACATCACGGTGATCTTCTGGGGGTCCGCGGCCTACTCCTCCCGGCGGGAGTTGAAGGCCGCGGCGCGCGAGGTTTGCCATGTAGACCGAGGCAGCTCGGCCCCCGAACACCTCCGATGGTCGGAAACGACCATCTCTTCTTCCCGGGAAGATTGTCCCTCGGGAATGACGAAGCCCCAGAAGCTCCCCCTCGTGCTCTGTTCGACCATCAGTAACACGAGGGTCGCGCGGGTACTTATCGACGGAGGAAGCGCTCTGGACTTGATATCCGCCCGGGTCTCAGACGAGATGCAAATCCCCCGATCCAAGATTAAGGATATTGCTATGCCCTTTCATGGCATTATCCCGGGCACATCCATGACCCCGCTGGGGCAGATCGTCCTACCCGTGACCTTCGGCAGCCCGAGCAACTTCCGGACTGAGATGGTCACCTTCGAGGTAGTTGACTTTGAGTCGGTTCACAACGCCATCCTCGGCAGTCGGCTCGCCAAGTTCATGGCGGCCGCAAGATCATGCGCACCACTGCCTCAAGCTCCCAGGGCCCAAAGGGGTAATCACCGTCAAGGGCAACCACAAGGCTGCCCTGGAGTGCGACGAGATGGCGCTGGCCCTGGTCGGCCAGCTCCCGGAGCGCGGGCCCGAGCAAGATTCTCGCAAGTCCGCTCGGCCCAAGGTGGTCCTCTAGCCCCAGGAGCAGACAAAACACATCCTGGTCTCCGAGGGGGACCCGTCCAAGGTGGTCCACATCGGGGCCGCCTTGGACCCGAAATAGGAAAGCGAGCTCGTCACCTTCCTTCGGGCAAACACAGACGTCTTCGCATGGGAGCCGTCCGATATGCCTGGGGTCCCAAGGAAGGTGATCGAGCACAGGCTGGCGGTTCAGCCTAGTAAGAAACCAGTGCGTCAAGCACTGAGAAGGTTCCCGCAATGGAAGGCCGACATCATCAAGGAGCAGCTAGACAAGCTGTTGAAGGCCGGCTTCATTCACGAAGTCAAGCACTCCGACTGGTTGGCGAATCTAGTCGTAGTTAGAAAGAAGAACGGAAAGTGGCGAATGTGCGTTGATCACACCAACATCAACAGCCCGTGTCCGAAGGACAACTTCCCTCTTCCCCGCGTAGACCAGTTGGTCGACGCGACGGCGGAAGCCCAGCTGATGAGCTTTCTGGACGCGTACTCCGGGTACCACCAGATCAGCCTGTCACGGGAGGATGAAGAGAAGACTGCCTTCATCACCCCCTTCAGCACCTTCTTCTACACGACCATATCCTTCGGTCTGAAAAATGCGGGGGCCACTTTCAACGACTGATGCAGAAGACCTTCCCCGACCAGATCGGGCGGAACCTAGAAATCTATGTAGACGACATAGTCGTCAAAAGTATTCTAGCCGAGGCCCATATCCGGGACCTCGAGGAAACCTTTTGTAATTTAAGAAAACATCGGATAAAACTGAATCCGGAGAAATGTGTTTTCGGTGTGCGTACGGGCATGGTGCTCGGGTATGTAATTGGGTCGTCTGGCATTGGCGCAAACCCGGAAAAAATCGAAGCCGTCGAGAGGATGCAGGCTCCTTCGAGTGCAAAGGAAGTCCAATCGCTCACTGGTCGGATGGCGGCCCTCAGCCGCTTCATCTCCCGGCTCGGTGAGCGCGGACTACTTTTCTTCAAGGCCTTGCGCAAACACGACGGTTTCGTCTGGACCGAGGAAGCCGATAACGCCTTCAGGGAACTCAAGAAGTACCTGTCGAGCCCGCCGTCCTGGTCACCCCGAGGGAGCAGGAGCCTCTGCTGCTCTACCTGGCGGCCTCTCCCCAAGCAGTAAGTGCCGTGCTCGTGGCCGAGCGCGAGGGGAATCAGCGGCCCATATACTACGTGAGCGAGGTGCTTCATGGGCCCAAGGAGTGCTACCCTGAAGTCCAGAAGCTTTTGTACGCCCTCCTCATGGCCTCTAGAAAACTTCGCCACTACTTCTTGGTTCACCCAATCACGGTCCCGACCAGTTTCCCACTAAGGGAAGTTCTCAGGAACCCCGACGCCCGGCGACGCTAAATGGGCAATAGAACTCGGAATTCGACCTCAAGTTCAAGGTGCGGACAATGATCAAGTCTCGATATCTTGGCAGACTTCGTGGTGGAGTGGGCGAATCCCTCGAAGCCGAACAAGAATCGCACGCCAAGAACCCCATCGACAATGTTCTCGACGGCTCGCGCTTTGAACGCCGGGGTTGGTGTTGTTTTGACCTCTCCGCAAGGGGCGCAACTCCAGTACGTCATACAACTACACTTCGCCGCGACCAACAACGCGGCGGAGTATAAAGGCCTCTTAGCCGGACTCCGAGCATGCTCTGCGCTAGGGGTCCGACGACTAACCTTGAAAGGGATTATTTGTTGGTCGTGAACCGTGTTAACAAGGAGTTTCAAAGGTTCGATGACTCAATGGCGCGTTACCTGGTCGAGGTGAGGAAGTTGGAGAGGAACTTCAGGAACTTCGAAGTCCTTTACGTGCCCAGGAGAGCAAATACCCTGGCCGACCAACTTGCCAAGTTAGGCACTTCACAAGAACCCGTCCTAACAGGGGTGCTCGTTGAGCACCTGCTAAAGCCCTCTATTCCCTCCGGAGAATAGACAGATGAGACGCACGGCAACGTCTCCCTCCTAAAGCAAAGCGCCACCTGAATGACGCCATTCATCCAGTTCTTGGCGCACGGGACATTGCCCGAGGATGAAGCCGAGAAATCCCGGCTTATCAGGAGGGCTCCACTATACAGGATAGTGGAAGGTGCCCTGTACCGGAGAGGTGCACTCGGAGTTCTCTCTAAGTGCATCTCCCAGGAAGAACGGAAATTCCTGCTGAAGGACTTACACGAGGGTATCTGTGGGGCTCACTCTTCCTACAGAACACTCGTCGGTAAAGCCTTCAGGATGGGTTACTACTGGCCCACGGCGTTGGGTGATGCTCGGGAGATTGTCATCACCTGCCGGGCTTGTCAATTCATGCCCGGCAGGTGCACCAACCAGCCTGCGCCCTCCAAACTATTCCCCTCACCTGGCCATTCTCTACCTGGGGGCTGGACATCCTAGGCCCATTCCCCAAAGGGGCGAAGGGATGCGCATACCTCTTCGTCGCCATTGACACGTAGTGGATAGAGGCTGAACCGGTCTATGGCATTACGGCCCAGGCGGCCAAAAAATTCTTCCGCAATAACGTGGTCACGCGGTTTGGCGTTCCCAGCCGACTGATCACGGACAACGGAACTCAGTTCACCAGCGAACTGTTTGCAAGAATATTGCGAAGACGTTGGCACCAAGATCTGCTTCGCCTCTGTGGCTCATCCACAGAGCAACGGGGCTGTCGAGTGAGCCAACGGGCAGATCCTTCAAGGAATCAAGAAGCGAGTCTTCGACCGGCTTACCAAGCTATGGCAAAGCTGGGTCGACGAGCTCCCTTCCGTCCCGTGGGTTGTCCGCACCACCCCCAGCAGAGCCACGGGCGAAACGCCCTTTCGGCTCGTATATGGCACCGAGGCCATGCTTCCGACCGAAATAACTCTAAGGTCACCTCGCGTGGATTTCGCGGAAACGGCCGACGATCACCAGGGCAGGTTGGTCGATCTCGACCTATCCGAAGAAAAACGCGAGAAAACCCTCATCCGATCAGCGGCCTACCTGCAAGCTCTACGCAGGCACGCTGCCCGATCAATCCGACCAAGGACTCTGCAAAATGGCGACTTGGTTCTACGACGCGTCCAAGACTTGTCGCGCCAACAAGCTAACCCCCAAGTGGGAGGGTCCGTTCACGGTCGTCTCGTCTTCACGCCCGGGGGCTGTCCGCCTTGCCTTCCCGGACGGGCGAATTCTCGGCAGCTCGTGGAACATCGCCCAACTACGCAGGTTCCACGCGTAACCTCTCTCCTTATTTAACTAAGGAATCTTCGAATGGCTTTTTCTCGAAATTCCTGAGCCTGTTAAATAAAGAGGAATGGTAATCCAAGTTCTTTTCATCCGAAGTTCTCGGCCTTCTCTCGTCTCCGCCTAAGCGCGAAGTTTTCGCTTTAAACGATTTCTAAAGCGCCGACGGATCTAAAATGCGCCCCGCCCGGAATTTCATTGCTCGGATAAGCCGATAACACATCGCCCTGGCAAGTTCTCAGCGGTGCCTCGCAAAATTCGATCCCGAAACCCAACTGAAATCGAAAGTTACAAACTCGAACTCGCGGCTACTTCGCGTGCTCGGTCTCTTGCTCGCAATCAGGGGCAAAGACTCGGCCACACGAGGGGCTGGACATCGCCTTTTTCACAAGATCCTCGGTGCCTAGCTTAGCTACTGCTTTCGATTTTTTGCTTGCAACGAGGGCAAGGACTCGCCACACGAGGGCCGACATCGCTTTTTTCACAAGATCTCGGCTACTTTATGCGTCGGTCTTTTGCTCGCAAACGTGGGCAAGGACTCGCCACACGAGGGGTGGACATCGTTTTTTCGTGCATCCTCATTGTCCGGCCATTTCGCCACAGACGCTGTCTTTTGCTCTCAACCAGGCAAAAACTCGCCACACGAGGGGCTGGATATCGCTTTTTTCACAAGATCCTCGATCGCCGGGCTATTTCGTGTACCGGTCTTTTGCCCGCAACGTGGGCAAGGACTCGCCACACGACGAGCCGACATCACCTTTTTTCACAAGATCCTTGGTTGCCCCTGCCTACCAGCGTGCCGGTCTTTTGCTCGCAACTGTGGGCAAGGACTCGCCACACGGGGCTGGATATCGCTTTTTTCGCAAGATCCCTACCGGCTGGCCAGCGTGCTTTCGGTCTTTTGCTCGCAACTGGGGCAAAGACTTCGGCCACACAAGGGGCCGACATCGCTTTTTTCACAAGATCCTCGATCGCTGGCTATTTGCGGTGTGCCGGTCTTTTGCCCGCAACGTGGGCAAAGACTCGCCACACGATGGGCCGACGCCGCCTTTTTCAAGACATCCTCGGCTACGGCCACGCCAGGCGTGCCGGTCTTTTGCTCGCAACTGTGGGCAAGGACTCGCCACACGAGGGGCCGACATCGCTTTTTTCACGCATCCTCTACCGCCGGCTGGCCATTTCAAGATGCCGGTCTTTTTGCTCGCAAGGGCAAGGACTCGCCACACCAGGTGGACATCGCTTTTTTCACAAGATCCTCGTTTGCCGGCTACTTTATGCGTTCGGTCTTTTGCTCGCAACTAGGGCAAAGACTCGCCACACGAGGGGTCAGACATCGCCACAAGATTCTCGATCGCCCGGCATTGCGGTGTGCCGGTCTTTTGCCCGCAACGTGGGCAAGGACTCGCCACACGACGGGCCGACATCGATTTTTCACAAGATCCTCGGCCGCGGCTGGCCCAGCGTGCCGGTCTTTTGCTCGCAACTGGGGAAAGGACTCGCCACACGAGGGTTTGGACATCACCTTTTTTCACAAGATCCTACCGCCCGGCTACTTCGCGTGCTCGGTCTTTTGTTCGCAACCAGGGGCAAGGACTCGGCCACACGAGGGTGCCGGACATCGACTTTTCCGCGCAATCCTACCTACACGGTTTCTTCGTGCGCACGGTCTTTGCTCGTAGTCACGACCAAAGGCCCGATCCCATGAGGGGGCTGGATGGGTAGGTGGCAGCGATTAGTTACGTTCATATTTCTTCCAAGATTTTGTAAGCATGCATAATGTGAAAAAAATAGAAAAGCATTCTTGTATTAAATGAAACGTCTGTTACAAACACATATAACACCACGCACACTAGCCCCTAGATCTACTCTTCAAAACTTGAAGCTCCGCCTCCACGTCTTCGAGACGACTCCGAAGCTGAAGAACCTCGATCTGGGCTTCACGCCCCGGCCGGATTTCTTTGCGGAGCTTCGCCACCTTCTCGGCCTCCGCCAAGCTACGCTGCCGCTCCTCTTCGAGCTCCTTGCAGACCCGCTCGAGCTCCTCCTGGGACCGGGAGTTCCTCTCGAGACCCCGAGCATACTCTAAAGCATGCTCGAGTTCGTTTCGGACCCAGACGAGCTCCGTTTGGGCTTCGCCTAGCTCGGAGCGCACCGCCGTCACCTTGGCCTGGCACTGAGCTTCTATGCTCGCAGCCCAGTCGTCCATCTCGGCAGACAGCTGTAAACAAAGGAGTCATCAGCAACACTACAAGCAAAGGTTCATTCGCAAAAAGAAGTTACCTCATGACGGTGATGCTCAAGCAGCACCCTCAGCCTGGGCCGTGGGCCGACGCGGATATCCCCGAACTTGAAGATGCGGCGCCCTCCGTGCTCGGAGCCCGGACCGCCCCGGCCGTTTCTCCCTCCGCAGGGCCGGCCCGGACATCCTCCAAACCCGGGGGCTGAGCATCCCCGGCCACCTCTCGCTCCGCGCTCGGGACACGGACCACCAAGGCCGTATCTTCCTCGGCGCCCCCTGCCCGAGAACCCCCCGAGCTCAAGGGCTGAGGTACCCCGGCCATCTCCGCCAAGACAGTCTCCCGCGCAGGGTCGCTCCGGCCGCTGTCCGTAGTCCCAGGCCCGGCCACCTCCAAGCCCGGAGACTGCGCTACGCCGCTTCGCGCCACGGCCTGGGCAGGAGGGCTGCCAACTCCCTCCGGCGCCTGAGCACCAACGGAGCGGAGTCTTCCGAGTCTTGTTCGGACTCCTCCCCACCATCTCGCCCGACCGAACCCTCCCCCGTGGTTGGCTCCGCCACGACCATCGCCGCCAGATCTGCATACCGACACCGCGATTTGAACGCTTTTAATCAGACCTCGCCCTTGCCTCCGTCAAAGGCATAAGGGGTCTTCTCCCCCACAGGCTCCTGACTATGTTTGAAAAGAGAAAATTAAGACCGCGGTAACACGCGGCCAAACGGAAGAGAGGTCGGATCGGGGAAACTTACCTTCTTCCTCGGCGTCCCGCGAACCTTGCCCGTCATCCTCCACTTGGGGTTCCTTATCCGCCCCTGCCTGGATTGAGGGGCCCTCCGTCCGCCGAGGAGCAGCCTCCCCCGCTGTACTCGGGCCAGCACCCGTCCGGGCAAGGCTCGCCGCCTCGAGCCACTCCGGACGATGCTCCTTCGTCCACTGAAGGAAGCCCCTGAGATTTTCTTCGAGCGCCGCCCCAGGGGCAGCGTCCCTCGGGCCCTTAAGCCACGAGGAGAACGCCGCCCCCATCCGGTCCAGATCAGCCTGGGCTCCCTCTCCGGCGTCCTTTTCCCGCTGAGGCCGCCGCTCGGCGGAGGTCGTCCGCGGTCTACAGCGGGATAGTCCCTAGAGTATTGCGCGAACCAGACGGATAGCTTTGTACTGTGCAAGATACTCGAGTGAGGTCGGCGGGTTGTGCCTCGGCAAGACGCGCGACCCGGCCGACGGGCGATGTCTCGCTGGAGCCACCCGCCGAACAAGCCCCATGTTTGCGATCGCTTCACCATGTTCCTCGTCGTCGTCGGACACCCGCGAGGTCCCCCTCTTCTTCTTCGTGGCGACCTTCTTCTTCGGAGGCCGTTTCCCCTTTACCTCGACCGGCTGCTCGGCCGCCAGCACGGCCTCTAGAGCGGCCCGGTCCTGGAAAAGGGAAGAGCCAGTTAGAACAGAGGACTATCCCGCCCGAGCATAAGGATTGATGAGGAATGTACCTGCTCTGAACGGTCGAGGACATTCTTCGGCCCTCGCCTGCCCAGGTCCGGGTTCTCCTCCTTCCCTAGGGCGAAGAGCTCCGCCACCCGCTCGTCGACCCACCGGTCGTCCGAAGCTTCAAAAAAGAGTCGAACAGATTAGTAAAAACAACCCCGACAAAGCAGCAATCCGAGCAAGAAAACCTACCGGTGTCCGCCTCACGAGTGATGTCGCTTCAGCCGACGATCTCAAAAAAAGGGTGCTCCCGACGCCACAGAGGAGACACCCGGTTTCGGAGGAAGTCCCGGGCAATAGCCTGCCCGGTCAGGCCGCTATCGCTCAACACTTGGATAGTGTCGAGGATCTTCTCCTCCTCTCCGCTCCACGCGGCCTGGGAGGTCCTTCTTCTCCGTGGCGATTAGGAAGTGAAGTCATGATCCGCCCCTTCTTCGCGTAGAACCACCGCTCCGCCCAGCCGGCGAAAGAGTCCTTCAACGCAAATGCAGGGTACGCGTACGGCTGCGAGCTCCGCAGCCGAAAATACGCACACCCCACCGCCGACGCCCCCTTAGTGCGGTGGAGCATGTAGAAGTGGAGAAACAGGCTTGCTTGGCGCAGACGCCGAAGCCTCGCAGAGATGGGAGAAAAGATTTAAGATAAGAATGGAGTTAGGGTGGAGGTTCGTGACTTCCAGGCCGCAATGGGCAAGAACTGCGGCCATGAACTCTGACTCCGGGGCACGAAGCCCGTTGATGGCGTAGAGTTCGCAACTCACGAACTCACCTTCCGCCGGCGCCGGGAGGACCTCACCGTCGGGATTGCGCCAAGACCTAGGGTCAAGGTGCCCCTGCGCCACAAGGTCCTCTAGGCGCGCGGCAGTGGTTCGCGAGGGAACAAACTTCGCCATCGGACGGAGAAGGCGGAAGAAGGCGGCGGCGGAAGAAGATGAAGACAAGGAAGAAGAAGATGAAGGCAAGGAAGAAGAAGATGAAGACGAAGAAGGAGAAGGCAAGGGGAAAGGAAGGAATGGAGGCAGCGTACTGGTGGGAAAAGATCGGTGGTTTTTATCCTCTTCCCACTAAAGAAACCGACCCACAAATCTCGGGAACTGGCGCACGTACGGCCGTCACGTCGCCTGAAAACCGCTAACCCACTCACAAGTAACCGTTGGAAGACCAACGTTTGGAATTCTGCTCGGGCGGCCCTTGCTCGGCCAATCCGAAGTTCTGCTCGGGTGGCTTTTGCTCGGCCAAACCGAAATTCTGCTCAGGCGGCCCTTGCTCGGCCAACCCGAAGTTCTGCTCGGGCGGCTTTTGCTCGGCCAAACCGAAGTTCTGCTCGGGTGGCCTTGTGCTCGGCTAACCTAAAGTCCTGCTCAATTAGCCCTTGCTCGGCTGGTCGGGCAATGCCTTGGTCCTGTCCGAACGCCCGGCCCAAGAAACTTTCAGTGCAGTTTGGAGCCTCGAGGGGGGGTCCGGCCGGTCCCCCCACTCGAGGCTCGGGGGCTAGATGACGGGGACCTGGAGGGACGTTCGGATTATCACACAGCGCAAAGATTCTGACCTCTCCCGAGCAAGGAAGTCCTTGCTCGGGCTCGAGCACGACCGATCTTGCTCGGGGGAGAGGCCGGGTCGCTCTTTCCCCGGCCGGGCATAGGCCCTCTCCATTCTGCTGCATTAAATGCTCGACGCTGCTCAGGACCCGGCTGCGTCAGTCACAGGATCGCGCCACCAACTCGCGTCTTGTTACACTGTTCCCATGCCGTTTTCCCGTAAACATGAATGATGACGATGACGCAAATTGAAGACAGGCTTCCGACCGCCGGACAATAGGACGCCATCTCCATGCCACCGGACAATAGGACGTCACCTCCATTGGAACACTGATTACCCTACGTATAAATAGACCTCGTGGCTGCGTCTGTATTGTTTTTTAGCTGCTAGGAAACAGAGAGAGACCGTAGGAGCTCCGGCTAGCACCGCCTCGAGCCGAAGCTCATCCTCCCACCGTAGAAAACTCATCTCCCCCTGGTCCGCCAGGTCGGGGATTCCCTGTAATCTTTCTCATATCTCCTATAGACACCACTGGACGTAGGGTTATTACCTCCACACGAGGGGCCCGAACCAGCCTAAATCATTTGAGCCTCCCGTTGATGGTTGCTTGATCGAGGTCGCCTTCTTGAAAGCCCCTGAAGCCGCGGGAAAGAGGTCGGTTTATTCTTACACTCGACAAGTAAGCTCGGCGCCTGGGGGTCCCATACTCTTAACCGCCGACATTTAGAGACTATCAGTCCCTCTATCACTCCAGCAAAGTTTTTATATCAGCCCCTAAATTTAGAAATTCTCTCTCTGAGTCTCTATGTTTAGATATTCTCTCTCTTATCTCTATATCTTTTCGAGAATAGAGACTCTGCTAGAGATGATGAAAATATAGGAAACAAATAGTGGTTTAGAGAAAGGGATACACAGATCCAAATTTAGAGACGCTGCTAAAGATGCTCGAAGAGTCGGATGGATCAGCTCAGGTTGGTCTTAAAGAATATGGACTTGTTTGGATGGCACCATAAGTTTTTTATGGCTAAGCTTAGGCGAGCCATGGTTGCTTAGATGAGTGTTTGATTTGCGACTAAACTTAGGTTTGCCAAAGAAAGTTATGAGCTGTTTGGTTGCCTGCATACACTAGGATTTGGTTTTGGATATGCAAAATTGATCTGTTTGGTTGCCTGGAGGACATTCCCAGCCTGGCCCAACCGATGCAAATTCTTCCCCAACTCGGCTTTGTGGGAAACGAGAATCGATCGCTTGCTGTCGGGCAGACTTGGCTCGCCCATGTCGCCCTCCTCCTTTGCCTCCCCGCCTATTCGTCCTCCCTGCTACCTCCGGCCCTCCCGTCCCCTCGCTGCCTCCCCCGCTCGCCGTCCATCCTCTCTATCAGCGCCCGTCGCCCATCCTCCCCGCCGCCGCCCGTCCCCCCGCTGCCTCCCCTACCCGTCGCCAGTCCCGATGCAAATCCTCCCCCGCCGCCGTTCGTCCTCCCCGCTGCCTCTGGCCCGCCCGTCCCCTTGCCGCCTCCCTCGACTGTCGCCGTCCTCCCTTGCCGGGTGCCCCACCAGAGCCATCCCCCTCACGCCTCCCCGCTTGGTGTCTGCCTCAATGCAAATCCTACCCCCGCCGCCGCTCGTCCTCCCCTTTGCCCGCCTGTCTCCTCCCCGCCGCCTCCATCGCCCATCACTGTCCTCTCTCATTGGGACGACCCGGCCAGAGCTATCTCCTCCCCGCCGGTCCGTCCTAGCCCGTGCCGTCCTCACTGCCTCATTGTCCTCCTCGCCCGTCGCCGCCACCCTCCCCCCCCCGCCAGACGCACCCAGAGCCACCGTGAGAATCTTTTTAGGTGCTCCTAGTTGATGATGGACCAACAAAAAAATCAACTTCAAAGGAGCTTTAGAAAAATAAAAAGAATTAGTACAATCACAACTGCTTTTGAAAAGCAAAAGTGAACTTTTAGCAGAGAAGCATCTTGTTCAAAAGGTGATTTCTCAAAAAACATGACTCAATTAAATTTCCAAATTTTTTTCTAGATAGAATAGTAAGTCATGAATCTATGCACCAAAATTCACCTCAAGATCAAGAGTAGAAAATAGAACAAAAATAACAAGCACAGCTGCTCAGAAATTTTGGACAGAACATTTGGAGCTCGATAAAATCTTCATAGCACCCAAATGGTAACTCCTATGCAATTGCCACTTGGAGGAGTGATAGATATGTAAGTCACTCAACTTTTCCAACAAGAATCATCTCAGAATCACGTCAGATGAATTTTCTACAAAAATAACAAGGAATGTTGTGCGGAGAAACCGAATCGGCCAAACGGAGGGGTGGCAATGTGGTGCAGGAGAGGTTATCACTACTTCGGTAATCACGTCTATTGTCCATACGGCCGATGGCATCCTGGGTTGCAGGCATCGATTCGGGACGAAATCTAGGATTAATTGGTCAAACCTAAACTGTCTAGAATATATAGCTGGGTGGTAGAA
This sequence comes from Olyra latifolia, assembly GCA_036346145.1. Classification (NCBI taxonomy): domain Eukaryota; kingdom Viridiplantae; phylum Streptophyta; class Magnoliopsida; order Poales; family Poaceae; genus Olyra; species Olyra latifolia. The sequence continues at coordinate 23,952,021 of CM070530.1, forward strand.
TTCATAAGACGGCTTGAAGGTTCTGGCTCTTGAATTCAAGCCGACGATTAGGGTGCAAGGGGAGAGGAGTGTGGCAAAGACTTCTAGGAGTCTTTAGAGAGATGATCTAAAAGACGAGGAAAGAAGGAATTGGAAAGGACTAGGCGTCCTTGTAGCAAAAGAAATGGATGACTGGAATGTCATTGGCTTTGAGATAAAAAAAAAAAGAAAGCAAAGTAGATAGCAAAGGCCGATTCATTGAGCTTGGTGTCTCCTTGGTTGGCTGATAGTGCTTCTCCAAAGGAGGTGCTCCCTTTTTCTCTGGGTTATTGTCATCAATATACCGGTTCCAACCTTCACCCTTATGAGAGACTAGCTTATGAGTTGCCCAGAGGGTGTGAGCCGATGGTTGCCCCCCATCAGGGCTCAAGCCACATAGCATGGCTACATCCAGAAGGGTTGATCCTATTGGCCCTGGCCTCAGTATCAGCGCATTGAAGGTGTCTGACAAGAAGTAACTTGCTGCTGCTAGCATCGACTCGTTAACTGCTGGGTTAGCTAGATATAGAGGGAGACATTATACTATGCCTATCTTCTTCGATTCAGGCATCTTTTGGGCCAACACCCTAATATACCAGTCCCTACATCCGTCTAAGTGGGTCGGCCACGCTCTAAAACTATCCTTCCATCCTTTAATATTGGTGCCTTAGGCCTTGAGGGGAAGCCTCGGGACGTCTAAGTCTATTATCGGCGAAGGGTCTAAGGTTCCCATCGGACCTAAACTAAAGCGGTCGGAGAAGTCAGGCATCGGGAGAAGCACCTGACTCATGATTAGGAGATTGTGAAGCTGACTGAGGAGTAGTACTGAAGATAAGGAAGCCGATGATCAGGAACAAAAGCCGTTTGTAGAGCGAGAGAGTTTAGGGAGCGTGCGAATAGAAGCGACGAGTGGTGCTATTTATAGAAAGTAAAATTAGGGAGGTTAACCATTGGGCCCGATAATACCCTAGTGGGCGAAATGACGATAAAAGCCCTGGAAACCGATTGTCGGCAGGTGAAAAACAATGGAGATTGAGGGTAGGATGGAGAAAGGAAAAATATGTAGATGAAGCCGATGTGTTGGATAATTTCGAGACATGATTCTCATATCCCAAAATTGGAGGGCATCTGTTGACACTCGATTTTGGAAGTAAGCCGATGCCCTGAAATCTTGTAGAAATCGACTTGGGCTTGGTGAAATATGAGCCAAATTAGGCATAAAAGGGAGAGTTTTAAAACGGTTTGGATAAGGATGACCGAATCGGCTAAAAAAGGAATAGAAAGAGTTCGGATTAGTTTAGCATGAATATATTAAATAGTATTAGATATAATAAGAAGATATAGAGTCATGTTCATATAGGTTACGAGAATAAGAGTCTTAGTCGATTGAGTCCAAATCCTGTATAAATACTTAGCGCATGGAGCATGTAAAGGGATATGTACGAATCAATTAAATAAGTCTAATTTTACTTGTCTTTTACCTTTCGTTTACTTTCGTCATATTTGGACTAGTCTCATCTCGTTTACTTTCGTCATATTTGGACTAGTCTCATCGTATTTCGTTTTCGATCAACTTGTTGCCCATCGTCTTCTCGATCGGCTTCAAGGTACACCCTAGGAGTTGTTTGTAAGCAAGTACTGTCTTGATTTAGTTCAATCTATGTGCTTGTATCGACTTTTGGTGGAAACACTATCTTAGTCGATATTGTTGCGTATCACCGTTTCGACTAAGGGTTAGGTTTCACCTTATTTCTACCGATCGACACATTCATTGGTGGTAGACTGTTTACCTTTGTTCTATCGGTTTATAGCTTGCTATTTATCTATAGTCTGCTTATCATTTGTTTTATCAATTAGGCGTTATAATTGGCTAGTTGGCAGTCTGTTTACCCTATGTTTTACTATCTTGTTGATTTAATCAGCTTTGTAGTAGATCGTTTACCCTTTTAAACCTATTGGTTTAGATCTAATATAAACCGATAGTTTATTATCTTTTACCTATGTTTGAATTTGTTTTCAAGTATTGTGGTTTTTTTATATCACAGATTTAATCGGCTAACTAAAACTAATTACTTTTTTTTTTACTAATTATAGATCAAATCGGCTGGTACGTGTTGAACCCTTCTTCTGATGTTGACGGGACCCTATTTTTCTATTTTTCTAAGTTTACATGTGTTGGATAATCAACTTTTGGCGTTAACACAGTCCTCCTCCTAGGTGTTACCACCTACAAGTACCATGTAATTGTACGGTTTTGGGCTTCTGCCTTGACAAGCGCGCGCATGCGAGGTCACCAACCAATCCAACCATGCAACGATCGTTTCGCGAGCCACGGCAGCACTTGGTTAGCATGCGCGGGACGGCGGCCGTATTCGCGCTCGATCGGGGCCCGTGCCTGCTGGCCTCTCCTATCCACGCGAGCCTAGGACGCCGGTGCGCGCGCGCGGTTCCCCCTCCCCTCGTCGTGCCTGCTCCGTTCGCCACGTAAGCAAGTATGCGTGCCGAGCTGGACCGCCCGGTTCGGTCTCCGAGCTTGGGTTAGCGGTGGGAGCACGCTGCACGCACGTACGTACCTGCAGGCCGTAGCCATCACGTACTTGCGGAGAGACCGTCCTCTCCCCTCGCGCCGCGCTCCTTCCTCCTCACGAGGTCGTGTCGCGCCGACCTAGACGCCTGGGAGTTGAGTGCTGGCAGTGGCTGGGGAGGTGGGCACGTACGCGGAGTAGACAGATGCCGTCCATCCCTCGCTAGTCGCTACAGGCCCTGCCTATTGCCCAAGCCACGACGACGACGTGCTTTCACGAGTTTGATTCCTGCTGCAGAGCAAGGGTAGATGCTGGATATGTATTGTATGACATGAAATATTTTTGTTAAGATATGTTTAAAGGTGGTTCTAGCTGACACTATTAATATAAAAATAGAGTTGTAAATAGTAAAAATAGAGTTAAGAGCAAAATATAAGGAAGATATGTATAGATTAGAAAAAATAGGACTAGGGTTACTGTGACATACCCATATTTTTTTCATATTTTAGCATAAAAATTTTTTCCGCAAAAAGTCATATTTAAATCCTTCTTAATATCCCTTAATTTTTGAGGATTTTTCAAGTTCAATTCTTATTTGTTTCTAAAAGAAAGTCACTTTCTTTTATTTTTAAAAAATATTTATTCCATAAAATAACCAATTTTATTCCATTTTTAGATTCTCCTCATTTTTCTAATCTTTTAAAAATTTATTTCACATTTTTCTGAGCTTCCTACAATTTTCTATGAATTTCTCAAATCCTATCCAATTTCTGGAAAACTATTTCCCATTCAAATATAAAACTTTTCGTTTTCGGAAAATCCGAAGTACGCTTTCCTTTAAAGGAATACGTCTCCACTTAAACCCTTCTCCAGCTTCCCTCTCACTGACCGGTGGGCCCCGGATGTCAGTCCCCGAGGTCAAATCTAACGGTGCCTATGGTTCTGCCCAAGATCCAACGGCCGCCATTGTTTTTCCTCTTCCCCGGTGTGCCGCCTTCGTCCAGCCCGCCGGCGCCGCCATCGCCCGCCAGAATCCTCCCTCGCCGCCGCTACCGTCCATCTCCTGCCCCTGTTTTGCCACCACCAGCTAACTCTCCCCATCACCAACCTTATCTGCCACCTTCTCCTCCCTATCCCCTCACGGCGGTTCGCCAATTCCTCGCCGCCACGTAACGCCACCGCCGCGGCCATGGCCTTGCAATGTCATGGGCGTCACTGCACCTCGAGCCTATAAAAGGCCCCCATCGGCACCGCACCACCACAAGCTACCTTCCCTGTCCCTCTACTCTCCCTATACCCCGCCACATCGCCGCCACCACCACCTTCGTCTCCAACTACGGCGAGCTTCGTCCTCACCGCTCCTATCCTTTTCTGACCTTGATCCTAAAAGGCAAAAGTTGCCACTTTATATCGCGAAGCTAACCCCGCCACCTCCCTGCACCGATGACCACCAGAGTTAGGATCCCGGCGTAACCCAAGAGCTCTGCCGCCATGACCTCACCACCCGGTCACCCCGAACCACTCCGAGCCTCGCCAAGACCACCCCAGGTACCCACACGTCCCCAATTTCATATTTCTACTGTCAATTTCTCAACGCCAGACACTGTTCACCGGCGCCGTCGCCACTCCGCCGCCCTCCCCATTCCCTCCTTCTCCCTGTCACTGCCCTGCTGACCCCACATGTCAGCCGCCCAAAGACACCCCGCACGTACACTCTTTCTCCTCTGCACTGGGCCCTCTCTGTCGATGCCATGAGTAGTTGGGATAAGCCCCAGTTCTCAAGAAAAGAAATCCTTTTTAAATTTCCTATTCCATTCATGCTTTTGTATTTTATTTAGAATATCAAAACACTTTCAAAAATTCTCAAAATTCTAAAGTAAGGTGTAGAATTTTATAAAAATATAATATCCCACATTTTCATAATAAATTAATCCAAATAAATTCTTTTTGCTCACTTTCTTATATACAAAAGCATTTAAAATTCTAATAAAATTTATAAAATTCTAAAAAATGCTAAAATTATATTATACACCTAATAATTTAATAAAAAACACTATTTTCAAATTTTCACCTCTATGTCTTCAACAAATTCCATCTCGGAACTCTGGCAATTTTTATCGTCGACCCCGATCTCTGGAATTTTGTCGATCCACACAAAATTTTGCACGTACACCAATAATAAGCCTCATGTTGCTTGGAGGAAATGCCTGTTTAAAAACATCCCATCCTTATCTATTTAAAGATATTTTTAAATTTCTTAGAAAATCATACATCCCATCACCTGTTCACCCCAAACCCTTTGTGCATTTTCATCATTTTCTTTTGCATAATGCTTCTTCAATTCTTATAATTATTGGAATTTCTTTTCTTTTTCCTTATTTGTGCCGTATAGACAACAAACTGATCGCCTCCGGATCCTTTGAGCAAGAATATCCGGAAGATACCTTTGAACTCGACCCAACTACCGAAGAAGGTAGGTTTTCTATCTTTTGATGCATATTAATTTCCCAGTTCCATTTACTATATGTCTATCGCTTTACTTTCTAGTTATTTAATTATGAATTATCCTTTATCTAAATTATGTTATTTAACATTTTGTAGAATAGATAATCCAAACCCACAACCAAAAGCCTACCCAAAATTGATTAAACGTGATAATACCTTTGTACAGGAAAAATTAGACATATGGTTATTTCAACAGGTAGGATAGACAATGTTATAAACAGAAGATAAAGAAATTTAAAAAGGTATAGGCATGAATTACCAAGTGGGTAATTGCATGGGCAAGGTATTGTCTTAGTGTTTTTGAAATACCAAGCATTTGGAATGCTGGCCGAGTAGTCACCGGTAATGATCGTGCGGAGGCCACGCATTTGCCAGGTTCTGGGATATTGGGCCAAGTGATTCACATGTTACCGGCTGTGTCTGTGTGGAAGCCAATATCTCTAGGGTTTTATCTCAATGTTTGTGCTTGTGCAAAACATTGAAAAACTTGGACTATTTTGAATAGGGATGACATAAATACCGCCCATCCGTATTATTGGCCATTTTACGGGTAAAGATGGGCAGGTTCTGCAAAACTGATAATAAAAACATTAATGGATCTTACTTTTGGTATATAAAGTTATGTCAAAATGGGTGATGCCTATTCTATTCAAATAAATCCATGAATTTTAAAAAGATAATGGTTGTCTGATGAGTAAGGATGGAGAAAGGAGATAGTAATTTACTAAATTCATTTAAAATTTCTTTAGAAAACATATTTATAATACTAAAGTTATGTTTTGAAATATTGCATATTATGCCAATTAAATTATAACCCTACCCTTCTTTCAAATATTTTACATATAGTTAATATTTTATTTCCATAGAAACCTACTAGTACTATTAATGTACTTACCCATTATGTGGGAACTATTCATAATAATTGAATAGATCCCTGTTCCGCTGCAGATCCCGACTTTGACTTTTCAACAGAGGACATGGAACTCTTCGATTTAGAGTACTAGATATTTCTAAACTCACAAAATATAAAAGTGGGTTGTATAATACCACAAATTTTGGTATTATAAATGTACATTGATCCTAGTTAAATAACATGGTAAGATTGATATACTGATTCTAGATGAATATTTACATTATTAGGGGAGACCAATTTTTAATATTATATATTGGAAAATGGTCCCCACAGTTACAGATAAAATAAAATAGGGTCAGATGAGGGTAGGGACGTGAATAGTAAAAAGATAAGAAATAGGACTAACGTTACACATGACCTTATGAATGGTATCTAAAATACACCTCCAGTGAACACGTGGTAAAGTTTTTATGCTGGTGCTAAATTACCAACTGGCACAGATTACAAATTATATGTGACGATTCTGATTACCAACTGGCACAGATTACAAATTATATGTGTCGATTCTGATTACCAACTGGCACAAATATACGTGTCGGTTTGTATAATGATTCAGAACATAAAATCTGTATATATATGCTGGTTGGAAATTAGCATCGGTACATATAAAGCTTTTGTCGCGTGTCTGTCGAAAAGCCGTATTGTTTCAGTCATATGTGCTGGTTGGTTATTACAACCGGCACGCACAATGTTTCGTCTCACGAGGTGCTTTGCGGATAAATTTTTCTTCGTACATGATCTATATAATCTATTCTGACTGATCGTCTTAGATCCACCTTCACATTTCTTCGTTCTCGGCCTCTCGATCTCCGCATCTTTCCATATTTCTTCCTCGTGCGATCTCTAACCACCATGGTTCAATTGCTCTCTTCTCCACTATTGTGGCCCTCCACCCGCCTTGTCACCACAGTCCTCACACTGGTCACCATGGCTATTCGATAGCTCGCCGGCCAGTGAGGAGCTCGGCGTAGAGGAGTCCGCCAGCGAGGAGCCTCGTGATGAGCCCAAGCCTAGGCTTGTGGCAGAGCCACATCGCCGCCTGATCCATCCTCAGATCCTTTGGTGTGCGACCCCGCCGGTCAAGCGCTAGAGGAGAAGGAGGAGGACGACGACGATGACGAGGAGGAGCCTGCCCTCGAGGCGCCGGAGGAGTCATTGTCGTCGTCATCGAAGGCTGGCGGATGGGCCTGAGGGTTTGACGATGAGGACACCTCCCCCAAAACTGGTCGGACCCCGAGGACGGTAAGGAGGCAGCAGGCCACGACGACAATGACGTCGGTGGCTATTTCGACCCTGAGATGGCGAGCGGTAGCAACGACGTCGACATTGACGCCTTCATGTAGATGGCTTGCTAGTTAGGGTTGTACAGTACTTAGGTAGTAGTAGGAGCTTAGCTAGCACTGGTGTGGTGCTAGTTAGGCTAGATAAAAAATATTTTAAAATGTATTTATGTCCATTCTAGTCATAAACCGGCACAGAGAATGGTTCATCTTTACCGGTCCTAAACTTGCACAGATAACTAGTCACATCACCGTTATTTTGTGCCGGTTTAAAAACATGCTCTAATAACCGTTTGGAACCGACATTGATAACTTGTTCTAGAGTAGTGTGCACATACTTTAAACAACATTTATTTATTTATATAGTAAGTGTTTCATATCGCCATGAAAAAGGCCCTCAACTGATCCCAGCGAAATTGGGTTGATTTTAAGGTAGCTCACAAAACAACCTTAAGAACTCGACAAACGGTCCATGTCAGCTATCTATAAACAGTTTCTAAGGGTTACCATGTAGGATATGTAATGATGTGGAAGAGAGAGAGCATGCATAGATATTTGAGCCATCTCTAATGCAAGAGTCGACTCTACACGAGAATTAAAAAATTTGTGTGTGAGAAAACTGTCTATAAAAGCGTGCAATCATCTCTACCATTATATATGTTGTCTCTAGCGCTGTCTCTAGATGACATGACAATAGTTAGGAACAGTTGTTGTCTCAACCATTGTACATACTTTTAGTTGGGAGAATCAGTTTTTTAGTGTGCAAAAGTTAGGCGGTTGAAATAACAGGTATAAAATGAGGCCTAGGACTTGAACATGACAATAAGCCAAGATCCAAATTCGACCCATCAAGTTCAGCTAATTAATGCCAAAAAAATTTATTGGATTCAAATTCATATGGCATATGTGCACAAAATTTATTCCATGACGGTGATTAAAAAAGCGATATCGATGGTTCTTTTTAGCTGAAAAATCAAGCTATTTTGTTGGTGCCTAATCTTGTCACAAGTTGTCATAACTAAAGTTAAACAGGTTTGACTATGTTAGCCAGCTTTTTGGTTCAAAGTCACAAGTGTGGCAAGATTCTTTTTCTACCAAGTAGTCCCATATATCAACGATGGCAGAAAGTGTGACAAGATTCTATTTTCTTGCCAAAGTATGGCCAGCAAATTTATGAACTAACCTTAGACACATTTGGCAAGTTAGTTGTGTCAATGTGTGGCACGTTTAGGCATCAACCAAACAGGCCGTCATTCGTGGAGCCAAAAAAATTATTGAAAATTACTTCTTTGGCTTGTGGGCCCTTAAGATTGAGCTGGCTCAATCTCTTCGTGGGCACAAGTTGGTACTTTTTCCTATCTTGATCATTTGACCAAGTTGAGCCGAGCTAGCTCGTACATTGAACAAGCCCGAGGCTAAGCCAATCCTGGCTCGCTTACTCGTTTCCATCCTTATAGGACAAGAAGCGATACAAAAATACTTTTTAAGATCTATCGATTTCTCAAATTAATCTGTTGTGATGAGACAAACGAATGGCAATGGGCCATTCCCCAACAAGAAGTGGTCCCTCGTCCCCGCCCCCGATTCAACCAAAATTCTTCATCCCCATCCCCAGACTAGGGGGACAATTTCTCCCCATCCTTGCTCGGAGACAAGGAACCGATAGGTCCTCGCACCTGAAAGGAATTTTCCTACCTAGGTGGCCAACGTGGAAGCCACAAGGAGTCACCACATTGGAAGGAGTTTTGGGCACGATCTTGTCGGGGACTAGGTTGACGATGACACCGTCAAAAGGAGACACCATGAGGAGCCACCGCGTGGAAGGAGAAGCTCCGGGTGTGGCTACATTGGGGACTGGGCCGCCACCGACAACGTCGAGCGGAGCCTCCACGTTGGAATACAAAGCTTGGTCTTTGAGGTAACAACGCTTGATCTTAGAGGCAACGATGTAGCACTAGCCTACGGACTAGTGGGAGGAGAATGGTGGATGACAGGCGCTAGGAGTGAGGAGGGGAGGACGACGACGACCAGTGAGTGCTGGCAGTCGAGAGCATGGGGGAGATGGAGGCGGATGTGCGAGTAGCGAGTCTATGTGAACGCAATAAGGAACAGACACTGCACCAAAACAGTCTATATATATGGTGCATTAGTGCTGGTTCATGAAGGACCGGCATAGATATGACTATATGTGTCGATTTGTTAGTAGGTGGGCGGGAGGCCGGATCTCATATTTGTTGATCCTGTATCAAAACCGACCCCGATGATCATATTTTATGTGTATGTTGTTGTAAACAACTAGCACAAATAAATATGCAACAGTTAATAGTAAAAAACGACATAGACATATTTTGAATCTGTTGCAGTCAGCAACACAAAATGGCATAGATAACTTTCTGGCAGTTTGCTAAAAGAACCGGCACATATAAGTTATTATTAGTGCTGTTTTCATTTGGCAACCGGTACTTATAAATCCTCTGTGCCGTTCTCCCAACTAATATAGCTAGGCAGCTAGCTATTCTTTCCCGCGCTCAACATGAAGATCGGGCACAGGGTTGAAGCAGCTGCTCTGCCGATTCTGGTGAGGCGTACTAGAAAGGTATTTTATCATCGGCTTCCCCTTCTATTTCCGTCCTCACAACGCGGAATTAATTACGGCTCACCGAAGTTAATTAGAATGGCGTCGCCGCCGCTACCAAGGTTCGGGACACCTATCTTTGTGTCCGGCAGGCGCTTCTACCGGATGGCACAGTGGCGCGGCGTAGCCGCTAATACTATGTTGACTCTAGCTCTGCCACCTGAACCAGGGACCCTGTCTCAGTCGCCCCACTTCTGCCACCACTGCCGACATGAGCTCCTTCTCTACCACATATGCCGTCGGGCTGAACTCCGCATAGTTGAGGGAGTAGCTTCGTTGGGCCTACCCAATGCGGCGGCAACTGCGAGACCACGAAGAGCGTGCTTGAAGGATCGAGGATGTCGCCTAGAGGGAGGGGTGAATAGGCAAATTTAAAATTGCAGCAAAAAAATAATTATGACCAGCAGACCCTAACCCGGAGGTTCCGGAATTTAGTCCAGATGCTTCAGTGAAGTAATCTGGAGTATTCGGATTTGTATCTGGGGTTAAGGCTGCTGTTGGGGATTTTCAAATCCCTAGCAAATCTAAGGATACCAACTACACCAAAGAGGTTAGTTTAGCTCAGAATACTTGCAGCAAGTGGAAATCTACGGTCTTGCACGCCACACGAGTAGATCGGGACTTCACAAGTCTAATACAAGCACAAGAACTATGAGAGCAAAAAAAATGCACAACGAAGAGATGAACCACACGATTTTTCACCGAAGTTCGGATACTTGAGGGTGTCCTACTCTCCGTTGAGACGGCACAAAGCCGGGATCCCTCTTGACCCTTTCCTCCCAGCGCTGCACAAAGCACTCACCGGCTTTCTTCCTTGTCTCTTCCCTTGCGGAGACGAGACCAACCTTCACAACCTTCTGGGGCGCACCACAATCTTGTTGGGGGCTCACCGGCGACTCCTAGCCGCCTAAGAGGTCTCAACCTCTAAGAGTAATAAAATCACCAAGAAATCAAGCTTGGAGGATGAACGAGTACTCAAGATGGATCTAGCAAGCACTAGCACTCAAATCTTGCCCCTTCTCCTCACCAAAAAACTCAAATCACTAAGCACTCAAGGTGGGAGAGAGGGCTAGGGCTCAAGAGCTTGGAGAGAGAAAGTTGAAGCAGTAAAGAGGAGTAAATGTCTCTATCCTCGGGTAGGTGGAGATGGGGAGAGGTATTTATGTGAAGGTCTAGATCTGATTGTTACAGTGCAGATTCTCTGGAGTATACGGATTAATATCCGGAACATCCGGATAAGAGATGGGTCAGAGACAGAAGGGTTCCACCTAGAGTGTCCGGGGTGCAATCCGGAATATCCGGAGATCAATCCGGAGTATCCGGATGAACTTGATAAATAAGGTTCCAGACAGTGAGGCATAACTCGGAGTATCCGGGTGATTATTCGGAGATTCTGAATATTTGGCAGTGGCTAGCCTAAGAATGATTTTGGAAATATGTTTGGGCACTCTTACTATACTAGATCCATGAAATAAGCACAAGAGTATCCTAAAAGTGATTTCTCGTCGAATTCCCCTTGATAGTGCGTCTTATCCTTAAACTCAATGAAAAGAAAAAATATTACAAATAATTGTCTTGATGTCGCTTGATTTTGAATGAATGGCGTAGAGGTCCCCAAATCAACTCCTTTTGCTATGAATGAACCACTGCTCAACATTTCTCAAATAAACCGGTTAGTTATCTAATTATGTTGTCATTAATCACCAAAACCCATAAGGGGGCCTAGATGCATTTACAGTGCTGCGGCTGGAGCCTCTTCCTCTATTGGTCCGACGAGGCACCGCAAGCGTCATAGCCGCTGCTGCCACCGCCAACCACACGCGCCATCCAACGCCCCCGACAAGGATTTCCAGTGCCCCTATTGGTTGGAGTTTGACTTGGACCAGATGTCAAAGAACGATGGTGCTCCAGCCACCTCGCTGCTGTTAGCTGGCTAGCTAGATAACTACTAGTGCATATGTACTAAACACTACTCTTTTGTTGGCCTGGCCAACCAATTGGTGGGCATGCTTTCAAAGAGGAACATGTTGCTGGACAGCACGTAACTCGCTAAGAAAGTTGTTTGCCCCTTGGGATTGGAGATGGAAAGAATTCATACATGTCCCAATGATTGTATACTTTATCACAAAGAACATGTAGAAAGACATGTATGCCCAATGTACAATGCATCGGGATATGAGAGTAAGGATGGTGTGCCCGAGGACATTGAGTTGACAAAAAGGACCTCCTGCTAAGGTGGTGTGGTATTTTGCAATAATCCCACGTTTACAATGTTAGTTTGGAAACAAAAAACATTCCAAATTGCTACGGTGGCACATGGATGACCATAAGATAGATGGTATGCTGAGACACCCTACTAATTCTGCCCAGTGGAGAAGAGTTGATTCTCCGTTTAGAAACTTTGGGAATGAACCGAGGAATATCCGGTTTGAATTGAGCACAGATGGACTGAATCCTTTGGGTAGCATGAGTAGTAATAGCACATGACCTATGACCTTTTGTCTGTATAACCTTCCTCCTTGGTTGTGTATGAAACTCAAGTACATAATGATGGCATTGTTTTTCCAAGGTTCGAGACAACCTGACAACAATATTGATGTTTACCTAAATCCATTGGTGGAAGATCTTGTAGTACTATGGAATAAAGGTGTGCAAGTATGAAATGATTACAAATGACAGTGCTTTAATCTACGTGCATCGTTGTTTTGCATAATAAATGATTTTTCTGTCGTAAGAAATTTGTTGGGTCAAACAACAAAAGGAAGCAAAGCCTGTCATGTTTGCTTGGATGAAACCGAGAGCGTGTGACTAAAGAATTGTAGGAAAACTGTGTACATGCGGCACGGTAGGTTTACGCGTGCCTATCACCCGTACCTACCATGAAAAAAATTCAACGGACAAAGAAAGATTGTTTTGGCACCAAGGCCTCGTAAGGGCAAAGAGGTTTATGCTATAGTTAAGGACATATTGCAAGTTGTTATCGAAAAGGGTGGTAAGAAGACACCAAAGTCACATATGGATAAGACCATTTGGAAGAAGCGATTAGTACTCCTGATGAAATTGATATTGCAGCTGCTACACTCAGTAAAATAGCGAAGGACAGCCTAAGCCCCGACTGTTGTGGACCGGCTACTACTATGAATGCTGTGCTCCTCAAAGTCGTGGGGATCGCAAACATCCTAGACCAGTTGGTCATCCAAATTAAGGAGGCAGTTGAAGGTCAGCCTGTACCTAAATATTGCCCAGAAGCGGACGTCGGCCCTAATGATTGCGTCCCTACCGACTAGGATCCAGATGACGAAATCCATAAGCCCGGTTCAGATTGGGAGAGCCATGAGTATCACATGTACAATAGCGATTGTTCATCGAAGAACCATTAAACCATGGTCATTGAAGGGTTTGATGTGTGATGCGAGCGAGCTTAATTAGCTTTCAAAGTCGATTGTAGTCAACAATGACCATGTGTAGTAATGCTCTATGAATTATTGAACTATAAATATATCGAATTCTTGTGTCATCACACTATAAATATATTGAATTCTCGTGTGATGTGATGACGTTGCTCCATGTTGAAAGTACGGCTACAGCGACCAGAGGGAGGGTGAATGGGAGCTTTGAAGATTTTTCTTCGGACCGGTACTCCTCGAACCCACCAACCCTCTAAGAATAAGAACACTCAACACTATGTGTACCTCAAGTATGCACAGATGAAATCCATGCAAGTATGTGAGGATTTTGCAGCCACATTTCAGGTTGTTTGAGTGTTCGAATAAAAGTGCACAAAGCCAAAAGAGGTTAGACACAAGACAAAACAGCCGAACAACTAAAGGTGCTTAAAAAAAACGAAAGTGGTTTCCAACAGAAAGTTGCCTTGGGATAAGAGGTCATTCCTGTCTTTCCGGGCCTCCAAATATTTCACGGATTTTTCTCCAAGTATATGAATAAGTCATGCAACAACCCACCAAATTTCATCTCAAAACGCCTTGCAGAACAAATATGAAAATCTTAGAGCCACGGTCTACCAGGAACTTCGCGCAGAAAATTTAGGGCTCAGTATTCAACTCATAACTCCCAACTGACTTCAAAATTTTTTCACAAATGGATATGGAAGTAAGGAAACTTTTCCCACTGGAAGCACTCAAAAAGGATTTTTTTTAGACTTTTCTAAAAATCCTACACTACAGGCTGCACAAGAACAACTTTCTGCTAAGAAGAGCAATAAGTGCAAGAACTTGATCTCTAACCTCTCATAGGTTGCCAAAGCCCTAAGATGATATGGCCAACCTTAAGGCATCATGGATCAGCAGCATTTAGAAGGAGGTGAGACAAATAAACAAGTTGTAACAAAAATCACCAAAGAAACAAAACACAAGAACTAGACAATAACAAAGCCATAGTTTTGGAGCAACTAGTTTCTATCGGTTGAAAGGGTTTTTTCAAAGCCACACCTAGGTGGGCAAAGCTCAAATGAGTAGAATACAACACCCAAACTTCTGCCCAAGACTTGGTGAAGACAGCCCCATCCACCCCTTTTTTAAGGGCCACCGGGTGAATCACAACCTTTGATTTCTTGTCTCAACCCTAAGCAACTAAATTAAGGGTTAGGATTCATCCACTCAACCAGCCACTTACATAGGCCTAAACCCACATAACACTCAGCCCAACATGGGCCACACATGGGCTAACCCAAAATCCAACCGAACACGAGTTTTCCAACACACACACACACACACACTATCGCACGGATCTTGAAGCAAATCCAACCACATCCCTGTGGTTTCTTCGCCTCGAAGCCTCCGTCTTCACGATATCTCGTTCCCATGCCAATAATCTCCTCCACCGCGCTTTTGCCCATCCGGACCCACCCAGATTGCCTTAACGCCTGGCTGAAGACTTATCCGCCACCTCTGCACCTGCGTTCACAAAGACGAGTCCGATCCATGAACCAGACCTAAGCATCGACATAGTTGGTCCGGGGTTAGTCCAAAAACACAGCATGATCGTCATTGGGATTAATAAAAAATAAAGTATCACAATACATTAAAAAAATGATTAGCACAACAGAAAAATTATAGAATTTTTATGATTTTTTTGGTTGCTCAAATGAAAGAGTTGTCAACACAAAAAAAATGCATCTCAAAGTTCTCTACAACTTTTGTGTACAACACATAATTTTTTGAGTATGAGAAAACCTCCAAAAATGAAATATACTGCAGACTGTCATAGGAGGCCGAACTAGCTTAAATCAAGTCTCAAAACCAAACTCATCAACCAAATCAAATCTAAACAAAATATACTCATCACAAAACATGGAATACCTCCACATGGTCCCACACTTGTTTCATGTTGACCTGCACCATCTTTCATAGCATGCGACAAACATAATATTTTAGTGCTAAGGGATGGACGATTACAAGATGTAATTATTGAAATAAGTAACTTTCTAGAAATTTGTTGACTTATGCAATGGCTCGAGACGTCTGTGCCCCAAGCTCACTGTTGCCCTGAGCTGCCATTGCCCCGAGGTCACCACCGCATCGAGCGACCACCGCCCCGACCCGCTACCACGACCTAGAGGTACAACTCCCCGACCACCATGGTTGTTCCTAGCTAGTACATGTTGAAATGTTTAATTATTAATTACATGTCAATATATCATTATGGTTACGCATAGTATAGAAGAAAAATTGATTTTTGTTGCAGCTTAAAGGGACCCCTAGCCTGAGCAGCTACCTCAACCTTGGTGAGGATGACACAGATGTCACACGTAGAGACACCTTTGTCAGACCCGTCGACCTGGCTCCACCTACTTCTGCAAAGGTATAGCGTGATTCATGTATGTTTTATGCTTTTAAATATGTGTTAAATACACCTTTTGGTGTTTCGTACATGATTAGGATGTGGCCATATTCGCAGCAACATCGACTTGTCGTCCACGAGGCAAAAACAAAAAGCCCGAGGGACGATAATTTCTAACACTAGTTGATAGTGCTGGGGTCCTTATTAAACCAAAGAGAGATGTGGCTAAATAGAAGTCAACATGTGGAATCATTGCTAGAGATTGAGAGTGCCGATCACCTATAAGGATTGGCACAGCGTGCCAGCAAAGATGAAATAAGATCTATTGACGGAGATTTAACAAAGCTTTGAGTTCTCCAAACAAGACCTTCTTGCAGTGCGTCACCATGCATTGCTTACCATGGGAATAGCATGGAAGGGTTTGAAGGGCCGGTTGAACAGAAAGTATGTCAGAAAACATCTGTCGGCTATCCATGACGATCCTGAATAGGAGCCATACTAGGATGAGTTTATGCAGGTCCAGCAATCGAAGCCATGAAGAGATTCAGCTTGACCCGCCAAGAAATTTTCAAGAAGAACACTCTCCCTCACAGACTCGGTCCAGGTGGATACACTGCCAAAGTTGCTCAATGGGAGAAGGAAGAAGTAGAGAGCATAAATCCATTTGTCGGCCTTCCTGATCATTGCAGGAGATTTTTGCGAGCGAGGAGTACAATCACACTTGACGGAGCCACATTCAAGGACAAATCTGATGTTGCAAAGAATGCAATAGTGCTCTACCCAGTCATCCCAAGGCGCGTTCCATTCGGAAAGGGACAAGGATAAACTAACAGCAGCCCTTGGAAATAAGGAGCACCCTAGTTGGACACGTGAAAAAGGGGGTAAGGTTCCCTGAAAGGACCGATTCGAAGAGCATGCCGACTCGTACAAGAGTTGAAAGAGATACCACGATGAGCGCATCAGAAAAGAGTAGAAATGATTCTTGAAGATATTCTAGAAAACCACCTAGATGAAAGGTGGACCAACCATGCACCGACACCAACATCAGATAATCATTTTGGCAGCCTCAAGCTTCGTCGCAATAGCTGTGCATCGGTGCCATATCCGGAGGCAAACTTAGGTCATCACCTTGTAGACGACATTATGGAGTCAACATTGTGCCATCTTATGGTGCCCATCATGAACCTATCTGTTAAGGTTGCGTCGGGATGGCTTATCCACCCATAGACAGAGCGCTTTTGCACAACTGCTCAATTGCTCCTGTTTATGCAAAAATCCAAGTGGACAATGTGGTCACAGAGTGGGCTACATTGTGCTGCAAATGCAACCGGATGATGAGGTTTGAACTCTAGGCCTTGCCAAGAACACTTTCATCCAGTGGCCCAAGCATAACATTGCCTTCCACCACGATGAGCCAACCTCTCCAGTAAACCTCCGACACTCGTCTCCTAAGAGAGAAATGTGACAACAACACAAGAAAAACGTGATGACCTCATATCGTCTCCTGAGAAGACATTTTTTGAACCATTTCCAAGGGGGCGGCTCCCATAATCGAGGAAAAGATTGAATACGAGCAGGTTATGAAACGACAGAAGGGCAATGAGAGTAACAATGGAGGCGGGCCAACCTAAGACTAAAATTTGTGATGGAGAAATCATTAGCCACTCAAGCCAGACTGAAAGGTCTAACCATCAAGATGCAATGTGATTTGAATCTCTTCTCGTTTCTTCGTGATGTAGAGAACCTTGTAGAGCTGTAGAAATTTTTTTTTTGCTTGCACTGAGAGTGCCCTTCGAGTATCCACAGTGATTCTCTATGGTAGGACCTAGAGCTTACATCAGGCTTGTAACTCTTGTAACTCCTCGCAGTGCAGCTATTTCAACCTCTAAGATGGGTCAACAATTGCGATTTATAAAAGTAATAAAATTTATCATCTATTCAAAATTACATGTACGGTCTTGCAACCACTTTAGACTTATAGACCACATGTAAGCTTAGATGATGTTTAGAGGAGCACACAATGATAAGAGTCAGACTTTAAGCAGAAAAGAGAGTGCTTAGAGATAGTGTTCCACATTAACAACGACCATTGATGAAGCACAAGGGTACGTCCAGCGCGCCGAGGGAGTAGCCTAACGTAATATGGGCTTGGCTAGTGCATCAAAAACTCGGTCCAACCATATGGATGGGTGGCTAATGATTGGGAGAGCGTGCCAATGAACATCTCCAAAGTGTTCAACGAAATGCTAATGATTGCGAGAGCATGCCAATAAACATCCCCAAAGTGTTCAACGAAACGCTGATGACATAGACTCAACATAAATACGAACAATCAAACAACATCTTAGGTTAGCTAAAGACTAGTATATATATAGATAACCGAACAACACCATCCCTTAATATTCTTCGACCTCGGTCCATCGGCTTGCATGTCTGACGTCTCCTACGGGTTAGACTGAGCTCCTCCGAGCAACAAGCCAACAAACAGGCCAACGTTGCATCGTCGGTTACTCGTAGATGTCTCACCTTAACTAGGTTCGTGAGAAGTACTTGAAAAGTAAAGACCAGCTTCTGATTCAATAATTAGAGATGTCGAGCGAGAGGCGCGATCGATTCCAGAAACAGAGAGAGAGAAAAAAAAGAGGAAGGATGAGAAAACGCAGCGACGGAGCGGCCCCGCCCATGCGCGGGCTCCGTTTCTTAACGGACTTCATTGCAGCACCTAAAAAGTCGCTGATTCGCAGAAAATTTTTCATTCCCACAGCCAAACCGTTCTTTCACAACAGGAATCATTCAGAGCTTGACGGACAGGCTCGGCTATCTTTGCCGGCAACAACCCCTTCTGTTGCAGCTCCAAGTACTGTACAACCAAACAATTGTACTACTACTGACTTGCTGGATTCTTTTTATTGGCTTAAAAAAACCTGCCACCGATAAGTCTGATTGTCGGTTTTACCGGCCGAATTTTTAAGCATCCGTAGCGGACACTGTGACGCTGTCTGAATAGAGTAGCTGTTGGAGAAAGAAGAGTGTAGTGTAAAGTGTAAAGGAATTTTAGAAGGATAGATAGAATAGGTAGGAAATAGTTTTATAGAACATAAATTTAAATCTGCTCAAAAATACAAAATTTCAAATTTCAGCAAGAATGTCAAAATATTTAAATTTGGTCGAAGTTCATCCGAAACCGTTTCACTCCTACTACTTCGCATGCGATAGCGATGCAAGCAAGACAGACACTGACAGAGCACCCAAGACAAGAAGCCTGGGACGGAGCTGGAGGATGGCATTGAATAGTAATGCGAGGGTTTGTGTGCTCTCAAATTCCGAGGCCTCCTTGAGAACATAAACCGCCTCTGAGAGTCTTGAGCCCACGTGAAGAAACCCGAGCTCTCTGCTCACTGACCTAGATGAATGTGAGGAGGCTCGGAGCTTGAGACCTTCCTGCTCTCCGTCGCAAATCCCAAGCGCCATGGAGAGAAAAAGAATTTAGTGGGCCATGTATTGGCGGGAAATGAGACAGAGCGGTAAAAATGTCTTTTGTTTCTCGCTTCGTGACGTCAGAACGAAACTTTTCGACGACCAAAGTGCTTGTCCAGCCCGCCTTAAAGCTGAATTACAATCTACATCATATATTTGTTTTTCTTTACAAGTCAAATGGTTTAGCATAGTGCAGATATATACTTTTATGATTTTAGTGTTTCTTCTTAAAACTCGTAAAATTATTTTTTTTAAAAAAAAAATTGGTCTCTTATAGTACTAAGTTTCTAATAAAATTTAACATCTTTTCATATTATAATTTACGGCTGGATTAAAGCGGTAGCAAACAAGGTTGTTGCTAGAACAAACGGATGATAAGTTTCATGCTGAAAAATCCTCGCTAGAAATTCCAACCTGATACTCCCTAGCTAGCAACAATAGGAATTTCGATGTTTTTAGCCGTGGAACCATACTCCATCCGGTCCTGAAAAGTTGTTCGTTTAGACCACGTGCAGTCAGTATTTTTTTTCCAAACTTATCTTTATTTTTAAAAATATTTAAACTGGGTATATAAAAAGTATATGTGTAAATTCTTCTAGCTGTAATATTTAACCTAAGCTTACAAGTAAATTATAATGGTAATAAATGATTAAATTTATACTTTGGCAATATATAGATATCTAAACAACAGATTTTCATGACCGGAGCACGACCCCAAACCATCTGGACACCTCTCTGCAAGTCTGAATACGTCTCTCGCTTCTCATCGTTGAATGCGGCTCCAACAAACCTCAAAATGATCATAGGCATCCAGAGCGGCAGAATGCGCATCAGCCGTCCTTGGATCGATCAAAAGGGACGTGACCCAGCAAGAAAAGAGCAAGCAGTATGCTAGCACAAAATGATCAGCCAAGCAACCACACAAAGCAAGTGAGTTGCCCCTTTCATGATAGGTACCCTCCCCTCCTCGCTCCCCTTTGCAAGTGAGCGGCGACAGGGACGGCAGCAACCGACTGTCTTCAATGGCAAGGAAGATGAAGCGACCGTGCACTGCCAATCCTTTTGTTGAGCTATGTTGAATGCCAGAATTTTTCCTGATTTCATGTGGAAATTGAAAGGCCTCTTGTGAAAATCATACGAAATTATTGTTTTCCAAACAGGCTCTCAAACATAATACCAGTTGCCTTTTAAAAAAACACAAATACTAGTAGGGAGACTCGTCTTCTACATGCCGAATCTTAGGGCAATTCAAGTCTTAGGCTTGTTCCTCTTAGCTTATTTGTTTTAAACTTATTTGCTTATTTGACTTATCTCGTAACTTTGAGAATTTCTCGAGGTGGCGTCAAGAGCTGGATGCCCTTAGTTTTTAGGGTTTAGGGAGCTTTTAGACACGCTTACGAAATAAAAAAGATTTAAAAGTAATAAAAAAGTCAAATAAGACACGAAATAAGTTAGATAAGACGTGGTTTATTTTTGACTTATTTGACTTTTTTATTACTTTTTGAATCTTTTTTTTTATCTCGTAGGCGTGTCTAAAAGCTCTCCAAACCTTAAAAACTAAGGACATCCGGCTCTCCAGGCCCGTTGAAGGCCCTGTGCGAGCTGGGCAGCCGCACAGGGCCCCCAAATTAGATGGCCCCCCAAACATCAGGTACTAGTACGTAGTAGTCCAGCCGGCAACCGCGTCCCGTGAGGCCGCGATGCAAGAATTGTTTGGGGAGTTAATTTTCATTCAAGATTTACTTAAGGAATCTATGGGTCCTCTTGATATTCTGAAATTTTTGAAAAGGCTTTCCATTTATCCTAATGCTGTTATTACATACAGAATTTTATTAACCATTCCTGCGACTATTGCATCTGCGGAAAGGAGCTTTTCTAAACTCAAGTTATTGAAATCCTACTTGCGCACCACTATGACACAAAAAGGCTCAATGGGTTGGCGACAATAGCACTTGAAAATGATGTCTTCGAGAAGATTAATTATGAAGATATAATTGAAGATTTCATTTTAAAAAATACTAGATGGATGATGCTTTTCAGTAGAACATGAGGTTAGTTTTTAAGCATTAATATTTGATAAATTTTTAAATATGTATGAAATAGCACATATTGAAGTTATATAATTGAGTAACAGTACGCCGTAGTTATATTAGAAATACAATTGTTTTAAAAATTTAGGGCCCATTATGCATTTTGCACTAAGATCCCGAATTTCTGGAGACGGCCCTGCGGCTCTCGATGCCATCTTAGAAAATTCTCAAAGTTACGAGATAAGTCAAATAAGCAAATAAGTTAGGGAGAACATGTCCTTAGAATCCCCTCTTCGATCCGAGGAGGATTGGAATCGGGCTTGCTTCAACGTCTGCTGGGCGAGTTGCGCAACAGAGGATAACGAAGCTAGAGATTCCTGCAGTAGGGTCCCGTGGGTATTGTATTTGTATTTTTCATTGCTTCGGGGGATGTACTGTTTGCAAGTTCAATAGAAATTTTTTATATAAAAAAATACCAGTACAGTGGTAGCACTATTGTTCTTAGGATCCTGAGAGAGATATTTTGACTTGATCTACATTAACCATTCGAGCGGAGATCATCATCGTGCTTGTAAACATCGGCAAACATCGTAATCTCCCACAGCTGTTGTTTGGTCATCCGATTGAGAAGAAGGTTGGGTGAGTGTCCCTTGCCAGATCACTGCCGATCTACGCACCTGCGAGAGCTCCGGGTATGCTTTGCTCTCGAGGGTGATCTCTACCGCATCTCAGGATTGGACCTTTCGCTAGAATGCGATGTGCGATCATCCAACTGCTGGCCACTTCGCACGCATCGTGAGTACACCACGCAGGCACAGCTGGGCCTGTCCTGATGTGATGCCAACGTATCACAGCACAGGCCATGTTATCTCCTCTCCTCTCGCATCGCATTGACCAGGGCAACGAGCGGCAGCTGCTATAGAGCAGCAGGCTTGTTTCGTCTAGTTTAAACTTTTTTTTTTTATAATGGAATAACATTTCGGTCTCCACGCTGCTAGATGGACACAGTTAGAGATTCCGTTTAAACTAGAATTTATCTACGTTGATAAATTTGTATTTTTTTTACATGCCAAACACTTTATTGTCTTATAATCTTTTTTTTATGTCTTAGCGTTTTTGTCCGACCTCTCCGAACCAATTTTTAATATTTTTTCCTCTCTAACCGTCTGAACAGATTCCACAGCTTATAATCTGCACGATGTTTGTGCTGAATACACACGGCCATCTATCAATCTCCTCCCCCCTAGCCATGTTGATCTGCCTTTATTTCCTCTTGTCCCCATCAGTGCCCTAGGCTCCATCCATCCATCTGTACTGTACAGATGGGGAATTCAATCGCCTGGTTTGTACCAGCAGCACCAGCACCGGGTAGTGGTAGTAGTGCAGTTACTAGATAGCTTTACTGGGAAGCAAGTGCGACGAAGAACATCTCCAGCAGATGCTCTAAAATCGAGCCTATGTATCGAGTCTATGTATATCCTCTTTAAATCACTATTCGCTCTTTATATTTTTATCCTCTTCAACAGAACCTCTACTCCAGAGAAACTATAGAGGCTGACATAGAGAGTCTCCAAATTTAGAGGCTGAGAGAAAAAAACTCTAAATTTAGATGATGAGATGTAGATTCTGCTGGAGAACGAGTGACACTAAATATAGAGAAAATTATGTTTTAGAGGTTACAGTGGAGGTGCTCATGACACTACAGGATGCTCGCACAGCTTGAGTGAGCAAGGACCAAATAAAGGCCGTGATGGAATTGCTGGCAGTAGTTTCGTCGATCAGGACACCGCATGTGATTAGCGCCCCGTGTATAATCTTTGCTGCTTGCTTTCTGTGTGATGTGATAGCCAGCCACATACTGACTGAGGTTCAGCCTTGAGTGTCAGCCTCGGATATAATGTCAGTCGCTGGGTTGCCGTAGAGATGACAGTTTTCTTAATCAATTTTTCTTTTTAAAATAGAAAATTGGGGCCCTCCATTCCTCTCGGTAGAAATGAAAGCATTTTTTTTAAATATGGAATTGATAGCAGACTTCTTGACAAATTATCTGTTTAAATTATTTGATTATTTTTTAACGATATGAATTTTCGATGACATTTCTTGAAAATATCAAAAATACGAGTAGAATATTTTTAAATCCAACTACAATTATTAGTTCCACCTCTTTCGAAACTACCATTCAAAGCGGTCAAAATTTTTGTTTCAATGGATAATTTTAGCACCACAGAATATCTTCTTATATTGATTTCAAACTTTTCTAGACTACTAGAGTACTACAAAGTTATTATATTCATACTAGGGATGCATTCTAAACGAACAACTAGATCTAAAATATAGTATCACCTAATTACATTCGCGGCTATCTATCTGAAAAAAGCTCTCACAAAAACTCATAGAATTTCTACATATAGTTTTTAATATTGTTTTCTGGTTAAGAGCATCCGTATCAGAAATAGAGTTTTAGAGATAGAGTTTTCGGTGGAGGAAAAAAATCTTTTAGGGTGTAATGTAAATTATGAAAGAATTTTAGAGTAATGAAGAGAGAAAATAGAGTAGAAGAGAGAGAAAATAGGGATAGAGTTTCTGGTGTGAATGTTCTAAGATGGGGTTCAGTTTCATTATGTCCGCCGAATTTTACTCCATTTACCACGAGTTGAAGGGAGAAACGCTCGAAGCAGACGCGACCCACGCGCATGTGGAAAACACGGAGTTTCACCTCTCCTCCCCGCAGCAATGCCATCCACCTTCTTGAGAATCCGGGGCACCACCAATTACCAAACCAAACCCCATGACACACCTCCCCATCACATCCATCCACACACCCCAATGACCCCCCCACTCCCCCATCATTTTCAGGTAGACAAACAAATCCCCGCTCCAACCAAGCAATGGTGTTTGTGTGTATGTTTTTGTGTGTACGAGTACATGTGTATGTGTGAGGAGCGTAGCAGTACTCATTTGGATACTACTTTCTTTCCTCACACATTCCCATGCACACATTTCCCCATGCGCGCGCACACTCGCTCACTCACTCTCCCATAGATGCTGTTCGGTAGTGCCACTGCTCCTGGCTGCTCCTACTACACGGTCGCATAGCTAGCTGATACTGATAGCACCAAGCCTTTGCATTGCATGGTCTCACTTGAGTTCCCCTCTCTTCCCTTCCCTGCTTGTGTTGTTGTTGCAGTGCTGTGCTGTGCTGTGCTGTGTTGGTTGACACAGTGGGTGGCGCTGGTGCGGCTGCGAAACCTTGGAAATGAATTGAGAGGCTCCTTTCTTTTCCTGTCCATCGGTGCCTGAGTGAGTGAGTGAGTGATGGATTGATGCGTGATGCCTCACTAGCTGAGCCCCCCCTCCTTTGTGGCAAATCTCATCAGCAACAGGGACCTCTGGTGTGACTGCTTGTTGCAATTTCCTTTCTCCTGCTCTGCTCTCCGTGTCTTTGTTGCTGTCCTCTTCTTCTTCTTCTTCTTCTTCGTCTACATCTTGTTCAGTTCTTCTCACATAGAGAGGCAGAGGGAGAGAGTAAGAGAGAGATGGAGAGGAGGAGGAAAGCAATGTGGCTGTACCCGAAGGTGGTCGGCTTCAACCCTCCCGAGAGATGGGGGCACTCTGCTTGCTTCTTTGAAGGAATTGTCTATGTCTTTGGGGTATGTATGTATGTATGCATTCCTTGTTTCTATACATCCTCCGTTGGCTCACTCCCTCGTTTCATGTTCTTGTTGATCAATGATCATAGCCTGTGCCAGTTCTTGATTTGCTTCTCCCATTCTAAGGAAATTTGCTTCTCCTTGCTTGCTATTTTCCCTTGATCTGTGCAACTAGAGAGGGATGTTTACTCAGCAATTGGAAGACAGTCGATTCTCTATTTTTTTCCCCTCTCGTTAAGTCAGAGCTAACATGAAGAGACTGTAGATTCTGAGTTCTGACAATATTTGGGGGGTTCTTTTGGAGAGAAAGAAGTGGCTTTTTTGGTGTTAATCTTCCCTGGGGCTGTATCTTGTCCTGTTGCACCTCCTCCGCTGTGGTGTAGGAGCAAAAAATGTTTTGCAGCTTTCACCTAAAGACTAAAGTGCGACCGTGAGAAGTCCGTCCTCGCTGTAATATTCCTTCAGGATGAAAAGTAGCAGCAAAAAGAAAGCTGCTTTGCCTTTCGATGAATTACTGTCGGTTTGTCACCACCTGCAAACAACACGCTCGTACTGACTAGGTTTTTGGCACTTGAAATCTTACATAGATAATGGAGTTTCTTTTTTTTTCCTTCTTGAAATCATAATTCTTCACAAGATTTATTCGATGTCCGTTCTGGAATCAATTTAATGGGTAATGTACTGCAAATGTTCTGGTAGAAAAAACAAGCGAAAAAGAAAGAACAGGGCCTTTTCGCCGTTCTTTCTCTTTCCTCCGTCTTTTGGACCACTCGTGTCTTGGTTTCTTGATATTCTTGTGGTGTGTGTGGTCACGCCAAGGAAATCATAAACGTGGTACTGCACTGCACCCACCGAAAGACAGTCCTCTCCTAACGAACGATCGTGTTTGAGCCCATCAATTTTCGTCCTTGGGTTAATCGCCATGGTTTCTTTAGCGCTAAACTTGCGGATTTGGGGAAAGATTGAATTTTTTTTAATGCGACAAAGCTGTACTGTAATGGTTTGCTGATTTTTGCCGTTCGCTATGAAGGGGTGCTGCGGTGGCCTGCATTTCAGCGATGTGCTGACCCTGAACGTGGAGACCATGGTGTGGAGCTCGCTGGTGACGACGGGGCAGAGGCCCGGGATCCGGGACAGCCACAGCGCGGCGCTGATCGGCCACCGGATGATGGTGTTCGGCGGCACGAACGGCTCCAAGAAGGTGAACGACCTCCACGTGCTAGACCTGCGGACCAAGGAGTGGAGCCGGCCGCTCTGCAAGGGGACCCCGCCGTCGCCGCGGGAGAGCCACACCGTCACGGTGGCCGGCGCCGGCGGCGACCGTCTGGTGGTGTTCGGCGGGAGCGGGGAAGGGGAGGGGAACTACCTGAACGACGTGCACGTGCTGGACGTGGCCACCATGACGTGGGCGTCGCCGGAGGTCAAGGGCGACGTCCCCGCACCGAGGGATAGCCACGGCGCCGTCGCTGTCGGCAACAGGCTGTTCGTCTATGGCGGAGACTGCGGCGATCGCTACCACGGCGAGGTGGACGTGCTCGACATGGACACCATGGCTTGGTCAAGGGTAAGCGTCATGTCCCTCTCATGTGTGGTGGGCTGCAATGCGGGACGGATGCCGATGTTATCGGTGTAGATCGATCGCCATTACGCTTTCAATTTCGATGGTAACTTGCTGGATTAGATAGAAGCTAGCATGTGATTTCGAGGACTTATTAATTTCTGATGATGCTGACTTCTTTGCTCTCTCTGTAGCATAATAGCGACACACATAATTTTCAGCATGCACATTTTGTCAGTCATTTTGCTGGGTTAGCTTCAATAATGCTACTACATGAGTCAGGGGATTTCTTTGGCAATAATTTGAATTGTGCAACATGTTGACTCTAACCTGTCTATATTGTCATTTTAAAAAGAAGCTTGTATGATTACACTGAAAATGAGTGACTAGAAGAATGGTACTTTTTTCAATGTTGTGGCGGTAAAATTGATGCCATTATAGTAGTTGCGGCAATTTGGTTACTTCAGCTTGAAAATTATTATTCAGTGCACAAGGCCACAATATGGTAACTTGTCAATGATATTTGCATCGCTGGATAATTTGATGCTAACTTTGCTGATTGACAGTTCACAGTAAAAGGAGCCTCACCTGGTGTCCGAGCAGGTCATGCAGCTATAGGCGTTGGGTCTAATAAGGTTAGCATATCAATTACTGAAGCAATGGAATTAACTTCTATGAGGAAATCTCAACTTCTGGTTCTAAAGTAAAGCACATCTGTATAGGTATATGTTATTGGAGGAGTTGGTGATAAACAATACTATAGTGATGCCTGGATTCTTGATGTTGCAAATCGGTCTTGGACTCAACTCGAGATATGCGGGCAGCAACCCCAGGGACGGTTTTCTCATACCGCAGTCGTCATGAATACTGATATTGCAATCTATGGAGGGTAAGTTTTCAAAAGCAAATCGTTCGTTAAGGAAATTCATTCTTTGGTAACAGTATGACAAACTTTGAAAATTCACAAAAAAAATCATTCTTTGGCAATAGTATGACAAACTTTGAAAATTCACAGATGTGGTGAAGATGAACGGCCCTTAAACGAGCTACTCATTCTGCAACTGGGCTCTGAGCATCCCAATGGCCGCTACAACATCTCGATGTGCAAGATTTTGAGTAACCACTGGAGCCAGGAGAAGCGAAAATTCTTGAGATCAGAAAATGTGAGTAACTTAACTTATAAGTAGGATTGATGCTAATTTCTTCCTCAAAAAACAAAGTATCATGCACAAGACATTACAGAAAAAAGACGTGGGCATGGGCGATGGAGAACTCGGTCAGAAACCTCGAGAAGCAGAAATCGAGCAAAGAAATCCATACCTGCGTGGTCTAGGTATGTGAATTTCCTTGCGGAAAAAATTTACGATGTCACTCAGTGATGCATGCCAGATTCTTACATTACAATCTTCAGAGAATGGCCATGTGAAAAGGAGAAAAACCGGCGATGTTCGTGGAAATGCAAACGAGGCCGAGTCGGAGCAGGAGGAGCACTCACTATCTATTTCCCAGCACTCCTCACCTTCTCAGTCCGATCAGGAGCACAACGGAGTACAGAAACTTTCGGCATCTCCGAATGGATCGATGTCACCACTGCAGCCATTTGTGCGCCTCAACACGAACGGCACAAGAACCACCGGAGGCATGTCGACGAGGCCTCTGAAAACAGACCAGTTCCTCCGCAGCATTGCGCCGCAGCAGCGGCATGAGGTGCAGTTCCTGGCCGCCGAGCCGAAGCCGCACCTCCGGCCTCCCGGTGCACCCCTTGTACGCCACCCTCTTCCCTTTAGCCGCGTATGTTACAGGCTTAGAGCAATTGCATATTATGTCTTCTGACGCGTATTGCTCTGGTTTGCTTGATCTGCATGCAGATTGGAGCTGAGGTCCACGGGACGATCGACGGAGGTTTTGACTCGGGGTACCTCATGACCGCCGTCGTGAACGGGCAGCTCTTCAGAGGCGTTCTGTTTGCTCCTGTAAGCGATCCATCTGGAAACTGATCACAAACAATGTACAAATTGTTCATGACTCGCGGCGTGTTTCTTGACATTCTCCGCCCTGCATTTTCATTTCAGGGACCGGGAGTGACGGCTCCAAGACCGTCAGTGCACCATCAGATCCTGACGAGCTCGGCCGTTCCTCCCCAGCAGCGCCCAGTGCTGGCTCATGCCATCCCGGTTCATGCCAGGCCAGTGCCACAGGCCACCGGCTTCGTGCTGCCGGACTGCAGCCACCATGCCCGGCAGGGCTTCCCGGCGAAGGTCGTGGTCAAGCCTGAGCCGGAGAGGGGCAGCAGTGACCTTCATGACGTTGTTCTCACACTGGGAGGGCCTGGAGGGGGCAAGTGACACCTCTTTTTTTTTTTTTCTCTCCCTGAACTTCTTGAGATCCAGGCCATGATGTTCTATCTGGTAGCTTGCTCTGTAAAATAGACGTTCTGGTTGAGGAAAATAAGACCAGTAGCATTGTGTAATAGATCCTGATCACGTGCAGATGGCCAATGTCCTTTTAGGATTTTGTCTGCGGTTTTTGCATATGGATATTGGGATATGGAGTATAGTGTTAGCTTTGCAATTAGTCTTTGCAATGAGCGGTTCGGTCTTGTCATGGGAGTCATGTCTGAGGAAAGGTTGTGTGCCTACTAAGCATGTTCTTTTCTGATGGGACTGAACAATTTTGCTTCAGCTCACGTCATGTCTGACTAATATTGGAATTCAGCTCTTGGCTAGAGATTGTCTGATTTAGTCTGCTGGTAAACATGGCAGTGTGAACTGTGAAGGCGTGATCTTCTCAATTGCTCTGGCGATCACGTAGACTGTCTCAGAATTGTACGTGGTTTCAGGTATTCTATCACGGTATGACACGACAGAAGCCTATGCAAGCCTTGTTTCGTCCTGCACGCAATTACTTCCTGTCCGAATGGCTCCCCTGTTCACAGAGACCTATCCACACCACACATCGGACGAGCATGCACATATCATTGTCAGAGCATCAACTGATGGCACACTGACTAGATGGAGAGAAAGCCGGCTCTGTAGTAGGATTCTTGCTCCAGTACTGGAGCAGCCATTTCAGTCAGAAGTGAAGTAAAAAAAAAAGAAGTATAGGGAAAGGCCCCCCTCAGACAAGACTACACTTTGCACTAGTAAAAACCTGTCTCCTCCGGCATGCTTCTGCTCCTTGAAAAAGTACCATGAGATGGAACACAAGCCCAACCATGAGCATCTACATGGAACAGTGAAAAGAAGGCCTACAGTGCACTCTCTTATCACATCTGCTTTCTGCTGCTCGTGGAAGGAATAAGAAGATATCACCGTGGTGAATTAGGGACAAAATACACATTTCATTTCATTGCCCCTTGTCACCCATCCTCTTGAGCAGCTTCCCGATGTCGTAGCATATCTCAATCTTATCTTCCTTGATCTGTTTACGGAGAGAATAGTTCTTCTTACCAGCTGCCAAATAAGTCCGCAGGAGGGACTCATATGCTTTGCCGTCGATGCACCCTAGCTTCCTCAAGCAATTACAGAACGTCTCGGCACCTTTCACATCCTTGTGTTCTTCAAAGCACTCCAAGAATTTGTTGATCTTCTCCCGGTCTAGCCTCCCTGCTTTCTTGGCGAGTTCCGTCATATTCTTGACCCAGTTCAGTGCTGATTCCATGTTTCCCGCCCCCATGTAATGATCCAGAAACAACTCACATGTTCTAGAGTCAAAATCTGCCCCTTTTTCCTTGGCTTTATCCCACAATAGCTCAGCTTCTTTGGTCATGCCACTCCTTAGATGAGCTCGAATCATCATATTTGTCAGCTTCACATCATAGCTTTCATAATTATATTCCCAATCCTCATAAATCTGCTTCATGCGATCAACATCATTGAGTTTATAAAGAGCATGAAGCATGCTGAGGTAGCTGGAGTTAGTCATATTTGGGAAAGTGGCCTTTACCACATTCCACACTCTGTTGACCTCGCTCAAATTGCCTACTGAAGCATATATGCTCATAAGGAAATCATAAGGTTGCCTACCATCACGAAGAACCACAAGACCCTCAAGTTTCTTCAGAGCTGACTCTGCTTTTTCAACTAGATCAGCACTTGCGTAGATGGAAGCAAGTGTGCTATATGTGGACCACCCTAGAGCCACATCTTTTTCTTTAATTTCTGTTAGAACTTGTTCAACAGAGTCTATCTTGTTCAATGCCGCATAGCTAGTCATCAGAATGCAGCATGTGAGGCTATCTGGTTTAATCTTCTTCACTTTCATCCCCTCAAACAGCCCAGCAACCTTCTTATGCTGGCCTAACTTCATGTGAAGGGACATTAGGTTGTTAATGGATAGAGTACAGGATGAGATGCCAAGCTCATCCATCTTGCGATAGAGGTCTGTCGCTTTCTCTTCCATTTTCGCTGAGCAATAACAGTTCAGAAGTGCACCATAAGTTCGCTGATTCTTGGCTGGATCAGGGAGGACAGCAAAATATTTTTCAGCTGCCTCAATGCCACGCACTTTGTAAATGAGATCCAATCGTATTGCATGGTTACCGTGTGACATGTTCATACCCTTTGTGTGAACCATCCAATCCATCAACTGCCATAGAACAAAGACAAATTACTGCATGAGTACCAAAAGATAATTTAAACGCCAATGGCAGAAGTATGGAATACAAACAAAAAAAGTACTCCAGAAACAAGAAAAGTCGATAACTTCAGAAATACTAATTTCTCCTGACAATGACAATTGAGGGGCATGGAGCCTTGGTTGGAGAGGATGTCCATATACACTTGAATGAAATGAAAAACATAAATATAATGCACGACAAGTTGTTCCTTTATCTCATTAGTTTACTTGGAATCAGAACAACTTTAACGACGCTAAATTCAATCCATGCTGATGACATTCCAGGCTACCGAGAATAAGCCACAGCAAAGCTCTACCAGGTGGTCAGGCTTGGGACAGACTGACCAAATCCATGAAGGTGCACCATGGGAAGCAGCATAGTTTCGCCCATTATGATAGCAGAGCTGAGAGCATGGTGCAGGCTGAGCAAGGTGGAGTGGTGGTGCCAAGATGGGGCATAGAATGGTGCAAGCAAGGCTGGTGACTGTAGCTCAACATGCCAGGACAATGCTGTAATTGAAAGCATCTTTCTTAATTCATAGCAGTGCATGAGCATCCAGCTAGTATGACTAAATAAGGAGGTTATCAATTTCTACCAAGCCTCCACACAGACAACTTGTGAGCCAAAGTTACATCTCAGGTGCATCAGTAATACAATGCTATGCAGTTGAAAGTCAAAACCAAGAAAGCAAAAGAAATGGAAGAGTGAAAGAAGCACAGTATAACCAGTAGTTAAGACCTGTTTTGAGCGAATGAGTGCGTGAGTTTTATGTGAAACAATTCAATTCCGGCATTCCAGAATCCAGATGGGGGTATAAAGTTCCAAGTAAATTGGGCCCAGATCAGATATCACATATCACAGAACCCAAAATAAATTATAGGCCCTCCAAATCTAAGAGCATGAGAATAGTTCATGCATTTCCAATAACTGATGTCCAATACAAAAAAAGGAATCTAGCAAGTGACATGATCAAAATTCCAAACAAAGCTAAACAAACATTTTTAACTACATAGAACGACAAACAAAGCCAAGTTAACCAGATTAAGATTATCATTACCTACCGAGAGCAAGTGACATGATTAAAAAATCACAACATCGTCACAAAATTACACATAACTAAGCAAGCATAAACTCTCAACTAAATGCATACAACAAGGCATCTCACAATCACTCCTTTTCCCCCCAACTTAGGTAACTAATCGCACAACAAAAGAGGCAGTTCATGTGCTTAATCGAAAGCACAGGAGGCGGCACCTCCACTCCAGTGCCACACCGTACCATTTCGGTTGCTACTCGCTGCGGCAGAATCGCATCCTCTCTACCAATCGCGGGCCAGCTCACTACTCAAACACCATTAACCAAGCGCAGAGAACGCGAAATGGCGTGTCTGGGGGTGGCAAGCCGAGGGAGGTACGTACCTCGAGGGCCTGCGCATGGCGCTTGTACCTGCGGAGCCCCCTGACGTACTTGGCGAGGTCCACGGCGCGCGCCTCCCCACCCTCGCGCACCCACTTGTTCAGCACGCGCGACACGCTCCCCGCCTCCGCGTTCCCCAGCGCCGACAGCCGCCGGTACAGCGGTCGCATGTCCTTCGCCGCCGCCTTGGCATCCTTTGGGACGGGGCGCGCAGCCTCGACGGCCGTGGAGAAGAGGCGGCGGAGGAAGCGGGCGGCGGAGGAGGGCGGAGCCATGGGGTTTAGGGTTCTGAGGTTTGATTGTTGGAGCGAAGCGGGGGTGAAATCGGTGACGACGTTAAGTCCTGGGCGCCGGGTCGTCAGAAAATTAGCCGTGTAAGGTGTAAAATCTTCATTGCAAAGAATGCTATGCAATCATGCTAAGTCGTGCGCTCATGCAATCAGCAAATCAGAACTAACAGATCTTGATCCAACGGATGATGGCACATTTGTAAAAAAAAAAAAAGTCCGCTCCCCCTATCCGCTCTAGATATTTTTGCAAAAACCACCCTAAGTATTTTCCTCTCCTTCTCGAGCCCTATTCCTTCTCGATTCATTTCTGACAGCGCGGGTGGGTGCTTCCCCCTCTCGTTCCCTCACTAGCTGGGACGCGCATCCTCTGTCTTTACTCTAGTAAAGGCAGAGGCATATAGTAATATGAGAGTGCAAAGGCAGAGAACTGCAACGATGTTACTGCAGCATAGATACTGTAGCAAACAGTAGCGTCAAACAGTGCCATTTCTACTATTCAAAGTTACTGTAGATCACCGTAGTTACAGTGATCTGTGAGGTGAACGGCAAAGACAGAGGATACAAATCCCAAGGGCTGTTCGTCTCTCGCTCACCGTCGACCATCTCACCCCATCCTTCTATTTGAACATCTCCAACGCAAGCCACCTCCCTCCTCAGCCAGGCCGTCTTTTGGACGCCCTTAGCGCTAGGCTGAGCTGAAGCCGCCCGCCACAACCTCAGCAGACGAGAAAGGCCAAGCCACCGCCGCATGTCCCTCAACCATTGTGCAAGGCCACGGTTTACTGACTGCGACCCTCGAGCCGTGCGTAGGTTGAACGAGACGAGCCGAGCTGGCTCGCTCGGCTCGCTTCGGCTTCGGTCGAAGTGTGAGCCGAGCCAGACTCGGCTTCGGTGATTCAATGAGCCCGAAAAGGCGGCTCAGCTTCGGTTCGGTCTGGCTCATGAGCCGGCTCGTTTCGCCGAGCGAGCGCCCAAAGACTTCAAGACAAGCACGCAGAAGACTCCAAAGAGCCATCCAAAGCCCAATATTGATCAACAGGTAATAGCAAAATAAAGCATAGAAACAGCCATGACCATGACTAACCAAGCCATCAAACCCATAATGAATATTTTAGCCTTCAAACAATCCGACAGCAACATGCTTTCTGCTGGCTCGTGGCTCGGCTCGTCTAAATTGCGAGCGAAGCGGGCTTCGGCTCGGGCTCGCTTCGAGCCATGATGAATGAGCCAGACTTCGCCCGAGCCCGAGCCGAAGTCATGAGCCTCGAGCTTCTGCCTGACCCTAGCCGTGCGCAAAGCCACGACAATGGCCACCAACGACGCCAAAAGGACATGTATTTCTTTTTTGTTTCAATTAATACTGATTACTATTGCTTCTTTATCTGCTTTAAATTGCTCGGTATCAGGGATGTCGTATTTTCAAATTATTGGAAACTATGGTCTCCAGTTGAATTCATTTTTTTATCAGTAATTACTCTTTTTCTATTGTTTTTTTTCTCAGGGTAGCTAATTACTGCTATACGGAAGTACAATATTGTACTCCACTCTCCCCTGTAATTATGTAGCTTCACAAACACACTGCCGCTGCAAGCAGTCTAATAGGCTCCGCTTGCATGATTACAATCGCTTGTCAGTAAGCATTTTGTTCAGACACCAAGCACATGATTCTTTTTACGTGGGTTTACAGAAAACTGCATCCAAACTTCTTTTGCAGGTTCTGGAAGTACTAGTGAAGGTTTTTGTTTTCACAGGTTTTATGGTTCCTTCAATTACTATTTTAGCAGTCAAGTTCTAGAACATACATACCACACTGTAGTTAATCCACCAAACTTACTTTGCAGGATACATGAGCATAGCTATGACGGTTGCAGGATTTTAAACAGGATACTAGATGCTCTATGCATATGGATCCTTCAGTCAACCAAGAGCTCCCACTCATTGACAGAAGGCGATTGGTTTTCCCCAGTTCATCCCAATGTAGCATGAGGATAGAAGAACTTGGTTAATATAACGCCGCCACTAGACACTTTTAATAAGATACCTCCTGTGCCGTTGGCAAGGATATCCATGTCATATGCCGTGTGCCTGTCTCCTGATCATGGCGTGGGTAACTGGTAATCCTTGCGTCAAACTAAAAAAAAACTTTCTTCTTGCATTCATTTCTTTCCCTAGTAGGAAATGTACAGAATACCTCAATAAAAACTCGCATCACATGTAACTAGGGATTCATTTTTTTTTTTTCAATTTTCAGCTCTGGGAGGCTCACCTACATCCATAATGGACGCCGATAAATACTACTAGTGGACGGTAACGAAGCCACGACAAAAAAAAAAAGGAATGCTCTTGGACCAAGTTAACATAAAACAACTGTACTAGAGATACTTCTAATAATCTAGTGCGATGTCGATCATACACAGATAAGAAAACAAAGTAATATTATGAAATATGATAAATATGGTGCTAAGGGTCCCAATGGTCATTCTGCCGGAGCCGGTGCTCGGAATATACTAGCCCGACGGTGACTATGCCCCCCTGCCGGTTGTAACCGAAAAAAACCATCAGTATCATGCACAGAAAGAAAGAACCACCCTATCTAGAATAAAAATATGATTAGTGACTAGTCAAACTCTAGTATCCTTAAGAAAATACCTTCTTCTACCATTTTTAACCGACGGAGACACCTCTAAGCATTTCTAACACCTCAGGTCCAATCTCAACCCCATCATCTTTCATGCGTTGGGCAATGGATGGAATTGTTCTACCAGCAGATATATAGGTACGGATCAAGGCCTCGTAAGCTTCTGCATCAAGGCACTCGAGCTTCTTCAGGTACTCACAGAACGACTCCATCCCGTCCACGTCCTTTGATTCCTCATAATGCTTCAAAAATCTGTTCATAAGATCCTTTGATGGCACCGAATTCTGTGTCTTCACCATATTATTTGCATCCCTCCAGACCTCTAATGCCTCATTAATTTTAGATTTATTCAAATAGGACCCAACAAACATGTGAAGTGTTGTGACATTGCTATGACCGTGAACCATGGCTGTCTGACGGATAGCCTCAGCTTCGTCTATCATGTCCTTATCAAGATAAGCTTTAATCACAACATTTGGTATCCTATTGTCATATTGCTCATGAATGGATATCCACTCCCGAAAGATTTGCTGCAAAGAGTCAAAATCATCTAACTTGCTCAGGGCTGAAAGCATCACCCGGTAGCTTGTATTTGAACATTTCTTGAATGCTGACTTCAGAAATTCCCATACCCTCTTGACCTCAGATGAATTGCCAGAAATGGCATAGAGGGAAAGAAGATAATGCCAAGAGGACACCTCCCTCTTGTCCATAACTTCCTCGGCTTTCTTTAGGGTCAAGTCCACCTTGTCAAACTGCCCCCGCTTATTATAATTGTAAGCCATCATAGTGTACAAGGACCAGTGAACCGAAGTTGTCTTCTGCAGTTCTTCAAGAAACTTCTCAGCAGACTCGAGGTCATTCATCATAATATAGCTTGATGTCACCGCAGAGTATGTAAAACTGTCCGGGCATATACCACTTTCTCGCATTTTCTCAAATGTTGTGGGGATTTTCTCTGGCTGATCCGTCTTCAGGTACAAGGCCATCAAATTGTTGTACACCAGTATAGTCGAAACAATGTTCATAGCTTTCATCTTTTCATAGAGTTCCAGGCCTTTGTCTGAGTTTCTGTGTTCCGCATAGCAATTAAGCAGAGAGGAATAAGTTTTTACTGATTTAAATGTACCCGGAAGGCTACAGAAGTATTCTTCGGCAGCACGTATCCCATCCACTTTGGAAAGAAGGTCAAGCCGTAATGCATGATGCCCCTGCTGCAAGTTTACTCCACGAGCCTCCATCCAGTCCATCAGCTGTGAACAAAACCTGACCAATCATTATAGTGAACATAAACATGCCTAGGGGCTCCATTTATTACCAAAACAGCAGATACATTCTCAAACTAGAATGTTCATCTCTTCCAATGGTTCCAGTACAGAATCCTAAAGGAAAGTAAATAGTTTATGTGCACCAGAATTTTCATCTCTTCTAGTGAGCCCATTGGTACAAAATATTCAAGGAATTGCAATCACATTACCAGCCATCAGTTATTATTTTGGACATAAAAATAAAAATCCCAAGGAATCTATTAGAAATGTTTTGAAATGGACATTGTTCTCTCTTTGATCAGGGATTAATATACACAAGTAAATGCTCACTAGAACCAAGCTGTTACATCTTATATGCTGTGGTATTATTGTGATAAACACAGGTCACCATCCAACATTGCTTCACTAGTGGTATGCAAGAAATAAATTTATTGATGTTTGACAGTATTACTAATTCATAGTGTAAGGAAAACCTTATACACAATAAAATTAAGGACGAAGTTCATATTACCCCCACAACTATCACAAAAGGTCCAGTTTTTACACTTAACTTTGTGGCCAGATATTTAACAACCTAAACATTCAAAACCAGATCAATTTCAACAATGGTGGTTTCTGCCAAGGTTTTGTACTAATATGACACCACAGTCCACAGCAGATGCGCTACATTTTTTTTCTCAAATACGCAGGAGAGTTGCGTATCATTTCATTAAAGAAGGAAACTTTTCACAAAACAGACCCAACCACACCAAGAACACGCACACACGCACGCAACACCCCCACAACAAACAAAAACAAAACAACCAAGCCAGATGACCACAAGAGCCAACCGACCAGACCCCTAAACAAGACACTGAACTAAGGATCCAAGATCCTTAGCACCAGCAGCACACCAAAAGGAAATCTCAGTAGCCACCGAAGTAACCACCAAGGCTACAAAAGGAGCAGCATCGTTGAAAACACAGGCGTTCCAATGCTTACAAATCTCCCAGGCGGTAAGAATAATAAGAGAATTGATTCCTTTTCTAGAATGCCTGTCCACCCGCTCAAGCAAGCTAGACCACCACACCGGAAAAGAAGACGCATCCTGCTGAGGCGCCAAAAAATGCAGGCCAAACTTCTGAAGAATGAGATACCACACTTGCCGAGCAAAGACACAAGAAGACAGAAGGTGCTGGATAGTCTCATCCACTTGATCACAAAGAGGGCAGGCACTAGGATGAGGTAAACCCCGCCTAGCCAAACGATCCCCAGTCCAACACCGATTATGGACAACAAGCCAAATGAAAAACTTGCAGTGCAAGGGTGCCCAGGATTTCCAAATAAGCTTCCAAGGAGCAAAGATGATTGATCCAACAAAAAAGGCATTGTAAGCAGATTTACTAGAATCATGAATCTCTCTCCCTCTCACATTTCCAGTGTGGCAAAATCACCTACAAAACTATGGTCATATACAGGCAAGGGGTTATTTGCATGTGATTTAGGAGAAAACAACTGATGTATTCTTATTGTAACCTATTTTAGCATATAGGAGATCTATGAGAAAACAACAAATCATTTTGCTATTGCAACCCAATGAGCTTATGAATAGAAGTAAAGGGCACATGAGTCCAAGGGGGACACAATCCGGTACTAAAACTAGACTTCCACACTAATACAATTGACAATTTGTACCAGCTACAAAAGTTAACTGGGGGTTAAATATCCGGTTTCATAACAAAAAATGAAAGCTGGACACCTTAATAGTTGAGGAGGGCAATCTGAATTTCTTTCCTAATATAAATTCCAAGTGCCGTAATCCAAATTGCAGCAAGGCTCCACATCAAACCAAAGAATGTAAAACTGATGTACTACTGACATTATCGCATGCCAATCATAGACATGATACATCATATAATTCAAAAGATATTATTCACAAAACTAATTAGAGGCAGTTTGGTTAAGTTTAAAGATCATAATGAAAACCCCGCATTGAAGTATATTTTGATCATGCATGACCACATGCCAAACAATGTGATATCAAAACTAACAAGAGCACATTAAAAACAGGGGGGAAAGGACTAATGTGTAGATGAAACATACAAGGATGCAACTTTGATCAGAGTTGTGAATTTATATGCAGCAAAAGGGTCTCCTATGAAACACATTAAACAAGCATCAAGACTTAGATTTGTATGCAAGTTGGCCAAAAAAAAAAAATTCTTAGTCCAATGTTAACTGCTATGCAAATCTGTGTTATGAGTCCCTTTTACAACCACTTAACAGAACATACGAAAACACAATATTAGTGCTAGCTATTACAACATCCTGCCATAAGGTCCTTGAAAAACTTTATCGTGTCACAAACGAAGTTGCCAACTTAGGGTTTCCCTAAAATACAGATAAATCTAATGTTTTTATTCTCTGCAAATTATGATTGACCACAAAAGAAGACTTCTGGTTAGGCCAAATAAGCAAGAAATCATTAATCTTAGGAGTTAGTTCAATAGCCTATGAAATTATTAGCTTCCAGATCCCAACACGATTAATACCTAAAATGTCAACCCATCTCACTGAATTCTAGTAAGTAGCAACTTCTTACTGCTACAATCTCTCTGTCTTACTCCCTGTTCTTCTGCCTTAAGAGAGAAGCCTGAAGATATTATCGTAAGGTTGTAACTGATTTTACCTTCTACTAGTAGTCCTTAATTTTCACTGTTTGTTGTTAAGACCTGCGTTTCTTCCCTCTAGAATCTTTTCGTAAGGTTTGCCTATTAGTGTGCAAGAATTGAGACCCCAACTCGCAATACAATCAGAAGAGTACACTCAGCAAGCTCCAATGAAACAGGACACTGTATCTTTTCAGACTATTCTTAACTATAGATGTTTATGTGGTAGACCGTAGACCTAAAATATTGAACCGTATTTGTTTAAAGCAATGCTTAATTGTGCATCACATAAAATGGTAAGCTTGTCTTGAACCACAAATGTTGGTGGTTGATCCTTACATATTTGACAGCAATTGTTGCTCTAATTGTAACTACACCATAATCTTTGCTAACTGCAGCATGGCCTTCATTCTGCTAACTGAACTAGATTACTGATGACTGATGTATGTATTTTCTTCCTGGTTTATTCTTTAAATGACAGTGCCAATTTATATTTTTCTGTACAGTGTGGCAAACTGATGTTTTTAGTTAGTATATGCATTTTTCATTTGTTACTCACTTACTTGTCACTATTCTCTTGGCAAAGTTAAGCACATTCTTTTGGTGATCCAGCATTTGCACAGGACTAATACAGCACTCATGATGATTGATCACAGTGGGTGTTCGACTGTCTCTTGGCATTGTATGGACTAATTTTCATACAATTTTCTCGTGTTCTGCTATCTCTTTATTCTAACACATGTAATCTTCAGGGTTCCATTCTAACCATAATGCAAACCTTTGGAAATATTCCATGATGCTTGACTTATTGCTAAGATCCATAAACTATTTAACCACTTAGGACTTAGGACTCAATTAGTAAATTTCAGTTTGTTCCTAAAATGAATAATAACAACGTTTCCTTTGCAAACTCCCCTTAGGTCAACACTTTCATGTTAATTACAATGTTATAGATTAAACATACTTGATAGACAGTCATTAGCATGCATGGTCTCGTGCAACATGTTTGTGCGACTATATTATGCTCACATCTGCATACAGGTGAGGAGAACAGGAGAGAAATTATAACTTGACAATGGAATTATAAGATATTTTGTTAAAAATTATAGTCACCAAATTGTGGGTCTCTATATTAAATTATTGATAACAACTTATTAATCTTTCAATGTTTTGTTCAGAAAACAAGAGAGAGAGAGAGAGAGAGAGAGAGAGAGAGGATTAAGGCCCTGTTTGGCAAAGCTCCAGCTCCACCAAAATTGGTGGAGTTGGTGGAGCTGGGTATTCCTAGCTCCAGAAATTCATGGAGCTGGAGTTGTGGGGACATTGAGGATGTTTAGGTGAGTCATCGTATTTATATTTTAAACTAAAAACATAAACTTAAGTCACTTTATTTTAACTTACAAACTCCATATCTAAGGTGGAGCTAAAAGCTGGAGCTCTGCCAAACAAGGCCTAAGTAATGGCAGGGATTCACAAATAGAGGGAACTTATGGGGGTGTAAGTGACATAAAATAAGGTTATTGTTTACTCCCCCTGTTCAAGAATATACCATGTTTGGACATAGGCATGGTCTCCAACAAGTAACTTTGACCATCACTTTTTATATTAATATGTTGGTAAAAAACCATAAAATTACTTTGCGCACAAATCTAATGATGCCATTTTAACATGACCAATTCCAAAGGTATTTCATATATTTGTGATTAAATTTAGAGAAGTTTGACTACATGCATTCTAAAATGTCACATATTTATGAACAGAGGGAGTATTTACGAAAGCCTTTTACAAAAATTAACCTTAATACTTTAAGGTCAAGACACAAAGCACCTAATTAGACAAAGATCATCTTCAGAATCTATATTTCTTGTTACCCTATTAATTTGTGAAAATCATGTTTAGGTACAATATTTCTTCATAGATTCAATAGTAATTTGAAAATGGAATATAAAACCGGCTGGATTGGCATCCTCTTTTTTATACATATGGAAAAAAAAATAGAAATAATATGATCATTGCTGTGTTCTGCCTAATTGCCTACCTCAACCTCTTAAAGGTGGAATATGGACACCCGCTCTCACTCATTGTTAGCAACTTATCATAAGACATCCAAATCCCATCTTTACTCCTACATGGCTATCTTACATAATACATTTCTAACAGACTTAACTTGCAGCAGTGCCTCCAGTGGCCCCTAGTTGCACTTACTGCTGGCATCAGACATGAAACTCCCACCTAAAATGCAATGTCGCTGTGATAGTTCACAACACAATCAACCAAAGCCTTCTAGTCATTGAATCAACTTTGGTCACCCACGACTGATAGTACACCGGAAACTAAAATGAACATCAAACACAAAAGATGGTTTTTCAATTGAAACCCTCGCATTTCAATCCCTGCTATAAAGAAATCCGCACATCTCGTATGCAAGGTCCAGTCATTCACCATCTCCCTCATGAAAAATTCGCTGCAAAACCCTACAAATGTAGGACTAAAAGAGATAAAGAAAGACACATTCCGATCCAGGCAGTGCCAGAATTACGCAGGGGGGCTGGGGTTTGGGGTTTTCTGAGCCCACCTCGAGGGCGCGCTTGTGATGTCTGAACTTGCGGAATTTGCGGACGTAGGCGAGGAGCTGCTCTTCCGAGAGTGGGTTTCTATTGCGGAGCCACCTCTCAAGCTCCGCCGCCACGCTTCCCGACGGCGCGGCCGCGGGGAGCACGGACAGACGTAGGTACAACGGAACCCATGCCGGCCGCAAGGTTGGCCGCTCCGGGCCTGCGCTCGATTGCGCGTGCACAGATCTCGCCGGAGCCAGCGAGATGCGCCGCCCCGCCGCCGCCGCCGCCGCCGCTGCCCGCAGCATTGGTAAATCCCGGACTCCCGAGTGCTTGTCAGTGCTTTTTTTAAGGCACTCAATTAGGCAGTGCTGTTTTTGGTTTATAAGCTGCTTGTGCTTGTAAGCTGGAAATTTGTTATTTTTATACTAGTCAAACGCTTTGATGTTTGATAGTTAATTTTTATAAGTCTTACTATTTCTTCTTAAAGCTTTCAAAACCATTTTTTTCTATAATTTTTGATCCCGGTTCTTGCTTATCGGAAAGTTTACAAATTTTAGAACATAATTTGAAAAAACACCGCCTTATCCGAGCATGATGGGAAACACTTGCCATAGTCCAGAAACAAAGAAAAATACATTGAAATAGGATAACAGCTAAACAACCAGTTTTTCTCAACTGTTACACTAAAGATGGAGCAAGTAGAGCTAACCAATGCCGTTGTCAAACTCGTCACCTTCTGCCTTAACTCTGATTGGGTTTGAAACAACGAGTCGCCTGAGACCACTAGAGAGGGAGTGGGAGAGGGTCAGTGGTGCTGCTAAGGGTTTAGGAGGAGGAGAGCCAGCACGGGACGAGACCAAATGTCTCTTCTCGGTGCTCAATTTAGCTATTTGATTTTGGGATCAATTGGTATACATGTCCTTGGAAACTTTTGTACTTCCAAATTATTGTGGAAAGGACACTGTTTATTTTTTTTAAGGAAATTGCACCATGACTCCTTAAAATTCTCATGTTTTCGCTTAGATCTAAATCTTCTAAAATCATGTAAATCTATACATAAAGTTGCATTACCATTTCGATTAGATCCAAAGTGGTATAAAGAGGACAATTTAATAGCATGGCACTCTCAGCCACCATCACACATGGCATCCGCTCCTATTCTCTCTCATTCTCTCTCTTCCATCGCTCCTTCTCTATGTCCTGTTCTTGTACTACCTGAAGCAAAAACAGAGGGGAAGGGCACACGTTGTGGCTCCCCTCCTCCCTCCTTCCATCTCTACTCTCTCTCGATCTCTCCCTCTCTTCAACAGATGTAGCGGAGGGAGGTAGCAGTGGAGCCCAGCTGCTCGGCAATGACATCGTCCTCAAGCCCAGACGACGATGACCACACCGAGGAGCCTCCACACTATCGCCATCCGTTACTTCCTAGCTACCACTAGCACCATGCCGCCACCGAGCCCCTACGCGCCATCTTGCTTCGTATTATTGTCGGGCCTAGAGAACGGTGTGACCATACTCTTGGTGGTCTGAATCGTTGTGCCGCCACCACAACGTCCTGCTACACCTCGGGTCAAGCCACCAGCGGCGCCCTCTCTACCATGCCTTTGCTGGGTCAGCGTGCCGTCTCCTCGTCTCTAACCGTGATCGAGCTCGACTTTAAGATCATTGCTCTATGCTCTGCCCTACGCGTGGCTGCACCGCTGCCTAGCTCAATGCTTGATCGACCTTCACCAACACCGCCAACCCCAGTTGTGCCATCGGGCTCGCAGCGATGGCATCACCGCCGTCCAGTAGCATGTGTGGGTGCGGGTGTGGCCATCCCGCTGTCCACCTTAGCCACACACGGCTCAAGCCCACACCGCTACCACCCATGCCAAATCTAAGAGAGGGGCTTGTCGGGGACTGAGGCCAGAGTGAGGTGACCACCAAGACGAGCTCCGCCCTAGTTGATTAGCCTAGTGCCGCCATGGCTCAAAATCACCGCCTCTGCCTATTGCTTCCTTGTCGTGCCCTGCTGTAGCTGACACTCGGCGTCTGCGCTGCTAAGAACGGGAGGGTGGCGAGACATCAAGGAGGGTGGAGACAAAGGAACGAAGAAGAAAGAGAAGAAGAGGGATGTCAGGTACGCAATGTGGCCATGTGTGATGTTGATGGGGATTACCACATAATCAAACCGTTCTATGCATATCATTTTGGATCTAATCGAAATAGTAACGCAACTTCATGTAAAGAATTACATGGTTTTAGGAGATCTGGACCTAAGCGGAAACGCGAGAACTTTAAAGACATAGGATGCAATTTACTCTTTTTTTTTAGGAAAAGGTGTCTATTTGGTCTTGAACTATCATTGTTGACCCAATTTGGTCCCTGAGATGCAAACCGAGTGAAATTGGTCTTTGAATTATCAAAGTAGTGCCTCTTTGGTCAATATCTTGACCGGTCAAACCTGGCTTGCTGATTAAGGTTGAGGTTAAGAG
Organism: Olyra latifolia; assembly: GCA_036346145.1. Taxonomy (NCBI): domain Eukaryota; kingdom Viridiplantae; phylum Streptophyta; class Magnoliopsida; order Poales; family Poaceae; genus Olyra; species Olyra latifolia. The sequence goes on from CM070530.1 coordinate 23,996,324, forward strand.
ATTAATGTTACCTTTATCAAAATCATGCGAGAGCAGGCAAGGGTTGCCCTAGGGTCAAAGTTCCATGGATTTGGTTGGCCCTCACAAATTGTTGGCCGACCCTCTGCCCTTTTGTGCCAAAAAGAGCCATAAGGGCTAATAAAATGACACACCCCTTCTTGCACTCCTAATTCTAGTCATCTCTATCATTAAAAGGTGCGGTGACGAATGATAAATGATGAGGCCTACTATCAATCCTAGGCATCACTCCTTCATCCAATGGTTAATACATCTTAAGGATATTTCTCATCTATTTGCAAATATGTATCCTATGGAATTGCTGCTTATCATGCAATCGTGCACTCTGTGCACATCGCCCACACCGTACACACTGCCCACTCCATACCCGCCCGCCTCCCATCCCACTAAGCTCTTAGCATTTGCAAACCCCCCTCCATTCCATATTGGATCATCTCCGCGAGTCCCCATCGCAACCAGTCAGGCGCGTGCTCCCACTCTCTCTTCCCGATTCTCTCTCTGGCCTACGTCTCACCACCCTCTCCATCAACGCTGGCCACCCGCCAAGCCCCTCCCAGACTATCCATTGATCGGCGTCGACCGCCTCTTTCCCTCAGTCATGGCTATCATAGCAAGATGTGGCAGCTCTCACAACAACATTGGAGCATCAAATTCCTATAAATTAGCCTAACAGTGAATCATATATATGTGAATTTATTTGTTTGGTTTTGTAATTATTCATAATTTCCCTTGATTTTTTCAACTTTAGGATCAACAACAAGGTGGTGTGACCTATGAAATCAAGCCATTTATGGGATCATCATGGACAAGTTCCCATAAATGTTTGAGGCATTTGCCTTTGCTTGTGCTTCCACATCTGAATTTTTCTATCTTTACTTGAGAATCCTGCAAGCCAACTTAGTTTGGAATATAATTCAACAGAGTTGTTGTCATAGTCACATCCAGGCAACTATTATCAGGCAAGATGTGCGAGATTTCGGAAAAGTTCCTAGGAAAGCTCATGCTGAATAGATGTTTTGTTGTCTGCAATTGTAAATTCTCTGCATAGATATTTAGATGTCCACAATTGTAATTTTGATTGCTCATGATTGCATCATGTATCTTGTAATTGATTGGCTGTATTTATCATGTTATATTAAAGAAAATTATAAAAATCAATGAAGTTTCTACTGTGTCATGGAGTCTTTTATGAATGACTATCGATGATGTACTAGGTATCATTTTTTGAGCCAAGCAGCAGCATTTTTGGAGCAATATTGTTATGTGCTATGTGACCATACAAGCTTCACTAGTCAAAAAATCATGAAAGAAATCATTTCAGGTGTGTTTCTAGTAGTCATGCTTCATTTCAAGGCTTGAGCAGATCTGTGACTTCCTCCTCTAAGATAATATTTATCTTCCGTAAACAAAACGTCTTGCAGTATGACCGTAACAAGTAGATATCAATATGCTATAGTGACGAAATAGTAGTGAATCTGATAGCATAATGATAGCAAATTTGATGCTAGTATTCTAATCAATATATTTATGCTGGTATATGTGAAATTGACCGATGATTATAGCTTAAACCTCATTAATTTTCATGTCCTGTTGGTATACATCCATTATGTCAGAAGCTGACTAATTGGGAAAATTTTTTGACCTTCAATTCAAAACTGGAACTTGCATGTGGTCAAATTTCAATTTCATTCAACTAAATCACATAAATCTATACATCAGGCTTGTTTACAGGAGGGTATATACATAATTTTTTTATTTTCCATATTACATCAATAAATTTGTATCTTCTAGACTAAAGGATCCTAAATTTGTACATTATAAATTTCAGCTTTAGGACCAGAATGCACCAATGCATGCATCCAATATTTTTCTTCCAGAATCTTGATTTGGGATTGCTCAAGCTTGCTTTCTTCTTCCAGAATTTTCAACCAAATTACATCACAAGATCAATACATCATGAATTTTGGTTTCAGACTTCTCTGATGTGTGGCGTAGCTTGTAATACGCATCATTTGGGGGCAGGATATCAATCTACCAACATGTAATAACACATGGTAAGAACCAACATCAGCCTCAGCTTGCAACTAGAAATTAAAAAAAATGAAGAAAAATGCATGTTGCAAATTTGAAGACACAAAATATAGAGGCAGCGATAAAGGTACTCAAAATCTGATAATTTAAAGAACAAGAGAATTCCTACATGACAGCACATAACTATCCCATAATCGCATTTTGACAAATCTTGAAATATGAAATTCTAAATAAATACTAGACCATATATGAACAATTGAGAGATTGATGAATTAAAATTTACCATCACATCACCATGGTCGTGGGAGGGGGTGGCTCATGCTTGGTTTAGGGATGAAGGCGAGAGAGGAAAGGTGGTAGAGGGGCACTGTCAGTGCCGTCGAGAGAGCAGAACGGCAGGGAGGGGGCGTAGGCGGGTGACACCATGGCCTTGCTCATGGTCACTGGTGTAGGGCTACGGCTACAACTCGGATAGGGTTTAGGATGGGAGGCGAGTTGTGCAACCGGCTGTAAGTTCAAGTTAGCCCTTATGTGATTTTAATGATTAATGACAAACGCTAAATAATGACAAAAACATGATTTATTTATTAATCTCCTTTGAGATTAACTCGTGTTGTCTTAGTCTCTTTGATAGAAGGATTATTCACTATTAAAGGCATGCATCTAATCATCCTAGTTGAGACTAATATTCGTTATTGATGCTATTTCTTTAGTCTCACATTTAGGTCCTTGGTAAATGATCCATGTGGAGGTATGAAAAGCATAATATATCTATTAAATGCTTGATTTAGTGCTTCACTCATAGTATTCCTTTTATATATGATAATTTTGTTATAAGACTAATGTGTTTATTTCCAAGTTTTCTCTAGTCTCATATCTCTATAAAGAAATCAAATAAGTGCAAGATGAGGTATGCAATCTCGGTATTCCTTCTATATTTATTGTTGCATTCATCTTGTGCAAGTGCATAATAAGCTCTAAGTAAAATATTGTGTTGGGAAAAGTACGTGGCCCATGAAAATACGACCCACTGACTTACCTTTGGCCCCACCGGAAGTAAGCTCGGGCTTGGCAAGCTCGCGCCCGAGCTTGGCAAGCTCGCGCCCGAGCTTCCCCGCCTCGGAAGCCCGGGTCACTCACTTCTCCGGGGTTTCCAGAGCTTGGGATTCAGGACCCGAGGCAGATCGCGCTGCGCCGTGCGCAGGATACGCCTCGGTCCTGAAAGTCACCAAGAATTAAATACGCGCACTGTGCTGAGGAGCGCTCAACGGAGGCTACCGGCGAGTTGGCGGCGGGTCCTGTCAACCGCCCGCATGGGCAAAAGGGCACGTGTTGACCGTGTGATCCCAAGACGCAAGAATCAGGAGACACACTCGATTACCCGGCGGAACTACGTACGCCCCGGCATGGCAAGGCATAAAGGGACGACTATTCAACGGACAAGAAGCGAGCTCGGATGGCGGTATTTGTCTATAAAAGGGCGACGAGCCACAACGACAAGAGATCCTACCCTCATCTCAATCAGTCTCTAGCACACAGACGCACTCACCCCCGCTTCTGTATCCACGCAACACACTCGGGAGATAGCCGCTATAGAACAGGAGCACTTGCACTCTCATAGGAGCTCTAGTCCCCGGCGGTAGTTCTCCGTATCCAGGTAACGGTAGGAACACGCACACAGTGCCTTGAACACTTATTGTACTCGAGGCCCGGGCTTCCCAAAGCCCGGACTTTACCCCCTTGTACTCGTTTGAGCTTGGCATTAAACGAAGACTGGACGTAGGGCTGTTATCCGACAGTGGAGGCCTGAACCGGGATAAAAATACTCGTGTCATCACACCCCCCGTTCCGGTCTCGACGCGTCTAACCGCGCCGGGACCAAGTCTCTTTCCCTCGGCCGCATCCGGCCAGCAGGCCGGGCTTCGGTCCAGGGGGCAGGGCCGCCCTCGGGCCTCGCACTCACCTTTCTCCTTGCTCATCGGCCCACGGAGGCTCGCCTCCCAGTCACCGACAGCTGGCGCCCACCGGTCATCGGACTGGCACGGACGCCAGGACGAGCGACACCGAGAAGAAGAAGAAGAAGAAGGAGCCCGCCGTCCTAAACTATGTCGCGGCGGTAGAGCCTGAGAGGCTCGCTCCCCCGAAGCGGCCGCCTCGCCGGCCAGCCCGCCCGGCAGGTGGCGGAAATGGCCATTGCGCAGGCCATGGGCAGGGGCGAGCTCCCCAGCCCTGACCTTGGCCGGCCTAGGCGGGTAACCCTCCAAACGATCGCTCCTGCCTCCTCCATAGGTAGTACGGCCACGACCTGCGTAACTGCAGGACGTGGGCAGCACGGTTGGAGGACTTCTACGCCGGACGCGGGCCCATGCCCGAACTACCCGACCATGGAGTGCCGAACAACCGGGCGCCCCAGGGTGGCCACGACGACGCCTTCCAGGAGGCTCGCGCGCACGTCGCCGTAATCTTCGGCGGTGCGTCCGCCTATAGCTCGCGACGCGAGCTTAAGGCCGCTGCCCGGGAGGTTTACCACCTCGAAAGGGGTAAGCCCGGAGACGCACCCATGCGGTGGTCTCACCAAGCGATCACCTTCTCCGGGGACGACTGTCCCCCGGAATGACAAGGCCTTAGCGCCTGCCGCTGGTGCTCTGTCCGACCATCAACAACACGCGAGTCGATCGCGTCTTTGGTGGACAGCGGAAGCTTCATTGGACATCATCATCGCCAGTTCTTGGCGATCAGTCCCGCGGTCCAAGATCAAGGAGATAGCCATTCCTTTCCATGGCATTGTCCCGGGGTCGTCCCTGCAGCCTATCGGGCAGATCGTCCTGCCCGTGACGTTTGGGACCCCCCAGAACTTTCGGACGGAGTACGTCACCTTCGAGGTGGTGGAGTCCGAGCTTCCGTACAATGCCATCCTAGGACGACCCGCGTTGTCCAAGTTCATGGCGGCTACCCACCACGGGTACCACTGTCTGAAGATGCCAGCCCCTCACGGGGTTATCGCGATCAAGGGCAGCCATAAAGCCGCTATGGCCTGTGATGAAAGCCCCTTGGCTATGGTCGGACAGCTCCCGGAGCGCGGCCCAACCAAGACCGATCGTCTACCAGTCCGCCCTAAGGTGGCCCTGCAGCCGCAGGAGCCCACCAAGGCAGTCCCCCTCGCCGCGGATGACCCCGCTAAGGTCATCCACGTAGGGGCCAACCTCAAGTCCAAATAGGAACTCGAGCTCGTCACCTTTCTCCGGGCTAACGCAGACGTGTTCGTGTGGGAACCGTCCGACATGTCTGGAGTCCCAAGGGAGGTAATCGAGCACAGGCTAGCCGTTCAGCCTGATAAGAAGCCTGTCAGACAGGCCTTACGACGCTTTCTCAAGTGGAAAGCCGACATCATCCAGAAGCAGCTCGGCAAGCTCCTCCAAGCCGGCTTCATACGAGAAGTCGAGCATTCCGACTGGCTCGCTAACCCAGTCGTTGTCAAGAAGACGGGCGGGAAGTGGCGAATGTGCGTCGACTATCGCGACCTCAACGCCGCCTGCCCCAAAGGCAATTTCCTCCTGCCGCGCATAGACCAACTGGTCGACGCAACAGCGGACTCGGCGCTCATGAGCTTCCTGGACGCCTACTCGGGCTATCACCAGATCGCGCTGGCAAGGGAAGACGAAGAGAAGACTGCCTTCGTAACACCTTTTGGTACCTTCTACTACCCGACCATGTCGTTCGATCTGAAGAACGCGGGAGCCACGTTCCAGCGGTTAATGCAGAAGACGGTCCCTGATCCGATAGGGCGCAACGTAGAGGTTTACGTAGACGACATCGTTGTAAAAAGAAAAGTCCCGCAGACCATGTGACCGACCTTCAGGAGACATTTGCTAACCTCAGGAAACATCAAGTCAAATTGAATCCTAAAAAATGTGTCTTTGGTGTCCGGTCTGGAATGTTGCTTGGCTACGTCATAGGAAAGGCGAGTATCGGGGCTAACCCCGAGAAAATCGAAGCCATCGAGAACATGAGGTCGCCAACCTGCACCAAAGAGGTACAAGCCCTCACTGGACGGATGGCGGCTCTCAGCAGATTCATATCTCGTCTCGGCGAGCGCAGTGCACCTTTCTGTAAGATCCTGCGCAAGCATGATGGTTTCGAATGGACAGAAGAAGCGGAGGCCGCTTTCAGCGAGCTAAAGCACTATCTGTCCGCGCCTCCCGTCCTAACCACGCTAAAACTCGGGGAAGCTCTACTCCTCTACTTGGCGGTTGCCCCGCAAGCTGTGAGTGCTGTACTAGCAGTCGAACGCGAGGGCAAGCAACAACCTGTCTACTACGTAAGCGAGGTGCTGCATGGACCAAAGGAGCGATACCCTGAGGTTCAGAAACTCTTGCACACTTTGCTTATGGCTTCGTGAAAGTTGCGTCACCATATCCAAGCCCATCCAATTACGATCCCGACGAGTTTCCTGCTAAGGGATATCATCCGGAACCCCGACGCGAACGGGAGGCTTCTTGGCTGAGTGGACCGAGCCAGCTGACTTTTGGAGGCTCGCCCGAGTTTGCAAGGCAAGAAGCGCACTGGACCATGTTCTTCGATCAGGTTGCGGGTTTGTTCTCATCTCCCCCCAAGGAGAACAAATTCAGCATATAATCTGACTTTATTTTCCCAAGAACGAACAATCTTTGCGAGTCTGAAGGCCTCCTAGCTGGCCTACGAGCATGCACTGCGCTCGGCATAAAACGACTAACAGTGAAAGGGGATTCGCAGTTGGTTGTCTGCCAAGTAAACAAGGAGTTTCAGTGTTTCGATAACTCAATGGCGCAATACTTGGCAGAAGTGAGAAAGCTGGAGAAATACTTCACGAACTTCGAAGTGTGTTACGTTCCCAGATCAAGCTAATAGCTTTGGCCGATAAGCTCATGGCTTCGGCTCTCTCACAAGAAACCGCCCCGGGGTGCTCGTCAAAGCACCTACTAAAGCCCTCTATTCCCTCTGGAGAAGTGGCCCCCAAGAAGACGGTTGCCTCGACCCAAACGACCGGTACCGTTTCGTTCCTAGAGCAGCGCGACACCTGGATGATGCCATTCGTCCAGTTCTTGACGTATGGGACACTGCCACAGGACATAGCTGAGAAATCCCGGCTCCAAAGACAAGCCCGACTTTACCGATTGCTCGGGGGCTTGTTGTACCGAAGGGGTTTTAACGGCGTACTTTGCAAGTGCGTGACCCAGGAGGAAGGCAAATTTCTCCTCCAAGACATCCACGACGGGATCTTTGGGGCCCACGCCTCTTTGAGAATCTTAGTGGGAAAAGCCTTTCGCATGGGGTACTACTGGGCCACTGTGTTGACCGACGCAAGGGAACTAGTAAAACGTTGCCCGGCTTGCCAATACCATGCCCGAGTGTCCCATCAGCCCGCATACGAGATGCAGACTATCCCGCTGACCTGGCCATTCTCAACGTGGGGAATTGACATACTCGATTCGTTCCCCAGAGGCCTAAAGGGGTGCACACACCTGTTCGTCGCCATCGACACTTTCACTAAGTGGATTGAGGCCGAACCAGTGTCGAGCATATCAGCCCAAACGGCCAAAAGGTTCCTGAGGAACAACATCGTGACCAGGTTCGGCGTCCCAAGCAAGCTGATCGCTGATAGATCGCTGATAACGGGACACAGTTCACAAGCGAGCTATTCCAGGATTACTGTGAAGAGCTCTGCATGAAGGTCGTCCTATCTTCGGTAGCTCACCCACATAGTAACAGTGCGGCCGAACGCGCGAATGGGCAAATCATGCAAGGCGTCAAGCGCCGAGTGTACGACGCTCTCGTCGAACAGCGTCACAACTGGGCAGAGGAACTACCCTCGGTGCTTTGGACAGCCCGGACAACCTCTAATCGGGCTACAGGCGAAACCCCATTCAGGCTTGTATACGGCTCAGAAGCGGTCTTACTCGCCGAGCTTGGACTTGGTTCAGCTCGTGTTGATTTTGCAGGTCAGATCGACAACAACGAGGAGCGACTGTTGGATCTCGTCCTATCCGAATCTCGCCGTGAGCAAGCACTACTGCGAGCGGCAGCATACCAGCAGTCCCTACGACGGCATGCGGCTAGAAAAGTACAGACCCGGACCTTGCAAGTAGGCGATCTGGTTCTAAGACGAGTTCAGAACCTAGCCCACGCCAATAAGCTCACCCTGAGGTGGGAAGGTCCGTACACGGTCGTGTCAGCCACACGCCTTGGGTCAAAGATCAGCTATTGGGATGGTAGAGTCCTCAACAGCTCCTGGAACATCGCTCAACTCCGGAGGTTCTACGTCTGAGCCAAGGTCGTAAGTCTCCTTTTTTCACACTTTTTCTTTTCTCTTGTCCATCTTTTCACTCCCCAGAAAGCACCCAAACAAACCTATGATCGGGCTTGGGAGAAGGCCCGGGCTGTCTCAGTACACATCGGCAGAATAGTGGCTATGCAGAAGCTAACCCCCGGGATTCCCTTGTACACGGGTAAGCCAATATCCATCGCACCACGCAAGATCCCGCGCGGGCACACGCTTTCTGGCCCTATATCAAAAGCCCGCATAACATTGTCATAGCCCGGGATAACTCTAGAGTCCGACACCCTACCTCTCACAAAGAGACAGGGCAAGGGCCACGAGCTCCGTTCTAAGGATGCGATCTCTAAACCACAGCTGACCTTCTGTCGAACCAGAAGCTCGGTCGTGGCTCGAGGGGTAGGTCGATTTTTTAAAAATTGATCTCTCTAAACCACAACCGACCTTCTGTCGAACCAGAAGCTCGGTCGTGGCTCGAGGGCTAGGGTCGATTTTTTAAAAGTTGATCTCTCTAAACCACAATCGACCTTGTGTTGAACTAGAAGCTTGGTCGTGCCTCGGGGGCTAGGGTCGATTTTTCAAAAATTGATCTCTCTAACCCACAACCGACCTTCTGTCGAACCAGAAGCTCGGTCGTGGCTCGGGGGCTAGGGTCGATTTTTTAAAAATTGATCTCTCTAAACCACAACCGACCTTCTGTCGAACCAGAAGCTCGGTCGTGGCTCGGGGGCTAGGGTTGATTTTTCAAAAATTGATCTCTCTAAACCACAGCCGACCTTCTGCCGAACTAGAAGCTCGGTCGTGGCTTGGGGGCTAGGGTCGATTTTTCTAGGGTCGATTTCTTAAAAGTTCATTTTTCAAGGTCGGGTATCCAAGTAAAGACTTTCGATCTTCTCTAAGCCACGACCGAGCTTCTCTTTAGAAGCTCGGCCATGGCTCGGGGGCTAGGCTCGATAAGACTATACTGCGACTTTTGAAACTTTCTTGCCTATACGACTACTCGTGTCCGTTTGCATACAGGAAAGACGACAAAGACGAAAGGTAGCAGCAACAACCACAAAATAGCTTTATTAAAAATCTTCGGAATGGCTTACAAGCCAGTTACACAAAGCCTCAGCGGGCGCCCCAGTGCCCCGACAATCTCATCAGCTACATCGGCGAGCGCCGGGGCAGCTTCAATCAAAGCTGTGGCGGCGGCAGCGTCACGGGCGCGGGCACGGACTAACGCCTCCACGAGTGCATCAAAAGCCTTGCGGAGCTTTGGGACGACTTCGACCAGCGCCTCGACGGCGGCAACGTCGCGGGCACGGGCCTCTTCCTCGGCGAGCTCGGCAAGGGCGAGGTTGTAATCCGCCCAGAGGACCGCCAACCACTCTTCATGCTCCATGGAAGCAAGAAGAGAGGGAGGTACTAGGAGCGAGAAGAGGAGGTAAGGAAGGAAGAAGTCTGGAATGAGAAGTAGACGTCGCATCGGCCTCCTTTTATAGCTAAAGCTCAGGAAGCCGAAGCAATCCCAGGAGTAAATAGCATCGGGAAACAACTCCAATGAGGAGCCGTTTCCAAGATTTGACGCGGATGTCTCTCGAGACACGGTGCAAACAGTTAAATCGACGATCGGCATTCCAGAAAGAAGGTGGACCGAAGGGATGACGAAGGAAAAGAGTCAAAACAGGTCAATTGCATTATCAAGGGTATTTAGAAGGGCGAACCGGATTACCGCCCAAAAAAAAGGGAAAAGACGAAAAGGCCTACGACTTAGGCTGTCACCTGAGCTTGTGAAGCTCGGCCAGTACCTCGTTATGTTGGCCTTGAAGATCGAGGAACTCTTTCTCCCTACCCCGGGCAGTTTGCATTTTGACCCGCAAAGCTTCATTGGCTGCCTCCAAGTCTCGCAGACGGTATCGATGGGTCTTGGCCAGATCCTCCATCGCGGTGCGGTGACTTCGAGAAAGCTCGCGGCAAGAAGGTCGCGCTCCTCCACTGCACGGGCAACCTCGGCAGCACGGCGTGCCTCCACCGACCGAAGGCACTCCTCGAGCGCAGCAAAACGGTCACGTTCGGCCTGGAGGGCCTCCAGCGACCGACGGGAAATCTCCCCGGCATCATCCCGTGCCGCGGCTAGGGCCGCTTCAGTCGCCACGACTCGAGCTTCCGGAGTCACTGCCTGGATTGAGCTCGAGCGAGCTTCTTCAAGCTAGGCGCGCGCGGTTTCGGTCCGCCATCGCCAGCGCGCACCATCCGCCTACAGAGCCTCCCGTTCGGCATCATGCTCAGCTCCAAACGAGCACGCGATGCCAACGACCTCGCGATAGAACTGCACCAAGAGGATGAGCTAAGGAAAAAGAAAGACCAAAGCAGGGTCGACACAAAACGTCAAAGCCCAAGCTCGGAGGCACTTACCCGCCTTGCGGTTGCCGTAGTCATAACCGTCAGATCAACTCGCGAAGCACCCTTGGCGCAGACGGCGCCACAACCAGTTGCCGAGCTATCGCCTCGAGCTCATTGGGTCCCTCGGCGCGCCTCTGCGCAGCCGGCCGAGCCTCCGCGAGCTCGGCCGCTTCTCCATGCCACACACGCCCCTTCCGCCGGCTCAGCCCGAGCCTCGTCCGCAGGCCCCGGCACCGCCTTCTCCGCTAGCTTGGCTGATCCCCTCGTAAGCCCGACAGCATCCACGGCCTTAAGGCATAGCTCGGGGGCAAAGTCGGTTTGCATCCCGATGTCCACCTTCGGCTTGGCCCCCTTTTGGCTCGCTAGCCACTCATCGAGCGACTGACCGGGAACCGGTCGAAGCCGGTTGGACGTTTGGTTGCGCATCGCCGCAAGTGAGAGCCCGTGCTCAACCCACGCCGGCGTCGTCACAATCCATCCCGTGGCGGCCAGCGGAGCCACGCTCCACAGCCGCACCGGGACGACACAGACAGCCGTGATAACCCGGACGGGCCAGTTCCAGCCAAGGAGAAGGGTATCGCCCATGTCCAGCGGAGGGACGGGTAGGTTGCTCCTCTCAAAAAGCTCCGTCAAGCCGCCGAAGTCAATTGGGCGCCACCAGGTCGAGGTCCGCCCCTCGACACGGAGCGGCGCCAGGAGCGACGTCCCGCCATCCGTCTCCACCTTCACAAGCTCGGCCCGGAAGCGCACGTCGTTGCGTGCCATCAACGGGAAGAAGAAGGGCGCCGAGCCTCGTTTTTCAGGCTTGTCCTTAACAGGGTTGTTCTCCCAGGCTACCTCCTCCGACAGTACTGGGATGAGTTCCCCGGCTTGGGAGGACATGGCGACTGAAAATGAAGAAAGAAGTGATCAGAGCACGCCTGATCAGCCCGAGAAGTTAAGTGGAGAAAAGAGGCAGGAGAAACCAGCAAGCACATGCGACTTACGTGCAAGCTCGACATCCATCCCGGCCAACCCATCGCCCGTGTCGTCGTCGTCATCCAGCGCCAACCGACGCCTTTTCGGTGCTGGCTGGGTAACCCGCGCGTCGGCCGAGTCCCGAGCTCGGGAGCTTCCAGCCCGGACTGGGTCGGGGACAGAGGCGAGAGCTCGGGGCGCCTTCCGCCCCGCACGAGCAACCTTGCCCGGAAAGCGACCGGCTAGCTTCTTCGAGGGCGGTCGCTTGATCGCGGCCTGTTCTTTCCGCGCCGAGGCCAAGCCCGCGTCGCTGCCGGTCGCCGAGCTGGCGGCTCCCGAAGCCGCCACAGGTGCAGGTGCGGCGGGCTTGGCTTCCTCGCCCACTTCCCCTGTGAGATAAGCCGCGGAGCATTAGCCCGCGCCCGCAGGAGACCACCTCCAGGGGCGCTTAAGCCCGCGAAAACACATACCTCGTCCAGGACGTTGCGGATGCCCGAGCCCGATGGCCGGTTATGGTTTGCGGGCAGCAGAAGCCTCACGGCCTGGACCACATCGTCCTGGGGCAGGGCTACGAGAAAAAAAGCGGGAATATCATAAACGTGCTCGAAGAAAGCGCGGGCGAAGAACCAGAAGGTCGAAGAAAGAAACTCACGGGAGGTACCTTCGCGGGTGAGATCGTCCCACCCGCGGATCTTGAAGAAAGGGTGAACCCGCTTCCGCAGCGGGCTCACCCGGTGCCTGGCGAAGTCGGCTACGATGTCGTAGCCGTTGAGCCCCCGGCCGGCCAAATTCCGGATTTTGGCCGCCGAGGCTGCCTCCGCTGGCTACAGCGAAGGTCGGGGCAGCGTCGACTTCCTGAGGTTCACATTCGCGAACCATAGCAGGCCGAACGCCTTGGCATAGTACCACCGCGACGCCCACCCCCCGACGTTCTCCTTGGCCTTCAACGCCGAGTACACTGGCTTCATGTCGCGGCGGAGCTTGAAGTAAGCGCACCCCGCCGCATCGCTCCCGCCGGTCGTGGTCAGCTCATAGAAGTTGAGAAAGAGGCTGACCGTCGGCTCCACCTCGACGAACGCCTCACAGAGGTGCACGAAGATCTTTAGAAACAGGATCGAGTTGGGATTGAGGTTCACCAACTCGATCCCGCACTGAGCGAGGATCGCGTCGAGGAATCTGGACTCCAGTACACGGAGCCCGTGAATGGCGAAGAGCTCGAAGCAGACGAATTCTTTGCTCTCGGGGGCGGGGACCGTCTCCTCGCCGGCCGCCCTCCAACCGTCGACCTCGATGTAGCCGGCGGCGACCAATTCCTTCAAGTCGTCCTCAGTAAGGAGGCTTCGTGTGAAAGGCACCATCGGCAAAGAAAGGTCGGGAGGCGAGAGGCGGCGGAAGAGTAAGGGGAAGAGAAAGGCAAGAAGGCAATAGCACAAAAGGGCGTGAAGAAGACGGCGAGGGGGAAAAAACCGCCTATTGTAAACCGCCTGGGAGGCGAACTGTCGCTGTCACTTCAAGGCACGAAAACAAGGAGAGAGCAATGGCACAAGATAATCAAGGCTCGTTTGGGATTCCCGCCGAAGCCGGGGTCCCGCGCACACGAAAGACGGGCATTTCGCCCAAGGGTAGTTACCAAATAATTCTCCGAGCGGCACGACCTCGTCCCACTCGAGACTCGGGGGCTAGCTGTTAGGGAAAGTAGGTGGCCCATGAAAATACGGCCCATTGACTTACCTTTGGCCCCACCGGAAGTAAGCTTGGGCTTGGCAAGCTCGCGCCTGAGCTTCCCCGCCTCGGAAGCCTGGGTTACTCACTTCTCCGGGGTTTCCAGAGCTTGGGACTCAGGACCCAAGGCAGATCGCGCTGCGCCGTGCGTAGGATACGCCTCGGTCCCGAAAGTCACTAAGAATTAAATGCGCGCACTGTGCTGAGGAGAGCTCAACGGAGGCTACCGGCGAGTTGGCGGCGGGTCCTGTCAATCGCCCGCATGGGCAAAAGGGCACGTGTTGACCGGTAGCGGTCCGGCACGGCAACCGGGAGACACACTCGATTACCCGGCGGAACTACGTACGCCTCGACATGGCAAGGCATAAAGGGACGACTATTCAACGGACAAGCGGCGAAGTTACTACGGTGGCAAGGCCGCCTATAAAAAGGCGCCTGAGCCACAACGACAAGAGATCCCACCCTCATCTCAATCAGTCTCTAGCACACAGACGCACTCACCCCCGCTTCTGCATCCACGCAACACATTCGGGAGATAGCCGCTATAGAACAGGAGCACTTGCACTCTCGTAGGAGCTCTAGTCCCTTGAGCACTTATTGTACTCGAGGCCCGGGCTTCCCAAAGCCCGGACTTCACCCCCTTGTACTCGTTTGAGCTTGGCATTAAACGAAGGCTGGACGTAGGGCTGTTATCCGACAGTGGAGGCCTGGACCAGGATAAAAATACTCGTGTCATCACACCCCCCGTTCCAGTCTCGACGCGTCTGACCGCGCCGGGACCAAGTCTCTTTCCCTCGGCCGCGTCCGGCCAGCAAGCCGGGCTTCGGTCCAGGGGTCAAGGCCGCCCTCGGGCCTTGCACCCACCTTTCTCCTTGCTCATCGGTCCGCGGAGGCTCGCCTCCCGGTCACCGACATATTGATTATAATTATGCACATTGCTTCATGTTATATTTATTTGTGCATAATTATCCTTTTGAGCTTAATATGTGCATTGTTCACTTGTCATTCTTGTTCTAACTAGAGTTAAACTTAACCTTGCTGTAAATTGGCCTTGTGCATGTATATCTTTTTACATCTAGTCATGCACTTAATTTAGTGAAGTTTAATTTAAATTGAATCACAACTTCACTCTTGCTTTAAATATGAACTGTACGTGTAATTCTTACATATATCTTCATATGCATCTTTAAGTATAGTTGTGTTCATTAAACTAATTAATTGCCATGAATTATTGAATTATATTTTGGGCAATCATCTCTCTAGTGCATATAGATCAAATATATATTTATCATGATGCACTTAGTAGAGACCTATCACATGCCCAAGTGTTCTATTTATGTTTGAGCTAATTGTTGAACACTTGTTGTGCTTAAACATCTTTGAGCATCTAGCCAATCTATCTTCCATTGAGCTTTTGGGACTAATATCTTTCATGAGTGGTTTGAAGAGAATTAGGTGTTAGGACTGTGTGTAATGACCAAGGTGTGTTGAAGGATGATGATCAAGTCAAGATGAACAAAACGGAGGTGCCACCAAGAGTTGAGTACTAAGTCAAGATCAATTTGACGGGATGATCGTCGGAGAGGATGATCAAGTCAAAGTCGATAGGACGGGAGAGTCTCATGAGGTGATCAAGTCGAGGTTAATAAGACGAAGATGTCATCAATCATGTGGTGAAGGTCGTCATGCACAACGCATCACGACTTGAAGGAGTTGATATGAGACATTAAGTTTTAAGACGGTGCTCAAGGCCAAGATATCAAGGCCAAGATATGGCTAGTGTAGGACTAAGGAGATTTCCTATTCTTTTACCGGTCTTGGTGGTTGGTTCAAAGACCAGGTTTGTAGGATGGTTGTCGTACTATTAAGAGGGATCCGGATCAGTGTTGATCGGATCGGTTCCTAAATCTCGGGTGATGCACATTTACTCCTAAACCTTAGTTGAGCCTAGTGAGGTGTCGGGCTGTCGTAGGAGTGTAGCAAGAGTGTCGGAGGTGTCCGTCAGGTGTTCGGACTTGTGGTTGTCCAAGATTGAGCAAGGGGTACTCTGGGAGGTCTCCGGACTTAATAGGTATCTTTGGGCCGGACAATCTCCAGGAAACAGAGAGTTCACAGTGTTAGACGGATAGTCCAAGCCAGGGGCTGGACAAACCGCGGAATACAGAAGGTTGGAAGGCTTCGGCGGATGGTCCGAGGGTAGAGCCAGACGGTCCGGGGTTAGGGCGGACAGTCCGAGCTTGGAGGCCGGACGGTCCGCAGAGAGCTGTGGCCAGAGGAGCTGGACGGTCTTGGCCAGGAGGCCGGACCATCCGTCGAAGACTAGGAGTTGAGGCCCAGACTATCCGGCGTGGGGGCCGGACTGTTCGGCCTCTTCTGTGTGTTGGTGAGTGTGTTTTGGTAGGTATTTTGGGACAATCCGAGCTTTTTTCCTAGACTGTCCACCAAGAACTGCCATTCTTTCAACGGCTAGTTTTTCAGATCTAGGCCTATATAAACCCGTGCGTGGCTCATTTGGTGGTGTGCTTAGATGAGCTTGTGAGAGCCTTGGGGTTTTGGCTGAGATTTGGGTGTGTCCAAAAGTGTGAGAATTGGCCCTAGAGGGTGAGAAAGAGGGAGGGCACCAAATTGGGTGGATTTGGTGAAACCCTAGTGAGTGGATTGAGTGAACAAGTGCGTCTTGTGTGCATCACTCTTGAGTTTGATCCAGTGCGATCGAATGGTTTCGGGTTTGTTACTCTTGGTGCTTGCCGGCACCTAGACAGCGTGGATGGTGTCATGCACCAGTAACCTTCTCAAGAAGTGTGTGAGAAGGCCGGGGCAAACCGTGTGAGTGGCGTTGGTGCTTACCATCTCTGGAGGGGAGGAACTAGCAACCCCTAGTGGAGTAGAAGCGGTTGGCTTGGAGAGGGAGCTGGTTCTTGCAAGGATCAAGCCTCAACGTGGATTAAGGGAGACCGGCAAGTCTCAGAGCACCACAGAAAAAAGTCTTCGTGTCACTTATGGTTTGCTTCTTGTGCTCTTATATTCATTGACATAACCTTGAGCTAGTGCTAGCCCTCATACACTACAGGAATTGCAGCGAAAGCTGACCATGCCAATCTGTCTCGACGGCCACGAGACAACCATTGAGACCGTAACTCTCTCTCGACGGCTACGCGCCAGCCGTCGAGTGCTCTAATCTATCTCAATGGCTTCAACAGTAGCCGTCAAGACAGACACGACCAACCGCATGGCACTGCAATGATGCACTCGCGGCGTTAGTCACTATCAACGGCTATTGTCAAGCTGTCGATACAAGGAGAGCAGGAAACCAAAAAACCGAACGAGCTCATTGGCGCACACGGGCTCTCTCGACGGCTAGACCAACGACCGTCGATACAACACATAGTATGCCAAAGCCCATGCTAAGAGCTTAGGAGAGCCCTCTGACAGATGGGCCATGGTACACAGGCCGTCTTGAAGGCCAGGAAGCAGACTGTCAAGAGCAATGGCCCACCGGGCCTATTCAAGAGCCACGCATGGTCGATAGCAACTAATAAAAAACCTGCGCGCACTTATATGTCGAGAAACACATAAGAGCACACTGGTTAAAGGAGTTGAGCTCGCGGCTGATCACCCGCAAGGTTGCGGGTTCGAGCAATGCGAGCTCCTCCTTTTTTCAAAAAATTATCTGTCTCGACGGTTTTACCCTAGGCCAACGAGACAACTCCTTGGTAGCCCAGCTCGATCGGCTGGGCCGTCTGTGTCTGCCACGTGGGCCAGGCCAACCCGTATCAACGACTTAGTCCTCTGCCGTCGAGAGAGCTTGTGTTTTGACAAATTTTGCCAAATTCATCATGTGGTGGCCTATACGGCTTGTAGTCATGAACCTAAGCATTGCAATGTTTAGGGAAGTAGTTGTTATAGATTTGAATTGTTTAAAATTTAAAATTATTTTGATTTAGTAAAGTATAAGACACGTATATGTGTCTTAAACATGAAAATAGTTTTGATTTAACTTGAAACATTCGAATTGTTCAAAAATTAAAGGAAAATTCAAGTTTTGAATATGGCACCACGTAGAGTTTGAATTGTTCGAATGGTTTGGCATGATTCGTGTGGCGATGGGATGAAACCGACAAATTTAGAGGGGATTGTCTCGGAACGTCTATAGACACTGAACCCCGCCGGTGACTTGATCATGGCGATTAGAAAGGGTTCGATAGTTCGGAAACTCAAAATTTTTTGAAACTTTTTTGATGCATGCTAATTCACATATGGAGCAATATAATCGAAGGTCACGGTTAATAGCGTCAATATATTTTTTTTAATAAATTCAAAACAGCCGGCATTGACCACCGATGGCCAAAGAAGGTGGGGCCGTCGAGTAAGAGACCTGTCTCGATGGCCTAATGAGTAACTGTTGAGACAAGGTATCTGTATCAACGGTAGTCAATGCAAGCCTTCAAGGCAAATGGTTTTTGACAGCCAGCCGACAAATGGCCCTCGAGAGGCTATATTGACAGTTGTAGTACAGGCCATCGAGATAGACTGCTGCAGCCCATCCGGCCCAAGCTGCCCGTGTGACAAATAAAATGACCTGTTACCATAGGCTGTCTCGATGGCATAAGCGCGGTCGTCAAGACAGCATGTTGGTTATGAGTGGCTAGGGCTCTGGACTTGGGCAGTATTTGCCCAAGTCCCAACCCCGCGCCCTGCCGCCTCTCTCCGTCAGCCGCCTCGCTTCATGCCGTCGGCTGGCTGCGCTAAATCATGTGCATGTTGCCCCGCCGCCCTGCTGCGCCCACCCTGTCAAGACTTGCGCACCCTATTCCAGGTTGTCCGAGTAGCACCGCCTGACCCCACCCTGCGCCACCGCGCTGGCTGCTTGCACTCGCCGTCGTTGGTGAGGGAGGAGAGGAGGGAAGGAGAAGAGGAGAGGAGAGGAGAGGAGAGGAGGAGGACCGCCGGGAGCAGTCAAGGAGGAGGACACCGGGAGCTTTCGGTGAAGAAGGAGAAGAAGAGGAGGAGAGGATGCCGCAGTCTCGTAATCTCACTGCCGCCGGCGCCGACGTTGCGAACGCAAGGTAACGTTCGCGCCAATTTTTTTTGAAAGTTTGGAGATTAGTCTCGACGGCTGCTCACCCGGTCGAGACTAATCTCCATAATTAGTTGCATGTTTAGACTAATGACAGTGTAATTAGGGTATAAATTGGTAGAAATTGATATAAATCAATAGAAATTGATAGAAGTTGATACGAATTGATAGGAATTGTGTAAATTGTAACAGATCGATGAATTTGTTAGAATATTCCATTTAGAATTAGTAGAATTTGGAAGAATTAGATAGAAATTGGTACATTTTGCAATAGCTTGCTTCAATGGATGGAAATTGCTTGGATTTGGTAGAAATGGATAGAACTAGATAGAAATTGGTACATTTTGCAATAATTTGCTTGAATTTCCAAAAATTGCGTGGATTTTGTAGAAATGGTTATAATTTGCTAAAATATGCTATGAATTGCTGTAATTTGCATGTAGTTGATGAAATTTGTTATAATTGATCGATTTTTCTCGAAATGTCCTATAAATTGCAATAAGTTGATGAATTTTGTCAGAATTTATTGTAAATTGTTCGCATTTGTTATGAATTCATGCAAATTGCAGGTGCTTGCTAAAAAATAGTTGAAATTGTTTTGTTTCTTGTGTTTTCTTATGAAATGTCAACCTAGCCGTACGTCACTCGTTCGGGAACGTCACAGACCATAATAAAGCAGGACGATGATTCGTCCGGCTCAATTACGCGAAGTGGAAAGCATTCCCGAATTGTCCAGGGACTGCTGCATAGGACGTCCCAGTGGATAGCCTGCGAATGCCGGTTTGGTTATGACACGATGTTGCTACCTTTCCATTTATATATGTCCTTGATTTTTTTACATGTGTCCTTGATTTTTTACATGTGTTACTAACTTTTCCATTTACGTGCAGGATGGGTCGGACGAGGAAGAAGTTTGTGGGGAGGGAGCTAACAAAGGAGGAGTTCGAGGACCTCTTTGAGCGGGACGAAGCGTGGCACCTCGAGCGCCCCAGTCTAGCTGGCGACATTGAGGGTAGCTAGATTTCTAGCAGAGCGCCCACTGTGAGTCCAGCCAGTATGCACGGAGAATGCAGGCAGGAGTTGGTGCCCACCGAGGGGCCAGAACAAGGTCCCTCCGACACTAGCGGACACCACTTCGAGGATCACCATCCACATCGAAGGGGACAAGTACGTGTAACTACTTTTTTTGTTTTACCTTGTGAATTTTCTAACATTCTTTTAATGTATGTAGCAATATGTCGACGGTGAATCCCTCGGTGAGGCAGCAGCCGGGGTACGTTCTGGGGACCCTGGTCCGCACGTACTACCCCAGCATGGTGAAGGTGAGTGAGGACACCAGGCCTACCTATAGCTGGGACGACTACAAGCTGACCGTCCATAGGGAGCCGACCACCGCCAGCCACTGCGTCGCTGACTTCTGGGTAAGTCTGCCTCTAAGTTCATGAAATTCTGATCATGTGTGTAATCTCCTTGGTTTATGTAATTTGAGGCCAGGTTCTGTCCCACTATAGGATTGACGGAGGCGCAATTCGTCCTTGTCATCGACAGGAACGCCCAGTGGAAGGTCCAGGACCTGATGCCCGGCACGTGTGTCATGGTGGTGGAGGAGTACCACAAGTATGCAACCGACCTAACAGTCCTCCTCAAATGGTGTTTATGATTTTTACACCTATTAACTTTTGTGCATTTTAGGAAACATGCCGATGATGCCGTCAGCACGAAGGAGGCCCGGGACATCTACCTGGAGCCCGACGACTACGACCGAGTGCATCCTGAGTGGGCGAGGGGCCCAACGGCTTGGAGGGCCCTCGGAGAGAAGTGGGCTAGCAAGGACTTCATCGCGAAGTCCTAGAAGGCCAAGAAGAACCGGGCCTCCAAGGACTTCAAGACGAACCTTGGGAGATGTCCATTGGATGTCCATTCCCCAGCTGAGGAAGAAGATGGTAAGATCTCATCTCTTCTTTAATTTTTTCTTTTTTTTGCTAACTTCTCATTCCATTCCTGCAGGCACTAAGTGCCATTGCGGCCTTTAAGAAGGCCTACACTCCGAAGGCTAAGCCCAACACCCAGCCTATGATGGACCCCCTCGCGCAAGCCAAGCTGGTAAGTGCCGATGAAACCTACCACACTTAGTACAATTGTAGTTTACCTAAGTCTAACTCAGTCTAACTCAAAACCACGCAGGATCACTACCGGGAGGTGTACACTCAGGAGCACGGCCCAGACAGCTTCCAGGAGGACGCGTCCCTCGACCCGGTGGTGATCCACAAGCAACTTGATGGCAAGGCGCACGAGAGGCTTGCGCTCGAAGGGGATCACCACAGGTGAGCAAGTTAGCATGTTAGATGTTATTCCTTTCATAACGTTGATTTTTACAGCTAACCATGGTCCTCCTTAATTATAGGTCCGAGGATTACATGCCTGAGGTCCGAGCCTCCCAGAATGCCCCCGAGAGCCAGCGCGAGTTCGAGGCCCGGATTCGCCAGGAGATGGATTAGCGTGTGGCGGCGGTGGAGCAGTGGGCGGTGGAGGAGAGGACGCAAATGCTGCAAGCGTTCCAAGAGAGCCTAAGGATTGCTAATAAGGAGCAGGAGCAGAGGATGGAGGAGATGAGGCGGTGGATGGAGATGCAGTGTGGGGTAAGCCACTACGACCATCTCATTTCATTTCGCCCGAACCAACAATTCTTCAACTAATTGTGTTGCGAACGTGTAGGCCAGCTCGAGCGGGACTGCGGGACGTGGAGGCGACGGTTCGGGATCAGCGGCTCTGACTCGACGCGATGGCACCGAGGACGGGTCCGACACACCATCCTCCTCCTGATCGAATCGAACTACTTCTCTTTATTTTTGTGCATTCTACCATATATTCGATGTTTTCGGTTGCAATCGTGACGATATGTGATGTTTTGGTGAAATAGTGGTCATATGGGTTGAAATTGTGATGATATGTGATGTTTTGATGAAGTATTGGTGATATGTGTGATGATATGGTTATTTTTGGTTGGAATTTTAATTATGGATGTATATTTGTGTGAAATGTGGGGATTATGAAATATATGCCAGGTATTTTGGGTTTACAGGTGCAACCGCTGCTGCTGGGGCAGCAGCGGCAGCTAAATTGAATTTTTTAGCCATTTATCCAGCTCTTTTTTTTTTGTCGGAAATCAATTATTCGCGACGGCCATGGGGTAGGCCATCGAGACAGGTTGTCCCCGAGGTCACCTGGGGTGTAGCCATTGCCAGGTGGGTCCAGAGGACTAATATGTCTCGACGGCCTCCCCAAAGTCGTTGAGAGAGTGTCTCTCAGGAACCCTAGAGGTGTAGCCACTGCCAGGTAGGCCCCGTGGATCAGTCTCTCTCGACTGCTGGAGTGGTCGTTGAGAGTGGGTGGCCCTGCAAAGCTCCCCTAGCTGCAGCTCTCTTGACTGCTGCCACGGCCGCCGAGAGAGATTGCCCTGCCACGTGTCCAGGGTCCTCTCGGGTCATCGAGCTCTCTCGACCGCTGCGGTGCCATCGAGATTGCTAGAGATGGAGCTGCCTAACGACCAGACGGCCGTCATCCTAACTGTATCGAGGGCTTCTCTCGTGGCTGTTAAGAAAGCCTGTATCGACGGCTCTCCCAGCGACACAGGCTATCTGTCTCGACCTCTCAGGCCCGGCGACGGTTTCTCGACAGCAGGCCGTCGAGACAGTCTTTTCTCGACGGCATCCTGGGCTGTCTCGATGGTTTATGCCGTCGAGAAATGTGGCGATCCGCTTAGTGATAGCATTTATCTTGTGTGTTTAATTGTATATCTTGATTATCTAGTTGTATTTAGTTCACCTCACTCTAGGATTGCTATCATTGACATATAACTTGTGTTCAAAGAATATATGTTTAGCTTCCGCATTTGTTTAAGGTTTGAGCACAAGTGTAAAATTGATTAGAAGTAAAATTTGAGAAGCCCAGTTCACCCCCCTCTTGGGCATCTACTTGCTTACATCGGCGAAGAACAGCCGGATGGAGCAGAGGCGACCAACAGCATGGGATAGGTGACTGGGCGGGGTGAGGCAATCGATGCCAAAAGAGGCTGTGGGACGACAAGGTGGACGCAGGAGGCATGAGTCCATCTAGGTCTCTATCTTGCGAGATGGAAGAGAAGTCAAGGGTGTTTTTACAAGTTTCCAATGCATGCAGGCAACACTGCAGCAAGGCAGACGATTAAGAACAAAAATGCCTCAAATGGAGGCAACGCGATTGAATTGGAGGCAACGCGATTGAATTTCTAGGGCAATCAATTGTTGATTGCACGAGTGCATAGGGTTACTTATTGCATAGGATACATTCCCTACTTGCTCTTCTTCTGCTGGCCAACCCAACACGAGCATCTACAATCCATCCTCTTCTGCCCCTCTCCCTCTTTGGTGACCTTGCCGACGGTGAGAGGGAGGTCACCGGAGAGGGAGAGGACCCATACTCCTCTGTCTCCTCTCCCTTCTCTCTTCCTCTCTCCCCCCCTGGTCGGTCCTCCCATCCCCTACTCTGGCGACCTTGTGGACGAGGAGGAGGAAGAGAACATGGCCATATTTGGTGCTTTCATGTTGTTTAGGTCCCTAGGTTGTCTAGTCGTAGGTAGGGTTTCCTCGATAGCGTTGCCTCAGTGGCCGACGAGGTCTCTTTGCTCCTCTACACCATCTCCAGTGGCGGTGCTCATTATCGCGTCCCCTTGTGGTGTGAATTGGAGGTTACTATTACATGACCTTTTAGGAAGGGGAAGCTAGGAGCCATCCCCAATATGCAAGCTAGAGTTCGGATCGTGGGCTTCATAGCCGGTAGTGGCGAAGGTTGCTTCTAACAATGTCGGCGGTGGAGGTGCGAGATCTAAGGTTCCTCTATCAGTTTAGAAAATGGATTCGTCAATCTTCCTTCAAAGAGCTAGATACGCCTCTTGCTACATGGCGCTAGTTATTGTAGCAGCTTTCAATGAATCCTTCCATGTATTGTGTAGGTGGATGGATTCTTGGTCTTCTTGCCTTGCTTGTTTCGCTAGCTATCAGGCAAGCAAGGCATGTTGGAGGAGACAAGGGAGCGTTGGAGGTGACAAGGGAGGAAGGCAATAGTAGATCAGCCAAGGTTACACATCGCGCTAGGCGGGCGAGGAGGGACCTCCTAGCATCTAAGACGCTTAGGCGGCTAAATGGATTTGCACGTAAACAAAAGGTTTGCTTGTAATGTGAGACTATTTTGACCTATATACTAATATTTTATAATGTAGAAATAAATTTATATGTCATATTTGATATTCCATAGGATAAATTATATTATTTTTAAAGAAAATCTTCCATATAATCATGTCATCGATTATTAATTGTTGTCTAGGACTGCCTAGGCAAGCTAACCGCCTAGGTCATCGTGTAGGCCAAAAGCTAGGCACTTGGCGCTAACCGCCTAGGTCACCATGTAGGCCAAAAGCTAGGCACATGGACGCCACCTAACTAGGGGAACACTGAGATCGGCCTTAGTGGCATGTTCTATGTATGTATTAGTCATTAGAGAGGATATCTGTTGGCACTCAATTTTGAACATAGCCGAAGTTCTATAATCAGCTTCTTTTATGTCAGCTTCTTGACCTCATAATCGGCTAAGAGCCACGATCGGCTCAAGGTCACGTCGGCTAAGAGTCCTAATCAACTAAGAGTCGTGATCTGCTAAGGGCCATGATCAGCTAGTCTATGATCCACTAAGGTCCTTATCGACTAAGATTAATGCAGAAGAAGATTCGTGAGTCAAGGAATCCTGATGAGTTATAACGTGTTAGATTTGGAATAAATATATATGCTTAGGGAAGGCTAGACAAAAACTAGAGTTTGAGTCAGTTAAATTATATATAGTGAGTTTGAGAGTTCGAGTCGTATTATATTGAGTTTATGTATTGGGTATAAATAGCCAACCTATGTATCGGGAAAAGGGACCATGGGGAAAAGGGACCGCGATCAATCTACTATTTCAATTCAATCGTCTTTTTAATTCTTAGGAGTAGCGGCAACTTATTTTCATCATATTTTATTCTTGATAGATCTGGTGCACATCGCCTTTCAATTAACTACACGAGACACCCCGCATTAAGTTGACGCAAGTAAGTATTGCCTCGATTAAGTTTGATTTTCTTACTTGTATCGGTTTGTGCATTATCTAGAATACTATCTTTGCTGATATTATTGTGTATCGCCATTTTATGCAAAGGGTTAGGTTCTATCCTCGTTCTATCGGCTTGTAACTTGCTATTTAGCCGATAGTCTGCTTACCTCATTTTATTGGTTCGATTAATTTGTTATTCTAGCCGATAATCTCTTTATTTTTCGTTCTGTCAGCTAGATGATCTAATCAGCTAGCTGATAGTCGGGTTATCTTACAATTTGTCGGCTAGATGATCTTTCAACTCGACGATCTAATCGGCTACAAGATCTAATCTGTTATATGATCTACTTGACTAGTTGATTCCATCCGCTAGATGGTAATTTTTTGTACATTCGACATAATCAGCTTATTATATTTTTTTTAGAGGAGCTTATTATAGTTGATTAGGTCTTTCCTTGTTGATTTCAGGTTAAATCAACTGGCACGTCTAGAACACTTAGATTTGGTATTGACGAGGATCCTAAATCCTAAGCCACACGTGTTTAGCCGATAGTCATTAAGAAAACACGAGTGCCATCCCTTCTACTCTCTTTCCCCTTATTTCTCTTGCCATCTAGTAGGCAATGTCGATTGTCTGATGAAGCAGCTTGCCATGGACCCAAGAACCGATAGGGTAGTCTGCCGGACGGCAATGATCGGCGCCGCCACCGCTACCTTACTCTCATCGCCGACTATGGCCCCAACTACTCCAATCTGGTATGGCGGTACCTACTTTATGTATCTCCTCTCTTCCTTTTTTTCTCCTGTTTCTGAGAAATATGAACAGTTACCAAATCATGCACTCCAGTGTCTTCAACTGCCACTGTGTTCTATGTGCTCTGTAGGCTAGCCAGCCCTAGCTTTGCTATCTGAGAGCAACTCCTTTTAGGCTGAATAAATTGCTGCTACTGCTGCTGCTGTGGTTGTTGCTAGCCCATTAGTGTAGTATGTTTTCGATAATGAAAATTTATTCAGCCTCTAAATCCAAAGATATATACAACATACACAAGACAATTTAGTCCTCAACATAAATGACATTACAGACACAAGATAAAATAGTCCTCAACATAAAAAATCATACTACTGCAAAGATTACTTAGCATCACAAAGTCTTATTGAATCACCGTCCATCAATTAGTATAGTATGTAGTAATCAGGATTGAGGTACTAGTTCCTGGATTAAGCTCTTGGCTCCTGCTCAGTTCTCTGATGATTACTTCTTGTTGTTAGCCAAAGTTATTTAGACCTGTTTGTTAATTTTTTTAGATAATGGCGAAGTGTTCGGGCCTCTACATCCAAGGGGGTACACAGCCTAATACAAGTGTCTTGCGTTTGAAAGCAAAGCTGATTAATTACACAAAAGCAACCATGAAAATAGGCGAGGAGGCGAAAACCCAGTTTCAAGATCTGATACCCGTCCCTTTCACTCGCTTTATCTTAACTCCGATCCGGCATGGAAGGCGGTAGGAAGCCTGCCTGTTGGTAGTGTAGTGCAGCCGAAAACTACAATTCGCTCTACCAGCTTCTTTGCACTTGACTTCTACTCGATCGAGAGGAAATCGAATTGCAAGCTAATCAGCACAAAGTCTATTATTAAATCTTCAACCATTATTGAAGAAAAATTCCATGGCTGCGGCCTCAATATTTTGGCATCCTTTGATCATCCCTCCCCTTTATCCTCGTCTTGTAACAATGAATAAAGACACAGCCAGTGTATTCCCCTAAAAATAGCCCGTCAAAAGGTAACATATTTGTGTTTGTCAAAAACAATATCTTCTCAACAAAAGCCATATGGCCCAAGGAAGAGCAGCCGTGCCAATCAAAAAAGATTTTCTTTTGTTTTGTCCCTATCCTCCAAAACCAATCTCTTATATGATTAAGACTCCTAGGAGGATTCAATCCTAGCACATTTTGGACAATTTGCCAAATTGATCTAGACATATGACAATCAAAGAACAAATGTTCAATAGTTTTATTGTTATTACCAAAAAAAATTGTATTGCCCTTCCAACATAGTTTTGCAAGGTTATCCTTTGTTAATGGATGACTGGATACAGAATGCTAAATGACAGTTAAGTGCCTGTGATCAACTTCTGGAGTGGATGTTAGGAAGCCTGAAAAAGAATATGCCCCCGGTGATGTGGCCATAGCCCATTGTACATGGTTAAATACAACACTTGGCCTATGAAATAGCCCAAAGAAAAAGACCCCATAAATGTTCACAGCATTAAACTGTTTTTTGTGTTTTCATATGACCAGTTGGGTTAACAAGAGACTAAATGTAAAAGTATTGTGGTTTAGGCCATTAGTTGAAGAGCATATTGTGCTTGTGGGCACTCCCCTACCAAGACCATCTCCAAGGGAGTCCCGTCCCCATTCCTGTTTCCATCATGAGGAAATCTCGTTCCCTTTAACGCTCTAACAGATTCTTTTCACCATTCTCTTTCGAAAGATATTTTCTTTTCCATTCCCTTTAAGAAGGGATTTTCTCTTCTTTCTCTATATTATTCCCTTCGAAGAGATGCTGTTAGAGATGGTAGAAAATGAAAGGAAAGAATATGGGGGAGGGACTAGGAAAAAGAATAAAATAAAAGAAAAATGGTTGGAGACGGTCCAAAGCTCGTCCGGCAGCGTGGCGCATAACATTCTCTTGTGCTGGTCTCATTCAACAAAATGGGCCCGGGATGTTTCCTGCCCTGTTGTGATAAAAAAAAGAGACCACTGCTTGCATTCTGCGAGAAGGAACTCCTGTATGTTGTTTGGTAAATATTCAAGCAGCGTGTGCAAACCGATTACATTATTATTATTATCATTATTAATTTATTAATGCACAATTGCTCATCCTATGTCAGAAATGAGCAATGTAGCTCTTGTTTGCTTACTGTTTTTACTAAGGCACTTTAGTGATAGCACTTCTACATTCAGGTATGCAGATAAAAAGGCCTTGGAATCATTACCGCTATCCTTCAAGGATTTTAGAGCATATCTAATGGTGGGTTTATTTTTTTACTGTAGCTGACCTTATTATGCGATGAATTATAAAAATATGGTTGAGAGTAAAATATAAGAGAGAAATGTAGGGACTAAGAAAATAGAGCTAGCGTTATCCGGCAAAGAAATAAGGACAGTAGATGAATAATGAAATAAGGTCACAAAATAGACCCAACATTGACATGCTCTTATATTCCAGTCTGGTCAGGATGGTCGTGCTAAGGAACAAGAAAATTCAGTCTGACGGTAAAAACTAAAAACTAGTAGCGTAAGCACTATGCTGCCTGTAGCTACTGGAGATCATGAACGGCGTCTCTGTCCTGTAGAGGTCACACATACTCTCTCGACGCGCTGCATTTCCACTACAGTCGTAACAACTCACCACCCTGACTTTTGTGATGGATCCAGATGCTATCATGAACATGTGATGTCAGTGATAACAGTCTTACTCTACT
Organism: Olyra latifolia; assembly: GCA_036346145.1. Classification (NCBI taxonomy): domain Eukaryota; kingdom Viridiplantae; phylum Streptophyta; class Magnoliopsida; order Poales; family Poaceae; genus Olyra; species Olyra latifolia. The sequence continues at coordinate 24,024,435 of CM070530.1, forward strand.
GTATAGCTTGTCTGCTTGTGTCACACGACATTACTTTCTGGTTCTTTTCACTACATGCCATAGAAGGTAACCCATGCATTTTCAATCTCAGTGACTGTTCTCTGCCTGCCGCTTGGCTTGCCATCACTTACATGTACAGATGTTTACTGTTTAGATCTAGGTGAACCACTTGGGCAAGCTCTAAGATCCACTGTGCAAACAAGAAACACTACCATTACAAACAGAATCTTTGTACATAAATCAGGCTCAGCACACAAGAATATACAACAGCATGATGATATGGATGAAATAGACAGTTGAAATTGCCTCGTTAATTGATTCTAGAAGCTGTTTCTCAGTTCTGTTTCTACATGTACAAACAGTCTTCCTCTTTGTTTCTAATAGCCTACTGAGGGGACATACCTCTACAAATCAAATCAAACTCTATAAGCATCCCCCATGAATTATCTTACATCTTCTACGGGTCATGGGTCACCGGAGATTCGCAACCGGATGGCACACGCGTGCTCTTATCCATGACTGGTGTCCACGAATGAGACATCTAGTGTTTGCCCCCAGCTGCGAGTTCTGTAACCACACATATCACCCACATCAATGCCGTATCTCGAACTACGGTAGATCAGTGTTTTCCCCCAATCAATGGAGCATGCCCACCTCCCGCTGGTCATCGGCTGCTATGCCCATTTGCTTCACATCTCCCAGATGCGGAAGAATCAGGTGAACTCACACCATTCGCCGTTATTGGGGGCTGCTTATCTTCCTCCGCCATGGCATTCACCGATATTGGAGCCTGCTTATCTTTGTCTGCCATGGCATTCACGCCATTCGCCGTTATTGGGGGCTGCTTATCTTCCTCCGCCGTGGCATTCACCGTTATTGGAGCCTGCTTATCTTTGTCCGCCATGGCATTCGCTCTCTGTGCTTTCAGATCAGCAAGCTTAGCGGCCATCTTTTCCGTGTCTTCGTTATTGGAGCCTACCTGGTCCTGTAACAGTTCTACACGCCTGAGAGCTGGCACATCCCCATCACAGTACCTGCACCACATCTTTCTGTATGCAGATTCCAGGCCACGTGCGAAATTCTCTCCATCACACACTGGAGACTTGATCATCAGCTCTCGGAGGCTCATTCTCAGTTCCTGTAAGGCGGTGACATCTGATGCCAAATCCATTGCTAGGCTAACATATTCATCATCTGTTTTGGCAACCAGCCTACCCAAACCTGCAAGAATAACAGTGAATTGTTAAACCATAATTCTACAAATGCAGTATGCTGATTCAACAGTAAAAGCAGGTCTGATTCTGATAGCTCAAATATTATACAAATAGTACCACAGGTTAACATTCTCTAGGTTCCAATAACCAACTTGATAGCCACTATTCCATGGTACATACAGGTAACATGGGGGAAAAAGCACAGTGAAATCTTGCATTAGATGCAGGTTCTAGAAACAATCATGCAGGTGGAAGAAAGAGCTCACAACAAATGAATAAGCAGTGTAAAATGTATGGTTAGACTACACAGTTAAGAAACACATACCAACTTTAGTGAGTAGGCTAACACCAACATTATGAGCATGGACTGAACCAGCCATAGTAACACACGGAACCCCCATGTATAGAGACTCACAGGTTGTGGTAGTTCCAGCATATGGAAATGTATCCAGGCTGCAAAGAAACAAACCAAAGTTCAGACAGTTGTCCAGACTCGAGAGAACACCAATAATAGACAATACATTATCTGAATATTTTTTGTGAAAAAACAAGGAATTCCCAATGAAGAATGTAAGATGTTTTACTAGGATGGAGCCATGGATCTACCATTTTACAGATGAATGCATACCATGAAGAACATATTTAACGTGACACAATTTCGCACCTTATGTCCATTAAAGAATACGCTTGCATGTGATCATGGTTGAGATGGATAAGTGGCAGCAAATCAACTCGTAATGACTCCAAACCCAACTCCTCCAATGTTGATAAAAATTTCTGTCTGATACTGTCACAGCAGAATGGTTTGCACTTAACCACAAGCCGCGAGTTAGGAACTCCACATAAAATTCTGGCCCAAACTTGCAACACTTTTGATGTAATCTGTCAAAGAAAAAAAAAATGGATAGAGGGCTTCAGTGAAAACAAACAAAAGATTTCAAGAGCTAATGTCACCTTTGCTAGATTGTTAAAGCTCCCAAACGTGATGAAACCATTTGAAATTGCTGGCGTTGGACAAACTGGCCCAGCTTCTGGGGAAGGAGTGTAACAAAGAAAGCTTTCGGGAAGACGTACAAGCTCTTCAACATGCCTGTAGACAATTGGTACTGTGAAGCTACAGGTGTGGGAGAAAACTACATGCCAGAATAACAATGGCTGCAAGAAAAGCATATGGCTTACTTTTGGTGTGTACTAGGTGGATCAGCCAATGAATCCGTTATTCGGTAGTCAATTGTTGGCAAACCAGTCGTGTTAGGGTAACCAATCCAGGTAACCTGTACAAAAATGCACGTCCAAATCAAAGATTAGCCCTTTTGGCCTTTTCAACACAATCCTTGAATGATGATCATTGATAATTAATAAATAATATGATCATTGATAAAGAAATCCTTGAATGATGGCGCAAATAGGATCAACTGAAAAGGCTTGTAGAACATAATAACAGGTATAATATTGATCCTATGCAAACAGTAATGAAATAAAGTGAAGGCTCAGATATGCATCATGGAGCACATGTACCTGAATAGGAGCAGGCCTGCATGCCATTGTTCCTAACTTATTATTCGCCGTATGGCCAGTAAGTTCCACAAGTATGTCCACTTGATCCTCTCTCACCAAGCTAGTAACCTTCTTTTCATCAATACCATATATATCTCTCCACAATCCACCCTTTTTTAAGACCTTATCCTTGAATCGAAGGGTTTTGGCATCTGCCTAAATAATCGTGAAAATATGATCAGACAAAATAAAGAGCCAAATATGTGGAAAAAGAAGGGAAAAAGGGCAAGCAACTTGCATACTCAAATAGATACAGCTCTAGGTACTTAGGCAGGGCATTGATAAATGGGACAAGATCGTGCAAGTTGGAAAATAATATTGGTATGTCACTGAAAGTGGCACTACGCCCCACTTGTCAGCCTCACATTTATGTTCATTAGCCAAGTGCCCAGGTTTTGCTATGAGAAAATACAAATTCCACCGTCAAAGCCATGAGCGAGCTAGTCATACGCCTTCAAATGATTGGTGTGCTACAAACTGCACAGCGACGTGTCATGAGCGACTGCTCGTGGGTCATACACTTTCATCTTCGCCGTAGGTGATTGGTGCTACCCATTTCTACACGTCGCAAGTAACCATGTGAATGACATCAGAGGCCAGCACACGTTATACTTTGGTTGTACGGTTGTACCCATATTGAGAATTTTGCGAGGTTGAATTAGATAAGATGAGTTTGTTACGATGGATGGCATGGTGAGTAATTTTAGTGAAATAAATGGATTCGTTGCTATGGATGGCATGGTGGGTAATTTTAGTGAAGTGTTGCATCACTCATCCCTCACCACAAGAGACTTTTAATAGTAGAGATGTTCATTTCCAATTTAAATATCTTTACTATCCCTATCCTATTGACCACCATATTACATTTCTGTTTTAATAAAGGGTTAATTTTGTGTACTTATATCCATACAAATTCTGGTTCCTACTGATAAAACGCTGTCTAAATAAGTGTGTACAAAATCCATAAATATGGCAAGCAAGAAAAGGAATGGTTCTGTCCAACCAGATTACATTTTTTGTTTTAATAAAGGATTAATTTTGTGTACTTATTCCAAACAAATTCTCGTTCTTACTAAGAAAATGCTGTCTAAATAAGTTGATGAATCACAGTGTATACAAAATCCATAAATATGGCAAGCAAGAAAAGGAATGGTTATCTCTACCTTCACAACACCAGAGTATACAACCACCTTGTAATTTGTGTAGTCATGATGTGTAAGGGGAGCTTCAATGAAGTATGACACAGAGTGAGTAAAGTAATCAGGGGAGACGTAGCCGATGACCAGAGGACGATCAGGAACTTTTGAGTTATCCCAACTAGTATACTGTGGATACAATTTCATAAACCGCTTCCCCCATTCCCTGTGAAATACAAAATACAGTCAATATTTCTGAACATATTATTTTTGAGCAATTTATTTAACATATTACATATTATAACATGTGGAAATATGGTATGTCTATTGTAAAGTGTAAACAGTACATAAAATGACCTGTGAGCTTCATAAAGTTTGTCATCTGAGCCCTCGTCAATATAATTCATTGCGAGCAAACGATTCTACAAAATAGTTATTCTGTAAGTTTACCACACAAGGAGATAATGAGAGCTATACAGTTAGAAGTAACAAAAATATTAACCACAGGCGTTCCACTAAATTATAAGGCAGCGACTGAACTCACACAATTGGCAAGCAGCAGAAGGGCTTAAAAAATGGTTTTTCACATGCGATTTTCAGTGTCACTAAATTGGGCAAGACCAAGTACTAGTGGTACCAGCTCCAATAAATCTAATTCTTCATGTAACACATTAACAGTATAGTTCCAAAACAAGTTCTAAATTCTAATAAGCAAGCTCTACGGCAACGAGAGTACCTGACCAGCATTTCGTGAATCAGGATCAATTAGAAGGCACCTCTCATAAGACTGTACTGCTAAAGTAATACTTCCTGCATCTCTATAAAGAACACCTAGGATGAAAGCAATGGTGAACTGTCAGTTCCTTTTTAAGGAAAAGAAAATTCTGTTAAACAATGAAATTAGTGCTCACACAACAATTATGAAATTCTTTGCTGGAAAATATTGTCTAACTGTCTCACACTGTATTGGTTAAACGCTCATTACCTAAGTTATTATATGCTTCCGAATATGTGGGATTTGCAATTATGGCTTTCTCAATCATGCTTGCAGCAGCATCCATCTTACCCTAAATATGAAGACCACATATTTTGATGAGTTAAAAGTGCAACATAACCAGAGCCAATCACAAAAAAGATTGTGCAAGATAACCATGAAAATAGGAGGAACATACCTGAACAGTATAAACAACCCCAAGGTTATTCAATGACTGAGAGAAATTTGGCTTGATTGACAAGGCCATCTACAACATGACAATAGAACAAAAACATATAAATACTAGTCTACAAATACCTGAATAAGTGCAAAAAGTTTCACTTACTTGATAACATTCGACAGCTTTGTCAAGATTATCCCTATCCTTGTATATCACTCCCAGGTTGTTGCACGCCTCAGCACAACGAGGATTAAAGTGCAGAGCAAGCTCATAAAAAACAATAGCCTTCACAAAATTCAGCAGTACAATACGTCAGAAAAGTAGATGTTAACTGTACCAAAAAAAGAGATTTTCTTATAACTGACCATCTCAAAATTCAACATTTCACCGTATGCAACGCCAAGATTATACATGGCATCAGCATAATGCCAATTGTAAAACAGAGCTTTCTTGTAATATGACACACCTTGATTGATGTCACCTTCAATTTTTACCTGAAATTTCCAATGTTTTATAGTATTAGGTGAAAAATATAATAGACACGTCTGTAATCAATCACCACCAAATGCCAATGCTACAAAATCTTAGATGCATACCAAAAGAATGCCAATTGCAGCTGCGCTTATACTAAAGATGAAATACTAGAAAATCCCAGCAGTGAAATAGGTATACACATGTAGTTCATTATGCATAAGTTAAATGCCATTTTAAGGTCAGTCCAGATTAATTCTACATTGCCAACTTTACTATGTGAATGCCTGCAGTTTAAAACAAGGCTGGAATTACAGTTCAAATTGACAAATAAGATTACAGCGAACTTGAAAATTGCACCCAAAGAAAAAAAGAGTTGGCTGAAATAATTTACACAATTGACACCAGAAAAGCAAATATGTCGAGCTGGATGAAATAATGAGAGAGAAATGCGCACCTTTGTACCCAAGTCGGTTAGCGCTATTGCCATGTTGTTCTTAGCAATCTCAAAGTTGGGAGAAATAGTCAAGCACCTGATATAGATGAAAAAATATGCCAAAAATGCATTTAAACATGTTCTTGTTGCAGATTACTAAGGAATATCAGCATGATTCATAATATCATATAAATAGAAGAATGGCAAGTTTACCTCTCATAACAGGCAATTGCTGCTTCTAGATCTCCACGATTCTTGTATATAACTCCCATGTTGCAATAAGCTTCGGAGTACAATGGTCTCTCCAATGCAGCTTTCTCATAGCAACTGAGAGCCAAATCAAATTGCATCATCTCCGAATAAACCACACCAAGGTTGTAATAAGCAGGCTGCACAAATCAGATAAAGACATCACCACAATATTAAATGGTATACAGAAAGATATTAATAGTGATATAGATATAAACTAGAGTTGATGACAGTACAGCGTAGTGGCTGTCTACATCCAGAGCCTCGCAATATTTTTGAATCCCTTCCTCTGTATTACCCGCAAGCTTCAAGCTAGTTCCAAGATCAGTCAACACAATAGCAAGAAACTCAGCAGCAGGTTTGTAGGAAGGATCCGCCCTTCGAGCCTTTTGATACGCCTGTTCCATTTATTTATCCATTAGAACATTTAAAAAGTAAAATACAAAGCATGAAATTTTACAGTAACTGCAAGAAATTTAAGAGCTTTTTTAGGTAGCTACTAAAAGTTTCGAACCATCTAATCTTTTTAATCAGGCAGAATAGGTTGGTTAGGAGTTATTTATACCGCCCACCAAATATCAGGGATTGCCATACTCTGGGAGCCAAAATAGTAATAGTAGACAAATCTGAGCCATGTCTTTTTTTTTTCCACAGTTGCCATCCACGGGATTCACCCGTGTATTCACTCTCGATAGAAAGACGTTAATTCCATCTCAAGAGTTTATAGTGTTAAATCTATTGTGGTGATAATAACAACTCAGTAGCTGGAAAAATTAATAACTGATGATTCATAAATGGGTTAAATCTTACCTGATCATCATTCTATTAACCAATCAACAGTATACAGATAAGAACCTAACAAGCTAGTTGGTCCTGGTGCCAACTTTAGTTCTTGGAACCGAACTACCACAACGTCGATCTCGATCTGAAACCCCCAAGAAGAGAAAAGAACCACAAAATAAAGACATGACAAAAGAAGTCACATCAGTTTTTAGAGGTGGAGTCGGCACCGCTGGTCAGCGTCAGTACACAATGCTGGTTATTCTCATTGGAAATTAATTAAGTTGTACTCCCTGTTATTTAGAATGCAAGGTGCCGCAAAGGCTCGAATTTAATGTCTTTGCACTATATACTAATACCAAATCGTCCATTTAGGAAAACATTAAAGCCCTGTTCTTTTGGGCTTATCTAATCTGACTTATCTCCAACTTTGAGAATTTCCCGAGGTGGCCACAAGAATCGGATGGCCTTGAAATTTAGGATTTAGGGAGCTTTTAGACTCGCCTACGAGATTAAAATAAAACGGATTCAAAAAGTAATAAAAAAAGTCAGATGAGTCAATATTAGTCAGATAAGTCACGAAAATTCATTTTATTTTTATTACTTTTTGAATCAATATTAGTCAGATGAGTCAATATCTGACTAATATTGACTCATCTGACTTTTTTATTACTTTTTGAATCCGTTTTATTTTTATCTCGTAGGCGAGTCTAAAAGCTCCCTAAATCCTAAATTTTAAGGCCATCCGACTCTCGAGGCCACCTCGGGAAATTTTCGAAGTTGAAGATAAGACAGATAAGTCAGAGCTCATAAGCCCAAAAGAACACCCCCTAAGAAGCGCATCAGATTTGAGGCACAAAAAGATGACAATACACAAGCAGGATTGTAGTAGTGGGATTAAGTTTGAACCATTGGTATATTTTGCCTTCCAATCACCTCATACTTACACAATCTTCCATAGAATACTCGAGAGTTCACAAACAAAAACTGTCAAAAACAAATTTGTGTTTCTGCCACAAAGCCAGCAAACCAACAGATTACGGAACAGATACTACACATGATTAATCTTGACGCATACCTCTGCAGCCTCGACCAAGTGGCCCTCATCTTTGTATATCATCCCACAATGTGTGAGAGCACACGCATTTTCTGGGTCGATCTTGACAGCTTCCATGAAGCACTCAATGGCCTGCCTTGGTAGGCTTTGTGCCTGGAGGCAAATCCCTTTCCCGATAAGGGCCTCCACATTGGAGCCATCCTTCTCAAGCACAGTGTTGTACAATTGGAGGGCATCAACAAATTTGTTGCGCGACCGGAGGATGTTTGCATACCGCAATGCTTCCTTCCCTTCCAATTGCTGCTTCGCTGGAGCAGCACCACCATTGCTGTCAGGAACAATGCCGTTACTCTCCCTCCCTTCGGCAGAGTCTACTCCCGGTCGCCCCATGAAAGAGATTGCCGCCTACTGCTTCTCTCTTTTCTGCGAGGAATTGTAGCAATCAACTTATTATGATCTCATATGTTTCTCTGCTACTTCAAATTGGTTCTACTCTTTTCTGATTATTCTTACCCTATGGATATGACCAAACTATCCCTCCTCAGCCCATTGGCCAATTGTCGAGCTCTGCTCCAGCCGATCACCCATGCATAGCGCTGCTCCAGACGCTCGCAATTGATGATGGAGTAGCAAGAAAGGGGAAGCCTTCACCAATCAGAGCTCGGAGCTGTGAAAGAGCTTCACGAGAGGGAGCGAGCTTGACTGCAAGGGGAAAACGTAGCTTAATTGCATCAGCCTTGGAAGAGCATCAAGGGAGGCGTGAGTGTCACTGCAAGGGAAAGGGAAGAGGGAAGTGCACCTGCGCGGGAGGTGGCGGGCCGCCATGGAGGGCGCTTGGTAGGATTGACTAGGCCGGATTTGTGGACGACCACTGCCTGGGCTTGGTGCGGGTGCAACGGCGGCCGTGGGACGGCGCAGGGAGGACGGCCCGTGCTGGATCCGGGCGTGGCGGCGTCCGTGGACGGTGCGGGGACGACAGCTAGTGATGTATCGGCGGGGCCCGGCGTGGAGGCAGAGGGCAGCCTCGCAGCATCCGCCCAGTCTGGGGCACGGAGTTGAACTGGTGGCTGTGGCGGGGGCGCGACCGCCGCAGCAGGGGACGAGGGTGGACAAGAAGGTGGACCGGCGGCCGTGACGGCAGAACCACCACCGGAGCTAGGGTTCAGCGGTAATGGGGACTGGACACGCCCGCAAAGCAGAGAGCCCGAGATGGGGTTCGGGGCTTAGCATTGTGAAAGAAGGGTAGTTTGGTCATGGCCAGACGGGCCGGGCTCGCCGGGCGATTAGGATAGTGCAGACCTGGCCAACGAATGTACCGGCCGGCCCGGTTCAGACCCGTTTAGCCTAGTTCACTGTATGAACAAGACCAACCGAGCTAACGGATCGGGATCTCGGTCCAAGCACGATACCTATATGGCTTTTTGGTTGCTTGGCTCCCCTAGCCTGGCTCGTACGAGGTATCCAAGCTGCTGTGAGGCAGGCTGAGTGGATACAAGGGACAGTGTTTGGTTGACTGCATGAGATAATCCAAGCTGTTGACAGATATTGTTTAGTTGCTTGCATGAAAGTGGATAAAACACAATAAATACAGGCTGCAAAGAGAGACCCACCAAAACACATGCGCCCATACGAGCCAGACTCGTTGAAAACGGCTAGATTTCCCGTTTCCACGCGGCATAGCTGAGCGCGAGGAATTGCATGCCACGGCTCTGACTCAGCTGACCTAACAGACAATCAACCAGCCGCTACCTGTATGCGCGGAACCTGGCCAAACGTGATACAGGTAACCAAACACACCAACAGTGAACCAGGCCAGCTCGATTTAACCAAAAATAATATATAAAAAATAAGAAAATGGTTATGTTGAGGAAAGTACGTGGCCCATGAAGATTCGGCCCACTTACTTACCTGCGGCCCCACAGGAGGCAAGCTCGAGCCCGAGCTTCCCCGCCTCGGAAGCTCGGGCCTCTTGCTTACCCGCTTCGAGTACAAAAACAGGACCCGAGGCAAATCGTCGTCGCGTCATGACAGATACGCCAGTCCCTAGAGTCGCCGAGAATTAAATCGCCAAGATTGTCTGAAAGCGCTGGCGGCAGCTTCTGACGGGTTGGCGGTCGGTCCCGTCAACCGCCCGCATGGGCAAAGACACGTGCTGACCGGTAGCGGTCCGGCGCAGTGATCGAAGGATTGCACTCGATTACCTAGAGGATTTGGTACGCTACCGGCATGGCAAAAAGGCAACGACTAATTCAACGGACCAACGCAAGTTACAGTGGCTGGAGAGCACCTATAAACGGGGGCATAAAAGCCACAACAACGGGGGGCTTCACTTCCACATACACACAACTCACTTGGGGAATAACTACCGTAAAACAGGAGCACTTGCGCTCTCGTAGGAGCTCTAGTTCCCGGCAGTAGTTCTCGCGTTCGTGTAGCTCAGGAACACACACGGTGCCTTGAGCACTTATTGTACTCGAGGCGGGCTTCCCAAAGCCGGACTTCACCTGTACTCGTTTAAGCTCGGCATTAAGCGAAGATCGACATAGGAACATTATCCTCGATGGAGGCTCGAACCTAGATAAAACACTCGTGTTACTCCCCGGCGATCCGGTCTCGACTCGTCCAACCGCGTCGGGACTAGGTCTTTTCCTTCGGCAGCGTCCGGCCAGGCGGCCGAGCCTCGTCTGGGGGCAGGGCGTAGCCGGACCTCGCGCCCTTTTCTTGCTTATTGGCGCTGTGGAGGTTCGCCTCCCGATCCCGACATTGGCGCCACCGCGTGGGGCCCGATTGCGGTCTTCTCCTCGATCGAGTCGAGGATGGCCTTGTTGTCTTCGACGGCGTTGATCTGTGGACCTCAACTTCGACGATCGCGGCGATCTCAGCGGCGTCGGCGAGTCGTATGAGGAGTGGCGGTCGGTATCTCGCCGAGCTCGGTCCGATGAGATGGAGGTGGAAAAACACCGCCTTGGGAGTAGCTATTCGCTCCCGGCTTTGCCGACGCCGCCGACTCACGTCGCGAAAACCCTCATGGAGGGCTGGAAGCACCGCCACCGTGCCCATCCGGACGGACCAGCGTATTCGCGGCCACGTTCAAGAGAGGACGATCTGCGACGCAATGGCGTCCGACCCATCGAGGCGACAGCGGACCGGCGTGAGCCCATGGTAGTTGAGGTGCGATGGCACCGCCTCCGTCGGCGACACCGACATGTCTCGCCAGCGGGAGCTGCCTCGCGTCATGTCTTCTGCGTCGGCGGGCGACCCGCGACCGACCACGTCTTGACCAGCGGAGAGCACCGGCGTGAGGCGCTTCGAGCCTCTTCGTTGGGTTAGTCGGGCGAACCTTGGCAGACATCCGTCGAGGCACATTGGCGACACCTGCGCTCGCGCTACACAAGCGCACTCGCCTACCACTACTGTCACCAACCCAATGTTGCGTAGTCAGCAAAGAGTTAAGCGTTGCCCGGTCATGCGTGACTGAAAAGGACCGTGAGGTTCACCATGGCCGACCTAAGCGCGCGATTCTTGATGGCCTAGAGAAGCTCGTTGGGGATCTCGGCGAGCACCTCGTGCCCGATCGCACACTAGTGGCTCCTCGGCGGCGCTGCGAGCGTTGATCGCACGACAGCATCCACGCCCACACGGGCGGCGCCCCAGCGCACCGTGAGTCTTTTCCCGCCTCGGGCCGCTTCCAGGCGGGAGGCCTCCCATTGGAAACAACGAGGCCGCCCCTGGATGCCCGGCTTTCTCTCGAGCTTTGCGCGAGGCCCCATGGCCTCGCAAGTTCAAGCCCGGGAGCATCGAGAAGTTCGACGGGAGTAAGAACCCGACGAATATCTCGCTGTTTATACTACCGCCATGACGTGAGGCAAGTTCCCGTGAGGCGCAACACTATTCCATTGATCTCCGACGAGGCCATCATTGAGACCTTCAAGGAGGGAGTACGGAATACCCATTTCACCGAGGACCTTAAACTCCATCCGGTCCATACCGCAGCCGATTTATTTCGTGCTGCGGAAGGATACATCAACGCCTCCGAGGCGGTGGAGCACAAGAGAGGGAGGACAGAGGAGAAGGCGGCGGCCCGGACTGGTACGGATGCCAAGAAGGGTGACGCCAAGAAGAAGAAGAAGAAGAAGGAGCCTGCCACCCCCGCATACGTCGTAGCGGTAGAGTCCGAGAGGCCCGCTCCTCCTGAGCGGCCGCCTCATGGCTTGACCACGCGGCAGTGGAGGGCAGGCAGGGGCACGGGCGAGGCGGCGAGCTCCCGGCCTCGACCTCGGCCGGCCCAGGGGGCTAACCCTCCGAACAACCGCCATCTTGTCTTCTCCATCGGCGAAGACGGCCATGACTGCAGAATCGCAAGGCGTGGGCCGCGGTTGGAGGACTTCTACGCCAAGCGCGGGCCCATGCCCGAGCTCCCCGATCACGGGGTGCCGGACGACCGGGCACCTCAGGACGCCCATGGCGACGCCTTCCAGGAGGCTCGTGCACACGTCGCCGTGATCTTCGGCGGCGCTTCTGCCTATAGCTCGCGACGCGAGTTTAAGGCCGCTGCCCGAGAGGTTTACCACCTCGAGAAGGGTAAGCCCGGAGACGCACCTCTGCGGTGGTCTCATGAGTCGATCACTTTCTCCGGGGATGATTGTCTCCTCGGAATGACCAGGCCCCAGCACTTACCACTGGTGCTCTGTCCTACCATCAGCAACACGCGAGTCGATCGCGTGTTGGTGGATGGAGGAGCTCCTGGACATAAATCCTTCGCTCGAGTTCTTGGCGGATCAGTCCCGCGATCCAAGATCAAGGACATAGCCATTCCCTTCCACGGCATTGCCCCTGGGTCGTCCTACCGACGTCGAACCGTCGTCTTTGCCGTGGACGTTTGGGACCCCAGAACTTCCGGACGGAGTCGTCACCTTCGAGTGGTGGACTCGAGCTCCCATCTAACGTCATCCTTGGGCGCCCTGTTGTCCAAGTTCATGGCGACCACCCACCACGGTACCCTTTGCTGAAGATGCGGGCCCTCACGGGGTCATCACGATCAAGGGCACCACAAGACCGCAATGGCTCGTGATGAGGCGCCTTGGCCATGGTTGGACAGACTCCGGCGTGGCGGCCAAGGCGAGCGGCCGCCAAGATCGCCCAAGGTGGCCCTACACCGAGAGCCTACCAAAGCGATCCCCTCTCCGAGGACGACCAGCCAAGGTCGTCCATGTGAGGTCAACCTCAAGTCAAATAGGAACTCGAGCTCGTCACCTTCCTCAAGGCTAACGCGACGTGTTCGCGTGGGAACCGTCCGACATGCCCCGAGTCCCAAGGAGGTCATCGAGCCTGAGTTAGGCATGCGGCGATAAAAGCATCAAATAGGCCTCTGGCGCTTCCCAAAGTGGAAGGCCGACATCATCTAGGAGCAACTTGGCAAGCTCCTCCAAGCCGCTTCATCAGAAGTCGAGCATTCGGACAGCTAGCTAATCCGGTCATCGTCAAGAAGAAGGGCGGGAAGTGGCGAATGTGCGTGACCATCGCGACCTCAACGCCGCTTTGTCCCAGGACAATTTCCCTGCGCGCATAGACCAAGCGGTCGGCGCAGCAGCGGACTCGGCGCTCATGAGCTTCGGGCGCCTACTCGGCTATCACCGATCGCGGCGGCAAGGAAGGCGAAGAAAGCGCGCCGTAACACCTTTTGTTACCTACGCTACGACCATGTCGCCGATCTAAAGAACGCGGAGCCACGTTCCGGCGATTAATGCGAAGACGGTCCACGATCGATAGGGCACTGCGTAGAGGTTTACGTAGACGATGTTGTTGTAAAAAGCAAAGTCCCACGGGACCATGTAACCGATCTTCAAGAAACTTTTGCTAATCTTAGAAAGCATCAAGTTAAGCTGAATCCTGAAAAATGTGTCTTTGGTGTCCGGTCTGGGATGTTGCTTGGCTATGTGATAGGAAAAGCGAGCATCGGGGCAAACCCCGAGAAAATCGAGGCCATCGAGAATATGAGGTCGCCGACCTGCACCAAGGAGGTGCAAGCCCTAACCGGGCGAATGGCGGCTCTCAGCAGATTCATATCTCGTCTCGGCGAGCGCAACGCACCTTTATGCAAGATCCTGCGCAAGCACGATGGTTTCGAATGGACAGAAGAAGCCAAGGCCGCTTTCAGCAAGCGAAAGCGTTACCTATCCACGTCTCCCGTCCTAGCCACGCCAAAGCTCGGGGAAGCTCTACTCCTCTATTTGGCGGTTGCCCCGCAGGCTGTACGTGCTGTACTAGTAGTCGAACGTGAAGGCAAGCAACAACCCGTCTACTACGTAAGCGAGGTACTTCACGAGCCTAAGGAGCGGTACCCTGAGGTTCAGAACCTCTTGTACGCCTTGCTTATGGCCTCGCGAAAGTTACGTCACTATTTCCAAGCCCATCCAATTACGGTCCCAACGAGTTTTTCGTTAAGGACATCATTGAACCCAGAGCGAACGGAGGGTCGCAAAGTGGGCAATCGAGCTTGGTGAATTTGACATCAAGTTCGTTCCCGACAGCGATCAAATCCCAAGTTGTGGTGACTTCTTGGTGAGTGGACGGCGGCCGACCCCGGGAGGCTCGCCCGAGCTTCATAAGCCAAGAAGCGCGACTGACCATGTTTTTCGATGGGTCGTGCCAATTGAGCGATCAGTGCGGGGTTGTTCTCATCTCCCCAAAGAGAACAAATTCAGCATATAGTGCACTCTATTTTCCCATGAACGAACAATCTTTGCGAGTCTGAAGGCCTCTGGCCAGGCCTCTGAGCATGCTGCTGCGCTTCGACATAAAGCGACTAACGTGAAAGGGGATTGAAGTTGGTCGTCGCCAAGTAAATAAGGAGTTTGATGTTCTGACGACTCAATGGCGCGATACTTGGCGAAGTGAAAGCTAGAAAGCACTTCACGAACTTGAAGTGTGTTACGTTCCCAGGCGGCTAATAGCCCGACCGATAAGCTCATGGCTTGTCTCCTCACAAGAAACCACCGTGAAGTGCTCGTCAGACACCTACTAAAGCCCTCTATTCCGCCGGAGAAGAGGCCCCGATAAGGCGGTTGCCTCGACCCAAACGGCCGTACCGTTTAGTTCTCGGAGCAACATGACACTGGATGACGTCATTCGTCCAGTTCTTGACGCATGGGACACTGCCATAGGACACAGCCAGGGTTAACAAAACCGATGAAAAACCGCAAAAACCGGCGGTTTCTCACCAAACCGCTGACCGGCGGTTTAAGAGGTTTTTGCCCGGTCAAATTCAAAAATTTGAGTTTGAATTTTAATTTTAAAAAAATTAAGAAAAATCTTATAAAAAACTAGATGGTTTTTAGAAGGGTTTGTATGAAGCAAAATTTTAAATTGAGACCGATAATTATGTTTAAGGGAGTGATTAAGTTGTATGTTTATTATTTTATGCAAGACTACCGTGAACCTTATCCTATCTAGTGGTTGCATCTTTCACTTTCCCCGCGTGACTCATATCCTTGGATTCCTCTCACCACGCCCGCCTTGACCCGCTCCTTCCTCTTAGGAACCATTGCCGTGTCTTTGCCACGCCGTGAGGAAAAGCCGAGGAGAGACCGGCTAGTCACTGCAAAGGTGAGAGAAACCGGCGCCGTTTTCTCTCTCTCTCTCTCTTCCAGTCTCTCTGGATCTATATGTGTGTGTGTTTGTAAGTTCAAGTTTTAGGGGTTTTGGTAGAATGTTAGTAATTAGTACTTTTGGAAGTCGTAGAATGTTGAGGTGTTGGTAGAATGTTAGGATTAGTAATTTTGCAAAAATTTAAGTAATGTAATTATGTGTGTAGATAGTAGAATAGTTTGAACATGAAGTGCATCAAGGAAAAAGTCGACATGACATGTATTGATTTGTTGGTTAATTATACAATGTTTGTGATGTACATGTATAGCATAATTATAGAATGTTGCTAGATGTATAGAATAATTAGAGAATAAATATAGAATGTTGGTAGTAAATGGCCAAGTACATTTATAGAATAATTATAGATTTTTGGTAGATCGATGTACATGTAATGATCTCAGTAACCGTAGTACATGGCTAAGTACATGTCTTGATTTGTAATTGGGTAGTATATGGCTAAGTATCTGCTAATCTGATTGTAAATGTGGTTGTGGTTGTTTTCGAGGAATTGCTACGCGATGTCGGACAGAGGCGATTGGCGAGTGCGGAACCATGGGACTCGAAGGAAAGGATTCAAATGTAATTACTGTCGGAAAACAAAGAAAGGCGGGGGAGCATCCAGGTTGAAGCACCATCTGGAGAGAGTGCTTGCACTGTAATACAATACATGTATGGACCTTGACCTTATGCAATGCAATATATGTTTGTATGCATTTGACTTAATATTGAAATGTTCCAACCCTCAAATAATTAGCATAGGTCATGCCAAAATTTTTATTGAAAACTACCATCCAAATTACATTATGACTTCATATTGATATGTTCAAACTCATATGTTTAAATTGACTTCGTATTGACATTTATTCTTGGAAACTACATTGTTCAAATTATTGACTAGATATACACATGTTCAATATATCATATATTTATCAACGGTTGTTCCAAAATTTTTCCATATTTAAACAAATTACAAACACATATATCTCACCCATCTATGATTTTTCCCAATTTTTTTAAATTTTTCAGACCTATTTTCCTTTTTTTTTTCCATTTTTGGCGGTTTCTATTTTTCTGGCGGTTTTAGCGAAACCGCCAAAAGCCGTGATTTCTCGACTAAAAACATGGGAAAACCGCCGGCGCCATTGCCGTTTGATTTTGAATTTGCACGGTTTTTACGGTTTTGGCGGTTTTGGCGCAAACCCACCCGCCAGAGGCGGTTTTGGGGCAAAAAACGGTTTTCTAAACCCTGGACACAACTGAGAAATCCTGGCTCCAAAGACAAGCCCGACCTTACCGGTTACTCAGGGGCTTGTTGTATCGAAAGGGTTCTAACGGTGTACTTTGCAAGTGCGTGACCCAGGAGGAAGGCAAATTTCTCCTCCAAGACATCCATGACGGGATTTGCAGGGCCCATGCCTCTTTCAAAACCCTAGTGGGAAAAGCCTTTCGCATGGGGTACTACTGGCCCACTGCGTTGACCGACGCGAGAGAGCTAGTAAAACGCTGCCCAGCCTGCCAATATCATGTCCGGGTATCCCACCAGCCCGCATATGAGCTGCAGACTATCCCGCTAACCTAACCGTTCTCAACATGGGGAATGGACATACTTGGTCCGTTCCCTAGAGGCCTAAAGGGCTGCACGCACCTGTTCGTCGCCATCGACACTTTCACTAAGTGTCTCGAGGCGAACGATGTCGAGCATATCCGCCAGACGCCAAGAGGATCATAGGAACAATATCGTGACCAGGTTCGGCGTCCGAGTGAGTGATCGGCGATAATGGGGCCTTGATTCAAGCGAGCTCTTCTAGGACTCTGCGAAGAACTTCGGCATGAAGGTCGCCTTAACCCGTAGCTTCACCCCTGATTAATGGTGCGGCCGAGCAGCGAATGGACAGATCATGCAGGGCATTAAGCGCCGAGTGTACGACGCTCTTGTCGAGCAACGTCACAACTGGGTAGAAGAGCTACCCTCCATGCTTTGGGCAGCTCGGACAACCTCTAATAGGGCTACTGGCGAAACCCCATTCAGGCTTGTATACGGCTCGGATGCGGTCCTACCCGCCGAGGTAAGACTTGGTTCAGCTCGTGTTGATTTTGCAGGACAGATCGACAACAACGAGGAGCGATTGCTGGACCTCGACCTATCTGAATCCTGCCGCGAGCAAGCACTACTGTGAGCAGCAGCATGCCTGCAATCCCTGCGATGGCATGCGGCTAAAAAGGTACAGACCCGGACCCTGCAAGTGGGCGACCTGGTTCTAAGGCGGGTTCAGAACCTAGCTCATGCCAACAAGCTTACCCCAAGGTGGGAGGGTCCATACACGGTCGTATCACCAGACGCTTGGTGTAAGATCAGCTATGCCAGATGGGAGAGTCCTCAACAGCTCCTGGAACATCGCTCAACTTCGGAGGTTCTACGCCTGAGAAAAGGTCGTAAGTCTCCATTCCCTCCCCTCTCTCCCCCTTTTTTGACCATCCTATCATCCCCTAGAGAGCCCCAAACTAACCCCAGCGACCTAAACTCATGATCGGGCTTGGGAGAAAGCCCGGCCGTTCAATATACATCGGCGAGAATAGTGGCTACAAGCCACCCGGGATTCCTTTGCACAGGTGGCCGATATCCATCGCCCACGCAAGATCCCGCTGAACAAGCGCTTTCGGCCCTATATCATAAGCCCGCATAAACCTGCCACAAGCCCGGGATACCTCTAGAGTCCAACACTCTGCCTCTCACAAAGAGATGGAGCTAGGGCCACAAGTTTCGTTCAAAGTTTACGGTCTCTAAGCCGCTTCCGGGCTTCTCCTCAAAAGCTCGGACATGGCTCGGGGGTTAGGGTCGATTTTTTAAAAATTGATCTCTCTAAGCCACGCCCGGGCTTCTCCTCAGAAGCTCGGACATGGCTCGGGGGCTAGGGTCGATTTTTTCAAAAATTGATCTCTCTAAGCCACGCCCGGGCTTCTCCTTAGAAGCTCGGACATGGCTCGGGGGCTAGGGTCGATTTTTCAAAAATTAATCTCTCTAAGCCACGCCCGGGCTTCTCCTCGAAGCTTCGGACATGGCTCGAGGGCTAGGGTCGATTTTTCAAAATTGATCTCTCTAAGCCACTTGGGCTTCTCCTAGAAGCTCGGACATGGCAGGGGCTAGGGTCGATTTTTCAAAATTGATCTCTCTAAGCCACGCTTGGGCTTCTCCTCGAGCTCGGACATGGCTCGAGGGCTAGGGTCGATTTTTCAAAATTGATCTCTAAGCCACTTGGGCTTCTCCTCAAAAGCTCGGACATGGCTCGGGGCTAGGGTCGATTTTTCAAAAATTGATCTCTCTAAGCCACGCCCGGGCTTCTCCTCAGAAGCTCGGACATGGCTCGGGGGCTGGGGTTGATTTTTTATGGGTCGGTTTTTTCGAAGGGTCGATTTCTTAAAAAGTTGATTCTCCAAGATCAGATACCCAAGCAAGGACTTCCGATCTTCTCTAAGCCACGCCCGGGCTTCTCCTCAGAAGCATGGACATGGCTCGGGGGCTAGGATCGGTAGGACTATACTGCGTTTTCAATCCTTTCTTGCCTATACGACTACTAGCGTTCGTTTGCATGCAGGAAAGACAACAGAAAACAAAGAGAAGCAGCGATAACCACAAACAACTTTATTAAAAAGATTCTGGAATGACTTACAAGTCAGTTACACAGAGTCCCAGCGGAAGGGCCCCTGAAACCCGACAATCACGTCGGCCACCTCGGCAAGCGCCGGGGCAGCCTCGATCAAAGCGCGCGGCGGCAGCGTCGCTGGCACGTGCAGCAGCTAAGCGCCTCCGAAGCGGATCAAAAGCCCATGAGTCGCGGGACGATTTCAACGAGCAGATCGACCTGGCGGCGCGTCGGGCGCGCGCCCCCTCCTCTGCGATCTCGGCCATGGCGAGGTCGAAGTCTGCCCAAAACTCCGCCAACTTTGGATCACGAGCCATGGAAGGAAGAGGGCAAGGTACGGAAGAAAGAAGTTTGGAATGAGAAGTGACCGTCACATTGGTCTCTTTTTATAGCCAGGATTCGGAAAACCGAAGCGATCCCAGGAGTAATGGCGTCGAAGCGATTCGGCGTGGGCTGTTTCAAGGCGAACACGAATGTCTCTTGGGACATGGCGCAATAGTCAAAACGACGTTCGGCATTCCAGGGAGAAGGCGGTCCGAAGAAATGACGAAGGAAAAAAAGTCAAAACAAGTCAACTGCATTAATCAAGAGTATTTGCAAGGGCAAGCCGGATTACCGCCCAACAAAAAGGAAAAGAAATGAAAAAAGGCCTACGGCTTAGGCTGGCACCTGAGCTTCCGAAGCTCGGCCAGCAACTCGTCATGTTGGCCCTGAAGATCGAGGAACTCTTTTTCTCGGCAGGCGATCTGCATTTTGACCCGTAAAGGCCGTTGGCGACCTCGGGTCCCGCATGGTATCTGGTGAGTCTTGATGACCCTCCGTCGCGGGCCGCAATGACCGTCGGGAAAGCTCATGGCGAGGTGGTCGCGTTCCTCTCTTGAAGCGACCTCGGCGATGCAAGACGCCTCATCGGCCGGAGACGTTCCTCAAGCTCAAGGGCGCGGTCTCGTTTGGCCTTAAGGGCCTCCAGCGACCGGCATGAAACCTCCTTGATGTCCTCCCGCGCGGCGGCTAAGGCCGCCGCGGCTCGAGCCTCTAGAGCCACTGCCTGAACTGAGCTCGAGCGAGCTTCCTCAATCTCGACGTGTGCGGCATCGGCTTCCCGTCGCCACCACGCGCCTTTCGCCCGCAGGGCCGCTTGTTTGGCATCGTGCTTAGTCTCAAATGAGCAAGCCATACCAACAACCTCGCGGTAGAACTGCACCCAGAGGATAGACTAAGGAAGGGAAGGACTAAAGCAGGGAAGACACAAGACAACGAAGGTCAAGCCCGGAGGCACTTACCCACCTTGCGGCTACCGCGGCTGCAACCTCATACCGAACCTGCAAAAAGCCCCTGGGCGCAGGGAGCACCGCGACCTGGCGACTCGGGCTATCGCCCGAGCTGCTTGGCCCCTCGGCCACCTCTCCTGCAGGCTCGGCCACCTCTCCTGTAGGCCCGGCCGAGCCTCCCGCAGGCTCGGCCACCTCTCCTGCAGGCCCGGCCGAGCCTCCCGCAAGCTCGGTCGCTCCTCCCACGGGCTCGGCCGAATCTCCCACAGGATCGGCAACCTCTTCGACAGGCACGACGCTTCTCCGGCAACCTCGCGAGCTCCCCCTGCCGGCTCCGCTGATTCCCCTATGAACCCAGCAGCACCAACGGCATGAAAGCATGGCTCAGGGGGGAAATCAGTCTGCAATGTGGCATCTACCATCGGCCCTTTCCCCAGTCGGTTCGCCAGCCACTCCTCGAGTGTCTGGCCGGGGACTGGTCGGAGCCGGATGGAATCCCGCCGGCTCCATGCGGCGAGCCCGAGGTGGTGCTCAACCCACGCTGGTGTCGCTGAGATCCACCCCGAGCGATCCAGCGAACCACGCTCCACACCGCCTGAAGCAGCAATGGCGGCCGTGATGACTGGGCAGGCTAGTCGGCCAAGGAGGAGGTATCGCTCGCGTCGATGGGGAAACAGAATGTTACTCTGTCGAAAAGCTCTGGATGCCGCGGAGGTCGATCGGGCGCCACCCGGTCGAGGTCCGTCCCTCGACACGGATCGGCGCCAGGCGCTCGGTGCCGTCGTAGGTATCCACCTTCACGAGCACGGACTGGGGGGGCACGTCCTTGTGTGCCACCAGCGGGAGGACGAAGGGCCTCGAACCCCGGGGCCCGGGTTTGCCCTTCACAGGGTCATTCTCCCGGGCCACTGCCTCCGGCTGCACCGGAATAAGTTCCCGCAGGGGGCGGCGTGATCAAAACGAGAGGAGAATCAGAGCATGCCCGATCAGCCCGAGAGCCATAACAAATGAAGGAAGGAGACGGGAGAAATCAGCAAGCGCGAGCAACTTACGTGCAGCCGCGATGACCGTCTCGGTCAGCTCGTTGTCTGAGTCGTCGTCGTTCAGCACCAACCGACGCCTCTTCGACGCCGGCTAGATATCCCGCGCACCACCGAATCGAGCGAGAACCTCCGGCCAGTGGGTCGAACAAGCGAGCTCGGGCGCCATGCCATCTGGCGGCCTTGCGAAGCGGCCGGTGGCTTCTTCGAAGGAGGTCGCTGCTCGCGCCCGACCTTCGGCGCCGGAGCTAAGCTCGCGTCATCAGCGGCCGTCGGTGGTGGCTCGCAATCGCCTGCCGGCAGGGTGGCGGGCCCGGCTTCCACTCCTGTTTCCCTCTGCAAAAACAGATCATGGGGCGTCAGCCCACGCCCACGAGCAAACCATTCCAAAGGCACCTGGGCCCGCAGAAGCACGTACCTCGTCCAGGACATTGCGGAAGCCCGAGCCTGACGGCTCGTTGTGATTCACGGGCAGAAGAAGCCCCACGACCCGGACCATGTCGTCCTGGGGCAAGGCTACAAAGGAAAAAAGAGCGAGAACATTACAAACACGCTCGAAGCAAAGCTCGGGCAAAGGACTGCAAGGTCGAGAATGAAGACTTACGGGAAGTGGCTTCGCGGGTAAGGTCGTCCCACCCACGGATCTTGGCCACCAGGACTGCCTCCGCCGGCTCCAGCGTGGGCCAAGGCATCGTCACCTTCCCAGGGCTCGCATTGGCGAACCATAATCGGCAGTTGTCGGACTTCTCGGCGTAGTACCACCGCGACGCCCACCCCCGACATTCTCCTTGGCTTTGAACACCGGGTACGAGGGCTTCATGTCGCGGCGGAGCTTGAAGTAGGCGCACCCCGCCACATTATTTCCGCCGGTCGTGGTCAGCTCATAGAAGTGGAGGAAGAGGCTGACCGATGGCTCTATCGATGAGCGCCGTAGAGGTCGCGAAGATCGTCGAGAACAGGATCGAGTTGGGATTAAGGTTCAAGCTCGATCCCAAGACTGGCCAAGACAGCGTCAATGAACTTCGGACTCGAACCGGAGCCCATGGACGCGAAGAGCTCGAAGCAAAGCGAACTCCTTGCTCTCGGGCGCGGGGACCGCCTCCTGCCGCCTCCATCCACCGACCTCGATGAAGCCGTGACCTCCAACCCTTCAGGTCATCCTTGGTGAGGAGGCTCCGCGCGAAGGGCGCCATCGGGAAGAGGAGGATCAGAGAAGAAAGATGGCGGAAGGGCAGAGGAAGGAAGAAGACGAGGGAACGCAAGTAGCACAAGTAGCACAAGAGGGCGTGAGAAGAGACGGCAGAAAGGGGAACCGTCTGATATAAACCGGCAAGGGGAGACGAACCGTCGCCTGTCCGTCGAGAGACGTGGAAACCGAGGAGAAGGAAGTGGCGTGCGTAACCGAGCCGATTTGGGATTCCCGCCGGAGCTGTGGGGGCCCCGCGTGCGTGAAAAGACAAGCATTTCGCCCGAAGGCAGTTAGCAGATAAATCTCTGAGCGGTACATCATCGTCCCGCTCGAGGCTCGGGAGCTAGCTGTTGGGGAATGTACGTGGCCCATGAAGGTTCGGCCCACTTACTTACCTGCGACCCCACAGGAGGCAAGCTCGGGGCCAGCAAGCTCGCGCCCGAGCTTGGCAAGCTCGAGCCCGAGCTTCCCCGCCTCGGAAGCTCGGGCCTCTTGCTTACTCCGGGCTTCGAGGTACAAAGGAACAGGACCCGAACCGTAAATCAGCGTCGCGACAGATCGCCGGGTCCCGAGTCGCCGAGAATTAAATCGCGCCTTGTACCAAGGCGCTGGCGGCATTTTCGGCGGGTTAGCGGCCGGTCCGTCAACCGCCCGCATAGGCAAAAAGACGCGTCTTGACCGGTAGCGGTCCGTAGCGGTGATCGGAGGATTGCACTCGACAAGGAAGATTTGATGCGCTCTGGCATGGCAAAAAGGCAACGACTAATTGAACGGACCAGCGCAAGCTACAGTGGCCGGAGAGCACCTATAAATGGGGGCATGCAGGCCACAACAACAGGGGGGCTTCACTTCCACATACACATAACTCACTTGGGGAATAGCTACTGTAGAACAGGAGCACTTGCACTCTCGTAGGAGCTCTAGTTCCCGGTGGTAGTTCTCCGCATTCAGGTAACAGTAGGAACACACACAGTGCCTTGAGCACTTATTGTACTTGAGGCCCGGGCTTCCCAAAGCCCGGACTTCACCTCTTGTACTCGTTTAAGCTCGGCATTAAGCGAAGGCTGGATATAGGTCATTATCCGCGGTGGAGGCTGAACCAGGATAAAACACTCGTGTTACTCCCCAACGATCCGGTCTCGTCGCGGCCCAAGCGTCGGGACTAGGTCTTTCGCCGGCGTCGGCGGCCAGCCGGGCCTCGGTCGAGGGCAGGGGCAGCGCCGGCCTCGCACCCCTTTTCATTGCTTATTGGCGCTGCGGAGGTTCGCCTCCCAGTCGCCGACATATTATATTAATAAATATATGTTATAAATAAAGAAATAAATTATATATCATAAGAAATAAACATAAATATATATATATTTAATTAAATATACGAACCGAACCAGGACGGCCTGGCGGGCCAATGGCTCAGCCCAGATCCGATTCGGTTTAATGAACCGGGCCGCCCCGGTTCAGTGAATAGTATGGGCCAGCCCGATTTGTCCTATTTGAACCGGGTCGTTTGGCCAGCACTAGCATAGTGCCAAACCAAGCCGGTTCAATTCGGTCGACTATAGCACTAATAAGGACGAAATTATATATATTTGAATATATTTTTCTTAGGATATATAAATATTATAGTTCATTTATATAATTTCAAATGTATTTTATTTAAATTTTATTATTTTTGTTAAGGCCCATTTGTATCTCGGCCGCCCTATTTCGGTCTAGTTCTAATATGAATTGGGTCTAAGCTTAGATCGAGCCCATTGGCCTGATTCATTTGAACCAATCCGACCCGTTGGCCTCCTCTAGTTATTTCCATAGGGTAAGAATTATTAGAAAAAGTAAAACCAATTTAAGTGGAAATAGTGGCATATCCTCAAGTAGCTAATGTTTGAAGTCGCATATTATCACAATCATCCTTTGGAGTGACATATCCTCAATTGTCACTCTTTAGAGTGGAAGAGTGGTATATCATCAATTTTCTTATGAATGAATGGTACCTCACTCATCCAATCTCTAATCAAGCATCCACGCTCCATGATTCTCCCTTCCCATTTGTGGATAACCCTCATCCTCATTGTCCCCACAACCATTCCTAGCCTAGGCCTATCTGCCTAACATGCCCTGACGCCTAGGCCACCAATCCCATCCCCTCTCATTCCTTGCACTCTCCATCGCTCTACTAGCGGCTTCACTGCCTCCACCGAATGCACCCTTCCACCACCACAGAGACCTCTGCTTGTCGGATATAGCCCCATCACCGCCGGCTCCACAACACCTCCTCTACCCATGCATGTGTGCTTGGTCTTCTTAGGGTCACTGCGACCAGCTAGATCCAAGCAACTCCACCATTAGTTATGGAGGGGAAGGAGGGAACTGGCTGTAAGGAAGTGGAAGTCAGGCAACACCACAGCGCAGGAAGGAAGGAGATGGAGGAGGCAACGCTGGGAGGAGGGGGCATAGGAGAGGTCTGAAAAAGAGTTCCCACTCGGAGCAGAGCTTGATGTCATTTTATTGATACAGATATAAATAATTTAAGATCAATATATATCGGAATGGATATTTTCCTAGATACACACAAAAGTGCAGACTAGAGAACAAGCATCAAACTACACATATTAGTTATCATTATCGAACATCAACTTTATGATTCATTGTCATTGCAGTATATGACTAAAGCCCTATTCTCATCAGCTTGTCTTATCTGACTTATTTGTCTTATTTGACTTTTTTTTAATTTCGTGAGCTTCCCGAGATAGCCTCGAGAGTCGAATCTGCTTCATTCGACTTGTGTTTTAAAGGTTTTAGACAAATCTTTAAGATAGAAAAAAAACGGATTCGAAAAAACAAATCGTTTTATTTTAAACAAAAATAAGCCTTAACCCAAAATAAGACAAATAAGGCCTTATAAGCTGACAAGAACAAGGTCAAAATATGATTATTCAACAAAAAAAGAGACCGATAAAATCAAATGCACTTCACTTATTAGTATCTATGGATCTAAAGAGAGATGGACTAAGGTTTTCTTGGTTAGTTAGATATGGTCTTAATCTTTATAACGTTTAAGACTTCAAGATAGAGTTATGCCAAACCTACTAGTAAACAGAACTGGAGATGACTTGCAATTGAACTTTCATTGTATAGATATTATCCATTACTGTCACTATCATAAAAATAGACATTATCCAAATGTTTTTCTCAAATATGGATGCTAATATGAATAATTTGTGTTGAATGTGAATACAAGTTCAAATAATCCTTGACATCCATAAAATTAATCAAATTGATATCCAAATTGATTCAAACGAATGGTCAGGCAAAAAATATCCATACCATCTACACTTCTAGCTAGGCGGGCGACCTTTACCTTATCCCACATGAGTTTGGATTGGAGATGGGTTTTGTCCTAATGGTGTGGAGTTAGCCACGTGGAATTTAAAGATTTTGGACTAATAATAATTTTTTATAGGGTTTATTTGAAGAATAACCCACCCGAGCAAGCCAGAACCAAGCTCGGCTTATTTATTTTATGAGCTGGAAATTGGATTCAGCTCACGTTCGTTTACAAATGAGCCGAGTGAAATGCTTAACTACTCGAAAACCCTAGTAGCACCCTCATCCTTACCTCCTATGCCTCTTGACCCGACTGCTCAGCAGCTCAGCACCTTCCTCTCTCCATGTTACTCTCTCCCCGTGGTCTTCTCCTCTTAGCCTACAGGGAGGATTGCACCACCACGAGGGCTGCAATTAGGAGACTCACCCTCACCCCTAGCATCTCCTTCCCCATACGTCTCTATCAATTAGTGGGAGGAGCATCATTGTAGATCCACCATAGGAAGGAGCGTTGTTGCTAGCATTCATTGTTGGGACCTCTCGCTCTCCCTTTTTGCTAGCCACGTCACCCCATCCCAGGTTTATGGGGAGGAGGTGGTGGGATGGGCACACCAATGAGGATAAGGTGGTGGAGGAAGAGGATATGGGGAACAACACTCAGGGATATGGAAGAGGAGGCAGCCTGGGAAAGGATAATGAGGAGGGGGTCGGCGACATAGGTTGTAAAGGAGAGGCATACCTGGGATGCATCGGGGGAGTGCGACATGGTGTAGAGAGCGGGTGTAGGGGAGGAGACAGAGAAAGGGATAAAGAGGGATGATGATGCCTAGGGTGGGGGTCGTAGCACGTGTGTGGTAGGTTATAGGCGGGTGAGATGTAAAAATTTAGGAATAGGGTTGGATTATTGGGCTTATTACAATGAATTAAAATATCTATTTATAACAACTAGATGGGTGCTAAGCTTTTAGGAGCTTGGCGGATGAAGTTATATAATGAGATCTGCATTGTTTCGACCATTTGATTGGATCGGAGAGCTAGGCTGCTGCCTCTCGGGGGCATTATAGACAACCTTTCAGGATTAAGTTCTATTGAATTTGTTTATTTAGTGTACTATATTAACACCAAAATCATAAAGAAAACAAATATCTAGATAAGTGAATAAATAAAATTCAAAATTAATGTTTCAAATATTCTATTTTTATGACATGTTCGGTCATAAAATAAAAATATAACCAAGTTATTAAGTGTGACAGCCCTGCTTTCGCATTTCAATTAGTCATGCATATCATCATTATGTTGCCTTGGTTATATTTTGAATTTTCGAAGTTTTTGCATACAACCACCATACTCTATGGTGGAAAATAAAAATTTGAAACTGAAAACTCAATGAATCCTAATAAGCCCAGCAACTAATCTAGTGAGACATAGCCACCGGGCATGTCCCTAGGCCAGACGAGTAAGTATTGGCTTAGCCGAGCAAGAAACAATCCCACCGAGCAAGGTGATGCCTGGCATGAGCCAACCAAGCAAGATGGTGCCTGGCACCGGTCAACCGAGCATGGTGATGCCTGCGCCAATGCAGACGGGCAAGGATTGACCCAGACGAGTAAGACGAAGAGCAGACGGGCAAGAAGTAACTTGGACGGGCAACGATACCACCTAGGATGGCGTAACGGGCATAATCCTTTAACAATAGCTGGCTACTGTAGCTATATCTATATTCTTTTTGTCACCAGACCATGATGAATAGATTCTCTCATCCATTGGCTGAAATGGGCGATGTTGCAGACAGCTACAGCCCACTGCCTTTCTCACCCATTTTTCTGCCCATAGCCACTCTATAACCTGTGGGACCTGACCCTACTTGTTAATGGGAGAGGCTAGCACTATATAAACCACCTCTCCACCCAGCCCCTCTTGTCTCATTTCTCTGCCTCCCTTGAGCTAAAGAATAGCTGTAGCAAGAACAACAAGCTGTAGCATCTTGTTCTTCATTTCTCACTTAAATCTTCCCCACCAAAATCCAATTTTTCTCAAGAATGTTATATACCGTTGGAAAGCTTATCTCGTCGGCTTTCCATTGATACCCATGGTAAGCACATGCACAAGGGTTTATTATAGTTCTTGCTCACTTTTCTATCTACTGGTCAGTTTCTGGACAACAGCGTGCTGATTTCGTTTCCCTCTTCTTTGTGCCATTTTTACCCACATCCAGGCCTTGGGATGAGCAAGGTTAGCTTCCCCACTTCCTAAGCTTCAAGAATATCCAAGCCATTCGTGCATGCACAAGATTTTGGGGTGAGTTCTTGATGCTTTTGCTCTCTCTACTTCACTATTCTGGACAGTAGTGAGATAATCTGTTTGTTTCTCACTTGCATGTCTTCTTAACTCACATGCAAGCTTAGAGATGAGCAAGATGACGTCTCCCACGAGTTGAGGAAGGAGTAGGAACAGTTCCGCGGCCTTTGAAGTGAAAGAGCAGCAAGAAACAAGCCTAAGAGCATCCGGGATCATCTTTAGATAGACTGACGTAATCCTTCTTCGATCTCTCTATCCATTGGGCGTCCACCCTTAGCAAGGCTTTCCTTGCTCGGTGAGAATCCATATCTACCTGTCCCTCATGTTCAAGCATCATTTAGGACTCATGGCTAAGTCATTTCCCTGCCGAAGATGGAGCACTCTAGCACCCACACTGAAAACACACAGTTTCAGCCCATTTCCAGGACAATAGTGTAGAGAAAATTTTTTATAAAATCATACATTGCTCGGATGAAAATATTCATAAAAGATAAAAGTTATAAAATTCTCTACAACTTTCATATAGAATGCTTTTTCAACCAAGCAAGTTTGCATACTCAAAAGTTAATCCTACCTATCAACATGCTATTTAGATGACCTTCACGGGCAAGAAAAGTTATCCCCAACAAAGGCCACTCTATTGCCGACCAAGATAAGCTATTCCTGACCAAATAGAGCTACTCCCGGGAAATAAAGGTCCTTTTGGACATGATTAGGTATTCTCGGGCAAGTTTGAGCTATTCCCGATCAATTAAAGCTATTCCCGAGTAAGGAAATGCATTCTCGAATAAGAACAACACCTAAACTTAAATGGATCATATCTCCCTCATCCGACCTTGGATTTGGGTAATTCTTTTTGCAAAATTTGCATTAGCTCATGAACTTTATGAATCTCTAAAAACATTTGAAGCCTCTAGTTGTTGGATATTTTATTTGGATTTTATTTGATGCTCTTACTATCGAACGATAGGAACTGACGTTCCGGACAAGTCCGAGCTTGATCAAGAAGCTCTCCTCATCGACCTGCAACAACAAGGCACTATATACTCTCCTTTGAACCATATTGACCCCATGTTTTGCAAATGCATGATTTTAATTATGGTCTATAGGTTGCTTGCATGCTACTTTAGATTATATGTTAATTGGTAGGTAGAAATTAGTTATTTTCTACTTAGTTGTCCGTACCAGGATGGGTACTATTATCTATGTTTGATCTGTGAAGGCTTAGCAATGCTTAGAGTCACGAGGTAAAGCGATCGGTGGATGTACTCCATTGGTCGTGCGTTTTTAATTATGAATGATCTATTATTTCATACAGATTATGGTGATAATGGATTACGTGTGAGATCTAAGTTGGACTTAAACGGGTGATAGGGGAATGATGGAAAGATGGATCCTGGACATGTAGCCCCGTTTGAGCAAATTAAGGACTAAACATTGGGTACCTTCCTCTCAAGTATTATACGTACGGCCACACGTGTATCATGGGAACACTTGGCTAATTCTATGTGCATGCTTGCGCCGTTGGGTACCAATA
Source organism: Olyra latifolia (assembly GCA_036346145.1). NCBI lineage: Eukaryota > Viridiplantae > Streptophyta > Magnoliopsida > Poales > Poaceae > Olyra > Olyra latifolia. The sequence continues at coordinate 24,054,433 of CM070530.1, forward strand.
GGGCTATGATGTTTATTTACTTGTGTTTTGCGTGGGGGACAGCCACGGGCTGCTTCCGTGGGGGTCCATGGACATTCGGATAGAGAGCCATGGGCAGCGTCCATAGCTACGGTTAACTCATTCGAACCACAACACAGCACGTGGGGTCATAGGGTGATAGTTACCGGGTGACCCAATGGATTGGCATGTACATCTAAGAGGCTTCAGCATAGCTTACCGTGTCATGTAGGTAAAATCATACACCTCTGCAGAGTGTTAAACTGTTCGAACAGTTGCGTCCCGGGTTAAGGACGAATCTTGAGTGGTTACAACTGCCATTTGTTAGCACATGAGTATGGCTTGGTTAAGATAGGTTGGTTACGTTTCATTTCTGAGCATAGGGTTGCTCTCGTGGTGTATGGTCGAATGGAGACCAAGGACGGATGGAGCCCGTGCATATTTTGGTTATGGTCGAATGGAGACTAAGGGCGGTTTTAGCCCCACGGATTGATGAGGATGGATTTTATGATGATGAATTATGATGGTTACTACAAGTTATTAATTTTTGAAATGTTTTACTCAAATGCAATTTATAATATATTTATGTCTAAGTCTTGCAAATGCCCTTTATGCTGAAAATAACCTTTAAACCTTCCTTTGCTATATGCCACTCATGAATGAGGATATATTACCTCCTAGTGTGAGCACCTTTTGTACTCAATCAGTTGCTACAATTTCAGATGAAGACGACCTCGTGCTTAAGTACTACTATCAAGCCGGGCATGGTGAAGCTAGCGGGCAAGAAGCGGAGTTCTAATTTTCAGTCGGTTGCCCATGGGGTTAATGAGGCATACCACGCTGGTCTTTTGGTTTATTTACGATAATCTTCCGCTGCCTTTTGTTGGACAAACTTATGTATTCCGCTGCCATAAAACTCTGATTATGTTAAGCTTAATGTTCCGGCAGCAGTTCATCTTGCTCGGTTGTATGCAAGTTATGTTTGATAATGTATGTGTTGTGCTATCAATCATTGTGAGGATATGTACGTGATGGTAGCTGATCTTGGGAGCCATCTCAAGCACATATCTGGGCACCTGATTTACCTTTATTTCAATTGAGGATACTCGTGTGCATCGCTGCTTGCCCATGTTGAGTAATAACATGCCTGGCTTGCTTTAGGGCATTTAGTATGTTAAGTTTCAACCTAAGGGGACAGCAAGTGGGTGATCTCTCAATTTGACCGAATGTGAATTTTGGAGGGGCGCCGCATTAAGAAATAAATATATCAGCAATATAGAAAAATACAATGCAAATAATGACATATTTTCAATACATTGATATTTAAAACATATATAAGAATTTTATATTCCTTTAAATAGAATATTAAATATAAAATACAATAGTGTTTGAATCTAATTGTATTAAAATATATAGTGTTTGAATCCAATATTTCTAAAAATAAAATGATTTAAAGGAAAAATATATCATACAAAACAATTTTCACAAGTCTAAAAATAAATAAATACAAAATAATTGTTACAAGTTTGTTTTATTCAATTGTGATTGAACGATCAGGCTCAAATGATGGAATTGGAGTGTTGAAACTGGCTCGGGAAACTAGTGTTTGGTTCGATGGGGTATTAGGGTTTTGTAAGGCGGCTTCAAGATATTCGATAAATGGCTTCGAGAAGTTCAAACATTTGGCTTGGAAAAATGACATATAATCCAAAATCAGTACTCCCTCCATTTATTTTTATAAGACGTATTTGGATTTTAAAAGTCAAACATTATAAACTTTGACTAACAATTAGTCAAATTGTAAATATTTAGTGTACAAAAAACATATCAATAGATTTGTATTTCAAATTACTTTTGATACAATATTATTTTGTATAAATTGATGATATATAATAAGAGAATTTAATAGTCAAAGTATCCTTCAATGACTTTCTCAAATCAAAATATGTCCTATATAAAGAAAAGAATGGAGTAGTTGGTAATCCAAAATCAGTAATCTGCAAGATTTTCATCTTATATTAGAATAATCTTATAATAGCATGTTGAGTTAAAACTGGCATTATAGATGTGTAATCTGCTATTTAAAATACTTCAGAATAGCATGAAGAACTGAAAGGGAGCAAAAAGGGCAGGGCCTACTAGGAAGCCATAGTTCTACTGCAGAGACACAAGCACATTAGCATAGCACTACTGCAGTACAGAAGCAGAAGCGGTATAGTTGTGTTGGCCGATCAACTTAGCATCGGATGAAAGATTTTCGTGACACGGGCAACGTCTTAAATTTTTTTTAGAAAAGGGCATTATATTAAACCATGAAAGTCATACAGCCCTTATTTTCACGGAAGACCCTGACATCAAGAAAATTGCAAATACAACTCCGCAGGGCCTAACTGTGAAAAAACCATAGCCTGCTTCTCCTCCACACCAAAGAGGTAGAAACGAGCATGGCAGTCCACCTCCACTGGAAACATCTCCTCCTGCCAATACCCAAGTAGGGTTCGAGACGAAGTGTTGTCATAAGACCCGACACCACGGATGCCAAGCGTGTATAATCTACCAAGTCCGCGTGAAGGGGACACATCACCTACAATGATGAGCAAGCGAAGTAGGGGAGCATCACCTTCATGAGAATATCACGTGTATAATCTGCCTAGTTCGAGTGTGTGAAGCCTGACATGGCAGGGCAAATGACGTTTCCGTATGTTCTGGACTTATAGGCCCGCAACAGGGGAACGACGCTATCCAATGTGTGGAAGTCCAGAGAACGAAAAAGCCCAAAGTCGATGGGGCTACACTCGACGCACAAAGCCCCGAGCCGAAGGTAGCGACCATTGGGGCAGAAAAAGCAGTCGCCAAAGTCGAGACAGTAGTCGTCGAAGCAAGGGCAGGGCCCGTTGTCGATGGAATAGCAACAACTCGAGGCTCAGTGTAACATTCTGATTTTTGGTAAGCCCTAATATTTTGTTTTAACTTAAATAATTGTGAAAACCTACTCGATGATTTTTCCCATAGCCAAAAACCCCTAAAAATCATTTTTCCAATTAACATAGAGAACCAAAATAAATTAATAAGATAATATAATGATGAACAATACTTGATAAAATTTTCCTAGGTTCCAGAAGCTTCATGGTATTTTTGAGAATTTTCTCAATTTTTTCTGAAGCGATTTGGTATTTTTAATAACTAGAAAACATTAAACAACAAATTTGTAAATAGATAATTGGGTTTTAATCCTTCTTGGGATAAGAGGCAACGTGGCGCAATCCTGGCTGCTACCGCATGCACGTGCGAAATGCGGGCCGTTGGATGCCACTTATCCGGACAAAAGGGTACGCACATGCCTGATCCGTTGGATGGAGCGATATGTCGCATTGAGGGCTGTTGGATGCCACGGCCGTCGTCTCCGAACCCACGCCGGAGTCGGACGGCGTGGTTGCCCTGCCGCGGGCTGGGCCTAGGCGTCCGTGCCGCCCTATGTCTTCCCGAACCTATATAAGGCCAGGGGGAGGTGTGCGAGAGCCTCTAGGGTTCATTGCCGTCGCTAAATTGGTCGGAGAGGGATCGAGCCGCCGGCAATCGGATCAGGGGCGATTTAGGACCAAGAACTCCAGTGAGCAATTCCGCCGCCGCCGTAAGCCCCTGTCCCCAATTCATGGTCAATAGTAGTATGGTGGTCCGGCGATCGCGATGGTGGCTAGAGTTGGGAGGTTTGGTCACCGGAGCACCATCGCCGTTGAGAACAGCGCCACCGCCGCCATAGAAGCTAGCCAGCGCTAGTTAGAGGGTCTCGGGGCTGCACAAGTGCACGAGAAGGTTCCTGGGAGGTCCCAGATCATGAATTTGGGCTCGGTTTGGCTCGGGAAGGGTCGTAGATGCGTTTTGGGTTTAGGCCAAACATTGCCGCCACTTTGCGCCGCCATGGCTCACCACCGGTGGTCGACGGTGAGAGGCCTTAGGTCCAGAGAGGTCGCGAGGTCGAGGGCTACCTGTAGATTCTGAGTGTGCATGATTTGGTGCATGAATGCATCGGATTGGGCAACTTCGGCAAGGCACCACCTTGCCGGAGAAGGTCGTCGCCGTGTACCATGGTCGCCGGGCCGAAGGAGCGACCTGGAGCATTGAGACATGTCGGATTCAGGATAGTCGATTCGGATCAGATAGGTTCCGATTCGGTTCGGTTCCGATCGGGTCAGTTCGGTTCGCATCGGGTTTGAGTCATTGACATATGAGGCTCACATGTCAAGCGCGCTCGTGTGCGTGTGCACGAGCGTGTGGGCTTGTTCACCGTGGGCCGTGAGGCTGACAGTAGGGCCCACTGGTCAGTGTGGTGCGCGATGGACTTTTTAAATTAGGAATTAATTCTGGAAATTGTTAAATTATTTTATAAATTAGTTTAAAATTGTAAAATTCATATCTTGTAATCCAGACGTCCAAAAATTACCATTCAAGTCTCTAAGAATTCAGAAAAATGAGATCTACTTGTTTTTTGAATTTTAATTAATTTTTCCAAAAGTATTTTTTATTTTTTTGTTGCGATTTCTTTTGTGTAGAAACGACTGTTTGGGACGGAGTTCTAGTTGAAGATTTTGCTGCAGGACCAGAGTGGGAGTGGCAGCAAGGCAAGTCATACATAGTCCTTAATCATGTTGATTCTATTTGCAAATAAAATGAATTTGGTTTATAAAATTGCATTGCTATGTTTAATTTATTTTATTGAGAATTTAATTATTTCAATTTGTGTTATATCCATCCTTTAAACTATTGTGTTGCCAAATGTTCTTTGTAACTTAGATGTATCATCATTTTATTTGGATAGTGATGATACCATGTGGGATGGTAGTCGTATTTAGTTTGCTTAGTCATGCACATTACCTGGGATTAGTCTAATTAATATTGACTAAACAGAGATATGGAACTGAGAGTAAAGGCATATGTTGCTTTTACGTGAGAGAGACATGTGTTGCTCCATATTGGTTAAGCATGTGTTGCTCTTATGTGATCATTTGCATGTGTTGAAATTTGTTAAACAACCTAGGTGGGTGTTTTAACTAAGGCAAATGATATTGTGTGTGTGTGTGGAAGCCTATGTGACAGGGCTATGATGCAAATTTAGAATGAAGTCTTGCCTTGGTTACCCTAAGGACTTAATCTTGTAAGAACATATCAGGTAAACTACAGTACAAACCATGAGCTTGATTTTAGTTAAGTCTAGTAGTTAAATTACTAAGTGTGAGTTTGTGGTACCTCATGGCAAGCTAGGTAAGAACTGCTTATGTGGGCTCTTTAGGGGAGATGTGCTGCTTATGAGGGCTATCATCCATTTGATGTTGCTGTACTAGCTGTGTGTAGCCCAGTGGTCCAGATGTTTGGCTCTGGGTGCTGCAATAGTCATCGAGAAGGCCACTTGCTTAAATTTAGTCTCGTGACTGTTAGGTTACGAATGTCTCCCTCCTATCCAGAGGTTGAGATATGAGTATCTTATGTATAAAGATGTGCAATCTTTGCAGAGTGTTAAAACTATTCAAATAGCCGTGTTCTCGATTACGAACAAATGCTTGGTTGTATTGAACTAGATATAGTGTTTTCAAATGCAATGGAGGTTTATCGCTGTGTTACTGCTGGGTGCAGGTTATCGAGCTTTGTGTTATGTTTATGCTGTGTGCCATTGCTTATGGATCAAATACTGTTTATCAAATATTTGATTTACTTGCTTTCGAATCTATTATGTTATTATGTCTTTGTTAAATGCTGTTTATGCAAAATAACCATATACCGTATCCTTTGTAATAAGCCTACATGTAGTGGTAGATTTGCATAACTCCACTATGTGTTATCTACTGAGAATTTCACGATTTCTCATGTTTGCAAACTTTGATTGTGGGCTGCTCAATCCAACAAGCAAGACCAGAATCTGAAGAACCATCCCCGTTATTTGAGGACGATCTACCTGGAGGCGAGTAGCTGGACGTGCTTCCCAGTCAGAAGCCTGTGGCTTTGTGATGGAACTTCTACTTTATTTATTCTTACATATTAGCTGCAATAATATACTTTGATGAACTTTTTATTTAGCCCTGCGTGGTATTTGGATCTTATTTGTAATAGTAGAGATTATATCTAAGTGCTTTTTTTTATCGATGTACTGTGATGGTATCCACTGATGAAGTCATTTGTGCTCACTAGAATTGATCTTGGACTAGTGATGCATGAGGGGCACTAGATTCTCAATTTAGAGTCCCGACACTCAGCAACAACCTCGGGGACGCCAGAGCCATCACCCCCGAGTACTGCCACATCCTCGCCTGCCCGTCGGACGAGGCAGTAGTCGGAGCAGTTGCGTTAGGGGCGATGTTTTTGAGGGAAGCAGCAACTCCAGACTGGATGCCGGGCAACTCTAGCGTCACCACGTCACCCGTGTCAACTTGGGTATCCAGAGTAGGAAGATGGAGCACATCAACTAGTGGAGGAGGCATCTCGATGAACGAGGCCGGGAGGTCTTCATCATCTCATGTCTCTAGCATGGGCGCAAAACCAATCATGCCCTGTTGTGCGCCCGAAGCAAGCAAATAAGACGCCTCTTAGTTGCCTCGACCTCGCCCTCCTCATACGATCTGTCCTTCTCTTCGATAGCTCCTCCACCAGATTCCACCTCCTGTACATCGTCCCCAAGCACGCCAGTGCTATGCGAGGACAACATTGAGTGCGGCCTCAGTCTTCAATCTCTTTGGGTAAAAATTCCCGAACCCCTTCATCTAGCTCCCGCTTCGCAACAGCGGGCACGACATCTTTCGAACCACCCAGAGTAGGACGCGATGACCATTCTATCAGGTGATTCCTCTAGCAGTCCGTCACTATCTCCGTGTAGTGTTCATGCTCCAAGGTGGTATAGAGCCCAAGTTGATGCCGCGCATACTCCTCTGCGGCTGTGACGGTCCTTGGTGCTACCTCATAGGGCTGAATGATGGTGATTACATCTGCGTCAAACCAAAGCTCCAACTTCCAGTCCCGGGTGGGGGGTGCAAGCCAAAGGAGCGCGTACTCTTTAACCAGATCCCTCATTCTCAAGTAGGTGCGCATCCGACGAAGCAATGCAACGCGAGCCTCATTGCTAGCACTAAGAGTCACCTCCAGGGCTCCCACGGCTATGACGAGCGTGTCCGTAGTCTGCAGGCACCAATCATCATCAACCAACCATTGGTAGTACCCTCTCCGCCCCTATCTAGACTCCACTTGTTCTTCGTCGTGGGCGAAGGGAGGTTGTTGCCACGTTTCCTTTTCGTCTGAAAGTTGGAGGAGCCGAACGCAGAGTCCAAGCCCGAACGCATCCTCTTCGGGTGCCAATGGTCATCATGAACCAAGGAAAACACCGGAGCAGGAAGGTGGGACTCGAAGGATCGGAGCACCCACTTGCAAACGGACAGTCTAACAATCGCGTTCGGAGTCAGCTGCGATAACTCTACCCCGTAGATCTCCAAGACCTTTGCAACAATGGGGGAAGCTAGAAACAAAGCCCAACCTCCAAGAAAGTCTTGAACACCACGGCCTCATTGTCTCGCGGCACCGATGTGGTCTCCTCGCCAATGGCACGCATAGCACTGCGATCTAGGTGGTAGGTGGCATCAAGCCAATCCAACGTGTTATCGCCAATATCAGACGCTCCGATGTCGGTGAAAATCTAGGTGAGGTCCTACTCACTAACCACAGCCTTCACAACCTTGCCACATGCCATCCCACCAGAGTTCACTACTACAAAACTCACCTTTAATATCGGTTCGTAACTGGCTTTAGTACCGGTTTTTGAACAGGTACAAGCCATCCGGGACTGATGCTCAAGGAGTAACAGTCCCGGTTCCCTCACCCAGTACTGAATAGTACTAGAAAATATTTAAAAATGTTAAGGATGTATGGGAGAAGTGGGACTTGAACCCACAACCTCGTGACTCTAGCCTCACCCTTCTAACCAACCCACCCACCATCGCGTACTGATATAGATAGAATATGAATTCCTTTTGAACTTTCCTGAAACGAGGCATCAGTACCGGTTCGTAACACGAACCGGGACTAATGAGAGGGCATCAATACCGGTTCGTGTTACGAACCGGGACTAATTTACCCCGTGCCTTCGGTACTGGTTCGTATCACGAACCGGGACTAATGCGAGGGCATCAGTACCGGTTCGTGGCTCCAACCGACTATCGCCTGCACTCCAATGAACCGGGACTGATGCCACTGTTAGTACCGGTTCCAATCCAATCGGTACTGATGTGCCGGTATGAAAGGTCAGTTTTCTAGTAGTGGTTGAAGAAGACGAGAGAAGAAATTGGCGACAGTGGAGAACTTGAGGTGGAAAAGAGAGAGCAGGGGCTGATTGCAGTGACAGAGTGAGCCAAAATCCTAAACACCCGCCCTGTTTTATAGTGAAAGCAAGAGCACTTCGCCTGTTGGATAGGTGCCACGTGTTCACCTCAGCAGGATTTGCACGTCCAACGTGCTAACGGGCTGTAACGGCACATTGACCAAGGTGTGTTAAACATGGTATGAGTGAGGCAGTGGTTTGCATAGTGACCATTAGCCAGCCCTGAGCATGACACGTGTGGCCCACTATCAACAAAGAATTCAAAATGTCTGGGTACCAGCTATGCCATAGAAATATACGAAGGTGTGTGTGTAAACTTGGCATTCAAAGTTGCTAACCCTACTCATCATGCTGAGGGGGATATGTGTGTGGAAACACAACATAGTCAACAGCATGACAAAGCAGCCCTAAACCATGAGGGGCTCCTGTTATAGGGGGAATATACATAGCCCCTGTGACATGTTGACCAAGAGCTCGACTGGGCGAGGCAGAGATGCAATGTGGCTAAAGGCAACCCTGCCATCGTTGCCCCGCAGATGTCAGATGGGCGAGGTGAAGCAATGACGACCCCTTGGAAAGGCGGAGCGAGGCAAGGACCCCCCGGTGCCACTGACTCGCCGAAGCAGCGCCTGTGAGGCGGGGCAAAGAGGAGCCTCGCGCTGGTAAGGCAAACACCAAAGGAGATATGTGCCTCGGTCAGTGCACGGACCTGTTCGAGGGAAGGAATCAACTTGGGATTTACGAAAGCTCGGGGGACGGATAGTACAGTTGGACCCTCCAAGTGTCTACATAAGCATCATTAGACCCTTCCCCAAGAGGCCGATCATAACCGCCTCCTTTGCGTAAATCGCTGCAGTGTCCCTACTTTAGCATGTGGTTGAGGGCCACTTTGGTTCTCCCTCACATTGTAATGGCAAATGACCCTGGTGCCCCAATAAAGAGGAAAAAGCAGGGCACCGAGGTCATTTGCCCTTAGGGTAGCCCCTTTTCGAGGGCATTTTGGTCTTATACAGATCGAAGAGGTAGCCTGCCTATATAAGGGGAGAGCGAGCCCCTGTGCAGGGCAAAACACCATTCTTCTAGAAAAACATTCCAACATTCGCATTCAATATCGTTCCCCTTAAGGTCACCCCCTTGTGTGTTTGGTGGAGGCCTTGTTGGGCGCTAAGCACACGGAGGGGTGTCTCCCAATACGTTTGTCCGGTCCAGGCCGATGATAGGTATTACTTGTTAAATATTTGTTCCTAAGTAGCTTCCAAACACCATCCTCATTTAAAACATTAAACAACCATTTACTAAGAAGACATTTGTTCCTAATGTGTCTTGAATGTCCAGACCCCCTTGGTCTTTAGGACGACAAATAATATTTCCATATTGTTAAACGGTATTTTTGTTTTGCACTATCACTTTACCAATAAAATATGGATCAACAATAATCCAGTTTTTTGGGCATTGCACGTGGAATTGCAAAAAAAAAGGACATCATAGACATTGATAAATTCCTGAAGATATAATTGAGAAAAAATCAATCTTCCTCCGGTAGATAGGTTTATACGTACCCTTCCAGGTGCTAACTTTTTTTTTTTTTATCAAATCTATCTTCTGGTCAGAGTTTCTTGGTTTTTTTTGTGATTCATCGGTATACCAATATATTTAAAAGGAAGTGGTCCCTCATTACACCCAAAATTTTGTGTGGGCTGATCTTCATGATTATCAGCACCTTAACAAAAGAATTCACTCTTCTGAAAATTAATTTTGAGGCTTGAACGCTACTCAAAGATGCTCAAAAGCAATTTTAAATTCACTGCTTGAACTGTACCATGCATGATTCAGAAAAAAAAGATGGTATGTAGATAGTATCATATGTAGATAAATAAGAGAATAAACATGAAATTTATCGATACTACATGAACGTAGATTGCAATTTCTATAGTAGACACTTATAATGTGCAGCATCTCAAAAGGTAGACATGCATGGTTTTGGTAGTGCACTAATATCTAGATTATCTGTGTTAGTTCTCAGACGGAACCGATACTGATGCATTTGTGTCGATTCCCAATTATTAATTGGAACGGCAGCCATATATATACCACGCTTCGACCCGACACTGGTGACCCGACACAAATAGGGTGTTAACTTTTTGCAGTTATGTGGCAGTGTAATATTATATACAAGCACAACAATGGAACAAACTCTTTGAAGGTGTGATATTACATACATACACACCATGCTAACAGCAAGGCTATTTGTGTACTCGCTGAACAGCGGACATGATCGGTATACATACATATACATAGAAGCCAGCTACCTCTTCGCGCAAACTATGGCAAACAAAAGCCACAATATATGCTGTCACAAGCGGATACTTCGATATATCTCATCGTACGTGCAACCGTGCAATATATGCACACATATACACCCATCATGATCGTGAAGGCCGGCAGTGCCAACAGACAACACACACATGCATGCATGTACACTCCAAGCAAGGGAAGCAACTAGCTCATTCGTAGAACTGCACCATGGTGATGTAGGTCTGCAGGACGGTGGAGGCGAAGACGAAGACGGTGACGATCATGGCGATGAGGCCCCAGGGCGAGCTGAAGTACTTCTTCTTGAACGTGCGGATCCACGCGTACATGGGGTTCTTGCTGCGCTCCATCAGCTTCTCGAACACGTAGTCCAGGTAGTTGCCTTCCAGCTCCAGCTTGTTCCCCCTGCACAGCTTGTTAAAGTAGGTCACCACCTGCAGGTATCTGTTTCATCAGCACCATGCATGCACCTTCAGTGAGTTGTGATAGGCGCGCGTGCAGGCGTGCTTACCGCCTTGTGGCTCCCGAGGTTGCTCTTGAGGATGCCCTCGGCCTCGAGCAGCGCGACGTCGGCGGGGTTGGCGACGAGGTTGTCCATGAAGTAGGCGTAGCATGAGCAGTCGTCGGGGAGCTCCGGCGTGGCCTGCTCCAGCGCGATGAGGTTCTGCAGCTGCGGCGCCGTGAACTGCTCGATGTTCACCATGGGGATCACCAGCGTGTCCCCGTCCTCCAGCCGCACGTCCAGGAACCCGCCGTCCGGCCGCCGTGGCGCCCGCTTGAACTTGATCCCCACCCTCTGCAGGTCCGTCGCGCTCGGTATGTTGGGCAGCTTCACCGTCCCCTCCTCCTCCTCGTCGTCCTCGCCGGCGCACAGCAGGTAGGCGACGGGGGTGAGCGCGACGACGGGGAACCTCCAGAGCGCGCGCCACGCTTTGGTGCCCCACCCGGCGTACGCCTGCGGGCGCACCATCCGGGCCGCCGTGAGCGTCAGGCTGTACAGGTGCAGCATGTGGAACACCTCCTCGCTCTGCTTCATGTCCTTGAACTCCTGGTCGTCCTTGTGGAGGAGGTAGTGCACCCCGAGGCTGCGGAGGAAGTCGCGGCGCTCCGCCCGGCACGCCTCGAAGTCCGGGCAAAGCGGGGAGCGCTCGAGCAGAACGGCCAGGACGAAGAAGGGGATCTGGTTCTCGAAGCAGATGAGGTCGGCGTGCAGCTGCGACGGCGCCCAGTGGTTCCTGTGCAGCTGCGGCTCCTCGAATCCCATGGCGCAGTTGAGCATGTGCTCGAGGATGAAGCAGCCGTCGAGCACCAGCATGTCGACGAACTCCTCGGAGCGGAGGCCCATGACCCGGTCGGCGTAGAACGCGCGGAACTCGTCCTCGTGTTCCGCCACGCCGGCCTTGTAGCTGAGCAGCGCGCTCAGGACGACGACGTCGTCGACGGGTTCCTGGCGGCGGGCGATGAGGGCGTGGAGGTAGGCGAGCTTCAGGTCGTGGCTGTGCAGGCGGAGTGCCGAGTCGGCGTAGTGAATCGGACCGATGGAGACGAACTTGGGGGTGTAGGCTTCGCCGTCCGTGCTGCGGACGTGCACCGGGACGCGGCCGACGCGGGCTCCGAACTCCGGCGTCTCGGACTGGCCGTGGGACTGGTGGTAATATACGAGGTTCTGGGTGAGGCCTTGCTCGAGATCGGCGGCCGCGCCGCCGGTCTCGCCATTGCTCTGCGCGCTCTTCTCCATTCGCACGTGTTCTTGTGCGTGCTCACCGTCCAAGGACGTGCAGGCGTCCGAGGAGCGTCGCGCCAATTATATAGCGACGTTTGGGGCTCAACGTGCATGGAAGGTTAAAACGGGTACATAATAAGAGCGTTCTTTTGGTTGCTCCACTCCAATCCTTACAAAAATTACAAAAGTGACCTCACCACAGCCATCTTAAGCTGCGCGCTCGCCATGGGCCATCGTCATGCCAGCCATGCATGGCCTACCTGCTACCAAGGTTCACAAAATCGCTTGAGAAACCACGAAAAACCGCCAAACAATTCATCCATGGTTCTAGTGGTTTTTTGAGCGAGCCCCGGCGGCAAATGAATCGCTAGCCGCCACCCGCAACAACTATGGAGATCGGTAAGATCTCTAGTCACCAAGGTGATCGATGTATGAAGTGAGAGAGTAGAGGGTAAAATGGTTTCAGTGCATTTTTTTTTAATCTCGAGTTAGAAAGTTGTTTCCACACTTTCACTTTAATTAGGCAGTTCCTTATACACTAGAGTTGAGCCAAGCAAGATTTACATAGCAGAGCAATTCCTAGAGTAAACAAAATAGTATTCTTTATTGGGTTCTGTATGCATTGTAAGCTTCCCTGTACTAATATCATCATATTTGGAACGTGGAGGTTTGGAAAAAAAAAATTCTCCACATGGAGTTACATGCACGCGGGAAATCCACCCATTGTACAATGATTCCAATAAAAATAAAACTGTTTTCCATAAAATTGAGTCCTAGTTAGGTTTCCTTGTCCTTTAGTTCGTCTCCGTCAGCATGCGGGCGTAGTCACTCGTGTCGTCACCTCGAAAGTTTTTCTGTTTTGCGCAATCAATTGCCCAAAATGTCCTATATGAAACAGCACACAGAAAGCGACTATTATACGCATGCATGCATGATGAAGGCACGTGCATGGACATGGAACAGAACGGATATATTCCTGCATGCAACTTCTGGTCACTCACTTAGGTCAGAACAGAACAGTTGCTCACATCTTCATGGCCAACGTGAACAGTTGAGATCAATAATGCATGCCAAGCCGGCTAGTGTAAACAAGAGAGGATCTCGCTACTGACTAGACCCGACTTGAACTGTATATATTTTGTGCTAGTTCGATCTGTTTCGATCCACAGCTCGATCTTTAGCATGCTCGCTCCATCACCTCACAATGTTTTCCAACAGCGTTGGAACGCTCTTATGTATGACTATATTCAAGTGCACGGTGATGTGCGCACACCATTCTTTAGCCAAATTAAATGATAGTTCCTTTTAACGAGGAATTGCTGAAATTACTAGTATATAGTTTGAACTTCGAGAGCCTCGAGAGGTCAAAACATTTTACTTATAACTCTCTTTAACTTATCTTATTTACTTATAAGGTGAAATTTGATAGCTTCTCGAGATAGATTGGAAAGTCCGATGCATGCGTTTCATTTGACTTGTTTCTAAGAGCATTGAAATACACCTTCGAGACAAAAAAAAAGAGCGGACTGCAAAAGACAAATCCTTTGACTTTTTGATTCGAAGATAAATAGATAAGATAAGAAGATAAGATAAAGAGAACAACCCCTTAGTTCAATTTGGGTTATAGATTTTTGAGAAACAGCTTCAAAAAGCCAAAGCATTTGCCTCAGAACATGGTGGTGTTGGTACTGAAGCATCAGAAGAAAGAAATTAATTAACGAGATGAAATCTAGTTCACACAATAACAACCGGGCTGAGGAATCGATGGTTAATCTGGACGTCATTATTTTTTTAGCTTTATATTATATCTAGCTAGAACTGTAATTTGTTATGTACGTGAAAGATCCATGCAAAAGTTTACCACACGCGTGTAGATATCTAGATGGGTCGGGGCTGGTCACTCCTGAGCCGAACCAGCCTACATTAAGGATCCTAGGAGTTCACCTCTATCCGGACCCGACTAGACCTGCCGGTGCCCTGACCTGTCTCGAACCCTACAGGAGGAGAAGCTAACCTGACGTGGCTAACCCTTGTCGATCACCGCCACCGTGGGAGGTAGAGATCCACCGCCGCCGGCCACCATTGGGAAGGATAGAGAGAAGGGAGTCGTTGCCATTGTGGGTGAGGGAGCCATCAGCCCACCGCTCCAGTGTCGCTATGGGGGAGCTGGAGGGAGCCACGACCACCTACCGCCATGGTGAGGATGAGCCCGCCGGCTGCTGTTGCTATGGGAAGAACTAGAGAAGGAATAGTCCCACCGCCGTCGTGTCACTGATAGAACCCCTAACCCTAGGATTGTGGGGAAGAGGCAGGGCTGGTCGGGAATCAGGATGGGGGAGGAGGAGGAACCAAGGCGAACTAGTGGAGGGAAGGTTTGTGGGGTGGACTAGTTTAGTGGGACGCAAATGAGATAGGCCGTGGGCTACGGAGGGAAGGTTTTGAGGAGTATCAGAGCGGTGGGCTGGGCCAGACTAGTAGTAGACAGTGGAGCAGAGCAGACGCTTGGGCCAAGGCGGGACAAGGATCGACCCGGACCCGACCCGACTGGAACCGGCTGTTAGGTCAGGTCATGACCTGGCGAGTCAGGTTAGAATCTAGATCTATACATGTGATACGCGCTTGTGTGTGGTTTCCACGTGATGATCATTGATCAATTGATCATTGAAGACTAGTAGTACCAAGTAGCAGCAAGCTGGAGGCATCAAATCCAAGTGGGGAATCATCCATGCCACCACTGACAAAGGGAACTGATTACCGAGCGTCAATTAGGGTGTCACATTCACTAATGTTAGGTCATTTGGAGCATAAAGCTGACACACGTTAATTAGCATAGCATATATAGGGTCCGTGCGTGGCTGGCCCTGTCGAGGCATCAATCGAAATCTTCCGGGAACCAATGGAGATCGTGATGAATTCGACCAAGCAATGGAGCAATATTTCCACCCTCTTTTCCTTGAGCTCAATGTGAACGGCGATGCGGCAAACCCAGCTCGCTCATTGGGCCAGATTTATCGTTTGTTTACATACATTCGGCCCAGTTCTCCACATTTCCTTTTTTTAAAAAAAATATTTCTATTTGTGGCTTTATTATTTATCTTTGTTCTCGCATTTGCACAAAATAACCACGACATCGTAAAAAAAAAACAGAAGGAATTCTTTGGAGTACGGCATCAAAGATCTCTCTGTCATAATGTTTTGAATTAGTTTACACATGCATGCATCTTTCTACGGTTGCTTTTGCATTGTTATATTGTATTATTCTTTTTTCTTGAAAATTGGCCGTGCACGTCGTTGTCTTGTCTAGATTGCCTACAAGAATACATAGGTGGGACTACATATTGTAGAATAGAATAGTCACATATATTTTCATGTACAATTCTGCATGTCTTGGCTTGATTGCAAACAGACACGCGTGGAGCTCCAATTACACGGTGACATGACAACGATGGACAGCATCACAGATTCACAGCAGCCTTCCGTTTCAGCAGAGCACTAAGAATTTCGTGCTAAGAATTTCCTTCTTTTCCTATATCCTCTCGAGTCTCGACGCCTTCTCTTGTGGCTCAAGTATGAATGGATTTCATCAAAGCAGGAGCGGCTTCGCCTGCAAGCTCTGCTAAGCACGCCTCGAATCCTCGATTATGACTCCAAGATCAAACTAAACCACCAGATTAGAACCTCGATGGCCTGCTACACTCGCCATCGATGCGGCCTGATGCCTTCGCCTTCATGAAGTTGCCGGCTGGGAACATTTTTCTTCCAGGCCGGCTCGTGGATGTAATTGTCAGAGGCTAGCAAGATGGCAAATTCGATCGGCCATATTGTGTGACTTGGAAAAATAATTTATGAGAATAATGTGGAGTCGTTTCGCGTACTGTAATCTCGTCACCATAAGATTAATCAGATCAGCTGGCATCAGATGCCGGCGACTGAAGAAGTGAAGAGAGCTCTCACCGGGAACGAGAGCTGGTAGAAGAGATTGCTGGCACGAATCTCTATTCGTCCGGCCACTCGGCTCCATTTAAGCTGATCGCCCTTGTCAATCCTTGTACTGCAAGTCTGCAAAACGACGTATAGCCCCTCACAGCCACAGCCCAAGGTAGCAAGCAAGGCAAATAAGGAAGAAGATTTCTCTGATCATTTAGCCAGCATCATTCCACAGGCGAAGAAATATGGTATATATACGCAAGCTCTCCTCTCTCTCTCTCTCCGGTGGCCATTTCTACTGGTCACCTTTCCTTTCCTTCTCTCTCATTCTTTCTCTCAAGATTTTCGCGCTCTGTAACCTCGGATTAACCGCTAGCAAGTTTACCTCGCTCGCAAAGAAGATAGCAATTTGTTGAAAACAGCACCACAGAGTTCTTGGTGCCGATTTGTGATACCTTGTTGCAAAGTTTCTATAACAGAAAACACATAAATCATGTATGATTCTTGATCTTGATCTTAGTTAGTTGGTGCTTTGTTCTGTTTAGGATCCAACTGAGAAGGTGGTGAAGGCGTCATGGTACAAGGGCGCCACCGCGCCGAAGCCGAAACCTGTGTCCCCTACCGTTGTCCAAGGCAAGGCCAAGAATAAGAACAAGAACAAGCATACCAAGAAGGCCCAGACGGGACCCAAGAAGTGAAGCCAGCCAAGGCAGTGCATCCCTACATATATATGCAAACCAAGACTAGCTAGCTACCTGGTCGCGCGTGTATGCTACTGGAATAAAATGTGACATGCTTTTTTTTTTTGGTAATATATGGAGTATGGACACTGCAGAAATTTGGAAATAAATTGTATGACACCGTGTTTTAATCCCTTGGTACTCCTTGATATTTTTTTTTTTGGTGGTAGCACAATTTTAATTTCTTGTCGGGTTAAGAGCGGGGGAAAAAAAAAGAAACCGTTAAGTTAGGCTGCCGTGGCACTTTCATTCAGACACGCGATCATAATATAAGACACGGTACCAACCATAGGATCGGTCTGTCAAAAACTGGATATGTCAACACAAGAACTCTCGTGGAGTTCGAGTTGTATAGATATATGTGCAATGAGTTACACGATAGTTACAAGAGATCGAGATTACAAGGTTGTTAGGATTGCACCAGACTACCTATGGGTAATATTTACGGCCTACAGCGTTATCGGCAATGCGTGATGGTGAACAGTTGCTTGATCTATATCTGAAAATCTCTTATCTTCTAGCACCCCACCTTGTCACAACCAGGTGAACCAAGGTTGAGAGAGAACTTCAGTTCTTCATAAGGCAATTTTCCAAGAACCTTGGTGAAAACATCAAGCAATTTTGCAGCAACCCTCTCTCTGACAAAGTGAAAATTTACTTCAATATGCTCTGTTTGTCACACCACATCACAGGCGGCTTGAACGAAAAATATGCAGCTCCTTCGTTAGTGACAATGGTCAAACTACCTCAGCAATGGCATTTGCTACAGCTTTGTACTCTGCTTCTGTGGATAATCTAGACACTGTAGGTTGCTTCTTTGAACTCCAAGAAATTAAATTCAACCCAAAAAACACAACAAACCGATTATGTGAGCGACGATCATCAGCACAGCCTGCCTAGTCTGCATCTGAAAAAGCGCTTAAAAGACAAGAACTGGACTTTTCAATCCTCAAACCAGTACTGATCGTTTCTTTAACATATCTCATAATTCTCTTCACTGTCTCCTAGTGAACATCTGTTGGTCGATGCAAATATTGACATATTTTATTCACTGCATAAGCCAGATCAGGCCGTGTTAACCTGAGATATTGCAGAGCTCCGAGTACGCTTCTGTACTGAAACATCTCATCCTCCGTCAAAACCTCTCCTTTATCCTGTGCTAGCTTCTCATTGGATGCAAGAGGAGTTGATTCCGATTTGCACTTTTCCATGTTGGCAATGCGCAAGAGATCTTCAGCATACTTATGTTGTCACAATAGAATACCTGACGGAGTATCTATGACTTCAATGCCAAGGAAGTAACTCAACTTGCCCAAGTCTTTGGTGGAGAACTCCTTCGAAATCTTGTGAACAAGATCATCAGCCGCAGTTGGCGTTGAGCTAGCAATTATAATGTCGTCGACATACACAAGCACGAAGATGGTGATCCCATGCTGACATACAAACAATGATGTATCTGTCTTGCACGGTGCAAAACCAAAACTTTGCAACTCCTCACTTAACTCATAGTACCATGCACATGGCGCCTGCTTGAGACTATATATAGCTTTATCAAGACGACACACATATATAATGAGGCAATTGTGCATTCTGATATTCTGACGGCTACTTCATATACGCTTCTTCTTGAAGCTTCCCATGCAAGAATAAAGCATTGTTAACATCTATATTTGTCGCAATTTCCACCCTCTAGACACTGCCACCGAAAGTATCAGCCGAATAGTGGGCGCCTTGATTACTGAGTTAAATGTTTCCCCCATAATCTAACCCATACTGCTGCTTGTACCCCTTGACTGCCAATCTGGCCTTGTATCTGTCAATTGTGCCATCAGGTTTATACTTCAACTAAAACACCCACTTGGAGTCAATTACGTTGCGATCAGGTTGAGGAGGTACAAGATGCCAAGTATTGTTCCTGACTAGCGCCTCAAATCCATCATCCGGTCCCGCCTTCAACTTTGCATTGCTAGTAGCTTCAACATAGGACTCTGGTTCAACAATTGCAGCATGAAATGCCCTGAGATGACTGTGATACTGCACAGTACAATCTGTCCAAACCTTTGGCCGAGCAATTTGGTTTTGTGATCTAGTCGTCATGCGTGGCTGCTGAGGTTGTTGTTGCTGTTGCGGTACCTCTATTGACATCTCCTCAGCTACGTGCACTGCATATGGCTGTAAAGATGACTCAACCAAAGACTCATGAGACAAAACCGGAGAAGAATTGTCAATATCAACACATTGATCATCATCTGTTCGAGAAGTTATGATCTAGCCTGACTGGCTCGGCAGGACAAATGGAAGAGAGGTGACCGAAGAGGAGTTTGTGTCAGATCCAGGACCAATCTCACAGACTCCCGAGGTCGCAGCAACACTGCCGCATGCGCACGAGCAACACGTTGCTTGCTTCCTTGCTACGCTTCATGTATGTGCGCGCACACACACACATTGCAAGCACATACACGAGGAGCCACATATGCAAATATTGGCTAATCAACCATCATGCATGCACACTGCAACATACATGTATACGGAGCTCTGCTGCAGCCGATGTCCTGAAGTCGAAATCAAGGAGCAGTGAGGTGTTGAGTAGCTGTGTCGCCGTCCCATGTCTTGTGTTGAGTTGAGCATGTCGTAGTTGTGTCCGACTGCTTCAACAAGTTAGAATATCAAGATTAAGGGGGAGATTATTAGGTATAATCTTGATAAGGTTAGGAGAGTTCGTTTCGTATTAGGATAGAATCAAGTTCGTCTACAAGTTGGAGTTGTTTTAGAGATAAAGTTTACTTTTATACATGTAAGAGTCCTAGTCGGTTTCATGTAATCTGCTAGTATAAATAAAGGGCCGGGGGCCAGAGAAAAGGTGTGACGGCTCGAGGCACCACCAAAATACTTCTCCCATATTTTCTTCTCTGTGTTTTGTTCTCGCGCGGCTGGACGTCAGCGCCGCTGGTGGCTAGCTGAGATTATCTAGTCGGCGGCTTGCCGTTGACGACAATCTCGCTGAGGTTTTGCTAGTTGTTCTAGTCCTTCACTAATTGCAAGGACCCCGTGCGGCTACATGCTTCTCTCGCATGCATGCATGATTAGCCAGCAGTCCCATAGATGCTAGCTAGGCATGTGCAAGATTGTCACTGAAGATTGCATCAGGGCGCCGCGCGGGAGGACGTCGGCGTCAGGGCGCGGGAGGACGACGGGTGCAAGGACGCATGCGCTGCTCGCTATGTCGTGGAGTCGGCGGATCGATTTGTTAGCTTGATCCTGGATCTAACAGTTTGTAGGCTTTGGAACGGTGACATCTTGATTTATATTGTCGGTTGCAAAGGAAAGCAATTCTCATCGAAGATTACATCCCTAGAAAAGTAAACTTGACTAGCTCAGCTATCTAGGCATTAGTAACCCTTATGCATGGTACTGTACCCAATGAAGATGCATTCTTTAGAATGGAATGCCAACCTCCTAGTGTTATACGATCTAAGATTTGGCCAGCAAGCATAGCCAAAACCCTTAGCATGTCATAATCAGGAGTTTGGTGTAACAGACTATAAAGAGGAGTGACATTATATAGATGACTAGCTAATAAAGCTGGCCCAACCTCTACAATATGATTATGCTTTCTCTTAACTATTCCGTTCTGCTGGTGTGTATAATTAAGGACAGAAGACTCCATGAGAGATTCCAGTAGAAGCAAAGTATCGGTTCAACTTGAGCAAATAGATCCATGAGAATCTACTGAAATCATCAAGAAAACTGACATAGAATTTAAACCCCTTTACAAATTAAGGTGCAAGACCCTAGACATCATAATGAATAAGTTCCAATGGAGGTGTGGTAACCCTAACAGAAGAACTAAAAGGTAGTTGATGACTTTTTGTCCGTTGACAGGTATCACACACACAATTACTCTTGTTGGGAGAACAGGAGATATTATTTGAGCTAATGACTGTTTGGACGACCAAAGACGACGGATGACCAAGCCTTTGGGCCAACTGATCTGAAATGACTCTGACACTGGACAGGAGATGATGGCGACTATGGTGAGGCTCTTGTTCAGCTAAAAGGGAGTAGAGGCCTTGTTTGCATCTACGTTGGAGTAGGGTTTTCTTCATGGCCTGATCCTTGACGCAAAAGAAATTGGGATGAAACTCAGAATAGGGCATTGCTATCAATAGCAAATTTACAAACAGAAATAATGTGTTTGTTAACATGTGGAACATGAATATCATTTTTTAGGTGGAAGATACGATCACAACCTTTAATAGAAGAATGGTCAACATGGGATATAGACGAACCTGTCTCGTTTGCTACTTGGATCTGATCTCCAACTCTATAGCGCTCACGGACCGAGAGTCTCTGTCCAGATCACTAGTAATGTGATCTGTACCCACTACTGTCGACGTACCAATTCGTGTCAACTTGGTACTATCCTGTGGAAGAAGCCACTGCAACCGCCCGTGAGTCATCAACTTGAAACGAGTTATAATGAAGCATTTCTAACACTGCATCGTATCATGTCCGTACTTGTTGCAGATCTGGCATGTTGGACGTCCACCAGAACCTGCATGGTAACGACGACTACCTTCATGTGTCGAGTTTGATGGTCGGTTCCCTCCATGGAAGCCTCCACCTCTGTGGTTGCCACGGCCGCGACAGCGCTGTCGACCACCTCCAGTGCGACCACCCCTAGCAGCACTATTGGCTGATGATGGGTATGAAGATGTTCTCGTCGCATTTCATGACTGACCAAATGAGCGTACAGGTCAGTGAGGGTCACCTCCTCAGATCTTGTGGTCATGGAAGTGACAAAAGCATTGTATTCCTCGCCTAAGCCTGCGAGGATGTAGGACATGATCTCCTCTTTGTGGACAGGAAGCCAATGGATGCACTACTACAGAGCATGTGTCGGTTCCAAACGGTCATTAATGTTGGTTTTTGAACCGGCACAAAACAACGGAACTGATGTGGCTAGTCATCTTTGCTGGTTACGAACCGGCACAAATGACCTATTCTCTCTACCACTTCATGGTTAGAACCGGCACAAATATATTTTTAAAAATAGCTAGCCTAGCTCCTGCTAGCTTGCTAAGCCTACTGTTGGCACCACATTTTGGAAAAGGCAGTATTTGTTCTAGGAGGTTCTAGAAATCGATTGTGGCGTCAGCATAAAAGGTTTTCTTGCAGAAGAAGACGAGAGTTTATAGAGATATTATATGAAGAATAACGCTAGGAGGAAATTGCAAGGGAACTTGTATCCAAGTCGGTAGAATTAGTTATTTTAGGAAATAATGAAAGTCGGTTAAGTAAATTAGGATAGATGGGAGTTTGAATCTGTATCCAACACGAATTCGTGTTTAGGTCGATTTAGGTTAGGAATTAGTATAAATATGAAGCCCCATGGGTTATATAAGGGGGTCCAATACTAATCAATCAAATCTACTTTTATCTATCCTTTACTTTTCATCGTATTTAGTCTAATTTGGTCTAATCTCACCGTATTTTGGTTTGAATCGACTTGCTGTGTATCATCTTCTTGATTAGCTTTAAGATACACCCTAGGAGTTGCTTGCAAATCAAACAGGTTTATAATACTTTTGTAGATCTAATCCGCTATTTAATAGGCTGTATCAAATTGACAGGCACGTCCTAAACCCTATGTTCCGATGCTGACCCTATGTTCTGGTGCTGATGAAGATTCTAAACCTAACCCCGTGTGTGTTTAGCCAATCCAACTTTCAGCGTGAATATACATTTTGCCATGCCTAGTGGAAAAAGATGTTGTCTGATCAGCAAGATCGGACTAATGTTACTAAAGAACACATCCTCAAAGTGGCCGACGCTAATCTTACCAAAGAATGGCTCCAGGACTATGGAGAAAGCATGGCAGGCGTATCTCGACGCTTTTCAAAAGGGCGACATGGCAACAGTTTTCAGAAAGGAATTCTTCCTAAGGTGATTGATCCATCCAAAAGCCGATACGATGTGACTCCTTAGGAGTTATCAGATATGGTGCACCTGGCCAACACTATATCCAAAACCTCCTGGCCCTGGTGCTTGCCAGGTTTGTAATCGGGCGAGCACCAGTCTTCATGTAACATCTTGAAAATTTGGTAAGTTCAAAATACTTTGTTTTTACTAAATAATTGAAATAAATTAATTTTATAATTTTCTTGCAATTAAAATAATTAAAGAGGGAAAATATAAATGAACAATGCTTGATAAATTTTTTAAGTCATAAATGTTTCAGAGGATTTTTGGGAGTTTTCTAAAGCATTTTAGTATTTTGTAGACATAAGAAAACATTATTTAGTTTTTTAGAAAAGGATAACAAGGTTTCCTTTTTCTTTTCCAAAGAGGGGCGACGTGGCACAATCTTGACCATTCTCGTGCGCATGTGCATGTTAGCAGCAGTCAGATGCCACTTTTTCGAGTGAACCGGTATCCTTGAATCTCAGGCACTCGTTTGTGTGACATGGCCGCATCATAGCTATTGGATCTCACCGACGTCGTAGTCATCATCTCCGCGGCCAAGTCGGAGCTGGCCATTGCACCGCCGCGGACCAGGCCTTGGCATTTGTGCCAACTTAAGGTTATCGGGGCTATTTAAATCCCTGAGCCGCTGCACTAGGGTTCACTGATCCCGTAGCCATCGTCACCTTGAGCCGAGGTCGACAATCGCCGAGGTGAGAGAAGGGGAAGAATCAGTGCTAAGAGTTCCAGCGAGCAATTCTATCACCGTCGGTGAGTTTAAGCCCGTCATTCATTGCCTAGAGACATGCCTTGGTGTCGTGAACATCATCGTGACATGCTTCTATCGCAGGAAGCACCGGAGAGTGGTCACTGTTGAGATCGCGCACTGTTGTCGCAGTTGGAAGTCGCCAGAGCTAACCGAAAGTCCTCGGAGTCATGCATTGCCATAGTAGGGTTTCTGGTAGTCTCTAGATTATGAATCCTTTCTTAGTTTAGGCTAGGGAGGGTCGTAGCATACGGTTGTGTGTACACCATGGAGGGCCACCGTCTTTCGTCGCTGTGGCTCGCCACCATGGGTTGCCGGCGATAACTGCATGTCTCGGTGAGTTGGCGATGCTGAGAACAACCCGTAGAGCCTAGGAGTGTGGAGTTTGGTACTCTACAGAGCGAGATCGAGCTCGCCGGAGTTGCGTCACCATGCCAGAGTCGGGCACCGCCATTTGGCTTGGTCACCGGAGTGGTGCCATGACGTGAAGTGTATGTAGCCATCGGATCTGGATCGGGTGGTGTACATCACAGCGGAAGTGGTTTGGTTTGGGTCGGATCAGTCCGATGGGTTGAGTCCATGGTGGATCATGTAGCTGACTCGTGGGTCCCATATGTGAGGTAGACGCAAGGTGTACCGTGAGCGCGTGTGCATGGGCTCCACCTGCCTTAGGCCGTGAGGCTGACAGGCATGACCTAGTGGTCAGTCCGGTATGAGGATTTCCTAAAAATAGGAAATTAATTATGGAAATTATTTTAATTGTTCTAAAATAGGATAAAAATTGTAAAATTCATATCTTTTAATCTAGAAGTTGAAAAATACTCATTCAAGTCTCTAAAAATTCGGAAAAATGAGATCTACCTTTTTGTGAATTTTATTTATTTATTTAAAATATATTTATTTGTTTTTTATTTTTCTATTTGCTATATATTACGTGTAGAAACGATTGCTTTGGAATGTGTGTTAGAAGAAGATTTTGCTATAGGTCAAGAGTGGGATTGACAAGTTAGGTTGCATATAGTTCTTGATCATGTTGCTCCTATCTATAAATAAAATTATTTTTAAAAATTATTCATTGCTATGTTTATTATAATTTACTGGGAACTTAGTTATTCAAATTTGGTTATTACCATATTGTATTACCAGATATTCCTTTTAACCTAGTTTATCATTCAAATTTGGTTATTACCATATTGTATTACCAGATATTCCTTTTAACCTAGTTTATCATCATTTTAGTTGGATAATGACGATATATGGGTCGGTAGTCATTATTAATCTGCTTAATCATGCACGTACCTAGGAGGAATTATTAATCTTGACTAAACAAAGATATGGAATTGAGAGTAATTGTATGTGTTGCGTTTCCGTAAGGGAGACATGCGCTTCTCCGTATGGATATGCATGTATTGCTCTTGTGTAGAAGTTGTCATGTGTTGCAACTTGTTGATAATTTGGGTGGTGTTTTTGACTAAGGCAAGTAGATCTGCTGTAGGGGTGAAGCCTAAATGGCTTGGCTATGAGACAAATTTAGAAGGAAGTCTTGCTTTAGTTGCCTCTAAGGACTTAATCTTGTAAAAGCATTGCCAGCTAAAATAGTACAAACCACGAGCTTGACTTTGGTTAAGTCTAGCGGTTAAGCTACTAAGTGTTAACTTGTGGCATCTCGTGGCAAGTTAGAAAATATGGTTATGTGTTGCGACATTTGAGGAAAATGTGCTGCTTATGAGAGCCATCGTCCAAGCGATGCTGCTGCACTACTACGTGATCCCAATGGTCCAGATGTTTGGCTTTGGGTGGCACAGTAAGTATCGAGAGGGCCACATGATAATATTTAGTTCCGTAACTGTTAGGTTACGAGTGTCTCCTTCCTGGCCTAAGGCTAAGATATAAGTATCTTATGGGTAAAGATGTGCAAGCTCTGCAGAGTATTAATAAACTATTCGAATAGCCATGTCCGTAGTTATGGACAATGTTTGGTTATACTTGAGTCAAGGTACAATGTTTTTAAATGACAGTGGGTAGTTATCACATGGACTATTGGGTGCTGGTTATTAGGCTTTGTGATAATACTTATGATCAACTGCAGGTTTATCAAATGTTTCATTCAATTGCAATGAAATCTATTATTTTATTACATCTTTGTTAAATGTTATTTATGCAAAATAACCATCAGTCATTCTGCTGTACAAAGCTTGCATATAAAGGTTAGAAATGCATCATTCCACTTTGTGTTATTTGCTGAGTATTCGTTTATATTAATTCTTACAAACTCTATTTGTGAGCTACCTATTCCATTCAACAAGATAAGAAGTCGAAGAATATTCATCGCTATTTGAGGAGGAGTTTATTCAAGATGGCGAGTAGCTGGACATGCTTCCTAGTCAGATGCCTCATGATGTGACATTTATTTAAGTTTATCTTTATTATTTCTGTTATGTTGCAACAAGTACTATGATGGATTTAATTATTCAGCTCTGCGTGACTTTGATTCTTATTTGTAAGGATTTATAATAATTACTATCACTTTTATGAAGCATTGTAATGATATACAATGATGATGTCACTTGTGCATACTAGAATTGATCATATATCAGTGTAGCATAAGGGTAACCAAATTGCTTAATTTGGGGTCCTGACACTCCATGCCCTCTGTGATGAGTGCCTCTGGCGCCTTCTCTGTCCCTTCAACATAGCCTACCAACGGTTGGCTACACAGATAGGGCATGATCTAGGCTTTCCAGAGATGGTGATTCTCTATGGTCAGCCGTACTGCCATGAACCGATAATGTCGGCGTTAGCACTCACGGAGGAGAGGGAAGACAGGAACGATAACTTGAGTTGGCAGTAGTAGTAGTAGACATTGTGGATGATCAGAATTGATATCATACCATGTGGAAAACTGGATATACCAACCCAAGAACTCTCAGGATACTCTCAATGCAATGACGTCAGCTATTTCTATAGCTGTCACCTAGGATAGACTGATGAGGTTGAGAGTAGTTAATGAGGAGAGAGAAAGAGAGCAAGGTTATTGATCTTTATCCTAGAAACAACATAATGAAACGACAATAAATCCCTACTAAGGATGGTCATTTATATAGGGCTTATAAATAGAAAGAAAAGAAAATGAACAAATTAATTATCAGGTACAATGCATTGGAAGGGTTGTATCTATGGCCGTTTCTATATGACGTGGCATATTTAAAACGACTTATGGAAACAATGTATTGGAAGTGCCCTCATGGAGTTCGAGTTGTGTGTGTATATATTTATAGGGAAATTGTAGGCTCCATGATCCATTACCACTAGATGTGTGTTGTAGGGACAGCCACCCCATCTCCAGGAAAGGTGGTTGTCCACGAAGATGCTGTAAAGATCCTTCACAAAGGTTTCTATCCGAAAGAGTAAGTGACGAAGCCTGCCCAAGATGACCTCAAGACGGACTGTGAGTGGAAGACTTGGACATACGCGAAGAGTCGAGAGAAGGACGCGAAGGGTCAAGTATTCCGAGTGCATCTCAAGTAAGGAGAATCCTCGGGGCTTATACCGAAGGGTGGCGGAGGATGTCCCATCGAGGGATTCACGAAGACCCCTCGGAAAGACCGAGAGAGATCTTTTACAAGTTTCGGGTCAGAAGACGAAGACTTCGCGACAGCCTCTGACAAGAACGAATCAAATCGAATCAAATCAACTACTTTGTCAGAGGCTCCCCCCCCAAGGGCATGTTAGGGAGCAGGATAGCGTGGATTGCAAGAAAGCTAGTCTAGCCGTTGATTGTAGGATCAACGATCCATAGATCAGGGCAATATGGGTATTCCCCCATGGATCAGGGTATTTTGGGTATTTCCCATGTATGTAAACCCTGATCCTAAAGTTGTATAAATGAATAAGCTCATCAATGAAAGAAGGAAAGCATTCTCATCATTCACATTAGCACTAGTTTATTCGCTGAGCGCTCTGCTCTCTCACCACCATTCTCTCTCGGCGTCCTCTCCATCACCGGGGAGGGGCGCTGAACCTCACCGTCGGCGGGATTTCCCGGCGACAATGTGCTTTAAGATTCGTGATGTTTGATGTTTTTATATATATACCCACGAAACAAAATATTTGAAACATCAAACTCCGAAAAAATTAAATTAAACTCCAGTTTGAACTATTTTAAATTGAAGATAAATATAGTTCAAACTGGAGATGAATTTATTTTTTTACAGTTTGACGTCTCAAATATTTTGTTTAGTTCATATATAAATATATACACGTCAAACAATACGAATCACAAAATATATCATAGAATATTCGATCATGTAGCCTAGGCATCATAGAGCCTTATGGTTAGGATTATACCAAACTACCTATGGATAATATCTACAGCCTACAGCGTTATCGGCAATACGTGACGTTGAACAACACCGATACACGCGCACGTTGTTAACCACCTTGATCTATATCTGAAAATCTCTTATCTTATAACACGGCCAAGTATGATCTTAAGTCTTAACACCATCAAAATTATTGCTTGGTTCGCACTCTTATGTTACAACACCAAATCTTGGCTGCCCACATTTTGTTAGGCAGTCTTTGGTTTACGCCACAACAATGATTTGCCATATTTTACCCTTACAGCTCTATTATAGACTCAAGTGTTTTCCCACACCATGCCTAATATTAGTAGCTCAATTTTATAGCCACAAAAGTACCCTTCGTGAGCTTAGTTGTAGCAAAATTAATCATCAACCAAATGGGTCTGTCATGACATGCCACAACTAAGTATTTACTTATTAAGAGATGTCATTAAAAAGTTGGAAATTATAATATGATAAAAAAATAATGAAATGTGATACATGTCGCTTTTAGACCAAATAAACATCATGCCTTCTTCTCCCTCTCCTCTAGCAACTATCCTTTGGTGCACACACGTCCTTCTCCTGCACATTTCCTTGAGGACCTTTACACCGCGCTCTTCTTCCACCTAGCTACCCCCTCGCCCTTCCCGCCGCCCATTGCATATTATGACCTATTCCAATCTGTCAGTGTTTTCCATCGCATATGTGTCACCACCTCTGTATTTCACAAGCTCTAGGCGCCACCCGCCGCCAACGTCGACACTGAGCGACACGTGGTGCTCTACTTCATCCCCCTCCACGTTGGACACGTATCCTCTGCCCTAAGTGGCTCTAATGCAGAGGGCCATTAAGGCAATCACAACCATCCATTTTGGATCTAACGAAAATACCTCTTTTTACTCTCTCTCACTCATCATCATATTATCTATTCAATCCCATCTCACCAAACCATATGCTTTGAATTTACAGCCAAATGGAAATTTGGGCTTCACAAAGCTACAATGACAAGAGAAGAAATTCTGTTTATTCAAATGCTCAGGATTTAACAACAAAAATTCATGTTGATTCTTACCATGAAACGAAAAGAAAAAAAGAACAAACGGGAGGGATGAAGGGGAACGGGTGCTTCATATTCATGGATGAACAAAAAACTTGACTGTAGTCTGTAGCAAAACCAAATCAAACATGGTTTATTAAAAAAAAGATTGAAGAAAACAAACGAATAAGACTTGTATTGCTCCCGTTTGGCTTGCTCCGACCCACTTTGTCTTGCTCTAGGTGGGGCATGGGGCTTCGGAAGAGGACGATGGCAGTAGAAATCTGTGCCACTGGAGCGGCTATCGTCCGGTGAGCTCGACAGCAGGGGTGCCGCTGCCGAAAGATTCTTCCTTCCTGATGGCCACGGAGCGATTCTTGGCCCGATTTGAATGGATTCAATATGGCGAGGGCAAGCCAAGACGGCAGAGGCCGGAGAGATTTACTTTACAATGGATTCAATATGGATTCAGCATCCTTGTAGTTGTTGGGCCTAGCTCTGATGGACATCAACAATTGGATTTAATAAAGGACTGGATGGAGGGGAACGTCCTCTGCTTCAGAGCCACTAAAGGCAAAGGATAGGCGTCCCTCCAGGTCGTGTCTACGGGTGTGTTTAGATCGCGTCCGCTGGTCGCCGCACCAACGCCCGGCGCGCCGTCGAATTTGGCCATCGTTTAGAGCGAAGCCGACACCCGCGCGAGGGCATGCCGTCGCCTTTCCACGTATGAAGCGAAGCGAGGGCGCAGCGCGAAATCTCGCGTCGTCGCCGCTAACGCCGATGCCCGCATCCGGCGGCGCGCCGAAAGCATCAAGAAGGCGTCGGGCGGATGCGATCCAAACACACCCTACCATCCTATACGCAACGTCCTGGCCTCTGTCAAAGAGTGTGACCTCACCCATACTCGTGCTATCTCTAGGAACTCATGACCTCCCCCCACTCGAGCGCCACATGCATCATCCTTGTCCCTAGGTCTTGTTGATCTCTGCCACCACGAGTGTAGCGAGCTTCATCACACCGTAGCCGACGTAGCCTTCCTTGCCATCTGTGGGCCGATGTGTAACGGAAAGGGCAACATATGTGCTCTGCAGCAACTGTAAGGCTAGCCACAAGCATTGACTGGCACTCGATCAGTGGCGAGGATTGGCTGGAGTTCGGTGGTGAAGGTGACAGGGGAGGAAGAAAAAGGTTAGAGGAATAAGGAGACCGGAGATAGGAAGCGGCCGTGGCTGCAGCTCGATTGCGGTGAGCGTAGTCGGAGTTCGTGAAGCAGACAAAGGGGAGGAAGATCAAGGTAATGGGGGACATTTTGGCATGAGAGTGGCATATATTGCATTTCTTCAAAATTGCAGTGACATTTTATATTTTTTTGGCTTTTTAATAACATTTGTCAAAAGTACAAACTTAATTGTGGCACATAAAATAATGCATTAATAAAGGGAAGTTCGTGAAATACCACTCTAAATTAAGAATATTACTCGGATACCACTCCAAAGATTAATCTCTGTATACATTGTACCACTTAAATGATATATCGTCTTGTCTTCAATTTTTCTACAAGAATGCTTCTCCTCCTCCTCCTTCCCTATCTCCCAGCAGCGACTTCAAGCTCGTGGATCACCACCCTCCTCCTCCTTCTCCATCTCCTAGTAGCAATGTTGAGCTCGTGGGGGGCAAAGCGACGCTGAGCTCAACAATGAGAGCGGGAGACCGCAGGACAATGGCGCGGTGATGGCCATGCACGCGCTCTATTGGAAGGAGCTAGATGGAGAAGATGTATAATGCAATTTGGCTTGAAACATCACCTGGTACAAATGAAATGTAGTTTTTGTTTCGGTGAAACATGGTTTTGCTCTAGTGAAACACGTGTAAAAAATGTAAAACATCTCTGGTGAAACATGGTTTCTGCTCTTATAAAACATAACGTTTGCTCCTGTGAAATATTTGTTCGTACAAGGTAAAACACCTTTAAATAACTGTAGAAACATTAGTTTCGATGACATTTCATCAGTATTTTGCGCATTTATGTTTTATTAGTCACCATGTTTCATCAGGATCCACGCAGACGTTTGATGGTAATTCCTCCCGTACTTCTTTTCCCTCCCTTGGACCACACATTTGTTCGACCCGTCCGGCGCGACCCGTTCGTACCTGAATTTGGAGACACAATTGATGTACGCGTAAAAGGACATGTAAATTTGGAAGCAGGAATGCCATATGAAAAACATGGCATTCAGCCATTCGCCAACCATCATATATGCCTTGTTAAAAATCGAAGCCCATATCCACGATGCCACGATTGCTTACACAGTTACGCTAGAAGAAGAGGCCTCGGCTCAGCCCAACTTTTAACCCACCAGACCAGCCCAAGCCCACAAGCCGTTGTTGTTCGCCACACTACTGGAAATCTGCAAATATGCAATCCACGCTATTATTACTACAAGATAAACACCATATCAAGATTCGACTCCAATATTTATGTTACGCTTGGCCAACCACGGTTCAGATCTTAAATATGCCTTAAGAGAAAAAAGAGATTGCATAGAGGGTACCTATCTGCTCTAACTATTGCGAGCTGGAGTAAGTTGGTATAGCCTGTAACTCTAAGCATAAATAATCATATGGTCTTGCATGTAAGTCAAAATAGATTGTAATCATGCAACTTCTAACTACCACCGAAAAGGCCTCTAAAGCTTAAAAGCAAAATTGCTTTCTATGCATTGCGGGTGCTAACATCCAAAATCTAAGGACCCCATGTAGTCCAATTTTTTTCTAGCTGCTTGACTAATCTGGCATCAAATCATACCAATATTTGGCATGAACATTAGGGATGAAAATGGTATGGATAATTTTTGACCAACGGATCAACCGAAGCACCTCGGATAGCGATTCGGATAATTTTTTGGATATCCGGACATCTTTTTCTATACAGATACATAAAATGTCTCGGATAGGGATACAACAGAATATTTTTCAGATAATATATAATGGATAATATCTGTGTCACCCCTAGTCCAGCCTATATAGTGAGTTAATGGCTGCACAGGCTCATCTGGCCACCTCCATTCTCCAAGAAAACACTAGCCCATTTGTACATTAGGACCTTATGGTCGTAACTTAATATATTATTGATGTCATTTTGACATTAGCATCCATATTGTGCTGCAAAAATTGATTTAAATGTCACATCCTATTCTTTTCTTAAGAATACAAATTTAATCACACACAATATTCACTCTAGCTTGTTACTCAAATTTGTAAATTTGGTATGTTTGCGTATTATTGGGGAAAAAATTCTGTTCCGATCATTGTCCGGTCATATGTTAACCGTATTCTTTGGATATTATCCATATTTGTATCCGACACTATCCGTGTCTAAATCCATATTCGACACTATCCGTACCTAACAAAACATTGATACAAATACAATATGAGTGGTATCGGATCCATATCTGATCTGTTTCATCCCTAATGACCAATAAAGGTTAGCTTTTTCTCGACCATTGCTTTGGTCAAGCATTGGCAAAAATAACAAAGGTAAAATTTTTGTATTCCACTATAGAAGTGTCTGAACCCGTCGTTGTCATCACTTCGCACCCATACATGCCATTGTAGGTCAGTGTTCCCCATATGCCATCATAGTTAGTTCGATTGACTAAATTGTTAGAAAGCCCCCCAAAATGACTAAACTACCTCCTACTCCTCACGTTGTTAACAAACAATCCCACACGTCAGCGAGAGAAAAAGCATGGGGGAGGAAGTTCCTGATGAGTGGGACCCACTGTCAATGGCACAAACACACTCATACACACCCATAGAGAGAGAGAACAGGTAGGGAGAAGAAGATGAGGGGAGAAAGCCAGAGTTGGTGGAGAAGGAGGCGATGGTGCAGTGCCAACGGGACACGAGGTACACTGCTTCTTGAGGTGGTGTGTTCTTAGGTCCACCTTGGGGCACTAGTGGCCTAGTTTGGAGCACCACCAAGATGGTGGCTAGACTACGGTGGTGGTTTATGTCCTTTTACACAAACCAAGGGACTAGGAGGCGCTCGATGTGGATGATACCATCCAGGCGCTTCACCGTGTTGGGCCACGTGATTGCCGTGTTGTTGACCCGCATCACCCCCAGAGCGAGGTCAAGGGAGAGTGTCGGCCCCCGATTTTCGGTCCAACCGGGAACCTCGGTGCTCCTATGCTAGCCCAGGATCTGTCTTGCTAGCACGACACCTTATACAAAATGCTGGATCATCTTATACAATCGAAACTGAAAATTGTTGTTACAATAGAGTTCAATTACATGGTGGCTCAGTTTAATAGACCGAGTAGGCCGAATATTACAATGCCAAAATGAACTCCTATCAGAGCGGAAACAGTAGAAAGAAGAGTCGGGTCTCGAGGCTGTGCCCAACCCAAACAGGCAAGCGACTGGAGTCCCGCCTATCACCCGGTCATAACGTCATCCATCTGGTTCATCTCCTTCTTGTCACCGTCAAGCTGTCCAAATCCATCCTCGGATCCACCTAAAAGAGTGAGTGGAGTGCGAGGTGAGCGTATAATCAAACCGAGCTCATGAGCCAACACCAACCTAATGCAATATAATGATATAGGTTTGTTTGGTGGAGGCTAGACTATTTTATTTGCATAAAGCCGATTTACAATAATTAATAGGTAGAAATCCTATGACTTAGCCGGTGACAAATCAAAGACGTCTTGGGCTATATATCTTTGAGATTGTTCATCATTGGGGTATTCAATATGGCGACACCGTATCCATGGCTATGGAATACGTGTCCCATTAGTCGGCGGATCCATCCCATGGCTATGGGTATGGTCCCCGAAAATAGACGTACTGTCTATAATTGGCAAGTTCGTGCCCATACTGGCGCACGACTCCCAAAGTGGCGGTCGACTCACCCCCTTAAAGAAGAGGCGTGATCGCCTTGAGCTCAACAAAGGCCAGGATCCCGTGGATCCAAATAATCATTATCGAGTATATCAAAAGGGGTCATTTGACCAACATTCGCACTCAGCGGACTGCACCCGAGTGCATGGGTATTCTCCGTTCTATGCCGTTTACGTTGATAGTCGGGACCGGCGACCACTATACCATTACATCGTTGATAGCGTT
This sequence comes from Olyra latifolia, assembly GCA_036346145.1. Taxonomy (NCBI): domain Eukaryota; kingdom Viridiplantae; phylum Streptophyta; class Magnoliopsida; order Poales; family Poaceae; genus Olyra; species Olyra latifolia. The sequence continues at coordinate 24,088,725 of CM070530.1, forward strand.
TGCTATGCCGTTGTAATGTTGATAGGATCGATCCGTCATATCTATGCCGCAAATCATTGATGAGGATCGACCCATTTGACCTAGGCGGCAAAGACTAAGCATTTCCAAGGACTTACTAGTCAGAGGAGTTTTAGATTTAATTCCTAGGATTCCAATGGATAAGGTAAGGAATAATGCCAAGGTTAAGGGTTGTGCTTAATAGCACATATAGTCGAGTGGTAATATCTAGACCAGCTCTATTAGCCTTGTGTTTAATAACATATTATAGCAACAGAATATAAGCATGCAATTTGCATTATTTAAACCAACATAATTTAAGTAAAACATGGGAATTGACATATGAATTAGAGATATTGGCTCGCCTGGACCGAGCGTGTTGTAGTTTGGATTCCGGTCTTCGAGTTGTCCTTCTGAGTCTTCCGGATCTATCGTGAATAATCCAAATAGCACAAATATATTCAGAAATATGCCATAGCATGATGAATGTTATGCAATCGCATTTAATCGCATGGGTGACTATTCGCATCGGCTATACTGAAGATTATAAAATAATCTATCCTACTTATCGAGGAAGTTCCATGAACTCCACGATAAACGTGCTAAGGATGCCATGCATATGAGAATGCATCTAAATACCCTTTTTTAGGTTCCCAAAGAATAAACCTATTATTTAGATTAAAATATCTTCAGCAAACACTTTTAAACATATAGAAATAGAATTTTAGCCCAAAAAGAGGCTTCGTATTTCTATTTAATAAGTGGCCAAGATCCTAAAGGACTCGATATTATCCTTAGGTTAAAATCCTTAGAAAGTATCTATAGAAATATTCCCTCAGTAATAAGCACAGGAATATCCTATTAAAATATCTATTTGGGCATTTAAATATTAGCCCTATAGGAGGCTTTCTATTTCTACAAACTTATTTATTATAAACCTACAAGGTTTAGTATTTTCCCTAGGGTGAATATCCTATATAATGTTTATAAAAGGGTAATCAATATTTTCAGAGGCAAAATAATATTTTAAATAACTGGAATACCGTTTCTAGCCTTTCTTTTATAAAGGAAAATACTACCATAAAGCTATTCTAATTTTCCAAGGGCAAAATAGTAATAAGATATGCCCAAAAATATTTTTATTAAGTCCAGTATAAGATATACTATTTTACTGAATTTTATCAATATTTTTGGAGGGCTAAAACTATTTTAAATGAGCATATGGCTGTTTACTGGATTTTCTTTATTAAAGAAATATCTAGATAAGGGTTATTAATATTTTACAGAGACCTAGAATTGGTGAAATATACTAAGTTATATTTTTCATGGGTTCCAAAAGCATTATGGTATTTTACATAATTTTTATAGGATTATTGATGGTCTCTAAGTATTTATAATAAATCATAATCATTTTCTAGGAATTTCTAAATAGAGAAATCGTTGGAAATCGGCTTCAAACAGTAATGGGCCTCAAAGCTACTGTGCGGCCCAAGTCGGTTCGGCTCGAGTGTGGCCTGAGGAGAAGGCGTATTCTCCATTTACGCCTCCACTAATCCTTACATGTGGGACCTCTGGGCCCACATGTCAGTCTCTACAAGGGGCTCCGCAGGAAAAATAAAATCATTTAAACTAGAGCGGGCCCCACTGGTCAGTGAGCCGAGCGCACAGTGAAGGAAAACATGACGTCAGGCTGACATCATGCCTTCTTCTTCTCAAGACGCCAGCGTCAGGAAAAAAATGGGGCGGCGCGCGCCACGGGCATGGTTTATCGCGTTCTTGGTCTTATTGGAATCGGCAGAGTGGCGCGCACCTATTGGAAGTGGTTTCGCGGCGAAAGTGGTCCGACGCGGCGGCGCCACGAGCGGAGGCGGCGCTAGATGCGGGACGGCTCGGCCTCGCCGACTCGAGTCGGCGCGAGCTAGAATAGGGCGTGCTCGAGCATAAGGGGAGGTAGTGGAAGCTCACCAAAGCGATGAGGAGGTCGGAGACGAGTTGAGCTGGCCTGTCACCGTGGGAGCCGCGCGGCGGTGAAACAGGGGCGCCGTGGACAGCTCGTCCCGGCGATGTTCTTGCAAGGGCGAAGATTGGGAAAGGTTAGTGGCATCATAAGGTTTCTCTAGAAGCGAGTAATTGACGAATGACTCACCGTCGTGGAGGAAATCAAGAAAGGGGTAAAACAGGGGATGGTCGGCCGGCGGTAATGAAACTTCGGCTCCGGAGAGTTCTAGGGTGTTTCGGTCCAATTGGGCGGGGGACATTGGAGGGAGTAGAGTGTTCTTTGCATGGATGTCTTGTACAGTCCAATGGAGCCGGAGAGGAGAATGGCGGTGCCGAGCGGAGGGGGCAGAGGAGGCATGACGGGGGAGGTGGAGAATGAAGCTTCGGCCGGTATTTATAGGCTAGGGGAGGGGCAAATCGGGGCAACCGGGTGTTGTCTGGTCGAAGGAGGTATGAGGCCGCATTAATGCGCGGATTCGCCGGCCAATGGGGAGCTAGGGGAAGGGTACGGTCTCGCGGAGGTCAAAGCCGGCGAGGGGGGATGCATTTGGGCAGCGTGCGGCACAGCCGTTGGCTCGGCGACCCGTCGGCGTGACCGAGCGCCCGATTTGTGCGGGGGTGCACGACGAGAGACGCGGGTGCACGGGCGCACGGACGAACCGGCGAAGCTGGCGTGTCGCGAACAAAGCGGCGCGATCGGTCGGCGCTTTGCTCGGCGAGAGCAGGCAAGGAGCAAAGGCGAGCTCGCGTGGCCGTTGGATCGATGGCGTGGCGGCTCGGCATGGTGGTGATGCGGAGCGGGCAAGGATCGCCGGTCCGGCGAAGCGGCAGTGGCGTCATCGGTGACGCTATCATCGGTTCGAGCTAAAGGTGGCGGCGGCTTCGGTCGGAGGAAGCAGCGTGCGTGGCCGGGCACGAACGGCGTGGCGAAGCTTTGCCGCTCTGGTTCGGACAGAGTGACAGAGCAGCAGAGGAACTGGCTGGGCGATGGTGGGCTTTACCGAGAAGGGAAGCAAGGGAAGAGGCCGCACAGACTGGCTGGTCTCACGATGGGCTGGGGAGTAGAGAAAAGGCCGATGAGCCAAGCCGAGAGGAATGGATTGGGCCGGGCAAGATAGGTAAGAGTGGGCGTGATTTAGCAGAGAGGCGAATGGTCATTTTATATTAAATTCAAATTTTGAGTGTATATTTGAATTGGAAAAGAGATGGGTCAAAGATGGTTTGAAAATTGGCTTCCTAAAGGGTATAGATAGTAATTACTATTCATTATCTTGAAAATACTATTCATGGTATGAAAATACCATTTTGCAAGTATTTTGATAAGTATATTCCCAATATACATATAATCCAAGTAATTCATTGAAAAACTAAAGCTTAGAGATATGCATATGATTATATATATTTATCTGAAAATATAAGTGCCATTATATATTTATATATGCATATTTGTATCAAGGAGTCAAAAATAATATATTATAAGACATAAGCCTTCCAAAATATTAAGAGCATTATTATTAATTAAAATTTTCCACAAATTTACAAATCCCTAAAAATGGGATGTTACAGAGAGGGTCGTGTGGAGCGCGAAGAAGGGTCAAGCGATGGCATCAACGTAGGAGGTGAGCACGTGGAAGAGCAGCAGCTATTGGAGCGATCGAAGGTTGTGTGGCTCGAGAAGAAGGGCATAGGGCGTCACCGGTGGAGGAGGAGCCACCTTCAGCGTCTACCACCTTGACATCCCTTCCTTGTAGTGCCAGTGGAGAAGAGGGCCGATAGAGGAGGAAGGGAGGCGGAAGACCAACACTGAAGGCAGGAGCGAGGCTAGCCACGAACGGATCAGGGGACTTTTGTAGTGGCTTCTAAAGTAACATCTAAAAAGAATTAGCTTTGCTATGGTGAAATAAATCTTGCCAAAAGTTAACAAAATTGGGTAGCTATGTAATTTTGGTCGACGCTGCCGAAATTCGATAATACACTAGCATGTGCAGATGCAATATGGGCTCCAAGCCTCCAAGAGCCTTACCGCTTCCTCCCACTCCCTTCCAAATGGGACCAACTAGCAGATTGAAAAATTCCCGAAGTGACCTCAAATAAGCACTAGCAAGCAACAAAAGCCTAGGCCCAAAAATCTTTTTCCTTTGTGCATGCCGGCCACCGCCCACTCCATGATCAGCTACCACCAAACCTCTAGGATTCTCTGCCCTTTCCCGCTCTTGACAGCCCATCTTTTCATGTAGTACTTGGTATTCTCCCTTTCTTCTTCGGGCAAGAGCTTTGCCCCAAAGCTCGCACTAATCATTGTATCTGCTGGACTAAACCACGCCACACATCACGAATACTTCACCGAGCTGGAGATAAACAAATGGGGCGCTACAGCTGCAGACAATGCATGTGCATGCATGCACGGCCACAAGGATAATATAATTGCGGCAGATCTTCCATATCAGGTGCCACTAGGCCATCCTCTCCTTTTCGCCTCCCAAATCTCTAGCCAACTTAATCATTTGACCGGTTGATTGGTTTTTGTGTATGCAAATCTGATGAGGTGTGCAGTGGGCGAAAGGGATATGTGATAGACAAGTTCGAGAGTGACGTATATAATTGTGAAAGAAAATGGTTGAAATGGCGCGTGCATATTTGAGACCGAACATGTGGTTTTTCCTTCGATTTAGGTAAACAACACCCTTGCACGACATAGCGATGTAAGAGTGATTATTCTAATCTAAGCATGCACCTGCCGAGGCGTTCTTGGGACTTGAAGATGACCATCTTATTTTATACTAGTATATATTTGCTGTTTACCCTGCTTGAAGCTGGAAATCACGACAGGCACACAAAGTTCCGGAAGCCCTACAGTCCTGGAAAGAAATTGGATGATTGGAGGATGTTAAGATTTGCAATAGCAATTGCAAGGTGTTAACTAGTGACAAAAAAAGGTGATGCTTTAAATGTTGACTTTAATCCCCACAATGCGACTTTAGCAAGTAATTTTTACTGTAATAATGTTTATAGCGATATCACAAAATTATAACACTGAGAAACTTTCCGAGACAAATTATCTACGTATATCATGGAACCAATCTAAATATGCATAAATAGCAAGCAAAAGTATATATGATTACACGTATTTAAAAACTTCAATTCTTAACCAAAGTAGGGATTTTTTTTATCGGCCGATAATATCCAATTATCATCGATTATCTGGTTTATCGGTGTCCTCCGATTATTCTCCGGATCAGCCAACAAATATGAATTTTGCTTGAATTAAATACTGTACAAAAGAAAATTCGTAATGGAAGCAATGAACATGGTTGTACATGGCCTGGTGGTCCCGTGTGACCTTTTCATTCAAAAAGTTTTCAAATTTTAGAGAAAAATAATGAATGATTATCGACAATAAAACCCGATATCATTTTATCGGACATATCAGTAACCTCCAATAAAATTAGCTATCCGATAAAAATATCACTGAATTCAAGGAACTACCACATTTTGGCCCAAGTGGCACCTCGGTTCCGGAAGACATTGGCCCGTGTGAATAATTATTTTAACATTCCCTACTGTGTGTGTCTTCCAGGATCATTTAATGAAAACATTGGACATTATTTACTCCCCGGTCAAGAAAAGTTTTTGTTTTATAGTACGTATAGTCAAATTTTGTAAAGTATGACTATTTACACTTTTTTTAATATTTCGATTAAAATAATGTGTATGTTCTTCTCAAAACGTACCTTTATTTAAATTTTATCCATAAATAGCAATAGTAATTGGTGATAAAAAGCTGTGTTTCGATGTATTGTAAGAGTCCTTTTTGCATTGGAACAAGATGGTGACGGACAGGCGAGGCAGGTTGGCACCCAATCGCAAGTTAGGCCACGGAAAAAATCACGTGCCCCTTACTCATCACTTGTTCCTTCAAAGTAGTTAATTGAAAAGACATCAAAGGAGTAGTTATTGTCAATTTTCTGTCGTCCGTGTCTGCTTTTGATTGCGTGGAAGATGTTGAGGGTTGAAATAACACATTGCTTGTTATCTACGAGCCTTCTTATGGTGCACTGAAATGAATATTACATGTGACATTTCTTTTGATCCAAAATAGACTAAATGACTACCGTCCTCTTTTCTGTGTACCGTAAAACGAATATAGATCATTTATTTTTTTCCCTTAAATGAACGATTATATCTAAAATAAACTATCGACCCTCTTTTTTTATGTACCGTAAAATTGCTCTATTTAATAGACTGGTATCTCTTATTACCAGTTGCTTAGATTGAATTTCCCACTTTGTCCAGGAGCAATACATAATTGCATAATTATTTCTTTGAGCAAAGTTCTTTTTATGTTCTTTCGGGGAAAGTTAAATACACTTTTCCTCTCTTCTATCCTTTCGCGTATCTAGAACGAAGTGGTCCTGACTCCTGAGTGATCGATCTGCTCTTGCATTCTGTGCCTGAAAAAAATCTGAAGATGTCGACGTGCTTTCGCCGCGGAAGATCGGGTCCGAGGAGGAAGCCGTTTGTGGTCCAGCCGCCGCAACGTAAGCTGACCGTTTGTGGTCCTGCCTCCCTCCAGCTCTCCCCCACACTCCCAACTATGACCGGACCTGAATATATATCCAGAGTTTAGTTTTATGGATATTCGGATATTTTTATGGATACGGATAATATTCGATAAATAATATTTGATAGACAATACCACTCTACACCAGACAGCACCTAACTGAATGTGTTATATTGATGATTTTTGAAGTATGCATTTTCACATATTATCGGAGCAATATCCGTTCCGAACTATATCCGATAATATCGATTATATACCATCTATATCTGTATTTGATAATATTCGTGTTCGTATCCGTATCCAACACTTTTTATATATCTGAAGTACTATTTGATATGTTTGCATCCCTAGCGTTTGGGTTTCAGAAAAGTGTGCGCAGCTGCAGGTGGGTGCACGGGGTGCGCATGCAGGATGTGCAAGTACGTACGGCTTCCAGCTATGGCGCGGCGGTACGCTGGTACTCCTGTCTGGCCTTTTCTCTTGGTGTCCCTCGCCATGTCGCCGCGGTGCAGCTAGACGTTTAGAACACGCATAGCGTTTCACGAAAATCTAATCCGCCCGCACCTTCCCAATTAATTACCTGTAACCTAGAAAGGAAAACAAATTAAACAAGTGCAGTGCATGTATTATTATTACAGAGAGGTATAAAACAGGGCGGCATAAACGCATAATTTTTGATAAACAAATGCCGCAGGGTGATCTCTTCTGGAACAACGTTCAAATTTGCGCAACTCTGTTCTGCGTCGTGATTTGTGTGCTAGTGATATATACCAGAGGAGAGGAATGAGAACAAAGTTGATTTGGTAGTGGTCGTGCTCGTGCCCAGGAGAGGGGATGATATTGGGGTTCTAGAGTGTTTCTCCAAAGTTTGCTAGTTTGATTAGATGACTCAAAATGTTTTTAACTCGAAAAACAATGGGATGATCGCTAGCTAGACACACCCGACATGTATGGTACACAAGAATTGTAAATTAACCAGCAAGGGAGGTAAAATTAAATTTGGGTTATAATTTATAACTGGATTTTTTTTTACAAGCCAAATGTTTTGGTGCTTTATAGTAATTTTTAAAAAACTTCATGTTTTTAAAACTCTTAAAACTAATTTTTAATAATTTTTTCGACCTATCCAAACCCTCAAACCAAGATCCACTAAATCCCCTAGCGAAGACCCACAACCTTTAAGATTATAATCTATAATAGCTTTTTAGCTATAGGGAGCCAGTCAAGCCGGATGTTGTTGATCCTGGTAGACTAGAATCAAACGTGGATAGTGATGCAGGTATTCGTTTGCATAGATTGGATGGATGAGGCCAAGTTTGATTCCCACATTAGTTATTTAAAAGAAGTGTTTGATCGCCTTGTAAGAAAAATGCCAAAATTTTGAGATTAAATTGTTAGCTTATTATACAGGGAATAGAGATAACAATCTTATAAATGAAAAACACCACCTCTAGTACGAATTTTACTTTGGATCAGATTTTTTTCTTTGATACAAAAACCATATAACAGTATAAACAGCGCGCACTTTTTTGCGTTCTGTAATTTAGCTGGATCTTTTTAATCGAAAACAGTTTTATCTAGCATTTGGGTTAGCTTTTCAATGTGTGCTTATTATCTGATTACCTTTTTTCATATAATGCACATTTAGAGCGGAGAAAGAGACGATAAAGTGAAATAAAGATCAATGTAAAGCATTGTTGTCTTCTTTTCTATCTAATCTTCTCCATCGTGCATCACCTATCCAGTCAACCAAACTAGTGATAATCCGGGTCAACTCAGACTATAACCAAACAAGCAGTGTGCTTTTGTCGTGTCAACTTCAATCAGCCCAGACTAGCATCTTTTTGAGGGGCGAAACCAGAGGCATCAGAGTATAACCAAGTTCGTGTGATTTTTCATTAAAAAAAGTTAGGCCCTGTTCTTGTTAGCTGACTTATTTGTCTCATTTACTTATTTGTCTTATTTTCTAACTTCGGAAGCTTCCCGATGTGGCCTCGAGAGGCAGGTCCTCTATGTTTGACTTGTTTTAGAGAGCTTTAGACACATCTTCTGGACAGGAAAGAAAACCAAATTCAAAAATAATAATAATAAGTCAAATAAGCCATGAATAAGTCAGATTTCTGTGACTTATTTGACTTTTTTTTTGAATCTGGTTTTCTTTCCTATCTCGAAGGTGTGTCTAAAAGCTATCTAAAACAAATCAAACACAGGGGACCCGACTCTCGAGACCACATCGGGAAGCTCCTGAAGTTAGGAAATAAGACAAATAAGTCAGCTGACAAGTTCAATCTATTGGTACATAGTGTATTTCCACAAGATATTCTTAATCGACGAGTTTGTTATGAGAAAACAAACTACAACCATATTTCAAACAAATAAATATTACAAGAGCCCTTTCCATTTTAGAATTGGAATTAGGGTACCAGATACAATAAGGAAAAACAAATAGAGTAAATCGCACCGTTGGTCCTTAAAGTTGTTCTCTGTTTCTATTTAGATCTAAAATTTCAAAAACCACATAGGCTACATAGCCAGCATAATATGTGGCCACATGTCACTCTAAGTCTTAAACAATTGAATTTAAATTCAAAATTCATAAAAGAAATTGTAAAATTGTAAAAAAAATCTTAAAAATCCCTAAATTCTTAAAAAATCTAGAAAAACCCTAAAATCCTTAAAATTCTAAAATTTGTAAAATAACAAATAAAATCTAAAACTCTTAAAAAACTTAGAAATCCTAAATGTCATAAAAATATTAAAAATTTTAAAATATAAAATTTATTAAAAAATCGTTTAAAGGGTTAGAAAATCCTAAAACCCCTTAAAAATATCTAAATTCGTAAAACAAATCTTAAACATTCCTAAAAGTCGTAAAAATTCTAAAAAAATACTGCAATAAGTAAAAAAACCCAGAATGCAGGAGAAGAGGGGCCAAGGGGGTGGTTAGGAGGTGAGGGAGAAGACCGAGACGAGTGGACATAGAGAGAGAGTACAATGGAAAAGTTTTGAGATTTTATTTACATTTTAGATTTTTTACAAAGTGTAGAAATTTTTTGAGGTTTTCAAAGATTTTCAAAGATTTTTAAAATGAATTTTAGATTTTTAATGAATTTTAGGATTTTCTAATATTTTTATGACTTTTAGGATTTTCTAAGTTATTTTATGAATTTTATATTTTATTTACTTATTTTACAAATTTCAGATTTTAAAGATTTTTTATGGATTTCAAATAATTTTAGCTCTTTTTAAGAGTTTTTCAAAAACTTTTTGATTTCTTTTATGAAGTTTCAAGCTAAATTGTTTTTTTTTTATAGATTTAGAATGACACATGGTCATTTGTGCCTACATATTATGATGACTAGACATCTGATGTCATCAAAAGCGCTCTCTCCATACCATTTTGGATTTAATTGAAACGGTAACATAACTTCATGTATTTAAATATCCGGCTTTAAAAGTTTTGGATTTAAACAGAAACGTGAGACAACTTTAATGACCTGCGATGCAATTTACTCAAACAAATATCATCAAACGTGTGAATTTTTTTTTGATGGAAAACATGTGGTTGATAAGCGGGGGTTAGGGTTGTGTGTCAACGCCACGCCGATAGAAATTGCGAGTTGACTGATTGCTAAAGAAATTGGACATCGTGGAAGTGTTTATCCCCAGTAATTCAAATTTGTGGTTGTTCAAACGCAACATTTCTATATGAATTTCATAAAAAGTAGTTTAATCCACACAAAAAATGAAAAAATATCACGTTACAAGAAAAGGTTGTTCTTGTGAAACCAGAGCAACCAGGGCTACCTTGCGAGGAGAGGAGTAACGGGGGCTGGTCATGGTCTGGTAGAAGGAGAAGAGAGAAGGGGATGAAAAGGTTAATACAGTGAACTCTGAAGGCCAAGATTGCACAAATGTCAAATATACCCTCTTTCTTTGACCAACTTTACTGAGCAATGGTAGGGGATAGCTCGTGGCTTGCGAGTAGCTCAGGTTCGGATTCTCATTTTCAATTGGTGTTCTAAAACAAGCTCATCCTGAATAGACATAGCTTGTTGCTGGCTCATCCGTAGTTCATTCCGCCACCACTAAACATTGAGTGTTGTCCGAGCCCATCACAGTCCACAACCATAGACTATGCCCACATGACAAAAACTTAGACAGAGCGCTAGCAAGCATCCTCCCTATTTCCTCTCATCATGCGCCGCCAGCACTTAGTAGCAAGCGCCACGACACGTGGCAGCAAGCGTCCTAGCCACCTCCTAGCTCCTGCTCTTACAAGGTTGTGACCCTTCCTTCTCCCTGCTGTCTTTCCCATGGTGAGCGGCAACCCTCTTCTCCCTTTCATCTTCCACATAACGACCATCTCCTTCCCTTGCTCTTTCCTATGGCCGACACCTAATGGCCCCTTCTTCTCCCCTATGTCTCCTTCGTGGCGGCCCCTCCTCTTTGAGGTGATGATGACTAGCTCGAGCAGGGACGATGCCAACACGGTCCTAGGTGAAGCAGCAATGAGCGAAGGTGACACCATAGGTCATCCAAGACCCGTGGTGTCATCGTGCCGATGAGGATCTAGATAGGAAGACACCAAGCTTACAAGTCCTCGGGAGTTGACTTGAGCTTTCCATGGACCCAAGTGGAGCCTCTATGAGCATTTCTAATAGGCGCTCTATTTGCTCAGGATTTCTATTTTAGAGATCATGTATCGCTCCAACATATTTTCTATAGCGATCTCTATTTTAGAGATTATGTTACCCCACTCCTTAATTTTAGGGATTTTCTCTTCTCTCCTTGTATCATTTGTATTGGAGTAAAATTTGTATGGCGCCACTAAAAATGGTAGAAATATAAGAAATTTTTTAAAACTAAGTGTGCATATGAAGTAACCATTGTTAAAGACAAGGGTGTCACTGCTTACTTTCGAAATTCGAGAATTGCTACTACTTAGTTAAGACTCGTAAAATTTTCACTCCTTAGATGTGAAAATTAAGTAGTGAAAATTAGATCCTTGCCACTACAGAGAGCTCGAAACTTATATCCAGTCTAGCTAAGACGTGGAGGCGACATACTTTTTAGACCATTTCTACCCCTATCTCTTTCTTTCTCCATCCTCTCTTCTCTCTTCCCTAAGGGCATCTCCAACGGTTGGACCAAAGCCGGTTTGCCCCATTACTGTTCATTGGATGGGGCGAACGAGCAAGCCCAGCCATTGGCGAAAGTGTGAACGAGGATGGGGCGCCTAATCTGGTTCCTTTCTCGAGCACGGCGCCAGCGAGGCACTTTCTCCCGACGCGGTCTCGGCGGCGTCTCCTGGCGTGTCGTCAGGCGGGGACGGAGGGTGCGCGCAGAGGCGGTTGAGGGCGCGGGGAGCAGCGGAAGGTTCGGCGGTGAGGCGTTCGCCAGCAGGCGGCAGGAAGGCGGCAGCAGATCCGGAAAGGTTCGGCCGAGAGGCGGCGTTAGCGGGGAAGGCGGCCGGAGAAGAGGAAGCAGATCCGCCTCTGGCGGCAGGTCCGTGCCCAGATCCGGTAGTTGGGACGTCGCCGGGGACGGCGGGTCGGGGCGGAGAGTCCAGGTGGAGGCCGAGGCGGAGGAAGAGCGCCGTGGGAGGCGTCCGCGAAAGAAGGCGGTCGAGGAGGCCGGGAGCACGGCAAGCTTCTGTGAGGCGTCGGCGGCAGGCGGGAAGACGGAAGGCTGCGTCGGGAAATCTGGGAGCTGCGAGCTTCGCCGGCAAGACTGGTTAGGCGAAGAGGCAACATCGACAATGGCAGGAGGACCACGACTTTCGGGAACGGCAGCGTCTTTGGCGAGGGTGACGAGGCGTACTACGGTCAAGGCATTCGGATCCCGAGTCGGTACATCCAGCACTTGGGACGTCGCCGGCGCCGTCCTGCTGCTCTGTGTCCTCCCCCGTGTCCTGCAGCAGCAGCTCTGCTTCCTGGTACGCATCACCTATTGCTTTTGTGTTTCTTTTGTTGTGAAATGCCAAGATGAATTTCCATGACGTTATTATTTTCCATGCATAAAGCTAGCTAGTTCGTTGGTTTAATTGTCCAAGAATTCACAAGCCAGAACCCTTATTCAATCTACTCGCTATTAGGTTGGGCACTACTCCTTGATATGTTTTCACATATCCAAAAATATGGAGGAATGCATCTATATATCTATGCATTGTGAGCAGATGGTTAATTCTTTTCGAAGTATTACACTATACTATATAACTTAGGAAAGAATGGTATATGGGTTTTACATAATTTAGGTCGGTGTAAGAACATGTTAACATAAAAAATCCACCATGCCAATTATTGAATCAAGTTAACCTACATATTTCTGGCCCTTATTAGTGACAGCCTTTTCCAAGGAAAAGAGGTTATTTTTATGCCCGAGCAAAGAGGGTTGATCTTCATGAGTATGCTATCCTCTATGCTTTTTAGGATAAGAGAAGATGTTTATCTCAAGCATGGTACACCCTTGGATTCTGTCAACAAAATTGCTTTTGCCAAATTAAAACCATCCCTTGTCCTTTCTGCTCCTAGTCCAAAGGATGAAATGTCCATCTGACGTCACATTGGGTAGATAAATTAATGCTAGGATTAGCGATGATTACCTAGCATAGTTTGGTAATAACATTAAACTGACATGTCATGGGAGCTCTTCCTCTCATAAAACAAAATGAATTGCTGAACTACCACCATGATCTTACAGGAGGTTCCAGATAAGAAGAGTACTAGTCTCATTAGTTTACGGTACTATAGTAAGACAGTCTCATATGAAAAAAATATGATACAAATTCAATGAGACAAAAAAATGGAACCGTAGGTTCAAATACAAATTTTTTTTGAATTTTTATTTTTGTTTTTGAATTTATTGATTTTCTATTTTTTTTAAAAAAAATTTATTTTTGTTTTTGAATTTATGTTCATTGTAGTATTTGTTTTTAATTTCTCTCTCTTAAATTTGTTTATCCCATTCGCTTCCTAGTGCAGCCAATCAAATAACATCTTTACATAGCCTGTCAAACCAAACAGCATCTCCTTGCATCACCTCAGCGTGACTACCACCAGTCTGGCTAAGTTCATACAGCCTGGCTAAACTTATACGGCAACCAAACACACCCTATAACACCATCTCCATCATTTTTCTTTCATTGTATTTTTCTTTTTTTTTCTCATATTCTTTGTTTTTTATTTTTTACCATTTTTAGTAGTATTTTTTTCGAAGGGAACGATATTCAGAAAAAGAGAGAATCTCTTTATAAAAAGGAGGAAAAAGAATCCTTTTATAAGTAAAGGGGGAAAAAAATCTATTCTAGATTTCCTTATAACGGAAGTGACAAGGGACGGGACTTCGAGATGGTCTGATCCGGTGCCCGGATGTAACTGTAAGTCTGTAATCCCCTGACTCGGCCAATTCCATGGAAAATTTACGCGAGGAAAAGAGAAAGGAGCGACTAGACGTTGGCAGGGCCACCACGCACGCAAACGCAATCCCTCGGGCCTCGGGCCTCGGGCCTCGGGCCTCAGGTTAAAAGCTACGGCGTACCAGGGAAGCCAGTGGCAGGCGGACACGTGGCGGGCCGTCACGTCGATGTCTACTGACGATAGACGGCCGCAAATACGGGCGGCCCGCCGGTGGCTCCGTCCGCACTCGCAGCGGCTCTCACTCAGAGACCGGTGTGTGGCCCATACCACCCCGGGCCCACGGGCCATGGAGAGCGGTGGTGCCGGTGACCTCCGCCCCCCACGTGCGCGAGGCCGGGGCCGATCGGTCGAGTCGACGGCGGAGGCGACAAGGCGCGCACTGTTGTGCCTATTTGGGAAAGGAGGCACAGTGCCCGGAGTTTGAACACTGTGCACGCCCACTTGCTCCACCCAGTTGCAACTCCCAGCCGCTCCGCCTTGGATTCCTTCTACCGTTCTACGTACGTACCGGTCCGCAAGAGTACCCGTAACAGAAACCTATATGAGTATAGAAATAGAGTTTTATAGATAGAGTTTCTGGTGGAGAAAAGAAATCTTTTAGGATATAGTGTAAAGTGTGAATAAATTTTAAAGTAATGAAGAAAAAAAATAGGGATAGAGTTTCTGGTGCGATGCTCTAAGTATTCAACCGCCGTAGCCTGAGCTGCTTGCTCACTCCTGCGTCGCTGGTACGTACAAGCTTGGCGATCTGGGGCACCGCACGGGGGCACGCATGCATCAGTCATGGTACGGTGGAGTACGTTCCACGAGTCTAATCTAATCCCTTTTCTTTTGTTCTTGCCAGCCCCAGCCCGTTTTGATAAATTTTAGAGGAATCTTAACGGTTTTATAATTAAGTACCTCTCATACATCTACCATTCAAAAGGCTTTTACAGTGAATAATAATGGTGTCACACTTTACTAAAATTATCCATGAATGTCATCTATTATAATGAATTCATCTACTTCACTAAAATTATCTCTCATGCTATCCGTTGAAACAAACTCTTTCTAACTTAACCCCGTAAAAATTCTCACGATAAGTATAATTAAAGCATATCGTGCTTCGGCCTCTATTGTCATTCACACGGTAGTTTAAGGCATGGCATGTAGCGCAATGCATAGCTCCATTCGCCAACGGCAAAATCGATTGCATATGATCCACGTGCACTCAATTACGACATGTTGCGCTGCGTAGTGCATAGCACCAATCATTCACAATGAAGTTAAAGATATATGATCTGCTTGCTCATAACCTCAATGATGGACTTTAAATTTTCTAGTAGCAAAGCACGGGCAGCTTAGCTAGTATCAAGCAAAATAAATTCATCTCATGCTTTCTATAAGAAATAAAGCATGTAGTTGAGAGTAGGTACTCTGTCTTGACGAGTTGAGAACACAATCCCATCGTCGAGATCTATATCTTTTCGTGTAGTGAGTTAAATTCAAAAGAAAGAATCTTGCAAGACCATGTTTTTGAAATATACTAGACACCTTTCTTTGTTGACTTAACCTTTTGGATGAACTGATTGATGCATGTAATTATGAATTAAATATGGTATCATAGCCAAGAGGTCTCAAGTTTGAGACCCTGCTAAGGGCAGGCACATTGCAAGGTGCTTATGCGCAATTTCTTAATGAGAGAAAATGTTGCTACATCCCTAAGCACCCAAGTAGAATAGCTTCGGCTCTTCCAATGCAAATATGCTTATATAGGTGCTTAGAGGCTACAGTCTTCTTTGAGTATCTTTTCAAGCATCGATGCTTAGTTAAGCATTTCACCTCTCATTTTTAAGCAACCGTGTAAGCATTGGTGCTACCTTAGCTAGGTAGCAACAAAAAAAACGGTTGTTTCCCTAAGCACTCGTATTGCACATGGCCTAATGTATCATTATCAATAATATTTGCGGTCTAGTTAGAGCCAATGTCTACGACATGAAGGAGACTAGACGTGAGGGAGAGTGTTAAAATATATATTGTTTTTGAATAAGAACACAATGGGCAAGCCACCCACCGTCGAATAAATTAAAGATTTAAAGGTTATATACAATGTTATTTACAAAAATATGCCAGGCTACGTACAATGCAAGATGCTTATATCTAGATGCTTAGAAAGAGAGAGAGAGCATTGCCATGTCAATAAGCATCTAAGTAATGTCTTTTCTTCAATATAAGGGAGCTTATCCATGTGCTTAGATTTTACAAGAAGTAAACAAAAAAGGTGTAAGCACCACCCCAAACATTGATGCTAATTTAAGTATCTCCTCTCTCATCGAAGCACCTGTGGAAGCACCAGTGAATCCTACGTGACAAAATAAACCAGTTTTTTTTATCTAAATATCTCTCTAAGCACCATACATTGTACAAGACCTCAGCCTATTAAACCAATTGACAATAAAGGGATGATGTTTTTTCCTCCGCACACGATGGATAACCAGCGTGATTCAGTTTGAAAATGTTGCTTGATTCCAAGATTGACGGAGTTCCGCGTTGAAAGATGATCTGATTTTCTAACCTTCAAAATCCCCTATGCAACCCAAATAATTATTGAGAAAATTGATGATATATTTAAAGTTAATGTGTAATTGACAATTTGCCCTTCAATACGTTGCCATTGATAATATGTTCTAAAGTTGAGTATAAATTGATTATATGCGTCTTTTTGAGTTTTAAAGCAAATTTGACATATATTCTATGAGAAAAGACTTTTCTACCCCTCTTCTTCAACACTCCTTTGTAGATTTCCCTTTTTTAGAATGCATCGTTTCTCCATAAATTAATTCTCGTTGTGAGAGACCATATGTCTTTTCAAAGTTTTATATTAAATTATAATATATATTAAACATAAATTAAGAAATAGATGTTAATAATCTGCATGCATATACATATATAATCTTTCATTTGGTAATTAAGAAACTTAATTCACTTAGTTAATTAGTAGTATGTACGTTTGTTAGGTATGCTAACTTGCACGATTAATTAATTGCATGCAGCAGTAAATGGGCGCAGCCCCAGACAGATGTGAGGATGGTCATTTCTCATGGGTTGAATGAAAAATTTGGGACAAAACTTAAAAAAGAGCAAAAAATCAATTATACACTTAACTTTGGGACATATAATCAATATCAATGTGTTGGAGGGCAAATTATCAATTGCACCTCAACTTTGGGCATATAATCAATTTTCTCCTAATTATTTCCTTAAAAGGTTGATCAATGTTACTTCGTAATTGTCAAAATACCTCGGCTGTTGTAATTGCAGTATTGAAATATGTTGCTCATCTGTGCCTTGGTGAGTCAGGTCAGTACTTTCTCTCTCTTCGTCCATCAATTTTCTCGTTTAATCAGACAACCCACTTTTTTGTTCCTTTGTTTTGAAATGCTATTTTTTTCACCTTACACTCTATCATTTCTATTTTTTTTTCTATTTATCTGTTTTCAATTCTTTTATTACAAACATATGCTAATTGGTTGGAGAAAAAAGAATGTTACAACGGTAGCTTATATCACGCCGGCTCACGCAGCAACGGAGAAATGCTTTGGCAATGGCAGACCGTGCACCATTTGGAGTGCGGAAAATATTTTGACTTATATAAAATTTAGACTAATTTATTTCAAGTTTAATAAATTTCTGCAAAATCTATTAAGTTACAAGCTGCAGCTGCTTGTCTAGAGCAATACATCCACCCTTGCAGCAGGATGATTGAAAGCCTTCGCTAAGAAGATCTTCACCGTGCCTTGTGTGACTTAATTTCGTTGAGCCTCACCTAACATTTGCCAAGATGACATTCATCAGGCCTCGTGTAACCTTTGCTAAGACTTTCAAGCCTCGCGTAGCTTCCGCTATGGAGAGACTCTCGCCAAGAGGACGCGAGAACGAAGGCTGGGGAAAGCACACTAAGATCTGCAAGGATCAACTTAATGTCTAAGTTAGCCTAGTGGTAAATATGATAGTACGCAGGACCTTCCAAGTGCTAGGATAAATATCATTAGAACTCTCAAAGAGAGGACACCAAGACAAGTTGTAACCACAACCTGAAATGTAAAAGGCCTCCACCCCTACTTTAGCGTAGTAGTAGAGATAGCATGGTCTTTATCTAGGGTCATCTAGCAAAATGACCACCTACTGCTCTATCGGAGCGGCAGGGTCGTAGAGGTCATTTATCTCTTATACCATTCCCCATTCCCTGTAAATAGGGAAAATCATTGCACTTGTAAAGTCCAAGGAAAAAAAAAGAAAAAGTATATCATATACAAAGTGGTACTCCAGAGATTCCTAAGGTGTCTAAGTGTTGTGTCCCTTTGTTGGGTCATCTCTAGTAGGACTTCGCACCTGCTCTACTAGGCGCAAAGGTCTAGAGAGGAGTGACTTCGAAGTGGCCTGTTCGGGGCGACCTGACAATAGTGCAACTGTTGTGCACTCCATTGATTATGCCAAGGCTGCTAGCTCCTCGCCGTCCTAGCATCCTTGCTCACTTGTTATGAGACAAACTTCATCCTTTATTTAAGATTATTATCTTAATATTATAAGTTGAGACCGTTTTCAAATCCAAAACGCTTCATTTTCTCGAAACCGCTAATTACAGCTCTAAAAAATAGTTAGCTTCTCGAAGTCTCTTTTTGAAATTCTTAAAGTCTAGCTTATCAAATCAAATAATTTCAGCTAACGAGAACTACAAGAGCAAGGAAAAACGAAGCACATCTTTTACCAACTAAGGGCCTATTTGGAACTGAGGAATTGAACATAGAGGAATGGAAAAAAATAAGAATAAGATGTAGTGTAAAGTGCAAAATTACATGATTTTAAAATAGAGGAATGAGATTGAAGAAAAAATTGAAGGGAAGAGGAGAGAGAGCAATGGGAGACGGAGAGAGCAAAGATTTGTCCCAAACACCCATGGACTCTACAAAACTTTTCAAGGAAAAAAAACTCCGAACTTTCTAAAAAATCTTTTGTTCCATAAAAGGCCTAATCATGCTAGGAAAGGGTGGCCTGGAGATCCAGACATGCCCAAATATGCCACAGTTTTAACTATCTGCTCATTGTTTATTAGGAGCTGCTTGGGATCGGACGTCCGATCTAAACAACAAAGGGTGATATAGATAGATGACATTGCAGAATTGCAACTTTAGAAATTTGCCACTCATGTGTCAATGACATGTAGGATCTGGTCCTACATGTCATTGACACATAGAGTGATAAATATCTAATTTCACAACTTTGTCATGGCATATATCTAATTAACCTAACAAAAAATTGACATTTTTTGGAAACACGGCTAATGAATTATTGAAACAAAGCTCAAATATAGTTAAAACATTTTGCATGAACACGGTAATGACAAATGTTTCAGTAGTTATTTGAATATGTTTAAGAGAAATATTTCATAGGAAAGCAAAATGTTTCCTGCATTTTTGCGGGTGTTTCATAAGAGCAAATAAAATGTTTCACGAAGACAAACCCAGTGTTTTATAAGAGCAAACAAAAATGTTACATAAAAGCAAACTAAATGTTTCACAAGAGCAAACACACATGTTACACAATGTAAACAAAATGTTACACATTTTTTTCAGATGTTTTCACCAGAGCAAAGACCATGTTCCATCAGAGCAAACCTAATGTTATACAAGGGCAAACAAAGTGTTTCACATACTTCTTTAGGGGGATCTTTCACCTAAGCAAACACTATGTTTCAATAGGAAAACACAATGTTTCATACATACCAGAGTAATTTTTTAAACTGAAAAGCATCGCACCTTCCCTATCTAACTCCTTTCCAATGGAGCTAGCATGTGCACGAACACCACCATGTCATCGCCTCGTGGCCTCCCGCTTTTGTCGTTGATCTCGCCGTTGTTGCTACACGAGCACACGCTGCTATTTTCATCACCCCCGTGAACTCGCTGTTGTCGTCGCCCCCCACGAGCTCGGTATTGCTATCAACGTTGGCCCACGAGCTGCCCCATAAGGCGGAACAGAGTAGATCGGTGCCGCCCTTGTGGCACGTGCCATGGCCATTGCTCGAGGGGAGTGGTGTAACATCCTAAATTTTAGCATAAAAGTTTTTTGTGATTTTGAATTTCGTTTGTGCATGCATGTTCATCATCATTTTCCATGCCATCAAATAGTTCAATTGTCTAGGCATTATATTTTGAATTTCAATAGTCATAGTGCCACATGAGAAGTTTATTTGAATATTAGGGCTACACTAGAAATATCCACAAAAATTTGCATTAAGACAAATTTTATTTAAAAATCACAACAAGCAGGAATGTAAAATATTTAGAAATGCCCTTGAAATGAATTAAGAAATAAACTCAATAATATCTAATAAAAATTAAAGAAAATACAAACTTGTCAAAATAATAATTAAATTACAGAGATATAATTGTCATAATATTCTGAATTCAAAGATATTTTATTATAATTTTTTGAGCAAAGGATTCTTTTAAACAAATAAAAGGTATTAAAAGGATGACTAAAAATTTCATGAAATAAATAACCATCAAATGTCAAAACGGAGCACATATTTGAAATCCTCTTTTTTCTGAGTTTAGGAATATTTTTAAATTATTTTTCCGTGTTACGAATCTTTTTATAGCCTTTAATTGTATTTTGTAACCAACAGGAAATCAATTTATTAGATTAACCCCGCAATTACCAAAACGGAAGCTTCCCGAATCAGATCCTTGCCCAATAAGAAAAGTATGCTTTCCCATTTGGCATTTACGCCTTTGATGTCGCCAAGCCGAGCCATGTGCTCGAGGCAGCCGCTGCGTTCGCACGCCCATATGCCGCACGACCCCGTCGAGCTGATCTATGCATCGTATACGCGTAGTCGCCGTCGTTGTTGCCTCTAGTTCCGCTCACACGATGCCGAGCCAAAGTGAAAGCCTCGCGGTGGAAATCGTTCACCTTGCCTCCTGTCTTTTACTGCCCAAAGCTTTGTCGACGTCCACTGATCCTCACCAAGCCGTCATTGTCGTTGAAGCACCTTCGATGAGCCCCTTCTCTATTTTTCCCAATTTCATCCACTACAACCAATCCTAGAAATTGAGGCCTCATAGCCCCAAAATGGTTCAGTTGTGTATGTCTGTAAGCATCGTAGAGGCCTATAGTACCTATCCCACATATGTTGTCCAGCCTTAGTTGTCGGAATCACCATCGCCATTAGCATCGCTACCCAAATCCATGGTGAATGTCGCCAGCTTGGCCTAGCCATGCTGATCACAAATAAGGCCATGGGGGCACTGAAGGACATCACTAGAAGGTTCCCATCTTGTTACCCTAGCACAACATTGCCGAAAAGCGTAGCCAGCTCTGCCCACGAGCTCTATCACAAGCTCACTGTCGCTACGGATTGTCCTGAGTGCCGCCTCCAGCTCCAGTAGCTTCCACGTGATCTAAAAAGCACTACCCTAGTACGCTATTGCCCCGAGTGCCATTACTTTGCCGTGCCGCCATGCGACCGCCGCTAGTTCCACTTTGAGCTCCACATCGGCCAACCTGATGTCGTCTGGGCATGAAGAACTTATGACCGGGGAGTGCATTGGATCCTAGATCCTATTCCCGCAAATATCAAGGCATGTGAAGCCCTATAATGGTTGTGATTGCCCACTAGAGACCTCGTCGGAGAAATGCAAAGAGAGAAAAGGAGGAGATAGGTTTTTAATAGAAAAATCATTCGATTTAACTGGTTTAGCTTTAGGTGATCGGTTCATTAAAAATTAGGCCGGTTCTATGGATAGCTCCACAATGAAAAATGTTTAGAATAATAAAATGCACCTAAATATGAAATTTATTTTCATATGGAACTAATAGAAATAGTAACCAATGAATTAAAGCATTAAGGGTATAAAAATTGTATAATGGAATAGGAGAAAAGGAGATAATTAAAATATAAAAATTAATAATAATTTTAGTATAAGCAATATAAAACATTTTGAATTGCATATTAGGCATTTTCATGTATACCATGGCATGCTGGTATTTATTTGAAATTTTCTGCATATTTGAAATAGAAGCTGGAGAAGGAGTGACCACGACAGCGACCGAAGGAGGAGGAGCCATACACCCACAGGAGCCACAATACTTCAAAGCAAAGTGGAAAAACCCTAATCTAGAAGGCAATTCATGTGTCCCCAATCATATTGAGCCCTTTATAATACTGTTTATTGCATTATTTTGAGTAATTGGGATTATTCTAAGTCTACTGTTTTAAGAAAAGATTTTGGAATGACTTCATGGATAATGTCCTAATCGCTTTAAAACCATCCTTGTTTTTGATTTGTGATATTTAATTGATAAGCCTAAAAGTGAAATGAATAGTGCTAGTAGGGTATGTTGAGATTTATTCTGACAAAAGAGGAGAAGGTAGTTTAAGGATGTACAGATGGTGAAGGTGAAAATTGGGGGTGTTAAAATGTCTAAGGATCTCACCCCTTTCTGCTAAGATGAAATGACATAATTTAAGCCCATACAAGTGACTGAGAAATTGGACTTGGATTTGTATTGAACCATGAGGACAATGTTTCCGTGGTTGCAATAAGTCGCGGGCAGCTGGTTATGGTGGCCTCAGTCCCTCTACAAGGTCTTGATAACAGCTAAGAACTATACTTCTATGAGGTGACAAAACCCGTTGGCCTACGAGTTCTCATGATTAGAGTAAGGACGGGGTCTCGTTGGGTGGAAACTAGTCCAATGGAACAATTCATATCTTTGGTTCTTCGACCATAGGTAAGTCGTAGCATCGTATGGGTAAAGCTAGGCAAATTATATAGAATTGACAAATTATCATCGATGAACCGCGCTTTTGATATATGAAGCTATTTCTTGAGTGATACCAGTCATCTTGGCATTGATAGATTTGGGATTAATGTAGAAAATGCTACTCGAAATTGAACATCAGATCATTTCACTTAAATGAACCCTGAAAGGATAAATAGTTTAAAAATAAGAATTTTGAGAAAGGAAAAGCAAGGTGATTATAAAGTCATTAATATTTGTTGAGTCTACAGGTTAAACTTGATACCTTCCTTGAGTAATCTTGTGCATTTAGTAAATTGGAAATCCTACGCATGATTTGTTGAGAGTTTTAAAGAATTCTCATACTTGCAATTATTGCGGGCTGCTTAATCTAACAAGCAGGACTGGGTTTTTCCAACATCGACTAGTTTGAAGACACGGATCTAATGGAGTGGACGGGTGAAGATGTAGAAGGGTGAGCGTAAGATCCTTATGCTTAGGTGTACTTGTGGCAGGTCGAGGTCTGAGTTGTAACATAAATAATGGGTATGTAAGACTTAGAACTTGTAACACTTGGTTAGTAGACCACTACTTCTGTTGTATGGTATTTTGTATAGTTAAATAAAACGCTGCAAATTTATATCATGTCTGAACACTGCTTGAATCCAGGACAGTTGTGTTGAATGTGGGACCGAAAAACATCTCTAAATTTTAATCCCCACATGTGGAGACGAGCAGCACGAGGGGAGGAGGGAGGAGTGGTGGAGGAGGAATGTAACATCCTAATTTTTATTAAATAAAAAAATTGAAATGTTTTAGATTTTTAAAATTATGTAATAAAATAGAAGGGTAAAGCAAGAAATGAAAATCTCAAAAGCTAGCAAAAACTAAAATCTTCAAACTATAAAATCAAACTTGAATTGAAACTACTTTTAAAATTTTGAAACCCCAAAACCCTATTAATAAATGGGTTAAATAAAAGAAGAAAGAAAAGAGCAAAGGAAAAGAGAAAGAAAATCAAAGCTTGGCCAGGCCCTCTCCACCCCCTCAGCGTCTGTCCATCTCTCGACCTAGCCTCCTCTCCCCCACGCATTCCTTCCTGGGCCGCTTCCCTGCGACCCAGCCCTTCGCCTCGCCCATTGCCTCCTCTCACTCTCACTCCCCCTCCTGGGCTGCCTCCTCGTGCAACCCAGCTGAGCCGCAGCCCAACTTGGCCCGGCTCACTGCCCACTCGCCCCTTCCCCTCACTATGCTCTGTCTCTCCCTCGCCGCGCCCGCATCGCGCTTGTGCGCGCACGCGATGAGCACGCCACGTGCACACCGCCCGTCACACGCGATAGATAGCCACATGCATGCACGCGTGGCCATACTGATGCGACCTTGCCATGCCCCTACTTTCTCCTTGATGGCCATGCACGCCATGCCGATCACATGCGCCATTGCCTTAGCCATGCCTTCCCGAGGCAGCACCGCGCCACGCGACACAGCACGATATTCCGCCTCATCACCCGATCACCCACGCTATCACTCCTCGCCACCTAGCTCGGCCGCTCAGCTAATCGGTGATGAGGCATCAATGCCGAATGGCGTTGCTTCTCGCTTCTTCTTTGTCGCACCATTCTCGATCGATCGGACTGTGGGTCAAGACCTAAGCGACAACTTTGTGCTCTGCCCGACTCCTCTACCAGATAAGACCCGAGCCACCCCTTTCCTCTTCTTTCCTTTTCTGCCCGATTCTGCCGCCGCACTCCAGCTCAGCCTCTCGTGCATGGTGGTGAGCCGTTGAGCTCAAACTTGAGCTCCGCGGAGAGCTCTCCCTCTCTCCTTCACCATTCTCCCTCCAATCGAGTTCTTTTCTCCTGCAGCTCGTTGGAGCGCCCATAGGGAACCGCTGGCTGGGAATGGCCCCCTTTTCGATTTCATCGCCGTCGGTGAGTGTCACTCCGATTCCTTGCTCCGGGAGCATCCCCAAAACCTCGCACTCACCCCCGTGCACCTATTTTGACCTAGGACTTGCCGGAGCCCGCTGCCGACAAGGCCCCTGTTCTGACCGCCGCCGAACTCCACAACGCCAGGACGACCCAGCCCTTCGTTGTCCTCGCCGTCACTGCAGGTAGCTCCCTGGTACTTCCTCGTAGCTTCTGTGCCTTGCGTGCATAGCTAGTACCCTAGGATTGGTTGGCGCCACGATGAACCGTGACCACCGCCGCCTCTCCTTGTCACGCTGCCGAGATAGTCGATCTCCGACGACGCCGTCACTTCCCATTGGTTCGCCGTAGGACCTAGAGCCTTCTTCCCGGCACTCATAAGCCGCAGTGTCCCGAGTCGCCGGCGCGCCGACGATCTCTTTCGCTCGGTCGCGCTCGGCCGGGGGTAGACAACGATGATGCCGGTTGGCATCATGTCTCTCCGGTTCAGTCGCTAACTGGTGGGCCTAGGTACTTTGCCGTTAAGTAGTGGTTAAGTCGCGCTGTGTTGCTGACACACGGGACTCGCTGGGTTTAACCGCGGGATTAACCCGCGCAGCATGATTCCGTCGCTGACAGGTGGGTTCTAAGGACCTACCCGTCAGTTTTAGTGGAAACATACTCCCTGGAGTATGCTTTTTCTTCATAATAACGCCAGGCCATGGTAAACGCTGGGCAAGACGTGCTTGAGACCCATTCCGCACAGATCGGGCCGAGCCTAATCTTGTCTTTGAGAGTTTCCGGCCTTTAGCCATTTTATAAACTCAATAAAGACAAATAAATTTATTCAAAATAGCAAATGACTTGCAAAAATTCTAGAAAAATTCTGCAAAATATTATATACGTTTTTGGACTTAGAAAAATGTTGCACCTGTCACTCTAGTAAGGATAAATGTATTTAAAAATCTAATAGCTCTCTAGGGGCTATCAAATGAATTTCCAAAACACAAAATCCTTATATTTTGTTTATGTAAATTATGGGAAAACTAATTGCAGAAAGTTTCTAAGTGGTGTTGTTTGGTGTGTTGTTCGTGTGCGAGGGTAAGACCCATAGTGTTTGTGGAACCCCTGGTTGGAGACGACTACCCGCACCTCGAGTTCGACCAATGCAAGTCCCCTTGACGTATATTGAATGAACCGTTGTCTGATTTACAGGGATTTATAGAGTTTTAAACTTGCATGCTACCTTCAAAATAAGTAGTTTGTATGACTTAGCTACAACCAAAAATATAAAATGATTTTCATACCCTTAATAATATTGCACCGTAGGACTAAATGTAAAGTACCTTGATGCCATGCTTACCTTGGAATAGGATAAAAATGCTTCATGCGGATTAAATGCTTATACTATGGTTGGCATGTTATCGCAATGTCTGTAAAGGAGTTTTCAGTAAAAATGAGGCATAGGGAAGTGCTAGGATTGGGATATTTTTCTGTCCTTCCCTTATATGCTCTGACTAGGGAGGACCTGATTGTCGGTTTGGTGCAGGCTATGCACGGGTTCTGTTTCGTGTTGGTACTCCTCCCCTAGTCTAAGACTATTCATCCTATGAACCTACGAACTGAGCCTTACAGTACAGCCTCAGGTTCCATTATGGGACAAACCTGGCCTATTAAGTTTTAATCTCTAGTAGCAATTTGCCGGTTAAGATGTCCTTTGTAGACATCTGGGTCGTATGGCCACAGACTGTTTTTCCATGTCTGTTGGCACCTTGGACCGTTCTTTCTTGGCCTTCTTGTATAATGTGAGGACTAGGGCTATTGGGCCGATTCCCCACAGGTGCCTAGGGATGACTCACGGAGCAAGTTCTATTAGGACTTATAGCAGCTGGCTTTGTGACTTGCGCTCCTGTGCGTAGTCTCCTGAGGATAAAGCATATCTACTCTGCAAAGTTAAAACTATCATGATAGCCGTGCTCACGGTTAACAACATGCGAAGAAGTGTTCATATGGTAGACTCTTCTTTTCTAAAAATGGGTTTAAAAAGAGTAAAGATTTTGCAAATGAATTTGCAAATGGTGCTCGGTAAAGAAAAGATCAAATCAATTAAATTTTGTTTCACGTCAGAACAGTTTCGAAAACAACTTTCCTCTCACCCTAGGATAAAATTTGGGAAAAAAATTGGCTTTTCCGCAAATGTCCTAAACCCCCCTCTTGTACTAAGCCCTATTCTGCACATTTTCCTTGACTTGAGGATTACAATGTATTCACCCTTACTCTTTTCCTCTCTTTTCTTGAACCCCAATCGAGGGACAACACACGAAAGACCCACAATACGGCGATGCAGATGCTGACTACGTGGATGAAGATTTCGAGGATTTCCCGGAAGACTAGGGCGCTCTGTACTATCTTGCTGCCTGTAGAGCAGTAGTGGTACTACTGTTGTATGGGTCCTATGTGTCGTATTCTGCCAGACTCTGGTTCGGGCCTGCGTGCCGCCATGTTTGTACTGTATTGGGGTTATACCCCTATTATGTAATATTTTATTTTCGCTGGTAATATATTACTTTGTTTGGACTATCTGTACTATCTGTGATCCTTGGGCCTAGTAAGGAACAAGAGGGACCGAGGGAGGAAGAGGATGCATCGTACTGGCTGATGGAGGACATGAGAGGAGAGGTGAGAGATGAATAGAATAAAAGGATGGAGAAATTTAAACCATAGGGATGGAATGGATAAGATGGAGTAGGTGTCCGATTGAATTGGACGACCGTATCGAAGTATTCTCGTTGTTTATTACGTACAAGTCCTTTTGTGTTTTTAAGATCCACAATTTACTTTCGATCCTATATATATTCATATAGGATAGGATGGCTTTGAAAATTTCTGAAGTAGTAAAAAAAGCTGGATTATATACATGGATATGATATATAAATGCCCGCAAGCATGCATGGCTCCATCAGCTACTAGCTATCATCGATAGATTAGGCGCTACTTTTATAAAAGGAAAAGGAAAACTTTACATAGCATGTAAAGCCTTTTTCCTATACTAGTTGAGGGCCCGTGCTTTGTGCGTGGATGGTGGAGGAGGAGGAGGCGTGGATCGGTGGGACGCAGACGGGCGAGAGTCGACGCGCTCGCGTGTGGATTGGTGGAGAGGAGGACACGGATCGGGGTGTGGACAGCCGTTAGATTTAATTAAATGGTTCAAATTGTTTTGATGAGCCATCACTCATCACCATAACAACCTTTTTAGGAGTAGAGATAACATGATTGGATGGTCATAAGCTCAGTATTCTAATTGTCAAAAAAGAATCTAAATTATAAAACTAGTTGTATTTAAAAATCCAAAATTGGTAATTTATCATTATTTATCGTATAGTGCTTAATAATAACATCTTGCGCTTAAACTCCATCGTCATCTTGTATGCTTTTTAGGATATATATTATCTTGTAAATCACCATCTTTGGTGAAACTATAAAAGTAAAACCATTTCTATTTTTAAATACAAACTCAACTAATAAAAGTTCTAGTATATTGAAAATATAGATAGTTCAGTGAATATATGATTGCCTTAGGGCATTCACGTTGCAAATCATCTATCTCTAAGGAGTAGAGAGAGCGCTTAGAGGCTGCTTCTAACCATTGTGAGCTTTTTGGTGCAACTTTTATGTTTAAAGGCTTAGTGGCAGCCTCTAAGCATAAATGAATCAAGTGACCCCACATGTAAGTGAAAATAAATGTTTATTTCTATTTTTTATCATCATTATGGGCCACATCTTAGAGACCTTTATAACCTTTAAACAGTACTATAGGTAAAACCTCTAAGCCTTAGAGTCTAGCAGTGGGTCCCAATTTAAGCGCACTTAAGAGTTAAAAACACCTCTAACCACTATAAATGCTCTTAGGCCACTCTTAATGCAATGATGTTAGTTGTTTCTCTATAGTTGCCACATATATAGGATGGATTGCTAAGGTAGAGGGAAATTAGGGAGAGATAGCATGATCGTTTCTGATAGAAGTAATAGTTTATATCCTAAAACAAGAAAAGGAAACAAGAAGAAATCCCCACCGAGAGCATTGTGTCTTTTTTATAGGGCTCATAAGTAGAAAGAAAAGATAAAGAATAAACTAAATGCTAGATACAATGTATTGGGAGGTTTGTTATTTATATCATTTTTATATAATGTGGCATGTTTAGAAAATGGAAAGCATTTCTAGGATCCATGATTGAATACCCTATGATATGTTTTGAGATTCATGTTGTTTGACGTGTACATCTTCACATACCCACTAAATAAAATATTTGAGACGTCAAACTCCGAAAAAATTAAATTCATCTTTAGTTTAAACTAGTTTAAACCAGTTTGAACTATAGTTATCTTAAATTTAAAAGAAGTTCAAACTGAAGTTTAATTTAATTTTTTTTAGAGTTTGACATCTCAAATATTTTATTTAGCGGGTATATGAAAGTACAAATATAAACAACACGAATATCAAAACATATCTAGCAGTAATTGATCATGGAGCCTAGGCTCTAGGATCCTAGAAGCCCCATGTCTTTTCCCTTTAGAAAATAACTAACTTTCCTTCGACGAGCAAAGAGAAACAGGATGTGTCCAGAAAACCTTAGTTTTGTCTTCTTTTTACATATATAAAGCTTTTATGATTTTCAGGATTTTTTAGAAAAAAAATGAGCAATTTCATTCCTACTGGATTTGGTGCCATATATTCACTCATTTGGAATGGAGTACTAGAGAATAAGAAGACTACAGGAATTTTTTTTGCCGTTGATTTAAGGAGAGGACTACCGCACAATATACCGTATAAAACAAATGGATGCCATAGAAACATACGAACCCTCTATCCCTTTCCTTTTGTGTTGTGTTAGGTGGGCCTAGGGTGGTAGGAAGTATAACATATCATAAGGATCAAGCGGTATCATTGAACATCAGGTATCATCATTAAGTACCAGGTATCATCAACAAGCATTAGACATTGTCGAGTGTTATGCATCATCAAGCATCAAGGATCAATGGGGTTGGAGATCATCGAGCATCGGGTATCATCAAGCATTATTATTATTGAGCTTTGTGTATCATCAAGTTTTGAGTATCATAGTGTATTAGGTATGACTGAGCATCGGGTATCATCGAGCATCGGACATTGTTAGTAATCGAGTATCAGGTATCATCAAGCATAAGGTATTATCATCAAATATCAGATACCATCGAGTGTTAGGTATCATTGAATATCGGTATCATCAGGTATCGAAGTTTCACATATCGTGGCCACTAGGAATTGAGTATCGTCGAGCTTCAGGTATCGTAGAGCTTCAAGGTATCATCAAGTACTGTGTATCATCAAGCCTCGATATTGTCAAGCATCTAGTATCCAGCGGAGAGCTTGGTCAGCTATCATTAAGCATCGGGTATCATCGAGTATCAAGTTTACAAATGATACAAAAATCAAATAAGTTTAGAGACCTATATGTTGATTTTAAATGAATTTGGAAGTTTTTTCACCTAATTTGGATCTCATATGAAAAAAATACAAAAGTATGAAGTTTTAATAGATAAAGAGCTTAACAAGAACAAAATTTGGGAAGTTCAGTTAGATGCACGAGCTACATTCATGGGATACCACATCTTGCAAATTGATGCCATGCTCGATGGTGAGCTTGCCTCTAGTAGGGAGCAACGACTATGACATGAGCTCGTCTCCTCATTGGAACTGTTAAAGAGAGAGAAGAGATAGAGAGGGGGTACGAGGCTAAAGGGGGAAACTGACAAGGTGCGACAACTGACCGACGGTGCACCTGGCATGGCGCTCTGTGTCTATCGGGCTCCCTTCTATGCCCCGTACTCATTTGGTAGAGAATATAAAGAAGAGGTGAGAGAACCCATGGAGGAGGGAAAGATAGTCCTATGCCGTTAGAGTCGGGAAGCTAATGAATGGATACAATCCACTATTGTTTGGTTGATTTAAAACATCCACATAGACCTCATTTTTTTTCCTCTGGAGGTATGAGGCACATTTAACTATGTAGCTCCATGGAACCATAAGAGAAGTCCAAGAGCTCTCCTAAAAGCCCCCTAAGTCAAATTTAAAAGATGGATGTGGGAATATGGGGTGCCAATAGATTCTGTACCCCATCCCCTGAACTTGTGTGAGGAGTTTTCCTCTGCCATATTTGAGGATCCCCTATAGATCCCATCCCCAAAACATTTAAAACATTTATGATATTTTTTCCTCTCTCCTATAAGGTAAAGTATGTTTGGTTAAACTAAAAGTTTTGCCAAAGTTTAAACAAAAAATATCATTTTTTTGAACTTTAAATGAAAATTTTAAAATTTTGTTAAACTTATTTTGGAACTTTAAAAATCAAGGTTCCAAATATTGCATATCACTTATCAATCAGTGATGTAGGGATAAGGGATTAATCGGTTGTATTGGGAATTAATCGGTGGACTTGAATACTGCCACGCTGCCACATATAAATAAAAGTTGCCACTGCCATGTACCTGTGGTGAGCAAAGGAGAGTGAGGAGTAGAGAAAAAGAGTAGACCCTAAGTCCCCTATACCTGTGAGGCTGCAGGCAGCGGCGTCGTGGCAAGGAGGGCTGGAGTCCACAGTGTTGCAGAGGACTGCAGGCAGCGGCGAGGAGAACTGGAGGCAACGATGGTGGGAGGACTGCAGGCGGCGGCGTGGCGAGGACGACTAGAACCGACGGTGGCGGGGAGGATTGCAGGCGACAGTGAAAAGGACTTGAGGCGGTGATGGCGGAGAGGACTAGAGGCGG
The DNA here is from genome assembly GCA_036346145.1 of Olyra latifolia. Taxonomy (NCBI): domain Eukaryota; kingdom Viridiplantae; phylum Streptophyta; class Magnoliopsida; order Poales; family Poaceae; genus Olyra; species Olyra latifolia. The sequence continues at coordinate 24,120,194 of CM070530.1, forward strand.
CGGCGAGGCCTAGAGTTCTCCCGTCGGTGAAGGTAGATGTGGCAGTAGCAGGGTCGCATGTGCCTACCTCTCTTGGCGCTCACATGGATGGGGTGGCGTTTGTGTGGCACTGCTCCTAACCCTAGCATGCACATGACCTAAATGGGCTGCTGGCCGCCCTCTATGTAATCGCTGGTTTTTGGGGTCCATAAGTTGGGATTAATCGGGCTAAATCAAGGATTAATCAGGAGACCTATATTTGGGCCGATATTACTAAAATCGTATCGGCAATGTGCTGATCATGGATAAACCAGGGATTATTCGGGAATATATTTTGAATTTTGATATTTAGTGAGCCAACGTTTGTAATATAACTTGCCAAAAATTGGTCATAAACGAAGTAGAGACAAAAATATTTCAAAATGGTAGTGAGATGAACTAAATTAATATTACAACATACCAGTTAAAATAGATTATTTAACTATAAGGATGCAGTTTATGTGATAAATGTTGGAGCAGAATTAAAATAGGGATCTCTAAAACTGACAGGGATCCCCAAAATTTGTTTTAGGGGTTGGAGTTTTTAGGGGACCTTTTAGACTTGACCTTAATTTGAGCACAACTTGAGTAATAATATTTTATTTTGTGTCTTCTTAGCAAAAATTATGTGTTTAACATATAATCATGTATCCCAAACGACTGATATTACATTTTGTGTGTGTTCCAAATATTTTTTCAGGGCATAATTCCTAGTATTTATATTTTTGTGTGTGTACCAACTACTCCCTCCGTTTCATAATGGTTGTAGTTCCAGCTAAATGCACACAAAATAAGGAGATGTGAAAAATATGTTGTCTACCCTCATTTAATGAAGGGTAGTTGAACAGATTAGCTAAATAGATGGCTGCATTGATGAAGGGTACGAAGGTCATATTGGCTCTAAAGTTGCATTGGAATGTGAGAACTACAACCATTTTGATAAAAATTTTGAATGCTAGAACTACAACCATTGTGAAACAGAGGGAGTATTTGTTTGGGGCATAATTCCTAGTATTGTAAAAGCAAAAGAATATGAAGAAGAAGAACACATTCTTTGAACGTCTATGCCTGTTGAATCCTTCAGGATTAAAATCCATTGAAAAATACATGAATTTTGAGATTAAATACTAATTGAATAGATATAAGATGAAAATGGAAGGCGAGAAAGTTGCACTGGAATTCCCAAATAAATGTAAAAAGATATGCTTGAAATCATCTAATATCTGAGAAAAATTTCCTACCATATGGAATTCCTTTAATGTATCCTACCAAACATCTTTAAAGGAATCTTTTCTTTGAATTGGATTATTCTATTTTTATTTGAAATACATTTGAATGAAAATAAGAGGCCGTTGGTACGTGCATTCCTATCCATATCCTCTTTTTTTTTTTTTTCTATTATGCTGTTTTTCTATTCCTACTCTGAAAAGAGATCCTTAATTTACAGTTTTTTTGGGATTTTTTTTCTTGTTTCTCTCAACACAAATTGAGTTTGACTTTGAAAGTTTAAATTCAACTATCTAGTTGGTACGTACTCAAAGCAAAATGTTTTTTTTTTCACAAAAACTATGATTTATTATGCATAGATATGCCCAATTATCTTGTACTTTTTTATGATACAATTATTTTAAAATAAAGGTGTCCAGGATAATAAAATAACCCAATAATTATAATATCTTGCCAGTGTGATGCAATTTTCTCTTTATGTAACTTTCTTAACATGGTGTGCTCCAACAGCAATGATTCTCTTAAAATAAACTTTCCTGTTTAGATATGGGATGAAACATATCCACAATATTTTATCATGACCTTTATGATCAAATAAATTAATGATAAATTTATAAAGAACTGTACGCTGAGGGATAACCCATTGGAGGAAAACATATTCAATTCAGCCGATGATCAACTCCATCCTTCTAGATCGGGCATCCCTCCAAATCCCAGCTCACACAAGGGTCCAATTTTACAAATTAACAAATCAGTAGTTAACAACCCTCCCAATCTCTCTCCTCCCAAAACACCGTCAAATACCTCACCCCTCTCCAACCTTCCTTTTCCCCACATATAATACAGTACCATCTCTTTCCCAATCTCTCTCTCCCTCACTCCTCTCTCTCTCCTCTCCATCATCCATTCCATCCTGGGCTCCTGGCTCCCATGTATTCCCCTGCAGATATCACAAGCTGCTGCTGCTGCTGCACCTGCACCTGCAGCTTCTCCAGCTGCAGTGCAAACAGCTGCTAAATTCCCCATAAGCCTCTGCCTTCCTGCCCCCCTCTGGAGGCTTTCTTGGAACCCCAACACAACACCAAGAACCACTCGCTACAGTGGCGCCAGATTACCGCTTGTGCGCATATAGTCGTATATAGTGGTGATGCGCGTGTGAGCTGCCGCGCGCCGCCGCCGCTGCTACATGGAGGATCTGTACAGCATCCACCCGGGGATCTCGCGGGTCGGCGGCGCCGCGAGCGAGGCGTCCGGGGTCGGGGTGGGCGTCGGCGGCTCCTCGCCGTCGGATCTGACGGAGCTCATGAAGGCGCAGATCGCCAGCCACCCGCGTTACCCCTCCCTCCTTTCCGCCTACATCGAATGCCGCAAGGTATGTGCCTACGTGAGATCTTACCGAGTTCTTACGAGCCTGTGCATGGTGAGAACTGAGGAAAAGACGTCGGCGAGAGGTGATATGATGGAGGAGTATGACTCTGCACGTGCGTACGTGTATGCGTCTACATGCGCCGCGTGGTTCTTGGTTTCAGGTGGGGGCGCCTCCGGAGGTGGCGTCGCTGCTGGAGGAGATCGGCCGGGAGCGGCGCGCCGGCGCCGGCGCCGGGGAGATCGGCGTCGATCCCGAGCTCGACGAGTTCATGGTTCGCCCTTCGATTATTTATTGCCGTGCGTGTATATATGCATCTAGCTATGCACAGAGATAATAATTAATCCGTAATTTCTGTGGCGGCAACTGAATTTGCCGCATGATTTGCGTCTGATTTGTTATTACATGTGCACATGGGTGTGTGTGTGATTCCAGGAGTCGTACTGCCGGGTGCTGGTGCGGTACAAGGAGGAGCTGTCGCGGCCGTTCGACGAGGCCGCGTCGTTCCTCAGCAGCATCCAGACGCAGCTCAGCAACCTCTGCAGCGGCGGCAGCTCGCCGGCCGCCACCGCAACGCACTCCGGTAACAACGAAGCCAACTTCGCATGCACACATACACATAAAACTCTTGTCCAGGGTACACGTTTACGTGTTACAATTTTTTTTGAGAAGGTTACGTGTTACAATTCAAGTCTCCATTGCACGTCTCAGTCTCTCAGATTCATTGCTGCATTGTGTTGCACATTGGTTCTATGGATGAGTTGATTGTGCTTTCTTGTGGTGCCGTGGTGCGTGTATCAAAAGAAGCCAGCCTTTTGAGAGTATTCGTGTGTGTGTGTGTACGCAGCTGTGTGTGTTCTTGAGAGGTCAAATCGTGTCCATAGCAATGGGGCGCAGGAGTGTCAGAGGGCGGCCAGGGTTGGAGTAAAGCATTGGGAGGATGGTTGTGTAGGGTTTTGTCAAAGGCTTGTAGCTAGCTAGGCGCTTCTTCCTCCTTCTCTCTGTCTAGCCATCTCATCTCTATCTACCCTTTGCCTCTCTGTCTCTCTAGCTAACTAGCTAGGCTTTAGTAGCTAGGCTCTCCTTGATGGAACTTGAGAGGAAACTTGGATCGGATGGCCTTGCCAGAAGAAAGAATCTTGCTCTTGCTTGCTAGCCATAACTGCTTGCTTGCCACTTCACAATGGTGAAAATTCTTGTAAAAAAAGGGTTTTTATTAGAGCTCGTGCATGGGAGATCTCTTGCTGGATTCGGTTCTTGTACTTTGACAAGACGTATCAATATCATATCACCACGGTAGTGGTAATTTCCTGGCGGTGCGGTTTCTTTTTCGAGAGTACGTTGCTTTATTGTTTGGAATTTAGTACAGCATTGTTAATTGCTATATTTCCTTTTGTTCCCCCTTTCTTCTTCCCGGGGATACGGCAAAAAGATGGGAGGTACGTGTGCTAGGAAGGTTGCTTGCATTATGGATAAAGGAGCAAAAGAAGAATACTGTTGACCAATATTTAACTTGGAACCATGCTGCTCTAGCTACCAAGATCCATACTATTTTATGGAGCTAACCGCAGTATTTTCATGCATAAACGGATGGTTCGAATTCATGGACACCGATGGGCCTTTGGAAGCACGGGGATTTCTGATAATGTATCAGATATTGTAGGCATGCAAAATATTTGATGCTACCAACAAGCAGTACATATATATTAGTTTCAGCCTGCCCAATTTTTCTTTCATCTTTCTTGTCCTCAGTGCTTTAGTGCAATGCCATTAAGGATGAGCAGGATATTATGAAGGGATATAATTAAGGATGAGCAGAATGTTATTTCTGAAGTAATGTTATTCATCTTCTTTCACAACTGAAACTAATATAGAATATATTCCAAGAAATAAAAGATTGTATTTGAATAATACTAATAGTAGAGATGAATTTGCTTTCTGTCAGTTCCTGTCAAATCCTTGCCAAAACATCAGAAGAGTGGCAGGCATTAAAATAAAACATATACGGGCCTATTGTTTGGCTGTGGCTCTCGGTAGCAATATATTTTTACAAGGAGACAACAATGCTATGTTTTGATTTGACAAGACTTTGTGGTGTCCCATTTTTCTGATGCAGCATTTACGTTTTGATCTATCTTCTGCGGTCTGTAGAGGATTCTTGTAGATTGAGATCTCATAATAAAGATGTACAACCGATATCTTTATATCTATAGTGAAGGATAACTGCACGTATAACTTCGTAATAATATTCATAAAAAAAAATCACTGTGCATGGATGTGTTTGGCACTTTGGCGCCCCTTAAAACAACTAATTTGCTAGCGTTTCGTGGCAGATTGCAGCATGCTGATTTTTAAACATGCTTGATCATTATAGATGACTTGTCTATACAAAATGATGAAATTATATGGCTGGGAAAGACTGATAATGCATTGTATTGATCTCATTGGAAAAACACTCTTCAATCACATGCTCAATGCACACAGTTTATCCAACCAGTAATGTAAAAAAGAATATTTATTGTCCATAACAGTAAGCTTGAATAACAATATGGATGTTTGTAGTTTCAAATGAACTTTGTGGTAATTGGCAACATCTAAATCCTTATTGTCTATCTTATCTTGCATTCTTGCCATGGAAGGCTGCCTCTGAAGTTATGTCACGTCAGTTTTCCAATAAATTTGCTGGTTTCTATCTGACACTTTTGTCCTCACAAATACTAGAAACATCACTGTTCTGTGATGTCCTTGGCATGCTACGTTTCCTGAGGTGGCACACAGCATGCTTTTGATGCTGTTAGTTATGAGCGCTTCAACGATTTATCGCACATTACAATAGCCACATTAAAATCCTTATAAACTAACAGAATGTTTAAATATGAACTGGACGGAAAGAAATAAGGTTACAGACTTTTGTGTCAGAAAACAGCCCCCAATGTAGGCCCGGCCACCAGAAGTGATAGATCATGTATGGTTGCTGCAGCAGGCTAACCTCCCAATATTATATGGGAAGAGTGCCTTGTGATAATATATATCTATATCTATACATTGGAAATGTGCAACAAGACGTGTTGTTAATGGGAAATTATCCTGGCTGGTAAAAAATTGTGAAAATATGGGCAGAGGTTTGCGCCATATGAGCTCAGATGATGATTGACAGGTGTTAGAAGCTATCTTGGTTTCATTTGTCTCATATGTGCCCGTTTTACTAGTTGTCAATTTTTTGTTGTGAATTTTGCTTTTCACCACTGGAAAAGAGAAAAAGGAAATCTCATTACCTTTTTGTGTTATTGATTTTCTTCCTGTGGAATAAGAAAATGCTTCAAAAATTCAATAGAGGTAGGTGCACTTTTGGTATCGTTCAAATGTAAAGATAATGATGGTCTTTCTTAGACCTTTTGTTTTCGAATCCCAGTGGTTTGAGGTCAATAAGGCAAAAAGTGATAACATTTTTTCGATATGTGATTTTTTACTGGCATACTAAAAAAAATTCCTTTTTAAATTTGTTCATGCCTTGAAGGTAGAACTGTAACATCTGTCGTCTCCAATAGTTATCAACAGTTTCTTTGATAACTTGATACATGAAGCATCTGTCGTCTCCAATAGTTTGATTCTTGGGGACTTCTCTGTAATTTGGATCAGGTCTGGCTAAAATGAGTAAGCTTCGGCCTTCATGTTCTATCCAGTTTAGTAGCGAATTTGATGAGGACATATTCTGTGTGGAATGGTGTCATGCATAATAATCTACACCCTTGTGTGCCTCCGCAAATCTAGTTAGACTGTTTGGCCTTGGTTCTGCCCATGCCCTTTCTTGCAACTACTGGAAGTCCAAAGAGCTAACTATGTGCTTTTCAGCTTTTGTTACATTTCTGCTTTTGCAGAAGTTAAGGAGAAGTTCATTTGTTTTATGCAATAATCAATATATTACGTGAAGTGGCAGACCGTGTAAATGATTAGGTAGATGTTAGTTCTTGAAACATAATCCCTGGAGGTTCTGAAGTTGATCTCTACCAAGCTGTGTCACTACAGGTCATTGTAGTCCGTGTTTTTTTTTCTCTCTTCTGCCAAAGTAAATGTTTTACAAATGACAAAAGTAGGTTGGCACATTCTAATTGTTGCAACTCAAACACAATTGATGAATATGGCATTCACTTTCATGTATTCAACTCTGACAAAGTTTTAGTACCATCTCTCTCTGAATTATCAAGGCAAGATGATCTCTCAGGGAATGGATTATTACATAGTGAACACAAGCCTTTTGCTGTGGGACTCGTGAATATCTCTGCTTGTTTTTCTCTTCATTGACCTTGTGAAACATAATTTCAGGACATATGTGTCTACAGTTCTGATGTGATGTAGTTGTGCAAATGATTATTTCTGACTTGATCCTTATTTCTAATTCCATGCCAGATGAAATGGTTGGGTCCTCTGACGACGAGCAATGCTCCGGGGAAACCGACGCTATAGAGATGGGGCAAGAGCACAACTCCCGCTTAGCTGACCATGAACTCAAGGAGATGCTTCTCAAGAAGTACAGTGGCTGTCTCAGCCGACTTCGTTCTGAATTCCTAAAGAAGCGGAAGAAAGGGAAGCTACCGAAGGATGCACGGTCAGCACTGCTCGAGTGGTGGAACACACACTACCGCTGGCCATATCCTACGGTAAATGGTCTTTCTGCAACTGAAACCTGGGTACATTGTGGCCAATGTCTTGACCTGTGCTGGTGTGGACAGGAAGAAGATAAGGTGAGGCTTGCAGCCATGACCGGTCTCGACCCCAAGCAGATCAACAATTGGTTCATCAACCAGAGGAAGAGGCACTGGAAGCCCTCGGAGGACATGCGGTTCGCGCTCATGGAGGGCGTTGCAGGTGGATCGTCCGGGACTACGCTCTACTTCGACACGGGCACGATTGGGCCATAAAGATCGGTGCAGTCACACACCTGTTGTCTGGTGATGATTGATGATCAATCTCAGGTCAGAAGTAATCAGGATCAACCAATTGTCCCATTATTTTGCTACATCTTGTGTGTATATGGCGTCGTGCCAAGAAAAATGTAAAAGCGATTTCAGGCGACCTGCTAAAGCTGTTACTAGTTCCTCCGTGACTGCCCTGAATTTGTACGTAACTGTATCCATACTGGCTACCCATTTTAACTGTTAGATAGGGCCGTGGACTTTAAAAAGTAACCTTACTTGTACTAAAGAATTGCTTTTCTTTTTCGTCTGACACTTCTGTTTTTCATTTATTTGACCGTTCGTACGTCTAGTGAGCTTATATCAATGTCAATTGGTTTCAAACAAGGTTTATCGTTTCAACATCTTCTATTGGGTTTGCCTAATTCCGGCTCAAAATTTTGGACCGAAACTAGTAATCTTAAGAAAGAAGGCTTAAATAGTGTCTTTTTTTATTTTTTATTTTAGAAATAGAATAAAGTTTTGTCCTCTATGACCCGTTGATAGAGCTGACCTACATTATAATCTAAAAGTTGGGAGTGCTCGAAAAGAAGCACCGAGAGGTTAAAAAATATTTTTAAAAATATTTTTATGATTTTTGAGAAAAATCACTAAAAGTCTCGAAAAGATGATTTAAAAAACTTGTGAAAAATAATATGGCTTATAAAAAATAATAAATTTTAAGTTATAGATTTTAATCTAATTTTAAATTATAAAGAAGAGGGCTATGTACCAAGATATACACAACTCTCAAATATGCGGCAGACCTAATCCTAAGGGTGATTGGTGGTTATAAATAATCTCACTAGCTTCTATCATATCCAACTCATAATTGGTAAATTTATAGGTTCAATTTCTGTTTGATGCAAGCAAACGAAAACATCTATAAGTCTATTAGAACGGGCTCTCTTTGTATGAAATCTGGTCCAAAATTACCGAGGGCTAGCTCACATGAAATTGTACAACCTAGCTTGGTCCTGTGGTGATAGTAGCAAGTCTTGCTACGGCTGCTTGCCTGTTCGTAGGGAAGAAAAATCTGGCCTGTATGACGTCTCGGATAGGTGATGTGCAGATTTTTCGAGGCTGAAGCTGCCGTGTAGCCGTGTAGGGAAGAAAACGTGGTTGCGTGCTTGTGCCAAAAAAAAAAAAAAATCAGATTTGATTTTTCTGGGGAAACATGGGCGGTTTTTCCTTTCCAGGAATTTTTGCAGGATCCGCTACAAGTAAAATTAAACTGGGCCGTCCTCGTAAAGAAAAACCAGCCCTACCACATGTAGCTAAATGAAATGTAGCTAAGCATGAATCATGAACAAGTTAGCGAAGAGGTTATTAGATGTAGAGATATATGAGTCTAATATAGATTCTTCTTATATATGGGGTTTTTTGATAATGCATTTTTGTACATGTATATATATATATATATATTGGTCTATTTGCTCGGATGAATATAAGTCTTATTCATGATATGGTATCGAAGCGTATCTATGGTTGTTGGCACTGTAGTTGCGTCGTTCTTGCCTACCACCTTCTCTGACGTTGCTATTCGTCCTCTGCAGCACGCCGTTTGTAGTCTGCCGCGAATCATCGTCCTCGTGGGCGTGGCTGCAGCCATCGTCGTCCTCACAGGCCACCATCGTGGTCGTCCATAGGGCCCCGACCTGCCGCCGACCCGTCATCGTCGCTGTACTTGCGCCAGACCGCCGTCTCCTGACCGGATCGGGCTGTGCTCGCCGACGGAAGGCAGCCAGTAGCTGCTTCTCCGGCGCCACCAGCCGACGCTTCGGCGGCCACTACTTCGCCGCCGATGCCTTGCCGCTGCCATCGCTGATTCTCCGGCAACGAACGTCGGACGAGTTTCACCAAAACACTCTGTCGGGCTGGCCAGTTGGTTTTCTGTTAGAAGCTAGAAGAGCTAGGTTATGTTATATAAAAAAATATATATATCATCGGACACCGTTTATGTTCCTCGCTGTCCAGTGATTTTTTATGGTCACAATTATCATAATTAGGCTCTTCATATGTGACTCCACATGTATGATCAGGATTTTCTCGCTAATGAGCTTTCTTATCCATCACATACAAATCCCTTTGTACCACCGCCAGCTCAGAAGGATGGTGTTGATGAAGCTGCTACGAAGAAGGCATTTGATAATCAAAAGGAGGGTATAGAATCTTATTATTCTCAGTATACTATCTATAAGTTCTGGTGTGATGAGGATGCTCGTGCCTCTGCTATTTTGATTGCTAACATGAAGGTGTATTTCACCGGAGAAGTTGTTTCTTTAGCTTTTGCGCAGTTAATGTGGTCACATCTTCATGATCGCTGTGATCCTATTGGTGACTCTCAGTACCTTACTGTTGTGCGACACGAACAATCACTACAGCAGGGTGATTCTACGGTGGTTAAGCTTTATGCCTAATTTTGGTCAGTGTGGCGTTAGTTTGACTCTCTTGATACAGTGGATGCGCTTTCTACGATGGATGATCATGAATGCCAGACTTGTTTGTGTTGTCAACACCAGCTGTCTCACTTGGAGATTCGTTGTATCTATGACTTCCTCACAAGTCTTTGGCCAGAGTTTGAGCAGATCCGTACTTAGCTTCTTACCCATCACCCACGTGTTACCTTGTTGGTGGCTCTTGCTGCCCTTTGTACTAAGGGGATGTTCTTTTGGGTTTATCTAATCTGACTTATCTCGAACTTCGAGAATTTTTCGAGGTGGCCTCGAGAGTCGAATGGCCTTGATTTTTAGGATTTAGAGAGCTTTTAGACTCACCTACGAGATAAAAAAACCGATTCAAAAAGTAATAAAAAAGTCAGATAAGTCAATATTACTCAGATAAGTCAGACTTTTTTCGTGACTTATCTGACTAATATTGACTTATCTGACTTTTTTATTACCTTTTGAATTGGTTTTTTTTATCTCATAGGCGAGTCTAAAAGCTCTCTAAATCCTAAAATCAAGCCATCCAACTCTCGAGACCACCTCAGGAAATTCTCGAAGTTCAAGATAAGTCAGATTAGATAAGCCCAAAAGAACATGGCCTAAGAAGACTTGCCTTCATAGTATGGGTTTACTGACTTCTTCGTTGGTTTTTGCTACACCGGCTTCGACACCTAGTGGTTCTTGTGCTACGTCTTCACCTATGCCGCTGTCTTTTGGAGTGACATCGCAAGATGGACTTCATTACACCTATTGTGACACGTCGCCTACCCAAGGGCATAGGAGATTTAGATTCTTCTTCGCAGCGCAGCCTTGACATTTCTGCTAAGATTCTCATGCTACTGCATCTCACGACTGCCTTTACACCAACAAGTTCTACTGGTTTTGCTTCACTAATGAGAGATCATCATCCTCCTCACTAGGTACAACCCCGTGGATTCTTGACTTCGCTACTTACTTTCACATGACATCTGACCCTACCTATCTTACTTTCAACAATCTTTTAACCACTTCACTGACTGTTCAGACGACAAATGGTGCATCTTTTCCTGTCACAGGATGAGGCACTTTCATGTCTTCTTTTTATGTTCCAACAATCTCTCATGTTCCCAAGCTATCCATGCAGTTTATTTCTACTGGCCAGTTTACTAATCATAGTTGTCGTGTGATTCTCAATACCAACTCTTCTTGTGTTCAAGATCGTCGCACGGGTCTTTTGGTTGGTACTGGCCCCCGGCGCTGTGACTCAGCGTCTCTAGGAGCTTGACTGGCTTCGTCTTCCTTCTGTTGCTCTGGTCAGTCTCTCCGTCTCTGTCATTTTATTGAGTCTGTATCAACTTGTCCTTTTGATCTTGTTCATTTTGATGTCTAGGTCGAGCCCCATTGTTTCTAAAGATGGTCATAAATACTATATCATTTTTATATATACAGTTGTTAGGGCATGTACAAAGCCATTTAATAGGGCGTCTCTTACCGTTGAGGTGGATATGTTTCGCTGATGTGGCAGAGGGGAAGTAAAAAAATGTTAGAGTCGACTCTTGGTGAAGAGACGACTCTTCTCAAGCTCCTAGGCAGAATTAGAGAGGAGCAGTATTAAATCGCTAAGAGACGCCCTATTAAATGTCTTTATACATATACATTAGTACATACATACTTGACTTTTTTACTTAGAATAATGTGCTAAGAGACATCTTTGACTCTCCATTGTACATGCCCATATGTGCTAAGTATAGAATCTTTAAAAATTAAGGCTGTCAAATAACCTTGAAGTAACAGGTGATGATTAGTACAACCAGAGAAATACCCGCGTGTTCGTTTATAAATGTTTTTTCAAGGGTTGATAAATGTGGTTTGAGTCCTATTAAATATAAGTTTTGTGTATTTATATGTGGATTTTTGTCTAGTTTGACCTCGTGGCCCCTTGTCTGCTAAGTATTAATAGTAACCGCGCTAACCAATTGCACTCCTCAATAGATAATAATAAAAAAAAGTACTAGCTTTCTTGAAGCCCTCTTTAAATTACATGATATATGTATTTTCCGCAGAACCTTTCTTAGATGAGTTTTTACCAATGTAAGTAAATTAGATTGAATGTAACAGTTTAAAGTACTTTCTTATTTGCTTTTGAATAGTACCTTCCCCCTTCAAGCTTTGTCGTGTGTGAAACTACAGGTATTTCAACTTTCAAATGAATATAGGCTTTGGAGTATGGCACAGGGCCAGAAAAATGTTTGAATTTGCTCGGTTTCACTCAGTATCTTCAATATTTCCAAGAGTACAACCCAGTTCGGCAAAGGGCTACATTTCCAAAATATATTGCCAGTCCATTAACCAGACGATTTGTTGGGCCAGGCGGGCCATATTTTCCAAGTGCTCAATTCATGCTAAAATAAATCTACTACAGCTAAAGTTCAGATTAAAGTTCCCATATGAACCCTTCTGAGAACTGAAAGAAGGTGAGTCATCTGAAAGCTCAACAGACCTGTTTCATGCAAACATATTAACAGAAAAAAAATATTTCGCCTAAGAAACTTGATGGTTTATTTTCCCTTTAGATCAACACATACATATATATTAATGAATACTAATAATTAATACAGCCATAGAAACACAAAAGCTTCATGCAAATTCACCAAGGTATAAAACTTTTTTTTTCACTTCCCCCCTTCAAAGTATCCTTAAATACCATGAACCCCCACTGTCATCACCTATAAGAAAATTAATTAGCGCGCGGCGCGGGGTTCATCGATCAGTTGTCGTAGGTGCGGCACTCGTCGGTCTCGGGGTTCTCCTTGCAGTAGTTCTCGAGCGGGTCGGAGTCCTTGAGCTTGTCGCGGGCGTGGCTCGCCGCCGCGCTGAGCTCCTCCACCTCGTCCCACGCCGCCGCGCACTCCCCGGTGGTCTTGTCCTCCGCGCACGCCTCCTCCGCCTGCTTGATGCTCTCCGACATCTTATCGGAGATGCCCGGCGGCGTGGACGGCCCGCTCGCCATCGCCACCACGGCGGCGCTGCGGGCGCGGCGGCCGGCCACCGCCCGCCGGAACGTCACACGGCCGGCCACGCCCCGGTCGACGCCGGCGGCGGTGGCCACGAAGGACGGCGCGGGGGTGGAGAGGCTCACGTTGGCGAGCGTCGACGCCATGGCGCGTTGCACCGCCGCTTGCTTAGCTTCTTATGCTTTTTTGTTCTGTGTCTGTAGTATGGTCTACGTGTACGTGCTGTAACAAGGCCTTGCTTTGAAGCCATGAGAGGCTTTATATAGCAGCTTGGTCTGGCGAGGGAGGCCTCTACGTGCACTCGTTTCTTATCACTTCTTGCCCAATCCGTGTGCTCCACGTCGTCTTCGTTGGAGAGATATTTCGTGCAACTGGCCGGCAAAATGGCAATCGTGCTTGCTGACTGCTGTGTTGGTAGATCTTTTTCTTTCTGCTCGGGATATCTCACCTTAGCGAGCAGTTCTTTCGACCATACATATGAACACACCGGCACAGTGCGTCCGCTCTTCGTTTTGTTTCAGCCTGTAAAAGCGCATGTTGGACACGAAATCGATGCGAGGTTCATGTCGCCGCAGCAAAGTAGTAACTGTTTTGTATACACGTGAATTCGCGCGATGTGGTGACAAAAAAAAATAACTTTTTTACTTCAAGGAAATATCTAATATCACTATAGGAAACAAGCGATTTCTCGGCGGATGAAACCGTCGAGAGAGACTTGTCGAGAGTATTTTCTCTCGACGGCCGGCCATCGAGAAATGACCGTCGGACCAGCCCAGTCGAGAGAGATGGCTTTTCTCGAAAACACCTATCTCGACGGCTTGAGAAAAAGCCGTCGAGTAAATTGGGTGGACGGCAGTTTGACGGCTTCGGCTCCACCTTTCTCAACGGCCACGTGACTGTTGAGAGAAGTAAAAACGGTCACGTGGCCCAAAGCCCTGGACGTCGGCCCTGGACGTCACCTCTCTCAACAGTCACGTGACCGTCGAGAGGGGTGACGTCCAGGGCTCTGGGACACATGGCCGTCTTAACTTTTCTCGGTGGCTGCCGTCGAGTGCTTGCCTCCATGGGGTTCCCAGAACCCCCCGTGTCGACGGCTTAGGCCTGGCCGTCGAGAGTAATAGATTTTCAGTAAAAAAAAAAGGAGTTAGGTAAATGACTAAAAAAATCCAATTTAGCAGCTGCTACTGCCCTAGCACCAGCTGCTGCACCTACATACCCAAAACACCCCGCACATATCATCATCTCCACATTTTACACAAATATGCATGCACAAGCATAATTTCAAACCACAAACACCACAATTTCAACCAAAAGCATGTAGTATATCACAAACATGTCTAATAGTACCATTCATCACATTTACTCCTTATAGTCCTATACCACTCAAGGGAAGGGCGGTTGGTTGTTCTGCAGGAAACGCGACACCAGGTTCATCGGCTGGCTCCCAGACCTATCATCTTCGTCCTGGGCGTTGTTGTGCCGAGCCGGAGCTGGAGCCGCCGATCATGAACCAGCAGGTGGAGGAGAGGGCGGATGACCCCGTAACTGCTTGACGAGGCCTACACATTCGCGACGCATTAGTTAAAAACTTGTAGATTTGAAAGAAAGGAAATGAGGTGGTGGTAGTCTCTTACCCTGGCAAGTATCGCTACTGCCTCCAACGCTAGGAGCCTAGCATTGAACTCCTCGTACTCCCGCCACCAGTCCTCCTCCGTAGACCTGAGGCTCGCCTGGAATGCCTCCATCATCTGCTGGCGCTCCCTCTCCTCCTCCCTCTGCTTCATCTCCTGCTCTCTTTTCCTGAGGACGCGGGCCTCGAACTCGCGCTGACTCTCAGTGGCGCTCTGAGAGGACCAGACCTCGGGCATGTAAGCCTCCGACTTACAATTAAGGAACGTGGTTAGTTCACAAAATCAATATTTTCAAAGAAATGACATGCTAGATAGTAATTAGCTTACCTGAGGTGGCCCCCTCCGATCGCTAGCCTCTCGTGCACCTTGCCCCCCATGTGCTGGTGGATCACTACTGGGTCAAGGGGTGTCCTCTTGGAAGCTGTCTAGGCCGTGCAGCCGAGTGTAGGCCTCCCGGTAGCAATCCTATGTTTTTTCCGAGTTAGACTGAGCAAAAGTACAAATCTGATAAGGATGAAAGTTTTCGTTAGCACTTACCATATTCTATTGCACGAGGGGGTCCATCGCAAGCTAAGTGTCGGGCTTGGGCTTTGGTGTGTGGGCCTGCTTCCATAGGTCAAACACGCTGAGCCAGGACCCTGTCTTTAGCGTCTGCAAGAAGGGAAAGGCAAGTTAGCCAAAAAAATAAAAAGTAAAGAAAAAATCAAAGCTTACCAGCTTCTTGGCTAGCTGGGGAATAGACTACTTCCCCGTGCTTTTCTTATAGTCTTTAGAGGCCCGATTATGCTTGGCCTTCGCGGACTTGTCTCGGAACTCCTGGCTAGCCCATTTCTCGCCAAGAGCCCTCTATGCCTCTGGGTGGTTCATGGCCCACTCAAGAGGCATCCCGGCGTAGTCATCCGCATCGAGGTAGATCCCACTGGCCTCGGAGGTGGTGATCCACTCACAGTGCTATCTCCTGAAATGTACAAACAGTTCGCAATTGTAGCAATAGTAAATACCATTTTACAATGATTATAGGGATGGTTGCTTACCTGTGGTACTCTTCGACCGTCGTGACACAAGCACCAGACATCAAGTCCTGGACTTTCTGCTTTGCGTTCCTGTCCAGGATGGGCTCGGACTCTGCCTCCGTCAACCCCGGCTGGGGATAGTACCTAAGCTGAAATTTTACAAACCAAGGAGATTAGCATCATGATCACAAATTCAGAAAGTAAAGCCGGTTAGACAGACTTACCCAGAACTCCCGAAAGGTCATAAGGCCACGCTCCACCTAACTCTCTCGACGGCCACCATTAAGCCATCGAGAGAGGCCTCCCTAGGGCACGGTCACTGTCTACCTCTCTCGACGACCACACTTAAGTCGTCGATAGAGGCCTCCCTAGAGCATGGTCACCACCTACCTTCCTCGACGACCATGCATAAACCATCGAGAGAGGCCCCTTTGCTCTCCCGAGGGCTTTTTTTGCCCTGGCCATCAAGACACATCCGTCTCAACGGCAGTCGTTGACAACTATCGAGAGAGGCCTATTTGTCTCGATGGTTCCGGAGGAAGCCATCGAGACAGATCTCTCACTCGATGGCCCCTCTTTTTTAGGGCTCTTTTAATTTTTGTAAAAGATTGTACTGATGGTATTGACCATAACCTTTAATTATATTGCTCCATATGTGACTTAGCATGCTCAAAAAACATTTTAAAAAATTTTGATGTTCCTAGCTACGGGTTTCCATGTAATCGTCCTAATCAAGTTACTGATGCGCTTTAGTGTATAGAGATATTCAGAGATAATCATCTGTAACTTTGCCGGTTCTATCCCACCGCTGAATTAAACATCGGATGGATCAAAATATAAGCGATGACACGTTCGATACTTTTATTTTTCTTTAAATTTTGAACAATCCAAATTTTATTGTTAATGCAAAACCATTTCCATCATTATAAAATACATTTATATTAGTTTTTCGTCCTCACGGCTAGGAAAATTTCAAAAATTGATTGCAAACTATAAGAACTAATTTCATAACCCTTGCAATGCTAGATTTCATGATTGTAATTCATATTACCATATGTTTGAATTTGGCAAAATTTACAGAAAAAACCCATGTACTCTCGACCACTTAACTTAAGCCATCGAGAGAGCACATAACCTTCCATCTGAAACCCAGCATCCATCTTCCCACTCGATGTCTCTCGATGGCTTCAGTCAGGCCATCGAGAGAGACCCCTAGTACGCCACTGAGAGGACCAATATGTTGCCTAGAGGAGGGGTGAATAGGCATAATTAAAAATTCAGAGATAAAACCTGCGGAAGCTTTTTACCAGTCTCGGACAGTCCGATGGTCTGGACTCGGACAGTCTGAAGGTATACCTCGGACAGTCCGAAGGTCAAGTTTACCTGCGTGCACAAAAACCAATCTAGGACCTAGCTAAAGCAAGTTGGTTAATTCCTCTGCAATAAATAGCAATAAAACCACTAGAGGAACACTAGTAAATCCACAATCTACCACAAACCCTAAAACACAAGTAGATCAAACAAGAATTGTAAACTAGTGTTTGCAAGAGCTCAAAGTTAAGGAGACAAACAAATTTATCCCGAAGTTCGGATTCTTGAGGGAATCCTACGTCTCCGTTGAGGGAGACTCGGTCAGATTAGAGCCCGGGTCACTCTTGACCCTAATCCTCTCCAAGGTCTGCACAAAGCTCTCTTGGTTCCACTAGTTGTCTTCTTCCCTTGCGGAGGCGAAGACCGGACCTTCACAATCCTTCCCTCGACCACCATACTCCTAGGTGGCTCAAGAGCAACTCCTAGACCGTCTAGGGGCCCTCAAACTCCAAGAGAATAGAGTGGCAAAATGTGGAAGGAAGATGAACAAGTGCTCAAAGATGAACCCTAGAACGTCGGTGCACTTGAATCTTCTTCTTCTTCCTCTCAACCCTCACACTTGATTTAAATCAAGGAATGGGAGGGGAGAGTTGGAGGAGTGAGCTTGGGGGTAAGAGAGGAAGCTAGGGCTTTGAATGCAGGTGTAAATGGTGACCAACCCTCTGTCCGAAGGGGTTGGGAGTATAAATATGAAGCCCTCAAAATCTGACCGTTACAGTCAATTCTGTGTAATATCGAACAGTCCGATAGTCAAGGTTCGGGCAGTCCGATTGAAATAATCAGCATGAACCAGAGAGACCCAAGGTCGCGAAAATCGGACATTCCAAAGGTATCTGTCCGAGGAGTATCGGATAGTCCGATAGTCAACTATCGGACAGTCCGATATAATTAATCGCTGTTGAACAGAGAGACCTAAGGATCAAAAATCCGGATAGTCCGAGGGTATCTGTCCGAGGAGTATCGGACAGTCCAATACTCAACTTTCGGACAATCCGATATAATTAAGCACTGCTGGACAGAAAGACCTAAAGATTAAAAATCTGGACAATGTTCGAAGGGGTATCGGACAGTCCGATAGTCAATGGTCGGACAGTCCGATACCAAAATAGGTAAATTGACCTACATGCTATATTTCATCTTTTGAGCACTTTTTCTTCTAAACACCCTAATTTTGTCGCACCCCCTTAATAGTACGATCGTCCTTAGGACTCAAGAAATTATAAAAATTTACAATCTAGATAGTCTTAATCATCTTTTCGTTTGGATCTTCGAGGCATCACCAATCTTTATCCTCTTTTATTTTGAACTTAGGACTGAGAGATTTCTCAAGTAAACACATTAGTCCATGCACACATTAATCACCAAAATTAGTTAGGTGCCTAGATGCACTTTCAGCCACCCAGCCGACCCAAATTTCGTTTTCGCGCTTAAATGTTCTCGACAGCC
This sequence comes from Olyra latifolia, assembly GCA_036346145.1. Taxonomy (NCBI): domain Eukaryota; kingdom Viridiplantae; phylum Streptophyta; class Magnoliopsida; order Poales; family Poaceae; genus Olyra; species Olyra latifolia. The sequence goes on from CM070530.1 coordinate 24,138,658, forward strand.
TCAATGGCGAACGGCAAGCCGTCGAGAGAGGTTAGCACTGTCTCCGTGGGCTGGCACTCGTGAGCGGGCACTGAATCGCTCTCGACAGCTTGAGTGGCAGTCGTCGAGAGAGATCGATGTACTCGACGGTTAGACCTTGGTCGGTGAGAGTGATTACCTCTCCCGACAGTGGTTTCTTGGTCGTCGAGAGAGTTTGGTGGGGTTGGTTTGAAAGTGCATCTAGGCACTTAACTAATTTTGGCGATTAATGACAATGTGTGCATGGACTAATGTATTTGTTTGAGAAATCTCTCTGTTCTAAGTTCAAAATAAAAAGAGAATAAAGATTGGTGATGCCTCGAAGATCCAAACGGAGAAATGATCACGACTATCTAGATTGTAATTTTTTTATAATTTCTTGAGTCCTAAGGACGACCGTACTATTAAGGGGAGCGATAAAATGAGGTTGTTTAGAAGAAAAAGTGCTCAAAGGATGAAATCTCACACGTAGGTCAACACACATCAACACTACACCTCATTCCAAGTCGATTTACTTATTTAAGTATCGGACTGTCCGAACATTTTTTATCGAACTGTTCGATAACCCTTCGGACATTGTCCGAATTTTTGATCTCCGGGTCTTTCTGTCCAGCAGTGCTTAATTATATCGGACTGTCCGATAGTCGCCTATCGGACTGTCCGATACCCCTCGAACAGATACCCTTGGATTGTCTGGATTTTTGATCCTTGGGTCCTTCTGTCTAGCAGTGCTTAATTATATCGGACTGTCCGATAGTTGCCTATCGGACTGTCCGATACCCCTCGGACAGATACCCTCAGACTGTCCGATTTTTACAACCTTGGGACTCTCTAGTTCACAGCGCTTAATTATATTGGACTATCCGATAGTTGCCTATCGGACTGTCCGATACTCCTCGGACAATTACCCTCGGACTGTCCGATTTTTGCAACCTTGGGTCTTTCTGGTTCATGCTGATTATTCCGATCGGATTGTCCGAACGTCAACTATCGGACTGTCCGATATCACACAGAATTGACCCTAACGGTCAGATTTTGAGAGTTTCGTATTCATACCCCCTTCACCCCTTTGGACAGGGGTTGATCACCATTTACACCTGCATTCAAAGCCCTAGCCTCCTCTCGTGCTCACAAGCTCACTCCTCCAACTCTCCCCTCCCATTCTTTGATTCAAATCAAGTATGAGGGTTGAGAGGAAGAAGAAGAAGAAGATTCAAGTGCACCGACGTTCTAGGGTTCATCTTTTAGCACTTGTTCATCTTTCTCCTATATTTTGCCACTCTATTCTCTTGGAGTTTGCGGGTTCCTAGACGGTCTAGGAGTTGCCCTTGAGCCACCGAGGAGTGTGGTGATCGAGGAAAGGATTGTGAAGGCCTGGTCTTCGTCTCCGCAAGGAAAGAAGCCAATTAGTGGAACCAAGGGAGCTTTGTGCGGACCTTGGAGAGGATTAGGGTCAAGAGTGACCCAGGCTCTAGTGTGGCCGAGCCTCCCTCAACGGAGATGTAGGATTCCCTCAAGAATCCAAACTTCGGGATAAATTTGTTTGTCTCCTTAACTTTGAGCTCTTGCAAATACTAGTTTACAATTCTTGTTTGATCTACTTGTGTTTTAGGGTTTGTGGTAGATTGTGGATTTACTAGTGTTCCTCTAGTGGCTTTATTGCTATTTATTGCAGAGGAATTAACCAACTTGCTCCAGTTAGGTCCTAGATTGGTTTTTGTGCACGCAGGTAAACTTGGCCTTCGGACTGTCCGAGGCATACCTTCGGACTGTCCGAGGCATACCTTCGAACTGTCCGAACACCATTGGACTATCCGAGCCCAGACCATCGGACTGTTCGAGACTGGTAAAAAGCTTCTGCAAGGCTTTAACTCTGAGTTTTTGGTTTATTTTAAAAATTTTGTCTATTCACCCTCTCTAGACGACATATCGATCCTCTCATGGTTTTCTGCGTGATTCCTGTAGTGATATATACCATGCATGAAACTATGAAACGTTGGAGAACAAGCAAACATACATTACTTAACTCTATATATACTTATACTTATATATACTGAAGCGGAAGCCAATACCGTCCCATCAACATCTTTTTTTAATGCCAATTTTTTTGTGTAAAGAGTTAGAATTGTAGCTTCTATGGCAATAAGGAGATCATTCAACACCCTTTTTTTTAATGCCAGTTTACTGGATCTATTTGAAGGATTGTCCTTTTTTCTCTATGCTTAAATTGCCCTCAAAACCTCAGGCATATTAGACGGGGTTACCTTTCTGGTGTAGGTCACCTTAAAATAATTCAAATTATAATTACCACAACAACATTGTTTTGGTCTACTTGGCTATGGCGTAATGATGTGCTTTTTGCTAAACAAAAGAATATTTCTTTTTCGTAGGATATTTTCAGGGGAGCCTAATGGTTATATCAGTGGTATTGCTTCAAAAGGAGGATATTAAAAAGACTGATGAGGACGCAACTCGAACATGAACATGGCGTGTCTCACTCCTTCCACTACATCCCTACCAACGTCCACATCGTGCTGATGTGCTGAAGGGGAATGACAAACCAACCGTGATCCACATGTTGAGCCATTCGAGCCATCCATAAAGGCAGATCAGCTAGTCAGGCCCAACTCCCCACAAGTCCTGGCACGTCAAAGACCGGTGCAACTTCAAGAGCAAGTCGCCATCAAATCAAATTCAGCCAGCACAGACGAGTCTGCTTTCAAACAAGTGCTCAGGCCACGTACGGAGTTTGTTTTCGACGTTCCATTACTCCATAGAAATTTTAGGAGATAAGCTTTCCAACGAATCTAATCCCACTACCAAATTCTTTCTAGAACGTCGGTAATCGACAAAACAAGCTAGCAGACAAGATCTGTTGGGTGCTGCACCATATTTTCTTTGGGCCCAAAGCCCATGTACCCCTAGGGTTTGGTGAGGGTGGGTCCTATGCGCCCAATCTTCCTAACACCTCCTCTCTGGCCATGATACTCCATCTATATATGGCCGCTGGCCTCTCTCTTTATTCTTTAGGTTATTGTTAAATTTATTTTCTGCTTCATGTGAAAAACTTGTTCATCAGGGTAGTGTTGAGTAGACCAGGCTTGGTCATTTAGTATAGCCTAAACATTGTATTTGAAATTCAGATTGGTTGTTTTGCATCTTGTTCTTACTCGTTTCTTCTACTGCGTGAAGGAATTAACCATCATGGCGAGGTCAACTGAGCGTGTGCACGGTTGATAATGACAGGTCCGTGGGTGTAGCGATTGCAAGAATTCAACCTCGTCGGTTAGAAGCCTTCGATCGTGAACGTCTTCAATCTGCCAAGTAGAACCTATCGGAAGATCGGACCGCCGTTCGCATCAACTTTGGATGGAGAACAAATAATAGACTAGGTCCAAATTAGTCTAATCTTGTTTTAAGTGATTTTCTTGTCTTTTAATCCTTTTGTAGTATTTCCAGCTTATATCTGTGAGCTGAATTTTGTCAGACCTTGTGTATATCTTATGATGTAGAAGCCCGATTATATTCCATTATGTAAAAAATATCATCCTCTCATAGTCAGAGCACCACGTCACTTGGAAAACCACTGACGTCCGATCCATCGCGTGGCACAAATCCAATTGCCAAACCTAACTTTGCAAAAGGTCTTCCAATTTCACTGAATCAACCTGCACTCCAGGGTGTCCAACCAACCAGCTTCTAGTTTCGCGGAATCAGCACGCACTCTAGGCCTCCTACCTACTAACTTTGAAAAAAAATCTTTCTGATTTTGCGGAATCAACCCGCACTCAAGGTCCAACTTACTAGCTTTGCAAAGAAGCCCTTCAAATTTTGCAAAATCAACCCGCACTCCAAGTTGAAGTCTATTGGATGCCTACTAAGTTTGTAAAAAAACCCTCTACTTTCATCGAATCAACACATGCCATGGGCGTGGGATCATTGCCACTTAATTCTAGATGTCTTAAGACTCTTTTGTGGTGGAACACAATTATTTAGGAGAGAAACTGTTTCTTGGAATAAATTTTGTAATGATTCAATCGTAGGAAATTTTTTTTATAAAAATACAAAAAGAAAATCAAATTACAAATGCATACAACATGGCCACACATTTACAAAAAAATCTCATGGTAACAGATTGTAATCGGATTCTAAAACTCCATTTATAGTGTAATCAAAATATGCAAATCAAGTTATAGTGTATTTTGGATTTTTAAATTCCAATACATTGTATTTTGACTGATTTTTGCGATTTGCAACATTGGAAAGTAGAGATATATAGTGTATGAAAATATAAATGGAAGAAATATCAAGTTAGCCCAATTATTTATGTAATTAATATTTACAATTTTCCATTAATTATTTATTATTGAAGGATTGATAAGCCAAGAAGGGGGGTTGAATTGGCTATCACAAATTTTAATCTATGTACATTTTAGTTGAATTAGGGATCAAGATTAATACTTTTTTCTACGAGATGAAGTAACTAAGCTAGAGCAAGATAGAAAAACTACTAGAAGCACAAGAGAATAACACAACAAGAGGAATAACAACAAGTACAGAAACGTAAGTGCGGAATGTAAAAGGACAAGGGACACTCAATTTTTTTTTCTGAGGTTTGAGGAAGGCCTTTCCTTCTCCTAGTCCTCGTTGGATCACTCTTCACGAAGAGGAATATAGCTCCCGCTGTTGCTCTTTGCTCAAGCTCAAGCAATCCACTTATGGTAGTTGTCACCATCTCTGGTAAGGTTGACTCCAGTATCTTGTACACCTCTTGGTGTGGCTTCCACAATCTCCTTCAAGAAGCTCACCAAGTCCACCCCTCCAACCTATATAGGAGGCCTTAAGCTCCAAGAGTAATAAGTCCAAGTAGAGTCTTGACCACACTGGATCAAAACCCTAAAAGTGGTGCACACTAACCCTAAGCTCAAGGGATTCACCAAGATGAACTATCTTTCAAAGTGATACTCCCTTCCTCACAAAAACTCAAAGATATGAAATGAAGCTCAAAACCCTAAAGGAATTTAGTAAGAGGCTATTTAAATAGCGCCCAAGAAAAACTAGCCGTTAGAAAGCAGTTGAAGAGCACATATAAGTCGGACCGGTCCGAGTTATACGGGGACCACACATATTGCACTAGCCGTTGAAGGAACCAGACTAGTCCGTCTTGTAAAAAAAGGACCAGTCCAAGCCCTACACAAACAAGCCACCAACACCACACACACGGACCAGGTTCGAGCCACACAGATTAGGTCTGCAACACATGCAACTAGTGATACGGACCGGTCCGTCATGACACAGACCGTTCAGAACACACACACACACACAAACACCCTCACTATAGAACACAGTCTGCTACTAGGGAACCTATTTATGGACCACGTGGCGGACTGGTCCGTGCCCTACACAGACTGGTCCGCCACAAGAGGCACACCAAGGCAACACGGATACGGACTGGTCTGAGACCACTCGGATGGTTGGAGTTACACTGGAACTCCCTAAAACACCCCTCCCTAGACAAAAGGTTCGAGACCCACGAACCACTGTCCCGGACCTATTTGAGACACACATGAACACAATAGAAAAACACTCTAAGATCCTAAAACACCTCTACACGCCCACACAAGGCTCTCACTTAGGCAAAGGACTTAGAGTGCAACATAAATTAGGACCTTTCTTGATAGTACGACCAACACAAAACAAAAGGACCCTATTCTAATTAGCTCAACTCAACTCCTGAGCTAACTTCTAAACATGAATTCTTAATCTTCTTCTCTTGATGTCACTTCAAGATATCTGGGGATCCAAGATAATGCATGAACATCCCATTCACCGAGTTTGTCATCATCACCAAAACTCACTCGAGCTTACCATAAATACAAAGGGGGCAAGAGCCTTACAATTAACCATGGTTTGTGGCATTACGTACAGTAGTCATTTGATTTTTTTTTTGAAATGTTGTTTTAGCAGGGAATTTTTACCATTTTTTAAAAGTGTACGAAACCCCATTTGCTTGCAATGAACCGGATGCACGAACCTTAGATTTCATTTTGCGATTCGTCTGTAGGATGGTAGAGAAGCGTAAGTCGAGTGATCATGTTTTTCTGCATTTTGAGAAAACTTACCTCCGATATCGGTGTTAAAATTCCTTGTAATGCTCTTTTACAAATGGTGAGAACAATGTGCCGCTTACGCTATATAAGCTTTTTCGAGGCTAGCAGATTGCAAGACCATACTATTTGTATTTTTTTTTGCAGGAGTTGGTGGTTCTTTCCATTGAGATATTGATTTTTGTTTTAGTTTGCTTTATAACTTGTATCTTGTATTATTGAGTAACGAAGGTTATTTGGTTTATTCTCAAAAAGATGTTGTCGTGCAAATTTGTCGTCACAGAGTAGGTATTATTGTATTCAATACTACAATAAGACCATTACTAGTTGCATTTTGGAAATAGGAAAAATGGTGATTTTTTTAAATTAACCTTATTTGTGTTAGGACCCCAAATGAAGCAACTTAGTGACCCTCATACTACACTAGTCCAGGATCAATTCAAGAGCACACAAGTGACATCATCAGTGTGTATCATTACAATACTTCCCAAAAGTGACAGTAATTATTATAAATCCTTTAGAAGCAAAGCCATGCAAGGCTAAGTACATCCATTAGAGTACTTATTGCAATATAGAAGAAATAATTGTGAGACCCCATTTTTCAGGGACCTCCGTACGTCTGTGCTAGCCCAAGATCTGTCTTGCTAGCGCTGTATGATTTACAGAATACTGGAACCATCTCATACAAGCACGGGTTTTATACAACCATCAAGGTTCAAATACATAGTGGCTCGAGTTTTTAGGGCCGATCTGGCCAAATATTACAATACCAAACTAGAGCTCTTTAACCAGAGTTCGGAAAATGCGGAAACGAAGATGGATATGGGGTTCCAAGGGCTATGCCATCCACCCTGACAGGCAAACGACTGGAGTCCCACCTAACACCCTGCCTACACATCAGCTCCACGAGCTTTCTCGTCCTCATAGCAGTCGTAGGGATCATCACCTTCTCCATCTTGACCTAAAAGAGTGAGTGAGTGCGAGGTGGCGCAAGAATCCAACCGCCATGAGCCAATACCCAACCTAATGCAAGATAACGATCTGATCGTTTGGTGGAGGTTGGGTTGATTTTATTTGCTTAAAGCCAGAGTTGCAATAATCTATAATAAAAGCCTATGACTTAGCCATTTACCAAATAAAAGACGTACTGGGCTATATATGCCAACAATATTCATGACTGGGGTGTTTATCTCTATTCATGGCACCTAAGACCAAACCAAACGAACCGACACATAGCCTAGACCAAATACGCTCCGTCACAAACGACACATAGCCTAACGACACATAGCCAGACGACACATAGCCAAATGACACAAAGCCAGACGACACATAGCCAAATGACACATAGCCAAACGACACATAGCCAAATGACACATAGCCTAACGAGACATAGCCTATCACTAAGATACCAAACACGTCACCTAAGACCAACCCAAACGACACATAGCCTAGACCAAATCTGCTCCGTCACGTAGACCCCAAAATAATCTATTTAGCAATGCATGGCTCACATCAAGAATCTCATACCAAAATACACATAGATTATAGTGGGTTTTACGGGACGTCATAGGGACACACATAGCCTGTCACTAAGATACCAAACCCGATCACCTAGACCAAATCACCTAGATTCTTATGCCACACAAATCTTTATAATCAAGGGGTGAATACAAGTTCGGCGAATTATTCATCCACCCTTCCAGGACATTTTGGGTCCTGGGCAAAATTTGACTAGACCTAAGCATTGTCTAAGCATTCTTTTCCCAAGACTTTAAAAAGTCCAAAATTGTTTATTAATTATTCTAGGGTGATGCCATGGACTTGATATTCAAGGAAATCAAGGTGTGGTAGTAACAATCATCAAGGAATGAGGCATGTATACAACATGATTAAATACACAGGGCATAACTACCACATTTAATTCAACATAATATAATCAACATAATATAAAGCTGCATTTCATAATTTAAATCAACATAGATTTAAGTAAAACTGGGTTAGAAGAATGTTCTAGAGATATTGGCTCGCCTGGGCCAAGTGTGTTGGGGTCCTGATCTTCACATTGTCCTTCCGGGCCTTCCGGATCTATTGTGAATAATCCAAATAGCACAAATATAATTAGAAATAGGCTAGAGCATGATGCATGATGTGCAATGATTCTACAAACATTATGGACCTCCTAGTGGGATCCATAATCTACTTGTTTTATTAAGAGAGCCTTTATGCAATAATAATTCTAATACAAATATAAATGTATATGCATGATATAAGATATCTACCCACAATAACTCCAATAATTTGGATAACATTCATAAAAATCAGTATAAACAGTAGGCATGACAGATATACCAAAATATCTTATATGGAAAAAGCTAAATACAAACAATTCTATAATCATATATTGCCTATTCTATTATTTAGAGAAATAATATATGGGTGCATGGGCAAACATTAATTTTCCTAAGTTACAGACACTTTAAAGTGTCTCCAGAAATATTTTTATGATTTTTAGAGGTCATCTAGTATTTTTAATAAAGGGAAAACCTATTTCTGGATTTTCTGCTTAAAGGAAATAGATAGAAAAGGCTATTAATACTTTACAGAGAATTATACTAGTTTAATATGCAAATTAATATTTTTCCTAGGCCCCAAAAGTGTTCTAGTATTTTACATGATTTTTGCATGATTTTTAGAGATCTCTAAGTATTTATAATAAACCATAGTCTTTTTCTGGAAATATATTAAAGGGAAAACTTACTGGAAAAACGGTTTACACAACGGGCCGAAAGTTTACACTGTGCGGCCCACTTCGGGTCAGGCCCATGCGCACAACGGCCCATGGGGAGGTGCCCACGCCGTAGGCGCACTCCAGAAACCCGTCTCCACTAACACTGTCGGTGGCAGGACACGGTCCCAGGGGGGGGAGGGTTTAAATTATTCAAATCTCGCGGGCCCCGCCTGTCGGCGAGACGGGGAGAGGGCGCGCACGAGGGGGGGGCCGGCGCGGCTCAACTCCGGTCGGGATTCCGGCGAACTTCGAGAAGCGCCGAGCTACGGGCACGGAGACGTGCCTCGTGATCCCTACGGGTTCGCGGGGACACGGGCTAGGACATCCTCGCGCGGGCTTGCCGGCGGCGAGCTCTAGCGGCAGCGCTACAAGGAGAGGCGGCGGGAACCTTCGGCAAGCCAAGGCGATGGCGAGCTAGGGGCCCTAGAGCATAAACAAGCTAACCTAAAGCTTCTAGGGGCTACTAGGAGTATTACCTTGGTGTCGATGGTGGCCGGGGAGCGCCGGAGATGGCCGGCGACGTGGAAGCCGTGGAGGCCGAAACAGGGGAGAAGGCGCGGGGGCGCTCCGGTGGTCGCCGCGCCGATTCCTTCCGGGAGGAGGAAGGGGACGAGGTGGGGGTGCTCCGGTCCGAAGGGGAGAGCCATAGGTGCTGCCGGCGGCGAGCAATCGCGAATGAGGTGGTGGCGGCCGGCAGCAATAAAGGCGCCCTCCTACGGGCTTCAAGCAAAAAAAAAAGGCCAATTAACTTGGAGGGGAGCTAGAGGGGGTGAAGAGGAGTAGCCGGGGGCGGTTACCCGTGGTCGGGTTTCACCAAACCGAGCTCGTGACGGGGCAGGCTGCTACGCCCGAGTTGAGCGGTGAAACGGGGGGTGAAGGGGGGGCTCGGGCATGGCTTTATAGGCACGGGAAGGGCAAGGGGAGGACAAGGGAGAGTTAATGCGCGCACGTCGATGACTGTGGGCGCACGTACCGTCGGGTACGGCTCTCACCGAACTCGCCCAATGGCGGGACAGGCGGTCATGGGCTCTTGTGGGGAGGTCGAGCCGACCGGCATGCGTGATATGGCGCTGAAGCGGCGGCGTGGATGGTCAGTGGCCAATGGCGAGGCGGCCGGACGGTGGTGGGGGCAGACGGTCAGTGGCGGAAGCAGAGCACGGGCAGAGGTAGAGCCGGTCAGTGAGGGAGCTCGAGGAGGGGCTTCGGCTGGGCCGTGGTCATGCCGGAGAGAGGAGGAGCAGGGGAGGCCGCGTGGGCGGATGGGCCACTACGGGCGGGCAGCAGCCGAGAGAGAGGAGGCCAGTCTTGGGTTGAGCCCAAAACAGGGGAGAAAAAAGGGGGGAAAAGGGAATTTTGGGCTGAGGGCAAAGAGGTCATTTCACTGGGCAAATTCAAATTTGAAACAGAGAGTAGAAATAAGGAAGGTAGATTAAGCAAATGGCGAAGAGGGGAAAAGAATTTGAGAATGATATTAGTTTACTATTCACCAACATGAAAACACTATTCATGGTATGAAAATACCATTTTCCACCCAATTAGATATTTATATTTACAATATAAATTACAATTCAAGTAATATATTGAAAATCAAAGTTTGTGAGTGTAATTACTATTCATGGTTTGAAAATATGGATATACCAAAGATAATGTTCATGTATATGCATATACATGGGTTTATTTGATTTCATGGAGGCAAAATATTGTATTTTAGACATATTCTTTCCAAAAACATCAAGAGCATTTTTAATGTTTTAAAATTTTCAAAAACTTTACAAACACCCAAAAATGGGATGTTACAATAATGAAAATAAACTCAATAGATGTCCTATCATGAGCCACATGCTCTGACTGGGAGACATATCCAGCTACTCGCTATCTTGAATGAACTCCTTTTCAAACAGCGGTGAGGATTCTTCGACTTCTTATACTGCCGAATGGATTAGGCAACCTACAACTAGAGTTTGCAAGAGTAAGTATAGAAGAATGCTCAGCAAATTACACACAGCGGAATGATGCAATTCTAACTTTTATATACAACTTTTGTACAACAGATTAGCTAATGGTTCTTTTTCATAATCAACATTTAATGAAGACGTAATATAATATAGATTGCAAAGCAATTGAATAAAGCATTTGATAAACCTGCGATCATAAGCATTGGCACACAACCTATCAACTTGGCACTAAGCAGCCCAATATGATAACCACTCGCTGTCACTTTAAAACATTATACCTTGTTCAAATATAACCAAGCATTGTACATAACTGTGGATACGACTATTCAAATAGTTTATTTACACTCTACACTACAGATGTTGCACATATTTATCCATAAGATATTCATATCTCAACCTCTGGTCAGGAAGGAGACACTCGTAACTATCATTAATATGTGGCTCTCTTGATACCTACTGCGCCATTCAGAGCCAAACATCTGGATCACTGGGATCACATAGTAGCACAACATCATTACTTGGGCGATAGTCCTCATATGTAGCACATCTCTCCAAATGCCCCAACATATGACTCATATGTAGCACATCTCTCCAAATGCCCCAACATATGACCATATTTCCTAACTTGACTTGAGGTGCTACAAGCTACCACTTAGTAGCTTAACTGTCAGACTTAATGGTTTGTACTATTTTAGTCTGTAAATACTTTTACAAGATTAAATCCTTAGGAGGACTAAGGCAAGACTTCTATCTAAATTTGCCTCATAGACTAGCCACACAGTCTCCACCCCCACATCAGATCCACTTGCCTCAGTTAAAAATACCGCCCAGGTTATTAACAAGCTGTAATATATGCCAACTTTCATACAAGAGCAACACATGCTTATCGAAACAAAGCAACACATGTCTCCCTCACGTAAAAGCAACATATGCATTCTAGATACGCGCATGACTAAGCAAACTAATAACAGCTACCAATGTCATAGATATCATCGCTCTCCAACTAAAATGATGATAACCAACGTTACAAAAAGAATAACTGGTAATACAATATTTCAAGTGAGGGTAATAAGCAATTTGAAATAACTAAATTCCCATTAAAGCATAATACATATAGCAATGCATAATTTAAAACAAAAACTTTTTTTACAAATAGGAGCAACATGATCAAAAACTGTGTGTAACCTGCTTTGCCACTCCCACTCTTAACTTGCAGCAAAATCTTCTCCTTGCACATCTTCTAAAGCAATCGTTTCTACACGTAATATATAGGAAATAGCACATAAAAATCCAAACAGAAAATAAGTATATTTTGAAAAATTAAATAAAAGTCATAAACATGTAGATCTTATTTTTTGAATTTTTAGAGACTTAAATAGGTATTTTTGGACTTCTAGATTAAAAGATATGAATTTTACAAGTTTTATCCTATTTTTAAACAGTTAAAACAAATTTTAGAATTAATTTCCTATTTTTGAAAAATTTCCCCTGCCGGACTGACAACTGGGCCCCACTTGTTAGTCTCATGGTCCATGGCGAACTTAGCCTACACGGCCCATGCACGTGCGCTCACAGTTCACCCCATGTCGGTCAGACATGTGGGACCCACGTCAATCTGACATGTGCGCAATGACACGATTCACTGTGAACTCGGCCCACTGGACCGATCCAATCTGAACCGGACCGCTCCTGCTCATATCTGATCTGCTCGATCTAGATTCGACAAGCACGAATTCTCCACATCACCTCACCGCTCCAGCGACCAAACTCCACGGCAGCGCTCTCCTCCGGCACGATGACGCAACTCCGGCGAACTTGATCCAATGCTACGGACCACTAAACTACAAGTTCATGGGCTCTACGGGTTGCTGTTGACCTCGCCAACTTACTAGGACACACGGCCATCACCGGCGAGCCACAGCGATGAGAAGCGGTGGCGCTCCACGGTCTACACGCAATCAAACGCTACGGACCTCTCTAGTCTAAACTAAACCTAGATTCGGAACCTAGCGATTATCAGGAACCTTAACACGGCAATACACGACTCTGGGGGCTTTTGGTTAGCTGCGGTGACCTCCAACAGCGGCGGGGCCCCTAAAGCTCAATGGCGGCGATGCTCTAGCCTTCCCTGCTGCAAAAGCAAGTCACCATGGGGATCGCGATGACGATACACGGCTCTGAATAAAGAAACATCGGATAAGACTCACTGGCAACGGCGGAATTGCTCTTCGGAGTTCTTGGCCCCGAAACCTTTCCCAAGCTCTCCTTGGTGGAAACCGTGCGGCCACGTCACATGAACGGGCCCCCCGAGATTCACAGATACCGGTTCACTCCGATAAGTGGCATGATGGCATTCGACGGCTGCTAACGTGCACGCATGCAAAATAGGGGCCCAGATTGTGCCACATCGCCCCTCTCCCAAAAAAAAAGAAAACCATTTTTCCCTTTTCTAAAAAGCTGATTAATGTTTTCTTAGATTTAAAAATACCAAAACACTTCAGAAAATTCTAAAACAATTCCCAAAAATCCTCTGAAGCATTTAGGACTTAAGAAAAATTTATCAAGCACTGTTAATCTATATTTTCCTTATTTAATTGTTATAAAGCTCTAGGTTAATTAGAAAACACCTTTTTTTATTTTTTTAATTGCAGGAAAATTAGAAAATTTATTTATTTCAATTATTTGATAGAAATCAAAGCTTTCTAAACTAGCTAAATTTTTAGGATGTTACTATTTATTAAGTCACTTTTCCAATTGCCCTCCTTTTTAAAATTGTTTTATTTCAGAATTACCCCTGCGTCGTGGCACCATAGGGCAGCCATGTAGCGTGGTACCTCTTGCCAATTTGCCCTCCTTTTAATTTCTTTTCAGAATTACCCCCTTTTTAAAAATCTTTGGTTGTGTAGCTTTGGATTTTTTAAATGATGATCAAGAAAGTGATTTAACAAATAAGGTTAGTTTCAGAAAAAAATCGGTTTGCCTATTTCCCAATATACAACTAGTCATGGTTGTATTCAATACATTGGTGCAATCTCAACTTGACGACGAAGTTGGATTGCATGACATCTTACTACAAGCAAGGAACTAGCACACTTTAAAATAATGGTAAAAAATCGCTGTTAAAACTACACATAAAGTAATGTTAATTACACATAAAGTATTTCAAAAAAAAACTCATATGGCTAGCGCAAGTAATGTTACAAACCATGGTTCCAATTATGGATGATAAATAATTAATAGCAAAATTTCAAATATTAATTATACATAAAGTATGGCACTTAAATTAATTGATATTTCTTCAACAACCGTTATCTCCACTTGCCAAAATTGCAAATTACAAAAAAATGTCGAAATAAAACGTTTTGGAAACTAAAAATCTGAAATACTCTATAACCAGAATTTGAAAATCCAGTTAAAGCGTAACTGTATTTGCATAACCGGATTACACATAACAAGGTTTTCCAAAATCCGCTTGTGGTAGGGTTTTCCGTAAATATGTGGCTATGATGTATGTATTCGTAACATAATTTTCCTATTTGTATTTATTAAAAATTTTCCTTCAATTATCCAAAGAAATAAATGTGACATATAGGAGAAATCCATGAAGGAGAATTTTCTTGCGAACAATAATATTTAGGGGGTGTTTTGGCAGAGCTCCAACTCTCAATTCCGCCCTGAAGCAGGACCAAACGCCCTAACTCCACGTGACTCTGGAGCATGCAACTCTATAGAACAACCTCCCTCGCAGTTCATTTTTGTGGAGTAGCTTGATGGGTGCTCCGCGGAATTATGGATCGGCTCTATAGTGGATCTGCTCCACAGTGGAGTTGTGGAGCAGAGCTGAAAAATTGGAGCTGGAGCCCTGCCAAACACCCGTTTATATCGACGTCGTCAATCAATTATTGACGTGTGGAAAACAGATATATTATATAAGACTTGAATACATGAGAAGAAATAAGGCATAATAAATTATCGAAAGAAATAAAGGCCACATATACTAGAAATCCTTGAAAGAGAATTTTTCCTGTGAAGAATCTACCTATATTTGATAGTGTTTACCAATTATTCGTATGTGTAAAACACCTATTAAAAAGGGATAAAACCTTGTGTGCCATTGCGCTTGAGCCAAATCATATGCGTGTCATCACATAGTGACTTATCTCTTCTGCGCCATCATAATTGCTCGATTATTGTCCTATTTGCCATTAATAAAAACTTATCATTTTTGTTTAAACTATATAAACATTTCAAAAATCCTTTAAAAAAATAAGAGAGTTATTAAGTATGCAAAAAAAATTTAAATGTACATATTTTTCTTTCATATTTTTAAGATTAATACTTGATGTTAAAACATTTTAAGTGTAAATTGACTATAAAAATTCATAAAATACCACAAAAAATATATATTAAGTATTGCATATTTGATAACACCGTGATTTTTCAATTTTTTATGTTTATATGGCTGAAATAAAATAATATAAATTTTTGCCAATAACATGTAAGACAATAATTGAAAAATAATGATGACAAAAAAAGGAAGAGGTCACCAAGCGAGGGCATGTAAGACATAATTGGACTTTACAATAGCATATAACAAAATTTCCCTATTAAAATATATATGAAAAGATATGCGAAGATATAATGCCTATCCAATCAACAATACATTATGCTACTAATTATATCGAAATTACTCCCAAGCTAGCATGCGATGGCAACAATCAGTAGGACATTCCTCGGTTCTGAGCTCGTCTGTAGGAACCTTATGGCCAAGAGGGGGGTGAATTGGTCTACTTTTAATTTTTTTGTTATTTTCTTAATTAGTCAAATTAGGGACCCAAGTTATCTAGCAAAGCACTAGTTGTAATTCATGAACTAGAATGTAAAGAAAATAAATTGCGGAAATTAAAAGTGAGAGCAAAAAGGGGACAATACAATTTTTCCCGAGGTTCGGAGACGAACTCCTAGCTGGCTCTCTCTCGAGCCTATGCCTCAATCCACTTGTGGTAGCCCTTGCACCGACGAACGGCGAGGTGAGCTCCAAACCTCTCACAAAGCGGCGAGTGCTCCCACACGCGACGAGCACCCACTCCACTGCATCGACACACGGCACCGATCCGACACACCTGCAGGATTTCACTCCTCCAACACACGGAGGTTCAAGAACGAAGAAAACTTGGAGAAGACCATCACCTTGGCGAGGGGATCAAGAATAGCATGACCGAAGAATCAATCCCTCACCAAATCTAACTCATGGAGGCCTAGGAAGCCCTAGATCACCATGGGAGAGCTCTCAACCTAGCTCTAGGATGAACTTGTGGCTAACCTAGCAAATGAGACCCTTAACCCGTTCCCCTCGGGGTGGGGTGGCTATATATAGTCTCCACAAAAAGACAGGCAGAAACCCTAGCGCACGACTCTGAGTGAACGGTACCCGGACAGTTCGAGCATCACAACCGGACAGCCCGGATTTTAGATCTGGGGACACCACTGAAGAAGGAGGACCAAGACTGATACAAGTCTACTGCGGCCGGACTGTCCGGGTTCCGAGCCAGACAGTCCGGACAATGGTCACTCTTCATGGTCCACGAGAGAAAAGAGCAACAGCAGGACAGTGAAGTCCCTATGCAATCCGGACAGTCCGGCCCACCAAGCCGGACAGTCCGGCCCCTGGTCCCGCGCACAAATCAGCCCCTGACATCAAACCGCGAGGAGTCAACTGTATCCGGACTGTCCGGATTTTAAACCGGACTGTCCTAGTGTAGTTCAGTTCTCACTGAACTAAATCCGGATTGTCTGGATTCAAATCCGGATTGTCCTAGTGTAGTTCAGTCCTCACTACCCAAACTCAGATTTTGGATCTCGAAAGACTCCGCGAAAATAATTCAAAACCGAGACGACTCAACTGCATCCGGACATTCCAAATTTCAAGCCGGACTGTCCTAGTGCGATTCACTCCTCATCGAACTAAATTGATTTATGCTCGATTCAAACCGGACTGTCCTAGTGTAGTTCGATCCTCACCGCCTGCACTCGAAACTTCCTCGCACACTCCTAAGACTAGCTCCAACTCTAGAAAATTTACCTGAAGCTCAAAACTAACTCTACTACACACTAGGACCAACCAATGTGCTCTCGAGATCCCCTGCAACCAAAGATCAACATCAACTCCAAATTAAAATCATTAGTAAGCCTCACACACACAAGATAGTAAAATAAGCTAGCAAATAAAAATCCTTAGTCTTGGTGAGACAATCCGAGCAATTCGCTTGAGGGGGGAGGGTCCAAGAATACCAATAAAGCCCCATTTGAGATTCAAAAATTCATCAATCGCCAAAACTTCAATTAAGCCATGGAAGCTTGATGCTTACATCGTCCCACCTACCTTATCTCTTGTTCCTCTATAGCTGGTGGCTGGTGCCCCTCCTCCACACCTCTCTCTTATGGAGCATGATCACCTCTTCTCCTCCTCCTCTCCCCTCTCCCCCGTGCATGTCCCCCCTTCTCCTCTTGCAGCATCTTGGTGATGTGGTGGCTGCTTGGCTCAGCCTCACCGACAGCAAGCTCAACATCGAGAGTGGGCGGCTGCGCTAGCCTCCTCGTGGAGCTCATCGTTGCTTGGTCCTCTCGAAGCTCGCCGCACCAGCCCCTGCACGCTTGCTCCACACAACCTCATGGCGAGCTCTCGCCAGATGTGTTCCATGTTGATGGTGAGAAGGCCGCCATCACCGATAAAGCTCCGCAGGATTGGAACATCTTAATTTTTGCTCTTAAATTTTTTTTAGCTCTTCTGAAATATTTGGATTGCCCTTGTAAAACATTCTATTTGCTCTTGTGAAACACCCGTTAAAAATACTTGACAAATTTTGTTTGTCCTTGCGAAATATTGCTCGCATGAGATTCGAACATCTTTAACTAAGTGCTGAAATATTTTATTTTCTCTCTTGAAATATTTTGTCTGCTTCTATAAAACATTTTTTTCTCTTATAAAACATTGATATTATGGATTGAAACATGTTTCATAAACATTTGCAATATATGTTTCAGACTTTAATAGCAAATATTTATATGTACTCCAACGTTTCTAGTAGCATCCGATTTTTTAACTTACGTCCGATCCGAAATCCCTTCCTAGCTCTCTCTCTCTATATATATAGAGTAATGCTATCGTCAGTCGCAAAGCACGATCCGTGCTTCGCGATGAGTTTATGAAATCTAAGACAAAAACGATCAATCCGAACTGTCCATCTTTTTCGTCTTGTTGAAATGTAGCAATAGAGCAAATTTCGTAATTTTTATTATTTTTTTACTATTTATTTCATATTTTTGAAAATCAACGATCTAATTAGTTCTGGAGCGTCAAGAAAGACTGATTTTCAAAAATATGACATAAATAGTAAAAAAATCTAAAAATTACGAAATTTTCTCTATAGCTACATTTCAACAAGACGAAGAAGATGGATGGTTCGGATCAATTATTTTCAGTCTCAAATTTCGTAAACTCATCGTGAAGCATGGAGACGCCCGTAATTCACGACTAACGATAGCATTACTCTCTCTATATAATGATTTAAACATGATTTCAGTAATAACGACTTTCATAATAGTAGCCTAACGTATTTTCATGGTGCTATGGGCCATGGCTACATTTAGTTGTATGTTTGGTTGGTTGAATAGAGTGATACTAGACGTAATGGATTGGTATATGCTTCAGGTGTTTGTTGGTGGGATATATAGGATGTATGATTCGATACATGTGTTTAGTTTGTTGGGATGAGGTGGGATGAGATGGTATACAATAATTTAAATTTAAGAAATATTGTCTGTTTATGCTGTATGGCATGGCTCAATCTTTTTTTAGTGGAACATATCATATAACTTTTATTCCATCCTATTTTATTTTGTTCATCCAATTTCACACCACTCTCCAAATGCACTATAACATGAGAAATTTCGGAACATGACACTCAATTTGTACGCATCACAACATGTGTCTATAACATGCAGGATCATCTGAGTTAATGACAATGAACCCTAACGCTACTTACGGATAGGGTTAGACCAAAAACTCGGGCTCGACGAGCTATCCGAAATCGGATCGAGCTCGAAAGCTGAACCAGTAGATCTCGAGACCTAGCCTAGGTCTGAGCTCGGGTTTGATTCAAGCCGAGCTCGAGTTTGAGCCTGAACCCTCGTCGAGCCTAACTGAGCTTAGATAAACATTATTACACTAGCTATCTCTATCTTTAAACCAATCGGTCCAACTAATTTGAGCCGAGCTCGAGCCCAACAGAGCTCACATAGCCCTCTTTCGTCTCTTCTCTCAGCATTGACTTTTCCATTTGAGTTCAACCGAACCGAGCTCGATACTAATCAAACTTCTGTTGAGCCCGATCTCAAGCCTGATCTAAGCTGGATACTAATTAGAACCAAGCCCAATCATGGCTCGAGCCCACACCGTGCTCGCTCAGCAAGTCAGCATCCACTCGAATCCAGCCCTACCTACGGAAGTTACCCTGCAGCACGGAAATCGGACTGACTAGGTGGAGCTACAAGTTTCAAAGGTTTGTCTGCGGTTTTACCGGACAAGGGAAAGGGCAGCCCCTTCCGACTCCTCCCGTCCCACCGAGCGGCGAGTTCCATTTCTCCCCCAGCACAGCGACACGCCACCTCCGGCGCCGGAGCCGGCGTCGAGCTCGCTGTAGCGGCATCGCACGCTGCCGACTTCCTCTGGCGCTCACTCCTCCCCGCGAAATCGTGATCTGATCCCGCCGCGACGCAGCCAGATCCACCCACCCACCTACCCGTCCCGCAGCGGAGAGCGGATGGCAGCGACGGTGGAGGACCAGTTGGTGGTGAAGGCGATTCGGGAGGAGTGCCCATGGGAGTCGCTCCCCAAGCGCCTCCAGTCCATGCTCCACACCAAGGACGAGTGGCACCGCAGGTACTCACTGCTTGCCCCTCCATGGATGGATCTGCTCTGCTGCTAGCTTCAACCTAACCTGTGGTGGCTAATTTTGAGCTCTGAGAACTAAAGCATTGGAGGCATTGCCGCTTGGAGTGCTGCCTAGGTGATACTCGTGCAAGTGCAACAATTGGGCGCTTGGATTTACCCAACTACCTTGCCGTCGCCTAGATCTCATCCTCAATTGCCACATTTAGGTAGACGTCTTCAGAGTTGCATTTGTTCATCTCAATTATGGTGGGGCACAAGACAATCGCAGGGTTAGCCTTTAGGATAGCTGATAGGTGATTGCGTTTTTGTAGTTACTTCTCAAACAAGCTTATGTAAGCCTTTCCTTTCTAATAAAGAAACAGTGGGAGAAGTAAAATTGAACTAAGGATCTTGAGTGTGTGCGATTTTGAGTTGAATTAAAGAATTTTGAGCCCAGAAAAGCACATAATAATGGTTCTAAAAAAAAGAGAAGTGTGCAAAAGCCCTTTCAAGCTAATGTAGTCATGTGCACATTGGTGCCTTCCTCACGACCTCACCCATAGTTAGTGGCTTAGGGTCGGTTCTTTTTAGCTTATCTTATCTTACTTATTTGCCTTATCTTGTCATTTCGAGAATTTTTCGAGATAGCCTCGAGAGCCAGTTAGCCTTCAATTTTAGGATTTAGGGAGCTTATAGACACGCCTACGAGATAAAAAAAACCGACTCAAAAAATAATAAAAAAAGTGAGATAAGTCAAATAAGACACGAGATAAGTAGGATCTTACCCTTAGGGTTATATTGGGGTTGCCATGTCATTGCAGATTCCTTCATAGATGGCCTTCTTGGAAAACCCTGCTTAAGTATTTAAAGTACCTGAATTGTGTATCCAATTCATATTGTTGATGTAGAATGCAAATGTCAGGCCTAACCTAATCTCTGGTTACTAAATTCGGTTGCAGGATTGTGGATTATTGCATTCGAAAGCGATTACAATGGAATACATGCTTTGCCCGTAGAGTGTGCAGAGAAGGGGAATATTATGAAGAAATGATGCGATACCTCCGGAGGAATTTTGCAGTATGTGCCTAATACTTCTCATTTTATGACAATGTCTTAGGCTGACAATTGTTCAAAAGCCTGGTCGCACCATGTTGAGTTTTACTTCTCTGTTCATAAGCATGTCTGATCTCCTAGCAGTGTTGTATGCATGTTCAAGAGTCTTTATGAAGTTTATATTGCAAACCATATCCCCCAGTTACCGCTTCTGTTAACATTTCAGTTGAGGTTACTGCAATTATTTATGCAAGCTCATATGGTCTTCTATTGACGTGTTAAACTATTTATGGAGTAACACTGTTCTCCTATCTTCGAATAGTTTACCTGAAAGCTTAGACGACCTTTGCTTGATATACAATTTTTTGCAGTTATATCCATACCATCTTG
Source organism: Olyra latifolia (assembly GCA_036346145.1). NCBI lineage: Eukaryota > Viridiplantae > Streptophyta > Magnoliopsida > Poales > Poaceae > Olyra > Olyra latifolia. The sequence goes on from CM070530.1 coordinate 24,159,901, forward strand.
CAGACTATATATGCCGAGTATTGAGGATCTCACCATTCAGATATTACTGTGATATACTGTTTGAAGCTATGAAAAATGGTAACCCTCGTTAACAGCACAAATTTCTTTCATGGTGTTCCTTATATTTCTTGAGCAACCTGTAGCCTTGCAGATAACTCTCAATTTTTTAATTATTTATTCTGCTGGAAAAATGCCACAATAAATAGAATAGAACTAATAAAAGGTTAATGGTGGTGGTATCCTGGTGTTTAGATTTGATGAGTGCAATTTCAGGCAGTGCCTGGCCTAAAGCTAGTAGCTTATTGACCAAATATGTCCTTTTCATTTTTTAATATTTTAGTTGCAGGACAGGGAAATGTACTCATCAGTGATTGTCAGCCTGAAATGCTTTCTTTGATTTTGAGTTTTCATCCTCTTGCTTTTTTACTGTACTTTTATTAATACCTCATGCACTTTTGTGTTAGCATGGCCAATTATCACCTTTGACATTTCAGGTTCACGATCCACTAATGGAGTAAATGAGCAATTGTCGAAGAAAGAAAATATTGCTCTCTAGCAAATTTCATGTAGGACCTGGTGTAGAACTTACAGGTTCCACAAAATGGCTATTTTGAATACATATTTTTTTACAAAATGTCATGGAAGTTGCATTATTTTTTTCTGCATCCCATTTCTTGAAAGTTTATGGCATACCGCTAGTAGCAGCCTAGAAAAAGAATGTGAGATGTACTCCTTTTTGCCTAATCTAAAATAAAAGAGGACTGTACTGTACCATTCTCAATACACGAACATTAGCAATGATTTTGAAAATCTGCCTGATGATGACCACTTTCATGCTTACTTCAGCTTTGAAAATGGATCCACCCTGTTAGGCCATGGTACATCTTTATGTTGCTGACTGAAGTTGGGTTGTTTCTGCTCTTCATTTTGGATCGATTTCTGTAATCTTAACTAAGTGAAATACTATTTTAAATTTGTAATATCTGATAATATTAAGTTAGTAACCACCCTGAAACAGAGGTGGATGCCATAGCTGAGGAAACTTAGTTCTGACACCTTTGACTACTTTGCAGAGCAACCATATGATAGTATTCCAAATTTCACTGCTGCTGATGCCCTAAGGCTTACTGGTGTCGGGAGAAACGAATTTATTGATATAATGAACAAATGCAGGTCAAAGGTAGAATTGTCAATAATCTCATTGCTTTTGTGCAATATCACTTTCCCTTGCAATCTTGTGGCACATACAAGTACTAGATATTTCCATGAAGAATAATAAAAAGAAATCCTCAATCTGTTGGGCCCTAATTACAACTGTATTACAACAATTGGATTGGATGCTATCTATATCATATTTCAACAAAAAAAATCACATAATCCTAAATTACAAAAATAAGGAAGAAGTCCATTGGAGGTCCCTCAACTATTGCATTTGTCAACTTTTGGCCCCTCAATTGCAAAACCAGGTAGAGGAAGTTCCCAACTTGTAAAACCGTGCTCATCTTGTACTTTGGCTCGGAAATGGTGGTTTTGGTTGACATGGAGGTCCATGTGGCAGATGACCCTGGTTCTTCTTTAGCCTTTTTCCTCCTTGGTGCCATGTTGTGGCTGTAGTACCATGAGTACCCGACGAGCCCTTTTGCCATCTGCAAGTCTACATCGAGCTCAGCCAGGCACATCTGAGATGCCCTCCACAGTCGTTGCCGTGCTCTTGCCGACCTGCTTCTTGGGCTTGTCCATGCTGTCTGCTTGTCGTTAGCCTTGGATGTCGTCGTGGGCTGCGTGCTCTCCTTCTTGTTGGGCGTGTCACACTATTGCACCATCGAGCTGTTGAGCACTTGAAGATTGAGTGCTGTTGATGTGGCGGCTGGCCTTTTGAGTTGGCACCTTTGCTGCTGAGCAGTGAGGGTGCGTTGGTTGCCTTTAGCAGCATGACGGTGAACGGGTTGGAGTCCATGCCAGAACCAACCCAACTCCATTGTCTGGGCGAAAACATGCTGCTCCTCGTCATCAGCCACTGCGGCGATGATCCAACGCTCCTGCTGTCGAGCAAACCAGGCGGCAGCGGTAGCTTCAGTGGCCTGATCTGCCCTTGTCAGAGAGGCTTGGGGCTGTCTTAAGTAGAGGCTTGAGCCACTGGATTGTACCCTTCTCAAAGAGCTCGTTGGCTATGGTCAGCTCCCCAGGCCAGTGCAGTCTTGTCGAGGACCGACACAGTTCAGAATATACATATGACTACCATGCGAGCCACCAAAAGTATAGCCACCTTGTTTTGCAATTGAGGGACCAATAGTAGATAAACACAGCAGTTGAGGGACCTCAAATGGACTTCTACTATCCCTCAGATATAGCCGTAAATCAAATTTTAGTTGTAAAAGAATAGGGGTCTGTAATATACTAGACCACGCCATTCAGTTGCATGGACCAATCAGTCTAGCTCATGTGGAAGTCATGAATATACTGTCAGGTTATCGTTGTTCTCAGATAACTTTGAGTGATCTTGCATGTTTTATTAAACACTATCTTGCAGCAAGATTTTAGATTTATCATGCTAGCAGATGATAGTTCTTCTTTTGTTGAATTCTTCAGAAACTAATGTGGAAGCTGAACAAATCAATTGCAAAAGAATTACTGCCAACACAGCCTGTTGACTTTCCAATTGAGCCATGGTGGGGAGTTTGTCTTGTGAACTTTACATTGGAAGAGTTCAAGGTCAGGTTTGCCGCAATATATATCTCTTCTTGTTTTTTGACTCGTTCTTCTTGTTGTACAATATTATGCTTTTGATACATAATAAGCCTCTCCCTTTTTGCAGTGTGGGTTACATATTCTGGTCTTTCTTGAGTGTTTTTTTCCTGATATGAAGCTAATATTTCTTTATGAAGTCTTACATAACACCAAAGAGAGCTGATGTTATTGGTTCATTGTAGAAAGTTTCAGAAGAAGAGACAGCAACGATAGACAAAATATGCAAAGAGGAAGCCAATTCATATGTTCTTTTTGATCCGAAGGTTATAGATGGCCTTTACAAAAGAGGATTAGTGTACTTTGATGTGCCTGTGTACCCTGACGACCGTTTCAAAGGTATTCATGAAATGTTTTTTTGGGTATTCATGGAATGCTTAGGTCAATTGGTACAGTGCTCAAACTTTGAACTCATGTATAATAGAATTAAGCTAGTTGATTGACATTTGTTGCTTGTGTTGTCTTGTATATTGATTCTATATCTTTTCTCACTTGTCTCATGCCAACTATGATGATATATTGATATGAATGTAGTATCATGTTCCAGGACCGCCAAAGAAATGTTTTCAACAGCCTTTTCCTATTCCATCCCATTATGGCTTAAATTATCTCTTTTAGAGCATGCTTAGAGTGGCTTAGGCTTATTTGGCTAGAAAACCAATTTAACTTTTTTAGTCCAGTTTTTTTTCCAATCATGAAGTCACCTCTAAATACTCTTAAAAATAACATAAATGAAACAGACCAGTTTTGAGAAGCAGATTTAAGAACCTCTCGAAGTCCAGCTTAACATTTAGCTCACTTTAGCTCAGCCAGTTTATTCATTTGGCCAACTTATTCATTCAGCTTAGCCACTCCAAAATTTCTTATTCTGGCAAAAACCAAACATCTAGGTTGCAAGATCCTACTTTTGCTATTTTGAAATTTGTTCAACTTTCATTGCAGCTACAACACATATTAGAGAAGTACAATCTATTCAGTTTTAGAAGAAACAAATTATATTCTTCAACATGGTGACACATGTCACCAATAGCAATAGACATGAGTTTGACATTCTTAGCATTATGTGTCTACTGTGGTTGCTAGTCCATACAAAAATGCAATTCTAGTGTTGGATAAAATTTAATACTTTGAATCTTCTATACGTGATATGCAAAATCAAACATGACAACGCAAAATGTTGATAATTTTAGAGAAAAGTATCATGTGATTGTGTTAGTTTAGCATTGCCAAACGCCATATCATAATACCATGACCATGAACTTCCGTTGTTAGAATAAATGGTAAAGGGCGCATTAAAGTTTGTTTTTTTACTGAACTAATAAGCATGTGTTAGCTGGTTTGTGATAAGAAAACTTGTATTCTGATTTCTGGTCCAATTTTTTAAAGATCTTATATTGTTGATATGTATGCAGTTTCCAGGCTCGAGGGCTTTGTTTCTAACAAGGATCAATCATATGAAGACCCAATTGAAGAGTAAGTGTCCACAATTCTTCTACGTGATGACCTTCATTTGCTATTCAAATCTATTTCACTTGTAATTTTCTATTGTCATCATCGTAGTGATTTCCTGATTTTCTTGATTGCAGGCTACTCTATGCTGTATTTGTTGTGTCAAGTGCTAATGCTACTGTTGCTGAATTGGCCGCAACTTTACAAGCCGATCTTTATCAACTACAGGCAGCTGCATCATTTGCTTGTCGGCTGGGTTGGGCTGTAAAACTTATGGATGCAAACTCTCTGCTTACAGATGAAGGTGCGCCTGCATTTCCCAGTAATATTCTTAGTGACGATGAGGAAGGTTCAAATGCAAGCATCAACTCAGAAAAATCCGGTCAACAATTGCTTAGCATCGATGCTGATGGACCCAGGAAAATATGCGGAACTGCTCATGTAGGCTTTGTTGTGGATGCCAATGTTACTTCATACCTAATGATGGGTTCATTGTCCCCAGGTTAGAGACTTTTTTTTAAACGCAGAATATGTAAGATTTTGAGCTTAAATCTCTTCAAAATCATTGACTTGGAATACTCTTATTTTGCGGTTAAGATTATTAGGTTTTTCTACTTACATAACATAGAGATGTCCCATACATTGGTGATTCAAATGACTGTTTTGCAGTGCTGATTAATACTTAACAGTTTGATACATAGTCAGCTGCCTAAATAGATACTGTACTGAGCACCTTCATCAACCTACTGCAGGTTTAAAATCTCATGCTGTCACACTATACGAAGCTGGAAAATTAGGTGATTCTTGCATTGCGGAACTATGCAGTGATCTAGCTAGTTTAGAAGGAAAAAAATTTGAGGGTGTGCTAGAGGAGTTCGCTCATCATGCATTCAGTCTGCGATGCTTCCTAGAGTGTTTACAATCTGGTGGAGTTTATACAAATGAGAATGCCGATAAAGCTGGTGAAGCAAACCTTGCAACAAGCTCCTTGCATGACAATGTTACTTCCCATTTGACCAAGGTAAACATTGAGGACACTAATGAGGATGGCAGTAATGAATCACCCCAGAGTAATCACTCTGTAGGTGATTTAGATAATAAAGATGGGAATATATTGTCACCATCAATGGCTTTATCAGAAATTGGGGAAAGCATGTTAAAAACTGACTCTGAAAATGGTGGGACAACGCAACTAGATGGCTCTCCTGATGCTGATGTGTTAAGGATTAAAAGGAAGTACAGAGTTGATCTTCTTCGTTGTGAGAGCTTAGCTTCACTTGCTCCAGCAACACTGGAACGGCTATTTCTCCGTGACTATGACATTATTGTGTCAATGGTTCCTCTTCCTTTTTCATCAGTTCTTCCCAGTTCTTCAGGCCCAATTCATTTTGGTCCACCCTCTTATTCTTCCATGACACCTTGGTTGAAGCTAGTATTGTATACAGCTGGGCATTGTGGACCATTATCTGCTGTTTTCATGAAAGGGCAACGATTTAGACTGCTGCCTGAACCATTAGCTAGTTGTGAAAAGGCTCTGATATGGTCTTGGGATTGCTCTGTGGTAGGTGGACTAGGAGGGAAGTTTGAAGGGAACTTAGTCAAGGGAAACCTACTGCTACACTGCTTGAACTCAATGCTTAAACAATCTGCTGTGCTGGTGCAGCCACTTAGCATAAATGATCTTAATGCATCAGGAAACCTTGTAACTGTGGATATCCCTTTACCCCTGAAGAATGATGATCAATCAATTTCATCTGTGGTAGCTCAAACTAATTTTCCAAACGAAGAGGTCTTAAATTTGACCTCACTATTGAAAGACCTATCCAGTAAATTTGAGTTGAGCACACTTGGCTACCTTCGCTTACTAAGGCTTCACAGGATTGTTGAATCAGACAAATTTTGCCCAGAAAATGGAAGTTACCAGTGGGTGCCTTTGAGCTTGGAGTTTGGAATTCCGTTGTTCAATCCAAAGTTATGTGAAAGGATTTGTGAAAGGGTGGTTGCATCTCACATACTTCAGAAAGATGATCTCACTGAACACTATGATGCGATGCAAAATGTTAGAAGGCAGCTGAGACAGCTTTGTAGTGAATACCATTCAACTGGTCCAATAGCAAAGTTATTTAACAAGCGGGGAAGCTCCAGGGACGCACCCCGTGTTCTAATCAACAGTATTAGTGGCAAATGGAATCCAATTAATGATCCGTCAACACCAGCCAATGGAGGAACCACAAGTGAACATGAGAGGCTGAAATTTGCTGGACGGCAGAGATGCTGCACAGAAGTGGTGGGCTTTGATGGTAGCATTATCAGGTATTTATGAATTTGTTATGATCTAGTTCATGACTTCATGGTTCCATGCCATCTCATATGATTCTTCTCATATTTATTTACTGCTGACTAATGCTTATTTTCTACCTTGAAAGGTCATATGCACTTGCTCCTGAGCATGATGAGGCTGCCACCAAACCCAACTCTGAAGATCAATCATCCACTCATGAAGGAAAATCAGATCCAGAAGATGCAGACAGCAAGGATGTAGTCTTACCAGGAGTAAATCTTATATTTGATGGAGCAGGATTGCATCCCTTTGATATCAGTGCTTGCCTTCAAGCACGCCAACCTCTCTGGCTGATAGCTGAGGCATCGGCAGCTTCATCGACCATGGCATGATGTGCCCATATAGCCATTATCACCCCAATATCTGTCTATGTTGGTAGGCACAGAATGATTTATTGCAAGGCGTGCTTCTCAAAACTAGATATCGTTCTGGCTTGAGGCTCTTTGGCGGTAAGATTTTGTTGCTCGAGAGGCTGCTGTTTTTTTATGCTCTGGCCAAATGATGCCTTTTCATGGGAATTGGCTATATAGTGCTCATCTACTGAGAGAATTCATTTGCTGAGGCCATCTACTTGCATCATATGTAAGTAAATGTTTTCAAGCCTTTTTAGCAATTTTTAATAGAATTGTGAATTGCTGAGGGAAAGCTTTGAAGTCCTTGATGGTGGTTTTGGAATGTGCAAAACTCCCATGGTAGGATCAGCCTATGCTTGCCATGTTCAGATAGATCATTCACCATTGATACGTTCTTTCTGTCCTGTTAAGAGTGCCAATGCTGGCGATCCAAATCCGGGACTACCATATTCCTCCATCTAGCTCCTCATTTGTCCTGTAAATAACCGGATTTTTCATGTGTAACATATGGTCCAGGGTCCAGGCCGAATGCTAATGTGCGTATCTACATTGTAACGAGTCATTTTGCCAATCATTACGCCTTCTAAGCGGCATGTCCCTTTAGGGATCTTCTGTACTCTCATCGTGCAATTTGGATTTTGGTGTTGGGTCTAGGGTGTTAACGGGAATGTTCTCTCTTCATTTTGCAGGTTTCTTGGCCTATCGATTTATGGTAGCTTCTATTTTTTTGGGAGGTTTTTTAGTGAGTACTTTGAACTTTTCTGCAAAGACTTTAGGCTTGTCAGAGGTTATAAAAGTGATGAATGTTTTTTGTTGTGTACAAAAACAAGTTTGCTCTGTAATACATCAATGTTGTATAATAGCACAGTGATTCCTGGATCATTATATTGTTATACGCCCGTTTCGGTCCTGGGTTTTGATTGGACCAGCGTGCCAAATTTTACACTATATGAAATTATTTTTCCTAGGATTCTTTTACTCGAAAGTGTATACATTGCACCTGTGTATGCAACAATGTCGGTCAATGCTGTCCGGCAAGTTGTTTTAAAAAAATGCTGTCCGGCAAGTTGGTTGCGTACTTATACAGCATGTCAGCATGTTTGGCACTGGATGGGAAGAGGAAGGGGAGTGGGGAAGTAGGTGGAAGAATCTTAACTAGGTCTTTCTGGAAAGAAAATTCTCTTTATTTAAGTGGTAATTTCTCTTCCTTTCTTCTACTTCCCTTAAAAGCAAACAAGAAACTAACTTCCTCAACTCCAGACTTTCCATTTCCTGTATTTTATCCCTCCAATCATTTACTCCAACCACACACACCTTTAAGGTATGGACCTAGGGGGGCTGCTTACTTGTTTATTGAAATTTTTTTAGATAATTCAAAATTATTTCAAAATGTGTTGACTTAATGTGTCATATAACAATCGTACTAAATAATATAGTAAAAAGAAATTGCGTGCCAAAAGGAATATGAATACATTAGAATTTAGAAATCATATTATTAAATGTCTAGCTATGTTTAAAGAAAAACGCCATGGTGACGACCTTGGGTGCACCTCTCTCTTTCTTCTTTTGCAGCAATGTCCAACTGTGCAACTAGTAACTTCCTTAAAGATAACTTAGAAAAAAAGAGACATATTTATGTTTGTCAAAAACCATATCGTTAGGATATAACCAAATAACCCACAATATAATTCTTGTAACCACCAAAACCTTTTTTAGCCTTTATCCATTCTAGAAAGCCGATTCCTAACTATGAGAAATGTTCCTAGGGCTATTTGGTCTAAACGCCAAACATAACTATGATTGTAACGTTCAAGGTCCCCTTTGTGTATTTGGAGGTGGTCGGTGCAGTTTCGGTGATGATGATAATGATAGCCTCGTCAAATTGGCAAAGCTATGAAGAAATCAAGGCTAAGGATAAATTGGAATGAACTCGGACGTCGAGAAGAGTTCATTTAGATTCTCTAGGTTTTTTGTGTTTTGCTTTGCTTTTTTGAGGGTTTTGAGATGTTTTTGAGCTAGTTGAATCAAGTTCTATCCATGAAGCATGTTGGTTTTAGGTCTAGATGGGTTTCAGAGCCTTTGTTAGTTTTGAAGTTGTTTTGGGCATGTGTGTGCCGTATGGTACGGGGTATTGGACGACACCCTGTCCCATTTTGTCCAAAGAGGTTTTGGCATTTTTCTGGTGGGTGTTGTGGATCCCGTATGGTAAGAGGAACTGTATGGGGCTCCTGGACGGTTTGTTTCAGAAAGGTCTTAGTTGGCTCTAGGGATCTCGTATGGTACGGGGTATCATATGGGGGCTTGGATGATCTTTTCTAGAAAGGGTTTTAGGCCATCTCTGGTGCGCCGTATGGTATGGGGTACCGGATGGCTTTGTTTAGAGATAGTCTTGGTTGCCCCTGATGCACCGTATAGTATGGGGCAGCAGACGACACGCCTGGACAGTTTCGTCCAGAGAGGGTCCTGGCTATCCCTAGTGTGCCGTATGGTACGGGGCACCAAACGATAGGCTCGGGCAGTTTGATCCAGAGAAATTGTGGGTTAGGGCTCCTTATGGTTTGGTTGGGCCGTACCATACGGCGTGAACGGTTTTGTGCTGATTTTGTGCACAGCGGCTAGTTTTTGGTTGTGGGGTATTTAAGGACTTAGGATACTGTTAGTGATATGCCCTAAAGGCAATCATGAAATATGATTGTATCACATTATATCTATGTACTCTTGGATAATATGTTATCAGTTTCATGAATAAACGTCATTCACATTGTTTATCAAGTATAACTTGGTTGTGAGACACATTGTTTATATGATTATATTGTAAATGATCCCGGATCTCATATCATTATATGGGACAGTAATGATTTGATCAGTACATGTATTGATTGATGGTAACATTTCATATATCATAGATATAGAAATATCAAATCAATAATATGGACATATGTTAGAGAACATAGTGTTGGACAGACCTTCTCCGAGATACTGTAGAGATTGTTATCTTATATGTGCCATCAGTCTATAGTTTCGAGTGGTATACCAATATGATCCTTAGACCTAAGATCATTATTGAATCGTAGCATGCATAGCTGTATACTTTGAAGTTATCAATCGCTACATCGTAACTGGATAGTTATAAAGATAACTTTCGGGTATACTATGAAACATATCGTGGAGTGTGAGCGATCAATATGAAATTTGCTCCTCCTTGATAACAGGAGAGATATATCTGCATCCTTCAATGTGATTGCATTGAAAAGTGCATGGCCATGTCAATGTGATTAAAGAGTTAATCACGGTTTAGAATCCATCACAAGATCGAGTGAATGGTCGAACTATCATAAGGGTGGCACGCATCTTGCCTTGAGCTTGGCTAGTATCATACGGCAAAGGGATCGGTATGTGAGTATATCAAGGTTTATCCGATATGATCATTCTGTGTATTTGAGGATCAATATGTCCTGCTATAAACCACTATTGACTTGTTGTTTGAAAAAGAGCTTCCAGGGCCACAACCACTTGCACATAAACTTAACAGGTCACATACTTAATGGGTTGAAATATGTCTAATGGATTGGATTCATTAGTGGGCTTCACGGATACTGATTCGTGTAGGATTAGATTCGCGCATACTAATCCGTATATTATTAGTTTCGTGAATACTGATCCATATAGGATTAGTTTCGTGGATACTGATCTGTGTAGGATTAGAGCCTCTAGCATAGAATCCCATTAGTACGCTCTATATAAAGGAGAGACGGTGGGACGGTGCACACATATGAGTTCGCCACCACGTAACTCTAGCCGTCACGCCCCCTACTGACTCCTAAAAACCCTAACCGCATGCGTGTGGTGCAAGCACACCGGTGCACGGTGTTCCGGCCCTGGATATATGGATACCTTAGAGGCGCTGCCACGGTTGTTGCGGCGCTGATCGGCGACAAGGAGAAGGTCGGCGAGATCGACTACTTCCTCTATGGCAGTATGTACAACGTTACTGTCATGAATGGGACTTATATTAATCTGAGACCAAAAGGCTAGTATATATACACAGTACAGGGGCAAAATAGGAAAGCCCAAAATACAAAAGGAAAGGGCTTAAAGCCTATATATACATATATCTAACACCCCCCTCAAACTCATGGTGGGTTAACAACACTGAGTTTGGAGAGGTAAAAACTATGCTGCTGTCGAGTCTGTGCCTTTGTGAAGAAATATGCTATCTGAATCTCAGACGGCACATACTGAAGAGAGACAACCTGCTCCTGAACCTGTGACCGCACATATGAAGCATCGACACCAATATGCTTGGTGAGCTCATGCTTCACCAGATCACGGGCAATACCAATAGCTCCGGTGCTATCAGACAAAAGAGGAGTTGGTGTAGTAACAGAAACATCAAAATCCTCAAGTAACCAACGCAACCAAGTAACCTCTGCCGTCAAAAGAGCCATAGCGCAACTCAGCCTCTGCACTCGATCGAGAAACTGCCGTTTGCTTTTTAATCTTCCAGGCAATGAGAGAATCACCAAGAAAAACACAATAAGCAGAAAGAGACCGGCGATCAGAAGGATCTCCAGCCCAGGTAGCATCAGAATAAGCATGAAGCTGCAAAGAGTTGGAGCGAGGAAAGAAAAGACGACTGAAGATAGTGCCACGCAAATAGCACAACACACGAAGGAGGTGACTATAGTGGAGCTGAGTAGGAGCAGAGACAAACTGACTCAAGATGTGAGCAGCATAGGAGATATCAGGACGAGTGACACCAAGGTACACAAGGCTACCAACGAGATGTCGATACCGAGTAGGATCCGAAAGAGGTTCCCCATCGGTGGGTCGAAGCTGAAGATTAAGCTCCATAGGAGTCTCAGCTGTCTTGTGATCAGTAAGAGAGGCCCGATCAAGAAGATCCCCAATATACTTCTCTTGGGACAAGAAAATACACTCTGGAGTGGAGGTAACCTCAATCCAAGGAAATAACGAATAGGATCCAAATCAGACATACGAAACTGCTCATTAAGACGAGTCTTGACAAAATCAATATAAGATGGATCATCACCAGTAATGATCATGTCATCGACATAGAGCAGAAGAAGAGTACGACCACGAGACGAGGTGTGAACAAACAGCGCAGGATCATGGTCACTAACAGAAAAGTCAGCAGCAGTGACCACGGAAGAAAAACGCTGAAACCAGGCCCGAGGAGCTTGTTTAAGCCCATACAGAGCCTGACGAAGGCGAAGAACCATCCCATCCAAAACAAAATACTCTGGCGGAGGCCGCATGAAGACTTCTTCATACAGCTCCCCATTAAGAAAGGCATTCTGAACATCAAGCTGATAGATAGGCTACGTACGAACAGAGGCTACAGCAAAAAGAGTTTTAATAGTGGTCATGTGAGCCACAGGAGCATAGGTCTCATCATAGTCAACACCATGCTCCTGCTGAAAACCACGAGCCATAAGACGAGCTTTGAATCGCTCAAGAGAACCATCAGAGCGAGTCTTAACCTTATAGACCCACTTGCAGGTGATGGAACGAGCGTGAGACGGAAGAGGCACAACCTCCCAAGTGCCAGTACGTTCAAGGGCAGCAAGTTCCTCGGCCATCGCATGTTGCCACTTGGGATGAACAACAGCATCACGGTAAGAAGTCGGTTCTACAGGAACCGCACCAGCAAAGCCAAAACGCTCAGGGGGTCGAATGGATCGACGATCACGAAAAGCATATCGAGGAGAGGTAGAAGCTGCCTCATCAGAAGAAGAAGAGGTAGTAGGTGGTTCCTCAACTGGCTGAGTTCGACGAGTGTAGACTATAGGATAAGGAGAAGCAAAGCGAGCTGGAACAGGGGGAGGAGACGAGGAAGGAGAGAAGGGTCTGGAGAGGATGAAACAGGAAAGTGTGTAGTAGAGATAGGAATATCAGGAAAAGTCAAGAAAGATAAGGAATCAAGAGTAGAAGTTGGAGAAGAAGGACGAGGGTAGAAAGGACGAGACTCATTAAAGGTAACATCCCGAGAAATCCTCATCCGTCGACCAACAGGATCCCAGCATCGATAGCCCTTGTGCTCAGCACTATACCCAAGAAAACACACTCAACCGACTGAGCAATCAGCTTAGTGCGTTCACAAGGAGCAAGAAGAACATAGCACACACACCCAAAAGAGCGAAGACTAGAATAGTCTGGTGTGTGCCCGAGGAGACGCTCTGCAGGAATATCACCCTTAAGGGCAGAAGAAGGCTGAAGATTGATAAGATAACAAGCAGCAAAAACAGCCTCAGCCCAGAAATGAGGTGGAACAGAGGAGGAAATCATGAGCGCACGAGCTGTTTCAAGAAGGTGTCGATGTTTACACTCAGCAACACTATTTTAAGCATGAGCACCAGGACAAGAGAACTGAGTGAGAGTGCCCTGCTCAGTGAGATACCTGCGAAGAGCCCTAGAAAGATATTCCCCTGCAGAGTCAGCCCGAAAGACACGAATAGGAGAATCAAACTGATTACGAATCATGATGGCAAATTTTTTATAGATAGACAAAACCTCACTACGATGAGACATAAAATATATCCAGGTGTAGCGAGAAAAATCATCTATAAAAATGACATAATATTTATAACCACCTTGCGAGACAAAAGGGGCCGGACCCCATACATCAGAATGAACAAGATCAAAAGGACGAGCTGACATAGACTCACTAGAAGAATAGGGGAGCTGCACCTGCTTGCCAAGGTTGCAACCTGCATAATCTAAAGAAGCATCACCGCACACGATCCTAACAGACCACGCATTTAACTAAAGATGACAGACGCGAACCACAAAGATGTCCCAAACGATGATGCCATCGAGCAAAAGACACCATGGAGGAAGCAATGAGACGGAGAGCTGGCGGCAGAGCGGAAGGAAGGCGAAGCCGATCAAGTTCCCAAAGACGCTGCGAATCACGGTGCCGGGGGCCAGTACCAACCAGAAGACCCGTGCGACGATCCTGAATAGAACAAGAATCAGTATTGAGAATCACACGACAACCATGATTAGTGAGTTGGCCCGCGGATATGAGCTGCTTGGTTAGTTTGGGAACATGGGAAACTGTGGGAACAAGAAAAGAAGAAGACAGAAGAGTGCCTCGTCCTGTGACAGGAAGAGAGGTACCATCTGCCGTCTGAACAGTTAAAGGGGTGGTCAAAGGACTGATGGAAGTAAGACAGGTAGAATCAGATGTCATATGAAAAGATGCACCTGAGTCAAGAATCCATGGTGATGTACCTGAAGTAGAGAAAGGTGGTCTCTCAACAGAAGACTGTAAAGCAGAACCTGACGGTGAAGAGGCAGCCATACGTCGCAATAGCATCAAAATTTCAGCAGAGGGATCAGGGCTGCGCTGAGAAGAGTCTGAATCTCCTGGAACTGGTGCTGCAGTACTCTTGGTCGGCCGACGACGAGCAATATCCTTCTTCTTCCGGTAGCAAAACTGCTCCATGTGACCATCCTTGTCACAATAGACGCAGTGAAGACCAGCCTTCGTCGTCACTCCAGAAGACGGCGGGGCTGGTGAAGTCGAAGAACGAGAAGCCGGAGGTGTCGAAGCAGGCGTCCGAAGAGCAAACATAGACGGAGAAGCCAGAAGACCCGCACCACGAAGTCGAGTCTCCTCTGTATGAAGAGCAGCTAGAGCCTCCAACAAAGAGACACGAGGGTGACGAGCAAGAAGCTGAGCACGAATCTGCTCAAATTCTGGCCGAAGACGTGTGACAAAGTCGTAGATGCGACGAAGCTCCAAACGAGACTGCTGGCACTGGCAGCAAGCACAAGTCCGGCGGTCATGATCAGCATCCGCGGCATCATGAGAGTCAAGCTGACGCCACACCGTAGAAAACTGAGCATACAGCTCATCCACCGGAGAGTCACCCTGCTGCAGTGACTGCTCGTGTCGCACAGCGGCAAGATATTGTGAGTCACCAGTAGGCTCATAGCGATCACGAAGATGTGACCACATTAGTTGTGCAGACGCCAAAGAAACCACCTCTCCGGTAAGATGCACCTCCATGCTAGCAACCAAAATAGCAGAGGCACGAGCATCCTCGTCACACCAGAACTTGTAGGCAGTATATTGAGACTTATAAGACTCCATAGCCTCTTTATGATCATCAGAGGTCTTCTTATCAGCAGTAGAATCATCAGAATCCTTCTGGACATGATCAATAGGCTTCGACGAAGTGGGCAGCGCAGGGGGATCAGGACGAGGCGGACAAGGAAGCTCGCCAGTGAGAAAATCCCAAAGACGCTGACCAAGCATATGAAGACGCATATGAAGAGACCAATCCTGATAGTTGAGGCCATTAAAAATCACCGGGCAACGAGGAACAGAAACAATACCCGACGATTTTTTTTTTATTTTTTTGGGATTTTTTTTGGATTTTTTTCTGCTGCCTACCCATGTGCGTACTAGCACTACACAGAGTAGTACTACTGCTAGTAGTACTGGAAGAACAAAGGCCGGCTAAAGCAAACAAGTTTGGCGGCGAGGGCGGCGGCGGCGGCGAGGGGCGGCGAGGTCGGCGGTGGCGGCGCGGCGGCGTAACGGCGGCGAGGGCGAGCACTAGCGACTAGGACAGATCCTAGGCGGCGGCGGTGCCTTCGATCGCGACGTGGAGGCGGCGCCATTACAATGCAAGCCGGCACCTCGGCGATGGCGGCGAGAACGTCGAAGCGACGACGGCGAGAGCTAGCAACGGAGGCGGCGAGCGGCGAACGGCGGCGGCGATGACAGCGACGACCGAAGCGACGACATCGGCGACGTACGATGACCGACGACCCAGCGGAGAGGGCGACCCGAGCGGCGGCGTCGGCGATGGGCAACGACCGACAACGACCAGCGGAGAGGGACGACCCGAGCGGCTACGTCAGCAACGGACGACGACCGACGACCACCAGCGAAGAGGGAAGACGTCGGGGGAAGAGCCAACGGCGGCAGTGGGAAGAGCCGGCGGGGAATCAAACGAGTAAAACCCTAACCCTAACCAGGCTCTGATACCATGTCATGAATGGGATTTATATTAATCTGAGGCCAAAAGGCTAGTATATACACAGTACAGGGGCAAAATAGGAAAGCCCAAAATACAAAAGGAAAGGGCCTAAAGCCCATATATACATATATCTAACAGTTACTGCTGTGGTGATCGACAAGGAGGGGACGTTCGACTCGATGTGAACAACTACTTCTTGTAGCTCGACACGTGCGACGTCGGATTCAGCTACTCCGACTCTCCTTTCACTGCGACCGCGCGTCAAGTGTAACGATTTATGATCCTTTACTTGCATGATGTCCTGGGTGCTCACGGTAGAAATTCTTTGAAATTGCGCTAGCGTAGCTTACCTATTCCCCTTCAAATATGTCAGCCCTCAAAATCCACTTCTTGAGTACCTCTTGATTTGCACTAGTCTCTGGATCAGTACACTAGTGCACACCAATACATAGCCTGATCATTTCATATATGCAGAAGACTTTAATTAAATTAGCAACATGTATTAAGCCCGAGGGCTATTAAGTATTACAAACCGGCGCACCGGCCAAATAGTCTTAAGAACAGAAACACAAATATCAGAGTGCAAAGAAAATCACAAGTCAAAGAAAACATCTGCCGGCTATGCCCTACGCAAGCGACTGGAGCGTCGCCCTACACCTCTCCTTGGTCGTCAGCATACTCAGGATCTCCATTCTCGTGGCATTCGTAAGGATCTTGCTCAACTCCTCCATCTAAAATAGTGAGTGTGTGCGAGGTAAGTGTGCAATCAAACCGCATTTGCGAGTTAACACCCAACCTAATGCATTTAGTGATATGGGTTTCAAAGGAAAGGATGGGGTTTGTTTAATTTGCAGAAAGCATGTTTTGTAAACAAAACCTATGACTTAGCAATTTTAACCCAAAGTTCTACTAATCAATGTTCCAGAGTTTAAATTCTCAATATCAAACCATATCTCATTCCTATTCTAAACTTCCTCCTTACTCCCGCCATCATCTTCCGGGTGAGGCATACCCGTTGTGGATCATACATGCCATGAAGTGTCCGTTCTTCCCTAGTTGGGTTGCCAAGCCCACCCTAGGATCACGGCTCCTGGAGATGTATGACCTAGATCATCCCTCAGATGACGACATGATCTTGTCCTCGTCTCGAACAGGGGTTTGCCATGGTGCTCTCTAGCAAGCCAATGGGCCTCATGACCGCACTACCGCGATGGTCAACGCATTGTGGTGCTAGAAACCAATTTATGCAGGCAATTGGTCGGCGACTTTCCGATGCGTGTTTCTCTACACGCCGGTCTGGTCCACTCTCAGAGCCTCGGATCTAGCCAGTCCACTCTCAAAACATTTTCACTTCCTTCCTCTGCTATCATTCCTCCACGTGTTGTGCACACAATGTGATGGAACCACCTCACGTAGGCAAATGGCAGTGCATGGTAGCTACACGTGTTACTCCGTGGTCCTCCCTGCACCGTATGTTAACCGATAGCCCTTTTCTCAACACCTCATAACCTTTGCTACTACAATCAACCTTATCACCATATCGGACCTCGTCCGCATTTCATATCCACAACCACATCACACTAGCATGCCAGGCCCAAGTTCCAATATTCAGGTATCAGTGTGTAATCATGTCCGGTGAATTTTGCTTCACCGTTCTGAGGTGACTAAGCTTAAATTATTAGTTAGACCTGAGCAGTGTTTAAATAAATTTTATCCCAGACTTAAGAGTCTAACCCATTTTAGTTTTACCTAACCAGACTAACAAGGGTTGATCATCAAGGCAATCATTATCAGTTTCAAATGAGGAATGATATCATCAAGGCAAAATCATTCATGGTAGATCAACGATAAGCAAGTGACAAGACATGATATATCATGATTAACAAGTAGACATTCATACTTGAAGAGCATGCAATATGATCTAACTGGATGTTAACTTGTCTTGATCCTGGGAGTAGTGGTCTTCTTGGATGTCATCGAATTGTTCTTCGAGCTCCTCGGTGTCTAATAACAGAATGTTTCGACTATAAATAAATAACAAAATGCAGTGAGAAAAAATGATGCATGAGATGCAACGCACTTACTCTAACGATCGGTGATTCGCGATAGAATGTTTTAACAATAACTTTCCTACGCATCAACGAAGTTCCTTGAGTCTACTAAGGCGTATATTACTAGTGATGGATAATGGTGGCGTGAGTGATAACGAATAGATATATGACGATGATGATGCACTAATAAACCCTAATTAGGATACCCATAATTTAGCATATAAGTTTAAAATACTTTTGTTTGTAGTAGTTCCTAAAAATTATTAGGGAGTGGCTAACACAGTGTTATAACTAATTTATTTCATTAACAGCAATAATAATTCTTAGGAAAAAGGGTCCTTATTACATTTATTAAGCATATGGTGTACAGAAAATATGATAAAATAGGTTACAATATTTTAAAAATTAATATTGGTGTTAGGAAGGCTTCTGTAAAAATTTAGGGATTTATTGAGTTCACATATAGGCTACAACATTTAATAATCCTTAATGAAAATGATTTAAATGCTTATACAAATTTTCCAGAGAGTAAAATTGAAGAAAAAATTGTATAATAAATTTAATTAAATTCTAAACTATGTTTAAGCTTCTTTGGAAATTTATCAGGATTTTAGGAGCTCATTAACTAATTTATTTAAATTGAAAGGCTATTTATAATATTATTAAAAATGGCTTATATAAGGCTTTTGAATTAAATGGAGGGTTTATGTTGGTTACTATACTAAGTCATAATTTTATTAGATCCATCCTACAATCTAGTATTTTCTACAATTTTCTCACAATTTTTGGTTGCTATCTACTATTTTTAATAAATCTATATCATTTACTAGATTTTCTAAAATCAGTAAAGTAGGGAAAAATCCATCAAACAGTACTCGGCCGAGCCCAGCACTATTCAGATGGCAGAGCACGTGCGCGGCCCAATTGACCTGCGAGCGGCCCTTGCGGTGCGCGTGTTCACATGGAGAAGCGAACCAACGGAGAAGACGTCTCCCGAGAATATGCTTCCACTAATGCTGACGGGTGGGTCCGAGGCCCCACATGTCAGTGACTGATTAATCAAACCATGGGAGATTTAAACGGTTTAACCGCCTGACATGCGGGTCTCGCATGTCAGCGGCACGGTTCACATAGTGATCGTGAACCATGACGCCAGCAAACGCCAGTGCCTGGTGCTGCTCCTCCGGCCGAGTTCCAACGAAGCATCAGCGCCGGACCGGCGGAGCTACAGGGCTCTATGGTTAGAGTTCCAAGGCACTACAGGTTCGTGGTAGTTAGGGCTAGGCCATGTCACCGGAGAAATCAGCGGCAACAAGCCGAGACGGCAATGCCATGGCCAGAGGCAGCCGAAGCTATAGGGAAGCATGCAACATGGTGATCCTAGGTGTTCTAGTCCTAGACTTTTGGTCAAGGAGCTTCTAGGGGCTACCAGAAACCTTACTGAATAGAGGGATCGAGCGGAGGATGCTTGGTGCTGGTTGGCGACGTGGAAGCCGAAAGTGTTCGAAATAGGGGCGTCGGTGGTGGTCGACACGGTAGGTTCTCTAGTGAGCTGCAAAAGGCCAGAGTGTTAGGCATCCCCTGGGTTGCTCGAGCTCGAAGGAATCGAAGAATGGCTTACCGAGCGAGCGGGAATCAAAAAGGGGGCGATTCTAGCTGGTGCCAGTGAAAATGGTGCTCCGGCGAGCTGGGAAGGGCTAGAGGTCGATCGCTCGGAGCTGAATTGCCCTGGGGGTGGAGGAGGTAGTAAGGAGTGGCTTTGGAGGTGATTACTTCCTGGAGAGAGCTGGTGACAAGAGCACGAGTGCGGGGTGAGAAGGGTAGTGGCGCGAGTGTGCAAAAGAGGTCAAGGCCGTGGGGAAACGGGCGAGGGACAGGGGTGTGACAGGACGCCGCTGCAGCGGAGCGGCCAAGCAGGGCAGCAGCGTGGGAAAAACTTTGGCGCAGGAGGCGCGTGCTCGCAAGGGCAACCGCGCCGCAGGGCGGCGGTTGCAGGGGAGAGGCGCCACGGGACGGGGCGTGGCAGAGCTCTGGTGCCAACGCGGCGAGGCGGGGAACGGCATATGGACCGCCGGGCAAGGGGGTGCGTGGCAAGGGGAGTGAGGCAGCAGGGAGAGCCGGCTAGAGCTGGCTGGCTAGCTGGGCTAGCTGACCGGCTGGGCCAAGCCCAAATTTTAGAAATTTGAATTTTTAAGTTGAATTCCAAATTGGAATTTTTGAATTTTAATGGCAATCCAATAAGGAGTTTGAATGTTGATTTACAATTAGGACAATTCAATATGGAATTTGAATTTTGATTTATAATTTGAATAATTTATAGTAGAATTTGTTAATAGGGTTTGAGTTTTAGGTTTGATTAATATCCAAATTCAAAGTTTGAATTTGAAAGAAAAGGACCCGAGGTTTGAATTTAAGCTAGGTCATGAAAGGGGATTTTTGGTTAGATTTTAAAATTGCCCTAATTTTGATAAGGGGTAATGATTAGAATCCTTTAAGAATTTAAATCCCTGGTCGTTTGAATAAAATTTTGAATATTATAGTGAATGTTCATATACAAGTATTAAAAATGTAGTTTAAACCAAAAAGGGATTTAGAAAGAAAAATTATACCTAAAAGCTTGCATATAATCAAATTTTCTAATTTTCTGGAAATAGGGCTGTTACAAGATACCCCTTTGTTTCGTGCTGATTCACTCTGTAGCCTATCTTAAAGTACATTTGAGTGAGAGCCACCAAAAATAGGGTTTCTATCTTAGAGTGAGTTCATGAAAGTTTGAATGCTATGTCTCCTTGTGTGCTTCTATGGAAGGCTTGATCCAATAAGATTAAGTCATCTCAATCTTGTTACTGAAGTTTCTTGATTTTGACGTTGGTGCATGGTGATCTCGCAAGGAGGAGCTTGTGAGAGATTCCAAGCAGTTGTGAAGGTCGGAGTCAACCTACCATAGTAGTGAAGGACTACCCCGAGTAATATTGCAGCGATACTCCTCTTCATGAAGAGTGCTCCAACGAGGAGTAGGGAAAGAGAAGGCCTTTTTTGAACCTCGGGAGAAAACTCCTTCTTGTCTCTTTTACTTATTGCATTCATGTTTCCGCATTTATCTCTTGTTTTGTCTCATGTGTTAAGTGCTAGTAGTTTTCTCTAGGCTTGTTAATCTTACCTAGTAGTAGAAAAATTTAATCTTGTAGTTAAATTTGAAAAGAAGAATAAAATTCTTAAAAATTGTTCTAGACCAATTTAACCCCCTTCTTGGCCCTTGGATTCTTTCATGTGAGAAATGAGAAATGTGTCTGTGCTTGTACAAGGATCGAGACCTTTTTCTTCCTCCTCCTCTCCCACCTATTCGGTCGGCCCAGCCGAGCAGACCATACTCCGAGGCAACCGCCATTGGCGACCACCACAGCGCCCTACTGGCAACCATCGTGGCCCCGCACGAGCCGCCGCGTGCGCCAATCGTGCTGTGTCGAGGTCGAGTTGAGCTGTGCCGTGTGTGGGCACCGCGGTGGCTCATGTGGGGCCGTATGTGGTGGTTGTCACTAGGACGCCGCGGTGGTCACTGGCGGCGGCTGTCCTAGAGTGTGGCTGGCTCGATCGGATCGGAGAGGAGAGGACGAGAGGGGAAAAAGGACCTGATCACTTTGTTTCCAAATTTTTAGAAACTTTTTGTAAAAAAACCATATGAGAAAGGGACTTTGTTTTAAAATTTTCAAGAACTTTTTGTAGAAGACCATATGAGAGAGGATAAGAGCTGGGCACATATCTTGATGACCAACGGCGGAGATAAGTCCATGAGTCCGGGAACTTCTTCTACCAGCAATGGGTGCACTGATGACATATGTGCCTTGAGACCTACGGCTATTCGGTCTAAACGCTATCTATGAGAAATGTTCAGCGCGCCTCGATATTGGTCTTCCTCCCATCTCCCTCTCCTGGCCCGTTTCCTCGTGAGCGCGGCTGCCGGCGACCACCCCCGTCCTCGGCGCACTCTCGAGCCACCGCGCGGCCGTGGATGGCGCAGCGGCTCGGAGCCGCTGCCCCGACGTGGTCATGGAGGGGAAGGGGACAGGACAGCGGGCTGCCGTGGGCGGGAGCCGAGGCTGGAGAAGAGTGAAAGTGAGGAGGAGGACTATCTTGCTTTTTTTTCTCTCTAAATTCGAGGGGCTTTTAACGGAAACATTAACACGGATGCATCATGCTATCTCTAGTCATCGAGAGGATTCCAACTTTCCAACTCCAGAGATTGTGAACTCGAAAGTGTCGTACAACACATCGACGAGAGGAAAGCATTACACTGAAGTTGTTTAGTTCCAGGCTAGCAAGCCAGGTGCAGATTAACATGGAGATGTGGGAGTACATTCATGATCTGCCTGTTCTCGAACGTTCCTAATAATTATACCCCGCACAGGCCTACGCTATCATTAAAATATGCCGGAGAGAAGGCTCGCAGCGCTGGAAAGGGCGGCGCCGGTGATGGCGAAATGGACGATGTGGTCGGCGTGCCTGGTGTCGCCGGTCAGCGCCACTGCAGCGCCGGCGATCGCGCCGGCAACCGCGCTGTTCTTCTGCAGCACCAGGTAAATGACCACAGAATCAGCAGCGGGCTACTGTGTTTAAGTAGCAAAGTTTGATGGGGATTTGCATGACTAAAACAACACTTTAGATTAGGAGATGGCACCAACCCAGTCATGGCATCCTCTGGCCTCCCTCAGGCCGTATGTCAATCCTGAGTACACTCCGGCTGCCAATCCTGACAGAAAACCCAGAGTTACATATATATCTTCCGTCAATTTTAGAAGATAGTACAAGATGCTAAAATTTTATGCCTTAACTCACCCCACTGGAAGGCCTCCTTGCCAGCCGATTTTACCTGGATATTAAGGTGTGACAAGATAATAAGTAATCAACAGGAGAAGAAAGGAGAAAAAGAAAAATCCACCATGAAATGATGTTCTTGGCCACACTTGGTGGAAGATGAAGTCATCACAGAGAAGAGGGAGACTATAAAGTGAAAGAAAATCCGATAATTTTTTTTTTACCCAAAAAAAATTGCAAATATGGAAATACCCATGATTTTGGAGCAATTATGAATGCCCTCCCCTTGCAAGCACCAGATCATGACAAAGGCAAAGCAGCAGTACCACAACATGACAAAAGGCAATGTCATGCGTGGTGGTGGTGGCAAGAAGGCTATGCCGCGATACTGCATCACAGATTGCATTTGCTGACCACATGATCAAGACAATACTAAAAACTATATTACATTATAGTAAGTACAATTATGTATATATATGTGTAAGTAATAGTATTATATATATAAGTAACAATTCCGAAAAACTATGTAAGTAATAATTCCGAAAAATATATTATATTATAATTATTATAAGTAACTGTTATAACTATTATGTGTATATATGTATATATATCATATGTATGTATATGTGTATATATGTAGATATTATAGTATTATGTAATATGTTATCATTATATAATAGTTATAACACTTATTATATGAACTAAATATGATCAAGATATATGACTGGTATTTGGTGTATTTAATTTTGAAAAAATAAAATAGAAAAATTGCATAAGTTTCAAAGAGAGTGTTTTATATTAATAATTATTTGGAAAATGAAATAAATAGCTAGAGGAATAAAGCGCCTCGCCGAGGGAAATTTTATTATCACGGTTACAACAAAGTTCCTCTTGAGTACAACGGGATATTTTCCTTGCGGTAGCATCAGTCCAGCCTCCTTTGCGCGACGTGCCTCTCGCTTTCTCCTCTCGGCCTCTCGGGCCTCAAGACTGACGTTCGGCGTTCTCTTGTCGCTTCGGTACTTCTCCTGCTAACGCTATGCTTGTCCTCTTGTTCCTCCTCATATCTGGCGCCGCTCAACCATCGCTCTTCCAACGGAACTCATGCTCGATGTGTTTCTTGTCTGCCTCCGATTGCTCCGTGTCTAGCCACTGTCAGAAATCGCATAGAGGTGGGGGAGACTATTTGTTTAACATAAGTCAGTATAGAGATCATGTGCCATGTAGGTAGATATAATAATGCAGGATAGGGTGAGCAAGTACCTTTGGACGCTCGCCAAAGACAACCTTGGGTCGTACTCGTAGTTTGCACATATGAAGAACCTCCTTCCGTAAGTATATGAGAAATCTTCGTCGGATTAAACAAACTTGCAAAGGTCACCGCAGAAGCACATCGGAACATTGACCCCTTCAGACACGGTGGTGTTAAACTTGCTTCGCGGACGGTCCTCAGAGCCGGAGGCTGCCATTGCTCGTTACAACTAGATTTGTGCACTGTATGGGCTGGAGTGATATGTGAGATTGAGAGAAAACTTGGAGCACAGAGGACTCGGAGGCAGGAGGGAAATAAATAGCCAAGTCTGCTCGGTGCATGGACCGAGTTCATCTTCCGCCGCCTTGCATTTGATGTGACCGACGGTGTCGACAGATTGTTGGTGAGCAAAGGCCTCGATATTATTGATGTGACTGGACGGTGTCAGGCGGCATTGTTGGTTGAAAATGAGGCCCGTGGTAGGGCCTCACGCGCGCGGCAATACATATATGCGGCCAATGCCGCGGCACCGTATCGCGGCAAAGCTATTGCCGCGTTGCGGTACAGCGGCAATAGCTTTGCCGCAGTATGGTAACGCGGCAATACTATTGCCGCTGTACCGCAACGCGGCAATAGCTTTGCCGCGTTATGGGGCCGCGGCAATAGCATTGCCGCGTTATCGCGGCGCGGCGGAGGGGCATTTCTGCATTTTCCTAAAAAAGATGGGCATTTTCTTATTTACGAATTTTTTTTTGGGTAAATTTTTTTTTTAGAAAATCCACCGTGAACGTGAAATGCTGTACATGGCCACACTTACCACCGCATCAAGCGACTTGTCGCCGTCATCCCCTGCGTCGGACCGAAGAAGACCAGTCTTGGCTTAATAAAGCAGACCAGATGGCTAGCTAGAGAAACTACGAGTAAGTACCTCTGATGCTGGAGAAATTGCTCCTCTTGCCGTCGCTGTCCAACCCAGCTGCGTCTCCTCCAAGTCCTACAATAAATTGCTCAGCAAATAGCTCAGATTATTGCTTGTCCATGTACTACTCCCGTATGTCCTATGCAACTTGCAAGATGGACTTACCTTGGACGGTGACGAAGTAGGCCTCCCGCGACACCGCCCGCGCCGCCCCGACCTACCATGCCGATGCCGCGCGCGAATCAGTTAATCGCATGACACGAGCAGAGCAGTGAGCAGATGGAGATGCATGGTAGACGCACGCGGTGTGATCGAATGTAGGTAGCGTGCGTACCCCGGCGGCGCGGACGAAGCTGTCGGCGACGCGGTTGAGGAGCGGGTGGCCGAGGTCGAGGAGGCATGGCTTGTCCATGCTCGCCACCTCGTTCTTGAGCGTCCGCGCGTCCAGCCTGCTGCTCATCTTCCCTCTGCCACTCGATTCTCTCCTCGCTACCACCTCACTCCTCAGCTGTGCTGGGCTCTGTTTCGCGCTCGCGCTGTCTGGGTTTAACGAGCGCGACACGTGCAGGGCGGCGCGCCACGCGTCCGCCGCCGTGGCGAGCTCTCCGTGCCGCGCCTGCAGGCGGCAGAGTTCCCCGTAGAATTTTTTATTAAATATTTATTTTAAATCTTTTTTCGAAAATACTTGCATAAAAATTAAATTTACAAAAATACCCGGGCGATCGCCCCATCTGTCCAATATTCTGTAGGGTCGCCGCCTGTTAGCTCGGCCGGCTCTACCGATGGGCCTAACGGGGAGAACTCGGCAGGCCTCCTTAGGCTTACCCACGGGTATGCGCGAGTGCGCGAGTTGTCTATGGGGCATGGCCGCTTGCCGCGGGTTTTTACTTGGGCCGACTGTGAAGCCACGCCGATGACCAGTTCGTGCGGCTAACGTTCGACGTGCCGGCCCAAAGTGAATGTAAGCCCGATCACGAATAGCCGATCTCTGTTTTTTTCTTTTTATTTTTTTTGACGCGATGACCAGAGCGTGGTTTTGTTCAATCCTGCTCTTGAATGGCACTCTGCCATGTTGCGTTGGACGATGTCGCACTTCGGAGACTTCAGCCAGACAGCTGTTAGAATGGTTGCAGCTTGAACACATGGACTTGGGCCTTATTGGATCGGCGGTGGCTGAATAACTCTCTTTTAGATGTGAAGTTTATGTGATTCAATCGGTTCAGTCTTCGGTTCATGGTTTACCGGTCAAAATAACTGCCAGGTTTTAGCCCAGCTCAACTTGGGCGTCTTGGCCTCATCCCCTTCCCTCCGGGCTCAGTCAAACTTCCTTCTTCTCTTCTCTAACCCAACCTAGCCCATTCTATCCTATCCGTCAGCCCACTCTTCCCCCAGTCCATCCTAGATACTACTAGTACTCTCCTCTCCTAACCCTAATCTCACTCCCCTCCTCCCTAGATCAGATCGCCGCCGTCCTAGCACCCAGTGTCGTTCCTCTTCTCCTCGGCTCCCCCAACTCACCCAGCGCTGCTCCTCTGCCGTCCTCAGTCCTCCCTCTGCCGTCCACGGTCCTTCCTCGCTGTAGATCGTGTCGGAGACGAACTGGACCATCGCCGAGGGAGCCGCACCCGCCATCATGCTCCCTCTCCTGATGGCGTAGCGTCTTTCTCCACCTCCCCATCGTGCCTCCGCCGTCCCTACCCCCTCTCCTGACGCGACACCGCCATCTTGTATTCTCCCCCTCCCTGCTTCTCAACCCACTCGGTTGACTTGCGACCGACCGGTTCCATGGTTCTTCAAAAAACAGGCTGGTTCGTCCGGCTTTTGCTGGTCCATATGCAGGGGAGGTCCTTGAACGAAATCGAGCTGGTTGACCGCGTGGTTCAAGTTTTTTCTATTGAACCAGCAGTCTGGTTCGGTTTTTATAACTATGGTTTTGTCCCTCCAAAGGAGTTACACAGCCCAATAAAACTCAAGAAAAGTTGTCCATTGATGCACTTCTTTCATTGGATGGTTGAGATATCTCTTTGTTAGATAAGAGAAAAACAAAAACCCTAACCACCTTTTGTCCCAAATGTGTAAGTTCTACTGCTACTGCTGTGATAGGCTGAGAGCAAGAGAGAATCAACACACAACACAACCAAAGAGAGAAGAGGAGAAGAGAAGTGCAACATAGTTCAAGGTGGTGGATCTTACTTGATTTTCTTCAAGCTTGTGATCAGAGGCAAATGTGGTTGGATCGATGCCTTACTGTGTGAGTTTTTTTCACACTTAGAGTGTATCGATTTGGTCAGTTGGATTAACCATTGGTTGATTAGAGCACCAGATTTATGGAGGGTTCAGTCAGCTCGAGTTGCAGTAAGTTCAGATTCATGTAGTCTTTGTAGTTGATTAGTTTGAGAGGTGAAACATTGTCTAACCAAGCTGACTTTCTAGACAACATGTGTAAGGACTCTTTGTGGTACATTCCTATCGAGTTTCATGTGCACTGGATTTGTTGTTTGCAAGATATGAATTAAACATCGAAGGGGACATATTGCTCATTGCTATGTGTTAGCTGATTTTAGTTACCTCTTGTCATATGTGGTTGTTATTGATGATCATGTCAAGTTTGTGTTGATGATAGTGGTGTTGTTGTTATAATCTCTAAGGTTGTAGAGGAGACTCCATTCGTACCCATTAGTACTAATAGTGGAAGTTTAGAGTGGACTAGTTGGTCCCATGGTTTTTTACTCATCACTTTGAGGTGATTTTTTTCACGCTAATCATTGTGTCAATTATGTATGTTATCTTGCTTATTCCACTGCTAACTTCTTGGTTGAAGCTATCTTCAAAGTTAAGGGTTTTGATTGCATCTGGCTAGTTGCTATCCATAACCCAACATTTAATTGATTGGCTCCCGATTTTTCTTAAGTCATATTGAAATCGTAGAGCTGCTTTGAGAAATCAAAACATTTGAGTTGGCTTTGTGGGGTTTTTTCCAATACAAAAGCTAGAGGTGGTTTCTGAAATCGAACCATGTGGTATATCTATGGGAAGAATGAATTACAGAAAATGTTGAATAGTGGCAGGCTCTCGGTGTCTTTCTAACTTCTTCCCACCCCAACTCTCCTGTTTGGTTTAGCTGTGGTTGAATGGTTAGACGGTTGGATCGTTGAAAGGTTGGATCTAAAAGCATTAAGAAGTGTCTTTGAGAAGTTGAAACTTTTAATTCGACTAAGTTTTACGAGTTTTATAATCGATCATCTCAAAAGAAGCAACACTTTCACTCCTGCAACATATTTATCTAGGACCAACTAAATGTGGTGCCGTACATGTGGAATTGGATAAGATAGGTTTGCCTTTATTTGTATTAAGTTGAATGCACCGATCAGTTTACCCAAAAGTCTAAGTTGATGGGGGAAGATGGACAATTCACTTATACTTCCAACACGTGGAGGCTCTCTCAGGCCTCAGACTTGGAATAGGAGCGGATAATAATTTTTTTATTTAAATTGAGTCTATTAGGACTCGAACTCGAGACCTCTGGCTCTGATACCATATTAAGTTGCATGCACCGACTAGTTTACCCAAAAGTCTAAGCTGATAGAGAAAGTTGAACAATTCACTTATACTTCCAACAGTTTGCTTTATACAAAGTGTAGCACCTGCAAAGAGACCTGCCTGCCTGTTGTTCGGTGTAGACATGTTTATAGTCTGCATGACCACAAATCTTCCTGTTACAGTAGTTGATTGTTTCAAGGGAACAGGAGCTCTGCCTATGTATTACAGTAGTTGTTATTAACTTAATTGACTTGTCAAGACAGATCGATGCTATGCACCGGCCTCTTAAAGTGAAGCATGCTTTAAGACATTGCTTGCCTTTTAAAAAAAATCAAACTGTAAAGCCCATTAACGGTTGCTTATTACGGCGCGAGACGCAGGCGTTCAGTAATGAGTAGTGATTCATGACTAAAGTATCACTGTGCTGACCTAGTTGATGCTAATACGATTCTTGTCAGAGCTGTTTGATTGTTGCTTTTGATACCATTGAATGAGTACACGATAAAACCGTCATAATCAGGGTCTGAACTTTAGGGAATTCTGTCAGTTATGCAAAATCTCTCTATCTGCTTTGCCTAAATGTCAGCACAGCTCGCATACAGGTTGGAAAGTCTATATCGCAACTTGTCACTCGATGTTCTTTGTAGAAAATAATGATCCTTTGGATGAACCGCATGGACCATGCACAAGCACAACATTGTGCATGCTTTGTGATCTGAGATCTAGCTCAAATGCTCAATAGTCAATAGTGGTGGTCCTTTTGCATCTGGCTGTAGTGTCCTTTTGCAGCAATGAAGCTGCATCGTGCTGCTCTCAACTGGCTCTCATCACTCATAGTGGGCACTGCAAAAACTCACTGCACTTTCGCCAGTCCAGAGGACTCTGTTATTAAGCTTCCCAAGCTGTACTTGACTGTCGTTTCTCTCTTGTCAGGCTGTTGCCTCCTAGTACTAATATGCCCCTGCTGCATGGTTTACAAGCGAGACGACTCTTAATAACGTGAGTATGTGTGTGCATTGGCAATTGCATGCCACGCTTTATTATTATTTCAGATTTGGTTCACAGCAGATTTGCTTACTAATCTGAGTGCTGTCGCACCGAAGTACGTAGTAAATGCACCTTGCGCTGTTGTGTTTTGGCCGAGCTACTGTGCTCCGTTGATACCGCTGTTTCTTGCCAGGATCATTTGGTTGATACTTGGTACTTTGTAGGATTAGAGATAGGATCATGCAGCATTCCTGTTTCTACTGTTTCCTCAAGTAGCTTTGTTGCTGAGAAGTGAGAAGCGAGAACTAATGCTAGACAGCCTAGACTGTATATACTCAGCTTTATAATTCTGTATAGACACTACTCATGTGGTCCTTGAATGAAAAGTCATGGGCTCATCTTTTGAAGTTAAAAGGCAAATTTCTTGGGTGGATCCATCTATCATCTATGCAGGATTACTGTCCTTCACTTACTGCCTCGTTTGTCATATCTCCAGCTCCACCAAAATTGCTAGAGTTGGTGGAGCATCCTATTTTTAGCTCCAGAAATTTATGAAGTTAAGAGTTGTGGATATATTTAGGATATTTAGGTAAGTCATGTTATTTACATTTTAAACTAAAAATATAAACTTAAGTCATTTTATTTTAACCTACAAACTTCATATCCGAGGTGGAGTTAGGAGCTGGAACTGTGCCAAACGGGACTTTAATATAGTTTCCTGGGGTCAGAGTGACATCCTGATTCATAAAATTTGCTATAATTGTTTGTTTGCTTATGTCTCGGACTCCAGTTGATATCGCTGTCGCATCTTCCAGCGACTAATTTACGTAGATCTGGAGTAGGATTAAGATCTCAAACGTGCCAGGGAACTACTGCCAGAGAGGCTAGATTTGCAGAGCTTGTAAACAATGCTTTTCTCTGCATCTTTTTTTTTTTCTGAACAACAATAGTACATTTTACAATCTTGTACAGGTTTAGTCGCTACATTATTTTGCTCAGCGAACTAGGATAACATGCTGTTGCTGTTGCTGCTGCTGTTCGTGGCCCTGAAACCTCAGCATTCTTGACGCATTTCTTCTTTGCTCCTGCATCAATTGTTACAGGTAGGGAACAAAAAAAAGATTAGCACTTCTTCAGATGACATCTCTAGCATATATACACTGTTCAGAAATCAGAGCTGACCTGGAGCAGCTGCAGCCGGTACTGCCGCTGTCCCTGCTGAACCATGGAGATCAACCGCATGACGACGTAGAAAGGCAGCAAGATCCCACTAGCCCTGAGCAAGTATATCTTCAAAGCAAAGAAATCCATCACGTTACAGTTCACCACAGCAACTACTACTCTGAATCTCTGATTTTTTTTTCCCCCTTTACAATGGGAGGCAACCAGATGCAATGGAACTCACTGTTAAGAGGCTGAACGCGTGCTTGTTAGCTGCCCCGACCGTCACCACGGCGACGAGATGCCTCAACAGCAGCACAGCCGTGAACTGCATGGACAGGAAGAATTCAGAGTTTAGCCATACTGCGTTGCATTTGCAGCACATGTCTGAACCTGACAATATGGTTTCAGTTTCTGTCAGGTCATGTACCGTCACTGCCACCGATCGGCACCAGGAAGCGCTTCTGCCGGCGGCGCGGGCGCACTCGGCGTAGTCCTGGTCGCCGGCCACCGTCTCGGGCCCGCTTAACGGCGCATCCTCAGGCTCGTAGTTCATCCTGGGCACCTCCAGGCTCCCTCTGCAGCACAATTAAGCATCAGTTAACAGACGGTTAGCTGAGCTATACACTTGTAACGAGATGACAGTTAACATTCGTCAGCTAGCCAAGCACAATTAAGCATCAGTCGACAGTTAGGTGAGCTAGACTGAACTGAACATTTGACCCTGAATCCCATTTCTACCATCTCACTGCATTACACTACCAGTTGCATTTGTAGTACAGATGACGAGACAATTCAACTCCTCTAGAACGGTGCAGGAGTGCAGGACACGGCTGCAACAGTGCAAGGCATCTTATCTGCCATCTCATGGAGGGAATAATTAGGACTTGGTGGTTGGTACTTGGCTAACCGAACAGCTAGCTCTGACCCACCTGCCAGCCACTCTCTTCTCCCCTATTCCTAAAGAAAAAGAAGATGCTGCAAGAGAGCCGGACCACGCTACTGTTTGATTGGAATTTGACGCATCAGCATTTGTTTGCTTGCCTGAACAGTTTGGATTTGAGTACACTGTTTGGTTCAGATGTTGTAAATCCAGGAGTCCCATCTGGCATTCAAGTTGAGATCAGAATAATTCAACTTGAGATCAGGATAATTCAAGTTTGAGATCAGAATGTAGCTATGGTGCTGGCATGTGGAGCCTGGCTGGGATACATGGACAGGCAACCATGTTGGAACTCTGATTTCTTTGATTTGCACTTCAGAAGGAACATCTTGGAATGTGGCAGCAGTAGTGTTCAGAGCTGTTTGGTCGTCTAATAATAAGTGGCTGTCTGGCTGGCAACTTTGCAAACAATATTAGTGCAAGTTAGCTTGGTCAGCCACTAGGCCAAGTATCGTTTCCTGACCCTGCTGTTTGGAAACAATGAAATGATTGTGATTTATTTTCCTCTCTCTAGGCATAAAATCGAACTTCATCAAGGGATTTCGCTGACAACCATTGAGGGGAGGCTCCTCCATATTGGTAATCGTGATTACGTAATTAAAATTTTAATCCAACATTCACCATGTTCTATAGCCTCTTTGCGCGTACTAGTAGAGAGAGAGAGAGAGAGGCCCACCTGATGGTGACTGCAACATCGACAACAGAAGCTTTCTTGGGAGGAACGGTGTAGCCGGGCTCGAAATTCTGACAGCAAAATATGTTGTTAAAAAGAAAGGCAAACACACCTAGCAAGGGAACAAGCTTGCAGAGAGCTCTATGAACTATGTAGCGTAGATTACTTTAATTCTGGCCAAAAGTAGAATTTTGGGTGGCAAGCTGTACATGAGTGATTAAAAAGGTAGACTTGCTCAGATAAATCTGAAACAAAAATCTCTGTACATGCATAAATATTTGGGTAGCAAACTGTACTGGAGTGATTTAAAAAGGTGGACTTGCTTAGTTTAGTCTCAGAAATCTCTGGTCTTTACAAGGTATTACCCATATTTTTCTTCATGGAAAAGGAAGAGGAAAGTCGATGATCGATAGCTTAATGCTCCTAGAACTTTTGCAAAAAGAATTGCTATATATTTAGAAAAAAAGATGGAAACTTTCATGGATAAAACAGTAGGAAACAGTGATCAAGCAAAGAAACAGAGACGAGGAAACATTCCAACGCATTATTTTTTTCCGCAAGAGAATGGAAAGGAAGAACAAGGCTGGAATGGATCAGCTGTGCAAACCTGAAGGCAAATCTCACAGAGGGTGCTCCCCTTCTCATCGCACCATCTCTGCACGCATCCCCTGTGCGCATACTGACATGATCACATCAACATACACACACGCGGATCAAAGATCAAGCGATTAAACGCATCAAGAAGCCTTCTCAGGAGAACCCAAGCAATCGAACAGAGCAAGAAATAAAGCTCAAGAAATTAAACTACCAAGGTGGAATTCCATGTAAATACGATGCCTGGCTACCTTGAGGGAGCCGGAGCACGCGCAGGGGGACTCCATGCTCGCGCAGCCCTCGTCCTCCTCCTCGTGGCAAATCCGGCACTGCCGCAAGGAGCAAGAACAGCACAGCTCCTCTCCCTCCATTGGCATCCTCCTCTCGAGTCTCGAGTCTCGACTTCTCCTCTCTGCCTCTGCCTGCCTCGCTATTGGTCTCTCTCTCCCCTCTCTGAATGGAGGTGGCTTTAAATAACTCGGGAGGAAGGAGGCAGAACCGAAACCGCTAGCTCCAGGAGCAGCCGTAGCAGTTGAGCTCGTAGTTAGTTCTGGTGCGTGTGCCAGGGAGGACCAGCCTGATTGATCTGGGGCTCGGTGCGTGTGCAGTACGTCGTGGTGTATGAGTGGATTGTTGCCATGCTGCCCAGCATGTGTAGGTACAAAGGTGATAGTGCAAGTACTGAAGGCAACTTTTGTTATGTCAGGGTTGTGTTAATACTTGATTCTAGCATGTTTCAAAAACATCTTTTTTTTTGCGCTAAGAAAGTTTCAATATTTACTACACTGAATAGTCAAGAATTGAGGCGAATGTTTTGCTTGGAAATTCTCTATTTTTTCTTGAAAAAAATCATTTGCATTTTCTTTCTCTGAGTTTAAGGAGCACCTAAGACATCGTTTTTCCAAATTTAAATATGACATATATTTTCCACCCATGTTTATTTATAAATTATAAACGTAAGGGCATGCGGAATACCTAGAATCACAAAAATAAGTTGTGGGCAGAACAACCTGAACCTTGGAGCTAAGTTGGGCCATGGCCCACATGTTCCTTACCACTTGTCTTGCTAGGGTTTCCCTGTGACTGTAGTTGGTCGTTATCCCTTGCATATTGGCTAGCCTCCACTCTCTTTTAGCCAAGCTTTTGTTTATTTGATGCTTCCTCATTGGAGAACACACTCCTCTCCCTTTGTGTCGGTTGGCCAATAGGATTGAGCTACGAAATCTCAACTCTGTGAGCTTAATCTTATTTGTAAGTTGCCTTTGCTTGGTTCTTGCTTGTTCTACAATTGCTTGTAGGAGCCGACCTTCGCAGTTAGGTCAATCATGTTCGGCGTTGTTGATACCAAGTAGGTTTGGTAGTTTAGCGATCGTCGGGTCTTGTCATTGCATGGCTTGTAGCTGGTTCCTCAAAGTTACGAATCCTTCCAAATCGAACTTATCCCCAAGTCTCACCAAAAACATTAGGCCATCCCCTCGTGTCTCCATCAAGATCTTAACAAATAATAGTTAGATATTGCCTAAGCAGGAGAGAGTGTTTAGAGGCCCTATTATGGATGCTACAAGGCTTTTGCAAAAAAAAAATTGTTGCCCCATTTATATCCCTAGTTATGGTAACATCAAACTATCAAATTTTTAAGGGTTAATTAGATACATGCCACTGCAAATTCAGGTTGCAAAAGTCACAAATGTGCCATTGTGACTGTCGATGATTGGAAAGTAGATTCCTCGTCGAGTTTAATCGTTGAATGAGGGATCAATTAGACCATTTTCACTAAAGGGATTGCGTTGAAGACATGTCAAGTTGCCGAAAAGGAGCGAAACGGAAACAAGGATTTAGCCTAGTTCGGGCCTCTCGAAAAGAGATAATAACCCTACTCTAGTCGTGTGTTGTGTTTGTGTTATTGCGGTAAGATTGGATCTTGATACTGTCAATGTCTCTGCCCTCCCCTCCTATAGGGGGAGGTATTTATAGTACAAGGTATACGTAGTCCTAGCTCCATACGAAC
The DNA here is from genome assembly GCA_036346145.1 of Olyra latifolia. NCBI lineage: Eukaryota > Viridiplantae > Streptophyta > Magnoliopsida > Poales > Poaceae > Olyra > Olyra latifolia. The sequence goes on from CM070530.1 coordinate 24,194,746, forward strand.
AAAAAAGCGCTCATGATAACTACAAATCCTACCATAATTATATATGTATTTCTAAAAACATGCTAACATAGAAAGTCTCGGACTACAAACATGAAAAGAGCTCAAGACAATTTAGGACTTGGACTCAGGCCAATTATCTAGGTGTATCTCCTTAGGATTCATGGTCGTCTTGAATACTGGCTACACGAGCAAGGATGTTCGTCCCCGAGCATGCAGACTTAAAACCCGAGTATGGTCCCATTAAGCCCGAGCTTCCGTCTCTTCGTCATACTCCTTAGGTACAAATTATTGTTCTAGGTTTCTCTTCGTCATACTCCTTAGGTACAAATTATTGTTCTGGGTTTAACTGGTAGGGTTTTTTTTTATCAATCTCCAACAATAACCATTTTGGACCATTTCAAGACCAAACTATCCTTGTCATCTTTTTCCTCCTCTCACCATCTCCTTCGCCTCTTTCTTCCTTCTCAACAGCATCAACTCTAGCCAGAGCTCTGGCCTCCTCTCCCTCTCCCTCTCCCATTTCCCCCAGCCTCTAGCACCAGCCCCTACCACCCCTCCTCCTCCCTCCCTCTCCCTTTCCTCTCTTGGTTGTGGCATGGAGCTCATGGGTAATGGCCTAGAGCGGAGTTCGACAAAGGGCAACACACCATGGTGGAGGCGGAGCTTAGCATGAAGGAGGTAGTTGTGCTCTTTCTCTCCCCCTTTCCTACATTCACAAGCTGGCCAAACTGGCCATCATGGAGCTCTAGCCACCGCTCCCAAGATCCGCCACCACCGCCCTATAGCTTTGAGCTTCGTCCGCCGCCGCCTTCCCCATGAACCATGGCGGTCTCGAGCTCCAGCCGCTCCAAGCTTTAGCGAGCCCCAAGATTCAGTCGCTCCCAAGATCCTCTCGTCGCCGTTCCTCGGCTTTGAGCTCTAGCCGCTGCTGCCTCCCCTTTCGATCATGGCGCTCCCAAGCTCCATACCAGTCGGCCCCAAGCTCTGGCCTCCCCAAGATCCGCCCGTCGCCACTCCTCGACGGTGCAAATCTGGAGCGCGGTGGGAGAGGGATGAGGAGGCCGAGGGAGAGAGATAGAGAGGAGGAGGAGGAGGCCGAGGGGAGAGAGAGGGGCAAGGAATTGTTTTCCGTTTTGGGAAAAACTCGGGGGACCGAGAGAATCGATTTGAGTGAAATCAGTTTTTTCGTCTGATTTCGGCCGAAATTTTAAATCTAACATTTGAATTCAAACAAAATTTAGTTGAAAATCGGTGAAAATCGGTTCAAAATCGGCTGAATTTCTCATGACAGCTTGATTCACCTTGGCCGTTCAGAAATTCAAAACGGGCCGAATTTATTTAACCGAGCCCGTAAAAACTCGACCCAGCCTGAGAATACCGATTTTCATCGATTTTTGGTTTTCTCGGACTGAAAAACAAATCCCTAGAGAAAGGGAGTTATTGGAGCTCGGCCGGCTTACCAGAGTTCAGAGGAGGAAGAAGGTGCAAATGACATATATGTGGTAAAATTGAATAGAATAGAGGGTATAAAAGTCCATAATGGCATATATGTGAGAGCTTCAACTTTATAATGAAATGGGGGCGGTTCAAATGCATATTTGTGAAGTGACAACTCTCCAGTACCAAATATGTAATTAACCCAATTATTAAATACATCTCTTGGGGCAGTTACCCACTTACCCGTAAATCGCCATGTTCTTCCTTCTTACCTCATGTCGTGTCAGCTTTGCACTCTCACCAAGTCACCGCTACAAATTAAAGCCAACATTCTCCATCCCATTTTGAATTGACAGGATATGATGTTGATGTTATAAACATGTGTCTCTAGCATTTAAAAATGCAAATCTAGCCGACCCTGGCCGTCTGGGTGACTGAATATACATTCAGACGGCTAGTCTTCAAGAACATCAAACAAAACACCTTTGAAAAACTTACCAAGACACGCTGCTTTTGTTCCACTTCCTAGCCGTTTGGTCAACACGGTATGCAATGCAATAGAAGCTAGCAGTTAATTAGCAGTACCGTTTCACGTACACTATTAGTCTAGCATCGTGGGACCCATAAACAGTCCACAAGAAAATTAGCTGTATATTTCTTTAGATCTAGGCTGGCAGGGGTATGTATGTTCCAAGAGAAGGGCTGCCCGCCAACTAATCTGGTCGGCCACACCGGCCAATCTAGTGGGCACTTGGCGCGCGCAGCAATTGCAGTCCATGACAAAGAACACCGGCTACTCCAGGGACAAGCACAGCTGTGGGACATAGGGGTCATGCATACTCCTATTATATATGTTAAGTGTCATCCAACTCTCAACATTTAACTTTGTTAATCCCACCGTGACAACTTAGGGTGCCTGCATTATAGCAGCCTAGCTGGCTTTAAGAAAAGGAGAGCACCATGTGGGGAATAGAATCTGTGGACAAAGATTAATTAGAGGGTGTTCTCCCCAGCTTATCTGATCTGTTAATCTGACTTATCTCGTAACTTCGAAAATTTTCCGAGGTAGCCTCGAGAATCGGATGGCCTTGATTTTTAGGATTTAGGGAGCTTTTAGACACGCCTACGAGATTAAAAAAACGGATTCAAAAAGTAATAAAAAAGTCAGATAAGTCAATATTAGCCACGTCTTATCTGACTTATTTCGTGACTTATCTGACTAATATTGACTTATCTGACTTTTTTATTACTTTTTAAATCTTTTTTTTATCTTGTAGACGTGTCTAAAAGCTCCCTAAATCCTAAAAATCAAGACCATCCAACTCTCGAGGCTACCTCGAAAATTCTCGAAGTTACGAGATAAGTCAGATTAGAAGTTTAGATAAGCTGGGGAGAACACCCCCTAAGCCTATCAAGGCCTGGGAGAGGATGTTGCAACCAGCTCAGCTATAGTATCACTACGAAAAGATCCTAATCTCAACGACTAAAACCGTTCAAAAAGTCTTTCTCCACGGCCTGCCGCTGAGACAGAACCACAGTGAGAATTGGGTCAAGAGAAAGGGCCGTCGAAAAAAGTTTTCCTGACGGTCATGCACAAGCCGTCGATAATAGCATGTGTTAGGCCCTAACAGCTCGTGATGGCTTTTTTAGCGTCCTCTAGAAAACCGTAGAGACAACATTTCACAACCGTCATCCCAGCCGTTGAGAAAGTACGTGCTTCTGTGGCTCAATCCACGGCCCTTATTTCTCTACATTTTTTAACGGTAGAAAATGGCCTTTGTCTTTTCTACGCAGTTTCCTTGAAACCGTAGATAACAGGGGTTTGTGTGAGCCAGCCCGTGGGGCCCTTTCTCTACGCCCTTTCACAAAACGGAATTGCTCCCTGTCAGTCGCCTGAAAATAGGTGAAATCTCAGTCGATGTATTTTTACATTAGTAAATAACTAAATTTACATATAATTGAATATGTAAAACGTGTATAATTATCTGTAAAAATGTTTATGTCTTATAATTGTGTACCTTGTTTTTTTGTTTTGAATGAACTTGCAACAACTAAAAAAAGGCTCATGCACGGTGCTAGTTAGTAGGTAGTTTGCTAGCAGTTCAGACAGCTAACCAGTTGATTGACCAGGTAAGCATGAAGCATTGGACGGTGGTGCAGGACAAAAGCCCAGAAATTAGTCGTTTGTGACTATCGGTAATCAATTTCAGCGGGCGACAACATCGCAGTAGCTGATCGACTGAAATTTTCTGATTTTTAGTCAACTGACCGCTAGGCAGTCCCTTCACAAAAACCGTATAGAATATAGCTTCCCTGGTCTAGTCCCTGACCCCGTATTCTCTATGGTCTTTTTTAGGTCATCGAGAATAATGTTCATCAAGAAAAAAATGGTGGAAGAAATAGAAGAAACACAATATTGCTTCTGCTGCTGCCCCGTAGCAAAATGCATGAAAAACATCAACTATCATGCACACTCCACAGCATATTACCCTAACATCACACAACTCAAAAAATAGACACCCACAATTACATAATTAACATAAATTCAAACGTCTCAACAACATAATTCATATCTACAACTATCAATCACATAATTGACACGAGGTTCACATATCCATCAAAACATGTGATACACAACCACATGCATCCAAATCTTGTTTTAGATTGAGAGAAAACAACATCACCTTGAATAAAGAGAACTACGGAGTATTTGAATCGAACAAGTCATCTACAAATTGGTGTGCAGCCAATCTCAAATCGCTCCCAGTGGCGTCATCACCGTGCTAGAACCACTGATCGGAAAGCCCAAAAGACGCATATTGTAAATAATTCCCATGTGAAATACACAGTTGCATAGAAGATGTGAAAGTTAAGTCGATTACCCTCTCTAGAGTTGTCCAAGTTGCAGGGGTCCAGGAGGAGGGTAAAGCCTGGTAGTACGACACATTTTGGCTTGGACTAGAATACATGTTCAACATAAAGGTGGAATTAGTAAATCAAACACAAGAACTAAAATGTAAAATGAAGTGAAAGCATACAAAACTCATACTTGATTGTTAGAACGTCTTCTCCATATATTCAAATCTTCTAGTTGTGCCTTGACACTGCCTCTCAACCTCCTCCTAGTGCAACCTCCTGCTCTTCTTGAGAGCCCTCCTCGACCTAGCGTTGGCTAGAGGTGCTAGAGATGGAACCTTGAGCTTCCCTCACCGTGTGCATGTAATCAAAGAACCTAAACCAAATAAATGAAAATAGTTAGAAAAACAAAAGTTATTGTTGCAATTTCAAATATTGCGGATACATCCTAATCTCAAGTGATCCTTGCCGATCCCGACCTCCCATGAGACCCTTGTGTCCAGATGTGAGTGTATTATAGTGGTGTTGAAGGGGAGTTGCTTAGGAGTGCAATCGGTCCATGCTTCTTAACTGTGCATTGAGAAAGGCCCATATAGAACAGCACTGCCCGGACCAAACCCGTCTCTCTACGGCCTTGGACTAACTATAGAGAGAGCCCATCCACGTCACGCTCGACCCTCAGGCCATGTGCAACGCTTGCCATATTTCACTATTTATCTCCTAATTACAACTCTATTTTACTATTCACCTCTATAATCTTGGCTGTATTTTTCCAATCTCTGCCTATCTCTCTCTTAAATTTATTCTCAACCCTATTTTCACTATTCACAACCCTATTTCTACAGTATTAGAGCCGGCCAACTATTGTAAAGGTATAAAGGCACAATTAAACATGCCCTCGTAGCCTCTCTCTGTATGGTTGTGGCCTACACCATAGAGAGGCCCATTTTACCTCTCTCTCTACAGCTTAGGCCCGACTGTAGAGAGAGCCTATCCATGCCCGAGCCGCCTCTCATGGCCTGTCTCTTCCACCACACGAAAAACCGTAGAGACAACCAAATGGTTTAGGGTGACCATAGAGAGATGTTAATGGACACTAGCTTAAACCTGGAACACATGTTATTCTCTACGGTTACATTGATACACCATTGAAATAGATAATGTCAGACCCTTCTCTACATACGGCTTAATGCATAAACCATCGATAATACTACGACATATATATTCTCTATGGTGGTGATGGGACCATCGAGAATATTCAAAACCCCTCGAGGTTTAGACTTGTTTTTAAGGTTTCGATATTACATTGTTAATTTACTAATATTCCGGTTGATGGATGCTTTCATTTTTGTCAACCTTAATGCCTACTTCATCGAAAGTGTTCATCCTCATCTGCTAGACATGGTTTCTGAGTACGGAATCTCATATCTACATAGAAGCTGAGTTCGGTAGTACTAATACCATGTAATCGGTAAGTATAGTTTTGACTTTTGAAAAGTTGACCGTATTACTAGATAAATATCTATTGATGCAACTGCAGTGATGTTTAAATTTTTAAACAATTTATATATTTTTCAGATTAAAACTCAATAAAAGCACTTTTATAAATTTAAGCATTTATGTTCCTCACTTCCTCTTTTATAAAGTGGCTAGCAATGTGGCTGTCTCGCTGTTGGGACTGGAACTCGCACGCCCGCTGCACGGCGGGCCCGCACCGAACGTGCCGTGCACCAGCTGCTTGCATGCGGGGAAACGGCCAGATTTGGCGTTTTCTCAGGGCCAGGCTATGGGGGTCTATTGCATATGCAGAGTCAGGACAGATAGATGAGAAGACACCCAAACACTCCTCTTTTGTATCTGTAGAGCCAAATCTGGTTGGATGCAGCCAACCAAACAGTCCATTGGTGGTGCACGGGTGTCTGGCCGAAGCCACATACATGTGCGCGGCGCTCACGCAGGCGTGAGACACACCGAGCTACGGATACAAGCACTCGGGCTTCCAATGGTGGCTAAGCGGGCATGGGCGTCCAACAACACGGGTGTGCAGCGATACGTGCGAGTGTACAGCATCGAATCAACCTTGTCCCGGTTCAATTCGGTCTAAACCAAAAACTGAATTAACTGAAATCAAATATTTTTCAAAATTTTGGTTTGAATTTTGTTACAAACCAAAATTTTTAAAATCGGAAATAACTGAACCAATTTAACAACAATATTAACCCAGTATCCACCCCCTGCACGTGGGACTTCCTCGACACCTCCCCATGGACATGTGAATATTTGGACCGATCAATATTTGTCTGCAATTAATAATATTTATCTACCATAAAAATAATATCTATATATGTAACATCCTTATTTTCAAAACCCTAAAATCATCTGCATCATTGCATTTGCATAATTTTCATTTAAACCAATCTTTTGAAAATAAGTATGTTAACTTTTAATATTTTAATCTTTCCAAAAAAAATATTACAAAAGATTGTTCAAGAGAAAAATGAAACTAATTAATTTGTTTGAGTTTGATTCACAAAACAAAAATGTCTATGAAACCCGGATCGTGAGTTCTATTAAATTCATAATCCGGGGATTGCCAAAATTTAAAATTTCTTGTTTGAAATAATTATTTCCAAAAACCTAATATTCTATTTTTATATCAAATCCTAATTTCTTTTGCCAAGGTCCCACCAGTTGATCTCTCCTTTCCTAATCCTATCCTATTTTCGGTTCGCGGGAATTCACTGTCGAATCCCTCCTCTCTTCACCTTCCTCTCTCTTTTCTCCGGCACTCCATGACGTGTGGGTCCCACAGGTTAGCCTTTTCCTCTCTTTTGGTAGCCCATTTTTGCCTCCGATATAGAAAGTTACTCTTTTGCACCTTATCCTTTCCTCTTAAAACCCCAACCTTATCTTTTCTCCTTTCTTTCTTCTCTCCAAACCAGCAGAAATTTTTCTGCCCTCTTTCTCCTCCTCCTCCCTGTCCATCAGCTTCACCTCCTCCTCCCACCCCCCAGCCAGCACGCCCCCAACCCACCCCTCCCTTCCTTCCTCCCTCTCCACCCCGGCCACCCTCTCCTCATCCTCCCTGTCCAGCAGCACGCCTCCCAGTCCCCCTGCTGCCTCCTCTCCATCTCTAAGCATTGGTAAGCTTCTCCTTCTTCCTCAATCTCGTTATTGGATAAGTCTCCGTTTCAAAAACTGTTCAAGGACATTCTAGAGGATCCTCTCTTGATTCTATTTTGCCCAAGAACTCCTAGATCCGAGGCTTGTAACTCCAGGAATCGAACGCCGAAACTCTGCCTCTCCATTCTTGGCCGTCTCCACTTCTTCTCGCCTCAACGCTGCCTCGGTGCGAATCTCCTCAAACTGTCCGAGGACATCCTTGCTGTCTTCGTCGTGAATCCATCACAACCAAGCGCGGAGAATGGTTAACCGAGCGCGACGATTTTGTTCGCCGAAGACTTCGCCGGATTCTGCCGCAGCAAAAACAGCCCCTCTCCACTCTTTTCACTCCTTCCGATCTCCACCAAAAATTCCTCGTTCATCCGTTTTGGATGAAACCAATTCCAGTGGGTAGATCGGGATGTATTCTAGCTCCCATAAATTCTGTGTAATTTTTTTGAATATATTCTATTTTCTGCATTTTTCTAACTATAGGAAAGTGCATTTCGTCATGGTTTTAATTGTTTATATATACTTTTAAAATAAGTTAATGTTTCTGAAAATGATTAATAAACATAAAAATAATGTTTAATATGTAATTAGTTTATTTACCGAAATTTTAATAAAAAGAAAATGATTTACCTAATTGCAATCAATCATATATGCTTATTCTTTAAGGATAAAAATTATTCTTAAAATTTCCAAAATCGGTTCCAGTAATATTATTCGATTATTGTGTAATTATTTTATTTTCAGAAATATTAGTTTTGAATAAAATGTTTTATTTAATTTCATTCAACTAATTATATCGTATTATTATGTTAGTAACTAATGTCTTTTTAATAGAAATAAATTTCTGAAATTCTCAAATAAAATGAAAACAATATTTATCCATTTTTCACGTAATTAGTTATTTTCTGTATTTTCTATTCAAAAGAAAATATTTATGTTATATATCATTATTAGCTAATTTCCATTTCATATGAAATAAAAGTTCTAAAATTATAAAATAAAATTTCAAAAATAATAAGGATAATAATCCTTCATTTTTGTAAGCTCATGTTTATAAAATGTATTTTTGATAATCTCTATCCAAAAAAAAGTGTTTTATCTAATTGCTTTTAATGGTTTATGCCATCCTAGAAATAAAAACAATTTTCAAAAATACATTCATCAAATGCAAGCATTACTTTATCATACTCATGCATGCTCATTCACTTATTTTTGCATGCATGTTTTCATGCAATATGTTGAATGAATGTTGTTTGCAATCGCTAGATCCGGTTCAGTTTCTCAGAACCCGAAGACCAAGCCGGGCAGCCGCACGACTTCAATCACGGCAAGTCTTTCCCCTAGAATCCTAATTTCTAGATTTTACCAAAACTGATAATTAATTAAAATATGCGTATTTATTTTAGAAATTCCCAGTACATGCCGTTCATTTATATGTTATGCATCCATTGCCATAAAAAACCTTAGGATAAATTATATTAAATGATGTCATACTGTTTTCATCATTAATTGGCTTAGCACTGCTTAGTTAGACATCGGGGAGTGATCTCCCGCAGCTATATCATTGATATATTCATCTTGAGAATTGTGCATCTGAGAATAAGAATGGTGAACTTGGGTTATGGTGGGCTTGATCACTCTTTAATTAAAATTTGGCCAACTAATAATTGGGATCGGGAGCGGTTGGAATGTATGGTGGGTGCCTTCGTGCACGAGACTCGGGTTTGTGTTTGACTCCCGCTCCAAGAATAAGGACCGACAATTCTGATGAGTTTAACTAAGATATCCCCGTGCGACCGCAAGCCCGGTATGGGACGGGCCTGATCTAGAGGGAGAATAACGTCGGGTTTGTCACGGTACGTGCACCGTGGGTGAGGTCCCGATGAATGCGTCACCGCCGGTGTATTGCCCGGGAGATGGAACTTCGGGATACTTGTGTGAACATCAGGTATGGTCGAAACCCCCGGGGTACTTGAGTGGATATCAGGTATTACCGTGGCAAGGCCGAGGTTAGACTTTTAATGGATTTTGTTACGGTACCTTTCGACGGGAGGGTATTGTATCTTGTGGGTAAAGTATACAACCTCTGTAGAGTGTAAACCCATTCGAATGGCCATGCTCCCGGTTAAGAGAGACTTGGTGGCTTTTTACAACGTAGCTTCACCTTAATTAATATGACCCGGGTAAGGTTTTATGACACGTGTGCCGATGCTAGATGAGAATGAGATTGATATATGAGACTTGAGAACATGCGATGATGATTTGAGAACTTTGAGATATGCAAAACTTGAATTGGAGAATGAAAATATGGTTATTTCTTGTTTATTATGAGAATTGCTAATTATTTATTACTGTTTCCTTAAATGCTTTATACTTCTAGGTTAAATGCTTTTATGCAAAATAACCCTCAGCTTTCCTAGGATGAGCCTTGACCTGGCCCTTTCCAGAAAAACTTGCTAGCATTTGCATGCTAACCTCGCCTTTCATGTGGGGCTGCTCATTCCAACGAGCAGACCCTGATCCTTAGTGTTACTACCCGGAAGGTGGAGAAACTTGAAGATGAGGGCTATCCCAACGCTTAGGACGCTACTACAGCTCGCCTGTAGGATTGATTGTTGTATTTTGTCTCTTCCACTTGGAGTTATGGAAGGCTGTTAAGATTTCCGCTGCATGTTAGAGTTCCGCTGGTATAAGGCCTTCGTGCCAGTTAACGTACTCTGATGTAATTTTATTCGAACTTGTAACGGCAATGATCCAATGTTCTGAAATCTGTACGTACTAGCTACTGATCCAGGGACTAGTACAGGTAATGCATTGAAGGGGCCCGACTCCGGTTGGCGGGTCCTGACAATATATTTGTGTAGCGTTTTGTAAATAAAGGATTTTTTTTAAAGGCACGTCAAACTACTGTGAACCTTCATTTTATTTTATTCCATGACCTGATAATATTTTATTTCTAAGGTCTAAGACAATAAATATATCTAAACCATAAATATTTGATACAACAGACCTTGGTGTAGCATATAAGCTGGTGCTCTTCGTCACTGCACCAATGTGATTATCTAAAATTTTAACGGTTGAAAGTGGAACTTAGAAGCGGGTAACTAGCAACCGAAAGTGTTGGTAGTATTAAATCATACCATCTTGCTGCTCCTCTTTTATCTGCTCGTGGTACCGTGGACTGATGATGGTCCCCAATAGTTCCCAACCGCTTGCAAATTCTGCCTGATCTCGATCTCATTATTTTCTTCAGATAGTGGCGAGGGATAGAGGCAGTGGCATGCGACAGTAAATCGCTTATCAGTCCTGACACGAGCAAAAAAAACATGCAATTATTGGTGCTAGCGGAAAACAACCTGGTGTATTCATTATTTAGAAAAAAAAGAAAATGAAACGACTAAGGTTCTGTTCTCGTCAGCTTGTAAGGTCTTATTTGTCTTATTTGAGGTTAAGACTTATTTTCGTTTAAAATAAGGACAATTTGTTTTTTTGAATTCTTTTTTCTATCTTAAAGATTTATTTAAAACCTTTAAAATATAAATCGAACGAAACGGATTCGACTCTCGAGAAGCTCTCGAAGTTAGAAAAAAACTTAAATAATTTAAATAAGTGAGATAAGATAAACTGACGAGAAAATGGACGGACTGACTGACACGTATGACGACAGAATGAACACCTCAGCTGACCGACCACGAGGAAGCCGAAACGGATTGCTCTCTAGAGTGTACCGGGATGGCGTGACGACATGCATACGTGGCGTGCATCCTGCCGACGCCGAGCTCCATCAGATTGTAGTTTTATTTTACTACTCAAGTGCGCTCAGCTCTCTTCCTTTTGACTAATGTTAACTTTGATGGAGTGAGTCAGCATGGCAGATGCAAGAATCATGATCCATACGGACCGGAGCCGAAGGAGGAGAAGCATCTCGAGGAGGATTACGTGTCGGCTCGTAAGTTGCACGGATCGTATTGCAAGCCCAAGGGCGCAGCCCATCTTACGGACGGCCCAAGAACCAGCCTCCCGAGCGGCAACTGGACCGGGCCTATAACGTGCGCTGCAAACCTATGGGCGTGGTGGTGGTACCCGGTTTTGACAAAAACAGCTGCTCCACCACAGTGGCATGGCGGCCGCGGTATCCATCCATCGTTCCATCGTCGCGGTGGTCTCGGGCCCAACACGAGGTGGAAAGTTGACAAGAATACCCCTCCCTCCCTCTGGCTCAATTCCCGGTTCCAAAGGGCATCTCCGTCATACCTGCACGGTCGGAGACTCGGGCAGAAAGGGGGAAACCCAGCGGCGGCGGCGGCGCCAAAATCCACAGAGTCGGAGGCACGCAGCGCAGCAGGTGCTGTCATCTTCTTCTTTAAAGAAGCCATCTCCTCTTGTGATCTCCAGCTGAGTGCCTTCGCCTTGCATCGATCGACGACCATAGTTTCTTCCTGCTTCCTGGTGCTGTGTGTTGGTAGCTACGCGCATGACGTCTGATGCGGCGGCCGGTGGTGGTGCGGGGCGCCGCGTCGTGGTGGCCGTGGACGAGGGCGACGAGAGCATGCACGCCCTCTCCTGGTGCCTTGCCAACGTCGTCTCCTCGGCCTCCGCCGCCCAGGACACGCTCGTGCTCCTCCACGCCCGCCGCCCGCGCCCCGTCTACGCCGCCATGGACAGCTCAGGTGCGTACCACTGCCACATACGAGCTCATGTATTAATTTATCTCCATGGTTGCATGGATGGATTACATTTATAGATGGGTTGCTGCATCTGCATCTGCGTCTGCACGCAGGGTACATGCTGGCTTCGGACGTGATGGCGAGCGTCGAGAGGCACGCCGCCGCCGTCTCCACGGCGGCGGTCGACAAGGCCAAGCACCTCTGCGCCGAGTACCCTCACGTAATGCAGTGTTTTGTTAGCTCCAAATCGCAAATTCCAATTGGTTAACCCGTCAATTTGGCTGTATATTGAACCGGCTGATTGGTGGATGCGCGCGCGCGCAGGTGAAGGTGGAGACGCTGGTGGAGAGCGGGGACCCGCGCGACGTGATCTGCGACGCCACTGACAAGCTGGGCGCCGACCTGCTGGTGATGGGCAGCCATGGATACGGCCTCATCCAGAGGTACCACCCAGGCACCCACTGAATCTAATCGCAGTTCATGATTGATTTGATTACCTGTTCCTGTTGTTCACATCCATCTGAATGCCATGGTAATGACACTTCTTAGTGGATAAGGATTAGGCCGAGGCAGCTACACATGAAAACGAAAGGATGCTCTTAAACCCAATACATATTTATCTATGGAAGAACAGAGGAAAAAAAAATCCATCCTTGATCCTCCTCTCTGTCCTCAGCTACCAAAACCATGCAAATCATATCATGACCAGGGTTCCAAAAACCGGTAGAAACCGGTAAAAACCGGCGGTTTCTTGTCAAACCGCTGGGTGCGGTTGAGAAACCGCCAGTTTTTATCCGGCCGGTTTTGAAATTTTAAATTTAAATTTAATATTTTAAAAAAATTCAAAAAAATCTTATAAAAAACTAGAAGTTTTTTAGAACATTCTATACAAAGCAAAATTTTAAATTGAGATTATTATCATGGTATTTTATGCGAAGAAAATTGTGCAAATGTGAAAAACTGTTTTTTGAAAATTGGACTAGTTTCTAGAAGACTTGGTCTGTACAATTGCTAATTAATTGCTCTGCTCATTTTTTCTTTTGTCACCACCACCATACCGAACTCAATGATTGATGCACGTTTTGCTACCGTGAATCACGGGTTTCGGGTCACCAAACAGTTTTCAAAACTTTGATATGTCTATGCAATGCAATATATGTATGTATGCAATTCACTTAGTGTTGATATGCTCCAACTCTCAAATATTTAGTAAAGGTCATGCCAAAATTTTTTTCTAGTTCAAATATATGTTTTTTGGAAACTACCATGCATATCACATTATTGACTTCATATTAAGATGTTCAAATTGACTTCATATTGATATTTTTTGTTGGAAACTACCTTGTTCAAATTATTAACTTCATATTCATATGTTCAACATGTCATATATTTATCAAAAGTTCTTTCAAATTTTTTTCCATAATTAAACAAATTACAAACACATATATTTCACCCATCTATGATTTTTCCAATTTTTTTAAATTTTTCAGACCTCTTTTTATTTTTTTCTATTTTCCATGGTTCTCCTTTTTTGTAGCGACTTTTCGCCAAAAACCACCGGTTAACCTTTAAAATCGGTGGTTTCTCGGCAAAAACCGTTGCAAAAACCGGTGGACTCACCCACCCGCTCCTGTTTGCCCGTTTAAATTTGAATTTAAGCGGGTTCCGGTGGTTTCTAGCTGTTTTTACCAATTTTTTTTCCCAAAAAACCGGCCCGCCGGATTGACGGTTTCGGGTCCCATTTCGGGTTTTAAAACCCTGATCATGACCGAGCCCCGGCAAGGAAAAGCCCTATCATGCAAGCAGCATCGTTCATAAAAAGATTGCTTAGTTCTATGCATACTATTTACACTTATTTTGATATTTCGAGAAAAGTTCTAGTATTTATATAAAGAGGATGAAAACTAAACCATGAAAAGAATTGACACGCTACAGGTGAACTCCAATTTTCAAGGTGTTTTGCTTTACTTCACAAGAGACCATGGGAATGCATCCTATCATGGACCTACAGCGTTGGTCCTCGCTTTTCGCTGTTTTGCTTTGGCTTTTTAGGTCTTTTTGTTTCTCTTTTTCATCTCGAAGCCACTTCGTAAATCTCTCAAAACTGTTGGAATAATTAGCACTTTCAGGTTTAATTTAATCAAGAGATAAAACATGCACAACATCTGACAGATTGATAATAACGTATATCCCTCTGATATACCCCACTAATAGCAGGCGTAACAACATCATAATTGAAAGGGAGGCGAAGGGAATCACGTACTAGACGTGGTTGTCGTCGCCGTACGGAACCAGCGGCGGGTTCTGGTTCTCAGAGGTGGACGCCGTCTTGCTAAAGATGTAGTCGACGTAGATCGCGGCGGCACAGTGGAAGAAGACCTCGCGAAGCGGACGGACGAAGCAGCGAGCAGTTGCGCGGCGCGCTTCCCAAAAACCTGATTCACCCTACCCGGTGCAGGAGCTCTTGGGCGATCGGTTCTAGAGACCTGCTCTCGCGAACAACGGTGCACGCCGGCGCACGAGATGGGGAACACGAACGGCGGCGCAGACGTAGGAGTTGGCAAAACTCTAGGTTTCTCTACTCTCCTGGCGGCGGCTCAAATATATAGAGATGCCACGGAACTGGCCACGACCGTGTCCAACACGATCAGCCCACGACCGAGTCCAACACGATTTTCATATCTTGTATCCGACCCGCCAAAAACCCGAAGAGCAAAAGGAATAAACTGCAAAAGGAGGCTGCGTCTGCGCAAGCACGAGGGCCCGGTTTCGGCGGGCCATTCACGCAGGTGCCATGCGCACGCCCCGGACCAGCTCCAGCCAGGCCAGGCGAGCAAGCGCATGTGGGCTTCCCTTTCTCTCCCACACACTTGCTTAGTAAGGGATGCACACTCCACTATATAAACTAGCGTATGCCACTCCTAACTAGCAATGTGGTACTAAAGGGAGTTGATATGTCTCATGCATACATGGGTTTTTGAAATTTTCTAGGAATTATTTGGCAATTAATTGGGGCAAGCCCAAAAATTTCTAACAAAAACAAGGGAAGCAAACGGCCTTTTGAGAAATTTAAGCCATTCAGCTAAGACTAGCAGAACACAATTTTTATAAGTTTGATCACTTGAACTAACAGTGACAGGAAGCTGCATTTGACTGCAACATCTTCTGTGTCTATTGCCGGTACTTGGCTTCAATTTTCATGGCCATTATGGCATGCGTTTACGTGTGTGCATCAACTGCAGGACATTCCTGGGCAGCGTGAGCAATCACTGTGCACAGAACTGCAAATGCCCGGTCCTGATTGTCAAGAGGCCCAAAGAGTAATCCTAGCGACACCAGGAGTTGGGATTGGCGTTGAACAGCTGAGCTTTCTCTTGTTGGCATATCTATGTATATATGTGTATATAAGCGTGGTTTCTTGCCCAAGAACAAAGGATCCAAGTTGCTATGATGCGTGGGAGCATCCCGTTATCTTTAACTACTGTCAGCTTGTTTGTTCCTTCAATGGATCCACTGGATGCTGGCTGCTTCGGTTGCTGTTAAAAGTGTGTTCAAATGCTCGTGCGGTTTGCAACGCTGCTCATTGGAGAAGAACGGGAGCGTCTCATTTGTGCCTTTAGTAGTAGCCTTACTGGGGCAACATAAGGCGAATGCTAACAAACGGGCCCCGTTTGCTGGCGTCCTACGAGGCTACGACGGGACAGGAAAATGACAGCGCCGTGCCACGGCGCTTGTGCGGTACTATATGGCACAACCCTTGTGCGGTATCATATGATACTTGTTTATGATATTTCATGCTCGATGATATCTGATTTGTGGATTGGAAGAAATAAAACTATATTTTTCAAACTTGCTTTTACAATAAAAATAAAAAATATAAAAAAGAAACAGAATTGCTAATTATAAGGCGATATAAATTTTCTTAACTATTAGTTACTTTGAAATTATACTCTAGTAAGATTAAAATTGCACAGCTTACAAAGATACTATTTTAGTATCAAAATTGCTACTTATCAATAATCAGTTTTATTCGTCGATTTCTATATTTTATTGATGCATAAATCTGTCGAATACACGTGTTTACTAACTTTTTTTTCTATGTTTCAAGCCATCATGTTTGTTTCAGTCAATCTAAAATTGTACACTGGTAAAACTAAATTTACACTTATTTATAATGTGCAATTTTAGTATAGTTATAGTGTAATTTTATTATTAATCGACTGATACTAATTTTATTACCAGACAACTTGCTCTTAGTCAAACCCAAAAAGAGAAAGAAATAAAAATAAAATAGAAAACAAAAGAAAAACTCATCAGCCCTGCCAACTCGAGCAACAACCACTCTCAGGGGACACGACGGCCAACAGCTACGTATGGGGATGCGGTTTGTCGTGATCCGGTTGGTTCTATATACAACGGTGTTCTGTTTTGTAGCAGCACGCAATATATGTGTCTTTTTGTAGTTTCTAATTATTTTTATAGGTCCAAAGATTCTTTCGCAAAACAATCCATCCTTTTCTGGTTTATCGGTTTTATAATGAAAAGTAGAGGGCCTTGTTACTTCGCCAACGACTTTCCCATTAGGTAGGTTTTTGTTAGCCCAAGCCTTTATTTGTTGAGGGGAAACGAGTCCAATTTGAAGTTGTTGATGTTTATATTGGTCAATCATAAAATAGAAATAAGAAAAGAATTTATATTTATTCCGATCAAACTTCCTCCCTATTAACCTGGAAGTTCTTCTCAGATACAAGGAAATGATTCAGTTCGAGAGCCAAAGATCGTAGTTCTCGAACGAGCACTCGAAAAGATTCTGGAGGATCCTCATGATTAGGTACCCTTTTCCCCCCAGATCGTAGCATTAAGTATTTCTTGGCGAGCTATAAGATGATCAGATTTATAAGTAAGTATCTCTTGTAAAATATGAGCAACACCAAATCCTTCTAAAGCCCAAACTTCCATTTTTCCTACTCGTTGTCCCCCTTGCTTAGCTCTTCCTCTAACGGGCTGTTGTGTAACAAGTGAATAGGGTCCAGTAGAACGTCCATGGATTTTCTCATCAACTTGATGAATTATTTATTTTTTCAAAACTACATTCTTTTGGTTAAACCGAAAATAAAATTGAGAATAGAGAATTCTCGATTTTAAATTCTGTTCTAACCTTGAATATATAATTTTGCAGGAATGAGTACTGTCTATCATACACCTGCTGAAATTCAACTTTGGGGCGCATGTTTACAAGATATTATGAACATTCTGCACTGCACCTAGGAGCCCGTCTTATGTTCTCACTTTATTAGAATCCAAACTCTTCCTCATAGTTTTCTAGGATCTATGCTCATACTAGATATACATGACAATGGACATCTTAGGTTTGAAGCTACAAGGTCTACTAGGATAAAAGCTATAGAAGATGCATGCATGAAAGCCACCCTTTATCTTACTAGAAAATACCAAGCCTAACTTTATTATACTAAATATAGGTACTTTCCACAAGAAGGAGATATTACTTTAGAAGTACAAGCTATAGATACTTCTAATAATCCTTGTCCACATGCTAGAGACTTAGGTTTTCTAAGCCTTATACAACAGCACCAAATTATAGCACTACAAGAAGAGAACAAAGACCTTATCTTTGCATGTAACTTAAATAATGAATTAGATTACCAACATGCAGTTCTCTCTGGACAAATCGAAGAAGAAGACCAGGGAAATCTCGACGACAACTCTAATCATAACTCTAGTATAGAAGGTATAGTAAACCCTAGTCCATGTGAGATCATAGACCTAACTGGAGATGATGACTAGGATATCACTAAAAAAACCAATTGTACTTCAAATTTTCAAGTAACTGAACTAAGAGGATTTCACACAAGTGTTTCCGGTAAATAGATTTTCTAGTCAATGATCCATGAAGATATTAAACCAAAGCAATATAGAGTTAGCACTGCATGTTACTCAACTTCGTTTTTCAGAAAACTGAACACCAACTTTTCGAGGCAATGTATTGTCTCCACACAAAACAATAGGATTGATTCATCTATGAAAACAAACAGCACGTATGGATCACCCAAGTAGCCTTCATGCACAGAACAGAGTAGGCGAGAACTATCTTTATTCATGTAGGAAAATTCGTTAAGGTTATACAAGACTCATCAATTAACAAACAGATTCATACATCCTCGTACAATTCATACGTGTCAAATCATACAAAGCCTGCTTTTTTTAGAAGATGAAGCAGAATCTGCTTACAAAATCCTCAGAAACAAAAAAAACCAATACACCATAAAGCATACAAAGATCTGCCCAAGGTGCAACAGATTGAAGTTCACTTCATTACAACATGCAGTCAAAATTATTTCCCACTTCAAGGGGACATCGACCAGTCCAATTTGCAGAGGCGTGGCTCCAAGGGGACATCCATCCTCCCCAAGTCCTTGCTTCCAATTCTCCCAAACTGTATCCTCTTGTGGTTGTATGCAGTGTTGATTTGGTGTTTATCGAGGGCGGGACATAACAATTCAAAAGATATGGTCGGCGGAAGAGGACAGCGATGGCTCAAGGACAGTGGTCCTCCCGGAAGCGGTGCTCCACACTTCCACGGCACGGAAGAGGATGACCGTCGTGGCCTCAAAAGGCAGCGGTTATCCTAGCGAAAGGGGGGAGTATGGCCAGGGAGAGAGAAAGGAGACGGCGCGAGTGGGGAGGACGGCACGCCAGAGGTTGGCGGTGTGGTGGACGAGGTAGGCGTGGTGGAGCAGGGCAGCGTGGGTAGGAAAGATGTTGCGGACAGCAAAGGATGACGCAGGCAAAGGAGGAGGACAACGAGGGACGACGGCAGAGCAGGAGGATAGCAGCGCGGTAGCAGGACAACAGCGTCGACGGCAGTGGATGGGAGAGGGAGGGCGAGAGAGAGACAGAGTAGAGGAGGAAATTTTTTGCTTGCGGCTATCCTGCGCCTCCCCTCTCCCCTCACGTCACGTGTACTGCTCCGGTCAAAGTAAGTGGGACGCACCAAGCGTAGCAAGTCCAAAAAAAAGAAAAATGGGGCGCCCCAGCCGTAGCTAAGCCCGCAAGAAAATCGCTTAGGCTGCCAGGGAACAAAACCGATCATAGAAGGCAGCGGTGAGTAGCTGCTTAATTGCACACAGCAATACAGCATCAAGGCTATGACAACAGAAGCTTATTGGCAGCCAACTAAACATATGTAGGGCGGAGCGAGGAGCTTATTTGACGGTATGCACATCATCTCAAATCGGCCAGTCACACCAAATGACAAATATGGAAGCATAAGATATAAGATAATTCAATGATCCTATGCCATCTACATAAGTACCACCACAGTTAAGCGCTTCACTTGTCACTTGAGTTGTGAAGAGATTTCTGGATGCCCGAAAAGCTTTCATCTGATTGTAAAGCTCAAACCCTCACATTTCACATAGCCATTCAGTCCCAAAACAGCAGAAACCAGCCACAGCTGACAAGAATATATACCCATGCAAATAACCAGCATATTACTATGCAAGAACTGATTGCAAGATCACAACTCTAAAAACAATAGCATAAAAATTCAACCATCAGAATTATCTTAAAGGTATAACAACGATAATAATACTTTTCAGGTCGCAAAAAAGGTACTTGTGATCATACAGAATAGCATAAGTTCCATCTTTAATGAAACTCCAGGTCCTAAAAGGTACTGAGTTGAACAGGTAGAACACACTAGCTTCACGAGAATAAACTTCCATCTTACTCCTCAGCTTCAGCCTCACCACTCTTCTTGTTGTGCTTTCTGGAATACCTAAGGTTCCTCAAGAACTTGGGGTCCATCTACAGACATTGAGAATGCAGATGTCCATGAAAGTGCTAAAGTAGTACTTGAACAGAGGTGAAACTTATCATCAAACACCAATAATTCAAAAAACACAAATATACATTTTTTTGTAATAACATGATCACACCAGTTCGATAAAAGTCACAGGAGGAATGGCAGAAAGGGAACTTCACTTCACACACGATCACATCAGTTCGATAAAATTCACAGGTAGAATAGCAGAAAGGGAACTTCACTTCACACACAGAATAGGGACAAACACCTCCAAAGAAAGAAAAGGACTGGATTTAACACTAGCCCAATATTAATCTCCAAATTTAGACGGTCAAGAACTATTATCCTAATTAATAGAGACACCAGACAAATATTCAGAAATACTGCATTTTTATTTTTAATAGTCAAAAGAGCAAGAGCAGAAGAAAGTGTAAGATTACACTATGTCTACAGAGAGAAACAGCGAGTATAAAATTATGTCTACAGCGAGGAACTGTAACTGTAATATAATGACTGCAGGAAAGGAGGCAGCGACCGGTATGAATCTAATCACCGAATTAGTGCTTGTTGAGTTACAAAGAACTTGATGGAATTGAAAAAAGAAGGAACATAAACTTAATTGAACACTAGTGATTAGTTTTTTTGGGTGCAAACCCAAATCCAACATCCTTCTGCTACTAGATTTACTATGCTATTAGGTGCACTAAATCACAGATTAGAATCACTACAGTGCTTCACCAAGATATGGCTACAAGTAACGCACACTCTTCACCTAAGAAACAGTGCACTAGTAAAATCGACCAGCAATACACTGAGCCCGTAAGTCAACCAACCCACTGCCACAGCAAATCTAGAACGATCCGTGGCTAAAGTAAAATAAATTTCACTGCTTGGCATCCTTGAACTAACAGTTCAGGAGGGGGGAATCAAACCTAGATGGGAGCGCATCAACCCGAAACATTCAGCAACACCGCCCACCTACCCGCATCTAGGCAGCTACACGAGTCGGGCAGAAACAGATCGCACGATACGAATCCGAAGGGGGATATGAAGAGGAGGCGAGCTGCTTACCCCCTTGGTGGAGGTCTGGCGGTGGCGCTTGGGCTTCTTGATGCCGTTCTTGTGCGCCTTGTACGACTGGTTGTGCGCCGTGTGGTTCTTCGACTTGGCCATCTCCCAAATCCTTCAAGAAAAACGGCGATTAGAACTCAGGTGCAGGTCGAACGGAGGGGGAGGGGAAACGCTGGAACGGAGCGAGAAGCTACCGAGGCGAGAGAGCTCACGAGCAAGCAGAGGAGGGCGACGACGGCGACGGCCGCGGCGGCGTTAGGGCTAGGGTTTTCGCAAGCCGCGGGAATGGGAGGCTTATATAGCAGCACCGTGATTCTCTCGATGACCACGTGGTTGCGGCTCTTGCGGTTCGATCGCGCTACAAAGGCTGCACGGATCTCGAAGCAGCCCGGTTGCAAAAAGGTTTGGCCTTGTGGACAAATGGGTGACGGCGAAGGCCCAATCTCGTGCTCGATATGCGAGTCCCATTTTGAACATGCGGAAGAAAAAATATGACAGTAACAAACTGTACCATTGGGCCATGATGACAGACAAACAATCGCAGCAAAATAGAGTTCATATTGATGGATATCATAATGTAAATTTTAGAGATCCTCTTGAAAATTCTATTGGCGATGTTTTGCTTTTGAAGGTATTATTATATCTAATTTTCACGTATGATTTTGTAAATTTTAGTTGTATTACATCATTATATATTTTTTTTCATAACTGCCAACATGAAAACCGGGCAACCAGGTCGCCGTATGATTGTTGACTTTGTCATCTAAAATGAATTATCCAATCTATGCTGTCATGCTGATGAACTGATCAACCTTGTAGAGGCAATAGCCAAGCACAACTAACCAACCAATCCTCAGAATCATAGAGACTCAATATATAGTATTTTGGTTACTTAATACAATGCAAGGATGGACCTGAGTTAAAATATCTACAAACATATCCCTATTTTCTTCCTCTCATAAAATATACAGAGAACAGCTTCTCTACAAAATCTCTGTAAGTCATACATTTTCTATCCGTGTGAATGTTTTGAATTTGAAAAAGAATGAAGCCATTGCTAAATTGTCATTATGCATGCGTCGATCTGTGAAGAGATATCCACAGTTCCACACACACACACAGAGACTCCCAGGTAGAACTTGAAGACTCGATGATTTCCGACTTGAGGCTCCGCTCCAGCAGTAAAAGTCCACGAAGCGTCTGCTCAACCAGCAAGCGAGAACGGTACAAGCACACCAAACTGAGCAATCTAGAGCCTCCAAATATGCATCTTAATCATGTGAAAAGCGTTACAACATCCCTCCTGTAGCCCCTAACTATCAGCATCCGCGGGACGTTGGCTACAAGCAGATCCATGTATTCCATGTAGCAGTAGGCTGGGTGGTTCAGTGGTGGCGGCGGGAGGCTCACTAACACCACAGCTGCCATCCTCGAGTACCTCAGGATCGTGGCGTTCAGCTTCAGCATCGTGTAGAGGAACTTATCGAGCTTGTGTTCATCAACCACAACCTGCTTGCCACCCTCCATCAAGGGGCGCCCCCCTTCTCGTCGCGCGGTTTCCTTCATCTCGGAAATGTACGTTGTGATCCTGCGCTGCGCGCTTGTATATGCTTCTTGGGGGTCATCCTTCCTGGAGCCACCGCTGGTCTCTGCGTTTGCTTCCCATGACTTGATAGTCACAACGATGACCTCTGCTTGCATCCTAAGATCGTACAAGAACTTTCTGACATCGGCCTTTAGCTCCCCAGCTTCGGTGTCCTCTTCAGCTATGCAGAAGACCTGAATCTTACAGCTCTCGAAGCTGTCTTTGGTGAGCAGGAGCTGAGACAAGAGAAGCATCAGTCCTCCATCCCTCACGATCCAGTATAGGTCTATGGTCCCGAACTGCCTCTGGTACTCATTGGGCCACTCATCCAGTCCTTTCACAATGACAACAGCCTTGCTAGCAATGATGCAATCGTTTATGATGCTGACGAATGTCGATGGTATCTGTGTCAGATTCTCACGACGCCAGATCTCAGGGTAACGCATCACAACAATGTTCGGCTTCAGGTTGCCGAGGCCCATCGTCTGAACGATGCAGCGAAAGCCATCAGACATTGAGGGTGCTACAATGATCTCCGCGACACCCTCACAGCGCTTGTAGTCAATGTAGGTGCTTAGTTGACGGCAAGCCGTCTTTGCGTCCTCAACTGATTCATGGTAGTCACCATCAATTATCGACACAAATATCGACATACCACGGCCCTTTTTCTTCATGCAATTGGCAAAATCCGCAAGTTTTGGATGGCATGGGACATTTTCTGGAAGTTTACCCCAAGGGCGGCAGAATATGAGAGGAATAGGGTACCAATTCTTAGGATGAACTTGATTTGCTGCAAGGAAAATGATCAGATTTATGTAGAATGGTGCTTACAGTACTGGTGTGTATTGTTTAATTTCCATGCAAAAATATTGTACCTCCCATTGATCGAAGACTTCGCAGAGCTAGTTGAAAGTATGCACTCTTAAATCCATCTCCCCAGTCCCCAGCCTTTCCTTTTAAGCTTACATAGTAGTAGATGAGACTTGCAAGGGCAAGGGAGACCACAGTAAAAGTCCAAGAGATCATAAACATAATAACTGGAAATTAAAAGGGAAAATCATCAGTCAATAGACCGCACCTTCATAATATATTCAATTGAATCTAATTATGCCTGACAGCCCCGATTATATTAGCAACTCAACATATTCAATTCAACTTAATGATGCAATTTATATTGGCGAAAAATCTATATGGACAAGGGCCGTAGACCGGCAAATTTTGGAGGGTGCCTGACAGCCCCGATTCCAAGTTTCCAACACAGAATCATGGCCAGAAAGTACATAAAGATAAAAAATTATTACATATGAACACATTTCAGAATTTCTATACACTGCATGCATTAGCTGCTCGGAATTATAATGTCCGCATATCTATATAGGTGTTATTTAGTAATATTAACTGGTAGTAACAACTAACATGTGGTCATAACCATAAAGTAAACATAAGAATCAGTAGGCATACCAATACAAAGCAATGCACCGATGAGAGAGAGGCTCCAATGGTGGAACTTCCATCGAGGACGCCAACTAGGAGCATCAAGGAGGTCCAGCAGAAAGCACGACAAGTTCACACCAGCATAACATAGAAGGAAAAACATAGTGATAGTGGGTGTAATTAGATCTAAGTTTCCAATCACAACACAGCCAATGCAGATGAAGCTTGTAAACAGAGTGGCCGCATAAGGCTCAGATCCGTCATAAGCCTTAAAGTAATTAAGAACAGGAAGAATATCATCATTCGCGATCGCTGCAAGCAACCTTGGAGCCCCTGTCATACTCTGTAGTGCTGCACCTAAAGTGGACAGAATGATGCCAATGTAAATTACTGCTGGAGCAGGCCAAGCAACTGTAGCAGCAAGAAGCCTGCAAATGTTACACATATTTGTGAGCTGACCACATAGGACAAAAGTACTACCAACATAAAGCAACTCAAGCTGTCAAATATTTCAATTTGCGTAATAGTGGATTATAGTGTCACACTGCATAAGAACACAAGAAGGACATCCCCTGGGTGAATATGGTTTGGTCTGCTTACTATCAACACAAAATCCCCCAAAACTCAATTAAAAAGGGATCTTTTTGGTGAAAAGATATTTTGGAGCTGATTGATATCTACAGGGGCATTGCTTCTTGTCATATTGGAAAAGGTGACACAGCACTCTTTTGGGATGATGTCTGGAATGGGCAGCATCTAAAATCCAAGTATCAGCATCTGTTTACCTTTGCTAGGAAGATTAATATCAATGTGAAGTTTTTTTTATCCAATCCTAGTATCTCCAGACACTTCCACCTCCCTTTATCTAATTCAGCTTATGAGGATTGGCAGAACCTGCATTCTTTTATAGCCACTCTCACTTGGCCGAATGAGGGAAATGATGAATAGACCTATTGCTGGAACTCCAGTGTCTTCACCCCAAGCAAATTCTACAAGTTCATTTTTAGTTCTTCCACAGCTCCAAGGCCTATCTTGTGGATTTGGAAAGCTAAAATCTCGTTGAAATTGAAATTTTTTGTGTGGCTCCTGCTTTGGGACAGGTTGAATACTCGGAATCTACTCAGAAGGAAGAATTGTCCAATTCAAGGGAATACTTATGATTGTGTCTTATGCAATTTGGGAGTTGAGGAAACAAGAGATCATCTTTTCTTCTCTTGTCCCTTCAGTGTTTCGGTGTGGAACTCTCTGCAGATCATTTGGGACTTGGATCTTGATCTCTCTGATAGGATCATTGCTGCCTTCAGTCCTGTGAAATCTCCTTTCTTTTTTGATGCCTTCACTATCACGGCTTGGGGGATTTGGAAGTGCAGGAATGATAAGATTTTCAGGAACTTGCCGGTTGCTCTGGATTCTTGGAAGAGGTGGTTTCGTGCTGAAATTCATCTTCAATCTTTCAGAGTTTCAGCAGCTTGTAAACCAGATTTTTTTTGTGGGGTGCTAGGTTTGCTTAGTTTTCTCTTTTTCTTTGCTTGGGCTGGTTCCTCACCAACCTTCCTTTTGCTTTTTTTCTGGTTTTCTTGTTTGTACTTGTCTGGTTTGCCTTTCGGGCTTTAATTTATTTTCCAGCAGGGGCTTCCCCTGTTGTTCTCTGTTAAAAAAAAAAAACACAAGCATTCCTCACTAGGTTCATACATGATATGTTCCTACTTGTTGAAGTAACCATAAAACCATCTACTGCAATTTTGCCCATTAATTTTAGGGTGATTTAGATTCATGCCACTCCAAAATTCACGTTTCGAAATATGTCATTCGATGTGTCAATGACACGTGTGTCCTAAGTCCACATGTCATTTGAAATATAGAGTGAAATATTTCGAAACGTCATAATTTGTAATGGCATGAATTTATTTTTTTATTTTATGTTTTTTACATACATGCCATTATAAAGTTGTGATTTCACAAATATGCCATTAAAAAGTCAGAATCTGGCCATGCCATTGCTAAATTCTAAAATACGAAATATGCCACTATTGGACATTTGTACCCCTCTACTTTCATAGAAGAGGTTCCTGCATAGAAGGATTGAGCTTTTAGACAGATGCTTGGTAATGTGGCATTGTGGCATAGACTCTCGTAAGCACCTTCTAAAACACCTTTGCATTGAAGGTGCCCTATAATAGTGCTTCATAATGTCACAAACTCAAAAGGTTAAATGTATCAGCCACTAGGGAACATGATATGGACATTCAGAAATCAAGAAGATTTTTCAGTGTAGCAGACCTGTCAGTTAAAAGTTCTTCTCTTGTAGCCAAGGCTCCAAATAGAAACACAGACAGTAGATACATCAGAGTGGTAGAAAGGGTAGCATGTAATGTTCCAACTGGTATGGAACGCTGTGTGTCTTTCAGCGAAGCAGACCGGTTGGAACCAGCCATGATTCCTGTAACAGCTGGGAAAAAGAGTCCTAACAATGCGCTGAAAAAAAAAACTGTTAGCAAATGCACATTGAATATAGAGAATAAAGCAATATACATAAATCCATTTGTTACATCACTGATTGAATTATTTTTAGTATGAGCATCAGAACAATAAAAAGCACTCACTTAAAATCCCAATATATAGACCCATTTGGATCAGGAACTCCAGCATTGTTTGTACGTTGGTACTCTGAACTCCAGTTGTCCGTAAGTGTAGTTATGCTCAACCCAGTGATCCGCTCTAGGTAGGAAAAACATGAACATTTGTTTAGCACAAAATTTGGTGAACAATTATCACTGACAAATAAAAGTCAACGCAATATTAGGCAAAGAACTACTTACTTGAAGCATTAGGCCTTGGTGCGATGAATACACCAATGTAAATGCAGAGTATTGAGAAGAGGACTGGTATTAAGAAAGCAGGAGCAACCTTGTTGATAATTTTGACACCACCGAATACAACAAAACAGAGCAGTATGGTCACAATAATGCCATAGATCTGGAGGTCATGCAAGCTGGGTGTTGATATAGTTGTTACACCGGCTACTACTGTACCATTGACTAATGTATTGTTGACCACTGTTACACTCTCTGCTTTTCAAAATCGCTACAAGTTAATTCAAATAAAAAACTACCAAAACATCAAAACATATATAAATGAAAAGAACATTTGCAAAATGACAACATCAAAGAAAGACTTTTTTCTCTGTATCACTCCAAAACTGATATAACTCTAACCATTAAAACAATTTATCACCCCATAATTGTTTTAAGAAAGCTTTAGTTGATATAAGTGTTTACTCACTATTCACAACCTATGGCTTATGAAAATTTCTAGCTGAAACCAGTTGTATTGTATCCTGAAATTTAATTTAGAAGTAACTAAAAGTCTCTTATGGTGAGTGATGAGTGATGCCACACTTCACTAAAATTACACACCATGCTATCTGTCGCAACAATCTATCTACTTTACTAAAATTACCCACCATACCATTCGTTATAACAAACTCATCTTATCCAATTCAACCTCTCAAAATTTTCAGTGTGGATATAACCATAGTATAACGTGTGTCGGTCTTTCCTGCCATCTGCACGGTTGCTCGTGACGTGTTACATCGCACAGTATGTAGAAGCAATCGTCTATGGCGAAGCCGAAAGCATATGACCCACGCTCGGTCGCTCACAACATGTTTATGCTGCATGGTGCGTATGATCGGCTAGCTTACATCCAAGACAATGGAACTTGAATTTTCTCATAGCAAAGTATGGACACTTGCCTAGTTTAATTTAGAAGTAATTAGTTATACTAGGGTGCTAGGACGGGCCCAATGTATACTCAGGTCACGTAGATGTAAGGGGCCAGCCATGTCGAACCAGCCTTCGGTCCGACATAGGCGTGAATCCAATAGCTGGCAACCTAGCCTTATTTTGTATAATTATAATTAGTTGGGATACTTTCCTTATTTCTGTTATTAGATTGATCTTGTGGAGGTCATGATTGTGAAGCCTTGGCCCGACTATAAATAGGCATCCTGAGGATTCAATTCAGGTAAGCAATATTAGGGTTTATAGCCCTCCTGTACTGCTCGGGCGATTGGAGTGCTCCCAGCCTCCCTTCATCCATGCAAGACAACATCTGTTCTTGCACCAAATCCCTAGTCGTGACAATCGGGTTTTTGCAATGTACCTCCGTTGCTTAACCGGGGATCGTCTGCGGCAGTGGTTACAATGGCTTGCCTGGGCAGAATTCTACTATAATTCCTCTTATCACAGGTCCCTGCATGATACTCCTTTCAAGGTGGTCTATGGCTGCGACCCACCATCGCTCTGTTCTTATGATCCTTCTGAACACCACAATGTTGCGGTGGCTAATGAGTTGTCACAACGTGATGAGTTATTGGTCGAGATTAAAGACTGTCTATTGTTGACTTAGCAAGTGGCCAAACAGCACTACGACAGCAAGCATCGACCATTAGAATTGCAGCCAGGAGATTGGGTTTGGCTCTGGCTGCATCATCCCTTTGCTGCATTTCTCGATGGAGTTCAACGTGGCAAAATCCCTCCACGGTTCTATGGTCCTTATCAAGTTCTTGACCGGATTGACTCAATGGCATACCATTTAAACCTACCAAAACAAGCTCGTATTCACAACATCTTTCTTGTTGGCCTTCTCAAACCTTTTAAGGGGACACCACCAGGATCTTATCCAGCTCTGCCACCTTGGCTTCACGGTCATGTTCTGCCTCAACGAGCACAAGTCCTTCGATCCAATGTCAAATGGTCTGATGCTCTACCTTCAGTCGCCACTTGGGAGGACGTCCCTACATTCAAGCAGCGCTATCCATAATTTCAGCTCGAGGACAAGCTAGCTATTTCGTTAAGGAAGGAGAGATGTCAGGATGTGCCCAATGTATGCTCAGGTCTATATGCGTAGGTGCAAGGGGCCAGCCGTGCCGGACTAGCTACAGCCTGAGTCCGGCACGGCGTGAGTCCAACAACTTGCACCTAGCCTTATTTTGGATAGTTATAATTAGTTGGGATACTTTTCTTATTTCTGTTATTAGATTGATCTCATGGAGTTCCTGATTGTGAAGCCTTGACTCGGCTATAAATAGGCACCTAAGGATTCAGTAAAGCTAAGCAATATTAGGGTTTATACCCCTCTTGTACCGCCTAGTCGATTGGAGTGCTCCTAGCCACCCTTCGTCCATGAGAGACAACATTTGTTCTTGCTCCAAATCCCTAGCCGTGATATAGGGATAGGATAGTGTTAGTTATGCTAATTTTGTGGAACTTGGACTAGTTATTTGGCTAAAATGTATTCTACGTTGCTTGTAACATTTGGAAAGAGTGTAACAGGCGCATCTTCCAAAATGAATCTTTGAACCCTTCTTGTGTTGAGCAGAATTCAAAAGGACCTCTCTCTATCTAGCCCATTCCTAATCCTTTTTTTAGTCGGCCGTTGGCTCGCTGCCGACTCTTTGTAATTAGTCCTTGTACATGTTGAACTCTTTCTCTTCTTAATAGAATTGGCAGAGCTCCTGCCCTTTAGCTCATAAAAAAAAGGAAAACAGTCATTAGATTTGATCTAAACTTCAAGCTCTCTGCCTCTGTGGTGCTATACACCTAACTGCCTAGATGAGTTAGGCATAACAAGCGTAAGATGAGATATTTTTCTCCTAGTAGCAAAGCATCTGTCTAAGTTCCATTCAAATTCGGCATATATTACTTTTATTCAAAACATATACTCCCTGTACATGTAATACAGACATATTTTGTAACTAACAAGTAGGCAAATGCATGCACATTTTGTAGCATTGAACATAAAAATGTGGTATTGCTTAACCAAATACGCAAAATAATTGATCTACATATAGGATCCCCAGAAACACACCAATAGCAACTACACCAATAGCAACTGCATTGATTAGAATTAATTGTAACAAAGCACCTTGAAAAAATCCAGCTGAAGGAACTGCATCCAAAAATGTTTCTATAGCTCCCAGCACATACCTGAAAATAGAATTCTCGTAATAACAATAAATTAGGTCATAATCCATCTCCGGGAGTGGCAGAGAGGGTGAGAGGCAAATAGACCGAGCATGCGTGCTTCTCACGAAATAAAGGAATAATGCGTTGAAAGTTGCAACACTTTAGATCAATAAGCACACCTATACAACAAACAAGATTCCATTCTGTAACATTTTCTAACATTTGCTATTTTGGTTCTGCATAGATGGTACGTTTCTAACAAAAAATAAAGATTTTCTTAAGAATACATGCCAACAAAAAAGAATTAGTCCCAAACTGCAGTATTTCCTAATATACAAAGATGGAACTAACATTTCACCCTTTTTTTAAAAGCAAAGCCACCAATTTTATTTTACCAAAAAATTATGTTTATTGAATTGTATGCACAGACCTGTTCACCCAAAAGGTTAAGCTAATGAGGAAAGGTGGACAATATATTTCAACACTCACCCTCATGTCTTGCTCCACTAGGCCTTAGATATCGACTCAAGGTGGACGCTAATATCATTTTTAGTAATGCGTTAGCCGAGTCTCAAACTCATGACCTCTTGATACCATATTGAATTGAATGCACCAACCAGTTCACCCAAAAGTTTAAGCTGATGAGCAAGGGTGTACATTATATTTCAACACTACTCACTATATATAATTGCACTAAGAAGAAACAAAACTAGTAACAAATCTAGAATACAATACCATCTTTGGCCTAAAATAAGAATGAAATGAAGGATGCCATCAAGTAGTTGGCATGAAGTAATGCACACTTACATAGCTCCAGCAACTGCATTTCCAAGGAAGAAACATAATCCAATACTAACTCCAACTTCTGGACCAAGTGCGCGGCCAATTAGATAGTAAGGTCCACCACCCTGAGGAACAAAAAAAAGTTCATAACTCCATTGGCTTTTAGATGTGTGGTTTGGAATAGCAGAGTTCAAACAATGTAACTCTTGTTTTTTTTTTTATAAATGATTGACTGAGAAAATACAGAAAAGGCTGATGTTTAAGCAGTAAGTTGGGACTCAAAGGATATGCAATACAAACTGTCTCCTCTATTATATATTTCCAATTTTAATTTATTGGCATTTTAATGTCTATTTGTGAGACCATATGGAAGTCTTGATGTGGTGATGAGTATATATGATTTGATTTGATTTGGTTTAGGAGTTTGAGTTTGAGACTTGTTTAGAGCCGGTCGGATCTATATTTTAGCACGCACAGTTTTCATGGTTTGGATTGTTTCGTGGTGCTTCTTTGTTCGGATGATTTTTTTAGTCTTCATAACTCTTGTAGAGAATTTTAAGATGAAGGTTTTTCGTTTCGGGCTGGAAGTCATTTGATGCATAGATTAATTGATATAATTTTTGCAAACTACTGTGCACTTGAGGTGCAGTTTTGACTTGTGATTAGTGTTGATTTAGAGTCAATTAAGGTCATTACATGATTATGGATGATAATGTGCTATAACTTGTAGGGAGATAAGTAAGATATTTGTGAAGATTATGTTGGTCCATTTGAGTGCAGATTTGGAGGTACCTGTGTTCGTCAGTGAGTACCAAAACTAGGTTGGGAGAATCGTGGTCCAGAACGGTCAAGGTTGCTGGCGGGACAGTTGGGCTCAAATTGGGCTCACGTTGACGTCATGAAGATGGACTTGAGGTGGCTTAAAGTTTTTGGTTCGTGCATGTTAGAGGCTCGGAGGAACAGAAAATGAGAGGTCAAGTCAAGAAACGAAGGCTCGTTGCATCGAGTTGTTTTGGCTTTCTGTAAAGCTCATGTAGGCCTTTGTGTGGCCCATGTAAATCCTATGTGAGGCTGGTTGTTGGTAGTGGAGTGAGTGGATCCTAACCCTGGATAGGTTAGCTTAGAAACTAAGTAACCTTTGAGAGTGAAATGCACTCAAAGGACCTATATAAGGAGGAGTGGAGGGATGCCTCCACTCAAGTATTGGTTAGGGTTTTATTTTAAAATTATTTGTTCCTTGGAAGCTTTGCCCACTTGTGTGTGGCTGTAGAAAACCAACTAAGCAATAGAAAAATAAGTTCCATAAAAAGATCTTGTTTTATTCTATGTGTTTGATCTAGTTTTCGTTTTCTTTCTTATTTCTTTTGCAACTAGTTTCTTTGCCTTCTCTCCTTCTACATGTTGATTTCTTGTTGATCTAGGAGGTGTAGAGGTTACTAATAATGCTCATATCATCTTGCAACCTATCAAGAACATCGAGATCAAATTCTTTCTTTTCTTGCTCAAGTTCGTCGATTTGTTTTTTCTGCGCAGCAGTGCTTTTTTAGTTTTATTTCTTTTTTCTCCAACATGATAAAGGTGATTCTTGTTGGGGTGGATTTCTAACTTATAGAGCTACTTGTGATTTAAGATCTATGGAAGTTTTTCCAACCCTTTGTTTGTAATATGAAATGCTTGTGCAACAGAGCTTGTGATTTTTATTTCTTTTTGCTCAGATATTGAATGGAGGTTATTCTTGTTGGGTTAGCTTTGTGACTTTCAGATATTCTTTTAGTAAAATTTTCATAGGGCTTAAAGCCACAGTTTGAGATGTGTGAAGGTTTTACCGAGCCCTTATTATGCAGTTTTTTGCTCGGTGATGCTATGAAGGTGATTCTTCATTTTCTGGTTTCCTAACTTCCATATATAGCTCTGATAAAAATCTTATGACTATATGAGCTATAGTTTGGGAGTAATAGCCGTTTTATCGAGTCTCTGTTCTGCAGTTAGGATTCATCTTCTGCCGCGTTTCTTGATTAGCCTTGGTTCTTGATAACTTTTATACCTATTTGAGACAAGGTTCATCATTTGGTTCAGATTTTGAGACGTGCTATTGAAGAAAGTGTCAAGATCCTTTTGACATCTATTCAATCCCCCTTTTAACCGCCTAGCTTGGTCTTTCACTATTGGATATTTAGCCTTTGACCTCATTGTCTATTTGTGTTCCACAAATGAAAAACAACACCAAAACAAAATCATTCGGTTGCAGATGAGACAAGAGAACCTAATTAAAGGATATATGACCAACTATAAATTCTGCAGATATTCTACATACCTTCATTGCCCCATTTGTTGCAATTGCACTTAATGATATTCCAGTTAAAAATGTGCATGCACCACAGAACACGACTAAAACAAGGGACTGCCATATGCCTCCCATACCCACAATCCTACAAAAACAGGGAAAAAATGATCGATTGTTGAACATGTGAACAGATTGGTAATTCATGCATAAGAGCGCAATAAGTCACATGTACCACAAATTTTAAAATGCAGAATCTTTGATATAATTTCAAACAATATAAAGTATTTCAAGGTCCTTAAATGGGGCAAATACTTAGAGGCACCAATTCCCACAATGGAGATCAATTTTCATGATTTTTCATTACTGAATCTAAACTTTGTTATATGATGGAAATAAATATAGTATAAATGTAAATGTTACATGAAAGCTATTAGCCACAAAGTGACACTTGCATTACAAGGCCCTATATTACAATGGAAAAAAATACAAATATGGTGCCGATATAACATCTTTATGCTGCAAAGAAAAAAAAAACAGAAACTAATGCAAAATGCACAATGACAAAAACAAAAAAAAGACAGAATTTACCAAGTAAAACGAATATAATAGATTATTCCCAAGATGTTCTGCAAGCACGGGACAAAGACACCCAACATTGTACCCAGTTTAGGATCAGTTTTCTGCATACAAAATAAAATAAATGTAATCAGCAACGCAATTCTACAACTGTTCACCAATTAAATGAGATAAAAAAGCATTAAAATCCAACAAAACAGAATAAGCTAGTTAGAAAATAGAAAATAAATGAAATGTACAGGTAACTAAATTTTGGAATTGGTCTAGGACTAGCAGTGTGAAGAAGATTAGATAATGAAAGCAACCTTTGGTCGTCCAATCGTAATACCCACATCCTCACCATCCGTAGGACTAGCAGGTGCCTGAGCTTGTTCTCCTGCCATACTGTTTAGACTCAATCAATCTTCAGCATGGTTTTAGCAATTTATACAGTGAAAATGGTAATGGGCTTCTTGTGATTTCCTTAAATAGTGTATGGTTAAAATGCAAAAAAAATATATATGCAGGTACAAACTTTTGAGTTTTAACATGTAATAGATATGAAGCAAATCCAAGCAACAATGATCATACCTTTTAAGTCCCAAAATATTCACCAGAGAGTCAAAACCAAAGAGCTCGAGCTTTGAATCACTTTGAGATCCACTAAATGTACCATGACCATTTGAAGAAGCCACTTGCATTCTTGGACTAATGCTTTGGTTAGTAGCAGGCTTAGTATACCTATCGTAATAACTAAATATGTTAGTTTTTGCACATTTCCCATGAATAAACCACATATTTTCCTTTGACTATTCATAACCAGATAACTAGAGAAGAGTGAAACCACTAGCTATGGTAATTCCAATGGCACTGAGAAACCACTATTTTGAAACAGAAAAAGAACAAGGCAATGCACTGATTCATTGGTTCCCAACCAACCTACCCACCTCCATTCCTATGTATAGGTAAAGTACATGAGGCACCTTGGGTGACTAGGAACCCACAAGTCCATAACATGAACGACTCTAATTTTTGAGGTTGGGTATGAAATGTTTCATAATTTTTGATATATTATGGCAAATGAATTTTGAATTCAAATCAAATTAATTTGATGTTTTGAACGACCTTTAAATTTAATGCAACTGTGATGATTATGAACCATAAAGCTAGCTCAAACTGAAGATGAATTTTAAATTTTAATTTCTTTAAAGTTTCATATCTCACATATGCTACTTTGGTATGTAAAGATATACACATCAACAAATGTTGTGAATCTCAAAGCACACTAACAGAGATTGACTTACTTAGGTGCCAAAGTGCAAAATTTGGGGTCAAAGTTTGCACAATGCAGAGTCCTCCTGAATGAATACATCAGGTCTTTAATAGCTCAATTAATGAATTCAAATAGCTACACATTCTACACTACAGCAATATCACATGGCAAGTAGAATAAGGGCATGTGTAATGGTGGCCCTATTTCTGGTCTCATCATTGTAGAAATAGGGCTGTGAATAGTACAAAATAGGGCTACGAGTAACATATAAGAGAGATATATGAAATAGGGTTAATATAGGACCAATGTTGTGTTGGAAATAAAATAGAATTAGGATGGTATAGGTCCAGATAGGACCAGCGTTGTATATACCCTAAGCCCTTAAATTGTGAATTACTATCTTTGAACCAAAGCAGTCAACACCGGCAACAACAATATTGTGCAACCAGTTATTCTACAAATTATAATAGTTTCAAAATTAGAAATATTAGCATCATTATCCATAGGCCGTCTAATAAAACAACAAGCTTATACCATGCACCTCACATTTGATGACACTAATATTATAGGGAAAATTTAATATTTGCCACTCTAAAGTGTGACACTCATATTTGCCACTCTATTTATTGTAATCTAATATTTGCCTCTTAAATGAATTTTCTTTAATATTTGCCACGTACTCTCATGCTTCTAACCCATTTTGCTTGTTTCTTCTAATTTCTATCATTGCGAAATGACCATTTTACCCCCTTTGCACTATTGGTCCGGCTCGCCGGCGCGCGCAGCACATGGGGCGGTGGCGTCCTCAGACCGGGAACCCTCCCGTCCTATGTGATCGCTTCACCTCGAGGACAAGAGTATACATGCAGAGAGAGCGAAAGAAAAGAGAGAGAGAGAAGAGAAGAAGGCCGGCCAGGGCACAACCGGCGCCGGTGAGCAGCGCGCAGCAGTGCCAAGGCGCAAGGCGCCTCCTTCTCTCTGGTTTGTTGCCTCAATCAAGAAGCAAAGGTGCAGAGAGTGACAGAGAGAGAGAGAGTAGTAGTAGATGGAAGAAGAGGATCTCCTCTGTCATGCATGCGCCAGGCAAGAAAAAGAAAGAAGCAGAGAGTGGTAGATAGGAAGAAGAGAAAATCTCCGATGTGCTGCCTGTGCATGCTTCGGTAGAAGAAAACAGAAGCAAAGAGAGAAGAAAACGCAGAAAGATAGAGATTGAAATTAGAGGTAGAAATTAGCAGAAATAAGCAAAGTGAGGGGATGGATGTATAATGTTAAGAGGATAAAATGGTCATTTCACAATGGTAGAAATTAGAAGAAACTAGCTAAATGGTTTAAAAGGGTGATAATGGCAAATATTAAAGAAGAAATTCATTTGAATGGCAAATATTAGATTACAATGAATAGAGTGGCAAATGTGAGAGTGCCACTCCTTAGAGTGGCAAATATTAAATTTTCCCAATATTATAGGGTGCAATTTGCTATCCAAAAGAACATAATTACATAAATATACCAGCATGAATTCTTTTTTTCGAACGAAGCCAACATGAATTCTTCAGCCATACAGCCCATACTCCTGGACAGTGTTCACGGCTCTCAAGACAGCTATAGCAACCATCCTAAAAGCTTAAAATCAACTAGTTCATTACCAAAGCAATGCAATGTTACTTAATTTACTATCCAAGTAGTGGTCACATAAATGTTATTCCAAACTTGACAGTATCAAATCAATATGTCTGAAACTCTGACGTTCGAATGTACCGCTCGACAGTATATTCCATCATTTAGAACGCCAAAAGAACTATTGTTGGGATGCAGTGCTACAGTAGCTCCTGATTTGGCCAAAATTAGTACGACCAATATGCACAACGCAATGGACATGTTTATTAGCAACTAAGGCCAGTAAAGAAGGCAGGCACAGATGTATCTTTCTATTTGGTCATAAACATATAGCTATGTGATCACCAAGCTACCATGTCATAATTAGACCAAAAGATGTATGTGTATCAGCAACATCAAGGCAACAGGAGAGATAGATAATGCTTTGGCAAAATAGGGGTGCTAGAATCCTTGATAGTTGTTCTTGCTTGATAGGATAAGCATGACATTACTCCTACATTTCCAGCTGAAACTAAAATATACTCATTAACTCATGCAACATACGCAACACATTGTGCAGCTAGTTAAACCTCATGAGCAGATATTGCAGCACAATGTGAGGTGTGATCCACTCATCACTCGTGCATCCTAACATCGCACAACGCTCTCTCTCCAATAGAACAATAGCTCCATCATCTATATAATAACGTGGAGACTGGAAGAACTCCCTGATAGCTCCCTCCACTCACCACCGAACAATGCAGCAATGCAGATGACCCCAACACAGGTACGCCTCCCCAGTACTACACACGACGCGCGCGAAATGTGTATCATGCCATCACCTGGGCGCCGAGGATGCGTCGGCTGAGGAGCCAGGCTCCATGGAGGCCATCTGGACGACGGCACGGTCGTGCGACTCCACCGGGCGGTACCGCTGCTGCGGCGCCTTAGGCGCCGGAGCCTCCTCGTCGGGGCCCCCTCTCTCCATGATCAAACAACTGCGCGTCACAGGGCAGTTGATGTGAGATCAAGGTTTGTTAGGCGAGGCTAGGAGGTCAGGGCATGGTGCCGATGTATCGGCATTGAAGTTAGCGTGATTTCAGGAGATCCAGATCCAGCGGTGACGGCGGGGGTGGGGCTCTCACTGCGTCAGGGTGGACGAGGGGTGGTGGGTTCGCCGGGGTCGAGCGGCGGCGGAAGGAGAGGTGAGAGCAGACGAGGAGGTGATGGGGAAGAAGAAGAAGAACCGGGGAAACGGGCGCAGAGGTCGGAAGGGTGATCACCAGGCCCGCACCAGCCACCATCCGCGCGTTTGGTTGGTTGCATGCGACCTGGAGCCCGGTCCGACGCATACAAATTCACTGTTGCAGCTAGCCTCCACAACTGAAGATGGCCGTACAATCGAGCCATGCTCAGGACTCGGGACTTGGAAGAGCCACGTGGGAGCAAGAGTGGAAATTAATGAGCCGAGTCTAATAAGCGAGCCAGGTTTGGCTCGTTTTACAAACCAGCTGGCTCGTTTCGTGAAAATGACCGAGATAGAAAAGAAGCTTGGTATAGGCTCATGAGCTCGTAGTCTCTTACACATACTTAGGAGCACACCACCAAATCTCAAGAAAGGGAGAGAGAAAGAGATGAGGAAGAAACCATGACCATCGGATCTCGAGGCGTGGAGGACGACGTTGCCTGCTATGAGGATGACCAGGCATCGTTGCCGCTTTCCGCACGACAATAAGCAGACGTCGCTAGCTCTTTGCTTGGAGAGAGGGATGAGATAGGAGACTAGGAGTTGAGAATTGAGAAAGGGAGCTAGGAGCAAAGAAGGCAATGCGAGTCAGGGTTGGGAGAGGGACGTGTGGAGCTTTAACGCTTGGGAGCCTAATTGAGTGAGCTGTTGGTGGTGGGATAAATATATAAATGAGCCCTCGCGAGTCTATCCGAGCGAGCTAGGCCTAGCTCGGGTCAGACTTGTTTGCAAACGAGCCGAGCATGAGCCCAGCCGATCCCAAGTTGCTCTAGAGCCACGAGATAAAATTCCAACCTATCTAGGAGTTGTAGGCTTGTGACGACATTGGTTAAGGCGAGCTCAGGGGCATGGCGACTGCAGCGAAAATGGAGTGGAGTCCTCTTGGTGGCGCATGGTGGCG
Organism: Olyra latifolia; assembly: GCA_036346145.1. Lineage (NCBI taxonomy): Eukaryota > Viridiplantae > Streptophyta > Magnoliopsida > Poales > Poaceae > Olyra > Olyra latifolia. Next base: position 24,233,399 of record CM070530.1, read on the forward strand.
AGCAGCGGCGCACGACCGCGCTACTGAAAGACCTTGTGGTGGCGCTCAGGGTGGCCTAGCAGCGCAACGGTAGGAAGACACCGCCTCTCAGGGCGACTAGTGGCACAATAGGAAAGGGACAGCGAGCAACGACTGTAGGATCTACACCATTGTGAGGATCTCGGTGCAAGGCATGCCTAGGACGCTACCTCACAGCAAGCAGGCACGGTAGGCGGCACAACCACAACTGCTGAAGCATGGCCTTGGCATGGCCGGAGGGCATTGACTCTCCTCTAGGTCATCATCGTGCCACCCTCGCCTCAAAGCTCTAGGCCACCACCGTGTGTTCACCCCTCTCCATCTCTCGATTTCTCCGGTCTAGGAGATGGATTTGGGTGTTGAAGTATAAGTAAATTGTTTATCTTTCTTATTAGGTTACACTTTTGGGTGAGCTAGCTAGTGCATGCAATTCAATATTGGAAAGGGAAACTTTTATTTAGCAAAGCAATTTTGCAATTAAGCCCTTAGAGTTCACAGAATTCTTATGAAAATTGTAATAAACCCTTGGAATTTTTATAAAATTGCGCTAGGCAAGGCCTAGCCAGTGACCGGCAACACATGGTCGGCAACGGTGGAAGTACACCATGACACCTGCAAAGTATTCATTTAAATGCCTAAGAACTAACTCCTATGGTCTGGCTGACGTGATATGGACAACCAAATACCAGTACCTGCATGCTCTCAATATGCCTCACACTTGTTTGGTTGTTCACATTCTTTCACCCTTTCATGTCTGAGGTATCCAGGTTGTGTGAGTGATGGTGTTTGCTTGTCTTTATAAGCTGAGCACTACGAAGAGATGGTGTTTGGTTTCTGATATGTTTCATCCTGCTTTGGCACCTCTATGTGCTAGGCATTTCATCAAATACCAATTCGTCGTCGTCAACCCACGTTGTTGTTGTGAACTGTTTTGCTATTTTATCATAATTTCGAAGGATTGATAATAATTGTCAACACCCCATCATGATTATTCAAAATATAGGGATTTAGATGCAAAAATGCTAAGCTACATAAAAAAAAATTCCAAAATCCATCCTTTTCCCAAATCAATGGCTCTCGAGGGAGAAGTCGAGCAAGAGTGAGAGGGGAGAGCCGAGCAGCGCTGCGTTTCCTGGAGGCGAGCTGGCGATGGTGGCGTCGCCCAAGGCAACGACGTGCGGGGTGTGGCTTGCAGTGCAACGACGCGCGGCGTGGTGGCTCCTGAGCATGGCCGCGCCTCCTCGAGCGAGCCCTTCGTCGCTGTCCTCCCTGAGTTGCAACGACAGCTCCCTGAGAGCAGCCACGCTCTCCAAGAGGCTGCAATGGTCCTCGAGCGGGCCCATAGCACCGTTCTCCACTGCTCGAGCGCCACCGGCTCACCATGCCTCCATGGAAAGAAGACGGAGGAGAGCAAGATGTAGGTCGGGACAAATCGTCGCATGACCGTGCCACCCGTCGTCGGCAGGCTACCGTATCTGCATCTTGAGTCACGCTGCCAACCCGCTTACCACATCCAGCTCTTGCGCCTGCAAATGCATCTGCAGGACTTGGCTCCACCGCTTACGCAGCAACCAAACACTTGCTTTTTGCGTCCAACACCCTGGCCGACGCTCATACAGGCAACCAACCAACCAACGGATTTTTTTTATTCTTTTTTGTAAAAAATATGTTGCTCCGGATTTTTTTTTTTGCAGATATAGGTGCCCATTGCCCGAGGGAGGGGCGACCGGTCATATAACCGTTACACGCCATCGCCGCCCTGGCTAGCCTTTGGACTAGTCGTTTGCGGCCGTTGGGGCTGGCGCGCTGGTCGCCCCCACCTCCCCCCCCAACGGGCGACCGGGCTCCTATTTAGCCCCCGCGCTCGCTGCTTCCTCCCCACTCCCAGCCAGCCGCTGCCTCAAACAGAAGAGAAAGAAAGAAGAGAAGAGAAGAGAAGAGAAAGAGAGGAAAGAAGAGAAGAGATAGAAAGAGAGGAAAGAAGAGAAAAAAAGGACAAAAGGAGAGGAAAAGTTGAGAAGAAAATTAAATTGTGTGGCGTCGAATTTCTGTGAGTTAAATACTATTTCTTTAGTACTGTAGTTAGTGTAATTTTGTTATTAATGTCCATAGTTGCTGTAAATAGATGTAATTTAAATTTATGATTAAAACATGGTAGGATAGTCACACGTTAAAGATATATATAATTTTGTTATTGATGCCCATAATTGCTCTAAATTTTTTTTACGACCATAGAAAATTAAAAAAATCGTGACAATAGAGTTATGTTAGACATAAATAGATGTAGCTTATATGTTAATTGAAAACATGTTAGGGTAGCCACACGATGGGTATATATAAATTTGATATTGATGCGTGCATGGTTGTTATTGTAAATGTTACATAGTATTTTTTGGTATTAAAATTGATGCTAATTAATAGTACGATTGGTCATATGTAGTAGGTAAATGGCATGTTTGGATCATGGCCCTGGTTAGCCTTACCAATAAAAGGTCGTGCCTTCGTGATTTGGCAAGCGTTTGGATAGCAGCCGTTGATTGGCGCGCCCTCGGAAAAATTTGGCTCGCCGTCACTTTTCTACGTGCGTTGAGGGCAGGGCAAAGGCGCCAGAATTGGCCGCCTTTCGTTGGCAAGGCATCGGCCGACGCGCAAGGCCCACTAGCAGCCGCATGATTAGCCGTGATTAGCCGCATTGAGAGCAGCAACTGATTAGCCGTGCATTGATGCTGCATATAGATAATAAACCATTTGATTTTTCTATTTTTATATCTATTTCATTCGGTGTCCAAATTGAATGAAACAAATTTTATAATTCATCTAGAATTCTAAACTACCCATTTTTAAAAACTTTTAAATTTATTATATATTTGAATTATTTTCTTTTTTTGGTAAATTCAAAATTTGGCCACCAAATTGGCAAAACCAAACATTCACCTTGCCAAATTTTGATCACTAATATTTGGCTTCAAACCAAACAACAAAAAGTTACCAATAAATTGGTCATGCCCTCAATTGGTCATGACCAATTCATTGGTAAGGTAGCTCAAGGCTACAAACCAAACACACCCAAAATGTCAGACAAATTATATTTTCAAATATTTTATAGAGATGGAGATGTAGCAAAGGGGCCAAATGGAGTGGATTTATCGGTATTTGCATCTATCATAAGAGACATATCTAGATACATGGGGACCTGCATGCCTTCTGGGACGGGTTTGCTCCATCCTTCCCTTGGTGGCGAGGGGAACTCCATTACACAAATCTGAAAAGAGTCGCCAGAAATCAGGGGATTCAATTTCCTTCTCTCGTTTTTCTCTCTTTTTTTCCTTTGCTTTCTTTTCTCTCTTCTCTCCTTTTCTCTCTTTCACTTCTCTTTCTTTTCTTCTTTCTTTCTTTTCCACTGCTGGCTGGGAGTGGGAAGGAGGCAGCGCGCATGGGGGCTAAATAGGGGCCCGGTCGCCCATTGGGAGGGTGCGATCGCCTGTGGGGAGGGGCGACCGGTGTGCCAGCCTCAACGGCCGCAAACGGCTAGCCCAACGGCTAGCCAGGGTGGCGACGGCGCGTAACGGTCATACAACCGGTCGTTCCTCCCTTGGGCGACAAGCGCCCATATTTGCAAAAAATCCGGATCGACATATATTTTTACAAAAAAAAAAAATCCCAACCAAACATGCCTAGTCAAACCGTTTTGGGGCCTGTAGCTAAACCATTTGGCTATGTCCTTTCGGGCTAAGGCCGGTATGGGCCTAAAAGAGCGGAAGGAGCAAGCGCAAGAGATGGGCTACTGTAACTTATAGCCAAACGATTTGGCTAATCGTGTTTGTTTGCGAACTCTTTTACCATTCTTTGGGCATGTATAGGTGTGTTTGGTTGCCATATGAGCTTAACCAGGCTGTATGAGCTCAGCTAGGCTGAGGTGATGCAAGGGGATGTTGTTTGGTTGGTTGTATGAGATTAGACAGACTGTGCAGAGATGTTGTTTGGTTGGCTGCACTAGGAAGCGAATGGGATGAACAAATTCAAGAGAGAGAAATTAAAAAAAAATACTACAATGAAAATAAATTCAAAAACAAAATAAAATTTTTTAAAAATATATATTAGAAAATCAATAAATTCAAAAGCAAAAATAAAAATAAAAATTCAAAAAATCTGAATTTTCTTAAGACCTTGTATTTGAACCTATGGTTCCATTTTTTTTTGTCTCATTGAATTTAGATGTCGTTTGAATTTTTAAAAATTGTTAAAAGTTTGCAAGGAATAGCAACATGTGGTACTAGCAGTCTGCTCAACTGCTGCGGGAGCCAGGCTCCGCGGACCAACGGGCCAGGCTCAGGATGTGCTTTTGCATCCCGAAAGTTAGCCCAGAGGACCCAAACAGGCAACCAAACACGCATCTCATTGCTCCCGCAAGCCTAGCTAAGCCATATGCGGGCAACCAAACAGACCCTATATGTAAGCAACTTATGCACAAGTGTTTTAAGAAAAGATGTCACATTACTAAGCATCTAAATGGAAATAAAAAAAACTTCCTTCCAATGTAAAGATGTTTATAGATGCTTAGATGTTACAACCTCCTATAAGCATTTCCCTAAGTACTAATGCTATACTAAGCATTTATCCCTTCATGAAAGCACCTACGCAAGCATCAGCGCTATTGTAGGTGGCAAAAAAAAAACTCCTATAAGCACCTAAATTGTGCACGGTCGACCTATGAGAACAGCTCGAACCCTATATGAATAACTCAAAACTCACAAACCTATTAATATGGCTTCCGGTCGAAGGCAGTTTGTATATCTTATTTAATCCATAAAAAAGCCTTAACTAAAATAATGATTAGTTACTATCTCTAGGACGGCGTCGCCGCCGCCCTGCCTCCCCGAGCAGCCACGAGGCGACGTGGATGCTCGATGCGCCACTACGGGCGCACCCCCGGGCGCTGCCGCAGCGACTGGACTGCCTCGTCGCCGCCCCCTGCAGCCCATGGACGACCTACATCGCCGGACTGTCTCGTCGCCGACCGCGCCGTCTTCCTCTCCCTTCCCCTTCCTCTTCCTTCCCTCGCCCGCGCGCCGGCTTGCAGGTGGCCCCCGGCGGCGGGTCGGCAGGATCTGGGGCTGAGATGCCCGGATTTGGCAGTGAGCCGCCCAGATCCGGCGGCGGGTGGGCGCTCCCGTGAGGTGACAGCGACGGCGGCCCCCGCTCCCTCCTTCTCTGCTGCGGTGGCGGCGGGCCTCCCCTGCTCTCCTCTCTCTGCTGTGGCGCCCCCGGCGATCCCGTCTTTGGTGGGTGTCGCGTGGCGTTGCCTCCTGCGGCGGCGCCTGGGGCGGCTGGCTCCGTGGGCACTGTTGTGCGCCCCGTCCGAGGACTTTGTTCGAGTTTGAGCTATACCTCCGGTCTTCCTTACCTCCTGGCCGCCTTGGAGTCGTGCCGCCGTGCCCCCCTCTAGTCGCTGCTCCACCCTGTCTCGACGCACCTCCCTCTCCCTCGGTGCGTTGGCTCGGGCCGTGTGCCCTCAACCCTTCTCTAGGGTTGCCGGCCAGGTTGGGGAGCGCCCCTCCCTTCCCCGCCGTCGTCCCTCCGGCCCCCCTTGCCGGTGGGGCTGCGTCTGGTCGTGCCGCCCTCCTCGCCTCTCCCCCTCCTCTTCGAGAGGCGGTGGTCTGGATTGCGCTCTCCTCAGCGGCTGATGGGTGTTCCAGCCTGCTCGTGGAGTGGCTTCTCCCTGACGCTGGTGGCACGTCCGGTTCGTGGGCTTTGGGACGCGGGCTTTGTGGTGGTTGCTGGCGTCTCCTTGGTGGTCTTGGTGGTCGTCTTGCCCGCTGGGCCTCCTTGGGCGTGCTAGGTCGGCATGGAGGAGGGTGGTTCCGGTGCCTCTCCGGTTCCTCTTGGAGGTCTGCTTGCGTCGGCTGTCCAAGGTCGCTCTGCCCTGTCGGCGCTCTCGCCGTTCAGGGCGGTGGTGGCATAGGGCTCGGCTAGACTTCGTGGTGGTCTCCTAGCTGGGGCCTCGCTGCGTGGCTTCATTGACAAGTGTGGTGGGCGAAAGCCCTGCCTAGACTTCCCGCCTGGGTTGACGATGGCGACGTTCTGACGCCGTTCTCCTTGTTGAAGGCATCGTCATGGCGGCCACCTCGTCTTGTAGCTCCGCGGGTGAAAACTCCTTTGCGACTGTTGAAGGTGTCGCCTTGCGGTTGGTGGGTCTCTAGCTGGGTGTCTGTTATCTGCCGTGTCGTCGTCGTTGGTGGCCTCAGGCCAGTGGGTTGGTGCCACCCCCGGGCGTGTTGTCGACTTGGCTGCAGTGGCGGCTGGGTCGTCTTCCCTCTCCCCCTTCTTCTCTCTTGTATATTTTTTTCTCCTACTTTAATGAAATGGTAGAGCTCCTATCCGTTAGCTCAAAAAAAACTATCTCTGGGGAAGACGAGTGTTAGATGAACAATATATACTCTCACGCGATATTGTCCGTGTGAACAACACGGACACACCCTCGCGAATAACTGTTCACCTGAGCACAGTTACCGTGGGTGCCTACTATTCACCCTATGATCATCTTCCTTTTACCGCTAATTTAAATAGGAAGCAATATCTAATTTCTATCCTAATCAACTATGAATCGAATCTACTAAAAACTAAAGATAAAATTAATTTCAAACATGGATTACAAATGATCTAACTAACAATAAAATATCGAAATTATTTGCCGTCCTAGCGATCGGACGCCTAGACACGCCTCACCCAACTTGCCGGCTCACCCGACTTGGCATTCCGAGCTGCTCCTGCTCCCCTCATCCCCATCCTCGTGTTTTCTTCCCCACCTTATCCATTCACCACACCACATAGCACTCCTCCCATCCTCACGCCCCCCTTCCTCCTCCTGCTACAGCCATCGGTCGATAGAGCTCCGGTGTCACCTCCCTTCCCTCCTCTCTCCCCCCTCAAAGCCTTAACTCCTTGACTCCATGGACATCGAGCATATGCAGGGTCTAAAGACAGGAGCAGCTTGAGGACACATCCTTGCTAATGGTTGCGTCTTGGTCCGTGAAGCCGGCACCGTGCAGAACGATCCAATCCAAGGCAATAAATGAGCCAACCTCCTCCCTATCCTTCTCGAACTTCGGTCATCTTTCCTTCCCCTAGCTCCCCCTTCCTCTTGAGATCCGGCCATCTCTCCCTTCTATGGCTCCACACCATCCCCCTCGAGCTCCAGCGTGGACTACCTCCTCCAAGAAGAGCGTAGCGGCGACAACCACGTTTAGCCATGGGAGAAGCGCAATTTGTGAGTATGGGGGAAAGACGCATCCTTGATTTTGTTCTGGAACATTACCATGTACCTCTAAAACATCGTTAATAAATTATGAAACATTTTGTTCGCTAAGGTGAAACATTTGCTTGTATGGATTAAAACATTTTGATTTCTGTTCCAAACTATTTTCTATGTACGTTTGAAACATTGTAAAAATATATAAAACATTTTACTTACTTTTGTGAAATATTTTATTTGCTCTTTTGTGAAATATTTTGTTTGCTCCTATAAAATACCAGTAAAAAATATCTGAAACAGTGTGTCTGCTCTTTTAGACATTTGTTTGTTTGATTTTAACCGTCTTTCAATAATGGCTGAAATATGTTTCATTAATGTTTCGAATTGTTTCAAATGTTAAAAAAATATTTCGTTACTACTTCGACGGTGTTCCTAATAAAGTGTTCAATAAAACACCTTCCATCAGACGTCCCATGGGAAGTCGCTCCCATAAAATATATATTTATTATTGTCGCCGACATTCATGCCTTCATGTTCTTCACCCTCTGCAAACATTCCATGGTGATGCCACATCCATGGAAGGAAAAGCTCTCAGGGAAACGTTTTAGGAAAGGCCGTCCATGGCGACGCCGCGTCCAGATCTAGTCAGCGGCTGCATGACCACGTGCCTGATTTTGAGGTAGCACCGGATCTGAGCATGGGCACGAACACCGACACATGCACGCGGAGGCACTGACCGTGCTTAGGCAGGGTACGACGAGCTCTCGGAGGCACGATCATGCTCGAGGAGGTGAAACATGGGCATGGTTGAGCTTAGCAGACGCCTGAGTGTCCATGGCATAGCCCGAGCGGCTGGAGCGTTGCCAGAGCGCGCATGGCGGGGCATGACCATGGGGCGATCGGAGTGTGGAGGTGGCAGGGCTCCAGGAAGCATCAGGGTCAGGGAGGCCTCACCGACAACTAGGAGGTGCTGGTGATTGAAAGTGCATCTAGGAACTTAACTAATTTGGTGATTACTGAACAATATGTGCATGGACTAATGTGTTTTGTTTGAGAAATACCTCAGTTCTAAGTTCAAAATAAAAGGAGGATAAAGATTGGTGATGGCTTGAAGATCCAAACGAAGAGATGATCAAGATTATCTAGATTGTAGATTTTTATAATTTATTGAGTCCTAAGGATGACCGTACTATTAAGGGGGAGCGATGAAATGAGGGTATTTAGAAGAAAAAGTGCTCAAAGTTTGAAATCTAGCACGTAGGTGAACACACATCTATAGCATCTCATTTCAAGTCGTTTTACCTATTTTAGTATCGGACTGTCCGATTATTTTCTATTGGACTGTCCGATACCCCTTCGGACATTGTCCGGTTTTTCAATCTCTAGTCTCTCTCTCCAGCAATGCTAAATTCTATCGGACTGTCCGATAGTTGACTATCAGACTGTCCGATATTCCTCGAGCAAACAGCCTTGGATTGTCCGATTTTTCATTCTCTAAGCCTTTCTGTCTAGCAATGCCAAATTCTATCGGACTATCCGATAGTTGACTATCGGACTGTTCGATACACCTCGGACAGATACCTTCGGACTGTCCGATTTTTAGGACCTTGGCATTCTCTGTTCAAAGTGCTCAACTCTATCGGACTGTCCGATAGTTGACTATCGGACTGTCCGATACTCCTCGGACAGTGATCCAGGTTTGTCCGATTTTCGCGACCTTGGGTCTTTCTGTTTCGTGCTGAACATTCCTATCGGACTATCTGAACCTTGACTATCGGACTGTTCGATATTACACAGAATTGACTGTAACGGTCAGATTTTGAAGGCTTCGTATTTATACCCACCAACCCCTTCGGACAGAGGGTTGGTCACAATTTACACCTACATTCAAAGCCCTAGCTTCATCTCTTGCTCCCAAGCTCACTCCTCCAACTCTCCCCTCCCATTCCTTGATTCAAATCAAGTGTGAAGGTTGAGAGGAAGAAGAAGAAGAAGATCCAAGTGCACCAACGTTCTAGGGTTCACCTTTGAGCACTTGTTCATTTTCCTCCTACATTTTGCCACTCTATTCTCTTGGAGTTTGAGGGCTCCTAGACGGTCTAGGAGTTGCCCTTGAACCACCGAGGTGTGTGGTGGTTGAGGGAAGAATTGTGAATGCCTGGACTTCGCCTCCGCAAGGAAAGAAGCCGACTAGTGGAACCAAGGGAGCTTTGTGCGGACCTTGGAGAGGATTAGGGTCAAGAGTGACCAGGGCTCAAGTGTGACCGAGCCTCCCTCAACGGAGACGTAGGATTCCCTCAAGAATCCGAACTTCGGGATAAATTCGTTTGTCTCTCTAACCTTGAGCTTTTGCAAACCCTAGTTTACAATTCTTTTTTGATCTACTTGTGCTTTAGGGTTTGTGGTAGATTGTGAGTTTACTTGTGTTCCTCTAGTGTCTTTACTGCTATTTATTGCAGAGGAATTAACCAATTTGTTCCAGCTAGGTTCTAGATTGGTTTTTGTGCTCACAGGTAAAATTGACCTTCGGACTGTCCGGCACACCTTCGGGCTATCCAAACATCATCGGACTGTCCAAGCTCAGACCATTGGACTGTCCGATACCAAAAAAAGGCTTCCGCAGGTTTTATCTCTGAAATTTTAAACTACGCCTATTCACCCTCCTCTAGGCGACATATTGATCTTCTCAGTGACGCATGGCCAGCGACGAGGTAGACGATGGCATAGACACACGGGAGGTGTTTGATGAAATGATTTAGCCCTGATGCAATTGAGAATACATGCAACCAAACAATATTTGCAATCAACCAGGCTCACGCGATGTAGGACAACTAAACATAGGCTTTGGATGGTCTCAGTCTGGTTCCCACCAGCCTGGTTGAGCTCATATGAGCTAGGGTCAGCCTAGCCAGCAATCAAACAACCCCTTAGTTGGCGGATCCACCCCCACAGGGCTCTACATCCCCCTGCCCACTCTTCCCACTGGTCAGGCCCCCGCAACAGCATGCTTAGGTAGTAGCAGTACACCAATATGTTCACGGTGGTGGTGCCTGCGTGGGGGGCACGAGTCGGAGAGATGGAGGAGTGAGAACCCAAGGCCAAGGTGGGAGGGAACACAAGACCTAGTGCACGCTAGATAGTGAAGCAGAGTGGTGGAGACGGTGAGATGAGCAAGAGACGGCGACTAGTAAGGCGGCGAGATGTTACACAAGCAGGGGCGAGGATCCTCGCCCCCACATTAGTCAGAAAATAATTGTTGCCTCTTGAGGCAATTTTGCTTTTCTGGCTGTAATATCAAAATGCCAGTGTAAAATAAGTAGAATAACAACCCACCGGAGCAGGGTTATAGCCCAACTTAGAAAAAAATTATACCTTTATTTTTACATTGGTTTTGCATAAAAGCCACCTGTCCAATAGAATGGATGAGTTATCTCTTGGTATACACATGCATGTAGTATGTGTATAAACCCAGATGTAAAGTACTTCACTAGATATACTGAACAAGATTGTCAGGGATTGGTTAAATTACATGGTGACTAGATTATCCCTAGTAGCCAGCTCAGAAGACCTGACTATGCCCTCGGAAGCTATACCCAAGGAGGACCTCGAGAAGCCCACGAGCTAGGCCTCCTTGGAGGGCTCTCTCTCTAACACGAGTTTGTATGCTCGAGCCTGCCACAGGCAAGGATTGAATGAGACAACCAACTGCAATGGCAAGCGAGCTCGGAAGCTTCTGGCTAGGTGTAACAACCAAATCGAGTGACGTACCCACCTCTACGTCGCCTATGATCTCGGAGTCATTGCCCACGATGCGGACGTGGCATTGGTTTTAGTGTGTGTTTAGGGTGCAATTACTGCCATAATTATCTATAACTGACACGAGTAAATATCAGTGTTAGTGCGCTAAGGGCCGTTACCTCCTTGTGTAACTATAAATACCTCCCTGTGTCGGGACCCGAAAATCGGAGTCGAATCCCTGCTGTGTCTTACCTGTACTAGTCCTTGGATCAAGTAGCTAGTATACACAGATGTACAATTTGAATCATCACCATTCAACGAAAAGTACTTTATTACATCAGAGTCTCATAATTATTACAAGTTTAGGCTTCATGGCCTAGCAGCGGAAGTTCAAATAACATAGTTCAACTTCAAATGGAAAACCCAACGCAACTCCACAGGCATGTCTGACGGATGTGCCCTAGACGTCGGAGTAGTCCTCGTCTTGAACTCCTTCAGCGAAGTCCCCATCCTGGTACACCTCTTACTCGGTGTCGCATCCTGCTCGTTGGAATGAGCAGCCCCGCATAAAAGGCGAGGGTGAGTATACTTTATACTCAACAAGCAAGGCTGACTAAATGCAGCTAGGGCTTAACAAGAAGGGGTAAAGGTTCTTTTGCATAAAGCCAGTTTTGCAACTCTTTCCTAGGTTTTATAAAAATGATTTGAAATGAGTTGAGGAAAACAAATCTCTGAAGTATTTCTTTAAAACTCTGGCCTCGGCCGGTTTTGCCTAATCCTGGCTACTCATGGCACCCACCGTGCAATTACCCTCATCGCTCATAGCACCTACTATGAGGAGAAAAATCAAAACACACGACACCGATCATGGTTTTCCTTTAAAACACCATTTAGAAAACAAAGATAAAAAGTACCAATGAGGCAGCTCCCCGTCGTCCGTCCTTAACCGTGGACACGGCTATCATGATAGTTTTACACTCTGCAGAGGTTGCGTGCTTTACCCACGAGAGATGACCTTCCCTAGGAATCACCCAAAGGGAAAAGAACACCACAAGGTCTTTAACCAACATTCCCCTAGCCCGCACTCCTCTAAGGATTCCACCGCAGCGCTTAGTTACTCTAGTTGGTGAAGCCCCTGCTGAGCCTCGAGAACAACACCAATTGCCTACTCCACCGTCCCGAATGCCAAAACTAGGAGTCTGAAGGGTACTCAACCAGGGCTTGCCCACACAAGCACTCAATGGTCGCACTGTTGTACTTAGCTCGTCTACCTCAAGAAATCGGTCCTTAAGGATCAGGGTGGGTCCCAAGATCGACCCGAATCTCGTGCGCAGAAGACCATCCTTGCAACCATCCACCCCAATCAGGTTTTGCAAAACATTTTTCCCGATAGCACCCACTATCAACTAGCCCAAATACAACCAAAAGACAACACCAATTGTCCTTCTTAAAGATCACAAAGTAAAATGGTGATTAATGTTAACAAGCAATTAATTAGGTGGTTTACTATGAGCATTACTAAGCAGATGCAAAACCTAATCAAGGATATGGCAATAATTAATTAAAATTAATAATCCTAAGGTAGCAAGGGTACTTTATAAGAATTAATTATCAATGGGATTTAGCTAGGCAATATAGTTATTTATTATTTTATGTTAAACATACATGCTACTATTCAAATTCTACAAAACTTATTTGAAAACATGGGTTCAGATGTTTCAGCACTTGCCTTGATCGACGTAGTGGGGAGGATCCTCAGCTGCGTCGGAAACGAACTCGGTACTCGGATCTAACGCAACGAAAATAAATAAACAGTAAATACAATGCCAAATAAACAACCAGAAAATATTATGTATGCCAATGCACATGAAATTATATAGAACAGTAGACAATAATCTTACAAACATTTTAAAATTTATTTCATAATTTTCGGAATTATAGAATCGAAGATATGAATTTATTGAGATTTTGTTTTCATAAAAACAAAAAGAAAGGGGAGCTCCTCGGATTGGGCCAAGGAGCAGTCCCACGGTGGCCTCGGCCCACGCCAAGACGCCGACGCCCATGCGCTGTGGCGCGCGAGGGCGCGGTGCGGCGCCTAACGCGAAGCCGTGGCTCAACATGAAGCGACGATGTGTGCATGGCTGCCCAACGCGGCGGAACGGCGGGCGGGCGCCTGGCAAGGTGGAGCGGGCGCGCCCACGCAAGACGCTGCTGGGCGAGGCCAAGTGGACGACAACTGGCGAGGCCGGGTGGCCGATAGGTGGGCCCACTGTCGGTGACCAAACAGGGACGCGGGCGGGCGGCTCGGAGGAGGCGGCGGCGACGGACGGCGGCGCGGCGCCGGCCGCGGGGAGAAGGAGGAGGAGGCCCTAGGGGTCCTCGGGACGGGTCGGCTCGGGACGGGAGGTCGGCGCCGAGGTAGCGGGCAGCCATGCGGCGGCTCAGGGCGTGCCACCGGCGGCGGCGAGAGGCCGCGATGGCGGGACGGGAAGGAAGGCGACGGCACGGGGGGTGCCGAGGGGTCTCCGGGGAGGAGTGGGCCAGCGGCGTGGCGGCGTGGCCGGCCGTGGAGGAGGAGGCGCTTGATGGCGGGCGGCGGCGGCGGCGCCCGGCCAAATTGGTCGGGAAAACCTTCCTGTGGTCCCGGGGATGGTAGAGAGGGAAGAGGGGTGTAATCACCGTGGCGCATTTATTTAATTTGGCGAAGATCGGCGACAATGGCAGAAGAACAGCAGACCTTCAACGCCGAATCCGGCGAGCACGGTCGATTTAATCCTGCGGCGAAGGGTGGAATAAGTTCAGGAGGAGAGGAAGAACGTCTTGGAGGGTTCGCCAATGGGGCTCACTGGCATTTAATTGCGCAGAGAGGCAAAAGGTGAGGGAGGGTGGCGGCTAGGGTTTATATAGGGATTTGGGGAGGAATTTGTGGGAGAGGGAGATCGACTCGGGTAAGGATTGATCCCCCACGATCGTGGGAACCAATTTTAGCGGTTTTTGGGACGGATTTCCAAGAGAAAGATCAAGATAGGGGTTGGGATGTATCTCTCTGTTCGTTTGGAAATAGGAGATCGAGAGAAATCAGGGGAAGAAGGAAAGAAAGAAGGAAGAGAGAGAAAAGAAAATAGAAAAGGGAGAAAGAGAAAATAGGTGGGGTCCACTTGCAAGAGAGACAGGAAATTATAGATTCCATAATTTGATTTATTTTATTTTTAAATTACCAGTAAACAATCAATTGATGGTTAAATTATAAAATAGTATTTGAAAAATTAGTAAAATTATTATTTACCATTTACTTGTTTAAATAAACCTTTTCATAAAACTTTAATTAACAAGGTTATGCAGTTAGGTTTTGAAAGGTTTTGATTTCTTTTTGCAAAAGTTTTTAATTAGGAACATACTCATTTTTAAATACTTTTAATATCTAAATAAATTCTCATGAGATGCAATGCATATGATTTTTATTTTTGAAAAATGAGGATGTTATACCCTGTTATCGTCAAAAGGAGAGAAGCATACTGTTGTAACCAATTCACACGTACAAATTGTACTAGAGTAGGGCTGCTACCTCCACAGTGAGAGACCTGAAACACCCTGTATTCTTAATCCGCATTTAGCAAGAATAAAATAATACGTACACATAAATATATATACATATACATATATATATATATAAATATATTGAGCTGGAATATATCATTTCAAGGCCAGTATGATCAAACAAGAAGATTCAATTATATAGGCAAGTATGAAACCGTGTCTTTATTAAATCATGATCCATATACAGCTAAGTATTACATTGCTAACCATCACTTAACTACACCTCACATTATTATATGCATACACTCGGAAGACTACAACAATTGAAATACAGTATTACATTTTCCCACATCTATCCTAAGTCTATGAGTGTTCTTCATGCTCTCCGTTCCGATCCGGGTTGAAACTTGCTCGCCCTACGGCCATACTTCTTCCTTTCCGCTTAGAATCCTGCACAATAAGCATAATCATAGATGACAAGTCTAGGGGTGAGGATATTAAATAACAAGAATAGTTACGAGTCACTAAATAGAATCAGCAAATAAAAAGAAAATAAATTTTTGAATTAAAAGTAGGAAGACCGTCGAATAGTGTAGCAATAAGGTCATCGGACGCCAGTCCGTCCGGGCCAACCGGTCTCCCTCATCGCTACAAAGATCATCATCAGGAGTAAACAAACCTGTTTCAAACCCACATTGTAACTTGCACAACCAGCATACACTTTGTTAAAATCAAGCACGTGAATATATCATCGATACTATAGCCCACCAAAGACAACAACAAGTTAAGGGCACAAGTAAAAGTTCTCAAGCCTCAAAGAATTAGCACTGACCAAGAAGCAGACTGAGACAGCCTCAAGTTCCCACACGGCCAAAGACACACCGCCCACACATATGCCCTCCCAAAGATCGCTTATAACACTAGGAATCCTTGGTTACCAAGGAAACTACTAACCAGCCCACGCTCGACGGGGCCTAGGGTGACGCTCGGATAGTCACACGCTAAACGCAAAACAAAACAGCCTCTCCCGAGCAAGGGTCTACTTCAAGGAGTCCTCGCCGGGGCTCGGGCACGCTAATTCTGCCGGACCGAACAGCCCTCTCCGAGCAAGGGGTCTACTTCAAGGAGTCCTCGCCGGGGCTCGGGCACGACCAATTCTCGCTCGGACCGAGCAGCCCTCTCCCGAGCAAGGGGTCTACTTCAAGGAGTCCTCGCCGGGCTCGGGCACGACTAATTCTCGCCGGACCGGGTCCGAGCAGCTCTTCCCGACCAAGGAAGGATTCCCCCGCTGCATTAAATGCTCGACACCGCTCGAGACAGCCGCAGGGATCGCGCCACCAACCCACGTCTTGTAACATTGCCCCACACCGCTTCCAGAAGACGAAGAATGACGACGATGACGCAAGAGGAAGACATGCTTCGACCACCGGACAAAGGAGGGACAACCATCGCATCGCTAGGTAATAGGATTTCACCGCTAGAAAAACCGACACGCCCATGTATAAATAGACTACGCCGCTGCACATCTAGAGGGCGACTACCGTAAAATACACACGCACATCGTGGGAGCTCCACCGCACCATTCTCGGGCCAAAGCTCATCCCTCGCCACAAGAAACTCATCCCTTTGTAACCTCTTCGACCCTCATATAGATACCATCGACGAGGGAAACATTACCTCCACTCGAGGGCCCGAACCAGCCTAAAAATCATCGTGGTTTTCATCGATAGCCACCGATCGAAGTTCGTCTTCTTGAAAGCCCCGACGCTCATGGAAAGAGGCCGGTTGATCCTCATTCTCAACAAGTAAGCTCGGCACCGGAGCCCAGACTCGACGCCGACAACGGTGGCGCCGTTCGTGGGGAAGAGATCACCTGCGGCGAAGGTCCTTGAAGAATGGCGAACTCTCAGACAACCAAGATATTCGCCGACGACCTCGACGACTTGGACGAATATTGGTCCGATATCGAGGTCGCCCGGATTGTCGATCCGGAAGGACACACCATGGCGAGTCCTCTCCCCATGGATGTCCGCCGCCCGTGGATGAGCTGGGTTCGAGTTCGTTTCGAACCTCTCGAGCCCGAGAGTTACCGAACAGAGACACCACCATATGTGAAGGTATCGGTTCGCACGAAGGGGTCGATATCCGGACATCCTGCACGACTCCGACCACGAGGCAGTCTCTGCGGGGATACGGTCATGACACCTCATGCCCAAAGATTCCCGCTGGAAGCCCACATGGCGACATCGGCGACGCCCTCGCTCCGCGCCTCGGGAGGACGAGTCGCGCCGCCGCTTGACGCCCGCTGAACTGGCCTGGCCGACTCGACGACCGAGCCCACGCAACCCATCGCGATGACCCGGCCGAGCGCCGCCAGCTCTCCGCTCCGCCTCGACCGGGTCGCCACCTCCGCCCTTTCCTCCGATCCGATCGGTAGGAGTCGCCAGCGCCCGAGCCCTCGCACGCGTGGTGCGTGACCTCCGACCTGATTTCGACCAGCCGCCGAGCTAGGCGAGCTATGGCCGAAAGGCCGGAGCAGCGATTGGCGGCGATCTTCCTCGTCCGCCGACTCCGAGTGCTTCCCGGAAAGCCGAACCCCGAGGGGTAGTTGTTCCGCCACGACCTCCGTCGGGACCTTGATCGGCGGAGGAATGACCGCACATCTCGCCATCACGGTGGCCGTCTCTCGAGCAATGCTCGCAAAGCGAGCATCGCCACAACGACGGCTCGGCCGCCACTCCGGCCGAACGGGCCACCCCGAGTCCCGGTCGAGGGCGCTTGGGCGAAGCGCCGACCAGCGCCACTGGGGAAACCTATCGATACCCCGACGCCGGCGCGACGGCGTCTTTTCGCCCGTCCCTCCGAGGACGGAGGGCGTGGCGCTCATGGGTACGACGCTGGTAAACCATGGGTGCCCGCTTTCCCGCACCTCAAGCGCGGTATGGCCCCCAAATTCAAACCTGGCCACATAGAGCGATTCGCGGGACCCGTAACCCGGACGAATTCCTCTCGGTATATGCTACCACATCACACGGCCATGGGCGGTGATGAAGGGTAATGGTGAACTATTTCGCCAGTGTTGGAGGGGCCCGCCGACATGGCTCTTCAACCAACGGAAGGCTCCATCCTGTTGGGTCCAATCAGGCGAGGCCTCGCGGCGACTTCATGGTGCCGCCCCCGCCAGAAGGCCGCAGACTCAAACGGTGGTCCAGATGGAGGACGAAGCCTCCGGACTACGTTCGAAGGTTCATCCGCACGGAACACGATTCAACATCCCGGACGGCAGCTGTCAAGCATTCACCGGAGGCGTCAAGAACGCCCGCTTCACCCAGACTCGAGATATACTCCTCCTCGGCCGCTGAGCTCTTCAAGCGGCGGAGCGTTACATAAACGCCGAGGAGGCCGTGGAGCGAAACGGCTTGGGTCCGGACAGCGCCCGCAGCCAAAGTTCGATCTTCGGACAAAAAGAAGTCCGACAAGAAGGCCAAGAAGAAAAGAAAGCGCCAAATTGGTGGCCGCTATCCCAGCCGTCGCTCCACGCACACCGGCCAAAGAAGCCTCGCCTTCCCGGGCAAGGTGGGCGGTCACGGTCGATCGACCGACCGAGACGAAGCGTGGACCTCGGGGACCTCGAACGGCCGCTTCGCTCGCCGCACCAAGCGCACGGCACGACCTCCACAATCGCCGCACTCGATCGCTCGGCTTGAAGACTTCTACAACGGACGGGGCCTATGTCCGCCCTCCCGGATGTCGGGAAGGGTGGGCCCGACCGAAGTCCGAGCCCCGCCCGACCGCACGGCCAGAGAGCGAAGAATATCATGAGCCGAGTCACCACATTGCGGTGATCTTCGAGGGTCCGCGCCCACGCCCCGACGAGTTGAAGGTCGCGGGCGAGGTCCGCCGCGGACGAGGCGGCTCGGTCTCGAAGCAACTTAGATGGTCGGAACGACCATCTCCTTCTCCCGGAGGATCGTCCCTCGAATGACGGCGAAGCGAAACTCCCTCGTGCTCGCCCGACCATCAAGAACACAAGGGTCGCTGGTACTTATCGATGGGGAAGCGCTCTGACCTGATCTCGCCTCGTCTTGGACGAGATGCAAATCCTCGCTCCAAGATCAAAACATCGCTATGCCCTTCCACGGCATCATCCCGCACGCCCATGACCCCGCGGGCAGATCGCCCCGCCTGTGACCTTCGCGGCACTCGAGCAACTTCGATCGAGTTGGTCACCTTTGAGGTAGTCGACTTGAATCGCCTACAACGCCATCCTCGGCAGTCGCCCTCGCCAGTTCATGGCAGCCACGCACCACGCCAGATCACCGCCTCAAGCTCCCGGGGCGAAGGGGTGATCACCGCTGGGGTAACCACAAGGCCGCCTCGAGGCGATTTAAATGGCGCCACCCCGGTCGGCCGGCTCTCAACGCTGGCTCGAGCAAAACTCTCACAAGTCCGCTGCCCAAGGTTGTCCTCGGCCTCAGAGCGCATTTAAAACATCTCGATCTCCGGCGAGGACCCGTCGAAGGTGGTCCACGCCGGGCCGCTTTGGATCCAAAATAGAAGGCGAAGCTCGTCACCTTCCTCCGCAACGCCGACGTTTTCGCATGGGAGCCGTCCGACATGCCCGGGTCCCAAGGAGGTGATCGAGCACAAGCCGGGCGGTTCACCGTAAAACCAAGGCGCCAAGCGCTAAGGAGATTCCCGCAATGGAAGGTCGATGTCATCAAGGAGCAAATGGACAATTTGTTGAAGGCCGCTTGCTCGAGAAGTCGAGCACTCCGACCGTTGGCGAATCCATCGTGGTCGAAAGAACGAAAGTGGCGGATGTCGCCGATCACACCAACATCAACGGCTCATGTCCAAAGGACAACTTCCCTTCCCCGCATAGATCGCTTAGTCGATGCAACGGCGAAGCACACCGATGAGCTTTTTGGACGATACTCCGGGTACCATCAGTCACTGTCGCGGGAGGATGAAGAGAAAATCGCCTTCATCACCCCCTTCGCACCTTTCGCCACACGACCATGTCTTTCGGTCCAAAAACGCGGGGCCACTTTCCAACGCTTGATGCAGAAGACTTTCCCCACCAGATCGGCGGAACCTAGAAGTCTATGTAGACGATATAGTCGCCAAGAGTGCTTTAGCCGATGCCCACATCCGGACCTCAAGAAACCTTTCGTAATTTAAGAAAACATCGGATAAAGCTGAATCCGGAGAAATGTGTCTTCGGTGTACACACGGGCATGGTGCTCGGATACGCCATCGGGTCGACCGCATCGGTGCCAACCCGAAAAGATCGGCCGCCGAAGGATGCGAGCTCCTTCAATATGAAGGAAGTTCGATCGCCATCGGTCGGATGGCGCCCTTAGCCGCTTCATCTCCCGACTAGGTGGCGCGGACTTTCTTTCTTCAAAGCCTTTGCTAAGCATCGATGGTTTCGCTCGACCAAGGAGGCCGACGATGCCTTTAAAAAGCTCAAAGAATATCTATCGAACCCGCCGCCCTAGTCACCCCGGGGACAAGAGCCTTTGTTGCTCTACTTGGCGGCCTCCCCAAGCAATGGCGCCGTGCAGAGTCGAGCGAGGGAAATCACGCCTATTTACTACGTGAGCGAGGTACTTCATGGACCTAGGAGGCGTTACCGAGGTCCGAAGCTTCAGATTCTCCTCATGGCTTCTAAAAACTTCGCCACTATTTCTTGGCTCACCCAATCACGGTCCCGACCAGCTTTCACGAGAGAAATCCTCAAAACCCCGACGCCCGGGCGACGCTAAATGGGCAATTGAGCTCGGGAATTTGACTCAAGTTAAATCGCCCGAACGGCGATCAAATCTCGATATTGGCGGACTTCGTGGTGAGTGGATTAATCCCCGATCGAACAAAAGGCGGGCATGCCGAGGAACCTCATTGGACAATGTTCTTCGACGGCTCGCCCCTTCGAAGGCCGGGGCTGGAGTTAGCCGACCTCTCCTCACGGAGAACAACTCAAAGACGTCATACAATTACACTTATTGCTGACGAACAAGCGCAGAATATGAAGGCCTCTTGGCGGGCTCTGCATGCTCTGCGCTTGGGGTCCGACGACTAACCGTGAAAGGGATTCGCAGTTGGTCGTAAACCGTGTTAACAAGGAGTTTCAAGGTTCGATGACTCAATGGCGCTACATTCGGTCGAGGTGAGGAAGTTGGAAAGGAACTTCAGAACTTCGAGGTCCTTTACGCGCCCAGAGAGCAAATACCTCGCCGACCAACTTGCCAAGTTGGGCACCTCGCAAGAACCGGGATCCCAACAGGGTGCTCGTTGAGCACCGCTAAAGCCCTCCATTCCCTCCGGAGAAGAGGCACCGAGACGCAAAACGACGTCTCCGTCCTCGAGCAAGGAGCCACTTGATGACGCCATTCATCCACTTGGCACACGGACATTGCTCGAGGACGGCCGAGAAATCCCGCTTATCAGAGAGCTCCACTATCTGAAGTTAGTGGAAGGTACCTGCATCAAGAGGCGCGCCGAGTCCTCTCCAAGCGTCCCTCAGAAGAAGGGAGATTCTGCTAAAGGACTTACACGAGGGTGCTGTGGAGCTCACTCCTCCTACAGAACGCTCGTCGGCAAAGCCTTCAGATGGGCTACTATTGGCCCGTTGGCTGGTCGACGCCGAAGATCGTCACCACCGCCGTGCCAATTCCATGCCCGCAGTACACCAACCAGCCTACACCCTTCAAACTATTCCCCACCGCCATTCTCTACCGGGGCTAGACATACTAGGACCATTCCCCAAAGGCGAAGGGATGCGATACCTCTTCGCCGCCATTGACACGCTCACCAAATGGCTAGAGGCCAACCGGTCTTCGCATTACGCCCAGCGGCCAAAAATTTTTCCGCAATAACGTGGTCACACGGTTTGGCGTTCCCACCCGACCGATCACGGATAATGGAACTCGGTTCACCGGTGAGCTGCTCCAAGAATATTGCGAGGACGTTGGCACGAAAATTTGCCGCCTCGTGGCTCACCCACGAAAGAGCAACGGGTCGCCGAGCGAGCCAACGGGCAGATCCTCCAAGGAATCAAAAGGCGGGTCTTCGATCGGCTTTCTAAACCACGACAGGCTGGGTCGACGAGCTCCCTTCCGTCTTGTGGGCAGTCCGCACCACTCCCAAAGAGAGCGACGGGCGAAACACCCTTTCGCCAGATCGGCACCGAGGCCATGCTTCCGATCGAGATAACCTTAAGGTCACCTCGCGTGGACCTCACGGAGGTCAGCCGATGACCACCAAGGCAGGTTACTCGACCTCGACCGTCGAGGAAAAGCGCGAGCAAGCCCTCGTCCGATCGCAGCCCTACCTCCAGGCTCTGCAGCACGCCGCTGGTGCGTCCGGCCAAGGACTCGCAAAACGGCGACTTGGTTCTGCGACGGTCCAGACCTATCCGCGCGCCAACAAGCTAACCCCAAGGTGGAGGGTCCTTTCACGGTCGTCTCGTCTTCACGCCGGGGCTGTCGCCTCGCCTTCCCGACGGACGAATTCTCAAGAACTCGTGGAATATCGCCCACCACGCAGTTCCACGCCTAACCTTCCCCTTCCTTTCGCCCATCCTCCTTATTTAACTCTCGGATCTTCAAACGACTTCTTCTCGAAATCCCTAACATGTTAAATAAAAAGGAATGGTGACCAAAGTTCTTTTCCTTCCGAGGTTTTCGGCCTTTTTTTCCTGTCCTGCCCAAGCACGAGTTCTTGTTCTCTAAACCGATTTCTAAAGCGGCCGACGGATCTGAAAATGCACTTCTGAATTCCATTGCTCGGATAAGCCGATAGCACATCGCCCGGCAAGTTCTCGGCGGTACTCGCAGACTTCGATCCCGAAACCCAAATTGAACTCCGGAGTAAAGTAACTTGAACTCGCGGCTACCGTGTGCCGGTCTCTTGCTCGCAACTCAGGCAAGGACTCGCCACACGAGGGGCTGGACATCGCCTACTACAAGATCCTCGGCTGCCGGCTTCGCCGTGTGCTGGTCTCTTGCTCATAAGCAGGGGGCAAGGACCCGCCACACGAGGGGCCGGACATCGCTATTTCACACCCTCGGCTGCCGGCTACCTCGTGTACCGGTCTCTTGCTCGCAACTGTGGGCTAGGACTCGCCACACGAGGGGCTGGACATCGCCTATTTCGCAAGCATCTTCGGATGCGGCCACCGCCGTGTGCCGGTCTCTTGCTTGCTCGCAACTGGGGCAAGGACTCGCCACACGAGGGGCTGACATCGCCTATTCGCAAGCATCTTCGGATACCCGCCGCCGTGTGCCCGGTCTCTTGCTCGCAACGGGGGCAAAGACTCGCCACACGAGGGGGCGGACATCGCTTTTTTCACAAGATCTTCGGATGCTGCCGCCGTGTGCCCGGTCTCTTGCTTTCGCAACTGGGGCAAAGACTCGGCCACACGAGGGGCCGACATCGCTTTTTCACAAGATCCTCGGTTGCCTGCCACCGCCGTGTGCCGGTCTCTTGTTTCAAGAACAGGGCAAGGTCCCGCCACACGAGGGGCGGACATCGCCCATTTCGCAGATCTCGGCCGCCCGGCTACTTCAGGTGCCGGGTCCTTGCTCGACGTAGGCTTATAGGGTAGGTATATAGCAAACAAATAGTAGCATAAACATTTTTATAGTCGTAAACAAGAGAACATCTTGTATTTAAATTCAAATGTATTGCAAACACGTGTAACACCACGTACACTATTCCCTAGATCTACCCTTCAAAGATTGAAGCTCCGCCCACGCCTTCAAGGCGACTTCGGTGGAGAACCTCGTCGGGGCTTCACGCCCGGCCGGATCTCCTAGCAAAGCTTCGCCACCTTCCCTGCCTCCGCCGGCCAAGGCCGCCTCCTCCTCAAGCTCTTTGACCCGCTCGAAGCTCCTCTGGGACCGGAGCTCCTCTCCAGACCCCAAGCATACCCCAAAGCGCACTCAAGTTCGTTCCGACCCAGTAAGCTCGTTTGGGCTTCCCTAGCTCGAGCGCACCGCCTTCACCTTGGCTCGCACCGAAGCCAGGTGCTCAGCCCTACCATCCACTTCAGCAGACAACAACAAACAAAGAAGCCATCAAGAAGATTACAAACAAAAAGTAGTTCACAAGAAGAAATTACCTCATGGCGGTGACGCCGAAAGCAAAGACTCACCCTCGGCCGAGGGCCGACACGGATGTTCCCGAGCTTGACGAGCCAAGACTTCGAGCTCGGAGTTCGAACCATCGACCTCTTCGCCTCGACAGACCGCCCGAGCATCGCCCACGCCCGGGGTCGGCGGCCCCTAACCACTTCTAACCCCATACTTGGGGCACGGACAACCAAAGCCATGTCGCCTCGACGCCCCGCCCGGGACCCCATGGTCGGGGCTAAGACGCCCAACCACCTCAAGCTCGGAAGATGCGCGACAACGTTTGCGCCATTGACGAAAGGGAGGGCTGCTCGATACGACCTTCTCCCCCAAGGGCCCGACCACATCGCTATTCGGCGCCAGTTCCTTCGACGCTTATGCACCAACGGGCAGAGTCCTCCGAGTCCCGCTCGACTCCTCCCCGCCGCCTCGCTGGGCGACCCTAAGATTCGCTCGGGTAGCCTTTGCTCAGTAACCATGAGCTCACCAACCTGAAGTCTGCCGAATTAGCCTCGCCGCTAATCGGCACGCGTCTCAACGTCTGAACCGAAAAAGGCTCAAGACGATTTAAAAGAGCATCGAGGAGGACCGCCGGTCCACCACTCAGCTCGGGGCTAGATGACGGGCCTAGGGTGACGCTCGGATAGTCACACGCTAAACGCAAAAACAAAACAGCCCTCTCCGAGCAAGGGGTCTACTTCAAGGAGTCCTCGCCGGCTCGGGCACGCCAGTCTGCTCGGACACGAGCAGCCCTCTCCCAAGTAAGGGTCTACTTCAAGGAGTCCTGCCGGGGCTCGGGCACGGCAATTCTGCTCGGACCAGTCCGAGCAGCTCCTTCCCCGACCAAGGAAGGATTCCCCGCTACATTAAATGCTCGACACCGCTCGAGACAGTGCAGGGATCGCGCCACCAACCCACGCCTTGTAACATCGCTTCCCACACCGCTTCCCGAAGACGAAGAATGACGACGATGACGCAAGAGGAAGACATGCTTCGACCACCGGACAAAGGAGGGACAACCATCGCATCGCTAGGTAATAGGATTTCACCGCTAGAAAACCGACACGCCCATGTATAAATGGACTACGTCCGCACATCTAGAGGGCGACTACGAGAAAATACACGCGACATCGTGGGAGCTCCACCGCACCATTTCGGGCCAAAGCTCATCCCTCCGCCACAAGAAACTCATCCCTTTGTAACCTCTTCGACCCTCATATAGATACCATCGACGAGGGAACATTACCTCCACTCGAGGGTCCGAACCGGCCTAAAAATCATGCGTGTTTTCATCGATAGCCACCGATCGAAGTTCGTCTTCTTGAAAGCCCCGACGCTCAAGGAAAGAGGCCGGTTGATCCTCATTCTCAACAAGTAAGCTCGATGCCGGAGCCCCAGACTCCGATCACGACAAGTTCCATTTCTGAAACCAGATTCCAAAGAACCAAACCCACTGTGTAGCAAAGCAGCCGAGGACACGTGTATGACCACAAGCCTCCACAAAACTTCACCTGACCACTTACCATTTCAAGAGGAGCCCCAAAGCAGAAAGGCGACCACTCACTGTCCTTTCCAGCTTCTTTCTTCTCGCACATACCACCCAGGAGAAGAAGCAAGATAGTGAAAGGAGGAAATCGTGGTCGATCCAAATTTTGAAGGAAGAAACTTGACCATCACCGGTGACCTAACCGATCAAGGAGGAGCAAGCGAACTAGCATCCCGCCACCACTACTCCAAACACACGCCAACACCATCGGGTTCAAGCACATAGACCCCAAACTTATACTTGCCATCATCTGCTCAAATGCATGCATGAGAATGTGCATAGTGATTCAAACCCATGCACTGCACCTAAATCCAAAACTAGATCATGTGCATTGTTCTTATTTCCTCCCGCCAATAGATGTCCTAATTACCATATGCCACTTTAATATACCTTAAAATAAACCGCACATCGGGTTATATTTCCACTTAATCAATCTGGTATGCATGCATTGCATGAAGCCTCACTAGCACATCCTCTCACATCATCTAGACACCGCTTGTCAATTCTCCTAACAGAATATAGAGTAAGTCGTCAAATAAATTCACCAATGCAATAGCATTAAGGAGGTCATGAAGTGGTTGCCGTCGTGCGCCCCTAAGAGTAGCTGCATGCTCCCCGGCGCATGAGCCACGCCTAGGCACCGACGCGACGGCCGTCCAACCTTGCGCACCTCACAGAAGCCCCATTTCTTCCATTCCATCCCGAAGACAGTGAATCATTCGAATGACCCATTAACAGAACACCCCATTCTATGGATATCATCAACCAAATGAATGCCCATTTCACTAGACTAATCATCTATCCCAAAATCCTACAAATCAGGGAACAATAGGTACAAGGGAAACCTGCAGATCACTAGGCATCACTCCCCATCCACTAAAGATATACTTGCATGGGAGAAATTCAAGCAAAAGTAAGCCTACCACAGAATTAAAATGGAACATTAGAGCCTGTATGTTGGTAGCTGAATTCTTACTCTCATTGAGAGGATGACACTAGGAGTTGGGGCAATTTTCTGGTTTATTTCTCACACAATGCCATACAAACCCGAGGGGTTGGGGTTACATATTTATAGCTGGCCAAGGCAGCCAAGCATATGCTAAGATGCTGTCCTAAAGGTGGTCTAAGATGCTGTCCTAGATGCTGTCCTAAAGGTGGTCTAAGATGCTGTCCTAAAAGTGGTCTAAGATCTTTGTCCTAGATCTTTGTCCTAGATCTGTCCTAAAGGTCTTTGTTTGGAGCAAACAAAGATGTTGTCTGGTTGCTGGTTGGAGCAGCAAAAAAAGGAAAAAACTGCCATGCAGCCCCCCCCCCACAAAGACCAACAGTACAAGGACTTATTCCATCATTCTCCCCCTAAGTCTTGTGCGTCGTCTTGTGGGAAAGTTGGACCATCCCGGTCCGGGAGCGAAGCTCAAGGAACTTGATCCTCCCAAGGGGCTTGGTGAGCAGGTCCGCAAGCTGGTCCTTAGTGTTGATGTAACATGCCTTGATGCTTCCTTCGTCCAAGCAATCCCGGATGAAATGGTACCGCACCCGGATGTGCTTGCTCCGTTCATGGAAGACAGGGTTCTTTGCGAGGGAGCGGACTTCTTTGTCCACCCCGAGTTCCACCGCTTCGTTGTCTCTGCCGAGGAGATCACCTGCGGTCGAAGCGAGCCAAAGTGCTCGAGTCGAGCGGTGGAAGCCGCTATGTACTCGGCCTCGCGGTGACAGGCCACCACTTGTCGCTAATCGATCGCCAGCCTAACGAGGCACTTGCCGAGGAAGAAAAGAATCCCTTCGTGCTCTTCTTTGGTGTCGATGTCGCCGTGGTCGGTCATTGTCATTTGTAGCTAACGAGGTGTGCCTCTCCGGGCACCTCGGGTAGAAGAGGCCGTGGTCGAGAGTCCCGCAACATAGCGGATGATCTTCTTCACTGACTTCTTTGGTGCTCGTGGTCGGTCGCCGCATGAACCGACTAACGAGCCGACGGAGAAAGCCAAATCAGCCGTGTGGGCGAGGTAGTGGAGGCTCCCCACAAGACGCCCGGTATGCGAAGCGCCCACCTCCTCCGTCGTGTCGTCGCGGCTCAGCCAGCCTCTCCTCCATCGGAGTGAGTGCTGGGTTGCAGTCGGTGAGCCCAGCCAGCTCAACGACGCGCTTGGCGTAGGCGGTCTGTCGAAGCGTGATTCCGGAGTCGTCCTGGTGCACCTCGATCCCCAGGTAGAAGGAGAGAGGCCCCAGGTCACTCATCTGGAAAGTGGCCTTCATTTCTTCCTTGAACGCTGCCACCTCCACATCCTTGGTGCCGGTGATCACCAAGTCGTCGACGTAGACACCCACCAGCAGGGCGTCTCCACCAGTGCCCCGCCGGTAGATGGCCGCCTCGTGCGGGCTTGGCTCGAAGCCCATCCTTTTGAGCGTGGAATCCAACTTGGCATTCCACGCCCTCGGTGCCTGCCGCAAGCCATAGAGGGCCTTGCGCAGGCGCAGCACCTTGCCCTCCTTGCCGGGAATTTCAAATCCCGGCGGCTGGTGCACGTAGACCTCCTCCTTCAAATCGCCGTTAAACGCCGATTTAACGTCCATGTGATGAACATGCCAGCCTTCCTGGGCAGCCAGCGCAAGAAGGAGTCGCACGGATTCCATCCGTGCCACGGGCGCGAAGGCATCGTCGAAGTCGATCCCCTCCTGCTGCACGAAACCGCGTGCCACCAAGCGAGCCTTGTGCTTGACGATGGCGCCGGCTTCATCCCTCTTCAGCTTGAACACCCACTTAAGAAGTAATCGCGCGGTGACCACGAGGGAGATCAGCAAGCTCCAGTGCGGTTCTTCTCAACGCGTCCATCTCCGACGCATCGCGGCACGCCATGCAGCGTGTCTCGCGACCTCCGCGAAAAAACGGGTTCGCCGTCACACGCAAAGGTGCAATGCGCCTCGGATCGCGAGCACTAGTCCCGCACCGGCCGGTCGCCGAGAAGGTTCCCTCAACAGACGATACCGCGAACGGCTCGCCGTCGGTACGCGTCGAGGCTCCTCGTCGTGGGAGAAGAGTGGCGAACTCCCACCGCCGTGGTCGACACGAGCTGGTGTCGGAGTGGGCGTGCGGAGGAGTGGACGCGGTCTTTGGGATGCATGGAGTTTCCGGTTGTGGTGGTGTTGGCGAAGAGCTTGCCGCATGGCCGGGTTGTGGTGGAGAACATGATGCCGAGTCGATTGGAAGCTCGAGGACCGGAGTAGGCATGCTTGGTGAAGAGCTGCCTACTCCCCCAGCTCCCTTGAAGTGATCGTACTCGACGGTGAAGTCGTTGTACGTCGGAGTCGAGCCGTCGTCCACCGCCTTGTCCCATGCCCATCCTCGCCCTTCGTCGAACACTACGTCGCGCGCCGTGCGCACACGCTGTGTCCCTGGGTCAAGAATGCGGTAGGCCTTCGAGCCCTCCGCGTAGCCGATGAACACCCCTGGGGTGCTCCTGTCGTCGAGCTTGCCGATGTGGCTAAGCTCTTTGACGAACGCGAGGTACCAAGACCGAGGTGAGAGATCGCCCGGCTGCGCCCATGCCAAGCCTCGTACGGCGTCTTGCCGTTAAGAGCCTTGGTGGGCGAGCGGTTGAGGATGTAGACAGCCGTCACCACCGCTTCTCCCCAGAAGACAGCCGGCGTCCCCCTCTGCTTGAGGAGGGCCCGAGCCATCCCTACAACCGTCTAGTTGCGCCGCCGACGACGCCGTTTGCTGCTGCGGTCAGACGGTAGCGGAGTAGTGGCGCTGAATGCCCTCATCCGCGACAAGACGACGCGAACTTCGGTTGCCGTGAATTCGCCGCCGTTGTCGGTCGCGCAGAAGATGCGCACTTTGCGTCGCCGACTCGCCTCCCGATAACTCATGCAGCGCGATGGCGTCCGTAGCCTCTCCCTTGCTGCCGAGAACCATCACCCACATGTAGCGGGAGAGGTCGTCGACGAGCAGCAGGAAGTAGCGCGTCGTCCTCTGGTGTGGCTGGTGTCACCGGCCACACAAGTCCCGTCTGCACGAAGCTCGAGCCGCCTTGGCTCGGAAGCTCGGCGCAGGGAAAAGGGAGCCGCTGCTTGGTCAAGACGAGCGCCGCAGAAGCGCTCCACGTGGTCAAGGCACGGCAGGCCGCGCACCATCTCGTTGGCACTGAGCCTCTTCAGGGCCTCAAAGTGAAGGTGCCCGAAGCGCTCATGCCACTGCCACGCCTCGTCGTCCCGACGAGCAACAAGGCAGAGAGGTTGTGCCACCTGCACGTTGAGGACGTAAAGTCGATTGGTGCCTCTGGTTACCTTGGCAAGAAGGCGACGATGGTGATCCCAAATCCTCATGACTCCGCTCTTGATCGCCACGCGCGAACCGTTCTCATCCAGCTGTCCCAAGCTGATGATAGAGTTCCTCAACGCGGGGATGTAGTAGACTCCGGTGAGCAGCCTGTGCTCTCCAGACGCGGCGGTGAAGAGGACAGAGCCGACGCCCTTGATCTCCACGCCGGAGGCGTCCCCAAACTTGACGGAGCCTCGGACGTTGGAGTCAAGCTCGGTGAAGAACTCCCGTCGACCGGTCATGTGATGGGTAGCGCCAGTGTCGAGGCACCACCCGTCAGTCACGTCGCTGCTGGAGCTGTCGCCGAGAAAAGCGTGTGCTCTCGGCTCATCAAGATGGAGGAGATTCGCCGCGCCGATGCCACCGGAGGTAGCTCGATGTTTGCGTGTGCGGAGAGCGAGCGGCTCTTCCTCCTCCACCAGGCAACGCGTGGCTCGGCAGCGTCGTGGCTGTCGACAATCCTTGGCCCAATGGCCAAGCTTGCCTGATTGTGGCGAGGTAGAGTCGCCTCGCGGCTTCTTGTTGCGGCGGGCGCGCCTGGCGCCTGCTGGCGTCTCCCTCGGCACGTCCTTGCACCCGGCTGGGCGAGTCGCGCTTTCTGCGCGGCTTAGCGGCTTGCGGCGATGCGCGTGGAAGAAGGCTCTTCTTCCCGTCACCTGGCGAGCCTCCCATCGCTCCCGAGTGAGATAAAGCTTCCCGCCGATGGTGATAGGCCCCGAGAGAGACCGTGGTTCGTCGCTGTCGACGACCTTTAGACGACCTATCGCCTCTTCGATCGACATCGTGGAGAGATCCAGCAGAGACTCGATCGAGCGAGCGATCTGCTTGTACTTCTCGGGATACAACGGAAGAGCTTCGGGCGGCTCTCTCCTCGTCGTAGGTGTCGCCGCCGAATCGCACCATCTTCGCAGCAGAGTGTTGAGACGGAGAGCAAAGTCATCAACGTCCTCACTGGCTTGAAGGCGTGTTCTCCCACTCCTGCGCGGCGCTGCGGTGTGGTCTTGAGGGCGCGGTCGCCGCCGGCGCGTGCCGCGGCGATGGCGCCCGAGCCTCCTTGGCGATTCGCTTTTTGAAAGCGAAGCGCATCTCCGACGCTGCAGCTATGAGGGCATCCGGCGCCGTCGATCCTCGTAGTAGTCGGCGTCGCCGCATCAATCGCCTCCCACATGCGCCGCACTGAGCCGTACACTCATCACCGCAGCCCACTCGGCGTAGTTGGTCTTAGTGAGGTAGGCCACCCATCGCCGGACCGACGTCCTGGCAATGGCTCGATCCGTGGTGACCATAGTACCGTCCGGGAGGAGAGCGCGCCGCTGTAGAAGGCCGCGATCTCCGTCGACCCAACCACCGCCGCCGGAGGCGCCGGCAACGCGCTCGCGCTGTCGGCCGCCACCGCCGTCGGGGCGCTGCCGCCGCGTGCACGCCCGCCGAGCGCCGTCGGTAGCGTCGCGCTGTCTGGGCTGCCACAGCGCTCATGGGGTGCGCGTCGCCCATCTTGTTGCCGCTCTCTCGCTGCGCTCCCTCGCCAACTTGAGCCCCACGTCGGTGTCGTTGTCAAAGCAGCAGAGCCGCTGGAGCTCTTCGCCGCAGAACCTCGAAGCTCTTTGCCGCTGACGTCTTTGCATCTCGCCTTCGCCGCCGCTTCCGCCCTTACTCTTGCCCGTTTCACGCTTGCCGGCCTCGCCGCCCTCGCCGCTCATCATTGCCGTCGCAGTTCTTTGCTGTTCGCGGTCCTCTGCGCTGGCGACCTCGCCACTGCCGGTGCCAAGGCTTCGAGGTGACCGAGGCCGAGATCGTTTTTCGGACATGGCGCGCTAGTGAAATTTCTTGCTGGGGAAGAAAGCTGCCTCGAGCAAGCCGCTTTGCGTCTGCTCAGAGATGGAGGAAGAGCAGAACAACATTGTTGTTACTGCCTGCTTGGTCAAGGCTACGGGAGGCGTGGGAAGGAGATGAGCAAGAGATGTTTAGGCCGCAGAAACACGGGCTCGATACCAAATGTTGGTAGCTGAATTCTTACTCTCATTGAGAGGATGACACTAGGAGTTGGGGCAATTTTCTGGTTTATTTCTCACACAATGCCATACAAACCCGAGGGGTTGGGGTTACATATTTATAGTGGCCAAGGCAGCCAAGCATATGCTAAGATTTGTCCTAAAGGTGGTCTAAGATCTTTGCCCTAGATCTTTGTCCTAAAGGTGGTCTAAGATGCTGTCCTAAAAGTGGTCTAAGATGTTTGTCCTAGATCTTTGTCCTAGATCTTGTCCTAAAGGTCTTTGTTTGGAGCAGCAAAGATGTTGTCTGGTTCTTTGGTTGGAGCAGCAAAAAAAAGGAAAAAACTGCCATGCAGCCCCCCCCACAAAGACCAACAGTACAAGGACTTATTCCATCACTGTAAATCAAGCAGGAGAAAGGGGAAATTAGCCTGGCCGTAGGGCAGTGTGGCGCCGAGGGAGAAGAAGGTCAAGTGGCCGTCACGGCCACCTTCACCGTGGGAGCTGTCGGAGGCGGCGTGCCCCAGTGCAGCTCAAGCATGAGCCGTCGACCGGAGCTAGGTAGAGCAGCGGCGCCGCCCGGCGCCTCCTAGGAGCCCCTGGGAGAAGACTGGTAGGAGGAAGGAGAGGGGGTTGGAAAAATGGGGGAGGATGGGAAGCCCAAAGTAGAGTCACCGAGAGAAAGGGGAGGAGCCGCCGTCGCCGCCAACCTTCCGGCGCGGGCCATCACTCGGGGGAAACAGGGGCCGAGCGGATGAAGAGGAAACCGCCGCCGCCACTCCTTCCCCAGCCATCGCCGGGCGCCCCAGGTGGAAGGAAGGTGAGCACGGGGAAGGACCCGAGCAGCGCCTCGGCCGGGCCGTGGGAGAGGAAGCCATCGCCACCGCCGCCGCCGCGCAGATGCAAGAGGAAGGGCGAGTCATGAGCAGCGGCGCCGCCACCCTGCGGTTTCAGCGCCACGGGAAGAGAGGGAAATCGGGAGAAGAGGAGGAGGAGAAGGAGGTGCGGGCGAGGAGCCGCAGAGGGGTAGGAGAGGAGAAGAGGAGAAGCTCATGGAGCCGCGAGGTCGGGCCGGCCGGGCCGGCGTGGGCAGCCCTCTGGCTGCCGCCGTCGGGAGAGCAGGAGGGGAGGAACGGGGCCGGCTGGAAGAGCAGAGGAGATTAGGGATTTGGAGAAGGGGAATCAAGGGATGAAGGGGAGAAGAGGGGGTCGGCTGGGCCCAAGTCGGTTGGGCTTTGTTGGGTATGTGGGCCGGCCTGCTTAGAAGTCAGACAAAGCCTCTAATCATTTTTCCTCTCTCCAATTTAACATGTGAAAAATAATTAAGTATTGCACATACACTTAAGTATGTATTTCCTGGCTCAATTAAATATCTACATACTCCTCTCCAAAATCATCCGCTGAAAATAACCCTAACTTCTACACATTCGCATGTATACCAGGAAATTCAATTTTATGGTATTTTGTTCCGTTTCCTGAAAGCTATATAATTTAATTTCAGGGACCAATATAAATCAAGCTTCCGTGAGTGAACACGTAGATATCAGTCGATCTGGTTTTTGGTGCTATATTGCAGGCAAGCTTTCCTTTGTCCACTTGAGTAGTGTACTTTAACAGTACGTTATTTTAAATTATATACCACTAGCATCTAATGAATGTACTTGTTCTTGCCTAAATAATGTGCACCGTGATGAATGGAGTAGCGACTTGATTGATGGAGCGATCGGGTCGCCAGAAGTAATATTGGTGGGTGAAGGGTGCCCTGGGAAAGGTGCAGAGGAGAGGCGGGACCCTTCACATGGTATAATATAAGGATAATATCTATCACTCGGGTGTTGAGCCGTAATAAACAGTATCGACCTTAGTCTCGCGATGCGGTCAGAGAAGGTTGGTCTATGAGGCAGTTACATTCTCCACATTGGGTAAGTAGATATCTAGGAGGGGTGGGTGAGCGTGCCCAGGGTGAGTGGACTCAGGCCTTCCCCGGCCATAAGGCGGCTATATTACGCAAGAGGCTACTCATGGCGTCGGGAATGAGTAGAACGGTTGCGAGAGTAAGTGTGGAGACGCGGTTGTGAGTAAGGTGCGTCGAGAGCTCGCACTTGCTTAAGTAACCGGGTTGGAGATGTAACCTGCCAATTAGAATGAACACTCTGAGTCCCGATTTGTAGGGACGACTACGGGTAAAGCGGTACAAACCTGCGTAGGGTAAAATCATGAATTCATGCCTGTCTCCTGGACTGGAGGCTACGGAGGCTAAGTCCGCCTCATATACGAGTGTTAGTAGCTTTTATAAAACTTAAAAGAGATCAACCCTTTTTAAATCTGTATTTTGTTTAAGCAGAGAGGATGGCAAATGAGGTATTGCCAAGCAGAATAAGAAAAGAAGTTTTATTTTCATTTTGTTGCTATTATCGCTTGCTGAGTACTTGTGTACTCACTCTTGCTATTATCCCTTTTTGCTAGATATTAATTTTCGATGAGGACTCGGTCATGTATTATGATGTTATTGAGGGGGAAGATCGTCAGGGAATTGAGGGAGGTCCAGAAAGCGGTGACTTTCTGGAGGACTTCTTTTAGAAAGGTCATGGCAGTAGTGGATCAAGTGGATGCCACCACTTAAATAATAAGTCGATAGGAATGCGGCTTATGTGTAATTAAATTAAGTTTGGACTCTGTTGTAATAATAGAGTAATTGCCGCCATGCGTAGCCTCATGATGTAATGATGCATGATACTCTCTGATTATTGTTCTGTTGCAAAACTCTGATCTGGGCAGCGCATTCGAAGGGACGTTGCGGGTGAGATGTCATTCGGGTGTATATGCCTAAACCCACACAATTATTTCATGATTCTGGCATGATGAGGCCATTAGCATATGGTAATTGGGCGGATCGTCTCAAGACCCAAACAAGATAATCATGTTTCTCGCCCGTTTAAACACCCTGTGTGAGTTCGTAGCATTTTTAAAGCTATACCTTAGACAAGGAGTCTACTGATCTCTCGTTTAATCTCTCGTTTAAGAAGTAAGCTCTATGGATGAAAGCTATTTTTCAATAGTCGACAAAAATATTGACGTATTGCCAAATTTGATTGCTACTGTTTCATTCAATAATTATCAGTCCGCCTCCGTTATTTAATTTTTCTGCTTCCGCGCGCTAATTAAACCGTGCCAACGTTTGGACCTGTTCTGACACTGCCGACGCAAACATCAAAGCATTAA
The DNA here is from genome assembly GCA_036346145.1 of Olyra latifolia. Lineage (NCBI taxonomy): Eukaryota > Viridiplantae > Streptophyta > Magnoliopsida > Poales > Poaceae > Olyra > Olyra latifolia. Next base: position 24,268,161 of record CM070530.1, read on the forward strand.
TTTATACACCAAGTCATTCGGTTCAAAATGAACGGACAAAAAAATCCGAACATGATTAGGAATATTAAAAATATATGAAGCCTTTGCGATTAGTCAAAGCATGATTACACTAGCTTACACAACATAAACCGATAAACCCAAACACCAAAATCTAAAGTCTCCACAAGAAGCGGTCAACTCCGTCGATTTTTTCCGATTACAAAAGCTATGTATACAGAATACAGACTGATATTTTCTATAAAAAAAAAAACCAGTCCGATACCGTATATATACACACCAGGAATGAACCTAAACAATATTTCTACTGCAATTACTAGAACTTGCTAAGATCTAAGCGGTAGAGCTGAACGATAAGTTAAACTTTAAGAGTTTCTTAAATAGCTGAGCTAAATGAAAAGCTAGACTCTACGAGATTTTCGAGCAGCTTTACAAAACCTTCTAACTTACTTTCTATGCTTTTTGAGACGGTTCTAAAATTAAAAAGAAAAGATCTTCACGAAGTTTGACTTTTGGAATGGGTCATAAGCCATAAGCCTCAACACAGTCATACGCTTTATGCTCCACTACATCGATTAATATTCTTATTCTTGTTTGCAAATCTCGCTGAACTAGGCAACTAGCTAGTAACAAATGAGACGTATTATATTTATGTGGTAGTTTGAAGCAATCCGCGGTGTTTCACCGGGTTTTCTTAAGACGGATTAGCATCTTGACCCTTCTTTTAGACCACGCTTGAGATGTTTCTTCAACTTATTTTAAATACTTATCCTTTTATTTACTTATAATCTGAATTTTAAGAATTTTTTGAAATAGCTTGAAAAATTCAGTGCACATTATTTGACCCATATCTAAATGTTTTAAGACATGGTTTTAAGATAGAAAAACGGACTTAAAAGTTAAAACATTTGACTTTTTATTTAGAGGTAAGAAGGTAAACGAAGAGAATAGAAAGCTACCCACCGTGTTGAATTGTTCGGTGCTGGCATGGTGAGGTCGAGTCAAGAGTCGGGCCCAGACACTGCCACTGATCCACTCCTGCTCCCACTCCTACTGCTACTGCGACCACATCCAAGCGAACGCGCTCCCGCGCCAGCAACCTGGCCCACATCCGCCACGCGTCATCACCGCGCAGCTCCAAGCCCACTTCGCGCCTTCTTCCTCTCCGCCTCCTACATAAAGGCCAGAGCGTTCGGCCGGAGCAAGATCAACACGCAGGCATCTCCGAGTGGCGACCCAAAGTCCGAGCTCAGTTCAGGTCGCAGGGATCTCTAGCAAGCACAAAACAGAACACGTACACGCATGGGCAATCTCGTGTCCCAGTGCGTCTCGGGCGGCGGCGCAGGGCCTGTGGTCGTCGGGCCGGACGGCGGCCTGCTGCGGTTCGAGGAGCTCGCCGGAGTGGCCGAGCTGATGATCGAGGCCCCGGGGCACGTGGTTGCCCGGGCGAGGGACGTGAAGAAAGACAGAAGGGTGCGGGCCTTGGCGGCCGACGAGCTCCTGCGCCCCGGCGAGGTCTACCTCCTCGTGCCCGCAGCCCGCGCCGGGGCACGGCTGGGTGACCGGGAGGTGGAGGGCATCGGCCGGCTCGTCTCCCGGAAGAAAGGCGGCAAGGGAAGCAGCAGGTCCGGCAGGAGGATCTTCCCCGAAGCAGAAGCCGGCGCGGAGGAGCAAGATGTCGTCGAAGGGAAGAAGGGGCTTGGGTATGCCGGTAAACCGGCGGCGGCCGCCCTGGCCCATTGGATCCGGCCAAGGCAGTGGCGGCCCGCCCTTGATACCATCTGTGAGGCGTAGACTTGAGACAGAACAGGCAATCTGATTATTGGATTCATTCGTTCGTTCGTTCGATTTCATTTTTTTTACATTTTTCTTCCCGTTGTTGAGGAAGGAAGAAGAAGGATGTACATGCAATTTATACGAGTCTTGTAAAGTTTTTGCTGGAGCAGTTCAGTTGCAAAAGAAATTTATTCGCCAAAAAGAAGTTGTCAAAGATATGTGGGTAGTCTCTACTATAAGGCAATAAAGGGCCATTAAAAGTGAATGGTGAAGCACTTCACTCAAATTATATGTATGCCATCCATTATAGTTTTTTATTCTTTGGTCCCTCAAGTTACTATAATTCGTGCATAGGTCCTTGCCTCTATTTATTTTAGTCTCTGCAGTTTTTTAATTTAGCATATAGGCCCTTGGTTTATAATGTTTCGCCCCCTCAAATTTCTATATGTCGTGTGTAGGTCCCTACATTTTCATATTTTAGTCCCTCATGTTTTGATATTTTCCACATAGGCCCCTCACTTTATGTGTTTTGGTCTCACATAGTTTGGCCCTTGGTTCTTAACATTTTGGCCCCTAAAGTTTCTATATCTCACACATATGCCCTGTTCTTTTAGCACTTCAGCCTCTCTATTTAGGGCATCTCCGGTAGAATCTCTAAAATCATGCTTCTATATACCCCCTCTAAATCACTATTCACTCTCTATATTTTCATCCTTTCCAGCAGAGCCTCTATCCAAAAAAAAAAATTATAAAGGTTAATATAGAGAGCCTCTAAATTTAGAGGCTAGAAGAGAGAAACTCTAAATTTAGAATCTGAGATAGAGACTCTGCTGAAAAACGAGAGACATAAATATAGAGAAGATTATGTTTAGAGGCTCTGTTGGAGATGCTCTTACCCAAATTCGCACAAAGACTATTGCAAAGCATGGCCCACTAACTGGTGAGTAATAAATGAATGGCGGATAGAAGAAAGTGTGTGCGCTGGTTGACTTGAGACTAGTAAAATAATTAATAGAATGTTTGGTTGGAAGAATGTGAGGATGAACTTGTTTTGGTCGGAAAAATGGAATGATCTTGTCCGTCGTCACTTATCCAGCATCTATTACAAAACAAGGATTGATGTCCCACCAACATTCATGATGATCCTATCCTTTAAAGGCAACATATCTAGTACTAGCGCTCATTGAGTGCTAATATACTAACATCCAACTAGCACCATCAGATGAATTTCGTGCGGTTAAAATCGAGAGAGATAGAAGTTCCAAATCCAATTAAACTGTTTTGTAGATAACCCCCACGCGTTTTAAGTGGGATGTAGAGCTTCCACCTCTCTCGATCTCAACTATACAAAGTCCATCTGATGGTTTTGGTTGAATGTTAGCGTATTAGCATTCAATGGGCATTAGCACTAGATATGTTGCCTCCTTTAAAATCGAGTTGGAACCAAACAACATATAAGAGAGAACATCGGTTTAAAAACTACTTTCATCCAATGTATTGAACCCACTCCTCTTATTAGAGGAACTCCACGTATTAATATACACTAATAAAAAGTTTGCTGTGGTGGTGGTGGTGGTGTTATCAACTTTGCACCTTCACCCTTGGATCTGATCCAACGCCAAGAACCTCCCTAGCCTCCTCGTCCCGACCGCCGCTTGCCCCCAACCCGCCTCCCGAGTCGCCTCGTCTCCGGATCTGGCGCCGCCCCTCCCCTCTCGCGCCTCCACTTCTTCCACAAAGACCCCACTTCTCTTCTATCCGGCACTGGCCATCCCACGACTCACGCCTGTCGCCCCCAAGCCTCCACCGCGCCACCTCCATCCTCAACCACATCGCCGCCTCACCTCCTCGTCTCACCACTCCAAAGCTACTCCTAAACCCTCGTGCGTCTCCCACTCCCGCAGACCATGGCGCCGCCACCTCCACATCCCTCCCCTCCTCTCCCGCAACCACCACGCCCCACCACTCTCCTCCTCCGCCATGCCTTCTGCGCCTCCATCGTAGAGACCCCGCCCCGCTCAGGAAGCCCCGGAGGCGGAGGCGGCGGCGCCACGCCTAACCCTCCCCGCGAGGAGCCCCGACGAGACGATCCTCCGCATGATCCGCCGGTGCCCGTGGACCACCCGCCTCAAGAATTCCATCCGCTGCTCTCCCCAACCTCGACAGCAGCTTCGTCCCCAGCGTCATCTCCGGCGCCGCCGCCGCCGGCCGTGCCGACCTCTCGCTCCAGTTCTTCCCTTCGCATTCCACCGCGCCGGCTTGCTCCCCGAGCCCTCCACCTTCGCGCTCCTCATCCCGATCCTCGCGTCCCGCCGCATGCTCAACCACGCCCGCTGCCTCCTCCTCGATACCATGCCGTCGTTCTCCATCTCTCCCGACGAGGCCACTGTCGCCTCCCTCATCGCAGCCTACGGCAAGGCCAACATCCCGCAGGAGTCAGTTAAGCTGTTCCGCTTGATGCCCGAGCTCGGCATCGCCCCGCACCGCGATCTCCTACAACGCCGTCCTCAAGGCCATACTGGTTTAATAGTTCTTCAGCATGGTCCATTATAAACTACATTGAGTTGTACTTTGGTATACTATGCAGGCTATCTGTATAATTTTCAAACAAAGGAGCTTTATGATCTCAGCTACGGGCATGAACCACCAGCAGGTCCTACAAGGTTTGGAGGTTTGTATAGCTTTCTAAATTTTGTTTTCTCAAATATGTTAACCTGACTGCTGGATGCGTTTTATGATGTATTGAGCAATTACCTTGATGTTTTACACCTGATGATTTTGACTGTTAGTCATGCAGTAAGCTTTAAGATTTGATTAGGAAAAAAGTGGAGTTGAAATATTTGCAAATTTTGTAACAGCCCTTTTATAGTCCATATCTTACAGGAGTCTTATCCTGTCTTTGTTTGTTAAAATCTGAAGCATTGCAACTTTGGTGTTTGCAGATTACTTTGTGACAAAATGTTCCATTGCAAAACAAAATGTGGACGCATTGCAAAGATTACTTTGCAGATTACTTTGGTGCACCTTCTGATCAAGGATGGAATTGCCATCAGTATAAGATCAGTGTATGCAAAATTAGAATAAAGCAAGGTTACAATCCTTCCTGTTTATAATCAGGGTAGTTTATACTTTATAAATGCTCTCAATAGTCCTTCCTGTTTAAGTTCATTGATGCTAGGTCTGATGGTCCATGACTGCATATTAGCTATTAGTTGTAGGTGAAACTGAAGGAAAAGAATTATTCTAGCTATTTGTTGCAGGTGAAACTGAAGGAAAAGAACTATTCTTTCTATGTGAAATTCTGAAAATAACAAGCTGGTTGGAATTTCACTCTCTGAGATAAAGTGTCGCTGTGTTTACGCATGCATCCAAATCAGTTGGTCATGATCACTGTAGAGCTCATGGTATTTTTTGGCATGATTAGTTTTCAGCAAGAAAGAGCAGAAAATTGAGCTTTGTATTTTTTTGAAGAGATAATTTCAGGGGCTCCTGTCCTGATGGTCCATTACTCACCTAATGATCTGTTCCAAAAAAGAAAGTGCATCAGCATGGTTCATGTCCACTGAGTTTTTGTAAGTGGTACATGTATGAAAGTGTATGCTCCGCTTTTTGGTCAGTTCTGGGCATTTATGCTCTGTTTTTGAAGTCCAGGACATGTATCTCTGCATCAATTGTCAGCAGCAGAAGCAGCAGCAAATTGTTATGTTACGTTGTTATTGTAATTGGATACAGGAGCTACATTCAGAGCTATATCTGTGGTAACAATTTCTGCTGTAGCAATGGCCAGTGGGTACAACTAATCAATCTAGATATGGCTGGACAGCAATCTAGATATGGCTTGTTATTTCCATAATCTCACATTTTAAGAGTTATTACTGTCCTCCACACATTTTAGCATGACATCTAGCTGGTGCTTGAATGAGTACCATATATATGAACAATAACGATAAATATACAATCCATTGCACTAAAATTAGCAGAGCTTGCTTGCAACAGGTAACAAAGAAGAGGATGACAAAGGAATTGCATGAGTACGCACATTAACCTCACAATCAACCATGCTTCATTCCAGTTTAGCATACACTGATCTCAACAAATTTGATGCTATAGCTGGGCATCTGACCTACCACTACAAGCATGATTGCAATCAGCTAGCTCAAGCTGTTACAAATGGTGATCCATAAACATAATTCACAACCGACGATTTCAAAATTGAACCATATTCAAGAACTATCAAGCATGAACACTTCATTTCAATGCTTTCTATTTTATATTTCTGGACTTGTGGTGAGTGGTGGTAGTTCATTTTTGCTGGACCATCTTACCCTTGTGTGCTAAACCCAATTACCCACCTCTGCCATCGATTCAAAATTCAAATCATCTCATATCCTAGCCCTTGTCCACGTCGCTGGCCACGCGCTTGCTCCTCCCACGTCGCGACCCCATCACCGCCGCCGCCGCCACTAGGATCCCCACCGCCGCCACTCCTTCCACCGTGGCGCCGGTCACGATGGCGGCCTTCTTGCCGCTGCGGCCCTTGGAGCCGGGCGTGAATGCCGCCGTGGCCGCGGTGACCGGCCTGGGGCTCGGGCCTGCGCCGGCGACACATCGGGTCGAGAGCGGCAGGCCGCAGAGCCCAGCATTGCCATGGAAAGAGGACGCGTTGAACCGTGCGAATGCAGCCGGGATCTCGCTGGATAGGCGGTTGCCTGAGACGTTGATTTAATTTATTATGTGTTGAAAGCATTCACAATTTGCATGTATTATGTTGTAAAAATTCTAGAAATTTATTTTGTGCCATGATTGTTGCTTGGATATATTTTTGCTACCATGGTTTCTGTAACAATAGTGAACTTTGGTGTGTGGATGAAACATAGCATTGCGATGTGCACGATTTAGAATCTTCCTCACTTCTTTTTAAATTCGTTGCAAAGCACGGGCACTCAACTAGTTAAAAATATATTGATTCCTTCTCCCATGCAACTGACAGGTAGGCTCATACGAGGTGTATTAACGTTGGAATCTGACTTTTAGTTAGGATTTGGTTAAAAATATATAGTTTGCTTACCGAATAGCTAGTCCAATGTATTGGATCTATTTCCAACATTCTTTCTGCTATTGAACCGCATAAAACACCACATTGGAGATGATCTAGGTATGTCTCATGTTCTTTATTTCTCTTCAATTTTCGAGGAAGATGGATTCTTCTCTTTGTAATATATAGGAGACATGGAATAACAAAATACTACATGCAAAACAACAAGAATAACACACCAATGACTTATTCTCTCCGGTCAAAAATTTGTGGTCTTGGCCATGAACATGACCTCTTTAACTTTAACAACTAATTATTATTGTAATTTATGTATAAAAAATAAACTATAATGTTATAGAAGTATTTTTAGGGTTAATTGCATCCAAACCAATATTAAGTTGGCTTATAGTAGAATGGCATTACAAAACGGAAAATTATTGTCAAAATGCTATTATAAAGTGCAAATCATTTCAAACATGCAATTACAAAGCCTGCCTAACCATTTTTGACTTTCATACCCCTCTACCCTCTTGGTAATTACAACCAAAATGCTACTTCCCTCATCTTCGTCCTCTCATCTCTCTCTCCTTCTCCCTTCTCCCCCACCTTTGATGGTCGACGATCTCTCTCCTGTCTCTCCCTCCTCCAGCGCCGCTCGCCGCTAGCTCCAGCGCCGCTACACTTGAGCTCTATTACAAGCTCCGAGCTGGCGTAGGGGAGGAGGAAGCGGCTTGAGTGAAGGCTGAGGCCGAAGATGACGGTGGTGTGGCGGATGATGACAATGGTAGCTCCGACATGCTCCTCCACCGCAACAGCATACTTCTCGAGCTCGGCGAAGGGCTCGGGCCGAAGCAAGGGTTCGGCCCTATGGGGGAGGAGGATGGCTCGCTGGTGTAGCGGGTACGAGGGCATTAAAAACATGTGGGAGTCGATCCTTTCCCATCACTTGATCTGCACTAGTCTCTGGATCAGTACACCAGTGCATACCAATTACATAGGCAGATCATTTCATACAAGCAGTTGACTTAAAATAAATTAACAACCTGCCTTAAACCTGAGGGCCATTAAGTATTACAAGTCCTGGCACATTGGCCCAAATAGTTATGAACAAAAGTTCAACATCAGGGTGCAGTGATAATCAAAAGATCCAAAAGAAAAATCTCCTACCGGCTGTGCCCTAACATTGATTGGAGAGACGCCCTAAGCCTCACCTTGATCGTCATTGTACTCTTGGGCTTCATCCTCGTGACATGCGTAGGGGTCGTTCTCATATCCATCATCTAAAAGAGTGAGTGTGTACGAGGTCAGTATGCAATCAAACCGTACTAGCGAGTTAACACCCAACCTAATGCAAATAGTGATAGAGGCTCCAAGGGAAGGTTGGGGGTTTGTTTATTTTGTAGAAAGCAAGTTTTACAAATCAAAACTTAGGACTTAGCAAATTTTAACCCAAAGTTCTACTAGTCAAGATTCGAGTTTCAGTTTACCATTTCTATATCACAAACCCATTCTAAATTTTCACCAAACACTCGCCATCATCTTCTGGGTGTGGCGCATCCATTGTGAATCTTACGCCCACGAAGTGTCCGTTCTTCCCTAGCCGGGATGTTAAGTCCGCACTAGAGTCACGGCTCCCTATGACATAAGACCTAGATCATCCTGCGGATGAGGACATGATCCTGTCTTCACCTCGGATTGGGGTTGCCATGACGCTATCCAGCAAGCCGTTTGTGCACGTTTGCACGAGTGCGAGCGTTTGCGTTTGCGCAAGTGCACGACTGGCAGAGGGAAGGCGTATTCCCTCGGGTGCGCTTCCACTTATCCTGACATGTGGAGTCAGGTCCCCACCTATCAGATACAGTGTGATATATCATGGGATGTTTAAAATTAACCTCCCCTGACATGCGGGCCCCGCATGCCAACGGCTTGGTTCGCTCACCACCATCATGTTGCAGGGGTGGTTGTATCACCCCCTACAATAGGGACAACTTGAAGGCGTATGAGTGAAAGCACTCCAAGAGAAGATAGACGCATGCAAGCTAGCTTGCCATCCAAGTTAGGCTAGGAATGACGGTTTTGGAGAAAACATGACACAACAAGGATGCAGACTAGTGAAGCAGTTTAGATCTTGGATAAAATTGGAAGTCAAATAATGTCTAAATTGATCATCAGGTCCCACATGTGAAGCACCGCTTTGGAAAACATGTTAGAGAGTCAAAAACATGTTTTTATGGGTTTCGGGTTAGCGAAAGACAGATAAGAACACACTTGGAGTGACTGGTTAGCCCTTAAATACAAATAGAGTGATAACTAGGTTTTTTTAGTTTGAGGCTTTAGAGGAAATTAGGCTTTGCTAAGAACCAAAAGCCTAGAGAAGACATGTAGAAACTTATCTAGGTCCGTCATGTTGATCAACCCCACACAATCTAACCATGGATTGAGGTTTTGTTTTTGCTTGATTCTTGACTTCTCTTTGGTGCAACACCGGCCAAAAGATCAATATATACTTTGGCTACTATTTCATAGATATTTGATTGCATTAGATCCTGGGCATCATCAGGTGGCTACGTTTTAAATTTAATATCATTTAGATAATCTAATCAAAAGTTCTGTCAAATTTGCTTTCGAATTGGGCTGACTGACCTCTGTCTGAAACTTGTAGTGACCCTATTTTTAACACACGGGTGCCATCGATCGATGGTGACTCCGATTTGTACACATCGGTTATGTTGATTTCCTTGGAGTGCAATTCCTACGAATCAGCACTGTTCTAGTTGGCTTATGATAGCTATTTGGATTAGTTTCGACGTCCTCACACTTATGGTTCGAGCAGTGTTAGTGAAAAAGAGTTTTAATTTATCTCCTATTCATCCCTTTACGTCGCCGTCAGTTTCGGTCCTACACATATCACTAATTATCTTTGCAAAAAAAAAAAAAAACTATGCAACAAACTGTACACGCACTACTACATATCTGGCTATCAGTCCCGGTTCACAACGGCCATCAGTACCAGTTTTTGAACGGTGATAGAATATCCGGGATCGATGCCCCATGGCATCGATCCGGTTCTCTCCCGGTGCCGATATAGTATCGATACGGTTGGAGGCCACACGTGGCTTTAGCCCGTGCCTCGCCAAGCCCCACTCGATGTCGGTTGGAAGCACCAACTGGTAGTGATAAGTCTTTGTTCATCCGGTTGATTCCTCAGACCGGTATTGAGCAGCACACGTGGCTTTAGCCGTGCCTCGCCAAGCCTTGATCGATGCCGGTTGGAGGTACTAAGCGGTATTGATAAGTTCTTTATTCGGTCGGTTGGTTCCTCCAATCTTATCAGCAGCACCACTGAGCTATAAATATATATATATATATATATATATATATATATATATATATATATATATATATATATATATATATATATATATATATATATATGTGAGGTAATATATATTATATATGTGTGTGTGTGTTAAGTCTAATATTATTATTATATATATATATATATATATATATATATATCTGTGTGCTAAGTCACAATTAATTAAAGCACATATAATCAATCATACATAACTGATAATTAAATCACATAACTTTTATTAACAACTTTAATTACAACTATTAGGTATCACAATGACATTCATTACAACTTTAATTACAGAACGTTCATCGTGATCTTTTATGTGCATCGCTCTTGGTAGCCGTAGATGTTGACCCCGACAGTTCACCGGTCTTTATCGAAGGGCCCCACCTATTTGCCGTTGGAACGTGAAACTCGCCTCTTGGATTTATTTACGACCTTATCGAAAATCTAGCCGACGAGTTGTTCTTGGATCGCTCTCACGGTCGCCGGCGAGAAATCGGACGCACATTGCAAGTCGGTAGCACCTCCGGCCAGGATGTGCATAATATGGCACACTAGTAGCCGCATATATTGGTGCCTGACGGCTGACGCCAGACCTGTGGTGAAAAAAGCTAACAGCGTGAAATGGATGCATGGAAATGAAGTTAACTAACTCAAAAGCTACCCTGATGGCATACATACTCGAGAGGCAAGTGTAATATCGAATTCCTCGTTGAATTCGCCCACGATTTTAGTACGGAACCGTGCGAATGCACTACATACGTGATTGCAAATTGAACATGATTAGAATTTGTTTAAAATGGAGTAGAACGAGCACAATAATGAAAGAACAAGAATACCGGTTAAGAATGTCGATCAAGTTTTTGTACTTTTCAACTGGTCTCCTCAGCGAGTCTATAACTGTGATCATGCTACGATCTAGCTCGATAATGAGAAGAATCCAATGAAAGCTATACATATATATGGCAACATAGGTAACTAATTAGTTCTAACATCGTGTTGTGGAAAAAGATTAGAACGAGGCGGTACGAAAACACTTACTCAAAGTTGTAGGGTAAAAGTATCTTTGAATGATATTTTTGACCTATTAGCCCGTTGTATATGTTGGTCTCTATATCGGCAGGAGATATTTTAACATTTGTCTCATTGATAACTAAAGGGTCAAGGAAGCCTGTGTTGAGAGTAGAAACACTTTTGCATCTTTCTATCTCCATTCTACATAAGAAAAAATTAGTTAGGCTTGCAAGTTAGTATAGTGTAAGGGCCCGCACGGTGGATTTTTGCAATTAAATAAGACACTTACAGAGTTCAGCAACTCAACATGGCCACATCGATGGTGTCTGACTGGTATAGCTCGTACATTACTGGCCATTGGACATAAAATTCACTGTCGCCGCGAAAAAATTGTTCTTCCTTGTACTTGACGGCAAATGACATTAGGCCATACTTGAACGCATCCAGGTACCATTCATGGAATTGGCGCATCCTAGTTGGTAGCTAGCCAATCTCCTCACGCCTGACCAAGGAAGCGCCCGGTGTATATTGCCATCTGACTTTTGCAGCTTCAATCTGCATGTCGCCTAATATTTGCTCTGGGTGAAGACCAGTTTCTTCGATGAATTTTTGCATCTCCTTAGCCTTCTGATCAGCTGATGACGTCGTCTTCTTTGACGTCTTCTTCTTGGACCTTTCCTTGACCAATGTGCTCAGAGTCGATACACGAGGTTTTTCCTTTTGTCCTTCAAATTTTTCACTGTCCTCAAGCCTTTTAGAAATTCTTCCGTACCAGGCTGAACCTTCTTCTCTGGTGACTTGGGTTTAAAAAATTTAGTGACCTCGGCTCTGACTACTTTCTCTGTCTCCTCCTCCGTCATATCGTATGCCCGCTTTGCAAGTGCAGCTAGCTTCTTGGGTTGGGTGGACCTCGTCCTCTTGTGATTTCTTTGGGCGAGTGGCTTGCTTGTCTTGGGCGGCGATGTTGGAGTTGGAGTTTAGCGTCGAGGCTCGGTGCAGAGGCGGGCTTCTTCGGGAGGCATCTCCTTCGGTGGCGATGGAGGTGATGACAGACCGCTTATGTGTGCCGGAGGTGATGAAGGTGTTGGAGAGGACACGTCCATGTGATCTCGAAAAATAATGTACTTCTTACGCCATTGGATGAAATTATGGACTGCCTCTCCTAACCCGTAGTCCGTCACCTTCGGGAATATCGAGGTCAGTCCTCGCACCACTGGGCATACCTCCTCCACCGAGACCACAGAGTAGCGGCATTATCTGTTGGCCATGGATGACCAGCCCTAGCTCCACCGAAGTCACCATGCCGTGAGCCGCCTTGAAAGAGATGTTCTCACTTGGACGTGCAGCTCACAAGGTGTCCCTGCGTGATGTCGTCCATAGGCGATGGCCCAAGTCCGGTTCGGCAACCCACGGAAGCACGCTTTGCCGCCGCCTTGAGGACTAATGAGGTCTGGATTAGCAGGAGGTTCCTGGCCCGCATCTAGCCGTTGGCTCAAGGCTAACTGTACCTGTCTTTGGATCTCTTCTTTCATGCTCTGTTGTGTTTGATTCAGGCGTTCTTCAAGCATTTGGAGCTGTTGTGCCTATCGGGACTTGCTTCTCACCCGACTCCTATAGGTAGCGGCGTCCTTAGCGAACCCAATCTTCCAAGGAACGACGCCAACGCCTCGTGTACGTCCAGGGTGCTCCGGGTTTTGTAGGGCCCTTGTAAGCTCGTCGTTCTCCTGTTTGGCACGAAGGTGCCACAGGAAGATTCTCGATCGACTTTACAAGTCTTTCGCCACATCTGTCGGCACATTCCGAACACCGTGTTTCCATCATCGTCAAGGCCGTCGTAGTGAGCATAGAACCAGCTCTTCGCTCTGTCTAGCCATTCCATTATCGCGGTGCGACACCCTTCACCAGCCAGTTCTTGTTCCTCTTCTCCTATTTGTGCATCGCCTGGCGGTAACCACTAAGGCCGAGGTGGTGGTGGTATTGCTTCTTCGAGCATTTCGCTGTTCCTTTCGGTCGACTTTGACCTTCATTAATTCTTGTAGTTCACGAACGCATCCAGTGATTCGCAACTTTGGGTACTTATTGAAGTCGAATTCGGTTCTTCTTGGCGTACTCGTGTTCAACTTCTTTTTATATGTTTGGAATCGATGGCCATCTTCTTCAACGTGTAACTCTTCACCTTCTCTTCGGTCCCTTGGGGAAGGTGAATGTCTCCTTCAGTCGGTCGAGCATGTCCCGTATCTTGAGGACATTATCCCATCTCACGATGCTAAGCGGCACATGGTCCTGACGTGGGCGCGCAGATGCGAATTGAACGCCCAATCGCCCCTAGGGTGCAAGAGGTTGGCCGTTATCGCCGACTTCGGTGATCACATGTCTTGCCTTCGACTTCTTGTTTGAACCTCACTGACGTGATTGGCTACTCGATTGAGTGATCTAAAAATATGGTACAATAATATCTACGTGTTAGAATGTTGGCTTAGCATGATGGTGGAACCGGCATATACAAGTTCGATCTAATTACCATGGTCGTCTCAGCGGCCTCGGCATGAGTCTCATCGGTCTCAACGAGCCTTAAGTCCACGACAGGCCTTGCGGCCTCAATGGAATCATCGAGCTCGTAACCATCTTCTCCCGAAATCAAACTTCTCATGAACTCGTCTCCATCAAACCCTTCTCCCGCCATTGTAGTTTTCTAGTCTATAAGAAGGCATTGAAAATTAACGAAAAAAGATTAACAATAGTATACTTGCACATTTCACATATACTTATACATTTCACTTATACATAAACGGGTGACAACGAGGAGGGCGGTGGGAAAGATGAGGTAGATGAGGGCGAGGCGGCGATGGCGAGGACGGTATATACATTACATTTCACAATTAATTGACATACATCTTAGAATTCAAATTTGCTATAAAATTGGCATATACATATACATCTCAAAATTCATATAAATAAGATCTGAGAGGTCGATTGTCTTCCATTAAATACATGCTATGTTTTATTTTTTCATGTAAAATTTATATCTTGGACCAATTATTTGGCAATTTAACTACTTTACTCCTCGGTCTGAAATCTGGCTCCACCCTGCGTGAGGTTTGGACATTTCGTCGAACACTCTGGGCGCACCGTGATTGTGCTCTGTTGGCCGCGCCGCCTCCTGTCGCTCGTGTTCTTGTGTCACGTCACGCCTCATGCTTGCCCGAGCCCGCACTCATCGTCCCATGCTCTGCGGCTGCACCTTGCCGAGGAGCGAGGGAAGGGAAGGAGAGAGGAGCACAAGGAGCACCTTGCTCGCGGGGTCGTCGGAGGCGAGGAAGACGGTAGGTAGCAGTGAGTCGTCGGTGACGAGGAAGACGGGCGGCGTGGGGTCGTCGGAGGAGAGGAGGACGGCGGGGCTGGCGGCGGCGGCGAGAGAGGTTGGAGACGATAAAACAGTTCGCCTCCAACCTCACTCGCTTTAGAATTTATATGATGGTGGCATCGGTCGGTTGGTATCATCCACGGGACTAACCACATCGATCTGGTTGGTTACACCAACCGGGACCAACGCCGCGATAGGTAGTGCCCTAGGAACCATCGGTCCGGTTGGTATCACAAACAGGGATGGAATCTTCACTTAGTCGGTTGAGGACACCAACCGGGACGGAATCTCCCTTAGTCCCGCTTAATTACACCAACCGGGACTGATTTGCCAAAAAAAAGGCGCGAGCTGGGAGCCCGCGCTCAAGCGCATGCCGCTAATTTGCTATTAATATCTCGAAAATTATAGAAAACTGTTGGAAGCCTTGAAATTTCTCTATAATTTTTCAAATTTTAGTATAAATTACCACCTTTTATATAAATTCAATTATTGCTTCATGGCTTACTAAAAAATAATAAATCATACTTATTCCACACTAAACTGATTTCAAAAAATAAAATAAATTAAAAAATCACATATTCTTTACAATTTAATTTTCCAACCATCTTAATACTGATTTTCACCTTTTATATAAATTCAATTATTGCTTCCTTCCTTCATAAAAAATCATAATTCATACGGTTTTAATTGGTAACATACTTTGTAATTTATGGCAAATTACTACCATCGCCATGTGGGAACCACAAGTCCGTGATCTCCATTTTGGGAAGTAATCCGGTTGGTGTCTCCAACCGGGACTACTAAATCGGTTGGTGTATCTAACCGGGACTATGTGGGAATTTGAAGCGACGCAATATTGGCGCGAACCGAGGAGCCGCCTCGCCTCGACAAGAGGTCTCTTCTATAAAACCGACGATCTTCTCTCGCCTAATTAACCGTCTTCCTCTTCGATCAATGGCGTCTTCCTCCTCGCCTCTTCCTATTCCTCTAACTCCACCCCACCACCATCACCGATGCTGTGGTCTGCCTCCACCGCCGCCGTCTTCCAGGGACGAGTGTCCCTCGAAGCGCATTAAATCATAACCGGCCGAAGAAGGAGTCCGTCTTCTACCCGGCGGAGTTGTCCATGTCGGACGAGTTGTCCGACGACGACGAGGACGAGGAGGACTTCGACGACGAGGACGTCGTCGCGGAGGAGGACGAGGACGAGGAGGAGGAGGACGACGATCCGGAGGAGGAGGAGGAGGAGGAGGAGGACGACGACTAAGAGGACGATTAGTCCCGACAGCTGCTAGAAATTAATTATTAGTTATTTAGTATATTATTAGAAATTAGCTTTTAGCATCTTTTGTGGTAACCCGTGGGACATTGTACAGGGTACCATTATTTGTAAATTATTATAATGGTATAATATATGTACATTTCCTATAATATATGTTGTTTTTGGACCCATAAGATTTGTCCTCACAAATACATTCATGTACCATAAATTAAAAGTCAAAAGTATAAAACATAAATTAAAAATCAAAAGTATAAAACATTCTGTATAAACTATAAATTCTGATACTAAAGAAAATCACATTGGAAAACCGGGACTTCTCCCTTTCGAATTTATATGATGAGGAATCGGTCGGTTAAGTGTCATACACAGGACTAACATCACATCAGTCCGGTTGGTGTATTACACCGGATTGCTTGCTCAGATGTCGGTCGGTTGGTGTAACAAACCGGGATGAATGCTCACTTAGTCCCGATAGACTACACCAAAAATAAAGAATACAACGGCATGAAGTGGCTCGAACCGTGATCGCACTAGGAGCCCGCTCAAGCGCACGCCGCTTGAGGGGAGAGGATGGGGTTTTGATCGGCCTTCACGGCACGAACCTTTTGTACCCTTCTTAGGAGATAGGGATCAGCTCACTGACATGTGGGCCCATCTCTGGTGGGTCCCACATGTCATTGGACTAATTTGCCATTAATTTCTCGAAAATTATAGAAAACTGTTGGGAGCCTTGAAATCTCTTCAATTTTTCAAATTTTATTATAAATTTTCACCTTTTATATAAATTCAGTTATTGATTCATTGCTTACTAAAAAATAATAACTCATACTTATTCCACACTAAAATGATTTTCAAAAAAATAAAATAAATTAAAAATTCATATATTCTTTACATTATTATTTTCCAACAAATCATACTTATTAATACAGATTTTCACCTTGTTTTATAAATTCAATTGTTTCTTCCTTGCTTAATAAAAAATCATAATTCATACACGGGTTTATATAACACGGTTCGACTTATTTGCTAACATACTTTGTTTTTACAAGTGATCCTTCATTATGATGATAATGTCGTACATAGGGGATTCCTCTATATCATTCAAGATAGTAATGTCTCGTCCACCATAAAAGGAGGTAGCTCGTCGAACTGATTGTACTCTTCTTCATCTTTGACGCCTCAACTCAAGCGATCCTTCTTTTACTGGAAGAACCACGTGGCGCCTTGTTGATCGCTAGTCTTCGCTTCGCTTGTTATCTTGATGAGGCTTGTCCTTACGCTTCTTGCTTTTAGTAGGCCCGTCATACCTTTTTCGGTTTCTTTGTTCATGTCCATCACGTAGAATACTGTGTCACATCATTTGCTAGCACGAACGGTTCGTCCCTATAGGCCACTTGCTTGAGGTCCACGGTTGTCATACCGCACTCGTCGATCTCAACGGTACATCAATTTGACCCATTGGCACCAAAGCAGAGGAATTTTTAAAGGTCCATACTCGAGTTCCCAGATATCTTCTATGTAACCATAGTAGGTGTCCATCTTTCCATTTTTGTCCAAAGCATCTATACGGACCCCGCTGTTTTGGTTGGTGCTCTTTCTATCCTGGGCAGTCGTGTAAAATGTGTACCCATTTATCTCATACCCATGGAATGATACGATTGTCATGGATGGTCCCCGAGTCAAGAGTTTCAACTGTTCATTGTCTGTTCGGGAGCCCATCAGTTTCTTTTGTAACCAACCACCGAAACGATCCATTTGCTCTAGTGCGATCTACTTTTCAGACTTCTCTGGGTACTGGTCGCGTAGAATCATCTAATGTTCATGGATAAATTCAGCCACTACAGTTGCTTGTTTCAAGACTGTGAAATATGCTTATTTAAATGAAAGTAGATCGTCGCTAAAGAATTCTCTTCTCCCTAGAGTTCCTTTTCCCCGTAGCCTGCCCTCATGGCGTGAAACAGGGAAGCCAATCGGATTTAGCTCATCAATGTAGTCGACACAGAACTCAATCACCTCCTCTGTGCCAACACCCTGTGCAATGCAGCCTTCTGGACGAGACCGGTTCCGAACATATTTCTTTAGGACACCCATGTACCTCTCGAAAGGAACATACTATGCAGGAACACGGGTCCGAGAATTTCTATCTCTTTGACAATGTGGACCATGAGATGGACCATAATATCAAAAAAGGACGGAGGGAAGATCATCTCAAGGCTGACCAGACTATCGACCACGTCATCCTGCAGCTTAGATAAGTTCCGTGGTTCGATGACCTTCTGCGACACCGCGTTGAAGAACGAGCACAACTTTACGATTGTCCCTCGTACCCAGTCCGGCAAAATACCTCTCAGCGCCACTGGGAGCAACTGTGTCATCAACATGTGACAGTCATGTGATTTCAGGTGTACTATCTTATTCTCTTTCGTGTTGATGAGTCTCCTTATGTTCGAGGAGTACTCAGAAGGGACCTTCACACTGTTAAAGAACTTAATCATGTTTTTTTTCTCTTCCTTGCTCAGAGTGTAGCTCGCAGGGTGGAGGTAATGTTGTCCTTTTGCTCTCTTTTCTGGATGTAGGTCGTTCCTAAGTCCCGAGAGATGCAGAGTCCTTTCGTGCTTGAAGTGTATCTTTTGATTTACCGTACATATCTAGGAAGCCTAGCAGGTTCACGCAGACATTCTTCGTGATATGCATGAAGTCCAGTGAGTGGCGGACCTCTAAGTCTTTCCAGTAAGGTAAATCCCAAAATATTGACTTGTTCTTCCAAATGGGCTTCGTATGACCTTGTTCAGTAGGGACAGATTTGCTACCAGGACCCTTTCCAAATACTACTTTCAGATCCTTTACCAGAGAAAATACAAGTGTCCCACTGCGATGCAGGGGCTTCTTACGTTTCTCTTCTGTCCCATCGAAATTCTCACCCTTCCGTCATAACGGGTGCTTCAAATGAAGGAACCTACGGTGGCCCATGTACACGACCTTTCGGGAGTTTTTCAGATACTTGCTGTCCGTATCCTCTAAGCACTGGATGCAGGCTTTATATCCTTTGATAGATAGGCCTAACAGGTTACCAAGTGCAGGCCAGTCGTTGATGGTTACGAATAGCAATGCACGTAGGGTGAAGTGTTCTCTTTTGTACTCATCCCATACACGTACACCATCGGTCCTGGCGTTAGCGAATCTTCCACCAACGGTTTGAGGTACACGTCGATGTCGTTTCCAGGTTGCTTCGGCCCTTGGATAAGCAACGACATCATAATGTACTTTCGCTTCATACACAGCCAAGGAGGAAGGTTGTAGATACATAGAGTCACGGGCCAAGTGCTGTGACTGCTGCTCATATCGCCGAACGGGTTCATCCCATCTGTACTCAACCCAAACCTTATGTTTCTTGCATCCTCAGCAAAGTCCGAAGTTCTGCACACCGGACAAGCTTCCAAATCCTCATACTCATTGCGATACAGGATACAATCATTCCGGCATGCATGTATCTTTTGTACCTTCAACCCCAAAGGGCAGACAACTTGTTTGGCGTCGTACGTAGTTTCAGGCAGCGTGTTACCCTCTGGAAGCAACTTTTTTATGAGGCATAACAACTTGTTGAATCCCTTATCAAACAATCCATTGGTCGCCTTCCACTGCATGAGTTCTAGCGTGGTACGCAATTTTTTGTGGCCCTGTCGGCAGTTTGGGTACAATAGTGTTCTATGGTCCTCCCATAGGTGCTGGAACTTTTCGTAATGTCTTTCATTGGTGTATTCTCCCTCTCCATCAAGCAGCATCTGTTCTAGGTCATCATCGCCAAACTCCCCCAATGTATCTTCGAAAGAACCGTGTTGACCAGCATCGGGGATATTGTTATCCCCCTGATCTTCTTCTTCTTCAACATCTTCTCGTATAGTCTCTTCTTCACCATGCTTGGTCCAACAGGTATAGTTTGGCATGAAACCTCTTGAGAGCAAATGGAAGTGAAGGTGGCTGGATTTTGGCCATTCCTTCTCATTCTTGCAGTCTATGCATGGACAACATATGTAGCGACTTCGTGTATGCATCAAGACGAAGAAAAGCTTGCAAACCCTGCAAGAACTCCGGGGTACGTCGGTCCATGTACATCCATCACCGGTCCATCTACATTATGTTACATCAAGGCAGCTATTAGCTCATTTTCCAATAATGAATTTTTTAACATTTCACAAATTTCAAATTAAACAAACGTTGATCATTAATTTCTCTTATTATATATTGGCGATTTTTATAATATCACATTATATTCAAAGCAATTTAAAAGACCAACATGTTGATATAACTTTTATCCATTAAAGATGCATATAATTTGATTAAATGTTGGTCAAACTTTATAAAGTTTGACTTTTCTCAAATCAAAATATGCCTTACAAAATGGAATGGAGGGAGTATTAAATTTATTTGAAAATTCTGCATCGATCGATGGAACCAAAACCTAAATTTGACTTGAAAAAAGTCTTTCAAGACAAACGTTGACCATTAATTTCTCTTATTATATATTGACGATTTTTATAATATCACATTGTATTCAAAGCAATTTAAAAGGCCAACATGTTGATATAACTTTTATCCATTAAAGATGCATATAATTTGATTAAATGTTGGTCAAAATTTATAAAGTTTGCCTTTTCTCAAGTCAAAATATGCCTTATAAAATGGAATGGAGGGAGTATTAAATTTATTTGAAAATTCTTCATCGATCGATGGAACCAAAACCTAAATTTGAGCTAGATCCACACATTCAACGTGAGCTACATCTAATCCAAGCAAATTCCAAACTTACACAACTAGTTATTTCATCAATCATGAAAAAAGCTCAAATTTTCTTCACATTTCAAGCAAAGAAGCTCCATTTTACACCAAATGTAGTGAGAAACTATGTTACTAACCTTGGTTAACTTGGCTGGGAGTAAAAAATGACCAAATTTTCGCAGCACCTCCCCCTTCATGAAGCTCTTGGCCGGCGCTGCACCGTTCTTGATCGATTATGACAAAAGATCAAATTTTCTTCACATTTCAAGCAAAGAAGAAGCTACATTTTACACCAAATGTAGTGAGAAACTATATTACTAAACTTGATTAACTTGGCTAGGAGTAAAATGACCAAATTTTGGTAACACCTCCCCCTTTTTTGGTGCTGTTGGCCGGCGCTGCACTGTTCTTGATCGATCATGACAAAAGATCAAATTTTCTTCACATTTCAAGCAAAGAAGAAGCTCTATTTTACACCAAATGTAGTGAGGAACGATGTTACTAACCTTGGTTAACTTAGCTGGGAGTAAGATGACCAAAATTTTGGCAGCACCCGTCCCCCTTCTCTTGGCCTAAGCTCTTGGCCGGCGATGTTTTTGATCTGGCGTGTGTGTGTGGAGGAGGCGGGGAAGATGATTTGTTCAAATAATTTGCTTAGTACCGGTTTAAGATACCACTGTCTTGATCGATTTGTAACATCGGTCCCGGTTCTTGTAACCAACCGGTATTAGCGGAGACGAGTTCGGTTGGTGTAACCAACGATCGATGTTAGAGAATCGATCGGTTGGTTTCTTCACCGGTCCATGTTATGGAAGGCATGTCTTGATGCTCTAACATCGGTCTCGGTTCTTGTAACTAACCGGTATTAAGCGAGGCCGAGTTCGGTTGGTCTAACCAACCGCATCGATGTTAGCGAATCAATACCGGTTAGTTTCTTCAGCCGGTCCATTTCAATGCAAATTGGCATTTGCACAGATCACCATTTCACAGATTCATACTTGTACTTATTTGTTGATGAACATTTTTGCACATATCAACAATTCATTACACATATCACCATTTCACCATAACTCATTTCATTGCACAGATCCCATTTCACAGATTCATACTTGTACTCATTTGTCGATAAACTTTTTTGCACATATCAACAATTCATTGCACAGATCACCATTTCACCATAAATCATTTCATTGCACAGATCCCATTAATTCCATCACAAAATAGTTCATCACATACATACATAATTAAACACCGATCTCATTGATTCCATCACAAAATAGTTCATCACATACATACATAATTAAACACTGATCTCATTGATTCCATCACAAAATAGTTCATCACATACTACATAATTAAACTACATACATAATAACTAAACTATATACATAATTAAACTAAACATCAACTATATTCTACTCATCCTCCTCCGCCATCAGCGCCTCGCAGTCGATTTCGTCATCGTCGAGTAGAGGACGAGGCGCAGGGGGAGGACGAGGCGGCGCACGCGGCGTGGGATCCCCACCTCCATGTGCATCCGATCCTGGAAGTTTGGCGGTGGCAACAGCGGCGGCAGCAGCGAGACCAGTTCCTCCCAGCTGCGAGGTTGATATGGTGGCGGCGATGAGCAGGCGCCGGCGGTGAAGTCCTCCATGCCTCCTCCAGTTGGTGCGGGCGCGCCGGAGGTTCTTGGCGCGAGGGGGCGGCGCGCGAGGTTGCGGCGGAGGATGTGGGTGGGGGCGGCAGGCGGTGGAGGTGGATGGGCTGCTTGTTGGCGGCAGGATGTTGCAGCGGAGGATAAGGATTGCAAGTCGCCCTGCAGGTCTTGAGGCGGCGAACCATGGCGGAGGGAATGCGATGCGGCTGGTGGCGGTGGCGAGAGAGAGAAGGGATCGAAATGGTGCGGATCTTGTTCTCCATGTTGATGGAGGGGGAAAATATAGGGGAAGGGAAGATAGAAGGTCGGATCCATTAAACACACGGCAAATTTCAATGCAGTCAAATGTGATTAAACACAAAGCAAATTCCAATGCAAAACTGTAAAATCCAATGCGAAATCAATAAAAACAAGTTATAATGAATCGAAGAAAAACCAAGGAACTGCAAAAGTTTAGGAACTGAATAAAACCAGGGATGAACTGAAGCCGAGGTGGGAGCTAGGAAGAAGAAGAAGTGTGGGGCTAGCCACTAGCCGTGTAGGGGTTCAAATTAATACGGTTGGTTGCACCAACTGTCGATGCTAGAGCATCAATACAGTTTGTGTAACCAACCGTACTAAGGAACCCGGGAACTTAGTACGGTTGGTTACACCAACTGCATTGATGTTTAGAAACATCGATGCAGGTTGGTGTAAGCAACGATATAAGCGAACTGTGCCGCCTAGCCCTCTTTAGCCGGTTGGCTACACCAAGCGGCATGGATGTTAGAACATTAGTACGGGTGGTGTCTTCACCCGTCTTGATGTTCCCCTCGACGAAGAGACCGTTGAACCGGATGATGTAATCGACAGTCGGTTCATGTATAACCAAGATCTTGATGTGCGGTATGAAAGGTCATTCCTATAGTAGTGACGGGTACACTACATAAGCATATGACAAGAATATCCCTTTTGGGCATTGCATTCTCAAACAGCAGTCACAACGGAAGTATAAACCTAGAGACAGAGATTCTCAACAGACCTGCTGGGTACCTATACCTGAACCGGCCAGGGCGGGTCTTCTTTTTGGTTTTTGAACCGGTGGGTCAAACCAGGTCAAGGCACTGGTTCAGCTCCAGTTGGGTTTGGGTCAAACCCTGCCCTACTTTGACCTGACATAGAGTAACCCAGACCGTTTGATAAAGATAAAGGACTAGGATGCACTCCAAGCACTAAAACCCTAGAACTTCCTCTCTCCTTATATGATCCTTGCCACTCCACTGCACTCGCGTAGCCGCTGACCTCATAGGTGACACCTCCCCTGTTGCCTACTTCCTCCTGAGCTCCTCCCCTCCCATATCCCACCTCCTCACTTCTTTCCCCTTCCGGCTACCTCACCTTCTCTACCGCCATTGCCTCTAGCCTTCTTCGCCTTCTCCTTTGTGGAATTGTGTCACCTTTTGGCGTTGATGTCACCTCATAGCGTGGCCACGATGCTGTCCACTTCTCAGCACGATTGCTCGTCTATGTGGCCATCCTAGATACTGGCTTCCTCTTGGCACCGACGTCTCCTCTCATGGTGTAGCCAACCCTCAGCGTCAGTCTTTCCTCACGATGCAACCTCTCCCCACCGTTAGTAGCTCCTCCTCGTGCATCCTTCCTCACCTTCTTCAAGGGTCAGGGCAGCAACAGGGCAGGGCGAGGCAAGCTAGTGTGATCGCTGGTGCTGTGTCAGGGCAGAGTAGGTTGGGTGGAGGCATGACCCAACCGTCCTCCACCCATCTCTATCTCTATATAAACCCAGCAATGTTTTCTACTTTTCTTCTGAAACCGCAAATTTTTTTTGAGAATTTCTGAAACCGCAATTGACACGCGGGCAAGTGACAGGTCAAAATCAAAATCATCAAAAGAAATAAACCGCGATGGACACGCGGCCTGGGCAGCAAGTGCGCACCCGCGAGCAGAGCCACTTGTCGCCGCTGCCGCCTCGCCGAGAAGGCGTCGCACGTACGAACGCACATATGGATCGGGGCACCTACTACTACTAGCTACGCAACGCCCCCGTGCGACATACGACCAAACTCACGCCCACGCACGCGCACGCTTCTTCTGCCTCCGAGCGCAACGTCCTTGACGAGGCTTTGCATGCACATCTCTCTCTCTCATCGCGTTCTTCTGCCTGCCCTTCGAGAAGCCCCACCTGCAAAAGCTTCGCATCTTTCTCTCTCCCCCTCTCTCTACGTTTGCCTCTCTCTCTCCTCTGTGCTTCTCTGGTTCAGGGGTGCTGCTGCTGTCCTTCTCACCCTCCTCACCTACCTCCCTCCCTGCTATATCTTCTCCTCGGCTGTGAGTTGTGACAGATATACACAGGTCTGAGGGAAAAAAAAAAAAGAAAATCTCTTGTTCAGATTCTACTTCTTGTCCTCTCTCTCTCTCTGCTTGGATTGTGAAGGAGGGGAGCGGTCGTTGGAGATGGCGAGCTTCAACGAAGAGAGCAGGGCTGCTCCGCAGAGGGAAGAGGTATTCGTTCGTCTCCCCTTGCTGCTGTCTCCATGCTTTCCTCTTACTGCTGATTTTCTCGTTAGAGTTGGAGAATTGACGACATAATTTTAGATAGATAATGGAAGGATATATACCATGTCAAGAAGGGTTCTTGTTTCCACATGATCACAAGAAAGTTCCTTCTTTTCTGTTTTTGGTATGCGGCGAGCGTTTGGTGATCGCCTGGTGAAGTATTTGGTGAATTTGTAGTCAAATAGATAAGTTTACAATTCTGAAATGAATAATCATACTGGCTAGAAGTTCTGTCTCAAGATGTAGCTCTGTGTTGAGACAGAATTTCCTAAAATGATTCATATATATCATGGCAGTTCAAATGGGAGTAGCCGGTTCCACTGTCCTGTTCCTGTTCTTCAAACAGTTGTTGGACAATCGAGATTAAGGCGTATGGGAAATTTTTGGGTGTATGATTCTGTTGCGTGAAAATTTTGAAATGTTTGTCTACCTCCATTCCCCGCGTTGATTTCACATCAGATGAACATGAAAAAGGCGCTTAAACAGTCACGGGCCATTCGAAAACAGGATAGGAATGCAGTGTATTCTAGAGGTCAAATGAGAGAGAGGAGGACGCCAATTTGGTCTGGATATTGATGTCTTCATGGTGGGAAGAAAAATCGGAATTCAACTGTATTACGCCGCCCATTCAAAAGGAATATTCCACGAAAAATTTTGCCTCGAGTTCTAAAGACTTTTTGTAGGTCAGCCGTGTGCACTGCATTTATTTTCAGTAAATTTAAGTCCTCAGATTGCAGTTGAACTGCCGCCGACCATGACCTTTGGTCCATACCTAAGAGTCCTGGATGAAAGGGCAGACGGTTTTGGCCAAATATATCGCAGTAGATCGTGAGATTTCCAGTATTGAATGCACACTTTATACTGTTCTCTATTTGAATTCAGAAATAAGGTCAAATTTGATGTCTCATGATAGTACTACTTTGCAACATAGATACACCAGGAAAGCTAACCATTTTTCTTTGTTATCTATATATATTATCATCTTAATGTCACTTTAATTAATACAATACTTTATTATGAGGAGCTATTAATAATACTTGAAACAGATACTTATGTTTCTTTCTTTCTAAAAGGAAAATCATATGACTAATGCATTGAAAGTGTATTGATGTGAAGCTGCTCTAACAAGAAACATGTGCAGTATTTTTTTTAATGATGCACAAATCAAGAAGGTCAATTTTTGAAATCTGACATTTACCAGCACTCAATCTAAAGGATGTGACAGTGATTTTTGTACTTGTTGTTTCTCGGACCTCAAATATCATCCTTCCGAAAATCATCGGCCAATCAGGACCCAACCTTCTAGGAGCCAACACAGTGATCTGAGATGACAACAGATTGCGGGTAGCACATCCTTATCTTTAACAGACACGGCCTGCTATCAAGCAAATGGATAGAACAGGGGCAATTGGTGCAACATGATAGGTCAGTGTGGCTAGAAAATACTTGAGGGCCACCATGATAATAAGAGGAAAAAAGATGGTCGGCTCCATCCTTTTCCCATCGCGATCAGGACTCATGGGCCTTGCCGGATTACATATTTCCCACATGTAAGGTACATCATTGTCTGGTAAATGTCAGGGATGGAATGCCTTGTGTTGTGCCCTTGTGCCGTGGGTTTTCTTTTCATCATAATTATTTTGTTATACCAGAGCTTGACGTGATGTTCAACTAACCACCAGCCTGCGGTTTGGCACAAGTGTAATATTGACTATTTCCACCTATGCAACTGTATCTTCTTTGTTTCTTTTTTCTTTGGAATGAACTATGTTAGGCGCACAGGCTGACCTGAGATTTGTTCATTGAGTACGGTAGCGATTGCATTGGGTTACTGCTGAATTTTGGTGTGGTTATTCATTTGTATTTTGTTAATTTGCAGCCAGCTTTCCAGAGCAAATATGGAGGAATTTCAGCGAAAAAACCACTCATTAGTAAGGTATGCGGAGGTCATGTAGATAACTCTTTCTGTGATTCTCTAATAATATATTTTACTTCTAAGAAACTGATTGCTATTCTGCGATATTTTTTCAGGACCACGAGCGCGCCTACTTCGATTCCGCCGACTGGGTCCTTGGCAAGGTAATAGATGAAATGAATTCAAGTAGTAAATTCATGGAGCACTTGTACGTATATATATAGTTCCAAACTTCAACTGTGATCAAAGTTCCCACCTCCATTTTTCTGCAGCAAGGTGCAAGCGACAGCGCGAAAAGCCCTACCGAGCCACTGAAGCCTAAGATGCAGGTATGTCAAAACAAAAATATCTTCTGATGAAACTGCTGACATGCTGTACTTTTCTTACTTCATTGTTCAAGCAAACAGCATTGACCCTCTGAACAAATTACATTTTAAAAAGGCACTCCGCTACTTTCCATCCCAATTTTTCTTTCTCCTCGATGGCACATGTTGTCTTTGTTCTGGCTATTTTCAAGACAGCACAGTGTCCATGAGGCAAAAACCCAAGTGTAAAATCAGATCTTCGTCCCATCAAGATAGGCAATGTGTGCTACTCGTTGACTCATTTCTCCCCTTGTGTATCTCTGAAGCGTACGGCATACCACCAGCTTCCCCCGCGGCGGCCGGCGTGCACATCAGGCGGGACGGAGTAGCTGTGCTCACTGCCATCTTTTCAGCGTGAGCTCGAGTGAAGCGTAGCTGCCTGTACTCTCATGAACAAGTGAGCAGCGTGCGTCGATTCTACCAGCACTAGGTCATCCTTGTAAGCCCGAGAGTACGAGTACGACGGTCACAAGAGGCTATGGAGTTTGAGCCAATTGGGGTTGTAAATATGGATGCATGCTAGCTATCACCGTGTGAGTTATGTGAAATGAAATTAGGGCTCTAATCAATCGCGCTCTCCTCTTTTTTTCGTGTAAACAATCTAACATTGTACCACTTTCTTTATTTTGGGTGAGGATCTCCAGCATATTACCAGTCTAGTATCATATGGGATCCCCTGTATAAAACCACGTGCCTGTGACTTTATACTCTTCCGGCCATCGGATCTACTGTGGACGGCTGAGATCAATTATAAGCACTGTGGCGCAAAATAATCACTGTGGTTACAGGATTGCGGCAATCAATCCAACGGTTAGGATGAAGTAAAGGCACCAGTGAACAGCACCTTCCGTCTTTCTGCCCAAAGGCAGAGGGTTTGTTTCAAGATAAGTTGTAGACATATCACATTTTAGGAGCATTTTTACCGTCATTTCCAGTTGTGGTCTCTAAAATCAGCTCTCTATACACACTCTTCAAACTACTATTCATACTCTATATTGCTATCATCTCTAGCATCACTCTCCAAACCTTACTCCAACAGAAACAATATAGAACGATGAGTGTTCTGAAACGATAATATGGGCAAATAACTGTATAATAGTTAATTAGGGGGTTAATCTCATGATTAACCAAACAGTGGTTAATTAGGAAGTTAATCTTGTCATTAACTCCTAAAGCAACTGACACCCTTTCTTTACACCTCTTTATGTATTATATAAAGAGCATTGCTCTCATTGTACAGTTGACAGTGAAGAATCAATAAATTGATTAGACACTGTCTCTGCTCTCAGTTTCTGATCTCCCACTATGCTAATATAGTTTCACATGTTATCAGCACGCTCTAAGGGTAGGTTTTTTTACTAATTACAGCACTAATTACAGTGATTAGTGAAATCCATGGTAAGAACCAGGCATGGCAGTAGAAGGGAGCACGTTCGTCGCACTGGAAAGCGATGAATGGAACCAGTAGGGTTCCCCCTAACCATTTGTCCATGGTGGCAAAACTCGATGCTACGCTTAGTTGCATTCGCAACAACAGTCTTGGAGGCCATCAGCAACAGTTCTGCATCACCAAGAACTCCCTATCTACACAGAATAAGGAGGAGGGGGGGAAGAGGATGCTTGCTTGCATGGAGAAGGGCTGCATCGGTGTCGAGGTCGCACGTCACACCAATGGTGGTACCTCTATCCGTTGCTACTACTCCATCGCAGAGAGAGAGAGAGTCGATGGCGTCCTCCTCGAACTACACGCTGTCTTCGCTAGGCTTCACCGCGCCCTACCTAAGGGCACGTTATCTCTGATTTGGGTCTAGCTACTGCTCCTGAGAAAACTCAAATCATCGCACACTGGCCTGAACCAACAAATGTTTCGGAATTAAGAGGATTTCTAGGGCTGACAGGGTATTACAGAAAGTTCATAAAAAATTATGGAATATTAGCTAAACCCCTCATAGTTTTGCTTCAAAAGAAAGGGTTCCTATGGACAAGGGAAGCTCAAATAGCCTTCAACACTCTTAAGAGGGCCATGACCCAAGCCCCAGTGCTGGCTATCTCTGACTTTTCCAAGCAGTTCATCATTGAAACAGATGCTTGTGAGAATGGCATAGGTGCTGTTATGTTACAAGAGGGACACCCAGTTGCCTTTTCCAGCAAAGCCTTGGGAAAGACCAATAAGAAGTTGTCCATATATGAGAAAGGATTCTTAGTGGTCATTATGGCTGTGGATAGATGGTGCCAATATTTGTTGAGAGGGCCCTTCATTATCAAGACTAATCATCAAAGTCTTTGTCATCTCAAAGATCAAGTTTTAACATCAGAGCTCCAAAAGAAAGCCATAACCAAATTAGTGGGTTTATAATTTCAGCTTCAGTACAAAAAGGGATCAGATAATAGGGTAGCTGATGCGTTATCTCGAGTTGGACATTTTTTTCTTACAAGCTATCTTAGGGGGCAACCAATTTGGCATCAAGAAGTCATCAATTCATATGTGGTGGATTCCAAAGCTCAGGACCTTTTAAAAGCCTTGGCGGTGACTAGACATCCAGTTGAAGGGTATTCCTTGAAAGATGGCATCATTTATACCAATGACAGAGTATGGGTAGGGGCCAATGTGGGATTGTAGAATAAAATTATTCAAGTTTTCCACTCAACCCCTATGGGAGGCCATTCTGGGTTGCAGGCTACTTATTAGAGGATCAAAAAATTGTTTGCGTGGGCAGGATTGAAGTGTGCTATTGACTACTTTGTAAAACAGTGTTAGGTATGTCAACAAGCCAAACATGAACACTGCAAATTACCTAGATTATTGCAACCATTACCCATTCCCCAGGGAGGTTGGTAGGATCTGTCTATGGACTTCATCGAAGGCTTGCCTTTGTCTGCTGGGTACTCTGTGATTCTTGTCATAATGGATTGCTTTACCAAATATAGCCACTTTCTTCCTCTTAAGCACCCTTATACAGCAAAATGGATGGCTAAGATATTCTTTGAGCAGGTCATCAAGTTACATGGGTTGCCACGATCCACCATATTAGACTGAGACAAGATCTTTACCAGCTTGTTTTGGAAGGAGCTGTTTACATTGTTTAATGTGAAGCTAAACATGGGCACAACATATCACCCACGATCGGATGGCCAAACTGAAAGGGTCAATCAGTGTCTCGAGATGTATCTTCGTTGTGCTTGTTCTCACACTCCTAAACAATGGTCCAAGTGGCTCCCCATGGCTGAGTTTTGGGACAACTCTACCTACCATGTCTCCTTGCAAAGTACTCCCTTTAAGGCCTTATATGGATATGATCCTCACTATGGCATTATGCCCGAGCCAACTCAGGACACTCGGATGGATGTTTTGGAAATCATACATGAGAGAAACTGGTTTATCTAGCTGCTCAAAGACCATTTGGCGAGAGCTCAGTAGAAGTTTAAACACTATGCCGACCGCCACAAGTTTGAAAGGCAATTCCAAGTGGGAGAATAGATCCTTCTTAAGCTTCAGCCTTATGCTCTAGTTAATCGCCCTTCCCCTAAGCCGAGCTTCAAATATTTTGGACCGTTTGAAATCTTGGAGAAAATCGGGACTACAGCTTACAAGCTCTCCCTCCCTGAGTCAAGTAAGATCCATCCCGTGTTCCATGTGTCCTAGCTAAAACCTTTTACTCTAGACTACACTCCAGTCTGAACTAACATTCCCGAAGTGGTGGCCTTGGACATTCCGGATGTCGAACCGGAAACAATTTTGGAGCGTAGGCTCGTTAAGAAAAGTAATTCTGCTTATTTGCAGGTACTCATCAAATGGACTTCAATGCCAGAGGAGTTTGCCACCTAGGAAGATTATGAAGTGGCTCGGGCTCGGTATCCGTTGGCCATCGCTTGGGGACAAGCCCCAGTTCGAGAGGGGGGCATTGTCAGTGACGAGAGCAATAGCAAGTAGCAGAATGGGCCATAGCAATATGGGGCGACGTGATGTAATTTGTGGACCTGTTGTGAGCATAGAACCTAGTGTGAGTCGTGGGGTTTAAGAGCAACACTATGGCTATAAGGAGGTTGTCAGAAAAGTAAAATGGAATCTACCCTTCCTCGACCCCTTCTTCTCCTTTTCCTTTTCCCCTTCTCTGCAATTCCTTCCATGGCGAATCACTTTTAGGTTGAGGACATCACACAAAGATTACATAGATTAGAGGCATGATTCTTGTCAAAACAAAAAGGAAAAATAAGCACGCTGCCTATGAGTACTTGTTGACAAGGACATCTAGCCAGTAAATGTCGTCACATTACTAAGGGTTTCTTTCATTTAAATGTATGAAAATAATAGAGGAATCTAATCAAACTTAAAAATTCCTATGAGATGTGTTTTATTTAGAGGATTGCTTCAAAGAAAGTATATAGAATTAAATATTTTTCTTAAAGTTTTGATGGATGTCTAGCATGAGCTCAAAAGTTCCAATACATCCTTTCTATCCCGTTATCTACTCTACCAAATCGATCAATATTTAGTCACAAATTTTGTATATTTTTGCTGCGGATGATCAAGCACTTCTTTAAAACATTTCATGTGGTTTTCTTTTCTATGGGATTCAACATATATAAAAACAGTGCAAGATTAAGAGAGATTGTAGGAAGAAGATCATGTGTTGCACACATGGACACCATATCACTTCTAATCATAAAAGTGGACAACCCAATGCAGCATTTAATGGTTGCCATATCACTTCTAATCGTAAAAGTGGACAACCAACTCATCATTTAATGGTTGATTTAACAGAGTTCGGGTGAAGGTTCAATCACAGACAATCAGACAACCTTAAGGAGGCTAGAAAATCGTTTTTAACCTCTAATGGCTATATTGTTACAACTTTAAAGGGCATATTATACTTTACTTATCAATAAACAAGCAGAAGACACCATGAGAAACAAGTTAGCGGTAGAGAAGTGATGTTTGAGTAGAGACGAGTCTGAATCCTGGATTCTATGTGCCTGGCTGACACAGTCACACAAGTTAGTACTTGGTAGGCCAAGTACATTTGGATCGTTTGTGCTCAAGCCTAGGTCTAGATCGTCCTACTTTTATATCTGGCCTTGACTCATTAGTTCATTCGACTCTTATGGTTAGAGATCCAAATCTCTAGCCGGCCCACTAGGTCCCACCCTTCTCAGCCAGGCCATGTTAGTTTTTTGTCTTTAAGCTGACTAGGCTAACCAGATCGAGGCAACAACCGCGGGGGGGGGGGGGGTTCTGGTCATAGGCTGACCCAACCAAACATGGCACGTGATAGAAGTCCTCATTCCATGGTTGAAGGCAACTTGATTACTAACCCTAATAACCTGAGCTGCCAATTCCTTTCCTCTCAAACGCCAGCAGCATCAAGCATATATACGAGAGAGGAGAGTCTTAGACTCACTACACCTCTTCATCTTCCCTTTTGTCACCTTCCTTTTATCTCCTCCTCCTCTCTCCCTCTTGGCTCCCACCATCTTCTAGCTATGTCACACCACCCTTCCTCCTCTCAGATCCTTGCATCTTCTTGCAACCAGCAGAGCCCTCCCCTCTGTCGCCACCGCTCAATGTCTACACTACGCACGAGCACGACTGATGGGTGCCAGACCCCTCCTCTCTCATGATCTTGATTCTAGGTGGGGTAGGGCATCGACAGAATGAGCCGATGACTGGACGGGGTGACCTGACCTGGTCTCTAACGTTGGGTCTAGTAGAGCCCAGCCTAGTCAGGTGGAGGCATGACCTGGTCCTGAGCCGATCCATCTAGATCTCTACGTACCGTCTTACGAAACTCGCCTGGTTTGTCCTCATTGAAATTTTTCTAAAAAAAAGTTAAGTTAAATACTCAACTTCATTAGCTTCAAGCATGAGTGACACAAACATAATCTTATAGAAAATTAGGAGCTTCTAAATTCCATGGACACCCGTGCAAGTTACAAGACGTCTGTTTTGCACAAACATGTGCAACAAAAATATTGGCTTGTCTACTAATATAGCAAATATCAAAAGATACTCCCATCACGAAGAGTTATCATTTTGTTATTTTAAACTTTTGAGAGTTGTCCATTTATAATTTTTTAAAATATTTTAATCAAATACATGAAAATCATACATCTAAATTATCTCAAAAAGATTTTTTTTATGATATTATAATTTTATTGATTTTTTATAAATAACTTGTAATAGTGATTAGCGGTCAAAATTGTATTTGGGATTGTTTGAACTTCGATAACATCTTTTAATTATCAAAAGTAGTGTAAGACCGGAAAAAACTCTCTAGGACAGGTCGGTTTCAACTTTGAAACAGCTCGCAAAACCACTCGAAATTTGTGAAAACCCGACAAAACTTAAATTAAAAATTTTGTATTTTGACAGCAAAATCTTTCTTTTTTTGAGTAGTTTTGTCTCGGTTTTTATGAGAAGTCGTTTGGTTTAAAAAAACTGCTTGGTTTAAAAAAATGGATCGAATATGCTCTTGATAAAAAATGATGCGTTTATCGAAAACCAATATGTTCTCTCAAAAATTGACCAAACCCACGACCTTTACACTCATTAATTTGGTACTTCCCTCTCCTCCCATGAATCCATAACCCTCCTCCCATCTCTTCCTCTATCTCCATTCTCTCAACTCGCAGGTTGAGCCACCACTACCAGCGAACCAGGTACTACAACCGGTTCGAAACAGGTTTTAGAACCGGTTTTGAAACGGTTGTAGGCAATCATGAGTGATACCTCCGGTAACACTCGCGGTTTCTAACCGCTGTGGTAGGACACCAAGCGGTTGAAGGCTCCTGGCGGTGGTGAGGCGCCACATGGGAGCTCTCTACAAGCGGTTCAGACATTACCGCCAGGAGACCTCTCACCACCCGGGAGGCGCCACGTGTGCCTTCTCCTGGCGGTTGGACTTACGAACCGCTTGTGGAGAGCCTCGAGGCGCATCCCTCGCCACGTGTGCCCTCTCCTGGCGGTTGGACATACGAACCGCTTGTGGAGAGCCTCAGAAGCGACAAGGAGGCGCCACGTGTGGCCTCTCCAAGCGGTTGGAGTTACCAACCGCTTGTGGAGAGGCCGAGCGTAAATTATATTCAATATAGAATATGTTACGAGGGGGTTTTCAATATGAAGTTTGACAATAAAATTAAATACAACTACAATATTTTTCACAATTAAAATATAATATGATGTGTACTCGATCATTCACACAACCACAATTAAGTTCATTTACACAATAATACGAATGAATTAAAAATATGTACATACATGAAATAAGGAGCACATGCACTGATCGAAGCAATGTTTATACATTTCAAGAGTACAAGGGTGAATCTTGAGGTCATTTATTGCCTGCATCGCTATGTGTGGCCTTCGATGATTCCGATATTTCACCTGTCCTTAGAGAAGGACAATCTCTCCATCCCTTTGTGTGGAACTCGCCTTTGGTTGATATAATCTCGTCGACAATGAAGCCGATAAGTTGTTCTTGGATTGTCGCAACCGGTGAGGCGGGATCACACCTTGCACATCGAGGTAAGGCTGCCAAAATAGGAAATAAATAACTCTATGAACATGTAAATTGTAAGTACTAAGAAATTGAGATGCATCATTAATTTCGATGCATCATTACTTTGATATTTTTGACATACACGCACCTCGTCGTCTATTTTGGGCACATCGCCGTGGCAAAGATTTTGCATGTAGTGGCACACATAATAGCCACATAAGTTGTTTCCAGCCGTTTGTTGTATAACCTATGATGAAATTTAAAAAGAATACAAGTATTGAGATGAAAAACTATCAATAAAGAATATGAATTAATTAGTATGCTTTATTACGCACTCGAAGTGCTTAATTGAATTTGTGAATTCGTTCTTGAAAGCTCCTTTATGCTTCTTTCGAACTTTGCGAATGCCCTGTGATGCGTTAATACATGAATAGTAATTATTAGAGTTTGAATTAATTAAATAGCTAGGCATTTCAATAGAATAAGGAAACCATCTTATAAAATAATATATACCATACCGATTTAGCGTCAATGATATATTGATATTTTTCTGTGGTTTCCTTTTTGAGTCTTGAACAATGATCTTGCTATTATCAAGCATAATAACAAGAAGGACCCAGTGAAACCTATTAATATATTCAACATATATATGTAATTAGTCATATTATGTATGCTTTAAAAAGCTAGGAATGAGAGGTTGTGAGAGCAGATATATACGTACTTTCGAAGTTGAAGGGCAAAAGT
Source organism: Olyra latifolia (assembly GCA_036346145.1). Lineage (NCBI taxonomy): Eukaryota > Viridiplantae > Streptophyta > Magnoliopsida > Poales > Poaceae > Olyra > Olyra latifolia. The sequence continues at coordinate 24,303,496 of CM070530.1, forward strand.
ATGTATGGTTTGTAGTCTTTGTGCTAAGAGTGCATCCGAATGTACTCCTCAACAACCTTTGGGTTGTATCCGATGATGACCTCGTTGACAATCTCGGGTCTATGAAGCCGATGTTGAAGTCACCCGTCTTCTCAATCGTTGTATCTCCATTCTACATAGAAATGGAAAAACTATTAGAGTTGCAACTTTCGTGCGAGGAAGCACATGGTAAACTTATTAGCGACACTTACAGACACCGCTGACTCATGAGAGACACGTTGACGGCGTCTCCGATGGTAAAACGGTAGACGTCTTGAATTCTAGCCATATTTGGTTGTCCCCGCGATAGAAATGTTCGTTTGTGATACGGAGGAACATATTTCTTTCTTGAGCGGACTCTACCATGTACCATTCATGAAATTGCCGCATCTTGGTTGGTAAATCCTTTATGGTTTTAGGGTTAACCAACTCCCGGCCCAACTTATATTGCCATCTCACTTCTGCCATTGGGATATCATCTGTTAATCCAAGAGCTTCAGCTGCAGAACCGAGGTTTGCCTCTTTCATGAATTGTTCAAGTTGTTCTTGCTCTTTCTTCTTCTTTGCTGCCTCTGCCTTAGCCCGTTTAGACTTCTGTGTAGCCTTTACTATTGTCCGGTCGTGGTCTGACGTCGTAGGCAGTGGCGCTGCATGGGATGTCGCGAAGTGTTTTGAAGCTTTTCGATCAATTGCTTGCTTGACGCGGCACCTTAGGTGCGAAGTGGGCAACAACCTGCAAGCAACAACTTTGCTTGTCTCCTCTTGCGTCATATCATATGCCCTTTTGAAGGTTCCTTTGACCTTGTTGACATTTGGTGGGCCTTCTCGGGGAGGAGGATGACTCCTTCTTATTTGAAGCTTCTTCGCGGAGGAGATGGTGGGCGTGCTTTTCCTTGGGGGTTCGTTTTTGTTGGAGGTCTTTGGTGGAGTTGGGCTTCTGCGTGGAGCGGTGGTGGAGCAGGAGTACTCTGTATTGGCGGCGAGGCATTGCGTGGAGGTGACATTGGAGGAGGCATGGTTTGTCGTTGTGGAGGAGGCGAGCTTCCTCCAGCCGGCTCCAATTGCTCGATGTCTCTCGGTGGAGATGACACCTCCACGCCATCTGCAAACATGATGTACCGTTTTCGCCAGAGGATGATACCGTGGAAGGCCTGTCCAAGCTTGGCCACCTCATCGCCTCCAGCAATATCGAGCATAAGATCTTCAAATCCGCTTAACACCTCCTCCACGGCGACTTTCGAGTAACCGGGGGGTATCTCATTGCAATGAAATGTCTGGCCCGGCTCTATTGGGAACGCCATGCCGTAAGCCACCTTTATAGAGAGGTTTCGGCGCTGGACATGTAGCTCACATCTGGCGGCGAACCTTGATGTCGTCCACTGGAAAATGGCCGAGGTCATCCCCATCAGGTGCCGCGGTGGACGACAATTGCTCCCGCCACATGAGGCTCGCTGTGGTGATCATGGCATCTGGCGATTGCTCGGACTGTTCCTGAAGCTTCTTGAGGGCTATCTGCACTTGTTGAGCAACTATGTCGCCGATGCTAGCTGGGTAGCTCTTAGCTCCCTTTCCAATTGGTCTGTATTTGTATAGCTCTCTGGTTTTGCTTCTTGCTCGGCTCTGACGTTTGGGAATCCTTTGCGAATCCGTGCTTCCATGGCGCCGACGAACCAATACCTCTTGTCCGTCCCGGGTGCTCCGGGTTTTGGAGGGCATGTGTCACTCGTCATTCTCCTATCTCGTCACTAAGGAACCCTGACCGAGGCTGTTGAGCGGCTTGTACGATCCTTTGCCCAACATCCTGCACTCCGGTGCCATCACCAAGCCGCCATCATCTGCAAGGGCCCCGTGAGCCATGAACCAATTTCGCAGCGAAATTCGATCAGCGATGGCGGTGGTGCATCCTTGGCCAATAATTCTTCCTCCGCTTCTCCCATTTCGGTATAGCATTGATGTAACCACGGAGCCGAGATGGTGGTGGTACTTCTTCTTACGTGCATTTATCTTGTTCTTTTGGCTCGCGGCTTGGCCTTGAGTGACGGCTTATTCCTCAAACGCTTCCCGGTGATCGGCGGCTTAGGAAATAGATTGAAGTCGGGCCTTTCACCTTCTCGCACATACTTGGCATTTAGAGACGTCTTCCAAGACTGAAATACGGTTACCATCTTTTTCAAAGTGTATTTCTTTACTTTGTCTTGAACCCTTTGAGAATTTGAAATTGTCCTTAATATCTCATCCACAATAGCTTCTTGGTAGCTTGAGGACTTGACCCATTTCGGATGCTAATTGGGACGTGGTCCCTTACATGGAAACCACAAGCGTTGTTGAATGGCCCAATTCTGAAAGAGGGCAATCGGCATCCCGTCGGAATTAACATCGGTAAATACATACTTTGTCGACGGCTTCTTGTTAGGTCCTCGCTTCGATTGGTTGCTCGATGTACCTGCTTAAATTACGTAAAAATATGAGTGTGTTTAGATTGCTCGAAGGCGGCGTGTACGGGGCATTATTATGGCATTACCTCGGCGGCCCGGTGTCCACGGCATCACCGAACACAAGGTAGTAGCATTACCGTCGCCTTGGTTCACAAACCTCATCGGCGGCGGCGTTAAGCGTCACCTTCGTCAGATTCTCGATGCTACCCTCCGCGATCGAGTCTAGCATGAACAGATTCTCATCGAAAATATCGTTGGCATTGCCTGGTTGCTCCATCTATATATCATAATTGTGAAACAATGTTAAATTAGTATCGCAACTTATGCACATGATAAAAAGAAAGGATAGATAAAAGAAGGATTAGCCAATGCTTTGCAGATCAGGCCACTAATCTCTCATCCAAGTCATGCCGTATTCGTGTGAAATTTGATGGTTTTTTTCGTTGTGAGATACTACCTGCGGTTTTAAAACTTACGTGATGTCTATTGACACGGTTTTTGAAATACAACTTTGATCAGTAATTATATTTGTACTTTTTGGATAAACGGCATAAAATATGATATTATAGAAGTGCTTCTCGAAACGAATCTATATGTATGGTCCAAAGTGCTCCCTATCTCTCTCTAGATCTCTCCCTATCTCTCTCTAGCTCCCTCCCTATCTCTCCCTAGCTCTCTCTCTCTAGCTCCCTCCCTATCTCTCCCTATCTCTCTCTAGCTCTCTCCCTATCTCTCCCTAGCTCTCTCTCTCTAGCTCCCTCCCTATCTCTCCCTATCTCTCTCTAGCTCTCTCTCTAGCTCCCTCCCTATCTCTCCCTATCTCTCTCTAGCTCTCTCTCTCTCTAGCTCCCTCCCTATCTCTCCCTATCTCTCTCTCTCTAGCTCCCTCCCTATCTCTCCCTATCTCTCTCTAGCTCTCTCTCTCTCTAGCTCCCTCCCTATCTCTCCCTATCTCTCTCTAGCTCCCTCCCTATCTCTCCCTATCTCTCTCTAGCTCTCTCCCTATCTCTCCCTATCTCTCTCTAGCTCTCCCCCTATCTCTCTCTAGCTCCCTCCCTATCTCTCTCTAGCTCTCTCTCTCTCTCAGTTTCTCCCAGCTTCCCGTTGGGACGTTTCATCGAACACCCTGCGTGCACACATGAAACAGAGGCAGAGTCTTGGCGTGGGCGTGGGCAACCTAGGTCCTCCGGGATTGGCGCGGGCCTTGTCGAGAGCTCGGACGCAGTGATGGAGGTCCGACGGTGAGGCGGCGGACGGCGGAAGCAAGACGGCGGTGGCGAGGCGCGTCGGCGAGAGCGCAAGACGCGGCGGTGAAGAGCCGGCGAGCGCGGCGTGGGATCTCGGCAGACGAATCTTGGCGAGGGCGCGCAAGACGGTGGAGGCGTTGAGCGCGCGCGGGGCTCGGCGGAGATACTGGCGGAGCGACAGAGGAGTGCAGCTGGGACGGCTCGGGACTTAGAAAAATTTTGGGGAGATGTAAGCCGAGGAAGACGAGCTGAAATATATAGGATAGACCCTCTAAGCGGTTCAGAAGCGAACCCCTTGTAAGTGACCTCTGGCGGTTCGTAGTCCCAACCCCTTGTAGAGGTCACTTCTAAGGGGTTAAATGTCTGAACCGCTTGTAGAGGGCTATCCAGATTGTCTTCCAGGCTTGTTTGGTCCCTTCTACAAGGGGTTCAGTATTCTGAACCGCTAGAGGTTCCTTCTACAAGGCGTTTGTATTACAAACCGCTTGTAGAGGGCTATCCAGATTGTCTTCTTGCTTGTTTGGTCCCTTCTAGAAGGGGTTTGTATTCTGAACCGCTTGTAGAGGTTGCCTTTACAAGGGGTTTCGTAATACAAACCGCTTGTAGAGGTTACTTCGCAAGCGGTTTGTATTACCAACCGCTTATAGAGGGCTTTTCTCCTTTTTATTTAACTGACTTTTGAGATGTTTAAAATTTCAAGATACATTTCATATTTCAATTATAATGTTTAAATTTTCAAGATTACTTGTGTTTCATATTTTTTAAAATGTTTAAAATTTGATAATTGTGTTTCATATTTTTAAAAATGTTTAAAATTTCAAGATACTTGTGTTTCATATTTTTTAAAAATGTTTAAAATTTCAATACTTGTGTTTCATATTTTTTTAAAAATGTTTAAAATTTCAGTACTTGTGTTTCATATTTTTTAAAAATGTATAAAATTTCATTGCTTAATTTCTATATGTATGCTTCAAATATACAAGTTTCATACAGGAGCACATCTTAACTAGTAACATACTTTGTCTTTACAAGTGTGCCTTCGTTATGATCATGGCGTATATACGGAGCATCGACATCTGTGTCATTCAGGACACTTATGTCGACATCCACCGCAAAAGGAGGGAGCTCGTCGAACTGACTATACTCTTCCTCGTCTGTGACGTCCTCAACTCCGACAATCCTTCGTTTGCCTTGAAGAACCACGTGTCGCTTTGGCTTGTCCTTCTGCTTCTTAGGTTTGGTTGACATGTCCATTACGTAGAAGACTTGTCTGACATCATTGGCGAGAACGAATGGTTCGCGCCTATAGCCTACTTGTGTGAGGTCTACGGTTGTCATGCCATATTTGTCGATCTTCACGCCGCTTGAACTCGCTTTAACCCATTGGCACTTGAATAGAGGACCTTCAAAGGTCCATAGTCAAGCTCCCATATCTCTTCTATGAAACCATAATATGTGTCCACCTTGCGGTGTTGTCATGGCGTCTATACGGACGCCATTGTTCGTTCGTTCGTGCTCATCTTATCCACGAGATTTCGTGTAAAATGTGTAACCATTTATCTCGTACCCTTGAATGTCACGATTTCACTAGATGGTCCCCGAGCCAGCGTTGTAAGCTGTTCATTGTCGGACCCTTTCGAAAGGATGTAGTTTTGTAACCAAGTGCGAATGAATCCATGTGCCTCGGTGTTATCCAATCCTCGAGACCTTCACAGGAATTCGCGGCATAGAATACTCTTGTCTTTGAAGGACATAAGGGGCCACTCTGAGATTGTTTGAAGCGTGAAATGTGCTTGTTTAAAAGTAAGAAGATCTTTGCATGCAAGTGCTTTCCGACCTAGTGTCCCTTTCCCGGAGCCTCCTCATGGCGTGATATAGGGACACCAATCGGATTTAGATCATTAATGTAATCCACAGAACTCAATCACCTCCTCGTGCCATACCCTCGGCTATGCATCCTTAGGACGAGATCGGTTACGGACATACCTCTTTAGGACACTCATGTACCTCTCGAAGGAAACATGTTGTGTAGAAACAGGTCCGAGAATACCTATCTCCTTGACAATATGAGCAGTGAGATGAACCATAATATCAAAGAATGCAGGAGGAAAGATCATCTCAAGGCTAACCACACTTTGTACCACGTCATCCTGCAGCTTACTTAGTTTATCCGGATCAATAACCTTTTGCGAAACCGCATTGAAAAAGGAACACAGACTTTGTGATTGTCCCCGGACCCACTCGGCAAAATACCTCTCACGACCCATTGGGAGCAAGCGTGTCATCAACACAAGACAGTCATGGGATTTCGGTGGACGATTTTATTCTCTTTCATGTTTATGAGTCTCTTTACATTCGAGGAGTATCCGGAAGGACCTTCACACTGTTCAAGCACTCTATCATGCTTTTTTCTCTTCTTTGCTTAGAGTGTAGCTCGCAGGATGTAGATAATGTTGTCCTTTGCTGTCTTTTACGGATGTAGATCGTTCCTCGGTTCCAAATGTTTTAGATCCCTCCGACCTTGCGGTGTATCTTTCGATTTGCGTACATATCTAAGTATCCTAACAGGTTCACGCAAACATTCTTCGTGATGTGCATGAAGTCAAGTGAGTGACGGACCTCCAAAACTTCCCAATAAGGCAAGTCCCAAAATATTGACTTCTTCTTCCACATGGGTGCTTGACCTTCCTCATTCGGTATAGATTTTCTCCCGGGACCCTTTCCAAAAACTACTTTCAGATCCTTGACCATAGCAAACACACGCGCCCACTTCGATGCTCGGGCTTAGCACGAAGGTCCGGTTTCCGTTAAAATTCCTGCCTCTCTTCCGAAGCGGATGCCTTGTAAGAAGAAACCTACGGTGGCCCATGTACACAACCTTCCGAGAGTTTTTGAGGTACATCTTTGTCCGTTTCATCTAAGCCTTTGACGCAGCTCTATATCCTTTATAGTTAGGCCGACAGTTACCAAGCGAGCTAGTCATTGATGGTAACAAAAAGCAATGCACGAGGGTGAAATATTGTATTTTGTGCTCATCCCATACCTGTACACCATCCTCCCACAATGTTACGAGATCTTCAACCAATGGTTTCAGATAGACATCGATGTCGTTCCGGGTTGCTTGGGCCCTTGGATCAACAACGGCATCAATATGTACTTCCGCTTCATGCACAACCAAGGAGGAATGTTATAGATACATAGTGTAACAGGCCAGTGCTATGGTCGCCGCTCAACTCGCCGAACGGAGTTCATATCATCCGTACTCAACCCAAACCTTATGTTTCTCGCCTCATCTGCAAAGTGCGGGTATGTTCGATCGACTTTCCTCCACTGGGAGCCATCAGCGGGATGTCTAAGCATCCCGTCGTCCTTACGCTCTTCTTTGTGCCAACGCATCATCTGGGCATGCGCTTTGTTAGCAAACAGACGCTTCAATCGGGGGACGACAGGAAAATACCACACCACCTTAGCGGGAGGTCTCTTCTTCATACGCTCCCCATCTATTTCACCTGGGTCGTCACGCTTCATCTTGTAACGCGATTCTTTGCACACTGGACAAACATCAAAATCCTCGTACTCATTGCGATACAGGATACAATCGTTAGGACATGCGTGTATCTTCTGTACTTCTAATCCCAAAGGACATACGACTTGCTTGGCTTCATATGTAGATTCAGGCAGAGTGTTATCTTCCGGAAGCAACTTCTTTATGAGTGATAACAACTCATCGAATCCCTTATCTGAGACACCATTCGTGGCCTTCCATTGCATTAGTTCCATGTGGTGCTTTGACTTTTTGTGGCCCTACCCACGGTTTGGGTACAAAGGAGTCTGTGGTCCTCTAACATGCGCTAGAACTTGTCGAATTGTCTTTCATCTGTGTAGTCTCCTCTCCGAATCCACGCAAAGATCTGGTCCACTCATCATCACCAAACTCTCCGAGTGTATCTTCCACGTAACGATATTGCTGGCGCGGGATCTTGTTCAATCCTCTTCTTCTTCCTCGTCGTCTTCATCATCTACCGCTAATCCTCAACTTCGCCATGGTTGGTCCAACAGTATAGTTTGGCATGAATCCTCTCATGATCAAATGGTTCATAACCCGCCATCGGTGGGAGTGCTCCTTCTCATTTCTGCGGTCTACACACGGACAACATATGTAGTCACTGCAGCAAGAAGGCAACGGCCGCATCCGAAAACCCCTCGACGCCATCAATGAACTCTCTGGAGCGACGGTCCGCATTGTACATCCATTGCGGTTCATCTACACCAAGTTATATTTTATTAAAAAATTTAGTTACATTTCAAAATCTAAAGCTCACAAGCACTTAGATCTACCTTTCTAATTACTTTTTGTTCTTCTTGGTCTACAATTAAAGACAATATTTTTTCTTTGCAACAAAAAATCCACCTACACTAATTCTTTTTGTCCTTCTACATTTATTGAACTAAAACTAACTAATTGTTACATTTTTAAAATTATTTCTTATCCTTCTACAATTTTGAACCTATTTATTTTTCCCTTTCTACCTTTGTAATTTTTTATCTTTATACATTTTTAACTAAACCTAACTAAATTTTTTACCCTTCACATTTATTGCACAAATAAATAACTAATTGTTACATTTTTAATTATTTTTAATCCTTCTATAATTTTTAACTAAATCTAACTAATTATTTTTCCCTTTCTACCTTTTTATTTTTTTCCTTCTAATTTTTGCCTTATTTATTTCATACTCCAATAATTAGTTCCTAAAATTAGGGTGATCAAGCTAGCTAGCAAATTTATCATTAAATTTTGGATCCTAAAGCAAACAACTTCATTTTGAGATCAACTCCTAAAATTAGATGATCAAGCTAGCTCTTAAACAAGTTAGGTAGCTAGCAAACAAGCAAAGAAACTTTTCTTTGGTGAAGCTAGCTAGCAAACAAAACACACACTTTTCAACAAAGAACAAATCAACATTTCTCCACATCCAATGCAAAAAAACAACAATACTTAGGTGAGAAGGATGTTAACATGGCGTTACTAACCTTGAACCACTTAATTTGCGACTAAATCACCTCAATTGAAAAAGCTGGCAAGACCTCCTTGAACAGTACCTCGGCCCTTCTGTTAACACTTCTGTTCACAGTGCGCCCTCGGGGAGGAGGAAGATGTTTTAAATCTTGTTGGCGGGATGGTTCTACAACCGGTTTGAGACACAAACCGCTTCTAGAGCTTGCTTTTACAACCGGTTTGTGTCTCAAACCGGTTCTGGAAAACCACAACCGGTTTGGCACACAAACCGGTTGTAGAGGTGGGACTTTACACGCGGTTCGTGTTTCAAACCGCTTCTGGAAGCCCTCTCCCGCCCGTTGCCCACGAACCGGTTCTAGTACGAAGATTACAACGGGTTCGCACCAAACCGCTTCTGATGGACCGGTTGTGATGCCCAATTCTGTAGTAGTGCACCACCGCCATGAGCCTATCCCGTCTCCGTTCCCTCCTGAACTGCCATTGCCACCTTGGGTCTCCCCCCTCTATCTTTGAGCCGTCGTTGCCATCCTAGGTCTAGGCTTGGCTGCCGCTCCAAGCCACCATCTAGCGTTGCCATGAGTTTTTATTTCATTCAATCTTCTCTATTTTTATTTGATCGAATTTGGTCAAAAATCACTGAAATTTGGGTTGTCTTAAAAAATTCATGCCAAAAGTTTAAACATGTTCATACTATTTTTATTATTTTTAATGAATTTTTCATGATTTTAAATTTGAATATTAAATTTTGACTTTGTAGCAATTTTGGAGCTCTGTACGCTCTATGAACCTTGGTCCCAACTGTTGCGTGGTAGTGGCGGATTCATCACTTGCCATTCTCGAGATGCGCTTCTTTAAATGCCACTCGTGACATTGTCACTTTGTTTCTTTGCCATTTAAGTCTTTTTCCTTATTTAAGCACGCGAAATGTCCTTTTTACCCTTCCGCTTCCCTAGCCTTGTCATCTCTCTTTTTTCCTCCTCGTCGGCGAGCTCCCAAGCCACAGCTGTTGCTGAGCTCCTCGACTCCAATGGAGCTCACGGCCATGGCCACTGACGATGACTGTCGTGGTCCGAGGCGATGACGGCGTCATGGTGCGGTGGCGGTGGTGACTTGGCGGTGGCAGCATGGTGCGGTGGCGTGGCTCGGGGTAAGAGGTGAAGCGGGAGTCGCTAGCGAGCTGGACGTCGAGGGTGGGGCTGACGAGCTTGGAATGGACCAAGAGTGTAGAGGAAGCCTACGCTGTTCGACAAGCTTGGGAGGTCACTCTGGAGGTTCACAAACTGGAGGGCACGAGACGCTATAGATCTGGGGAGAGCGATGCTATGGATCGTCAAGGAAAAAATATTTCGAAAGAATTAAAAGAGGTCTAAAATGGCAAAGAAATAAAGTAACAATATTGCAAATGATATTTTTAAAAAGTGTATCTTGAAAGTGGCAAAGTGATGAATCCCACTCTCTAGAGTGATATTCCGTCAATTTTTCTCTCCACGAGGAAAGGTAGTAAATGACGTGTGTGTCTATAGCGCAAGAATCCGACTCCTCGTCGAGGTGACGCTTGGGCACTCGGGAGCATGAAAGCAGGGCGGTGTCAGACCGCCGGCAGCGAGGACAAAAGATAGCTGTCCACTGTGCTCCCACAGGCCAACTAGTACAGGATCGTTGCTTCCTCCTCCTCCTCCGTGTTACGCGGGTACTGTAGAGGACGCTCCAACTATTACGACGCAAGGATTATGTCGTACGTGTAGTACGTAGGTTCAGGTACCGTAGAGGACTGCTCATGGAGATATTCCTCGCGCATGTGAGCGAAAATCCGTCGTAAGAGCATTCCAGGATGTTTTCTAAATCCCACTTTTTAGTGATATGAGTGTCACCGAAGAAACGAATGTTCTACAATATGTTGTAAAATATAAAGTAATTTTAGATAACAAAAAGAATATCTTAAAAAATAAGATGAATAGTATTAAAGAGAAACCGCTCAAGATGTTTTAAGATATTTGTTCGTGCCAGACACCTGTCACATCAGCACTTGGATCCAGAAGCTGACCAGTAACTTTACGCGTGTTGATAGGAGAAAACCTAACATGCTGGAGATACGCTGCAATCACTAGAAGTGGGTGGAGTCATTGGCAGCGACATCAATACCTTAAAGTGTATTTTGTGTATCTCTTCTTCCATCCTCTTGCGTGTATGCTCGTGAGAAACACCAAGGGAGAAGGGGATTCGTGAGGACTTGTTCCAACAACGGTTGTAAACCACGTACGAGTGCTTTGGAGTCGTTTTCAATCACAAAATTTGTGAGGGCCTCCGATGGAGTCGCGAGGAAATATTTCTCGCTCACGTGAAGCGAAAACTCGATCGTCCAAAGATCTCCGATCACGCCAGATTGATAGCTTCACGTCTGTTGATCATGAGAAAACTAACCTAGCATGCTAAAGATCACTAGATATTGGAGTCATCGATAGCGACACCAAGGCCGAAGATGGCACCAGAAAATGTAGCCAACGGTTGTATTTGTGTCTCTCTTCTTCCATCCACTGTGCTCATGAGAAACAGCAGCAAGATGGTGAGGAAGATTGGTACATGAGGGCCTGTGCCAACAATTAATGGTCGTGAAGCACGTACGAGTGCTTTGGAGTCGTGTCCGATCACAAAGATCGATCGACGACGACAACAAACCCAACGCCGTCGCTGCCACGCTCTCCGCAACGGAACGACGCAGATCAACGCCATGATTAATTAGAATTCCCCTCACCACAACCCATTATAAAACGAAGACTCAACCTACTAGACCCATGGGGCCAAACAGCATCCGAATCACTCAAGATGGGTCTGATTGACATCCCTATCCGAGAAAGATAGCTGCCAAAACTCAAAGCACCACCCCATCTGCTGCTGAAAGTGCTGATGCTAGATGGTATAGCCCATCCATGCACGTGCCTCCTCCGTTTCACCGCTAGCCAGCTAGCTAGGCAGCGAATGAAAAGCCGGAAACGACGGAACCATGCACTCCATTCATCTCATATCTGTCTGTCTGCGCACAAGCAACACGCGCGTGACTTGATCCTTCGGAAGGTGCCTATGTGTCGGACTGATGAAGCGTCGGTCGATGACATATATGGCATAAAGCCTCTTGCGTCGTGAACACTACCTTAATAGAGATGCTTACATTGTCTCATACATACATTGTCTCATACACTATACGCTTGGTTAAAAAAGATGTATTTTACATTCCAGAGTGGCTCTACACTACTTAAGAGAGACTCAAAATTGACACTCTATCATAGATGGTTGTCTCTAACACTGGCCCTATTTTCGGACGATACTTCACTATTCACCTTCTGATCCTATCACTACGTGGATCGTATGATTTCTCAACGCCGAAGCCATTGAGACAGGCAAGAAAACCGTCGAGAAAGCCATTGAGACAGATAGGTCGAGAAAAACCGCCTTTCCCGACGGTCCAGCCGTCGATACAAACTCTCCTTCTGGCATCCATCTCTCTCGACGGCTGGCCGGATTCTATGCTGTTGAGACACGAGCGATGACGGCCGGATGGCCGGTACCTAGCTCCATCTCCATCTGTCCAGTGGCCGTTGAGAGAGCTGACTGGCCGGAGGGGCCCCTGGACACGTGGCAACACCATCTCTCGGCAGCGGTCAAGGGAGATAGCCTCTAGGGAGGTCTGTGAGGCCCCATCTCTTGACGGCTTCGTTGGGGCCATCGAGGGAGCTTGACTCCAGGGGGTCCGCAGGGCCCCTCTCTCGACGGCAGCCCCAAGGCCGTCAAGAGTGCTTGGCATCTAGTGGGTTTGCTTGACCCCCTCTGTCTCGATGACCTAGTCATGGCCATCGAGAATAACTGATTTCTAGCAATATATGACCAAAAGAGCCCATTCACCACATTCATCCACAATTTCAACCACATTCATTACAGATAACATCAAACTAAGTCATTCAACTGCATTCATCACATATATCATATGTATCATCAAAAAACAAAGTCTATTCATCAAACCAAAGGCTCAAGAGAAGGGTGGTGGCAGAGGGTCGTCGCGGAGGAAGCTGCGCGTAAAGTGCATCGTCTCCATCCTGGGTGCTGTCACGTCGAGCCAGAGCCGCTGATTCCGAACCGTGAAGTAGAGGAGACTCTGGGCGTCCCGCAGTCCCGTTCGAGCTGGCCTACACGTTCGCGACACAATTAGTTAAAGAATTGTAGGTTTGAGCACAACGAAATAAGATGGTCGTAGTGTCTTACCCCACACTGCATCTCTAGGAACCGCCTGAACATCGCCCCCTTCTGCTGCTGCATCGCCTCCGCCAACCTTTGCTTCTGTTCCTGCTCCCGTCGTAGCTACTCCTCCTTCATTGTCCTCATGCTCTCCTGAAACGCCTGCAGCATCTGCTCCCTCTCCGTCACCATCCGCTGCTCCATCTCCTGCTTCTGCTGCTCCATTTCCTAGCAAAGCCGGGCCTCGAATTTGCGTCGACTCTCGGGGGCGTTCTGGGAGGCCCGGACCTCGGGCATGTAATCCTCCGACCTACAATTAAGGAGGACCGCGATTAGTTGCAAAAATCGACGTTTCAAAGCAATGACATCTAACATGGTTACTAGCTCACCTAAGATGGTCCACTCCGATCGCCAGCCTCCCGTGCGCCTTGCCGCCCAAGTGCTTGTGGATTACCAACGTCGAGACTAATCTCCAAACTTTCAAAAAAAAACCTGGCGCCAACATTACCTTATGTACGCTGCATCGGCATTGGCATTGACGGTGGGCAGCCCCTCCTTCTTCTTCTTCCTCCTCCTCCTCCTCCTCCTTCTTCTCCTTCTCCTTCTTCTTCTTATTCTTCTTTTTCTTTTCGCTCCTTCTCCTTCTTCTTCCTCCTCCTTCTTCTCCTCTCAGCTGCGGCTCGGCCCTGGTTCCTCCTCTACTCCTCCTCCTCCTCCTTCTCCTCCTCCTCCTCCCTTCTTCCTCCTCGGCTCCGGCGATGGTGCGTGTGGTGGGGCGGCGCTGTGTGGAGGCAATGCAGTGGGGGAGGCGGGAGCGGCGGGGCGGTGTGGTGGAGCGGCACGACAGAGCGGCGGGGTGGCCGGCGCGGTGGAGAGAGCTTGACGGCGTGGGTAGTTTGGAAGTGGGGGCACGAGGCTACTCAAAACTCACCGTCTTTCTCGACGGCCGTACTTAAGCTATCGAGAGAGAGAGGTGGGTAATGGTCATCTATGACCTCTTTCTTGACAGTCGGCTGACAAGCCGTCAAGACAGCTATAACCGTGCCCAAACCCTAGACATGTCAGAGTCTGTATCGATGGCTTCGAGCTTAGCCGTCGAGACAGCTACTTGGTAGGCCAACCCAGGCCGACCAGTTGGGTGGGACAAGCAAACGGTCTTGATGACCCTTAAAGCGACCGTCGAGACAGCCCATTCGTAGGCCAAGCCTGGATTGCCCGCTGGGGTAGGGCTCTAGGGCTGTCTCGATGGCCCAGTGGACAGCCGTCAAGATAGGTCCTCGGTAGGCCAAGCCTGGCCCGAGCAGCTAGGAGGGCCTCGCTCGACGGTTGTTGGACGACCGTCGAGCTAGGCTGCCTGTCCCGGCGGTTTTAGTACGGAGCCGTCGAGACATGCCTCTCGAGAGCCATTTGTTAGCTGGCCGTCAAGAGACATCTGTCTCGACGGTCTCCGTTGACTTCCGTTGAGAGAGGTACCCCTGTCTTGACGGTTCAAGGCAAAACTGTCGAGACAAGAGACAAGCATCTGAATCGACGACCCCTTCTTCTTTGGCCACCGGTGGTCAACTCCGGCTGTTTTGATTTTATTAAAAAAATGTATTGATATTATTGACCATATGTGACTTAGCATGCTCCAAAAAAGTTTCAAAAAATTTTGACTTTCCGAACTATCGAATCCTTTGTAATTGCCCTAATCAAGGTCATCGGCAGAGTTTAGTGTCTATAGACGTTCGGAGACAATCTCCTCTACATTTGCCGGTTTCATCCCACCGCCACACCAACCATTTCAAACCATTTCAAAAATTCAAACTCTACGTGGTGCCCTGTTCGATAAGTGAATTTTTCTTTAAATTTTGAAAAATTCAAACATTTATTGTTAAATCAAAACCATTTTCATCTTTACGAAATATATACAAGTCATATAGCCTACTTTCCTAAATCAAAACCATGTTAAATTTTAAACAATTCAAATCTACAAGAACTACTTCCCTAAACCTTGCAATGCCTACTTCATGATTGCAAGCCATGCATATAGCCAACCACATGTATTAATTTAGGAGAATTTGTGAAAATACAGTCTCTCTCGACGGCTGCAACGTAGGCCATCAAGAGTGAGGGGCATGGCCCACCTAGCAGAAACAGGCCACGCCAGGCACTCAGGTCAGGCCGCTCACGACGGCTGACAGCTGGGCTGTCGAGAAAGCCCATGGCCCACCGGTCAAAGACACACCCCAAGGCGCTGGAGCCAGGATTGGCCTACCTGAGGGCTGTCTTGACGGCTGCCATCTGTGCCATCGAGAGTGCCCATGGCCCACCGGGCAGAGGTATGCCCTCCTAGGCGCTCGGGCCAGGCTTGGCCTATTGAGTGCTGTCTCAATGGCCGCCAGATAAGCCATTAAGAGAGCCTATGCGCGCTAGCGGGCTCGTGCGATTTTTTGTTTTCCCGCTCTAGTTGTCTCGACTGCTGACAGATGGTCGTTGATAGAGACTAACATCGTGAGTCAGCTTGCCCTGCCATGACGGGGCGTCGCATCTCTCTCGACAACTTAAGTGGGAGTCATTGAGACAGCTTAACTCACTCGATGGCTAGCGCTTAGCCGTCGAGAGAGATTAACTGTCTCGACAGTCTACTCGTGGCTGTTGAGACAGCTAGGCATGGTTAGCTTTCGCTGCGTTTCTTGTAGTGTATCACTATTCATATATCCACTATACTATCACTATTCACATCCCTATTCGAGAACCATATGCAATGCTGGCCCTATTTCTAGCTACCAATGTCATGTGCCATATTTTATTAGTAAATAGTAACCGCCATATGAACTGTAGTGTAGGGATATGCGCGCATTTGCCAAGGTTGATTTTTAGACTGTGGAACATATGAAATAGTTGTGAGAGCAATATGAACAGCACCGAACACTTAATTCATAATATATAGAAAAAACATGACGACAGGAAACAGGGCTAGTCAAAACCTGGACCGATGAGTAGTGGTTACATAGGCGGGGATAGGGATGAGAAACAACGAGAGACGTTCATGAACATGTGCTAAGATTGACGAACGAGTGACCTGGACTACGTCCCACCTCGTAGCTGCCAGTGGTGCTTGACGAGGTCCTCCTACAGCTGCCAGTGTCCCTGCCTGCTCCGGATGGCTAGGTGGTGAGCCACAAACTGCTCGAACTCTTGCATGCGCGCCAACTTAGTACCTGTTTGGTCACCAATTGCTTCGTACTCCCCCATGTACTGCAGTCTATATGGGCGCTCGTCCTCACAATCATGTTGTGCAGGATGATGCATGCCATCACTATGTTCATCGGGTTCTTGTGGCTCCACTCCAACGCCCTTCCAAGAACGATGTCGAAGCGGGACTGCAAGATGCCAAACGTGTGCTTGACATCCTTTCTGGTGGACTCATAGATGGTCACGAAGTGTTGTCTCTTCTCGTCGAGGGGCTTGGGGATGGTCTTCACCAGAGGTGTCCACTGATGGTAGATTCCATCTGCAAGGTAGTAACCCATATGGTATTGATGGCCATTTATTGTGTAGTTTACTTTTGGGGCGCATCCTTCGGCTAACCACCGAAACAGGTTCAATCGGTGTGGCACGTTGATGTCGTTCAACGAACCGGACAGGCCGAACAACACATGCCAAATCCGGAGGTTGTACGAAGCAACAACCTTCAGGATAATGATTGAGGTTCCACCTCGGCCGATGAAAGCATCGGCCCACGTCATGGGACAGTTCTTCCACTCCCAGTACATGTAGTCCAGGCTGCCCAGCATGCTGGGCCATCCCCTCTGCTCTGCACACGCGAGGAGACACGCTGTGTCCTACTCGGTCGGGGCACAAAAGTACTCATCCTGGTAAATGTCTACCACGTTTTTGCAGAACTTTTGCAGGGCTTGTAAAGTCGTGCTTTCGCTAATGCGAAAGTAGTCATCGAGAAAGTCGGCAGGAGCGTCATATGCCATCATGCGAATGGTGACCGTGACCTTCTATTAAACGGAGAGGCACGACACCCCAACCTCATCCGCCTACTGCAGTAGAAATTGTGGTGCTCCTGAACGGCATGCATGATATGGGGGGAAGAGCGGCCTTCTCATCTGGAACCTGCTCATGATCATAGTGAGAACTGTTGGTGGACGCCACCTTGCACCTATCAGACGATTCGGCAAAATACTAATCTCACCTTCTACGGAAGAGGGCTTCACCGTACATCGGATGATCCATGAAATAATCATGGAAGAGTCACTCGTGCCCTTTTGCATGGTCACGGTTAATGTAGGATCGACTAGGAGCAGAGCCGTCCTAATTCTGTTCTAGGGGTGTCATGGACAGCAGGTGTTTATAATTTTCTAAAAATTGTAATTCATCACCAAAAATATTGAAAAAATTATGGTAAATACTAGACATAGGTTGGATTTAATAAAATAATAATTGTGAACAATAACCTATTTCTGTCCCCTATAAAATTCTAATAACATTGTTTTAACCTATTTAGAAAATAAATTTAATAACCCTTCTATTTAAATAAATTAGTTTATGATTCCCATAAATCATGACAAAATTCTAGAGAATTATTGAAAAATTTTAACATCATTCTTGTTCATTGGAATTTATTTAGTAGGCATTAAACCTTTTTTCGTTAAAGATTAATATTAGTGTAGATCAGATAGGTTTATTTAAAATACTGTTTGAACTCTAAAAATTCCCAAGTTTTTGCAGGAACATCTCCAGCTCAAGAATAGTTTAATAAAAATATTTAATCCATTTAGACCTTGGTAAAGATTATCAAATAAAATAAGAACCCCTAAATGCCTAGAGAAATAATATTTTAATTCTGTAAATAATTTCCAAAAATTATTTTCCAGTAAGGGTAATAACACCTAAGGGTTTTTAAGGCATGTTCATTCATATTGTTACGATGACCCGTAGGATTCTCGTCTCGGTGTTAGCATTTTCCCTCGTGCATACCTGCATCATCGATTTTTGCATTTATTTATGCATGATGTTTATATTTTCGAGTAGACATTGAAGACCGCGAAGGAAGGTTCCAAGACACAGAGGAAGACTTCCAAGCCTTAGGACAAGACAAGTTAACATCCACAGTTCATGTCTAACCCAGATTTTATTAAAGTTATTTTTGATTCAATTAAGAAATTGCATGTAATATGAATTTAATACCTAGCTTGTTAATCATGTTATACATATGCTATAACCCTTGACACTTTTACTTACCATGCAATGATTGCCTCGAATATCAAGCCATGACTGACTTGATAGTCATATCCCTTGTGGCCCAATTAAAAACAAGTAAAACATTTGGACTCTTAGTCCCTAGGTAAAACCTGCTTAGACAGGCTTAGGTCTATAAATGCTTGTTTCGGAGTACAACAACCTCATAGTGGTGAACACTAACTTATCACTACAACTACTACTTATACTATGAATTGGATATGGTATGGTTTGTTATGGGTACAGGCTGTGTTTGTTGGTCTCAAGATGTAAGCCTATGGGCTAAGATACAGGTGGAACCCGGAGCTTGTATTTGTAGTCAAGAGCAGCTCTAGACTAAAAGGTCGTGGACCTGTTGTGATTGAGACACAGAGCGAAGTGTGGCACTTCGGCTCTCGTGCCATGAGAAGCAGGATTAAAAGGATCCCTTGAATATGTTTGAGTGTTGGATGCGCCTGACACAGTGTGTGGCCATCGTGTGGTAGTGTGCATGTGGAGTTCAAGCGGAAAGCGCTCTGCGGCGGCTCTGGACGATACTCCAACCCAAGGAACAGGTGGAAGGGCGCCGTTACCTGAGGGTGATCTAGATCATGCGTTCGCTGGACTGGCAATCCAGGAACGATGATACACAACGGGATTGTCAAATCCCGGAATATGATAGCAGGTGTTTGGAGGAAGAACAGGAACAGAGGTTCCAACTGAGTTTGAGTTTGGTCTAGTCGTACCATGGGTTGGTACCGGGATTAGATAGGATTGGTAATTTCTGAGAAATCACAACACTTCTATAACACTCTCTTTCACCTATTTAAGCCCTCGACTCAGCCCCGTTCCCCTTCCTTTCGCCATTGCTGCCGCTGAGCCTAAATTCTCCCTTTTTTTTTGCCTCATCATGGATTCGGTGCGTCGCCGGCCGATTCCTTGATCCCTAGCTTCTCTAGGTGTCGTCCTTCACTTCTCTGCCTTCAATTTTAGCCAGGAATCACCGGAACTCCCAGAATCACCGGAGCTCCCAGGCGACGTGAACCCTGTTTCAGTCGCCGCCTCCTCCTCAGTGATAGCTCGCCTCCACCCTTCTCCGAGCTTGGCACCACCTCAGGTAGCTCCTTGGTAACCCCTAGATACTCCTATAGCATTCCACCACCCGTGCCCTTGGTGCCGCCACTCTTGGCTCGCCATCGGCGATGCTCTGACCAGCATGTCCTAGGTCTTCGCTAGCCAAACCCATTCTAATCATGATCTAGTAAGATGGTGGACCATAGCGCTGCCAGTTCCCCGCCGAAGGTTCACGCGGAGTTCGGTTGGACCGCGAGACGGAATTGCTGACATGTGGGACCCATGCTAACAGTGTTTACATTTAAATCTCCCACGCTTATCCCTAATAACTCTTAACATGTGGGCTCGTGGCCCCACCTATCAGTATTAGTGGAGGCGTGCTACTGGTTTACACTTTCTGTCTGTGGGCCTTGGTCGGGCCGTTTGCGCTCACAGACCGGGCCGTCCCTAGACCGCAAAGTTTTGAATTCGGCCCATTCATGTTTAAGAATTTCCAGCCTTGTTCCTATTTTAATAATTCTAAAAAGTATAAATAACTTTCTAAAAATAGTTAAACACCTTTTAAAATATTGAATTTATGATAAACACTAGACAGCAGGCTGGATCTAATAAAATTATAACCTTGCTCAGTAACCTATTTCTTGCGGTTGTAAAATGACAGTAACCCTAGTTCAGCCTTTTTAGAAAATATAATATAATCCTCTTAGTTTAACTAAATTAATTTATGGCTTCCAAAAATCTTGATAAAATTCTAGAAAACACTAGATGTAGTATTGGATCCAGGAAATTTATTTTAGCATTTTTAAATAAATTGCTGCGCTTTAGATATTTAATAGAAGTTATTTCGACCTTTTCTTAAGTATTATTATTGCTAGAAATCTATTTGGTTTATTTGAAATACTTATTAAGCTCTAAAAATTACCAAATTTTCACATTAACTTTTCCAACACAGGAACAACTTAAGAAAAAGGTTTAACCTAATTAACCTCTTGTAAAATTTAGCAAAATAAAAGGAAACCCCTATAGGCTTTATGGAATTAATATTTTAATACATTAATAATTTGCAAAAAATATTTTCCAGCAAGCGTATAAGTATTTAAGGGTATTTAAGGCATGCTCATACATATCATACGTTGACACGTACGATCTATATGTCGATATTAGTATTTATTTCATGCATCTATGCATCATTTATTTTTGCATATGTTTATGCATTGTCCTTATTTTCCCCGATTAGACGTTAAGGATCCAAAAGAAAGATTTGAAGACACAGAAGAAGAGTATCATGTCTCAGGACAAGGTGAGTTAGCATCCTTAGTTCATATCTTACCTGATTTTACTTCAATTATTTTGATTCAATTAAGAAATTGCATGCTCTATGATTTGTGAAAATACCTAGCTCGTTAATCCTGTTATACATATGCCATGACCCTTGATAAGTTGAACTACCATGCTATGATTGCCTTGAATATTATTTTATGATTGCCTTGATAGTCATATTCCTTGTTTGCCACCAATAAACAAGCAAAACTTTTGGACTCATAGTCCTTGGGTAAAAACCTGCTTAGACATGCTTAGATCTAATCAATGATTTGATTCGAGGTGTAACTACTTCATAGTGGTGAACAATAGCTCACCACTATAACCACTCTTACTATGGCCCTATTTGTTTGAGCCATGTCTTCTCCAAAAGCTACTTCTGGCTTTTGACACTGGAGAGCCAGCTTTGCAGAAGTTGTATCTGTTTGGCAACCTAGATTTTGGTTCTGCTGTCTAGTGGCTTTGATCTAAATGAAGAGTATAATATCTGTAATGCCCGTAATTGATTAGAGGATCTAGCGGAGGGAGGAGAAGACGGCAGTGGGGGTGTCGAGGGAGAACCCTAGTCACCAAAGGCAGCAGGTAGGCGCGGTGTCGCAGTAGGAGGGATGATTTATGGGGTGGGGACGGTGGGAACCCTTTTTATACAATGGCAATGGTGGGTAATTTCTTACCAACTATGATGGTAATGTTGCAAGTTCAACCCACAAAAGCTAGTGAAATTGGGCTTCTCAGTCCTAGTTGTAACGCTGGCTTTTGGATGGTTAGCTTTTAGAAAAGGAAGGTCCAGAAGCTGTCTCTTTGTTTGGACTTCCGGCTTCTATAGTCTAGAAACTAGCTAAAAGCCAAAACAAACAGGGCCTATATATTATTAATTGGTATATAAACTGATATGGGATAAATGTTTTTGTCGATTGGTCTTGAGATGTAAACCAGCTAACCTAAGGTGTAGACACAGGTTGAGACTCGGTGTTTACGTTGGTTGTCTAGAGTGGATCTAGATTTGAAAGTCGAGTACCTATTGAGATTGAGACAAGGAGCGAAGTGCGGGATCTCCGTCTCTCGGGCCATGAGAAGCGAGACTAGAAGGGGTCCCTTGTTTATGAATTAATGTTGAATGCGCCTGACACAACGCGTGGCCATCGCGCGGTAGTACGGGTGTGGAGTCTAGTGGTGTGCTCCAAGGTGACCCTGAATGATACTCTAGCCCAAGGCGAAGGCGGAAGGGCGTCGTCACCCGAGGGTGATCTAGATCATACGCTCGTTGGACTAGTAATCCAGAAGCGATGGTCCACAACAGGATTGCCAAATCTTAGAATATGATGGTAGGTGAAAGGAGGAAGAACAGGAACTGAGGTTTTAGCTTTGTGTGGTATTTGGTCTGGTCGTACCAAGGATGGTAGATAGGTAGCCAGGATGGGATAAATGGGTTTCTGAAAAGCACAACTCAGTCATTAATTACACATCTTCTCAACTATCATTTAAAATTGGCTATGTCATAGGTTTGTATTATGGTTATTTCCAACAGGCTTTATGCAAATAAACAAACCCTAGTCTTCCCTTGGAGCCATTATCATTACTTCCATTTAGGAGGGTGTTAACTCACAAGTACGATTTGATTGCACACTCACCCTTGCACTCACTCACTCTTTAGATGGAGAGCATCCTGAAGACCCTTACGTATGCCTTGAAAAAGAAGTCCCAGGCTACAATGGCCAAGAAGGAGTTTAGGACGTTCCATCCAGTCACTTGCAAGATTGCATAGCCATTGGATATCCTTTTGCTATTTCTAAGACTTCTGTGTTTTACTCTGAACTATCTGGTGTACTGAACTGAATATTTGGCCTAGTCGGCCACTCGGCCACTGTTGTAAAACAATTCGCCGAACGGCGTTATTTCCAGTAATTATTCATTTCACTCTGTACGATTGTATGTTTTATGATTCGGCTATGTAATAGTATACACTAGTCTACTGATCTAGTGACTAGTACAGGAATCCTCCGTGGACATCAAAGCTGAGGGCCCACAATACATCAACGCACTAATCGCTTCGCTTGGTCGCAGACTCACGGTACCTACGCACGCACACAGCTAGGAGCAGGGCTGGGGAGGAGGGACTGCTGCAGGTGGTAAATTTGGTGTCTCTTGCCTTTCCTTCCAAAGGCAAAGTTTGCCTTTGTATCATCCTATCCATATCCATCTGCTAATCAATGACGTATGCATTAAGTAGTTATTTTTTCAAGAGATAGCTATAAAATTTTGGATACAAGGACATTTGTCGTTGATTATGAGATAGATGGACAAGATAATGCAAATGCAAACTTTGCATTTTGGAGCAAATTAAGGCAGACCATACAGATCCGCTGTTGGCACAGGAGCGAATCATCCAGGGCAAGGGCGCCAGCGGGTGGGGTTTGTGATCCTATTGCCGATCTTTGAACGTTAGCTGGTCAGAATAATTAGTCTAAACTGATCGATCTTGCGTAAGAATGCGATTCGCTGTGCATAGGTCGGTTTGTGATAGCTCAGCTTTGTAAGCGTGCTGTTATTTATTTCTTTTCTATACCAAATGTGGTCACTACTAGAAATCGGCCTTTACAAACGATATATCACAAGCGGTTCGATATGCACCGGTTCTAATAGTTGTAGTACAAGCGGTTCAATAGCCCAAGCCAGAAAGCCCCCTCTAGAAATGATTCATAATGCGAACCCCTTCTAAAACCCAAGCAACAGAAGGAGTTCGTGTCACGAACCCTTTCTAAAGCCCAAGCCCTCTCTAGCAGCGGTTCGTAATACGAACCCCTTCTAAAGGGGGCTTTAGAAAGGGTTTATATTAAAGCGGTTTGTATTACGAACTGCTTCTAGAGGCCTATTTTTTGAATTCACTACTACAAAACACCACATCAGTACCGGTTCGGAACTAGCATTAGTGTCGGTTTTTGAATCGGCACTACGTAAGCGGCAGTGATAACCCAGGTTATCACTACCGGTTTTGGAACCGACAGTGATAGCCTTATCACTGCCGGTTCTCGAGTAAAAACCGGCAGTGATAGTCCCTTCCGAACTGTATAAAAAAATAGAAAATTTTTTTGCCCGAAATCTACACACTAATCATCTACCACCTACTATAGGTTATTAGGACACATTTCACACGAAATACAAATGTTGCGTTACCCAGAACTCGAACCAGCAACCTCTCCACTCTACCCTCACCCTTCTAACCATCTCACCCAATATCACGCTCTTACTTATAGAGGATATGCATACCTTTTAACATTTACTTATCAGTGCCGTTTTTGACAAGAACCGGCACCGATAATGAGTTACCACTGCCGGTTCTAGCCAAAAACCGGCAGTGATAAGTTTTTTCATTGCCAGTTTGAAAATTGAGGGCGGGAACTCATTATCAATGCCGGTTCTTGACAAGAACCGGCAGTGATAAGTTTTTTCACTGCCAGTTTGGAAATTGGGAGCGGGAACTCATTATCAGTGCCGGTTTTTGACAAGAACCGGCAGTGATAAGTTCTTTCACTACCGGTTGAAAATTGGAGGCGAGAGGCCTAAAGAACCGGCAGTGATAAGACTTATCACTGCCGGTTCTTTTCTCAAACCGGCAGTGATATTTCACTGTCGGTTTTGAGCAACGAACCGACAATGATAAGTCTTATCACTGCCGGTTCTTAAGCGCACAACCCGCTGAGGCTTACGAACCGGCAGTGATAAGTTATCACTGCCGGTTTTGGTCTAACCGGCAGTGATTGGGGGGCACGGATGACCATTTTTGTAGTAGTGATTGTTAAAAGAAAAACTTGTTTTATCTTATCAGAGAGCACGCGTGGGTGGGTTGGCTAGCTGGGTGAGGCGTGGGTCACGAGGAGGGGTGAGGTCCTGGGTTCGAATCCCGTATACCCCAATATTCTTTACCTTTTTAGACACCATCAGAAGTGGTTCGTAGAACCGCTTCTGATGCTCCCCCGAGCATCCGTCGCGGTTGCTTAGAAGCGGTTATATAACAGCTTCTAAAGGCTTTACGAACCGCTTGTGAAGTTCAAATATGTAGTAGTGGGTGTTCTTTATTTTATGTTAAATTGTGATCCTAATTATGGATTTTCTTATATATATATTTAAAGCTCTAGTCATGTTCGAGCTCTTTGGATATATCCCTATAAATACTCTTGTAGCCATAGGATTGATAAGTTGCTTCTCTACCCGTTTATCGTAATCGTCTTGCTATGCTCCTTATCCCATGTAATAATTTTGTCTTCATACGCTCAAATTTTATTCTCACAAGAATTTTCCACATACTTTTTTTTTTATATTTCGTTCTTTATTATATGCTTTTATTTCTAACAAGCGGAATCATAACATATATTCATGTCAATATTATACAACATTACATTGATGACCAATACACAGTGATTAAGAGTACCACTGCTATAGAACATGCCTGCACTACCGGTTCCAAACTAGCTACTCTACCGGTGCTAGGCTTCGGGTCAAGCATCACTACCGGTTTGAGATACGAACCGGTAGTGATGGATACACATCACTAGCAGTTTGAGGTACCAACTGGTATTGATGTAACTGTTACCCATCCGACAACATAGCATATTTTTCTCATTTACATTGACAACAGATCAGATTTCAGATGCATAATACAAACTTAATTCACAGAACAGATCAGATTTCTTATGCATAATATAAACTTCATTCACATAACAGATCAGATTTCAGATGCATAATACAAAGTTCATTTTGCTTAACAGACTTCATTCGTAAAATTTTCACAGGTCAAATCCACAATTAATTCATTCACAGAACATATTACAAAATACAAACTCAAGTATACAATTCAAATCACAAGAGTTAGTTCATTTTTTGTGTGCATCGCTCTTGGTTGCCGCAGTTGAACTCGTCAGTTCACTAGTCTTTACTGAAGTGCATGCTCTCCATGCTTGTTCATGGAACTCGCCATCTTTAGATATAACCTCATCATCAAAGAAGCTGATGAGTTGTTCTTGGATTGCGTTGACTCGTTGCGGCGAGAGTATGTCTTTCTCAGTGTTCATGAGCTGTCATTAGGTGAAGTGAGAAAAATAAATCCTATCATTAGGTAAAAATTTATGCCTTTCTAAACCCTTGGCATGATTAAGTATTTACACACCTCAGCATCACTTTTGTGCCTGCGGTTAGTGGTGAAACCGTGCATGAACTCACATACGCAGAAGCCGCATAAATTGTTGCTCGACTCCTTTCTCAAACACTACGGTGAAAAGAAGCATTGTTGGCATGAAAAATTGTTACGGCATAAGAATATTATGCACGTACTCGAAAGTTGGTTCGAACATCAAATGCCTTCTTGAATACACCGTGAGTTTGTGCACGGAACCGTGCGAATGCACTGCGCATGATTACGACTAGTAATTATTAGAGTTCGATTCAATTGAAGAAAATAAAGATTAATTAGAAAATACCTTTTTTAATTACTTTTAGTGGCAAGAAAATTATAAAATTAATTTATTTCAATTATTTAGTGAAAAAAAAGTATTTTGAACTAACCAAATTTTCAGGATGTTCCATACTCTCGATGGTTATTCACGGAATCATCGAGAGAGATGCCCATCTCTCTCAAGGGCCATATGTTGGCCAACTATCGAGAGAGCGAACTCTCGGTGGTTCGGTGGTTCACGTTGACAATCATCGAGAGACCCTTCTATACTTGACGGTTTGTTCCAAAACCGTCGAGGGTATGGCCTTTCTCACGGGTTTCGACCTTGAGGGTCGACCGATGGTCAACACACCGTCCTTTATTTTTGAAAAATATTTAATGATGATATTGATGGTGTCCAACAAGTAATGTTGCTCTAGACATAATGTAGCATTCTCCTAAATTTTTTGAACATGTTTTGAGGTTCTTATTTGTCAACCCACATGTAAGTGTCCTTATCGGGTCAACGATTAAGTGAACTTCTAAAGAGATGTTATACGTATGTTAGGATAAGCCATTGTCGTTTCATTGTATTGACATAATCAACTTATTTTCAATAAGTCCACGTTGGGCTAAATGAACAAACAGACATATTGCAATATTCAGGATTTTTTAAAATAATTTTCAAATAATTTTTTGCATCATTCAAGTGACGAAAAGCACTTGTCATACGCCAATTTGATCATATTTAACTATGGTACCATGTTTTGATGGTTGCACGCTTATCATGACCATGTTTTGATGGTTGCACGCTTATCATGATGTTTTTGGACATTTTTCTCAATTTTCTAAGTCATTAATTTATTTATTAACGTTAAAAATTCAATTATACGCTTGTAGAAAATATATAAACTACAACTATGTCATTATATATATTAAAAATAGAATTTTTTTTAAAATTGGAAAATTTAATTTCATAATGGATTTATGTGTTACTTTCTAATTAGAATATCATTTGCAAACATACTAATCTAGTTTTGACATGTTTAAATTTATCGCTCTCGATGGCTTAGAGTTAGGCCGTCGAGAGACTATCTGCACATGGCCCAGCTGGCCCATGCGCGGTGGCCGCTCTCTCTCAATGGCCTCCGAAGAAGCCATCGAGAGGGACCTCCGCCTGCTGCCATGTAGAAAAGGGACATGCACCTTTGTCTATTGACTAAATACAAAATGGCAAGACGGCTAGTGGTGCTGGTGCTCACTTGTGACATCGCAATTTCAAGCCCGCACCCACGCCATGCCATTTTTAATTTTATCTCTATCTCGATGGCTCTCTTCTGGACCATCGAGAGACTATCGGCCCCGCCATTTGGTGCACATGACCTAGCCTCGACCATAGACTTAACGGCCTCCTGTTGGTCGTCGAGCCTATGTTTTGTACACAACGGTTAGGACTGGCTGTTGAGAGTTGTGACTGTCCCGACGGTTAATTCCTAGCCATCAAGAGAGCTTTCTGGCAGTCGAAATTTGCGTCATTTCCTATAGTGTAGAAAAACCATCGCTGCAGTGATCCAACTGTATATATATATCAGCCCTAGTGGGTATCCTGCCTTAGACACTAATATGCTGGTGGAAGCTTGGCCTTTCCTTCCAAACATGTGTGAATCTCTGCCTCCCCGATTGTGGATAGGGCGCGCATATATGTAAATGCTATTGTTGCAGCTCAAGAGGCTCAAGCAGATGAGCCATCATCAGTGAGACGGTGACAACAGAAGCTAGCAGCAAGCCAATAAATTATCATCAATCACCCCTCTGTCTCTGTAGAATTCGCTGGAGAAACATATAGTAGCTAGTGACTTTATTACGGCGTGACAAGTCGCAAATAGCATCCATGTGTCCGAAAGCACGCCATGAAAACGGCTAGAGAAGCTATGTCTCGTTGTGGTTGCTAACCTTCCAGGTCCCTTGAACAGTGAACACTTGCGTACGTACGCATTCTCACCATCGTGGCTAATTTGTGTGTGAGAGAGAGGCAGGTGTGTGGCACAATGGCATCCCTATAACGGGCAGAGAAGCAGGCAATGAGAAACGGAGAAGAAGAAGCCATGCATGCCATGTCATGTAGTCAGGACCTCACGATCATGCAATTACCCCGACGGATGACAGGATAAGAGGTCGCCATCGTTCTCGATCCGACCCAAAAGCGCCGCAAGTCGCGTTCGACGCCCATGCGTGACGCAGAAGCCTGCGCTAGCTGGCTCGCCGTCCGCCGCAACTCCACGAGATTTGAACGAGGGCAAGCATGCACGCTAGTATATTCATCGATCATCACATGATTTAACCCCCAAGAGCTACAGAAGCACTCTGCTCCATTCCGGACGATGCATGCGAAGCACAATGCATTTACAAATTGAAATTGCTGGATCAAATATGCAGGCATAAGATCAAAGCAAAGTAGCAAACACTGCTACAGAACACAACATCAGTACCGGTTCCAATTTGTCGTCAGTGCCATTTTTGAACCGATACAATAAAGCAGGCACTGATATGACTAGTCAACTATGCTGGTTACGAACCGGCATAAATGAATTCTCTGTGCCAGTTTATGGATTGAGCCAGCACAGTTATATTTTAAATTTTTTTTAAAAAAATAGCTAGTCTAGCTAGCACCAGTAGCACCACCGGTGCTAACTAGGCTAGTTACCTACCTAAGCCTAGACTACTGCATACCCTAGAGCTACCTATCTACATCTAGCCGTCGTCATCGTCGTCACCGCCGCCGCCTTCCACCGCCACAAGGTCGGAGGAACTGCCGTGGTGACCAGACGCGGGGATGGGGATGTCTAGGGGCAAGGGGGAGGTGACCCCGTCATCAGACAGACGGGCCAATTCGTATGGAGAGAGGTGCTAGTACTCCTCGACGACGAAACGGCCGGGGTGGCAGGCTCGTCGTCATCATCGTCGTGGGCCTTCTCCTCCTCCGGATCCATCGGATGCTATGTCGCCCACAACCTCTCGGGCGCCGGCTCCTCATCCCCATGGGCCTCCTCGTCTGCGGGCTCTTCGTAGGGCACTTGCTCCTCCTTGTAGGCCTCGCCAGTGTGCTCCTCGCGGGGCACAAACCATGGCAACCATGGTGACTCCGGCTGCGGTGGCAAGGCGGGTTGAGATGGCAGCAGCGACAATGGAGAGGAAGGGGATTGGGCCATGCATGGCGGAGTAGTGGAAGAGGCGAGTGGAGATCTAGAGTGGAGTGGCGAAGAGATCGGAATGGGGGAGACGCGCGATCGATATAGATTATAAAGATGTGTGTTCAGGAAACATACCCACAAAATACTTCGGGAGACGAACCGTTATGTGAGCCGATTGTAATTCCCAACCCACACTTACACAGTTATGGGTACGAAGCGACACGCTGATTCGACTGCCACACGGAAAAATCTTTATATGTGCCATTCTCATTGCTAACCACCATATATATATAGAGAGAGAGAGATTTGCTAGTGTGCTATGGATAGCACGGAGAGATGCGTGCTATCCATGGGGTTTGCAAATTCTGAGACCGAAATAGACGATCCGAACCATCCATCTTGTTCATCTCGATAAAATCTCGCTACACACCAAATTTTAATTTTTTTTGAATTTGTTTACTATTTGTTTCGTATTTTGAAAATCGCTGATCTAATTAGCTGTGGACCCTTCAATAAGTCCAGTTTTCAAAAATATGAAACAAATAGTAAAAAAATTCAAAAAAATTGAAATTTGGTGTGTAGCGAGATTTTATCAAGATGAACAAGATGGATGGTTCGAATCGTCTATTTCGGTCTCAGAATTTGCAAACCCCGTGGATAGCACGGAGAGATCCGTGCTATTCAAAGCACACTAGCTATCCTCTCTCTCTCTCTCTATATATATATATATAGATTATATGTTCCAGTTTATGATACAAACCAGCACGGATCTATCTATGATAGTTGGTATTCAGAACCGGCACATATAATCCATTATCCTGACACATATAATCCATTATCTGTGCTGGTTGGTAATTAAAACGGTACATCAAAGTTTTTACCGCGTGTCCTCAATAAACGAATGCAATTTCCGGGGGTTTTTTTTTTCAGAACTGGTCTTTGCAAATGTGAAAAACCTGGCGGTATTATAAGTTACTGTGTGGCCGCAACTTTAATTTGGTGCAATTTCTAGATTGAACTCTGCACAGAGCAAGTAGAAAATATAGTCGATGGGTGCGCGCGCATGCCCGCAATTCATTTTAATTGTCTGCTTGCTCATAATGCGAGGAAAAGAACAGCATAACATAAGTTGGTGTGCGCGCCCACGCACCCCTAAAATGCCAAGGTAATGCCAATATATATTTCAGAGCTAAGTAAACCAGGAGAAGACAAAATGAAACAAAAGGAACGGCAACACCATTGGGAAGTCACAGAAGACTAGAAGAGGATCTGTTGCTCTTGTGCCGACGAATATTCACCACAGGATTCGCCAAAGCTTGGCTTGGCTCGATCTGCGTACAAATAGCACGCGGTGTGAGTGAAAGGAGGACTATATAAAGCCATATCCTACAGCCTCGATGCCCCAGATGGGAGATCGGGCCCCTAGCGAGCAGGATAGCGAAAAGAGAGAGGCTGATCAAATCTCGCGAGTGTCTATCCTCTCTCTATCCTCTTCCTAGATCACGTTGATGCGACGATTCTTTCCTTCTGTGTTGAACCAAAAGTGGAAGCGAAGGCAATAATCGCGTCCTTAAGACGGTGAAGCTTTGACGCTACGTCTTCCGTGTGGCACATTAAATTGCCGCCACCTCTCCCCCAACCCACAGCCCACCCTCCAAAACCACACCTCCTCACCTCCATCCGTGTCTGCTGTTCATACCGTGCTTGCCATGGCGTCTCGTCCTATGTCACCGCCTCGGGTCTCCACCGCCGGGGCTAGGACATTCCATCTTAGCTTCCAGCACACGGTTCCACCGCCTGGTCCAATGCTGTCACGCCAATGGCTCCACCCTGACTCCGACTTCACCTGCGTTGCCAGCCTTGACTCCACCTCTGTTGCCAGCCCCAACTCCACCTCCACCATCGCCGTTGACTGGGAGTGCTTCTCCATTGCTGTTGCCAGTTCGGCCGACTTTGCCACCTAATATGAGCCTAGACACACTACGGCAGTGGGTTCAGGACGTGTTACCAACGGAGCGCCAACATGGAACTCACCAATTGCCGGTGGACCGTGACACCTGCTAGTCCAGCATCCCCAAGCGTCGGCGCCACAAGTTAGTCCCCGATGACTACCAATATTGGTGTGCACTCAATTCTGATTCAGACAGAGCCACACGATAGAGTCCAATTAAGGAGGATCTAGGCAGCTCGTGGTCCGAATAGTAGATTTTATGTAGTTAAGTAGAACAGGTAGCTAAAGTAGCAGTCGTACAATGCTCTTTTGTAAACCTGGCGAAATAGTAGCGTAGAGCTGGTAAATTTGCAAGAACTCTTTTTTGGGTCCAACAAAGTATCCACTGTACGAAGCTTCCCTACTGCCATTCAAAAATAGTATGGTTCATCTATAAATCCATTGCAAATTCTACTCTTAAACACATTAATTCCAAATTCGGTGCTAGTTGATGGCAGTTACAACTAAAGCTTTAAATATAAGGGAAATAAGATAGGGAGATTTTGGCTGTTGAAGAGGAGGGAGATAGAGAGAGGGAATTTTTTTAATAGAGTTAGCTATATGGGATATAGGACCCGTTTGGCACAGCTCCAACTCCCAGCTCCACCTCAGAGCTAGAGTTTGTAGGTTAAAATAAAGTGACTTAAGTTTATATTTTTAGTTTAAAATATAAATAAGATGACTCACCTAAGCATCCTCAATTTATCCACAACTCCAGCTCCATGAATTTCTGGAGTTAGGAATAGGGTGCTCCACCAACTCCACCAATTTGGTGGAGTTAGAGCTGTGCCAAACAGGGCCATAGATAGTCAAATATAGAGAAGCTACTCAAATATAGAGAAGCTACTGGAGATGGTTAACAAATGCTAGCTAGTGCTTTTTTTAGAAAACAAATAAATCATAAATAAATATAGCGAGACGGTGACATGACCAAAGAACAAGCACGCTAGCTAATCAAGTGGTTTTTTTAAATACATGTTATACATTCTGCTCTTCGCCTATATGATTCTTGGCTCTGCTTACAAATAGGAATGAGTGAGAAATCTACCCCTCCCTGACTTGTAGCTAGCATTTTTAGCTGAGGGTTTGCCAAGTTGGTTGGGTGTTCACTCCAACCACCACAGTTTCAACCCCATGCTGTGCCGTTGGGTCTCATTTACTGGGATTTAGGGAGCAACTATAGGACGGTATATCGTCGTGTTCAATTCCGACGGTATAGGAAAATACAAAAAACGGAGTCGTCCCCTTCGTCCTGGAGTGTTCTTCCCGCTGGCGCCGCACCACACCAGACAGCCTCGCTTCCTCTACCTACGGGAGCGCGCGCAAGTCCTCTTCCTGCCGATGACGCTCCACATAGGTGAGACCACCTTTCTTTGGGTGTACGCGTCCTCTTCCTGCCAGCACCGCACCACATCGGAGAGCCCTGCTCCCTCTGCGTGCGGGAGCCCCCGCGAGTCCTCTTCCCACCAATGATGCTCCACACAAGTGAGATTGCCTTCCTTTGCGCGCGCGGCAACATGCGTTTGTCCTATTCCTACTGATGCCGCACCACACTGGAGAGCCCCCGCTTCCTCCCTCTAGGTCGTGCCACAGTGGATGCCACTATTTGCCCTGCTCTCAGCGGAGAAGCCTTGCGACACCTTGGATGCACCACCACTGGCTTGTGTGGCTGTGCCGTATGTCGAGCTACCATGAGTTGCCCTGGGCTAGGACGCCCTTGGCTGCGCTGCTACCGGCCGATGGATGGCTGGCTGTTGCTAGCCTGCTTCTCTACTCCCCTCATTTTGCCTTCTATTTCTTTCTCCATTTCCTGGTTTGGTCAATGGTCAAGAATGGAGAGGTAAGCTAAAGTAGGAGAGGTATATAAATCCATCGATTTGGCGATTTTGAAGAAGATGGCAATTTTGTAAATTTGGTCCCTGACATATGATTAAATACAGTAGCGTGTTGGAGGATTATAAACCAGCCCCTAATATCATAAAAGAGTTCTACTCTCACCCTGATTTTATGGTTAACCTATATCACATGTCAATTGCATTTAATAATAGGCATCGACTAGTTTTAGGAAGTATCATTATCCATCGTTAAATTTTACCAACTATCACTTAATGGTGTTGACCACGAAAGCAAGGAGTATCATCAAGTATCGAGTATCAGGAAAAGTTGGTCGTGCATCGTTAAGATTCACTAAGGATCACCTAAAGGTGTTAGCCACGATAGCACGTAGTATCATGAGGTATTGACTAGTTCCAGGTAGTATCGTGATGCCTTAGTTAAGTTTCACCAAGTATCACCTAAAGGTGTCGGCCATGAGAGAACGTAGTATCATCAGGTATTGACTAGTTTCAAGTAGTATCGTGATGTATCGTTAAGTTTCACCAAGTATCACCTAAAGGTTTCGGCCTCGAGAGGTATTGACTAGTTCCAGGTAATATCGTGATGTATGTTAAGGTTCACCAAGTAACACTAAAGGTGTCGGCTACGAGAGCACGTAGTATCATCAAGTATCGAGTATTTTCAGGAAGTATCATCCAGTGTAGAGTAGTTTCAGGAAGTATCATTAGGTTTCAATAAGTTTCACCAAGTATCGAGTATCGATTCTCATCAAGCTTATGATATCATCGAGTATTGGTGGTATCACCAAGTATCGAGTATCGATGGTATCGTCGTATCAAGGTATTGTTGAGAACCAAGTATCGTTTGGGATTAGGTAACATCGAGTTTCAGGTATTGTCAAGCTTTGGATGGTATCGGGTATCGTTGAGTTTCTAATATCATCGAGTAGTTGTTGTCGAGCTTTGAGTATCATCGTATTGATTGTATCGCAATGTATCGAGGTATTCTTGAGCATCGGGTATCGTTATCTCGAAGTATCATTGAGTACTAGTAGGTATCGTTATCACCGGTATAATGTAATATCATAAGATATCAAGTATAAGGTATCACATAGTATCATAAGGTATCAAGTGTAAGGTATCAGGTAAGTACGACAATGAGCAAAAGGAAAGCAGTGACAAGTAATTCAGTATTGCATCTACTACTAAAATTTTACAACAGCAAATTAATAGTAACTAGCCTTTGTACTCACGAACATTCTGCTTGCATTTGCCATCCACCAAAAAAAAGTTGAGTCGTACATCATTCGATAGAAGCTTTGAAAACATAGTAGGGGATGAAAAGTGGCATCTGTTTGCTGACAAATCCAAATCAGTTGAATTACTAACTAGATTCTATGGTTGGGATGGAACCCCAAGGAGCTTCTTCACAAACGGTTTTATGGACTTGCCCTCAATCTCCAAAGCATCTACCTCACAGTTCACTTTGTTAACCATCCACATTGTCAAGCCATAAGATCACAAACTGCCATAGACAGGAGGCTACCAAAACCCATATTACCAACATACTTCTGCATATCTGAAAGAGACTTCATGATTGGAGGGACTCTGTGCAGGACACATCTATAAGCAACCTTCTGGACCTGCATTCCACAATACATGAAAACCCTATTAGGATTGAGAAGGAACAATGAAGCAAGTCTAAACACAAGTATTAGCATATGTGTAACCAACAAAAAAAAAAGCAGCACATGTATAAACTAGTGATCGAACAAACATATACACTCTCCCACAATTTAATTAGTAAGTATGAGAAATAATCAGCAAAAGAACAAGTACCATCAGGTGTCAGTTGGTAATCAGCACATGCAAAAGTACAGCAAAAAAAAAAAATCATCACATGCACAAAAAAAAAGATTCGGATTTAAAAGGATTTTACCCTGTTCATTTTTTTTTTATGTCTTGTGCTTGCTTCCATATTTTGCCGATAAAAGGTGGTGGACAACTAAACAGAACGATTTCTACCATCTTACATGCATGAGACCATATTTTTTGGACTATTGTCCCAGAAAAGGCCAAATTAAGGTTCAGGAGTAAAGATCAAAAACAAAAAAAAAGAAGAGAACACCAATAGGATATAATAGTATACAGGTTGAGAACTAATCGCTAAATGAACACCTAATAATCCATGGTTTGTAGTATCATCAAGTTTCAGCATTAAGATCCTAAGTTTAGGAAGGCTAATTCTACAGTATTATGATGGAATTATTCTACAACATTAAGCTCAAGTTTTAGCATTCAGGTTCTGGCCAGAGGATGGATAGCAGTCACTCTATCTCACTACTCTCCTCACTCCAATCTTCAATTGTGTACAGGTGTACTAGAGTAATCATCTTATTTATCATATGAATACAGACTTAGCAAGAATCTCAAATCTCAAACTAATGTGAAGTATTCAATAAATGAGATATCAGCCTTGTTTTCATTTTTTTTCCAAATCCAAGTTGCACATTCAGGGATGGATCAACATGTGAAGTATAAAAAAAAGCTAGCAGAAGCCAAGCACTAGTAAGTGGGTGTATGAAGCAAGAGATCCTGCTCACCAACGCATGCAGGTGCCCTCAAAGACAACAACACTGAGATCTATGGATGACGCTGGATGGAAGCAGGCCAGGAGATTTGTGCTAGCTCATATCCTCCCCCCTGCCTCCTGTGGTGTTTTTCTTGGTCTCTGCGGTGGTGTAGGTGGCGAGGAAGCAGGGGTGGAGGGTGGCAAGGAAAAAGCGATGGCGGAGGCGTCGAGGAAGCACACTGGGGTCGCCATGGAAGTGGCAGCGCGGGCGGTGAGGAAGCAACAGAGGAGGCGGCAAGGAAGAAGCAGCGGTGGAGACACCGAGGATACGGCGACGGAGGTGGTGAGAAATCGCTTTGAGATTTATGCGATCCGACGGCTACAACGTATTCCATTGAAATGGGGCGGGACGGTATACCATCAAAGCAGTTCTGTAAATAAATATAGCGAGAAGGTGGCATGACCAAAGAGCGAGCAGGCAAGCATCTTCAGCAGAGACTCTAAAACAGAATCTTCTCTATATTTAGAGTCTCTCGTTCTCCAGCAGAGTCTCTATCTCAGTCTCTAAATTTAGAGTTTCTGAGGCTCCCTATATCAATCTCTATGGTTTCTCTAGATAGAGGTTCTGCTGGAGCGTATGGAAATATAGAGAGCAATAGTGATTTACAGAGGGTATATAGAGACCCAATTTTAAAGCATCCGTTGTTAATGCTTTAAGCGCTGCAGGTGAGCAGCAATGCAGCATCAAGGGATCAAGTCATATCATTTGGTCCTTGGACTCGGTTTTGCTTCTGGTACACTGTACAAATGAGATGTATTCCCAGGCGCCGGTGCAACGACGCTACCATGCAAAAGCCAAAAGGACAGCACGATACGAGTGGAATCCTTATGAAGATCCCCACATCTCTCTCTCTGTACCCTTGGGACAAAAGAAAAAATGGATCGCGTACTGCTAGCCTCTCCCATATATATATTACTATTTTACTAGTCCTACAGATCATAGAATCTCCCATACATTAATCTGCAAACCCACATGTTCCACGCTGTCACGTGTACGAACGTAATCTGATCACATGCACATGTAGTTCTCTGATAAAAGGATAATGTATAATTCGATACATACCACTTTCAAATGGATTCAAATCCTCTGATATTGCTATGCAATGTCACAGCGCTACATGCCATGACATTGCTTTTCAGCCGATGGATGGAAAACGGGAGGATGAGATCAACTCATGAACTATTCAGAACGCTGTAGCAAAATATTGTAGCTGTCATTGTGGTGAGGTCCCTGTAGCGGTCAATCTTGCGCCGTGTAGTCCAATGTAATGCCAGTGGATCAGATCCCTCCTAAATTAAGTCGGCGTTTGGAGCATGCATGGTACAATGGTACCACAGCAGCAGGACACTAGACACAAGGTATATATATTGAATTGACCTAAGATAAAAAAAGGGAAAAGAACGAACAAATAGGTGATTAAGAGCATATACAATGATATGACACGTATAACACAAGGTGATGTTGATGAGAGAATTGTTTCTAGTTCTTAAGACATTTTGTGTGTGTGAATAATTTGTCTACAAAGTAAATATTTGTTTATATCATTGTATGTGTTGTCTTTTGAGTGACGTCTCTACATGACATGAGAGAGCACAATAGAAGCTATTGTCTAAATTGATATACAAGCTCTAATCGGACAGCAACACAGTCATTGGCTCTGTTTGTTTTGACGGTTTCTGGCGGTTGGCGGTTTTACTGTAGCAAATTTATAAGTTTTTGAAAAAAAAATTTAAATAATCTAAAAAATAATCTAAAATTTTTTTTACTATAGCGAACCGCCGGCGGTCTGCTGCAAAGAACGGGGCCATTGTTGAGAGTGTTGGTGACAGGTAGGGGAGAATATACCGCCACCGTTTTCCCAATCATGTGAGGCCCCAAGTAGCCATCGGGCATTAAGACGGGAATTGAATTCGCAATATATATTTGTGATTTTCATGGGACCGCTACCTCTCAAGCTTGATATACACGCTGCTCACCACCAGCATGTTTCGTCTCGTTCCCCTCCTCGACCTAGCTCTCTAATTTTCCCGACTTTTTTTGTTACTTTTGATAGGAGGAAGAACGTATAAAGAGCATGCTAAACTAAAGCTGCATACATGTTTGCATCGCGTCTAGAAAATCATGGTGCTATTTTCCAAGATTTACAATTCAGTCAGTCAAAAATTCTGTTCGTCAACGAACGCTAGAATTCACGAAATTTCGTGAAATTTTCACAAAATCTTTCGGTTTTTTTTTCTCTTTTCACCCATTTCGCCTTGGACCGAGAACACCGAAATTTCGACGGAATTTCAATCCCTGCTATTTTCTAAAGGAGTTGATTTTCCTATTCATAAAGTAGTATTGATAATATATAGAACAAGATTTTGCAATTAGGGCCTTAGCAAAAACAATGATCTGGACTAGGCGTGACAGCATATTTTGACTTGACTCAAATTTTGATTGATTTTGCTCTTCGAAATTTTTTTTATTATCTTCTTTAGGAGAGAGAAGGGCTACGGTTGTGAGTATCGAATTCTCTTATCAAATGATCTTGAAGCTAATCCTGATCAAAGATGTCAAATTCTAGTTGAACTAAATATTTCAGCTTCTCGAAGAAGAAGAATAATTTATAAGAACTAGAAATTTTGACTTTAGCTCAATTGAGAATTGCAAGCGTAGTTTAGTATAGAAAATAATTTGAGGATTATTTTTTTTCATACTAGTTATCCACCTCTCCAAGTATCCTTACTTTTATGGTAACTAGTCAAACGCCCATGGTTTGCTATGAATGCTCTTAGCTCCGCCTTTTGTCTTTCACACTCGACTACAATGTGTCTCCACACTCTTAGCTTCGCTTCGCACTTCACCATATCATGCTTTTGTATCCTCTATTTTGGTATATTTTACGCTGATTAAAAGCTTTCTAGGGTTGTTCTCTTTAGCTTATCTTATTTGTTTAACTTCTTATTTGTTTATTAGTTGAACTTCGAGAGCTTGCCAAGCTAGTTTGAAAAGTCTAGTCGCATTCGTTTTACTTGTTTCTGAAAGCTCTGAGACATGGTTTCTATATTAAAAATATAGACTTCAAAAACCAAGTTGTTTGAAGTTTCGATTCAGAGATAAGTATATAAGATAAGTAAATAAGTTGAACATAACAACCCAACACATCATGCAAAAATAAGGAAGTTAAACAAATAAGTTGATTTCATGTATACTTAGCTAATAAAAAAACTTTCCAAAAAACAACATACTAAAATAAGAAAGCAAACCCAAAAAAAGAAGTACATGACAACGTCTTGATCACTGTTAGATGAGTGATGCATGGCAGAGATAGATGATGTATCGTTATTCACCGCTAGAGAATTTTTTATGGTAGTGATTACTTGGGTGGGCCAAGATGATCAAGTCATGCTCTTAGAAGAAATTTTCATTTTTGTACTCAAGGTATATATTTAATGCAATGAAAAATTAAGGCACCTTTCCTCTCGTGGAAGCATTTCAACGGTGTAACCTTTGAAGCGTGGAAATGACCAACTAACATGCATCGAAGCTCCTCCAAGCTCAAGCTTGCACGTAAATGAGCACATGTAGACGTAGTAGGGTGTTCCACTAACCGTGCGTGGAGCTGGAGCAGAGATTAGTATGACAGGATCACAGGAAGAGATGGGGGAGGAAGAGATGGGAGCATCAGCTAGACAGCTAGTATCGAGAGGTGTGGAGCGTCGAGACAAAGCAGAACAGTAGAACGGCTTCTCTCCTGGCTCAGCGCCTCCATCACGTGGAAAGCTGTCCAGTTTTTCGGAGCAGAGGAGAAAAGGCAGAAGGGGCAGGACCACTCGGGTGGACAAGGGGTGATATGTCCGCCTTATCTTATTTGCGTATTTTTTTATTTATTTATAAGCTAAAATTTAAGGATTTTTTGAGATAGTTACGAAAGTCTGGATCACTTTGTTTGACTTATTTCTCAGAGTTTGAGACATAGTTTCGATATAGAAAAAAATAAACTTAAAAAACTAAAACGTTTGGGTTTTTATTCAGAGATAGTACATGAGATATGTACATAACCTGAACAGAATAACCCCTACATCATGTTAGTTTAGCTTTTCGGTTCATAGTATATTGTGTTTTATTCGTTTGTCCAAACTAAACACCTCCACCTCTAAAAAATATTTTTTGAATATCTCAATGTCGCTTCTCAAAACTCAAAAATACAAGTTAAATCAAACATTATGACTTTCTTATACTGGAAGCACAACATTTTAACTACAAACATGGACGCAATGCTAGCCTAATCTTGTTGGATCATTTTTTCAGAGAAATTGGTTTTTTTTAGCATTCTGCATTTTTTAAAAAAAGAAAGTAGCACATGAATGTAAGATGAAGTAGGAGCATTTGGAATCCTGTTTGACTATTGATTTTTTCCATAAATTTTGACTTTATATGAATGAATATAAGAAAAATATGTTAGCTCTTTTTTAATTTCTATTCAAATAATAGAAAGAAAACCAACCTAGACGATGTTTGGATCTGTCATCAGCACTCAAAATGGCTATCCTATATCCTTGTGCAGTTCCACTCTTCAAGTTGAACTTTGGATGCTCCAAATTTTTATGAGCCAACTCCTGCATGCATATTAATATATTGAGAGTGGAGAGTTAGATAAAAAAAAAAATGTTTTCTAAGCTAAATAGTCTGTCTTCCATGTTCCATCATTGCTTTATCTCTATTTATAAAAAAAATTATTTTTCTTATTACTATATTGTATCTATCATACTCAGACAAAACGGGACATTGTTTTAATTTAAAGGCCACATTACCTTTCCTTATAGAAAATGAAATGTCCATATTCGTAGGAAGGCCTGCAACATCACAAGATTACGCTATCGTGACATTCTACACCAATCAAAATCACCAAAGATTTCATTCCTAAATGGTCATAAGTACCACACTAAATATATATGAGGAAATTTGGCTCTATGCCACTGATCAAACCTCTTATTGTGAAAATGCCATCCAAAAATATCTAATTGGGAATATGCCGTATATGAAAATGTCACTTAATCTAACATTCTGTTAGTTTTTCAAGTTATCTCATATGGAACGACCAAAATGCCCTCCTCTCAAGCTCATTCATGTACGGCAACTCATTTAAGCTTTATTAGCACCTGACTTTGTCTTAATAGATTTTAGTCATGTTTTATTTCATATCAAATAATGCCGTTATTTGCCACAATTGCGATGGATAGATCAAAATAGTGTTCAGATCGATACCATGATTATATCATATAATCATTTTCACTTGTTTTGTTGGTTGTAACTATGACATGTCACACTTTAATAAAAAAAGTTGTAACTTGGAGCGACAACCAAGCAAACATGTCCTTGATCTTAAGTGATCTCATATGTATTTCACCCTCCCTGTTCCCTTTAGTGAGGATTAGATTTGTAGATGGAAGAGGTCGAGAGAACAACATTTTGGTTATTTCGTGTGAGAAAACTCGAGAAACTAACGGAATGTTAGATTGAGTGGTATTATCATGTACAAACTAAGATTGTAATAACATGTTCCCAATTAGACATTTTTATTGGCATTTTTACAATAAGAGGTTTGACCAGTAACATAGAGCCATATATATATTGTACTCTTAAGAGTACGGAGCCCTTCCGTACTCATAGTTTTTAAATCCTCCAATCAATATATCCGATGGACTACACTTGCACACCTCAGCATTAAACCATGTATGCACCTAATTCACGCGCACGTCATCTCATCTTGTATGTACCCATAGAGCCATTTATAGCTACTTTTTTTTAATCCTATCTCGTGATTGAAAGCTCCAATCGACGAACCATTTTTGAATACGTGTTTCTGACTTTTTTGGAACAAAACTAGATCACACTTGCTATATAAAATTTTTAAAAAATATTTTCATACTATGTACGGCATACGTACATACAGTAGCTTTACTATTTTTTTAAACACAAATTTACTACATTTATAAATACAACTTTATTACATTTATGTAGTAAAATAGTAAATATCTGTAGTAAAGTGTTATATATGAAGTAGTAAAGAAAAATTTATACATTGAGACTAGCCACATAGTGGCTTTACTATTTCAATAAACATAACTTTATTATTTTTATGAATACAACGTCACTATATGTATGTAGTAAAGTGTTGTATAAGAAGTAGTAAAGAGTTTTTTTGGTAAAAAATATCAGGAACACGTAGGTGAAACCACTCGTCAATCAGATGTGTCAATTAAAAGATATAGTGAAAACAAAAGAAATATATGTCACCTTCGCTGACATCATCGTATGTATGCATACAGAGCAACCAGCGGGCTTGTCGCGGGGATTTTTATACATGTTTTAATTGATTAATCCAATAGCTAGAAAATTATATGTACGGAAGCCTTCTTCTGTACTCTTAAAAGTAAGTTAGTGTTATATATATATATATATATATATGCCAGGAAATAAGAAATAGAACGAAAATTACATAATTCCATCAGTGTGCTTCTCGTGGAGCCCGTGGGGTGCACGTAAGGACGAGGTCCTATCCAATGTCCCTGACGCGCCACGTGTCACTCCAAACACCGTGCGTTCCCAGACAGAGGAAACTGTGCCCATGCTTTTGTTGTTATGTGTCCCCAGCGACTCGTCCCAAACAAATTGGACAGCAACTGGTATCATATCAGTGATATCACACCCTCCCAGTATATTTAGCCAAGAACCCCAAACCCAACCCCCAAAAAACTCCACCAGAATTTTGGACTTGTTCCACCCATTCAGATCACTCCACAGCCCACAGCTCCACACAAGAATCCACCTTTCTTGCAGTGGAGAAATCCTCCTTCTTCCTCTTCTTCTTGGTCTTCTTCTTCTTCCTCTGTGGCACAATGGGGAGAGCGCCGTGCTGCGAGAAGGTGGGGCTGAAGAAGGGGAGGTGGACGAGGGAGGAGGACGAGATCTTGGCGAGGTACATCAAGGAGCACGGGGAAGGGTCCTGGAGGTCACTGCCCAAGAATGCCGGTACGCAGCAAGAGGATCAAGAAACCTGCAAAAGGTTTCAGACTTTTGGGGGCCAGAGTTAGCGCCCGATCGATCGACCATCACTCACTCGGTTCTTCTCGCTAAACCCCCCTGGCTGCAGGTCTGCTGAGATGCGGGAAGAGCTGCAGGCTGAGGTGGATCAACTACCTGAGGGCGGATCTCAAGAGGGGCAACATCTCGGAGGAGGAGGAGGAGATGATCATCAAGCTCCATGCCACGCTTGGCAACAGGTGCGTGCTGATCTCGTCAGACATTCTGCTCTCCAATCTGCTTGTGTTTGCAACGAAATTTTGGGTTGGGTTCGTGCATTGAGCAATTAATTTGAGAAGGCGTGCTGCAATAGCTGGAGGGTGTATGCATATGATTTTAGGAACTCGGTTATAATGATTTGGACATGTTTTTAGCTATAAAACTTGAAGTTTCGCAAAGATAAAAAATGGACAGGTGAATAAAGCCGCCCTGACTCTGCTGTTATTCTGTCTGAAGAAAAAAAACTCCGCACTTATTCTTGCACATCTAAATAAGACATGTTTTTTTAGAACAAACAATATCAGATGTTGTAAATCAGAATAGTCTTTCTTGGGAGAACTACAAGAACTAGTTTTAGCTTCAACTCGCTGAATTTTATCTGAACATACCGTGAATTCTACAAGTACAATCGAAAACACGCTCAAAATTCACAGAATCTGACCGTCTTCACAGAGAAGAAGGAAACAAAGCGTATCCAAATAAGGCCTCATGCCTCTCGGTGTTTTCTTGCTGCCGCTTCCTGCATGCTTCATAGCCAGCCAAAACAAATATATGTGTATAGCAGATAAAAGTACCTTATCTTTGTTTTTTCTTTCAACCGAGGCTACTGTTTGCTATCCAACAAAACTACTCTCTCCACTCAAAACGTAAACCAATTGAAGCACGATACGGTCAAAATTTTAAAACTTTAGATACCAATATCTTTCTAACTATTTAAATTTAGCAGCAAAAATCATATGGGTAGATCTCTATGTGTATTTCTATAATAATATAATTTGAGTGGGTTAAATTGTATCAATAATTGGTGGTAAAGGTGCATTCCGGAGACCCTTCGTCTAAAACGATATTTATTTTTGATCCAAGAGAGGGTACTAAAAAAGCGATTGCCTTTTACTTTCCGTTTTTGTCGCTAGTTCGCGACGTGGCGTCATGGGGAGTGAAGTGGCCTCCAGACTCCAGTTCTCTCCTGCTTTGTCGCCTTGCATTGCATGGGCCGTGCCAGGGCGTGCTACGTTTTTCTATTGCCCCTCGTTCGTCTCGTGCGCGGAGAAGGACGCAAAAAAAAAACAAAACAAAACAAAACAGAAGGCCGAAAAGGAGAGCAGGCGCGTGACCCACGCGAACACTGGTTTTCCTTGTACATTTGAGTGGGTGACTCATGGCTAGTAAGCAGCACCATCTCTCTCTCAAGTCTACTATCAATCTAGAGAGAGGGAACGGGGTTGATAATGAGCTGCACTGTCAGCATCGAGCATTATTTCGCTGGTGCCCCATGCGTTGAAAACCTCCCAGCTGACACGAAGTGACAGCTGACGCGGATCCGGAGCCGTATCCTCTGTGTGTTTTGTCCGTGTGGCGCCGCATGCACGGTATTCTTCGAGCACACGTGGATGTCCAGTCGGAGAATCGATGCCTCTAGACATATGGCGTGTTTGGTCGCATGGCCAGGCCTGGGGGATACGTGAGAAATGACCGTTTTCTCGAGCCTGGCTCAGTGGCGCAGGGCGGCAGCATGAGGGGATTGACGAGGCAGCACGGCCAGAGCTCCGATCGAGCGACGGCGGGAAGACACGGCGCACACACGGGAGTTCACTAGTGACGAGAGAGATGGGACGGCGACGGTTGGTGGCGCACTGGGCTCAACGACGGCGCGCGAGAGGAACTCGCCGCAGCACGAGACCATCGGATTTTGGATCCGCGCGCGCCGGAGCTTGCGAAGGCACCGACAAGGGAACACGGGGTCACGGCCGTGCGCTGCCGCGGCACTAGGAGAGCGACTGCTGCTTGTGAATTGAAGGCGCCGGTGAGAGGCCATGTCAAACGTTCGCCTGGCTCAAACGACACACTTAACCAAACACTAGGAGTTGCATGGACACATTCACTCGTACGAGTCAGGCTACGCAGATACAGCAACCATACACGCCCCATAGAGAACGCCTAGATTCATTGACGGTAACAAGCGTATGTTACCTAGCTTTCTTCGTAAATTTATGCTTCTGGGTTTGTGCTTGGGTGAACGGGTCATCACATGCGATTCAATATAAAATCAAGAGCCTAGAGGT
Organism: Olyra latifolia; assembly: GCA_036346145.1. Lineage (NCBI taxonomy): Eukaryota > Viridiplantae > Streptophyta > Magnoliopsida > Poales > Poaceae > Olyra > Olyra latifolia. Next base: position 24,348,475 of record CM070530.1, read on the forward strand.
CTCTGAGTGCTCATACAATATTAAAAATAATAACTGCGGTATGTGTCCTGATGTGACGGGTTGTTAAAATGTATTGTTCGCCTTTCGCTCTATCTGGTTAAGCTTTTGGTTGATTAGTTGGTCCATATGATTGAAGACACTTTTTTTTTTAACCGTTAACGTTCAATAGAATTTTCAGATGCGTGGTTTTGTAATTTGGATGTGTGGCACGGAAGGACAACACTCAATTGTCGAGGCGTGGCTCGGTGGTACGAGCTTCGCACTGTTTCGCTCGTACCGTGGCGTCCTTACGTGTCTGGAGCCTGTCCGGGCTCGTTTCTCACATGGGAGAATCGTGTCCTCTCGTTGCACGTACGACGCCGGGCTGTATGTCCTGCACGTACAACAATGTTCACAGTTGGGAAAGAAAAAAATTGTTCACATTCACAGCACACGTCTGACCACCGGAGCTTAACACTGTATAAAACTTGTACCTACTGTACTTGTAGGCAGTAGCCTACTTGCCATTGCGAGACTGTGACCGGTTTGGTGCCCAGTGCATCTTTAGCAAAGAGTTCAAATTTCTTCTCTAAACATTATCCGCTACAAACTCTATCTATTCTCTAAAATTCTTTCACATTTTACACTGCACTCTAAAATATCTGTTTCCTGTAATAGAGTCTCTATCCCAAAAAATCAAATAAATAGCATTTTGCACCTCCCGGTGGAGATGCTCTTACCATTGCCATACTATGTTGACTCACTGTATGTATTAAGGAATCTAACTGTTTGTTTCTTCTGTCGTCTCTGACAACGAGTTTAAGTAGAGGGGATGGCTCACTTTTTTGTGTTTGTGATCCTTGCATGCATCGGTACTGAATGCAACGCGTAGTAGTAGGTACGTGGACAAACTGCTGACACACAACACAAATCGTGCGTGGTGGGGCTACGCGGCTTGTGAATGAATGTGGTGAATTGAACAAAGAAAAACAACAACCTGTGTTCCTGGTGTGACCACACAAGTAAATGGCGTATTGCGATGCATGCATACATGGAGCCATATATGGTGACACCTAGCTAGCAGCGCAGCGATTGCCATGTCGCGTTCGCATGGGGGCGCATCGATCCCATCAGCGCGTGCGTGTGCGAGATAACTCGCCGCGAGCACGGTGGACGGTGGTTGGATCTCCGGCACGCATATTGATTGCCACATGCATGCATATTGATGCAACTTACTTTCATGTCCTCGTTTAATCCTCTGGAAAATTTTGTCCGTTGCTCAGGTGGTCCCTCATCGCCGGCCACCTCCCCGGCCGGACGGACAACGAGATCAAGAACTACTGGAACTCGCACCTCAGCCGGAGGGCGCACGACTTGGGCAAGGGCGGCGGCGGCGACGGCGACGGCGATGGCGCCTTCCTCAACGTCGACCTCAGCAAGCTGCCCGGCGGCGGCAAGCGCCGGGGCGGGCGGACCAGCCGCGCCGCCGCGGCAAAGGGGAAGGCGAAGGACAAGAAGGCCGGGAAGGACAAGGCCAGCAAGGTCACCGTAGCAGAGCACCATCACAAGGAGGAAGAGGAGGAGGTCGAGGACGGCAGCACGAACAACGTCGTCGAGGCACCGATCAGCTGCGAGCCTTGCACCGAGCTGCACGGCGACTCCGAGCAAGCGCAGGCCAGCGCCAGCGGCGTCACTTCCGATGGGCTCGAGGAGGGCCCGCGGGGCCAGAGCGAGGAGACGGTGAGCGGGATTCTGGGCCCGGTGAGCCCAAAACAGGAGGTGGGCCCGGATGGGAGCTGCAACGATGGCGAGAGTGGGGCAGGGCAGGCAGTGGGCCTGGAGAAGCTAGGTGAGATTGAGAAGGCCATGGAGTGGGACCTGGGCCTGGTGGAGCTGGACCTGGACGACGACTTGGCCAATGATGACATGTGGGGCCCCCTCGCGTGGGACTACGATGACATGGTGGTCCCGGACGGATGCCAGCAGCCGGAGGAGGTTATGTCAGACCTCTTCTTCTTGGAGAGCTTCTAGGGTGGCCATGGACTGATCCGTGTATCATCAGCATTCGGCAACATCTCTCTTGGCTTTGTCAAAAAAAAAAAAAGCAACTCTTCTGGTGAGTGAGATAGTACTTGGTGTTGCTGGCTTTTGTTGGTCTTGAGCTGGGGTGACGAAAGGAAGGAAAAATGTAGAAAAATAAGTGGGATTGCTCCCTTTTGGTGAATGTTCATGGGTGAAATCGGATGAATGCTGGGATTACGGAACCTGTTACAACTTCAGCAACACACACGAAACGGAATGCTTCTGAAGAATCGAAACCACAACCCTGCTTGACGCTGCCACCATGTCCAGAAACTAGAATGACCATAGTAACTATTGCAATATCGGGTCTGCAAGGATCATCATGTTCCAGAGAGGATTCACCCAGAAGTGTTTGCACGGAGTCTAACCAGTTAATGCCACACAAACTTATTCAAGATGATCTTTCTAGTGCTAAATCTTGCAACAGTAGTTAAACCACAGTAGGACTAGGTTCTAGGTACACCATAACCATCTCATATTCAGCAATCAGTAGTCACTAAACAGTGGAGTAGCAGCAAACGATGCGGAGTTCAGTAAACAGTGGTTACTAGAAAATTCAGATTAGAGACACTTTATCTAGTTCAGTAATCAGTACTCACTGATCAGTGCAGTGGTGGTACCTAGAGTAGCAGAGTTTGCTGCTTCGTGGCCATCTTCTGCCTCCCCCTCCCCCTCCTCTTCCGACCAACTCCAGATCCACCACCCTTCGCTCCGGCCATCATCGGCACCCTGCTGTCTCCGTTCTCACCGTCTGCAGCTGCAACCTTGCGCCGAGGCCCAATCCCCTCAGTCCCGGCCGAATTACAGCTCTTCTTGGAACTCCAGCAAGAGGAGTTGCCGCACTCACCGATGCTCAGCTCGCCGAAGACCCTCCTCCTGTCCTGATCAGCCACCGGCCGGACCTGCCGCGCGGAGACATCCCTGGCGCATTTTCTCTTGCTGCCCCATGCGCCGCTGTAGCTGACCGGCGGCGCGTTGATCCTGCGCTGGCACATGGGTGTCGGCGCGTCCGCATGACGCCGTAGAGGCGTCTGCGTCGGCAATGGCAATGTCGCGGCCGCGGCCGCGGCCCTCGCATCTCGCTTCCGCTGCGCGCGCGTCCTGGAACACGCACGCGCAACGCCACCCAGTCGATCAGCCATGGAGTGGATCAGTAAACAGCGTGATGCTGCCGCGCAATTTCGCTGTGTTTGCAATTGCATCGCTATCTAGTACAAATGCGGTGTACCTGCAGCAGGTGGCGACGCGGTGGGAGGCGTGGAGCTCGCCGTCGCACGCGCGCCAGTCGACGCCCTTCTCGGCCAGCACCACCTCCCGCGGCCGCGCGGCGCTGAACGGGTCAGGCTTGGCGCGCCCCCTCTGCTCCTCCCGCCGCGGCGGCTGCCCATTCCGCTCCTGCTGCTGCTGCTCCTCCTCCTCGCGCTCCACCTCGTCGGCCCACGAGAAGGAGAACCGCCTGCCCGGCTTGCCGCCGCCGCACTCCATTTCCTCGCCCCTTGCGCTTGGCGATGTCTGTAGTCTCGCTGGCTGACCTTGGTTGGTTGACGCGGCAGGGGCAGGGGGAAGTGGTAAGTGGGTGGGTGGTTCTACTTTCAAAACCGGCGCCCGAAAAGGTTGCAACGGTAACCGTACGGGCGCAGCACGCGGTGAGCCACGACAACGGTCGGGTGAACGACCCTGTTCTGACGGAAATAACCCTAGCGATATATCGTGTCTGCCTCTTTTTTTTATTAATTTATTTTTTATTTTCCTCGTCACACCCTGTTTAAACGTGGTGTTTTTTCTCTCCGTGATTCCCATGTGAACTGTTATTGTGAAATTCTTACCTCCCAAATAGATGTTTACATAAATAAATCTAAATTGGATGATTAGGCTGCTCCGTGCATCATGTTATTTGCCATGGATAGCCCCCCTATTTGGTAGTGAGGAAAAAGTCCCGTAGAGCGAATCCAACGACAATGATGAGAGTCATAAAGAAGATAAACAAATAAGGCTCTATTTGGCATAACTCTAGCTCCCAGGTCCACCTTAGATATGGAGTTTGTAGGTTAAAATAAAGTGATTTAATTTTATATTTTTAGTTTAAAATATAAATAAGATGACTCACCTAAACATTTTCAATATACCCACAACTCCAGCTTCATGAATTTCTAGAGTTAGGAATAGAGTGCTCCACCAACTTCACCAATTTTGGTGGAGCTGGAGCTGTGCCAAACGGGTCTAAGATAAACTGAAGAGAACAACCCCGCGCTAACCATGTAAATTGTAATACTAGACTATCGAATACGAGGACTTGGGTTTATGTGTGGAGTTGTATTGCAATGGTTTTCCATACCGTAACAGCCTCATTTTTGGATACTTGGATAATTGTAAATATATGCATGCATTTGGAATGATTTCTTTTTTAAAAAATCTTTTGGTTTCAAAGAACCTTTATTCATATATATATATATATATATATATATATATATATATATATATATATATATATATATATATATATATATATATATATATATATATATATATATTCTTATAGCCAAAATTTTTATTCAAATGACCAAGAGTTTAAATTCTTTTAGGATCCAAATCATACCCAATTTTTTTTTTTCAAATTTAGGGTCAATTTTAATCCACTCCCTAAGAATTCTAATCTATTAGAAAAAATTTTCCAAAATATTTAAACCTCTTTTTTTTTCTCTCTTGGGCTGAACCCCAACCTAGGCTTAGCCTCGGCTCAGCCTAGCCAGGCCAGCCAACCAGGTCAGGCCAGCCAGCCTAGCCGGCTCACCCTGGTCCGCTCCCCCCTCCTTCCTTCTAGCCTAGCCGCGCTAGCCCCTCCCTCGCGCTGCCATCCTTCAGCCCAGCCCACGTCAAGGGCAAGCCATCGCTTACTCGCTTGCGCTCGCCTCTCTCCTTGCTCCTCCCTTGCAACCGGTGGTCCGTCCACCACCCCACTCGCTTGCCGTGCTGGCACTCCTGCCCTGCCGCACCCTCCTGTGGCGCACATGCCCTACCGCCACCGCCGCCCATGTCGCTGCATTGGCCGCACTGCTGCGTCCCTGTGCACGTCGCTGCATTGTCGCTCTGTCTCGTCCCCCTTCTCTCTCTGTCTCGCCTCTCGCACTCGTGAAACGGACAGAGCAGCCCCCACCCCAGCCTTGCCTTTTATCGCGTCCATGCCGCTATTCAGGCTCACCCCGTAGTCGCCATCATTGTTGAGCCACTCCTGTGAGCAATTGCTATTGCCAACCCTCTTGCTCACTTTCCCTTCGCTCCAGCAAGCTCTAATCGCACACAATCAGATTCTTGCCCTTGCAGCTCGCCAGAGCTCCATTTTCGCCCTTGCCGGCCAGAATCACCCCTTTCCAGATTCTGCCCGCCTCGATAAGCCATTCTGCAATTCCTTTGGGCCAAAGTCTCCTTCCTTGTAGCTCGCCGGAGAAACCACCGTGTTGGCCCGCGCCAACACCCCTGTTTCGGGCACCTTCGGTTTCCTCGTTGCTAGGCCGCACTGAGCTTCCTCCGCCTGATCCATCCACTCGGTAAGGTCCCTAGTAGTCCCTAGTTGCTCACCGACCAGAAATCTAGGACTAGAACGCATAGGTTCGCCATGTTTGCATGCTTCCAATAGCTTCAGCCACCTATGGCCATGGAGCCGCAACCTCGACTTGCCGCCGGTGACATCTCCGGTGACACGTCCTAGCCCTAGCAACCCTGGTCCCATAGCGCGTTGGAACCTCTACCCTAGAGCCCTGTAGCGCCACCGGTCCGGCGCTGGAACTTCACCGAAGCTCTGCCCGGAGAAGCGGTGTCGCACTACTACAGGAATGACCTTTCATACCGCACATCAAGATCTGGGTTATACATGAACCAAGGTGTCGGTTACATCAATTCGGTTCAACGGTCTCATCGTCGAGGGGAACATCGATGGGTGAAGACACCACCCGTACTAATGTTCTAACATCTATGCGGTTGGTGTAGCCAACCGTACTAAGAGAGCTAGGCGGTCCGGGTGCGCTTAGTACCGGTTGCTTACACCAACTTTGTCTTGATGCTCTAAACATCGAGATAGTTGGTGTAACTAACCGGTACTAAGTTCACGGGTCCGCCTTAGTACCGGTTAGTTACAAGAACCGAGAACGATGTTAGAGCATCGACAGCCTTCCATAACATGGACGGTGAAGAAACCAACCGTCTTGATTCTCTAACATCGAGACGGTTGGTTACACCAACCGAACTTCCGCTATATACCGGTGGGTTACAAGAACTGGGACCGATGTTACAAAGCATCGATGCAGAGCTAGTATCTTAAACCGTACTAAGCGACCTTATTTGAACGATCCTCTTCCCCGCCTCCTCCCTTTGCATTGCCAGATCAAGAACATCGCCGCCAAGAGCTTCAAGAAAAGGGGCGGGTCTTTGCCAAAATTTTGGTCATCTTACTCCCACCAAGTTAATCAAGGTTAGTAACATCGTTCCTCACTACATTTGGTGTAAATGGAGCTTCTTCTTTGCTTCAAATGTGAAGAAAATTTGATCTTTGTCATGATCGATCAAGAACGGTCTTGTGCCGACCAAAACACCAAAAAAGGGAGGTCTTTGCCAAAATTTGGTCATTTTACTCTCGGCCAAGTTAACCAAGGTTAGTAACATAGTTCCTCACTACATTTGGTGTAAAATGCACTTCTTCTTTGCTTGAAATGTGAAGAAAATTTGATCTTTTGTCATGATCGATTAAAACAAGTCTGGCCTTGACCAAGAGCTTCAAGAAAGGGAGGTCTTGCCAAAATTTGGTCATTTTTACTCCCACCAAGTTAACCAAGGTTAGTAACATAGTTCCTCACTACATTTGGTGTAAAATGGAGCTTCTTCTTTGCTTGAAATGTGAAGAAAATTTGAGCTTTTCTCATGATTGATGAAAGATTATGAATGTAGAGAGCTAGCTCGGTCTTTTCATGTAGGTTGCAATAACTTGTTGTGTAAGTTTGGAATTTGCTTGGATTAGATATAGCTCGCGTTGAATGTGTGGATCTAGCTCAAATTTAGGTTTTGGTTCCATCGATCGATGAAGAATTTTGAATCTAGACTTTGATCTACCAAGTGTTTGTTGTTAGGTGTGGATCTAGCTCAAATTTAGGTTTTGGTTCCATCGATCGATGCAGAATTTTTAAATAAATTTAATATTGGTTTAATTTGAAATTTGCGAAATGTTAAAAAATTCATTATTGGAAAATGAGCTAATAGCTGCCTTGTTGTAACATATTGTAGATGGACCGGCGATGGATGTACATGGACTGACGCACCCCGGAGTTCTTATAGGGTTTGCAAGCTTTTCTTCGTGCGGCTGATGCATACACGAAGTCAGGCTATATATGTTGTCCATGCATAGACTGCAAGAATGAGAAGGAGTGGCCAAAATCCAGCCACCTTCACTTCCATTTGCTCTCAAGAGGTTTCATGCCAAACTATACCTGTTGGACCAAGCATGGTGAAGAAGAGACTATACGAGAAGATGTTGAAGAAGAAGAAGATCAGGGGGACAACAATATCCCCGATGCTGGCCAACACGGTTCCTTCGAAGATACATTGGGGGAGTTTGGCGATGATGACTTAGAACAGATGCTGCTTGATGGAGAGGGAGAATACACCGATGAAATACATTACGAAAAGTTCCAGCACCTATGGGAGGACCACAGAACACTATTGTTCCCAAACTGCCGACAAGGCCACAAAAAATTGCGTACCACGCTAGAACTCATGCAGTGGAAGGCGACTAATGGATTGTCTGATAAGGGATTCGACGAGTTGTTATGCCTCATAAAGAAGTTGCTTCCAGAGGGTAACACGCTGCCTGAAACTACGTACGACGCCAAGCAAGTTGTCTACCCTTTGGGGTTGAAGGTACAAAAGATACATGCATGCCGAAACGATTGTATCCTGTATCGCAATAAGTACGAGGATTTCGAAGCTTGTCCGGTGTGCAGAACTTCGAGGTATAAAACTAGGCATGATGACCGAGGCGAGGAAGAGGGGTAGCGTCAGAAGAAGAGACCCCCCGTTAAGGTGGTCTGGTATTTCCTTATAATCCTCCGGTTGAAGCGTTTATTTGCGAGCAAAGGGCATGCCCAGATGATGCGCTGGTACAAAGAAGATCGTAAGGACGACGGAAGGCTAAGGCATCCCGCTGATGGCTCCCAGTGGAGAAAAGTCGATAGAAAATACCTGGACTTTGCTGAGGATGCAAGAAACATAAGGTTTGGGTTGAGTACGGATGGGATGAACCCGTTCGGCGAGATGAGCAGCAGTCACAGCACTTGGTCCGTGACTCTATTTATCTACAACCTTCCTCCTTGGTTGTGTATGAAGCGAAAGTACATTATGATGCCGTTGCTTATCCAAGGGCCGAAGCAACCTGGAAACGACATCGATGTGTACCTCAAACCGTTGGTGGAAGATCTGCTAACGCTGTGGACCGATGGTGTACGTGTATAGGATGAGTACAAAAGAGAGCACTTCACCCTACGTGCATTGCTATTCGTAACCATCAACGATCGCTGCACTTGGTAATCTGTCGAGCCTATCTATCAAAGGATATAAAGCACGCATCCGAGGCTTAGAGGATACGGACGACAAGTATCGAAAAACTCGAAAGGTCGTGTACATGGGCCACCATAGGTTCCTCCATTTGAAGCACCGTTCTGACGGAAGGGTGAGAATTTCGATGGGACGTAAGAGAAACGTAAAGCCCTGCATCGCGATGGGACACTGTATTTTCTCGGTAAAGGATCTGAAAGTAGTATTTGGAAAGGGTCACGGTAGCAAATCTGTCCCTCTTGAACAAGGTCATCTGAAGCCCATTTGGAAGAAGAAGTCAATATTTTGGGATTTACCTTCTTGGAAAGACTTAGAGGTCCGCCACTCCTTTGGACTTCATGCATATCACGAAGAATGTCTGCGTGAACTGCTAGGCTTCCTAGATATGTACGGTAAATCAAAAGATACACTTCAAGCTAACGAAAAGACACTGCATCTCATCGGGACTCGAGAACGACCTACATCCGTAAAAAGAGAGCGAAAGGACAACATTACCTCCACCTGCGAGCTACACTCGAGCAAGGAAGAGAAAAAACATGATTAAATTCTTTAAAAGTGTGAAAGTCCCTTCTGGGTACTCCTCGAACATAAGAAGACTCATCAACACGAAAGAGAATAAGATAGTACACCTGAAATCACATGACTGTCACATGTTGATGACACAGTTGCTCCCAGTGGCGCTGAGAGGTATTCTCACGGACTAGGTACGAGGACAATTGTAAAGTCGGTTTCGCTTCTTCAACGCGGTGTCGCAGAAGGTCATCGAACCACGAAACTTATCTAAGCTGCAGGATGACGTGGTCGATAGTCTGGTCAGCCTTGAGATGATCTTCCCTCCTTCCTTTTTTGATATTATGGTCCATCTCATGGTCCACATTGTCAAAGAGATAGAAATTCTCGGACCCGTGTTCCTGCATAGTATGTTCCCTTTCGAGAGGTACATGGGTGTCTTAAAGAAATATGTTCGGAACCGGTCTCGTCCAGAAGGCTGCATTGCACAGGGTGTTGGCACAGAGGAGGTGATTGAGTTCTGTGTCGACTACATTGATGAGCTAAATCCGATTGGCGTCCCTGTTTCACGCCATGAGGGTAGGCTACGGGGAAAAGGAACTCTAGGGAGAAGAGAATTCTTTAGCGACGATCTACTTTCATTTAAACAAGCACATTTCACAGTCTTGAAACAAGCAACTGTAGTGGCTGAGTTTATCCATGAACATGAGATGATTCTATGCGACCAGTACCCAGAGAAGTCAGAAAAGTGGATCGCACTAGAGCAAATGGATCGTTTCGGTGGTTGGTTACAAAAGAAACTGATGGGCTCCCGAACAGACAATGAACAGTTGAAACTCTTGGCTCGGGGACCATCCATGACAATCGTATCATTCCATGGGTATGAGATAAATGGGTACACATTTAAACGACTGCCCAGGATAGCAAGAGCACCAACCAAAACAGTGGGGTCCGTATAGATGCATTGGACAAAAATGGAAAGATGGACACCTACTATGGTTACATAGAAGATATCTGGGAGCTCGAATATGGACTTTTAAAAATCCCTCTGTTTCGGTGCCAGGGTCAAATTGACAGCCGTTGAGATCGACGAGTACGGTATGGAAACCGTGGATCTCAAGCAAGTGGCCTATAGGGACGAACCGTTCGTGCTCGCAAATGATGTGACACAGGTATTCTACGTGATGGACATGAACAAGAAACCAAAAAAGCGTATGACAGCCTACTAAAAGCAAGAAGCGAAGGACAAGCCTATCAAGATAACAAGCGAAGCGAAGACTAGCGATCGGCCAAGGCGCCACGTGGTTCTTCCAGGTAAAAGAAGGATCGTCGGAGTTGAGGGCGTCACAGATGAAGAAGAGTACAATCAGTTCGACGAGCTACCTCCTTTTATGGTGGACGTAAACATTACTATCTTCAATGATATAGAGGAATCTCCTATATGCGACACGATCATAATGAAGGATCACTTGTAAAAACAAAGTATGTTAGCAAATAAGTCGAACCGTGTTATATAAACCCGTGTATGAATTATGATTTTTATTAAGCAAGGAAGCAACAATTGAATTTATATAACAAGGTGAAAATCAGTATTAATAAGTATGATTTGTTGGAAAATAATAATGTAAAGAATATATGAATTTTAATTTATTTTATTTTTTGAAAATTATTTTAGTGTGGAATAAGTATGAGTTATTATTTTTAGTAAGCAATGAATCAATAATTGAATTTATATAAAAGGTGAAAATTTATAATAAAATTTGAAAAATTAAAGAGATTTCAAGGCTCCCAACAGCTTTTCTATAATTTTCGAGAAATTAATGGCAATTAGTCCAATGACATGTGGGACCCACTGAGATGGGCCCACATGTCGCTGAGTCGATCCTATCTCCTAAGAAGGAACAAAAAGGTTCGTCTTTGTGAAGGCCGATCAAAACCCCATCCTCTCCCAGCTAGCGGCGTGCGTTTGGAGCGGGCTCCAGTGCGATCACGGTTCGAGCCATGGCGTTGTATTCTTTTTATTTTTGGTGTAATCTGTCGGGACTAAGTGAGCATTCGGTCCCTATTTGTTACACCAACCGATCTGATATGAGCAAGCAAGGTCCGATGTAATACCCAATTGGGATCGATGTGATGTTAGTCCGGTGTATGACACTAACCGGATCGATTCCTCATCATATAAATTGAAAGGAGAAGTCCCGGTGTACAAAGAACTTTCAATGTGATTTTCTTTAGTATCGTAATTTATAGTTTATCTGAGAATGTTTTATACTTTTGATTTTTAATTTATGTTTTATACTTTTGATTTTTAATTTATGGTACATAAATGTATTTGTGAGGACAAATCTTATGGGTCCAAAAACAACATATATTATAGGAAATGTACATATATTATACCATTATAATAATTTACAAATAATGGTACCATGTACAATGTCCCACGGGTTACCACAAAAGATGCTAAAAGCTAATTTCTAATAATATACTAAATAACTAATAATTAATTTCTACCATCTGTCGGGACTAATCGTCGTCTTCGTCGTCGTCCTCCTCCTCGTCGTCGGCGTCGGCGCCATCGTCTTCGTCGTCGTCCTCCTCCTCGTCGTCGGCGTCGGCGCCATCGTCGGAGGCGGCGTCGTCGTCCTCCTCCGGATCGTCCTCCTCCTCCTCCTCCTCCTCGTCCTCGTCCTCCTCCGCGACGACGTCCTCGTCGTCGAAGTCCTCCTCGTCCTATTCGTCGTCGAACAACTCATCCGACATCGACAACTCTGCCGGGTAGAAGACGGACTCCTTCCTCGGCCGGTTGCGACGAATGCGCTTCCGAGGGGGACGATGCCTCGGAAGACGGCGGCGGCGGTGGAGACAGACCCGCAGGCATCGGTGATGGTGGTGGGGTGGAGTTAGAGGAACAGGAAGAGGCAGAGGAGGAAGACGCCATTGATCGAAGAGGAAGACGGTTAATTAGGCAGAGGAAGATCGTCGATTTTATAGAAGAGGCCTCTTGTCAGAGGCAGAGGAAGAGGCAGAGGCGGCTCCTCGGTTCGCGCCAACATTGCGTCGTTTCGAATTCCCACATAGTCCCGGTTAGAGACACCAACCGGGATTTAGGTAGTCCCGGTTGGAGACACCAACCGGGATTACTTCCCCCAAAATGGAGATCACGGACTTGTGGTTCCCACATGGCAGTGGTAGTAATTTGCCATAAATTACAAAGTATGTTAGCAATTAAACCCGTGTATGAATTATAATTTTTTATGAAGCAAGGAAGCAATAATTGAATTTATATAAAAAGGTGAAAATCTGTATTAAGATGGTTGGAAAATTAAATTGTAAAGAATATGTGAATTTTTAATTTATTTTATTTTTTGAAATCAGTTTAGTGTGGAATAAGTATGATTTATTATTTTTTAGTAAGCCATGAAGCAATAATTGAATTTATATAAAAGGTGAAAATTTATACTAAAATTTGAAAAATTAAAGAGAAATTTCAAGGCTTCCAACAGTTTTCTATAATTTTCGAGATATTAATAGCAAATTAGCAGCATGCGCTTGAGCGCGGGCTCCTAGCTCGCGCTTTTTTTTGATAAATCAGTCCCGGTTGGTGTAATTAAGTGGGACTAAGGGAGATTCCGTCCCGGTTGGTGTCCTCAACCGGGACTAAGTGAATATTCCATCGGTTTGTGATACCAACCGGACCGATGGTTCCTAGGGCACTACCTAATGCAGGCGTTGGTCCGGTTGGTGTAACCAACCAGATCGATAGGTTAGTCGGTGGATAATACCAACCGGACCGATGCCACCATCATATAAATTCTAAAGCGAGAGATGTTGGAGGCATAACTGTTTTATCATCTCCAACCTTTTCGCCGACGCCGCCTTCACGGCCCTGCCCGTCCTCCTCCTCTCGACGACCCAGCTGCAGCGCCGTCCTCCCGACCCACAAGCGCCGCCGTCCTCCTCGTCACACCGACGACCTGCTGCTGCCGCCGTCCTCCACGTCACCGACGACCTGCACAAGCCTTGCCGTCTTCCTCGCCTCCGAGCGACCCATGAGCAAGGTGCTCCTTGTGCTCCTTTCTCCTTCCCTTCCTCGCTCCTCGGCAAGGTGCGGCCGGCAGAGCATGGGGCGATGAGTGCGGGCTCGGGCAAGCATGACGGAGGCGTGACACAAAGGGCACGAGCGAGAGGAGTCTTGCGCGCCAACAGAGCACAATCACGGTGCGCCCAGAGTATTCGATTTAAATGCCCAAACCGTGACGCAGATGGCGGGCAATTTCAGCACTGGGGAGTAAAGTAGTTAAATTGCCAAATAATTGGTCCAAGATATAAATTTTTACATGAAAAAATAAAACATAGCATGTATTTAATGGAAGACAATCTGACCTCTGTATCTTATTTATATGAATTTTGAGATGTATATGTATATGCCAATTTTATAGCAAATTTAAATTCTAAGATGTATGCCAATTAATTGTGAAATGTAATGTGTATACCGTCCTCGTCACTGTCACCCGTCCTCATCTACCTCATCTTCCCCACCGCCCTCCTCGTTGTCACCCGTTTATGTATAAGTATATGTGAAATGTGCAAGTATACTATTGTTAATCTTTTTTCGTTAATTTTCAATGCCTTCTTATAGACTACAAAACTACGATGGCGGGAAAAGGGTTTGATGGAGACGAGTTCATGAGAAGTTACGAGCTCGATGATTCCATCGAGGCCGCAAGGCCTGTCGTGGACTTAAGGCTCGTTGAGACCGATGAGACTCATGTCGAGGCCGCTGAGACGACCATGGTAATTAGATCGAACTTGTATATGCCGGTTCCACCATCATGCTAAGTTAACATTCTAACACGTAGACATTATTGTACCATATTTTCAGATCACTCAATCGAGTAGCCAATCACGTCAGCGAGGTTCAAACAAGAAGTCGAAGGCAAGACATGTTATCACCGAAGTCGGCGATAACGGCCAACCTCTTGCACCCCTAGGGGCGATTGGGCCGTTCAATTCGCATCTGGCGTCACGTCGAGGACCATGTGCCGCTTAGCATCGTGAGATGGGATAATGTCCTCGAAGATACGAAGGACATGCTCGAACCGACTGAAGGAGACATTCACCTTCCCCAAGGGACCAAGAGAAGGTGAAGAGTTACACGTTGAAGAAGATGGCCATCGCATTCCAAACATATAAAAAAAGTTGAACACGGAGTACGCCAAGAAGAACCGAATTCGACTTCAACAAGTACCCAAAGTTGCAGAATCACTGGATGCGTTAAGTGAACTACAAGAATTTGAATGAAGGTCAAAGTCTCGACCGAAAGGAACGACGTAATGCTCGAAGAAGCAATACCACCACCACCTCGCCCCGGTGGTTACCGCGAGCGATGCACAAATGGGAGAAGAGGGAACAAGAACTGCTGGCGAAGGGTGTCGCACCGCGATAATGGAATGGCGACAGAGCGAAGAGCTGGTTCTATGCTCGGCGGCGGCCTTTGACGATGATGGAAACACGGTGTTGGGAATGTGCCGACAGATGTGGCGAAGACTTGTAAAGTCGATCGAGGAATCTTTCTAGGGCACCTTCATTGCCAAACAGGAGAACGACGAGCTTACAAGAGCCTTACAAAACCGGAGCACCACTGGGCGTACACAGGCGTTGGCGTCGTTCCGTGGAAGATTGGGTTCGCTAAGGACGCCGCTACCTATAGGAGTCGGGTGAGAAGCAAGTCCCGACAGTACAATGACTCCTAATGCTTGAAGAACGCTGAATCAAACAAAAAAGAGCATGAAAGAAGAGATCCAAAGACAGGCACAGTTAGCCTTGAGCCAACGGCTAGATGCGGGCCAGGAACCTCCTGCTAATCCAGACCTCATTAGTCCCTCAAGGCGGCGAAGCAGTTGTGCTTCCGGTGGGTTGCCCGAAGCGGACTTGGGCCACTGGCCCGTGGACGACATCACGCAGCGGGCACCTTGTTAGCTGCACGTCCAAGTGAGGAACATCTCTTTCAAGGCGGCTCACGGCATGGCTGACCCGGTGGAGTCAGGGCTGGTCATCCATGGCCAACAGATAATGCCGGGCTACTCCGGGGTCTCGGTGGAGGAGGTATGCCTGTGGTGCGAGGACTGGACCTCGATATTCCGGAGGTGACGGACTACTGGGTTAGGAGAGGCATCCACAATTTCATCCAATGGCGAATAAGTACATTATTTTTCGAGATCATATGGACGTGTCCTCTCCAACACCTTCATCACCTCCGGCACACATAATCGGTCCGTCATTACCTCCATCGTCACCTAAGGAGATGACTCCCAGAAGAAGCCCGTCTCCTGCACCAAGCCTTGCACACGAAACTCCAACTCCAACATCGTCGCCCAAGACAAGCAAGCCCGGCTCGCCCGGCAGAACAAGAAGAGGACGAGGTCCACCCAACCCAAGAAGTCGCTGCACTTGCAAAGCGGGCGACGATATGACGGAGGAGGAGACCGAGAAAGTAGTCGAGCCGAGGTCACTAAATTTTTAAACCCAAGTCACCAGAGAAGAAGGTTCACTGATGCGGAAGAATTTCTAAAAGGCTTGAGGACGGTGAAAAATTTGAAGGACAAAAGGAAAAACCTCGTATATCGACTACGGCGCACATTGGTCAAGGAAAGGTCCAAGAAAAAGACGTCGAAGAAGACGACGTCATCGAATCGAAGGCCAAAGAGATGCAAAATTCATCGAAGAAACCGGTCTTCACCTAGAGCAAATATTAGGCGACATGCGATTGAAGCTGCAGGTCGATGGCAATTTACACCGGCGCTTCCTTGGTCAGCGTGAGGAGATTGGCGACTACCAACTAGGATCGCCAATTCCATGAATGGTACCGGATGCGTCCAAGCATGGCCTACCGTCATTTGCCGTCAAGTACAAGGAAGAACATTTTTTTCACGACGACGGTGAATTTTATGTCCAATGGCCAGTAATGTACGAGCTATACCAGTCAGACTCCATCGATGTGTCCATGTTGAGTTGCTGGACTCTGTAAGTGTCTTATTTAATTGCAAAAATCCACCGTGCGGGCCCTTGCACTATACTAACTTGCAAGCCTAACTAATTTCTTCTTATGTAGAATGGAGATAGAAATATGCAAAAGTGTTTCTACTCTCAACACAGGCTTCCTTGACCCTTTAGTTATCAATGAGACAAATGTTCAACTATCCCCTGCCGATACAGAGACCAACATATACAACGGGCTAATAGGTCAAAAATATCATTCAAAGATACTTTTACCCTACAACTTTGAGTAAGTGTTTTCGTACCGCCTCGTTCTAATCTTTTTCCACAACACGATGTTAGAACTAATTAGTTACCTACGTTGCCATATATATGTACAGCTTTCACTGGATTCTTCTCATTATCGAGCTAGATCGTAGCATGATCACAGTCATAGACTCGCTCAGGAGACCAGTTGAAAAGCACCAGAACTTGATCGACATTCTCAACCGATATTCTTGTTCTTTCCATTATTGTGCTCGTTATACTCCATTTTAAACAAATTCTAATCATGTTCAATTTGCAATCACGTGTGTAGTGTATTCGCACGGTTCCGTACTGAAACCGTGGGCGAATTCAACGAGGAATTCGATATTACACTTGCCTCTCCAGTATGTATGCCATCAGGGTAGCTTTTGAGTTAGTTAACTTCATTTCATGCATCCATTTCACGCTGTTAGCTTTTTTCACCACAGGTCTGGCGTCAGCCGTCGGGCACCAATTTATGCGGCTACTATGTGTGCCATATTATGCACATCCTGGCCGGAGATGCTAGGGACTTGCAATGTGTGTCCGATTTCTCGCCGGCGACCATGAGAGCGATCCAAGAACAACTCGTCGACTGGATTTTCGATAAGGTCGTCAATCCAAGAGGCGAGTTTCACGTTCCAGCGGTAAATAGGTGGGGCCCTTCGATAAAGACCGGTAAACTGTCGGGGTCGACATCTACGGCTACCAAGAGCGATGCACATAAAAGATCACGATGAACGTTCTGTAATTAAAGTTGTAATGAATGTTATGTGAACTGTATGTGTACTATATATAGGCATGATTGATTCATTGTGATACCTAATAGTTGTAATTAAAGTTGTTAATAAAAGTTCGTGATTTAATTATCGATTAATTATGCATGATTGATTATATGTGCTTTAATTAATTGTGACTTAGCACACAAATATATATATATATATATATATATAATAATAATAATAATAATATTAGACTTAACACACACGTATATATATATAATATATTACTCTCACACGCATATATATATATATATATGTATATATATATATATTATTTATAGGTCAGTGGTGCTGCTCAATAGGTTGGAGGAACCAACAGGATGGCTGAGAGCCTATCGATACCGATTGGTGCCTCCAACCGATCGGCCGGGCTTCAGCGAGGCACGGCTAAAACCACGTGTGCTCGCCAAAGACCGGTTGGAGGAATCAACCGATCAACAAGACTTATCGATACCGATTGGTGCTTCCAATCGATCTTGGCGGGGCTTCGGCGAGGCACGAGCTAAAGCCACGTGTGGCCTCCAACTATTATCGATACTATATCGGCCGGGTGGAACCGGATCGATGCCATGGGGCATCGCCCCGGATATTCGCATCTTGGGTTCAAAACCGTCTTGATGGCCATTGTGAATCGGTACTAACGGCCAGATCTGTAGTAGTGTCACGACGCCAGCATTGCATCATGGTTAACATTTACTGTGCATTGTGCCGCTGACATGCGAGTAGCTAACCATTTAAATCTCCCGCAGTTAGAAGTAATCCGTCGCTGATAGATGGGCTCAAGCTCCACTCGTCAGTATTAGTGGAAGCGTAATCGTGGGAAATACGTCTTATTCGTTGAGTTGCGCCTCTGAGCAAACCGCGCGGTCGCTCGCAGACCCACTAGGGCCACGCATGAGCGCTCAGCCAGCCGCATAGTGC
Source organism: Olyra latifolia (assembly GCA_036346145.1). NCBI lineage: Eukaryota > Viridiplantae > Streptophyta > Magnoliopsida > Poales > Poaceae > Olyra > Olyra latifolia. The sequence goes on from CM070530.1 coordinate 24,366,627, forward strand.
TGGGCTCGGCCTAGTACAGTTTTTAGGATTTTCTAACTTTTCTAATTTTAGAAATTCTAGTAAATGGTATAGATTTATTAAAAATAGTAGATAGCCACCCAAAATTAGGAGAAAATTTTAGAAAATACTAGGCTATAGGCTGGATCTAATAAAATTATAACTTGGAACAGTAACCCAAACCATTGTTTTGGTGCAAACTCGTGAAAATCATATCTAAAAGTTTTGTAAATTCATGAAAAAATTACTGGAGATAGATCTTGACATGAACTATATTATCACCAAATGTCAAGACCAAATTCAACTTCGTTTGGGAGCTATAAAAAAGACAAATTTTGAATGAATAGTTTCATGTCGCTATTTGTTCAAAATTTGTCTTTTTTATCTCTCAAACGAAGTTGAATTTGATCTTGAGATTTGGTGATAATATTGTTCATGACTATCTCTATCTCTAGTAATTTTTTCACGAATTTACAAAACTTTTAGATATGATTTTCACGGGTTTGCACCAAATAAGTGGTTTGCACCACATATTTCGCCATAAACAAATAAGTCGAAAAGAACAACATTTTTTTTTTAGTACAAGTGTTTGCCCTGCCGCCGCAAAGTAATGGCATTTTCCCATTCTGCATCCTTGCGGCGTGTGCGTGGCCCATTCCATAATTGAATCTAACCAATTCATTGATTGCTGGACATGTACTACTTTTCGAGCGGAAATCGAAAAAATTTGACCCCGAATTTCGAAATTTGAAAACCAATTTTTGATCGATTTATATAGACATATCGAGCTGTAGCGAGATTTGTACCGATTTTCAGTATCGAGCTCCAGCAATATTCCACCACAAAACATAAGGTAAACCCTAATCCGGTCCCAGATAAACAGGTTGATGACACACCGACGCAAATTGCATGTTCAAAGCGCTCAATACAAATCATCGCTTGGCTCCAAAAGAAACACTGCTATCTTGATGATGGCGATGAACAAATCTATCACCGACAATAAGATGACACCAAGTTTAAGCAAGAGGATTCCAATAACGACGTTTGCAATCTGTAAACCTTTACCTGATATACGAAACGAGCTCAGGACACAAGTGAAATTGATATTGACACAATATATTGGCACTCATCCATACATTCAAAAATTAAACATAAAAAAATGATGATTTGCCCTCCCAAAAATTGCACTTTTAATATTTACTCTGTTATGTATCACTGACATATGGGTCTAGGCCCCACCCACATGTTAATGACATAAGGATGGCAAATGCTAAAAGTGCAGGTAGGGCAAATGCTAGAATCTTCCTTCAAACATACATCACAATTCACAAAAGAAGATCACAATGTCGACCAAACCACTTCACTTCTTGTCTGTTTGATTCCAAATCCAATAACAAGAAACAATAGTGCATTCACCCCAACCAGACCCAGACATCTATGATTCCACAACGCAAGATCAACACAGAGATTCTAATTTTATAGGTGTAATGCAGCCAGGTGTCCTGGATGATGGTAACTGATAAGGCTTGCAACCTTTGGAAAAAATTTCTTCGGAATCTACGGGATTGACACTTTTGAATTCAATCATTCATACATCATCTTCTCTTGATCAATCCTGTTAATAGGCAACCGCGGCCCAATCTGCCCAATTGGTAGCACGAGTGCATGGTCACTGTTATGCAGCCCAAAGAACCCTTACCTTGGGGTAGGCAGAGCCGCACGGCGGTCAGACACGCAAGATGCCGGAGCACTTGCGCTTGAACCACCTGAGCCCCCGGCGGAGAGAGGCCTTCACCTTGCCCTCCACTGCGTACGCCTTGTAGGCTGCGACCCGCCGCCGCCGCTTCATCTCCGGGTCGCCGAAGCACCCCATGCTGACCCCGCGCCAGCGGCCGCCGCACCTCGCAGCGGCACGCGGCGATGTGGACGGGGCCGGCAGCGCCAGGGCGAACTGCGGCCGCGGCCGTGCGGTCGTGTAGATCTCCCCGAAAAAGGGGTTCTTGGAGTCGTTCACGAGCGCGCGGCCGTGGTAGGGGAAGGTGGCAGAGTTGGGCACGGAGGATGGCCAGAAGATGTCGCCCCGGGGAGGGCGGTGGAGACTGGCCATGGAGAAAAAGGGTGGAGACGCGAAGCTGCAGGAAGGGAATACGGGGCAAGGAGCGGCGTGCGGTTGTGGCGCTGTGCGCTTAATTTGGAAGCATTCAATAGGTTGTAATTCCATGTAATTGCATGGCTAGCTGCTGAACAGAAATAATTGCTCCCTCGGCGATAAAAATAGGACGTATTTTGTTTTTACATAAGGATTAAAATGACGATAAATTTATAAAAGTAGTGAAGAAAATAGTTTATACATCCTTATATAATTGTTTTGAAAAGATGAGAAAGAATATTTTGTGTATACTAATAAATAAATGTAGATAATTGAAAAGAATAAATAGAGGTACATGAGAAAACAATTCATTAAGATAGCATGCATGCCTTATAATTTTACACAAAATGATTTAAATTAGGAAAAAGTCTACTTGACCCCCTGAACTATATAGCTTCGTCTACTTAACCCCTCGAACTAGAAAACCAGGTATTCTGCCCCTGAACTATTCAAAACTGGGCAAATAACCTCCCGCGAGTGGTTTTGCATCAGCAAACCACTCGCGGCAAATAACCTCCTGCGAGTGGTTTTGCATCAGCAAAACCACTCGCGGGGAGTTATTTGCCCGGTTTTGAATAGTTCAGGGGGTAAAGTAGACGAAGCTATATAGTTTAAGGGATCAAGTAGACTTTCTCCTTTTTGTTTTTTTTATAAATTTAGCTGCAATTTTGTAACATTCTAAAAATTTCAAATGTTAAATTTTCAACTTTCAAAGTATTTAAAATTTATTTCATAAAATACTCAAGGGCAATATAAAATAATTAATAAATGCTTTATATATGAAGATGTCTAAATTTTGTCAAAGTATTTAGTAATTATAAATAGTGTTTAGCCTAACTTACATGCTGTTCAATTATGTCTTTGATATTAAATGTATATATAGATATTCATTTAGTAGTTTACTTTGATATTTTGGTATGTATATATGTATACCTATATATCCTAATTTCGTCTATATATTTATCCTTCTTTTATGTAGATATTTTATCTCCTATATGATTTCGTGTATTATTTAGACATCAAATATATGTATTTATTAATTGTTTTATATTGCTCTTGAGTATTTTATAAAATAATTTTTAAATACTTTGAAAGTTGAAAATTTAACATTCGAAATTTTTAGAATGTTACAAAATTGTAACTAAACTTTAAAAAAAAAGAAAAAAGTCTACTTAACCCCCTGAACTTTATAGCTTCATCTACTTAACCCCTTGAACTGTGCAAAACCACTCGCGGGGTTATTTGCCCGGTTTTGAATAGTTCAGGGGGTAGAATACTTGGTTTTCTAGTTCAGGGGGTTAAATAGACGAAGCTATATAGTTCAGGGAGTCAAGTAGACTTTTTCCTTTAAACTATATGTCTTATATTTTTCAACGGAGGGAGTATTTGAGTATCTGCTAATACTCAGCACATTTACGATTGTAACATACAATTTTACATTTGAATATTGTTTGTCTTTACCCAAAAAAGAATATTGTTTGTCTGTTCTAAAAAAGAGTATAGTGGGTTGACTCTTAACAATATATGTTGTTGTTCAGTCCACTGTTTTTGTTTTTTTGAATGGAAATGCCACATGAAAGAAATTACGGAGTTTCGTCGGCTTAGCTCAAATTTATATGTGATCTTCAGAGCGTGTCACCGATTTTTCGATTTTTTTTTCCAAAATTCAATTACCTTTTCCAAATTACATATAGATATAATTGATTTTAAATTTTAATACATGTATATTTCGCATAATTTAAAATGGTGACATGTAGATGTGACAATCTAGGTAACCGGTGGAAAATGGCAGGAGAACCCGTAAGGGCACTCCTAGTGCATTGCTTCTACGAGTCATTTCTTAAAATGACACGTCATATAAAAACAACCATACTTAATTAGATAGATGCAACTACAATTAATTGGATTCATGTATTTACCATTATAGAACATGATATTGTACAAATCAGTATAAACCTGTGAAAACTAGCTGCATGCCATAATAAAAATTTAAAGACAGTATTGGTCATGTGCCTTCTTCCCCTTCCTTCTCCACACGTTCTTCCCTCTGCCAAGGCTTTTATGCCACCGCGCCATGGCTGCTTCCCTTGTCCGGCGAGCTAGTCTCTGGCGAAGAACCCTCAATGGCGCCACTCCCCTTTGCACTGGCCAGCTTCTCACTTGCCATCAAGCTACTCCCCTGCCACCACCTTCCCGACTGGATTTGACTGGCCTAAGCCTAGAAGTGGCAACCACAATGCCACATCGACTCTCCACCGACCGGATCTGGCTAGCCCGGGCATCGTCATCGTCAGATTCGGGACCGGAGAGGTGGAGAAGACCACCCCTCGTGCAGATCGATGGCGGTAGTTCGTGCTTTCTAGAAGAGGAGGGATGGCCCACGCTCTCTGGAGACGATGGGGAGGATGGACCGGGAGGGCAGCCCGTGCTTGCAGGAGTCGGACGAGGGCCGCCTGTGCTGGAGGCACGCCGCCGATCGCCAAAGATAGGACGCGCGCGACGGTGGAGGGAGTCACGCCAGTGAGGGAAGCTGCTAGCTAGTGAAGGGAGCAGCGTCGGTGTGGCCGTGTGGGACACAGGTCTGGAGGAAGAAAGAGAGGATGAAGAGGAGAAAAGGCTATATTCGAGGAAAATTTGAGAAGGGTAGAGGTAGAAATGTCCGATAACAGGGGCGGATCCACCACTAGGGCTGGGTGGGCCGCTGTCTAGGCTTGGATTTTGGTATTCATATAGATCCCTAGATATTCGATAACAATTAAGGGTAAGGCCTTCTTGCATGGACCTTATGGGAGATCTTGAGTTTGATTCTCACAGGAAGCAACTCTTGTTTTTCGTACGAGGATTGTGATCATTTTTCTTCCCTCTATGAGAATTTTTCTTTTCATTCATCATGTTCTTCCCTTTCTATTTTTCTTTATAAAGAGAAGAAAAATCCCCACTAAGAAATTTTCTTTCCATCCACCCGGTTTCTATTTCTTTTTTCTTTCCATCCATTCAATTTCTATTCCTTTTTCTTTCTCTGTTCTTTTTAATTTTTCTTTATAAATTATAGATAGAAAAGGTGTTTCAATTAGAAAAAAAATGATGAAAGTTCCATAAAAATACAATAAACTAAGATATATGAAAGTTACAATAAGGGTCATGTAGCATCTCTAAATATAATTCTAGATTCGCCTTAGGGAATATGTTAACATTTAATGTAACTTCTTTTTAGCATTTTTATCTGGTGACGGACGCAGGATTGATATTAGGTTTGCCCAGGCTTGATTCTAATCCTGCGTCCGCCATTGTCCGATAATGGTATCTATACAATTTTGACACTTTTGTAATGACATTCCTTAATATCGTGTTATATAATAGCAAATACATGAATCCACACATTTGCAGTGGCATCTATCTAACACATGCCAACACATCGTTTCTAGCAATTGATTTCTTCCATTTCTTCTTTTTGTATATATTCTTTTGACATAAATGACTTACTAGTAAGATTTTTACTCGTTTCTTAACTTTGTTTCAAGCTCAAAACCATTTCTTATATAAGAAACAACTACGCTCTCTCTATTAGGTCTAATCTTAATTCAGTAAAAGAGATGGTTCCTTATTCGAGTACGTTCGAATCGGTATTAGAATAGGAGTCTTGAAAATATAGTTTGTTTATAATTATTAGTTCATATTTGAGTAGGAATCTTGTAATTTTAATATATATATAATTACTATTCTATGCCTAGGCGTAAAATAGTTATTCTACGCCCCTAAAAATAACTATAAATTCACTAGAAATAACTATAATTTTTACAAGAACTAATAATCGATCGCTATACCAAAAAGATCATTGCGTGTTGTAGCGATCGATAGTTAGTTCTCATAAAAACTATAGTTATTTCTAATGTATTTTATAGTTATTTTTAGGGGCGTAGAATAACTATATATATATATATATATAATGAAAGGAAAACGGAGTGAAGGGAACGTAAAGCACTAGCTGTCAAAATCTATTCTCGTATTTTGTTTTCCTAGTGATGTGAGATTGCTAGATCGAACGTGATCAGTCTACGAGATCAATCTTACACGGGCTAATTTGCTAGCACGTATTGATAGCTTCTGCTAGCCAATCCATGTAGGCAAGAAGCATGCGGTGTCTATATCACTGCCAGCCGGAGCTGCATCAGGCGTGGCTAGTTCCTGGAGCCCGTGGAGATGTTGCTGGCTTCTCATGTTCAATGACACGCGACGGATGACGTACATGCGCCATAGAGCAGATCAAGGGACGCGTGCGGAACTGGCATGCACGCGAAGGCGCTACACTGTAGCGGAAGTTTTCCATCATATATTGCTGAGATTCAATTCGGTGCCAACAATTTGTACGAGAGCTTGGAATGATGTCGAAGGAGAAGTCCCTGCTGACAGACAACGAGCTCGTGGACACGTCGGTGTCCAAAGCTCTGGTAAGGGGAGGTAATATAACGTTACAATTAATATTCGATGTTGTTCAGAATGAACTACACTAGGTGGGCAATCAAGATGTGCGTCTTCCTGAGGGCTGAGGGCGTCTGGATGCTATCGAGCTATTGGGCACGAAGAAAGGATCGACACAACTGTGGATCAATGGCATTGGCCGCCTGTTCACGCTGAAAGTTATATCGGTTAAACACGCATAGGTTTAGGGCTTAGGATCTCCGTCAGCACTAAATATAAGCGTTCAAAATGTGCCGGCTGATTTGATCCTGCAATCGGCAAGTAACGACGTAATCAGCTCTATTCAGCAGATTAGATCTTAGCATAGTGTGAACCTGCAATACTTGCGGACCACCCAAAAGAGCAGTAGATTCAAAAGGATAACGAAACTATTGATTCGGATTAGATCTAAACTAGTAGATTCAAAAGACAAACAATTTACTACTAAGCCGATGAAATCAACCTTATAGTAGAGTGAAGGGCAAATAGACTACTAGCTTAATCATCGATCAAGCCAATAGAACGAAGATAAACAGACTATCGGCTAATAGGAAACCATGAGTCGATAGAACGACAGTAAACAAACTGTCGACTAGTCAGCTTATCCTACTTATCTCGTGTTTTATTTGACTTATCTCACTTTTTTATTACTTTTGAGTCGAAAATTTTTTTATCTCGTAGGCGTGTGTATAAGCTCTCTAAACCCCAAAATTGAAGGCCAACCGGCTCTCGAGGCTACCTCGAAAAATTCTCGAAGTGACGAGATCCAGACAAATAAGTAGATAAGAAAAGCTGAAAAGAACCCACCCTTAGGTCTTGGCCGACATTCATAGATAGGTGGAGGGACTGGTATGTTAGGGTTGCATCGGCTAAGATGCCTGAGCACATGGGACTAGTAGATTGTCTCTCCTTATGTAATATCCATATTTTCAAAAACCTAAAATCATGGCATCCTCGTATGTGATTTAACCATTTTAAAAAAATCTTTTTGAAAATGTGCTTGTTACTATATTTAATTTCCTAAAATCCTAATAAAAAAGATTTACTTTTAAAATATTAATTGCAAAATAGTCAATAAAAACCTCTTATAATAGTTTGTAAAAATTGTGATTTCAAATTAGATTTTTGAAAAAACAATTTAAACTTAACCCAAATAAAATCTAATTGCAAATTGAAGCGGTTAATTAAATGAATTACTAATTTCCCTATCTAATCCCTACCCCTTTTCGCTCTTCCTTTTATCTCTCTATGACAAGTGGGCCCTACCTTGTCACTCTCTCCCTCTTTTCTCTCTCCTCACCCATCTCTCTCACTGATACACCCCCTGTCTCCCTCTTCCTCACATGCTCTCTACTCTCTATCCCTCTCTCTCACACACACACTCTCTCTCCCTCCCCCGTGGCACCTCTTCTCTGGGCAATCGCCTCGTGGCGTCTTGCTCCTGCTCCCTCCCTCTCACGCGGCCTCCTTCCCTCTGCCTGCACGCCAGCTCCCCGGCTGATTCTTCCTTCTTCCCTGTCCTTCCTCTCACTCTCCTCCCTCTTCCTCCTCACTGCCTCCTCTCTAAATCCGGCTAGGTAAGCTCCTCCCAGGCCATGCCCGTCCGTCACCTTCCCCCTCTCACTCCCTTCTCCCCGTTTTGCTAGGCCGCCGTCGTCGCTGTCGCCGAAGATCACTGGCTTCCATCGCCGAAGCCCGCACTGCCCCATGCGCTGTTGAAGCTTCTCGGCCGGTAATCTTTCCCCCTCTTGGTTCTTTCTCCTTCCCTAGGTCCATAGGAGTCCATCCCCGTTGCCGACGCCTTCCCTCCCTTGCTGGAATCGGCCGGCGCCGTGTTTCCTCCTTCGCCCGACCCTGGCCGTGCCGCCGCACCGCCTCGGTCGGCCTCGCCTCCTGCCGTCGCCACCCCGAGAGTCCACATCCCTCCTCGGTGCTCGCCAATCCTGCCGCCTCTCTCCCCTTGCCGCCAGCGAGCGGATCCACCGAGCGCCGCCGCGGGCTGCCGCCGTGCACGTCGGTAACCTCGCTGCCATTGCTGATTCGTCGTGCCGACCCTGTCTCTGGGACCGCCGTGTCTCTCTCTCCCTTCGCTGCCACTTCCTCGTCGACAAACCCTGCTAGAGCGCCATCCCGAGCGCCGCCGCTGTGTTTCCTCTGCTCTAGGTCGCCGACAGGTGGGCCCTACCCGTCAGACCCAAGCAGAGCCAAGCCGAGCTGGGCTGCCCCGTGCCTGGGAGGCGCCGCGAGTTTGCGCCAGGCTGGGCCGCCACCTGCGCACCCCGGCTATCGGGACCTGATCAAAGGAGACCGAACCCCTCTGTGCATTTCGTACTAGTCTCAAGGATCAACAGCTAGTACGCACAGTTCAAATAAAGTGATAAATCACCAACTAAAATAAATTATTACATAACAGGGAGAATAACCCTAGTCCAGTACAAACATGGCGACACGCAGGTCGCGAATCAGAGCTTAGCGGAATACAACACAGGGTCCACATACACTAGCATATGCGTGCCACTAGACAACTACTACTATTTCTCCACAGGCAGACAGGCAGTAGGAAGTGGCCCTAGTCTTTCGGGAAGTCCTCGTAATCACCCGCCTCGTAGTCAGCACCAGCGTCGTCGTACTGCGGGTCCTCTGCGAACTGCCCCTCGACTGAAGTTTAGAAAAAGAAACAGGGAAATAGCAAGGGTGAGTACAATTGTACTCTGCAAGTCAGGGAGATAAGTGTAGAATGGGGTTCAGTACAAGAGTAGGTTTGGGATAATTTGCAGAAAGCCAAATTTCCAAATTTTTATCCTAAGAGTGGAAAAGGCAGTTTTTGAAACTGTTGTGGTAAACAAAACCATTTGAAAGATTTTTCCTTTGCCAATCCAGTTTTGCAATTCCTTCTGCACAATCTTTACTCACACCGAAACCTGTTTTGAAAAGAAGGATCTACCATATGATTAGTCCCTTCGCATGCTCTTGACCGTGAGCATGGCTATCATAATAGTTTTAACTCTGCAGAGTGGGTACACTTTACCCTCATGAGGTATCACACCAACGGTGCAAACCACAAAGCCGTTTGGGCTGAAAGCTCTAATAGCACTTGCTTTGCAGATCATTCCTGGGCACCCTGTGGGGGATCAGCCCCCGGCCCAAGTCTTCACGTTGTACAAGAAGGCTGAGGAAACGAGGTCCAAGGCGTCGACGAACAGGGATACGTCCTCCCGGTCCGTACAACCTAGATGTCTACAAGGGACATCATAACCTGCAAGTTGCTACTAGAGATTTAAGCTTAATAGGTCAGGTTCGCCCCATAACGGAACCTGAGGCTGTACTATAAGGCTCAGTTCATAGGATCATAGGAAGAGCAGTCCTTAGACTAGGAGAGGAGTACTAACACAAACCCGAAACCGTGCATCACATGCACCATACCCACAACCGGGTCCTCCCTAGTCAGAGCATTTTAAGGGGAGAGTAGAAGCACATCCCAATTCCTGGCATCTCCCATGATGCCGTATTTTACCAAACCACACGGTTGCAATCATCTGAAATCATGGTGAAAGACCAGGCTAGGCGGCTAGAAGGGGGGGTTGAATAGACGCCAAATGGAAATCGACGTTTTCTTTAACAATGCACCCCAAACAACTCAAACATGCAGCGGAAAACATTCTGGACAGTAGCACATACCCCTAGTAAAAAACTCACGAATAAAAATCCGTGGATCATATGGTCTTGGGGATTTTTTCTGTGGTGCTACTGGTTGTTAAGAACTCAACAAAAAAAAGAATTAGATCTAAAGCTACTTTAGATAAAGAGAAACAATTCAAACAAACTAGACTACTTTCTGGAAAGTAAAAGCAGATTCCAAAACAAAAGCACTGTAATCAAGAGGTGTTTTCTCCCATTCTGAGATCCCAATATTTTTATAGATTTTTCTCAATAGAGATATATGAGTTACAGATCTCGTCTCCAAATTTCACCTCAAGATCAAATACATAAAAAATCAACCGAAAAGAACAAGAGGTTCTGCCAAAAACTTCGACCAGAAAAATTGGGGCTCGGTATTCACCTCATGGCTCCCAGATGGTGCGTCAAATGGACTTCAGTTTTTTATCACAGTTAGATATATAAGTCCCGCACCGTTTCCCACAAGAATCATGCAAAAAGGATTTTTCTATATTTTTCTAAAAATCAAACAATAACTGCTGCGCGAAGGAAACTTTCTGGACAGCACTGCAACTAGAAGATGAACTTGATCTCTATCCTTTCCTAGATTGCAAGAAGATTATCAAATCATATTTGCAATCTCAAGGTATCATGGATCAGTAGAAAATAGAAGAAGATGAGGGAAATAAACTAGTTGCAAACAAGAACACAAAAGAAACAAGATCAAACACAAGAACTAGAGAAGAACTTGGATGAACATGGCTGATTTCTATTGCATCGGTTTGAGGGTAATACAAAGCCACACCAAGGTGGGCAAAGCACTTCAGAAGTGCACTCTAAACACACCCAAACCTCAGCCCACTCCCTCTCACAAATCTGAATGGGAGGCACCCCCTCCCCTCCTTTTATAGCCCAAAGGTGGAGTAGCTCTCAAGCCAACTACTCCCCACCTTTGGATGTCACATGGATGGCTGAGATTTGTTCACTCTTTACAGCATATAACCCTTGGAATATACTCCACAAATCCTTGGAATATGCCACGCACATTCCCGATACATGCCCCACATGGGCCCACACACGGACGCATGCCGGTCCGACCTAACCGCTAAGTTTCCATCGCGACTCGACCGCTCGCCGAGCCTCGGATCCTCACGCCGGCTAAGTCCGTCATCTTCATCATCTTTGTGGTCCTCAAGTCCGAGTCCAACCGTCCCACGCAACCTCCTTGTCGTTCTGGACCCACGAACCGCCAGTTCGCGTCCCGACACGTCGCTGACCACGGTCTACCAAGACCTGTACCACAAAGATTAGCCAAAAACACCATACTTACCTTTCTCACCGCAAGGTTAGTCCATAATCAATCACATCCAAGACATGCACAAGTTTTTCGGACAACCCATCGAAAAACCGTGCACAAACAGTGCAACCCGCTCCAAGACCGAAAACCACAGGAAAACCCGTGAAGCCTCGATCGCCTCAAAAACCTTTGCGTTACGCTCAAACACTTGTCAATATACTCATCATCAACATGGGGCCACCTCCACATGGTTTCACAATCTCCCCCTTGATGAGTATATTGACAAACACTGGAAAAAGGTTTTGAAAGTCGAAAAAAAATGTCGGACTAACAAAGCAAAGTGATTGCCAAAGATCATACTTGGACCAAGGAAAGAGCAATTGGTCAACATGTCCAAGTATAACAAAATTTTTAAATATCCCAATTTTGAAATTTCTCCCCCCTTTTTTTTTAAATGTTGCCCTTTCTCCCTCTTTTGAACATGGAACAAATTATGCCCTTTTTCTAGAAATTTCTCCCCCTTTGGCAATATAGGCATCAAGAAAATCAAAGGGAAGAAAAAGCATGTGGGCAAATGCAAATGCACCCTAGGGAGCTTTGTAGAATATGCGAATGAACATGAAGCATAGATCATTTACACCAAACTAAACAAGTTAAACCAAAAGCTTACAAGTTCATACAAAATTGCTCACATTTTATCCAAGCTATCTAGCAAAACAAAAATGCCAATTTTGTCAGGATGAAACTAGAGCATTACAAGGCCAATCTCAAAACTAAATACTAATGCTAATGCAAAGATCAAAGGAGCATCAAATGAGCAACTCAAGCAACAAATGAGAAAGTTATATTTTATGCAAAGACCTTTTGCTCGATTACTTCCTAACTTTTTCTCTCTTTTTTTTTGTTTTCCTTTAGCAAACTCAGATTTTGGAGAGAGATTCCTAGCAAAGCACATCCCCGACTGGGAGCCATCGACAAAGGCCTCCTAGGTCCCTCTCCTCCTCATGTTTGTTTGCATTTTTTTTTAACATTTCATCATTTTTTTTTTGTTTTTTTTTTTTTGTACATGAGCAAGGTCACATAATCAAAAGCTTACTCAAGTTGCAAGAAATGCTCAAATGATGAACAAAAGATCATTAACCCTAGCATGAGTATTTAGTAGAGAGACTAGCAAATAAAAGCCACAAGTCTCATCAAGTTTAAAGCCTGAAAATCATTTAATTTTCAGCTAGCCTAGCAAGTGTAAATATTGGCAAAATAAGCATGAACAAGTTAGCAAAGGTCATCACTAAGTTAGCAAGATGTAAACCTCTCACTTAAATTCAAAAGCATAGTAGACAAAGCTCGGAAATGAAAATAAGTCTAAATGCCATGAAAATGCAATAAAATCTCCAAACTCCCCTCAAACCAAGAATCATTCCACCAAATGAAAGCAGAATAGATAAGGAGCTGGAGAAACTCTCGTAGGCGTCCAAGATAAAAGATGAGAGACAGATAACTCTAAGGCTCGAAACACACTCATCTACCCCAAGCCACAGACTAGGGAAGCAAGCCTCACGACTCGACTACTAGAGAGTCTAGACACAAACCCTGTCTACCAGGGGCCCAACACTGCTAGACCCAAAAGCACGTGTGAAACTCAACTAGCTAGAGCAGAGGACATTGCTAATCACGCATGATAGCAACCTATGGGGTAAGAAACAGTGGCTAAAGAAGTGAAACCGACTCTCTAATCCACCCAAGACTAAGTCCGAATGCAAATATGCAAATGCAGAAATTTAAAAGCATATATACATATAGACATATAATACAAAGACTAGCTCCCCCTCAACTAATGCCTAAAGGGCTCACTACCCCAAGCTCTCCCCTGAGAGCCACAAACCTAGAGCTATCCAAGGGCTTGGTGAAAATATCAGCAAGCTGGTGGTCACTCTCCTAACTGAAGCACTATATCTCCCTTTTCTACATGGTCTCTAAGAAAGTGGTACCTGATATCTATGTGCTTTGTACTAGAGTGTTGCACTGGGTTTTTGGCAATGTTTATGGCGGAAGTGTTGTCACAGAAAAGTGGAACACTCTCTAAGGTCAACCCAAAATCCCTCAAGGTAGAACACATCCAAAGTACTTGACTACAGCAACTAGCCGAAGCAACGTACTCGGCCTCAGCAGTGGACTGTGCAACACCTGACTGCTTCCTAGAGGACCAAGAGACAAGGGAAGTGCCAAGAAATTGGCAAGTGCCAGAAGTGCTCTTCCTATCTATCCTACAGCCAGCAAAGTCTGCATCTGAAAAGGCTCTAAGGGACAGACAAGAAGAGGAAGAGTACCAAATCCCAAAGTCCAGGGTAGCTCTAAGGTATCGGAAGATACGCTTCACCGCTGAAGGTGAGACGCGAGGAGAGGCCTGAAGCGAGCACAAAGACACACCGCAAAGTGTATGTCCGGTCTAGAAGAGGTAAGGTACAAGAGAGAGCCTATCATGCTTCTATACTCCTTCAGTCGACCGGTTCACCATTTTCATCGGGCTCAAGAGCTGTCTTTGGTTGCCATAGGAGTCGAACAGGTTTGCCCTCGGACATAGCAAACCGCTTGAGAAGATCTCTAGTGTACTTGCTCGTGGAGAAAGATCCCCTCAGGGGTCTGCTTGATCTGGAAGCCAAGAAAGAAAGCCAACTCCCCCATCATGCTCATCTCAAACTCTGAACTCATCACACTGGAGAAATCAGAGACAAGCTGATGGGAAGAGCCTCCAAAGATTATGTCATCGACATAGATTTGCACAAGGAGGAAATCTGAGCCAACTCTCTTGGTGAAAAGGGTCTTATCTATACTACCCATGGTAAAACCATTCCCAAGCAAATAGGACTTCAGCCGCTCATACCAAGCTCTAGGAGCTTGCTTGATCCATACAAAGCTTTTGACAATTTGAATACATGATCGGAAACTTGAATTTTCAAATCCAGAGGCTGTTTGACATAGACCTCCTCTTCAATAAATCCATTCAAGAAAGCACTTTTGACATCCATTTGAAAAAGCTTGAAACCCTTGGATGCTGACAAAAGCAAGAAGAATCTGATCGCCTCAAGTCAGCAACAGAGCAAAAGTTTCCTCAAAGTCAAACCCTCGACTTGAGAGAAACCTTGTGCTACTAATCTGGCTTTATTTCTCACTACTACTCCATCCTCACTACACTTATTCTTGAAGACCCACTTAGTGCCTATAACATTGTGTCTGGGGTCTCTCTACCGCTTTCAAACCTTGTTCCTCTCAAAATTTTCTAACTCCTCATGCATGGCATTAACCCAAGACTCATTGGAAAGAGCATGGGTAATGTCTGCAGCTCAAAGGAGGCAACAAAGGCGGTGAGAGGCGAAGTGGGACAGTCCAGGACTTTGAGCGAGTGACTCGCTCTCCTAGGTCACCTATGATCGACTAGGTGGGTGCATTCTCTGAATATGCCTAGGTGCACCTAGTGAAGAAGTGGCCTCTACCTCAGAGCAGAAGAGGTAGGAGCAGAGCCACCAAACAGAAGACTCTGAGTAAGCCCCGAGCAAGCAGAAGAATCGGTGAGAGCTGGGAAGAGGTCAGAGGTAAGGGTGCATCTGAGGAAGAGTGGAAGCAGGAGACTCCTCTGGATGAACCACTGAAGTCGGGGCTCAAGAGTCTGTCATCTCCTCCAAATGACTCATCAACAAAGATAGTCTCGAGTTAAGTTCAGAGATGAAATATCTGGCCTAGCTCCTGGACTAGCCTCATCAAAAGTCACCTCACAAGTCTCTATCACTCTCCTACCCTCTAAACTCCAAACCCTGTAATTTCTGGCAGAAGTGGAATAACCAAGAAGAATGCCATCTGAGGAGCGAGATTCAAACTTGTCCAAGTTTCCAGATTTCAAGATAAAGCATTTGCATCCAAACACTCTAAAATGAGAAACACTTGGTTTCCTGCCATATCTCAACTCAAAAGAGGTGCGATGCAACTTGGACCTCAAAAACACCCTATTTGCCACATGGCAAGCAGTAGAAATTGCCTCAGCCCAGAAATGCCTAGGAGTAGAATATTCATCAAGCATAGTCCTAGCCATCTCAACAAGAGTCCTGTTCTTCCTCTCCACAACGCCATTTTTTGGCGGCGTGCGGAGAAGAGAAGCGGTGCTCAACACTGTCATCTCACGTAAATCCACAACCGAGAATTTTTGAATTCAAGTGCCATTATCGTCTAGGATAGCTCTAAGGGCACTGGAAACTCAACAGAAAGCTTGTGTTGAAGACTTCGAAAATGACCAAAAGTTTCTTCCTTGGTAACCATGAAGAAAACCCAAGAGTACCTCGAGAAGTCATCAACCACAACTAGCACGTACCATTTGCCACCCACAGATTGCACTCGAGCAGGACCAACAGTGTCCATGTGCAAGAGCGTCTGGTGCATCTGTCATCACAAGGGTGACAGTGGGTGAACAAAGAACAACCATCTTCCCATGTCGACAAGGAGCACAAACCAAATCATTGACCATTTTGAGTTTGGGTAAACCGCGAATAAGGTCACGGCTGCTAACTCTAGTCAAGTGATCAAAACCAATGTGACCAAGTCTCCTATGCCAAAAGGAGAGATCACGGGATTCGAAGCAATTAAACAATGTGGTGAGCCAACGAAGAAGCATTAAAATCAGCACGAAAGACTCTCCCAACACGAGAAATCCCGCAAACAAACTCTCCGGAAGAACCAAGAATCTGTGAACAATTATTTTTGAACGTGCCTCAAAGCCATCATCGGTGGTGAGACACGAAAGCAAATTGTATCTCACCTTCGACTAAGGCAACATCCTTAAGCACAAAGTCATCACTAACTTTGAATTGACCCTTTGGCGGCACCCTACGAAGAAGCATCCCCAAAGGTGATGGATTCACCATTTGGGACACGGACAAGGAAGAGAACCAACGAGAATCTCCGGTCATGTGTCGGCAACACCCGAGTCAACAATCCAAACCTCTCCTTCCCGCCCGGCCTTTTGCTCAACGAAACAAAGAGGTGAGTGACTCAAGATTGGGACGAATCAAGGCGATTTAGGAACCCAATCTTGAGTCACACCACAAACAATGAAACTCCCCGAGCTAGCACCACGGCGCCTCTCAACTCTCACAAACCCTGAAGGAACCCCTACAGGACGTCTAGGCATCACATTTGGGTTGGACCGCCATGGTGCAAAGGCCGGTCCTCCCCAAGTGTGCCGCTCAGGTCTCCTACCACCCAAAGTAGGATCAAAACCACGTCGTGGGTGTCTACCTCCACGAGGCAAAGAAGGCACACCCTGAGGACGACGGGAATCAAAACAACGAAAAGCACTAGATCCAGCAACAGGACCAACAGCCTGTGCACCTAGACCTGGCCTACGCGCAACTACAGGAGCCAATTGCCTAGCTGTCTGTCTAGGATCTGTGGGTGTCTTAGGAACTCTCAAAGTCTGAGTATGACTCTGAAAACCCCTAAGAGCAGAAGCACGCTCACGCCTAGCGACTCTAGCTCTCCTGAAGCAAAACTCAACCAAGTGTCCATCCTTCTGACAGAAGGTGCATGTAAACTTCGCTCTACCAGGAGTAGAAGTCACAGGAGAAACACCTTCCGAAAGCGAAGTCTCTTGGACAAAGCCAGCAGATCGAAACACAGTCCTCTCAGGGACTCCTGAAGAAACCTCAAACATCTGGCCATCCTTATCAGCAGTGATAATCTTGGCAGGGTGACGCTTGATGTGCTCAAGCCAGTCAAAACCTAGACCTCTACCCTTGGAAATTTTTGACTTATCCAAGATCAGATTGAGCTTCTTCTTCCCACCAACAAACTTCTCAAGAGTGCTCACAAGGTACTCACACTCTTGATGAAGCTGGGGGCACAAGTCACAATCAACAGGAGGTAAGACACTAGAAGAATCTTGATCATCTATCTTGTCCTTACCCAAAGCCCTGCGACATCTCTCACTCAACATATCCACCTCTTTTCTAAGAGCAACACAGGAAAGGCACTCAGCATTCTTGACTTGAGCTAGCTGACCCTCAAACCTCTTGTTAAGATCCTCATAGACTCTACCCATTTCTTCCTCCAATTCATCACAACAAGCACAGGTAGAATTAGCAAGCAAGGTGTTATTCAACTCAGCAATTTTATTTTTCATGTTTAAATTTTCCAATTTAAAAGTGAGACAGTCCTCACAAGAAGAAGCTGAGTGAAAACTACAGTCCTCATCTGAACTGACAGGGTCCTTAGGTGCTCCAAGATCTCTATAGCTCTCATCTGAGCTAACTGGATCCTTAGGTGTGTCAAGTTAAAGGTGTTCAGCAGGGATCAGGACAAGCAAATGACAAGTCAGAGGGATCAATCATACTAGTCTGTCATAAGGCTAGGAGCGTATAGCAACAACAAGAGCATCTCTAGCCTGATCTAGTTCAAGCATCACACTAGCATGTCTCCCCCTAAGTGACTCAAGCTCAATAAACACACTATCATGCAAAGTCCTTAGTTCATTTAATTCTTGTACAAGCTTATCACATTCTTTCCAACCATCAGAATCTACAGGCTGAGGAGACACAAAACATTTGGAATTTTCTAACCTCTGGGTCAAACAAGCTACTTCCTCCTCCAGTTCCCTACATCTTGCTCTAGACTTGGCATGGAATCTACCTAGCTTTAAAAAAGCATCATTGAGTTCTTCATAGGTTGGTACCTCATTGTCAGAGTCGGTGTAGAGGTCGGAGTCGCTCGCACCATCCTCGTCGGCCATGAAGCACATGCCGGCGTAGCCGTCGTCGTCGTCGTTCTTAGGCTTCTGGTCGTCACCTCCATCATCGCTCCAAGTCTCCTCTGAGTCCGAGATGTTGGCCTCATCCAAGGCAGCCAACACCTTCTGGAAGAGTCTCCGTCCCTTGGAGAACTTGGGCTTCTTGTCACCTCCAGGCACCGGCTTCTTGTTGCGGTTCTTGTTGATGTAGTGGTTCTTATCCGGTGCCGTGTAGTCGTTCTTGCTTTTCTCCAGCCTGGGACAGTTGGCCCGAATGTGGTTGGGGCCACCACACTCGAAGCACTTGATCGTCCCTCTTCTCCTCTCACTCACTCTCTTGTAGGCTTGGCTAAATTTTCTAGCAAGTAGGGCTAACTGATCCTCAGGCACTCCATCTAACCTCTCATCAGGCATCTCACACAAAGCAGAAAGAGAGAAACCAAGTGCCAAACTCCAATGAACTCGAGGAACACCGCAAAGAAGGATCGGTGACCAAAGTCAGAGAAACCGGATGGGCTCACAGAAGAGATGCTCAAGCTCGTACGTCTTGAGATTCGAATATAGTCCATCCAAGGTCAAGGTGGTAAGATCCGCAGCCTGCCGGATCGTGGTCACCTTCACACCCCAAATCTTCAAATCCAAAGCGGACAAGAAATGGCGAGCATTCTCAGAGTCAGTGTAGGTGGTGCCGACCGACCTGAGGTTGCTGAGAATCTTGGTGAACCGACTAAAACAGGCGTCCAGTGATTCACCAGCCTTTTGCACAAAGCGATTGTATTCCCTCTTGTACTGGTCTTGCCTCACGGTCTTGATCTGGACTGTCCCCTCATGGTAGGCAACGAGGGTAGTCCAAATCTCGTGAGTTGTCTTGATATGAGCAACTCGCTCATATTCATTTCTACTCTCACTGAATGATCATGTTGCGGGCTTTAGCATTCAACTCTACATCTGTCTGATTTTGGAGGGTGATTTCCTCATCATTTGGCAACACATAGGAATTTTTGACTTTCAGCCAAACACTGTATCCCTGTGCCATGATGTAGGATTCCATCCTCGCCTTCCAAAAAGGAAAATCCAAACCCGAAAACACAGGAGGCTTAGTGGAGTACTTGTCATCCGCCATAGCTCAAAACGGAAACAAGGAAAGGCTCAAAGATCGGTGAAGATCAAAAAAGAGCGCAACCTAGCTCTGAAATCATGGTGAAAGACCAGGCTAGGCGGCTAGAAGGGGGGGTTGAATAGACGCCAAATGAAAATCGACGTTTTCTTTAACAATGCACCCCAAACAACTCAAACATGCAGCGGAAAACATTCTGGACAGTAGCACATACCCCTAGTAAAAAACTCACGAATAAAAATCCGTGGATCATATGGTCTTGGGGATTTTTTCTGTGGTGCTACTGGTTGTTAAGAACTCAACAAAAAAAGAATTAGATCTAAAGCTACTTTAGATAAAGAGAAACAATTCAAACAAACTAGACTACTTTCTGGAAAGTAAAAGCAGATTCCAAAACAAAAGCACTGTAATCAAGAGGTGTTTTCTCCCATTCTGAGATCCCAATATTTTTATAGATTTTTCTCAATAGAGATATATGAGTTACAGATCTCGTCTCCAAATTTCACCTCAAGATCAAATACATAAAAAATCAACCGAAAAGAACAAGAGGTTCTGCCAAAAACTTCGACCAGAAAAATTGGGGCTCGGTATTCACCTCATGGCTCCCAGATGGTGCGTCAAATGGACTTCAGTTTTTTATCACAGTTAGATATATAAGTCCCGCACCGTTTCCCACAAGAATCATGCAAAAGGATTTTTCTATATTTTTCTAAAAATCAAACAATAACTGCTGCGCGAAGGAAACTTTCTGGACAGCACTGCAACTAGAAGATGAACTTGATCTCTATCCTTTCCTAGATTGCAAGAAGATTATCAAATCATATTTGCAATCTCAAGGTATCATGGATCAGTAGAAAATAGAAGAAGATGAGGAAATAAACTAGTTGCAAACAAGAACACAAAAGAAACAAGATCAAACACAAGAACTAGAGAAGAACTTGGATGAACATGGCTGATTTCTATTGCATCGGTTTGAGGGTAATACAAAGCCACACCAAGGTGGGCAAAGCACTTCAGAAGTGCACTCTAAACACACCCAAACCTCAGCCCACTCCTCTCACAAATCTGAATGGGAGGCACCCCCTTCCCTCCTTTTATAGCCCAAAGGTGGAGTAGCTCTCAAGCCAACTACTCCCCACCTTTGGATGTCACATGGATGGCTGAGATTTGTTCACTCTTTACAGCATATAACCCTTGGAATATACTCCACAAATCCTTGGAATATGCCACGCACATTCCCGATACATGCCCCACATGGGCCCACACACGGACGCACGGTCGACCTAGCCGCTAAGTTTCCATCGCACTCGACCGCCTGCCGAGCCTCGGATCCTCACGCCGGCTAAGTCCGTCATCTTCATCATCTTTGTGGTCCTCAAGTCCGAGTCCAACCGTCCCACGCAACCTCCTTGTCGTTCTGGACCCACGAACCGCCAGTTCGCGTCCCGACACGTCGCTGACCACGGTCTACCAAGACCTGTACCACAAAGATTAGCCAAAAACACCATACTTACCTTTCTCACCTGCAAGGTTAGTCCATAATCAATCACATCCAAGACATGCACAAGTTTTCCGGACAACCCATCGAAAAACCGTGCACAAACGGTGCAACCCGCTCCAAGACCGAAAACCACAGGAAAACCCGTGAAGCCTCGATCGCCTCAAAAACCTTTGCGTTACGCTCAAACACTTGTCAATATACTCATCATCAACATGGGGCCACCTCCACATGGTTTCACACATGGTAAAATCTTATAATTATGTACAACATTTTCATCCTAATGCAAGGAAATTTGTAAGTAATGTAGTTATAGATATCCCTAAGGTTCAAAATTTATAAAGGGTAGAACAACCTTTTATTTACTTGTTGTAACTAAGTTCTATTAATTATTTGGTTTATAACTAGCATGCAAATTTTGGAATACTAACAAAACCTTTAAATAAGACAAAGGCTCAATCGAAATGCATCAAGGGAGTTGTCTTGGTCGAACTCCTGGTGCAGGTAAGCGTCTTCAGCAGGGGTCTCCATGAACTCCTCGGGATCTATCCTTACACAAGCATCATACCAAAAATCAAATTTTTGAAAAACTTTTCTAAAAAGAATTTTTTTATAATTCTTATATATAGAATGTAAAGGTTTCCATTTTGGGTGATTTCAAAAGGGGGTTATTTGATTTTTAAACACTAACAATCTTACTGAAGTGCTAGGTTTGTTGTTTTTATAAAATCATAAATCATCTTTAGGATTTTACAGAATTTTTCAGATTGAAGATACAAAGGTTTTGCATTTAGAAATTCATTTTATAGCCCTTAGAGTGCCACTGGATTTTTAAATATATTTATTATTACTTTTTAACAGGTGCAATATTTTTACTACGTCTTAAATACTTCTGAAAAGCTATACAAAAAGTTTCATAATTTTTAGAGTTGATTTGCTATGTTTACTAACTTGATCTATTCCCTAAACTACCCACGCACTACAACTAGCTACAGTTGTCTTCAACCTCTAGCTGACTGTACCTACAAAACAGCCATCAACAGCTCACAGGCTGAGCTCGGCACCGGATCGGAAGGTCACGGCTACCCAAACAAATCACCAAAAATGGGTAACAAACAAACCACCAAAATAGGTTCTCCACGACCCTGCGCACCCAATGGCGCAGATGGCATGGCCAACGGTGACCTATAGCGGCGGCACGACGAGCAACCAGTGGCCATACAACTTTGCATGGTAACAGCGAGCTAAGTTTTTTGAAGTTGAAGATAGTAGCCTTGGAGCATGGGAGGGATGTGTGGAGCTTACCTGGGGTGTCGTTGCGGGTGGAGAAGGCACAGAGAAGCCTAGCGACGAGCAGGCCTGCAGCGCTTTGCGAGCTTTTCAGCGAGCGTGGGTGGCCACGGTATGCAGTGGCGCTCGGCAGTGAAGGCTAAAGGAAGAGACGAGAGGAAAGAGCTAGGTTTTTGAAAGCAGCAGAGGGCAAGTAAGGAGCCATTAGCCATTTCAATAAGCTTGGCGCCAAGTAGGTTAGCAGCCTTGCATGTGACGCTGACACCGAGCAAGCGCACCGAGGGGGAAGTAATGGCATGGTAGGACGCATCGTCGCCGAGCAGCTGGCGCGCGGTCGCGTCACGTCGCACCGCAACTGCAGGGAGATGGGTTGCGTGGAGAAAATGACGAGGTAGGAGGTCAAGCAAGGAGCGAGCAAAAAGTAATGGCAAGTCTCATCCCCATGGCGCGTGCGAGAGCGCACGGCTTGCCTCGGCATCGAGCGCGCACAGCACTGGACGAATCAAATCGCTTTTCTAATTTAATGAGTGTTTTTAGCAATGGATTTAACTAGGAAACTGAGTTCAATTAATTTATAAAATTTAGAAAATATTTAGAGATTGAATTATAATTTATTTATTCTTTTCTTTTTTTCTCTTTTGTCTTTTCTTTTTCTTTTTGTTTATCCTATTTAGAAATAGGTTCTTGGGGTAGAAAATATTTTTTAAATTCTAAAATAATGCCCTATTAGAGTCTATATTTTAACTAACACTTTTATCAATATTTTAAGTTTTTGGAAAGTTAAATTCCCTATGCTTTACATTTTAATAACTCATCTCCTTGTATTTTTAAATTTTTAAACAATCCAAGTTTTATTTCTTTTAATAAAAATTGGAATGTTACACCGGCTAGGCCGCTCACGCGCGCGTGCTACACCAGTGCACCGTTGGGCCGCACAACATGGGCCGCGCCCGATCGGCAGCGGCCCTAATTCTTTTCCTATTTTTCTTTAAACAGTAAACCCTATTGTTTTTGTATCTTTAATCCTATAAGTCCAAAAATCACAAGAGATTTGTTTTAAAGAGCTTGGAGATAATAAAAAAACTAGTTTAAAAAGTTAAAAAGTTTGGCTTTTGGAAATGACCCGGTTTATAAGCTATGGCTTGCAATCCCTAGGCTTTCGCCACTAATTTTGGTTGAAGTATATTTAGAAAATATAACGGAATATGGTGCTATGGAAGTGCTGATTTGCTCAAATCTACTGTAGTGTTTTGATATGATCAAGATATTACAAATATAGTGTTTAATACCTTTAGAACATAATGGTTGGATGGATTTAACAGAGCTTATTTTGTATTAGAGAATAGTTCCAAAGAAAAGCTGAATTTGATTCGTTGGTTTATGTCCATGATATATTTTAGTTAGGTAGAGCCACTTGCAAGGACTGCACATCTCAGCACAATTGCTACTTTCATGGTTGGATAAGTATAAATTATTTCGAAATTTATTTGGTTCAATGAACTAATATATAGGTGCCCTTGGAATAAGTACTACTATTAGAAACGAATAAAGATGGCTGTCTATTAACGAGAATTACTGTCGATGTCGATCGATAGTCATCATAATTGAACTTATGCTTGTTTCAGATTGATGCATCCGGAACTTGTAGGGTGCGTTTGGTTCCTTAGCTAGCTAAGCTATTGCCTTGCCTAGTTAGGCTAGCTCACGTCAGTTTTGCCAAGCTTACTATGAACAACTGTTTAGATAGTTTGCTTTTAATGGCAAGAATTATTGGCTAGCAGTTTGGTTTTGAGTTAGCTTTTGAGGACAAGTTACGTGATCGTTGGCAACAACATGACTAATTAGATTTTTTTAAAATAATAATCAAAGCGATGATACGAATTAAGGTTGACTTGTTAAATTTGATCCAAAGATTCATATGGACGCTACTATACATGACTTTGCATGAGTAGATGAAATCATTTTTCCCTATATCTTTAAAGTATATAAACACATACATGCATAAGCATTTAAAAACTTGATTGACAGCACGCTTTGCAAAACGGCTGCGGGCGTACGATAGAAGCGGTTAGTCTGCTATGCGTGTACACTGAGAGATCTCGCCGTTGGAGGCTAGCCAATTTGGCTCTCCTCCAAAAATAAGGATTTTCTTGCTAGATGAAGCAAACTAGCTCTCAAAAGCATGGTATTTTTCCTTGTACCAAACATCTAGCCTACATTCGCAAGAGTTGAAAAATCTTTGCCTTGGATCCAAACGGCCCGTATTCTTCTGTCGCTACCTTCGAGCAGGCTCAGTACGTGTTGGTTCCAAGGGCACCGGTTTCGGTTTTTAAACCGACACTTAAAAACCGATATTGATAAATATTAGTAAACTGGAGCGGATAATTCGGGATTATTAGTATCGGTTAAAAACCAGTGTCAGTTCTACCATTAGTATTGGTTCCAAACTGAACAAACACTAATAATACCAAAACAAAAAATTGAAACCATCAACGCCACCATCAATCCACCACTGTTCCAGCTCTGTTGGCCTCGTCATGCCGTTGGTGTCATCGATCCACACGCCTCTAGGCTCCCGCCTGTTGGTGGAGGCCACTCGCCGCCAGATATTGGGGCAGTGAGGTTGGGCCAGTGTCGTCGGTGATGCGTTGGAGATGAGAGAGTGAAGGTAGTCGCTGTCTCCATGAGGAAGAAGGCTGGCGTGAGGAAGCAACGCTTGGGCTCGCAGGAGTGTGGATCTGTTAAGTAGGACGATGTGGGAGGTAACGAGGAATGCATTGAGACACGATAACAAGGTGATGATCTCGGTCGATCCGGCTGAATACAGATACTGATAAGATTGGATCAGATTTTTTTTTTTGATAGTTTTGGGTATGGCTCTGATCCTGAATATTTTTCTCACATACGGATATGGATACAATTTCACGATATCTGTTGGATACGGATAGGGATCCAGATATCCCAAACTGTACATATCTGAATAGTCCACTTGGTCAGCCTAGTCTGCATGCACACTCCAAACTAGTATCCCCGCCTTTGCTCACAAAGACAAAGTTTGCATTTGTACTTCTGATCAATGATGGATGCATTAAATATTTATTTTAAATAATAGCTATGGAATCTTAGATATAAGGACATCCGCCGTTAGAGGTGTCAGTTTGATATTTAGATGGCATTTTGGATTTTTACCATCTTTCTTACTCGATAGGATACAAGTAGGCATGGATCTTTCTATCCGAATTCATATTCTTATTTTCTGTAAGGAGGTTGTTAATACGCATATATAATCTACAATATATTTGTATCTATCTATTTAATGAATTGGATATTTCGGATAATTGGTGGGTTATTTGAATATTTTAGATATTAATTTATACCTCTATCAGCCGTTGATTATGAGACGAATAGATAAGATGATGCGAAAGTAAACTTTGCCTTTCGAGCAAAGCAGTCGATACCAATGCTGCACGGCCCATATGCTCGAAGTGATCTGGCAATTGATTATTGGGAATCTGGCTGGTACGTACGCTTCAGGAGTTGGGCACATGATCATACAGGGATTCCAAAATTTGAACCTGCGGGCTGAGAGGGAAGTCCGCGGTGAGACATGATCAGGGAAAGTGCTTTTGGCAACCTTTTCAGTTCAGTCGCGGAAGCACTAGATAATTTAATATAACCCCGTATATGTGTTGTTAATTTCTAATATGACCTTCTAGTACTCTATTTCCATCATGGAATGGTCCTACATGTATGTTTGTTGCAATGTAGGGGCACTCCACTAGTGGATGAAAATACTTATCAAATTTCATAAATGTTTTGATCATACAAACATATTATGTGTTTCGTTTATTCAGATGTATAATTTAAGGGGTTTCTATGTTCTAAGAAATATTCATGATAATATTTGACTCGTCCCGTATTTGCTCCATATTCGTGTCCGACATTATTCATATTCGCAATCGTATCTGAGCTGTTTGTACTATCAGCATCTAAGTGTAGGAAAAATAGGATATGAATATGGTTTAACCATTATCTAATTAATCCTATCTTTTTCACCCCTAATTGAGTGTTCTGTCATTGCCAAATCTTCCATCGTGAGGTCAGAGGTCAGCCATTCGAAGAAGTGAGCCACCAACAGATCTAACCCCGATTCCATCCCGTTGAGCCTGCTGCCAAGCTCGACAACCTTGTCGCCGCGTTGGAGCCATACCTCTACCTTCGTTATCGGTGGATCCGAGCTGATGTGCCTGCTCCTTGCTGAATCCGAGCTCAAGGTCGTCGAGTGCACACGCTGCCGCCACCATCCGACTTCCGATCGAGGTCGTCGACGCTGGCATACAGGTGGTCAACCATGTAGGTTGACTTTTCAGAATATGTGCCACCCCCCACTCAGGCACCGTTCGTTTCAGCGGACCGCCGGCGGCCGGCGGCCGGCGGTCCGCTACAGTAAAAAATTTTAAGATTATTTTTTTAGATTATTTAATTTTTTTTTCAAAAACTTATAAATTTGCTACAGTAAAACCGCCAACCGCCAGAAACCTCCAAAAGAAACAGAGCCTCAGATCTATTATCGTCGTTCGTGTGGGCCCAGAGGTTGCCACCGAATGCTTGGATCACGCCACCACCTTGGATCCCCTTGCTGTCTATGATGGCGCACAGCCTACCGCTCGTGGCCAAACACTCGATGGAGATGGAGAGAGTGAGATAGACAGGAGGTTAGGGAATTGGGAAGCGAAGGGAGAGAACACGAGACGACGAGACGATCGGGCGATTAATCTCTTTTTTTTAAATTTTTTATCGGGTATCCACCAAGTAGGTCTAAACCAAGTGTGAAAGTATTTTTTTATCGGTTCTAAACTAGAATAGGCACATATAATAGCATTATTAGTGTTGGTTCTAGTTTGAAACTACACAAATATCAGTTCCAAATGTCATATGTATGCGTTGGTTCAATCCAATGAACCGACATAACGTCATATGTGTTATCCATACAGATAGGGTGTCTCATATTTGCAGTTCTTAATTTGTAGTATATCTTAAATCGGCATAGTAATTACAATTCATGGATTTATTTCAACAAATCGGTGTAGTAATTATAATTCATGGATTTATTTCAATAATGCTTGATTAATGTTCATAGTATGAAATTTTAACACCGGATTAATTTCAGCTCTGTACCGCAATTTAAACTATTTTTTTTGCTAATTAATATGTAGCAATACTTATTTTTGGGTAATACATGGGAATGGGCATCCTATAGCATCGGACGTCTCGCCCGACCCAGTCGTTGTGTCCAATACTTCCCTTCCCACTCGTTACTTCTTTTTCATCTTATCCTTTTCGCTGTGACTCTTCCACCGCAGTCCTCGGGCTGACTCTTCCATGTAGTCTCTCCACCAAACCAAGTCGCGTTGCTGCTTGCTGGCCGCCAGTGCCGACATCAGCGTTGGCGGCCTCTCCTCTGTTGTGCCTCCTCTTTTTCATCTATGTTTATCTCTCTATTCCCTATCTCATCGCTCTCTACCTCTCTCTCTAGTAAGGATGGTGAGCGAGTTTGGTGGCCGGATTCGGTGATCACGATGTGGATGCTCGCTGGATTTAAAGAAAACAACCAAAAAAAGATGCATTCCCGTCTTTGGAGAATGTGAGCTTGGCAAGGTTTTAGCGGCCGGATCCATCGAGCACAGGTGGGAGCTCGCTGAATCTGGAGAAGAAGAGGGCTAGGATAAGGTTCATCCCTATTTCGTCATGAAACCCTCAGCCATGTACGTGCGAAACTTCAGTTTTTATCTGGTGAAACTTGGTTTTGTTCTTGTGAAACTTCTAATATTTGCACGGGGTGATTTTTTGAACAACAATGGAACATGAGGTTTCATCAGTAGTTTAGCCAAGTTTTATTAGTACTTATTTAAGTTTCATTGGTCTTTCTTCGAGTTTCATCAGTTGGTTTGGCCAAGTTTCATTGCTCCTTCTTCAATTTTCACCGGTAGTTTAGTTAAGTTTTATTGGCACTCTCAAGTTTTATCGGTAGTTAGCTAAGTTTTATTGGTATTTCTTCAAGTTTCATCAGTAGTTTCCCCAGTTTCAGCAGTTACTTTGCAGGTTTCATTATTTTTCGCCCCTGTTTCATATGTATATTGTCAAGTTTAATCAGTAGGTTTTCCAAGTTTCATCAATCTAAGTTTCCATGCTGACGTCATTCCATTGGACGTCCGATCTGAGATAGTCGCATTATTTTTTTGCCACTAATGAAATGGTTATTACTGCACAAAAATTCTATGTTACGTTATTTGCAACTTGAATATTAACGACTGCAAATATAATCGAAAAGACTGCTGATCTACACAAACAAATTATAGGCTTTCTGTTGCGAGGATGCTCACCACAAAAAAATCTTTTTTGTGTAGACAACCAAATTATGTACATATAGTCCATTTTCAAGCTTCCAGCATGCATGTTCATGATCATCTGGTATAACTGGGTTTATCAAACTTGTTACATGGTCTCTCTAGCTTTTTCATCGTGGTGTACTATTCGGATGATAAAACGAAAGGTCATTCTAAAAACCAAAATTTGTTTAGTTCTTAAATTTTTTTGCTGCCATAAAGATGTTGTAAAATGTAAATAATTCATTATGCAATGTAACGCACAAATTAACATGCACAAAAGAACACTTAGAATCTTAAATATAAAAATGTCTTAGCGGCTAAACCCATGCATGCCGTGTGCACTTCATATATATTGGTAATTTGGTATGCCTTATTGAGTTATTACACATATTACAGTCATATGGATAAGATGAAACCATAAAAATGTTGTTCATGGAATCATGGCATACATAAGTTTGGGTCTATTCCATGGCCACACGTTCTAGGGGCCGGCAGGTCCGGCACCGGGCTTCTTGCCGTTGCCGATGGCCGGGCTAGGGCCACTGTTTGTCCCCGTGACGAAACTGTGCTCGGTATCTTCCCCGCTAACGTTGTCCTGGCCGCCGGAGATGGTGAAATTCGGAGCCGCCGGCGCTCGCCGGAGCGTCATGTCCCTGGCCGTGCAGGGCAGGACGTCGACAAGCATGATCACTACTAGGAGGGTCGTGGTGATCGCAAATGCTGAAGCCAACTTCCTGGCCATTGCTGGGTGCTTGGTGATGATCGACGTACTAATCGATCTGCAAGTGCGTGTTTTTGATTCTTGAGGTCTCGTGTTGGTACTGAGGCATGAGATGCTATATATAGGGTTCATTCGTGGTGGCCGGCCATAGGAGCAACTTGCACTTATTAACCTAGAAATTAGTAATAAAACAAGACGATTCCTCAATGTCCCATATAGGGACAAGTTGCACTAATTAACCTTGCTAATAATCAAACAAGCACAATGTCCGTGCAATTGTTTGTGGCAAGTATTTGAACTTCGTTAGTTATATAATAACATGTATTCAGAATGAGGGGTTGCTTCAGAATGCTATTCAGAACGAGTATCTTCACAAACTATTTTATATTTTTGATATTCCTTGGGTGTATTGAACATGACAGTTCTTTATTATCACTCACTTTCTCCGAATGTTGCCGCAAGGGAGGTTTTTAGTGGTGTGACATGCTTAAACTTATGCCAAGGTACTTAGATATTTCCTCTTGTTAGCCATGATACCCCTCTAGCCAAATAACTCCCTGAGCTTTTTTCTGCATGGCTCCACAAGAAATCAACCACAAACACATTCCTGTTAGCCGTCATAGAGCAACAAGGGGAACTATTTATGCCCACACATAGAGTAACCAGGGCATGCAAGAGCTAAATATCTTCTACAAGTTGTTTGTTGGTCTATCCTTCGATCAACGTGAGAACTCCTAGAGCTACACCTAGAATAATAACAAATATTCCTCCAATAGATACTACAAGTATTTCATAGCCAACAACTTGTCATTCAATGCTTATAGAATTGTTTGGAAGAGCAAAAGTCGGCTTAAGCTTAAGTTATTTTTATGGATAATTTTACTCAATCGGTTGAATTCGCAAAGCTGTCCTCGTCGAAAGGCATTTGGATGGATGTGTCATTACACCAAAACATGACATATATACCTATACATCTGTACCATTTAATTAGAATCGGCACGCGAACTGAGCGTTAGCTCAGTGCTAAGGTGTGCCGTTGAGCAGCCTGTCCGCCCGCGTTCGAGCCTGGCTCGGCGCGTGGTGTCGCATGTTTTCTTGGGCCAGTACACCCGGGATTGAATCCTGGGACACACGCGTGCGTGTTAAGTAGGACTACTCGTGCCCGCGTATGGAGGTGTAGGGCCTCTCATCTAGTTTTGCGTGTGTACTAGACACATACAGGGTGCATGAGTGTGGTGTTGTGGTGTGAGTGTGGTGTGAGTTGTGTGCATCCGGGTTGTACCATCTCAAAAAAAAAAATAGAACCGGCACAAATAAGATTACCAGTAAAATACAGAAATTACACGGTGCTTCTCTTAACTTGTTGAATTGGTTCACTTAGATCCCTAAAATTTTGAAAAAGCAGTTTTGTGTCTTTAAACTTGTTTAAGTTGCGAAACAAGCGATGCCCGGCCGGTTGGTCAGGGTGCAGGGCAGGGCATGTTTCTGAGTACCGCCTGTCACGTGTTTGAGGCTTGACCGTGGCAGGCGCGCGCCACTACTACAGAATTAACCCTCAGTACCGGCTCAAAATGGCCTTTAGTATCGGATTTTGAACCGGTACATGCCATCCAGGACTGATGCGAGGAGGGCATCAGTATCGGTTTCCTCACCCGGGACTGAAGTTGCTAGAAATGTTTAATAAAATATGTGAGAAGCGGGATTCAAACCCGCAACCTCGTGACTCCAGCTTCGTGAATCCAGCCTCACCTTTCTAACCAACCCACCCACCATCGCGTACTGATATAGATAGAATATGCATTCATTTTGAACTATCCTAAAACGAGGCATCAGTCCCGGTTCGTAACACGAACCGGGACTAATGCGAGGGCATCAGTACCGGTTCGTGATACAAACCGGGACTACGGCCCTGTAGCCAATGAACCGGTACTGATGTCACTATCGGTACCGGTTTCAATCTAACCGGTACTGATAGGCCGGTATGAAAGACCAATTTTCTAGTAGTGCGCACCCACCGGTGTGGATTAAATCCATCCCATGGAGTCCGCCCTTGTTGCAAAAAAGAGCTTGTTTAAGTTGGTCATCGTAAGTAGTAGGTCCCAATGAGGCAATGCCTTCGATGATTTGCTAGGCTTGATTGCTGATGTTAATAACCATCCTACCGGGCTACCATGTACCTCACGGGTGTTTCACGTGACGGGCCGCAAATTTGTAGTATCAAACGAAAATAAGAGAGTGATCTATTGCAGATTTCATTGTCTACTTGGCCCATCACAAGAAACCCACGTAAGAAATTAACGTAAAATATGGCAGTCAACATCTCCGATATGACCAAACATCATGCATGTGACCACGTTTCCGTTACGTTATTTTCAGCTTATAATCAGATTATAATCAAAAGTAAAATCTTTATTATTTTGTATAAGCCAAACAGCTTATAATCAGATTATAATCAAAAGTAAAATCTTTATTATTTTGTATAAGCCAAACGTTTTAGCAATTTGTAATAATTTTTTTAGAATATTAGTGTTTCTTCTCAAATCTTTAAAAACTAATTTTTCATGATTTATTTTTGCCCTCGAAGCTCTTTATCGAAGTTCTACAACTTTAACTTTTCATATTATAATCAGAAATAGCTTTCTAGCCCAAAGAATGATCTACTTTTAAATAAATGATCCACTTTTAAATAAGTTTATTTGAACAAGCGAACTCTAGTTAAGTTTATAAGCTAGGGATCTAAGCGAATGCGACGTGACAGGTTAAAGGGACCCATGATGTATTTCACTTTTGCTTTATTTACAATCGTTGATTGGTTCCACATTGAATATTTGAGCCAATTCGCGCGAATGAATTTTGATTGTCCTCCAGCTCGGCTCTCGACTGGTTAGCTAGCTCTTATTTCTAAGTTACTTCTACACTATTAAATAAGGTGATGTAATAGCAAACCTTTTTGATTTTTTCTAAAAAAAAAATCTATAGGCTAGCTTGATATCAACTCTGTGAGACTATGTGGAGGTCTTCGTATAGTGATGAGTATACGTGACTTGATTTGATTTGGTTGAGGAGTTTGTGTTTGAGACTTGTTTAAAGCCGGACGGATTTATGTGTCAGCTTATGTTTTGAACTATTTCATGATGCTCTTTAGTTCGGATGATTTTTTTGGTCTTCATAGATCTTGTAGAGAATTTGAAGACAGTTTTTCGTTTTGGGCGGAAAGTCATTTGATGCACGGATTAAATGATATAATTTTCATAAGCTATTGTGCACTTAAGGTGCAGTTTTGACTTGTTGTGATTAGTGTTGATCTCGGGTTAATTAGGGTCATTGCATGATTATTGATGCTAATGTGCTAACTTAAAAAGAGGAAAGTGGGATATTTATGGAGACTATGTTGGTCCATTTGATTGCAATTTTGGAGGTAGCCATGGTCGTTAGTGGGTATCGGGACTAGGTTGGGAGACCCAATGTTCAGAACGGTTGAGGATGCCGATAAGACGATTAGGTTCAAACCGGGCTCACATGAACTTTATGGAGATAGACTTGAGGTGGCTCAAGGTTTATAGTTTGGGTTGGAGGCCCGGAGGCGTGGAAAATGAGCAGTCAAGTCAAGGGTGAAGGTCCATTGCATCGGGTTGATCGGGCTTTATAACAAACCCATTTAAGGCTTTGTGTGGCCCATGTAAAGCTCATGTGCGAGCTGATTGTTGATAGTGGAGTGAGTGAATCTTGGCCCTTTATAGGATAGTTTAGAAGTTAAGCGACCCTTAAGGGGTGGAGATGCACTTGAATAGCCTATATAAGGAGGGGTGGAGATGCACTTGAATAGCCTATATAAGGAGGGGTGGAGAGATGCCTTTATCTAAGTCTTAAAATAAGGTTTTGTGTGGTTGTATTCTCTTCAAGGGAGCTTTGTCCACCTAGGTATGGCGGTAACAAACCCTCCAAAAAAATAGAATACTAAATTCTTTCAAAATCTTGTTTTGTTCCATGGTTTGGATCTAGTTTTCTTTTTGGTTTTATTTGTATCGTGTTTCTTTGCCTCCCGTCCTTCTACATGCTGAAAATTTATTAATCTAGGAGGTGTTGTGATTGCTCATATCATCTATCTCATCTTGCAACTCACCAAGAACACCGACATTAAGTTTTGCTCTTTATGTTTGTTTTGGCAAATTCAGCTTTTCTATGCAACGGTTCTTGTTATTTTAGTGGAAACATCATCCGACTTGATTTTGAGGTGATTCTTATTAGGTTGGATTCTTAACTTCTAGGTCTACTTGTGATACAAATTTCATAGGTACTTGTGCTACGAATTAAGATCTATATAAGTTTTTACCAAGCATCTGTTTGTAGTCTGAAATTTTTGTGCAACAGAGACTATGATTTTTGTTTCTTTTTGGTCGGTGACGATATGAAGGTGATTCTTGATTTGTTGGTTTCCTAATTTCTATATCTAGCTCAAGCTAAAATCTCACGACCATATGTGCTACGGTTTGAGAGTTATGACCGTTTTACCAAGCCTCTGTTCTACTATCAGAATTTGTCTTTCGCAGGGTTTCTTGATTTGTCTTGTTTCTTGATAGTTCTTACAGCTATTTGAGACAAGGTTCATCTTTTGGTTTAAATTTTAGAACATGTTATTGAAGAGAGTGTCCAAATCTATTTGACTTCTATTCAATCCTTATTTTGGCCGCCATACCAGTTCTACAAACTCTTACTTGGCTGTTCGTGGTGACCGGTGTCTTGTCTAACTCAATGTTGATCAGATAGGTAAAGATGTGATCGATGAAGTTAAGAAAGATGTTGGTCAGCAATGCTGTCGTAGGGATGACATAATCTTTTTTAATGATAAAATTAACTTCTAACCACTATATCAACTAGGAATATATACAACCAGTTCAAACGCTTATTACAAAGTTCAAAACCAAAACAAAATGGCAAACAATTGTCATGCTAAGACAAGTATCAAAAAAGAACGAAAAAAAACTTTAGTTTTATAACAACCAGATGACCCTAACACCCCGATGGTTGTGGCTCTAAGCACTGTCACATAGAAGATGATCACCGACCTTCATGAGATTCCTATGCAGTTTC
Source organism: Olyra latifolia (assembly GCA_036346145.1). Lineage (NCBI taxonomy): Eukaryota > Viridiplantae > Streptophyta > Magnoliopsida > Poales > Poaceae > Olyra > Olyra latifolia. The sequence goes on from CM070530.1 coordinate 24,401,060, forward strand.
CTAAGAAATTCAGTAGCACCCATTCCAAAATATTCTCACATCATCCAAAAGGATTTAGCGAGGAAGAAGGCAAGGTCGAATCAACAAGTATTGAGAAGTACTAATCAGTCCAAACAAAGTGTAATAATTCAAAATTCACTGTAAAGCCGCTCATTGAATCAATAAACAAAGAGACAAACCAAGTGTGGTGGAAGACCAATGCCCTTCAACGACGCTTATAGTAAGGTAACGACATCCATGGGCTTCGCCGTTATTGAATCCGGCTAAAAAAGCAAGAAAATAAGATTTCTCTCGAGATTGACAATTTAACACCCTTTTAGCACTTACTGCCGTTGTAGGGCTTACCACTATAGGTCACCGTCTGGTCACTGTTGAACCTAGCACCAGTCAAAAATGCTAAAACGGAAGCTACGCCAAGCTTTCGGTGGCCCTCGCCAGTGGCCCAATATGGATGTGCGTGAGGTGCCTTATTCTCTTGATTCCTATGAATGTGTGCGAGGTGGCCCTAATGGCAGAAGCCACGTCTTCACAGCTTAGCCTGGATCGCTGCGCCTAGAGCGAGCTCCGATCAGTCGGAACAGCATCCTTGCCGCTTCGCCTCGATCGCTCGAGTTGCTTCCAAGTCTAGTGAAAGTGCTAAGTTGTGATATATCGCTTGATTCCTTCAAGAGGCCAGCTACTATTTTCTTTCCAGTGGCAAGAGAGAAATTCACCATCTTTATGAAGACTTAGGACAAGGTGGGAGACCAGATAGATGGGAAAAACAACGTTCAGATTTATCTAGGATCTTAGCCCCGAGGGAATGGAGCGCTGTAGAATAACCCGTATAAAAATAATGACCACGGAAAGAATAATAAGATAAAAGCGAAAAAAAAAGTCATGGACTTCACTATTGTAGGTAAAACTATCTCTAGTCACAAATATTTAACATTTAAGGTGTGTAAATCAAAGTTCTAAAACTTAAAACTTTAGATATATATATATATATATATATATATATATATATATATATATATATATATATGGCTAATGTACTCTCGAGAATACGGATTCCTCCGTATTCTCGGCAGGTTTATGAAAACCGAGATTTTTAATGACCGGTCCGAACCATTGATCTTGTTCATCTCATTGAAATGTAGCTACCGACCAAGTTTCGTATTTTTTTGAATTTATTTACTATTTGTTTCTTTTAAGAAAAATCAGCCTTCTAATTAGTCGTGGAGCGTCCAAAAAACTAATTTTAGAAAATACAAAATAAATAGTAAACAAATTCAAAAAAAATATGAAACTTGGTCGGTATCTACAATTCAATAAGATGAACAAGATCAACGGTTCGGATCGGTCGTTAAAAATCTCGGATTTCATAAACCTGTCGAGACTACGGAGGAATCCGTACTCTCGAGAGTACGCTAGCCATTCTCTCTCTCTTCTCTCTCTCTATATATAAAGTATTTAGATTGGCTATACGAGAATCTTATGTAGATTCATCTCAATTTGAGGGTATTTTTATATTATAATAATTCTAGTACGGTTTCATAAATAAAGGTGGTCAACGTCTGTGGTCGAAGTATATATATAAAATTGGAGAGCTGAGTACTGAACTTGGCACCTGTTGCTCTCTGTGTGTGAAACAGCTATGATGCTCCTATCTATCTTCTATGTATCAAAGCTGCAAAAATTCCTGCCCCGCAGCTCTCTGCGTCGGCCGAAATGAGATCCGGCCGTCTGTTCAAAAGTTATATATAAAAGGAGATCTCGCGCAATTCCAAGACGAAGCGAAAAGTTCGGCGGGCTGGTTCTCCGTGCTATAACTCAGGTAGCTGACCCAGGTTGAATCCCAGACCCGCCCCTTTTTCCAAGTATGTTGCTTGCTCTTTCTCCTTCTTTTTTTCTTTTCTATTTTCTTTTTTCTACACCGTTTAAAAATTTGAAAAAACAGAAAGTTTGTAAAAATAGAACCATGTCTACACAAAAAAGGTCCATAAAAAGTTTGGATGTTTTTGAAAATTTTTTGAAATTATAAATTTTTTTTTGCTTCCTCTGCCTTCTTTTTTTACTTTCTTTTTTCCTTTTCTATTTTCTTTTTTCTACGCCATTTAAAAATTTTAAAAAATAAAAAATTTACAAAAATAGAACCATGCCTGCACAAAGAAGGTCTATAAAAAGTTTGGATATTTTCAAAATTTTTTGAAATTAGAAAAAAAAATTTCTTCCTCTGCCTTTTTCTTTTACTTCTTTTTTCTTTTCTATTTTTTTCTACGCCGTTGAAAAATTCCAAAAAATCAAAAATTTGCATAGATGGGACCATGTCTGCACCAAGAATGTCCATAAAAAGTTTGGATTTTTGAATTTTTTGAAATTAGAAAAAAAATTCAGTTTGAAAAAAACATTCTAGTTCTCTTTTTTCCTCTTCTATTTTCTTTTTTGTAGGCCATTTAAAAATTTCAAAAAAAAGTTTACAAAAATGGAACCATGACTATACAAAGAAGGCCCATAAAAGACTTGAATTTTTTTAAAAAATTTAAAATTAGAACAATTTTAAAATTTAATAGACGTTTTTACTCTCTTTTTTCTCTTCTATTTTCTTTTTCCTATACAAAATGCGTGTCCGTCCTATTCAGATGACTATGCGACAAAGTAGGGACGACCGGGTCGTGGGTCCGGATTCCTTCCTAGTATGACTACATATACATATGTTCTTGCTTTATGTCCATGAGATGATCTAGTTACGTTGATTCGCATTAAAGGCTACACAACCACACAATTGATCTTAAAGGCTGCACAACCACACAATTGATCTTTTAGATTGTTGCTAGATACATACAGAATCTTTCCAATTCGTATGTTCCTTTTTATTATTTAGCAAAGCAATAGCAACATATAGGTATATTTTCCGTCGATACCTAGTATTAGAAATGACAAGAAAAAGTCAAGCATAAATTTCTTATTATCTGATAAGGAGTGGGGGACAATGTACTACTAAACAAATCTCATTTCTGGCAAAAGGTTAGTCCAAGGTTACCCTCGTATGATCCCACGATGCATGGTAGCTTTAGCGGGAATATGTTCGATTCCTGAACATATTCGTGCATTGGGAAGAGAAAAAAAAAAAAGGAAAACACTTCAGTGCGTACATGTGTTTCACGTCGGACGTGTGGCCTGCACTCCGCGCGACTGTGCGTGCCTGAGGCGTTCAGTCCCATGCGTAGCCTGCACGTGTGTAGGATCCACTAGGCCAGCCACTACCATCCTTGTGTCCCTAGCTTCCGATGGACTCTGCTCCGCTCGGCGACGCGACCGAGAAAGATGACGGTGGGCCCCCACCCCCGGCGAAGCGCCCCACGCGTCGATCACAGCAGCGGAGGTCCACACCGACACTACCAGTGATTGGGCTTCTACAAGCGGTTCCAAACCACTTTTACAAGCGGTTTTGGAACCGCTTGTAAGTAATCGCTTGTGATGCTCTCTGGGGCATCACAAGCGGTTTTATACCCGCTTGTAGTGCTACTAGGTATCGGTTAAAAAGAGAAATAATTTTTTGGGAGGAGTGGGATTCGAACCCAGGACCTCACCTTTCTCGTGACCCACACCTCACCCTACTAGCCAACTCATCCCACGCGTGCTCTCTGATGAGATAAGGCAGGCTTTCCTTTTAGCATTTCAAAAAATGGACTTTTACAAGCGGTTCGGGACACGAACCCCTTGTAGAAGGTTCAGGATCCGAACCCCTTGTAAAGCTTGTAGCCTTTACAAGGGTTCGTGTCCCGAACCGCTTGTAGAACTTTTATAAGGGGTTCGGGACACGAACCCCTTGTAAAAGTCCTATCCTACCTCAGCCTTTTAAACCCCTTGTGATGTGTCCCTTGTGATTCCTATATCTCTAGTAGTGCGACTTCGTGCACCACGACGGCACCGTCGCCCGCATCAACAAAAGGATCTTCGGCTGTTGCCTGGCCACCGTCCTCGCCACGCGGGGACGGTGGTAGCGCCTCTTCCTCGCACAGCCCGACGAGTTCTACTTCCACCACCTCCAGCCAGGCCTCGCTCGCTCCTGCGCAGCCGTCACCACGGCCGTTGGTGCCTCCGAGGTCTCCCTCATCGACAACGTCACCACCCTCGCCGCCATCGTCATGCAGCACATTGCCTGGAGCTTCACGGAGGGCGCCTTCACTCACGGCAACGCAGTGCTCATGATCCACTACACCTACAGCTCCGTCAAGAAGTCCCTCCATGCCTATGTCGCAAGCGCGGGTGCCAATGTCGTCGAGGTGCCCCTCCCCTTCCTGGTCTCATCCACCGGCGCCATCATAGCCGAGTTCCGCGGGGCGCGCGATCACTCTAGCCAAGGCCAGCGGGCGTAGGGTCAGCCTCGCCGTCATCGACCACATCACCTCCATGCCAACCGTCCTCATCCCGGTGAAGGAGCTCGTCGCCATCTGCTGCGAGGAGGGCATCGACAAGGTGTTTGTCGATGGGGCGCACACCATCGGGCAAGTTCCCATCGATATGCATGACATCAGTGCCGATTTCTACACCAGCAACCTCCACAAGTGGTTCTTTTGCCCTTCCGTCGTAGCTTTCTTGCACACCCACATTGACGACCCGGTCGCCTCACAACTCCACTTCCCCGTTTGCAACTCCACCACCTTGTCATGTCCAGCGAGTACGGCAATGGGCCGACCCGTCTCTAAAGAATATGAGCTTGGCGAGATTTTAGTGGCCAGATTCGGCAAGCACGGCATGGGAGCTCACTGGATCTGGAGAAGAAGAGGGCTAGGAGAAGGTTCATCCCCATTTCGTCATGAAACCCTCAGCAATATACATGCGAAACTTTGGTTTTTATCTGGTGAAACTTGGTTTTCTTCTTGTGAAACTTCTAATATTTGCACGGGGTGATTTTTTGAACAACAATGCAACTTGAGGTTTCGTCGGTAGTTTAGCCAAGTTTTGTTAGTACTTATTCAAGTTTCATTAGTCCTTCTTCAAGTTTCATCAGTCGGTTTGGCTAAATTTCATTACTCTTTCTTCAAGTTTCACTAATAGTTTAACCAAGTTTTATTGGCACTCTCAAGTTTTATTAGTAGTTAGCCAAGTTTCATTGGTATTTCTTTAAGTTTTATCGGTAGTTTTCCCAGTTTCAGTAGTTATTTTGTAAGTTTTTATCAGTTTTCGCCCTTGTTTTATATGTATATTGTCAAGTTTCATCGATAGGTTTTTCAACTTTCATCAATTATTTTCTAAGTGTCCATGCTGACGTTAGCACGACCATCGGACGTCCCATCCGAGGTGCTCGCAAAAAAAAAGCTATCCACAAATTATGCCCACTCATAACAGTGATAAACTTGACTGATTTTTTCCTCAATTTTCAGTCAGCTGATGGTTAATGTTTGTCACTTGTTCTTTGGTAGATGATTTTAGGAGATCTTACAATTCATCAAGCTCTTAATCCTGAGTATATATGAAATTTCGCCTCTTCCTCTGTGATCTGAATTGATCAGATGGCTTCATAATATTTATGATGTAATTGCGCTTGCAAACTATTAAGAGTATCTCTAACGGGACACCTCAGCTGACTATAAGAAATCCACATCAGCTTTTTGTTTATGTGGAGGAGAGAAGAAGATGAGAGAGATAGAGGCTGCCTCTTAGCTAAGAGTCAGACTATAGCGGATTACAAGATGGATGCACATTATTACATGTGGGTCTAAATTAATGTTAGAGACAATGTTATAGCTAGCACCATTAAAGTGGTTGGCTATTTGTTATCTATAGATGACATGACATTTTCTTATAGCCAACACCATTGAAGATGCTCTAAACGATATAGCAACCTTTAGAAATTAAGGTACGAATAATCCACCATGATCCATTTTAGCGCCTCGATCTCTTCCCACGACATCTTCATATTTAATTTGGCCACCATACCCGATTAACGTGTGTCTTTGTTACTTATGTCTTAAGTTGATTCTCTGTGCTCAACAAAGTTACAAGAACCGGATGCTTATACGGAAGGAGCCTCATTCAGTTCAATTTTTTACTTCCCAATGTTCCAGACCCCATTTCAATTCCGAAGAAAAAAAATATTATTCAGAAGTGAAAAACGACATTAGGAATAATTCCATATATGGTATTTGTTGCAGGTGTGAACCCGTAGATAGGAAAGAGGGCTGCCCCCGGTATGTGAGATCCTAGAGGAGGGACTCACACTCCCAGAGCAGCTCCACGTAGGAGTCTCTTGCTCTCTCTCTCGACATACGCTTGAAGTGGAAAAATAGAGTACCAGAAAGAAGAGAAGATCCCCCCTCTCCGTCGCCTGTGCCTTTTTTTATAGTAAGATTTTGTACATAGCCTTAGTCTAATAGCTCCCCCATTCCCCCCTACCAGCCCTAACCAGGGGCCTTGGGTCATTCTCCATATGGTTTACATGTTTTAACCCCTACCTGCCCTGCGGTCAGGGCCCGGCGGTCATTTCCGTGGCTTCTACCCAGCTTTTTTTATTTTTGCCCTCTCACCAGGCCTCCTATGCGGGGTTACAAGGGGGATTACACATGTGTGGCAGTTATGGGCTAGCTTGGCATGCTGCAGGGCCTGCTTGAGTATCCTGACAGGATGAAAGGTCCGGCCGTACAATTTGTTTCCCCGATTTCGTAGGTGGCAAGATGGTGTGCCCCATCTCTGCCCCGCTCGTCTCTGCTTCATCCTTCGTGGATCACCACTCCGGGGGGGGAGGGATCATCCTTGCTCCGCTACTCCCTTCTGTCTTCCCTTCATGCTACTCCACATAAGCGCCCTGTTTGCTCTCCTGCCCTGTTTCCCCGCCTGCCTGCCTCAGCCCCACAGGGCTTCGCGTGTGCTCCGTGTTGCTTCGCCGGCTCTACCTTCGCGGGGCTTCACGTATGCTCCATGCTGCTCCGTCGGCTCCGTTCCAGCTTCGCTGGGCTTCGTGTATGCTCCGCGCTACTCCACCGGCTCTGCTCCGGCTTAGCTAGGCGGCGTGTCCGGCATTCCGTGGGCTCCTCGCAGAGGGCCTGTCAAAGGACACTTGGGACACCAAACGGCGGGGCTGTACTCTTGCTCCTAAGTCAAAGGAGGTACTTACCTTAGACCTACGACAGTATTTGAAAAATGTGCACAGTTTGATATTTCTGTTGCAAACAAGATAATTGCCGTATAGCATATATCAGAAGACAGAAATCAAACTTTTTACGCCAGAGCTTAAAGCCAATTTTCAGATAATGTCACGAAATAATCTCAGCTCTTCCTTCTCTAATCCTCTCCATATCCTCCTCTGGTTCTTCCTCTCGTTTTCCCCTTCAATGAACCCGGCAATCAATGGCAACAACCCTTGACTTCTAACTGTGACACACAGGATCTAAGAGCATCCTCTAAGAAAAAGGGTCAGAGCATCCATTCAGAGTGCTATAACTGTGGTTTATTAGAGCCAGCCTCCAACCATTTTAGATCTCAACCACTAAGCAAACTTTTTATCTCCATGTAATTAAGAGACAGTCTTCAAGCATAACAAAACTGCATGCCCCACCTTTCAGTTGAAATAGACGATAATTTCTACCTTTTACTTTTTAAATCATAGTTATGTGTTTTGTAAAAAAAAAAAACTAAGCTACGCTTTAGAGGGCAGCATCAAGCACTCTTGATGCCCTAATTAAAATTTATAACCAACTCAAACAGGATTGGTAAACAGTCTCATTCTCTAAAATTTGCACATTCACGTCCCCTCAGCTACTTCAATCAGACACCATATAGCCAAATATATCTTGATTGCTATTTTTAGTGATTGTGATTCTCTCCTCTTCCTTCCTATATAGTTTCGAGAGGTAGAGAAGCTGCTAGAGATGGTAGAAATATGACGAGGAAATATTTTTAGGGAGTTAGGTATATAGGGATATAGAGATCCAAATATAGAAATTATTATTGGAGATGGTAAGTAACACTTTTCCAAAAGGAGGGAAAGCTAGTTTCTCCTTTAGGCGTTATTTGGGAGCCCATATCCCAGCTGGGATCCCGGCCCATTCCCTAGGCTGCGATCCGCGTGGGAAGAATTCCTAGGCCTTTTCTCAGGTGCGTTTGGAAGCCCATGTGATGGAGATTTCTGGGCCCTTTCCCCACGCGATCCCCAGGGGAATTTGCCTGGTCTCCCGACTGGTGGAATTTCTTCGCTTCCACTCGACCTCTTCTGACTCGCTCGCGAGTCCTCTTCGCCTCCAGTATCCTGGCCACTTCCGGCCCTCGTAGGCCACCATCTCCCCTTCACTCCTGACTCTCTCTTACCCTAAGCTCGTTGATCTAGTGATCTCGCTGTCCGTCCGGCCATTGCTGGTTCTGCCAAGGCGAGGGCGTGAAGGAGGAGGATGGGTGAGGGGAGAGCGGCGTGCTCGCTAATGCTGGCGCTGCGGCGTGCACAGCGCTGCCGACGGCGACGACAGCGAACAAATCTCCATCAACTGGAAGCCCAGCACCAACTACTCCACCTAGGAAGAGAAGCACGGGCCCTTCTACAAGGGCGACTGGCTTGGTATTACTCAGATCTGGTCAACGGCAGCCACTGACATAAATGCGAGGTTTTTCTTTCTTTTTTTTTTCTTCCCTTTGCTTGGTTCGTCTTCTTGGAGTTGGCGTGCTCTGTGGTAGCTTCTTGTGGTTTGGGTTAGGGAGCAAAGCAGGGGAAGGAAACAGGGATTACAAGCATTTGGCTTGGAAGGGGAATGGTTATTTAACCTAGGGAAGTGGAATGCCACAAAAATCCCTCTAGGAAATTATCTTCCTAGGGAATTATTTCCCTTGTAGCCAAACAAGCCCTTAACACAACTAAACGTATCACTAGTACTAACTGCACGTAATATAATAAAGGATAATTAAATGTGATTATAATGATAAAATAAAGGAAAAGGTCTACTCTTACCCTGAACTATAACATGATTGTTTATCTGACTTGCTGACTTGCAAACTACGTAGCGTGTACCATGAAATATATATGCAAAACGGTATAAATAGTCCGAAGTCGGTTTTGTCTAAATATCCCTATATAGGACGGTTTTGGCACTGTAGTATTATAGCAGTTAGCTTGTCTGCGATAGCAAATTCACGTTACCCCTACAAAAGTAGCTGTAAATATGCAATGGAATTACTTGTTTCATATGCGAGTGTTTCTTTTTCCGAGAAACGGTTGGATTTAATTCAATGAATTAGATCTCTCCTCCTCATCCATATATGTACCCCTCCCCTCCCAGCTGCACACACAACCGATGTTCGAGATTATGTGATCCATAATTAAGGGCATGTTTGGTTGGTGCCTAATATTGCCACACCCTGATACGCCTCATGTTAGGCAAGTTTGACTGAATTAGACGTGCATTTAGTTCATTGCCATACTTGTGGCAGGATTGCTCTTTTTTTTGCACGGGTCTCACATGCAAGTGGCTCATAAAAGTGTGGCAAGATTCTTTTAGGCATGCTAAAGTGTGAGGAGAAATTTACGAACTAAACTTAGATAAGTTGGACAACTAAGACGTGGCAAATTTAGCCAAATTTGGCCACAAACCAAACAGGCCCTAACAATGCTGTAGGTCTTATCTAGAAAGCAAAATCTCATTCAATCCCCATAAAATGGATAGGATATTGAACTAAATCTCCTAAAATCACCACCAAAGGGATTGGAGGGGATCCCTGCGTTTCTAAGGGCTTGTTTGGTCTTTAGGGGGAAAAAAATTTTAGGGAACTAATCCATGGAGGGGATAATTGTTATTTACATTCCCTGGAGTTGAATCCCCTCACAAGTCACAATCCCCCTGCTCCTGCTACTTCCCCTACTTGGCTGCTTAATTACCTCACTGGCAAAAGAAAGCATCAGGCCACCGCGCCATCTCCAGGCTCTAGCTAGTTCCCTACATCACAGCCACGAGCTGGTATCCTACTATCCTTCTTCGCCGGACACACCAAGGCCGCGAGCTCGGAGCTGCCATCGCCACGCGAGCCATGGCTTCGAAGCCACTGTCTTCTCGCCATGGCCTCCCTCTGGTCAATCTTGGCTCACATTCCACATCCCTGGGATACAATCCCTTCTCCTCGCAGCCTGTACTCTATCTCTATCTTGTCTCTTCTCTGGTTCTTGACATTACCACCATTTCCTATCCAAATCAAAGAAGCGGAGGGTAAAGAAGAAGAAAGACAAGCACATGCAGCGACAAGCTGCACGGAGCTGGGTGGCGTACAGCCGGCGAGCAGCTCGGTGCACGGCCTGTGAGCTGCATGGCGCATGAAGCACGGCCCGCGACCTGGCGCCCAGATCTAGCGTCTAGATCTGTCCTCATCGTCGGTGCCCACAACAGCAATGCGACGCAAGGCTAGTGAGCTACACGGCGCATGAAGCACGGCTGACGACCTGGCGGCCAGATTTGGCCTCATCGTTGGCGCCCACAGTGGCAGCGCTCAGGACCTAAGGCGTCGGTGCAGATGGTGGCAGGGAATGGAGGTGTCGGCTTTCAGAGAGGCGGCAGCAGGTGGAGGGAGATGGAGGCGGCAGCTGTCATGATTCATGACCTGCGACTCACGAGCGAGCAATCGAGAGAGGAAGGGGGGAAATTCCACTAGTCAGGAGAGGATATTGTTTTCCCTAGGGAAAGCAAGCGGAAGGGCAAAAAAACCCTATGTTGTTGGGCTTCCAAATGCACCTGCAGATTGCCCTACGGAAATCTTCCACGTGGGTTGCTGTCCTGGGGAATGAACCGAGATCCTGGCCAGGATTGCTGCTCCCAAACAAGCCCTAAACAAGTCATTATTGTGTGAGTGCTCGTGATTTTGCGAGGGATGGAATTAAGACTAGGAGCAGATCATCCTGCTCATGACCCTGATTCGGCTTGGCCGATGGCCTGGGGGTGTGCGATGTGGTGCGTGCGAGGTCAGGAAAGAGACTCCGGTGACTCAGATCAGCATGGTCCAAACCGATGATCCAGGTGAGTCAGGCTATTTGGCAGGTCGACTGTTTGAATATTTATGATTTTGGTTACGGTTTTCTTTTTGTGCCTTCATGTGTTACTAATGGATGGATAATACATATTTTTAAAGATAATGTAAGGTAAGATGAAAAAAATGTGCTTAGAAAGAATTTGTTTGTCTATTGATGTACATAGATCAATTGGTGTCGATTAGGTAATGGATGTCTACGGTGATTATGAAGTTGTGTGAGTGCATAAGATACGATCAACGAACATAAGTTGCTGCCTCTTAACACGACGGCAGATCTTCTTCTCTCCCAACCTCTCGCCAAAGCTCTAGAGATTTGGCCGGATCTGGTCAGGCCCCTCAATTCCAATGACCTCCCCAACGCTAAGGTCGGGCCGCCTCGAAGACACACCCCAATCACGGCAGCCTTCTGTGAGGATTATTGGATTGGAAGACCAATAATGGGCTAGCGACGGCTAGTAACAACCCTAGCCACCGCCGGGTTGACCCTCCATCGCCATCCATTGTCATTGGAGGAAGATTGATGAGTGCCACCGCCGAAGGAGAGGCCAATATACAACACTTTTGGGTAGCCCAAGCACCATCAGGATTCCACCAGCAGCCGCTATTTTAGGCATGGATTCCTCTGCCAGTCACTCTAGATTCTTTGGGCATGGATTTTACCGGGCACCGTAGTAGGCATGAATTTCGCTGTCTTTCTTCTGAGGTTTTACGCTGCCTGAATTTTATTTTTAAATTCATGTGGCTTGTTATTTCTTCGTCAGCTAGTCTTAAGCTAAGATGATTTTTTTTTAGACTGTGTACATCTCTCAATGTAGAGGCCAACCGGAATGTTCTTCCATTATCTTAAAAAAAAGGGTCAATTCATGCTGCTTGAAAATTGTTTTATGTGGCTTGTTATTTCTTCATCGGCCAGTCTTAAGCAAAGGCGATATATCTTTGTTTGTGGTTGTATAATCTCATGGTGTAGATGCCGATATGTTATTCTATTATTGAAAAAAGTTGAATGGATGAGGACGTGGGTGTTAGGGATGCGAATGGAGCGGATAATTTCCGACCGACTGAACCAATACGGATAGTGATTTGGATATTTATACGGATATCCGGCTGTTTTTTGCGGATATGGATATGGATATTAGGATGCGGATACGGATAATGCGGATAATATCCGTGGTATAGTATCTGAAGAAAAATCCGAATCATCTCAAGGCTAAGCCCACCCACCAGCCATTATCTGCTACAGTGCTCAGCTTGATCCATTTCAACTGCTTTGTACTACTACCGTTCAAAAACTGCTTTGTACAGTACTACTATCTGCTACAGTGCTCAGGCCTAGCCGCACTAGTGGACTTGGTGGTGCTTAGAGCCTTAGGCTGAATTGCTCACTGCTTAGGCCGAACCGTTTCAATTAGCTAGACTACTGGAGTGCTGGTGCTTCACGCCTTCACCGCACCGTTCTGGTAGTGTCTACAAGATTGCATGTTTCTTGTGTATTAAATATTTATGCGTACTTTAAATGTTTGATGCTTCCTTTGAAAGTCTATATTTTGCGTATTATCCGAGAAATTATCCGTTCCGAACAATATCCGAACCTATAGTATCCATGTCCGTATCCGAACTATCCATGTCCGTATCAGACACTATCTGTGTCCGTATCCATATCCGATACTATCCATATCCAATCCGTATCCGAAAAAAAATATGGATATGAATACAATATTACTGCTCCAACTGTATCTGATCCGTAGTGGGTGTAGCGACCTGATGCAACGCGTACAAACTGAACGTGAACTGAACGAAGGGTAGTACTGTCATGTGAAAACAATTTGTTCGAGCTCGGCTCATGTAGCCACACGAGCATGGGCTTGGCTTATTTGAGGCTCACAACTGTCGAGCTGATGCGAGAGTGGCCGAGTACATGCCGCGCGGTGGGGATCATCCATTTGATGACCACCCAGGCTCCTCGAACCACACGAAATGAGAAGATCTGGTGCGAATGTGGGCCTGGCTTGAAAAGCCTGCGATTGAGAGTCCTAGTGGGACAAGGCTACTCCAAGAGCCGTATGACTATGAGCACAAAGAAATTCTTTTTTATTTATTTTCGGAATAAAGTATTATCTATATTTATATAAATAAAACCAGAGGGAGATTTAATTGCGAAACCACACGATGTGCTTGGCTTATTTTGGTGATGCCAAATTACTACGGCATAGATTAAGGCAGCAACTCCCGGACGGTATACCATCAGTTGTGCGCATCGATGGAGCAGCAAAACGACGAATTTGTCTCGCTACGCGTTTTCCTTCCCGCGGACTCCCACGCAAACGCAGATGTTTGGCCTGGGTGCTCGCACAACTTTCTGGTGGGCCGGCCCATGTCATGACAATAGTGCATGGTTGTTTATTCTCTTTTGTATAGTACATCAACTTTCAATAATTAGGTATCATCAAGTTTCAAGTGTCATCGAGCTTTAGGTATCACCGATTATCAGGTAACGTTGAGTATCAGACATCGTCGAGTACCAGTGGTATCGTCAAGTATTGAGTATCGCTAAAAATCTTGTATTAGCGAGTATCGGGTACCCCCAAGTAACGTGGCATCGGTATCATTAAGTATCATGTAGGTATTATTAAGTACCAAATGTTAACGAGGATCAAGTATAACAATTATCAGGTATTGTCGAGTAACGTGGTATCTCTTAGTATCAAATATCATGGTACCATAGGTGCCGTGGTATCACAAAGTATCATGATACCGTCGAGTATCATGGTATTGAGGTACTGTCAAGTATTATGGTGTCATTGAGTATCGCGGTACTGTCAGGAATCAGATATCATTAAGAATCAGGTATCATGTATCAGATACTATTGAGTATCAGGTGCCATCGAGTCTTGTGCATTGTCAATTATAGGGTATCATCAAAACTCAAGACAAATATATGAAACTAGCAAATAAAATTCAAACAACATAAAAAAATATATAGGCGATAGAGTTTGTTTTTAGATGAATTTAGAATTTTTATTTATATGATTCGGAGATTGGATGGTTTAACTAAAATCTCAAAAAACTTATCGTTGAACGAAATTTGTACTTACAAACTTCAACTACCAAAACAACTAGTTACAACCACGTACGACGTGAAAGACAACATGTATCGTGCACGCGCGCAACCCACACGATCCACATCCAACGCGAGAGCATGCCCGTGCATGCAGCCAGCAGCTCGCATCTAGCGCACAAAACCACAATACCTTGTCGTGTACCTGTACTGTTCCAATACACGAAACGAGATAGAGTTTCTAAGCATTCCTCATAGATTAATCGTGTATAGATACGGAGTTTATGGCAGTTACAATTGCTGTTCAGGCAATAGCACCACTGGAGTTGTATAACGAGTACAACAATATCACAATACCTGCAATTGCAACGGTAACTACCCACTTTTTTAATTTTTTTTATTAGGCTAATGGGTCAGCCCTATTGGACAGAATTCCTGGACATGGATAGATCAGCTCTGGACGAGTGCATTGAGGATCCTGCATGAAGATCTAATGCAAGGCGAGGAACACCCCCGGCTGAGGGCTTGCTTCCAAAGGCCAAGGATTGGCAGGTATCCTCGCCTAATCTCTGGGGATATCGGCTAGGATAAATTATCCTGGGATTAGCTTACAAGTGTGCTTGGATGTGACAAAGGAGAGAAAAAATCCTCCCAAAACCGGGTCAAATCGATCCCAGGGTTAAAAAAATCACCACATGCGGATTTTGTTTCCCTACCTTGACTTGATCCTTGTGAAGACAACGTCATCGCCGCCACATCTTTGGACTCTAAAGCCGGGGAAGGAGGTCGGTCCAGCGTTGGGCCCCGAGGTACGGTGTAGGTCCTCTCGGCAACGGCCATGGCAGCTCCAAGGCGTGGCAAAGGAGTCCGGTGAGGGGGAGGAGAACAGTACGCGCGGTAGTTGTTAGGGTTTATGGGCTATCTGCTCTAGCCTTTATTCCTTGTATTATCAGTGGTGGCGCTCACAATTGCATTGTGAGGCTAGAGAGTAGGGACCTATTTATAGACTCCACTTCTAGGTGTTAGATACGGCCCACCTATTTTTAGAAAACCGTGAGACTTCTGAACCATGCCACCAACCACAATCAGATAGGTCAGTTACACGAGTCTAAAATACATTGGCCCTAAGCACACATGTGTGAGTCATGCACCATAGTCAGATTATATATGTAAGATCAATTCCAATCTAATCATATAGGTCAACAGCTTGCAGAGCCAATCCTGCCAGACAAACCTAGCTATTCCGTCATGTGCTATACTCAGGTAAATCATGTACGTATAAGTAAAATTCCAATAGAGCGGGTCGCATTAACTACTTGCCGTGACCGCCGGGGTTGCTAGGACCGGGGTTCGTGCCGAGCACTGCGGCGGAGTGGCCGCGCGGCGCGGCGAGGCTGCCGCCGTTTGGTGCCGCCGGTGCGCGGCGCACCACGGTAGGCAATGGCGTTGCTTCCTCCCTTGGCCTTGCGCACTGCACCATCGGCGGCATGCCGTGGTTGATCAGGAGGAGGACCATGGCCATCGTCACAACAAAAGCCGATGCCGATTGCTTGGCCATCTGTGTCTAGGCGTGGATTGTTCTTGGCTAGCTAGCTGATGTGAAGTTCTGTATTTGTTCTTGGTGAGTTTGGGACGGCCACTGATCCAGGCCCTTATATATATAGCCATTTCGCGTGGAGCCCCATCGCATTATTCTTGCCTAGCTACGTACTCTTAACATAAGTGATTAGTCTGCTTCCATCAAGGGGATAAAAGATTAAGATATACTCTTGTTTTAGTGTAGCAAAGAGGTCGAGTGATTAGCAGTGTCATACACTTCTTCCATAGTTTATGTGGCTAGCTACTGGTGTGCTTGCGTATAGTGAGCTTGCGATTATATTGCAAATATCTGACGACGCTTTTAATATTTCTATGTTATGTGGCATCACTTATTAACAAAATTTAACATATCTCTCCTGCATAATAATAGTTTCTTTTTGAGAGTCCTAAAAACTTTTCACACAAAGCTTAAACCAATTTACACTATATAATGAAAATTAAGGTCCGCACTAGATATTAATTCCCGTGTAAAACTGCAGGAAAATTCGCTATCATTGAAAGTTAAACCGTTTTTATATCATTTTAACTCCTCGTATATCTTGAAATGCAGTGAAGTATTATATAACTACATATATCATATATAAAGCTAAGTGTAGAGCGCACACGCTAGAAAAATTAATTGCACATCATTTTATTGTGTCCAAGCCGTGCGATAGACATCTATCTAGAGTATGTTCATTAGCACTTGATTTTGCCAGAGACTTCTAAATAATGCTTTTATATATGGAGCTTGATAAGATTCCATCGCAACCTTCGTTTAATTAGCAATTAAATATGCTTCATCCATCGTAGTATAATAAGTAACAGATTTGCTAGGCGTCAGTTGATTAGAACTGGTGGGAGTATTTCAGTCGATTATTGTTTACTCACCGGATGTCGGCGTGTCAGAGAAGGAGCACCGCCAGTGACCGGAGGGAAGTACGTGGAGACAATAATGAGAGGATTAGGGTTTAGGATTGTGAGGGTTTTATGTTTGTAAGGATGGATGGAGATTTGATCCAACCGCCAAAAAAAGATCTTTGTTTCACGCGACTATTGGGTAGCCAGTCCTGTTTCTGTGTAAGAATATATAATACATCCAACCAACTTTACTCTATCATAGGCCAGACGCAAGGCTTGGGTCCCTGGTAGTTAATTATGATGGAAAAGAGATGCAATATTATTTAAATTTGGATGAGCAAGCAATACTTCTCTAGAGTTGGTAGTGCTGGAGTTGAACACTCCACCCGCCCAGGTACATACAATCACGGATTCACGGATGCCTAAGCTAAGGGAGAGTCGTAGAAGTGACCTACCCATCTAGGCTCGAACATGAATGCCCTCTCCACTCTAGTTGTCAAAGCCCTACCAAAAGCTCAAAAACATAATTAAATATGAATTATGTACACGAGAATATGTTTAATTTGCACGAGTTTCTCCAAAGGACAATGTGAAAACAAGAATTTGTTTACTTCGCACGAGTTTGTGATCCTAAGGACAATGCCAAAATAGTTGTGCTTTACTTTGTCTCCGAGACACATTGGTTGCATGGACCAACATGCTAAGAGTTCTCAAATCACAGCTCCAGTTTCATGGCTTGTAAACAAATAATTAATTTTCAGTGGTATGTCCCTTTTACGTAAAAGGCAATACATAGCTAGTCCCTTGATACTAGTATTAGCAATCACTAACAAAAAAATGAAAGAAAAGAGAGATGGCTATCGATGTGATGAGTGGTGGAGACAGCATAGTACTAACCAAATCTCATACGAGATAAAAAAAAGGTTACTCCAAGGTTTGCCTCATCAGCTAGCTTTGGCAAGAATCTATTCTTCTCCTGCCTTCAATGGAAGAAAAAGTTGTATTACACTGATGCATCCCTCTGTGAGGGAGTGATCATTGTCTTTTATGCTGTTGCATGGTCACTTCCCACTGAATTGATTACTGTTTCTTATGTCTTGATCCATATCATGGTATAGCTTTTGCAATAATATCTCCTTTTTCCTGCGTACAATTAAACGTTGAGCCCCTCACACTGAAGCAGAGATCAGAACATTCATGTTAGTGCGTCTCTTTGCTAGATGTGTTAAATTAGGCAGGCTCTCAAGGCCACGAACGAAAGGGAAGTGAAGCGGAAATCATAATTTTTCACCAGAGGGAGGAAGTCTCTTGAGAGAGGAAGAGATAAGAGATACCTTGTATTGGAGTTCACTCCCACTCGGTATTATTTATAGTAAAAAGTAAAAACATGCTATGTTCCTTTGAATACTACATTACCCTGTCCTTAATAACCTTAGGCTAAGCTTAGTGAGTACTAGGCCATGGGTAAAATTGTTTAGACCAGCTTAGGTCCTAATTATGATCGGTATATTTGTACCATGAATCGGTGGACTATGGTTCATCGGACAATTATTCACAAAACTTGGGACATGAATTAGTGGATTGAGCTAGTATGACTGGAACATGAATAAAGGTAATGGAACCCGGGACGGGACAGGTGTAAGCTGATATCTTTGGAGTTTAGGGTAGTGAATATTGGGATCATGATTGATTATGAATGGGGCTATATACCATGTTCGAATTTGGTGCGATTGTTTTATGGACGGAGTCCACCAGAATGATTTGTTTGTGTGACAGACTCCACCAGAATAAATTTTTTGTAGGCAAGGCCAATGAAATGAAATATTTGAGGGTGGAGCCCTCCAAGACGGATTCATTGTGGGTAGAGCTCACCGGAATGTCGTGGACGGAGTTCCGCTGAGGAATCGCGGAGGAGTATTTCCCACAAGTGAGTTGCTAGACGATGAGGCATGGGTAAGGTTGTTGTCCCAAATGATACGAGATTGTGCTACCTTGGACTGGTGCCAACTGGATTGGAGCACAGTGCCTCACAAGTGGGTTGAATTGCACATGATCTCTCACTAGTGCAGAATACGTCATCACTGGCGGTTCTGAACTTACATCACTGACGGTTTTTAAACTGACAGTGATTATGTGATAGTGATAATCAGGGATTTTCACTGACGGTTGTTGAACCACCAGTGATATGCATTACCACTGGCAGTTCTTAAGAGAACCGTCCGTGATATTAAAAATATCACCGGCGGTTGTCTTTAGAACCGCCGGTGATAACAAATTTTCACTGGCGGTTTTAAATAAAACCGCTGGGGGTATATAGACATTCACCGGCTGTTTTCCATCAGAACCACCAGTGACGGTGCATATCACTGGCGGTTGTTGTATGAACCGCCAGTGATATATTTTCAGGGTCAAAAAAATTATTAGGTTGTCCTATATTTCATCCATACACATCCAGAATTCATCCATATACATACACATCCAGAATTCATCCATATACATACACATCCAGAATAAACAGATTTCATCCATATACCTATACATTCAGGTTTTGGTTTTTCATCCATATACATATACAAAACAGATTGTTCTAATGGTGGCTAGTTTCATCCATATACATATACATCAAATAAATAGATCTCATCCAGATTCATCTATATACATATACATCCATATACATCTAGATTTCATGTAAATAAGAACAACATCAAATTCAAAGGAACATATCATATATTAATATAAAAATATGTACTTCATACAATATGTCTGTTATAGTTAACTATAGGCGTCCACTGTTTACACGACCATTTGGGTCAATAACTTGGGTATTAATAAACATAGCCAAACTATCTCTAATGTCTGCAAGAGTATTGAAATTGATGTTTGTATCTCCAATGTTCAGATCTTCATTTTGTCGTAACCCTAGAATGCATTGCATATGTCGTGCAACGTAGAAGCCATAAGCATGGCCTCCAATTCTTTGGTGGCACTACTGAATGAAGTATAAAGATGACAAGGCACAATAATCGATTAAGGTGGCGGTAAAAAATTTTCATTTTATTATGAGGAAAAGTGTGAATAGACACTTACTGGAAATTTTTCTATATGCCTAAGTTCCATGCCCATCACATCATTGTGCTTGCCCCCACCCTTGACATAACTCTTAAACACCACATTGAGTAGGCCTTTTAAATCTTCCCACTCGTGTGTGGGGTTCATCCTCAACGAGTCGAGGTAGACAACCTTGTTTTCGCTAGGTTCTATGAGCAGCAAGATCCAATGAAATTTTTTATTGAAGGGCAATAAGAAGTATGCTTTGTCATGTCCTCTAGTCAGGCCCCTCTTCAGGTATTGCCCGATATTCTTTCTATCCGCCTTTATGTTGTCCTGGGTGACAATGCCAGGGTCAAGAAAACCGGTCTGGACTTGACATCGTTTGGCAACTAGGTACATTTGGCTGAAAAGTAAGATATATGTGATCAGTGTATAAGTGGATAAGAAATATACACTGACAATGCGCAAGACTTGTATACACTTACACTGCAAAGCAGCGGATGAGAGAGGCGTCCAACTCCTGCAATTGAAACATATACCACAGGTCCTCGAAGGTTATGGTAAGATAACTATCATTTCGTCCAGAAAATACTTGCCCTTCACCTTACCCACGATGCTGGATGATCGTTTCTTCACAGGAAGGCGTGAGTTCCTGAGGTAATAATCATGTAAGATCTGGCAGGCCGTACCCATGTCATTTGCGGCAAGGCTATGCAGTGGTTCTCCCATCTGAAATTTTTTTTCTTTCTGCGCCCAGTGAATCTTCCTCTTAGGCGCTGAAGATTGACGGATGATTCGTTTCTCCTTCTCAGAAGCGAGCGTCTTGGTGGTGAGGACGCAGCACGCTTATTGCTCTGTGAGCTTGTCTTCAAAGATTGAGGGGCTGCCGCAGACAAGGCTTTCTTCGCACTCTCCTCTTCATCGTTACGGATCGGATCTAAGGGTCCAACGCCGCCGGCCTCGATTTCTTCAAGATTTGGTAGAAGAGTAACATCCTTCTTGGGCCACTGGACGAAACTATGGACAGCATCCCCAACTGTTATGATTTCATCATTGGGGGGATTCACAAGTGGGATCTTCGCTGCGGTGTTGTCCATAACAGCGTCTACCTGGACCTTCGCGTAGCCCGCCGCCAAGTCCGCACCATGAACCTTCATCCCCGAAATGGGTACACCACACCATGGCCACCTCGAGTGAAACACCAGCTATCTGAAACTTGGAGTAAGCAATGGGTAATCTCCTTTATGTCGTCCACCGGGTATTTCGTTGGGCCAGCCTTATCGGGCGAAGGTGCGGAAGCGCAGCTGCTTTTAAATGGAGGGGTGCAACCAACAACTTGTGTATTAGGGTTGGCTTCGGGTCTGTTCCTTATGAGTTCCTCCAACTATTGTACCCGAGGCTCCCATTCTGCTCGTATCTTCTCAGCTTCTGCGTGAACCCTATTTTGAATTTCATCCTCTAAGTTATGTACATATTTCTTTTTCTTGTAGTAGAGATAGTCATTGGGGAACCCATCCTTCTAGGTAACGTAGACCCCGATGCCCCGCGTACGGCCTAGGTGCTCCTTGTTTCCTAGGGCCTCAGTTAGGATGTCTCGCTCCCTGTTTTCCACAAAGGAGCCTTGCGATGTTTGCGTGTCATACTCAATCTGCAATACGTGGAGAAATTGAAATTGGGGCGTTACAAAAGTAAACATTTTAAGGGTCATTGTGCACTTACCAGCTTTTGAACCACCTCAGCAGTCTCGGGCGTGGAGAAAACTGGCCCCGTCGGTGTGACTTTGACCCTAGCCTCGATCCAATCGGTCAAGACGCTGTTTATCGAGCCTTGTGGCTTCAGATTGCTCATTGGCGCAGTCGGCCAGCTCCCACTCGCGTTCTTTTGCCACATATCCAACGGTGCCGAGTCTGTGGGGTGGGTGTTCTTGGCCTGAATGGCCTTGTGTTTAATGGAGGAATCCTTGAACTCCTTCGTTGTCTTCATCCTCTTGAACACCTCCCACACCTCATTCGTAATGAAAGGTTACTTCTGAAACGGGGTCTTTTCCTCATTGACGAAATCCTTGACAAGATCCACCTTCCAGTTCTTCCGGCGATCCCCATGCGCCAGTGGTGTTCTTCGCACCTCGGGAAGAGAGTCTTCAGGAAATTGAAATGACCGTTTGAGCTCCTCCTATAGTTGGTCCCTTTCTTGAGCGGTGAGGTCCTTCCGGTATTGGTGGTGCATGGGACTCGTGCCTAGCCACCACCCCAAGACATTGTTCTGACACGCGATGCTTTCGTGGGAAGGACCGATATACCTCCTGTCCGGACCTCTGTGATGGTATGAACGACATCGGTCTTGAGCTTATTTGGCCCTCTGCTAACCCTTCTCTTCACAGCTGGGGTGGCCTCGGGCTCGGCCCCTGCTTGAGGGGTGGCCTCAGGGTCCATTCTACATACAAGAGAACACCAGGTAATTTCCAGTCAATCTTCACACCAGGTTTTTACTTCTTAGGGAGGAAAAATGGATGAAAGAACCAAGCACATGGAGTTATTAAGTGAATGGCTAGACATTTTATTGGCTGAACTACTTGAGCTATCCATGTGTTTATGTGCTCGGCACTATAGCCTACTTAAGCTAGAGTTTGAAGTGCTTTTAAGTCCCTTTTTGTAAACTGTAATGCATATGGTGCTTTTAAGGGTAGTTGGGATGTTGCTCAACTGTCAAAAGGAACCAAAGTAAGTGTTGCTTTCAAAACATATAATTATAAAATCCGAAACCAGTGCCATTGCAAAGTTATATTCGTCATCATAAAACTTTTCCACCCTTTTTTCCTCTTTCTCTCCTCCCGCCGCCCCAAAATCCAGTGGCCTTCTCCCCGTTACTCCTTCCTGCATGGCCCCCAACTCTGGCAGCGCCTCTCGACCTTGTCCTCTCTAGGCAAGCTCCTCCTCCAACAGCGAGCTCCATGACCTCCTCGAGTGGCATCCACCTCCAACTCCATTTGCTCCTCAACAACATAGTGGCTCCTCTTTGAGCTCTAATGGGTTGGCCATGATGAGGCGGCGCCGCTCCCGTGACGGTGTCCTTCATCGGTGATTTTGAATTGAAAGAAGGCCGGGGGTGGATGAGGGCAACACCACCTAGATTTAGGCAACGAGTTGACAATAGGGAAATAGAGGAGAGGAGCTTTGGGAGGAGAAGAGGTCATCTCGGGGACAGAAGAGGCTAGAGGTGAAGGAGGTTGGCATCATTAGATCTTGGTAGCAGGTGGCGCCACCATGGTCGGCATGGAGGAAGAAAGGAAGTGAGGGGGCCATCGGCCGTTGCCTGTCGCCTACTCGCCCGTCACCCCATCGCCCATCGCATCCTCGCAGGATGCAGGTCGCAGCGCAGCCGCGGACTCACGCAGGTACGCACGCCGGCACGCGGCACGCCGGTTGCCGGCTCGCCGCACGCGCCACAAGCCAACAATCCGCAGCACTGCTAGTTATTTATAGACTATAGAGTAGAAACAAATATAATTGCTACTTTCCAACCTTGAGGGCGAGCAGGTAGCGGGCATGGGACCGGAGCCGGCGGACAACGGCGGCAGCGACGACGAGGGCGGCGACGAGGATGCCATCCGCTCAGCAGACAACGGCGGCGGCCACGACGGCGCGGCGGCAACGAGGACGGCGACGGCGCGACGGCGGCGGCGACGGCAGCGGCGACGAGCGGCGGCGACGGCGCGGGCGATGAGGGACGGGACGAGGCACGGCGATGAGGGCGGCGACGAGGAGGACGCGACGAGGAGGACACGACAGCTGGCGGCTAGGGCTCGGCAGCGAGAGTCTTGCGGGACTTGTGAAAATTTGGGGGTATCGCGCGGCTAGGCGGCAGTATATATATAGTGGTATCTACCACCTGGCGGCTCATGATATAACCGCCGGTGGTAGTAGACCACCTGGCGGCTCAAGATATAACCGCCAGTGGTAGTAGACCACCACTGGCGGCTCACAATATAACCGCCAGTGGTAGTAGACCATCACTGGTGGCTCAAGAGATACCCGCCAGTGATATCTTTAGGGCTATATAATAGAACTATACATGACTATATAGGATTATAGTAGGAATATATTTGGGCTATAAAATAGGATTATAATAAAACTATATAATAGGACTATATAATAGGATTATAATAGGATAATAGGACTATAAAATAGGATTATAATAGGATAATAGGACTTTATACATAGAATTATACATTCTGCCAGTGACCATCACTGGCGGCTCAACCTATACCCGCCAGTGGTAGTGGACCATCACCGGCGATTCACGAGAGAACCGCCAGTGGTAGTGGACCATCACTGGCGGTCCACGAGATAACCGCCAGTGATAGCTATATTAGGGCTATATAATACAACTATACAGGACTATATAGGATATAATAGGACTATATTAGGGCTATATAATAGGATTATAATAGAACTATATATTATAACTATATAATAGGATTATGTTGGATTACATTATACATTCTATAATAGGATTACATTACAAAATGGGATTACATAACTCAAATATAAGATACAAATAAAAAGTACAATCAGTCCTCAACGATCAGCCCTTCTTGATGATCGTTGCGCACATAGGTGGTTGCATTGGCTATTTCACTTGATTTTGGTTCGGTTTCATCATGTAATGGTAGTATTTCATCGAATTGGTTGTAATCCTCCTCGTCCACCACATTCTTGACTCCAACGATTCTTCTTTTCCCACTAAGAACGATATTTTTGTTCTTATCAGCAGGATCTATGACATAGAAGACCTGTAAAACTTGGGTTGCGAGGACAAAAGGGTCATCTCTATATCTCACTCGGGCGAGGTCAACGATAGTCAAACCAAACTCATCAGATTTCTTAACCCCTCCACTTTGGACCTATTTGCACCGAAAAAGGGTTATTTTGAAAATCACATAGTCCAGTTCCCAGATCTCTTCAATGAAACCATAGAACGAGCTCTTGCGTTGGGTTACTAGGCCTTGGTTGTGCTCCTCCTCATATGCATCTATACGAACGCTGTTGTTCTGCACAGTGCTTTTCCTGTCTTGCGATATCGTGTAGAATGTGTACCCATTTATGTCATATCCTTGCCACGTCACCACCATGTATATTGGTCCCTTTGCTAGCCATAAGAGTAGATCAGAACACTGTGTTCCAGTGAATCGTGCCTTGAACCAATCATTGAAACAACGGTTATACTCCTTTTTTATCCAAGCCTCCGTCTTGTTTGGGTACTGACGGCGTATGAAATCCTTGTGCTCTTCTATGTAAGGGGCCACCTCCGTCATGTGATTTAGAACAATGAAGTGTGCTTTATGGTACATGTCTCCGTTGGGTGTGATCTGTTTTCTGCCAAGTGTGCCCGTACCATGCAGCCTACCCTCATGATGGGATACGGGCACACCTATGGGGTCAACTTGCGACATGTAATCAATGCAGAATTCGATCACCTCCTCATTGCATACCCTTCGACAATGCTAGCCTCGGGACGATATCGGTTGCGTACGTATGACTTTAGAATCCCCATGTACCTCTCGAACGGATACATGTAACGTAGAAACACCGGGCCACATAACTTAATTTCCCGAACAAGGTGAACCATGAGATGTACCATAATATCAAAGAAGGATGGGAGAAAATACATCTCGAGATCACATATAATTCTTACTGCTTCATTATGTAGCGAATCAAGAGTATCAGGATTGATGACTTTCTGATGGATTGCATTGAAGAATAAGTTTAGCCTTGTGATGGTTCGTCGGACGTCCGGAGGCAATATACTCCTTATTGCAATGGGAATCATCTGAGTCATTAGAACATGACAGTCATGTGACTTCATTCCAGACAATTTCAAGTCACTCATGGACACTATCCTCTTCATGTTGGCAGCGTACCCGGATGGGTATTTTACACCATGCAAGCATCGACAAAATTCTTTTTCGCTCGCCTTGGATAGAGTAAAGCAAGCCGGAGGGAGTTCCGCCCTGCCTGTACTACTAATTATTGGTGCTAACTCGCTTAAGTTCATATCGACTAAGTCGAGCCGTGCGTTTAGTCCATCCTTCGTTTTGTCCTTCATATGAAGCAATGAACCAACCAAACTATTGCAAAAGTTAACCTCCACGTGCATCACATCCAAGCAGTGTCGAACATATAGTTCCTCCCAGTAAGGTAGATCCCATAAAATTGACCTTTTCTTCCATATGCCGTTTTCACTGCTTTTTGTTTTCTTTCTCTTTCTCCCCGTTTCACATTTTCCAAACTTAACATGCAGGTCTGTAAACATGTCATGCACTTCTTTTCCACTAAGTATGCGTGGAGCCGATCCATTTTCCCTGGTTCCATCGAACTGCCTGGTCATCTTGCGATATGGATGATTCACACGTAGAAACCGTCGATGGCGCATATATACAGTCTTCCGGCAATTCCTGAGCCACACACTTGCTGTATCATCTAAGCAGTGAGGACAAGCTTTACTTCCTTTTGTTTTCATGCCCGAAAGGTTTCCAAGTGCGGGAAAATCATTGATGGTGCAAAACAACATTGCACGTAGCATGAAGTTCTCTCGTCGATCTGCATCCCATACTCTGACCCCTTCGTTCAACAGTATCTGTAGTTCCTCTACCAATGGTGCAAGATACACATCTATATCATTGCCGGGCTGCTTTGGTCCTTGGATTAGTAGGCACATCATAATGTACTTCCTCTTCATGCAGAGCCAAGGAGGAAGATTATATATGCATAGGTTCACGAGGCCATGTGCTATGCTTGTCGCTCCAATTTTCAAATGGATTCATGCCGCTCGTGCTCAATCCAAACCTTAAATTTCTAGGGTCTGCACCAAAATCCGGAACTTGTAGTCAATGTTTCTCCATCATGAGCGTCTGCAGGTGCCTAAGCTTTCCATCTTTCTTACGATGCTCGAGTGCCACCGAGAAGTCTAGACTCTTTCTCATTTCCAAACCATCGTGTCAAACGAGGAGTAGCGCGATACCACAAAACCTTTTTTGGGATTCGCGATTAAGGTCGGCATCTCGATCCTCGTCGTGAATTCTGCCTTTGACATTTCTCTTATAGCGGGATGCTTTACACTCTAGGCATGAGTGCAGGTTGCTATACTTGTGACGGTATAGGATGCAGTCATTGGGGCATGCGTGGATTTTTTGCACGTCCAATTCTAAGGGACAAATAACTTTTTTGGCACCATATGTTGTTTCTGGCATCAAATTTTTCTGGGGAAGAAGTTCCTTCAGTAGTCGTAAGAGCTCCGTGAAACTCTTATCAGACCAACGGTTCCTAGCTTTCAATTGTAGGAGTTCAAGTACAGTCGCCAATAAAGTGTGTTTCACCTTGCAACCATGAAAGATTGGCCTCTCAGACTCCTCTGACCATTTCTTGAATTTAATGAACTCTTCCGTAGTGCCATAGTCTGTTTCGACATCACGCATCATTCTATCGAACTCGTAAACTTCCTCATCTAATGTTTCACCGACATCATCACACTCGACACCTGCATCATCACTATCCACTACTTCAAACGCTTCATCTTCACCCTCAGTTGTACTCTGTGTCTCACCGTGGCATGTCCAAATGGAGTTACCTTTTTTGAAACCCCGCTTAATGAGATGAAACTCGATTTGAGATGAGTTTCTATACAATTTCAAATTATCGCAATCAACACAAGGACAACATATCAAGTCAACCCCTCTCTCCTGCATATCCGCCAGTGCAGCTTTCATAAACCCTTGCACCCCATTCACGTATTCTTCCGTCGCGCGATTTTCTGTGTACATCCATGATCTGTCCATTATCTGTAAAAATGTATCCACGGTTTTCTTAATTATTACATGATTACTGAAAATTTTGAAATAACAGACTTTATGAATAAAAGTTTACTAGTTTATTACCTTAGGACGACAAATCTAGTATGACAAATAGTTTGCTAAAATAATTATTACCTTAGGACGACAAAGCTAGTATGACAAATAGTTTGCTAAAATAATTATTACCTTAGGATGACAAAGCTAGTATGACAAATAGTTTGCTAAAATAATTATTATAAATAATTAGTAGCTGAAATAATTATTTTCTCCTATATATTAATATAAATCAATTGTTGCTTATCCCATTAATTGTGACTACAAACTCATTAACATATTAATATATTGTTACTTATCCCATTAATTATTTTTCTCGTATTCTACAAATGCAAAACACATCACAAGCCAAAGATAGTAATTATCCTACTCTCCATGTACATCACAAACCTACAAATATTAATATATTTAGATCTCAAAGCACTTAATCTAGAGCTGGTTCTTTTATCTTCAAAAACAAGATGTGCAAAGAAAAATAAAAAGCATCACTAACCTCTACCACTTGGATCTTCAAACAACCACTTGGATCTTCAAAACCGCTTGGAATCGAGCCAAATCCAGCTCTGACTGTCGCCGCATCCGCCGCTACCGTCGAACAGGAAGAAGACAGAGTGAGCAGAGCTCTAATAATGGAGGTAGGGTCGGCACTATGTAGTGCAAACTATCACTGGCGGTTATCTCTTAAACCGTCCGTGATATGCTAACTATCACTGGCGGTTCTCTTTAAAACCCCCCGTGATAGTTTCCTTTCACTGGCGGTTCTATCACTAACCGCCAGTGAAAGTTTCCGTTTCCCGCCAACTTCCGCCAGTTTGTTCTACAAAACTATCTCTGGCGGTGTTCAAGTGAACCACCAGTGATGTGAGACAGTCAGTGGCGGTTGTAACATGAACCGCCTGTGATATGTATCCATTACTGGCGGTTGGCCATACAACGTCATCACTGGCGGTTGGTGTTTTGTCCCAAGCCGCGCGGGGGTCCTGTGACCCTTATCACTGGCGGTTAGAAAAATAGCCGCCAGTGATGAGGGGTCGGGGATGAGCAATTCTGTAGTAGTGTCTAGGGAACATGATTCCGATAAAATGCATGACCATTACGCAGTGGTACAAGTATAGATGTGTGTTAAGGATTATATTATGATCACCCGGCTTTGGTGCTAAGTTCTTATCCACTAGTGGCTAGCAGCGTGTTCCCTCTAGGTTGCTAAGCATAAACAGTGCAGCGGCTTAGCTTACTAATGTCCTAGCTCACGCACGATTCCTTAGCTCATAGGTCATAGGTCCTTGGTATGAGTTCTAGGTTGCTAGTGTCCCTCTTTGTTTGTGGCTGACCTAGGCCACCACCTTAGCTCGTTGCAACTGTTAACTAGGTCTTCTTAGGTCGTGTGAGACGATGGCACATTCCATAAAACTCCATATATATTTGGCAGGTGCCCCATGGGATCAATTACAGATAGGGGTCCATGACTTGACCATATGGAAGGTGGAGGTCAAATCTGGCAGTCAAAAGATGGGGATGCTACTCAAGACTATATAAAAATGGGAAAGATGGGGCCTTTTCAAGTCACAATACAAGCCGTCACCGAATCGTTGGAGCCCTTGGTGATCGATAACGCACAAGTTAGGCATAGTCATAGTTTTAGCGTTAGACATAATCCTGTGTAATCTTTGTTCTCTTTATTTTTTAAACACAAGGGCAGGAGCTCTGCCATTCCATTCAAAAAGGAGAGAAACTATACAGCGATTAGAGAGAAAGAGAGGGGTACAGGGAAGGGAGAAAGAGGACAGAAGGGAGAGGCGAAGAAGACGACCCAGCCGAGCGATGGTCACAACACACCAACACGCAACACCTAGTACAACCGTCTCCGCGGCAAAGCACTGCTAGGTGTGCGAAGAACACCGACCGACATCACCACGAGGGATGCGCGGCCAAGACCCTAGAACACCGTTGTCGACTGAGAAGCAGAGCACGCGAAGATCAATTTGGCTGTCGACCGCCACCGCCGCACAGGATGCACGGATGAGACGACAGAAGAGAGGAAGGGACGTCATCCGTCACCGCTGCATGGGATGCTCGACCAACAGCGCCAGCGACTACCACCACCAACCGCACCCCAGCGCACGCAGAGCCTGAAGAAGAAGGCCGCCACCACCAGGCGGGAGGCTCGGCCTAGGACGATGCCCGCCCACAACAGGGTAGCCACAGTCATAGCCACCAGCCAACCAATAGCTCGAAGGATGTTTAGGGCGACGCCTTCAGCAAGGATGCGACGACAAGGTCGCCGCCGTCGCCCGTCCAGACCTAGGTTTTCACCCGAAGATACTCCAGGGGGTAGGGGCACCACAACGAGGCCTCCAAGGAGGGAACGACACCCGAGGGTGCCGCCATCGTAGAGCCAAGCAAGAAGCTCGGCGGGGTTTTCACCCGGAGCACCTACACCCCGCGAGCCGCACTAGGAGGAGGCTGAGCAGGCCTATGACCGGAGACCACCTGCCGGACGCCAAACGCTACAGGAAACCAAGGGGGGACGGGTCCCAACGCTGAGGACTGCCAAACCGAGGATCAGACACCGTCGCCACAAGGGGGAGGGGACAACCGTGACGCTACGACGCAGCCGTCAAGGAGAAGAGCGGACGTCGCCAACGAAGAGAAGGGGGATGACGATGACGCTTCTCTTGACGCTCCTTAGACGTGCAGACCGCTGCCACCACCAGAACTGGACGGTTCCGAAGCCAACAGAGCAGACTGCCAGGGAAAGGAACGGATGCCGCTGCCACAGAGGAAGGGGACGACGACGATGCCTCAGCCCAAGCCACCAAGGGAAGAAAGGACGCCACTGCCACAGAGGAGGGGGACGGTGATGACACTTCGCCAGACGCTCCACAGCTGACAAACCCAGACCCGACCGGAACCGGCAACCTTGACCGACCCGCAAGCACAAGCACCTTGAAGGCGAGCCGCCCACCGAAGACCACACCGAGGACCACAACCCTCGGCCCACTGCTCGGAACACCTTCTAAGGCCGGGATTGCCGTCGCCGAGGGAAGAGAAGACACCAGACCAGCACTGCCGGCCACGCACCCGTGGAGCACTCCTGCTCCGGTTGCACCGCTCCCGTGGGGTGTTGTCCCGGGAAGGATCGCGGGGAGGGGAGGGTGCGAAGACGACGGGACGGCGTTGGACACAGAGGAAGATCGAGACGAAGCTGGAGCCGAGAGGACGTGGGGAGGGACGGCGCAGACTGAAGCAGCCGGTCGAGGCTCCGCCCGAGCTTCTTCAGCTGGAGCAGCAAAGCCGCCGTCGCGTCTTGTAAAAATGTCCCATCCCCGCGCAGACTCCTCCCGCCGCGCAAGACGGCACTGGACACGGAGGAAGATCGAGGCGAAGCCGGAGCCGACGGGGACTCGCCGGGGACGTCGTTCCACTGCCGCGAGCCAGGCTGGTTCCACGTCTGCGACACCGTCACCATAGAGGAAGGGGACGATGACGCCAACATTGCGACGCCAACATGGACGACGAGACCATGGAGGCCGCGCTCGACCAGATCCGCCGCTTCGTGAGCAATGACCAGCCCCAGAAGGCCAAGGCCAAGCGCTGGGCAGCCCTGGGGAACCTCCGCCTCAACCTGCCGCGCCAAGGCCAAGTGCTGGGCAGCAACGCTGCCGCCTCCCAGTACCTCGCGCTCCCAGCCCCAAGTCGTTGCTCCCTCCCCAGTCGCCGATGGTCCATGGCGGCGTTGCGGAGAAAAGCTCGTCCGGCGGAGGGCGGAACTCGCCGTCGCGCCGCCGCCTCAAAGATGCCGGATCCGGCCGCCATGCCTTCAGATCCGGACGCGGCGCCGCCGGAGCAGGCGATTCAACGCCGCACCTGCTCATCGCAGCCCACACGGGAGGGAGAGAGGGGAAAAAGGAGGAGGAGGGGAAAGGGGAAGGGGAAAGAAGGAAGGGGGAAGGGGGAGAGGGAAGCCCGCCGCTGCCGTCACCACTCCGGCGACGACGGCGGCGAGTGGAAGGACGCCGGCGAGGGGCTTGTTGGCGGCGCGTCGGATCGCCCCCTGAGTCGCCCTAGGGAGCGCTCAGGGGGAGGGTTTTTCTGTAGTCCTCATCGGCGCGATTGTCATATCATCCATCTTGTTCTCTTTATCATAGTGAAGAAAACACTAGAGTAGAGCTATTATTTGCCGCCGGAGGCTCGAACCATGATAATTTTGTATGTCCTTGTGTTGGTCATCGGCGCCCTACCCCTCATGTTCTTTCCTCATGCTTAAACAAATTTGCGCAACAGGATAGGGAGATCCTAATCGTTGACAGCTATCGTCGTCCTTAGGAAAAACAGGCCGCACATCTAGATTAAATCTTTGGTGGTGCCTCTTGATCAAGCCAACATGCTTCTTTATGGATTATATTTGAAAGAGTTTCTTGGAGATGCCGTTGATGAAGCAAAAGATCTCATGAACCTCTAGACTGAGGTTTTCCGATCAGATCTCCCCTCGTATCATCCGCTCGAGCAGAATGCCCTATCAAGGAAGAACGTCTCTGCCATTAGATACCTTTTGTAGAGGCATCATCTACAAAGTGTGGGTATCCTTTGTGTTGTGTGATTTTTTTTTATCCTTCTATAATATCCTTCTAGAATACCTGCTTCATCGCGGAGACATCCGCTCGAAAATGTCAAAAGTCAATATGGGAGGATCTCGCAACCAAGCGGCCCTGACGGGTCTTGTCTACGGGGCAAAATCAAAGATTTGTTATAGCTCCGTCAAGGAAAAGGGGAGCTGCTCAAATAGTTCGTGCGGCGCTTTAAGCTGATCCTACGAACAATCCTAGCTAATCTTTCACTAAATCTCGTCATTAGGGCCTTCACACAAACTGTAAGAGATAGGTGTGTTTGATCTTGTGCTTGGGGTATGAACCCATTAACCATTGTTACCCAACTTCTTTACCATGGCTAATGCACTGGCACGTGCCAAAAGGGCAAAACTATTAAATTGTCGATTTCTCAAAATGAGAAGAATGGAGATTAGCTCATTGGAGCAGGCCCTGCGCCCTACCGTCCAAGTTCAAAAGCATGCTAAGACGTGGGATCCGCCATGAGCTTAGGGGCTACCCAAGAGGCAACCTATCAAAAAGTTGTCATAGGTCGCACCTCCGTGCCTTGTTGACTTTGACAAGTCAATAAACCAGTGCCTCGAGCCTGTTATCCAGCTCTCACGGGCAACTGACAACACGTGATGGTCAAGCTGCCACCCTTCAACTACCGCCTCTGGACCAACAAGTGATCACACGCTCTCACCACTACAGGAGAATGCAAAAATTTCGATGGGCCATGAATGTCTCGACGGCCAAACAACAGCCGTCGATAATAATTGATTTTTATCGACGGCCACCACATAGTTGTCAGGTACATCAAGTACTCTCGACCGCCCGAAATAAACCATTGAGAGTACGGGCGTCACAAGGTGTGGGCCGAACAGAACCGTGACGTTGCGAGGTAGTCTCGACGGCCGCCTTCAAGCCGTTGAGAAAGGTCTGTCTCCCGACTTGCATGAGGACAGTCTATATCGATAGCTTTAGAGGATGCCGTCGAGATTTTATTTTTTTTCCAGGAATGTTGAAAATTAAAATCAATTGCAAAACAAACTAGAAATAAATATTCAAATTAGAAAAAATCATAAATTTTGCAACATTATATTAATTGTGAGGACTAAATTATAGAAATGGAAAAATTGGTGGAAATTGACGAAATGAATTTTTGGTTGTGCTAAGATAGTAATAATGGCATTAATATTTTTGCATAAAAAATATTGACTAAAAAATCAGGGAAATTTCTGAAAAAATGCGTTGTAATTATATTATTGTGTCACATCCAAAATATGGTTCTGGGTGTCGTACACGGTGTAGAGTCGGCAAAAGTTGTTTTTTCACTTTGAGTAATGGAAAAATAAATAAAAATGTAATTAAGTGATACTTAAAATGAGAGAGAACAATTTGTAATTCATTTATCACACCAAGTAAGCATTAAACAATGTTTATGATGGAAATGTGATGAAATTCATGGTTGCGGTAGCATATCGTTCTGAATAGTTCATTAGAATACGAGGTACTTGTTCTAGGACATTGGGCATTATACATGTGATGAGAATTTGTAAAGTCCAAAAATTTTAAAAAATTTTGTAATCATGCATTATGGTGTAAGCATCAACATTATGGTGGTGATACAAAAAAAATGGATGTTTGAAATTTTTTAAAAAATTAAACTAGTTGTATTGACCATCGGGGGGATCAAGGGTGAACACTCGAGAATGGTATTATTCTCAACGACCAAAGGAGAAGCTGTCGACTGTATACTTATATCTCTAGGGTAGTCAACAGAAACCGTCGAGAAAGACATGTCTCAAATACCGGCTGGAATAAGGCTCTCGGAAAAAATAGCATCTATCTCGACGGCTTATATTAAAGCCGTCGAGAAAGGACATCCCAATGCTCCGCGGCATGCTCATATTAGTCTCGACGGTCAGCTTTCACGTGGCCGTCGAGACTGATGTTTATTTGTATGGCATTATAATAGCCGTCGAGAGAGCTGTCTGCGCTTGAGCAGGTTAACCGTTATTGTTCTATCTCTCGACGGTTTTATGATGGCTATCGAGAGAACGTACGAAATACTTGGGCGCTGGGGCTCGGGACTTAGGCAAAATTTCCCTAAGCCTCGAGCCCCAATGCCGCTGCTGCCGCTAACGTTGCCGCCGCCGCCGCCGATCGCCGAATCTCCGCCGCCCATCCATCGCTTGCCGCCCTGCGTTCTTATCCGTCCGGCCGCCCCGGCCGCTCCTTCGCCGGTGCCACCGCCACCCCCATCGCTACCACCGCCGTCGCCACCGCCTGCACCCATCGCCTTCGCGCTGTGTCGAGCCACCGCCTGCGCATCGCGTTGCCAACCGCCGCATCGTGCCTCGGCGTCGGCGGTGCCCATCTGCCCACGACCTTGCGCGACATCGGCCGCTGCCGCCGAGCTCATGGACGGAGCCCTCGTCGCCGGCCGCTACCCAATGCAAGTCCTGGCCCGCCGCGTCGCGCTCGTCGGGGACGCCCTCATCGCCGGTGGCCACCAAGATAAATCAACGCCCGCGCCACAGCCCTCACCGCCTGTCGTGCCGCCTGAAGACTCGGCGGCGATGCGCGCCACCGCCTGTCAAGTGAGTTGCTGCCGTTTTATTTTTGAAAATTTGAATGTTTCTCGACAACTTAAATGTCCACGTCGAGAATGCAGTGAAAGCATATTAGTAATTACGGATAGTAATTAGTGGTAATTAATCAAAAATGAGTAAAATGTAAAAAATTGAAAAAGTAGGAAAAAAATATTTAAAATTAGAAAATGAAGAGATAATATAAATTAAATAAAAGGTCCAGGATCGCTAAACGGTGTCGCAGAGTCAGAGTTCGACCTAGTCCTGCACAGGAATGCTAAACAGAAGGTCTAGGATCTAATGTCCATGGCCCGTGTCACAGCCATTGAGGACTAGTACAGGTAAATATTCACTGCATAAGTTCATTCAAGATGATTTTCGGTAATACCTAATGTTGATATTTTAATATTGTAGGAGGGAGCACAACAAGCAGGTCGCCAGCCAGTTTGCGTGCACCAAGTACCTCAGCGTTGCACAGTACAGGCAGGTTCGTCCAGAGAGGACGACAAACTGCCTAGACCCCTGGGAAGCATTGGCGGAGAAGTGGTCTAGTCCGGAGTTCCGTGAGAAGTCCGAGAAAGCGAAGAGAAATCGAGCCTTGAAGGTCTACAAGACGACCACTGGAAAGTGGTCGATACAGCAGCTTCACAAGAAAATAGTAATTAATTATTTCTCTATTCTTGACTTGTAATTTTGTACCTTGCTGTGTTTAATAAACTAACTTGAATTCTCTTATCTGTGTAACACAGGCCCTAGCCGTCGGGCGACTGTCGATCTTCTTCGATACGTGGGGGAGGAGCCACAGCTCAAAGAACACGGATGTCACGCAATCGCCTATGGACCCTCTAGCAGAGGAAAAGCTGGTAACTCCTATGTACTAATTCGCTTCTGGGTCAAACCTCATAACCTACCTCGATACTAACACAAACCAAATGTAGCATCGCTATAGAGAGGCTTACACGCAGAAGCATGGGTTGGACAGCAACCTAGAGGACCAGCCCCTGGACCCCCTTCTCATTCACCAGCACATGGGTGGGAAGGCCCATGGTAGGCTGGCGATCAGCGGTGACCACTTGACTTAAGACTGCTTCCCAAACCTTCCACATCGCATTAGTTTGCATTTTCAAACTTTTGCCAAATCTCTTGTAGGTCCACGGACTACATGCCTGAGGTGAGGATGAGCCAGAGGGCCACCGAGAGTCGTAGACAGTTCGAGGCGCGCATACAGTACGAGAGAGACCAGGAGAGGGCGGAGCATGCTCAAACGATGCAGGCCATGCAGGAGAGCATGCGGACGGTGGAGGAGGATTGGAGACGGCGGTGCAAGGAGCTCGAGCGGCAGCGCCAGGAGTTCGAGGCCCGCTTCGCCGCCTTGGAGTAGCTCTCACGGCTTTCTGGGGTAAGTTCTTATAACCTGCGCAAAAAAAATAAATAAATTTTAATCACTAAGTCCACTAACATCACATCTCCTACATGTATAGGCTGGTCCAAGCGGGTTTGGGGGCCAGGGACCCCTCTTCGGCGTCTCCATGGGCCCGCCTCACTAGTCTGCTGTCTACATGGGCCAGCCTCCCCCGCCTGGCGTCTACGTGGGGCCGTCTAGGCATCCTACCTACTACGGGGTGCCACCTTAGTATCCAGGCAGGTACGGGCCTCCGCGGGCTTGGGTTGCTGCTCCTCACACGGTACAACCGAACTCTGTCAATTGTAACTTCAATCATCATGTACACCATGGTTTCAAACTAAATATGATTCCTATCTTTACAGGGTTCGGGTTCGGCAGCTCCAGCTCCAGCTCAGCGGGATGATGGCCAGGGGGCCGACGGCGCCTCGGGGACGGCGGATGACGCTTAGAGGGCGTACGAGATCATTAGCCAGTTCTTAGATGGCAACCAGACTCATTACGAACCCTAGGAGCGAGGTGAACCTCTGTGTTCCTCGTTTTGGACTTGTCGATGTAATGTGAACTTTGAAAATGTGAAGGACTTGCAAATGTGTTGACTTGTTGATGGATTCGTCGTTTGTATATATTTGTTGGTTTGATTTTGAAGCAAATTGTGAATTGTGGATGACATTTGGGGAATATATAATTGTGGGGTGTTTTGGGTTTACAGGTTGCAACCGTTGCTGCTAGGGCAGCGGGGGCTACAAAATTATGTTGTTTTTTCCATATTACTGGCCTTTTTTTTCAGGAAACAATTGTTCTCGACCTCAAGTAGACTGTGGAGATAGGTGGCGCCTCCACCAGCGGGTCCTTAACACTCTCGACGGCTAACGTATGGCTGTCGAGAGTAACGGGCACATCGCCGGACGTCCACTGCCCAGTGGGCCCGTCGCTATCTGGGCCACGGTGCTTACTATCGACAGCCATCGGCCAACTGTCAAGAGATGGCCATCAGAGCATGTAACAGCGCTTGGTCCTTTGTTTTGACCGCTCAATGTTTGGCCGTGGAGAGGAGTTTTCTCGACGGCTAGCTATCGAGAATATGCCATCACTCTCGACTACCTATTCTCGATGGCCATTTCTCGACGGTCAGCCATCGAGAAACACTAGATTCGACGGTTTTGCTGGCTTTCTCTACGGCTATGGCCGTCAAAATTTTTCATTCTCCTGTAGTGACACCTTGTAAGTTCCCTAACCATTGCCTTTCCTAACCTTTCGTTTACATTATCTCTGCCTCCCCAAGGAATTCAACATTGGAGCGTACACCCCTATGAGCTTTGTGGAGTAATGCGGTCAGCCTGCTCCATCCCATGTTATATGGGCGCTTGTTCATCAAGCTCTTCACATAAACTTAAGCCGACTCACTTCAAACCTCAACAAATGAGTACACGTCGCAATAGGGTGAGGGCTCCTCTTATGGGGTCATCAAAGGGGAATAGGAATCATCTTTTTTTCTAACATGCTCGAAGCTTCCTTATATTAATGTTCGAGATCGTTGGTATAGCCGAGGTGGGACCCTCAACCCCAATGCTAAGGAAGCACTTCTTTGCGTTCAATGGGTCATTAGTATGTCAATCCTCATCGCATATAGCTCAACGCAATGTTCTAAGTCACGACTGAGGCAGAGGGCCACAGGTGTTAGCTAGAGCCAACTTAGGGATAATGGATGTTGTCGGGTCAAACGGATAATGTGCTGTGAAAAATCGACGATTTTCTGCCTATTGCACATAATACACAATATGTTGTCCTGCTAGTTGTTTTTTTCCATGTATTATAGGGAAACACGAAGAGTCGATGTATAACAAAATCTCGTGGGCATATCAGTTACATCAATACTGATATAAAAGACACTGCTTTGAATTGGACATTGGTACAAACCATCTAGTTTGATCAACCATTAATCTTCCCAATAAATCTAAACTAATCTAGGAATCTTCCCAATAATGTATCTCCAATCCCCCGCCTATGTCTCCGCTTCCATATAATAAGCTACCGATTTACAAACTACAAATGTGAAAATCTGGTGTACATATCATGCGCAATTTGCAAAATTTTAAATTATAATATATGCATTCTAAAAAAATTATAATATACACATTTTAAAATTTTATTGTGATTACTTCAGAGAATATGTATTGCACATGCTAATTTCTGGTGGGGAGTAAACTGTAAAGATCGCAGATCGGGCGCTGGGCACTTTAGGGCTGTACCTACAAACGTTGGAAACTCTGGATTAGCTGCTTCCATCAATGGAAAAGCTCGAATTTGTTCCCCGTCCGTTTTCATTAGAATTCATCATCAAATCCAAAACGTCTGCCGTTAAATTCGTCGGATCCTGCGTCTGACATATGGGGCCCTTGCCCCAGGGGTAGTTAGAACTGGGGGATGACTGGGCCGGCCTTCGCGGCAGAGGACCCACGGAAGAAAAAGAAGAGCTAGGCCGAACGAAAAGGGCTTTTGACCGAAAGTTAATCGACATTTATAAATTGGTCTGACTTTGGATAATTGCAGGCAATTCAAATCAATATTTACAGGTTGTTTCCCTTGTAACACTGTGTCGGCGTCTGGGAGGCGAACCTCCGCAGGCCGATATGCAAGAAGGGAAAAGGGTGACGAGACCCGAGAGTGGCCCTGCCCTCTCGACCGAAGCCTGAGCGTGCCGAGGGAAGAGACGGGGGGATTGACGAGGAGTTCGTTCGTCGGTGACGTCGGATGCTGATGCAGATGTTTTTATCCTGGTTCGGGCCTCCACTGCCGGATAACAACCTACGTCCAGTCCTCGTTTAGTATTGAACGTAAACGAGTACAGAGGGGTGAGGCCGAGCTTTGGGAAGCTCGGGCTCGAGTACAATAAACGCTCAAGACACTACATGTGTTCTAAAGTGACTGAACGTGAAGAACTATCGCCTAGAACTAGAAATCCGGGCGTCTCTCTCTCTCTTGGTTGTGGCGTGTGCCCTCTTTTTATAAGCGGTCTCTAGCCACTGTAGTCTGACTTCGGTTTGGTGTGGAGCACCGTATTACCTTCCAGTCACTGGTTGCGTTCTTCCGTCTTGCCGGGTTGTGGTGTGGTGGATCTTTAGGGTCTGTCGGATATTAGGCATGCTTTCCTAACTCGTTAGGCTCAGCGTTCCGACCGCTACGCAGAAATACGTGTCTTTCTCCTTATGGGCGAACGGGTAAGCTGACCGTTGACATGACCGGCCACTAACCTGGCAGCGGCTGTGGCAGGCGCGCATCAGTACTACGGTCTCATTTAACTCGCGGTGACATGCAGGGCTCGTGGCGTCCCTCACACGACGCGGTTTAGTCTGTGTTGGAACCTGAGCCCTACCCCGAGCTTTCGAAACTTGTGAGCCAAGAGGCTCGGGCGCCGGAATGGGGAAGCTCGTGCGCAAGCTTGGTAAGGATTAGAACTACGGTGTTACAGAGGATCAGGATCTGCTATGGATGCTTAACGATGAAGACATAGTAAGGATTAGAAGGCCCAGTGGCATGTAAATTTTTTTTACCAAATATATTAGACCAAATTAAAGAATGAAGACATAATAGACTATCAGGAACTCGATTGATCTTCACAGCTAAACGCGGTCAGTTTGACGTTTGTACCTGTATGACAGCGGGATTCTACGGGGCTTATCTTTTTATACTTATCTGTTTATTTATTTATATGTATATCGACAAATCATATGATTTATTTTTAGCTTTTTTTTAATGTTAAAATCATATTTTAATGTTTAAAAATAAGATCGAATGAACCGAACCTGACTCTCCCAGGGAAAAAAAAAGGTTCAGCCACGTGAATATATGTGTTGCTACTGTGAATCAGTTGTCAGGTAATCAAGCACGGTCCTGATATGGAGCACTGCCAAAGTACGATACGATGACGATGCTGACGATCTTGACATGACCATGCACAGATAGACTAGTATCATACTTATATGCAAGGATGGTGTCCGAATGCATGGTTGAATGTATAATAACGTGACGTGTTTATGAACACATGCTTAAAAAAAGTGACAATTGTCACATCACCAAACGTATACATAAAATCTCTTTTCTTTCATGCAAATAATAAGTGCATACATATGTTTAGATGTTACGCTATAGTAAGCACGTGTACTATCTAATGTGGCGGAAAAATGTCGAATTTTTAATTGAGCACATCCTTAACCACCGTGGGCTTAGAGCTAAGATAATATGAAAGGAGGATTGTTGCCGCGCTTTGTCATATGGTCAACTTGTGACTTTACTAATTAACTTCCCAAGGCCCAGGAAACTTCTACCCATCGGACCGTGATCTTTGGGAACTGAAGTTGAAATTCATTAGATTTATTATTGAGATTTCGGGAATTGAATTTAAAATTAGAAACTCGAGTTCTCTGATTTTTTTAAGGAGAAAGTCTCATAAATCGGCTCGAAATTGCCTTATCCAAAGTATCTAGTAAAACATGGTTTTTCCGCGTAAAACATGAAATGAAAAGGGAGAAGGACGGGAAAAAAGAAAAGAAAAATAAACTTAGGGCCGGGTCAGGTGAGCCCGTAGGTGAACGATAACTGTTGATCCATGGATTACTCTATGCTCATGCTCAACAAATATTCTCTCCGGTTACAAATAAGTGTCGTTTTGGATAGTGACACGGTCTCCAAAATAGACCTTTGACTACTAATTACTCTCACAATTCATTTATTAAGCCCACTATAATTATTATATTATAAAAAATACTCTTCAAGATGAATCTGTAAATGTGACATGCACTCGATCTAAATAGTTTAAAAGATTTTCGCGGCTAAAGTTTTAAAACTTACTTGCACAGACTTCAAACGATAGATATTTGTGACCGGAGGGAGTATGATGCTTTGGATGATTAGGCGATATAAGTAAGCGTGACCATATTTTTCGTAGCATGGTAAATAAGAGTATAAAAACAATAATATTTTCCACCAAAACTTTGTTATTAGTGGTACTTTTTCGATATTATTATGAACAGGGAGTTGGAGGTTAAAAGAGGCAAGTTTGACTAGCAAATTCTAAGATGTTTGGCAGAGTTTGAAATTACGTTGAATCAGATCAAGTTGTGATCGAGCGGTTCTGTTCATACGTTACGATTTTGTTAGTTTTCCTGCAGCATTACCGCCATATGCGTACGTATTATTCTGCTCATCTCTGACCACATTTTAACTCCTGTGCCTCTAGATTGGGTGCAATCATTCCTTTGCAGTTGCCCGCTGCCACGTGGACCCTATGCACACGATCTCTCAAGGCTTTGAAAAGAGCACAATTGATTGGAAAGATACCGGAACTGGCGTACGATTCCACCGTCCTTTGGACCCAGGCTTGGCTGACTCCTCGACACGTGCTCACCGTACTGTCCGTCGCACGCGGCGAAGCGAAGCAAAGCCACCTGCGGACGGCTCCTGCCCCAACGAAAACCGGTTGGTTAGCACTGCCGTGACGCCAGTAAAGTTTCTTAAAGGCCCTATGTCCGCAAAAAGTCAAATACGTAGAGAAACCAAGTCGCGCAAGGAAGGCCATGCGGCCCATTTGCCAAACTCTAACCTATGCTACGTAAGGAAGAGACCCCTTAGTTACACGTATAAGAAAAAATTAAATAAAAAGTATCGATACCTTCCTCCATATCTCTATGTTTCTCTATGATTGTTTCCTTTAGATCTATTAAGGAATCTTTGGTCTACATTGCTAGCACTAGTTCCTTAATATATTATCACGAAATTAGATGGTATATCCAATCCTATTCAAAGGCTTCAAAATAAAGGAGCGGGAACTATGCCTTCTCAAACCCAAAGTACTCAGAGACGTCTACGGAAAAGAGGGCAAAAGAATTTACCATAGCCAATCAAGAAAATGCTCCAAAATAAGCAAGGGAGTCAGTCCAAACCTGGCACTGAAAAGGAAACTAAAAGGAATGCCATTTCAGATTTGAACCTTCCATCAAAGGAAGTCATTGGTAAAAATATGTGCGCACACATATATAGGCTATGGAAAACTAAAGGAATTTGCTCCCGGGATGAGAAATAGCGGTGACGAGTATGTAAAAACGCATTGAGCATCCCATGACGAAAGAGCCATAATTTTTGTGTTAACGGGTGAATGCATGAATAGAGCAACGATCAATATTGATATCTATTTTGCAAAGAAAATTACCACGATCATTGATCATAATCCCAAGCCTGTATCTGTAGCAGAATGCAAGAAAAAATTAGATCGGGGAAATGGATGAAGGCAATTTCCACGGAATTAATCTTTCTGAACAAAATAGATGTTTTTAGGCCTGTCAGCCGCACACCTTCCAATATGCACCCCGTAGGTCACAAATGGGCCTTTGTTCAGAAGAGAAATAAGAACGATGAAATTATAAGGTATAAAGTAAAGCTAGTTGCACAAGATTTTATTTAACATCCAGGAGTTGATTATGAAGAAACCTATTCCTCGGTCATGGGAGGAGTTATCTTTAGATACTTAATCTCAATGGCAATTAACTTGAAGTTGAAAATAGAACTTATGGATGTTGTGTCAACATTTCTTTATGGAAACTTGGATTCGGACATTTATATGAAAGTACCGGAAGGAATTCCTATCTCGAACCAAGACAGAGCAAATAGAAGACTGTACGGTGTGAAGTTAAGGAAATCATTGTATGAACTCAAGCAGTCAGGAAGAATGTGGTATAATCGCTTGAGTGACTTTCTATGCAAGAGAGGCTACACAAATAGCGAAGATTGCCCTTGTGTTTTTATACCATGATCCTAGAATGGATTCTGTATAATCTCCGTCTATGTAGATGACTTAAACATCATCGGGACAAGTGAAGAATTAGAAGAAGCTAGCTCATACTTAAAGTCTGAGTTTGAAATGAAGGATTTGGGTAAAACTAAATAATGTTTAAGCTTTCAACTTGAGCATATCCAGGGAGGAATTTTAGTGCACCAATTATCCTACACTCAGGAAGTGTTAAAGAGGTTTGGATTTAGGAAAACATATCTTGTGAAACCCATGGTCGGAAGGTCATTGCAAGCAGACCAAGACCTTCACAAGCCTAGAGAAGAGGGGGAGGAAGTCCTGGGACTGAAATTCCCATATCTAAGTGCAGTTGGAGCTCTCATATATCTCATGAATAGTACCATGCCAGACATTGCGTTCGTCGTGAACTTGCTAGCCAGGTACAGTGCAAAACCCACCAACAGACATTGCAAAGGGATCAAGGACGTCTTCCGCTACCTCCAAGAAAGTAAATATTTGGGCTTGTTTTATGAAAGAAATCAGGATTTGAATTTTGCTGGCTATACCGATACAAGGTACTTATCTGACCCGTATACAGGCAAGTCTCAAACTAGATATGTTTTCCTTTGTGGTGGAACAACAATTTCTTGGAAGTCATCTAAGCAGACTCTTGTCTCAACGTCGACAAACCACTCAAAAATTATTGTATTATATGAAGCCTCCCGTGAATGTGCATGGCTTCGAAGAATGGTTCATCATATCTAGAAGTTATGTGACTTGAACATTGAGCAAACCCTCACTATTATTTATGAAGAGAATGTAGCTTGTGTTGCACAAGTTTAAATGGGCTATGTGAAAAACAACCTCAAGAAGCATATTAACCCTAAGTTTTTCAATGCTCATGAAATACATAAGATGAACGAGATTAAAATCTTGCACACTAAGTCATGTGAAAACTTTGCAGATTTATTCACTAAGTCACTCTCAACATCTATTTTTGAAAGGTGCGTTAAAGGAATCAGGATAATAAGAATTAAAGAGGTGTAGATTTCAAGGAGAGAATCTTCACATACTCCTAAATAAATCTTGAAATGAAGTTCGAATACCCAATGTTAATCCTGAATACTTGTTTTAAACTTTGGGTGAACTGTACTCTTTTTTCCTTGGTAAGTTTTCATAGAAGTTTCTCACATAAGGTTTTTAACGAGGCAAGTCGTGCAACACAGTAAGCATATGCTATGTGTTCTTTTCCTAAATATTTTTTCTACCGGGTTTTTATGGAGTTTTTGAGACATATGTATCTTGCAGCAAAGGTCCAAGGGAGAGTGTTGAGAAATGAAGTTGGGCCAAGAAAGCCCATGTGGCCCATTTGTCGAAACCCAAGACTAGGCTATATAAGGAGGAGGTCCTTCAGTTGTACGTACAAGAAAAAAAACTAAATAAAAATATCGATACCTTTCTCCACCTCTCTGTATCTC
This sequence comes from Olyra latifolia, assembly GCA_036346145.1. Classification (NCBI taxonomy): domain Eukaryota; kingdom Viridiplantae; phylum Streptophyta; class Magnoliopsida; order Poales; family Poaceae; genus Olyra; species Olyra latifolia. The sequence continues at coordinate 24,445,338 of CM070530.1, forward strand.
TCTGTCATTGTCCTTTTTGAATCTATTAAGAGACATTTGGCCTACATTGGTAGCACTGGTTCCTTAATAAATTAAACCATAAAATAGAAGACCTTATAGGAATGCTCACAACATGACGAGAGCTGTAGATCACGGTCGCCAAATGCCGAGATGCTAGGCCGGGTAGGAGAGTGTGGAAGTTGCTTGCTAGGCAGGTGAGAGAGTAGGGTTTGGGGAAGGTGCTGGGACGGGTGGGGTGGGGAAGAGCATTTTCAGCAGATTCTCTAAAATTGGGTCTCTATACACCCCTTTAAATCACTATTTGTTCCCTATATTTCCATCCTCTCCAGCAGAACCTCTACCCAGAGAAACTATGGGGGCGTTTGGTTGCCTTATGAGCTCAGCCAGGCTGTATAACCTCAGCCAGGCTGGTGGGAGCCAGGCTGAGGTGATGCGAGAGATGTTGTTTGGTTGGCACTACACCATGACACAATATTACCGTCAGACATCTGATGGAAAAAGTCAATAATCACCAACAAATAGCCTGTCGGTATATGTCCGCGACAAACTGTTAGCCGCTAATAACACTTTTGGGGTCACGTTATCTGTCGGAAATTATATAGATTTATAGTGACTTACCGTGAGTCGGCAAAACTCATGTTTCTAGACAGACTGTCTGCCGGCGTAACGTCCCAACAACAGATGATTTGACGGTAATAGTTGCACCGTAGGATCTACATTTTGTGGTGGACAATGTGCTGAGCTATAACAATGCACTATTCAGTCTAATGGAAACCCTAGCCAACAGGGCCAACACCCAGCCACTACACACATCATCTTCCGTTCTCATGACATATGGCACCGCAACTCTTCTCCTCAGCCATAGCTTGTTGCTGTAGTGCTACCCTCTCCTTAGTAGAGCACGCGGCGCCGCTAGATTCCTCCTCCTATTCTTTCCCTCCGCTCGCCGCCGCTGCCCTCCCCTCGATTTTCCAAGATCTACCGCGCTCCTTACCCCTTTGGCGTCTCTAGATCTAATCACCACCGCTTCTTGGTGTTCTCCCTTGCGCGCTATCATGTGGCCCCTATCCATGCCTGAAGGTCCCGATCGGTAGGCGCTTGGTGACCGAAAGTCCGGAACTAGAAATGTCGGGACTATAAAGAAGGGTCCCTTAGGCGAGGAGTCGAGTTTTACTTTTTTTACCACCGGGTCATAGTTGGGTCAGGACATCGGGTTCGATCGGATTTTTCCTTGACTCGCCCCGGTCCGACCCAGGATACTAAAGGAGTGGTGGACCAAGGGAGCGGTGGACCAAGGTTTTTCCATGACTCGCCCCGGCCCGACCCACAAAGTGGCGCCGCCCTTCTTGTCTTCACCCTAGCCGCCACACAGCCCAGGGCCACATTGCTCGTCTGCTCCAGTGCTTCCCTAGCCGCCACACAGAGCACGGCGCTGGTGGCGGGTGCGCCTGGCTAACTGTGCCTCCTCTAATCCCCTTCCTTTTCCCGGCCAGCGGCCCGACGCCGCCGTTCCCCACTCCTACGCGACCCCCGATCAACACCGCCGTCCTCTCCTTCTCCTTTCAACCAGCGCCACAACTTTGTCCTCTCTCCGTCGTTAGATCTAGACCCTGCCCGCCGTCAACTGGAGGCCGGAGCCTTCCCTGACACTACTATGCCCCGCAACACCCCTTGCCCTAGCCGTTCGCCGCCCTCCAGGCCTCCACTGCACCACCGGCCACCAGATCTCCATCCTCCAGAGCCCAGCCCAGTCCTGTCGTCGCCGCTTGAGTGGAGCTTGGACGGCTGGACGCTGCCCCGGCCCCTCCATCCTGTTCTTCTCTGACTGGACGCCAGTGGAGCGTGGACGCTGCCCCTCCGTCCCCTTCTTGTCCTCAGCCTCTGCTCAACCACACGGAATGGACCAAAATGACAACATCATCAACAACACCTCGGCTACAGCTTCTAATCAGGAAGGTAATCAACTGCATCACGGTGTAGTTCATTTAGTAGTTCTATACTTCTATGTGCTTTAGATGCAGCTTGTAGCGTTGTAGGATTGTTGTTCATGTTTTAGTGCAATCTGTAGGTCATGTTTATATTGTATTTGAGCCATAAATTGATATTGTTTTACTGATTTGTAAATTGTAAGGTTAGGATTATTCATGTGTTTCTTATCCTTTATAGCTTAGATACTGTGCTACAGCCAACTATAAATATAGAATTATTTGCATGGCAACACTTTGAGTCCATGAGCAACTAACTGTGTTTGAATGCCATATCAGAAAGTTACCAAGCATAGCAATTTTTGTTGTGCACTTCAAGCATTGCAGCCTAATTCTAACTCTCTTTACTAACAAGCTCTTCAATTTATTCTTAATTATTGAATAGTGGTGATGCTGGTAAAGGCACTACAAAGGCTTTGATGGATAGTATAGCCGATCTGGATGAAGATGCTCAATGATCTCTTGCGCACAGGTTAAGAGCTGAAATATCTGTTCAAATCTCTAGTGTTTCTATAGAAGGCGTTTCTATAAAAACATGGTTTTGTTAATATCATCACACATTCTTGTAGTTAATGAATTTCCGGATGACACCAAATAGCGTGCGGCTTTTTGTTATAAGCCCATGTATCTCTATGCATATTACTACCTGTAAGTTGAAGTTAGTGTGATCCAGTGCCATATGCTGAACATAGAAGTTTATCTTACAAGTCATTGCCTTTTGATTGTTACTTATAATGATATATTAATATATAGTAGTGTATTATGTTCAGACGCTTCCTTTTGGGTACTTGCTGCATTTTGTTTTAGATTGCGTGAGTTCTGACGAAATTCAACCCATGGACTTTGCTCATGACTGTCCAGTGTTGTACAGTTTTGGTAATCTAAAACCTTTGTAATCACTGTTTACTATTGATAGGTTTTTGTTTCATGTTAGCTTTGCATGGTGTCTAATTAACCTATCTCTATATTGCAGGACCAAGCCAAGCCTTCTACGATAGTAGAATCATTCGGCAGGGTTGATGCCATGTGAGTGCAATATTAAAATCACAAAACACAACTAGTTCCCTTGATCAGTATATAAACTAGCTGTCAATTTTCTATTATAGGTTTAGTGGAACATTTCTATTATCAACTTATCTTAATAAAAATGTCTGCATATAAATTTTATTCATTTCGCATTTAGATAATTTTTCTGAATTAGGAGTGGTTTGCTAATAGATTTTGGACTATGTCTAATGGCTATTGATTATTGTGTGTGCATCCTGTTAGCCCTCGTATTATGTTTACATGGAGGCTCACGCTATGTTTTCCCCTCAACCTTTAATACTTTCTTACAGTTTATCTAAACTTATTCATTGGGTATACATATTACTGATCTATGAAAACACCCCACTATCCTGAATTTGTAATATTGTCTTCTTTCATTTTCGGCAATGCTTACCATCTGATATGCTATTCTCTAATATAACATTACATGGAGTTTAAGAAAAACTTTCTTTCTTTTGCATAGGTTCTACAGACGCCATTCAGAGTCTATATATTAAGGGATAGGTTGGCCAAAGCAACCAAAGAAGCTTACTTTACAGGCTACTGCCACTCTAATGGGCTGTATGATGGTTTCAAGTGGTCAGCGAATTTTCCTGTATTCTTTTCCGTTCACACAACACAGATCATTTGGAGATTTCAGTTTGTTTTACTGGATCCATTTGAAATTGAATTAGTTCATTTGTGTCTAAGTGAAATTTTGCTCAAAGTAATTAGAGAATAGGGATGTGTCGCTGCCAAAATAAGTGCATAAATGGAGTGAGATGGATCTCGGAACTATTTTTAAATAAAGTAGATTGTGCTACCTAAGAGAAGCTAGAGCATGCTACCCAAGAGAAGCTAGAGCATTAAGCCCCAATCCAACATTTTAGCTTTCAAATTTGCTGTATTTCTTACATGCTCACACATACGAATGTTTTGTATGTAATTTGCGCATTGCACTATACGAATGCTTTGTATGTAATTTCCCACACTGACGTTGATAAAATTGACAGGGCTTTTGCGGTTTCGAGATTATTGCACACATGGGGCTTTCCAATATACGGACATTAGAAATAGCATGGTGTGCTGACTATATTGTTATTATTTTGTACTCGGATTGTACCAATGTTGATGTAGTCTGATTGTATTCATGTTGATGTAAAAATTATTATTTATATTTTTTTTGGCTTGGTTACTATTTTTCCCCACGGACAATCTGTCCGCATAAGGATTATTCTGGTTAGACCATCTCTCGGCAAAAAAATATAATTCCGGTTGGTCCATCTGCTGGCAAAATTATGTCTGTCGGCAAAAAATACATGTCGGCACAAATATGTCTGTTGGCATAAATTAGCTTGTCGGAAATTCTTTTTTAATAGGGTCAGATAATCTGTCGGTACAATAATGTCTGTCGGTATAGTCCTTTGCTGGCAGGACTTTAGGCGACAGACATCATCTGTCGGGAAAGCCTTAAACTGACTGATAACCTGTCGCTGCATGGGGTCTTTGCCAACAGACAGTCTGTCGTTGAATTTGTGTCATGGTGTAGTGCGGTTGTATGAGATTGGACAGGCTGAGCAGAGATGTTGTTTGGTTGGTTGCACTAGGAGGGGAAGGGGATGTACAAATTCAAAAGATGAAAATCAAAAACAAAGAAAATAAATTCAAAAGTGAAAATAAAAAATATTGGAACAAAAAATAAATTTAAAAACACAAAATATAAATTCAAAAAACAAATACTAGAAAATCAATAAATTCGAAAACAAAAAATAAAAATTCAAAAAATTAAGATATTTTTTCAATACCTTGTACTTGAATCTACGGTTCCATTTTTTTCATTGAACCTGGATGTCGTTTGAATTTTTAAAATTTTCTCAAAGGAGGAAAGAAACTAGTAATGCACTGTGACAGACTAACTAGCAGCGTGACTGTGCTGGCCTAGCTCAGTACAAACGGCCAACCCAGCCGTTTCTTGGGAGCCAGGCCAGCACAATGTTTTTATATGGAGCTGGCCTGGCTCCAGCCTCCACGCAGCCAACCAAACAAGCGGTGTCTGCACGAGACGAGCCTGGCCCGGCCGGATGCAGGCAACCAAACGCCCCCTATAGAGATTGATATAGAGAATATCCAAATTTAGAGCTTGGGAGAGAGAAACTCTAAATTTAGAGGCTGAGATAGAGACTCTGCTGGAGAACGAGAGTCTAAATATAGAGAAGATTCTGTTTTAGAGGCTCTACTGGAGATGCTCGAAGATGCTAAGTTAGGTAAACGGGTAAGGCGGGTATAGGTAAGCCATATCTATGCCCTAGCCCACGAACCCGATGGGTAGTGATCAACAACCATTTACGTATCCATAAGTAACAAATGAGTACCAAACCCGTTCCTATTATGGTTTTTACCCACACATAATTGGGCATATGGGTAAAACCGTCATATACTACTAGAGAAACAGCCTTTCATACCGGCTTATCAGTCCCGGTAAGATACGAACCGGTATTAATAGTAGCATCATCCGGTCAGTAGTTTCAAGGCTTCAATCCGGTTCGTCGCTCACATTAGTCGGTTGGTAATACCAACCGGATTGATCTCCTCCCATGCTTGACTAGTCTGACCACCGCATGGAAGCTCACGATCCGGTTGGTATTACCAACCGATTAAAGTAGGTTTTAGTCCCGGTTAGGTATTCTGACCCGACTAAAGCCTCATCTAAGAATCTTTAAAAGGAATACATATCCTAGTTATATCAGAACACGTGGGTGGGTGAGTTGGTTAGAAGGGTGAGTGGGGGAGTCACGAGATCTCGGGTTCGAGTCCCGCAGAAGCCATATGTGTGCATTATATTTTTAAATATATTTCTAACATCTATCCCGGGTTGAGAGCAACCGGGACTGATGGCTCGATGCCATTAGTCCCGAATTGCCTATCCCGGTTCCAAAACCGGGATTGATGCTGGTTTGGAACCGGGATTGAAGGCTCAATCCGTGGTAGTGAGTGCCTAGAGAGCAGTGACCATATTAGTACTAGACAGGGGCAAGACCGTGCACAAATAAATGGACAGGCTAGTCACTTAGTAGTATTACCAATGAGACCGTGCACAAATATTAGTAGTAGTACTATCACAAGCAAAGCACTGAAGCAGATTGCAACGTCCGAGTCAAGTGAGCACCAAATTAATTACTTCCCCCATAACATAAAAACAAGAATTAATTGGATATATACCACTATAGAGTTATGAAATTAGAGATTTGTCACTCTATGTGTCAATAACATGTAGATCCAGATCTCACATATCATTGACATATGAGTGATAAATTTCTAAACTTGATATTCTATACTAGCATCAATCTAAGGCCCCGTTTGGCACAGTTCCAGCTTCCAGCTCTACCTCAGATACGAGGTTTGTAGGTTAAAATAAAGTGACTTAAATTTATATTTTTAGTTTAAAATATAAATAAGATTACTTACCTAAACATCATCAATGTAACCACAACTCCAATTCCATGAATTTCTGTAGTTAAGAATAGGGTGCTTCACCAACTCTACCAATTTTAGTGTAGCTGCAGCTGTGCCAAACAGAGCCTAAATCACCTAAAAATTAATGGACAAGTCAAAGTTTTAAACCTTTATTTATAAATTTTATTTTAATTATTTATATTGAGTAATTAAAAATCATACATATAGCCGAAACATGAAACACGACTATCATATGCGGTAAAGAGAACTTTTGTTGTCCATATGCCGCTCGTGTGTGGAAATATCAATGGTCGGTCAGCCAGAATGTCAACTTCATGACCAGAGTCCAACTCGAGATGAGCTTCAAATTAAATCGAGATATTTCCTTAAAAAAGATGAATCAAGATACTAGGGCCATGAACAGGGTTATAAAAACCGACGAAAAACCGCAAAAACCGGCGGTTTCTCGCCAAACCGCTGGCCGGCGGTTTGAGAAACCGCCGGTTTTTGCCCGGTCAAATTCAAAAATTTGAGTTTAAATTTTAATTTTAAAAAAATTAAGAAAAAATCTTATAAAAAACTAGATGGTTTTTAGAAGGGTTTGTATGAAGCAAAATTTTAAATTAAGACCCCTAATTGGGTTAGGAGAGTAAAGTTGATTGAGATGTATTATCGCATGTACAGGACACCCGTGACGAATCTATTTATCAACGGTTGTTCCAAAATTTTTCCATAATTAAACAAATTACAAACACATATATCTCACCCATCTATGATTTTTCCCAATTTTTTAAAATTTTTTCAGACCTATTTTCCTTTTTTCCCATTTTCCCGGCGGTTTTCCAGTTTTCCCGGCGGTTTTTACCCAAAAACCGCCGGGAAACCGCCAAAACCGGCGGTTTCTCGGCTAAAAACCGCTGGAAACCGCCCGCCCATTTGCCCGTTTGATGTTGAATTTGCACGGTTTTTACCGGTTTTAGACGGTTTTTAGCGGTTTTTTGCGAAAAACCGCCCCGCCGGGAGGGCGGTTTCGGGGCCGGGTTCGGCTTTTGAAACCCTGGCCATGAGCATCTAGGCCTAGATTTTGTCGGGCCGTCCTCACGTGCCGACCGTCCTGTCTATGCATTGCCACCTCCAAGCGTCCTGTCTGTCGCTCGCGGGGAAGCAAACTCTCGCATTGCCACCTCGAAGCTTCCAAGGAAGCTATGAGCCTTCGCCCTTGGCGTCGAGGAGCCACGTTTCGACCCTGTTAGCTACAGCTGAAAAGGCTATAATCTGTAGAAAAACGCGGTCAAGTGCCGCCTCTCCAGTCTCTTCGCGAAGAACACCGCGGCTCTGCAGCTGGTCCTGTGATGGACGACAGCAGACTCGATCCCTGACCTTTTTCTTTTTGTTGTCCGATAATCTATGTGCCAGCTTGCGGCCGGCATTCCCCGGTTCTGTGCTTTTCAATAACACACCGTCGTCCGAAAACTCTGCTTAGTCCAATACTCCCATGCCCATCGCTCATCCGACGGCCAGGATCCACCCGTCTGCTCGATGTTTCAGTTCTATATAAAAATTAAACAAAAACGCAAAGCAAATTTAAAATAATGCATTACTTCCAACATAATTCTTTTTTATTGGTATGAAAGCTTTTAGATCCAAATCACTCTTTAAAAGGTTTGAAACAAAATAATAAAATTTTGTTTTCTCTTCAAATATTTCATTTCCTTCCATAAAAATCCGTAAAACACAGGTGAAATAATTTGTTTGCTATTATAAAATGGGGAACTCTTAGCTTCGAGCGTCCGATGCTTCGGACATGTCGTAGCGTTCTCTCCATGCGATGCAGCCAGTCTCACGATTCACATGGGTGGGGCCCACCTCCCTTTCTTTTTCCCCCTTTTTCCCGTGCAACACCAGATGGTATCACCATTTCACGGGACACGAGCTGCTGCATGCTGCACGTGCTGCTCACGGCCACTGCCGCTGGGCACTCGCTGGCCGACGCCACCGCTCGCCGGCCGTCGGCGCTGCCGTTGCACCCCTCCTCTTCCCTCATATATGCTTTTTGTCATCTCTCTTCTCTATTCCCTATCTCTTCTCTATGGTAAAATGCGAGCTTGGCAAACTTTTGGTGGCCAGATCTAGTAAGCACGACGTGGGGGCTCGCCGGATCTGGAGAAGAAGAGGGTTAGGAGAAGGATCATCTTATTTTCACCGTGAAACCTACGAAACTTCAGTTTTTCTCTAGTGAAACCTGTTTTTGTTCTTGGAAACTTATTATATTTGCACGGGGTGATTTTTTGAACAACAATAGAACACAAGGCTTTATCAGTAGTTTAGCCAAGTTTCATCGGTCCTTCTTCAAGTTTCATCAGTAGGTTTTGGCCAAGTTTCATTGCTACTTCTTCAAGTTCTATCCGTAGTTTAGCCAAATTTTATTGGCACTTTTAAGTTTTATCAGTAGTTAACCAAGTTTCGTTAGTATTCTTCAAGTTTCATCAATAGTTTCCCAAGTTTCAGCAGGTATTTTGCAAGTTTCACCAGCTCGTGTCCTGTTTTCATATGTATATTGTCAAGTTTCATCAGTATGTTTTTCAAGTTTCATCAGTTGTTTTTTAAGTTCTCGTGATGACATCACTATGACGTCATGCGCCTGATGGCTCGGACGTTCGACGCGTGACGCCCGCCTATAAAATATTTTGCTCGTATGGATTGAAAATATCTTGACTTTTGCTACCAAACATTCTGTTTGCTATTCTGAAATGTTTTGTTCCCCATGTCAAACATTATATTTGCTATTATGAAACACTAATAAAAATGCCTGAAACATTTTATTTGCTTTATAAAAGATTGCTTACATAGATTGAAACAACTTGAAATAATTGATGAAACATTTGCTGTTTAATGTTTGAAACAAAACGACGCATCCGATAAAACGCTCACACCCTAAGAATAAAGAAGTCCATCAATTTATTAAGTACTCGTAGGAGTATGACAGTAGACGTCGTCAACGAAGCCTATGGATTGTCGGTCTGCTCGCGTCGCGACACCTTGGTCTCCTTCCTCGCCACCGCCTTAGCCTCCATCTCTTCACCGGCCGTGCGCGATTACCTCCAGGCCGAAGCAAACCAGGACACCGCGTCCGTGCATCCATCCTTCCAGGCCAAGAAAACGCGCTCAATTTATGCCGGCCTCATTGGGGATCCGCAAGATGCCGCCGCCGCCGAAGCCGCAGCCAAGAACCCCCCTCGGGTCATCCCACCATGGCGCACGCTGGTGACATGGCTGCATTCTACGACACCTGGGTGGGCCGTGAGGAGGAGATCGTGGCCGACCTGACGGCCGCGCTGCCCGCCCTCCGGCGCGACGTGCTCGCGCCGCTCGTCGATGCCGCCATGGACCACGTTACCAGCTACTACGAGCACAAGTCCCGCCTCGCCGACCGCGACGTGGTGGCGGCGCTCGACCCGCACTGGCTCAACCCGCTCGAGCGCACCTTCCTGTGGGCCTGGGGGTGGAAGCCCGCGCTCGTGTTCCGCTTTGTGGACGGGGACGGCGTCGGCTCGCACCAGCGCCGCGCGCTGGAGGACCTCCGCGCCGCCACGGCTGCGGCCGAGCGGGAGGTGGACCGGGAGCTGGCGGCCGTGCAGGAGTCCCTGGCGGGGCCGTGCGTGCTGACGGCGCTGCGCCGCCAGCCGCCGCGGAACGGCGAGGTGGACGAGGCGGTGGCCGCGGTCGGGCGGTCGCTCCGCGTGCTGCTCGCCACGGCCGACGCGCTCCGCCAGAGCACGGTTCGCGGCGTCGTCGCGGTGCTCGCGCCGGAGGAGGCGGGCGCGTTCGTGGTGGCCATGCTGGGGTTCCACCTCGCTGTCCGCCGCGCGGGCCACGTCTGGAGCTCCGGCCACGGCGGCCGGCGGGCCCTCTAGCCCGTGAACAACCAGGCTAGCTATCCGTGCGGCAAAACTGCAATTACCTCGTGCGAGTTAGGCCCCGTCTTCCGTGACACTATCAGCTGTGCAATACAATAAGTCCCCCGAGTGGTGTTGTCTCGTGTCAGCGTCGTGCACTTGGTCATGTGATTTTGTTCGGCATGGTCCGTGTGAAATGGTCTCGTCGTGGAGCCTCGGGTTCGGTCTCAACACACTCGTGTTCAATCCTGCCGTCGTCGTGCGTAGTGCGTTTGTACTTGATTTCAGGGCATGCAGCAATGGAATCCGCCAGTTAGTTTCGTGTCACGAGACTAGCGACTCACGAGTACTAGTAGCAAGTAGTCTTGGTGCTGTCTCCTGCACAATTCTGTCGGAATAGTACAACCGAGCGGTGTTTTTTATTTTTCCGCGCAAGCCACCAGGTTTTCAGGATAGGAATACGAGATCACCGGACGTTAAATAAAGGATTAATTCTGCTGATCACAATCTCTTATGTTGAGGGATGGTATTCTCTTCAAATTTTGAAATCCTCAGTACTATGGCATGCAACCCGTCCACCACCTCCTTTCTCGTGGTCCTCCGTCCTCTGTGAGGAAAGCATCGATTCAATTATTTCGTATAGCTCCCTGAGTCCTCCACTCGGTTGCCCCTCCCCACATAGCGCCACCCTACAAACCCTCCCTGCTACTCCGCCCCTCCCCAGTGCAGGCTCTGTCGTTCGTCCCCACCGTGCCCCTACCCTGCTGCTTCTTACCGCACGGCGCCACAAACAAGACCCCAAGGCTTGGAGATGGTTGTGCGTCCATGCCTCCCTCGATTCCTCTCAGTCACACCACCTGCTTGCCCTCCTCCATCTCCTCCCCTGGTTGCCCAACCTCCTCTCTCTCGAAAAATTTTTTTTAACCTTTTTTAAAACATTATTTTAATATTAATCCTAGACAGAAAAAATTTTCAGATCTAACCCTTTTGGCCGCGCCACCCCGCCTGGCGTGGCAAATAGCCATCTTGCGCCAGTCACGGTGGTGCAATGAGGGTGCCACATGGCGTCCGTGGTCGGGCAACATGCTGTGGCAGTGTGGGCCCACCTTGACGCGCCAACAAGATGTGGCGCTGGCAAGATCGCCCGTGGGGCCGGCGACTTGGTCTTGGCCGTCTTGTGGCTGACCTAGGGCCCACCTTGTCGCGCCATGCCGCCGTGGCAAGCAAGGCTCGATAGAAAGCCCTGCAGGGCTCCTCCTCACTCGGCCATTCTTCATTTTCTCCCATCTCACCTCTTCTCTAACCACTCTTCTCCTCCTCCATTGCCAAATACTTTGAGCATTAGATCCGGCAAGATTATTTTGGGAAAGGCTGCATTTCATCATGGCAGGTGACCCCCTCTCCTTTGGTGTCTTTTGGTTGCATTTTTTGTACTTTTCAATTGATTTAGGGTTAGGATTAAGGTTAGGTTCTAGTTAAACTTAACGTGGAGATGTATGGATTGCGTAGTGGCTTTGTCTCCATTGATAATCTTTTGAAGATGCATAGATTGTGTAGTGAATTTTCATAATATTTGATGATTTTTTTAATTGATTTATGGTTAGGGTTAGGGTTAGGATTCTAGTTAAACTTAGCGTGGAGATGTCAATCACCACCTCCTAACAGCTAACATTGCAAGTCTTCACAACTTCCTTATAATTATTCCAATCCGACTCCGATGAAATCTTCATCATCACGTAGTGAGCCCTAGCCTTCCCATAATCGAATCTGCCTTGCAAAACCAATTCACCTTCACCAACACCACACCTCATCACAGACCGACATCGGGAAACTAAATCATCATAACTTAGGGTCCTATCAAACAACACAATCTCTTCCTTCATAATCTCAAACTCCCCGTTTTCTCTAATGGTTCCACCATGAAACAATCGGACTAAACGATCCATCTACAAAATTGCATATAACAAATGAAACTGGTTTAGCCCTAAGATGCATAGCAACAATCTATATAAATTTTCCTTTCGATTTGCCCTAATCTATTCGTTGCATATTAACAACTATATGTATTTCCAACATTTGCCGGTGGTTTACTTTTTCACACCTCACAATCAACTACATATATTACTCCACCTATTAACCTTAGCTATTATATGCACTATCTACAAAAAAAACCTTAGCTAGCAACAATAAAAAACCTAACTTTAGATTAGCACCTAACTTATTTTCACCAAACTATGGACTACATATTATATGGATCAACATCTTATTTTCACACCTAATATGGATTAGCAACAAAAAAAACTAACTAAATACATGTACATATCTACACCTATATTTGGAGTCCAAATCGATACATGCAACAAATTCTACAGTTAATAGTTTGGACAGAATGTCCATTGCGAATCCCACGATACTCAGATCGAACTAAAAAACTTAAAATCAAACCTAAATCGATATTTTCATTTCAAAAACTACTACCCAAAGAACTATAAAATGCGCTCAATCGAATGCGAAATAACGCAAGTGAAGAGGGGCATTACCTTCCTAGGAGGGAGGGAATCCGTCCCTAGGCTCCAATCGGCCAAGAACGGCAAAGCGGCGGCGGCGGCGGCAATGGCGGGGATGGCAGTTAGGCTCGAGCAACGCTCTCGAAAGGCCATGGCGGATTTACCGGTCTTGCGCGCCAGCGGATGGCGCGGCAGAGATCGCCCCGACGCCGACCGAGCCACCACCGCCCCACGGGTCAAGATCGCCACGCCACAAGCGGTGGCGCGGCAAGACAGGCCCGAACGCCACGCCAACGGCCGCCCGCCGCTTCGCGCCAGCGTGGCACCCTTTGCCGCGCCACATGCACTGGCGCGGCAGGGGCAGTGAGCCGCGCCGTCTCTACTGGCGCGGCCAAAAGGGTTAGAAATAAAAATATTTTTTCGCGAGGGTTAATATTAAAATAATGTTTTAAAAAAGGTTTAAAATTTTTTTTCTCTCTCTCCCCTTCCCTCCTACCCAAGTCACCTCCTCTCCCTCGATTGCTCCTCAAGGCCTGGATCTAGCGGCTGTCAGCTGTGACGGCATCACAATTCGAGTTGGTGGTGGCGGCCCCTGCTACAGCATCACCTCGGGCCTTGGCGTCCCTTGCTTCAATGACGCCGTGCCACCTCGACTGCACCTATACCAGAGTCCCCCACATCGCACCGTCTCCTCCCATTCCGACATCGTCCCGTGCTCACGCCAACACTGTCGATCTAGCTCTAGAGCACGAAGCAGGCCCGACACGCCCCTGATCTCAAGGTACATCGTCTCAAACCTCAAGCCCTGACCGGGGATCATCCCTGTTGCCATCCCAAGATTATCTACCACCTGATACATATGCCTCAAGATTGGATTTCTATAAGTTTACAGTTTTTCCTTTTTAACAAACCGCAGAAAATGCTACGTTTGTAGCTATTCTATTAAGGGAGGAGAGAAAAAGAGCTACAAAAGACATCTCATGATGATAAAAAATGGCTACTACCGAACAAAACTTGAGTGGGTGATTTGCTTGTGTGATTAAGTTATTAGTGCTCTTAGATTTGGTGATGGTGACTACGAAGATCAACAATATCAGGCTGCAGCAACTGCTTCTTACTTTTTTTTTTTTAAGATCAAGGCTCTCCGATGCGGTGGTGCAAGCAATAGTGCTTTGGGGGTATCTCGTGTCACTTTGTATTGTGGAAGGTAGGGTTTTGCAGTTCGTAATTCAGTGCGTTCTGTTTCACGTGAGATGTCTTTTCATAGCTCTCTCTTTTCATTTGAATGGAATAGCTACAAACATGTATTTTCTTCGGTTTGTATATATGGTAATAGCGGTTGCACACCTCAAGGTTTAGGATACGCTTAGTATATAAATCAATTATTGTTCAACGTAGGATTGGATAGGATATGCCCCCAAATGAATATATAAAGGAGCAAGCATAGTTTGAAGTGTTTTCTGAACCTCCGGCCTTAATAACTACACTTCCCTTTTGGGCTTTCCTTTTACGCTGTCCATAAATTTGTCCGTCGCCGTTCAGCTTGCAGTTTGTTGGGCATCTGAGAGAAGCTTAGCGTGTCTTTCTGATGGTTTACCTAATTACCTTACATCATTTCAGCAAGATTTAGTGTTGAGAGTAACGAAATAAGATGCTCCTCAAAAGCAAATTTAAGTTGGTCACAGTCGTCGGCATCGTGTTGTCAATGCTAGCTATCACTGCTGGTGCAGCTTTTTCTTGCAAACTATTCTGCTAGGGGAATTACAAAATACAGTTTGCATATGGATGATGTCTTTTCGTTAGGACCAGTACGTAAGTGACAAGTACCGATATAAATTTAAAAGGAATTATCATTTTTGGAGGTTAAATTACATATTTTCTTCCATATCTTATTGCAAGAGTTGATTAGGGGTTATTTTTCTCTTGCTCCATGATTTTCTTCCATATCTTACTGTGTACATTCGACCACCTACAGCCTTACATGGTGTTGAGAAACTGACACACGAAGGCCCGGTATTGCCCTATGCCGAAACCCTAGAATCACACTATAATAGGAGGAGGGGTTCCACCCATTGTGTATATGAGAAAAGAGAATAAAGAATAGCTGTCATTCCTCCTACTCTATGTCACCCTGTCCTGAGTTTTTAGATCTGTTAAGCAACCCCGGACTATACCTGGTAGCGAGGTTGTATAACATATTATCAGCACGAGCCTCTACGAACAGGAGACAATCGCAAGGTAGGAATCGATAAAGGATCTCTGAATCGAATCACATTTACTTTGAATCGCATCTATGAATTGTACGAATCTGCATCGAATCACAAGTTAATCGTCACTGTCGCCAGCACGAAGCTGATCGGGATAAATCTGTGACTGCTGCTGACTTGAAGTCACTGATCTAATCGATCAGTCAACGGATCAAAACTAGTTCTTTTCTTTTGAATTGAATCTACGAAATCGTATCTATATTTTAGCATGAAGCCATAGATCTGAAAGAGGCGCCATGAAGTCGCTGTCGTGCCATTGCGTGCCGCCGTACCGTGACCCCGAAGGCCGCAACGCCGCCGCTTGCCTCGGCCTCGGCCTCCACGTGCACGAAGCGCACACGCCGCGCCTCGCCCCGGCTTCAGGCCCCGAACAGCCCCACGCACACACGCAGCGCCACGCCGCGCTCGAGCCAGCGCCGCTTCTTCACGCGCGCGACACGCCACGCATGACGAAGCCGCCGCCGCCGCCGCCGAGCGCGCCGCCGAAGCCGCCGGTGGTAAGCCATTGTGCCGCTACCGCCACGGCCATCGGTCGCCACCGCCCGAAGCGTTCGCCGCCACCACCTCCACCGTAGCCCGAAATGGCTACGCCGCCGTTGTCGCGCCCGAAACGACCACTGCGGCCGCCGGTTACCGCCGCTCATAACGGCCACCACTGTCGTTGGTACGTCGCTAGTAGCAGGCCCAAACCGGCCGCACGCCGATCCCGCCGCCGTGCCCAAAGCGGCAGCTGCCACCGGCTCCTTTCCA
This sequence comes from Olyra latifolia, assembly GCA_036346145.1. NCBI lineage: Eukaryota > Viridiplantae > Streptophyta > Magnoliopsida > Poales > Poaceae > Olyra > Olyra latifolia. The sequence goes on from CM070530.1 coordinate 24,461,222, forward strand.
CGCCCACGCGCCCGCAAACTCTAGCCGGCCAACCAACTCGCAGCCCAGAAGCGAGAGGCAGGATGTGGGCTGAGCAGGCCAGAAAGAGAAGGGGGAGGAGGCTTTTGGGCTGGCCGTTTGGGCCAATGAAACATCACGCCAGGGGGGCGGGAAAGGCCAAGCAGGCCGGTCAAGGGAGGGAGGAAGCCATGGGCCAATAGATTTTGCACTTAGGCCCTCGTAAAATATAAGAATTACATAGAAAATTTTTCTATAATGCTAAAAGTTGTAGCAAAAGCCCCTAGAAGGTGCTAAAATTGCATCAAATATATTTCCTAGCATAAAAGGGCCTCGAGATTTCAAAATTTGGTCCCGTTTTGAATTTGAAGCCCTCTTTTACTGCTTTCATGGTTATTTTATGAATTTTGTCATGATTGAGAAAATTACACGAAGTAATTATCTGAAATACTGAAAATTGTATAAACCCCATGGAAATTGCAAAATTTGCTAATAATTTATATTCTAGCATAACAGGGTCTAGGGATTTCCTGGAAATTACACGAAGTTTTTCCGGGCCATTGAATTTTGCAGAAAGATCTTTAGAATTTTTGGAAATTATAGAAAAGACATATTTAGGCATAAAAGTGCATCGGGACTATGAATTTTGAATCTGTCTTTGAATTTGAAGCACTATTTATCTGTTAATTACATTTATGCAGTTATACTTTGAATTAGTTGCTGTAATTAACATTTTATGCCTATTTATTGTGTCTATGCTATGAATTGGTAATGGCTTATTTGTATACTGGAATTCATGAGAATTTGGAAGAATTATGTCATGCACCACTGTCTACTAGATTATACGTAGTATTCCTGTGAATGAACTTTGAAATATGTGATGGTCGGGTATCGCTAACCATGAATCTGAGGATCTGGCAGCAAATGCCAGAGCAACCTCACTTAGGTATTGGATGCTGAAGATCATACTTGGAAGCACGAAGCTTCAGGTTACCATTGGGATTAGATCCTCGAAGGATTTGAAGCCTATCGATGAGCAGAACAATCAAGCATTGCACTTTCTCTGTCACCACATCTCCTATTTTAAAGAATGAATATATGGCTGAGGGGGGTGCACTAGAGCATGGGGCTGCATGTCTAAAGCAGTTTAAGAAGCTCGAGCACACTATCCAACCACTAGCACAGTAGAAACCAGTGTACATGAGACTTGCAAACTATAGAATCATGGCTTAACAAAACTCCATCTTGCATAGGTCTTGCACTAATCCCTCTCTCTGTGACAAGAAGATCACAGGCAAGGAGATGATATTCCCTATTTTTTTCTTTTCTCGGTTCAATGGCAGCTATTAGAGAGAGAAAGCCCACCCATTAAAAGAAGGGCTATAAGAAGAAGTCAGCCTAAGAAAAAAAGTCCACTGCTCAAGAGAAGCAAAGAAACAAGGAGAAGCCACAAAAGAAAGCCATATGGCCAGTAGGATCATACATGCTAAGTATGGCATTTAAGGGCAATGGTCAAAAATTTGTCGTGAAATTTTGTATGTAATCATGACTTATTAGACCAATAGGAAAGAAAAAGGCAGCATTAGAGGTCCACCTTGCCATGGCAGGCAGTCATGACCTCATGGAATAGGACACTCATGTAGAGACACCTCTAACTCGCCCCCTTGATTTCTTTATAGCCACCATGAAGTGGATAAAGAAAAGAAGATACTGACATATAAAATTGAAGCTGAAACAGTAGCATCCAATGGATTTTGGTGAACCTTCGATGCGACGAATGCAGCGACCATCGCCACCTCAGTACGCCTGTACGAAGCAGTATACTTTTTAGATTGTGGTTGCTAGAAGACATTGAATAATGAATATGAAGCTTCAGAAGAGCGAAGTATATGAATAATAAATTGAAACTCCCAAAGAGCAAACTATCTCAACAAAGAATTGAAACTCTAGTAGAGCAAACCTTATTCTCAAGATTGATTTTACCTTTATTCCAGTATTTTGAAGTTGCAATCCTTGTTTGAATTATATAAACTATGAATCTTGCCATTGCCTGATTGCAATATAGAATTTGGTAGTGCCCTATGTGGGAGGTATGCATTGTTGATAGTAGAACAACAAATAAAATTGAAGAGAGACCAAATACTCCAATAGATCAGGAAGAATAATGGTAGTATTAGAATCATCGCAGGTAGCAATTTATGCATATCAGACTCAAGAAGAGTCATAAGAATATTATATATTGGCACTACACCAGCACTTAGGGAAACATTGTCGTACCTGGAATTCACTCTGGCTCTCTTAAGACATCCATGCAAATGAGTTTCATGTAGAAACCAATGAAGAAAATGAAAAGAATACTTATGCATTATAAAGCATGCCAGATGTGAAAAATATGACTTTAAGAAACCCCCTTCATTTGAATATGGGTTATACTACACTTAGAATCTATGCACCTGAAGTGTACACTCGTTTGAATTATGAATTTAGAAGCTCTGATCTCTTCTATTTGGTATAGTAAATTTGCCATCCTAAACTTAAGATGATGAGGAGAAAAATAAACAACTCATAGGGCCATAGTATTAATTTTAGAATTTCTCAAATCATGAAGATTTTCGTGCACACTCTCTATGCCACCAGGAAACTAATACATGGGCTCCTACCCTAGACTGAACTAGGGGTTATGTGGCAATTAAGTACTGTTGGTGCTCATTAATTTTTTTTTGAAGTGGCCAAATGCATACTCTCTACAATGAATCATGCATTTGTGAAACTGATCTTGCTGATCATAAGAACTAAGAATAAATTTCTTTATTGTTATGTGAAGTTCATCAAGAAGAATGGACAACACTAAAGAATTCACAACATTGGGAAATAAAGAAGAGCACTCAATACTTTATGTCCATACGAAGAATGGACTAGAAACAGGATTAATTTTATGAATCAAATTAATTGCCATGCCACTCTTGCAGAGTTGTAACTAAAAGAAACTAGAAGTAGTAGCCCTCATTAATTAGTGTAAGGGGACACATAGTCCCACAACATCCAACTAGTGTATGAAAGGGTCTGAAATTTCTCACTTTAAAATTTTGAATGTATATGTACCTATACCACACACAGAAATGAATTGCATATTTGATGAGGATCTTTTCTCGTCATTAGGGGGAGGAATAGAACCCCGGTCTGATAGTAGAATGCCGGAAAATCACGTGGAAAGCCATGTAGATCGCCGTGCACGACCCCGCACTAGTAAAGCAGATGATGAAGTCTGGAAGATATTTAAAGCAATGAAATCTGTCTAATCATTTTTGTGATTTGAATGATGTGATCAAGTCGCATTACTTAGAGTAATGCACAAAAGAGGGTTGAAATACCACAGAAGGTATCCTCATCCTGTTCCGAGGCCTCAGAAAAAAGGACAGGAAATCTTACTCGAATCCTAATTATCCGAGGAGGCTTGGAGAAAAATGGATAAAAGAGCTTGTCATAGCCAATCACGAAAATGCCCCGAAGAAAAAGAAGGGGAGCCAGTTGAGTCCTAACAACTCTGGTGAGAAACCTGCTAGCCAGGTGCTCCTAGATCTGAATATACTGGTAATAATAGAAGAAGAAGAAGCCGAAATGAATGTGAGTACACATCGGCAATAATAAACTAAAAGAATTTGCTCCCGTGATGGAAAATAGCGGTGAAGAGCAAGTAGAAGTGCATGAAGCACCCCATGATGAAATAGCCATGAATTTTGAATTAGCAAGAGAGTATTTGAATTGAGCAACGGCCAAAGTCGATAAAAAGGAAATAAAACAGAATTGCCACCATTATAGAATTTGATCTCAAGCCTGCATCTCTCGAAAGGGTGTGAGAAAGGCTGGATTGAAAGGAATGGAAGATGGCAATTTCCGTGAAACAAGAGAAATGAATGAGGAAGTGGTATGGTACAAGAAAGGCTGATAGCTCACTCTCTGGTCATGGGATAAACTACCTATAGACTAGAGCTGGCCAAATGGGCCGGTGTAACTGGGCTGAACCGGGCCGACCCGCACTGTTCATCGAACCGGGCCGGCCCGGTTCGATAAACCGAACCAAACCTGGGCCTCGGCCTCGGCCCGTCGGGCCGGCCCGGTTCGGTTTCGGCCCGGTTCGGTTCGCTACTGTAGCACATTTATTAATTAAATATATTCATTTCTATATATATTTTCTTATAATGTGTAATGTATTTATTCAATTTATAGTGTATATGTGTTAAATATAGTGGTTTTTCTTAATTTATTTATATATTTTTAATTAAAATAAACCAGCCCATATAAAACTGGGCCGGCCCGGTTCGGTTCGGTTCACTGTACAAACCGAACCTAGGCCTAGACCTCGGCCCATTGGCCTTGCTGGCTGGTTCAGTATAGTAACCAGTTCAACCGAGAGCGGCCGATTCGCCCATTGGCCACCTCTACTATAGACATTTAATCTCATTGGCAGTACTCAACATGAAGTTGAGGATAAAAAATGAATTGAAGGATGTTGTGACTGAATATATGTATAGATACTTGGATTTGGACTTATATATGAAGATACATGAAGTATCACCGTCCCGAACCATGGTAGAGCAAATAGAAATCCGTATAGTATGAAACTCGATGAGTCACTATATGGATTGAAGTAAAGAAATAGAAGAAGCATTCATATTTGAAGTATGACTTAGAAGTCTATATGGATTGAAGTAAAGAAATAGAAGAAGCATTCATATTTGAAGTATGACTTAGAAGTGAAAGATTTGTGTATTGTAGCTTAGGCTTGTAGCTTGAGCATATCCACGAAGAAATTTTGGTATACTAGTTAGCCTACACTTAGAATGTGTTGGAAAGGTTTGGTTTTAAGAATGCGTAATTGAAACCCCTATGGTAATGTGTTGGAAAGGTTTGGTTTTAAGAATACGTAATTGAAACCCCTATGGTTGGGAGGCATTACAAGTAGACCAATATCCATAGAGACCTAGAGAAGAGGGGAGGAAGTCCTCGGGCATGAAGTTCCAAAATTGAATACAATTGAACTACTCATGTACCTCGTAAACAGCACAAGTCGGACAATGCATTTGTCACTAATTTGCTGGCTTGGTACAGTGCAGAACCTACAAAGAGGCATCAGAAAGAAATTAAAGGACATCATCTGCTATCTCAAAGAATCATAAATCTTGGGAAGAAAGAGCTATCTTCGAAAGAACCGTGTTGGCCAGCATCCGGGATATTGTTGTCCCCTCTTCTTCTTCTTCACCATCTTCCCGTATAGTCTCTTCTTCACCGTGCTTGGTCCAACAGTTATAGTTTGGTATGAAACCTCTTAAGAGTAAATGGAAGTGAAGGTCGCTGGATTTTGATCACTCCTTCTCATTCTTGCAGTCTATGCATGGACAATAGACTGCATGGATAACATATGTAGCCTAACTTCGTGTATAAGCTTGTAAACTCTGCGAGAACTTTGGGGAGCGTCGGTCCATGCACATCCATCGTCGGTCCATCTATATTATGTTACGTCAAGGCAGCTGTTAGTTCATTTTTCAATAATAAATTTTTGAACATTTCCCAAAATTCAAATTAAACCAATATTAAACTTATTTAGAAATTTTAGGTGGATAAATTTAAATTTAGGTGAAATTTTATTAAAAAATTTAATATTTTTAAAATGTCAATACTTCATTACATATTCAATTTTCATGATAAAATTTCATCTTGTTATATAAATTCAATTATTTCTTCTTTGCTTAATAAAAATAATAAATCATACATATTCCACACTAAAATAATTTTCCAAAAATAAAATAAGGTTATTAGTCATTTATAATGATTATTTGCTCCGGTATTCAGACTCATCTAGTTTTTGCAACCTATTAAAAGAATTGGTCGATCAAAATCTACATTCAAAATACTAACCGATCAATGGAACCAAAATCTAAATTTGAGCTAGATCCACACCTACAATGAAAGAATTGGTAGATCAAAGTCTAGATTCAAAATTCTTCATCGATCGATGGAACCAAAACCTAAATTTGAGCTAGATCCACACTTTCAATGCGAGCTACATCTAATCCAAGAAAATTCTAAACTTACACAACAAATTATTACAACCTACATGAAAAGATCGAGCTAGATCTCTATATTCATAATCTTTCATCGATCATGAGAAAAGATCAAATTTTCTTCACATTTCAAGTAAAGAAGAAACTCTATTTTACACCAAATGTAGTGAGGAACGATGTTTCTAACCTTGGTTAACTTGGCTTGGAGTAAAATGATCAAAATTTTGAAATTTTGGCAGCACCTCCCCCTTCCTTGAAGCTCTTGGCCGGCGTTGCACTGTTCTTGATCGGGCAGAGTGTGGGGAGGAGGGAAGGAAGAGGAGGTTTAATAAGGCTGCTTAATACCGGTTTAAGAGACCAACCTGTACTGATGCTCTAACATTAGTACCGGTTGGTTACACCAACCGGTACTAAGCAGCCCTTGAGCCAGCAAGCCTACTTAGTACCGGTTGGCCTCTTCAGTCGGTATTGATGTTCCCCCGGACCAGTAGACCGTTGAACCAGGATTGATATAACTGTCAGTCCCGGTTCATACATAACCGGTACTGATGTGCCTGTATGGAAGGCTAGATCTGTAGTAGCGGTTGTTTTTGGCAATGTTACATTCCTTGATTAAGCATGTACTGTTAGGGAAAGGCGGCGTGAGGGGCCTGATTTGCGGAAGAGTAAAATATATCCTTGTTTGAACTATGGAGAGATTGCGGTTTTTGTGTTGGGAGCATGCTAGACTTATTAGCTATGGTAGTGTTGCAAAATCTGATCTCGTTCTTTCCTGTTAAAGTTGGTGTCAAATATGTGTATGAGTAGGATTATAGTTGGACTCTAACTAGTAATAGACAGAGTAGGTTAGAGTTAGAGTCGAACTCTGTATCCTAGGCTCTATATAAAGTGGACACTGCCGATGTAATCCTGTTAACACCACTTTTTTTTAAAAAGCTGGTCCAATGGAAAGGCAAGGTTAGCCTTGTTGCTACAATTAATTACGTGATCCCTCTCTCTGTCGATCAGCATCGTAAGTACGCACAATTTAATCAACCAATTGGGCACAAGGTATGTGAAAACTTTGTTCTTTGGAAAGATTAGCCATGTTCATAGATCCCTCGATCGCTTTCTTAGAGAAGAAACTTCTAACTTATGGATTGTTTTACAATAATGGCCAGACAACTAATTTTGGTTTCCTTTCCCTAGTAATCTAAACAATCAGCAATGATCATAGATAATATTATAGTATTCCAATTGGGTTCAACAAGTACTCTCGAGTCTCGATAAGTTTGTATATCCTCCAATGGTGGGCTTGGAGCACTAGATTCTTGCAAAGGATAGCAAAAAAGAAACGAGCAGAAGAGCTAGCACAAATAAAGCAAGAAAAGGGCCATCAACTTGTTAGTGCAAAATTGAGGGGAATGAAAAGAACGGATCCTGGTTGCTTGCATGCATGCAGGTACAGCATCGACACGAGTTGCACACAATAGCCAATGAAGCCTGTAACAATGCCCTAAAATAACCACCAAGGAAGTGAAGATTGTAAACACTGAAAAGAGGGTGCAATTTCTGTCTTGACTGTTCTGTTGGATGAATGATACTACACTGCAAGGTAAATGCATGGGGAAAGGCTGTGAAGAATACAGCCTTGATGCCATGCATGAAGTCTCCTTACGAGAATAAAACTATGGAAGGGCGGAACGGCTGCATATGCTCGCATGCACAGCAAAACACATACTAATTACTGTTACGGAGGAACGCGGTGATGCATGCCATATCGTTTTTTTCAAAAAGAAGAAGCAGCAGCAGAAAGGAGTAACAAGCTAACACAGCATCGATCCCGAGTCAGTGCTGGGACTACAAACAAGGGCAGTCGAGAGACATGGGCATCAAGCCTCCTTACTCAGCAGGAAAAAGACCCTTTTTTTGAGTTTTGGTGGGGGGGTTGTGATATTTGATATCAATACCGCCGTTCACTAGTGGTTTTGACCGGTTAAAGCTAAGGCGGTTTAACCGAAGTGCTACATGTATTTTTTACATCAAAACATTTCATGGAATCCAAATTAAACTCTATATTTGAGTTCAAGGACTAAAGCACCTAGCTTACCGGTATTGCTGTTAAACTTCAAGTATATGTTGTGCAGGATGTTATGTCCAACTGTATGTAATTCTGAACTTTTATTCCGTCTCCACTTGTCATGCTGGCCACTGATTTTTTAATAAACTAACGGTGCAAGACCCAAAACCTCAATCCTTCCACAGTATCAGCAGCTAGCTAGCTCAAACCTGCCTATAAAAAGGGCTCTTGGTACTCATCTACTAAGCCATCACTCCTCTCGTCAGCACTCAGCACTGAACAGAAAGTGAGATACTACCTCTCCCAAACACGACAGGCACTAGATCAACACCAGGCAAACAATGGCAGGAGCCTTCCCCGCAGCACTCCTCCTTGCCCTCCTGGCGGTGCATCTCGTGGCCGCGGCCGGCGCGCGACACGCGCCGGCGGGACCCGAGGGCTCCGGCAGTGGCCGCGGCGTCGACGTGCTGTACTCCTCACCCACTAACAGTGGTCCCAGTCCATCGAACGGCCACGGGAACCCATCGGCCTATGTGACTCCAAGAGGCACGCGCAATGGCGCCTCCGCGTCGGAGGACAGCGCCACGTCCAGCCCAAGCCCTCGCGTCCCCCACGGCGAGCCGCCGGCGACCGGAAAGAGCTCGGACGATGCAAAGCAGCTCGGAGAGGCTTCAGGTGTCCGCCGCCCCTGAGAGCCACTGATGAGTGCCAAGTACCCACTTCACCATCTGTGCGCTATTTATATGTATTGTGGTGCGCGCATGTGCCGTGTACGTGCCTCCGTTACTGCGTTGCTTCTTGTTCATGGACCATGCGTGTTGTTATAGGCGTGGTCTCGGCGTCTCGCTATCTGCTATATGTTGATCTCTCAGGGAGTACGTGTGTATGATCTTACGGAGATCCTTGTTTAATTACCGATTGGGAGCGCCTCTAATGCAGCGCCTGGCCGCCGTCGGCGACGCCGCAATGCCGCTTACCATTGCAGGCGCGTGCTTCCTCTTTTAGGGAATCAACCGTGTTAATTAGTGTTGGAATTAAGTGGGCTTGGCCCAATTAAATATTCCGAAAATCAAAATAAATCTCAAAGGCCTATTCATGAAGGATGAGTGGTGGGAAGTTTAGTACCACATGGAAAGTTGGAGGGGAGAAACATCACCTTACAAGGTGGATCTCTCTCTCCATTGATTGGATGACACGTGGAGTTAGTGCTAGAGGCACACAAAATCACGTGTGCGTATTCGCGAGTTTCATGTGTTATCTCCGCATTTCGTGTGTTATTTCCACGCCACGGTGCAACCGGTCTCCTAGCCCTTGAATCTTATCTTTTATTTTTGAGAAATCCTTCTATAATATAGACTTATCCTGCGCACGATTTGCTGAAACCGTATCCGCGCGCGCTACGAAAGCACATCGTGGACGAGTCGGTTCCTATCTTCTTGCGTTGGTTTTTCGAGGCCCAGCCGCCCTATATAGGGGGCGTCGTCCTTCCAGATCGCGCACGTCTAGAATCCTAGCAAACCGATCAGGTGAGGCGCGGCGAGAGGGCTTCTACATCCTGGTGCTGCGCTCCAGGCTTCTCCATCCCGCACATCAGCGTGTCACCGGCGTGTGGGAGAGCAGTGTCTCCGGAACCACGTCCTCGCTAAAGAACTTGCACGGGTTGGGGGCGATCAGATTTTTAGGAAGCGTTTGCGTGACTGCTCACTACTTCTAATCTGCTACGTTCTACGGACTTTACCCAACTCGACTTCAACTTCTGACTAAGCGATTTGCTGTAAGTTGGGTTTCTCTGATCTGTAGTTGCGCATAGAGGAGATAGGTTTAATTTGTGTATGATCATTTTCTTCGTAATTTATGATCTGCCTATGATATGTGCTGCTATGTATCTTATAGTTTTAGGAATTAATTACATCATTAAAGTGCAAAATATTCTAACAATTAGTTGTATCTTGTATATTTCAATCGCCGTCAGTCAAAATAGAGGCACGTCATCCATATATGTATGTTGTGTAGATATGTTAATTTGTAGATCTTCAGATATTCTAGGGATACTTTCCCTTGTAACAAAGTCCAGAATTTGCATCACGAATTCTCATCAATGGAACGCTATATGTGTGGTGCACATGGATCTCATAAGTTCTAGAAAAAAAAATGGAGGACACCCGTATGGCCGATTATCAGAAAATTTCGGTCAGTTTTCCTAACAAAATTTTGGATTTGAAAAAATTATCTAAAATGTCGACTTCTAAGAAAAACACGGTGTATTTAAATTAGAACAAAATTTGATCAAAACCATTATTTTTGGGTAGAACAATATAGGAGGTGGCGATAGGACTGGTCCCTACTGACAACTTACAAGAACCATGATCGTTAGGGCTGAAACTTTTAGCTCGTTGCTTGGGAGTTGGGAGCAACTCCAGTACGGCTTGGGCTCAGTTCGTAAAACCAACGAACCAACCGAGTCTAATTTCTGGCTCGAGCTTGGCTCATTTACAAAATCCTCTATAGAAATATTATTTATTATAGGCCAGTCCATAGCCTAACACAAGTTGACCTACATCCTACGTACATGGATCAGGGCTAGGCAGTTCTCATCTCGATCAACATCATAGCTCGGTCTTGGTCGGGACTTTCCTCACGACTCCATCTCCTCTCGTGAGTCACATCGATCACTGCTAGGATTTCGGGTGCCGCCACATAGCTAGGGTTATGTCTCTGCCATGCCACCGATGAGATCTTTGCAAGTTCCATTCCTTAGCTCTCCAGCCATCCGACTGGGGCCGTCTCCTCCCGCACTCTAGTCTCGACCGTCGGCCCCTCTCCCATGCCGCCCCTTCTCCTCCCTCCCTTCCACTTAGTGCCATCCTTTTCCTTCCTCCCACCTAGTTCCATGTTGTCGCTCGCTTGACATCTCTTAATTGTACCTCCTTTCCGATGTCGTCACATCTTGCCATTGTCCCGGTCTCTCCCCCAAGCTCCCTCTTCTTGCCTAGCAATAGTCTCCAATCCTTCCCTCCTGGCAGGCTGGCACTAGCAGCAAGTCAGCAACGATGACATATACATAAAGAAGCATGTGTGGTGGATCCCTTTAGCTTTTTCTCGAGCTCGAGTCTCACTGAATGTTTGATAATCAATTAAGCCTAGCCCAAGCTGAGATCAAGCCCATCCTGTCTAGATCGGCTTGAGCCTAGCCCTATCCCCATGTGAGCGTCGCTACCACCACCACCTCCTCATCCTCCTCATGACTTCCCCTCTCCTTCATAGTTATTCCTTCCTCCTTGCGGTTGCCACTACCACTCTTCCTCGCATGCATGTGTGACGGACAGGTACAGGAAGCAGGTGACCAACAAGTGGCGGCTTATGTGTGTGCAGGAGTAGGCTCATGAGACCCCACGAGCTAGCTTGAGCTTTTTATGAGCCCAAGTTGTGCCCCTTTTCTAACTTGGTCATCCCACTAAGCCAAGTCAGTGGTCCAAATGATAGAGACGAGCCCTGGTTCCCGATACAACTATTATATAGAGCCTCACCCCGTATGTGAATAAGTGTATATGTTGAGACTGACATCAGTACAGACGAAATTTTTTCAACTATATGGAAAAATGATATCACAAACGGTTTATCCAACAGTCTGTGATTGTTGAAATCTATTATCATAGACAACCAAAAACGGATTTATAAAATGAGCAAGAACCATCTATGATAGAACAGCCAAAATTGGTTAGAATTTTCGAAGATTGTTTTGAAGCTCTAAGTGACGGTTTTGGGATCACACTTTTTGTTAGCTTTTTAACAAGTGGTACAACATGGAAATCGTACGCAAAAGTTGTGACTATTTTACTAAACCATGCTTGGATATCTCCTACATACAACCAGATCGGAAAGAGAGGAAAGAGGAGAAATCGGAGAGAGGAATTAGGGAGTGCAAGCCGTTCCAGCCTTGGCCACTTGGCAGTGGAGGCATGGTCCACGAGGTAAAGATGGATTAGACACCACAGTGGAAAGAGCTCTAGCAAGCGTAGTCGAGTTTGGCGGTCGATGAAGCGAGGATGGAAAAGGAGGAGAGGAAGAGAAGAAGACTGAAGACCGAAGACCGAAGTAGAGAACAAGAGTCACATGCTTCTATTTTAAAGGAAGCGATGACACCCATCAGAACTAGACGAGTGGGAAATTCAAACTTGGCGAGGACGGGATAGTTGAGTTATAAACATATATGGTTCTAGAGAAAAACTGTATGCGATATGACCTCATGAGTCATGACACAAGGTTTTATAAACGAACCATCTGTGTTCATATTATTTACAATTTTTTATGGAACCGTTTGTGATGAGCCCATATCACAGGTGGTTCTTGCCTTTTACAATTGTCACGTACGGTTCTCTAAAGAAACCATCTGTGGTTACTCGCGTGCGACATGACTCGAGACAATTTTTTGGAACCGTCTATATTAGGTGTCTACTATAAGCTTCTCTACACTAATGTCCATCCCTAATGGCGGTGCACTCTCTCAAACTAACATTTGGCACTGTCTACCTTCTCCTATGTCAATGACACTAGCAATGTCAGCGCAAGGACAGCGCTTGTTCTTTCTATTTATCTGGTTTTCTTTCTTATTTTAGTGCATTATACTATAAGAAGTTTTCAATTAACTTATATACCACATCACTTTATTTATCTAGCTTTCTTGTAGTGCATAGTGTTTTACGAAGGTTTACATTAGCTCATAACATTACCAAATCAAAGGTTACGGAAGCATGGCACTATCAAGTGTAAAATCAAAGCCAAGGGTGCAAGCCAAACATGTTAAATATAACATAGTGAAAAGTAATATGATATTTGTTCACAATAAAGCACAACCACTCGGCTAGTGATCACCAATGGAATTCCATCTATGTTGGTGCATTCTGTCAAACAAAAAAGGTAGTAGCATTCATCAGGTTGATGATGGCACCCAACCAAGATAATGCTTTCACCGCAGTATAACTGACAATACCACATCAGTTAGCTACGAACATACTAACTAGTCCAGATCCTCCAAGAGTTTTAACGCACAAGGCAGAGTACAGGAAAACGGATTGATGTAAATTGGTTCAAACTGGTATACATCATTATGGGATCAAACATAATTAACAAAATATCAAACCCAATCAGGGTTGCAAAGATTTTTTGTCGTCGTCATCCTTGTATCTAAGCACAATCTCTGAAGCACACCGATGTACACCACTCTAATGGCTCACTACCTAGCTGTGCTGCACACATCCTCCCAAAGCATCTTATTTGCTACTGAACATATCTAACTAGTTCCTATGAAGCAACTCTAAAACAACAGTCATCTAATCCAGACCTAGATATCAATCAATATGGGGCTATAGCATAAATAAAGCCCCATCAATGGTAATATTAAGAATATATCAGTACTTGTGGCCCTGAAGTTTATGGCTGCATGTTAAGTTCAAGGATTAATTAGTGGGCATATGGCTAAGGTATCTGCCAAAATGTAGGGATTCACCAAGATGCATTCTAGTGTGATAGGAAGAAGCGGTAATCTGGGTGGTCTACATGCCGCTGGCAAAGCCAATCATCTGCAGCTTTTAAAAGCGATGTAGTTAACTGCTGTTCATGCAGCTGATTTGATGTCCACATAGAACCACTAAATTTGTATGAAGCTAGACCAATGAGAGGCAGTGTAATCTTCCCAGGATCATCAGCAATTTTATTATTATGGAAGTCATCTGTCTCAGGATACCCACTTAATGCACCTGGCCAATGTTGCATTTTAATTAGTGACATAATTCCAGATTCCTAATTCTTCAGAAAGAATTTTTTTTTATAATGTATTGAATATGTAGATTGTACATAATGGGAAATGAAATTAATATTTATAAATAGTGTTCTGAACTAAAGGAAAACAAAACTGTTTACCTTCAGGTGGTGTTGACAGTGAATGAAATGTTAAAAAGCAAGCATCCAAGTCTTGCAACGTTGGTCCTGTTGGTATCCTGTATATGGGATACCTGCACTCAACTTCCATTGGGTAAGACAAACCTGTAAGTAATCGATATAGTAGCTGAAGGGGTACCAGGGAATACCAGGCTACAGAAATCCAACTGGATGGCAGAAGATCACAACTCCTATATGTCCTCAAATCAGGAAACCTACTTGCTAGTATTGATATCTGCAGGCATTAACAAAAAAAAAATCATAATACAGGTTGCAGATGCAATGTTTGATTTAAACCAAAAAAAACATACCATGTCTGCTAAAGGTTGTCTCCCATATGGTGCATCATGCTCCAAGTATTGGAAAACAGGGTGTGCTTCCTGGTTGCCAGACTCACTGTCATCACTCGAGAAACCTTCTTGATCAGCAGAAATATTTTTCACTAAACATCGGCCTCTTGTTCCAATGGGTTGTTCATAGTCGCTCTCACTGCTTGCATCACTGCTTGTGTCCTGAGCATTGTCACCATCACTGTCTTCACCTAGTCGTCTGAAATAGAAAACAAAGGGCAGTTCCCTGATATATCATCACATAAGGCAGCATAACTAGAAATTACAGCAATGATAGTAGTATTGAACAAGAGAATAGCACATGTTGCTTTTAGCGTGTCTCCACGTGATGAAAGCCAAACGCAAACAAACATTCTAATCTATTTCTATCACCTGATATGATTATTGTAATGCATACAGATATGTTCTGTTTAGACCTTTTCCATAAGGAACCTTGAAAGCTGAAAGGCACCTGGATTAAAATCTAAACAGTAATTGTTGGGCTTTTGCCTGATATGAAGCAGGCCTTATGGGCCTTTGGGGCTTTAGCCCATTCAGCTTGGCACAAAGGAAAGAGGGCAGCAGCAATGCTGCTGGTTTTGGGAGCTGGTTCCGCCAGCTGCTAGGGTTTCCAACCCGTGAGGCGATGGGGAGCGGTGGCGCCGGGGTTCTCAGCGTCCGTGCTGCGCGGCACGACGTGGCCTGGTCTCCGAGCTTCTCGTCCAATCCGGTGCTCCTCCCTTGCCTTTATCTCCTGGGATTCTTCTTTTGTGTGGGAGAAGTTGAGTTTTGCATCTCCTCTCCTCTCCCGACTGCTCTTGTGCACGGCGCGCTTTGGTGGTTGCGGTCCTCGCTGGCTGCCACTGCTCGCCGGAGTGGTGCTGCTGCTGCTGCCCTTCTCCTCTTCGACTCCGGTACTCGGTGGCCACGAGGTGGACGCCGGTGCCCGCGCTGCTTCCTCTGTTCCTCGGTCTTCCACTGCGGCCTCGGCCTTGGTAGGGGAGACGGCATCGTATCTCCGACCTTCTCGTCGGTGGCTGCGTTTGTAGCACGGCGATTTGGTTTCTAGGACAGCGAGTTACTCGCGCTTTGCCCTGCCTTCTTGCCGGCTCGGTTCCGATGCACTGTAAGCTATCGGTTCCCCTCTTTGATTTGTGAAAGTACTGAGCCATTTGAGTTGAATTTGGGGACCTTGTACCCTGTACAAGGGGCTAATTCACCTCATTTAAGGAGCAGTACATTGTGGGCTCGGTATAATACGCTCAATGATGATTGCTTAGATTGAGGCATGGTTAATCTGTTCATTAAAGGAAATTGCTAGACCTAGATAAGTACTGCTCTTAGCTGATAATTTGGTGGCCTAATGTGTATGATTTAGCACTTGAGGTTAAGTTAATTGATTAATTTACTGCTGCACTACTTGTATCTAATTTGGAGAACTAGTGTGGTTGCATGAGCTTGATACTAGTTGGTGTAGTGAGCATTTGTGCTGCTGTTCGGCACAGTTTTGGGACTGTTTCAGTACTGACCGAACTGATATATATTGATCTTTTGATTACTAGTGCGTTGTGCTACTGTTTTATCATACACATAGTGCTGTGTTCATTCTCTCTATGCAAGAGCAGTGCTGTTCTAGGATTATAATTCTGAAAATAACCTGCGATATATTGTCCATCTAGAGGTTGGACGGCTAATTTCATTTAGCAACCCTTCTAACAATACAATCTGAGAGCAATCCTTACAAATAAAATCTGAGTTTTAGTTACTGATTTTATTATTGTTTTACTTGCTGTTTGTCATGGGTACATGCTGGACAATCACTTTTCTAGTTGCTCTAATGATGTCTTTAAGGAGAAATATAATTATATTTAATTTCCATGACATTATATTGCTGTTTACTATATCTGGAATTATTTATGCTATCATTTTGCTCATTATGCACTGTTTACAACAGTAATCAATCAGAAACTTTTGAGAAATTGTGTTCTACAACCTCAGAAAAATTATGCCATCGAGAGAAGCCCTAGTTATAAATTTACGTAGCTTTGAAGAAGCCAACCAAAGACTTATCAAACTGCAATCTAGGCGACCTGTATTTTCACTAAGACAAACAGTACAATCACACCTTCTCATAAAAAAACAGTACAATCACACAATCGATGTATAATTGATTTGAATTCTAACAATTCCAATTTTTGAACTAATACTGCAAGTAAAATCTTTTGTCTATAATATCACCTGGGAAATGAAAATAAAAAAGAACAAAAAAAATGAGGCCCCCTTTTGGAACAGAGGAGACTTTCAATAATCATTAAGGAACTAAATTGCTTTCTACAAAATCATGTGAACATATGCCACCTACCATGCTTCAGAAAGGTTTGCAGTCACAGGAGATACCAGATAGTAATTCAAAGCACCAAACTTTGATAATGAGATTGAGAACATCAATCTTCTGAACGCTGAACGTCACAATAAATCCCATGACAGGTAAAGCACACAACAGAAATTCAGATGAGATACAACATAACCTCAACTAACTTTTTTATACATTTGGTAAACTAACTTTAATAAACATTCAGAAAGTTATTCCTCGTCATAGTTGTACATGGCATCTTCAAGTTCTTTGACATCGAACAAATGACAAGTTCATTTTTTTAATAAAGGATAGGAATTGTAGTTCAAGAAAACACTAAGATACATGTAATGGTCTAATCTAAGGGATGGAGAGGGAACACTGGCGAGGGGATCTCGAAGGCGGTAGCACCGCGTGTGGCGCGGAAGGAGCAGATAGAGAACCTAATTCTTTATTGCTTGATTAACTTCTGATGGGTTGGTCCTTTATATAGGCCTACCTCCAACCAAACTCATAATCTAAAAAATATCAGATTCAACAAATTCTATCCAATCCCATTCTTTTAAAAAATTCCAAACTAACCTAATCCTAACCGATTCTTAGCTGCGGGATACTGTTCACACATGAGCAGTACGTGTGAACAGTAATTCCAGCACCATGTACAGTCCTAAGCCCCTAACCTATGCCTATTGGGACCCACGTGCACATAACAACTTCACCGCCCTTAGCGAGACAGCACGTCCTCGAGCTGTCAGACAGGGGAGCTGCTGCGCACCAACGCCTAAGTGTCGTCTTGGCGTCTGTCTTGCGCTCAAGCTGGCCACACCGAGCACGACGCATGGTTGACACCCGTCGACAGTTTGCCTAAAACCGTGCAGCCATGGGACGACGCACTTTGGGTTCAATTGGGGTATGGCACCGCCTGTGCCATTGACGCCAACGTGTTGCACCCCTTGCGACGCGCACTGAACGTAGTCCCTTGCGACGCGCACTAAACGTAGTACACCTCCTTAATCTCCAACGCTTGTGAATCTGTCGAAGTGGTGATGCTAGAGGAGGTGGTTGTTGCCATGGCGACAGCCTTCACTTCAGCTTGATCAACACCGATCGCTTTCTCTAATTTCGTAAGTCAATCGTCATGATGATCTAGCTTACTGTTGATGGAAGCAATTGCGTGGTGTGTGCGTCCAAGGTCTTGTGACTGGCGGTGATTTGTGAAGTAATGTACTCCAAATTTTCAAGGATGGCCTTGAGCATGGCTTGATCTTCCGCGGGATTGGAAGGACCGGAACCATCGTCGCAAGCCATCGCAGCTGCAACAATTGACTCTGATACCAAATGTAATGGTCTGATCTAGGGGATGGAGAGGGAACGCCGGCGAGGGGATCTCGCCGGCGGCAACGCCACACGTGGCGCGAAAGAGGCAGATAGAGAACTTGATTCTTTATTTGCTTGATTAACTTCTCATGGATTGGTCCTTTATATAGGCCTACCTCCTAACAAACTCAATCTAGAAAATAGCAGATTCAACAAATCCTATCCAATCCCATTCTTTTAGCCAATTCCAAACTGACCTAATCCTAACCGATTCCTAGCCACAGGATACTGTTCACACGCACGAACAGTATGCTTGAACAGTAATTTCAGCACCATGTACAATCCTAAGCCCCTAATCTATGCCGGTTGGGGCCCACATGCACATAACAATACAACATGAAAAGTTGATATGATTAACAAAGAAAAGGGAGCGACTATTTATCAACCGACTGAAAAACTTGTAGGATGTCAATCGATTCCTAATAACACGCAAAAGCCAGATGGACCTACAAAGCTTATGAGCAGCCCGGTCACCCAGGCCCAATCGGCTAGATCTGGCACACAGGCACCGAACTACAACGAATGTGGCATCTCTTGGCCAACGAACCCCACTAGATCAGGGCAGTTTGTTTCATAAAAAAAAGAAATTCCAAAGTAAAACCACATTTAAAATACAAAAAAATAGCATAGATAAAACATTTAACTTTAGTGAACCCCTATAAAATGCAAGAAAAAGGAAAACAAAAATATATATCGAAAAAGTTGCAGTATAATTGTACTAAAATTGCATATTAATTCAAACTGTAATTTTAAGTTTACTGATGTGCAATTTTGAGTGACTGAAAGCAAGAAAAAAATTTAGCCGATTGACCAATAGCAATGGTGAACCTCTACAAAATACAAGAAAAAGGAAAACAAAATGAAGTATAACTAAAAGTTGCAGCTTTATTATACTAAAGTTGCACATTAATTCAAACTGCAATTTTAGATTTACCAATGTGCAATTTTGGGTGACCAAAAGTAAGAAAAATTTTAGCCGACCGACAAATAGCAATTTTGAAACATTTTTGTACCTAGTCTCATGGCTGCTCCAAATATTTGGCTACTATGGCCCTGTTCTTTTGGGTTTATCTAATCTGACTTACCTGTCTTATCTCGAACTTCGAGAATTTCCCGAGGTGGCCTCGAGAGTCGGATGGCCTTGATTTTTAGGATTTAGGGAGCTTTTAGACTCGCCTATGAGATAAAAAAACGGATTCAAAAAGTAATAAAAAAGTCAGATAAGTCAATATTAGTCAGATAAGTCACGAAATAAGTCTGACTTATCTGACAAATATTGACTTATCTGACTTTTTTTATTACTTTTTGAATCCGTTTTTTTTTATCTTGTAGGCGAGTATAAAAACTTCCTAAATCCTAAAAATCTAAGGCCATCCGACTCTCAAGGCCACCTCGGGAAATTCTCGAAGTTCGAGATAAGACAAATAAGTCAGAGCTCATAAGCCCAAAAGAACACCCCCATATGTGTAGAGCTGTCAAAAAAAATTTGAGCCTCACAAACGTTTGAACTCAGCTCGTCGCAGACTCGAATACTTGTGCGGGCTTAATTCTTTTCAGCCCATCAATCTGAGCGCAAGTGGCAAGTCTCCTAGGCCAAACCGAACTCCCCTCGGGCCACATCCATCCTGTCACCCGGTTCCCCTGTTCCTTCCTGAATCAAGGAAATCGGGTGGTCCAAAAACAACTGAAATCAAGGAGAAAAATCAATCGACTGATCAATAGCAAAACTGCAAAGAAAAACCATCCAAGATGATTTGGATGTGCTAATTATACTCGGATAAGCTACCTTGCCTTAATTATTACTAGTAGAACAATTCAATCATGCAACGAATGAGATATTTCACAGGAAGAAAATACAGAGTAACATTCAAGGCCTACTCCACACATGGATCAAGATATAAAAAGGTGATTGTTCACATATTTAAAGAGGCCCCTGGTAACAATTATAGCCTCTAAATACTACTTGTATGCACAATTGGCCAGAATGAAGTGTTCTTTTTTCAGGAAAGCATGAGTTCACACACTAGTTAGCACAGTCATGAATGTGTCCATGATACCACGCTTCCCTAGAGCTAGCAGGACCATGACATGACCTTATGCAACATCATAGGTAAGATATCTTCTATCATATCTTCATTGATTTTTTTAAGACGCAGCCAAACTATTGTGGGACATTCATTTTGCTTGATCCAACGGCGTAGAGAACTCTTACCCCCTGGTGTGCCATGAAAGTGCTCTATATTAATATATTAAATTTGAAACCGGAGCCTTGATATGTTTCATGTTATAAAAGGTTGAATTAGCGTAGCCAAAGAATTCAGCAGCCAGATGTGCACCTCAGCTCTTATACTACTTGAAAGTTGAAAGAAAAGGAAGTACGGCCACTACAAATTTCTCCATCCAAATGCTTTTATATATATATAATTCCACTGCACATCTTCATACCTCTATCTACAACAACCAGTGGTGCGTAGAAGCTGATAATCTATTATCAACCAACAAAGAAGTAAAACACCCCCATTTCAAACATGACCACAGATGGCAGCCCTTCGCAACTTAACATCTCCACAAGCCGAAAACAGAGCCAACCATTGTCCCCGGCAGCAGTACAACACTCCATTGGTATTCACCAATTGCATCAGGTAATCTTTTTTTTAGGTGAACTCCGTTAGGTAGGTTCAGGCATATCAAGGTTCCCTTCCAGCAATAGCTCCGGCCTTCACCACTTACACGGCAGTAGGATGTCCCAACAAACAGAACACAAATTATAATTAGCAAAAGATTTACTATACCTTTTGCTCGACGGCGGCGGCCGGGACGCATAGAGCTGGATAGCCGACAGGAAGGGGACGTAGTACTGCACCACGCCATCCGTCCCATTGAGCACGAGCGGCACGCCGGCGCCGTACGCGCTCCACTCCCTGAACGCCTCCCACAGATCCGCGAGCTCGTAGTACTCCGCGCCCATCGCCCCCCTCCCCCACGCGCTCGTCTGCACGCGCAAGCGCACACACACACCCCCCACGAAAGTCGTCAGCTGCCACCACGACACCTGGCATAAAAACGAGCTCGAGGACGCACCCAGGGGAGGCGCTGCGCCGGCACGCGCACGGCGGTGGAGGCGATGAAGCTCTCGAGGTTGGTCTCCGGCAGGGGCGGGTCTCGCCGGACCTCCGGCGTCGTCTTCGCGGGCTGCTCGGCAGCCACCGGTGGCGGCGGCTGCTGCTGCTGCTGGAGGAGGTGGCGTCGGGGTGGCGGGCAGTAGAAACGGTCGTCGGCGCGGGAGGCAACGCCGGGAACAGACATGACTGCTGGACGCCGGCAGCCGGCGCCGGAGCTTGGCGCGCGTGCTCGGCGCTGGCTAGGGTTTTAGGCGCACGGGCGCTAACGGATTCGCTGGGGAGTGGGAGCGAGGAGAGAGAGATGGTGGCCGGTGGGGGAAGATGGGAGGGAGGAGAGAGAGAAGGAAAGGGAGGCGAAGAAGGCTGCTGCGGTGAGAGAGGGGACGTGCGAATAAAAATTGCTTGCGGCGAAGATGGATAGGACGATGACTGGCAGCATTTGTTTACTTATTTAATGAAATGAGTCTTTTTTTGGGAAAATGATTGGATTTCTTTTCCAGGGTTTTGGATAGAGGGGCCGACCGAAATAGTAATCGTCTTCTCGTCTCAAAATAGAAAGCATATACTAGAGATTTGATGTTTGATGAAGTGTAATTTGGCATTGTATCTTATCAACCAATTGTATTTTCTAGGTAAATTTAGTGTTCCTTTACGTGGGAAAGAAACTGTCAATCGTATGTTACTGTAGTTGAACTCGACATTTACTTTCTTACCTAGGAAGCGGGATGCGAATAGTGTAAACAGTGAGCATGCAGGAGTGTAGTCTAGGGTAGGGATAAAAACGAACCAGATACGGTCGGATATCACTAATATTGTATCCGTATCTATATTTTATTTTAATACGGATCGGATACGGATAGTGCCGGATATGGATACAAACACGGATAGTGTCAGATATAAATACGGATAGTTCTGGATACGAATACGGATAATATAAGATCGGATATTAGTCGGAACGGATATTTTCTCGGATAATACGCTTATTCGAAAACACACGCTAGAAAAAAGAATCAATATATGTCTTGGAGTGAACAATTTCACCAATGAAGAGATATAGCAATATACCGTTGCTCACTGCGTACTGCTGATTAAGTTAAAGAAAATAATTTTAAAAGCATGGAGTAATATCATATTAACATAGCAAAACAAGGATCATACATATCAGCACATTACATATGGACATGAAGTAACTAATTAAAGCATTACGATGTCTAGTTTCTAGACTCTAGGGAAAGGCCATTGGCCTGGTGGTGGGAGGCTACGAGCATGTGATTTCACCCATATGAGTTCTTTGGTCCTACAACAAGCTGTCTAATCTCTTTCATTAATGAAATGTGAGAACTCTCAATTATTGAGTTCAATGCATTTTAAAAAAAAGTGCTTTGAAACATTGTTTCTACTTTATCATCGTCACTCAAACGGTGAATTCCAGCTATCCATTTGAAATCTAAGGGTCAAGAGTTGCTTTGAGGCATGCAGCTATTCACCTCTTCACCACGATGCACTTCATCTCCTAGATCCGAAATACTTTAAGAGGTGATTACCATTGGCAGCTACTCATCGATCCTGTAACTATTGGCAAGGAAAAATTAATGTCACATTCACCGTTGCTTTGCAATTCTTCAGTCTCCACCGTGAGCTTGGCTGAGACTTATGACCACATCTTTCTATTCTTTTTTCTCCTCGTATTTTTTTTTCTCCATAACTTGATCCAAACGGTAAGCATGCATGAAGTGGCTTTCAAAGTTGCCCTGGCATCTCCACTGCTCAGAATTCAAAAACAATTGTGCGACGTCGACGTGAACCCAACAGAATCAGCCATGCAGAGAGAGAGGAGAACGACGATGAACTTCACGGGAGAGAGAAGAGGCAGCGACCAACCAACACGTGTTGGTTGTTCAGTGCTGGCTGCTCCTATAATTCCGAAGAACGAAGTCAGCTTCGCATTGATCATCGATTCAGAAGAAACAGGGAAGTCCCGGTTGCACAATACTACAATAGTATAATATAATTATCGCGAGAATTTCTATAGAAATTCGCATCGGTTTCCCTCCAAAATTCTTGCAAAAATTTCCAGCGTCTTTGGAAAAAGCCAGCTCCACGTGAACAGTACACATCTGTTTGCCGTGTCACTCGGTCTAATAAGCAGAGGACGTACTCATTGTGTACATTTGATCTTTTATTTTTCCTAAATAAAAGTGTTTTCAATAATTTTTGAAAAGAAGATTATCTGCCTAACTTATTTGAAAAATGGACTCTGCCTACCATTCTACCCATGGCTGTGTTGAAAGTAAACCTTAGGTACATCCGTGCCTCTTTCCACAAAATGAACTCTCTGCTCCTCTCAATTGTCAGCAGCTTGAAGAATTTGTGCAACTTGTGCGCATGACCATATTTGATGTGAATTTCCTTTTAGTATTTGTTTTGCTTGTGTAGGCGTACTTCACTGCCGTGTTAGGGGAGGGGACAAATACAACACAAATAAATCTACGGGATGTTCAAAATTCTTATGAACATTTCTAGTCATATACATTCTTGTTTGAAAAAAAGTACTACGTATATATGCAAAAATATGGCGACATGAAGTTATACAAAAATATTTGACATATATATATATATATATATATATATATATATATATATATATAGGAATAATACATAAAGCTCCATGGAATCTAGGCTCCATGATTCGTTACCACTAGATGTGCCTTAAGATTCGTGTTGTTTGGTTATTATACTTTCATATACCCACTAAAGAAAATATTTGAGACATCAAACGCCGAAAAAAGTTGAGTTGAACTTCAGTTTGAACTACATTTAACTATACTTCAAACTAGTCAAACTATACTTCAAACTAGTTCAAACTGAGTTCAAATTTAATTTCTTTGGGGTTTCGTATCTGAAATACTTTTTTAGTGGATATGTGAAAGATATACACGTCAAACATCACGAATCTCAATGCACATCATAGGTATTTGAATCATGTAGCCTAGGCTCCATGGAGCCCGAAAAGTCTTCCTATATATATATATATAGAGAGAGAGAGAGAGAGAATAGCTAGTGTGCTATGGATAGCACGGAGAGATCCGTGCTATCCACGGGATTTGGAAATTCTGAGATCGAAATAGACGATCCGAACCGTCCATCTTGTTCATCTCGATGAAATCTCACTACACACCAAATTTCAAATTTTTTTGAATTTTTTCACTATTTATTTCGTATTTTTGAAAAACGCTGATCTAATTAGCTGTGGACCCTCCAATAAGTCCAGTTTTCAAAAATATGAAACAAATAGTAAAAAATTCAAAACAATTTGAAATTTGGTGTGTAGTAAGATTTCATTGAGATGAACAAGATGGACGGTTCGGATCGTCTATTTTGGTCTCAGAATTTGCAAACTCGGTGAATAGCACAGAGAGATCCGTACTATCTATAGCACACTAGCAAATCTATATATATATATAATAAAGACTATAGAACACCTAGGTGTTCTTTAACTAAAGAACTCCCACGTTTGTATCCGTAGGATCAAGGCCACATCATTGTTGATTTTTCTACCAAAACGGCCCGACCCATCCGCCCTGCATTCATCACGCTGATACATGCGTCTGCATTCCCCCACCCTCGCCTCGAGTCTCGACCACGGCCCGACCCATCCGCCCTGCATTCCCCATGCTGCTACATCCCTTCCCCCACCCTCGCCTCGAGTCTCGACCGCGTCCCCCAATCGCCGCCTCTTCATCAACGGTGCACACCGCCATTCCTCATCGTGATGGCCACCGGCGATGCTCTGCCTCCCTAACATGCTACCTCATCGCCGTCGTTGAGGAAACCGGCGTTGTTGTCTCCCCAACGCGCCAACCCCATCGCCTTTCCGCAGCTCGGTCAGTCCACCGACTTCGCGCCGTCCGCCACCACGTTATCCTCTTGACTCCAACCCTACCGCCGACGAAGAAGCCCCACCGTCCCTACGCCGTAGAAGAACGCCTCACTTCCCATACCGCAACCGCCGATTTGTCACCTGGAGCCGCCGCTGCTTCTACAAGCTTCAAATCGCAGGTTAGATTCCATTCTATTCCCCCTTGATTTCTTCTCGACCTGCTACTTTTTTTTCTCCTGTAGTGGGGGGGATTTTTTAAGCCCTAGAATCTGTTTTTAATGTGTGCTCTTTTTTGCAATGCAGTAGAGGTTGATCCGCCTTGTTTCATCTTGAGCACCAATCCTACTTCTGACGGAGTTCTATTCATCATTCGTACTGGTATGGCACTGAGCCCAACGAAAAAACACTCTAGATTTTTTGTTAAACCGTGGCGTTTTTTTGTGGTATGTGCGCTCCTTTTGCCCTTTTGTGATTATTACTGATTGTTTAGCTAACGGTAGTAGAACATTAGCTGATCTTGAATGAAGTTTCAAGTATCAATTAGTAAAAATATTTCATTAGCTGAACATTCATCATTCGTACGGTTGTGGCACCTTTTTCTAGTTCAAATTTCATTAGCTGAACTTGGATGAAGTTGCTAGTTAAAATTAGTAAATCACATCAGGCTGATATAGTAAAACATTTTATTTTTTGCACTTCCTATTAGTAGTGTACATAGTCATAGTAAAGTGATTCAGAAGTTTATAGTAAAATATTTTGTGTTTGTGTTGTTCTTATTATTGTTTTTTTGAAAAACAGATGGGTGAACAACAGATCTACAGCAGGAAAAAGAGTAAAAACGTATGTGACAAAAAGGATGATACAGCTATAGGGAAGAAGAATCATGTCACATTCAGTTGTAATTTACCCAATGATTCAGGGTTCCAAATAGTGGCAAGCCAACCAACTATAATTGATATTGTGCCACTCCAGGTAAGGCTGCTAGATCCTTGTGCACCATCAGATCTCCTCACCGTTGCAGCTCCTGCTCCACTTTTATGTACCAGTGCAACTACAGCAACCACTCCAGATGTAGCTCCTCCAGTTGTAGCTCCTAATAGTGCAACTGCTGTCCCTGCTCCAGCTGCAGCTCCTACTAGTGTACCTTCAGTTCCTAGACCATCTCATGTTGTTTGTACGCCGTTAGGTCCTTCTAGTGCAAGACCCAACCTTGAATCAAAGGGCAAAAGAAAAGCAGTGTCTCCACAGTCACCATTGGGTAAAAGGAAGGCACCAAAGGGCAATGGAAAAGCTGAGTGCCTGAGTCAGCATTGAGTAAAAGAAAGGCACCAAAGGGCAATGGAAAAACTGTAGATGAAGATAATGATTTTGTCCCTGATGAAATAGATGAAGATGATGATTTTGTCCCTAATGAAAATGAAGATGTCAATGCATCTTTGCATCCAACAAAGAAGGCAAAAAGAAAGGTAAGCAGTACAGCGGTTGAATCTTTTTTATTATTGCAAATTGTTGTAATGATCATCGTAAATATTGCTTGTTTCTTATGGTAAGTCAGTAGTTTTATTATAACGGTTATGTACATATCTTGCTTTTTCAAAAAAATAATGTAAATGTCTTTTATTTGTCAAATTTGTTTATCATTATAGAGTAGATGTGATTTTTTAATTTTTTTAAACCTGTTGTCATCATCATTGTAAACATAGCTTGGCTGTTATAGTAAAGATGTTTTTGCAACATACATGTAATCATATTCTTGTTTCCACATTTGCCTAGGCTTGTGTGGGGACAAAAAAAGATGATGTGGGGGCGGGTGTTAATGCCAAACAGGTATTTTATTTTGTCTTGCTGTTATGTAGATGCAATTGATTGGGTATTTTTTGTTTCTTTTATCTTGAATGTTAAACATTCTTATTTTTTTCTCAGTACCCAAATCCACCTTCAATGCGGTGTGTCCCTGAATATCTGGAGCAATTCTTCTCCACCAACCTGAATGATAACCAGAGACAGCTTATTAGGGATCTGGGTTTTGGTGCTGTGTTGGATATGAAGATTGGTCGTTTGGGTAAAAGAGAGCTGCTAGTATGGTTAATGGATCGAATTTGCCCAGAGACAATGACTCTACAGATTGACCATGATAGACAGCTGCCATTAGATTCCCTTGCTATGAGTTGTGTTTTTGGCTTACCACAGGGAAGACAGCATGTTCCAAATGAAGATCGCTATGATGACTCGGCGTTTAAGCGTGACTTGGGCATAGAAAACAAAGCAATCCATAGAGAGATCAAAATAGAGAAGTATTGCCTCTTCATTGCAAATTTATCTATATATATTAGTAACTGCATATTAAATTTGTGCTGACATCGCAATTGCTATTGGTATTATCAAGTTATATTCAGATTATAGTAAAGTTTTAGACCAGGCTATAGGAAAGTTCTTTTTTTACAATACACTTGTTGGTCTGTAGGCAAATTCAATTTTACAAATGTAGGAATATTCATTCTTTTTTTTTGCTGACAGTGGCTTTTTTTTGTATTTTATAATAGGCGTGAGGAAGTCATCAAAACTGGTCGCAACGACAACTTGTTTATGAAATGTTTCATGCTTATGGTGATCACAAGGTTACTTATGACTACAACCAGCGCCTATGTACCAAAGAAGTTCATAAAAGCAGTTGATGATGTTCATGCTATTCCCGACATGGACTGGTGTTTGGCTGTGATAAATCATTTGAGAACATGTTCTCAGGAGTGGTTTGCAGCAAAGAAGAATGTTGAGTCACGTGGTATCCAGGGCTCCCCTGCATTTCTATTGGTATGTTTCGAGGTTATAGTAAATATATATGTGTTGAAGTAGTAAATTATATGATTTAAATGTATGCCCTGCAGATCTATTATCTGGACAATCTTGTGTGTAAAGAAGCTCCTAGCAGTTGCCTATGCCAAGAATTGCTCATTTTTCGCATAATATGATTGTTGAGCTTTCTAATGCGGACAAGATGCCACGTTGTCTTGGCAGAGCTATGTACGGACGATTGCCGGTTCGTACCATGCGCCTTTTCCCTTTAGATTCTTTTTTGTTGTTAGTGCACCATATTTTTGTTAGCTGATCATTTCTCTTTTATTTGCTTTTCTATATTTTGTGTAGTTAAGAAAAAGGGTATCGTCTTGCTATGCAAGGGCAAAGTGGGAATCCCTTGCTCAACCTGGCCCTACTGTTGTTTTCCCAAAGCTTGTAGATCGCTTGTCGAAATTTGAGGGCAAAGTCAGCAAAGAAGTTTACCTGGAGCTTTCTAAATGTATTGCTACTTATGATATTGAGTTAGAGAGCCAAATTACTAGAATCATTGAAGAGTGTCAGGATAAGATGCTCGAGAAGTTCTTCAGTGTTGTCACGACAAGTGAATCATCAACCTCACGAGCTTATAGGAGAGATGCATTTGAAAAAAGTCCAGGTATGTACAAAATATAACTTTTTTGCAAAGTTGTATATCTCACTATGGTAAAGATGTACATATTCATATGGTAAAAATTAGTAATGTTAGTGCACCCTGTTTTTTTTTTGGTCAGCGCCTAATGAGAATGTGCAAGAATATAACGATGATCAGTGTGACACAAAAGCAATGGACAAAATTATAGATAGCCAAGTCAAACCAGGTAATGCATTTTTAATTTTGGTAGTAAAGGAGTGCTTCATTTTAAAGTAAATCCATATGTTTCATCATAGTAAAGAGATGCTCTGGTTCTACATTACATAAAGAATACCTTCTTTGTTTTTCTAGTAGAGTTTGTTGTTCATTGTAGAAAAGACTTGTCAGTTCGTGTAGTAAAAGAGTTTACTCACACATGGCGTGGATCAATGTGCAACAGATGCAATGGACACAATTGTAGGGAACCAAGGAAACCTAGGTAATACATATTTATGAATAAACGAATGATTCATTCTATAGTAAAGCCATTTGTTTCATCATAGTAAAGAGATGCTCTGATGCTACAGAACATACATGAATACCTTATTATTTTTATAGTAAAAGTTATTTGTTCATTGTAGAAAAGATTTGTCTGTTCAGGTATCTAATAATTTTCTAACATGCATTTTTTATGTCTATTTTTTTCTGTAGTGCCAAATGAGAAAGTGCAAGGACACGACGCTGATCAATGTGCAACAGATGCAATGGACACAATTGTAAAGAACCAAGGAAACCCAGGTAATTCACCTTCATTCGTATAAAATGAATTTTTTCAAACCACAGTAAATCAATGTATTCCATTGTGGTAAATAGATGTTCTGGTTATGCACACTGAAGACTAGTACCTTCTTGTTTTTTAGTAAAGTTTGTCAGCTCATTGTAGTAAAGATTTGTGTGTTGATGTAGTAAAAAAAGTTATCACACAAACCCTTTTTTTTGTGTTTTGCATAGTTGGAAATGATGATGCGGAAGGGGGGGGAGGAAGTGCAAGGTGGGGATGTTGATGCCGCTGCACTTGATGCAATGGAAAAGGCCGATGATGTTGTTGAGAAAATCATTACTGGGTTAGGTGGTGTCAATATTCAGGAAGGCAAAGAAGCATTGCAAAGCGCTGAAAAGGTTGGCCGTGGTTTTAGGAAGAAATTTAAAAACCCCAAGTTCAATTCCCCATTCAAGTCTGCTTAGCCACCGAAGAGCATTCATCAGCCTGCTGAAGCATTATTCTATCTTAATCTAACAGCTAAATACGATGATGACATCTTATGGTAAACTGTAAATTTCTTTTTTTTTCATGCATTTTTTGTGTACTCCTTGTGCTGCACAAGTTCGATATCCTATATGTAATCTTTTTTTTTCTTTGCAAGCTTCAAATTTCTCTGTCTTAGCAATGGGCGGGCTGCTACCGGATTGCATTTGAAGAATTCCTTCACCACGGGTGGTAAAGTGGAACCTATTTTCATTGATTCTTTAGCACGCTCCATTACATTTGATGATGCACGGAGGGATGGCTGCCGCGGGTTTCGCAGGATGCTGCCTTCAGTTGTTGCGGTATTCCTAATTTTCTTTGACTCATTTGATTTATATAGACACCTTTTTACTGCAATAATGCTTCTTTTTTGTATGCTTTATCTTTTTGCATCTTTTCATTGCATCTCTTTTTACTACACGCTGTACAAGACTGCGATTCTTGAAGATCAAATCCATCCAATCTCTCAATGGCAAGAAGGATGCCTAGATGAAACGCTCAGCAAACGAAGCCTTGGATATGAATTGAATGAATGGGATCTTGT
The DNA here is from genome assembly GCA_036346145.1 of Olyra latifolia. Taxonomy (NCBI): domain Eukaryota; kingdom Viridiplantae; phylum Streptophyta; class Magnoliopsida; order Poales; family Poaceae; genus Olyra; species Olyra latifolia. The sequence continues at coordinate 24,491,594 of CM070530.1, forward strand.
TAGTGTCACGCTTTTTTAATTACTGCAGTATGTTATTGTTATTTTTACGAATGTATACATTGAAGCTTTACTGTTTTTTTGTCCCAGTTATTCATGCCTGTTAGTTGCGAAGACCATTGGAGCCTCTATGTGGTTAATTGCAGCACTGAGACTGTTGACATATTTGATCCACGCTCGCATAAACCTCACAAATACCATAAGAGCATTAGAGACCTACTAGTATGTTTATCTTTTCTATGCCCTATTGCTTTGTTAAATAGTCTCATTTTTCTATTCAGTTCATGCATGTCTCACTGTTTTTGTGTGAAAAATAGGTGCAAAGGCTTTACCTATCTATTGCTCGTGTCTGCCACAACCCAAGTGTTTCCCAGAGTTCTTCCGCTGGAGGTTTAAATATAACAAAATAGTTGACAAAATGACGGACAATGATTGTGGCATTCATGTGATGCAATATATGGAGTTATGGGATGGACAGAAATTGAATTCAGATTTGCCAATTGTAAGCAATTCATCTATAGTAAATATAATACTAGCATATAGTAAAATAAGCAATTTTTACTATACGCTGACATAAATGCTTTTTTTTTCTAATTCTCGTTTAATGTGTGCAGAGTGAGACACGATCCTACAGGCAGCACTTTTTACACATGTTGGTGCTCCATCCCATCAACAAAGGATTCTATGGCATCCCATCTCTAGTGCGCAAAGATTTTTGTGAAGTAGACAAGAAGTATAGGGAAGTAAGCACAAGGAAGCCCATTTGCTAGTTAAGAAATGCAGTGTTGTACGCAGGAGGAATCACGTTGTTGCTTTTCTGTATTGTCTTTCGGATGACCTGCGTGTCAAAACATTTTTTGTTGTGTCGATGTCTTTTGTATGTGGCTAGTGGCTACTACCCCCACCCCTATACCTACATGCCTATGTGATGGACTGCAAAGTCTTTATATGTGGCTAGTGGCTACTGCCCCCCACCATTATATCTACATGCCTTGTGATGGACTGCAATTAGGGCTGGAACTTTAGCTCGTGGCTCGCGAGCAGCTCGGGCTCGGCTCGGAAAAAGCTCGGGCTCGGGCTCGGCTCGTTTACAAACGAGCACGAGCCGAACACATTTTTTAGCTCGTTCAAAAAACGAGCGCGAGCCGAGCCAGGCTTGGCTCGCTCGTGGCTCATTCACATATTACACAGAGAGGTGAATAGCAATATCCCGACCTAAGCCCCCAATCCCCCATTCCCCATCCCCTCAGTCCCTCACCTCACCTCTCTCTCACGCGGCACGGCCCCCAATCCCCCGTCCCCTCGGTCCCTCACCTCACCTCTCTCTCACGCGGCGACGGCGCGGCGATCTCACGTGGCGACGGCGTGGCTCCCACGCGGCGACGGCATGGCAACGATGCGGCCCCCTGGCCCCTGCCTTCCTCACGCGGCGACGGCACGACTCCCTCACGCAACGACGACGCGGTGGCTCACACGCGGTGATGGCAACGGCGGCGGCGACGGCTCCCCATGGTGACACAACATGGCGGTGGTGGCGCTCTCCCCAGCGCAGCGGCGGCGGCGGCGGCGGCTCCGGCTCCCCACAGCGGCACGCGGCATGGCGGCGGCTCCCCCCGCGGCAGTTCATCCACGACGACAGTAGCAGTGTGCACCTAGATCTCCTTTCTAAGCTCTCTCATTGACCGGGTCAGGGGTGGGCCGACGTCGCCCCCTCCATCTTCACCTCTGGCCACCCCTACCCCTTCCCTCTCCACCTCCAGCCAGCACCGCTCTTTCCCTTTTATCTTCCAGCCAACGAGCCACGAGTGCTCGCGAGCTGCTCACGAGCTTTTGCGAGCCGAGCCGAGCAGGTTTTCTAGCTCGGCCATCCGAGCGAGCCGAGCCGAGCCAGCTCGCTCGCAAAACGAGCCCGAGCCCGAACATGCCCGGCTCGCTCAAGCTCGGCTCGGTTCCACCCCTAACTGCAATGTGCCTGTTTCATTTTCTTTTCCAAGTGTTTTTTACCGTGCATGCAAATAACAACTAAAACTGTCCTTTGCACCAAGCGAAGTAGCACAGGGGCAAAGCTGTTGTGCACTTTTATAAAGATATGTGCCATCAGTAACAGTTGGTATCTATATATAGTAAATTTTAAGAGGAAATCTAGTAAAAGAATTAAACCCCCCCTAATTTTAAAGAGACTGCAAAGTTCCACATATATTATATAGTAAAGTTCAATGAGTTTTCACATGTTTATATAGTAATGTGTCACACATCCATATATAAAGTTTCACATGTTTATATACTAAAGTTTCACACATCTACGTAGTAATCTATGGCGAGGATTTGTAGTAAAGTATACAACTAAAACTGGCCTTTTGCACCAAGCGAAGCAGCACAGGGGCCAAGGTGTTGTGTACTTTTCTAAATAGATGTGCCACCACTTATGATACGCACCTTTAGCAAGTGTGCGCAAAACAAACCCCTGTGCTCCCATGATCTGCAATCACAGTTGAAAGTTCCTTTCTGAACATTTGCTGACATGCGGAAAATATGACGTGCCCAACTTGGCTTCTCTTTGTAATCTTGGTGCTTGACAGTAAACAACTTCTCACCGCCACCAACATTCTCTATTGATTCGACCACATAAGCAGTGCTCTCAAACAGGTCGTTTTTGAACTTTTCATACACCCTCCATGTGTACAACGCACTCACCTGCTCATCAACTTGTATCTCGACGGCAAACTTGTATGCCCCTGCAGTTTTTGGTGAACAAACATAGTAAAATACACCATTGATGAGTTGTAAAGTTCATGAAACTGCCATGATAAATTCATTTCTATAGCCACTGATTATAAATAAATAGTAAATTGAAGAGCATTTGATAGTAAAAACAATCACACAAGTATAGTAAACTATACCTCTTGATCAAATGTTTCTTTGTCTTCTTTAATTCTTATTGATGTGATGCACCTATTCATTTCCAGTGCAAAATTGTGTAGAGAAGTTCTATGGTTCATGAAGAATTTCTTCACCACTGCATTCATACTCTCACTTCTTTGTGTAGATGTCATGTTCCCAAAGAAGACATTTTTGAAATAGCATGGGACCCATCTTTTTCTCTCTCTCCATAAAGTGTCCATCACCGGGACATCTTGCAAGCCATTCCTTTTGATTAATTCTGCCCACCGGTCCTCAAACTCAATTGACGTGAACGGATTATTGATGACCTCGTGCAGCTCATACTTTAGCTTCTTGTTTCCATTATACATCCTTAATAGTTGCTCCCGGACCTTTTTGAGCATGTGCCACTTGCAAAAACGGTGGATAGTATTGGGAAGGATATCTGAAATTGCTTTCTCCATCGCTGGATCTTGGTCTGTATGCAAGGAAACAGGGTGTAAAAATACAATCTTCCTATAGTAAAATACTGGCAACATGTATAGTAAACCTATTTGTAAAGTTACCTGTCAATATGCCAACTGGATGCTTATTGTCCATGCATCTTAGAAAAGTTTTCAAGAGCCAAGGAAATGTTTCTGCCTTCTCATCATGCAGCAGAGCGCATCCAAAGAAGATTGTCTGCATGTGGTGGTTTACACCTAAAAATGGTGCTAGTGGCATGTTGAATCTGTTTGTTTTGTACGTTGTGTCAAATATGATGACATCCCCAAAGTGTTGGTATGCAGCTCTACAACTTGCATTACACCAGAAAATGTTTTTTAGTCTCCCCTGATCATCTACATCTATCTCATAGAAGAAATTTGAATTGTTGGCCTTCATCTCACAAAGCCAGTCCACTGTTTTTTCGACATCTATTGCAATGTCCTCTTTTGTTAGTTTAGCTTTTCTGCAAATATTTTCTGGTGTCAATGCACATAAACAGTAAAGCATATCTTCATATATAGTTTCGCGCCAATATACAATATAGTAAAGATAAGCGCACAATGAAAGTAAACTTTCTCATGATTACTGTAAACTAACATCGAGGATAGAAAAAAAAATCTGATGGTTCAGATTTATATCATATGCACAAAAACAATAAAGTATATGTGTAATTACAGTTCCAACTTGGTATACAGTACAGTAAAGTTGAGGGACACACCTATTGCTGATGTCCTTAGTGAACGGCATGTTTTGTGCCCCTTCAAACATCTTGCATAGTACGTCCATGATGGGGCCATGGCCGACATTGTTGTAGTGTAGCTTTCTGACCACCTCCATGACCTCATCCCCAATTTTTTTGTGGGACTCGAAGAACTTCCCTTTTGATGGCGAGGGGAATAGCATATGATTATGGTCAAGGTTTAATTCTTTGATTACCCACAGATTTTTCGAGGACAACTCCACCTTCATCAATGCCTTGCAATCTGTCTTTTTACTGACCCTATTTCGTTTTGGTGTGCCTTCCCTTTTTGACTTGAATTTTTCAGCACTACAGCATAGGAAGCGCTTCATGGTAGGCTCATCTTTTTCCTTTGACGTGTAGACCTTTTCCTTTCTGACTCCAAAACCAACTCTGAAGGAGTACTCATTGTAGAAGTCATAAGCATCGTGTTGAGAAGTGAATGCCATACCTATGTGCGGCACATTGCACACATTGGATTCCTGTAAAGCACATTTTATTAAACTTAGGGTGAGTTTTTACAGTAAATACTACGCGATATTATAGTAAATAGGAGACAAACCTCTTCTGATCCATTCTTTGGCAAGTCTAGTTGAGGGGTTGGTGCAGCTGTAGTACTAAAAGCTTGATCTCGAGTAGTTAAATCTCGACATATTGGCAGTACAATGTTTTGTACAAACGAATCAGAGCATGTTTTACTTGGAGGTGCTCTTAACTGAAATTTCATAATTAAAAGAAATATGAATTTTAGTAAATAGCACTAGTGTAATTGTTGTAAAGATAAAACCATATTGCAGTAAACCTCGTTACACACCGTCTGTTCCATAGAAGGCATGAAGTGTTTGGGACAATCAGGTGTCAGGATATCCATACAGATCAAGGCTTCAGATGATGTTATCGCTTTGCTACAATTAGATCAAAAACCTTCACAACACTGTTGATAGGTGAACCACGAACAGAGAGTATCAACTTGATTTTACTGCAATTGGACACGGAAAGGGAAATTCAAACTTCTTCACCACAAATTCTAAGCAGAGGAGAGATGAGAATATGGGGATTCACTATAGTAAATCGGAGAAGATGGGGATTTACCACAATTTGCGATCTCGGTTCATTGATTTGTCACCATATGCCGGGGGGGGGGGGGGGGGGAAGCGTTGGCTGTGCAATTTTGCAGCAACAGGAGTCGAGGATGGGTGGAGAGGCGTCGGCTTGCCACCGTGGTGGCGGGAGCACACAGGAGTTTCTGCTCGTCAGCACGCCGCCGCAGTGGGACGCCGGCGACGACGGTGTCGAGGTAGGAACGAGGGAGCTAGATCGTGCTCGCGCAGGTGGGCTATTAGCGCCTTGGCTCGCTATCGTTGGGCCCGTAGATCGCGGTCGCGGGATGATGCTGGTCGAGGGGGCGAAAAGGGTGATTAGATCGTGGTGCTTGATCGGCGATGATCGGACGGTTAAAAACTAGGGAGTTCTTTAGTTAAAGAACACCTAGGTGTTGTGTGTGTGTGTATATATATATATATATTGATAATTAGTTGCCGAGGGTTCTTCGAACAACGCTACGATATTTCTTCATAAATCTCCCTCGAAACTGTGTGTAATGTATACCAAGACTTACACTCCCGGTTTCGTAAAAAAGAAGTTAACTATCTCCTCAAGGCTCAAACTTAAAACATATATTGTCGTATTCCAATCTATTGTCTTTTTTCATCGGCTATCTCCTCTTTCCAAGGTTTGACTAGACTTCTAGAGAGGACCGTTTAACAGAAACATATATTGACCTAAAGCTTTGACTAGACATAGAGCATGTATTCTTAAAACAAATTAACTCTATAGACTTACTTGTTGAATGTTCTACGTACGCTACTGAACTTGGTTAACCTTTCGAGCCCTTCCGTAAGTTTTCCATGGACCCTTCATGTACTAGAAAAATTTCATCTGCGAAAATATTTGATAAATACCTATTTCATGAGTAAGATACCATGGCAATCCTTAAACCCGATTTGCTCGATTTTTTATTACTCGTGGTCCATTTTTATTATGGTCATTTAGATACATGCCAGTGCAAAGTTGCTGTATTCAAGATAGTTGCAAATGTATGCCACAGCTAGCTAATTTGAAAAATTAGATAGATGCAAAAAGATAATCTTGCCCTTATTCCTTCTTCCTCCTCTGTCCATCCTCCTCCTTCCTCTCCGACAGCAAGGAGCAACCCAAATCTAGCATGGACAAGGGCTAGACAGGAGCAGTTACCTCGCCACTTGTGCCACCACTATCGATGCCCGTGGGAGTCCTCCTCCGCTAGCTTGCACCCTACTTCTTTCTCTCATCCAATGAGTACTCGTCCATTTTCACCCTCGCCACTACTAGGAGTAGGAGCAAGGCACAACATAGCAAGACCTTTGGTTGCCATCAAGCTCTCCCTGTGTAGGACCACCACGTGCCCTTGCCAATTATTACCTCCTCTTGCACCCTTGTTGCCATCGAGAGTAGGAGGCGATGGTGACATGAGAAGTTAGATCTAATCCCACATCGTTGATAGTGTGGCAACGCAGGAGGATAGATCCGCCCAAGTTTGATGGTGAAAAGGCCACAGGCGGCGTGGTATAGGGCTTCTCGACACAGTAGCGACCATGGCAGCACAACTGTATAGAGAAGGGGATGAAAGATGGGAAAGGAGTGGAACCTTGTAAAATGGTATGTATGCTATTTTTTCAACTTAGCAATCACATATTTAGAAATCACAATATCCGACCTTTCAATGGCAATCCTCAAATATGGCGACTTTGCAATGGCAAATTTAATGCTAGTGTTGTACTCCAAATGTCCTTTTGTTCTCTGTATAGAGAAAGAAAATGATGTGGAAAGCCTACATGTCAAAATTGATAAGAGAAAATAAACTCCACATATACCATAGAGTTACATGCATTTGTGGAGATTCATTGGATCTGCTATGAGATCCATGTTACACGAATCCTGAAGCGTATCTAACGACTCTCTACATGTGCATTTAACTCTATGTACATGTGGAAAATCCATCCTCAATTGATAATGTGTCTGCCAGTATGGCAAAAAAAACCATATTCATGTGTATGCCAGTATGGTAAAAAACCATATTCATGATGCCAGCCTAAGCAGCCTTAGATCTGATTGGACCATGTTTAATAGTTCGGGAACGGATGGTATTTGTGAAACCATGAGGAGGTGGCCCCATGTTGATGATGAGCATATTGACAAATGTTTTGAGAGTAACGCGAAGGTTTTGAGGCGATCGAGGCTTCGCCAGGTTTTTCCAGGGTTTTTGGGTCTTGACGCGGGTTGCACCGATTGTGCACGGTTTTTCGATGGGTTCTTCGGAAAACTTGTGCATGTCTTGGATGTGATTGATTATGGACTAACCTTGCAGGTAAGGAAGGTAAGTTTGGTGTTTTGGCTAATCTTTGTGGTACAGGTCTTGGTGGAACGTGGTTAGCAACGTGTCGGGACGCGAACTGGCGGTTCGTGGGTCCAGAACAACAAGGAGGTTGCGTGGGACGGTTGGACTCGGACTTAAGGACCACAAAGATGATGAAGATGACAGACTTAGCCGGCGTGAGGATCCGAGGCTCGGCAGGCGGTTGAGTGCGATGGAAACTTAGCGGCTAAGTTAGGACCGGCTGCGTCCGGTGTGTGGGCCCATGTGGGGCATGTATCGGGAATGTGCGTGGCATATTCCAAGAATTTGTGGAGTATATTCCAAGGGTTATATGCTATAAAGAGTGGACAAATCTCAGCCATCCATGTGTCATCCAAAGGTGGGGAGTAGTTGGCTTGAGAGCTACTCCACCTTTGGGCTATAAAAGGAGGGGAGGGGGTGCCTCCCATTCAGATTTGTGTGAGAGAGTGGGCCGAGGTTTGGGTGTGTTTAGAGTGCACTTCTGAAGTGTTTTGCCCACCTTGGTGTGCCTTTGTATTACCCCAAACCGATGCAATAGAAATCAGCCATGTTCATCCAAGTTCTTCTCTAGTTCTTGTGTTTGATCTTGTCTCTTTAGTTCTTGTGTTTGCAACTAGTTTATTTACCTCTACTCTTTCTTTTTATTGCTGTTCTATGATGCCTTGAGGTTGCAAATATGGTTTGAGAACCTTCTTGCAATCTAGGAGAGGCTAGAGATTAAGTTTATCTTCTAGTTGCAGTTCCGTCCAGAAAGTTTCCTTCGCGCAGTAGTTCTTGTTTATTTTTTATAAAAATCCTTTTTTAGTGATTCCAGTTGGAGAAGGTGCGAAACTTACGTATCTAACCATAGTAAAAATTTGAAGTCCATTTGATGCACCATTTGGGAGCCATGAGGTGAATACCGAGCCCAAATTTTCTGGTCGAAGTTTCTGGCAGAACCTCTTGTTCTTTTCGGTTGATTTTTTATGTACTTGATCTTGAGGTGAAATTTGGAGATGTGATCCGTAACTCATATATCTCTATTGAGAAAAATCTATAAAAACATTGGGATCACAGAATGGGAGAAAATATCTCTTGATCATAGTGCTTTTCTTTTGGAATCTGCTTTTACTTTTCAGAAAGTAGTCTAGCTTGTTTGAATTGTTTCTCTTTATCTAAAGTAGCTTTAGACCTAATTCCTTTTTTGCTGGGTTCTTAACAACCAGAAGCACCACAGAAAAAAATCCCCATGACCATATGATCCACGGATTTTTATTCGTGAGTTTTTTACTAGGGGTACGTGCTACTGTCCAGAATATTTTTCCGCTGCATGTTTAAGTTGTTTGGGGTGTATTGTTGAAGAAAACGTCGATTTCCATTTGGCGTCTATTCAACCCCCTTCTAGCCATCTAGCCTAGTCTTTCAGTATTAGATATAAGCAACAAACTTATGCTACAGGACATTTTTTTTTTTTGGCGAAAGGGGCATTCCCCATTTCCATTTTGTAACAGAAACGAAAACAACCACCGGATCGTTCCTTAGTTTTTATATGCCCCAGCAAAAGCTACGCAAGACTGAGGAGGGGGAACTCCACCCCAAGCTCAGACTTGACAACCACCTAATTAACAGAGAAATGCAACGTTGAGACATTTCTTAGCTTTACACTTGTTAACAAAACAAAAGCAAGGTAACAGAGTGGTGTTACAAGGAAACTTGCAGATCTCTTGAAGGCACCAGCAGAACCGACAAGACCTCCCAAGAGGCCCCGGCAGAAGCAGCCTCCCATCCGGCACCGTTTTTTGAGGTTCTCATCCTGAAGCAGAGTCACCTCCTTCCCTGACCCTGTAGCTCCTTCGCAGCCTGGAAAATCCCCATGCACACCAGCTCCTGGTCGCTGATCTTGAGCATAAGGAAAGAGCAAATGGAACATAAAACCTCCACAGGATTCTTCAACGGCTTACGATCAAAACATGCCGCATTACGCCTAGTCCAGATAGACCAACCAACTGCAGCAAGGCAGAGCACATGCAGTCCTCTTTCTGTGGGGGCATGCATTTGTCCATCCAAACAAGAAAATTTGTTCAGCCTGGTAGGTTTCTCATTTAGCCGCCAAACATCTACTAACAACGCTCCAAATCACTTTGCTAACGACACACTTGAAGAAAAGGTGACCAGAAGACTCCACATTGTCACAAAAAGCACAAGAGGTGTCCCCTTGCCAACCTCTTTTATACGATTTTTCTTCCAGAGGGTAATATCATTAGAGCATCCCTAGCAATTCCCCTAAAGCACTGTAGCTGACTTTTTAGAACATTCTGTATAAAACAAAATTTTAAATTGACATTATTATCATGGTATTTTTTTTACAAAGAAAGTTATGCAAAAAGTGAAAAACCTTTTTTTGAAAAATTGGGCTCACACAACAACTCAGATGGGCTAGTTTCTAGAAGGCCTGGCCTATACAGTTGCTAACTAGATTGATAGTGTTTATATTATGCAAATTAAACTTTAGATGATCAATGGTACTAAAAGTGTTAAAGGTTCATGTTTACAATTGTATGGCTTAAGCACTCAACATATGCATACTGGCCCTGTTTCTTTCAGCGGTTTCTGGCGGTTGGCGGTTTTATTGTAGCAAATTTATAAGTCTTCGAAAAAAAGTGTAATGAGCCTAAAAAGATAATTAAAATTTTTTAAGAATTAAAATTTACTGTAGCAAACCGCTGACCGCCGGAAAACCGCCGAAAGAAACAGGGCCACTGTGTAGACACTATCAGATGCCATCTCATATCAAACTGATATCTACAGAACCAAACTGCATTCCATTTTCTAGTAAGTATTATATTTTTTCCATTTTCTACATAACAATGTCATTCCTTGTCAAACATTGGATATGTCTATCATCGATGCAATGCAATATATGTATGTATGCAATTCACTTAGTGTTGATATGTTCCAACTCTCAAATATTTAGTAAAGGTCATGCCAAATTTTTTCTTGTTCAAATATATGTTTTTTGTTGAAAACTACCATACATATCACAAACTACGACAAAAAATGTGTCAAAACAAGTGTCATGTCTCTATGAAATTAAAGGAACATATAGTATCAATAAAGGAGCAAAACATGTATAAAGTTCATCTCATTGAATTGATATACCCAATGTCAGATTATTGACTTGATATTGATATGGTCCAGATCTCATATATTTATCGAAGGTCCTTCCAAATTTGCTTCATGATTAAACAAATTACCAACATATATATCCCACCCATGACCCATCTATGATTTTTTCCAATTTTTAAAATTTTTTCAGACATCTTTTCTTTTTTTTTTTCACGTTTCCCTTAATTTCTCCACCGGTTTCTCGCTAAAACCGGTGGCTAGCCGATAAAACCAACCGGCTAGCCGCCAAAAACCGCCCCGCTCGTCAGCTGTTTCCCGATAGTTTGAATTTAAATTTAAGTGGTTTTCACTGATTTTTACCGGTTTTTGGCAAAAAACCGCCTTGCTCAAACACCAGTTTTGAGTCCCGAAACGGTTTTCAAAACCCTGCACCGGACACACTCACTACCTCGGTTCCCCCGGTGGAAATACTTGTTAAGTGGACATTTAGGAGGGAGTAGCAATTAGTTTTCGTATATCTAGTTACGTATGTCGTATGGTTAGACAAGCAATAACATTTTTCGCTCAAAATCTAAGCCGCTTCAGATTTCATGGCCAATGTTTTAAAGATATTTGTAAAAGTGATGCTTAGTCGGTTAGTCTTGTTTAGGTTGGTAGAGACCAACGAAGAACCGAATTAAGTACTGCGCAATGTTGACAAGTTCATTGTTGACAGAAGCGGTCCCGTAGTGCTTCCATTGCGGGGGTCATGCCCAATCTCTCCTGCATCCGAACCTAACTTTTTCTCTTCCACTGAGATTGTCAGATTGTGGCCACAAGGGAAAAATATTATTTGGTGCAAGCATGCATATATCTACACACACAAAAAAAATATAAAAAATGACCTACGTACGTACAGACCATTTCGATCTCTCCAAGTCTCCATAATCATAGTAGAACCGCGAGTGTACCCAGCCGTGGATTCTATATTTTACATTCTCTAAATTTTGTTTCGACTGCATGTCACAAGTATAGTTTATTGCTCAGAAAAAATGCTACTTTATGTCTTAACCGATGAATGAGTCTGGCTTAATATTGACAGTTGCAGAGGAACCCTTCCTATCTCACCAGAATCGGGATCACGTGGTTGTGATAGGACTGTACCTTGATATTCGTGATTCCAGAGGTTACAAGATTTGGAATCGATCCTACTTTAGTTTGTTTCTGCATTAATAGGATTGTACCTAAGGTACAGATGATAGGATTAATAGGATTGTACCTAAGGTATAGATGATACGTGTTAGGATTAATAGGATTGTACCTAAGGTACAGATGATAGGATTAATAGGATTGTACCTAAGGTACCTCTGCGCCATATTCTGCATTAATAGGATTGTACCTAAGGTACAGATGATACGTGTTAGGATTAATCTTGATAAAGCTAAAAGAGTTTGTTTCGTATTAGGATAGAATTAAGTTCATCTACAAACTGGAGTTGTTTTAGAGATAAAGTTTACTTTTATACGTGTAAGAGTCCTAGTCAGTTTCATGTAATCTACTAGTATAAATAAAGGGCCAGATGCCAGAGAAAAGATGGGACGGTTGGAGGCACCACCAAAATATTTCTCCCATAATTTTCTCAGCGTATTGCTGGATTGGCGTACACGTGTGTGCTGTTTGCACATACAGCCGCTCGGCTACTAGGAGCATCAAGTACGTCTAACGTCTTCGTGTATATGCGTGTACATGGGTGCTACATGAGTTTGTGTTGCATGCGGCTGCGTTGATCGAGTAGTGACGCCTTTGTGACCTTGGAAGACTGTAGATCGATCCTGGAGTTCCAACAATTGGTATCAGAGCTTGGTAGAGCTTGGTTGTGATCAGCGGCACATTGGACGCATGTGCTAGGTGGGCATGTTCGTCGTTGCGAGATTGAAATTGGCAGCACGCTAAGAGGGCTTCGGATGTGGGTGACGAGCGTCTCAGATCTGCTGATTCGTCGTGTGAATCAGACAGGTCATGGGAGTGGCTATTGCGGGAGGTGCAATGGCGAGTTCCTAAAGCGTTGGCTCACAGGTGGTGAGTCTAAAGAGTTGGGTGAGACAAAGTCGTCGGTCTGTTGTGTCATCGAATGAGAGGAGACATGTGTTGTAGATGAGTTTGGCACTGTTTCAAGGAAAAGTTGGCTTCAACGAGTTGTGTCCAAGACGTTGAGGAGGTGTGACGCCGTCTTGAAGTTGAGCCAGGTGAGTTGGTTTCGATGAGTTGTGACCAGGGCGTTGAGTTGCTGTGTCGCCGTCCTGAAGTTGAGGTGTTGAGTAGCTATGTCGCCGTCCCATGATGTCTCGTGTGGAGTTAAGCATATCGTAGTTATGTCCGACTGCTTTAACAAGTTAGAGTATCAAAATTAAGGGGGAGATTGTTACGATTAATCTTGATAAAGCTAAAAGAGTTTGTTTCATATTAGGATAGAATTAAGTTCGTCTACAAACTGGAGTTGTTTTAGAGATAAAGTTTACTTTTATACGTGTAAGAGTCCTAGTCAGTTTCATGTAATCTACTAGTATAAATAAAGGGCCAGAGACCAGAGAAAAGATGCGACGGTTGGAGGCACTACCAAAATATTTCTCCCGTAATTTTCTCAGCGTATTGCTGGATTGGCGTATACGTGTGTGCTGTTCGCACGTACAGCCGCTCGGCTACTAGGAGCATCAAGTACGTCTGACGTCTTCGCGTATATGCGTGTACATGGATGCTACATGAGTTTGTGTTGCATGCGGCTGCGTTGATCGAGTAGTGACGCCTTTGTGACCTTGGAAGACCGTAAATCGATCCTGAAGTTCCAACAATACGCTCGATCTTGAGACGACATATATGCATCGGATGTGCGGTTGTTATGCTTCGGCCGGCCGGCCGGCCATATGCGACCAATTGCTTCTCCTAAGCAGCAACTGGCCAGTGCCTCCAACCAAGATGCAAACAACACGCATCAAAGAACAATGGATCGACAGGAAAGCAAACCGATGAGGCTGCAAATGCTTGCGAGCTAGCATGCAGATGGCCAGGCTGACAAGTGTTGCTTGCGTGGTTAAGCCATCGATCCATATTGCAACGCTCTGACAGGACGGTGTGGATTTAATTGTAGGACCAAACCCACTGACTTGGAACAAGATGGGTGTCGATCAGTACGTATATCGCTTGCACAGTTGCACCGACCGCAGCAACTCAGCAACCATTGCTTTAAATTTGCATGGTGCATGCATCCAAGAATGGGAAATTCCCATTGTTTCTCAGTTCGGGTTATGGCAAAAATATTCAGCAGTATCAACAGTTCCTGTCAGTTTTCTGGTACTAGTTCTGAAATCCAGTAATAAGTTCTCTTTTTTTCAGAGAGAAGCGGAATTCAGTACGTAGAATAGTTCAGGGTATGAAACTGGAGGCGCTGGTCTGAATTTATAGCAAAACAACACACATATTCTGCAGTTTATGCTTAACGCCAACGATTTCTTCATTTCAAAGTATATTCAGGTTCTCAGCTCGATTTCATTTCAACTTAATTTAAACTTAACATACTCGCGGCTCACTATATTCAGGTACTCAGCTCATTTCCTCGTAAACACAGATACTGTTCCATTCCTCATAAATTCATGCCAGAATTTCATATTCCAAGCATGGCCTCAAATCAAACCCACGTTCCAAATCCCAGAGAATGCAAATTGTCCGTTTCATTTTCTTCTTTTCTTCGAGATAGCGATCTCCTTTGCAAACGGATTGAAAACAAAGCCAGTGACATGTCGAAGTCGTGTGGAGATAAGTGGCGATTCACACGGACAGGGCTGAAGATTCCGTGCAGAATTTTGGTCAGGCTTGAAAGCCCACCTTAATATTGTGCTCCACCAAGTTGGCCAAATGGACGAGAAAGTAGAGGAGTAGATAAAATGATTGGGATATTCCGTATCATCCATATCTTTTGCCGAAGGCGGCCGCCCATATTCTTCCCGAGCCCTTTGTGTCACACACTCATGGCCCAAGTGCCCAACGGAATCTGCCATTGTGGAGTTCGCAATCTTTGCTCAACCTAATTCTCAGATGTATCTTGCGTTCTATCTCTGCTGTTGTTGAAGCATGAGTGAATTGCATAGCATTTTTCAATGTCCTTCGGTATCCACGTGAATTTATCTGAGGCCAGTACGTTGCTGTGAAAAACTAATTTTGATTCCAGTGATATAACATAGCAATTTCCCCCTGAATTTGCGTGGTTGTCACTGTACTTGTTTGGGATTGGTTGATGGGTGAGTTTTGATTTGGGTTTGGGTTTTCCAGTATTCCTCAATTCTTTTACAAGATTCTTATGGGAGGGTTTACCTCGGGAAGCTAGTTTTATTTCGTTTCCTTTTTATTTATGGCCTCTTGGCTGTGCAAGATTCTAACGTGCAAATAGAAAAAAAAACATGATTGAGATGTCTAGATAAGTTGAAGCCCATAATATTGAAATTCATGCTGTTTAATTGTAACATTGGGAAAAAATTGCAGGAATTTTGAATACCACTCCCGATGTTTAGATTTATAGGACATACTTTTTTTTTTGCTGCCCTTCATTTACGCAGTTGCACTTCTTCCATGGGATTTCTTTTTGCTCTCTAACACCCTTAATAACTCCTCATTTGCGTGTAATTATCTAAAGTTTTGCATTAACATTTTGGCTGGTTCTGCTCACTACCACAGAGCATGACATCAATATTGGTTCCAAATGGTTATCACTGCCGGTTTTTGAACAGACACAAAACAATAGACACTGATGTGCCTGGTCATCTGTACCGGTTCACAACCAGCACTAATGATCCATTCTCTATGCCGGTGTGTAGCTAGAACCGGCATAAATATATTTTATTTTTTTTACCTAGCCTAGCTAGCACCATATAGGTGCAAGCTAGGCTGCTACTGCTACCTACATACTACCGTACAACTCTAGCTATATCTACAATAAGGCATCGTTGTTGTCGCTGCCGCTCACTGGCTTGGAGTTGCAGTAGCCGTAGCCATCGTCGTGGCGGCCCTCGAGTGAATCCGAGGATGGTGACGGCCACCTCCTCTGAGGAGCCGGTGGAGGTGACCTCTTCATCGTCATCGTCGTCCTGATCCAGTGCCTCCTTCTCCTCGCCAATGCGGCCGCACGCCGAAAAATCCGAAGATAGATCGTCCGATGGCGATGTGGACCGCTGCTGCTTGGGCGCCAGCTCCTCCTCAGGCTGTGGCGTCTCCTCCTCCTCCATGCGGGGCTCCTCGCCGGCTGTCGGCACCTCTTCCTCCTTTGCGCGGAGCTCCTCGCCGGTGGCCGACGCCTCCTCTTCGCGGGGCACCGGATCATCGGTAGGCCATGGTGACCATAGCGATGCCGAACGACGCGGCAAGATGGTGGGTGGAGAGGGCTGTGGTGCCGGCGCAGCGGGTGGACATGGGTGCGTTGGCAAGACCAGTGGAGAGGGCAGCGATGATAAGGGAGAAGAAGGGGATTGTTGGGCCATGGAGGAGAGTGTGGAAGAGGCGGTAGAGATCTAGGTGGAGAGTGTGGAGAGGAAAGGGATTCAATGGGCGGAGTGTGGGGGATGATCATGGAATGTGGATTAGGTATATAGATGTCACGGGGTTAAAATGTCCGCGAAACGTTTGGGGAGACGAAACATTATGTTTGCCGGCTATAATTACCATTATATATATATATATATATATATATATATTCCTATATATATATCCATGGAGCCTTATGTAATTTTTCTATATATATATATAGACACACACATATATACATACACACATACACATATCAGAACCGGCACATATAATCAATAATCTGTGCTAGTTGGTAGTTAGTATTAAGTTGCATGCACCGACCAATTTACCTAAAAGCCTAAGCTGATAGAGAAAGGTGGGCAATTCACTTATACTTCTAACACTCCCCCTTACGTGAAGGTTCCCTTAGGCCTCAGACGTGGAATAGGAGCGGACGATAATTTTTTATTTAAATTGCGTCTACCAGGACTCAAACTCGAGAACTCTGGCTCTGATACCATATTAAGTTGCATGCACCGATGTAGACTGGGCTGGCTATCCTGACACAAGGAAATCAACATCAGGCTACGCAATCTTCCTTGGAGACAATCTTGTCTCCTGGTCATCGAAGCGACAGCAGACGGTCTCTCGCTCCAGTGTTGAGGCGGAGTACCACGCCGTCGCCAATGCCGTTGTAGAATCCTGCTGGCTTCGTCAACTTCTAGCCGAACTGCATCGACCTCTTCAGAGTGCCTCTGTTGTCTTTTGTGACAACATTAGCGCTGTTTATCTCTCGACTAACCCCGTCCAGCATCAACGGACAAAATATGTCGAGATTGATCTGCACTTTGTGCGTGAGCGCTTGGCTCTCGGCGAGGTCCGTGTGCTCCATGTGCCCACATGTTCGCAGTACGCCGATATCTTCACCAAGGGTCTCCCTACAGCTATCTTCCGGGATTTTGTTCCAGTTTGAACGTCTGCCCCGCTCCCATTCCACCGCTTCCGTTCCAAGCGTGCGCGAAGTGCGTGTTAGTAAGCAGAACCATGCATGATACGTGCATGTTCCGGAGACTACGGCATAATCACAGGAGATTACCTTGCCAACGGTTGGGCAGCTGTATTCGGCATGTACGTGATCTGGTTTCCAACCGATCACATCTCCCTGTACTCTATATAAGCCAATGGCTCCAAATCAATCTTTAAGTGCGATTCTTAATTCGCCTTCAGTTAAGACTGGCACATCTAATTTTTGCACGCATGTACTTTAAAGAGCACTAGTAACCTTATTTGTATCGGTCCTATATTAATCGGTGCTAATGTACCGGTATATATAACCTGTTTTTGGCGCAGTGGCTAGTACTTTGTTCATCGTTGGGGCTTGTGGCTGCCGCTAGTAGAGTTTCAAAAATCAAACCGAGGTATAAAACCGCTAATCCTATGGTTTTGTTTTCACGGTTAACCATTCCAAAACCACCAAAAAACCGTATGAATTCAAAATTAGAAAAACTCTAGTTCAAGCCATGGTTTTCTACTAAAATTAAGCGGTTTTTGGAAGAAAACCATAGTTTTTTTTTAAAAAACCATGGGGTCGAGGTTTGGAGGCACACATGGCCTCCGCGCTGACCGTGCCACTGGTGCGGGAGAGGTGCAGCACGTGCATAGCGGGCAGGGCGCAGACGTGGTGCAGGCGGCCAGGCTGCCCATGACCTATTTGACGAATTGCCCAAAAGGAGAAGGCGCCGGAAAAGGTAAATAAAAATAAAAATTTCGATTTTATAAAAAATCACAGAAAACGTTTTGAAAACATTAATACTGTTTTATGAGTCTTTTTTCGGTTTTGAATTTGAGCTGAATTTGGTCGTTTTAAACTAGGTTTTCCTAAAGCGCATCGCAGCGCTTTCACCGTTAACCACGGTTTTGAAATGGTTTTTTGCGGTCTTCTTTTTTTTTTGGCTAATACTGCATGCATTGATGGCTGGTACTCCACTCCGTGCAGCTATTCAAGATCAACGGACAACGGGTACTCCGTGATGCAAGAACATAAATCTTACTGGATCATCAAGTACTACAACTACCCCAGGAACATGTACTACGATCCGGTAAGGTTCCGCGCCAGGTTGGTTAGAAACGGGAGCGACGTGGTGGTGTCCTTCAGATGCCGCCTCGTGGATCCCAACTCCATCCAGGACCCTTCTCCGGAGACCACCGCGTCGTCCACGTACGTTGAGTCAGAACGATTCGATTGAAGTCGGTCTCACATCACGGGACAGGCTGAAGACATCGGACTACCTGAAAGACGACTACTTCCTTGTGCGATGCGGAATCAGCTCAGCAAACCTGCAAACGATGCCGTGGTGGCGACTGACGTCGCGTCCAGCGTTGCGGTGCCTTCCTCCGACCTGCACGCGTACTTCGGCGAGCGGACGTCACGTTCGTGGTCTCCGGCGAGTCTGTCGGTGCGCACAGATGCGTGCTCGCCGCGAGGTCGCCGGTTTTCATGGCCAAGCTCTGTGGCGGCATGATGGAGGAGGGCTCGCACACTACTAGAGAAGTGGGCATTACTACCGGCATATCACTACCGGTTATCTGCGAACCGATAGTGATAGTTGAATCACTACCGGTTTGAACCACGAACCGGTAGTGGTGCCTCAGTGAGCCATGGTTTTGAGCCATGAACCAGTAGTGGTGCTTCAGACACTACTACTACCAGTTTGAGCCACAAACTGGTAGTGATACCTATCCACCACTACCGGTTTAAGCCACGAACCGGCAGTGATGCCTCGTTTCTAGAAAGTTTAAAAGGAATGCGTATTCTATATATATCAGTACGCGATAGTGGGCGATAGTGGGTGGGTTAGCTAGAAGGGTGAGACTAGAGTCACGAGGTCTCGGGTTCAACTCGGATTCGAGTACTGCTTCTCCCAATATATTCTCAACTTATTTTAAATATTTTTAATACTATCACTACCGGTTGTATGAACCGGTAGTGATACCCTGGAGTATCACTCTACACCGGAGAACCTCGACGCAATCGCTGCGACGGAGAGTTACAAGCATCTCATGGCAAGCTGCCCCTCGGTTTGTCGACCTTCTCAAGCTCATGGCTGGGAGGAACAAGTAGTTGGATCTCCAGTAGTACTTGAAGAACAATGGTGGACTTCTTTGGTCTGTTTCTACGTGTGCTTACTAGTTACTTCAGTGTTTTGTATTGGCTGGTCTTAGTACGGGCTGTACGTATTTCGTATGAAAAATTGCTGCTGGCTTTCTATATTGTGTGGCCGTTGGGTATGTTGGGATTTCCATTTTATAAATCCATGCTCTCATATGTTCATGTCTTCTTCCTTGACACCTGATGGATGCACAGCTGACACAACGCTCTTCATTATTTCACCCAGAAATACTTGCTGAAAGATATGCAGTGATGATTTGTGCCTGAAAATCTGTAATGAGGAGTATACTTGAGCAAACTGAAGTTGCCTGGTCTAAAACGATATGAATATCGCATTGATATATTTATGTTTCTATCTTGTAAATAACTAGAATTAGAATGTAAGCATTGACTGTGTTTATCAGCATAATGTAAATAATGCTATATGCGGTTAATTTAGTCTTATATAAAGTTACGGCTTAGTAATAATTTCTATCTGCAGGAAAGAATATGTTCCATAAGAAAGAAAGGGTAGTGATACATACACATAGATATGATGATTATCATGTTCAGTCATTAACTGGAAGTAGACACCTTCGTTGATAATCGATAGTTTGTGGTCTATGATGCTTCTAGGCTGAAAGGTGCCCTGGTTGGAGATGGAGAACAGGAGAAGCTCCGATCTAGTAAAAAATTGTTTACACGTATATTGGCACCTTAATTATTAGATATAGAATCATGTCAGTATATACGTACCCTGGTACCTTGCGAAGGATGGTTAATACTGATAGTTTTGCATCGATTATTCGTTCGCGTTGTCAGAACCGCATGCAGATCCGGTAGACTCACCCTCCGGTAGCATGGTCAATGTTGGCCGGAGATATCTAGGTAATAGGTTTGCAATTGAGTGGTAACAATGGAACTGGTTATAAGGGTGAACGCTACCATATGAGTTCGTAGGAATGTGGCATTGTACGTACTGGTCCCGTCATTTCGGGCTGTCGACTGAGCTAAATGGCGTGTTCCGTTGCCATCCCGGCCGAGCTCAGCCGGTACGAGCTAGCAGGTTGTGGAAGTCAAGCCGAGCTCATTCAGGTGCTCGTGTGTTGGTTGGCATGCATCACACGAGCTTGGTCCGGAACAGACTGTGTTTGGTTTCCTTGTTGAAACTAATCTTGTAACCAAGTCATTAGGTTCTCATTAACTGAGTCGGTTCATGCAGTAGATGTGTTGCATCATGCACCTACGTGCTGCATGCAGGTAGAGCCGTAGAGACAGTGGCGTGGTTGGCTCGTTTAGGATAGAGTCGATCACGCTAGTTGGGTAGCACCGATGCTTAGTCCGAGTCTACAGGTTGTTAATTAGTTGAATGGTACAGTGCATGGCATGTCCAAGTTGTTAGTGGCTTAAGAACAGGGCTAGTTAGTTGGGTTAGTTACTGCGGTCATTAACGTGTGCGTGTGTTAGTGGCCGAGCTTCGTGCTTGCATGGCATAGATGCCGGTAGTGCTGCGTGTGAGTTTTATAAATGGGAGCGACTAAGCAACGGAACACCGTTCCAACACTGTACCGACGGAATAGAATAAGGACAGAAAAATCCATCTCCCTCACCCGCTCAACAGCTCAACCGTTCTTCCACTCCGCTCTATGCGTTGTCTACTTGTCTTCCCCATCGCCATAAACTTAGGGTTCTGCCCCCTTCTTCCTCTGCATGCGTGGAAGCGCGCACACCATCTTCCCCCGGCGCAGCAACACCTGAAGGTTTGCGCCCCCTTCCTTCTTCACGCGCGGGAGCGTGCTGTTCTTCCTGGTGATGACACCTAAGCACAAACCCCCCCCTCTTCCTCTGCAGGCGCTGGAGCGTTCACAGCATCATCCCTCGGTGCAGCAACACCTGAAGGTCTGGCCCCTTCCTTCTCTGCGTGCGGGAGCGCATACCATTCTTCCCGGTGATGAGACCTTAGAATAAAGCCCTCTTCTTCCTCTACATGTGTGCGCGAGCCGTCTTCTCCCATGCTGCAACTAAGGGAAGTGTTCGATGAAAAATATATGAGGTAGCACTGAAGTTTTTGCTCTCCTTTTGATTGCAGCAACAAATGATTTACATTTTAACGAGTGAGCATGACATGCAATTGAATGTGATTGATGAAGAATGTCATACGGTAGGTTTCAGTGAAATTTCTGAACAATATGTTGGTGACTAGTATATATAATGAAGATGCTTGCAATTATAAAGAAAGAAGTTTCTTTTGAAGCTTTGATCTGTTCCAACCGTTTAGTTTCAGTAAAATTTTCTGAACAACATAAATTACTCGAACTTGCTATAGGGGATTTTTGCAACTATCAACAAGATACACTGCTATGTATTTGACAATGACAAAAACCTTGAACAAAAAGAGGGGGGAAGAAGATGAAACAAGTGATTGACCCCTAGAAGACCTCGAATTAATTGCTATTTATTTTCATTTTTTATTTTGTTGTTTTTCTAACTGTTAATGGATTGTAATGCTAATGAGTATATGTGCTTTCAATTTCATGAATGGTACTCAATGTATTGCATTTCTATGTAATCTTTAATATGGTTTGTTCATCAATTTTGTTGTGTGAGATTTGTTGTTTCTCTGTACTTTGGTATCATGAAGAGTCAACTATGTATCCTAAGATATAATGTTGTAGTATCATGAGGTGTCTCTAAGTATCATTATCAAGTATCAAGAGGCTTATCAAGTATCAAGTGGCATGAGACTTAAGAATCAAGAAATATCAGATGTGAATATCAAGAAGTATCATATCAGTCTTAAGTATCATAAAGTACCATTTGAAAATTAGGTGGTTTTGTCAGGTATCAGTGTTAAGCATCACTAGGTATCCTAGGAAGTTAGTGCTAGATATAGAAACTTATGGCGATACATGCTGATAGATTAGCGATACCTGTTGATACTTAACTAATACTCCATAAAATATCATGCAGCATGATACCTACATGACAAAATCAGTGATTATCATATAGGTATCGTTGTTAAGTATCAATAGGTATCATGCTTACGAACATCAAAAGTATCATATGGTATTGTTAGGTATCACTGGGTGAGTGTCAGTGAAGTGTCAATATTAGGTAACACAAAAAATTTAGTTCATGTATCATGAGGTGTCTATGAGTATTAGTATTAAGTATCAAGAGTTATTAGACTTAAGTATTATAAAGTAACATTTGAGAATTTAGGGGGTTTGCGAGGTCTTAGTGTAAGTATCACCAGGTGTCATAGGAAGCTAATGCCAGTAAGGTACCATCAAAAGTATCATCTTGTATTGTCAGCTATCACTGAGTGTGAGTGAAAAGTAACATTATTAGGTATTGCCAAAAATCCATTTCAAGTATCCTGTGGTGTCACCGAGTTTCATAATCGAGTATCAAGAAGTGTAAGTATCATAAAGTACCATTTGAGAATTAGGACTTTTGTCAGGTATTAGACTTCAGTTTCTTGAAGTGTCTTTAAGTATGACTATCAAGTATCACTAGGTATTAGACTTAAGTATCATGAAGTATCAGAATAAAACTCGCCTTCAAGATGATGTAGGGCACATGGGTCATCACCGCCTTGTCAAGCCTCTCCTAGTAATAATTTTGCATAGGAAAAATAAAAGAATCATCATGCATGCACGCATGCATGCATGTTGTTTCTTATTGCTGTTCAGTTGCACCGCATGCAACTATTTTGTTGTAGCTTAGCTGAAGACTGAACAAATTAAGTTGCATGATCTCTATAGCCGCATTGTAATCCTAGACGTCATAGTTGGTGCACCTCTAGCCTTTGGAATCCATGATGCAGAGGAACTTCTCCTGACCTCTACGGATCCTGCACATTGATACAAAGCAATTTTATGTGATGAACTGAAAGCCAGTCAATCCTGTGATACAATTGCAGCAGGACTACAAATTAAGAAAACCTCAATCGAATGATCGATTAGAATGTGTCATAGCAGACAGACAGCTGGCCGATCTTAAGCACCTGACAGAGATATCGTCCAATGCGTAGGCAACAAAACCTGCACAAAGAAGATATGCACTGATAGTTGAAGGGCAATCACAAAGTTCCTAGGAAATTGAGATGATGCATTAGCACTAAGGGCGTTGTACTCTTGAACTCACACTACTACATAATTGCCCATCCCCGACCCCTCATCACTGGCGGCTATTTTTGTCACCGCCAGTGATGAGGGTCACAGGATCCTCGCGCGGCTTGGGAGAAAACGCCAACCACCAGTGATGAGGTTGTAAGGCCAACCGCCAGTGACGGTTTCACATCACTGGCGGTTCACTTGAACACCGCCAGAGATAGTTTTGTAGGACAACCTGGCGGGAGTTGGCGGGAAACGGAAACTTTCACTGGCGGTTAGTGTTCGAACCACCGGTGAAAGGAAACTATCACGGGCGGTTTTAAAGAGAACCGCCAGTGATAGTGAGCATATCATGGACGGTTTAAGAGATAACCGCCAGTGATAGTTTCCACTACATAGTGCCGACCCTACCTCCATTATTGGAGCTCTGCTCACTCTGTCTTCTTCCTGTTCGACTGTAGTGGCGGATGCGGCGACGGCTGTAGCTGGAGTTGGCTCAATTCCAATTGGTTTTTGAAAGATCCAAGTGGTTGTTTGAAGATCCAAGTGGTAGAGGTTAGTGATGCTTTTTTATTTTTCTTTGTACATCTTGTTTTTGAAGATAAAAGAACCTGCTCTAGATTAAGTGCTTTGAGATCTAGATATATTAATATTTGTAGGTTTGTGATGTACATGGAGAGTAGGATAATTAATATCTTTGGCTTGTGATGTGTTTTGCATGTGTAGAATGCGAGAAAAGTAATTAATGGGATAAGTAATAATATATTAATATGTTAATGAGTTTGTAGTCACAATTAATGGGATAAGCAACAACTGATTTATATTAATATATAGGAGGAAGTAATTATTTTAGCTACTAATTATTTATAATAATTATTTTAGCAAACTATTTGTCATACTAACTTTGTCGTCCTAAGGTAAACTTTTATTCATAAAGTCTTTTATTTCGAAAGAAGTGTAACCATGTAATAATTAAGAAAACCGTGGATATATTTTTGCAGATAATGGACAGATGTGGGGCCCAAATTCCAATGTTTGAATATCGAAATTTAAACTCCAATATTACAATAGTAATACAGAAATGGTTTATATTACCAAGCTCTTACATTTATTCAAGTTAAAATATCCAAGTTTTATACAAACATAATTTACATCATTTTTACAATAATTTACATATCTCACATCTATTAAACTTGTGTATAGGAAGAACCTAGAATTCTTGACCAAACATATCAATTTCTTCTTGTGTAAAATCCAGATCTGCAGCATAGGAGGGTTCTATTCATGATAATAAATAGTTCCCAAAATTAATTGGGTAAGTACCAGCCGTACTTGCAGGAATTTCATAAGCAATTTCTATTAACTATATGCAAGATTTATTTGAGTAGAGTTCATCTTTTAACTGGAATGCAATTATAAATTATTATAGATGAAAGACTTAGTATTTAAAATCAAACCAATTTTTATGATTATTCAACTTCTATCTTCAACACCATCCTTATGCTCATCTGCTAACCAGACAAAGAATTTATAAATCAAGATCATGAATTCAATGTATAAGATAGGCATCACCCATTTGACACAACTTCATATACCCGAAGTAAGGTCCATCGATGTTTATATTTTCAGCTCTGCAGAACCTATCCAGCTTTACCCATATAACAGCTCCTTATATGGATGGATGATTAATGTGTCATTCTTATTCATTTTAAAACTCAAGTTTTTATAGAAGCAAACGATTTGCAAATGACCCTGTCATTTGCTGCCCTTGAGTGTTTTCACCAGCCATACTTGCTGTGACCATAGCCCAAGACGACAAAGATAACGATATTTCCGAATTTGCTTCTATATTTTATAGAGCAACGAATCCAGATTTTAACTCAACCAAACACCTAATCTGGTGCCCTTGAGTGTTGCACCTTTTTTCCGGGGTGCCTTACCCAAGCCGACAAAGCATTCTTTCCGAATTGCTCTATAGAAAAAGTTGCATTTTAAATCTTCCATAAACTCTAATATAAGCTATCCACCCAGCTTATATTCTTCAACATAACTTTGCTCAAAATTCAATGATGATTATTATCCTTAAATTCTAAGGTAGTGGAAAATGCTAAACATGTTATTAGGAAAGGGGGCTTTTTGGCTATGGGTTTTAGGAGTAGTACTTTTTAAAAGGGAATTTCATACATATATATATCTACAACATAATGCAATAATTATAAATAACAGGAATAGGAAATAAATTATGCATCAAGGTAGAAAACCTGCCTTCGTCAACTGAGTTAGAGAATTCCGGGAATTCCTCACAAGATTGATTAAGAAGTCCGGAACAATCCTCTGATTCTACATATTGCGAAAGAAAATTCAAATAAGAATCAATTAAATTTAAATGAAGTAAATTCTTCAAACAAAAAGAAATGTATGAAATGAATTTATAAAATAGAGGGGTTGGGAAATAGGATTATAGATTATTTGATTTTTAGAGTTTTTAATGGAATTTTCCTAAATTTTATAGTGTATTTAAATGTTTTTGGGAAATTTTATTTAATAAAATAGAGTTATTATATTTTTAAAAATTTTATTTATTTTTAAGGTTTTTAATGAATTTTTACAGTATTTAGAAATTATTATAAATATTTTTACTTCTTTTTTATAGTTTTTGAGAAAAAATTACTTTAACAGTTTTTATTTATAAAAATGTGGTTTTTTATATTTTTATAAAATTTTATACTGTCTAAAGTGTTTGTAAGAATTTTTACAGAATTTAATTGTTATTTTTATTATTTTTAACAAATTTTGACAGCATTTCGGGTTATTAAATAAAGAAAGAAAGAAAAAAAAATGAAAAGGGGAAGAACAGAGTTCAATTTGGGGGAAGTCGGGATTTTGAAAATTTGGAAGTAGATGGGTGGAATTAAGGGTCGGATTTATGAAATTGGGATCAATGTGGACCTATAGATGGTCGGAGTTGGGCTTAAGGTGGTCTGGAATGGCCGGACGGCGAGCTCGGGGCGGTGGTGAACTTGGGTGATCGTCGGCGACGAGCTCCAGTGGGCTTCGGCTTGGAGCAGTAGCACCAATAGGTTCGCAATGATGAGTAGAACCTTTTTGGCCTTGTAGCTAAAGCTAGAAATGTATGAGGTGGCGAGTTATGAGGTGGCCGGAGTTGGAGAAGAAACCGGTTAGGGCGGCATTTCGGTGTGGAGGAAGAGAGGAGAAGGGGCGGAGGTGGATGGTGATGAGCTTCCGCGGTGAGGGATGTATTTATAGGGTCAAGATGTCGGTTTGAAGAGCGGATTGAAAGGCTCCGGCGGTGAATCCGGCGGGCAGAAAACAGGGGCGTTGTCGGGTTTGGTGACAGCGAGGCGATTCGAGAAGGGGCGGGTGAGTTCGGCGGTGGATGTCGGTGCCGAGGTGAAGATTTTCGTGGGCGGCAGTGAGCTGGAGTGGCGGCAACAATGATTTTCCGGCGAAGACGGCGGCGCTGTTGGACTGGAGGAGACGATGCTATGGGCTGGAGGTGGAAGATGATATATAAGCCGTTGGATCAAAAATCTGCGGCTCAAATTGGCTTTAGAGAATACCGGTTTGGTGAAGAGAATAGAGGCGACGTGGCTTCATCTGAAGTGTTCATTTTAAAAGGGTGACATGGCCGGAAAGGTCAGCCGTTGATCATAACTTAAGGTACTAGAAATTAATTTTAAAAATCCATAGAAAGTTTAAATAATTTTAGAAATTAGTGTACAGCTCGGAAAAATGTGATTTAAAATTTGGAAAATCCAGAAAAATGTGGAGAATTTTATTATTTAATATAAATGGATTTTCAGAAGATTTTTAATGAGTGAAAAATTGAAATATGCCTCTTAGGGCTTAGGAAAAATAAGTAACATTTAAGGAAAAAATCCTAAAAATTTATAGTAATGCAAGAAATGTTTAAATATGCAAATGGAATGGTTTTTGTGAAAAATTTCTTGCAAAATTTGAGTATGTTACAACAGATCATGGATGTACACAGAAAACCGCGCGACGGAAGAGTACGTGAATGGGGTGCAAGGGTTTATGAGAGCTGCACTGGCAGATATGTAGGAGAGACGGGTTGACTTGATATGTTGTCCTTTTGTCGATTGCGATAATTTGAAATTGTATAGAAACTCATCTCAAATCGAGTTTCATCTCATTAAGCGGGGTTTTAAAAAAGATTACTCCTTTTGGACGTGCCACGGTGAGACACAGAGTACAACTGAGGGTGAAGATGACGCCTTTGAAGTAGTGGATAGAGATGATGCAGGTGTCGAGTGTGATGATGTCGGTGAAACATTAGATGAGGAAGTTTACGAGTTTGATAGAATGATGCGTGACGTCGAAACAGACTATGGCACTACGGAAGAGTTTATTAAATTCAGGAAATGGTCAGAGGAGTCCAAGATGCCAATCTTTCGTGGTTGCAAGGTGAAACACACTTTATTGGCTACTGTACTTGAACTCCTACAATTGAAGGCTAGGAACCGTTGGTCTGATAAGAGTTTCATGGAGCTCTTACGACTACTGAAGGAACTTCTTCACCAGGAAAATTTGATGCCAAAAACAACATATGGTGCCAAAAAAGTTATTTGTCCCTTAGGATTGGACGTGCAAAAAATCCACGCATGCCCCAATGACTGCATCCTATACCGTCACAAGTATAGCAACATGCACTCATGCCCAGAGTGTAAAGCATCCCGCTATAAGAGAAATGTCATCCGCTGCTTTGCAGTGTAAGTGTATACAAGTCTTGCGCATTGTCAGTGTATATTTCTTATCCACTTATACACTGATCACATATATCTTACTTTTCAGCCAAATGTACCTAGTTGCCAAACGAGGTCAAGTCCAGGCATGGTTTTCTTGACCATGGCATTGTCACCCAGGACAACATAAAGGCGGATAGAAAGAATACCGGGCAATACCTGAAGAGGGCCCTGACTAGAGGACAGAACAAAGCATACTTCTTGTTGCCCTTCAATAAAAATTTTCATTGGATCTTGCTGCTCATAGAACCTAGCGAAAACAAGGTTGTCTACCTCGACTCGTTGAGGATGAGCCCCACACACGAGTGGAAAGATTTAAAAGGCCTACTCAATGCAGTGTTCAAGAGTTATGTCAAGGGTGGGGGCAGGCACAATGCTGCGATGGGCATGGAACTTAGGCATATAGAAAAATTTCCAGTAAGTGTCTATTCACACTTTTCCTCATAATAAAATGGAAATTTTTTTTAGTGCCTGCCCCACTGATTATTGTGCCTTGTCATCTTCATACTTCCTTCTGTAGTGCCACCAGCAGCCAGGAGGCCATGCTTGCAGCTTCTACGTTGCGCGACATATGCAAATCATTCTAGGGTTACGACCAAATGAAGATCTGAACATTGAAAATACAAACATCGATTTCAATACTCTTGCAGACATTAGAGATAGTTTGGCTACGTTTATTAATACCCAAGTTATTGACCCAAATGGTCGTGTAAACAGTGGACGCCTATAGTTAACTATAATAGACATATTGTATGAAGTACATATTGTTATATTAATATATGATATGTTCCTTTGAATTTGATGTTGTTCTTATTTAAATGAAATCTAGATGTATATGGATGAAATCTGGATGTTTATTGATGTATATATATATGAATGAAATCTGGATGTATATGGATGAAATCTGTTTATTTGAATTCTAGATGTATATGGATGTATATGTATATGGATGAAACTAGCCACCATTAGAACAATCTGTTTTGTATATGTATATGGATGAAAAACCAAAACCTGGATGTATATGTATTTGGATGAAATCTGTTTATTCTGGATGTGTATGTGTATGGATGTTTATTCTGGATGTGTATGGATGTTTATTCTGGATGTGTGTATATATGGATAAATTATGGATGTGTATGGATGAAATATAGCGCAACCTAATAATTTTTTTGACCCTGAAAAGATATCACTAGCGGTTCATACAACAACCGCCAGTGATATGCAACGTCACTGGCGGTTCTAATTTAAAACCGCTGGTGAATGTCTACATATCCCAGCGGTTTTGGTTAAAACCGCCAGTGGTAATCTGTTATCACCGGCGGTTTTAAAAAAAACCGCCGGTGATATTATTAATATCACGGGCGGTTCTGTTACGAACCGCCAGTGATAATGCATATCACTAGCGGTTCCACAACCGCTAGTGAAAACCTCTGATTAGTGGAACCGCTAGTGAAAACCTCTGATTATCACTGACACATAATCACTGTCGGTTTGAAAACCGCCAGTGATATGAGTTTAGAACCATCAGTGATAACGTATTCTGCACTAGTGTCAGCACAGTTTGCGAAGAAGTGCCTAGTGGTGAGGGGGTTGAGGACAGGACGGCTGGCTTGGTCAACGCCGCCCATGCAGACTTTGTCGTTGGAGAGGTTGCTCTACACCTGATTCATTGGCTTGGACGGGATGGATCTCCTTAAGATCGCCATGCTCGTGGTGGCGATGGCAGCGACATTGGAGGAAATGACGGAGAAGTGATTTGTCAGTGAGGGATGGGAAACGGGTGGAAGAAACGAGAGGGCTTGCCAATTAGGGGTATGAATGGATCGGATACAGTCTAATAGTGCTGGATACGGATACATATCCATATTTTTTTCTCAGATATGGATACCGATACAAATAGTGCCTAACACGGATATGAACATAGATATTGTTGGATAAATACACGAATAGTATCGAATACAGATACAGATCATAGAAGATCGATATTGTCGAATATAGTTTAGAACGAATATTACTCGGATAATATGAAAAAATGCATACTTGAAAAATCATCTACATAATACATTCAGTTGGGTGTTGTCCATTATAGAGTAGGGTCGCCTGCCTGAGAGTCAGATAGTATGCGTCGGATGCTATCCATTTTTTTTTGATATTATCCATCATTATCAGCATCCGTATCCCAAAAATATCCGGATATATGTAAAAATATCCTAATCACTATCCAAATTGGTTCGCTCGGTGGGTCGATCGAAAAATATGTATAACTTTTCCATCCCTATTGCCAAATACTAACTTGAGACATAACACACTAAGATTTGTGCGCTTCCAATGGTCAGTCCCTATCCCATCAGAATCCTTCGGAACGGTGTTCCGTTCGATAGGATTTCTCTTTATAATTCCAATGTAATATATGAGTCGAGCCATGAATGAATAAGAATTAAGAGAAGAAAAGCAGCGCTTGACTGCACCAAAGCTATCGTTGTTCTTTTCTGGTTCTTTCGTGAGCACGTGTAAAGTGAGAGAAAATATGTGTGTGTTCTCTCTAGGGTTGTCTGGGCTAACAATTGGTATCAAAGCCTGATGATAAAGATAGTGCCATTGTGGTGTTACATCGAGGAGCAGCAATACTGGCATCACGTCATCTTGGAGACCATGAACCACAGCAAGAATGAACCACAGCAAGAAGCTCTACAGCAAGAAGCTCTGTGGGCTGAGTGGTTGGTTGTGTGCGTGAGTATTATAAGTATCTTGTAATCAGTTTGCTTGAGTAGAGTGAGATAATAGAGAAAGAGAAGAAAAACGCACGGTTGTTGCCTGCATAAAAGCTCTTATGCATCTGTATTTCTCATCTCCCGTTTGTGATTGTGCGAGTTGTGTTCATGTGATAACGAGCGAGTGTTCCTCGAAGAAGAGCCAGGCTGAGAAGTATATGCAGTCAATCAAATACATTCCCATTACATCACATGGCCCTGGCTTGGTTGGATGCAACTAACAAGACAACCCCAAAGCGAAGGCTCGTGACTATATATATGGGTTGTCCGTGCTGCTTATATTTTATATCCATGTTTCGTTTGTACTCACTGCTGCAGAAAGCGCCATCACACGTGGCTCTTGACGAACAATTATCACAACGGCCGGTGCGGGTCACATCATTCACGGTTCTTCGCTGAGCCGTCAACGATGAGGGTTCTTGGATGATGGTTTTTGATGTAGTGCTTGAATTATAGGCATAAATGATAGTTAACAATGAAACAAGCAACGTATGCATCTAGATTTATGTCAATGTTTAAAAGGCCCTTTTTAGATGTAAAATGCAATATACGTCATGTCTAATCAGAGAAATAATTCTTTTCAAAGAGTCGAAATCTAATCTGAAAGATATATTAATAACTCTAATCTTTTTTAGATGTATACGACTATATCTGGCACTAACAATATAATTATCTTGTTGGTCTCCTTAATTTTTTTATAGTTGGGAGCCCTGTGATAACTACACTAGCTGTTGGATCATTACTAGACATTAGTGCACATTTTTACATAGTTGGATAACATTGTACACATATGATCACATGGCTTTCATTATTACAATATCAAAATTAAGTTGTACGACCATTAAGTTTAAGTCCGAGCTGATCAGGCCAAAAGTCTTAATACAAACAAAAGTAGCATCCGAGTTCAACTGGGTTGTAGAAGTGATAACTCCAAAAGAGGTAACCGGTGAAAACTCTGCATCTCTAAAGCCCGTGCTCGTGCTGGTCACCCTACCCATGTGCTCTTGTAAGGGGCTTAGGCCGCGCTTGCGTGGTTTTTGGCGAAATACTGCCTCTTTGCCTAAAAAAAGTCTGATTTTGGCGGTTAACCAATAGGATTTTGCTAGAAACTAAATTGAATCCGCGAACCAACTGCAAATTTTTATATTGGAATTTGTTTTTTTTGGTTTTCATCCTTTTTCACAAAAGTTGAAACCACCAGCTTTGCAGTTTTTTTCGTCCACTCGGTTTTCAAAACCCTGGTATGACTAAAACTCAATCAAACTAAACGAAACACTTCACCAAAGTTTTTTAAACTGAACCGATCACTGAACAAGTTGACTATTAGTTCACAGTTCGACGGTTCAATCAGATCTGTCTGGCCCCAATAACCCACAGGCCCACACAACCCACCTAACTCCCCTTTCCACTGTAGTCTAATCCCAATTCTGCACAACCTCGGTGACTAACCCATTCCCAGTCCACCCCTTGTCCACCCAACTACTAAATCTATCCCTAACCCTAACCCAACTCCAACCTCACATAGATTCAGCTGTCGTTCTCCATCTGTGTTGCACCAACAACACCATCTCCTCCATCGTCTGATGCCACTGCCATCTCCTTCCTCCGGCATCACCGTCCTCCGCCCTTTATAGTTCATACTACTACAAGACACCACATCAGTGCCGGTTCAGAACTGGCATTAGTGCCGGTTTTTAAACCGGCACTGCGTAAGCGGCAGTGATAACCCAGGTTATCACTGCTGGTTTTGGAACCGGCAGTGATAGCCTTATCACTGCTAGTTCTCAAGTAAAAACCGGCAGTGATAGTCTCTGCCGAACTATGTAAAAAATAAAAAAATATTTTTTTTATGCCCGAAATCTATACACTAATCATCTACCACCTACTATAGGTTATTAGGATACATTTTCGCGCGAAATATAAATGTTGCATTACTCGGGACTCAAACCTATGACCTCTCCACTCTACCCTCACCCTTCTAACCTTCCCACCCAATCTCACGTTCTTACTTACAGAAGATATGCATACCTTTTAACCTTTACTTATCGGTGCCGGTTTTTGACAAGAACCGGTAGTGATGTCAAGAACCAGCACTGATAATGAGTTATCACTGCCAGTTCTAGCCAAAAACCGACAGTGATCACTGCTGGTTCTGTGATCACTGCTGGTTCTTAGCTAGAACCGGCAGTGATAACTCATTATTCTTTCACTACCGGTTGAAAATTGGGGGCGGGAGGCCTAAAGAACCGGCAATGATAGGACTTATCACTACCAGTTCTTCTCTCAAACCGGCAGTGATACTTCACTGTCGGTTTTGTGCAACGAACAGACTGTGATAAGTCTTATCACTACCGGTCTCAAACACACAACCCACTGAGACTTACGAACCGGCAGTGTTAAGTTATCACTACCGGTTTTAGTCTAACTGCAGTGATTGGGGGGTACGGATGACTATTTTTGTAGTAGTGTCACCCGCTCCACGTCGCCTGACCTCCCCGCTCTCCCCTCAACCCGCCACCTTCCTCCCCCTCCCTCAACACCAGCGTTGATGTCCTGTCCCCTCCCCAATGGCGTGCCGCCATCCTCCTCTTGACGACTGCCATCTTACCTGCAGGGCTGCAAGGCATAGATAGGCACCACACGTCGACCATTAAATAACATGAGGTAAGTAGTAGCCACATGCGTGCTACAGGCTATTCTTCGCGGGCGGTTAACTTCGAGCTTCCCCCGGCTTTTGTCGTCTCCTCCACTGAGCTCCTTGTGTGGCTCCTCATAGCATGTAGACAAGTTATTTGTGCTCGTTGTAGATGTTATCGTTGTTTGCACCATTGGCCAGATCTGGCTACGACTACAGGCTGCCGGTGTCACCGTGTTCCTTAGCAGGGTTATGCTTTTTGATCCAAGAAAACCAATTTTTTGGTGAAAATTGGGTTTCTCTGGGTGGACCCATTTTTTATTAGCTCGGTTGAAAAAATTGGTTTTTGATAAATTTTGCATGAATATATAAAAGATTGTTAAAAGCATCACCATACAATGAAGCTAGCATGGCCTCATGGTTAGTATTTACTCTTAGCATGCAATAGGTTGTAGGTTAGAGCCCCTGTTGTCCCATTTTGTTTATCTTTTTTATTTTTTGTTCAAATTCAAATTTAAAATTTGAAAAATCAGACCCAAAAATGACTGAATTTTTCTAATTTTTGGTAAAATTGGTTTTTTCGCCCCTCCCTCCGATTTTTTTCCAAACCAAAAAAATATTACCCTGGTCCTCAGTGGGTTCATGTTGGTCATCATAATGGTCCTTAGTGGGTCTGTGTTAAGCATTAATGTGTGCCTCCATTGCCTATATGCCCCCAATGAAAGCGCTGCCTCTCTCATCCATGGGTGCGGCAGGAGGTTAGTTTAGGCTAATTGTTGGCCCATGCTCACTTCTCGTTTAAATACACGCGAATATGAGAACATGAGAGAACATGAAAATACATAAGCTTTGGTCATCATCATGGTCCTTAATGGGTCCATGTTAGGCATTAATGTGTGCCTCCATTGCCTATAAACCCCAACGAAAGCGCCGCCTCTCTCATCCCCGGGTGCGGCAGGAGGTTAGTTTAGTCTAATTGTTGGCCCATGCTCCTCCTGGAGAGAACTCATACATGTTTCCACTTCTCTCTTAAATACACGCGAATACGAGAACATGAGAGAACATGAAAATGCATAAGCTTTTGGTGATGTTGCCAACCGGTTGGCATCCTTTTCTTCTATTGCTCTTATGCACTTGGCTCAACTAATTACATTGCCATATATATTGACTTAGATTTTTGTATAAAAAATATTTCACAAAATAGAAAGTAAATTGTATATTTGAGTTTCATCTAATTATTTGAGCTCATGGAAATTTTTCTTTTTTTGTATTTGATATAAACCGGCAGTATTTTCTCCTTTTTTCAAACAACTAAAAAATGCTAGAGAACTTTAGAAATTTATAAAATTGTATAAAATATGGGAAAAATTGAGCTTATAAAATTATCAGAAACTCAATTATTTAATTTATTGGATTGTATGTACAATTTTATGAAAAAAATCTTGGTCAAACATGTGACACTTCAGTCAAAACCATCACTTGATCGGTCAAAGGACCATTTCCGCATGGTTTTCATAGTTCGGGACCATGTTTACCCGGTTTTGGTTTTTAGGAAAAAAAACCTCCATGACCATGGTTGATGGACCAAAAATAGAATTTTTCTTGAATGCAATTCCAAATATAACTAACAATTTTGTTATTCATTCCTTTCAAGGTGTAGATTGATTTGAAAGGTTTACCCCTAAAAACTAGAGAAAATTCCTTCTATGCCACTGCAGGAGTCCCCAATCCCAAAACTACCATCACCGAAGGACCTCACCCATTCGTGCCATTGCATTTGCAACTTGTTCCCTTCTTTGCCATTGATAAAAAGTTTCTTTGTTTAAGCTATATAAACATTCTAAAAAATTCTAGAAAAAATCATACAGCCAAATATGTAGTACTTTCAATCTAGTTTTTTTGGGTATTTTTATGATTAAATTTTGGTGCTATAAATATTGATTGACTGTTTATATATTATTTTGGTAACATATTTGTTCATAAAAATGCAAAAAAAATCCAGATTGAAAGTACTACATTTGGGGCAGCACTATGATTTTTTCTAGAACTTTTGGGAATGTTTATATAGTTTAAACAAAAAGGACAAGTTTTCATCAATGGCAAAGAAAGGAGCTTGCCACAAAATATGATGGCACGTAGAGATTGATGCTTAAGTGATGACAATTATGGGATTTAACACTTTTGCAGTGGCATGCAAAAAAATTGCCCAAAAACTATGTCAGAGCTTTTCAACATGGTTGACCGATATTCGGATGCAAACAAGAATCATCCAAAGAAGAGGATCGTATTGATAAAACCAAGAAGAAAAGGGACTAAAATTTCCTTCAAAGAGAAGTTGTTGTAGTGGAATTTCAAGGGAAGAATCGCTGAATGAAGAGAAAGGATGAAGATTGTCCCTTATTCCACAGTTTTTACAGGGATTAAAAGATAGAGAGCTTAGTTGATATGCAACTGTGCAAACTATGGATTAGGGAATATGGAGTGGCTAGGGAACATTGTGCACTACAAAAATAAAAATAAGAAGCCATATGCCGGCACCTGAGCTCTCAGCCATCCTTTTCAGCTGCTTTGTTAAGATATATGTTAATTCTTTTGTTGAGGAATCATGTCATCGTCTGTTTGTTTCCAGGTGAGCTGATCCTCATCATCCATTTCCTACTTTCGCACACGTCCTGAAACATAGAGGCATGGAGCAAGATCTCCTTCTCATAACATATCTATCTATCTTAGATCTGATACCTTACCTATATATCCATTCTGGTGCTATAGAACTTGTACAGTCCACACTTTTAATGGTTCCTTGTATTATTGCGTATGCTCCCAATTTCCGAGACAAAAAAAAAATGTGTTTGATGATCTTCAATGCATATCACTTGAACTTTTTAAAATACAAATCTGTTGTTTGTCCCCGGCTACCCGCATTTACTTCTTTTTGTTGCTAAACATGATGCACTAGTAGACTTTACCTGAGAACACCGTTTGTGTTTGTGCAACAACAGAGCATTCATCAGGGCAACGGAAACCTCCTTTGCAACAGCGCATCAGGTGAAACTTCAGTAAATTCTAGATTCAGAAAAATAAACATGTCATTGTCTGCAATTTCTCCCTTAAGCATATATTTGGGATATGTAACACAGTTTGAAATTTAAGGCTCTCGCGAACTCTTCTTAACATTTGCATCAAAGAGGTGGCACCGTTGACTTGGAAATTGGAATAGCTTTATATATAAACTAGCTAAGTGCACGTGTATTGCTACAAATAAAAACAATATCGTATTATTTCCTGCTACTCCTTCTATGTGTTTTGCCCACATCCTTCACTTTCATGCTCGATTGTGTCTTGCATCCGCATCCGCATCCTCACTTTCATGTTCACATCAGAGAGCGCAACGAGAGGTTGTTGTGCATGACCGGGCTCTTCCCCTCCCTGTATATCACCATCTAGAGCTCAGTGTGCAGTACCCTGATCTCCTTGTCCGCACTGCTGAACATGAGGTTCTTGATGCTTCTGCTCCACGCTTCCTCACCAGGGTAGATTTAGAGGGGTGCCACGTATGTTCGGGCACACCCTAAAAATCTGAAAAACCACCTTTTATTTTTAAGCCACGTCTGCAGTTCACTTTGTTGAGTCTCTTCCAAAGCAAGAAAGTCACAACAATTTTTTCCATCATTGTTCATCACTTTTTTCCCATTTGCTTAATTCATTTCTTTTCCCACCATGGCTTACCCTTAATTTTTATTTTCAATTTTCTTCTTTCTTTTCATTTTTTTACCTATTGTTTGCTTGTCCTTTCTTCCTTTATTTCTTTCAGTTCCTTTATGTTTTTTTGTTTTCTTGTTAACTCATCCATTTTAGATACCATGCAATCTTTATTTTACTCTAAAAACCTTAGAAAATGTTTTTTGTTTGCTTGTTAACTCATCCAATTTACATACTATGCATTCTTTATGTTACTCTAAAAAGCTTAGAAAAAAGGTGTATACGCCGTAGAGAGCCCGAGAGGAGGATCAACACGATCAAGTCGGGTGGGCTTACAGTCATTGGCATGGGAGTTAACGGTGGATGGTGGTTACAATGTAGCACTACATGGCATACCTCAAATAAGCAGTAGTTATTCGTTTTTTTTAGTAAAGAACTATTGGATTTTTCTAAAAAAAAAAGAAAAATCCTAGTAATAGTAACCTGGATCTGCAACTAGCCACACCTACTCGCAGCGGTGGCCACAGTCTCGAGGCTCATAAAAAATGTGCCAATTTCGATGCAACATTTCTTTTCAGGTTACTGAAACTCATAAAAATGTTTTTATCATTGTCTTTGAAATATTTATGGAAATGAAAATTTTGGTCTTGTTTCTTTATTTCTTCGTGATCTGTATTTCATCGTGACAACTAATGATCGATGCTACCGAATAGATGAGACAGTCTTACTAAGGCAACTTTATGGTCCTTTCTGGTAGCTTAATTGTAAAACAAAGTAGAAGGCATATGTACCGGACTAGAATTTTGTCTCTCAACAATCCTTTTCAACTTCATTCGAAGATAAGAAAACTAACGTTAAGTTTGAGGAGCCATGTTTTCATCTATTGTTAATTACCAGATGATCTCTGACCCTGGTAGTTCGTTTCTTCCTTTGATAACCTCCTAAAACAAGGAGATACGGAAGAAGAGCCTGCTCCTTCAGACAATATCAATACTTGACATTTGCAAATGGCTAGCTCGCTTCACTAAACCTCTATGACGGCAATAAAGAATTATTTGCCCATACTCCTAAATTAATGCATATCTTATTGCTAATTTTTTTATATAATATGAACATTCGATTAGAGTTCAAGTACTATCCTTGAGGGAGATCTAGCTGGACGAGAGAGAGAGAGGGAGAGAGAGATGTGTACACATGCATCCATGCATACATGCACACGATCAGCTGTTAGCCTATCTTCCATGCCTGACCTCCATGCATGCTGAACTTCTTGAGCCTGCCGTAGAACATGACAGCCATGAGAGTGAGCTTCCCTTCCCTGCTCCACTTCCCGGAGAAGCCGACCCACGCGTCTCTGCAGCTTCCGTCGGGCCTCACCTGCCGCCCGCAGCTGTACCCCGTGCTGAACCCCACGTTGCCATACGCACTACACACCATATCATGTGAACATCACAGCAAGCACTACACACCGTATCATGTGAACATCACAGCAAAATGCTAAGTTCGAGGTGTTCAAGCGTAGCATTTTGTACACTTGTACTAGCTTGGAATGCTGAGCAAGATGACCGACGTGATCTATATATACCTGATGACCTCGACGACGATGTTGAGAACGCTGAAGTTGAGGGGGTCATCGGCGATCTGCCGCCGCTCGGTGATGCAGATGACGACGATGAAGATGGCTAGGCACGAGAGCGGCGACATAAGAAGCTTCTGCCATATGCTTCTGCTGCTCCTCTTCTGACTGAACTGTGCTCCCGTTTGTTTGTCTTCAACCGGTAGAAATGTAGTGTAAGGTGGTAGGTACCTGCAAGCATGAGCATAATAGTACTCAATTCAGTATAGGAACGCTAATTTTCTTGCGTGCTTAACTGCTTGTTACTGGCCTAGTGAGTCAACTTTAGTGGTCACGACTGATTGTTGCTACTCTCAATATTTTATAAGACCTGCAAGCATGAGCATAATAGTACTCAATTCAGTATAGGAATGCTAATTTTCTTGCGTGCTTAACTGCTTGTTACTGGCCTAGTGAGTCAACTTTAGTGGTCACGACTGATTGTCGCTACTCTCAATATGTTATAAGTCAAGTACGTTCTTAACAAGGTATGAGTTGGCGTGTTGCCGAGTTACTTGCCTAGTACACAATCTTCGTTTAGCTGTCTATATATAATTTCTCCTGTTAATTTGCAATCAGTATTTAAGAGGAAACGAAATGTAACTAAAATTTCTGTCGCAAAACATAATTAATGGAAAATTGTCATGGTGATTATCGCGGCAAACTCAGCCAACAAGCCAAAGCATCAATCTATCTTTGGTTCGACGATTCATGTCCATAGTAATTAACAAACTTACATCAAACTTTCCAATCAAGAATTAATTAATATCATTAATAATCAGATTAATCCGTTACTAAGGTGCTTTTCTCTTGATAGTTCCATCGAGTAGTCCAGTGATCGATCAAGAGTGGGACGCATGACGGCAAAAACATCACCACCCAAATTCATGCATTGCAATCTGCACTAGCATGGAATGGATCGACTATGTGTTGCATGTCCTAATCAGAGATATGATAACGGGTCGGGCTGGTATAGACCGATAACTGGCGATTATCAGTCCTACCCATCACCCTAGTTATTTTTTTTAATCAGGCAAAAAAAAACTTTGTTTTGATCAACTAGGGTGATCAGTCCTACGCATCACCCTAGTTGTTTTCAAATTTATCTTTTTTAAAAACAAACCGCTTTCTGGTAACCAACCCTAGAAACTACTTTTTTTAAGCTTGTATAAAGGAACATACACCAGAAATAAATTGTAGGGAAATGAGAACTGCGAGTGTAGGACTTGAAGTGTGGGTCTGCAGGCTGAAGAGCCTCGAGCCCTCGACGCGGGGGGCGTCCCTCGCGCGAGGGACCGAAACTCGTCCCGCGCGAGCATGGCCGTCGATACGGGCCGCTTCCGTCCGTCGGATGAAACGAGCCGCACGCTCGCTCTCCTTACTCAGCCCGAGCAAGTCACGTAGCCGGCTCGCTTCTCCCGCTGCCGCAGCCATCCGGCTCACCCGCGCGTGAAAGCCTGCGTGTTTGCTCTACCATCCGGCCCGGCCCGTCGGAGTGTCTACGTGCCTAGCAAACGGAGCGCGGATCACGTCGTCGCCGCCGCCGCAGCAGCACATCTTGACGGCATGGCCGTGGTTTTGTTGATCGTGACGGCACGGCAAAAATCTTCGTCATCAACGTCGTCGTCGTCGCCGCCGCCGTAGAAGGATTATATACTGCTCCGAACGCCGCGTCGGTACGTATGTGCAGTACTGATCGTTACATGGTGGGTGAATATACTGCTCCGTACAAATTTGTTTATTTGCATCACTAACTTTATATCTTCCGCACTAGGGCAATTATATATAGAGACCGACAATAAAAGAAACAATATTGCTAAGAATCAGAATGGAAAATCCTAATACTTCAGGTAATTTTTCTCAAATATTGAACAATTTGATTGTTCTCAAATATTGAGGTGCATGATAATTGTGATATTTGTCATATATGATTTTTAAGAAACAGGTTCTAATGGTGGAGATGTTCATACACCGCAAATTCGGATCCCAGTAATTGGAATGGAATTTGCATCTGTAGAGGAAGCTTATCAATTCTACAATGCTTATGCGAAACATGTTGGTTTTAGTGTCAGAAAAAATGATGATCGAAAGAATAGTGCAAAGATTTGTATAATGAAATGCTTCACTTGTTCAAAAGAAGGTACACAAAGGTCAGCGGATCCAACAAAAATCCAGCCAAAAGTTTAACACTTGGAATCCAGAGTTGGATGCAATGCCCATATGAGAATAAACATGTGCAACAAAGGAACTTATGAGGTGACTTCTTTTGAACCGGAGCACAATCATGTGTGCACAACCCCATCAAAAACAAGACTGTTAAGGTCGCACAGAGTTATTACCAAGGCACAAAAAACTATGGGTGATTTGGCCGATGCCTCTGGGATTAGACCAAAAGCGACATATGAGCTTCTATCAAAACAAGTTGGAGGTAAACGTCATCTATCTTTTCTCCCAGATGACTACA
The DNA here is from genome assembly GCA_036346145.1 of Olyra latifolia. Taxonomy (NCBI): domain Eukaryota; kingdom Viridiplantae; phylum Streptophyta; class Magnoliopsida; order Poales; family Poaceae; genus Olyra; species Olyra latifolia. Next base: position 24,533,000 of record CM070530.1, read on the forward strand.
AAAATTATTTGAGAACCAAGCGAGAGCAAGATATGGCATTAGGGGATGCAGGGGCACTAATGCAATATCTTCAAAATCGTCAGAAAACCAATCCATCCTTCTTTTATGCAATCCAGCTTGATACCGAAGATCAAATCACCAATATATTTTGGGCTGATGGCAGATCACTTTTAGATTATGAGTATTTCGGTGATGCTGTTTGCTTTGACACAACCTATAAAACTAATAGCTATGGTAGACCTTTCGCTGTTTTTGTTGGTATTAATCACCATAGGCAGACTGTGATTATGGCTAAAATGGAAGAACTTGTATTGCAAGATAACGTTCTTCAAAAAGAGACAACGATTGGTAAAGCATCCGTGGTAAATGTTGGAACACCGTGTGTGAATCCAACTGGTGTGTGGAAGAAAGATGGAGGGAGAGGATCATACCGTTATCCAAGTTGTCTTGAAAGGAAGAGGAAAGGAAAAAAGAAAGAGAATGCAAACCCCGATGTGCCTGTAGCTATGTGTGCTTCCGAGGTTGAAAACAATGTAAGTTTCTTGTTTGAAATGTCAAATTTGATCATATCACCATATATGATATATTTCAATTATTGGTATACAGGCACCGCAAAACCTAGGATATGGACCACATGCATATGGATCTGCAATGGATCTTCTTAATTCAATGACTTCTAACATAGGAGGTAATGAGACTGACGAGTACTTCGTGTGTGATTCCTCTATATAGGTTCAATGACCACATTCTCTTTTCTCTATTTCTTCAGGTTCAAGTAGTGGTCAATTTGGTCATATGTAATCCTACTGATGTTAGAGAGAAGAAGCAGGGAATTCAGACTTTTTATGGAAAATATGAGGATTTTATCATTATTTTTTTTATGAATGTCTGAATAATGGAGGACAAACCATGTACTTACTGCACTAGTTTTGATATTTAGTATATTGATTCACTCACTGCATGCTGCTGCAGTGGTTTAGGAATAAAACATTTAAGTATGGTCTCAAGTTGCTCCTCTGGTAAAGATGTATATGGATCTTCCTTCTCTTCCCGGTGCCTTTCACTGAGTAAGCAGGAGGAGCATTCACTTTATGAGTTGGATACACTCAGTGCTGTCCATCTACTTCCTGTCAAAGGGAAGACTACAATCACATATCTCTTTTATTTTTTTCCGGTTTGTTAGGCCTTTTATAGTAGACAATACACAATACTCAAGAATCAGAGAACAGGTAACTAGTTTAATGCTTCTGGCAATTTTTCGGTTCCGAGCACTAACTGGCTGCAGACCAACTAGTTTATATGCTTGCTCTTGCATATATATGCCTAGAAGGCTACCCAGTCCAGTGACTGCGAGTGGTAACGAAGAAAAAACAGCAGTTACAAAGGAGAGCTCAGCAAAGGTGTCTGGCATCTGGCATCTGCCTGGGGACACATGTCTTGGGGTGATATATAATATGTAGCCATTGATCTGAACTCATGCTTTCAGATGCGGAGAGCCTTGTGAATGCTAAATTGTATTCTCAGAGTTAAACTTATCCACTTACTTGTCTGAGTGTTTCAGACATCAGTTGAGATTTATCTGACCAATGGAGTGAGAGTGACCTTTAATTTCAGTAGCACTTTCTGAGAATCCTGGATTGGTTCTATGGCTGCAGTACTTACAAGCAGAGGACACTTTTCTCATTCACTTCTGTGCATCACCACACAAAAATATAACCTGTTTCACTGAATTGCAATAGCACTTCAAAAATTGCTACACAATAACAACTTTGACTAATATATCTCTTCAAATAAGCAATTCATATAAAATTTAACAACTTTGTCTCATACATCTCATACAATGTCACAAAATGAAAATCAAAAGCCTTCTACTAGTTGACAATTGGAACACACTGGAGCTCAACATCTGTGCTCTTCTAGTTGACAATTGGAACAGTGGTACAGTCGAGTGGAAGTTCATCTCATATATCTCTTCAAATAAGCAAATCATCTAATTTTAGCAATTGATACATGATAACAAATTTGTCTCATTCATCTCATACAATGTCACAAACTGAAAATCAAAACGAAAATTTCAAGAGCAGCACAGGGAGCTTCGGGTTGCAAGAGTTCCCCGGATCGCCGGCGCGACAGGAGAGGGAGAAGGCGCTCCCGGGTGGCCGGCGCGCCTGTGGAGGGAGGAGGTGCTCCGGCCAGGCAAGCGTGGCCGTGGAGGGTGGCCGTGGATGCCAGGGTCGCCGCCGTCGCCGGGGTCGCCGAACTCCGCTGGTCGCCGCCGAGCCTGGGGCTGCTGCTGGGTCGCCGTCGATCGCCGCCGTCGCTTCTGATCGCCGGACGCCGCCCGAGCCATGCCGTCGCTAGGGCCGCCGCCGTCGCTAGGGTTCCTTGCCGCGTCGGGTGGAGAAAGTGGAGAAAGAGACAGAGCCTGGGTGACGCGCGGGTGAGCCGGATGGCTGCGGCAGCGGGGGAAGCGAGCCGGCTACGTGACTTGCTCGGGCTGAGTAAGGAGAGCGAGCGCGCGGCTCGTTTCATCCGACGGACGGAAGCGGCCCGTATCGACGGCCATGCTCACGCAGGACGAGTTTCGGTCCCTCGCGCGAGGGACGCCCCCCGCGTCGTCGAGCCCTCTCCACCATGCATGGTTTGTTTGGATTAATTATCAGATCCCAGACACTATAGTATAGTAAATTAATGTGTATATATACGCGAACTATTATGAGTCTATGATACCGATGGGCACATATATATACGTACATCATCACCACGTAGAGCACCACGACGGCCGACGACACGGTCGAGAGGTCGACGACCATCTCGCCGGAGTGCCTGGAGTTGACCGACATGAACAGCGCCGCCACAAGCTTCTGGACGGCGGTGAGCCCCCTGAGCCCGTCGGAGCCCCACTCCATGGCGCAGAAGAGCACCAGTTGCACCAGCAAGAAGACGGCGACGGTGAGCGCCAGGAACCACGTCTGCACGCTCGGCAGCAAGTGGTCATACCCTATAGAACGACCACCCCTCTGCAACTCACTGAGCTCACTCCTCCTTGTGACCCTCTCGAGAACCCTAATGACCAGCCTGAGGAAGACGGGGAAGAGCGTGTTTCCGAGGAGGACTTGGGGCATGACGAGGAGGAGGAGGCCCGGGAAGGACCTGAAGGATACCATCCCTTCGTTCGTCGGCACGAAGCCGCAGTTCGCGAACGTCGAGACGACGGTGAAGATGGAGAAGGTGTGCGTGCTGATCCTCTTGCCGGCGAGCACGGCCCTCGCGCCGGAGACGACGCTCAGGTAGGCTAGTATGAGCGTGTATCCGGCGAGGTGCACCACAAAGAGGTAGCCCGACACTATGAACAGTAGCAACCTAGTGATAGAGGTGTGACAACGTTGGTCGTTCTTGAACCCTAGCTCCATTTGGTTCTGTTCGATGGCAGGATTTTCCATGGGAGTTAGCTCTAGGCTAGATGGTTCATCTAGTGGAGGTTTGCCGCCATGATCAGGTGCTTCTTTCTTCTTCGACTTGGCGTAGGCGAAGTGTAGGCCGAGCATGCTCGTGAAGACCTCGCCGCCGAGAAGCATCAGGAGAGTTAGGAGCAGGAGCTGGGTGTTGGAGAAGGACTCCATCTCGACGGCGACCATGCTGGACACCGTCGTCGCTGACACGGACGTGAATATCAGGTCCAGGTCTGCTGGCCTTACGACCATGCTGGTCTTCATGGGAAGGGCTTTAAGCATCAAGAAACCGAAGAGGGAGATGAAGAAGTACAAGAGTTGCAGCCAGAATGGGTGGATATGGAAAAGCTTTGGTAAATCCTTTGAACTAATTTGCGATATTGAGGAGTAGTGAAGACATGCAAAGAACTCATTTCTAGTATATGTTTGTACGCAGTCTTTGAGTTGTGTAGGAAGCAACCAAAACCGGGCTATTTATGAGAGAGAGAGAGAGAGAGAGAGAGAGAGAGAGAGAGAGAGAGATCAGTGGGGCCAGCAGGTGGGTAGATATGTTGTACGTGTGGCCTGTGTGTAGCACAATATAGTAGCTAGCTAACAGATGCATGCTCAAGGCTAATTAATGGAAGGTTTAATTTATCGTTGTTTTACTTATCTTTCATTGTACTGAATGCAATCATGCAAAAGCTAGTGCACTAAGGTACTCGTGGAAGGCATTTCTTGCGATGCAAATCGCGGGTTGAGCGAAGGAGTGCACAATCCTGGGCAGAACAATGAAATATAATGCTAAGTCTACGTCGATGTCGTCACTAGCATCCAGTGGTACGTATCTACTTAAAAACAAGCAATTAACAACTAGCAGTCTAGCATACACTACATCTAGTGCTATATATGAACGGACATGTGAATACGTACATCCCCCAAGTTTCCCTGAGCTGAAGATCCCTAAACTTTTTGCGAAGTGTCACTTAAGGCCATTTCATCTTTTACCTCATCGATCACTATGTAAAGACACTGCTGCAGAACGAAACATCACAAGCGGTTCGTAAAAGCCTGTACAAGCGGTTTTTGAACCGTTTGTACGAAACCGCGTGTGATACCCTCAACCGCTTGTACAGGCCTAATGAACCGGCTGCGTAACTCTCCAGGCGTGCGAGTGGGCTGCCACCTTGGATAGCTCTGCAAGCGGTTCCAATTCCGAACCGCTTACAGAGAAGCAATCTCCACAAGAGATACTGAATCCATTTCAAAATGGTTTTATAGGGTGTTTGTCGATATCGTTTGAAATAATAAAACTAAATACTAGAAGAGGCTTTTTGTCGTAATTTAATATATATATGCGTACACATGTTGACATGATCACAAGCTGAACAAACATTCACAAGTATATTAACATTGTCAAAAATCCATAAGTATATATATACATGTTACATGTGATAACGAGTGCACGCACGCGACGTTTACAAGCAATTTGAATGATTGAAAATTGTCTATCGAGTTAATTTCTTCGCCACGTCACTCTTCTCGGCCTTGCTCGACGTGGTGGTGGATATCGCCGCCAGTTCGGCGGTGTTAAAGGAAGGAGAACCGTTAACCCTCATGTGGAACGCGCCTTGAGGGTTTACGATCTCGTCGACAATGAAATCGATGAATTGTTCTTGAAGTGCGAGCACCCGGTGAGGCGGCAGTACTGCAACGTGGCTATCGGTGTTGGGCTGGCAATTAATAAAGCGATAAGTAAATAATCAAATATCGGAACATATATATGCTTGTAATTAAAGCGTATGTTATTCTAGCTAGCTAACTGGTTCAGTAGCACACATGAACTTCTTCGAAAAAATTAGTGGGAACATCGCCGTGGAGAAAATTTTGTATGTAGTGGAACACATAGTAGCCACACAAGTTGTTTCCAGCGGTCTGGCGACTAACCTTCAATGGGGCCGAGGATTTCATAAGAATAAACAAATTAAATATTCAGATGACAAATTGATAAGACGCACATATAATAATAATATACAGTCTTTGTAGTATGTACCCAATCGCTTAGCTGGACATCAAATTCTTTCTTGAATTTTCCCTTTTGCTTCTTCTTGAACTACATGTACGCCGCGTTTAGTATGTTAATGATCAATTGGTATCCTGCCTTATGCTTCCTTCTTGAGTCTTGTACTCTAATAATTCCATTGCCAAGCTCGATGACGAGAAGGATCCAGTGAAAGCTATTAACACATATTGCAACATATATGTAAATAGCTGGTCATATATACTACATATCATTGTCTTAAGAAGTATATAGAGGAAGAAAAGGATTGTGAGAACACGTACTCGTAGTTGAAGGACAGGAATATGTACAGCTTGTCGTGTTGTTCGAGCATTGCATGGAGAATGTATTCCTCGAAATTCTTTCTTTGAGGGGGGTATGAATACACTTTCTCGTTGATAACCGATGGATCGATGAAGCCGTACTTATGCGACATGCCGTCTTTAACAAGCCGTTGCATCTCCAATCTACGTGAGAGATATATAACTTAGTTAGTTGGAGTCCAAATTTATGGTACGGGAGTAAATAACGGTGTAAACTTAGGAGCTCGAGACACTTACAAGCACCAGCAGCTCATGAAAGACACGTTGACGGCGTCTTTGTGGTATATATTGTACAAGTCTTCGAATTCCAGCCATATTTCTGTGTTGTCCCCGCAGTAGAAGTGCTCGTCTTTCAAAACTAAGGGAAACATAGTCGTTCCTTTCATAGCCTGTTTCATGTACCAGATATGCATCTGTCGCATCTTGGTAGGCAGAGCATCTATCTCAGTTGGATCCACCAGCGGTTGGCCCAGTTGATACTTCCATCTGATCGGTGCCATGGAAAGATTATCCGTCATTCCCAGAGCTGCTCCTTCGGTATCGAGCCCTGACTCTTTCATGAATTTTCGCACCATCTCTGGATCGACAGTGCTGTCCTCATCTCCTGCATTGTTCTTTTTTTTGTTGGCCGCCCTCCGACTTCTAGTAGCATTTATCTTGCTCTTCACTATTGTCCTTTCGTAGTTGGTCAGCACTGGAGGTGGCGCCGTACCGCCAACTAACTGTCAGAGATATGTTGGATCAATTTTCAGCTTCGGCTCTGGTTTCTTTAGCGCGAATTGCCTAGCCACATCAGCCTTTGCTGTTGCCTCCAGCTCCTCGGGAGTCATGTCATATGCAATCTTAACCGGCTCCTTTCCCTTTCTCCCTCGGCTGGATCCCGACGTCGTGGTAGGAGATGCCGCCGTCGGATCCCGACGCCAGACAGCGAGCTTCTTCTCGGGGGAGATGCTGGAGATGTGGTTGCCCTTGGAGGGTTCTTCTTGCTTTGCGGCGGTGGCAGCGGAGACGGGCTTTTCTGTGGAGCTGTAGGTGGTGGCGGCGACGCTGGAGAAGGCGTGCGTTCTCGTTGTGGAGACAAGCTTGGCCTTGCAGCATGGTCCAACTCCGAGGCCTCTCCTACCGGTGATTTCGCCTCCACGACATTTGGAAATATAATGTACTTTTTCCGCCAGAGAATGAATGAGCCGTCGAGGGCCTGTCCAAGGCTGGTCACGTCTTCACCCGTAGGATTGTCTAGCGTTAGATCCTGAAGCCGTCGACCACCTTATCCACCGTGACCTTAGAGTAACCCGGTGGTATATCAATGCAGTGGAACCTCTGACCCGCCTCCACCGGATACGCCATGCCATAAGCCACCTTAAAGGAGAGATTTCTCATCTCAACGTGTAGCTCGCAGGGACGGCGAACCGTGATGCTGTCCACTAGATGACGAGCTAGCAGATCATCTTGGGGGGCCACGGCTGACGCGCAGCTGCTCCGTCGCGTGGACGGACTTATCACGGCGCGTCAGTGCCCTCGAACATTGACCGGAATCTGCTGCCCTAAAGTGCACGCTCATCGCCCGGCAATCTTGCGCGTAACCCTCTGATCGACGTTTTCCTCGTGGGCTTTGAGCTACGCCTCCAATCGAGCCACTCTGGAAGCTTCTCTTCTCCTGTTTCTCTCCCGGCTCCTGTACGTCTGTGCATCGCTTGCAAAGCCGAGCCTCCACGGCTTCTTCCCAAAACCTCTTGTCTGTCCCGGGTGCTCCTTGTTTTGGAGGGCATATATGAGTGGGTCATTCTCCCTGTCCGTCACCAAGGAGCCTAACCGGATATTTTCGATGTCTTCATCAATCCTCTGACGAACTTCTTGCAAGTCCGCTTCCACCACCACGCTGCCGTCATCCTTGAGTTGGCCCCCATGAGACATGATGTAATTGTGCATGCGGTCATCCCAACCATCGCATTCGGGCACAATATTCTTGGCTTTCAGCTTCTCTTCTCGCTTGTCCCATTTTGGTGCAGCCCTAACGTAGCCAGCGCTCAGGAGATGGTGGTGGTATTTCTTCTTGAGCGCATTCTCCCTATTCTTCTGCCTTGCGGCTTTGCCTTCTTCGGACAGCTTGAAGTTCTCGGATTCTTCCCAATGATCCGCAAGCTTAGCAAACTTATTGAAGTCTGGCCTTGTTCCCTTGTTGATGTAATCGCGGGTGAGCTTCGACTTCCACTGCTGAAATGAAGTTGCCATCTTCTTGGAAGCCCATGCCTTCACCTTCGCTTTGACACCATCTGGAAATCTGAAATTTGCCTTGATATCGTTCCATATGAGATCCTTGGTAGCTGCAGAAACTTTGGGCCATGTCTTAATGCTGATTGGCACATGATCCCTAACGCAGTATCCTATTGTGTTGTTGAACGGTACAAGTGCCGAGACCGGGGCTATTAGACTACCGTCGTTGCCGACCGGTGATCACATGCTTGGACTTCACTTCTTGTTAGGTCCTCGTTGAAGGGACTTTGCGTTGGTCGATGTACCGGCCTTGATACAAAAACATATAGGATATAAATGAGAACGCGTGTTATGTGTGAATTAACTTATATTAATGAACATGCCTACTTGATATATACCTCGAAGTCGTCCACGGTATTCTCATTGTCCTCGCCGGTAGCGAGGTTAGCGACCTCATCGGCAACCGCGCCGGGCCGAGCGCTATCGTCAGATCGACAACTGACCGGTTGGGCGTTACGATCGCATCGGCAACTGACCATTTGGGCGTTACGGTCGCATCGACATGCCCACTTATGAGTGTAAACAATGCGATGGTCTCAAACATGAAGTTCTCTTGGTCATCGAAATCCGGGTCACCACGTCTTGGTGTCGTCATGGACCCGAAACCCTAATTTTGCGATCTATAGAATAAAAACAATTACTTTAACAATCTATCTCAGCACCAAATCAAAAGATAGCATGAGTACATTTCATTAAGTGATAGTGCATCAAACCAAAAGATAGCATATATGAGTACATCTGGCAATGGGCAAAACATATTTTTGTTGAAAAAATTAGGTAGAAATATGTTAATTGAGTTTAATGGACCCAAATGGCATAATAAGGTACGATATAAGGTAAAAGGGCCTCCGCAAGCGGTTCGTATTAGGAACCGCTTGTAATTTCAAATTTTGACATAAAATGTTTCACAAAAGTCATAATTACATTCTTATAATCTTTCCCCAAATTTTAAATAAATTTTCTAAACAAAGCTCCTATTTATTTCCTAACGAAAATACCTATCTCTCTTTTTCCAAAAGTATAAATCCTATGAAATAATAAATATTATTTCATATTTGAATTCTACTCATTTTTATGAATCTTTAGAAATTTATTTGATATTTTTCTGAGCTTCCTATAGCTCTATATGAATTTTTAAAGCCCTAAAAGAAATTCTGGAAATTCCTTTTCTTTTAAAATTAAAACCTTCCATTTAAGGAAAGCCTCGGAGTACGCTTTCCTTTTTAGGAAAATACGTCTCCGCTTATGCCTTCCATGCGGCCCCTCTCACTGACCTTTGGGACCCACCCGTCAACCCCTATTCTTAAATCTAACGGCGCCCATTGTTTTCTCTTTTGATCCGACTAGCCGCCCCATGTTCTTCCTCCTCCAACCGTTGTTTCTTTCTTCCTCCTGACCGCGCCGCCTTGCTTAGTCCGTCGGCACCGCCGTCGCCCATGGGAAGCACTGCCACCATCGTTTCTATTCCTCTCCGACCCTCGATTTCGCCGCCGCCGCGTCATCATCCTTATCTTCCCCAGCAGCGCGCCAATCTGCCGCCGCCACCTCAAAACGCCGCCGCCACCATGAACCACCATTTCTTGACCACCACTCCACTCCTCGGCCTATAAATTTTTCCCGATGTCGCCTTCTTCCCCAAAAAGCTCCATCCATGCTCTCTCTTCACCCTCGGCCACCCCAATTTGCCCTCTCCACCGCTTCCCTCTCTAGCTCCGGCCAACTCCTCCTCGCCGCTCCAATGTCTCTCCGGCCTCGACACCTATAAGCAAAATGCTCCACTATTCCCCTCAAACTTTTTTCGACCATCTCCTAAGCCTAATTTTTACTGAAGCCTCCTCCTCATCATCGTTCCGTTACGCCGCCGCCACGCCCTCGCCGTCCTGCCGGCTCCAGCTATTCCAAGCTCCACCACAACCACTAAAAAGATGCCCCTGCTCCCAATTCCATTATTCCCCATCCAATTTCCCGCCTTGCCCCTCACCGCAGCCCGAGCCGGGCACCCCCATGCCTTCCCTCTCTGTCCCCATTGGGACATTTCATCGAACATCCTGCGGGCAGCAACAAACAGAGGAGGAGGGGAGCATGGAAGAGCGGAACCTAGGCTCTCCGGTGTGGCAGCGGCGGCGGCGCGTTGTCGGAGGCGACGAGGACGGAGGTGCTTGGTTTCAGCGGCGGCGCGACGGAGTCGAGCAAGGCGCGCGGGTTCTGGGACTTAGAAAAAATTTGGGTGTGCAAGGTACGATATAAGGTAAAAGGGCCTCTGCAAGCGGTTCATATTAGGAACCGCTTGTAGAAGTATCATTACAAGCGGTTCGTAGTACGAACCGCTCGCGGAGGTCAGTCTCTGCAAGCGGTTCGTACTACCAACCGCTTGCAAAGGGCCATTTTAGGTGGGCGGCGGGAACCCCTTCTACAAGCGGTTCCTATTAGGAACCGCTTGCAGTGTGCCTCTGTACAAGCGGTTTTAATTAAGAACCGCTTGTAGGGGCCCTCGAAGCGGGAAGCCGTAGCGGGAATGAGATCCTTCTACAAGCAGTTTCAATTAGGAACCGCTTGCAGAGTTAATCACATTGAAAAGGAAGCCGTGCCTGGTCTTTGTTGAGATATAACATTCCTCCCCCCTGGCTAAAGCACGGCGTTTAGGCGCGGGCTCACCCGCGTGCTCGCGGGTTCGAGCCCCCTTGCGTCCTCTTGCCCAAATTTTTTTTGTTTTTCTATTTCTTTTCTTTATAAATTTGTTTTATCTCTTTCTTTTCTTTTATAAATTTGTTTTATCTCTTTCCTTTCTTTTATCAATTTGTTTTCTTTTATAAATTAATCTGTTTTATCAATTTCTTTTCTTTTATAAATTTGATTTATCTATTTCTTCTCTTTTGTAAATTTGTTTGATCTATTTCTTTTCTTTTGTAAATTTGTTTTATCTCCTTCTTCTCTTTTATAAATTTGTTTTATCTCTTTCTTATTTGTATAAATTTGTTTTCTCTCCTTTTTCTCTTTTATAAATTTGTTTTATCTCCTTCTTTTCTTTTATAAATTTGTTTTATCTCTTTTTCTTCTCTTTTGTAAATTTGTTTTATCTATAAATAACATTAAAGAAATAACACAAGTCCAATATGCGCATTTTTAACAGAAGTTGTACACGTTAAGTAGGGGCAATATTAGCCTTTACAACTGTTCCTTCGTTATTATCGCGACGTATGTAAGGATCATCGACGTCTCTGTCATTCAGGACGGTTATGTCGACATCAACCGCAAAAGGAGGTAGCTCATCGAACTGGCCATACTCTTCCTCGTCGGTGACGTCTTCAACTCCAACAATCCTTCGTTTGCCTTGGAGAACCACGTATCGCTTCGGTTTGATCTGCGTCTTGTCCTTTTGCTTCTTTGATTTGCTTGAGTTCATGTCTATCACATAGAATACCTGGTGCACAGTTTGAGCTAGAACAAACGGTTCGCGCCTATAGCCGACTTGTTTGAGATCCACGGTTGTCATGCCGTATTTGTCGACCTTCACGCCGCTTGGAGTCAGCTTCACCCATTGGCACTTAAATAGAGGGAACTTCAACAATGGTCCATAGTCGAGCTCCCATATTTCTTCTATGAAACCATAATATGTGTCCACCTGCCGTTGTTGTCTAAAGGCGTCTATACGGACACCGCATTACGGTTGGTGCTCTTGTTATCTGGAATCGGTGTAGAATGTGTAACCGTTGATCTCGTACTCTGAAATGTCATGATTTCTTGTGATGGTCCATGGGCCAACCGCTGCAGTACTTCATCGTTTGACCCCTTCTGAAGGATATAGGTTTGTAGCCAACTTCCAAAAGTTTCTATTTGCTTCAAATCTATCCAGCCATCTGTCTTTTCTGGGAAGCTGCGCTGTAGAGACCTCTTATGTTGAAGGATATAGGGGCCGATGATAGTTGATTGCTTTAGAACCGTGAAATGTGCTTGCTTAAATGCATTAAGATCATTGCATACAACTACTTTCCTTCCTAGTGTGCCTTTCCCCCGCAGCCTCCCCTCGTGGCGTGATATGGGGACGCCGATAGGATTAAGATCACTAATGTAATCAACACAAAACTCGATCACCTCCTCTGTCACGTAGCCCTCGGCAATGCAGCCTTCCAGACGAGAAAGGTTCCGGACGTACTTCTTGAGGATACTCATGTACCTCTCAAAAGGGAACATGTTGTGCAGATACACGGGTCCGAGAATACCTATCTCCTTCACAAGGTGAACAGTGAGATGAACCATGATATCAAAGAATGCAGAAGGAAAGATAATCTCGAGACTAACCAAGCTTTGAACCACATCATCCTGCAACTTATTTAGTTTATTTGGATCGATGACCTTCTGTGATATGGCGTTGAAAAATGAACACAGCTTTGTAATTGTATCCCGAACCCACTCCGGCAGTATACCTTTGATAGCCACTGGGAGCAACTGTGTCATCATCACAAGACAGTCATGAGATTTCAAGCCTTTGGAGTTTGTTCTCTTTCGTGTTTACAAGTCTCCTTACATTCAAGGAGTATCCGGAAGGGACCTTCACACTGTTTAGGCACTCTATCATGCTTTTTTTCTCTTCTTTGCTTAAAGTGTAGCTCGCAGGATGTAGGTATAGTTGTTCTGTCCCTTCTTTATTTTTTGGATATAAGTCATTCCTCAACTTCATTTCTTCAAGATCCTTCCTCGCTTGGAGGGTATCTTTTGATTTGCCATACATATCTATGTACCCTAACAGGTTTAGGCACACATTCTTAATGATGTGCATGAAGTTCAGTGAGTGACGAACCTCCAGCACTTCCCAATACGGCAGGTTCCAAAATATTGACTTCTTCCACATTGGTGCCTGACCATCCTCGTTCGGTACATGCATGCTTCCAGAACCCTTTCTAAATACTACTTTTAGATCTTGTACCATAGCAAAAACTAGTCGGCCATTACGATCTTTGAGGCTTGCCACGGGTTTCGGTTGTCCGTTGAATTTTTCGCCTTTCCACCGCAATGCATGACTCTTGCCTAAAACTGCGATGGCCCATGTACACACACTTTCGAGAGTTTTTCAGGTACATGCAATCCGTTTCATCCAAGCACTAGGTGCGGGCTTTAAACCCTTTGACATCCGTAGGACAGATTACCAAGCGCAGCCAATCGTTGATTGTTACAAACAACATTGCGCGCAGTGAAATACTCTCTTCAGTACTCATCCCAAACCCGTACACCATCCTCCCACAACCGCAAGGTCTTCAACCAATGGTTGTAGGTGAACATCGATGTCGTTTCGGTTGCTTGGGTCCTTCGATCAACAGTGGCATCATGATGTACTTTCGCTTCATGCAGAGCCATGGAGGAATGTTATAGATGCACAACATCACATGCCAGGTGATATGGATGCTGCTCAACTGGCCGAAAGGATTCATCCCATCCGTGCTAAGCCCAAACCTTATGTTTCTGACCTCTTTTGCAAAGTCCGGATAAGTCCGATCGACTTTTCTCCACTGAGAGCCATCTGCAGGGTGTCTAAGCATCCCATCTTCCTTACGCTCTTCTTTGTGCCAACGCATTATCTTGGCATGACATTCGTTAGCAAACATACGCTTCAACCTAGGGATCACGAGAAAATATCACAACACTTTGGCTGGAGTTCTTTTCTTCGTACGCTTCCCATCCACTTCACATGGGTCGTCACGCTGCACCTTATACCATGATTTCTCGCACACTGGACAAACCTCCAGATCGGCATACTCATTGCGATACAGGATACAATCATTAGGGCATGCGTATATCTTCTGTACTTGCAATCCTAATGGGCAGAGGACTCGCTTTGATTCGTAAGTAGATTCTGGTAGAGTGTTACCTTCCGGAAGCAACTTCTTCACGAGTGCTAACAACTCATCGAATCCCTTGTCCGATACACCATTTGTGGCCTTCCATTTCATAAGTTCCAGTGTAGTACGGAGCTTTTTTAGGCCCTGCCCACAATCTGGGTATAAAGGAGTTTTGTGGTCCTCTACCATACGCTGATACTTCCTGTACTGTCTTTCCTCCGTGAACTCTCCCTCTCCGTCACGGAGCATCTGGTCTAGCTCATCGTCACCAAACTCGCCAAGTGCATCTTCCACGGACCCAAATTGAGTGTTCACTTCGTCAACCTCTTCTTCGTCTTCTTCATATTCTTCATCGTCTTCCCCTAGAATCTCCTCTACTTCGCCGTGATTTGTCCAATAGATATAGTTTGGCATGAAACCTCTCATGACCAAATAGTTCGTAACCAACCATCCTTCGGAGTGCTCCTTCTCGTTCTTGCAGTCTACGCATGGACAAGGTATGAAGCTTCCTGGAGGCAATAATGTATTGGCCGCATCGAGAAAAGCCTTCACGCCATCCCTGAACTCTCTTGACCGACGATCCGCATTGTACATCCATTGTCGATTCATCTATAGCAACAAAAAAATACAAACATCTATTACAATTTTCAAGTAATGCTAACTACGTCTATTAGTTATAATTACTTTCTATTACCTACCACGAAATATTTACTTTCTTTCATTTAATATGTATAGATCTACCAACCAATTTTTTGCGTTTCAAACATTTTAAGCTACCATAGCACCTTATGAAACAAGATTTCTCATCATACAATGCATAAAAAAATCAATATATAGAAGAGAAGAATATGTACAAGATGCTAGTCACCTTTTAAACAATAAATTTGGATCTAAGAGCCTCAAAAGTTCTAAAGTGGATGTAGCAAAATAAACACCTTTCATGTATAAAACAAAATTTCTCAACATCCAATGCATAGAAAACATCAATATCTACAGGAGAAGGATGTGTACAACATGTTACTAATCTTTCAAACAGTTAATTTGGACCACAAATTTTCAATTTAAAATTTGGCAGCACCTCCACTATGAACAGAGCTCGGCCCACCATTAACAGCAGCTTTGTCCTGTGTGCGAGCTCGCTGAGGAAGACAGAGTTTAAATGTGCAGAGCAGGAGGGGAGCTCATTGCAAGCGGTTCGTAATAAGACCCGCTTGTGAATCCCCTATTCTGCAGGCGGTTCCTATTACGAACCGCTTGTAGAATATTGCAAGCGGTTCGTAATAGGAACCGCTTGCACAGTACGGGATTCGCAAGCGGTTCTTATTACGAACCGCTGCGTCGCCTCATCTCGCCTCCAACCCGTTGGTTTCGAACCGCTTGCGGTTCTGAAACTACAAGCGGGCCGAACTGAACCGCTTGTAATGGGCCATTTGTGAAACTCTTATCTGCAGTAGTGAGAGATTAGCATCAATGTTGCACCACCGTCCAACTGATCTATCAACACTTTAATCTAATTATGTAGCCATGATGCACATTTCAAAATTTCCACATGGATCACCTATCCAAATATGCTACATGTTAATTACTTCACGACCTTTTTTTTTTTTTTTGAGGTGGGGGTGGGGGACCAGCGGGAGAGACACCTTCTAGACAGTTGAAATTGGGTTGATTAGATATATGTTGCTACTAAACAGTTTCAGAAATTGGATTAATTAGATATATGTCACTATAAAGATTCTACTTCACATGTATGTCATTAAAAAGTCAGAAATAAGCCAATGCCATCATAAATGTTTCCATTCTTTGAAATATGTCATAGACTTTCTTATTCCTCTGCCTTCTTCAAATTAATACCAAATCTGCCATTAGGTCTTCTTCATTCTTCATTCTTCCTCATTAACCCTTCTTGCTCCCATGCATCTCCAGTGATCGAGCTCCACCGACGCTGTTGACCTAAGCGCCTGCCACCGACCAAAAACTCAAAATGGGCTCTCAACTCTAAGGGATAAATTCAAGAGTAATATGTTGGAGGACAAATTATCAATTGCACCCTAACTTTGAGACATATAATCAATTTTCTCTTCTATTTACTACATGACGTTCAAACCACGAGCAGAGGACTAGAAATGTTAAAAATCCAAATACTAACCGCACAACTGTGATTTGTAAAGGAAAAAAACCTGCTGCATATCGTACTTTTCTCGCACGTACGTAGCAGGCGGATCAGGAATCCAAAATGCCCACTGTGTATGTAGCTAGTAATTTGATTATTACAAATGATTTAGTTTTATTATTGAACACTACAAATACACACTAGTGGACTAAGTACACAAATACAAAGTACCAGAAAACAAAGCATTATGTACAGTTCCGCAACGGCCGTGTGGATATTAACTGTAGCAGAAATGTGATAATGCAAGCGATCATATATACATACACACCCGACAAACGAATATTTGCCCCATGGCATTAGGCCATACCCATCATCAGCCCTATCCCTGCGCTATCCTATTCTCAACACAACGCGGACTCTACCATGACTCTATTTTATATCTCTCTTATATTTTGTTTCTAATCCTATTTTTATTATTCATACCTTTTTTTTCTAGGATAATGGGCCGGACCCAAAAAAAATCCCATCATGTTTAGGACGCATTTAGAAGAGAAAAGAGTGCATTCGAGTTGCTTTGTACTACCTCCGTTTCATAATGGTTGTAGTTCTAGCATTTACAATTTTTATCAAAATGGTTGTAGTTCTCACATTCCAATGCAACTTTAGAGCCAATATGACCTTTGTATCCTTCATCAATGTAGCCATCTATTTAGCTAATTTGTTTAACTACC
This sequence comes from Olyra latifolia, assembly GCA_036346145.1. Lineage (NCBI taxonomy): Eukaryota > Viridiplantae > Streptophyta > Magnoliopsida > Poales > Poaceae > Olyra > Olyra latifolia. The sequence continues at coordinate 24,549,765 of CM070530.1, forward strand.
CCTCATTAAATAAGGGTAGACAAGTCATTTTCTACGTCTCCTTATTTTATGTGCATTTAGTTAGAACTACAAACATTGTAAAACGGAGGGAGTATCTCACTTTCTATGTTGCGAGGAACTTATCTTAATAACAACAGTGTCGCAAAGAATTTCTCGTCAAATCTGCCCGGTTGTACACACCTGGACAGCTGGGGTACATTGGATTCTCAAATGGGTGAACTTAAATAGCTCGTACGGCACGGCACGCACATAGAAAAATTGACGCAATATACGAAGATTCGTAGTGTTATTGTTACGTTTGCTTGCCAATAGTACTACGGCAGAGTCTGAATTTGTGCCAATGGATATTAATTGGTAAACATTCGTCAAAAGTTTACCAACTTTTTATTTTTTTAAAAGGCAAACCTGTCTTCAAGAGACCAAATTACAGATCTTTTGCCAACCAAGCAATCCCGGCAAAAACACAAACCGGACATCACAGCAAACTGTTGGGCCAGCTAATTCTCTGCTGCAGACAAGGTCTGATTAATTGATGATTTGCCACTTTAAACATTACCAAAATGGAGGACTTACCACTTCTAGTGTTTACGTCATGCTGTTTTGTAGGAGTGGCAAATTCTAGAGATTTCATCTTTCAAGTAAAAAATCATCGATTGACCGTTGTTGAATCGTACGTGCATGTCATGCACACCGATTGGGTCTTTGGATCAGTTCATGAGGCCCCTCAATTAAGAGCCCTGCAGATCAAAAGTTTACTAACTAGAAGTAGGCTTCTGATTATCGACCATTCGCGATATTTTGTTGTATTACTGATCACTCTTAAAATATAGAATTATAATAAACAATCGTCAAATTTGAAGAATTTGTTCTAAAATTTTTTATCTGATTTCCACAATTTTTAGCCCAAATTTTGATTTGAATCTGTCAGCCAAAAACCGCGGGAATTTCCAACAAATGTTGAAATCTCGCTTCCTAGGTAAATTTGCGATCCAATATTATTACTAAATCCTAGCAGAACAGATCAGAAGCTCCCAAACTATTGGACCAGCTAATTCTCAGCTGCAAACAAGGTCGGATTAATTGACGATTTGTCGTCTCAAACATTGCCAATTGAGGATTTGTCACTCCTATATACTCCTGTGTCTATGCCATGTTGGTCTAAGGAGTGGCAAATCCTAGAGATTCATTTTTGGAGTGACAAATCATGGATTGCGTTGTTGAATCATCCACCGATCGGGTACTTGGGTCAGTTCATGAGGCCCTCAGTCAAGAACCGCTGCACGTCCAAAGTTTTCTAACTAGATGTAGGCTTTTGATTATCGCCCATTCACGATATTTGGTTATAGGGGGATTTGATGATTTGTCATGCATCCTAAAGATGATTGGGTTAATGATTTTTCACTGGGCCCATATGTCATGAACACACGAAAAGGTTCACATGTCATGGACACGGGAGTGGAAAATCATCAAATTCACTTCCTTGGGGTGAAAAATCGTCATTTTTTTCTTGGTTATATTACTGCTCCCTCTTAAAAATATAGAATTGTAATAAACAATTGTCAAATTCGAAGAATATTTTAGCCAAATTTAATTTAAATTTTTTTGTCTGGTTTCTACCAATTTTTACTTCAAATTTTGATTTTATTTTTTTTCTAGTTTCCACCAATTGTTAAATTTGAAGAATATTTTTGCTAAATTTATTTAATTTTTTTGTCTGGTTTCCACCAATTTTTAGTTCAAATTTTGATTTGAATTTACTGGCTAAAGACCACTAGAATTTTGCAATAAATTATGAAATCGCTTCTTTGGTAAATTTGCAATCCAATATTGTCCATGATTGGAAAAACAGTTCCTCATCGAGTTTACTTCTTAAACGAGGGATCAACCAGGCCCCTTTTCGTGGAGGTTTAGTTTTGGAGGTGCAAAGAGATTCTCACTATACGGGATGGATGATGAGCTTGGTTTATCGTGGTTCGGGCTTCTCATAGTGAAGATAATAACCCTACTCCAGTGCATATGTTGATTGTGTGAATACGATGTTTACAGAGAGAAAATCCAGACTCCCCTCTCTCTCGGAAGAAAGAGGGTATTTATACATAATCACGACCCAACGCTCTAATCTTGATATTTACTCCATTGATTACAGATAATTATGACGGTAAATATGCCCTAAATCTGTATTAAGCATCGCGTTAATCTTGCGTCATGGTCAACGGTTATGGAGATCATGGACGTAATGAGCGCATTCGTTGGAGCAGCAGTTTTGCTTGGCCATGAGCCTCTGAGCAAGCGCGCTTGGTTGTATTTCCTAGGTTATGCTTGTGATTCGAGCATGCATGCTCGGGTAAAACCACAAGCCCGTGCCACGCCCGGTAATGTTGGTGCGGGCATCGCTCTACAGGTTACTTGGGTTTCTCCTTGGGCACGGCTTCCAAGGAAAATCTAAACATGTCCCGAGCTACTAGCTGGAGATAAATACATAATTAGGCATTTTATCTAATCCCTAATAAATATTATTATTAAATCCTAGCAGATCACAAGCTCCCAAAAATGGTAAGAATGACTTGCGCGCCAGAGAGGTCAATTTGATCTTTAACGGATGGCTAGTTGGATCGATATAGATCTCAACATATCTTCGAGTACAATAGGTGCAACCAATCCTTTTAACGGAGCAGCAAGGTTACTAGGTATTTTATTAAACTTAAAACTTGTGGTAGATTATAATTTGAAAAGTTGTGTGTATTTGATACAGGACTTAAAGATACCAAAAAATTATTAGAAATTGATTTTGAGAGTTTTGAGAAGAAACACTATATCTTAAAAATGGCTATAAAGTGCAAAAGCATTTTGGCTTGTAAAAAAAATGGAGTAAGGGCAAGTTAGCAGCAACGTCAAAGAATGATAGATACAGGTAGCGAGAATGAAAGTCGGCAAAGTAGTTCTTGGATCAGTTGCCTAGGAGCTCAAAATAATACCAAATATGAATGCATATAATTTCGGCCATATGAATACAGAATTAGTGCAAATCTGTCACGGTAACGAGTATTTTGTTGAATTAATTAATAACATACTACAATAGAGATCTTAAATAACATACATAGAACTAGTCTATCAACTGTACAAGTCCAAAATACGAACATATTAAAGCTTTTTGACAAGTAGCCCAACAAAAATTCAGATGTGCTAAAAGAGACATAGATACTTGCCCCTAAACAGTAGTACATTACATACTAACAAATACCGATAATCATGTATTCATACCCAGGAAAAGAATAACTATCTAAAATTAATTTTCGATATATCACCAGCGTGGTTCATCAAATATATGTCTTTTTAGGGGCATCAAATATATGTTCCCATCCGTAGATTATTAAAACCACGTGAACAGAAAAAACATATGATTGTATCCCACAGAAAACCAAAACTATAGGAATTGTGATCACAAGACGTGGATGACACCAAAAGAGAAAACATAGGGATTCTGATATTAAATGTTAATTGATTAGATATGGCATGAACAGTGGAAACTAGAAGTTACAGTGGAGTTATCAATGGAATTCCTAACATGTGGTTAGAGTACATGCTATAAATTCTGTAAAATTTGAAGGAAAAATTTATATCCTGTAAATTAAAATTTTTTTAATTAAAGAAATCCTATGAATCAAACACTTCTAATACAATTTTCCCTTTTAATTTAGATTTATCCATTTTTCCCTCTTCAATTCCTGTGAATCAAAGACGTAGGTTTGAGTTCCCATAGATTTTTTTTTATATAAAATGGCGCTTCAAAAGTGTTGCCTGGCGCTTAGCTACTGCTTTTTCCAACAGATAAACCCAACTGACAAATCTAATTTGAGAGAAGGCACATCTCACTACTAAAGATTTGGCCATCGATCCAGTTCTAACGGCCATCGATGACGGTTTTTGAACCGATAGAATATCCGGACCGATGCCCCATGGCATCGATCCGGTTCTCTCACCCGTCTTGATATAGTATCGATACGGTTGGAGGCCACATGTGGCTTTAGCCCGTGTCTCGCCAAGCCCACTCGATCTGGGTTGGAAGCACCAAGCTGGTAGTGATAAGCTGCTATTCAGTCGGTTGATTCCTCAGGCGGTCTTGGCGAGCACACGTAACTTTACCCGTGCCTCGCCGAAGCCCGGTCGATCTGGGTTGGAGGCACCAAGCGTCTTGATAATTTCTTTATTCGGTCGGTTGGTTCCTCCAACGATCTTGAGCACGCCTACTGAGCTATAAATATATATATATATATATATATATATATATATATATATAGAGTTGGGCTATGGTGTATGAAACCTGAGAAGATCTAGTGCTTAGCGTCTAATTTGAAAAATCTGAGACTCAAATGACCGATCCGAACCGTCCATCTTAATCTTCTCATTGAAATCTCTTAAGCGAACAAATTTCGTATTTTTTGAATTTTTTGCTATTTATTTTGTATTTTTAAAAATCAGCAAATTGGACGCTTCACAACTAATTAGATCGGTGATTTTCAAAATACAAAACAAATAGCAAAAAATTTAAAAAATACGAAATTTGGTTATCTAAGAGATTTCAACGAGAAGATCAAGATGGACGGTTCGGATCGGCCATTTGAGTCTCAGATTTTTTAAACTAGACGCGAAGCACGACGTCTTCCGTGCTTCGCGAAGCACCGTAGCTCAGTGAGGTAATATATATTATATATGTGTCTGTGTGTGTTAAGTCTAATATTATTATATATATATATATATATATATATATATATATATATATCTGTGTGCTAAGTCACAATTAATTAAAGCACATATAATCAATCATGCATAAGCGATAATTAAATCACAGAACTTTTATTAATGACTTTAATTACAACTATTAGGTATCACAATGACATTCATTACAACTTTAATTACGAGCGTTCATCGTGATCTTTTATGTGCATCGCTCTTGGTAGCCGTAGATGTTGACCCGGCAGTTCACCGGTATTTATCGAAGGGCCCACCTATTTGCCGTTGGAGCGTGAAACTTCGCCTCTTGGATTCTGACCTTATCGAAAATCCAGCCGACGAAGTTGTTCTTGGATCGCTCTCACGATCGCGGCGTGAAATCGGGACGCACATTGCAAGTCGGTAGTACCTCCGGCCGGGATGTGCATAATATGGCACACATAGTAGCCGCATATATTGGTGCTCGATGGTCGACGCCTTGAACTGTGGTGAAAAAAGCTAACGGCGTGAAATGGATGCATGGAAATGAAGTTAACTAACTCAAAAGCTACCCCGATGGCATACATACTCGAGAGGCAAGTGTAATATCGAATTCCTCGTTGAATTAGCCCACGGTTTTATACGGAACCATGCGAATGCACTACACACGTGATTGCAAATTGAACATCATTAGAATTTGTTTAAAATGGAGTAGAACGAGCACAATAATGGAAATAACAAGAATACCGGTTGAGAATGTCGATCAAGTTTTCGTACTTTTCAAGCTGGTCTCCTCAATGAGTCTATAAGCTGTGATCATGCTACGATCTAGCTCGATAATGAGAAGAATCCAATGAAAGCTGTACATATATATGGAACATAGGTAACTAATTAGTTCTAACATCGTGTTGTGGAAAAAGATTAGAACAGTGATGCGAAAACACTTACTCAAAGTTGTAGGGTAAAAGTATCTTTGAATGATATTTTTGACCTATTAGCCCGTTGTATATGTTGGTCTCTGTATCGGCGGGGATATTTTAACATTTGTCTCATTGATAACTAAAGGGTCAAGGAAGCTTTGTGTTGAGAGTAGAAACACTTTTGCATCTTTCTATCTCCATTCTACATAAGAAGAAATTAGTTAGGCTTGCAAGTTAGTATAGTGCAAGGGCCCGCACGGTGGATTTTTGCAATTAAATAAGACACTTACAGAGTCCAAACAACTCAACATGGCCACGTCGATGGCGTCATTGGTATAGCTCGTACATTCTTGGCCATTGGACATAAAATTCTTGTCGTAGTGAAAAAATGTTCTTCCTTGTACTTGACGGCAAATGACATTAGGCCATGCTTGAACGCATCCGGTACCATTCATGGAATTGGCGCATCCTAGTTGGTAGCTGGCCAATCTCCTCACGCCTGACCAAGGAAGCGCCCGGTGTATATTGCCATCTGACTTCTGTAGCTTCAATCTGCATGTCGCCTAATATTTGCTCTGGGTAAAGACCAGTTTCTTTGATGAAATTTTGCATCTCCTTGGCCTTCTGATCAGCTGATGACGTCGTCTTCTTTGACGTCTTCTTCTTGGACCTTTCCTTGACCAATGTGCGCTCGTAGTCAGATACACGAGGTTTTTTCTTTTTGTCCTTCAAATTTTTCTTTGTCCTCAAGCCTTTTAGAAATTCTTCCGTATCAGTGAACCTTCTTCTCCGGTGACTTGGGTTTAAAAATTTAGTGACCTCGGCTCGACTACTTTCTCGGTCTCCTCCTCCAGTCATATCGTCGCCCGCTTTGCAAGTGCAGCTAGCTTCTTGGGTTGGGTGGACCTCGTCCTCTTCTTGTTCTTTGGCGAGCCGGCTTCTTGTCTTGGGCGACAATGTTGGAGTTGGAGTTTAGCGTCGAGGCTTGGTGCAGAGGCGGGCTTCTTCGGGAGGCATCTCCTTTGGTGACGATGGAGGTGATGACGGACCGTTTATGTGTGCGGAGGTGATGAAGGTGTTGGAGAGGACACGTCCATGTGATCTCGAAAATAATGTACTTCTTACGCCATTGGATGAAATTATGGATCGCCTCTCCTAACCCGTAGTCCGTCACCTCCGGAATATCGAGGTCAGTCCTCGCACCCTAGGCATACCTCCTCCACCGAGACCCCGGAGTAGCAGGCATTATCTGTTGGCCATGGATGACCAGCCCTGCTCCACCGGTCGACCATGCCGTGAGCCGTCTTGAAAGAGATGTTCCTCACTTGGACGTGCAGCTCACAAGGTGTCCGTTGCGTGATGTCGATCCCAGGCGATGGCCCAAGTCCGGTTCGGGCAACCCACGGAAGCTTGTTGCCGCCGCCTTGAGGACTAATGAGGTCCGGATTAGCGAGGAGGTTCTGGCCGCATCTAGCCGTTGGCTCAAGGCTAACTTGTACTGTCTTTGGATCTCTTCTTTCATGCTCTGTTGTGTTTGATTGAGCGTTCTTCAAGCATTAGGAGCTGTTGTGCTGTCGGGACTTGCTTCTCACCCGACTCCTATAGGTAGCGGCGTCCTTAGCGAACCCAATCATCCACGGAGCAGCGTAGCGCCAACGTGTACGTCCGTGGTGCTCCGGGTTTTGTAGGGCCCTTGTAAGCTCGTCGTTCTCCTGTTTGGCACGAAGGTGCCCAGGAAGATTCTCGATCGACTTTACAAGTCTTCGCCACATCTGTCGGCACATTCCTGAACACCGTGTTTCCATCATCATCAAGGCCGCCGCCGTGAGCATAGAACCAGCTCTTCGCTCTGTCGGCCATTCCATTGTCATGGTGCGACACCCTTCGCCAGCCAGTTCTTGTTCCTCTTCTCCCATTTGTGCATCGCTGGCGGTAACCACGGGGCGAGGTGGTGGTGGTATTGCTTCTTCGAGCATTACGGCTGTTCCTTTCGGTCGACTTTGACCTTCATTCAATTCTTGTAGTTCACGAACGCATCCGTGATTTCGCAACTTTGGGTACTTGTTGAAGTCACGAATTCGGTTCTTCTTGGCGTACTCGTGTTCAACTTCTTTTTATATGTTTGGAATGCGATGGCCATCTTCTTGAACGTGTAACTCTTCACCTTCTCTTCGGTCCCTTGGGGAAAGGTGAATGTCTCCTTCAGGTCGGTCTAGAGCATGTCCTTCATATCTTCAGGGACATTATCCCATCTCACGATGCTAACTGGCACATGGTCCCTAACGTGGACGCCGCATGCCGAATTGAACAGCCCAATCGCCCCTAGGGGTGCAAGAGGTTGGCCGTTATCGCCGATTTCGGTGATAACATGTCTTGCCTTCGACTTCTTGTTTGAACCTCGCTGACGTGATTGGCTACTCGATTGAGTGATCTGAAAATATGGTACAATAATGTCTACGTGTTAGAATGTTGGCTTAGCATGATGGTGGAACCGGCATATACAAGTTCGATCTAATTACCATGGTCGTGTCAGCGGCCTCGGCATGAGTCTCATCGGTCTCAACGAGCCTTAAGTCCACGACAGGCCTTGCGGCCTCGATGGAATCATCGAGCTCGTAACCATCTTCTCCCGAAATCAAACTTCTCATGAACTCGTCTCCATCAAACCCCTCCCGCCATCGTAGTTTTGTAGTCTATAAGAAGGCATTGAAAATTAACGAAAAAAGATTAACAATAGTATATTTGCACATTTCACATATACTTATACATAAACGGGTGACAACGAGGAGGGCGGTGGGGAAGATGAGGTAGATGATCGAGGACGGGCGACAGTGACGAGGACGGTATATACATTACATTTCACAATTAATTGACATACATCTTAGAATTCAAATATGCTATAAAATTGGCATATACATATACATCTCAAAATTCATATAAATAAGATCAGAGGTCGATTGTCTTCCATTAAATACATGCTATGTTTTATTTTTTCATGTAAAATTTATATCTTGGACTAATTATTTGGCAATTTAACTACTTTACTCCCAGTCTTTGAAATCTGGCTCCGCCCTTCTTGAGAGTTTGGGCATTTCGTCGAACACTCTGGGCACACCGTGATTGTGCTCTTGTTGGCCGTGCCGCACTCCTGTCGCTCGTGCCCTTTGTGTCACTCCTCCGTCATGCTTGCAGAGCCCGCACTCATCGTCCTATGCTCTGTAGGCCTACATCTTCTTGAGGGCGCGAGGAAGGGAAGGAGAGAGCACAAGGAGCACCTTGCTCATGGGGTCGTCGGACGCGAGGAAGACGGCAGCACATGTGGGGTCGTCGGTGTGAGGAGGACGGCGGCGCAGACAGGTCGTCGGTGACGAGGAGGGGACGGTGCTGTGGTCGGGAACCTGGCGGAGCGCTGGGGTCGTCGGAGGAGAGGAGGGCGGCGGGCCGAAAGCGGCGTCGGCGAGAGGTTGGAGAGCGATAAAACAGTTATGCCTCAACCTCACTCGCTTTAGAATTTATATGATGGTGGCATCGGTCGGTTGGTATCATCCACGGGACTAACCACATCGATCGGTTGGTTACACCAACCGGGACCAACGCCGCGATTAGGTAGTGCCCTAGGAACCATCAATCGGTTGGTATCACAAACAGGGATGGAATCTCACTTAGTCGGTTGAGGACACCAGCAGGACGGAATCTCCTTAGTCCCGCTTAATTACACCGCCAGGACTGATTTGCCAAAAAAGCGCGAGTGAGAGCCAGCTCAAGCGCTCTTATTGCTAATTTGCTATTAATATCTCGAAAATTATAGAAAAGCTGTTGGAAGCCTTGAAATTTCTCTTTAATTTTTAAATTTTAGTATAAATTTTACCTTTTATATAAATTCAATTATTGCTTCATGGCTTACTAAAAATAATAAATCATACTTATTCCACACTAAACTGATTTCAAAAATAAAATAAATTAAAAATTCACATATTCTTTACAATTTAATTTTCCAACCATCTTAAATTCAATTATATAAATTCATATAAATTCATGATTTTCACCTTTTTATATAAATTTAATTATTGCTTCCTTCCTTCATAAAAACATAATTCATACACGGTTTTAATTGGTAACATACTTTGTAATTTATGGCAAATTACTACCCTTGCCATGTGGGAACCACAAGTCCGTGATCTCCATTTTGGGGAAGTAATCCCGATTGGTGTCTCCAACAGGACTACGAATCTCGGTTGGTGTATCTACTTGGGACTATGTGGGAATTGAAGCGACGCAATGTTGGCGCGAACCGAGGAGCCGCCTCGCCTCTTCCTCGCCTCGACAAGAGGCCTCTTCTATAAAACCGGCGATATTCCTCTGCCTAATTAACCGTCTTCCTCTTCGATCAATGGCGTCTTCCTCCTCGCCTCTTCTGTTCCTCTAACTCCACCCCACCACCATCACCGATACTGGTGGTGCCTCCTCCGCCGCCGCCGTCTTCCGAGGATGAGTGTCCCCTCGAAGCGCATTAAATGCATAGCCGCCGAGGAAGAAATCCGTCTTTACCGCGGAGTTGTCCATGTCGGACGAGTTGTCCGGACGGCAGCGAGGACGAGGAGGACTTCGACGACGAGGACGTTGTCGCGGAGGAGGACGACGATCCGGAGGAGGAGGAGGAGGAGGAGGAGGAGGACGACGACGACGACGACGACGAGGCCTCCGACGATGGTGCCGACGCCGACGACGAGGAGGAGGACGATGACGAAGACGACGATTAGTCCCGACAGATGCTAGAAATTAATTATTAGTTATTTAGTATATTATTAGAAATTAGCTTTTAGCATCTTTTGTGGTAACCCGTGGGACATTGTACAGGGTACCAATATTATTTGTAAATTATTATAATGGTATAATATATGTACATTTCCTATAATATATGTTGTTTTTGGACCCATAAGATTTGTCCTCACAAATACATTCATGTACCATAAATTAAAAGTCAAAAGTATAAAACATAAATTAAAAATTAAAAGTATAAAACATTCTGTATAAACTATACATTCTGATACTAAAGAAAATCACATTGAAAAAAGGGACTTCTCTCTTTCGAATTTATATGATGAGGGAATCAGTCCCGGTTGGTGTATTACACCGGGACTGCTTGCTCATATCAGTCCGAGTTGGTGTAACAAACCGGGGCTGAATGCTCACTTAGTCCCGACAGATTACACCAAAAATAAAAGAATACAACGGCGCGAGCGGGGCTCGAACCCGTGATCGCACCGGGGAGCCCGTGCTCAAGCGCACGCTGCTAGCCAGGGGAGAGGATGGGGCCTTCACGGCACGAACCTTTTTTGTACCCTTCTTAGGAGATAGGGATCAGCTCACTGACATGTGGGCCCATCTCTGGTGGTTCCCGCATGTCATTGGTACTAATTTGCCATTAATTTATCGAAAATTATAGAAAACTGTTGGGAGCCTTGAAATCTCATTAATTTTTTAAAATTTATTATAAATTTTCACCTTTTATATAAATTCAATTATTGATTCATTGCTTACTAAAAATAATAACTCATACTTATTCCACACTAAAATGATTTTCAAAAATAAAATAAATTAAAAATTCATATATTCTTTACATTATTATTTTCCAACAAATCATACTTATTATCTGATTTTCACCTTGTTATATAAATTCAATTGTTGCTTCCTTGCTTAATAAAAATCATACTTTATATAACACGGTTCGACTTATTTGCTAACATACTTTGTTTTTACAAGTGATCCTTCATTATGATCGTGTTATGCGTACATAGGGGATTCCTCTATATCATTCAAGATAGTAATGTCTCGTCCACCATAAAAGGAGGTAGCTCGTCGAACTGATTGTACTCTTCTTCATCTGTGGCGCCTCAACTCGAGCGATCCTTCTTTTACAGGAGAACCACGTGGCGCCTTGGCTAATCGCTAGTTTTCGCTTACGCTTGTTATCTTGATGAGGCTTGTCCTTACGCTTCTTTCTTTTAGTAGGCTGTCATACCTTTTTCGGTTTCTTTGTTCATGTCCATCACGTAGAATACATGTCACATCATTTACTAGCACGAGCGGTTCGTCCCTATAGGCCACTTGCTTGAGGTCCACGGTTGTCATACCGTACTCGTCGATCTCAACGGTGTCAATTTGACCCATTGGCACCAAAGCAGAGGATTTTTAAAGGTCCATACTCGAGTTCCCAGATATCTTCTATGTAATCATAGTAGGTGTCCATCTTTCCATTTTGTCCAAGGCATCTATACGGACCCATTGTTTTGGTTGGTGCTCTTGCTATCTGGGCGATTGTGTAAAATGTGTACCCATTTATCTCATACCCATGGAATGATCGATTGTCATGGATGGTCCCCGAGCCAAGAGTTTCAACTGTTCATTGTCTGCGTTCGGGAGCCCATCGGTTTCTTTTGTAACCAACCACGAAAGCGATCCATTTGCTCTAGTGCGATCCACTTTTTCGACTTCTCCGGATCTTGGTCGCGTAGAATCATCTCATGTTCATGGATAAACTCAGCCACTACAGTTGCTTGTTTCAAGACTGTGAAATGTGCTTGTTTAAATGAAAGTAGATCGTCGCTAAAGAATTCTCTTCTCCCTAGAGTTCCTTTTCCCCGTAGCCTGCCCTCATGGCGTGAACACAGGGACGCCAATCGGATTTAGCTCATCAATGTAGTCGACACGAGAACTCAATCACCTCCTCTGTGCCAACACCACATGCAATGACCTTACGGGCGAGACCGGTTCCAAACATATTTCTTTAGGACACCCATGTACCTCTCGAAAGGAACATACTATGCAGGAACACGGGTCCGAGAATTTCTATCTCTTTGACAATGTGGACCATGAGATGGACCATAATATCAAAAAAGGACGGAGGGAAGATCATCTCAAGGCTGACCAGACTATCAACCACGTCATTCTGCGGCTTAGATAAGTTCCGTGGTTCGATGACCTTCTGCGACACGCGTTGAAGAACGAGCACTGACTTTACGATTGTCCCTCGTACCCGGTCCGTGAGAATACCTCTCGGCGCCTTTGGGAACAAGCTGTGTCATCAACATGTGACAGTCATGTGATTTCGGTGTACTATCTTATTCTCTTTCGTGTTGATGAGTCTCCTTATGTTCGAGGAGTACCCGAAGGACCTTCACTTTGTTAAAGAACTTAATCATGTTTTTTCTCTTCCTTGCTCGAGTGTAGCTCGCAGGTGGAGGTAATGTTGTCCTTCGCTCTCTTTTTACGGATGTAGGTCGTTCACGAGTCGATAAATGCAGGTCCTTCGTGCTTGAAGTGTATCTTTTGATTTACCGTACATATCTAGGAAGCCTAGCGAGTTCACGAGACATTCTTCGTGATATGCATGAAGTCCGATGAGTGGCGGACCTCTAAGTCTTCGATGAAGGTAAATCCCAAAATATTGACTTCTTCTTCCAAATGGGCTTCGTATGACCTTGTTCGATGAGGGACAGATTTGCTACGGGACCCTTTCCAAATACTACTTTCGGATCCTTTACGGAGAAAATACAAGTGTCCCATCTGCGATGCAGGGCTTCTTACGTTCTCTTCGTCCCATCGAAATTCTCACCCTTCCGTCAGTAGCAGGTGCTTCAAATGGAGGAACCTCACGGTAGCCCATGTACCACGACCTTTGGGAGTTTTTCAGATACTTGCTGTCCGTATCCTCTAAGCACTGGATGCAGACTTTATATCCTTTGATAGATAGGCCTGACAGGTTACCAAGTGCAGGCCAGTCGTTGATGGTTACGAATAGCAATGCACGTATGGTGAAGTGCTCTCTTTTGTACTCATCCCATACACGTACACCATCGGTCCACAGTGTTAGCAGAGCTTCCACCAACAGTTTGAGGTACACGTCGATGTCGTTTCCAGGTTGCTTCGGCCCTTGGATAAGCAACAGCATCATAATGTACTTTCGCTTCATACACAGCCAAGGAGGAAGGTTGTAGATACATAGAGTCACGGGCCAAGTGCTGTGACTGCTGCTCATATCGCTGAACGGGTTCATCCCATCCGTACTCAACCCAAACCTTATGTTCCTTGCATCCTCAGCAAAGTCCGGGTATTTTCTATCGACTTTCCTCCACTGGGAGCCATCAGCGGGGTGCCTTAGCCTTCCGTCGTCCTTACGATCTTCTTTGTGCCAACGCATCATCTAGGCATGTGCTTTGCTCGCAAATAAACGCTTCAACCGGGGGATTATAGGGAAATACCAGACCACCTTAACGGGGGGTCTCTTCTTCTGACACTGCCCCTCTTCCTCGCCTCGGTCATCACGCCTAGTTTTATACCTCGAAGTTCTACACACCGGACAAGCTTCCAAATGCTCATACTCATTGCGATACAGGATACAATCGTTCCGGCATGCATGTATCTTTTGTACCTTCAACCCCAAAGGGCAGACAACTTGCTTGGCGTCGTACGTAGTTTCAGGCAGCGTGTTACCCTCTGGAAGCAACTTCTTTATGAGGCATAACAACTCGTTGAATCCTTATCGAGACAATCCATTGGTCGCCTTCCCTTGCATTAGTTCTAGCGTGGTACGCAATTTTTGTGGGCTGTCGGCGGTTTGGGTACAATAGTGTTCGTGGTCCTCCATAGGTCTTTGGAACTTTTCGTAATGTCTTTCATTGGTGTATTCTCCTCTCCGACAAGCGACATCTGTTCTAGGTCATCATCGCCAAACTCCCCAATGTATCTTGAAAGAACCGTGTTGGCCAGCATCGGGGATATTGTTGTCCCCCTGATCTTCTTCTTCTTCAACATCTTCTTGTATAGTCTCTTCTTCACCATGCTTGGTCCAACAGGTATAGTTTGGCATGAAATCTCTTGAGAGCAAATGGAAGTGAAGGTGGCTGGATTTTGGCCACTCCTTCTCATTCTTGCAGTGTATGCATGGACAACATATGTAGCCTGACTTCATGTATGCATCGACAGCACGAAGAAAAGTTTGCAAACCCTGCAAGAACTCCGGGGTGCGTCGGTCCATGTATATCCATCGCCGGTCCATCTACGTTATGTTACATCAAGGCAGCTATTAGCTCATTTTCCAATAATGAATTTTTTAACATTTCACAAATTTCAAATTAAACAAACGTTGACCATTAATTTCTCTTATTATATATTGGCGATTTTTATAATATCACATTGTATTCAAAGCAATTTAAAAGGCCAACATGTTGATATAACTTTTATCCATTAAAGATGCATATAATTTGATTAAATGTTGGTCAAAATTTATAAAGTTTGACTTTTCTCAAGTCAAAATATTTCTTACAAAATGGAATGGAGGGAGTATTAAATTTATTTGAAAATTTTGCATCGATCGATGGAACCAAAACCTAAATTTGACTTGAAAAAAGTCTTTCAAAACAAACGTTGACCATTAATTTCTCTTATTATATATTGGCGATTTTTATAATATCACATTGTATTCAAAGCAATTTAAAAGGCCAACATGTTGATATAACTTTTATTCATTAAAGATGCATATAATTTGATTAAATGTTGGTCAAAATTTATAAAGTTTGACTTTTCTCAAGTCAAAATATGCCTTATAAAATGGAATGGAGGGAGTATTAAATTTATTTGAAAATTCTTCATCGATCGATGGAACCAAAACCTAAATTTGAGCTAGATCCACACATTCAACGCGAGCTACATCTAATCCAACCAAATTCCAAACTTACACAACTAGTTATTTCATCAATCATGAGAAAAGCTCAAATTTTCTTCACATTTCAAGCAAAGAAGAAGCTCCATTTTATACCAAATGTAGTGAGGAACTATGTTACTAACCTTGGTTAACTTGGCTGGGAGTAAAAAATGACCAAATTTTCGTAGCACCTCCCCCTTTCTTAAAGCTCTTGGCCAGCGCTGCACTGTTCTTGATCGATCATGACAAAAGATCAAATTTTCTTCACATTTCAAGCAAAGAAGAAGCTGCATTTTACACCAAATGTAGTGAGGAACTATGTTACTAACCTTGGTTAACTTGGCTGGGAGTAAAATGACCAAATTTTCGTAGCACCTCCCCCTTTCTTAAAGCTCTTAGCCGGCGCTGCACTGTTCTTGATCGATCATGATAAAAGATCAAATTTTCTTCACATTTCAAGCAAAGAAGAAGCTGTATTTTACACCAAATGTAGTGAGGAACTATGTTACTAACCTTGGTTAACTTGGCTGGGAGTAAAATGACCAAATTTTGGCAGCACCTCCCCCTTTTTTGGTGCTCTTGGCCGGCGCTGCACTGTTCTTGATCGATCATGACAAAAGATCAAATTTTCTTCACATTTCAAGCAAAGAAGAAGCTCCATTTTACACCAAATGTAGTAAGGAATGATGTTACTAACCTTGGTTAACTTGGCTGGGAGTAAGATGACCAAAATTTTGGCAGCACCCGTCCCCCTTTCTCTTGGCCTAGCTAAGCTCTTGGCCGGCGATGTTCTTGATCTGGCAGTGTGGGGAGGAGGCGGGGAAGAGGACTGTTCAAATAAAGCTGCTTAGTACCGGTTTAAAATACCAGCCTGTACTGATGCCGTAACATCGGTCCTGGTTCTTGTAACCAACCGGTATTAGCGGGGCGAGTTCGGTTGGTGTAACCAACCGTATTGATGTTAGAGAATCGATACGGTTGGTTTCTTCACCGGTCCATGTTCTGAAGGCTGTCTTGATGCTCTAACATCGGTCTCGGTTCTTGTAACTAACCGGTATTAAGCAGGCCGAGTTCCGGTTGGTTAGACCAACCGGTACTGATGTTAGCGAATCAATACCGGTTAGTTTCTTCAGGCGGTCCATTTCAATGCAAATTGGCATTTACATAGATCACCATTTCTGATTCATACTTGTACTCATTTGTTGATGAACATTTTGCACATATCAACAATTCATTGCACATATCACCATTTCACCATAACTCATTTCATTGCACAGATCCCATTTCACAGATTCATACTTGTACTCATTTGTCGATGAACATTTTTGCACATATCAACAATTCATTGCACAGATCACCATTTCACCATAACTCATTTCATTGCACAGATCCCATTAATTCCATCACAAAATAGTTCATCACATACATACATAATTAAACACTGATCTCATTGATTCCATCACAAAATAGTTTATCACATACATACATAATTAAACACTGATCTCATTGATTCGATCACAAAATAGTTCATCACATACTACATAATTAAACTACATTCATACATAATAACTAAACTATATACATAATTAAACTAAACATCAACTATATTCTACTCATCCTCCTCCGCCATCAACGCCCCCGATCGATTTCGTCATCGTCGAGGCGGAAGAGGCGCAGCGCGAGGAGAGATGGCGGCACGCGGCGTGGGATCCCCACCTCCATGTGCATCCGATCTGGAAGCTTGCGCGGCAGCAGCGGCGGCGGCAATGAGCCCGATTCCTCCCAGTGCGAGGTTGATATGGTGGCGGCGATGAGCGGGCGCCGGCGCGAAGTCCTCCATGCCTCCTCCAGGTTGGTGCGGGCGCCGCCGGAGGTTCGGCGGAGGCGAGGGGCGGCGCGCGAGGTTGCGGCGGAGGATGTGGGTGGGGCGGCACTGGCGGTGGAGGTGGATGGGCTTCTTGTTGGCGGCGGATGTTGCAGCGGAGGATGGGGATTGCAAGTCGCCTGCAGGTCTTGAGGCGGCGAACCATGGCGGAGGAATGCGGTGCGGTGGTGGCGGTGGCGAGAGAGAGAAGGGATCGAAATGGTGCGATCTTGTTCTCCATGTTGATGGAGGGAAAATATAGGGAGGGAAGATAGAAGGTCGGATCCATTAAACACACGGCAAATTCCAATGCAGTCAAATGTGATTAAACACAAAGCAAATTCAATGCAGAAGCGCAAAATCCAATGCGAAATCAATAAAAACAAGTTATAATGAACAGAAGAAAAACCAAGGAAGCGCAAAAGTTTAGGAACCGAAGAAGACCAGGGATGAGCTGAAGCCGAGGTGGGGCTGTGGGAGCTAGGAAGAAGAAGTGTGGGGCTAGCGACTAGCCGTGAAGAGGGGTTCAAATTAATACCGGTTGGTTGCACCAACCTGTACTGATGCTCTAGCATCGATCTTGGTTTAATGTAACCAACCGTACTAAGCAGAATTCGAGAACTTAGTACTGGTTGGTTACACCAACCTGCATCTTGATGTTTAGAACATCGGTATAGGTTGGTGTAAGCAACCGATACTAACGAACTCCGCCAGCTAGACCTCTTAGTACCTGTTGGCTACACCAACCGGCATGGATATTAGAACATTAGTACCGGGTGGTTTCTTCAGCCCGTACTGATGTTTCCCTCGGACGATGAACCGTTGAGCCGGATGATGTAGCGATAGTCGGTTCATGTATAACCGGTACTGATGTGCCGGTATGAAAGGTCATTCCTGTAGTAGTGTCTATGCTCTTAATTAGTTTGTACAATTGCTTTACTACGGAATTCCCTTTACAACCTACATGTTATTAACTAATGTATTACGAGCACAATAATTACAAACGAGACTTTGAAAAGCCAAGGCGTGTCACTAGCTATATTTTATACTATCAGACATTATATCCATTCCTCAATTTGGAAACGCAAGACGAGCTATGGGACAAAAGGTACTAAACAGTTTCCTGATTTTTCACTATATGTTGTCCATTCTGATAAGAACTTCTTCACATAAGAAGTACAACTGTACAAGTTGTGGTTTTTCTCGGCCCCATGGATGATTAATAATTGTGGTGTTGATGACATGGAGAAGTATCGATGCCGATCGACTTCAATTGGGGTGTTCATGGATTTATCAAAACCCTGAATCTCCTCGATGAAAGCATCAAGCACAAGGTAAACGATTCTTCGGATAACTAGCCCATGTGTCAAGATGGGCTAGTAGTAGTTCGTAGGATTTATTCTCGCTTTTTGCCGTGTTTCGGAGGGGTCCAAAAACTAGATGATCATTTCGGATCAGTTTCGTTAACCATGAAGCACTTAGAGTTTGTATTCAGTTTTTTGGTCCACCGGCCTCTATGGGCCAGACCACTCTTGGTCCGGTGTGTAGCTACGGCGGACCGAGTCCCTCTGGAGCTCGGTCCGGCCTAGGCAGTGTGTGGCAAACTGACCCTGGCCACGATCCGACACTTTGAAGGTGATGGTCCAGCGTGCCTCGATCCGATGCTGTGAAGGCTATGGTCTAGCGCTGTGAAGGCCACAATCCGGCGCTGTGAAAACGACAGTCCGGCACCGTGTGAGCCGCAGTCTAGTTCGGTGCTTTGAAAACAACGATCCGGCGTGAACTGGTCCGCGGCAGACCGGTCCAGCCTGTGAGAGAACTTTTGTCCCAGTGACTAGTTTTTAAAAGTGGGGGTATTTATTCGTTTCTTTTGGGACATTTTGGAGTGAGGAGAGATTGCAATTTCCATATCCTAAGTCTAGGTGGTTGTGAGCTCTAGGGTTTAGTGCCTATTCTAGGGAGAGAGCCAAGGTGAGGTAGTGAACCTAGGGAGAGCTTCATGGTGGGGGATTGATCCGAATTAATCTTTTATATTGCTTAGGCTTGTTACTTTGTTTGCAGGGCAGGAGGAAGGACTTGTTGAGCTTCTTGAAGCGATTTGTTGAAGTCATCAAGTGGAGGTGTACAAGATCTTGAAGCCCGCATTGCCGGAGCAACGAAAGGTATAAGGAGTAAGAAAAGGGGAAGCCTTTTCTGAACCTCTGAAAAATTTTCTTGTCCCTTGTCTCCTTTTACAATTCCTCAATTTAAACTCTTGCAATTGTGTGCTCCTAGTGTTTATTGTTAGCTTTCTTGTCTTGTCATAGCTTCTAGAGTTTGTTTAGTTGTAAAAGTTTTAATTTTGCCATCATATCAAGAAAAACAAAAAAATTAAAGTTTGCACTAGGTCTCAACCCCCCTTCTTGGCCCTAGATGCTCTTCACAAGTTCAAATTTGGTTATTGTAGGAAAAAAAAAAACCACGTCTAACAAGGTGATTGCCACACCTCGCCTCAAACTGGAGTGCAGAACCAAACTACCGAATCATACTTGTTCAACATTTTGGGGCTTGCATAATATATTTGAGACTGGCAGGTGGGTCGCGGCTCTTTAAGTTAGACATAACAATGGGTACGCTAAAGAATAGGCGATGACTAGATCAACATATAGTCGGGGCAAAGATGAATCAGAGGCCTTCTTTTATCCTCAAGGCATATGGTTCAGGGTAATAAAAGCTTGGCATCTCAATTTAAGGCTCATTTGTTTGACATATGAAACCAGACCAACAGATCATATAGATCATGGATTACTTCCAAAAAAAATGATCACGGATCTTAACGGAACTTTTTGTTTGAAACATAAACCAAATATGACACTCCACACGTAGGGTTCAAGTTTGATACCTAGTAACCACGTCACTGTCATTTTTGTAAAGAAAAGGTATTTTTTTAATCTTGAACTACATATATAGCTCTCCACCCATTTTGATCCCTCAATTGACAAAACCGGGTACATATAGTCCCTTTATCAGTCAAATGATGGTTTTGAGTGACTTGGTGGGCATTTGGTGATTTTTGTTGACATGGCATGAAAGCAGCATAAGGTGGAATCCACGTGCATCCAACGTGTCGATCACCTCCTTTCTATCTCTCTCATCTCCCTCACCTCCCTACTCAGCACCATCACCATCTCTCCAGTTCCCCTCATCTCACTCTCGTCCTCCTTGTGTTGCCTTGACATCACCATCCCAAGCGCCGACATCGTCCATCCATGCCTCGCTTTGCCTACGCGCTCCTTGCCTCTCTCCATGCTGTCATCCTTCTCGCTGCTTTGCTGCTGCATACCACCCTGAGCTTCGGTCACCATCATCATCCTCATGCTCCCCTCCTTGCCCCGCTGCCCTAAGCTCTTGTCATCATGACAGCCTCTTTGCTTGCTGAGCTCCGCCGCTGGAGGTGGTCAGCTCCATATGGATATGAAATGGAGGATAGGGCCAATAGCGAGGGGAGGATGATACAGCCTTGAGCACACTATTGTCACCAAGTCGACGTGCTGCCTAACTTTGTTGCTGTTGCCCTGAACTTCGATCACCATTGTCGTCCTCGTGCTCCCTTGCCCCATTGCTATTGCCACGAGCGTCGGTCACTGTGGCCACCTCTCTGCTTTGTCGAGCTCCGGCGTGGAAGGAGGTGGTGGAGGCAATAGGTGGCATGGGGAGAAGTCAAGGATGTGGTGGCGGCGTGGGATTTAGCTGAAGGTGGTGGCAACAGTGGCTGAAGAGAGAGAGAGAGAGAGAGAGAGAAGATGTTGGAGAGGGAGGGGATTTAGCCAGAGACAGGAGAGGGAGAGATTGAGAAGGAGAGCGATGGGAGAGAGAGGAGGAGGGAAGGGATCCATATGTGCAGCCACATATAATAACACTTTACTCAAATCCATCACATGGACTGCCACTTCAGTGAAAGCCATAAATTATCCTTTGATTGGTCAAGAAACCATTTATGTCCGATTTTATTAGTTGAGGGATCAAGTCCATCCAGTTTGTTTTTGGAGACCAAAATAAGTGGATGAGCAAAAAAAGGGTCTTTCAGTTATCCTTAGTGCATATGAGCTTATGGCTTGGGGTTACTCTTTTTACAGAGAGACAGAGAGAGATGCATCCATCCCCATCTCTAGGATAGGAGCTAGGGATAGCTAGTTAGGATGAACAATCAAGGTTATCCGAGGCGCTAGGAGCCCGCCTAGCGCCTAGGCGGCCTAGGCGAGGCGCTAGACGCTGCCTAGGCGGCCAAACTGATTTGCGTGCTATCTGTCGTATTTAAGATGTTAGAGGATAAATTATTTTTTTAAAATAAAATCTTCTACATAATCAAGCCATAATCATTAATCACTATTGAAAACCATATAATCATCATCTAGACACCTCGTAGAGCCGTCTCTTGAATCACCTAGTTACTGTCTCAGACTACATAGATGGGCTAGCCGTCTAGGTCACTCCCTAGGCTCTAGGCGGGGCGAGATGCCACTGCCTAGCGCCTAGGCGCCGCCTAGGCGGGTATAGGCGCCACCTAGGGAACCATGCGGACAATAGACAGCACAAGTGAAAAAGGATTACCCATGTCTCTATTTTTTTTTTTGGGTATTTAGAAGGGTACGTCCCATGATCCCATCTCCCTAATTTACCTGAGAGGAATGTCCGATTAGCGCCTAAGAAACCATATTATAAATTCACTGAACTCGCAGAATTAACTCGTAAGATAAAAAACAACTATACGTTAAAGTAATTTACTGTCCACCTCATTCACCAAACTCGCAGGAGCATAGCAGGGCCCCGCAAATTTGCACGCGAAGCTGATTTGTGGTCCTTGGTAAACCAGTATATCGAGGGATAAAAATTTAATCAGATGTCGGGGCAACGGTAGCCATGTTTAGTGACGCGCAAGCCTTTTCCCTTTAAATCCATGGCACTAACTTTACATTAAAAAACTGCATGTTTTTCCACTGCTGTCAAAAGGGTGTGACTCTTTCTATAAAGTGACTCTTTATAACTTCTAGACTGGCAGACATATATAAGCGATATCTTCTATGGTAGCCTTGGCGACCAAATCACTATTCGCAATTCAAAAATGTATAAAAGAAAGTGTACTTATGACAGATGAACCACGAGGTAAGCCCTCTCTAGAACAGAGAATTGGAGAAATTTTGCAGAGATAGGATTTTAATTATGTAGATTTTTCCTATGACAGAGCCAAATAATAATGAACTCTAAAATTCCTATGGAATGGCTCAACCGATAGGAATTTTGGAGAAAATCTAATATGAGGTACAACATCTTAGAAATTTTCCTCTGTGTCTATTTATATCTAAAATTATGTACGATTTTCTTATGAAGCATTGAAACGGCACAATTGAACGACTAATAGTAAACTATACATGCCACCCAATTCCTTTTCATTTCCCTATTATTGTGGCTTTGGATTCGTGCGTTCCAGACAAATTGTTGCAGTTCCGGTGTCAAAGCTTACCTCGGGTAAATATTTTGCATGAGACAATAGGATTTTGAATTTACATTCGACGCTGTCTAAAATGTTCATTAAGACAGATCGTAAGCACCTCTAATCAGTAATCAATAGTTAACGAGTCCGTCATTTGGGGTGCAATGTGCCATGCTGCGATCTGTGGAGTGCTGTGGCATTCGGCCAAAACCAGCATGCTTTGTTTGTGTGGCCGTAAATGGTATCTTGTCCAATCTAGCAAAAGAGAAGAAAGGGAAAGGGAGCCCTTAAGGTTGGTAATCAAAATGGTTATTGTCACAGGGAACTAATTGAGCATTGCTTTGCTTGCCGTTGGGGACGGCAAGCCGTCAAGAATCTAGCTAGTGAGTGCGTTCAGCGATTCAAGCACTCCAGTCTTATCAAACCACCGCGAATATTGTTTAGGGTTTTATTGTTTGTCAACCAACAAGAGATAAACTAAATTATACTGGAAAAAGGGAAGGGCACGGTTATCTATATTATTAGTGCTCAACTTGTTCTTATAGTATAATCCGTAACCCGCTGGCAATTACCATAAAAATTATCTGAAACACAGCAAGGCAGGTTACATGTGAACAACTGTTGCCCATTTGCAATGGTGGTGGTTATCTGCATGTTGTTTGTTAACGGTTGCTGGCGTTTTCTTTTACTAGCTAAACACCTGTGCATTGTTACGAAAATTATTAGAATCTATCATATGCAATGTCAACTGCCTAGTAATTTCGTTAGTTATGAAGTATTATGTTTTTTCAAGTAATTAAATATTGTATTCTTGTTTTAGTCAATTTTCTTGGCTTACATGGTTTTTATTACATTATTACTTTTTTAAAATATTGGATCAAAATGAAGTAAATACCCATTTCGAGAATGACTTCAAAATATTGCCTCTCCACCGACGGTAATTTCAAATTTTTAATAGACGAGGGAGGTAGTGGGGCTGGGTATATGTGTAGTTAATGCAAGGACGGAGGATAGAATAGTCCAGTAAAAATAGACCACCACTTATCATCACTCACCACAAGCCACTTTTAAGTAGTAGAGATTTTGATTTTGCAGGCTAAGGTGGGGTTCTTTTCAACTTATCTCATTTGCTTATCTCGTTTGCTTATTTGCTTCCCGACGTGGGCTCGAGAGTTGGATCTGTTTCATTCGACTTGTGTTAGAGAGCTTTTATACACGCCTTCGAGATAGAAAAAAGAAATCCAAAAATTAAAATAAAAATTCGATAAGTCAAATAAGCAAACGAGATAAGTCCGCTTCGTTCAACTTGTGTTAGAGAGCTTTTATACACGCATTTGAGATAGAAAAAAAAGAATCCAAAAATTTTAAAAAAATCCCGATAAGTCAAATAAGCAATTATTTTACTTATCAGGATTTTTTTTAAAATTTTTGGATTTCTTTTTTTCTATCTCGAAGGCGTGTATAAAAACTCTCTAACACAAGTCGAACGAAGCGGATCCGATTCTCGAGGCCACATTGGGAAACAAATAAGTAAACGAGATAAGTAAATGAGATAAGCTGAAAAGAACCGCATCTAAGATCAAGAAGGTCTACCGGTGTTAATCAGCAGTGCATTGCGCTACAAACCACCGGATACTTCAGCAATTTGGGAAAATATTGAGCACTACAAATTCGAATTTGAGCAAGTCAATGTACGGTGGTCATCTGGATAGTCATGCAACTTTCATTTTAGACACCAAATTGGTAAAGAAAAAAATCTGAAGAAAATGATGATTAAGTATGTATAGTGTTTTAGCAACCTTAAAAATTTCAACTTCAAACTTAAGTTTGCTAGGAGAAACAAAAAAAAAGAAGTAATGAATAGTACAACTTCTCCTTTATTTGTGTAACTTTTTGGATCTTGTCATTCTCAATGCAGAATGAATTTAAACTCAAAATTTTATAGACAGGTATGTAGACTCAATTGAGAAGTGCATCCAGAATATTTTCCGGGTTTTTCATATATTGGTTTCATAACCAAAATGAAGCGGTTCGCATGAGGCCATGAATCAACAACAATTGTAAATGTATAGTCATATCTACCTTTGCATTTTCAAGGTGATCCCCTACATGCTATTGTTGACCTGTTATCCTGTGATTGACCCGCATAAAGACGATTATGACCTTGTTTCTTTAGTACATCAATTAATAGGATAAATTCCTAAAAATTGTAGAAATTCTTAAAATTATGAGAAAATTTTTGTAGGCTAAAAAACTATATGTACTCAAATGTGCAGCTAAAATTAACTTTTTTGGGATTCGAAATTTATTTTATAATTAATGATGTCTCACAAAAAACGAGAGAACACTAGAAATTCAAAAAGGATACAAAAAATAAAATACTAACCATAAGTAAAACATAATTTTACATAAATTTAGAAATCACTCAATCTGGACTTAAAATGTAGAAGATAAAATTGTTAAAGTTTTAAATCTAGAAAGAGGTCTTTCTAATGGTAGAATGTAATAGAGCTAACGGCAATGACATGCAGGGAGACACCCTAAAATGCATAGACATAGAGAGTAGACGTCACTTAGCAATGGCACGAGACGGATTAGGAGGTTCTGGGGTAACATTAAAAAATTTTCCCCATAAAACAAATAAATAAAAATGATCATCTGGCTAAAATAAAAAACGATGAACAGCCAATACATTGGTACAGTGGAGTAACTCTGAATTACTGCATATCAACATGAATCATATGCCAAATCAAATAAAAAATGTTAATTTTCCAGGTTTACCCATCTATGTGTTCTAATCCTTTTGTTCCTAAAGCCTAGCACAGGCTTGCTTCAAAAGGTGTGAACATCAACATTTACAAAGTCTCGGCGAGATAGATTAGCAACAAAATTTTGATTCACGATGTACAAAGACAGGCAGTAAAACTAACAGTATGTACATCCAAATTAGCTTTGACACAATAATCCTGCAGGGAAGACCAAGTAGATGATCAAATTCCGGTGAATCAAATAGCAGCACTTGAAAGGCCCACAAAAAAGAATTATACAACAGAGGGAATGAACTGTGAAAGCCCGAGCATGACAAATATGCCTGACATAATTATTGAACTATAATGGTTAATGGTTTTTGTACAATGTAGTACCAGGAGGGTATTCATCATGCTCATAAAACAAGGAAAACAAGGAACACATGATCAGCTAAAGTCCGCATACATAGTTACAATCTCCTCAACTTTTGGTATACAAAGAGTGATGCAAGGGCTTTCAATCATCTTTTCGATGTAGAGCATGACGACTATTACCATTCAGTGCAGCATGATATACACGCTTGTCCACCAGCCCAAGATTGGATAGAATTAAATTTCCCTGAATTAAAAATGGTTTGTTATATGGTAGTAATCATGAACGCAGTAATTCATATGCCACGATGGATTATTTGAAAAAACAAAGACAAAAAAGTTATCCTGGGGATTAGATAAGAAGAAGAATACCTCTGTTGCAATCAGTTTTCTGACATTGTTAGCATAGAGTTTGGCATCCTCCTTTTCTTGTTCAGAAGGGTAGTATACAGGTAAACGAACCACCTCTATGTAATTTACAAATTGACACAGGAGCAAAAACACATGACGTGCCTGCAAGTTTTTTATAAGAGAAAATGCCATTAATTTCATAATTAATTAAATTAATCAAGATGGGAGTCCATATCAGTTGTTAGTTCACAAGATGTAAATGGAAAAGACACCACAAAAAATAGCCCATATGGAGAGTTTTGCCATTTCACGTCACAAACTTCTGAAAGGTATTATTTAGTAAACTAGTAATGATTAATATTTGTTAGCATGTTGCCTACAAATAGAAGTCCTCTAAACAGTTGACACGCCACATAATTATTTTAATCTAAAACAATGTTGCTTACAAAGAGAAGTATGTAAATATGGCTGTCTCTGAACCATATGGAGTAACAATACATTCCAGGAAATGTCAATGTTCTCAATGTGATAGCATGTCTGTAGGAATTTATCAAGTTATGTAAATTTTAATGATTACAGTAAGACAGCAGCAGCCTAGCGATCTTCAATAACATGAGAGACTATGCTTAACAAGACATGTAAAAAGGAGGGAAGAAGTGCTTTATTGCATAGGGAGGTTCAATAGTACATTAAGTTATTAACTCAATATACATGGACACTAGTCACAATACTATTGTGGAAAAATGTTAAATTCCAATGTTCACTTATGGTAAAACCTAAGTATATGGTAAAATCCCTTCATAAAAAGTATATGGTAAACATCAACACATGGAATAGAATTCTACTGGCAAAAGGCACAAATTCTACATACAAGGTCCCAACATATTGCCCATGCCTTCCAGTGCCTACTTGTAGGTTCCTATACTGCAGCAAGTGTAAATCTGTAATTGATATTTACCCCATCCATAGAGTCCCAGGCTGGACTAAATCTCCTGTAAGGGTATCTCAAAACGACGGGCTGCACAGGTGCTCCTGCAAGAAAGGCTCCTGTCTTAAATGGAAGAAGGTAATCCCCATTTGTAGTGGTACCCTCTGGGAAAAAAAAGAGAACTACTGTAAACAATGAAAAAGCAAGTTTTTGAAGAGCTATAAATGAAAGTAATAACAATTCCAAGATAAAATAAGAAATACTAAATTTTGTAGCATGTATCATTTGTGTGTTTGGACTAGAGCATGAAAGGTTCCAACTTTTTGGTTCAAAGTAATAAACATAAACTAAAATCAGTCTGGTGCATAAAATTGAGGTTTGAGAGCTGAAGGCACATGTCATCAAAGTAATGGAATATGTTTGTACAGAGGCAATGCAACCTGGTAGTATATTTTAGCAAAGAACTTGTAGCAAATTGGCTCAATTTCGTTCCAAGCCCAGTATATTTACATCATAATACTCAGAAAACTATTGCAAAGTTAGCGATAGTGTCACAAGATAACATAAAGCATGATTATGCAATAAAGGATGACTAATGATTTAACAGATGGGAAACAACGCCTTCTAAAAGGCAAAGCGAATGACACAGAAAATGGGAAGCAGTACACAAAAAAGTTGGGAAGAGCCTGAAAAAGAAATGATTGTACACTAACCAGGAAACAGTAACATCATCGGGCAATTCTTATCTTGAGAAACAACTTGGACCCTTTCAGTTACAGCACCTACATACAGAACACAGTTTGGTGAGATGTAAAGACAAATTATAAGACATTGCAAGATTCCATGTGAAGAATCTTCCACAGCACAGCACAGAAGAGGACTTTATATAACATAAAATTAAAGAACCCTCCTACTTCACAAATTATGGCATTGTCAGCCACTGTGATACAAAAAACTATGCAATATTAGAAGAAATAGTAAAATTAATCATTCAGTACTAATCATATATTTCAAGAGTGCTGACATTGATAAAGTTTGTTGGAAAAAGTGAAGAGTAAGATAAGTACAATGACTTCAAGGACTGCATGTCAATATATGTATACCTGAAACACCTTTAGAATCTGAAGCTTTGGATTCACGTTGAACAAAAATGCATCCAAGACACTTGCTGCATCACAAAAAAAATACTTCAAATTTGTATGCTAGATCAACATAAATGGAGAAGGCTGAACATCCGGCATATTTCTAAATAAATGGAAATGATTAAGGACCATTTTCTCACTATCACCAAAATAATACACTATATAGAAACATTGATTGGCAAGAACAGTTACCTTATGAGACCAACTAGAGGCAACCTGGACACCGATGCCTACAACAATAATAAACTTATAATCATGAAAAAGGTATTTGTAAGAAAGCTCTAATCCATTAAAATATAAGTTAATATGTGGGCATGATTAAAAGTATACTTGGCACCTTAGCAACGAAGCTTGGAAAAGAAGCCGACATATGATAAAGAATATCCACATATGACACGTGATTCGACACAATCGCCCCTGGTCTTTCCAATTCTTCAGATTGGCCTTGATGTACATCCTAAACATAACATTTTATTAGAATGACACCAGAAGCAGCAGGGGAAACTAAAGAAGTTCAGTCATATGGATACAAGGGGGCATGTATTACTTCTACAAGGATTACACGATGAGAAAACCATTTCCATTACAACTGCAACAAAACTTTATCCAATAGGTGCTTGAAAGGACAAGAAACATCTATTGTCAATTACTGCAACATTTTTAAGCATGATAGCAAGATTCAAAAAGTTGTAAACCCTGAAAAATCCAAAATAAAATCAAACAATGTTGCAGCCATTTACTTTAGGCTCCATACTGAAAACATATTTGTTTACTTGAATACTGATGATAATGGTTTGTTAACTTTGATATATGATCATAAAGCAAGGGAACATAGCTGTAATCAAATTTTCACCTCCATAATCTCGATCAATCTACACTACGAACAGCAAGGCTATTCAATTCTTGATCAAAGATATAAATGTCCACCTTGCCAATGAACATGTGTCTATAAGTTAATTAGTGGCACTCGACCAGTAGGGTACAATTGTCAAAACATTGTGTTTATTGAAGGAGCCAACTAAGGGCATAACAAGCTTCATATATTACTCCTACAGTAAGGTCCAAGATGCCACAAAATAGCCTACCAACAATGAACACATTCAATAATCTATTCCAACTAAAACCAAAAAAGAAATATCACAAAATTTACAGCGTAGTGTTGCTGCCTATCAGTTCATAGTCCATTACAGCGCAGTGCTGATACCTATCAGTTCATAGTCCCCAATTCTACATGCTCTGACAAAAAAGGGACTGAAAATCTGCTGCCAACTGCTCATTAGCCCCATGATTGCGTTGGTACAATAAAAGGCTCTCATGCCCAGCATCAGAGAATAGAGATGCTGCTGTACACGCACCCGAAATTAGTGGCACATCAGTACTAAGTACCCATCTATCGCAGTTGCTGCACATTCTGAAATCCATCACTGTTACCATAACCACCTCCCTGTGCCAACACAGTGCATTGTTCCACCATTGACCAAACACCATATACGTGTGACATCATCACAACGAAAGCACGAGAAGCGATATAGAAACAAGAAAGCCACATTGACCACATAAATCACATGCCGGAAGCGTAAGGCCGCATACTGACCTCGGCATTGGGGAGGCTTCGGTCGGAGACGCGGATCCAGTAGAACCCGAAGACGAACAGCATTGCCCGCGCGAGCGCCTGGCCGGACCGCACCACGGCCACCCTCCCTCCTCCGGCCCTCGAGCCGGGGAGGCCCACCCCCACCCCGCCGGCGAAAAGCGTGCACACGCGGCACACGAGGTAATACGCGACGAGCAGGAGCACCCCCGCGACGAGCCGGAGCGGGAGGAGGACGGCGGCCGCAAGCGCCAGCCGCGCCGCCTGCGCCGCGGTGAGAGCCCCGCGGCCCATCGGCCCGTACGCGTCCCGGCGCGCGTAGGGCGCGTACCTGGCGTCCAGCTCCTCCGCCTCCTCCTCGGCCTCGCCGACGCCGGATAGCAGCGGCTGCACGGCCTCGCCGCCGCCGTCGGAAGGCGCGGCGCCGGCGTCGAGAGCCATTGGGGATCGAGGCGAGTCGGACTGTCGGAGTTCAGATAGCCGCGAGCACTAGATCGGCGCGATGGCCGCCGGGAAGGAGGCGCTTGTGTTTTATGGGTTCGTTTGTGCCGCGGAAGTTTGATTGGTCGGCGCTGGGAGAGGAGAACAGAAAACGTTGGATTCCCATCGGACGGTGCAGGTCCGTCCAGCGCCGGGTGTTGATAGATTCGGCCAGGCGTCCGGGCCCACCAAACAGAGCGTGAGTATAAAAGTATCCATTACGAAAAGAAAAGAAAAAAAATAGTAGTACGGGAAGAGGGTGAATTCGCTTGAATAGTGTTAGACAACACGCTAGAGGTGTAGTCCGAGGTTGCCGATTCACACGTAAGACAATCACAGATGAACACAGATGTAGGAGGGGAACGATTCTTTATTGCTTTCTCATGTGTATACAATGGTGAAACCCCTCCTTCTTATATAGAGCAATTCTAGCGTTTTGGCATGGGCCATCTAACACGCCGATGGTAGGCGGGTTCTCAACACTTCTCCTTTGGCCTTTCTTGCGAGATGCATATGCCTCATTAAAACTCCATAAAACCCAAATGGGAAAAATTTGGAGAAAGAGTACGTAGATACGCCTTGTCCGCATTTAATTGCCTCGTTAAAAACCTTATGTGAGAAACTTCTGTGAAAACTCACTAAGGAAAAAAGAATACAATTCACCCAATTTTCAAGTTGTCTTCGTGACATTCCTTTGGGTACTTAGACTACATGTCTAAGATTTACTTTGGAGTATGTGAAGATTCTCCCCCTGAAATCTGCACTTCTCTATGCCTTTTCATCCCAATTCCTTTCACGCACCTTTCGAAAATAAATGCTGGAAGAGACTTAGTGAATAAATCAGCTAAATTCTCGCATGACTTAGTGTGCAATATCTTGATCTCGTTCGTCTTATGTATTTCATGAGCATAGAAGAACTTGGGGTTAATATGCTTCGTAAGGTTGCTTTTCACATAGCCCATTTGCATTTAGCAACACAAGCTGCATTATCTTCATAGTATCGTGGGGGTTTGCTCAATATTCAGTCCACATGACTTCTAGATGTGGTGAGCCATTCTTCGAAGCCATGCACATTCTCGAGAGGCTTCATACAGGGCAATTATTTCCGAGTGGTTTATAGAAGTTGATACAAGTGTCTACTTGGATGACCTCCATGAAATGGCCGTCCCACCACAAAGGAAAATATACCCAGTTTGTGACTTGCCAGTATGCGGGTCAGACAGATACCCTGCATCTACATAGCCAACTAGATTCAATTCTTGATTCTTTCCGTAAAACAAGTCAAGATCCTTACTTCCTTGAAGGTATCGGAAGATGTCCTTGATTCTCTTCCAATGTCTTTGGTTGGCTCTACACTGTACCGAGCCAGCAAATTCACGGCGAACACAATGTCCGGCCTAGTGCTGTTCGCGAGGTACATGAGCGCACCAATTTCACTTAAGTATGGGGTTTCAGATCCCAGAACTTCCTCCCCCTCTTCTCTAGGCCTGTATGGGTCTTGATCTGCTTGTAGTGACCTTCCGACCATTGGAGTTTCAATTACACATTCTTAAAGCCAAACCTTTCCAACACATTCCGAGTGTAGGCTGACTAGTGTACCAAAATTCCTTCATGGATATGCTCAAGCTACAAGCCTAAGCTACAATACACAAATTTTTCCACTTCTAAGTCATACTTCAAGTATGGATTTGCTTCTTCTATTTCTTTACTTCAATCCATATAGTGACTCATCGAGTTTCACACTATACGGATTTCTATTTACTCTGCCATGGTTCGGGACGATGATACTTCATGTATCTTCATATATAAGTCCGGATCCAAGTCTCTATACATATATATATTCACTGACAACATCCTTCAATTCATTTTTTTTTATCCTCAACTTCATGTTGAGTACTGCCAATGAGATTAAATGTCTAAAGGTAGTTTATCCCATGACCAGAGAGTGAGCCATCAGCCTTTCTTGTACCATACCACTTCCTCATTCATTTCTCTTGTTTCATGAAAATTGCCATCTTCCATTCCTTTCAATCCAGCCTTTCTCGCACTCTTCCGAGAGATGCAGGCTTGGGATCAAATTCAATAATGGTGGCAATTCTGTTTTATTTCCTTTGTATCGACAATGGCTGTTGCTCAATTCAAATACTCTCTTGCTAATTTAAAATTCATAGCTATTTCATCACGGAGTACTTCATGCACTTCTACTTGCTCTTCACCACTATTTCCCATCACGGGAGCAAGTTCCTTTAGTTTATTATTGCCGATGTGCGTACTCACATTCATTTCGGCTTCTTCTTCTTCTGTTATTACCGGTATATTCAGATCTGGGAGCACCTCGCTAGCAGGCTTCTCACCAGAGTTGTCAGGACTCAACTGGCTCCCCTTCTTTTTCTTCGGGGCATTTTCGTGATTGGCCGTGGCAAGCTCTCTTATCCATTTTTCTCCGGGCGTCCCCGGATAATTAGGATTCGAGTGACCAGATTTTCTGTCCTTTTCTCTGAGGCCTCGGAACAGGACGAGGGATACCTTCTGTGATATTTCAACCCTCTCTGGTGCATTACTCCAAGTAATGCGACTTGATCACATCCTTCAAATCACAAAAATGATTAGACAGATTTCATTGCTTTAAATGTCTTCTAGACTTCATAAAATAATCATGAAAGCAGTAAAAAGGGGGCTTCAAATTCAAAAAAGGGACAAAAATTCAAAATCCTGAGGCCCTTTTATGCTAGGAAATGTATTTTCTGCAATTTCAGCAATTTCCAGGGGGTTTCTGTAATTTTCAGTATTACAGAGAAATTTCTATGCAATTTTCAGATGTTTAGGGGCTTATGAGCAAATTTGCCTGGCCCACATTTCTCATTCTATTCCCGGCCGGCCCTTTCTATTTGTTTGGTCCATGGCCCATGCGTCCCACCGTTTCCCACGTGGCCCACCTTTTTTTTTCACGGCCCACTTCTTTGTTGAGTCGTTTTCGCAGCTGGTCGGCCCATCCCGTTTTTCTACCCCTTTTTTTTCTCACCCCGCCGGCCTAGCCTCCGTTGTTTCTGCCGGCCCACAGGGCATGGTGGGAAAGCCCGCCCGGCCGCAGCTCCCAAAAATAGGGTTTCCCCTATTAGGTGGCGGCGCCAGCACGCTGCTAGCAAGCCGGCGGCAGGCGATGCCGCGAGTGGCTTCAAGCCGGAAGCTACAGCAGACAGCGCGATGGATCGATGGGCGATGGCCGTGCGGCGGCGTCTTGTAGCTATGGAGCGAATGGCGCGGCTTTGGGCGATGCAATGCTGCAGTAGCAGCCAAGCGGCGGCGGCGTTGCGGCGGTGGTGGCGGCGAAGTCATCGCAGGTGGCGCGGCCCTTCGGGGACCGAGGAGGCTTCGTTTGGTGGCCCCTCGACGCGGGCGCGGTGAAGAACCCGAGGCGTGGGCGCGCGCGGCTGCGCTGCAAGATGGAGCTTCGGGCGGCCGGCGCTACTGGGCGCGTGGAGTCCAGGCCGAGTTCGCATGGTGGCCGGGTAAGTGTGCTGCGGGTACATGGCGGCCAGGGCCGAGGATGCGCGTGCGGCATGACGGCGTTGCGCTGCGTGCGCAAGAACCGATGGTTCTAGCCAATTCGTGGCATCCAATCTATCGAAATAGATCTACTAAATACAGATTCAATTTTCATATATTCAATTTTCTTTTACCTTCGTTCTTCGTGAATCGAAGTAGGGATTCGACGACTGTCGCGTAGGACAGATCGGCTGGTCCTGACTAGACCTGCCGGCGTGATGGCGATTCGATGCCGATAGTACGTCGACGTCGTCGTTCGATCCCTCCGGCGTCTTGCGGTTCCTTGAGCGTCGTGCTGATAACGTGTTAGACAACCACGCTACCGGGTGTAGTCCGAGGTTGCCGATTCACACGCATGACAATCACAGATGAACACAGATGTAGGAGGGAAACGATTCTTTATTTCTTTCTCATGTGTATACAATGGGGAAACCCCTTCTCCTTATATAGAGCAATTCTAGGATTTCGACATGGGCCAATACCCGGCTTTCGTGTGCCGGCCGGTTTCCCAACAAATAGTACTCCTGCTCGTGCGGATAAAAGGTGCCACGCCGCCACGCCATTCTTGCCCGCACGACAAGCCAAAGACGAACACGAGCAAAATTTGTAATTTGTATGGTTGCCTTCTCCTCAGACGTCAGACCCGATGGTACAAGAATGTAGTAAAAAGCAGGCGAATTCTTTGTAATTCTATGGAGATTAATTACTGTATTTCAAATGGAACAAATATTCTCGTAAATGTCTAGTACCGAGTTATTTGTTTGAGGTCTGTTTTATTGGGCTCATGAGCTGTGACTTATCCGACTTATCTCGAACTTCGAGAATTTCTTGAGGTGGCATCGAGAATCGGATGGTCTTGAAATTTAGGATTTAGAGAGCTTTTAGACTCGCCTATGAGGTAAAAATAAAACGGATTTAAAAGTAATAAAAAATTCAGATGAGACTAATATTAGTCGGATAAGTCACGAAAATATTGACTCATCTGCCTTTTTTTATTACTTTTGAATCCGTTTTATTTTTATCTCGTAGGCGAGTCTAAAAGCTCTCTAAATCTTAAATTTCAAGGCCATCCGACTCTCGAGGCCACTCGAAATTCTCAAGTTCGAGATAAGTCGATAAGTCACAAATTCACGAATTTAATAGAATCGAGCTAACAAAATAGCTCGGATGTTAATTAATTAATTGAGCTAAATATTATCTAATTAAGGATGTCGTGGAATGCAAATGCTCAAGTTGGTTGCAGTGAAGCCTGAGTTTTGAAGGAGCTCCAATAGGTATTCCCATAATCCCATGAGACGAAATCAAAAGCTTGGTGATGCCTTAAATTGAAGAGTAAACAAGCTGATCTGTTGCAAAAACCTTGCTAGATTTTGCATATAGAGAAAACTATCTTAAATAGATCTTGACTCGATGAAAGCGCTCTAGAAATTGGAGACAAGATGATTTCGGTGTGCCTAAAGGAGGTTAACAGAGTGTTGACACACTATCGGAGATACAGTTGCGAGTTGTAAGCATCTAGGCCACCATTTTTTGGATGATTAATGTTTTGTTGTTGCTGACATGAAGATTATATAGGTGTACAATGTGCATGGTTATCTCGACACCCTGTGTTTGCAAAGAGACGACAAAAATTTAAACAAGAAGGCTAAAAATTATGTTTAGAGGCTGGCTTAGACGTCAAGTGGAGCTAATTCTAGTTTAGGGCTTTTCTTATTATTTGTCATAATATTAATGGGTTCAAATCGATTTGATCATCTCGGTGTTGAGTTCATGCATGGTGCACACATCTATTCCCAAAACCTTTTCTTGTAACCATCTAGAGTTGTTGCTAAGGTGTCGGGAAGTTGTTTTGGACATTTTTTCCTAGTGTCGTGCCCCTATTTCCTTGTGTTTTCTGAATGGTCTGGCAGGCAGTCCACTGCATCAGACTGTTGGTACAGTACCATGCGGAGGGATAGTCAGTTTTTTTTTTTGTCTATTAGAGCATCTGTAGTAGAAATCCTATAGTAGTATAGAAATAGAGTTTTAGAGATAGAGTTTCTGGCGGAGAGAATGAATCTTTTAGGGTGTAGTATAAAGTGTGAAGGAATTTTAGAGTAATTGACAGAGAAAATAGAGTAGAAAAGAGAAAAAATAGAGATAGAGCTTCTGGTGTGGATGCTCTTATGTATTCTGGACAGTCCGGGACCGGAAGGTGGTCCGCTGTGTCAGACTATCGGTCCAATAGTCTCTAGTTTTGAGCTAGTTTTTTGTCAATTAATTTCGGAAGGTCTGGCACGCAGTCCGGTGCATCCGCACGTTGGTCCGATACCCTACATAGTGAGTTTAGAGCATCCATACCAGAAATCTTATCCCTACTACTCTAAATTCACCACTATTCTATTCATCCCTCTAAAATTCCTTCACACTTTACACTATACCCTAAAAGATTCCTTCACTCTACCATAAACTCTATCATCAAAAGATCAGCGTTACAGTGTTTATAGAGTTTCTGCTATAAATGCTCTTACATTTAGGCCGGAAATTTTAGGATGGTCCAGTAATTTAGGTCGATCTGGGTTTATTGTGCATTCCGAACAGTCCAGTGCATCGGACCTTTGGCCTAGTAGCGTGCTGCGCCTGGCCGTATGGGGTTCTGAACGGTGTAGTATTTTTAGAACTTTCTCATAGGTCTAATGACTAGTTGCCTTTTTGGGTAAGCTAGTTGAAACTGGATGGTCCAAAATTTACGGGACAGTCCAAAATCAACATGACTTTTTCAGAAAGTGGTAACGACTAATATTTCAAATTTGTGTCCATAACCCTAGTTCGAGTTTCTTAGAGAGGTTTAAAGACTCTATTGCTTATCCTTGAGTCTAGAGTAAGTAAGAGCCATGTAGAGGTGAATTTGTTCATCCTGAAGGTGAGTTTCTAAGGTGAGGCGATTAAGTTGATCTTGATCTTGTTATTCTTGAAGTTTGATGATTCCTAGACGGCGTAAAGTTTTAGGCTTGGTGAGCTTCCAAGGAGGTGCTTATGGAAGTCACTGGGCATTGTGAATGGTTCGAAGTCTATCTTACCGAAGCGGTGAATGACTACCCTGAGTAGAAGGTCTAGGCCTTCATGAGGAGCTTGGATCAGAGCAAGTGCCCCAACGAGAAGTTGAGAAATACGCCAACCTTTCGTGATCTCAGGAAAAAATCGAGCCTTTCTATCTCTCTTTATATTTCTGCATTTACTTTCCACATCCATCTTATTTACGTGATTGTGTTGTTAGCTATTTGCTTCTTTAGGTTATTTTTTGTCCAGTTTGTTGGTAAAGCAGAAATCATGTGAGCTAATTCAAGAAAAAATAAAATAAAATAAAATTTCCTATTCACCTCCCTCTAGGCCTTAGGATCCTTTCATCGTTTTAAGAAGAAGCTAAATTGGGCCATCTTCCCCATCAGTCAATGCCACTACATGAATAATGGAGTCATGAGTAAGGGCTAAAAAGCCAAAATTTATATTGGACTCCAAGGACTACTAAAGGTCTTAAGGTACTCCACCATGGCGTCTTGTGCATTGGCTCGCGCAGAGAAAGTATGACAAACTGCTTGATTGTGCACTCTTTAGCACGGGGATGGAACTAGGGGGTTTCACAAGGTGAAAACTTTGGAAGATGGGGGTAGAGCAACCTGGTTGGTTCAAATGCTCTTCCGCGGGAGACTTCAGGATTGCTGGAGAGAGGGTGGTGAACAACTTCTGAAGGACATTATCGACTGGGGAGGACAGGATGTCAAGGTTTTCAAGCAAAGCAATGAGTTGGAGGAGCTCATGCTATTAGCGAGAAGGAGAACAACATGAAGCCGTCGGGCATGGATAGAGGGCGAGCTTGCGTGGTCGGTGGGCTATTGGGCTTTCTGCTAAGGGAAGGGATAGATCATTAATGTGCTCTTTAGTTGAGGGGGAGGGAAAGCTCACCGCGAACTTCCACTAAGGAACATTCTTCGACTTAGGGGAGGGAGAGCCCACCGTTATTGTGACATCCTCATTTTCAAAAAACCAAAATTATATGCCTCATATCATTGCAGTCATGAAAAATGTTTTAACATCTTTGAAAATGAATATGTTACCATAAAAAGCCAATTTGATTTTAATTAATTTGTTTAAATAGGGTTTTGTTTTTAAGGTAAAACCTTGCATGGACCTTACTTTAGTAAAGCCCTAAAGATAATAATTTGACTTATTATTAAGAAAAAGATTTTTTTAATATTTATATAAATATTGGAACTATAAAATACCTAGTTGTTCAGGAGAACAATGATAATTTTCTATAATATTTTATTTAGGGTTCCAGGACTATTTTCTTTTGGGTCCCTCTCTCTTTCTTTCTTTTTCTCCTTTTATCTCATCTCCCTTGGGCCGGCCTCACTTCTCCTAGGCTGAGCTAGCCGGCCCAGCCGCCCTCCCTCTCTCCTTGCGCGCCCCCTCTCTCCTTTGCACGTGCCCCTCCCTGCCCCTAGATCAGCTTGCGCAGGAGGTATGCCAGGGAAGGAAACCTCCCCAAAATTCCCCCCTCCTTTGATTAAAAATCAAATTTGTATTAATGGAAATTGAACCTTTCCATCCCAAGGGTGTTTCCATAGTTGTTGTCTAGGAATATGCCCAAGATATTCCTCCCCTATCCCCTATAAATACTACAGCTGACCCTCTTCTTCCCCCTTTTGCTCTCTCTCTCTCTCTCGATTCCAGCACAAGGTGAACTCCATTGTTGAAACCCTTCGAAGACGTCCTTGGTTTTTGATTCATGAACCCATTTTACCTTGGTTCCGCAGGTTGTGACAATCGAGCTCGCCGGATCGTAGCGCCGAAGGCCTTGCCGGAGTTTGCCGTTTTCTCCAAAATTCTTCACTGTTGCTTTGGCACTAATCTGGTTTTTCACCCCCTTTTTATTTCCTAGTGATAGATCTACCTTGAGGCAAGGTCAATGGGCCAAAGTTCGAGCTAAGGTCGTCGCCGGCAAGCGGCACCGCCGCTGCCGCTGCCAAGATGCGAAGGCCGTCACAAGACGAAGGCCTTGCGAACGGCAACATGCATGTCCGTCTAGGCCACCACCCCGCGTTGCCTCCACCAAGGTCGTCCGTGCGCGCTTGCTGGGCCATCCCGTGCGCCGCCTCCGCTGGGCCGCCCCTGTGCTCGCCCGGTTTAATTGTTTTTCAAATTTAGTTAAATATGAAAACTTGTAAAATTCATAACTAAATATATATATATATATCCAAAAATTGTGAAATAAATTTTAGAATGTTTGTAAAATCAAACTCTATGTTCTGTAAATTTTTCACATGCATTTGCACACATATTATTTTCTGCAATTTTTCACATGGTCTTTATTATTGTTTATTGCATGCGTTAGGTTCGGGCGACGAAGGTTTTGTCGCGAACGCTCCTGCCGTGAACGTCAACTTTGCTAATCAAGGCAAGTGTTGAACCATTGCTACCTATTGTTTATAAGATATTTTTCTAGAGATTTAAATATGAATGCTATGTTAAACATAAGAAAGATGCTAATTTGTAGATGATTAGCTAAACCCTAAATAATTTATTGTTATAAGCATTCCTTGCTGCCCTAGGTTAATTATTGTTATTGCCAAACACTTGAGTTAGGTTTTGATCATACTATTTATGCTTAGTTGCAACCATATTGTGATGATGGTTACTTGATAAAGACAAATGCCTGATTATCTATGGATTTCAAAGAACAGCCAGTGCTGTCATGTTGCATGGGTGCAACTGTGATAGTGGGTGCTATCTGGAAAACTGGTTTTCAAAACCTAATTAGAGTGGTTGGTTACAAGGTGGTGTTTTAAACCTGGGTCGGTGATAGATTTGCCACTCTAGCTAGTTCCTAAGGACCAATTCCTAAGGGTGGACTACTGAGTATACAGTGCGACCACTTGAGCTAGTCTAGGCTAGCCCTGGTGTAGTAACCTTCAGACTTCTAGTTCAGGCATTCCAATTGGTAGAGTAGACAGTTGCAGCTGGTTCTATTGGTGCAAGAGGGGCGTTGCAGGGTAACCCTTCGCGGGGATGTCCGAAATTGGAGTATGTTGGATAAAAGCTTTGTGGTGTTAGTTTTTTTTTTGTGATTTCTAGGAAAAACCACCTCTCGTGGGTAAAGCGTGTAACCTCTGCAGAATGTAAAACTGTCATGACAGCCATGCCTACAGTCAAGGGCGAACGAAGGAGAATGCCTCTTGAGTACTGTTTTCCCCCTTTTCCTTTTCAAGCGATTGTCAAAGAGAAACCACACGGTTGCAGCCGGGTGTGTTTTGTTTTTCTCCTCGCAGTAGGTGCTGTGAGTGGTGTGGACGTACATCATGGTTGTAGTCGTGATATAGTTGGTTTGGGTTGAAAACCGGTTGCTGCCAAAATTTGACAAAAGAAAACTTTACTTTCCGTGTTCCTATTTTCAAGGTTCTCAAAACTATAGGATAAAAGATTGCAAAACTGGCTTTATGCAAAAGAACTACTTCCCTATTCTTTGATAAGTCTTAGTTGCAGCCTTGCTTGTTGAGTATTCACGTACTCACCATCGCCTTTTGTGCAGGGTTGCTTATCCCAACGAGCAGGTTGTGATTAGCAATTAATCCCGAGGAGGAGATGTACCAAGATGAAAGGTTTCGCTATCGGAGTTCAAGATGAAGATTACTCTGACGTCTAGGAGCGCTACTACAGTCTTGCTTGTGGAGTCATTTGGGTTTTTCTTCCGCTTGGGTTATGTACTTGAATTTATGTTCTCAGTGATGTAGGCCTCAGTTAATCTGTTATAGACAGCAGCTCTCTATTCTATTATACAATAAATAACATGTCAATCTATTATAGACAGCAGCTGTCTATACTATTATACATGCCCTCAGAAGGGCATAATATTAACCATTCCTTTGTATGATAGCGTGTCCTGATTCGAAAGAAATAGTACCATGCAGTTTATTTCTCAGAAAATGTCGGGGTGATGTAAAGGGAGGAAGAGACAAATATCAAGAGCCAGAGTTTGAGATCCCACGACGCTTCCCGTACAACATCCTGCGGTGTTGTGTGCAGCAAAAATAATCAACTCATGCACATGCGAGGGTTGCTGCGGGGAAGAAGTTGCTGTGGAGCCCAGAGGAGCTCAGCGACGAGGCCGTTGCTGGGCGATGGTAGCACAAGAGGAGGACATGGCGATGACCGATGAGGTCCGTGCTAGCCCCGTACCTTCGGCTGCAACAAAAATAACTAATCGTCGCTACAAAAAATAATAAATTACTGTAGCAAACCAGCTGCCACAAAAACCAAAGATCTTTCTAGATCAACTTACAACTCTAGTATGCATCTTTGATCTAAGTTAAAAAAATCATGGTGATAGTTCAACAAATAAAATGCTTAGTGTAACAAAACATTTACTCTTGCACGACACCTAAAAATAAAAAAAATGCAACATGAAATTGATTATGGAACATTCAAGAAAAGTAGCTGTAACAGCAAAATTAGTTTTGTAAAAAACAACAGTTGCAACAATCCACAACATTGCTTCTTGGTCCTTAACTTCTCCAGATTTGGTGAGCCACCTACCGAGGCATCAGAATATAAATAACTTCCCGGAGTTGGCGGACGTCGTGGGTGATCCCTTTGTCACGTCCATAGCGACCGGCACTACCGCGAGCTAACGAGGTGAGAATGCCAAGAGATGCGGTTGACAGATGAAGGAAGAGGGAGAAGCCATGCTTAAGAGAGAGAGAGGGAGGAGTGCCTAGGCACTGGCCACCCCCTCCAATTGCTTCACTACTGCATAAAAGGTCATCTCTGCCGATTTTAAATGACTATTAGTGCCGTTATTTGAATTGACATAAAATAAGAGATACTGATAATCTAGACCGTCACAAATGACTTCGTTCGACCCGATACTAATAAGCATAGAAAACAATAAAAAAAGAGAGCATATAACCATTAGCTATGGACCCTGTGCCACCGCTCGTGGAGCAGCCTGCCACCACCGTGGAGCTTGACAATGCTGCACACGCGCCCTGCGCGTCGCTCGTGGAGCAGCCCGCCACTGCTGTGAATCCTGGCGTTGCTGCCACGTGCGTTGCTCAGAGGCCGCC
This sequence comes from Olyra latifolia, assembly GCA_036346145.1. NCBI lineage: Eukaryota > Viridiplantae > Streptophyta > Magnoliopsida > Poales > Poaceae > Olyra > Olyra latifolia. The sequence continues at coordinate 24,591,691 of CM070530.1, forward strand.
TCGCTCGCCGCCAAGGAAGGTGGAGCTTGGTGCCCCGCGTGTGCCGCCTTGAGTGCCTCCCTGGCCACCATGCTACCTCAGGGGCGCTGTCCCACCTCTGCTGCCATGCCGCATCGGTCAAATCCACCGCATCTTGTAAAGGATGTAAGCATAGAGTCATGGTTGTGTGAGGAGATGAGTTAAGCAGAGAGAGAGGGCTGCATGAGGGAAAGGAGAAAGATAAGAGAGAGATAAGGGAGTAGAGAGTGAGGGTGAGGGAAGAGATAGGAGTGAGAGGAGAGATAGCAACTTTTTTCCAATTTGCAGCACGCCGGCTATTTTGGCTCCCGTGTGCCCCTTTTAAGTTTTTTATGCCGTTTTTATTTAAAAATCGGCATGGATGTCAGATCATTTGTACGAATCGGCACAGATAAAAAAACACATACGAACTTTTTTGTCTACCCACTAAATAATCAGCACTAATATTCTTATCTGTACTGATTTTATATGAATCAACACTAATATGTTGATATATATGATTTATTTTGGCGTACTACTTCTTCCTGGAAAGAAATATGAGCAGATCTAGAGATTGAGAGGAGAGAGGTCGGAAGGAGATTCTCTGTGGTTCGTGCTGCCTCGGGAAGAAACAACACGAGAGAGATGTAGAGAATGAGAGAGGGAGGAAAGCAATCAGTCAGTAAGGCGTCTGATGGCATCGGACATATTCACGGGAACCATCAAACATATTCACGGAAGTCTTTCCGATTCTAAATCCATATAAATATCATGCAGTTTAAACTTGCAACATACAAATCAGATTCAGCGTTGCATGGCACTGTATTTTACTGACAGCGTTATTTGCGGGAAAGCCATGCATTTCGTCCAAAGCAAAATCACCAATTCGTCTCGATCGTGAGGTCGGCCCAAAAGCGTCATTTTCTGCACTTATATTGTTCACGCGTCTGATTCTGGTCTCACCTTGCCAATCCTAAGGAAGATTGGGTACCTCACCGTCTTCACCTCCTCGCGGTCGCCACCCCACGCCGCGGCGAACTCCCGCACCGTTGCCTCGTCCAGCAGCTCGACGCCCTTCTCCTTGGCTGTCTGGTACGCGGACCACGACGTGATGTACGTGAGGTAGTCGTCGAGGTCCATGCGCCGCTCCGTCGAGAATTCGAACGGGCCCGTGTGCGCCTCTCCTTCGACAGGGTCGAAGGGGAAGTCCACGCCGCGGTACTCATCATCGACCATCCTCCGGTTGGGCGCCCAGTAGGGCTGCGTCGACGACGCGTCGTAGAGGCGCCAATAGGCGGCGTCGACGGCGCCGCCGTCGACGCGGGGCTCGGTGTAGCACCACGCGGCGAGGACGCCGTGCGGAGCCCGCAGGACGGAGCGCGCCTGCGCGTAGAAGCGCGGGAGGTCGAGCCAGTGGTAGGCCTGCGCGACGGTGATGAGGTCGACGGAGGAGGGCGCCGCGACGTCGGCGTGGAGGGCAGCGAGGGGGAGGTCCGGCGGGGTGTGGACGTAGCGCGCGTTGGGGAGGCGCGGCGCGTAGGAAAGCTGCTGGGCGCTCGTGTCTGCCCACCACGTTCTTGTACAGCGTCGCCAGCTGCACAGTGGACAGTACACAGAGACTCTAAGGTGCGTAAAAAAAAAGACACACAACAGACAAATCAATTACGGAGTACTCCATAGAGCCTGCCTGAGCGTTGAGAATATCTCTAGCCGATGTTCTAGAATCAGATCTTTATACACTTTTTCTAAATCATTATTCATTGTCTCACTACTACAGAATGAGTAATAAAAGACGCACATTTTAAGACGGTTTGGGCTTACCAATTTTAGAATCGTCTCTTATTATGTGACGACATAAAAAAAGAGGTGTCGGCGACTGGGAGGCGAGCCCCCGCAGCGCCAATAAGCAAGGAAAAGGGGTGCGAGGCCCGAAAGCGGCCCTGTCCCCCGGACCGAGGCCCGGCCTTGTGGCCGGACGCCGCCGAAGGAAAAGAGTTTGGTCCCGACGCGGCTAGCGCGTCAAGACCGGATGGATGGGAACGATGACACGAGTGTTTTATCCTGGTTCAGGCCTCCACTGCGGGATAACAGCCCTACGTCCAGTCTTCGTTTAATGCCGAGCTTAAACGAGTACAAGGGGTGAAGTCCGGCTTTGGGAAGCCCGGCCCGAGTCTGATAAGTGCTTAAGGCCTTTGCGTGCGTGTGCTCCTGATTACAGGTGCGGAGAACTACCGCCGGGAACTAGAGCTCCTACGAGAGTGCAAGTGCTCCTGTTCTATAGTAGCTATTCTCCAAGTGAGTTGTGTGTCGAAGTGAAGCTCCTTCTTTGTTGCGGCCTGTGCGCCCCTTTTATAGGCGCCCTTCGGCCACTGTAGCTTGTGCTGGTCCGTTGAATTAGTCGTTGCCTTTTTGCCACACCGGTAGTGTACCGAATCCGCCGGGTAATCGAGTGCAATCCTCCGATCCCCGCGCTGGACCGCTAGCGGTCAGCACGTGTCCTTGCCCATGCGGGTGGTTGACGGATCGCCGCCACCCGTCGGAGGTCATGCCAGCGCCTTGGTACAAGGCGCATTTAATTCGAATGACTCGGGGACCCGGCGATCCTGTCATGGCGTGATGATTTACCTTGGGTCCTGTCCCTTCGTACCTCGGAAGCTCGGAGGAAGCAAGAGGCCCGAGCTTCCGAGGCGGGGAAGCCCGGGCTCGAGCTTACCAAGCTCGGGCAAGAGCTTGCTGGTCCCGAGCTTACCTCCTGTGGGGCCGCGGGTAAGTGAGTGGGCCAAAACTCCATGAGCCACATACTTTCCCCCAACAAGAGGCCATTTCAAAAGAAGTGTCTTATATGTTAGATGTTTTGAAGACGATTTTAAAAGAAGTGTCTTATATGTAAATTGTTTTTAAGACCGTTTCCAAACAATAAATGTCTCTAATAAGGCTAGGGAATAAGAGTCATTTCCTTGCTAGAAAGTGTCTTTTATGGGTATATCATATGAGGCGGTATCAATTGAAATATGTCTGTTATGTGCCTCTATTAAATATTCAGATTTGGATCAGTTATATATTCGGTGTTCAGATGTGTTACGCAATTTTTGTAATTTTTTCATGTAAAGTAAGGTAAATATAGGTTAGGGGCAACTTGAGAGATTAAGACCAATACTTTCATAAGCGAGCCATTAGTTTAGAAAATTTTTAATTTATTCATGCAAAATCATATGGGAACAACTTTTACATGTAAATTGAAGCTCTCAATGAGATCTACAACTTTGTGGTTGAAAAATTTTCTATTTGAAGCCATTTACATGCTTAAAATTATCAAAAAATTTAAACAATAAGGATACAAAGGCCTGCACATTATATGTAAGACAACAAGTTACTTGAGGTAAATTGGTAGGTGGGTTAAGTTAGAATCAAGAGGTCAATGGTTCAAATCCTATGTAGAACATATAATTGTATTTCATTTGTTAAATGATCCTACTTGTATAGAATAGAGGTAAATTGGTTAGGTGGGTTAAGTTAGAATCAAGAGGTCATGGGTTTAAATCCTATGTAGAACATATAATTGTATTTCATTTGTTAAATGATCCTACTTGTATAGAATACTAAAGGAGGCAATAATGTAGTTTTTAGATTGAAGAGTATATTTTTTGTAATTTGTTTGAACCAATTTTTAGTTTTTTTTTTGCATAATTTCTAGTGTTTCCTATAATATGACATATAAGACGGTTGCGAATAAAAAACATCGTATATACTCGCTTATATAAGACGGTTGTAAACCGTCTCATATGAATGAAGTCTTTTGTGACTGGTGTCAGATAAGTCATTTTAAAACCGTCTCATATGAATGAAGTCTTTTGTGATTGGTGTCAGATAAGTCATTTTAAAACTGTCTCAAATAACAAAAAATAACCGTCTCGTAAATACTTTTCTGTAGTAGTGTCTATATTTTTATCCTCTGCAGTAGAACCCCTATCCAAAGAAACTATAGAGGTTGATGTAGAGAGCCTCCAAATTTAGAGGCTGGGAAAGAGAAACTTAGTTTAGAGGCTAAGATAGAAATTTTGTTAGAGTACGAGAGACTCTAGATATAGAGAAGATTCTGTTTTAGAGGCTCCGCGGGAGAAGCAGAGATTCTCTTAACTTGTAATGACATTACTAATGACGACAGTAACATTCAAGAAATCGAAGTAAGTAGGATTGCAATGTTGGACTAAACAGAGAAGGTGAACCATGAAACTTTGAAAGGAAGCCAAAGGAAGGGAGGCAGGGACTTTCAATTGGATATAAAAAAGGTTAAAGGTCACTGTCCCAACTTGTTGGAGACAAGTCAAGTGCGCTGCCGTTCAATCGGTAGGGAAACAAAATTTTTCAAGAGGAAGCAAATTATGCTAAGAAACTCATGGAGAAGAGAGAGGGATAGAGCTGACCGGTGAGGCTATTCGTTTCAGGAAGAGAGGAACAGGGGTGGCTCACTCACCGATGCGGCGGCCTGGCCGCTGCCGGTGCCGACGTCCCATGCAAGGTCACGGCCGGCCGTCTTGGACGCAATGTACTCGAAGAGCTCCGGCGGGTAGGCCGGCCGCGTCTCCGCGTACTGCTTCGCCTGCTGCAGGAACAGATTCGCCATGTTTCTCTCTCTCTCTCTTGGTCTGTGTTCTCTGCGTATGCACGCGTGGTTTGCTGCTATTTCTCGACCGGGTTGAAGCGAGAAGAGGAATATATGTGCGCGTACTTATACTGAGAGCAGGGGCAGACACGCGAGGGAGTGGCTGCTTCTTGGAAACTGCATGGACGCTGCTCACTAGTGTGCAGCAAAAATAATCAATTCATGCACATGCGAGGGCTTAGTTGCTATGGGTTGTCACCGGGGCTTAACATGGTAAGCCACATGGTTTGCTAATCAGCCGCTTAACCCATGCATGACAGTGGACAGCAAGCTCAACGTGGGTTCTAATCTGCCGCACTACCAGCGATTTGGGAGGAGTGGGATTCGAACCAGGACCTCACCTTTCTCATGACCCACATCTCACCCTGCTAGTCAACTCATCCCACGCGTGCTCTCTGATGAGATAAGGCAAGCTTTCCTTTTAGCATTTCAAAAACTAGACTTTTACAAACGGTTCGGGATACGAACCCCTTGTAAAACCCAAGCTTTACAAGGGGTTCGTGTCCCGAACTGCTTGTAGAACTTTTATGAACCTCTTGTAAAACTTGGGCAAGGGGTTCGTGTCTCGAACCGATTGTAAAAGTTCTATCCTGGCTCAGCCTTTTGAACCGCTTATGATGGCACTATCACAAGGGTTCGCAATGAACCCTTGTGAAGTGCCCCTTGTGATGCTTATATATCTGTAGTAGTAGTGCCGGTTAGTCTATGCATGACGGTGGACAGCTAGCTCAACGTGGGTTCCAACTTTTGAGTCTTGACCTTTTTTTTATACGTGTGGATTCATATCCCTGGTCATTGACTAATTACGCATTAACACTGCATGCTGGCGTGGGTTTTATTTTGTTTCCCGGTTATTCTTTTTCTTTGAAAAATCCAGCACGTTGCTGTGAGAGCTGAGCAGCAGTTGCTATTTAGCACGTACGTGAGCATGGCTATGGGCCACTTGGGCTTAATTAATATGCTAGTCAACAGTGAGCTAACCCGGGTAACTAGCATGAGCTTTTCCTTCATTTTTTTATTCATGATAGTTTCGTGAGTATGATCGTGGGCCTTTATTCCACGACGTCAATACCGATATATTTTATAACAAACTTTAGACATTAATATATATGGTTTATCAATATACTCCCTCCGGTTCCATAATACTTGTCGTTTTAGCTTTGTCCTAAGTCAAAGTTTTCAAACTTTATCCATGAAAATATTTTGAACTATTTGGATTGGCCATATGAAAATCATACCTTTAGATTCGTCTTGAAAAGCACTTTCATAATATTGTAATTTTACAAATTCTATATATAAATTGCAATGGAAATTAATAGTCAAAGGTACATTTCGAAGACCGTGTCAATGTCCAAAACGACAAGTATTTTGAAACCGGAGGGAGTAACTATTATTATTTGAATTGTTTATCCAATATGGGATTTCTGACAAAATCAGTGTCAACACAAATCATTCTCAAAATCAGCCACCCGCCGTGGCATCAGGATACAAATAACTTCCCGGAATTGGCGGACGTCGTGGATGATCCCTTGGTCACGTCCATAGCGAGCGGCACTACCGCGAGCTAATGAGGCGGGGATGCCAGGAGATGCGGTTGACAGATAAAGGAAGAGGGAGAAGCCATGCTTAAGAGAGAGGGGGAGGAGTGCCTAGGCGCTGGCCACCCCCCTCCGATTGCTTAACTACTGCATAAAAAGTCATCTCTGCCTGTTCTAAATGACTATTAGTGCCGTTATTTTAACCGACACAAAATAAGAGATACTGGTAATCTAGATCGTCACAAATGACTTCGTTGGAACCGATACTAATAAGCATAGAAAACAATTAAAAAAAAGAGAGAGCGCATCTAACCATTAGCTGTGGACCTGTGCCACCGCTCGTGGAGCAGCCCGCCACCACCGTGGAGCTTGACAATGTTGCACACGCGCCCTGTGCGTCGCTTGTGGAGCAACCCGCGCACTGCTATGGAGACTGGAGTCGCTGCCACGTGCGTCACTCGGAGGCCGCCTCGCTCGCCGCTAAGGAGGGTGGAGCTTGGTGCCCTGCGCATGCAGCCTTGAGTGCCTCCCTGGCCACCATGCTGCCTCAGGGGTGCTATCCCACCTCTGCTGCCATGCCGCATCGGCCAAATCCACCGCATCTTATAAAGGATGTAAGCATAGAGTGATGGTTGTGTGAGGAGATGAGTTAAGTAGAGAGAGAGGGCTGCATGAGGGAAAGGAGAAAGATAAGAGAGAGATAAGGGAATAGAGAGTGAGGGTGAGGGAAGAGATAGGAGTGAGAGGAGAGATAGCAACTTTTTTTGAATTTGCAGCACGCCGGCTATTTTGGCTCCTTTATGCCCCTTTTAAGTTTTTTATGCCGTTTTTATTTAAAAATCGGCATGGATGTCAGATCATTTGTACGAACCGGCATAGATTAAAAAAAGAGCACATATGAGCTTTTTTGTCTACCCACTAAAGAACCAGCACTAATATTATTATCTGTACTGATTTTATATGAACCAACACTAATATGCTGATATATATGATTTATTTTGGCATACTACTTCTTCCTGGAAAGAAATATGAGCAGATCTAGAGATTGAGAGGAGAGAGGTCGGAAGGAGATTCTCTGTGGTTCGTGCTGCCTCGGGAAGAAACAACACGAGAGAGATGTAGAGAATGAGAGGGGGAGGAAAGCAATCAGTCAGTAAGGCGTCTGATGGCATCGAACATATTCACGGGAACCATGAAACATATTCACGGAAGTCTTTCCGATTCTAAATCCATATAAATATCATGCAGTTTAAACTTGCAACATACAAATCAGATTCAGCGTTGCATGGCACTGTATTTTACTAACAGCGTTATTTGCGGGAAAGCCATGCATTTCGTCCAAAGCAAAATCACCAATTCGTCTCGATCGTGAGGTCGGCCCAAAAGCGTCATTTTCTGCACTTATATTGTTCACGCGTCTGGTTCTGGTCTCACCTTGCCAATCCTAAGGAAGATTGGGTACCTCACCGTCTTCACCTCCTCGCGGTCGCCACCCCACGCCGCGGCGAACTCCCGCACCGTTGCCTCGTCCAGCAGCTCGACGCCCTTCTCCTTGGCCGTCTGGTACGCGGACCACGACGTGATGTACGTGAGGTAGTCGTCGAGGTCCATGCGCCGCTCCGTCGAGAATTCGAACGGGCCCGTGTGCGCCTCTCCTTCGACGGGGTCGAAGGGGAAGGCCACGCCGCGGTACTCGTCGTCGACCATCCTGCGGTTGGGCGCCCAGTAGGGCTGCGACGCGTCGTAGAGGCGCCAAAAGGCGGCGTCGACGGCGCCGCCGTCGACGCGGGGCTCGGTGTAGCACCACGCGGCGAGGACGCCGTGCGGAGCGCGCAGGATGGAGCGCGCCTGCGCGTAGAAGCGCGGGAGGTGGAGCCAGTGGAAGGCCTGCGCGACGGTGATGAGGTCGACGGAGGAGGGCGGCGCGACGTCGGCGTGGAGGGCAGCGAGGGGGAGGTCCGGCGGGGTGTGGACGTAGCGCACGTTGGGGAGGCGCGGCGCGTAGGAGAGCTGCTGGGCGCTCGTGTCCGTGCCCACCACGTTCTTGTACAGCGTCGCCAGCTGCACAGTGGACAGTACACAGAGACATAAGGCGTGTAAAAAAAACTGAACAAAGACACACAAGAGACAAATCAATTACGGAGTACTTCATAAAGCCTGCCTGAACCGTTTAACTTGTAATGACATTACTAACAACGAGGTACCATTCAAGAAATTGATGCAAGTTGGATTGCAATATTGGACTAAACAGGGAAGGTGAACCTTGAAACTTTGAAAGGAACCCAAAGGAAGGGACTTTTTCATTAGATCTAAAAAAACAGAATTGCTAATTTTCAGGCGACTAAAATTTTCTTAACCATCGGTCAATCTAAAATTTCACTCTAGTAAGACTAAAATTGCACAGCTTACAAAGGTACAATTTTAGTATCAAAATTGCTACTTATCAATCATCAGTTTTATTCGTTGATTTCTATTCTTTGTTGATGTATAAATCTGTCGAATACCCGTGCTTACATGCTTTTATTTTCCTATGTTTCAAACGATCATATTTGTTTCAATCAATCTAAAATTGTACGGTGGTAAAACTAAATTTGCATTTATTTAGAATGTGCAATTTTAATATAGTTATAGTGCAGTTTTATTAATAATCGACTGACGCTTATTTTATTATCAGTCAACTTGCTCTTAGCTAAAAAAAGGTTAAAGTCACTTTCCCAACTTGTTGGAGAAGTCAAGTGCGCTGCCGTTCAATCGGTAGGGAAACAAAATTTTTCAAGAGGAAGCAAATTGTGCTTGGGAACTCATGGAGAAGCGAGGGATAGAGTTGACTGGTGAGGCTATTCGTTTCAAGAAGAGAGGAACAGGGGTGGCTCACCGATGCGGCGGCCTGGCCGCTGCCGGTGCCGACGTCCCATGCAAGGTCACGGCCGGCCGTCTTGGACGCGATGTACTCGAAGAGCTCCGGCGGGTAGGCCGGCCGCGTCGCCGCGTACTGCTTCGCCTGCCGCAGGAACAGATTCGCCATGTCTCTCGCTCTCTCTCTCTCTTGGTCTATGTTCTCTGCGTCTGCACGTGTGGTTTGCTGCTATTTCTCGACCGGGTTGTTTGAAGCGAGAAGAGCAATATGTGCGTGTACTTATACTGAGAGCAGGGGAGGGAGTGGCTGCTTCTTGGAAAGTGCATGGACGCTGCCCTAGCAGTACACCGGAGCCAGGGTCTTTCCGGTGAAGGCCCCATACCCTCGCCCAATCCGCCTATAACCGCGCGCGTGCCGAAGACGAGAGGGCAGAGCCGCCGTGCCGGCGACGCATCTAACCACGAACGTAGCAGAGGCCAGTTTGGATTGACAATTCGGCAATCCCTGCTCGGCTTGGGAAGGTCAACACCACCGCTGCATCGAAGCAGAGCCCTGCTGCTGCAGCACGTTGCTGTCCAGGAGATCGCACAAATCATCCCCCGGGCCACGCGCTCGCTGTGGTGTTGCCGCGTGGGAGCTCTTGAATTTGAGCAGAGCACGAGCTTCCCCATGCCCATGGTTGCCGGCCTGCCGTCGTTCTCCGCTCTTCTTTCTCCTCGCTCCCTCCACTCCAATACTCTGCTTCAAAACAATCACAAGCTTTCAATCCGGAAATTTCAAAGGGGGAAGTTTGGAATAAGGGGAATTTCAGCTCAAACCTGAGGAGAATTTCAATTCGATTCAAGTCGAAAAGATCGAATTGGGGCTAGGCTTTACCTCGCGCTGTACAATGAGAGAAGCCCTATATCCGAAAAAACAATTGCCTCAGTGACACTCAATTCGAGCGTCTTTTTACATACGACACCACAATTCGTTCAGTTCAGTAAAATGATACCGGAACAACGAATTTATTAGTCTCATGACACTCTGGCCATTTTTTGACTCGTTCTCAACCCTTGAATTCAAATTCGGGCTGTGTTTGAACTGGTTTGACCATCCTCACCTTTGTTTCTTTGATCATGTTGCAGCCGGAAACAAAGAACTGATCTCTTACCCATTCGTCCCCGAGCCGGACTCTCACGAGCCTCACTGCAGAGTGCACACCCGAGAGGTACCTAGGGTTCCTGGCAGCGGCGCCGACCACAGCAAGGTAGGGTTCCTGGTGAAGGCCGCCGCGAGCCAGCAAGGCAGCGCCCTGCAGCCATCGTTCCTGGCGGCGCCGAGCACAGCACGGTGGATCCCTACACACCAATGACCACACTTGCTCCCTCTCGTGTTCCGGGTAAGTGCGGGACCGAATTTGCTCTCTCTCTCTCTCTCTCTCGCGGATTTTCCTATGACCGAACCTGCTCTCTTCTCCTCGTGCAGGATAGGAACATGCTTCGGGTGGTGCTAAACCTCCCCCGCATGGACAGCAACACTCGATGAATGCTGCTGAACCTCCCCCACATGGAAAGCCCCCTCAGTAAGAACACAGTGCGATACCTCTACTCCGATTGTTTGTGATTCGATGCGATTGTGGTAGCTCGTATTACGGTAGGATTGGCAAGAACCTAACAGTTTTCTGCCATTTGTTCTTCTTGTTCTATTTTGGTAGAATGGGCCCTGATGATGATCCTAACATCGATGCCGCGCTTAGTGTATGCTATACTAACTCAAACTCAAGGGGCAGCAACGTAGTTCCAAGTGTTCTCACAGAGGAGGTAATGGATCAAGGTGCTGCATCCAGCCAGATCCAAGCTATTGTTCCATGGGTAGTCGATTCAGGAAGATGAGTTTGGCTATGTGGGTCCATTGATCGGTGAAGACAAAATATACGAGCTCGTAGGACTTAGAGATAGGGATGAGGCTAATGATGGGGCTGCATGTGATGGGCATGAGTATGGGAATGAGGATACTGATTGGCATGGCAATGAGGCTACTGATGGGCATGGCAATGAGGCTAATAAGGCACATGATGTTGATGACTTTGACATAGAAGGGTCATGCTCGCAAGTGAATGATGTGGTTCCTGGTGAGGAAGATGTCCAGTATGATAAGAAGGACCCCCCAGTGACAGTGGGAAGCTCATATCCCAATATGGTTGAGTTTAGACTTGCACTGAGGCAACATGCAATTATGGGTCAATTCGAGGTGATCACAAAAAAGGCTGAGTGCAATCAGTTCAGGGGTTCCTGCAAAGCTATGGGCTGTCCATGGGCCATAGTGGCAAGGTTGTCGCGTGATGGAAAATCAGTGAGGGTGTGTGATGTGTAATTTAATTTTGCAAGATTGTCCCATCTATTTTGTTGTAATGACCAATGTATTGTTGTTGTGCAGGTTACTATGAACAAGTTTGAGCACAAGCATCAAAAGCCAGAATTCAATCAAGCATGGCCTCATATCATTGGGTTGCAGAGAAGGCAGCTCCATTTTTGAAGCAACATCCTAACATGGGTCCAAAGGAATTGCAAGAGAAGTTAGAACAGAAGTACAATGTAACCCTAGTGTACTTAACAGTGTGACTGGTAGGCAAAAGGCAATTGACAAGGTTTTTGGCACATGGGTGGAGAGTTTTGAAATGTTGTACAGATTCAAGGCTAAGGTGGAGAAGAGAAGCCCTGGAAGTGTTGTAGAGATCGATGTGTAGGGAGATGGTGATGAGATTTATTTTCATCGATTCTTTTGTTGTTTCAAGCTTAGCATAGATGGATTTCTGAACGGATGTCGATCATACTTAAGCATAGACAGCACAGCCTTGAATGGTAGGCGGAATGGGCACCTAACTTCTGCCACTGGGATAGATGGCCACAATTGGATGTTTCCAGTGGCATTTGGTTTCTTTCAGGCTGAAACAACCGACAACTGGACCTGGTTTATGCAGCAGCTCAAGAAGGCAGTAGGGGACCTCCCATACTTGGCCATTAGCTCAAATGCATGCAAGGGACTGGAGACAGTTGTGAAGGCGGTGTACGTACCCATGGGCAACGCACAGAGAGTGCTTTAGGCACTTGATGGATAATTTTGGAAAGAAGTTCCACGGTCCAGTGTTCGGAAATATGTATCCTGCTGCTAGATCCTATACTGAAGACAGATGGCAGCACTACATGGATAAGATCTATGAGGCATCCCCTACGGTGCAAGCATGGTTGGCTAAGTATCACTCTCTGTTGTGGATGAGATGCAAGTTTAGTGAGCACATCAAGTGTGATTATGTCACAAATAATCTTGCTGGGGTATGGAATAACTGAGTGAGGGATATAAAAGACCTCCCTGTGGCAGAGTTGGCAGACACTATCAGGGCAATGACTATGTAGTTGTATGCCAAAAGGAGGTTAGCTGATAGATTGCAAGGTGAGATGCTTCCTGTGATGGTAAAACAACTCAATGCACAGACCAGGGCATTGTCCAACTTGAAGGTCACACCTGCTGGTAAGGATACTGCAGAGGTGAGTGAGATAAATGAAGACTTGGAGGTATTTAGGCATGTGGTGCACCTAGGCAATGGCAAGTTACAGGAAACCATGTCCTCATGCATTGGCCTTTATAACTACCCATAGAAACCACAATATGGAGGAGTTTCTGCATCCGTACTTCTCATTGAGATGCTTCAAGCTAGCCTATGCAGGTGTGATTCAGCCCCTCATAGACAAATCCCAGTAGCATAGGGTGGAGCTTGGCTTTAAGGTTCTACCACCCATGGGGAAAAGATATGTTGGGAGACAGAGAAGAAGAGGATCCAGGGATGTCTGGATAAAGGCAAAGGCAAGTGGAAGGTGATATGTAAGAGGTGTGGAGAGTTGAGCCATAGACAGACATCAGCCAAGTGTCCTCTCAATGGAACCAAGAAAAGGTAATGAGCTCCACCCTAAACATGCACAATTAGAGGCATTGGGCTTTACTTTGCTCTATTTATTTTGCTTTGTGCTCTTACAGGAAGAGAACTGCCAAGCCAGGAAGCCACAAGGTGAAGGCATAAACACTCCAAAGAGGCAGAAAAATCAATGACTAGTAGTAGCCCTGGCTCTATGACAAGAAGGTTAGTATATCTGTTATTCCATGGTTGCACTTTAATATGATGTTTGCACCTATGACAGAAGATTGGCAATGAGCTTAACATCTGGAGAAGGCACAAGCCAACAGGTGTCAACCCCTCCGAGGACATCTGCAGCCACTAAGGGGGAAGTGGGGGTTTCAAAGAAATTAACTTCTAAGATGAAGAAATGATGAGAAATTTATGCTATGTAATATGCCAAGTTAGCTAATTAATGCTATGTAATATGCCAAGTTATTTTGTCTCTTGGGCTATAAGGACGCTACATTGTATCCTAGCAAAACTTTACCCTGTGAGCAAACAATATGTGCCCAGGTTATTTTGGCTTTTGGGGCTAACTATTAAGTTATGTTAATTTGTCATGAAGGTGTATGGAACCATTGGAGCAAACTGTTGAATGGTACCCTGTGAGCAAACAGTTGTATGTGTTGGAGAAAGTTATCATGTTCACCAGTTCTATTTTTGCCCTTTAATAATTTCATTTGGGTTATCACTTGCTTTAGTGAGATGCTTTTGTGGTGGTGACCACTGAATTAAGTAATTGTCTTTTGGGCTATATAAGGTCATATCTATGGCATCATTCTTTTCATTCCATCATCATATATGCCAACTTTGGTCAAGAAAATCACACATGGAATCTGTGGTATATTAGTACAGACAACATATAGAACATTGCATTCCATCCGTTCTGGACCAGTGTGAAATCCATGGAATCTGTGGTCAAGAGTTGCATCCAAAATTCAAAACATTGCACTGCATTGCATTCCATGTCTCTGGTCAAGAGTTCAGACCATTGCATTGCATCCAAAATTCAAAACATTGCACTGCATTGCATTCCATCATCACAGTCTCCAACTTTGGCCAATTCCATCATATAACTTTGGTTCAGAATTCAGAATTCACAACCATACATACACGGAATTCAGAAGAATCACACATTTCTACAATAAATTCCATTCCATTGCATTGCCTCACATTTATACATAGATTTCATAATATTTATACACACAATTTAGACCATTCATTGCATCACATTTATACATCATCATGTACCAAATCTACTCTGCATCCATCTCCCAGAAAACAGCATGAAAACAAAAAAATTTGGGTGTCAATGAGCCAATCTTCTCCAAGAGAGCTGGTGCAGTGGTAGTAGTATAGGGCGATGAGGACGAAAGTGATGACTGCGACGAGCGCGACGAAGACGACGACGTCGAGGAGTGCGCCGATGAGCTTCTGCCCAGGGGAGTTTGTGGGGGACTCAAGGTAGACTAGCGTGGCGGGGTGACTAGGGGTGGCGCACCCGCGGCCGCGGAAGAGGCCGACGCCAGGAGGGAGATGAGGACCACGAGCGTCATGCAGATGGAGACCGAGGACATGACCGCGAGCACCTCCCTGCCGAGGGCGTCGAGAACGGTCACGGAGGTGGAGGGCACCACCGGCGCTGCCTCCGGCGAGGCGGCAGCAGGATCCATGCGACGGAGGGAGGGGAAGGGGAGGTGGGGGAATTTCCTGATCCCAGCTGGGTCGGTTCGCGGAGGTGGAGGACACCACCGGCGCTGCCTCCGGCGAGGCGGCGGAGGGAGAGGAAGGGGAGGTGGGGAAATTTTCCCGATCTCGGCTCGCTGGGTGAGGCTCATGTTTGATCTGCAGTGAGGCTCGTGAGGGTCCGGCTCGGGAACGAACGGGTAAGAGATCGGTTCTCTGTTCAAACCCGGTCCGGCTGCAACACGATCAAAGAAACAAAGGTAAAGACAGTCAAACCAGTTCAAACACAGCCCGAATTTGAATTCAAGGGTTGAGAACAAGTCAAAAATGGCCAAAGTGTCATGAGACTAACAAATTCATTACCCGGTGTCATTTTACTATACTGAATGAATTAGGGTGTCGTACGTACTAAGGCGTTCGAATTGAGTGTCACTGAGGCAATTTTCTCCATGCTCGGCTCCTCTCTCACACGTCGCGCACCCCCACAGATCTGAACTCGCCGGCGCTGCTCCGGCCTCCGCCGCGCCGCCCGTCCTCGGTCTCCACTTCGCCTCCTCGCATGACGCTGTAGATCCGTCGGTGGACGCTGTAGATCCACGGGCTAGACCGCCGGTACTCCTCCGATGGCGCCACACTGTGCCTCCTCACCGATGCTGCTCCGGCGCCCCCTCCCCTCCATCCTCCACCCCTAAGGCCGCCCCTACACATCCCGCCGCTGCACCATGGGCTAGCCCGCCAATAGCAGGTCCTATCCGCCGCCGCCGGTGGCACTCCGGCGCCGGAGTCCACAGCAACAGCCGCTGGCCGCCTCTGCTCTCGTGTCTAGCTCCCTCCCACCCCCATTCTAGATGGTGCCCGTCGCATCTCTGCTAGACCCCCCAAATCCAGACCTCCTTCCAGATCCGCTTGCTGTAATCCTTCAATCCCCTACTCCTACCCTAACCCTGACGGACCTTGCCTCCCTGCTGCCTCCACTAGTTTCTTTGGCTCTCATCACCTCTCTTCTAGCTCGGAGGGTGAAGGGGATTCCACTCCTCAATCCTTCGAGCCGCAGGCTCGTCTCCTTGCACAAAAGGGCGTGTTAGTGTCTTCCTGTTTTAGCGCATCTCCACCAATGGCCCTCCTCCCATGGTGTGCAGATCATTCTTTAAGTCCTCAGTGCCTCCGCAGCTCTAACAGAGGCTCCTCCCCGCGGTTCCGGCAGAGACCTCAAGGGCGATGTTCCATGTCCTGGCCGCAAGGACTTCGCCCGGACAACCCAGCCCCATCGCAAACGGCCTCCACTCCTGTGCGGCTGCGGGGAGTCGGGGAAGCCTTCAAGCCTCGACAGTCTGGGCGGACCGCCAAGCGAGGGCGCAATCTGTCCGTGTTCAAGCGGCTATACCCCGGAGAGAAACTGCTCTCATGCTAAGACTTATCTCCTTATCTCGTTTGCTTATTTAACTTATTAGGATTTTTTTAAAGTTTTTCAATTCTATTTTGTTCTATCTCGAAGGCGTGTATAAAAACTCCAACGCAAGTTGAATGAAACGGATCCGACTCTCAAGGCTACCTCAAGAAGCAAATAAGCAAACGAGATACGAAAAGAAGATAAACTGAAAAGAACCACACCTAAGTCCAACGCTAGTCCCTTCTCCACTCCCGTTCCCCTCTCAACGCCATTCCCGACCATGACGGAAGCGAACCACCTTTCCAACCGGCTCCCATCCCCGCTCCTGATCCTGCGGGATATGAGAGAGAATCTCGGCCCTCGGGGATTCTATCCCCTTTTCCCTTCCGGCTCCGAGACGCATCGGTCGATTCTTTCGCGTGGGGATTGGAAGCAGCGACAGCCATGGGCGGCAGTGACCGGGACGAGCGGAGGCATCTGGAGGCGACGTGAGGACCGGCCGGCCTATGCATCGGCGGGCGACGAGGGGTGCGGCTAGGAGAAGACGGGCGACGAGCGGTGGCGCTAGAACCGGCCGGCGACGAGCTGCTGTGGCGGCGACTCCAACAACCAGACCCGTGACGAAAGGTGAACTTTTGAGCCTATCATTCATGCGGTTTGGATTGATTTGGGGCAAATTAGGGATCGGGTAGGGCAGATCTGGGGCGATTTGGGATTGCAAATTAGGGTTTTCACTTGATTTGGGGCCAAATCCGCACCGCCGCCGTTGTTATGTGCATTCCTTTTTCTCCCCCTTGCATCGTCCCTTGGCTCAAAGCCTAGCCGCGCCACCCTGCCTTGGCCGCCTCCTCCACCCTCCTTCGCATCGGCACAGGTTGAACCCTAGGCACGCCACCCTGCTATTTTTGTTGCATATTGCTCAATGAATGCTATAGTAATATACAATTTTAATCTCTGAAACCAAAATTTGATATGATCTCTCACTTGATAGTTTGTATATCAGTAGTGATATACAATTTTAATCTCAGAAAGCCTTTAATATATGTTTTTGCGAGCCTGTCACTTGATAGTTTAATAGGATCTGTCACTTGATAAGATCTGTACTAATATACGATTTTAATCTCAAAAACCCTTTAATATGTCAGGCCTGCAAGAACTATGTTAGTTTGTATATCAGTAACCAAACTATGTTAGTTTGTATATTAAATAGGTATAATAATAACAATAAACCTTATACATTCAAAAACGGACGTCACACTGCGTATCCGTATTTGTATATGTCTAGGAATACAAATACATGGCAGGTATGGTGGTTATGAAAAACTAATATAAAATTGTGTTACTGATGGGAAGGGAATGGGAAAGGTAATATGGTTGGAGAGAGTTGGTGGGAAGGGAAGGAATCTGGAATGAAAATGGAGAAGGGAGAAGGGAGAAGGGAGTGGGGAAGGGAATGAAATGAGAGAAATCTGGAATGAAAGACCATTTACTCTGGCCTGTGCAGACCAACAAGACCCTCTCGATGGATTCGCAGCACCAACGCTTCAAAGACGACATCCAGCTGGACAACCATGGTTGGCAGACAATCAAGAGTAGGTACTGGTGGTGAAAAGACGCTGTAGATCAGCAGAGGAGGAGACACGTGTCCTTAACCACCAAAGATAATTCAAAGAACAAGGACAGATCATTCAAATCTCAAACCCATGGGCATTGTTTCCACTGTTTGAGCTCCACCCATTTCGTCGCCTCCTATAGGCAAACCAGTGAAGTGTCTCTACTGCCAGACATCAAGCCACAAGACTAGGTGGTGTCCGGCCAAACGCCGGTCCCTTTCATTGGGTGCAATGCCGACAACAAATCCACAACCTCCGTAGGCCGCCATTTTGCAAGGCGGACGACCACTCCTAAGAGGCCCCGCCCGCTATAGGCTTGAGAGCTGCAAGCATGAGCGTGATCGCTCCCAGCTAAGGGTTTTTGAGGGCAAGCATGACGCCAACACTAACAGAGCCGGCATAAGGGAAGGCCATCGGCGCACATCTGGCTGGGACGTTGGGCCACCAAGTGACCAAGGATCGAGCCAGTGCCGCACATCTAGCTAGGACGTCGAGGCACCAAGCGATCAGAGATCCGATCGGCGTCGCTCAACTACCCCGTCCCGGCATGGTGACCACAGAAACAGAATCGCAGCCAAATTAGACTCATTGATCGACCGTGCTAGAACCAGGATCAGGTCACAAAGGAAGTGAGTGGACTTCGTGCAAGTATCTGCGGCCACTCCTTCTCCTTCCCCATGTACCGACCTAGACGCAACATGGTTCATGCTAGCTAGTGGGGAAGGCGACATGCAGGAGCAGCGTAAAGACCCCATGGAGATGGAAGCTGCACTAGGACTGCCGCCACTATGGCCTGTGACCCCCTAGCTGTAGCAACTCCCTTCCCTGTCAGCTGATCATTCTGTGGCTCCAATTGTTCCTCAGGATGCTAGGGACCCTCAAGCCACCGCCCTACAGCCGCAGGGGGACGTCACAGTCGACGCCCTCGCTGCATGCTTCACCAGGGCAGCGGCCTCACCAGTACCACCTCTAGTTCCGCCAACTCCCGCCTCTAGGCGTATTGGTAAGGTTGCAACTGCCACCCTCGGCCGTAGCACCATGCGCCTTGCCGCCAAGCATGATGCCTACCTTTCTGTCCTAGAGAAGGCAAAGAAGAACCTGCTCAAGAAGCAAGGTGTCTCTGTCGACCAAGCTAATGAAGACACCATGCAGCAACCTCTCATAAATGTGCTTTCAGATCTCATTGGTGCCCTTTCGCAAGACGGACCTTGCTAAAGCCATAGGAGCCTAGTCCTAGGACATGCTGGTGGTAGAACAGCCGGCCTGATGGCCTCTGCCCCTGTAGAGTTGGGTGGCCGAAAGGCTTAGTGCAACATGTCTACAAAGGCCTCAGATTGCTAGTGTGGAATGTCAAGGGTTTAAATATCCCGACGAGGAAGAAGGCGATCAAGCAGATCGTTCGCAACCATAGGGCATCGATCATTTGTTTCCAAGAAACAAAGTTAGAACTGTACATAGCATTTCTAGTGGCAGATCTCCTGGGAGGGATTTTGCGCAAAATTTTTGCTACTTACCAGCAAGCGGGATGAGGGGAGACGTGCTCATCGCTGCTTCCTCTGACTACTTTGAGCTCTCAGATTTGATGATCAAGACCTACTTCGTCTCGGCTACCATAAAGATAAGACTCGATTGAAGACGTTGGAGTGTGACAAGCGTGTATGGGCCTCAATCTGAATCAGAGAAATTGGTTTTCCTACAGGATCTTTTGGATCTTAAAAACGTCATGAAATGCGTATGGCTTATTGCGAGTGACTTCAATATAATCCGACGAGCGGAAGACAAAAGCAACCAAAATGTGAACTATTGCTTGATGAATACCATCAGAGGGGCAATGGACTCGGTGGTTTTGAAAGAGATCAAGGCACTAGAAAGGTGGTTTACTTGGTCGAACAACTGAGCTAACCCCCTAAGAATCGACCTCATTTTCTATACAGCAGCTTGGGAAGCTTTCTTCCCAAATAGCCACCTCTAGTTCCTCTCAAGTTCGATCTCCGACCATTGCCCGCTTTTCCTAACAAGTCACCTAAACATCCGCAAATTCAAGAGGTTTGGGTTCGAGAGTTTTTGGCTCAAGATGCAGGATTTCCAGGAAACAGTCTCATGGGCATGGAATAGACCGCTGAACTAACGGGACGCCATCAAGAGACTCCATATCAAACTAAGTAGGATCTCCAAAGCCCTATGTCGCTGCAGCCGTGCAATGGTAGGAGACACTAAGATGCAAATGATCATTGCAAATGACCTCGTCTTTTGCCTAGACAAAGCTCTGGAACACAGCCCACTATCCTCCGCTAAGGTGGCCTTCCGCATGGGCATCAAGTTTAGGCTTCTTGACTTGGCAGCCCTGCAGCGCGCCCTTTATAGGCAACAATCCAAGATAACCCAGATATGAGAGGGGGACGCTAACACTCGGTTCTTCCATGCACGGATAAAGGGCTGGAGACGAAAAAACTTTTGTACAATCTCTGCTAACCACAACCGGCCAGATATTCTCAGAGGAAGATAAGCATGAACATCCCTCTCTGTGGAGTCAAGATGATGAGCATGTGAGGAGTTGGTCAAAACTTTCGGTTTCCGTCAAAATTCTTCCAAACCTGACCACTTTACGTGGCATGTTGTTCCTTGATTCTTGCGAAGTTTTGTGATCTCCTTAGCATGGAAAAGACCCTTAGATGATTTAGGTGTAGCCGGCGAAGTCGCCAAAGTGCCACAGGACGCACTTGCCCCCAGGCGGTTGTTTCGTGTCGGGCTATTCACTATTTTGGTTATCATTTTTGCATACTAACCCCGATCGAGGATCGGTTTGTTGTGTTGGGTTCATGGTGATGCCGCGGACGTTCTGGATGTGTTTTGGTTGTTTTTTTTGTTGTTGTTGGTGTTGTGGATGTAGGTGAGAACAGGGTGCGAGGTGGAGTGGATGAGTCCGTTCGCCAGGTGGGCTGCCGGTTCGGCTAGAGGCTGGACGCGGAGTTTCGCGGTGGGAACGGTTATCACTTCGGAGCACGAGTTCTTACTGGACGTCGGTACGTGCGGATGCTTGGACGCGAAGGGATCGTTGGAGGCGGTTCGCGACGCTCTAAGATTCGTGTGTGTGAGTTAAAACCCGTGTATGTGTTGGGTTTTGGGTTAGCCCATGTATGGTCCATGTTGGGCCATGAGTGAGTAGGCTAAGGCCCATATAAATGGCTGGTTGGAGAGGGTTAATCTCAGCCATTCAAGGGTTGTCCTATTTACGTTGGTCGGGCCAACGTAAACAGCCTCTGCTAAGGTTTACGTCGGCTTCTTGCCATGGCCGACTTATTTACGTTGGTTTTTCCGTGACCGAGGCATAAAAATTTGTATACATCGACTTTTTCTAGGCCGACGTAAATACTTTTGGCCAACAAAAATACGTGAGATTCCTGTAGTGGACAGAACAAATCTATCGGTTGGTAATTCTTTGGGCAAAGATCCAGCATGTTCACTTGCAGCCAAGTGATATTGATACCATCATATGGACCTGTACAACGTCAGGCGAGTACAGGCGAGTACACGACTAAATCTGCCTATGATGCACAGATGCTTGGAGCTATCAAGATACCCTTTGCTAGGTAGGCTTGGAGGGTGACTGCTATTCCAAAATGCAAGTTTTTTAGCTGGCTTGTGGTGCAAGGAAAGCTCCAAATGTCAGACTGATTGGTAGCACAGGGATGACCTCATAATGATGTTTGCGCGCTATGGCAATAATAGTTCAAAAAACAATTGCAAATCTCCAACAAAGCCCTATATAGCAGTTGCGTGCGGCATGCTGTCTGCAACAATAAGCCCTAAACGCACTCTTTTGCCAACTAATTGAATGTAACCGTCTGTTTTATGTTAGATATACATGCGCTTTTGAAAAGTCCAGCACACACATGCACGTGGCTTTAGTATATACGCTGACGATAGAGATACACTTACGTACTGCGGCGGCGGGACGGGGGTGGGGGCGGCAGCGGCGTTCGTAGCTGCGCTTGAAGCACATGCACTCAGGCACGGTGGCCTCGTAAACGCGCTGATCGACGCGCGCGTCCACCTCCATACATCTGCACTGCACAACCTGCCGACCGGCGCCAAGCCTCGTTCTATGGTATGCTCGTAATTGTGCTACTCTGTTTCTCTTCTTTTCTCAGGCTAGCAATAAGAAGCTGAATATTCAGAGTACTTCCTGCACAAACATTGCCATCGCAGTCTTGGATTTTTCTTTGAGCGTGAGTTACTACTTACTAGATGTTAAGTAGAGTGTGAGCTACTAGATGCTAATTAGGCAAGTTAATTCGATGGGTTGGGTAGCAATGAGATGAACTGATAGAACAATGACTTGATTGGACGCAGAGCAATCAGTATGTGTTGCAGCTGCTAGCTCTCTATACATCGACGATGGTTTAAACCAGTAACTGCAGTAGCGCTAGAACCACAAGTACCTTGTTTTTTATTGACAGATTACAAGCACCTAGTTCGTCCAACTACTCTCATGAAAACATGAACAATAGCAGTAGCAGCACAAACAATTTAACATGGAGTGGAGGCAGGTGAGGCGGGCGTAGACTTCGGGCTAGTCAGGAAGCGCGGAGGCGAGGAAGGCGGAGACGTCGCGGACGGACCTTGGACAGCGAGACGGTGGAGGCGCGTGGCAGTGACGGAGCTTGACCCAGAAATCTAGAGAGGCTAAATGAACTAATGTAAAGACTAAAGGGGGCCAAAATACATATGCATTCTAAATCTTCACTGCATATTTATCTATAAACCACTACTACATAAATACTCATCCTGACTATTCATCACTGGCAGATTAATTTAGAACCGCCAGTGATATGACATGCCCCGCTCCGTTTCACCTAGAAACCCGAAAAAACCACCAGTGATACCGAACCGTCAGTGATAATGAATCTATCACAGACGGTTCTATAAGAAAACCGCCAGTAAAAACCGCCAATAAAAGTATCACTAACGGTTCAATTCTAGAACCGCCAGTAAAAGTATCACTGGCGGTTCAATCCTAGAACCGCCAGTGATAGTGAAAGTATCACTGGCGGTTCTTTAAGTGGCGGTTCTTCAGAATTTCTAAATTTTCTAAGTTTTATAACTTTTTCATACGAGCTCGGATAAAAATGAACTTTATATGTAAATTGTAGCTCTCGACAAGATCTAAAATTTGTAGTTGATATGTTTTCCATTCGAAGCAATATAGATGCCTAAATAATCATTAAAGTTTAAAAATTTATAACTTATTCAAATGAAGTTGGATAGAAACAATCTTTTCATGAAAACTGTAGCCTTCAACAAGATATACAACTTTGTAGTTGAAAACTTTTCTATTTAACGTCATTTGTATAGTCAAAAGTTATTAAAAAATTAGAAAACAAGACTTAAATGATATGCATATCCTATATATATCAAAAGGTGCTAATGGGTGAGATGGTTAGAAGGGCTGGGTTAGAGGCAAAAAGTCCGGAATTCGAATCCTAGTTATCTGTGGTTTAAATTTCGCATGGAAAAAGATAGTAAGGCTATATACACGGTGGTAGATGGTGTAGGGGTACTATTTGGATCAAAATAATATTTTTTAGTCAAATTTTACTGTCTAAAATCGCATTTTTGAGCATCCTCATCATTGGCAGTTCACTTAAAAACCACCTGTGATACTACTATCACTGGCGGTTCGAACCGCCAGTGATAATCCCGATTATCGCTGTCATATAATCATTGTTGGTTCGAGAACCTACAGTGATGTGAGTTCAGAACCGCCAGTGACGATGTATTATGCACTAGGGAACTAAGCAAAAAAAATTGCTAGCAGGGCCATGGCCTAGCTTGGTCCTAACCAAGCTGCGTCCCTGTGCGCTGGGAAGACGGTGGTGGCATACGGTGGTTGCCACCCAAATCGAGGGTTTCCTCGGTACCTGGGAGGCGGAGCATGAGGGGAGAAAGTGTAACGAGCGGTAGGTACCCATATAGGGCTGTTGTTGGAGATTCTCATAAACACCACAGACGATGATAGCACTATATATTAATAGCGGTTCTAGGATCTAATAGACTGAGTGTCGATGATGATATCGCTATATATCAATGGTGGTTCTATGATCTAATAGAACTAGTGTCAGTTTTTGAACCGGGACTAATAGGTGTTATGAACCAATACTGATTAACTTGTGCAAGGCAGTGGAAATAGAACTAAAAGTTGTAGCATAATGTACTATAATTGCACATTAAGTTAAGCTATAATTTTGGACTTACTATTACGCAATTATACCCTACTTCCCCTATTTTTTTCTCATCCCTCCTCCTTTTGGTAGCTAATTTTGGGGTTCATTAACTAAACCTAATCTCATCCTTTATCTTTTGTCGACCCTTCACTGACAGCTTACACGCTCCACGGCGTCCACGCACCTGCCCATTGAAGCCGCGCGTGGAACCCCGACCAAACACCACTGACGATGATAGTACTATATATTAATAGCGGTTCTAGGATCTAATAGACTAACACTATCAGTGTCGATGATGATATCACTATATATCAACGGTGGTTCTACGATCTAATAGAACTAACACTTGGTAGTGTCAGTTTTTGAACCAGCACTAATAGGTGTTATGGACCAATACTGATTAACTTGTGCAAAGCAGTGGAAATAGAACTAAAAGTTGTAACATAACGTACTATAATTGCACATTAAGATAAGCTATAATATTGGACTTACTATTACGCAATTGTACCCTACTTCCCCTATTTTTTCTCATCCCTCTCCCTTTTGGTAGCTATTTTCGGGGTTCATTAACTAAATCTAATCTCGTCCTTTATCTTTTGTCGATCCTTCGCTGACAGCTTACACGCTCCACGGCGTCCACGCACCTGCCCATTGAAGCCGCGCGTGGAACCTTGGCCAAACACCATTAACGATGATAGTACTATATATTAATAGCGGTTCTAGGATCTAATAGACTAACACTATCAGTGTCAATGATGATATCACTATATATCAACGGTGGTTCTACGATCTAATAGAACTGACACTTGGTAGTGTCAGTTTTTGACCCAGCACTAATAGGTGTTATGGACCAATACTGATTAACTTGTGCAAAGCAGTGGAAATAGAACTAAAAGTTGTAGCATAACATACTATAATTGCACATTAAGATAAGCTATAATATTGGACTTAGTATTACGCAATTGTACCCTACTTCCCCTATTTTTTTCTCATCCCTCTCCCTTTTGGTAGCTATTTTCGGGGTTCATTAACTAAATCTAATCTCGTCCTTTATCTTTTGTCGACCCTTCCCTGACAGCTTACACGCTCCATGGCGTCCACGCACCCGCCCATGGAAGCCGCGCATGGAACCTTGGCCAAACACCACTAACGATGATAACACTATATATTAATAGCGGTTCTAGGATCTAATAGACTGACACTCAGTGTCGATGATGATATCACTATAAATCAACGTTGGTTCTACGATCTAATAGAACTGACACTTGGTAATGTCAGTTTTTGAACCGGCACTAATAGGTGTTATGAACCAATACTGATTAACTTGTGCAAGGCAGTGGAAATAGAACTAAAAGTTGTAGCATAAAGTACTATAATTGCACATTAAGTTAAGCTATAATTTTGGACTTACTATTACGCAATTGTACCCTACTTCTCCTATTTTTTTCTCGTCCCTCCTCCTTTTGGTAGCTATTTTCGGGGTTCATTAACTAAACCTAATCTCATCCTTTATCTTTTATCCACCCTTCCCTGACAGCTTACACGCTCCACGGCGTCCACACACCCGCCCATGGAAGCCGTGCGTGGAACCCTGGCCAAACACCACTGACGATGATAGCAGTATATATTAATAGTGGTTCTAGGATCTAATAGACTGACACTATCAGTCTCGATATGATATCACTATATATCAATGGTGGTTCTACGATCAAATAGAACTGACACTATCAGTATCAGTTTTTGAAGCGGCACTAATATGTGTTATGAACCAATACTGATTAACTTGTGCAAGGCAGTGGAAATAGAACTAAAAGTTGTAGCATAACGTACTATAATTGCACATTAAGTTAAGCTATAATTTTGGACTTACTATTACGCAATTGTATCCTACTTCCCCTATTTTTCCTCGTCCCTCCTCCTTTTGGTAGCTATTTTCGGGGTTCATTAATGACGGGGGCCTAGGGTGACGTTCGGATAGTCACACGCTAAACGAAAAAACAAAACAGCCCTCTCCCGAGCAAGGGTCTACTTCAAAGGAGTCCTCGCGGGGCTCGGGCACGCCATTCTGCTCGGACCGGGTCCGAGCAGCTCCTTCCCGACCAAGGAAGGATTCCCCGCTGCATTAAATGCTCGACACCGCTCGAGACAAACTCTGAGGGATCGCGCCACCAACCCACGTCTTGTAACACCGCTCCCACACCGTTTCCGAAGATGAAGAATGATGACGATGACGCAAGAGGAAGACATGCTTGGACCACCGGACAAAGGAGGGACAATCATCATCTCGCTAGGTAATAGGATTTCACCGCTAGAAAAACCGACACGCCCATGTATAAATAGACTACGTCGCCGCACATCTAGGGATGGGACTACCGTAAAATACACACGCGACATCGTGGGAGCTCCGACCCGCACCATTCTCGGGCCAAAGCTCATCCCTCGCCACAAGAAACTCATCCCTTTGTAACCTCTTCGATCCCTCATATAGATACCATCGACGAGGGTCACATTACCTCCACTCGAGGGGCCCGAACCAGCCCAAAAATCATCGTGCCTTCTATCGATAGCCACTCGATCGAAGTTCGTCTTCTTGAAAGCCCCGACGCCCAAGGAAAGAGGCCGGTTGATCCTCTCTCAACAAGTAAGCTCGGCACCGGGGCCCAGACTTAATCGCCGACGGTGGCGCCGTCGTGGGGATCGATCGACCTGCGGCGAAGGTCCTTGAAGAATGGCGAACTCTCGGGACAACCAAGATATTCGCCGACGACCTCGACGACTTGGACGAATATTGGTCCGACATCGAGGTCGCCCGGATTGTCGATCCGGAAGGACACGCCATGGCGAGTCCTCTCCCTATGGATGTCTGCCGCCGGTGGGTGAGCTGGGTTCGAGTACGTTTCGAACCTCTCCAGCCCGAGAGTTACCGAACAGAGACACCGACCATATGTGAAGGTGTCGGTTCGCACGAAGGGTCGATATCCGGACATCCGCACGACTCGACCACGAGGCGCTCTCCGCGGGATACGGTCATGACACCCTCATGCCCAAAGATTCGCGGGAAGCCCACATGGCGGACATGGCGGCGACCCCTCGCCGCGCCTCGGGAGGACGAGTCGCGTCGCCGCTTGACGCCGCCGCGAATCGGTGGCCGACTCGACGACCGAGCCTCGCAACCCATCGCGATGACCGGCCGAAGCGCCCGCCAGCTCTCCGCCCCCTCGACCGGGTCGCCACCTCTGTCCTTTCCTCCGATCCGTCGGTAGGAGTCGCCAGCGCCTCCGGGCCTGGCACGCGTGGTGCGTGACCTCCGACCTGATTCGACCAGCCGCCGAGCTAGGGCGTAGCTATGGCCGAAAATTTGGAGCGATTGGCGGCGATCTTCCTCGTGCCGCCGACTCGAGTGCTTCCGGAAAGCCGAACCCCGAGGGGTAGTTACTCCGTCCACGACCTCCGTCGGGACCTTGATCGGCGGAGGAATGACCGCACATCTCACCATCACGGTGGCCGTCTCTCGAGCAATGCTCGGCAAAGCGAGCATCGCCACGACGACGGCTCGGCCGCCACTCCGCCGAACGGGCCACCCCGAGTCGGTCGAGGGCGCTTCGCGAAGCGCCGACCAGCGCCACTGGGGAAACCCACCGGATACCCCGACACTCTGGCGACGGCGTCTTCTTGCGCCTCGGTCCTCCGAGGACGTGAGGGCGTGGCGCTCATGGGTACGACGCGGGTAAACCACGGTGCCCGCTTTCTCCCGCACCCTCAAGCGCGGCATGGCCCCCAAATTCAAACCGGGCCACATAGAGCGATTCGACGGGACCCGTAACCCGGACGAATTCCTCTCGGTATATGCTACCACCGTCACACGCGCATGGCGGTGATGAAGGGTAATAGTGAACTATTTCCCGCTGTGTTGGAGGGCCCGCCGACATGGCTCTTCAACCCGGAAGGCTCCATCCACACCGGGTCCAATCGTGTGAGGCCTCGTGGCGAATTTCATGGTGCCGCCCCCGCCAGAAGGCCGCGGGACCTCAAACGGTGGTCCAGATGGAGGATGAAAGCCTCCGGGACTACGCTCGAAGGTTCATCCGGATACGAACACGATTCAACATCCTGCACGAAGCGGTCGTCGAAGCCTTCACCGGCGCCAAGAATGTCCGCTTCACCCAGACCTCGAGATATACTCGGCTCCTCGGCGGTGAGCTCTTCAAGCGGCGGAGCGTTACATAAACGCCGAGGAGGCCGTGGAGCGAAACGGCTTGGGTCCGGACAGCGCCCGCAGCCGGGCACAGGATCTTCGGACAAAAGAAGTCCGACAAGAAGGCCAAGAAGAAGAAAAGAAAGCGCCAAATTGGTGGCGCTATCCTGCAGCCGCTCGTCTACGCACACCGGCCAAAGAAGCCTCGGCCTTCCCGGGCAAGGTGGGCGGTCACGGTCGGCCGACCCGGACGAAGCGTAGACCTCGGGGACCCTCGAGCGGTCGCTTCGCTCGCTGCACCAAGTGCACGGCACGACCTCCGCAACTACCGCACTGGATCGCTCGGCTTGAAGACTTCTACAACGGACGGGGCCCATGCCCGCCCTCCCGGATGGGAAGGGTGGGCCCGACCGAAGTCCGAGCCCCTTCCCGACCGCACGCCAGAGAGCGAAGAATATCATGAGCCGAGTCACCACATTGCGGTGATCTTCGAGGGTCCGCGCCTACGCCCCCGACGAGTTGAAGGTCATGGCGCGAGGTTCCGCAGCGGATCGAGGCGGCTCGGTTCCTCGAAAGCAACTTAGATGGTCGGAAACGACCATCTCCTTCTCCCGGAGGATCGTCCCTCGAATGACGAAGCCCGAAACTCCCCTCGTGCTCGCCCGACCATCAAGAATACAAGGGTCGCGGGTGCTTATCGATGGGGAAGCGCTCGACCTGATCTCGCCGGGTCTTGGACGAGATGCAAATCCCTCGCTCCAAGATCAAAACATCGCTATGCCCTTCCACGGCATCATCCCGCACGCCCATGACCCCGCCGGCAGATCGTCTGCCGTGACCTTCGGCACCGAGCAACTTCCGGACCGAGTTGGTCACCTTTGAGGTAGTCGACTTCGAGTCGGCCTACAACGCCATCCTCGGCAGTCGGCTCGCCAAGTTCATGGCAGCTACGCACCACGCCAGATCACCGCCTCAAGCTCCCAGGGGCGAAGGGGTGATCACCGTCGGGGCAACCATAAGGCCGCCTCGAGTGCGGACGAAATGGCGCTTAACCTGGTCGGCCAGCTCAACGCGGCCCGAGCAAAACTCTCACAAGTCCGCTCGGCCCAAGGTTGTCCTCGGCCTCAGAGCGCATTTAAAACATCTCGATCTCGGCGAGGACCCGTCGAAGGTGGTCCACGTCGGGCCGCTGGATCCAAAATAGAAGGCGAAGCTCGTCACCTTCCTCCGCAAACGCCGACGTCTTCGCATGGGAGCCGTCCGACATGCCCGGGTCCCAAGGAGGTGATCGAGCACAGTGGCGGTTCACTGGTAAAAACCAGGCGCTAAGCGCCGAGGAGATTCCCGCAATGGAAGGTCGATGTCATCAAGGAGCGGTGGACAATTTGTTGAAGGCCGGCTTGCTCGAGAAGTCGAGCACTCCGACCGTTGGCGAATCGATCGTGGTCGAAGAAGAACGGAAAGTGGCGGATGTGCGCCGATCACACCAACATCAACGGCTCATGTCCAAAGGACAACTTCCCCTCCCCGCGATAGATCGCTTAGTCGATGCGACGCAGTATACATACCGATGAGTTTCTTGGACGATACTCCGGTACCATCAGTCACTGTCGCGGGAGGATGAAGAGAAAACCGCCTTCATCACCCCTTCGCACCTTCGCTACACGACCATGTCTTTCGGTCTCGAAAAACGCGGGGCCACTTTCCAACGCTTGATGCAGAAGACCTTCCCCGACCGGATCGGCCGAACATAGAAGTCTATGTAGACGACATAGTCGTCAAGAGTGCTTTAGCCGAGGCCCACATCGGGACCTCAAGAAACCTTTCGTAATTTAAGAAAACATCGGATAAAGCTGAATCCGGAGAAATGTGTCTTCGGTGTACACACGGGCATGGTGCTCGGATACGCCATCGGGTCGACCGTATCGGTGCCAACCCGAAAAAGATCGGCCGTCGAAAGGATGCGAGCTCTTCGAATGTAAAGGAAGTTCGATCGCCACTTTGGTCGGATGGCGGCCCTTAGCCGCTTCATCTCCCGACTAGGTGGCGCGACTTCCTTTCTTCAAAGCCTTGCGCTTAAGCACGACGGTTTCGTCTCGACCAAGGAGGCCGACGATGCCTTTAAAAAGCTCAAAGAATATCTATCGAGCCCGCCTGGCCCTAGTCACCCCGAGGGACAGAGCCTTTGTTGCTCTACTTGGCGGCCTCCCCAAGCGATGGCGCCGTGCTCGTGAGCGAGCCGAGGGAAATCAGCCGCCTATTTACTACGTGAGGGAGGTACTTCATGGACCTAGGGGGCGTTACCGAGGTCCGAAACTTCAGACTTCTCCTCATGGCTTCTAAAAACTTCGCCACTATTTCTTGGCTCACCCAATCACGGTCCCGACCAGCTTTCCGCCGAGAAATCCTCAAAACCCCGACGCCCGGCGACGCTAAATGGGCAATTGAGCTCGGGAATTTGACTCAAGTTAAATCGCCCGAACGGCGATCAAATCTCGATATCTTGGCGGACTTCGTGGTGAGTGGGCGAATCCCGATCAACAAAAGGCCGCACACCGAGGAACCCCATTGGACAATGTTCTTCGACGGCTCGCTCCTTCGAGAGCTCGGGCTGGAGTTAGCCGACCTCTCCTCACGGAGAACAACTCCGAGACGTCATACAATTACACTTTATTGCGACGAACAACGCGCGTAATATGAAGGTCTCTTGGCCGGCTCCGCATACTCTGCGCTAGGGTCCGACGACTAACCGTGAAAGGGGATTCGCAGTTGGTCGTAAACCGTGTTAACAAGGAGTTTGAAGGTTCGATGACTCAATGGCGCGTTATTCGCCGAGGTGAGGAAGTTGGAAAGGAACTTGAAATTTGAAGTCCTTTACGTGCCGAAGGGCAAACACCTCGCCGACCAACTTGCCAAGTTGGGCACCTCACAAGAGCCCGTCCCAACAGGGTGCTCGTTGAGCACCGCTAAAGCCCTCCATTCCTCCGGAGAAGAGGCACCGAGACGCATAAACGACGTCTCCGTCCTCGAGCAAGGAGCCACTTGATGACGCCATTCATCCAATTCTTGGCACACGGACATTGCTCGAGGACGGCCGAGAAATCCCGCTTATCAGAGAGCTCCACTATACTGAGTTAGTGGAAGGTGCCCTGCATCAAGAGGCGCGCGGAGTCCTCTGCAAGCGTCCCTCAGAAGAAGGGAGATTCTGCTAAAGGACTTGCACGAAGGTGCTGTGGAGCTCACTCCTCCTACAGAACGCTCGTCGGCAAAGCCTTCAGATGGGCTACTATTGGCCTGGCGTTGGTCGACGCCGAAGATCGTCACCACCGCCGGCGTGCCAATTCCATGCCCGGCAGTACACCAACCAGCCTACACCCTTCAAACTATTCCCTCACCGCCATTCTCTACCGGGGCTAGACATACTAGGACCATTCCCCAAAGGCGAAGGATGCGATACCTCTTCGCCGCCATTGACACGTTCACCAATGGATAGAGGCGAACCGGTCTCGCATTACGCCCAGCGGCCAAAAATTTTTCCGCAATAACGTGGTCACACGGTTTGGCGTTCCCACCCGACCGACACGGATAATGGAACTCGGTTCACGGTGAACTGCTCCAAGAATATTGCGAGGACGTTGGCACGAAATTTGCCGCCTCGTGGCTCACCCACGAGCAACGAAATTGCCGAGCGAGCCAACGGCAGATCCTCCAAGGAATCAAGAGGCGGGTCTTCGATCGGCTTTCTAAGCTACGACAGGCTGGGTCGACGAGCTCCCTTCCGTCTTGTGGGCTGTCCGCACCACTCCTCAAGCAGAGCGACGGGCGAAACACCTTTTCGCCAGATACGCACCGAGGCCATGCTTCCGACCGAGATAACCTTAAGGTCACCTCGCGTGGACCTCACGGAGGTCAGCCGATGACCACCAAGGCAGTTACTCGACCTCGACTTTGTCCGAGGAAAAGCGAGCAAGCCTCGTCCGATCAGCAGACCTACCTCCGTGCTCTGCAGCGACGCCGCCGCCCAAGCGTCCGGCTAAGGACTCGCAAAACGGCGACTTGGTTCTGCGACGGGTCCAGACCTATCACGCCAACAAGCTAACCCCAAGGTGGGAGGGTCCTTTCACGGTCGTCTCGTCTTCACGCCCGGGGCTGTCGCCTCGCCTTCCCCGACGGACGAATTCTCAAGAACTCGTGGAATATCGCCCACCACGCAGTTCCACGCCTAACCTTCCCCTTCCTTTCGCCCATCCTCCTTATTTAACTCTCGGATCTTGAGCGACTTCTTCTCGAAATCCCTAACATGTTAAATAAAAAGGAATGGTAACCAAAGTTCTTTTCCTTCCGAGGTTTTCGACCTTTTTTTTCTGTCCGCCTAAGCACGAAGTTCTTGTTCTCTAAACCGATTTCTAAAGCGCCGACGGATCTGAAAATGCACCCCTGAATTCCATTGCTCGGATAAGCCGATAGCACATCGCCCGCAAGTTCTCGGCGGTACTCGCAGACTTCGATCCCGAAACCCAAATTGAACTCCGGAGTAAAGTAACATGAACTCGCGGCTACTTCAGATACCGGTCTGCTCTGCAATCGGGGCAAAGACTCGCCACACGAGGGGCCGACATCGCCTTCACAAGATCCTCGTTGCCGGCTTCGCCGTGTGCCCGGTCTCTTGCTTTCGCAACCGGGGCAAGGACCCGCCACACGAGGGGCCGGACATCGCTTTTTTCGCAAGATCTCGGCTGCCGGCTTCGCCGTGTGCCGGTCTCTTGCTCGAAACTGGGGCAAGGACCCGCCACACGAGGGGGCCGACATCGCTTTTTCTCAGATCTGCCGGCTGCGCCATGTGCGGTCTCTTGCTCGCAACTGGGCAAGGACCCGCCACACGAGGGGCTGGACATCGCTTTTCGCGCATCCTCGGTTGTCCGGCTGCCGTGTGCCGGTCTCTTGTTTCGCAACTGGGCAAGGACCCGCCACACGAGGGGGCGGACATCGCTTTTTCAAGATCCTCGGTTGCCCGGCCGCCGTGTGCCCGGTCTCTTGTTTCGCAACTGGGGGCAAGGACCCGCCACACGAGGGGCCGGACATCGCTTTCGCGCATCCTCGGCTGCCGGCTGCCGTGTGCCGGTCTCTTGCTCGCAACTGGGCAAGGACCCGCCACACGAGGGCTGGACATCGCTTTTTCGCAAGATCCTCGGTTGCCGGCCACTGCCGTGTGCCGGTCTCTTGCTCGCAACGAGGACAAGGACCCGCCACACGAGGGGCAGACATCGCTTTTGCGCAGATTCGGATGCGGCCGCCGTGTGCCGGTCTCTTGCCCGCAACCAGGGGCAAAGACTCGGCCACACGAGGGGGCTGGACGTAGGCTTATAGGGTAGGTATATAGCAGCAAATAGTAGCATAAACATTTTATAGACGTGAACAAGAGAGAGAACATCTTGTATTTAAATTCAAATGTATTACAAACACGTGTAACACCACGTACACTATTCCCTAGATCTACCCTTCAAAGATTGAAGCTCGCCTCCACGCCCTCAAGGCGACTTCGGCCGAGAACCTCGATCTGGGCTTCACGCCCGGCCGGATCTCCTCGCTGGCTTCGCCACCTTCTCGGTCTCGCCGGCTCTGTGCCGCTCCTCCTCAAGCTCTTTTATGGACCCGCTCGAGCTCCTCCTGGGACCGGAGCTCCTCTCCAGACCCGAGCATACTCCAAAGCGTGCTCAAGTTAGATTCAGGACCCAGGCGAGCTCCGTTTGGGCCTCCCTAGTTCGAGCGCACCGCCTTCACCTTGGCTCGGCACCGAGCCAGTGCTCATGCCCGATCATCCACCTCAGCAGACAACTACAAACAAAGAAGCCATCAAGAAGATTACAAACAAAAAGTAGTTCACAAGAAGAAATTACCTCATGGCGGTGACGCTTGAGCAAAGACCCTCGGCTCGGGCCGAGGGCCGACACGGATGTTCCCGAGCTTGACGAGCCAAGACCCCTCGAGCTCGAGTTCGAACTACTCCGACCTCTTCGCCTCGACAGACCGCCCGAGCATCGTCCACGCCCGGGTCGGCGCCCCACCACTTCTAACCCCATACTCGGGACACGGACAACCAAAGCCATGTCGCCTCGACGCTCTCGCCGGAGACCCCATGGTCGGGCCGAGACAGCCCAGCCACCTCAAGCTCGGAAGATGCGCGACAACGTTACGTGCTTGCCAGACGAGCAGAGGGCTGCTCGGGTACGACCTTCTCCCCAAGGGCCCGACCACGTCGTCATTGGCGCCAGTTCCTTCGACGCCTAGGCACCAACGGGCAGAGTCCTCCGAGTCCCGCTCGACTCCTCCCGCCGTCTCGCTCGGCCGACCCTAAGATTCGCTCGGGTAGCCTTTGCTCAGTAACCTTGAGCTCGGCCAACCTGAAGTCTCGCCCGATTAGCCTCGCCGCTAATCGGGCACGCGTCCAACGTCTGGAACCGAAAAGGCTCGAAGACGATTTAAAAGAGCATCGAGGAGGACCGCCGGTCCACCACTCAGCTTCGGGGCTAGATGACGGGGCCTAGGGTGACGTTCGGATAGTCACACGCTAAACGAAAAACAAAACAGCCCTCTCCCGAGCAAGGGTCTACTTCAAAGGAGTCTCGCGGGGCTCGGGCACGCTAATTCTGCCGGACGGTCCGAGCAGCTCCTTCCCGACTAAGGAAGGATTCCCCCGCTGCATTAAATGCTCGACACCGCTCGAGACAGCCGCAGGGATCGCGCCACCAACCCACGTCTTGTAACCTTGCCCACACCGCTTCCCGAAGACGAAGAATGATGACGATGACGCAAGAGGAAGACATGCTTCGACCACCGGACAAAGGAGGGACAATCATCATACCGCTAGGTAATAGGACTTCACCGCTAGAAAAACCGACACGCCCATGTATAAATAGACTACGCTGCTGCACATCTAGGGATGGGACTACGAGAAAATACACACGCACATCGTGGGAGCTCCACCGCACCATTTCGGGCCAAAGCTCATCCTCCGCCACAAGAAACTCATCCCTTTGTAACCTCTTCGATCCCTCATATAGATACCATTGGACGAGGGTCATTACCTCCACTCGAGGGGCCCGAACCAGCCCAAAAATCATGCGTGTTTCTATCGATAGCCACTCGATCGAAGTTCGTCTTCTTGAAAGCCCCGACGCCCGCGGGAAAGAGGCCGGTTGATCCTCACTCTCAACAAGTAAGCTCGGTACCCGGGGGCCCCGTACTCCCAATCGCCGACAATTAACTAAACCTAATCTCATCCTTTATCTTTTATCGACCCTTCCCTGACAGCTTACATGCTCCACGGCGTCCACGCACCCGCCCATGGAAGCCGCGCGTGGAACCCCGGCCAAACACCACTGACGAAGATAGCACTATATATTAATAGCGGTTATGGGATCTAATAGACTGACACTATCAGTGTCGATGATGATATCACTATATATCAACAGTGGTTATACAATCTAATAGAACTGACACTTGGTAGTGTCAGTTTTTGAACTGGCACTAATAGGTGTTATGAACCAATACTGATTAACTTGTACAAGGCAGTGGAAATAGAACTAAAAGTTGTAGCATAATGTACTATAATTGCACATTAAGTTAAGCTATAATTTTGGACTTACTATTACGCAATTGTACCCTACTTCCCCTATTTTTTCTCGTCCCTTCTCCTTTTGGTAGCTATTTTCGGGGTTCATTAACTAAACCTAATCTCATCCTTTAGCTTTTGTTGACCCTTCCCTGACAGCTTACACACTTCACGGCATCTACGCACCCGCCCATGGAAGCCGCGCGTGGAACCCCGGCCAAACACCCCAGACGATGATAGCACTATATATTAATAGCGGTTCTAGGATCTAATAGACTGACACTATCAATGTCGATGATGATACCACTATATATCAACGGTGGTTCTACGATCTAATAGAACTGACACTTGGTAGTGTCAGTTTTTGAACCAGCACTAATAGGTGTTATGAACCAATAATGATTATCTTGTGCATTGCAGTGTAAATAGAACTAAAAGTTGTAGCATAACGTACTATAATTGCACATTAATTTAAGCTATAATTTTGGACTTACTATTACGCAATTGTACCCTACTTCCGCTATTTTTTCTCGTCCCTCCTCCTTTTGATAGCTATTTTTGCAGTTCATTAACTAAACCTAATATCATCCTTTATCTTTTGTCGACCCTTCCCTGACAGCTTACACACTCCCGGCATCCACGCACCCGTCCATGGAAGCCGCGCGTGGAACCCCGGCAAAACACCCCTGACGATGATAGCACTATATATTAATAGCGGTTCTAGGATCTAATAGACTGACACTATCAGTGTCGATGTGATATCACTATATATCAACGGTGGTTCTACAATCAAATAGAACTGACACTATCAGTGTCAGTTTTTGAACCGGCACTAATATGTGTTATGAACGAATACTGATTAACTTGTGCAAGGCAGTGGAAATAGAACTAAAAGTTGTAGCAGAACGTACTATAATTGCACATTAAGTTATGCTATAATTTTGGACTTACTATTACGCAATTGTATCCTACTTCCCCTATTTTTCCTCGTCCCTCCTCCTTTTGGTAGCTATTTTCGGGGTTCATTAACTAAACCTAATCTCATCCTTTATCTTTTATCGACCCTTCCCTGATAGCTTACACGCTCCACGGCGTCCACGCACCCGCCCATGGAAGCCGTGCGTGGAACCCCGGCCAAACACCACTGACAAAGATAGCACTATATATTAATAGCGGTTCTAGGATCTAATAAACTGACACTATCAGTGTCGATGATGATATCACTATATATCAATGGTGGTTCTACGATCTAATAGAACTGACACTATCCGTGTCAGTCTTTGAACCGGCACTAATAGGTGTTATGAACCAATACTGATTAACTTGTGCAAGGCCGTGGAAATAGAACTAAAAGTTGTAGCATAACGTACTATAGTTGCACATTAAGTTAAGATATAATTTTGGACTTACTATTACGCAATTGTACCCTACTTCCCCTATTTTTTCTCGTCCCTCCTCCTTTTGGTAGCTATTTTCGGGATTCATTAACTAAACCTAATCTCATCCTTTATCTTTTGTCAACCCTTCCCTGACAGCTTACACGCTCCACGGCGTCCACGCACCCGTCCATGGAAGCCGCGCGTGGAACCCCGGCCAAACACCACTGACGATGATAGCACTATATATTAATAGCGGTTCTAGGATCTAATAGACTGACCGAGGATGATATCACTATATATCAATGGTGGTTCTACGATCTAATAGAACTGACACTATCAGTGTCAGTCTTTGGACCGGCACTAATAGGTATTATGAACCAATACTAATTAACTTGTGCAAGGCCGTGGAAATAGAACTAAAAGTTGTAGCATAACGTACTATAAATGCACATTAAGTTAAGCTATAATTTTGGACTTACTATTACGCAATTGTACCCTACTTCCCCTATTTTTTCTTGTCCCTCCTCCTTTTGGTAGCTATTTTCGGGGTTCATTAACTAAATCTAATCTCATCCTTTATCTTTTGTCGACCCTTCCCTGACAGCTTACACGCTCCACGGCGTCCACGCACCTGCCCATGGAAGCCGCGCTTGGAACCTCAGCCGGCGCCAGCGGCCATCACCCTTCCCGCTTGCTCGCCGTCGTCGCCGACACGGCAAGCCGGCTTGCACTGGAGTGCATGCGACATCGCCTGCAGTGCAACTCTGTAGCTGCGTATATTGCATGCATGCATATTATAGATTGCGTCTCTTACTGCATGCATCGATCGTACGTGTACATTTATCTTGCTGTATTTTTTTTTTGTTTGCTTAATTTGCAGTGGCGGCTTGCTCGCATCCGGCGGAGGCCATGAAGATGTTGCGGCGGCGGAGGAAGCAGGTCGATTCCATGCTGGTCGACAAGTTC
Source organism: Olyra latifolia (assembly GCA_036346145.1). Taxonomy (NCBI): domain Eukaryota; kingdom Viridiplantae; phylum Streptophyta; class Magnoliopsida; order Poales; family Poaceae; genus Olyra; species Olyra latifolia. Next base: position 24,629,745 of record CM070530.1, read on the forward strand.
GAGCCCCGCGCAGCCATGCTCAATCTCATGCAACGTGTGAAGAGAGAGACGAGTCTTTCTATCTATGGTAATTACGTTCGTTCAGGGTTTAGTGCCCAACTTCTTTTTTTTTAATTCTTCGAAGAATAAAGAGTTCTCACTTCAGAGATTGCTTAGCTACTTGCCAAACTGAAAACAGATGAAGGAAATAAATGTTGATTTTGGAGTTCACGGTTGATAAGGCGTGCTACTGCTTTTTTTTTGCAAGATAAAGTCTCAAACAATAATCATCTTGCTTGGACACAATGCGATATAAAGAATTTGAAGATACAGTTTCTTTGCTCCATTACTAGCTTTAGTTTTCAATTTTATCTTCTTCAGTGATAAATTTATGAGTTAGACTTTCTTTGGGTGGGTTCTTTTCAGCTTATCTTATCTTACTTATTTACCTTATCTCGTCACTTCGAGAATTTTTCGAGATAGCCTCGAGAGCCGGTTGGCCTTTAATTTTGGGTTTTAGAGAGCTTATAGGCATGCCTACAAGATAAAAAAAGACTCAAAAGCTTATCTCACTTTTTTATTACTTTTTGAGTTAGATTTTTTTATCTCATAAACGTGCCTATAAGCTCTCTAAACCCTAAAATTGAAGACCAACCGGCTCTCGAGGCTATCTCGAAATATTCTCGAAGTGACAAGATAAGGCAAATAAGTAGGATAAGATAAGCTGAAAAGAACCCACCCCCTTAAGTTGGCTTATTTGGAAATAAGAACAAGCGTGGCTTATCGAACTTAGGTTCGAAGGTTATAGAATGCTGATAATCTTTCTTTCAAAGAGTATGATTTTTTTCTTTGAAAGAAGAGAGCAAAGCATATGACCCACAAATGTGTACTGCCTAGCTAGTTCTAAAAGTATACTGATCCATACTAAATTATTTGAGATAATTTATGATTGCATTACGTGTAACAAATTTTTTTGCTTTCCTTTAATATGTCCAAATTAGAATGATTTATGGTAGCAATTCAAATGTTCACTCTGACCACAGTTACATCAATTGGCGGCAACTACAATAGTTATATCAAGGCATACCAGCTTCATACTACACCTGCAAGTACAAAGGAGCTCGAGATCATCGTCCAATCCATGATGAATGAATCTAGTTCATCGGTAACTTCATCGGAATCCATGATCAACCAAATGTCACAGCACAATACATCATCCCAAGTGTCAACATCACCATTACCTTCATCAGATGGTGAATCTATGATGAATAGAATGCTACACTCTAGTGCCTCCATAATAGAGGAGGTGTCTCCGTCAAAAATTAAGCAGACTAAAAAGAGGAAGAAACAAGAATGGAAGACGCCGGATCAAAATGAATAACTAGAAAAGCGAAAGCGGCTCATATGGACACCTGAATTGCATAAAAAGTTTGTGGATGCACATGACAATCTTCTCATTAGCAATGGTAATTCGTGTATATCAATTTATTTTAATCATCTTTTTAGTAACATGTGGAGTACGATCAAATGTTAAGGCTTGTGTGTTTTAATGGATTTGGATCTATTTACTTATCAACATAAATTGTTCTGTTTTAATTGCTAATTAGAAGTTGTGCCAAGAAAAATGCTTACATTGATAAATGATCCTAAAGTCACTAGAACCAATGTTGCCAGCCATCTTCAGGTAAATAAGTCATCTTCACAAAATTAAAAATGAACAATGTTCTTTGTTTTGTCATTCTATTTCTCTTTTCGGCGGACATGTCCCTTTATGCCTCCATTTGTTATTTAACATATGATATTTTTACAAACTGCAGAAATATAGGCAGCAGCGGCTCTCTCTAAAACAAGGCGAACCTCAGTACATCTGCTTCCAAAATAAGAGACAACAAAGATGCATTACCACAAGCACATACTATACATGAGAGGGTTACACCTCCTCAAGAAAGCAACAATCCCATAGAGTTGCATAGAGTTATAGCTCCTCAAGGGAGCAACAATTACATGGAGTTACTTGCTCAGCGTCCAAGTAAACTACAAATGCGGTCATCAACTTCAATGATGCAGTCTCATTATAGTGCAGGGGTGGCCATGGTACATCAGAATATCATTGACCAAGATACAGTGGCACAATGACCTGTTGCTACTGTTTATGCTTCAGATTATAACCGAATAGAGAACACCAATTTAAATCGCAAACTATGGTAACGAGCGTTATGCAATACCATCATAGAGATCTACACATGCAAACATCTCAAGTAGTGGAAGGTACCTAATTAGTGTGCATTGCATACCTCATTACATATTGGTGTGTATTATGTACTTTGTTCTCTTATTACACATTATGTTTGCATTCTTTGCTGATATATTTTGTCATATTCGTTCTCTGATTACATATTGCGTTTGCATTCTTTGATGTCATATTTTATCATAGAACTTATGTTTCATTTGGTTCATCTAGGAGATGAAACAATGGCGACATGCATGATACAAAGAGAGACGTATTCCATAGCTCAGGTGCAGCATCATGAAGTTGTAGTTCCTAATTCTCAACATCTAGATGATAACTGCCAAGAAGATTTAAGCAAGACTTCACAACAATATTTTGAATATTTGCTAGTATGATAAACTCTACGGAAAGTAGTATTGTAACTAGTTCTTTTATTAAATTTGCAATTCTCTAATGCAGGCTACATTTTTCAATTATTTTTTTTTGCAGAACCACGATTCTAATCCTTCATGGGACCTCCAATTCTTAGATGGAACTGATAACATCCTAGCTATGGCGAGGGTCATATTTCCACACCTATCCTGTTGGAAAGTCAACCTTGGGGGTCAATTCCACGCCTGTCCTGTTGGAAAGCCAATCTTGGAAACCAGACAATTTACAATTAGTATTGGCATTTTAGGCAATCTTGAGCTTCATCATCAGTCTCAAGTTGTTTGAACATCTTGTAATCAGGATGAAACATTTAGGGTATGCTATATTCCCTTCATATTGGACCTCAATTATTGTTGGCAAAGTGTCTTGGTATCCTTTATATATATATATGGCAGCATATCTGGCGCTAAAGCACCTTTGGTTGGTAAAGTGCTAACTCCTAGGAGGGGCCGTCAGATAGAGTGTGTACGGTTAGGATTAGGGAAGATGAAACCTCCCTCCCACTTAAAATACTTTTGCACAAAACCCCTACTTATTTTCTTTTTGCTCATGCAAAGGACCCTCTTCTCTTTTATCCCTCTAGATCGCATCTACTACCTTCCCTCATGTGACTCTCGTTCAAGTGCAGGGGACAGATAGGGTTAGTGTCGGGCGTGTGCCATACTCCCCTTGCTCACGTTGCTCGATGCAACCATCCTTCCAGCGAGTTTTTGTCGACCTCCTCACGGCCGACCGCCACCATCACTATCCTTGTCGTGCCCGGATAGGTGCACGGCATGTAGATGCAGGATGCCAAGGACGATACTTAGTTGCAGCGAGCTCGTGACGGTGATGGGTGCCTAATGCAATGTGTTGCACAATGTGCCATTGAGGCGTGTCGGTGTGGCATTAGGGCTGAGTGTAGCATGTGTCGTTGTAGGTCATCAGATGCCAGGCTGGGTATAGAGCACATCCGTGCTGGGCATCGAGCGGCTTGCAACCAATGCCGCTAGGCGAATGGGGAGATTGATGAAACAGGGAACACGAATCAATTGTTAAGTTTAGAGGGGGTTTTACACGAGCAAAAAGAAATGATAGGTGGTTTTGTGCAAACATAGGTAAGTGGGATAGAGGTTTCCACCTTCCTCGATCCTAATCACACACACTTGATCAGATGGTTTTCACTAGTAGTTAGTACCTTAGCACCCAAAGGAGTTTTAGCACTACATATGTTGCCTACCTATAGGTTACCACTTTTATGTCCTTTAAATCCCCATGGCTCTAGTTTTCCTCATATGTCGTTGTGCCTGCTCCTATGCGTGCACCAGCTAGCCAAAGTCTACAACATCAGGCATCTCTCCAAGGTGGAGGTCGTCCCCAACGATCCTAGTGGATGCACATTTCTCCTGGTATGTACGTCTCTCTCTAATAATCAAGTGGACATGCATTCTACCATTAGGAAAAATTAACTATGTCCATGTTTGTACAGGGGTTTAATACCAATGACGACCGGCAAGTACTCCCCTACACTTGTAGCATGCTTGTGCCATGCTACAGTGATTTCGATGAGAATGTTTATTGTATTTAATGTAATTTTTTATGTCCAAAAACATGATTACAGGCGGTTCATAAATAGAGTATTAGAGACGGTTCTAGATAAGAACCGTTAAAATAATTATCAGAGACTCTGATAGTCCATGTTATCACAGACAGAAGACGGAGACGGATCGAGAACTGTGAACCGTTTCTGATGAGGGTTTGTGTAGTAGTATTAAGAAAATTGAACCAATCCCTTTCCCTTCTTTGAGCTTGCATAATATATTTTTCCTAGACATGCTGAGTGTCTCATACTCATCCTCACAATTCTTTGTGTGTAATATCGAAAGTTCCGATGTGAGGTGGAGAGGGTCCCAACAGCTAGATTTCGGGGACCTCTATATAATACCCCCTCACTCCCACGTTGCGGGTGGCTGTTCCATTGTTGATTTTTTAAGAAAATCTTCATCTTCTTGAGACATAAACACCTCTGCACTCTAAATCTAAGTGATCCATCTTGTGAGAAGAGTTGGGGAGAGGTTTGAGAGTGCTAGTGAGCTAAAATCACATTCTTGAGCACTTGAGTTCATCTCCAAGTTGATTTTCCGCTTGATTTGTTACACTTGTACATTGATGACTCCTAGACGGCTAGGAGTTATTCACGAGTCACCGATCTGTGTGTGGTGTGCTGTGGTAATTTGTGAAGGCCGGATTTTGCCTTCGCAAGGGAAGAAATCAAGGAGTGATTTGTGCAACCTAAAAAGGATTAGGGTTGAAAGAGACCCCGGCTCAAGTGTGACCGAGCTACCTCAACGAAGACGCAGGTTCCCCTCAAGGATCTGAACTTCGGGAACAAACATCACTGTGTCTTCCACTCCATTTCGGTTTTTCTTTTCCTCTCACTTGTTGGATTTTTCTTGTGATTGAGCTATTGTCTAAATTAATTAGTTTTGTTAGCTCCCACTGCATCTACTATAGCTTGTGATCCATCCTTGGTGCAGGTAGTATCCTTGAAATTGTGGATTTGATTTGAGATTCGAAGTCCTCTTTTCGTGCAAGTCGGATAATCCGATAGTTGCATCGGATAGTCCAATACCCATCGAAATATCCAATCTTGACATTGGAATATCCGATACACTACTTCCGTATTAAATTCTGATTTATTTTTAAACTCCTATTCATCCCTCTAGGCGACATTCCGATCCCTCAGTCTCCGTGCTCGTCATCGTCCACATTATTAGCCTCGTCAATGGAGAAGCTTAGGTCCCCTTGGTGGCAGCAGTATAGCGTCATCCGACCAGGTTTTTCTCCTCCACGACAGCTCTGGTGGAGTCAACAGCGTCAGCGTGCGCATATGATCTGCACGTGGGAGGTTAGTGGTGCCCATGCCATTGTGCGAAAGAGGTGAAGCTTTGGATCGTCCCCTAATTATTTTCTACTGGCGACGATGGAGGCTGCCTCTGGACCGCTGTCGTCGATTCTTTCGTCAATGGTGTGCCAGATGTGAGCTTCTTTGTTGATTTCAGAGTGGATTTGCCAATGTTCCTTCAAAGTGTTGTATGTGTTGTGGTGGTGCTTCAAGGTGTTGGATGGTGCGGCAAAGCTTCACATCCTTGGATGGATTGGAAGAGAGCTGGTTCTAGGATTCGTTGACCTTCTTCGTCTGTCCGTTGGGTGGAGGGGTGTACCTGGTGCGACGAAGAATTTTGGAGTTGAAGAACACTGATTGATCTTATAAGTACCTCAATTATAATTTGATGTTTCTCATGACCTCTGTGTAATTTGAGGGTGTATAATTCTCAAGGTTTAATATATTCCCTCTTTTTAAAAAGCTATTCTTTAGTTCGATTATGTCAATAATAAAAAAAAATCTGCAAAAATTAGATTGCAACTTGTTTAGCTACTATCTTTAGTTTACAAAGAGATCAGAGCTAAACCAAATACAAAGTTGAGAAAATAACATGGAAAAAGATAAATGGATCAGCGCAGAGGCCCGGGGACATAGCTGCTGGAGTCAGCCCCTTCTCTCCTGTATCGACTCTCGGGGCGGTGGAGCGCCGGCCGCTGTACTACTAGTCTATTAAGCTAGCCAGCTCTACTTAGGGCCGGTTCCGCCTAGCTTATCTAATCTGCTAATCTGACTTATCTCATAGTTTTGAAAATTTCCCGATGTGACATCGAGAGTCGGATGTCCTTGATTTTTAGAATTTAGGGAGCTTTTAGACACGTCTATGAGGTAAAAAAAGGATTCAAAAATAATAAAAAGTCAAATAAGTCAATATAAGTCAGATAAGACACGAAATAAGTCAGATAAAACGTGGCTTATATTGACTTATTTGACTTTTTTTTATTATTTTTTGAATTTTTTATCTTATAGACGTGTCTAAAAGCTCCTTAAATCCTAAAAACCAAGGGCATCCGACTCTCAAGGCCACCTCGAAAAATTCTCGAAGTTACGAGATAAGTCAGATTAGTAGATTAGATAAGCTAGGGAGAATAGGTCCTTAGGCAGTGTTCTTTTCAGCTTATAAGCTAGGTTTTTTTATAAGCTAGAAATTTGTACCTCTTTGATAAGAACATCCGAGGGATCAAAAAATTATAGAAAAAATGGTTTTGAAAGCTTTGAGAAGAAATAGTAAGACCTACAAAAATTGGCTACCAAATGTTAAAGCGTTTGACTTATACAAAAATAACAAATTTTTATCTTGTAAGCCGAAAAGAACACTGCCTAGAGATTGTTCTTTTCAGTTTATCTTCTTATTTTATCTATTTATCTTCGAATAGAAAAGTTAAACTTTTTGGCTTCTGTGGTCCTTTTTTTTCGAAGATGCATCCAAAAACTCCCATAAACAAGTCAAACAAAGTACACCAGACTTTCCAATCTATCTCGAGAATATCCTAAAGTTCAGCTTATAAACAAATAAGATAGACCAAAGAAAACAACCCTTAAGTTCAATTGGAGACATAAAATGAAATAACACCTCAAATTTGAATATTCTCTCTAACCCCAATAGAGCACCTGTTAAGATACTGCGGGTCCCCGTTTTTACCAAACCGGACCCCTCTGTGTTATCGGTATGAGTCCCAAGGATCAGTGCTCATACCCACAGTGAAACAGAGTCATGATACCAAAACAAAGCTGCATTAGCTATTAAAATAATTTAGAGAGCGGCGGAGCAATATATTACATTAGCTTAGTAATACAAAACATGGTTAAAGTAAGCAAAAACTTATAACCAAAAGTAGTGTCTCATCACGGCCACAGGCACACGCTGAGTGGGAAACGGCTAGTAGTCCAGAGCATCATCCTAGAAGATCTCAACGTTTTCCTGCGTGTCCTCGTATTCTTGACCTGCTCATTAAATAAACAGCCCCACGTAACACGCGGGGTTAGCATACGACTGCTAGCAAGTCCTTCCTAGGAAGGGCCAGGTTAAGGCTGATAATAGAAAGCTGATGGTTAATTTGCCTAAAGCATTTTACCTAGAATTATAAAAGCATTTAAGAAACCCATATAAATAAATAGAAATCAAATGTAAATAAATAGAAATTCTCAAAAGATACAGAATTGAAACAACTTATCCTCTCAGGTCTCAAGTTCTCAACTCATAATTCTCAGCTCATTATCTCGTCTCTCATTTCTCAAATCTCAAATCTCAATTCTCATATAGCAAAATCATAATTCTCATCTAGCAATGGTACACACGCCGGAATAACCTTACCCAAGTCATTTTAAGATAAGTGATGCTACGTTGCGAAAAACCGCTGAGACGCTCTTTAACCGAGAGCTCGGCCATTCAAATGGGTTTACTCTGCAGAGGTTGTACGCTTTACCCGCAAGATACGATATTCTCTAGTCGAAGGATATTATAACAAAACCCTTCAGAAAATAAACCTCGGGCTTAACACGGCCGTACCTACTTCACACAGGTAGTCAGAGAAATGATTTCGCACAAGTCTCTAGCAATACCCCGTTGATGTTTCTCAATTTTCTCTCTGTACTCATCAATTCATCCACCGTGCAAGGACAGTGAGTAACCCCAACATTTCTTTTCCTTTAGATTAAGCCCGTCCCATACCGGGCTTGCGGTCGCACGGGTTTATCTCAATTAAGTGTGCCACAATCATCGGTCCTTAGTCTTGGAGCGGCAACTAACACAAACCCGATACTCGTGCTCACATGCACCCACCTTACAATCCATCTGCTCCTGATCCCATTTATTAGTTAGTCAGATTTTAATTAATGGTGAAAAAACCAAATCCCACCATAAACGAAAATAGCATTTTCTTAATTTCCTCATTGGTTATATTCTTTACGGGATCGGATCCCCGAATACCTAACTGAGCATCGCTAAGCATCTAGTATGTAAAACAATGGGTATTAGTATCCTAAGTTACCCTAGGATCAAGGGTTTATCGGTAGATGCGTATGCCGGATGAACATATGCACTAGGTAGAACTATTCATTCATACGTCATTTTAATTCACATAGCCATTTTGACAAAACTATAAAATTAGGATTCTAAGGAAAGACTTGCCTTTGGGGTAGTCGGGCTCTTGCGGTGCGTCAGTGGCGTCGAGGAAGTCTCCTTCAGCACCCGAACAATCTATCGCACGCAAAACGAGAAAAAGCAACCAATAAATAACATGCATAGTAATATAATTTTAGAAATTATACAAAAACTACATTAGGTAGATATGATTTTTCTGAATTTTTAGAAATTTGAATCGCCGGATTCGGAGATGGGATGAATCCGGTACTAAAGATTGAAGTTTGAAGCTAAATGAAATTCCAGAAAATGGAAAACACTGTAGCTCGGGCCCACTGTGCAGTCCAGCTGACCCAACTGGGTTGTCTCCACCGGATAAGAATAGGCGTGGAGAAAAAATTTAGAGAGAGAAAGAAAGGAGGAGTAAGAAAGGGAGAGAAGGAGAGAGGAAAGGGAGAGGAGGAGGAGGAAGAAGGGCGGCGGCGGGGTTTGGCCGGGCGGCGGCGGATGGGGTGAGGCTCGGCGAGGGCGGCGCTGGTGGCGTGGCTGACCGGCGTGAGGGCTGCTGGCTGGTGGCGCGGCAACCGGCGATGACGGCGCAAAAGCGAACGGCTCGGGCGCGACGCAAATCGGCGACAATGCTGGTTCGCCGGTGGCGGCGTTCGGCGAGGGTCTCCGGCGGTGGAGGCGAGCAAGACGCCTAGGGCGAGGCAACATGTGCCGGGCCGGGCGGGCGGCGAAGCGGTGGTCATGAGCTCGGGCAGCGGCGGGTTGCGCGAGAGTGGCGGCTTTCGGGCAAGGCGAGGCGGCGCGAGCTGGTGGCTCGACTAGTCATTGCTGGCTCGGCGACGGCAGAGGTATAGGCAACGCCCGGCAGACGGCGGCAAAGCGGGCGGGGCTGCTGCGCTGGAGCTCAAGGACGACAACGTCGAGCGGCGGCTGGAGGCGTCGCTAGACCGGGCAGGGAGAGGCGCTGTGGCTACCTCGACGCAGGACGGTGCGATGCTGGGCGACAAAACGGCAGCAGCAGCTTCGGCACCGTGAGGCGACAGCGATGTCCTTGGGACACGATGGCAACGGCTGGCTGCGGGGGTTTCGGGTTTTGCTGTGTTGGGGCTGGGTTTGTAGGTGCTCGCGGGGAGGTAGCCTCCCGTACGTGGCTCAAGCCTTCGGCCAGCGCTGGCATGCACGCCGCGTGGGGCTAAGCTACCACGTAGGGTAGGGTACGTGGCTAGGTTGCCATGATTAAAGCTAGGGATGAGAAGAAAAGAAAAGGAAGAAAGAGGAGAGTTTTTCTTGTAATTTTGATTTTAGATGAAATTGAAAAGGTAGACAAATGTAATTTTGAAATTTAAATAATGTAATTGCTTTGTAATTTATATGGATATATTTATTTATTTATGTATTTATGCTCTTGGGTGTCACAGATACATATTTTAAGTATCCCATCATCTCATAATACCCATATTTGGAAATTTTCTCGTCTCTACCTATATAGGTAGGGAAATTTTTTACTCGGTATGTAAATGGGTATATAGTATACGATTTTGCATATTATTGTTGAAGTTATGATACTGTTGAATTGTTGAGCGAGCCTCCATCTGTCCTAATTAAACATCATGCCAACCCACTCTTTCCGGAATTTGGACCTTTTTTCTTATTAGGAAAATAAAAATGAAAATTGAAGCTAATAAAGTTTGCAAAGTATCTTAAAAATCTTAAATATAGGGGTGTGCAATGGTGGAGGATGATCCTATTTGCGTTAGTACATTAAAGAAACAGTAAAAGAATAATATCATCTTGCTAGTTAAGAGAAGTAAATACCAACTTAAAAGTGAGAATTTCCACAATGCTTCAACATAAGGCACGTAGGGTGAGAAGGCTTAAGGCTAAAGTAATGTGCACCCATGCGCGCGAATTACCATGTATTGTCATGATCTAAGCCCTAGCATATTAAAATAATTCCTTTTAATTTTGTGGTTTCCATCTATTAGCATGTGGGTTAAGAAGGCTATTTTTGTGTATCTGAAATGACCAATTAAAACGGCCATTTAACAGGCAGTTACAAGTTGGAGAATAAAAGATCCGAAGAGTTAGAGGAGTATTCTCTAGCTTTTTCGCTAGTGTTTTCTTCTATGATCCGTGTTGAGTCTTCGTGATGCTTCCATTTTTCGCCGACCTTTTTTCTCGGCATGCATGGGAGACAAGGAGAGCAGCATATCTAAACCATTGTTGTCACAAATACCCGTATGGAGGCGGCAATAAGGCTTACGGGCAGCGTATCTACACGGCTGCTCGAGATCTTCCACCATAGCATCAACTTCATCCGGTTGATGTTCTTCCTTTGACGTTGATTGCTTCCACTACGGCTGGTTGCTATTGTGTTGCTTCCTGTTTTTCATCAAGTCCTATGTAAGATTGTACTCGCATTCTTTGGTAGCTACTTCATGTTCTTCATCAAGTCCTATGTAAGTTTTTACTCGCATTCTTTGGCAGCCGCACGTGTGTCTAGGACTTCTATTTGTAAATCATGAGTAACCTTCTGTTGCACTCACATCCGTGATTATATGTGTAATTTGTCTCGTAACAAAATCTAGAACTAAAACAATGCCCATATTTCCAACACCTAAGATTGTTGACAAAAAAAGAGTAAATTACACCATAGGTCATTAAAGTTGTCCTATATTTTCGCTTAGACCCAAAATTTAAAAAACCAGATATTTAGATACATGAAGTTGTGTTACCATCTCGATTAGGTCCAAAGTGCTATGAAGAGAACATTTTGCTGACACGAGATGCCTAGTCAGCATGAAACATTGACACAAATGGTCACGTGTCATCCCTAAATTCGTTTAAAAATTAAATTTAACTCCAAAAATAAAAAATTTAAAAATCCTAAAATTTAAAAAAAATCTTTAGAAAACCTAAAAGCATAAAAAAAACCCTTCAAAAATAGTAAAAATCATTACAAAATCTTTAAAAAGAAAATTCATTTTAAATTTTTAAAATTCTAAAGCTTTTAAAGAAAGATCTTAAAATCCTAAAATTCCAAAAAAAAATCCTAAAATCCATTACGATTTTTACAAATTCCTAAAAAATAAAATTCTAAAGCTTCTAAAGCTTTTTTATTTTACAAATTTTAGGATTTTTAAGATTTTCTACAAATTTTAGAGTTTTTATATTTGATTTTTAAATAAATTTTAGAATTTTTGTATTTTTATGTTTTTAAGTTTGAATTCAATTTTTCAACCGATTTAGAGATGACACGTGGCCACGTGTGGTGCTGACTAGGCAGCTATGTCATCAAAATCACTCTCTTTATATTACTTTGGACCTAATCGAAATGATAAAGCAACTTCATGCATCCAAATATCTGGTTTTGGATGTTTTGAATCTGAGTGAAAACGAGGAAAACTTTAAAAACATAGGGTGCCAATTTACTTAAAAAAACATAAGGATTCCGTGCAGGTAGCGTAGCTCTTATATTTTGCTGTTCGGTCCCATTTAATGGGGGCACAGCTTGCCTTCCACGTCGCAACTCGCAAGCACACTGCCGAAGTGCCGAATCATATCATATCACACTAATTCCAAAGATGGCAAATCCAGAAAATCTATGAAATAGTAACAAAAACGAACACCGTCGTTTATATTAAAAATATAAATTAAAGATCAGAAACGTAAATAACTAAGTTACAAGTAGTTTCTCAGAGAAAATAAGTTACAAGTGCCAGTTGGAGTCATGACAAAGAAACCAGAAAACAACTTGCTGATCAGGCGGCCATGGGCAGCCGGAGAGTGGTGGGGGCAGCCGCAGCGGTGGCGGGCGCGCTTTCTCCGGCGACGGCGAGGGGCCCGCCGCGCGCGAGTATGGACCTGTAGATCTCGACGAGCACCTTCTCGTCGTACTCCCTGAGCTGCCGCTGCCGCGCGAAGGCCTCGGGGCCCGCGGCGCAGTAGGGCGCGCCGGCGCCGTACCCGACGGCAGGGGAGGACGCCAGCCGCAGCATGGCCGAGACGTACGCGTCGCGGAGGCGCGTGAGCCACCGCCGCGGCGAGAGCACGCGGAGCAGCCGCCGGCCGAGGCCGCGGCGCACGCGCCACCCTCGGCGACGGCGACGGAGACCCTCTGGCCCTGGCGCGCCGCCGCCCCCAAGCTCCGCGGTGGGGAGCGGCGGACGGCGCTGGGCGGCGACGGCGTCGAGGCGGTAATACCCGCTCCGCTTCCAGTAGGCCTTGATGCCTCCCTTGTGTGCCCGGTCCATGGCTTCTTCGCCTCCGACCAGCTCTCCCTGGTTTTTCTCAGAGGTAAACGAAGCTTGTTGGGAGGCAGTCAGGAGTGCCTCTGTATTAAGATGGTGTACGAGTGTGATGGTAGCTAGAGGAATGGAGAGGTTTTAAGAAGCACGAATTCCTTTTCGTGTGCAGAGGAGTCCCAGCAAGATCAGGTATTTCAAGAATTGGGCATCCGTGAGAGGCAGCAGTAGAACAAAAATAAGTTTTTGTACAAGCCCGGCAAAATTTGGCCATTGCATGGTGACACAACCACATGGCCTAGTACAACATAAGCAAACTCAGGAGAGCGAGATCCACCGGTCAACCACCGCGAACTCCAGGACGAATATGCACGGTTAGGCTTTAAGAGCATGTTCGACGGTTATCCTTCACCTTCCCTTTTTCTTCCAAAAAGATTCTAATTCTATTTACTACTTTCTTCACTGTTTTTCTTCGGAAGAGATTTCTTCTTTCATTCTCTTTAGAAAGAGATTCTTTCTCCTTCTTTCTAAATTCTTTCCCCTTTGAAAGAATGTCGATAGAGATGGTAGAAAATATTGAGAAAGAATATAGTGTAGCGATTGGAGAAGAAAACAAAATGAAGAAAATATAGTTGAACACGGTCTAATGCGTGCTTGCCGCCATTTGAACATTCCCTATATCTTTTTAAAATAATCTTTCCCTGTATTATTTCATTGGAAAGGTTGTTATCAGAGATGGTGGAAACATGAAGAATGAATATGATATAAAAAATGGAGAAGGAAACAAAATGAAAATATGGTTCAACATGGTCTAATGTCTGCTTGCCGCCATTTGGACAGGAGCATACAAAGCACTAGCTCTGAAATCAAGGCTCCGTTCGACGCTCGTCGTACCTTTGCTCCTTTGATTGACTTTGTAGGAGGTCAAGGTCTAATTAACCAGCTGTTCGTATAGCTCGATCTGATCGATCAGTACGTGATTTCCCTGTGGAGGAGCACTGCATCTTTTCACTTTATCACGAGCAGATGCATGCAAAATCTTTCTGAACGTAGGTCACCGGCCACCCATGCATGCAGAACGGAAACGGAGCAGTGGACGTAATTGCAGAAGAGTGCGTATGCGAAGAACGGAGCCGTACGTTACGTAGGAGCGCCACCGGCCAGTGCCCTGTACCCGTAGCAGTACATGCGCAGGGATGGCAACGCATTGAAGGGAGAACGGGGGTGGTGGTTGGGTGTCTGGCTCAGCGCGTTAATGGCGATCGGTGACGGGGTTGGGCGGACCGCCGCCGCCGCATCCGATCCGAGCCGTCCGCCGCCGCCCGTCCCGTCTCATCCCATCCCGCGATGACGCACGTCCCCCCTGCGGTGGCGGCATCGGCATGTGCCATGTCTTCCTGCATGGCTTGCCCAAGCTCGCGCACGAGGGCTCCATGTCCGGATGGAGCGTGGCCCCCTCCGGAATTAAGCTCGCCGTCCTTTGGTCGTGAACGGTTGGTGGGTGGTGAAACGCTCGCCGAATGCCGTCCCCCTGAACTACCTGCACGTACTGCGGGTTTTTTTCCTCTTCTTCTCCCCACTCCGTGTAGGGCCTTTTCATTCGTAGCATTTAAAAACACGTACGATTAGGATGCCTGGTCATGTTGAATCGGGTGGATTGAAATCCACATGAATTATTAAGTATGTTGTCTCGTTTAAACATATATAGGAAAAATACATAAACTTTAATATTTGCATACTAGTAGAGTACTTATAGAATGGAGAGTGGAAGAGCAAAAGTTGCATTGTAATTCTCAAAGGAACATAGAAGGGTCAATTTTTTCTTTATCTAAAAAGGGGTCAATTTTTTATGTGCCTCTGCAAATGTCTCAGATCCACTCTGTGCCATCATTGACAAGCATCACCCCCTCCTTGCCATCACATTTGTAGGATGTTTCCTTGTATACTATCATTGTTAGCTTTGTTATGCAAAATCATTAGAAGCCCCCCTCCCTCACTTCAACGATTGAGGGCTTCTCTTCTATCACACAGATTTGTTTGTTCATCAAGAAAGAACAAGTAAATTGCCATAGCATAGTAAGTCAATCAATCAAGGTGGGAACACATCGATTTAGCCCAGTTTGAGTCTTTAAGATTGGATAATAGCATTGTTCCAGCCTTTCCCCACAACATGATGAAGATAACCACAATTACAACAGATTTTGAGGAACTTAGAGCTAAACTATGTCAACAATGCCTAATACTCATCTGATTATTTGACACCCTCCTGCATTTGCAATATGTTTGCTTCCTTCCTCCCCACTAGCAGGTAAAGAATTATATATAGTCTTTAGTCTTGGAAACTCTTTGATCGTCTATCTATGATTCGGGATCCTATCATAGTCGAACACAGTCTTTGCCTTCTATGCAGGATAAGTTATAAGCTCTCACTATAGCCAATCCTAAAGAGCATCTGCCTCACGATCTAATGAGGCCCAAAAAATGGTGGCTGCGAGTCCAGGCAGCGAGCAAAGCCCCCTCATGTTCTAGAGGGATGTGACCGAAGTATGTCGACCCAAGTGCCGCGAGCTACGGAGGTGCGAGCTAAAGCACCAACGAGGTAAGCTAAGCTGGCGCCTTACGCAATATGCGACCTATGGGAAATCACTCCTCAAAGCTACCGTAAGGAATTGAAGGACATATATAGCATCTAGCTGGGTAATTATAGATAACATCCAACAAACCCATTTTGCAATTTCTTGATTTAAAATTTCAAAAAATTATATAAGATTTATAATTTTATTTTTCTTTAATTTATGTTATTTATGTTCTCTCATTTTTGTGAGACTTGATGTCATTTATTTCAAAAATAAAATATCACATCCCAAAATTTTTAAATTGTAATTGCACATTTAACTTACAAATAATTTTTTGAACTCATACAATTTTTTATAATTTTATGAATTTTCTACAATTCTTTTTAGGCATAATATCCTATTTTCTACCATAGTAAAAAATTAAGGAAAACATCATCCTCCATCAGCAAAAATAGTCAACGGTGGCGTAGAAGAAAGAAACTAATTACAAATGCAATGGTATGGAGGGATGAGGTGCTTCAATAATTGCATAAAAGAGTTAATTATGTGCCTTTTGCATAAAAAGGAGGTTAGATCTCATGCTTGAAATCCTAAAAAATTTGGACAAAAATCTCCTACGATATTCCTATGATGCAATCCTTCAAAGTAAACACCCTCTTAGAATTGTTTTTCAGCTAGACTAGATCCCCTCCCCCCTCTTTTTTTGAAATTCCATGGAATAAAAGAGACCCTTATAACCCGATTCGATCGAACGCTGCCCCGAGCGGCTGAGTGAGCTGGCAGCTGCCCCAATCGTTTTCTGAGCTGAAAAGTCGACGTCACCGCTGCACAACCCACCCACGTATGTAATGCAAGGCATTAATGTTTATGGCTAAGGACCAAATGGCTATGGTTTGCTCCGACGAATGGTGAACTGAAAAGGTTAGATTCATGCGTCTCTTACGCTCCTGGCCATATGTTTCCTGTGACGGGCACGGCGTACAGAATGCAGGAGAAAGTGCAGTTGGTTGGGCATCTACTGATCTAACCTCAGACTCGGAGAACACCATGGAGCTACGAATGCATCGATCGCCCATGTCGCTGTCCTGTGCAGTTATGCAAAAGCCGGCGGACCTGATGAAGCAAGAGCAGGCCATTGGCTCGCTGCAATTGTGGTCCATTAGCACACTTTGGCATCATTAAATTGCACGTTTGCTACTCATAAGAGCCCAGACGACGCATCATTCATGTATAGCCTCAATATCAGTACTACTGCATCTGTGCACGTCAGTTTTAAAGAGCATCACTGTGTGCCAATTAATCTGGTCACACACCCAACCACTCCTCTGTCGTCAGCATGGGTCGTACATCGAGTTGCAACTTCTTGTCAAGTTCTGAAGATGAAAAAAAAGAGGGGAGAATAAAAATCTCAGTACATTGCTAAGGCATTCGACTCCGTTAGCTGGGCATACCTCTTGAAGCTCCTGCATTGGCTTGGCTTTGGCCCGCGCTGGCGTGACTGGATTTCCCTTCTGCTCGGCTCTGCTACTTCCAAGGTCCTTCTCAACGGCCGTCCCTGCTCGCCTTTCCACCATGGCCGCGGGGTCCACCAGGGCGACCCCCTCTCCCCGATGCTCTTCATCTTGGCCATCGACCCGCTCCAGCGACTTATCTCTCTGGTGACGGCAGAGCATCCTAGGAACCGGGCCCATCCCTTTGCTTCGAAGACCTTGCTCTTTTGATGATCTTGCCATCTTCCTTGACTGATAGAAATTTGAGTGCGAACTTACCATCCAAATCTTAGATACTTTCGGCGAAATCTCGGGCCTATACATCAACCTTCAAAAATGCTCCATCATGCCCCTCCACTGTGAGGATATTGACCTCAACCACACGCTCGATACCTTCCCCGGCGTCCGTTCTTCCTTCCCTTGCACCTACCTGGGCCTCCCCCTCCACTTCCACAAACTCAGCCGCAATCACTACCTCCCGCTAGTCCAGAAGATCCGCGCTCGCCTGCCCACTTGGAAAGGCCGCCTCCTCTCCAAGGCCGGCCGTCTAACCCTTATCAAAACCATCCTTTCAGCGATGCCCACCTACTTTGCTACAACCTTCCAGCACCCTAAATGGGTCATCCGCGACATTGACAAGATTCGTCGCTCCTTCTTCTGGAAGGGCCAGGAAGGTTCAGCCTCAGGCCATGCCTTGGTCAGCTGGACTACCGTCTGTCGCCCCAAAGACCAGGGAGGATTGGGCATTCTTGATCTCGGTCTCTTCACCGGCCTCCGCTCCGCTTAGCTTTGGTTTGCCGCATGGACCCTTCCAAGCCTGGGGCTTTCGGACACGCACTGTCTACCATCGAGCTCACTCTCTTCCGCATGGCCACCACGGTCACCGTTGGTAGTGGCAAAACACTTGCTTACGCTTGACCGTTGGCTTGAGGTGTGGCCCCGGCCAGCATCGTCCCCGAGCTTTACAAGCAGGCAAGGCACAAGAATCACTCCGTCGCCAAACTCCTTCCTGCCCACCGCTGGTTGCACCTTTCTAGCCCCATTACCTCAGCCTCCCTCTTCCACGAATGTCTCCTCCTCTAGAGCAAGATCCGCTGGGTAAACCTCACGGACGCCGCTGACACCTTTCACTGGTGCCACTCAGCGAACGGATGGTACTCCGCCAAGTCTGCCTACAACCTTCAGACGGTCAGCAACATTGGACACCCCTTGGCCCGCGCGATTTGGAATGCAAAGGCCCCCAACAAATGCAAATTCTTCGCCTGGTCTCTGAGCCACCGCCGCATCAACACGGCTGACCTCCTCGCCAAGAAAGGATGGCCTCACCACACCTCTTGCTGCTTCTGCCATGGGCCCCTTGAAATCATCGACCACCTCTGCAGGGCCTGTAATTTTGCCTCCTCGGTCTGGCAGTCGTTGTTACCACACCAACCGCCGGGTGCCTCCAGGGAAGTCGTCCCGCGCGCTCAACGGCCTCATCATCCATGTCATCTGGAAAATCTGGAAGGAGAGAAACAGGCGCATCTTCCATAACCGGGCCCTGCCTGTTCCTCAAGTCGTTGAACTCATCAAGGGAGGCCTGGCCTCTTGGGAGACAACCTCCGTCATTGTATCTTAATTAGTGCTCCCCTCCCCCTCTCTCTCTCTCTTCTCTCTCTATAATCATATATAGTTTTTCTCTCTTTTAATGAAATGGCAGCGTTAGCTCAAAAAAAAAATCTCAGTGCAAAGGACCTACAGTATGCTCTTACTGGCCCAATAGAGCTGCGAGTCAAACTGGGCCTCCGTATGCCAACTTTGCTACAGCACTACTACGCAAGGGAGCCGGAACGTTCGCTTTCGGCCTTCGAATGTCTGGGCCATCTTGCCAGAGCCCATTCACTAATGCAGGTCTGCTTCTGGACGACTGGAAGGATGCTTCTGGAGAGACGCCTGTGACAACGAGCTCCCAAAGCCACGTACTCACGTGTCAGAGACAGCTCAAGTTCACGACAGAGCATAGTCCCATCGGTCGTATTATTTTTAATCTAAACAAATTTTGTTTCAAATTACCGGCCGATCGTCCATGAACCCAATCCTACGCCGGTAGTGTACTACTCAAAATCAGGCCACCGTGTAGTCGAGAAGCAAGGTTTGCAGAACGTACTTGCACAAACCAACAGACCGGCGTGACAGAAAATCCAAGCAAAATGCAGGTATTAACTGTTAGGATTTTTAATGCCATGCAAGATCTACACAATACTAGAGACATGATATTTGGTTATATAGTTCGGCACGACTACCTATATCTGAGAGGCTCTGTTTATGACCACTCTTCCCCAACAGCACAAACACACCGGGACATCTGGGTCACGGCCACATACTGGCCGCTGACCCCCTACGCTCCTTGCGCTACAGCTATGTCGTCGCGACGAGTTACAATAGTAGTGCCCCTTTATATATGACTAGGATACAAAGTCCGACTATAACTCTATCTCCCTGTCTAATACAACTGAGAGTCCATATAACCCTACACGTACACATTCAATATAAACTATTACAAACTCCACCTTGGCAAATATGACTCGACATCTGGAAGCTTGAAATTGTCTTGTACGAACATCCGTGTACTTGGATTCGAGTTGAGACTTCACAACTTATTGAGAGCTGCTCGATGAGTCTGGCTTGTTCTCAGACCCGTCATCCGAACACTGCTAACCCTACAACACCTGCTTCAGCAACTCCACCTGCAATAGTACTCCCTGCATCTGAAATTGAACTTCCTGCAGCCTATACAGACGTGAAACCGTCCTCTCCCTAATTATCACAGTCGTACCACTTTTCATGATCCTGATAGCCCTTCCATTTGCATCAGCTTAGAACACCACCCCATCTTCATGTAAGGTCCTGAGCAAAATCAAATTTCTCTTTAATTCTGACGCATGCTTCACATCATGAAGTATCCGCTCAATTCCATCACACATCTTGATCTTGATGTCACCCACGCTGTCGATCCGATCGCCACGTTTGGCCAATCCTCACCAACTACAGCCCATCGAACAGCCCAAGCCGCCTGTCCGGAGTGTCTGTCACCACTGATCAAATCATCAATCGCCGCCATGCTCCACCTTATGCCACCAAGCATTATCGACGCCATACAGAGACATGAACCTCGTGCCTCCATCGACATCTTCCGCATAGCCAACCTTGCTTTGATACCACTTATTAGGATTTTTAATACATGTAAGATCTAGACGACACTAGAGACACGAAGTTTAGTTACGCGATTAAGACGCTTTGGCATGTCTTGAGGGCTCGATTCTGGCGCCTCCCCAACAGTACAAGCACACTGGAACACCTCGGGGTAACAGCCACATGCCGGCTGGTGACCCTGTGTGTGTCACGCTACAACTATGTTATCATGATGGATTACAACGGCAGTGTCTCTTTATATAGGGTCTAGGTATAGAGTCCGACTCTAACTCCATTCTCCCCTTATCTATTAATACAACTTAGAGTTTACGTAATCCTATGCCTACACATATTTCATACAAACTGTTACAATAACCAAGGATGACGATGACACGCACGCACGTACGGACGGACAGCAACGTGGAATTGATTAATGACCCATGAGATATAGTGCGGCGGCCGGCGATCGATCGGCAGCACAGAGACATGACGGGTGTTGGTTTCGTTGCAAATGGAGTCAATGATTAAGACTCGTTTGGTACAGCTCTAACTCTATCAAAATTGCTGAAGTGAGTGGAGCTCTTATTCCTAACTCCAGAAATTCATGAAGCTGTCATGGAGCTGGAGTTGTGGGTCATTGAAAATGTTTAAGTAAGTTATTTTATTTATATTTTAAACTAAAAATATAAACTTAAGTTACTTTATTTTAATCTATAAAATTTCATATCTAAGGTGAAGCAGGGAGTTAGAACTGTGCCAACCAGGGCTAAAGCCGTGATGGTGGATGATAAATTAGTTGAAGCCGCTCATTCGTCCGTGCTGAGCAGAGGTCATCAGCGTCACGCAAGGCAAGGCTGCAAACAGAGTCAATCCTCGAGGCCCAAGCCTCCTTGAACACATGCCTGTATTGATGCGCGCACACGAAGAAAATCAAAAGAAAGCCCCCAATGCATCAACATCCAAACCATCACTGTCATGGCAAGGTATCACTGTCGTCGTCGCGATATATTTTGATCACTTCTCATCATGCCGGTCGGTTGCCTGCAGATTGTACGTACATATATACATGTGTACATTGTACTGGCAATTGGGTAGTCAATCGATGACAACGAAATTGACAAGGTCCGTATAATTTCATCGGAAATGGCCTGTTAAATGACTTGGGATATATTAGAGTTGTGCAAGTGAAGTTGCAAGCGAGAACTGCAGTTTAGGACGCCGAGCAAAAGAAAAGGCCATTGCAAGTTTGCAGCCAAATGTGCCCTGGAAAAGAAAATTATCACGAGGAAATACTATAAATTTCTTCTCTATAACACTATTTTTTACACACTCTATCTATCTTTTAAAATTCTCATACTTTATATTACACTTAAAAAAATTTCTTACCTTTAGCAGCTTGTTTATCTTAAAAAATCAGATGAATAGTATTTCTTACCTACTGCTAAGTGCTAAATTGCCAGTAGGTCGTTCTTCTCCATAAGGGATCCTTCCACCTAAACGATAACAAATCAGCAGGCGGTTCATCATTACTACATGAGTTGGCATACACCCGCGGCTGGCGTGCATGTAGAGAATGTTAATAATTCTTGCGATGGTGATCAGGGATCTGCATCGGCTGGTTGCTTGCCGTACTGCCAATCAACCATCGGCAGATCATATGGACCATGCATCGCAGGTTAATCTTCACGAGATTGTGAAATTTGTAGCGTGTGCTTGCACAATCGGCCTCAGGACAGCAGCTGGAACTCGGAACTCAGATAACCAAAGTACCAAACACTGTCACACTGCGTGGTTGCTGGCTTGCTGCTGCAGTAGATCGACGAGTGGACAAGCCAAGCGCACAGCCCGGAACCCACCTCCGCCGCCCATATTTGACCACTAACCAATGCATGTCATCTGGTCCCCGGCCGGCGAGCTTTTTCTCGCGCTCACCCACATGCGTCGAGACTCCAGATTCCAACCCAGACAGGCAGACACCACCACCATCACCGTCTCAACTCTCTCTCTCTCTCTCTCTCGTTTGGCCATTTCTAATAGCAGTTTTACTTGCGGCAGGCATGGGGGCCTTGGCTGCAAATGCAATGGAGGATGGGAATTTGTTGAGCTCGTCTGTCATTTTGGCAGCTACTTGCACGCACTTGCTTGCCGCCATGTGCAGTGTGTGTTCTGGAAGGGTGGATCGTCATTCGTACCCTGATGATGATGATGCTGAGGTGTAAAGAGCTATTATGGGAGAAGGATTGCTTCCATGTTTTTCTTTTGCAGAGCATGCAGGAGAAAGATCGAATTCTTTGGGAAGAACAAAAAGGGTACCTAGTTTAATTTCCACCCTTGTATTTTTGTATTTTTTTTACTTATTCAAACTGAAATAAGTTTGGAAAATGAGATGAATGTGAGTATAAAAGAGGCCTCTACAGTTTATCTTCTTATCTTATCTAACTATCTTCGAATCGAAAATTCAAACGCTTTCGCTTTTAGAGTTCGTTGTCTTAAAGTTTTTAGAAACAAGTCAAATGAAGTGCACCGAACTTTTTAAACTATCTCAAAAAATTTTCAAAGTTCAATTTATAAGCAGATAAGAAGATAAACAAATAAAATAAGTTAAAGAGAAAGTCAGATTGCTAAATATAAGGTTTCACGTGTCTTAAATATTTGAACTCTCTTATTTCAACAATAAAAAATTCTTTTGGAAAAATTAAATTTTTGGCGAAAATTTTTAACAAGCTAGCATGTTCGCGATCTTTGCTAGAATTATATAAAACGAATCCATATTTACGTACAGTTCTAAATTTCGCTCTATTTGTCATATTACGTACTCCCACCACATCAAGAGGTAGCTAGCTCACGGCGTCAAGCTTCGATTACGCGCTCAGTGTCCCGTCTCCACACCTTCCCTCTTCGTCAAGCACTAATTAAAATGTAGGGATGCCACAACCGTGTAAAAAAAAGGGAAATGCATTCCCACATGCATGTATATGTGTTTCCATGCAATTGCCCAGCCTTAGGATATTTGTCTTGAGATTCCACGCACTCACTCTTCACATGTAATTTTACAGAAATACCCTTCATTCAATCAAAGTGTCATAGGAGCTCCCTCCTTTCTCTTTCTTTTTCTCTCCCTTTCTCCTTCCTCCCTTAGATAGTCGAGGTAGGCACTGCTACCTTCCCTAGGCACCAACCATGGCGCCAATAGACCGGATCGCTGCACGACGTGCCCCAATTTCTTGTGCCCAACCATGGATAGGGCACGATGGCATGGCATGTGCTGCACGTTGGCGCCGAGGAGGGCAACGACATGGTGGCCCGACCGTTGGAGGGGAGAAAGAAGAGGGAGAAAAACTCAGAGGGGGAAAGGAGAGGGGGGAAGCTCAGTCCTGACCATTGTAGAGCTCGGCGGTGCAATGGTCCATGTTGGCTGTGCCATGGTCTACACTGGGCACGACCACCGATTGGGAAGGAAGGAGAGAGTGAGAAGGAGGCGGAGGGACCTCATGCACATGCTTTTTTGCAAAAAAAAAATGTGATAGAAGGGTTGGGATTGCAATTGGACATCGGATCTCCACTACTACGCATACGCCTATGCCTATCAGAGATGGTTCAGAACCATCATCACAGATGGTTTCAGAACCGTCTCAAATATTATGTTTGTGACGATCGGTATTATCACTAACAGTTTTCAAACCTTTTGTGATAACAATAACAAATGTTTCTTTAATAGAACCATCTGTGAGAGTTCTCCAGTAAGCCAAAAAATTTTGTGCCCCATCAGGATGGAGGTTGAGGATGATAACGCAGGTGGCAGGCGGGAGCATTGGGGTCGAGGTTTAGGACAACGACGCGTAGGACAGCTGTGTCGAGCGGGAGCATTGGGAGCCAATGAGGTCGGGTTGAGGACAAGGGAGTAGGGTGGCAATGTCAGTCGAGACCATCGCGAACCACCAAGGTCAGGGTTGAGGACGACGAAGCATAGGGTAGGAGCATCTAAAGGCACCGAGGTCAGAGTTGAAGATAATGATGCATAGGACGGAAGCATGGATGGAAATAGATTGAGAGTGTGGGATGCAAACCATAAGTTCTTTATTTATACATGGGTCTAAACAATTAAAGACGATTTTATTAAAACTGTTTGGAAAAACCGTCTCTAGTAGTTCAGACATCACAAACGGTTCACAAATGATGGAAGGCTTTCCAAAAAAAAAGTAAACATGTGAACTCCGTGGAGGTCCTGGAGGAAGCCTGTCACTTTGGAAACGTATCTGGTATGGCATCCTCGTAGTAATGCTCGATCCAACGGTCAAAAAATGCGAAGAAAACATATATGCATTGGGAAATCACACTTAAATAAAAGATGGTCGATACGGCAACGGGCAGCTGGTATAAAAATATGTGAATTTGTTTTCAGCAAAACATGGTTGATATGCATGCTATGCATGTGAAAGCACAATTTTTTATAGTTAATTACCCGTTGCAAATGCTGCCGTTTGAGATGACACACGGGGAAGCGCCTAGCTGTGGGACCGATTACTTGGGATGGTTTTGTCCAACTAATCGCCCCTCATTAGTCCTTGACACGGCCGGACAATTTTCTCACTTGCAAAATGAGTATACACCAGTCAACGAGAGAAGTGTTGGCATACGTATGCCATCCATTCAGCTAGCGTGTCTCCATTCGGCGTGTGCATGTATATCGAGACATGCGTGCGTGTCCGGCCATCAATCGGGCATGTGTAAAACACCAGGCCGGGCTAGCTAGCGCCGCGCGGCGGTGCGCGCGCGCGTGTCGACGCGAAGCAGCGTCCGGCCGGCTGCTTCAGCTTCACCCCCACACGTTACAGCAATCAGCAAGTACGCCAGCTCAATACATGCGTACCACTGCACACCACCTGCTGCCGCCTGCCTCGCGTTCTGGCGCCTTATCTTACCATGTTCAACGTGCATGCACGTAGTAGGTTTAACGAGCTAATTTCTTTTAAAAAAGGCGGCTAGTAGTCTGATGGTGGAACTGAGGCCGGTTGTTCTTTAGCCATCACGTGTGTGAACTATAGGATAAGAACTAAAGTGCTAGTGCTGCGCCTTTACAAAATGAGTCGGCGCCACCATCAATAAAGATAACGGATTTGCTTTCTATCAGTCGTCTGAAAATAGGCGAAATCTCAATCGACGTGATTTTACACTAGTAAATCATTAAATTTACATATAATTGAATATGTAAAAAAGTTTATGTGACGAGAGGATGCAAAGTGCACATAGTAATTGATAAGAGGAACGGATCAAACAAATTTTAAGGCTAGTGACGTGAAAGATCAATGGCCTGTACGTGCTCGTATATAATTTTATACGTGCTATGTACTATTGTATCGCAAGATCAAGCTATGTACTATTATACGTGAAAGCTATGTACTGATGAACGGCATGTACATGCATCACTCCCATGGAAAAAAGGAATGGAGCAGACAAATGTGGAATCAGGGGAATCGTTGGATCTGACCCAAAACATATCCAACGGCTGCCCACATTGACTAAAATATGTCAGTTTTTCAATCACCTGATGACAAGTCGCTCCCTAAAGATAATGTGGAGACCAATGAGAAAATAGCGATTGAAATAACTATAGCGATGGTGTTAGATAGAAGGTAGTGATCCAGATTAGACTTAAATTATATGAGAGCTTACCATGATCTATATAGCTACACATCATTAAAAAAAATCCTTCTGATTCACTACAACAGAAATACCCTTTGTAACCGCCTCATCTGTGCTGGTTCACAGAAAATCGGCAGTGATAAGTTATCACTACCGGTTTGCAAACTAGGAGGTTGGGAAAATTCGAGCATCAGTGCCGGCTAGGAACACAAACTGGCAGTGAAACTTTCACTACCGGTTCCTTTTGAAAACCGACACTAATGTTGATCATCAGTGCCGGCTCACATTGACTAACATGAACCGGCAGTGAAAAGTCCATTTTCACTGCCGGTTTTCTTCACCCTTCCCGCCCACAGACGAGAACCGGCAGTGATAGTCCATTATCACTACCGGTTCTATAACATTTTCTGCCAAATTATTGAACCGGCACTGATATATATTTTCACTGCCGGTTTTGTTTAAAAACCGGCGGTGATGTGTTGTCTATAAATAGGAGCTAAGGTGGAAGGCATATTTCTGTGCAACTTGGTGTAAGCTACGGGTGAAGGCACATTGCGGCTGTGAGCCATATTTGAGCTCCAAATTTTGAAGGCTAAGCATGGAGGCTCCAAATCCAAGTAATTGTGTTGGTTTTTCGTTGCGTGGAGGCTCTAAATCCAAGCAATTGTGCTAGTTTTCATTGTGTGGAGGCTCCAAACCCAAGTACATTTATTTGATTTAGTTCTATTTCAAATAATTTAGTTGGTTTTTGTAATTTTAAGTAATTTACTTGAAGTATATTTTCATTGCCGGTAGGGTGTCAATATTTATCATAATCCAAGATGACTGAGTTAAATAGAGAAACTGTTTGGTGTGAATTTTTAGTTCGTATTAAAAAACCTCCTTAATTACCAAAGAAACAAGTAAAAAAATTTGAATAAAAAAATCTATGGTATATTATTTGTATTCTATTGAGTAAGAAAAGTTGTGTATCCTGTTGAGTACAAAATTTGAATAAAAAATAATGAGCTATATTCGTTACTACGTTGATAGTCGCTGATGTGTGGGACCGGCTTTAATTACCTATATAAGTATGCTATGAGAAAGCGTATTTTGTTAAGTACATCTTCTGCATGGCTGCCTTAGCTGTGGACTCTACGGTCGCCGTATCTAGCAGTGAACCTGCGGGTGAAAAGTAATTTGGTTTATTTATGTAATTTCAAATAATTTAGTTGATGGAGTGAAAAGTGGATTTAGTTTATTAATTTATGTCATTTCAAATATTTTGATTATGTATATATATGTTTTTACATATGATAAATATATATTCATAGGTAGTATAACATTAAACTTTTGTTCTTTAGTTGTAGATGGATAGGAGATGGATGTACGATGCAGACCGTCGCAGCCGGGAGTTCTTGAACGGCGTGGACTCGTTTCTAAGGGTTGTTAAGACATACAAGTCAGATACCTAGTTGGAGTATATATGTTGTCCATGTGTGGACTGCAAGAACGAGAAGCAGTTCTGTAGCGTGGAGCAAATTCGTCCCCACTTGCATCGAAGGGGTTTCAAAGATCGATATACATGTTGGAGCAAGCATGGTGAAGAAGTTGACACTGAACATCAGGACTCGCAACACATTGCTTAAGACGCCGGTGGAAGCGAGATGCAGGCTGACGACGTTAACGATGTGGTTGTCGATGATCCCAATGATGACCTAGATCAGATGCTGCGTGATGGGGGAGGGGAATTCACCACTAAAAGACAGTTTCAGAAGTTCCATCGTATGGTACAGGACTCGAAGACATCATTGTATCCGGGATTCAAGAAGGATCACACAAAGCTATACATCGTGTTGACACTGTTGCAGTTGAAAGCAAGCAACAGTTGGTCAGATAAGAGTTTTGATGAGTTGCTACTTCCCTTGGGTGACGTGCTTCTAGAGGCAAAGTTCATGCACAACTTCACTAGGGACGTGTTCGGCACAACTAATATTGAGGTCTGCTAAATTTGTCAAAAACACATGCAATATTGCATATATAAATATTCCATGCATGTTACTCAATAAATAACATATGTCTTCGATTCTTTGGATGACAGTATTTGCAAATATCCATAAGTTCGCTACTGGCTAATGAACTCCTAGCAATTCAAGAACAGCTCGCTGGATTCATCGTTACCGAGATTCTCGATCGAGACGGCGAATTTTATAATCCTGACTGGCGAGTCATGGCTAGGGCGGACAAGGCAAAAACTGACCTAGCTAGTGGGGGGAAAGGGTTGACCCAGCTAGCGGCAGG
Organism: Olyra latifolia; assembly: GCA_036346145.1. Lineage (NCBI taxonomy): Eukaryota > Viridiplantae > Streptophyta > Magnoliopsida > Poales > Poaceae > Olyra > Olyra latifolia. The sequence continues at coordinate 24,657,804 of CM070530.1, forward strand.
AAAAGCAAGGCTAACCTAGCTAGTGGGAGCAAAAGTAAGACTCACCTAGCTAGTGGGAGCAAAAACAAGTCTCTACGTTGAACATTTTAATTGTTGTAATTAAAAACTAGCTAGACGTCATACATATATATCTTGTTATATTATATATTAATTATGACCGTGAATACTTCATTAGTCTAGTAATTAATATACTGTAATAATACATGTTTGTGAAAAATAGGAACTAATATACCAAATAAAAATATCACTGATGTTTATACAAATCCGAGCACATAAATATCATTTAAAGAAACTCCTGTAGATACTATCACTATCGGTTCATTAATAACAAACCGGCACTGATGGGAGGCTGCAATGCTCTGGGTGGAACCGCTTCTGACTATCACTGTCGGTTTTTACCATGAACCTACTTACGGAGTGCCGGTTTAGAAACCAGTAGTGATGCCGGTTCCGAACCGGTACTGATGTAGATATTTGTAGTAGTAAATGGATATGAACTACTATATTAGAGCTCATGTCTAGAAAACAACTTTTAGTTTTAAGCACAAATATAGCCGCACAAATGCATACGCAGGACACGCCGCTGTTTTCCATCAAACTGGATCCTCTCTTCCAACGACGACACGTATATATGTTGCAACGCAAAACTTAAAGCTGCTGCCATATCCTCTAACTAAACAGCAACGTACGGCGTTGAGCTAGCGCGGGAACACACGATCGCGTCCAAGGCGAGTTAGAGCGCTGAACGTGACGGTGCTTTTGGTGAGGTCTTGAAGGCGATCATGGTCATCGGCGATGGCGCCGACGGGCCGTGCATGGCCAGGGCGCGCGTGCCACACGGGCGATAACTAGCTAGCGACATAGCGTGGTGGCGGCAAATCGGGGCTCATCACAGCTAGCTCACAGCCTCGATCGGATTTCCTTTTCCTTTTTGCGACTGCGTTAAATGCTTAGCCATGATTCTGAGAGCATCTCCAAATCCAATGGTGTTATTTCAGCTTGATATAAGGATGCCAACTCAGTATTTTGCTTAGGTGAAAGAGAGAAAAGGAGGAGAGAGATATAGACTGACTACTAACTTACAGCCAGACTATAACTGATTTCAAGGCACTTATTATCTATTACATGTGGGCTAGTATTTAATATTATAGACAATGTTATATCTAATCCATTAGAGAGGTTGTCTATATGCTATCTATAGATGACATGGTCATTTTTTATAGCTAGTGCCATTGGAGATGCTCTGATACGATGTCGACGCTGTGCGTGACGCTCTGCACGGAGTGGTTTAATTGGGGGAAGAAAATTAAACTCGATAGATGCCTTGAAATTGGCGAAAATGACTTGTCACATGTCGCATGTTTTTGAGATGCGTTCAATACTTCAACGTACCGTTCAACTTGGTGAGACGAAATGGGACTTATTTCCCATGCATGCAGATGCAGTACGTACGCTCCCTGTTGCCGTACGTCCACGGTTTCTTCCGCCGTGTGTCCGGCTCCGGCCCCCAGCAATATGGCCTTTTTCTTTCCTGCATCCCGCAGTGCGGGTACGCATGAGCGAGAAAACTAGCGGATCGATCTGCAAGGATCCAAGTGCAATATATGTGCATGCATGAATCCGTCCATCGCATCGCAGGCGATCGATGCAGTGTACGTACGTACGTACGGTGTGCCCCAAATGTGTATCGATCGCGCATATGCTATTTAAAGTCTATTTAAATAAAATATTATGTCTGTCAGCCGTCTCAAGCCCTATTATTTTAATCAGACCACCACTCACTGCCACATAGGAAACCTTATCCTCTTCCTCTCCTTCCCCTTCTCTTCCTCCCTATCAAAGCAAGCAACACCTCTTCCTTCTCATCAAAACAAGCATGGAGCATTCTCAAAAAAAAAAAAAAAAAGCATGGAGCTCCTCATCCTCCTCTCCCCGGCCCTCCTGCTCCTGTTGCTCCTGCTGCTGCTGCTACTGCTGCCATGGCGTGACGACATAGTGAGGACAGCTCCAGAGCTCGGTGGAGACAACGTCTTGGGGGGCTCGTCGATGGCGAGCAAAGTTTGTGGTGGCAGCGCTGGTGCAGTCATGGCGGCAGCAAGCTCGACAGCGAGTAGAGCTCGTGGGGCAGCAGCAACGAGCTCGTAGGGGCATCAACGGCACGGTGGCAACCATGCACTCCATTGGAAGGATCTGGATGGGGGGAAATGAACCGTGCAACTTGCCTCGTCGAATTTGCCTTGAAACATTACCCTAGTACGTATGAAACATTTATTTTGCTTTGGTGAAACATCGTGTCTGCTCTGATTAAACACCCATAAAAAAATGTGAAACATTTGTTTACTCTTGTGAAACATTTTGCTTGCCCTTATGAACATGTTTTTTTGCCCTTGTAAAATATTTTGTTTACTCTTACGAAACACCGGTAAGAAACATTTGAAACATTTTGTGTTTTCTCTTTTTGTGAAACATGTGCTTGTACGTGTTGAAACATCTTTGAATAAACACAAAAACATTTTTTCTAAAGTTTGAAACATATTGCTCGGAAGAATGTTTTGACCGTTAACGAAATATGCGTCATCAGTACTTCAACGATATTTTATTAGTACTTTGGCGATGTTCCCATGTCCTTGTGTTTCCTATACATGGGTGTACCACAATGTTTCATTAGTTAAAATTGTGTTTCCTTAGTTAAAATCAGATGTTCTAGTTGGTCAAATATAACAAACGATCGAGATCAACCCGCCGCGATCGGACGGCTCACGCAGACGTACAATGAAATTACTCCCATCGGACGTTCGATGCGAGGCATGCATCTCCCTTATTTCAAATCAATGCGGCCGAACTAAACATGACCAAGAGATGTGAGAGTGTTACTTAAAAAAGGTGATGCGAAAGTGTGAAAGTAAACTAACTAGTAGTAACCTAGCAACCCCAGCAGAGTCCCTGGAAGATAATTTTCTCTACATTTAGAGATTCTCATCTCCTATATCACTACATCATACTCCCTTTCCTATCGTGTTTCCTATATTTAGATATTCTCTTTCCCACCCTATATATTTCTATGGATAGAAATGCTCCATCGGATACTACTCATAATGTATTTGTATCCATATGTTTTGGTAGATGCGGATTCGAATACAAATAGTGTCGGATACGGATATGGATAATATTCGAACAAATATGTATAATGTATGATCGATAGTAATCAGAACGGATATTTTCTTGGGCTAGTCAAGTGCCTATGCTTCATGGAGGTTTATTCTCGGACTAGTCAAACGCCCATGCTTCATAGAGGAAGGAACTCAAGAGGCCAAAAACTAAAATGCTGTGGCCTATGCATATATGGTATACAAAAACGTGATCAGGGACTGAAATACTAAGAACCATGGACCTGTGCGTTCAATTAGGAAACTACTGGGGGGGGCGGGGCGTACAATGCATAGAAATGCAAGAGTCTAGCTATAACACTACAATCCAGGGGCTATACGCAAAATACAAAACCTGAGGGGCTAAATTGCTAAGAACCATGGACCTATGCGTTAGATTGGAACTATAGGGGGCCAACACGCATAAAAAGACAAAACATGCATCACCTGTGGCCACCATAGTGTGCTTTTAGTATCAGAGATAACACGCGTGTAAACACAAACTGATTGACAGGCTAAAATAAATACTAGGGGTAATAAACCAAAAAATATGAATTATTCGAGGTATTGAGAGTTTGAGTGCGATAAAACCATATGCTGATACACATGATTCATGCATGCCCAGTTGCATAGCTATACAACATTCATATGGCTATAAAAATGGTAGAAGCATTCCTAATACATGCATAGGGTGACAAGGTTGAGCCGAGCATACCAGAGAAGTGGGTTATAGATGGCTTGCAGCTGAATTTTCAATATACGCATAATATTAGTCGAATACTATCCATAAAAAAAACTCGAATAATATCCTACATGTACTATATGGACTTTTTCTCAAATTGTTTTTAGAAATAGAACTTTGTTTCGGCCTCTACATCATGCAATGTACATAGCCTTAATATTTAGCACACCACGCCAATCCTGGAGATCCAACATGGGTGGGTAGGAATGAACAACCTTACTCTACCACTGGCTACAAGCCCATCTGCTTTAGATATAGATATATATAATTTCTGTCACATATGGATATAACCCTAGTTGCATGAGAGGATCAAAATATAGGGAACAAATGGTGATTTGAAAGATTAAAAAATGGTGATTTAGCCTTGTTCTTTTCGGTTTAATCCAGCGGTAGATTATAATCTAAAAAAGTTATGAGCATCGATGGGAGGCTTGGCGAGTCCAAAAAAATGTAAAAAATATGGTTTTGTGAGATTTAAGAAGAACCACTAAAAGTTTTATAAAAATGGCTACAAAGTGTACAATATTTGATCTGTATAAAAATGACAAATTTCAGTTGTAACTTTAATTTTAATTCGATTTGAAAAGAATAAAGAGAATACGGTTGTTCTTTTTAGTTTATCTTATTTTCTTATTTACTTATAAGCTAAACTTCAAGAACTTCTCACGTAGCTTGAAAAGTGTGGTAAGCTTTGTTTTGAGTCATTTCTTAGAGCTTGGAGACGTGGTTTCAAGATTAAAAAAATGGACTGTAAAAGTTAAAATGTTTGACTTTTTGATTTGGAGATAGGTAGATAAGATAAGTAAATAATAGGAAGGATACATGCAATAGGCATCTCATTTTTTAAGATTCTGCTGGGTAACCATCGCAATTAACCAGGAAAGCGAGGAGAAGGCGCCGGCGACGGCCGACCACGCCACCTTTCTTTCCGCAGCGGCTTCTGCAAATTAAAGTACCCCTCCAGGCCTCCACTTCACTCTCACCCGCACTCCCATCCCCATCACCCCCTCCTCTCTCTCCTCTCCCCCCACCACCTCCCATGGCTCCCCTCCCCGCCCCAGTGCTCCTCCCGCTCCTCCTCCTCCTCTCCTTGCATCTCCCCAATGCCGCACGCGCCACCGCCCCCGGCGCGGCGCTCAAGGACGGCGCCACCATCGTGCTCAAGGACGGCACAACCTGCACGCTCTGCGCCTCCTGCGACAACCCCTGCAACCCCTCTTACTACCCGCCTCCCCCGCCTCCGGTCACGCCCACGTCGCAGTGCCCGCCTCCCCCCTCCTATCCCTCCGGCGGCGGAGGCACCGTCGTCTACTCCTCCCCGCCCCCTCCTCCCTACGGAGGCAGCACCGGCGGCGGTGGCGGAATGTTCTACCCCCCGCCGACCGGCGGGGGCGGCGGCGGCGGCGGCGGGTCCCAGGGCGGTGGAGGCGGGGTCTACCCGACGCCGCCGCCGCCCAACCCATTTCTGCCCTACTTCCCCTTCTACTACTACAGCCCGCCGCCGCCGTTCTACTCCAGCAGCTCTGCCGCAGCCGTCTCCTCGTCGGCGGCGACGCTGCTGCTTCTCTTGCTCTCCGGCCTCCTACTGTAGTGAGAATGTGAGATAGATCTGTCGAGTTAATGCGATGTTTTTACACTATGGGGCCGGGTGATTCAAGGCCTGTGTAATTTTTTTTTCATTGTAATTTTTCTCAGCTAAAGTGTAAAAGAAGGGCAAGTAATAAGCAACAGTAGCACAATAGATGGGTCTAATCAAATTGTTCATGCCAAAGAAATATGTGCTCATTAAGTCATTTCCTCTCTCTGTTTCCAAATGATTACTGGTAAAATTAAAGGGGAAAAATGTGTACGTAGCGTGCATATATGTGCTTCTCTGATGACCTATCTGATCAGCTTGTCTTTTGCTGACTGCTAGCTAGTCTCTGAGCTGGTGATTGCTGTGGAGATTTCTCATGTCCAGCGTTTGCATGCTTGCATCAGGCAGCAGCAATCTCTGAACGCATTGTACACTGGTAGTCTGCTATAGTACTGGAGTTAACTGATAAATAAACAGTACGGCTCTGTGCCAAGGCGAAGGGCCAATCTTTTTCTTTAACAGTTTAAGCATGCACACTTGCTAGTTGGCTCAGCGCCAAAATGAAATTTCTACTATCTCGTTGCATACTGTATTTTTTTTTTCTTCTCCTTCGGAAGTGCTCTCATAGATCTGTGGTTTCTCGGCGCCAAAAAACATAATAAAAAAAAACTGGTTCCGAAGAAAATAGAAGCGGTTGGTGGAAGACACGCAGTATAGCACGTTGTCAGAGCCTCGAAAAGCGAAGGCAAGCATCCAAAGCCCGAACAGCGTGATCCAACCGAAGCAAGAGAATTTCTTGTTGCATATGCGTTCTGGAAAAAAAAGGCTTATACATCTTGATGAACATAACAACTTTGTGCAATGTGCATGGTGCAGACCATGCATGTTTTCCTTTTTAATTTTGAAAAGGGAGCCAGACATGCATGGTTTCTCTTTTCCTTAGGCTTTAAGCCTGTATAGCTGACCAGCTGTACGTGTACACAATTGAAAAGAAATGGAGAGATAGAAAAGTGCCTTTGTTTTTTGTCAGGGAGCGCGATGCATTTCTTGCAGTGTCAAATTATTGAAAGAGCTCGGAAACATTAAAAAATGGGAAAAAGAAAGAGAAAAAGGCACAAAAGGTTACGGTGAGCAAAAGCGTGCGTGATATGGAAGGGATGATAAGTGTAGGATCCTGTCGGTGGCCTGTGCCTCTTCTATTATTTTTGCTATTAGACGGTCGTAAAGCATGGAGTAGACTAGTTGCCATTTGGTCAGAAGAAATGTTGCAGCTTGAGAGTATAACGTTTCCATGGTATTATATGGTCCGTAGAGGAAAAAAAACATACACACTGAGCATTGAAATGGTGGAGCCAACCGCTAGTTAGAAGAAATGCCTATATCATTTATAGATAGCAGATAGATAATCTCTCTAATAGATTAACTGTAGCATAGTCTCTAAATTAATATAGACCGATGTGTACTAGTTTACATGCATCTTAAATCCGTTATTGATTTACTTTTAGTTAGTAGCTAGTTTTATCTCTCTCCTTTCCTTCTCCCCTTCACATAGTCAAAATGTTGATATATATTTTTTATAACTAGCTGACTTGCCATTATTGGAGATATCCCAAATTCCCAATTGTGTTTCATGAGTACATGGTGATGCATTGTTTTTGTATCAATGGGTCCGTTTGGTTGAAAACCAACATTTCCACATTTTATCTAACTTTGTCACTTTTTCTTATAAAACTTAATATGTATGGCAAAATATAGTATTTATTGGTAAGCCTAATTAGTACAACAACGAAACAGACCCTAGAACTCCTGTTTTAGCTAAGCATGGGTCGTCTATGAAATCAGGTGCCCTATTCTTGTGGTATGAGTAGGCCCCAGGGCTCACAAAACCAATGAATATTTATTCAACTTTAAAATTCCAAATTAAAATTTAAATTCTAAAAAATATTAATATGTTTGAAGCGTTTAGCATGATTTTTTTTGAAAAATAACAATTTTATGCTTTTTTTTTACCAAACCTGAGCTAAGATAATAGAAAAAATGCAAAAAAAAAAGAAAAAGAAAAAGGAAAGGCCCATCTAGCCCAGGTCAGGGAAGATTCATAAGCATGCATTTCCCAGGAATGCAACGTGTCCTGGTAGTGTGTCTGGCTCCAGATATTGCGAGTTCGATTCACTTGAACCCTTTTTCCATCGGTTGAAGTCGAAGCCAATCGGTTCGAGGTTGTTTCTTGATTGATCATTTTTCGATCAAAATTCATTGATTTTTTAACGATTTCGAAAAACGGTTTTTAAAACTCTAGTTGGCTCCATCTATGACTCTTTTTTTGTGACCAGCGATATTGTGTTGTGCTTTTTGGTAAACTGACTTTTTCATAATAAAAAAAAGACGTCATGTTTTGGTCCCAAAGCTATGACACTATTATTATCTATACTATAAAGCTGTTAGCAAAGGCTGCATTTCGTGGTGTCCACCACATCCATCAGGGTCGTCTGTTGCCTTCTTTCGACGGTTGCCCTGTGTTCCATGTCGCTCCGCTTACATGCCGCGCGTGCCCTGCGCTGTTTCCTCGTGCTTTCCATCGCCCTGGGATTTATGTGGCCTTCATCTTCAGCTTGTATGTGATAAGGGTTAGTTTGGATTGCAGCCACCGCTTGCCCTACCATCTGTTGGCGCGCCAACGCGATTTTGGCACGCGTTTGGTTCACGGCCAACGGATGGCAGGGCGAGGGCGCAGGCGAGGGCGCGTTTAGTTTCTACGTTGCGCGCGAGCGCACGGCGAGGGCTCGGGATTCGAGCGCCTTTCGATGGCGCGCCTTCGTGCCAATGCATTGGCACGGTATTTGGCAATCGTGTAGCCTCACCTTCGTTAAATGGATTTTCACAGTTTTGAGAGAATCTTAAGGATATTTGCAGTAAGAATTAGAGGCGCTGCTAGAACAAAAAATAATCTAATTTTCTTAAAAAAAATCAGAGCGCTTAATGTCTACGGAAGGGGTGTATCATATAACCATGTTAAAATAGGAATTAAAGTTATAAGCTATAATCCGAAACACATCAAAAATCTAATATTAATCACCTTTTATCTTTTTCCCTTTTTTGCATGGGTTTTCCCCTCATTTCAGAGCTTTCATTTTTTTTATGGTTAATTGGATAGATGTCACCAGAGACCTAGAAATTCAGAGAAATGCTACTGTAAATTTTGTATTTAAAAATTTGCTATTACAAAACCAGCAGAATTAAATAAAATACATTGAAGATGCCATGTACCATCGTTGTACAGTTTTACCCTTACCTTTATCCTAAATTTACACCCCACCCTCCTCTCTCCATTTCCTCCTCCCCCTCTTCCAGCTGAGTAGCCATGGGGCCAGCCCGAGCTCTCCACTTCTTCCTGTCACCGCCAAGCTCGCCATGGACCAACCTCGAGCTCCCCAGCAGCCTCTGCTCCTCCCTCTCGCCCAGATCTGCGTCGCTGTGATCTCCCCGTCGCCGCCTAGATCGCCATGCGACCAGCCCGAGCTCCCCAGGGGCACTCCCGTAAGCTGTGCCTCTCTGGAACACTCGACCCGGCGGCCATGCGCAGCGAGATCATGCTCTGTGACTGCGACGTCAACGAGCGCGTCAGAAGGGAGTTGTCGTCAAGGCCGTAGGCGGCGCCGGCATGGTGCTGGCGAACACCGCCGCAAGCTCACTGCTCAGATCTCCAGTGACCAGTGTGTTATTCATTCAGTTGGGTCATTCATTCAGTTGGACAGACATGACATGCAGTTATAATACGGTCATGCCCAGCTTATATGGTTGGCCCATATATATATTGCTACAAGCCTAAGCTAAACTTGTCAATAAACCACACGCCTACGCTAAACTATTCCTACACTAAGCCAAGTTTGCTAGTATTTCTTCAGCCCCACAAGCTTTGTCGATTTTCCTTCAGTGCAAACAGCTCACTAGGAAAAGAGTCTTGTACTAACCGATAAGGTTTGTGGACTAATGCTTTCCTTTCTTTTTTTTAGAAATAGACTAATGCTTTCCGGGATGGGAGCTGCTAGGAGACGGTATCCCGTTGAAAACGAACAGGACGGCGTATTAAGCCGACAAAAAAAATCACCTCATGCACGCGAAAACAAAGTGCCCATAAAAAAGCTAGCACGCTGTTCTGCGTCTTGCTTGTTTGGCTCACTTAGGTGGTAGGCCACGTGTATTTGGTTAATTTTTATAGTAAAGCAAAGTTTAAATTATTTTTTAATCAGATTTTAGGGTAGTAACAATTTTTACGCAAACTGACCATAAAAAGCTAGCAAGCTGTTCTGCGTCCCGCGTGTTTGGCTCACTTGGGTGGTACAATTTTTAGTTATTTTTAGTTTTCTTTTTCATAGTAAACCAAAGTTTAAATTCTACTTTAATCAGGTTTTAGGGTAGTACAATTTTTACGTATCATTAAGTATCAGATATTGCTGAGAAGAATCAAGGAGTCGTGACGTGGAGCTTCAGGTATCGTCGAGCATCGGGTATCCACGTGTATCGAGTATCCATGAGTACTATCATGACATTGTCGAGTGGTATCATCGGGCTTCAGGTATTGTCAAGCATCAGGTACTGGCAAGTATTTGTCAGGTACCGTTGAGTATTAGGTAGCACATAGAAAGCACTGTCATCGAGAATCGGATCGGATATCATGAAGTATTACGTATCATTGAGTATCAGTTCGGATATCATCGATTATCCGCTTGGGTATCATTAAGTATTACTTCATGTATCATTAAATATCAGGTATGGTTAGCAGATATCATAGGTACGATAAGTATCATGAAGGGGGGGGGGGTTTATATCGTCGAGTATCAAGAATCAGTGAGCTTTGAGTATTGTCAAATATTAAGTATCAGGTATCATCAAATATCAAAGTGTCATCGAGTATTAGGGGTATCAATAAGTATCAATGTATCATCGAGCATAAAAAGCCATTGTCAAGTACCAGGCATTGTTGAGTATCGAGTATCATCGAGTATCAAATATCATCAAGATAGGATATCATATAGTATTGAGTATCATCAAGTATCAAGTATCGTTGCATATCTTGTATTATCGAGTGTCAAATATTATTGAGTACTACGTATCATCGAGTATTAGGTATATATCGTCGTATCATTGAGTTTCAAGTATTATGTGTCATTAAATAGACTATGATTTTAAATGAATTAATAATATTGTTTTGTGTGATTTGGACACGGGTATAATAGATATGAAAATTAAAATTTTGAAATTCAAAATAAAATAAACAGAAAAAATAATGAACGCTATAGCCTTTGTAACGTCGCTGATGGTATGGCTAAAGACAAGAAAGAGTTCCATGCTGGATCCGCTCGTGGGAACCGCTCGCTCCCATGTATTGCTCCGCGTAGTCTGCACGTAAAGTCCGTTCCCGCGTATTGCACCGCGTAGTCTGCGCGTATAGTCATCGCGCGCTCGATAGTTGAGGTTCGAATTAGTTTACTAATTCATATGTGTGTTTCCTAATAAAATTTCAAGAAATTCTGGTTAAATCATCTGATCTTCGAATCACGCAAGTCAAAATTCTAAATTCATCTAAAATCAAACCCTAGCTCTTGGGTTTTTACGATATTTCTTTGAATTTTGTTTGCTATTTTGTTATTTATGTTTGCGTGCCGTATTTTGTGCCTCAAGTTATGAACCTGTCATGGGAACCAGCTACCTTTCTCTACAACTTGATAGCACCATGTTTAACCGATACTCAATGATACCATGATACTCGACGTTATCATGATATACACTCGATGGCACCATAACAGCACAATGCTTGACGATACCACCATACTCGATGACACCATCATACCACGATATTCATTTTTGTTCATTTTATTCATTCTTAATCCATTTTAGTTTTTTAATTATTCATTTCTAATCATTTTTAATTATTCACTTTTATTTATTTTTAATCCATTTTTTATTTTTTATGATACTTTTGAGAATGATACCTATCGAAAACTCCATACTTGATGATTCCTGGATACTCGGTACTCGGACACTTGGCGATACACAATAATCGATGATACTCGATAATACCACGATGGTCAGCAATTTCTTAATACTTGACGATAGCTCTTGGCAGTATCACTATACTCAGAGATACTACGATACTTGATGGTACCATGATACTCATCGATATCATGATACTTGATGGTATCACAATACTCAATGGTACCACGATACCGTGATACATGATGGTATCATGATACTCAATAATACCATGATACTCGATGATACTATGATACTCAGCGATACCATGATACCATTATACTTGACGGAGTCATCATGCTCAACGATACCGCGATACTCAATGGTACCATGATACCATGATATTCAAAGATACCGTGATACTCAATGATACCATGATAGTCAACGACACCATGATACTCGACAGTCGATGATACTTGACGATACCACGATATACTTGGTACCTTGATACCATGATACTCAGCAATACCAAGAACTCGGCAATAACATAATACTTAATGGTACCATAATACCATGATACTCAATATCTGAAACAGATGAGAAAACTATTTTTAAACTTGCTTTTCCTAAAGAATTAAAAATACAAAATACGTACAGCCACGTCGGCCTAACAACCCAACGCATAGCACGCGGGCGTGCTAGATGTGGCTGCGCACTTGCTTTTTTTTTTATGGCTAGCTATTCCGTTGGGCAACGCCTCGGACAGGAGTGTTTTTTTCGGCTTATAAGCTGCGTTTACTTATAGGGAAATGCTCATCTGAGGACGTCCGATACGTTCGGATGCCGCTCCTGCGGCCCAGCCCACGTGACGTTCTCCTTTTCACCATCAACGCTATCACTCCCAATCTTATCTTTTCACACAATGCTATCCACTCCTCCCGTCTTCCAGTATGCTTCTCTCTCTCCAGCATGGAGGCTTGCCACCAAGCTGCCTCACCGGCGGCGCCGTTGGCTGGAGCACCGTCGGAGTGGTAGAGCATGAACTCTAGTGTTTCGGCGTAGACAGCGGTGGCCACCGGCTGCCTAGCCACGGCGTCCATCACGCCTTCTTCGTCTCCTTGAATGGGCTCGCCATGCGTGGCGTCGCTCGACCAAGCATGTCGTCGCCACACTTGCGCCTCCATGCCTTCCATCTTGGCCGAAGCTGCCATTTCTCCACTCTCACGCCTCCCCATCTCTCTCTCTTCCTCTCTCATGCCAAATAGGAACTTTGGCGGCCGGATCCGGCGAGCACGGCATGGGGGCTCGCCGGATCTGGAGAAGAAGATGCAACTTAGGCTTGGAGCATGGCCCTGGTACATTCGAAACATGGTTTTTGTCGTGATGAAACATTGGGTTCAGCTTGCTGAAGCCTTTGGTTCTACGTGCTGAAACATTTTTTTATTAAATGTTGAAACATTTATGTTTTTCTCTACTGAAACATTTGTTTTGACCTTTTGAAACATTTGGTTATGCCTGCTAAAACATTTGGTTCAACCTATAGAAACATTTTTTTCATAAATATCAAAACATTTATGTTTTCTCTACTGAAACATTTGTTTTGTCTTTCTGAAACATTTGGTTTTGCTTGCTAAAACATCCTTTAATAATTATCGAAACATTTATGTTACTAAAACATTTTACTCTGCCCGGTGAAACATTTGGGTGTACTTACTGAAACAAGCGTCCGATTTTTTTTGTTTGATCGGACGTCCGATCTGTAGTCTGGTCCTTACTTATAAGCTGGAAGTTTGTAACTCCTCGATAAGGATATCCAAGGGATTAAAAAATTATAGAAAAAATAGTTTTGAAAGCTTTGAGAAGAAATAATAAGACTTACAAAAATTAGCTACAAGTAGTTTGAGTTGAGAAGAAATAGTTTGAGTTGTAAAAAAAATAAATTTTTAGCTTATAAGCGAACACAATTTATAAGAAAAAAAAAACACTATCAAGTCGCTGCCTCCATTTTGAGAGCACGAGGGGAGAGAGTGCAGATGGAGCAGCCACGTCTGGACCACTGGGCGAGCTGCCGCGTGCACGTGCGACGCGTCCCAACGCTGATGCGCGCGGGCAGGTGCTCATGATGAGGGATCGAACGGTGATGATGCTATGCCCAGTTCACGTATCGAACGATGCTATCCTATCTCGTCCGAAAGTTCGAAACGGGATACCGTCAAGGATTTCACTTCCATGATTCATGGAGATCTGATCCGTGTTCCCTTTCAGGACCCGACCAGGGCTCGAACTTATATGAGTTATCATGGCCTGACCGATCTGAGACAGCTCTATTACACTCGGAATGTTTGTGGCCCGAATTAGAGGGCCCAGCCTGTGAAGTCCGTATTGTCTTGTGTTGTACTTTCGAGCCCAATTGCAATAGCTGTTACGTATATTTCTCCAAAGTGTGGCCCAAGGAATTCCAGAAGCTCTCCAATTTTTAGGTTACCAGTATGTGTGCATCTGCAATGCATAATTTACGGGATAGATGTTAATAAAAAACATGAACGTGGATTGCAAACACTTAAATTGTAAAAGCATCTGATGAGCGAGACGTCTAACTCATGTCGCTGATATATTTACCATAGATCGTCAAATGTCACCACAAAATAGCTTTCTCCATCAAAGAAATACTTGTCCTTCAGCTTCGTGGTGATACTGGACTCTCGTTGTCTCTTGAGCAAGTTGGCCATTTGCATGTAATATGCATGTAAGTTATGGCAAGTAGAACCCATGTCTCCCAACTCGGCCTCGGTAGCAAATTGGTTGTCCTAACTTGAAACGCTTTGAATCATCTGGCCAATGAGGGGCTTGCTAGGGCATCTTAGATTCCTAAGTCTTGTCTTTGCCGTTTCGGACAGGTGAACACTTCGCCGGTGAAGATACATCACGCTTCCGAAGATGTGATCTCGTTTGTTTCATCGCAAGTGAACCAACCACCTCTGTTCTGGAAACCTTAGGGGCACTCTCCTTTTCTATTGGTGAGGCTAGCTCTAGGGTCGGACGTGTTGCTCAAGCTCGGTGGGGTGCTATAGCATGATGTCCTTCTTGGGCCACTGGACAAAAGTATTGATGGCATCCCTAGAGTGACTATCTCATCATTCGGAGGATTGACTAGGGGGATGCTCCTCGTAATGTCAAAGTATAGCATCTACCTGGACTTTCGCATAGCCCGCTGCCAGATCTGCACTATGAACCTTTATCTCGAGAAGGCATGGTACGCCATCCCTCGACCCACTTTAATAGAAACAGTGACGCTATACTTTACGAAGAGCTTGCATTGGGTAAGCTCCTACATCGGGATATGCTTGCATTAGAATACCAAAACTAACTTCCTTGTATATACATATGTAACATGCATACCTTTATTTGGTCAACCAGGTATTGGATGTTGGTATCATTATCAGGTGAAGGTGTCGAAGCGCAGCTACTCTTAAATGGAGGGGAGGAGGCATCAGTCCCTTCAGGAGGAGGGTTGGCTGTGGGTCTGCTCCTCAACATCTCTTTTAATTGCTGCACTCAGGGTGACCATTCCGCACACGTCTTCTCTACAGGAGCGGCCTCTAAGTCAGCTCTAGATTTCCTCCATCTATAGTTAGGGTCATCGGGGAATGCACCCTTCCCTGAAACATAGACCCCGACACCCTGTGTGCGGCTCGAGTGCTCCTTGTTGCCGAGGGCTTTAAACAGGATATCTCGCTCCCTCTTCTCCTAAAAGGAGCCTTACGAAGATTTCATATCATATTCAAACTGCAACAAGCCAGATACATTGTTATCGTGGGTCTTACGATACTATATAATTGAAAAGTGCACAAAATGAAATGATTGACTATGCTACCAGTTTTTTGGCGACCTCCGCAGTTTCGGGCCTTGCGAAAATCACTTCACACTTGGGGGTCACTTTAACCCTAGCCCTATACCAGTGGTCGACACATGGGTTGGTGAGCCTTGTGGCGGCATTTGATTGCTCACTTGAAGGTTCTCCCTATTCCCACTCCGTATTTTGCCCGCATAACCGCGAATGCCGAGGCTATGGGGTGGGGTGCTCTTCTCCTGAATAGCCTTGTGTGCGGCACTGCTCTGTTGGAATTCGTGAGTTGCCGTCATCCTCACGAACTACTCCCAAGTCTCCTGAGATATGAAAGGATATTTAGTGAAGGGCTCCTTCTCTTCATGTAATCCTTCACGATAGTGACCTTCCAATTTTTCCAGGGTCTCCCTATGCGTAGCAGAGTACTTCGTCGCACGACATCAAGGGAGTTTTCCGGGAACACAAAAGATCATCTAATCTCCTCCTATAGTTGCCCCCTCTCTTGATTGGTGAGTGCCTTCAAGGTCTCGGTGGTGCAAGGGACTCATGCCTAACAACCACGCTGCTGCGGCTTTACTAGGAAGCAACGAGATTCCAGACCGATCGATCTTTGTGATCATCTGGACAACATTAGTCTTTAGCATGGACGTGCCTCGACCGGCCCTAGTTATTCTTTTAGGAGCAGAAACCGCTGTCGAACCTGACTGAGTGGCAGGCCCAAATTCGTCCTCAGACCAGGAGGCAGAAGTTGGCATCACATCTGATTGGGGGGAGGCGAAGCCATCGAATCCGATTGGAGGGCAGGCGAAGCCACCAGATGCAAGTAAGGGGCAGGCGGAGCTGCCGAATCCGATTCATTCATAGGCAGGGGACGCCATAGTTCTATAAAAATGTTTTCGAACTTGATTAGCAAGACAATAAGAGATGTCTCATGTGTCTTACATTTAGTATGTAGGGTTGTTGAAAACAGCTTTCCAACAACATACAAAGTGTGTGTGGAGGCCTCTCTCGGAGATCCGCAGAATGATTCCTACACTAGTCTTTGGATCGGTAGGCTAGTGCATACCATTTTATAGCCAAATCAAACAAGCATATAACGATCAGAGTAAAATGGATAAATTACAAAAATAACACCTTATGGTGAATAGTTTTACAACACGGCCGTCCAGGCCAAATAGCAGTATAGCCCACATGGGAGATCAGAGTACAAATTAAAGCGAAAGTCTTCATAACAAAAGGAGTATCCAGCGGCTATACATCTATGCAAGTGGTTGGAGGGAACGCCCTAAGCATCTTCTTGGCCTTCATATTCAAGGTCCTTATCCTCGTAGCATGCGTAGGGGTCTTCCAGGCGTTCTCCATCTAAAGAGTGAGTGAGTGCGAGGGTACATGCGCAATCAAACCACACTTGTGAGTTAACACCCTCCTAATACATTTAATGATAAAAGCTCCAAGGGAAGGCTAGGGTTTGTTTATTTACATAAATTCTGTTGGAAATAAGAGTAGTTTACGGGTACAAATCCAAACCCGGACCCGATAGGAACCTGGACCCGAACGGGTACCCGTCGGGTCCAACCTCACCGCACCATTCTGTGTCTGAGAGAGAGACTGAGAGAGGAGAGAGGCGTCACGGGAAAGCTGTTGTGCCAGGGAAGAGGGGCCATGCCGCCGCTGAGTCGAGGAGGTAAGGCCACGTCGGGGAGGAGTCACGCCATCGCCACACCATGGAGTGGAGAGCCGCCAGATCCAGTCATCGTGGCTATGGACGGGGAGAGGGCGATGCCGAACCGGAGTGAGGGATGCAGCGCCGATGCGCCAGACGCAGCCTGGTTGCTTCCGTGCTTTGCGTCAGGCGATGCCGAAGGCCACGCTGCCATGCTCCGCTATACGGAGAGGGTCCATCGCTGTGGACAACATGGGCCCCGGGTATTCGGAGATAGACGGTTAGACGTACCACCTCCCTGAGCCAAATCGCGTAGATCTTTCAGAAGACAGGCTTGGTGGATAGCGCGGCTCGACTTGTTCTACAAGGAGGCGAATTCGTATTCTACTCAAATACATGGAGATAGGCGTAACCAACTCGGTTATGTCCCTTATCTCCCTTATACGGATTAGGGAACCTATCTGTAACCCGACCCCTTGCACTATATAAAGGGGTCAGGGGTCCCTAGTTAGATCATCAAATTCTACATCTACATCATTGTCTGTTCTCTTGCCATCTCGACGAGAACATACATTGTAATCGACACCCCACAATACAAATCCACGAGCACAGGAGTAGGGTATTACCTCTTTGAGAGGGCCTGAACCTGTATAAATCATGCCCCCTGTGCTACCATCGAGTTGTGATCTTTTGCATAGCCTTATAAAATACATTGCCGACACAAATCGTCAACAATCGCCGCCACCTAGGGTCTAGTTGGAGAGAGAGGTGGACCGATGTGGGAAGGGAAGAGGGGGAGGGATGACCTGAAAGGGAGGGAGAAATGAAGAGTTGGAGAGGCAGGGCACTAGTGTCTAGCGGTGGCTGGGGTGGACAAGGTGTAGGGGTATAGACTTGAGAGGAGGTGGCTTGGGTAAAGCAAAGGGGATCGGGTGTGTGGAGGTGGCCTTGGGCTGGGTGGGCCTTGCGCCAGGTGGGAAGAGGATGGGTTCACCACTTGGGTTGCAGATTTTCATTATTTTTTCTTAATTATTCGGATACCATAGGTCCAAAACGAGACCTAGATCTGGACGTAAGAACAAATACTCATGGGTCCAAAATGGGATCTAGACCCGAGCCGCTCTCTATCTTCACATTTGCTCTCAATCCGTAGGTGCCTAGAACCATGAATATTTTTGTATCCTTAACTAGGACTCTATCTTCATATTTGCTCTCTATCCATTTCCATCCACTCAAAGCCAATCCAAACTGTAAACCAACCCATTAATTCTCCGTCCCAATCCAAACCATTACCAGGCCTACCTCCACTGTCCTCATCGCTGGTCGCCTCCCGCTGGCCACCCCCAAGCGTAAGCGTTAGACCCAGAAATATCTGGAGGTGCTGCACTGCACGTACGCAAGATGCCTGACAAGTGACGCTACACGAACGACCCAAACTTTCGGCCGCCTACAATACTCGTCGGAGCTCGTCTGCCCACAGGATGCATAGGATCCCGTGATCCGGTGCCGTCCAAGAAATATCGGGACGCGCGTCGGCCCGTACAGTAAAGTGGCTCTAGCTGCATGCACATGTCCAACGTGCGCTTCGCGAGCGCGTCCTTGCACGCAAACATATATAGCGCACGCACGCGGGGCAAGGATTGATTCGCGTCACGGCGTCACGTCGCCGGCGTGAAATGTACCTACTGTCTTTTATACCCGGTTGTAATACTGCTGCATGCGGTAAAAAGAAATAATTTTTAGGAGGTGGGATTGAACCCGAACCTCACCTTCTCGTGACCCACGCCACCCCGCTAAATTAACTCATCCCACGCGCTTTCTAATAAGATAAAGCAGCTTTTTTTTTAAGATTTCAAAATCGGACTTTTCTGGCGGTTGGGACACGAATCCTTGTAAATGTTGGCTTTATAAGGGTTCGTGTCTCGAACCGCATTGAAAGGTTCGTGTCCCGAACCCTTGTAAAGCTTGTATTTTTACAAGGGTAAATCTCAAATCATTGTAGAACTTTTACAAGGAATTCGGGACACGAACCCCTCGTAAAAGTCCTATCCTGGCTCGGTCTTTTAAACCGCTTGTGAAGGCACTATCACAAGGGGTTCGCAATGAACCCCTTGTGATATACCCCTTGTGATGCCTATATCTCTAGTAGTGTGTGATATTATTTGGAGTGGTTTGATTTAAACTTAAAATTTAAATTTAACTAAATTGAAAGTTGAACATTTTGTTTTTTCTATAGTTTTTAAGTTACGAAGTCATCTCTGAAACACGTAAAAATAAAATAAATGAAGCGAATCAGTTTTAAGAAATAAATTAAGAACCTCTTAAAATCTAGCTTATTTATTCAGTTTAACCACTTCAAACGTACTAGTTTCAAATAATCAGATACTCAGATTTAAAGCGAACAGAGGATCAACATCCGATTCTTGTTCCTAAGAATTTGGTCATTATTCTTCTACAAAAATGAATTTGATCATTATTTATCTATTTAATTTGCGGAAATAGATCAAAATAAAAATTGGAGAAGTTTTTCTACATCATCCTTTTTATAGGATAAATGTAAGAAAAAACAACTTCGTCCTTACCTTTTTTTTCCTTCTTTTCCTGCAATCAAACATGTAATTCTTGTAGGCTAATATTCACTTATTTGCTGAAGAGCTAAATGTCATGAGCACTTCTAGAAAATACTTGGTGAAGGCGGCTCACTTTATTAGACTTGTTTTTAAGAGTTTTGAGAAACGGATTTTAGATAGAAAAATCTGGCTTGATAAATCAAAGTGTTTGATTGTCAAAATAGAGATTAGCAAATATACAGGAGCAAATAAGCCCTATAGAACATGACACATCTGAGTTTTCTAATCCTCCATTTAGCACGTACCGTCCTATCATATCTCTATTGTTTTTCTAAGTCTTTAGAATCCAATATATCAGATACCGGAAGAGGTGAACTCAATTAGATCTATTACAAAAGTGTACTCCAATAGAATTAATCAACTTAAATGATTTATCCTTTACTACTAGCCAAACGCCGTGCTTTATTATAATAAATATCACATTACTTTCTATGGTGTCATATTTACATCTCAACCCCTTTTATCCTTTCACACTTGACTGTGTCGTGCTTTCGCACTCTCAGCTCCGCTTCGGCACTCGACTGTGTTGTTCTTCCACATCCTCGAATTTTGTGTATGTTAATCTGATCGAAAGTTTTTTAAAATACAATACATTAAAATAAGAAAGCTGGATAAATATGATGATTTGATAGAGTTGATTGATAATTTCCTAAAACATAAAATAGTAAAATAAGTAAGCAAATCAAAATAAATAGAAAGTATCCTTACGATGTCTGAACCGTTAGATAGATCCAATGGTGGAGATTAAAAGTTGATATATACCACCACCAATGCAACTAGAGAACTTTAATAGTAGAGATTAGTGTGCCAACCTTTCATAAAGGCTTAATTTTAGCCACCTTTTGCTAGCTTCTGCATAATAAAAGGCTGAAAAGTCGAACCAAACGCTTTGATTTTTTGAGCTATTTCTCGAAGATCAACCTCAAAGCTTAGCTGAACTAAATGCTCCTTCTCGAAGCCTACCGTGCAATCACAACCGTTCCAAATAGGATCATTGGATCAATACATGCACACACTGATGATCCTACAGGAGTGAATTTTTATTTGTAAACATTCCCTAACTAATGAGCGAACAGTCGCTGCCGCCTTTGGCAAGTGGAAAATGCCAGTGCAAGCAAAAGGAGCCTGAGCTTTTCGGAAACGGAGGAACCAAGGAGTAGAGATAGGCATGGCTCTTTTGCTCTCTGGGTGTATCAACATCCGGTGCTATGAAACCGATAAGAAAAGGCGCGCTGCATGCAATAATAGAGTCCGGACGACAAAGGCTTACATAGCCGTAGAGTTGACACAAAGATTCTTCCCGACACGAGGAGGAGGCACA
Organism: Olyra latifolia; assembly: GCA_036346145.1. Taxonomy (NCBI): domain Eukaryota; kingdom Viridiplantae; phylum Streptophyta; class Magnoliopsida; order Poales; family Poaceae; genus Olyra; species Olyra latifolia. Next base: position 24,678,702 of record CM070530.1, read on the forward strand.
GAGTGACAGCCAAGGATGATCCAAAAACACAGTCCGATCGATCGACCTCTCTCTAAATTGCAGCCACATTAATTCGGCAACCATGCATGTTTCTTATCCAACTCGATCATACAACAAATATGAGGTGGAAAAAGTTTTGAAGTTAACATATTTTATAATTTATTCCTTTACTATTTACAATTTTCGTGAGAAACACGTTGTTTTGTTACGGAAATCTGTCCTTGTTTTGTATTTTCAATCTAGCATTTCGGCTGTGGCCGTTTCGAACATTACGTTGCGAGCTAGGAGTACTCATGCTTGACTTATTTTAGGCTTAATTTAAGTTTAAGACGAGCTCAAGCTTTGACCGAGCCTACAAAAGCTCTGTTTATCTCTTAAAAAAGTCTTATTTTATTGAGATTACTCGAGTCTTGTCAAAGGCGCATGAGCCAAACTCTTGGTTCGAGCCTACCAGAGTTAATTGGCTCGCTCAATCTCAACTGGTTTACTGCCCTATCGCCTAGCAACAGTAAAAATTTGGACGTGATCCCAACAAATTTTACTTCCAAACAAGTTCGATCTACCTATAGAAGGAAGCCCAACTAAAATAGATCTAGGTGTAGTGGTGTGCTATTCTCAATTTGGGAGGCGTTTTTGGTAGTCTGCGAGCATGGAGAGAATGCATGCGCAATGCCAGGCTCCTGTGAGGCAGGTCCACCAGAAACAAGTCCTATTTGTGTTTTCCTAGAGCCTAGCTGGTGATGGTGAGGGCCTTTGCATGTGCTAGACCATCTGGGCAGGATACTTGTTCAACTGAATATTAGGGCTAGGTTTGAACAGGCGCAGCCGGTAGGCAACCAAACAACCTACTTATGAGCTTGATGATTAAGAGCATGTTTAAAGTGACTGAGTTAAATAAAGAAGGTAATTGCGATGAATAATAAGTTGAACTTCTAGAGGTTCTTGAATCTCCTTCTCAAAGATGACCTGCTTTGTTGATGTTATTTTTAAGAGCTTTTAGAGATGGTCTCATGGTTGAAAAGAAACTAGACTAAAAAAGCACAAGCTTTTAGCTTTTCAATTTAGCTATGCTTAAGTTTTAAGCCTAAGCCAAGGCACTCCGAACAATGTCTAAATGAATAAGCAATAAAATTATCTGAGGATTTGAAAGTTTAAAAGGTTGCATAGTGGTAACATGAGTGATCATCACATATTCATATTCCTCTTGTTTGTTCTTTATGGTTTCTTTACTTATGTCTTGTCTATTTAAGTATTTATTTGCTCTTATATCTCCTAAACTTTGGGAGCTTCGTGAGGTGGTATGTTTGATTTGTTTTCTAGAACTCTTAGACGTTCCTTCGAGATTAAAAAAGGACTAAAAAACAAAAGTGTTTGTATTTTAAAAACAGAGATAAACGGATAAGTAGATAAGCTACCATATGATTTTTTTTCTTCTAATTTCTGCTCGAAGTGAACTATTTTCTATATCAGTTCGACTAATTTATTGTGTTGCAAACATGATCTAGCTAAAATCCTCCTGTTCCCGTATTAGTTCTCACTGATCGATATTTAAAAGAAACCACTACAACTTGAGATTCAATTGTCCAGTCCAGAATTGTTGCAAAAAGAAATGCAACGAGCATCCACGATATAGATGGTCTCTAATGCGACGTCGACGGGCTTGTAGTGCTCGAATTTTTACGAATGTCTCTGACGCGACTGCTGCCGTGAGGATTAGAACGACTTTGGGTATTTGATTTCTCTTTTTTTAGCACTTTCACTGTTACCTTGTCATGACAACTACAAAAGGAGAGAATTTTCCAAGCACTTTTACTGTAACCTTGTAACGACAACATGTTCTTCCACTTCCAGTATTAATCCTCTATCATTCAACAATTGCATGGCAACAAAAATTGCCCTGCTTAATGTATTATCAATACCAATAGCAAGCACTTAAGCATTTGCCAAGTGTCTGCCAGGTGTAAAAGCACACTTTCGAAGCAGGATTGACAACCATAACATATTTACGGTATCAATTAGAGAAACAAATAATTTGAAAATAGAAACTATTATGTTGTTGATGGGCCGTAGAATCTAGTTAGTTACGCTCTACACGAATCTTTACTCATTCCAGTAAATAAACTACTTATTTGCCTTATCTCGTCACTTCGAAAATTTTTCGAGATAGCCTCGAGAGCCGATTGGCCTCTAATTTTAGGGTTTAGAGAGCTTATAGACACGCCTACAGGATAAAAAAAAAACTGACTCAAAAAGTAATAAAAAAAGTGAGATAAGTCAAATAAGACACGAGATAAGTAGGATAAGTTGCTTATCTCGTGTCTTATTTGACTTATCTCACTTTTTTTATTACTTTTTGAGTCGTTTTTTTTTATCTCGTAGGCGATTCTATAAGCTCTCTAAACCCCAAAATTCGAGGCCAACCGGCTCTCGAGACTATCTCGAAAAATTCCCGAAATGACGAGATAAGGCAAATAAGTAGATAAGAAAAGCTGAAAAGAACCCACCCTATGGTTATAGCTCACTAAGATGGTTTCAACTAACACAAATATCGAAACTGGAAAAATATGAGTGCTCTTAAAAAAAACACCGAGCCAAATAGAGCCTAAAATTGAAATTGGTTGTATTTAATGATGAAACTCTAAAAAGGAAAAAAAAGCATTTCATATTTTAGCAGAAGTCCATTCTTTTATCTGTTGTATAATTAAAACAATAGGGAACTACCACGTTTATTCTCAAAGGCTACAAAATTTTCACGTTAATCGGAGAAAAAAAAAAGACTAAACCATTAATTTCAAAATTTCAATTGATTCAAATTATAACAGAGTAGATTGGTCTGATACATATATGGGATGTTTACTGTTATATAGAAAATAAAACCATATTTCATAGTAAGGATAAGAGTTATACATATTATAGAACTTTATGTTTTAATATAAACATATGCTTTGTAGCATCTAACTGAACAGTTGTGCAGAGAATTCTGGTAGTTAATTCTAAATGGCTACTCATGCATGTTCATTCTGAAGGGCTCATAGGAAAAATAGAAATATCTACACCACTTATTTTGGCGTGTCAAAACCATTTAAAAAAGGTGTAAACCAATAAGATGTACCTAAGAAACGCTATTACAGTCATAATCATGTGAATTTCAGTTAGAAATAAACATAACTTTATTTCCGAATACAAAAATATGTATAATAGTATCTAACCACGCAGGTATTCCAGAAATGTGGTCAATTTTTCCTTAGCACATATAACTCGTAGACGATGGCCTCACCTACGATGGCCATCCATTTTTAATTAGCAAGTAGGACAAAAACATTAAGGCGAAATTTATTCTTTTCTTTAAAAAAGGAACTGAAAGGAAAACAATCTTAATTATGCTGATGTGACCACCACACCACAGTGACTAAAGGTAGAAAACTAAACTATGGCATAAAAATCTAGCAAAGGCTAATCAGACAGAATTTTCCTTTCGACATACGACAGATACAGCTTTAGTAGATAGATGATATATTAGCATATAGGGTGAGTTTTAACCAGGGTTACATATAGAGACAAATACTTTTCTTTAGCTAAGGGGATTCCCCACGAGCGGATATTCTCCACCTCTCAAAAAACCTCTTCTTTTGACCAAAGGAGCCCCCATCATCATCTTCTCATGCATTATCTTCTCCCTTGGTCGGCTAGGGGATATTCCGATCTGCACTCCAATCAATGGATGCCAAATTGCACAGAAAAGCCAACTCAGAAATGGAGATGATAAAACCTAGCTGAAAAAAACAACCACATCCAGTGCCCCTAGAGAGAATATATTGTTGAATGTTTTGAGTAAAGAAAGCAAAAACTAATCACTTGCATAGCGTTTCTTGAGACTCAATGATTATAGGTCCATTCACAGGGGAACTGGATATTAGTACGATCACTGTTATTCCAAAGTCCAAACATGAAGCTAGGGGCGTCATCCTATGATTTCAGACAAACAGAACAAACTACTATCATATCTGCTCAAGACAACACAAAAAGATGATAAGGGACTAAAGAAACTTACACAGGGATCATGATGAAGTTAAAAAATATATATCAACGCATACAGGTGGCTTATCAGTAGAACAGTTGTTTCCTAAATCACATATAACCTAGGTATTAGAATTGGAATGTATGAACAAAAAGATTAATCAAACACCCATATGGAGGAAGATTGTGTCAGTATTTTGTGCATCCATGAGGACGGCCATGATGGACAAAGATGTCCCGGCCCTGATACAGGCACTAACTAAAATCCAAACTACAGTGTGTTACTTGAAGACACCTACGAGTTTCACCGGTTTTAACCAACCTTCATACTACTTTTGCTTCTAAACATAACAATTCAATAGTATCATTGGAAAAAACTGGAATCATACAAGAATTCAATGATATATCGAGTCCCATTGTAAATTGTTATACATGCACAACAGCCCTAGATTGGATCAGAGTTGCAAGATACGATAAAAGCATGAACGATATCAAGAACAATACAATATAGAAAATCCCAAAATAACAGCGACTAGTCGTCCAGTCGGTCTGGAGTAGGCGACTCAAGCTGGCGACTCGACTTAGTAATCGACTTGTCAACTTGACTCGACTAGGCAGGCAACTTGCTGGTCTTATGAGTGATTTATGAGTGTCTTTTGTTTCTTTATGTTTAATTATTATTTATGTGAGTATGTGACTATGTTTGGAACTAGCTAGTAGCAGCTGCTGCCTGTTTTTGAAGTTTATGAAGGCTGTTTGTGAACCTTAGCTATTTTTTATATATGAAGATGCACACATACAGCCCTATAAATATTATATTATTTATTGGCAAGTCGACGACTAGTCGACTAGTCGGCAAGTCGGTCCCTGCTCGACTCGACTCGACTTGCCGACTTAATAACCTTGCTCACATGTTTTAGGACCCTTAGATCCTTGCCCTATGTAAGAATTTAGTGCTAAAGAATAACCTATCCTCTAATCCTCTTGCACACCATTTGTTTTGGATGAGATGTCTGATGGCTTGTGGCTTGACTCTTGATGGCTATCCCTCGTAGGTTTATACAACATCTCCCAAAAGCCTCTTGTAAAAAAAGAAAAAGGAATCCTAATCCTACTAGGATTCATCTAAAAATAAGAATTCTAAACCTACAAGTATTCATTAATTTAGGTTTTCTATGTAGCATAAACCTAAAGTCCTAATAATGTAGAACATGGTAGCCCTATTTTTACATAAATCGACCAAAAGCAGGTTCATTTCTGTCTTAGTTTCTCGCTATAGTTGGAGTTACTGTTGACAAATGGAGAAGTGTTCAATCTGGTAATAGAGAAGTTACTTTTAGTGAATAATAACCATGATAAAACTTGTCCCAGTCACCTAGCTATAACCAATCCAAAGATATACAGTTCAGTTTTTGTTCTTTAAAGTTTGGGACAAATGACTTTGATTGGAGCCAATTTGTTCGCACACCTTAGAACCCCACTTGCAGGTAGGAGTACAACACAATGGAAAAGAAGAGGAGCTTATACCAAGATGGTGATATCAATTTGTTCTTTTCACTTTCCAATGATTCTTTGGGTGACCCACACAAATTGGCCTCTAAATATTCCTTTCAGCTCCCCCAGGAATTGCCATATAAATGCAACACCCGGCATGACTCCACGACTCCAAGGTGCCTAGCCCTAAGGTCTTTAGAGTTCCCCGTTAGGACTACCAGCTTCCAGCCACAACCTAACTGTCCAATCCAAAGCTCAATAATGACTACAGAATCAGAGGTTTGTGAGCTCAGTAATCTCTACAACTTAGATTCATTGTTCTTCTCATGCTAATAAGTTAGGATTTATTTACTTTCTGATAGTATAGCCATGCACATATGACTACAGCAATATTATGTTCATGGTATTTAGGGTTGTAGCCTGACATAAAGAAATTAATCTGCCTGAACATATGTTTCCACACGGTGGTTGTACTAATCTATATGCTTGAATCTGCAGACGCCGCGAATAACAGAGCTTCATGTGAGGATGGACTGCAATGGCTGCGTGCATAAGATCAAGAAGACCCTGACTGCCATTGAGGGTAAACAGTTCTGATCCTTCTGTACAGAAACACTACAGTTTCGTTGGCTCTCTCTCATTCAGGCATCCATTTTGATATATCAACTTCTTAACTGCATTTTGGGAACATCTAGAGGATGTGCTCGACTGCAAGCTTGTCCACGACATAAGCTGAAATGATCTTGTGCAGGTATTAGCGAGGTCTATGTTGATCAAGCTAGCCATAAGATCACAGTTGTGGGGATTGCTGATCCTGAGAGGATTGTCAAGGCCATAAGGAAGACCAGGAAGGTTCCTACCATCTGCTCACACACCGATCCACCTCCCGCTGAAGGGGAAGCCCCGCCACCGCCTGCCGATGCGCCTCCACCGGCAGAAGCAGCACCAGCAGAACCAGCACCGGAAAACAAAGAGGCGCCACCGGCTGAAACACTGGCCACCGATGCCACCGTGATACACATGGTGCATGACTACCCCTACAACCACCATGTATACAGGCCGGAGCACTGGGCAAACCATCCTAGCAACATGCATGGCATAAGATATGATGCTGCACCTTATTATGCGACTCATAGTTACAGTCACAGGCCAAGTCCTTACATATCAGAATACGGACATATGGGCTCTCCTTTTCAAGACGGCACATACTACAGCCATGACTACTATTATCCAGCTACTAGGGGGAAAGGAGAGGGAAGCCATATCACTTCAATGTTCAGTGATGAGAACCCTAACGCATGCAGCATAGCGTAAAAGAGGCAATTTGCATAGGAATCTGTTTCTGCAGACCATTAAGGCCAAAGAAGGTTGCAGTGAAAGGTTTTGCTTTTGCCTATTAAGAAGTTGGATATTGTTTAGTGTTAAGATGTAGAGGGATTTGTGTACCATATTAGTAGGGGAGTAAGATAGCGAAAAGGCAATAATAAGGTGCTTAACTTGTAGTGGGAGATGATTTTCCTGGCAATCACCACTATTTTTACCATCCATCCATCCATCTCAGAGAATCTAACAAAAGCTGTGGTCCTGTATGTGTATCAAAAGGAAGTGGCACAGATGTCTCAGTGTTTCCTGACCAAGTCTAAAATTTGTCCTCTCTAGCATGACTGAAATAGACATTTTATACTCTGTATAAAATATTTACATCAGATTTGCATCACATAAATTATCGATTTCCTTTTGAAGAGCTAAAATGTATGGAACTTGCTTGAATGGAACACAACTAATCTCCATTCGGAGGTTATAAAAATTAGCATGACTGCAATGCAGTTTGCTACACAACATTTCGGAACTGTTATGACCTTACAATGTAATTTACCGCTATATTGAGTTCACAGGGAGGTAAAATTCTTAGATCAAGTGACAAGTAAATCTAGGTTACCAGGGAGCAACCTTTCATGTAGTACTACTGTACTAGTATAAATTTACAAAGAAGAAAAAAAAGTACTAGCGTGTCATGTGGAAGAGGAAAGTTGGGCAATGCTGTGGGGGAAGTACCGGCCCAGGGAGGTGGACCAGGTGGTAACTGGCATGACAGGGAACAAGATTCGCCTGATGCAAACAGTTACAGGCTGAGATATGCACAATCCAGCACCAACTTTTATGCTTAGAGTTTACCAAGTCAGGGAATTCTTGGACTGTCGGATCTTAACATTATGTAACGTTCACAATGTAACTTATATGTTTTTTCCAATTCTTCCTGCAACGTTCACAATGTTACTTGCACTTGGACAATAAGACAGAATTAAGAGTGGACATATGTAATATGTTTAATCAGGGCAAACAAATCAAATTTGCCAACTTTGAACATCTCAAAGATCAATGAGTTCAATGCTTCTGAGTAAAGGTAGTCTAGCATTGTATATACAATTACATAGGCTAGAATATAGGGACTACAGTTTTTTTAGCACAGTAATGTTTTAATCTGCTGAAACATACTCCAGTTCCTTTCAATTTTAAGAGATAAATGCTTGACTGAAAATAAATATCCTTCATTCCTAATAAAAGAACATGTCAGCTTCCTAGAAAAATTTTATGAACTTGTGGAGACAGAGACATTGATCACTTATTTTTAAACGCAATCATTGATCACATGAAAGATGGTTATGAACTTGTGATTAAAAAAAGGTTGTAGCTACTGGGCAACGAAATGAGTTTAGGATTTTATTTACATTCTCTAGAAAGGGTACTGTCAATAAACCCGCTGGCACATAAACCATTAACTAATTAAGCGAACACCTAATAAGATATTGGTATCAAAGCATGGAAACAATGTGTTTTGCTATTTGAAGTTTAACTAAGTTTCAGGTGGTTTTGCCTGAAAAATGTGATATGTAACTTCAGTACAAAGTTGAGTCATCTGTAATGTATTAAAGCAGAAAGGTAGAGATGCTCATTTCAAAAATAAATAAAAGAATTGACAGATTACAGATAAATGAACAAAGTTGAAAACAGAGATAATTGGAGACATATCAGCAGAAGGGACTATGGATACCTTGATGTATCTCAGCAGTGATTGCAAGGATGTTCTGAAGAAATTGATGGATTTGTTAAGTGATGTTCTTTGCCAATCTGTAACGCGTAGGAAAATTTATAAAATACGAAAAAAATGTAAATGATACTCCAGAGCTGTTTGTTAAAGATTATGTGTTAAGACCCAACCAGAAACCTCTAGTTTTACCATTTTAAGAACCAGTCTGAACATCAGCAGCAATGAGCCCTTCTAAAAATTGGAAAATGATCGTTGTCATGATATTTGGAAAAACAATAACAGAAGAATTTCATCATGCATCAGTCTAATAGCATGTTTTTCATATATCATTTACCTGGGGAACAGTTGGAATAGCTGTATTCAAAATAATCAGAATTGATGGGATCAATGGTAACACAAATGTGACCTGGAGTGGACAAGAAAAAAAAACTTTCTGCAGACAAGATATTATCTCCAAATATGAATGAGAATTTATTATTCCTAATGTAGGACCAATGACCAATCACACTGTGAGTGCTTCCTATATTAGACACGAAATATGGTCGATACAAAATAAAATGATCAATGAGTTAATCAAGATAAGACGCAACATGTTCATAAGACAGTCTGTTGCATATGGAATAATATAGAATAAAGACACATTTTTTCCATAAGAAAAAAAAACCCGAACATGTGAACACATGGAAAGAGATTGCCTGCAAAATGTATATAAACATTAGCAGTAAAATGTGACAAAAAAACTGACAGTATAAAATAGGGGAAGAGACTGTAAAAGCTAGAATTTAAATAAGTACACCAGATAAAAAAAAAGTCATGTCATGTCGTCCTATTGGTATTTTCCTTAAGCTTTTGCTAAAACCACAAATGCCACTCAAATTTATATCCTTCATGAAAATATCTACAAAAGTCACTTTCAAACCAAGGGATACACAGAGGTTACTATCAGAAAACATACTATCACAAAACATAAATGAGGTTCAATGACATACTCGTGGAGGATCGGAAAAAATCACCAAAAAAATTCAGAATAAGTCAGAAGGTATACATCTGACTAAGGATATTGATAATTATTTTCAAAAAAAGGCTATCAACAATTCAACTTGGTTTCAATAGAGATGGAATGGTGAAGGTCAATATGCTGCCAAGCTATAGCTGTTTCTACAAAGGCTGACGTTCTGCTCAAAGAACTATAATAGTTCAATATTTCCTGTTTGAACAAAGAGCTATATTAGTAAGTAGTAACTAGTCCAATAATTTCTGTTTTAAGCAAACATAATGGCTGGCAATGAAGATAACATTCTAACACATGTCCATCCGCCTCCCTCCCATCCTTCTGGAAAAATAAAAAATATGCAATCCAAACCTTTAAACAATCTGGGTGAGCAAATTAACGAGTAATAAGGTTTGATCTTTGAGGCTTACTTGAAACTGACGAAATCTTGAAAAAAAAAAAGAGAAGGTATAGGCAATTTCACTTGTGTAACATAGTATTTTGCTAGACTGAAACAGCAAAATGTGAAATTGCACGATAGACTAGAGACTTGTAAACAATGCCGTTTGGTTAAATCAAACTCCTGCACTATTTTTCTATTGGTTCAGGCCATACATGTGTATGACTTGTGATTGTGTGATTAAACTACCCTGCACATATCATGTCAACGCAGGCAGTACACTGGTTCATCCCACCGTCCCGCGTCGGCCTCTGTCTCCCTATGTTGCCGGCGACGTATTTGCTCGAGCACCTGGCGTGCACACAAGCACAGCGCGGGCTTCCTTGTCAAGAAGCGCACCTGGAGTGCGATGGACAGGCCAAGACCGCCGGGGCTGACACGAGCCCACCGCGTCGCAGTTCAAACATGCAGCCGCGCGCTCGCGCCGAGGCCGCCGGGCCTCTGCCTCGCCACGGCTCCACCGCGCTCTGCCATGCGATAGGCTGCGCCCGCCGACCCGCACCACCACAGATTAGCACCGCCCGCCGCCTTCTCCTGATCGAGCCGCGTGGCTCGGCTGCACTGCTGTTCAGGGTGGAGAGCAGTGGGAGATGGGAACGGATCCGTGCAAAGAAATGTGCGCGGCAGTCGGCTGACAGAGTATCTAACCTCGTCCAGCCGTCGAGGGGCAATGCGCGAACTGATTTCTTTGAAATGGAGCAATAGAGCCACGCTAGCTAAGACCCTAATTTCTTATTAAAAAAGAATATTACGATCAACAAAAAATGAACTTAGAAAATGCAAGAAATCACACCAGTATAAAACGAAACCACGCAGGATAGTCCTATGATTATAAACAGGAAGATATATATCAACATATTTAAATCTAGAACAACAAAGTCTAGACCCAGCCACCCGTTTTGGTGTTTAGATGATGAGCAAGTTTGGAGTAGATTAGCTTAGATTTAAAGTTTAACTCCAGATAAATTGAAATATTGAGCGCTTTGTTTTTTTAGTCTCGCTTTTTTTTTTGATGAAATTACCTCTAAAAGATCTTTAAAATAACATAAAATAAAACGAATCAGTTTTGAAAAGTAGATTTAAGAACCTTTAAAATTTAACTTGAGCTACTCGGAACATACTCCGGATATGTGAACATCAACTCATGAAGCACACCACGATGTATGTAGCACGCACTTTTTTTAAAAAAAAAAGAAAAGACGGCACTTTTATAGATAAGTTCAGCAACAGTACAACACACTTTTACAACCTGAAGCCCTAAAGAAAAGAAAATACAAATAAAGTCCTTCCTATACCCAGGAGTAAAAGCGCATATAGTGCTCCTCCCCACGCCAGTCGCTGCTGAAGGAGAGCCTGAGATTGGCTGGCACCGCCGCTGGACATGTTCCTCCAGCCCTTGCTGCTAAGACTTGCCTACATGACGGCCACTTCGTCGTGGTTCTCCCTTAACCGTACCATAGGGATGACCCCGCCGTGGCTTGTTGGAGAGACGAGTCACCGACGTCACCGCCATCGAGGAAGCTATAGTCGATGGTTGCCGAAGCCACCCAGCCGCCGTCCTCAGGAAAGAAACCGCCGAAGAAGAGCACCAATGGAGGTCCGTCTCTGCCCTCTGTGTAGCATGCACTTTTGCAGCACCGTAGGCAGCCCAAATCCACCGCTCTCTTTTATTTTTCTTCTTTTCTAGTTCGGTACAGACTACAGAGTGCAGAGTGCAGACATGTCGTGTGTGTTAGTGCGACAGTGCCTAGCTCGTGCATGTGCATGCAATACTTTGGTTTTTCTACACTTTTGGAAATGTCGGTGTAGGGTTTAGGTCATGTCTAATGGTGGTCCTATATCTTTATTGTAGCGGACCATATTACTGTAGAAATGGGGTTGTGAATAGTGAAAATAGGGTTGGGAGTAAAATATAAGAGAGAGAGCTATATGGATTGGGAAAATAGGGGCATGGTTAGTGAGGTGAATAGTAAATTAGGGTTGTGAATAGGAGGTGAATAGTGAAATAGGGTTAGTATTGGAGATGGACTTAGAGCATCTTAGAAGGTCCTACAAAACACTGTTCATTTGATTTTTTATGGATAGAGGACATGTTAGATTAATAAATCTTTTGAATGATGTAGTGTAAAGTGCGAAGAAATTTAGAGATGAAGGAATTTTTTTTAAGCATACGATGAATAGTGTTATAGAGGATGAGATTATAGAAGAGTTACTGGCCATGCTCTTACGCTACTTGTTACTGAAATTACACATTGTTAAGCTTAAAATTGTAGTTTCAACTAATATGCAATTTTCGTATGCTTATACTGTAACTTTTTTGTTCAAGCTAAATAACTTAACAAACATTTTTATAAGTTCTTGTGTTTGTTTATTTATATGGATTCATCAAAGTTAAATCTTTTGTTTAATTATGTTATATTTCTTAAAAGGTTGTAAGGGTTCACTGAAGTAAAACATATTGTTTAATGTATTTGCTATTGTTCAATTGACTGAATTTAGATATTATTTCTTTTTTTGTTTTATAGGGGTTCAACAAAATTAAATCTTTTGTGCAAAATTTTTTATATTTTATTTTAAGAAAATTGTACAGTTGTCTCCTAAACTTGTAACGAATCTTACTTAATTAGCCTTCGAACTTTAACTTTACTTTTTTACCCCTCAAACTTATATCCATTAGCACCGTTACTCTAAAACCGTTAGGATTTTGTTAAAATGCTTATGGTTTTGGAGTAATGAGGGTTTTGGAGTAAGAGGCTAATAAATGTAAATTTGATCCGAGAAACACTACTACATAAATGACCTTCCATACCGGTACATCAGTCCCGATTGGTTATAAACCGAGACTGATGTAACAATAGTCCCGGTTCGTGGCTACAGAGCTAAAAGCACGATTAGTCTCGGTTCGTGGCTCACATTAGTCCCGGTTCGTAACACGAACCGGTATTAAAGGTAGGTTTGGCAAGTGGGTACATGCTAGTTGGCACAGACACAAATTAGTCCCGGTTCGTAACACGAACCGGTACTAAAGGTAGGCCTTTAGTCCCGGTTCATGTTACGAACTGGTATTAAAGGCTCATTCTAGCATATTTAAAAAGGAATGCATATCCTAGTCTATTAAATACGTGTGGGTGGGTGGGTTGGTTAGAAGAGTGAGTGGAGAGTCACGTGGTGGCATGAGGTCCCAGGTTCGAGTCTTGGGTTCGTCTTATTTTTTAGATATTTTCTACAATTTAGTACCGGTTAGAGGAACCGGGACTAAAGGTATGTGACCTTTAGTCCCGGATGGTCTGTCTCGGTTCGGGAACCGGGACTAAATCCCGTTTTCAACCGGGACTAAAGCCTGTTTTTCTAGCAGGGAAAGTAAAGTTAAAGTTAAGAGGCTAATTGAGTTCTACTGCCGTTTTAGGGCAAGAGTGAATTTTTTTCTTTTATTTTCAATGCGACCTACGTAGCATGGACCTTTCCTCTGTTTAGGCCTATGTGAGTAGCCTGTCGGGCCTCGTGAAATCACCCACGCGTGTATGCAGCTAGCTAGCTGCCCATTAACTCTCCTTGACAGCGAGACAAATCAGTGACTCTCCTTGGCACGCACGTGGCAAGGAGCTCCGATGTAGGCCCGATCGAACCTAAACTTTCTGTCTAGTTATAATTTTTATATTTATATTTTAAAATTGCTTGTCAATCAGCTGAAAACGGTTCTCGTTTTAGTCGATGAGCAGCCGTCTGTTGGGGCTTTGAGATTTGTGCACAACTTCAGCTACGATACTTTTGTCCACCGTTTTCACTGTCATCATTTCTTGCGTTCAAAAAAACTGTCATCATTTTCTACTGACGGCAATGTACAAATCAGCGTTGATGCAAATGTAAAAGATGAAACCAAGAACAAGTTCCGATGAATAAGATGGAAGGATAATTACGCAGTTTATATCTTTTGATGCAACTAGATGTCTGCTAACAATTTCATATTCTGAGAAAGCATCTCTAACGGTATGTTTTATTTTTCTTTGCATGTTTCATGTTCCAGATTCAATGAATTGTGGAAAATAATAGTTTTTTCATTAATTGCAGGATAGGGTAAGACGCCTGCTTTGTAAACCTATTAAGTTCTACCATGAAATGCAAGAGCTTTTCACAGGGACACATGCTGATGGTTCATTGGCCATGGACCAACGAACATGCATGGATGAGAATGACCAATATGATGATGATTCACAAGGATGCAATGACATAGCTTGCTATGCGCAACCTGAAGATCATCTTGGTTATGATTCTGATACTTTGCCAATAAATTCAAGTCATAAAGGTGCAACATCTCATGCTGTAAGTGGGGATAATACCTCTTCAACCTCTGACATGGAGCGCCCAAGACCAGAAGGCATCAAGTCACCTAAGCAAAAGGCGTCAAAGACGAAGAACCGAACGACGCAGTCAACTGAAGAAATCAACATAACATTGAAAGCACTTCAGGAATCCCTTGCAAACACGGCTCCTCCTTAAGGTGGCGCTCATGATGCTTTGTGGGGAAGGGTAGATGCATTGACAATAAGTATTGATGAAAAGATTGTTGTTGGTGAGTACTTAGCTTGCAATGAGAACATAGGTTTCCGTGGATTCTTATGTTGTGCTAGTGACATGGTTCTGCAAACTTGGGTATCCAAGTACTTAAGCAAGAGAGATGGCAGGATATGAGACATGCATTAGGTCGAACTTTCAGGTTTTTTTGGACGGTTATGTTGTCTTTACTTGAAATGCTTACATTTGCAACTCTCTATGTTGTGCTTGGACCTTATAATATGAACTTGTGTTTGAGACATCATCTCAAATCGTGATGGACTGGAATTTGCAGATTTTCTTAATTACTTTGAAAATGTAAGGAATTTGCAGATGTTAAATTGTGATGGACTGGAATTTGCTGCTACTGTTTTCTAAATCGTGATGGATTGTTAAATCGTGATGGCTTTCTTAATTTGAGACTGTAATTGCAGCACACATTCATGCCCTGTAGCACACATTTGCTGAGGTTTTCTTAATTACTTTGAAGAGAGACTGGAATTTGCAGGTTGCAGAATAACAATAGCGTGTGAGAATTTTCTGCCCAAAAGTTAGGCAAACATTTGTTGGCTATGAACCAAACACTTGCCACAAAAATCTTAGTCATGCCTAATGTTAGGTGTGGCTAGCAACCAAACACGTTATTATTGCCAACAAGTTAGTCATGCCATAATTGTGGCTAGTTAGTAAAGTTAGGTGTGGCAAAGTTAGTGATCAACCGAACACACCCTATATCTTTTAGCCTTAGCAACCCGCCAGTCACATGAAATCGCACATTAGGAAACCTATAATTGTAGTTTTAACTTATTTGCAATTTTGATAAAATTTATACTGTAACTTTTGGTTTTTTTTTTATCAATATGAGCTAAAACACAAAATTTTATTTTTCTTTTTATTTTGAGTAAATTGTATCGCAGATCTTTAAAGTTGTCCAATGTTTTTGCTTAGGTCCATAAGTTCCAAAACTAGACATTTCGGTACACAAAGTTACTAACTGTTTCATATAGGTCCAAAGTGATATGAGCAAGGAGGTTTTGATGACATGGGTTGCTTAGTCAGCATAATATGTGGCAAAAAAGGCCATTGGTCAACCTAAATCAATAAAAAATGAATCAAAATTGAAAATTTGTACAAATCCTAAAACTATGCAAAAACTCTAAAAACTGTAAATTCTTAAAAAATCCTAATATCCATAAATAACTTAAAAATTTTAAAATACATAAAAACAAAGAATTTCTAAAGCTAGTTCAAAAAACTTAGAAAATCGTAAGAAACCTTAAAACTTTAGATTAAATATTCGGATTAATTTCCCCCATTGCTCTCTCTTTATCAATTTTATTCGGATTAAATATTGTTTTACAAATTTTAGAAAAGTTTTAAGGTTTCTTAAGATTGTCTAAGTTCTTTATACGAGTTTTAAGATTTATTACCTTTTTACAAATTTTCAAATTGTTTTAAGTTTTTTACGAATTTTAAGATTTTTAAATATATTTTTAAAGAATTTTATTTTTTAAATTTTTAGGATTTTAATGAATTTTAAATTTGAAATTTTTTTTATTAATTTAAGATGACAGGTGGTTATTTTTGACCACGTATTATGCTGACTAGGCAATCTATGTCATCAAAACCACCTGCTCCATACCACTTAATTTGGACCTAGTTGAAACGGTAAGGCAACTTCGTGTGTCCAAATATCCGATTTTAGAAATTTTAAACCCAAGCAAAAAACACGGAACAATTTTAAGGACGTGTGGTGTAATTTACTCTTTTATTTTTGTATTTTTAGGGGTTCATTGATCTTTTTTGTGTTTGTGCTTTTATATTTTGTAGGGTTCACAAACGTTAAAGTTTGTTTGTCTTTTGTCTAGACCATATCCTTTTTACTTTTCTGGTACTTTGTAGATATCCAGTAAAGTTAAACATTTTATCTAGGCTAATTTTTTGGACACTTTTGTGAATGTTCAGTAAAGTTTTTTTTTTGAGAAAATGTTCAGTAAAGTTAAACGGCTAATGTATGGCACTCTCCTTTGGACACTTTACCAATACCATGCTCCTACCTTCTAAGAATTAGTTCCAAAAACCCAACCTGCAAAATGTAAGAATAAAAGAGTAGATAGTCTGTGCTATTTTTCCTTAATAAAAACCTTCAATGGGGGAAAATGCGCCAAAGGAGAAAGTTCATTTAAATAAAGTGTTAGAAATCAACATGCAAATTACAAAAATAGATCAAGAACAGCAAGAATACAATACATTGACTTTACATGAAACCCCTTACTAAGAAAAAACCTCGAGCGCCGGTCAGCAGCATTCACTATACTAAGAGAGTTACAAACATAAGGTAATTACAATGAGCCGTCCTTCCCGTGCAACTTGCAAGAGGAATACACACACACACACACACACACACACACACACACACATATATATATATATATATATATATATATATATATATATATATATATATATATATATATATATATATATATGTGCACACGCAGTGATTAGAGTCCGATTTGAAACAAATCTGTTACTCATACCAATTTGTACCAATCCCGCTTCGAGGCAGTTCCGCATTTTGCGCATGCCCCTTAGCTTCCATAGACTTGAGACGAAGTCCACCTTGTAACAAATGAAAGAGATCATCCATGAACTCTCCTTAATAACAAAGAATCACCGTGAGCCAAATGTCTCGAGGACTGAAACTGTGACACCAAATAAACTTGAGCATAGCTTTATTATCGTATCATCAAAATTATTATGTGTTTATCTTGTATACTTTAACATTACCTTGATGAATAACACCTCGAATATATACAATGATACTTCACGTCAATGTGTTTTATCTTTTATAAAATATATGATTCTTAATAAGGCATATCAATATGTTGTCAGCTCCAAGTCTCTATTGGTGGTGGACAACAACGCAAATATGGTGCAGTGTAGGTCGATGGCTCACATATATCCACAGTGGTGATCGACAATACACATAGAGGTGTATCCATATTAATCTCAACGATGATAGATCGATAGCCTAAGGCCAGGAGACCACGAAAAGGTGCACACATGGAGGTATGTGAAGGGAGAGGGAGCGATGACAATATAATAGAGCGAAAACTGATCTAACAAATGCAACAAAAAAAACAAATTGCCACACTAGATCAAAGCAACATATACCTCATCATGTTTTTCTTAAGAAGGGTTAACACATAATTTAGCCACCCTAGTAAATGGGACCCGACTAGTGTCACCATGTCTCAACACGGGCAGCGAGGGGACCTTAGCCCCATGCATAGTCCTAGCCAACTGAGCTTTGATGACGTTAACAAAAGCAATTATCATGATTTTTTGAACGAACATTGATTATCATGATAACAGTATATTAAAATACTAAAGTCACAGGTAAGCGTCCGAAACTTTATCTCAACTTTATTTCCTATATCCGTGGGAGTGGTGTGTAAAATATATATTTCCTATGGAAGATGTGAGGTAACTATATGATCTTTATCTTTACCGTTAAAAAGCGCCTAACGGTGGTGGTAGGGGTAACTTTTAATCTTCACTCTCCATCCCATCGGACAGTCCAAGCATCATAGGAGTATTTTCTATTTATTTGAGTTTGCTTTTTTATTTAGTACATTACATTTTAGAAAGTTTTTAGTCAGCCCAAGATATGTGAAATTATTCTATTTATCTAACTTCTTTATTTTAATTAGTATGTTGTATTTTAGAAAACTTTCGATCGACTTAAAATATAAAAGTATGAAATGCTGATCGCGGAGCTGAGGACATGTGCTAAACAAATCCCAAAAGAGTGAAAAATAATATGATATTTATTCGTAACAAATCACAGACACTTAGCTAGTAGAGTAAAACACACTACCAGGGAACCGGCTACTATAACCAGTTCGAAACTGGTTTCAGAACCGGTTTTGGAACCGGTTGTAGGCAACCGCGAGTGATACCCTCCGAGTAACACTCGCAGTTCCCCCAACCGGTTGTGGTACGACACCACAAGCGGTTCGGAACACTCCCTGGTAGGCTGGTGGAGGCGCCACATGGGTGCTCTCTACAAGCGGTTAATATCTGAACCGCTTGTGGAGACCCTCACGCCGCCGAGGAGGCACCACGTGTGCCCTCTCCTGGCGGTTGGACTTCGAACCGCTTGTGGAGAGTCTCGAGGCAGCGAGGAGGCGCCACGTGTGCCCTCTCCTGGCGGTTGGAGTTACCAACCGCTTGTGAAGAGGCTGAGCGCAAATTATATTCAATATAGAATATGTTCTGAGAGGGGTTTTCAATATGAATTTTGACAATAAAATTAAATACAACTACAATATTTTTTCACAATTAAAAATATAATATGATGTGTACTCATTCACATAATCACAATTAAGTTCATTTACACAATAATACGAATGAATCAAAAATGCATGTTGTGATAGCTTGAAATTTTGCATAAAATTTTTCGCACATCAAAGTGCATGAAAGTTCTCCAGAACACTACCTACACTTCCAAATCCTTCTTAAGATCCCAAACTACCCTTTTAAGAAATTTCCCCTAAATTTATAAATTTTAAAAAGGCCACATGTCATATAGAAAAGAAACTTTATCCATTTTTATATAAAGAAGATCCTTAATAATATGCAACCTATTATTTCATATTTCTATTATATGAATCCTCAGAGACCAAAACCACATTTTGACCTATTTTTTAATATTTCATACAATGAATAGTGTTTTCAGATAATGAATAGTGTTTTCAATACCCTTTGTTTCAAAAATTGAATTTTCTATTCCTTTTAACCATTTTCACCTATAAGCAACTAATTCCACTATATTACAAATATAATACTCAATCATCAGGTATCGATGAAATTACCCTTTCGCCCTTTTAAGACAAAAATCCCCAAATTACCCTTTCCCCTGACCCTTTCATATTGATTTTAATAAATCTTTTATAAGTACAAAATATGCATTCAATTGATGTACTATTTTCAAACTCTGAATTTGTATCAAAAGTGCACTAGTAAATTACCAAAATACCCTTTAGCTAAAATCCCAAGTTTCTTGTTTTAAACTTAAATGTTTACTCATGCATGCTCAATTTCTCCCAAAACTCAAACTCAAATTTAAACTTTGAATTTACCTTAAATGTGCACTTGGTAAAATTACCAATTTGCCCTTTAGCTAAAAATCTCCAAATTTCCCTCTTTTTAAATCCTATTCAACTACATCGCATGACCAATATTCATTTAAATACAACTCCAACCCTCCGAGATATTTTAAATTTTGAACTAGAACTATCTTCAGTCAAATTACCAAAATACCCTTCGAACTTGGTATTTCCAAAATCATCTTCTTTTATATAATTGTCTACTATCTTCTTATATAATCATTTGCATCTTATCTAAATCCTAATTTTGATTTCAGACCTTGAATTTCATTTTAAAATTTGAATTGAAGATACTTTTAAAAGAAATTACCAAAACACCCTTAGAGCTTGAAAAACCCCAAATTCCTTTTTCAACCTCATCTAATTATCACTTGTATAATATTTTGAATTAATTTCAAACCTTGGATTCAAAAGCTAAATTCGGTTTTAAAATTATCTCTGTAAAATTACCAAATTGCCCTTGGGGGCCTTTCTTCCTCCTTCTCTCTTCTTTCTTTCCTCCCCTCTTCCCTGTTCCCTGTTCTCTCTGTTTCTTGCTCATCGCAGCAACCCAATCCAATTGCACCGCTCCAAGCTTGGTCTTGCACGCCAAGACAGGGAAAAATCGGTGTCACGTGTCCCTGCCACGCAGAACCCCGTCGGAATCTCCCTTCCCCTGCCATCATTGTTGCTCACGCGGCACCGTGCACTTGCTCCACGGCGAGTGGACCGAATCCCTGCAAATGCCATCGTCAATTCGAGCTCATCCACTCCTCCGTGTCCTTTAGTACCTATCCAAGCTCTTCCGCGCCTATAAATAGGACGTCGGAGCTCCAATTTCTTGTCTCCGTTGCACCGGCCGCCGCCGCCTCTCCACAAAATTCGTCCAAACCGTGGCGTTCCAAGCTCGGTGCCGACGGCCCACGCATTGTCGTGGCATCGCGCAGCTACGTACGAAAGGAATCGGCGCGGAATCAACCGGCGCTCCCGATCGGCGCTTCCTTTGTTTCGGCCGCCGGCCGCTTCACGCCGACAGGCCGAGCCGCGGACGCACGAGCTCAGTTAGCGGCATGGTAAGGATCCTTAGCATCCTCTCAAGCTTAATCAGTCGCCAATTTAACCAATTGTGTCCACGAATCAAAAGCCCCAAATCCACTCTTCACCGCCGCCGCCCGACCACGTCGACCGGTCATCTCCGGCCATCTAGATCTACCAATCCACTTCCAAAACACTTCTATACGTCCTAAAAACAAAAGCCCTAAGGTTAATTGCCCCGAAACCAAGCCAAATAGAAAGCCCCAATTCGGGAAATCAAGAACCCTAGAACAATCACTATTCACAGCTCCCCAATTTTGTTTTCTATTAAATTGAAGGTCTTAGAGCCAAAATTCGCAAAAGGTCATAATACAACAGTTGTTCCAAATAGTGTTTACCCCCAAATATGATTTTTCTAGATTTTTAAATTCATCCAGATTTCAAAATTTGAATTTAAACCCTCTCTTTAGCTATTCCATAAATTACTGTAAATAGGAAATATAATAAAATGTGAAATTGATATTTTTACTGTTCATAGTTAATGTATAAAAAAATTTATAAAATATTTATATCTGAGATTGTTTCATAATACATGCCACCTTTAGATTTTACTTCTTTAAAACTTTATAAGAACTAATTTCTTAAAATAAAATAAAATTGTCATTCCTCTTAGCTAATGTAAAATATACATAGGAAATTCATTACACAATTAAAATAATTAATTACTAGACATATTATGTAGTAATTCCTTTTCACAAAATATTTATCAAACCCAATCCTATAAAATAAAAGGAATAAGATTGATTTCAAAACTACAATAAACCCTTTCTCAATATAATTGGTAATTATAAATCTCGTTTTTAAGATAATGCTAAGATATTTGCAAAAAGCCAAAATAGATTATTTCCTCCTTTAGGGTTTTCTTTAAAGGTATATATATGAAGTTCAAATAAATGACCAAACCATTTTAAACACTTAAACCTAATTAAAATAGGTTACTCCTAGCCTATAAAACCCAAACTATCCTAGACACCCTTACCCAAGTTTAAAATCCTACATAAAATGATAGCCACAAACTTGAAATTGTTTCAAAAGAAGACTCATATATTACATTCTGAACCTTTTCATATAAAACTATTTCTTTATTCTAAATCTATCCATTCGTAACTTTGTAACTCTACCCATTCGTAACTTCGTAACTCTATCTTTTCATATAAATATCTCATGACCCTATCCATCCCTAGAATATCCTGTAGTAAACCTTAGTTACCACAATATCTCATAGTAAATCTAAAAATATCTCGCAGTCACTTCGCTCTAGTTCAAATATCTGCCAGTATTCTATCTCATCCTTTTATAACAAACACGACAAATATCTATCTCCATCATTTCACCAGATATTTTCACAACTTCCATTCTATCCCATATATATATCATGTACTGTCCATAGCCATCATACCCGCTCTTCCATCCACATCCTCATATCTATTGCCCTCCAAACCCAGAAACCCCTTCAAAAGAATATTTCAGCATAACATCCAAAATCCTTTTTACTTGATTTGATTCTTATTCTCTCTTTATCAAAACTTCACGATAAATAGAAGAAGAAGATCAAGCTCTGAAGACTCAAGCTACCCGCTGGACGGAGATGATGATCAAGAAAAGTTTAGTAGCATCCGTAACTAAGGCAGGTTTCTATTCCTTTGATGCACATTGAATTCCTATTTATTTAATCATATATGCATTACTTTTTAGTTATTACTTTATTGCCAAATTATTATTTCATATGTTATAAAATGGTCATGCCAAGCTACAAACACCAGAAAGCTTACCTATTGTTGATTAGCCCTATCCTTTGAAGCCTAGAATAGGTTTTGAAATATTTAAATCGCGTAGGATAAGTCAATCATTTGCCATGTGGATAAGTAGTATGGGATGCTTATCTGGACATGGGGATGTTACGAAAGAAGAATTTTATATGAGCCACCAGGTGTAGTGAAGGTGGACTAGGCCAGTAACTCTGGGAGCTATATATATCCTATGAGAATCTATCGCCCAGTAAGGCGCAAGGGGGCTATTGCCCGGTAAGACTCAAGGAGGACATATGCCATACAAGACCTACAATGGTACCTGTTGTCAAGGGGATACAACTAGGCTGTGCTCATATAAAAACTTGAGTATAATGAGTAAGAATGACACAAATATCACCCATCTATATATCTGATCAATATGTGGGTAAAGCTGGGTAGGTCCTGCAGGGCTAATAACAAAATCATCGATGGACCCTACTTCGGGTATATGAAGTTGTGTCAAACTGGGTGATGCCTCTCTTATTCAATAAACTCATGCTTTCAAGAGAAGTTTATGGTGTATGGCGCTGCATAAGGCAGGTAGAAGGTGGAGAATGGTGACAGTGTTATGGAGAGATGAAAATGTTTCAACCAGTTTATTAAAAGTTCTTTTAAACCTTAAGTTTTTGAACCTATTGTATATTATTGCATTTACGTTTCTGTATGAACCTTACTTCTTGTCGAATCCCTGCATATCATAAGTTAAGCTTCCTAATGGGAACCTGCAAGTACTGTTGGTACTTACCCACTATGTGGGGAATAACCTATTTTCAGGTCTTCCAGCTCCTGACGATTTTGAAAAATCTTTCGCGGAGGAATTGAACAATTATGGCATTATTGGTTTCTAGAGTCTTAGTTTTAGAGAGCTTTTCCTATCCTCACAACTTGTGCAACAGTGTAAGTGTCTGATGAGAGGTGCGAGTTGTAATATTTTATGTAAAATGAATATCTCCCCATATAATAAAGTGAACTTTGTATCAGCTCTGGCACTGTTGCATCCTGGGTAATTGTGCTTTTGAGGGAACATTTTCCGGTAAGATTAACCGGAAATTGGGTCCTCACACATATGTACATACATGAAATAACGAGCACACTGAAACAATGTTTATACATTTCAAGAGTACAAGGATGAATCTTGAGGTCATTTGTTGCCTGCATCGCTATGTGTGGCCTTCGATGATTCCGATATTTCACCTGTCCTTAGAGAAGGACAATCTCTCCATCCCTTTGTGTGGAACTCGCCTTTGGTGGATATAATCTCGTCGACAATGAAGCCGATAAGTTGTTTTTGGATTGCTGCAACCCGGTGAGGCGGGATCACACCTTTCACATCGAGGTAAGGCTGCCAAAACAGGAAATAAATAAATCTCTGAACAAGTAAATTGTAAGTACTAAGAAATTGAGATGCATCATTAATTTCAATGCATCATTACTTTGGTACTTTTGACATATATACACGCACCTCGTCATTTATTTTGGGCACATCGCCGTGGCAAAGATTTTGCATGTAGTGGCACACATAATAGCCACATAAGTTGTTTTCTGCCGTTTGCTGTATAACCTATGATGAAATTTAAAAAGAATACAAGTATTGAGATGAAAAACTATCACTAAAGAATATGAATTAATTAGTATGCTTTATTACGCACTCGAGTGCTTAATTGAATTTGTGAATTCGTTCTTGAAAGCTCCTTTATCCTTCTTTCGAACTTTACGAATGCCCTGTGATGCGTTAATACATGAATAGTAATTATTAGAGTTCGAATTAATTAAATAGCTAGGCATTTCAATAGAATAAGAAAACCATCTTATAAATTAATATATGCCATACCGATTTAGCGCGTCAATGATATATTGATATTTTTCCTGTGGTTTTCTTCTTGAGTCTTGAACAATGATCTTGCTATTATCAAGCATGATAACAAGAAGGACCCAGTGAAACCTATTAATATATTCAACATATATATGTAATTAGTCATATTATGTATGCTTTAAAAGGCTAGGAATGAGAGGTTGTGAGGAGCGGATATATCGTACTTTCGAAGTTGAAGGGCGAAGTATGTATGGTTTGTAGTGCTGTCCTAAGAGTGCATCCAGAATGTACTCCTCAACAACCTTTGGGTTGTATCCGATGAGAGCCTCGTTGACAATCTCTGGGTCTATGAAGCCGATGTTGAAGTTACCATGTCTTCTCAATCGTTGTATCTCCATTCTACATAGAAATGGAAAAACTATTAGAGTTGCAACTTTACGTGCGAAAGCACATGGTAAACTTATTAGCGACACTTACAGACACCGGCTGACTCATGAGAGACACGTTGATGCGTCATGATGGTAAAAATGGTAGAAGTCTTCGAATTCTAGCCATATTTGGTTGTCCCCGTGATAGAAATGTTCGTTTGTGATACGGAGGGGGAACATATTTCTTTCTTGAGCGGACTCTACCATGTACCATTCATAAAATTGCCGCATCTTGGTTGGTAAATCCTTTATGTTTTTAGGGTTAACCAACTCCCGGCCCAACTTATATTGCCATCTCACTTCTGCCATTGGGATATCTTCCGTTAATCCAAGAGCTTCAGCTGCAGAACCGAGGTTTACCTCTTTCATGAATTGTTCAAGCTGTTCTTGCTCTTTCTTCTTCTTTGCCGCCTCTGCCTTAGCCCGTTTAGACTTCTGTGTAGCCTTTGCTATTGTCCGGTCGTGGTCTGACGTCGTAGGCAGTGGCATTGCATGGGATGTCGCGAAGTGTTTTGAAGCTTTTTGATCAATTGCTTGCTTCGGCGTTGGCACCTTAGGTGCGAAGTGTGCAGCAACTTCTACAGCAACAATTTTGCTTGTCTCCTCGTCCGTCATATCATATGCCCTTTTCGAAGGTTCCTTTGACCTTGTTGATCGGCTGGACTGGGCCTTCTGGGGAGGAGGATGGCTCCTTGTTATTTGAAGCTTCTTTCGCGGAGGAGATGGTGGAGGCGTGCTTTTCCTGGGGAGGGGGGTTCATTTTTGTTGGAGGTGCCGGTGGAGTTGGGCTTCTGCGTGGAGCAGGTGATGGAGGAGGAGTACTATGTATTGGCGGCGAGGCATTGCGTGGAGCTGACGTTGGAGGAGGCGTGGTTTGTTATTGTGGAGGAGGCGAGCTTCCTCCAGCCGGCTCCAATTGTTCGATATCTCGCGGTGGAGATGACACCTCCACGCCATCTGGAAACATGATGTACCGTTTTCGCCAGAGGATGATATCGTGGAGGGCCTGTCCAAGCTTGGCCACCTCATCACCTCCAGCAATATCGAGCATAAGATCTTCAAAATCGTTTAACACCTCCTCCACGGCGACTTTCGAGTAACCGAGGGGTATCTCGTTGCAATGAAATGTCTGGCTCGGCTCTACTGGGAACGCCATGCCGTATGCCACCTTTTTGGAGAGGTTTCGCGCATGGACATGTAGCTCACACTGGCGGCGAACCTTGATGTCATCCACTGGAAAATGGCTGAGGTCATCCCCATCAGGTGCCGCGGTGGACGCACAGCTGCTCCGCCGCGCGGAGGCCTGTGGGCTGATCATGGCATCTGGCAGATTGCTCGGACCTGTTCCCTGAAGCTTGATGAGGGCTATCTGCACTTGTTGAGCAACTATGTCGCTGATGCTAGCCTGGGTAGCTCTTAGCTCCCTTTCTAATTGGCTGTATTTGTATAGCTCTCTGGTTTTGCTTCTTGCTCGGCTCCTGTACGTTTGGGAATCCTTTGCGAATCTGTGTTTCCATGGCGTTGACGAACCAATACCTCTTGTCCGTCCCTGGTGCTCCGGGTTCTGGAGGGCATGTGTCAGCTCGTCATTCTCCCTATCTGTCACTAAGGAACCTGACTGAGACTATTGAACGGCTTGTACGATCCTTTGCCTAACATCTTGCACTCCCGGTGCCATCACCAAGCTGCCGTCATCTACAAGGGCCCCGTGAGCCATGAACCAATTTCGCAGCGAAATTCGATCAGCGATGGCAGGTGGTACATCCTTGGCGATAATTCTTCCTCCGCTTCTCCCATTTCGGTATAGCCTTGATGTAACCACCGGTGCGAGATGGTGGTGGTATTTCTTCTTCGTGCATTTATCTTGTTCTTTTGGCTCGCGGCTTGGCCTTGGTGACAGTTGTATTCCTCAAACGCTTCAAAGTGATCGGCCGGCTTAGGAAATAGATTGAAGTTAGGCCTTTCTCCTTCTCGCACATACTTGGCATTTAGAGGCGTCTTCCAAGACTGAAATACGGTTGCTATCTTTTTCAAAGTGTATTTCTTTACTTTGTCTTCTAACCCTTCAGGGAATTTGAAATTGTCCTTAATATCTGTCCACAGTAAATCCTTGGTAGCTTGAGGGATTTCAGCCCATTTCTAGATGCTAATTGAGACTTGGTCCCTTACATGGAAACCACAAGCGTTGTTGAATGGGTCAATTGCTGAAAGAAGGGCAATCGGCATCCCGTCGGAGTTAACTTCGGTAAATACATGCTTTGCCGATGGCTTCTTGTTAGGTCCTCGCTTCGATTGGTTGCTCGATGTACACTGCTTAAATTACAGAAAAATATGAGTGTGTTAAGATTGCTCGAAAGGCGGCGTGTACCGGGGCATTATTGTGGCATTACCTCGCGGCCCCGGTGTCCACAAACATCACCGAACACACGGTAGTAGCATTAGCGTCGCCTTGGTTCACGGCCTCATCGGCGGCGTTAAGCGTCACCTTCGACGTATCCTCTGATGCTACCCTGCGCGATCGAGTCTAGCAGGAATTGTTCTTCCTCATCGAAAATATCGTCAACACTGCGACCACTGCCTGGTTGCTCCATCTATATATCATAATTGCGAAACAATGTTAAATTAGTATTGCCACCTGTGCACATGACATAATTGCGAAACATTGTTAAATATATCGTCAGCACTACCTATATTTCTCACTATCTCTCTCTAGCTATCTCTCTCTAGCTAGCTCTCTCTCACTATCTCTCTCTAGCTCTCTCTCACTATCTCTCACTATCTCTCTCTAGCTCTCTCTCACTATCTCTCTCGATCTCTACCCCTCTCTAACTATCTCTCTCTACCTCTCTCTCACTATCTCTTTCTATCTCTCACTATCTCTCTCTACCTCTCTCTCACTATCTCTCTCTACCTCTCTGTCACTATCTCTTTCTACCTCTCTCTCACTATCTCTCTCTCTACCTATCTCTCACTATCTCTCTCTAGCTCTCTCTCACTATCTCTCTCTACCTCTCTCTCACTGGCTCTCTCTCCCTATCTCTCTCTAGCTCTCTTTCCCCATCTCTCTCTCTCCCTATCTCTCTCTAGCTCTCTCTCCCTATCTCTCTCTCTCTCAGTCCATATTTTTTTCGTTGGGACGTTTCATCGAACACCCTGTGTGCACAGAAAAAACAGAGGCAGAGTGCGGCGTGGCGTGGGCAACCTAGGTCCTCCGGTGGATTGGGGGTCTTGAGCGCTGACCTAGAGGTCGGCGAGGCGACAGCGCGAGCAGCAGCGGCGGTTTGAAGGCATGGATGGCGGTGGCGAGGCGCGTCGGCGAGGCAGGCGACGGCGATGAAGAGGCGGTGGCGTGGGATCTCGATGGAGAAAGCGGCGGCGAGCGCAAGACGGTGGTGGAGGCGTCGGCGGGCGCGGGGCTCGGCGGAGATCTGGCGGAGCGACAGAGGAGTGAAGCGCGGACGGCTCGGGACTTAGAAAAATTTTGGGAGAGTGAAGCGCAAGGAAGGCGAGTGAAATATATAGGAGACCCCCCTCAAGCGGTTAATATCTGAACCCCTTGTAAAGGGAGCCTCTAGCGGTTAGTAGTCCGAACCCCTTGTAGAGGTCCCTTACAAGGGGTTCGTGTTCTTAACCGCTTAGAAACCCCTTCTAAGGGGTTCAGTATTACGAACCGTTTGTAGAGGGTCTCAGATTGTCTTCTTGCGCTTGTAGAGGTTCTCTTCACAAGGCGTTTGTATTACTGAACCGCTTGTAGAGGTTCCCTTTTACAAGGCGTTGGTATTACCAACTGCTTGTACAGGTCGCCTTCTACAAGGGGTTCGTATTACAAACCGCTTGTAGAGGTGGTTTCCAGATTGTCACTTGCGCGAGGTCCCCTTCTACAAGTGGTTGGTATTACGAACCGCTTGTAGAGGTTACCTTCTACAAGGGGTTTGTATTACCAACCGCTTCTAGATGGGCTTTTCGGGGGATTCCTTCTCTATTCTTCCTTTTTTATTTAACTGACTTTTCAGTTGTTTAAAATTTCAGTACTTGTGTTTCACATTATTTTAGAATGTTTAAAATTTCAGTACATGTGTTTCATATTATTTTAAAATGTTTAAAATTTCAGTACTTGTGTTTGATATTATTTTAAAATGTTTAAAATTTCAGTACTTGTGTTTCATATTATTTTAAAATGTTTAAAATTTCAGTACTTGTGTTTCATATTATTTTGAAATGTTTAAAATTTCATTGCATAATTTCTATATATGATTGAAATATACAAGTTTCATACAGGAGCACATCTTAATTAGTAACATACTTTGTCTTTACAAGTGTGCCTTCGTTATGATCGTGGCGTATATACGGAGCATCGACATCTGTGTCGTTCAGGACACTTATGTCGACATCCACCGCAAAAGGAGGGAGCTCATCGAACTGACTATACTCTTCCTCGTCTGTGACATCCTCAACTCCGACAATCTTTCGTTTGCCTTGGAGAACCACGTGTCGCTTTGGCTTGTCCTTCTGCTTCTTGGGTTTGCCTGACATGTCCATTACATAGAAGACCTGTCTCACATCATTGGCGAGAACGAATGGTTCATGCCTATAGCCGACTTGTGTCAGGTCTACGGTTGTCATGCCATATTGTCGATCTTCACGCCGCTTGAACTCAGTTTAACCCATTGGCACTTGAATAGAGGGACCTTCAAAGGTCCATAGTCAAGCTCCCATATCTCTTCTATGAAACCATAATATGTGTCCACCTTGCGGCGTTGTCATGGCGTCTATCTGAGGCCACTGTTCTGGTTCGTGCTCATCTTATCCTGGGATTTCGTGTAAAATGTGTAACCATTTATCTCGTACCCCTTGAATGTCACGATTTCACTAGATGGTCCACGAGCCAAGCGTTGCAACTGTTCATTGTCTGACCCTTCCGAAAGGATGTAGTTTTGTAACCAAGTGCCGAATGAATCTATGTGCCTCAGTGTTATCCAATCCTCAGACCTCCCTAGGAATTCGCGGCGTAGAATACTCTTGTGCTAAAGGACATAAGGGGCCACTACAGTAGATTGTTTTAAAACCGTGAAATGTGCTTGTTTAAAAGTAAGCAGATCTTTGCATGCAAGTGCTTTCCGTCCTAGTGTCCCTTTTCCCCGGAGCCTCCCCTCATGGCGTGATATAGGGACACCAATCGGATTTAGATCATTAATGTAATCCACACAGAACTCAATCACCTCCTTTGTGCCATACTCCTCGGCTATGCATCCTTCTGGATGAGAATGGTTACGGACATACCTCTTTAGGACACTCATGTACCTCTCGAAAGGAAACATGTTGTGTAGAAACACGGGTCCGAGAAAAACTTATCTTCTTGACAATGTGAACAGTGAGATGAACCATAATATCAAAGAATGCAGGAGGAAAGATCATCGCAAGGCTAACCATACTTTGTACCACGTCATCCTGTAGCTTACTTAGTTTATCTGGATCAATAACCTTTTGCGAAACCGCATTGAAAAAGGAACACAGCTTTGTGATTGTCCCCCGGACCCACTCGGGCAAAATACCTTTCACAGCCACTGGAGCAACTGTGTCATCAACACAAGACAGCCATGGAATTTCAGGTGGATGATTTTATTCTCTTCATATTTATGAGTCTCTTTACATTCGAGGAGTATCCAGAAGGGACCTTCACACTGTTCAAGCACTCTATCATGCTTTTTTTTCTCTTCTTTGCTTAGAGTGTAGCTCGCAGAATGTAGATAATGTTGTCCTTTGCCTGTCTTTTCTGGATGTAGATCGTTCCTCAGTTCCAAATGTTTTAGATCCCTCCGAGCTTGCAGTGTATCTTTCGATTTGCCGTACATATCTAAGTATCCTAACAGGTTCACGCAAACATTCTTTGTGATGTGCATGAAGTCAAGTGAGTGACGAACCTCCAAAACTTCCCAATAAGGCAAGTCCCAAAATATTGACTTCTTCTTCTACATGGGTGTCTGACCTTCTTCATTCGGTATAGATTTTCTCCCAGGACCCTTTCCAAAAACTACTTTCAGATCCTTTACCATAGCAAACACGCGCGCCCACTTCGATCTTTGAGGCTTAGCACGAAGGTCCGGTTTCCGTTAAAATTCCTGCCTCTCTTCATAGCGGATGCCTCAGAAGAAGAAACCTACGGTGGCCCATGTACACAACCTTCCGAGAGTTTTTGAGGTACATCTCTGTCCGTTTCATCTAAGCATCGCACGCAGCTCTATATCCTTTATAGTTAGGCCGAACAGGTTACCAAGCGCAGGCCAGTCGTTGATGGTAACAAACAGCAATGCACGTAGGGTGAAATACTGTCTTTTGTGCTCATCCCATACCCGTACACCATCCTCCCACAATGTTACAAGATCTTCAACCAATGGTTTCAGATAGACATCGATGTCGTTTCCGGGTTGCTTGGGCCCTTGGATCAACAACGGCATCAATATGTACTTCCGCTTCATGCACAACCAAGGAGGAATGTTATAGATACATAGTGTAACGGGCAGTGCTATGGTCGCTACTCATTTCGCCGAACAGATTCATACCATCCGTACTCAACCCAAACCTTATGTTTCTCGCCTCATACGCAAAGTGCGGGTATGTTCGATCGACTTTCCTCTCTGGGAGCCATCACGGATGTCTAAGCATCCGTCGTCCTTACGCTCTTCTTTATGCCAACGCATCATCTGGGCATGCGCTTTGTTAGCAAACAGACGCTTCAATCGGGGGATGATAGGGAAATACCACACCACCTTAGCGGGAGGTCTCTTCTTCATATGCTCCCCATCTATTTCACCTGGGTCATCACGCTTCATTTTATAACGCGATTCTTTACACACTGGACAAACATCAAAATCCTCGTACTCATTGCGATACAGGATACAATCGTTAGGACATGCGTGTATCTTCTGTACTTCTAATCCCAAAGGACATACGACTTGCTTGGCTTCATATGTAGATTCAGGCAGAGTGTTATCTTCCGTAAGCAACTTCTTTATGAGTGATAACAACTCATCGAATCCCTTATCTGAGACACCATTCGTGGCCTTCCATTGCATTAGTTCCAGTGTGGTGCGTAGCTTTTTGTGGCCCTGCCCACAGTTTGGGTACAAAGGAGTCCTGTGGTCCTCTAACATGCGTTGGAACTTGTTGAATTATCTTTCATCTGTGTAGTCTCCTCTCGAATCACGCAAAGATCTGGTCCACTCATCATCACCAAACTCTCCGAGTGTATCTTCCACCGAACAGTATTGCCTGGCGTCTAGGATACTGTTCAAACCCTCTTCTTCTTCCTCGTCGTCTTCATCATCTTCCTGGCTAATCCCCTCTACTTCGCCATGGTTGGTCCAACAGGTATAGTTTGACATAAATCATCTAATTATCAAATGGTTCATAACCTGCCATCGATGGGAGTGCTTCTTCTTATTCTTGTAGTCTACACACGGACAACATATGTAGCTGCCTGCAGGCAAGAAGGCAACGGCCGCATCCAAAAAACCCTGCACGCTATCAATGAACTCTCTGGAGCGACGGTCCACATTGTACATCCATTGCCGGTTCATCTACACCAAGTTATATTTTATTAAAAAAATATAGTTACATTTCAGAATCTAAAGCTCACAAGCAGTTATTTCTAATTACTTTTTGTTCTTCTTCAGTCTACAATTAAAGACAATATTTTTTTTGCTGCAACAAAAAAACTCCACCTACACTTATTCTTTTTTGTCCTTCTACATTTATTGAACTAAAACTAACTAATTGTTACATTTTTAATTATTTTTTTATCCTTCTACAATTTTGAAACTAATTATTTTTCCCATTCTACCTTTCTAATTATTTTTATCCTTATACATTTTTAACTAAATCTAACTAAAATTTTTTTACCCTTCACATTTATTGCACAAAAAATAACTAATTGTTACATTTTTAATTATTTTTAATCCTTCTACAATTTTTAACTAAAACTAACGAATTATTTTTCCCTTCCTACCTTTTTTTCCTTCTAATTTTTGCCTTATTTATTTCGTACTCCAATAATTAGTTCCTAAAATTACGGTGATCAAGCTAGCTAGCAAATTTACCGTTCAATTTTGGATTCTAAAGCAAACAACTTAATTTTAAGATCAACTCCCTAAAATTAGGTGATCAAGCTAGCTAGCAAACAAGTTTGGTAGCTAGCAAACAAGCAAAGAAACTTTTCATTGATGAAAAGCTAGCTAGCAAACAAACACACCTTTCAACGAACAAATCAACATTTCTCCACATCCAATGCAAAAAAAAAAACAAAACTTAGGTGAGAAGGATGTTACCATGACGTTACTAACCTTGAAGCACTTAATTTGTAGCTAAATCACCTCAATTGAAAATTTGGGCAGCACCTCCCCTTGAACAGTAGCTCGGCCCTTCCTGTTAACACTTCCCGTTCACCTCTGCGCTCTCGGGGAGGAAGAAGATGTTTTAAATGCGCTGGGCGGGAGGCTTCTACAACCGGTTTGAGACACCAACCGCTCCTAGAGCTTCCATTTTACAACCGGTTGGTGTCTTAAACCGGTTCTGGAAATCCACAACCGGTTTGGGACACAAACCGGTTGTAGAGATGTGCCTTCACACGCGATTCGTCTTTCAAACCGCTTCTGGAAGTCCTCTCCCGCCCGTTGCCCACGAACCGGTTCTGGTACAAAGATTACAACGGGTTCGCACCAAACCGCTTCTGATGGACCGGTTGTGATGTCCAGTTCTGTAGCAGTGGATAATCCTTACCTTTTAACATACTTTCGTTTAAATAAATTATCCACTCGATCAGACTCTGGGTGATGATGCGATATATAACAGTATCATATCGTCACAAGGCTCTACTGGAGAAGGCATCAAATGAGCATACAAGTATACAGCCCTAAGGAAGATTCCTTCGTGAGCATCGGCTCCGGGCGCGATTGGCTTAAATTCTAATTTTAGGAAAGCAGATTTATTTTGTTTCTGGCTTGGTATATCCGATTCAAGACTGATTTGTATATCTAGGCTATGGTTGAGATCGTTATTGTTTCTATTTTTTTTTTGTCGGCAAAGATTCACTTGCTTAGCTTAATGAAGGTTGTGATCGTTATTTTTCTGCATTTTTATCGTCTAAAATATTCTGATATTCACGTTGCTTAAGGAAGGTTGAGATTGTTATTTTCCCTACATTTTTATCTGGCCTAAAAGATTCACTTTTGCCCATTCGACATTTCGACAGCTTAATTTAGTAAAGTTCTGTGAGAGATGTGTCTAGCTAGTCGAGTGCGTAACTCAAATTTAATACATTTTTAATATGTGATCATTTTAAAATTATTTTAAAATAAACCTGGATTACGTTCTTGAGTTTTGACTATACATGGCAGCCAGGGTTTTGTGGGAAAAATAATTTATGGCAGGAGTTATTTATATTATATTACTATAATAATTTGTATTTAATCAATATTGTTCATTTAATGTTCTCTAAACTCGATAACATTTCGTGTGTGTGTGTGTGTGGGGCACCGTGGGCCATTTGAAACTGAGCTGACGGGAACGAAAGCTCGGTTTTGCCTAAATATATGGAATCAACTCGCACCTTCGTTGCCAGTTGCCAGCTAAAGTATTCATGGACCAGTTTGCTTACAATTCTATTTCCCGTACAAGTTCTTGATAGGTTACTGTCTAATAACTCAAATTTCAATCATAATAAAATTTTGTCCGTTATAATCTTATCCGTAGCGTAGCATTAGCATGACAAAGTGTTAAAACAAGTTAGCACGTCCGGTTCACCAGCCTTGGTTGACATATGCTTAGTACTTTATTTTTTGAGCAAATACATTCTTAGTACTATGAATTAGGTATATGATATGATAAAGCAAATCAATTGTACACTTTGGACAGTAGAATAAATATTTCATAGATTTGTCCTAGCTAGTGGGTTCTCCTAATGCGAAATAATCATGCATTAGACCGTAGAAGATATGCTTTGTAGACTAACGATATACATCTTTTTAAATATTTTGATTTGATACATGGAAATTATGTGCGTAGAATCGTCTTGAAAGTGCTTCCATAATATTATGATTTTATCAAGTTTTATAATTAAATTGTAATAGTAATTAATGATTAAAGTTACGTTTTAGAATCATGAAAATATGTGAATGATAATTTTTATGCTAGCAAGTGGGGTTTTTTTTTAATCTCCGTCAAAAGTTGGAAAATTTATTCTTCCAAGAAACCAAGTATATCCGTTTTTAGCGTAGACGTTAGCACTTTGGGGAGCTGTATCCTGTATCCAAGCAACAGTGATTAGGACAACTAATCAAACTACGAACCGCTTCATTAGCCTTAATTATCTATCTCCTATAGGGGGAGCAACCGCGGCCTCTCAGGGCATCCACGTCGCAGGGGGAGCAACCGCGGCCTCTCAGAGCATCCACGTCGTCTGAAACAATTTTGACCATCCGATCTGCCTTTCCGGCCTGATCCGACGTCCAGCGTGCAACGCCCGAGTGCTTATGCAAAAAAACCCAACATTTTTAGAATTTTACGAACGGGTCTCAGAGTGTCCACGTCCGTAGGATCGTCGATCGAGTGGCCTGCGTCCTTTGTCGTTTTGCATTTTGCCCCCACAGCTTTGCTTGCTCAACCCGCGCTCCTCCCACTCACTGCCTCACGCAAACCCTAGCCCCTCCCTATTCGGCTCCGCCCCTCCGTCCCGTTCCCGTCTCCCCGGAAGCCTCCGGTCTAATCTCACTCTTCTCCTCCTCCCCTCCAGGCCACTCGTCCCGCCCTTGCCATGCCCTTCTCCACCGCCATCGCCGCCAGCCCACCGCCTCCCCGCTCGCCCATCGCGCCCACCCTCCGTGGCGTATCCCCGTCGCCTCCGCCCCATCTCCGCGCCCGCCTCCTCCTGATCCGCTCTTCCTCCTCATCTCGCCTCGCGGCCGCTTTCGCTTAGCGCCAATTTCCACCGTGGTGGCCGGATCCAGGTGAGTCGACATCAAAGACGGCCGGGTCCGAGGGCGACTGAGTCGATGGCGGCCAGATCTAGGGGAGATGGGGTCGACGGCGGCCGGAGCCAGACCGACGAAGTTGGCAACGACCGGAGCCGAGCGTGATGAAGTCGGCGGAGGCCGGAGCTGTCAGAATGTTGAGTTGAATGGGAAGCGCTGGAATCAGATGGACGGCTCAGATTTGGAGATACCGTTTCGTTTATGATCATCTGACGACTCAAATCGTTGTCGGATTTTACTGTTCAGTGTTTACTCTTTTTCACCTGCTCTGAACTTTTAGCTGTCATCCTCTGTTTTTACCGCATCTGTTAGCAGTGGCTTTTTAAACCGATGTACCCTTGTAATCGAATCATTCCAGAAATTAGAATCAATCTATCAGCCGTACATCTCATCTATTTTCTGCTTTCCCCATTTTTCTCATCCCTGACTTCTCCAATTTTCTCATCCCAATCTCTCTGATTCAGTCCTAGATCTGCACATTCATCACTAGGGTCTGACATTAATGGTATCAGAGCTTCGATCTTGGCTTCGATTCAAGTCGTGGTGGATGCAGTAAGGGTTTGGAAACCAGTTTTCCTTTAAAATTCCTCAGCTGCATCTACTCGGGTTTGGAATCGAAGGCACTGTGGTGGGTTTGAGTTGTGGTACAGGTTACGAATCCACACTGGATTTGCAGTAAAATCCCTGGACACGACTAGGAACGTGGAAGAATGGCCAAACAACATCGGCAAGAACCAGCGGGAGAGGAGGAAGTGCCGCATGCAAGTCAGGAGGAAATGGACTCGTTAAGGAAGGAACTTGCCAACCTCAAGGATGATGTGCAAGAACAGAACAGGAAGGTAGATGAAATCTTAGCCGCTGTGAATTCCTTGATGAAGCTGGGACAAAGGTTCCAAGAGGAAGAAAGGGAAGAAGGGAATGGCAGCAATCAAGAAAGAAGAGATAGAGGAAATTCTCCTCAGCAGGTAGCACATCCTTCGCTGGCTACTGTGGTTCAAACTGAAAATAGTCATATTAGATTCGGGAGTGTCAATCCAGTTTACTTGCACAATGAGCAACCCCCATTATTGAACACCCATATGAGGAATCATGATAGAGATGGTGGAACATTTCCTGGGAATGCTCATGTTTTCAACTCTCATCCTCACTACAGCCATGCCCATGAAGATATCACAGGGGACCCTTCTTTTGAACATATGCTTCACCATAGAGATAGAACTAATTTTGGTGGAAATCATTACCAAAGATCATATGCTAGGGGACCAAAACTTAACTTTCCAGAATTCAATGGTGAGGGGGCTGACTCTTGGATCAAAAAGACAGAGAAATACTTTGACATTGCCCAAGTTCCTATGGAGCAAAGGGTGGACATAGCAACACTTTACTTCGTTGGAAAAGCTGATGAGTGGCTGTCTAGCACTGGAGTTAAGACCAGTGCAGTAACTTGGAACAATTTTTGTACAATGGTGGAACGAAGGTTCAATGAGAAGTCTGAGTGTGATGCTATTGCTGCCTTTCATTCTGTTAGACAGACTACCACTGTTTCAGATTACATAGATCAGTTTGAAAGAGCCATGGGCTTGACCAAGAGATATCACCCTGAACTTTCAGATGGCTATTATGTGACAAGTTTCATTGGTGGATTGCAAGATTACATCAAAAATTTTACACAATTGCAGAGGCCCACTGATTTAATAGACGCCTACTGGATTGCTAGAAGGATAGAGCAATCCAATCCATTTAGGAGGGGAACTTTCAACATGCAAGGCAACAGTTACAAAGGCACTAAAGCAAATGAAAACAAAGGATATGTGGGCAAGACCACCACAACAACAGGTCTCCCTGCACCAGTAAAGAACAATTATGATACAAAAAAGGGTCAAGGTGACAGTGATAAGTGTTTCAGATGTAATGAAAAATGGTACCCAGGGCATAAACAACATTGTAAAATGAATAAACAAATCAATAGCATGGGGGTCCCTGAAGGAGAACAAGAAAAAGAACAAGGGCAGGAAGAAGATCCTGAACAGCAAAAGGGAGAAGCTGAAGTTGTGGCAGAAGAAAGTGAAGATGATGAACTGCTACAAGTTTCAGTTCATGCTGCCCAGGGAACATGCACTACTCAAAGTACCTTTACACTTTTGGTGAAGATAGGTAGAGAAAAAGGAACTGCCTTAGTAGACAGTGGTAGCAGTGCTAGTTTCATTGACACTATGTTTGCAAAGAAGGCCAAGTGCAATATTAAATCGGGAAAAACAGTAAAGGTACTGGTAGCTAATGGGGATAAGCTATGGAGCACTGCAGAGTGTAAGGGTTGTTGTCTCCAAATACAAGATCTTGATTTTGTGGAGGATTTCAGGGTCATAAATTTGGTTGGGTATGATATGATCCTGGGTGTAGATTGGATATACAAACATAGTCCAGTCAATTTGAACTTAAAGAGCAGAGAAATGTCTATCATGCACAATGGGCTGCACATGGTGACCCTCAAAGATGAAACCTTATCCCACAAACATTGTGTGGTGTCTATTGAGAAATTGCATAAGTTGCTAGGAAAGGGGGTAATTGGTGCAGTGGTTCATGCTGTCCTTGAAGAAGTAAGGGTGGAGGAAGATGAAAATGAGGAAATATAGGAGATCTTACACAAGTTCAAAGAAATATTTCAAGAACCTACATGTCTACCCCCTACTAGAGACTGTGATCACAGAATACCACTGATTCCAGGGAAGGAACCTCCTAATCATAGGCCTTATAGGCTACCCTATTACAAGAAAAATGCAATGGAAGACATCATTAAGCAATTGATGGATTCTCATACCATCAAGGAAAGTGTAAGCCCTTTTGCTTCTCCTGCTATTCTGGTTAAGAAGAAGGATGGAACCTGGAGGCTATGTGTAGATTATAGACAATTAAATGCCAACACAGTGAAGAACAAATACCCAATACCAGTTATTGAAGACCTCCTAGATGAGTTGCATGGATCTAAATTTTTCTCAAAAATTGATCTTAGATCTGGTTACCATCAAATCAGGATGGCAGTGGGAGAGAGTGAAAAGACTGCTTTCACCACTCATTTGGGTCTATTTGAGTACTTAGTCATGCCTTTTGGTTTAACAAATGCCCCTGCCACCTTTCAAGCACTTATGAACAATATACTTGCAAAATTTTTGAGGAAATTCGTATTGGTTTTCTTTGATGATATCCTAATATATAGCAAGACTTGGCAGGAGCATCTAGAACATATCAACCAAGTGTTGGGAGTGTTAAGAGGTAACCAGCTGTATGCTAAAAGAAGCAAGTGTACATTTGGTCAAACTGAAATTGAATATTTGGGCCATATCATTAATGGAAATGGAGTTTCTACTGATATTAGCAAAATTGAAGCCATGCAGAAGTGGCCTACACCTAAGAATGTGACTCAATTGAGAGGTTTCTTGGGGTTAACTGGATATTACAGGAGGTTTATCCAATGTTATGGTATTATTTGTAAGCCACTGTTTGAAGCCTTGAAGAAGAACGCTTTTATTTGGGGGAAAGAACAAGAGGAAGCCTTTGAAAGACTGAAGAAGGTAATGACTACAGCCCCTGTGCTAGCCCTTCCTGATTTTTCACAGCCCTTCATCTTAGAGGCAGATGCTAGTGGCCAAGGCATAGGAGCAGTGTTGATGCAAAATCAAAGGCCTATTGCTTACATTAGTAAGGCTATTGGACCCAAGGCAGCAGCATTGTCAACATATGACAAAGAGGCCATAGCTATATTGGAAGCTCTTAAGAAGTGGAAACACTATTTTGCCAGTTCAACCCTCATAATTAGGACTGACCAACAAAGCCTGAGATATATACATGAGCAGAAGGTAACAGAGGGTGTTCAACACAAACTACTTGTAAAGTTATTGGGTTATGATTACAAGATAGAGTACAAAAGGGGGAGAGAAAACAGGGCTGCTGATGCCTTGTCCAGGAGGAGTCATGAGGAACAGTTGTTCCCAGCTGTTATAGTAGTCCCAAATTGGCTTACCATGGTTATTGACAGCTATAGCCAAGATGAATACCGTAAAGAGCTTATAACCAAATTAAGCATATCACCAGAATCTGCACCAAACTATACATTCAGAGCTGGTATCTTAAGGTACAAAGGCAGAATTGTCATTGGCAATAACCAAGAATTCAAGAGGCAAATAATTCTTAAACACCATGAATCGGCTTTGGGGGGACATTCAGGAGAAAGAGCAACATACCAAAGGGTAAAGTTATATTTTCATTGGCCAGGGATGAAACAAGCTATTGTTAATCTGGTGAAAGAATGTCCTGTTTGCCAATTAAACAAAAGTGAGAACAGCCCCTATCCAGGGTTATTACAACCTCTGGAAATTCCTGAGAAGGCTTGGGTTCAAGTAACCATGGATTTTATTGAGGGACTGCCTAACTCCAGGGGTAAGGATGTAATCATGGTAGTGGTGGATAGGTTCTCTAAGTATGCACATTTCATTGCACTAAGTCATCCTTATTCCGTGCAAAGTGTGGCTAAGGAGTATGTGGATCAAGTGTATAAATTACATGGACTACCTGCTGTTATTATCAGTGATAGGGATAGAATTTTTACCAGCAACCTGTGGAAGGAAATGTTTAAGGCAGCAGGGGTGGAGTTGAGATATAGCACTGCTCATCACCCCCAAACTGATGGTCAAACTGAAAGGGTTAACCAATGCTTAGAGAATTATTTAAGGTGTATGACCTTTGAGAGACCTAAGAAGTGGAGGGACTGGTTGTCTCTAGCAGAGTGGTGGTATAATACTAGCTTTCACACTTCCTTGGGCATGACACCTTTCCAAGCCATATATGGGGTGCCACCTCCTCCAGTGACAGAAGTGATCACACCAGATTTTGAGCAGGAAGGAGCCAACAACAGTGAGCAGAGAAGGCAAGCAGCTGTTCAAATTATCAAAGCTAATCTCACTAAAGCACAAGAAAGAATGAAAAGATATGTTGATAGAAGGAGAAAGGAGAGGGAGTTCTTAGTTGGGGACATGGTATATCTTAAATGTCAGCCCTACAGGCATACTGCCCTTAGTTTGCACAGATCTTTAAAACTGCCATCTAAATATTATGGGCCCTTCAGAGTATTACAGAAGATTGGACAAGTGGCATACAAGTTGTTGCTGCCAGAAGGGTGTCAACTTCACCCTGTGTTCCATGTTAGTCAGCTTAAAAAGCATTTGGGCAGTAAGGCAGTACCCAATGCTCAATTGCCTCTCATTGATGCTGAAGGAAACATTCAAGTGCAACCAGTTGCAATTCTTGAAAGGAGAATCATACCTCGTAACAATGAGCCTGTGGTTCAGTGGCTAATCAGATGGCAAGGTCTATCAGATGAAGCAGCAACATGGGAAGATATGGAGTTCATAAGAAGGGTTTTTCCAGCATTTGCAACTTGAGGGCAAGTTTGAAGTCAGAAGTGGGGAATTGTCAGAATGTTGAGTTGAATGGGAAGCGCTGGAATCAGATGGACGGCTCAGATTTGGAGATACCGTTTCGTTTATGATCATCTGACGACTCAAATCGTTGTCGGATTTTACTGTTCAGTGTTTACTCTTTTTCACCTGCTCTGAACTTTTAGCTGTCATCCTCTGTTTTTACCGCATCTGTTAGCAGTGGCTTTTTAAACCGATGTACCCTTGTAATCGAATCATTCCAGAAATTAGAATCAATCTATCAGCCGTACATCTCATCTATTTTCTGCTTTCCCCATTTTTCTCATCCCTGACTTCTCCAATTTTCTCAT
Source organism: Olyra latifolia (assembly GCA_036346145.1). Classification (NCBI taxonomy): domain Eukaryota; kingdom Viridiplantae; phylum Streptophyta; class Magnoliopsida; order Poales; family Poaceae; genus Olyra; species Olyra latifolia. The sequence continues at coordinate 24,720,349 of CM070530.1, forward strand.
CCCAATCTCTCTGATTCAGTCCTAGATCTGCACATTCATCACTAGGGTCTGACAGGAGCCGGCCGTGGCGAGGTCGGCGGCGCCCGGTTCCGACCGTAACGAGGTCACATGAGGCCGGATTGAAATTTCTCGATCCAAGGCCTGATTTGATCTGTGAGTACCCATTTTACTGGGCGGCATCGCTGAAGAGTCCAAGAGATTTCTTAGCGATTGGATCTCAACATATTTAAGGGAATTTGCATTCCTCAGCTCCCTTATTACTGCCTTTGTTTCTTCAAGATGTTCCTGGTTTTTCTTTTCCAATTCACCAAGCCTTCTCTTTGTTTCTTTGTAGTTCTGCAGAGCTGAAGTGTAGCCAGCTAGCAGTATTGCGTCTCAACCTTCAGGCCCATCTAAAGGCCCTCTTGCCAGCTAGGCACATCTTCTTCTGCAATCAAACTAGACTTATCATGCCGACACCTGCTTCCGTGGCTGCTCAAGGTACTTCTCTTGCAAACACTTTGACATTCGAAATTTTCCTCTTTAGCTGACTATGAGGAATGTGGCTGGCCATATGTTCTGCATTTATCGGTTCTTTTGACACTACCTGATACATTCCTTCTGTTTGGAACACATAGGGAGGTCTTGACGCTCACTTCCAATGAATACGCACCCACAACTACGCTGTCCTTCAAGTCCTCGATGATATTCACAGGACCTAATGAAGCATCATGCAATTGGTGAGGTTGAGGTGCCAATCTTCATATGAATTTCTTTCTGCAGCTGGATTAGCAGGGTTATCAGGATCCAATGCAAAGAACTGTAGGTACTGCAAACATCTTTCTCATGCCTTAGTGCATAGCTCCTTTGGTTGAGATTTACTTTTTCTAGGAAGAGGGGAACAATATGTATTACAAGACACCAAACTACATTTAGTCTGATGTGCTAATTTGTTTTGTGCCGACTGATTGTCTTTAAAAAAGAAAATAGTCTCATGTGCTAATTTTCCTATTAACCTTAAATTCTATGTTATCCACCAGCGAAGAAAATAGCCCAATTCCAGCGCATACACTTCGCCCCCAAAATCTCAGCCGTCGGATTGCCGCGTAACATAGATCTCAGTCGCACTGGTGGATAACATAGAATTTGATCATGGGTATAATGATAAGTGTCTTGCAGATGTAAATGTATGTAGATTCTTCTATAACTGAATCTAGCATGCTATTATAGGTAACTACTTGATTCATCTGCTTGCGTGTGGCTACCTCAGATAGTAGTGGAATTCACCCAAGAGCAATATCATGCGTTTTGCCAATTTGTAACTGCTGCCTCCCGGTTTCCACCTGTATGGTTAGCTGCCCTTAGTCCCAACTTATTGTTCTAGGTACTTTTCTTGGTCGATCATGAAAGATGCTATTTTAACATCCTGTAACTGAATCTAGCATGCTATTATAGGTAACTACTTGATTCATCTGCTTGTGTGTGGCTACCTCAGATAGTAGTGGAATTCACCCAAGAGCAATATCATGCGTTTTGCCAATTTGTAACTGCTGCCTCCCGGTTTCCACCTGTATGGTTAGCTGCCCTTAGTCCCAACTTATTGTTCTAGGTACTTTTCTTGGTCGATCATGAAAGATGCTATTTTAACATCCTGTGTTGACTATGTCAACAGGGAAGAGGTAGCACCACAGAGACAGGGTGAATAGATTCTGATGGATGCTCTTACAAAAAGATCTTTGCTTAAAGGTATTGTAGAGCAGTGCATTAAATTTCTTCAGGTCATTTCTATGGTATTGCCTTGATTTTTGAATTTGGAATCTACGTGAAAACAAATGCCAGCAAGTTTTAACATGTCAGACTGTGCCAACTGGTATCTTCTTCCTGCCGGTGTATAATATCATATGACAATGTTTTTATCTTTTTTTATGTACAAAAATTTATGACTCAGTGCTGTCTTACCTTACTGAAATTTGTTCAATCCATAGTAATGAAAGCTCTTTGTCACAAGATAATCTGTCATAATATGTTTTGGTTGTACCCTTTCAATTAGGAATTTACCAGCTGTGTTCTTTGAGCTAGAAACTGGTGGTAGTCCTTTGAGTAAACAAAGGTCAAAGAGTTAGAAAAGTCTTGGTTTCATATAAATTTTGATCACACCAATCTGATTTTCACTTGCTATAGCCCATGATTTAGAACAAATATTTTACTTAAATATATGGTTCAATGAATTGGTCGAAGTTTGCAACCATTGCTCTGTTATAGTGTGTTCTCTTTTCCACGGTGCTAGGCAAATGATATTTACTGAACAGGAAACATGACAGATTATTTAGTTTCACGTCCATTTTACAGGTGTTACACCATGCAAAGGGGCTGTTTGGAGCATGAGCTAATTGTGATTTTTGACTCATTGCTATCTTAGCAACTGATGATGTGGTTTAGTTGACCTTCTGGTAATACGCTCTTAAATCATTGCTTAGTAACAACTATAACTCTATAAGCCTTAGATTTTATCCTAAATAGATTTGTACTGAATTTGTGAAATATTCAGCATTACGGCCTTTTGTAAGATGTTAAACTTTTTGCTTCACCTGCACTTACTCTACCTTGCTTTTGTTGTATAAATTGTTTTTGCTCTGTTTCAATTTCTGCAATATCTCCCTATCTACTATAGTTTTAGATTCTTGACAGTATGCGTTTTCTATATAAAGTGTATAGCTGCGTGTGATTAAAGTAACAAAAAAAATCGTTGGGTTTGGACTTTCGAGAGTATGCCATGCACTATTGGATTAATTCAATTTTATCTAGCTTTGCCTTGAACTTTTAGATGAGGGTGTACTGAATGTAGCGCAATGACCCTGGCCTTAACCAATTTGTCATGTCATATCCAATTAACGGTTGTGATTGGTTTGGAAGATAAAGCCCTATCATGGGACTTGATTGTTGTGGTTGTGCATTATTATGATCTGTAAGCTAACCATGACAGCAGTTGTCTCCTGTTACTTGAAATGTGGCCTAAAATCTTTGGAATGCATCGTCAAGACAAAAAAAAAGAATGACCTGCAAAAGGCAAACCATATGATTTCTCGATTTGGAGGTAAGTAAATAAGATAAGAAAATAGGGTAAAGAGAACGACCCCTAATTGTGTTTTCTATGGCATAAGCATGTGTATTTACAGACTGACAGTCTTATCCATATTTCAATGCCTGTATGGTCTCTTACATTTGCATTCACATCTAAATTCAGATCTCAAAACAATGAAATAGTGCTCTTCATATGAACCTACTGTAAAGTATAAATTTGATTTTGTATCCTACTGCAGTTTTCAGACCATGTCATTAAGGGTGTCCCCTGAAGCTCCACTGCTTGAGTAAATGGTATTCTCAAAAGAAGTATGCTCCAACTCAGATAGCTCGGGATACAATTCAGTACAATCTATGTCAGACTTTTGCTTAGATTTTTTTTGATGGATTGTCGCTTACATTTTGATCGAATGGAGGGCTCAGCATAGTTAGCCTGTACAATTATTACATATAGTCTCTTGCAATCTTTTTTATTTGAAGCTTGAAATATGTCTGATAATTACTTCTTCGACAGCATGGTTCACATATATGTGCGACTGGAAGATGATTGTATATGACCATTTCCAACCACGAACCAGGGTCTAAAACAGATTGTCTAATTGGTTGTGTGAGGACATATACTTCCTCTTGCCACACTTGTGTAACGAGGACAGCCATATAATAGTCAAACGGTGCTCATGCGCGTCTGTGGAGCGGTTGATTAATCTAGAGCATCAGTTTGCAAATAGAACAGTTGAAAAATCTGACATAATACAGACCATATATAACACATGCTTAACTACATTCTTCTTATACATACTTCGTGATTATGTACTTTGCGTCCATTGGAACAACCGGGACGCGCGTGTAAGCGCGCTATCATTTCTAGTTGGTAGTAAAGCGAAGCGCCCATATCCTCGTCGTTGTTAAGCGGACGCGGGGAAGCAAACCAGACCGACACCACTCCCTAATTCCTACGCCTGCGCGCTGCGCGGCGTGGAAGAAACCGAAGAGGATACTTGCACTTTAGTCCCTAAAATAATCTCGGGGTCGCGGAGAGCCCCTCAACGGCGCCGAGATCCGGGGGCTGAGGGTGAGCGGCGAGTCGCCATGGGGACGGCGACGATGGCAACGGCGGTGGGCGCGGCCATGGTGCTCTACTTCGTGCTGAGTCGGCGGCTGGCGCAAGAGGATGCTGCCGGCGGCGGGGGCGGGGGCGGGGGAGGGCCGAAGCGGCGGAGGGGGCGCGCGGCGCGGCGTCCGGCGCAGCCACCGGTGACGTGGATCGAGGCGGTGGGCACGCTCGCGGAGACGCTGCGGTTCACCTACTCGGAGACGCTCGGGAAGTGGCCCATCGGTGACCTCGCCTTCGGGATCAAGTACCTCATGCGCCGCCAGGTGAGTGAGCGCTCCTCGCTACAACAACCATCCATTACGTTGCTTGCTGCTCGGATCCGAGAAAATGCCGCGGCTTCGTTTTCAGGCGCGTTTCGAGAGGAATGAGTTTTGGATCTGAAATGGGTGTTCTTTTTTGTTCGAACTGCGTCTCCGAAGTTGCGTACTGCGTCGCTGGTTTAGGGCAGAAACTATTAACGTTTGGTCGGAAGTAGATAGTTGTGTGGTAAGAATTAGGAGAATTTCGTGCTGATTGGTCTCCAAGTCGAATAAAAATTGCAACTTTGGAGGTTAGAAGCTGGTGGATTGACGAGGACCAGTTCTAGTGTTATGCAGTAGGTTGAAATGGTTTTTTGTTTTGCTGATGAATTTTTGTCCCTGCGGGGAGTCCACGACTAGGAGCATTATACCTGTGCTCTAGCTGTCAAGCTGCTTACTAATAAAATATAAATGTGCAGTATTGAAATAACAACATATCTTTTTATTCTTTGACGAAGGAAAGAAGGATTCCTATGGGTGGTTTGCTGAAAAGAATATGGTTATGACCTAAGACTGTGAGATACCATTCATTTGTGTTATTCAGAGCTCAATTTAACCTTTCATTTGGGATGCGGAGCTGGTTTCCTATTCATGTAACTCAACAAAAAGGGAACCAACCAGAGCTTAGTACTATTCCTTTTCATGTAATACAGCTATTGATTCTTGAGCTCAAACTTTACTAGTGTCTTGCTAGATCATACAAGCTTTCGGTGTGTTTGATATGAATCGTTTATTCTAATCTTGGTGTAACTTTCCAGGGAAATTTACATGTCGCCAGTGTATATGCTGGAAGCAATTGCATTGAACTGAAAGGACCTGAAGTCATGGAAGAGCTGATTGTTCTGCGACGTTTGATCGACTTGTGCTTTCTTTTCTCGAAGAAACCCTTTCCATTGTTCCTGGAATTGGCTGGATTTTCCCAAGAGGATGTTCTCATTGAGGAGCCTAAGGCGGGGGTGAGTAAGTTTTGGTTGGTTTTTTTTTTGTTCTTTATTTATTAAGACATGATTAATTTCTAGTGATTGTAGAAATGTATCTAGCTTGTATTTTCTCAATTCTTGTCTTGTGTCATACTCTTTCAGCTTTTGAAGCCTGCTCATACAATTCTGCGTGATGAGTGCACCAAGTCCTTTCTTGTTTTGATTCGAGGAACTCATAGTATGAAAGACACACTGACTGCCGCTACTGGAGCTGTAGTACCATTTCACCACTCACTATTAGACGAAGGTGGTGTCAGCAAGTTAGTGTTAGGATATGCGCACTGTGGGATGGTCGCGGCAGCCCGCTGGATTGCAAGAGGTATAACACCATGCCTCTGTCAAGCAGTCACTCAATGCCCAGACTACCAAATCAAGGTGCATGCTTATTTTTTATTTATGGTTTCAGGGTTAAAGTAATACTTAGATGGATCTTGTATCAGAGTATTTTTTTTGGCCCTTGAGCCCATGGTATTTTTGCGTGGTTCTCTAGTCAACTTTGTATGTTGTTTCCCTAAAAAATTTATAATGTTGTTTTTCTGGCAATAAAAGGCTACATAATCTAAATATTTATCATGTATATCCATTTATGATGCTAACTTGAACCTGCTGAGAATCACAAAATTCAAATTGTTCATACCTTGCCATATGATTGTCAACATATGGTATGGATGATGGAAGTTGTCTCGTCATTTTGTTTCAATCATTTATTCTCTACTTTTTTTTTAATAACTGGATTTCTTCTGTTAGATTGTTGGTCATTCACTGGGTGGTGGTACAGCTGCATTACTCACCTACATCCTGCGAGAACACAAAGAGTTCTCTTCAACAGTTTGTGTTGCTTTTGCACCAGGTATATCACTGTTGTGCAGCATGCAGTAAATTGAGGTGTGCAATTTGGTTACAGTTGATTTTTTTTGTCAGCTTCATGCATGACATGGGAGTTAGCAGAATCAGGCAAGCACTTTGTGACCACTATTGTCAATGGTGCTGATCTGGTTCCTACAGTATCAACTGCATCTATTGATGATCTTCGTTCTGAGGTAGCTCCATTTTCATGATGTGCTATTTCTCCCTGATTTCTCCCCCTGCTGATGTGTTTCTTTAAGTAATGTTGTTATTTTTTTTAGTGAAAAATAGTCCTTTGTTATATTTATGGTCCATCTGAATGCACCATTCACATGGGTAGGATACAATGCTGTGATCTCCCTTTTTCAAAATTGAGCAGCAACGGATTTGAGTATTTGACTGCCTCTAATCCCTCATCCAGGTAACAGCATCTTCATGGTTGAATGATTTGAGGGATCAGATACAGCAGACACGTTTTCTAAATGTTGTTTATCGGTCAGCTACTGCTTTAGGAACTCGCCTGCAATCTTTCTCTGGTGCCAGAGAGAGGGTTGCAGGTGCTGGGGCACTGCTACGTCCTGTTTCAACCAAAACCCAGGTAAAATATTTAAACCAAAAGCTGGTGAACTGTAATATACTAATATGTAGATGTGTTAATATTATATTTCATACCACATAATGTTTTGTTGTTCTGTGGAAATGAGTTAGGACCTGTGAATCGTGATGTTTGCACCTCACTGGTTTTGTATTGACACTTGACAGGCTAAGCATGCTCTGTTGTACAACGTGAAGTTTGATATGGCTGTTTCAACTAAACAACTAAAAGTGCTAAAGATACTGTTCAAATACTGAATGCATGAAAGATATTAGATATGCATTTCAACATTCCATGGTAGCTTTATCTGTAGTTAATATCTAGAAATATTCTGTCCACCAAACCCAAAGAGTGACTGTAAATTTGCAGCCTTCCTAATAAAGATTTCCATGCAGGTTGTGATGAAACAAGCACAGAATGTTGCACAGGCTGTTGCTAGAAGTCGATCAGCACTGTCTTCATGGTCATGCATGGGAGCACGCTGTAGAGGTGTAGGTGTAGTAGCTGCAAGTCCTAAGGATGAAATGGCCACAGAAACCCATGTTACATCTACAGTTGATTCCGAGTCCTTTGTTGTTGAACAACGTGGCACCAAGGCCATGGAGGAGCTGCAGTATACTGCAACTAGTATTTCAGTTCATGAGGAAACAGAAGAAGAGTCTCTCCTGAGTGAGCATGAAACCTCTAGGGAGCATGCAGAAGATGAGATAACTGAGGGTGAGTTGTGGTTTGAGTTTGAGAATGATCTCGATCGGCAGGCTGAAGTGGAGGCCCGTACCCGGGAGGAAGAGGCAGCTGCTGCTAAGGAAATAATGGAGGAGGAAAGTGCTGTCCTAAAAAATGTAGAGGATAGGCAATCCTTTTCATCAGATAGCTTGGAGAGGCAGCAGTTCTACCCCCCTGGCAGAATTATGCACATGGTTGCCATGCCTGCAGATGCAGGTTTGGATGATCCGGTTGCTACTGATGACAGCACTGTTGGAATTTACGAAACACCAAGAGATCTTTACAGTAAGATTCGGCTTTCGAATACCATGATCAATGACCATTACATGCCAATGTACAAGAAAACGATGGAAATATTGATTGAGAAGTTTGCAAACAACGACGACAACTTTTGTACAGATTCTATATAGTAGAATGATATGGATGACTTATACATCTTGAGTGTACAGTAGTTTCCTTTTTGTCTATTGTCATTAACCATGATCTAATATTACAATATACAGGAGATATGCTGTCCTGATCCTTCGAAACAGATGTTAGGGTTGTGTGGGTGTAATGTGTAAATGTAAAAGAAACTAGAATTAGTAATATTACTTCGTTGAAACTAGAATTATTTTTATCTTGTTCTCCTTCCCACACTACTAAAGAACACATCGTCAGTGCCGGTTCCAAATGGTTGTTAGTGCCGGTTTTTGAAAAGGCACAAAACAATAGCAACTGGTGTCGCCGAACATATATGCTGGTTATGAACTAGTACACATGACTCATTTTCTGTGTCGGTTTATAGTTAGAACCAGCATAGATAAATTTTACAATATATTTTTTATTTAACCTAGCTAGCACCATACCAGTGCTAGATAGGTTGATAGGTTGCTACTGCTACCTATGCACTACTCTCTCTATTTATATTTATTTTTATAAGGCGTATTTTAATTTAAAAAGTTAAACTTCATAACTTTGATCAATAATTAGTCAAATTATATGCATCTTTATTGTACAAATAACGTATCAATATATTTGTATTTCAAATTGCTTTTGATATAATATTATTTTTCATAAGTTAACAATATATCATAAGAGAATTTTAACGGTGAAAGTATCTTTCCAAGACTTTCTCAAATCAAAATACACCCTATTAAATAAACGAAGGGAGTATTGTACAATCCTAGCTAACTAGCTATCTACATCAAGGCGGCATCAGCATCGTCATTGCTAGATAGCTCGAAGTCGAAGTAGCATCGTCATTGCTAGATAGCTCGAAGTCGAAGTAGCCGCCGACGTCATCGTCGTGGCTCTCCGCCTCCTCACCGTCCTCGGGGGAGGTGTCCCTGTCGTCAGATCTTCAGGTGAATCCTCCAACGGCCTCCGACGACGACGACTCCTCCAAGAAGCCTGCGAGGTGAGCTCTTCATCGTCGTCCTCCAGTGCCTCCTCTTCTTCATCATCATCCTCTTCCTCACCGGCGGGGCCGCACACCGAAGGATCCAAAAATGGATCTAGCAATATGGCCCGCTATCGCACGCCAATGGCTGGTTCCTTCTCGCGGGGCTCCTCGCTGGCGGCTGGCTTCTCCTCGCGGGGCACTGGATCACCGACAATCCATGGTAACCATGGCGAGGACAAACGAGGTGGCGGGTGGAGAGGGCTATGGTAGATGCACAGGGGTGCCCCGGAGGCGAGGTGTGTGGAGAAGGCTGTGACGACAAGGAGGAAGAAGGGGATTAGGCCATGACAGAGTGGAAAGAGGAGCGGTGGAGATCTAGGAGTCATGGAGAGGGACGGGAATGGGGGGATCGATTAGATTATATAGATGTGACAGAGATAAAAATGTCCGCGAAACATCTCAGGAGACGAAACATTATGTGTGCTGGTTGTAGTTTTCAACTGGCACTTATGAATATGAAGTGACGCACATATTCACTTGACACGTGGAAAAATATTTATATGTGCCGGTTGTAATTTCAGACCATCAAATATATATAGATTATATGTTCTGGGTCCCCGTACGAACCGGCACATATATATCTATGCTGGTTTGTAGTCAGAACTGGCACATATAATCAGTAAACTGTGTCGATTGGTAATTAGCACCGACATATCAAAGTTTCTGTCGCATGCACTTTAAAGAACTGACACTAATAACCTTATTTAGGCTGGTTCTAGTTGAACTGGTACATATATGCCTCTAGTTGAACTAGTACAGATATGCTGGTATATATAACCTGTTTTGGTGCAGTGCTAGTATGTAAATGTTTATCATTTTGAACTTTGAAAACCTAGTGTTTGTAAATGTTGATCGTTTTGGACTTCCAAGGTCTCTTAGGTGATGTTTGGTTGGTTGCATCTCCAGGGATTTGCATCTATAGATGTAAAAGATTGGTGTTTGGTTGCCTTCTCATCCAACCCAGCCTAGCTCCACAGATGTAAACAACCCTCCTAGCCTGGCTCTAGGGAAACGAGAAAATCCAACGTTCCCCCAGAGCTAGGCTTTGCCGAGCCAGCGCGCGGGCTAGTGGCCCACCTGGCCAGATGCGAGCGTGTGATAACTAGTAATGACTAGCAATGGCAGTGCAGTTCGTTGCATCCTTTGAAAAATTTTATAAATTCAAACGACATCCAAATTCAATGAGACAAAAAAAGGAACTGTAGATTCAAGTACAAGGTATTGAAACATTTCAGAATTTTTTGATTTTTTTCAATTTTATTGATTTTCTAGTATTTTTTTGAATTTATTTTTGTTCCAGTATTTTTTAATTTTTTAATTTTTAATTTATTTTCTTTGTTTTTAATTTCTGTCTTTTGAATTAGTCCATCCCACTCCTCCCCCAGTGCAGCCAACCAAACAACATCTCTGCGTAGCCTGTTCAATCTAAATTTGTTCATCCCTGGCTGGGCTGAAAAGGCAACCAAACAGTCCTACAAACTGTTTGGTTGCCTTCTCAGCTTAGCCAGGCTATATGAGCTTGGCCAGGCTGGTGGGAGCCAGGCTGAGGTGATGCAAGGGGATGTTGTTTGGTTGGTTGTATGAGATTGAACAGGCTACGCAGAGATTTTGTTTTGTTGGCTGCACTAGTAGGGGAATGAGATGAACAAATACAAGACAGGAAAATAAAAAACAAATACTACAATGAAAATAAATTCAAAACAAAAATAAAAATTTTTAAAAAACAAATATTAGAAAAAATAAATTTAAAAATTCAAAATAAAAATTCAAAAAATCTAAATTTTTTTAAGACCTTGTACTTGAACTTACGGTTCCATTTTTTGTCTCATTGAATTTAGATGTCGTTTGAATTTTTAAACATTTTGAAAGTTTGAACGGGAACTGCACGTTAGTCTTGTTAGTCTGCTATGTGCTGCCACTGCTGGCAGTGGGCTAACAAGCACAACACGAGCCTGCATGCGTGGAAACAGCCAGATCACTCGTTTCCCACGGGCCTAGCTCTGTGCCTCACGTTGCATTGTTAGGGCCAGGGCGCAGGCTGAGCAACGCATTCGGCGAACCAAACAGCGGACGAGCTGCATGCAGAGATGCAGGACGCAGAGATGTAGCGAACCAAACGCTCCCTTAGTATACCTTTGGAGATTTAATTTTGCAATAACATATCGGCAAAATCTTATAGGATTATAAAACTATCAAAACACTTCATTTATCATAAAAACAATGTATTGGCAATTTGGCATCATTTTAATGCTAGCTAGTATGGATAATTTAGCAGAACAATATAGTTTGATTTTACAAATATATTATATATTTTACTCCCCATATATCACGTATCAAATCGGTTTTATTTTTTAGGAGGACTGTAGGATCTAGTGATTTGGTCCCATAGTTATAACACACTGTTGGGGATTGAGAAAACATGTAATCATATATTTTCCCCTGGTAGATATGTTAAAGCACTATTAGGTCCTCTTGGAGATAATGCCTAAGGAACAATCTGACAAGCCCATAAAAGCGAGCTACACGAGCGCTACCGCGTTAGCATGAGCTTGCAAGCTAGACTTATGCTCTTATGCTCATAAGGCGAGCATCCATGCTCATATACTAAGTGTTGAGCTCGTTGCTCGAGTGAATGCCAGCAGCACCAGCCCGAAGCTCGTTTTCAGATATAACGGACACCCAAATAATGCGCCTACTATGCCCATGATCTCGAAGTCATTGCGTTGACGAGGGTCTGTCTGTGTTTAACGTGTATTTAGGGTGCGTTTATTATCATTATTCCCTGTAACCAACAGAGTAATTAGTAGGTTAGTGTGCCAAGTCATCGTAACAATATAAATACCCATCCTTGCCTGGCGAGAAGAGGGGAGAGATTTTTGCCTACATACAATTAACAATGCATTAGAGTAGGGTTATTATATCTACTATCAGAGTCCTGAACCAGGATAATTCGCTTTCATCTCCTGTAGTGTTGGTTACACATTTTTCAAAGTCAAATCTCCGATAGAAAGAGGCCTAATTGATCCCTCAATCAAGAAGTAAGCTCAATGTGGGCCTGTTTCCCAATCGTCAACGGTTGCCACCGTCCATGCGGATCGATTAGATCCTCCGTTAGGGTATTCCTTGGGAATGCCGAATTCTCAGGACACTCAGGACCTCTGCGTCTTCGACAGGGTCGAGGACGACGACATGTACTACATCGATGGTGAGGTGGCTTGGATCACAGATCCGGAGGATCATACTGAGCTTGGGAGTCCTTCCCCAGCAGCTACGGTGCATGAGCACCATCTACAATCTAAGCTGGAGAGCATGGGCTTAGAGTACGTTCTTGAGCCGCTCCTTGACTTGTTCCGAGAGGTTCTGGGATAGGAGGATACCCTCATGGCTGATAGGGACGATGTCGGACTTTATGAAGGTTTAGATATTCCTAACCATATGGAGTCTGAGCATGAAACTGCATCTTGTGGTGATACCATGATGTCGTCGTCATGTTCCTCGTGCAGTTAGAACATTAACTTGGCTAAGAGAAGGGATGACAATCTGGTAGCTGAAACCTCGGATGCAGCCCAACACCGTCGGTACGAGGCCACACGAAGTCATCTGGACGAGTCCCTAAAAAGGATGCCGCCCAGTTTCCGACGACGACCTAGAGTTGATGCTTGCACGGGCTCCTATCCTAAGACATATGCCTGTAAGAATACACATGGCTTTCGAACCCTAGAGAACATGCGTGCAGAGCCGACTATCCCTATCGTGCACAGCAGGGAGAGGTTGCATGTGTTGGCCATGGTTGTTCACGACTTCTAGAATGGCCCGGACCTGCTGAACCTGCAAGCTTTCGGAGCAGTTGTGGCGGAGGATCTGGAGAAGCTTGCTATCGAGCTCATCCCATGAGCGTTACTGCAGGATGAGAGTGCATGGAGCCCTACCCAATAAGATCGGAGGACTGGCGCTAAAGACCAGTGACGCGGAGAGTCCCAGAGTGTTTCTCGGGAGCATCACACTTGGTGGATCTACATCGGGGTAGCTCTCAAAGTTATTCCCAAGGAAGTTCAGATGGATATAATGGGCATGCTCGGAAGCAGCACTCAATCTCGGATAGGTCCTCGCCGCGTCGGCATAGAGAAGTCTTCTCTCGGCTAGGACCACGAGTCGAAGAGCGCCGATACGAGGATTGCCGTAATCCACAAGGTCGTAGAGGCTAGCAAGGCAGCTCTTCATATGGGTGTCGAGCTTCCTCTCAAACCTCCTCTCAGACCTGAGGGATGTTGTCTAGCCTAGCAAGTTCAAACCTGGGCACGTTGAGAGATACAATGGCATGCAAAATACAGATGAGTTTCTCTCGATCTATACCACCAATATCATGGCGGTGGGGGAGACGAAGGTGTGATGGCCAATTACCTTCCCACAGTGCTTGATGGAGCTGCTCGAACATGGCTTTTCAACCCGCATGAAGGCTCGATTGGAAGCTGGTCGCAGCTCAGTAATGCTCTCCGAAGCAACTTCAAATCTTCTACACACGTTCGGGTAGGGAGATCGACCTTGAGCGTCTTATACAAACTGAGGATGAATCTCTGTAGTACTTCATTCATAGGTTTATAAAGGTCCGCAATTCAATACCAAGTGTCTCAGATGAGGCTGTAATCAAAGCTTGCAAGTTTGATGTTAGAGATGTCCAGTTCACTTAGGACCTCAAGATTAATCTGAACATGATGGTTTGCAAGCTCTTCCATATAGCTGACCGATATGCTAACGTTGATGAGGCGGTCACGTTCAAGAAAATGGTGGATGAAGGTAATCTTCCACCGCAGCCTGGCTTGGAGCCCTCCAGGAAGAAGAAAACTTCATCTATAGAAAAGAAGATTAAGAAGAAGAAGAAAGTATCTCCTCCTGCGTTGATTGCTGCGGTCGAGTAGCAGCAGACCTTGCCGCAACCAACTCCATCACAATATCCCGCTCAACACGCTCTGTAACAGCCTCCTTAGCCCAAGCCTCAAAACCCCGGACAGAGGCAACGCGGGTACAATGGAGACGGGAATAGAGGACGACTGTCGTAGTGCCGAGGAAACGACCAAGGAGGCGTGACACAAGGCTGACAACCGAGTCATCCGTATTGTCCGCTTCACCATGCCTATGGTCACGATCTCTATGATTGCCGTGCATGGACTGCTCAACTGGAGTGTTCTACGATGGCAAAGACCCTATCCCGACCATCCCGAAAAGAGGGGAAAGCAGCAAAGGGAAAAGCCCTACCAACGACAATGAAGATATGGAGTTTCAGGAACCCCATAATCACATTGTAGTGATCTTTGGAGGCTGCTCCGCTTACACATCTCACCATGACCTCAAGAAGGCAGCTTGAGAAGTACATCATATCACTCCAGGCAAGCCCTCAGTCGAACAACTCGTGTGGTTGTCAGCCCAACCATTAGTAACGCTACGGTGCGTAGGGTGCTCGTCGATGGTGGAAGCTCTTTGGATCTTATTTCGACAATGGTCCTAGACGAGATGCAAGTGCCTCGTTCCAAGATAAAGAATTACAGGATCATGACAGGCACATCGACCAAGCCTTTGAGTTAGGTTGTGCTGCCGGTCACAATCGGAGGTCCGAGCAATTTCTGGACCGAGGTCGTCACATTCAAGGTGGTGGATTTCGAGTCGGCCTACAATGCCAGCAGACCAGCTCTAGCCAAGTTCATAGCAGCTACACATCATGCATACCAGTGCATTAAGATCCTCGGCCCAAAGGGGCCATCACCATTAAGGGAAATTATAAGGCAACTTTGAGTTGCGATGAAAAAGCACTGAATATGATCAGGCAACTCCCCCTAAGAGGCCCAAATCAGGAGCCGAAGTCTTCCTGGCAAAAGTTGCCCCCCAACCAGGAGAAGAAACCAAGACGATACCGCTATCCCTGGCAGATCCGTCGAAGGTTGTGCATTTGGGAGCTTCTCTAGATCCCGAATAGGAACTCGAGCTCATTACCTTTTACCAGACAAACGTCGATGTGTTCGGTTGGGAACCATCTGACATGCCCGGGGTCCCGAAGGAGGTAATCGAGCACAGGCTATGGTTCAACCTGAAAAGAAGCTCGTGCAACAGAAATTGAGGCGCTTTCCTTAGAGAAATAGGAAATCAATAGGAAGCAACTATAGAAGCTCCTTAAGGCCGGCTTCATTCGAGAAGTTCATCATTCCGACTGGCTGGCAAACCCAGTCATTATCGAGAAAAAGGGGCAAGTTTCATATGTGTGTCGACCATACGAGCTTAAACACCACATGCCCTAAGGATAATTTCCCGTTGCCGTGCATAGACCAGCTCGTTGATGTGACAACGGAGTCCCAGTTGATGAGTTTCCTAGAAGCCTATTCAGGCTATCACTAGATTAGCTCATCCCCTGAAGATGGAGAGAAAACTGCCTTCATAATGCCTTTTGGCACGTTCTACTATACGACCATGTGTTTCGGTCCTACGAACGCTGGAGAGACATTCCAGTGCCTCATGTAGAAAACATTCCTAGATCAAATAGTTTGTAATCGGGCAGTTTATGTAGATAACATTGTTGTCAAGAGCAAGCTCACTTCCAACCATGCACTTGACCGTGAGAAATCCTTTGCTAACCTTAAGAAGTATCGGATAAAACTGAATCTTGAAAAATATGTCTTTGGTATTCGAGCAGGCAAAGTTCTAGACTACATGATCGGTTCTGAAGGAATTGACGCAAATCCCGAAAAAATAGAAGCCATTGAGAAGATGCATGTGGCGGACCAGATTCCGGTAAAAATTTACCAGAAAATATCTAGAATGCCAACTGTCCAGGATTTCAGTTACATTCAGAAATAGTACAGCCTGCTTGATTTATTACATGTTACAAAATATTTTACAGCGAAAGTGAAAATATAACATGGTAATAAAAAAAATACATGCCTATATACCACAGTCAAAACCTAAACATAAGGTAAGCCTTAGAAATCGATCCTATGCAAATTCCTGTCTTTTTCATAAATGTCCATTCTTGATTATAAAGTGGATTCTGTTCAAGAAATAAGTAAATTGCCCACATAATGTGGGTAAGTACTAATTGTACTTGCAGGTTTCTTGGGAAAATAACATTAATATTATATGAAAACAGGATTCAAGAGATAGCAAAGCTTTATGGTGAATATGCAATTTTGAGCTTTTAAAAATCCTATCATATTTCAAAAACAATTAATAATAATATTTTAAGAGTACAAATTCTATCATCTTTCTCCATCCTTATTTATCTGCTATCCAGACAATAATTTTTGTAAAACAAATTCATGAGTTCTGACAAATAAGAAAGGCACCACCTAATAGACACAACTTCATATACCTGAAGTAGGGTCCATCAATGAATTTGTTACTAGCTCTGCAGAACCACCCAGCTTTACCCATATAGTGGTCTACTACATGGATAGGAGAAAATTTATGTCATTCTCATTCTTTAAACTCAAGTTCTTATAGAAGAAAATGATACCTAGATATTCTCTTACCACAGAGCAAATATCTAGTGCTCTTAAGTGTCAATCGAGGCTCCACCGACCTGATCCTATACCCCAAGACGGCAAAACTCTGTTTCTAAATCTGCTTCTATATTTTTATAGAGCAATGATTTTAGGGAGTTCACACCCTCGCCCACCTGGTGTCCTTGAGTGTGTACCCCAGGGTACCTACCCCAAGCCAACAAATTCTTCTTCCAAATTGCTCTATATAGGAAATCACTTTATCTCCCAAACTATAACTTTTCCATATCAAATAAGTTATCCAACCCAACATATTTATATGGACCAATTCTCTATCCTTTCATGAGATAATCAAATTTTTGTATTTTTTTTTTGCCTACACTAGGGTTTCATCAGGGGTTGATTATTTTTAGGTGGCTTTTAAGGTATTGGGGCTTGGATAAAAAAAATATATTTGGAATGTATAAATAAGTAGCTAGAAAATACATGCAATAATTAATAAGTAAGAGAATGTAGGTATATTAAAATGCATCAAAGAAAAGAAAACCTGCCTTATTTGGAGATTGGATCATACTTATTATATTTTCTGGATATTCTCGGCTAAAGCTTCCAAAGGGCGAAGTTCATCGTCTATACGTTGCAAAAATAGAAAAATAGAGAAACCCCAATAAATATCCAAATAAGAAAAGTTTTAAATAAATGATAAATAATTAAAAAGGTTTGGGGTAAAAAGGGTGATGGGTTGTACGATTTTCTAAAGGTTTGTGAATATTCTCTAAAAGAAAAAGGGTAGAGGTGTTTATGTAAAAATAGGTATTTTGGACAGCATGAGGCAAAGATTAGAGTATGTGGTTTATAATTGGTGATTATAAATAATAATTATGAATAGATTTTTATAATTTATTTATGGTAAATTAGTATATAACAGTTAAAAATTAGTTTTGGAATATTTTTTCTATTTGACCTTATAATGATAATAATTAAAAGAATTGATTTTTAGCATTATAATCTTACTTGGAAATATTTATATGAGTTGAGTGGAGTATGTAAAATTTACTAGAGATATCTTATATTAATTTTATATTTTAAAAAAATTTAATTTAATTGAATAAAGGATTTTAAATTCCAATTTGAATTCCTATAGGTTTTAAAAATTGAAGAGGTATCATTTCTAGATGTAAAATATTATTTTTAGTAACTTTTATATAGGAAGTTTTTACTAATTCTTTTTTAAGTCTTTCAATTTAATGAATTATTTTTAATTAAAATATTTTAATACATAAGAAAGAGAGAGTAAAAGAATTTATTTAGGTTATTTTATTAAAAAATATGGTATTTTATATTTTTATAATATTCTTTAATTCATTTTAGATTTTCATGAATTTTTGTAGAATTTATAAAAGTAATTAGATGTTTTAAATAAAATTCGAATAGTAGGATGAAAATAGAAAATAGAAAAGGTTTTAAAATCCTTACTGGGCTATGCATCATTGGGCTTGGTCCAATTGGCTGACACGCGGGCGGGGCCGAAGAGGCTGACAGAGAGTGCCCGGTGTGCAGTGGGAGAAGGGTAAGGGCTCGGCCGGGAGTGGCTGACATGTGGGGCTTGTGTGGCAGTGGGAGAAGAAGGAGAAAACAGAGGGGAGCGGCGGTGGCATTGCCGGCGACGGCGGAGGAGGGCTGGCTGTGGGAAATTGGCGAGGAATTTATGGAATTGGGGTTATGGGCGTTCTTTTGGTGGTTGTGGTGGCCTTTGAGATGGCCGGAGTCGGCGGGGTGGCGAGGCCGTGGCGGCGGCGTGATGGGGTAGTGGTGGCAGGGGTTCTCCGATGGGTGATGGGGTTAGGTGATAGTTGAGCTAGGTTCACGACGGGATGTGGAAGGTTTTCTCTATGGATATCGAGGCCAGAGAGTGACCGGAGTGGTAAGGAGGATGTTCGCCGGAGATGAAGAAGAGAGCGGCAATGAGGGCAGCTCAGGGCAGTAGAGAGGGAAAGGACGGGTAGGGAAGGGTGCTTGGGGTATAGCGGCACCGGTGATGGGCTTTTATAGCCAGAGATAGAGTGGCAGGCACAGAGGGTTAGCTTCATGGCGGCGGCGGCGCGAGATGGCGGTGGGCGATTGGCTAGCCGCCATAGTTGGATAAGATGGGTGAGGTGGCAGGATGGGTTAGCGGCGGTGATGGCTGTCTCGTGATGGAAATCCCGGGGTGGAACTTGGACGGGAGCGGCGGCGGCGAAGCATTCCGGTGGGTGACGGCGGCGCCGGTGGTCTGAGCAGGGCGGCGGAACGGTGGGAAGAGGAAGACAGCGGGTAGCTGTTGGATCCGGAGAGAGTTGTGGGCGCCGTTAGATTTAGGGATAGGGACTGATAAGTGGGACCCGAGGGTCAGTGAGAGGGGCAGCTGGGTTGGGTTTAAGTGGAAGCATATTTCCCGAAAGGGAAAGCGCATTCCGGGGGATTTCCCTAAAAGGAAGGTTTTGGATTTAAATAGAAAATAATTTTCTAGTATTTGTTTATGGTTTTAAAAATTCATATAAAGCTATAGGAAGCTCAGAAAAATATTAAATAAATTTCTAAAAAACCAGAAAAATGAGAAGAATCCAAATATGAAATAATATTTATTATTTTATGGAATTTATATTTTTGGGAAAAGATAGATGAGGTATTTTTCTTAGGGAATAAATAGGAAGTTGATTTGGAAAAATTCTTTAAAAATTTGGAATGGTTATAGAAATATATTTATGACTTTTGCCAAAAATGTTTATGCCAAAAGGTGAAATTTTGGGTATGTGACAATGCATTCCCCTTCAAACGTGAAGGGGGTGCAAACTCTAACCGAACGAATGGTGGTGTTAAGTCGTTTTATTTCCCGACTAGGTGAGCATGGCCTTTCTTTTTTTAAGGCATTAGATAGCCACAATGGCTTTACTTGGACGGATGAAGCGGAAAGCTCCATTCAGGAGTTGAAGCGAGTCTCTCCCCAAGTCATTTTATTTCCTGAGTCTTATCTCTCTCTCCCCCTTCTCTCCTTCACTCTCTCGCTCTGCCTGACGGGTAGCACATGCATCGTGCTAACCCTAGGCACGCCGCACTTGTCACCTCCCCGTCGCTGTCGCTGTTCTCTCTCTCCCCTACTCTGTAGCTGCCACGTAATTGTTCCCTGGAATTTTATTAGTAGCTATTTAAACCCTTTTCCTTAAGGATTAATATTGTTATAAATCAAATAGATTTATTTAAAATACTGTTTGAACTCTAAAAATTCCCAAATTTTCACAGAAATATTTCCAACTCAGGAACAATTTAATAAAAGTATTAAACCCAATTAAACTTTGGTAAAAAAAAACCCCTAAATGCTTTAGAAAATTAATATTTTAATACCTTAAACAATTTCTAAAATTTTTTCAGGAATGGTAATAATACCTAATGGTATCTAGAGCATGTTCATTCATATCAGATGACGACACGTAGGATCCTTGTATCGATATTAGTATTTCAATCCGTGCATAACTGCATCATTTCCTTTTGCATTTGTTTATGCACTGGCTTTGTCTTCCCAAGTAGATGTCGGGGATCCAGAGGAAAGGTTTCAATACACAGAAGAAGACTTCCAAGTCTTAGGACAAGGCGAGTTAACATCCTTAATTCATGTCTTACCCAGTTTTATTTAAAGTTATTTTTATTCAATTAAGAAATTGCATGCTCTACGATTTATGAAATACCTAACTTGTTAATCATGTTGTACATATGCCATGACCCTTGACAGGTTGAATTGCCATGCTATGATTGCCTAGAATATCATGCTATGACTATCTTGATAGTCATATCTCTTGTGACACTCATTTAAAACAAATAAAACATTTGGACTCTTAATCCTTCGGTAAAACCTATTTAGACATGCTTAGGTGTATAAATGCTTTGTTTTTGAGGTATAACAACCTCATAGTGGTGAACATGGGCTTACTACTACAATTGCTACTTTATACTATTAATTGGTTATAGTCTGGTTTAGGTATAGGTTATGCCAGTTGGTCTCGAGATATGAGCCGATTGCGCTAAGATATGGGTTGAGACTCAAAGACTGTGCTTGTTGCCTAGAGTGGCTCTAGACTAAAAGGTGTGGACCTATTAAGATTGGGACAAAGAGCGGAGTGTGACATTTCCGGCTCTTGGGCCATGAGAAGCAGGATTAGAATGATCCCTTGGATATGAATGAGTGTTGGATGCGTCCGGCACAACACATGGCCATCACGCGATAGTGCGGGTGTGGAGTCCAGCGTGGTGGTGCTTTGCGGAGGTTCTGGATTATACTCCAACCTAAGGGATAGGCGGAAGGGTGCCGTCACCTAAGGGTGATCTAGATCATACGTTCACTGGACCGACAATCTAGGAATGATGATCTAGAATAGGATTGCCAAATCCCGTAATATGATGGCAGGTTTAAGGAGGAAGAACAGCAACTGTGGTTTCAGCTGAGTTTTGAGTTTGGTCTAGTCGTACTATGGGATGGAACTAGGATAGACAAAATTGGTTAATCTAAAAAAATCATTAACTTTCTTCTCTCGATTTAAAATTGGTTAAGTCATAAGTTTATACTATGATTATTTCCTACTGAATTTATGCAAATAAATAAACCTCTATGCTTGCTTGATTGCGTACTTACCGTTGCACTCATTTACTCTTTAGATGGATAGAACCTGAAAAACCCCTATGCTTACTTCGAGGATACAGACCTTGGATATGAAGGCCAAGACGATGCTTAGGGCATTCCCTCCAGCCACTTGCATAGATACATAGCCGCTGGATACTCTTTTGTTGCAATAAAGACTTCCATATTTGTATTTTGAGCTCTCATATGTACTGTACTGTTATTTAGTCTGGACAGTCCTGATGTAAAACTATTTGCCGAAAGACGTTAATTTCATTAAGTTATCCATTTCACTATGATCGTTGTATACTTTATGATCTAGCTATATAATGATATGCGAGGAGTCGCATGACCAGAGCTACGACACCATGGAGTGCGGGTGAGAAAGTCTTGATCGGCGGCGTCCATAGGGTTTATTAATACACAAAAATTTGCGGTTAAGTCCTTGATGTTTGAAAAAATTACATGACAACACAATATTTTTTTACAAATAAGCCTATCTTAGCACATGAGATGCGGAAGCCATAAAACAATAAGGGCTTTATTAAAAAAATCATTTGTTCGACATTAGCAGTTAGCACATAGGATCCTGGTTGGGATTGGATGACTCACTTAAGATACTTTTGTCTATCAAAATTTGAAGTTTTTGAACTTTGGAGCCTAATTGAGACAACGACACAATTTAATTTATAAATATTGTAAGTATTATATTTTTTACAACTCATTTTCTTGTCGATAATTTTTTTTGGCAAAATATTGGGAAACATAAGCATAACAGCTTCCAAAATTTGGAGGAAATTTTCTTATCATATGAAATTTTTTTATGCAATCCTTTTAATCAAGGGTTAACTAGAAGAAGCAACTGCTCACTTTGGATATTAGAGAATTACCGCTACTTAGTCGGGTCTCGTAAATTTGTCACTGCTCGCTTAGACACGTCACTGCTTGCTTAGACACATAGATTTATACCACTTAGTCGGGTCTCATAAATTTATCACTACTCGTCTAGACACATAGATTTTTGCCAAACCGGATCTCAAAGCTCCTTTCCAACTCGGCTGTCCAGCTGCCAATTATTTCGGACCAGTTTTGTCCTCTCTTTTTCCTCCATCCTTCCCTTCAAACGCCACCCCGCCTCCGGTCCCTACCCCGTGCCGGCCGCACCGTATCCCGACCTCGCCGACCTCCCAATTCCATCCGACCTCACTGCCCTCACCGGCATGCTCAGATCCGACGGCCTGCTACGGGGGAGGACGAATCCAGCGGTTTCGCGGTGGAGGCACCGCACCCCGACCTCGCTGGAGGATGAATCCAGCGGTTTGGCGATGGAGGCACCCCACCCCGACCTCGCCGTCCTCGTGCCGTGCTCAGGTCCGGCAAGCAGCACACAACGGTGCCAGGCGTAGGGCTCCGGCCGGCAAGCGGCGCTCGCGAACCGTCCAGCATCGTGCTCCACCACTGGGTCGTCGTCACTCCGCCAATGCTCCGCATCGGGCTCTCCGCTGCCGTGCTCCACCCCATGATCTCCGTCGCCATCTCCATCGAGCCGCTCCGGTCACCCCCTCCCCCGTTGCCTGGCCTCGCCAACAACTCGACACCGCCGAGCTCTGATTCCAGCGCCTCCAGTGCTACTCTAGGTTTCTCCGATGCTCGAGCTGTTGTCATCGCCGATCCGATCCCCATCGCTGTAGGCGACCTTATAGAGGTAGGCGCCAGTGGAGTTGTGACAGGCAGCGGCGTTGAGGTCATGGCAACACTCAGTGGCGAACCTACAGGTCTTGGGATAAAGTTTGGAGCTCTTTTATGGTACACGACGGCAAATATATTAGCATAGTAGATGTAACCGTCTTTTACTCAAAAAATCTAATCGTTTTAAACGAACGTATTCTTTATAAAAATATACTATTATTGTCTATGGTCGTTTAATAAAATTAAAATCAATTTAAGCCGTCAGATCGAGAAGAGTGGATGGGCAATGTTTATTTTAGTGTACTATAAATTTTTTTAAAGTTTAGTGCACTAAAACTTAGTGCAAATTCCTCATCATTCTCTAATATCTATCCCTAATTTAGTGCAAATACTTATAAAAATGGTCATTTGAGCAATGATTACATTATATAAAATATAAAAAATATACAAGGATGAAGTAAGTAAACCTGTTCAGGTGATGGCTTGGCCGTCATTTGAGTTTGCAACATCCCCATAGCTTCGAAGCTTACGTTTTATTTGCTTCTAAGATCTCAAGAGCGAGACGTGGTAATGTGCAAGTTTGGAGCTGGTCTTGCTTGTACCGGTGTGGGTTTAGAGTCTGTAGTCCTAACTCTCAACAGCCAAGTACCCTTCAAAATGTCCTATAAAAGTACCCTTCATAATAGAGGCCCAAATTTAATAAGATTGAGACCTATGTTTATCGAGCTATCCAGGCACACATCAAAAGGGCAAGCCGAAACAGCCATGCCCCTAAAAGTTGGGCTTCGGCGTCGGACCAACATGGGCCCAAAGCTCTATCTGGCCATCATGCACCCTACCTCGCAAGTCGCAAGGCCACTAAGGCACAATTGAATGGCAGACACGAGGTGGAGACGAAGCGACATGTGCGGGAAGTTGGCCGGCTGACTGCTCACGGTAGGCACTTGGGCTGTTGTTGAGACCATTGGGCTAGCTGGCAGGACATGGAGGACGCAACAGCATAGGGCAGGGAAGGTACCCTACTACTTGGGCTAGGCCTTGGGCTGAAGCCCACCCAGCCCGAGGCCTAGATCCTCCCCTAGCAACGCTGGGAGTCGTAGGACTCGGCGGTGTAGGAGAGAGGGAGGGGAGCGGTGGCCCCGACGGTATTAGGACCAGAAAGGGAGGATTAGACCTAGCCAACAAACCGGGCCGGCCCGGTTCAGGCCCGTTTGGCCTGTATGAATTGGGCCAAATAAGCCAACGGGCTAGGTCTCGGCCCAAGCACAGTGCGTACAGTGAACAGGGCCGGTCTGGTTTAGTCAAAAATAATATATAAAAATAAGAAAATGATTATATTTAATGAATATGTGTTATAAAATAAAGAAATAAATTATATATCATAAAGAAATAAACATATATATATATATAAATATATACATATATATAAACCAGGCTGAACCAAACCGAGCCAACACTGTACAAACCGAATTGGGCCAACCCGGTGGGCCAAAGGCTTGGCCCAGATTCGGTTCGGTATAAAGTACCATGCCGGCCTGGTTCGGTGAATAGTACAGACCGACGCGGTTTGTTCCATTTGAATCAGACCGTTTGGCCAGCTATGGGGAGGATTAGAGAGAGGAAGAGAGAGATGAGAGATAAGGCAGGGGTAAAATGGTCAGAAATTGTTGCTACCTATGCATTTGAGATATAATGATGTTTTTGAGATGAGGTTAGTGGTATAGATCTAATTTTTAGAAGCAAGCAGTGCCAAATTTATGAGATCCAACTGAGCTGTGGCAATTCTCTGATATCCAAAGTGAGCAGTGGTATGCATCTAATTAACCCTTTAATCAAACACCTACCATGAAATTTTTGAATTGGATTCTTCCATTTTTATTGAATCAAGAGGCTTGAAGAATGAATTGAACCGTGTAACATATTTGTGGCCCTAAATAGTTGACGAACAAACTATACATTGCTCCGCAAGGATCTGAACCTTTATTTTCCATTTCTTCTCTTCCTTTTCTTTTGAGATGTTATCTCCCCCTTTTTTTTATAAGACATGATCACATGTACATCTACAATTGTACGAACCCTGTAACATGTACATCCTAAGATCCTAGGGGGAAACTTCTACCAAAGGAGAAAAAGATAGCCCAAAAAAGGGGAAGCTAATGGAAAACATGTGGGGACGTATAAAACTCGCTCTCGCCGAAGAATGGTCTCAAGTCCTCCTCTTGGCACATGAACTCCAAAGGGAACGAAACAATGTGGCCTCTCACGGCCTGCAATCTCTCCATAGGATCGGTGCCTACCAGGTCTGTGTCCTGCTGAGTCTCCAGTTTCTCTAGCGCAACACCCAAATCGATGGTTGTGTGGCTAACTTTCTCCTTCCGATGAGCAAAGTTTTGCCGAAATTGAGCCCTGCAAGAGGTCAAACAACATTTAAGCAACCAGAGAACAAAATGTTCCCACTGAAACGCAAGCAAACTCCTGACAGGTCCTTCATGCATACCTAGAGTGGATGTGATCATTGGGCGCACATGAGAACACGTTTTGGTATATCATGGTGTTCGCCTGCCATACAGTGTCAGTTTGTTCAGATAAGAGAAAAAATGGTAAAAAGTTTCAGGATGCTTGCTATCATCTGAGCAGAAAAATGGTGAGGAAAATTATCAGCTGTTGAAGATGGGTGCCAGAATGATCACATTTAACTGGTTTGGAGGGTGGGCGGCTAGTTAAGTTATAACTAACTAGTGCTTCAAAATACCGAACCTCCATTACTCACCTTGGCAGTGGCCATCCAGATGTTATTGTACGTCGAATTGTCCACAGGATCCATAATTTGAGTAACCTGTTAGTGAAATAGAAGAATAATGAGTAGAATAAAACTCTCACAGCTCTATTTTGCATATGCACCATCCCAGTTTGTTATGTACTATCCAGAACATGAATGCTTCCTACAAGAATTCCCTTATTAAACAATTCACGCAAAGTTTATACAGAATGTTCTCCGGAGTGGATGACCAAAGCAACCACAATATCGAAGGTTTTCAATACTTCCAGAGCCTAATTTTTTTTTAAAAAAGCAATCATAGAATGCTCCTCATTTCCCCTCTTCAAAACAAGAATGTCAGCCTAACCGCTTGGTGGATGCAAGCGTCGTCCTCCCTCCCGAAGGACGCTAGGAAAGCATTCAGCGGCTTGGTCATCTACACCCTTTGGAACCTCTGGAAAGAGAGAAACCGTCGTATCTTCCAAAACTGCGCCGCCTCTACCTTGCAAATCGTTCAGAGGATCCAGGACGACATCTACTGCTGAGGGCGGGCAACCGCATCTGGAATCGAGTAATACCGTATTGCTTTAGCGTCTTGTAACCTCTTCCCCCTCCTTCCCCGGCGGTGTAACCTCTCTGCTCTCTTGATGACTCTTGTGCTTGCCTTTGTACTTTTGTACTTTGATCGTTTTCCTATCTTTAATGAATTGGCAGAGCTCCTGCCCTCTTTGCTAAAAAAAAAACAAGAAAACAGGTGGCACAAGCTAGTTTGCACTGATGACATGGAACCCCTGGCATCTTGGGCAAGATAGCAGGATAGCGTTTCCAGTACAACTAATACAAGTAAATGGATGTAATCTAGGTTCATAATCAGTTAAATCCAACATAGTCAGCAAAAAAGAGTGGAGCATGAAAGGTTAGCTTCATCTTTACTTTAGCACTAGCTGCAGTAGTTGAAAGAAAACAACTAATCAAGTAATGAGACATGCTCTACCAAGGATACCAAATGGAAAGTATACACATCAGCAGATCGCAGAGGAAAAAAGAAGACCATACAGCAAAACAGAAGAAAAATAGGCTAAAGTTTCTACTTTGGCATTTGAACTAGACTTAGTTATCACACATATTAGTGGAAAAAAAGAATAAAAAAGGTAAAAACAGAGACTCTATGTCATGCTTTCCCTCATTCCACTGCCTAGAACTTTTTTATAGTTTTCAGCTTAAAGCATCAAACTAGTGAAACATTGTTCAAACCTCTCCTGGATGAAGGCCAAGGTGCTCTGCCCATAGAGAGAGTCGTAGGCTCAGAGAGAACTTCCCAGCTTCCCAATGTTTTCCATCCATTTTTGAACTGACAACCTCTTTATCTTCAATAATCATACCAATCTAAAAGGACAGAAAATCAATCATTACAAAATCAACATGAGCCACCAGGGCATATTTACCCAAACAATCCATTAACGGCTAACTGAATAAGCATCTTAGGGGGTGTTCTTTTGGACTTATGAGCTCTGACTTATCTGTCTTATCTCTAACTTCGAGAATTTCCCGATGTGGCCTCAAAAGTCGGATGGCCTTGAAATTTAGGGTTTATGGAGCTTTTAGACTTGCCTACGAGATAAAAATAAAACGGATTCAAAAAGTAATAAAAAAAGTCAGATGAGTCAATATTAGTCAGATAAGTCACATTTTCGTAACTTATCTGACTAATATTGACTCATCTGACTTTTTTATTACTTTTTGAATCCGTTTTATTTTTATCTCATAGGCGAGTCTAAAAGCTCCATAAACCCTAATTTCAAGGCCATCCGACTTTCGAGGCCACCTCGGAAAATTCTCGAAGTTGGAGATAAGACAGATAAATCAGATTAGATAAGCCCAAAAGAACGGGGCCTATTATTTAATGTGTGCTAGTTGCACCCAAGACCTTACCAAGAAGAAAGTACTATTCACAAAAACAAACTTTCTATATATAGATTTTTTTTCTGTACGTACATTCAGAAAACTAATTTATAATGTTTCATGCCTTAGAAGCATTCCACATTTCCACTATCTAGCCTAAAAATATCAGGTAGGATGGAAATCTACACAAGCATACAGAAGTGGTACTTGAGAAACCATACCTCAGAATCCCTTGATCCTAGCAAGCTTCTATCATTTATGTTAGCTGAGCCGATCAATGTCATGCGGTCGTCAATGATCATAACCTTACTGTGTACATATATCTACAAAATTCAGACTGTTAGCAAGAGAAAGAAGGGAAAGAAAATAATTGACAGTTAGACTAAAGGCATGACCTGGGAGGGTAACATACTCTCAGAATGTGGCTCATAAACTGAGGCTTATTTACCTGATTGGTGACCAAAGGACCTCCATCACCTAGTTTGCCATGTGATCTAAGGCCATAAAAGGATATATAATCATGTGCTTTTGAGCCAACCACATCATATAGATTTTGAAGTATTGAATTAGGCCCTCGGCAGATAGTCCGGTATTGCCAGTGCATAATTGCCCTCACAGATGCAGCTCCACCATCATCAATACCTCCCTGTAATTAAACATGTAATTAACTAACCACCATAAGGCGCCCAAACATCAATAATTGCTACAACAGTACATACCTGAAAACCAGGTAAAAGTGGTATGACAATGATAACCCGGAAGCATTTTTTCTCCTTTTCTGCTCTAAGTATGCGCCTGTATAATGCTTCTAGTACACGGTTTTTTATTGTGTCATCCCCTGAAAGACCTGATATGAAGAATTGATTCTGCAAACACCAGTAGAAGTTTGTACTCGATTCAAGTCTGTACTGTAATAATGTGTACATAGAAATGTCAATACTCAAATTGATTTAACAAATATATAACCATAATACTCACAATACCGAGTATTAGGTTGAAATTTCAAATTTAAAATTGTAAGTTAAAAAAAATTATAAAGGATACAGTACCTCAATGTACACAAAATGTTCTGCTTTCTCAATGAGAGAAAAATAGGCACTGTGGATGCTTCCTTCAATTTGAGTTGTCCCTGCTGACCATGGCCCAACACTTCTCACAATCTAATTCATAAGAAATTTATTAATTAGTAAGACATATTTAGTACAGTTGATAATAGTTTCTATTGTTATTATGTTTGTATGCAAGTTATGCAAATCAATTATCTAAAAAATATATATCACTAGTTCAGAGGGTGCTTGTAACTCAGCCCATTTCGCACATGTTCGAACTAGAGGTGGTGGTTTCAGTTTCACATGAATGGTGGTAGTTGCATTCAGTATAAACCTTGGGGGACCATCATACATAACAACCGGGTTTGGTTGGATGTACAGAGTCTTATGGCAATGCAAAAGTCCATTAGAAAATCATATATAAACAGGAGTTCCTATAAAGTTTGGCAGACGTGTCCAACTCCTCTAGCCAAACAATATAAAAGAATTAAATTACATTTATTTCTACCAGGGAATCATTAAACTACATTATCTGGTAGTCTAAAGTAGTAAAGTTAAGATGATGTTTCTGTGCTTCTCTAAATAGGTGTCAAAAGACACCATGTGCACTAAGACATGGAAGTATCTTCACCGCATGTTTTATATTTATGTAGCATTAGCAATAGCTTCCCTTCTCTTACTTTCTCATATGAGTTGACAGTCATTTTCAAATTTCATCAAAGGCTTGTGAAGCATTTCTCAAAAAAATCTTCTTTTACCATCGACTCTCAAGTTAAATAGCTCATTGCTCATATGTTATCCATATATTACGAAACCAAACATTAGTACATTAAAAAAAAGATTTTACAGAAAAATGATATGAAACAGAAATTGGAATGTAGGAGTTTGGAATTTTATTTTAAATTGGATATAGCAATGCTAGCTTTGGGACGAAAAGAGTGCAAAATGAAGTCCCAAGCTGCTCTTGTTATCTCCATTATTATTAGAAACTTCAAATATATTTATATTTTATTAAAAAAAGACTCTCATCTTAGTGAAGACTAAATGCCATAAACAACTCCATGTAACCAACACTAGCATATAATCACAGCAAAGGAATCAAGGCAGTCAAATGTTCTGTTTATCTGTTATAATATAAATTATAATCTTGTGGTCAGTGTGAAATTTTTCACACAAAATATGACTTGCAAATTATGTTGCCCTCTAGTCAGGGTTTTATCATGATATATCTTATTTTCAGATAAAGCAGTTAAGTTTCTAGTTTCTGCCAGTCAAACCAATATACTAAAGGTACAATGTAATGATGTAAAACTCTTTGAGCTGCATATGGTATAGCAAAAAGTCTTGGATACCTAAATTCGTAAGTTGGCATAACATTAAGCGAACAGTATAGTATCAAGAAAATATTATATCTGTTTAACCACATGCGCAAATGGCATCAACAGACCTGACAAAGACAAGTTGACCGGGGACCAACTTCTCCAACATCAAGCACGGAAGCAACTTGGTCTCCTCGCTCCTGTGTTTCCCACCACTCCTTATCCATGTGATGCATATTTGGTTTTGAGGTGTCATAATGTGTAACAAGTGAAACTTCAGGGGAACCAAGATTGTCCACAAAGCCTTTCAGCTGTAAATCCTGATCTTTTCTGGCCTTTCGGTTGGACACTGTCTGGTTCCTATCGGTTTTATTTTGGAGATCTGAAAGACCATGATTGATATCTAAACCATTCAGACCTAAATCTCCATTAGGCAATGTCTGATGATCAGGCTCTTGGGGCAAAAGCAATGGAATATCCTGGCATGATGCTGGTGTTGTCAAGGCACTTAGCCTCTTAATTTTAATATCCTCATCATGAGTCTGTTTACTCCCTATCTCACCATTTGATTCTTTGTTCTTGCCCATGTAATGAGGAATTACCATGTGATGGTGAGGCATTAGTAAGGGAATTGCTTGCTCATTAGGTGCTTTATTCCTCTGCAAAAGGTGGGATTGTCAACTTTAACAATGATAGAGATGGCAAAAAAGTCTACTCATTAAACTGACCTTAGCATAGTTCCAGCGCTGAACAAAATGCCTTGCTACATCTCGACAAGCTGGGCCCTGAAGAGCACACTGAACATCATGCCAGGGCATGCGAGGATATTTAGTACGATCAAGCTCATCTTTCATTGTGTCCTCCCAAGAATTTGGCTCAAATTCCCTTAGAAGTTAAAGAACAACAATAAGCTAGAGAAACAAGCTCAATAAAGGCTCATTAAAAAAATCATGCCTCAAATCTGACCTACAAATATGATGAACACGAAAAATTACCTGGGGTTGTAGTAATCTTTTCCTGGCCATATTGAAGAAGGAAAATCCATAACATTATGCTCAGGAGTATCATAACGACCAAAGCATAAATCAAGACCTCCAATATAGCATACTTGATTATCAACAATAACAATTTTCTCATGGTGAGACCTACAAGACATTAGCAAGGAGTTGAACTAAGAATTTAATGAAATTCTACAGACAGATTAAAAAAATGTAGTTTTCTTGTACCATAAGTATATGCCAGTTGAGAAATGATCAGGGTAGCGCAGAACTTTAACATTCTCATGAATGTTAAGCAGCCTTCGTTTACTGTACATGCTATTAATTTTCAGTGCAAGA
The DNA here is from genome assembly GCA_036346145.1 of Olyra latifolia. Classification (NCBI taxonomy): domain Eukaryota; kingdom Viridiplantae; phylum Streptophyta; class Magnoliopsida; order Poales; family Poaceae; genus Olyra; species Olyra latifolia. The sequence continues at coordinate 24,751,599 of CM070530.1, forward strand.
GAAACTTCCTTGTACAAAAGAATATAAATCTGCAAAACAATATCACATGCCACAGTTATATGAGACTTACATTTGATATTATAATTGATTAATGCCATTAATCAGAATCTTAATTTATGCTAACATGTTGTTTGTAAAAGTCGATTGCTCATAGAACGAACTATTGTGATAAGGAAACATGTTTCAGTACTATGCCTGATTGCCTGATAACAACAAAAATAAATGCTACCACAGTGCACAACTGAGCAAGGTTACTACAGTTCATCTGATGAAAAACACCATAAAGCAATCATATACCTGTACACCTTGCTTTGCCCTTGATTCCAAAAGAATGTCAAGCCTAGAGGACCCATGGTAGTGGAAAGGGCGTCGAAGGTACAGTTCTGGGCAGAGCCACCAGTCAGTAATAAATATCTGCATTAAACATTTAATTATCTTCCACAACATGACCAAGATTTTAACTTTCTGCATAAAATGTAGTGGAATTGAAGTAAACTAACCTCTGATTTGGCTTCTTCAATGGAAGAAGCAATAGCGTCAAACGCAGCTTGCCCATCTATAAACCATTGCACTATGCTACCGTCTTCAGTCAAGCCCCTAGGTGGTGCAAATGAACCAAAACGATGTGGGTGACACCAGCCCTCTGGGGGTCGCCGAGCAGCATTTATTGCGGTAACCCAATCTTTTACCTTAGAAGAACTTCTTGTTCTCAACTTTATAGTCCTCCCCCCTGAAGATACCTACCACAGAGAACACCATTGAGAAAATTGGACTGAAAAAAAAAGATGCGATATTTATTCTGCATTACCGTGTTGCTTACCCAATGCCCGAAGACATATCAAGGCAACATAAAGGCTTGAGTAATTTTTATTATTTTCTATTTGAGATACATAAATGCAATGTTAAAAGACTTGACTTGACATTATTTTAATTTTTTTTTTCTAAGATTAGGGTCAAATAGGATCTAAGAAACATATGCAGAAGATGTGTGCGTGGAGGAAAAGAGGAACATGAGGAAGAAATTGTGAGCACAGTAGCACACATAAGAAATGTGTGAAATAAACTTATTGTGGCCATTTCTACGGTTTCATAGAGACTTAACCGCTAGAAGGGAGCTCGCAAGTCGCAATCCTGCCAATGTGAGTAGTGACCCCAATGATGGTTCAGTCTAAACAAGGTTTCTCATGAGACAGACTCAGGTGGGCCCTCCCTATATTGTTGGTAGGAATTTCCAATAAATACAGATAAGTACATGAGGGTAATTATAGCACCTGATGATCTAATTACTATTAGATCCATGTAATTGTCCAATTCGACAAAAGGGAAACGATGATCTAAAGCTTCTAATCACAGCTATTACCTATAAAAACATAGACCCGGTCAACAATGCTTGAGCAGAAGCATTCACGATCATGACAGGAGAAAAACACCATCACTTGTTTTGAAGTGCCAGGCAAGCAAAATGTGGTCAAAGTGATACTGATACATGTCTTTCTCTACAATATTTTAGCCTTTTATCAACCATGTCACCACCTCACTAAAGACTTTTAACTGTTATAATAAAATGTGAAACTGGGATATGCTAGTTGAGTTTGTCTAGACTAGGGAAAACCCCACCATCCCAAAATTTTTAATAGGGATCACCACTTAGACCAGTATGCCTCATCGACCAGGTTACCAAACAATTTTTTTTAATGACATTTGAATTTTAAACTTCTAAATATGGATGAAAGAAACCTCAACCGTTATGTAATCAAATGGATTCAATTAATCTGGTGGCAAGAGGCCACATATGCATGCAGCAGGTTCTTGGGTTCAACTCCCCACCTCCCAAGTGGAATTTTTTCCATCTCCACTGTGGGACCCACATGTCAAAGGTCAAATTAGAAAGGTGGAGGCAGAGCTGGGATTTGATCCCTGTGCTGTGGTAGGGTTTTCCGTGGTTACCAACCCTTAAAAATTCAAATTAAAGTGATTTTTTGGTCCAATTTAAATTTTATCATGACCCAATGTTAAGGCCAGTAACTGCTGGCTTTCGCCGAAATTTTGCCAGCAAGAACTTTTCTGGTCTGCACAACTTGCAAGAATGCTTGTTTTTGCTTAAAACTTAATATAGAACAAGATTTTAAAATTGCCTCCAGACCCTATTAAGCCTAACCAAAAATATTTTATTTTTGACTGGACGCTTATCTAGGTTAGTTAAGCTAATGAAATCCTTAAGTCAATTAAGTCTTAAAATTAAGGGGAACATGCTCAAATTTTTCCCTGCTTCATTCAAACTGAGTCAGGCCGTTAGACCAAGGGAAAGAGGTACCTCAAATGCAAAATGCAAAGGATTGCGTTCCTTGATCTCCTTTGCTAGAGTGATTTGGCCTTCTCCATTTCTATCTGTGTGAGGTGATACATCAAAGATAACTATATCCAAAAGCTTTGGATCAAATGGATCTTCGAGCAAAGCTAAGAATCCTGGCTTCAGTACAGCCCAAACCTGTTAATAAATGTTCAATTTCACAGCTCAAATACAAGGGTAGCATCACAGAAAAATAAAACATAAAATAATAGACATTGCTCTAAACCTTTTGCCAGCTACTGTTGCAGAAATTAAAACAGCCGCACAAGCAGCATCTGTCTTTACTTTCTTTGTCAATTTTTGGCAAGTGTCTAACTGTAACATAATCTTCCTTTAGCTTAGTCCCATATTCAGGCAAAAACGATAACAGTGAGACTTCCAAAAATTTGCAAACCTGCATTTTAACATATGTTACAGCATAAAAGAGAGGAGAAGCATGATTCATTATAATCGACACACACAATGGTTCAGTAATATATAGACAGTTCTATTAAAACTAAATGAAACTACATGATAGAAGTACAAAACTATAGAGTTAAAAAGGCCTCGTGATACCTCTCTAGAGTTCACAATATCCAAGTTGCCCAAGAAATGGTTCAGATATTCTTGCATGGCAACCTTTGCACGATCAGAAATGGATTGCTGATGACCAAGAGCTGGTCGAATGACAGGCAAAACAGCACTTGAGGGAACATTTCTGCAACAACACTGCCACAGTTCAAGTTCCTTTCTTACTGTGAAATATTTGTCATTTTGCACATTAAAAAGGTCTCTCATATACACACCTTTCACGATTACTTTATCTAATTACACCATAGTAAATTTGTTAGATATATGTATATATGGGCTTTAGGCCCTTACCTGTTATATTTGGGCTTTCCTCTTTTGCCCCTGTACTGTGTATATATACTGGCCCTTTGGCCCCAGATGAATACAAGTGCTATTCCCAACATGGTATCAGAGCGAAGACTAGAATAGTCTGGTGTGTGCCCTAGGAGACGCTCTACTGGAATACCACCTTTAAGTGCAGAAGAAGGCTGAAGATTGATAAGATAGCAAGCAACAGAGACTGCTTCAGCCCAAAAATGAGGTGGAACAAAGGAGGAAATCATGAGCGCACGAGCTGTTTCAAGGTGTCGATGTTTACGCTCAACAACACCATTTTGAGCATGAGCACCGGGACAAGAGAACTGAGAGAGAGTGCCCTACTCAGTAAGAAACCCACGAAGAGCCCCAGAGAGATATTCTCCTGCAGAGTCAGCCCAAAAGACACGAATGGGAGAATCAAACTGAGTACGAATCATGGTGGCAAAATTTTTATCGATATAAAATATATCCAGGTGTAGCGAGAAAAATCATCTATAAAAAAAACATAATATTTATGACCACCTTGTGAAACAAAAGGGACAGGACCCTAGACATCAGAATGAACAAGATCAAACGGACGAGCTAACACAGACTCACTAGAAGAATATGAGAGTTGCACCTACTTACCAAGGTTGCAACCCGCACAATCTAAAGAAACATCACCGCATTACGATCCTAATGCATCACCATTTAACTAACTAATGATGATAGACGCGAACCACAGAAATGTCCCAAACGATGATGCCACTAAGCAAAAGACGACGTGGAGGAAGCAGCAGAGACGGAGAGACTGGCAGGAGCAACGGAAGGAAGACGAAGCCAGTCAAGCTCCCAAAGACGCTACGAATCACGGCGCCGGGGGCCAGTACCAACCAGAAGACCCGTGCAACGATCCTGAATAGGACAAGAATCAGTATCGAGAATCACACGACAGCCATGATCAGTGAGTTGGCCGGCAGATATGAGCTGCATGGTTAGTTTGGAAACATGGAAAACTATGGGAACGTGAAAAGAAGACAGAAGAGTGCCTCGTCCTTTAACAGGAAGAGAGGTATCATCTGTCGTTTGAACAGTTAAAGGAGTGGTCAAAGGACTGATGGAAGTAAGACAGGTAGAATCAGATGTCATATGAAAAAATGTACCTGAGTCAAGAATCCATGGTGATGTACCGAAGTAGAGAAGGTGGTCTCTCAACGAAGACCGTAAAGCGTAATCCAGCAGAACTCGACGTGAAGAGGCAACCATACGTCACAATAGCATCAAAATTTCAGCGAAGGATCGAGTCAGGCCGAGAAGAGTCTCAATCTCCGAACCGGTGCCGCAAGATTTTGGTCGATCGACGACGAGCATTATCCTTCTTCTTCCGGTAATAAATCGCTTACGTGACCATCCTTGTCACAATAAGAGAAGATGAAGACCATCTTCGCCGTCACTCCGTAAGACGGCGGGCGGTGAAGTCGGCGGCGAGAAGCCGAGGTGTCGAAGAAGCGTCCAAGAGCAAACACGGACGGAGAAGCGAGAGTCCCGCACCACGAAGACGAAGTCTCCTCAAGACGAAGAGCAGCAAGAGCCTCCAACAAAGTGACGCGAGGATGACGAGCAAAGAAGCCGAGCACGACCGCTTCGCTCAAACTCGCCGAAAACGTGGCGCGGTCATAGACGCGCGGCTCAAGCGAGATCGCTAACGCCGCAACAAGCACAAGTCTGGCAGTCATGATCGGCATCCGCGGCATCAAGAGAGTCCAGTTGACGCCACACAGCAGAAAACTGAGTGTATAGCTCATCCACAGTAGTCACCCTACTGGAGAGACTACTCATGCCACACAGCCGCAAGATACTGAAAATCACCAATAGGCTCATAGTGATTGCGAAGATGTAATCACATTAGTTGTGCAGAAACCAAAGAAACCACCTCTCCGGTCAGATGCACCTCCATGCTAGCAACCAGAATAGCAGAGGCACGAGCATCCTCATCACACCAGAACTTGTAGGCGGTGTACTGAGACTTGTATGACTCCATAGCCTCCTTATGATCATCAGATGTTTTCGAAAGCAAAGAACATTGGCATCAAGATCGAGCCTTCGAGCGTAAATGTAAGACTTCGACGAGGTGGGGGTGATTTGATCAGACGAGGCGAGCAAGGAAGCTCGCCAGTAAGAAAATCCCATAGACGCCGACCATGCATGCATGCAGACGATATGAAGAGACCAACTCGATAATTGAGGCTATCAAAATCACCGGCAACAAGGAATGTAAACGGTGCTCGACATTTACTTTTTTTTTTTTTTTTTTTTGGCGATTAGGCAAGATTTGTACTACTACTAGTACTACTGCTTCTACTACTACTAGTACTGCTACTTCTACTAGTAACTAGAGAAGCCGACGTAGAAGAGGAGCCGGCCGAGAAGGCAAGCTCCGGACGTCGGCGGTGGCGGATCTCACAGCAGAGGATCCCGCGGCGGTGGAGGCGGCGCCCGCGACAACGACGAAAGCAGCAAAAGGCGGCGGTCTTTGGAGAACAATGAAAGCCGGCGACGGCTAATAAGCCAGCGACGACGATGAAGCAATAAGGCGACGGCAGTGGCCGGCAAGAAAAATGAAGGCCAAGACGGATGACAACGAAGAAGAACGCTTAAGAATACCATGATCGCGACAATGAAAGCAACGAGACGCCCGCAACGAGAGCAATGACGGAGTATGGCGCCTATGACGACGACGACGACGTGACGACAAGACCGGCGGAGAGAAACGAGCACCGCATTTAACGTTGTAAATGGTGGCAAGGGCAAGAAATGGCGCAAGTGCGACGCCGACAGAGGGAAGAAAACCCTAACCCTAGGTAGGCTGATATAAAAAATAATATTAATTTGGAAGCACCCTTGATGACAGATTTATTAGTATCATTTTCATGCGACACATCTTAATAACTATTATGTAAATTTGTGGTAAAATATTTAAAAGTTTAACTGCACACAATCTAAAGTGACATTTAATTCATAAAGGAGGTATTTTCCATCATTCTAGACTTTTAGTCCATTCAGGCTAACATAAATAAACTAACTACAATTTACCTATTTCTGACGGAGTGTTCATCATGTTGTGAAGGAACATGCACGTCATCTGCTTCATCATCATCATGAACAACTGTTATATGCTCTCCAATTCCCAAATTTTGAAGCCATTCTTTGACCTTAAATAACAACAATATTCTGGAGATCAGTTCAGTGTTTTGTGCTTGAAAAGGAAGCTTTCTCCAAGAATATGGCATCCTTGCATGGCTATAATATTAAAAGGCATGGAATTCAAAAGAATTTTGGAATAAATTAACATATGTTGACCAAAGAAAGTGGGGGAATGAATTAACATTTGGAGAATGACGAGCAGAACAGTGAACCAGAGGGATTCTAAATTTCTAATGTGGTTACAAAGTAAATATCTGAATAACTGCCAAGAAGTGTTGCAAAATATTTTAAAACTGTAAATAATATTCATAATGTGCAATTGCAGCATTCACTTTCAGTGTTTCATCAGAAAGAAAGGACACACAGATTCAAATACATCTAAAATTAATTATGTAACTAACCTGCTCCTGTTTCTCATGGAATTCTTCAAGAAATGCACGTCTCTTCAATGCAAAATGTAGATATAGAACCTGTGAGGCCTTCTTATATAGAAGCCACCTAAACTGATAGAAGAACTAGTTAACAACTTAACGTCACTGAATGAATTTATATAATTCATAATTCATAGGATCACAAAACCTCAATAATGCAATATACATATAGTTAAGTTCAGCATTATATTCTCCTGGGATCAGTTTTTTACAGCATCCATTAACTAGACATATGATGAACTGGAAAAAACAGCAAGTTCAGTATGATAATCTCATGGGATCAGTTATTTACAGCATCCATTAACTAGATGTATGATGACCCGGTGATTTGTGAATTTCCAATGATCTAGTTGTATTGTTTTTGTACTATTTATCCTGGTTCAGTTTACATCCTTTGCTGTTTTTAATGTCTGTGCATAATTAGCTTCACATTGTTTATTACTTAATTTACTAATCTATGCTTCACAGAGGATCAAGCGATTCAAGATGCAGATCAGTAAATTTTGATGAGTTAAGCATTTCCCAATGATGTAACTTACTATTTATCTTGATTAAAGCTTCCTCCTTTTGGTTTGTCTTATTTATGTGTGTGTTTCATTGGCTTCACACTACTGAAGTGATTGATTTATGCTACACAAAGAAACAAATGATCGCCTGTATGGGTCAGAAGAGATCAGAAACAAATGATCGCCTGTATCAGATATCACAAAGAAACAAATGATCGCCTGTATCGTCGGCATGTTCTGCGCAGCTTTTTTGCTTAAATTGCTTTATTATCTTTTTAAACGCTTTGACTTTTTTATGCCGTTTCTTCAAAATCTGGAAGTCACAAGATATACATTCTCAACTCCGACTTCGATTATCAGTTTTAGGTTATGAAAGCCACTAGTCAAAGCGGCCAAAGTTCAGTTTCAGCAAATAATAAGTTAATTTCAGTGCCGCGGAACAGAACAGGCCAAGCAAACAGTGCACACGGTTAGAGCTCAATGTGTAAAAATGAGTATTTTTGCATTTGACCAGTCAGATTGGTGGTAATGGTGATAACTACGTAATTTTTGGCTGATCCCATTCCATCAGATCTCACTAGGTGTTTGTTTTCATACACAATTAGCTTTAACATAAAAAAGGACAGTGTGTGAACTTTTTATCCACCATTGTTAATTGGGTTAATTGGATAGATGCCACTGCTCAGTTGTCTATTTCGAGAATTGTCACTGCCCAATCAGAAAGTGTAAATCTGTCACTGCTCGTTGCAAAATTTTAATCCATGCCACTATACAAATCGCAAAGCATGTTTCCAGCTAAGACAATGACGTGGCAATTTTTTGGACCATTTTGCCCTCTTATTCCTCCTCTATTCTTCTTCTTCCTCACACTGCCTCTCTCTCCTTCCTCTCTCTTCCCATCTCTCCCCTCCAACTCTAGCCACACCACACAGCGCCGCCCTGCCGCAGCTGTGTCCTGGCAGCGCCGCCAGCCCCCCACGTCGCTGCTTGCACCGCCCACGCCACCACTCGTGGCACCGCTGCCCGCGCCGTTCGCCACTGCATCCCGGTCGCGCAGCTCATGCCACCGCCTGCGCCGCAGCTCGCCGCCTATGCCGCCCACACCACACCGGCGCTGCCTGAGGGGGCAATGGAGTTGGAGGGGAGAGGGGGGGAGAGGGAAGTTGAGAGGCAGTATGAGGAGGAAGGGAGGAGGAAGAAGAGGGCAAAATGGTCCAAAAGAATTGCCACATCATAGTCACAGCTGAAAACATGTTTTGAGATTTGGATCAAACTTTTCCAATGAGCAGTGGTAGATTTACACTTTCCGATTAAACAGTGGCAATTCTTGAAAAAGACAATTGAGCAGTGCCATCTATTCAATTAACCCTTGCTAATTTGCACAAATATAAACTTAACCAGCATTATAATCCATGATTCCACGAATGTTATTAAAATTCATGTTGGTGAACATACACACAAGTCCAGATGCAAAATGCTAATTTTTTAAAAGGAAAACCCAACCGATCAAACCGCTTCAAGGACATCTAACCATATAAATAAGGCCAAATGAGATGCTAAATATATATTCTTTCTAATTCATACACAAACGCCCAAATTCACATGCCCCGATCGACCATTTTGCCTGCAGTTATGCTTAACAACATCGCACCAAACACCTAATTCGTTCCACCACCAAATCACAACCTAAAAGTACCGCAAATTCAAAGGGTAGCATTTATTTTTACCACACAAAAAGAAAACTGAATTCCACATTAGCATAGTAACTCGGCCATAAAATTCCCCAAGAAGAACATAAAAATTTTACAGCAAGCAGCATGGAATCAAACTCCCAACTCAAAGAATTTGCCAGATTTGCATCAAACCGGTTAATTTCAGACTGTCTTAAATTCAGAGCCCAAAAATGAGAGAAACGAACGGCCAACCACCCTTTCGTGCAAGGATTAAGCTGCTCGCTGACATCATTGCTATCTCAAAAAAAGGTAGCATTTCTTCTTGGAGCACTAAAGGTAGAGGTAAGCCGAAAACGTAAATAAATTTATATATCATAAAATTCCATTGGAGAACAATTACGAAAAAAAATCAAGGCGCAGGCATCGGAGAAACAAATCACCAACGCCCATTCCAAGCAAGAATTCTAAACCGGCAATGCCAAGCACCACGGACGCCGTTCAATCCAGCCCACAGCACCAAACGACGCAATTCGAAACCACCAGCCTCAAAAAACGAGATGAAAAAAGGAAAAACCGAAGAGGAGGACAACCCCACGGACCTGCTTGTACTGGACCTCGACGGTGTAGGAGAGCAGCATGGGCGTGATGTCCCCGGCGTCGGGGCGCGACACCCCCACGATCCTGGCCCGCGGCAGCTCGTCGAACACCCGCGCGGACTCTGGCAGGCGGAACGACGCCACCGCCGGGTCCCCCTCCGGCTCCGGCGGCATCCGCACGTACCGGTGCCCGTGCTGCTGCTCCTCCTCGGGTCGCTCCTCGCCCATAGATAGGATCCGGCCCCAAATCCGCGCGCCGCTGAGGCGCTAACAGCAGATTTCGCGCTTGTTTCGCGGGGAGAGCGTGCGAGGGTAGGGGTGTGGAGGAGCTAATGCAGAGCTTCGAAGGCGAGATACGAATCGGGAAGGGGCGGTTCGAGAATTGGGTGTTCCAATTTTGGCATTTTTTTCCCCTGCTCTTTTTTTTTATTGTAATTTTTCCCCTGCTCTTGGTCGTGGATTTCTGATCTAAATTCTCGGGTCAGGGGCTCAGGGCTGGTTCGGAAGCGCCGGTGTTTGCTCCTGCTGGTGGGGTTGGCCACGTGACGTGGCAAGGGTGTCGTGTGTTTCAGGACATCTTCGGTGCGCCACGTCATCGTGCAAGCGAGCGGCTAGCTCAGAGCTGTTTTTCCGGAGGTAGCTCGCACACTGGCATGTGTCTCCTGTAGCGTGGTGTCATCCGCGTGTTTGCGTGTGTATATACTCTCCCTATGCTCCCTATGTTTCCTCAAATTATAAGAAATATAGTTTTAAAAAGTTTGTTTTAAAATATAATAAGGTATGCATGTAACTTTATTGATCTTTTTCCTTCCTATGTTTTTGTTTATTGCACACTTCTTTCTTCTGCCACATGTTCAAAAAATATGTCATACAAAAAGAAATGGGTGAAGTACATCGCAACGAGTTAATCTCCAATATAAAGGTGGCAACCATCGCACTTGTTCCTTTTAGAATGTATAGACTAAAGGGTTAAATGGATTGCAGATAAACGGTTTCACTCTATTTGGTTTGGTTGTACCTCAGTAGTTTGTTTAAGGGCTAAACCTCGTTGAGCTACCTATGAACCTTGTCACGCCACCATCAAAACCTGTCTGACCACCACCATGACATGAGAAGACTTTACCAATCAACCGTCGAACCTCGCAAGAGGTCGTCGGATCTTGTCAGACTACCGAAAAAGTTAGACCGATTGCCGAGTGTCCATCGATCAACACTAAAATTCTAAAGCTCCTCCGAGAGCGAGCGAGAGAGTATGGTTTGGCTCTGTGGCCTTTTGTTGTGCAGGAGTGGAGGCTTAGGAGGGATCAAACACAAGCATTGCTTCTGAAGAAAGAGATCATGTTAAAATTTCTCAAAATCCATCGTTTTCATGGATGTTTTATTTTCAAGGCAGGTTTTCTTCAGTAGCACTACATTAATTAGATGCACGCCAAGCAACACCTATCTAAAGTCAGCCCTAGTTAAGCTCCACTGCGCCACGGGGAGACGTTCAACTGTTCAAGTAGCAATTGCCTAAAAAAAAAAGAATTTAGAAAGTGCAGTACATTAATTAGCACCACATTAATTAGATGCACGCCAAGCAACACCTATCTAAAGTCAGCCCAAGTTAAGCTCCACTGCACCACGGGGAGACGTTCAAGTAACAAGAAAAAAAAAAGAATTTAGAAACTGCAGTACCACCCAAATTGAAATTGTCCCTACATCCCCAAACAATCCTATTCATATAGTGGCAGCGTTTCAAATCTAGCGTAGTAACGGCTAGCTCGCGAGCACCATTACGTTCCAATCACCGGTCCAAACGTCCACACCGGCCATGGCCCAATGCATGCACGAGAAGAGGCGATGGCTGCCAAAAGATCCAATCAGAAACCCCCATTAATTCGTCCTCTTTAAGCGCAAGTGTCTTTCTAGTATTGATTTGAGAAGCAAAAGGCGATTAAGCTTTCTCGCACGCATGGATGATAGGGAAGGGTGGAATTTTAGGGGGGGAATCGCGCGGAGGAGCGCGAGAATATGCGGAATTTGGTGCTTGAGATCATTCCTTGCAAGATACCATCCGATCTGGCGCGAGTTGCGGGGAACGGCAGCTCGCGCAAATGATTTGGCCGTCGCAGCGACGTACACGCATCTTGCTTGTGATTGGGGGAATTTTATTGGCTTTTCTGTCCCTGCACCAAAATTGTTGTTTCCCGGTTGCTTTTCTTCGACAGCTACGTGTTTGCGTCGTTTTTAGTAATGCAGAGATTGTAGTTTGGCTTAAGTGGGAGTGGGTCGAAAACATCCTTGTTGTCTAGCGGCGTGTTCTATATGGATGTATGGTGGATTTTTTTTTTTTTGTTGAGATTTTTATCACACATAATATGCAAAACATGCCGTTTGGTGCAGTGCTGCAAAAACGTCTATGCCCATTGATCTTGGATCGTGATTCGTGCAAGAGCACTCACCCTTCCTCGAGCCACCCGGGGCAGCTCCATTGACCTGACCCGAAACATGTCCTTGTCTCTCCCCCAATAATCCCTCTGTGCCACCATCGGTGGACCATATGGTCGCCGGGAGGTTGCCGAGGCAACATCGACCCTAGAGGAGATGCCTCGGCACAGCTGACCAGAGCATATCTTCACTAAGCTATTTGGTAGATAAGCTTAGCGAAGATATCCTCTGATTGATCTTCGATCCTTATGTGATTAAGCTCAATATCATCTTTCCGTACATAATCCCTAAGAAAATGGTGGTAAACATTTATGTGCTTAGTTCTAGGGTGATAGACCAAGTTATTTGCTATCTCCACAATACTATCATTATCGCATAAGAGGGGTGTACTCTTGAAGTCTAATCCATAATCTTAAAGTGTTTGCCTCATCCATATCAATTGATCACAATAACCACCTGCGGAAGACGGTGGATAGGGCAATATAGTTTTACTTCTCAGAAGACCATAAGACCAGTGATCTACCAAGTAATTAACAACTACCCAGTAAGAGCGTATACAATACTATAAGCAGCTGATGTCTATAGTAAGTTCCCATGTCACATATAGACAACCTTAAAGACAACTATATAATGGTACAGACAATCACTCTCTTTATAGACAACTCATCTTTACACACAACCACCTTGGTTCCCGTGCTACAGTAGACTACAAATGTATAGACAGCTTCTTTCTCTTTCCTCTTTTTCTTTCATCTACATCAGCAAATAGGTGACATGACAACTCTTATATACAACAGCTATCTATGCATTGTATATGCTTAAAGCTGTTTCTATCAATCTTATGACATAATCCAAGTCAAAATAACTTATTAAGTCAAAATTAGCATCATTGGGGGTATAATAAATCTATGGTAGATCGATACTTCGATTATCTAAAGATTCTTTTTACAACAACTATGTGGTATTCTTTACATGAAACTTGAAATATGGCACACATGCATCACTAAAATAATGTAGGACCTAAATGCCATAAGGTAAAGTAAACAACCATCATTGACCTATAAATCTTCATATTTACCGGTTTACCTCCCTCATGTTTGTGGAGGTAGCCATTTGTTCAGTCTTGATGGGCTTCACATCCTCTATGCTAAACTGTTTGTGCTACCATCATTTAGGGTCGAGAAAGTAAAGGATTTGAGCGTGCTCTTACCTAGAAACTAAAGTATATTTAATTGAATAAAATGTATAGCACTAAGTTCAAAATACATGGGCACAATATGTGGGTATTAGTTGCACCTCATGCCCTCATACACCATTTAGCATTTTAGCATTTTCCAGTTATATAGGGAACTTCCTTGACAAATAGTTAATGAAATAAAGAGAAGATGTCAAACAAGTGTAGTGGGCAGTTTCAATTCGAGCATTGATCATTTGGTTTTTGTCGATACTAATTTGTTGTCAGGTTTCTTGTGTGCTATATGCCGAAGCACTGAAAAGACCATCTTGTCAAGTTGTTTTCGACAAGCAAACTTTGGACTGGGGCGAGATAACACATAGCTCATTCTTGCCTCCCAATTTTTGTACAAATTATCTTCCTTTAGATTATGAAATTGCATGCTTTACTTTTAGGGGGTTTATATTCATGCGACTACAAAGTTTGGATTTCACCAAAAATACCATTACGGACATTTGTGGCCCTTTCTCTTCATCAAATTTACCTCAAAAATACCATCATACCCTCTTTTTTTCCCTTCACCAGATATGCGGCTTCCTCCTCCACTCCTCTCCCAACTCAAGCAACCCCCTCTTGTCGCCGCCATGCCCAAGCAGGCCTCTAGGCTCGGGTTGCGTTGCTGTCTCACAATCCAAGTTCTAAATAATAATCAGCACATATAAAATTTTGAATAATATCTAGCTCTTCGGAATTTCATAACTTATTCATATAAGCTCAGATGAAAATAACCTTTATATAAAAAATTGCACTCTCGACGAGATCTACAACTTTTAGTTGAGAACTTTTTCATTTGAAGCCATCTAGATGCACAAATAATGGCCATGAGTGTATTAAATTTATAACTTATCATACTAAGTCCAATGGAGACAACCTTTATATGAAATTGTACTCTCAACGATATATATAAATATGCAGTTGAGAACTTTCCTATTTGAAGCCATCTAGATGCCTAAATAATAGTCATAAGGTTCGGACAATAAAGGTCAAAAGGTCTTCATATCCTATTTAAGTGTTTGTTAGGTAGCGTTGGTCGGAGCCGAGAGGTTGTGGGCTTGAATTCTATAAAATTCTTATGCTTGTGTTTCTTGTGAAATTTTTTTGACTTGTGAATAGAGGTGTATAGGTGGTTGTGGTGTAGGTTTGGGGTTTAAAAAACTTTCTCCCTATTTTTTACACAAAAAAAACTTGGTTACAAAAAACACTCGTCAATTGATAACCAATTAGCAGTGCTGGTTTTTCTTACGAACTGCCAGTTAACCCAGACTCATCTATGCATGTTATTTTGTGTTGATTTAAAAACCGACACTAACACTAGTTGTGAACTGTCACAAATGATCTTTCCAATCAGTGCTGACTTATCTTACAAACTGCCAGTTCGAGACCGGCACAGATGACCCCGACTTATTTGTGGCTGTTATTTTGTGTCAGTTAAACTTGCACTAATACCCGTTGTGAACAGGCTGGCCTGTTTTTCAAAAGCAATGACCTTCGATCAACAGTGTCGCACATCCAATTTTTCCTATTACGTGTTTATGCTTCCTCGATTATGCATTGATTACATGCTTAGTTATATTTACAATTCTTATATGTAAATGCAAAGGTAATACTCTTTATATTCAAGAAATATATATCACGGATCCTTAGGGAAATTAAAAAAGGCATGATCCGTAGTGTTTATGTTGTATTTATCCTTTGAGACATATTCCTACAAATATATTTGATTTAAAGGATTGCATCAAAGGAATTTCATGGGATTTTAAATTTTCCTCCAAATTTTGGAGAAATCAAGCATGATGGCTAACCTCTGATGTGCATTCCTTTAAGAATTCCATTACGATGTTCCCTCTCTCTATACTCAACCTAACACACCAATGAGAACTCTAGAGATTAGAAGCCCAAAGAGTAGAAGACTCGGAGATGGCAAGAAGTAACCAATAGGAGCATATGGAGGAAATTTGCGTGTCCGCTAGAAGCAACCAATGAGAGCATATAAAGAAGATGTGCACCTTGCTCTACATTTGACTAAGCAAAAGCAACATGAAAACGAAAAAAATGCAGTTGATGGGAACATAGGAAGAAGACGTGCATGACTGCCATTATTGGAGATCGAAAGTCTTAGGAGATGCATGCACGCTGCTATAGATTGGAACTCTAGATATTAGAAAGCTAAAGAGTGGCTTAGAGGTGGCGAGAAGCAGCCTATGAGAGCATAAGAGCATCTGGAGCAGGTACTCTATAATACTGTAGCTCGGGATAGAGTAACTAGTGCAAGGAAGGAATCTTTTAGAGTGTAGTGTAAAGTGTGAAGAAAATTTAGAGTGTTGGATAGAGGGAGTAGTGAATAGTGTTATAGAGTGAGAGGATAGAGTAGCTGGTGGAGATGCTCTAAGAAGAGATTTGCATGCCCGCGAGAAGTAGTCAACAGAAGCGTATAGGGAAGATGTGTGCCCATCGTTGTTTTACATTTGACCAAGCAAAATCAGCACGAAAAGAAAAAAGATACACGAGTTTGAAAGCATGATAGTCAAAGGTAATAGAAAGATTAACCTATTTATTTATTTTTTTTATTCTTATGTGCTCGGGTGCGGCAGAGTCACCGTGCTCTAAAATATTAAACATTCTCACATTAATTGGATAAAATGAGAAAAAACTATGCCATCAATTATAATGAGTTTAAATTATATTGTTGTAGATCTTAAATATGTTTTTAGCTGAATCTAAATGTTTGTCCCAAATTTAATTGAAATTTAACATTTATCCACGTAAATGTGTGGGTCACCGTACTAGTTAGTATTTATAATTTAATTTTCAAATTTCTGCATTTTCCTGTAGTACAATCAAATGACATGCTTACCAATTACAGTAGATTTCAATCTTGCGGGATTTAACATGTCTAGACTTCCCAATCTAATATTTTTATAGAAAAATGTGCCAATTTAGTCTCTGAACTATAGACATCAGTCCTTTTTGGTCATGAAGTGCAAAATTGGATGAACAAGGGCATGTTTGGTTGGAATACTAAAGATGCCAACATTTGCCACAATTTTCTTGCTAAAGTGTGGCCTTGAAATTGGAGGCCACACCTTAACCAAAAGTTGGCACAAAAATTTGAGTCTATTACATCGGCAATGCCCCCTTTATATAGGGCCTAAGATACGGAGTCCGACTCAAACTCTAACCTATCCTACCTATTACAACGCAGAGTCCAACTGTAATCCTATTTGTACAAATATTCGACACCAACTCTAACAAACTCCACCTTGACAATTATGACATTTGCCATCTCAAAGTTGTCGTAACGTTCTATGTGAACCCGTGTATCCGGATTCTAGTTGTTTCCTTTGTAGCTCACACTGAGTGCTCGATGAATCTGGCTTGGCCTCAGATCCACTGCTTTGTGGAACCAACATTAGCATCTCTGTGAACTCTGGCTCCTCCATGACACCACCCGCAACGGTACTCCTTGCACATGGAATTGAACTCCCATATAGCCTATACAAACGTGAAGCTGTTCTCTCCCCGATCATCACAGTCTCAACATTTTTTCATGATTTTGATTGTCCTTCCATCTGCATCAGTTTGGAACACCATCCCATCTTCATGTAAGGTTCTGAGCGAAATTAGATTCCTACTTAACCCTGGCACATGCTTCACACGCTGAAGTAACTGGTTAACTCTGTCATGTATCTTGATCTTGATGGCTCCTACTCCAATGGCACGACACTTTGTGTAACAGCATTGCAACCTCCTACCGTGAAAAAGAATTTGAGTGTCAACATTTCTTTGTTGACCATCTGGGACAACCTTTCGCCAGAAAATCACGTTGCCTTAGGATCACCTAGGGTACATCCAGCAAGACTTGTCAGATCTAGAGCTCCCTTTCACCGAGGAGGAGATCAAGTGCGCAATCTTCTACATGCCTGTTGACAAGGCTCCAGGCCCGGATGGCTTCACAGGCCTCTTCTACCGCTCATACTGGGAAATAATCAAAGACGACCTCCAACTTGCGTTCCAACGCTCCTATGACCAAGACGGAGTGCCTTTGACCTCTTAAATTCAGCGAACATCATGCTCCTACAAATGAAAACAGGCTGCCAATGTCTTTCTGACTATAGACCGATCAGCCTGATTCACAGCTTTAGCAAAATCCTCACAAAGCTCCTCGCAAACAGGTTATCTCCGCACCTTGACGACCTCATCTCCCTGAGTTAGAGCGTTTTTTATCAAGAGACGCTATATTCAAGACAACTTCTTGTATGCACAGAACATGCTACACGATCTTCACAAGCGCAAGACACTATCCATCTTCATGAAACTTGACTTTGCAAAGGCATTCGAGTCGGTTCACTGGGGCTACATGCTTGAACTCCTAGAACGTCTCAGCTTCAACACCATATGCAGGAATTGGATCTCCATTCTTCTTGGATCGAGCACGTCTTCAGTCCTACTCAATGGAAACCTTGGCCCCAAATTCTAGCATCGTTGTGGCATTCGGCAAGGCGATCTAGATTTCCTCCCATGCTCTTCATCATTGCCATGGACCCATCTAGCGCCTGCCGCAGCTTGCCTCCAAAGAGGGAATCTTCTCAGCGATTCGCTCGAGGCCCCTTATGCTGCGAACGTCTCTCTACGTAGATGATGATGCCATCTTCCTGAGCCCCATCAAGGAAGAGATCGAGGCTACCATGAAAATTTTGGAAGCCTTTGGGTCTGCGTCTGGCTTACACACGAACCTACAAAAGTGCGTAGTATGCCCCGTCAACTACCGGAGTATTGATCTTGATGAGGTCCTGGCTTCCTTCCCTGGTCACCGAGGCACCTTCCCATGCCATTATCTTGGGCTCCCCCTGCACACTCGCAAACTCAAGAGAATGCATTCTTTCCACTTATTGAGAAGCTACATGTTAGACCGCGCCGGGAAAGGGAACCTCCTGTCCAAAGCTGGCCGTCTAACTCTTGTCGATTTAGTTCTCTTGGCTTTCCCAACTTACTTCATCTCTACTTTCCAGCTACCCAAGTGGGTGGTGAAGAAGATGGACAAGATTAGACGCTCCTTCCTTTGGAGGAGGACGGAAGAGGCTCACTAGGGGCACTCCCTGGTCAACTGGGAGGTAGTTTGCCGCCCCAAGCGCCTAGGAGGTTTGGGAGTCTCCAACTTGCTGAAGTTCAGCAGGGCGCTGCGACTCTGCTGGCTCTGGCACGAGTGGAAATCGACATCAAAACCTTGGATCAGAGCTCCAACGCCTTGTGATGACACAAATAGGGATCTCTTTTGTGCGACCACCATGATCCACATCGCCAATGGGAAGAAAGCGGACTTCTGGTGTGACAGTTGTTACAGGGATCAGCCCCATGACACATCGCACCCAACCTCTACTGGATCACAACAGGCAAGCACCACACAATCACGGACCACCTACACGACAAAAATTGGATTGCCTCAATGCGTCACCTCAATGATATAACTTAGCTCCGCAAATACCTAATTCTTTAGCAACTCATGAACTAGGTCACTCTCCAGCCGAACATCAATGATGACATCACCTTGGCTTCCTCTTCCTTAGGATCCTACTCGATCAAATCGGCCTACAACATGCAATTCTTAGCGTAACATATGCTTAGACCTTGCCCCGACCATCTGGAAGGCGCACACAGAAAACAAGTGCAAATTCTTCGTCGGGAGCCTAGGACATGACAAGATCCACATAGCAGACGTCCTTGCCAGGAAAGGGTGGTCACATCAACCCTTGTGCTTCCTTTGTGATGCGGCTCCGAAAACAATAGATCACCGCTACGCTCACTGCCCGTACTCTGCTTCCATATGGGTAGAAATCCTCCAAACCCCCTACCAGACCACAACACGCTGCAACAATAGTACACTTTCGGGATTGGTGGATTCAAGCGGCCTCAATGTTCTCCAAAGTTGCCAAGCGTACCTTCAATGGCCTGGTCATTTACACCGTCTGGAATATCTGGAAGGAGAAGAGCAGAAGCATATTTCAACAGGGTAGCCTCCCTCACATGCAGCTTGTAGCTAGGATCTAGGAGGATGTCCACCTGTGGGACCATCAAATCGAGCTAGATCACGCCATGTAGTTAAACTCTAACCCCCCCCCCCCCTCTTATACAGTGTACAGTTCCTTTCTCTTTAATGGAATGGCAAAATCCCTCCCCGTTTTGCTCAAAAAAAATATCCAACTGACAACTCAAACAATATCTGACCTAGAACCAACATCACCACACAATCTACCTCAGAGTCAGACAATTAAAACTCTTGATAACAATCCAAAATCAAACAGATAATTTCTTTCATAGACTCTTCCGGGAAGCTGAGCATTGTGATCTGCAAAATTAAAATGATATAGCATAACAGCATGCCCCGTCAATATTGCACAGCATGGATACTGACGATAATGTTTTTTCTTGTTTTTATCTGTTGTTGTTGAAAAATAGGGATGATTACCAAATTTGTTAATTTTTCAATATTTTCAACAATGATGTTTGCATAAGATTTAACAAGTAACAGGGAGTAATTTTATTCCATTGAAGTGGAATAAGGCAGACGTTGAAGTGTCTAAACTGGTGCTTGGAGAAAACATCTTGGGGTGGTCTCAAATTTTCGGTTTTCATGTAACAGCCCATTTGGTATTTATTTATGTTTTGTTGTGGGTACGTGCACTAATTCTTGGGACACATTGTTTTTCTGAAAATATAAGTGAAGTGCTCGCCATTCTCATTAACTTAGGCTTTGGAGTGAATTAGTTGGTGTATATAACTTAATATGGTATCAAAGTCAGAGGTCTTGAGTTCTCCCAAGTCCTGGTAGATACAATTTAAATAAAAATTATCATCCGCTTCTATTTCACCCGCTTCTATTTCACGTGTTTGAAGCACGAGGAAGGCTCACAAGGGGGAAGTGATTTAGTTTAGTAAAACCGAGGCTGACATGACCTCGGCAGTCTCATCAGAGTTGAGTTAAAACGGCAAGTGATATAACAAAATCCCATGCAAATTTAAGTTATTTATCGCATCTGTGCATTCCAAAAGTGACCAAAGAGACATAGAAGGAACAAGCATATACATCACCACGTCGTCGGAGTTGAGTTGAGAATAGGTGATCGTCCGTGTATTACCTTAGGGAGGCACATAGGACGCTGGAATTGCGACAGTGGAACGTGGAGGCAAACTCTCCACAGTTACATACAACACCACCCAAAAAGATCGAAGGCGGTGTGCAATCGTTGGGTTTCCAGATCATTCGCTGGCGGCGGCGCCTTTGGGGGGATTGCTTGACCCGCTTTGCAGCAACATGCTCAGAACCTTCACAACAAAGCTCATGCTGGGCCGGTACTCCTCCTCGTACTGCACGCACAGGGCAGCCAACGCAGCCATCTGCTTTGCTAAAATGCGGTAAGAATCATAATAACAAACATAACTGTAGTCGATACTTGATAATTGATAGTTATACCAGTATTGAAATATTTTGTGATAGGATTTTTTTACCACTTATGACGCATAAAGATCTTTCATAGGACAGTACACTTTTGACAGTGCTTTTCTAAGCAGAATTACTATACTATGCTTTGAAACTTCAGTTTTCAGGTGTGCTTTTCAGTATAACAAAGCTGTGAAGTTGGACAAACAAGGTTTTTGAGCTTTTTTTATGGTACACGATAGGAAATATATTAGGATGGTAGTATAATTGAGATCTCACTGTTCATTTAAAGAGCGCCCCACAAATATATACTATCATTGTAGTATAAATACTATCATGATATCATAAAAAATCAAAATCAATCCGAGCCGTTAGATCGTGAGGAATGGATGGCTCGTATTCATTTTAGTGTATCGTAAAATTTCTCTTATTAAGTAGCGTTTCTTTATAGCAATTCAACATGAACAAAATTATGTTTAAGAACTAGTGCAACTCAAGATATAAGCATACAAGTATATTGCTGCTAGTTACAGTAGTATCTGACATGCGAAGTATTTTTTTCCCTTTACCTTGGCGACAGTCTTTGGAGGGTATTCGCCTTCAAGCTTTGGATCCACGTATTGTGTCACTTCATCTCTCCAAAGTCTTGTAGCCTGCGCATCATGGTGTCAACACAATTTGTTAGCTGCTTCATCTTCAAAAGTAATTATATCCATGAATGTCACATGACACATGCATACCCACGTCACGAGACGCCTCTCACCAAATGGTAGAGTATAATCAATAGCTATTATGCTTTGAAACTTCAGTTTTCAGGTGTGCTTTTCAGTATAACAAAGCTGTGAAGTTGGACAAACAAGGTTTTTGAGCTTTTTTTATGGTACACAATGGAAAATATATTAGGATGGTAGTATAATTGAGATCTCACTGTTCATTTCAAGAGCGCCCCACAAATATATATTATCATTAAAAAATCAAAATCAATCTGAGCCGTTAGATCGAGAGGAATAAATGGTTCGTACTAAAAGTATTCAGTTTAATGTACCATAAAATTTCTCTTATTTAGTAGCCTTTCTTTATAGCAATTCGGCATGAACAAAATTATGTTTAAGAACCAGTGCAACTCAAGATATAAGCATACAAGTATATTGCTGCTAGTTACAGTAGTATCTGACATGCGAAGTATTTTTTTCCCTTTACCTTGGCGACAGTCTTTGGAGGGTATTGGCCTTCAAGCTTTGGATCCACGTACTGTTTCACTTTATCTCCCCAAAGTCTTGTTGTAGCCTGCGCATCATGGTGTCAACACAATTTGTTAGCTGCTTCATCTTCAAAAGTACTTATATCCATAAACGTCACATGACACATGCATACCCACGTCGCGGGACGCCTCTCACCAACTGGTAGCGTATAATCAATAGGTTTGCGACCAGTCAAAAGCTCCAACAGCACAACCCCAAAGCTATAGACATCCATCTTTGTGGTAAACACTCTTCTCAAGCCATACCTAATACGGAACCAAGAAAGACACAATAGTAAGAAAGAGAGTACGTATCCTTTTCCATGTCTACAGGAAGAATCTGAAAGTGCTTAAAACATTTGATTGCATACATGATAGGTGCCTCATAAGCAGAAAGCTTATAATAAACACGATCAAGGAGAATATTATCTACTAGCTCAGAAGGCTCAAGCATCCATCTAGAGACACCAAGGTCACCAATCTTTGCGACATCGTTTTCAAAGACAAGTATGTTGGTGGAGGTGATGCCAGTGTGGATGAAGGGAGTCTCGGCCTTCTGGTGGAGGTACTCGATCCCTTTTGCTGCACTTAGGGCAATATTTACTCGCTGCGTCCATGATAGAACTGGTCCTGGTTGAGCTCCCTGAACACCCTTTTTACCTGTGATCATCAATCGGAAGAAAATCAGCTTCCTTCCAAATTCGATGAGTTTGTTAACTATTCAGAGAAGCTGATCGAGCAACGTGATCAGCAAAAGTGATGCATTGGTTTTTGAGCCTCCATCAAGAAAAGTTGCAGATCGCTGCTTTTGTTTACTTCTCACCGTGAAGAATGTCGTACAATGAGCCACTCCGTGCATACTCATAAGCAAGAACACAAATATTCCCTTCAACGTCAACGTTGTATCCGAGAAGTTGGACAACATTGTCATGCTTCAATCTTGCAACGGCCAGGACCTGCAACAGGAAAGGAATTTAGAAGGCAATCCGTGCTGGACTGACACGATGAATCAGCTGAAAAGGCAAGGCATTCAGGCAGGACCTCTTTAACCTTAACCTCAATACGTGTGTCAAGCCTCTTTACCGCAGTTTGCTGGCCATTTTTCAGCTTTCCATAGTAAACGCTAGCGTGTCGGCCTTTTCCTATTAGAGCATCATCACTGAAGTTCTTGGTTATTTCCTTCAGTTTGTCGAGGGGAATAAATGGCACCAGAGTCGGAGTTTCCCCAGTGGGGTTGACAGTTGTATGGACTGAGAATCTGAAAAGTCCATATTTGTTTCCTGCAGCAGGGGGAATGGGAAATTTTCTTATGTGAATTTAAGTGAATTTGTGGTTGACATGGTGCACACGAACCTATCAGTAAGAGAGTGACGCACTGGCACGTAAGGAAAGAGAATGAGAAAACAATTCGTAGTATACAAGGGATTTTGCCAATGCTTACGTTTTCACATGCATAGTTCCTGTTAATTTATTCATGTATAATTTTCATATATTAATGATTATTATTATTTTACTTCAATAAAATTGATAAATATAGAAACCACCACTAATGACATTACAGGCCCACCATTGATTGAACGAGAAAAAAAATTTTCAATTCCCTGTATTTTAAACATGGAATTTTTTTTTCTCAGTTCTTACAAATCTATGATAATTGAGCTGCTTTATGCAAAATTTCCACCTTCTAAACAGAAAAATTATCTTGCTAATAGGGGAAAGCGAAAAAATAGACTAATTATTACCTGTAGATGGTCGGTCTTTGAGCAGCATGAAAGCTTGTCTGATCATCCTAAGTCTATCCTCTACTTCAACCATTTGTGGACGCATTTTGTCCTCCATTTTCAAGCATTCGGTAGCTAGCTTAGAGATATCTTCAAGCAACTTAATGTTCCTTGTGTCTTTCGCAATTTCTTCATCAAACATTTGTCTCACCTTTTTCCCTTTTCTTACGGCCTCCATAAAACTTTGAGTAAGGTTGATATTCCCATCAGAAGCTTTCTTTCTTGTGATCAATTCAACCAAAACAACTCCAAAACTATACACATCACTCTTTGGAGTTAGAAACCCAGTCTGAATGTACAAAGGATCCAGGTAACCTATGGAACCAATTATATTTTTGGTATGCTGGGCGTCATCAGTAGAAAGGAATCTTGCTATTCCAAAATCTGATATCTTTGGATCAAGATTTTCATCCAGCAGTATATTGGCTGGTTTGATATCACCATGAAGAACAGGACTGTACATCGAATGCATGTATGACAATACTTTTGCTATTTCGATGGTAATGTCCAAACGTTTCTCCAAAGGGAAGGGAAGACGGCGATTATCATTGTTGCAGTGAAGGATGTTGTCCAGATTCCCATTACTGATGAACTCCATAACAATCATGAGAGCATTTTCTTCTATGCAGCAGCCGATGAGCCTAACAGCATTCATGTGGTTTATCTGAGAATGCACTGTCACCTCCTTGGCAAACTCTTCTTTCCGGGTTGCGTTTATGTATCTTTTTACTGCGATTGGACATCCATCATTCAATTTTCCTTTGTAGACAGCACCAAACGCCCCTTTTCCCAGCACAGTGCTATACCCATTGGTAATGTGCTGTATTTCTTTTTCTGTGAAGGATCGCAACTTATAGTTGTTGTCCACTCTTCCAAGTACATCATGCCCATGTTTTTTAAGGAAATCTCTAAGATTTTTTCTTCCGTAATTCATGTGCAAACTGCAAACCAAGACTAGAATCGCAAACTAGGGAGTGGTGGCTTGTCTGCAAGACTGGATCAGAATGGAATATCAGTGTGCTTACTTGAAAAATATTAGTCTGCGCACTACAGTCCTCTTTTACAAAGACAGATGCTACTTGTCATACGGTATGTGAAATCAGATTATCGGGTATTTTCTCTGTTAATAAAAAGCCTCATAAGTGAGTGGTGATTGGGTGAGTCCTCCCGGTTTCACGCATGGCTCTTTTTTTTAAGGCGTTTTGACCCTCTCAAAATTTTTCAGTTTTTGCACTTATGCTCTCTTCTACGTAGTAAAGCACAGGCACTCACTACTATAGAACACGTCATCAGTGCCGATTCCAAATCGTCCTTAGTGCCGGTTTTTAAACCGACACAGATAACCCATTCTCTATGTTGATTTATGGCTAGAACTGGAACAAATATATTTTAAAATATTTTTAATTTGCTACCCTAGCTAGCACCACCCATACTAGCTAGGCTGGCTACTGTCTACTCTATTGTATCTATATACATCCAGAGCTCGTTGTCATCGTCCTCATCGTCCACTGTCGCCTCAGGGTTGGAGGAGCCATCGTCGTAGTCATCATCGGAGGACATGACGGGGCTGTTCGAGGGGTCCGAGGAGGTGTCCCCATCGTTGGACCCTCGCATCTATCTGCCCGCCTTCTACTCTGACGACTCCTTCATCTCCAAAACGGGGGTGAGCTCCTCCTCATCGTCATTGTCCTCCTCATCCTCTTCCGCCTCGTTGGCAGTGGGGCCACATACCGCCACTTGGGCACTGACTCTTCCTCCTCGTCGGGCTTCTAATCACCTGCTGGCCATGGCGACCATAGAGAGGCTGGTGGTGGCGAGGCAGCTGGAGAAGGCACTCAAGCTGGAAACGGCGACCACGACAACGAAGATGGTGGTGATTGGACCATGGCAGCGGTGCCGGAGGAGTGGAGAACTGGGCCAGGATCAATGAAGAAATGGAAAGTTGGAGAGAGAGGCAGAGATGGAGAGGCTAAAGAAGTTAAGATTTTTTTGCGAATGGGGTCGGATTTGGGACATTCGGAATAGATTATATAGATCATGTACAGGGAAAAATTTTCTCATGAAATGCCTTAGGAGATGAAGCGTTGTGTGTACTGATTGTAATTACCTACCAGCACATATGAATGGAATGATACGGCTCCGCCGTGGGCACACGGCAAAAGCTGAGCACATATAAGCTTTTACCATGTGTTCACTGAAGAACCATCACTAATAACCATATTTATGTTAGTTCTGGTGTAGTGACTGTTTTTAAAATATACAGGTAAATATAACCTTTTTTGGTGTAGTGACTGGACTAATTTTAAAAAAAAACATATTTAGGAAAATTATGGGAGGTAGGCTGGTTTTTTCAGTACTACATTTTGTCCTCGCATCATAGGCGTTTGTTTGATCTTCTATAAACATCAGCGTTAGTACTCCATTCAAATTAGGATGAAATCCATGCCAGTATAAACTTTTTCTAGTGTACTACCATGTATACTACTATTAGAGGAATTTTACTATCCATGAAAAGATACTACAACTTACCATGTTGATGGTAGATCTGTTATTTTTGAAATTACCCCCTCATTTCTTTCCAAAACCCTAGACACCACTACCTTGTTGTGCTCGAGCTCTCGTGCGTGGAAGCGTAGGCGGCCAAGTGGTGGCATGGGCCGATGGCAAAGTCCGGAGGCCAGAGGTGGAAAAGAAAAGGAGAGAGAAAGTGTGGAGATAGAATTAGGAGTGAAAAATACTCAGATGTTCTTTATGTAGTAGTACCTCTAATCCTCTATCGATGGAGAGGTGGTATCATCTTTTGAGGGTTGTTGGATCTAGCACATTAATGGCTGGCTCCTTTAAGGTACCAAGAGGTTAGAGGTTGGAATTTATCCCATTTTCTAAAAAAAGGGTATCAAGAGGTACAAATGACTGTCAATAAGCCCTTACGATTAAGTGTGGTTTTTTCAAGCAACCTTGAAGAGGGGCGGGAGTTCCGCCATTCCATTAAAGAAGGAGAGAAATAAAGTACATGGAGAAAAAGAGGGGGAAGAGAGAGAAAAAAAAGGGAGAAGGAACAATGCGACCTGGCCAAGCGGTAGGTCGCTAAGCACGCCACCACGCAACCCTACAACCAAAGGCCAAGCACTCTCAGCTGCTAACACCAGGCAGGAAGATTAGAGGAAGACTGTCGGCCGCTGCGGCTGCCACGCGAGGAGGGGCGACACCTTCAACAAGGGAAGCGATGACATCACCACCGCCGCCGCCTACCCGAAAGCAGAGCCAGGTTTTCACCCGAAGAAGCATCAGAGGGTAGGGGTTCACCACGACGATGCCTCCAAGGAGGGACATGACACCCAAGGGCGCCATCATCGTCGGCTATAGTGAGAAGGCCAAACAGGGCTTTCACCCGGAGTACCCACAACCTGCGAGCCAAACACGGAGAATGGCAACTAAGGAACCGCCAGCAAGCGCTGCTGCTATAGGAGGAGGAAGCGATGGTGCCGTGGGAGGTTCCGGGGGTAGGGGGACGACAAGGCCACTACAGTCCGCCAGGAAGAACAGACATCGCCGTCGCAGGGGGAGGGAGCAACAGCATCGCTTCCATCGGAGCACTCCAGCGAGCCAGACCTGGAGGAGAGCACCAAGGAGATTGCCGCTAGGGAGAAGAACGGGCACTGCATTGCAGGGGGAGGGAACAACGGTGTCGCTTCCACTGGAGCACTCCTAAGAGCTGGACCTGAAGAAGACGCCGCCGCAGCAGAAGGGGGGCGATGGTACCGCTGCAGGCACATGGGCAAAAGGCCATCGCGAGCCGCCAGGTAGAGGAACGGGAACCGCCACCATAGGGGAAAGAGGAAACAGTGTCGATTCTACCACAACACTCCTACGTAGACGTAGTCGCTGCTGCCTCCAGGACTAGCCTCTTGTCATAACGAAGACACGGCCCCACCGGCCACACTCCAAGCGCACAGTCGACACCAGCTAGCTGCCTCGGACGAGGAAAGACATCCACAACCGAAGGAGGAGACGGCCCCATCCTAGGTGGAAGGGCAAGCCACCGCAGTCGAGGCAGAGCTGGAGCCAGAGAAGACGCAGGCCTAGGAGTTCTAGTTGTTGCGCTGGTAGAAGCTGTTGACGGCGTAGGAGCAGTGCGCCTTGACGGTGACCGGGTTGAAGCAGGGGTTGCGCTACAGGATGGGCTTGCAGCCGATGCCAGCGCCGCACACATAGCCCAGCGTCTTCTGCAGCGAGGTGTCCAGCAGGTCCTCGCAGCACACGCACCACGCGCCATCTGAACGGCGGCTAGCACGGCGGCCATGATGACCAGCAGGACGAGACGAGCAGCGGCTGCCATGGGAGCACGCTCCAAGTTCTTTCCCAGCGCAACACCGGGGCCATGAGGATGATGAGTCGTTGCCCTGTCCCCGAGCGCCGCCGCATGCTCACAAGCCTGAGGATGGTCGGATCTGGTCGCCGCTGCCGTCACCTCATGGGAGTGCCCACCTGCCACCGGATTTGGACGGCTCACCGCCAGATCCGGGCGTCCCAACCCCAAATATGGCCGACTCGTTGCCGGGGGGGCCACCTGCAAGCCGGCGCACGGGCGGGGGAAGGAAGAGGAAGGGGAAGGGAGAGGAAGAAGGGGAGGAGGAGGGGCCGCCGCCACCACCACTGGGAGGCATGGCGGCGGCGGCAGCGAGGCAGAGCTCCGATGAGGTTGCTGGTGGTGGCAGTGGGTCACCCTCGGAGTCGTCCTAGGGAGCGCCTCACGAGGGCACGGGACCGGTTGCCCTTGTGTCTATGCTCATATTTTAGTTTCAAGTATAAAAGCCATCTTTCAAAAACCACACTTAAAATGGTAAAAGATCCCTGTAGTGTAGAAATTTGAGGACCGAAATTACCGATTTCTCAAAAATTCGGTTTCGATAAATTTTGCATAAATAAATAAAGAAATATACAACAGGGACTAGTGGCTAGTCTCTGCTCTAAAATCCTGCAGGTTGCATGTTCGAGACATCATAGACTCATCCTCTTAGAATTTCTTTTTTTTTTAGATTCAAATTTGAAACACGGACTGAAATATAGCCGAATTTTTTTCTTTTTTTCGGTAAAATCGGTTTGGTCACCGTCCGACTTTTTTTCCCTGACTGAAAAACAAAACCCTGAACTACCGATCTGGTCAAGGTGCCATACTGATTTGAAACCAATCCGCAGGCTCAACAATCGGGCAAAATACTCCCCACTCCCTCACCGCAAGCCATGATGATATACAACATGGAACCGAAAAAGGCATTATGATGAATCAAGCGCTAAATTAAGTATACCTGGTTGCTTCTGTACCTAGAGGAACTCCTTTCACGCAGCTGCCGAGCTAGCCTGCTGATCGATCGGAGGCGACGATACGTTCTTAAGACGGGTTGCGGCCTTCAGTTCTCTGTCTAACAGCGATGTTCTTTGCGTATAATGGGAAGTCAACGAGGGAAGAAGAAGAAGACAAGTAGTTGTCTTTGCTGGTTCCACCTACCGTCTTCCTTGCCATTAGTACTTACAGCTTGTGCCTTTGTTGTTGTTTAATTTTAATCGAAGATTCTCCTTCCATGTGGCCAAGAGAAAGAGGAGTTTGATCAAGGCGGTATTGCAGTCCGGGGCTCTAAGACATCTCTTGAAAATTCATCCTCCCTGGTGTTTTCATCAGAATCAGTTTCGAGTTCCACCAGCATGTTTCCCATAAGGTTTTCTTTAAACGATCATCCGATAAGCTTAATTTTTCACAGCTAGATGGTTCTCCAAAAGTGCCATTTTCTACTAGTTTATAATTGTACCGATCCTGGGGAAGGGGAACAGCAGCTCTGTTCCGTCGCAGTCTCGCAGACCGCTCATGAGAGAAATGTTGTGCGGGATGCACTCGCAAGCAGATGATCCTCAGGTGAATTTTCCTGATAGGAACTTGCTCTTCGCTTTTGACTATTCCTTCCCTATCCTTTCTGAGTGTAGAGGAGACGAGAAGATAAAAAGATTATCGGGGTATCCAAGAGCATCTTGTCGGGACCCGAATAAAGGAGTCGAATCCCTGCTGTGCTTTTAACTGTACTAATCCCTGGATCAAGTAACTAGTACACACAGTAGAACAGGTTGAATCATAACCATCTCACGCTTAAACCAAAATACATCAGAGTAACACGGCCATTATTACAAAGGTTTGGCACCGAGGCCTTACAAACACAGCGGAAACATCATAATAACATTGTTTAAACTCTAACAAAAGAAAACCAACTCCACAGGCAGAACTGAAGAGACACGCTCCTAGGCTTCAGGGTAGTCTTCATCTTGGATACCTTCAGCGAAGTCCTCGTCCTGGTACAACTCCTCGTCGGGGTAGGGGCAGTGCTGATCCAGACCTGCTCGTTGGAATGAGCAGCCCCGCATAAAGGCGAGGGTGAGTATACAATATCCTCAACAAGCAAGGCTGACTACATGCACCTAAGGTTTACAAAGGAATGATAGGGTTCTTTTGCATAAAGCCAGTTTTGCAAATTTGCCTAAGATTTTATAAAACAGTTTGAAAGGTGTTGAAGAGAAAAACAAATATTTAAATCATTTCCTTTGAAATTCCGGTCTCAACCGGGTTTGCCCATCCTGGCTACTCACGGCACCCACCGTGCTATACCCTCAACGCTCACAGCACCCACTGCGAGGAGAGAAAACAAAACACACGACGGCTATCGTGGTTTTTTCATTTAAAACACCATTTTGGAAACAAAAAGGTAAGAAGTACCATGAGGCAGCTCCCCGTCGTCCGCCCTTGACCATGGGCACGGCTATCCAGATAGTTTTACACTCTGCAGAGGTTACACGCTTTTCCTATGCGAGGTGGTTCTTCCCGAGGATGCACCCAGGGAAAAATGATCACCACAATGCCTTTTTCCAACGTCCTCCTAGTTAAGGCATTCCCGCTAAGGTTTCCTTCGCAATGCCCTCTTGCTCGATAGAAACGACCAACCGCCTACTCCACCGATGAAATGCCAAAACTAGGGGTCCGAAGGTACTAAGCCGTGGCACTGCCTACAAGCACGCATGGCCAAGCACTGTTGTACTTAGCTTGTCTACCTCAAGGAATCGATCCTTAGGGACCAGGGTGATTCCCGCACTGGGCCCAAGTCTCGTGCTTACTGCACCAACCTTGCAACCATCCACCCCGATCAGGTTTTATAAACATTTTACCCGATAGCACCCACTATCAACTACGCCCATTTGCAAAACATGGCAGCATCAACTGCCTTTGAAATCATTGATTAAATAAGCATTGAGATTATCATGTCCAAGTCCAATGTGATTGCAATTAAGTATAGCTAACATGATTAAAACCTAATTCAAGGGCGAAGGTATTAGTTCAACAATATTATGATAACCTAGGGTAGTAAGGGTGGTTTTTATAGCGATACTTTTAGTTAGGGTTTTTAGCTAACACTACCAATTAGCATTTTTAAACTTTTAACATAGCATGCTGTTTGAATCTCTAATAAAACCATTTAAAAACATGGGTTCAAGATCAGCACTTGCCTTGATCAGCACTCTCTTGGAGATCTTCCGCGGGGTTGATCACGGGGCTAACGTCGCTAGTCCCTAACAACGAATTTAACCAAAATAAACACGAGTGCTCCAAATAAAATATGGGATGACATGTATGCTCATGCTCATGCTAAATATCATAAAATGGCAAAACATGCTCTCTGGTCCAGACTAAATTTATTTGAAATTTTGTGGAAATTCATTTATCTAGATACCTATTTTAATCATTTTATCAATTTACCAAATAAGCAGAAAATTAAACATGCTCAATAAATACTAAAAATATACAGAATTGTAGATCACATTTTTATAAGCATTCTAAAATTTATTTGATGATTTTTGGACATATAAAATAATAGTTATGAATTTAACAATTTTATTGCATTGAAAATTTAGAAAAATCATTTAAAACCCAGTGGGCTTTGGCCTGACCTCAAGGTCCGCCCGTGACGCCAAGACGCCAAGACGCCATGCCCACGGAGAAGCAGCATGCCCAGCTGGCAGAAGCATGGCGGCAAGACGGCTGACACAGAGTGTGGCCCTGCCTGTGCAAGAATAACTGCGGCCGACCAGCTGGCCACGTAAGTGGCGGCCACGCCTGGTGGCGGCGGCAGCGGCGGCAGCCATGCTGCACGCTGAGCGGAGAGGCAGCGGCAGCGGAGAGGTGGCGGCGGAAGAGGCCGACAGTGGGCCCCCTGTCGGTCTCACCGAACTGAGAGATGGTCGAGGTGGCGCTGGGCGGTGGCGGCGCGGTCCCGTGGATTCCGCCAGGCGAGTGGGGAGAGGTAAAGGCGTGAGGGTCTCGGGGTGAAGCGATCTGCGGAGATGGCCGTGGCGAAGCGGCGATAGCTAAGCGGCAACTTCATGGCGGCACATGGTTGGCCGCCGGCCGGCCCATGAACTAGGGGCGGCGGGGTGGGTTAGCAGCGGCGGCTACTGGGAGCACATGGGGTGGCTCCTCAGACACGGGAGCAGACGAGGCGGCGGCGGCGTGGCGGCATGATGAAAGCGAGCATGCCGGCGGCGCTCTCCGGCGAACCTCCGGTCAAATTGACCGAGGGGAAACTCTCCCTAAGTCCTATGGATGCTCTAGGAGGAAGGAGGTGGGGATTTACCGAGAATCGTCGACGAATTGTAGTCGTGGCAGTGGCGGTGCGCGAGAAGACCTCCACGGTCACGGCGGCGCGATTCCTCCTCTCCGGCGATGCTCCTTCGAATGTGAGGCCAAAAATGGGTTAGGAGGTTTGAGAGGATGATAGTCCTCGAAGGAATTGCAAAGGAGGCTTACAGGGAGAATCGATTTAAAGAGAGAAAGGAGGAGGAGGAGGCTCGGGTTGGGGCTTTTGTAACGGGAAGGGAGGCAGTGAGAGGAGTGATTAGGGGAGTAATCAACGTAATTGACTGGAAACGAGCGCCATTAGGGGGGTAATTGCTGATTATGGTAGTGGAGGAGAAGGGGGGTTATGGGAGTGAAGGGGGGGTTTCAGCGTGAAACAGAGAGAGGGAGAGTAAACAGAGAGTGGAGGGAAGAGAGAGAGAGAGAGAAAGAATGACAAGCGGGACCAAAGGGAGAGAGAGGGTTTTTCTTTGAAATATTTTGTTTTTATTTCTGTTTTTCCCTTTTGAAAACAATTCCAAACTCATTTTCTCTTTTTGAAACCCAAATACTTCTACTTAATCATTTTATAAAATATTTGCAAAACAACTCAATTAATTATTTTATTACTTTTATTATTATTATTATTATTATTATTATTATTATTTAACAAGTAACATACTCATTTCAATTAAAGATATTTTATTTTGAAAGAATTTTAATGCAATGCTATGCATGATGCAACATGAATTTTGGTTTTGAAAATGAGGATGTTACCTGGTGGCCCTCTTGGATAGTCTTTGGGAGTTTGGTAGGCCGTCCGGACCCAAGACGACACTACCGATTTTTAGGCCTAAAGCACGGCATGGGCACGAAGAAGAATGGGACGGGCGGACGGCCCGAATGGCGTCTACGGGCAGGCCTGGAAATCAGCACGTCGGGCCACCCGCCCGGCCCGACTGTTTGGGCCGTGCTCGGGCCGGCCCGGTCCGAACTGAGGCACGATTAGTAAATAATTTTTTTCAAGGTGTTCCTTTACTCGTATGAATTTCGGTTCAACATGAAAGTTGTAGAGAATTTTGAGGTGCATCTTTTTCATGTTGACAACTGTTTTATTTGAGCAAAGTATGAATTTATAAAAAAACTATTTTGTGTGCTGCCTGCTGTAGGGCCGGCGGTAGCATATCTGGTAATTCCTATTTTTCGAGGTCTTCCATTGCTCGGATGAATTTTTGTTGAACATGAAAGTTGTAGAGAATTTCGAGGCGAATCTTTTTCCTGTTGACAACCTTTTCATTTGAGCAACATATGAATTTATAAAAATAGTTTTCTCCTGCTGTTTTATTGTAGTTGGTCGGGCCATGCCGGCCCATTTCGGTTCGGCCCGAGGCACGATGGGCTCGGGCCGTGCCGGCCCGGCACGGCCCAATTCCCAGCACTACTCTTGGATGTCGCAATTACCCTCTAGTAATAGAGTTTTTTTTTATGATTCATGGTACCTTATGGACTCATGGCAACTCATGATTCACAAGAGAGGATACCTCGTGGTACCACATCCACATCCTCTAGAGGTACTAAAGCATAGGAGTGATTTTGTATTTTTTATCCAATTGTCTCTTCTCTCTCAACTCTCTCTTCTCTCTCCTACTCCATGATGAGCATACCACTCATTGTTATAACCGCCAGGCGCCAGCTGGACTACTACCGCAACACATGGCGTGCTGCCACTATTCACCATTAGGCAATCTGCCCCTCCACCCCTCACATCACCACCTCGAGCTACCCTTCGCTACCCCGTTCTTCCCATCACCTGGCTGGTGTTGTCCTCCACCGTCACTGCCCTGCACCGTCGCCTCACAAGCGACCACCCCACGCTAGAGTGCCACACCTCCTCCCACTTCGCTCGGCCTCTAGCAATGCCGATATGTCGTCCGGTGGTTTGTAGTGCCACCCTATCTACGAGTTGATGAGCCACCTCTACCCACCGGCACACACCACCGCTAGGTATGCATCTGCGCCCCCGCCGCTAGCTCGGCCACTCCCGCCGCCCCCACGCCCACACGGCCACACACTGCCAGCGAGCTCCCATCGCCATGCGCCACCACATCGCCTGCTCGAGCAACGCCCTGCCAGTTCCGGTCGTTGTGCCTATTCGGAGACCGTCTCACCCGCCTGCTCCTGCCGAGGCCTCGCACGCAGCTGACCATGTCTGGTCCCACGTGCCGCCTTACTCAATTAGAGCAAAAACAGTGGTGGCAGCACAGTGGTGGCGCGGCGACACGGCGACGGTGACAACGTTGCGTAATGGCAACAATGGCTCGGTGGCACTTCGGCGGCTGTGTGAGCTCCGGCGAAGGCTAAAGTTTGTGGAGAGAGAATTAGAAAAGAAAAGATGTATTTTTTTAAATACCTAATCTATTCTAAGTTGATACCTTGAGATACCTGATACCTATTTAGTATCCTTATGAGAACTGTAAAATTGCTCTTACGAATATATTGATCATGATTTGTTCAGCTGATTTTCTGGCCCAAATATCGTACTACCGTCACAATTAATTACCTGCTGATGAGACGTGCTGTCCGGCGGGACCTATTTGTCGCTAACTCGAATGTGTTTAAGTACAATTCGAACCGTGGCCGTATAATCTTGTAAAATTCTTACATGGCCTGTTAGCTACAAAGTTTGGAAAAACTACAGTTTTACAACATGTAGAATTTTTAAGGAAAAAGTATTAATTTAGTTTCTAAAGGCTCTCGTCCCATTTTGGTTTTTGAACTTCAAAACCAGGTTAATTTGGTAAAAATATTAAAATCAGACTAAAATCATTCTTTCATCTGTCAAATCAACTTTTGTGAGTGGTTTTCGCTAATATGGGGTCCATATGTAAGATTTGTACAAATGTGACAGACACATATGTGGTTCGCACTCTCTTCCCAACTCTTCTCTCTCTTAATCTCTACCCTCTCTCAATCTCTCGAACTCTCCCTCCCTTCTAGGATCCATGGCCCACCTTTCCACAATACCGCCTGTGGACAACATGGGCCCCGGGTATCCAGAGATATATTATTGGATGCACCACCTCTTTGGGCCGAGTTACACAGATCTTCCAGAAGACGGGCTTGGAGGCTGGAGCGGCCCGACTTGATCTACAAGGAAACGAACTCGTTTCCTACTCGAATACATGGAGATAGACGTAACCAACCCGGTTATATCTTTATCTTCCTTATACAGATTAGGGAACCTATCTGTAACCCGACCCCTTGCACTATATAAAGGGGGTCGGGGTCCCTAGTTAGAACATCTCACATCTACATCTTCATCCAATCATCTAGCCATCTTGTATCCACCATAATACAATCCACGAGCACAGGAGTAGGGTATTACCTCACCTCGAGAGCCCGAACCTATATAAATTCGGTTCCCTGTGCTACCATCGTAGTTGTGATCTTTCGCACTGCCCCATAAAATACATTGCCGACGCAAATCGTCGACAGTTGGCGCGCCAGGTAGGGGCTTGCGTCACGATCAACTTCATCAACTTCGATGGCTTCGATTGGCGGATTCGTCTTCACCTACGCCCCCGGCCAAGGCTTCATCTTCGGAGATCTCAGCTTCATGGCCGGTGACTTCGGGGAACTACGGTTGTGTGAGCCGAACCTCGTTCGGTCTACGCATTACCGGGGGAGGTGGTACGCGATTCCGGCCGAGTCTCACCGCCTCAGGATCTCTCCCCTGGATTTCAATCCGGAAGAGATCCAATCTGATGATGACAATTCCGACTGGCCTACCGCAGGACTCCCCTTCGGTTTCGGTCGGGATCTATTGCCTCTTGCTTTAACAACTCCTTCTGCTGATAAAGGACCAAGTGGCAACCTTATTCCAGATCAGGACCGCGCTCGGATCCAATCGGGAGTCACAATCCCTCAATCGTGGTTCGCCCCGTTCGGATTAGGAAACTCGGCAGCTGTTTTCCGAGAGATAACACGCCAGCTTTTCCAATCTGGGTCAAGGAGCGGAACACGTCAAGGACAAACTGGGACGAGTTTTCTGAGTCTGGGCTCAGGGATAACTCTAACCAGGTCAACTTCCCGAGTGGACATGCCACTCGGATTGGTCAATTCGGCTGCAAGATTTCAGCGGATTCGTTCTGCCGAACCTCAGTCGGACCCTCTTCTGACCAAAGATCCGGCACGAGAAGTGGGAGTCATAATCACTCCATTAACGATCCAGCAAATCGGGACCAATTGAGCCTCTCTTACTCGGAGTCTAAGTCGGAGGAGAGCGTCAATGGCTTCCCCGATTGTCGCGGTATCTATGTGCTGGATGGACAAGCCTCCGGATCAACTCGGCGCCCCGTAGTCGAGGCGGGAGCCGAGCACAACCAAGGAGGCGGAGAAGATATGCGCGACAAATTGCGCGGTCGCGCACGAGAAGTCCGGGAGGAACTGCTTCAAGTCCGTATGGGAGACCACTCCGTCTTTCGTACGCCCCAACAGAA
Source organism: Olyra latifolia (assembly GCA_036346145.1). Taxonomy (NCBI): domain Eukaryota; kingdom Viridiplantae; phylum Streptophyta; class Magnoliopsida; order Poales; family Poaceae; genus Olyra; species Olyra latifolia. The sequence continues at coordinate 24,788,474 of CM070530.1, forward strand.
CATCCTCGCATGTAAGACCCTCCTAAACAATGTTGGACCTTTGCTCGGAGAAGACAGCCCCGCTACATGGATCATGGATCAGATCAAAGCCATGGTGACGGCAGCGGTAGTCTAGGGTACTCGGGACCAACATGCAGACTCGGCCAGAAGCCAGACTGCCACTAGTAGTACTCGGCGCAGTCGGCACATGAAATCTCGCGGGCAAGACGCCCGCCGAAGTACAAGTCGCGACCTCCACCACAACATCGAAGCCCGGCGGAGGGAGCAAGAACACCGCACTCCGCCACACCGGATCCTTCCCTGTCAGTCTCCTCCTCCTGAGGACAGATTGATTGACGGGATCAAGGCGTTCACACCCCGACTTCGTCAGGTATACTGGTCCGAAGGGTTCAACCCCAAGGGAATAGTGAAATTTGATGGGGAGCGGGACCCAGAGGCTTGGTTGCAGATCTACTCTTTGGCAATCAAGACCGCGGGTAGAGGATACGACATGATGGCAAACTATCTGCCCGTCATGTTAACTTCTCCGGCTCAGGGTTGGCTCGCGGGCCTTCTAGAGAACTCGATCGGTTCCTGGGGAGAGCTTTGCGACCAATTCGTCGCCAATTTCCAGGGAACTTACGAGAAGCCTGGAACCCAATGGGACCTTTATCAGATTCATCAGAAAAAGGATGAGTCGTTAAGAGATTTCATTCGACGTTTCACCAAGAAGAAGAACACAATCCGGGAGATTTCGGAGGCGGTCGTTGTCGTGGCTTTCCAGAAGGGAGTTCGCGATCCCGATCTAATCAAGAAAATGTCTCAGAAGCCCCCGACCACGTCAAGGAGATGTTCGCCCTGGCGGATCGATATGCCACCGCCTCGGACGCTCTTGCCGAGCGTCAAGAGGACCACCCGAGCAAGAACGAGGGAAAGAAGGACAAGCCCGAATCATCCTCCAAAAAGGACAAGAAGCGCAAGGGTGAAGAGTTGGTGGCGGTTGCGGACCATGGTCGGCAAAAGCCACCTCGGCTCGTTGACGGTGGAAGCGGATTAAAGGGGGTCCGGGGACCCTAGTTCAACATCCAATCCCACGTCCAACAATCATCATCAGCATCCACCATAATACAATCCACGAGCACAGGAGTAGGGTATTACCTCGCCCCGAGGGCCCGAACCTGTATAAATTCGGCTCCCTGTGCTACCATCGTAGTTGTGATCTCTCGCATTGCCCCATAAAATACATTGCCGACACAAATCGTCGACAGTTCGCGCGCCAGGTAGGGGCTAGCGTCACGATCAACTACATCGACTTCGATGGCTTCCATTGGCGGATTCGTCTTCACCTACGCCCCCGGCTAAGGCTTCGTCTTCGGAGATCTCGGCTTCATCGCCGGTGACTTCGGGGAACTTCGGTTGTGTGAGCCGAACTTCGTTCAGTCCACGCATTACCGGGGGAGGTGGTACGCAACTCCGGTCGAGCCTCACCACTTCGGGATCTCTCCCTTGGGTTCCGATCCGGAAGAGATCCAATCTGATGATGACGATTTCGTCTGGCCAACCGCTGGGTTCCTCTTCAGTTTCGGTCGGGATCTGCCACTTCTTTCTTTACCAGCTCATTATGCTGGCGAAGGAACGAGCGGCGATCTGATTCCTGGCCTGGATCGCTCTCAAATCCAGTCGGGAATCACAATCCCGCAATTGTGGTCCGCCCCGTTCGGATTAGGAAACTCGGCCGCTGTTTTCTATCGGATAACATGCCAGCTTTTCCAATCTGGGCTAAGGAGCGGGACACGGCACGTGCACACTGGGACGGGTTTTCCGATTCAGGACTCGGCGACAACTCTAGCCAGGTCAACTTCCCGAGTGGACATACCATTCGGATTGGTCAATTTGGCTGCGAGGTTCCAGCGGATTCGTTCTGCTAAACCTCAGTCGGATCCTCTTTTGGTCAGAGATCCAGCACGAGAAGTGGGAGTCATAATCACTCCCATTGACGAGTCAACGAATTGGGATCAGTTGAGCCTCTCCTTCTCGGAATCTGAGTCAGAAGAGAGCGTCAATGGGTTCCCCGACTTTCGCGGCGTTTACATGCTGGACGGCCAAGCCTCCGGATCGGCTCGGCGCCCCGTGGGGGAAGCTGGGGCCGAACAAAACTGCGGAGGTGGAAAAGACTTGTGCGACCAATTGGGTGGTCGTGCATGCGAAGTCCAGGAGGAACTGCTTTAAGTCCGTATGGAAGATCACTCAGTCTTCCGTACGTCACAGCAGAACATCCTTGCATGTAAGACCCTCTTGGACAATGTTGGTCCTTTTCTTGGAGAGGGCAACCCTGCAACACCGATCATGGAACAAATCAAGGCCATGGTGACGGCAACAGCTGTCCAAGGCACTCGGGATCAACAGGCCGACTCGGCCAGAAGCCAGACTGCCACGAGTAGCACTTGGCGCAGTCGGCGCACACGAAGCCGTGGGCAAGACGCTCGCCGAAGTACAAGTCGCGATCTCCGCCTTGACATCGAAGCCCGACGGAGGGAGCGAGACGAAGACCGGCGCCGTACTCCACCGCGTCGGAATCTCCCCCGCTAATCTCCTCCCCCCGGGGAAGGGTTGATTGACGGGATTAAGGCATTCACACCCCGACTCCGTCAAGTAAACTCGCCCGAGGGGTTCAACCCCAAGGGAATTGTGAAATTTGATGGAGAGCGGGACCCCGAGGCTTGGTTGCAGATCTACTCTTTAGCAATCAAGGCCGCGGGTAGAGGATACAACATGATGGCAAACTATTTGCCCGTCATGTTAACCCCTCCGGCTTAGAACTGGCTCGCGGGCCTTCCAGAGAACTCGGTCGATTCCTGGGAAGAGCTCTGCGACCAATTCGTTGCCAACTTTCAGGGCACGTACGAGAAGCCTGGAACCCAGTGGGACCTTTATCAGATTCATCAGAAAAAAGTCGTTAAGGGATTTCATTCGGCGTTTCACCAAGAGGAAGAACACAATCCGGGAGATCTCAGAGGCGGTCGTCGTCGCAGCCTTCCAGAAAGGAGTTCGTGACTCCGATCTAATCAAGAAGATATCTCGGAAGCCTCCGACTACCGTTAAGGAGATGTTCGCCTTGGCGAATAGATATGCTACCGCCTCGGATGCTCTGGCTGAGCGTCAAGAGGACCACCCGAACAAACATGAAGGCAAGAAGGACAGACCCGAGTCGTCCTCCAAGAAGGACAAGAAGCGCAAGGGTGAAGAGATGGTAGCCGTCGCGGATCAGGGTCGGCAGAGGCCACCTCGGCCTACCGACTACAACAAAGTCATGGAGGCGCCGTGTCCTTTCCATCCAAACGAAAAGCATGCGGCCAAGAACTGCAACATCTTGAAGTTTGCTAAAGAGCACAACAGCGACGTTCCGAGGGATGCTAAGCAAGACGTCAAGCATGACCCCCCCTCAGGGCGACGCTTACCAAGAAACCGAGCGAGAGCTCAACTACTTATTCGAGGGATCGGATGCATATGAGTCCAAGCGTAAGCAAAAGCTTACCGATCGGGAAATCAATGCAGCTATTCCGGTGACCAACGAGTATCTTCGGTGGTCTGAAGTTCCAATCATATTTGATCGCTCAAATCACCCGGACCATGTCCCTTGCCCAGGAAGATATCCACTCATCCTGGATCCTGTGGTACGGGGCTTCCGACTGCGCAAGGTCCTGGTTGACCGCGGAAGTGGATTAAATATCCTTTTCGCTAAGACTCTGGGCGAGATGCAGATCCCAAGGACGGCGCTCCAGCAGACAGACGCGTCGTTTCATGGCATAATTCCGGGAACATCATCAGTGCCGATCGGGAAAATCACTCTTCCTGTCACCATTGGCACTCGGGATAACTACCGGACGGAGAACCTCAGTTTTGAGGTGGCCGATTTCGAAACTGCGTATCACGCGATCTTAGGAAGGCCGAGCCTGGCCAAATTCATGGCCATCCCACACTACACCTATCTGATTATGAAGATGCCAGGTCCACGGGGCGTAATCACGGTCCGTGGAGATGTCAAGTTTTCCCACCTTCTCGATAGGGAGAGCTGCGACTTCACCCAGTCGGTTGAAGCGACTGCCGAGTTGGACAAGATCCGGCAGGCGGCCACCACTCCCCGCGACGAAGGCGATCTACCGAACAAGAAGCCATCTAAGTCAGGCATCAAGCCTGGCGAAGATGTCAAGTGAGGAGGCGCTCGACGTTCTTCTCCAAGTAGATCAGGATGTCCTCACGTCACTCGGCGGTACGCCCGGGGGCACGCCAACTAAAAGCACGAAAACAGCACTCGCCTGGACAACGCAAGGAACATCAAGCAATCGCGTTGGTTCTGTACCTGACGACTATTGTAATCCATGTTTACAAACAAATAAAGATAAGTTTTCGCTCACATTGTCTCTACGCTTATGCAATTCAGTTTTTGACTTGCTACTTATTTGTATGTCAATTAAGTAGTAAGTCGGGGGCTACACCTAATTAGGTGCGCAATCGCGCACCTAACCTTTTATCAAAAATTAACTCGACTTGCTCCCTAGTCGGATCCCGACTAGCCAGTAAGTCGGGGGCTACACCTAATTAGGTGCGCAGTCATGCACCCTTTCTCGTATTGAGTTTGACTTACTCATGGGTTGGATTTCGATCGGTTTGTAAGTTGGGGGTCATACCTGATTAGGAGCAGCCTCCATCACTACATTTATTTGACGCCTAATCGATTTTTCATCGTTTCAAGTCTATGATGAGCCTAAGTGTTAGTTGTTTTGAGTAACGACACTCTTGTTTCCTAGCAACACTCATACTTCCCGATTGCGTTATTGGAGATAGAGCTCAGCGCCAACTCCTAATGCTAAGGAATTTGATGCGCTGGGCAGAGTGCTTAGTGAAAGGAACCTAACTCGCTTGGGCAAAACGCATGATTTGAATCGAGAAAAATCGATTAGCTTGCACCAAAAAAAACACAGAGAAGAGACCGGAGGCAAAATAGATAATTTTATTAATATTTACAATGGCTCGCAAGCCAATTACAGGATATAGCGGCAAGCATGAGCCTGCGCTCTGATGATCAGGTCCGTCACCCCAGCGAGGCCTGGGGCGGCATCGATCAGGGCTTCGGCGATGGCAGCTTCGCGAGCACGGGCACGGACCAGCGCCTCCACGATCGCATCTGCCACCTCGGCAAGGGCCGGGGCGACCTCGATTAGAACCGCGACGGAGGCGACGTCGCGGGCTCAGGCTTCTTCTTCGGCAACCTCGGCAAGCGCGAGGTCATACTGCGCCCAGAGCTCCAACAACTCTTCATCAGCCATTGGAGCAGGAGGAGATGGGGGGATTCAAGAAGGAGTCTGGGTGAGGAGCGGCCGCTGTGTCGGCCTCCATTTATAGCCGAAATTGGGTAAGTCGAATCGGTTTCGAGGAATAATGGCATTGGGAAGCAGCCCCGATGAGAACTATTCCCAGGATTTGATGTGGAGGTCTCTGGGAGCACGGCGCAACATTCAAAGCGGCGTTTGGTCTTCTGGCAAAGTGGCGCTGGGATGACTCGTGGCGGCAAGGAATAGCGCGCATTTATCAAAGAACCGCGGGCGACGTTTCGGCTTCGCGCTGGGTGGGAAGAAACGAAGCCCTGGATCTGCTATTGCTATATTCGGGCCCAGACTTAGGTTCCAGAAGGCACATTCCATGTGGGACGTAAGCTGTACGTTGCTCGCATGCAGGTGCTGGTTGGACCGAACCTAGTTGGGAAAAAGGGCGCGCCCCCGGTTCGGCCTTATGCCAGTCATCAATCCTTTGAGGGCTGGGCGCTTCCCGAGTAATTAACTCAGCTCTTGGCGTACCTCCTGGGGTCAACGGCTGGTCTGATTTTCTAATTGGATTAGGCATCAAAGTGTTACCTCTTCAATTGGGTCTCAGTGGCACATCTCCGGATCGTTTGTCGCCAAGACAAACACCACTTGGAGGACCTCAACTTGGAGACGGGCGTATTCCTCTGGGGATCACTAGCTTGAATCCGCCCTAGTCGGGTCAGGGCGCCTGAATACCCTACGCAAGTTGTGGCATATCCCATGCTGGATCGAATGTCGAGCTCTGCAAGTCAGGTTTGAATGTCATAAGTTGTAACAGGGAGGATAACACTGGGTGGCACTGCTCACTCGGCAACATCCATCTTTCTGGTATGCCTCTCCGCGGGGCCACAAGCCGGCATACCTACCAGTTGGGCTGGGTACCAGACATCTTTTAATGACTTGAGAATTTTCTCGAGTTCTTGGCAACTATGTTGTTTGATCAGCAGGTTACTCGGCGAGCAGACTTCATCAGCAAGACGAAGAGTGACGTCACTCGGACAACATCTGAAGGACTGCAAGCTGAACCCGAATCAAGACAACCCTGTCGCGAAGCACTCGGGGGCTACTGTGGAAAACATGGACCCCGGGTATCCAGAGATATACTATTGGACGTACCACCTCCTTGGGCCGACTCGATTGGACCATCCAGAAGATGGGCTTGGAGGCTGGCGCGGCCCGACATGATCTACAAGAAAACGAACTGGCCTCCTACTCGAATACATAGATATAGGCGTAACTAAATCGGTTATATCTGTATCTTCCATACGCGGATTAGGGATTCTATCTGTAACCCGGCACCTTACACTATATAAAGGGGGTCCGGGGCCCCTAGTTCGACATCCAATCCCACGTCCAACAATCATCATCAGTATCCACCATAATACAATCCACGAGCACAGGAGTAGGGTATTACCTCGCCTCGAGGGCCCGAACCTGTATAAATTCGGCTCCTTGTGCTACCATCGTAGTTGTGATCTCTCGCATTGCCCCATAAAATACATTGCCGACACAAATCGTCGACAGTTCATACTTCAAAAGTGCATACCCGAGTCTGAAGGACGCGCCCTGCTGCGCGAAATTCATTCGGGCATGTGCGGTCATCACGCGGCATCTGCTATGTTGGTCGGAAAAGCCTTCCGGCAAGGATTTTACTGGCCAACCGCGGTCTCCGACTCAAAAGAGATCGTCCGCAATTGCGAGGGTTGTCTGTTCTTCACTCGGCAGATCCATGTGCCGACCCAAGAACTCCAGACGATCCCCATCACCTGGCCGTTCGCAATCTGGGGGCTCGACATCGTCGGACCCTTCAAGAAGGCCCTGGGTGGTTATGAACACATCTTCGTCGCCATTGACAGGTTCACTAAATGGATTCAAGCCAAGCCTATGACCAAGATTACGGCGGCCAAAGCCACCGAGTTCTTCAAGGAGATCATCGGTCGGTTTGGCGTAACATCTCGGATCATTACGGATAATGGCTCTCAGTTCAGAAGTGACGAGTTTCAAAGCTGGTGCGAAGATGTGGGCATAATGATTTGCTTTCCTTTAGTGGCACACCCACGGAGCAATGGGCAGGTTGAGCGTGCAAACGACATGCTTCTACAAGGCATCGGAGTGTGCATCTTCGATCAGCTCAACCCTTACACGGCCAAATGGATGAAGGAATTGTCTGCCGTACTCTGGGGGCTCCGCACGAGTCTTAGCCGAGCTACGGGGTAGTCTCCCTTCTTCCTCGTATACGGGTTTGAGCTGGTCCTTCCAACGGAGCTACAGTTCGGGTCACCACGAGTTCAAAGGTTCAATGAGGGCGAGTTAGAGGCCAATCGGATCGACGAACTCGACCGGTTGGAGGAAGCTCGAGACGCTGCAACAATTCGGTCAGCCAAGTACCTCCAGGGTCTGCGTTGTTACCACGATCGTAATGTGCGGGATCGAGCCTTCTCAGTAGGAGATCTGGTCCTTCGAGTCAATCAATCGAGTGGCCATAAACTCTCTCCACGCTGGGAAGGTCCGTACATTATTGACTCGGTGACACGCCCGGGGGCTTACCGACTGATGCGAGAAGACGGCGCTCTCATGGACAACTCGTGGAACATCGAACAATTACGTCGGTTCTATACCTGACGACCGTTGTACACATATTTACAGATAAATAAAAATAAGTTTTCGTTCACATTGTCTTTATATTCATGCAATTCAGCTTCTGACTTGCTACTTATTTGTGCTTCAATTAAGTAGTAAGTCGGGGGCTACACCTAATTAGGTGCGCAATCGCGCACCTAATCCCTTTCTTATGCAATTCAACTTCTGACTTGCTATTTATTTGTGTTTCAATTAAGTAGTAAGTCGGGGGCTACACCTAATTAGGTGCGCAATCGCGCACCCCTTCTCTTAGTGAGGATAAATTGACTTGCTCCCTAGTCGGATCCTGACTAGCGAGTAAGTCGGGGGCTACACCTAATTAGGTGCGCAATCGCGCACCCCTTCTCTTAGTGAGGATAAATTGACTTGCTCCCTAGTCGGATCCCGACTAGACAGTAAGTCAGGGGCTACAACTAATTGGGTGCAGTCTGCACCTAATCGATACCTAATCGATTTTTCTCTTTTTAAGTCCATGTTGAGCCTAAGTGTTAATCGTTCTGAGTAACAAAACTCTTGTTTCCTAGCAACACTCATACTTCCCGATTGCGTTCATGGAGACAGTGCTCCGCGCCAACTCCTAGCGCTAAGGAACTTGATGCGCTGGGCAGAGTGCTTAGTAAAAGGAACCTAACTTGCTCAGGCAAAAAGCATAACTTGAATTAAGAAAAACCGATTAATATGTATTATATTGGAAAGAAAATTGCTTACATAGATAATTTACAGCAAGTTCCAACATCTAGAGGGAATCTAAGCCTGGATGGCCTACAGGCCATTTACAGGAGATAACGCCGGGCGTGGACTAGCGCCTCGACAATCACATCGGCCACCTTGGCAAGAGCCGGGATGACCTCCATCAGGACCGCGACGGTGGCGACGTCGCGGGCACGGGCCTCTTCCTCGGCAACCTCGGCAAGCGCAAGATCGTATTCCGCCCAAAGCTCCGCCATGAACTCTTCGTTATTAATGGAAGCAGGCGGAGAAGGAGGGGCGGAGTATGAAGTTTGGGATGAGAAGCGGCCGCTGCACCGGCCTCTTTTTATAGCCGGAATCGGGAAGTCGAACCGATTTCGAAGAGTAATGGCATTGGGGGAACCCCAATGAGAGCAGTTCCCAAGATTTGACGCGGATGTCTCTGGGAACATGGCGCAACAGTCAAAGCGACGGTTGGCATCCTGGTAGGCAGAGCTAGGGATGCCCCGTGGCGGCGGGAGTATGGCGCACACTTGTTAAAAGACCACGGGCGATGTTTCGTCTTCGCGCTGGGCGGGAAAAAACGAAGCCCTGGGTTCGTTGCTACAATATTCGGGCCTAGACTTAGGTTTCGGAGAGCACGCCCCATGTGGGCCGTAAGCTGTACACGGCATAACTTGTGTACAGGTGCCGCTCGGATCAAACCTAGTTGGGAAAAAAGGGCGCGCCCCTGGTTGGGCCTTATGCCAGTTGACAATTGCTTGAAGATTGGGCGCCTCCCGGGTAATTAACCCAGCCTTGATGTGCCTCCTGGGGACATAAGTCAGTTTGACTTCAGTCAGAGCGAGCATCAAAGGTTACCTCTTCAGTTGGGTCTCAGTGGCACATCTCCGGATCGTTCGTCATCAAGACGAGCACCACATGGAGGACCTCAACTTGGAGGCGGGCGTATTCTTCCGAGAATCATTAGCTTGACTCCGCACTAGTCGGGTCAGGACGCCTGAACGTCCTACGCGAGTTGTGGCATGTCCCCTGTTGGACAGAATGTCGGATTCTACCCGTCAGACTCGAATGTCATAATTCGTAACAGGGAGGATAACGCAGAGTGACACTGATCACTCGGCAACATCCACCTTTTTGGTATGCCTCCTCGTGGGGCCGATAGCCGGCATACCGATCCGTCGGGCTGGGTACCAGACATCTTTTAAGACTTGAGATTTTTCTTGAGTCCTTTGCATCTGAGTTGTTTGATCAGCAGGTTACTCAGCGGCGGCACTCCATCGATCTAACGAAGAGTGACGTCACTCTGGCTACATCTGAAGGGCTGCAAGCTGGACCCGGAGTCAAGACAACCCAGTCGCGAAGCACTCGGGGGCTACTGTGGACAACATGGGCCTCGGGTATCCAGAGATATATTATTGGACGCACCACCTCTTTGGGCCGAGTTACACGGATCTTCCATAAGACGGGCTTGGAGGCTGGAGTGGCCCGACTTGATCTACAAGGAAACGAACTCGTTTCCTACTTGAATACATGGAGATAGATGTAACCAACCCGGTTATATCTTCATCTTCCTTATACAGATTAGAAAACCTATCTGTAACCCGACCCCTTGCACTATATAAAGGGGGTCGAGGGTCCCTAGTTAGAACATCTCACATCTACATCTTCATTCAATCATCTAGCCATCTTGTATCCACCATAATACAATCCACGAGCACAGGAGTAGAGTATTACCTCACCTTGAGGGCCCGAACCTGTATAAATTCGGCTCCCTGTGCTACCATCGTAGTTGTGATCTTTCGCACTGCCCATAAAATACATTGCCGACGCAAATCATTGACACCGCCCCCTATTCGCTTGGCCACATCCAAATCTCTCCGAAGGAAGCAAGAGAGAGGGGAGGTGCCAGCTTACCAGTATCGTTCGCTGCCTAGCCTATCACCTCCTTTCTATCTCTCCCTCCATATCTCTCTCCACTAGTTCAACAGAAGGTGGCCGTCTCGGTCTCGATTTCGCCACCACTCGTCGCGTCCTCGATCATCACGCCAACCCCGTAGCACCATCTCGACGGTCACCTCCGCTCCATCCTCTACCACTCAAGCTCGGCGCTATCGCTCGGCTTCACATCATGTACCCTACTCCAGCCACCATGTCATCTACATCACCGGCCTCCCCATCGATATCATCGTCTCCACCGAGTTGAGCCGGGCTTCATGGCCGAAGCCACTGCCACGCTCCACGACAACAACACCAACATCCTCATCTCCACGATGAGGCAACAACACCATCATCCTCAGCTCCACGACGACGCTAAAGTGCTCCTATTGCCCTAGCCAAGCTCGCCGGCCCCCTAACCGCTACCTTGGTCATTGTCATGCTCGGCGTCCGCCTACGAGCTCCTAGACCACCCTCTTTCCTCACCACCTTGCCCCGTGGTCCCTGCCACCCAGACTGATGACCTCGCTACCGCAACACACGAGCCATTAGGGGTGAAAGTGACCCATATAATTACCCAATTATTGAGCACCTAGAGGTAAAAGTGGTCCGGATAATTAAGTAATTATTCGATTATCCGACGAATCCACCCAAATTAGCATATCAGCCGGAGCCCCTCAGCCGGGCAACCTGCGGCCCCACATTGCCCATTGTGAAACCCTGCCTTTATTTCTGGCGTTCCAATGCATGTGCTCCTCTGTGGGTCCCCGAGGGCAAGGTGGGATTATTACTAGGCAAACTTAGCAGTCCGGCGTCAGTAGCTAGTGCGGATTTTTTTTATTTTTAAATTATTTTTTATTCATTTTTTAAATATACGTTGGACTGGTAATTTTTCAAATTTAGGCGTCCGTCGCCCGTGGGTCGGGCGATTGCCCGCTGCCCGGGCGACCGGTGCACCACCGGTTAGGCACCACCCATTAGGCCCCGTCATCTTCATCAGCCTGCATGCCACGATCGCCCCACTATGGGGCGATCAATACCATCCTCACCAACACACACCACTACTCTTAGCACTTCATCCTTTTTTTAATCGTTTTCATATCTATTTCATTTGATGTCCAAATTACATGAAACAAATTTTATAATTCATCTAAAATTCTAATGAACCTATTTTAAAACTTTAAAATTTATTTTTTAATTATTTCTCATTTTGGTAACTAAAATTTACATGTACCAAAAAATGAGAAATAATTCAAAAATACAATAAATTTTTAAAGTTTTAAAATGAGTTACTTAGAATTTTAGATGAATTATAAATTTTTTTCATGTAATTTGGACACCAAATGAAATAAATATCATATCTATTTTCTTTGGTGTTCAAATTGCTTTTTTTTTGTCATTTTCATATCTATTTCATTTAGTGTCCAAATTGCATAATTTTATAATTCATCTAAAATTTAAGGAACCCATTTTAAAACTTTTAAAATTTATTTTATTTTTGAATTATTTCTCATTTTTGGTACATGTAAATTTTAGTTACCAAAAATGAGAACTAATTAAAAAAAATAAAATTTAAAAGTTTTTAAATGGGTTTCTTAGAATTTTAGATGAATTATAAAATTTGTTTCATGCAATTTGGACATCAAATGAAATAGATATGAAAATGATAAAAAAGAAAAAAGATGAAGTGCGAAGAGCAGTGGTGTGTGCTAGTGGTGAAGGTACTGATCGCCCCATAGTGGGGCGATCATGGCATTTAGGCTGACCGAGACGACGGAGCTTAACAAGTTGTGCACCGGTCATCCGGGCAACGGGCGATCGTCTGACCCACCGGTCCAACGTACAATTTTTTAAAAAATAAATAAAAAATAATTTAAAAATAAAAAATTCAGCTAGCGCATGCATTGCCAGCCCACAGCCCACAAGCACAGCCGAGGCCACCGCCCGCTCATTCCTTGGCTCGGCCTGCTGCTGAGCGTGCAGGCGCGGGTGCCCAGCGCCCTAGCCCACGAATCACAAATGTGTTCATGCATGCTGCATGCATGGGACGAACAGGCACTACTCAGTGCACGCTGCGTAGGTGCTAATAAGTGTTGTATTATTTATGTATGGCTACTAGTACTATAACACATACTCATCCCTCTCTCGTTGTTGTACTGTGTGTGTGAAAGTACAGAGTGCTGTCTTATATACAGTTATAATGGATATCTAATATTTAATTAGGGTATGCCATACATATTTTGCCGAACAACTAATATAATGGTAAAACCTGATTCCGGATTTGTATCCATCAAAATCTGGATCTGAATCTGAATCCATATTCGACAGTATCCGGATCCAGACCTCGTTTGTGACAGCCCAAATTCGCATTTTGATTAGTCATACATATTATCATTAGGTTGCCTTTGTTATATTTTGGATTTTCAAAGTTTTTATATACAGCCACCCTACTCTAGGTGGAAAATAAAAATCTGAGACTGAAACTCAATTAATCCTAATAAACCAAGCAACTAATCGAGTGAGACATAGCCACCGGGTATGTCCCTAGGTCGGACGAGCAGGTGTTGGCCTAGCCGAGTAAGAAATAATCCCACTAGGCAAGGTGATGCCCAGCCTGAGCCAACCAAGCAAGATGGTGCCCGGCACCGGCCAACTGAGCATGGTAATGCCCGAACCAGCGCGGACGGGCAAGGATTGACCCAGACGAGCAAGGCAAAGCGTGGACGGGCAGAAAGTAACTCAGACGGGCAATGATACCACCTAGGCTGGCGTGATAGGCATAATCCTTTAACAATAGCTGGTTACTGCAGCTATATCCATATTCTTTTTGCCCCAGGCAATGATGAATAGATTCTCTCATCCATTGGCAGAAATGGGCGGTGCTATAGACAGCTACAGTCCAACTTCTTTTCTCACCGATTCTTCCACCCATAGCCACTCTATGACCTGTGGCACCAGAGCATCTATAGCGACTTCTCTAAATTCAAATCTCTATATCCCCTTCTCTAAACCACTATTTGTTTCCTATATTTTCATCCTCTCCAGTAGAGTCTTTATCCTCAAAAAGATATAAAGATAGGAGAGAGAATCTCTAAATATAGAGACTCGGTGAGAGAATCTCTAAATTTAGAGATTAACATAGAGATTCTGCTAGAGTGATATAGGGACCGATAGTCTCTAAATATAGAGAAGATTTCCTTTTAGTGACTCTGCTGGCCATGCTCTAAGACACCATCCCACCTTGCCAACAGCCCCAGCTCCCTTATTTCTCTGTCTCCCCCAGCTCCCTCATTTCTCTGTCTCCCACGAGCTGAAGAACAGCTGCAGCAAGAAGAGCCAGCTGCAGCATCTTGTTCTTCACTTCTCACTCAAAGCTCCACACCAAAATCCAGTTTTTCTTAAAGTGTTATATATCGTTGGAAAGTTTGGATCATCAACTATCTACTTCTCCCCATAGTAAGCACATGCACAAAGATTTGCTATAGGTTTTAGTCCATTTTCTCTTTGCTGCTCATTCTCTGGACAGCAAGGTGCTGATTTCATTTTCCTCTCCTTTGCTCAACTTTTACCATACCCAGGGCTTGAGCTGAGCAAGGACAACTTTCCAACTTCCTAAAATTTAGTACATGCAGCCATTTGTGCATGCATAAGGTTTTGGGTGAGTTCTTAATGCTTTTTCCTCTTGCTACTTTGCTGTTCTTGACTACAGCAAGGTAATCTGTTCGTTTCTCACCTTGGATATCGTTTTGATTCACATGCAAGCTTAGGGATGAGCAGGGAGACCTTCCTCACGAGCTAAAGGAAGAGTAGAACCAGATCCACGGTGTTAGAGGTAAAGGAACTATGAAGGGCAAGTCCAAGAGCAGCCGGCATCATCTTGGGACAAACCGGCTTGTTCTTCTTCAATCTCTCCATTCATCGAACGTCCATCTCGTAGCAAGACTTTCCTTGATAGGTGAGAGCCCCTCCCTATCTATTCTTCAAGTTTTCTAGTAGCTAGGACACATGATTAAGTTAAGTTCTTGCTAAATGTGAACTATACAAGCACCCCAACTCGTGCACCACATTTTTCAGCCTATTCCCAGAATAGCAGTGTAGAAAATGATTTTTTTATAGAATCGTACTGTTGACGCGAAAAGTTGACCCTTCACGCCCACACTATGCGGAAGCGTCAAGTCGGGGCTTGCGTCGCAACCAGAAACCAAACGTGCCAGTCAATTTGACCTGTGAATTGACAAGGGGAAACCATCAGCGACTTGGCCCTAATCGGCTTTTTCTAGTAGCCGATCAGGTTTACACATCGATCTCAAGACAACCGATGATGGAAATTCTATCGGTTTAATTTCCGATAGAGCAATCATAATAAACAATAAATCAATGAATCTATCTTTTTGATATTTTTATATTAGAAAACCAGCTTTTAAGTCCTTAAATAGATCTATCGGTTTTAATCACGAAATTGGCCTAAATAGATGGGTCAAGCCCGGACAGTATTCAGATTTGTAACGCGATGTAAACTAATAATCGATCTAAGTAATAGGAACTAGCAAAACGTCAATCAGAAAAATATGTTAATCATACTATCCCCTAAAACGAACATATGGGAGATCGATAGGATCGATTCAGTCTCATATATTAGATTCGAGAAAGGCATGCAAACACAATCAACAACTGACATTGCTAGATAAATATGACGCAAACGGGTGAATACTTTATTCATGTCAATTCCCAAACAAGTACATATAAGATCGATTAAATCGAGATAGTCATATGCATCGAAGAAAGAGAATACACGAGAACAAAGTGTTTCATCGTTAACACCATAAGGATACATGCATGATGCGATCGAATAACTCGAGACGGTGCAAACATGCGTCCATGCTAAGGATCGATAAACCGAGACGACCTAACATGCTTTGTATACATGAGGTTGAAGCAATGCAGCCATGTATACGAGAACAGGAGAGAATCGATTACATCGACATAGCCCTACCTGCGGGTTGAAATCCTCTCGACGAGGGCGATCGAGTTCAAAGGTGTTGTGTTTGTGTGTGTCCCTATTCTGTCCATCAGGTCGCTATTTATACTAACGCCTAAACCGCAAGATCGACTCCAACTCGACGTTATCAAATCTATCTATAGAACGACCCGATAAACTTCCTTAACACTCGGACGCAATCCCGATTTGCTTTGATATCTTTCCATAATATCCGGAATACGAGATCCTGTGCCGATTTCACCCTTGGTCAACGAGGCCCACAATGTTGATAGGCCCAGCGTCTTAATAATGACGGCCCATATTTATCCGATTCACCTGCCAAATTCGGGTGTCAACATATGCCCCTAAGTTTGGCGATGTGAGACTCGCATCAGCAAACTTCTCTCGAATCGGCTTTTCCAAAGATGATGCTTCACCTCCTGAAACCTTGGAAATCAGCAACATAAATGACGATCCACTTCTCAAGTGCATGTCTCGCTGACCGTGCACCTGCTAACCGAAGGGTCATGCATTAATTCACACTATTCCCCGTATACAGCTGTACTCGAGCTCCCTAGGATACTCGGCCTATAAAAGAATCCGATGGCGTTCTATTCTCTATCCCTTTCCTTCGTTATCTTCTCCTTCGAGAACTTTTTCTCCAATGGCCTCCAACAACCACGAAGCTTCTTCCAGCCGTGGCCCCTACGCACCTTCTCCTGAGGTTTTAGCAGTAGCGGCGGCAATGGAAGCAGAGGAAAGGCTCCGGTACGAGGAGCAACTGCGATTGGATAGTGCAGCAGCAGCGTCCCTTGTACGCGCGTGGGCGGCCGAAGTGTCACAGGTGAAGAAGGAGCAAGCCGCCACCGACAAGGCCATTGCGTCGGCAATCCACGAGATGGACGCCGGCCTACCTCAAGAGGAGCCGACGGTTACCGACCAAGCTCGAGGATGGTGCGCGGACCACGATCTAGCGGAGATGGAGTTCGAAGCGCAACACGCCGACGATCCCATCTTCGAGCCCCCGGAGTTCATCGATATTTCCGACGACGAAGTCGATGCCCCAGGCACTCCAAGCGCTCCGGGATCCAAGCGCAGCCGCCAAGATTAGGATAAAGTAGAATAGAGCCGAAGAAATCGGCTTTTCCTTATAAATCTTTTCTTACTTCCGTTAAGAAGAATCGGTATATAATCCGATTCAAACCATGGTCAGAATATACTAATGCTTCGATTTTAATGGCAGTCTGGGTAGCAATAACCTTATTTATCCTATCGGGTTTTCTTCATTCGATTCCTTAGAAGTTCCTTATGCGACTACCCCACTAGCGCTTCTTCCCATGCCCACAATACGGACACGTATCTTTTCAATTAAGCGGGAACATCCAAACAAAGATTTCGCAAAAGCGGCAAAACCCTAATTCTCCAATTATAAATAGGTCATCGCCCCACGCCACTTGCACACTTCCTCGTGTTCCAACATCGCATCGAATTCAGATTCCTGTGTTTCGCAAGTGCTCGACTTCTCCTCCATTTCGACTTTCAAGTTTCAATCGGCGGTCATGTCTCGGTAATCGATCCGTTCCTCAGATGCCGATTCTATTTATGGTCTGGGCCCGATAGGAGAGGATGACGCATCGACTTTCATAAGTCAATCGGTAGCTAGGATGCCGATGTTCGCAAACCGTTTAAAGATGACTAGTTGGAAATCGGCTTTCCGATGCTGGCCGAACCCAATAGACGGATATAAGACTTGGTTACTCAGGGTATATAGGCAGAAAAAAGACCAATGGGACTATCTGGGAGTAACCGATGCCATCCTTCTTTCTCTAAATCCGATCCCCATAGATGAACCCTTCATGGCAGCGACAGCGTACTTCTGGTGCGATACCGCCAATGCCTTCCTCTTTCCGAATGGCCCGATTGGTCCCACCCTTCTGGATGTCGCCATGTTAACCGGTCTCAGTCCAGATGGCGAGATGAGATCAGCCTTCGACCTTTCCACCAGCAAGAAACTAGCTTCAGAGAGGGGTGGCTGGAAAGGCTATATGAAGACTCATCGAAAAAAGGGTGATGTTGATGACGAAGAGCACGCAGCTTTCCTCAACATGTGGCTGGATCGGTATTTCTTTTGTGGGCAGTCTCTTACTCCCAGCAAGATCTACCAAGATATCGCAGAAGCCCTGGCCGCTGGAGAACATCTTGCTCTGGGCAAATATCTTCTAGGAGCCGCTTATCGGTTACTGCATGAGATTAGAGAAAATCTCTGTACTGCCAAAACCGAGTACTCGGTCGGCAACATCGGAGGCCCCTTCTGGTTTATCGGAATGTTCTTAAAGCTCCATGTCCGGAATTCTATAGAGGATCTTGATTTTGATCTGAAGTTTCCTAATGAAGATAAGGAATCCGATGATACCTTACGTCCATGCAGGTCTTTTGGAGAGATGTTGTCAGTAAATTGTTACAGAAGACGTCTGAATTATGAGGACTTCAGCATCTGTCTAGCGAATTTCTTCGCCTAGCAAGAATCGGGATATAAACCAGCGCATTTCAATCCATATCCTAATTCCCAGAGATATCCAACCCCATCCTTTTTCAGATTCTTTCCTATTCTATCTGGAGATTCGCTAATCTCCTTCAAAGAATTCATCTCTCCAGCCATCCTCTTCGCAATCCTGAGTACCAGGGCGCACATAAAAAAACCTTCCTATGAATTTTACCACCCAAATAGCTTTACGCCGCCAGCTTTGGACTTATCCAAAGAAATTTCGACTTCTTCATATCTGGCACTTGGACGCACGGACGAACTAGACCCTTGAATCGGCATATGCCATATCGACCGCCGCTCATACCGAGTTTGAAATGCCGATTGCCGTCAAGGTTTCCTCAGCAGCTTCTGAAAACTTCGCCGCTTGGAGGAATACCGTGGCCAAGAACATTTATGCCACCAGAGGAGGCGATCGAATCGGCCGGTTCACGGTAGCAAGAACGAATACAAACCAAATCGCCAAGCATAAATCGGCATTCCGAGCCTTCTTCTTTGAGTCGGAAATCCAAGTGGAAAAGGAAACTCGTCTGATGATGACAGCGATAATCCCGACTCTTCTCATGGTGCCAAAGATGATGATATTGATAAGGACATTGATGACGACGAGAATAGTGAGCGATCACGAACGCAATATTTCACTTCTTCTACCGAGGTCACTAACTGTCCGCGTGCGTCCACCGATTTTGCATTATCACGCTTTCCTAATCACTAACTCCTTTGTCTTCTATTCTTTCAGGGTAACAAGCGTCCAGCGTCCAAGTTGGTAGGGGACGAAGCCGGCAAGCTTTTTGCTACGAGCAAGTCGGCATCGGCCTTCGCTCAGGGATCGGCTTCCCCCCAGCCGAAGAAGAAAGGTACAATAAGATGTTTTGGTAACCTGGCTAAATCCCGATATTTATCAACCTTTTCCTACAAAAAAATCGACGGGCCGCCATCGCCAAAAAAGAAGTAATTGGCATACAAGCGGAAGCCGCAAAAGGTGCGTCCTTCCCCTAGCACCGAATCGATTGGCGACACCATAAGACCTTTCGACTCCTTCCGTAGGAATGCCGATCTTATCATCGATTTCCATCTTATCGGAATTTTCCTGTAGGCCGCAACCCTTGAGAAATTAGACGAAGGGAATGCCCCTGCTCCTCCCATAGCTTCACAAGCTCCACCAGCTTTCAACCCCAAGGAGGTAATCGAAATTTCTCCGTGTTTTAATGGAAATCTTCCGTTTTCTGATTCCTCGATAAAAATCTTTTCCTTTCAGTATATGCTCCAGCCGCGGGGCCCAGCCCAAGTGGCAACCGTCTCTACCCAGGTGTTCACTTACGGCAAGAAAGACGATGAGTTGGATTTCGATCCGGCCAATCTGGTTTGTCTCGACGACGATGACGACCTAGACATCGACATCTTGTCCAATTCTCCGATTTTGTCCTCTCCAAAGATGGCCCAGCCGTCCGCCCCTAATATTGCCGAATCATCGCAGCTTAATCGGCTTTCTGCCGATACCATCAGGAAGCTCAAACAGGTGTGGGAGCTGATGAGCCAAGAAAATGAAGTCTTAGAAAAACCTGAGGCGGCCCGCGACATCATCAGCAGCATCGGAGAAACTCGCTCAAGATGTTGCAACAAAGAATGGCAAACCGATGTCCTTCATGGAAAGAAGTCCGATTTGTCGACGCCTCGATCGAATCCGTCGAAGGAAGAGCGGAAAACGCCAAGATGATGTGAAAGCTTTTGTCCAAGACGCCAATTCTCGAACGAAACTCTGTGCTTTGAAGATGAAAGCGAGCACGCCAAAATCCCATCTTTATTCAGCCGCGGCGAGGAAAAAGATCTCGAACAAAGAATCGAAAACGCTAAGAAAGCCGCGAAGCGCGCCCGCATTGAAGAAAGCCGATCTTCCTTCAATAAACGGCTCTGATGCGAAGGAATGTGCGGAAAAAGTAAAGGAGGCGAAGGCGAAACTTTCAGAAGTGCCCGGATCGGACCATGAAGACGCTGCTATCGTCAACGCTATCCGAGGCACTTTATCAGAGGCCGCCGCCCTTATCTTCCAGTATTGAGGCCGCCGCCCTTATCTTCCAGTATTGTGACTGACTGGCCTGCGTGCCAAGTTTAAACTTTTGTCGATTGACATGAATCGGTAGATGTACCGATCAGCAAACTCATGTCTTCTCGCCTCACTGTTGTAATAACCGAGTCTGGTGATTCTTGCGGTAATTTTAAGTTATTTCCATGCATGTTCGATTTACCACAATCCTTGTGTTATCGAACTAGCCACGATCCAAATGAATCGGCTTTTGGAAAATGTTATGTTTTAGGTCCCGATCCATACGCTAGGATAATACTTCTTTAGGTACCTTGCGTTGATCGCTTTACCGAAACCTGACCCTCGATCGTTTCTAAAATGTAGGCATTGCCTGTAACAATCCGATTTATCTTGAAAGGCCCTTCCCAATTTGGAGACCATTTACCATACTTGGGATCCTTCGAACCAATCGGTTGAAACGTTTTCCACACCAGCTCTCCTATTTCAAAACTTTTCGGCACCACCTTCTTATTATATGCCTTGGCGACCCTCTGCTTATCTCGTTCGATATTTTCCAAAGCCTTCAAGCGGATAGCCACCATATCATCCAATTTGTCTACCATTAAACTTTTATAACAGTCGGCCTTTATACGGTTTTGCTCTTCTATCCTCGTAGATCCGATGATTACTTCGATCGGTAAAACAGCCTCCTGTCCATAGACCAACTCAAAAGGCGATACTTTGGTGGCACCATGCTTAGCAATCCGATAAGCCCATAATGCATCCAGCAGGGTATTATGCCAATCTCTCGGCCTCTCATTGATTTTCCTCTTAATTAGCTTTATAATTCCTTTGTTAGAGGATTCTGCTTGGCCGTTTGCTTGGGCATAATATGGTGACGAATTGATAGTTGTGATCCCCAAACGCCGAGCATAATCCTGAAATGCCTCTGACATAAATACCGATCCTTGATCGGTATTGATCGTTTGAGGAATCCCAAATCGGCAAATTATATGTTCTTTAATAAAACCAATGGCCTCGGTGAGCGCCACTTTCTTGAATGGCACCGCTTCAACCCACTTGGTGAAGTGTCTGCTGCTACCAACACATACCGATGCCCTTGGATGAAGAGGAAAGATTTCTCCTATCATATCAATTCCCCATCCGCGAAGCGGCCACGGCTTAACAATCGGATGTAGGACCGATCTGTGGCGCATCTTGAACATTTCCAAATTTCTGGCAATCCACGCAACCTTTGTAATATTTGAAACAATCTTCAACCATCGTTGGCCAGAAATATCCCGATCGTTTCAACATCCACTTCATCTTTTGAGCCGATTGATGTGTTCCACAAATTCCTTCATGAACTTCTCCTATTGCAACTTTGGCATCCTCTTCATTCAAACATTTGAGTAGCAGCCCATCGAAACTCCGAAAATACAACTTATCTTTGATCAGCACATACCTTTGAGCCCTTCTTTTAAGTTTTCTGTCGGCTTTCCCTTGAGGATTATTCAAATAGCCGATAATCTCAGCTTGCCACCCTGTTAGAGAATTTTGATAGGGTACGATTTCAAATTCCATGATCGGCATTTTATAACCTGAAGCTTCCTGAGCCAAATCGTTGGCTTCACAATTTTGTTCCCTTGGAACGTGCCAAATTGTAAACATAGTGAAACATTTAACTAATCCCGCGGCCTTTTCCAAGTATTCTTAAAGCAAATCACTTCGGCACTCGTATTTGCCGATCATCTGGAAAACCACTAGTTGCGAATCTCCGTAAACTTCAACTGCCATAGCCCCAAATCAATTAACCACTCCAACCCTTGAATCAAAGCTTCGGATTCCACTTGGTTATTAGTTAACCCAGAATTCACGGTGACGCTGAAACGATAAGGTACTCCTCCAGGGGACACTATGAAGAGGCCAATTCCACATTCTTCTTCACAAACCGATCCATCGAAGTACATAACCCACGGCATCAAAGCCAACAGGTTAACATCATGATGATGCGTGATAAAATCGCCAACACCGCCCTTGACGGTTTTCGGAGGTTCAGAGGTCAAGTCAAACTCAATGAGAGTATATGCCCACTTTCCGAGTCTCCCTTGATAATCGGGCACTAAGCATACACTTGACCACATCGGTTTGACAAATCACCTTGCATTCAAAGACCCAAGATAATGCCTCAATTTAGTGCAAGCAAAGTACGCATAAAGGCGTAATTTCTCCACACCGGTGTATCGAAGTTTCGATCCAATAACTTTCGGCTCGAGATAAAAATTGCATGTTCCTTTCCATCAACTTCTTGAACCAGATCGCCCTATCGTTTTCTCGCATAATCGACAGTAAAGTTTAAAAGGCAAGTCCTCTCTTGGGGCGACTCAGACAGGTGGGTTAACCAAATATTGCTTGATATCATCGAAGGCCCTCTGCTGTTCTGTTCCCCAAACAAACTTATCGGCATCCTTCAACTTGAGTAATGGGGAAAAAGGAATAATTCTTTCCGACAAGTTGGAGATGAATCTTCTCAAGTAATTGATCTTGCCGATTAATTCTTGAAGGCGAACCTTAGAGTTTGGAGGCTTAGTGTTCATAATGGCCTTCACTCTATCAGATGAACTTCAATGCCTCTCTCATGCACCATGAATCCCAAAACTTCCCAAACCGATACTCCAAAAGCACACTTCTTGGATTCATTTTCATTCCATATTTCAAACCGATCTAATACGGTCACGATATCGCCAGTGTTGTTCTTCCTCTTGAGACTTGATCACCACGCCATCAATATATATTTCAACCAACTTACCGATCAAATCATGGCAAATCAAATTCATCCCCTTGATATGTCGCCCAAAGACTTATTAGTCCAAAAGTCATAACCACCCATTCAAATAACCCGATAGCGCCGGGGCATCTAAATGCGGTTTTGTTCACATCCTCTTCGGCCATAACGATCTGGTTATATCCAGCATTGCCATCCAAAAAACAGATAATCCTATTACCCGAAGCTGCATCGATAAGTCTATCGGCAATCGGCATAGGATATTCATCTTTGTAAGTTGCTCTATTTAGGTCGCGGAAGTCAATGCATACCCTGATTTTATGAGAGTCTTTCTTTCCTACTGGTACAATGCTGGAAATCCACTCAGCGGATTTACATGGCGAATAAATTTTGCATCTAATAGCCTCTGAATCTCGGCCTTGACTTGGTCATAAACTTTCGGTGATCTTTCTTGGAGCTTGTTTTACCTACCGTAAACCCGTGTTTCATCTTGATTTTGTGCTCAACCACCGATCGGCTCAAACCAGCATTTCGTGGTACTCTAAAGCGAAACAATCGACTCGATCCTTGAGAATTTGAATGAGCCGATCTTTGTATTTCTGCGGCAACTTCTTCGATATAAGTGGGCCTTTCCTTTCCATCCGTCCCAATGTCGATTTTTTCAAGTTCGCTCACAGATATAAAGCCCCGCCCATCTTATATTCGATTTCATCTAGAGTTGTCATGTTCCCATAAAAACCCTCGCTTCCCGAGTTATTGATTGCGCCTGTGTTTATTGGTTTAAAACCCGATTTGTTGAAGCCGATGAAGTCGCAATCCTCCAAAGGTTTTCCGATAACGACTCTGTGTTATCGTGAATCTCAAAGATCAATTTCGCGATTGAGGCCTCTCCTTTCACCACTTCCACATGCTCACCAAATTTCATCGAATCGTAATTTGGTGCAAGGTCGATGGAATGCGATTAGCGTGTATCCGATCTCGCCAACAAAGACATTATAGTTCCCTTTGCCTTCAATCACAAAGAAAGCGGTCGGAATAGTCTTACTTCCCACGGCAAGTTCCACCACTAGGATCCCCTTTGCTTCTGTCGGATTTTCATTGAAATCGCTTAGTACCATGTTGGTTTTTACCAGATCCTCAGTAGATTTTCCGATTTTCCGGCAAACGGAATATGGCATCAAATTAACAGTAGCACCGCTGTCCACCATCATCCTGGAAATCGGCCTCCCGTTGACGTAACCCGTGATGAACAATGGCCTCAGATGCAGCCGCGAGGTCTTGGGTTTCTTAAACACGGTGTCTTCAGCTTCGATCACCAACTCCGCGGCAGGTTCTTCATGAACACTCATGAATTCGCGAGGCAGCAAGCACACCATATTATTATCAAGTACGGCCTTACCTTTGTCGGCTTTATCATCAATACCAATAGCTGATTTTAGCTTTGGCCTCCATTCCAATTTGCCCCTAGACGGTTTCATTGGTTTCACTTGCTCCAGCAGGTCCTCCTTGAATTTCTCAGCTTCAGCTTCCTTTATCCCGTCATGCCTCACCCTCTGCAATCGCCTTTTCTGAGATTTGGTAATTCCACTTGGACACCATCGCGGCAATGGCACCCTGGGAGGACGATGAACATCGGCTCTTGCCCTCGCTGGGCCTTTCTCAATTCTTTGCTTCGGAAAAACCAATCGGCTCATAACCGATGTTCTTTTTGCTGGTGGAACGGACGTATGATTCATGGGGCAATTTTCTACGATGGGCAACAACATCTGTTCTTCCCAGCAATATCGGAAAAAAGGACAACCCCAGTGTTCCATCCCACAGTCCCGATCTTCTGAGTCTTCTGGATGGATCGGCTCCAGAGTCCTAGGCCTGACATTCCTCTTAGCCATCCGGTCATATTTCTCCATCAGTTGATCAAATGTCGGTTTCGGTCTTTCGACCGGATCTTTATTTTTTCCAAACCTTTCTTCACGCTGCCCCTTGCCTTGCGGCGCCGTGGATTGAAATTTCAATTCTGGCTTTTCATCTGTCACGATCCTCTTAGCGCCGACAAGTACTTTAAACCGATTAGAGCTTTCTCCGTGGTCGTCTCTGGAGCGATTCGAGCTTTCTTCGCGATCATCGACTTTCCTCTTCCACACACCCACCGCATCGATTTAAACCGACCGTAAAGGCTCAGATCAATTTGCGAATTTTTACCTTGATATCTCAGCTGCCCATCTTCAATCGCCTTCTGGATAATCTGCTTGAAGGTGTTGCATTCATTGGTGGTGTGAGAATATGAATTGTGCCACTTGCAATATTTCCGTTTCTTGAGCTCCTCCAGGGGCGGGATGACATGCCCTTGCTTAAGCCGAATCTGCTTTTCTTGCAACAAGTGATCGAAAATCCGATCACATTTGGAAGTATCAAAGGAATACTTCGTCTTTTCGGACCCTTTCCGCTTTATCCATCCGAGCTCAAATTCCTTCTTGTTGTTTACCCACTCAGCAAGGTAAGCTCCAACTCCTTCATCATCTGAATCCTCAGAATCCCCATCCTCCTCGGTGGTAACCACGTTCGTAGCCTTGCCCTTGTTCTTATTGGCATCCCTATACTCCCTTTGGCTTGGGAGAGTATTCTCAGCAAATCGGCTTTCATACAGCGCGATTTTATGGGCTAGATGGGAAATATCGGCAAACTCTTGATTACCAACCTTCTTCGATTAGCAGGCAAGAATCCTTGAAAGCCAACTCGCCAATTCTCGATCAGGCGGTGAAAGGTCAGAGCATCGGTTTTCACCTCTAAACCGGCGCAGTAGTCGCTCACCGACTCGCCATACTTCGCTTAATCATCATGATGTCGATGATCCTTGCCGTTTTCTCCTAATAAAAATATTCATGAAATTTTTCTCCAAATCTGCCCATGAAGTGATACTATTGAAGCGAGAGGTGAACCGCTTGAAAGCCGATCCCGACAGAGCGAGCGGAATAATCGCACCGAGCGTATCCTTTGCAAAGAAAGATCCCGATCAACATAATGAATCTCCCAATGTGCTCTCGGGCAGACGATCGTCGCTTCCCATCGAACTTGGCGTTAGCAAAATCCCAGACTCGATATTTGTAGGAAATTCTATCTCATTGAATGCCGATGGGTAAGGCATGGTGTAGCTCGAGCAATCTTGGGAGCGCTGATTCCACATTGCCTCATCATATTGAAGACCAAGTTCCTTGTTACCTCTTCAAGGTTCACGCCTCCTGGAACCACCCCATGAGAGTTCATCGGAATTATAGCTCGATTGTTCGCGATCGGAGATGTGTCGAAGGATTGATCGCGGGAGGGGCAAAATTGGCGAAGGGAACCGAACATCACGACCTGCGATGGAATCGCCGAGAAGAGCCTCGCTTGAGGGTTTGATGGGAATCGCCTATTGATTCTGCGGAAGTGGTGGGTTCCGATTCCTTGGAGGAGCTTGACCATCAAGAATTTACGCCATCTTTGCGTTGGTCCGATCCTCGACGATCGTCCTATGACCGATGATTGATCAATCAATGATCGGTA
This sequence comes from Olyra latifolia, assembly GCA_036346145.1. Taxonomy (NCBI): domain Eukaryota; kingdom Viridiplantae; phylum Streptophyta; class Magnoliopsida; order Poales; family Poaceae; genus Olyra; species Olyra latifolia. Next base: position 24,814,952 of record CM070530.1, read on the forward strand.
AGCGACGCGTTGATTTGCTCCTCAATATTTCGAATAATCCCGTGAGCGGCGGATCTCCGATAGCAGACTTGGAGATTTGCCCATGCGGGTCTTCCGATAGCGGTGAGTATTCTCTTCAAGTTCTCTTCGTTGAGCTCAGAAGTCGCTCTGGATTTCCTTCTTTTGTTCTTGGTGAGCTCGTCAAAGTCACCGGCCGCGGCGTGTTCTCGAGCGACCGCCGCGGGTTTTAGCGTCGCGTAGCGTCATGTCGTTAGTTCGATCTTTCGGGTCCCACCGAGCGTGCCAAAAAGTGTGTTGACGCGAAAAGTTGACCCTTCACGCCCACACTATGCGGAAGCGTCAAGTCGGGGCTTGCGTCGCAACCAGGAACCAAACGTGCTAGTCAATTTGACCTGTGAATTGACAAGGGGAAACCATCAGCGACTTGGCCCTAATCGGCTTTTTCTAGTAGCCAGATCAGGTTTACACACATCGGTCTCAAGACAACCGATGATGGAAATTCTATCGGTTTAATTTTCGATAGAGCAATCATAATAAACAATAAATCAATGAATCTAACTTTTTGGTATTTTTATATTGGAAAACCAGCTTTTAAGTCCTTAAATAGATCTATCGGTTTTAATCACGAAATTGGCCTAAATAGATGGGTCAAGCCCAGACAGTATTCAGATTTGTAACGCGATGTAAACTAATAAATCGATCTAAGTAGTAGGAACTAGCAAAACGTCAATCAGAAAAATATGTTAATCATACTATCCCCTAAAACGAACATATGGGAGATCGATAGGATCGATTCAGTCTCATATATTAGATTCGAGAAAGGCATGCAAACACAATCAACAAGCGACATTGCTAGATAAATATGACGCAAACGGGTGAATACTTTATTCATGTCAATTCCCAAACAAGTACATATAAGATCGATTAAATCGAGACAGTCATATGCATCGAAGAAAGAGAATACACGAGAAGAAAGTGTTTCATCAGTTAACACCATAAGGATACATGCATGATGCAGATCGAATAACTCGAGACAGTGCAAACATGCGTCCATGCTAAGGATCGGTAAACCGAGACAGCCTAACATGCTTTGTATACATGAGGTTGAAGCAATGCAGCCATGTATACGAGAACAGGAGAGAATCGATTACATCGAGATAGCCCTACCTGCGGGTTGAAATCCTCTCGATGAGGGCGATCGAGTTCAAAGGTGTTGTGTTTGTGTGTGTCCCTATTCTGTCCATCAGGTCGCTATTTATACTAACGCCTAAACCGCAAGATCGACTCCAACTCGACGTTATCAAATCTATCTATAGAACGACCCGATAAACTTCCTTAACACTCGGACGCAATCCCGATTTGCTTTGATATCTTTCCATAATATCCGGAATACGAGATCCTGTGCCGATTTCGATTCCGCGTCGAACTTGATCTTGTGCCAATTTCACCCTTGGTCAACGAGGCCCACAATGTTGATAGGCCCAGCGTCTTAATAATGACGACCCATATTTATCCGATTCACCTGCCAAATTCGGGTGTCAACACGTACGTTGCTCGGATGACAACACACAAAACATAAAATGACCATATCTCCCTCATCCGAACTTGGATTTGGGTGATTATTTTAGCAAAATTTGTATTAGCTCATGAACTTTTTGAATATCTAAAAACATTTGATATTTATTGTTGTTGAATATTTTATTTGGATTTTATTTGATACACTTCTTATTGAACAATAGGAACCGACGTTCCGGAAGAGCACGGACTTGGCCAAGAAGCTCTCCCCGTCGACCTGCATCAACAAGGCACTATATACTCTTCTTTGAATCATATTGATCCATTATTTGCAAATGTATGATTTTGGTTATGTTATATGAGTTGCTTGCATACTATTTTAAAGTATATGCTAATTGGTGGGTAGAAATTAGTTATATCCAACTTAGTGGTCAGTACCATGATAAGCTTGATATCCTTCTTTCTTTGTTGCCTAAGTGGATACTATTATCTATGTTTGGTCTGCGAAGGCTTAGCAATGCTTAGAGTCAACGAGGTAGAGTGATCGATGGATTTATCCCATTGGTTATGCGTCTCCAATTGTGAATGATCTACTATTTGAAATAGATTATGGTGATGATGGATTACGTGTGAGGTCTGAGTTGGACTTGAACGAGTGATAGGGGGATGATGGGAGGATGGATCTCGGACATGTAACCCCGTTTGATCAAATTAAGGACCAAACATTGGGTACCTTCCTCTCAAGTACTATACGTACGACCACACTATATCATGGGAACACTTGGCCAATTCTATATGCATGCTTGCGCCGTTAGCTACCAATGGGGCTATGATGTTTATTTGCTTGTGTTTTGTGTGGGGGACAGCCGCGGGCTGCTTCCGTGGGGGTCCATGGATGTCCAGATAGAGCGCCATGGACAGCATCCACAGCAATGGTTAACTCCTTCGAATCACAACATGGCACGTGGGGTCGTAGGGTGACAGTTACCGGGTGACCCAATGGACACCCTACAGTTACCGGGTGACCCAATGGACTGGCATGTACATCTAAAAGGCTTTGGCATAGATTGCTGTGTCATGTGGGTAAAGTCGTACACCTCTGCAGAGTGTTAAACTATTCGAACAATCGTGTTCCGGGTTAAGGACGAATCTTGAGTGGTTGCAACTGCCATTTGTTAGCACATGGGTATGGTTTGCTTAAGATGGATTGGTTATGTTTCATTTCCGAGCATAGGGTTGCTCCTGGTGTATAGTCGGATAGAGACCAAGGGCGCGTGAAGCCCGTGCGTGTTTTGGTTATGGTCGGATGGAGACCAAGGGCGGTTAGAGCCTCCCGGATTGACGATGATGGATTTTATTATGATGAATTATGATGGTTACTACAAGTTATTACTTTTGAAATGTTTTACTCAAATGCAATTTACGATCTATTTAGGTCTATATCTTGCAAATGCTCTTTATGCTTAAAATAATATTTAAGCTTCCTTTGCTACATGTCATTCATGAATGAGGATATATTACCTCCTAATGCGAGTACCTTCTGTACTCAACCAAATTGCTGCAATTTCAGGTGAAGACGACCCCGTGCTTGAGTACTACTATCAAGCCGAGCATGGTGACGCTAGCGGGCAAGATGCGGAATTCTAATTTCCAGTCGGTTGCCTATAGGGTTAATGAGGGCATACCATGCTGGTCTATTGGTTTATTTATAATGATCTTCTGCTGCTACGATACTCTAATTATGTCATCTACATTGTATGGACAGCAATCCATACTGTTTTGGTTATGTAAATTAAGTCAAATGATGTATGTATTGTGCTATCGATCTTTGTGATGATATGTGCGATGGTTGCTGATCTTTGAAGCCATCATCGGGCACATATCCGAGCACCCGGTTTACCTTCGTTTCAATTGAGGATGCCCGTGTGCATCACTGCATGCCCGGGTTGAGGGATAACATACTTGGCTTGCTTTAGGGTAGCTAGAGCAGCTGGTATGTTAGGTTTCAACCAAAGGGGACAGCAAGTGAGTGATCCCTCAATTGGACTGAATGTGAATTTGGAGGGGCGCCGCATCGTTAACTCCTATTCGATCCAAACCTTGTCCGTTTCACCCTACGAGCCAGGTGCCCCTCTCTTAATGTGCATTGTGTGTTGTATTCACACCACCTCTTGGCCGATTGACCCTTTCATATAGCCCTCTTCGTGGATAACATGGTCCCCAGAAATCTCACGGAGACAAATTAGACGGACCACCTCACGGAGCAGGGTCACGCCTACCATCTAGAAGACGGGCCTGTCCGCATGAAGACCCGACTTGTATCACAAGGAAGGCATAGTTGTAATCCGGTACATTACGTACTAGGCAAGAAAGGATAGAGATATACTTCCTATCTCTATCCCCAGTTTCCATAACCAACTAGGATACGTACTTATCTGTAACCCTACCTCCTTCCACTATATAAAGGGAGGCAGGGACCCCTAGTTAAATGATCCGGGATCACATTGGTAGGAGGGATCACATCGATCCATAGCCATCCTCAACATTGATCCGTCGAGATCAACCCCAATACAATCCACGAGCACAGGGGTAGGGTATTACCTCACCTCGAGGGCCCGAATCTGTATAAATCTGTCTCCTATGTTACCATCGGGTTTCGGTCTTACCCATAGCCCCATAAAGTATATTGCCGACATAATTCGTCGACAGTTGGTGTGCCAGGTAGGGGCCAGCGCTAAGATCATCTTCATCAATCTCGATGGCATCTCTCGGCGGCAGCGCCGTCGAATTCACCTTCGGCCAAGCTTCCTGTTTTGGAGGTTGGATTTCATCATCAACAACCTCGGCAAACTTGCCCTCGAAGAATAGGATTAGATCCGATCGGAAGACAACTTCGACCGTGAAGCGAACGCGGGAAGAAGATGCGATATATTCGCGTCCAGAATCTGGACAGAAATTGTGTCGCAATTTCCCGTTGACTCGGGAGGAATTTCGGGGTGATTTTAGATGCGTTGGAAAGCTTATCTCGTTATCTTTCTAACGAGTCTAAGATCATTGAAAACCGAGTTCGGACGTGACCGTGGCGACTGTTTGAAGATAGACTGCGTGGGGTGACGTGAATCCCGCGCGAAGATGGAGCTCGACGTGAATTTCGCTCGGCACCTCGGCGATCCTTAGTGCACCTCAGCAAGGGCATGGCGGACCTCGATGACAAAGCGGATCTTATCCCGGAGATCACGGCGAGACTCCTACGTCGTCCCGGCTTACGGCTCCTACGCCCCCAACTTGCGGCGACGACGACAACGACAAACCGTGACCTTCGCCATGACATTGAAGCTCGGCGACGGGAGCGAGAAGAAGATGAAAGACGTCATTATGGTGGCGATAGAAGAGGTTTCGGTCGAAACAGTGACCGTCGACTTCCTAGGCCGGCTTCTCGCGCACGACGTCGAGGACGACCGCGCCGACTTCCTAGGCCCGCTTCTCGCGCATTGCGTTGAGGACAGCCGCGCCGACTTCCTAGGCCGGCTTCGCGCGCACGACGTCGAGAACAGCCGTGCCGACTTCCTAGGCCGACGCGAAGACTGCCGCGCCGACTTCCTAGGCCGGCTTTTCGCGCATGACGTCGAGGACAACCACGCCAACTTACTGCGCCGAGGACAACCACGCCAACTTACTGCGCCAGCTTCTCGTGCTCGATGCTGGGGACAGCTGCGCAGACTTCCTTACGCCGGCTTTTCACGCACGACGACGAGGACAGTCGCGCCGACAAGGTGACATGGCCGACAGCTAAGTTGTCTATTCTCATACTCAATTACATCATTATAATTTATCTCCTGACTTGCTACTTAATTGGTATCCAACTAAGCGAAGTCGGGGCTACATCTAATTAGTGCAATCGCGCACCCCCTTTCTTCTCTTTTATTGAGATTGATTTGACTTGCTCACTAGTCGGATTCCGACTAGCCAGTAAGTCGGGGGGCTACACCTAATTAGGTGCAATCTGCACCCAATCGTTATCTTTCTTTTTGAATTTTTGTTGAGCCTAAGTATTGGTTGTTCCGAGTAACGAAACACTTAACTCCATGCAACACTCATACCTCCCGATTGCGTTCTTGGAGACAAAGCTCCGTGCCAACTCCTAACGCTAAGAAACTTGATGCGCTTGGCAGAGTACTTAGTAAAAGGATCTAATCTACTCGGGCAAAATACAGATTCAATCACAGAAAGATAACATTTCTTTTTGAGTTTCTTTTGTTCTTTTCCATGTTGACTTTTACCGATTCCGTGTGTCACACATTCTAAGTAGTGAAACTCTGATTCCTATGCAAAATTTAGGTTTTCCTGACGCGTGTTCAGAGACAGAGCTCCGCACCAACTCCTAACGCTAAGAGACTTGATGAGCTAGGCGGAGTGCTTAACAAAAGAAATTAAACATACTCGGAGAAGCGTAAATCAATACGGGAAAGATAAAAGGACGATAATTTGACATCATGCATATTGCTTTACAATCCAGTTTTTTCTCTACTACTCGTGTTTTTCATTGTCTCCACAGGGTACAATGCAGGATAATGCGAGATGATTTTTATGAGACGACTGCACGCCTATGCCAGCACCCCGAGTGCATTATACGGCTCACCAGATGCCTACGTCAACTCAAGACGGCTCTCGCGCTAACGCCCGGCGCCCAGCGCAACTTTTAAGACGGCCAAGACGCTTACGCCAAAGACTTCGAGTGCAATATACGGCTCATTGCATGACTACGTCAACTCGGCACGGCTTCACGCCAACGCCATCCGTCGAGAGCGGTCAGGGGTCGGCGCAAGGTCATGAGCTCTCATGTCGGCGCACCCATTGTGCGCTCTCACGCGCCATCCGCAAAAACAATACAGTTAGTAAGCATGCCTCATGTTAGGCCACTAGCTGGTGACCACCACGTGGAATCAGATGCTGAAATCTATTAAGGGTTCGGGTTCCGAGGATACGCTCATTGAGCTGCTAGCCCTACACCATTGGTTATGGGTGCACTCGGTTAAACCTAATCCTGTGATATGCTTCATGCTAGGTCAATTGTTGCCTCATGTCAGGTCAATTGCCGGTTACTGCACGAGTCAGAATCGGATATCGCGAATGGGTTTCGAGATGACCACTCGGCTAAGCCCTTGGTACGCTCTCCGTGAGCCACAAGCCGGATCGGACACACTGCGCCGGTGTAACATCCCCATTTTTCAAAAATTTTGAAAATGCATCATCATGGCATCATCACATGTGAAATCCAAAATTTTAAAATCATTTTTGAAAAATATGCATGTTACTATAAATATATTTTCCTTACAAATCTATTTAAGGACTTAACTTATAACTATGTATACATAAATATATATCATTTGAAAATGTCCAAAAAGCTACAAATATATTTTTACAAATTTTTAGATTAAACCATTTCACAATAAATTTGAAGATAGCCAAGCAATTGAAACTAAAAATTTAAATAAAAACTTTATAAGCAAATTTCAAACTAATTAGGTTTAGTAAAAATGTATTTTGCCCTAACACTAATTCCCTCTCACCTCTATGACAAGTGGGTCCTACTTGTCATCCTTTCCCAATTGGGAAATCCCCATTTTGCCCTTTTCCCCAAATGGAAATGTCCTATTTTGGGCCCTTCCCTAAACTACCCTTCCCTAATCCTACCTAAACCCCCCACTCACTCCCTCTCATCTCTCTCTCTCGGACAAACCGAGACACAGCTCCTCTCGGTTTCTTCTCCCTCTCACTCCCCACTGCCCCCTCCTCGATCTCGTCGGTGAGACCCTCCCACGATCCCTTCCATCACCTCCTTCCTCTCACTCCCTCGCTCCATTTCTCCAGTCGTCGTCATTTGGAGCAAGCGAAGCCGCCGCAGCTTGGATGCCCCTGCCGACACTCCTCATGGGGTAATCCTCCCTCTCTTGCCCCTCTCCTTCCTCGGCTCCCTAGAGCCTACCCCCCGATGCCTTGCCTCATTGTCCTTGACCTCGGCCGCCACAGATGCTATGCCCCGCCTGACACGGCCATGTAATCGCCACGCCCGGCTCAACCTCAAGACATCGCCGCTCGCCCCGAGCCTCCTCTCCACTCCCGACACTCGTCCACCCGCCGCCACCTTTTTTTCGCCGCTGTTTGTCGGCGCGACAGTTGCGCCGCCGCCGCTGCTCGGCCTTGCGCTGACCTCGTCGCCGCCGCCATCCTCGCCCCACCCCCACTTCCTTCCTCCTCTCTCTTCCCTCATTTCCCGGCTGAAGCTGCTTCGGAATCGACCGCCGAACCGCTTCGCCTTCTCTCGCCTTCCAGTGACACCGACAGGCGGGCCCATCGTCGCCGGCAGGGCGGTGACGGACGACCCCTTTGTCGACCACTCATTGTTACCACATACGCCAGCCATAAGGTTATGCGAGCCGTTGCCGTTAAAGCCGCCATAGCCGTCAAGCCGCTGCCGCATACAAGGCGCGCAGCGTCCTGCACCAGCGCCGCTCGTCATGACTTGCCACGCTGTATGCGGCGTGTATGTACACAGCGCGATGGGCGTTGACGCCATGCCATGTGCTGATGGGGTGCTGCCAGGTTGGCTGGGCTGGGCTGGCTGAAAAGCAGTTTACTTACTACCGATTTTCCCTTTATTTATTATTTGCTTATTTAAATAATAAAGAATTTGTAAATTTTGTAACTTTAAAAATATAAGCCCAAAATTTGTGAAATAAATTTCTAAAAATTCATCAAAATAAAAACTTTAATTTAAAAATATAATTTAAATAATTTGATGTGTATTAATACATGATTTAGATTTAGCTTATTAAAGATAAATACATAAATCAATTAACCCTAAATGATTTTGATGAATAAAAATAAATTGGCAATTTAAAATGGTGAAATATAATAACATAAACATTTATTTTAGGAAATTAGTTTATTTTCTTTATTTCTCATTTGAAAAGAAATATGTTGCTACATATGTACATTAATTAAATTCCATATGAAATAAAGGTTTCTAAAATTTATAAAAAGAAGTCAAGTAAAATTTATACAACTTTCAGATTAAAGTATCTTCATCATATTTATGCATAATCCATTCGCATGCATACATTTCATATTTAATTTTGGTATTATGTTTACTTTGGTTGTTTTATTTGTTAGGCCCTAACGACGATAGTTTCAAGAATCAATCCCTGAGGATCACCAGGAATTTGTTGAGCAAGGCAAGTGCTGAACCTTGTGTCCTATGGTTTCGAAATTCAATTTCTTAGAAGTTTACAAAATACATGTTATATTTAAAACTAAAAATGTTAATCACTTAGCTGCTTAGTTAACACCCAATCAATAATTATTCTGCTAAAATGCTCCTTGCTACCCTAGGATTATTAAAATTGCTAATATTTAACATCACCCTTGAATTAGGTTTTGCATACTGCTTAGAACTGCTTAGTATTGAATCGTCGTTCATTTTAATAGCTGCAATTATTAAATGCTTGTTTAAATGCTTGATTTAAAAAGACGATGGTGTCTTGTCATGGGTGTAGTTAAGATAGTGGGTGCTATTTGCAAAACTGCATTTTGCAAAACCTGATCGGGGTGGATGGATGCAAGGTGGGTGCCACGAGCACGAGACTTGGGCCCAGTGTGGGAACCACCTCGGTCCGTAAGGACCGATTCCTTGAGGTAGACGAGCTAAGTACAACAAAGGCGACTGCAGGTGCTCAGTATATGGCCCACGGCTTAGTATCAGAATGTGACCAAATTGTTAAATTTAAAGATAGCTATCCATATCATTAGTATGTTCATTTGTTTTTATGATGGTTTACAAAAATTTTGCATTCAACCACCATACTCTATGGTGGGGACATAAGGCTTTTAACTTTAAACCCTTTGGCCAAGCCACTAGAGTAGTGAGACCTAGCCCGACGGGCATGTTCCTTAAATGCCCGAGCTAGATGTAGCTTGCCCGAGCAAGGTAGAGTTCACCCGAGCTCTATCAAGCAAGGTAGTGACTATGCCGGACTTCACCGAGCTTAGTTGCTATCCATCCGAGCTAAATATCACTTGTCCGAGCTAGAAGATGTCCGGAGAAAAATTTGCGAGCTATAGATGGTTGGACCGAGCAATGAAGACCCGACCGTAAGGAGAAGCTCGAGTAAGCTCAGATCTATTCAAACAACCCACCACCACATCTGTTCTTTATTCCTTTTGTCTTCCAAGAAGATCACCGAATCTTCCATCCATTGGTCGACTTGGGCCAGATCGACAAGATGTCACCGAATCTTCCATCCATTGTCGTGACTTAGGCGGTTTGCAGGCGACCTGCACCCTCACTTTTCTTACCCGAAATCTTACCCGCAGACTTCTATTACAGGTGGGACCTGGACCCACTTGTCAATGGAAGAGTATACCTCTATTTAAACCCTCTCCACCCACTTCAACCAGCCCTCACTCTCATTCTTCCCACGTCCAAGTTCTCGATAAGAGTAAGACGACCAGTGTTCTTCATCTCCACCTCCACCATTTTCAAATCTCCCCCAAACCACCAAGAATCTATATAGGGTGTTACATATCGTTGGAAAGCTGAAATCGTTATTATCCATTCCACTCCATGGTAAGCACATGCACGAAGGTTTACTATGGATTTCTTTCTTTTCTCTTTGTTGTTCGGTTTGGGGCAAAGAAAGGTCGATTCGTTTTCGCCCATCTATGCCCTCTTCAAATCCAGGCCATGGAATGAGCAAGTAACATCTACACTTCCTAGGCTTCAAGTACATCCAACTCCCTTGCACGCTCACAAGGATTTGGGTGAGTTCTTCTGCCTTTCTTCATCCACTTCATTTGCTTGGAACAAAGAAGGAGGTTCTTCATTGTTTTCTCATCTTGCATGTCATTTTTCCTCAAATGCAAGCTTGGGGATGGCCAAGAAGAGTTCATGCGCGAGCTAAGGAACGCCTAGGAGCAGATCCACGCTTCGGAGTGAAGGGACCTCAAGGAACGAGTGAAGACTTGCTGAATCGAGTTCGAGCAATGAATACCGCCCATCATTTCGATCTCCTCATCTTTGGGCTCTCTATTGTTAAGCAAGGCCTTCCTTGCTAGGTGAGAACCCAAGACTCCCTTTCATTTCTGTTCTTCAACATTTGGCATTCATGGCTAAGTCGTTCTCTGGTGGAAGCTCAAGCATTAGAACCCCAGATCTAAAAAAAAATTGTTTCAGCCTTTCTTTTGAATAGCAGCCTAGTAAATAAATTTTATAAAATTAACCGTAACTCGGATGAAAAAGTGTTCTACATGAAAATTGTGCGCCAGGAAATTTCCTACAACTTTCATGTTAAGCCCGAGCTTAGCAGAGCTTATTAGGACCCCCAAAAGTGGCTCGTACTGAGCAATATACAAGCTAAGTGACTTTCCCGAGCTAGAGCTAGTTGAAGCCGACCTTGGCCATGTCCTAGCCGACCAAGCTATGCCGTATCCGACCTTGTAAACCCACTCTTGACTAAGGTAATGTCCTTTCTGAGCTAAGAGGCTCATTCCCGAGCTACCCTGGTCAATTCCGAGCTTAGTTCCTACAGCCCCGAGCTAGTATTGCACCCAAACTTCAAATGGCTCTATCTCACTCATCCGAACTCGGATTTGGGTGATTCTTTTTGCAAAATTTGCATTAGATCATGAACTTTCGGAATCTCTAAAAATATTTGATGTTCCTATTTGTTTAGTAGTTTATTTGAATTTTATTTGATGTTCTTGCTACCGAACCTTAGGAACCAACGTTCCGGAGGAGCCCGAACTTAAGCAAGGAGCTCCGTACCCCGACCAGCAGCAACAAGGCACATATACTCCCCTCATTTGACTCACCATATTGATCCTCTATTTATGAATGCATGATTTCAATTATGTTCTACACTTGCCTGCATGCTAAGTTAAAACATATATGTCACTTGGTGGGTAGAACTTAGTTATCTCCTACTTAGTGGTCTATGTTTGATATCGCTATTCCTTTGTAGCCTAAGAGGGTAGTATTAATTGGGTTTGGTCAGCGGAAGCTTAGCCATGCTTAGAGTCAACATGGTAAAGCGATCGATGGAGTGATTCCATTGGTCGTACGACTTCGATTGTGAATGATTTACTATATGATACTGGTGATGATGATGATGGATTACGTGTGAGCTCGAGTTGGACTTGAACGGGTGATAGGGGAATGATGGGAGGATGAATCCGGACACGAGCCCGCTCGAGTGAATTAAGGACCGAACATGGTGCCAATCCTTCGAGTTACTATCGCACGACCACACGTGTATTATGGGAACACTTGGCCAATTTCTGTGCATGCTCGCGCCATTGGGTACCGGCGGGCAACTTGTGTTAGAGGGTGGGGTGGCGGGGTGGACCATCCGTGGTGCGCCCTTGTGCTTGGGTGTGATGGGCCTTGGACAAATCCATTACAGCGGTTGACTTCCTCCCGCACTCGTGGAGTGGGGAGTGGATGAAGTCAACTCGGGTGACCCAATGGTGGCATGTACATCTAAGAGGCTTGGCATGGCTTGTCGTGTCGTGTGGGGAAAGTCGTACACCTCTGCAGAGTGTTGAACTGTTCGAATGTACCGCGTCGTGGTTAAGGACTAAAACTTGCGGCGAGACACCGATGTTAGCTCATGGTTCAGTTTGGGTATTTGTTTGGCATGGTGGGATAGCCGTGTATCTTTCCGAACACGTGGTTGCTCGTGGTGTTTGGTCGGATAGAGACCAAGGGCGGATAGAGCCCGAAAGGTGTTTTGATTATGGTGGGATAGAGACCAAGGGTGGATAGAGCCCCATGGTTTTATGATGATGAATTATGATGGATACTACAAGCATTACTGTTTGGAATGTTTTTCCTCAAATGCAATTTACAACCTACTCATATATATCGCCTTGTGAAAATGCAAATTGTGCTAAAAGTATCTTGCTAGCCCTTCCTTGGAGTACATAATATTCATGATTGAGGATATACATTACCTCTTAGTGCCGAGTACCATCTGACTCAACCGATGTGCTGCAATTTTCAGTGAAGACGACCCGTGCTTGAGTACTACTACCAAGCCGAAAGCACGGTGACGCTTAGCGGCACGCTGAGTTCTAATTTCGGTCGGTTGCCCATGGGGTTAATGGGGGCATACCACGCTGGTCTTTTGTTTATCATGATGTTCTTCATTGCTATTTTGGTGAACAGACTTGTATTTTATTTGTAGTAAAACTCTAATGATGTTAAAACTAATTGCTCGGGCAGCGATTCATGTCGCGGTTGGATGAATATTATGCCAAAATGTATGTGTTGTGCTATCGATCATTGTGAGGATGTGTGTGTGATGGTAGCTAATCTTGGGAGCCATCACGAGCACATATCCAGCACCTTGTTTACATTCGTTTCAACGAAGGTCGCTCGTGTGCGCAGCAAGCTCGGGTTGCGAAGTTAACATGCTCGGCTTGCTCTTGGGCAGCTAGTATGTTATTTTCCAATCACTTGGACAGCGAAAAGGGCAGTGACTTCTTTGAGCCGAATGTGAATTCAGAGGGGGCGCCACAGTATCCTTCAGCCCTTTAGCTTTGGCATTCCAGTTGGTGGAGTAGGCAGTAGGTGCTGTTCTATTGGCGCAAGAGGGGCATCGGTGTGGAAATCTTAGCGGGAATGCCTTAGCTAGGAGGAGGTTGGAAAAAGGCCTTGTGGTGATCTTTTCCTTTGGGGGCACCCTCGGGAAAAACCACCTCGCATGGGTAAAGCGTGCGATCTCTGCAGAGTATAAAACTATCATGATAGCCGTGTCCACGGTCAAGGACGGACGACGGGGAGCTGCCTCATGGTACTTCTTCTCTATTGTTTTCAAAATGGTGTTTCAAAGGAAAACCACGATTGCGGTCGTGTGTTTTGGTTTTTCTCCTCACAGTGGGTGCTGTGAGCGATGAGGGTGTCTGCACGGTGGGTGCCGTGAGTAGCCAGGTTGGGCAAAAAACGGTAGGTGCCGGAACTTCAAAGAAATTGATTCAAACGTTTGTTTTTCTCAACCCGTTTTAAATCATTTTATAAAACCTTAGATAAAATTTTGTAAAACTGGCTTTATGCAAAAAGAACCCATAACTCTCCTTTGTCAAGCCTTAGATGTATGGTAGTCAGCCTTGCTTGTTGAGTATAAAGTATACTCACCCTCGCCTTTTATGCGAGGCTGCTCATTCCAACGAAAGCAGATGCTAACAAAGATGGAACCTCAAGAGGAGATGTATCACGACGAAGGATTCGCTGCCGGGATTCAAGACGAAGAGTACCTCGACGCCTAGGATTGCGTTCCTCCAGCTCTGCCTGTGGGGATCTGCCTCGGCTTTCTTCTTTTGGAGTTTTCAGTTGTATAATTAAGACTTCCGCTTTTGTAAGGCCTTTGAGCCAATCTTATGTAACCACACCAGGAGGCGCACTCTGATGTAAATTTATGTAAATTAATCGACATGGTTGTGATACAAGTCTTGTCCGTGTGTGCTAGCTACTGATACAGGGACTAGCACAGGTAAAGCACAGGTGGGACCTCACCTCCGCCAGGGGGGGTCCCGACAGCCGGGTACCGCCATATACCGGTATACCCTCCGGGGTCAATTGCCAGATTTAATATACTTGGTCTGGGTACCGCAAGAAAAAAGAGATTCGAATGGGTCTCCCAACTCAAGACCTTTTTACGCCAATGCGGTATACAAGATCATCCAAAGACGGCCAAGACGTTCACGCCAAAGACTCGAGTGCATCATACAGCTCGATCAAGACGCTTACGTCAACTCTAAGACGGCCAAGGCTAACGCCCGGTTCTCCTGCGAATCCTCCAAGACGGCCAGACGTTTACGCCAAAGACTTCGAGTGCATCATACGGCTCGATCAAGACGCTTACGTCAACTCTAAGACGGCCAGCGCTAACGCCCGGCTTCGAAGCGCAACCTTCAAGACGGCCAGACGCTTACGCCAAAGACTTCGAGTGCATCATAAGGCTTCGGCCGACGCTTACGCCAACTTGGCACGGCGGCTTCGCTAACGCCGGCGCCACAGCGCGAACCGCAAGACGGCCGCATGCCTACGCCAAAGACACCGAATGCATTATACGGCTCAAGCGCATGCCTACGTCAACTCTAAGACGCTTCACGCCCAAGCCGCGCCGAAGAACTTCGACCGGCTACAAGCCCACGTCTGCGCTTCAAGCCTACAAGGTGATACGCCCGGGAGCTAAAAGCTCAAAAGTAAGGACGACATCATCGTCAGCAAAGCAGCTAAGTTTTTCATCATCATAATCTTTTCACATATAAACTCGTGTTATTTCTTGACTTGCTACTTAGTTGAATTCCAACTAATCAGTAAGTCGGGGGCTACACATAATTGTGTTCACTTGCGTGCACCCATCTTTTTCATAGTTATTTTTTGCTTTTGTTACTTAGTGATTTAAGTGAAATCCGAGTGCGCTATAATTCTGAGTAGTGAAGCTCTGAACCCATAACACGACGAACTCTACGTCACCCAAACGAGTGTCTAGGATAAAAAGCCATGTGCCAACTCCCTACACTCGGGGGCTAGACTAGTCGGGCAGAGTGCATAACAAAAGGAAGAAAAACCACTCGGACTAACAAAAATCATCAAGTAAGAAAAATAAAAAATGGCTATTTCACACATAAAGATAGTGGATTTTATATCCAACCAAATGTTTTCATATTCAGATACTGCATAAATCTTACATGTACATGTTACAGGGGTTCAAAGAAGTGTTTATGCTACAAACACCAACCATGGCACAGTTACGTGTCAACACCCGCGCCCCGAGTGCAATCTACAGCATGGCTCCACGCCACGCCAATCTCGCAGACGCAGACGCCTACACCAAAGACCCTAAATGCATTATATGGCTCATTTGATGCCTCACGCCGGCGCTTCGAAAGCACAAACTACGGCTCGGCTTCAGATATCAAGGCCGAGGACAGACCACGCCGACTTTACGCCGACTCATTGCTCGAAACGACGAGGACGGCCACCCTAACTTGCGGCTTACAAGATCGCTACCGAGGACACCAAGACCGATTTTATTACGCCGGCTTTCGCAAGATTGCGCCGAGGACGACAGCGTCGACTTATTACGGCTTCGCAAGATTGCACCGAGGACGCCGATTTACTACGCCGACTTCTCACATCTGCGGCGAGGACGATTCGTCAACATTCTACTCACGCCACGACGTCAACCATCGCTACCGACTTTCAGATTCCAAGAAATTGGGCCGAGTCACTCGGAGATTTCAACGCAAAGCTCTCTTGAGCCCTTCATGCCTTCTTGCATGCCAATGGAGCACTCGGCATAGAGAAGGTTCGGTCGGAGCACTCGGCATCAACTCGGTACCAGAAGCACTCGGGGGCTATCAGGATAACATGGTCCCCGGGTATCTCACGGAGACAAATTAGGCGGACCACCTCACGGAGCAGGGTCACGCCTACCATCTAGAAGACGGGCCTGCCCGCATGAAGACTCGACTTGTATCACAAGGAAGGCACAGTTGTAATCCGGTACATTACGTACTCGGCAAGAAAGAATAGAAATAGACTTCTTATCTCTATCCCCAGTTTCCATAACCAACTAGGATACGTACTTATCTGTAACGCTACCTCCTTCCACTATATAAAGGGAGGCAGGGGCCCCTAGTTAAATGATCCGGGATCACATCGGTAGGAGGGATCACATCGATCCATAGCCATCCTCAACATTGATCCGTCGAGATCAACCCCAATACAATCCACGAGCACAGGAGTAGGGTATTACCTCACCTCGAGGGCCCGAACCTGTATAAATCTGTCTCCTGTGTTACCATCGGGTTTCGGTCTTACGCATAGCCCCATAAAGTATATTGCCGACATAATTCGTCGACAACAAGCATAGGTCTAGTAGTATGGATATAGTATCTAGGGTTTTGTCATTGGCTAGCCTAGCAGTGATTTTGGTTCGTGGTGGTCGAACTATGGTGAACGACAATGTGGTCTCTTTGGCCAGCCATTAGAGGTTTAGCTTTCCGTCCCGGCGGCTTCAGCAGGTAGTGATGGTGTGTATGCAAAATAAGGGGTGGAGTACCCTCCCTCACCATTGCTCTCTTTTGGGTTGACATCAACCGTGGCGGTGAAGCCATCGCACAGGCTTTTGGGGCTTCCTGTCATTTAGAAACCTATGAGGTATTGGTTGGAGAAGACGCATCTGGCGACGGTGCCAAGATGCTTCGTCGTCCCCTTCGGGGTTGGTGGCCATTCTAGCAGTGGGCATGGTGTTGTCTGCAGTTTAAGCCCTTCTGAATGTATTTTTTTCTGTTTAGAATGCACCTTCAAATAAGCATAACTGCATATATGGAATCTGTTTGGAATGTTCAAGTACATTTTAGAGATATCCACATGCCACAACCATTTTTTAGCAAATATGACCTTAGTCTAAAATGCCTTCTTTATAGGCCGGAATAATGAAAGCGTGCACTCAGGCATAATTGTTTTTGGCTTTCTAGATGCTGCGCTACCTTTGTTGGGCCATGTCCCGTGTATTCCCCGTCTCTAGGTTTCTCTAACGCTGTTTCGCTGATCTCTTTTGTAGAGCACTTCCTTACAGTTCAGTGAAGGAGACAGACAAAAAAGTGGCAGGTCAGTGAAGGAGACCAAGAATAGCTGGCGTATTATTGTTCACGGAGGTATGGCGGGCTGGCGGCAACCGTGAATAATTTGACCGGACGCATATTCTCTTAGGTACGTCACAATCAATTTGACCATGATTTGTTCCGTTGATTGTTGTGCCCCAAATAACCTCCTAAGAGAATCCGTAACAGAAACCCTATAAACACTGTTATAAACACTATAGCACTGAATTGGTAAGGATAGAGTTTCTGGTGAAGGAATCTTTTAGAGTATAGTGTAAAGTGAGAAGGAATTTAAGAGGGATGAAAAGAGAAAGTAGAGTAAAAGAGAGAAAATAGAGATAGTGTAATTTGTGTGGATGCTCTAGGGCTGCTTTTTTTGGCCATGTTCTTGGTTGCGTTTGCGTTTAAATTTGGAAATTTAGACTCGATAAGGACATCCGAAGGATCAAAAAATTATAGAAAAAATGTTTTTAGAGTTTTGAGAAGAAATAGTCAGATCTACAAAAATTGATTACAAAACGTCAAAGTGTTTGGCTTGTACGAAAATAATAAATTTCTAACTTAAACGCAAACGCAAACGTAACCACCCAAAAAGACAGTCCCCTAAAGAGAAAAAAACTACTGAGCTACATAGATTCACAAGCAATTAACATGCTGATGAGAATTAGTGCTGCTCACGATGTGACCCGTTTGTGGGTAACTCGTCTCGACAAGGGCGGACCTGGGCCTAGGGCTGGATGGGCTCAAACCCGGGTCGTAGACCTGCTAGTAAAGGTACTTCTCAATAGAATTAGCCCGGTAAAATTTATGGCAAGGCAGCCTAGTCCAAGATAGTAGATTTTAGCCCGGGGCTCAGTGAGATTCTGGATCCGTCCTGCGTCTCGGTGTTTCATCTTCACCCACTCCATCTGTTCCTTGTTTGTTGCGAGGCCTCCTCCCGTCGCCATCGCCGACGGGCCATGCCTCACAAACTTTCCCGCCACGTACCGCCGTCGACCGCTTCCCGCGCTCACGGCCAAGCATCCAGCCGCGCAAACGACGACCGACCTGAACTCTAGGTCCAAGTCGCCGCGAGAAACGACTTGCCAGTAGCAATGAAAAAGACTTCCAATCACTCGTCAACTACTCAACTCTGCCCTTCAACCGCGCTTCACATCAGCCACCACATCACGGCCTTGCCTCGGACGCATGACGGTCGTCCGTTTCACATCCAACCACGGACGGACGGTCAGCGAACCTAGCACACTGCGGAATTTTGCCTCCCAAGTCCCAAGCGTGCCCCTCACGGCCCGCCAAAATAATTGATTAAAAATCCCCGAAAATACCCTTCTGTTTGCCCAGTGCTTTCCGCTACCGTATTAGCGGGGGCATTTTAGTCTTGGTTTTATGTATAAGTAACCGCATTAACTGAAGACAGCAGACTCTCCAGAGTCCAGTTCGGCCTCCTGCTTCGAAGCTCAGAGCACAGTGAACGCCATGGGCGCCGGCGACGGTAGCCACCCGCAGCCCAGTCGACAGGACCCGGAGGTCCCATGTGGCGGGGGACTCCACAATTCTCCGTGGAAGGCAGTTCCTCCGAAGCAGCCGGTGGCCGGGCCGGTGGACACGCCGCCGAGCTACGCCATCGCCGGCAAGGTCCTGCTCGCCGCGTCCGGAGCGTTCGCGGGCATCCTGCTGGCGCTCGTGGCGCTGCACATGTGCAGAAGCACCAGGCGCGAGCACTTCCGCGGCCGCCGGAGGCTGCTCCGGAGCCTGGCCATCTCCGGGGTGGCCGGCGAGGACCGCGACGGCGGTGCGGCCCCGTCGCCGCGTGGGCTCGACCCCACGGTGCTCCGTGCGCTCCCCGTGGTCCCCGCGGGCGACGGGGCAGGGGACTGCGCGGTGTGCCTCGCGGAGTTCGAGCGCGGCGAGAAGGCCCGCGCGCTGCCGCGCTGCGGGCACCGGTTCCACGTGGAGTGCATCGACGCGTGGTTCCGGGAGAACTCCACGTGCCCGCTCTGCCGCACCGGCGTCGAGGCGCCGGACGCCGCCACCGGCGAGGCGCAGCCGGAGATGCGCATAGACGTCGTGGACGGGGAGGCCGCGGCGGCGGGGAAGTGCGGGGCGCCGGCGATGGGGAGGCTGCCGAGTGGAACGGATCTTGAGAAGACGAGGCGGGTCTTTGCTTCGACCCGATCCGCCTCCTTCTGACAGGACAGGCTCGGATTGGACAGTGGAAGGCTCCTCGCTCCTTCCTGCACGGTCGCCACGCGCGTCGAGGACCATCGTTTTGGAGCGTTCCTCTACTGGATTGTACATACCCCGGTTGGGTTTGGTTGGTGATGCTTGTTTCCTACGATTTTGGCAGATGAGTGGCATTTTTTTTTGTTGGGTTACCCGTGGACACAGGTTAACTGCTTATGATTTATGAATCATGGTGACTAGTGAGGGGGTGAGCTTACCAGGATGTACTTGACCAGAAAGTTTAGGGGGTTATTTTTTTCGATTTATCTTTCTATCTTATTTACTTATCTTTAAATCGAAAAGTCAAATATTTTTGTAATTTGTTTACATCCTAAAACTCTTTCGAAAAGCTATCGAAGTTGAAAGACCAGGCTAGGCGGCTAGAAGGAGGGGTTGAATAGACGCCAAATGGAAATCGACGTTTTCTTCAACAACGCACCCCAAACAACTCAAACATACAATGAAAAACATTCAGACAAGAAGACATACCCCTAAGTAAAAACTCACGAATAAAAATCCGTGGATCATATGGTCTTGGGGATTTTTTCTGTGGTGCTACTGGTTGTTAAGAACTCAACAAAAAAAATAGATCTAAAGCTACTTTAGATAAAGAGAAACAATTCAAACAAGCTAGACTAACTACTTTCTAGAAAGTAAAAGCAGATTCCAAAACAAAAGTACTGTAATCAAGAGGTGTTTTCTCCCATTCTGAGATCCCAATATTTTTATAGATTTTTCTTAATAGAGATATATGAGTTACAGATCACGTCTCCAAATTTCACCTCAAGATCAAATACATAAAAAATCAACCGAAAAGAACAAGAGATTCTGCCAAAAACTTCGACCAGAAAAATTGGGACTCGGTATTCACCTCATGGCTCCCAGATGGTGCGTCAAATGGACTTCAGGTTTTTATCACAGTTAGATATATAAGTCCCGCACCGTTTCCCACAAGAATCACGCAAAAAGGATTTTTCTATATTTTTCTAAAAATCAAACAATAATCGCTTGCTTGAAGGAAACTTTTCGGACAAAGACTGCAACTAGAAGATGAACTTGATCTCTATCCTTTCCTAGATTGCAAGAAGATTATCAAATCATATTTGCAATCTCAAGACATCATGGATCAGTAGCAAATAGAAGAAGATGAGGAAATAAACTAGTTGCAAACAAGAACACAAAAGAAACAAGATCAAATACAAGAACTAGAGAAGAACTTGGATGAACATAATCGATTTCTATTGCATCGGTTTGAGGGTAATACAAAGCCACACCAAGGTGGGCAAAGCACTTGAAGTGCACTCTAAACACACCCAAACCTCAGCCCACTCCTCTCACAAATCTGAATGGGAGGCACCCTCCTCCTTTTATAGCCCAAAGGTGGAGTAGCTCTCAATCCAACTACTCCCCACCTTTGGATGTCACATGGATGGTGAGATTTGTTCACTCTTTACAAGATATAACCCTTGGAATATACTCCACAAATCCTTGAAATATTCCACGCACATTCTCGATACATGCCCACATGGGCCCCACACCGGACGCAACGGCCCCGACCTAGCCGCTAAGTTTCCATCGCGCTCGACCGCGCCGAGCCTCGGATCCTCACGCGGCTAAGTCCGTCATCTTCATCATCTTTGTGGTCCTCAAGTCCGAGTCCAACCGTCTCACGCAACCTCCTTGTCGTTTCGGACCCACGAACCGCCGATTCAAGGCGTCCGACACGTCGCCGACCACGGTCCACCAAGACCTGTACCACAAAGATTAGCCAAAAACACCATACTTACCTTTCTCACCTGCAAGGTTAGTCCATAATCAATCACATCCAAGACATGCACAAGTTTTCCAGACAACCCATCGAAAAACCGTGCACAAACGGTGCAACCCGCGCCAAGACCTGAAAACCCTGGGAAAACCCAACGAAGCCTCGATCGCCTCAAAAACCTTTGTGTTACGCTCAAAACACTTGTCAATATACTCATCATCAACATGGGCCACCTCCACATGGTTTCACAGAAGTTTAGCTTATAAGCAAGATAAGATAAACCGAAGAAAATAACTCATAAATTAGGAGACACACATCGATAAGATTCTGTTTTGTCCATTAGATCTTGTCCAGAATTTTTTTTAACTATATAGCTGAATTTATTAATCGTCGAGGGCTTAAGCAGATGAATTGAGGTAATTTTGTGGGATTCCGAACACCTTCCATCTTGTTCTTGTCCACGCGCCGACCATCGTGCCTGCCGTTTGCTCAAGCTTAATTAGCTTGAGCATCATTAACATTTTTTTCTTGATAAAACAATATTTTACCAAGTTTATTGGACTTTTCGGAGTGGCTTGAACTTAATTAAAAAAATGATTTGGTTTTTTATCTAGTTTTTTATTATCATGATGTCACTTTTAAAAACTCTTAAAAATAACATAAACAATGTAAACCAGCTTTAAGAAATAAATTTAAAAACCTCTCGAAGCTCAGCTTAACATTCAGTTCACTTTAACTCAATCAACTTATTTATTCAGTACAGCCATTCCAAACATGCTCTTACTCTCTTTTGTAACCATATTAATGGCTAATACATCTTTCTACATGTAGAAGCTTTAATCTATTATTTAAAAAATACACCTTTCATTTCCCCTAGTTTTTTGTGACAAGCCAACAACACACTGGAAAGGCAAGTTTGGAATCAGATTGAAGGGAATTACGGCTATACTACTCTAGCATGAATAAAAAATGTACCATAGTTTTTTTGACAAGCCAGCAACACACTGTAAAGGCAAGTTTGGAATCAGATTGAAGGAAATTACGGCTATACCACTCTAGCATGAATAAAAAAATGTACCATATAAACCCAGGAGAACCTAAAAATAATTAATCATAGATTGCTACCACCAATTGCATAGTGCAATGGTTCGATGAAGTCAGATCTGGCGTACTGAAAATAACCAATTGTCTAACATTCTTCTCCTCGTGGTGATCGCCTGATCAGGGTCGCATTAGCAGCAACTCTACATAGTCCACACACGTACCTGGAGAAACCATACACGTCGATATGCAAGCACCGTCACAAATGGCTAGATAATGACGACTAGGGTTTTATCTAAGTTAGACTAGAAGTCAACTCTCATAGCATTCACTGTCTCCCTCATATAGAGCCTCGATAGACTCTCACACAAGATGTCTAACAAGGTGCATAGCCCACGTCATACGTGGCTTACGATTGTCTCTTGGACATGAATCCAACGGTCTTCCGCTTGCACAATAGATAATCATGCAAGTATCTTGTCCTATCCCTTTAAGTGTGTAACTTCGTAAGTTCGTGTATATTTAGTGATGACCCAGAAACTCCTTTTTGATTCCCAAGTCAATTGTGACCCCTAGTGTCCCTAGTAGTGTGGCTATGTAGGTTCACATATATTTAGCCATGACCCATAATCCTTGCAGGTATATGTGTTGTTTTAGTGATTTTGCAAAACCCATACATGTAGAAATTAACAAGTCCATGCTCTTTCTTTATTAAATATTAAAGGGTTAATTGGATAGATATTACTGTAGAACTTCAAAATTCGAGATGTACCATCGTTTCTTGTTTATTTGTAAAGATGCCATTATGAAATCAAGAAAAGTTGGATATATGCCATTCTGCACGCCACGTGTCCCATTTTCATATATCTAACTCGTATTTACGTATTATGATAATTTTGTCCTCATCTTCTACCTCCCCTCTTCATCCTTTCATTGTCTCGCCTGTCATCGCCGCCACCATGGATGGACCATGCCGAGCTCCTCGTCGTTGCCGAGCTCAACATGGATGCGTCGTCCTCCTCCTCCCTCCGGTTGCGTCTGCACGAAGCTCGTCACGCTACCCGCATGCTCGGGAGCTCAATGCTGACACGCCCAAGAGCTTGACGGCGACGCGTCCGCATGCTAGCCATCGCCTACGAGGTTGCCGATACACCTGAGAGCTCAATGCCGCCGTGCTCGAGGCTCAACTCCTTATTCCATCACGCGAGGTCGTCGTCGCCTGCGAGGTGGGATGGAGGAGGGTGGTGCGACGAAAGGGAGAAGGATGATGCGGCGAGAAAGGAGACGGTGCGGTAAGAAGGGAGGAGGCAGGGTGGTGCACCTGGAAAGAGGAGGGAGGAGACCGGCGTGACCTAGGGAGACGGTGCGGCGAGGAGAAAGGAGGCAGGGTAGGGTGGCCTTGGCGATCTGGATCTCAGAGTGATGAGGAAAGATAAGGTGGGTAATGGTATTTTTGTGTAAATAGATTATGAAGACATGGGTAAAATTGTCTGGTTTTGAAAATACGGTGCTAAAAGGTGCCACGTGGGGTGCAGAGTGGTATATATCTAATTTTCACCGTTTCATATTGGTATCTTTACAAATACGAAAGGAACGATGTTAAATAGGAAATGAACGGTGATACATCTCGAATATCAAAGGTCTACAGTGGTATCTATCCAACTAACCCAAAGTTATAACATGCATTTTATACATACAAATTCCTATCCTGTTTAGACCAAAGGAAGCTACACAAAATAATCACCCAAATGATGTTAGCATCAAAAAGGGAAATCCAGATGTTTTCAAATATGAGATGAGAATATATTTAAGAAGGAACCTTTAACGGAGTATTCTGTAGCTGATACTTGGAGCAAGGAACCTTTAACGGGAAATCCAGATGTTTTCAAATCATGTTTTCATTCAAGGTCTTGAAGTACATGATTTGGAATTCAAAACACCGGTGTGGAGGCAGTCTTAAAAAAAGCATTGGTGTGGAGGCAGGAGGGAATTGTTGTTCGAGGAAGAGAAGGGTGGTGGACACTGGGCAGGGTTTCAAATTCCCTTTCAGACCCGAAAACGACTAGCCAGCTAAATTCTACGAAAACCTATAGAATTCGGACAAAATTTGAAATCCAAGTTCTGAAATCAGCAAACGTTTGAAAATAAAAATCTGCTAAAGCCTACTTAAATCTAGAGCGGGCATCTTCGAAGTTCTGAACGAGGTCTTCCAAAAAACCGACAAACTCAAATATTCAAAATTCTAATAAATATTTCAAAATTTAGAGTGAAATCCATGAAATCCTGAAAGAAACCTTCGCACTCCCGGAGCACGTGCGGGAGGTTAGTGTGTATACACAACGTGGTCAGAGCACGGACCACGCCCGGGTCGCGTGACTGCGTTGTGCGGCACGGGCATAGCGAGCGCGGGGCTGCGTCGCAGCGGCACGTGCACTCGCATGTGCGAGGGTGCGACGGGGTGTGCGACGAAATTCCCATATGTTGAGGAGGGGATTTTGTTAATCAACGATGATAAACTAGTAATTGTCCAACATCTTTTCAAGTAAAACTTTTTAGAAAGCGTTAATGATATATTTTTTTGCGATTTTGGTGAATTTTTCAGATTTTGAATTTGTAATTGGATTTTCGAATTTCAAACGATGTTGAATTCACGAAATAATGAAATCACATGGGATTTGAAAAAAAAAAAACATGTGGGATTTTGAACCTGGTGGTGGGTCTCGTATGTGATTTATTCCATCAAATCCTTCCCCAAAGTTTATCTCCAGTGCTAGCACTATTTCTTGGCTCTATTTCATTATTCACATCTTATTCACAACCCCAATTTACTATTCATCTTCAATCCAGATCCTATATTTTTAATCCTTACATTTCTCTCTCTTATATTTTACTTCCAACTATATTTTTACTATTTATAACCTTATTTCTATAGTATTAGAGCTGGCGCGGTAAAGATATAGACCACCACGAATCTTCATGTGAACCTTCAATCAGCGGCGAAGTTATAACTGGGGCGCACTGGGGCGTGCGCCCCTGCTCCAACTCCTGCTATAACTACAGCTTCGAGTGCATCAGCGCGGCGCCGGTGATGACTAATGCATTCAGAAGCACTAAACAGATACCGATGCATTCAGAAGCACTAAACAGATGCCCATCTCGATCGGTCACGTACTCTATGAGCTAAAACACAGCGAGTATAACGCCATACTGCCATCGTTCTTGTGTCTGCCGCATGCAAGGGAAGGGCAAGACGATCATCCTGAGGGTGGAGAAGGACGGCAAGCCGCTCGGCCTGCCGTCCATCGAGTTCCTCTTCGGCAAGTGCGTCATGGGGTCGCTCTTCGGGGGCATCAAGCCCAAAACCGACATCCCGATCCTCACCGAGAAATGCATGAACAAGGCGAGTCGTGCCCGTGCCCGTGGCTCTCAGATGAATCTCACGGCATCCAGCTGGTCTCATGTGTTGATGTGAGTGCAAGAGTTGGAGCTGGAGAAGCTGGTCACGCACGAGGTAGGCCTGGACGGCATCAACACGGTCTTCGAGCTGCTCCTGCAGGGGAAGAGCCTGAGATGCGTCATATAGATTATGGATAGACAAGTGATGGGAAGCAACGGGGCAAGGTTTAGGCTCAGAATTGGCTGGAGGAGAGACCGAATCTAGTAATAAAGCTGGTTTTTCTTTCGCCAGTGTTCATTCCATTGGTCTATCGTCTTATTGAACTAACACTGATACTTCCTGTGGCAACTGCTTCTGTTGAAAGGTTTTTCCGGCAATGAAGGTTATCAAGACTAATTTGTGCAACAAAGTCTATGATGATTGGCTCAATAATTTAATGGTGTGCTATACCGAGAAAAAAATATTCAAATCTATTGATGATGGAGTAATTATGGGACGCTTTCAAAGGATGAAAACCCGTAGAATGGACTTGTCTCCAAAATCCAAATCCTACTCGTAGCCAGCAGCTTCATTATATGTGAGTATCTCAAAACTTTTACTTCATTTCACTTTTTAATGGTTATTTATGTATGAATTTGGCTTTCATCAGTGATTGAAATCAACATTTCGAACAATTTTACTACGTTTTCGACGGTTGAAATGTTAGCTTAGCCCCCCTCTAATTTAGTTCTGACTTCGCCACTGCCTTCAATCAACTGTGTAGTTGTGATAATGGATACATGCAGAGCTGGTCAAAGTACTAACGGGTTAAACCGGGTGCCTGCTCACCAAGCCACTGGATTGAATGATATTAGGGCCGGCACCCAAGCATGACAAGCTGTTCTAGCCTGGCTTGCGTAGCAGCGGCTCGGTTCGGTGGGCTATTGCAACATACTAATAAACCAATTGTATGTAATCATATATCTAGTTTGATATGAATTATAATTATTATTTTTTAATTTAGAATATATGTTTTTAATCTGTTTACTTTTCTTATTTGTAAAATAATTTTTGGCCCAAAATAAGTCGGGCACGTTAGTAACCGTGAACTGGGCCGGTAGTTGCCACCACTAGATACATGTGGTCGTGGACGTGTGTTTGGATCAGGGTTTCCAGGCTTGCCTGCCTATTCATGGCCTTCAATAGCCTATTAATATCTGATAATCTGATCTCACTCCTACCCCAGTGTCCTTGAGCACTTGAGCACCATAATTAGTCTTTCCCCGGACATTTTCTTTCGTCACAAAAATATCTTCTTGCCGGTGTTCGCTCGTGTTCTCCTCCTCCTCTTTCTCCTCGTTTCCGGTTTTTGCCATCATCATTGCTGAAAATTTTCCGATTTATGCTCAACGTCTCAGAAATCGTCCACGTGATCAGCTGAGTTGTTGGGATCCGTCGCCATGTCAGACCAGAGCCCAAGCTCGAGCCTCTCCGGTGGCGCTGGCACGGCGACGACAGTGGCCAACACAGCCGTCACGCGCTGGGCGCCGCACGGCCGCGCGCTCACGGCCTGCCTCGTCGCCGTCAACGTGGCCCTCGTCTTCCTCGTCTACCTCTACTTCTGGAGGGTCTTCTCGCGCAAGCGCGTCGCGTCCTCCTCCGGCGCCTCCACGCGCGGCGGCAGCGACGGCAGCGACGCGTCTTCCTCGTCCTCGGCGCCGCCGTCGCCTCCGGGAAGAACCCAGGACCGGGGCGACCGCGTCAACGTCGCGTCGTTGCCGACTTTCGTGCACGCCGGCGGCGCTGCTCCAGGGGAGAAGGATGCGGAGTGCGCGGTGTGCATCGCGGAGCTGAGGGACGGCGACCAGTGCCGCGCGCTGCCGCGGTGCGGCCACCGGTTCCACGCGGCGTGCGTCGACGTGTGGCTGCGGCTCCACACCACGTGCCCGCTCTGCCGGGCAAGCGTCGTCGCGCCGGCCACGGCCACGGAGGCGGACCGCGAAGGTGGCGTGCCGGACCCGACGGCTGCCGTGGAGGATACGCACGCGCCAGTCTAGTCAGTAGTCACTAGCTTGTGTGTGTAAAAGCGAAGAAATTTGGACGTCACATGTGCATCTCTTTCGGCGTCATCGCACGTTGCTGTCGCAGCATTTGTTTCTTTGGATGGCTCTTATCCAAGAAGTTGGCCAAGCACGACTGCGTGGCAATTTTGATCGCCATTAGCCATTTTATTTTGGGAGTTTGTAACTCTCTTGCTTTTTATCTTTGTAAGCTTGGCACTGTCTGGTACCAGGTAATGTGTGTCCCCTAGTGAGATTGTGTGAAAACCTAGAAGTCGAATTTGTCGGACATGCTGGCAGCAGTCCTCATTGGTGGAAACATACCGTACCTGGAATAGTTGAAGAATATACATGCATTGTGAAGGGAACGTAAAAATGCGAAGTTCTTTAGAAAAAATAGTTAAGACCTCCAAACTAGGAATTTCACATAAAACCGCACACTTTCTTTAGATATTTGAAAAAAAAAGGATCTCAAATAAGCCCTGTGCTAGTAAACATGCAGGATCCCTCTCGATCTCATATGCACAAAAGCAAATCCCCTAAATTTCAAATGGACTTGTTGCAAAGGATAGAAAAGGAAGAAGTCTTTGACTTAAGAATAGATAAAAGATAAGTGAAACAAACCTATTCAACTTGTTTTGTGTACTCTTCCTCATCCTTCAGGAATAGCAATCGGATTGATCGGCATGATCTGCCTCCTTCTTTTGGGCTGGATTCAGCTATAAAGTAAAGTTGCGGCCTCTCGATAAGGGGTTTGGAGAGTCCAAAAAATTATTAAAAAATAGTTTTGTGAGCTTTAAGAAAACTATTAAAAACCTTTAAAATAGTTAAAAAATGCTACATCGTTTAGGTTTAAAAATAACAAATTTTCAGCTGTATCTTTTAATTTTTCTTTAAGCTGAAACCATTCTTATCTCAAAATAGACACACTTCATCGACTGCTAAATGACTCCTCTTTCTCCACAAGGTAGTGACTCGACGTCTCTATGGTGGGTTGTGACCGGGACAACCAAGGATAAAAAAAATTAAAGCCGGTTCTACCGATAATCTTTTTTTTAAAGATTTTGGTTTGTAATTTCAAAAAACAATTACCACTAGTACAGAATAACACATCTATGCTAGCACTGATTCTAGGACGGGTATAGCAAAACAAACACCGATAATGCAGATTATTAGTATTGGTTCTTGAATCAGCACCAGTAGTGATATCTGTCTGTTCATGGTAGGAACTGGAATAATATCAAACTAACAGTGCCGGTACAAAATAATACCTGACACTGATAACTGACAATCATCACCGGTTGCAAATATATTTTTGTTGCAAAATGATAGCCTAGAATCCTAGCGTCATCCGTTATAGCTCGTCACACAATAGAATTGTTCGTTGTCCTGTTGTCCGGAGAGTCATTGCCGAAGCTGGAGTCAGAGTCATCGTTGAAGTTCGACGAGCTCTAGGGAGAGTAGCCCTCGTCGTCGGCGTCGGAGGAGGAGCCCTGCACCACCCATCCCACCCGATCATCATCGCCCTCGTGCTCTTGGGCGAGTCGCCCTCTTTAGCTCTTGTTTCCAATGGATCGATGCGTTTGCGCGTGGACTTGGGGAGACAAAACATAATAGCAACGCCGGTTCCAATTATGAATCCATACATATGCATCTATGTGGAGTTCAATTACAAATTTGTGTAGTTCTAATTACAAATTGCACTAGTAGTGGTGGTTCTAATTACAAGTCTATGTCTTTTTTTCTATAAATTGGAACAGATACAATCCTCTGCCCCACCTAAAAACTGGCAAAGATAATCTTACCTGTGCCGATCTTGTTTAACCGACACAAACACAACGATTAATATTCGTTGTTTTGGTCTAGCGTACGCAAATCAGAATACAGGAATCAATAGGAGGGTCGGTATTCCTCTGTAACCGGTGACTATCAGCCGAATACATATCTATGGCTGCGAAAAGAGTGCTTTCAGCTGCCGACCACAGCTAAGGTGATCTAGTTAAGTTTTGAATAACAATGGTCCAGTTATGTTTTTTTGTGGCGGCGGCCATGGCCACTATTGGAGATACAAGCAAGCGGGTTGAAGGGGCGCAGTTGATGTTGAGCATATGGCTAAAACTTTAGCTCGAAGCTTGTGATCTGCTCAGGCTTAGCTCGGTTCTAGCTTGGCTCATGCTTGGCTCATTCACAAATGAGCACGAGCTGAGCCTGCTTTCTAGCTCGGTAATCTAACCGAGCCGACCCAGCCAGGTCCCGGCTTGCTTAGGCTCAACTTGTTTTGGCTCGTACAGTCCTATAAGAAATAATTTAGGGGTGTAAATGGATATCCGAATTAACAGAATTATCCAAAGTATCTGAATTATCTGAATAGATGGAAAATAGATACGGTGTATATTTTTTATGTGTTTTAACAACCTCCTTACTAAAAATAAGAATATGAATTCAGATAAAAAAATCTATGCCCTATTTGTATCCTATCGAGTAAGAAAGGTGAAAAAATAATCTGAATATCCGAATTGACACCTCTATGAAATATCCCACCTAAGCCGCAAATTTATCTTCCACATTCAATCCATAAAACCAGGCACCATCCAACCTTATCCTTCCACCTTCGTCCCCCCTCCACCACGCAGCCACCTCACTCCTCAGTCATCCCCCTCGCTTGACCACCAGCCACCATCACCACCACATAGTGCAACCACCCTGCTCCTTCTCACTCTTCTTCCTCCCCCTCCCTCCTCCCAAGCGACCCTCACCTGTGTGGCCCGGGGCCTAGGACAACGTCAACATGTGGGGTCCGAGACAGTGACGAGTGCATGCCTGCACGACGCCAAGCACGGTCCTAAGCGGTGACTTGCATGGGCTAAGATAATGGTGACTTGTAGGGGCTATGCAAGCAGGGATGACGACAACCTACAGTGGCCAGGACGACGGCAACCTATAGGGCCAAGGCGACAGCGAACTACAGGGCCTATGCAAGCGGGGACGATGACAACCTGCTGTGGAGGGGTCATCACCCTCATCTTCTCTAGCTCATGATGATTCGCGAGCATCCAACGAGCCAAGCTGAGCCTAGTTTCTAACTCGGACACCCTACTTGGCTCGGCTCGACAACTTGGTAACGAATGAGCCGAATCAAGCCAGACCTTAGCTCGCTGAAACTCAGCTCGTTTCCACCCTTAGTTGAGCATGTCAGTGTTGAGAAAGATGGTGACAGAGCCAGCCAAGTATCCATTCTCTAGCCATTGATATTGTAAAACAATGGGAGGGACTTCAAATTGGACGTCCGATCTCAGTCAAAAATCAGACACTACTAGGAACATCGACGAAATACTAGTGAAACATCGCCAAAATGCTAATGAAATATTTTTTATTAATGTATGAAACAATATTTCAAACACTTATGTTTCAATCAATGCGAGCATTGTTTTACAAGAGCCAAAAAAATGTTCCAGATATTTTTGTAGGTGTTTCACAAGAGCAAACAAAATGTTTTATAAAAGCAAACAGAATATTTCACAACAAGTAGACAAAAAATGTTTTAGAAGGACAAGCAGAATGTTTCATAAGGGCATAAAATGTTTCACAAAAGAGTAGATATTTTTTTTTGGTGTTTCATAGGAGAGCAAAATATCTCACAAGAGTAAACAAAATGTTTCACAAGAGCAAGCAAAATGTTTTAGAGAAAAAATCAAGATGTTTCAATACTATAAGCAAATGTTTCATAAGAGCAAACATAATGTTTTAATGTGTGTTAATGTGAAATGTTTCAGTACAAAATTCACTAACCTCCATAGCCGCTCGTTGTCAAGCTTCGCTCCATCTATGCTAGTGTCGCCCATCTCTGCTGCGCCTCTTGGGACGCCACCCACGCAAGCAAGGAAGGAGAGTTTACAGAAAATGATGCAGGAGACGGAGAGGCATCAATCTGCCCATGGGGTAGCAGAGGGGAGAGAGAGGGAAGGGGAGGAAGGCTGAAGAGATAGAGAGAGGGGGAGAGGAGCACTGTTGTTGAAAGATAAGATAGATAGAGGGGGGAGTGTGTGTGTGTATATATATATATAGAGAGAGAGAGAGAGAATGGCTATTGTGCTATGAATAGCACGGATCTCTCCGTGCTATCCATGGGGTTTAAAAATTCTGAGACTGAAATAGATGATCCGAACCATCCATCTTGTTCATCTCGATGAAATCTCGCTACACATCAAATTCAATTTTTTTGAATTTTTTACTATTTGTTTCGTATTTTTGAAAACTGAACTTATTGGAGGGTCCACAGCTAATTAGATCAGCGATTTTCAAAAATACGAAACAAATAGTAAAAAAAAATTAAAATTTGGTGTGTAGTGAGATTTCATCAAGATGGACGGTTCGGATCATCTATTTTGGTCTCAGAATTTCCAAACCCTATGGATAACATGGATCTCTCCGTGTTATCCATAGCATACTAGCTATTCTATATATGTGTGTGTGTGTATGTGTGTGGAGGGGGGCGTGTGTGTAGAGAGGAGCGAGGAGCTGGATGGTGTGACGGATTGAAGCATCTGGACACAAGTCGGACGCCTAAACTAGAGTCCTATTGTAAAACAATGGGAAACACTCCCACACGGGCGTCCGATGCATCGGACGCCGCGCGATCGGGAAATTTCATCGCTCGCGTGTGAGCAGGCAGCAGCCACGTGGGTGGGTCCCGTACCTTTTTCGGCTGTATCTCTGCTCGCTTCGCATTATTTCTTCGTATACGCCGCTTCGCTTTTTCCTCCGCGTACGACATGAGACGGCGAGAGCGATGCCGAGCGCACACACGGTACATGAAGTCGCCGCTACTCCAACCGGCGGGGCTCGCCGGCGCCGGTGCAGACGCTGTCTCTGGCACTCCTTCCTCTCTAGTGCACTCTATTTTTTCTCTATCTCTCTTCCTCTCTATTTCTCATTTCTTCTCTCTCTATCCCTCTCTCCACAAGATGAGTGAGCTTCGCGAGCTTTGATTGCCGGATCCGGCGAGCACGGCACGGGGCTCGCCAGATCTAGAGAAGAAGAAGGCCAGGAGGAGGTGCACCCCCATTTTCACCACGAACTTTGAACCATGTACGTATAAAACTTGGGGTTTGCCTATTAAAACTTGGTTCTTGTTCTTGCGAAACTTTTTTTTTTGCATTCGTGTGGGGGTGCGTCGGATCTAGAGAAGAAGAAGACTAGAAGAAGGTGTACCCCTATTTTTTTGTCATGAAACATGAGACATGTACGTATGAAACTTGAGGGTTTGCCTGGTGAAACTTTGCTTCTGTTCTCGTGAAACTTTCTTATTTTGCATTGAATGATTTTTGAACAATAGTGAAACATGAGGTTTCATCCGTAGTTAGCCAAGTTTCACTGGCACTTTTCAAGTTTCATCAATATATAAGCCAACTTTCATTGTTATTTCTTCAAGTTGCATATGAACTTCTTTAAGTTTCAACAGTATTTAGCCAAGTTTCATTGTATTTCTTTAAGTTCCATCAGTAATTTTTTCAAATTTCATTGGTCTTCTTGAAGTTTCATCGGTACTGTAGCCAAGTTTCATTAGTACATTTTCAAGGTTCAATAGTTATTTTTGCAAGTTCATCAGTATTTTAGCCAAGTTTCATTAGTATTTCTCCACGTTTCATTAATACATTTTTCAAGTTTCAGTAATTATTCTCCCAAGTTCCCGTGATGACGTCACCATGACGTCATACGTCCGATCCAACGGACGTCCGACGCGTGGCGCCCGCCTAAAACAATAATTAGACTTTCGTAATTACAATAATTGCATAAAATGTTATGTCAAAAGCGGTCCCATTATCTTAAAAATTTCTATTTCTTATTTTGTTTCTAGCATATCGTCAAATAATTAAATTGATGTTCGTTGGGCAAACCGTGAAAGATGATCCAATCTTATTGGAATATGATATAATATGTGGTCAGTCTTGAAGTTGACATGTCGCTTGCCTACATACTGGCGTAATTTGGGCAAAACAAGAAAGAAAATTAACAAATCAAGATCTTGGACTATAACAAATCTGGATAAGTCACACCACCTTTAAAAGACTGGTCAGTAACCAACTCGGTTGCTATCCCGACGATTATAATACTGGTAAATGGTAATGATTCTTTTTGAAACCGAAAGCTTGTTTAATTGGGGTAGTGTTGACCAAAGAGAGAGAGCTAGCTAGGCTTTCTTAATAATCTACCTGCATTAAGCTCTAAACAAACAAAAACAAAAGACGTAGTGCTTTTTCCATGTAAATTAACAAGCTGACGAGCATACAAATGGAACAATGCATATGCAACACGCGGTAACAGCGCTCTCTCCGGAAAGCTCGCAACTGGGAGTCCAAAAAAAAAAAGGGTGACCTCCGCCAGCATAGTTATACATGGACTACTTTCGTACGACTAGAGATAAAATCGTTGAACTGGCTTTATCCACTTTACTTTTGCTACATTGCACGTCTAGTTGTAACAATCTGTGATCATCTACTTGCTAGATTTCCTAGATTTTTATAGTAGAATTCGATTATATGCTAGCGTAGTCGAACATGTTTCCTTTCAAGGGAGACATGCTACTCGTTGGGCATTTGTAGATAGAAAATCTAGTTCTCCTAGTTCTAGGGTTTTGCTAGCAGCCTTGTCTTTGACAGTGGCTTCGTTGGAGACACAACTGAGCAAGAAAATGAGTTATCTCAATTCCTTCTCCAACCATGTAGGTGGCTTCGACGAAATTTCTAGGAGGCATGGGCCATATGGCTCTCATGGCCTTTGTTTTGCTAGGCTCTTGGTTTTGCTCCTCCGTGTCAACTCCAGTGGCTTTGGCAGTGTTGATGAGCTCTCTAGGGTTGTGCTTAACCTTTTGGCTGATGGGATGGAGCTTGGGATCTTACCTAGGTTGGATTTCGTGCTGTTATAGTATATTGGGCCCATAGGGGCAGGTCCATCTCGTGTACTATAAATACTCCACCCATTGCAATACAACAATTACTAATTCCGCAATATTCCAACTTGGTATCAAAGCCAAATTCTAACCCTAACCCTAATCCCTTCCCACCACCCTACAGCCGCCGCCGGCGTCTCTCAACCCGATGGCATCCGGCGACCTCAACTCCGACAGGATTCCTCCTGTCACCTCCTCCTCCATGACGGCGCCGCCCTCTACAACGCCCGGTGACTCCTCCACAACGGCGCCGCTCCTCTTAGCCGCCGTCCTGGTGCCTCCCTTCTCCAATTAGGTGGCCATGGCCCAAGCCGCCGCCGCCGCCATTGCACAGGCCACCGCCGTCCTTGCCTCTCTTCCCAAAGAAGCGCGCGTTCTCGCCACGGCCGCCGGCCTGGCCGCAACGGACGGCTCCAACCTGGGCGCCGCCGAGCGCATCGTGGCCTCCCTGCCCTTCCCATCCATGGATCTGGCGAACCAAGCCATGGCGGGGCCGCTCAAGCCTCGTCACGGCGACCACGACCTCGGTGCCCTCTCGCCGTTTTCGCCCGGCGGCGCTTCCTCTCTAGCTGCGAGCCTGGCGCCTTCCACGCTCGGCGCCTCTCCTCCGCTTTTGTCCGCCATCGGCGCCACCACCTCTGGCGGCACCTTCCGCGGCGTCCACCCCCCTTCTTTGCCGCCGCGCCCGCCCCGCCTTCCGTGGCGCCCACACCGCTTCTTTGCCGTCTCCATCCAGATGTAGACCACCGGGGCAGCAAGAGTCCAAGTTTTGGCACCGGGGGTGCCACTCCCAGTATGGTCCCCTTCCCGTACAACTATGCTGCTTGTAGCACTGGGGCCCTCGTCCCCAGTCCGTCCACGACAGGCGCACTTACCGGCACTGCTGCTCCCACAGAATATCCCGAGATAATTGCCGCGCTGCACGCGCAAGCTGTCAGGATCACGAACGTCACGTCACTCGTCCCTGTGGTGCTCGACCTCAACAGTACCAACTAGCATCAGTGGCGGGGACTCTTTCTTGTCACACTCAGCCGCTACGCCCTGGCGGGCAACGTGCTCGCTCTGGTCGGCCGTTGGTCCGATCCAACGTGGAGCCGTATGGACTACGTGGTCGTTTCCTGGCTCTACGGCCGCATTGCACCCGATCTCCTCTAGGTGGTGATGACACCCACTGCTACAGCTCGCGCAGTGTGGACCAGTCTCGAGGACCAGTTCCTTAGGAATCAGGAGACGCGGATTCTCTACGTGGAGGCGAAGTTCCGTGCGTTCCTTCAGGGCGACCTCTCCCTCACCGACTACTGTCGTCGCCTCAAGAGCATGGCGGACACCCTTGCAGACCTGGGCGAGCCTGTCAGCGACCGCACCCAGGTTCTCAACATGCTACGTGGCCTCAACGACAAGTTCGACACCCTGAGGCACATCATCCGCAACCAGAAGCCTTCTCCCACTTTCGCCAATGCCCGCTCCCAGCTGCTTCTCCACGAGCTCACCCTAAAAAACGCACCGGCTGTGCCGTCCACCGCCTTTGTCGCTACTGCTCCCCGTCCACCCTCTAGTGGTTCTTCCGAGGGAAACAACAACAAGGGCAAGAACAACTACAAGGGCAAGAACAAAACCAAGGGCGGTGGTGCTGACGGTGGCGATCACACGACTACGGGGGAGTGTTACAGTATATTGGGCCCATAGGGTAGGCCCATCTCGTGTACTATAAATACTCCACCCATTGCAATACAGCAATCACTAATTCCGCAATATTCCAACTCGTGCCATCGTTCTCAGCACCGACGGTAGGCAAAGAGTGCATTTGGACTACTGCTAGCATTGGCTTCGGTGGTGGTGATGCTAAATCTAGACTTTTTCTTCCATTCCTGAGGTTTTGCTGACGCTTTTTTAGTGTTCTAGATGGGTCTGACGTTACAATCAAGACATTGAATGTTGTGGCACACTGCTTAATGGAGCCATCTAGTAGATTGGGTAGGAGGACTACCTCTCCGCTTTGTCAGTCGTCTGTGAGATGAAGGCTCTGTTTCTTTTGACGGTTTCTGGCGGTTGGCGGTTTTACTGTAGCAAATTTATAAATTTTTAAAAAAATTTAAATAATCTAAAAAATAATTTTTACTGTAGCGGCCGACGGTCGGTCCGCAGAAAAGAACGGTGCCGAAATCAGGTATGGCAAAAGCGTTCGAGGAAACCGAACTCCACGTGGTTGTGATGGTGTTTGAATTGTATTATCCTGTTCCTTAGGGTCTCAATTTGACATCTCAGCACAATTGTTGCAGCACACCGTGAAAAATTGTGGAATCTTCGGGAGAACCACGTGGCAACGAGGCCAACCGATTCATTTTTGCTCTGATGCACGAGCAGCAGCTAGCCAGTAACGGAGCCACGTACCTTGTTACGTTGTCTACTAAATTACTAATTCTAGTTGTTAATCTTATGCTTGCTTTCCTAATCCAGAGCTGATCTCGTCATACACGTTTCATCTTTTTCTTTGTGAATTCATCGTACATGTTATATTGTTTTTTAAGTGATACATGTTATATTGTTCTTGGTTACTGAAGTGACTCAAGAATCAAAATCACAGGTAGGCATCAGAGATTTCGCAAAATCTCAAGTGAATAATGATGCGCAAACGTGTGTGCAAGGCGTGAGGCACATATCTCTATGTATGAATATAAACATATAAAGTATTATCGTAAACTTTATCAAGAGACTTACATACTATTTTTTTTCTTCTGAAACTATCTAAATCTTTATTATGCAAAGGGACTATAAAAATCCAATTTTAAATACATAGTTTGGTTATTTTTTTCTCTATTTTTTAGAAATCATATTTTTTATGTAAATTATTAAAACGGAGCATACATATGTGTGGTGCAACTGAGTGATAAAGTTATATTAAACTAGTAAAGTGCCGGTGCTCCAAAAAAGGAAAATTTTTTAACTTGGGACAAACAAGAAAAATGAGGATATATATGTAACCTTATAGAGCTCGAGGGGTAGAGGGTAGAAAAAATGCGTAAACTTGGTGAACAGCAACACGATTGACATATTGTTAGTTGATAATTACTTAGACTTTCTATCAGTAGAGAAATAGAAACAACCCAAATCAAATCTATAGTATCATTGTGACATAAGCATTCTCGTAGCATTATAAACCGATCTCGCCGTCCGATCAGATCCTCTGATCTCTGGATCGGACGGTTACTGCTGCCCTCGACCTCCACCGGTTTTAGCTCCGTAGCTTCCATGGAACCCCGTTCCCGAAAGCGCAAAGCAGTGTTGCTTGTTCAGTGGCCACTCCACACACTGTGCTTTCGTCTCCCCCCACCTCACCTCCTCCCTTCTCTCCATTACGGGGAAAAAGCCGACACCCTAGACGGAAAGGGCGGAGCGGGGAGAGGAGAGCTCGAGCCAGATCCCACCTTTTCCGTCGGATTTGACGGCTCGCTCGCCCTCCGGGAGCCGGGCCGCCGTATAGGGCCGTAGGCGGTTACGACCTTGCTGGCGCTGGTGCTATATCATACCAGACGCCTAGGCCGTCAACGGCTGCCTGCGCCCTCCCATGGAACAGCGGGAGGCGCGGCAAGAGGAGGCCGAGCAGGAGCAGGAGCAGGAGGCGCCGTCGGTCCCTCTCAGGGTGAGCTCGTCTCTCCTCTGTTTCATGCTCGTGCGGCGTGATCTGGTCTGGGGCGGGGCGCTGAGTTGATGGTTCTTGGTGAGGGTTTGGGGGGATAGTAGACTGCCCTTGTCCCTGATTCTTGATCTGCTTCGGGTCTGGGTTCTTGATTGATTTCGTGTTTGCTTTCTTTCTTGATTGCTGCGATAAAGTGATGTCGACATGTAGTTGTGGAATGTGGTTTCTGTAGGGTGTATTTTGGTCAGATGTAAGTAGGAGTATTTTCTTGCTTCCTGATGCGATTTGTCTGTGCAATGTGGTGTCTACATGTGTCTTTCCTTGCCATTTAGGCTGATTTTGGCTATTAAAGCGCTCGTTCTTACCCCAAATGCACATTGTACGGTGACACTTGATCCAGATTGATTCTGGAGGCAATTTAGTTATAAATGAGGAGAACCAATTTGTTCTCAGTTGGTTCGTTCAATTTATTGTGGATGCATTATGGTTGTCACGTCCTGAGCCAATCTAGTCTAGTAGTCTCGCGTTCTGTATTACCTGGAGTTAATATCTTCTGGTTCCTCCATAAATGTTGCAGTTTGGTAGGAGATGTGCTAGAATTTAGGAATGTTTTCGTTGTAAGACAGGGGAATTATGACCTTAAATTTGATGATTTCCAACCCAAGGCAAACATGAGCGGATATACCCAAGAGTTGTTTTCGTGTCACTGTTAATTCTTCACAATTGCACTCCTCTGTTTGGTAGAGGTTGAGAGAATCTAGGCAAGCTGGGTTTCAAAGTCCCATCTAGTTCATTTCATCTGTATTTTTTTGTATCTATGTCATCAATATCAACACATGAGTGGGATTTGCTATGTGTAAATCTAAGAAATTTACACTTCTTGCAGGAAAACGAGGAGGAGAGAGATCTCAAGCTATCCTCTCGTGTAAGTGTTACTTTCTCCAATGCTTAATCGGCATTTTAAACGTCCTAATTTTCTTTACTGAATAAAACCTCAAAACTCCTGTGATTACAAACCGTCTTGATAGCTCTATAAATTTCTGCTTGTGTTTGTAGGTGGTTTCTTTGTTATTTGGTGGTGATATCTCAACCCCAGCACAGACATTTGAGAAATGGCTGTCATTGGTACGTAAGCGGAGTGGTGCAGTCCGGCCATCAGGGTTCCCGCGTCGGAATTCAAGAATTGAAGTCATGCCAAGTGGGAGCTTCTCACTGTTTAGTAGTGGGGACATCAGGTTGCTTGGTGAAATCCATATACATCCTAGTATCAATAAAGATTATTTGTTGCACTTGATTGATTATCAGTAAAGATTATTTGTTGCAAGCTATGTCTCATAATCCTCTTATTGCGCAAAACTTGTACTGTAAAAACCTTCTGCTGTAAATATTGTACTGTTTTCCAGTATACTTTATCAGAAAAGTCGAATGCCATGCAAGCAGATTATGGAACCTTATCTAAACTTGTATCTGGGGAACTAAAATTTAGACTTCCCTTATTACCTGCATTTGGACTCCTCCAGTTCTCAGTGAAATGTTAGGTTGAATTTGTACAACTGTATACCCTTGGCCTCTCCTATTTTCCTCTTTATTAAGATGCTCTAATTTTTCTCTTTATTAAGATAATATATTATAGACCTAATTTTTCCCTTCATTGTCAAGATGACAATTGGATTTGTATACTGTTGTCGAGAGAGGCAATCCTTCATAGCCATCTTAGTTGGCCCAGTTCTGTTTTAATCCAAAGATTAAATAAACACTCCTGCTTTAAAGTCTTAACTAAATAGTGATTTGGTGTAACCTTATGATG
The DNA here is from genome assembly GCA_036346145.1 of Olyra latifolia. Taxonomy (NCBI): domain Eukaryota; kingdom Viridiplantae; phylum Streptophyta; class Magnoliopsida; order Poales; family Poaceae; genus Olyra; species Olyra latifolia. The sequence goes on from CM070530.1 coordinate 24,854,997, forward strand.
TTTGCAATATACATATACTACATGTTGATCTGTATTATGGTGATTATCTCCAGCAAAGAAACCTGTGTGTAATAGAATGATAGCAATATAGGAAACAATACAGTAATAGAATGGTGTGCTTGAACTTACAGATTACTAATTACACATAATGGCATCTTGCACAGTTTTATTTGATAATTATATTTGATGATTCGGAATAAGAATCTAAAAGGGAACTGGCAAGATTAATTTGTTTGTTTTGTAATATATATATGGGTTTCCCTTGTATGCTGCTTGTGCTAATGTTGTCATTGTTTTGCGACTGTGCCACTGTAGTGAGCAATTGGTTATAGAGGAACCAACTAGCAAAGAGGAAAACCAACAGATATGCAATCAGCCTCCAGAAATAAGTTTATGGGAGAGACTTGGGAATGCTTCTGCAGTAGATATTGAATCATCTGATTTTTCATGGAATATGCTGTCATCTCTGCACCATACAGAACATAGTAGTAGTTCGGAACACTCTGAAGATGAAATGAGTAGAGCTTTTGAGGTTTGTTGCTGCTGGTTGCGATGCCAATTTCAACATTTCTTGTTGTGTTTTCTGTAGTGAGAAATATTAATAATTTGCTTTTATACTTTCCTTGCTATATCTGAAACTAATTTTCACGGCAGGGAATCTATGTGGATTAACATTGTCTAGACTAAACATGCAAGACCATATTCTTTTCCTAGATAATTCACATATGGCTACCATCTTTATTTATTCGCACATTTGATGTGCATATGAGTACCTTCTTTATTTATTCGCACATTTGACGTCCTGCTTTCTATTCCTGGTCTTTATAGGTGACTGTGAACTCTGGTGGTGTGGTGTTCTTTGCTCTATTTAGTTCTTCAGGTAATGGATTACCAAAAGAAGCAGCTGCTGTTATAAAATTCTCATCATCAAAGATGGCTACTCAGGCAGAACGTTTGGGTTATGAATTTGCAAGATTGCTTGGAGTCCAGACACCACAAGTATTATGCAAACGCCCATTAAATACTGTACACTGAGCAACATTTGATTTCTTATTCAGATTTTTTCTTCACAACCACAGGCTAGAGTAGTACATAATTCTAGCCATGAGTGGCAGGAGATTAGGCATGCTGCTGAAAATGCACGAGCAGTAGCAGTTTCAAATAATGACGAGGTTGGTGAGATGACATGCTCAGAATTGCTGGAAGCTCTTGAGCTAAGCCGTTGCCTTCTTCTAATGAGGTACTACTGCCCCTTAGTTCTAACAGTACAATTATGATAAATATATGCATTTTTATGATTTTATCATTGCGAAGTGCGAACCGCATATGGGAGCTGTAAATTGTTACCTTTCTGGCTTGGCAGTTATATTCATGGTTCCCCCCTGCTTGAAAGTTCAAAGGCATTCAGTTTACTGGAAGCTTCTTGTGTTACTGCTTCATCCCTGGGGAGGGTCTTGATGCTAGATCTGATACTGAGAAATGAGGACAGGCTCCCATGCCGTCAGCTTGGTTGGCGTGGCAATCCTGCAAATCTGATGATTTCAGATAGATCATCCTCGACCAGTGTGGATAGATTGGTAGATTTCAAGAGTACTTTAGAAAGTTCCAATCGACTGACTACTCAAATTTTGCAGAGAGAGAATTTGTCTCACCCTGTAAATGGAGCAGTAGATTCTTCAAAGTTGGAGCTCATGCCTAAAGGATCAGATGAATTGAAAAGTGTACGAGAAAATGTAGAAGCTATCAATGGAATTTTCCAAATTGTAGCGATCGACACTGGGGTGCCTCGTCGCCCTCCTGCAGGGAGACGTGTGAAAGATCATGAGCGATATCCCAAAGTTGTGGAGCTCATTTTGACTAACTCAGACTATTCCTCGAATATCTTATATGAAATTTCTGGCGGTAAGCTTGGGCTACCAGGACATGATGAGGCGATTACTTCCACCGATTCTTGTTGCTCCCTTTCTGATGAAGACAATGCTGCTGTGGTTCATGAATTCCGAGGGGCATTTCGTGCAGCTCTTAGGGATCTGGAGGGGTTCCATCTGTTCCTTCTCCAGCTATACCAAAAGCTAGATGGTGTTTTACGAGTTTTCTTGTCCATTATTACTAAAGGCTCTGATGAATCCGATAGCCATGATATTGCAATTTCGGATTTTCCATCACCAGGGGTCAGCTATAGCACTCCTTGCCCTCCTAGTAAGCAACTGAACTATGAACTGCATAGCGATCCCGAAATACTGAAATCCACAACAAAGTCATCTTCTGCGGGATCCCGTGGAAGCTCAGATTCAGTATCCCCTCTGTCAAGGGACAGTTGGAGCAATAAATATTTCAAGGGGAGTGCTGAAGGTCCCCGAAGTTTGAGAATGACAATGAAGCTCCGTGACTTTTACAAGACCCCGAAGGTAACAAATTTCTAATTGTAAGTGGGGATTCTGTTTGGTTTTTATAGAGCACCCTAAGATTACTTTGTCGATTTTATAGCTATGTTGGTTTTATTTGGTGTAAGGAAAGTTTAGTTTGGGGTTGTTTGTCTTTTTTTTTTATTTGATACAAGTAAATATTAGTTGCAAGTGTGCAACAAACTTCACAATAACTTGTAGTGAAAAGCAAAATTTCATAGCTCAACTGACTGCTTTGTATACTACAAGATTGACGTAGTTTTGGCAATATAGCATTAAAGTTGATTCCTAACCTACAACTTACAAGTATTATCGTGACGCAACAGGCTGATCCTGAGTTGCTCAAAGAGATAGAACAATGGAACGAAGCACTTAAGACCGATGTGATCAAATTTTGTCAGGAGAACAATTTCCATTCTGGATTCTTTGATGGAACTGAGAACAACATGGTAGCGGATGCCTATGAATTGAAGGTAAGTCTTGAAATATATCTGATTATATGAAACTTTGTTGGGGTCGTACCCAATACTCCCCACACTTTTGGTACTCCAGTACTCCCCTTCTTCAATACGCGCAAATAATCATAGAAAATTCTGAAATTTTGGTAGATAGTTTATGGTATAGTCAAGTCTCCTATAGAAATTCGACTGCAAGTCATGTACACTAGGAGAACCAAAAAGTCAAAATTCATAGAATTATAGTAGCTTTATCTTTTTATCCTTCTTATTTTCTGATTCCCTTTTCAGCAGAATTGTTCCTTTTGTGGCTCATTGTGTATATTGAGATCTTGTGATTCCCTTTTCTGATTTCCATTTGAGATTTTGTGGCATGATAGGTTGGTTTTATGTCAATGCTACCAAACACTGAATTTTTCATAGTTGTCTGCACCATCTTTTGAAAAGGGGGGAGTACATAAACGAAGGATGGAAAGTACATGACTTATTCTTATGAAACTTCTTTCTTTTCAAGCAACCAGTGAACCTGATATTACAAAACCTGCAGGTGCGTCTTGAACACATCATCGAAAGGATAGCCTTGATCTCTGATGCTGCAAACACTGAGCGGCCTTCTCTTGTTGTGAACAACGTGTTCATAGGTGGGGCTCTGGCTGCAAGGTCTATGTACACCCTTCAGCATTTGGGCATTACCCATATACTATGTTTGTGTTCGAATGAGATTGGTCAATCTGATTCCCAGTTTCCTGATCTTTTTGAATACAAGAACTTTTCAGTAAGAGCGTCGACCTCTAGGTTTTGTACCATGTTAAGCAATACCGAGTTTCATGCTGAAATTGTAAATTGTGTTTACTTTTGCAGATTAGTGATGATGATGATGCAAACATCAGTGATCTCTTTGAAGAAGCATCAGATTTTGTAGATCACGTAGATCATGTTGGCGGTAAGGTTCTCGTCCATTGCTTTGAAGGGAAAAGTCGAAGTGCCACAGTTGTCCTTGCCTACCTGATGCTCAGAAAGTAAGTCTCTTTTCCTATGATCGAGTTACATGATAATGGCCACACAAGAACTTCACTGATGGTTGCCATCAACATGATACCTCTCATTTCAGGAGCTTCACTCTGGCAAAAGCCTGGAACTTGCTAAAGAAAGTACACCGTCGAGCACAACCAAACGATGGTTTTGCTAAGGCCCTGCTAGCCCTCGACAAGAAGCTTCACGGTAAGGTGTCAATGGACTGGCAGCACAAGCGCCCTGAGATGAAGGTGTGCCCAATCTGCAGCAAGAATGTCGGGCTGAGCACGAGCTCGCTGAAGCTGCATCTGCAGAAGGCACACAAACGGCTCTCTGCAGGGAGCGTGGACAGCGCCATGACCGTGGAGATCCAGAAGACGCTTCAGTCCCTCCGGATCAGCCGCGGTGGGAGCCTGAGCCCTTCGCAGAAGTTGACTAAGGCCTTCGCCGATGAGGTCAGCTTCTGATGTGTTCCCTGTGTACTATTACCGTGACAATGTGACGATGTACATGTATACACACGGTTGTAATTTAGTGATAGACGCATCAAGCAGCGCAAACTTTAGGATGCTTTAGACTTTCGAGTGTGTTCAGGCTTCGACGGCGCAATACCACGAGATATAAATTGGAGTCCTGTATTTGTATTGTGTAATGTGTATTATCAAATATCAAGAAATCACCAGGGCAATTATCACTTTTGGTCATCCTCGCCACAACTCAAAATATACATCAAATGCCCTTATTAGTTTCCATTGGTGGGTCATCTTAGAGAGTTTCCATTGGCATTGGGTGTAGACGCCGGCTCCGGTGGTGGCGATGCCACGATGCTCTTGGATGTAGATGGCTTGCTTAGGCGTGATCGCCTAACAATTACTATAATTAGAACGGTTTTCAGTACAGTAACCAGTCGTACTCTCCCTTCTTGTATTATATTAGCCACGAGCCCTTCTTAAAGCCGCTTCGTAAAGTTTTTTACCCAACCGAATCAAATATTCTAACTTCTTAATCCGTTTCTCAAAACTCACAGTTTAACATTTCAGTCGGCTGTAACCCATCCAGTCCAAATAGGTAGACCATGTCCAGAGTTTGAAGGGAATGATAGTAAAAATTATTCATGGCAAGATAAAAGATCGGATTACAAAACAACACCAAATCAGTTTGTTTCCTATTTTTTTGTGTTCTTATCAGTTTGTTTCCTATTTTTGTGTTTTCTTTCTATCATGATTATCAATTCAAGCTTGGGTGAAACATGGACCCATACCCAGACCAGGCGGGTACCTGGACTTGAACGGGTACCCCGTCGGGTCCAAGCCACAACCGCATTACTAAGAGAGGGAGAGAGAAGACTAGGAGAATTGGAGAGGGCACCACTCACCGGAGATGGAGCCATCGTTGCGCCAGGGATGTGAGGAGCCGTGTCGCCGATGTGCCGTGGAGGGTAGGATGGGCTACACCATAGTCGAGCCGTGGAGGGGAGGAGGGGCCGAGCCGTTGTGCCATAGAGGGAAGGGGCCGTGTCGCCACCGATGTGTTGGAGGGGAGTGGCCATGCCGCCGCTATACCGGGGAAGAAGGGCCGCATCATCGCTGTGCCAGGGAGTGTAGGGGCCATGCCACCACTGCCGTACTAGAGAGGAAGGGTCGTGCCGCCGCTGTGCAAGGAGAGGAAGGGAGGAAGGAAAGGTATGTTAGGCGGTGGCTAGGTTGGGGTAGAGGAACGAGGAGGGAGGCTGGGTTTGGGTTACCATGTTAGTCGTTACGGGGTTAAGGGGTGGGATGAGCCGATGGAGTAATTAGTGGGCTGGAATTCAGTGGAACGGGGGCTTGGACTTGGGTGGCTTTTTTATTTTTTAAAAAATTAATTCAGGTACCATGGATACCCATGGTGTAAGATGAGACCCAGACTAGACCCAGGTCTAAAAAGAAACAAATTAATGCAAGGACAGGCCGACAGCTCTAAGGGTAGGAATGTGCATAGTTTTTATAAGTTGTTTATAAGCAAACCACGTCATATAGAAACAATCGTAGATACAAACTTTCCATTTCATTGTACCTAGCCAAAAATTTTCTCTTCATATTAATTACCATCTAGCTCAATGAGTTATCTTATATGATAGTTATAGAAATAACTGATGTCACTGTCTTAGGAGTGCCTTGATACGTATTCGGCTCTGAAATAGGGCCGACTAGTCGATTCTCCACTTCCACAAACCACTAGATTCCGTACACAAATCAACAATTTTTTGCAAGTTACCGTAACAAGGTGAGTTTGGGTAGCAATTGATTCTGGTCCATCTGTGAAGTAGTTGTTTTTTTATATATAGTCTGTCAAGCAATTTTGCAGTTGCAAAACATGCATGTTCCATGTTGTGTAGCACTGATACGTCTCGCAACCAGCATATGTATGTTGGACACGGATACGTCTCTGATACGTTCTTCGATATGGCACTGACACAGGTATGCTTGATACGGGGAGGGATAGGGGGGAGAGAAGAAGAAAGGTAGAGGGAGAGTCGCCACCATCGCCATCCTTCTTGTCTTTGCTACTGCCACTGTCGCAGTCGCCTCTTGTCGCCAGTGTGGTGGCCGCTTCCTCCACCATGGATCACCGTCCTCCTCCACTGTGGTCTCTGCTCACCGCTACCGTGGTCGCTGCTTCCAGCATGGGTCGCCTCCGCACAGTCCTCTGTTCCATTGGAGTGAAGTAGAGGGAGGCAGGCAGCAAAGCAAAGGCGGTGGCTGGTACCTACGTGTGAGAGAGATTAGGATGGAAAGGAGGGAGGCGTCAGATGTGTGGACGTGTGGTAGTTGGGCTGGCCACGAGTTGCTTTCTTTTTACTGTTCTTTTTAATGCCGCTATGTCTTTGCTCATCTATAGATCCATGGAGATGAGGTTGGGCTAGATCCACATGAAAATAATATATGAAAAACAATGCATATTTTTATTATTCTTAATATATTTGCAACTGGATTGGGTTTTTAAAAAAATATGAATCCCCGTATCTCCATGTCATGGTATCCGGTGCATCATAGGTTCCATCTCCTTGGTTATACAAAAGGGGTTTAAAAACCCAAACCAAAAGCACCCCCCACACCCACACACACCCACCCACCCATCACGCAGAGCTGCGCTTAAATCGCATTAGCACTCTTTGGAAAGAACAAGCCCCCTGTTTTTCCTCATCCAACCAAGCATAGCCCTTGAAATTCAACATAACACACTCCACTAATTAACGAGCCTAAATTTAGGCAAAAATTTCCATATAGCTAGGATCTTAATTGCATTGCCGCCCGTCCAACACGAACGACAACAATCCAGGCAGCGAAAACCAAATAACCCAATGGCATCCTCCTACGCAGCCATCGGTGCCATGCTGGCCGTCTTCCTTGTCGCCGGCGCCGACGCGGCGTTGCCCCAGGCGGGCGCCCCTGCCGCGGCGCCGTCGACCGCGTCCTTCTCCCTCGAGGACGCGTGCAAGCAGACGAACACGCACTACGACCTCTGCATGGCGACGCTCTCCGCCGACCGGTCGTCCAAGACGACCGACACGGTGGGGCTGGCCAGGGTGGCCATCCTTGCGGTCCAGAGGAACGCGTCGGAGACGGCCACGTACCTCTCGAGCCTCTACGACGACGAGAACCTGGAGAACAAGACGCCGCAGTTGCAGCAATGCCTCGAGGACTGCGCAGAGAGGTAGCTCGAGTGGTCTCTCTTCTTGTCAGGATCAATGCATGATCGCTGTGATCCCGTGCATGCAGGTACGAGGCGGCGGTGGAGCAGCTCACGGACTCGACGGTGGCGCTGGACTCGGGGGCGTACAGTGAGTCGCTGGCGCTGGTGGCGGCGAGCCAGGCGGAGGTGAAGCTGTGCCAGAGGGGGTGCCAGGCCGTGCCGGACCACCGGAACATCCTGACGGTGCGCAACCGGGAGGTCGACCGCCTCTGCAGCATCGCGCTGACCATCACCAAGCTGATTCGCCGGTCACCGACCTCCGTAGATTAGTCCCTTTTTTTTTCAATTTGTAATGCGATGAATATATATTCGAACCCATGGCGATCGGTACGTACATTTCTTTGGTAGGTAATGAGATTATGAATTTTTCTTTGTAATTAGATTAGGCAGTTGCTTTTAGTGCTGTATTGTAGATCATGGGACCATCATGCCTAGTTATTTGTGGTTTCAAAATTGTAAGGCCTAGAACATCGATACTCCAGTCTGTGTCCGTTTTGTTTCATAATAAAAAGGTATGGCTACACATATAGATTAACAATAGTTGCATAATCATACTACCCATGCTGTAATTAAATACGTAGAATTGTGAGCGAGAATTAATATTTTGTGGAACTGTTTATCACGGATTTGTTATTCATCAATCGCCTGAAAATTGCTCTGATTTCAGTCAATTTCCCTTCTCCGTCCCCTCTTCTCTCCCAGTCTATCACTACAGGAAAAGACATATCTTGATGTTTAATTCTTACTCTGGACAGCCAAAACGGCCTGTTGATACAATAGTCTCTCTCGACGACTGAAATAAAATGGTCGAGACATAATCACCATTCTCGATGGTGGCAATATGACGGTGGCAGCAGGATGGTCAAGATTAAGGTAAAAAGCCGCACGGACAGACTAACGCCGACACTAACAAGGCACACTCTCGATGGCTACCAGAAGCCTGTCGAGACACAATAGTTCGTCACTACACGGGAACTTTTTTTTGCACTTTTCCGAGCCTAGGAATGTTTATTATCGACTGTTTTTAGATAATGCCGTCGATAACATAGTAGCAAATCATATGTTTTCATATAAAAAGAGATTTGATTATTATTTCTATATAAACTTAAGGAACTCTAAAAAACAATTATCTTTGCATAGAAAAAGTCAGGCATATATCTTGTGCGTAAAATGTGGAGATAATTGTAATTTTCAAATTCAATATATTTTTTCAAATATATTACTAAAGGAGTTAAATTTGCATTTCAAAATTGAAGTAAGACTAAATTGTTTAGGAAATAACTAAAGGTGTACAAAATATCATTATCATACTGTGTATAACGTCAACACTGTCGTTGTTGCATCCAAACATATATATCGAGTAATACCAAGCATGAAACTCAAAACTTACTTCGTACCGACGACACCGCAAGTTTATCATTTATATTTGAAGTACAAAAATCTGAAACCTTTTTCAATAAATGATTAACAAATTAATTCACCTAGAAGATATGGAAGTTGAGGAGAGGTAAGTATATATATATATATATATATATAAACTCATCGATTCTGCTAAACATTGGTACTTTTAGAGAACCGTTGAGAGAGTGATTAGTATCGAAGGTTCGTAAAAAAATAGTCGATGATGGCATGTTCTCTCAATGGTAGTTGTTTCGAAACGTCGAGAGTACTCTATATCGACGGGTCCTCGTAAAAGAGCTGTCAAGATAGCCATGCAACATGGGAGGGTGTCCTTGCACATAACTCTTGCCCGTTCTCCTAGAGCCATCGAGAGTGGGGGTTAGTGGCCCGGGGGCCAAACCTTCTCTCTTGACTGGGAGGTGAGGCCATCGAGACTATTGGTTGAGCAGTGCACGGGCTGGCCTACTTGCCTCAACCACGCTTACTGGGTAGTTGAGAGATGAAGGGAGCAGAGCAAGGTGGCCTGGCAAGCTTGACCATGTTATTTGGGCTATCGAGAGTGGTCAAATGGGCGCATATATGGGCCGGCTCGTCGGGGGATCTGTTTCCAAGTTGTCGATAATCTTGCTGGTTAGATCATTTGACGTGCAAATCGATTCTAGCTTTAGCTATAGGGCCACAACAGTTTTCTCCTACAACACCTCTTGCAATGTATTGTTTCATATATGAAGATGAATTTGAGGCATAATCTTCTGATCCTTCCTCCTTTCATCGTCGGATAAAGACTTCTGATATTTTCTGAAGTTCACCAATGCATCATTTAAATCAGTATGCACCAACACTATCCGCATGTTGACTTGCAATAGAGAGAATCATGTGTTCAGTAGCAAAAGATCATGCTTCATAAACGTCATGCCGATGAAGCCCTAGATCAGAACGACCAAAAAACTTGGTTGTGATACCTCTTCTTAGAAAAACGATAGGCAAAATAACAAAAGAAGATCAAGAAAACAATACATCGTTTTTTACGTGAAAACCCTTAGAAACCACAAGTGTTGACTTGACGAAACCTTCAATATTTCAGTAGTTATAAAACATAGGAAGATTTTACGATGTGACTTATCTTCACATATGGCTTACAAGAGAAATGTATATAGAATGACTGAGTCCAACACAGAAATATATCCGCTAATCACAAAGATCCATGTTGCGTGGGCTACACCCCCCGCATGCCAAGCGAGGTGACTCAATTGGCCAGTCTGTCTCCACTCACGAAGACCCCTGCTGCACAACCGATGGCTTTGTCACCAGAATGGCCTCCTCTCCGCTTTGATAGACTTTACATGCTTCCGAATTCGGATCAATCAGTACCGGATGGTTGTGTCGGAATGGCCCCTGTGCCTTTATGCTTGCAAGGCAGAGGATACGCACAAGATTGTTTTTTGTTCCATTCTGTAATTCTGCTAAGATTATCACATGTATCTTTTACCAAATCTGAAACTACAAGAAAGCTAATTGGACTCCATGGTATCCTTGCACCACTTATTCTCTCTATGTGTGTGCCAACCTATTTCAGCATCTCTTTGAACAGCTACACAATAACAGGTACTAGTATTTGACGCAGCTATGGATCGTCATCGATCAATTGAGCCCGCTCGTGAAAGGCACGCCGGTCTGCGGCAGCCAAAAGCCCCCGAGCACCATGTTGCCGACGGTGAAGTTGCCGGCGTCGGTGGTGCTGTTGAGCACGTGGTATCCGGGCCAAGTCACCCTTCTGCTCGTGTCCGACCCCGGGCCGGAGTTGTTGTACTCGGCGTAGTAGAGCGTGCTCAGCGCGAAGTCGCCGTCCCACGGCATCCACCCGGTGGGGTCGATCAGGCCGCCCACGGCGGACTGCATGATCACCGTGCGCGAGTACAGCTTCCACGGCCGGCCGAGGTAGTTGATGGTGGCGAACGCGGTGTTCTCGGCGAGCTCCGGCGCGGCCACGACGGAGCAGCCCTGGATGGTGGTGCCGGTGTTCTGGTTGGGGTCGGTGCGGCCCTGCGCCGTCACGGTGTTGCTCTGCCCGGCCATCGGCAGCCGGTTGTAGAGGGTGCAGCCCTGGAACACCACGGCGGCGTTGCCGAAGACGTAGTCGACCGTGCCGTAGACGTCGCAGGCGCGGTAGAACTGGCGGAGGGAGTGCGCGTAGAGCGTGTCCTGGTACCCCTCGAAGCTGCACTGGTAGAACGTCGACAGGTCCGCGCCGCACCGGAGCGCCACCGCCTGGTGCTTCGCCGCGCCAGCCGTGTTGCGGAACGTCATGTTCACCGCCACGAACCCTTGCCCCACCACAGCTGCATGCCGTTCACAAACGTAAGGTTAAGATATGATGCATTAGTAATTGCCTAGCTAGCTAGTTGGCGAAATATGACCAGCGAGTAGCGACTCTGCAACCCTGTAGTGAGTGAGTAGTGACACACCTACCTAACTATACCATTCGGTTCAATTTTTTAAAGGATGTTATATTACGTACTAAATAAATCTTGGACTATCGTGTCATGTCAATGTCTTACGGGCAGTAAGGTATATATCAACTAATCTCAAGAGTCTAACACACTTTGACTTGTAAAGAGCTCGATTTGTTGTTTACTTCTAGCAAGCTACCTGGTTAGTTTTGTAACCAGGGCTATGTAGCAACGACAAACATGCAAGCAGAATCAAAAAGGCAGACTGGATTGAAGAGTAGCTCACCGAACGTGGCGGAATTGAAGGTCGTCCAGCCGTCGACGACGCTCCGGTTGCCGGTGATCACCGTCTGGCCGATGCCGTCGCCGACCATCATGACATACTTCTTGTTCTTGGGCACCACCACATTCTCCTGGTACACGCCCGCGACCACATGTATCATGAAGTAACCTTTGCTCCCGTCCAGGTTGGTGGGTGCCGCCGCCACGGCGTCTCCGACCGTCGTGAAGTTCCCGGCACCGCTCTGGTCGACTGTCACCGCGCCGACCACCGACACCGTCGCCGCGGCCCCCTCGAGCGCCATCCTGCGCACCATCTCGTCGTCGGTGGCGTCGAACAGCCCCCTCCCGTGGTGCGGCGGCTTCGACGCCGGCGTCCTCGGCTTCTTGGCCTTGGGTGGCACCCACGCCCTGGTGAAGAGCGAGAGAGAGACGCTGTACAGCTTGGTACTGTTGACTATCGGCACGGCGAGCCCGTTGCGCACGGACCACGCCGAGGCGGCGGCCTGCAGGCCATCGGCGCACGTCTGCTGGTTCGTCAGGATCGCCGACAGGAGCGTCTGCACGTCCTCGGCCTGTGGGTCGAGGAGGGTGTTGGTCGTGTTCAGCGTCCCGCCGGCGGCGGACAAAAAGTCGATGTTGAGCCCGGAGAGGAGCTGGCAGTCCTGCAGCGCGGCGACCGCGCCGGAGGAGAGCCCCGCGCTGCCGCGGGCGAGGTAGCGGTTGACGAGGCCGAGGAACTTGTTGGCGTTGGCGAGCGACTTGGCGACGGAGAACCGGCCATATGTGTAGAGGTTGTTGGTGCCGTTCGCCGGGAGGACGGACCGGCAGAATGTAGGGTCCGTCGTCTCGTCGCATGCCGTGGACGGCGGCACCGGCGTGGCTGGTGGCGGGTCGGAGCGGGCCAGTAGAAACAAAGAGAGCAGGACGATGGCGGAGAGCGTCGTGGTAGCGTGGGAGGCCGCCATGTTTGCTCACGCTAGCTTGCTGTAAGTGAGTGTCGTGCGTAAGATTGTGCTCGAGGTGGTGATCGAACCATGAATGGAGGTGTCCATTTATAATGGCGGATAAGAGGAGGGATTCATGGTAACCTTGCGAAGTTGGCAGGTCAAAAATGCATGGTGGTAGCCCGTAGGCCGTAGCCGTCTAGCTGTTCGTGGGGTCCCTGGGAAACGCGTGTGGACGATGATCGGATCGACGACGGTGACGATGAGAACACCGGGCGAAGTCAAACTCGCGAGCTGGAGATTCATGGGATGTGTTGCATGGGGGAGGCGACATTTGTTTGGGTTGGTTTGGTAAGATTTCAAATGGCTCTTTTGTGTGTGTTTTTTTTGAGCATTTTACTAACTACAACTTGTATGGGGATTGATCATGCATGTGCATGTTAATACCAAACATGTGTGGTTATATGCTTCAAACAGCGGCCAGCCGGTGAAGTTCGCTCTGTATGTATACCACTTTCCTGTTCCAGAATGGATTTTCCATATGTACATGGAGTTACATGTGCATATAGAGAGTCGCTGGATACGGATAGTATTCGTTTCATTTATTCATATTTTTCTTCAAATATTATTTAACAAATATTATTCATATTCGCATCTATATCCAACACTAAGTATCCATATGCATATCCGTATATACGGGAAAAACCAGATATCCCGATAATTATCCAAATCACTGTCCAAATTGATTTGGTCGGTGTTCAGAAATTATCCGCTCTATTTACATCTATAATATCAATAAGAAACTATATAAAAAGGGGTGACTAATGGTCAATCAACTGAAAAAAAAAGGGCTTGGATTTCAATCCATTTGGCCGTCCCTCCGATTCCACGTGATTCAACCGGTGTCATAGATGTTTATTGATGCATATATGCATGCAAATGGCTCGCACTCACGAGTCACAAACGCCTCAAGTGCTGAGCGTGATATTTCCAGTGTCATTTTCCATCTAGATGGTCTTCATTTTAGAATTTTGGTTCATTCCTCTTAATTATCATCCATGGAGTGCAGGCGATAACCTTACCCATCACATTGCTACAATTCTTCTTTGGAATGCCAGTATGCCACCAAAAGAATCAAATCAAACAACTAAATGCACACACTTCAAGTAAACATCAGAACGACAATTCTTTGGATCTTTATTATATAGGAAAAGTTTACATGGTAATATTCATCTCAATTTTCAACCAAAGTATTGAAAGGAACAGTTTACATCATACTATCCATCTCAATTTACACAATATACAGCCTCAATTGGGCATGACACAATTTTCCACTGATGTGTTTTCAGTCCATCTAAGTCCAGCCTCTGCTTTGGTCATAGACTCTTAGCAGCTCCAATCAACTGGAAGAAGCATTGGATACCCCCATTCGGCCATATCATACAGCATATCCACTTCATGCCTTCACGCAGTCATCTGTAAAGCTAACTATAATTCAATTGAAAAAAAATGAATTTTAATACGCTCAATTCAATGAAAAATTATGCAAAAAATATTAATGGGCAACCAACAATGTGGGTGTGGCTGGGTTTGCTCGTCGGCAGATGCAAGTGTAGTCAGCCGGTGACGCTTATGCGGAGGAGGAACGCGATGTGTGCTAGCATGGGTCTGCTCGCCGGCAGAGGGCGATGGCGGTGGCTCCTCTCTTTCTAGGGTTTCGACAAAGGGCGACGGTAGAGCCCCAAGGCGGGAGGTAGGAGGCCGGAGGCCATTGAGAGAGGAGTGGCATAGGGGGAGGGGATCAGAGCGATGGAGTGCAAGAGAGAAATGGCATAGAGGGGACGCTGGCGAGAGAGTAGCTATGGTCGGAGGGGACAGAGGAGGGCAGAGGATTCATGAGGTAGAAGGCTATGGTGTAGATGGTAGGCGAATGACTGAGGGGGAAGAGGTCAGGAGGTTTTTTGAAAAAAAAAAACTAGAGCTGGTGGCGGGAACGGGCGTCATTTTGCAAAATTGCAGTAGTACACTGAGCGTCCGTTGGATTTGGATCCGGGGCCTAGCTTGCGCCTGTGCATGTGTGGATTTGCATACGTTGGGAATTTTAATAGCCTAGTGGTGAGTGGCGGTCGGCGGTACGTCGTCTATCTCCACCCTCCGTCCCAAATCTAACGGTGCAAACATAGCAAAATGTACTTACTATTTGTTTTGTTTGATTTCTTATTTTAGTACGTTGTATTTTAAGAAGTTTGCGATAAGTTCTGGATAGACCAAATCATACTATTTATCTAGCTTTCTTATTTTAGCGTGTTGTATTTTAGAAATCTTTTTATCATTTGTAGACATACCAAATTAGAGAATGCAGAAGCAACGCATTCGAAAGTGAAAGGCTAAAACCAGAGCTATGGATGTGAGCCCAACAGATCAAATATAACACCGTGAAAGATAATGTGATATTTGTTCATAGCAAAGCAACAGTATTTGGCCAGTAAAATAAAAAAAACGCACACGCGAAGTAAAAATTACAGTACAACTATATATATATACTGAAATTGCACATTCATAAACTTTTATGCAATTTTAAATTTCACTCGTTAAAACACGTGTGCCTAATGCAAATGTCCAGACATATAAGAAAATAAGCATATCCAACCATTACAACATGCACACGCACAGCAAGAGGCATGCATTGCGCACCGGTGCCATCGTCATCTAGTCCTTGATCAATGGTCGACCGGTCAACCGCTTAATGGGCAGCAGCGCTGCTTTAACAGATGCAGAGTGTCTGGAGTGGCCGAGTGGGAGGCCGGCTTGCATGCTGCATGTATGCACGTTCTATTGAGATCCAAACCAACTAATGGCGATTAGCATCGGCTGAAACTAAAACTAGAAATCACGATTGATGAATAGCAAAAACGTAAAAAATATATCAAATGCAATTAAGCGTAAACATGAGCTTAATTAAAAAAACTCTTCTACAGTACATTATGGGAACGTAGTGTTTGTGGTATTATATTCAAATCTT
Source organism: Olyra latifolia (assembly GCA_036346145.1). NCBI lineage: Eukaryota > Viridiplantae > Streptophyta > Magnoliopsida > Poales > Poaceae > Olyra > Olyra latifolia. The sequence goes on from CM070530.1 coordinate 24,870,702, forward strand.
CTACCATTCAATTGGAAGGATTGCATTACCCGTGACATTGATGTGTAGCATATTTAAATCACAACCGTTGGATCAAGTTGAATGGACTTCCCATATTGATTTTAATGTAATGTAAAAAAAGATCAAAAAAGTTGTAAGCACAGGCTAAGCACCGGCACTAACTTAGGCCCCGTTTGGCACAGCTCCAGCTCCCAACTATACCTTAGATATGGAGTTTGTATATTAAAATAAAGCGACTTAAGTTTATATTTTTAGTTTAAAATGTAAGTAAGATGACTCACCTAAACATCCTCAATGTACCCACAACTTCAGCTCCATGAATTTCTGGAGCTAGGAATAGGGTGCTCTACCAATGCCACCAATTTTGGTGGAGCTGGAGCTGTGTGCCAAACGGGGCCTTAATTAGCACTTATTCCCCTTTGTAAGAATCGGTGTAAACACATGTGCTATCTTATGTAGCAAAAGAATAAGAGTTCTTTATGTAAGCATCTCTCTAAGCACCAGCATTGTACATATGTAAATATAGCTCGGAAAAAAGTTCTTCCTCACCATTTTTTATTATTATGCAAAGTATGACTAAAGCATCCATTGAAAAGGACACACCTTAGCACTTACGAGGCAACGAAAGCAAACTCAAACACACCTTTCTTCCTACAAGCAACCAAACCACCAATGGTTCCTACTATACATTGAAAAAGGGGATGACCAATTGTCAGCATCGCCTACTCCATCTCACCCCTCCCCCTCTTCCTCTCTGGAAACCTACACAGCTCCACACGGTTCAGCACACCCGCCATTGCTGGCCACCACTCGCGGCTGGTAGCACCCTCACTGCTTCACCGTTCCGCCTCCTCTTCCTCCCGCTATCACGTCACATCGCACACCCTGACTTTGATCATCTTGATGTTGCCCCAACTGTCACTGCCTACCGCCCTTCAAAGATCATGTGGCCAAGGCCTACCCTATCGAAGTGTTCCTGCCAGCTTGGCCTCCCTCTAAGCACGGAGGGCATGGTAAACTCTAGACCTAACCCAATGAACCTTGAACCTTAATTCGGTAGCGGAGCTCAGGCAACATGAGAGCAGCAAAAGTAGAGACGGTGAGATGGCCAGCAGAGAGGAGATGGGAATAAAACAAAGTAGAGCAGCGGAAAGAGGAGGGGAGGGGAGAGAGAAGAGGGAGATCACAATCCTAGGAAGTCAACTGAAATTCTCCCCTTGTTTCAGTCGATTGCTGGTCAGCAAATCTGTTTAAAAAAAACTTGGTTTCCACATGCTCTCTCTAAGTACATGCCCTTATAACTTTCTTAGTCACAATTAGTTATTGAACTTCCGTGGCATTTTCTCTGAGAGACGATGAAAAATTTGTGTTTGGTTTTACTCTATATACGTTTACAAGCCACAAATATTCATTATCCCATAGTAAAAACATAAAATTGCAGTATCCTCAGGCAAATTAATGTTGGAAAATCTCAAGTGTCCGCTAATTTTATCTTAGAAACACGATATCAATGCACCTCAAAAACTGGGTTATCATTGAAAATGTTCCGTGCATAAAATAATAATTAATATTATCAAGCTGGCCACCGTCAAAAACCACTAATACCATTCTGCTATCTGCAACTAGCAAATTAAGCAGCTATTTTAATTCGCGTGGTGCGCCATGGCGGCTCCACTGTTATCGATCAAGCTAGGAGCCACAACATCCACACGTGACTACGTATGTACGTTAAAGACGGCGGATGTGACAGCCACGAGTTTCGCCACCCTAATCGAGATTTCTGTGGTTCGCGCGCGCGGGTGCGACGTGCGCGCGTGCGTTCAAGCCTGTCACCGGATCTCATTTCAACCATTAACTCCCTCTCCAAACCTTCTTGTTCCACACAGTTCGGCAACCACTAAGCAAAAATTGTTGACGCCCTAGTGGATTTGGAAGTGCTAGCTGGCCTTCGGTCAGGCTAAACTAGCTACATACTTAACTAACTACTGGCACTGATCGATCGAACAATTAATGGAGCTTAGTACTCCTATCTCTAAGCTTTTCTGGGAAGCTTACGTTGCGCATTAATATACCAACTATTTGATTCGAAGAATGTTCTGGATGCAGATATTGCTCAAATCATGCATGCATGGATCCCTATTAGCTAGCTGAATGTTTAATCGATTTGATTATGCGCAACGGGGTTTGGTTGTTTCAGGCAGGGAAAACTTTCTCGGTTTGGATTTTTTACCGGAGGGGACAGGTAAGACTGGTTACCGGCGGTAACCGGATTTTTCGGGTTGTTTTTGGACAAAAAACTCAGACAAAATTTGATTTTTTGAAATTCTGAAAGAAAAAGAAGCAACACCCAAAAATGTGTGTGTGTGTCAAGACTTGAACCCAGGCGCTAGAAGCTACAAATGGGCTACATTGCCCATTGTATTACACTTTGTCTTACATATATACTTCTACCATATAAACATTTGACAAAATTCATTTAAAAACAAAAATTTTTTAGCGGTTTAAAATATAACCGAAGGGGTCCGGTATGACCGGTTGCCACCGAAATTCGCCAAGATTTCGGCAAGAAAGTTTTCACTGGTTTCAGTTAATCTAATCTATAATCTGATTGAAGAAAAAGAAACAAGAAACCAAAATGTTCGTTCACAAAGGCTAGAATCCACCACGTGGATATGTCCACTACTAGAGAACTGGGCATTACTACCAACCCATCACTACCGGTTGGATATCAACCCGTTGTGATAGTGCGCCAGTACCGGTTCATTAGGACAGAAGCCAGGAGAGGGCTTCTACAACCGGTTTGGGACACGAACTGGTTGTAGAGCCCAATTTCTACAACCAGTTCATGTCCCAACCGGTTATAGACTTCTACAACCGGTTGGAGACACGAACCGGTTGTAGAAATTGGGTTCTACAACCGGTTCATGCCCCCAACCGGTTGTAGAAGCCCTATTTTCGAAATGCTAAAAGGAATGCTTGTCCTATTCTCATTAGAGAGCACGCGTGGGTGGATTGGCTAGAAGGGTGAGGCGTAGGTCACGAGGAGGGGTGTGAGGTCCTGGGTTCAAATCCCACTTCTCCCAATATATTTCTAACTTTTGCTAACACTACTACCAGTTCGTGGACCCGGTTGTGATACCCGGAAGTATTACTCCCGGTGGCTTACAACCGGTTCCAAAACCGGTTGTGAAAGAGGTTTGGAACCGGTTGTAATATCATGTTCGCTAGGAGTGGTCGAAGATCCAAAAGACTACACCATTGATTACAGTGGATCTAAATTATAACAGAAAGTATATCTCTTAGAAATTTAGATCTCAAAAGTTACAGTTCATATAAAAACATCTGAAGGTGCAAAAGGAAAAAATTGAATACGTGTGTAACTGTGTCACGATAACTCATATAAGAGTCGATGGAGAGCTTTAGATTGTGCTCAAGATCATCAAGACTATTAATTTTAGTTCTATCCATGATTTATTGTTGAAATAAATGGCTGGATTAATTCCAAGTTTCCAACGACTCGGGCACATACATGATTGCTCTTCTTCGACTCCCATTGGCTGCTCATCACCCGCGCCATGCTTCCTTCCTAGCAGTTTCACATTCTGTGTTCATATCTGATCTGTCTGCTAAGTGAACACTAAACACCTTTATTTTCCAACACTGCAGCTCACCATCAGTCAGTCGAAAATAGAACGTGGTTTCAATCGATATCTCCTCTCCCTACTTTGCTCTCCTTCACGTGCCCTGCTTTGCTCTCCTCGATCCTCCAGCTACCGATACCTCTCACCAGAGCTCCGCTGCTGTTAGCGTAGGGTTAGGGTTCAAGTTCACCCATGCCCCCTTCCCACCTCGGGGCTTAGAGGGAGGCCAGGGATGTGATGCAGCGAGGCAGCGATGGCACCATCGGAACTTTGGGTGGTCGAAGGGTAGTGAGCAGTAGCTGTACATGGATGATCGACACAAGGTGGCCCGAAGTTAGGATGGGTGGGACCTATGTGGTGCTGGTAGGAAGAGGTCAGAGCAACAAGGGTGGTGAGGGCACGTGGAGCACACTGAAAGGAGAAGGGGGAGGCGGAGGAGGGGCGGTATCTAAGAGGAAGAAAGAGGGGGAGGATGTACACAACAATGAAATGACATGAGCCACACAAAAAAAAACCATACATGTCATTGCAGAGCCGTCTAATATCTTACATGCATGTTATCACTTAGAGACTTATCTTTTCTATGTCATTGCAATTGCTCGATTATTATCTTATGTGTTATTGACGAAAAGTTTTCTTTTTAGTTTAAGCTATATAAACATTTCTAAAATTATAAAAAACAGTTATTAATTTTGCAGCAATCTGAATATACAATTTTCTTAGTATTTTAAATATACATCTTCTTTGTTTAAAATGTTTTTAAGTGTAAATCATAAAAACTTTTGTAAAAATACCATAAAATATAGATTGAAAGTATTGCAGATTTGATAACATTGTGATTTTTTCTAGAATTTTTTGGTATGTTTAGATAGCTTAAACAAAAAGAATAAGTTTTCGTCACTGGCATACATGACCGTATTAGAATGATTGTGATGACAAATAAGAAAGAGCTGACTAAACGATGGTATGTAAGGGGCCATCTAACTATGCAATGGCATACAAAAAATTGATTAAAAAAATGATACATGGGACTCAAAATTTGCAGTTGAAGTTTCTTCCCCAAAAATACAATAGTTTGAAATGCAAAAAAATTGCAAATTGCAACATGCTACTTTGAAAAGATTTCAAACAGCTCTCGGGATTACTTATAACAGTCGAACTAGTGTCCAATATGGCTCAGTGGCAAATCAAATTTTGGTTTCTGGTCACAGTATTATATAGCGTCATTCAACACTATAATGGCCATGTACGGTCACTGTTACAGAGATGCCTATACTAGACGCCTCATTACATACAGTTTTCCAAGAACCATCAGTGTTAAGCTATCAACCGAGTTAACCTATCAAAAGTGGAATAAGCTAACCTATACCACAGCCTTCCTGATGATCAGTTTTAATTCGTTTCGACTGCTAACTAGTATAATCCACACTTAATATAGCGAAAATGGTGTTTAGACTGACCATGCTAATTAGCCGTTGAACACAAAAGGTAGGTAGATTAACTTATTTTAATGCCAAAAAAATAAAAGTAATATTGCAGTTACGTATCAAAAACCTACATTCGGAACATTCTTCAGTTTACTGATACGTATTTAATTACCAAATGAGCAGCCGATCTGAGCCTCTGACAAGAACGTGATCTTAGTTTTCCGTGGACGGATAGATATGACTATATGGTCCCGCACTCCCGCTGCACCGCAGCATTTGAAAAGTTTGGCTAAGGAACTAATTAACCTTAGTCGATGCCAAACTATCGATTTTATGGGTGAATTAAGTCGCGCAAGAAGGAGCGTGATGGCAGGCATGAGCTACATGTCGTTGACCAACTTGTTCTATCAAAACACTAGTTAACTAGGACTACTACTCCCGTTTAAAAAAGGTTAATTGGACGGATATCATCGTAGAAATTTGATATTTAAGAAATGCTACCGCTCTTATATATCTGTAAAACTGATATTACGAAATCATGTAAATTAGATCAATATCACTCTATGGGCCACCGTGGCACCTTTGGGCGTAGATGTATAGCGTATTTTGTAAATAGACCATTTTACCCCAATCTTCTACCTTCATTCTTCTTCCTCTCTCCCCTCTCTCTCTCCCACCGCCGCTGTAGTCTCTCTCCCATATCCATCCATGGTCATGGCGGAGCTCGCTGGAGACGGAAAAATAGCACCTTTTTTCTCACTCAAAATGACCGGCCGAGAGCATGGTCGGGGTGGCGGCAATCATTGGAGGGGGATTTGGACGGAGGCGGTGGTGGCGGCATCGGTCAGATCCAGGCGGCCAAAGGAGCAGGGGCTCGACGAGTGGAGGTTCTAGTGGCACCATGACCATGGCCAGAGTCATAGAGGGTGGCAGCTCTGTGCAGAGAGAGACGATGGCTCCCTCTCGCATCCTTCTTCCAAGCTCCGGTTGTCAAGCTCCCCCACCTCCACTGCCACCACTACTCGGGGGGTGGGGTTGAGGTGGTATCGCCGCTTGGAGAAGAAGGAGGACGTCGTTGGAGCTGCTCAGACTGTCGAGCTGCCCCACCTCCACTGCCGTTGCTACTCATGGATGGGAGAGGAGGCGATGTCGCTGCTTGGGGAGGAGGAAGGAGGTCGTCGGAGCTGCTCAGGGAGGAGGCCATGGAATACGGGAGGAGGTCCTCGGTGAAGAAAGCAAGGGGGAGAGAGAGATCTAAGGGAGATAGGAGAGAGAGAAGAGGGAGGGAGGAAGAAGAGATAGGAAAAGAAGAAGTATGTAAAATTGTCTGATTTCACCTAAAGGATCATGTGGCATGCAGAGGTGCTTTAAGATTAGCAAAGTGGCATTGATCTAATTTGCATGGTTTTATAATGGCATTTTTACCGATAGACAAGGAGCGGTGACATTTCTTAAATATCGAACTTCGAGGGTGGCATCTATCTAATTAACACATAGAAAAATATTGAATCGGCACATAATTTTGGGTCAGAAACTAGCGGAGAAACGACCCAGAGTTTAAGCGGTGTGATGTGCATGGCACCAGTAAAATGAGGGACTACTAGCCGGAGGAGACGTACGCGCAAGTTTGGCAGATCTGAGAAGAAACAATCACTCTGGCAGGCATGAGTCGCATGGCCCATTTGTCGAGCTGGACGAAGTGAAGCTGCCGAAATTTGACCAGACGGTCAGTAACACGAGATCTGGGAGCTTTGAAAACCTTGTGACCAGCTTGGAGTTGGGAATAGTTAGTTAGTTGATCACTTGAATTAAAGGCCTCTACCTCTACGTGCCGCAGACCGCACCTGGTCAAGTAATTTCATAATTTGGCAAGGGTGCACCATATGTTCGTCGTTGCTTTCTAGCTCCTAACACTAGACCGTACCCAATTCATCTCAAAGTGGGCCGAACTGTCTGGGCTTATCAACATCGCAAGGCTGGACTTCATGGACCGTGCCTAAGACACAAGAAAGGCCCAGCACGACTCACACCACACACGCACGTTTTTTTTAAAAAAATTACTTTGTTACTACAATATATATATATATACACACACTCCGATCGGCTTCAATAAGCGTGCTCGTAAATGGGTTTTCTAGCCTGCTCTAACAATGAAACCCGTCTACCATTTATAACATATGAAATCTTTTCTAGGTATGAAATCATCCTATACTGACACGTCTACCATTTATTGCTTTCATTGCAATTTCAAATTCAAATGCACATCGTGTAACGTTTGAACGCTAATAACTACCAGGTTCCATATTAAGGATTGTTAATGGATATACCTATTAACAATCATACGTAGGATCGAATTCTACATCTCGATGCAATCCAACAAATAATAAGTGAGAAGCCTAGGCCCCTAGGAGTCCCAATTCATATATACACTGAGAAAATGAGTTAGAGGGCGGGCGGCCAATACGCTCATCAAATTCAAAGGATTCGTTCTGGTCCTATTGCACCAAATTCACTGAGATATACGAGACAAAATGAAAGCAGATCTTTCTTTTTTATATATATATATATATATATATATATATATATATATATATATATATATATATATATATATATATATATATATATATATATATATATATATATATAGTTGGGATCTGATTTACGTGAAGCATAGAAGTCGTAGTGCTTAGCATCTAGTTTATAAAATCCGAGACTCAAATGGCCGATCCAAACCGTCCATCTTGATCTTCTAGTTGAAATCTCTTACATGACCAAATTTCGTATTTTTTTTATTTTTTCTATTTGTTTTGTATTTTTGAAAACCAGCAAATTTAGATGCTCCACAACTAATTAGATCGGTGATTTTCAAAAATACAAAAAAAATAGCAAAAAAAATTCAAAATATATGAAATTTGGTCATGTAACAGATTTCAACGAGAAAATCAAGATGGACGTTTGGATTGGCCATTTGAGTCTCGGATTTTATAAACTAGACGCGAAGCATGGCGTCTTCCATGCTTCGCGAAGTACTGTAACCCAACTCTCTCTCTCTCTCTCTTTTATATATATATATATATATATATATATATATATATATATATATATATATATATATATATATATATATATATATATATATATATATATATCTGTGTGTGTGTGCTGGTTCATAAGAAAAAGGGCAATTTTTTTGTATGCCACTGCAAAAGTGCCAAATCACATAACTGTCATCACTTAAACATTGTTCTCTACGTGCCATCATATTTTGCAGGTTGTTCCCTTCTTTGCTATTGATAAAATGTTGTCTTTTTTGTTTAAGGTATTTATACATTCCCCAAAATTCTAGAATGTTGTCAAATATATAGTACTTTCAATCTAGATATTTTGGTATTTTTATGATTAAATTTTGGTGTTAAAAATATTGGTTGATCGTATATTCATTGTTTTGGTAACACCAAAATTTAATCATAAAAATACCAAAAAATCCAGATTGAAAGTACTATATATTTGGCATCGCTATGTTTTTTAAGGATTTTTGGGAATGTTTATATAGCTTAAATAAAAAAAGACAACTTTTTATCAATGGCAAAAAAGGGAATAGCTCGCAAATGCGATGGTGAGCTCCTTCGGTGATGGCAGTTTTTGGTTTGGGGACTTCTGTAGTGGCATAAAAGGAGTTTTCTCTAAGAAAAACCGGTACAAATAATCCAAATATATATGTTAGTTCTTAAATCAAACCGGCATATATAGACTTTTCTCACAAGTCCACTCAAGAACTGGCATTAATAATCATATCTATGTCGGTTCTAGTTGAACCAGCGCAAATACATAGATAAATATAACCTGTTTTGGTTTGGTGTAGTGAGAACTAATAAAGAATCAACCTCACTAATATTTACCACATCATATCATTGCATAATTAGCTACTCTTTTTTTTATAGTTGATACGAACGGACGCACACCACATGTACACACAACCTATTATCTAACTAGACCATCTTCGGCAGCCTCTCTATTTTTTTTCTCTATATACCCCTCATGTAGCTATCTTTCTTAAATTTTTTACTCTATATCTACACACCCTCTCAAGCATTCTCTCTAGATGTCAGTTCTTCTCTTTTCTATATTTTATTGTTTACTTAACCGCTAATACCACTTGGACCCATTCTCTCTACTATATTTTATTGTTTATCTGTTATCGAGAAGGGGGGCAGCGGAAGGAGAGAGGCTTGTTAGATTTGCTAGTGAGCTTGTTAAGGTAGCGAGGTTGTTGGAGTCCCGTTTCACTCGCCATGGCCCTTGACTCGCAACTCAACAACAAGGCAGACCAGGGCAGTGAGGTTGCTGAGGTCTTATAGGCTTAAGAGCATGTCTAATAGGGTCACTAAAAAAGAAACTTCTCTATATTTAGAGACTCTCAGTCCCTATATCACTTCAGCAAAATCTCTATGTCAGTCCCTAAATTTAGAGATTTTCTCTCCGAGTCTCTATATTTAGATATTCTCTCTCATGTCTCTATATCTTTTCGAGGATAGAGACTCTACTGAAGATGATGGAAATATAGGGAATAAATAGTGGTTTGGAGAAGAGAATATAGAGATCCGAATTTAAAGACGCCATTAAAGATGTTCTAAAGGACTTCCTAACGCGGGCACAGTACACAAACGTAGCCCACAAATAAATTCCAGATAAACATGGCATCCAGTATTCTCTTCTCCAGTTATCGTATCGGTAATATAACATAATGTTATCGTATATCGGTATAATTCAGGCGACACACGGCGACAAACGAGCTAGTACTAATTATTCATGAACAGTAGGACAGCCAAATGTGGGAACGCACAGAGAATATAATCAAGTAGAAGGGGATTCAATACAGCGGCTGCGAACGGCAGCAGGCCCAGACAGTCGATGCAGCAGATCGCGCGATGCTTGGCCATGGCATCCGTCCGTCCAGTCAGATCGATCGATGGACCTGCAGTAGGGGATTTGCATAGGAGCTTTTTCACGTCCCTAAGGCCACAATTTCTAGTATAAATTGTGGTACCTTTCGGTCGATACCTTCTTAGTATTAAGATACCGGGAGGTATCACAAATTAACACTAAAAATTATAATACCTTCCAGTATATTCTTAACAACCGTAAAAAATCTCTTTACATAGATGTGGCAAAATAAATACGGTACGGGTAGCTGCTACGTACCAGCATCCGCATGCACACAGCTCTTTCGATCAATCAAGCCTGGGACGCCCAAGTTAGGGTTCGGTCGGTCGTCCATCGATTGCCGGGTAGATCCCAACTACCTCGCCGATCGTCGTCCTCTCGCCCCTGTCCGTCCAAAACGTGCAAGTCTCCAAGCTTCACGTTACCGACAGTTGATTCGGTCCGCGATGTACTGGCAAGAACTACTCTAGGAATGGATAGAATTTCGTCTTTTTACGGAAGCTGCAACTCAATGGATGTCTATAATATCTATATGCAAATCTGTCTATTATCTTTGTTTAAATTAAAAATAATTTGGTTTTCTGAATCGGTTTTTTCTTTCTAGAAGACTTGTCTAAAAATTATAAAACACAAATCAAATGAAACAGATCCGACTTTCCAGGCTATCTCGAAAACCTCTCGAAATTAGAAGATAATCTAGATAAGTAGGTAAGTTAAGATAAGGAGAATATAAGTTAAGATGACAAGAACACAGTCTGAATTAGGAGCAAGCAAGACAAGAAAACGCTACAAAACATATAGGATGAGACTACACATCAGACGTCCATAAAAAAAATAAGCCATTGAAACAAAGAAAAAGTTCAAACAATGTTGTAATGTCAGAATAAAAATGTTTCAAAATGTTATAGATAATGTTTAAACAATGTTTTAAAGATGTTGCAAACTCATATAAGGAATGTTCATTAGATCACAAAAATATTGCAAATATTTTTTACAATGGCTCACATGTACATGACAAATATTGCACTGGTTGCATCATCGTGGGCTCTAGATCCTCCTGCCTTCGCTGCATTTGGTGTTTGGCAAGCAAATCTCGTTGGGAAGCAAATTATCTATCTTTTCTTGTCTTTTAAGAGGGTGTTTGGCAAGGCTTCAGCTCCAATTTTTTAGTTCTGCTCCACAACTCCACTATAGAGCAGATCCACTATGGAGCAAATTCACAACTCCGTGGAGCACCATTCATGCTGCTCTAAAAAAATGAACCGTGAGGAATACTGCTCCATGGAGTTGCTTGTTCCAGAGTTACGTGAAGTTAGGGTGTTTGGCACTACTCCACCCAGATCTGGAGCGGAGTTGAGAGTTGAATCTCTGCCAAACACCCCCTAAGTATAAACAGGTATTCGACGCATTTTACGCTAGATTTATATCAAAATTTAGTAGTCATTTGCCAAATACAAGTATTCATAGTTGCATTGGCCATGATAACCTATAATATAGTCCACATTGCAAATCTAGTATAGTTATATTTTCTTTGGATACCTAGTCATATTGTTCACAGTAAGCTCTATAAGTTGTTTTTATTTTATTTTTTTTTTCTGAATTTTAGCTTTTGGTTAATATTTGTATGTAAAACCGGCTACTAATTTTATTTAAAATTTATTAAGAATATTAGTTTTACTTTTAAGTTCATATGAAAATCAAATTATTAATTTTTATATTATTCTTTATTCTAAAGTTTAGCTATTTTTTAGTTGTTGTTGATATGGACTCATTCTTTTAATTAAAATAATTACAACTTAAATACACTCCTATTGTAATTGTCATAGACTCTTTTTTTAAATCTAAGTATTAATTCTCCTTTTGTAATCTAAGTACTAACTCTTTCTTTAGTCTAAACAATAAAAATACGGAGATGTCCCTATTATACTTGGGAAGGACTATTTTCAATCGGAAAAAACTTTTATGGTTCAATGCAGAGGTTGGTCCTTCCTTATGAGTCATCATTTAATGACGTCTCTCCTATTTGTCATTGCAATTGCTCAATTATTGTTCTATGTGACTTTGGCGAAAACTTTTATTTTTGTTTAAGTTGTATAAGAATACCAAAAAAACCCTCAAAATTCATAGTGTTATCAAATATGCAATATACTTTTAATATGTATTTTTTTTGTATTTTTACGCAAGCTTTTATATTCAATTTACACTTCGGAACATTTCAACATAAAAGATTAATCTTTAAAAAACCAAAATATATGTATATTCAAATTGTTGGATACTTAATAACTCTATTTTTTAGGATTTTTTAATATTTACATCCTTATGAGCGGGTATCCCTCTCCTTCCCAGCTCGCGAGCCCCGATGAACAGGCTTGAGCTTTTCACGAGCACGAGTCAAACCCCTTTTCTAGCTCGGTCGTTCATCCGAGCCATACCAAGCTAGCTCGGTCAGCCAAGCCCGAGCAGAGCCAAGTCTAGTTCACTCAAGCTCAGCTCGGTTTCACCCCTAGCTAGCGGATACGTGAGACCAGCTTTACGTCATTGTAAAAAATAGTGTAATTGTGTTGTAGCTCCAGTCAATCTTGTCCTTCTATTTTTTTTCATTGGACGATTGAGATGGAATAATAAAAGTTAGAGGATATGCATCAATCTAGGTGGTATGTATACTTTTTTTTTTCAAAGGTAGTATGTGTTGAGAATAGTCGCACATTAAAAGTTAAAAAAGGTGGAATATGGTTTATAAGGGTAAGTAAGCACTCTCTCGTTAAGCTAGCTTTTGAGAAGCCTAAGGAATCTCGTCCTGCTGCTTTGTGTTAGGCCTATGAATGTAGCTAACAGCTTAGGATCTAGATGCACCAAGTGTAACGATAGTATGTACATGTTTTCTTGACACGCCATTTTATGCGGGAACATGGTATTAGCTAGCAAAATATGCCAAAAACTAGGTGTTTTGCTTGCAATTTTCTCGTATGTAGCACTGCCACTGAGTGTTACCACCGTTTGGGCGACGCAGGCATGCAGGGACCCATCTGACGCTGACCGAACCCGGTCGCCATGCATGGCCTAGCTGCAGACCGTAGATGCGCTTGCGCGTACCGACGTACGGTACCCCAGGCGGCATTCTGAACCGAACATGGACAGTGTCCCCTGCTGCTGATCGACGTCGTTCACGGCGAAAATATAAATCTCCAATTGAGCAACTGTTGGCCACGTCGCCTGTGATGATGAGCTTATACTGTTTACATCTCGCCTTAGCAAAGAAATAGCTGCAACAGGAGAGGATGGATTTATGTTGCGTTGATGGTTCAACTGTGCAAACTAGGATGCATGTACAAATATGGAAAAAAAAATCCTCCACCGACGCTTGATCTGAGCCGTCGAGCCCGTGATCGGACGGCACAAGGAGTTGGGACGTCGAAGATAACTGTGCGACTAGTGAGGATCTCAGTTCCAAATAGAAAAGATTCGCCTTGTACCGTACTAGCCGTCATGTGCTATATAGCAAGCAATAGGCAAACCCCTCCTCAAAACCCAATCCATCACTCACACTCCTGCTCGTGCAACTCACTGACGCAGGAGCCGTCACACAAGGACACGGCACAATGCCACCCTTACACAAGAACCCAGAGCTTCTCCTTGTACTCCTCGCCCTCGCAGTGCTGGTCGGCGCCGGCGCCGGAGCCTCCGCTGCGTCAGACGGCGCCGACACGGCACCCTTCTACCCCACCGCGGAGGCCGCCGCCGCCGCTCACTGCGAGGGGACGCTATACCCGGAGCTGTGCTTGTCCACGCTCGCCGATATCCCGGACCTCCACAAGAAGCCCCTCCCGGACGTCATCTGCGCCACCGTTAATCGCACGGAGGCCGCCGTCACCACTACGGCCTCCAACTGCTCCTCCTACCTCCAGGACAAATCCCTCACGGAGCGCGACCGCGCCGCCATCTCCGACTGCATGGAGCTGCTCGGCACCACCATGGACGAGCTCCAGGCCACCACCTCCGACCTCGAGTCGCCGCCTGCCACCAATGCCTCGACCTCGCTGGGCGAGAAGCGGCTCACGATGGACCACGTCATGACGGTGCTCTCCGCCGCCATCACCAACCAGTACACCTGCCTCGACGGCTTCGCGTACCAGAACGGCGGCAAGGTGCGCCACTACATCGAGCCCAGCGTCCACCACGTCTCCCGCATGGTCAGCAACTCGCTCGCCATGGCCAAGAAGCTGCCCGGCGCTGGGTCGACGCCGTCGCCGTCGCCGTCCGCGACGCCGAAGTCGGAGACGGAGGCCACGCAACGGCAGCCGTTCACGGGGTACGGGCAAATGGCGAACGGGTTCCCCCGGTGGGTGAAGCCCGGGGACCGGCGGCTGCTGCAGGCGCCGGCGTCGGGCATAACGGCGGACGCAGTGGTGGCGAAGGATGGGAGCGGGAAATACACGACGGTGTCGGCGGCTGTCGCGGCGGCGCCGACCAACTCGAAGAAGAGGTACGTGATATACATCAAGGCGGGGGCGTACCTGGAGAACGTGGAGGTGGGGAAGAACCACAAGAACCTCATGTTCATCGGCGACGGCATCGGCAAGACGGTCATCAAGGCCAGCCGCAACGTCGTCGACGGCTCCACCACCTTCCGCTCCGCCACCGTCGGTAAGCACGCGCCTCCTCCTCATTGATTAACATCATAACATGCTAATTGCTTGCTGCTTGAAGTCACGTCACATCAAACCGATCGAGAATCGACACGTACGGTACGCCATTGCCAAGTACCGCCAATTATTTGCTCAGCTTTAGTGATCAGTACAACGGCGCTATTGCTTTGGCAAGTGAATCCATTCGTTAATGATTAGCTCGATCTCTTCATTGAAATGGTACATATATTAGTCAAATCATAGCAACGAATTACATTGGTTTTCCAGAGGATGCGCAAGGGAGCTTTCTTGCGTGTCAATGCACTAAGGTAGAGAACAAGACGACTTAGGTACAACGAATTACATCGGTAAATGCATATAAGTAGATAGATTTTGCCGAGTTGCAGTAGTGGCACATGATTAATTGGCTGGCAATAATTTTAGTAATACTCCAGTATATATCCCTGCCGTGCACGGGGTAAGAAATGCACGTGTGTACATGAGGAGATCTCCTATAGATTCATGAGGATGAGTAGAGGCCGCGCATTGATGTACTTGAAATACTACTAGCTATTCTAGCTATTACCTAGCGTTCATGAGGATGAGTAAATTAACTTGCTAGCACAATATAGATTGGCTAAGCCTTCTCATCGCCTTATATGTCATTATGTCCGATACTTTTGTAAAAATGCTCACAATTTTTTTTATTCCAAAGCAAACAAGATAAAGAAAAACAAGAAGGTGAAATCGTGAAAGAAAAAACAAAGTGGTCCATAGTAGTCACCTCCAATCAACTGCGAGAACGGTCAGTGAGATCCATATATACCCATGAGCCGAAATGCTCGGCTGCTGTGTGAATTTAATGGCACCAACTACACGGCGTGTGGTCCTCGATCTGTGGCGCATCCGATCTATTGTTCTTGATTGGAATTTGAAGATACAAGCCATGCAGTGCTGGAAAACATATCTAGTAGTGCATGCCTCTCTGATTGGCAACTTTTGGATATTCATTGGCTACCTAGCTCGTGATTTGGATATTGATTGGCTAGCAGCTAGCAGCGTGCCAAGAGGATGCGTCCATGTAGCAATGTACGTACGTACGTACATACGTACGTACGTACAACTATGTCGGTATGGCGTTTTCTTATGGATTAGTTGGCCTTAGCCTAAAGCTGATTCTGCATTGCCAACGCCACATGATCTTGGCCTGTGCATTCCATCCCTAGCTCAACAGTGCTGCTATCTGGCCGGGTGAGTTGTTCTTCAGATTCGAACTCGTTAATTGACACGCTGCCAGATTTGCTGGTCGCTAGCTACATGCCTGCGTGACAAATTGAAGCCGGGGCTCTCGGCTTCAGCTGCGCCGTGCGACCCAGATCACGCGGCTAGCTACCTTCCCGGCGTTTGTACACGACGTCCATGCATGATCGGTAGGGGGACTTCGTCCTCCTCCGTGTCGGTGCAGTCAGTGCGTACATGAATTGATACCATTGCAGGCCACGGCCACGGACCCACACGCTTGTCAGCCTTAATTTTGCCGAGTGCGAAGGCCACCAATACTGGAGCCTGATGAAGATGAGTATGCGTGCACTCATCTTTCATAGCCACATGCACATGCACATGCATCTTCGTAGCTAGCCATCTCTGCCATGCATGCTTCGATCCAGACATGCACATGCATCTTCGTAGCTAGCCATCTCTGCCATGCATGCTTCGATCCAGTTGGGTTCATATAGGAGTACTTGATATATGGTTCGCTGAATCCGAGAGAGAAAGCTACACATACATGAATGTACATGAACCAGACAAAATTACGGCAGAAGTTGACGCGCATGCATGCCTGGTTATAAATTCCAAAATTACGGTGGTAGGGACCCTGCGGCATTGCCCGCTTCGGGTCAGAGAAATCTAGCTGTCCAATTATTCTCTCGGCCAGGTACGTACGTTACGGTACGTACCATCCACCACCACAAAATAACTCATCATGCATGGTCGCATATCTATCATGCACTGGCCGTCCCTTAAATTTTGCAGATAGCTGACTAGTGCAAATGGAGTACAGTGCTGCAATGCAACCACCTCCAACCAACTACCATGCACTAGAGCTCAACTCAATACGTACGGTTTGCACACGTACACGCAGTACGCCTCTTAGGCTGTTGGGTACGTATAATGCTATGGAGAGTTGTTATATATCTATAGCAAACTGGGATGTCACGTATAGACAACCCTGAAGACAACATATATAATGGTATAGATAACAGTTTCTTTTATAGACCGCTCCTCTTCACACACAACACTACCTAAGTTTTTCAACTAGACTATAGAATTACACACGTCCAATTTTCTATGCACCTTCTATCCTACCCATATCATTATGTGTTCTATATAGTATAGCTTATAGACGGGATATAAACAACATTGTATATGCGCTTATATATAGGATGTATAAATAGTACGTGCTACTCTTCCTTATTACCGTGCTCAATTCCCTTCGTCAATAAAAATGACCTCTGCCTGGCTCTTGGTTCGTGGAGCCAGCCAGAAGCTAGCCAAACCATGTGAACATTGGAAATAAGACATTCAAAATTAAAGGTAGCACTGAGCTCCACGCATGTCTCCAATTGATCCAAGGACGCATGGTGCTGCATGCATGCGGCCAAAAAGATCGACGACGCCCGTGATCACTTGTTCCTCACAGCAGCAACCAGAAAAAACGCAGCATGTGCAGCGCGTACGTGCATGCATCGCCATGGACATTACGTACATACGTACGCACGCACCGTGACTGTTCCAAAATTACTGGCTAGTTGTGGCTGTGCCGTGGTCGGTGGTCCCTTGGTCAACCAGCCCACGCGGCCACGCGCCCGCGCCTAGCAGCTGTTGTTTCCTTGTGCCCATCCGCGTTTTCACCCAGTCACCCTGCAACGCACTGTTTTGCATGTGGGTGCAGCTTTCCATGCAGCGTCTGTCCATCCATGTCCGGCCTTTCTTCCGGCTGACAGCTGACCAAAGAGCACACGCCGGTGGCATCTTGTATGGAATTATATATAAATATTTATCTTCACTAATTTTGTTAACCCTTATTTTGCACTTTCAAAGCTTTGAGCATGTTTGGAGTAGGTTAAACTTAATTGAAAAGTTAAACAATTTATTTTTCTTGTCCAACGTTTTTTTATCATAAAGCTACCTCTAAAAACTTTTAAAAATAACATAAACGAAGTGGACCGATTTCAAGAAGCATATTTAAGGACCTTTCGAAATCCAGCTTAATATTTAGCTCACTTCAGCTCAACCGGCCTACTCATTCAGCTGAGCCACTCTCCACATGCCTCCCGTGACGGTGAGTCATGAGGTTATCTTCACTACTTGCAGTTAGAGAAAATTGCCTTCAAGATACCTCACTTAGACCTGGGAGTTGGGTTGTGCTTTTATGGGCAGTAGAGGCTCGCTCCATCATTTGCTTTCGAAGCATGACACCAAGACGAAGAAAATTAGTCGTTGCACTACCGCCCAAATGGCATGCTGGGGTAGGCCTTGAAACCAAGCACGATGGGTCGCATAGCCTAGCCAGGTCGTACGTGCTGTGCTTGGGCTGGCATGGCCCAAATTGCAACCCGAATCTATTATTTGCATTTTTTTGAGGTCTTTCCTTACTTGGATGATTTTATGTTTTGCATAAAAATTATAGAGAATTTTGATATGCATCTTTTTTATTTGGGCAATTTTTTCATTTAAATAATGCATAGAATTTAAAAACATTTAGTTTGCTGCAGTTTTTGGGCCAATGTCATCTATCCTCGTGCCATGCTCAGGCCGGCCCGGCCCAACAGCGCCCTAGCGTGCTACGGGCCGTGCCAAGCCTCGTTGATGGGTGTTTGTGCTAGCCCAACCTGGCATAGAGAGGTGGCTGGGCCGTGCTAGCCCAAGATAGGGCCCAATTCCCAAAACTAACCCCACTCATCAATGCTCTTAAAGTTGCAAGTAGTTTGCTCACCAAAAATGACATCACCATTTTATTCTATTTTATTTTCTAGATTAACCTTATGTAACATTGCAACACATGCGCAATCAAAAAAATTCTATCAATTGAAAAATCACACGACATGCATATAATCCGTTACAAACACACGGATGTACAACCAGGGGCGGAGCTAGGTTGAGAGAGGGGGTGCACAGGAACCCGGGTCCAAAACAAATTTAGTGAAGATTAGTTTATTTTCTATCATGTGTGCACTCCGTAGTTTAAAGATTGAACATCCTGCAATTTAAAAGTTATAGCTGGTGAACCACGATCCGTTTGGTTCTAGTTCTGCCCCTGTGTATAACTAGTATTGTAAGGTTGATCTTCCCTTAGAAGGCAGCGTGTCAAATGTTAATAGCAATTAATTTAGTTACTAACATGTTAGCTCCTAGCATGAGCCAGAACTTGTGTCTGGCTACGATATATCAAGGTTGGTGGAAACGTCATCCCACTTAGGGCTTGTTTGGGAATCCCAATTCCGGCCGGGATCCCGGCCCATTCCCAGGGTTAGAAACCCATGGGGGAAAATTTCCCTGGGCCAAAGTTAGGTCCGTTTGGAAGCCCACCGAGAGGGATTTTCCACCCTCAATGAAGTTCACTTCCTCGGGGAAAAAAATCAATCCTCTTGACTCGTGGAATTTCTCCCTTGGAAGGCCCGCTCGATGCCTCGATCTCATCTTCCACCCGCCGCCTCCTCCACTCCTCTTGCCCGCTCCCACTTGCGCCGCCTCCTTCCTCCACCTCGTCGCCGCCGCCTCCACTCCTCTCGCCCGCTCCTACCCGCGCCGCCTCCTTCCTCTACCTCGCCGCCGCCGCCTCAGCTCCTCCATGGCCCCTTTTGCATGCCTCCTTCCTCCTCCTCCATGGCTCCACGTCGTGCCTCCTTCCTCCCCCTCGCCGCTTGCCGCCTCCGCTCCTCCGCCTTGGGTCCCAACCCCCGCCTCCTTCCTCCCTCGCCTGCCCGCCTCGCCCTCCTCCCTTCCCTTGCCGCCTCCTTTCCTTTCCTGCCGCCGCCGCTCCTCCCGCCTCGCTCCCACCCGCCGCCTCCTTCCACTCTTTCGCCGCCGTCGCCTCTGCTCCGCCGCTTCCACCCACACCGTCTCCTTCGAAGCGAGCCTCATGTCGCTGCCCCACCACTCTGTGCCAGCGCTCACCGTCCATCGCTGAGCCGACCACGCGCGCGTGAGCCGCTTACCTCGGCTTGCCTCTCGCGCCTTGGTTTGTCGGCGCCGCCATCAAGGATGCGTTGACCTGCTGGCGACGCCAGAGCGAAGCGGCAGCGGCGATCGGGGGAGATGGCTCGATGGGGCCGCGGGAGCCCTCGCTTCGCGTGGCGCCAAAGAACGCCCAGATGTGGGCGGCGCCGCCACCGACACCTCCACTGCCTCGACTCGCCACGCCACTTGCCGGCCGGCGCCGAGGTGGACGCAGTGAAGAGGAGGGTGGTCGCCATCACGCGAGCCACCACAGAACGCTCGCCTCGTCAACTAGCTCGACCCCGCGCACCGCCAGTAGCTATCTCCATCACCCATGCCTTCCTCTTCTTCGATCTCCATCTATGTTTGTCCCCGTCGTCGCTTGCTGCCTTCGCCTCTGCCGTCTTTCGCTTGCGTCAGTGGAAGCCAATGAATTTTCTGGATTTTCTCCTGATTTGTTTGAATTTTTTTTGGATGGCCGGGATTCTTTTCTATTGTGCTATCCAAACAGGGCACAGGATTATTTCCCGATGGGAAAGTTTTATCCCTAGGTTATGAAATGCCATTAAAATCCTCTTTTGGGATTTTAGTCCCTGGGTTTTTAACCCCTTGCATCCAAACAAGCCCTTAAAAACCAAATTTACCCTCCCCCTCCCAACCTTTTAATTCTTCTTGTGAAAAAGACATTCCCGTCTCAAGCCGATCTGCCCCTGTTGGCATGTTGCCCTATGTTTGCCCATCGGTGCCCCCGCCCTACTAGCCCACCAGCGTTGCAGCCCTGTTCGGAGCTCGGAACCGAGAGCGAGGTAGAGGGGATTAGCCGGGGGAATATGGCGGCGCCGAGCACGACGTGGACGGCAGCGGCTGCCGGGCACTTGGAAGAGGGCGGCACCGGTCACCGGGGAGGACAGGCACGCGAAGAGGAGGGCAGCGCTGAGCAAGGGGATGATCGAGGCGGAGCCTTTGCCCTTGATTTTCATTTTCAGATAGTTGACAAAATTTAAAGGGGAACCAAATGCATAGATTCGGGAGGATGAAACCACACCTTCGTCTATCCATGGCCTCCATTTGGGAGTTACGGTTGTTATTATAAGTTGTTTATTACGTAAAAATTAAGCACTTTTTTATTAAGTTAGATGGCTGCCCCGAGTTACGAAATGTAACACTCCTAATATAAGTAACGTCTTCTTTTTTTTAATAGGATTATTATGTTATATATAATATGTTTACTACAAAGTTTTCTGCTAGCAATAGGAATATAGAAAAAATGCAGTATAAAACAAAGGCTCTTTCACGGTATATTAAACCAGCAAGTATATGGTGTAAGCATATTTTAGATTTACCGTCCAATGCGAAGGGTATATTGTGTTTTTTTTTTGGCCAAAGTTACGTACGGACCAGGAAAGAATTTTGCCATTATTGGGTTATCCCCTTAATTAGATCAACACGAGCTCACGTCTTCTTATCTTTAAAAAAACACACGAGTTCATCGATCTGCTAGATTCTCCGGCCACCGGATCCCTTCATCTCTTCTCTGGCTGCAGATCGCTTCAACTCATCCGTGGGTGTCTTTGGAGCATCCGTGGTAGAAACCCTATCCTATAGCAGTGTAGAAATAGAGTTTTAGAGATAGAATATCTTGTGGAGGAAAGAAATCTTTTAGGATGTAGTACGTGTAAAGTGTGAAGAAATTTTAGAATGAAAGAGAGAGAAAATAGAGTAGAAAAGAGAGAAAATAGGGATAGAACTTCTGGTGTGGATGCTCTTAGCCGTCGATGGCAGCAGCTGGCTACTAGCCGTGTGGGGGACGGGAGGAGAGGCGCCGGATTGGCGGAGGACTGGTGCCGGCGAACGCGAAGTTCATGTTGCCAAGTTGTGCAACGAGAAAACTGACAACAATTATGAACAGTAGAATTGGATTGATATATTAGAACTGCGACGAATGAAAATTATATTGGTGCATGAAAATAATTCACCTAACTCTTTTATCCTTGGATAAATTATACTACCAAAATAACAATTACTATTCGTCACTGCCCTGCGTATATTATACTACCGAGACCGACTAGATGTAGTAAAAAAGTATTTAACAAATATGAGTTATTAATTGGATGGAGAAAAATAAATGATCCACGTTAAGTTTAATGTACTTTAAAAAGATGGCTAGACAACTAGTTAACAAACAGCAAGGTCAAATAGTTTCATAAATCAAGGGCAAGGTCAAAGGAGGCAATTAGACGCTAGGACCAAAGATGGTGAGATCATGGGGGGACGAGGATGATATGAGTGTCATGGGTCACAGCAGTCCGTACAGGAGCGGGAAGGTAGGGTGGAGGTCGTAGGGGGTACAAACGACACTTGAGGATAAACGGCGGCGACGGAGCAACGCTTGGGGGACAATGGTGTGGTTTACTGGTATTTTCATTTTTAGTAAGAAGCAGGAAAAAGGAAGTGAATGGGGCGACGAGACTTGTGAGAATAGGACAAAAACAAATTAGGATAAGACTGGGAGCTACTACTAACCAACACGTCCAAGTACGAGATCATAAACAAAATTAAAACTGAATTATTCAAGGACGAATTATGAGTACTTAGAGGTAGGAGCACTTATAAAGTATTTAATGATCACGTGTAAGAGTGGAAATGAGCCGAGTTCAAGCGAGCCCGACCATGGCTCGGCTCGGCTAGTTCAAAGCTCACGAGCAGCTCATGAGCGCTCGCGAGCCAAGCATTGCTATGTGTCTGGCGTCTGCAGCTTAGTGGTGCCTACGTGCTCCAGAGATGGAGAGATGATGATGGGGAGCTACTGCAGCCACAATGGAAGGACACGAGAAAGCTTTACCATTGGTGTAGCCCGTCCGAGGAGCGGTAGCCCTAGAGATAGAAGAGGAGACGACGGCCCAACGGGAGGCAGAGGAGGGAGGAGGCAGCCGCATTAGGAGGACACGAGCGGCCGTTGCTGTCATCGTCGAGGCGAAGGAGGGAGGCGGCCACATCCAGGAGCAACAGTCCAACGGGAAGTGGAGGAGCCAATGGCTCGATGGAATGTGGAGGATAGGGGAAGGGCAAAGGTTGCAGCTCTCGCTTGGAGGAGGAAGGGGGAAGAGAGAGGGGAGAGGTGTTCGGCCGAGCAAGCAGTAGGAGAAGAAGAGGCAGAGAGAAGGAAGGATGGATCGTGAAGATAGGATGGTAGTGGTGGCTGCAAAGGAGAAAAAAAAGAGAGATAAGATGAGGTAGGTAAGTTAAAGCTAGGGTTTTAGTTATATGGGCCAAGCGGTGGCCTGGTAGTCTGGGCCAAGTATATATCTGGGCTTATTTGAGTTGTGTTGTTTTGAATTAATAACTTTTCACAGGGGTTTTTTTTTTTGGAAATGAGCCTAAACGAGCCGAGCTCAAGCGAGCTAGGGTTAGGCTCAGCTCGGCTTGGTCAGACCATTGAGACTTGGAAATCGGGCTCGGCTCATGCTTGTTTGAAAATGAGCCGAGCACGAGTGAGCCAAGCACGAGCCGAGTTAGAACCAAGCCAAGCCTGAGAAGCTGATGAGCCACGAGTTAAAATTCTAGCCCTAATAACATGGTTAGTTATTAGTACGACGTCAAGGCCTAGCGCCATGTCCACCTTGATAGGTTCTTCAAAAGCAACATTAGCGCGTACCTAAAAATAGTGCGTATCCATGTGAGATGCAGCGTCAAGAATCCGCCAATCATACTCTGCAATTAGGCTTGTAATACTACTCAATTCTATAAAAGTTTTTTTTCCAGAAATGTGAAGTATAAAATTCTCCCACTATTATTTGTGTTCATGTTAATGGAAATTGGGGTTCCCCTCTTTTTAAAAAGAAAAATTAATCTCTCAGAGTTGACGGTCAGTTGACAAATAGCCCAGCCCAAACGAGACCGACGATCAACTGGGCCGAGATTAAAGCCTAAAAAATATACTATTAAGCCTATGTTCCGAAAACACACAGCCTAGTACGTACGAGAAACATGCAGCCCATTAATCTTGTGGGTGGCAATGGCGCAGCGGTGGTGGGGAACAACTTCCTGGCCCGCGACCTGACGATCGAGAACTCGGCGGGCCCGTCGAAGCACCAGGCGGTGGCGCTCCGCGTCGGCGCCGACCTGTCGGCGTTCTACCGGTGCAGCTTCATCGGGTACCAGGACACCCTGTACACGCACTCCCTCCGCCAGTTCTTCCGCGACTGCGACATCTACGGCACCATCGACTTCATCTTCGGCAACTCCGCCGTCGTCTTCCAGCGCTGCAACCTCTACGCGCGCCGCCCACTCCCCAGCCAGAGCAACATCTACACGGCGCAGGGCCGCGAGGACCCCAACCAGAACACCGGCATCTCCATCCAGAACTGCAAGGTCGCCGCCGCGTCTGACCTCGCCGCCGTCCAGTCCAGCTTCAAGACCTACCTGGGCCGCCCCTGGAAGCAGTACTCCCGCACCGTGTTCATGCAGTCGGAGCTCGACGCCGTCGTCAGCCCCGCCGGCTGGCTCGAGTGGAACGGCAACTTCGCGCTCGACACGCTCTACTACGGCGAGTACCAGAACAGGGGACCCGGCGCCGGCACCTCCGGCCGGGTGAAGTGGAAGGGGTACCACGTCATCACCAGCGCGTCGGAGGCCAGCACGTTCACGGTGGGCTCCTTCATCGACGGCGACGTCTGGCTCGCCGGCACGTCCATCCCCTTCACCACCGGGTTGTGAGCCACCCTCATCCAGAGCGCTACCACCCTAATAATGGGCGGCGTTCACAGGCGAAAATGGCGCCCACCCCACCGTGTTGTCGTCGATTCTTTTGTTCTTGGGCCCAAAATCCCAAATTGTATCATCATCTACACATTGTTCGATCGGTATATTGATATGGGCCGGTACGTACCCCGTGACTCCATGTAGCTAGCTACCCTGATTTTTTTCCCCCGTGTTCGTGAGTAGTAGTGACGATCGATTCCGTGATTGGTAAATGTAAGTGTGTCAATCCGATAAGAGCCATCGAGCCAAGAAAGTCGGAGATTTTGTTTTCAATTCTTCCTTTCGGAGCTATACAGTTTGGTACAATCGCAGCCGGTCATTCGGTCAATGCAGCAATGCCGCTATTGCCGAGTCTAAAAAAAAACACACGCACACTCAACAGCTACTGCCTGCTGCAGTGCACCATCCATTCCTCTTTCGATGATATGTTTTATAACTAAAAACTTTCTAAGTTTGTTGTATCATCAATAGGTTAAAAGGCTAGGTTAAAAAACACGAATCTCCAACAGATCGCCAAGCCATTCTGAAGTTTTATGGTCCGTCCATGTGAATGGACCTTTCCGTGTGGGCAACGTACGTCCGTGTGTCATGGATGATACAAACACCGTGGGTTCTATACGTGGTGAACCTTCCTCAAACCGGTGATGAGCGGGGTCACGCACGGGCGGTGACTCATTTACTGTTAGTCATTTGCGGCAGCTACAGGCCAATCACGTGAGTAGGGACATTGCCACGAGTCCATCTGACTGGATGCCTTGTAAAAGGGAAATGGAAAAAAAAAGAAGAAAGAGATATCTGTATCCAAAGACTGAAGAACAAATGTCTTAATGGTCACTAGCAGTAGCAAGCTACGAACATGCACATCTGCTAATCCGGGCTGCCAATGCAGGAGAGATTAGTGAACCAAATGAGAGAGGAATGAGAAAACACTAGCTTGAGTTTCTGTCGATGATTAGACCATTTTCGGTAGGAGTTACAAAACACAGTTTATTTAACTTTTTTTTGAATAGTCTGTTGAACGAAAGAAATATTCTATAGTACAGTATATGGTGTGAAGTAATTTTAAAGAAGAAATAGAAACTTATAGTAAACAGTGTCGTAGAGAAAAAAAAAATTAAAGTCTCCTTGTTTTCGTTCTCAGAGACACCCAGCCATGCACATGCAAAGAGGAGGCCAGCTCCAGGGTGCCCAGAACGCACGTCGTTCTGTCGACGCATCGTTTCTGTCCTCCCATACGTGACGCATTCCTCAACCCTCGCTAGCGTGCGTACTGCGGTCGATCTGCTGCATCCGTCACCTCGTCTCGTCTCATGTGTCTTGTTCCTTCTCGAAGCGAGAGAAAGCCGTGAGACGAAATCAACTTGGGATCTTCCTCTCGAGACCATCTTCAGCAGCAGAAGCTTTAAAATAGAATCTTCTATATATTTAGAGTCTCTCATTCTTCAACAAAGTCTATATCTCAGTCTCTAAATTTAGAGTTTCTCTCTCCCATCATCTAAATTTAGAGGCTCTCTATATCAACCTTTATAGTTTTTCTGGATAGAGGTTCTGTTGGAGAGGATAAAAATATAGAGAGTGAATAGTAATTTAGAGTGGATGTATAAAGACTCGATTTTAGAGCTTCTGCCTGGAGACACCCTAAATCCCCATTTTCTATTTTCTTGCTTGATGGAGGATAAAGGAATTGAGTGGAGTTAACAATGCTTTGCCTTTGTGTGTGTAGGGGGGGGGGAGGGGGGGGGATTGACATTATGTTTCAAAGTTGAGTGAAAATTGATAATATGCCATATTTTTGTGTTTATGACACATGGGTCTGAATAGTATTTTAGAACATATTATCAAATGCCCTTTCTCTTTGCTGGTGTATATACCGATATGCGCTGAGAAGGAAGAATGAAAAGAGGAAAGAAAGAAAAAGGTTAATCAACACCAAAGGATGGACACATTGCAGTGGCATGTGGTAGACTTGTAGTTATTTACGCACAATAGGAGTGTGCACCATAGGAATCCAACGATTTTTCGTCTGCCAAGTGCCAACAAAAGTAGTGAAAAAACAAAGATGAAAATGCCAACACATGCATTTGAATCCCCGTTTTCCGTGGAGATGTTATTTTCGTGGGCTATGTCTACATGGCCGACAAAAAAAAATTAAGACTTTCAATTGCATATTTAAGAACATTTTGAACATTTGCTATTTTGAACTTGCAAATCATGTGTATTTAAGAATTTTAGGACCTTTCTTTTACTATTTTAACACACAAATCTGCGAATTTTCAATAAATTTTAGCTAGAACATGTATGGGTATATAGTGTATACATGGAGGATACCAGGGCGAAAGCACCTGCTAGCTCCCGTCATGTTACGTCTGGATGGATCCTCGTGGCCACACAATCTTGGAGGGGCATTTGGTTGTCTGCAACCGGCCGGGCCAGGCTCGCCTGGTGCAGCCGCTGCTTTTTTAGTTGGTTGTGTGGGCACTAGAACCAGGCTAGCCGGTGCAAAAACACTGTGCTGTCCTGGCTCTCGAGAAACGTCTAGCTCGGCTGTTTCCGGCAGGCCAGGGCAGCAGAGTGAAACGTGAGATGCGAGCGCATGTGATAACTAGCAGCGGACAGTGCACTGCAAGCAGTTGGTTTCATCCCTTGAAAAAATTTTAAAAATTCAAACAACATCCAAATTCGATGAGACAAAAAAATGGAACCGTAGATTCAAGTACAAGGTATTGAAAATTTTCAGATTTTTTGAATTTTATTTTTGTTTTCAAATTTATTGATTTTCTAGTATTTTTTTGAATTTTTGTTTTTTGTTTTTGAATTTATTTTTGTTCCATTATTTCTTAAAATTTTTTATTCTTCACTTTTGAATTTATTTTCTTTGTTTTTGATTTCTCTCTATTGAATTTGTCCATCCCACTCCCCTCCTAATACAGCCAAAAAAATAACATCTCTGCACAGTCTGTTCAATCTCATACAACCAACCAAACAACATCCCTTTGCATCACCTCAGTTTGGCTCCCACCAGTCTGGCTAGGCTGAGAAGGTAACCAAACAGCCCTTGATGAAGAAGGCCAGATTTGGTGATCCCCGTCTCCCAGCGACTACCAGAGAGGCCGAACCCCTTCTTGATCCTATGCTAGGTGAAGGCTGTGTTTACCTTGATGACACGACGATTACCAGGTTGCTCGCAACTCTACCGTTTCCCTCATTTGTCGTGACAAGGCTAGACACCACGCGTGTTTGGACAAATTCAGATACATATCATTACAAAGTGTAACATTTCAACATATATCACTCTTCTCCGTGTATCAATGATATGGACCGAGACACATATGTTATCGATAGAACGAGTGGTATATATATCGAAACATGAATTTTAGAGTCATATGAATCTAAATATTTTTTGGGTTAGTTAAGATATTTCAATTATGGGGTGCTTAGTTTGCATGCAATATTTTGGGGGACGTTTTGATATAATTCAAATTTAAGCTGGTCCTTTTTTTTTCAGTAACAATATACCCCAATTATCATGATTGGTTTTAACCACGTACGAGGCAGCAGGCGCCGGATAGACGTGCGCGGCGCGTGAGGAGGACACAGCAAACCAAGAAGCCCCACCGTATTTAAGAACGACGGACGAGGCGCGAAGCACGGGAACTGAACAGAAACAAAATCGGCAGCGAAAGACGGGACTCGTCAAAGAAGACGGTGGCATGCATGTCCGCCGCGCGCGCGCCGTGCTTTCCACGTCGAGTTCCCAAGGTGTGACGTTGACCACGGACGTGGCTGGGACTGGGGAGATTCTGGCGTGTTGAACTATTTTTACATCATTTTGTTCTTTCTCTATTTCCTTTTTCATATTTTTCCCTTATTTTTTTTATCATTCCTAACAACATCATTCAAAGAAAATAATATAAAGAAAACGAGAGAACGGTGAAGAGAATATAAAAGAGAACACCTTGTAAAAGAGGACGGTGAAGAAAATCTGTTAACCATCTTCAACCATTTTTTTTTATTTCGTTTCCTTCCTCGTATTCATTTCCTTTATTTTCCACCATCTCCAACAGTATCCTTTCGAGAGGAGTGATATAGAAAAAGAAGAGAAAACCTTTCCTGAATGGAATAGAAAAAAGAATTTTTCTAGAAGAAAAGGAAATCTGTTGGAGACATAAAAGGAACGAGATTCTCTTCGCGGCGAGAACAAGGGACCAGGAGGAAAGCTTTTGGAGATGGTCTTGGAGGTTCAAGGAAACAAGATTTTTTTTTTTTGTGACCATTAAGGCTATCTGGAATGGGCTGGGCCAGGCCCGATGAGGCCCAAAACAAAAGGCAAGGTTGGAGGAGGTGTATACTTTCGTGGCTTAATAACCGGCGGTGATGCCGGCAACGCCCTCGCCCTCCTGCTCCGGCGTAAGGTTTCCCTGCGAGTGATTGCTGCGGCGGGTTAGCCAATTGCTATCCACACATGTTTCCTCCAACATATTCGCCTTGGAAAACCACCAAAACCTGACCATGCATAGCCACCACTTCCTCGGCTACCACAATGCACAACGATGAACTTTTTGGCGCCAAGCCTGAAACGATCACTCAAAGCGTGTATAATGGTTGAGACAGCAACTGTTTATAATTATTGCTATATCACTTAGAGATAGCGTTAGAGACAGCATATACAACGGTAGAGATAGTTGCTCGTTTTCATAGACAATTTTCTCATATATAAAGTTTCTTAATTCTCGTGTAGAGCCGACTCTTGTATTGGGAGCGGCTCAAATATCTATGCATGTCCTATCTCCTCCACATCATCATAGAGACTACTTATAAATAGCTGACGTGAACCATTGTACATGCTCTCAAGGCAAGTTCGCAGTAGGGTACTCTTGTGCTTTCATGCGCCAACATGGTCTGAAAACGCCAGTTTCTCTCCCCGTAAACGCGAAAGTAATTACTACTACTACTGCAAATCTGGAATGGTGATACTACCATTCGTATGTTTCAAACTTTCAACTTGGATGCCTCAGCTCCCCCCTCTTGGGGCACGCAACAGCAGGCAGAAATACTTGTAATAACTGCCCCATCTCATCTTCCCAAAAAAGAAAAATAAAAAAGGCGCGAATAAAAATGACAAGAAAACAGTCTCGTGTCTTTAAAAGCAGAGCTCGGGTGCCAACTATAATGGCAGAGGAGGCAGCGTGTGAGCTGGAGAGGAGAGCCACGAGCAGAGGCAGAGCGGCGTAGTGCCACTGCCGTACCCAGTGGTCACTGGCCAGTAGCAGTGGGAGGCCACCTCTCTCCACTTGTTCGCTCATGGCTCTCCTCCACGGCGTCGTCTTCTTCCTCCTCGCCGTCCAGCTTCCGCGCAATGCCGCCGCCTCCCCACACCACGGCCCCGCCGCGCACGACTACAGGGAAGCGCTCGCCAAGTCCATCCTCTTCTTCGAGGGCCAGAGGTCCGGGAAGCTTCCGCCGTCGCAGCGCGTCTCCTGGCGGAGGGACTCCGGCCTCTCCGACGGCTCCTCCATCAAGGCAAGAACACAATCTCGCCGAGTCGCCGGCATTGTGTTCCTTCACTTTCTTGCCGTTCTTTCATGGTAACTTTGGTCTCTTTGGTCAGGTGGATCTGGTGGGAGGGTACTACGACGCCGGGGACAACGTCAAGTTCGGGTTCCCGCTGGCGTTCAGCATGACGATGCTGGCGTGGAGCGTGGTGGAGTTCGGCGGGCTCATGAAGGGGGAGCTCCAGCACGCACGGGACGCCGTCCGCTGGGGCTCCGACTACCTCCTCAAGGCCACCTCCCACCCCGACACCGTCTACGTCCAGGTATGCCCGTGCCGGCGCACCATCACCGTCACCTGCTCCTGCTCATGCGCCGGCCTCTTCTCTCCGTCGCCATTTCTTATACAGCTGCTCTGTTCATGTATCTTGAAAGATTCTAAACACTATTGAGGGTGCTGTTCACAAACGAAGTACAAACGCCACGGAAAAGTTGTTCATTTTTTTTTGGAGAACGAAAGCTCTGTGCTTGGCGCGCATGGCGTCATGTGGACCAGTGTCGGGTGTGTTACTGTGTTGCCGGCATTGCTCGCCTCACTGTGTGTGTACTCTCCTGTCGGTGTTGTTGACGTAGGTCGGGGACGCGACCAGAGACCACGCGTGCTGGGAGCGGCCGGAGGACATGGACACCCCTAGGACCGTGTACAAGGTTGATCCCAGCACCCCCGGCTCCGACATCGCCGGCGAGACCGCCGCCGCGCTCGCCGCCGCTTCCCTCGTTTTCCGCAAGTCCGACCCGGCCTACGCCAGCCGCCTCGTCGCCAGGGCCAAGAGGGTACGTACGGCACACCATTACTCCCTCTGCATCCTTCGCCAGTGAGGTGGCCAGAGCATGTGATGCTCTGCTCCGTCGGCGTGCTCTGCACCTCGCCGTCCATAGCGAATGACGCTCTGCTTTGCCTCTGCGTAGGTGTTCGAGTTCGCGGACAAGCACAGGGGCACGTACAGCACCAGGCTCGCGCCATACGTCTGCCCGTACTACTGCTCCTACTCCGGCTACCAGGTGTGCCAAGAAAATCGATTGAAAATTCATGGCTGTCCTGCAGTCCTGCTCCCATTGGCTACAGTGTGCAGGAGCTCTCTGTTCCATGTGTTGCTTTCTTGCTTTTACTATTTCCTCGATCCCATGTGCTGTCCGTATGTGAAAAAGGATGAGCTGCTATGGAGCGCCGCATGGCTACACAGGGCGACCAAGAACCCGACCTACCTCGGCTACATCAAGGTGAACGGGCAAATCCTCGGCGCCGACGAGCAGGACAACACCTTCGGCTGGGACAACAAGCACGCCGGAGCCAGGATCCTCATCGCCAAGGTAGCACATATATCACTACGTCGCCATTGCTACAATCGTTAGAGCTTAGAGATGATGTTGTGAGTTATGACACGTATTGGTTTCGTTCGATCCGGTGCGTGGTGCAGTCGTTCCTGGTGCAGAAGGTGGCTGCGTTGCACGAGTACAAAGGCCACGCCGACACCTTCATCTGCTCCATGGTTCCCGGGACCCCCACCGACCAGACGCAGTACACCAGGGGCGGCCTGCTGTTCAAGCTCAGTGACAGCAACATGCAGTACGTGACCTCCAGCTCCTTCCTCCTGCTCACCTACGCCAAGTACCTCACCTTCTCCAAGCAGACCGTCTCCTGCGGCGGCGCCACCGTCACGCCGCAGCGCCTCCGCGCCATCGCCCGGCGCCAGGTGAGCATGCATTCTCCATTTGGTCTCGTGGCTTCCTTCACATCAATGGCGGCGCATTTCATCGACGTCGTCAATGGAGCAGGTCGACTACTTGCTCGGGAGCAACCCGATGGGCCTGTCGTACATGGTGGGGTACGGGGCGAAGTACCCGCGGCGGATCCACCACCGCGCCTCGTCCCTGCCGTCGGTGGCGGCGCACCCGGCGAGGATCGGGTGTTCGCAGGGGTTCACGGCGCTCTACTCCGGCGTGGCCAACCCCAACGTGCTCGTCGGCGCCGTCGTGGGGGGCCCGAACCTGCAGGACCAGTTCCCCGACCAGCGCAACGACTACGAGCACTCGGAGCCGGCCACCTACATCAACGCGCCGCTCGTCGGCGCGCTCGCCTACCTCGCGCACTCCTACGACCAGCTCTAGCTCGGAGCAGGCAGGGTTCACGTACGCCGTACTGTCGTCTCCCGCCGTACGCCATGATTACGCTTCGGTGGATTAGTGCAAGTTTTAACTAATTGTGATTTGGGGACCCCAGTGCAAGCAAAAAAGCATGGGCACTTGTGGGTCTTGATTTATCGTTACTACTACGTGTTTCAGTGCGCCCAAGTGTGGCTCGAACTGTACAACGGTTGCAGCTCGCAACTCACTGTCAAATCAAGCGCTTCAATTAAGGGATCATACTTGCTTGGTCTAGTAATTCTCATGGAGTAGTCATCAGATTTCAAATACCGAACCACTTGTGAAAAATCCCTCACTCTTCGCTAGCGGTCTTACATCCAAAACTACTGAAAACTATGCATATTTATTTTTGAAAATTTGAACTAGGGGATGGGAAGTGTTTGTTTTAGTGAAATTTGGTTGGATGGAAATTTGTCTTTTTACAACCCAAACAATATAACATTTTATAACTATTTTTTAAAACCTTTTATTGGTTGATTTTTAAAACTGTCAAAACTATTTGTTCGACTCTTCAAACCTCCAATCAAAAACCTTCAATTTTTTAGATCATAATATATAGAACAAGGCCTCCATTTGGCCCCCAAATATTTGTTGATTACTAATGGTTATAGACATGTCCTAATCCTAATCAAGTGATTATCTTGAAACTTCAAAGGAGGGATGTACGAAGCATTAAGGTTTGGCCAAAATTGTGCAACAACATGAACTATCCGGTCAAGAGGACGTTAGTTCCGGTACAATATACACTATTCCAGTGAGTAGCACACAGCCACACGTTATGGAGTACTGTATCCTCTACACAAGGCCTCGTTTTTTTTTAGATATACAGGCCTCCTCGTTGGTCTAACGGGAATAACTGAAGAACTGAAATGCAGCTGTTTTTAATTCATGGCTCGGTGAAAGTGGCAGGGCCAGTAGGTAGGTGTTATCGGTTCTTGCGTAGCCCACATGGCAGTGGCTCATTGGCTCACACCCGTCGTACGTACCTCCCAAGCGTAACTGCCCAACCGCAAGCGCCATAAATTAACCCCCACTCGTCAGTCGTCACCCCTTCGCGAAAGGAATCCAAGATCGGACGAAGTAGGGCAGGAATCCAACGTCTGTGCTCCACAGATGCTGGATTTCAACTCTACTTCATCTATGCTCTATGTAAGAAAAAAAAACATCTATGCTCCAAGGGTGGCAATAAAATAATATAAAAATACTAAACAGTGTCTTACATGTGTTTATGAAGCCAAACACCTCAGTCCTTGCCACAATCTAGGTATTTTTGACTTTTGTTTCGGTGTAATAATTATACGACATGGCATCCCCAAGCTAATAGTATTTTCTCACCCTATTTTAACTTTATCATTATTAGGGCATCTCCAGCAGAAACTCTAAAATCGGGCCTCTATACACCTCTCTAAATCACTATTCACTCTTTATATTTTTATCCTCTCCAGCAGAACATTTATCCAGAAAAACTATAGAGGTTAATATAAAGAGCATCTAAATTTAGAGGCTGGGAGAGAGAAACTCTAAATTTAAAGGTTGAAATAGAGATTCTGCTAGAGAACGAAAAACTCTCAATATAGAGAAGATTCTGTTTTAAAAGTTCTGCTGGAGATGCTCTTAGAGCATATGTAACGTTAATCATATTTTACTATTTATCCACTATTCACCTATTCACAACCCTATTTTACTATTCACCTCTCCAACCTTTGTCCTATTTTCCCAATTTCTACATATCTCTCTCTAATACTTTACTCAGCCCTATTTTCACTATTCATAATCTCATTTATACAGTAATATGGCTAGCAATCGTAAAGGAATAAGGCCACCAATACACATGGCCATACGCAACGATAGGCCTATCCTGATCCTATTTTATGCCCAACACAACGGTAGCCCTATCATGTTTCTATTTTATCTCTCTTTTATATTTTACGCTCAACCTAATTTTTACTATTCATGACCTACAGTGATGTGGCAAAAAAGGGCCACCATTAAATATGCTTGGTCCCTCCCTATCACTATTCACCTCCCTATTTGTTAACTCTACCCAACAACAATCCTACCATATTTCCTATATTCTTTCTCCTATACTCATTTCTCCACCGTATCACTATTCACCTCCCTATTTCTCAACCTAACCTAACAATCACACTATTTCGCTACAGTAATAGGATGACCACCAAATAGGGCACTATTGAACATGCCCATGGAGTACTTTCTTACTTGAGCATCTTCGAAAGCTACTCTATTCCCCCTCCTCCGCTTTGCTATAGCAATAGTAGGTATCACTACACCAAAATATGTTCTATTTACCAGTATACAAAAAAGATTATTAGTGTTGGTTCCTAAGTGGAAGCGCGAGGGAGGCTTATATGTTGGTTTTTAAATAAAACCGGCACAAATATCTACATATATTTGCCGGTTTTATTTAAAAATCAGTGCGAATACATATGTGCCTATTCATATAAAAGAGAGGCACATATAACCTATATATCATTGTTGGTTCTTAAATAAAAACATCACAAAACCGAAAAAGAGACAAAAATTTCAATGCCACTGCACGCTACAAGTTGAAAACTTAAAAAAGTTGCTAACCCTTCTCCTTGTCTCTTTCCTTCTCTCTCGCTCCCCCCATAACTCACTTCCATCTTCTCTCTCCTCCTTATCTCTTCCACCACATTCAACTCCTTTTTCCTCTCTCTCCTTATCTTTTTCACCACAACTAGCAAGGCGGCTCGGTGCCCACAGCATGGCGACTACAGCGGTGCAATGACCATAGCAGCGTGGACGTGGCCGTGCCATGACACGACAACATGGCGGCAATGACATAATTGGCCCGGGCGCGCAGACGCGACAACCACGGCGACACGGGCCCTAACGCGATGGGCACGGACACAACGGCGGCGTAGGGGCCACGACCGCATGGCGCGATGGCCATGGTGGCACGAGCCAAGCGCGGCGCCCACGACGATGCGGGGCGCGACAGGCACGGTGGCATGGGTGCAATGGCAGCCACGACTAGCTCAAGGCCCGATGCTAGGTTGGCTACAGGACATGCTCAGTTTTTTTATTGGTTTTAAGATTGTTAGTGCGGTTCTCAAAACCAGCACTGATATTTTTATCATCTGTGCCGAAATATTAGTGTCGGTTCAAAAACCGACATTAATGTGAGTTTAGAACCGTCACTAATGGCCATTGATGTGCTAGTGTATACCGCACACACGATCCATCTCCAGCAGCGGTAGTGAGGAAGGCAATAGTAGAGTAGGGCAAGGCTCGGAGCGGCAAATATGTGGCAGCCACGACACCCCACATCGGTCCTGTAGCAGGGGCTTCAACAGTCGGTCACTGCTATGCCCGCATGGACAAGCTACCTTGACATGGACACGTTGACATGGCCACTGGATGTCGGGTCGTCAACGCTGGATCCGACCGTCCCTGTCGTGGATGCCATCAGCGCACTACATTGGGCGCTGCCCCACCTCTTAGTGGCTAGGGTTCGGAGGGAGAGGGCAGAAGGAGGAGGTTGCGGCGACAGAGAAGGGGGGAAGAGGAAGGAGGAGGTGATGGTAGAGGAGGGGAGGAGGCAACAGTGGTGGGGAGATGTGGAGACACACATGCTCTCATGCTAGGCAGAACAAAGGGGAGGGGAATGGAGGGGCACACATGAAGGAAAGACAAGGGAAAGAAAAGGAAAGAAAATAAAAGGAAAGGATAAAAAGAGAAAATAAAAGAGAGAAGGGGGGACTTTAGTGAAACCATAAAAAATTCAGTAATTTGCTGTCAAGTTTGATGATGCATTTGAATTCTCAAGCCTAATGTTGAAGGTTGCAAAATGGTAGTTTCTACAAGGCTAACAAAGATACAGTAGAAAATATCAATATAATATAGAAAAGAGAATATAGTGGTAAGAAATAGGGAATGCTATCGGAGATGGTTGAGAAATAGAGAGAATCTTTTTAGGATGGTATTGTGTATATAGGGCGTGAAAAATAGGGAGTGTTGCCGGAGATGCTAACCATATATTTTATATGTGTTTGTTAACACAATTTTTATCATTGTTGTGGGGACGTGACTACGCGTCGGACGTCCGACACTAGACGTTCCATCGGACACTCGCGCACTCAGGCCATTCCTTGTTATTATTAGCTAATTAATAAACTAACTCACTCCACCGAATACAGCTGGCTCATGGCCGATTATTCAGGAACTCCACCGCTCCGCGCACGTAGCTTACGAAGACTTGGCCATAGCTAAACACTGCATGGCTCCCTGCATGCAAGCACACACACATGCACAAACTACTTACTACGTGCATGCAACCACTAATTGTTCACAAACTAATCA
Organism: Olyra latifolia; assembly: GCA_036346145.1. Classification (NCBI taxonomy): domain Eukaryota; kingdom Viridiplantae; phylum Streptophyta; class Magnoliopsida; order Poales; family Poaceae; genus Olyra; species Olyra latifolia. The sequence continues at coordinate 24,907,361 of CM070530.1, forward strand.
GCTAAACACAAATTATGGACGCAAATATTAAGATTAATCCTAACAAGTCCAGGGACTCTAGCCTCTAGGATTCTTTCTTGTGCCGGACTCTTCCCATCCTCTCCTCCCTCCCGTTTGCCGTGAGTGAAACAATGCGTGGAGCATACGTGCTGAAACAAAGTGCATTGCACTCAAAAACTCCCTTCAAACATACCGGAAATAAAAGCACTGAAATATTTAAAAAATATATGTCTGGGCTACAAAAAGATTTGAAACAAAGCTACTAAAATATTTGAATTAAACAACTAAACCATTTGGATTAAAAACACTAAAACATTGAAAGTGAAATTACTAAAACATCTGAATTAAAGCACTGAAACATGACTTAGACAGTATTGAAACATTGAAAGTGAATTACTGAAACATTTTGAATTAAATCGATGAAACATGACTTAGACAGTGTTGAAACATGACATTTAAGGTACTGAAACATTTGGATTGAAGAGCTGAAACTTTGAAGCTAATTATTGAAATATTTGAATTAAAGCACTAAAACATTGAAAAGTAGCTGCTGAAATATTTGAATTAGAACACTAAAACATGACTTAGACAGTGCTGAAACAATGAAAGTAAATTGGTGAAATATTTGAATTTAAGCAATGAAACATGACTTAGATAGTGTTGAAACATGACATTAAGCTATTGAAACATTTCAATTGAAGCACTAAAACTTTGAAGCTAAACTACTGAAACATTGAAAAGTAGCTGCAGAGACATTTGAATTAGAACAATGAAGCATTTAAATTAAAGCACTGAAACATTGAAAATTCAGCACCAAAACATTCATGGTCGGGTGGTCCCGTAAGAGAAAACGAGATGTTTCACATAGAGAAACACAATGTTTCAAATGAGCAAATGGGATGTTTCAGTAGTGAAACATAAGTAAAAATAAAATGTTTCAAAAAAGCAAACGAGATGTTTCATGAAGACAAACACAATGTTTGATAAGAGCAGTTAGGATGTTTTAGTACTGAAACATAAGCAAAATGAATGTTTCACAAGAGCAAATGAGATATTTTACAAGAGCAAACAAGATATTTTCGTATTCACATGATGATGTTTTAAGCCAATGCACTGTAAATCTTCCCCAGTAGCCACCAATTCCACCAAGCCATTGCATGAGAGGAGAGGGAGCAAGAGAAAGATGGGGGAGGTAGATCGGGCATGCTGAGAGAGATGGAGGATGCTGAGAGAGAGAGAGAGACTGAGCCACGGCAAAATCTATGTTTCACACGTTCCAGGGCCTCCAAGCCTAAGTTGCATCTTCTTCCCCATCTCAGTCTTGTTCACCAGATCCGACGAGCCTCCACGCCGTGCTCGCCGGATCTGGCTTGGGGCTCACCAGATTTGGCCTCCAAACTCACGAAGGAAAGAGCAGGGTAAGCAGGGGAAGCCTAAGAGCAGGGGAAGCCCATGGATAACACTGCACTTCCATGCTCTATCTCCTGGCCACGTCTAGATCCCGGTAGCTCGAGTTCAGCATATGAGGCGTTGCGGCGGTGCCGACAGCCGGTGATGGAGCCGGTTGGTGAGGAGCGACTTCGGGAGCAAATGCTGCAGGAAAGAGACTTAAAATGGTGGACAAAGAGAATCACGGTAGCCTTACTAAAACTTTTGGAACGCGTGACGACTGACTGGCCGGATATTTGGAACGCGTGACGATTGATGGGCCGGGCCGGGCGTCCGGACGCTCCGGACGTCCGGTTCTAAGTATTCTCGTTGTTGTGGCCATCAAATCAATCATAAGATATGTGTAATGCTTTGCTTTTCTATATAGTTGTTAATGTTCTGGTGCCTTCGATATGTTGGGCTTTTGCCCTTTTTGTGGCTGCAGCAATTTGGCCCATGGGCCAAAGGCCCAAGCCGTGACCTGATAAGGCAGCACGCTGCTGCGTTGCTGGCCGAGTCAAGCTCGTTACGAGCAGCGAGCATACGCTCGAGATGGCGGCGGCGCCGGCTGACCCGGGAGATCGACGCGCGCGTCGTGCGCCTCGGTGGCGGCATCCCGACCGGCCTTCTCGCTGGTTGTTGCATCACCCTGGTTTCCCCTTTTCTTTTAACCGGTGGTTTTGTTCCTCTCTTCCTCCTACGGTTCTACACACAAGAAAACCCTAGTTCTTGTTCTTTCAAAATCCGGTTCAATCCGAGGTGCTCCGGTCTCTAATTCTTGCATCCTGAGGCTGTTGGGGCTCCATCTTGGTGGAGATTGGGTTGATTTCGTGGTTGGAGACAGTGGACCGTGTGTGATTTGAGGCGTGCCCGTCGCTTGGTCCCTTTGGCCGAGGTGTGGGTCTTTGTGATCTTGCGCCGCCGTCTGCGTGCTTCGGGATCTTTGGGTTGTAGTCTTGGGTCGCAGCTCGGGATTGACGACATTGTATCTCTGGGTCTTCGCCGATTGCGTCGTGATACTGGCGATTTTGATTTCGAGACAATGACCTCGTCGCGCCTTGCCATCCTTCTTGCCGACTTCGGATTGATTGCAATCGTAAGGATTTTCCTACCTCTCTTTTGTATCTGAGCATTGTGCCAAACAGGAGAAAATTTGGGGACCTTGCATTGTTGTAAAGGGGCTAATTGATCCTGTTTTGGGTACTGATGCGTTATATGTGGGCTTGTCGATTTAATAGCTCGATGATGACTCGTATATTGAGATTGGCTATGACAGTTTATTGATTATATACCTTTGTATTGTTGATTTAATTCCAGTTAAGTTTGAGAATTAAACCGCTGATTACTACTATCGCTGTTTAACTGTTCAATTACATGTTTAATTGATATATGACATATCTGGATAGTCAATCTTTTTGAGCATCTTTCTTTGTGTTTAGTTTCTCTATACACTTGGTTGTGTGAGCATTTTGTATCGCTCTTGTTTTTGACTATCTAGCTGTGTTCCATTGTTGAAATGCGAGGCAAGTTGTGATTACAAAGAGAAATTTCGGAAATTGGACTTTTAATTAACTTTGCTAGTCGTGTATTGATCTTTAAGTCTGTCATAGCCTAATCTGTGATATATATCTGTGAATGTGTTGTTGGAAGGCTAATTTTAGCAACCCAACACATTAAAACTGAGAGCAATTTATAACATATTAAAACTGAGCTATGTTGCTGTTTAAATGTTATAAATTTTTGCTTATTATCATGTTGATATCACTGCCATATATGAATTGCGATGCTGCTGTCCTTGTACCTGCAGAATTCATATTTACATGTTTCTTTCATGATAATACTGGATATTTGCTGTTATTTAAATCTAGAATTATATTATCATTATTATATGTCATATTGCTTATATCGCACTATTTACAACAATCCAGAAATCAAAATTCTATAGCCTCTGGTAGTAGTGACGTAGTGAAGCCCGATGTTTTTGACGGCTCCAGCTTTAAACGCTGGCAGGCACGTGCTAGGTTGTGGCTGATGGACCTTAAGGTCTTTTGGGTGATTTCGGATCCTCCCGAGCAACCACCCGTGGAAGAAACGCAGAAGCGCTGGGAGGATGCGAATCATGCCGCTCTAGCTCGATTGTTGGCTGTCCTAAACAATAGGCTGTTTGACGTCTACTCCAACCACATGACGGCGAAGGGGTTGTGGGACGACCTGGAGCAGAAGTTCTCTGAGGGGGACAATGGCAATGAGAGCTTCATTGCGGAGAGCTACCTGAACTTCAAGATGGTAGAGAGTAGATCCATTCTGGAGCAGGTCCAGGAGCTTCAGCTCCATGTGAGGGACCTGAACCAGTGTGACTGTCTCCTGCCTGAGAATTTTCAGGTGAACGTGGTGCTGGCGAAGTTGCCGCCCTCGTGGCGTGACTTCGTGACCACTCGTCGACATATGAAGGAGCGCCTCACTCTTCCAAAGCTGCAGGCTGCTATTAATGTCGAGGAGAGGGCCTACGCAGGCTCGAAGCCTACCCCGCCCCAGGTCCAGGCGCATCATGTTGATGTGAAGAACTCCAACGCCGGTGGAAAGAAGAAAAACAAGAACCCTAACCAAACTGGCGCCAAGGGAAAGCAGATGAAGAAGAAGAGGGAGGAGCTGGTATGCTACGTTTGTGGCATCGTCGGGCACACAGCCGAAAATGCCGCGACCGTAAGGGCAAGGGATCAGCTTCGGGTCAGCAGAGCGGCCACAAGGCCGAGGCACATGTTGCAGTGGTGCCTTCTGGCTCCACTGATGGGTATGTACCTAGAGCCTTTATGGCTGATTCATCACTTGATTGGTGGATCGACACAGGTGCTACACGTCACATATATATGTGCTGATCGTACCTCTTTCTCTTCATTTCAAGGTCAAGCTGGTGGATCCGTCTTGATGGGCAACGGAGCCACATCACTGATACGTGGGATTGGCCAGGTCTGCTTGAAGCTTACTTTAGGCAAGACGCTGATTCTTCGAGACGTGCTGTTCGTGCCTACGATGAGGCGGAATTTGCTTAGTGGCTCTGCACTTTGTAGGCAGGGCGTCAAGTTAGTGTTTGAGTCCAATAAGGTCGTGTTGACCAAATTTAGTACTTTCATAGGGAAAGGGTATGAGAGTGGTGGTATGTTCTACCTCTCTGTCTTGAGTCATAATAACATTTCCATTTATAATGTGGTTTGTAATAAAGTACATGATTTATGGCATTCTCGCTTGTGTCATGTCAATTTTGAGGCTATTGTGCGGTTAAGCAAAATGAGTTTAATTCCATATTACAGCTATGAGAAGGGCTCTAAGTGCGAAGTGTGTGTGCAAGCTAAGCAGCCCAGAAAACCGTTTCATTCGGTTGAGGGGCGTGACACCTCTCCACTTGAGCTAGTGTATTAAGATCTTTGTGAGATGAATGGCATAATAACTAAAGGTGGCAAACATTATTTCTTTACTCTCATAGATGATTGTACTAGATATTCTTATGTCTATCTGCTTAAATCCAAAGATGAAGCACTAGAACACTTTAAGATCTATAAGGCTGAAATGGAAAACCAACTAGAAAAGACTATTAAACGGTTAAGGTCAGATCGTGGAGGTGAATACATCTCCAAGGAATTCTCTCATTACTGTGAAGAAAGTGGTATCATTCATGAAACCACACCTCCCTACTCTCCCCAATCTAATGGGGTGGCCGAACGAAAGAACCGAACTATATGTGACTTGGTTAATTCCTTGTTGCAAAGTTCAGGTATGTTGGTTCGATGGTGGGGGGAGGCAGTTCTCACAGTTAACTATGTCCTGAATAGGGTGGCGCCCCGCAATCGCGAGGTGACGCCTTATGAAGGCTGGAAGGGGAGAAAACCAAGTATGTCCCATCTTCGGACTTGGGGTTGCCTTGCTAAGGTTAACCTGCCTTTACCGAAGAAGAGGAAATTAGGACCTAAGACTGTGGACTGTGTCTTTCTAGGATATGCTATTAATAGCACTGCCTATAGGTTTCTAGTGGTCAAATCCGAGACGAGCGAAGTCGCTGTCAATGATCTTATGGAGTCTCATGATTCGACATTCTTTGAGTCTATCTTTCCTATAAGATCTAATGAGATAATCGTGCCAGATGGCTCTCATGAGCATTACTCTATTCCTCCTGAAGTGGCTGAGCCCACTCCTGACTTGGAGCTGAGGAGGAGTAAGAGGCAAAGGACTGAAAAGTCATTTGGTGATGATTTTGCCATCTACCTCGTGGATGATGAACCACGTACCCTCTTAGAGGCATATGCATCTCCTGATGCAGAGTACTGGAGGGAGGCAGTCCGTAGTGAGATGGATTCCATAATTGCTAACGGAACTTGGGAGGTCACTGATCTTCCTAGTGGATACAAACCAGTGGGTTGCAAATGGATATTCAAAAGAAAGAGGAGACCTGATGGTACTATAGAAAAGTACAAGGCCCGCTTAGTGGCTAAGGGTTTCACTCAAAAGGAGGGTGAGGATTATTTTGACACCTATTCCCCTGTGGCGAGATTACCCACTATCCGAGTGCTTATTGCACTTGCTGCTTCATTAAAACTCCATGTCCATCAAATGGATATAAAGACTGCTTTCCTTAATGGAGAGCTGGATGAGGAGATATATATGGAGCAGCCTGATGGATTTGTGGTTAAAGGCCAAGAGAATAAGGTTTACCGCCTGATTAAGTTCTTGTATGGTCTTAAGCAAGCCCCAAGCAATGGCATGAGAAATTTGATAGTATATTGACATCTGTTGGGTTTTGTGTAAACGAAGCAGACAGATGCATATACTATCGGTTTAGAGGGGGCAAAGGTGTCATTCTATGTTTGTACGTAGATGACATATTATTGCTTGGGACTGACTTGGATGTCATCAAGGAAGCAAAAGATTTTCTCTCCTCTAACTTTGACATGAAGGATCTAGGAGAAGCTGATGTTATCCTAAACATCAAGCTTATAAAGGGTCAGAATGGGATCACGCTGTCGCAGACCCATTATGTGGAAAAGATCCTAACCCGCTTCGGGCATATGGATTCTAAACCTGTTTCCACACCCTATGATCCTACCATGAGGCTATGCAAGCACACTGGTGAAGGAGTTAATCAACTCCTGTATTCACAAGTAATTGGATCCTTGATGTATCTTTGTAGCGCTACGAGGCCCGACATCTCATATGCGATATAGATTGAGCCGCTTACGGCTAATCCAGGAGATGATCATTGGGTAGCATTACATAGAGTTCTCAGGTATCTTAAAGGTACCATGAGACTAGGTATCCATTACTCTGGTCATCCGGCTGTCGTAGAAGGATTAGTGATTCTAACTGGATCAGTGACTCGGATGAAATGAAGCTACTAGTGGATATGTATTCACTTTAGCTGGAGGGGCGATGTCTTGGAAGTCTGCAAAACAGACTATCATCACACGCTCTACCATGGAGGCTGAATTAGTAGCTCTAGATTCAGCGGCAGTAGAGGCAGAATGGCTCAAGGAGCTTCTTCGACCGCGATCTTTGGAGAAGCGATTCAGCAGTCTTAGTATCTCGCGATAACCGTGTCATAGTCAAGGTTAAGAGTAGAAAAGACAATATGAAGTCCTCGAGGCATATTAAGAAGACTTAAGTCTACTCGGCATGCGAGGAGACGGTGTTATTGTTGTAGAATACACCCGATCTGGTAGTAACCTAGCCGATCCTTTTACTAAGGGTCATCTAGGACAACTATCGGCAAAGATCTAGAGGAATGGGGCTTATACCCTGCTAGAGGTAACCAACAGTGGTAATCCATCCTGAATGAGCGGAGATCCCGCAAAAGCAGTGCTCTGGGACAACTAAGTTGTGGTGGTCTTTGTCAAGCACACCTCACAAGGAGTCCCATTAGCTGCTGTGCTTATCCTGTATGGTAGGTTGAGGTTAACCCTCTTAATGAGTTTAATGCCTTATGGCAAGGAAATTGTTCTACAGAATTTCCTGAAAGAACTCACCTATATGAGCTGACCGTGGGGTCGCGGTCCGTGAGAGTTCAGGGGTATACTCTCTATTGAGCTCATGAAAAGATACAAGGACATGACCGTAAAGTCCTGCCCCGCTAGAGACGCAGTTTGCAGCCTAGTACTATGTGTTATTTGAATGAAAGCCCTCACACTAAGGCATTGGATCAAGGCGTAGTCCTCCATTGCCCGTGCAGGGTCGTAGTTCTTGTAACTAAATTGTGGTTCAAACGGTATGGTACCGTAGTTGAATAGCAGTATATTAAACAAGATTACACAGGACCATTACCTTGTCGATGTTGAGGCAAAAGGGTGGGGATTGTTGGGCTTTTGCCCGTTTTTGTGGTTGCAGCAATTTGGCCCATGGGCCAAAGGCCCAAGCCATGACCTGATAAGGCAGCACGCTGCTGCGTTGCTGGCCGAGTCAAGCTCGTTACGAGCAGCGAGCATACGTTCGAGATGGCGGCGGCCGGCCGACCGAGATCGACGCTGCTGCGTCGGCGCCTCGATGGCGGCGTCGGCCGCCTTCTCATTGGTTGTTGCATCACCCGGTTTCCCTTTCCTTTTAAGCGGTGGTTTTGTTCTCTCTTCCTCCTCACGGTTCTACACACGAGAAAACCTTAGTTCTTGTTCTTCCAAAATCCGGTTCAATCCGAGGTGCTCGGTCTCGATTCTTGCATCCCGAAATTTGTTGGGGCTCCATCTTGGTGGAGATTGGGTTGATTTCGTGGTTGGAGACGATGGACCGTGTGTGATTTGAGGCGTGCCGCCGCTTGGTCCCTTTGGCCGAGGTGTGGGGTTTGTGATCTTGCGCCGCTTTGCCGTCTTGTGCCGGGATCTTTGGGTTGTAGTCTTGGTGTTGCGGCTCGGGGATTGACGGCATTGTATCTCCGGATCTTCTCGCCGCTGATTGCGTCTGTGATACGACGATTTTGATTTCTGGGACAGCGACCTCGTCGCGCCTTGCCATCCTTCTTGCCGACTCGGATTCGATGCACTGTAAGGATTTTCCTACCTCCCTTTTGTATCTGAGCATTGTGCCAAACAGGAGAAAATTTGGGGACCTTGCATTGTTGCAAAGGGGCTAATTGATCCTGTTTTGGGTACGGTGCGTTATATGTGGGCTTGTCGGTTTAATAGCTCGATGATGACTCGTATATTGAGATTGGCTATGACAGTTTATTGATTATATACCTGTTGTATTGTTGATTTAATTTCAGTTAAGTTTGAGAATTAAACTGCTGATTACTACTGCTGTTTAACTGTTCAATTACATGTTTAATTGATATATGACATATCTGGATAGTCAATCTTTGTGAGTATCTTTGCTGTGTTTAGTTTCTCTATACACTGGTTGTGTGAGCAATTTTGTACTGCTACTGTTTTTGACTATCTAGCTGTGTTCCATTGTTGAAATGCGAGGCAAGTTGTGATTACAAAGATAAATTTCTCGAAATTGGACTTTTAATTAACTTTGCTAGTCTGTGTATTGATCTTTAAGCCTGTCATAGCCTAATCTGTGATATATATCTGTGAATGTGTTGTTGGAAGGCTAATTTTAGCAACCCAACACATTAAAACTGCGAGCAATTTATGACATATTAAAACTGAGCTATGTTGCTGTTTAAATGTTATAAATTTTTGCTTATTATCATGTTGATATCACTGCCATATATGAATTACGATGCTGCTGTCCTTGTACCTGCAGAATTCATATTTACATATTTCTTTCATGATAATACTGGATATTTGCTGTTATTTAAATCTGGAATTATATTATCATTATTATATGTCATATTGCTTATATCGCACTATTTACAACACGATAATCCAACAGATATATCAAATTCAGACTTAAGGATGCTTGTTAGAGACAAACATTGTTACCATTATGGTAAAGAGGTTGACGAAACGAGCCTAGTGTTAGTTCAATGTAAAATATTGTATGCCGCACTCTCTCTCTCTAGATAGAATATGTCACAGTTTCTAGTTTCAAAACAAATATGCTAGTATACAGTTGTCTCTTCGCGAAAATTAACATAGTTATGACCACGTCATAATTTCAAAAAAAGAAATACCAACATAGCCTTTCAACTTGCAAGCTGCAAATGTTGGTCTGGTTGTACGGCACCTCAAATATTTTAGCTAGCCTGAAGGTTTTATTATGAGCTGGAGTACAGATATACCAAAATTAAACGATGTAGGAATCGGCTCCCGCCCTTCTGCAAGCAGTCAAAGCAGAGCAGCGCAGAGCAGAGATCACATGATGCATGGAAAGTTTCAATGCAACCATAACAATTGTGTGATATATCCAGCCATTCCAGCGTCATAAGCGATAAATAAGTACTAGTATGCTTTAACCGGGACCTGCAGTGCAGAGAGTCACAGTGCGCGCGCCTCTTCATCGGAATGACATCTCCAGCAGGGAGGGAGCTGGGAAGGAAGTATTAAACCAGTAAAGAAGGGCATGTCAAGGGTGTTATCATTTTCTGACCTCGTCACTGTGTTAAATACAGTCATAAATATTAAAAATAGGATTAGAAATAAAATATAAGAGAAAAAAAAATGAAATAGAGTTAGAATAGGGTAAACAATGTGTTGAGGATAAAATAGAATCAGAACAGGATAGGACAGTGTTGCGGATGGCCTATAGCCATATGTAATGATGGCTTTATTTCTAATCCTATCACTCTAGAAATACGATTGTGAATAATAAAAAATAAGGTTATAAGTAAAATATAAGAGTTAAGAGAGAGAGATGAAATAGAGATAAGGTTACGTTATGGATAAAGCAGCGCGATAAGTAGGAAGCCTCGCATGCGCGCTAAGAGCATCTGAAACAGGTACTCTCTAATACTGTAACTCGGAATAGAGTAGCTGATGCAGGGAAATAGTGTTATATAGAGTGAGAGGATAGAGTAGCCGACGGAGATGCTCTAATAGCACGCGGCCTGTTTCCCGCCAAATTTGTATCATCTGTTCAGCCGCGGAGACCTTTCCCGCCGACGTCCAAACAAGCGTAGTAGCAGCGCAGTAGTAGCGCAGAGCCAAAGAGTGGTCACTCGCTGGTGGTCAAGCCAGTCAGTGCTGTGTTTGACCCGTAGCATGCTCCTCACCTCGTAAGCCGTAAAACTCGACGCAGGCGGCAGGTCTCGCGTTCGCGTACACACCAAGCCGGCCTGACTGGCAAACCACCAAGCGCTTACGTACGTGCGTAACCCGACGCGGCTGCAGTGTGCATGTCGAGGCTGAAACATGAGAACTGAAGAAACCACTCCATCGCTACAAATCGACCCAGTGTGGTTCTCTGCAGCATTGTGTAAGGGCATCCGTTACAGATACTTTATAATACTATAGCTTATGATAGAGTAGCTAGTGCAGAGAAGAAATCTTTTAAAGTATAGTATAAAGTGTGAAATAATTTTAGAGTGTTGGATAGAGGAGTAGTGAATAGTGTTATATAGTGGGAGGATAGAGTACTATGTGTAGATGCTAAGAGCATTTCTAGCTTATACTCTAAAATCGGGTTTCTATATATCCCTTCTAAATTACTATTTGTTCTCTATATTTTCATCTTCTCCAGCAGAACCTCTATCTAGAGAAACTGTAAAGGCTGATATAGAAAGGCTCTAAATTTAGAGGCTAGAAGAGAGAAACTCTAAATTTAGAGGCTGAGATAAAGACTCTGCTGAAGGACGAGAGACTCTAAGAGGTGTTTGGTAGGGCTCTAGTTCCAATTTTTTAGCTCTGCTCTATAATTCCATTGTGGAGCAAATCTACTATGGTACAGATTCATAACATCGTAGAGCACATATCAATCTGCTACATAAAAATAAACTACGAGAGAGGCTGCTCCATAGAGTTGCCTGCTCGAGAGTTACGTGGAGTTAAGACGTTTGACACTGCTCTAAGACAGAGTTAAGAGTTAAAGTCCTACCTAGTATTATCTAATTATAGAGAAAATTCTGTTTTAAAGGCTTCCGGATATACTGTCACTGTTCCAACGACATCAGTCTACAGAAACGAAGGCATCGATCGCTGCTGCATACACGCTACTTGCATACGCTACTTGCATGTTGGATCGTCAGACACTGGCGCTCCTGTTTTATCGGGCTAGCTGCTTTCTGCTGTGGCACATGCCGCGGGAGTGCGCTGGACTGCTGGTCTCAAGGCTCAGGCTTGGCAGAGAGGGAAAGCAACTCGTAAAGCTGTGTTCCTTTGGAGAAACGGCCATACTGACTACATCAGCTCATCAAAGAATATCTTCCTTAAAAAAAGGCTCATCAAAGAATATGCATCCAGCGAGGTTCAGTTCATCGAACTGTTTGACGGTTTGAGGGTAAAACCCCTTTATCCGGCGGTCTATTGGCTAATCTTAAAAATTGATCAGCTAACTGAGAAAACTAAACGGCTAACCGTTACGCCTACCAATTACCCAGCGATGCAGTTGCAGGCACAACTACGTTTCTATCGGCGACCAGGAGGCGAATCTCCGCAGGCCGATATGCAAAGAAGAGGTGTGCGAGACTCGAGAGCGGCCCTGCCCCCTCGAGCAAGGGCCGAGCGTCGTGCCGGGTGCTGCCGAGGGAAGGATGCTCGTAGATGTCGGAGATACTGACACGGGTGTTTTTATCCTGGTTCGGGTCTCCACTGTCGGATAACAGCCTACGTCCAGTCTTCGTTTAGTATCGAGATTAAACGAGTACAAGAGGGGTGAGGCCGAGCTTTGGGAAGCCCGGGCTCGAGTACAATAAATGTTCAAGACACTATGTGAGCTTCTACTGTGACTAAAAACAAAGAACTATCACCTAGAACTAGAGGTTCTACATGAGTGTGAGCGCTCCCATTCTATGATGGTTGAGTGCTGTTACTCCGCGCGTCTGCCTTGAGTGTGTGCATGTTGTCTCTGTGTCTTCTTTCGTCTTGTTGTGGCCTGTGCGCCCCTTTTATAGGCGGCTCTTGGCCACTATAGTCTGACTTCGATCCGTTATGAAACACTGTATTGTCTTCTGGTCACTGGTTGTATTCTCCCGTCTCAACGTGCTACGGCATGGCGGACCCGCAAGGTCCACCGGACATTCGAGCGTATTTTTCCAACTTGCTAGTATCAGTATTCGGACCGTCACACGGCAACTCGTGTCTTTCTCTATAGAGGCGAGCGGCAAGCTGACCGCTGACATGACTGCCCACCAACTCGTCAGCGGCTTGCGGCAGGTACGCATCGGTATTGCGGTCGCATTTAACTCGTGGTGACGTGCGGGCCCGCGGCTTGCCTGCGCGCGGCGCGACGCAGTCCGTGTTGGGGTCGGAGCCTCGGGCTTCGGAAGCTCGGTAGACGAGAGACCTCAGCTTGAAGTTTGGGCGCGAGCTTGCCAAGCTCGGATACGAGCTTACGAAACTCGCGCGGGCTTCCTGCTGGGTTAAAGGAAGATAAATGGGTCGTGTCCCTATGGACCGTGTACTTTTTCCAACAGTTTTCATAGCTGTGAAACAGAAATTTAATGCAGTGAAACCATACAGCATGTGTATATGATCAGTATCAGCACGAGCTGATCGATCGGTCACCGAGCATCACCAAGTACACAGCCACAAACGTGGCTAGGACCATGCTACCAGCTGCTACGTATCAAGTCATCGAGCTAGTAGCAGAGTCATAACCTGGGGGGGGCAGGCATGTGACTGCCCTGCGGCTAGGACTGGCATTTTAGCTCGTTGCTCGTGAACAACTCAGGATTTAGCTTGGCTCGGGCTTGGCTCGTTGGCTAACGAGTACGAGCCGAGCTTTTTTTTCTAACTCAGTGGAAAAACGAGCCAAGCCAGTAGGTAGCTCGCTCGTGGCTCGCTCGTTTAGGCTCGTATATGGCCTAGTTTTTAAATATCTTCTATATTGCATGTATAATATGTGATGTAGCAGGCTTTCATCAATAGGTGTTGCATGTATATTTGTATACTTATATAAAATAGTTGTAATTTTAATCTCTCCTAAACAATAAGTCAATGATACTTAGGATCTCTCTTTTGCCTTGGACACTATTATGCTTATTCTGGTTAATAATGGTCTGACTCGCGAGTGCTCACGAATAGCTCGTGAGCTGGTAACGAGCCGAGTCGAGCCGAGCCTAGTTTTTGGCTCGGACACCTTGCCTAGCTCGGCTCGGCTCGATAGTGAATGAGCCAAGCCGGGCCAGCACCTGACTCACTCGAACTCGGCTCGTTGCCACCCCTACCTGCGGCATCCATTTGGTTCACATGTTGGACTGTCGTTGTTGCCATTTGTTTCGGCTTAGGGCATCTCCACCAATATGCCCAAGCCCCATGGCCATCACTGTAGCAAACAGTGATGGAACATGGAATAGAAAAAGTGGAGTGTATGAATAGTAATGGAACAGTTATTGGGGAGGTGAATAGAGATGAGACAACCCTATTTAGTGAGGTAGCACGTGAATAGGGATAGGACAAAAGGAAAATGGGGCGGACCGCTGAAAATGCCCTTATAGAAACATAACAAACTGAAGGCAATGCATTGATAAACTGCTGAAGAACAATCAATCAATCTAGGCTCGAGATGCGCACAAGTACAGTTTGTGAACCGTGTGATGTGTTCTTTTGTCGCATGCGTCTCCCATCTCCAATTCTCCTTGCGTGACATCGTTCCTTATTGGGTCTGTACGTGTGTGAGTGAGTGTATGGCCGGGATCAGAGTCTCTCCTTTTGAGAAACATTGAGCTGAGGTGCTCTATGTCCAGCAGCAGCCAGTAGGCCAGTAGCACTGGCCTCTCTCTCACTCATCCCATTCGAGCGACACGTGAGATGAGCAACTGCGTGAGGCTGAACAGTGGGGTTGGCCGCTGGGCAGGCAGTCGGAGAGCCCAGTATATATAGGAGCAGATCGCCGCAGTTGCAGGCTTGCAGCCTTGCAGGGAGCCATGTGTGTGAGGTAAGCCGGAACGTGGCCGTGCAGCTTATTCTGTGAGCACATCACTCTGCTCGAACCCATTCAACCAAGGGTAGGGCCAAGGGAAGTACTGTTGCTCTGTTGAAACCATGAGTATGACTAGGCCCTCGGGCGACGTCGGCATAACACATTCCATCGCAATGATCGCAATGGTCTCCATGCAGGACTGGTACTTTATCTCGTGGTTTGCTCGTAACTCGTTTGGTTTTTGCTCGACTTTGACTTGTTCGGAAACAGTCCGAGCCGAGCTGTTCTCCACCTGGTAGACTTTTGCGAGCCTGAGCCGAGCCAGCAGCCTAACCAATAACCAACAGACGCTCAGCTCACTCACGTGGGCCTCCCATAGCCCATGGGTCCATAACGCACGGACTAACAATCCACCAATTAGCATAACCCTAGCCTATTCCTTGCTATTATCCTTGATGCCTGATGCGATGCGTGAGCAGCGTGACTGAGGAGCGCCGCCACCTGACGATTCCTCCTCCCAGGGAGTGTGCGCGAGTGCGCGACGGCAGCAGACCTTCGTCGCCCTCACGCGCACATCTCTCGGAGGTACCCCGTCGTCTTCGATTCCTCACTACTCCAGGCAGCGCGTGGCTCCGCCAGGGACGGCACCTCCACCTCGAGCTGTTGTTGCACAGCGAGTGGGCACTGGCGAGGGAGCCCCTCGGTGTGGTCTTCGCTGGCGGCGACGCCACCGGATGCGGCACCATGCCCATGCTCGACGCTGGCGCGCAGCCCAGTCACCATCGGCTTCTAGATCCGGCTGCTAGGGCTCGACGGTGCCGATGCAGTTCCAGCAAGGCGCCATCGAGCTGATGAGCCTCACGAGCCAGCTTGAGCTCTCCACGAGCCCGAGCCGAAAAATCCTTCCTAGCACGTCTATCTAGCCTAGCCGAGCCGAGCTAACTCTGTTTGATGAACGAGTCTAAGGGTGGGTTCTTTTCAGTTTATTTGTCTACTTATTTGCACTTACTTATTTGTCGACAAGATTTTTTCGAGGTAGCAGATAAGAGGCGGTTATCCTAATTTTGGGGTTTAGATTTATCATACTTTTACGAGATTAAAAAACCGACTCAAAAGTAATAAAAAAGTGAGATAAGTCAAATAAGCTCGAGATAAGTAGGAAAATTGAAGGCCAACCGTCTTCTCGAGGCTACTCTATAAAAATCTCTCAAGTGACGAGATCCGCACAAATAAGTAGATAAAAAAAGTTGAAAAGAATCCACCCTAAGCCGAGCCAGATCTGCCTTGTTCAATCTCGGCTGGTTTCCACACTACCTCCATGAATGTCTAGATTTGCCAATAAATATCATATTTTACCATACTTAAAGTTTAGGGAAAAAAAAAGGATTGCTAAAGTTTGACAATACAACGTGTATACCCATTTGGTTATCATATTTAAAGTTTAGAAAAAAAAAGTTGGTAAAATTTGACAAAGTACAACCAGAGTTGGTTTCGACCAAACGTATTTTTGTAGGTGCCCTGCTGATTGAATGGCGTTGTTGGGATAAGGCATTGGTTTATAAAAATAAAATAAAAGGCGCTAGTATTTGATTTGTTTACTTGGAATATTGTGATGCTTAATATGATACGAAAACTCAAGGTCCGGACAGTGTGCCAAAGCATTGAAAATTTTTCAAAAATACATAAGAATATATATATAATTTAGGCATACCCATCCGTCTTATCCCAAAGGCACGAGATCATTGTGCCACTGCATTGCATGAAGTAGAATTAACGGCATAAAACAGTTTGGGTGCGTAAAATACCATTTTTTTATTTGATCAACCATTGTCGATGTATCCCAATGAGTAGGACTGCACAGTTGGCAAAATGTGCATTCGACCACCGCATCCACGAGGACTCCAAATTTGGGTGTTCAGTTCGCACTGAATGCTAGAGCTCCTATCTAATTTATTTTACCCAACAGAATAAACTGAATATTTTTTTGGTTTTTATTTTAATAAACGTTGCAAAGAGACCCACACAAGAGGCGCCCGGGAGGACAACGGACTCGCGTGCACAAGGAAGCCAGGAGGAGGACGGAGGGTAGCGTGAGATGGTGCTATTGCGATGGCCGGTGCCTATGGCTCTCCATTGTGTGGGAATTGGGGGATATTATGGCTAGGGGTTTGCTCTATAGTGGTCTGTAGTGGTGGGTAGCTGGTAGGGATAACAATGGGTACGGGTATGGGTAAATACCCATAGGAAAAAACCCATCGGTCACGGTTATGGTGGGATTTCACACCACGAGTACAGATATGGTGGGTTTTGATACCCATAGGCAAATTTTCGCGATATGGTTTTACATTATCCATACTTGTTACCTAATGGGTATCTGGCCCAAATTACATACAACAAGAGACATTCCTTAATTCTAAATCCCTAGCTAGTCTCCTCTCCTTAGGTGTCACTCATCTCCTCCTGACCGTACGCCGTTGCTGCCCATCCTTCTCCCCATATGTAGCCGCCGTCCTCCTCCCTATATCCCGTCACCAGCGCCACCTTTCCCCTTCTTGCATCACTCGACTGGCCTATGCCGCCATCGCCCCACAAGCAGGCACCGCCTCGTCCACCTACTAATGCTGTCTCCATCCCAGCGTCCCATTCCTCCTCCCATCTCAGTGCAGCGACGTTGGATCTGGAGGCGGTGAATGTAGATCGACGTCGACGGCTGAGTCCTCGGCCCGGAGGAGGAGACGCATGGATGGACTGATAGTGATGGCTCCAGCCTCGGCCCTGAGGAAGCGGCACAGACCAAGGCCATGAGAAGGCAATGCGCGGGTGGATTGATGTCGACGGCTCGGTCCTTGTCAAGACGAGGTGGTGGGGGGCACGCGCAAGAATCGTCAAAGACGACATGACCTGATTCGGGCATGGAGCAGGTCTCCCTCCCTTTCTTTCCTGCCTCCTCCCACCAGCGGGTTTCAAGTACCCGCCAGGCATCAAGTACCCGATGGGTATGGGTATGGGTATAGGATGGAATGTTAGGCTCGAGTACAGGGCCACAACTGTGCTACCAGTGCCCGACCAGCGTGATTGCCATCTGTTGACGCGAAAATTGGATTCTTCACGCCAACTCACACGAACTTAGAAAATAGGATTCCCGTCAGCATTGAGAGCTAGGTCCAAGACGTGCCAGCTGATTTGATCCTACAATCGGCAAGAGGACGTAATTAGCTTTCTCTTAGCAAATCAGATCCGTAATATAGTGAATCTGCAACGCTTGAAAACATATTCAAGCAAGGTAACAGATAACAAAACTATCGGCTCAGATTAGATCCAAACCAGTAGTTTCAAGGTAAACAGTCTACTACTTAGCTGATAGAAACAACTGAGCAGCAGAAAGATGGTAAACAGACTATCGATCAATTGCAAGCTATGAACCGATAGAAAGAGGATAAATAATCTCCCATCAACGAACATGTTGATCGGTAGAAAGAGGGATAAAACCTAACCCTCGGTTGAAACGGCGATGCACAGCAATCTCAACCAAGATAATGTTTCAACTGAAAGCAATGCAAGACCGTAGATCGAATTTAATCGAGACATTACTTACTTGCAAGAACTCTCGGGTTGTATTTCGAAGCCAAACGAAAGGCGATGCGCAACAAGTCGATCGAAATCTAAATACGAAAGCTACTCTAAGCTAAGCCTAATGCGATGAAAGGTAAAGGATAAAAATAAGTAGATGTATTTTATTGATGTGTCCCCTTACACGCCCTCCAGGGCCGACTATTTATATAGGCTTCTTCGACCCATCTATAATAGGACTCTTTAACTCATATCTGACTAAAAGTCATTTGTATCTTCTATATCTAATTAACTCTAAACTGACTCGAACCAAGTTTCCTTATCTCAATCCGAACCTGCCTTACGTAGCCGATCCAGCCTCTTCTAATGTCTTTAGTTGATTCTCCTCCCAAATCTAGTTTCCTTCCATGTTTGGCCGATTTGGGCCATTACAGCTCTTTTCTGCCCGTTTTGCCTAAGATTCAGGTCCATCGGCCTTCGCCAATTTTAGGTGTCAACACATGCCCCCAATTTTAGGATATAATATTTTTATGTCCCAAAATTATAGGCCTTACGTCACCTCGATGACATCATTAGCCAAAGATCCATCATAACCGGCTATTTGTCGTCGTCTTCGTGCCCGCATGACTCCCACTAACTCGGTGATAGAACGCGTGAAGTTGCTTCGGCTTCGGCATTGTCGCACGATGGTGTCCCTTCGTCTCCGTTCATCCAACAATCATGTCTCAGGTACTTCTTCCGATCCTTGGCTTCCCTCTTACCTTCACTCTCGGTCCGATGGGAGATCTCTCATCATCGGATATCATTAATTTGTATGTTCCCTGTCTCCCCTTGTTTTCATGGGTGTGAACGTAGGGGGCTGGAAAGATAGTTTTAGATCTTGGCCGACCGAGCTAGCTAGATGGTGAAACTGGTTCATCCGATTATCGGCTAGCAAGAAATCTGAATGGGAGTGCATAGGGAAAGCTGACTACCTTCTTCGTCCATGTCCTCCCCTACTGCCAATGAGCCCATGTTAGCCTTAGTCAGCTACTTCTGGTCCAATACGTTCAATGCTTTCATGCTAAAACCAAGACCAATCGGACCAACCCTTCTTGATGTCGCCATGTTGTGCGGCCTCAGGCCTAATAGAGAACAACCATCGGCTTATGAACTCCCAGTTTCCCACAAGTTAATCTCCCAAAAAGGAGAAGGGTGGAACCAATACATGGAGGACAATAATCCTAGTGAAGGTCCAGTATCAGATAAAGAGCATGTCGCCTTCCTCAACATGTGGTTGGACTGTTTCGTGTTTTGTGGAGCGTCCCTAGGCCCGACGCAAAATTATCAAGGCCTTGCTAAAAGATTGCTCCGTGGAGGCCGAGTGTCTTTGGCCAACTTACTCCTAGGATAGATCTTCCAAACGATGCATATCATCCGATCTAGGTTGTATACTGGTCTAGGGGGTCACACAATTGGCAATATTGGAGTCCCCATATGGTTTATGCAGTTCTGGCTGTATACCCAATTTCATCGGCTATGGGGAATTCCCATAAATCCATTAGTTCTCTTTCCTCGTGAAGACATCCCAGAGGAGAAGAATCCGAATACAGGCCAAGCCGATCATATGGTGAAGCCATCTCCATGGGACATGGTTCCAACAAGCTCAACGCATCGGCCATGGTGCATTATCTTGATTTCTTCTTTCATTTGGCAGCTGACGAATTCCGAGCTCATCATCTGTTTTGCTATCAGAAAGCAGAAGAATTCCTTGTCCCTTCTTTCTTTCGTCTCTTCGATCACCTTGATGAGGAATCACGAGAAATCCTGCAACACTTCATCTCCTCCTGCACTTTGGTCGTCGGCTTAAACACCCGAGCTAGGACCTTCAAACCCTCTTACGAATTTTATAATCCTTCTGTCTATGCCCATCAATTGGGTTTTGGGCAAGCTGTCCCTGATTTGGTTTTGAACCGATGACTCAAACCTCGACTCCTATCGGCCAAGAATACTATAAGCACCATCCTTGGCTTGGCCGATGACTTATTTTGTACTGATCTTCCACTGCTCCGTCTTGGGGGCAAAACATCTCCTCCTTTTAGGCAATGGTGGCAGCCTATCTCAGATGCCATCTTCCCAACCGATCGCCCTCTTAAATTCTATACCGATCGGCTTTATCCGGATCTTCCCGAGCTTCTCAAAGAGGCTCTTCAATAGATCCCGGAGCCTGTCGTCGAGGATGACAAGTCTCCTTCTAGCTCTTCTAGTTCTTCCTCGGGTAGCCGTCCACCCTTCTAGTTTTTCCATTAATTATGTATTTTAAAACCAGCTCTTATCCTTGTATTTTCTGCAGGAGGATCAGTTTAAGAAAGTTGCCGTTGGAACTACTGGCTATTCATCGGCCAACTTGTATCCTGACGCCCCTACGCCATTCGAGCTAGTGGTGACGAAGGTCAAGGTTAAGAGTAAGTCTTCATCAAATTGACTTTTGTTCATATATTATTTCATCATCTTACTAAGCCGATGTGTCTTTTGCAGACATCAAACGCCTGGCGTCCAAAAAAGATGCTCCGAGGCAGAAGAAGAGTAAGACAGCTCCCACTACCGCCGAGACATCCGACGTAGTAGAAGGTGTAGCCGAATCTCAACCCCCGAGATCGACTCCTCAGGAGGTGTGTTTTCTTTGCTCAATCTTATGTTGAAGCATACCCCACATAATTCCGACCGCTTTTCTTTTCAGGGAACAATGGTGGACGTTCGTTCCATTACTCCTCCATCGGCCCCTCAACCGATCAAGGCTCACACTGCCGCCGCCCTTCTGATCAGGTACATATTTTGTGTCGAGACTCGGCTTAGCAAAATCGATCCCTCTGTGCCTTACGGTACTAGTCCCAATGGATCACAGCCAGTACGCACAGTTAGAGCGTAATGGAATCACACCTTGCTGTTTAACGATTAACCAATTAAAGTATCTTGGCAACAAACGTCAAATATTACAATAATTGTCTTAATATTAATAGTAACAAGCGAAAGATAGAAAATAAATGACGGCTCGGTAAACTCATCCTTACGACACAGACATCTGACTGGGGATATACTAGTAGCCGGAAGCTCCATCGTTGTACCCTGCCTCGTAGTCGACGTACTCGATAGTGTCGTCACCTGCGCACAGATCTGAAGAGCAACTAATGAGTATGGGAAAACCATGCCCAACAAGAATGTATATCCTTATGTATGTATGCTGGGTATCAAACAAATAGATATGGTTTATTTGCATAAAGAGCACTTTAAACAAAACTTATCAATTGTAAAGCAATAGTTTAAATAATTTTAAATTTATTTCTTTACTCATATTTTCTCAACACTATAATATTGCCTTCTCAGTAAGAAACCGAGATGACATTTGCTGTCAACTCTACACAAAACCCTGGCAATACATTTCCTGTAATGCACTGCTTGGCATTCGCTATCCGACATTAGCTGCTTGGCAATCCCTGCCCTTACCTTCTACAACAAGTTAATTAAGAAAAAGTGAGACTAACAAGTAGAGCTGCCTAAGCTCGCTCTTGACCATGAGCACGGCTATCATGATAGTTTTAATTCTGCAGAGTGTGTACACTCTACCCATGAGACTCACCTAAGAGTGAGACGAAGCCATTATCTATAGTACGTCTAGAATTGAGGATGCCTCACTAAGGATTCACCCTAGACCGTTTCTCACGAAACCCGAAGTCCCCTCGTATGCCAAATGGACATATGGTGCTGATCAAGCATGCCCACACCGCCATGACAAACCAAAACCAGATTTCCCAAGGTAACAACTAAGATATTACCATTATTAACACCCATGACTGTACTGTTTTGCCCGGTCAATTCATCCACGATGTTCAGTCCTTATATCGACCGAGGTGTCATTCCACTAATCATACGATCACCCTTCATACCACCACCTCGAGTTTACTCACGCCACGTTGATTTTAGTTGAATTAAGTTTAATCAAAATCACAAGATAAAGAGTAGATTCTCTCTACAAAGATTTTAAATAATTTCCCATCATAACGATCATATAGATTTTCCATCGAGACAACTAAGCATCTAGCGTGAGTAAATTTAAAGATGGCAATAATATGGAATTAATTCATACTAGGCGGCAATGAAAGGTTAACTGTGTCAATAGATGATCAACACATCATTGGCAGTATCTAATATTAAATATATAAAATAGAACTAAAATTAGCATGCACATTTAAAAGAAAAATTATGAATAGTAACCAAGGGAGTAAATAAATTGGGATCAACATGTAACTAGCTTGTACCTTGATCTGAGTAGCACGCTCTTGGACAACCAACAGTTAATTCCTCTCCGGACTCCTCCGGGGTGTCTACAGGCAAATCGAGGCATAGATGAATTAACATAAGCAAATAAAATTCAAAAAATTATGACATAAATAAAGGAGGTAGGTTAGGTTAATAGAAAACCAATAAAATTGGTTTAACGTGAATCGGAGTTGTGGTTTGGGAGATACGAAATTGTGAAGAGTTACTGTTCATAGTGAACAGTATCGGGTGGTTGACTCGGTCTGACCGAGGAATTAATTGGGTGGCTGCCTGCTCTGCTTCCCTTAGACCACCCACATTAGCTACTCTATCCTCCTACTCTATAATACTATTCACTACTTCCTTTATCTAAAACTCTAAAATTCGTTCACACTTTACACTATACTCTAAAAGATTCCTTCCCTGCAGCGGTTACAGTATTATAGAGTACCTACTACGGATGCTCTTGCCCAGCACGAGAGGAAGATGAAGAAAGAGAGAGAAAGGGAGAGAGAGAGAGAGGGAGGGAGGGAGGGAGGGAGGGAGGGAGAAAGAGACGGCGGTGGTGGCGGTGGCTCCGGCGGAGGCGCGGCTCCCTAGCTTGGGAACGGCGCGCAGCTACTTTTGGAAGCAATGCACCGCGGCGGCTTCTCTGGCGAGGTGGTGATGGTACACAGGCGGCGGTGCTTGCAGCCTAAGGAGGAAGAGGGCGACATGGGAAAGCAAGAAGATAGGTCAATTTGGAGTCTCACCGCACAGGAATTTCAAATCGATGAACAGAGGCTGTGGCAGATCCCGACGAGCCCTTCGGTGTTTAAATTCCTTGCACTCCGGCAATGATTCTCCAAGGTCTCAGTTAGGATGGATTCGTGATGAAGATACGAAGGACGTCCTTGGATGGTTTGACAGGTTCGTACCAAGGTGGCGCTGAGACGAGGAAAGGTAGGGCGGCTAGGGTTTTGAGAGGTCGGTCTTCGGCGATTTTTATAGGGCAGAGGAAAGGGTTTCGGGAGCCAAAATTTTGGGCGGATAATATAGAAGGCATTTTCTAGGATGTGTTTTCCTCAGAATCATGGTTTCCTTCTTTGGGGGTGGCGCAGCCGGCAAGAAGAAGGCAGCGGCGCACGGCTGTGCACAGGAAGGAAAGAGAGGAAAAGAAGAAGAAAGGGGTGTACGACGCCTGGGTTTGGAATTAAACATGGGATGTTGGATTTGCAATAATTTGGTAGGATTTTGGTTGCACCAGTATCGAGATGGTGGTTGGCGTTAGCTTTCGTGAGGGTTCATGGTTCCACCACTATTCTTGATCCTACGTCGTGAAGATTGTGTCGCCCCGTATCATGTGGTATCAGAGTGCCGGGTTGACATGGTAGGATTACTTATCCCTAGGTTAGTTTTGTTTTTCAATCCTATTGTTTAAAATTGAAACACAAAAAAAATATAACCCTTAGTTAATATGATATTTTGGTGTGTTTTGTAAGATTTTGGTCCATTAGAATCATTGCTATAGTTGCTGATCTTAATTTCTTTTGCGTTGCCTTAATCTTTGTTTCCCAATTTCTATCCAGCGTACTGTTTGCATCGTAACTCGAGCATACGAATTCGGATTTTTATGTTCTTGTGCTTTCTGGAAAGCTCAGAGTCCTCCACAACTTCTTAGTTGAACTCAGCTTCTAATTCTGCAATCTAAGTTGAGGAGTCAATCATTTGTTTTGCAACTAATCTGTCAGTTTAAAGCACTTTGTTTCGCGTCTTCTTCCTTCATCTAATTTGTGGTTTGTTTTGAGTCTAGTCCTCTAGTTGTATTAATCCATAAACAACAGAAAAATAAAAAAAAATTGCCACCCTTTGATAGCCTTTTCATCCTTTTACGAAAACTTTGCTCCTATTGAGACTATCTTTTTTTTTGAACAGAAGCGCAGGAGCTCTGCTTATGCATTAAAGATAGGAAAACAATGTCATACAAAAAAGCAAGATCCCGAAACAGAATCTGAAAAAACTGTACAGACCAAAAAACTGCCTATAAAGACATAAGGCAGCAGCTAGAGGACACAAACAGGACCCTAAAAAGAAAAAACTGGCAGCAGCAGGATTGCTTCAACTGCGAGAGGGCAACTCAGCGCTGCCTCTAGGTGGTTGGGATTCAGACCAGCTGAAGAAAAACAGCACCACGCTGAATACCAACCAACTGGAGCAGAGCCAGAGAGAGCAGGGGACTGCTTGGGTGCTGCACCGGCACACTGACGGCACCCAACAGCAAGTCAGCTGCCCGAAACAGCAAGGGGTCACCAGGAGAGCCTGCAGGAGACCAGCAAAAAACCAGCAGTAGCAGCACAAACCAGCACAGCAACGGTGTCCAGCCCACCTCACCTCTCAGTCGACATTGGCGAGGGCTTTAAGGACAAGGATCGCTAGGCGCGATATCACCAAAAGCAAGGGCTCGCATAGAGATGTCATTTCTGATGAGGTCCACCACCTGGGGAAACGGGCTATAGCTAAGCTGAAAGATGCGCCTATTTCTCTCCTTCCAAATGTTCCAACAGGTGTAGATAACCAATCCATCAAAACTTGGTCTGTCCGACTTGGTGACGCTCTTCCGTGCTAGGAGCCACCAATTTTTAAAACACAGGAACTGGTTTTGCTGCAAAGCCCTGCAAGCAAGAGGCAGGACCTTATCCCAAATTCTCCTGGAGAAGACACAATGAGCAAGAAGGTGCTCCGTAGTCTCCGGAGACGAGTCGCAAAGGGGGCAAAGGACAGAGTTGGGCCAACCACGCTTCTGCAAATTCTGGGCTGTGAGGATTTTATTCTGCACATTCACCCACATAAAGAACCTACATCTCGGCTCCGTCTTAGCTTTCCAGATACAGCTAGAGAGAGCGTCTGTGATAGATCCACAAAACATGGCCTGATAGGCTGAGCTCGCTGAGTAAGCCCCATTTGCAGTCCAACACCAGGAGCAACTATCAGGCACATCAATCAGCAAGGGCACCTCCTGCAAGCGCGACCACAAGCCGACAAACTGTGTTAATTCCTCCGAGGTGGTTAGTCTGTGCAAGGCCCTTATCCAGCTTCGATCATGCAAGGCATCTCTGACAGTGAGTCTGGTTCTAGGAGACTTAGCTAGCACAAGCGGAGCCACATCCGCAGGGGCCGTATTATCCTGTAACCATCTATCAAACCAGAAGCAAGTCTTTGCCCCGTCACCAACAGAGATAGTGGTACTAGCCTTGAAAAAGGAATCATCCAAATTGTCACAGGGAAGCTTGGTACCTGACCAAATTCTGTCTGGGTTATCCCATTGCATCCACAGCCAACGCAGTCTAAGAGCTCGACCAAAAAAACTGAGGTCTTTGATGCCGAGCCCACCAAGCTTCTTCAGCCTGCAAACTTTCTTCCAACACACGAGACCTGCTTTAGGTGAGGTGTTGCCTTCACTTTGCCAAAGGATGTTTCTACGCATGGTATCCACCTTCCTAAGAGCCCACTTACTGAAGGCATTGACTGAAAGCATGTACACTAACTGAGAAGTTAGGATAGAATTAATCAAGACCATTCTTGCACCCTTGGACAAAAGCCTGCCCTTCCATCCTGCTAATCTGCTTGCAACCTTATCAAGCAGCGGCTGGTAATCTCCTCTCTTGAGATTGGTCAGCCTTAGAGGCAAGCCAAGGTACTTGCAGGGGTAAAAACCAATCCGCATCTGGGCCACCGAAGCAATTTGTTGTAAGGGAAGATTCTGGCAAGAGATCGGATAGATGGAACTTTTCTACAGATTCACCAAGAGCCCTGAAGCCCCTCCAAAAATATGAAGGATGAGGTTCATAGCATGGGCGTCACTTACTAAAGGTTTTAGGAATAGAGCAACATCATCTGCATATAGGGACGCCTGACACCTGTCAATCCTCTCGCTTATACTGCTGAGTAATCCAACGCCTCTGGCCTTTGAGCAAAGGAGATGCAGCGGTTCCATTGCCTGAATGAACAGGAGAGGTGACAGCGGGTCACCCTGACGAAGCCCGCGCTTATGCCTGAAGGAATTTCCAAGGCTTCCGTTGATCATAACTTTTGATGACTGGGAAGCCAGGAGGACGGAGAGCAAGTCCGTCCACTTTTGGCCAAAGCCCATGTGAAGCAGAAGGTCCAGTAGGTACTTCCAACTGACTGAGTCGAAAGCCTTAGCAAGGTCAATTTTGACGAAGAGACAAGGATTCTTCTTCCTGTGTAGCTCCTTGATGGTATTACTAACAAACAGAAAGTTGTCTTGTATGCATCTCCTGCGAATGAAAGCACTCTGGGCGTGAGAGACCAGGGCATCCAGGTGTGGGGATAATCTTCTTGCTAACGTCTTGCTGACCAACTTGCCAAAGCCGTGGACTAGGCTAATTGGTCTAAAGTCACTTGGAGAGCGAGCCTCCTCCATTTTGCGGATCAGAACAATATGGGCTGAGTTCAGTAAGGGCAGGAGATTGCCGTTTCCCTCATGCAGCTGCTTAAAGGCCCTCATAACATCATCCTTAATTATCCCCCAGCAGGATCTGTAGAAAACCGCTGTGAAACCGTCTGGGCCCGGCGCCTTATCTAGGGGAAAAGTCCAGACCGCAGCACGAACTTCATCTTCCTAAAAAGGGGTGTCGAGGTCTGAGAGGTCACCATGCTGTAGGCCCAGCGTATTCCAGTTGAAGGCGCAACCTCTTCTGCGTTTGGAGCCGAGGAGTCCCCTGAAATACTCCTGAAAGATCTCGTGCTTATCAATATCAGTGGCGAACAGCTGCCCATTTGATTGGAGCGAGCCAATGTGATTTTTCCTTCTTCGAGCATTGACCTTGATGTGAAAAAACTTTGTGTTTGCATCTCCCGCTTTGATGTAGCTGAGCCGAGATCTTTGCTTCAATCTAACTCTGAGCAAGGCCGACAGACCCAGAATGCGAAGTTTGAGGAGTTTGATGAAGCTAACCTCTCTTTTAGCAAGAGGCCTGTCTTCCTGGGCTATCTGAAGTCTGGAGATTAATTCGTTTACCATTGCCATCTGCAGATTTAAATCTCCAATGTGTTGTCTACTCCAGATTTTGAGAGCTCTGGCTGTACGCGACAGCTTAATATGAAGCCGTCTAAGCGTGTCTACAGCATGAACCGGCTTGTTCCAATACTGCTCCACAAGCTCAGTGTAACCAGGCAGCCTTGGCCAGAAACTTTCGAACCTAAAACCCTTGAAATTGCCCTTCTGGACGCAGCCTGTGAGGAGGAGCGGGGTGTGATCCGAAGCAGAGGAAGGAAGGGCGTCCAGGTGGCAATCAGTAAAAAGAGTATCCCAGGCTGCAGTGCAGAGAAATATGTGAATTTTGGTCAAGGTGAAGTTGACCCTTTCATTAGACCACGTGAAGCGACGTCCATGCAGGCCCAGCTCCTTCAAGGATGAGCCATCCAAAAAGGACTTGAAGGCTGACATCATTCTTCTATTTCCTATTGAGACTATCTGTTGATAATGCTTTGGGCTGCTCAAATCTATACTCTTGTGCACAATTCTTGTGAACCAAATTGCACACCTTATTGATTGCTGCCACACACCAAAAGAAAAGGGACCCGTACACAAAAAAAAGAAAAAATCTGTACGGCAAAAGAAAGAAAAGAAAAGAAAGATAAGAAGAGTGTCTGAGTTGAAATCTTGTTTGAGAGCATGTGCTAGTTGTTCCAAAATTTCAGATTGTGCTTGTTTACTTAGTTGAGCAATCTTGTGCCTACTTCATTGTTTAAGCAATTGGCTAGCGTCTCTCCATAACTTGTGCAATAGAGCTGTTTAGTGTGTCACTTAAATATGTTATTGGCTCATCCTGAGTTGCATCAAGTTCCAATATCTTTGTGTGTGAGTTTCCATTGCTATTCACTTATATCTTTCAGATCGGCAATTAGGGCAATAGAAATTCTAGTTTGGATCATTACTTATCATTACAATAACTAAAATTCAGATTATATAGGTTAACCAGTTCCCTCCTTGCTCCACATATAAGCCACTATTTCATATCAGTCTGCTCAGTTACGCAGCGCATCTAGTGCGTTTCGGAGTTGAACAACTAACAAGTTAGTTCCTCTCTTCGTCTATAAAAGGATCAGTAAAATATCATCGGGTCATCACACACCACTTTCATGGAAGCTGGGGAGCCACTTCACGGCCATACATGCCTGATATTTGGTGGGAGTCTTTCAGCCCAAGAGACCATGCTCGTCCTCCTATCGAGGACATGCGGGTCATAGATTATTGAAAATGGAGAGATGGGCCCCCTTTGCTGCAAGATCGTCATTTTCAATCGGTTTTTGATTGGCCGACATGCGACTGTGGGAACCCCTCAGTTGTCCAGTGGTTTGACCACGTACACGAGGGGTTCACTGGTCGCAGGTTCTGCCGATGTCCTGATTTTCACGTAAGATTCTGCTCATGTATGTTACGCTATCATAAGTATTACTTAGTTATGATTTCTTCTACCTTCAAATGCTAGACGTTACATACGGGTGGACTTGCTGGATGGTTGAGCCATACTCGGCAATAGCCTACACCTGCGTAACATACCTCCATGCAAGAATCAACTGCTTGCATGCTAGATAAGGATGCCACATGAGAGTCGGCGCAACAAAGAGGTCAGTAGAGGGTCGCGAGGCCCCGCAGGCCTCCTAGTGTAACATCCCAAAATTTTGGACTTTCAAAAACTTTTTATAAAAATAGCACCTTGACAATTTTTCCATAAATTATCTTAAATTTTAATTTCTAATAAAAGATTTGGTATGATTTTCTAAAACTTGATAACCATTTTTGGGGAAGTAGGTCTCTAACTAATAAAATTTTTTTGTTTGTAAAAGTTATTTGAACCTTAATGGTTTTATTCGTATTTTCAATGATTTTCTTTAAGCTATTTTCCATTAATGGATTATTTAAATTTTTAAATAAATCATATGAGTAAAGCAAAACCATAAAGATTTCTAAGAATATTTATCGTGTGTTTATATTGTTATCGAATATTTTCTAGAGTTTTCTAGTAATTTCTAAAAACAATTTGTTTGTTGTTTTGTCCATTGGAGCTTTCAAATTATTTTATGTAATCAAAATAAATATGAAAATTTGGTAAAACTATTTTTCTTGTGTTCTCTATGCTCCACAGCTATTTTGGTTTTCTAACATTTTCTAAAAATATTAAATTAATTAATTCTGAAAATCATTTGAGCCACCTCTACTCCTCCTGGGCCTAGCCGGCCAACCTACTTCCTCTCCTCCTCTCCCTTGGCCAATGCGCACACCTCCTCCCTCTCTATTAGGCCGACTGAGCTAGGCCAAGCCCACTTGCCCCATTGATCAATCTGTTTCCTAATAACAGATGGATCCACCTTCTCCTCTATATAAGCCCTAGCCACCTCCCCTCTCTGTGTTTGCAAACCATGACCGTGTGGGACTCCCTGTCCTATAAAACAGATTCCTCACGACCCCCTCTCCCAACCCTAGCCATCTCCTTGCCCCAGAGCCGCCGCCGCTGCCCAGATCATGCCCAGACCAGCCGCTGCACGCCGCTGTACATACTCAGCACGTGGCCACCACTTCGCCGTGCATTCCTTACTTCTCTATAGATGGTATGCAAAATCCGTTCACGTCACTTTGATCTACTCATCGTCACCTAGTTTTCCACTGAAGGATTCTATCGCTAGATCAATCTACAGCGAGTTCCATGTCTCTCAAATTTGTATCTTCTCCGGGCATGATCTATCCGTGAAACCTTCGAAAACGTATTCGTATGATCTTCCTCTATACTGTGCTCACTATGTTTCATACCCAGGTCGGCCAACTCCTTGCTGTCCTTGCACCCTTGCCGGCGGCCTGTTTTGGCATCGCGTTCCTGGCTAACATGTTGAGGTTTTGGTAAATACTTTTGCGTCACTTTGTGCTATATACATTCATCTATCATCATGCCAAATTTTATAATTTTTCACTACCCGAGCTAGTCGGTATGAATTTTGCAAGATCGCTGCCTTAGAAGCTTTCGTGGCCATTTTCGGAACCTTTTGTTCATATATTGCACCCACCAAATTTTTTCAGAGATATACTCATCATTCTCTACCTTCTAGATATACTGGTTTTGATGATCTATGGCTTCGTGTCATGACTTAATATTTAAGCCATGTCCTCTATGCCCCTGCTGTGCCACCGGCCATTGTGGGTCTTTCTTAGAAATTCAACCACGCCAATGTGTTCATATGGTCGTTTCCATCTTGTTTTGATACTTTGCAAGCATTGCCACCCTCGTGTACACCCTAACTATTCTTAGCCGTTTTGTTTCCAATGGTAATGTACATGTTCAACCTATTGTACCTAGTGTTGATACCATTGCTACTACTTGTTCCTCTATTATGTCTTTGTTAATTCAACCATATCGATGTTACATAGTTATTAATTGCCTTTGCTATGACATTTTTTTATGACATGAATAGTTATATCGTTGCGTCATTCCGATAATCCTATTGTCCTTAATTTCAAACTGTCGTAGATTTGTAATATAGGTTATTCCTTTATCATATAACCTATATACTTTGCCATATTGTTAATCCTATTTAATAGGGTTAATCACTTTTTTGCTATTAATCGTCTATGCTATGAGACATAGAAGCCCTAATCCAGTCTCTGTTTGTGACTTTAATTCACTTGCGTCCAGTTTATGATATGATAACCCGTGTGTCATGAACGTCCTATTCCTCTATTTCAAATCATTGTCATTCTCTATTTGATTTATTGATTAATCACATATCGAGGAATATTCTCTTGTTTATTCTTCGTCTTGTCATTTGCCCGATCTATTCTTTTCATCGGACTCCTTTAGTCCTTTGACCATAGCTTTCTTATTTAGATTAATTCTATTCATTCCAAATTATTATAAAACTATGAATTATTTTTCAGTAAGCTTTATTTGACTTTGCAGATTGTTTTTTCGCTGTTTGGATTTATTTGGTTCTTCATTGTTTATTCATATAGCTGATGACTGTAATAAGTATCGTTGATGAAGGATATGTGTCCTATAACAAGAATCAAGAATCTAACCGAGTATATGAGATACCTCTGCAAGGCAAGTTACACACAGTCCTTGAACATGTTGATCCCATTTGCAAATAAAATAAATTTGATTTAAATATTGCATTGCTATGTTTAATTTATTTTATTGGGAATTTAGTTATTCCAATTTGACTCGTACCCATCCTTTGAAATGTTGCATTACCAATTATCCTTTCTAACCTAGTTGTGTCATCATTTTAGTTGGACAATGATGATATTATGTGGGATGGTTGTTATTACTAGTTTGTTTAGTCATGCACGTTATCCGCGTTTGGTTTAATTAATATTGACTAAGAGAGATATTGAACTGAGAGTAAAGGCATGTGTTACTTTTACGTAAGGGAGACGTGTGTTATTCCATATTGGTTAAGTATGTATTGCTTTTATGTGATTGTTTGCATGTGTTGCAAATTGTTAACAACTTGGGTGTGTGTTTTGGCTAAGACAAGTGGTACTGTGTGGCTAGGCTAAGAGGCAAATCTAGAAGGAATTCTAGCCTTAGTTACTCTAAAGACTTAATCTTGTAAGGGCATGCCAGGCAAAATACAGTACATACTATGAGCTTGACTTCGGTTAAGTCTAGCAGTCGAGTTACTAAGTGTGAGCTGGTGGCACCTCATGGCAAGCTAGAAGATGTAATCATGTATTGGGGCATTTGGGAAAGATGTGCTGCTTATTTGGGTCCATCATCCATTCGATGTTGCTGTACTAACTGTGTGTAGCTCAGTGATCCAGATGTTTGGCTTTGGGTGGTACAGTAGTCATCGGGAGGACCACTTGCTTAAATTTAGTCTCGTGATTGTTGGGTTAGAAGTGCCTACTTTCTGACCAGAGGTTGATATATGAGTATCTTATAGGTAAAGATGTGCAATCTCTACAGAGTGTTAAAAACTATTCTAATAGCCGTATTTTCAGTCATGAACAAATGCTTGGTTGTATTGAGTAAGATATAGTGTTTTCAAAATGCAGATGGTGGGTTATCACTGTGGTTACTGCTGGGTGCAGGTTATCAAACTTTGTGCTATGATTAGGCTGTGTGCCGTTGCTTACGGATCAAATGTTGTTTATCAAATGATTTACCTAATTGCTATTGAATCTATTATATTATTAAATCTTTGTTAAATGCTGTTTATGCAAAATAACCATGTAGCCTATCCTTTGTACTAAGCTTGCATATAAATGATAGAATTGCATTAATCCATTGCGTGGGATTTGCTGAGTATTTGCCTATACTCATACTTGCAAACTTTGTTTGTGGGCTGCCCATTCCTCCTGGCAGTATCAAGACTTTGTAGAGAAAAGGGCTAACATCAACAAAAGTTTTACGATGAAGGCGGGTACTAGGTTGCGCTACCCCAGTCAATCGCCTGTGGCTATATGGACGGGTTACGCAGAAGATATTTCTTTTCCGCTGCAGCTTATTGAAGAGTTTAGCCTCCAAGGAATTTAAATGTAAGCTTTGATCATAAGATCGCTACTATGATGTTTAACAATAATTATTTCTTTCATAGTTATTTGTGATATGGATTTGATATTCACTGATGAAGTCACTTGTGTTCACTAGAATTGATCCTAGACTAGTGATGCATGAGGGGCACCAGATTCTCAATTTGGGGTCCCGACACCTAGGCAGGCCATCCCAGCACGTCAAACGTACAACCAGACGGTGTTGGACCAATACTATCATCCGAACTATTCTTGTCAAGACCCTACACGTCTTTGAGGATGCCACTATCCCGCCGTACCCAACGCCGAAGTCCTCCATCCATGAGCGATCATGCAAGGGGCCTACCCCGTGTACTACAACAAGGAATAGGAAGTGACTGCTCGGTGTTCTACCACTTGGTGTTCATGCCAGTGACATAACCCGTTCACATAACTATGGTGAACGACCATGGCTTTTATCGCACCACCTATGTCATGCGTGCTTTTGGATATACACACAATACTTATGTATTTGTCAAATCCCCCAAAGGCGTGACGTTCGTAGTCATGTGCCATTTGTATGGTTCTCTACTTCTGCGTAACGCCTATGTCAAAAATGATTGCCAACATTTCAATATGCCACAAGCTACATGTGTAATTCATGGCTTCATCTTTTCTGACATACCACAACCCATTAACAGGAATACACCATGTCTGTGCTCAGCGTGCTAGACCCACCACAGAGCATGCAAAGCTCGTGGACTTCACCGCACTACAAGTCGGGCGATGAAAGATCCATACATAAAATACTCCATAGTCTATCTTTTTTTGAGCAACACGAAAAATTTCTCTATATTGTATAAAAAAATTTCTGCCCAAATCCTGCCCGTCGGTTGGGCAAGACGAAAAACCCGCCTATCGGCTGAGTGGGATTTCAATCTTGCCCAACCAACGGGTGGGATTCACCCTACCAGACCAGCCGTGTGCCAACATGCCCTATCCTAGGGATGAAAGTAGTCCGGATAATATCCGGATCCGACCGGATCCGTATCTGGATTTTATTCCATATGGTAGTTATTTTTCTATCCGAACAAAATCCGGATCCGGATCCAGACCGAATCCGGGTAATTATATGGATAATTAATCTGGATATGGGATAGGAGATATCCGACGGATCCAGGTACCCGTGGAAAATATCCGGATATAAGTATGCGGGTACCCGAATCATAATCCAACCTAACTATTTTTCTTTGAATGGTTACTTGTATTAATGGAATATGACATTCTTTGACCTATACATTCTTGCATGCATGAGTTCGCTATTCATGGGAATATCATTATGTATATGGCATGTTACATGTTGTGGATCGATAATATCGAGAATAGCCTATGTCTATTTTTTTCCCGACCAACTAAGAGAATATGATATACCCAGTATCCGACCTGGTTTCGACTCGGATCCGTATCCGACACAATCCGGATCCGTATCCGGATCCGATACTATTCGGACCCGGATCTGGATCTGGTAAAAAAAATATAGGACGGATACGGGATGACCACTATCCAGTTCGGATCCGGACCGTTTTCACCCCTACCCTATTCGCATTTTGATTGGCCAAATTATATATATCCTGCCCTTCGGCCGGACAGGATTTTAGTCCCGCCCGACCAAAGGGCGATAGCCGTATATTTTTTAATTATATTAAACGGCATATTATTTCTTTAATTTGGATTAATAAAAATTATAAAATGTAAATAAATTCCTGTTCTGATGCCTAGTGATAGATCGCATGGTTTACCCATATCAACGAGCTGCGAGCAGGCTGAGTCCTGGCTCGGCTCGGCCCGTTTTGTGACTGAGCTAGGAAAAAAGGTTAGGGTCGGGCTCGTTGGCCTATGAGCCCAGCTCCAGCCGAGCCAAAATCGAGCTGCTGGTTAGCAGCTGTCGAGCTACCAGGTGAATTGTCAGCCTATCCGCATGCAAGCAGCAGGCCGGGCACAACGCGGCAACGCGCAGGCAGCAGCTTGATGGGCTGGCCCGGCTGGGGCAAAGCGTGCACAACAACCGAACCTCTGCCTCCTGCGTTACTCGACAAACTAGGGCACGAGCGAGCCGGTTGGAAAGCTAGTAACAAATGACGCTACTCGTACTATTGGTCATCTGAGCTAACCTGGCCACCAATTTGGTCCTCGACGCTCCGGGCGCTACACTTCTAGCCCAAACCATCTAAGTGCCATGCGATGCTCTCTGAGCAAAGATGGTGCGAGGCTCCGCAAATATTTCTTTACCGTCGGCAGTGAAATGTGCTCTTTATCTCTGTCTTTTTAATACGTTACAAAATAGAAAAATTTATAAAATAGCAAAAAAAATCATAAAATTGTGAGAGAATTTTCTATGAATTCAGAAAGCTATGCATCGTCAAATTTGAAAGTGAATTTTAAGATTTTGGAATGTAAATTTTATTTTAGAATAGACGGTACCTACCATGTCTCACGAAAATGAGGTAAACACTATAAATAGAGAAACTTATGAAATTTGAATAGTAAGTAGAACATGATTTTACATGTTTAGAAATTGAATTACTTAATTTGGAGTTAAAATGTAGGAGATGAAATGTTTCAAGTTTTAAATTTAGAAATTATGAAAGAGACATTTTAGGTATTAACGGAGATTTCTATTGGCTGAAAATCTAATGGAGTTGACCAAATTGGCATATAAGGAAAGATGTTGAAGCGGTAAGTCTATGGTCCATCTATCTCCAATCCAAGCGTGCAGTCAATGAATTGTCTCCCTGCTTCCGTCTCTGCTAGCACATAGCCCACATACACAGCCCATCAGGCATACCTTCGTCCTCGCGCTCGTGCCTCATCTTTTCGGCCTTTTCTCCGTGTGCATCGCATTGCCACAACATGCCTGGCCCATCCACTTGGAAGACCGATTCCACACGGAGTCGGACTCACAAAACAACTCGATTATAGCAACGCGTGTCAGAACCGGACAGGAATAGCGAGACTACATATAGCCAAGGTTCGTGGATGAACGCACGCACGTAAGTACAAGCCACCTGTGTCCGTAGCAAGAATCCAACTAAACGATCGGTTGATCTCAATCATGGCAACGCCGTCGGGCATCGGAGGAGGAGACCGGCCGTGGGCCGACCTCCCCACGGAGATGGTAGACACGGTGGTCAGCCGGCTCGACATATTCAGCGCCGCCCGGCTCACCGGCGTCTGCACGTCCTGGGCCAAGGACGTCGCCGCGAACACCGCTCTGCCTTTCGGGAGGCCATGTTTGCTCGTCTCACTCGAATATAACGATTGGATAGAACTCAGAGAAGACGAAGATCTAGAGTGCACCTTCAAGCTCGCGGACCTGTCAAGAGCGGGCCCGGAAAAGTTCACCACGTGGTGGTCGTCGTTGCCCGCCTTCATCGAGGCAGTCCGCGACCGGTGGTGGGTCGGCGGCAAGGGCTGCTGGCTCGCCACCGTCGATGAGGACTGCAACGCGCAGCTCGTCAACCCTAACACTGGCCACGAAATTGACCTGCCTGACGTCGCCACGATCCCGGGCATCGACCCGCGGGCGCCGGCCAACCCATTTTCGTTCATCCGGGAAGGACGTCACTCGCCGTGCAACTTTGGCCGGATCCTCGTATGCGAGACGCCGTCCGGCGAGGACAGCGGAGACGACGACTACCAAGTCATCGGCGTTCTCAGAAGCGGGATCATGGCGATCGCCAGAGGCGGCGACAAGAGCTGGACGGCTTTGAAGGACCCCACCGAGCTATCGTCTCATGGCTACACCGACGTCATCGTACACAAGGGCAAGGCCTTCGCCGTCGACGGTAACGGCCGCAACATATACGCTTGGGAGCTGCGCGCTGGCGCGTGCCCCGAGCCGGAGCTGGTGCAGCCGCCGCCTTGCATAGACCGCCGCCAGTTCAAATGGCTATTGAACCTGGCGGAGTCGGCCGACGGCCGCCGCCGCCTCCTCGTTTGCACGTACGGCAACGACCAGCTCATCTACAAAAACCGGGGAGAGTTCGAAAGCTATGTAGCCGACGGGGTACGGTTGTACGAGCTAGACGTCGATGCCGCCGGCTCCGGCGGCGATGGATGGAGCGTGGTCGCTGGCCTCGGGGATCACGCGCTGTTTCTTGGAGCCAACTGGCCGTTCTTCGTGCGTTTAAGTCCTCAGTCGTCATCGGATGATCGGCCTGCTCGGCCGAATTGCGTCTACTTCGCCCCGAACTACTGTCCTCAGTACTACCCCTTGGCGGGTTCCTACGCGGCGGTAGGGTTTGATTTGGATGATTCGGAGGAGCAAGAAACCTGGGGGTGCTCCTCAATCCTGTACCATACATACCTGCAGACACCGATCTGGTTTCGACCGACGCTGGAGTACGGACGATCAGACTGAGTGGTTCTTATTCCTTAGAAATTCCCACATTGGTGGATCGTTTTTCGACCGGAATTTGTACGGTCGTTTATGTAAGGCCAAAATATAAGAACGTTTTTACTGCATATAGTGCACAATACACTAAAAGATTCTCATTTAACTTGAAAAGATTTATGTTCCTATCTAATTTGGAAACCGTGTGGTTCCCTTTCCTGTATCTTTCGCGAAATTGACAACAAACCTACAGCCATTCCTTGTATCCGCATCTCTTGTCTTGCTCCGAATGCTTCTCTTCCTCCTTCTCTCCCCTTTCTTTTTCTTTCTTCCAACAACAGAAACAACCAAAGGGGAAGGGAAGTGTTGTAGCTATGTCGGAATCATGACTATGACTAAGCCTAGTGAGAGCCATCACCATAACACATTCCATTCCAATGGTCTCTGGATTGGAGCTTTACCTTGTAGCTCATTCGCAATTCGCTCGATTTCTTGCTCGGTTGAAACGAGCCCGAGTCGAGCCGTTTTCCAGCCCGTTGACTTTTGCGAGCCTGAGCCAAGCCAGAGTTAGCTCGGTCTTGGCTTGCTCCTAGCTCGTTGCTTATCAGTACCAACAACCAACAGCCTAACCAAAAACCAAGAGACACACAGCCCACACTCAATCTCTCTCACGTGGGCCTCCTTGTGATATACCAAAAATATTAAATAAAAATTACAAAAGAAATCAGTTCTATATCTTCTTGTCCTTATCCCAATCTTGATCCAAACCAATTCCAACTCTATTTCTAGCCTTACTTGATCTCTAACTCTCCATCTATATAAACCTGCAAATCCCCAATTTTTCCCATCCCCCCTAACGCATCTACTAATCCTAGATCATCAAATCCATCTATTCTTGAGGCAAGCCAAGCACATCGCCACCACCGTTGTTCGGCTTCATCGTTGTTGTCCTAGTGGTCGCCGAAGCAGAGGTTGTCGTCATCGCCGTCATCTCGCCGTTGCCGAGGTAGCCCTCACCGCCTCCGCGGACCGCGGTGCCAAACCCTAGCCTAGGCCACGTTGCCCTTCGCCTTGCTGCTCAGCTGACACGCCACCCCACTAACGTTGTATTGCTCGTCGCCCGACCAAGCAGTCCCCCGCTGGTAGTCGCCACCGCTGCCGCGTACGCTGCCTCCCACGTGCTGTCGCCGCTCTACGCCACCAATGCCGCGCTGCCCTAAGCCGTCGCCACAGCTGGCGCAGCCGCAGCCGCCGTTGCCACCGGGTCTTGCTGCCTCTCGCCGCCATGCCGCCGCGTCGCGCCGCACCGCCGTGTCGCGTCTCCGCCCCGCTAGCTCTGTCACACCGCTACCCGTCGCGCCGCTACTTGCGCCATCTCACCGCCAATTCCCACGAGACCACGCCGCCGCCCTCTACAACGTGCCAGCGCGCCTCTCACCGAAATTTGTACGGTAGTTTCGTAAGGCCAAAATGTAAGAACGTTTTATCGCATATAGTGCACAATGCAAAATCAGTAGTAGATACCTTGTAGCACCAAACGTGCTTTCCCTTTTCTGACAAGCTCTACCGATTATGTTAACCGATAGTGGAACCCCTTGGACATCACTCCCAGATGTCTACAGCCGATTCCAAACCGGCTTTACCGGTTTGAAACCGGTAGTGATGAGCCAATTCGGAGTAGTGGTTCATAACTGTAATAACTGACAGGAGCTCTTCTCCTTTACTCTCGTATATGCAACATGCATACGCCTAGAAAAGAAGAGCAAGTGCATCTTCTGGAATCTCATCTAGCCGTTCATCACTTAGAGCACTCAGAGAAGCAAAAGAATATGGTAATAAAACAACATCATTATGAGACATAGAGTGGTTAGCAGCCAAAGCTATCGAATCGCCATGAGATATCTTTGTGACAAAACCAATCTAAAAAGTTTTTAGACTAGAATAAAGCTTGTCTAATGTCATCTCGCTCATCTTATGTGCCTCACGAACAGCAGTAACTTTCATTTGCCAAACTCTAAGATCAAGCGAAGATAAAAAGTGTAGCATTTTTAGATTCAAAATAAGTCGCATCTACTACTCTAAGGTTGTCCAAAATCCTATTGTAGTGTGCAAAGCAGTCATCTAGAGATTCACCAAGACACATCTCAAATTTTATGTATCCTTTCTTAAATTGATCCTGTCGCGCCTCTTTCATAGAATCAGTATCCTTGTAATAATCTTGCAAAGATTTCCAAATATCACTGGCAGTAAGAAAATGGCAAACACGGTCAAATCCTTTTCTATCAAGCCCCTGAAGCAAAATATTTCTAACTAGAGATTTTTTACAGTAGTTGAGGAGATACCGAAAGGTAACATAATTTCTAGTGTTAATTTGCAGACTTCTCTCCGATACTTTATATCGAGAAGGTGCCGGAGGTACCACAATTTATACTAGAAATTATGATACCTCCTGCTACCTCTGAAGGACCGTAAAAAGCTCTTCTAACTATGTTGTTCCCGTTGATATTAGTCTCATGCTCTGGTTTACCAATATCATCATCATTAGGAAGAACATAAGTATTCTTTATCTTTTTTCAAATTGCAGTACCTTGCGCTGAAGATGGTGGTCATCCGAATTTTCCAGGGAGGATAATCAGTTCCATTTAAGATGGGCAGCTTCGTCGAGTAGCTACTTGTCGCCATGGCACCTGCAAGCTGCTCTGATACTACTTATAGGATCGAATATGACGAATAGAGAGGAGTAAATAGGCGTGGAGTAAAAAAAAACTTAGAGCTTTATTTGCAAAACAAATTCCAAACGCAGCGGAAATAATTTGTATTTATTCTAGATAGGTTTTAAACACTATTCGAATCAATGATCGGTGACTAAATCGTATCCTCAAGCTTCATGATAAAGAACAGCGGCAAAACAGAAATTAAATAACACACGACCGAATTTCTTGATGGCCTTCCTCGTGTAGATCCAGCAACACAAGTTCAAAGCAGTTGATTACTTTTACCGTCACCGACAAACATGAATGCTTTTCTTTTTCGGGCGAATTTAAATAAAATACAATAATAAAATAAAAATTCGGATTATATACAACAATTTACGCTAATTCCAAATATATTACCACATCCGCCACCTCAATTGTTGTCCGCCAAACCGTGCGGCATCCTTCACAACATACGGCGGATGGGCCGTGCACCGTCCACTTGGCAGCAGCCGACCGCGTCCGCCGTACGGCATGGCGGACCCATGTTGGCTGACCGCTGCATGCAGGAGAGCAACTAGTTACTCAAACTTTGCACAATTGTGTACAAACTTTGATGAATTTTCAAAAATTCATATTACATCGAAATGCAATGATACTCAAAAAAATGGAACAGTAGGTTCATGGAAAGGGTTCACGAAAAATGTCCAAAAAATAAAAATATTTGGAAGTTTAAAAATATTTGAGCTTTCTAAACTTCCTAAAATCATGAGGACGAAAAATTTCTAAATTTTTTCTCTATTTTTAGTGAACCCTTTCTATGATCCTATCGTTCCATTTTTCCAAGTTTCCTTGCATTTTGATGTAATATAAATTTTAAAAATTCATCAAAGTTTGTGCACAATTGTTCCATGTTTGAGTAACTAGTTGGTCTCCTGTATGCAGCGGGCAGCCAACATGGGTCCACCGTTAGGGACGGAGTCAGGGGGCTAGGTGGAGCCTTGGCCCCCTATATTTCATGTATATATATATATATATATATATATATATATATATATATATATATATATATATATATAGGGTGTGACTATAGTCACTGCGGTGACGAAGGCTTCCGTCGGCCAGCGGTATTTTTGC
Organism: Olyra latifolia; assembly: GCA_036346145.1. Classification (NCBI taxonomy): domain Eukaryota; kingdom Viridiplantae; phylum Streptophyta; class Magnoliopsida; order Poales; family Poaceae; genus Olyra; species Olyra latifolia. Next base: position 24,948,327 of record CM070530.1, read on the forward strand.
AAAATTCATGATCGAATTTTGATCGAACCGACCATCTCCTTCGTCTCGCTGAAATCTACTCTGACAAAATTTCACATTTTTTGATTTTTTTACTATTTTTCGTATTTTTGAAAATCCATGATCTAATTAGTTGTGGACCGTCCAATATTCTCGGATTTCAAAAATACGAAAAAATAGTAAAAATCAAAAATGTGAAATTTTGTCAAGAGTGAGATTTCATCGAGACAAAGGAGATGGTCGGTTCGATCACAAATTCGGTCACGGATTTTACCAAACAAGCATGGCCGACGGAGTAATCCGTCACCATGCATGACCATAGCCTATATATATATATATATATATATATATAGGAAAATTACATAAGGCTCCATGGAGCCTAGGCTCCATGATCCATTGCCACTAGATGCGCTTTGAGATTTGTGATGTTTGGTATTTGTATGTTTATATACCTAGTAAAAAAATTATTTCAGACGTCAAACTCCGAAAAAATTAAATTTATCTCCAGTTTAAACTACTTTTAAATTTAATATTAATATAGTTCAAACTAGTTTAAACTAGTTCAAACTGAAGATGAATTTAATTTTTTTTCGTAGTTTGTCATCTTAAATATTTTATTTAGTAGGTATGTAAAGATATACATATAAAACATCACGAATCTCAAAGCACATCTAATGGTAATGCATTATAGAGCCTAGGCTCCATGAAGCCTTGAATTGCTTTCCTATATATATATGTGTGTGTGTGTGTGTGTATATATATATATATAGAGTTGAGCTCCGGTGCTTTGCAAAGCACCATAGACGCCGTGCTTTGCGTCTAATTTATAAAATCCAAGACTCAAAATGGACGATCCGAACCGTCCATATTGATCTTCTCGTCAAAATCTCTTACATGACCAAATTTCGTATTTTTTGAATTTTTTTGCTATTTGGTTTTCAAAAATACAAAACAAATAGCAAAAAAATTCAAAAAAATACAAAATTTGGTCATGTAAGAGATTTCAACGAGAAGATCAAGATGGATGGTTCAGATCCTCCATTTGAGTCTCGGATTTTATAAACTAGACGCAAAGCACGGCGTCTCCGGTGCTTTGCAAAGCACCGGAGCTCAACTCTATATATATATATATATATATACATACATACATACATACATACATATACATATACTAGTAAAAATTCTCAAATACCCATCGATTTGCATACCAAAATAGTGAAAATTTATAAAAATTCTCAAGTACATATGAATTTGCGAGTTAAAATAGTAGAAAGTTCTAATAATCCTTAAAAACATATGCATTTGCAAGTTAAAATATCAAAATGTTCTATTTGGCCCCCTCGATAAAATGATGATTATATCTGCCCCCTCCCCTCGGGATAAAATTTTCTAGCTCCGTCCCTATCCACCATGCTGTGCCGTAGATGCGGTTGGCTGCTGGAGAGTGGAAGCCCAAGCAGAGTGCCAAAAATTTGGAAGTTTAAAAATATTTAAGCTTTCTAAACTTCCTAAAATCATGTGGATGAAAATTTTCAACAATTTTTCCTATTTTTAGTGAACCCTTTCCATGAACCTACTGTTCCATTTTTTGGGTTTCGTTGCATTTCGATGTAATATGAATTTTTTTAAATTTATCAAAGTTTGTACGCAATTGTGCAAAGTTTGAGTAACTGGTTAGTCTGCATGCAGCGGCCAGACAACATGGGTCCGCCATGCCGTGCAGCGCAACACGGTCGGCTGCTGCCAAGTGGACGGTGCCCGTCCACCATATGGTGTGGCGGACGCCAATTAAGGTGGCGGATGCGGGTGGTATATTTGGAATTAGCGTAAACTGTTGTATATAATCCGAATTTTTATTTTACTGTTGTATTTTATTTAAATTCGCCCTTTCTTTTCCTTCTAGCGTGTGATGTAGGTGTTGCTACTGTGTGGCTTGGAAACCGTGCGCTCGTGCGTGTGGCACAGCAGTAGGGCGGCAACGTCGGCAGGGGCCGCAGGGCTGCTTGCGAGCGCGACGCAGAGGAAAGCCCGACGAACAGAGCGATCGCTAACCCAAAAAATCTTTGTAACTTTCATAGGATGAACGAAAAATTATCAAATTTAAAACATGAGTTTCTGATTCTTTCTAGAATTCATTCCAACAAGACAGATTTGACCCCAAATTAGCGATGAATTTTTAATTGATTTACTAGATCAGATAAAAATCGAGATTAAACGAGAATCAAATCATAGATAGTTGAAACCTTGAGTTCAATTGCTTCTCGATTGATTGTCCACAGCCTCTTTAAATGGAGAACACCACCACAACGCACTAAACTCTAACTTTTTAGTTATGTATCCAGCCACAAACTAAACTGGCCACCTTCTAATCCTATAACCTGTCTTATATATGGTAGCACACCCCTTGGCCTACTAATCACAAAATTACCTCTTAATTTCGTCATTAAGTGACCCACACAATTACAACATGTCTCCAACTTCAATAAAATAAGGGAAACTCTTCCACGCGGGCGTTCGACACGTACGCGTCCGTCGGACGCGATTGCTTTCTCCAAAACAAAACGAAAGCAGCTGGCACCTGCTACTCCACGTGCTCACACAAAACTCCTTCCAGTGATACCTCTCTTTGCTCTCCCGTCCTTTTTGCTTCGATACATGACTTAGCCCCAATTTGCGTCGCACCGGGTGAGGAGACGGAGACGTGACGGTGGACAAGCTAAGTGGCGCGTACCAGGAGTTTGTGGCGGCGGCGGCTATGCTGGAGCCTAGAGGCAAGCGCGCTGGTGGGTGGCGAGAAGACGGCGGCCACAAACGCCACACTCGAGGCCTTCAAGCAGCGCTAGGAGCTCTTCCGCATCGCCTATGACCACACCGAGGAGCTCGTCGAGTCCATCCGCCAGCGCATCGGCTTAGAGTGTCTCATCGACGTGGCCACCGGCTTCTCCACCACCGCGTCCGGATCCGCCGTGGCCCTAGCTGCCCCTGGCATCAAGCCTATCAGCACTGTCCGCCTCGAGCAGATGAGCAAGGCCGTCTGCTGGCTAGTCATCAACCTCCAACACGGCGCCGAAGGTCCCTCTGCTATGGATCCGGCGAGCACGGCGTGGGAGCTCGCTAGATCTAGAGAAGAAGAAGGCTAGGAGGAGGTGTACCTCCATTTTTGCCATGAAACATGAGACATATACGTATGAAACTTGGGGTTTTGTCTAGTGAAACTTTGCTTATTTTGCATCGAGTGGTTTTTGAACAACAGTGAAACATGAGGTTTCATTAGTAGTTGACTAAGTTTCACTAGCACTTCTTCAAGTTTCATAGTATATAAACCAAGTTTCATTGTTATTTCTTTAAATTTCATATGAACTCCTTCAAGTTTAACGGTATTTAGCCAAGTTTCATCGCATTTCTTTAAGTTTCATCAGTAATTTCTCCAAGTTTCATTAGTCTTCTTAAAATTTCATCGGTACTGTAGTCAAGTTTCAATAGTTATTTTCCCAACTTCATCAGTATTGTAACCAAGTTTCATTACTATTTCTTCAAGTTTCATCACTATTTCTTCAAGTTTCATCAGTACTTGTAACCAAGTTTCATTAGTACATTTTTTAAATTTCAGTAGTTATTTTTCAAGTTCCCAAGATGACGTCACCATGATGTCATGCGTCCGATAGAGTTCTCTCCATCGGACGTCTGACGCGTGGCGCCCGCCATAGAATAAACCGTGAAGCCTTTACTCACCTGAACACTCCGTCGGATCATCTCTTGCCTGCACACCGCATTGAGTCGCCTCTCACATCCTCATCCATCGATTGATCCTACCTTGACTCACCTACATGTACCTTCTTGACCGTCTCGGACCTCACCTCCTCCCTAGAGTCTAGTCCTGGTCTCTGTTGACCTGCACCGACCCTGAACGTTGCATATCGACAGACAAGTAAACCTTCTCAAAAACAAATCTTTCCATCAACTTACGTTAGTCCAAACCTTCATCAAAACTCCACTACAAATTAAATCATTGTCAGACATATAATACGTCTTCCACACATAAACGTGATTTAAAATGTTTGACTCGGGCTTTAAAACATCGAGCTAACTTAGATCCCATGGGCTATAGACCCCGACGAGTTCAAGTTGGTCTCGATGTAATTCAAGTAAAAAAAAACCAATATTCTGGACAGTGTGAAATCGTCAGTGAAAGAAAAGTACTGGTCAAGTGGTTATGACTTTCTATTCAGAAGCACTAGAATGTAAGACTTAATCATCGGAAGTGGTTATGGTCAAGTGGTTAGGAGTACTACGCATCGGAAGAATTTCGTCGGTACCTGTCTGTACGACAAGTAATCATCGGTTCAATCGGCTGTTCGTGCTGCGAGGTTTCGCCATAAACAGCGGCCAAGAAACGGTGTGCCTGTACTGCTATACTGCTTTAGTAATTAGTATAGGTAGGAAACCAGAAGAGTATAGTCCCAAGACGCTTGCGCTGTCCAGCTCCGGTGCAACTGCCTTGCACTCAGCATTCCCAGCTCACTGGCCCCCACCGCGCCCGCAACTCCGACCTGTATATATGCTCCGCCGCGTCGCCTCATACCGCCACCACAATCCAACGTCCGCCGCTCTCTGCTTCCACTCCACCTCTCCACATCCAGCAACAAGCGCCTTTCCTTTCCTGATCACTCGAGGAAGTACCCGTCGTCCGGATCCATGTGCGGCGGTGCCATCATCTACGACTACATCCCGCCGCGCCGCCGGCTGTCGGCCGTCGACATCTGGCCCGACGCCGAAGACTCCGACCCCCACGGCCCCGACAAAGGTGTGTTTCTGATTTGTGTTTCTTTCTTTCCTTGCTAGGATGTGCGAGTGTGTGACGCTTACTCGGCTTCATCGTCGGTGCATGCAGCGCGGCGCGCGAAGCGGGAGAGGAAGAACCAGTACCGCGGCATCCGGCAGCGGCCGTGGGGGAAGTGGGCGGCGGAGATCCGCGACCCCGTCAAGGGCGTCCGCGTCTGGCTCGGCACCTACCCCACCGCCGAGGCCGCCGCGCGCGCCTACGACCGCGCCGCGCGCCGCATCAGGGGCGCCAAGGCCAAGGTCAACTTCCCCAACGAGGCCTACGCCGGCGTGACGGGCGCCGCGGCGCCGGCTGTGCTCGCCCCGCCCAAGAAGGAACCGGCGGAGTCGGCCGAGTGCTCCGACGAGGTGAAGGAGCTGTCCGAGGAGCTGATGGCGTACGAGAACTACATGAGCTTCCTCGGCATCCCCTACATGGAGGGCGGGACGGCCGCCTCCGCCGCCGAGGAGACGCCGGCGCCGGCCGGGCTGTGGAGCTTCGAGGACTACTACCCGCCGTCACAGGAGCTCTGAACGATCGATCGATCAACAATGCGCTCTCGCAACATGTAAATTTTTTTTTTTCCTACTCGTACTAATCGCTGTAACTAGCTTCGAAACCCCAATTGTGTTTTGTAGCTTAATTCCATTTGCTCAATTGTAACCGTGGCCACTGGTCAGTGTCCGTTTTGTAATCCGCGAATTCTATCCATGTACTTACAGCAAATTGATGTTTTTTTTCCTATGAAAAACGCTGCCGCCTTCAGCGTGGTAAGATCATCTGTTTTAACTATTTTCATTTCATTTTTTTTCTCATATTTGTTTTTTATTTTTTATCATCTTTAATAGAATCACTTCGAAGGAAATAAGAGTTTAATAGTATCATTTCGAAAGAAATAAGAGAATCATTTTATAAAGTGAATAAAAAAGATAATCCTTTCTGAAAAAAAGATGAAGAGATTCCATTAGAGTGGTGGGAATGTGAAGCAACGGATACGGGTAATCTCTCCTGAAAAGAAAGATGAAAAGAACCTATTAGTGTGATGGGAACAAGTGAAGGGATGGAAATGGGTTAGAAATGGTGTAAGGAGCCACCGCACCGGAGCACACCAAAGTATTTTTACCAGATTTGTCGGCGAGCAGGGCCCACTGGGCCGGCTCTCCCGCGCCTCGAGGAGAGCCGCCGTTTCACTTCACGGCCCGTTGTTTCTGCGGACCACGACGAGTACCAGTGCGTCGAATTTTTTTTATTTTAATCTATTTTTTTATTCAGATTAAAAAAACTAACAGCCCGATTCAAATATTAATAAAAATGACCACTGCCGATCTATTCATCGGGCTGGTTTTAAATCCGCCGGACCAATGGGTGGGTTTTGATAAAATCCCCTGTTGGACGGCCGGGATTTGGTTAGGCGCGTTGGATGGTCTGGCCAGTCAATATGCCCCGTTGATCGGGCGGTTTTTCGGTGGTGGGTAAAATATGCCTGATGAACGGGAGTTTTTTATGGTGGGAAAAATCCACCTGATGAACGAGCGGTTTTTGCCACCTCCCCTACTGCCATTTGGGCGTAAAGAAAAGAAGTGGAGTGAGAGAGAACCGAGGTAAAATCCCCTCGTTGAATGGACGAGTTTTGCTTTCTCGTGATATCCGCCTGTCCAACGGGTGGGTTTCCATTTTTTTTGTTGACCGTCTGGTTCTGGGGTTGGTCAAATTCTGCCCGTCCAACAGGCGGGTTATTAAAACCGGTCCAATGAACAGGTCGGGAGTGGTCATTTTTGCTAATATTTGAATCGAGTGATTTGTTTTTTAATTTTGAATTAAAAATGGATTAAAATAAAAAAATTCCCTGTGCGTCAGGCTGCGAGCAGGCGGTGGCACACGGCATCGGAACAGTGTACGGCATGTCATGGCGTGGTGGTTTGTGGCATGATGCAGCGCGATTCCTGTGGGCCGAGGATTCCGGGGGCCAGCCGCTTGTTTCTGGGCCGCGGCGCACACCGGATTGAACTTTGAACACCGCCTTCACGACTGCACGGCTGCACGCACGTGCCTACCCACCCGCTGGAGACTTGCAAAAAAAAAGGAAGAAAATTCCCGTAGATTTTTTTCATAGACCATGCAGTACGATAGGATGTACGACAAAGTGGTAATTTTACTGCAGCTTTGCTTACTCGGAGGCTGAGATATTTTCCCTTTACATTGGAGGTGATCAACCCTTTTTGGCTATCGCTGCGTGCATCTGTCACCTAGGGCACGAGCCTGACATCACCATGACAACATCATGCCCGCTTTGACATGCATGAAACATATCCTTGGCAATCAAGCTTAAGATATAATTAACGTCCACCTGAACTAACAAAAGTCATAAAAAAAATCTGAAATAAATATACATTTCAAATTACCATATCTATGCATAAAATTTTAAGATCAAATTCGTTCTACGTTAAGAGTTATTAAAAAAGAGAATTCTGACAAACTTGAATAGTTTAAATTTGTCATAACTTTCTATTTTTTACTTCTAGCATAGAATGAATTTGATCATAAAATTTTATATATAGGTGAAGTAAACAATAAAGTACATCTATAAATTTTTTTAGATTTTTCATAACTTTTATTAGTTCAGATGCACCATAATTATACCGTACCCTTGCTTGCACAGGATATATTCCCACATTCTAGAACATAACTTTGCTACATAATGATCGAGCAGGGGGTTAGACTGGCAGCTTCTTGAGTTGGGACAAGCGAACAACACATGGTCTAGGCAACTAACTAGAATCCAATTTGCAGTTAAAAAAATAGAACCCAATTGCAGATAAGTAGCAAGAATTTCCATCGGCCTTGCTTCCACGTGGCCTAATGCCCCGGTCGTTAGTCCAGGCGCAATCACTTTGACGGACGCCTTATTTGATCAAATCACGCTCGCGCCAAGTATCTTAGGAGGGAGGTGTGGGGAACACAGATGAGATAATTGGCACGTGCTTCTCTGTTTCACTACATTTGTCCACCGTCCTTCCTATATATGCATGGACCAAGCAAGAATTAAACATGAAAAAGGTGGATCAGAAATGACCATAGATAGTCCAATTGATGACATAATACTTCCTCCCGTTCAAAATATTTAGGGGCTCTTTTATGATACATTAAATATGGTAGTATTTGATGGTAATATATTTTAGATCCAACTATTCAATCACAAGGATATTTTGGTTGTTTTCACGTAAAGGGACGCAGTGTAACATCCTCATTTTAAAAAATCTAAAAAAATGTATAATCATTGTATGTGATTTTAAGCATCTAAAAAAAAATCATTTTTGAAAAAGTGCATGTTACTATATTTAATTTCTAAAATCCTCATTAAAAGGATTTGCTTTTAAAATGTTAATTGCACAATATTTACTAAAAACCTATTATAATAATTTGTAAATTAATAATTTCAAAACTGGATTTTTAAAACAACCATTTTAAACTTAATTCAAATAAAAAGTTAATTGCAAGTTGAATTGGTTTAATTAAACAAAATTGATTATTTTTCTATATAACCCTTACCTCTTTTCCTCTCTCTACTCATTCTCTCTCTATGACAAGTGGCCCCACATGGCATCCTCACTCTTTTCTCTCTTCTCACTCGCTCCCCCTTACTGACACTCTCTCTGCCTCTCACGTGCATCTCTCTCCCTCTCTGTTCTCTCTCTCTCCTTCTTTCTCTCCCGTGCTCACCTTCCCTCTCCTCCCCATGGCCTCCTTGGCCTGAGCCAGCCCGCCCCGTGGCACCCTGCTCCTGCTCCAACCTCTCACGCAACCTCCTCCCTCTTTGCACCACACCAGACCCCGGCCACCTCTTCTATCTTCCCCTTCCACCTCCACCATCTCCCCTCTGTTTTTCCCTAGCCCTTTTTCCTCCTGGCACCTCCTCCCTCTCACTTCCCTCGTTCCATTTTGCCCAGGAACTCTTGGATCTGACGCTTGTAGCTCCGGGAATCGAACGCCGAAGCTCTGCCTCCCAATTCTTAGCCGCTTCCACTTCTCCTCGCCTTAACGCTGCCTCGCTGCGAATCTCCTCAAACAGTCCGAGGACGTCCTTGCTATCTTCGTCGCGAATCCATCCCAACTGAGATAACAGAGAATCGTCAACTGAGCGCGACAAATTTGTTCGCCGAAGACCTTGCCGGAATCTGCCGCAGCAAGAACAGCCCCTCTCCACTCTTTCTCTCCTTCCAATCTCCACCAAAATCTCCGAATTAGTTCATGCATGTTTTAGGGATGGATCCCCACTTCATTAGCTACCCATCCATCCAATTGGATCCAACATGCACCTTGATTTGGGTAAGTTTCATCCAAATTTGTTTTCCCTTGTCTTGCTGAAATTTTGGACAGCAAGCAATGTGAGTTCATCTTCTTCCTTTTGCCCTCCTCCTTGCTCTCAGGCGCAAGCTCGGCACTCGACGTGGCCAGCATCGTTAGCGCCTCCCCTCGGCCTTCTTCTCCATGGTAGCCGTCCACCAGAGCATCGTTGTCGACGTCGACGTCCGTCTCGGCCGCTGCCATCGCCCACGTCGACGTCCCCGTCCAGCCCATCTTCGCCCAAGTAGACCCTCTAGGTATATTTCCAGTAATCCCTAGACCCTCTAGGACGCTCGAGTCAAGCCATAACATTTATGTTTTGCCCGAGCCGTGTACAGCCATAGTCGACGTTGCCGTCTGTCGATGTGCCGCCGCTATAGGTCGCTGTCCACCGAGCCGAACGTACCTATAGGTGCACGAGGTCGCTGCGAACCCATTCTAGTATTTTTCGTGCTTAGCCATGTCCTCCTCCTCTGGCACCACCGAGCTCCCGAGAGCTTTCATGGCTGCTTGCGCGTTCTGTCCAGGAACACGAAGACTACTAAGATTAGGAGTGCCGTCTACAAAAAAAATTCAATCCTTCCGGAGGCCGCGAAAAATTCCTCGTTCATCCTATTTGGATGAAACGAATTCCAATGGATAGATCATGTCGTAATTTAGCTCATGTATAAATTTCATAACGTTCTGAATTTATTTGATTTTCTGTAATTTTCTAGCTATAAGATGATGCATTTATTAACATCTTAATTGAGTATATCAATTCAAAATAAAAATTATAATTTCTGAAATTCTCAAATAAAATGAAAACAATATTTATCCATTTTTCATGTAATTAGTTATTTTCTGTATTTTTGCTCAAAAGAAAATATTTATGTTATATATCTTTATTAGCTAATTTCCATTTCACATGAAATTAAAGTTTTAAATTTTATAAAATAAAATTTTCAAAATAATAAAATAATAATTCTTTATTTTTGTATGCTCATGTTTATAAAATATATTTTTGATAATTTCTAGTCAAAAGAAAGTGTTTTATCGATTACTTTTAAGTGATTATGCCCATTTAAAAATAAAAGAAATTTTCAAAAGTTCATTCATCAAATGAAGATTACTTTATCATACCATGCATACTTATTCATTTATTTTTGCATACTTATTTTCATGCAATGTGTTGAGTATATGTTGTCTGCAATCGCTAGACCTAGTCGAGTTCGTGTCAAAAGCCGAAGACCAAGCTGGGCAGCCGCACGACTTCAATCGCGGAAAGCCTTTCACCTAGAATCCTAATTACTAGATTTTATCAAAACTGCTAATTAATTAAAATATACATATTTACTTTAGAAATTTCCAGTGCATGCCATTTATTTATATGCTATTCACCCATTGACATGAAACCTTAGGATAAATAGTATTATATGTTGTCTTACTATTTTTAATTATTAATTGGCTTAGCAATGTTTAGTTAGACATCGGGGAGTAATCTCCATTGTTGATCATGGTTATATTCCTCTTGAAAATTGTAAACCAGAGAATGAGGCTGGTGAACTTGGGTATGGTGGGCTTGATTACTCTTTAATTAAAATTTGACCAACTAATAATTGGGATCCGGAGCGGATGGAATGTATGGTGGGTGCCTTCGTGCACGAGACCTTGGATTTCTATTTGGCTGCCGCTCTGAGAATATGGACCGATGATTGTGCCGAGTTTAACCAAGATATCCCTATGCGACCGCAAGCTCCATATGGGATGAGCCTGATCTAGAGGAAGAATAACGTCAGGTTTATTACTGTACATGCACGGTGGATGAGGTCCCGATGGATGCATCACCGCCGGTGTATTGCCCGAGGGGATTGAACTTTAGGGTACTTGTGTGTAATATCAGGTATTACCGTGGCAAGGCCGAGGTTAGACTTTTAATGGATTTTGTTATGATACATTTCGACGGAAAGGTATCATATCTTGTGGGTAAAGCGTACAACCTCTGTAGAGTGTAAACCCATTCGAATGGCTGTGCTCCCGGTTAAGAGCGAGTTGGTGGTTCCTCACAACGTAGTTTTACCTTAATTAATATGACCCGGGTAAGGTTTTTGGCCTTGTGTCGCTGCTAGCTGTTCTTGATTGTTGAGAATGAGAAAGTATGCCGAGACACTGAGAATTATCATGAGACAGGAGACACTGAGACTAAGAACTTTGGTATGTCAATGTTGCTGTCAAGATTAATCCTGACTCCTGAGAATTATTAATTATTTATTCCTGTATGTTTTCTTAAATGCTTTTAAACTTCTAGGTAGATAGATTTGCAGATCAATTCATATCGCATATGAGGACAATTAAAACGGTAGATTGAAAAATTGCTTTGTAATCTCTCCTTTTTTTTACATATGACATATTTTAATTTGAGAAGTCTTTGAAGGATACTCTAATCGTTAAAATTCTCTTATTATATATTATCAACTTATACAAAATAATATTGTATCAAAAGCAATTTGAAATACAAATCTATTGATACGTCTTTTGTACACTAAATATGCATATAATTTGACTAATTGTTTGTCAAAGTTTATAAAGTTTGACTTTTTCAAATAAAAATACGCCTTATAAAATAAACGAAGGGAGCATTATCTAATCAAATTATACCGATTACTATTTTGTCCCTGCTTATATTATACTATCTATAGCGGTCAAGTATAGTATAATTGAGTCAAAAGTGATTTGAGTCGTTGGATCGAGTAGAAAGAACAATCCATATTTAGAACGGCTCCATTGAAATCATATCGATTTTACTTAGACATGGGCATCGACCGTTGGATGCTACTGCCTCAACTCACGTCAGCCTTATCCTCTTCCTCTCTCTCCTCTCATCTTCGTCCTCATCACCAAAGAGGCTACACAGAGCCCCAGCCCCCTCCTCCTCCTCCTCTTCCTCCTCTCCTCTTCCTACTCATTCTTGACGCCATGAGTACCCTCTGGCGTAATATAGCCATCTAGTCAGGGAAACCATGGGCTCGCTCACCCAGAGCACGCTCGTCCACCCCTCCTAGATATCTACTTACCTAATGTGGAGGATGGAACCACTTCATAGATCCACTGACTCTGATTGCCATGCGAGACCAAGGTTGATATGTGTTATTTACGGCTCAATAGCCAAGTGATAGGGAGTATCCATATATTATACCATGTGAAGGGTCTCACCTTTCCCTGCCCCTTTCCAGAGCACCCTTCACCTACCTTAATTACTCCTAAAGGCTCGATCGCTCCATCGATTGGACTGTCACTCCATTCATCCGTTGCACATTAGATTTAAGACCTTAATTGAATGTAACATATATGGTAGAATTGCTAATTTCCAAAAAAAAGGGTGTAAACCAAAAATACACTGCTCAAGACAGTCAAAGGAACAACTTGTCTTCAATCAGACAAAAGTATGCTGTGCCGCCATCCGGCTACTAGCTCTCAATCGCCTGATCGATTCTTGAAAGACAGTTTGATGGGATTTAGGGTTTTGTTAACTTTTACTTCTAGCGAATGAGGAATATACCTTTTTCCTAAATTCTCTGATTTATTCCTTTAATTTCTCCAAATTTCTCTAGTTTCCCCTAGTCTCCCTAATCCCCCTTCATTCCCCCAATCCCTCTAATTCCCCTTTATTCCTCCTAATCCTCCTTCCTCTCTCTCTCTCTCTCTAGCTCTCGCTCGCCTCCTTCTCTCTTTTTTCCTGCTCTTCCTCTCCGATGCGCCTCCTTCCTTTCTGTGCCATCTACCCTGCTCCTCCCCCCTTCACGCTTATGACTCTCGGCTACCCTGCGCCACTTATCCTCCCTCGGGTCAGCCTTATCCCTACCTCTCCCACTCGATGGTGGGGATGACCTAGCGATTAGGGTTTCGAAAGGGGCTTTGGCGGCGGCGTGGTCTTGTGGTTGCTACGCCAACCTTTCCCCCTTCCACTCTGCCGGTTGGGCGCCTTCACCTCGAGCACTGCCCGCCTCGAGTGACGGCTGGCGATACCTAGCTGCGGCTAGGGACACGGCTACCGCCGGCAGCGCGCCCATCCCCGAGTCGGCCCTGACATCACCCTTTCCCGCGGTGGTAGCGGCCATGAGAGTAGCAGCCATGGAGCTGCCCGTCACCAGCTACCTCCCCATGGCTCCCAGCTCCGGCACCGCTCCACCCGTGTCAGCAACGACTACCCACCCCCTTCTCTAACCCTTTCTCTTCTCTCCTAATTTGTTACTCCCTTGTATGATCATGATGATTTGCAAGTTACTTAGTAATTTTGTTGCTTTGATCAATTTTTGGCCGCCATTGGTTCGGTTGATGTTATGCTTAGAAGGTGGGGATGATGCCGTGCTAGTGGGTACCTAGATTTCCTAAGGTTTCAAAATGGAATTGGGGTCCCTAGGGTTGAGGCGGTGCTGTGGTAGGGTTAGATGGCTGTCGCGTCAGTACCTAGGGTTATTCGTGCACCGGGAAGCATGTAGTAACCTTTGAGGGCGCACGCAGCCAACCTTCGGCCCGCTAGACCGTAGCACATGGCAAGCTCTAACAGTGCAATGCTATCCCCTACCGACAGTGCGATGCCGTGTATTCGTGGAGATAAAGCTACGGCGTTGGGTAATGCTTATACTCATACAGTGATATGCATGTGTGGATGGTGCTGAATGAAATGCTTAGAGCATGGTGCATGCCGTTTCAGTTGGGATTAGAATGTTGTGATGCTGTTGAGGACCTTGAGCTTTTGCCAGTAGGGGGTTCGAGAAGCAGGTGGTAGCCTATGTTTGCTTCCTGAGGCCGACTTGCTCCCTGCTTTCTTCTGGTGAGCTTCCCTTTCTCTTGGGACCTCTGGATGTTGGTGGTGGCAGCCTTCCCCTCCTAGCTTGCCACTGCCCTCATCTCCCTCAACCCTGCGGGTTGTTCTCTCTGGTACTGGTGGTTTGTGAGGTAAGAATTTGGGGTGGATGGTGGCTAGTTCCTTGCTCTAGTTTTTTGCTGGAAATGGTAAGGCGAGGGGGTTTTGTAGCCTGAGAAGTGCACTATCTAGTGGGGGAGGCTTGGCTGGTGCATGGCTTGGGTAAATATCTCACAACTTGGAGTGGTTTCCTGAATTGGAAACTGTGGACATGGTGCTGGTTTACTGAGTACAGGATTCTTTGTCCCTTGTGGAGGAGAGCATGGCCCTAATTGTGTGGAAAATGGATACTTTGGTGCAGCTTGCATCAGCTGCTGCTGCTGATGTTGCAGCTATTGCTGCTGTGGCTGCTGTTACCTGGGCCTTGGGTTGGCTGGTGTGCCTGGCTGTGCTTAAGGACAGTGTTTACTACCCTATTTCGTTCTTATTGTTGGTTAGAGGTATTTGCTAATGTGGCTGGAATTTTTCCATGGTAATTTTAAAAATCAGGTTTGTATTCTCTTGATGAATGAGGAGAATGTAGCGGCGAGGGAGGCCGGCTGGCCTCGGATGGCTTGGCATCCCTATGAGCTGAAAAGCTACTTATTCTAATAACAATTCTTCTCTTCGAAATTTGGTTGTCTATTTTTGGATTTTGTGGGTTGGAAGATTTATTTAGCCGTTACTGCCATTCAAAATTCTCGACTAATGTCATATATATTTGCCTGCAGGTGTCGGTGAGGGGTAGTGCTAGCTTGATTAGAGCGTAAGAGAAAAGGGATGGCAGGAAGGAATGTTCTGGTTGCGACAATCCCTAAGAGCATCAGTAAGATTATACCATACAAGGTCACGGAACTTATGATGTAATTGATAGATGTAAAACGAGGTGTATGTAATTATCGAATGTCGATGGCTGTAATGAGTTGTAAAGTCTCCTAGATATGTATAGTAGAAGGCTTTTATAGCTAATCGATGATTTGTACCATAATGACAATTGTGTACCTTGATCATTATTTTATCAATAAAGTCTGATATTCTTGGTTTATAGTTTGCTTCAAAGTCTGATCTCTGTCACCCTATGTCACTATATAATTAGTTACTTTTGTTAATTATGCATTAAGATGTCGGGGTATTTCAGCGGTGGTCCAAATACGTTGTTGGAACAACGCCTATGTGGACTGTCTTCCTTGACCTCACCACCCTACCATCCTCAATGTGCGTCGTCCATTGGCCTTTCCTTAACCTTGCCCTAGCCTGTCATGCGGACGCGCATGCTCTGCCTTTGCTACGGCAAAGGCAGAGGCGCACAGTGATCTGTGTGTGAAACGGCAGAGACGGTAGTATCGATACTGTAGCAAACAGTAACATCAAACAGTACCATTTCTGCTGTGTAAAGTTACTATAAATCACTGTAACTACAGTAATCTGTAAGATGCATGGCAGAGAAGTACAAAGACAGAGGCTATAAATCCCGTTCATGTAGGGTTGTGCCGCTGACCTCCTCGACCTCCACATCGTTGGGGGAATATGGCGAGGCAGAGGGGATGACGTGGGGAAAGGGGTTACATGTTTATCTATAAAGATCCCTATCAAAAAGCGGTTAACATACAAAATTTTAAAAACAACCCGCAACCCATGAAAGCTTGGGGAGGTTACTGCCATGGAACTGCTACGCATGCTGGTGTCAATCCAGCCAAAAAAAAAAAGAGTTAATGTAAGATTTTATTGAGAAAAGGCAGAAACTATGTCGACATTACAGGAAATCCAAAATGGAAAGTACAAAGATAAAGCTGCTATCACTCCGATTTCTCTTATTTCGTCCTGATACACATAATAGAGTTTCCTATTTAAATTTTACAGCATGCTTGTCTGACTAAAAAACTTTCTTATAATTAGTTCGACTATTTTGTGACGAATGACTTTCGTCCAATTGACTAGCAGTACTCTCAGATTGGATGGAGATTATTATGGATGGGCTTTCATCGTAAGAGCTTGGGTACTGGATTTAACCTGGGCCAGCCCACATCCTTATCGGTACCTTCCCTTGGTTTGAAACCAACCTCACCTCAGTACCTGGAAAACTTACATTTTATCTGCTTGTTTGCTTATCGCATTCCAAAAATACAGATGTTTTGATTTTTTAATCCTTTTTTTAAAATTTTGGAGGTGCATCTCAAAGGTTTAAAAAACAGATCAAATGAATTAGAATGAACTCTTGAGACCACCTAGAGGCTGCAGAAGCTCTTGAAGTTTAGGAGATAAGAAAAATATATCAATAAGACAAGTAAATAAATTATAAAGAACACCGTTGCCACGCCGCCATGTATGCAACTCTGTGGGTGCATCGCCGTGCCTGGCCACCGCCTCCTTTGAATTTTTATAGATTTTTTCCGTTTGGGTGTACAGTGATCACATTCACACGTCAAGATTAATTGCACTTAATATGTTCTCCTGTATTTAACGTAGGGATCGTAAACCATCCGAATTGCCATCCGGACAACCTCAGTAATGATTTCATAGGTTCATAAGTCATGACTGCACCAATCATCTATGTCGACCCTCTATGCAGAAATATGGACAACGGTAAGCTGGAATAGGAGTTTGGCCCAACACCCAATCATCCACAAAAATACTCGCGTCGCTGTATGCATCTGGGATGTGGTGCACAAGGCTTTAACACATTCAGGACGACCTTCCCGCTTTATTTCAATGGTGTACAACCATATTTACGGGGTGAGATCACAGTGTTTGCGGACATGGAGCCACCTCAATTAATTATTGGTGATATATACTTGTGTGACCCCATCTAGCAAAAGGACTTTGTAGGATCTCAATGAGAAGTTCAGATGCCAGAATGCCTGGGTGTCGGCACATTTTACAAATTGACTGGCACTCGTTTGCATAAGATATCTTACTGGATCATCGCATGTGAAGCAAGAGCAGCTCTGGCTTCTCCACCAGGCTTTTCCACTCATTACAGAACCTTGCAACTGCCGCACCGTCGACAACTCGGTGGTCGGCTCCAACAGTCACCTGCATGGCATAGAATGCAGGTTGACACTAAGCGCAAGTCAAGTAACATAAGCCCATGGGTTAGGTGAAGTGGGTATAACGGTGGTCATACATTGATTATGGAGGAAGGGTAAATGTTCTCGACATCATCAAAGCGAGGAAGCTTCTGAATGCGTCCAAGGGCAATGATTGCAACTTCAGGCAGGTTGAGAAGTGGGGAACCAAACTTGCCACCAATGGTGCCTATGTTGCTTAGTGTTATGGTTCCACCTGTAATATCTTCAGTGCTTAGCCTGTTGTGCGATGCCATCTCATGTAATCGTGCCAATTCTTTTGTGATCTGGCGCAATCATGGTCAAGATTAAACATTTAAGCAGACAAGCACAAAAGTAACCATGTCTACTAAAAATGTGATTGGAAAGACTAAGTTATATTGTGCCTGATGGATCACTCAAATACACACTCACAGTGGATCGTCTAAAACAAGTATCGTGTTTACTAGCTCGCATAGCTGCAAATTTATCATACAAATCACTAGGCACTAGCCATTGGTCATCCCAATGTTTTTCTAGGGTTATCCAACAACAGGATAATACTTCTTCAACATTTTGAGTGTAAGAATTCATTTTCATTTTTGACAATAGGGAACATTACTTCAGCAAATCCCTGAGTTTCATATTCCACTATACCTAGATTGTGCAATCTATTTGCAACGAATTGGCATGAAACAACATTTAATCAATACCGAAATTGAATCCACAGAACACTGACAAAATTATCATGAATTCAAGGATAAAAGCAGCTGCCACTGACCTCCAATACTGAAAGTGACTCAACTTTCTTAATGTTTGGCACCACTAATCCATGCTCTGTTGCCATAGCTACCCCGATGTTGTGTGATCCTAAATAAATAACCAATAAGTGGTCATAATTGCTTCAGCATTTACTATCTCATTGCAAATTAGCAAACGTATAAAATGAAAAATAGGGCTATTAAGATATGCCACTCGGAAAAAGAGGAAACGTTCCAGCTCAACATAGGTCTGCTGGAAATATTTGTTGGGGGTGGGGTGGGGTGGGGTGATGATGTGAACTGCAAGATCTGATGAACATAATGCAATTGTTTATGTCTGTGCACACACCGATTTTTTTTTCATACTGTTCACATAGAAGTGGTTGTTAAATACTTAAAGCGTAAATAGGAGAACATAACTATCATCTTCTGAGGGTTTTCCAAACTTGGGTCTCAGTGATATCTTGAACTGTTTTGTAGGAATTAAAATCTTTCCCAGATGAAAGGTAACGAGTGGAACGAGAAACTCATAGTTTGCGTACCTTTAAAAATTACTTCATTGGTTTCCTCAATGAAAGAGCTGTTCAACAAAGGGTGTTTATTCAGTGCCATTGAAAGAGACTTTACCAGGAATGGGAGAAAGGTGTGCTTGATATTATGATCTTTATTGTTATTTTGGAATGATGCCTTAAGTTTTATAAGAGCGTCACAGTTTATTTCCTCCAGATAATGAAAATGTGGTACTTTTGCAGCCAGGGTCATTGATTTGACCATTGATCTCTGGTACCCCCTGGAGAAACAAATGTTTGCGTTAGAGTTATAGGAATGGTCACGCATGTGACCAACCATATTTAAGTAGGCTATCACTAAATCTTGCATAATACCTGAGAAGAATTCTCCTGTCTTCATAACAGTGTGTATCAGGTAATGATATTCCTCCTTCCAGCACCTCAACTAGACCAATTTTGTCTTCCAAAGTTGGTGATGGTTCGTTTAGAAGACCCTTGTTGGCAGCATAATTCAACACGTCTTCTTTCAGAACTCTACCATCCTTTCCAGTTCCATGAATATTATTTATGTCGAGTCCATACTGCTTTGCTAGATGCCTAACTGCTGGTGTGGAGAGAGTTCCACCAGGAGCATTGCCTTCTCTTGAAGGGCTTGCAGTATCTACTCCAAGCGAATTATCAGTGGATGAAGCTACGCTATCATGAGATATAACTTGGCTGTCGCCCACAATCATCTTCAGTAAAGTTTCACCAACCTAAGGATCATATATTCGCTAAAACAATTCAGGAGAATAATTCAAACATGTCTCTATTTGAGATTATAAATAACATAATTGAGTTTTGTACAACATTCTTCCAGCAGGTCTATTCAATAAACTAGGGGAGGAAGTAACTTTTATGGAAAAGTATCCTAAGCTACCTTCACTACGTCACCAGGGACAAAGTGAATCTGATGTACTTTCCCCTTGAAACGACTTGTTATTTCAATAGTTGCTTTGTCGCTCTGTACTTCACAGAGCCGCTGAAATTCATCTACTTGGTCACCCTGCCAAATAGAAACTACAAAAAAGTCAACTCCAATCACACTGAGATTATAGGCAAGGGTGCTTATATTTGAGATGAATGAAAGGAACATTTAAAGACAAAAGGAGGAAAGATTAATTTGAAATTGAAATCTCAGTACCAATGCCATTTTTCAGATAGGCAGCAATATCTTTGTGGTGGTTCTCGAATTTGTAACCAAATCACTGTTTCTTGGCCTCATTTGTATAATTATCAAGGTTTTAGCAACACTGATGTGGATTCTGGAAGACTTCTAATGCAAAAACAAAGAGGCATTGAAGAAAAATGATTCATGTGTCCTAAGTCAGAACACTTGGCATGCTAATAGCAAATCATTTGGGAAGGAAGCAACCCATGCTCCAGCAGTCCAGCTGATGCAGAATATAGAAAAGGGTAAGTCTTTTATGGTATTCATTCAGGAAGTACTCAAGTAACGGACCAATTGGAAAATGACATGCATATTGCACAACATTACACTAGGTTACTAGAGCACTGAATGACTTAGTACAGCACTGAATGACTTAGTACAGGCATAAATCACCAATTCACCATCCTATTTACCACATCAATGACCAGTGAGGAAATCCAATTATCCAAGTTATTCTTAGAGACCTAGACTAATTCCTAAAACGCCTTGTGTTCAAATGATGAAACACTGCACAGATTGCACTGTTAAAAACCACCTTTTGACATTATGAGCCCAAAGCTCCTCCCTGACCGTGCCCAAAGGTTTACTACTGATGGAATGATGGCATATACTGAACTAAATTGTTCGACGTCTAGCACAATGCATCCACATGCATGAAATTCCACAAGGAAAGCAGAAGCGAGTAATCACACATTCACACCTCATCGTGATCAAACGAACCGCTTGGCCGATTTGCGCAGGTAGCCAGCTCCAAGAACCTCACTCGTATGCCCCGAACACCCCAAAGCGCGATTCTTGGTGAAAGAAAGTAAATGAAAGAAAGACGCGATCACGCTCACCTCGCTGACGAACCAGCGCAGCAGCTCGCACTCGGCGATACCTTCCCCAGTCTGCGCCAAGGGCACCTCCACCAGCCCGGCCGTCTCCCCCGCCGGTGCCGCGGAGGCCTCGCTCGACAGCCACCTGCCCCCGCCCACCACGTAACGCCACTGCAAGGCTCCAGAACCAATTCTAAAAAACCAAAACCAAAAACACGCGCGCAAAGGAATTGGCGGCAACGGGAAGCAAGGAAGGGCCCCGCACACTTACCTCGTCGAGGAGCCGATGCGCCGGCGGCGAGGAGCAGGAGGCCGCGGCGAAGCGGAGCGGGGAGAGGGGGAGGAGGAGACGGCGGAGGGACGGCGAGGGGGAGGGCGGAGGCGGCGACGGCGAGGGCCGTGAGGCGGCGGGGGTGGGCCGGGGGCAAGGCCGGAGGCGGGAGCGGGAGGCGAGGCGGCTCCAGGCCATGTGGAGCGGGTAGCGCTGCTTCGTCACCTCCTCACCTACCGCTGGGTAATAGCAGACGAGCAGCGGAGTCGGCGTTGTAGAAGCGAAGCGGCGGAGGAAGAGAAGTGCGGAACAGTCGCACTGAGCAGCGAGCAAGCAGTAGCACGTGGGAAACATGTGCCAAACAGGATAGGGCGCGCTGAGCTGGCCTGCCCAGCTAATCGTGAAGGTGACCAACTATCTATAACCGAAGCTCTTTTTGGTCAGCGGCAGGTCCAATCTGCCAAAGTATCTATAACCGATTTGAACATAATACATATTCAGCATCTGTAGTTCTAAAAACAATCTGTATTTGCATTCAGCTGAAAGAGTTGTGCGACGGTCAGCTGTTTCTAGGGTTTTTTTTTTTCTAAAACTACTGAAAGCAAGCTGATTTTTTCACAAAATCTTTAATCAAAATTTGAATTTGCAAATTTGTTTTGACTTAAATCCCTAAAATTTCAGTGTTATTAGAAATTTCGGTCTATGGGCAAAATTTCAGATAATTTTCATAAATTCAAATGCGCCAAAATTTTTAAACGATAATTTTTTTACCGGGCCGGTGATATAATTTTACATGGCTACATATGACCAACACTTTGGTGTTTTGAGTTCATGTATGTCTGATGTGCATTGAGATTTGTGCGTTGATCCAATCCTAGTTCCACCTATGTCCATCCTTCAAACATATGATGCCTCGAGTGCAGTTGGTCTATTCCCCGTTGCTTGCTCCCTTTCTCCTTAACCATCTCCATACAACTACTAAGAAGGACCACATCCCTACCGGAAAAGCCATCGATGAAAGGGCCGCCCCTCCTTGTTTCGCACACCCCAACTCCCCTTCCCTATCTCCCTACCATTGGGTCCACTTCTGATGGCGTAGCTAGGATTTTTGAAGGGTGTGTGTGGAGAGAGAGTGAGAGAAGAGCGACATGGCCAAATAGAGGAAGTTCATCGACCACAGCAAGAGAGATGCATCATGCATCATGGGGAGGGGAGGAGGGACTCATGATTGGTGGTGGTGGTGGTTGGGGAGGGGGGAGGGCGCGTAGCGCTCAATTGGGAGGGCATTCATCCGAATCTAAGTAAAAATATATGGGTTTGAACGCGAAAAGAGCAATATCTGCTTGTAAGAGCACCCGCATCAGTTACTTCAAATTTCTACTTTATAATATTATTCCCTACACACTCTATTCATCCATCTAAAATTCCTTTATACCTTACACTACACTCTAAAAGATTTCTTACCTCTAACAGCTACTCTATCCTAAAAAGTGTTGGAACTGAAAATGTTAAAGCTATCAATGTTTAGTACCATTTTGCTAATGCTGAGGAAAAAATACCAATTTATAAGGGAGAACTCTCATCCCACTTTGCAATGAGGCACATGGGGATAAGAGGGCTTTATGCTAAAGTCACACGTGCGCATGCACACGCAAGCGCGTGTTTTCACGAATTACCGCGTATTTCCGCGTGTTCTTCCCACGTGACTTGTGACTTGCGGCGTCGCCGTGCCACGGGTTAATTCCTAGCACATTAATCTCTTTTTATTTTTTGGTTTTTCCTGTTAACTGCCCGCATCCGATTTTTGTGGATCGGGAACGGCTCGCAACGTGCGTCCATTCATGCGGGGTCGGTTACGAGTTAGGGATAAGTCTCCTGGAGACATCTAGGCGACCTTCTTCTTCACCCGTTTTTCCTTCGTTCACTGTGTTGAGTCCTCGCGCGACTGCTCCTCGTCCACTCTCTTCTTTGCGTGCACCTGGAGGAGGGAGAGCGGGATCTCCATTCCTGTTGCCGCTGCAAGACCTGCACGGGAGGGCGGCAATTAGGGTTCTAGGCAACGCATCCGCGCGACTGCTCGTGAACCTTGACGTCGTCTACTTCCAACTACTTTCTCTACGGCCACCCGTTCTCTACGGCCACCCGTCCCTGTTCTTCGCTAATCCCTAAGTAAGTTATTGCTGGTTCTTAATTTGTTAATATGCTAAATAGTCATGAGTGACTATAGTTTATTGTTTTATAATCATGAGTAGCTTGCTGTTGTCTATAATAATTATTCATATAATTTTTCTATTAAACGTGGAATTAAATTTATACCTAGATTTCTAACAAAAGTCAGATAAACAGTGTTATAAAGATAAACAGTGTGTGTTATAAAGATGAACAGTATTATAAAGTACCCGCTAAGGACGCTAAGGATGCATGCTGCCTCACGGAGTCACATATACCAAAAACCTTGACATCAAAATACTGCACCCTAAAAGAGTTTCTTCTGAAATGTTATTGGTAAAAGCGCAAATGAATAGCGATATGGTATTCGTGTCATACAAGGATCTCAGCAGCATAAAGCCAACTAAGCTTGCATTTTTATGGATCAATGTTTCGCCAAACATCAACAAGATATAATGGTCAGAGTAGTCACAATACTTCTTCTCATGCATATGCAGCTGTTGGCTATTTCATCTGTTTAAACGATACCAGATGAGCTGACACAATTCCACTACTCGTTATATTTGGATATGGCCATGCCGCAAGTTCTTCCCTCAGTGAATCCTACTTATTCGAGCCGTTCCATCTGTCAAAGTAAAGATTGTAAGTATCATCCAAACTGAAATCAGAAATATAGCCTATATACTATGTTCAACCCTTTTTTATTCCAAGGATCTCATTGCAGTACTCGCAAACAAACTAGAAGGGTCAAAAGCACTTCTATATTTACCATTAAGTTACTAATTGCTAAAATTGCACAGTAGTATAAAGCTAGCAAAATAGGAATGCGTGCATTAATTACAACAGCTAAATGCAATAATTTAATTTTATCTATTTGAAGATGAAGAAAAGGATAGGGAGGCTTAGAGAGAGCAGAGTACCTTCCACAGTCCATCATTTAGATAGTGCATATTGTCAACTCCAATTCCTTTGTTGATAGTCCTTCTACAAAAATTAAGGATTTCAGGAGCAGCATTTCCAACCACCCAATACTCAAATGTGTTTTTAATCAAGAAAAGTAATACTAAGGAAATATTAAATTTTGCTAACATGTCTGCAGATGGTTCTGCTATGTTGAGAACTAACTGATAGGAATTATTAGCTGTTATACTGAGAATTAATTGATAGAAACTACTACAGATAAAAGATAAGGTAGGTGACCATAAGGAAATCACAAGTACACATCAAAACATTAGGATTGAAATTGACTTAAACCCTCAATAATAGAGTGAAGAAACAAGCAAGTGTACAAGGTTCACAAATATAATTTACATACAAGGAAGAATCATTAGTGATTAATCCTTCAAAAACTTACATGTCTTTCGCTGACATCTTTGTATATCCAATTGCCAATGCGTGTTGTTTGCCTTCAGCCATTATAGCCTGCCAATATCAAATTTGAACAGATAAAAAATAAGTTTGGCGGTTGCTATGTTCAGAGGAGGAAAGCAGAGGCTAGTTCATAGATTTAATGTGAAGTATGATGTAAAAATCATCCAACATCAAACAAATTACCTTGCTAGACTAGATAAAAGACAGCAGATTAATTTGCAGACTGCAGAATTTAACTCAGGTGGAAAAAGAAGTAGGAAGACACTAAATTATAGTCTACGTATATGTTATGTTGCTAACTATGATTGCATATTCATGTAGATGAGAATCGTCTTTAAAGCGATCTATAAATGGATGAATAAGAGGTTTAGAGGCAAGTCTTTTACCACTGGTGTTTCCTCCTCGACTTCATCATCCAATACACCACCAGGTGATGTTAGTCCAGGGCACATTATGTTAGCACCAGAGAGAACAAACTTGATAGCACCTCTATCTACTTGGAACTTCTTCATGATATCAGGATCTGATCAAATGCAAGCATAAGTTAGCAAAAGGGGATATTTTCATATTTTTATAACAAATAATTCACATAGTTTCTATTCCTGTTGTTACTCTCCAACAACTGAACTTTTAAGAATGATTTCATACAATCAACAGGCATGTCCAAACATATTGAAAAAAGCGGAGCCTTGAACTTTCACACATAAGGATGTGTAAAAAAACAGCTTAGAGATTATATGCCAGGAAAATGGAGAAGAAAATTACATTGATGAAGAAGGCGCAGTGTTGGCATGTAAGGACCATCGCGGATGTTGAAAAACAGTGGAACATTATTCACCACCACAAGATTCAGATGATTTTGGCTAGAGAAAGAAACAGACTCTGATCAGCACACTTTGAAAGGGCACAATCTTCAACCAAAAAAAAAACTGATTTCTTTCAAATAATTTTACCAACAATTTCATGTTTCTTTACTTGCTCTGAAGTTGACAGAATTAGGAAAGAAGGAATGGCCAAATGTTCTTTCAGGTATATCAATAGTAATTGTATAAACAAAATTATAGGCTAGCACGTTGAACTAGAAAGATAAACTACTAACCATTTAACAACAATCATAGGTGACTTCTTTGGGAGTAAGTCATCTAGCAAAGGTTCAAGGCCAGGGTACTGCAACAAAGTTAATTTCATTATGTCTAAACATCATATTTCACAGCTGAAATGAAAGAGATAGAGAGGGTTATGCAGATTCTTTGATGTAACACAACCTCATCAGCAATACTTTGCCGAATCTTTCGCTGTACAGAGGCCTTAACTTGATTCTGTGCTGATATATCTTCAAAGGAGAACCTGATATTACAAAGAGAAAGTTCTGAGTTATTGTAGCAAACAACATGCAAGACAAGATACAAAAGTCTTGCGTCTTGCATTGAGTATAATAGTACTCCAGGTACTCCAGGCCATGAATCATTCTGCAAAATTTGATAGTCATTGTGGGAGCTGTACAGTCAAGTCTTTAAAACTTTGTCCATTAATACATATTAAAGAATATAAATTTACTACATGAAAATAGTTTGTCATACAAAATAGAACATGCCACTCCAAAATAACATAGTCAAGCTATGCCACTAGAAAACTGACAATTCAATTCTTGCGCTATGCCACTAGAAAACTGACAATTCAATTCTTGCCACTAAGATGAAACAAAAAGAACAGCTAGTTGGTTAAAGGGCTTGACTAAGATAAATGGGTACACTGACCTTTGACAAATGCCACTCCAACAAACAAGTACTGCAACAAGTCAGTGTGAACCGCAAGAGATGACCAGAACAAAAGCATGAAGGCAGGTGCGGTTGGGGCACTAGAGTAAACGATGCATAAATCTGACTGCCATGAGAATGAGCAATAAGAATTATTCACGAAAATAAAAAATTAGAATTTGCCACACTGAAATTCTCCTACAGCATATTTGGATACTTCATGCTTTGAGGGAGCAATACTGCCTCTGAATCCGAAGTTTGCTACTTGTCTCTCCCGAGTGTTATAGTCCAAGGTATTTGATGGTGCTGCATCAACCTCCTTCACTTTACCAGTTTGCATAATCTTATGTAACTTGTACTAAATTTCATAGCTTTAAGAAAGCCGAACCATGATGCCTTAGGTATCAACAACTTGTCCCCACAATTACTGCTAGAGCTGTAACTGTACCACTCTTGATTTCCAAGGAATGGTTGTTACCAAGACAATTTAGGCATAAACTGTATTTACAGCAGTACTGCTACGCACATCAAATCGTCCTATCAGCACCCACAAACAGCAGTACCCACCATGAACTAAATTTCTGAGAAACAGTATGTGCCAAGTAAATTGTACAGCACAGTTCAAGCATAAATTGTATCTACAGCAGTACCGCTACAAACATCACACCATCACGACCTATATATTGGCATAATCAAACTCCACCATACAGTCATACCTCCACACTAGCATAGCTACTCCAAATAACCAATGCCACATTGAAGAGATTCACCACCTTGCAGGCTTACAGCTCATCCATCAAGAACTGCATCTACCAATAATTTCCAGGTTTCCCTCCCTCTACATCCCGCACAAGATTTCCAAAAAGCAAAACAACCAAAGCTATGGCGCTCTACGCAGATCCCCCGAGAAATAAGAGAGAAAAAGAAAAGATCGCACCGGGCTCTACCCACTTCTAATATAAAAAAAAAACACATCTTTACGCATCGATCCAGCAAACAAAAATATATAACAATTGGTCTCGGTATGCATAACAGTCGGACAATTTGCGGCCGCCGGGCGAGATTGGCAGCGCAAAACCATAGCTTTAAGAATCAGATCAGTGATACAGCAAGCGAGAATAACACAGATCGAATTCTTGGACGGGGCATTAGGGAAGGGAGCTGGGGAGAAGAAGGAGAAGGGGGACTCACTTCTTGAACATGGTGCGGAGATTTTGTTCTGCCGCTTCTTGTCTCCCTTGTTCGGCGTGGGGAGGAGAGAAGAATAGGGGAGCGAACGAGGGATAGTACCCCCAACCTCGCTTACCTCAGCGATGCCTGCGCCGGCGGACGGTGGCTACTGGAGCGCAAGAGCTGAGACGCGGCACTGTGGTTTTGGGCCTTTCGTCTTCTTTTTGGACGAATTGGGCCGCTGTTTTAGGAAGACTGAGCCGTCATCTGTTTTTTTGCACCAATTGGGCGGTCGTCTTGGTGAGCTACGGTACGAATCGTACGACGATCGGAGTCCGGCATCTAGGCCGTGTACATGTTCTCTAAAAAAGGTTGTGTAAATGTGTACTCGTGTGGCTTGTCTAGAGAACACGCACTCATGGGTCATCGCCTAGAAGCCGACCCGGCCCATTCGAACGAAGCTTGCCACGTGTGGAGGTAATTTGCCATGTCCTTGCATGGAGATGTAAAATGCCGAGCAGTGCTACATTAGATTTTTCCGAATTGGTTATGTGAAGACGTCAAATGCGGACGTATCCATTAACGCCTGCCTCTCCAGCTCTCACTCCTCTTGTCCCCCTCCCCTTCTGTCCCCACCACCACCAACACATTTCTCCATTTAGGAGCTTGGCCTTGAGCAACAATAAGATCTCCGGCAATGGCGCCAAGCTCAAAAGCCTCCATCCAAATCTAGAGGAGAAGAGGACCAAAAGCCTAATGGTGTGATTGTTGCGATGTGATTATTGTTTTTTGTTTGCTGCATAAAAACAATTTTATTGTTGCGTCCAGTTTTCTTGATTGTTGCACACTCGATTTCCTGTTACATTTTTTTTATTTTGATTTGTTGCACAAGAGTAATTTCATTGTTATAATTATAGTTTTGCTGTATAATCGGTTCTTGGACACAAAAGTATTTTCGTTGATACATTTAGTTTCTCGTATTTTTGTTTTTATAGTAGTTTCTCGAAAGTCTAAGTGATGGTTCAATGATGTTGCATCTCATATGAGTAATATAGATCAAATCTCACAAAATATTGCAAATACACATGAATTCGGTTGCAACAATGGTTCAATAATGTTGCATCTTCTCACTTAGAACTGCAGCCACCAAGCTCAGATTCGTTGTTGTGTCCTCCTTTAGTGCCGCCACCTAGCAGCGACCTTGTCGCTAAGCTCTCCTCCGGCACCACCACCACCTAGCTCGAGCTCATCGCTTGATGGCAACTTCTTCTTGACGTGGTCCTTGCAGATTATTTTTGTTGCAAGAGTTAATTATTTTTGTCATGCAGTGGACTATAGGATGTTGCGCTAGAAGCGTCCGACAAAAATGAATCCATTGGAGGCCGTAGTCTCACCCCTAGATTATTGAAGAATTTTTATGGCCTCCTCGAATTGCAAAATTCTAAAAAAATAGAAATAGGAAATTACAACATTGGATTGGAATGTCCTAAAATTGTTGGAATTTGGGCCCAAGTGAGACAAGGCCATTTCATTCCTGTATTTGAAAGCATGCAAAGTTTAATATCATACTGCTAATTGAGGTGGTGGAGACTAGTGGTGGAGGCTTTATCATGCTTCAACATAAGGCACATGCATATTTATCAATCATGAGTTGTTCGCTGCTAGGTCTTATTGCACCAGCTAGACTTACACCTCTTCGCATTAATTCATCCAAAGTTCCTTACCCTCGGATCTGGACAATGTGATGGCAGGGGACTCCAACATGTTTAGATTTCCTCCTCACCGGTGGACAGATTCCAAAACTGCTTGACAACTTTCGTAACAAGAACAATCATAATAAAATTTGATATCATAATATTTTACCCGTATTTCTAGTGAAATCTTCAATATGATCGTAAAAGCAAATTTATGCCACACGTCGGCCCTCCTATGACAAATTTCTCTCTCCATCCCTGCAACTAGGGAAAAATAGCATGCATTGCAAACGGCCCGTATGTGTAACCATGGGATTCCTAACATTGTAACTGAAAAACACGCTGAGCTTGTAGCTAGGTGACAAAAAGCTCACTCCCGATGTTTCTTGGTTTCAAGTGGTGCAAAAAGAAAAACAGAAGCAAAACACATATAGCCTGGATCACGCTACCAAGTACCAAAGCGCCACCCGTTTAATGTTTCAAGCAACGCGTGGTTCTAAATTGCATTTGGCATATACATGAGATGTTACTGCGTTGAAATAAGTACAATTTACCCCCGCAATTATAGTGAAATTTCATTTAGCCTCCAAAAATTTAAAAATATTTTACGGCCTTCTTAACGTTGTCTCTATCTGCACCCAACCCAACACCATCAGATCTACCGTAAAATATTAATGTGGTTGCCCATGTGTACAAATAACAACAACGTGTCATTCACATATACGCCGTACAACATCCTCTTCTTTATTTTCTTTTGCTCTCAATCTCTCTTCCTCATCATCTCTCTCAATCTCTTCCTACCCGATTTCTCTCTAGCGAGGAAAGGAGGCCACCACACTGCTAGTTGGCCATCGATGCTGCTATAACGCTTCCTCCTCCTCCTCACCCCAATCTCTCTCTAGAAAAGTGGGTTAGACCAAGGAGAACGGCCAGATGATGTTGTCGGAGGAGAAGAATGAGGAGGAGGCCAGGGAATGTGGTCGGTGGCGCCCACCGCTGGTGGGAGGAGGTGGAGGCCAAGGAGGAGGAGGGAGCACAGACCGACAACAGGACGAGGTCCTCCACGCGTGCCACCAGATCATGCACTCGGGTCTCATGGCTCCTCTCGGTCAGCATGGCTCTTCCCTTCGCGGCCCATCATCCTATGGCACAACCACCTCCACAGCGTGGTAGGATGCACAACTAGCACAATTAGGGAAAATTTTCTACACGCCATTGCATAAGCTCCTAGTCCGCTCTGTGCCATCATAGTCACCTCTCCCCTTCGTGTCATCACATTTGTACCTTGTTCCCTTATATGCCATTGTTGTTACCTCTACATTATGTTTGACTGTTAAGAAGCCTCCCATAATGCCCAAAATACCCCTCTAGCATTTTTTGGATTTGAAATTTAAAATATTGTATCTCCTTCGTTTAAGTCCAAATCGAAAGATTTAAATTGCTAAATTTATGTAAAATCATGTTTGACTAGCTATTAAGATTTTATAATTTTCAAAATTTTGATGTATTTTATGGTATTTTATTTTAACTAGAGATGTTGGTATTTATTTTAAAATAAAATATCATGTACCAATTTTTTTCAATTGCAGTTGTGCATTTGAGTTACACATAATTTTCTGAACTTGTAGAAAATTTTCTCATGTTTTTATGAGTTCTCTATAATTTTTCATCACTTATCTTATTTTGTATCACACTAAAAAGACAAAGATAGAGGCAAACTCGTCTTTTTGCAACACCATGACGACAAGACTAGTCAATAATGGCATGCAGGAAAATGAATTGAAAAATATAATGGCCCAGAAGGGAGGGGTAACTAAGCAATGGTATATATGGATTGGAGTTCCTGTAGTGACATAAAAAAAAATTTCCCTCGAAGCTAAGCTATTCCTGATGGGGCTACATTATTTCTCAAGTTCTGAGAATTCACCTTAGCAACACGTATTCTCGTTAGTCGTTAGGCTTTCGTCTCGCATGTTTTGCCTGTCATACGCTCAAAGATTTTGTTGACATATTTTTGTATATATTCTCTACTCTTATATTTTGCACATGTATCCCTTTTTTATTCCTATGATTTTCTTAGTCATGTGTATGTGTTCTTTTTATTCTCACGGTCCAAAGAATATTTCCTAGGTCATAAGATCTAGCTTGTGGAATACAGAATGATCAGGGCTAACGACCAAATTACCGATATAGAGGCACCATATGGGATGACGGAGCATTTCAAAACCCATGAACTTCGCAGTGGAGACAACTTAATCCCCAGGTATAGATCATGCTTTCAAATGGTCCTGAATAATGTGACAATGAAAGCACGAACTCATAACCTGCAATCATGTAAGCTGAAAACGGACATTGGTCTCCTTGTACCGGAATAACAAAAAGGCTCAATGACCACTCCCATGTTTCTTGGCTTTCAAATGGCGCAGCAAAGACAAATTGAAGGAGAACATGTGGACTGTATCATGCTACCACTCCCAACTAGAGCTGACGTTTGTTTCAACTTTCGAGCAACGTATGGTTCTGAATTGCATTTATCAATTATCATACATACAGACGTTATTACATTTGGGTGTCAATTGCAAATCATGCAGACTTGGCCGTCCATTAATTCCGTCACGAAGCCAAACCACAAGCGCTGCCATCGATCGCAGATTCGAAAGATGGCAATTTGTGACTCAGAACGTGCTGATCCCAGCACGCAGGGCCAGAAACTCGGCAGCCTTCCCTTTCTCTGTTTCTTTCGGTGTCTAGGCGAATCGGTGATCGATGTGAGAAGCGTCGGAGGTGAAGCTGTTGACGTGTTGGGTGCATGGCCGTGCGTGCTCTTCTGGCCCCGTCTTTCATGGATGGTGAACGCCATGACAGCAAGCGATCCAGAGATGGACGGATGGATGCACGGAAACTACTGAGATATCTGAAGAATCGACCATCCGTCGAGAGACATGCAGAGCGAATATTAAGGCATCAGTACTGTGGGATTTCCCATTGAGATGACAACAGAAGTGCTTTTTTTTTTTCTCGTAATAACCAGTTTCTGTACCATCCATTGCGACAACGAAAGGATCTGAAAATGTCCAGAAGGAATACGAGAACAGAAAAGGGGAACATGTCCTGCGCAGCCCCTCCACCGTGCTTGGCCCCTCCGGCGAGCACACCCACGGCCTCCCCAGCTCCGCCGCCTGCCCTGAGCTTCCTAGCCCCTTCTCTCCCGACTTCCTTAGCCTGCCCGAGCTCGGCTGCCACCCCTTCTCCAACCTCCAGCGTTCGCCCGCCCCTCTTCCTTGCCGCCGCTGCCACCTCGCCGGGGCGCCGCTCCTATGCAGCAGTAACCCGCTCCTCCTCCTACCCATTACCACTCCCAGCCTTTCCCAGCCACCCAACCTGAGCTCATTCATTCCCTACTTGCCCTCCCGGGTCGGCATTAGGGATGGCAATCGGACGGGTCGGGCATAGATAGTAGTGTCGCAGACCCGTACCCGCGTCAAAAAACCGTACCCATACCCGTACCCAAAACCCGTCGCGGGTATAGACTCATACCCATACCCATACCCATACCCATCGGGTTTCGGGTACCTGACGGGTACCCGTCTACCCGCACACAGCATTGCATCGTCTTCCATCGACTGGAGGAGAGGCTGGAGATTCTGGCCATGGAGGTGCACCTAAGTAGAGGAAAGAGATGGAACAACACCTGGGGGAAGTGCGTATCAATCCGCTGGCAGCCATGCCCCAATCAACGTCGTCAATCCCCTTGCAACCAGATCTACCTTCCCTATTTTGGCCGAGACCTATCAGATTAAGAAGAGGAGATGAAGAAACACGTCTCTAGCACGAGGAGGGTGAGGGGATCTTACCCAAGGGGCAACGAGGAGAGCAAGAACGGCGGCCGTCGTTGTTCAGGCCAGAGGGGTGGCATCGTACATAGCTAGAAATGGTGGACGACACTGGTAGTGTTAGGGTTAGGGATAGATGAGTGGTGGAAACGGGATATGGGGAAGGATTAAGATGAGAACTGAGACACCGAGTAAATGGTCCACATGTCAGCTCGCGGGTAACGGGTATGGATACCTAAAACCCATACCCACCAAAATTATACCCGCGGGTACCGAACCATACCTATACCCATACCCGTGGGTATGAAATCTCACCATACCCATGCCCAATGGGTAAATATCCGCGGGTATTTACCCATACCCGTACCCATTGCCATCCCTAGTCGGCATTGATGACGCCCAGCCCACGCCGACCGTTCCCTCCAGGGCCATGCCCTGCTCTGTCGCCGCGCCCCCCTCAGAGCGCGCGCCTTCCCCGCCTTGGCATCGCGTGCGCCCGCGCCGTCGCCGTCGCGCAGCCGGGCCTTCCTCTTCGGGATGCGGAGTTCTGCGGCTTGCGTGCTGCGCTGGCTGGCCATGGCATGCGCGGTTACTGCGCTTCACGGGCGTCCGACCACCGCGCCTCCTCTGCCGGGACCCCGTCCGTTGTTGGTCATCGGCCGCTCTAGCCACAAGGCGAGTTGTCTTGCGTCGCCGCCACCCTGCCATCCGCCGGCCGACACCGCACCTCGTCTTCCTTCCCGGCCCTCCACCACCACCGGCTACCATGGCCCCCGCTCGCTCCGGCCTAGTTGCTCTGCGCCCCCTCCACCCGCGTCTGTGTCGAGGTTTCGCAAGAGATGCGGTCGGACGCCCGAAGCTTCACGCCGGCGCTTCGTTTAAATCTCCTCCGGCCCTCACCCGGACCCGGCCTACGTCGCCAGTGCGATCAGCCTCCACACAGACATTCCCACCTTCGACATGCAGCTGTCTCACCTTGGGCATCTCCGCTTCCTCGCTCGTTTCACCTTGCCGGAGCAGGCCCAGCTCGCCGCGCGCAGCTCCTTCCACTCCCACGGCCGCCGCTTCACCGTCTCGGCCGTCCCCAGTGATCTCCACGCCAACGGAGACCCCAGCGCCCTCCGCTTCCGCGCCCGTGTCTTCATCGAGGGCCTCCCCCTCCACGCCTGGTCCGCCTCCGTCGTCGACCGAATCTTTGCGTGCAGACGCGTCGGCGTCGTGCCGAGCCGAGACGAGGCTGAGGCTGGACACCTCGGCGTTCCGGGTTTGGGTCTGGACGCGCGACCCTGCCTCCATCCCGCTCGAGGTGGAGCTCGAGCTCTCGGAGCCATCCCCCACAGAAGTCCACGGCCCGGCGGCCATGCCCCTGAGGCTCACGGTGGCGCTGCCCTCCCCCAGCGCCTCATCCACCGCCTCCTCCTCCACCTTGACTCGGTGGAAGACTTCTCCTCTACCTCCGCGCGCGTCGGTGGAGGTCAACCGCTGCTGGATCCTCACCTTTGGAGGCTAGGGGTCCCCGACTCGGTGCCACCCCCGCCGCCTCGACCGCCGCCTCCCCCCCCTCTTCGCCCGGCTGCGCGCCGTGATCCCGATAGCGACGACGAGCATCCCTCGGCCCACTCCTCCCATCCCCGGCGCCGCCCCGGCAAAGAGCCGGCCTCCTCATCCGCCTCCGTGTGCCTGCCTTCGCCGCCGAGCCGTTCCCCTGCGCGCGCCGCAGCCGCGCCCGTCGAACGCCGCCTTGGACCTGTGGCGCTCTCTGTCGCCCTTCCCGCCCGTGCGGCGCCCGCCTCTTCGCCCGCCGACGCTCTCGCCGGCCGGTCGGCGCCGGCCGCCCGCGGCTCCGGCCAATCTCGGCCACGTGCTCGCTTTCGTTTGGCGAGCCCTCGCCACTGCGGTAGCCCGGTGACAACGTCGATCAGCGCCTCGGGGGAATTCAAAATTTCCTCCCCGCGGCCTCTCTGCCCGTCCTTGCCGGCCCGTCGCCGCGCCTCTTCGCTGGGCGCTTCGCGCCGTTGGGCTCCTCTCTAGCCAGCTTCACTCCCACGGTCCCTCCTCCCGTTGGCTGCACTGCCTCGCCCGGCCAGCTCGCGCTTATCCACTGGCGCGCCCGTTGGGCTCCCTGCTGCGAGCCTCCGCTAGCCAGCTCGCCACCCACTTGCCAATCCCTCATCCGGGCCGCCCATCCGTTTGGGCGTCCCCGCAGATGCCCCAGGCCTGCTACATCTGGCCATCGTCCCCCCAGCAGAGGCCCTCCTCTGGCCTGCCCCGCCTCTCTCCTCTCCCGCCAGTCGACCTTTCGATCCCATGACGCTGGAGGCCGAGCTCGCCCCTGTTCCACCCCCCCACTCCGTCACCCAGGCTTTCCTCACGAAGGCATCCCTCCCTCTGCCTGCTCCACTGATTTCCACGATCCCCTCCAGACGGCCTCGCCTGTCGTACCCCTCAGTGGTTCGCCGTAGCCCCAGGCTCGCTTATGCTCGGACGATCCGCGCCCCCGCCAGTTCCTCGTCCATCCCTGCCATCCGCAAGGCCTAGGGAGTCCTGGCCCACAAGCTGGGCCTTCCCTCCGCACCCACTGTCGACGACCTGGCTGCGCAGCTTCAGACTCTGTTCTCCTCCCCGCTCGACGGTGGCACTCTTTCAGCCGTAGCTGATCTCTGCGGCCTCTCACGGCCCTCCCTTGACCTGGTCGCTGTTGGTCCCGCCGGGGTTGAGGACTGTGCCTCCTAGCTTCGTTCGCCCTGCTGAGTGCTAGCTGTCTCTGATGTTACCGCCTACTCAACCCCCCGCCCATCTGCGTGTAGGCTTGTATCGTCCCCACCTGCGAGTGGGCTTGCTTCTCTACCACCTGCGTGTGGGTTTCCTCCACTCCCGCCTGCGTGTGGGTTTGCTTAGTAGTCTTATCCCGTGTGTGGCCTTATGCCATCACACCTTTGTGTCGGGGTGCGTACCACCTGCGTGTGGGCCTGTTCCACCCCTAGTTGCAGAACCGCCTGCGTGCGGAGCATCCTGGGCCTACCTTCCCCTGCGTGGGTTTTGGCTGGCCCACCCCCGTATTGTCTACCTTCAGGTTATCATGGCTACCCCCCTTGCTCGTCAGTGCCCCCCCTCAATTGCCCTATGAAGATTCTCTCCTGGAACACCCGTGGCCTCAACTCCGCTGCCAAGCGAGACTCTGTTGCAGCGATCGTTCGCTCCTACAACCCAATCATCCTCGCCATCCAGGAATCGAAACTTTCTCAACCGGATAACCTGACGCTCATGGAAATTTGTGGTCATCGCCTCCGGGGAGTGCTGCAGCTCCCTGCCAATGGCACAAAAGGGGGTATCCTTCTTTTCTGGGATGACTCCGCCATCCAGGTGTCCGACCATCTCATCCTACAACATTCCATCTCTGCCAAAATCTCGCCGCTAGACGGTCAGCCCAGCTGGATCCTTACCGTAGTCTACGGGCCCTCCACCCCCTCCGACAAGGAAGCGTTCCTCCTTGAACTCACTTCCTTAGCCAACCACTTTAGCTCCCCCTGGCTGGTGCTTGGAGATTTCAACTTCATCTACCAAGCCTCAGACAAAAACAACCTCAACCTTAACCACCGTCTCATGTCCCGTTTCCGCAATGCCCTAGACACTTGCCTCCTGAAGGAGCTCCACCTCTCTGGTCGTCGATTCACTTGGAGCAATGAGCAGAACAGCCCCACCTTGGTCAAGCTTGACAGAGCCTTCTGCAACACTGCTTGGGAACTCCTCTTCCCCTCCAGTTCGCTCCTCCCATTGTCCTCCTCAGCCTCTGACCACTGCCCCCTCCTCCTCACAGCCGAGCTCCTTCCTCCCCCCTATGAGGTTTCGCTTCGAGAACTTTTGGATCCGCCTGCCAGGGTTCTCTGAGACCGCCAAGCAAGCTTGGTGTGAGGCTTCCCCCCATCTCCCCTCCCACTCACTCCTTCGCTTCCGCACCAAACTCCTCCGCACTGCAAAGGCCCTTAAATCTTGGAGTCGCACCCACATTGGTAACACCTCCCTCCAGCTCGCGATCACCTCTGAGGTCCTGCGGCTTCTCGACCTGGCCATGGAATCCCGCCAGCTCTCCCCTGCGGAGGTAGAGCTAAGACGACTCCTAAAAATTCGAAGCTTAGGGCTCAGCGTGATTGCGAAAATCAAATGGAAACAGCGCTCCCGCCTATCCTGGCTGAAACTCGGCGACGCCAACACCAAATACTTCCACCTGAGGGCTAACGGTCGTAGGAGGAAAAACTACATCCACACCCTCTAGAGCCCATCCGGCACGCACTCCGAATTCCACGAGAAGGCCCAAATCCTCCATGACCACTTCTCCTCTGTCCTTGGGACCGCCCTACCCTCGGGCCTTGGACCCGGTCGCCGTTTCAACTGGGAATTCCTCGAGCTCCCCTCTCTGGACCTCTCAGCCTTAGAAGAGCAGCTCAACTTGGACGAGCTCAAGGAGGTAGTTTTTAGCTTGCCAAACGACAAAGCCCCAAGCCCTGATGGCTTCACCTGGGATTTCTACAAATCCTGCTGGGAGTTCATCTCCCCAGACCTCCTGGCGGCTCTCCGGTTGCCTCCTCAACCTCGATGGGCGAGGCTTTGAGACCTTGAATGACGCCCTCATCGTCCTGCTACCCAAGAAGGACAAACCCAGCTCCCCCTCCGACTTCCGACCCATCAGTCTCATTCACAGTCTGGGCAAACAATTCACCAAGATCCTCTCCACGAGGCTTGCCCCCTTCATGGACGATCTCGTTTCCCCCTGCCAGAGCGCTTTCATAAAAAAACGCGACATTCAGGATAACTTCCTCTCGGTCCAAGGCAAAGCCAAATCTCTCCACAGATCCGGAACGCCTGCCGTCCTCCTAAAACTCGACCTTGCCAAGGCCTTTGACTCGGTGTCTTGGACCTACCTCCTCGACAACCTCCGCGCCCGCGGCTTTGGGGAACACTGGCGCGACTGGATCTCCCTCTCGCTTGGTTCTTCTTCCTCGCGGGTCCTCCTCAACGGCCACCCCTTAGACCCCATCCACCACCGCAGGGGATTACGCCAAGGCGACTCCTTATCCCCTTTCCTCTTCAATCTTGCCATTGATCCCCTTGTGTCCCTTCTCGCGAAAGCCACTGAACACGGGATCCTGTCCCCCATCAGAGGCCTCCAGCCTGGCCCCCATATCTCCCTTTTTGCAGACGCCGCCGCCATCTTCATCCGCCCTACCAGGCAAGACGCGTCAGCCTTGGCTGAAATGCTAGACCTGTTTGGCGACATCTCTGGCCTCCGCACCAACTTCACTAAGAGTCAGGCCGCCCCCATCAGGTGCGATGACCTTGACCTTGATGACGTCCTCCAAAACTTGCCGGCTGCTAGATCTACCTTCCCCCTAAAATATCTGGGCCTCCCGCTTTCCATTAAACGTCTCCGGCACGTCCACTTCCAACCGCTCATTGACAAAATCTCCAACAGGCTGGCAGGATGGAGAGGCCCCTTCATGTCAAAGGGTGGGAGCTTGACCCTTCTCAAGGCCGTCCTCTCGGCCCTTCCAACGTATACCCTCTCCGTGATCAAACCCCCCAGCTCCATTCTACAGAAGATAGACAAGATCAGGCGCGGTTGGCTCTGGAAAGGGTCCTCCTCCTCTTCGCTGGGACACTGCAAAGTCAACTGGTCCACTGTCTGCTCCCCAACACGCTTCGGAGGCCTTGGGGTGCCTGACCTCGCCCGTTTCGCACGAGCCCTCCGCCTTCGCTGGCTTTAGCATTCGAAAACCTACCTTTCGGCCCCGTGGACTGACACCCCTGTCGCCCAGCCAACGACCGATGTTGACCTCTTTCGGGTGGGGACCTTTGTGAGCCTGCATGATGGTTCCTCCTCCCTATTCTGGGAGGATCGCTGGCTCTCTGGTCTCGCTCCCAAGTGGCTGGCTCCGAAACTGCACGCGGCAACTCCCAGGCACAACCGTTTGGTCAGGGACGCGCTTTCTAATAACACATGGATCTCTGACCTTCGGCGGGTGCTCACCCCGGAATTGGTACCTCAACTCATTTTGCTGATCCAACGGCTGACTCAGGTTTCTCTAACCCCGGGCACACCCGGCCAATGGCTCTAGCGATTCACCAACGACGGCTCCTTCTCAGTTAAGTCCGCCTACAGGCTTCAATTCATCGGCCGTCGCCCCTCACCGGCTCTAGCACGTGTCTGGAAGCACTGGGCGTCCTCCAAGTGCAAATTCTTCCTTTGGCTTCTACTTCAACAGCGCGTCCTCACGGCGGATGCCTTGCAACGCAGACAACTTCCTAACGCCTACTTTTGCCCACTTTGCTACCGCAGCCTAGAGACGCCAGAACACCTTTTCCTACTCTGCAACTTCAGTACCTTTGTCTGGCTCCTGGCGAATCTTTTGGGGATCGAGCTACTTCACCCTACGTCGTGGCGTCACTCCGGCTCCATCCCTACCTGGTGGGAAATAGACATTCTCCAAGCCGGACCCTCTCGCGGCACCCTTTCCATTATATCTAGGACCATCTGGCTACTTTGGCTTGAGCGGAACAACAGGATTTTCCGCTCCTCCGAACGGCCGTCGCTTCCCTTCCTTTACCACCTCCTCGATGAGTTGAGATTGTGGGCGGCCGCGGGAGCCAATTTCGCTATTTTGTATCTTACTAGAGGAGAAAATGCCCCATGGGGGGAGGGGCCCTGTTCCCCCCCAACTTGTACTTCTTCCCCTACTATAAGAGAGCTTCAGAAAGAAAAAAAATTTCCATCAAGAGAGCTTCAGAAAGAAAAAAAATTTCCATCACACCCCCTGTTATGTCCCTTTCTCGTGTTTGCGTTGCAAGAGTTAAATAAAAATATCTGATTGTAGTAGGGTCATCCAAGCTAGCTTTCGGTATATCATTATACTCTAATCGATCTCAAACGCTGTCCCAAATTTTGTTTGGTGGCCGAGTTGACCGCATATATATATCTCGACAAAAATAGGCGTGCAAGCTAGCACGCTCTGGGCTTTTGATACCGTAGCTTAACTTTTTTCAATTCTTTTTGCCACTTCCACTCTATCCATTTACATTTTTTTTTATCTGTGATGTGTAATCAATTAGCTCGTGAGTCGTGAGTTACATAATTAAGCTTGAACAGCTGAATCCTTCATGGTTTGACTAGGGCATTCTGATTTCATACACATACACAATTTCAAAAAAAAAATGGCTAGCTTGTACACGACTCACATAAAGGTAAGCAAGATAATATTAACAAGGGCTGGGAAGGTTACAACTGAGGTATCTGTAAATCAAGATATTGTCCATTCAGATTACTGTGGTTATACATTTGTTTGGTACATAAGATAAACACCCCTCTATAGTCTTCTGATATTGTGCATCCCTTGCTGCTCTTCATTAATTATCCTTTGACGAAGCTTAGCTTGGAGCTAGACATAACACAAAACTACAGGTTGTCCGTAGGAAATTTGTATGGATGGTGTGTAGGTCTAATTCTGTTCGGATCAGGTCAGGGGTGACATGGTACAACCAGAAAATAAAGGAAGATCAAGTGCTCAATCAGATGTTACAAGAGACAGTACTAAAATGCACGAAGGTTTGAAGAGAGTATCTAAACATAGTAATAATACGTACTTTGTGGCTTCAAGTCGGGCTATTCTCTTCAGCTTTTCTTATTTGCTGATTGTCTTATTTGCTTATAAGTTAAACTCTGAGAGCTTTCCGAAATAGCTTGGGAAGTCCAATCCGCTTCATTGAACTTATTTTTGAGAGCTCTAAAACATAGTTTCCTAATAAAAAAAGACTAAAAAGTTAAAACATATGACTTTTTCAATTTGGAGATAAGTAAATAAATAGATAAGCTGACAAGAACAACATAGGGGAAGCAGAGCCTCACATGGTTACCTTGTCCTACGTACCCTGCAAGTAAGAGTTCCTTTTCTATTTTTTCTCAAGATACACTGAGCTTGCAAGAGCTGCATTTGAAAAGTGGGTAAACAGTTGGCCTCTTAATCAAGGACTCGCTTTACACCTAGTACTAATATTACATAATATATGTAATACGTTGTTTAGGACATGGTAACATGTCGGGATGCGGTTACTTGGTTCTAAGCATTTAACTAGAGTACTTTGTGATTAGATCCATCAATTAATTAATGGCAGCAAGTTGCTTCAATGAACTGTATCATGCCTGACAACATCTCGGTACAGCTCATTTAATGGCACATCTAGATTCAGAATTATATTTACTAGGACCACGCCTATAACAATGCATTTTTTCCTGTGTTCTCGTATAGAAAAAAAACCAACAATAGTATTTGAGAACCTAAGTACTTACAGCAGCTCCTTCCATGTTACGGAATACTGAAACTATCTAATTATCTGCTGAAAATAAAATTTGATTGTTTTGACTAGTGACATGAAAAGCCTAAAATTAATAATGAAAGCCAAAAGAATGTTTATCGTGTGACTTTAAAATTTTAAAAAATATTGTCAAAAAGTCAAA
Source organism: Olyra latifolia (assembly GCA_036346145.1). Lineage (NCBI taxonomy): Eukaryota > Viridiplantae > Streptophyta > Magnoliopsida > Poales > Poaceae > Olyra > Olyra latifolia. The sequence continues at coordinate 24,989,488 of CM070530.1, forward strand.
ACGTTCAAAAAGCTAATTAAATAATTTAGTAAAAAAGATACGGAACTTTTCTGCTCCTTGCATCACAGTGAACTCGATCTGCAAAGCCGGTGTCGTTCTTCACATACATATATATATATATATATATTTTCATGTGTTACACGAGGCCCGGAGTTGCCTGCATGTTCCTGTCTGAATGAATGCATCCTTGATCTCATTCTCCGTAGCCGGCCAGTTCCTTCACATGATGAACTGACGAAGACCACGCCCCGGCAGGTCAGGCCCAGCTTAAATTCGTCCCTCTCATACAGCACAGCACAGCGCTACAGCCTCGATCCTCCTCCTCAATAAGTTGGCACGTAAACGCGCGCGCTCCTGCTCGTCCTGCATCGTCCATTTCTCCTTCCCTTCTCCCTGCGACCCTGTCTGTCTATCAGCCGCCATGGATTCCACTCTCTTCACCATCGGCATCATAGGTACGGGCGTAGTGCTCTCTCTCTCTCTCTCTCTCTCTCTCATATTTCCTTCTTTGTTTGACCATAGCTTCTACCGTGCTGCTGCAGGCAACATCATCTCAGTTCTGGTCTTCGCTTCTCCCATGTAAGAACGCACGCCATGCATGGTTTGTTCTTTGTTGCGTTTGCCGGAGGCCAGAGCTAGCATTTTGTTTTGCTAACATGGGCGAGTGGATGCATGCATGGACGGGGTGCAGCAAGACGTTCTGGAGGATCTTGAGGAGCGGGTCGACGGAGGAGTTCGAGGCGGCGCCGTACGTGTTCACGCTGCTCAACGCGCTGCTGTGGCTCTACTACGGCGTCACCAAGCCCGACGGCATCCTCGTCGCCACCGTCAACGGCTTCGGGGCCGTCATGGAGGCCATCTACGTCGTGCTCTTCCTCGTCTACGCCGCCGACCATGCCACAAGGGTGAGGTCTTCATCCAAAAATAATTGAACAAGGGATTTCTTACCTCCTCCTGCTTGGGATCGATCCAACCCTAGTTAATTAAGAGCTGCTTCTAAACAAGATGGTGTTGCTTCTAATCAGTAATCACTGAACAAGGTGTTCAATCGGTTTCGGATTCAATAAACTTTACGTTATTATTGTTTTTGTAGCTCCGGCCACTTGTTTCAAATTGAATATTACTGTTGGGTCATGCTTCAATCCTTTCCCTTTCAAAAACTTGGCCCTACTTGCCATTCATAATTGTTTCGATTAAGCTATGGCGCCTTTATTGGGTTTTTGTTTTTTTTTTCCCGAAGTACAATATAAAAAATAATTAATCTGGTCTGTCTCCATAAGCGCTGGGCTAGGGCAGGGAATTTTTTTTTGGTTAAATTAGTTCAAACACTCTCCTTTGTGGTGAAAAATGCCAGTAGTTCTTTTTATTAATTATTCGTTTGTTCTTAATTTCTTCAGGTTAAAACCGCAAAATTGGCGGCTGCGTTGGATGTCGGCGCTTTCGTAGTGGTTTTCGCGGTCACGACGTTTGCCATCCGTGAGCTCGACCTGAGAATCATGGTGATCGGAATGATCTGCGCCTGCCTCAACGTAGTGATGTATGGGTCGCCGCTTGCTGCCATGGTAAGGATTCACCTACGAATCTATAAATCAATGGATCATTTTAAAATCTCCTTTTTATTCAGACTTTGTTTGGTGTTCTGGCCAAGTTTCAAACACTTAATTTTTCTATTTTTTTTTCGAGAGCGTCTTAATTTTGAAGTGATAATGACAAAGTTTTACTCCAATCAGTAAAAAATCGTGAAATTAATTAGATTATAAATCACGAAGACGGCAAGCTCACCCTCATCAACAAAAAGACAGAGAATGACAATGTTTATTCCCCTAGTGACGAAGTGAAATCAAATGCCATGTGAGTATGAATAAACAAGTTGCTAGCATTGACGATTAATTAATTGTGCTAGTGGTGCTCTCCTTGATTGCATCCTAATCACTCTACCAGCAATTTTAACTAACTAAAAAGCTTGCTTTAATTCATGTACTATCATGGATTCTCCAATTACATCTAAATGTGAGACATATAGGTACGTGCTAAAGATATTTGTTATTTCATAAGCAAGTTGTGTCCACAAACTGTGGAGAAATCAGCATCTAGTGTGTCCCACTAATTTGGTGCGGTCCTATTCGGGCTGTCAATGATTCCCACTTGCATGGTCTAAAAATTGTATTAAAAAAGCACGTGTGGCATGCATTTAAGGAAACGACAAATTTTCATAAATAGTTATTATTTCAATTACCGAATTTATGTTATGTTACAACTTAATTATAAAAATAAGAACGAGCTAACTATAATTTTGGCTTTAAAAAGAAGGTGGGCTAGTTATATATAACTTCATATATACCATCTTAAAATGTTCTGAATAACTCTAAAAGGTTTTCCATAAACGCATGAACTAGAAAAAAAGAGTGGCTATATATGGTACATGAGTATGTAATTTATGCGCTTTAGTATTTACATATGTTTTCTCAACGTACAATCCACCAATCTGATCACAAGTGGGAATGGGCTGGAGAAATGTTAGCGGAGAAACATGTTAAAGCAATTTTTTTAAATTTGTAACTAAAAGTGCGTGTATTATAACTATGATCATTATATATTTTTTATTAATAAAGTACATGTTATTATGGAGCAATTAGATCTAAGAAGCTGGAACAATTAAACTATAAGATCCTTAAATAAAATATACATTTCGTACGTTAGATTGCGATTTCATGAGATACGCAAGGTTGGCCAACCTCCCACTCCCATGAGTAACACTTTCTTGTACGGTATTTGTTTCTTCCTTTATCTAAAAGATAAAAAAAGGTATTTGTTTCTTCCAAAACTAGCAAGTGGTCTTTCAAAGAAATTAATTAGCTCATGAGTAACCCTCACCAGAAGTACCTAATCATGCTCTATAATGGAATCAGTTGGCATAATGATTAAGCCACGAGTGTTTTCTTTTTAAAATAAAAAAATAAATTTTTGGACCCAAAACCTCCATAACGACAAACCTATACAGTAGTAAGTTAAATCGTACAATTTACATCAAATAAAAGTGCAATCTATAAGATTTGAACCCACTGCCTATGACTCCAAGCAAACTAGCTCGCCACCTAACTAACCCACCTCATGTAACGTATTATATTAGATAGAATATGTACTTTTTTGACCCTTGTTATATGAACCTTTTTACCATTATTTACGCATCTAGGTGACTTCAAATATAAACTTTTTAATTACAAAGTTGTAGATCTCATTAAGATCTATAATTTTCATATAAAGTATGTATCCATATGAACATACAAAGTTATTCTTCGGAATTTCATATAAAGTTATGAAATTCCGAAGAATGAAAGATTTGGCTATATATATGTGAAATATTATTTGTGCTGGATCTAAACAAACCAACACAGAGAACACCACATCCTATTTGCAATTTTGTTGTAGTGTAGAGTCTTGTAGATGAACACATGCCTATTGAGAAATTTGCACCGGTGGTACCTGCACTATTTCTTTGGTAGTTTAACATCTATTCTTCAAAATTAATTAGCAATTTACCGCTTCACTTTCCTATTTTGGTATATGCTTCACTTTCCTATTTTGGTATACTACATATATTTTGCAATCCAACTTTACGTACAAATCCAGATGGTAAATTTCAGCACATGCACTAAATTGGAAGTATATGGGTGACAAGCCACTTTTCAATTAGTACACACGTTTATTTGCAGCAATTAGTTTTCAAGTTCTAGCTTCGTGGACACGCTTCACTGGTAATAAAAAGAATATCATATTACTAATTTGTGCCATGTCATGATCATCATGTTTGGTCCAAGTACTCGATCATCTCAACTTAATTTCATGCTTGGTTCGTATATCCACACTCTCGGCTATGTTGTGAGGCCATATCGGAGCTATTTTTTTTAATACTATTTGAGCGTTCGTGCTTTGCTACGAGAAATCCAAATTACACCATCGAGACTATGATAGAGTCATCCAAATGTTTTCGGCTTTCGCATGGCATGAGCGACTGTGTATGTGTCTTAGGGTGGGTTCTTTTGAGCTTATCTTATCCTACTTATTTGCCTTATCTCGTAACTTCGGGAATTTTTCGAGATAGCCTCAAGAGCCGGTTGGCCTTTGTGTTTAGGGTTTAGGGAGCTTTTAGACATGCCTACGAGATAAAAAAATGGACTCAAAAAGTAATAAAAAAGTGAGATAAGCCAAATAAGACACGAGATAAGTCAGATAACATCTCGAAAAATTCTCGAAGTTATGAGATAAGGCAAATAAGTAGGATAAGATAAGCTGAAAAGAACCCACCCTTAGTATATATTTGTTGCATCCGATGGCATGGTTAGTGATTTTAGTGGAAAAAAAGAATTTGTTACCACGGATATGTAATTTTAATAGATGAGATGGATTTGTTACAGTGAATGCCATTGTGAGTAATTTTAGTGCAGTGGATAAAATGAATTTGTTACAATGGATGACACGGTGGGAGTGGATAAGATGGATTTGATACAATTATTTACATGGTGGGTGATCTTATTGCTTTTGTTACAATAGATGGCATGATGAGTAATTTTACTAAAGTGTGATGCCGACCATCAAGGACTACCATTAGAGACTTTTTAATAGTAGAGATTACATAAATTCTAGGGAGGTTGAACTATTTGTTATTAGCTTTTTCTTTGTTAGAGAATTTTTAAGATAATTAATAGGAATTAGGACGGATTACGTGTATAGGAATATTTGGACAGTTTGGATCTTAATTTGACACGATCAGTGCGGATTCCTGGCGAGACATCGACATCAGACATGCCATGGAATTGGCATTGAACTACTGAATTTTGATTAATATGTTTATCTTACACAATATTAAACTAAAACAGCATCTTTGCAAAAGCGAAAAGTTGAGATATTAACCCAGCTGTGTACTTTTCTAGAGGATAATTAGATACGACAAGATGCACTTTTTTAAAAAAAAAGTTTAACGAACTCTTATTGTGTCTAACGTTAGGCATTACGTAGCTACGTGCTGATCACTATCCGCCTTAGGAAACAGCCTAATCGGAATCAGCATTGACTAACAATTTGGGACCAGGAAATGCTGTATACAAACAATGCAAATATGCATTCAATCAAGCAGAGATAATTTAATCTTGAGAATAGCGTAGCCAAATTTCCTTTTTTTTTAAAAAAAAAAAGAAAACTGCAACTATTAATGATGATATGGTCCCATTGCCATGTCAGCACACATTGTCGCGTGAATGATTCACGTGCATATAGTACTAGTGCTATGCCAATATGCCAATAAGACGTCTGAATCCAATCTCTTGTGGGGGGAGGGGCAATAGCGTCGTGCCCTTTGCCCCTTTGACAATCGATCAGCTGAGATGCATAAGATAGTGTAAGAGAGTTGGCCAAAACTAAGTTAAGGCGGGCCTGAACTGCTGTTCCCGTGGTCCTTCTTTCTGCTGTTCTCCCGTTTCTTCGCTTAATTTGGAGATGCACTATCGCTTCACATGCACAACGCTGAATCTGAAGCAGGGCAAACAGAAGTTACAAGTTACAACGATGTTTGCAGTCGTTCCATCTCTCAAAGCTCAATCACTTTTGACGCGTTTGATGTGTACGGTGTACCGCGGCCATTTCACTCCTTTGTCTTAACCTTGTGCCTCTGCATATCATGTAATATATCAACAGAAGAATTGTATCTGATGAGGTGTTTACCTGTGAATTTTGTGGCAAACAGAAAACGGTGATCGCCACAAAGAGTGTGGAGTACATGCCTTTCTTCCTATCCTTCTTCCTTTTTCTCAATGGAGGCGTCTGGACCGCGTATGCCATACTTGACAGAGACGTCTTCCTTGGGGTAAGTGATTTAACTTGCCGCAAAAAAAGTTATTTACTCCTCCTCTTCGGATACTGTCATACAGCTATTGAAACATGCATGGTCACACAAACATATACAAGACACATGTATGCTTCCTAGTTCTTGATATCATAGGACTGATTGCTAGGTTCTTCTGCATATATGATATTAACTTGCACCGGTCAAATAGGACTACTATGTCTTTTCTGCCCGCGTGCTTGCCATTTCCCACCTTTAGACTTGTAGTATTATATAGGGTAAAAATTTATATGCTGCTCCAGAGTTCTATTCTCCCTTAGGAGCCACAACTTATTGACTTCTCCCTTGCATGCCATCACAATTTCTTTATTATTGTCTTATGTGCAATTGGAACAATTTTATCTTTTTTTCTTTAATCTGCATAAACATACCAAAATATCCTTTAAAATCACAGTGTTTTCAAATATGTTATACTTTCAATCTTTTTTTTATTTTTATGAAAGTTTTTATATAGAATTTACACTTAAAAGCCTTTTGAACATAAAAGTGTAATCTTAAAATACCAAAACGATATGCACATTCAAATTTTTCTGTAGTTTTTTGTGGATTTTGACATGCTTACACATTTTAAATAAAAAAAGTTTTTGCCAATGGCACGTAGGATAATAATTGAGTAATTGTGATGGCATGTAAGGGCGAAATAATAGGTTATGGCTTATGTAGGATTAGACTCAAGCGTAATGACAGACAAGATTTTATCCGTATTATCTATGTTTCTGCATGAGTTTCATGAATGGTTTATTTTCAAATCCATTCTTTTTAGGTAAGTGTGATTCTTAGTGTGTTTTTTTCCTTCTGTGGAGTGATGAAACGTATGCGTGATCGATGCTTCTTACGATTATGTTTGCAGATACCAAATGGAATAGGCTTCTTCCTGGGCACCATCCAACTGATTATCTATGCAATCTACATGAACAGTAAGGTCTCTCAGAGAAGTAAAGAAACAACAGATGATGGATGCCAGGCTTCGGCTTCTCTTCTGGCCTCCAACGCCAGACATGGGCAGGAAGATGCATCAGGCCACGTTTAGTGAAATTGGTTCTATTCGACGAATTGGTGCGACAAGCAGTCAATAGTCACAGGTGTACCAATATATATATATATATATATATATATATATATATATATATATATATATATATATATAGGAAGTCAGTTTGGAGCTCCATGGAGCCTAGGCTCCATGATTCAAAAGGTAAGATGTGCATTGAGATTCGTGATGTTTGACGTGTATATCTTCACATATCAACTAAAAAAAATATTTCAGATATGAAACTCCAAAAAAATTAAATTCAAACTCACTTTAAACTAGTTTGAAGTAAAGTTTGAACTAATTTGAAGTATAGTTAAATGTAGTTCAAACTGAAGTTTAACTCAACTTTTTTCGGAGTTTGATGTCTCAAATATTTTCTTTAATGGGTATATGAAAGTATAATAACCAAACAACACGAATCTCAAAGCACATCTAGTGGTAACGAATCATGGAGTCTAGGCTCCATGGAGCCTTATGTATTATTTATATATATATATATATATATATATATATATATATATATATATATATATATATATATATATATATATATATATATATATATATATATATATATAAAGTTTTCTTGTATGAATACGATCGTACAAAAAAATATGCCTTCATTTTTTAGCAAGAAAATTCAAGCTACATGGACCATTGACTTTATGTACTTAGTTGGGATTAGTAAATACGCGAGAGGATATATCTCAAAATGGGGGAAGGAAGAAAGGAAAAAAAATTGAATCTATTGTGCGCTAAGTTTCTAAGTTTTAAAGGATTTTTTTTGACAATTTTGCAACGCTTTATCTGACCTCCTTACAGCATGTATAATGGTTCAAGTCAGTTGTCTATAAGACATCTACCAACATTACCACCTAGCACTTATTGTTCTTTCCCTCCTCTATCTCTATCTCTGCCTGTGTGTGTTTGTGCCTGTTTCCATTTCCCTATGTGATAGCCTAGTGTGAGGCTTATATAGACACCCCTTGTCTAAGTTTGCTTGGTGTGGAAAACATGGGCCCTGGGTGTCCGAGGATACACTACAGGACGTACCGCCTCCTTGGGCCGAGTCAATTGGGCCTTCCAGAAGGCAGGCTTGGAAGGCGGCGCGGCTGAAGATAATCTACAAGGAAACGAATTCGTTTCCTATTTGCAGTATATGGATATAGGCGTAGCCGGATCGATCATATCTATACCTTCCAAACACAGATCATGATTTCTATCTGTAACCCGACCCCCTATACTATATAAAGGGGGTACGGGGCCCCCAGTTCATCATCCAATCTCATATCCTATAATCATCATCAGAATCCACCACAATACAATCCATGAGCACAGGAGTAGGGTATTACCTCGCCCCGAGGGCCCGAACCTGTATAAATTCGGCTCCCTGTGCTACCATCGTAGTTGTGATCTCGACGCCCCTAAAATACATTGCCGATGCAAATCGTCGGCGGTTGGCGCCGCGGTAGGGGCTAGCGCCACGATCAACTACATCAACCTCGATGGCTTTATTGGCGGATTTGTTCACTTCACGCCCCGCCAAAACTTCATCTTCGGAGATCTCGGTTTCATTGCCGGTGACTTCGGAGAGCTTCGGTTGTGTGAGCCGAACTTTGTTCGGTCCACACATTATCGGGGGAGATGGTACGCGACTCCGGCCGAGCCTCGCCACTTTGGGATCTCTTCCCCGGATTCTGATCCGGAGGAGATCCGATCTGATGATGACGATCTCGACTGGCCTACCGTGGGGTTTCCCTTCGGTTTCGGTCAGGATCTACCACTTCTCTCCTTGCCAGCACCCTGTGCTGACAGAGGATTGAGCCGCGATCTGATTCCTGGCCTGGATCGCTCTCAGATCCAGTCAGGGGTCACGGTCCCTCGGTCGTGGATCGCCCCATTTGGATTTGGAAACTCAGCTGCTGTTTTCCATCAGATAACGTGTTGATTTTTCCAATCTGGGACAAGGGGCGGAACACGGCACGTGCACGCCGGGACGAGTTTTCTGAGCCAATACTCAGGGACAACTCCTGCCCGGTTAGTTCCCCGAGTGGCTATGCCATTCGGTCTGGTCAATTCGGCTGAAAGATTCCAGCGGATTCGTTCTGCCGAAACTCAGTCGGATCCTCTCTTGACCGAAGATCCTGCACGAGAGGTGGGAGCTATAATCACTCCCATCGACGAGCCGGCAAATCGGGATCGGTTGAGCCTTTCCTTTTCGGAATCCGAGTCGGAAGAGAGCGTCAATAGAATCCCCGACTTCCGCGGTGTCTACGTGCTGGACGGCCAAGCCTCTGGGTCGGCCTGGCGTCCCACGGGAGAGGCTGGAGCTGAACCAAACCGCGAAGGCGAAGAAGATTTGCGCGACCAATTACGTGGTCGTGCACGGGAAGTCCGGGAGGAACTGCTTCAAATCCGTATGGGAGATCACTCGGTCTTCCGTACGCCACAGCAGAACCTCCTCGCCTGTAAGACCTCCTAGACAATGTTGGTCCTTTACTTGGAGAGAACAACCCCACAACACCGATCATGGAACAGGTCAAAGCCATGGTGACGGCAGCGGCTGTCCAAGCCACTCGGGATCAACCGGCCAACTCGGCCAGAAGCCAGACTGCTACAAGTAGTACTCGGGGCAGTCGGCACACGCGAAGCCGCGGGCAAGACGCCCGCCGGAGTGCAAGCCGCGACCTTCGCCCCGACATCGAAGCCCGACGGAGGGAGTGAGACGAAGATCGGCGCCGTACTCCACCGCATCGAAATCTCCCCCGACGATCCCCTTCCCCCGTGGATGGGCTGATTGACGGGATCAAGGCATTCACCCCCGACTCCGTCAGGTAAACTGGCCCGAGGGGTTCAACCCTAAAGGCATTGTGAAATTTGATGGAGAACGGGACCCCGAGGCTTGGTTGCAGATTTATTCTCTGGCGATCAAAGCCGCGAGTGGAGGATATGATGTAATGGCGAACTATTTGCCCGTCATGTTAACCTCTCCGGCTCAGAACTGGCTCGCAGGCCTTCCAGAGAACTCAATCGATTCCTGGGGAGAGCTTTGCGACCAGTTCGTTGCCAATTTCCAGGGCACTTACGAGAAGTCCGGAACCTAGTGGGACCTCTATCAGATTCATAAAAAAAAAGATGAGTCGTTAAGTGATTTCATTCGGTGTTTCACCAAGAAGAAAAACACAATCCGGGAGATCTCAGAAGCGGTTGTCGTCGCAGCCTTCCAGAAAGGAGTTCGCGACCCCGACCTAATCAAGAAGATGTCCCGGAAGCCTCCGACCACTGTCAAGGAAATGTTCGCCTTGGCGGATCGATATGCTACTGTCTCGGATGCTCTAGCCGAGCGTTAGGAGGATTACCCAAGCAGGCATGAAGGCAAGAAGGACAAGCCCGAGTCATCCTCCAAGAAAGACAAGAAGCGTAAGGGTGAAGAGATGGTAGCGGCCACGGAGCAGGGTCGGCTAAGGCCACCTCGACCCGCCGACTATAACAAAGTCATGGAGGCGCCGTGTCCTTTCCATCCAAACGGGAAGCACGCGGCCAAGAACTGAAACATCTTAAAGAAGTTCGCTGAGGATCACAACAGCGACACTCCGAGAGATGCCAAGCAAGATGACAAGCGCGACCCTCCCGAGGGTGATGCTTACCAAGAAACTGAGCGGGAGCTCAACTACATATTCGGGGGATCGGATGCATATGAGTCCAAGCGTAAGCAAAAGCTTACCAATCGGAAAATCAATGCAGCTATCTCGGTGACTCCCGGGTATCTCCGATGGTCTGAAATTTCGATTGTATTTGATTGCTCAGATCACCCAGATCACGTCCCATGCCCAGGAAGATATCCACTCATCCTGGATCCTATGGTGCGGGGCGTCCGACTGCGCAAAGTCCTGGTTGATGGCGGAAGTGGATTAAATATCCTTTTCGTTAAAACTCTGGACGAGATGCAGATCCCAAAGACGACGCTCCAGCAGACGGAAGCGCCGTTCCATGGTATAATTCCGGGAACTTCATCGGTGCCAATCGGGAAAATCACCCTCCCCGTCACCTTTGGGACTCGGGATAATTTTCGGACGGAAAACCTCAGTTTTGAGGTGGCCGATTTTGAGACCGCATATCATGCGATCTTGGGAAGGCCGGGCTTGGCCAAATTCATGGCCGTCCCACACTATACCTACTCGATTATGAAGATGCCAGGTCCGCGGGGCGTAATCACGATCCGAGGAGACGTCAAGATCTCCCGTCTCCTCGATAGGGAAACCTGCGACTTCGCTCAGTCCATAGAGGTGGCAGCTGAGTTGGACAAGATCCGGCAGACGGCCGCCACCCTTCGCGACGAGGGCAATCTGCTAAACAAAAAACCGTCTAAGTCGGGCATCAAGCCTGACGAGGATGTCAAACGTATTTCGCTCGACCCGTCCGACTCAACCAAAACGGCTCTGATCGGGACAGGGCTCGACCCGAAATTGGAGGACACGCTTATCACTTTCCTCCAAGAGAACCGGGGCATCTTCGCCTGGAAACCATCTGATATGCCGGGCGTCCCGAGGGAGGTGATCGAGCACTCCTTAAAAGTACACGACAAGGCGAAGCCGGTTAAGCAACGGCTACGCCGATTTGCGCAAGATCGGAAGGAGGCCATCAAGGTGGAGATCACCAAGCTTTTAGCCGCTGGCTTTATAAGGGAGGTACTCCACCCCGACTGGCTGGCAAATCCGGTACTTGTGCAGAAGAAGAATGGAACTTGGCGCATGTGTGTTGACTATACTGACTTAAATAAAGCGTGCCCCAAGGACCCATTTGGACTCCCTCGCATCGACCAGGTGGTTGATTCCACTGCCGGTTGCGAGCTCTTGAGCTTCCTGGATGCATACTCAGGCTATCACCAGATTAGCTTAAAGGAAGAAGACTGTATCAAGACTTCGTTCATCACCCCGTTCGGGGCCTTCTGTTATGTCACCATGCCCTTCGGACAGAAGAACGCCGGCGCAACGTACCAGCGCTGCATTCAGCGATGCTTCCACAACCAGCTTGGGCGCAACGTGGAGGCATACGTTGATGATGTTGTCGTCAAGTCTTGGGTAACCTCCGACTTGGTCACTGACCTATCAGAGACATTCGAGAGCCTGTCGGCGTATCACATGAAGTTGAACCAGGAGAAATGTGTCTTCGGGGTCCCTTCGGGGAAGCTTCTTGGATTCGTGGTATCTCACCGTGGAATCGAGGCTAACCCGAAAAAGATCAAGGCCATCATGGAGATGGCACCCCCAACATGCATAAGGGATGTCCAGCGTCTCAGTGGGTGCATGGTCGCACTCGGTCGGTTCATCTCACGACTCGGTGAGCGTGGATCGGCCTTCTTCAAGCTGTTGAAAAAGCAGCACGACAAGTTCGTCTGGACACCTGAAGCACAGAAGGCCTTTGAGGATCTCAAATCGTTCCTCACCTCGCCACCTATTTTGGCATCCCCTCTGCCACAGGAACCACTTCTGCTATACACAGCGGCTACCACTCATGTAGTGAGTGCTGTGGTGATAGTAGAACGAGAAGAAGAAGGAAGCGCATACAAGGCTCAACGCCTAGTTTACTTCATCAGCGAAGTATTGGGCGAGACCAAGGTGCGTTATCCACAGGTGTAGAAGCTCCTGTATGCGGTCTTGATCGCCTCTCGGAAGCTGAAGCACTACTTTCAAGAACATCCAATTTCGGTGGTTACCTCCTTCCCTATTGGAGAAATTCTCCATAATCGGAAGCCAGGGAGGATTGCAAAATGGTCGGTGGAACTCGGGCTTTCGAGCTCGCTCAAGCCACGCGCGCCATTAAGTCACAAACACTCGCCGACTTTATCGCCGAGTGGACGGAGATCTGAGACTCGCCACCGAAGAAGTCGAGTCATCGAACATGTACTTCAACGGATCTCTCCGGCGGCGCTGGGCCGCATCGTTCTCATATCACCGGAGGCGAAGCGACTCAAGTACGCCCTCCGGATCCACTTTCCGACTTCAAACAACGCAGCCGAGTACGAGGCGCCATCCACGGTCTCCAGATTGTCGATCGCTTCAGATCCGACGATTGGTGGTTCGCGAAGACTCCCAGCTTGTGGTGAGCCAAGTGCAGAAGGACTGGTCCTGTGTCAACGATAACATGGCCGCCTATTGTCAGGAGGTCAAGAAGTTGGAGGATAAGTTCGACGGGTTGGAACTCATACATGTCGTGCGACGAGACAATGAGACGGCGGATGAACTCGCAAACCTGGGCTCTAGTCGGGCGCTAGTTCCGGCTGGGATCTTCGTCCAGGAGCTCCACGCCCGCTCCATCACTCCGCAGGAGCAACTACCCCAACCTGACGAGCAGCAATCCGAGGTAGAAGTGCTTGCCCTCGACTTGGATTGGACGAAGCCTTACCTGGAGTTCCTACAAGAAGAAAAGCTTCCCGATGACCGGGGGGCTGCCGAGCGAATCCAACGTCGGAGTCGCAACTATGTGGTGCATGAAGGGATCTTGTACCGACGAAGCGTCTCCGGCATACTTCAAAAGTGCATACCCGAGTCTGATGGACGCGACCTGTTGCACGAAATCCACTCGGGCATGTGCGGTCATCACGCTGCTTCTGCTACATTGGTGGGAAAAGCCTTCCGACAAGGGTTCTATTGGCCAACCGTGGTCTCTGACTCAAAGGAGATCGTCCGCAAATGCGAGGGTTGTCAGTTCTTTGCCCGGCAGATCCATGTGCCGGCTCAAGAACTCCAGACGATCCCCATCACCTGGCCGTTTGTAGTCTGGGGGCTCGACATTGTCGAACCTTTCAAGAAGGCCCCATGTGGTTTTGAACACATCTTCGTTGCCATTGACAAGTTCACCAAATGGATTGAAGCCAAGCCTGTGACCAAGATTACGGGGGCTAAAGCCACCGAGTTCTTCCGGGAGATCATCGGCCGGTTTAGCGTACCATCTCGAATCATTACGGACAACGGCTCTCAGTTCAAGAGTGACGAGTTTCAAAGTTGGTGCGAAGATGTGGGCATAAAGATTTGCTTTGCTTCAGTGGCGCACCCACGAAGCGATGGGCAGGTCGAACGCGCGAATGGCATACTTCTACGAGGTGTCAGGGCGCGCGTCTTCGATCGGCTCAAACCCTATGCGGCAAAATGGATGAAGGAATTGCCTGTCGTACTCTGGGGGCTTCGAACAAGCCCAAGTCGAGCTACGGGGCAGTCACCCTTTTTCCTCGTATACGTGTCTGAGACGGTCCTTCCAACGGAGCTGCAATTCGGATCGTCCCGAGTCCAGAGGTTCAACGAAAACGAGTCAGAGGCCATTCGGATTGACGATCTAGACCGACTGGAAGAAGCTCGGGACGTTGCCACGATTCGGTCAGCTAAGTACCTCCAGGGTCTGTGCCGTTATCATGATCGCAATGTGCGAGATCGTACTTTCTCGGTTGGAGATTTGTTCCTTCGAGTTAATCAATCTAGTAGCCACAAGCTTTCTCCACAATGGGAGGGACCGTACATCGTCGATTCTATGACACGCCCGGGGGCTTACAGATTAAGGCGAGAAGATGGCGCTCTCCTGGACAACTCATGGAATATCGAGCAATTGCGTCGGTTCTATACCTGACGGCTATTGTAAACCATGATTACAAATAAATAAAATAAGTTTTCGCTCACATTGTCTTTTATGTTTGCACAATTCAGTTTCTGACTTGCTACTTATTTGCATTTCAATTAAAGTAGTAAGTCGGGGGCTACACCTAATTAGGTGCGTAATCGTGCACCTAATCTCCTATATAAGTTTGACTTGCTCCCTAATCAGATCCTGACTTACTCATTGGTCGGGTTCCGACTGGTGATATAAGTTGAGGGGTCTTATCTGATTAGGGGAAGTCTCCACCACTGCATTTGTTCCTAAAAACTTAATTGACTTTTTTCGGTTCGAGCTAACAATGAACCCAAGCGATAGTCATCCTGAGTAACGAAACTCTTGCTTTCTAGCTACATTCATGTTTCCGGGTCGCGTTATCGGAGATAGAGCTCCGTGCCAACTCCTAATGCTAAGAAACTTGATGCGCTGGACAGAGTGCTTAGTGAAAGGGACCTAGCTCGCCTGGGTGAAGCGTACTACTCGGGTCGTAAAAAAATCGATTAACTTGCATTAAGACATAGTAAAATAAAAAAGAAAGAGAAAAGGAAGCATCGCACATTCAGAATAAACAACTTTATTTCTTAATGGCCCGCGAGCCGTTTACAAGATGTGGCGGCAGGCGTAGGCCTACGCCTGGATGATCAGATCCGTCACCTCGGCGAGGCCCGGGGCGGCGTCGAGTAGAGCTTCGGCGATGGCGGCGTCGCGGGCGCGGGAGCGGACCAGAGCTTCCACGATCACATCGGTCACCTCGGCAAGGGCCGGGACGACTTCCACCAGGACCGCAACGGAGATGACGTCGCGGGCGCGGGCCTCGTTCTCGGCCATCTCGGCGAGCGCAAGGTCGAAATCCGCCCAGAGCTCCGCCAATTCTTCATCGGCCATTAGAGCAGAAGGAGGTGGAGGAATCCAGGAAGAAACTTGGTGAGGAGCGGCTGCTGCGCCGGCCTCCCTTTATAGCCGAGATTGGAGAAGTCGAACCGGTTTCGGGGAATAATGGCGTCGGGAAGCAGCCCCGATGAAAACAGTTCCTGAGATTTGATGTAAAAGTCTCTGGGAGCACGACGCTGCATTCAAAGCGACGCTTGAGCTTCCGGCGAAGTGATGCCGGGATGACCCATGGCGGCAGCAGATGAGCATGCGTTTGTCGAGGAACCGCGGGCAACGCTTCGGCTTCCGGCTGGGCGAGAAGGTATAAAGTTTTGGTTTCACTGTTGCAATATTCGGGCCCGGACTTAGGTTCCAGAAGGCACGCTCCTCGTGGGCCGTAAGTTTTACGTTGCCCACGTGCGAGTGTTGATTGGACTGAACCTAGTTGGAAAGAAAAGGGCGCGCCCCTGGTTGGGCCGTATGTCAGTTATCGATTTTTTGATGGCTGGGTGCTTCCCGAAAAATTAATTCAGCTCTTGGTGTACCTCTTGGGGTCAATGGCTGGTCCGATTTTATAATCGGATTAGGCGTCAAAGAGTTACCTCTTCAGTTGGGTCTCAATGCCACATCTTCGGATCGTTTGTCGTCAAGACAAACACCACTAGGAGGACTTTAACTTGGAGGCAGGCGTATTCCTCTGGGGATCACTAGCTTGAATCTGCATTAGTCGGATCAAGGCGCCTGAACACCCTACACAGGTTGTGGCATGTCCCATGTCGGACCGAATGTTGAGCTCTGCAAGTCAGGCTTGAATGCCATAAGTTGTAACAGGGAGGATAACGTTGGGTGGCATTGCTTACTCAGTAACATCCACTTTTTCTCTGGTATGCCTCTCCGTGGGGCCATCAGCCAGTATACCGATCCGTCGGGCTGGGTACCAGGCATATTTAAGGACCTGGGAATTTTTCTCGAGTTCTTTGCAACTGTGTTGTTTGATCAGCAGGTTACTCGGCAAGCAGACTTCATCAACCAGGCGAAGAGTGACGTCACTCGGGTAACATCTGAATGACTGCAAGCTGAACCCCGAATCAAGACAACCCAATTCGAAGCACTCGGGGGCTACTGTGGAAAACATGGGCCCTGGATGTCCGAGGATACACTACAGGACGTACCGCCTCCTTGGGCCGAGTCAATTGGGCCTTCCAGAAGGCAGGCTTGGAAGGCGGCGCGGTTGAAGATAATCTACAAGGAAACAAATTCGTTTCCTATTCGCAGTATATGGATATAGGCGTAGCCGGAGCGGTCATATCTATACCTTCCAAACGCAGATCAGGGTTTCTATCTGTAACCCGACCCCCTATACTATATAAAGGGGGTACGGGGTCCCCAGTTCATCATCCAATCTCATATCCTGTAATCATCATCAGAATCCACCACAATAGAATCCACGAGCATAGGAGTAGGGTATTACCTCGCCCCAAGGGCCCGAACCTGTATAAATTCGGCTCCCTGTGCTACCATCGTAATTGTGATCTCTCGCATCGCCCTCTAAAATACATTGCCGACGCAAATCGTCGACACTTGGCGAGATGGATTTCTTTTTTTTCGCACCTGGATGGCTTGTCTCCTCCATCTCTTGTCACTATGCGAGTTGGTGATGTCGTTTGTCTGCGAGCGAGAGTTTTGCGGGTATTTGATCCTCGAGATCCCGCAGTCTCTGGTTTGCCTTTGGGAAGACACTTGTGGGGTATGTGTGCTTCTGCGGTCATAGGTGAGCCACCTTGGGCTATAATACACGGCTGGTGCAAGGCTACTACTACCTTGTGTTCCTCTGTTAGCTAGGTTATCTATACGTATCAGTAGCTTACTGGGCAATGGCCTGGGCTAGTACGCCCGTTAGGTAAAAGTGGTAGTCAACCCTCGACAGTACCTCATGATAACACTTTACTGGTGGTACAAATTAATGCCTAAGGATAATAAGGTGATTTTCGCTTCTCCTTTGTCCTCTTGACTCCCATTTAACTGACCACCTTAATTTGTTCACTGTCGTATGGTGCCGCCCACTACTACAGCGCTGCCAGTTTGTCGGCCCCCGATTTCTCTTATTGGGAACTGATGTGTCATCCGCGCTAGCTCAAGATATGTTTTGCTAGCATGACACATTTACAACAAAATATTGGATCATCTCATATATAACGTCACATAGATATTTATTAAAACAAAACATAGAAAGTATATAGTGATTCAGTTTGGATACACGATTGGGCCAAATATTACAATATCAAAATGTACTTAGAGTTCAACAAAGTGCAGAAACGGAAAGGAAATAGAAGTGTTGGGTCTCAAGGTTATTCCCAATACAAGCGACTAAAGTCCCGCTTAATACCCATCCATATCATTAGCCATTTCAACCTTCTCCTCCTCATAGTACTCATTTGTACCATGATCTTCCTCAAATTCACCTAAAAGAGTGAGTGGGCGCGAGGGCGAGCACAATAAAATTGCGCTCACGAGCCAATACCCTACCAAATGCATTTAATTATACATGCTTGTTTGGTGGGGCTATGGTTCTTTTATTTTCATAAAGCCAGAGTTTCAATTATTCTATAACTAGACATCCCTAAGACTTTGGCCATTTTACCAATTTAGTTTCCAAAATATACTTTGCTAGTAATACACGGGATTTTAAATGGCAACACCATATCCATGGTCATGGACTACATGCCCCCAAACATTTGGCATACTCATGTCATTGTCATGAACATGGTCCTGATTAACACAAGGTGGCTGACTAGTACCCATTGCAGCGGCATGCCATCCCAAAAATACGGCAAGCTCGTGTCCATCATTATGGCTCACGTCTCCCAAAACAATTGGCGATAGACTCACCCTCATCGTTGTGAAGCGTGATCCCCTTGAGCTCAACTAAGGCTAGGATCTAGAGACCTGAATCACTGAATATAATATGAGAGAGTTTGATTAATTTGTACTTAGCCGCTTATGTCTCCTAAGTACATGGGTCTTCACTATACTATTTGTCTGCAGGGATGTTCAAGAATTGAGGTCCTACATCACAATAGTTTATGTATTGAAGATTCTATGTGCTAAGATAGCTCCATAATATTATAGTATTTCGGATGTTGTGAGGTTGCACCCATGATAGGTTGTATCTTGTCATGATACACTTCACTGTGGTGTTGATGGGACTGACCCTATGTTCTATCTGCATTGGAAATAGCCAATATCGACCCATCCATATCTACACATAGCACCACTAAACATCCAGGAGTGACTTATTAATCAGCCATATTTCTACTCTATGGATTCAATTGATAGGGTATGAATTAATTGAAGGATAGGGTTATGCTTATACTAACACAAGTAATCAAGTGGTATTAACTAGACTATGTAATTCAACATATGGTAGTATTGAAAAATAAAGCACACAAGTTCATAGAGTAAAACACTAATACTTGAGCAAAGATGGAATAGAAGCATCAACTATGAGTATTGCACCCTCCCACCCCACCCCCCAACCGTTTGTGTCGAAGCCTTGAGCTTGATCTTCAAGCTATCCTTCTAGGACTTCAGGATCTATATGTGAAACTCCAGCCAATAAACAAACAGCAAAACCCAACATGATGCATGAATGCAAATTACTTCCACTAGTGATCCTAGCTACTCTGGTTATCTTCTTTTCATAGTTTTTATTTATTCTATTATTTATGTATCAAGGAAATTCCATGAATCTCCTCGAGATACATGCTAGTGTATACCATGTATGATCATGTGCCTAATCATCATTAAATAGGGTTCCCATCATTTTAAAATATATTTTTAGTAATTAAAATATCCCTTTAAACATTTTTAGAATTTAATTATTAGTCTTAAAAGTGTTCTTTGTTTTTATTATTTATTTTCCACTGCCATATGAAGTTTATTTTTTTTTCCTTAGGTTCAATATTTTTATACTATTCATAGAAAATAATCAGAATTTTTGGAGGTCATTTACTTTTTTATAAATTGGATTATCTTTTTCTAGATTTTCTTTACTCTACTAAATTCCAAAATGGCCTAGTTTTGTATTTAGGGAATAACTAATAGTACAACATATGAGACTATAATTTTCCTAGGTCCAGAATCTCTTATAGTATTTTCGGAGAATTGCCCATAACTTTTAGATGTCTTTAGCTAATTATTAAAAGCAATTTCCATTATCTGATTTATTAAAATTGAGAAACACTAGAAAATATTATTGCACAGTAACGGGTTGAGCCTAGCTGTTCGTGGCCTGGCCCGACTAGGTGCAATACACAAACCAACGAGCTTGGTCAATGCTCAAGATGGCACAAAGCGGGACTGTGACCCATGGTTGGCCTATACGTGCAGTACTCTCAACGAGTGGGGTAGAGGTTGACAGGTGGGCCATGGGCCCACATGACATGGTTGGAGAGGTCTAGACAGGTGGGTCATGCGTGTCCACGTGTCGGGACCATGAGTTTGGGCATCCGGCAGAAGTGTGCTCCCTCGCGGGCAAAAGTGTAATCTCATAAAAGATGCTTCCACTAAACACAACGGGTGGGGCCAAGGGCCCACATCTCATCATCTATTAGCAGCTAAGGCAGGAGGTTTAAATAGATCAGCATGGTTCCAGTGGGTCCCCCCTGTCAGTGTCATCTTAAGCACAATAAACTTCTGCCATGACGTATTATTCTCTCGCTTGGCTAGTGGTGACTCGAGGGGAAAATCAGCGGCTCGCTAGTGATTTGTGCTACCGTAGTGCGAGCTTTAGGATGCTATGGATTCTCCTCTTCAAGGAAATTCTATAGAATCTCATGGCATAACTAGCAGGGGACCTGCGAGGTGGCGTGACGAGGTTAGGCGGCAGGCTGCTACAGCTCAACAATGGCGAGTGCAAAATTCAATGGAGAAGAGAGGAAGCAAAGGTGCCAGGAGGGCTTGGGAGAGACTATTGAGCTACCTGTGTGATGGCGGAGGTGGATGAGGGTTGAAGCATGTTGGCAAGGTGGTGCAAGATAGCAACCGAAGCAGGGGCAATGATGTGGGCGAGTTCCACTAGTTTGCCGGTCGATTACATGACAGGGAAAGGTCAGGGAATAGTTCAAGATTGTTTAGACAAGCGTAGAGGGCCATGCGACATATTGGTGGCAAGGAGTCGAATGGCAGCGGTGGCATCGCTCTCATGTGTGCTATGGGGCTACGCGTGCCAATTCGTGTTGAGGCATTATAGATAGGGAAGAGAGGGTCTTGTGGGTGGCAAGAACAGGGCAAGTGGCTCAGCGGAGTGAGCGCGCATGCATCTATAGGTTGGCGGTGGAGGAACACATATGGGAGAGAGTCGGGGAGACGTATGGAGAGTCCACAGGGGTCTTTCTAGGGTCCCTGCATGTAGAGGAAGAAAGGTGCAGTGAGGGCGAGAGCGAAAGAAAGGGGGGTGGGAGCTCGTCCTCTCCTGTGAGTGGAATAAGGGAGGGGAGGACAGCGATGAGTGGACAAGGGGAGGCCCCGTAATGGTTTCTTATGAGGGAAAGAAAAGCAGGACAACAATGATGAAGCTATAACATGGTGTTGACACCCAATTTTTGTAAAAGCCGATTTTCTAGAAGGTCCCAGAATGAGCTAGGATTAGGCCAGATATGGCATGGGCTGGGTAGGATGAAGAAGGTGGAGTTCGGGTCGGCACAATAGATATGTTAGGTAACATTAGATATAATAGGTAAGTGTCGAGTTCAAATCCGTACTGTGTACAAATTTAGAGTCCTAGTCGATGGTGACCAATGTCTGTATGTTTATACAGATATCAGCGTGTAAAGGGTCCAATTCCAATCAATCGAATATACTTTTTACCTGTCCTTTACTTTTCATTACATTTAGTCTAGTTTTGTTGTATTTTGTTTTCGATTGAGTTGTTACGCATAGCTTTCTTGATCGGCTTCAAGATATGGCCAAGAAGTAGTTCTACTTCTAGAAGTACATGCCGACTCGTTACATATTAACAGACAAGATGAGTTATTAGCCGATGATTTCAGAAACTTGATGCTGGACAACTTGGAGGATTTATCAGAAAATCGGCTTAAGGCTTTAGAGTGGATAGAAAAAACAAAGCACGGGTTGCTAGGCATTATAATAAAAAGGTCATTCCTAAGACGTTTGAAGAAGCCAATTGGGTTTAGAAAACAATGCTACTTATCGGCTCAAAGAATAATCACTATGGAAAATAGTCTCCTATGTGGAAAGGGTCGTATCGCGTAAATCAGCTAATGCTTAGCAATTCGTATATTTTAGAACAATTGGAAGGAGGAGTTATTCTGAAAGCTATCAATAGAAGGTATTTAAAGAAATACTATCCTAGCATTTGGATCGGGGCTTAATTGGTTATCTTTAAAAGCCAATTTGAGATTGAAGCTAATGAGTATCTCATCGTCTCTAGTACTTGATACTACTCCAAAACGTTGATGTTGAGGCAAGTAAAAACAGTGTAAATAAAAGAAAAATAAAATTAAAATTGGCTAAAAGCAAGCTGACGGTTAGAACATTGCTTTACAAACCATTCAACTGGCATGCAAGCTAGAATAAACAAGTAGTTTCATTAGCTCGAAGGCCGGAAAAGCAACAATTGTTTTTGAACCCACAAGCCAGGAGAAGGTCGATTTAAAGCAATGGCATGATCGCATCTACAGCATTGCCTAGGGTCTTGCGAACTTCATCAAGGATGGTCTGATCGGCTTCTTCCGAGCCAAGGACGACCTTCACCTTTTTAGCATGCTTCGAACCGCTAGCATGGCCTGTCTATCAATCTCGCATTGGGCGTTAAGAGCCGCTAGGGCCTTGTTTTCCTTGTGCTCTACATTGGCTAGGAGGTCCTTCAGTTCCTTGACCCTCTTGGCTATAGCTTGGCACTCTAAAGACATTTCGTCAAATCTTGCCTTAGCTGTCTTAGCATCAGCGGCCAGTTGATGGAGCTTGTTGGCGTTGGCTTCTTGAGTGGACCTTTGCTCCATTTTGGACTTGGCTCCCTTTACTTTTGCCTGCTCATTAGATAACTGGCATATCTTTGTTAGGGCAGATGGAGCATCATCACGTAGAATGTTGCAAAGTTCTCTCAGCATCTTGAATTGGCTCAAGTTTAATTGTCAATTCGATTGGCCGATTCAAGCAGAGCCACCAGTTTAGCCATCTTCTTTTTGGTGGCGAGCTTCTCGACCACGCTAGCTAATGGCTCCACGAGTTCCTTCTGTTTCTTGTTTAAGGGTGCTGCTATGATACCGATGTCAAAGTTGAATTCGCTCGCATCATACCCTAGTAAAGTGTTAAGGTCCACCTCGAAGTCATCGGTGGTGGGAGCTTCAAGGAGGCATGGAAACTTGATTGGCTAAAAAATAAAAAAGGGGATTTTAGATATAGTTTCAAGTGATGAAGTGGTGAGAATTATGGTCTACCTGAGAAGCTAAGGATGATGGGGGGGTTGTGTTAATGGCGACGGTGTTGGCATAGTGGTGGCAGCACGGTCAGAGATAGCCGGTGTTGTGGAATAATTCAGTATTGGATCAGCTTGCTAGGATAGGTAGGACAAGCATTACCCTAACGGATGAAGATTTTGGGGGTTCTGACTTGGCCGATTGCTCAGATTTGCCACCCCTGGTCTTCCTCTTCTTACTTACGTTTTTGTCTGGAAATATGAAGGAAATGTTAATGGATGCCTTATAGTCGATTCAAGGTTGCAAGTGTGTGTGCAAAACTTACAAGTGCGTCATGTCCTCTTCGGCGTGGGCTCATCTTTCTCCTTGTCGGATTAGGAAGGAGTTTGTTGGTTTAAACTGGCCGATGAGTATTCGGCCGTAGTGGCCTTATTGTTGATGTTGGTCTTCTTGCTCTAAAAAATATCAAGTTAATAACATAAGTACTCGAGAGGATGATAAAAGATGAGGAGGTACACCTCGCCTGTGCTAGCCGATGAAGAATTAGAAGAGCTAGAGTTAGAGTCATCCGAGCTGGATGACGGAGTGTAATGGCCTAATGTTGAGGGGTCGGCTTGTTGATCTGGTGCTTCTAAAGGTTTAGGGTCACTTGGTCTCAGGGTTGGTTCGTTGATTGGTATATTGGGGAAAAACAATTAAGGATGCGCATAAGAGCTTTTCCTTCATAGAGAGCTGATTAGAGAATATTCCACCATTCATCAAATTCATTAGAAATAAACTTGGTCATGAAGCCAATGGGTGGCACCTCAGTAATGAGAAGGCCATCGGCTAAATGGATGACTAGATTTGCTCTTGATAGCTGATCAATCGTGGGTTGTAGATGGTCAAATAAGAGCAACTATGTCGGGACTTGACCAAATCCCAGTTGACAAGCATAAGTAGCAGGATGATAATACTCATAGGGTGGCTTAAAGATGTGATCCCTTGTATTGAATCCAACTGATAGAGTGTATAGTGATATATAGAAATGGAACTTATCCTTGGTAGCCACATTCAAGGTGCACAATCGGAGGAATGAAGGGATAGGAAAGTCTCCTGCACATTCGTATTGAAAGCCGATGGTGCTTGACTCAGTCTGGTAAAAAAATGATGAACTTACGAAACATAGAAGGAGTCATAATGAAGTTGCCCTTTCAAGTGATTAACATCTCTCCATATGAATGGCAGCGGCCGGTAGTCGATAGCATATCTTTAGTAAAGTCTTCACATGGGAAAGGTGTGGTTGCCTTGTTGGGAACCTTCAGAGATTGGTTGAACATCTGATAGAGCCAGATCTGAACAAACTACAGAGAACCTCCCAAATTGTCGACTGCGGTATAAAGCTTCGACATGATGTAGTGCATCATATGGTACACAAAGCCAATCAACATTTTTCTCATAGCTAGATGGCCACCTACTAATCTCTCAGCAAGGATTGATATACTTGAGTAGGGCCAGGAGAGGAGCTGCAGAATACAAATCTATCCATCCAAAGGGCAGAAAGACTACGTGCTCCTTGTCCAATATGAGGCCTATTCTCATCCAGGTATCTGTTCCACTCTTCCCCTTTGGTGGAAATAAGCCCTTTAAAAGGAAAGCATTCAAGGTATCGAACTAGAAGTAATAGGCGACTATGAGCATTAGCTCATTGGCCATAGGATAGACTAGAGACTTTGGTAGACAATCGGTTATACCCATTTGTTCCCATTCAACCCTCTTATATGCCAATCCTCTGACGTACCAGTTCCTCCATCCTTTTAGTGCTGTAGGCCAAGATCTAAAGTTATTCCTCCATCCCTCGAAGTTAAATTTATTGGCATTAAGAGGAAAACGGGGTACTTCTATGGCTGCTAGTTCTGATGAGTCTGTACTCATAGGGCCAAGACAGTAAAGAGAATCAGAATCTTCGATTAGAAGAAATACCTCCATTGAAGCCGATGAGGAAATAGTGAAGAAGATTGCTCAAAAAAGCCAATGCTTCTTGTATACGTCTGGCTGAATGCGTGTGAATGAGATACGATGCCTGTGTATTTATGAGGTATTTGGAAAGACTTACTATTTTGCCACGCGGGAAAAATAAGCAGATCCCTAGGATTATGCTAAGGAAACCATATGGCCAAGATTGTCAAACGTTTGGTATTCTATGTTAGCCGACAAGCAAAAGCTGATATAAGGCATAATTTTGGGACATGATACTCATATTCCCAAAACTGGGGGCATATGTTGACACCCAATTTTGGTAAAGCTGATTCTCTAGAAGGTCCTAGAATCGACTAGGATTGGTAATCGATCGAATCTACTTTTTACCTGTCCTTTACTTTTCATTAGATTTAGTCTAGTTTTGCCATATTTTGTTTTTGATCAACTTGTTGTGCATCGCCTTCTTGATTAGCTTCAAGATACACCCTAGGGGTTGTTTGCAAGTAAGTATCATCTAAATTTAGTTTGATCTACGGGCTTGCATCTGCTTTTGGTTTATCAAATACTATCTTAATCAATATTGCTGCACATTACCATTTTGACTAGAGGTTTGATTTCACTCTCATTCTATCGATTAACACATTCATTGGTGATACTCTGTTATACCCTTGTTCTATCGGCTTATAACTTGCTATTAGCCAATAGTTTATTTAACCTTCGTTCTGTTAGTTACATTAACCTGTTAATCTAGCTGATAGTCCGTTTATCCCTCGCTCTACTATTCAATTGATCCTATCGGGCTTAATAGTAGATTGTTTACACTTTAAATCTATTCGTTTAGATCTAATCTAAGCCGATAGTTTCGTTATCTTTTAGATCTGTTAACTCTTTGGGTTGCTCTTAACATCAGACAATTCATGCTACTTTCATAGATCTAATTGGCTATCTAAATCTGATTATATCTTTTCTTGCCGATTGAAGGATTAAATCGGCTGACACACCTTGAACTCTATATTTTGGTGCTGACGTGAATCCTAAGACCTTGGCCTACAAGTGTTTAGCTGATCCAACTTTCGGTGCGAACACATGGCTACAGGCGATGCATGTCCTCGGCGGTCTGGTGGTTTGGATGGCCGGTGACATGGTGGCACCTCCTCTGTGCGATTTAGGGCGGCGAGATGTGCACGGGGGCTTGGTTAGGTGCGGGGTGGCGTGGTCTTGTCGTGGACGGCTGGATTCGTATGGTGCAGCATAAGCGGAGGCCACACCGACGTGCTGCTCTGGCACAGAGCAGAGGGGCATAGAAAGGAGAGAGCAATAAAGGGAGGCGGACGAGCTGGCTGGCTAGGCCTTTGCTAAGCCGGATTGGGTTGAAGGGGAGTTGGGCTAGGCCGAGAGGCCTAAAGGCGAGGGTAGGCTAAATTAGCTAAGCTCAAGAAAACTAGAACTTGGAGATTAAATTTTGAATTTAAATTTTGGGTCAAAAAGCAAGAATTGAAAGTAGAGGTTAGCGAATTTGAATTTAAATTCAAATCTCGGTGTTAAAATCAACCAATTGATTAGAATTTGAAATTTAGGCTTGAAATCTTGCATGAGAAATTGTGTTTGAGAGCTTTCACTAGCATTGAATTAGATTGAAATTTGTTCGGATTTTTGTATTTGAACTCATATGTTCAAAGATGTTTTGAAATTTGGCCCAAGCTTGGAAGTTTGGGTTTTGTACTCTTAATACGATGTTTGAATTTGAAAGTTGTTTATTGTCGATGATTGGGAAATGACTTCTTCATCGAGTTTACTTCTTGAATCTAGGATCAATAGGGCCCCTTTCTGCTAAGGTATGTCGAATTCTCAAGGCGATCAAACGAGCAAGAAACGACGGTTATATTGGTTCAGGTTTCTCATGGGGGAGATAATAGCCCTACTTCAGTGTGATTACTATACTTAGAGAGATTACAAAAGCCTCTTGTCCTCCCCCCTTTGACGATAGTAGGGGTGTATTTATAGTTACAAAAGGACACATCGGCCATAGTGGACAAATTCCGCCATTTACTCACATTGTTTACAGATAATTACGATCATAACTACGCCCCTAACACATGCTAACAAAGCGTTGCGGCTACAAGATCGTGGACACCGTGGAGATTGTGGTTGTGTCGGTTGCTCTAGCTGTTACACTCGAGCACGGGCTTCCGAGCATGGTCTTCACTACGTTTGGTCGTCATTCTGTGCCTTTGCCCATGATACGAGCATGCATACTCGGACTCGAGCATACAAGTTCATGTTGGTGAGGTGGAACACGGCGCCTTACCATTGATCTAGTCGAGGTCCTCCTTGGACACAACCTCCAAGTGCATATGCTATGGGTTCCGAGCTAGCTGTTAGAGGTAATTTAGTCAATACACAATTTATCCACCCCGACACTTACATTCTTATCTTTGAAAATATGCATTTGAAACCTTTTATTTAGGAGCACCTGAATTTGAATTTGATATTGAATTTGAACCTTTGCATCAAATTCCAATCTTGTGTTTTGGGAAATCCTCCAAGCTTGCCCAAGAAGTTTTGGATTCAAAACAAATATTTGAAATTTTTCCTTCTTTTATTATCTGTATAATTCTCTTGCCATTTTTAAGGATTAAACTTTTCTTCAAATTAGCAAGTTCCCATGTTTTTAAATTGTGGGCAAAGTTATAGCTTGAAATATAGTCATGCAAAGAAAAATATAATCTCTGAATTAGTACTGGAAGTTAAACATAGACCATTTTGATGTAATATTTTTTTTAATTCCGCTAGACCCCCAAATTTGAGGTGTTGCAGTGTGCCATTGCCCCACATGTAGCCACCCCTCATGTTGATGCGCTGCACTTGTGTGCCGACTGTACACAGCCTGGCTACTATTGGTGAGTATGTACTACCATAAGTGGACTTAAAAACTCATGCACCATCAGGCTAGGGGTGAAAACGGACCGGATCGGATCGGATATTAGCTGTACCAGTTTCGTTTCCGTATAATTTCACGGACCCGGAACTGAACCCGGATCTCTCGGATACGAATACGAAATCGAACCATCTCGAAAACGAAACCGGATCGAATACAAACCGAACCGAATACGATCACGAATATTTTATCGGAACATTGAAACCCCACGAACTGTATGCCCAAAAAAAATTATTGCACATAAATAATTCAATGAACTAGAATATTTATAAAATATAGAAAAAAATGGTGTGATAAAGCATGGACTTGGCAATGGCAGCATGGTTGTGACATCCCCAAAATTTTACCCTTTTGAGCATAAACTTTTTCACGAAAAATCATATTTAAAAACTCTTGAACCACCCCATAATTTTTAGGATTTTTCCAAGCCACCCTATATTTTTATTCCTTAAGGAATAGGCTTTCCTCTATTTTATAAGTTAAATTTTTTTCACCAAATATCCTATTTTATTCCATATTTAGGACCTACTAATTTTTCTGATTTTATAGAAATTTATTTCAAATTTTTTTGAGCTCCCAAGAATTTTCTAGGAATTTTTGAATCTCCAATAAATTTTCTGAAATTTATTTCTTACAACAAATAATGGTCTAATGGGCATGGGCTTGGTGGGCTTAATCAGAACTATCCGAATATCTCAGGGTCGGATATCCGTGGTCCGGTCCGGTTCCGTCGGATATCACCAAACCGAATCCGAGTCCGATTCCGAAAAAAAAATATCCGAGTCTGATTCCGGTTCCGAAAAATTCCGACCTGGTCCGGTCCGAGCTGGTCCGAATCCGAATTCGATCGGACCGAACCGGATAGTTCCGATACCACTTTCACCCCTACATCAGGCAAATCATTTTTTTTTCTCTTCGTCACTAGAGCTATTCTACTGTCTTTTGTACTCTTTGGTATCTTAAAGTATTAAATTATCCACATAAATCCGATAGCCCAACGTCGTCAGCAGTTCAGCCATCACCACGAACTGTCCACCTATCAGTACCCACATGACGGTCGATCAGCTTGACTGCGCTAGACGCCGCTAGGCCTATTTGGTTGCTTAAATGACTTGGACCTAACTCACATGAGGCATGCAGGCCCATATGAGCCAGCCTGTGCCAATACAATTTCACCTATTTGGTTGTTTGTATCATTTGAGCCAGGTTTGTGAAGGGTTTACCACTGGTTGCCTGGATTATCGTTGCCTACATAAACCTAGGCATTTCATAAAACACCATAAATGCGTCTCCAACCATGCCTCACCATCTTTGGCCAGTGGCTCCCCGTGCATCCCCGGCATCGGCGACCGCACCCTCGCATCAACTGCGCTCCGCCCGTGTGACGCCGTGCCCCCTGGCCACGCTCCACCCGTGCGACACCGTGCCCCATGGAGCGCAGTCGTGCTTCCTAGAATGCATCCGCGTTCTTCCCGTGCGTTGCCATGCACCCTAGAGCGTCACCAAGCTCAGCCTGATCGCTGGTAAGCTTCACCACTTGCCCTGTCCTGCTCCTGGAAGCACCCATGGCCTCCTTGTCTAGCCCGTCGTCGGCCGTCTTGCGCCCTCGCTACACACAACACAACAACCAAGGTCGAGGTTGCCGGCGCGCTCCTGCCATGGCTGTTGTCTCCGAATCCAACGCTACTTTGCCTCCTCGAGCGTTGTCTCGTCCGAATCTGACGCCGCCAATCTTAGCCCCAACCAGAGTGCGACGTAGCATGACAAGGCCGAGCGTGCCCATGCCGCCACTGAGCGTTGTCTCGTCGGAGCACCACGGGCCACGTAGCCATGACAAGGCGTCTGAGCAACCGTGTGCCGCTGGCCGCTGCGCGTGCCATTCGTCGGTTGGCCGCTGATGAGCTTAGGTGCATCTCTCCATGATCAATGGATCTTGCCTGTGGCATAGAAGCGCATGCCTGTGGTGCGCGCAGTCTCATCGGAGCACCGCCGGCCTCGCCGGCATGCCGCTAGCCTCTTCGGACCACCGCCATTTTGTTTTGGGGTTTGTTGTCGCCGCATCACCGTCTTGTGGCTGCACCCTTTGCCACCTATAGCTGTAACATCCCAATTTTGGGATCAGTAAATTTTTTTGAAAATTTTTAAAACTTAAATATATAAATTAATTCTTTAAAGGCTTCAAAGAGATTAATTCATGTAAAGTCAGAACATAAAAGAATTATTTGCATATCTTAGTTGCTTATCTTTCCTAAAGTTTTGAAACTATTTAAAATTATTTCAAAATACAAAAATATATTAATAACATTGAGCTAATTTAATAATGTATAAAGTACATTTGTATCGAGATCAATATTTAAAACCCTTTATTTATTTGTGCTATCTCTAGGAGTTATGATATAAATATAATGGAAATATTTCTTTTATATAAGAACTTTGCCCTTTTCATAATCTAGTTTATTTTCTAAAAGAAATCAAAATAAATATTTTGATAAGCATGAAATTTCATAAAGCTAAAAAATACCTTGTTGACCTTTCCTAAGGATTTATTTCAACCTTTTGGTCAAAACCCATTTTGAACTCATTTTAGAAGAATCCAAAAATGACACTCCCCCACTTTTGGATTTCTAAAACTCTCAAATTTATTAGGTGTTTAATTATATTATTAATTTCCTTTTGATGACTTGTGCCCATTTCCAAAGAAACCCTTGTATATAGGAAGAATGCTATTATTTAGATTTTAATCCTCTAAAACTCAACCTTATCTAAATACGAGTCCCTACCTTAGGCAATAAGGTTTTGAGCCTATATTTCTATATGTCAAACATATTTAGAACCCATCATTGGATTTCAATCTAGATTTCTTTTATTAAACTATCAAATAGAGCCTTCTTGGTTTATATCTAGGATCTTGTGCCAAGTTTATATGTTCAAATAATTAGGATTTTTTTTTCAAAATTTGAGAGGATGACCTATTATCAAATTTCATTATAATTTTGCAATGCATAGTTATATATATGACTTGTGCAAAGTTCATATTTTCATATGTATGAAAATATATTCAAAATCAACTTTTGTTTGAATGAACCTTTTCAAAATTAAATTTATGCAATACATGTATATATACATATATCCAAAATATGTATTCATGCATGTTTTTAAACCATGAATAGTGTTTTAAGATTTTGAATAGTATTTTGTATCTCTAGCTTTAGACTCTCTTTTCAATCCCTCCTATCCTTGTCAAATTCTTAATTTAGAACCCTATTGGTCTAATTCAAATTTGAAATCCAAATTTGAATGTCCAGTTTATTTACAATTTTGTCCTTGGGCAAGCTGTTGGAAATCTCCTCTCTTTTAGGTCTTCTCGGCCTTGTTCTAGCCCATCTCCTCCCTTCTTTCTCTTGGGTCGGCTCAGCCCAAGCAGTGGTTGCCTACTAGGCCTTCTCTCCATCTCTCTCAACCCAGTAGTGGCCTATCCCAGCAGCAGTAGTAGCTCCACTGTCCCCCTCTATGTTCTCCTTGTCTCGGACCCGAGCAGGAGCATGTCGTCACTACTGCTCCTTTGACCGCACCGCTCTTGCCGCGCAGAGCCCATGCACACCCGCCCTCGCCATGTGCCAAGCAGTGCATGAATGCTCATAGCTCGGCCGTAGACCCATGCCATACATTGGACGGCTGCGTCGCCGCGTCGCCTCCCATCCAACAGCCTCGACGCCCTGTCCTTGCTTCCTTCCCTTTGACTTGCTCCCTCACAGGTCTCCCGTGTCCTTGCTCGCCTCTGATTGGCCGCTTGCCCTTCACCGTCCTCTCCCTCTCTTTTTCTAATCTCCAAAAAGACGAGGCCACCCTCTTGCTGCTATGCACACCCCGAGGTCTTCCTTATCCCTTCTTCAAGCCAACTTGCCTTTCTCCTCCGCCTACTTAAGCCATGACACCTTTTCTTCTTCCTTAACCCCATCCACTCCATTTTGGCCAAGGGCCCTCGCCGCTGGCCCACCACCTCGGTGAGCCTTCTCCATTGTCGTCTCCTCCAACTACTTCCCCTCCCTCTCCTCTTGCTCTTATTGAGTTTAATCGGACTTTGTTGCTTTGTAGGTCGTGGGAGAGCTGTTCCACCACTGGCAACACCTTCATCCTCTTTTTCGATTGCTTGCTGACGACGACTTCCCCAAGGCTCTCCTTCTGTCTACACCACTCTAGCGACCTCCTCGACCTCCCCTAGGATGCAATCGACCCATTTTGATGTCTAATGGTGAGCCTATTTCTTTACTCTAACTGGTCCTATTACTTAGAACTAGGGTTATGAATATTAAATATAGAGTTAGAAATAAAGTATAAGTGGAAGAAATGTAGGGATTGAGAAAATAGGGCCAGCATTACTTAGCTAGGAAATAGGGTCAGAAGGTGAATTGTGAGTAAATAGTGAAATAGGGCTAGCAAATAGGCCCAATACTAGACATGCTGTTACTAGATGGTAAGTTGGGCATTTCCCGATGGGAGGAATGCTCAGTGACCACAATTTGCCCTATTTCCTGTCCCACAAAGGATTTCTTATCATCTAAGTCCCCGTTCGGGTGCCAAAACTTGTTGGGTCCTCGTCCTCGCCTGATGTGCACAACTTTTGATAGGAGAAAATCGAAAGGGAAAAAGGACAGTGTACATCTAGATCCATATACGCCACCACTGTTAGATGGTGAGCATGGCCCACCATTGTTATTTTCGAACTCGCACCAGTGCCACCGCTCTTCAAGCTTAAGAGCATCTCTACCTGCTACTTCAAACTTCTACTCTATAACACTATTCACTACACACACTATCCATCCCTCTAAAATTTCTTCACACTTTACACTACACTATAAAAAATTCCTTTTCTCCAGCAGCTACTCTATCCGGATGAATAGTATTATAGAGTACCTGCTACGGATGCTTTAAGAACATGTTGCCTCCTTTGGAGCTCGAGCATGGGCGTAACCTTTAAAGCTCAAGCACAAGTCACCGGTGGCCGCCGCTATTGTAGCTGGAGCATGGGCCACCTTCATTAGAGCTCAAGTATGGGCCACCACCGCTTGAGCATGGGTTGCCGCCATTAGAGCTCAAGCACGTGCCACAACCACCACTGCTAGAGCTCGAGCACAAGTCTCCATGGCCGCTAGAGCTCCCCACTTTTCGCTGCTCCAGCGTTGTCGCCGTTTGGAGGAGAAGGGAGAGACCGGAGAGAATGTGATGACAGAGTTGAGCTAGGGTTAGCATAGATGTAGGTCTTGTGCGGGTAGTTGGGACAAAAAGGTCAAATGGGCCAACAAGGGTAGTTGGTCTAGAAGGTTAAATATTTCAAAGATGGTAGTTGGGCCACATTCAAGTATGTTTCGGTACCCAGTCAAATCCCCACGAGGAAATTTTTCTCGTCACGACAGACTTGGCGGGTAATAAATTTCCTCCATTTTCCATGCTTGCAAGGGAGGGCAAGTCCCGTATCCCTACCTCCTAATAGGAGATATTCTCGACGGGGATTGGGGCTATTGACATCCCTATTTGAGCTAGAGTTTTGGCTCCTATAGGGCTTGTGCCGATTTTGATTTGATCTCGAGCCATTTTTTTAAGTCAAATATAAACGACCAAAATCCTGATTATTAACTTGTTATAACATGTAAATGTCCTAGACGAACTAGGCAACAACAACTAATGACATCTTTTTGACTTTTATATTTACATTTGCACTTAAGGTGGATCTCGTGGCTCCCGAGCCTCGAGCTTATCTCGCAACTCCCATTTGATTGAGGTACCAAACTAGCCAATAAATATCACATTTTACTACATCTTAAGTTAAAAAAAAAGATAGCAAAATATGGTATGATTTGGCTTTCAAACAAACGGTCCTTCTTCCTAGCATAGATCTTACACGCAGCGGACCCATGCTCTCAAAGCTCCATTCATTATTGGAGGGTTCAAGACTTGCTCTCCTATCTATATATACTGCTGCTTTGCAATCACCAGCCTCAGTGCCCATACCTTTACTAACTCTTCTTCCTCCTGGAACTTCCCACACAGTTGGCAGCGCTACCTGCATATACCGATGGAGGGGTTGATGGTGAGCGCGTTCACCGGAGCGTTGAAACCGCTCCTCACCAAGCTCGCCGCCGTGCTGGAGGAGGACTACAAGCTGCTCAAAGACGCGAAGAAGGACGTGACCTTCCTGAGAGATGAGATGAGCAGCATGAACGCTTGGCTCCTCAAGATGTCTGAGAAGGAGGAACTCAACGTCCAGGAGAAGGACTGGCGTGACAAGGTGCGTGAGCTCGCCTATGACATGGAGGACTGCATCGACGTCTTTATGCAGGACCTTGGCCATGGCCATGCTAAGGCCTGGCATATCCCTGGAATCAGGACGCTGGAGGCGCGCTACAAATTCGCCCACCTGATCAAAGGTCTGAAGGATCGGTTGTTGAAATTAATCGAGTGTCGCAACAGATGGCTCCTTCCCCAGCCAGAGTGCTCTGTCGTGCTAGGCACTGGGTCCGAGCGGGCACTCTATGCAGCGGCCGGCAGCCCGAGTGCTCTCCTTGTAGGCATGGACGGACCAAAGGAGAAGCTCGTGAAGCTGCTCGACGATGGCGAGCAGCGACTCAAAGTGGTCTCTCTGGTTGGATTCGGAGGCGTTGGAAAGACAACTCTTGCCAAACAAGTTTATAATGCTGCCATCAAACGTCAAAAACTTCAACCTCAACCGTATCAGTGCTCTGCTTTTGTCACGGCGTCTCGGAGTCCCGATATCAAAATTGTGTCCGACATAATCAGAGGAGTTGGGCACTGGGTGGATTCAAGCCAGAACGATGTGTGCCAACTCATCAAGCAACTCCGGGACCACCTCAAAGACAAAAGGTATGCTCATTTCCTCACTGGAATAGTAATTCAGCTATTGCAAAACATGCTGTCTCTTCTGATTATAATCTCAAAGGGTGTAGCCGCGTAGGTCCTTCATAAGGAGCTTCGAGGGCAGAAAAATAATTAAAAATTAGTTTTGAGAAGAAACATTAAGATTCTTAAAAAAATACTACAAGACGTTAAAACGTTTGACTTGTAAAAAATAATAAATATCCTACTTCTTATTATAGTCTGATTATAAGCTAAAAAGAACCATGTGTTTTGAACTACCGACTACAAAGTACCATTTTTTGGACCCTTTAACTAGGGATAGTAAAAATATCCATATGCCTCGGTATCCATGGGTACTCGATAGGTCTGGGTATTTAGTTTCGAGTTCGGATCCAGATACGAGTACCATTATATACTTGTAAATAATTTTAAAAAATATAAAATCTAATACCTCTCACCCTCTCCCACCCCCTTTCACCCTCGGCCTACTCCCTTCCAACCAAGCCCAGTAGCCCACCAGCCACCCTAGCCCTAACCCTACCACTCTCACTCCCATTCTACTAGAGGTGGGCAAACGGGCTGGGCCCGATGGGACGTACCAGGCCGACTTGGTTTGGTTTGGTCTGCCCGGTTCGGCTCACTACTACAGCAGGTTTATTTAATTAAATATTTATATGTCTATTTCTTTATGATAAATAATTTATTTTTAATTTATATTATATATTTCTAAAATATAATTGTTTTTCTTGGATTTATAAATTTTTTGGGCTAAAATAGGTTGACCTATTTGTAATTGGGCCAGCCGGTTCTGCCTGGTAACTGTAAGAACTAGGTTTGGACTGAGACTCGGCCCGTTGACCTGTTAGGCCCAACTCGCATAGCAACTGAGCCAATGAACCGGCCCAGTTCAACCCAGTGGCCAGCTCTACGCTCTATCGTATTCCTCCAGCTCTCGCCCTCACCAGTTTGTGGAGAACTAGAGCCGCCAAGCCTCCGTTCTAGATCCCTAACTCCCACATCCATGGTCGCCGCCTCCCACAATGGCAACAACACTTCCTCCTCCTCCCACCTCAGCGACCGGTGCCTCCCAACTTGTCAGCGAGCCGACGACCCCTTCCCTTCCTTCCTTGGGTCGGCAGCAGCTCTTCCCATCCTCCCTAGCCCAACTTCTCTCAAGCAGTGGTGTCGCCCCAAAGCCAGCAACGTCAACGGCACAGCTACCCCCAAGCGTGGTGCCTCCCTCAGCTAGCGATGGCTATGACGCGGCTTTCTCCAGCACGACGGTGCCTCCACCGGAGCAATAGCAGCTCCTCGAGCGATGACGTGGCCTCACCTGACGTGGTGGTGACCCACCAATGCAACACGTTCTCCCTCAACGCTGGTTCTCTCTCTTAGATCTACAACAAAGTATGACCCAGGGGCACCCGTTGGGTTTTAGGTACCGACTGGTTCAGGTACGGGTACGGGTACGGGTTTGTGCCCAGGTGTGGATTTGAGTTTAGGTGTGGGTTAAATTATCTAGTTTCGGGTTCGGGTATGGCACAGTCATACTTGGAGATACCCACTCTATTGCCATCCCAACCTTTCACTTGTGTCAAACTCTCGTGTTGTTTACAATGTTGGGGGTTGCACGCCAACAATGCATAGATCACCAGAACAGCAACAACGAACAATTCAACCCTCTTATCTTCAAGTGAACTTTGAGGATATTTTCAACCAACAACTAAGCAGCGAAATACTCAAATCGACATACACACTTGACACAATGATTTACATAGAAAACCTCATCTAATTGAGAACAGTAAAAACCATGGGACCAATATAGTCCACTATCAAATCTTCTACTATGAATGATAATGGGTCTAAGGAGTCTTCTCTAGAACATCTAAAGGTACATCAGAACAGCAGTAAGATAGCTATAATCTTGATACAACATCAATAGCATAACACCAAAGCAAGAATTGACAAGAGGTAGCAGTTTCAACTTGGAACAAAGTGACTACAATTTGTCTACGTTAGAGTTTAGGTCATATCTTGCAAAGAAAGATCCAGGATACATTAACTTTGTCAGAACGTACACTAAAGAGTCCTCAACAAGCTGCCCAAATCTCAGCCCAATCTAACAATATTTGACCCCTCAAACACAACATTTACCAAAATCATGCACTGCTAAAACTATTACAACCCGAGCTGACAAACTCCCTCTCAAAATCTAGTTCTCCACTAACCAAATCCTCAATCCAACCGGACAAATCAAACAACAAGTGTAAAGCGAACTGACTAAGAATGGAGCTGATCCAGCCACATTTTTCTCTTCGACTAAGGATTTGATGAAGATTACACAGGACGAACCGATCTAGGTAGCAAGTTCCTTCTCTTCTCTTCTCTTCTCTCTTGCCTCTCCTCTCTTGTGCTAAGGGCAATTGTTGTGGGTGGTGCCCTTAGCACACTCAAAACTGAGAAAGGGCTAGTTTTTTTCCATTCCCCAGTTCACTCAAGGAGTGATCTCTACCATTCATCGATGGAATCCAATGGCTCACACACACCGGATCACCTTGGGTTCTTAGGATGATTTTTTTATGTGGAGGGACATTTATCCTAATAAAAAATCTCATAATTACTAACATGGACCATACTTAATTGGACAATGGATTTTCTACAAAACAAATAATCAAAATAAAAAATAAAATTTATATGAGTTGAAAGAAATACACAAAAGTGCAGGGTGTTGTGGCACCACATCTAACATCATAGAATTCATGCATAACAATGTTTCACTTAATGCAAATTTAGATTGCACATTTATCATCCTCATATTTTTCTAAACTACTATAAATTGTATTTAAGGGTAAAGTACACTTTGCCCCTTTAAAGTACTAGTGAAATCTCACTAGCTTAGACCCCAGATGTGGAAAATTACTTTTTTGACCCTTAAAAGTTGTTTCCATTTGCACTTTAGCCCTAGCTCTGTCAGGTTGATCATTAATTGCCGAGTTGGCTGCCCATGTGGGAAAATGAGAGGGTGTGCATGTAGCCATGTGGATGCCACATCGTGGTTCTTCCCCTTATCTCTTAAACTCTCACACACACTCTCTTTCAATCTCTCTCCCTCTACCCTTCTACCAACTATCGCAGAGGGTACAAAGAGGAAGCAAGTGGTCGTCGGCCATGATTGGGGGTCACCTGTGTTGGCCGTCCTGTCGGCAGCTTGTCCATGTCTCCTCCCCCTCCATCTCCTTGTCTTCCTATTCCCCCTCCTCCACCTCCTCCACCCTAGCCTCCTTTGTAGAATGATGATGGTGAGCACTGGGGGTAGACATGAACCAGGCCACCTCCTCTTCCCCCTCCTCACCTCCTTCCTACTATCCACCTTCATGGTCTTCTCCTTGGCGCGACGAAATCGGTGGCAAGGACCAAGGGGAGGCATGACGTCACCTTCCTCCTTCCATGCATCCTTATTGATGCAATAATAGCGACAATAGGGAGGCACCCAATGGCGGTGGTGGGACCCAGGGGAGGCATGACCTCGACCTCCTCGTTCCTAGCCTTCTTGGAGACGTGGCTAAATCCGACATGAGGACATAATGGCCGACAAGGACGATTGCAGCAGCGTGGACCAAGGGGAAATGTGATCATGTCTTCCTTATCCTAGGCTTCCTTCTTGGTGCAATGACGATGGTGGCGTGACCTCGGTATCCTACTTCGTCCTCATCCTCGATGACGGGGCTAGATCTTAAGGTGGTCGTGGTCGAGAGAGAGAGGGAGATTGAGAGAGAGAGCGAGGTGGTGGCCGGTGGTGGGCACCTTCCCCTACCATTTGCCATGAGAGAGGCAAAAACAGAGATATAGAGTGAGTTGTAGGGTTTAAAAACAGGTGGAGTCAACAAACCGCTACCCTACTAGACTGGCTAGCCAGCGGCTAACAGGAAAAACTGCCAATAACTGCTTGAGAAACCACAAAAAACAAGAGAGAAATCGATTGGCAGTTTTTTGGATCTCAGTTTTCCACAAAAACTGAGAGAAACCTGCTAGTTTTTGAAACCCTATGAGTTTGAGAGGGAGAGAGCGAAAGAGAGAGAAGGAAGAAGATGATGGATGATGTGGCACACATATTGTCGCCACATCATGGTCCTATGCACACATGGCTAGTCACATTAGCATGGATTAAACAGTAGAATTAACGGTGCTAGGGCTTGGTGCAGATAGAAACAACTTTAAGTGGCTGGAAAAGAAAATTTTAACATTCGGAGGCTAAGTGAGGTTTTGCAACTTTAAGGGGGCAAAGTGTACTTTATTATTTATTTAAATTTAAATTTTCTACCATTTATTTTGCTTTGTTATCCGTATTGAAATTATTTTTTTATAATCAATCAGGTTCATGTCAGTGCTTTACGAGTTTTTACTGGTACGAGTTGAGATGCAAACAGACACAAGTTAAAAGGCTAAAAAAAGTAGTTTTCAATTTTGGGGTGGAAAATGATATTTTAGTGCAACTTTAGGGGGCTACTACAGTGTATCTTACTCCTTTGAGTAACATGTGCACCGTAATAGTGCAATGTATGCGATTATGTTATTTATGTCTCTAAATTTGAGAAAGAAAAAATTATACTGTTGTCCCTGGAACTTGTAGCTAAGTCTCACTTAGCCCGTTAAACTTAAAATTTACTTTTTTGTTTATTTGAACTTGTATCCATTTGCACTCTATCCCCAAAACCATTGGAGACATCGTCAAATGCTAAGGTGGCTGTTACTTTTCTGTTAGTTACTTAGCTGGTTGGCACATGCAACCATGTACGTTTTTTTAGTGATGCATCCACGTCACGTCCCTCCCCCTCTCTGATTCAACTTCAAATAAAAAATTGAATAAAACAACTTTATTTTTTTAAAAAACTCAATTTCTTTTTTAAATCAAATTCAAATTTCAAAATTTGAAATATTAGTTTTGAAATTTTGAATTTTGAAACATGTGACAATTTGAATCTGAAACCTTTTGAATAATTTTTTTTGATTTTTCAAAAATTTGAACATGTTTCAAAATTCGTTCAAGTTCAAAATTTCACATGCTTCGAAATTTAAAAAAATTCAAACTTGAATTTAAATTTTTAAATTCTTTTTTGGAATTTTTGAAAGCTTCTTATTTGAATTTTTTTTAAAAAATCAAATTTCAAAGTTTGATAATTTTAATGTTTTCAAATTCAAAATTTCACATGTTTCAAAATTCGTTCAAGTTCAAAATTTCACATGCTTCGAAATTTAAAAAAATTCAAACTTGAATTTAAAATTTAAAATTCTTTTTTGGAATTTTTGAAAGCTTCTTATTTGAATTTTTTTTAAAAAAAATCAAATTTCAAAGTTTGATAATTTTAATGTTTTCAAATTCAAAATTTTCACATGTTTCAAAATAAAAAAAAAATCAAAACTGAACTTTCAAATTTTAAAATTTTGAATTTGAATTTTTGAAATTTTTTGAAGTTGATTTTTTCCAATGTAAATTAAGTAAATTTTTTCAAATTTTTGAAGTTGGATTTTCAAAGTTTAATTTTTTTGCAGAGAGAGGGGAGAGGTGACATGGATGCCATCTCTTTAAAAAATATACACATGACAGCCTCCTGAGCAATTAAGGGAAAACTAATGCCTAGTTCAGCATTTAATGGTTTCCCTAACGGTTTTTGGGCCAGGGGTCCAAAAGGATGCAAGTTGACGGTCCAAAAATGTAAATTTGAAGTTTGGGGCTAAGCAAGATTTCCTACAAGTTTAAGGGGTTATAGTGTAATTATCCCTTTGAGA
Source organism: Olyra latifolia (assembly GCA_036346145.1). NCBI lineage: Eukaryota > Viridiplantae > Streptophyta > Magnoliopsida > Poales > Poaceae > Olyra > Olyra latifolia. The sequence continues at coordinate 25,029,930 of CM070530.1, forward strand.
AATACATATTTAACTTTTTAAACTTTAGTATGAATGTCATTACAGTAGAAACAGTACAACAGGCAAGTACCTTCTCTTTCGATCAAAATGACAAACCTATGTTCTGTATTATTTGACAGATACCTTATTGTGATCGATGATATATGGACATTGGAAACATGGAATGTTTTGGGAGGTTGTTTTATGGAGAATAATCGTGGTGGCAGAGTTATAACAACTACACGTAATGAGAATGTAGCCAGGGCATGCCGTTCATTTATCCATGGCCATGGGCATGAATTCTGCAAGATTGAACCTCTTAATTATCATGACTCGAGGAGACTATTTCACAGAAGAGTATTTCATTCTGAAGATGCTTGCCCTGACGAATTAAACAATGTGTCTAGTGAAATTCTTAAGAAATGTGGTGGTGTGCCATTGGCCATACTTTGTGTAGCCAGAATTCTTCTGGCTAATCGAGAGGGGGCCAAGTGGAAGGAAACCTGGGAGAACGTACTGAATTATTTAGGTTTCCATTTGAAAACAAACCCTCATCTAGGATTGATGAAGCATGTGCTTAATCTTAGCTACATTGATTTATTATCGGTGGACGTGGACCTTAGGGCCTGTATGCTCTATCTTGGTATATTTCCAGAAGATTATGAAATAGTTAAGGATGATTTGGTGAGGAGATGGATAGCTGAGGGTTTTGTCACTGAAAAGGACGGTTGCGGCCCCGAAGAAATTGCAGAAAGTTACTTCTTTGAGCTCCTTGACAGAAATATAATCCAAATAGCTGAGCTTGATGACTGCGGAGAGGTGAAGTCATGTCGTGTCCATGATCTAATGCTAGAATTTATCATATCCAAGTGTACAGAAGAGAACTTCATCACCATAATGACTGATCTGCATAGCACAAAAGGATCTTATGAAGTTCGTCGGCTATCCCTCCAGCTCAGAAATTCGGATTTAAATCAAGTGCTGGCAAACATGGCCCTCTCCCAAGCGCGGTCGTTCAACTTTTGGGGGCCTGCTCAACAGATGCCTTTCCTATCCAGGTTTCATCTTTTGCGGGTTGTAAACCTTGATGTTCATGTTTCCGAGGCTGAGTATAACCTGTCTTGCATCCTCAACTTGTTCCATCTGAGATATTTGAGGATCAGTGGCGTTAGGTGCAAGAAACTGCTAACACAATTGCGAAAACTGCCACATCTTAAGATATTGGAGATAACTGACGGAGCATATCATTTTGGTTCACAGCTAATTGCTGGCCAGTTACCCACGACGTTGTCGCATCTGATTGTTAAGCCTGCAGTGAAGCTGACTGGTGATATAGGTACAATGTGTGCCCTCCGTACTTTAGCTACATTAAACCTGGATGGCTCTTTGGGCAGAAGCTCTGTGGAGCAAGCTAGGCAGCTCGGTGAACTGACCAATCTAAGGGAGCTAGAGCTACTATGCCGTGACCTGCGGGACGAGGGAGAGACCTCTGCTTCTCTAGTCTCCTCCCTCTGCAAGTTGGGATGCTGCAACCTTCGATCTCTAACCATTCATGACCATCGGTGGTGGCGACACGTCAGCTTCGATCTGCTGAGCTGCTGGTCCCCACCCCCACTCCATCTTTGCAGACTGCGTGTGCTGGGCTGCCCCTTCTCCATGGTCCCGGATTGGATTGCGCAGCTTGACAAGCTCAGAAGTTTGGCAGTTCAAGTCAGGGTGCTCTCCACGGATGGTATCAAGCTTCTTTGCAGGCTACCTTCCCTCGTGCGCCTTACATTGCATGCTAGAGATCATGTCCCGAGGAAGGTCTCGTCATCTGCAGCAGTGTTCCAAAATCTCAAGGAATTTCGGTTCAGACATAAGGTGCCACGTCTTGCGTTCGAGGCAGGAGCCATGCCCAGCCTGCAGAGCCTCCATGTCGACTGTGCCCTGGAAGGACTTGAGCAAGTTGAGAGCTTACTTCCAGGCTTCGAGCATCTGAGGAACCTCAATCTGTTGAACGTGCTTGTTTACGAGAATGATAGTTTTACAGTGTTAATGCCTTGCAGTTCTAGGATGCACATGATGCAGAAGCCTGTAAGATGGGACATGCACAGTCTCGAGGCGTTCAGGAAGTCCATCGATAAGCATCCGGAGAATCCAGATATCAACATCCGTTTTCTGTAGAATGTAACCAATGAAGGAAGGTGAGATGGTTCAAACCGGTAATCCCGAATTCTTTCATTCTTGCCTTTTATTTCTCTTCTTTTTAAATTTGTTTGCCTAAAGGGAGCACTTGAACCCAGGTGATTCATTATTTGTGGGTAATGCACCGAAAAAACCAACAAACTTTTTTATGATTTTTGGTCATTAACTTTTAGTTAGTCTCACATCCTCGTTTGCCTACTTGGTAACAATGTCAGGTGTATCGTTATTCGCAGGATTACAATTTGTTCACGCGGCAGACTGGCGTGGCCGCAGAAACTTGTCATTCACACGAGGGACTCTTGAGGTGAGGGCGGCTGGGCTACACCGATCCACATTGGCGTCAGTATATATATGTCAAACTTCATCTTGGATGTTTCATGCATTGTATTGGGAGCATCCCCTGCACCTCGAAGCAATAACGCTATTATAGGAGATACAGATGGCGGTGGATTAGTTTGCCATCTCTGTGACTCCGTCATTGTCAACCTGATATGTGCCCCCGACTCCTGAATAATTATATTAATTCATGTGATTAGATAAGATATCGAGGCAATTAGCTCCTAAATAATTAATGATTTTTTTTGAACTGAATAATTAATGATTTTAACTATACGATTTAACAATCAGATTGTGCATCAATCAAGTATATCATCAGGGACAAGAGTGGAGATTGTGCGGTCGACTTGCCTTGCTTCTTATCGCTAGCGGCCGGAGGGGAGGAGAAAGCAGGAGCAGAGCAGATCAGGGAGGGAGAGGAAAGCGGCGCGGTATCACGACCCGAGGATTTAAGTGGAGTTTTAAGAGAGAAACTCAAGAACTCAAGCAGCAACAGGGAGAGATACAAGACAAAGATGAGATAGCCCGATCTGGATACTTTACTCAAAATGATAGCTTAGGATTTGTATAGCCCAACCGTGGCTTATATCACCGCCACACCAACAGATCCAGCTAATAACGGAATTAGGAAAACGGAGTCGCAGCTCCTTCAGAATCGAATACAGCGTCGCAGCTCCAAAATGGTGAACAGAAGAATCGGCAGAAGTAATAGTAAAGACCTAGAGCAAGATCCACCATCGGATACTCCTACCAACTGAGCTGTCGTTCGTCAGATGAGCTTAAGTGAAATCGAAGGAACGATAACTTTAGCATCGACTTCCCTTGAACACGCTAGCTCTTCAGTTCTTCGGATTGTAAAAATTGCTCCCCATGAAGCTCAGCCTTGTCCTTAAAAATGAAATGTTGGAAAGATCTTTGTGATGAAATCGGCATCTTCCCGTTTGACCGTCTGTTCCGGTGGATTAATCCATTTTACTACCATTGAACCACAGATTTGTTGTTTCTGGGAATCAATCTTCTTTCTAAGATCTACTGTAGTCGAACATGAATATAGCCATCAGTGCCAATTAGAGGCAGTTTTGGGTAGGAATTAGGGCTGGAAAGGGCTTGGCTCGCTCAGGCTCGATCAGATAGCGAGCCGAGCCAGGCTCGGCTCGGTGATTCAGCGAGCCCGAAAGGGCGGTTTGGCTCGGCTTGGTCCTGGCTCGCGAGCCGGCTCGTTGGCTCACCGAGTCAGGCCATTCAGCACTCCAGTATAAGCACAGCAGCACTCCAGTAACCATCCAGCAGCTAATATTGATCAACAGGCAACAGGAATAGCAAAATAAAGCATAGAAACAACAATGACAATAACCAACCAATCCATCAAACCCATGATCAACATTTTAGCCTTCAGTCAATCCGACAGCGACATGCTTTTTGTCGGCTCGTTGGCTCTTGAGCCGGCTCATGACTCGAGCCGAGCCGGCTTACCCAAATTGCGAGCTAGAAAACTGGGCTCGGCTCGGGCTCGCCCCGAGCCAGACTTGCCCGAGCCAGGGCCGAGCTGCGAGCCTCGAGTTTTTTGCCCAACCCTAGTAGGAATTGCTTTGTAACCCAAGTGTTTTTTGAGTTAGCTAACATGAAAAACTGGGTGTAGCCAAGAGTAGTTGATCGGCTACTTTCCCAATTCATTTTATAATTCTGAAACAAAACTTAGAGCAAGGCCAGCAGCTTCTGTATTCCTAGGTCTCTATATTCCCTAATACTACCTTCTCTAAAAAGAATCCATCTCTATAACTCATCCATCTCCAGCAGCATCTCTATACTACAAGTCTCTATATTCTCTCTCCTATATTTTATTAGTTTGTCATAACATACTCTAACCGCTGTATTCGTGTACGGTTCACGTATATACACAGTACTTTTGTACGGCCGACGTGTACATAGGGATTTAAGTTTATTTATTTAAGAAATAAAATGGTCACGGGTGGCTGCCAGGACAAGCCAGTCGCTGTTCACAATTATTGATGCCCAAAAATAATAAAATAATAATTGAATTGACCCATGAAATAATAAATGGTCACGGGTGGCTTACAGGACATGCCATGTACTGTTCACAATTATTGATGCCAAAAAAATAAAATAATAATTAAATTGAACAATAAAATAATTAATGGTCACGGATGGCTTCCAGGACAAGCCTCTTTCTGTTCACAATTATTGATGCCAAAAAAAATGAAATAATAATTAAATTGAACAATGAAATAATAGATGGTCATGGGAGCTTCTAGGACAAGGCACCTCTGGTGTTCACAATTATTGCTGGAAAAAATAGTAAAATATAGTCCAGTGGCTTGCCCTTGAAGATTGATGCCTATGTGACCTGGCTTTCCTTAGAAGCTACCCGTTTGGATGCTTTCCCGAACGCTCATCAGCCTACATAAATGAGCCCCATCGTTCCCTTCAACCCCATCCTTGCTCATGCCTGAATCAAACGAGTAAACCAGTGAAATGTCGAGGAGGCTAGCATTAGGGAGGTCCTCTTTGGGAGATCGAGGTCCTCGAAAGCTGCATATGTCGCAATAGTTGCGGCGGCGGAGGTGGAGGAAGAAGAAGAGTCCCAGTCCAGTCGCCGGGGCGGTTCGGTGCCTGGCCGACGGTTCATCGATCGCAATAGGGTGGAAGGTCATGTCCGCCTATTCAATGACTACTTCACCGACAACCCGGTCTACGACGAAACCATATTTCACAGGAGGTGAGATGTTATGAGTATGTCGCCATGTGGGGAATGTCAAAAAAGGGTCTTTTCGCCGCTAATATGTACATTTCATGCTTCTGGAGGTTTCGAATGAGCCGTCATCTTTTTCTTCGCATTCTTCAAGCAGTTGAAGAACATGAGCTGTACTTCCAGCAGAAGAGAAACAGTGCTGGAACACTCGGTGCGTCTGCGCTGCAAAAGGTGATGGCAGCATTCCGTATGATTTCATACGGGGTGGCGGCTGATGTTCTTGATGAGTACGTTCGAATCGCCGAGCCTACTATCCTGGAGAGCACAAAGCTATTTGCAAAAACTATTGTGGGCATTTTCGGCGATGAGTACCTCCGGCAGCCTAACGAGGAGGACACTTCCCGTCTCCTTGCAGTTGGGGAGCATCGCGGGTTCCCAGGAATGCTAGGCAGCATAGACTGCATGCACTGGGAATGGAAGAACTGCCTGACAGCATGGCACGGGTCGCACACCAGGTATGCAAAAGGGCTGACTTTGATCTTGGAGGCCGTTGCTTCACATGACCTTTGGATCTGGCATTCTTTCTTTGGAATGGCAGGGTCTAACAACGACATAAATGTTTTACAACGCTCTCCTATTTTTTCCAGGGTTGCGAAAGGTCGTGCTCTTGAGGTCACGTATGTCGTCAATGGACGTACATACAACGTGGGATACTATCTAGCTGACGGCATTTATCCGGAGTGGGCGCCATTCGTGAAGGCTATTCCCGGCCTGCAAGGCAACAAGAGGAAGTTGTTCTCAAGAGCTCAAATGGCCGCACGAAAGGACGTCGAGCATGCTTTTGGGGTACTTCAAGCTCGCTTCCACGTAGTGCAGGGTCCAACAAGGTTCTAGGACTCTCAAACCCTTCATGACATAATGATTGCCTGCATAATAATGCACAACATGATCGTGGAAGACGAGAGGGACATATCTTCCCCCGATTGGAACTACGAAGGCCTGGAAGCTTTGGTGGCTCCTTCCCGGGAGCCGAACACCTCCGTGGACACTTACATTGCAAGGTACGAGGGAATTAGGAACCGTCAGACCCATCACCAACTACAGGAAGACCTAGTGGAACACATGTAGTAGTACCATGGTTCTCAGTAAGTGTGTGTTTTTATGAACATGTATCCTTATAATGGGCCCGTTTGTACTGGCCTTTCTGGCAGTACGTTGTATCGCCGTGAACCTTATATGGTTTCAACGTATCGTTATTTTAGTATTAAGTATCCATGTTCCTTATTTATTAATGTGGTGTCTCACCTATTATCAATCTCCATTTTACCCGTTGAATGCAACCATCACCTTTTCATCTGTTTTGTTGGCCAGTTCTGAATTTCACTAGCATTTGGTTCAATCGATCACAAATAGATTATCTCCGGCCACCCGCCAAACCAAGTCAGCAGCATCATCAGTGAACAGCACGTATCTCATGATTAACCCACATGATCACATATGAGAATAGAAGACAAAGCCACATATGTCCCCAGTTCTCATTCATTCAGCATAATAACCAGGAAAATGAACAACATAGAGCAGTTCGATTGATCTCATTCATCCAGCATAATGCACAACAAAATAAACTACATAGAGCAGTTCGATTGATCTCATTCATCCAGCATAATGCACAGCAAAATAAACTACATAGAGCAGGTCCATTGATCTCATTCATCCAGCATAATGTCATTCATCCAGCATAATGCACAGCAAAATAAACTACATAGAGCAGGTCCATTGATCTCATTCATTCAGCATAATGCATAACAAAATAAACTACAAGAACAGGTCCATTGATCTCATTCATCCAGCATAATGCACAGCAAAATAAACTACATAGAGCAGTTCCAACATCGGCGTCATTCATGCAGGTATAGCACAAATGAAGAAGACCACCAACCCGAAGACCAACCTGCAGCATAGCATTGCAACAAACAGAGTCACCGGCCCAGCAAGCAAAATTATCAGCACTAGGATTTACTCACGACCCCGTGGTAGGGCCAGCTCGGTTTAGGTGCTTCGCGAATATTTCACCCTGCAGTAGGGAGTAATGCTGCCGTTGGGTGTCGGACATGCAACTCAGATCAATGGACATAATTCTCTCCTCCTCCATCCTTTCCAGCCATTCTTCCTTACGCTGTCGTAGTGCAAGCGCTTCTCTATGCAACATCCTGGTTTGCTCCTCATATTCTAGGTACGTGCTCATGAAGCTAGCACGTTGGGCCATCTCACTTTGCATGTCTCCACGCAACTCGGATATAAGCTCTGCGTACCGGCCGCCGCCCAACTGCGAGGCACCTGCGCTGGATGTGCGAGCCTTCGCCCTCTTTCTTCCCATTGGCCTGTCGAGCACCGTGTCCTATCGGTGCCCCTGAAGACCCTGCTGTGGAGGTTGCATTGCACTTCTGTTTCTTCCCTTGACTGCTAGCGTAATTGACCCATTTGGACTGATTGTCAAGGAGCTCCCAAACAGGGATCATTTGGAAGTCCTTCTTCTCCTCGGCTTTGTACAGCGCAAGGGCATCAATGAACTACAAAAATATAAACATGTATATAATTCAAGCGTATGTTTGTTTGCTTGACATACACATTGTGCAAAAATAAGATCTTACCATGTCCTTGTCGGTCTTACCACTTTCATTCCGGCTTTTTATACGATCATAACAGCCACTCATTTTGCTAACTTCACGATTTATGACACTCCACCTCTGGAGCAGAGACTTCTTGGACCTATCGGAGGTGAAAGTCTTGTTGGCATTGTAGCACTGGAGAATACGCGTCCAGTAACTATCCTTACTCTGATCAATTCCCACAATGGGATCCTGGCTCACATTCAGCCATGCTGCAGCTAGTAGATAGTCCTCCGACGAATTGAAGTTTGTAGTCCTGCCCTTTACACTAGTGCACTGTCTAGGTTCAACCCCCTCGGGTTGCACATGTTGGCTCGGTGTCACGTCAACTGACCCATCAACAGACTGCCATGGAAGGGAGTCAGAACGCGCTCTTAAGTAGTCAGCGTAGTGCGATTCCATTTTTGGCCTGGATTAAAAATAGCAGTATATGATAGAACATACTACAAGTCGCTGGGGGTAAAAGATGCAAACTTTCGTAACATGAAAACACATGTAGCATAGCTGCATGATATAGAAGCATGTAAAGCAGGAACAAGTAGCATGTAACACATCATTACATAGGGTTAAATCCTACTCACATGTCGGCCAAACAGATTTGAGCCCTTCCATTACAAATGCTTATATAAAGCACTAACAACTGGCAAACACCAATGGTCTTCGTACAAATATTATTAAGGTTTCGATTAACTACATAGACAACATAGTCAAAAGGTATAGTCATCCTCTCCGCATGAGAGGTGAAGAGTTCTCGATGTTGTAACCGAAGTTTTCATCGTCGGTGGTGTAGCCAAAGTACTCGTACTCATCTTCGGAGGGGCTATAATCCATGGGGATGCATTCATCTGGGCTGACTTCACGCTCCGGGCTCGTCTCTATAGTATTTGCTTGCACACGCCGTGTTCCACTCCCCATCTCTGACAATGCAGCTCTGCCGTCGAGGGCGATCTGTTCGAGCCTGGCTGCAATGGACTCCACTTGTAGTAGGGTACAATTGATGGAGTTGCTCCTATGAGAGCTCCCTGGCTCAAGGTTAGCTTCGACTAACTCCTTCAAGGCTACTACGACATCTTCCATCTGAGATAATGTCACGTCCAAAACCTGGGCAGTATTGCACCCCTCACTCGCCATCTGGTGTCATGAAGGTGATCTATTAAAGGACAAGCTACCTATAGAACAGCAATTATTTTGGTAGTACTGACACGGCAATGCTCTTACCCTGGAATATGTAGGGTGATTTTAGGTTTCAAGATGTTAGAACTAATGGAATGGACATCATAAACACAATACTCACAGTTTGGTTTCACTACTTTCAAGCTTACTATTTCTTACAAACATACTACTGACAGAGCTTTGAGTTTAGATGAGCTTATGTCCTCTGTAATGCAAAGGTTGCAAGTATTGATGGCGTAATAAAGGGCACAATTCAACTTTTGCTAGTATTCTTGATTAATTTGACATACCCATATGTTTTACATTTTGTTGGCATATTAAACAGAGGACGTGAGTGGTCAGTGTCGATCCTCAATCTCAGTATCTCACTTGAGTACCTGTAGTAAATCGACCACCATCATCTCGAATTCGAGACATCCTATATACGACAATGTCTATATTATGCAGAAATTTATAAGTGGACTGACACCTGCAACCTTTGTTTGGATACACTAGCTATCTTGGGTAGTACTCCTATGTAATAGCTCCATGAATCATGTATCCTTTTAAAAGGAGGAAGGATTCAAGCTGCGAACTGGCTTCTCAACCTTGGAGTTTAAACAAGGGAGGGATTCAAACTGTGAACTGGCGGCGGTAGTCTCTGTTTGTAACAAGAATATATATCTAAATAGTTCTAGTGTAGTGTTATTGACATGTTGATAGAGGGGGCCTGCCAGCATTTGGATTTCGAGTGTAAAATACGCCACATAAAACTCTGAATACAAGAGAGCTTGCGCGCACCGGCTGCTAGTGCCAGGCATATCAGCATGCATCACAGTATTAGCTGTAACAAGCAGATCATTCACTGATTTATGTATCCTTTAAACCCAAACTGCTCAAACATGAACTATACCTAGATTTATCACCGAAAATCCCCATCTTCGTCCACAATGCTACCTAAAATCCCCATCATTACCACACAATGGAGTCCCTTTTCACAGATCTACGATGAACCAAGCCGTACCTTTGGTTGGAGGAGCTGGCAGACGCCGGCGACAATGTCGACGGCGGCGGCGCGACGAGGTGGCCGACCTGCTCTCTTCCTTCACCCGAAGGGAGGCCGCTCGACCTTGCCCTCGCTAGATCTGACCTGCCTTGAGCCCAAGCCACTGCCCGCCGCCGGCCACTCACACAACGCGGCTCCGCCCTTGCCTGCCCGCGGGATCGCCTGGTCGCCGTTTTCGCACCGACGCGGGAGCAACCGCTTCGCCCTCCTTGCCTTGGATTTCCCCCTAATGTGGAACGCTCACCCACACGACACATTTGGAGACCCACCGGCCGATCCGTATCCGGTAATCGCTGGATACGGACGCTGCTGGGTCGCCGCATGGCGTCCTAATCACTCCTCAGCACTATGCAGTGCGCGGCAACAGTGTTTTACAGATGCTGCTGGCCTTACTCTTAGGATGCAGTTTCAAGGATCTGTCTATACTTAAAGATGAATGACGATAGGGTTGCATTTTCAGATATACCATATCTCCCTCTGAAAATTCCAGCTCAGTTTTTTCCTTATCAGCATTTTTCCATTCTAACTTGTGCTTTTTTGAGGTTGTTTTTAATATGTTGGACAACAAATTGCCTTCTTTGTAATATTCCTTTGCTTTCTTCATTGCGACCATCAGGAATGATTGTTTCCGTGACCATAGGAGGGGGAAATCCATAGAGTGCTTGAAAAGGTGTCATTTTAAGATGTATGGAAGGATGTACTATACGACCACTCTGCAGTGACAACCAATTTATCCATTTCTTAGGGTTTGCAAAAGTTATACATCTGAGATAGTCTTCAAGACATTGGTTAACTCTCTCTCCACTACTACAGAAATGGCCTTTCATACCGGCACATCAGTACCGGTTATGCATGAACCGGATTGATTACATCGGTCCGGTTCAACGATCATTGGTCGAGGGGAACATCGATGGGTGAAGACACCAACCGTACCAATGTTCTAACATCCATACCGGTTGGTGTAACCAACCGGTACAAAGCAGGCTAGCTGGCCCGGGGTCTGCTTAGTACCGGTTTCTTACACCAACCTGTACTGATGCTCTAAACATCAATACAGGTTGGTGTAACCAACCAGTACTAAGCAGGCTAGCTGGCCCGAGGTTTACTTAGTACCGGTTCGTTACACCAACCTGTACTGATTCTCTAACATCAGTACAGGTTGGTGCAACCAACCGGTATTAATTTGAACCCCGCCTACTTGGCTAGCGGCTAGCCCCACACTCTTCTTCTTCCTAGCTCCCACCTCGGCTTCAGTTCATCCCTGGTTTTCTTCAGTTCCTAAACTTTTGCAGTTCCTTGGTTTTTCTTCGGTTCATTATAACTTGTTTTTATTGATTTCGCATTGGATTTTGCAGTTCTGCATTGGAATTTGCTTTGTGTGTTTAATCGATCACATTTTACTGCGGTATTGGAATTTGCCGTGTGTTTAATGGATCCGACCTTCTATCTTCTCCTCCCCTATATTTTCCCCTCCATCCACATGGAGAATAGTACCGCATTATTTCGATCTTCTCTCCTCTGCTGCAACCGCCCGCATTCCCTCCGCCATGGTTCGCCGCCTCAAGACCTGCAGGGCGACTTGCAATCCCCATCCTCCGCTGCAACATCCCGCCGCCAGCGCAGGCCCATCCACCTCCACCGCTCGTGCCGCCCCACCCACATCCTCCGCCGCAACCGCCGTGCCGCCCACCCACATCCTCCACGCAACCTCGCGCCGCCGCCACCTCATTGCAACCTCGCGGCGCCCGCACCAACTGGAGGAGGCATGGAGGACTTGACACGCCGGCGCCCGTCTCTTGGCGCCACCATATCAACCTCGCAGCTGGGAGGAACTGGGCTCGCTGCTGCTGCCGCTGTTGCCACCGCCAAGCTTCCAGGATCGGATGCACATAGAGGTGGGGATCCCACGCCGCGTGCGTCGCCTCGTCCTCCCCCCTGCGCCTCGTCCTCTGTCCGACGATGATGAAATCGACTGGGAGGCGCTGATGGCGGAGGAGGATGACTAAAATATAGTTGATGTTTAGTTTAATTATGTATGTAGTTTAGTTATTATGTATGTATGTAGTTTAATTATGTATGTAGTTTAGTTATTATGTATGTATGTAGTTTAATTATGTATGTATGTGATGAACTATTTTGTGATGGAATTAATGGGATCAGTGTTTAATTACGTATGTATGTGATGAACTATTTTGTGATGGAATTAATGGGATCAGTGTTTAATTATGTATGTATGTGATGAACTATTTTGTGATGGAATTCATGGGATCTGTGCAAATGTTCATAAAATGAATTATGGTGAAATGGTGATCTGTACAATGAATTGTTGATATATGCAAAAAATGTTCATCAACAAATGAGTACAAGTATGAATCTGTGAAATGGTGATCTGTGCAATAAATTGGTGATCTGTGCAAATGTTCATCAAATGAGTTATGGTTCGGTGTTAAGCCTTTTTCTTCAATTTGAAATTGTGATTTGTACAAAGAATTGGTGATATATATGTGCAAATGCCGATTTGCATTGAAATGGACCGGCTGAAGAAACCAACCGGTACTGATTCGCTAACATCAGTACCGGTTGGTTACATCAACCGAAACTCGGCCTGCTTAATACCGGTTAGTTACAAGAACCGGGACCGATGTTAGAGCATCAGTACAGGCCTTCCATAACATGGACCGGCTGAAGAAACCAACCGGTACAGATTCTCTAACATCAGTACCGGTTGGTTACACCAACCGAAACTCGGCCTGCTTAAGACCGGTTGGTTACAAGAACTGGGACCGATGTTACAGCATTAGTACAGGCTGGTATCTTAAACCGGTACTAAGCAGCCTTATTTGAACAGTCCTCTTCCCCGCCTCCTCCCCACACACTGCCAGATCAAGAACATCGCTTTATATGTACAGCTTACCTACGTTGCCATATATATGTACAGCTTTCACTGGATTCTTCTCATTATCGAGCTAGATCGTAGCATGATCACAGTTATAGACTCGCTGATGAGACCAGTTGAAAAGTACCAAAACTTGATCGACATTCTCAACCGGTATTCTTGTTCTTTCCATTATTGTGCTCGTTCTACTCCATTTTAAACAAATTCTAATCATGTTCAATTTGCAATCACGTGTGTAGTGCATTCGCACGGTTCCGATTTGGCGTGGGCGAATTCAACGAGGAATTCGATATTACACTTGCCTCTCGAGTATGTATGCCATCAGGGTAGCTTTTGAGTTAGTTAACTTCATTTCCATGCATCCATTTCACGCTGTTAGCTTTTTTCACCATAGCTCTGGCGTCAGCCGTCGGGCACCAATTTATACGGCTACTATGTGTGCCATATTATGCATATCCTGACCGGAGGTGCTACCGACTTGCAATGTGCGTCCGATTTCTCGCCGGCGACCGTGAGAGCGATCTAAGAACAACTCGTCGGCTGGATTTTCAATGAGGTCGTAAATCCAAGAGGCGAGTTTCATGTTCCAGCGGCAAATAGGTGGGGCCCTTCGATAAAGACCGGTGAACTGTCGGGGTCGACATCTACGGCTACCAAGAGCGATGCATATAAAAGATCACGATGAACGTTCTGTAATTAAAGTTGTAATGAATGTAATTAAAGTTGTAATGAATGTTATGTGAACTGTATGTGTACTATATATAGGCATGATTGATTCATTGTGATACCTAATAGTTGTTATTAAAGTTATTAATAAAAGTTCTGTGATTTAATTATCAGTTAATTATGCATGATTGATTATATGTGCTTTAATTAATTGTGACTTAGCACACACACACACATATATATATATATATATATATATATATATATATATATATATAACCGGGACTGAACAGCAGCTTATCAGTACTAATTGGTACTGACTGGGGCTTCGGCGAGGCACGGGCTAAAGCCACGTGTGCCTGCTCAGTACCGGTTGGAGGAATCAACCGGGACTGAACAGCAGCTTATCAGTACCAGTTGGTGCTTCCAACCGGTACTGACTGGGGCTTCGGCGAGGCACGGGCTAAAGCCACGTGTGGCCTCCAACCGTTACTGATACTATATCAGCACCGGGTGAGGGAACCGGGACTGATGCCATGGGGCATCAGTCCCGGATGGCTTGTACCGGTTCAAAAACCGGTACTGATGGCCGTTGTGAACCGGTACCGATGACCAGTTCTGTAGTAGTGCTCTCTATCCGATGGGGGATGCGGGAAAGGAAAAAGAAACTGGACAGAGTATGGATGCGAGGATCTTGACAGGTGAGATGCGAGTGCTCGCATAGGAGTAGAATGTTGATAGATAGGATAAGTTGAATGGACGGTGGAGATGAATAAAATATGATAACGCTAGCCTCTTTCAATCTCAAATTGCAGGGCAGTGGGATATTTAAATTAAACAAACTGTTCTTATGTCCGATATGCATATATAATTCGAGCTACTGCATTGCATGTATACACGATGGCTGACAAAGTCCCATGAAAAATGGAGCAAGTCATTTATCAATTTTTCACACTGCACGAATACATTTTACGGCTAATTAAATAGGGGGAAACTCTTACCTGTAAACGTCTGACGCGTCGGACGCTGCCCATCTCCGCGCGAGCGCACACATGGGCGCTGCTTTGTAGACTGGCCTCATGTGAAGGGACCCGCCACTGTCTTCCTCCCTCTCACTTTTTTCCATGCGGCCATTCCTCCTTGCGCGTTCTGTCAGGAAACGATTGCTTAGTGCTCCCCCCTCCCGCACGAGACTTTTACCCAACCCTCCCCCGTCCCCCGTTCACCTTTCTCACCCCGCCTCCACGGCCACACCTCATGCGTGGGGGCAAACGGCGTCAACTGTGGGCTACTCCTGGCCGAGGTTAGACACTAGGGGATCTCTCTTCTCCTCTGTACACGCAAGGCCATTTCTTTTCTTCAGGCTAAGATGTCATGCCAAAATTGATTTCTGAATGCTTTCTAACTCTTAATGCCTTCATCAACTTGGTTCGTCAGCTCGCGAAATTGTTCCATGGCCATTTTGTTTTACCTAGCCATGCCTCCAGAATCCAGAGTTCACTTGGTTGACCTGGCAGTGAGTGGCGCACTCTCACTGGTCGCTGCTCCAGCTATGGAGTCCTAAAGGGGCTGACTTTCTTGTCGAATATCAACCCAGGCAGGTGCCCTGAACTGAGAAAGTGAGAATTCGTCCGTCTCGTTGCAACAAAGTAAGCGGCGGTCGAATCCGGCGTTGTGGGGGCTCGCCAGATTTAGAGAAGAAGAGGGCTAGGAGAAGGTATGTGCATCCCCATTTTCGTCATTAAACCTTAGTCATTTACATGCGAAACTTCGTTTTTGTCTGATGAAACTTGTTTTTGTTATTGTGAAACTTCTTATATTTGCATGGGTGACTTTTTGAACAACAATGGAACATAAGGTTTTATCAGTAGTTTAGCCAAGTTTTATTAGTACTTATACAACTTTCATTGGTTCTTTTCCAAGTTTCATCGGTCGGTTTTGGCCAAGTTTCATTGCTCTTTTTTCAAGTTCCATCTGTAGTTTAGCCAAGTTTCATTGGCACTCTCAAGTTTTATTGGTATTTCTTCAAGTTTATTAATAGTTTCACAAGTTTTAGCAGGTATTTCGCAAGTTTCACCAGCTCGCGTCCTGTTTTCATATGTATATTGTCAAGTTTTATCAGTAGATTTTTCAAGATTCATTAGTTATTTTTTTTAAGTTTCCGTGATGATGTCACCATGATGTCATGCGTCCGATGGCTGCGCCCGCCTTAAATAGGTACAGAGTTACAGACTGCAGCCGAGTGTTTTATCCCGTCTTGAAGCTTTTAATATGTTGCCGTGCTATTCTACACAAAATTGTTTTTAAGATTCATGGAATCTTAAACGAATGACTAACCTGAGGTAAGAATTCATTCTAAAAATCCTCCAAATTTTAAGAAAAATTTCTTATTCTATAACACTCTTTGGAGGCAATCTAACTAGAAATTTGAGAATAAAGATATGAAGCACATCACATGTTATATATGCGGCAAGGAATCCAGTGGCGGAGGATGGTACATACGGCCATGATCAAAATCAGTGGAGGTCGAGCAGTGCGCGACGCGCAGGCGCAGCCAGTGATCGAGCGTGGTCCGATCGAGGTGCGAGACGAAGGAATGATCAGAAGAGGAATCGCCGAATCAATCAGCCGGACGGCGGCAGCTCGACATGTGAAGACGGAAGACATGAACGCCAGAATGGCCCAGTTTGGACTGCAAATTGCAGAAGCGGAGGCATCCCGGGGGCACTGGCCACCACATGCTACGTATGACATGCGCTGTACCTAGCCATGCTGGGTGCTACGCCCTGAAGGAATCAGGACATGTGGAAAAAGACTATAATCACCGTAAGAATAGTACAAATGATCAGCAACAAAAATCAATGTGAGCATATACAGGAGACATGATCCGGACCTCGACCAGGTAAATATCAACGTGACCATATTATATGGGCGACATGATCCAGACCTCGACCAAGTCGGATGATCCATTCGCAGTTGGATCATCCACCTAGAAACAAGAGATTTGGAAACATCATTATATTCATCCCAAATATAAGATTCACACTTGAGAACTTATTACTACTCATTACATAATATCACAAATTGATTCAACTACAGAAATGGAATTTAAAATTTTCAAATTCAGCAGTGTTATGATCATGACATGTATGTATAACAAATGACTTTTATTTTGTGATGCCACACAATCAAATCTGAAATAAGAAAGGAATATTAATTAATTTTGATAGCACACAACCATAACCAAAATAACCAACGTACATTTTGAAGCCACATAACCATATATATCTGAAAGAAGGAACATCGATATTCTCACATTCCTTGCACCACCACACAATACCAATATATATGATCCTAGAGGGAACACCGCAGAAACATCTCCCCGTCCTGGTTCAACCAAGAGGCAATCTCCTCTGAAAACCTTTCCATGGCTTGGCTGGGCAATATGATAGACACGATGACCGATTCCTCCCCATTTTCATGCTTGCACCTCTCGTATGGAAGCTCGACAGTCTTGGCACGGGTACGCCGCTAGTAACCCACTCAGCCCACCCAAAGTCCAATCCAACGTCCCCAACGCGGCTAAAATCAGACACCAAATAGGCTTTCTCCATGGGTAAAGCTGTGTGCCCACGCAGCAACGCCATCATGTCCACCATTGATCTCATGCGCTCCACAGACATGTCGAGCTTGGCGTTGTTAGGTATAATCTTGATAAGTTTCAACGAGTCCGTTTCGTATTAGAGTAGAATTGAGTTTATATATGAGTTGGAGTTGTTTAGAGATAAAGTGTCTTTTTATACGTGTAAGAGTCCTAATCGGTTTTATATGTAATCTACTAGTATAAATAAAGGGTCAGGACCAAAGAAAAGGTGCGACTGTTGGGAGCACCACCAAAACCAGAAAGTTTGGCCCCAAGCCGATATACGTATCATCGTGTTATCTATTGCTCCGCCGGCCAGCTTCGACGTGCTACGAGCAGCACGGCTAGTTGGTCACGCATGTGAGTCTTCTGTTACCAGCTAGTTGTGCATGCAAAGGCAAAGCCAGCGGTGCGGCTGCAGCTTGAAGGCCAACGCCGGCAAGGCCACCGGGACGGTGATCGGCATCGACCTCGGCACCACCTACTCATGCGTCGGCGTGTACCAGAACGCTATAGATCGATCCTAGTTCCAACAGGCGTTGCGCACGAGCTCAAGCGTGTGGCCGAGAGGACTCCCGCACAGCTCATCGGCGGCGGCCTCTGCAACCGCGTGCACGAACGCGTTGCCGTAGTACCTGTGTGGGATGCGGAGGTCGCGCTCCCATCTCCCGCGTGCGTTCATGGTGAAAACTGCACGTACGTTGGGATTACCCTTGTAGCCCAAGGCCACCATCCGGCACCTCCACATCAGTGCTGTCAGAAGCTCGAAGGTGGTGACTGATCTGCTGACGTGAGACGGGACGTTCCTGCGTCGTAGGTGCGCTCTCTCGCTTGGGTTGAAGACGAAGTATTTGGTTACCATGCTCCCGGGCGGTGTTGACAGCATCACATCGTCGTCCGTAGCAGCTGCGCCGTTTAGTACCGGCTGCTGCGCAGGGTGGATGTGTGTGATGCGGGGAGGAGTGCGTGCCATTAGGGTCTCTCTTCCCCAAACAGGCAGCACGGACGGTAGCGCTTCGCCGCGCGCTAGATCGGCTATGCTTTTGAGGAACTGGGCCATGCCAAAGCCATCAGCAATGCTATGGCAGATGTGTAAACCAAGAGCAAGGCCCCCGCATTTCAGCAGTGTCACCTGCACAAAAAATAATGAGGAGCTAACACATTACGTACTACAGTGTGCAAATGTTGATATGCGAAAACCTTAAATTTGGAGTAATGACATGTGATCGACATTCCTTTTATTGTTCCTATATATCAAATAGATCCCGTTGAGCCAATTTGGAAGGTGCAATGAGCATGGTGATCATGTCCAATTTGGAAGATGCCAATTTAGAAGGCGCAAAGAACTTGGAAGATCGAAACAAATCGGATACACGTCCAAAACTACCGTACGTATATACATACACATATTCTACGTATATACATACACATATTCAATTTGGTAGGATGTTGTGGCATATGTGTGTGTAGATATAGAGAGAGAGATCGAGATGCTGAATGGTTAATTTCTTGATATGTAGCTTTATTTCTTATATATAGTGTACGTATGACCATTTAGCTTTCTCTTCAGAGTTCTTCGGAAAAAAAGTAAGGTGCAAAACTTATAATATTGAAACAATATGTCATATGCAGGTATTAATAATTAAGCTATAAAATTCAAAAGCTGCCAACTGTTTGCGCAAACATACGTGATGGATTTCCGCGATTAATCATTTAATCATGTGGACCTTTATCACTCTAATCTGGTTGAAATGATAACTGCCCACTGAACGCCCGGCCGTGCTCCTCTTTTTAGTATGCTTTCCCGAATAATTTAAATCATGATTATCGCGGCTTCGCGGAATCACCAGCAATATAGGCATATAGCTATCGCGAATAGCGAAAGCTATTCTACATCGTGGATAGTATTGCTTTTATAATTTTATATAGTGTTTAAACTACTACAAAAGTTGCATAAAACATGAAACATAACATTCTAATTATTAACTACTCCATCCTATCAAAAAAAATGGTATTTTGGGGTACATTTGAACTTTTAAAACTTGAGATATCCATTTCTTTTTAAAAAAATCACATATAGTATTATAATGATACAATTTCCGAAATTTCAGTAGTGTCAATATATAAATATATTTGATAACTTGTAATGGTCTAGTTATCATTAAGATTATATTGCATCAATTACCGGTATTTGACGTGAGTATATGCTAACTTGAGCCTGCACAATAAGGCCTATAAAGCTGTCTCCAAACACTATAAAGCTGTCTCCAAACACTCTCTCTCATGCTTAAAGACATAAGTTGTACAATAGTTAGAGGCTATCTCAAGCTTATAGGAAATCTGTAAGCATCCATTGCATTAAATTCTTGTCTATGGCTAGTGCGTACACTTCAGTGACACAGTGAGCCTTGCTTCTAACTATTGTAGGGAGAGCATTTAAATCTTAGCAGACACTACTAGAAAAACGGTATTTAGTTCCGGTTGGAAACGGGTTTTAGTCCCGGTTCCCGAACCAGGACAGGCCATCCGGGACTAAAGGTCATATACCTTTAGTCTCGCACTACTGCAGATAAGAGTTTCACAAACGGCCCATTACAAGTGGTTCACTTCGGCCTGCTTGTAGTTTGAGAACCGCAAGCGGTTCGAAACCAACGGGCTAGAGGGCAAGATGAGGGGCGCACTGCAAGCGGTTCGTAATAAGAACCGCTTGCGAATCCCGTACTGTGCAAGCGGTTCGTAATAAGTTCCTATTACGAACCGCTTGCAATATTCTATAAGCGGTTCGTAATAGGAACCGCCTGCAGAATAGGGGATTCACAAGCGGTTCTTATTACGAACCGCTTGCAATGAGCTCCCCTCCCGCTCTCCACATTTAAACTCTGTCTTCCTCAGCTAGCTCGCACACAGGACAAAGCTGTTGTTCATGGTGGGCCGAGCTCTGTTCATAGGAGAGGTGTTGCCAAATTTTTAATTGAAGATTTGTGGTCCAAATTAACTTTTTGAAAGGTTAGTAACATATTGTACACATCCTTCTCCTGTAGATATTGATGTTTTCTATGCATTGGATGTTGAGAAATTTTGTTTTATACATGGAAAGGTGTTTATTTTACTACATCCACTTTAGAACTTTTGAGGCTCTTAGATCCAAATTTATTGTTTAAAAGGTGACTAGCATCTTGTACATATTCTTCTCTTCTATATATTGATTTTTTTTATGCATTGTATGATGAGAAATCTTGTTTTATAAGATGCTATGGTAGCTTTAAAAGTTTGAAATGCAAAAAATTGGTTGGTAGATATATACATATTAAATGAAAGAAAGTAAATATTTTGTGGTAGGTAATAAAAGTAATTATAACTAATAGACGTAGTTAGCATTACTTGAAAATTGTAATAGATGTTTGTAATTTTTTGTTGCTATAGATGAATCGACAATGGATGTACAATGCGGATCGTCGGTCAAGAGAGTTCAGGGATGGCGTGAAGGCTTTTCTCGATGCGGCCAATGCATTATTTCCTCCAGGAAGCTTCATACCTTGTCCATGCGTAGACTGCAAGAACAAGAAGGAGCACTCCGAAGGATGGTTGGTTACGAACAATTTGGTCATGAGAGGTTTCATGCCAAACTATATCTGTTGGACAAACCACGGCGAAGTAGAGGAGATTCTAGAGGAAGACGATGAAGAATACGAAGAAGACGAAGAAGAGGTTGACGAAGTGAACACTCAATTTGGGTCCGTGGAAGATGCACTTGGCGAGTTTGGTGACGATGAGCTAGACCAGATGCTTCGTGACGGAGAGGGAGAGTTCACGGAGGAAAGACAGTACCGGAAGTATCAGCGCATGGTAGAGGACCACAAAACTCCTTTGTACCCAAATTGTGGGCAGGGCCTAAAAAAGCTCCGTACTACACTGGAACTAATGAAATGGAAGGCAAAAAACGGTGTATCGGACAAGGGATTCGATGAGTTGTTAACACTCGTGAAGAAGTTGCTTCCGGAAGGTAACACTCTACCGGAATCTACTTACGAATCGAAGCGAGTCCTCTACCCATTAGGATTGCAAGTACAGAAGATACACGCATGCCTTAATGATTGTATCCTGTATCGCAATGGGTATGCCGATCTGGAGGTTTGTCCAGTGTGCGAGAAATCACGGTATAAGGTGCAGCGTGATGACCCAGGTGAAGTGGATGGGAAGCGTACGAAGAAGAGAACTCCAGCCAAAGTGTTGTGGTATTTTCTCATGATTCCCAGGTTGAAGCGTATGTTTGCTAACGAATGTCATGCGAAGATGATGCGTTGGCACAAAGAAGAGCGTAAGGAAGATGGGATGCTTAGACACCCTGCAGATGGCTCTCAGTGGAGAAAAGTCGATCGGACTTACCCGGACTTTGCAAAAGAGGTCAGAAACATAAGGTTTGGGCTTAGCACGGATGGGATGAATCCTTTCGGCCAGTTGAGCAGCATCCATAGCACCTGGCCTGTGATGTTGTGCATCTATAACATTCCTCCATGGCTCTGCATGAAGCGAAAGTACATCATGATGCCACTGTTGATCGAAAAACCTAAGCAACCTGGAAATGACATCGATGTCTACCGACAACCATTGGTTGAAGACCTTGCGAAGTTCTAGGAGGATGGTGTACGGGTTTGGGATGAGTACAGAAGAGAGTATTTCAGCCTGCGCGCAATGTTGTTTGTAACAATCAACGATTGGCCCGCTCTCGTGTCTGTCGGGACAAAGCGTCAAAGGGTTTAAAGCTCGCACCTGCTTGGATGAAACGGATTGCATGTATCTGAAAAACTCTCGAAAGTGTGTGTACATGGGCCATCGCAGGTTTTTAGGCAGTAGTCATGCATTGCGGTGGAAAGGCAAAAAATTCAACGGACAACAAGAAACCCGTGGCAAGCCTCAAAGATCGTAATGGCCGACTAGTTTTTGCTATGGTACAAGATCTAAAAGTAGTATTTGGAAAGGGTTACGGAAGCATGCATGTACCGAACGAGGATGGTCAGGCACCAATGTGGAAGAAGAAGTCAATATTTTGGGACCTGCCGTATTGGGAAGTGCTGGAGATTCGTCACTCACTGGACTTCATGCACATCATTAAGAATGTGTGCCTAAACCTGTTAGGGTACATAGATATGTATGGCAAATCAAAAGATACCCTCCAAGCGAGGAAGGATCTTGAAGAAATGAAGTTGAGGAATGACCTACATCCAAAAAATAAAGAAGGGACAGAACAACTGTACCTACATCCTGCGAGCTACACTTTAAACAAAGAAGAGAAAAAAAGCATGATAGAGTGCCTAAACAGTGTGAAGGTCCCTTCCGGATACTCCTCGAATATAAGGAGACTCGTAAACATGAAAGAGAACAAACTCCAAGGCTTAAAATCTTATGATTGTCTTGTGATGATGACACAGTTGCTCCCAGTGGCTATCAGAGGTGTACTGCCGGAGTGGGTTCGGGGTACAATCACAAAGCTGTGTTCATTTTTCAACGCCATATCACAGAAGGTCATCGATCCAAATAAACTAAATAAGTTGCAGGATGATGTGGTTCAAAGCTTGGTTAGTCTCAAGATGATCTTTCCTCCTGTATTCTTTGATATCATGGTTCATCT
Organism: Olyra latifolia; assembly: GCA_036346145.1. Lineage (NCBI taxonomy): Eukaryota > Viridiplantae > Streptophyta > Magnoliopsida > Poales > Poaceae > Olyra > Olyra latifolia. Next base: position 25,052,863 of record CM070530.1, read on the forward strand.
CACTGTTCATCTTGTGAAGGAGATAGGTATTCTCGGACCCGTGTATCTGCACAACATGTTCCCTTTTGAGAGGTACATGAGCATCCTCAAGAAGTACGTCCGGAACCGTTCTCGTCCGGAAGGCTGCATTGCCGAGGGCTACGTGACAGAGGAGGTGATCGAGTTTTGTATTGATTACATTAGTGATCTTGATCCTATCGGCGTCCCCATATCACGCCACGAGGGAGGTCATGGGGAAAGGCACACTAGGAAGAAAAGCAGTTGTATGCAATGATCTTAATGCATTTAAGCAAGCACATTTCCGGTTCTAAAGCAATCAACTATCATCGCCCTATATCCTTCAACATAAGAGGTCCCTACTGTGCGACTTCGGAAAAAGACAGATGGCTGGATAGATTTGAAGCAAATGGAAACTTTTGGAAGTTGGCTACAAACCTACATCCTTCAGAAGGGGTCAAACGATGAAGTACTGCAGCGGTTGGCCCGTGGACCATCACAAGAAATCATGACATTTCAGGGGTACGAGATCAACGGTTACACATTCTACACCAGATTCCAGGATAACAAGAGCACCAACCAGAACAGCGGTGTCCGTATAGACGCCTTAGACAACAACGGCAGGGTGGACACATATTATGGTTTCATAAAAGAAATATGGGAGCTCGACTATGGACCATTGTTGAAGGTCCCTCTATTTAAGTGCCAATGGGTGAAGCTGACTCCAACCGGCGTGAAGGTCGACAAATACGGCATGACAACCGTGGATCTCAAACAAGTCGGCTATAGGCGCGAACCGTTTGTTCTAGCTCAAGCTGTGCACCAGGTATTCTATGTGATGGACATGAACTCAAGCAAATCAAAGAAGCAAAAGGACAAGACGCAGATCAAACCGAAGCGATACGTGGTTCTCCAAGGCAAACGAAGGATTGTTGGAGTTGAAGACGTCACCAACGAGGAAGAGTATGGCCAGTTCGACGAGCTACCTCCTTTTGCGGTTGATGTGGACATAACCGTCCTGAATGACAGCGACGTCGATGATCCTTACATACGTCGCGATCATAACGAAGAACGGCCAGAAGGTTAATATTGCCCTACTTAACGTGTACAACTTCGTAAAAAATACGCATATTGGACTTGTGTTATTTCTTTAATGTTATTTATAGATAAGCAAATTTACAAAAGAGAAGAGAAAGAGATAAAACAAATTTATAAAAGAAAAGAAGGAGATAAAACAAATTTATAAAAGAGAAAAAGGAGAAAACAAATTTATACAAATAAGAAAGAGATAAAACAAATTTATAAAAGAAAAGAAATTGATAAAACAAAAGAAAGAGATAAAACAAATTTATAAAAGAGAAGAAGGAGATAAAAACAAATTTACAAAAGAAAAGAAATAGATCAAACAAATTTACAAAAGATAAGAAATAGATAAAGCAAATTTATAAAAGAAAAGAAATTGATAAAACAGATTAATTTATAAAAGAAAACAAATTGATAAAACAAAAGAAAGAGATAAAACAAATTTATAAAAGAAAAGAAAGAGATAAAACAAATTAATAAAAGAAAAGATTTAGAAAACCAAAAAAATTTGGGCAAGGGGCAAGGCTCGAACCCGCGAAAGCACGCTGGTGAGCCAGCGCCTAAACGCCAGCGCTAGCCGGGGAGGAATGTTACAACTCAACCATGACAGGGCACGGCGTCCTTTTTAATGTGCCTGACCTCCGCAAGCGGTTGGTACTACCAACCGCTTGTAGAAGAGGGTTCCTGCCCCGCCTAAAATGGCCCTTTGCAAGCGGTTGGTAGTACGAACCGCTTGCAGAGACCAACCTCATAGCGGTTGGTATCTGAACCGCTATGAGGTCATCTCCGCAAGTGGTTGGTCGATCTCATAGCGGTTCGTATTACCAACCGCTTGTAGAAGGGGGTTCCCGCCGCCCGCCTAAAATGGCTCTTGGCAAGCGGTTCGTAGTACGAACCGCTTAGAAGATACTCTCATAGCGGTTGGTACTCGAATCGCTTGTAAGGATACCTCATAGCGGTTGGTACTACTGAACCGCTTGCGAAGGCCCTTTACCTTATATCGTACCTTGCACACCCAAATTTTTCTAAGTCCCGAACGCGCCCTATCTCGACTCGTCGACCGCCGCTGCAACCAAGCACCGCCATCCTCGCGCCTCCGACAATGGCGCCCGCCGCCTCCTCGTCTCCTCCGACAACGCCGCCGCCGCCACACCGGAGGGCCTAGGTTCCGCTCTCCCATGCTCCCTCCTCCTCTGTTTGTTGCTGCCCATGGTGTTCGATGAAATGTCCCAACGGGACAGAGAGGAAGGCACGGGATGGCCACGGCTCGAGTGGCGAGGCAAGGCGGCTGGGAGATCTCGGCCGTGATTCTGGATCGAGGTGGTTCTTGCCGGTGAGGTGGAGGCGGTAGGGGTGGCTGCAGCCCACACTAGATTCAAAGCGCTAATTAGGGTCCAAACTAATTTCAGGGGTTTTGTGGGATTTTTAGGGTGATATTCATGTATATTTTATTCATACACTTCTTTATTGTTCTTATGTCTCCTATATAGATACATATATATATATATGTGAAATCTCTCCATTTATTTGTGTAGGTATATATATATATATATACATGCAAGCCTAGGTAAAATGCCTTAAGGTTGATGGTATGCGCTTTTATGAATTTGACCAATTTTTGCCATCCAGCACGGGCGAAAGCACAATTTTACCTCTACAATGCCCAAACCGTAGCGACTCCAAGCTTGGTCGAGCCCAACCAAGCCAGTCTCTACCGAGTTGACTTAAAGACATACCCATAAATCTCTCTTCAGAGCATCCGTAGCAGGCACTCTATAACACTCTATTTATAAAACCAGTAAAATTATAATGAAATTGTAAGCTTAATGCCATAAAACAATTATTTCTCCCTTGGTGGTATATGTTGTCCATGATGATAAGAATCTTGGCACCTGGATGAGATACCGTGAGCAAATTTTAAGTATTCCCAGTGCCTCAAACATCTCACTTCCATTTATTTGTCACTCTAAAGTATTATAGTTCCTTATTATGCCATTTGGGTTCATTAAACTCAATTAACATATCACTTAATGAAATGTACTCATGCTATCTTTTGGTTTGGTGCTGAGATAGATTGTTAAAGTAATTGTTTTTATTCTATAGATCGCAAAATTAGGGTTTCGGGTCCTTGACGACACCAAGACGTGGTGACCCGGATTTCGATGACCAGGAGAACTTGATGTTTGAGACCATCGCATTGTCTACACTCATAAGTGGGCATGTCGATCGACCGTAACGCTCGGCCGGTCAGTTGTCGATCTGACCGTAACGCCCGATGGGCGGTTGTCGATGAGGTCGCTACTCGGCGAGGACAATGAGAATACCATGGACGACTCCGAGGTATATATCAAGTAGGCATATTCATTAATATAAGTTAATTCACACATAACACGCGTTCTCATTTATATCCTATATGTTTTTGTATCAAGGCGGTACATCGACCAACGCAAAGTCTGCTCAACGAGGACCTAACAAGAAGCTGAAGTCCAAGCATGTGATCACCGAAGTCGGCAACGACGGTAGTCTAATAGCCCCGGTCTCGGCACTTGCACCGTTCAACAACACAATAGGATACTGCGTTAGGGATCATGTGCCAATCAGCATCAAGACATGGCCCAAAGTTCCTGCTGACTACCAAGGATCTCATATGGAGCGATATCAAGACAAATTTCAGATTTCCAGATGGTGTCGAAGAGAAGGTGAAGGCATGGGCTTCCAAGAAGATGGCAACTTCATTTCAGCAGTGGAAGTCGAAGCTCACCCGCGATTACATCGACAAGGAACAAGGCGGACTTCAATAAGTTTGCTAAGCTTGCGGATCATTGGGAAGAATTCGAGAACTTCAAGTTTGTCGAAGAAGGCAAAGCCGCAAGGCGAAGAATAGGAGAATGCGCTCAAGAAGAAATACCACCACTATCTCGAGAACCAGCTACGTTAGGGCTGCACCAAAATGGGACAAGCGAGAAGAGGAGCTGAAAGGCAAGAGTATTGTGCCCGAATGCGATGGTTGGGATGACCGCATGCGAAATTACATCATGGCTCATGGGGCCAACTCAAGGATGACGGCGGCGTGGTGGTGGAAGCGGACTTGCAAGAGGTTCGTCGGAGGATTGATGAAGGCATCGAAAATATCGGTCGGGCTCCTTGGTGACGGACAGGAGAATGACCTACTCACATATGCCCTCCAAAACAAGGAGCACCCGGGGACGGACAAGAGGTTTTGGGAAGAAGCCGTGGAGGCTCGGCTGCGGCGATGCTGCATACATCAGAGCCGGAGAGAAACAAGAGAAGAGAAGCTTCGAGTGGCTCGATTGAGGCGCGACTCAAAGCCCACGAGGAAAACGTCGATCGGCTAGTTCGCGCAAGATCGCCAAGCGATGAGCGAGCACGCCGGGGCAGCAGACTTCGGTCAATGTTCAGGGGCAGCCGGAAGCCGTGATAAGTCCGTCCACGCGATGGAGCAGCTGCGCGTCGGCCGTGGCCCCCCAAGATGATCTGCTAGCTCGTCATCTAGTGGACAGCATCACGGTTCGCCGCCCCTGCAAGCTACACGTCGAGATGAGAAATCTCTCCTTTAAGGTGGCTTATGGCATGGCGTATCCGGTGGAGGCGGGCCAGAGGTTCCACTGCATTGATATACCACCGGGTTACTCCAAGGTCACGGTGGATGAAGTGGTCGACGGCTTCGGGGATCTAACGCTAGACAATCCTACGGGCGATGACGTGACCAGCCTTGGACAGGCCCTAGACGGCTTATTCATTCTCTGGCGGAAAAAGTACATTATATTTCCAGCTGTCGTGGAGGCGAAATCACCGGTAGGAGAGGCCTCAGAGTTGGAGCATGCTGCAGGGCCAAGCTTGTCTCCACAACGAGAACGCACGCCTACTCCAGCGTCGCCGCCGCCACCTACAGCTCCACAGAAAAGCCCGTCTCCGCCGCCACCGCCGCAAAGCAAGAAGAACCATCCAAGGGCAACCACATCTCCAGCATCTCCCCCGAGAAAGAAGCTCACTGTCCGGCGTCGGGATCCGGCGGCGGCATCTCCTACCACGACGTTGGGATCCAGCCGAGGGAGAAAGGGAAAGGAGCCGGTTAAACTTGCATATGACATGACTCCCGAGTAGCTGGAGGCAGCAGCAAAGGCTGATGTGGCTAGGCAATTCGCGCCAAAGAAACCAGAGCCGAAGCTGAAAAATGATCCAACATATTTCCGACAGTTAGTTGGCGGTACGGCGCCACCTCCAGTGCTGACCAACTATGAAAGGACAATAGTGAAGAGCAAGGCAAATACTACTAGAAGTCGGAGGGCGGCCCAGAAAAAAAAGAACAATGCAGGAGATGAGGACAGCACTGTCGATCCAGAGATGGTGCGGAAATTCATGGAAGAGGCAGGGCTCGATACCGAAGGAGCAGCTCTAGGAATGACGGATAATCTTCCAATGGCACCGATCAGATGGAAGTATCAACTGGGCCAACCGCTGGTGGACCCAACTGAGATAGATGCTCTGCCTACCAAGATGCGACAGATGCATATCTGGTACATGAAACAGGCCATGAAAGGAACGACTATGTTTCCCTTAGTTTTGAAAGACGAGCACTTCCACCGTGGGGACAACACAGAAATATGGCTGAAATTTGAAGACTTGTACAATATATACCACAAAGACGCCGTCAACGTGTCTTTCATGAGCTGCTGGTGCCTGTAAGTGTCTTGAGCTCCTAAGTTTACACCGCTATTTACTCCCGTACCATAAATTTGGACTCCAACTAACTAAGTTATATATCCCTCACGTAGATTGGAGATGCAACGGCTTGCTAAATACGGCATGTCGCATAAGTACGGCTTCATCGATCCATCGATTATCAACGATAAAGTGTATTCATACCCCCCTCAAAGAAAGAATTTCGAGGAATACATTCTCCATGCAATGCTCGAATAACACGACAAGCTGTACATATTCCTGCCCTTCAACTACGAGTACGTGTTCTCATAATCCTTTCTTCCTCTATATACTTCTTAAGACAATGATATGTAGTATATATGACTAGCTATTTACATATATGTTGCAATATGTGTCAATAGCTTTCACTGGATCCTTCTCATCATCGAGCTTGGCAATGTAATTATTAGAGTACAAGACTCAAGAAGGAAGCCTAAGGCAGGATACCAATGGATCATTAACATCCTAAACGCGCGTACGGAGTTCAAGAAGAAGCAAAAGGAAAATTCAAGAAAGAATTCGATGTCGGCTAGCGATTGAGTACGTACTACAAAGAGGCGTATATTATTATTATATGTGCGTCTTATCAATTTGTCATCTGAATATTTAATTTGTTTATTGTTATGAAATCCTCGGCCCAATGAAGGTTAGTCGCTGATCATTTGGAAACAACTTGTGTGGCTACTATGTGTTCCACTACATGCAAAATTTTCTCCACGGCGATGTTCCCACTATTTTTTTCGAAGAGGTTCGTGTGTGCTACTGAACCAGTTAGCTAGCTAGAATAACATACGCTTTAATTACAAGCATATATATGTTCCGATATTTAATTATTTACTTATCGCTTTATTAATTGCCAGCCCAACACCGATCGCGACATTGCAGTACTGCCGCCTCACCGGGTGCTCGCACTTCAAGAACAACTCATCGGTTTCGTTGTCGACGAGATCGTAAACCCTCAAGGCGCGTTCCACCACATGAGGGGTAACGGTTCTCCTTCCTTTAACAACGCCGAACTGGCGGCGATATCCACCACCTCGTCGAGCAAGGCCGAGAAGAGTGACGCGGTGAAGAAATTAACTCGATAGACAATTTTCAATCATTCAAAGTACTGCTTGTAAACGTCGCGTACGTGCGTGCACTCGTTATCACATGTAACATGTATAAATATACTTGTGGATTTTTGACAATGTTAATATACTTGTGAATGTTTGTTCAGCTTGTGATGATCATGTCAACATGTGTACGCATATATATATATTAAATTGCGACAAAAAGCCTCTTCTAGTATTTAGTTTTATTATTTCAAACGATATCGACAAACACCCTATAAAACCTGTCGCCGGAAAATCCGCCGACGGTGAGAACCGGCGCCCCTCCCCGGTGATGGAGAGGACGCCGAAAAAGAGGTGGTGAGATAGCCGAGCGCTCAGTGAATAAACCAGTGCTAATGTGAATGATCAGAATGCTTGCCTCTTCTCATTGATGTGCTTATTAATTTATACATCTTTAGGGCCAGGGTTTACATGCATGGGAAATACCCAAAGTACCCTGACTCATGGGGGAAAACCCAGATTACCCTGAACTCTGGATCGTCGATCCCACAATCAACGGCTAAACTAGTTCAGCAGACCATTTTGCTATTCTTGACGTGGCATCTTTGTTCTCGAAGATAGATTTAAGAGGGTACGATGTGAGTACTTTTATCTTGAATTCTTGAAAGTAGTGCCGTAATTTTCTTGATGCCATAAGTAACGCATAAGCTATTTTCTCCAGCTCAATATAGTTTCTCCTCGCCCCTTGCAACGATTCCGAGACGTAGTATACCGGCATTTGTCCTCCCCCGGCTTCATCTTTGACGAGGACTGCGCTGACTGTAAAGTGGCTTGCTGCCAGATATAAGGTTAGATATGCTGCCCCCTTCGGGCTAGCGAGTCTTGGTAATTGTTGGAGATGATCCTTCAGCTTCGCGAAGGCGTCTTTGCATTGTGGCCCCCACTCGAAGGGTGCTGTCCCCTTAATTGTGTTGAAAAAATGTTTGTGCTTTTCTGCAGCCTTTGGGAGAAATCTTCCTAGGGCTGCCAGCTTTCCCAGGAGGCTTTGTGCTTGTTTTTTGTTTTCTGGATCCTTCATGCATTGGATTGCATCTATCTTCTCTTTGTTTGCTTCTATCCCTCGGTGTGAAACAAGGAATCCCAGCAACTTCCCAGTTTCCACCGCGAAGGCACATTTTGTCGGGTTTAATTTTATACCTTCCGCTTGCAAACTAGCGAAGGTTTCTTGAATGTCTTCGCAGTGATCCCTTCTCTTCTTGCTTTTTACGACGATGTCATCGACATAAGCTTCCATGTTTCTCCCCATCTGTTTTGCCAGCACCTTCGCAATGAGTCTTGCGAACGTCGCACCTGCATTCCTCAGACCGAAGGGCATTCTTGAAGCAAGATATCTGCGAAAGGCGTAATGAACGCTGTCTTCTCTTCATCTTCTTTTCTCATATATACTTGATGATAGCCTGAGAAGGCGTCCAGGAAACTCATTAGTTCGCACCCCGCCGTCGCATCAACCAACTGGTCGATTCTTGGCAAGGGAAAATCATCCTTCGGGCATGCTTTGTTAAGATTCGTGAAGTCAACACAGAGTCTCCAGGTGCCATTTGACTTTTTTACCATCACCACATTAGCGAGCCACTCCGGGTATGCCACTTCCCGGATGACTTGTGCTTGACGTAACTTCTCCACTTCCTCCTTTGCTGCTTCTTGTCTGTCAAGCCCCATCTTCCTAAGTTTTTGTTTGATTGGTTTGGCATCTGTCTTCACATTCAGCGAATGCTCTATTGTTTCTCTAGGAACTCCCTTAGATTCTCCTGGTGCCCAAGCGAAGATGTCACTATTTTGCCGAAGCAAGTTGATGACTTTTTCTTCCTCTTCTTTGGAGAGGGCAGTTCCAATAGACACTGTTTTCTCTGCATTTTCCGGGAATAGCTGAATCTTCTTCGTTTCGCTTCGGCCGACACAGGGCTTGTAACCCTTTGGCTCAGATAGAGTCAATCCTCTCGGTAGTCTGGATTGGCTTAAGTTTCGGTATACCTTGGAGCTTATTCTTCCGTGCCGATTGCTGGCACCCTCGGACAGTTACGACACCCCTTTCGGCTGGCATTTTCATGCAGAGATAGTTATGATGTATGATTGCCCCGAAGGCATTAATAATTCCTCTCCCGAAGATAGCATTATAGCGGTACTCCATATCAACGATATCAATGCAGATACTTTTTATTGTCTTCCTCTTGCCTTCGCGGAAAGTGACAGGTAAGGTTATTTGGCCAATGGCAGCCACAGGTTCCCCTCCAAATCCTATCAATGGCATGTTTGATGGTGTTAGCCTATCTTCAGGAATGTTGAGCTGTTTGAACGCACTTAAAAAGATGATGTCCGCTGAACTTCCTCCATCAACCAGCGTCCTTTGGACGCCATATTCAGCGATCTCGGCTGTGATCACGAAGGGGTCTTGATGTGGGAACTTCACGCCCTTGGCGTCAGTTGTATCGAATGTTATCGGCGGAGCTGGAGTTGGTTTGCTTGTTACTGAAACGTGCGACACTTCGCGGATAAACTCTTTTCTCTTCCTGTTTGATGGTAGATTCAACGAAGAGCCTCCGGTGATGACGTGGATGATTCTTCGGTTTGGTTCCTCGACATTATGAACCCTCTCGGGGGACCTGCGGTATTGATTTCTTGGACGCTGGTCTTGTCTTCTTTGCCTTTTCTGGTTCTGGTAGTTTTCGCGTTGTGTTTTGACGTCTCTGCAGTCCTCGGTTATATGGGAGTAATTTTCCCCATGCACCGCACAGTACTTCTTTTCTTTAGTTTCCTGGTTGCCTCCTCGAAACCTGTCATTCCTTTGATAATTTTCCCTTTGGTAATTGTCATTTCTTCGATCATCCCTTCTCGTGTTATCTCTTCGATCGTTGAACTCCTCTCTTCGGGGATTGTAATCCCTTCGAGGATGGTCCCTTCTTCCATTGTTATCGCTAGATCTTCGCTCCTCAAACCGCTTGGGTTCAATGTTGCTTACTCTCTTGTTAGAATTATGATGCTTTTGTTTCTCTCTGAGTTGCTCTCTTTGTGGTTATCACGGTCTTTGTTTGTATTAAGTTGGCCTTGCCTCCTCAAATTTTCCTCCTCTCCCTTTGCATATCCTTCGACTTCATCGTAAAGAAATGCAGCTGATTGCGGGGGGTCTGGGTTAGCTTGTGTAGAAGGGGTCCAGGTTGAAGACCTCTTCGGAATGCATTGATTACCGAAGAGTCAGAAACGTCCCTTATCTGGCATCGCACGGCAGCAAATCTTTTATAGTAATCTCTTGTGCTTTCCTTCTTGCCTTGTTCTAAGGCAAAGAGATCTCCTTTCACCATTCTTTGGATATAATTTCCTTGAAAATTGTTAGCGAAGGCATCTTTAAGTTGGTTCCATGAATGTATAGACCCTTGTGGTAGTGAAGTGTACCAAGATAGTGCAGTGCCCTTCAGGGTTAACAGTAGACTCTTCGCTTTTATGTCATCATCTCCTCCTGTTGCTTCAACTGCTGTATCATATACATCCAGGAATTTGTTTGGATCAGTTTCTCCTGAGAATTTGAATACACTTGGCATCTTGAACCCTTTGGGCCATTTTTTGCCCCGAAGGTATGCGCTCAGAGGTCCTTCAGCAGCCTTTTTCGGCTGTGCCACCATTGCATGTTGCCGATATTGCTCCTGGTTCTCTTCCGGATATGGTATTCTCCGGGGCACGTAATGCTGTTGGGGCTGCATTGTCATGAGTTCTCTCCGGAGCAAGTCGATTTGTTCTTCTAGCAGCCTTCTCCTGTCTCGCAGGATGTTTTCAGCAGTTGTAGGGTCTTCGTGTTGGTGCTCTTGCATGGGATGGGTGGGTGGGTTTTGCTGCACCCCCTCTCGAGCGACTCTGCTGGGTCCAGGCTTGTCGAATCTCCCCCCGCCCACATCCGGGGCATCTTGACCCTGGTTTCTCCAGCCCTGCAAGTTGATGCCGGGAGCTCTTGAAGTGCTTCCGCCGGGTCCTTGCGCCGGCGCTCCCTCCTGCCGATGTTCAGCCGTTGGGGTAGTAGCGACCGCCCTTTGGGCCGCTCCCTCCATCGACTCGCCGGTGATGTCTCGCTCGCCATGGATTTGACGCTCTTGTCCTGCGTACGCTCCATCGTGCCCCAACTCCGGTGGCTCGCCTCCAGCAGCTGCGACACTCCTCCTGGGTCTAGCCATCACTGCAATCGCCCGCCTCTCCCCACGGACGGCGCCAACTGTCGCCGGAAAATCTGCCGACGGTGAGAACCGGGGCCCCTCCCCGGTGATGGAGAGGACGCCGAAAAAGAGGTGGTGAGAGAGCCGAGCGCTAAGTGAATAAACCAGTGCTAATGTGAATGATCAGAATGCTTGCCTCTTCTCATTGATGTGCTTATTAATTTATACATCTTTAGGGACAGGGTTTACATGCATGGGAAATACCCAAAGTACCCTGACCCATGGGGGAATACCCAGATTACCCTAAACTCTGGATCGTCGATCCCACAATCAACGGCTAAACTAGTTTTCTTACAATCCACGTTAACCTACTTTCTAACATGCCCTTGGGGGACATACACTGACAAAGTGGTTGATTTGATTCGATTCGATTCATTCTTGTCAGAGGCTGTCGTGAAGTCTTCGTCTTTTAACTTGGAACTTGACAAAGATCACTCCTGGTCTTTCCGAAGGGTCTTCGTGTCATCGGTCTTTCCGAAGGGTCTTCGCGAATCCCTTGACCAGACCTTCCGCCGTCCCTCGGTGGACATCCCAAGGACACTCCATCCTTCGTGTTCTTTTCTCGACCCCTCGCGCATGTCCGAACCTTCCATTCAAGGTCTTACTTGAGGTTTTGGATAGGCTTCATCTCCTCCCCCTTCGGGTAACAATCTCCACGAAAAATCTTCGCAACATCTTCGTAAACATCCACCTCTCCTGGAGATGGGGTGGTTGCCCCTACAACAAAACCATTTTGAAATGGATTCTCCGGTGAAGTGCTTCTCTGCAAGCGGTTCGGAATTGAAACCGCTTGCAGAGAAATACCTCCGCAAGCGGTTCCAATTACGAACCGCTTGCAGAGCTATTCTACGTGGCAGCCCACGCGCGCGCCCGGAGACCAACCATGGACCCCACTCTCTCTAATATTGTGGATGCTCTAAATAATTAACCAGATATGAACACAATGCATGAACGTGTATAAGGAAATACGCCGTCTACCTGGATGAAGAACAAAGGCTTGGCAACGACGACCCCAGTGTCCCCCGCGCTGGGCAAGAGCTCCTCAACGCAAGGGTAAGGTGGCAGCGGCGGCTCGCCCAAGTCATGCAGCCGCAGATCGGCATCGGCAGCCACGAACACCACCCCTTCCGCCGTGCAGTCGACGGCCAGCTTGCCGTCCGGAAGCTCCCGGAGGCGGCCGGCGATCGGGTAGTAGTACACCAGGGCCTCCGCGAGTGCCGCTTTTTTTGAACAGAAACGCAGGAGCTCTGCTTATGCATTAAAGACAGGAGAAGAAGGTCTTGCAATTAGGCAAAAAGCCGAAAAACTGAAAAACTGTACAAACCAAGATCTGCCTACTAAAAAACCTATATGGCAGCAGCTAAAAGCACTGGGTGCAGAGTGCAGAGACCGCGGGCAAAAAAACAACACCCTGAAAAAACTAGCAGCACCAAGTTTGCTCCTTCTGCGAATGGGCCTCACAGTGCTGCCTCCAGGTGGTTGGGATTCAGACCGCGAGTGCCGCTTTGATCGCCTTTGCTGGGTCGGAGGGCCTTTGATGGCCAGGACGGCAGCGGAAGAACTCAGTTATGGTGGAATAGAAGCGCAGGCCACAGCAGTCGTCGATGTCGGAGAGGATCTTGGTCTCCCGTGGTGTTGGCCGCGCCGGCGCCACCAGCTCGGGCATGCTCCGACGTGCCGTGAACTTCACCATTAGTTGATCAGGTCAGGTGGAGGCTCGGCTCAGACCGTAATGCAACAGTTAGCCTATGTGCTTATCTTCCCTCTTCTCTCGGTGCCTCTGAATGTTTTATGTATATACAAGGGTGTAACATCCCATTTTTGGAGGTTTGTAAAATTTTTGAAAATCCTAAAATAATAATAATGCTCTTAATGTTTCGGAAGGCTTATGTCTTAAACTATATTATTTTTGGCTCAATTATACAAAAATACATGTACTTATAACTAAGATGGTTTGTGTTAAGTAAAACATATTCAATATTTCAACCTTTTATTTGAATCTTATTAAAGTTTTGCTTTAAGTATATCCAACTCTATATACATATATAGGTCTTTTTGCAAATCTTTATTTTTGCTCCTTTTTAAAATAACTTTAAAGAGCCAATGATCATTTCAATTGCTATATAATCTATGTATGCAATAGAAAGACATTAATTGGGTATCTTCTAAAAGCTTTCAAGCATTTTATGAGATAAAATGCTTATTAGCTGAATAATAGTTAGAAGCTACACTATTTTTATAAATAGCCAATTTATTGCAAAATTCCACCTTCTTGTACTATTCAAAAGCCGACAAATGAGGTATCTACTATTTCCAACTCAACACTTTGCATATTATATGCAAAGGCCTTATCTTCTGATTTTCTAAATTAGGCCATATAGTGAATCCTAACATTTGACCTTGTCTTCAAATATAATTTGAAGCTAGTGATAAATTGACCAAATTTGCCCCATTCGGCCAAACCCATCCATTTTCTCTCGTTACTATTTCAAAAACCCATGAATGGAGTATCCCCTATGTTAAAAACCCTATACTACTCGAAAATTGTCAATTTCCCACTTCAAGCCATTACAGCCTTATGAAAAGATCATATTTTCATTTGGACAAAACTACATTTAATTCAAAGTTATCTTGATTATGGGTTTTCTCCAAATGCAATTATGCTATAAATAAGTAAATGTATATATATATGACTTATGTAATCATATATATATATATATATATATATATATATATATATATATATATATATATATATAATGGCACTTATATTTTCAGATCACGAATAGTAATTTCATTAAACTTTAATTTTTCAATAAATTACTTGAATTATGTGTATATTGTGAATATATCTATCAAAATGCTTGGAAAATAGTATTTTCATATCACGAATAGTGTTTTCAGCATAATGAATAGTAAATATCATATATACCCTTTTAGGGGAGCCAATTTCCAAACCATCTTTGACCCATCTCTTTTTCAATTCAAACATACACTCAAAATTTGAATTTGATATAAAATGACCATGCTGCCCCGTGGGCCCAAAGTCCCCTTTTTCCTTCCTCTCTTCTCTGTTGAAGCCTCAATTTCGCTGGGCTTCATCTCCCTTCCCCGGCCTGCTTCACCCGGGGCTTGGCCCACCTTCCTTTTTTCTTTCCCGGCCGAAGCCCACCATGGCCCAGCCGAGCTCCCCTGTTTCTTCCTTCCCTCCGTTGCTCTGTTGTGCTGGTCCGAACCGGACTCACCAGCGCCGCTTGCGCCCGGCCTCTCCGTCCCTGCTCCTCCGACCGAGCCACGGCGCCGCCGCATAGCTCGAGCCATGACAACGTCACCAGTGACGCCACCACCGCCCCGGCTATGGACCGTCGGTCTTTGTCCCATTCCGCATCATCGCCGAACCGAGCTGCCACGCCGCCGATCCCACGGCTGTACGGGCTCTGTCCCTGCTCCCTCGCAGGTCCCCCGTGTCCTTGCTCGTCCCTGATTGGCCACACGACCTCGCCGTCCTCTCCTCCACCTTTTCAAGTCACCATCAAGGACTGTGCTTCCTGGACGTGCCTTCGCGCGGGAATCCCGGACTGCCCCCCCTTTACCCAGCTTGCACCACGCTGGACGCCTCCCATTGGCTTCTCGGACCCTCCCCAGGGCTATAAAACCCGACCAAAGCCCTCCCCTCCGCGCAGTCGCTCCTTGCCTCCTCTGCCACCTCCACTCGGCGCCGCCATTCCCCCTCTCCAGAGCTCCATTGGGCCTATACAAACTCTCCACGGAGAGAGCAACCTATCCCCTCCGACGTCCTCTGCCGAATCGGCCCGAGATGCCCTAGAGCTCGCCGAAGCCGAATTCCCATTGCCGTCACCCGACTTCCCTCTGTTTTTTGCCCCTTTCTTGATTTCTCCACCGCGGGTAAGTCACCTTTCGATTCCTCTCGTCCTCAGCTTCAGTGAAGCGTCGCTAACGTTTCCCCTACTTTGATTTTGCTCGGCGAGCACTGGAGCTCGCCGGCACCGTGAGCTTCCCCGACGCCCCTGTTCGGCCTCCGCGTCGCTAGCACGAACCAGGCCGCCTCCTTCACCAACGGATACGTGGTAAGCACCCACACGCCTCCCTCTTGCTCGTGCGCCCTTCATTCCCGCACGGTTTGGCCTAGGACGCCCTAGCACCGCGCGCCCGAACTCGCCTCCGCCGTCCCCCATGGCGCCACCGCCTCGGGCCGTCTCCGGCCACGCCAATGGTACCCCTAGGTGCGTAGCGCCGCCCTGGTTCTAACGAGCCCAAGAGCTCCTCCATTGATGAGCCACAGCGCTGACGTAGCACATTTTTTTTTCCTCGCGGACACGCGCGCACGGACGAGGAAGAAGACATGACGTCATCACGACATCATGTTTAGGATCACTGTGCGCCACAGGGATTGACCGGTGGGGCCACTCGGTTTTAATCCCCTTTTAATCCCGCGCAAGCCCCTTGAGAAGCTGACATGTGGGTCCCTAAGTCCCACATGTAAGGTTAAGTGAAAGCGGGTTTTGGAAGTGCGCCTCCGGCATGCGCGTCTCCCCGCAGGCCTTTCCGTGCGCGGGCCGGACCCAACATGGGCCGCACAGTAAGAATTTTGGCCCAGTACTGTTTGAAATGCTTTCTAGAAATTTATCTATTTAGAAAATCTCTGAAAATGATTATGCTTTATAATAAATACTTAGATACCTCTAAAAATCTTGGAAACGTTTGGTAAAATACTAGATAGTCCTTTGGACCCATTGAAAATATAATTTTGTATATTTAACTATTTTAAGTCTCTGTAAAATAATTATAGCTCTTGTCCATATATTTCTTTTATAAAGAAAACCCCATAAATACCTATCTAACCTTTCCTAAATATTTTTACCCTCCAAAAATATTGGAAAAATTCTGGAAACTAGTATAAGTTGTATTTGACTTAGGAAAAATATTTTTAGACATGTCCTATTACTATTTTGCGCCTGGAGAATTAGAATAGACTTATGGTAGTATTTTCTTTACAAAAGAAATGCCAGAATTGGTATTCCATTTATTTAAAATATTATTTGATCTATATAAATCTTGATTATTTTTCTGTAAACTTTACAAAGAATACCTACCTTAGAAAAAATACTAAATCTTATAAGTTTGTAGTAAAATAATTATTAGAAATAGAAAACCTCCTCTAGGGCTAGTATTTAATGCCCAGATAGATGTTTTAATGGATATTC
Source organism: Olyra latifolia (assembly GCA_036346145.1). NCBI lineage: Eukaryota > Viridiplantae > Streptophyta > Magnoliopsida > Poales > Poaceae > Olyra > Olyra latifolia. Next base: position 25,069,201 of record CM070530.1, read on the forward strand.
CTATATTTAAAACTATGAAAATATTTTGGTATATACTTTATAAGGTTTCTAGCCTTAGAAATTTATTAGGTCCTTTAAGAGCTTGGTCTCTTATCTAATTAAAGATACAAAGCCCCTTTTTGGGCTAAAATTTCCCATATCTTTAAAAGTGTTTGCTGAAGATATTTTAATAAAAGATAGGCTTATTCCTTGGGAACATAATTAGGGTATTTAGGAGCATTCACGCATGCATGACATCCTTAGCACATTTATCGTGGAGTTCATAGAACTTCCTAGATAAGTAGGATAGATTATTTTATAATCTTCAATATAGCCCGTTGCGAATAGATACCCACGTGATTAGATGCGATTGCATAACATAAAATATGCTATGACATATTTCTAAATGTATTTGTGATATTTGGATTATTCACGATAGATCCGGAAGACCCGGCAGGACAGCTCGAAGACTGGAAACCAAGCTACAACACGCTCGGTCTAGGCGAGCCAATATCTCTAGTTCATCTGTCTAATCCCATGTTTTACTTAAATTTATGTTGATTTAAATGATGAAAATTGCATGCTTGTAATCTGTTACTATATTATGTTGTTACACACAAAGCTGATAGAGCTGGTCTAGATATTACCTGCTTGACTATATGTGTTAATAAGCACAACCCTTATCCTTGACATCATTCCTTACCTTATCCTTTGGAATCCTAGGAAATTAATATAAATCTTCCCTGATTAGTAAGTCCTTGGGAAATGCTTAGCCTTTTCTAGTCTAGGTCAAATGGGTCGATCCTTGCCTATCAACGATTTGCGGCATAGATATGACGGATCGATCCTATCAACATTCCAACGGCATAGCAAATGCTATCAACGGTGTAATGGTATAGCTGGTCGCTGGTCCCGACTATCAACGTAAACGGAATAGACGGGATAATACTCAAGCACTTGGGTGTCAGGTCTACCTGAGTACGAATGTTGGTCAAATGATCACTTTTGACATATTTGATAATGATTACTTGGATCTTTGGATCCTGGCCTTTGTTGAGCTCAAGGAGATCACGCCCCTTGATTAAGGGGGTAAGTCGACCGCCGCTTTGGGAGTCGTGTGCCAGTTGTAGGTATGGGCACGGACTCGCCAGTTGATAAAGACGGTACGCCAGTTGTAGATATGGGTATTGGTCTGATTGTTGTTTTCAGGGGACCATGCCCATGACTACGGGATGGATCCGCCGATTATTGGGACACGTAGTCCATGACAATGGATACGGTGTCGCCATGTTGAGATACCCCAGATGACGAACAATTTTGGCGTATATAGCCTAGTACGTCTTTGATTTGTTAACTGGCTAAGTCATAAGATTTTTACCTATTAATTATTGTAAATCTGGCTTTATGCAAATGAAATAACCTAGCCTCCACCAAACATCCTATATCATTAAATTGCATCAGGTTGGATGTTGGTTCGCGAGCGCGGTTTGATTGCGCGCTCACCCTCGCACACACTCATTCTTTTAGGTGGATCCGAGGAAGGACTTGAACTGCATGAAGGTAACAAGGAGGAGATGAACCAGATGGATGACGCTATTGACGGGTGATAGGCGGGACTCCAGTCGCTTGCCTGTTTGGGTTGGGCACAGCCTTGAGACCCGACTCTTCTTTCTGTTTTTCCTCTTTTCTGCTAGACTCTGATAAGAGTTCATTTTGGCATTATAATATTTGGCCTACTCGGCCTGTTAAACTGAGCCACCTTGTAATTGAACTCTATTGAAATAATAATATTCAATTTCGACTATATGAGATGATCCAACATTTTGTAAATCGTACAGCACTAGCAAGACAGATCCTGGGCTAGCGCAGAGGTACGGAGGTTCCCGGTTAGACCGAAAATCGGGGGCCGACAAAGGGGCAAGCATGCAAAATCCATTACAAATTCGACGTGCAAGTAATGGTGGAGCACACGACCTCGATAGCATGATTCGAAGAAATTAACATAAAATCCCACTTGGTCAGACACGTCCAAAGATGTCACTTGACCATGGACCATGTAAACCTGGGAATTGGGCTGGGCCTAAGTGGGCCAGCATGAGCACGGCCCGAAATCGGTGGCACAAAGCACGACCCGACCCGAATTCTAATGGGCCAGGCCAACATGGCCCAAATACCGGGCTGGGCCGTGCTTGGAATCTAGGCACGATGGGCTGCCTGGCACGGCCCGATCGTTCATGCCGTGCTTGGGCTGGCACGGCCCGATTTGCATCCCGAGTAAGTAATATGCATTGTTTGAGGTGCCTTCGTGCTCGGATGACTTTATGTTCTACATGAAAGTTGTGGAAAATTTTGAGACACATCTTTTTCATGTAGACAACTTTTTCATTTGAGCAATGTATGAATTTATAAAAAATTATTTAGTGTGCTACAGTTATTGGGCCGACGCTATCTGCCGCAGTAATCTATATTTTTCAAGGTGTTCCATTGCTCGGATGATTTTGAGTTCTACATGAAAGTTGTAGAAAATTTTGAGATGCATCTTTTTTATGTAGACAACCTTTTATTTGAGTAACGCACAAATTTATAAAAAATAATAATGTAGCAGTGTCTTTCCCCGTGCCGTGCTTGGGCCGACATGGCCCGACAGAGGCCCGGCGTGCTTTCAGGCCATGCCGGGCCTTAGTTTTGGCCCTCTGTGCTGGCCCGGCATGACATGGAGAGATGCCGGGCCGTGCCGGCACGGCACGGCCCAATTCCCACCTCTAGGACCATGTGCTAGCTGTTGCCTTTAGACAAAAGACAATACACAAGTTCTCCATTACAATGCTCCTTCTTATGTTCAGGGGGTAAGAGCAATGGACCTTTGGATCTAATATATTTATCCTTTAGATGTATATCTCCTACGGCTACATCAAATAAAATGACCAATGATCTAAAATACTCTAGCTAGGTACGTCTTAATTAAATGCTGCGTAATATTATGTTATCACTAGACCATTTTATCAAGTGTTTATAGTCAAGATATATTCATGGTCTTTAGCCAGCCTCAAACGGTCGAACTCAAGAGGGCTAGGAGCACACCAGCCCCTCCGTAGCCAACTGAGCAGAGCTTGTTTCACCTTTTTTTTTTTTTTTTTTTGCTGAAGGGGCATGGACCCATAATTTCATTTTCATATAGAAAATAGAATTACAACGGAATTACAATTTCAGACTAAAGGTCAACAAAACAGAGAGCTCACTGTAACCAAACCTCAATATCCCAAAAGACATTTAAACCTGAGAGTATAGAAGTTGAAAAGGTGTATGACCCGTCATACAACCATGACACTTTCACAACTCAGAAGCCATACACGACCACAGCCCAAGCAAAACCCAAAAAATGGTCTCATCAGACCTCAGACAGTAGCATCCTTCATCTTCCTCCAGCTCACCCAGAACGCCATCCCTTATATTGGATCATGTCTCTCCGAAAGTCGACTCATTGTGTCGATGATTCATGCCACCCCTTCCATTAAGACTCCCTGAGATTGCTCATCACCCAAACCTGCCCAATATTTAATCAACGCGCAATCTCCATGAATAACCTCATCAAGAGAATAAAGCTACTTATTTTCAAAACACATTTTATTTCTAATTAACCAAACAGACCATAATACCGCTGCTACACACACCAAGTATAGATGTTTGTGACTGGGCCAAATCATATCACACCACTTGAAACAATGCTCAAAACTAACCGGTCTTTCCCATCACTTATGCATATCATAAGGCATCCATCTCCTTATGTCAAGGTCCCAATTAGACCCTCTCGCTTCTGCTATTGTAATGTTCTTCTTATGACAGATACTAAAAACGTCAGGATATATATTTCAGTTTCAGACGTAAGTTCCCCAACCAGCTATCATGCCAGAAGTTAGTTTTCACCCCACTGAGAACAATTTTTTTCCTCCCTTTCCAATAAAAATCTTTTACCCTCATCAAGTTTTTTTTTAAAGAAAACAATGTTCATCGGGTTTAGTGATTGCTGGAGGTGCCACCTGTACATCATAAGATTTTGAAGTTGCCCTAGGTCCCTCCATGTTGCAGGGATTATAATTACCCCTTTATACCATCTGCCCATGGAGTGCGAGGTCAGACCTCCTGGGTCAGATCTAGGTACCAGCAGGTGCACGATCAAACTAGGCTCCGACCAGCTAGTTGGATTAGACTAGCGATACGCAGGTGGACCGGGTCTAGGCTGCATCGAGATAAGCAACATTAATTACATACTTCGGCGAACATGGGTAGCCAATATACGAGATGAGTGTAGAGCGTGAGATGATTGCAAGGAAGGAGGCGACAGAGGAGTAGAGGGCGTCGTCAACTACCAACCAGGGAAGGCCACATGTCCAAGCTCGACAATCCATGTGACGAGGCGCTATACTGTATGTGTTACAGAGTTACCCTTTACTTAGTGTTAAAACAAAGGTAAGGGTATGCATATGCTATGTAAAAACCGTAAGTCCCCTAGAAATGGAGGGGCATGCATTGTAATGAATATAAGAGAATTGGATCTAAATAACCTTCGTTTGACCTCTCACATACCAATCTCCCCCTAAATCACCCTAGCTTCCCCCCACAATTAGCGCCGATCGTGGGTACTGACCGAAATCTCATTGTCCAATCGTCCGCTAACAGTTAGATTGAAAACATCTGCAATTCGGTGTACAAATTTAGTGCAATGCAATTGATCCAGACTCAAATATTTTGCTTCAATCTATTCACAAATTCAAGGTTAGCTGTTACCTTTCCGATTGCGTTTGTAGATTGCACGAGCTTCATGACAAGGATTTGAAGCCTGTCGCATAGGACAGTTCGGTAAGGCTGACAACGAGATATGTCCAGTTTCCAATCTCCTCCTTGTGTTCATCGCTTGCGGATCATCCTCACGCTTCGATCTTCTTCTTGCGGTTCGTCTTCGTGTTCGTGGCTTGCAAGAGTCCCTCGTGCTGACTTGTTATAGAATCCTTGCTACCGAGTGTAGTTCAGAGGTTTCTCGATACGCTCAGCGATTGCAAACACGAACAAGAAGATGAATACAAAGATGTAGAGGGTGACAAGGCTTTATTATTCCTCATAGATGTATGATTACAATTTGGAATCCCTCACTTTATATAGTGCCTGCTTAGGGTTTTGATTAGAGTCAGTATTGGGCTCTTCATGGACCGAGCTTCCTAACATGGCCAATGCTTCTTAATATGACTAAGTTTCATAATAGTAAAGGTATCCACGACCATACTTCCTCACACTAGGGCAGGGTGACCATGAGATGGTCGTAAGTCTCTCCGGGCATGGCTTTTGAAGATACAAGGTCGAAGAGTATGGACCTCAGCCTAAGCAACCAAGGGTTTTAAACAAACCTTGAGAAATTTTACACTAGTTTAGACTTCCGTAGATGGATAATAGTCATACTATTACCTTTTGTTGATTATGGATCAAATAGCTAAACTTAACAGACAACAAGAAGACATCGATCAACTAAGCTAAAACATTTAAGCCTAGCTATTAGCTTGTCGTTGACGGGATCGTTGTCCACTAGCTAGTCGTGAGGAGCCTAAATCCTAATCTCCTAGGAAGTTGGCCATGATGATGGCTTCTATTTGTTTGCACCACGGTGTACACTACTATAGAAATGATAGTTTGTGCCGGATCTAAACCAGTCATTAGTGTCGGTTTATGAACCAACATAGAATAACATACTTTCATTGCCAGCATTTGAGGAGGAGTTGCTAAAATCGAAGGAGCCTAGGGCAGGATCCTCCTCACTGACGTCGAAGGAGGTGTCGCCATTATTGAATCCAGCTCGTATCCATCCGTGCTCCTCCAACGAGTCATCCACGTCGGTGAGCTCTTCTTCGTCCGGCTCTTTCTCTGACGAGTCATCATTAGAAGGCTTTGCAGCTGCAGCAGTGACGGGGTCGTATACCAAAGCTTCCGATGTCGGCGGCGATGGGGTGCACTGGCACCCCCGCATGGCCACCGGTTCCTCCTCCTCCTTGCCAACCAAATGCCCCTGCTCTTCGCCAACCAAATGCTCCTTCTCCTCTTCGCCGACCAACTGCTCCTTCTCCTCCTCGCCGACCGGCTACTCCTCGGGATCCTCGGTGGCCGGTTCCTATTCTGATTTGGATGCCTCCTTGCCTTACGAAGATGATGGTAGAGATAAGGGCAGTGGCGATGATCGGGACGAAGACAGCAGTGACCATGGCGAAGACGGCGATTGGGGAGGGGACAACAACCATGGCGAGGCCGGCTATGGATAACATGGTCTCCGGGTATCCTCACGAAGACATTAGACGGACCACCTCACGGAACAGGGTGGCACTTACCATCTAGAAGACGGGCCTGCCTCGTATGAAGACCCGACTTGTATCACAAGAAAGGCACAGTTGTAATTCGGTACGTACGTACTTGGCAAGAAAGGATAGAGATAGACTTCCTATCTCTATCCCTAGTTTTCATAATCAACTAGGATACTTATCTATAACCCTACCTGCCTCCACTATATAAAAGGAAGCAGGGGCCCCTAGTTCGAGAGAGAGGACAAGACAGGAGGAGAGGAGAGATCACATCGATCGATAGCCATCCTCAATATTGATCCATCGAGATCAACCCCAATACAATTCACGAGCACAGGAGTAGGGTATTACCTCACCTCGAGGGCCCGAACCTGTATAAATCTGTCTCTTATGTTACCATCGGGTTTCGGTCTTACGCATAGCCCCATAAAGTATATTGCTGACATAATTCGCCGACAGTTGGCGCACCAAGTAGGGGCCAGTGCTAAGATCATCTTCATCAAGCTCGATGGCATCTCTTGGCGGCAGCGCCGTCGAATTCACCTTCGGCCAAGCTTCCTGTTTTGGAGGCTTGGATTTCGTCATCAACAAGCTCGATAAACTTGCCCTCAAAGAATCGGGTCAGATCCGATCGGAAGACAACTTCAACCGCAAAGCGAACATGGGAAGAAGATGCGATCTATTCGCGTCCAGAATCTGGATGGAACTTGCGTCGTGTTTTCCTGTTGACTCGGCAGGAATTTCAAGGTGGTTTCAGATGCGTTGGAAATCTTATCTCGTTATCTTTCCAACGAGTCCAAGATCATTGAAAACCGAGTTCGGATGTGACCGTGGAGACTGTTTGAAGACAGACTGCGCGAAGGTGACGTGAATTCCGCGCGAAGATGGAGCTCGACGTGAATTTCGCTCGGCACCTCGGCGATCCTTGGTGCACCTCAGCAAGGGCATGGTGGATCCCGACGACAAAGCGGATCGCATCCCAGAGATCACGGCGAGGCTCCTACACCGTCCCGACGTACGGCTCCTACGACGCCCCGACTGGCGTCTCCTGTGACACTGAATTGCGGCTCCTACGCCCCCCGACTTGCGGCGACGACGACAACGATTACCGCCACACCCACTCGTCGCTCCAGCAGCAACGACAAACCGTGACCTTCACCAAGATATTGAAGCTCGGCGACGGGAGCGAGAAGAAGATAAGAGACGTCACCATGGTGACGATAGAAGAGGTTTCGGTCGAAACCGTGACCGCCGACTTTCTAAGCCGGCTTCTCGTGCACGACGCCGAGGACAGCCACGCCGAGTTCTATAGGCCGGCTTCTCGCGCGCACGACGCCAAGGACAGCCGCGCCGACTTCATAGGCCGGCTTCTTGAGCGTACGACGCCGAGGACAATCGCGCCAACTTCCTTAGGCCGGCTTCTCGCGCGCACGACGCCGAGGATAGCCGCGCCGACTTCTATAGGCCGGCTTCTCGCGCGTACGACGCCGAGGACAGCCGCACCGACTTCATAGGCCAGCTTCTCGAGCGTATGACTCCGAGGATAGCCGCACCGACTTCTATAGGCCGGCTTCTCGCGCGCACGACGCCGAGGACAGCCGCGCCGACTTCATAGGCCGGCTTCTCGAGCGCACGACGCCGAGGACAACCGCGCCGACTTCCTTAGGCAGACTTCTCGCGCGCACGGCGCCGAGGACAGCCGCGCCGACTTCTTAGGAAGGCTTCTCGCGCGCACGACGCCGAGAACAGCCACGCCAACTTCATAGGCCGGCTTCTCGCGCGCACGACGCCGAGGACGGCCGCGTCGACTTCCTTAGGCCGGCTCCTCGTGCTCGACGCCAAGGACAGCCGCGCCGACTTCCTAGGCCTGCTCCTCGTGCACTGCGCCGAGGACAGCCGCGCCGACTTCCTAGGCCGGCTCCTCGCGCACTGTGCCGAGGACAACCGCGCCGACTTACTACGACCGGCTTCTCGTGCTCGACGCTGAGGACAGCCGCGCCGACCTCCTTACACCGGCTTCTCACGCACGACGCCGAGGACGGCCGCGCTGACAAGGTGACATGCCCAGGGGCTCGTTCACTCGGGCGTGAGGACGACACGATCAACAGCTAAGTTGTCTATTTTTATACTCAATTACATCATTATAACTTATCTCCTGACTTGCTCCCTAGTCGGATTCCGACTAAGCAGTAAGTCGGGGGCTACACCTAATTAGTTGCGCAATCGCGCACCCCTTTTTTCTCTTCTATTTGAGATTGATTTGACTTGCTCCCTAGTAAAATTTCGACTAAGCAGTAAGTCGGGGGTTACACCTAATTAGGTGCATTATCTGCACCCATCTCTTTAGGGGGTCGGCGCGAGGCCATGAGCTCTCACGTCGGCGCACCCATTGTGCGCTCTCACGCGCCATCCGCAAAAACAATATTGTGAGTAAGGATGCCTCATGGTAGGCTACTAGCTGGTGACCACCAAGTGAAATCAGATGCTGAAAGCTATTAAGGGTTCAGGTTCCGAGGATACGCTCATTGAGCTGCTTGCCCTACACCATTGGTTATGGGTGCACTCGGTTAAACCTAATCCTATGATATGCCTCATGCTAGGTCAATTGTTGCCTCATGTCAGGTCAATTGCCGGTTACTGCACGAGTCAGAATCGGATATCACGAACGGGTTTCGACATGACCACTCGGCTAAGCCCTAGGTACGCTCTCGTGAGCCACAAGCCGGATCTGACATACTGGGCTGAGTACCACCATATACCGGTATACCCTTCGAGGTCAATTGCCAGATTTAATACACTTAGTCTAGGTACTGCCAAAAAAAAAGAGATTCGAACGGGTCTCCCAACTCAGCACGGTTTCACGCCAACGCCAAATACCGAGCGCAACTTTTGGCATCTTCAAGACGTCACGCCAAAGACTCGAAAGTGCATTATACGGCTCGGCTGCATGCCTACGTCAACTCGGCACGGCTTCACGCCAACGCCAGCGCCCCGAGCGCAACCTTTGGCATAGCTGCACGTCAACGCCAGCACTCCGAGTGCATTATACGGCTCGGCTAGATGCCTACGTCAACTCGGTACGGCTTCACGCCAATGCCAGCGTCCCGAGCGCAACCTTTGGCACGACAGCACGTCTATGCCAGCACCCCAAGTGCATTATACGGCTCGGCTGCATGCCTACGTCAACTTGGCACGGCTTCACGCCAACGCCAGCGCCTCGAGCGCAAACTTCGGCACGGCTACAAGCCCACGTCTGCACTTCAAACCTACAAGGTGATACACCCGGGGGCTAAAAGCTCAAAAGTAAGGACGACGTCATCGTCAGCAAAGCAGTTAAGTTTTTTATTATCATAATCTTTTTACATATAAACTCGTGCTATTTCTTAACTTGCTACTTAGTTGAATTCCAACTAAGCAGTAAGTCGGGGGCTACACATAATTGTGTGCACTTGCGTGTACCCATCTTTTTCATAGTTATTTTTTTCTTTTGCTACCTAGTGATTTAAGTGAAATCCGAGTGCGCTATAATTCTGAGTAGTGAAGCTCTGAACCCATAACACGGCGAACTCTACGTCACCCAAATGTGTGCCTAGGATAAAAAGCCATGTGCCAACTCCCTACACTCGAGGGCTAGACTAGTCGGCCAGAGTGCATAACAAAAGGAAGAAAAGTCACTCGGACTAAGAAAAATCATCAAGTAAGAAAAATAAAAAATGGCTATTTCGCACATAAAGATAGTCGGATTTTATATCCGACCAGATGTTTTCATATTCAGATACTGCCTAAATCATACATGTACATGTTACAGGGATTCAAGGAGGTGTTTACGCTACAAGCACCTACCATGGCACAGTTACGTGTCAACACCCGTGCCCCGAGCGCAATCTACGGCATGGCTCTCGCCTCGCCAACCGATGCACGGTTGACGCTTACGCCAAAGACTACGAGTGCATTATATGGCTCATTGCATGCCTCACGCCCGGCGTCGGCGCAAACTACGGCTCGGCTTCTGGTATCAAGGCCGAGGAGAGCCACGCCGAATCCTTTACGCCGACTCGTTGCTCGCAACGGCGAGGGCTACCCTAACTTGCGGCTTCAAGCGCAAGGCTTGAGGACAATCATGGCTGACTTACTACGTCGGCTTCTCGCGCATTGCGCCGAGGACAGCCGCGCCGATTTTCTACACCAGCTTCTCACACTGCGCTGAGGACAGTTGCGTCAACATTCTACTCACGCCGCGACGTCAACCATCGCGCCGACTTCCAGGACTCTAAGAAATTGGGCTAGGAGTCACTTGGAGATTTCAACCTGCAAAGCTCTCTTGAGCCCTTCACAGCCTTCTTGCATGCCAATGGAGCACTCGGCATAGAGAAGGTTCCAGTCAGAGTACTCGACTTGAAGTATGACTCGGTCGATACACATCCGAGAAGGCATCAACTCGACTGTAAAGCACTTGGGGGCTACTGTGGATAACCTGGTCCCCGGGTATCCTCACGGAGACATTAGACGGACCACCTCACAGAACAGGGTGGCGCCTACCATCTAGAAGACGGGCCTGCCCCGCATGAAGACCCGATTTGTATCACAAGAAAGGCACAGTTGTAATCCGGTACGTACGTACTTGGCAAGAAAGGATAGAGATAGACTTCCTATCTCTATCCCCAGTTCCATAACTAACTAGGATACTTATCTGTAACCCTACCTCCCTCCACTATATAAAGGGAGGCAGGGGCCCCTAGTTCGAGAGAGAGGACAAGACAGGAGGAGAGGAGAGATCACATCGATCCATAGCCATCCTCATTATTGATCCATCGAGATCAACCCCAATACAATCCACGAGCACAGGAGTAGGGTATTACCTCACCTCGAGGGCCCAAACCTGTATAAATCTGTCTCCTGTGTTACCATCGGGTTTCGCTCTTACGCATAGCCCCATAAAGTATATTGCCGACATAATTCGTCGACACCGGCGAAGGAGACTTTCCCGGAGATGACATTTTGGCAGCGTTAACTAGTGAATGTGGGGATCGATCGAAAGTTTTGGAGATGGAGGGAGATTTGATCAAGTGGAGATTGTGAGATATAGTACATGTGAAATTTTTTCCACGAAATACCTCGAGAGACGAAACATCATACGCTCCAGTTTTAGTTACCAACCGACACATATGACTACGCCTTGGGATGTTTTGGTTCTAATTACACAAACATATAGATTATATGTACCGCATCATAATATGCTCCAGCATAGAAACATCTATGCCCCAGAACATATAATCTACATATCTGGGTCGGTTAGTAATTACAATCAACACATATAAGATTTTGCCGCATGTTTACTGAAGAACCAACACAAATAACCTTATCTAAGCCGGTTCTAATGACATAGATATACAAGCAAATATAATCTGTTGTGGTAGTGGTAGATGTCCAAAGAAAGCTCCCATTCTCTCGTGATCAGAGATACTGGTTATAGTCCAAAAAAATTCTCCCCGGCCTTCTTTCCTCCTCACAGCTCACCTTTCTAGTCTACCTTTGGAATAATGGACTTCTTGCTAGACATAGCGCATAAACCTAACGGAAGATGATATTCATGTTCCCCTGATAGAATCCTAAATTTAAATAGGGATCAGTCGACCTAAAATATATAATAGACTTGAGGATCTCGCTCTCCATGCCCGTATCTGCTGTTGTTTTAAAATTTTCAGATGTTTGATGGCACATATTCCAAACAAATATACATTTCTGACCACGAGGAGGACGCCCGATACCTTGCAATCAAGCTGTCCTTGTGTTTGCATCTCAGTTTTTCTATAACTCAGTCGCCGGCATATTTGGGCTGTCGTGGCGGGCGACTTATTCTTCACTTTAGGAGTATAAATGTATAATTTATCCATGGCACTTGTTCTCACGCTCCTTGCTCCAGGATATATATACACGCACACATAGGTCGTCGTGTGTGTGGGGGGGGGGGCGTGGCACTTGTTGTCACGCTATTATATGTGTGTATAACACGTATGTCACATATGAAATGCAATCCGAGGATACTTCTAGAGCAAGGAATTGGAATGGCACTCACCGAGGGTGACGTAATCAGAAAGGGGATGATTCCCTGCCGGCGGCACTCTACGGGCGTTCTGACGAGCTGTAGTGCAAGAGAACTCGATAAGTGGGAGGACGGCAAAGAAGAGAGAGAGAGCTCTCTGCCAAGCTCAAGTTTAAGCTCAACGGCTCACCATAGTGTGCGGGCGATGGAGCTGGAGTGCGGCGGCGAAATTAGGCAGAAGGGGGAATTAAGAGATAGGAGTAGTTCGAGCCTTATACGGCAGCTGGGAAGGGGGCAGACGTGGCTGCTCCGGCTGCTATGCCGTGGTCAGGGTGGTCAGAGGGTGGTGCGGGCGGTTAGCTGAGTGGCCGAGTGGGTAGGCGAGGAGTAATGGCGTGGGAGCCTGGGCGGCGAGGCGAAATGCCATGCTGTGTCACGCGGCGCAGTGCCACCTTGGGAAGGAATGGTTGAGGAGAAAGCGCAGCTAAAGCGGCGTGGCACGGGCGGCGTGGCGTGTTCGGCCACCGAGGAGGGGTAGGAACACGTTCGCGTCGGTACGGCCACGCGTGTGCGCTCTAGGCATCCTGACGCGCGTGTTGGCGATGTGCGCGTAACGTGCTAGTCACATGCATGCATAGGCACGGGCAAGCGTGACGTGGGCGCAATGAGAGCGAGAGCGAGAGGGAAAGAGAGGGGAGGAGGAAGACGGCGCGAGCGGTAGGCCGACTGGGTCACGGTTCAGCTAGGCTGCTGTCCAGCTGGGCGGCGGTCTGGCTGGCCTAGGGGGAAGGGGAGGGTGCGTGCGCAAGAGAGAGGCAGCGACGGGCGCGGGCCACAACTGGGCTGCACTCATGTTCGCAGTGCCTAGGACATAGGGGGAGACGGTCCGAGAGGGGGGAGGGAGTAGGCTAGGGAGCGGCACGGGCCGCGAGAGAGAGAGAGAGAGAGCGCCGAGGGGAGGAGAGGCTGGGCCGAGGGTTGGGCTGGTTGCATTTTTATTTTATTTTATTTTTTCTCTTTTCTCTTTTCTTTCTTTTTATTTAATCCATTTATTAATAGGGTTTGGGGTTTTAATTAATTTTTAAAATTTAGAAAAATGTTTAGACGTTGAGTTTATATATTATTTAACTTTTACTTGACATTTGGAATTTTTGCAAAATTAAAACCCTTAAGTTTTAGTTCTTGCTTGATTTTAATAATTCATTTTCTTAAAATTTTAAAATTAAAACAGTCCATCTTTTATTTGTTTAATAAAAATTGGAGTGTGACAAGTATGGACCTCTGGCTAAGCAACCAAGGGTTTTAAAGAAACCTTGAGAAATTTTACACTAGTTTAGACTTCCGTAGATAGATAATACACTACTACAAAACACCACATCGGTCTTGGGTTCGAATCGGCATTAGTGCCGTTTTTGAACCCAAGCCTTCGCAGAAGCGGCGATGATAACTCAGTTATCACTGCCGGTTTTGGAACCGACAATGATAGACTTATCACTGTCGGTTGTTGAGTAAAAACCGGCAGTGATAGTCCATGCCGAACTGTATAAAAAATAGAAAAAAAATATTTTTTATTCCCGGAATCTATACACTAATCATCTACCATCTACTATAGGTTATTTGGACACATTTCGCGCGAAATACAAATGTTGCGTTACCCAGGACTCGAACCCGCAACCTCTCCACTCTACCCTCACCCTTCTAACCATCCCACCCAATCTCGCGTTCTTACTTATAGAGGATATGCATGCCTTTTAACCTTTATTATCAGTGCCGGTTTTTGAAGCAAGATCGATAATATCATCGCTGTTCTAGCCAAAACCGGGAGTGATAAGTTTTTCACCGCCGGTTTGAAAATTGAGGCGAGAACTCATTATCGATGCGGTTCTTGACAAAACCGGCAAGATAATAAGTTTTTTCACCGCCGGTTTGAAAATTGGGGCGGAACTCATTATCGCGGTTCTTGATAAGAACCGCGAATAAGTTTTTTCACCGCCGGTTTAAAAATTGGGGCGGAACTCATTATCGATGCGGTTCTTGACAAGAACCGCAGATGATAAGTTCTTTTACTACCGGTTGAAAATTGGAGGCGAGAGGCCTAAAGAACCGACAGTGATAAGACTTATCACTACCCGTTTTTTTCTCAAACCGGCAGTGATATTTCACTGTCGGTTTTGAGCAACAAACCGACAATGATAAGTCTTATCACTGTCGGTTCTGAAGCGCACAACCCGCTGAGGCTAACGAATCGGCAGTGATAAGTTATCACTGCCGGTTTTGGTCTAATCGGCAGTGATTGGGGGGCACGGATGACCATTTTTTTAGTAGTGATAGTCATAATATAACCTTTTGTTCTAACACCATCTGAAACATCCGATGTAAAAACGATTTTCGGTGCTAGTTATCCAGTTGCAGAAATGACCCCACAGGCTTGTACTTTCGTGTGTGTATATATATATATATATATAGGAAAGCAGTTCAAGGCTCCATGGAGCCTAGGCTCCATAATGCATTACCACTAGATGTGTTTTGAGATTCGTGATGTTTGATGTGTATATCTTTACATATCTACTAAATAAAATATTTGAGATGCCAAACTCCGAAAAAAATTAAATTCATCTTCAGTTTGAACTAGTTTAAACAAGTTTGAACTATATTTATATTAAATTTAAAAGTACTTTAAACTGGAGTTAAATTTAATTTTTTTCGGAGTTTGACGTCTCAAATATTTTTTTTACTGGGTATATAAATATACAAATACCAAACATCATAAATCTCAAAGTGCATCTAGTGGCAATGGATTATGGAGCCTAGGCTCCATGGAGCCTTATGTAATTTTCCTATATATATAGGAAGCCAGTTTGGGGCTCCATAGAGCTTAGGCTCCATGATTCAAAAAATTATGATGTGCATTGAGATTCGTGATGTTTGACGTGTATATCTTCACATATCCAATAAAAAAGTATTTCAGATGTGAAACTCCAAAAAATTTAAATTTGAACTTAGTTTAAACTAGTTTGAAGTATAGTTTGAACTAGTTTAAAGTATAGTTAAATGTAGTTCAAACTAAAGTTCAATTCAACTTTTTTCGGAGTTTGATGTCTCAAATATTTTCTTTAGTGGGTATATGAAAGTATAATAACCAAACAACATGAATCTTAAAGAACATCTAGCAGTAATGAATCATGGAGCCTAGGCTCTATGGAGCCTTATGTATTATTCCTATATATATATATAATTAATTTGTTTTAGAAGTAGCTAAGTCTTTTTCTAGCTGTACACAGTTCTAGTTATATGGGCTAATTTCTTATCGTCTCCCTAGTCAGTTCCACCCGAGAGGAACACTTCTCTACGGTATCACCGCCCTCCGAAACCCTATAATGGTCTTGCTATATGCAGCGATCAACTGAGAACCACCGAAGAATTTTTCTCCTATAGGGTCCCTAACATAAGAATCTTAAACCATATATAGAACCGAACTGGCAAGGCAGAGAGATTTTCGAGTATTCAGCCTCTCTGAGAGCACTTCCAACTTAGTAGTATTATTTGTAATAGCCCTCCCATAAAATAGCATATTGTAAGAAGGCTCGTAGAGAGCATCTACCGTAAGGTAATTTTCTTTTGGTGTATTAACCTTCGAGGGTTCCCGAAAGGGAAAACCGTATGCAAGCTATTTTGTAGAATGAAGTAGTTTTTTCTTGAAAAATCCCTCTATCTTACAGGTTTGGTTCTATGGTTTAAGATTTTTATGCTAGGGACCCTATAGGAGAAAAACTCTTCGGTAGCTCTCAGTTGATCCCTACATATGGCAAGGCCATTGTAGGGTTTTGGAGGGCGGTGATACCGTAGAGAAGTGTTTCCTTTGGGTGGAACTACCTAGGGAGATAATAAGAAATTAGCTCACATAACTAGAACTGAGGATAACTAGGGAAAGACTTAGTTATTTTTAAAACAAATTAGTGAAAAATATAGTGAGTATCGAGTAGGATTTTTACAACCGCTATTGCACCTTTGGCTATCAAAAGATTGTCCAAAGATTAGAGGATATTCAAATTATTGGAGAAATCCCTATGAAACATTGGATAAAAATTCCATAGTATGCAAAATTAATCTAATGGAGCCAAATGATCCTTTATTCTTTGGCTTTAGATTATTTTGGACTAAAGCAAAATGGCATACCAAACTATCTATACTTCCTTTTGTCATGAAGTTATAACAAGTTCTCTAGTATTATCAAGGGTCAAACGGAAACAACCTCTCTATGATTTTTAATCTTAGGAGTAAGGTTACGTACACCGACCCCCTCTTACCCCGCTTTCGCAGGAGTTTCCTCGGAAACATTGGGGTATGACAATGATAATGATGATGATGCAAAATTAATCTAATAAATTCAGACTATATAATTAAGATCCCCTTCTCTTCAGCTTTTCTTATCCACTTATTTGACTTACCTCGTAAATTCGAAAAAATTTTAAGTTAGCCTCGAGAGCTGGGTGCCCTCTGTGTGATTTGTTTTAGAAAGCTTTTAGGCACATCTTCGAGATAGAAAAAACCGATTCGAAAAATAATAAAATAAGTCAAATAGGTCACATAAATAAGTCAGATTTATATAACTTATATAACTTTTTTTTTTCTTATTTTCTGAATCGGAGGGCCTTTGGTGCAGGCCGGGACGGCAGCGGAAGAACTCAATTATGGTGGTGTAGATGCGCAGGCCACAGTAGTCGTCGACGTCGGAGAGGACCTTGGTCTCCCGTGGTGTTGGCCGCGCCGGCACCACCAGGCACCAGCTCGGGCATGCTCCGACGTGACGTGAACTTGGCCATTAATGCTGGAGTGCTTGCTTATCTTCCCTCTTCTTTCCATGCCACTATATATACATGAGTCAGGACTCGGGAGAGCATGCGACCATGCACCCGACGTGCAAAAACTGGTGGAGCGCACACCTCTCCATCTCGATCGCATATGATTTTTGGAGGAAATTAACATAAAATCCCACTTGATCAGAGTATCATACATGTGCAAAGATGCAACTTGACGAGAGTACCAGGACGAAGCTCTTCTACGGTGCTCTGGCCGTAATACCCTCGGGGTTAATATGTATCTATGGTATATAAGTATTTATCAATCTTATCCCCTACCTAGAGGTAGAGATCGATTCCTATTTATTTGTTGCAGCTTTAGACCTTTGGTAGATTTAATCTAAAAAGTTGTAAGCTATTTTATAAAGCTTCAAGAAGTCAAAAAGTTGTGGGCTTTTAGTAGGATTTAAATTGGTTTTAAGAGTTTTTAGAAGAAACAATATGAGATCTACAAAGTGCTAAAGCATTTCGTCTATAAAAAAGCAAATTTATGGTTGTGAGTTTTGTTCCGGATTAAGGCCGTACAAAATATATCAATTAATGAAATGTCGACTATACCATTCAAAATAGTTTGCATATGGTTTTGTTCCGCCATCTTCAAGAGTGACCGTGACTGTATGTGGGCCCGAATACACAAAGGCAAGGCAACTGAAGCATCTAACAAACTCAAAACCATTTCCCAGAGAGAGAGAGAGAGGCAGCAAGGTGAAGATGGCGGGCATGGTGGCGAGCGCTTCGACTGGGGTGATGAGCTCCCTCCTAGCCAAGCTCGCCACCCTGCTCGGAGACGAGTACAAGATGCTCAAGAGTGTCCGCAAGGAGGTGAGCTCCCTGAAAGATGAGCTGAGCAGCATGGATGCTCTGCTGCAAAAGCTGGCCTTTGTGGACGATCTTGATGTCCAGCAAAAAGAGTGGAGACAAGGTGCGTGAGCTCGCTTGCGACTTCGAGGATTGCATCGATGTCTTCATGCATGATCTTGGTGGCGACCGTGATAACGATGATTTGATCCGCAAGGCTCTGCGTTCATTCAAGAAGATGCGAGAGTGCGGCATCAACTTGGCAACCAGATTCAACAACTCAAGGCTCGGGTCGAGGAGGAGGCTAACACTACTGCAGAAATGCTCATCCCTAGATATCTAATTTCCTACCACATGCAAATAAAACTAAATGAATTTAGCGGAACACACCAAGTGATGTATATAAAAAAAAATCCTTACAACAAACAAGTTGCTACTAAAGCCAACATATACATGCACACCTGATTACGCTTCAATAGAATTTCAGAGAGGATTGTAGATTTATCTATGCCCTTCATTTGTTTAAACATGTGATAAGAAATGAGAACTCAGTGCACAAGTGTAAAAAAAAATCCTCAGCCATTGGATCTCATTTGTGTGGAACAGATGGATCAAGGTGCAAAAAAAGCTCATTAGAATCGAGGAGAGAAGAATCTCTTGGCTCTCTCTCTCCCTCACATTTCCCTTTACACGTTGATCCATCTGCTCTACACAAACAAGATCCAAATACTGATAATGTTTTTTTTTTTACTTGTGCACTAAGTTCTCATTTGCCCGAATATTTTCCCACTAAGAAAACACTCACAGAGTGTAAAAGTGTGCATTGTGATTGTGCTTGTGAGTCCTCCTTGCATAATGCAAAATAAAAGAAGGGGACATCATTAGTGCTGTGTTCTTTTTTCTTTGACACGTTGGTTTGGTTATTTCTCCTCTAGAAGATATGGACTTGGGAAAAGAAGATTTACCTTGTACACAGGATTCATAGAATAATATTCTTTTTTAATTTGGATCCACCTTATCAACGGCTTGTCTATCTTTTTCTTTGGGCTTGCTTGTGTTGAAATTCCAAACATACACACACACAGATACCTATAAATTATTTCAGAATTTTTGAAACATACTTTAAATTAAAATTAAAGTACTGGAAATTTATCATCCAAAAACTGTAGCACTTTATAGTCATTTTTGAAAGATTTTTACTGGTTCTTCTTAAATTAAACTCCCAAAACCATTTTTAACGTTTTGTTTGGTTCTCTAAACCCTTTACCGAGGCTCACAACTTTTTTATATTATAATTTACAGCTAGGGTAAGCTGAAAATAACCATGCCCGTTCCAATGCTAACCATGAATGAATTGACAGCATATCTAGTGCTAATGGCTATCCAGTGTGTCGGGACCCTGCACCCATCAAGATCCAAGTTTCTATTCAGCATCGCCAACTAGAGATCATCTCATCGAATGCCATGGAAGGTTGATGTCGCCGAGAAATCCCGCCGACGATGAGATTCAGCGCCCTTCCCCGGTGCTGAAGAGGACGCCGAGAGAAGTGGTGGTGAGAGAGCAGAGCGCTCAATGAATAAACTAGTGCTAATGTGTATGATCAGAATGCTTGTCCCTTTCATTGATGAACTTAGTAATTTATACAACTCTAGGGTTAGGGTTTACATGCATGGGAAATACCCAAATTACCCTGGCCCAGGGGAAGTACCCAGATTGCCCTGATCTCTGGATCGTTGATCCTACCATCAACGGCTAGACTAGCTTTCCTACAATCCAAGTTGCTTTAATTTCTAATTTACCCTCAGGGGGACACACACTGACAAAGTTATTGA
The DNA here is from genome assembly GCA_036346145.1 of Olyra latifolia. Classification (NCBI taxonomy): domain Eukaryota; kingdom Viridiplantae; phylum Streptophyta; class Magnoliopsida; order Poales; family Poaceae; genus Olyra; species Olyra latifolia. The sequence continues at coordinate 25,089,051 of CM070530.1, forward strand.
TTTGACTCGCTATTGTCAGAGGTTGTCGCGGAGTCTTCACCCTCTGGCCAAAGACTTGATAACGATCACCCGGTCTTTCCGAAGAGTCTTCGTGAATTCCTCATCGAGACTTCTCTCCTCCGTCACCCTTCGGTGGGAACCCCGAGGATCCTCATCGCTTGAGATTTACCCGCGAACGCTTGACCCTTCACGTCCTCCTTCTGACCCTTCGCGGATGTCCGAGTCTCTTCCTCCCATCCCAAGGGGTCTTGAGGTCATATTAGACACGCTTCACTGCTTACCCCTTCGGATAAGGATCTTCATAAAGGATCTTTACAGCATCTTCATGGACATCCACCTTTCCCGGAGAGGGGGTGGCTGCCCCTACAACAGAAGCCCCTTACGGTCACGTTGCCACCTCGCCGTGGTGTCTGGCCAGAATATCCAGCTCCCCCCTTCTCCACGTTGAGGTGGTGTTCCCGAAGATGCTCTTTCTTTTTTGTTTCCGATGATATCTTCGCCCGTTGATGTGACTTGTACTTGACGTTCTGACATTGTCAGTGGCCTCGAAGTTGTCACGTTGATCCTGGCCGTCAATCGTCACACGTGTCATCAGATCTGTTAGCATCCGTTGGAATTTTCTTTTGTTTTTTGATTTTTTCTTTTTGCGACTCCTCGGTTTCTTCGTTGCGCATCGTCGCCGTTGGTGAGGACATGCGGCATTCATCCGTGTTCGATTGGCTTCTATATAAGGGGCCGCATCACTGTTCTTCTTCCATCCACACTCTCTTCAAACATAACCTCCCACCGTCCCGTCGCTCTCGTTCTTGTGCACTCCGTCCGCCGCCGCCGGTTCTCTTGCTCCTACGCCTTTTTTCGACCGCCGCTGGTTTGCCTGCTCTTGCGTGCTTCTTCTGCCGCCGGCAGTTCCCTTGCTTTTGAGCGCTCCTTCCGCCGCCACCAGCAGATCATTACCGCGGGTTCACCGCCTTTCTTCATCGTCCTTGAAGCTTGAAGGTACGCCACTCGCCTGCGTCATTCATTTAGTTCAGGGTGTGGGGTTTCCAGTGCTATGAGTTTTGCGCCGGCGAACTTGCCGGCAAGGTTTTTATCGGCGACGTTGGTTGCCCCGCCGTTCTCACTGATTTCGCCCTTAACGTTTGGTTGTCCAAACGTTCTGTGGGGGTTGCGTTTGCCTGTGTTTTTCTTCTCCTTCTTCTTTTGTTTTATTTTTATATTTAGTATTTCCGAAGGGCCGCTTCTCGGCAGTTCTGATTTCCTCCTATTTGTGCAGTCCTCGGAACTTTCGATGGCTCCGAAGAAGATCCTGACCCCTGCGGACCTTGCGCGGCTATCCTGGGAGCTGGGACAATCGAGGATGACGCCTGATATGCTCGCGAAGGTGTCAGACTGCTCTGCTGCGGACGAAGGAGACTTCAGACTCCCGGGGCAAGAGACGACCCCTTGGCCGAATGCTGACGAGGCGGTCATCTTCAACTCGCAGGTGAAGGCAGGTCTTCGGATACCGTGCACCCGCCTCGTCGGGGAAGTCCTCGAGTTGTACGGGGCGCAGCTCTCCCCGAATGCCGTGGCCCGGCTACCGGTGTTCGAGGGGGCGCTCCGAAGCCATGGCGCGCAACCAAGCGCCCGAGTCTTCGGTTTCCTTTACGAGGCGCGGTGGCATGGGAAGACCAGCGGCAGCGCCTTCGGATGCCCGAACTTTGTCGTTGTGGAAAACATGGGCCTTGGGTGTCCGAGGATATACTACAAGACGTACCGTCTCCTTGGGCCGAGTCAATTGGGCCTTCCAGAAGGCAGGCTTGGAAGGCGGCGCGGCTGAAGATAACCTACAAGGAAACGAATTCGTTTCCTATTCGCAGTACATGGATATAAGCGTAGCCAGATCGGTTATATCTATATCTTCCAAACACGCACCGTGGTTTCTATTCAGAACTCGACCCCTACACTATATAAAAGGCACGGGTCCCTAGTTAAAGATCCAATCTCTCATCTTGTAATCATCATCAGAATCCACCGCAATACATCCCACGAGCACAGGAGTAGGGTATTACCTCACCCCGAGGGCCCGAACCTATATAATTTCGGCTCCCTGTGCTACCATCGTCGTTGTGATCTCTCGCATCGTCCCATAAAGTACATTGCCGACGCAAATCGTCGACAGTTGGCGCGCCAGGTAGGGGCTAGCGTCACGATCAACTACATCGACCTCGATGGCTTCCATTGGCGGATTCGTCTTCACCTACGCTCCCGGCCAAGGCTTCATCTTCGGAGATCTTGGCTTCATTGCCGGGGACTTCGGAGAGTTTCGGTTATGTGAGCCAAACTTCGTTCGGTCCACACATTACCGGGGGAGATGGTACGCGACTCCGGCCGAGCCTCACCACTTTGGGATCTCTGCCCCGGATTCTGATCCGGAGGAGATCCGATCTGATGATGACGATCTCGACTAGCCTACCGTGGGGCTTCCCTTCGGTTTTGGTCGGGATCAAACACTCCTCTCCCTTCTAGCACCTTATGCTAACGAAGGATCGAGTCGCGATCTGATTCCTGGCTTGGATCGCTCTCAGATCCAGTCAGGAGTCACGATCCCTCTATCGTGGTTCACCCCCTTTGGATTTGGAAACTCGGCCGCTGTTTTCCATCAGATAACATGCCGGCTTTTCCAGTCTAGGACAAGGGGCGGAACACGGCTTGTGCACACCGGGATGAGCTTTCTGAGCCAAAACTCAGGGACAACTCCTTCCCGGTTAATTCCCCGAGTGGTTACACCATTCGGTCGGGTCAATTCGGCTGAAAGATTCCAGCAGATCCGTTCTGCCAAAACTCAGTCGGATCCTCTCTTGACTAGAGATCCTGCACGAGAGGTAGGAGTTATAATCACTCCCATCGACGAGCCAACGAATCGAGATCAGTTGAGCCTTTCCTTCTCCGAATCCGAGTCAGAAGAGAGTGTCAACGGGATCGCCAACTTCCGTGGCGCTTCACGTCTTTGGATGGCCTGTTGGTCGGTCGGCCCGGCGCCACGGGAGGCCGAGCGAACCAAATCGCGAAGGCGTTAGAAGACTTGCGCGACTAACTACGTGGTCGCACGGAAGCTCGGGAGGAACTGGCGCGAACCAGATGGGAGATCACTCGGTCTTCCAGATGCCACAGCAGAACCTCCTCGCTCAGAAGACCCTCCCGACAATGTTGGTCCTCTACTTGAGAGAACAACCCCGCAACGCCGATCATGGAACAAGTCAAAGCCATGGTGACGGCCGCGTACGCTCAGGCACTCGGGATCAACCGCCAACTCGGCTAGAAGCTAGGTGCTACAAGTAGTACTTTCGGCGCGCAAGACACGCGGTCGCGGCAAGACGCTCGCCGAGTGCAAGCCGCGACCTTCGCCTCGACATCGGCCCGCCGCAGGAGCGAGACGAAGATCGCGCCAGATTCCCCACGTCGAAATCTCCCCCGACGATCTCCTTGACCCGTAGATGGGCTGATTGATGGGATCAAGGCATTCACCCCCTGACTCCGCCAGGTAAACTGGCCTGAAGGGTTTAAACCTAAAGGCATTGTAAAATTTGATGGAGAGCGGGACCCCGAGGCTTGGTTGCAGATTTATTCTCTGGCAATAAAGGCCGCAGGTGGAGGATACGACGTGATGGCCAATTATTTGCCCGTCATGTTAACCCCTCCAGCTCAGAACTGGCTCGCAGGCCTTCCAGAGAATTTGATCGATTCCTGGGGAGAACTTTGCGACCAGTTCGTTGCCAATTTCTAGGGCACTTATGAGAAGCCCGGAACCCAGTGGGACCTTTATCAGATTCATCAGAAAAAAGATGAGTCGTTAAGGGATTTCATTCGGCGTTTCACCAAGAAGAAGAACACAATCCGGGAGATCTCAGAGGCGGTCGTCGTCGCAGCCTTCCAGAAAGGAGTTCGCGACTCCGACCTGATCAAGAAGATGTCCCGAAAGCCTCCGACCACCGCTAAGGAAATGTTCGCCTTGGCGGACCGATATGTTGTTGCCTCGAACGCCTAGCCGGCGCCGAGGATCACCCAAGGCATAAGAAGGCAAGAAGGACAAGCCCAAGTCACCTCCAAGAAAGACAAGAAGCGTAAGGGTGAAGAGATGGTAGCGGCGGCGGAGCAGGGTCGGCTAAGGCCACCTCGACCCGCCGACTACAACAATGTCATGGAGGCGCTGTGTCCTTTCCACCCAAACGGGAAGCACGCGGCCAAGAAGTGCAACATCTTGAAGAAGTTCGCTGAGGATCACAACGGCGACACTCCGAGAGATGCCAAGCAAGATGACAAGCGCGACCCTCCCGAGGGCGATGCTTACCAATAAACTGAGCGAGAGCTCAACTACATATTCAGGGTATCGGATGCATATGAGTCCAAACATAAGCAAAAGCTTACCGATCGGGAAATCAATGCAGCTATTCCGGTGACACCTGGGTATCTCCGGTGGTCTGAAATTCCGATCATATTTGATCGTTCAGATCATCCAGATCACATCCCGTGTCCGGGAAGGTATCCACTCATCCGGGATCCTGTGGTTCGGGGCGTCCGACTGCGCAAGGTCCTGGTTGATGGCGGGAGTGGATTAAATATCCTTTTCATTAAAACTTTGGACGAGATGCAGATTCCAAAGACGGTGCTCCAAACAGACAGGGAAGCGCCGTGCCCACGGTATAATTCCCGAACCTCATCGGTGCCGATCGGGAAGATTACTCTCCCTGTCACCTTTGGGACTCGGGAATATTACCGGACAGAAAACCTCAGTTTTGAGGTGGCCAATTTTGAGACCGCATATCATGCGATCTTAGGAAGGCCGGGCTTGGCCAAATTCATGGCCGTCCCACATTACACCTACTTGGTTATGAAGATGCCAGGACCGCGGGGCGTGATCACGGTCCGTGGGGACGTCAAGTTCTCTCGTCTCCTCGATAGGGAAAACTACGACTTCGCTCAGTCCAGAGAGATGGCAGCTGAGTTGGACAAAATCCGGCAGACTGTCGCCACCCTTCGCGACGAGGGCGATCTGCCAAACAAAAAGCAGTCTAAGCCAGGCATCAAACCTGACGAGGGCGATGAATAAAGAGATGCCCGGCGCTCTTCCCTAGAAAGATCAAGACGTCTTCTCACCACTCAGCGGTACGCTCGGGGGCTTGCCGCGGTAAAAGAACATCAAGCAATCGCGTCAGAACTAAACCTGACGGCTATTGTAATCCGCGTTTACAAATAAATAAAGATAAGTTTTCGCTCAACATTATCCCGACGCTTATGCAGTTCTGTTTTTGACTTGCTACTTATTTGTACGTCAATTAAGTAGTAAGTCGGGGGCTACACCTAATTAGGTGCGCAATCACGCACCTAACCCATTTATTTGACACGACTTACTACCTTGAGGCTAGTGAGTCGGGGGCTACACCTAATTAGGTGCAGTCTGCGCCTAATCAGTACCTAATCGTTTCTTCTCTTTTAAATCTATGACGAAGCCTTGCATAAATCGTTCCAAGTAACAAAGGAACGTAGTTTATTCGGGCAGAGCCATGACTTAAGCAGAGAAAAGATGGTTAGCTTGGGCCATGTTAAAAGAAAAATGGAAAATCATGTACATAGATAATTTATGAGTTCCTACATTTTCACAGGAAATCTAACTGTAAATTGTCCAAAAGGCATTCGTCGGTCGGCTTCACTTCCTCGGCGCAAAGGTCATTGCCTCCACCTCTCGAAAGCAAAGCGGCCGCCCTGGCGGCGTCAAGATCGATCCGAGGATAGTGCGACTTGATGATTCCCAACACTTGACTGGAACTCATCAGGCCGACTTCCCTGAGCCGCGCCTTCAGTTGCTTGGGGGCTTCACCACTCGATCACCACCGAGAGCTCGGCTCGTCCTCGCCAGCATAAAGTTGGCGTCGAGTAGGCTCCACCGCCGCCAAAAGCTCATCGTACCGCGCCTGCGCAATTTTGGCATTCTCCTGAAGAACGTCATACTGCGCTAGCGTCTTCCTCCTATACTCTGTCAAAGAACAGGGAGTGCATCATTACATAACCGCGTGGATACCGGGGGCTTAGAGCCGGTCGGGTTTGGGGGCTCACCCTCCAACTCGGAGATGGCTTTCGCCTCCGATTTCTCAGCCTTGACCTCTCACTTTGAAGCTTGGTGATCGTGGCGTCGCGTCTTTGCATATGATGTGGCACGAATGTCACTGGTCACATACAAGACAAACAAATTCGACTCAGTCGGTATTTACATCGAGGGAACTCGCAAGGTCGAACTTTTCCTGCGGTTCCTTGATCCGAGCTCGCAGCCTCTCGGCGTTTTTGGGTGCCTCGGTCCGGGCCCGATGACCTCCCCTTCCATGGACTTAATCCGTTCTATTTGGGGGAGGAAGTAGTTAAGGAACTTGGTTTTCCTCTCGGAATAATCGCCAAGTTCCTACAAAGACATAGGATGGTCACTATCCCAACTCAAGCAAGAGAAGATTTGTGATCAGGTTCCTGCAAATTAAAAAGCTTACCCGAACCATTCGGCCGCACTCGGCAGCGTATTCAAAGAGGACTTTCCTCATCTCCGCTTCGGCCTCGTCGTCAACAAGGGCCGAGTTTCCGGCCTCGTCCCTCCATCCCGCCGAGAGCTTTGGCTCAGTCTTCTCTGGGGAAGATGGGGGCTGGCGGAGGATTTCTTCGACTATTGGCTCAGCCCCCGCGCCGCTCCTGGCGGACGAGCTCGGATCGGAAGTTGCGGTAGAAGCACCTCCTCCGATTCCCAACGCAGTTCCCATTGGCTTCGCCGGCGGGGTCCCCGCATCGGGTGGAGGAGGAGGAGCTCCTTGACTCGACTGGGCAGGCCCTAATACTGGCTCGGTCGGGCGACTCGACGGAATCTCTACAGACGGTTTCCTTGGAATAGGGGATACTTCGGTCAGAGAGGATGCAAAGAAAAGCTATCAGAAGGTGGCGGAGTTGCGCTTACCGATTGGTGGTTTTGATCTTGATGTCGGTTCCCTTTCGGGAAGAAGCTCCGCTCGAGGAGGCGTCAGGCGGGCCACTCGGCCTAGCCTGAGGGGTTGAGTTCTTTTCCCCCTTTGGCCTCACGCTACCGCCTGTCCTTGGGGGGTGAGTCCCTGGACTACATCCAGAGGCCGAAGTTGGTTGGCTTGCTCCTCCTTTGGGAGCTTCACGCACCTTTGGCCCCAAGCCATGCAGGCCGCATCCTCCCGGCGGCGGGACTTTTTCCTCCACTGAAGGAGCTGGGCCCTTGCCTTTTTTGGCAGCCGGGGTATCTTCAGATTCCTCCCCTGGGAGCTTCTCGCCCTTATTGGCGGGGGCCTCAGGGGTGGGGGCTGCGGATATAAAAGGTCGGCGGCTCTACATAGGAGCAAGGCATCCCCAAACAGTGAGCTTCAACGATAAGATTGCGTGATGTCCAACAAAAGTAAAAAGAGAGTACTCGAACCTTACCTCAGGAGGTGGATGGTTGAGGAAAAAACTCCTGGGGCTCCCTGGATTCGAAAAGATAGTTCCAGTAGTGAAGAATTCGGAGAGTCGATCGATGGTGTCGGAATTGGAGATTGGGACGTCCGTCTCTTTAGTGGAGTCGGATGGCCCGGTGTACTCGAACCCGAGCCTGACCCTTTCCTTGAGTGGCTGCACGCGGCGTTTCGTGAAGGAAACAGCTATAGCGACGCCGGTCAGCCCCTCTTCTTTGAGGTGTTGGATCATGCCAAGTAACTCGGACACCTGATCCATTTCAGAAGAAAGAGGGGGAGAGTTCCAAGAGGTGGAAGCTCGGGGCTTTCTCCCATCAAAGCAAGGAAGACTAGGGGGAGGATTGGAACAATAGAATCAGTCCTGATGCCACCCCTTCAGAGAAGTCCACAACAGCAAGGCGAAATATTCCTTCTTGAGGCCGCTCCGGAGTTGGAACCCAGCCCCGCCAACAGCCCTTAGGGGCAATGTCGGTGGGGTCGGCCTTGAAGAAGAAGAGATAGCGAAAAAGGGCGAAATGGGGAGCGATCCCTAGAAAAGCCTCACAAAGATGAACAAAAATCGAAAGTTGAAGAATAGAGTTGGGATTCAAATGGAAAAGCTCAATCCCATAATGATGGAGCAAACCGCGAAGAAAAGACGATGAGGGGAGTCCAAACCCGCGGGAGAAGAAAGATTCGAAGACAACAATCCCTTCTTGATGAGGAGTGGGGGAGGATTCACCTGCGGCGGCGCGCCAATCAATAAGTTCTGACGACGGGAGAACGCCGGCGTCGACGAGGGCTTGCAACCGCTCATCGGTGGTGTTTGAGGTTGCCCAGTCCCCCGCCATCGGAATGCGGTGGATTAGGGGCTTGACGACGACGGCGGTGCTAGGATTGCCTAGAGGCGGCGAGAGCACAAAAACCCTAGCGGGGAGTCTTAGGGAGGCGAACGGTTCGGGGCGCACAGTGTAAGTGCACCAGTTCAAACTCCCTTAAAGGCTTCGTTCACAAGGAAGCGGGCAACGTTTCGTTCCCGTGCAAGGCGGGAAAGGAATGAAGCCCTAAAATTGTTGTTTCGAGACTTGGGTTCTGACTCAAGCCCCTAAGGACATGCCCTATAAGGGCCGTGAGCTGTACACGACTTACTCGGGTATAGGTGACACTCGGGTCTTGTCAGTCGGGAAAAATAGCATGCTCCTTGTTGTGTTCATTGCCAGTCTTCAATTTGAGGATTGGGTGCTTCCCAAGGTTGCGATCTGGCTTTTGATGTGCCCCTTGGGGACAATAGTCGGTTCGGTTTTTTAGCTGGGCCGCGCATCAGAATTTCATTACAATTGTCCTGGTGCCATATCTTCGGATTGTTTGTCGACAGGACAAGCACCACTTGGGCAAAGTTAATCCAGCTCTTGGCGTACCTCTTGGGGTCAATGGCTGGTCCGATTTTATAATCGGATTAGGCGTCAAAGAGTTACCTCTTCAGTTGGCTCTCAGTGGCACATCTCCTGATCGTTTGTCGTCATGACAAACACCACTAGGAGGACCTTAACTTGGAGGCAGGCGTATTCCTCTGGGAATCACTAGCTTGAATCTGCATTAGTCGGATCGAGGCGCCTCAACACCCTACACAAAGTTGTGGCATGTCCCATGTTGGATCAATGTTGAGCTCGCAAGTCGCTCAATGTCATAAGTTGTAACCGGAGGATAATGCCGGTGGCATCGCCACTCGTAAACATCCACTTTTTTCTCCGTATGTCCCCTCGAGGGGCCATTAGGCAAGATACCGACTGCCGGCCGATACTGCATATTTAATGACTTGGGAATTTTCTCCAGTTCTTTGCAAGGACTGCAAGCTGAGCCCCGAATCAAGACAACCTAATCCCGAAGCACTCGGGGGCTACTGTGGAAAACATGGGCCCTGAATGTCCGAGGATATACTACAAGACGTACCGCCTCCTTGGGCCGAGTCAATTGGGCCTTCTAGAAGGCAGGCTTGGAAGGCGGCGCGGCTGAAGATAACCTACAAGGAAACGAATTCGTTTCCTATTCGCAGTACATGAATATAGGCGTAGCCAGATCGGTTATATCTATATCTTCTAAACACAGACCAAGGTTTCTATCTGTAACCCGACCCCCTACACTATATAAAGGGGGTACGGGGTCCCTAGTTAAAGATCCAATCTCTCATCTTGTAATCATCATCAGAATCCACCGCAATACATCCCACGAGCACAGGAGTAGGGTATTACCTCGCCCCGAGGGCCTGAACCTGTATCCACCGCAATACATCCCTGTGCTACCATCGTCATTGTGATCTTTCGCATCGCCCCATAAAATACATTGCCGACACAAATCGTCGACAGTCGTGAAGTCGGCGTATTCTGCGGACTTCCCGTCCCTGGCCACGAAGAAGAAGTGGGATGGAGCTGCTGGTCTGAGCTAGAAGTTATACTGGTTTTACCAGAGGGTGGATGCCCGGATGTTTGACTCGAGATACCCCCCTCTGTGCCGCGGATCGCGTGAAGTTCCCGGTGGAGAAGTTGTCCGGTTCCGAAGAGGCGCAGCGGCTCCTACTTCAGAGAATCAGCAGACGCTTTTCCATGCGATGCCTCGCCGAAGAGTTCTACGCAGCCAAGGTGAGGCCGCTAATGCGCAGTTGGGAGGACTTCGTCATTGTCCGCGAGGGAGGCGACCACCTCGCTCTTCGTGATGAAGATCACCGTCCCCGGAAGCTGGAATCGGCCATGGAGAGGGCCGAAGAGATGTTCGGGCCGCTTCGCCCCAACCAAGTCGTGCGGGCCCATGAAGCTAGGGTGAGCGCACGCGTCAATCGCATCCTCGGGGTAGTTACCTCGGGCGAGCTCGAGCCAAGAGGGCGGAAGAGAAAAAGCCGCCGATGAGCCGCCAGGCTCCTTTACCGCCAGACGCCCTCGGTCTATCATCTCACTGATTTTTGAAATCAGAAGCCGCCAGCGCTGAGGACGAGGAGGAGGACGAAGAGGAGGTCGAGGAAGAAGGTCGGCTGGCCGAGGACGACCGCACCTCGCCGGATGCGCAAACTGCCGCCAGTGGTGGTGACGATCCACCGGACGTCCCGGTCAGTAAGACCCCTTCGGGACCTTTGGATCCCGGACACGGCTCCAACGAACTTCAAGGGAGTCACGGAGCAGGGTCTCTTCCTTCGGGTCAGGGTGCCGTGACTCCCGAAGGGGCCTCCGTGGACGTTGCTACCGAGGCCAATGACTATACCGCTGGCTTCGTAGTTAACACGGAGTTTTGGTTGGTTGACTCTCCCCCTGAAGGTTCGTTATCCTATCTCGGTGCCCCCTCTTTTGTCTTGTTTCTCTTTTACTTATGCTCTGCTTTTGCAGAGAGGGTTAACGAGGAGCCACCTTCGGTGCCCTTCTCGGCGGCCGTTGGTGCCAACACCGCGACTGACGCCATCTTGGCGCTGGTGGCAACCACCGCCGCAGAGAGGGTGTCTTCGCTAAATACCCCGACCGCACCCGTCGCTGAAGGTTCCGCTTTACCGTCATCCTCGGCAGCGGCGAAGACTGTCGAGGGAGGATCTTCGCGCGCAACTCCTCTCGCGCCCACTGCCGCCCCTGCCTCTGCTACTTATCTGGAAGCCAATATTCTTCTTCCCGAAGATCACGTCGCAAATATCGTCGGGGGGTTGCCTTCGGCAGTCCTCGATCGTTACGAGGCGCTCCCCCTGCTGGAGAACATGCGCAGCGTCGAGATATGCCTTGCTACGGTAATTTTTAATTTTTAATTTTTAATTTATTATTTTTTTTACTTATGTCTATATTAAACTTTGCAGAGCTTGTCTTATAACCGTGCCGCATCGACACAAGTGGTGGGCCTCTCGGAGAGGTGTGCTGTTCTCCAGGGTCATGTCGTCGCCCTTGACCGAGAGAACCATACCCTTCGGGAGGTTAGTTTGAAGGAGAAGGAGCTGGTGGCTCTCCCTAGATCAGAGAAGGAGCAGGTGGAGCAGCAAACGAAGACCGCCGAGGAGGCTTTGGCTGCGCTCCGTGCCGAAGTTGAGTCCCAGCGGGCCGAAATTGAATTGTCGCGCAAGGAATGCAGCGACTTGCGCGACGATCTGAAAAAAGGAGCCGCGGAGCTGGGAATTCTTCAGGGTTCCTTGACGAAGGCTAAGCAACAATTGGACGCTCTCCAAGCGGAGATTCTTTCTTTAAGTCAAGTCTTTGCCCAAGAAATCAGTAAGTTAGGGACAATCGCCGTGAGCGCCCCCCCGAAGAATCCGGCTTTAGCCGTGAAGTACTTAAAAGAGGCGATCGGGACCGTTTTGGAGGGGTCACTACGCTATGGATCAGACTGCGCCGTCAGCTCGATCTTCGCATTTTCAACGATGCTGAAGAGTGCTGGGTGCACGCATTTCTTGAGTAGCTCATCTCCAAGTGGCTCATACCCTTCGACCTTCATCGCCAGCTCATTTGATCGAGACAGCCGCCAAGTTGTTCGGGATTTTTTGGTTAAGTTCTGGCGAGTTGGCGGACCGGCCTTCTGCCGCGCTTTTATGGGTTACACGAGGCAGAGGACTTCCTCGACTCCGCCTCCAAAGACCGCGGGGCCCCAGGTGTCCAGCGAAGGCATTCTGACGGTTTCTGTTTCTCAGGATCCCAAAGATCCTACAGATCCGAAGGGCAAGAAGCCAGCAGAGTAGGATAGTAATAGTTTTAGGATTGTAATATTTTTTGCTAATGTAATATATGACCTGACATCTCGAAGTTGTCCTGTATTGTGAATAACCTTATTTATCTTCGTGATGTTTTGTTTTCATTTTGCCCGCCCGTTACTTCTCTGTCTTATTGCATTCCCTACGCGTAATATGGTTAGCGTAGTAGATAATCGCGAAGGCTCATGGCCCACAAAGGTTATGTTTCGGGTGCTTGGTGCGAGTGCTCTTGGCCTCGCGCCAGCCCGTTAGCGTTTTTAGCGTATTTCATGTTCGCGAAGGCTCGTGGCCTGCGAAGGTAGTATGTTGAGTGTCTGGCGCGAGCGCTCTTGGCCTCGCGCCAGCCCTTGGCGCTTTTGCGCGGTACACGTTCGCTAAGGCTCATGGCCTGCGAAGGTGGCGTTTTAGGTGTGCCGCGAGTGCTCTTGGCCTCGCGCCAGCCCCTTGGCGCTTTTGCGCGTTACACGTTCGCGAAGGCTCGTGGCTCGCGAAGCTGATATTTTGGGTGTGACGCGAGCGCTCTTGGCCTTGCGCCAGCCCCTTAGCACTTTTGCGCACTATACCTTCGCGAAGGCTCGTGGCCTGCGAAGGTCATGTTTCGGGTGCTTGGCGCGAGTGCTCTTGGCCTCGCGCTAGCTCCTTAGCGCTTTTGCGCGTTATACCTTCGCGAAGGCTCGTGGTCTGCGAAGGTCATGTTTCGGGTGCTTGGCGCGAGTGCTCTTGGCCTCGCGCCATCCCCTTGGCGCTTTTGCGCGTTATACCTTCGCGAAGACTCGTGGCCTGCGAAGGTCATGTTTCGGGTGCTTGGCGCGAGTGCTCGTGGCCTCGCGCCAGCCCCTTGGCGCTTTTGCGCGTTATACCTTCGCGAAGGCTCGTGGCCTGCGAAGGTCATGTTTCGGGTGCTTGGCGCGAGTGCTTGTGGCCTCGCGCCAGCCCCTTGGCGCTTTTGTGCGTTATACCTTCGTGAAGGCTCGTGGCCTACGAAGGTCATGTTTCGGGTGCTTGGCGCGAGTGCTCTTGGCCTCGCGCCGGCCCCTTGGCGCTTTTGCGCATTATACCTTCGTGAAGGCTCGTGGCCTGCGAAGGTCATGTTTCGGGTGCTTGGCGCGAGTGCTCTTGGCCTCGCGCCAGCCCCTTGGCGCTTTTGCGCGTTATACCTTCGCGAAGGCTCGTGGCCTGCGAAGGTCATGTTTCGGGTGCTTGGCGCGAGTGCTCGTGGCCTCGCGCCAGCCCCTTGGTGCTTTTGCGCGTTATACCTTGGCGAAGGCTCGTGGCCTGCGAAGGTCATGTTTCGGGTGCTTGGCGCGAGTGCTCCTGGCCTCGCGCCAGCCCTTGGCGATTTTGCGCGTTATACCTTCGGGAAGGCTCGTGGCCTGCGAAGGTCATGTTTCGGGTGCTTGGCGCTAGTGCTCGTGGCCTCGCGCCAGCCCCTTGGCGCTTTTGCGCGTTATACCTTCGCGAAGGCTCGTGGCCTGCGAAGGTCATGTTTCAGGTGCTTGACTCGAGTGCTCTTGGCCTCGCGCCAGCCCCTTGGTACTTTTGTGCGTTATACCTTCGTGAAGGCTCGTGGCCTACGAAGGTCATGTTTCGGGTGCTTGGCGCGAGTGCTCTTGGCCTCGCGCCAGCCCCTTGGCGCTTTTGTGCGTTATACCTTTGCGAAGGCTCGTGGCCTGTGAAGGTCATGTTTCGGGTGTTTGGCGCGAGTGCTCTTGGCCTCGCGCCAGCTCCTTGGCGCTTTTGTGCGTTATACCTTTGCGAAGGCTCGTGGCCTGCGAAGGTCATGTTTCGGGTGCTTGGCGCGAGTGCTCGTGGCCTCGAGCCAGCCCCTTGGCGCTTTTGGCGTTTTCACCGTTCGCGAAGGCTCATGGCCCACGAAGGCTCTTTTTCAGGTGCTTAGCGCGAGCGCTCTTGGCTTCGTGCCAGCCCCTTGGCGCTTTAGCACGTTATACATTCGCGAAGGCTCGTGTCCCGCGAAGGTTACGATTCGGGTGCTTGGCGCGAGTGCTCTTGGCCTCGCGCTAGCCTCTTTGCGCCTTTGGCGTTTTCACCGTTCGCGAAGGCTCATGGCCCGTGAAGGCTCTTTTTCGGGTGCTTGACGCGAGCGCTCTTGGCTTCGCGCCAGCCCCTTAGCGTCTTTGGCGTTTTTACCATTCGTGAAGGCTCATGGCCCGCGAAGGTTCTTTTTTGGGTGCTTGGCGCGAGCGCTCTTGGCTTCGCGCCAGCCCCTTAGTCGGACTGGAGTTTGCTCTGGAACGTGCTCCTTTTTTATTCCTTTTCCATTCCATTTGGGGATAACGATTTACATCTTAGCGGTTACATTTCCTTATGAATTCTCCGATCGCAGCCGGTTTTGGGTGTCTGAGCCTCGTTAAAAACTCCGCTCGTAAAACCCGCTAGGGAAAAACCGAGTTGGAGAAAAGAGTACTCAGCGCTTCTTCATCGCTTCATGGATAATATTTAATCAGGCTCTTCACGTTCCCTATGTTTGGGACCGAAGAACCGTCGAGATTGGAAAGATGGTATGATCCTTGCCTTGGTTCATCGATTTCATAATGTTCTGGTTCGCTCGCTCTTTGTATCTTCGTCTCACTTTTCGGCCTGACCTGGGGCTTGTAACCCGTCGGTCTGTGTTGGGGGTCTATCCTCTCTGTGGTTTGGACTGGCTTGAGCCTTGGTATGCCTTCGAGTTCATTTTTTCTTACTGATTGCTGATGTCCTCGAATGGTGATGACTCCCCCTTCGGCGGGCATTTTCATACACAGGTAGCTATGATGTATGATTGCCCCGAAGGCATTGATGATTCCTCTCCCAAAGATGGCGTTGTAGCGGTACTCCATGCCAACAACATCAAAGCATATGCTCTTTGTGATCTTTCTCTTGCCTTCACGAAAAGTGACAGGTAAAGATATCTGGCCGATGGCAGCCACAGGTTCCCCTCCGAATCCTATGAGTGGCATGTTCGATGGTGTTAGCCTATCTTCTGGTATATTGAGTTGTTTGAATGCATTGGCGAAGATGATATCTGCTGAGCTTCCTCCATCCACCAGCGTCCATTGCACGTCATATTCTGCAATTTCAGCGGTGATCACGAAGGGGTCTTGGTGTGGAAACTTCACTCCCTTGGCGTCAGTTGTATCGAAGGTTATCGGCGGAGCCGGTGTTGGTTTACTTGTCACCGAGACGTGCGACACTTCGCGGATGAATTCCTTTCTCTTTCTGTTCGAGGGGAGATTTAGCGAGGATCCTCCGGTGATGACATGAATTACCTTTTGGTTTTGCTGTTCAACATTGCGAACCATCTCAGGAGATTCGTGGTGCTGGTCCCTTTGTCGCTAGTCTTGCCTTCGCTGACGTTTCTGGTTTTGGTAGTTCTCACGTTGTGCTTTAATAGCACTGCACTCCTCGGTTGTATGCGAATAGTTTTCTCCATGCACCGTGCAATATCTCTTTCCCTATTATCCTGATCTTCTCCTCGGAGCCTATCATTCCTATGGTAATTCTACCTACGGTATTTGTCGTTCCATCGATCATCATTTCTTCTGGTGCTCTCTTTGCGATAGCTATACTCGTCTCTTCGGGAATTGTAATCCCTTCGGGAATGATCTCCCCTTCTATTGTTGTCAATGGCTCTCTACTCGTCTGCTTGTTTGGACTCAATGTTCTTTACCCTTTTGTTAGAGTTTTGATGTCTCTTGTTCTTCTCTGAATGGCTCTCTTTGTGGCCGTCACGATCCTTGTGTGTATTCAGCTGGCCTTGTCTCCTTAAGTTCTCCTCTTCTCCCTTTGCATATCCCTCAACTTCATCGTAGAGAAGCGCAGCTGTTTGCGGTGGGTCCTGAGTCAACTTGTGTAGATGGGGTCCTGGTTGAAGTCCTCTTCGGAATGCTTTGATTACCGAAGAGTCTGATACATCTCTTATCCGCATCGCATGCAAAGAAATCTTTTGTAGTAGTCCTTGTGCTTTTTTCTTGCCTTGTTCCAAGGCGAAGAGGTCTCCTTCCACCATTCTCTGGATATAATTGCCTTGAAAGTTGTTAGCGAAGGCAACCTTGAGTTGATTCCATGAGTGTATGGATCCTTGTGGTAGTGAAGTGTACCATGACAGTGCGGTACCCTTCAAAGGTCAAGAACAAACTCTTCGCCTTGATATCATCATCTCCTCCAATTGCTTCAACCGCCGTGTCATATACATCCAAGAATTCATTTGAGTCGGTGTCTCCGGAGAACTTGAATACACTTGGCATTTTGAATCCTTCGGGCCATTTTTTGCCACGAAGGTGCGCACTCAGAGGCCCTTCGTTAGCCTTCCTACGGTGTGCCGCCACCACGCTTTTGCCGATATTGCTCATGGTTTTCCTCCGGTATGGGATTCTTCGGGCACATAGTCTTCTGGGTCAGATTGTCACGCGTGCTCTCTTCGGAGCAGTTGATTTGTTCCTCCAATGCCTTTCTCTGCCTCGCAGATATCTTGGCAGTGTGGGATCTTCACGTTGATGCTCTTGCATGGGATGGGTGGGTGGATTTTGTCAGATCTCTCTCGACGACTCACTGGGTCTGGCTCGTCAAGTCTACCACCGCCCGCGTCCGGAGCGCCTTTGTCGATGATTTACGTCGGCAATGTATTTTATGGGGCGATGCGAGAGATCACAACGACGATGGTAGCACAGGGAGCCGAAATTATACAGGTTCGGGCCCTCGGGGCGAGGTAATACCCTACTCCTGTGCTTGTGGGATGTATTGCGGTGGATTCTGATGATGATTACAAGATGAGAGATTGGATCTTTAACTAGGGACCCCGTACCCCCTTTATATAGTGTAGGGGGTCGGGTTACAAATAGAAACCCTGGTATGTGTTTGGAAGATATAGATATAACCGATCTGGCTACGCCTATATCCATGTACTGCGAATAGGAAACGAATTCGTTTCCTTGTAGGTTATCTTCAGCCGCACCGCCTTCCAAGCCTACCTTCTAGAAGGCCCAATTGACTCGGCCCAAGGAGGCGGTACATCTTGTAGTATATCCTCGGAGACCCAGGCCGTATGTTTTCCACAGTAGCCCCCGAGTGCTTCGGGATTGGGTTGTCTTGATTCGGAGCTCAGCTTGCAGTCCTTCAGATGTTACCCGAGTGACGTCACTCTTCGCCTGGTTGATGAAGTCAGCTTGCCGAGTAACCTGCTGATCAAACAACACAGTTGCAAAGAACTCGAGAAAATTCTCAAGTCATTAAATATGCTTGGTATCCAGCCCGACGAGTCGGTATGCTGCCTAATGGCCCCTCAGGGGGACATACCAGAGAAAAAGTGGATGTTTCTGAGTAAGCAGTGCCACCCAGCATTATCCTCCCTGTTACAACTTATGACATTCGAGCCTGACTTGCAGAGCTCAACATTCGGTCCAACATGGGACATGCCACAACCTGTGTAGGGTGTTCAGGCGCCTCGATCCGACTAATGCAGATTCAAGCTAGTGATTCGCAGAGGAATACGCCCACCTCCAAGTTAAGGTCCTCCTAGTGGTGTTTGTCATGACGACAAATGATTCGGAGATGTGCCACTGAGACCTAACTGAAGAGGTAACTCTTTGACGCCTAATCCGATTATAAAATCGGACCAGCCATTGACCCCAAGAGGTACGCCAAGAGCTAGATTAACTTTGCCCAAGTGGTGCTTGTCCTGTCGACAAACAATCCGAAGATATGCCACCAGAACAATTGTAAAGAAATTCTGATGCGCGGCCCAGCTAAAAAGCTGAACCGACTATTGTCCCCAAGGGGCACATCAAAAGCCAGATCGCGACCTTGGGAAGCACCCAATCCTCAAATGGAAGACTAGCAATGAACCCAACAAGGAGCACGCTATTTTTCCCGACTGACAAGACCCGAGTGTCACCTGTACCCGAGTAAGTCGTGGTATGACCACGGCCCTTATAGGGCATGTCCTCGGGGCTTGAGTCGAACCCAAGTCTCAAACAATAATTTTAGGGCTTCATTCCTTTCCGCTTTGCACGGAACGTAAACGCGTTCGCTTCTTCGAAGCGAAGTTTTTAAGGGAGTTTGGTGGTGCACTTACACTATGCGCCCAACCATTCGCCTCCCTAAGACTCCCGCTAGGGTTTTGTGCTCGCCGCCTCCAGCAATCCTAGCACCGCTGCCGCCGTCAAGCCCCTAATCCACCGTGATTCGATGGCGGGGATCGGGCAACCTCAAACACCACCGATGAGCGGTTGCAAGCCCTCGTCGACGCCGGCGTTCTCCCGTCGTTAGAGCTTATTGATTGGCGCGCCGCCGTAGGTTAATCCTCCCCCACTCCTCATCAAGAAGAGATTGTTGTCTTCGAATCTTTCTTCTCCCGCGGGCTTGGACTCCCCTCATAGTCTTTTCTTCGCGGTTTGCTCCATCATTATGGGATTGAGCTTTTCTATTTGAATCCCAACTCTATTCTTCAACTTTCAATTTTTGTTCATCTTTGTGAGGCTTTTCTGGGGATCGCTCCCCATTTCGCCCTTTTCCGCCATCTCTTCTTCCTCAAGGCCTACCCCACCGACATTGCCCCTAAGGCTGTTGGCGGGGCTGGGTTCCAACTCCGGAGCGGCCTCAAGAAGGAATATTTCGCCTTGCCGTTGCGGACTTCTCTGAAGGGGTGGCATCAGGACTGGTTCTATTGTTCCAATCCTCCCCCAGTCTTCCTTGCTTTGATGGGAGAAAGCCCCGAGCTTCCACCTCTTGGAACTCTCCCCTTTCTTCTCGAAATGGATCAGTGTCCGAAGTTACTTGGCATGATCCAAAGACTCAAAGAAGAGGGCCGACCGCGCCGCCGCTATAGTCTGTTTCTTCACTTAAACGCCGCAGGTACCACTCAAGGAAAGGGTCAGGCTCGGGTTCGAGTACACCGGGCCATCCGACTCCACTAGAGAGACGAACGTCCCAATCTCCAATTCCGACACCATCGATCGACTCTTCGAATTCTTCACTCCTGGAACTATCTTTTCGAATCCAGGGAGCCCCAGGAGTTTTTCCCACAACCATCCACCTCCTGAGGTAAGGTTCGAGTACTCAATTTTTACTTTTGTTGAACATCGCGCAATCTTCTCGTTGAAGCTCACTGTTTAGGGATGGCCTGCTCCTATGCAGAGCCGCCGGTCTTTTATATCCGCAGCCCCCACCCCTGAGGCCCCCGCCAACAAGGGCGAGAAGCGCCCAGGGGAGGAATCTGAAGATACCCCGGCTGCCAAAAAAGGCAAGGGCCCAGCTCCTTCAGTGGAGGAAAAAGTCCCGCCGCCGGGAGGACGCGGCCCACATGGCCTAGGGCCAAAGGTGGGTGAAGCTCCCAAAGGAGAAGCAAGCCAGCCAACTTTGGCCTCTGGATGTAGTCCGGGGACTGACCCCCCAAGGACAGGCGGTAGCGCGAGGCCAAAGGAGGAAAAGAACTCAACCCCTCAGGCTAGGCCGAGTGGCCCGCCTGACGCCTCCTCGAGTGGAGCTTCTTCCCGAAGGGAACCGGCATCAAGATCAAAACCAGCAATCGGTAAGCGCAACTCCGCCACCTTCGATAGCTTTTTTTGCATCCTCTCGATCAAGTATCCCTATTCCAAGGAAACCGCTCAGAGATTCCGCCGAGTCGCCTGACCGAGCCAAGATAGGGCTCGCCGGCCGAGTCAAGGAGCTCCTCCTCCTCCACCCGATGCGGGGACCCCGCCGGCGAAGCCAATGGGAACTGCGTTGGGAATCGGAGGAGGTGCTTCTACCGCAACTTCCGATCCGAGCTCGTCCGCCAGGAGCGGCGCGGGGGCTGAGCCAATAGTCGAAGAAATCCTCCGCCAGCCCCCATCTTCCCCAGAGAAGACTGAGCCAAAGCTCTCGGCGGGTTGGAGGGACGAGGCCGGAAACTCGGCCCTTGTTGACGACGAGGCCGAAGCGGAGATGAGGAAAGTCCTCTTTGAATACGCTGCCGAGTCTTGGCCAATGGTTCGGTAAGCTTTTTAATTTGCAGGAACCTGATCACAAATCTTCTCTTGCTTGAGTTGGGATAGTGACCATCCTATGTCTTTGTAGGAACTTGGCGATTATTCCGAGAGGAAAACCAAGTTCCTTAACTACTTCCTCCCCCAAATAGAACGGATTAAGTCCATGGAAGGGGAGGTCATCGGGGCCCGGACCGAGGTAGCCAAAGAACGCCGAGAGCTGCAGGCTCGGATCAAGGAACTGCAGGACGAAAAGTTCGACCTTGCGTGTTCCTCCGGCAAGTACTCGACCGAGTCGAATTTGTTTGTCTTGTATGTGACCAGGTGACATTACGTGCCACATCATATGCAGCACGCGACGCCACGATCACCAAGCTTTAGGCGGAGAGGCTGGCGCTGGAGAAATCGGAGGCGAAAGCCATCTCCGAGTTGGAGAGTGAGCCCCCAAACCCGACCGGCTCTAAGCCCCCGGTATCCACGCGGTTATGTAATGATGCACTCCCTGTTCTTTGACAGAGTATAGGAGGAAGACGCTAGCGCAGTATGACGTTCTTCAGGAGAACGCCAAAATTGCGCAGGCGCGGTACGATGAGCTTTTGGCGGCGATGGAGCCTACTCGACGCCAACTTTATCTTTGGCGAGACGAGCCGAGCTCGGCCGAAGGTGATCCGAGTGGATGAAGCCCCCAAGCAACTGAAGGCGCGGCTCAGGGAAGTCGGCCTGACGAGTTCCAGTCAAGTGTTGGGAATCATCAAGTCGCACTATCCTCGGATCGATCTTGACGCTGCCAAGGATGGCTTCGCCTGCTCAGAGGTGGAGGCAATGACACTGCTCGAGGAAGTGAAGCCGACCGCCGAATGCCTTTTGGACAATTTAGAGTTAGATTTCCTGTGAAAATGTAGGAACTCATAAATTATCTATGTACATGACTTTCCATTTTTCTTTTAACATGACCCAAACTAACCATCTTTTCTCTGCTTAAGTCATGGCTCTGCCCGAATAAACTACGTTCCTTTGTTACTTGGAACGATTTATGCAAGGCTTCGTCATAGATTTAAAAGAGAAGAAACGATAGGTATCGATTAGGCGCAGATCGCACCTAATTAGGTAGCCCCGACTTACTAGCCTCAAGGTAGTAAGTCGTGTCAATAAATGGGTTAGGTGCGTGATTGCGCACCTAATTAGGTAGCCCCGACTTACTACTTAATTGACGTACAAATAAGTAGCAAGTCAAAAACAGAATCGCATAAGCGCCGGATAATATTGAGCTTAAAACTTATCTTTATTTATTTGTAAACGCGATTACAATAGCCGCGAGTTTAGTTTCGACGCGATTGCTTGATGTTCTTTATCGCAAGAAGCCCCCGAGCGCATCACCGAGTGGTGAGAAGACGTCTTGATCTTTCTGGGGAAGAGCGCCGGGCATCTCTTTATTCATCGCCCTCGTCAGGTTTAATGCCTGGCTTAGACGGCTTTTTGTTTGGCAGATCGCCCTCGTCGCGAAGGGTGGCGGCAGTCTGCCGGATTTTGTCCAACTCAACTGCCATCTCTCTGGACTGAGCGAAGTCGTAGTTTTCCCTATCGAGGAGACGAGAGAACTTGACGTCCCCACGGACCGTGATCACGCCCCGCGGTCCTGGCATCTTCATAACCAAGTAGGTGTAATGTGGGACGGCCATGAATTTGGCCAAGCCCGGCCTTCCTTAGATCGCATGATATTTCGGTCTCAAAATTGGCCACCTCAAAACTGAGGTTTTCTGTCCGGTAATATTCCCGAGTCCCAAAGGTGACAGGGAGAGTAATCTTCCCGATCGGCACCGATGAGGTTCCCGGATTTATACCGTGGAACGGCGCTTCCGTCTGCTGGAGCACCGTCTTTGGAATCTGCATCTCGTCCAAAGTTTTAACGAAAAGGATATTTAATCCCTCCGCCATCAACCAGACCTTGCGCATCGGACGCCCAACCACGGGATCCTGATGAGTGGATACCTTCCCGCACGGATGTGATCTCGATGATCTGAACGATCAAATATGATCGAATTTCGCACCACCGGAGATACCTGTGTGTCACCGAATATTTGCATTGATTTCCGATCGGTAAGCTTTTGCTTACGCTTGGACTCATATGCATCCGATCCCCGAATATGTAGTTGAGCTCGCCGCTTTATTGGTAAGCATCGCCTCGGGAGGTCGCGCTTGTCATCTTGCTTGGCATCTCTGAGTGTCGCCGTTGCCAGATCCTCAGGAACTTCTTCAAGATGTTGCACTTCTTGGCGCGTGCTTCCGCTTGGGTGGAAAGGACACGGCGCCTCCATGACATTATTGTAGTCGGCGGGTCGAGGTGGCCTTAGCCGACGCCCGCCCGCCGCTACCATCTCTTCACCCTTGCGCTTCTTGTCTTTCTTGGAGGCCGACTCGGGCTTGTCCTTCTTGCCTTCTTGTGCCTTGGGTGATCCTCCCGACTTCGGCTAGAGCGTCCGAGGCAAGAAGATATCGGTCCGCCAAGGCTAACATTTCCTTGACGGTGGCCTGAGGCTTCAGGGACATCTTCTTGATTAGGTCTGAGTCGCGAACTCCTTTCTCGAAGGTCTGCGACGACGACCGCCTCGAGATCTCCGGATTGTGTTCTTCTTCTTGGTGAAACGCCAATGAAATCCCTTAACGACTCATCTATTTTTCGATGAATCGATAAAGGTCCCACGGGTTCCGGCTTCTCATAAGTGCCCTAGAAATATAAACGAATCGTCGCAAAGTTCTCCCCAGAATCGATCGAATTCTCGAAGGCTCGCGAGCCGATTTCGAGTGAGGGTTAACATGACGGGAAAATAATTGGCCATCACGTCGTATCCTCCACCTGCGGCCTTTATTGCCAGAGAATAAATCTGCAACCAAGCCTCGGGGTCCCGCTCTCCATCAAATTTTACAATGCCTTTAGGTTTAAACCCTTCAGGCCAGTTTACCTGGCGGAGTCAGGGGTGAATGCCTTGATCCCGTCAATCAGCCCATCTACGGGTCAAGGAGATCGTCGGGGGAGATTTCGACGTGGGGGAGTACGGCGCCGATCTTCGTCTCGCTCCCTGCGCCGGGCTTCGATGTCGAGACGAAGGTCGCGGCTTGCACTCCGACAGGCGTCTTGCCCGCGACTTCGCGTGTGCCGACTGCGCCGAGTACTACTTGTAGCAGCCTAGCTTCTAGCCGAGTTGGCCGGTTGATCCCGAGTGTCCTGAACAGCCGCAGCCGTCACCATGACTTTGACTTGTTCCATGATCGGCGTTGCGGGGTTGTTCTCTCCAAGTAGAGGACCAACATTGTCCAGGAGGGTCTTACAGGCGAGGAGGTTCTGCTGTGGCGTACGGAAGACCGAGTGATCTCCCATACGGATTTGCAACAGTTCCTCCCAAACTTCCCGTGCACAACCACGTAGTTGGTCGCGCAAGTCTTCTGCGCCTTCGCGATTTGGTTCGGCTCGGCCTCCTGTGGCGCCGCCGACCAGAGGCTTGGCCATCCAAAGACGAGACGCCACGGAAGTCGGGGATCCGCTGACACTCTCTTTCGACTCAATTCGAGAAGGAAAGGCTCAACCGATCTCGATTCGCTGGCTCGCCGACAGAGTAATTATAACTCCCACCTCTCGTCGCAGATCTCTAGTCAAGAGAGGATCCGATCGTGTTTTAGCGTAACGGATCTCGCTGGAATCTTTCAAATTGATTGACCGAATCGAATGGTGTAACCACTCGGGGAATTAACCGAGAAGGAGTTGTCCCTGAGTTTTGGCTCAGAAAGCTCATCCCGGTGTGCACAAGCCGTGTTCCGCCCCTTGTCCTAGACTGAAAAAGCCGGCATGTTATCTGATCGAAAACAGCGGCCGAGTTTCCAAATCCAAAGGGGGCGAACCACGATAGAGGGATCGTGACTCCTGACTGGATCTGAGAGCGATCCAAGCCAGGAATCAGATCGCGACTCGATCCTTCATTAGCACAAGGTGCTAGAAGGGAGAGGAGTGTTTGATCCCGACCAAAACTGAAGGGAAGCCCCGCGGTAGGCCAGTCGAGATCGTCATCATCAGATCGGATCTCCTCCGGATCAGAATCCGGGGCAGAGATCCCAAAGTGGTGAGGCTTGGCCGGAGTCGCGTACCATCTCCCCCGGTAATGTGTGGACCGAACGAAGTTAGGCTCACATAACCGAAACTCTCCGAAGTCCCCGGCAATGAAGCCAAGATCTCCGAAGATGAAGCCTTGGCCGGGAGCGTAGGTAAAGACGAATCCGCCAATGGAAGCCATCGAGGTCGATGTAGTTGATCGTGACGCTAGCCCCTACCTGGCGCGCCAACTGTCGACGATTTGCGTCGGCAATGTATTTTATGGGGCGATGCGAGAGATCACAACGACGATGGTAGCACAGGGAGCCAAAATTATACAGTTCGGGCCCTCGGGGCAAGGTAATACCCTACTCCTGTGCTCGTGGGATGTATTGCGGTGGATTCTGATGATGATTACAAGATGAGAGATTGGATCTTTAACTAGGGACCCCGTACCCCCTTTATATAGTATAGGGGGTCGGGTTACAGATAGAAACCCTGGTCTGTGTTTGGAAGATATAGATATAACCGATCTGGCTACGCCTATATCCATGTACTGCGAATAGGAAACGAATTCGTTTCCTTGTAGGTTATCTTCAGCCGCACCGCCTTCCAAGCCTGCCTTCTGGAAGGCCCAATTGACTCGGCTCAAGGAGGCGGTACGTCTTGTAGTTTATCCTCGGACACCAAGGGCCCATGTTTTCCACAGCCTTGGCTCTGGTTTCTCCAGCCCTGCAGGTTGATGCTAGGGGCTCTTGGGATGCTTCCGCCAGGTCCTCGCACCGCTTTTTGCCCTCTATGCCGGATAGTTGGTCCACAACCTTACTTATATGTATGTGGTCCCATTGGGCGATGAGTAGAAGGCACACTGCTTTTTGCCCTCTATGCCGGATAGTTGGTCCACAACCTTACTTATATGTATGTGGCAACTCTTCCCGCCGCCGTTCAGTCATTGGCGCGGTGGCGATCGCCCTTTGGGCCGCTCCCTCCGTCGTTTCGCCAGTGATGTCTTGTTCGCTCTGGGCTTGCCGCTCCTGCCTCACGTATGCTCCGTCGTGCCCCGACTCCGGCGGCCCGCCTCCGGCCGCTGCGACACTCCTCCTGGGTCTAGCCATCATCAAGAATCGCCGCCTCTCCCACTTGCGGCGCTAACCGCCGCCGAGAAATCCCGCCGACAGTGAGATTCAGCGCCCCTCCCCGGTGCTGAAGAGGACGCCGAGAGAAGTGGTGGTGAGAGAGCAGAGCGCTCAGTGAATAAACTAGTGCTAATGTGTATGATCAGAATGCTTATCCCTTTCATTGATGAACTTAGTAATTTATACAACTCTAGGATCAGGGTTTACATACATGGAAAATACCCAAATTACCCTGGCCCAGGGGAAGTACCCAGATTGCTCTGATCTCTGGATCGTTGATCCTACCATTAACGGCTAGACTAGCTTTCTTACAATCCAAGTTGCTTTAATTCCTAATGTACCCTCGATGGGACACACACCGACAAAGTTGTTGATTTGATTCGCTATTGTCCGAGGCTGTCGCGGAGTCTTCACCCTCTGGCCAAAGACTTGATAACGATCGCCTGGTCTTTCCGAAGAGTCTTCGTGAATTCCTCATCGAGACTTCTCTCCTCCGTCACCCTTCGGTGGGAACCCCGAGGATCCTCATCGCTTGAGATTTACTTGCGAACGCTTGACCCTTCGCGTCCTCCTTCTGACCTTTCGTGGATGTCCGAGTCTCTTCCTCCCATCCCAAGGGGTCTTGAGGTCATATTAGACACACTTCACTGCTTACCCCTTCGGATAAGGATCTTTACAACATCTTCGTGGACATCCACCTCTCCCGGAGATGGGGTGGCTGCCCCTACAACAGTTGAGTAGCTGCATTGTGGTAATTTGATTAGTTGAGTAGCTGCATTGTGGTAATTTGATTTAGTCAGACATTCAAATTACTCTTTTCCTTTGACACCTTGCTTCACGTGTTTCTGAGATTGAGCCGTGACTGACGTAGCAGTCAATTAGCGGCAACTGGCAAGACCGCAAAGCCCGCGGTAAAGTATGTGGCTGGTGCAGACGTTCGTGGACTTGCTGTGTATGGGTCCACTCACATCCCTGATTATCCTTCTCGGCTCATAATAATTTCAGGGAATCTGCACTGTTTCCTGAGAAAAAAAAAACTCTCCGAGGACCCTCAAGGTAGGGACCCCGGAGCCATGTTGCTTCCGCCGACGAGGTATAAAAAACGAAGAGGAAAGAGACAAGATCAATTTCCACGCACATTTTCAAAACAACGGTGCCCAATGTAATATCCCGGCCCAATCCCGGCCCAAGGCCGATATATATAAGGAGCAGCTCGGGGCGGGCCACGCCGCAGCCTTCCCCTAGCCCGAACCGTCTCGCAGCCGTCTCGTCTCCCACCGCCCCAACCCGCATCCAAACCCTAGCCACCGCCGGTCGTCTCTTCTCGAGCACGCTCGCCGCCCACGTCGGCCGTCTCGCCTCATCGTCGACGGCGCTCATCCTCTCGCGCGCACCCGTCGGCGCTGCTGTCCTCTCGCGCGCCCCAGTCAGCTCGTCGTCGCCTTGCCGCCGCCGTCCTTCTGCGCGCGCCCGTCGGCTCGTCGCCTTGCCGCCGCCGCCAGGACGTCGCCTCGCCGTCGTCGCCAGCCGCCTTGGTCGAGGGAGCCACCACCCGAGGCTGCTCTACTGCGCGAGGAGGGGAAGAGGAGGGAGGCCGGGAGAGGAGGAAGAGGGGAGACGGGAAGGAGAAGAGGAGAAGGAAGGATGAAGAAGGTAGGGGAAGGTAATTGGTTGAGGGTTTGGATTCAACCTGCTTGTTCTTGCTAATTAAGGTATGTGAGCTAGGGATTGGGTTCAGTGTGGTTTTTTCTTATTAATTGAGATTATACTTTGCAAAATTAGTAGCTACTCTTGAAATTGCCCCTGTTTAGAGTTGAATCACGCGAAATGTTGTGGATTAGTGGTAGAAAGTAGAGTCTCGGGAGATGATCTTGTGGTCCAGTAGCTTCTACAGGGGATTTCATCTATTTAGATCATGAATTAGCCTTGGTCCTATCCTGGAATTGGTGTGTATCGATTTTATCTTTCT
Organism: Olyra latifolia; assembly: GCA_036346145.1. NCBI lineage: Eukaryota > Viridiplantae > Streptophyta > Magnoliopsida > Poales > Poaceae > Olyra > Olyra latifolia. The sequence goes on from CM070530.1 coordinate 25,116,369, forward strand.
CTAGAATACAAGAACGCGAAAATTGGACAAACAGGTTGGAAACTATGTCTATTTTAGTATTGCTGTCCAGAAATTAAAATTGTTAATTTCCTATGTTTCGTTAGTTATAGAAAGGTGATTAAGGTGGTGAGGGTCAAGGAATGCTTGTAAGTGCGACATGGCTCATTTATTGTGTTCGTTTAGAAGCGTCGAATTGAGCTGTGTCATCTGGTGTAGGAGGAGCCGTGGGTTCGAAGTCAACCATTTATCCTACTAGCTCCCGTGGATGCAAAGGCAAGTATATGTTAAACATATAACTTATTAGATGTGGATGGCTTGTGGATGTGTTCTGGTTATGATTTTTTCTTCTGATTGGTTCTAAATGGCTGAATGATCCTTATTCAAGTACTTGTGATATTTATTGTTATAAGTTGGAGGAGTGTGAGTTGTGTGTCAATGGGGACATTATTGCATCATGTTGCATATGAGCCAGGACAGTGAGAAAGTTACTTTTGGCTAGTCCGGTGAGGTCGGTGAGAAAGCCAAAAGCGACTAGTCTGGTGTGCTCTTAGGAAAAAGACCTACTCCGGTAGGCACTCCACGGGAGTGGAGTATTAATTGGTCCCCGCCTATGATAAGACGGGCAGGAGTGTTGCACCGACGGGTAGCACTATGTTGGTCCCCGCCTAGAATAGGACGGGCTAGAGTGTTGCACCGACGGGTGGCACTCGGCTATACCGGTATAAGCTTAACAGAACAGACATGTGCATTGCATTGCATTGGATGGTTGCGAGGGAAAGTGTATGGAGAAATTGCAGTAAAGGATGTATGTGAGTATGGATTTGTTATTATTAATGCTTTGCAGTTTCCCTTGTTTATACATATACTTTGCTGAGTATTCCTGAATACTCACTCTTGCTTTTTATCTGGTTTTTAGGTGATCAGTGATGGCATCATGCATGGGAGGGGCTTAGCACCACTTTATGGGCACAAGAGCACATCATTTAATATACTTAGCTAGGTTTAATGGGCATGGCTTCATTTGCCATTTAGTTTAATGTGAGAACGATCTAGGTTAATGATTAACTGTTACTTGTGTCCAACTTATTTTGTGGAGTATTTGGATTATCACTGCAATCGCCATCTTGGCCAAAGGTAAGAGGTGTTTGATGATCGAGATGGTCTCGGTTGTGGTGGAGTCGCTGTTTGGCTCTATGGTTTGGTAATTGCGATGAATTATTTTCCGGAACCGTTGGTTCGCCTATGAAGGCGTGGATGGTTATATTATTGGGTTAATTGTGCTTATGCTTCTTTTGTCTGCTGAGTGGATGTCTAAATTTTAGGAGAAGTGCTGCCAAAATTTTGAAGTTTTTAGGGTGTTAATAGCATTCCGAGCCTAGGCGGGGTTGGGGTGTTACACCCAATTAGTTGGACACACCAGCGTGGCTGTCGAGTCAATCACGCGCACCTGAGCTGGCCCATGTGGGCTCCTGCCAACCGCTCACAAAACGAAGCATCTAAAGTTTAGCACAGCAAGCAATGCTCGAACGCTACCTCCACAAATCAAAACCATTTCCCAGGGACAGAGAGGAGAGGCAGCAAGGTGAAGATGGCGGGCATGGTGGCGAGCGCTTCGACGGGGGTGATGAGCTCCCTCCTAGCCAAGCTCGCCACCCTGCTAGGAGACAAGTACAAGATGCTCAAGAGTGTCCGCAAGGAGGTGAGCTCCCTGAAAGATGAGCTGAGCAGCATGGATGCTCTGCTGCAAAAGCTGGCCTATGTGGAGGATCTTGATGTCCAGGAGAGGGAGTGGAGAGACAAGGTGCGTGAGCTGGCCTACGACTTCGAGGATTGCATCGATGTCTTCATGCATGATCTTGGTGGCCAGCGTGATAAGGATGGTTTGATCCGCAAGACTCTGCGTTCGTTCAAGAAGATACGAGTGCGGCATCAACTTGGCAACCAGATTCAACAACTCAAGGCTCGGGTCGACGAGGAGGCTAAGCGGCGTGATAGATATAAGTTCAGTGAGTCTGTCTCTAGCTCAAGGCCGGTTGTTGAGATTGACAACCGGCTTCATGCTCTGTATGCCGAGGTGGATAAACTTGTTGGCTTCGACGGTCCAAGAAAGAAAATAACCCAATTGCTGGAGGAAGACGATTTAAAGCAACAACTTAAAGTGGTGTCAATTGTGGGTTTTGGAGGTATTGGCAAGACAACGCTCGCCAAGCAAGTGTACGACCATATGAAAGGCAAATTTGATTGCACGGCCTTCGTATCAGTATCGCGAAATCCCGACATGCTAAAGATTCTAACAGATACTTTCACAAGGTAATTATCATGCCGTGAGAATGCTAGATGACCAGCAAAAGCTCATTGATGACCTCAGACAGCACCTCGGTGATAAGACGTATGTACCTACCCGCGCTGGTTTATGATTTACATGATCTTTGACGCTACTAAAAAAGCTGGATTAAAAAAACCAAAACGTTTAGCTTTTCAATTCAGCTAGGCTTGAACTTTAAGGCAGCTAAGCTAAAAGCAGAGACATGAATGCTCAAAAATTATATAAGATCAAACTTATAGTTAACTTGGAGTTAGTGCTGCCCTTAGCTTGATATGATTCCGTTATTTGATAATGGAATTGGGAGTGTGCTCCCTTATGCAAAAAAAAAAAAAACCTTGGAGTTAGAGCCTATAAGATTGCCGAACCAGAGGAAGCGGCTGTTGGGAATCCATGGACCATGGAGGAGTTGCATTGGTGGGGGAGAATGAGTGTACATATGGAACTCGTACTAATTTTTCAGGAGAATTTTTGTATTGAGAAATACAGCTTTGATGACACAATGTAGATATTCCCTTATGAAGAGCATGTGGCTTTAATTCCACGTAATCAATCTTTATGTCTTATTATGTAGGATTTCTGCATCAATTCCATGTCTAGAGTTTAGACTAACTCTTCGCGTTAACTTCACTGCCTTATTGTTTGTTCTAGCAATAATTTCGTTTGAGTACATACCAGAATAGTTTTTAATGGTTACCTTTCTCATGACTCATCTAACAAACGATTGGTTGCTAAGTACTTCTGAAAATGGACTTTTTAACCATACGAACTTCACTTATGTTTACAGGTACCTTATTGTAATTGATGACATTTGGAGCATAGAGACATGGGACATTATTAAATATGCTTTTGTTCCCAACAATCTTGGTAGCAGAGTCATAACCACTACACGTAGCCAAGAAGTATCGAAACATTGTTGCTTATATTGCCATGGCTGCCAACAGCCCTATGAGATGCAGCCTCTTAGTGAGTTTGACTCAAGAAGGTTGTTTTTCAGCAGGATATTTGGGTCTGACGATTGCTGCCCTGACCATCTGAAGAATACTGCAGAAAGTATTTTAGGGAAATGTAAAGGTGTGCCGCTGGCGATAATTAGCATTGCTAGTCTTTTGGCTAGTCATCAACGCAATGGCATTGATCAATGGGAGAGAATAAAAGAATCATTGGGCAATGAGTTGGACACAAATCCTCGGCTAGGATGCATGAAACACGTGCTAACTCTTAGCTACAATGATCTATCTCCAAATCTCAAGACATGCTTTTTATATCTTGGTGTATACCCGGAAGACTGTAAAATTAGTAAGGTTGATTTGGTGAGACGATGGATAGCCGAAGGTTTTGTAAGTGAAAAGCACGGTTTAGATCTAGAGGAAGTTGCAGAGAACTATTTCAATGATCTAATGAATAGAAGTATGGTCCAACCTTGTGAAATTGAGGAGGTAACTGGGGACATCACCGCATGCCGAGTTCACGATCTAATGCTTGATGTAATTATATCCAAGTGTGAGGAGGAAAATTTCATCACTGTAACAGACGAGAAGAAAAGTAAGGAGGAAAAATTTAAAGTTCGTCGGCTCTCCCATCAGTCCAATAAGGGAGACCTGGCCCTGAAAAGCATGAGTGTTGTGTCACAGGTTCGATCTTTTACCGCCTTCCGTGTTCCTGACTGCTTGCAGTCTCTCCTACCCAAGTTCAAGCTTCTGCGAGTACTGGACCTGGATTTGGGTGGCGTCTATGGCAAGTGCATTGATTTGTCTGCAATAAGTAATCTTTTCGTGTTGAGATATTTGAGGGTCTCGGGTGGGTACAAGTGCTACAAGCTGCCGACCAAAATTGGGATGCTGCAGGATCTGCTGACGCTAGAGATAACTGGTAGTTTGAACATTCCATCGGATATCAGTTGTCTGTCACCACTGAGGCATCTGCAAGTTCCATTTGATGCAGAGCTGCCCACTGGGATTGGGAAACTGCGTGCCCTACGAACCTTGTGGACATTTAACATAGCGTACAATTGTCTAGACAACATCAGAGATCTGGGTGAGATGACCCATCTCAGGGAGCTCCGTGTAGTAGACTACCGGCATGGAGGCGTGCAAGATGTTGGCAGAGCAAAGTTTGACGCCCTGGCTGCGTCCCTTGGCAAGCTTGGAGACAGCTGCAACCTCCGATCTCTCTCTCTCTCCTCTAGAGTGCCCAGTGACTTTTTGGGTGGTTTGTTCACTCGTCCGAGCCATCTGCGGAAGCTGTACACATCGGGCATCAGGCAGAGCGTCCCCAAGTGGATGGGGCAGGCCAAGAGGCTCACTGAGTTGGAATTTTCTGTGGAGGAGCTCCGGAGGGATGACGTTCAGGCTCTCGCGGGATTGCCGTGCCTCCTTCACCTCCATTTGGAGGCTCGCAGGATCCCCGAGGGGAACGTGGTGATCCACCCCAAGACATTCCCAGCCCTAAGGGTATTCCGTTTCAACTACTACTCGTCATGTGTCACGTTTGCGCCAGAGGCAATGCCCAGCCTTCGGAGACTCGACCTAAGGTTAATAGGAGCAGTGCAGGATGGGAGTCCACTCGTTGGCGTCCACCACTTGCTAAGCCTTGAACGAATCGACATGGCCTTTAACCAGGAGGCAATCTCTCTTTCCATGGAGGAAATGGGGAGAGGAATCCCCATCGAAGAGGAATCCACGCATGCTGAACGTGAGTATGTGCCATCGGTTAGTCCCCAGTTTTGGTCCTTATTTGAGGCCGCCGTCCGCAAGCATCCGAGATGGCTAATTCCTGATACTGCGTCGGCGAATGAAGGCGAGGAGATAGCAGACAAGGCCAGCGACGCTTAATTGGCACTGCTACTTACGTATGTGAATATGTGATGATCAGTTGCCCTGCTTCCTTTTGTGTTCTCCCCCACTTTCAGACTGACGAGATTATTTTGTTTATTACATTTGTCAGGGTAATAAACCTGCCGGGCTTCACAGCGTGGAATTTTGATTTTTGTTGGGGTGCTTTCCTGACGGTTGCTTCAGCCACTGTTACCAGTTTACCAGAGCATGTATGAACATCATCAGGTACGATTCTCGGTGAGGGTGACACGTCATGCCATTCCTTGTTTGATATTTTTCCTGACTTCGGGTCAATTATTTTCACTAGTTGCACTTAGGGGTGAAAGTGGTACCCGATAATTCCGATTTGGTCGGATTAGCATTCGGGCTACATGGGACCAGATATTGGTGGAATTTTTCAGATCCGGAATAGGACTCGAATATTTTTTTGTTTGGAACCTCACTCAGATTCAATATAGCAATATCCGATGGAACCAGATTGAACCACAGATATCCAAGGCTCAGCGATACGGATAGTTCCAAGTAAGCACAAGAATACCAGCCCAACCCAATAGGAGCCAGCCATTAGGTACCTTCCCAAAGCCCATAAGAGTCCTCAATCCTATTCCGGCCGATCCTTATAGGCTAATCAGAAATCCCCTATCCGGTCAGCCCTGGTTTGAACAGCTGAACCTTAGCGAGTGACCCGGTCGATCCTGGGTTCTTGGCGATGGCGAGCGGCGACGGCCTGCCTGAACCCTAGCGACTGCAGACCTGCCCTGCCCCGTGTATCTCCGCATGTGGCCATGTGGAGGCGCCACCCTGCCCTATGCATCTTTGACCGCTACCAGCCTAAATTTAGCTCTATTTACAGCAAGGCCTTCGATGCCTAGCATCATACAATCTGTCGTTGGCATGCTGGTAGTTCTACGGTACACCTTCCACACCCCTGGGGGTCAAGATTAGATGACCGGCTATAGCAGGTATGCCTCAAGTGTCCGATAGGAAGCTTAGGGTCTTTCCTTGATCACAGCCTCCCTTTGCCTTTTCTTTCCTTTTCCTCTTCTTCCTCTCTTTCCTTCAATCAGCTCACAGAATATTGGAAACCAGCATGGAAATCGGTTTGTACGCATGCTCTGCTCCGATGTGGCTTTGCTAGGCATTAGGCTCACGGCACGACGGCGAATCCGGTGGCGATTTCCGGTCCGCCGGTGGCAACCATCACCGTGCTCTCCCTGTGCTGGATCTGAGGTTGGTGCTCTAATTTGTTTGACGTTAATTTGCTTGTTTCAATGGCTTGCAAGCACCGTACCGCAGAAATAAATTCTCCGAACAAACTACATATTGTCCAATGAATATACTAAACACACAAATTTCCTCCAAATAACCACGTTGATGTGTCGTTAATCGCAGCAATTAATACAACTGCATAACCTGCAAATCAGACCGCATGAAAATGTTTATTGTGGCAGTGCACCGATACCAACCAGGTAACCTGCAAATCAGATCGCGTTGGTGCTTATGCGTCGTTAATTGATACTTCAGACCGCATGCAAATCTAGTGACCGGTACCAACCGGATAACCTACTGGCTACCTGTTGAGGTATTGACCCCCTGGGGTTAAGAACCAATAGGGGCCTTTGGATCAAATGAGATCAGCGAGCCAAAATAGTTTAGGTGTGTGCTAAAAACTCCTTTATATGGTGCTTCAATATATATGAAGTGTTTTGTTCCAGTAGCATATATTGAAATAACATGTCATATATGGTGTTTCAATATATATGAACTGTTTTCTTTCAATACATAGGAGAAGGAAATATCTGATCTAGCACCATATCCTTCAGGCACCAGCTAACAATTTGTCCATTAAAACCATTGAAAAAATACATCAAAAGATTGCACATTGGTTCTTTGATTATTGCTACGCTAACTTGCAATCCTAGCCATCATTTAGCCTTACTGGACAATATGGGGAAGATCCATCTCTTGATGGTTGGCTGTTCTCATAGTTCAACACTATGCTTAATGATTTGTTTGTGATTTTCATTTCCATAAAATCTGGCTGTACAAATTGAACAATGTTTAAATGTGACACTGATGACATGAAAGACATGTACTAGGAACCCATCCGTTTCGTCAAAACAGAGAAAGGGATGAGAGATATACAGGCAAACAAAATCATGAATTTGGAACAGTATGGGCTGTTCATATATCTCGATGCTATGCACAATAATAGTATCTCTCTCCAAATCTCTATGGTATAATTACACTCAGTACATAGTTTCCTCACACAGATAGGACAATAGCTCAGTAGTTCTAAATATTACTTATAGATTCCACCCCCACCCACCAAAAAAAAATAGTTTTGAAGATATAGAGTTGTATTGTGCCTTAATGTGTTAATTTTGAAATGATTTTTTCCTTGGGGGTTTTGAAGATATAGAGTTGCATTGTGCTGCATTTAGCATGAGGCTAAATTAACACTTACATTTTTTTTTGGTGGATGTAGGGTTGCAAAGGTATTGCCAGACTATGTGTTTTTGAGCCAGAGTTGCCGTTTGCAATGGATGAATTACCTCCGTCCAGTATTGATTTGTCAATGTGTTATGTACTTTACTTATTTGTGTGTCACAGACTTGTGTCTAAATTTGGACTATGTGTTAATGTGTTCTTGAGTCATTGTCAAGTGTCAGTTTGATGAACTATGTATGTCGGTGTGTGTATCTGTGGCTCCGTGCTCACCTGCTCATGAATTCATTAACTATTTGGACATGTGGAATGTAGTTTACTTAGTGTTTGACGGTTTGATGGTTGAGTATTTCATAAATTATGAACTTAGTGCTTTATTGCTTGCATCATGCTTGACTTACATGTTTTATTACTTTTCACAATTTTTTCAACATTTGCATATATAGGTTAATAATATATGTTCCCCATATATAATCAAAATTGCCCTAATCTAAATTACCCATATATAATTGCAAAATTTCTCTAATCTAATTACACATATATAATCTAATAACGAGATAACATAGGAGGAATATGTCGATGCATCAGATACGGGTCTTTCTTCGAGCTTATTTGTTGATTGGGGCCAACTAACCCTTCCTCACATAGACTTTAGCTTCAGGGTGGAACACGCACAACGCAAGAGAAAACGATGTTTACCCTGGTTCAGGCCCCTCTCGGTAGAAGTAATAGCCCTACGTCCAGCCTTCTTCACTATCAGGGCTGGAAACGAGCCGGGCTGAGCTTGACTGGAAACGAGCCGAGCCGGCTGGCCCTGGCTCGGTCATGTAGCGAGCCGAAATGTCATATGCGCCAGTTTTAGTTACCAACCGACACATATGACTACGCCTTGGGATGTGTCAGTTCTAATTACACAAATATATAGATTATATGTACCATGTCATTATACGATCCAGCATAGAAACATTTATACCCCAGAACATATAATCTACATATCCGTGCCGGTTAGTAATTACAATTAGCACATATAAGATTTTGCCACATGTCTACTGAAGAACCAACACAAATAACCTTATCTGAGCCCGTTCTAATTAAACTGACATAGATATACAAGCAAATATAATCTGTTGTGGTAGTGGTAGATGTCCAAAGAAAGCTCCCATTCTCTCGTGATCAGAGATACTGGTTATAGTCCAAAAAAAAATTCTCCCCTTCTTTCCTCCTCACAGCTCACCTTTCTAGTCTATCTTTGGAAGAATGGATTTCTTGCTAGACATAGCGCATAAACCTAACGGAAGATGATATTCATGTCCTAACGGAAGATGATATTCATGTTCCCTTGATACAATCCTAAATTTAAATAGGGATCAGTCGACCTAGAATATATAATAGACTTGAGGATCTCGCTCTTCATGCCCATATCTGCTGTAGTTTTAAAATTTCCAGATGTTTGATGGCACATATCACTACTATGGAATCGGGCTTCAGTCCCGGTTCGGAACGGCCATCAGTCCCGGTTCCAACGAGCCGAGATTAAGGCCGCATATGTGTTTTGGGGCGGCGGGCGCGGTGTGGGGAGGCTAGTAGTCCCGGTTGGAGAGGTTGATGTCTCCAACCGGGACTGTGATCATGTGATGTCACAGCTCACACACCTGCCACACCCCTAGCTATTATATTTATTTTATTATCTATGGCCCCTAGCTATTATATTTATTTTATTTATGCTTGCATGTGTTAAATCACAATTAATTAAAACCCATATAATTAATCATGCCCAATTAGCTGATAATTAAATCAAAGGACATTCATTAAAACTTTAATTACAATTAATAAAAATGTATTACAATACCTACCTAGCTAGCTAGCCTATATATAAGTATCACATATGTATACAATTACACATATTTTTGTATTGGGATCTTTTATGTGCATTGCTCTTGGTAGCCGTAGATGTCGACTCCGACGGTTGACCGGTCTCTTTGGCGGGCTCCGACTCCGCAACATGATTAAAAATATGGTGGTAATGCTCGCCCGTGGGACTTACGACCTCATTAAAAATGAAGCCGGCGAGTTGCTCTTATATTGCTTTGACACGCACCGGCGAGAGTTCCGGGCCTTTGTCCAAACCTTTTTTTGCCAATTTTAGAGGAACCTGTTTTTAATTAGAAAAATTAACTAATTAATCCTTGAATTTATAGAAGATGGATGTCCAAAATAGGTAGGCATCAGTAAGGTACTAATTATATATACTTATCCTAAACTGTTCACCTTTTTCTCGTGTAGTCAGCAGTGCCTCCAACGAAGTTGTGCATCATCTCGCATACATAGAAGCCGCATAAATTGTTTCCCGGTGGCTATGCAAGACCTGTGGTAAAAATGTTGGAAGCGTGAAATGGATGCATGAAAATTAAGTTAACTAAAAAGCTAGTATTATGATATACATATGTCGTGCACCCCGGTATTCTACCAGCTTGAGTGACCGAATACTAGTCCTAGAAGACCATAGCTAGTATTGCACTCAAGGACATTTGGAATATCATCGCAGGCATTGCATTTAACTAGAATTTAACAGTTAACATAACATAAATATCATCGATCGACATAGACAAATACATAGTCTTGCACAGGCTTAATTCAAGCACATAAAAATAAACACAATGAAGATGAAGCAATGATATCCCGAGGTTGACCGGAGCAGCGGCTAATCACCTTGACCCTCCTGGTCACAGCTGGCACCGTTGCTGAACTCTTAACCTGCACAAAGATCCGTGGTCCATATAATGAGTACACGGCTACTCAGTAAGCGGTCCTTAATAAATGAATGCAAGGTCAATGGATGGGTATGGTTATTTTGCTAAAATATCACCTATCTACTTGTTTATTTGTTCTTGATTCATTAAACACATGATAACACACGAGCGTAGCCAAAGGACGGCTAACCAGCTCCAAAAGAGGCAATCCCTGCCTACACTACCATCAGTTATTAATTAAAACTCATTGGACTACCTTGTGTCAAACTCCTTTCCCCCGCCCATAACCGCGGGCACGGCTACCATGATAGTTTTAACTCTGCAGAGTGTGTACACGTTCCCCACAAGCCCTGTCTCATCCCGAGGGAGAAACAGAACAAAACCGTTCCCTATTTCCACCTGTCCCAATACTGTACTCTTTCTTTAGGTTTCGCGCCCCATACGGTACACTTCGACCAGGCCGAAAGTCATACGCACTCCTTCAGTCGAACCTGATAGCGCACCGCATGAGGTTAGCCCCCATTTAAGCCATTCAGAGCCGGTGATCGCGAATCACGTCCGTCCACTACGAGTACAGCGGAAACAAGCTTCCACAGCTAACGGCCAAGGCTAGAAGGCACAAGTGGCTGTACGGTTCAGGTTCGGTATGATAGTCACAAGTACACGGTCCTTATATGATAGAGGAGACCTCCTCAACACAACCACAGTCCCAAAATCTTCCTCTTCTGGGTCTCCTCAAATCAACACACACCACGTTGATTTTAGTTGATTAGGTTTATCCAAAAACAGTACCACGAAGTCGAACTCCACGGATACCAGTTATTAATATGTGAAACCTATCAACTACCAATCCCAGAAGCTAGGCTAAGCATCTACACAAGGGTAGGCTAGTAAAACAGTACCAAAATAGGCTAACAATGGAAGGCTACGTCATATCAGTAGAGTACTAATATGAAATCGGAGCAAACTGACACATATGATGATAATCAGGCATGCAAATTAAGTAAACATGAAATAATTAAAACTTTAGCAAACTAGGATTTCAACATGGAACTAGCTTGCTTTCGAAGAAGCTAGGTTCTGGATCTCCTCCTTCGAACGGCTCCGGAACGTCTCCCGGACAGCAGGTACACGTCGGTTCTACGCAGAAGAGTAAATAAACAACAATAAATATCAAACATACAGAAAACAGTACGATAAAAATATATAAAATTATTGGGATTATTTGTGATTTTTAGGCTCTGGAATCATCTAATTTGGACTTCGAGAACTCCCTAAACAATTACCGGGGTGCACGACAACATACATATTTAGCGAGGCGCAACTCAAAATTCTTCTTGAATTCCCCAACGTTTTTGTCACGGAAACTTGCGAAGGCACTACACATGTGATTACGAATTATATATTATTAGAGTTTGTGTCGAATGAAAAGAACAGAACTAGCACAATAATGAAAGGAACAAGAATGTACCAGTTGAGCATGGCGTTTCAGGGGGTTTCCGCAGAGAGTCCATAACCATGATCTGGCTTCTGTCTAGCTCAACAATAAAAAGGGCCCAATGAAAGCTACACATATATATGTTAGCATAGGTTACTAATTTGTTGTAACACATTGTTAAGAAAAAGGATTAGAACGAGGTGGTACAAAAACACATACTCAAATTCATAGGCTAGAAGTATCTGTGACTTGAATCTTTGGCCCATTAGCGCGTTGTATATGTTCTCCTCTGTATCTTTTGGGTGGGCCCTAACTGTTCGCTCGTTGATAACTACTGGGTCAAGGAAGCCAATGTTGTAAATGTTCTCCTTTTGGCATTTTTGTATCTCCATTCTACACAAGAAGAAATTAGTTCGGCTTGCAAGTTAGTATAGTGTAAGGGGGCGCACGATGGAATTTAGAAACAAGACACTTACAGAGTCTAGCAACCCAACATGCTCACGTCGAGGGCCCTTGTCTAGTATAGCTCGTACAAAGGCTCCCATTGGAACAAGAACTCAAAGTCCCCGCGAAGAAAGTGTTGTTGCTTGATCCGGACAGCGATCATTTCTAGTCCATGTTTGGCCGTGTGTAAGTACCATTGGTGGTGTTGCCGCATTTTCGTTGTTAGCTGAGGAATCTCCACACGCCTGACCAATGATGCACCCGGCACAAATCTCTATGCTACCTCTGTTGTTGGGATGTCCTTGAGGCCCAATACCTGATCTGGATCAAGTTCAGTTTCATCATAGAAATTGCTCATCTCCTGCGCGACCTCTTCTGCACTCCGCTCCTATGGCATCTCCTTATCAGATTCCTTACGCAAGATGCGCTCGTAGTCTGATACAGCCGGCCTTTCTGGTTTCTGTATGCTTTCTTTCATTGTTTTCAGACACCTCTTGCCTTTGTGCCATTCATCCATACCAGGTTGGACCCTCAGTGGAGATGCTTTCTTAGCAAAATGTGCGGTGACCTCGCCTCTTACTATCCGCTCGTTCTCCTCATCGGTCATATGGTACGCCAGCTTCGGAGGAGATTTCCTTTTGGATTTGGTGGACCCTGCCTTCTTGAGAAGTGCTGGCATCCCAGCCGAGTTGCTTGACCTGGCCCGCACCTGCTTGGAAAACGATGTTGGAGTTAGAGTTCCACTTGCAGGGCTTCGTTGAGGAGACAGGCTTCGTTGTGGAGACTGGCTTCGTTCAAGAGACGGTGCAAGAGGTTGTGGAATTGACGCTGGATACTGTGGAGAGGACATGTCCACGTTATCTCGCAAAATTATGAACCGCTTGTGCCACACGATGAAACTGTGCACTGCATCTCCTAGCTTTGTACTCTCGTCACCTCCTTCGAACTCGAGGTCAAGGTCCTCGTGCCCTGGGCATACCTCGTCCACCGAGACCTTGGCGTAGCCCAACGCTATCGGTTGGCCATGGATGAGTTGTCCTGACTCCACCGGGTAAGCCATGCCTTCAGCCGCCTTGAAGGACAGGTTCCGTGCTTTGACATGCAGCTCACAAGGTGTCCGCTGCGTGATGTCGTCCACGGGATAGCGTCCCAAGTCCTCTTTGGGCAGCCCACCAGAAGGGCAGCTACTCCATCGCGCAGAGGGGCTAATGACGTTGGGATTACTGGGAGATTGTGGAAGGCCCTCCTCCCACTGTTGGCTCAAGGCTAGCTGCACCTCTCTTCGGACCGTTTCTTGTATGCTCGCCTGTGTTGCTCTCAGGACATCTTGAAGGTCACGAAGCTGTTGTGCCTATCGGGCCTTGCCTCTCGTCCGACTCATGTAAGTATCAGCGTCCTGAGCAAAACCCACCTTCCACGGGAGGACACCAATGCCTCGTGTATGTCCAGGGTGCTTAGGGTTCTGTAAGGCCCTTGTTAGCTCATCATTCTCTCTGTCTGGCACGAAGGTGCCGTGGGCCGACTCATCGTTGACCTTTTGAAGCCTTTTGGCGACTTCTCTGATCTTGTCACCAAACACCGCCCTACCATCGTCATCAAGGCTACCGTCATGACCAAAGAACCAATTTCTCGATCTGTTTGACCATCTCATTGTTACGGGTTCAACACCCTTCACCTGCAAGTCATGTTCCCTCTTGTCCCATTTGGGTATCGCCTTGCGGTAACCACCAGGGCCGAGACGGTGGTGGTATTGCTTCTTTGCTACATTCTGCTTGTTCTTTTCAGATAAACTCTAACCTTGTTCCGAACTCTTGTACCGCACGAATTCATCCCAGTGATCTTGAAGCTTTAGGAACTTATTGAAGTTGGGGGTTAGATTCTTCTGAACATGCACATTATTCAGCTTCTTTTTGAACGTCTGAAATGCCAGTACCATCTTCTTCAATGTGTAACTCTTCACCTTCTGTTCGGTCCCTTCGGGGAAGGTAAATGTCTCCTTCATATCCGTCCATAGCATGTTCTTCAGGTCTGCAGGTACGTCGTCCCATTTCGCAATGCTAATGGGCACGTGGTCCCTGACGATCACGCCAAATGTCGATCTGAACGGCCCAATCGCCTTGTCTGGCTTCATAGGCTCGCCGTCCTCGCCGACTTCAGTGATTATGTATCTTGCTCTCGACTTCTTGCTGTCACCTCGTTGATGTGATTGTCTGGTAGATTGACTGGTCTCAGTGTCCTCGATCGCGGCGGCCTCGATGTCCTCAGCAGCATTGGCAGCTTGGGGGTCCTCACCGCCTGCCCCAGGTTGATCTCTGAGGTCGTTTGCCGCAAAATAGCCTTGTGCAATTATATCACTCATTATGTCGTCGTCATGATACCCTCCACTAGCCATTGTAACAGAAAAAAGTACTGAAATTTAACAAAAATAATGCTGTTGTCATAACAAAATTATCTTGCATATAAATATAAGGCATGCATACTATTTTAATTAGGTGTTGTCTCATATACCTCTATTTATTCTTTTCAATCATCTACATTTATTCATTAGTACACAACGTATTCTCTCTCACATTTTTATGACAAGTTATATAGGGGATGTATAAGTCATTTTCTTTCACTCCTTTCTCAAATTTATCACCACCTTAATACCTAACTTAACAAGAATCCAACATTCACACCATACCCAAATCCATTAAGCAATGATTATGCTTAAGTTCTCTCTCACATTTTTATGACAAGTTATATAGGGGATGTATAAGTCATTTTCTTTCACTCCTTTCTCAAATTTATCACCACCTTAATACCTAACTTAACAAGAATCCAACATTCACACCATACCCAAATCCATTAAGCAATGATTATGCTTAAGTTCTATAAATTTTAAAGAAGTGACCTACACTAGCAACAATCAAATAGGTGACCAAACGGGCGGCCTGTGCCATAAATAGTAAAAATACACAGAAATGTGATGAAATTCACATAAGAGGTACACATGGTTGAAACATATCATTGGCGAGCACGAAACATATCAATCGTAAACATTATCAACTGTTTCTTGCAGTTCTTTCTGTACACTTATCCTTGGCAAATAATATGCATATGTCAATGGGAAACTCCTTCCAAAAATCAAATGGAAAACAGACCACGAAAATTAACATTGCATATAAGCTTGTTGATGTTAACATTGCATATAAGCTTGCATTATAAAATTAACATTGCATATAAGCTTGCATTATAAAATTAACATTGCATATAAGCTTGCATATTAACGTTCTATCATAAAGCCAACAATCTCTCCAAAAATCTGTTGTCTCCCCATTACCAACCATCATTTGTCTAACAGCACAATCAGTCTTTTTCACTAATATTGGGCTTACCAACGTGGAGGCGGCGGCGTGTAGGCGATGTTCGAGATGAGCGGCGTTGGAGACGAGCGGCATGGAGGCGGCATTGGAGACGAGCGGCGTTGGAGGCGGCGGCGTGGAGGCGGCGTTCGAGATGAGCGGCGTGGAGGCGGCGGTGTGGAGGCGGCGTTGGAGAGGAGCGACGTGGAGGTGGCGACGTGGAGGCGACGGCGTGAAGACCATGGCGCGTCAATGTAGGGTTCGGAGCGCGCGCGAGAGGATATAGACGGCATCCTCACGGGCGGTGGCGTCAGAGGCAAGGATGGTGGCGGCGTCGATTTAGGTTGGAGCGCACGCGAGAGAGGATTTGAGACTTGTCTCCAAATCTCCGCGCGAAACGAATATAAAGGCTATGCCTTCAATCCCGGTTGGAGACACCAACCGGGATTGATGGGGTATATAGTCCTGGTTGGAAAAACCAACCCGGATTGATGGGGTTCTCACAACGGCTAGACTGCTGACTTAGACCCGGTTGGACACACCAACTAGGATTGATGGGGTCTCCCGCGGTGGAGTCCTCGCATAGTCCCAGTTGGAGACACCAACCGGGATTGATTCCCCCAAAATAATTTTCACAGGCAACCGCCTCTGTAAATTGCCCCTTTCTAAATATATAAGATACTTCAAATTTTAGCTCCCTAAAAATCAAAGTCTATTTAGGGAGCTGCCTTCAATCCGAATTTTAGCTCTCTTCTTGTAACGTTTTGGGTATACAAGAAATTACTATATTAATTACCAAGAAGCAAGAAAGAAACGCACGCAAACAGCAAAATCACGTATATACAATGCACTCTTCCATAACATTTGGCACCAAGATTTATATTATTCATTCCAACATGCATGTACCACATTACATAACATGCTTTAACTTACATTGTCGCATTACATAACATGCTAGCCATCATCCTCATCCTGATCATCTAGGCCTTGGTGCTCATCCTAGCAGGGGCACCGCCAGTCCTCGCCATTGAGGAAGCCGGAGGAGGGGAGGTCCTCCAACGTCGGGAGGTCCCTAGCCCAGGCGGGCTCCTAAAAATTTTTTGCAAAAACCTTAAATCGATCAACCACAGAACAAATCAATTCAACAGTTTAGAAGAAATCAATTCAACAGGGGGCACCTGGGATGGCGATCGCGGCGGTAGCATTGCCTCCAGCTCTGCCTAGGACCGGGACCGTGGCAGAGGCGGAGGCAGCGGCGGTGGTGGCGGAGGCCGCAGTGGTGGTGGCGGAGGCGGTGGTGGTTGAGGCGGCGGCGGAGGTGGCGGAGGCGGCGATATCACTACTAGAAAAACGTTAATTGGTGATGAAAACAATTTGTTATAGAAAACAGCAAAAATGTCATGGAATCATTTCTGTGACGAATTTATGACGAAACTGAGATCATCGTACTATCCCCGTCATACATGAACCTCTGTGACGAGACGAAACAGTGATATTCGTTATAGAAAGGCTCCGTTCTATGACGAAAATTTCGGCGTCAATGATAGCATGTCCGATCCTCCAATCCACGTCATCGGTGGCTGTGACATGGCGCCATCTGACGTGGCATCATTTTGTGACGAAGTATTGGTCATCACTGAAGTTTGCATACATGTGCCACGTCGCTATTCTACCACTGCTCTGTCACCACGTCAGCTATGTTCTGTGACGAAATTTTTCATCACAATTATGGTTCGTTGCTGCCATAGCATCACTGTTTTATGATTAATATTTTTGGTCACATCATCATCACAGATGGTCAGATCACATAAAATTTTTTGTCACAACATCATTACAGATGGTCAGATCATAGAAAATTAATATTGAGCACACATACGCAAGTTCACAGATCAGTGTCACCACACTAATAAGTTCACGAACTCTAGCTCACATATCACAGTTTACTGCAACCATCAAAGTCATTAGTACACACAGGAATCACATCATAGTTTCATCTCGTTCTTGGTCTTTCTTCTTCAAGTTCTCTAGTTCTCATCGAAGCATAGCTGAGCCTTGTCTTTCTGCCTCAAGTTCTTGTTGAAGAGCTTGGTTACTATGACCTGAACGGAGCAATGAAAGCAATTATATAACCTAAAAATAATTAATTGTTATTTTCTTGGTCTGCTCAAAATAATAGGTAAGACCAACACACCAACATTTTTTAATTCTATAAAGGGAAAGCAAAGCAGTTAATAGATCATATATATACATTTTTTAATTAAATGTAAAAAAACTTGTATGTATGCCATTGACTCAGGTAACCTAAGGATTTATTGCTCAATGGAAGTTCAAAGTTCAAAAACTGAAGGTTAGTGATTTTTTATAGCTATACACTATTATTTTGACCACCACGATTTATAGTTTTCTTGCATTGAACTGAAGTTACTCATGACCATTTCAAAATATTCACTGTAGAAGCAGGAGAGACCTCTTTAGGTAAAAGTACAAATAAGTAAGCAAGAACCAAAATAGTTTTGAAAAAAACTTATTCACAAAAGAAGCATTGAATAGCCCTAAAATCTAAACTCAATGTAGGTACAGGTGCTTAACTAAATCATCCCAAATGGAATATACAAGAGCTAGCATAGAATCGTATAGATATGTAAGTGTCAACATGTCATTACTTGTATTTGCCGAAGAAATGAATTCTACTATCAGGTTGTATATATACATAGTATTCAAGTTCAATATGTGGCAACAGCTCATTCATTGTGAATTTGTCAAGTTTCTGAATAGTTCATATGTATAAACTAGAGTTGATTAGTGCAGTAAGAGACATTTTCATAAAAAGGAAAAAAAATCAAATAAACAAGCAGTAAGGTATGTGGGCTTGGTTTCATGTATCTCCTCTTTTTTTTTCTAGTTCCTCTTGGATAGGAGAAACGTACACTAGTTTATTAATATACACTAATTTATGAGTAGCAGGCTAGCAACGCATGATGTTTTAAGTGACTCAACAAGTGACATTACCTGCCAAAAACCTACATGATTCGATCATCTAACGAAAAGTCTGCTGCACCTCCTAGTCTCCTACAAACAATTGCATCATCACACATGGCGTCCACATAACAAAACATGTGCATCCTTAATGGCTAGATACGATCAGGGCCGTTCCTACAATTTTGGGGCCCCGGGGCGAAACAAAAGTAGGGGCCCTACAGTATATACATTCTTTCAAAAAAAGCATACAACAATTGCTCCTCTTTGTGTTTCTATAAACTCATCTATCTGTTTTCTTTTTTTCCTCTTTTCACTCCCAGATAGGTGTTTTTTAGTGGATGACATACTAAATTGCTGATTAAGTAGATAAAAAGATGTAGGGAATTAGGAACAAAAACACCTCAGCCCTGAGCTCTCAGATGTAGTCGTGTAGACCGTGTAGTGCTTCAGCCCTTAAGTTTGTTGTCCATCTTTTTGCTGAAATCAAAAGTCAAAAAAATTCTGATATATTCAGGTAAGAAATAAAGGCGTCCGGTTTGCTGACTAATACACCACACTAACACCATACAACACAAACAAAAATGAATTCTCTAGGCTAGTCGTATTTGGAGGTTACTAACAATATTCGAATGCTTCAGTCAACGTTCTGAAGAATTTTACTGTCTGAGCCTCTCCAAACATCGATTTTTAAAACCAAATCTACAAATGCCTTTCCACTGTCCACTCATTTGGGCACATCAATTCAATAAAAAAACTGGTATCTGACTACAATATGCACTGGAAACAACACGGTTCTGCCATTCGACCTGCTGGTAGAAGATAGAAATCCCCTAGTTACTGTTCATCGGGATCATGCCAGAAGCGGCAATAAGCTAATCGCGAAAAAAGATCTTCAGTTGCAGAGCAGAAGTTCATCAATCATCAAGATCAAGAGCATGTAAAAGTGAGGAAGGAGAGATGGATTAATGGATTCTTACCGCAGCTGCCCTGGTCCTTGACCTCGGCAACCGCCCCCTTCTTCAGTCGACGGAGTCCAGCAGGCAGCAGCGCCTCGTTGTCGGCGGCCAGGTACCTGCCGAGCGCAGCTGCGCAGAGCGCTCGTGCAGGAACTTCTCGAGCGACGCGATCTAATGCGGGTTGCGGCTCGCCTGCCGCCGCCCGCCGCGGACGGGTGGAGGCGTGGAGCGCCGGAGCCGACCAGCCGGGTTGCCGGAACACCGAAGCCGCGGAGGTACACCTCGGTCCTCCACGAACGCATTTATCCCCAAATCGGCATGTGCCAACGGAATAATCCATCGTTAAGGTGCAATCGCCGTGGGCACCGGCCTTGGGAAGGGATTTTTGGGAAGGCATCTGGTGGGTGTCGGTCTGGGTAGTGTGGAGTAGCCGGCCAGGGAGAGGGAGGCGGCCGCGAGCCACCGAAGAGCGGGAGCAGAGGGCTTGGAGCGGCCAGGCAGGGAGCGAGAGGCGGCCGCGGGGCGTCAGGTGCGGTGCGCCGGAGAGTGGGAGCGGGGGGCTTGGAGGGGCGGCGGACAGTCGCGGTAGTCGAGGAAGATGGGCAGCGGAGGACAGTGGTGGAGGAGTAGGTGGTGGCCGGGAGGGCGAGGAGGCGGCGGTGGTAGAGCCATAGAGGTGGTGAAGATGGGGATAGGGTTTGGATCTGAGAAACACGACTCTTGTTATAGGCGGCCAGCATTTTGCAATTCATCGGCGGGAAGCTTGGCGCCAGGCAAAAATAAAAAATACAGGGGTACTGTACCTACTCTAAAAGCTTTGATATCTCTTGTGTTAAAATTATAGTATATCGTAATGTTTCCTCCGGTATGCAAAAGAAGTCGTTTTAGATTTGTCTTATGTCAAAGTTCTAAAACTTTATTTATAAAAGTATTTTAAATTATTTGGATTGAGCACATATAAATCATATGTATAGATTAAATCTTAAAAAGTACTTCCATAATATATAAATTTTGTGATTTTTAAAACACAATACAGTGGTAATTGATAGTCAAAGATACATTTCGAAGATCATGTCAACGTCCAAAACGACTTCTTTTTCATACTGGAGGGAGTACCTTACAAGCATAAATTGAATGCTGGATTGTCAGTCCCATAGGTTCCACCTGAAATAAACAGTGGGCCTAAATTGACACGTCAGACAGTGGACCCACAACACTCTGCATGTCTAAATTGGCACGTCATACAGTGGGCCTAAATTGACACGTCATATAGTGGGCCCAGTCCACATAGGACAAGTTGGAGATTAATGACATCATCCGGTTCGTCACACTTAAGCTAGTACAAGGTGTTAGGCTGGCCTCACAATTTCATGACGATTTCGTGTGATGTTCTATGACGCATCTGCAGAGTTCGTCATAAATCCCCTATGGCTGGTGCTCTGTCACACATGTCTATGACGAAGCAAAATTTATTGTCACAGATGTTCACTGTTACATGACAAAAATTGTAATCGTCACGAGAAAATCATCATGGATTAACGAATTTCTAGTAGTGGATGGTGGTGGCGGAGGCGGCGCCAGAGGTGGCGGAGGCAGCAGCGCCGGAGGTGGCGGTGGTGGTGGCTGATACCCCCATTCAACAGGTTTTGAGGCGGCGTGGCATGGCGTATTGCTATGAGAGAACAACACAGTGTCTAGAGGGACATATATAGGGGAGCTCGCGCGGAAGATCAAAGGGCACGATCAATCCCATGGAACCCATTGATCGATAACTACGAAGAACAATGCAGTCAACTGTCCAACTTCCAATGTAGTCAGCTCAAAAGTCATGGAGATGAAGTTAATGATGTGAAATAAATAAATACACTGAAGCAGATGCAAAATCAATAAATCAAGCAAGAAAACCATGAAACCATGAAATGCACTGAAGCAGGCAAAGTTTTGTATCGGGCATGAGGAAGAAGACCAACGGACTGCTCACATAGTCCCGGTTGGCAACACCAACCGGGATTGATGGCCCACATAGTCCCGGTTGGAGACACCAACCAGGATTGCTTCCCTCAAAATAAAAAAGCGGTGCTGGCTTGGCTCGAACCGTGACTGTGCACGTGAGCCAGCGCTCAAGTGCACGCTACTAGCCAGGGGAGAGAAGAGAGTTATGTCGACCTGATAAGGCGCGAATAATTTTTGTACCCTTCCTGCGAGAAAGGGATGTGTTCACGGACATGTGGGCCCATCTCTTAATGGTCCCACATGTCAGTGTAGTAATTTGCCATAAATTACTCGAAAATTATAGAAATTGCTGGGAGCCTATACAAATTAAATAAAAATATCACAAAAATCATAAAAATGTGAAAAATTGAGTTGGAGCCTTGTAATTTCTCATTAATTTTCCTATATTTCTTTGATAAATGTAAAATTATCAAAGATTTACTACAAAATGTAAAATTATCAAACATTTACTCAAAATTCTGTTAACTTTTTTACAAATATAAAATGTTATCTATTTATTAAAACTTTAATGCTGCTGTCATAACAAAATGCCTTGAAATTCCAAAATAACAACTACTTTGTTTTTACAAGTGATCCTTCATTATGATCGTGATGTACGTAGGGAGCTTCCTCCTCATCATGGAGGACACTCGAACTGATTATACTCTTCTTCGTCTGTGACGCCCTCAACTCCGACAATCCTTCTTTTACCTGGAAGAACCACGTGGAGCCTTCGATGATCGCTACCGCTACTCTTCTCCTTCTGCCGTTTGTTTTTGGTAGACCTTGTCTTGCTTTTAGTAGGCTTGCCCTTACGCTTTTCGGTTCTTTGCCCATGTCCATCACATAGAATACCTGTGTGACATCATTGGTGAGTACGAATGGTTCGTCCCTGTAGGCCACTTTCTTCAGGTCCACGGTTGTCATACCGTACTCATCGATCTCCACGGATGTCAGTTTGACCCATTGACACCGAAACAAAGGGACTTTCAAAGGTCCGTACTCGAGCTCCCAGATCTCCTCTATGAAACCATAGTAGGTGTCCATCTTTCCATTTTTGTCCAAGGCATCTATACGGACGCCACTGTTTTGGTTGGTGCTCTTGTTGTCTTAGTATTTCATGTAAAAGGTATACCCATTTATCTCATACCCTTGCCATGATATGATTTTCATGGATGGTCCCCGAGCCAATAGTTGCAACTGCTCATGGACTCCCTCCTTACCCAACAATTGCTTTTGTAACCACCCGCTGAAACTCTCCACTTGCTTGTCTGTGATCCACTTATCTGACTTCCCTGGGTATTGGTTGCGTAGAATGTTCTCGTGATCACGGACATACTGAGCCACTAAAGCTGCTTGTTTCAACACCGTAAAATGTGCTTGTCTAAATGAAAGTATATCCTGACAAGAGAAATCTTTTCTCCCTAGAATACCTTTTCCCGTAGCCTCCCCTCATAGCATGATACAGGGACACCAATCGGATTCAGATCATTAATGTAGTCGACGCAAAACTCAATAACCTCCTCTGTGCCAACACCCTAGGCAATACAGCCTTCTGGACGTGACCGGTTACGAACATACTTCTTCAGGACACCCATGTACCTCTCGAAAGGGAACATACCGTGCAAGAACACGGTTCTGAGAATTTGCATCTGTTTGACCATGAGAACCATGAGATGGACCATCATATCAAAGAAAGATGGAGGAAAGATCATCTCAAGGTTAACCAAACTAGAGATAATGTCATCTTACAGATTAGATAACTTATCCGGATCTATAACCTTCTGTGATATCGCGTTGAAGAACGAACACACCTTTATGATTGCCCCTCGTACCATGTCCTGCAGAATGCCTCTCACCGTCACTAGGAGCAACTGTGTCATCAACACATAACAATCATGGAATTTCAGGTTTACGATTTTATTCTCTTTTGTGTTTATCAGTCTTCCTATGTTCGAGGATTATCCTGAAGGGACCTTCACACCAGTCAACAACTTAATTATGTTTTTTTTCTCTTCCTTACTTAGAGTGTAGCTCATGGGATGGAGGTAATGCCCTTTCTCTCTCTGTTGCGGATGTAGGTCTTCCCTGAGTCCTAATAGTTGTAGGTCCTTTCGTGCTTGAAGTGTATCTTTCGATTTGCCGTACATATCCAGGAAGCCTAGTAGACTCACGCAGACATTCTTCGTGATATGCATGAAGTCCAGCGAGTGACGCATATCTAAGTCTTTCCAGTAAGGCAAGTCCCAAAATATTTACTTCTTCTTCCAAATTGGCTTCTTCTTAGCATCTTCATTTGGGAGTGATGGGACAGGTTTGCTACCAGAACCCTTTCCAAAAACTACTTCCAGATCCTTTACCATAGAAAATACATCTGCCCCACTATGATGCTTGGGCTTCTTACGTTTCTCTTCTGTCCCATCAAAATTAACACGGTTGCTCCGTAACAGGTGCTTCAGATTGAGAAACCTACGATGACCCATGTGCACAACCTTTCGAGAGTTTGTTAGTACTTGATGTCCGTATCCTCTAAGCACTCGATGCAGGCTTTATATCACTTGATAGATAGGCCCGACAGGTTACCAAGTACAGACCAGTCGTTGATGGTTACGAGTAGCAATGCACGGAGGATGAAATAATCTCTTTTGTACTCATCCCATACACGTACACCATCGTTCCACAGCGTTAGCAGATCATCAACCAACGGTTTGAGGTACACGTCGATGTCGTTTCCAGGTTGCTTCGGGTCTTGGATAAGTAACGACATCATAATGTATTTTCGCTTCTGACACAGCCAAGGAGGAAGGTTGTAGACTATAGTCACGGGTAAGTGCTGTGACTGCTGCTCATCGCCGAACGGGTTCATCACATCAGTACTCAACCCAAACCTTATGTTCCTTGGATCCTCAGCAAAGTCCGGGTATCTTCTATCAACTTTCCTGCATTGCGAGCCGTCAGCGGGGTGCCTTAACCTTCCATCGTCCTTACGATCTTCTTTGTGCTAGCACATCATCTGGGCATGCGCTTTGCTCGCAAATAAACGCTTCAACCGGGGATTAAAGGAAATACCATACCACCTTAGCGGGGGTTTCTTCTTCTTACGCTGCCCCTCTACCTCACCTGTGTCATCACGTCTGGTTTTAAGACAAGACGTTTTGCACACCAGACAAGCTTTCAAGTTCTCATACTCATTGCGATAAAGAATACAATCGTTACGACATGCATGTATCTTTTGTACCTCCAACCCCAATGGACAGACAACTTGCTTGGTGTCGTACGTAGTTTCAGGCAACGTGTTACCCTCTGGAAGCAATTTTTTTATCAAGCATAACAACTCATCGAATCCCTTATCAAACAAACCATTGGTCACCTTTCATTGCATCAGTTCTAGTGTAGTACGCAACTTTTTGTGGCCCTGTTGGTAGTTTGGGTACAACAGTGTCCCATGGTCCTCCCACAAGCGCTGGAACTTTTCATAATGCCTTTCATCGGTGTATTCTCCCTCTCCATCAAGCAGCATCTGCTCTAGGTCTTCATCGCCAAAATCACCCATTGTATCTTTGAAAGCACCATGTTGGCCATCGTCCGGGATATTGTTGCCCACCTCTTCTTCTTCTTCACCATCTTCCCGTATATTCTCTTCTTCACCGTGCTTGGTCCAAGAGGTATAGCTTGGCATGAAACCTCTTAAGAGCAAATGGAAGTGAAGGTGACTGGTGTTTGGCCACTCCTTCTTATTGTTGCAGTCTATGCATGGACAACATATGTAGCCTGACGTCGTGTATGCATCGGCCACATAAAGAAAAGCTTGCAAACCCTGCAAGAACTCCGGGGAGCGTCGGTCCATGTACATCCATCGCCGGTCCATCTACGTTAAGTTACATCAAGGTAATTGTTAGCTCATTCTCCAAAAATTAATTATTGAACATTTTCCAAATTCCATAAAATTTAATTTATTGTTAAAATTTTATGTGGCTAAATTTATTCCTACCTAGGGCAAATTGCATCAAATATTTTTCATAGAAATTCTTATTTTAAAGCCAACTATAAACTTAAAATAAATTTATTTCATTACATATTTTGTAAAGAACTATATTTTCTTACAATTTTTTCTATAAAATAATTATTTGCTCCGGTATTCATACTTGACCGGTTATTGCAACCTACATAAAAGAATTGATCTATGAATCGATGTATCGAAGTCTAGATTCAAAATTCTTCATCCATCGATGAGACAAAAACCTAGATTACACCTTCAATGCGAGATACATCATAATCCCATAAAAGATTGAGGTAAATCTTTACATTCATAATCTTTCAATAATCATGGCAAAAGATCAAATTTTCTTTATTTTTCAAGCAAAGAAGAAACTCCATTGAACATCCAATGTAGTGAGGAATGATGCACTAACCTTGATTAACTTGGTTTGGAGTAAAATGACCAAAATTTTAAAATTTTGGCAGCACCTCCCCTTTCTTGAAGCTCTTGGCCGCCGGCACTGCTGTTCTTGGTCGGGCAGAGTGGGACTGCAGGAGGAAGAAGGAAGATCAAATATGGCATAGTAATCCCGGTTGGAGACACAGACCGGTATTGTGCCCACCTTCCTACCTGCAACAGGAGTTCAAATATGGCATACTAATCCCGGTTGGGCACATAGACCGGTATTGTACCCCTTCCCGCCTGCAACGGGATGTTCAAATATGGCATACTAATCCCGGTTAGGCACTCAGATCTGTATTGTGCCCCCATTCCCGCCTGCAAGCCGTCGCGGGCACCATCAGTCCTGGTTTATAACACAAACCGGGATTGATGGTGTTGGATCAGTCTCGGTTGGTGTCTCCAACCGGGACTGATCCCCACCCGTGGCCCAACTTACGTCCAATCGGGACTGTTGTGAATGTCAGTCACGGTTCCACTACAAGAATCAGCCGCAATCTCGAGGCCAAAAGCCCACGAGAAAAAGGGTAAAACCCTCAAGAAACACGTTTCTCGAGGGCTAGCCCTCGAGAAACGGCCAGAAGCGATGCGTGCTTGAGAAAAACAGGGTTTCTCGAGAAACGCTATTCTCGAGGGCTGCCCAAAAACCCTCGAGAAACGTTGTAAGACGACGGCTAACGGGCGCTGGTTAATTCTCGAGGCAGTCCGCCCTCGAGAAACAGTCTTGCCCAAAAATTTCACCGCGTGGCCGCCACCGCCATCGCTGTCGTCGTCGCCGCCGCCGCCGCTAGCCTGGCCGCTCTCACCGTGCCCGTGAGAGAGAGAAAGAGATCGGAGTGCGTCGCCGCCGCCGCCGTGCCTCGTCACACCTCGCCGCAAGACGCCATCGCGCCGCGCCCGCGCCGCGCGCGCCTCGCCGTCTCGTGCTTTCGCCGACGCCCCACCGCCCGTGTTTCGCCGTAGCTGGATCCGGACGTCGCGCGCGTCGCCGCCGCTGTCTCGCCGAAGCCAAGCCGCCGCCACCGTGCTCGATGTCCCCGCCTCCCAAGGTCGCCGTGGCGGATCCGGCCGTCTCGAGCCGCCGCCACTCGCCGTGGTCGGATCGGCCGTCTGCGCCGCCGCCGCTCGAGGCCGCCGGAGCTGGCCGAGGCCGACGCCGTCCCAAGAGGGAACCAGGAGAGGGAGAGTGGGAGGGAGAGAACTCGTGTAGAGAGAGAGAGCGATTCCATGCGCTTTTATAAAGTTGGACTTCGTGGGCTTATAAAAATTGAACTCCGCGCGCGGGAAGGGGATGTTTAGTAACGTCCGTCGCTTTTTCTGACCCTCTGTCTTATATTCTCGTGGGCTTAACACGCAGTTTCTCGAGGGTTTTTACCTAGCCCTCGAGATTAAGAAGTATTTCTCGAGGGCTGATTTTTGGCCCTCGAGAATTATCTTTGCCCTCGAGATTGCAGCCGATTTCAGTAGTGTTCATGTCTAACCGGGATTGATGAGCCTGTATTAAAGGCCAGTTCTTTAGTAGTGTTCCAAACAAATTTACATTTCTGACCACGAGGAGGACGCCCGAAACCTTGCAATCACGCTGTCCTTGTGTTTGCATCTCAGTTTTTCTATAACTCAGTCGCTGGCATATTTGGGCTGTCGTGGCGGATGACTTACTCTTCACTTTAGAAGTATAATTTATCCATGGCACTCAGTACTAGGGAACGGGCTATTAGTCCGGTTGAAACCAGTTTCATCCGGTTCTTGAACAGGACACCATATCTTGCGGGATCGATGCCTCTTGAGCATCAGTCCCAGTTCCAACCAACCGGGACTAATGTGCTACAAATATTTAAAAATAACTCACGGATATATGGGAGTAGTGGGACTCAAACCCAAGACCTCAAGACTACTCACTCACCCTTCTAGCCAACCCACCTCTCCACGCGTTCTGATATAACTAGGATATGCATTCCTTTTTAACTGTCCTGAAACGAGGCATCAGTCCCGGTTCGTAACATGAACCGGGACTGATGAGGAGACATCAATCCCGTTTCGTGTTACGAACCGGGACTAATGAGCACCCATGCCAGCTATTTTGTACCCGTCTGCCAAAGAACTTATTAGTACCGGTTCGTATCACGAACCGGGATTGATGTCAGAGCCCAACCGGGATTGAAGCCTTGGAGACACGAACCGGGACTGATGTCACTATCAATACCGGTTCGTGTCCAACCGGGACTGATGTGCCGGTATGAAAGGCCTATTCTCTAGTAGTGACTTGCTCTTACGATCCTTGCTCCAGGATATATATACACGCACACATAGGTCGTCATGGGGGGCACTTACTCTTCACTTTGTAATAATTAATTTTGTAATCCATGGCACTTGTTGTCACGCTAGCTATTATATGTGTGTGATACGTATGTCAGATATCAAATGCAAGCTGACCGACCACTGCATCTACATATAGCGTCGTTGGGGCCATATACATCTATACTCATCTTCCTCCCAATCATTAGATCGTACCATGGTGAGCTTCAGGGCATGTCGGCGCAAGGCCGAGATGGTGGCGCCGGCGAGGTCGACGCCACGCGAGACCTTACCTCTCTCTGACATCGACGACTACAGTGGTTTCCGGTACTACGCTGCAACAACCGAGTTCTTCTGTCGCCGCCACGGGGACGGCCCGACGGAGCCGGCGAAAGCCGTCCGGGCAGCGATCGCGGAAGCGCTGGTGTACTATTATGCGGTGGCCGGCCGCCTGCGGGAAGTCACGGGAGGTCAGCTGGAGTTGGAGTGTACAGGGGAAGGGGTGGTGTTTCGTGGAGGCGTACGCGGATGTGCGGCTCGAGGATTTGGGCGAGCCACTGGGGCCGCCATTCCCGTGCGCGGAGGAGCTGCTGTGTGACGTAGGCGACGCCGGAGTCGTCGTTGACAAGCCGCTATTCTTCTTGCAGGTACGTACGTAATGAAGTGTAGACGATCGATATGACATCTTTAATCGCATGCATGGAGCCACCCTGCTTTTGCATGCTATAAACACATGCATGCATGGTAATTATCATCGTAATTAAATTAGGTATAAGATCTTAATTAATCAGAGATTTCCTTTATTCCTTATGAGTTTAAAAATTTTACGGGAGGAGACTGGTAAAGCCGAAAATTGTAAAAATAAGAATTTTTGGAGGGAAATTCGACTGAAAATTTTGAATAAAAAAAAAGAAACAATGTTTAGAGGTCTCCAACACAACTCACCCCTACACAGCATTAATTATTACAACCTTTCCACTGGGCTAGTTAGTTTTGATTTCCTATATATGCATGGACATGAATGGACTTCTATACATAGGCAAGTTTGACATCCAAACTGAAATTTTTTTGGCCGATTCTTATTTTACCGGAGGGACCTGCACTGCCAAATTTGGACGAAATATTTTTCCATAATCTTAATCACATGGAGCCAACTCTGGCACTACTAGAAAAACGGCCTTTAGTCCCATTTGGGAACGGGCTTTAGTCCTGATTCCCGAACCGGGATAGGCCGTTCGGAACTAAAGGTCACATACCTTTAGTTCTGGTTCTCTTAACCGGTACTAAAGCGTAGAAAATATTTAAAAAATAAGGCGAACCCAAGACTCGAACCTAGGACCTCATACCACCACGTGACTCCGCACTCACTCTTCTAACCAACCAACCCACCCACGTATATTTAATAGACTAGGATATGCATTCCTTTTGAAGTACGCTGGAATGAGCCTTTAGTCCCGATTCGTGTTACTAATCGGGACTAAAGGTAGGCCTTTAGACCCGGTTTGTAACACGAACCGGGACTAATATGTGCCTGTACCAGGTAGCATATACCCGCTTGCCAAAGCCACCTTTAGTACTGGTTCGTGTTACGAACCGGTACTAATGTGAGCCACGAACCGGTACTAATCGTGCTTTTAGCCTTGTAGCCACAAACCGGGATTATTGCTACATCAGTCCGGATTGTGGCCAATCGGAAGTGATGTGCCGGTATGGAAGGCCATTTTTCTAGTAGTGTGGCTGTGTTTGATTCGGGGTTAAGATGTGGATTAAGGGTTTAATTCACCGAAGACCCTTAGGTTAAATTAACGGGATTAAGTTAATCCAGTCAAAGCTATTTATTTATGCTAACCCAGAATTAACTAACCTAACAAATTAATAGAATGGATAACTTATCCCCCTCTACTAACTCTACTACCCAGTCCAAACAGCAGGATCCGGTGAGGGTGCCTGCTATGCGCCCCAGGCACCGTAGAAGAAATCTAAAACCCGAATAACCCCATATGTGCAGTATACCTCATAAATTGGTAAACCAACTCCCTGGCCAAACCAGCCCTCCCTACTTCCACATCATACCAGATAGGGCTTCCATTGACACCATCAAGGCTTGTTTGGGAAGCCCAATCTCGCCCGGGATCCCGGTCCATTCTCGGGGTTAGGAACCCATGGGGCAAATTTCCTTGGACCAAAGTCAGGGTTTGTTTGGAAGCACACGAAGGAGGGATTTCCCACCCCTAATACTGTTTACTTCCACGGGGAAAAAATAATCGCCTCGCATTGCACCTGATAATTTCCCCGTCTCATGTTGTGGAGCTCATCCTCGCGACCTTCGCAACTCCACCTGCCTCCGTCTTCGCTGTCCCTGCAGTCGCTCGCCGCCTCCACCTCCGTCCGCCGCCTCCGTCTCTGCCGTCGCTCACCACCTCCACCTCCATCTCTGCCGTCCCCGCCATCGCCCGCTGTCTCCACCTCTGCCTTCGCTCGCCGCCTCCCCGAGATCGGGACTCCAGCGCCTTCTCTGAGTCGGAGAACCCCTGCATCCTGCGCATGGTGGATGGCCTCCTCCTCATCCTCCGTGTCACCATGACCATTTGCCGTCAAGCTGGTCACCACCGAGTCTTCTTCGGCGAACGCGACCACTTCATCTACAAAGCTGAACCCCCGCCCGCTTAAGAGGCTCCCAAATGCGAGCCAGTTCTTCTTCGACGACGACGTGGTCTGCCTCCTACCTCGTGGCGACCACTACACTGTCGCTGCGCTGGTAGCCGAAGGCAAGGTGTTCACGCTCCACTTGTTAGACTAGAAGATCTGGAGCTAGAGATCCATCAAGCTGCCTTCCCAATCAAAACCCCCAGGTTCACGTACCATCAGGCAAGCACCGAGCTCATGCTTGGCGGTGAAGGTGGCACCATGGCCTGGGTCGATCTTTGGCGCAACATCCTTTTCTGCGACGTGCACAGCCCA
This sequence comes from Olyra latifolia, assembly GCA_036346145.1. NCBI lineage: Eukaryota > Viridiplantae > Streptophyta > Magnoliopsida > Poales > Poaceae > Olyra > Olyra latifolia. The sequence goes on from CM070530.1 coordinate 25,147,574, forward strand.
AACCCCGTGCTCCGAGGTGTACCTCTGCCGCCGCCGCCGCCAGCCATGGTAATGTAGCTCAACCGCAACCATGGGAATGGTGACGAATCGGGTTGCCCAAAGCCTTCTTGGGGCGTCGCCTTCATCAAGAGCAGGCGTTGCCTTAGCTTTATCCAAATTTTTTTTCTGAAATTTCTGAATTTTTTTAGATGATCCGGATTTTTATCCCTGCCCTCTTCAAACAGGACCAGGGATTTAATTCCCGGGGGTGGAGATTTGCCCTGGGTTTTGAGATGCCATGAAAATCCCTCCTAAGATTTTTATCCCTGAGTTTTATTCCTTTTACTTCTAAACAAGCCCTCATTGTGTTCGGTTAGCCAAGCCCAACGACCGGTGAAAGTTGAAAGACAATGTACAATATACTAGCAATGCTCGCGCGCCTGTGGCATGCCGTGGATATTTTGACTATCTAGCAAATTGTGGAAGGGTGAAATGGAAGCCCAAGTTTTTCTGCTTCTCCAATCCAAACCCCAAAACACGAAATCCCTAATTATAATGGCTGAACCGACGAAGCGACGGGGGATAGCTAGGCACCACCAGTGGATGGATGTTCCGGCTGTGGTGAGGTGGGGGCGGGCGCCGAGGCTGCTAGCTGTGTGTAGAAGGCCGCACATCGGCACAACCTTACTAATTAAGCCGAGAACAACGGGCCACAACAATGGTGGGAGTGTTGCTTCTAAACCAGGAGCGCCTAGGGCAGCCGCATAGCAAAGCCGGCCGTGGGGTGGGAACCCGACGCGGTGCGTCGGCATGGTGTGACGAGCAACCGAGGCAGGCACCGAGCGGCCTCCATGGCCATGGCACTATGGTCTGTGTCATGTCAGATTGCCCCGTTGCGCTGTAGTTTGCTACTATATGCATTGAACTTGGATTATGGGTGAGTCTACTAATTTGAAATTTCTGATTCGGGAAATTAAGAACATATATATGCTACGGTTGGAATAGAAATTTCATAGTATGTTGACTGTTGTGAATGTATAGTACATGAGTAATAACTAACAAGTAACAACCATCGAGAGGAACAGTGATTTCTTTCTTCTTCTTTTTTCTGGTCAAGAATCAAAGCAAATAAGATTTTAAAACTACGATTATTTGAATTCATGCGTAAATTTATTGTGTTACAGTCTGATATTATTGTTCTTTTGCTTAGAAAAGATAATATGTTTGACAGAGGAATTAATTTGTCAAGCAAGTGGGCACCCCGAAAGTGAAACAATATATATTAATTGGATTATTTACCAAACACAAAATCTGGATAAAACTGAGATATGCTAATCCAGCCTTAATCTAACTGCGAACCAAAACGCAGCCTAGTGCATGCTGCTATAAACATGGAAACGATGTAGCTGAACTTTTGTAAATTAATTACTTTGTGCACAATTAATTAACCGCAGGTGACACAGCTCAAGTGCGCAAGTTTCGTCCTTGGATTTCACATGTGCCACACCATTGCTGACGGGTATGGTATGTCCCAGTTCATGAAAGCCATTACCGACCTGGCAGGCGGCGCCGCGGTTCCAGCAGTGCTGCCCGTATGGGAAAGGGAGCTCCTAATGGCACGAGCTCCGCCGCGCATCACACGCATCAGCCCGGCGTACGTATCCTTTCTCGATCGCTCAGGCTCGACGACGACTGAGATCGTCGACAACGTGTCCTCGTTGCTGTCCACACCGCTTGAAAGCATGGTGCACAAGTCCTTCATCTTCGGCCCAAGAGAGACGGCTGCCCTACGAAGCCACCTCCCTGCCCCCATGCGCTCCACCGCTGCCACGACCACCTTTGAGAGCTACTCGCATGTGTGATGTGGCGCTGCCGAACAATTGCCTTGGGCTACGGGTCTGGACGGAGAGTGTATCTCTCATTTGCGCGGAATGCACTAGGGAGACTGAAGCAAATTCCCAGGGGATTCTACGGGAACGCTCTTTTCCCTTCACTGGTAGAAGCCACCGTAGATGAACTGCGCAGGAATCCGCTTGGCGACACGGTCCAGCTGATGCATAAGGCCAAGCTCGACATGACGGAGGAGCACATGAGATCAATGGTGGACTTGGCGTTGATTTTTAGGATTTAGGGAGCTTTTAGACACGTCTATGAGATAAAAAAAGATTCAAAAAGTAATAAAAAAAATCAGATAAGTCAATATTAGTCACGAAATAAGTCTAATATTGACTTATCTGACTTTTTTTATTACTTTTTGAATCCGTTTTTTATCTCGTAGACGTGTCTAAAAGCTCCCTAAATCCTAAAAATCAAGGCCATCCGACTCTCGAGGCCACCTCGAAAAATTCTCGAAGTTACGAGATAAGTTAAATTAGGCTTTTAGATAAGTCTAAAAGAACACCCCTTAATTTGATTTCACTTCGTAATATATTTTTTCCAGTTTGCAAATTTTTTATCTGGCTGTGTACTTGTGCAGTGCGTGCGTTGCATTTCTAGACTCAATATATATACACGTACTACGTACTGCTGATAATTGCAGTTCATTAATTTTATTTTCCCTGCATATGGATATTGATGTAACGATGTAATAAATTTATACGTTGGCCAACATGTCAAGCATTTTTACATATATATTGATTTTTTTTTTGCATTTACTTACTCTGCCACATGTATATGTCTACTTTTTCGGTAATAAATTTTGTGCTTCCTGTTGTGTTTAATCTCTTGTTCTTTCCTTCATGCTCCACGTTGAAGTTGATCATTTGTGTTTGTTTTAACTATGTTGGAATTTGAACTGATGAGAGTGCATGGTCCGTTCATTCATAAATCCCAAATCATGCAAAGAAGATTAATACCATAATGTTATTGGAGATGTGTGGTATCGTAGGGACAACCTGATAGCAAATTTTGGGTACCCTTGATGTGAATCCATAGGGAACCGCGTAGAGGTGACCAAACGAGGGAATCACATGCTAAACATAGAGGATTTTCTCTTGAAAATGGCGTAGTGCGTTGTTTGTTTTAACTTGGTTTAGCTTGCAATCTGCATGTACATCCCCCTATATAGGGTTCCATACATTAGCTATATATGGGGGTGCCCTTTTTACCCCTTCGGTCATATATACAGACTATTGGCACTATCGGAGCAAGTAAATCATTCTTTTGAAATCTCCTCTTTGCCCTTGGTTGGGTTCATAAAGCAAGGGCAAATATGTCTTTCCCGAGGAAAGTCCCTGTTGCCCTTGGATTGGGTCAGTAAAGGAAGAGTGTGTTGGGGCTAATAAATCTTTTGTCTACTTGCCTTACTCACATTTTTAGATTTGTCTTGTTCCATGGACATTGCAGTTTCTCATGTAACCCACAACCTTGGCGCCTCCTTTACATGACCGTTCTTATTATTGGCTGCTACCGGCTTTTTCCTTGGCTACTACTTTTCTTGGGTGAAAGCATTCATATTTAGATGCATGTTAACTGTTTTAGTAATTAATGCAAATATTTATGATTAACTAACTTTGTGCCAAAGCTTTGAATTAGTATGACATCATTGGCTGAGCATATCTAGGTTAAAGTATCATATTGGTAAATCCATGTAAATCTTATTATACATATTTTGATTATATGCAGAACTACAAGGCTTGAAGAATAAGATTAAGAATACCTTTGTGTTCACGCCGAAAGTTGGTTCGGCTAAACACACATGGGGTTAGGGTTTCGAATCCCCGTCAGCACCAAGTTTTAGGGTTCAGGGCGTGCTAGCCGATTTGATCCTGCAATTAGCAATAAAAAACGTAATCAACTTTAGATAGCCGATTAGATCTACGACAGTAGTATATATGAACATGTCTGATCTTAAGATCATCCAAAAGAGTTAACGGATCTAAAAGATATCAAGCTATCGGTTTAGATTAGATCTAAACCAATAGATTCAAAGGTTAAACAATCTACTATTAAGCTGCCAAAATTAACTAAATAGTAGAGCGATGGGTAAACAGACTATCAACTAGATTAATAGGTTAATCTAACTAACAGAACGAAGGGTATACAGTCTATTGGCTAATAGCAAGCTATAAGCCAGCTATAAGCCAATAGAACGGGGGTAGAACCTAACTCTTTGCACAAAACAACAATGCGCAATAAAATTGGCAAAGATAGAATTATGATAAACCAAGCGAGAAGATCGGATTTAACCGAGATAGTACTCACCTAGGGTTGTATCTTGAAATCGATCGAGAAGGCAATACGGGACAAATCGATCAAAAACAAAATACGACAAAACTAAGTTACTGTTACTAGTAGGAATTGAAAAGACGATTACGAAATATTAGATAGATTGATTGGAGACCCTTTTCTCGATACATAGATTGGGTATTTACATCCGATACATCGACTCGATACAAGACAACTCGAACTCTTAGCTTACTATATATAATTTAACCGACTATAACTTATCTAAAAACCTGCTTAAAATATACTACATAGCTGATTTTGAACAACATTATATTTTATAACTTTCATACATCGGCTTATTAGGTAAGGATTCCTATTCTAACTTGTCTCTGACTCTAGAATCTTCTTCCTTATTTGCCTCAGGAACCATTCTAATTACGTTGAAATTTTCTAGAATCTTCTTATTATATCGGTCATTTTGACCAAGCATCCTGACAACTTCTAGAAACTTCGGCTATATCCAAAATTGGGTGTCAACACTTGCATACCAACATAGGAACCACTGTCCAATTAGCACCAAGATTCACACTTATTCTAGACCAAGACTCTAGGTATAACTGACCTAGTATTCGCAGTATAACTGACCATCCATACGACCATATATGTCACTAAGTTGAACTGTCTAGAACTTACACTGCTTCACATATGTAGTTGAGACATATTCCTCAGTATAACCGCAATGGATTTAACAATAAAACTGAATCTGCTGTAGAGCCTCAGTGTCGGTTCGATCCCTATGCATGGTTCGCTGACTCTAAACTGTATGGTCTCGGTGGTATAACCGCAAATGTGCATGAAATATGTTAACATATCTAAGCCACAACCTCTCTAGAACCAAGTGCTACGTATAACCGATGTACAACCATGATAACACAAATGACATAGTTACATCGTAATCTGTACCAAGATAGAAGAGTGAAAGACCAAGCTAGGCAACTAAAGGGGGATGAATAGAAGTCACAATAATTTTTTCTAATTTTTTAATGCATCCTTTCATCTAAGAGCCCTCAAGATTGAAATAAAATACAAGCTGACAAGACCGGTCAAGAGGCAAGAACTTGTTCTACAACTTGCTCGTAGGATTTAAGAGTCCAAGATGACTATAAGGGCTATCCCACTTGTTATGATAAGAAGAATAAGACAATAACCAAAGATTCAGATCACCAATACAAAGAACATATAGGTCTCAAAGATCAAGAGAAGAAGAAACATAAGCAAAGGGGCTCACAACAAACAAGATTACCCATGTTTCTTTCTTGAGACAACATCACATACCCGTAGTAAAAATTGCACGAATAAAAATTCGTGGATCATATGGTCTTGGGGATTTTTCCTGGGGTGCTCCTGGTTGTTGAGAACGCAACAGAAAAGATTCAAGTCAAAAGCTACTTTAGATAAAGAGAAACAATTCAAAAAAGCTCAGCTATTTACTGGAAAGCAAAAGCGGATTTCAAGATCAAGAATACAAAATATATGGCAAAAATAACCGGCTCAGCAGCTCAGGAAATCTAGACAGAACATATGGGGCTCCGTAAAACCTTTGTATCTCACAAATCGTGACTTCTTTTTCAATACCACATGAAGGGGATGGTGGATATGGAAGTCACGCAACTTGCCCAACAAGAATCACCCCAAAATTATATTGGATGAATTTTCTACGTAATAAACAAGAACTGCGGCGCGGAGAAACTCTGCCAAAAGAGCAAAAGAGAGTAAATCTTTATCTAGGTGTTCTTGGTGAGTTGCAAGATAATATAGATGATATGAGCAACCATAACACCTTCTTAATTAATAAGTCTTCAGCAAGTAGAAGGAGAGGAAGCCAAAAAACATGGTGCAAATAAAACAACCAAGAAGAACTAGATTAAACTATAGACAAAGTAAGAACAAGGTAATAACTTTAAGAAACTTAATCTCTATTGTTTGGTGGGTTTTCTCACAGTCACACCTAGATGGGCAAAGCTCTCAATGACTAGGATACAACTATATAAAATCCTAGCCAAGACTTGGAGGGAGGCGTCCCTCCACCCCTCCTTATATAGGACTACCGAGTGAATCTCCACCCTTAATGAGTTGTTTACAACCTAAGCTATCCTATCAAGGACTAAGATTCACTCACTCCACTCAGTCTCTAATCGGCCACAGACATGGGCTCTACATAGCCACATAGGCCATACATGGGCTTTACCAAAAAAAAAACCCGATCAAACCGATGCAACGGGCCTTCATCTCTTGACTTGACCGCTCTATTTCCACGCCTTCAGGTCTCCAACCCGAACCAAAAACCTTGAGCTATCTCAAGTCCATCTTCATGACATCAACATGTGAGCCTGGTTTGAGCCCAACCATCCCGCCGGCATCTTGACCGTTCTGGACCTCAGTTCTCCCAACCTAGTCCCGGTACCTGCCAACGACCACAGCTGCCTCCAAACCTACACTCAAATGGAACAACACAATCTCTATAAAAATCTCACTTATCTCCCTGCAAGTTAGCATATTATCATCCATAATCATGCACTAGCCCTAATTAACCTGAAATAAGCACTAATTATAACTAGCCAAAACTGTGCCATAAATAAACAGCAGTTTGCAAAAATTATATTAATTAATCCATGTATCAAATGACTTCCTGCCCAAAATAACAAACCTTCGTCTTAAAATTCTCTACAACTTTTATGTACACCATTTTTTCATTTGAGCTCAGAAAGACCTCCAAACATATGAAACACTGCAGACTACCACAAATGGCCAAACCAGCTCAAATCAAATCTCAAACACAAACCCTTCAGCCAAATCAAGTCACATATACTCATTACAACATGAGGACCTCTACATGGTCTCACAAAGAGTCTATGATTCCCTCTCTGTTGAACATTAATCGTCGTTGGCACGGTACAACCAAATTCTTTAGGGGAATTTTGCTCTAGGGCACTCTAAATTTCATGCCATTTGTTCACTACTGGGAATACGGCATTTAGTCCCGGTTCCAAACGGGCATTAGTCCCGGTTTTTTTACCGGGACAGCCTATGCGGGACTGATGCCTATGAGGCATCAGTTCCGGTTCCTTTACCCAGGACTGATAGTGCTACAAATATTTAAAAATAAATCGTGGATATATAAGTGTAGTGGGACTCGAACCTAAGACCTCAAGACTACCCACTTATCCTTCTAGCCAACCCACCCCTCCACGCGTTCTAATATAACTAGGATATGCATTCCTTTTGAACTTTCTTAAAACGAGGCATCAGTCCTAGTTCGTAACACAAACCCCGACTGATGAGGAGGCATCAGTCCGGGTTCGTGTTACGAAGTGGGACTGATGAGCACCCATGCCCGCTGTTTTCTATCCGCCTGCTGAAGGACTTATTAGTACCGGTTCATATCACGAATCAGGACTGATGTCAGAGCCCAACCGGGATTGAAGCCTTGGAGCCACGAACTGGGACTAATGCCACTACCAGTACCGGTTCGTGTCCAACCGGGACTGATGCGCCGGTATTAAAGGCCTATTCTCTAGTAGTGGTTGTAAGACACTCTTGTTTCACTAAATGTAGTCTTAGGGCCTACATGTCATTGGCATAGTCAATATCCTATAGTAAATACATGAAATTTAGAGTGTCCTATAGCCAATTTTGCCAATTCTTTATAGGTATACGTCTCACTAGAATAGTGCCCGAAAGGTAGTCTCTCTGGAAATGATATATCATTATCACAGTAGGTTTGAGGATGGTATAACAGACCTAGCAGCATGGTCGACACATCTAAAGCGGTGAGACAAACCTTTGTCCAACAGAGACCAAGCCTTAGATTTGAACTGCAATGGTATGACTATTCTTCGTGACGGTATAACCATCTAGAGCATAATGGCTAGTTCTGCGGAGTATTTGACTTATCCTACTTATCTCACTTTTTTATTACTTTTGAGTCGGTTTTTTTTGTCTCGTAGGCGTGCCTATAAGCTCTCTAAACCCTAAAATTGGAGGCCAACCGGCTCTCGAGGCTATCTCGAAAAATTCTTAAAGTGACAAAATAATACAAATAAGTAGATAAGAAAAGCTGAAAAGAACCCATCCATAGCCTTGGAGGGACTCGCGGCTTAACCACACGTTATACTCTGGTATAACTGTCTGGCATAAAACTTCGTGGACTGAGCGGGCCGGTGGTGGCATAGGTGAAGCATCAGTTGTGTCAATGTTGCTGCCAAGGCCGGCTATGGAGAGGTTTGCCAAACAGATTGGTGTTTGGTTGAGCACGGATGGAGGTAAGTTTATACCAAGTTCATTGTAGGGCGTCGGCATCTTAATTTGATTTCACTTCCTAATATATTTATTCCAGTTTGCAAATTTTTTATCTGGCTGTGTACTTGTCAATTGCGTCCATTGCATTAATTTGTAAACTCAAATATACGTACTAGTGCTGATAATTATTGCAGTTCATTAATTTTATTTTCCCTTCATATGGATATCGTGTCAAGCATTTATATATATACATTGATGTTTTTTCGCATTTACCTACTCTTCCACATGTATATGTGAACTTTTAGGTCATAAACTTTCTACTTCCTATATATTGTGTTTAAACTCTTGTTCTTTCCTTCATGCTCCAGGTTAAAGTTGATAATTTGCGCTAGCTTTAACTATTATTGGAGATATGTGATGTCTTAGGAATGCTCTTGATAGCAAATTTCTAGGGCACCCCGATGTGGATCCCTAGGGACCACATGGAGGTGATCAAACAAGCTAAGAACATAGAGGATTTTTCTTGAAAATGGTGTAGGGCATTGTCGTGTGCAACTTGTCTTGGCTTATAATGTGCAAGTACATCCTCATATATAGCTCATATATAGGGTTTCCTATACGAATTTTGAGAATTTTTTCAGATTTTTTTTGAAGTGTTTTGGTAATTTTAAACCAAAAAATTAAAAGCATAGTTGTATTTGAGTTCAAGGGTTTTTCTTTTCTGAAAAGTGGCGACGTGGCTAAAATTTAGTCAACGTTTGACCCACGTTTGTGCTTGCCGCTGTTAAATGCCTAGTCGAACCGGTATACCTAGATCCTATGTGCCCATTCTGGTGTTGTGCCGCTGGATCTCGCCGTAGAGGGTCCTCATCTCCATGAGGGAGTCGGAGTCACCGTTGTGGCGTTATGCCGCACTATAGGCTGGGCCTTGTCGTCTGTGCCAATCTAGGGTTTCCCATGCTCTAGTGTTTCTTCATTCAGTAACCATCGTTGGTTGGAGCTCGGAGCATCGAAGTCACCGAACAGCATGTCGGGAAGAATTGGTGCCGAGGAGCTCCGACTATCAATTTTGCCTTGCCGATGAGTCAGCCCATGACTGTTGGTTAGTCACGGTGTTTTGATGCTGCAATCCTCATCATAGCATGCTCTCAATACAGGAAGTGTCGGAGTGTCACCATTGAGCCTTAACGTCGCTACCGCCGATCGAGGTCGCCGGAGACAACTGAAGGTCCCCAAGTCCATGTCGTGTGTTGGTAAACATCCAAGTAGCCCTTAGATGCCGAATCTATCATTAGTTTAGAGCCTAGAGCCTTGTAGTATGCAGCCACGTGTGAGCCAAGCAGATTCGCCGCTTCGTGCCGCCATAACTCGCTGTCATTGGTTGCCAGCGGTGACCGTTAGTCAACTCTACTCATCAATTGTTCTAACACCATCCAAAACATCCGAGGTAATAAAAACGATTTTCGGTGCTAGTTATCCAGGTGCAGAAATGACCCATAGGGTGGGAAATTTATCTTATCTCTTATTCTTTGCAGACATCAACGAGAATTTTTGAGGTAGTCTCGAGAGCCGGTTGGCCTTCAATTTTAGGATTTAGAGAGCTTATAAACACGCCTACTTAATAAAAAAAAAACCGATTAAAAAAGTAATAAAAAAGTGCGATAAGTCAAATAAGACACGAGATATAAGACTTATCCTACTTATCTCGTGTCTTATTTGACTTATCTCACTTTTTTTATTACTTTTTGAGTCGGTTTTTTTTTATCTCGTAGATGAGTCTATAAGCTCTCTAAATCCCAAAATTAGGCCAACCGGCTCTCGAGACTACCTCAAAAAATTCTTGAAGTGACGTGCTACAGTAAATAAGTAGATAAGATAAGCTCAAAAGAAGGGGCCCATAGGCTTGTACTTTTGCGTGCGTGTATATATATATATATAACTAATTTGTTTTAGAAGTAGCTAAGTTTTTTCTAGTTGTCCACAGTTCTAGTTATATGGACTAATTTCTTATCGTCTTCCTAGTCAGTTCCACATGAAGGGAATACTTCTCTACGGTATCACCGCCCTACGAAACCCTATATTGGTCTTGCTATATGCAGGGATCAACTGAGAGCCACCGAAGAGTTTTCTTCCTATTGGGGTCCCTAGCATAAGAATCTTAAACCATATATAGAACCAAACCGGTAAGACAGAGAGATTTTCGAGTATTCAACCTCTCTGAGAGCACTTCCAACTTAGTAGTATTATTTGTAATAGGCCTCCCATAAAATAGCATATTGTAAGAAGCCTCATAGAGAGTGTCTGCTGTAAGGTAATTTTCTTTTGGTGTATTAACCTTTGGGGGTTTCCGAAAGGGAAAACCGTGTGTAAGCTATTTTGTGGAATGAAGTAGTTTTCTCTTTGAAAATCCCTCTGTCTTACAGGTTTGGTTCTATTATTTTAGATTCTTATACTAGGAACCCTAAAGGAGAAAAACTCTTCGATGACTCTCAGTTGATCCCTATATATGGCAAGGCCATTATAGGGTTTTGGAGGGCAGTGATACCGTAGAGAAGTGTTTTCTTCGGGTGGAACTACCTAGGGAGACGATAAGAAATTAGCCCATATAACTAGAACTGAGGATAACTAGGGAAAGACTTAGTTAGTTCTGAAACAAATTAGTGAAAAATATGGTGAGTATCGAGTAGGATTTTTACAACCGCTATTGCACCTTCGGCTATCAAAAGATTGTTCAAAGATTAGAGGATAATCATATTATTGGAGAAATACCTATGAAACATTGGATAAAAATTCCATAATATGCAAAATTAATCTAATTTATTCAGACTACATAATTAAGGTCTCCTTCTCTTCAGCTTTTCTTATCCACTTATTTGACTTATCTCGTAAATTCGAAAATTTTCCAAGATAGCTTCGAGAGCCGGATGCCCTATGTGTGACTTGTTTTAGAGAGTTTTTAGGCACGCCTTCGAGATGGAAAAAACCGATTCGAAAAATAAGAAATTTTTTTTTTCTTATTAGTTTTTCTTATTTTTCGAATCGGAGGGCGTTTGGTGCAGGCCGGGACGGCAGCGGAAGAACTCAATTATGGTGGTGTAGATGCACAGGCCACGGTAGTCGTCGACGTCGGAGAGGACCTTGGTCTCCCGTGGTGTTGGCCGCGCCGGCACCACCAGCTCGGGCATGCTCCGACGTGACGTGAACTTGGCCATTAATGCTGGAGTGCTTGCTTATCTTCCCTCTCATTTCCATGCCTCTATATAGAGTCAGGACTCGGGAGAGCATGCGAACATTGTCGGCCCCCGATTTTCGGTTCAACCGGGAACCTCGGTGCACCTGTGCTAGCCTAGGATCTGTCTTGCTAGCACGACACCTTATACAAAATGCCGGATCATCTCATACAATCGAAACTGAATATTATTATGACAATAGAGTTCAATTACATGGTGGCTCAGTTTAACAGGCCGAGTAGGCCAAATATTACAATGCCAAAATGAACTCCTATCGAGTCTAGCGTAAAAGCGAAAAGAAAGTAAAGAAGAGTCGGGTCTCAAGGTCAGGCCCAACCCAAACAGAAAGCGATCGAGTCCCGCCTATCACCCGTCAATAGCGTCATCCAACTGGTTCATCTCCTTCTTGTCACCGTCAAGCTGTCCAAATCCATCCTCGGATCCACCTAAAAGAGTGAGTGGAGTGCGAGGGTGAGCACGCAATCAAACCGCCCTCGCGAGCCAACACCCAACCTAATGCAATATAATGGTATGGGCTGTTTGGTGGAGCTAGGCTATTTTATTTGCATAAAGCCAGATTTACAATAATTAATAGGTAGAAGTCCTATGACTTAGCCAGGTAACAAATCAAAGACATATTGGGCTATATATGCTGAAATTGTTCATCATTGGGGTATTTCAATATGACGACACCGTATCCAAGGATATGGAATACGTGTCCCATTAGTCGGCGGATCCATCCCATGGCTATGGGAAAGGTCCCCGAAAGTAGACCAGTACCCATACCTACAACTGGCATACTGTCTATAAATGGCAAGTCCGTGCCCATATCTACAACTGGTGCACGACTCCCAAAGTGGTGGTCGACTCACCCTCTTAATGAAGAGGCGTGGTCGCCTTGAGCTCAACAAAGGCCAGGATCCCATGGATCCAAATAATCATTATCAAGTATATCAAAAGGGGTCATTTGACCAACATTCGCACTCAGGCAGACCTGTCACCCGAGTGCATGAGTATTCTCCCGTTCTATGCCGTTTTACGTTGATAGTCAGGACCAGCGACCAGCTATACCATTACATCGTTGATAGCGTTTGCTATGCCGTTGTAATGTTGATAGGATCGATCCGTCATATCTATGCCGCAAATCGTTGATAGGCAAGGATCGACCCATTTGACCTAGACTGGCAAAGGCTAAGCATTTTCAAGGACTTACTAGTCAGAGGAGTTTTAGATTTAATTCCTATGATTCCAATGGATAAGGTAAGGAATAATGCCAAGGTTAAGGGTTGTGCTTAATAGCACATATAGTCGAGTGGTAATATCTAGACCAGCTCTATTAGCCTTGTGTTTAACAACATATTATAGCAACAGAATATAAGCATGCAATTTGCATTATTTAAACCAACATAATTTAAGTAAAATATGGGAATTGACATATGAATTAGAGATATTGGCTCGCCTGGACCGAGCGTGTTATAGCTTGGATTCTGGTCTTCGAGCCGTCCTTTCGAGTCTTCCGGATCTATCGTGAATAATCCAAATAGCACAAATACATTTAGAAATATGTCAGAGCATGATGAATGTTATGCAATCGTATCTAATCACGTGGGCGACTATTCGCATCGGGCTAAATTGGAGATTATAAAACAATCTATCCTACTTATCTAGGAAGTTCCATGAACTCCACAATAATAACGTGCTAAGGATGTCATGCATGTGTGAATGCCTCTAAATAACCTTAATTATGTTCCCAAGGAATAAGCCTATCTTTTTATATTAAAATATCTTCAGCAAACACTTTTAAAGATATGGGAAATTTTAGCCCAAAAAGGGGCTTCGTATCTTTAATCAGATAAGAGATCAAACTCTTAAAGGACCTAATAAATTTCTAAGGCTAGAAACCTTATAAAGTATATACCAAAATATTTTCAAAGTTTTAAATATAGGAATATCCATTAAAACATCTATTTGGGCATTAAATACTAGCCCTAGGGGGAGGTTTTCTATTTCTAATAATTATTTTACTATAAACTTATAAGATTTAGTATTTTTCCTAAGGTAGGTATTCTTTGTGATGCTTACAGAAAAATAATCAATATTTTTATAGGTCAAATAATATTTTAAATAAATGGAATACCATTTCTGGCATTTCTTTTATAAAGAAAATACTACCATAAGGCTATTCTAATTTTCCAGGGGCAAAACGGTAATAGGACATGTCTAAAATATTTTTTCCTAAGTAAAGTACAGCATATTCTATTTTCCAGAATTTTCCCAATATTTTTGGAGGTTAAAAACTATTTAGGAAAGGTTAGATAAGTATTTATGTGGTTTTCTTTATAAAAGAAATACATAGACAAGAGCTATAATTATTTTGCAGAGATTTCAAATAGTTAAATATATAAAATTATATTTTTCGTGGGTCCAGTAGATTATATAATATGTTACCACATTTTTCCAAGATTTTTGGAGGCATCTAAGTATTTATTATAGATCATAATCATTTACTGAGATTTTCTAAATAGACAAATGTCTGGAAAACATTTTTAAACAGTAACGGGCTCAATCGCCACTGTGTGGCCTGAGTTGGGTCCGCCCACGTGAAAAAGCCCCATGAGGCGCCCACGCCGAGGCGATTTCAAATCCGCTTCCACTTATCCTTACAGGTGGGACCTAGGGCCCATATGTCGTGGGACAAGGGGACACCGAGGGAATTAAACCCGCTAAAACCAACGGCCCCACACGTCAGGCCATCTCACGCTGGGACGACGCCGGCGTTTCCTCTGCTTCAGATGCAAGGCCCACGAGGAGGAATCTGCTCGCCGGCGTTAAACCACGGCCGGCGGGTTCGAGGGCGGCGGTCAAGCTTCGATTCTCGCGCCCAATGGCATGGGTGGCATCGCCGGAAGCTGTCGAGGCGGCCACGGGCGGCGGCGGGCGGGATAGAAGGCACGGTGCTACGCGTCCTAGGCCTTTCCGTGCGGGGATAAAGGGCGCATGAGCAAGAGGAAGGCACATGGGTGCTCACCGTGCCGGCTATTGAGCCGGAGAGGGGCCGAGGAGGGCTGTCGCCAAGGGAGGCGTGTAGTGGCGACGGCGGTGCTTCGTGGGCGGTGAGCTCCGGTGACCGTCGAGCAAAAGCAAAGTGGGGAAAGTGTTAGCGGTGCTCCACTGATGCTGTGGACGAGAGGAATCGGAAGGCGACTTACCCGCGGTGGAGAAATCGAGAAAGGGGCAAAACAGGGGAAGGCTGGCCAGCGGCAATGGAACTTCGGCTCCGAAGAGTTCTAGGGCGTCTCGGGCCGATTCGGTGAAAGACGTCAGAGGCGATAAGTTTCTCTTTCCATGGAGAGTTTGTAGAGGCCCAATGGAGCTCTGGAGAGGGGGAATGGTGGCACCGAGCGGAAGTGGCCGAGGAGGGAAAACAGGGGGGCGGAGTAATGGGGCTTGGCCGGTATTTATAGGCTAGGGGGAGCTTGTGCGACTTGTTCGCGTCGAGGGGAAGCAATCCGGAGGCCCCATCGAGCAGAGAGAGGAAGAGAGACTGAGAGGGGAGATGGGCGGCGCTGGGTGAGCTTAGCAACGGGAAGGGCGTCGTCCTTGCCAGGAATGGAAAATGGTGGGGGAGGACGTGCAAAGGACTTATCATTCAATGGGGAGCGAGCAAGGACGCGGGAAACCCGCGGGGGAGCAAGGACAGGGCTCGCACCGCCGTTGGATCGGCGGCGTGGAAGCTTGGCGTGGCGGTGAAGCGGAACGGGACAAGGACTGCTGGTCCATAGCCGGGGCGACAATAATGTCACGAGTGACGTTGTTGCGGTTCGAGCTACGTGGCAGCGTCGTGGCTCGGTCGGAGGAGCAGGAATGGCGAGGCCGGGCGCGAGCAGCGCTGCTTGGCTCGGGCAGAGCAGGGCAAGAGAGCAAGGAAGCAGAGCAGAGAGAGGAGCTAGGGAGGCTTCGGACTGGGCCATGTGGGCCTCGGCCGAGAGAGGAGAATGGGGAAGGTGGGCCAAGCCCAGTGGAGAGAAGGCCGGGAGGGGACAAAAAATTCAGGAATTTGAGCCCAAAGCAGAGAAGTGAGGAAAGGAGAAAAGGGAATTTTGATCCCAAGGGTAGAATGGTCATTTCACTACATCGATGCATTATATAATTATATATATATGACCAATGCAAGTATATGCATATATATTGGCACTTATATTTTCAGATCACGAATAGTAATTTCACTAAACTTTAATATGGGGGAAAGACTAAATAAAAGAGCTTGAAATAGTTGTAGTTTTGTCCAAATGAAAATATGATCTTTGCACAAGGCTATAATGGCACGAAGAGAGATATTGGTAAAAAGGGCAATTTGGTCAATTTATTACCTAATTCAAATTATATTTGAAGGCAAGGTCAAATGTTAGGTTTTACTATATGGCCAAATTTGAGAAATAAGAAGATATGGCCTTTGTATGTAATATGCAAGACATAAAGTTGGAAATAGTAGATACCTCAATTGTAGGTTTTTGAATAGTACCAGAAGGTGGAATTTTTGCAATAAATTGGCTATTTTAAAAAATAGTGTAGCTTCTAACTATTATTTAGCTGAAAGGCATTTTATAAGATAAAATGCTTGAAAACTTTTAGAAGATATCCAATTAATGCCTTTGTACTGTATACATAGATATGAAGCAATTGAAATGATCATTGGCCTTTTTAAAATCATTTTAGAGGGAACAAAAATAAAGGTTTGCAAAAATGACCTATATATGTATATAGATTTGGATATATGCCTTGAAGCAAAGCCTACAATAGGTTTTCTAATAAAAGAAGAGAAATATTGAATAAGTTTTACCTAACACAAAACATCTTAGTTATAAATACATGTATTTTTATATCATTGAGCCAAAAATTATATAGTTTAAGACATAAGCCTTCCAAAACATTAAGAGCATTATTATTATTTTAGAATTTTCAAAAATTTTACAAATCCTCAAAAATGGGATGTTACAAACATGCACCCGACGTGCAAAAACTGGTGGAGCACACGACCTCTCCATCTCGATCGCATATGATTTTGGAGGAAATTAACATAAAAACCCACTTGATCAGAGTATCATACATGTGCAAAGATGCAACTTGACGAGAGTACCAGGATGAAGCTCTTCTACGGTGCTCTGGCCGTAATACCCTCGGGGTTAATATGTATTTATGGTATATAAGTATTTATCAATCTTATCCCCTACCTAGAGGTAGAGATCGCTTCCTATTTATTTGTTGCAGCTTTAGACCTTTGGTAGATTTAATCTAAAAAGTTGTATGCTATTTTGTAAATCTTCAAGAGGTCAAAAAGCTGTGGGCTTTTAGTAGGATTTAAATTGGTTTTAAGAGTTTTTAGAAGAAACACTATGAGAGATCCACAAAGTGTTAAAGCGTTTCGTCTATAAAAAACTAATTTATGGTTGTGGGTTTTGTTCCGGATTAAAGCCGTACAAAATATATCAATTAATGAAATGTCGACTATACCATTCAAAATAGTTTGCATATGGTTTTGTTCCGCCATCTTCAAGAGTGACCGTGACTGTATGTGGGCCCGAATACACAAAGGCAAGGCAACTGAAGCATCTAACAAACTCAAAACCATTTCCCAGAGAGAGAGAGAGAGGCAGCAAGGTGAAGATGGCGGGCATGGTGGCGAGCGCTTCGACTGGGGTGATGAGCTCCCTCCTAGCCAAGCTCGCCACCCTGCTCGGAGACGAGTACAAGATGCTCAAGAGTGTCCGCAAGGAGGTGAGCTCCCTGAAAGATGAGCTGAGCAGCATGGATGCTCTGCTGCAAAAGCTGGCCTTTGTGGACGATCTTGATGTCCAGCAAAAAGAGTGGAGACAAGGTGCGTGAGCTCGCTTGCGACTTCGAGGATTGCATCGATGTCTTCATGCATGATCTTGGTGGCGACCGTGATAACGATGATTTGATCCGCAAGGCTCTGCGTTCATTCAAGAAGATGCGAGAGTGCGGCATCAACTTGGCAACCAGATTCAACAACTCAAGGCTCGGGTCGAGGAGGCTGCTAAGCGGCGTGATAGATATAAGTTCAGTGAGTCTGTCTCTAGCTCAAGGCCGGTTGTTGAGATTGACAACCGGCTTCATGCTCTGTATGCAGAGGTGGATAAACTTGTTGCCATCGATGGTCCAAGAAAGAAAATTACCCAATTGCTGGAGGAAGACGCTTCAGCGCAATAACTTAAAGTGGTGTCAATTGTGGGTTTTGGAGGTGTTGGCAAGACAACGCTCGCCAAGCAAATGTACGACCAAATCAAAGGCAAATTTGATTGCAAGGCCTTCGTATCAGTATCTCGAAATCAAGGCTCAGGTCGAGGTGGAGGCTAACACTAATACAGAAATGCCCATTCTTAGAGGTCTAATTTCCTACCACATGCAAATAAAACTAAATGAATTTAGCGGAACAAACCAAGTGAAGTATATAAAAAAAATTCCTTACAACAAACAAGTTACTACTAAAACCAACACATACATGCACACCCGACTACGCTTCAATAGAATTTCAGAGAGGATTGTAGATTTATCTATACCCTTCATTTGTTTAAACATGTGATAAGAAATAAGAACTCAGTGCACAAGTATAAAAAAAAACATCCTCAACTCTTGGATCTCGTTTGTGTGGAACAGATAGATCAAGGTGCAAAAAGGCTCGTTGGAATCGAGGAGAGAAGAATCTCTTGGCTCTCTCTCTCCCCCTCACGTTTCCCTCTGCACGTTGATCCATCTGTTCCACACAAACGAGATTCAAATGCTGAGAATATTTTTTTTTGCACTTGTGCACTGAGTTCTCATTTGCACCGAATATTTTCCCGCTAAGAAAACACTCACATAGTGTAAAAATGTGCATTGTGATTGTACTTGTGAGTCCTCCTTGCATAATGCAAAAATAAAAGAAGGGGACATAATTAGTGCTGTGTTATTTTTTCTTTGACACGTTGGTTTGGTTATTTCTCCTGTAGAAGATATGGACTTGGGAAAAAAAGATTTATCTTGTAGCATAGGATTCATAGAATAATATTCTTTTTTAATTTGGACCCACCTTATCAACGGCTTGTCTATCTTTTTCTTTCGGCTTGCTTGTGCTGAGATTCCAAACATATACACACACAGATACCTATAAATTATTTCAGAATTTTTGAAACATACTTTAAATTAAAATTAAAAGTTGCTGAAAATTTATCATCCAAAAACTGTAGCACTTTATAGTCATTTTTTAAAGATTTTACTGGTTCTTCTTAAATTAAACTCTCGAAACCATTTTAACAGTTTTGTTTGGTTCTCTAAACCCTTTACCGAGGCTCACAACCTTTTTATATTATCATTTACAGCTGGCGTAAGCTGAGAATAACCATGCCCGTTCCAATGCTAACCATGAATAAATTGGCAGTATATCTAGTGCTAATGGCCATCCAGTGCTAAGGTGCTAATATGTGATGCAAGCTATCAGATCTATCATGTGCAGGTGAAATCCATTGAGATGGAAACTTCCTTCCTGACTTAAACCATTTTTCACACAACCTCTTGGAATTTTAGATCTATCATGCACTTTCACCTATGTAGATCTTAGTCATGTGTGATGGATCTAAAGACTGGTTCAAAATTAGTACGTTAGCAATAAATTGACATTAGCACCGGATATGTTGCCGAATAAATTAGGCTATAAAGGAATCTCTTGACTTGTGACCGTGACTGTATGTGGGCCTGAATACACATAAAAGGCTGGCGCCTCCTGGACCAGATCTGGATCCAGATCGGGTTGCCTGCCCGCAGATCTGGATCGGGAATTTTATTTTTTTATATTTAATTATTTTTGGAAATAAATAAATGATATTCAGTTTTAAAAAAATAAATAAATAGACTCCCGTCGCCAGCCCGTTGGGCGGAAGTTTGAACCGCCCTCGGCCAGGCGAGATATAAAAATCCGCCAACGGGAGGCGACCTTGCTCGCACTACCACACTGAGGTGGAGCAAATTCCGCCCGACGGAAGGGCTTAACTTTGGACGCGGGAAAAAATCCGCCCATTCAAAGGGCGAGATTTGAATGCGGGAAAAAATCCGCCTGCTGAAAGGGCGAGATATGAAATTTGTTTTTAAGCGCACACGCCATGCGCCGCAGACTGCTCCCATTTCACACAGGAGAGGGAGAGCGAGAGAGGAAGTGAGGAGAGAAGAGAAGCACAGAGCAGTTCTTCGATTTCGCAGGTATTTTTATTATGTAGTAAAAAATTTATTTGATAAAACTTGGTAGGATAGTCATATGAATTTAGTGTATGTTACATTGTGTGTAGAGCAGGGTAATATTTAGACTAGGGTTTAGGCTAAAAATAGTCGTGTAATATTTAGGTTAGGATTAGGGTTTAGGCAAATAGCATAGTTATATTTATGCCTAGGTTAGGGTATTACACGGCTAAAAATAGGCGTCTAATATTTAGGCTAGGATTAGGGTTTTAGTTACAAATAGCACGGTAATATTTAGAGTTTAGATTTAAATAGTATAGTCAATAAATTGTACGATTGTGTGGTATGTTTCGAACATGGTAGGGTTAGGATTTAGATAAGGAATAGAAGGGTAATATGTAGTGTTTACATTGAAAATAGTATAGTACTTTGCTAATTTATTAGATGTTGAAGAGTATTTTATTTGTAGAGATAATAAACAAGATGTTGGTCGATATTTTGGCTGTAGTAATATTGTTAAAAAATAGATGTAGAAAAAGGAGATTGACGTATAATAATCAATGTGCGAAATTTGTTGGGCAGGGTATATGACAGACAAGGTCAATTTTCAGATCCATTATGGGGAAGGAGAGATTGTGCAAGGTCCTTATGGGGTAGATTTATCAATGTTCCAATCATGTACATTAGGGATATCAAGACCCACCGAAAGGTCATTTAGTGGGCTACAACATTGGTTATTACGGACGTTTCAACTCAACGAAGAAGAACATGTCATGAGAGTTCAGGCATTGGTGAGCCGTGCTGCTGAAGGTTTTTTTTTGGAGTTGATACCTATATCGAGTACTCGGAATTGGAGACGCTACGTTGAGATTGCAATCGAACGGTGCCTTCCTCTAGTTCTCTTAGTGCAGGCCGAGTACAAGCAACATGCGGAGATGGAAGAGCCAGGGGAGACTAGTGGTGCTGTAGTGGAAGAGGAGGTGGAGGTTGTAGGGAACACGGAGGTGACAGAGGACGTGGGAGAAGCGCATGCGGAGACAGATATAGGAGAAGAAGGGAATGAAACAATTAAAGAGGCGACCGGGGCGGCCGATGAAGGGGAACGAATTGAGTCAATAGTTGCTGAAATGGCAGCCGAGGATGCAGAGCATGAGGAAGTCCCTGATGAAGATACGTCAGACGATGAGAGAAGTTTGAGTGATCGACCTGTGCATGTAGAGTGGAATACTTACAACTTCCAAGATTTATCTGTACATGAAGGCACGCACACACCATGGGATTACCATGAGAATGAGGTGACTCAGGGAGCCATGTACCCGACTAAGGAAGGCTGATTGATGCCGTGAAGTATTGGTCTTTATCTCGAGGAGGGAGTTCAGGATAGTGAAGTCGAGTAAAAGCGTCTACGATGTGATGTGTGTTGTTCCTGGTTGCCCGTGGCGTGTACATGCATTTAAAGGAAAGTGGGTGGATTACTGGGTGTGTTCAATTGTAAAGGAGCACGACTGTCAGTTAGAAAATGCACAACAAAGGCATAGAAATATGACATCAACATTTGTTGCAGTTGTAATGTACTCACAAATTGTTCGTAACATAAGATATGAGCCTCGGTCCATTATACGGGCCATTGAGGAACAATTCCAAGACACCATAAAGTATCCCACCGCTCGAGAGCTAAGCGAAGGCTTTGGAAATGCTGTCGACATATGAAGCATCGTATGCAAATATGTCCCAACTTCGCAGACGATTAGTAGAAGAAATCTGGAACGCATTATGACATGAAAGAGTATCCGCTTCCGGCGTCGACACCGCAAGTGGGTTCTGTGAACGGTATTCTTTGCATTGGGTCCGTGCATAAGAGCCTTCACATATTGTCCACCTGTGCTCTGTGTAGATGGAACCTTCCTCACTGGCAAGTATAAGGGGCAAATATTGACAGCAATTGCCGTGGATGGCAACAATCAGATTTTACTAGTGGCATTTGCATTTGTCGAGGGAGAGAATACAGATAGCTAGTACTGGTTCCTAGAGCGTGTCAAACATGCTGTTGTCATAGGGAGACCAAATGTGTGTGTCATTCATGATAGACATGCAGGCTTACTGCGTGCGATTGATGAGATTACAAATGGCTCCGACAACCGAGGAGGTGCCCAATGGAGTGATATGCAAAGCAGATGGTGCATGAGGCATATGGGAGCAAATTTTTTTAGTCACTTTAAGAATAAACACTGCATGAACCTATTCAAGAGGTTGTGCAAGCGAGAATCAAGAAAGAAAATTCAACAAATTATGGAAAACACTCGATGAGATGACCACAAAGCGTAGCTGTGAACTACTGAGACAAGGCAGAAGCGAGGCGACACGAGCTTCGCCGTGAGATGCTTCTCGATTGATTAAGGATGATCCAAAAGAGAAGTGGGCTCTCTGTATGATATTGAAGGGGCTAGATACGGAATAATGACGACAAACCGCAGAGGTGTACAATTGGGTCATGCGGGGGATGAGGGCATTGCCTCTGGTTGCAATTGTGGAGGGAATTCTTCACGGTACATGCAAGTACTTCATGGATCGTTATCGTGCCGCGTCTGCTGCTATGGCTGACAGTCGTCTGATATACTCCGCTGCTATTACAAAGTATATGGCCGAGAAGATAGGTAAGGCCGAAAGACATTACGCGACGGCGATGGGGACAGATCATCTCAGTACCACATAATCTGCAGGATAGAGGCGTCGTGGCGGTAAACGTGAGCGGTTACGCAGGAGTGCATACTGCGTGATCATACATGCACATGCTCATGCCGCAAGCCGAAGCTTCTTCACAAGCCATGCTCTCATGTACTAGCGGCAGCTTCAATGACAAATCACCCTACTTTTCCATTTGTGTCCGAATATTTCAGGAAGGAAACAATCCGAAATACATGGCATGCAAAGATATATGGGTATGCAATTTTCGGTACATTTACTGATCCACCTGGTCCGAACAGCCGTCAAGTACCGGCTAGGGAATTGCTGAAGTGTGATCTTGGTCGCCGCCAACACCGTCAGATTCGTGAAGCGACATGGATCACGGAGGTCGGAAGAGTTGAGAAGAGATGCAAAAAGTAACGAGGACGGTCACACTTATGTGAACTGTGACAAGCCTAGTGCATTTGGGTCCCACGATTTGATGTCGGTTCGTCCGGTCGGGGCGGATGGACGGCGACCGCTCGGTTGAAAATGTATCTATGAAACCTTAATCGAACTACTTGATATGTGTAATTTACATTTGTAATATTCGCGCCAATGTAATATGTCGATTTCTTGGTGGCAATGTAATATGATGACTTATTTATGTTTATGTAATATGTTATGTTTGCATGATATGTAGTGTCATTGATGACATTATCTTTTGGTATATACGTATTTTTCTTTATGAATTAGTACCGCTTGAATTGAAATAAATAACTCATACTTGCATATCTCGCAGGTGACGGACGATGGCCGACGAGATGGGCCAGCCGAGCCGGGCGCCACAGCCAGCAGCAGAGGGCCTCGCCGACCCTCCCTTGACCGTAGGCATCGGGCCTACCTCAAGTGATGGAGGGCGGTCGCTAGGTGTCTTTCAGACTAGGACACCGCCGAGTTGCTCACTCGACGACGCTGGGTTGACAGTACATCGATAAGGCTTAACCTTCCTTACTTTCGTTTTTATAATTTAGCTTTACTTACGCATCAATGCTTCATTTTCGCAGATCGCGCCTCTCAGCCTCCTCCCGTATGTCGGTCTTTGGAGGCTACTACCAGCGTTCGTTGGAGACCCGCCCGCAGATCGTCGAGGCTTTTCGGTTTTGATCGGTCCTCCTTGCAGCACTTGTGGACCGATGGAGGCCGGAGACACACACTTTTCACCTCCGTGCAGGAGATGGCGCCGACTCGCAGACGCCTCGCACCTTCAGGGCTTCCGTGCGGCGGTGCACCGGCCGTGGCGGTGGACGCCTCACCCGCTGGTGTGTCGACTGCTAGGCCGGTTCGCCGGGTAGTCCGTGCACCAGCGCAGGAGTGTATCGGCCTTTCCTCAAAGTGAGACACGTGGTCCAATCAAGAGGTGGCTTCGCAGATTCACGGAAGAACTAACGGCAGACTTGTCCTTCTTAAATTACATGCTAACATTGGTACTTGCAAACATTGACAGGCGGAGCACATCCACCCTCAGGCCGATGACGCTACTGTGTCCCGACACCTTGAGGCCTACCTGACTGCTTTGGCTGTTCGGCTGGGTGATGTTCACCAAGACGGACGGCCATTGCGCCGACAAGCACCTCCTGCACGCCAGAAGATCGCCGACGCCGTCCTCACGAGGTCCCCAAGACAGATTTGGCTTCACTGTCCTTGCGGGACGTCAGAGGTTTGTGCGACGCCGTCTCGAAGACGGATGCACAACCGATCCTCGGTGGTCGCTTCTTCACATACTGGTGTGGTCGTATGAGCGATCGCCATTGGGCATCCGCCATGGATCACAGCCCTACGAGGCGGCGAGTACCACGACACACCAGAGGATAGGCCCACCATGGGCTTCCTTTGGTTTCGCCGGAGGGTACGTAATGTTTAAATCATGATTTATGCATTATTTACGTAACATAGCACTAACTACAGTTGTTTTCTCCTTTTGCAGCCTACCTGGGCCCACGTTCAGGCGCACAAGGACTACCCAGAGTACGTGAGGCAGCTGGACGAGGTACAGGAGGGGGATGTCGTTTGGACACCCTACAGTGAGGACCGAGTGCTTGCTTGCGCCCCTCACGGGTTGTCGTCGCTTTACGAGTGGGACCAGTTGTACTGGCTTACGACCCGACCGTTGCTCTTCGACATCTTCGCCGAGAATACTCACCGTAGCGGTGATGCGGCGATTCGCCTCCACCAGACTTCCTCTACCGTTGTCCACACCGCCCCGCGTCGAGCTCACCAAGACGATCTTTTCCATTAAGCTCTAATTTCCATTTCGATCATCCGCCTTTATAAGTGTCATACACGATGTTTGCCGCAGATCCACTAGACGTGGCCACACCGCCGTTATCTGTGGGCTCTGTGATGGAGCCTTGGGTAGCACATGGGAGGACGCCTAGATGAGCGGTCGAGGAGGACCGCCGACGACGCCACGTCAGATCCGGCGCGACGATGGTGGTACAAAGGCGCTCACGAGGACGCGGGTGGGTCACACCCTTCCACCGAGATCGCCACGCCGCGCGAGCCACCGATACGCACTACCGCACCACAAGAAGCCGCCTACCAGCGGTACCGATCTTTACCCCGCTTAATTTCTATTTTTAGCAAAGATACACCGCTTGATTGCTATGGGCCTATATACAGATCGACATTCTTCGTGAGTGCAACGTCGATGCACGACGGCCGCCGAAGCGCCGCAAAGACGGCATTGAGATGACCGGAGGAGAGATACTTGCGACCTTCCGAGGCTCTACGAGAAGACAACGCGAGCTATACGCCTCACGTCTTGCAGAGCTTCCGTGACGCCCTCTGACCTACACCGAGGGTATGAACTTTATTGCCCTTCTCCACCCTACCTTCATTAAAATTTATAATGTGACACTACCTTAATATGTAGGATTGCACGGAGCGACGAGCGCAGTTTGACGAGGTCGGCACGCCGCCCAGGCCACCACTGCCCTCCTTGAGGGTACCGCCAGAGGCCTTCGCCGTCTTCGCAGCGGGCCGCCCAGGGAGCGTGGAGGCAGCAGCTTGTCGAGGTCGACGTCTTCCTCTGCCGCGCGTCTTCTGTCTGCACTGTCGCATTGTTCACACCCTACGGTGCTTCCAGGGCACCACCACCAGGGTCGCAGCCCACACCACAGGCACCGCACCCTCCTGTTACAGATGCGAGTTAGTTTTCTAGTCGAGCACTTCAATTTCATGTATTTATAATTTATCGTTTAGTAATGTGGACATTGCATGGATTAGGTCCTATCTTCACAGAGTGGCACAGTCCGGTCGGTCAGGCTGTGGACGACCAGGGCTTCGACGACCTTGACGTGGACAAGTACTTCGTCCCAAGACGACGAGGTTGGGGCTCCGGTTGTCGGGCGCCTCGCAATGACTGGTATGCCACAGTCGACTTAGCGACGCCGCAAAGCCTGAGCTCGTCCTCACGGGACGTTCACCGCCGGACCGCTTCACCTTCCCTAAGATACTGGACGGGCGTGCCGCAAGGCACAAACCGAGGGATCGATCCCGAGGTGAAGCCCAAGCGGGGACGACCGTAGTTTCTTTTCTTTGCATGTTTGTTTGTACCTTCTGATGTATATATTCAGTAGTTGTATGAACATTTTCGCCATTTGTCATTTTTGGCTTTATAGCTTTTTTATTTATGCCATCTATCGCTCCTGATATTTTTCGTATTTTCTGGCCCACTAAGTGCCGAATGTGGCCTGAGAAGTTATGTGCACGTTACCGGTGGGCCCCGCCACCCTACGCAAACCCTTAGGTGGCCATACACGTATGAGGGCTACCTGGCATTACCGCTTTTGAATGTGGCCGGTGTGGCCGAATTAGCCAGTTCATGTTCTATTCTTCTTTATCTTGTACGCCAATAAGTAGTGTACTATATCTCAAGGCTTTGCACGATATGAATGAGATGAAGATGGTGCCTCGGTGACATTGACAATGTGAAACGCATTACATGGTAGTAATCCACGTAGCCCGAATCTTTATGCAAATGACTTGAAATAAACCCCTATTGTAGTAGGGACGCTAGGTTTATCGCTATCCACGAACGGTTCCACACGGTATACACGTTGTAGGCCCGAGTAGCAAAGTCAACTCGCCTCAAGCGGGAGATTCTTGCGTGAAGATGTTCAATGTAACCAACGCGCCATTGGGAAGGGATCGCCCATCCATTTGGTGAAGCCGCGATCATCGGTCTACATTTAGAAATGAGAAAATGTGAGATGGAAAATGTATTAAACACTTGGTCGTTGTCCGGATGGTTACTCACAAATGGCACGCCAAGAACGGTAGAAACGTCGGCCACCCATCCTTCGACAACCTGGTCAAAGTTTGTACAACTGTGTTCACTCCGCGGCGCACAACGTGGCCATCCTCGTAGAAGTTTGGGTCTCTTATCATTGTTGGCTCGTGTTATAGCTAGCTCTTGTCCGAATAGGCGTGTCGCCGCTGGTAGACGGGCTTGCGATCCAGACCATTTGACGCCCACTGTGCTTGTCGGATCCAACCGCTCGGTGTGGGTCGTGAAGCCATATGTGCGATGTGGTATTTCTATCTCTACTCGCCTCCTCCCACGGCCAACCCTAGTAGGGAGTATACACACATAGAGTCGAGTGAGAGTGAGGGTGGGAGTGAGAGGACGCCACCGCCCGCATTATATAGGCCGAGGTGTACTTAACTAATTGGATTAATAAGTTGTTCATTATGCTTATCGACATCGCTTAATGATTAAACACATGCTACCAAGGTTCTATATCCGCCTCGCCACATTTCGCTTGCGATCGGAGGCCGCTGATTGCTAACAATGCATGCCCGGTCACATCACTAAATGCGCGTCATTGCTGACCAACAGTATCCGCCGGACACCGTCATATCAATAATTGCGGCATCGCTGACCACAAGACCGCCGGACACCGGTCACGGCAATAATTGCGGGGCGCTATCAACAAGATACCACGGACACCGTCACATCAATAATTGCGGCACCGCCGACCAACAAGACTCCCGGACACCGGTCACGCTAATAATTGCGGTCATCGCCGACCAACAAGACCGCCGGACACCGTCACATCAATAATTGCGGCACTATCGATCAGCAGCACTCACGGACACCGGTCACAACAATAATTGCGGGCATCACTGACCAACAAGACTACCGACACCGTCACATGAATAATTGCGGGCACCGCCACCAACAAATTCCGCTCGACACCGTCAATCACATCAAATGCAAGAAGAAGAAGATGAACTCGGTCCATGCACCGAGCGCGGATTTGGCTATTTATTTTCCTCCGCCTCCGAAGTCCTCTGCGCCCAAGTTTCCTCTCAATCTCACATATTATTTCCATCACATGGACCAGCAAAGACTCGGCAGGATACGGGCAATGTCATGCTAGCTTTTTCAACTCGTGGTTATTTCGAATAAAATTTTAGACTGTTCATCCTTCACGCTTGTCGCTTTTGTTTGTAATATGATCCTAATATCGCGAAGTTTTGTGATGTTACGGGTTATATTACACTCAAAATGTGACGGTAAGCCGTGATGGATGAATGGGGTCTAACCGCATGACCTGAACTTAAGGCCTTTAGGGATTAGACAAATAGGTACGCACTATTTTTATTTCAAAGCTAGCATGACATACGTGGTGCGATGATATGGAAGGGTGGTCACCATGGACGGGTGAATGAGGGGACCAGAGGCAAAGAGCGGTGATGCCTCCTTCCTCTCTATATAGGGCGTTACGTCATTATCAAGACCGATTAAATTAGCTCCTAATTATCATTAATTAACTGCTCACGCTGACATGGCGTAATCTCCGTCGCTCATTCCATCGGCAAAGAAGGCGCCAAGATAACAAGGTGGAGAAAAGCGGTGGCTCAATGCTAGCCGCTTAGGAATGAGTGCCGTCCGAATTACCGCCTTCAAAGACGGGCCGGCCGCCGCTTTAGCCACTTGTTTTAATTTCACTCGCTAACATTGCATGTCGCCTAACGAACAATTACCTCTTTTCGTCGGTCACATCGCTCGCAGCAGAAGATCCATCATAAATCATCGCATGCCGACCAAGATACCGCCGGACACCGGTCACAAGAATAATTGCGGGCACGCTGACCAACAAGACTACCGACACCGTCACATCAATAATTGCGGGCATCGCCACCAACAAATTCCGCCGACACCGTCAATCATATGAAATGCAAAGAAGAAGAAGATGAACTCGGTCCATGCACCGAGCGACTTGGCTATTTATTTCCCTCCGCCTCCGAGTCCCTGCGGCCCAAGTTTCTCTCAATCTCACATATTACTCCAGCCCATACACCGCACAAATCTAGTTGTAACGAGCAATGGCACCTCCGGCTCGAGGACCGTTCATGAAGCAAGTTTAACACCACCGCGCTCGGCGGGTCAATGTTCCAATGTGCTTCTGCGGTGACCTTTGCAAGTTTGTTTAATCCGACGAAGATTTCTCATATACTTACGGAAGGAGGTTCTTCATGTGTGCAAACTACGAGTACGATCCACCCAAGGTTGCCTTTGGCGAGCGTCCAAAGGTACTTGCTCACCCTATCCTGCATGATTAACATATAGTCTTATGTGCTTCATGTGATCTGTACTGACTTATGTTCTTCTGTTTAACATATAGTCTCCCCCACCTCTCTGCGATTTCTGGCAGTGGCTAGACACGGAGCAATCGGAGGAAGACAAGAAACACATCGAGCGTGAGGTCCGTTGGAAGAGGCAGTGGTTCAGGCAGCGCCAATATGAGGAGGAGCAGGAGGAGAAGCGAAAGCGTTCGCAGGAGGAGTACCGGAAGCGACAAGAGGACGCCGAACGCCAAGTTCTTTGAGGCACGAGAGGCCGAAAGGAGAGAAAGCGAGAGGCACGTCGTGCAAGGGATTTGGACTCGATGCTATCAAGAAGAGGAAATATCCCGTTGTACTCGGAGGAACATCCTTATAATCCCGAGAATAAAAATTTCCGAGAGTGCTCTTTCTTCAACGCGCATGTGAGGGTTTATGATTAAATCTCGCCCAACTGCACTTAGGCTTATTGTTCTATCTATTTATTTAATTTTCTCAATAATTATTAATATAAAAAGTCTCTGAAACTTATTCATTATTTCCATATTATTATTTTTAAAGATTACATAGACCAAATAATGTGCCATATATCTTGATAATATATATACTTTTATATATAATATATATCATACATATGTTATATATTAACTATTATTATATATAACATATATAATATATTATATACATGTTATATATGGCATATATAATATATAATATATTATATAGTTATATATGCGATGTTGCTACCAAATCGCGGTGGAGGGGTATTATTGTCTTTGGGTTACAACAATGGGCATTTTTTTATTTGCAAATTTTTTTTTTGGTAAGCAAAAAAAAATTTCGGTTCAATACGGCGCACCTATTATGACTTACATTTTCAAACGATGCTGGGACTCCATTTATTTAGTTTTATTTTTATGATACATCACTTATTTTATTCTAAAGTCACATAATTTATTTTTTCCTAAAATTCCAAAAATTGTAGAATCTCGCCTCTATTGGCGGGTGATTATACTTATCGCCTGTTGGGAGGCGATTTTGGGCCGATCATGCGCCATGCCTGTGGTGGTGGGAGAAGTTCGCCTGCTCAATCCAGGCGGTTCATTTATCTCGCCGTTCTATCGGGCGTGCTTTGCTCCACCTCGGGCTTGGGCCGGCGAGGCCAAAGGTCGCTCTCCCGTTGGGCGATTTTTTATATCTCGCCCGACCGGAGGGCGGTTCAAACTTCCCGCCCGCCGGGCTGGCGACAGCAGTCTATTTATTTATTTTTTTAAATCTGAATATCATTTATTTATTTTCGAAAATAATTAAATATAAAAAAAATAAAATTTTCTGGATCGGGGGGTCTGTCGAGTCAATCACGCGCACCTGAGCTGGCCCATGTGCGCTCCTGCCAACCGGTCAGAAAACGGAGCAGTAAAGTTTAGCACAGCAAGCAATGCTCGAACGCAACCTCCACAAATCAAAACCATTTCCCAGAGAGAGAAAGAGGAGAGGCGGCAAGGTGAAGATGGCAGGCATGGTGGCGAGCGCTTCGACGGGGGTGATGAGCCCCCTCCTAGCCAAGCTCGCCACCCTGCTCGGAGACGAGTACAAGATGCTCAAGAGTGTCCGCAAGGAGGTGAGCTCCCTGAAAGATGAGCTGAGCAGCATGGATGCTCTGCTGCAAAAGCTGGCCTATGTGGACGATCTTGATGTTCAGCAAAAAGAGTGGAGAGACAAGGTGCGTGAGCTCGCCTACGACTTCGAGGATTGCATCGACGTCTTCATGCATGATCTTGGTGGCCAGCGTGATAAGGATGGTTTGATCCGCAAGTCTCTGCGTTCGTTCAAGAAGATACGAGTGCGGCATCAACTTGGCAACCAGATTCAACAACTCAAGGCTCGGGTCGAGGCGGAGGCTAAGCGGCGTGATAGATATAAGTTCAGTGAGTCTGTCTCTAGCTCAAGGCCGGTTGTTGAGATTGACAACCGGCTTCATGCTCTGTATGCAGAGGTGGATAAACTTGTTGGCATCGACGGTCCAAGAAAGAAAATAACCCAATTGCTGGAGGAAGACGCTTCAGCGCAACAACTTAAAGTGGTGTCAATTGTGGGTTTTGGAGGTGTTGGCAAGACAACGCTCGCCAAGCAAGTGTACGACCAAATCAAAGGCAAATTTGATTGCACGGCCTTCGTATCAGTATCCCGAAATCCCGACATGCTAAAGATTCTAACAGACATACTTTCACAAGGTAATTGTCATGGCGAGAGAACGCTAGATGACCAGCAGAAGCTCATTGATGACCTCAGACAACACCTTGGTGATAAGAGGTATGTATCCACCCGCGCTGGTTTATGATTTACATGATCTTTGACGCTACAAAAAAAGCTGGACTAAAAAAACCAAACGTTTAGCTTTTCAATTCAGCTAGGCTTGAACTTTAAGGCAGCCAAGCTAAAACTAGAGACATGAATGCTCAAAGATTACATAAGATCAAACTTATAGTTAACTTGGAGTTAGTGCTGCCGTTAGCTTGATGTGATTCCGTTATTTGATAATGGAATTGGGAGCGTGCTCCCTTATGCAAAAAAAAAAAAAAAAAACCTTGGAGTTAGCGCCTATAAGATTGCCGAACCGGAGGAAGCGGCTGTTGGGAATCCATGGAGGAGTTGCATTGGTGGGGAAGAATGAGTGTACATATGGAACTCTACTAATTTTTCAGGAGAATTTTTGTATTGAGAAATGCAGCTTTGATGACACAATGTAGATATTCCCTTATGAAGAGCATGTGGCTTTAATTCCACGTAATCAATCTTTATGTCTTATTATATAGGATTACTGCATCAATTCCATGTCTAGAGTCTAGACTAACTCTTCGCGTTAACTTCACTACCTTATTGTTTATTCTAGCAATAATTTCGTTTGAGTACATACCAGAATAGTTTTTAATGGTTACCTTCCTCATGACTCATCTAACAAACGATTGGCTGCTAAGTACATCTGAAAATGGACTTTTTAACCATACGAACTTCACTTATGTTTACAGGTACCTTATTGTAATTGATGACATTTGGAGCATAGAGGCATGGGACATTATTAAATATGCTTTTGTTCCCAACAAACTTGGTAGCAGAGTCATAACCACTACACGTAGCCAAGAAGTATCTAAACATTGTTGCTTATATTGCCATGGCTGCCAACAACCCTATGAGATGCAGCCTCTTAGTGAGTTTGACTCAAGAAGGTTGTTTTTCAGCAGGATATTTGGGTCTGACGATTGCTGCCCTGACCATCTGAAGAATACTGCAGAAAGTATTTTAGGGAAATGTAAAGGTGTGCCGCTGGCGATAATTAGCATTGCTAGTCTTTTGGCTAGTCATCAACGCAATGACATTGATCAATGGGAGAGAATAAAAGAATCATTGGGCAATGAGTTGGACACAAATCCTCGGCTAGGATGTATGAAACACGTGCTAACTCTTAGCTACAATGATCTATCTCCAAATCTGAAGACATGCTTTTTATATCTTGGTGTATACCCGGAAGACCATAAAATTAGTAAGGTTGATTTGGTGAGACGATGGATAGCCGAAGGTTTTGTAAGTGAAAAGCACGGTTTAGATCTAGAGGAAGTTGCAGAGAACTATTTCAATGATCTAGTGAATAGAAGTATGATCCATCCTTTTGAAATTGAGGCAGCTGGGGACATCAGCGCATGGCGAGTTCACGATCTAATGCTTGATCTAATTATATCCAAGTGTGAGGAGGAAAATTTCATCACTGTAACAGACGAGAAGAAAAGTAAGGAAGGAAAATTTAAAGTTCGTCGGCTCTCCCATCAGTCCGAGAAGGGAGACCTGGCCCTGGAAAGCATGAGTGTTGTGTCACAGGTTCGATCTTTTACCACCTTCTGTGTTCCTGACTGCTTGCAGTCTCTCCTCCCCAAGCTCAAGCTTCTGCGAGTACTGGAATTGGATGTGCATGTGGGCCATGGCATGTGCATTGATTTGTCTGCAATAAGTAATCTTTTCATGTTGAGACATTTGAGTGCCAGGAATCGTGCGGGCATGCCGTGCTACAAGCTGCCGAGCAAAATTGGAATGCTTCAGGATCTGCTGACGCTAGAGATACTTCATAGTTTGAACATTCCATCGGATATCAGTTGTTTGTCATCACTGAGGCATCTAGAAGCTCCATTTCATGTAGAGCTGCCCATTGGGATTGGGAAACTGCGTGCCCTACGAACCTTGTGGTCATTTGACATAGCGTACAATTGTCTAGACAACATCAGAGATCTGGGTGAGATGACCCATCTCAGGGAGCTCCAAGTAGTAGAGTACCGGCATCGGCATGGAGGCGTGCAAGATGTTGGCAGAGCAAAGTTTGACGCCCTGGCTGCGTCCCTTGGCAAGCTTGAAGACAGCTGCAACCTCCGATCTCTAGCTCTCGCCGTCGATATTTCTCCAGTGCCCAGTGACTTTGTGGGTGGTTTGTTCACTCGTCCGAGCCATCTGCGGCAACTGTACGTATTGGGCATGCGTGGCATGCAGAGCGTCCCCAAGTGGATGGGGCAGGCCAAGAGGCTCACTGACTTGTTGTTTTCTGTGGAGGAGCTCCAGACGGATGACGTTCAGGTTCTCGCGGGATTGCCGTGCCTCCTTTACCTCGATTTGGGCGCTTTCAGGATCCCCGAGGGGAACGTGGTGATCCACCCCAAGACATTCCCAGCCCTAAGGGTATTCCGTTTCTGGTACTACTCATCATGTGTCACGTTTGAGCCAGGGGCAATGCCCAGCCTTCGGAGACTCAGCCTAAAGTTAACAGGCGGTGGCGGTGGCGGTGGCGGAGCAGGAGAAGTGCAGGATGGGAGCCCACTCGTTGGCGTCCACCACTTGCTAAGCCTTGAGCGAATCGACATGGACTTTTACCACGGTAGTCCCCAGTTTTGGTCCTTATTTTGGGCGGCCGTCCGCAAGCATCCGAGAAGGCTAGACATACGAACCATTCCTCCTACTGCGTCGGCGAATCAGGGCGAGGAGGAGACAGCAGACAAGGCCAGCGACGCTTAATTGGTACTGCTGATGATCAGTTGCCCCGCTTCTTTTTGGCCCTGTTTTTCAATGGCTTCGACGGCGGTTGGTGGTTAATCAGAAGAATTTATAAGTTTGAAAAAAAAATGTAATAAGCATAAAAAGATAATTATTTTTTTTAAGAATTAAAATTTACTGTAGCGGCAAACCGCCGACCGCCCAAAAACCGTCAAAAGAAACAGAGCCTTTATGTTCTCCCCCACTTTCAGACTGACGAGAAAAATCCACGCATGCTGAACGTTCCCAGTTTTGGTCCTTATTTTGGGCCGCCGTCCGCAAGCATCCGAGAAGGCTAGACATACGAACGAGTGAGGACGAGGAGACAGCAGACAAGGCCAGCGACGCTTAATTGGTACTGCTGATGATCAGTTGCCCTGCTTCTTTTTGTGTTCTCCCCCACTTTCAGACTGACGAGATTATTTTGTTTATTACATTTGTCAGGGTAATAAACCTGCCGGGCTTCACAGCGTGGAATTTTGATTTTTTTGGGGTGCTTTCCTGACGATTATTTAGCCACTGTTACCAGTTACCACAGCATGTATGAACATCATCAGGTACAATTCTCGGTGAGGATGACACGTCATGCCATTCCTTGTTTGGTATTTTTCCTGAGTTCGGATCCATTATTTTCACTAATTGCACTTAGGGGTGAAAGTGGTACCCGATAATTCCTATTCGGTCGGATTAGGTTTCGGGCCAGATTCAGATCTAGAATCGAACTCGGATGTTTTTTTTGTCGGAACCGGACTCGGATTCAATATAGCAATATCCGACGGAACTAGACTGAACCACAGATATCTGAGGCTCGGCTATACGAATAGTTCCGAGTAAGCACAAGAATACTAGCCCAACCCAATAGGAGCCAGCCATTAGGTACCTTCCCAAAGCCCATAAGACTCCCCAATCCTATTCCGGCCGATCCTCATAGGCTAATCAAAAATCCCCTATCCGGTCAGCCTTGACTTGAACAGCTGAACCTTAGCGAGTGACCCAGGCGATCCTGGGCTCTTGGCGATGGCGAGCGGCAACGGCCTGCCTGAATCCTAGCGACCTCATACCTGCCCTGCCCCGTGCATCTCCGCCTGTGGCCATGTGGAGGTGCCACCCTGCCCTGTGCATCTTTGACCGCCACCAGACTCAATTTAGCTCTATTTACAACAAGGCCTTCGATGCCTAGCATCATATAATCTATTGTTCGCATGCTGTTTTGTTCCAATAGCTTGTGTTTTGAACTGTTTTATATAGGTAGTTCTACGGTACACCTTCCACAACCCTGGGGGTCAAGATTAGATGACCGGCTATAGCAGGTATGCCTCGAGTGTCTGATAGGAAGCTTAGGGTCTTTCCTTGATCGCAGCCTACCTCTACCTCTTCTTTCCTTTTCCTCTTCTTCTTCTCTTTCCTTCAATCAGCTCACGGAATTTTGGAAACCAGTATGGAAATCGGCTTATACGCGCGCTCTGCTCGGATGTGGCTCTGCTCGGCATTAGGCTCGCGGCACGACGGTGAATCCGGTGGCAATTTCCGGTCTGGCAGTGGCAACCATCACCGTGCTCTCCCTGTGTTGGATCTGAGGTTGGTGCTCTAATTTGTTTGACGTCATGCTGATGCGTCGTTAATCGCAGCAATTAATGCAACTGCATAACCTGCAAATCAGACCTCATGAAAATGTTAATTGCGGCGTTAATTGTGGCAGTGCACCGATACCAACCAGGTAACCTGCAAATCAGATCGCGTTGATGCTTAGGGCATGTACAATAGTATAAACAGCTGTTGTCTATAACAAGTTGATATATCATTTATAAACAGCGTTATAGATAACCCATACAACGGTATAGACAGCTCATTTATGAGTAGACAACTTCTTCCCACACATAACCTATCTTAGTTCTCATGCTAGAGTCGACTTTAGATTAAGAGACAGCGCTCAACTCTTTATGCACCCTCTCTCATCTACATCATTTTTTGTCCTAGATCGCAAGGCTTAAAAAAGTTGACATAAACCATTGTACATACTCTTATGCGTCGTTAACTGATACTTCAGACCGCATGCAAATCCGGTGACCGATACCAACCGGGTAACCTGCTGGCTACCTATTGAGGTATTGACTGTTGTGGGTATAACCCCACAACAGAAAACAGGGCTGTCCCTGATGCACGATCTCGCACACCCAAGACAGCTCAATGAAACTCTCGCACTCTCACAGATCACGCTCATGGATGAAAGGAACGTAACACTTGGAAGAAAGAGTGCATCGACATAGATGTCGCCTCCTTCTTATAGGCGGGGGCGATCTGCGCCATGCAACGCGGCCACTACTCCGACCGACCACGACCGGGCACATGGGTCATTTTCTACCGCTTTACATGTTTGTCTTCACCGCCTCAGATCGGGGATACTGGGGTCATTCCACGATGTTTTGGCCATACCCTTTACAATTATGCCCTCCTAATCGGCTCCCCGTGCAGGTTACGTGGGGATTTCGCCCTGTGGCGTTACAAGTCGCCCACCCCACCGCACCTACTCGAGTGTTCTGACAAGGTGGTGGTGTTTGTCGCTCGAGGCGGGTTCGATTCCCGCCCGTTGGTGGTGGATGTCCGCAGTTCAGCATGAACTCGCGAATCGACACCCACGCCGCCGTCGCATGGCGGTATTGATCGGGCTTCCGCCTCGCCCAAAGACGTACGACTGGCGCTTGTTTTCTTATCAAGGACGCTCGCGTACCAAGCAACGAAAAAGGTGACGGGCCAGCGATCCTACTTCGGCTCCCTGAACTTTCGAGACGGCGCGTACAGTGAAGGAGATCCCGTCGGCCGCCGCCAAGGAAAGTGGGAGGCCTACCGATGCAATACAGTATTACCAGCGCCGACGCCCAGATTCCTCGCCACCTCCATGGGTCCCAGACGGGCCATTCGGTCGCCTAACCCGAAGCGACAATGAGGAAGTGGAGCTCCTTGCGTGTCGAAAGCCCTCCGCTACTACGAGCACCATGCGCGACTGGTGCAGAGTTCTCGCCTCTGCCGTTTGAGCCTCGCAAGGAATCCCTCGTCACCTTGAATGGTCTGGGCGGGACATTGTCCG
The DNA here is from genome assembly GCA_036346145.1 of Olyra latifolia. Taxonomy (NCBI): domain Eukaryota; kingdom Viridiplantae; phylum Streptophyta; class Magnoliopsida; order Poales; family Poaceae; genus Olyra; species Olyra latifolia. Next base: position 25,184,927 of record CM070530.1, read on the forward strand.
CCTCGCGCCGGGACCCATAACCTTAGGCGCAGAGAGGCGAAGAGCGGCTGCGTGGGCTCCTTGGCCCCCGCCGGCTGGGGAGTATGAGGTCGCCATGGAGGCGGCGGTGCACAAGAACCCCGTGTCGCCGAATGGGGGCCCCGCATGGCCCCTCAGCCTCGGGGCGCAGGGGGCTCCCCTCGTCCTAAGAAGCGAGCCAGGGTAACCTCCGCTCGCCCGCTGCAGGCCGTGCCCCCTTCGGATGAGAGCGGCGATGCGAGCGAGGATGACGACAACTTCGACACGGACGAGGAGGAGGAGGAAGAAGGACGAGACTCCTCCGCCTCTGTTGCCGCGGTGTCATCCGCCCCATCACGCGCCAGCGGCCCTTCCCACAGCGCCGGCCCGTCCGGAGCGCGTTCCCCCGGGCTCTCCTTCCTGAACATCCCGGGCATGGAACTTGTAGATCTTGAGGACGACATAGAGGCGAGCAGTCCCCCTCCGGTGGTAACTCGCGGTCCCTCCGAAGGAGCGGGCGAGGGGGGGCGCAGCCTTCCCGAGAGGACCCGGAGCCTGCAGCCGGAGGAGCCGCGTGCCCTCTGCGTGGGAGTGTCTACACCTGATACTCCCCTTGGCGCCGAAGGTTTGACTCCTGAAACCTTTCCTATGAGCTCTCTAGGCGGCGTCGACCTTTCCGGGCTTGATCTGGAGGTGTACATAGGGGGAGGTGATGCGGAGATGACGAACGTGGTGACGCCCGCTACACCACCGCTCGTCGGACCGGCTACCGGGCCAGCACCCCCTGCCGGAGCTGACGGCGCTGAGGTTACCGTCCCTGCCGCCGGTGACATCCCCCCGCGGCCGGAGCCTCTTCGGACGCGGGCGAGGGGGTATCCTCCTCTGGGCTGCCGGGCCATGGGGACACGCTGGAGGCTCTTCCGGCTCCTCCGCCGCCCTCGGCACCAACGCCTCCCGGCTCCTCGGCCTCGCTCCTGGGCCCTGGCGGAGTCCAAGGATATCGGGGGCCTGCCCCTGGGCTCGACACCTCGGGGCTCTCGTCCCTGGACTTCCATAGTCGGGCCACCACCGTCTCATCTTTGAGGAAGATGCGCGGGGCTTTTCACTCCGAGGCGGAGTCCCGGCGCCTTTTCGGGGGTCTCGACGACTTCGCACTGTGCGACGCTTCCACGGACTTTTTCATGAAGGTGCGTATGCCCGCCACCTCCCCTGCGTGCCTCTCCGAGGGGCCTCGTCCCCTCTTTCTTTTTACCCGCATCGTTTCCCGTCGTAGGGGGCCTTTGTGGCTGCGGAGGTGGCCAAGCGGGCTCGGGCGCACACTCGCGACCACGTTCAAACGCACCGGGAACTCGCCAAGGCCCAGAAGCACGCGGAGGAACTGGACGCGGGGAAGGCTCGCCTGGAAGGAGCCCTGCGAACCTCCACCGAGACCCTGGCGAAGGTCCAAAAAGAGCTAGGCTAGAACCGAGGCTTGGCCGCCCGAAACGTCGAGCTGGAGGACCTCGTTTCCTCAGTGAAGGCCAGCCTCGCAGCCGCGGAGCAGGCCCGCGCCGTGGTGGAACGGAACGAGCTGAAGAAGAATGAGCGAATCGAGGAGCTGAAGGACCTCCCAAAGGTGGCGGAGCTTGCCAAGGAGATGCTCAAGGAAGCTGCGGAGGAACACCCCCGCCAGCTCGTCGCCGCGAGGGGGAGGCTCAAATGAGCCTTGTTAGCGCCCGGCGAGCTGAGGAGCGCTGCGAGGCTGCCCAGAAGCTCTTGGAGACCCTCACCTCCGGCATCCAAGGGGCGACCGATGCCTTCCTTCAGCAGCTCCCTCGACTTGGCATTGATGCCTCGAGCCGTACCCCCGCACCCGGCGCGGAGGCCATCAGGTTCCTCCAAAACTCCGCTGGGTTGCTAGGGAGCTCTGCCGTGGCCTTCGGCAGCCACTGCGCCCGATTGGGGGCCTTGAAAATGGCTCAGCTCCTCGAGACGAAGGGTTGCACGCATATTCAGGAGCACTTCGGCGCTACCTCCGCCGCAGCTGGCTAGCCCGGGTTCTCCGACATCGCGTCGACAGGGAGACCTCCCTCCGCGACCCGTTTGGCCTCCCACTTTATTTTCGACTTTTGGAGCCAGCACGGCGAGGCAGAAGTCGGGAGTTTGCGCCAGCAGTGCGATGGGCGCCAAAGACCGCGCCAAGGTAGGGCCGACAATGGTTTAAAGGCAAAGAGAAGCAGCCTCCATTGTAGCCTACATCGCTTCTTCTTCTTTTTTGTGCAAACTTCTAGCCTGTAATCGAACTTGTGTGGAAGACGCCCTTCACGTTTTGCCTTTTTAGCTACTTCGTTCGAATTTAGCGGGCTAATGTTTTGCCCTTGGGCTTTTTTGGGCTCTTTCGTGGCAATGAAAGTCCCCGTGCGCTAGCATAATGCTTGTGCGCTGACGCTTCGGTTCTGGCCTTGGTTTGCAATTGTGAGCGCGGCCGTGACGCCTGGGGTCTTGCGCTTCGCCCTTCCTCGGCGGGATTTTCCCTAGTCTCCAAGATCCTTTACTCCGGCGCGCCTGTTCGCGTTCCGAGGCTTGACCGTTCGGCGTGGGTGGCTCTTCCCACCTCATATATACACGCCGGCGTCTCCGGCGATGTTACTCCTTCCCATTCCGCGGCCTTACACTGCTCCTGGACCGTCGGCATGTCTTCCTATTTCGGTTTCGCCCTTTTTCCATCGCTCCTTCCCGATTCACGACGCGGCCACGTCGGGCTCGACGCGAGGCTTTCCGCCGAAGTGAGGGCGGGGGGGAGGCTATATCGATGGCATGGTCGGCGCCGGCGGTGCGGCCCAATATGTCGACGCCGTTCTTCCAGGGGCCGACACCCTGCATCCGATCATTATTTTCGATGAGGAGGATAATGGCGTCGACCCCCCGGCGCCGTCACCTTCCCCTGCGAGCTCCGTCGGCAGCAACGACGTGCCAGTGATGAAGTCGGTCCGTCTTGGGCGCGCCCACTTCCGCCGAGCGCCTGGCGGGAAGAAACTTCGCCAAGCTTGAACGGATCAAGTTTGATTGTTGCGCCGGCAGCTCCTGGGGTCTTCAACGAAGCCCCTCCTCTTTTTTTTTAACTCAAGGTGGAATCACAATGATATTATGCTAAAGATATCGACGAATGTATTTACCATGTAATAATCTTGGCGAAGCAAGTGTCATTACTCCTGTCCCAGGACTCAGTGTCGAAGAATGTTTGCTTTTAGGTGTGCTGCTGGGTTGGAGCGACAATCGCGTGCTCGAGGCTAGTGCCTGTGTCTTTGCCAATCCGCAAGTCCGTCGGGGCGGAGGAGTGGGTGGGAGTTAGCCCGACCAAGCACCCGGAGCGAAGGTAGCGCGTTAGGCCTTAGCTAACCGCGAGTCTGTCGAAACGAAGGAGTGGGTGGGACGTTAGCCCAACCAAGCACTCGGAGCGAAGGTAGTGCGTTAGGCCTTACCTAACCGCGAGTCCGTAGGAGCGAAGGAGTGGGTGGGACGTTAGCCCGACCAAGCACTCGGAGCGAAGGTAGCACGTGTCCGTCGAAGCGAAGGAGTGAGTGGGACGTTATCCCGACCAAGCACTCGGAGCGAAGGTAGCGCGTTAGGCCTTAGCTAACCGCGAGTTCGTAGGAGCGAAGGAGTGGGTGGGACGTTAGCCCGACCAAGCACTCGGAGCGAAGGTAGTGCGTTAGGCCTTAGCTAACCGCGAGTCCGTAGGAGCGAAGGAGTGGGTGGGACGTTAGCCCGACCAAGCAATCAGAGCGAAGGTAGCGCGTTAGGCCTTAGCTAACATACCACACTGCATGCACGGAGACATCAGGTTTTTACGTGGAAACCCCCTAGGGGAAAAACCACGGGTGGGGGTGCAAAGCGGCCCCCGGATATAACTTTCTTTCGTTGATAAGCATTTGTACACTCCCTTTTTTTTTTTGAAGAGGAACACTACGGGTAAAACCACTTCAGTGCATCAGAGTTCCAGGTCCTCGTTCCAGGTCCTCGGTACTTCTTTTGCCGTCCAAGGTGGCGAGCCTGTGAGCCCCCTTCGCCGTGGACTCTTTGATGATGTATTGTCCCTCCCACGTGGACTCGAGTCTGGCGAACGTTGGAGTTGATCGTTTGAGTACCATGTCTCCCGGCGCCAAGTCTCGTTTTTAAACCTTTTTGCTGAAGCTCCGCGTCGAAGCTTTCGCGTAGGCTTTCATGGTGATCAGGGCTTGTAATCGCCCTTCCTCCGTCAAGTTGTGTGTGATGTCCGCCACTTCTTGTATCGGGCCCTTGATAATGCGAAGGGATTTGGCTTGAATCTCCGCGGGTGAAACGGCCTCTTCTCCGAAGATTAGCCTGAACGGGGAGAAGCCCGTGGGGCGCGATGTAGAGGTGCGAGCCGCCCAGAGAACTTTAGGTAGTTCGTCGGGCCACGCACCCTTTGCTGTGTTATGAAGCCTTTTCTTGATGCCGTCCAGCAACAATCCATTAGCTCTTTCTACTGCGCCATTCGCCTGTGGGTGTCCAACCGACGCGAAGCAGATCTTTGTTCCGATACCCTCGCAGTATTCCTGGAACCTCTTGGACTCGAACTGGGATCCGTTGTCTGTGACGATCTCGTAGGGAACCCCGTACCGACAAACGATTGTTTTCCAGAGGAACTTAGTTGTGGCTTCTGCTGTTATCTTCGCTACTGGTTCCGCTTCGATCCAGCTGGAGAAGTAGTCGATTGCGACGATTATGAATTGCAGGCTTCCCCTGGCCTTGGCGAGTGGTCCAACGATGTCGATTCCTCATTTGGCGAAGGGCCAGACCGGGGGCACCGGGTGCAGCTCGCTGGGTGGGGCCTTCTTCTGCTTTGTCATCCATTGGCAGGCATGATAATGTTTTACTAAGTGCTCGCATCTGCGATCTTGATGGCGAGAAGACCCATCCTGAACGCCTTGCCTGCGAGATTCCTTGGGGCCTGGTGTGCTCCGCAGGTTCCCTCGTGCACCTCGCGCAGGGCTTCAATTCCTTCTTCCTGAGATATGCAGCGAAGCCACGGTGCATAGAGTCCTCCGCGGAACAGGAGCCCCTCGATTATGGCGTGCTTCTTCGGGCTTCAGCGCGCACATGCCTCGTCTTGCGGAATGGTGCCGTCGAGGAGGTAGCTGTGTATCTCCTTTTGCCAGTCGTTGCCGGCCGCCAGGGTTATAAGATTCACCTAGGAGGCGATCGACGGGGCTCGGAGCACTTCGAAGAATACGGTTGGGGGTAAAGCGCCTCCGGCTCCCGCCGCCTTAGCCAGCTCGTCGGCCCGGTCGTTCTGCGCCCGGGGTATGGCTCGTATGGAAAATCCGATGAAGCTCTTTTCCATCGCCCTGACCATTTCGACGTATTTCTGGAGCTGTTCGTCCTTCACCTGATATTCCTTGAAGACGTGTCCTTCAATGAGCTTTGAGTCAGTTCGCAGGATGGCGCGCTAGCGCCTATGGCCCTCGCTTTATGAGCCCCAGAGAAGCGCCAGATTGGCCGTGTTGTTCGTCGAGGGGAACTCCAGCTTCGCCGCGATTTCCGCTGTTTCTCCGCCGGGGGCCGTGACGATGGCAGCTATTCCTGCGCCATTTACTCCCCATGATCCGTCGGAATTGATGAGCCATATCTCCGCATCGTGCTTGTCCTCAGGCGCCGACGATGTCCATTCCGCGACGAAGTCTGCTAGAACTTGGCTCTTGATCGCCGTGCGCGCCCCGAGCTTTCTTTGTTTGACAACATGTAACTTAGCGGGTACGCCGTGGGCACTTTGATTTGGTTTCCCTGAAAGTAGTGTCGGAACTTCCTCGAGGCTATTAATAGCGCGTAGGCTAGCTTCTCCTTTTCGGTATAGCGCAGCTTCGCCCCCTGCAGGGCCTCAGAGAAGAAGTACACCGGCTGCTGTTTTGCAGCTTCTTCACATACGAGGACAGCGCTGACTGCGGAGGGACCCACGGCCAGGTAGAGGAGCAGCTCCTCGCCTTGTTTTGGGCTCTGTAGTGTATGCAGCTTCATGAGGCTTTGCTTCAAGTCCTCGAATGCGGCCTGGCATTCATTCGTCCAAGAGAAAGTTTCGCTCGCCCGTAGCGCCCAGAAGAATGGGAGGCTTCGCTCTGCGGACTTAGGCAGGAACCTGCAGAGCGCCGCGAGCCACCCCGCCAGCCTTTGTATTTCCTTGACATTCCTTGGCGAGGCCATGTCCTGGATTGCTCGGATCTTCTCAGGGTTTGCTTCGATGCCTCGCTCAGAGACGAGGAAACCCAGTAGTTTTTCTGCTTTTATACCAAAAACACATTTTTCAGGGTTAAGCTTCACCTTCTCCAGCAACAGGCTATCGAAGGTTTCGCGCAGGTCGGCGACGTGATCTTCCTTCTTTCCGCTTTTTACAACAATGTCGACATAATCCTCTATGTTTCGCCCGAGCTACTTGGCGAAGATTTTGGCGATTAACCTGGCGAAGGTGGCCCCGGCGTTTTTCAGGCCGAATGGCATCCGCACAAAACAGTACGTGCTGAAGGGTGTGATGAAGGCTGTTTTGTCCTTGTCTTCTTTGCGCATGTACACTTGATGGTATCCCGAGTATGCGTCGAGAAAACTCATCATTTTCGACGCGGAAGTAGAGTCGACGAGTTGGTCGATGCGAGGTAGAGGGAAATCGTCTTTAGGGCATGCTTTATTAAGGTCGGTGAAATCAATGCACATTCTCCATGCTCCGCTGGATTTTTTGACGAGGACTACGTTGGCTAGCCATTCAGTGTGGATGGCTTCGCGTATGATCCCAGCCTGGAGCAGCTTGGCCACTTTTGCCCTCGCTGCGTCTTGTCTTTCCACCGCGAGCTTCCTGAGCTTTTGCTTCTTGGGCTTCGCGTCCGGCTTGATGGCTAGCACGTGCTCGATTGTGCTTTCTTTGCACTTCGAGGATGTCTCCGGACCCCACGCGAATACTGACCAGACTCTGGTGGATTTGCAATAAGGCTTGCTCTTCTTCGGGGGTGAGGGCGGCGCTCAGGGTGACCATTTTGTCGCTATCGGGTTGGACAGCCACCCTCTTCGTTTCTCCCTGAGGGCGTGGTTTTGGGAGCCATTTGCCGCGTTGCTCGGGGAGAAGATCTTCCTCCGTCGTGTAGACGTGCTTGACCTGAGGGGGCCTTCAAATCTATCTTCCGAGCGAGCGCTTGGTCTCCCCGGACTGTAATGGTGCCGTCGGGCGAAGGCATCTTTATGCAGAGGAAGCCGTGATGTATGATAGCCCCGAATGCGGTCAGTGACCCCCGCCCCATTATGGCGTTGTACTGAAAAGGCATATTGACGACATCAAATGTGACATGGCGAGTGACGTTAGAATGTTGTGCTGTGAAGGTCACCTCCAACTCTATCTGCCCAATAGTGCCAATGGTGTTTCCTCCAAAGCCCACCAATAGTACCTCCGATCTCCTTAGACGGTCGTAGGGAATTATCATTTGTTTGAAGGCTTCAGCGGAGATTATGTCTGCCGCACTCCCACCATCGATTAGTATCCTGCGCACCTCATAGCCGGCGATCATGGCGGTGATTACCATGGAATCCTGATGGGGGAAGTGCACTCCCTGCCCGTCTTTGTCTGTGAATACAATAGGTTCATGCTCTTGTTGGGGGGTGAATGACGGATTGACTCTGACATGATTGATCTGCCTGGCATATGCCTTGCGCTGCCTTTTGGAGGACATATGCAGGGAGGATCCTCCGGCAATGGTGTTGATGATTCAATGCATGTGGTTTATCGCCCCGTGGAGTGGGGTCGGTGATGTTCCTGAGGCGGTGGGGGCGGCGGCGGGAGAGGGAGCACTTTGCCTTCTCTTCTCTTAGCTTCAAACCGCCGATATCCTTCGATCACTTTACAGTGGATCGAATCATGCGTGTCATTTTCGCCGTGGTACTCGCAGTGGTACCTTCTCCTGGCTGCTTCTTCCCGCTTGGGTACAGGGCGATCAGCTTCTCGCTTATCTTGCCAGCGAGGCGGGCTCCGCCTACGCTGCTCCGGGTGCCGCCCCTTGTCGTCACGTCGATTGATCCGCTCATCAATGTAGTGGATCCTCTTTCCTTTGTCTTTTCCCTCGCACTCTTGGCCACGAGTCCCTCCCTTTGCCCTAGACGCGGGCTCTTTCTCCTGATCCCTCCTGCGAGGGGATCGCTTCGCCGGTTCATGCTGCGGCTTGTCCTCCCTCTGGGAATTGTCCTCCTCCGCCCGAGCATATTCTTTCATCTTGGCGAATAGCTCCTCCACGGTACGGGCCTCTTTTCGGGCCAGCCTCTCCGCCAACGGCCCCCTTCGTAGCCCGCGGCACGCTACGTTGATGATGGTGGTATCGCTGACCCCCGGATCTGGCACTTGATCTTGGAGAAGCATTGGAAATAGCTCTTAAGGGATTCCCCTTCGCTCTGCCTCACAGCGAACAGGTCGTTCTCCTCTTTCATCCCGTCGAAGTTCCCCTGGAAGTTGCTCTCCATTTTGGCACGGAGTTGAGGCCAGCTTTCGATGGAACCTGGCTCGAGGGAGGAGTACCACGAGAGGGCGATACCCTCGAGCGCTAGTAACAGCCCCTTGGCCTTGATATCGCTATCTCCCCGCCGCTTCTCTGGCGTGTGTCAGAGACAAGGAGGAACTCCCTCGGGTCCGCCTTACCGTTGTACGGCTTGATGGTGGGGAGCTTTAAGTTTCCTGGAGAAGGCCACCTCTTCGCGCGAAGCCTGGCACAAAGCGGGTTAGGGTCGTCATCATTCCTGGCTGCCCTCGCGTGTGCCGGGGATAGCACCTCCTGGTCCAGGCTCTCGTCCTGAGATACCGTGAGGCCTTGGTTCATCTGCCCCTGCAGACGCTGCACCTCCGCCATCAGCTTTTCGTTAGCCTCCATCAATGCCCGTATGTTAGGGTCGAGCGTCTCCTGCGTCCCCCTCGCTCTTTAGGAGACGGTTCCACCCCCGCGGCCGCCTCCTCGCCGGCCCGGGTGATTTGACGCCCATCTGTGTCCTCCTTCGTGCGGTTGCCGATCGCCTACCACCGCGTCCGGCGCTGGGCGTGATTGCGTGTTATCTGACAGTGGCGGCGGGCGCACCTCCTGGGACCCCTCCACCTGCATGGGGGCTTGGCCTTCCTCGTCCTGCACCTGCAAACGACTGCGCGTCTGGCTCCTCAGCGACCTCCCTGACTCCCCACCAGCAGCTCCTGTGGTAGCCCCTAGAGACGGGGTCGCGGTCCTCCTCTTCAGTGGCATGATCGTCGGCGATTCTTCGTCAAATCAGCTCGGAAGCGACGGCTTTCTCAAGCAGTCGATCCCCACGGACGGCGCCACTATTGTGGGTATAACCCCACAACAGAAAACAGGGCTGTCCCTGATGCACGATCTCGCACACCCAAGACAGCTCAATGAAACTCTCGCACTCTCACAGATCACGCTCGTGGATAGAAGGAATGTAACACATGGAAGAAAGAGTCTGTCGATTACAGATGTCGCCCTCCCCATCTTATAGGGGCGGGACGGTACAGCGCCATGCAATGGCAGCCACTACTCCGACCGACCCTGACCCGGGGCCTGCGGGTCATTTCTCTACCGCTTTACATGTTCTGCCCTTCACCTGCCCCCGTATCACTGATACCGGGGTCATTCCACGGTGTTTTGGCCATACCCTTTACAATTATGCCCTCCTAATAGGCTACCCACGCAAGGTTACGTGGGGGATTTCGCCCGCGGTGGTTACAAGTTGGTCCACCCCAGCCTGGCACCTACTCGAGTGTTCTGACAAGGTGGCAGGCTCGACAGCACGCCCGGTCCGCTAGGCCTCGCTTCGAACGGGGACACCCACGCCGTCATCCTCCAAGCTGCTCCGATTCATCCTCCTGCCCTTCGCGCTTTGGCTCCGATAGGCTTCGTGCGGGGCTTTTGTCTTGAGCTTGCGTTCCGCCCCTCCCCCTTTGCTCCGCCAGGCCTCTCTTATGCTCCGCGCATCGTTCGTTTCCTTCGCCGCTCCGCTCTCGGCTTCGTCGGGCCCCGCGTATGCTCCGTCCCATCGCGTTCCCCCTCCGCACCTTCTCCCTCTGGCTGGCCTGGGAAATAAGGACACGACGCGGGGGTGCAGAAAAGTCGAGGCCGCACCCTCGCTCCAAGGTTCAAGGGGGTACCTATCTCGGGCCTACGACATTGACCCCCTGGGGTTAAGAACCAATAGGGGCCTTTGGATCAAATGAGATCGACGATCCAAAATAGTTTAGGTGCATGCTAAAAACAACTTTATACGGTGCTTCAATATATATGAAGTGTTTTGTTCCAATAGCATATATTGAAATAACATGTCATATATGGTGTTTCAATATATATGAACTGTTTTGTTTCAATATATAGGAGAAGGAAAATATCTGATCTAGCACCATATCCTTCAGGCACCAGCTAACAATTTGTCCATTAAAACCATTGGAAAAATACATCAAAAGATTGCACATTGGTTCTTTGATTATTGCTACGCGAACTTGCAATCCAAGCCGTCATTTAGCCTTATTGGACAATATGGGGAAGATCCATCTCTCGATGGTTGGCTGTTCTCATAGTTCAACACTATGCTTGATGATTTGTTTGTGATTTCCATAAAATCTGGCTGTTCAAATTGAACAAATTTTAAATGTGACACTGATGACATGAAAGACATGTACTAGGAACCCATCCGTTTCATCAAACAGAGAAAGGGATGAGAGATATACAGGCAAACAGGATCATGAATTTGGAACAGCATGGGCTGTTCATATATCTCGATGCTATGCACAATAATAGTATCTCTCTCCAAATCTCTATGGTATAATTACACTCAGTACATAGTTTCCTCACACAGATAGGACAATAGCTCAATAGTTCTAAATATTACTTACAGATTCCACCCCCACCCACCCAAAAAAAAAATATAGTTTTGAAGATATAGTTGCATTGTGCTGCATTTAGCCATGAGGTTAAATTAACACTTACATTTTTTTTTTGGTGGATGTAGGGCTGCAAAGGTATTGCCAGACTATGTGTTTTTGAGCCAGAGATGCCGTTTGCAACGGATGAATTACCTCCGTCCAGTATTGATTGTCAATGTGTTATGTACTTTACTTCTTTGTGTGTCACAGACTCGGTCAGTGTGTCTAAATTTGGAATATATGTTAATGTGTTCTTGAGTCATTGTCAAGTGTCAATTTGATGAACTATGTATGTTACTATGTATGTCAGTATGTGTATCTGTGGCTCCGTGCTCACCTGCTCATGAATTCATTAACTATTTGGACATATGGAATGTGGTTTACTTAGTGTTTGACGGTTTGATAGTTGAGTATTTCATAAATTATGAACTTGGTGCTTTACTGCTTGCATCATCCTTGACTTACATGTTTTATTACTTTTCACAATTTTTTGAACATTTGCATATATAGGTTAATAATATATATTCCCCATATATAATCAAAATTGCCCTAATCTAAATTACCCATATATAATTGCAAAATTTCTCTAATCTAATTACATATATATAATTTAATAACAAGATAACTTAGGAGGAATATGTCGATGCATCAAACATGGGTCTTTCTTCGAGCTTATTTATTGATTGGGGCCAACTAACCCTTCCTCACAGAGACTTTAGTTTTGGGGTGGGACACGCACAACGCAAGACAAAATGATGTTTATCCTGGTTCAGGCCCCTCTCAATAGAGGTAACAACCCTATGTCCAGCCTTCTTCACTATAAGGAATATGGAGTACAATGTGGATCACAACCCAAGATCTAGGAGAGAGCTCAGGTTAAGATCTATGGTGTCCAGAGTTTCTCGTCGACAACAATGGCGAGAAAGCCTAGGGCAAGATGTGTGCCTAAAACTATAGCTATTGAGATGTCTAAGTTATGATTCTACGGCTCAATACAGGGGGTATTTACAGGGCCCAACATGGTAGGATGACTACGGCTAAGTCGACTATAGAACGAAGTCCTTGCCGAGCACGCCTTCGTCTTGATCTTCAAAGCATATCTGAACCTCCCATATCCGAACGCTCCTGCCTTCGGCGCCACGCTAACCCATCGGATGAATACGTCCCCTGCATGGAAACTAGAAACCTTCCGGATAGAGCTGCACCGCAGCACCACCCCGTGGTACAACCATCATCTGAGCTGCCCAGGGCCTTGAAGAGTCTGAGCCCCAAACGAGCTAACCACCTAGGCTAAGGATAACCCAGGTCACCTAGGCCTCCGAGCCAAGGATGGCTCGACCTAGGAAACCACAGCCTAACCGACCACTAGCCGGGCATCCCGGGCTTCTCCTGGGCCCGCGGCCTAGGGAAAATGCTCGAGCTCACAACTATGGGGTCAGATGACATCAACATAGCGCAATCCAATCCCCGACAGCTAGTCCTCGAGGCTTAAGAGAGATAGATCATCTCCTTGAGGCTTAAGAAAACCGTAAGAGAGGGATTGGATCATCCGGTTGAGGAAAACATGCAACCCCAACCATCCTCTGGAGTTTAGTAAGGTATCCGAGCTCTACAACCGAGCTCTGCACAACTAAACCCGAGCCATCAAAAGAGCAATTAGGAGCAGTTCCTTCCTATAGACGCTCTGGCTCCCAACGGTTACCCTGAACGTCGCCGCACAGAATGACACCGAACGATTATTCCAAACATTACCATGCGGATCGGCACTAGGCAGTTTACTTTCCAAAATCAACGGTTAGCACCGGTTCGCCTCCTGCATCTATAAAGCTAGGGCTTGGCAGCAGGGGTCCCTCACAGATCTACTGCTCTCCGCGCCTCACTCCAGTCCCCTGCTCTCCCTTGCTCTCGCCGCCACACGCTTTCCCCAAACCCTACCGCAGCCGTCCACCCCCAACCTCCCCCAATAGAGATGGCGGAGTGGACATGGACCAAGACCACCACGGCTAGGCTTAAGGCCCTAGTGGCTCAGGGGCATCTTGACGTGGGATCCTTCTATGACCCCGGAGACGAGCCAGGGCCGCAACCGGAGGAAAACGAGATCGTCTGCACCGAGCTTCACTCCATCAACGGGCTGCGGATGAAGGAGTCCGATTTCGTCGTGGCCGTGCTCGCGCAGCTCGAGTGCAGCCCAACGAACCTCCACCCCAACTCCTTCCTGGCGCTGGCCATCTTCACGCACCTCTGCAAGGCGTACCTAACGATCTCGCCGAGGTTGTCGTTGTTCTTCCAGTTCTACCGGCCTATCTACCAGAAGAGCTTGGCGGTGGGCGAGGTCTGCTTCCAATGAAGGTCGAAGCTGGAGATCGCCTACGCTGCAACCTTCGTCAAGGATTCGGTGTCCAAGTGGCACCACTATTGGTTCTACCTTTGGAAGACAGAGGGGAGCCAGCTGATCTACACCAGCGCGGCGCCACCGGTCAAGGACATGGAGGGCCCGACGATGACGACGTAGGAGAAGGGCCACACGATGGAGATCAACCGCCTCGCCAAGCGTGGCCTCATCGGATGGGAGATCGTCCAGGACTTCCTCCGCAATAGAGTCAGCCCTCTGTGGGAGCGGTATGACTCGTTTTGGGAGCTCGCCGGATGGCACGACGCCACCCGCGAGTCCAAAAACCGTAAGACTTCCGAGCCCAACCCCTTCACCTCTCAGATTCGAGCTCTAACAAAGTTGAATGTAGCTCCGAGCAACGAATGGGTCGAAGCCTGGGTCAGGGAGATCTGTGGGCCGGAGAAGACGAGGGACGTCATCAACCCTAGGACGGTCCCAAGGAACATCCATGACCGCAAGGCCGAGGTAATCCCCAAGCACACTTCCTTTCTTTAGGCCTATAGTCTTTCCTCCCTCCCCAACCTCTATCTCGTCCCCCCTTGCCAGATGGCGTAGGGGCAAGCTCGACCATCATCCTCACTGGATGATTTTCTCGAGCAGATAATGCACGAGGAAGACGACGGCCAATCCTCCTGAGCCATCGTCGTGGCCGAGACCTCGAGCCACCAAGAAGCCCGGGACCTCCTGCTGCGCCCCGAGGAAGAAGAGATGGAAGAGGAGGACGAGGAGGAGAATGAGGAGACAGAAGTGGTGGCCATCCCCGACGCCAAGGGGAAGCGACTAGCAGTCTCCGCGAGCAAAAAACGGGCACAAGACCCTCCATCCAGCTCGGAGGAAAAAGGGGTCCCGGCCGGGTACAAGGTGGTCAGGAGATCGCCGAGCAAGGAGAGTGCCCGGAGCTTGGCCCCTCCACCCCGGCAAAGGCGCTCCGAGCGCCTCGTCTCAGTTGAGGCAGAAACAAGGCACCAAGAACAAAGGCACCAAGAGCAGGTAAGCGACATCCACGCTTGCCTCCAGAGGTTTATCCGAAGAAACCCTAAAAGATGGCAAGTTCTCCAACAGCTTGCCCTTTAAGTGAAAGCCCGAGACGCGAACTGGGCCCAGGAAGAGAACGAGCGACTACGACTCGAGATTGTCGAGCTCAAGGCCACGCTCGAGGAAAAGAAGACCGCGGCCCCGAGCAGTGAAGGCATCGAGCCCTTTGACCTAGAGACCAGTAAATTACCGAAGGAAGGACTAGGTACACTACCCAGTCCCCCCGCACTGTAACTTTGGAAATTCAATCGAGGATATCCTCACTAACGCCCGATCGGCCTCCGCAGGAGGGGCCGCTGAAGGAGGAGCCTCTACTGGCTTGGCAGCAGGTCCAGGGGCGGCGGTGGAGCAAAAGGACACCCTGATGTAGTCCTCGGCCACGGGCACCGAGTAGAACACGGACGTGCCCATGGCCGAGAAGACTCCGTGGCCAAAGGGCGGTGACAGCGTTCAGGCTCAGTCCTCTAGCGCAAAAACACACCAAGGCCCTGAAGGAGCCCCAGGCTCCCTAGCAACATTTAGGGAACCGAAGAAATGACCGACCTGACGACCAAGGAGACGATAGCCGGGTCGGGCATGACGATGACCTCGATGACGTGGCTAAGGAGAAGGTCGAACCGTCTTCATCCGCCGAGCCAGTCGCCGAGGGTCCCAAAGATAATCCCGTCCTGCAAGAGGGCAGGAAAAGAAGGAAAAAGGGCTCTCTAAGCCCAACCCTAAAGATGGCGTGCCTATTGCTCGGGCCGAAGAACTAGCCCTGGGCCTAAGCACCGCCATCGTTGCGCCAGCCCCCGCGACCGCCAGGAAGCTGGGGGATCACTCCCCAGAGATTCCCCTACACTACAGAAGCGACACGCTGTAGGAAGTGAAGGCGATCTTCTGGAAGCTGGATGATGAAGGCCTCAATGAGGGCTACTGGGTGAGCGCTCTGATCAAAAAGCTTTGCTCTACGATGCCTTCTACTCATCAACCTAACCCCATTCTCTCTTCATGCAGTTCGTGCAGTCTGTGGTGAACAAGGCCATCCAGGCCAAGTTCCAGGAGGATGAGATCACCTTAGCGCCGCAGGACATGGAGATAGAGCACCAGATGGCCGAGCTCTGCCACATCTAGGAGGAGCAAAAGAAGCAGATCGCCGAGCTGTTCACCCGGTGTACTGAACTTGAAGAGCTGAAGAAGCGCATCCCGGCCCTTGAACAACTGCGAGCCGAGCTTGCCGAGCGCTTTCATGTAGCCTATGAGCAGCACGGGGAAGAGCTCCGGGCCAAGGACACGGAACTCGACCTGGCCAGAGCCCGAGCTGACTAGGAGGAAGAACTTCGCCTGGCGTAGGGCATCGAGCTCCAAACGCTCACGGCCGCCATCTCTGGACAAGTGGCTGAGCTCGACGCCCGATACCGAGAGGTCGATAAGTTCCTCCACGCCAAGTGCATGGAGCTCGTCGAAGCCCTAGCCCGCCTTGCCAACACGGAGGAACTCCAGGCGTTGAAGGAGAAGGCAGAGGCGCAAGCCGAACAGGCTTAGAGGGTGACCGGATTGCACGCAGCGCCCAAGAGAAGAACGCGTGGCTACGGCGCGAACTTCAAGAAGCGTGCCAGGTGCAGGTCGACCTTCAAGCCCAGCTCGGAGAAGCCGAAGGGAAAGTCCTCGCACTAGAGCTCAAGGAGGCCAAGAGGGACCCATGAGCGAATGGGCTTGTAGGTCTTGACTTGTAAAGCGCCTCAGCGCCCCAAGTCTTTATAATACATCCTTGTCCAAGTCATGGCTCTTTTGTCTTCTTAACATTCCTGCATGCATCAAAGACAAGAAAACGAGCGAGCGCTAGCATAGAAGTAGGCACGAGCTCGGAGGTTAGCACAATAGTAGAGATGGACCAAAACGAGCTCTGAAGAAAATGAGGGTTTTTTCTAAACGCGCTAAGTCGTCTCTACCCAGCCCTCGCTGTGACTTAGGCCGTGAGCCTAAAGTTGCGTTGAGGATCGGCTTACAGTGGACAGAACTCCGCAGGTGGTGCACAGGTCTGGCTTACCGTGCCATAGAGGGTTTTAGCTTAGATAAAAAAGAAGAGCTCGTGCGTGGGCTAAGTGCTACAAAATTGAGAAGCGAATTACTTGGGCAAATTTATCACTTTATTAAATCGGACAGGGACAAGCGGGTAGGAGACATCCGAACATGCCCAGGGTTCCAAAGTTTAAAATACAAGCCCGAGTTGTTGGTTTTAATAAAAACTATGCTAAAAACAAAGAAACTGACTAGGGATGGAACATTCGGAGCTGACTGATGTTCCACGAGCTACTAAGGACCCTACCATCCTCCATGGCTAGACGCACAGCCCCCGAGCGTTCTGTAGAGACGACCATGAACGGACCCTTCATTTTGGGGGGTAAGCTTGTTGGCATGCAACAAGTCTTGTGCGTGACGTAGGACCAGGTCTCCAACTTGGCCTATGGTCGGAACGTACTACCTCTAGCCGAACTGCTTTTTCTAAGTGCCTGTGCAGAGCTTCTAGGAACGTGGCTGCCCTTATGGATGCCTATTCACGCCGGCCTTCGAGGAGATCGAGATCCAACAGCCTTTTCGATTCTTGGTCAGTGTCCTCGAACGAGCTCACCCGAGCTGACCCGAGCACTATCTCGATAGGCAACACAGCCTCCGTGCCGAACACAAGCTAGAAGGGAGTCTCCCCCTGTTGCTCAGCTAGAGGTAGTACAGGCGACCATAGGACTGAAGGGATCTCGTCCACCCAGTTCTTCTTGTGTTTTGCAAGGTCATCGAATACGCGTTTCTTAATGCCCTGCATGATCTGTCCGTTGGCCCATTCAGCTGCCCCATTGCTCTGTGGATGTGCTACAGACGCGAAGCATATCTTGGTGCCAACGTCCTCGCAATACTCTTGGAAGAGGGCATTGGTGAACTGGCTACCATTGTCTATGATCAAATGACTCGGGATCTCGAACCGTGTGACCACGTTATTGCGAAAAAAATCTCTTGGCTGCCTGAGCCGTAACGGATGACACCGGTTCAGCCTCTATCCATTTAGTGAAAGTGTCAATAGCGACGACCAGGTGAGTACACCCTTTCGTGCCCTGGGGGAACGGTCCGAGCAAGTCGGGCCCCCAGGACGAAAATGGCCCAGAGAGGGGTATGGTTTGGAATGCCTGGGCCGGTTGATGAGCTTGCTGGGCATGAAATTAACATGCATGGCACTTAGATACCGGATCGTGGGCATCCTGACTGGCCATAGGCCAATAGTAACCTATGCGAAATGCCTTGCCCACCAGCATTCGGGACGCCGACTGGGCTTCACACATGCCTTCGTGCAAATCCTTAAGAAGGTACCGACCCTCCTCCTAGGAGATACACTTGGAAAGAACTCCGAGCCTATCTCTACGGTGCAGGGCACCGTCCACCAAACAATATGGCAGAGCTCTCCTGATAAGCTTTGTGCATTCAATTTCCTGGTCGGGTAATGTCCCATGGGCTAAGTATTGGATGAATGGCGACATCCAGCTCGACCCTTGCTCAACTAGGGAGACGTTGCCATTCGTCTCTTCTGCCTCTTCTCCGGAGGTAATAGAGGGCTTTAGTAAGTGCTCAACGAGCATCCCCGATGGTGCAAGCATCAAGCTCCCATGGTCTTCAAAAAAAATTGTTTTGGTGATTGATGCGTTTTATTCTCAAATGGGGAAATCTCGGTTTTCATGGACCCCTCAAGCATTATTCTTCTGATGGCGATGATCAAGGATAAGGATCTTTCATTCATAGTTCTTTTAAATTCTTGGGTGAGTTGTTGGCTTTATTTAGATGCTACGGTGATTTCTTCTCTTTGGCTGCAGGGTTCCCCAGAGCACAACCGTCGTGTTCCCTACTCTATCTTTTTTCTGTGCAGTGGTCCCTAGAGCTAGCAGGTGTGCCTGGTACTTGTCTAGGGAGGTTGTAGATCGTCGTTCGTCGGTGTGGAGTGTTTAGAGAGGTTGCAGAGTCGGTTCTCCCCCTCTATGTGTGTTTCTATAGGTTTTCTCCCAAATCTTCTAGTTTGTGCTGCATAGAAGTGTTGTAGGGGTGCGGAGGCTCTAGGCCGTGTGGGCATAGGAGGGGCTGGACAGTCCGGCCTAAGTGGCTTGTTTTGCTGCTTCGGCCAGGGAGGTTGTGCTGTTGTCCGGATAGTCCGGCCTTGGTGCCCGAACAGTCCGGCCTAGGGGGCCTTGCCAAGGCAATGGTTCGACAGGGATGTTTTGCGGTTCTCCGGACTGTCCAGGGTGGACTGTCCGGCCCAGGTGAAAGTCCCCTTGTCGAGTTGAGTGTCTGTCCGTGGTTTGTGCAAGGAAGTTTTGCCTTGGCCCGGACCGTTAGGGCGGACTGTCCGGACTGAGTGTCCGGGATGAGTCTGACCGTGGGTTCTTGGTGGAGATCGAGATCTGGTTGCCGGACTGTCCGGCCTGGGAGGCCAGACTGTTCGGGCTGTGAGTGTATCTGGTCGGTTCGGTTCGTTCTCGAGTGCTCCAGGTGAGTGGGGTATTTAAGCACCTGCTTCCCACAGGGGACGGGTGAGAGACCCGGGATCAAACCTCCTCCTTGCTCAAGGTCCAAGTGCTCTCCCATGGTGGCTAGGGTTTAGGCCCCCATGTGTGTGTGAGTGGTGTTGGTGAAGGGTGTGCTTCTCCGGTTGTGTTCTTCGGGATCCCGTCGCCGACGTGAAGAACTTCACCTATTCATCTTCATCAAGCCATCGTGTGTCGGTGGTAGGGTTTTCCCACCGTGTGTCGGTGGAGAGACCTCCCACCTTGTGTTGGTGCCGGAGGTGAGCCACCGTGTGTCGGTGGAGATGTTGGCTTGAGGAGCTCGCCAAGGTGCTTGTGGGAGCTCTCAAGCGCTTGTGAAAGGTTTGGAGCCCACCTTGCCGCTTGGTGAAGGGTTACCGCGAGTGGAAGCGAGGCGGAAGGCTCGAGAAGGAGCCGGTCTTTGTTTGTCAAGGACTTGCCTCAACGGGGAGTAGGAGTTCGTCTCCGAACCTCGGGAAAAAATATCCTGTCCACATTTACTTTTCCCGCAATTTACTTTCTACAAGAATTTGTCTTCTGTGTGATGTGCACGTACTAATGGTAGATTGATTTTAGGGTGGTTAGCTAGGTGGTTCCCTTAACTTTGCCTAAGTAGTCACTTGAAATAAAAATAAAATTTGGTCCAATTCACCCCCGCTCTTGGCCTTCGATCCGCTACAGGTGGAACGGGTTCTAGTGAGGTCACTAAGCCGGCGAGTTGGTCTGCAAGAGTACTGTACTTCCTGCAAACATACAGCACCTCGAAATGCTTGAAGTGCTGTTCTAACATCCTCACTTCAGCCAGATATCGCACCATTGAGTCATCGGTACACTCGAACTCCTTGTTATACTGGCTGATGACCAACTGTGAATCCCCCTTCACGGTTAGCCGTTGGACCCTGAGCGCACGGCATGCCTGAAGCCCGACCAAGAGGCCTTCATACTCCGCCGCGTTATTTGTCGCGTCGAAGTACAATTGGATTGAGTACTAGATTTTGTCACGATGGAGGGATATTATGATGACCCCAGCCCCTGAGCGCTCGTAAGCTCGGCGTCCGTCGAAATACATGGTCCATTGCCCGTCCCTCGAGTCTTTGCTGCCTATCTCAGGAGGGCTCGGGTTAGTCCACTCCACGACGAAGTCAGCCAGGACCTGGGACTTGATCACATTCCGGGCTTTGAACTCGATGATGAACTCGGACATTTCCATGGCCCATTTCGCAATACGGCCACTGATGTCCAAGTTCCTAAGGATCTCCCTCAGCGGAAAGTTGGTCGGGATCACGATCTAATGGGCCTAAAAATAGTATCGTAGTTTCTTGGAGGCCATGAGCAAGGCGTAGAGCACCTTTTGGACCTCGGGTAGCGCTCCATCGGTCTGTTGAGGGCCTCGCTCACATAATAGATCGGCTTCTGGATTCCGTCCCGTTCTGCCACTAAGATCGCGTTGACCGCGCCTAGAGTCACAGTGAGATAGAGGAGCAAAACTTCCCCCTCCCTCGGTGTGGTTAGCATGGGAGGCTCGGACAGGTAATTCTTTAACTCCTCGAAGGCATTGTTTGCTTCCTCTGTCCACTCGAAGCCGTCATGATTTCACAGGGCCTTGAAAAAATGACGCCCACGCTCATCGAGCCGGGAAATAAAGTGGCCAAGCATTGTCATCCGACCATTGAGGACCTGCACCTCTTTCTTGCAGGTGGGTGCCTTCATGTTCGCAATGGCCTCGATATTCTCGGGATTAAGGCCGACCCCGTTAGCGCTGATCATGTACCCGAGGAGCATCCTGGAGCAGACTCTGAACACGCACTTCTCGAGGTTGAGTTTGATCCGATACTTCCGAAGGTTGCGAAACATCTCCAAGAGATCCTGCACATACGACCCTACCGCTTTAGGTTTTACGACGATATCGTCGACGTAGACTTCTACGTTTCTCCCTATTTGCTCATGGAGGGTCTTCTGCATAAGGCGCTGAAAGGTAGCCCCCGCGTTTCTCAGACCGAAAGACATGGTGGTGTAGCCGAAAGTATCAAAGGGAGTGATGAAGGCAGTCTTCTCCTCATCCTCTGGCGAGATGGTGAACTGGTGGTACCCGAAGTACGCGTCCAGAAAGCTCATCAGCTCGGACTCCACGGTCGCGTCGACCAATTGGTCGATGCGAGGCAGCGGGAAGTTGTCCTTGGGGTATGCGGCATTGAGCCCCTTATGATCGACGCACATGTGCCATTTGCCCTCCTTTTTACCATCACCAGGTTCGCTAGCCACTCCGATTATTTGACCTCACGAATGAAACCATCTTTGAGGAGCTTATCGAGCTGTTCCTGGATGATATCCTGCTTGAAAGAGGCGAACTTGCGAAGCTTTTGCTTTATCGGCCTTTTGCCTGCTGTATAGCGAGTTTGTGCTCAATCACCTTCCTTGGGACCCCGGGCATATCAGACGGTTTCCAGGCGAACACGTCCGAACTCTCCTGGAGGAAGGCGATGAGGTCGCTTTCCAATTTACGATCCAGGTTTGTCCCCAGATGGACGACCTTATCTGGGTGCTCCTCCGACATGGGTATGGCCTTGGTTGTTTCTCCGGCCCGAAGGACTGCAGCAGGCCGGGGACGCTTCTGCCTGGGCTCCGGATTCTTAGGGCCTTGCTCGGGCAACTGCCTGACCTGTGCGAATGCAAGCTCGTTGCACCGCAGTGCGGCCTTGGCGTTGCCCTTGATAGTGATGGGGCCTGCTGGCCCCGGGATCTTGAGATAGTTGTATCCGTGGTGCACGACGAGCATAAACATGCCCAGGGATGGACGCCCTAGGATAACATTATAGGGCATGTCCTGATAGATCACCTCGAATGTGATCATCTCGGTTGGAAGGTAGTTGGCCATGACCTGGTGGTTCCACCAGCAGCCATGATAGCAGTGGTATAGACTGATAGGAATTCCTTAGGGTTCTTAGACCCGTCGAAGTGCTCGATGCGGCCCGGTTTGAATATCAGCGGCCACACCATGTTGCGGAGCTCGAGAGAGAAAGCTCGGCAGCCGTAGGGGGTCGCCTGGTTGCCTCGGGGAGCCCCCGGGCTGAGTCGATCGAAAGCTCTTCGCCTTGCTCGATCATCCTGATTTGTGGGCGAGCAGGATCACGCCTGGGCCTAGAGGGGGTCTTGACAGACGCGGAACTCCATACATCCTCGGGACTTCGGGCATTGCGCCAGCCATTGCGACCTTCCTCGCCTTGCTGAGCATGATGACCCTGGCAGTGGCTTTGATTGGGGCAAGACGCTTCACGCCCTAAGGCGTTCTGCCGACCGGGATTGCGACTGGACCTCTGGTGTCCTTGAGAGAGAGCTCGGGGTGGGGCCGATCGTTCGAACTATCGCTCGCCATGAGCACCGACCTCATCTTGAGTAGCACGGGAAACACTCCGGGCTCGGTTTTCCAGCTCAGCGGCGAGTTCCTCCATGTTTTGAATTACTGCCTCCTGCATTGCGCTGAGGTCGATATTACCCAGATTCTGCCTATAATCATGAACCGCCTCAGCTAGATCCTGGATCTTGCCCCCGATCTTTTGGATAGGACCGGACATGGAAGAACGGGATTTAGCAGGCCGAGAAGCAGTGGTCTCGTAGATACAGCACGGCCTCAAAGGGGACACGCCTTCTCGGGTTTGCCGATTGGTCCTTACCTAATTGCGGATGTTGGCTAATCTTTTGCCCATTGATTGGGTGATGAAGCGACGTGCCACGATTCGATGCAAGTCCAGATCTGGGGCCACCTCAGTGCTGGCGGCATTGCCGTAGGCATCAGCGTTATCCCCATCATTGTTGCCATCGACTGCGTGATGGTCACTGGTAGCACGTTGTTGCTCGGCTACACGTACCTCTTGAAAGGAAGCAGCCACTAAGGGCGTCAAAGTAGTGTCGCCGCACGAAGCTGTCTCGCTCGGGGAACTAGGAGCATACTCTGGGATGTCCACCATCTCGTTGTCCTCGAGCTCTTGATTCTCACTGTCCGACGGTGGGGCAAGCACATCCTTTGACAGATGTTGGGAAAACATTGGCAATGACTCAAGAACGTACTCCGGGATCATGCCTTTGTCTTCGTCGCTACCAGCAGCGGCATCCTCCCTCGGTAGATCTCAAGGGAAGGAAAGAGAGTTATGGGGAGAAAGCCCCAGCGATTGAGTCCTTAAAGGGACTTGAACCGAGCCGGCCTGAATCCAGTCGCAAACCGTCTCGGGGACGAAATCCTAGATGTCCGGAACCCGATCGGACAGAGACTCAGGAATGGACTCCAAGTTCTAGATCTGATCTGTTGCGGGCTCAGGGACATACCCCGGGTCTTGAAGAATTACAATCGTAAGCAACTTGGGAACATGCTCTGAGCCTTCTTGTCCGGCGATCTTGGACCCTAGGGTGAGATTCTCCCCGACTTCCAAGTCGTCGAAAAGACAGGGATTCTTCGAATCTCGTGGCATAGCCACCACCGAGGATCACTGCTGCCAAGGGTGATCGTCGAGCCTCACGGTGGCTATGCCACGAGATATAACAGTAAGAAAATAGTAGGCTAATTTTTTTAAACAAATTGCCCTAATGCAATCACAATTGATCTAATTTACAATTTTTGGACTATATTATTGTTGACCGTGGTTACGGCCGTCGAGACTAATCACAAGAATTTCAAAATTGGCATGAAGTTTACCTTGGTGTGACGTCGAGGCTGTTCCTCTTCTCCTCCACAGGCCAACTCAAGGATGATGGTGGCGCCGGTATAGCGGCGTGGCACAGGTAAGGGGTAGGGACGCGGGAGAGGGGCAGAGGCGAGCGGCATCGGGCGCGCAGGCTCACCGACGGTGGCGTAGGCCTAGGGCGGCGTGGTGTAGTGGCGGCAATGCGGGCACTGTGGTGGAGCGATGGCGATGGCGGCACAGGTGTGGGGGGGCGTCGGTGTGAGCAACAGTGAGTGGCTCGATGGTGGCAGCGGCAGCGGAGGCGCGAGCATGGCGAACAGGCGATGATGGCGTGGGCGTGGAGAATACTAGGTCATGTGCTCTCCGTCCCCATATTACATAGCTCTCTCTCTCTCTCTCAACGGCCACACTTAAGCCGTCGAGAGTGATATGGATAACAGTCGTTGCCCACGATCTCAACCACCTACTCTCGACGGTCAGGTTGATATCGTCAAGAGAGACTAACCTAAAGGGTCCCAGCCCTTGTAGACATGCTCTCTCAATGGCCTTGATTAAGCCGTAGATAGAGACCGACCTAATAGCTAGCTGCCAGCCCCCGTAGATGCTCTCTCGACGGCTCAATTGCAGGCCATCGAGACAAACCTCCATTTCTCTCGAGGGTTGTTTCTGAGTTAGCCGTTGAGAGAGTTTTCTCTCTACGGTTTCTATTGACAACACTTGAGACACGCAATCTGTCTTGACGGTTTTAGGAGAAGCCTTTGAGAGAAAGGCCTCTCTCTCGGGTTTCCCCCTTAAGACCCCGTCGGTGGTCAATGCAGCTTGTTTAATTTTTAGTAATTTGTTTAATGACGATATTGATGGTCCACCATAACTAATATTGCTCCATGCTCATAAAATTTTTAAACATTTTTTACCTTTCTAAGTTGTCAATCTATATGTAACAACCATTATCAGGTCAACAAAGATCTCAAGCTCTAGTGACTTGTTAAGAGCACAATAAGGATATCCATGTGAATTTCAGCTCAATGTTGTATTAAACATGTTTTAATGAGTACACAGTGGGATAAATAAATAACAAACGTAGCATGACAATTTCCAATTATTTATAATGATTTTAAAATTATTTTCCCATTACAAAAGGGACAATACACACTATTTACTAGAACAATTTGATCTTGTACAAGTACGATACCATATATCTATTGACGTGCAAATTCGACTTTTGGGCCAAGGCCCAAAGATCAGAGTTAACCATACATGGGCCAGATTTGTGTAAAGAAAAGGATGGTGTTCGGCTGGAAGTGGATAAGGAAAGGGATGTTGAATACGGATCGGGAGCCACCAAGGAAGGTTTAGATTGGATTAAGATAGAAAAATATGGTGAATATGGAAGAAATCATGTTGTATCCATGCTAGACACGAAAGATGTATCTGTGTTATACTTGGCCTGTAGACCGTGTAAAGGGACCAACTCCAATCAATCAAAATATACTTTTTACCTGCAATTTACCTTTTCGTCTACTTTCACCGCATTAGGTCTAATTTAGCACAGTTTCACTGTATTCTGGTCTAGATCGACTTGCTGCGCATCGTCTTTCGATCTGTTCTCAGGTACACACTTGATAAGTGCTGTCTCGATTAGGTTCGATTCTCTTACTTGGTTTTGTTCTATGGACTTATCATCTCGGATCGGCCAATAGTCTGTTCATCCTTCGTTTTGTTCATTAGATTGCTTCGTGATCTGGCGTGCAGTCCATTTGCCGTTCGTTCTGTGAATCAGGCTAACTTGTTAATCTAATTTTCAGTCTGTTTATCCTCATTCTATCAGCTAGATTAGCTTGCTATTTTAGTTGATAGTCTATTTACCCTATTTTTGCTCTCTGGTTAATTTTATCGGCTTTATAGTAGATTGTTTATCCTTTGATCTATTGGTTTAGATCTGATCTAAGCCGATAGTTTCATTATCTATTACCTTTGTTTGGATCTGCTTTCTTGTGTTATAACTTCAATCTTTCTATAGATCCAATCAGCTATTTAAAACTGATTGCGTCTTTTCTTGCCGATTGCAGGATCAAATCGGCTGGCACGATTTGAACCCGGCTTCCGGTGCTGACGGGGATCCTAAGCCCTAAGCCCGTGTGTGTTTGAGTATATCCAATTTTAGCGTCAACAATATCTGTCATAGGGGTAAACCCACAGACAGAAAAGGGGGCTGCCCCTGGTGCGTGAAGCCTTGCAGAGCAAGCGGGCATGCACCCGAAGCAGCTCAGGTAGAAAACTCTCTCTCGCACGTGAATAGTGGTGTATTGCGGAAAAAGAGTATCCTTCTCTTACAATAGTCGGCACCCCCTATATATAGGAGGGCTCAGACAGTCTTGATTGACTCTGTTGCCGTTGTCAAGGAGGCCAAAGTAAGGGCAATAGCGACATTGCTATTGAAATTACATGCCTAGCCCTCCACCTGTTCCCCGGGTAGGGGCTAATTGGTCTTTTGCCTACCTCCTACGTAGTCTCTTTACTGATTTGCCCCTTGATAAGGGATGCTATGCAGGGGTACAAAGGGCATTACACTGGAGGGCAGTTAGGTGCAGCTTGGCAGTGCATAGAACCTTCTCGTGTATCCTGACAGCGTGGTGGGCCCATTGTACTGCTTGTCTCCCTGGTTCCTTGATCGAGAAGAAAGGCGATCTGATGCGACCTAGACTACTACGTTGCCCTGCGGAGGTCTTTGTCCCGACCCTCTTGGGGTCTTGCCTTTGCTCTGCTTGACACTATCTTCGCCCCACTTAGCTTCGCCCTTGTCTCGCGTTGCACCTTAGGGCCTCGAGCGAGCCTGGTTCTGCCCTTGCTCTACTTGCCTTCGCCCTAGCTTCGCTTTTACTCCGCTCGTCCCACCTTAGCTTCGCTCAATCCTTGCGTCCGCTCCGCGATGCTTCGCGGGTTATCTGGGTTGAGCCTGTAAAAGGGAGGAAGGACAAACTACAAAACGCGGGGCTGCTCCCTGCTCCTATATCGTAGGGGGTACATACCTTAGGTCTACAACAATATCGATGGTGGCAAACTATTCTGTACTTACCTGCATGTTTTTTGACATTTTTTTGGACTTCATAAGTCCTTGAATCATTTTTTCTTTAAAAATTTAACAATACACTATCTACGTAATATACAAACTACATATATTCATTATATATTTAAAAATATCTTATTTTTTCCATCATAGTTTTCGAAATGCGCAATAATGCTTGATTATCTGTTATTTTCTCATTGCAATATCATTTTCTACACATGTAAATCTAATTTCAAGTATTTTTCCTTATTTTCCTGACATTAATCTTTCTCGATGGCTACATAAAGTCGTCGAGATAGAGGCCCTGAGTCAGCGCACGCGTAGCCCAGCCCACTTAGCCGCAAGCATGGGATGGCCATGGGCCATCGAGAGAGACCTTCATTTGTTCAACGCACAAAAGGTCCATGCCCCGTAGTCTATGGACTAAAAATTAAAGGAAAAATTGGCTACATGCCATTGTAAAAGTGTTGGCTATGCTATATGTCCCTGACAAAACGAGTCTTTGATCTATGCCACTGCAAAATGGAGATATGCAGCCCTATGCCACTCTAGACTATTTCTCCTACTAATAAAATTTAAAACAAACTAGAAAATTCCAATATTTTTTTGAGGTGTCAAATACGAGTGTGTTCAGCTTCTCAAATCATGAAATCCACATTCAACATATGAAATGCCAAAACAACCGAGTTTCAAAAAATTGAAAACAATTCAAAATAAATACAAAACAAATAAGAAAAAATCTGAATAAATGTTGAGGTGCCAAATTCATTTTTAATCATCACACCAAATTCTTAACCAAATGATTTTCCATTTGAAATAATGAATTCTCATGAATTTCTACAATCTTGTAATTTGTGTAAATTTGGTATTTCAAATGACAAATCATTTGGTTCAAAACTTGATGTGTTGAATAAAAGTGTAATGGGCACCTCAACATTTATTCAATTTTTTCTTATTTGTTTAGTGTTTGTTTCTAATTGTTTTTAATTTTTTGAAGCTCGGTTGTTTTTGACATTTCAAATATTGAAATGTGGATTTCATAATTTGAATAGTTAAATACAGTTGTATTTGACAACTCAAAAAAATATTGGATTTTTTTCTACTTTGTTTCATATTTATTTTGAATTTTATTAGTGAGAGAAATAGTTTAGAGTGACATAGTGTCGCATATCTCTATTTTGCATTGGCATGGAGCAAAGTCTCGTTTTGTTATGAGCATATAGCATAGCCACCACTTTTACAATGGCATGCAGCCAATTTTCCCAAAATTAAATGGCGTAGCAGTATGTGGCGTAGGTGCTTACCCACCTGATCACGGGCTCGAGCCCGAGCCTACGCCATGCCATTTTTCTCATTTAAGTTCTCTCGACGGCTCATGCGGAGGCCGTCGAGAGAGATCAGTGCGTGCTTGGCCCAACCCATGTACTTAGTCGCAAGCTTGGTGGGTGATCTTTCTTGATGGCCCACTTATAGGCTATCGAGAGAGATCTTCCCCCGCAAAAGGAGAAACACTTTTTGAGCACACGCACAATCTGGTGAAGCAGACTCTCGACCGCACGCACAAAGCCGTCAAGAATAGATGACATCGTCCCCGCGTCGTTAGTAGCAGTGTTGTTGTCGACTGCTCGCTTGACGGTTTTGTGTGGGCGGTCGAGGGTAGATACCTAACTCGGCGGTGAGTGCTTGGCCATCAAGAGTAGATGATGTCTCTCGGTGGCTTATTTGTGGCCGTCAAAATTTTAGTTGAATTTTTTTGTCTAAGTACAACTAAACATTTAACTTGATATTGATGCTGCATACTTGTCGGTTCTCAAGTCATCTCCAATGATAGCTCTATTTTCTGGCCTATTTCACTATTTACAACCCTAATTTACTATTCACTATTCTATCCATGGTCCTATTTTTCGAATCCCTATATTTATCCTTCTCTTGTATTCTACTCCCAACCCTATTTTCACAATTCACAGTCTCAGGCTAGCTAGATAAAGGACACAAATTTTTGTGACATCATCAAGTTCACTAAGATCATGTCTAATGCTAATTTCTTTTCCTACCCATTTGTTCTATTACTACCGTATTGAACAATAATTAGATAAAAAAGACTATGTGCTCCGAGAGTCCGGCTATCGAGCTCGAAGCGTTCAATAAACATGCTGAGCCATCTAGTCTAGCTACAAGCAACGAACAACCGTCGACCTGGCCACGTACTGTGCCGAAAGGCTAGAGCCCACCTGAAACCCATGCACCACCCGCCACCGCCATGTGTCACTCTTCCCCGCGCTCCATTTGGCCATTCCCAAACTCCGCAGTCCGGTCCGAACAAATCTCACTCCCCATCCTGCTCCTTCGCTACCGCCACCGCCATGGATGACGCCGTGAACACCACCCCGACCTCCTCCGCCTCCATGGCGGTAGCGGCAATGGCGGCGGCGCAGCACCAGCAGCTCCAGCACCAGCTCTTCCTCATGCCGCAGGCGCAGGCGTAGGCCCAGTCGCATCCGCAGCAGCTCTCATAACAGGCCATGTCTCGCTTCCCCTCCAACATCGATGCCCACCTCTGCCCCCTGGGCCCGCTCCGCTTCCAGCAGCCACCGCCGTCCCAGCCCTAGCCACAGCAGCCTCAATCCCAGGGGGTGTCGCTGTCACAGTCCCAGGCGTCGCCGCTATTGGAGTTGATCTTAATTCGTGTACAAGACGAACTCTATTAGTGTCCTGATTGGAGACTTCTAAACCTAATTGGTTTTGGCCCTCTAGTGCACAACAATTATAAATATAAGGGAGGAGCTAGCAAAGAGATTACCAGACAGAGCTAAGGGTTAGCTGCTTCTAATCTAATCCAATCTAGAGATTGTCGCTGGAGCTCTGGAAAGGACCGATGCCACTGCAAGCAACACACGCGAGGGCTTCACTGCTACCGACTCCCTACATCCTCTACGGCCGTACTGCACCAACTCATTGGCCAAGCAGGCTCTCTAAGCCTAATTCTGTTCCTTAGTGATGGCAGCCACAAGCACCGGTAAGATGTTTATGTTTCCACACTAATTAAGTTTAGTGTTCATGTATTATGCTAATTAGATCATGTTTAAGATTAAGATTAAAATCTAACAGCCGCCGCAGCAGCTGTAGCAGGAGGTGGCGGCGAGGATGCGGAGCCCCGAGGTGGAGATGGCGCTGCAGGATGCCATGCGCATGACGCGCGTCCGCAACCCGGACATCTTGATCTAGATGGTTCCACGCCTGAAACAAGAGTCACGGATGAATTTGTAGTGTGTTCTATCGTATAATTTAGCCGGTTGGATTCCATTTCTAGGGTTTCAGAGCGTCCTTAGAGAGTGCGATATGATATCACATAAAAATGGTTACATTAAAGTCCAGAGTAGGGTATTTCCATGTTGTTTTGTTGTGTAATTTATAGCTTGCTAATAATAATAATACCGGATAGAGGAAACTTGGGACCATGAGGAAAATGAATACGAAAACCGGGTTGACCGGAAACAACCAGAACCAAAATCCACCTTCTGGTGACGGTCTGTGATGTTTGCCCATTATGGATTTGGTAACCCTCGATATAATGCAGGACTGGAATTGAAGATGGGATTTTAGGATTTGGACATATAATTTGGTACAGTTGATGAAAAGTTTAGGTGGTAGCTTTCCATGATGAGTTTCTGGTTATCCTTAAAGTGTTTTACAGTCTCTTATTAGTTTAAACTGATGCGAATTTTGGATTAAGCTAACAAGTACTTCAGTTTTCACATATGTGCTAGCTAGTAGCTGCAAGTGCTGTTTTGAGCACTTTGGTGATTTATTTCAAAAGTTTGGCGTTCTCGAGTATGTTGCCCATTTTTTAAGTAAAAAAACGTTTTGTAAATTTTAATTTCGAATCGTTTAATTTGTATGACTATTTTTTTCTTGGATTCTGTTTTCACTGGTTATGACTGCAACTTTGCAGCTAATTAGTGATGGGAGCCTTCTGTACTTCCGCTGTTGGGCACTTTAAGTAGGGTTGGGTGCACTAATGACTAAACTATCATTGACATGTGTAAGCAATCAAATTTTCTTGGTATTTTTGTTCCTTGTTAAATGTAGGCTACTTGGATTTACTAACCATTGCCCCCACTGTGTTACTGGTACACACATGCCCAGATATTTTTTTTGGTGATTTGATACATCCATGCATTGACTTTTCACCGACACGGTGCAACGCATGCCTGAGGCCTATCCTCCGCCGAGGAGAAAGGAGGGGGAGGGGGAGGTGCTGGGAAGGAGGGGAGAGGGGGAGGCAGTGTTGAGAAAAAAAGGGGGAGGTCAGGGTGGCAGCGCTGGGAGAAGGGTTAGGTGGGTAGGCAGTGCTGCTGCGCTGGGCCTGGGAGGGAATGGAGGTGGGGGAGGCAGCATTAGTGTGAGGGGCGACTGGAGATGGGGAGGGGGAGGTGGCGCTGGTTCAGCTCGTGGGAGGCATGAAAGGAGGAAGGAGAGAGGAGTGAGGGGGTGTTAGAACTTAGGGTTAGGTTGGTTGGAAGATTTGAGATGGACCATGAAGGGGCTAGAGTTAGCGCAATCGCTAGTTTAGTATTTATTCCTATTATTTTATAGGGCGAATTGCATACATGCCATTATAAAAGTTCGACATTTTGCAACTTTATAATGGCATTTATGCAAAAAAATCTTTTTTAAATAAGCTAAATTGGACACCTGAAACTATGTTGGAGTCGGACACCCATGTCTGAATCCTGTTCTAGTGGCATGTTTTGTACATGCCATGCAATTTTGAACTTTTATAATGGCATGTATGCAAAAAAAAAATTATAATAAGCTAAATTGGACACCTGAAACTGTGTGGGAGTCGGACACCCATGTCTGAATCCTGGTAAAACAGCTCCACTTAACGTTATTTCACCTATATTCTATTTTCTGTACAGTTATTTCACCTATATTCTATTTTCTGTACATTTAGATACTGTATGTAGATATATATGTGAAATGAATTCCCTATGGTTGTTCATACTTGTCCTCTAGCACCAATTGTTTTTGGTTTGAACTTTGAAGCACATGGGGGCACCGTTTGGGATATCAAAATTTTGTAACTTTGACTAGTTTTGTCCTCCAATTTGCTTGTTGCCAAAATATGGCAAGTTCACCTCTGACTGGTTCTCTAGCTCATATCTTGCCAGAACTTAGTTTCATGGGCAACCAATTTTTATATAAAAAACTTTGGTCGGGCTTTTTTTTCTCACCAATTTGATGACCAAAGCTCTTTTGTTCTGGTGTGGTTGCTTACCAAAATTACCCTATCAAACCTTGCCAAAATTTGGCTATCAACTTGGTTGCTCACGAATTGGTCATGTTTAAGCATGAAAACGAACAAGAGGGACAATGGAAAGAGAATCTTACCAAAATAGCACACAAACCAAGTCGATGCCAAAACTATTTAAAGTTTCAAATTTTGGTAAGACGAACGTTGCTATCCATTTGCTTCAAACCCATGATCCGATATATTTCTCGTCGTTCTCCTATCTGACTTGTGTTATCAAAACCATTATTTATTTGGACACACCTCTGTTGTTGAGTGATTGCTGAAGCATAAGTTTTGTTACTATTTACTATCCAGTCTGTTGTTGAAGACAGGTTAATTCTAGTTGTGGTATCACTTTCACTCATTCCAGACTGATATTCTACTGATTTTATGCTGCTCTGCTCTGGTCTAACCGTACATACAACATTTACTTTGGTGCTTTATAGTTTGTTACTCTGGTTCTCTGACCACCATATTAGGATATGGGAATCATCATCTTGTACAAGCACAAATGATATACTCATGCTTGACAATAAGGAAGTTGTCATGTGATTTAGGACATACCATGTAAAAGATTATGAGTTGAGCTCTATATGGTAGGAGTCCAGGTAGACTATGGGTGTGCAAGCTACAACACTCAACAAAACTGTAAATAAAGGAGACTATATTATTAAATAAAACTTAAAATAAACACATACAAAAAGTTGCTATACCACAATATGAAGCTTAAAGTCTTAATGTGGAATGCGCTCACTTTGGTAGCAATTCTACAAATATACTGCATGGAATTATATTTGGTGAAGTACTTGTAACGTGAAAAGAACTTTGCTAAATTTCCAAATGGGGACTTACAATATGCCATGACCATCGTATGTAAGACATCGTCAGATTCCTTCAAAACTAATGGAAGACACTACCACGGATTGAGCCTTCAATCCCGGTTCCAAACCAGCATCAATCCCGGTTTTGGAACCGGGATAGGCAATTCGGGACTCATGGCATGGAGCCATCAGTCCCAGTTGCTCTCAACCCGGGATAGATGTTAGAAATATATTTAAAAATATAATACGCACATATGGCTTCTGCGGGACTCGAACCCGAGATCTCGTGACTCCCCACTCACCCTTCTAACCAACTCACCCACCCACGCATTCTGATATAACTAGGATATGCATTCCTTTTAAAGATTCTTTAGATGAGGCTTTAGTCCTGTCAGAATACCTAACCGACTAAAGGTTTACTGATCGGTTGGTATTACCAACCGATCGATGAGCTTCCATGCCGGTGGGCTATACTAGCTTGCATGGGAGGAGCATCAATCCCGGTTGGTATTACCAACCGACTAATGTGAGCGATTTAACCGGATTGAAGCCTTGGAACTACGAACCGGACTGATGCTACTATTAATACCGGTTCGTATCTTACCGGGACTGATAAGCCGGTATGGAAGGCTGTTTCTCTAGTAGTGAGAAGTAAAGAATAATTTCTTCCATGGATCATTTTATTTCTCTATATTAATCATGTGAAATGACAAGTTTGCATGATGTTTGTTAATGTAATATGAGATCTGTAAAATTAATTATGGAATACAATTTACTCAAATTAACTGTAAAATTTATTACGAACCTCCAAATATAATTTTCAGTTGGTAATAAACCACCACATTTGAGGAAAGATATAATACCTGTAAAAATTGCCAAGAATAGTGATGAAAGTATGATCTATTATGTCACATGGCATGTTGCAATTTTATAACTAATGGACAATTGAACATATTTTATCATATGTTAGAGAGACGGCACTTTTCTGTGTTGTCGAATACTCGCATGACTACAACATGGGTATGATTGGTGGGCCTTCCACCTTAGAATCTTGTGGATATGAATGTAGATTAGAAACTTTTTTTTGCATAAGGGGATATCTCCCATTTCCATTACATGAATAATGGAAAATACATCATTCAATGCTATCTCATTGCTCTTACTCATGCACAATAGTATGACTGTTTACGCTGTTGATAGTGCCAAAGGTGGGTAAGCTTGCATGAGATAGACACTAAAGTGAGGAAGGCATATCATGAAGACAGCACCATCACATTTAATTTAATAATATTGTTGTAGAAAATGATCTTTTATTCTACAGTCTACACATTCAATCTCGTCTACAGGATCATAACCCCACCAATAGCCTTGTACAGGAGGCTCTTCAGTTGGAGTAAAATGAACACCATAGCCTCCATATCACTTTAACACTATGTTTTGTAGAAAGTAATTTCTAGAATCGTGATGATATTACAAACGACAAATCTTTTCATTTTGTGTACCAGAACCAGTGATGTGGTTATGCAATTCTTTTGTGTTTTGAAGGAAATACGATTTTATTGCAATGGAAATATATTATGTTGATGGGAAGAAATGATTTGTTGCATTGCATCTGTGAAATCTCCAAACATAGGTTAGATATTATGAACTACAAGTTTTGTTTAAATTGAGCAGAGTCTCTAGCATAATATGAAATGGGTGTAGTTCCATTTCTACACTTTGAACAGTCTATCATAATATATTAATATGAAATGGGTGTAATTCCATTTTGTACACTTTGAACAATCTTTTGTTTGAATTTGACTCCTGCAAAGCGGAAACCATACTATATATGCCTAATAGCCTTTCAGAGTTTAATAAATTGAGATTGTATTGTTGTGCTTATTTTTATCAGTTGATGGTTCAAAAGAATAGCATACTTCTCTCCCACATCTTAAATCATGCTTACAATTAATTAGATTTAATTTGTGGATTGTTTGATTTCTTCATGGTATGACACTATGACTTCATATCTGTACCCATATCTTCTGTTCAACTGCTGTCAAAACCAGGTTATTGCCTTACCACGTGGTTGCTGATTATGAGGCTGAAGAAGATGATAGGATCCTTGACGGTGATACAACTGGCCAAATTCCTTCTCGCCTGCAGCAATGGGATCATAACATTCTGGTGAAGATTGCTGAGTTTACGACAACTTTTGAGAAGCAAGTGTTGGCATACAACATAATGACCAAGAAAAGGGCCATTGGTGAATTTAGATCAGAGGAGCGGCTCATGCTGGAGCAGGCTTTGTTACAGGAAGAGAAGCAGGCTATGATGGAACTAAGGGCAGAGATAGAATCTAGGGAGAAAGAAGGTCGTGAGGCTGCTGAAAGTAAGATGCGTATGGCAATGGCTGAGCATGCTCGAGCCGAGGCCCAAGCACATTCTGAGATGATTGGTCAGGGTCCTTTGAGAGCCAATGCTGCAGCATCCCAAGGCGAAGATGGCCCTAGTCATGACATGGTGCAAGAACAGGGTGAAGATGGATGGGGAAATGCTCAAAGGGATGATGAAGATCCGTCGGAGGATTTCCTCAATGATGAGAATGAACCAGAGAATGGGCACTCTGATATGCAGCAGGACTGGCGTAAGTCGGGGGAACTTGATCTAAACTCTAGGTAAGATAGCTGAGCTGTCATGGTCGGGGTTCATAATCAGAAGTCTTGGTGATTTTAATATGAGATTTTTTACGGTCCTTGAGAAGATACCGGGAGGTACCATAATTTCTAGTGTTAATAGTAGTGCACTCTCCCAGGTATATCTATCTTGAGAGTACCGAGAGATACCACATTTTACACTAGAAATTGTGGTACCTCCCAGTACCTCCTCAAGGACCGTAAAAAAGCTCTTTTAATATAGTTCTCTGCTTGTATCATTTTAATATAATTTAGCCTGTGCTTTTTGGCTGTAAACACGCATTTTATAACTATTTGGCTACTAGAGTGTTGAGAGGTCCTCGATATGTTGTGAGGCTAACTTGTAGATGGGCTTACGCGCAAATAAACGAGGAAAAATGTAGATGACACGACAATCAATTTCTCAATGTTTAGAGATGTCCTAGTTATGTTGTAAAGCTAACTTATAGGTGCGCTTACACGAAAATGGACGAGGCAGTGTAGACGCAACAAATCAGTTTCTCAACATTCTTGCATTGTACTGTAGAAATTTGTAGGCTATCTGCACTGGGATTCCTGTTTACAGAAAACTTTGATATCGGGAATGTGGATGGTAATTCAGTGGTTAGTGGCTGAGAGCTATAGCATAGCAAGGAAGGAGATAATTTTTATTTGTGACGGTCATTAGTGGATTGAATCATCTGCTATTTTAAAGTACGATTTCAAGAATAACATGTTGTTTTCATCACTCACCACTAGGCTACAAGCCCATTTACAGTCTACATTCTTTCTTCTCAGCTAAACTGCCAGAACACACCATAATCCATCATCTAATCATTTTTTCTTTTTTTAGATAATGGAAAAATACTTTGTCCTTTACGTGCAGATATATATGACCAATATAAATTATTCATTAACGTACGAAATGTTGTCCTCTAAATAGAAAGAAAAGACATGCTAAAAAAGTATAAAAACATTAGAATCCAGTAATCCTATTATTAAATCTCTGGTCACGTTTGGAAAACAATGTCATAACGACGATCCGATCTATATAGTGCACTTTTTCTAAAGAATAATAGAATTTCTATTAGATGATTGATACAACTGATTGCTCCTACGAGCACCCAGCCTTGTTCATGCCCCCATTCTGAACTTGAACCGCCGGGCGTAGTAGAAGGTGGCGTTCGTGTACCTCGGGATCAAGTCGCCGTCGCCGGCGAGGTAGTCCCTGTCCTCAGCGTTCCACCGGAACAGCTTGGGGTCGATGGGGAGAGCTCTCCTGAAGCCCTGCGACGCAACGGCGACGCTCTTCACCTTGCAGAGTAGCACCCGTTCGCCAGTGCCACCTTGAACAGCGTGTTGTCAGGCCCGACCTTGCTCCCGGCGTCCGTCTGGAAGACCCTGACGTTCTCCGTCATGCAGCCGAGGCACAGCTCCCGGCAGCTGCCTGGTGAACATTCAGAAGATGCAGAAGGTGATGAGCACTTGAGCTGTTGAGTTGAGCAGCGCCATCGACTGCATGCATGGGCTGGTCATCTTCTTTGATGATGGAAGGACTAGGAGAGTGAGTTATGCTAGCTCTTACCTCGGCAAGCATGATCAGGAGGAGGAGAGGCTGGAGAGCATGGAGAGGCTTGATCTTGCCCCCTGTTTCTGCAGGTTTCTTGTAGCGTTTCTTCTTGCAAATCAGTCCCTTGGGGATTTGTAATTGTGTCTATATATAGAGGAGTTTATGGTTGTGATTCTGGGAGCGTGCCATTTCATTGTTCATTTCTTGCCTTTTTGCTTTCTCAGAATTTTGTGACTTCTAACTTTCCTATGGATTCCTGAATAGAATAGGCTTGGAGATAATTCTTGCTTGCGAAACAATTTTCACGAAAAGATGTGCTTCTTCATTCTTTTTGTATTATTTTTATTTCGAAATTCTGTTATTTTTATTTTTTTTTTATTGTACTTGATATTTACTCTTTTCTAGTTTTCTAGCTAACATGGACCCTTTTTCTATATTTTTTCTTTCTGAATTTATGTTATTTCTATTTTTAATCGTTGTTGATATAGACTCTTTTTGTTGTTTCGTAGTTGACATGGACTCTTTTCTAGTTTTATATATGTCATAAAATATTTTCTATTACTTTTTTGTGCTATTTTTACTTTTTTAGT
Organism: Olyra latifolia; assembly: GCA_036346145.1. Taxonomy (NCBI): domain Eukaryota; kingdom Viridiplantae; phylum Streptophyta; class Magnoliopsida; order Poales; family Poaceae; genus Olyra; species Olyra latifolia. The sequence continues at coordinate 25,222,496 of CM070530.1, forward strand.
TGACATGGACTCTTTTTTCTATTGATATTTTATTATGAATTTATATTATTTTTAATTTTTTAAATTGTAGTTGATATTTGCTCTTTTCTATTTTTTCGGTTGACATGGACCTTTTTTCTATTATTTTTAGCTCAAATTTGTGTTATTTTATTTTTAATTGTAATTGATATGAACTTTTTATAGTTTTATAGTTGACATGAACTCTTTTTAATTATTTTTATTGCAAATTTTATATTAATTTATTTTTTACTGTGGTTTATATGGACTCATTTCTAGTTTTATAGCGACAAACTATTTTTCTTTTATGTTTTATTTCAAATTTCTTATATTTTTATTTTTAGTCATAGTTAAAATAGGCTCTTTTTTAATCAAATCAGTGTAATCTAGCTCCACTATAATAGATAATGGAGATATTTTCTTTTTCTCTAATTTACGTGGAAATTTCTCTGAATTAGTCTAAGCCGCTATAACATGGCACCACTGTAATCGATGGTGATCTGAATTGAATCCTATGTAATCTAGCCCCACTGTGTCACCGACGGTGAAGATCTTTTATTTTTCTCTAATTTACGTTATCTCTAATTCACATGAGAACTTCTCCGATTTAATCTAAGCCGTTGTAATCCGGGCCCATTATAATCGATGGTAGAGATATTTTCTTTTTCTCTAATTTATATGGGAATTTCTTCGATTAATGTGATAGCTCTGTTTCTCATACACCAACTAATTAACATTATCATTTTCTGACTGATCACGTATGAAAGGCTAACATAACTTATGCAACTATAAGATGGGAAGTTTGGAACTGCTTATTTTCTAAGCAAACGACATATAGCCACAGTTGATGCAACTATATATGTGCGTCAACACACTTGAGCACCCTCTCGGTCATGACTCATGAGCTAGCATTCGGCCTGCACGCTCGCCGCCGCCATCTTGAAGTAATGGTCCCACGTACCGAAAGGTGACCGACTTGGAACTCGGGATCTGCCGCCCGTCGCCGACGAGGTAGCCGGCTCCGGCCCGCCGGAACAGCTTGGGGTCGACCGCCGTGGAGCTGGAGAAGCCGTCGGCCTGGAGGAAGACGTTCATCACGGCGCACCTGCACCGGTTCGTCACGGTCACCTCGAACACCGTGTCGAGCGCCCCGGCCTTCGTCCCGGTGTTCGCCTGCTGGATGTCGATGCCGGACGGCGCACAACGCTGCGAGCCCCCTATATTGACGAAATGCAGCGAGTGAAATTTAAATGCGATGGTCACATGCTCCCTGTTTTTTTGGGGCGGATAAGCTGCTTTTACTTATAATCTGAAATTTAAAATTTGTAAGTTATTGATAAGCAGTTTTGAGGGTAAAAAATATTAAAAATAATTTTGAGAACTTATAAGAAACATTAGAATCTTCAAATTTTGGTTACAAAACGCCAAAATGTTTAACTTATATAAAAATAATAAATATTCATCTTAAAATCAGAATCAGCTTTTAAACTGAAAAGAACAGAGCCAGCACAGGATAGAAAACTATGGAGAGAGGTCTCTCTCAATGCCGAGCGTCAAGATAAGGCAACGGCGAGAGCCTGGTCGAGAGAAATCAAAGTACATGTTGCTGTTACCTTGGGCGACCATGATGATCATCAGGAGCAGAAGGAAAGCAATGAGAAACTTGCAACACTTCGCATGCGCCATGTTGCAGTTTCGCGATAATTTTCTTCTTGGATCAGTGGATTGATAATTGTTGCATGCATGGGATGCGGATTGGCCTGTGTATTTATAGGGTACATGCATGACGTCCAGACCGCGTGCTTCATGCGTGCGGGCTGCGAAGGAACGGAGAAATTGCACCTGCAGCTAGTGTCGAAGTTCTTTTTGGCCATGGGAATTTCTCGTCAATTAAGGTCCGACCCGTTCATTATTGCATTTCGACAAAGTTGGTGCAACGTTGAATTTAAGCCGCCCAATTTTTCTGCGGTTTTTGTTTCATTCACATGTACGTACGTACTCCATATACATGGCTATATACTGGCAGACATTCCAAACACTTTCCTGGTTGTTTTATTTATATTCTTATGGCAATATATCAGGGCATATCTAGCAAGGTTTTTAAAAGAGAATCTTTTCTATATTTAGAGACTAGTAGAATCTTTACGTCAGTCTCTAAGGAAAAACTCAAATTCATTGTAAGTTTTCACCCGTGGCGCCCTTGGGTCATTGCTGGCGACTCAGGAGGCAACTCACCCCGCCGCCAAAAGCCACGCCTTCGACCACCCTCCCCGCTGCCGGTCTACAGCGGTGGTGGCCTCCTTCCCCCTCTCCCCTTTTCCTTTCCCCCTCCTTCCCCTTCTCCTTCCCCCCTTCCCTGTGCTGGCCATGGTGGACTTTGGTCTTTCGAGGGGCTGCTCCGGCAATGCGGTGGCCAGATCCGGTAGCATGACGGCCGAATCGAGATGCCAGTGATGGCGGTGATGGCCTATGCCACACAGAGGCGCGGTGGTCAGGTCTGGTGGCACAGCGACCGGATATGGCAGCGCGGTGGTCAGTTCCATTAGCATGGCCCGATTGGGACACTAACAACAATATCGGTGGCTCAGGCCGCACGGCGGAGAGCTCCTTGTCATGGATCTGCTCCTGCCGCGGTGAAGGGTGGGATCGGTGAGCTTCTCACCGGCTCCTGCCATGAGGTGTTCCCCTTGGTGGCGGCGAATCCCTCATCCCTCGGCGCCCTAGATGAGGTCTGTCGCTTAGCCGTCTTGCTCCTCCCCTACCTCCGTGCGAGGCTCAACAGTGTTGGGTGGTTCCCCTGGTTGGTGGTGCTGTGGCGGTGTGGGTCGGCGACTAAGGACTTCGTGCCGTTTCCCTAGCCTGTGGCCTTCCTTCAGCGTGGTTTTGGGGCGAAAGCGCTGGGCGAAAGCCATGCCCGTTTGGTCCGGTAATGGTGATGCTGTTCGGTGCCACTCTCCTCTTTGGAGGCATTGTCGTGGGTGACGGTGGCGTGGCAGCCGCTACCTTGTTGAAGGTGTCGCCTCTTGGGCTGCCGGTTGGCTGCTAGTTAGAGTTTCTTTTGTTGATTGGTCGTCGTTTCAAAGTTGCTAAGGTGGTAGTTTCGGTTGAGATGGTTGTGTCACCGTGTCAGGTCGACCACTGATGTTGTTTTGTTGGGTTGCTAGTGGTGGCCGGCTGTTGCGCTGTTGTTTTTCTCGCTGGATGGCGATGTGGCTGGCTTTAGGCCAAGTTAGTAGCGTTGAGCTATATGATGTTGTTCAATGCCTTGCACCGTGTTGTCTTGTTTTTTCCTTTATTTTTCTCCTACTTAAATGAATTGGCAGAGCTCCTGTCTTTGATTAAAAAATATGAGTCCATAAATTTACATATTCTCTTTGTAAGTCTCTCTATATTTAGAGATTCTCTCTTCTGTCTCTATATCTTTTTTAGGGTAGGGACTCTGCTAGAGAGGATGGAAATACAGGAAATGAATAGTAGTTTGGAGAAGTAGATATAAAGATGTTGATGAGGATGCTGGCTTGCAAAAAAGGAAATCTAACCAATATGGTTTAATACTGCATAACTAATTAACTTCACGCGTTTTTAAGCACTCTAACACAAAATTTAACATGGAAATGTGTGTTCAAGTCGCCAATTACCCAGAGAACACGCTGCCACCCTCTCCACTCCCCACACACACAGCTCTAGCCAGATCCACCCGGATCCTCATGCCCCCTCAACTCCGGTGTGGGTGAAAGGGATCATTTTTGTCGTTTTGTTCTTGTAGTTTAGTGTTTAAATATGATTTTCTAGGGTTAGGATTTGGTGGTCGTTTCATCTCTAGTGGTGGCATCAATAATGGTGGCATAACTAGTTATGGTAATAAGCTCTCATCTAAGATTCTCTGACTTTGTGGTGGTTGGCCTTGACATCCTTCTCAATAGAGCAATCATGGAGCCAAAGGTCATCGCAGTGCTATTCGAAGCATCGCTCATGAGGCGTCGCACGGCCGGGCAAAAGTCAATGGTAGCAGATATGAGAAGAATGGTGGAGAAGCTAGTTTGGGTATTCGTGCATTATCATTAGCAAGGAAAAAGCGTGCCCCTCATGGAGTGCATAAAATGCCAAGTGCGTGTTCTGTAGTACAAGCACTATATCATACACACAACAAGTTCTTGATCTGAGCTAGAGAAATGCATGATGTTCTTCATTCTACTTTTAGTAGGAGGTGCCGGGTTTATCTGCAGAGTTGCGTTGGAATGATCTTCCATTTGGTTGTAAGGGTTTGGTCTATGGTATAATGGAAGTTATATTTTATAAAAGAAAGTCATAAACTACTCCACGTGAATGTGGCTAGGGATGTAAATGGTACGGACAGTTTCCAACTGATCGATCGATCAAATCAATCTAGATAGTGATTTGGATAATTTTATAGATATCCAGACTTATCTGAGTCCTTATCCGTACCCAATAGAAATTATTTATATCCATATTCGTATTCGAGGAAAATATCTGGGTAGTATCTATTTACAGATCGAATCCGACAGATATTATTTCTATACTGAAAGTTCATCTACAAGCCATATATAGTCACTTCTCTAGTAGGCTCGCCAATTCTATCAATCTATGGCTGTGTTTCTTTCGGCGGATAAGCCGCTTTTACTTATAATCTGAAAGTTCGTAGGTCCTTGATAAGGACCTCCGAGGGGTCAAAAAATTTATGAAAAATTAGTTTTGAGAGCTTTGAGGAGAAATACTAAGATCCACAAAAATTGGCTACCAAATATCAAAGCGTTTGACTTGTATAAAAATAATAAATTTCCAGTTTATAAGCATAAGCTGCTTATAAGCCCAAAAGAAGTATTCTGGATGCTTCTATTATTTTATGATCTTATGGATGTTGTATTGTTGTGCAACTAGGCATGCATGAATCGTGTGTATCAATATATGGTTTTATCAATCTCAAACTTTCAATGTCTCGTATAATTCATCTTTGTTAGTTTGTCACCCACAAAATTTGTTTTAGCAATTTAGCATATCAATCGGTTTATGTTAATTTACGCGTATTATTCAGGAAGTATCCGTTTTGATGACAATCTGATGATATGTTGCCCGTATTCGTTTGAATATTATGCATATTCGTATTTAATATTATCCATATCTATATTGGTATATATTCAACGCTATCTGTATCCAACAAAACTTATGAATATAGATAATATGAGTGGTATCCGATTCATGTCCAAAATGTTTCATCCCTAGATTTGGCCGTGTGTAATAATGCGAGATGGCAAACGCGCTACTGCAATTTCCATATCATTAATTAATTACCAGCGTTTCTTGGTTGAACTTGGAACATAGGTAATGTGTAGTGTAAAGAGATGCTTTAAATCATTGCTTGTCAAGCTTCAGGAAGATACTTTATCAATCGCAACAAAGGTATATTCTTACATTCTAGATGATATTAAGAGAGAGGGGTGTGGAAACGAGCCGAGTTGTGGCTCAGTCCACTAGTGCAGAATACGTCATCACTGGCGGTTCTGAACTCACATCACTGGAACCGACAGTGATTATGTGACAGTGATAATCGAGGATTATCACTGGTGGTTTGAGGCGGTTCTCAAACCACCAGTGATAGTAGCATCACTGGCGGTTCTTAAGTGAACCGCCAGTGATGAGGATGTTCGAAAATTCAATTTTAGACAGTAAAATTTAACCAAAAAATATTATTTTGATCCGAATAGCACCCCTACACCATCTACCACCGCGTATATAGCCTTACTACCTTTTTTCATGCAAAATTTAAACCACGCATAACTAGGATTCGAATAGCACCCCTACACCATCTACCACGTCTCTAACCCAGCCCTCCTAACCATCTCACGCATTATGACATTTTGACATATATAGGATATGCATATCATTTAAGCCTTGTTTTCTAAATTTTTTAATAACTTTTTGACTATACAAATGACGTTAAATAGAAAAGTTTTTAACTACAAAGTTGTATATCTTGTTGAAGGCTACAGTTTTCATGTAAAGATTGTTTTTATCCGACTTCATTTGAATAAGTTATAAATTTTTTAAAGGTGTAATGATTATTTAGGTATCTATATTGCTTCAAATGGAAAACATATCAACTACAAAGTTTTAGATCTCGTCGAGAGCTATAATTTACGTATAAAGTTTATTTTTATCCGAGCTCGTATAAAAAAAGTTATGAAACTCAGAAGATTTATAAATTATGAAAATTACTTTTCACTGACGATTCTTTTCTTTTGAGAACCTCTTATCACTGGAAGTTCATATATTTTCACTATAGGATTGAACTGCCAGTGATACTTTTACTAGCGCTTTATAGAACCGCCAGTGATAATGAAAATATCACCGGCGGTTCTAGGATTGAACCGCCAGTGATACTTTTACTGACGGTTTTCTTATAGAACCACCAATGATAGATTCATTATCACTGGTGGTTCGGTATCAATGGCGGTTTTTTCGGGTTCCTGGACGAGACGGAGTGGGGCAGGTCATATCACTGGCGGTTCTAGATGAATCTGCCAGTGATAAAGGATCAGGGATGAGCATTTCTGTAGTAGTGGTCGAGCTCGGGTGGCAGCGAGCCGAGCTAGGCTCCGCTCGGTCCTGCTGGCGAGCTGAGAGATAGGCTTGGCTCTGCTCGGTACGGGCTCGCGAGCTGGCTCACAAGCTCGGTGAGCCTCTCTCCACTCTCCATCAAGCAGCAGGCACAAGGCACATAGACCGTATTTTTTTAAGTACTTGAACCTCTTAGGTTCCTCAAAAAAATAATATGAGATATCCTAAATGGATACAATTCATAATATTGCCACTTAACCAAGGTTAAAAAAAGTATTATGCAACTACCGTCTCGCGACTAAAAAGTATTATACAACTACCGTCTCGCGACTCGGCGCTGGCTCACGAGCCGGCTCGTTCCAAAACCGAGCCAGAAAAACCAGCTCGGCCGAGGCCACGAGCCACGAGCTTTCTGTCCAGCCCTATTAAGAGATGAGCATACATGAAATATTCCTAGCATTCAATCGTGGTCATGTGGTCCATAAATATTCTCAGCAGATGACTTTAATATGAAACCAAATATTCGACACAATAACTAAAGCTTCGAACTGAAATAGACGACTAAGAAGTAAAGCCTAATACGGTATACGATATTTTAGGTCAACCGAGTGAGTCAACTAATGTAATGCCTCATCTGAACGAATATTAAATTTTGCCGTAGCAGTCAACAAAGTGAGTCAAACAAAGGTATCGAGTCAGTCAAGTAAATGGCCGAATTTACACTTCTTTTGCTCTGTTGTGATCCACCCTTTCCACGTCCAACTTGATAAGTCTCCTCCTCCTCCTCTCTCTCTCTCTCTGCACTTTATAATATTGAAATAATTCCAGAGTAATTATTTTTTCAAAATCTTATCTACCATAAAAAGGCAGATATTAGAATTAGAATAAAGAGTTTTATTGCTATTTACAAACCTGCTTCATTAAAAACCTTTTACGTAAAAGACTACCTCGAGGAAACCTTGGTAAACCAAAATTTTCTTAATCCATATAGCTATGTGTACATCGATATTTTGTGTTTCTAATACTTCAGAAAGGTTTTTAGATGTAATTTACATTTGGAAAGTTTCTTAGGAAAAAAATATTAACTATAAGATCACAAACAAATGTAGATTAAAATTGGCTGGGTTTAATCACCCGGCTAATTGTACCCATGAGCCCAGGTTTTGTCGGTGTTTTGGAAATATGTCTTCATATCGAGCTTATTTCTTGATTTTACTAGGCCAAGGTACCTTCTTTCATAAACAAAAGGCTATCGTCTTGGTCATGCAAGCTCAAGCACGCTAACAATTTTTATTCTGGTTCGGACCTTCCGCATATTGAAATAACAACCATACATCCAGTGTATATATATATATATATAGGAAGCCAGTTTGGGGCTCCATGGAGCCTAGGCTCCATGATTCAAAAACTATGATGTGCATTGAGATTCGTGATGTTTGACGTGTATATTTTCACATATCCACTAAAAAAAGTATTTTAGATATTAAACTCCAAAAAAAAAAAAATTCGAACTCAGTTTAAACTATTTTGAAGTAAAGTTTGAACTAGTTTGAAGTATAATTAAATGTAGTTCAAACCGAAGTTCAACTCAACTTTTTTCGGAGTTTGATGTCTCAAATATTTTCTTTAGTGGGTATATAAAAGTATAATAACCAAACAATACGAATCTCAAAGCACATCTAGTGGTAATGAATCATGGAGCCTAGGCTCCATGGAGCCTTATGTATTATTCCTATATATATATATATATATAAAAGGAAGAACAAGAAGTATAATAGTATAAAGTATAGAAAGTAAAAGGGAATTGATAAAAAACTCAAAACATGTGCCTGTAGATCTTAGTTTGTGTGGCTGAACCTATGCTTGAATGTGTTGGTTTCCGCCTTGGTTGTCTGTTGATCTTGGTGGTGTATGCCTAGGAAACGTATAGGGCATCCGAGACATTTCAAGACAAGAAATACCTATCCCTTGGGTGGGTATACGTCTTGTCTTGCTGTTCAAAGTTGGCAGGATAATAAGCTCTTCCTTTTCCTTATCTTGTTGTGGTTTTTGCGAAGCTTCATGTGCAAAGAACCGATCACGCAAGGTATTCTTCCATGACTGATTACTCGTCCATATACCACACGGCGGCAAGGTATTTTGCCGGGCCGACGAGTTATTTTCTTTTGCCCAGCTCTGTGGAAGAGTTACTCGCTGTGGGCAACACGTGTAACGGATGGTCCGTTTTAGTCAAGGCAAGTTATCATGAGCATTTTGTTGAAAGTGCTTCGCAAGACTTTAGTTGAGATAGGCATGACTTTGGTCGGTCCAATATTTGTACGGAAAAGAAAGAAAAATAGCATATTTCTCGACATTGGCCCTTGGGTCTCAACTAGTCTATTAAGCTAAGCCTGTCAACAGTAGGCCTATATCGCCCAAGAACAAACGTGGCGTTATCCCTAAGCATATCCACAGCCTGCAGGAATATACGTACCTCTGCTGAAGGATTTGTTTTAGCGGGATATATCAAAGGAGGTTGGCAACATGTTACGGTGAGAAATCCAACTACCTCTAGCTAGGGGTGCAAACGGATCGAATACGGATCGGATATCGTCATTTTCATATTCGTATCCATATTTTTTTTCGGATACGGATTCGGATTCGGATACCTCTCGGATACGAATACGAATCGGATAACATAGCGGATACGAATACGGATCGGATATTTACTCAATTCGGACGGATACGAATATCCTTCAACTTCAGCACATCAACGACAAAACAAACCAACATGCCAACAACCCAACACAACATTATAGCAATACTTGTTCCACCATTACAATAGTTCTAGGTCATAATGCTTACAAGCTTAGATCATATGAATAATGATGCACATGTAAGCTTAGATCATATGAATAATAATACGGATATCCGTATTCGTATTCGTATCCGGTCTATTTTTCAAAACCGTATTCGTATCCGGTAAAAAAAAAATCCGGATAGTATCCGTATTCGTATCCGTTTTCTATTCGGATGCGGATAATTCGAATACGAATAGCCCATTTTTCGGATACGGATGTCGGATAATTCGGATTATTTGGTATCCAGTTTGCACCCCTACCTCTAGCATCCATAGCAGGCACTCTATAACACTGTAACTCTGACTTTTTTAGGATAGAGTAGCTGATGAAAGGAAAGAATCTTTTAGAGTGTAGTGTAAAATATAAAGGATTTTAGAGGAATAGATAGAGAGGACGATAATAGTATTTTTGAGAAGAAAATTTAGAGAAGCTGGTGTGGAAGCTCAATGACCCAGTGACGCAAAAACTGTATAAAAGACCTTACGTCCTCACAGTAAGGGGAGGACGACCGCCACCAACCATGCTTTTATGGTTTAATTTATTTCTCGATATTGCTGGCACATCACTCTACTCCTTGATCATCGTGAGGGAAAGGCTGGACTAAAGCTACTCCGTATTACCTAATCAAGGAGACTCGGACGAGGGTAAATCTGCGAGCCTAGTTGTTGCTTGCTTGACACGTTTAATTATTTCCAGGTCATACCATCTTACTTCACAAATCAACATATTTGTATGTCGATGGAGAATTTCTGGGTCATCGACAGAAATTATTGCGTATTTATATTAGTTTGTTTTAAAAAGATTTTTAGAATATTTATATAGCTTAAACAAAAATATAGTTGGTCAATAGTGACAACCGATAATAACATAAATTCAATGATATAGAAGAGTCTAACCTACTTCATCTTACTTGTTTTTTTAGAGTTTTGACACGAGCCTTCGAGATTAAATAAAATATTACAAAAAACCAAAGCATTTGCGTTGTCAAAACTGGACATAAGCAAATAAGAAGTAGATAAGTTTAGACAGATGAGCATGGGAGAACATACTAGAAAAAATATTCCCTTTTCTAAAAGTATTTTCTAGATGTATTCCCTGTTATCGACATTGATACCGTCCCAATTGCACTTTGACAACTAATTATTTTACTATAAATTATTGGTAAAAGCAAATAAAGTTGTAATATAAAAGGATTTTTTCACAAATATGCTCATTGGTTTTCATCTATTCAATCTATATTTTCAAAAAAAAAAATTAACATCACACTTTCAACCCATGCATGATTCCACACTAACAGGCACCTGTGACCGAGGAAAGCAGTAAATCATGCCAAGGCAAAGCAAAGCAAATACACTTCCGGTAGCATGGATGCGAGGCACATCAGAGTCCAGGAGGAGCGATGCGAAGCAGTGGTCCGTGCCTTCCTTCGTTGCCAGGTCAAGAGACCAAAGGAGGGAAGCGGAGTGAGGCGAATCCCCGGAGGAGGGGGCTGAGACAAACTTGAGGGCTACAAAAGCTGGGAGACAGCCAATATAGGGCAGGCCCACCTTGGATCAAAGAACCCCTCATTAGGTGCATTCTCTAGGGGACAAACCATAACCGCCTACCCTTGTAATTTCTCCCTTGTAACCCTATTTTATTATGATGGTGGAAGGGCATTTTGGTCCTCCCCTCACATTGTAACTATGAATGAAGGTCATCCGCCCCTGCTAAAGGTGATAAAGAAAGGGCATGTAGGTCATTCGCTCGCGATGGTATCAAAAAAAACCCTAGAGTTTAACCTTTCTAAAGGTCTAGAATAGACTGAAAAGGAGGGCTCACCCACAAAAGGGGAGTGTACCATTGTAAGGGCCGAGACACATTTATTCTGAAGAAATATAAATCAAGTTGAGTATTGTGTGTAGTATCGTGTTCCTCTAAATGTCTGCCTCCTTCGCTCATCTGATGACTGCCTTGCTAGGCTCAAGACAAACCTCGGGAGTAGCCCTATAAGTGTTTTTGTTCTGTTTTAGCCGACGACAGTACTATTTTTTGTGTATGTAAAATTATTCTAAAAATCACATCATTCCCTTGAGGTAATCGAACATACATGTGAAATCCTAGCCATTTGATTGTGGTCGATGAGCGGCCCATCAATATAATTAACACTACTAGAAAACTGACCTTTCATACCGGCACATCAGTACTGGTTGAATTGGAATCGGTACTGATAGTGGCATCAGTACCGGTTCATTGGGTACAGGGCATTAGTCCCGGTTGGAGCCACGAACCGATCGATGTTCTCAAGATAGTCCCGGTCAGTGATCTTAACCAAGATCAAGGCACGAGGTAAATTAGTCCCGGTTACGAACCGGTATTGATGCCCTCTCATTAGTACCGGTTTGTGTTACGAACCGGTACTGATGCCTCGTTTTAGGAAAGTTCAAAAGGAATGCATATTCTATCTATATTAGTACGCGATGGTGGGTGGATTGGTTAGAAGGGTGAGGGTAGAGTCACGATTCACGAGGTTGTGGGTTCGAGTCCCGCTTCTCCCATACATCCTCGATATTTTTAAATATTTCTCAGTACTATCAGTACCGGGTGAGGGAACCGGGACTGATGCTCAAAAGCCGGAACTAAAGCCAGTTTCCAACCGGTATTAAAGGTGAGTTCTCTAGTAGTGTAAGTACGAGTCTATGAGGAGTCATTATTCTGAACACCGAACATTCTAAGTGAAAACTAAAATAACGACCTGAAAGAGAACTAATATAAGGCCTAAACGGCATACGATAATCTAGCTGCAGCACAAGGAAAAGACAAGCATGCCTACGTCCGAAGGAAGATTATTTTTTTTTTTTTATCATTGGAGTCAACTAAAGCAAGTCAAATAAAGGTATCGAGCTGGTAAAATTAAATTCCTTTTTTTAAAAAAAATTATGGATACAAAGTAAAATTAAAAATGACTTGATGACTAGAGCATCCAATCCTTCATTTCTTGCTCCGGTGTGATGGATCCACCGGTTCCACACTTCCTCTTCAGACTTGAGGCATTGTACGTCACTACGTCAGACATGCTAGTGCGGGTCATTTTGCCCATCTGATTGAACGGGCTGCACCTTGTTGGGCCGGGGGTTACCCCAGTCCTTCCTTGGCACCTCTGGCATGGTCCGCATGGAGAATTCGAAAGGCTGGAACAATCCGCTAGGGATATGTAAATTTCAACGCACAAATGAAATGTTTTTAGAAAGATTCATGACAACCTGGGACCTGGGTACTGGAACATCCAATCAACCGATCTGTTTTGTCCGATCTAAGTTCTATCCTTGAAGCACAACGTCGTGACAGACCCTAGCTCCCTGTCGGGTAGGCTTTGTGTAGCTGAAAAGTGAAAACGAATCAATACGGTTGTTTCGTCGATTTATCCTTTCTTGACGTGTTAGTAAGCTTTGTTTTTTCAGTTGTAGTTTCCATTCTCGCTCAATTATTTATTTATACAATCGAGACTAAGGTCATTCATAGTGCAGCGTGTAAATTAAGCGGACTCTAATGGGTGGCAGAGCAAGAGAGGATGCCGAAAGCAGCATTCTCTATCCCACTGATGTTAGATTTTAACCTTAACCTTAAACGTAATCTGATTAGCCTAATACACGAACACTAAACTTAATTAGTGCGGAAACAAGATGATTTACCTGAACTTGAGGATGCCATCGCTAATAGGTGCGTTTAGGCTTTAGAAAGCCTGCTTAGCTAATGATTCGGTACAGTAAGACGTAGAGGATGCAGAGAGTCGGTAGCAGTGAAGTCCCCGCCTATGTAGCTTGCAGCGGCATTGGCCTTCCCAGAGCTCTAACAACAAGTCTCTAAATCGGATTAAACTAGAAGCAACTAGCCTTAGATCTCTCATATATTTTGGCTAGCCTCTCTCTTATATTTATAGCCACTGTGCACTAGGGGGCCAAAACCAAATAGGTTTAGGTGTCCCCGATTAGGACACTAATAGAGTCTGTCTCGTGTACAGATAGAGATCAACTCCAACATTCTCCTACTTGATCAAAAAGCTGACATCATAAGTCCTCTCTTGATAAAATAGTACACCAAAGCAAGCGCCGCAAAAACTGTTGCAGTTGATAGGATGATCACATTGTCGGTGGTTTTCGTCTCTAGAGGCCTAATTTCCTACCACATGCAAATAAAACTAAATGAATTTAGCGGAACAAACCAAGTGATGTATAAAAAAAAATCCTTAACAACAAACAAGTTGCTACTAAAGCTAACATATACATGCACACCCGACTACGCTTCAATAGAATTTCAGAGATGATTGTAGATTTATCTATGCCCTTCATTTGTTTAAACGTGTGTTAAGAAATGAGAACTCAGTGCACAAGTGCAAAAAAACATTCTCAGCCCTTGGATCTCGTTTGTGTAGAGCAGATAGATCAAAGTGCAAAAAAAGCTCGTTGGAATCGAGGAGAGAAGAATATCATGGCGCTCTCTCTCTCACATTTCCCTCTGCACGTTGATTCATCTGCTCCACACAAACGAGATCCAAAGAATGAGAATGTTTTTTACACTCATGAACTTGGTTCTTATTTGTACCGAATATTTTCCCGCTAAGAAAACACTCACATAGTGTAAAAGTGTGCATTGTGATTGTGCTTGTGAGTCCTCCTTGCATAATGCGAAAAAAAAGAAGGGGACATCAGTAGTGCTGTGTTCTTTTTTCTCTGACACGTTGATTTGGTTATTTCTCCTGTAGAAGATATGGACTTGGGAAAAGAAGATTTACCTTGTACCACAGGATTCATAGAACAATATTCTTTTTTTAATTTGGATCCACCTTATCAACGGTTTGTCTATCTTTTTCTTTTGGCTTGCTTGTGCTGAGATTCCAAACATATAGACACACAGATACCTATAAATTATTTTAGAATTTTTGAAACATACTTTAAATTAAAATTAAAAGCTGCTAGAAATTTATCATTCAAAAATTGTAGCACTTTATATTTTTTAAAAGATTTTTACTGGTTCTTCTTAAATTAAACTCCCAAAACCATTTTTTAGAGTTTTGTTTGGTTCTCTAAACCCTTTACCAAGGCTCACAACTTTTTTATATTACTCCCTCCGTTCAAGAATATAAGGCGTATTTTGATTCCAAAAAGTCAAGCTTTGTAAGTTTTGACCAACAATTAGTCAAATTATATAAATCTTTAGTGTACAAAAGTTGTATCAAATAGATTTGTATTTTGAATAGTTTTTGATACATTATTACTTTATAGCAATTGACAATATATAATAAGAGAAACTTAGGGTCAAAGTATACCTTTAAAGACTTTTCAAATCAAAATATGCCTTACATTCTTGAATGGAGGAAGTATAATTTACAGCTGGTGTAAGCTGAAAATATCCATTCCCGTTCCAATGCTAACCACGAATAAATTGGCAGCATGTTTAGTGCTAATGGCTATCCAGTGCTAAGGTGCTAACATGCGATGCAGGCCATCAGATCTATCATATGCGTGTGAGATCTATTGAGAGGGAAACTTCCTTCATAAGTTAAACCTTTTTCACAGAACTCTCAGGATTTCAGATCTATCATGTGCTTCTACCTATGTAGATCTCAGTCATACGTGATGGATTTAAAGGCTCTGGTTCAAAGTTAGCATGTTAGCACTAAATTGGCGTTAGCACCGGATATGTTGCTAAATAAATTAGGCTATAAAGGAATCTCTTGAGTTGTGACCGTGACTGTATGTGGGCCTGAGTACACAGAAAAGGCCGGCGCCTCCTGGACCACCGTGGCTGTCGGGTTCTGTCGAGTCACGCGCACCTGAGCCGGCCCATGTGCGCTCCTGCCAACCGCTCAGAAAAGAGCATCTAAGGCCCTGTTTGGAAACACAGTATTTTCATAGTTTCAAGACAATACCATGGTTTTAAAGAATACCATAGTATTTTAACCCATGAGATGTTTGGCTACAGCTTTTAAAACTCTGTTTCCAAAACCGTGGTATTGCAAGACTGTGGTTTTTTTGGAGTTTCGGAGACTCCAGTCCGAGCCTCTGTTTCCATCGCACGTCAGCTCCCTCGCAGCGCACGTCGGCTCCCTCGCAGCTTTTTCCTTCACCCGCCAAAGCACTTTGCCTCTGCCGCCAATTTTTTTCCCCTCCCGTGGAAGAACTGGCAGCCAGCATATCCTCCAATGTCGCCGTCGACAACGCCGGCCGCTGATTTGTCGCCACCATCGCCCCGCCGTGAGACAGGTATACCAGCGCGCCTCCCCGTCGCCCGTCCCAGTTGTCCTCTCGCTGTCCCCCTCCACGCCGTCCTCCACACCGCCACCTCCTTGCCGCCTTCCCGGCCGCCTCCACGCGGCCCCTCCAGGGCCACCTCCCTGCCGCCCTCCACGCCGCCCCACCACGGCTGCCTCGACGCCGCCCCTCCACGGTCGCCTCCACGCCGCCCTCCCACGCGCCCTCCACGGCCGCCCCTCCACGGCCGCCTCCACGGCGCCCCTCCACGCCGCCCCACCACGGCCACCTCCACGACGCCGCCCCTCCACGGCCGCCTCCACGCCGCCCCTCCAGGGCCACCTCCCTGCCGCCCTCCACGGCCGCCCCTCCACACCGCCCCACCACGGCCGCCTCGACGCCGCCCCTCCACGCGCCCTCCACGGCCGCCCCCGACGCCGCCCCTCCATGGCCGCCTCCACGCCGCCCCACCACGGCCACCTCCACGCCGCCCCTCCACGCTGCCCCAGCACGACCGCCTCCACGCCGCCCCTCCACGGCCACCTCCCAGCCGCCTCCACGGCAATCAGTAATGTGAGCCTGGTTAATTACGGCAATCATTCGAATTGCCTCAGATTGAAGCTAATTGATAAACTCTGCACCGAATTTTGCTTAAGAGTTGCAGCATGGTTAGTTTAAGTGCTCTAGGCCGTCTGATTTTCTTGTGCTTTTCACATCTGCACTAGGATTATACGAAATGAAATTATGAAATACTACATTGTGTTATGAGTCTTTGAGATAATTTCTTGGAAAAGTGCTATCAAGCAGAACAGAGAAAAAACATCATAGATAAGACATGTCATTATCTACATTTAATTGAGCAATAGGACATTTATACATGAAACTTGGAATGTCAGGAGCTTGAAACTGACTCGTAAGTCAGTTTCTTTGTCTCAAAACAGTTTTTCGTTCTGAGGGCTTGTCTCAAAATTCTCATTCGTTAGCTCGTAAACCGACTTTAGCATTGTATGATATTGTTGACTTTTTAGCCGACCTTCTTGTCTTTCTCTTCATACATGTGACAGTGCCTAAATTATATTCTGGGCAATATAATTTAGGCTCTACCTAGTCAGTACATGTAGTTAAGCTCTTTTACAATAAATGAATTGATCTTTTTTGTTTTCTTTGTCTTAGGAAGAAAAGAGAGGCAAACATGGAATGAGATACAAACAAGTTTTTTTGTGAGCATTCTTAAAGAGTATAATTCACCAAGATATCGTGCCCAGAATGGTTGGAGCAAAGAAGCTTGGAATAGCATGACCCAACGTCTAAATGATAAATTTTCATTATCAAATTTCTTGGTGTCACAACTGAAGGACAGGGAACAAAGGCTAAAGAAGGATCACAATGCAGTAAAGCTCATCTTATCGAAGAGTGGGTTTGGTTGGGACAATGACCTAAAAATGGCTACTACAATTGATGAAAAATGGGATGAGCTACCAAAGGAATTGCAGAAATGGAAGAATAAAGCCTTCCCGTACTACGACGACTTGTACGAGATTAATGATGGTATGATTATTTAGCTACATGTGTGAATTAAACATATCAATGTGTCATTGCTAAACTATCTTTTTGTGTTGCATTGATAGGGAAAATAGCTGAAGGGAAGCATTGTAGGCGATCTTCGGACAAGGCATATAAATCTGAATACATTTTTTTGGAAGATGATTGTGCTCCGATGAATACACCTAGCCCTACCATACCCGCATCGCAAAGTACATGGGATGAGTTGCTACATGAAGGTATTGATTTGAACACTCAATATGGATGTAGCTATGATGCGTCTCATAGTCAATATAGAGTAATGGTTGAAGAACAAGCAGCTAGGAATGCAAAATCTCCTAGGGATGAGATGCTAGGGAAGCAAAAAAGACAAAATGAAACACCTACACAACCTCCACAAGCAATGCTCGAACGCAACCTCCACAAATCAAAAACCATTTCCCAGAGAGAGACACAGGAGAGGCAGCAAGGTGAAGATGACGGGCATGGTGGCGAGCGCTTCGACGGGGGTGATGAGCTCCCTCGTAGCCAAGCTCACCACCCTGCTCGGAGACGAGTACAAGATGCTCAAGAGTGTCCGCAAGGAGGTGAGCTCCCTGAAAGATGAGCTGAGCAGCATGGATGCTCTGCTGCAAAAGCTGGCCTATGTGGAGGATCTTGATGTCCAGGAGAGGGAGTGGAGAGACAAGGTGCGTGAGCTGGCCTACGACTTCGAGGATTGCATCGATGTCTTCATCCATGATCTTGGTGGCGAGCGTGATAAGGATGGTTTGATCCGCAAGACTCTGCGTTCGTTCAAGAAGATACGAGTGCGGCATCAACTTGGCAACCAGATTCAACAACTCAAGGCTCGGGTTGAGGAGGAGGCTAAGCGGCGTGATAGATATAAGTTCCGTGAGTCTGTCTCTAGCTCAAGGCCGGTTGTTGAGATTGACAACCGGCTTCATGCTCTGTATGCAGAGGTGGATAAACTTGTTGGCATCGACGGTCCAAGAAAGAAAATAACCCAATTGCTGGAGGAAGACTCTTCAGCGCAACAACTTAAAGTGGTGTCAATTGTGGGTTTTGGAGGTGTTGGCAAGACAACGCTCGCCAAGCAAGTGTACGACCAAATCAAAGGCAAATTTGATTGCACGGCCTTCGTTTCAGTATCTCGAAATCCCGACATGCTAAAGATTCTAACAGACATACTTTTACAATGTAATTATGACCAGCAGAAGCTCATTGATGATCTCAGACAACACCTCGGTGATGACCAGCAGAAGCAGAAGATCATTGATGACCTCAGACAACACCTCGTTGATAAGAGGTATGCATCTACCCGCGCTGGTTTATGATTTACATGATCTTTGACGCTACTAGAAAAGCTGGACTAAAAAAGCCAAAATGTTTAGCTCTTCAATTCAGCTAGGCTTGAACTTTAAGGCAGCCAAGCTAAAACCAGAGACATGAATGCTCAAAAATTATATGAGATCAAACTTATAGTTAACTTGGAGTTAGTGCTGCCCTTAGCTTGATGTGATTCCGTTATTTGATAATGGAATTGGGAGTGTGCTCCTATGCAAAAAAAAAAAAAACCTTGGGGTTAGCGCCTATAAGATTGCCGAACCAGAGGAAGCGGCTGTTGGGAATCCATGGAGGAGTTGCATTGGTGGGGGAGAATGAGTGTACATATGGAACTCTACTAATTTTTCAGGAGAATTTTTGTATTGAGAAATGCAGCTTTGATGACACAATGTAGATATTCCGTTATGAAGAGCATGTGGCTTTAATTCCACGTAATCAATCTTTATGTCTTATTATGTAGGATTACTGCATCAATTCCATGTCTAGTCTCTAGACTAACTCTTCACGTTAACTTCACTGCCTTATTGTTTGTTCTAGCAATAATTTCGTTTGAGTACATACCAGAATAGCTTTTAATGGTTACCTTCCTCATGACTCATCTAACAAACGATTGGCTGCTAAGTACATCTGAAAATGGACTTTTTAACCATACGAACTTCACTTATGTTTACAGGTACCTTATTGTAATTGATGACATTTGGAGCATAGAGGCATGGGACAATATTAAATATGCTTTTGTTCCCAACAATCTTGGTAGCAGAGTCATAACCACTACACGTAGCCAAGAAGTATCTAAACATTGTTGCTTATATTGCCATGGCTGCCAACAGCCCTATGAGATGCAGCCTCTTAGTGAGTTTGACTCAAGAAGGTTGTTTTTCAGCAGGATATTTGGGTCTGACGATTGCTGCCCTGACCATCTGAAGAATACTGCAGAAAGTATTTTAGGGAAATGTAAAGGTGTGCCGCTGGCAATAATTAGCATTGCTAGTCTTTTGGCTAGTCATCAACGCAATGACATTGATCAATGGGAGAGAATAAAAGAATCATTGGGCAATGTGTTGGACACAAAACCTCAGCTAGGACGCATGAAACACGTGCTAACTCTTAGCTACAATGATCTATCTCCAAATCTCAAGACATGCTTTTTGTATCTTGGTGTATACCCGGAAGACCGTAAAATTAGAAAGGTTGATTTGGTGAGACGATGGATAGCCGAAGGTTTTGTAAGTGAAAAGCACGGTTTAGATCTAGAGGAAGTTGCAGAGAACTATTTCAATGATCTGGTGAATAGAAGTATGATACAACCTTCTGAAATTGAGGAGGCAACTGGGGACATCAGTGAATGCCGAGTTCACGATCTAATGCTTGATCTAATTATATCCAAGTGTGAGGAGGAAAATTTCATCACTGTAGCAGACGAGAAGAAAAGTAAGGAGGAAAAATTTAAAGTTCGTCGGCTCTCCCATCAGTCCGAGAAGGGAGACCTGGCCCTGGAAAGCATGAGTGTTGTGTCACAGGTTCGATCTTTTACCGCCTTCTGTGTTCCTGACTGCTTGCAGTGTCTCCTACCCAAGTTCAAGCTTCTGCGAGTACTGGACCTGGGTGTGTCTGTGTCTGTGGGCGATGGCAAGTGCATTGATTTGTCTGCAATAAGTAATCTTTTCATGTTGAGACATTTGAGGGTCTGGAATGGTGGGTACAAGCCGTGCAGGTGCTACAAGCTGCCGAGCAAAATTGGAATGCTGCAGGATCTGCTGACGCTAGAGATACCTAGTTGTTTGAACATTCCATCGGATATCAGTTGTTTGTCATCACTGAGGCATCTACAACTTCCATTGGATGTAGAGCTGCCCACTGGGATTGGGAAACTGCGTGCCCTACGAACCTTGTATACATTTAACATAGCGTACAATTGTCTAGACAACATCAGAGATCTGGGTGAGATGACCCATCTCAGGGAGCTCGGTGTAGATTGCTTAGGTGGAGGCAGAGCAAAGTTGGACGCCCTGGCTGCGTCCCTTGGCAAGCTTGGAGACAGCTGCAACCTCCGATCTCTAAAACTCATCCTCGATATTTCTCAAGTGCCCAGTGACTTTGTGGGTGGTTTGTTCACTCGTCCGAGCCATCTGCGGCAACTGTCCATATGGTGCGGCAGGCAGAGCGTCCCCAAGTGGATGAGGCTCACTACGTTGGACTTTTCTGTGGAGGAGCTCCGGAGGGATGATGTTCAGGCTCTCGCGGGATTGCCGTGCCTCCTTGACCTGCGTTTGGCGACTCGCAGGATCCCCGAGGGGAACGTGGTGATCCACCCAAAGACATTCCCAGCCCTAAGGGTATTCTATTTCGACTACTACTCGTCATGTGTCACGTTTGAGCCAGGGGCAATGCCCAGCCTTCGGAGACTCACACTATGGTTAACAGGCGATGGCGGTGGCGGAGCAGGAGCAGTGCAGGATGGGAGCCCACTCGTTGGCGTCCACCACTTGCTAAGCCTTGAACGAATCTACATGGCCTTTTACCAGGAGGAAATGGGGAGAGGAATCCCCATCGAAGAGGAATCCACGCATGCTGAACGTTCCCAGTTTTGGTCCTTATTTTGGGCCGCCGTCCGCAAGCATCCGAGAAGGCTAGACATACGAACGAGTGAGGACGAGGAGACAGCAGACAAGGCCAGCGACGCTTAATTGGTACTGCTGATGATCAGTTGCCCTGCTTCTTTTTGTGTTCTCCCCCACTTTCAGACTGACGAGATTATTTTGTTTATTACATTTGTCAGGGTAATAAACCTGCCGGGCTTCACAGCGTGGAATTTTGATTTTTGTTGGGGTGCTTTCCTGACGGTTGGTTCAGCCACTGTTACCAGTTACCACAGCATGTATGAACATCACCAGGTACGATTCTCGGTGAGGGTGACACGTCATGGCATTCCTTGTTTGGTATTTTTCCTGACTTCGGGTCAATTATTTTCACTAATTGCACAGAAAGTGGTACCCGATAATTCCTATTCGGTCGGATTAGGATTCAGGCCAGATGGGACCGGATATTGGTGGAATTTTTCAGATCTGGAATTGGACTCGGATATTTTTTATCGGTGGACTCGGATTCAATATAGCCATCTCTGACGGAACCAAATTGAACCACGGATATCCGAGGCTCGGCTATACGGATAGTTCCGAGTAAACACAAGAATACCAACCCAACCCAATAGAAGCCAGCCATTAGGTACCTTCCCAAAGCCCATAAGTCCCCAATCCTATTTCGGTAGATCCTCATAGGCTAATCAAAAATCCCCTATCCGGTCAGCCCTGACTTGAACAGCTGAACCTTAGTGAGTGACCCGGTCGATCCAGGGCTCTTGGCGATGATGAGCGGCGACGGCCTGCCTGAACCCTAGCGACCTCAAACCTGCCCTGCCCCGTGCAACTCCGCCTGTGGCCATGTGGAGGCGTCGCCCTGCCCTGTGCATCTCTGACCACCACCAAGCACCAACGACGACCCTCTGCCCGACCTCCCGCCACCGCCCTCTCCACTTCTCTAGGCGGCAGGCCCAGCCTTCTCCACCTATGGCCGTGTGGAGGCGCCGCTGCACCGCCCTGCCCTATGCATCTCTGACCGCCACCAGCCTCAATTTAGCTCTATTTACAACAAGGCCTTCGATGCCAAGCATCATACAATCTGTCGTTGGCATGTTGTTTTGTTCCAATAGCTTGTGTTTTGAACTGTTTTATATAGGTAGTTCTACGGTACACCTTCCACACCCCTGGGGGTCAAGATTAGATGACCGGCTATAGCAGGTATGCCTCGAGTGTCCGATAGGAAGCTTAGGGTCTTTCCTTGATCGCAGCCTCCCTCTGCCTCTTATTTCCTTTTCCTCTTCTTCCTCTCTTTCCTTCAATCAGCTCACGGAATATTGGAAACCAGTATGGAAATCGGCTTGTACGCATGCTCTGCTCGGATGTGGCTCTGCTCGGCATTAGGCTCGCGGCACGACGGCCAAGCCGGTGGCGATTTCCGGTCCGGCGGTGGCAACCATCACCGTGCTCTCCCTATGCTGGATCTGAGGTTGATGCTCTAATTTGTTTGACGTTAATTTGCTTGTTTCAGTGGCATGCAAGCACCGTACCGCAGAAATAAATTCTCCAAACAAACTACAAATTGTCCAATGAATATACTAAGCACACAAATTTCCTCCAAATAAGCACGCTGATGCGTCGTTAATCGCAGCAATTAATACAACTGCATAACCTGCAAATCAGACCATATGAAAATGTTAATTGCGGCAATGCACCGATACCAACCAGGTAACTTGCAAATCAGATCGCGTTGGTGCTTATGCGCCGTTAATTGATACTTCAGACCGCATGCAAATCCGGTGACCGGTACCAACCGGGTAACCTGCTGGCTACCTGTTGAGGTATTGACCCCCTATGGTTAAGAACCAATAGGGGCCTTTGGATCAAATGAGATCAACGATCCAAAATAGTTTAGGTGCGTGCTAAAAACTCCTTTATATGGTGCTTCAATATATATGAAGTGTTTTGTTCCAGTAGCATATATTGAAATAACATGTCATATATGGTGTTTCAATATATATGAACTGTTTTCTTTCAATACATAGGAGAAGGAAAATATCTGATCTAGCACCATATCCTTCAGGCACCAGCTAACAATTTGTCCATGAAAACCATTGGAAAAATACATCAAAAGATTGCACATTGGTTCTTTGATTATTGCTACGCTAACTTGCAATCCTAGCCATCATTTAGCCTTACCGGACAATATGGGGAAGATCCATCTCTTGATGGTTGGCTGTTCTCATAGTTCAACACTATGCTTGATGATTTGTTTGTGATTTTCATTTTCATAAAATCTGGCTGTACAAATTGAACAAGTTTTAAATGTGACACTGATGTACTAGGAACCCATCCGTTTCGTCAAACAGAGAAAGGCATGAAAGATATACAGGCAAATAGGATCATGAATTTGGAACAGCATGGGCTGTTCATATATCTCAATGCTATGCACAATAATAGTATCTCTCTCCAAATCTCCATGGTATAATTACACTCCGTACATAGTTTCCTCACACAGATAGGACAGTAGCTCAGTAGTTCTAAATATTACTTATAGATTCCACCCCCACTCACTCAAAAAAAATTGTAGTTTTGAAGATATAGAGTTGTATTGTGCCTTAATGTGTTAATTTTGAAATGATTTTTTCCTTGGGCGTTTTGAAGATATAGAGTTGCATTGTGCTGCATTTAGCCATGAGGTTAAATTAACATTTACATTTTTTTTTTGGTGGATGTAGGGCTGCAAAGGTATTGCCAGACTATGTGTTTTGGAGCCAGAGTTGGTTTGCAATGGATGAATTACCTCCGTCCAGTATTGATTTGTCAATGTGTTATGTACTTTACTTATTTGTGTGTCACATACTCACAGTCAGTGTGTCTAAATTTGGACTATGTGTTAATGTGTTCTTGAGTCATTGTCAAGTGTCAGTTTGATGAACTATGTATGTTACTATGTATGTCGGTATGTGTATCTGTGGCTCCGTGCTCACCTACTTATGAATTCATTAACTATTTGAACATGTGGAATATGGTTTACTTAGTGTTTGAAGGTTTGATGGTTGAGTATTTCATAAATTATGAACTTGATGCTTTACTGCTTGCATCATGCTTGACTTACATGTTTTATTACTTTTCACAATTTTTTGAACATTTGCATATATAGGTTAATAATATATATTCCCTATATATAATCAAAATTGCCCTAATCTAAATTACCCATATATAATTGCAAAATTTCTCTAATCTAATTACCCATATATAATCT
Organism: Olyra latifolia; assembly: GCA_036346145.1. Classification (NCBI taxonomy): domain Eukaryota; kingdom Viridiplantae; phylum Streptophyta; class Magnoliopsida; order Poales; family Poaceae; genus Olyra; species Olyra latifolia. The sequence continues at coordinate 25,246,869 of CM070530.1, forward strand.
AATAACAAGATAACATAGGAGGAATATGTCGATGCATCGGATATGGGTCTTTCTTCGAGCTTATTTGTTGATTGGGGCCAACTAACCCTTCCTCACAGAGACTTTAGCTTCAGGGTGGAACATGCACAACGTAAGAGAAAACGATGTTTACCCTGGTTCAGGCCCCTCTCGGTAGAGGTAATAGCCCTACGTCCAGCCTTCTTCACTATCAGGGCTAGAAACAAGCTGAGCCGAGCCAGGCTTGGCTCGGTGATTCAACGAGCCCAAAAGGGCGGCTCGGCTCGGCTTCGGTCATTGAGCCAGCCGCCCAAAGACTCCAAAGACAAGCACGACAAAGACTCCAAGAGCCATCCAATGACCAACATTGATCAACAGCAAAGCAACAAAGAAAATAAAGAATAAAAACAACTATGATCATGATCAATCAAGTCATCAAACCTATGATGAACATTTTAGCCTTTAGACAATCAGACAACAACATGCTTTCTGCTGACTCATTGGCTCACGAGCTAGCTCGTGGCTCGTGGCTCGAACCGAGCGGGCTTGCCCATCCAGCATAGGGGCATCCCGGTCAGGGGCGTCCCGGAACTGATCCAAGAGTGGCTTGGGAACGTACTCTGAGTCCAGGCCTCTACGGCGGGGGGTGGGGAGCGTGATCGCTCACGACGTGTGGGGAAATCTTCCTCCCGCTCGGTGTGTCTGTTAGGGTCGGTGATCTGGGCCACCTCCCCATCAGTGTAATACCCATCATGGTCATCCACGTCATCGAAGAAGCAGAGGTCGCGGGTATCACCAAAGTTCAACATCCCAGAGGAATTCTTCAGTAAAGAAGACTTACGATTGGGAACCGGATTCCTCGTCGAGCTTATTTCTCGATTGAGGGATCAGAAAACCCTTTCTGCCGAAGTGTGGCATTCTGAGATGTCGAAGACTTCTTGGCTTGAACGAGCTAAAAAGGACGAGACTCGGGGTTTATTCTGGTTTGGACCTCCTGAGGAGGGTAACAACCCTACTCCAGTGTGTGTATTGCTGAATGCGAGGTTACAATTAGCTGGAGAGCTGGCTCGATGTGTGTAAAAAGGGTGCATAACGTAACCCTCTTCAAAGGATCGAAGAAAACAGATATTTATAAGACCTATCCCAACCGTCGGCTCCGGACTTCTGGAAAATGGTTGCGTGCACCGTGGGCGAGAAAACTGACTGCGCGCCTCACGCACGGCCGCCCCACGATCCGCACGGATCGTGGGTAACGGCTCTTGCATCATGGGGAACGTGGCCATGTGGCACGTTCTGACGGGCCACTTAGTTACGCCGGTGCCCAGGCAGGAAAGACCGCTCGGGGCACTGGGACATTGCCCGGACCGAGTCAAAGCACGATGCTGATGTCATGGCTGGCCGAACAACCCTATCCGGGCAACACCCGGTCTCTCCTCGGGCAAAGATCGTCCTGGGTAAAGACCCTGCCCGGTCTAGGCCGTCTTAGGAAACGCGTCCAAGATATTTGTCGATTTACGAAGCTGTTGGGCTTAGTCTCGGCCCATGGGCCGTTAACCAATCCTCGACAAAAAGGTAAACTAAAAAGTCAAAACATTTAGCTCAATTCAGCTAGACTTAGGTGTGCTTCTTTTCAGCTTATCTCCTTATCTCGTTTGCTTATTTGACTTATCAGGATTTTCTTTTAATTTTTAGATTCTTTTTCCTATCTCGAAGGCGTGTCTAAAAGCTCTCTAACACAAGTCGAACAAAGCGAATCCGACTCTCGAGGTCACATCAGGAAGCAAATAATCAAACGAGACAAGCAAATGAGATAAGCTAAAAGAACCACACCTTAGCCATTAAGACTAGGCCAAGTTGCTACGAACATGTTCTTAATCTAGCGGAGCTAAACACGATGGCATAAAAGAGAAGAAGCTGAAAATAAGATGACAACAATATTAGAATGACAATATAATGGTACAGGAGATATTAGCAAAATATTCAGTAATATACAATTTTTTTTTTTTGCTTTTGTTTAAACCAGGTCATATGTAGGGCTGGAACCTGAGCTTGGGCTCGGTGAGCAGCTCGGGCTCGGCTCGTGTTCGGCTCGGAAGGAAACGGGCTCGAGCCGAGCTACTCTTCCAGCTCGATCACAAATTCGAGGCCGAGCCGAGCTTGACGAGCCACAGCAAGCTCGTTCGGGCTCGTTCGTGGCTCGTTTCCAGCCATTTGCCATACCCATACCCCCCGAGCCCCGGCTGACCGGCCACACGCCCACACGTCCCACATGGCCACTCCCAAAGCCTGAAATCTTGCTCTCCCACGATCCCGCCTACCCTGCCCCCACCAAATCCCTAACCCTAATCCCCATTCCTCGCCTCCGCCTCTCCGCCTTTGCCTGCGCCTGTGGCCACCTCTCCTCCCAAGATCTCACCCGCCGCCTCCCGGTGCCTCTCCGATCTAGGCCGCCTCGCCTCTCTAGCTCTGCCGCCTCTCCAGCCTCGCCGGACAGCCGAGCTCGAGCTGCTCTGCTGTCTCTCTAGCCTTCGTTCGGCGACGACGCCTGGCCTCCACCGCCTCTCCAACCTCCGGCGATGACGCCTCGCCTCGCCTCCAACTCTCGGCCGCCTCTCCCAGTACTGGCGCGCCACGCCCCTCCTCACCTCCGCTCACCTCCTCACCGCCGCCTCTCATCCTCCGTCTCGTCGCTCGCCCGCCTCGCCTCTCTAGCTCTGCCGCCTCTCTAGCCTCATGGGACCCAGCCGCTTCTCTGTCTCTTCGTTTCGGCGACGACGCCGCCTTCCATCGCCTCTCCAACCTCCGTGACGGCGCCTCGCCTCGCCTCCGCCGCCTCGCCTCATCGCCTCTCATCCCTCTGTCTCCGGTCGCCGCCCCGCCAAGTCTGCAAACTCATGAGCTAGTCCGAGCCAGCTCGAGCTATGGCCCAGCCCGAGCCGAGACTTGTCCCTAGCTCGTGCTCCTGGGCGAGCTGAACCGAGCTAGCTCGGTTACCCTAACCAAGCCCGAGCCGAGCTACCCCGGGCTCGGCTGGTTTCCACCACCCCCCCAACACCCACCCACCCATATGTACCGGCCCCTGGTGCCCGCGGCTCGGAGCCTCGGACTAGACATGACCCACTGCCCGCCCCGCTCGTTTGGCCACCTCTTATCTAACTCCTACCACTCATTGGTTCAGTCCTTCCCACCCGCCGCAGCCTCTCGGCCCTCTGCCCCGCCTTCTTCTCTCTCAGAACCCCACGGGCACGGCTCCGCCAGTCCTCCTCCCCCAATGGCTCCTCCAGTTCTCCTCCCCCATCACCTCCTCCAGTCCTCCTCCCCGACGGTCTCCTCATCCCACCGGTGGCGGCGCGGCGGCCTCCTTCCCCACGGCGGCGGCGCGGCGGCCTTCTCCCCCACGGCGGGCGGTATGCCCTCCTCACCTGCTCATCCATGGTGCTAGTTCATTCTTCCCAGGCCGCGGCGGGTGGGGATAAGCGGGGCGACCAAATCTGATCCCGACACCGGGTCGGGTCAGGGCGGGGCGGGGTGCGGAGAGGGCCGGGTTGGGTGGAGGCATGACCCGCCCTATCTCGATCTCTAGCTAGGAGGGAATGTCATCTTTGTCACTTGACACCATTAACCCTACCATGGATCCGCCCCTTAGGCCCTATTCAGTAGCTATAATTGGATTGTTTCATTTGTTCTTTCCTGTTATGCATATGCCTTATCCTCAATGATTTAACTAAGTAACTTGCTATCGTGAACTAGTGTTCAGTGATTTAGTTAAGTTTCTATGTAAAGGTGAAGCCCGCAAGCTTTTCCTTCTCCGTTGAGCAAAAATGATCCTACAGCTATTAGTTTAGTTGAATTCATCTATTCAAATCAATTTGACCTTTGTAAAGAACAATGATGGTTTATTTGCACTACTTACAAAACTGCTGAGCCACTACTAGTGACTGGTGATTTCACGTAGGGTGGAGATGCTGATTGAAATACTTTTTTGATAAGGCGAAGGTATTGTGAACCATTATTACTCATTTTACTTATGCTTGTCAACAACTGCAACGGTAATGACCACACCTGATGGAGCCCGTTCTCCCATTTGATCTAGCTTTTACTGAAACATTCTGTACTGTAAACTTAACAAGCATGACATATCTCCAATGACACATTCATTGCTGTTGAAACAATTGGTTGGATATGGGCCTATTGTTATCATTCTAATTTGAGTTTCCTACATAAACAAAATTTTATATTATTAGAGAAATATTCTATTTACATCTGCTCAAGGTTGTCAATGTTTTCAATGGACATGCTCAGGCAGTTGTTGAATGGACATGCAGTTTCGTTGATGTTGGATTAATCAATTATTATGCTTGCAGTAAAGATCATAGCAAAGTCCTGAACATGGCAATATTATGATGGACTGACAGCCATGTTTATCTCTAATTTACGTTTTGCGCCTGCAGTTTCCCTTAGAGTTGTGCAAGTGCGCCAATCAAATGTCAGCAGATTTAAGTGCAATGTCATAAGGAGTAACCTCTTTGATAGACTATCTAGGGTTGTCAAGGTGAGGGATATTTGTTTCATCTGTTATGTTCTTAGCACAATTTTGTGTTTATTTAACTAAAAACATTTCGCTTGCTGGTTTGTCTAGTCCTATGCAAATGCAGTTCTAAGTTCATTTGAAGACCCCGAGAAGATCCTAGATCAAGCGGTTTTGGAAATGAATGATGATTTAACAAAGATGCGGCAAGCCACCGCACAGGTTTTCTTGTGATTATATTTAATCGTGTGCTTTTCATTAATACCATGAATGAATCAATCACACCCTGTTCTGCTGCCTTAATATTTTATAGTGTTGATACTAGATTAGTTAGCTGTCTTTTATTCTACCAGGTTCTTTATATTTTTTGGACTTCTCCTTATTCTTTTGTACAATTTTTTCGACATATTTTATCACATTCTACCTCCAAACATGGATTTGGTTTTGGAAGGTCTTGGCATCACAAAAACGGCTTGAGAATAAGTACAAAGCTGCCGAACAAGCTTCTGATGATTGGTAATTTCATCGATAAATTCATGCTTATGTTGAGCTCTATCATCTGTTTGTTCTACTCTGAATCTGAATGACATTCTTCTCAATAAGTGTAGGTATCGGAGGGCTCAACTTGCTCTTCAAAAGGGTGATGAGGATCTTGCTCGTGAAGCCCTTAAGCGGCGCAAATCATATGCTGTAGGTATCATGTAATTCTAGAGTTATGGATCATCTGCCCAAATTGTACTTTTTAACTACTATGTTGCTTGTAACCTGCTTGCAGAATCTCTTGACTCTATTGGATGCTATGTAATTCATTGCGTTTTTGTGCCTTTTATTGCTTTGATTGGCAATATGCTTGTATGGCCTTACATGTTACCTATGTTAATCTAATATATGGAACTCCAGTTATAATTTTGTTTCTTGTTTGTGTGTGTGCTTAGGACAATGCCAGCTCTTTAAGGTCTCAGCTGGATCAGCAGAAGAGCGTAGTTGAAAATCTGATTTCAAATACCAAGGTGAGTTTATTATTTTCAAGCTTTAAATGCTGGGACGCTTTTTTATTTTGCTGGGCCCATGTGCAGCACATGATGAACAGTACTTATTTCATGTTATTTAACTATTTTTTATCCATCTTTGTTACCATGTGAAGTATGCTATTCTGTAGGTTCTTGAGAGCAAGATAGCAGAGGCCAAGCAGAAAAAAGACACCCTAAAAGCCCGTGCTCAATCAGCCAAGTATGCATTTGTCATTTGTTGATTATTTTTCATTTGTTACTCTCTATTTTGGATGCTCTGACAATTGACATTTATTTTCCTTCAGGACTGCAACAAAAGTGAGTGAAATGTTGGGGAATGTAAATACAAGTAGTGCCCTTTCAGCATTTGAGAAAATGGAGGAAAAAGGTACTCTCTTGATTTTACTGATTTCCTCTCACTAGTTTTTTTTTTGGCTAAGTTTAAGTTCTCTGTTACTTGTTGACACAGTGGATTTGATACAATGATTTTGATTTAGACCAGAAATATGCTACATGTCGAACATCGATAGCTGTTAGAGTTTAAGCAAGGAAAATACCGTTAAGAAATCACCAAAATTACTCCGTTTTAGTTTAAGCTAGAGCATATTCAACATACAGCTGAAAGCTGCTGTAGTTTAAATTTTAAGCAGTCAAAATGCAGTAAGGTAGCCAACTAGTTACCATAACGAGTCAATCTCTGGGCTCGAGGCTCAAAATATTGTGAAACTGTAGCCAAATGTGAGTAACTGAGTATGACTGGGAAGCACTAGAAGGCAATCAGTATAGCCATCAAAATCTATGCTCAGCACAGCTGGCAAGGGCTGTTGTAGCAGGCTTAGAGATAAGATTTGCTATTCTATCTTTTTCGTATTTCTATATCTGTTGCTTAGTTAAGATTTGGAATAATTGTTAGCAATGATTAGCAACAGATTGTTCTCTATCTATAAGGAGCACTTGTTCAGTTTAGGGAAGCAGCCAATAAAGAATTTCCTTTTCTCTATCTGCTTCTTCTTTCTCTCTGGCACCGGCAGCATCTTGCTGCCGATTGCTTCCACTTATGCAGCTGCCTGGCATCCCAATGCCGGTCACCGCTCTCAAAACCACCACAGCATGATCACGGCTACAATCTACATAGCCAGGATAAAAAAAAAACTAGGTAGCAGTCAAAATTTGCTTTTCACAGATTATCAAAGCGGTGGTAGCTACATCAGAATGCACCTGGAACTCTGGATGGTTGATGATTGCATATCAAATTTTCTAGCAGTGAAAAGTTCAATCTCTTGCCCAAAGGCTGGTACCTTAAAAGAGTCGAGTGTTTTCGATATAATGATTTTGATTGATATTTTGTTGGATCTCACACTTCTGCAATCGAGTTGTTATGAGTATGAACGTATGAACTTGGAAAATTTTTGTATTCTTGCATGTATTGTGAATGTTATGTCTCTTATCCTGGTTGAGAAATGGGGTCTGCTACTAGCTTTTCTTGCCTTTTGTGTTTATCACCCAGTGATACCTCATTAGAATTCATTTCAACATTGAAATTTTGCAAATAATTACATGTTTGATGCTGTCAGTTATGACAATGGAATCCCAAGCAGAGGCACTTGGTCAATTAGCAACAGATGATTTAGAAGGAAAGGTAAAATTGGGAATTGCAGACTGATTTCTGATCATTTTCTTTTTGGTAATTTGATATGATCATCAGTATTTATTTGTGCACAGTTTGCATTGCTTGAGACTTCATCGGTTGATGATGATCTTGCACAAATGAAAAAAGAACTATCCGGAAGCTCTTTGGTACGTACTGTTATTCAGATGCTTAAACTATGAGTTGACAAATTTTCAAGTTAATAATCTATCTGCTCTTGATTTTTTTTTTTTGTGTTGCCATGCTATCCTCCTCCAACATGACAAAATGTAATGGTACTTTGGCATGCATACCATTGGAGAATAGAATGTATAACATATGGATCATAAATTGTTCAGCCAGCCCTCAATTTTTGGGTCTTCTAAAAAGATGTCGATCTTTACTCAATCCTGCTTCTACAAATGATTAATAATAGCTGTGGTTAATCCCTGCACCTTTTATTTTCTGTTGGGTTATTTGTACTGGGGCAGGCATCTATACTTGTTATAGCATACCACATTGTTTAAACATGCAATGCATTAGTAATGATATCTTTGAACAAAACCAGTTAACCACACTTCTGATGGTAAAAACCTTTTTATACCTTTGTTTGCTTTAGAGAACAAGTGAACGGAATGACATACATACTACTACCTTTTGTTGTGTCCCACCCCCACCCCCATTTTAGTGTATGCATTCACTCGAAACATTTCATGCTACATCTACAGAAAGGAGAACTACCTCCAGGTAGAACAGCAGTCAGTAACTCAGGTGCTGCGCGCCCTTTCCCAGACTTGGAGATTGAGAACGAGCTAAATGAGCTGCGGAAGAAGGCCAAGGAATATTAGATTCTACACCGATGTCTGCAGCCGAGGGTTGATGAAATCTTCTTACTGAATAACCACAGAAGACAGTATAGCCTGCAGATTTCTCTGACATGCATTTTGCACCTCCAGTGCACCTTGTTTGCTATGGCTATGGATGCGTGAAAAATTCCCTCTGCATTTTTCCTGTGAGTGACACTCACATTGTACAGTTAACCATAACCTATGTAAATCATTACTCATATTAGAGCTTAGCGGAGAGCCCAAAATTTCCATCCTTTTGAATCACTCTTTTTTGGTGGCATAATACGTGGAGATTTGAATGTCAAGTTCAGCAAACATATCCGAGTCGATACTCGGACGCCATTGATTTCTGTCGCCTTTTGATTTCTGACGCTTTAGCTTAAGGGTGGGTTCTTTTGAGCTTATCTTATGTCTTATTCTTGTAACCGTCGCTTTGAGAATTTTTGAGATATAGATAGAAGACTTATCCTACTTATCTTAGGCCTTATTCGACTTATCTTACTCTTTTTTTATTACTTTTCAAAAAGAGTAAAAAAAGTTTTTTTATCTCAGAGATAGTGTTCTATAAGTTCTCTAAATTCCAAAATTGAAGGCCAACCTGCCTCGAGGTTACTCTCAAAAATTTTCGTTGACATGCTACAAGAATAAGAGATAAGATAAGTTTCAAAAGAAGGGTTCTAACTCAAGGCCCCAACACCGCACGAATTTTCACCCCCATACAATCTCTCCCTACTTTCACAACACTGTCCATCTCTCGTTTCTATCCATATCACTATTCATCAATCTATCACTATTTACTCACCCAACTATAATTCTATTTTTCACTTCTCAAATTGCACTTTCTATAGTCACTATTTACTCCCTATTTCTTAACCACCATTTACTAGATTCACTATTGTTCATTCTATCACTATTAACTCTCCAACACTAATATCCAAATTCCATGCTCTACGTTGTGCTACCCTAAATTTGGACTCCTATTGAGCATTCCCTTACGGTCTCATTGCTTTCACCACATCCTATAAAAGAGTCCCTACATTCTCCCAAAATTTCTACGCACTTTACACTACATGCTCTAAAACATGTGTTCCTAACAATTTTTCAAAGTTATCCTAAAATTTTTTTTCAAAGTTTTCCTCACTGCTCTCGCAGCCCATCCTCTCTCCAAAAAAAGCCTTCCTGCCTGCTGCCGGCCTTCTCCCTCTCTCCCTAGGGTGGCCTCGCTAGAGGCGAGAGGGAGGGGTCACATACCTCCCACCTCCCTCCCTTTTTCCTCCCCTTTCCTCACCTCCCTTCGCACCTCGGCTAGATCTACTCTTCTTTCTTGCCAGCGGCGAGAAAAGTGGTAGTTTGGGCCTCAAGGAGCCAATGGTGGAGGTGGCTTGAGGAGGTTTAGGGTAGGGGATGGCTCTAGTAGTTTAGATCTAGAATTAAGGTTTCACTCTCAACTACTCCGGTGGTGTTTTGGGTCCTTGGTGGTCGATCTACAGTGGACGGTGTTATTGGCGTGGTCTCACCGATCAACCACTAGAGGTTGTGTGCTTCGCACTAGCGCTTTCGGCAAGCAGTGGTAGCGTGTTTGCAAGAGTTGAGGCAGGGAACCTACCCCTACTCCTACGTCTTTGTGGCGGCGTTTCGACCAGTGGAGGCTGCGAGGAGGCTTCACGTCTTCATCATCATTTTTCTCGGGAGGGGCGGCATTGGTAGATTCTCTTCCTTTGGCTAATGGTAGGGCGCCCCAAGCTAAAGGTCGGCGTCAACAACCACAGCGTGTTCATTGAGCAGGACTTTGGTGCGCCCATTGGATCCAAAACCTAGCAACAACCTTCGGGCTTGTGGGGTAGTGGCCTTGTGGATTTGATTTCGATCAGGACGTCAGTTTGTATCGTGCAGCTCTCTGATCGTCGATGCCGTTGCAAAAACCAAGTTGTTCTCTGATGCATAGAAATCGGACATGCACAAGGAGAACAATGGGGTTACGCTACCGAAATTTTGTTCGGATTCTACGACATATCATAAAAACCTTGCTTAGTCATCCATTCTAGGTGGGTTTAGGACCTATTCTTGTCTAGAACTCCTTGTAGGATATGTAACTTAACCTACTTTTCATTCAATAGCATAAAAAATGGGAGATGACCGAAAATGGATGTACGATGGATGGAGAAGCACCGGGATACACACATAAGAATGGATGGTGAACACACAAGCTTTTGTGGACCTTGTTTTCTCCTCATCTCCTAGTGGTGGTTTGGGTAATTGTCTTTATCGTAAGTGTCAGAACTTTGCTCGACAATACAGGACTGATAAGGAGTGTCACCTGTGCAAATTCAGTTTCATGTCGGATTATCTGACGTGGTACGAGCATGGTGAGTCACGACTCAGAGAGACGTCCAATCCGGTCGATACCTTCCATGAGCCGGAGGATAGGATGGATGAGATGATGAATCGTTTTGTTCGGCAGTTTGAAGATGTGCCTAGGCCTAAAGTGGGGAAATTCTTTAGTCTTCTCGCATTTTCAAAAGATCCCTTGCATGAGTCCACGAATGTGACAGCTTGCGGCTGTGACACGATTAATGTCTATAAGGTCAAAGTACAACTTCTTGGTAGGTGTTTTAATGATCTAGTCAATTTGAAATATGGAATTCTAGCAAAACCTCACAAGATGCTAAAAGATTTCTACTACTCAAATAAACTATTGCCCAGTTCGGAGTTGCCTTATCTAAGGATTAATGTGTATATTAATAATTTTATGTTGTTATGGAAGGAAAATGAGAAGGTGGATCCCTCTAGATTTTGCAAGAAATCTAGATATGTGGAGGTAGTCAATGAAGAGGGGAATGTGGAGACAACAACCGTGCCAGTGAAGGTGTTACAATACCTGCCTGTCACATCAAGGCTCCTGTTGTACCTATTCAATAAGACTGCGAAGCATATGAGGTGACATAAGGAAGACATCTGTGTAAACAAAGGGTATATGGGTCATCCATCCAAAGGTAAGGTCTAGAAGGCACTGGTCGATATGACCAAGATTTTGCCAAAGACTCACGGAACGGGCATATTAGGTTGGTGACCAATGGTTTTACACCTTTCAACACAAATGCGGCCTCATACTCATGTTGGCCTATTTTTGCAATTCCGTACAATCTTCCGCCTTTGTTATGCATGAAAGATGAGTATTCCTAACTCTTATTATACCGAGGCCTGATCATTCTGGAAAGCACTTAAACATATTTATGCAATCGTTACTCGATGAGCTGAAAGAGTTGTGGACCGAGGTGAGGACATATGACAACAGTAGAAAGGATTACTTTAACATGCATGAAGTATTCGTTTGATCTATCCATGAATTCCCTGCATATGACATGTTCTTAGAATGGAGCACAAATAGTTGATTATGTTGCCGGATATGGATGGATGACACAGATGCATTTCGTTTGAAGAACGGTGGAAAATTCTGCTTCTTTAATTGCTATCGACATTTCACATCTCCTAATCACCCATTCAGAATACAAAGAAATGCAATTCGCAAAGACACAACTGTTATTAAAGGCCTGCCGAGGCATTTGACTAGCCCAGAGATTTTTGCTTGACACAACCAGTTAGTTTCCATAGAGGATGGATATGGAGGGCTTAAAGGGGAACACAATTAGACTCACATATCTTCCATGTGAAGTCTCCCTTCTGCTACTTTCCTAATCCTCTAGCACAATATTGATGTCATGCATCAAGAATGCAATGCTGTAGAAAGCATTGTCAGTGTTGTTTTTTACTTTAGGAACAAAACAAAATACAATATAAAGCCTGTAGAGATATGGCCGATATATGTGACCGGGCCACCCTTGAAGTAAGACCAGATCAAGTAGGACGTATAGGGAAGCCACATGCTCCATATTGCTCTGAGCCCACTAAACAAAGAAAGTGCTTGAGTGGTTCAAGAATGTTAATTATTGTACTAATTAATTTATCTTTATTTTTCTTAAATAGGATGAGTTCATTTTCACATGTGTTTAGAGGTAATAAGAATGATGGCTCTTCATCTTCGAATAGCCACGGAAGAAAGAAAGATGGCTCTTCTTCTTCGGCAGGTGGTTCTCTCTTCAAGGGCAGTGCTTCTCAGCATAGCTGGTGAAGTGCGCTCGAGAGATATCTTTAGGAGGCTCAGTAGGCGGTTGTCCACCAGAGGAGGCTCCACATGTGGCTGCTCCACCAGAGGAGGCTCAATAGGAGGTTGTCCTTTTTATTCCTATACATTTTCTGTTCCATTCATATAATATTAATGATTACATTTTAGATATATTGACGTTGGAGCAGAATGATAAGGACGAGGATAATGAGGATGGGAATGGGGATCGAGATGGAGACGAAGCTAAAGCTGAAAAGGATGACGACGGTGGTGTTGATCCTATCTTCAAGTACTTACCAATGAAACTACCATGCATTACTTATTGTATGTATTTTCAATTAATGTTTTGTTTGTATTTTAGGTACAGAGCTTCCAACTTGATTACCCCAGCAGTTACGAACCCAGCGGCATGGAGACAGATCAAGCTACATGGTGATTGGTAAGTAAAAATAAAATTTTGTTGTTTCTTCATGATTGATGCTCTTACAAGTCTAAAAATTATACTTTGCAGGCAATACGTTGATCTTTCTTTGGAGGGAAGAAACCATCTAAGGCTTGTGAACGCTACCTTAGGGACTCTTTATCGGTACCACCATCTAGGAATGATGACGAATCAAGGTGTTTCTCAGTTGACATCAATGTATAATCCTTATTGGGCGCACTACAACTTGGCGATAGATGGCCAACATGGAACCGTTGTATAAAGGGTCTGGAATGACTTCTAGGTAATCCTATTGTTACTTTCTTTGTTTCATATATTGTCATTTTCAATAGTAAAGTGTCTTCTTTTTAGGGATTACTACTAGGATCCGGGCAATTCGGTCCCACAGCTATAAACCACTACCCGAGCGACACTCGGATTTTCATTGCCCCTGTGGGAACTCGAACCCGAGTAGTGGGCTTTATAACCAAAGCATTCCACCACTAGACTACTAGCCTGTTCTCTAATAGTATCCAACTCAAGTATTTTCATAATTAGGAGAGATACCGTTTGCCAGAGGGAGAGAAGGCATTAGGTGGTGAAAGACATGATGTCCAATGCTCGTATCCAAGTGTTGTGTTTGTACTACAAGAAGGTCAAAAAAGAGGATATAAGCAAAAGGTTGGATTCTTGAGAGGTCTACCTTCAAGCAGATGAGTACCTCAAGGCGGACTTTCCTTTGCTAAGGAAGTGCCCTGATGCTTGAAAAGCACTCTACGCTTACTGGTCCTCGCCCCCATTCATGGAGAAGTGAAGGAAGAAGAGGGGCAACTGATAGGCGGGCCCTAGGGTAACTCAACAGTATGGCGCCGATGGACATTTTCATCTAGCGGCACAAATGGTATGCTAGTTATGTTAATACTTGCAAGTTATTTATTACATTCTGGTTATAATATGTTTGCTAACACACACGGATAGTGAATTACAGGAGGCTACAAATGGGGTTGTGTCAAGCTACATTGAGACGTATGCTCGGGACCACCAAGAAGTTGATCCTACAAAATCGGAGCTGCTTTGCAGTGCTACGGCAATGCAGAACCTGGTTAGTAATGTCGACATGCTATCTATTAAATGAATATTAGAAATTGTCGGCGACTGGGAGGCGAACCTCCGTAGCGCCAATAAGCAAGGAAAGGGGTGCGAGGTCTGGCGCGCCCTATCCCTTGACCGAAGCGCCGCTTGGCGGACGCCGCCGGCGAAGACTGGTCCCGACGCGGTTGGATGCGTCGAGACCGGATCGCGGGGGATGATGACACGAGTGTTTTTATCCTGGTTCAGGCCTCCACTGCAGGATAACAACCCTACGTCCAGTCTTCGTTTAATGCCGAGCTTAAACGAGTACAAGGGGGTGAAGTCCGGGCTTCGGGAAGCCCGGGCCTCGAGTACAGCAAGTGCTCAAGGCACTGTGTGTGTGTTCCTACCGTTACCTAAATGCGGAGAACTACCGCCGGGAACTAGAACTCCTACGAGGGTGCAAGTGCTCCTGTTCTACAGTAGTTATTCTCCGAATGTGTTGTGTGTATGCAGAAGCGGGGTGTCCTTCGTTGTTGTGAATCAGATGCCCTTTTATAGGCGCTCGCCACCGTAGCTTGCGCCGTCCGCTGAATTAGTCGCTGTTTTTGCCATGTTGGTAGCGCATAAAATCTACCGTAATCGAGTGTATCTCGATCACCGTCTTGGGACCGCTACGGTCAAGACGTGTCTTTGCCCATGCGGCGTTGACGGACCGCCGCCAACCCGCCGGTTATCGCCAGCGCCTTGACAAGGCGCGCGATTTAATTCTTGACGACTCGAGGACCCGGCGTATCCCGTCATGCTGCACGGCATGATTTGCCTCGGGTCTGGTCCTTGAACCCTGGCCCGGGAAGTGAGAGGCTCGAGCTTCCGAGGCGAGGAAGCTCGGGTTCAAGCTTACCAAGCCCAGGCGCGGGCTTGCTGGCCCCGAGCTTGCCTCCTTTGGGGCCGTAGGTAAGTTAGTGGGCCGAATCTTCATGGGCCACGTACTTTTTCCAACAGCTAGCCCCCGAGCCTCGAGCGGGACGATGGCATGCTGCTCCGAGGTTTATTTGGTAACTGTCTTCGGGCAAAATGCCTGCCTTTTTGCACGCGGGGCCCCCACAGCTTCCGCGGGAATCCCAAATTGGTGCGGTTATGCGCGCCGCTTCCTTCTCCTCGATTTCCACGTCTCCCGGCGGACAGGTGACGGTTCGTCTCCCCTTGCCGGTTTATATCAGGCGGTTCTCCCTTCGCCACCTCCTTTCACGCCCTCTTGTACTACTTGTTCGCCTTGTGCTACTTGCGTTCCTTTGCCTTCTTCCTTCCTCCGCCTCTTCGCCGTATTTCTCCTCCGATCCTCCTCTTTCCGATGGCGCCCTTCACGCGGAGCCTCCTTACCAAGGACGACCTGAAGGGACTGGAAGCCGCCGGTTTCGTCGAGGTCAGCGGATAGAGGGCGGCCGGCAAGGAGGCGGTCCCTGTGCCCGAGAGCAAGGAGTTCGTTTGCTTCGAGCTCTTCGCTGTTCATGGGCTTCGGGTTCCGGAGTCCGAGTTCATCGACGCCGTCCTGGCCCAGTGCGGATCGAGTTGGTGAACCTCAATCCCAACTCGATCCTCGTTTCGGCGATCTCGCACACTCTCGCGAGGCGTTTCGTCGGGTGGAGCCGTCGGTCAGCCTCTTCCTCCACTTCTACGAGCTGACCACGACCGGCGGAAACAATGTGGCGGGGTGCGCTTACTTCAAACTCCGCCGCGACATGAAGCCGGCATACCCGGTGTTCAAAGCCAAGGAGAACGTCGGGGGTGGGCGTCGCGGTGGTACTACACCGAGAAGTCCGACAACTGCCGATTATGGTTCGCAAATGCGAGCCCTAGGAAGGTGACGATGCCTCGGCCCACGCTGGAGCCGGCAGAGGTAGCCCTGGCAGCCAAAATTCGGGATTTGGCCAGCCGGGGGCTTAATGGCTACGACATTGTAGCCGACTTCACCAGGCATCGGGTGAGTCCGCTGAGGAAGCGGGTTCGCCCCTTTTTCAAGATCCGCGGGTGGGACGATCTCACCCGCGAAGGCACTTCTCGTGAGTCTTTGTTCTCGACCTTGCGGTCTCTTGCCTGAGCTTTCCTTTAGGCGTGTTTGTAACGTTCCCGCTCTTTTCTTTCGCAACCTTGCCCCAGGATGACGTGGTTCGGGCCGTGGGGCTTCTTCTGCCCGCAAACCATTACAAGCCGTCAGGCTCGGGCGTCCGCAACGTCCTGGACGAGGTACGTGTTTCTGCGGGCCTAGGTGCCCTTGGAACGGTTCCCTCGTGGGCGCGGGCTGACGCCTCATGACTTGTTTTTGCAGAGGGAAGCGAGAGTGGGAGCTAGGCCCGCTGTACCCGCGCCGGTGGCGGTTTCGGGAGCTACCAGCTCGACGGCCGACGGCTACGCGAGCTTGGCCTAGGCGCGGAAAGGACAGGCCGCGAGCAAGCGACCGCCTTCGAAGAAGCCAGCCGGCCGCTTCCCGGGCAAGGCTGCCCTCGATGATGCGGCAGCGCCCGAGCTCTCGATTCGTCCCGACCCATTTCAGCCGAGGCTCCGTGTTCGGATTGGTGGGCGCGAGATATCCAACCGGCGCCGAAGAGGCGTCGGATGGTGCTGAACGACGACGATTCGGACGACGAGCTGGTCGAGACGGACGTCGCGGTTGCACGTAAGTTGCTTGCGCTTGCTGATTTCTCCTGTCTCCTTTCTTCGTCTGCCATGGCTCTCGGGCATGCTCTAATTCTTTCTTGGTTTTTAGTCGCGCTGTCTCCCTAAGCGGGGAACTTATTCCGGTGCAGCCGGAGGAGGTGGCCCGGGAGAACGACCCCGTTAAGGGCAAATCCGGGCCCCGGGGCTCGAGGCCCTTCGTCTTCCCATTGGTGGCACGCAAGGACGTGCGCCCCCAGGCCGTGC